>CANTUV010000024.1:0-10000000 GCA_947685225.1 Garcia nutans | reverse complement strand
GAGATGATTTACACTAAATCCAAAAGCAAGGTATGTTGATAAACAAGTCAACATTCAAGAGCCTCCTCTCTTTGTAATTCTTACATTACCAGTTTACTGACCATATAGATTCTACAACATAATGCATTATGGGTTTCTATTTGTCTTCGTATCTCCTTTTCGATTTGTAATGAAATATTGAAATGCAAAAGAGTACGATATACAATGCTAAAATCCTGAATTTTGAAGTGCTTACTAAGAGTACATGAGAGTAGAATATCGAGGAACTGGGAGCAGCTACTTCATGAAAATGTTGAAAATCTGGACTGCTTTCAGAATGCCACTTTGTGCTTGGGAGTTGGAAAATACTGGCTAAAAGTTATGAAAGAATATTTAACAAATTGCTTAATGATTTTGTTTACAGCAGGCAGTAAAATGTGAAGGTTACTTATTGTGTTATCACAGGCTAAATATGGAATCGGGGTAAAAAGTATGCTGGAGACCTAGAACTTTTCATGCTCTACGGAAATACCCACAGAGTCAGGTAGTAATTTGATGATAATGTTACTAATTATCATGTCTAGCTTCCATGTTCATACATAATTTTTCTGATGCTTTGATGCCTGCTTTTTTTTTTTTTTTTACCATTTACCAAAATCTAGAGCACCAAAGTATATTTTGTTTCTTGCTTTTTCAGAAAATGAGAGGATTTATGTATTTTCTGGTGTATATTGACCTATTATATGGTACTGATAAATGGAATTTGTGGTTGCCTGGCTAATTTCAATTGGTGAATGGAAGTCCATTTTATACTTGGTATTTCAATTAAGGACATTATCCTTCTTGTTCGAGCTCACGCCAGAGAGCTTAAATATGAGCAGAGAGGCTCTAATGGTAAATAAGACCATAATGAGCAGTACATACACGTTCAAGATGGTTTTATCTATCCATTTCCTCCAGCAAGCTGAATGTAACTTCAAGAACCTGATAGATTATTTTGTTCAGATAGGGATTTATTTTGTTCTATATACAACATATATCCTCTGCCCAGATAGTTGGTTTTTAGTTAAATTGACATTATTTGGGTGTGAGAACCTTTCTTCTATCAGAGAATTTTAGTTGACTGATGCTTAGACCTATTTGTTTCATAAGGACTCTAAATTCCAATTCTGACACAAGACATTTGGAAGCATATTGTAAGGTATTATCTTCCATATTTAGAACTTTTTGTTTTTAATCCTAAAAATCTTGTTTCTAAGCTTTGGTAGAAACCTTAGGAGGTATTGTTTCGATAATATTACTTGAGCTGCATCTATACTGTGATGTTTAATTACATAATTTACATGCAAATCCTGTTATTATGAACTAATCCAAAGCGAGTATTTAGACTATTAGCTCAAGAAATTACAGCATTGTGCAATTGCATGTAGAATGAAAGTGCAAATATTTCATAGACTGTTTTTAAGTGCTCAAAACTTAAAAACAAACTACTGACATTCATTCTTAATCAGCTGAAAATGTGAGTTTTTTGTTGTCATATAACATAACAGAATATTGCCTCAGCTTAAAAAAATGTATTTGCACATTCCTGGCAAGATATGTATGTAATAATGATAACAAATCTCACTGCTGTTGGCAATTTTTGGGTGGGTTTTTAAGATCAGGAAGATAAGTAACTCTCATCTTATGTGTATTTTTTTCTTGTTGATCCAATTGCTATAATCCATTGAGAGACTTATTCGAGTATTCTTAATTAAGCATGTTAAGGATGACATAAAAAAACACTAATTTTCTCTCTGTCATTCATTTTCAATAATTACCTTGCAGGATATAAGAAGGAAGTACTTGAAGGAACTGAAGGAGATGTACCAAAAGACTTCTAATGTACTACAATAGGTATATATACACAGTTGACATTTTTGCTTTTGGAAATTCTCTACTCGATTTATCAGCCATAATTTTGCTGAACTTAATTCAACTATGCTTCCATTCAAAGCTAGTTGGGATCATTTGTATTGGTTATTTTCTTATACGAAGCTTTGTTGCCAAAATGATTAGTGTTGTAATGTTGCTTACAATTTATAACCTATTTCTCTTTGTAGTTTCTGTAAAACATTATGCGTGTTTTTCCTTATCTCCAGAATAGTTCTGGTGCTCAAGAGATTAAATTACGGTTGGGTCATGCTATAAACGAGCTAAATGATCTCAAAAGCAAAATAGATGTTGGAAAATTGGATGTTCTTAAGAAGACAATAAACTATACGCTTCAGAGGGAAATGTCCGAAAATTTAGTTTCTTCTCTGCCTCACGGACAATTTTCTGCTAGCAAGCACCCCGGGCAGAAGTTGCTGCAGTCACAATATCAAACTCCCATAATGAGACCTCCAGAAGATCATAGGAACCCACAGCTGCAATCAACGAATGCACGGAGTTCTTTGATAATGCCTCAGACAATCTTGCTGGATGATTCTGAGCCTTCTTCATTTAGGTCTGTAACACTACAGCTAAAGAACATTTTGTTAATAACATTTTATAAACCTTAGTTCACTTGTATAGTTAAATTGTAAAATATTTTATTCTATTGAAGATTAATAAAAGAATTATTTTTATCAATGTAATTAGTGTTTTTTTAGATTGTGTTTAAATGTTTCAAATGTATTTATAAAGTTCTCATAAAATTAATTGATAATACAAATAGTTTCAATAAAAATCAATATTAAATTACTACGGATTTGCTACGAATATGCGACGGATCTTTAAAATCTGCGACGACAATCTGCGACGGAATCTGTGACGACAATCTGCGACGGAATCTGCAACGAATTTGCGATGGAAATCTGTGACGGAATCTGTGACGGTATTTGCGACGAAAATTTGCGACGAAATCTGCGACGAAATCTGCGACGGCTGCCCTTTGCCCGCAAAAATTTGAGTGGCAAATTTGCAACCGCCTAGTGGTCGCAAATCGGTCGCAATCTGCGACGGCCTGTTGCAAAATTGAAAATTGCGACGCCCTTTTTACTAACGGATCATATCCGTCGTAGATCGGTTGCAAATCTTGATTTGCGACGGATCTGCGACGGATTCTGTCCGTTGCAGATAGCATTTTTTTTGTAGTGGGATACGCACCAATTGGTGAAAAAGTATCCTTACAATAGCCCAAAATCCTTAAAATTAAAGAAAATAATTAAAAATAAACAAGATACTCACAAAGTGGAAATGATCCTTTTACATTGTCCTCATAATCCAAATAATAAACAAACACCCATCAATCATTCATTATAAGTAATAAAATAAAATCCAATCTCATCATTCGTTACATAATAATAAATCAATTATCAAAACTAAGGTTACATCACTAAATTAAGGTTAATTGCAAAATTAGGGTTTTAGAACTCTTAATAATCAAATTAGGGTTTTAGAATTCTTTTGATCAACCTAGGGTTTAAATCTAAAACTAGGGTTTCTTATATTTCCAAGTTAGGTTTTAGTCTTATAAATTAGGGTTTGGGATCCATGTAATAAAAAGTTTTAATCCTAAACCTAAAATTCTGGATGCTAGATTTGGGTTTACAATACTAATTCCAGCACCTAAAGTGTAAATTATACTAAGAAAAACAAATTTGAGTTACACCTAAAGGATTAGGGTTTTTGAATCAAATTAAATCGTATTATCAGGGTTTGTATGAACTGCCATTATATTGAAATTAATATTGTTAATGGTTTAGCTACTGAATTCTTAAACAATTGCAAAACACCATCTGAGATAACAATAAAAGAAAACAATTACTATAAACTTAAATGAAGTAAACACAAAAGAACATACCTTTGTTTGTTGGCTCTACCGAATTGTATACTGATCCAAACTTGCTGCCTACCCCAGTATTGAGTCTCGGTTGAGTAAAGTGAAGACATTTCCTACTGCCTTCTTATTTGATTGCTCAGTCTTAATTGTTATTTGCTCTTTAATATTGCTACCCTCTCCTTTTACTGATTGTCTTGCTATTTTGTAATCATGGCTGCTAGGTTTTCTTTTCAATCTCCCCGTGTTTCTTGTTGCTCCCCCCTTCTGAATATGAAACAACTTATATATATAATTTTTTCCTAGGTCAACTTGACTCGTCCATCCTCCTGTAGTTCCAACTTCCTCTTTTATCCAAAATCAAAAAGGAAATCCTCTACAAGTTGGATTGTTTCTAAGTTAAACCGAGCATGGGGCTTGAACTGAGGTAAGATGGGGCCTCATATCGAATTGGCCAAGACAAATTTGATATGAGGCTCCTCCATATCAAGTTGGCTTGGCCCCAAACAAAATTTATCTGCATAGGCCCAATTTAGATTAAGCTAACCTAATTCAAATTTTATATAATTAGACTTGATTTAGTTTGATAATTGTTATTGTAACCAAACTTTAATCTAGCCTTCAAATGAAAATCACATTTGAACTAGTATCAAAATTAAGGGTCTACAACGAGCTACCCCAATGAGAAACAAGAATAGCTTTACGGTATCCTCAAGTAGGAGTGAGGACTGTATTCATAAAACCTCGTCTAACGGGACAAATGCAGGGCATAATGATATATGCAGTAACGTACGATGACATCTAGTGATGGATGAGCCTTATGAACATTCTAATGGAGTACTTAGTTATAATACTCAGGTACTGTGAGCGGGGATTTTTGCCCCCACTCCCGATGGAATGGTTCTTACGATTTCGGCACTGTTTAGGCTCGAGGCCTTTGAGAACACAGACCTAAGTCCGGAGAAAATGGAGTCGCCACCCAGACGGGCTGGGAAAAAGAAAGGTGTGGATGACTCGATTTCTAAGGAATCCCCAACCTCCTAATGGGTTCAGAAAGTTGGGTACCTGTGGGGAAGGTGAGAAATGGTCCAACACCCCTACAATGCCCGGTTCATTGGAACCGGCCTCCTTCACAGGTCTTAACATTATAAAATTCTTAAATATAACAATATTATCCATATTACACACAATAATTGAAATAAAGCATCGTTATATTAAAATCAAAGCAATGTCCAAGCAAAATAAATAAATGGACACCCATCTGAGGATGGAAACATGCCCTTACATCATCCATGTCTAAACTAAATAGGACACCTACCAAAAGGTAGAAACATGTCCTTTACATTGGTCTAAAATATAAAAGCAATTTAAATTACATGATATTTAACTAACGAGGTACCCACAAAGTGGAAACATACCTCTTACACTTTTGGAAATTTAAATAAATTGATAGAAGTAAATAACCATTCAACATAAATAAATCATTCATCAAAGATATTAATCAAAATATAAAATAAACATCCATCCATGATAAATTAAATAAATCAAGAATTGAAATTTAAATAAATCAAGCATTTGAACTACATAATCAAATCTAAAAATAAAGCAAGTAAAGATACAAATTAAAGTTACTGTTTCTATTTAGAGTTCTTTAATTAATATTTAGGGTTTTTGGAATTTTATTGGTTTTGGCTACTGTAAATTTTAAAATAATTGAGATGGATTAGGGTTTTATAATTTAAGAGATTGATAAGGTTCTTTGATTAATCAAATTAGGGCTTGAGGGGGTAAAGTCATGAAATTAGGGTTTGGATACTTTAAAACATTTGAGTTTAGGACTTACGGTTACTGGATTATTATCTTAGATTTACTATATTAAGTTTGAATGTTTAGGTTTATAAGGTTTTAAGGATTAGGGTTTAGGAAAACTAGGGTTTACGGTTTTAAGGGAATTAGGGTTTAAGAAAACTTAGGATTTAGATTAGCTAGTTTGGGGTTACTGTCTTGGTTTTGGAATTGAAGAAAGCAGTTTAGAGTTTATAAAGTTTTTGGAAATAGGCAAGACGATTTAAGGTTTTTGGAAACATAAATTATTATATTTGTTTTAGGGTTTTTGGAAATAAAAGGATCAAATTAGGGTTTTAAATTTTAGAAGAAACAGAAAAGTGATTTTAGGGTTTTTAAGGTTTAGAGGAAAAAGAAAAGTATTTTAGGGTATTTTGAAACAAAGATCAATGTTACTACATATTTATAGATCAAGGTTTTGTGTGTATAATCTTATGAATCAAAGCTACTGTAAGAAAATAAAAAGAAATTAGAGATTCAAACCTTCGTTCGTTGGTTCCACCAAAAATTGCTTCTTGGATGAACAAGGACAAAGACAAGCTTGTTGCCTTTGATGAATTGTTGATTTGCTTGCTTATTGCTAGAGTTTTCTGTAATCTCAATTTCAAAGTCTTCTTTTGTTCCTCCCAAGTCCGATCATTCCCTAAGACCAAGTCCAAGTCCAAAATCCGATTGTTCTCCAAAATTCCAGTCACCTCCTTTTTTGTGTTGTTTTTAGTCTTATTTATAGAAAATTTAGATGATTAATTTTAATTGTTTAAGGAAATTATCATTAATTAGGAAAATAAAACCGAAACTAAATAGAATTTGGTTTTGGAAAAAAATACGTCGGAAAAATTTTGCTGACGAAAAAAAAACTGCTACGGGCTGCTGCGAGGGATTGCGAGCGAAATTGGGGTGCTGCATGGAAAATTGCGGGCGAAATGGCCAACCTTTTCGGCCAACCTTTTAGGCGACAAATTTTTCCGTTGCCGATTTTTATTTTTAGTTTTATTTTAGTTTGTTTATTTATTTTTATTTTTATTTTTATTATAACTTATAAAAAATAAATACTAAAATAAATATTATTTAATTAAAATACTATAAAAATTATTTTGGACTATAAAAAATAACGGATCAGACTGGGTCAAAAATTAAGGGTCTACAGGTACCCATGCCTGAGCTGTGAAGTAAAGAATATATCACTAAGCTGAAGGAAGACAAAGGAAAAAACATCACTCCTAATGTGATAGAAGTTGCTATATTCAGACTGGAGAGAGGAGGAATAGGGAAAAGGAGGAGAAGCACTGCTAGTAAATGGACCAGAGGTAGAGGCAAAGGCAAGGATAGTGGGGTTTGGCAGAATATGGATACAATCCCATTCTCCCATTCATTGAATGAAGGAAATAAAAAGCAAAGTGGGGACATGATGCTGATGGAAGTTGTTGGCAGTAACACAGATGTCTGATGACCATAATCCCACGATGATAGAGGCAGAGACTAATAGACCGTCCCGCCTAGCACCATGAAGCTCCTAAGCTGGAATGTCTAGGGACTGGGCAATCCTTGGACAATGAGGGCCCTAAAATATATTATTAGGGCCAATTGTTAGGATATCTTCTATCTAATGGAGACTAGAGTTAATAATAATGAGATGGATGGTATCAAATTTGTTCTTTCTATTTTTTATATTTTTGTAGTCAATCCAATAGGATACTTTCAGCATTGCATTGATTTCTTAATAGCTGATGCCAATGGAGGAACTAAGTGGTGATGATCAGGCATATATGGGTGGCCTCAAAGCCATCATCGAAAACTCACATGGGACCTAATCTCGTATCTTGTTAGCCTAAATCAACACCCCTAGTTGTGTTTTGGAGATTTTAATGAAGTTCTCTTCAATCACAAAAAGAAGGAGGTAATCAAAAGTCTCTCTCTCAACTTGATGGATTTCGTATTTGTTTAGATATTTGTGGCCTTCATGATCTTGGTTTTATAGGATTGGAATATACTTGGGATAATGAAAGAGAGGGATCAACATTAATTAGAGAGCGACTTGACTATTTTCTAAGCAATGTAGGGTGGGATGAACTCTATCTAAAAACTAAAGTTTTTCACTTAACAAAAGTCAATTCAGATCATGAACCGATCCTATTAGATGGTGAGGTGTTGATGAAAAATAAAGTTAGAAGAGGAAAGATATTCAAGTTTGAAGCAATTTAGCTAAGGGAAACAACTGTCAACAAATGATCAAAGCAATCTAGGAACATTCTGATAGGCACTAGAATGTACAGTTGATGCTTAAGCAATGTGCTAAAGAACTTTTCAAGTTGGAATCGTGAATCCTTTGGTAATATTAGGAGACTAGTTAAGGGAAAGCTACAGGAAATCAATGTGCTGAATAATAAACCTTGTACCAAAGAGACTCGAGCTGAAGCTAATGTGATGAAAGAACACATGAAGGAGTTACTACTTAAAGAAGAAATAATGTGGAAGCAACGCTCTAAAGCACTATGGCTAGAAGCAGGTGACAGAAACACAAAATTTTTTCATACAAAAGCCACAGGCAGAAAGAAAAGGAATTCCTTGGATATACTTAAAGATAAATCAGGTGTTTGGAGAGATGGAGTAGATGAAATTGAATAGATTATGGTTGAGTATTACTCGGAGCTATTTACCAGCACTGTAACACCCCTAATATTTTTTAAATTAAATAAATTAAATTTAAATTTAAATTTAAATAAGTTAAAAAAATGATTTAAATGGAAAATGAAAGAATTTTAAGTAAAAAAGTAGAATGTATATGTGAAATATACCTAACATATACTTAACATATACATTAGTCAACTCTTTTAAAAGAAAAGTCAAAAGTCTAAGGGCAAAATGGTAATTATATTTTATAAATTTAAAATTAATTAAATAAATTAAAAAATAACTTATTTTTAATTGGAAGAGATAATTTGGAGTTTTTAAATAGTTAAATAATTATTTATTTATTAAAAATAAAATATTATATATATGATCATATGTTTTAAAGTAAAAGGAAAGAGAAAATTAAAAATTAAACTTCTTCTTCTTCTTCTTCCTTAGAACCTGAATTCCATAGCCAAGGGAGCAAGGAATTTTCTTCTTCCAAGCATCCATAATTGGAGAGCTTTTCAAGATTTAAGTGAAGTTTTGTTGATTTTCTCCATAAATAGTAAGTTTTCCATCTCTTTCTTTGGAATTTCATAAAATTAGGAATATGTGGAATTTGGGTTTTTGAGTGTGTGTCTATTATAATTGTTTAATTGGGTATGAATGAAGCTATTATGATTAGTTATTAATGATTTTCAAGTTAAATGGAAGAAAGGATTAAGTTTGGGATGAGTTGGTTGAAGAGAGAGAATTTAGGGTTATGAAAAATTTGGACTTTTGAAATCATGTGTTTTAATTGTGCAAATTGATTCCAAATATGTTTTTTTTATGCATAAACTAGGTTTTTAAAGTCAAATAAGAGATTTGGTTAAGTTTGGTTAGAGATTGGACGAGGTCGTGTTGAGTTTAGGGTTTTGGAAAGAGAATTTTTAAAGAATCGTGAATTGTTGAATTTTAATGTTTAAATCATGTTAATTCATGATATTAGTGAAGGAAATAAGCTTGGATTAATAATTGGAATAGGTTAGAATGAAGAACCTTCATTGGTGAAGGTTATGCCATTTTAGGGTTTTGAATAAGAGTGGATGTTTAAGTAATGTGTATGAATGAAACATGTTAAAATATGTTTTTAATAATATAAATAAACTTAAAACACTAATTTAAATGGAATATAATGGAATTCTAATGTTAATGTAAGGAAAGGCTAAATTTTTGGAATTTGTAGGAGTGATATTTAATTAGGGTTTAATGTTGGAATGCCTTAAAATGTGATATTAAATGATTGTATTTAATCACATTATGTATAAGCATTAAGGAGAAGTGAATTGCTCAACCCTGGTGTTGAAGAGCAATTTGGAAGTGAAGGTTGGTGGGAGATTTTAAGCTTGCATTTGAGTTCTTAGTGAGGTTAGTACATGCTTTGATAATTTTAAAGTACTTGCATTTAATTTTGGCTTAACACATTTTAAGTTAAAAATGTGTTAAGCTACTTGATCATTTGAAATCCATATACATTGTGTTATGGCATGTGAGTTGAATAATAGATTTGGTTAAAGTCAAATAATAGATTTGGTTAAGTTTGGTTAGAGATTGGACGAGGTCGTGTTGAGTTTAGGGTTTTGGAAAGAGAATTTTTAAAGAATCGTGAATTGTTGAATTTTAATGTTTAAATCATGTTAATTCATGATATTAGTGAAGGAAATAAGCTTGGATTAATAATTGGAATAGGTTAGAACGAAGAACCTTCATTGGTGAAGGTTATGCTATTTTAGGGTTTTGAATAAGAGTGGGTGTTTAAGTAATGTGTATGAATGAAACATATTAAAATAAGTTTTTAATAATATAAATAAACTTAAAACACTAATTTAAATGGAATAGAATGGAATTCTAATGTTAAAGTAAGGAAAGGCTAAATTTTTGGAATTTGTAGGAGTGATATTTAATTAGGGTTTAATGTTGGAATGCCTTAAAATGTGATATTAAATGATTGTATTTAATCACATTATGTATAAGCATTAAGGAGAAGTGAATTGCTCAGCCCTGGTGTTGAAGAGCAATTTGGAAGTGAAGGTTGGTGGGAGATTTTAAGCTTGCATTTGAGTTCTTAGTGAGGTTAGTACATGCTTTGATAGTTTTAAAGTACTTGCATTTAATTTTGGCTTAACACATTTTAAGTGAAAAATGTGTTAAGCTACTTGATCATTTGAAAACCATATACATTGTGTTATGGCATGTGAGTTAATGTGTATGCATTATAAGCATTGTGAAAAGCCATTGTAAATGGCTAAATTGTATGGAATGTGATGTGATGAAATGAAATAACATTGATATGAATGAGAAAAATAGAATATGAAAAAGGAATTGAGAATTGGAAATATGAAATTATTGTGTGTCTAATATGTTATTCAATTTTCAGAGTTCTATGTTTGGCGGCATGCCTAGGATGTAACAGTCCCTTGAAGCTAGGTTGGGCATAGCCCTTGAAGCCTAGTTGGGATGTTACAAATGGGGTTATTCTCACTATTTGCCTTTGGGGCTAGATGCTTGGCGTCACTATGATATAATTTTCCTTCGGGGCTAGACACTTTGTGTTAATTTGGAACAAAATGGTATATCTTAAATTTGAATAATGTATTAGTTTATTGGGCCCATGCTTGTATGTGTGTTTGTGTGAATCATAAAGAAATAAAAAATTTTGTTATTAAATTGAATGGAATGCTACATTGTGGCATAACATGCAAATGCATTATGCATTGGCATTGTGTTAAAGTTTTACTTTTATCAAAGTTTGTACTGCTAGGCTTTAAGCTTAGCGCGATTGTAATTTATCGCGTAGGTGATAGGGGAGATTCGGTCGAGCCGGAGAGTTCTTCTAGATTGGGCTGGGTCTAGAATTGAGGTTGCTCATTGAGCAAATTTTGGACACATCAAGATCAAGCCTTTTGCCATCATGTATACATTTTATGTTTTTGTACATTATGAAATCATGTATATTATGTTTATGATTTTAAAGTATATGTATTGTAAGTTATAAAGACTTTTGGATAAATTTGTGTAGGATGGGTCTTTATATGTGTGTTTTGGATATATATATATATATATATATATGAATATGTATAAATGTTTAGAGAAAATGTGGAGAAATTGAGAAGTTAAGGTGAAGGTGTGGTTTATTGCCTAATGGAAGTTTTCTTTTTGTAGGTTGTGTAATTGATAAATTTTGGAATGTCCAAATTATAGATGAAACTCTGGCGAATTTTTCCCTGAGATTTTCATATAAAATATTTATTTTGAGTTCCTATAACGAGTAAAGAATATTTTAAATATATTAAAGTATTTGAAATTTTAAATCAGAACTGTAAAATTTTTTATTAAACCGGGTTGTGACATTTTTGTACCATATATGTGTATTCTACAAATACTAGGTGTATGTATTATATGTGTATAGGGTATAAGGGTGTTACATTTATTTTCGTATCAGAGCCTAGGTTTGAGCTTCTCAACCTAGGTGAGTTTTTAGAGAGAGAAAATGGAAATTTTAAATATGATTTTAAATTGTGATACATGCATTGGCACGGGCATTTTCTGATCTCTGATGTGATAATTTTTGCTGTATTTGCAGATATAGGTAGTTATGGCATCTCGGATGCACCAGTCTATAGAGAGTAGTGCAGAGAGTGTAGCTGCTGATGAGGGTAGAGTGGGAGCTAGTGTTGAGACTGTTGGAGAGGCATCTGCTTATGTGCCAGTTAGACCAGTAGCTGAGGAGGTTCCGCTGGGCTGGGTATGGCAGATGGTGGAGTTGTTGAGGCAGGCTCCAGTTTAGCAGCCACAGCCACCACCACAGCCGCATCAATACCAGCAGTTGCTGACTCAAAAGTACGACAAGCTGAGTAAGTTTGAAGCTATAAATTTTATCGGCACTATAGACCCAGCAGTAGCAAAGCATTGGCTTGACAGGGTCCTGTAGACCCTTAATTTTGGCTCTGGCTAATTCGGTGATAATTTCAAACCTTGATTGGATTAATATATTGTAATAGGACGTAAAATAAGCTAATTAAACTTTTAAAACCTAATTGGGTTTATTTTAGAAGATTTGGTTGGTTTTTATATGATACCAGTGCACTAAACCCTAAAACGGGTCCGATTCGAAGGTTTGGTTGATTTTTCACTTAATTCGGATGGTTTTTGGTCAATAGGGGTGTCCCATGTGTAATTAGGGCATCCAATTCTACATGGGTGTGAACACTCGAATTTTAAGGCTCAGAAAGCCGACTGCAAAAAAATCGAGCCAGACCGGTCGACCGCGGCAAAGTTCACCGAAAGTATGCCTTCATGGTACTTGAAATGTCCGGAGCGACGCAAGGATCACAGGTATGGTCTCGGAATAATTTTTGGTGGTCCGCAGCTCCCAGAAAATCAGTTTGAACAGGAAAACACGGATTTCGGTGCTGTTTTTTGCGGTGAGAACCGCCGCCCGACCGCTCGGACTGGCGGTCCTACCGCCGGACCGGCGGTCCGACCGCCGTCCAACCCGAATTTTGCCTATAAAATGCCTTTAAACCTTCAAAAAAAGGAGGAGGAACTTTTTTCGGGTGGGCCTCATGCTGTCGGATTCTTTTCACGCTTAAAAAAAAAACTCTTATTGGACTTTTATTTGCAAGAATCTAACTTTGTGTGGCAGGGATTAAAAATCATATTTCAAGATCTAAGAAAACGAGACCTGGAACTGCGAAGTGGAAGGACTCTAAATAAGGTAGTATGATAATTCATTATTTGTCAATTTAAGCATATCATAAAGCATTCTATCTTCTTCTTAATTTCTTTTCGGTCAAAGACCTAATCCTTTTAGGTCTAAGGCCTAATTAACTAATCAATCAACACCTCGGCATGGAGCCGCAAATCAATCGACTTTTTGGCATAGAGCTTGAATTGGATCTTTTGGTACAAAGTACCTAAAAATCACAATTAAAATCAATCTTTTGGCCAAACGCCTAAATCGCACTATTTTGGTACAAAGTACCTAAATTTCACAAATTTGCACTAAGTGCTAAAATTAACAACTTTGGCAAAAAGCCCGGCAAATGCACGAAGCATACACACACATATGCATGAAGCATAATTTCCACTGCCTTTAAATAGGCTTTTCCGAACTACATGGGCTTTGATCTCCCATTCAAACGGGAGTATGTAGGCATATTTGGGATTCACCCCAAATAGCAAGTCCGCAATTTACCAACAATCTGTTCTTCATTCCTTTATGATTGGTTCTTTTTGCAAGTTAGTCAAATGCATGACATAGTCCCCGAATCCTCCTTGGGTTCGCCGACTAGAAACCTTTACATTGGACAAGTCATTGGAGTCAAACAAGGGTTTTCTTAGTTTTTCCCTTCGAACAAAATAAACTGAGTGGCGAATCCCGACAACGAGTGAACTTTGGCCCGGATCCTTTTCGGGCGGAAAACCGAGGTTCACAATGGGGAAGCTCCATATCGAATTGGGGCAGTCCCAATTCGATATGAGACTATCCCATTTTGATATGGGGTAGCCCCATATCTAAATGGGGCTCTCCCAGTCCGACATGGTGCAGGTCTTTTGTTCCATGTTGAATCCGGATGCATATTTCGACATGGACTCAGATTCTGTTAAAATTAAATTACTCAAATTTGAGAAGGCCTCGGTTTACATCAAATTCAAGTAATTGTAATTCGATATGGTCTTGGTTTGTGTTGAACAGTTGAATTCGACATGCATTAGAATAACCCTTTCTTAAAGAGGAAAACTCTCATGCTTAACCTGATAGAGATATTATAAATACAGGTTTTAAAAACCTGAAGAGGGACTTTTGGACTTTGGCTGGCTGTTGGAACTCTAGAAAATTGAGTAAGCATCAATGAACAAACCCTAGCAAGCTTCACCAACAAAGGAAACAACAAGGATAGACGAGGAAGATCAACAACACACAAACTTTACAAAGGCAGTGCACTCACTGTCTTGGACAAGCTCATCTAGAATGCTCATTCAAACAATTTTTGTGGAGCCAACAAATGATGGTATACTCTAAATTAAATAAATACAATATGTTTTGATTGCTTTAAATATTGAATAAGTTTGCTCTTCATCTAATTAAAGTCCCAGTAGGCTATTTCTTTTAAAATTAGTTATTATGTTAGTTTACATGGAATGCATATTATTATTTTGACAAATCATAACAATTAGAACCAGTAAACTTGTTTGGCACAGGATGTTTATTTATTTTCTATTGCATGGTTATTTAATCAATATTTTACACAGATTCACTTAAGGTTTTCCGTATAAAACTCTTAGTAATCTTCGTTTAACTTTTTTAAAAAATATTCACAGTGACTTAATTCGTATAAACTTTAAAACTTTGATCATTTTTTCACAAACACCAAACCCTAATTCATTCAAAACCTTAAACTCCTACATTATTTTTTTAAATACCAAACCCTAATTTATTTCTTCCTAAAACACTAATTGCATGGTATTAGCCCTAAATCCTAATTTAATTAACCAAAAACCTTATACTATTTTCTTAAACCATAAAGCCCCAAGTAACTTTCTTTTTTCAAAATCGTTACAGTAGCCTAAATATTTTAAATAATAATTATGTTTATTCCGAAACCTAAAATCTTAATTGTATGAATCTAAACCCTGAAACCCTAAATGTTATTTAAGAAACTATAAAATTGAGACATAAACCTAAACTTATATCTTTATTGCTTTATTCAAGTTAGAAGCATGTTTATTATATATTTTGATTAATGGTTTATTTTATATCTTTGATGAATAATTTATTTATGATGAATTGTTGGTTATTTTTATTGATTTGCTTTAGTTTCAAGGAATTGTAAGAGGTATGTTTCCATGTTTTGGGTACCTCATGTTGTGAGCATCATGTAATATAATTTATTTCAAGTTTCGAATCAATGTAATATGTTTCCACCTTTTGGTGGTTGTCCTATTTAGTTTTAGATGTTAGACAATGTAAGGAGATGTTTCCATCCTCGGATGGGTGTCAATTTATTTATTTTGTTTGAATATTCTTATGATTTTAATAAAGTAATTATTTATTCTTATGATCGCATGTAGTATGGATAATGTTGTATTAATTAAGAATTTTATAATATTGAGACCTAAAAAGGAGACCGGTTCCAATAAACCAGGCATTGTGGGGGTGCTGGGTCATTCTCAACTTCCCCATACATATCCAACTTTCCGAACCCATTAGGGGGATGGGGATTCCTTAGGAATCGAGTTATCCACCCCTTTCTTTTTTCCCAATCCCTTCGGGAGGCGATACTATTTTCTCCGGGTTTAGGCCCGTATTCTCTAAGGCCCCGAGCCTAACAGTTCTGAAGTTGCAAGAACCATTCCACATGGAAGTGGAGGAAAAAATTCTCGCTCACCGTGGTAACTCCACTGGGGATAAGAGAAGTTGATTCTGTTGGTCTTTATATTATTTTATTCTTTCTTATTATAATATTGTCCATTGCATCATTTAGTTTGCATTGTGTGCGTGAGTTAAGACGCTCGTGTTACCCGTGTTGTGTCATGTAAGGGATACCATACTTTCACTCAAGGTAGGAGATCAAGCATGGCATAACCACTCATAGCCTTGTACCTTTTGGTATATACTAGCTATGGGAGCCTAAAACTTTCAACCCAAAGACTAAAGCTCATGTAATTGACCTAGTTACTTTCCTTAGGTTTTATCCTAAATGCTTATTGTTTCACTATGATTGATATATCTTGGTTTAAACCTTGGCTTATTTGGTTTGTTCTTTTTCTAATATGATCTACATATATTGTAAGCTCAAAAGTAATTCTTTAAAATTCAAAGGACCAAAACTATTTTTAAATATTTCTAAGAAGGTCTTTGGACATTGAAACCTTTCATGATGGGTCAAAAATCTTTTTACATCTTATGGCCCAAACAAACAAAATTATCTTTCATATAAAAATACAACCTTTTCTTAAAAAAGTGCTTACAAATGTTTAGGTCAACTACGAAAAAATAAAAAATCAATTGTGAGCCTAGCTTATACCAATAATTATTTTATGGGCTTATTTTTGGCATGAATCATTAGTTACTTTTTCTAAATAAGAAATCTATTTATGATAAACCTATTAATTTTGCTTTAATACAATAGAGCATAAAAGCTATTTTAGTTGAGATCCAATGGATTAAAGCCTAATTAATGGGAGTTGTCATGGACCGACTTCTATATTAGAAAATGCAACTATTGGTTAAACCGTCCAAGGGAACTTTTTGAAAATAAAATATTCCATGTTGGTATTTTGTTGACCATAAACCTAAGAAAAGAGACTTGCCATTCATGTGTGGAAGTTTTAAGGTTGGAAGGAATGTCCTGATTATCTTTGTTTATTTATTATTTGTGCATACATGCATACACGCATTACATGACATGTCATTAATCTTTTCTGGCTCACAGACCTAGAGTACAGTAGATCAAGAGCATACGACAACCCCACCTATGCCAATGACATAAAATCCAGCAGCAACTCAATTATCTTCTCGTCAAGAAAAATAGAGCCTAAACAAATTCAATGAATGGTGGATGACGCCCTTAATGCAAAAATGGAAGAGCTAAAGGAGGCCCTGGTTGAGACCATAGAGAACCAATTGGCTGCAATTTTGGAGAATAATGCCGAGGCATCTGCTAGCACCAAGAAGCCGAAGGACAAAGGGAAGGCTATGGTTGGTGAAGTGGCTTTTGATGAAGACAAGGCAGTTGTTGATGATGATGACGACTGGGCTCAATACTTTCAAGATCCTCAAGACAAGAAGAAGGAGCCAAAGGTTGTTGAAAGATCAGCCGTGGAAAAGACTGAAACTTCAGATGTTGAAAATTTGATTGCTAACCTAGAAAAGAAATTTGAAAAGAAGCTGAAAACCAAGGAGATGTCTGAAGTCAATAAGTTGTTTGAGCTAGATGAAGAGGTTCCATACAAGTTTAAGATGCCATCCTTTGTAAAGTTTGATGGAACTAGAAATTCTCACCTCCATGTGAAGCAATATATCACTGTTATGCAGTCTGCCCGAGCTACTAAGGCTCAAACTCTAAGGTACTTCATGCTCTTATTGGATCCTGTTATTCAAAATTGTTTCAATACTTTAGATGATGGCACTCAAAACAGCTGGGATCTACTATACAAGGCCTTCATCCAATAATATAGATACAATGCTAAATTGGAAGTTACTTTAATGAAGGTGGAGTCCATTAGACAAAGGCTGAACGAGAACTTAGATCCTCATCCTTTGATGTTAATGCCACTGGCCAAGGAGGAAGAAGGTGGTTTTCAGAATTGGGGAAGCCGCTGTCTTGGGTCCTCAATAAGCTATAAAAGAAGGGATTGTTATAACCCTTGAATCCTCATACTTTGCCTAATCCTCTTCCACCTAATTTTGACACTAAGGCATTTTGCCAATTTCATCAAATGCAAAACACGACATGGATAAATGTTTGAGGTTGAGGCATGAGATCCAAAACTTGATTGATAATGGCAAGCTACCCGAGCCCAACAAGCCAAACACCAAAGACAATCCATTGGCGAGGTTCAATAAAGTACCACCACCGGCGACCTTCATGATTAGAGGAGGTTAGCACAAAAATTTTGTCATGTCTTATTTCCAAGATGTAGATGGAGATGCAATCAAAGAAGAAGTGGTGTTTAGTAAAATTGAATAAGTTATAGTTGGTAAAGAAGTAGCAATTTGTGTTATGAATGAATTTTGGGACTCAAGCGATAGTGATAATGATCTTGAACCCAAAAAGGAGGAATGGACCTAGTTCGAGCTGAAGAAGATGATGTGATGAACCTGGTAAGCCTTATACAAGGCCACCGCCTAAAGAAGTGAAATCTAATAAGGGAAAGGAAGATAAAGTTGGGAACAAATAAGAAGAAGACGACATTATTCTTAAGCAATTGAAGAGGACTTAAGCAAGTGTTAGTATTTGGGACCTATTGGCCACTTCCAATAAACACCATGAAACTATGGCCAAGGCTCTGGCTAGCATGCTAATTTCCACTTCCATAACACTAGATGAGCTGGTTAACTTCATGGTAGTTGAAGGAGTCATGAAGTGTGAAGATATTCAAAAGAAGAGAAAAGTTGATGTGGGAATAGTATCATTCTTGGAATCGAAATTACCAGAAGAGGGGAGAGATCACATCCGCCCTCTCTTTATTAAAGTAGAAGTCAAAGGGAAAAGGACTCCATGTGTGATGGTTGATGATGGATCCGCCATAAATGTTTGCCCACTTAAGATTTTTCCCATGCTTACTATGTCAACAAGGGATCTAAGCCCAACCGAGGTAACCATTAGGGCTTATGACAATACTAAGAGACACGCTGAAGGGACATTCAAAGTTGTTGTGAAGGTTGGTCCAATTGAGTCTATGGTAGAATTTGTGATTTTGGACATACCTGTTACTTTTGCTCTACTTTTGGGATAACCATGGTTTCATCCTCTTGGTAGAGTTCCTTTAATCCTTCATCAAAAGATCAAATTCCCAAACGGAGATGAGACGGTGCCCATCGAGGCTGAGGATAATGAAGTGGTCAATGCTCTAATGATTGAGAGGCATCTCAATGGTTTCCATGTAGCTACAATTTCTAATGATGGAATAGTGGACTCCAAGGTCCTAAACATAATGAAAAATATGAGCTACCTTTTTGGTGCTGGTGTTGGAAAGGGTAAGGCCAGTGTGACATAGCTTTTAGACTTCAAGATTCAAACTTCCAAGAAAGGGTTGGGGTATCAAGAAGCTAGCAAAGATGATCATCCAAAGAAGAATGAGAAGATGAGCTTCCCACCACTTGAAGAGATTTTTGTCAAAGCTCCATACATGGGACCACTCTAAGGAAAGCCCGAGCCAATCATGTTCATGGGAAAATTGATCCTGGGTTTTGAGATTTTTGTTGATGTTGTCAAACCGGTGGAACAAGTAAAGAAAGAGCTGACCCTGCCAGGCGACAAGGAGCCCAATCTAGAAGGGAAAAAGGAAGCTGTCCTGAAAGCTGAGAAGACTCCAGAGGAGATTGCTGAGAAGTTTGAAGATGTTCTACTTTATGATTTTGAGAATAAAGATTTTGATTTTGATTTTAATTTGTCTGCTTTGTATGAGGATGATGATGTTTTCTTTTCCAAAATGAATGCAATAAAGTCTAATTTTGCTTACTTGTGTGATGTTTTTTCTAATGGTTACATACATTCAAATAGTGGTTACATGATCATCTTTAACATTAACTCTGTTGATACACAACCATTAAATTTGGGAACAACCGAAAATCCTAAAAACATTAGCATAGCATCCAACCTTACTCCTAATGAGAGAGAGAGATTTAAAAAAATATTTAAAAAATATGATGAGATTTTTGCTTGGTCTTATGAGGACATGCCTGAAATAGATCGAGATATAGCCGAGCATCTGATTCCTACTTACACTCACATGAAACCTGAATAAAAGCTTAGACGGTTAAGATTGGAATGGGCTGAATTGGTTAAAGAAGAGGTCCCTAAACAAATACAAGTAAAGTTCCTTGAAGTGATAGATTATCCAGATTGGTTAGCCAACATAGTACCCGTGCCAAAGAAAGATGGAAGAATTAGGGTCTGTGTGAACTATAGAGACTTGAATAAGGCTTCCCCCAAGTGTTATTTTTCTTTACCCCATGTAGACAGATTTTTCGAATACAACCAAGTGTTAATGGCTTAAGAGGATAAAGCCAAAACCGCCTTCATTACTGTTAGTGTATGTGCCCTAGGCCATTTATTTGGATCTTTATGTTATACATTCATTATTAATAAATGAGGTTTTATTATCATTATTGTTTGTTTGCATGTTACACAATTTTGATATTTGTCCCTGGTTTATTATTGTTATAGAGATAAAAAAAATAATAATTCTTAACCAGTATGAACATTGATTTGATAATCATCAGATGGTTATGTGTATAGTGATACAAATCAATTTCATAGATACTTGTTAGAGAACAATGTATTGGATAGACCCATCATGAGATTACTACATGGGTTAGTGTCATAAGTAAATCTCATGATAGTTATGTATTAATTCTTTGACTTGAGATTGTCATAGTTTCCAATATAAGGACTATTATATTTTGACATGAT
Source organism: Garcia nutans (assembly GCA_947685225.1). Classification (NCBI taxonomy): domain Eukaryota; kingdom Viridiplantae; phylum Streptophyta; class Magnoliopsida; order Malpighiales; family Euphorbiaceae; genus Garcia; species Garcia nutans. The sequence continues at coordinate 9,979,576 of CANTUV010000024.1, read as the reverse complement.
CAAACATTATCCGTAACTGGATAGTAATAAAGGTTATGTTCATATATGATAGAAATTATGTAGAGGATAATGAACAATCAAGATAGAATTTGTCCCTCTCTTTGAGAGAGATATCTTTTGGGCCCCTCGATAAGTGAGACTGTGAAATGCATGGCCGTGCTCAAATGAATTGATAGTGTGATCAATTTCATTTGTTTTTATCAGTCTACTTTGAGATCGAGTAATCATAAGTTTGGACAATATAAGTATGACGTTGACCATGACTTATGTTCAAGCTAGATATCGTGTGACAAAGGGATTAATGCATATACTATTATTAGGCAAATTGGACATTCCTTATATTAATTGGGTAGTTGTAACGCCTTGCTAGAGGCCAATTATGACTTGTTGATTTAATAGAGATTAAATTGATTGCCAATTAATATGGGCCTATCGGGTCACACACAGGAATGCGTTTTGGGCTGGATATAATATTAATAATATTAATATTAGATATTAATATTTATTATTATTATTATTTTCGTTTTTATATATATATTATTAGATAATATATTCAGAATCCTAATTAGATTTGGATTCTGAATTTGACTTACCTTATCCAATTATATATATTATTAGATAATGTATTCAGAATCCTAATTAGACTTGGATTCTGAATTTGACTTTCCGTATCCAATTTTGAATTGGATTCTGGAGTGATTATATTCACTCCAGACGTTAAGTCTTCTCAGAGGTAACAATAAAAAAAAGGAACGAAAAAGGTAACCCTAATACGTTTTTAGAGAAAACGTTTTTCCAGCCTTCGCCGTTGCAGAGAGCTAGCACTCCAAACGGTAGCATTCGTGTGGATACGCGATAGAGGGTGTTTCGCGATCGAGGCATCTCTTCCAAACTGTGATTTCGAATCATCAACAGGTTAGTTCTTTGAACACTTTTGTCGAATTAAACGAACAGCATGGATCCTGGTGGGAAATCAGAGATCAAATATTTTTCCGCTGCGTGTTTTTGTTTGCAGTGATCTCAATGATTTCCTAACAATTACTACGTGGGGTATATTCTATTATAGGTTGATGCCGTTTGGGTTAAAGAATGCTGGAGAAACCTATCAGAAGATAGCCACCACCTTGTTTCATGATATGATGCACAAAGAAGTCGAGGTCTATGTCGATGATATGATGGTAAAGTCGAATACAAGGGAATAATGCTTCCAAAACTTAGAATTATTCTTCGAGAGAGCAGTGAAGTATAAGCTAAGGTTAAACCCATAGAAGCATATTTGGGGTTATTTTAGGCAAGTTATTGGGACACGTGATTAGTCCAAATGGCATTGAGATTGACCTTGACAAGGTTAAGGCAATCAGGGATATGCCAGCCCCTAAGACGGAGAGAGAAGTTCTGGGGTTTATTGGTAGGTTGCAGTACATTAGCAAGTTCATAGTAAAACTCCCCACGATCTGTGAACCTTTCTTCAAATTGCTTAAAAAGAATCAGCCAGTCAAGAGGAATGAAGAGTGTCAAAAGGCTTTTGAGCGTATAAAGGAGTATATGCTAAATCCACCTATTTTGAAACCACCTAAACCCGGTAAACCTTTGTTACTATACTTAGCAGTAGAGGAAGAGTCAGTAGGAGCTATGCTAGCCCAAGCAGATGAATCAGGGGTTGAGCATGTAGTCTACTATTTAAGTAGAAAACTCCTACCTTATGAAATTAAGTATAGTATCATTGAAAAGACTTGTATAGCTGTGGTTTGGTCTTCTAAGAAGTTGCGGCATTACTTTCAGTCTTATAGTGTGCAAGTAATTTCTAGGTTGGATCCGGTGAAGTACTTATGGGAGTCACCCTCTTTTAATTGGGAAATATGGTCGATGATTGATAATTTTGGAAGAATTTGAGAATGAGTATGTGACCAGGAAAACAATCCAATGTAAAGCGGTGCAGAATTCCTGGCTCAGTAACCATTGCTGGATAGTGAAGAGGTAGTCTTGGAATTTCCAGATGAGCATTTAGAGGCCATAGAGGTACAAGGATGGAAGATGTATTTCAATGGAGCAGTGAATAGGAAAGGAGCAGGTTTGGGAGTTATACTAGAATCACCCAAAGGGGAGCTTATCCCTTTAGCTAAGAAGATGAAGTTCAGGGAAACCAATAATATGGTGGAGTATGAAGCATGTATTTTTGGTTTGGAAATCCTGATGATTATGAAGGTGGATAAGGTGCAAATCTTAGGTGATTCATTACTAGTAGTATCCCAAGTAAATGGAGAGTGGGAGTTAAAATAAGAGAAGCTAAAACCATACCACCATTACTTGACCATGATGATGAAGAATTTTAAGAGTGTAGGTTTATACACCTACCAAGAGAAGAAAACTAGATGGCTAGTGCCCTAGCCACATTGGATTTGGTATGGGAAAATCATATCAACTTATTTCTTAAGCCTTTGGTTTTGACCAGTTCATCAACTCCTTGCTATGAATATGAGACAATCATGGAAAGTGATACAGACCATGATGCGTGGTATGAAACTATAAGATGGGTTTTGGAGAATAAGGAATACCCGTTGGAGGCAACAAGGGAAGATAGATGAGCCATAAGGCGATGGTCTTTACAATACATCACCTTTCATGGAGAGTTGTATCAAAGATGGCCTGATGGGGGTGCAGTTGAGATGCTTGAGGAAGCCTAAAGTTGAACATATCATGTCAGAAATAGACACGGCAAGTTGTTGTTCACACATGAGTGGTTTGGCCCTAGTTAAGAACATAATTCGACAAGGTTACTACTGGTTGACCATGGAGAGAGATTGTATTGAGTTTGTGATTACCATGGAGAGAGATTGTATTGAGTTTGTGAAGAAGTGCCAGCAATGTCAGATGTATGGTAATTTGAATCACATGCCTCCTAAAGAATTGTATTCTATGTCTTCACCCTGGCCCTTTGCAACTTAGGGGATTGACATCATAGGAGAGATACATTCGACGGCTTCAAATGGTCATCATTTTATTGTAGTAGCAGTAGATTACACATATGCACAAGTAATGTGTATCTTATATACACATCAAATGTACCTTATATGTGTACTAAATATTAAGTATGTAATGTATTAATCCAACATATACAATTAATATATCATATGTATATGTTATATATACTCTAGATATATATACTGAGTATATATAATTTAATCTCCAAATACTTATTTAATTTCTCCAAAATCACGGATGTTACATGCAGGGCCATCACAGCGGGTTTATATGATGCAGGGGCAGCCAAATACATGTGAGCGGGGATTTTTGCCCCCACTCCCAGTGGAATGGTTCTTGCGACTTCGACACTGTTTAGGCTTGGGGCCTTAGAGAACACGAACCTAAGTCTAGAGAAAAATGGAGTCACCACCCGGACGGGCCGGAAAAAAGAAAGGGGTGGATGACTCAATTCCTAAGGAATCCTCAACCCCCTAATGGGTTCAAAAAGTTGGGTATGTGTGGGGAAGGTGAGAAATAGCCCAGCACCCCCATAACACCCGGTTCATTGGAATCGGCCTCCTTTACAGGTCTTACTATTATAAAATTCTTAAATATAACAATATTATCCATATTACACACAACAATTAAAATAGTTCATCATTATATTAAAATCAAAGTAATGTCCAAACAAAGCAAATAAATGGACACCCATCCGAAGATGGAAACATGTCCTTACATCATCCATGTCTAAACTAATAAGACACCCACCAAAAGGTAGAAACATGTCCTTTATATTGGTCTAAAATATAAAAACAATTTAAATTACATGATATTTAACTAATGAGGTACCCTGAAAGAGGAAACATACCTCTTACAACATTTAGAAATCAAAACTAAATCAATAAAAGTAAATAACCATTCATAATAAATAAATCATTATCAAAGATATTAAACATCAATCAAAATATATAATAAGCATTCATCCATGATAAATTAAATAAATCAAGCATTGAAATTAAATAAATCAAAGCATATAATAAACTATATAATCAAATCTAAAATTAAATAAAGCAATAAATATATAATTTAGGGTTTGCATCTTAAAATTGGATTTTAGAATTTTAATTACTAAATTAGGGCTTTGGAAAAAGGGAAAGTTAAATATGCAGACTCATAATACACAAATAAATATTGACCCCTTCGACGAGCCCATACGGAGGTCCCGCTAGCCGGTTAGCTGACGGGGGTCATGGAGGCCGCACCCCTTGCGGGGTTGGGGGCAGCAGCCAAGAAAATTTTAGAAACTGGTTTCTAGGATTGTAGGTTTTGGTGTTGAAAATTAAGATTTTAGGGTTTAGAATTTAGAAAATAGGATTTTGGAATTTAAGTATTATTAGGGTTTGTAATTCTTATCTACTGTAAGTTTTTAAGAGAATTGAAATGGATTAGGGTTTGGGAAAACTAGGGTTTATGGTTTTGGGGCAATTAGGATTTAAGAAAACTTAGGGTTTAGATTAACTAGTTTGGGGTTTACTGTCTTGGTTTTGGAACTAAAGAAAATAGTTTAGAGTTTGAGAAAGTAATTGTGATTTTTAGAAACTGTAAAGTAAGTTAGAGTTTGGTGATTTAACAAAACATTTGGAAATTTTGGACAAGAATTAGAAGAAAACAGTTTAGGGTCTTTAAAAGCTTTTGGAAATAGGAAAAATGATTTAAGGTTTTTGGAAACAAAAGAATATTTTTTAGGGTTTTTGGAAATAGAAGGAACAATTTAATAAGGTTCTAAGGTTTAGAAGAAATAAATTAGGGTTCTAAAGTTTTAGAAGAAACAGAAAAGTATTTTTAGGGTTTTTAAGGTTTAAAAGAAATGAAAAAGTATTTTTAGGGTTTTTAAGGTTTAGAAGAACAAAAATGCATTTTTAGGGGTTTTTTGAGGTTTATAAGAAACAGAAAAGATCATTTATGTCGTTGAAATGAAGATCAACGTTGCTACATATTTATAGATCAAGGTTTTGTGTGTATAATCTTATGAATCAAACAAAAACAAAGCTACTATAAGAAAATAAAAAGAAATTAGAGATTTAAACCTTCGTACATTGGTTCCAACAAAAATTGCTTCTTGGATGAACGGAGACAAAGGCAAGGTTGCTGCCTTTGATGAATTGCTAATGGCTTTGCTTGTTACTCTCAAATCTGAAGTCCCAAATTCAAAGTTCTAGTTCTCCAAGAGTTTCTCCCCTTAAAATCCAGTCCTTTTTTTAATCCCCCCCTCTTTTTGTGTTTTTTAGTGTTATTTATAGGAAATTTAGAAGATTAATTCTACTTGTTTAAGGAAACTATATTTGATTAGGAAAAGAAAACCGAAACCAAATAGAATTTGGTTTCGGAAAAAATTACGTTGGAAAAATTTTGTTGGCGAAAACTGCGATGGGCTGCGAGGAATTACGGAGCGCGAACAGATGCCATTTCGCCCATAGGATTTTCCTGATGGTGAAATGGCCCAAGGCCATTTCGTCCAACGGCTTTCGGCGATGATTTTTCCATCACCGATTTTTATTTTTATTTTTATTTATTATTTTTTATTACTATAATTATAAAAAATATATACTAAAACAAATATTATTTAATTAAGATAATACAAAAATTATTTTAGACTATATAAAATATATTGGACCGGACTGGGTGAAAAAATTAAGGGTCTACAATACATCAGCTGTTATTTCCAGTACTTTTACGTTATTTGGTACTTCATTTCTTGCATTGATAGACCCTGGGTTGACTCATTCTTATATTAGTGTATCCATACCGTCTATGAGTTATTTGCATTTTGAGTCCTTAGGATTTGATGTTTTGGTTACAAATCCTTTAGGGCATAGTGGTGACCTCATTGAGATACCTTTCAGGGAGTATGTTCTGATTCTTGGCATGGATTAGTTATCCAGGCATGGGGTTGTAGTAGACTATCAGCGAAAACATGTTACCCTAAGAACACGTGATGGTAGTTATGTGGAGGTATCTAGTGAGCAGAGGCATCTTTTATCCATGTTTATTTCAGCTGTTTTAGCTAGGAGGATGATTCAGAAAGGGATGTGAGGTTTATCTTGCTCATGTAGTAGATACCAGAGTAGTGGGGCCCCAGCTTAACAGCATACCTATAGTTGCTGAGTTTTCAGATATTTTTCCTAATGAGTTGCCAGGGGTACCTCCCAAGAGAGAGGTGGAGTTTAGTATTGATTTGTTGCATGGTACCACTCCCTTCTCCATTACCCCTTATCAGATGGCACTGCAGAATTAAAGGAGTTGAAGGTGCAGTTGCAGGAGTTGCTTGATAAGGGTTCATTCGCCCTAGTGTGTCTCCGTGGGGAGTACCTATTTTATATGTGAAGAATAAGGATGGCACCTTGAGATTATGTATTGATTATAGACAGTTGAATAAGGTGACCATCAAGAACAAGTTTCCATTACCTCGGATAGATGATCTCTTTGATCAGTTGAAGGGAGAAGCAGTATTCTCTATGATTGATCTAAGATCAGGATACCATCAGTTGAGAGTTAGAGATGTGGATGCACCCAAGATAGCCTTCCTCACGAGGTATGGGCATTTTAAGTTTCTGTTGATGCCCTTTGGATTGACAAATGCACCAGCACCATTTATGGATTTGATGAACAGAGTGTTTAGACCATACTTAGACCAGTTTGTGGTGGTCTTCATTAATGATATTCTGGTGTACTCGCGTAATGTGGAAGATCATGGTAGGCATTTACGCATAGTACTGCAAACTTTGAGAGAGAAACAATTGTATGCTAAGCTATCTAAGTGTGAGTTCTGGCTTGATCATGTGGCTTTTCTTGGTCATGTGGTATCATCAGAGGGTATTAGAGTTGATCCAAGTAAAGTTGAGGCTATCTTGATTTGGTGTCCACCAAAGATTGTGACAAAGGATAGAAGTTTTTTGGGTTTGGCAGGCTATTATTGTCGGTTTGTAAAGGGTTTTTCTATGATAGCTACACCACTCACCAAATTACTTTAGAAAGGAGTTAGATTTGTGTGGACAGATCAGTGTCAGGCGAATTTTGAGCAGCTGAGGGAGATGTTGACTCAGGCTTCTATTATTACCCTGCCTGTGGAAGGTAAACCATATGTGATATATAGTGATGCTTCATATAATGGTTTAGATTGTGTTCTGATGCAGAAGGGTAGAGTCATTGCTTATGCATCTCGACAGTTGAAGCCACATGAGCTGAATTACTCGACTCATGATTTAGAGTTAGCAGCTATAGTTTTTTCATTGAAGATTTGGCGGCATTACTTATATGGGGAGAAATGCTTCATTTACACTGATCATAAGAGTTTGAAGTATCTGGGTGTTTAGATAGAGTTGAATCTTTGGTAGAGATGATGGTTAGAGTTGATTAAAGACTATGACTGTTTGATTGATTATCATCCTGGCAAGGTAAATGTTGTTGCTGATGCCTTGAGTCGGAAGTCTTTGGCAGGTTTGATTGCTTATTTGTTCTTGTTTCTTATTGAGTTGAGAGTGTTGCATGCCAGATTTGAATCTTGTAATGATGGTGCATTGATGGCTCAGTTGCAATTGAGGCCAGTATTGTTGGATCAGGTTAGGAAAGCCCAGTTGGCCGATGAGAAGATCCAGAAGATTGTGTCAGATTGCCAAAAGGGGGAGAGTTGAGACTTTCATATGAGAGATGATGGCAGTCTATGGTATAAAGATAGGTTGTGCATTCTCGATGATGCAAGATTAAAAAGGATGATATTAGAGGAAGCACATCAGTCAATTTAATCTATGCACCCTAGTAGTACCAAGATGTTTCAAGATTTGAAATAACATTATTGGTAGTCAGGTATGAAGAGGGACATAGCAGAGTTTGTATCTAGATGTCTCACTTGCCAAAAAGTGAAGGCTGAGCACCAAGTTCCTTCAGGGTTGCTTTAGCCACTATTAGAACCAAAGTGGAAATGAGAGCAAGTGACGATGGATTTTGTGACTGGACTACCTTTGACCTAGAAGAAGCATAATGCAATCTGGGTGATAGTTGATCGGATGATGAAGATAGCTCATTTTCTTCCAGTTCGGATGGATTATTCACTTGAGAGGTTGGCTGAGTTGTATATCAGTGAAATAGTGACATTGCATGGAGTTCCAATTTCTTTGGTGTCAGATAGAGATCCTTGGTTTACATCAAGATTTTGGAGGATTTTACATGATGCATTGGGTTCTTGATTGCATTTTAGTACTACTTTCCATCCTCAGACAGATGGGCAATCAAAGAGAGTGATACAGATTCTAGAAGATATATTGAGGAGTTATATCATTGATTTCACTGGGAGCTGGGACAGATTCTTACCACTGATTGAGTTTGTGTATAACAATAGTTATCAGTCCAGTATTGGGATGGAATCTTTTAAGGCCTTGTATGGTAGGAGATGCAGGACACCTTTGTGTTGGGATGAGGTTGGAGAAGGTAAATTGGTCGGTCCTGATTTGATTAAATAAACAGAAGAGAAAGTGAAATTGATTCGGAGTTATCTAAAAGCAGCTTTAGACCGACAGAAATCCTATACAGATTTGAAGAGGAAGAATATAGAGTTCAGCGTGGGAGATAAAGTGTTCCTGAAGGTGTCTCCGAGGAAAAAGATTTTGAGATTCGGTCGTAAAGGAAAGTTAAGTCCTCGTTTCATAGGACCATATGAGATTCTAGAGAGAGTTGGTCTAGTGGCTTATAGATTGGCTCTACCTCCTGAGTTAGACTAGATACATAATGTCTTCCATGTCTCTATGCTTCAGAGGTGCAGGTCAAACCCATCTCATATCCTATTAGTGGATTCTATTGAGCTGAGCCTAGATTTGACTTACAAGGAAGAACAAGTGGCGATTTTGGCACCAGAGGTAAAAGAGTTGAGGAACAAGAAGGTGCCACTTGTGAAAGTCCTTTGGAGAAAACATGCCACTGAGGAGGCAACATGGGAGAGTGAGCAAACAATGCGGAGTCAGTTTCCCCAGTTGTTCTAGAGTTGATAGCAGGTAATTTCGAAGATGAAATTATTTCTTTAGGGGGAGAGAATTGTAACACCCCTAATATTTTTGAAACTAAATAAAATAAAATAAATTTAAATAAGTTAAATAAATGATTTAAACGGAAAATAAAAGGATTTTAAGTAAAAAAAGTAGAATGTATATGTGAAATATACCTAACATATACTTAACATATACATTAGTCAACTCTTTTAAAAGAAAAGTCAAAAGTCTAAGGGCAAAATGGTAATTATATCTTATAAACTTAAAATTAATTTAATAAATTAAAAATAAATTATTTTTGGTTGGAAGAGATAATTTGGGGTTTTCAAATAATTAAATAATTATTTATTTATTAAAAATAAAATATTATATATATATGGGCATATGTTTTAAAGTAAAAGGAAAGAGAAAAATTAAAAATTAAACTTCTTCTTCTTCTTCTTGAGAACTCGAATTCCATAGCCAAGGAAGCAAGGAATTTTCTTCTTCCAACCATCCATAATTGAAGAGATTTTCAAGATTTAAGTGAAGTTTTGGTCATTTTCTCCATAAATAGTAAGTTTTCCATCTCTTTCTTTGGAATTTAATGAAATTAGAAATATGTCGAATTTGGGTTTTTGAGTGTGTGTTATAATTGTTTAATTGGGTATTAATGAAGCTATTTTGATTATTTATTAATGATTTTCAAGTTAAATGGAAGAAAGGATTAAGTTTGGAATGAGTTGAGTGAAGAGAGAGAATTTAGGGTTATGGAAAATTTGAACTTTTGGAATCATGTGTTTTAATTGTGCAAATTGATTCCAAATATGTTGTTTTGATGCATAAACAAGGATTTTAAAGTCAAATGATAGATTTGGTTAAGTTTGGTTAGAGTGGATGAGGTAGTGTTGAGTTTAGGGTTTTGGAAAGAGAATTTTTAAAGAATGGTGAATTGTTGAATTTTAATGTTTAAATAATGTTAATTCATGATATTAGTGAAAGAAATAAGCTTGGATTAATAATTGGAATAGGTTAGAATGAAGAACCTTTGTTGGTGAAGGTTATGCCATTTAGGGTTTTGAATAAGAGTCGGTATTTAAGTAATGTGTATGAATGAAACATGTTAAAAAATGTTTTTAATAATATAAATAAACTTAAAACACTAATCTAAATAGAATAGAATGGAATTCTAATGTTAAAGTAAGGAAATGCTAAAATTTTGAAATATATAGAAGTGATGTTTAATTAGGGTTTAATGTTGAAAATGTCTTAAAATGTGATATTAAATGATTATATTTAATCACATTGCATATAGGCATTAAGGAGAAATGAATTGCTCAACCCTAGTGTTGAAGAGCAATTTGGAAGTGAGGGTTGGTGGGAGATTTTAAGCTTGCATTTGAGTGCTTAGTGAGGTAAGTACATGCTTGATAGTTTTAAAGTACTTGCATTTAATTTTGGCTTAACACATTTTAAGTGGAAAATGTGTTAAGCTACTTGATCATTTGAAAATCCATATACATTGTGTTATGGCATGTGAGTTGATGTGTATGCATTATAAGCATTGTGAAAAAGCCATTGTAAATGGCTAAATTGTATTGAATGTGATGTGATGTGATGAAATAACATTGATATGAATGAGAAAAATGGAATATGGGAAAGGAATTTAGAATGGGAAATATGAAATAATTGTGTGTCTAATATGTTATTCAATTTTCAGAGTTTTGTGTTTGGCGGCATGCCTAGGATGTAACAGTCCCTTGAAGCTAGGTTGGGCATAGCCCTTAAAGCCTATTTAGGATGTTACATATGGGGTTATCCTCACTATTTGCCTTTGGGGCTGGACGCTTGGCGTCACTATAATATGATTTGCCTTTGGGGCTAGACACTTAGTGTCAATTTGGACCAAAATGGTAACTCTTGAATTTGAATAATGTTTTAGTTTATTGGGCCCATGCTTGTATGTGTGTTTGTGTGAATCATAAACAAATGAAAGATTATGTTATTAAATTGAATGGAATACTACATTGTGGCATAGCATGCAAATGCATTATGCATTGACATTGTGTTAAAGTTTTACTTTTATTAAAGTTTGTACTACTAGGCTTTTAGCTTAGCACAATTGTAATTTATCGTGCAGGTGACAGGGTGTGAGCGGGGATTTTTGCGCCCACTCCCGGTGGAATGGTTCTTACGACTTCGGCACTGTTTAGGCTCGAGACTTTAGAGAACACGGGCCTAAGCCTGGAGAAAATGGAGTCACCACCCGGACGAGCCGGGAAAAAGAAAGGGGTGGATGACTCGATTTCTAAGGAATCCCCAACCTCTTAATGGGTTTGAAAAGTTGGGTACATGTGGGGAAGGTGAGAAATGGCCCAGGTCCCCCACAACGCCCGGTTCATTGGAATCGGCCTCCTTTTTAGGTCTTAATATTATAAAATTCTTAAATATAATGATATTATCCATACTACATGCAACAATTAAAATAAAGCATCATTATATTAAAATCAAAAATAATGTCCAAACAAAGCAAATAAATGGACACCCATCAGAGGATGGAAACATATCCTTACATCGTCCATGTCTAAAACTAAATAGGACACCCACTAAAAGGTGGAAATGTCTCCTTTACATTGGTCCAAAAAACTTTAAAATAAATTAAATTACATGATGTTTAACTAATGAGGTACCCACAAAGTGGAAACATGCCTCTTACAATTTTAAAACTCAGACAAATAAAAGAATATTCAATCATCCAATTATAAATAAAAGCAAATCATTCATAAAATAAAGTAAACCATTCATCATTAACATATAACAAATCACATAATCAAATAGATAAATAAAATTAGAATTCAATCCATTAAATAAATAAGGTTAAGATTTAAGATTTAGGATTTAAGAAATTAGGGTTCTAGGATTTAAGGTTTGAGGAAATAGGGTCTTGGTTATGGCTTTAGGCTACTGGGATTACTGGGTGTTGGTTTATTAAATTATGATTTCTGGATTTTGGCTTTGAGGAATTATGATTGACATTTAGAATTAGGGTTTAGGTTTGTATTTTGAATAAAGCTAGTGTATTTTGAATAATCATAATAAAGAAAGTTAAACATAAAGATTTATAATACACAAATATATATTGACCCCTTCGACAAGCCCATACAATGGTCCCGCTAGCCGGTTAGAGGGCGGGAGTTAAGGGGGCAGCGCCCCTTGCGGGGTCAGGGGCTTTATTTTAAAATTTGGCTTTTAGGGTTGTAGGTTTTAGTGTTGAAAATTAAGATTTTAGGGTTTAAGATTCAGAAAATAGGGTTTCGGAATTGAAAGAAACAAGCTACTGTAAATCTTAGAAAAATAGATTTGGTTAGGGTTTTAAGAAAATAGAGTATTGTTTTATGGTTTTAGAAAAGTGTAATTAGGGTTTTATATTTTAAAAGTTAGTCTTACGGGTATTAAGGTTTTTGGGGTTTTGAAAAAACATTGTTTAGGGTTTTAAATAGAGTTTAGATGGTAAATAGAATAATTGATCAAATTGTATGATGAAGCTACTGTGAACATAAACAAAGAAATAGAGATTCAAACCTCCATTGTTGGTTCCACCACAATCTTGAATCCCGGTTGAACAATAACAAAGACAATGTGGGTTGCCTTTGATGGGTTGTATATTGTTTGCTGCCTCTTGATTCTTCAAGCTTGAGATTATGAATAGACTGCCAAAAATAATTTTGAGCTCCAAAGGTCAGATCCTCTTTTAAGATCAAAAGTCAAAATTCCCTTTCTGTATGTTTTAATGTGGTATTTATAGGAAAAAATAAAATCCTAATACTAATTGGCTAAAGAAATAAAACTTTTAGGAAATAAAATTAAAAAACCAAGTAGAATAGGGTTTTGGCAAAATTGCGAGCGGGCCTGGCGTGCAAAAGTGCGCTGATGAAGAAAATCTGTGGGCGCTAGGCTTGGGTGCTGCTGGCTCGGGCACGGGCCAGGCTAATTTTCCATAGGATTTTCCTGCGGTGAATTGGCCTATGGCCATTTCGCTGCAGAAAAATCTACGGTGAAAATTTTTCACTGCCGATTCTTCCATCGCTGATTTTTATTTATTTATTATTTTTTATCCTTTTTATTATTACTTTTTTATTTTTATTAAAAATAAATATTATTTAATTAAAATACCACAAAAATTATTTTGGACTATTTAAAAATATCATATTGGACTAGGTCAAAAATTAAGGGTCTACAGTTTGCCCCCTGCTTGAACGATCTGAGACTACAGCAAAAGAGAGCGAAAAGCAATGTGATTTTTGTCTGGGTTTAGATGAGGATGGGTTCTTGACCCAAGGTTGAAGTCGGTTTGGGTTCTGTTCCCGAAATGAGTTCTGGACTAAAAAAAAGATTAAGGTATTTGGACCCGAGACTGAATTGGGTACTTGGACCTGAGATTAGGTACTTAGACCTGGGACTGGGTTGGGTACTTGGGTTCGAGACTAGATACTTAGACCCGAGACTAAATTGGATTTGGGTTTTTGGACCTGAGATTGGGTTGGGTACTTGGACCCGAGACTGGGTACTTGGACCTGAGATTGAATTGGGTACTTTGATCCGAGACAGGAGTTGGGTGCTCGACCTAAAACTGGATTTGGATACTCGATCTTAAACTGGATGTGGATGCTCGATCCTAAATTAGATTTGGATGCTGGACCTAAAACTAGATTTGGATGCTGGAACCTAAACTGGATTTGGATACTCAATCCTAAACTAGATTTGGATACTTAATCCGAAATTGGATTGGGTACTTGGACCCAAGATAGGAGTTGGGTGCTCGACCTGAAACCGAATTTGGATGCTCAACCCAAAACTAGATTGGGTACTTTGACCCTAGATAGGAGTTGGATGCTCTACTCAAAACTAGATTTGCGTGCTTGACCCTAGACTGGATTTTGGATTTGCGTTCTCGACCCGACATTGAATTTTGGGTTTGGGTTCTCGACCCAAAACTAGATTTTAAGTGCTCAACCCGAGATATAATTTGATTGGGTTCTCAACCCGAAACTATATTTTGGGTGCTCGACCCAAGCTTGGATTTAGGTTCTCAACTAGAGACTATTTGGATTTGGGTTCTCGACCCGAGGCTGATTTGGATGCTCGATCCAACACTAGATTAGGGGTGCTCGTCCCAAAACTAGATTTTATGTACTCGAGGCGATACTAGATTTGGATTTGAGTTCTCGATCTGAAACTAGATTTTGGGTACTCGACCTGAAACTGATTTTGAATTTGGGTTCTCGACCCGAAACTGGATTTTGGGTGCTCGACTCAAAATTGAATTTGGATTTTGGTTCTCGACCTAAAACTGGATTCTCGATCCTAAACTGGATTTGGATTTGGGTTCTCGACCCAAAATTGGATTTTAGGTGCTCGACCCGAGATGAGTTCGGGACTCAAAAGTGATTTAGGTTCTGGACCAGATGGTGAGTTCTGGACTCAAAAGTGATTTGGGTTCTGGACTCAAAAAGTAATTTGGGTTTTGGACCAGATGGTGAGTTCTGGACTCAAAAGTGTTTTGGGTTCTGGACCAAAATATTTGAATGTGAGTTTGAAAATATTTTGTATACACATAATCTCAAAAATTAAAATGGAGAAACTCTGCCCCCTATGTAGGCTCAAACCAATGATTTTTCTCATGCAGGCTTTGGTTGATGTTTGTATTTTTTCTAGTTCCTTTCATAAGCATGCATCTCTTCTTTCTTTTGCAAAATGACTAGAGCTTCCTCAAGCAATGGACCCTCCATGCCCCCTGATTCAACATCTTCTTTTGATTCTTTACTTCACAGGGTGTTTGCTATTCATTGTGACAAAGAATATACAATATAATACAAGAAAATGCAATGTGATATGCTCATGTATGCATGATATGCATGAATAACACTTACAATGGTTCTATCGACTCACAGACTGAGATAATCAATTGAAGTGTTCTCATTGGCTCCTTCCAAACGCCTGTTCAGATCTTTCGTTGGAATGACAGAAGGCTCTGCATTTATGGCTTTTATCTTCAAGATGTCGAGGATATGAGTGGTGAGACCCAAGCAGCAGAGACAGGGATACATCTATTTCAAACTATATTTTGGCATGTCAATTGGTAGCTTCTTCATGACCTTGCCAATAATCATTTACTTTGCCCAATGTGTCCTTTGAGGTTTAATGGTTCGACAAGCTTCTCTTAACTTGAAGGCTTCATGTGACAAAAACATTTTTTTTCAATTTTTATTTTGAAATCAAATGTTGGCTTTGCCAAATCAATGTCAATGTACCTCAGGACTTGATTTTCCAAATTAACATATCTATAATAAGACAACCCTAGTTACCGTACTAAGCTCGGGAATCATTTCTATTTATTCAAGAATTGTTGCACTTCAGGTAGGCACATACACATTACTTGGTCAAAGGTCTCATTGAGTTTGAATATTGTCTATCTCATATGCATGCTTAGTCAAACTATCTCCACTAATAGACTCTACCTACCAAGAGAGATCAACAAGTCTTTAATAGGCTTGAAACGGGGTCTATAAGGGACATGGATTAAGTGGAGGCCAATTGTAAATTGGAGCCATTGTGACACAATGGGCAAACCCTTACACTACAAATTTCCTATTCAGACAATTGGAAGTAGGAATAAGATAGAGCTTTGAACATTCTTCTTTCTCCTTGATGTTAATCTGGATCTTGATTGGGACTGTCTTTTCCCTTATAAAAAGGATGATACACACATTCCTTTTCTTTCTTCTTTTCCCATTTCTTTCTCTTTCTTTTCTTACTCCTTTTCTTGAGCATTTTATCATTTTGTCTTTCTTTCCTGTAGGACTGTCAAGTACAGGACTTTCAAGAACTAGGTGACCTTTCTTCTATCTCTCTAATTTTGATTGAATCTTTGGTTGATTTGGACCAATTCAAGTCAAACTGTCCTTATGGAAGTCTTTTGCTGCTTTAGGTAAAAGAGAACTTGGTTGGCTTTCTGAACCATTTTGGGTTTTATTTTATTTTCTTAATCTTTTATTTTATTTTCTTATTTTTTTCTTTTTCTTTTCTTTTCTTCTTTTCTTTTTCTTTTTTTTTGGTTATAGCTCTAAAAGAGTCATCTTATTTGTAACAACTTGGGTTTCTAATAATGGATGAGTGGAGTGACATAAATCTTCTTTAACAGGGATAAATCATTTATTACTCTGATGTTGTCTTGATAGATTGGAGATATTAGGTGAACTTCAACTACCCTTATGGTTTTGAGAACATCAACTATCCTTACGGTTTTGGCTATGCATTTCATTCTTTGATCTTCTTACCTCTTCACCTTATCGATCATAAGACTTATCAAAAGCATCACAACTGCTCAGGGTAGGTTGTTGGGGTTTATAAGCCAATGAAAAGAAAGCTAAAATTTTATGAAGGCTCAAAGGGACAACTAGGGATTGATTTTTAATTGGGTGGATACTAGTTGTTGGCTAACCAAACAATGCCTAGATCATCTCTCCCTTAAATAATCAGAGTTCAATTTCACCTCAAAAATTTGTCAAAGAATGTTTTAAGACTGACTAGGACCTAGACAAAGGTCATTATGCAGGAGCCCTCTCTAAGTAAGCATACACAACTCAATACTATAGAGAAATTCCCTCACCTAGTAAAGTCATTCGAATCATGATGCCTAGATATATTAATTTATGAACATCAAGCTAGATTCCTCATTGGTTGAGCACCAAAATGAACAAAGACCATAAAAAATTGATGAAAATAAATTATTCAAACAAACATAATTTAAAAAACATAATTGTTCCAATTAAATATTAAAGAAAGAAAAATTGAAAAGAAACATTCAAGATAAGGAAAGTTTATTGAGTTAATCTTCTTCTCCTTTCACATCTTCAATATTTCCCATCTTGAAAGGATGATAAGACAAGATCTTCCTCCAATCCTTCTCCTACCATGAAAGTTGCTGGTGGTGGCACTTTGTTGAACCTAGGCAGAGGATTACTTTTAGTATTGGGCTTATCCGACTCAGGCAACTTTCCATTATCAATTAAATTTTGGATCTAATGCCTCAACTTCATACAGTTGTCCATTTCATGTTTAGGCCTTTGATGGAATTGGCAAAATGCATTAGTATCAAAGTTAGGTGGAAGAGGATTAGGCAAAGGATGAGGAGTCAAGGGTTGTAACAATCCCTTCTTTTGTAGCTTATTGAGAACCCAAGACAGCGGCTGCCTCATTCCTCCTTGACTAGTGGCATTAACATCAACTTCTTTTTGCATGCTTTGATTGCCCGAATGGTAGTTCCCTTTCTCATTCCTTCTTATCGAAAAGCGATTCTTTTCCCTTTTCCATTCTTCAATTTGCAGACCAGCTTGGAGAAGATCTTTGAAATTCCTTATAAGGGTGTGAGACATCCTCTCAGGATGCCTTTGACTATCATTCTGATTTGATCTGATTCATCGGGCCTTTTCTTGAGCAAAGCCGCCTTGTTCCTCCATCTCTTCACATAGTCCACAAAATTCTCATTTGGTTTTTGCCTAATGGTTTCCACCTTAATCAAGGTAACTTCCAGCTCGAAATTGTACCCATATTGCTGAATGAAAGCCTTATACAACATGTTCCAATCTTTTTTAGTACTTTCCTCTAAGGTGTTGAACCAATTTTGGACAACAGAATCCAATGAGAGCATGAAATATCTTAGAGTTTGACCCTTAGTGGCTCGGGCAGACAGCATAGCAGTGATGTACTGCTTCACATGGAGATGAGGGTTTCCAGCACCATAGTACTTAGTGAAAGAAGGCATCTTGAACTTATAAGGGACCTCCTCATCTTGTTCAAATAGTTTGTCGATCTCAGACATCTCTTCGATTTTTAGCTTCTTTTCAAACTTCTTTTCTAGGTCAGCAATCATCTTTTCAACATTTGAAGTTTCAGTTTTCTCCATAGCTAATCTTTCAACAACTTTCGACTCTTTCTTCTTGTCTTGAGGATCTTGAAAGTATTGAGCCCAATCGCCATCATCATCAATGATCACCTTATCATCATCAAAAGCCACTTCACAAACTTTAGCCTTCCTGTAGACCCTTAATTTTTGACCTAGTCCCGTTCAATATTTTTTAAAATATTCAAAATAAATTTTGTGGTATTTTAATTAAATAATATTTATTTTAATATTCATTACTTATAATATTCATAATTAATAAAAATAAAAAGTAACAGTAAAAAAGATAAAAATAAATAAATAAAAATCGATGACGAAAGAATCGGAGATGAAAATTTTTTGTTGTCGAAGATGAATTGGCTTAGGCCAATTCGCCACAGGAAAAACTTGCGGAGAATTGGCCACAAGCCAATTTGCCACAGGAAATTCCTGCTGAAAAATGGCCATAGGCCAATTCATCGCAGGGCCACAAGCCAATTCGCCGCAGGAAATTCCTGTGGCGAACTGGCTGGCCCGCGTCCAGTGCCCCCGAAGCAATTTTTTGCCAGCGCATTTTCGCACGCCTGTCCCGTACGCGGTTTTGTCAAAACTCTATTCTACTTGGTTTTTAATTTTATTTCCTAAAAGGTTTTTATTTTTTTAGCCAATTAGGATTAGGTTTAGGGTTTTTTTTCTTATAAATATCACATTAAAGGCACATAATGAAGGACAAAAATTTATTGTTTGGACTTTGGACTTTTGGATGTTTTTGGCCAATCTCAAGCTTGAAAGATCAAGAGGCAACAAACAACAAATACTCCATCAAAGGTAGCCTACACTGTCTTTATTATTGTTCAACCATAATTCAAAGATTATGGTGGAACCAACAATGGAGGTTTGGATCTCTATTTCTTTGTTTATGTTTACAGTAGCTTCATCAAGTTGAATTAATTGTTTCATCATACAATTTGATCAATTATTCTACTTACAAGCCAAGCTCTATTTGAAACCCTAAAACTATTTCTTTCAAAACCCTAAAGCCTTAATACTTGTAGCACATATTTTCAAAATCTAAGACCCTAAATTACACTTTTCTAAAGCCACAATGATTTGTCTTCTCAAAACCCTAACCAAATCTAATTTTCTAAAATCACAGTAGCTTATTTTTTTCAAATACCTAATCTAAAAACCAATTTTCATGATTCTCAATCTTATTTATTTTAACCATAAATTTTGATATTATTTTCATACAACTTTCAAAACCCTAAATTTAAAACATCTACTCTTTAGATTCAAACCTAATTTATTTCAAATCTAATATTTATATTCAAACATCCAATAGCCATGTTATTTCTTTAAAATATTTCTCAACTAATTGAACTAGTATATGCAAAACCCTAATTGATGCATGAACCCCTAAAGTTATATGATTACTGTTTTATTTAAGTTAGATGAATGTTTATTATATATTTTGATTGATATTTGATGTCTTTGAATGAATGATTTATTTATGATGAATGGATGTTTACCTGTACTGATTTGTTTTGATTTCAAAACATTGTAAGAGGTATGTTTCCATATTTTGGGTACCTCATGCCGTGAGCATCATGTAATTTATTTTATTGGACCAATGTAAAGGACATGTTTCCACCTTTCGGTGGGTGTCCTATTTAGTTTTAGACATGGACGATGTAAGGACATGTTTCTATCCTCGGATTTTGTTTGGACATTGCTTTGATATTAATAGAATGATGCTTTATTTTAATTGTTTCATGTAATATGGATAATATTGCTATACATAAGAGTTTTATAATATTAAGACCAGGAAAGGAGGCTAGTTCCAATAAATCGGGCATTGTGGGGGTGCTGGGCTGTTTCTCACCTTCTTCACATGTACCCAACTTTCTGAACACATTAGGGGGTTGGGGATTCTTTAGGAATTGAGTCATCCACCCCTTTCTTTTTTCTGGCCCCTCCGGGTGGTGACTCCATTTTCTCTGGGCTTAGGCCCATGTTCTCTAAGGCCCCGAGCTTAAACAGTCTCGAAGTCGCAAGAACCATTCCACCGGGAGTGGGGGTGAAAATCCCCGCTCATAGTGATGACTCCACCGGGGATAAGATAAGTTGATTCCATTGGTCTTTTCATTATTCTATTCTTTCTTATTATGATATTATCCATTGCATCATATTATATTGCATCATGTGCGTGAGTTAGGACGCCCGTGTAACCCGTATTGTGTTATGTAAGGGATGCCATACTTTCGCTCAAGGTATGGAGATCGAGCGGCATAACCACTCATAGCCTTGTACCTTTTGGTAAATACTTGCTATGGGAACCTAACCCTTTTAACCCAAAGACTAAAGCTCATGTAATTGGCCTAGTTACTTTCTTTAGGTTTTTTCCCCAAATGCTTGTTATTTGACATGGTTAGTTTTTCTTAATTTAAATCATGGCTTATTTGACTTGTTCTTTTTCTAATATGACCTTATTACATTGTGAGCTCAAATAAAATTTTCATTAAAATCCAAAAGACCAAAGTTATTTTCAAAACTTTTCAAGATTGTCTTATAAAACTTTTCTAAAAGCAAATTAAAAATTCTTTTCTCATGACCCAAGTACAAAGCCCAAAATTCATTTTTTCTAAAATCTTTTTACAATGGGCTTAGAAAAAAATCCATTTTCATCCAACATTTAAGAGAGCTTACAAATTATTTAGGCCAATTATGGAATACTAAAAATCAATTGTGAGCCTAGTTTATACTAAGAGTTATTAATCATGGGCTTATTTTTTGCATGAATCATTAGTTACTTTTTCAAGTGAGAAATCTATTTATAATAAATCTCTTAATTTATTTTTAATCCAATATAGCATAAATTTGCTTTATTTTATTGGATGGATTAAAGCCTAATTAATGGAAATTATTTTGAACTGATTTTCATTTTTGAAAATGTAACTATTGGTTGAACCGTTCGAGGGAACTTTTTGAAAATAAAATATCCCACATTGGTACTTTGTTAACCATATACCTAAGAAAAGAGACTCGCCATCCGTGTGTGGAAGTTATAAGGTTGGAAGGAACATCCTATTTATCCTTGTTTGTTTATTTTTTGTGCATACATGCATACATGTATACATTTGCATCTCATATCATTAATCTTTTCTGGCTCATAGCCCTGGATTACTATAGTATAAAAGCTTACGATAATCCGACCTATGTCGAAAATAAAGAATCTAGCAATGACTCAATCACTTGCTCACCAAAAGCAATGGAGCCCGAACAAATTCAAAGAATGGTGGATGATGCCCTCAATGCCAAGATGGAAGAAATAAAAGAGGCCCTAGCTGAGACCATGAAGAACCAATTGGCTTCAATTTTAGGAAACAATGTCGAAGCATCTACTAGCACCAAGAAGCCAAAGAACAAGGGGAAGGCTAAAGTTTGTGAAGTGGTTTTTGATGATGAAAAGGTGATCATTGATGATGACGACGATTGGGCTCAATACTTCCAAGATCCTCAAGACAAAAAGAAAGAGCCGAAGATTGTTGAAAGATTAGCTATGGAGAAAACTGAAACTTTAGATGTTAAAAAGATGATTGCGGACTTGGAAAAGAAATTTGAGAAGAAGCTGAAAATCGAAGAAATGTCCAAAATTGACAAATTATTTGAGTTAGATGAAGAAGTTCCGTACAAGTTCAAGATGCCATCCTTTGCAAAGTTTGATGGAACCAAAAATCCTCACCTCCATGTAAAGCAATATATCACTGCTATGTAGTCTGCCCGAGCTACTATGGCTCAAACTCTAAGGTACTTCATGCTCTCATTGGACCCTATTATCCAAAATTGGTTTAATACCTTAGATGATGACACACAAAAGAGTTTGGATATGATATACAAGGCCTTCATCCAACAATATGGATACAATATCGAGATGGAAGTTACCTTAATGGAAGTTGAGTCAATTAGACAAAGGCCAAACGAGAATTTTGTGGACTATGTGAAAAGATGGAGGAATAAGGCTACCTTGCTCAAGACAAGGCCTGATGAATCCGATCAAATTAGAATGATTGTGAGAAGAGTGTTTGTAATATCCTAAAGTATACCCTAAAAGTGTTGGGGTTATTGTTGTATTTGGATTCAATGTGTGTATTGAAGGGAAAGAGAAAAGAAGTGAAGAGAAGATTTGGGAAATATAAATGCAATATATATATATGACATATACATATACTTACATATACATCACATATACATGATATATATAATGGTGTAGGAAAAGTGAGTTATATATATGTGATTAATAATAATGATAATAAGGGCAAAAAGAAAAAGAAGAAGAAAGTCAAAAGAAATGGTGTGTGGTGGAGATTTAATTTAATTATTATTATTATTATTATTATTATTATTATTATTATATATGGGATAAGAACGGAAGAAAGGAGAACCTTCTTTCTTCTTCTTCTTCTTCTTCTTGGAGAACGAGAGAGAGAGAGAGAGAAGCTAGAGAGAGAAACACCAAGGATTTAAGGAACTTAAGAGAATTGAAGATGGAGATGAAGATTTGGCAAGCTATTCAAGTAAGTACCTATCCTTTAAGTTGATTTATGTGATTATACATATATATAAGTCTTTATCTTCTTGTTTGGATTTCTTTTGGATTGAGGTTAGGTTTGACATAATTGGTGTGTAAGGTGATGATAATAAAAGATTGAAGTATGTAAATGTATTGAATTGATATCTAAATGATGATAAGTGGAGATAATAGTGAGGATGATGATGGATTGTTGAGTTAGAGTTTAGTATAAATGAATTGGTACTTTGGGTAATTGATTATAGTGATGTATATATATATATTGATTATTATGAGGATATAATGAAGATATATAAATGTTAAAGTGATAGGAAGTTGATAAATGTAAATAAGGATAATGTTTAAGAGGGTGGTGGTGTGAAGTTGGAAGGGTTTGAATGAATGTTGAAGTATTTGATCTTTAAATCATTGAAGAACACGGCCAAGTTATGGGAGACACGGCCAAGTTAGGGCAAATTGGGCCGTGTTGGATGATTTTTGGAGAGACACGGCCACTGTCTTGGCCGTGTCCCTTGACCGTGTTTGCCACTGCCTATGTTGTGTTGAGAGACACGGCCGTGTCCCTTGCCCGTGTTTGTTACTGCCTGAATTGGTGTTGAGTGACACGGCCACAAGCTTGGCCATGTCCCTTGAGTGTGTTGGCTACTGGATGTTTGTGTTGAGAGACACGGCCACAAGCTTGGCCGTGTCCCTTGAGGGTGTTAGCTTTTGTGTTTGTTATTTGTTCTTCATACATTGTTGGATCTTCAAATGTCTTTTGTACCTAAACACACTTAAAACAATAATGATCCAACCAAATGTATATGGAAGATTCTAAATCCATGAATAACATAAATTGTTATGTATATATCAATGATGAGATATGAAATGTGGAGGATATAATGATCATTGAGAAAGGTATGTGCAATGCCATTGATTATGTATATTTGAGTGATGAATTGATCAATATGATTTGGTGATAATGATGATGCTTATGATACTATATGAACAATGTTATGTATTATGCATTGTGAATCTTGTGAATTTCAATGATGCTATATATATATAATGTGAAGGATATGATGCGAAGCCATTGTGATTGGCTATGATAACTCAAATGAGATGTGAAGCCATTGTTATTGGCTATGATAATTCAAATGTGATGTGAAGCCATTGTTATTGGCTATGATAATTCAAATGTGATATGAAGCCATTGTGATTGGCTATGATGATTCAATTGAATTAAGTGGGGTATGTTTGCCTAGATGATGATGAGAATTGATAATGAAATAATAGATGAATTGTGTGTCTGATATGCTATTCATTTTCAGAGTTCTGAGTTTGGAGGCATGCCTATAAAATGAAAGGTAACAGTCTTGCCGGGTTGAGGATCTCTTCAATTTGAGACGAATTGAGATCCAAGAGACTGGGTCTGTTACACTATGCTAATTGTGATTATGAGATATATGATTTGTAACAGTCTTGCCGGGTTGAGGATCTCTTCAATTTGAGACGAATTGAGATCCAAGAGACTGGGTCTGTTACACTATGCAAATTGTGATTATGAGATATATGATTTGTAACAGTCTTGCCGGGTTGATGGTCCAAGAGACTGGGTCTGTTACTTGATAAATGTGAAATGTGAAATGTGAATTATAGTAACAGTCTTGCCGGGTTGAGGATCTCCTCGAGAATTGCCGAGTTGATGGTCCAAGAGACTGGGTCTGTTACACTATCCATGGATAGAGATATATATAGATGATGCCTACGGGCTTGATGATTATGATTATGGACCAAAGTAGTAACTCTGAACTTGGAATAACATATTAGTGTGTTGTTTGGGCCCGAGTTTGTCTTTGTTGTCAATGTGATATTTAAATGTTGAAATAAATGAGTAATGAGATCTATAACTACCTTTATTGGAAGTATGATTCATGTTTGATGAATTGTGGATAAAATAATGTTATGAAGTATGCTTTTGTAATATGTGCATTGATGTATTGAAGGTGAATATGTTTTGAGGGACTTTCTTGATATATGATTTTATAAAAATAAAGTATGATGTGTAAAATATATATATGAATATGGAATTTGTGAGAATTGCTTTCATAAAGGTGTTGAATAGGTCTTTGAATGGTAATTGGTTGAATTAATGTATATGTTTATGTATATGAGATTAGTGGGAACTTATGAAGAATGCATTGAGAAAAGAAAACGTGGTAAGAGAACAATAAAACATAATGCTAAACATATGAGATATGATAATTTTGGTAAAGTGTATTTTATTATTTAGTTGTACTACTAAGCTTTCGGGCTTAGCGCGGATGTTTAATCGCGCAGGTATTTATGCGGTTGATCTGGAAGTCTAGCTGTGATGCCACGAGAAGGGTAAGAGTGTCTCGAGACCAACTATAAGGTGATGCATACATATGTGATTTTAATTATGTTGTATTTTTATAAGAATAATGATTTTCGTAAATGTTCTTTAATTTAATGTAATATCGCTTGAACTTGAATAAAGGGTTTTTAAGTAAAACGAAAAGTGACATTCTTATACTTTATATACGTATTGTATGTATACCAGGTATATGTATAGTACTTATATAGAGTATGGGGGTGTTACAGTGTTACCTAGCCTTCGCGAAAGGATGTCTCATACACTCATTTAGGATTTCAAGGACCTTTTACAAGCTGGTCTAAAAATTGAAGAGAGGGAAAGAGAGAAGAACTGCTTTTCAACAAGAAGGAACGAGAAAGGAAACTACTAGTCTGGTAACCAAAGCATGCAAAATGTAGTTGGTGTTAATGCTACTAGCCAAGGAGGAAGAAGGTAGTTTTCAGAATTGGGGAAGTCGCTGTCTTGGGTCCTCAATAAGCTACAAAAGAAGGGATTATTACAACCTTTAAATCCTCGTCCTTTGCCTAACCCTCTCCCACCTAATTTAGACACTAAAGCATTTTGTCAATTTCATCAAATGCAAGGGCACGACACGGATAGATGTGTGAGGTTGAGTCATGAGATCCAAAATTTGATTGATAATGGGAAGCTGCCCGAGCCCAACAATCCAAACACTAAAGACAATCCATTGCCAAGGTTTAATAGAGTACCACCACCGACAACCTTCATGATTGGAGGAGGTTTGCATGAAAGTTTTGTCATGTCTTCTTTCCAAGATGTGGATGAATGATAAGAGCATTTTTGTACTTGTTTTTAGCATGATTTTTATGTGTTTTTTTGTTAATGTTTCATTTAATTTTTGTTTAAAGTTTGTTTTAAGTGTTTGTTTTAGGTTAAAGTGCAAAAACTCCCTTAGATGATCAAAACAATGAAGAAAGAGCATGAATCAAGCAAGACATGGCCAAGCCAAAGCAAGCTTGGCCTTGTCCCTCAAAGGAACTTCAAGGCAGTAGCTGACATGGCCAGGAGACACGGCCAAGCCACTGGCCATGTCTCACTTAAGGAGCAAAACCAAAGAGACCAAGCAAAGAATAAAAGACAAGAAGCAGAAGCTGACACCATCACATGACATGGCCAAGCCACTGGCCGTGTCACATGACACAGCCAGGAGCTTGGCCGTGTCACCCCTTGGAAACAAAGAAAAGAATTGACAAAATGAAGAAACAGAAGGTGACACACCCACATGACATGGCCAAGCCAGTGGCCGCGTCACTCCTTGAAGAACAAAGAAAAGAAAGAAAGAAAGAGAGGCAGTGATGGACATGGCCAACTAGCTTGGCCGTGTCCCAAAGGGAATGAGAGACAAGGCCAAGCCACTTATGGCTTGGCCGTGTCACCTATAAAATTTTGAATTCTTTTGCACGAGATGGGAGACAAGTGGGGGACAAGGACTTTGCTTTTGCCATTAAAGAAGAGAAAAGCTGGCCTAATTGATGAAAAGAAATATTAAACAAGGAGAAGGTTGGAGACAATGGAGAGTGGTGTGAGTTGGAAGGTATGGGTTTTGAGCTTTGAATGATTTAAAAAGAGAAGAAGAGGAAGAAGATGGAGGGGAGGTTTTTTGCAGGAGACAGAGAACAGAGACTTACAACTCACTCACTACTTTATTACGTGGATGACCCGTGCACTTGAGGTATTGCTATAGCATTAGGCTCGCGCGCGCCAAGTTTTTGGTGCCATTGCCGGGGGCAACGGTTTCAATATTAGTAATATAATCAAGACTGCTGATTTGGTTTTATTTTTATCAAGAATGTTTGTTTGTTTTCTTTGAATTTTTTGTGTGTTGTTCTTCAAATTGTTTGTTTGTTTTCTTTAAATTTGTTTGTTTGTTGTGTTTGAATTTGTTTTTAATTTAATTGTTTGTTTGTTTTCTTTAAATTGCTAAGTGCCTTTTGTAAAGATACAGTTTTCAAGGCACGGGGGAGTTTATGATAGGGACTATAATTCTGACATGGCATGGCAATTTGAGAAATTAACGAATCAATCTATACCACGCCAAGAGATATGTGCATCATGTGGCAATGCAGGACATAATGCCAATACATGTTCATTTAGTTTCAAACGATACCAAGAATGGCACGAGGAAGAATATGACTACCAAAGTTTCCAACAAATGGGTAGAAATGACCCATATTCCAATTCTTATAATCCAAGCTGGAAAAACCACCCAAATTTTTCTTGGAAAAATCAGCAGTACATTCCACCTCAACAATTTTTTCAGCCTTACCAAAGAAGTTCTTACTTTCAATAACAATTTTCAAACCAAGACCACCTTAAGGAACCCACATTGGAGGATAAGTTAAATGCCTATATTCAAAAACACAAGCTGAATCAAGATCACCTTAAGGAACCCACTTTGGAGGAAAGATTGAATGCCTTCATTCAAAATAGCCCACAAAATGTAGATCAACCTAAGAAACTCACTTTGGAGGAGAGATTGAATGTCTTCATTCAAAATACCGAGAAACAGCAAGCTCAATGCAAGCAATACATAAAGGAAGATAATTTGAGGTTTGAATCTTTGCAAGAATCATGGAAGAGGTTGGAAGCTCAAGTTAGGCAGCTAGCACATCAACCCCAAGCACACCAAAAGAAGGAGTCTCCTAGCCAATTGGAGCAAATCCAGGTAATCACAAATTTGAGGAGTGAACAGGTAATATATAACAATTTTTGTGATTTCTTTGATGCAGGTACTAATCAAGAAGAAAATGGCGAGGAGATACAATCCAACATAGAGGAGCTGAGTCAAACAAAGGAGGAGGAGAATTTGGAAGCATCAACTTGGATAAAATTGCATGAGCCTCAAAATCCTTTTATGCCACCAATTTCATTCCCATGTAGGCTGGAGGAAGAGAAACCAGGTATGCATATTCCTGAACTCTATAACATGCTCGATAGTAAAGATAGTGTAGATAAGCTTGAGGTAGCCATGACCTTAGAAGTAGAGCCTAATATTTCCAATTTAGAAATTGAGGAGAGCAAATTAATATTAAATGATGAGGTTGTTGAGAGGAAACTTCAAATTGCTAAAGGGGATGAGAATGAGATTCAACCAAACTTGGTTGAACTTCAAAAGACCCCAAAAATTTTGAAATATGTTTTGGTTGGGGAGAACAATATGCAACCAATGATCATCCCTCCCACTTTCGGAAGCAAGAAAGAACAAAAAATGAATATAACCATGTTGCATACCGAAGAATATTTTTACCAAGTTCCTGTAGCATTGGAAGATCACCCTAAGATAGCCTTCATGAGTTTTCATTGGCCATTTGCTCATCCAAGGATACTACCTAGGCTTTGTAATACATTGGCCACATTTCAAAGTTGCATGTTGTCCATCCTCTCAATCCTGGGCTACAATTGCATTATGGGAGGAAGGAGCCCTACACATCGTAAATGGGAACGGTGGAAATCAGGTTTCATCTGAACTCTCTCTTAGTCTATGCATGCTCACATTGAGGACAATGTGAATCTTAAGTGTGGGGTGCATTTTGTGTTTTGTGTTTTTATTTTTAATTTATTTTTGTTTAAGTTTAGTTAATGTTTTCCTGGTTTTTCTTTGAATAAATGAATTTTGAAAAGTTCAATTGTTATAAATATTGTTGATAGATGACTTTTGAATTTTTGATGCATGAATTTGAGAATTGAGTAGAATTGGTGCTTATTATCAATTTTGTTGGTTTTTCCTTGCATTACCATTAACCTAGTGGGGAATTGAGCCATCAATTGATTATTCTTGTTATGGGTGAACATCTTTGATTGATGACTTGCTAGAACTTGCTTTGATATGCATTTTAAGATTACATAAAAATTTCAATTAGGCATCAAGATGATTAAAGCAATTAGGTGAACCCACTTTGGCTTAAAAAGACCAACCCTATTTTTAACCTTAGTTAGCCAATTTTAAGCCTATTTCGTTTCTCCTTTTCTTTATTTTTTGCAACACTACCAACTTTGAATCATGTTATTTTGTCTCTTACCCTTTCATTAGGATAAGAGCATTTTAAGAGCGTTTACGACCGAGTGTTGTGTAGAATGAAGTGTGGGGTTAAATTTAGTAGGTTTAAGATTGCAAAGCAAAATAAATAAATAAAACATAAAGAAAAAAAAAGAAATATATAAAAAAAATCAAATAAAAATAATAATAATAATAATTGTTGTTCTTGTTGAAAGGGTTGGAATATGTTTGGAATAATCATTGCAAGATGTAATAAGTGAGTTCCCTTGAAAAGCTTTTTAATGTCAAGGGATATGTGATAGGAAGGTGTTTTGGGATCGTTGGGTTATATATATATGATCGGTTACTTCATTCTTGAAGTGTTCTTGAACTTAATGATTAAGCTCACATTTCCTAAATGCCACGCCTTTACCAACCCAAAGAAATACCTTTTGATTGATGCTTGATTGTAATTAGGTAGTGGAGATTTGATAGATAAGCAAGCCTATGGCGATAATCTTTCATTGATTATTATGATTGTAAACACCACCATGATCAAACACTTTTAAGAGTTGGTGAGGGAGTGACAACATAGGTTATGCATGGAAAGCCACTTAATTGCATTGGTATCGATTTTGTTCGATTTGATATTAATTGCAGATTTAGGGATAGGGAAGTCTTGATGCATTTTTATAACTATTGAACTTGACAAAATTTTCTTGTTTAGCTTGTTTTGATTTTAGCCTTGCTTGGGGACAAGCAAGGAATTAAGTGTGGGGTATTTGATAAGAGTATTTTTGTACTTGTTTTTAGTATGATTTTTATGTGTTTTTAGTTAATGTTTCATTTGATTTTTGTTTAAAGTTTGTTTTAAGTATTTATTTTAGGTTAAAGTGCAAAAACTCCCTTGGATGATTAAAACAATGAAGAAAGAGCATGAATCAAGCAAGACATGGCCAAGCCAAAGCAAGCTTGGCCATGTCCCTCAAAGGAACTTCAAGGTAGTAGCTGACACGGTCAGGAGACACGGCCAAGCCACTGGGCGTGTCTCACTTAAGGAGCAAAACCAAAGAGACCAAGCAAAGAATGAAAGAAAAGAAGCAGAAGCTGACATCATCACATGACACGGCCAAGCCACTGGCCGTGTCACCCCTTGGAAATAAAGAAAAGAATTGACAAAATGAAGAAATAGAAGGTGACACTCCTACATGACACGGCAAAGCCAGTGGCCACGTCATATGACAGGGCCACAAGCTTGGCCGTGTCACTCCTTGAAGAACATAGAAAAGAAAGAAAGAAAGAGAGGCAGTGATGGACACGGCCAACTAGCTTGGCCGTGTCCCAAAGGGAAATGAGACACACGGCCAAGCCACTCATGGCTTGGCGGTGTCACCTATAAAATTTTGAATTCTTTTGCATGAGATGGGAGACAAGTGGGGGACAAGGACTTTGCTTTTGCCATTAAAGAAGATAAAAGCTGGCCTAATTGATGAAAAGAAATATTAAACAAGGAGAAGGTGAGAGACAATGGAGAGTGGTGTGAGTTGGAAGGTATGGGTTTTGAGCTTTGAATGATTTAAAAATAGAAGAAGGGGAAGAAGATGGAGGGGAGGTTTTTTGCAGGAGACAGAGAACATACACAGAAAACAGAGATTTGAGAGGAGGAGGCTTGGGCATATACGGTTTGGGCAAGGAGGAAGTGACACTCTCCTTGACTCTTCATCTTCATCCTCCATTTCTATCCTCTCCATCATCTCCATCTCCCATTAACAAGCTTCAACAATTGAAGAGGGCTTGAGCTTTTCATCATACACCCAAGTGGAGCTAGGAGGAAGACTAGCAATCCTACTCTTGGCATCTTCACAAGGCATTTTTCTATTGTCTCTTTCAATTTGTTTTAATGTTGTTGTTGTTGTTGTTGTTGTTGTATTAAGAGTATTGAACATGAACTAACTCATTCTCTATCTAGATATTGATTAACCCTAGCTTATTTGTATGATTGAATAATGTTAATTGATGGAGTTGTTTTATTCTTATGATGCTTAATGATTTATTTCCAATTGATAATAGCATGCTTATTGATTGGTTACAATTTTCATTTTATTGACTTGAGAAAGCTTGATATGAATTGAATACTCATAAGGGTTGAGGATTGATTGGAGTACTAGAGATAGACTTACAAGATCCTTTGGTTTATAGTTCCTTGTTCTTAATGCAAGATCTATTTAATTGTGTTTGAGAAGAGATTTCGGCACTCTACTTAGTGATTAGGGATTAATTCACTCGAGAGAGGTTTTAGTCTAATTTAGAGGAATGCCAATTCAACTCTATTATGTAATTTAATTGAATTGATGTTCATAAATATACTTGTGGCTAGGGGGATTCAATATCTGGATAGTATCATCATCATCAATCCTTTTTACACAACACTCAATTTATCTTTGCTTTCATTTATTTAAGTTAATTGTCTTCAATTACAAAACAATTGTCTTCAATTACAAAACTTCACAAAAATATTAATTTGCTAAACAACTGTTAAGATTTGCACTAGTACTTGGCCTTGTCCCCAGTGGAACGACAACTCACTCACTACTTTATTACTTGGGCGACCCGTACACTTGCGGTATTGCTATAGCATTAGGCTTGCGTGATCCAATGAAGAAGCAACCAAAGAAGAACTGGTATTTAGCAAAGTTGAACAAGCTATGGTGGTGGGTAAAGAAGTAGCAATCTGTGTTGTGATTGAGTTTTTGGATTCAAGCGATAGTGATGATGATCTTATACCTAAGAAGGAGGAATGGACCCGGTCTGAGCCTGAAGAAGATGAAGTAATGAACACAAGATCTGGTGAGCCTTATGCAAGGCCACCACCTAAGGAGGTAGAAGTTAATAAAGGAAAGGAAGTCAAAATGGGAAATAAAGAAGAGGAAGATGATACTATGCTTAAACAATTGAAGAGAACCCAATCAAGAGTTAGCATTTGGGACTTATTTGCTACTTCTAAGAAGCACCGTGAAACTATGGCCAAGGCCTTGGCTAGTGTGAGCGGGGATTTTTGCCCCCACTCTCGGTGGAATGGTTCTTGCGACTTTGGCACTGTTTAGGCTCAATTCTTAAGGAATCCCCAACTAAGTCCAGAGAAAATGGAGTCGCCACCCGGACGGGCCAGGAAAAAGAAAGGGGCCGATGACTCAATTCTTAAGGAATCCCCAACCCCCTAATGGGTTCGGAAAGTTGGGTACCTGTGGGGAAGGTGAGAAATGGCCCAGCACCCCCACAACGCCCGGTTCTTTGGAACCGGCCTCCTTTACAGGTCTTAATATTATAAAATTCTTAAATATAACAACATTATCCATATTACACAATAATTAAAAGAAAGCATCAATATATTAAAATTAGAGCAAGGTCCAAGCAAAACAAATAAATGGACACCCATCCGAAGATGGAAACATGTCATTACATCCCATGCCTAAATAGGACACCCACCAAAAGGTAGAAACATGCCCTTTAAATTAGTTCTAAAATAGAAAGCAATTTAAATTACATGATATTCAACTAATGAGGTACCCACCAAGTGGAAACATACCTCTTACAACATTTGGAAATCTAAATAAATTGATAAAAGTAAATAACCATTCATAATAAATAAATCATTCATCAAAGATATTAAATATCAATAGAAAGTAAACATCCACCCATGATAAATTAAATAAACCAAGCATTGAACTTAAATAAATTAAAGCATATAAAATAAATCAAAGCATAATCAAATATAGAATTGAATAAAGCAAATAAAAGTTTAAATTATGGCTACTGTGAGTTTTTTAAGAAATTAAAATAGATTAAGGTTTTATGTTTTAAAAGGTTGATAAAGCTCTTTGATTAACTAAATTAATATTTGAATGGTGAAATCATGAAACTAGGGTTTGGACACTTTAAAACATTTTTTATTTGTGGTTTATGGCTATTCATTGAATTATGGTTTCAAGCTTACTGTGTAAAATTAAATATTTGTGTTTATAAGGTTTTTTAAAGTTTTAAAGGATTAGGGTTTAGAAAAATTTAAGGTTTAAGGTTTTAAGGAGGTTAGGGTTCACTATTTTAGGTTTTAGAGTTGAATTAGGGTTTTAGGATTTTTGAATTTAGGGTTTCGGGTAATGGTTATTTTTAGGATTTGGAAAATAAATTGATAATTTTATGAAGTTTTATGAAGATAAACAACACGATTTAAAATTTATAAAAGCAAAAAAGATGTTTTTAAGTCTTTTGGAAGAAAATAGAATACAATTTAGAGTTTTGAAAATTTGGAAAACAAATTTTGGTTTTGGGGTTTTGAAGAAACAAAACTAATATCTTTAAACTTTTAGAAAATAAAGCCACGATTTAAGATTTTTAAGCCTTAGAAAAAGTGAATTGAGGTCCTCAATTTTTGAATTAAAAGAAACAAAGTGATGATTAAGCTACTGTGAACAAAAACAAAAGAAATTAAGAATTCAAACCTTATTTTGTAAGTTTCACCAAAAATTGCTTCTTGGATGAATAACGTCAAAGACAAGCTTTTTTGCCTTTGAATTGCTTGAATTGTTTTTCTGCTGTCTCAAAAAAATCAGCTTGATTTACTCCCTTTCCTACTCAATTTCGGATCAATTTTGTTCCAAGCTTCTATCCACTTTTTCTCTTTTTTCGGCCTCCCCCTTTTTTTTTGTTGTTTAGTCCATATTTATAGAAGTTTTATATCCTTCATTCCTAATTATTCACAGCATCTTTATTGAATAAGAAAAGGAAACCGATTTCGGACAATTTATGTCGAAAAAATTTCGCTGGCTAAAAAAAACTACTGCGGAAAAACTGCGCTGGCCAAAAAAACTACCGCAGGCGTGGAAAAGGCCCGTAGCGCACGCGGAACGGGCCCATAGGCCATTTTGCCCACAGGAGTTTCCTGCAGGTGAAATGCCCATTGGTCCGCGCTGACTTTCGGCGACGATTTTTTCGTCACCGAATTTTTTTTGTTATTTTTTATATTTTATAATTTTTGAATTTTTATTCATTTCACCATTTTTTACTAAAATAAATATTAAAATTAATTAAGATACCATAAAAATTATTTTGGACTAACTAAAGTATATCGTACAACACAAAAATTATTTTGGACTAATTAAAATATATTGGACCGGACCGGATCAAAAATTAAGGGTCTATAGCTAGCAAGCCAATTTCCACCTCCACAACACCGGAGGAACTGATTAACTTCATAAAAGTGGAAGGAATAATGAAGTGTGAAGACATTCAAAAGAAGAGAGAAGTTAATATGGGAACGATATCTTTCTCAGATAGGGATTTAAGGGAAGAGGGGAGAGATCACATCCGCCCTCTCTTTATCAAAGTGGAAATAAGAAAAAGGGCTCCATGTGTGATGGTTAATGATGGGTCCACCATAAATGTTTGTTCACTTAAAATATTGCCAAAGCTAGCTATGTTAACGAGGGATCTAAGCCCAACCGAGGTAACCATTCGAGCTTATGACAACACTAAGAGGCATACCGAAGGAACTTTCAAAGCTGTTGTGAAGGTCGCCCAATCGAGTCTATTATTGAATTTCTTGTTTTGGACATACCTGTTACTTTTGTTCTACTTTTGGGATGACCATGGCTCCATCCTATTGGTGGAGTTCCTTCCACCCTTCATCAAAAGATCAAGTTCCCTAAAGGAGATAAGACGGTGGTCACCGAGGCCGAGGATAATGAGGTCGTTAATGCTCTAATGATTGAGAGGCCACTCAATGGTTTCTGAGTGGCTATAATTTCTAATGATGAAGTAGTAAACTCTAAGGTCTTGAACATGATGAAGAACATGAGCTACCTTCCAGGAGCTGGTCTTGAAAAGGGCAAGGCCAGTGAGATAAAGCTTCCAGATTTTAAGATTCAAACTTCCAAGAAAGGGTTGGGGTATGAAGAAGCTAGAAAAGATGTTCGTCCAAAGAAGAATGAGAAGATGAGCTTCCCACCACTTGAAAAAGTATTTGTCAAAGCTCCAGACAAGGGACCACTCCAAGGAAAGCCCAAGCCAATCATGTTCATGGGAAAGTTGATCCCGGGTTTTAAAATTTTTGCTGATATTACTGAGTTAGTGGAACAAGTGAAGAAAGAGCTCACTCTGCCAGCTGACAAGGAGCCCAATCTGAAAGGGGAGAAGGCAGTTATCCAGAAAGCTGAGAAGAATCCATATGAGATTGCTACCCTGGTTAAAGAGAAGTTTGAAGATGTTCTACTTTATGATTTTGAGAATAATGATTTTGATTTTGATTTTAATTTTAATTTTAATTTGTTTGCTTTGTATGAGGATGATGATGTTTTCTTTTCTAAAATGAATGCAATAAAGTCTGATTTTGCTTATTTGTGTGATGTTTCTAATGATGGTTGCATACATTCAAATAGTGGTTACATGAGCATCTTTAATATTTACTCTGTTGATACACAATCATTAAATTTGGGAACAACCAAAAATCCTAAAAATATTAGCATAGCATCCGACCTTACTCCTGATGAGAGAGAGAGAGAGAGATTTGAAAAAATAATTAAAAAGTATGAAGAAGTATTTGCTTGGTCTTATGAGGATATGCCTAAAATAGATCGAGACATAGCCAAACATCTTATTCCTACTTACACCCACATGAAACCTGTCAAACAAAAGGTTAGGAGATTAAGACTTGAATGGGCTAAATTGATTAAAGAAGAGGTCACTAAACAAATACAAGCAAAGTTCATTGAAATGATAGATTATCCAGACTGGATAGCCAACATAATACTCGTGCCAAAGAAAGATGGAAGAATTAGGGTCTGTGTGGGCTATAGAGATTTAAACAAGGCTTCCCCTAAAGATGATTTTCCTTTACCCCATATAGATGTTCTCATTGATAGTGCAGCCTCTAGCGTGCTACATTCATTTGTAGATGGATTTTCTAGGTTGGATCCAATGAAGTACTTAAGAGAGACATCCTCTTTGATTGGGAAGTATCGGCAATGGTTGATAATATTGGAAGAATTTGAAATTGAGTATGTAACCAAGAAAATAATCAAAGGAATAGCAGTAGCAGAATTCCTGGCCCAATAACCATTACTGGATAGCGAAGAGGTAGTCTTGGAATTTTCAGATGAACATTTAGAGGCCATTGAAGTACAAGGATAAAAAATGTATTTTGACGGGGCAGTGAATAGGAAAGGAGCAGGTTTGGGAGTCATACTAGAATCGCCCGAAGGGAAACTTATCCCTTTAGCCAATAAGTTGAAAATTAAGGCAACCAATAATATGGTAGAATATGAAGCATGTATCTTTGGTTTGGAAATGTAATATCCCAATATATGCCCTAGAAGTTTTAATACAATTGTTGTGTGATTTAAATTAAAGGTATATATGTTTTTGCAAAGGAAATGATTGTGTAAATGGAATGTATATGTTGTATATATGTTAATATATAATACATATAAATTGGTCAAAAGAAAAGTCAAGAGAAGAAAGGGTGTGGTGGAGGATTTTTGGAAATAAGTAATTATTATTATTATTATTATTATTATTATATATATATATGGTTACCGTGAGAAGAGGAGGAGATATTTTCTTTTTTCTTCTTCTTCCCCTTTTTGGTTCTTGCACGAGAGAGAGAGAGAGAGATAGAGAGAGGTGATGATCTTCATCAAATTTCTTAAGGATTTTAAGAGTATTGAAGATGGAGATGAAGATTTGGCAACATATTCAAGTAAGTATTAATCTCTTGAGTTGATTTTATTGATTATATGTATATATGAGTCTTTATCTTCTTGTTTTGATTTTCTTTTGGATTGAGGTTATGTTTGGTATAATTGGTGTGTAAGATGAAGATAATGAAAGATTGAAGTATGTAAATGTGTGGAATTGATAACTAAGTGATGATATGTTGAGATAATTGTGAGGATGATGATGAATGGTTGAGTTAGGGTTTAGAATAAATGAATTGGTACTTTGAGTAATTGATTCTAGTGATATATATATATATATATTAATTAGTATGATGATATAATGAAGTTATATAAATGTTAAGGTGATAGAAAATTTATAAATATAAACAAAGATAATGGTTAAGAGGGTGATGGTGTGAATTTTGAAGGGTTTGGATGAATTTTGAAGTGTTTGGTCTTTAAATCAATGAAGGACACGGCTAAGTTATGAGAGACACGGCCAAGTTAGGGCAAACCTGGCCGTGTTGGATGAGTTTTGGAGAGACACGGCCATTAGCTTGGCCGTGTCCCTTGCCTGTGTTCGTTACTGTTGTATTTTTGTTGAGAGACACGGCCGTGTACAATTGAATAATGAAATATTATGATATGATTTGAGATATAATATGATGTGAAGTCATTGTTATTGACTATGATGATTCAAATATGATATGAAGCCATTGTGATTGGCTATGATGATTCAAATGAAATGTGAAGCCATTGTTATTGGCTATGATAATTCAATTGAGAATGAAATTGATAAATGAATTGTATAGCTAATGTGTTATTCCATTTTCAGAGTTTGTTGTTGATGGCATGCCTAATATGAGTAACAATCTCTTGAAGTTAGGTTGGATTTGATCCTTGAAGCCAAGTTGGGTTGAAGTTTAACATGTTTTACTCCCCTTGAAGCTTGGTTGGGTCTAATCCTTGAAGCCTAATTGAGATGTTACAACCCTTGAAGCTAGGTTGGATTGGTTCTTGAAGCCAAGTTGGGTTGATACTTAGCATGCTTTGTTCCCCTTGAAGCTTGGTTGAACCTAAATCCTTGAAGCCTAGTTGGGATAATGATATTGATAAATGTGATGATTAAACCAAAGCATTACTCTGAAAATTGAATGGCATATTAGCGTGTTGTTTGGGCCCGAGTCTGTCTTTGTTGTCAATGTGATATCCAAATGTTGAAATAAATGAATAATGAGATCTATGAATGCTTTTGATGAAAATATGATTTATGTTTAATGCATTGTGAATAATACAATGTTATGAAGTATGATTTTGTAATGTGTGTATTGATATATTGAAAGTGAATATGGCTTGAGGAGCTTTGTTGAGATATGAGTTTATGAAAATATAGTATGTTGTGTACAATGTATATGAATGTGGAATTTGTAAGAATTGTTTTCATGAAGGTTTGGATAGGCCATTGAAAGGTGATTTGTTGAAATGATGTATATGTATATGTATATGAGATATAAATGGTAAGTATTGTATTGTGAATGTTCTATGTAAATATGTGTATAATTTTATGAGATTAGTGGAAATATATGAAGAATGCATTGAGAAAGGAAAAACAGGGTAAGCGAACAATAGAACATAATGCTAAAAACATGAGGTATGATTATTTTGTAAAGTATATTTTAATATTTATTTATACTACTAAGCTCTCGGGCTTAGCGCGGATATGTAATCGCGCAGGTATTTATGCGGATGATCTGGAAGCCTAGCTGTTATGCCACGAAAAGGGTAAGAGTATCTCGAGACCAACTAGAAGGTGATGCATACATATGTAATATTAATTATGTTGTAGTTTTGATAAGAATAATGACTTTTGTAAATGTTCTTTAAACTAATATAATATTGCTTGTACTTGGATAAAGGTTTTTAAATTGAAACGAAAAGTGACATTCTTATACTTTATATGTAACACACCTTCCCAACCTACATATGTAAGCTGAGTAGAGGCGCCACACTAACCTAATGTTGCTACCAATTTTACTTAGTCAAATTTTAGTTCCGATTTTTACAAAATTTTTGCCATAGTTTTGCCTAAAAATTGAGTCCCAAGTGTCGACAAAACCGGTTTTTTTCTTATTTTTAAAAACATTTTACACAAACCAATGCAAACAAAATCATTCTCAGTACACTCCCAATAAATCCCCCTTGTAACCTCAACTACAACCTGCAAAAAGGATTTACACTTCTAGTACAACATAAAATAAAGGTTTTGTGACAACCCCCATATTTAAATATTACACAGCGGAAGTTATAAAATATTTACATATTTACAAATTCATATACATCAAAACTCAAGTTTTACAACACAAAATTTATACATGATTGGCAAGTCTGCTCTGATCTTTAAGCTCCCAAAATGGATTCTTCAAGGTCTACTCTCACTAGGTCTTGATGAACTCTCGGGTTCAACTCTATCCACTCTACTACCTGCGCGATTAAACACTATCGCGCTAAGCCAACGGCTTAGTAAGATAAAACATGCTAACAGTATGCTTTAATGAAATGCAATGCCACATATGTTATTGATAAGATCAACATCATAAATATAAAGTTAACCACACAATTATGCATTTCACAAATCATAGTCATATGAGCATACCACATTTCAACATTAATCAATCATACTCCATAACCAACATCTCATTTCATTAAACTCATAACATTATTTAGGACATTCATATAACCTTGACACCTATGGGCCCAACAAGTATTTAATACGATATTCAGAGTTCAGAGTTACTGCTTTGGTTCATAGTCACAATAATCACGCCCGTAGGCAATGTATATACATGTATCTCTATCCATGGATAGTGTAACAGACCCAGTCTC
The DNA here is from genome assembly GCA_947685225.1 of Garcia nutans. Taxonomy (NCBI): domain Eukaryota; kingdom Viridiplantae; phylum Streptophyta; class Magnoliopsida; order Malpighiales; family Euphorbiaceae; genus Garcia; species Garcia nutans. The sequence goes on along the minus strand of CANTUV010000024.1, from coordinate 9,940,097 downwards.
TTGGATCATCAACTCAACACAAATGAGGAGATCCTCAACCCGGCAAGACTGTTACAAATCATACATCTCATAGTGTAACAGACCCAGTCTCTTGGACCATCAACTCAACACCTATGAGGAGGTCCTCAACCCGGCAAGACTGTTACCTTTCATCATTTCTTAGGCATGCCACCCAAATCCAGAACTCTGAAACTGAATAACATATTAAACAAACAATTCATTTCCATTCTCAATTCTCATCACATTTAGGCAAACATGCCTTCTTTCTTTCAATTACATCATCTTAGCCAATAACAATGGCTTCACATTTCATTTCACAATATAACATCTCATTATTCAAGTATATATATATATCTCATCCATGATCACATTATATCTCACATAGCATCATTCATAAATATAAACATTTCATTCCACATTACTCATGAAACACATTACCATTCACAATGCACAACATAACATTGTTCAATCTCAACAATGCAATTAGGGCAAAGAACAATTGATTATAACATTCATTGATTCAAGTGTGTTTAAAGTATTTAGGGTTAGGTTTAAGGACCTGTAACACCCCATACTCTATATAAGCACTATACATATACTTGGTATACATACAATGCGTATATAAAATATAAGAATGTCACTTTTAGTTTCTATTTAAAAATCTTTATCCAAGGTCAAGCAATATTATATTAATTTAAGAAACATTTATAAGAATCATTATTGTTATCAAAAATAAAACATAATTAAAATCATACATGTATGCATCACCTTCTAGTTGGTCTCGAGACACTCATACTTTTCTCGTGGCATAGCAGCTAAGCATCCAGATCATCCGCATAAATACCTGCGCGATTACACAACCGCGCTAAGCCCGAGAGCTTAGTAGTACAAATAAATAATAAAATATACATTATAAAATAATCATACCTTATAATTTTAGCATCATGTTTTATTGTTTTCTTACCACTTTTTCCTTTCTCAATGGATTCTTCATATATTGCCACTAATCTCATAAATTAAATACATCATTACATAGCATATTCACAACACAATACCTACCCTTTCTATTTCATATACACATATATATGTATATATAATCACAACAAAACACCATTCAAACCTTTAAAAGAACAATTCTCACAAATTCCACATTCACAAACATGTTACACATGATACAACAATTCCATAACCTCATATCTCAACAAAATCAATACATATATTACAAACTCATACTTCATAACATCACTTTATTCACAATTCATTAATCATGAAACACATTTCCATCAAAAGCATTCATAGATCTCATTATTCATTTGTTTCAACATTGTTTCCATATATCTTATTTATCAATCATGTTACCATTCATGACTCACATTACACAAAGACAAGCATGGGCCCAAGACACACTAATATGCCATTCAATTTTCAGAGTAATGCTTTGGTTTATTCATCACATTTATCATTATCATAGACCCAACTAGGCTTCAAGGATTAGGCTCAACCAAGCTTCAAGGGGAACAAAGCATGCTAAGTATCAACCCAACTTGGCTTCAAGAACCAAACCCAACCTAGCTTCAAGGGTTGTAACATCTCAATTAGGCTTCAAGGATTAGACCCAACCAAGCTTCAAGGGGAGTAAAACATGTTAAACTTCAACCCAACTTGGCTTCAAGGATCAAATCCAACCTAACTTCAAGAGATTATTACTAATAGGCATGCCACCAACAACAAACTCTGAAAATGGAATAACACATTAGTCACACAATTCATTTATTATTTCATTATCATTTCTATTCTCAATTCTCATCATCATTTAGGCAAACATGCCTTATTTCTTTCAATTGCATCACCATAGCCAATCACAATGGCTTTATATTACATTTGAGTCATCATTGCCAAGAACAATGGCTTTATATCACATTATATCTCAAATCACATTTCAAGTTTCATCATTGATATATGCAACATCAATTACATTACTACACAAACATATCATGAATCAATCATACCATATAGGCATGCTTCAATCATAACATTAAAGTAATTCATCATCAATGATCTCATGATATTCCACATTATACACAACATGCCATTATTCATATGCATCCTCAATCTACATATAGTACAATACAATTTATGAGATTGACAATGCATAAAACCTAACATGGTTCATATAATATCAACGTTATCATCAAATCATATTGATCAATTCAATTCATCACTCAAGTATACATAATCAATGACATTGCACATACTTTTTCATTGATCATTATATCTTCCACATTTCCTATATTATCATTGATATATTCATACATAACAATTTACCTTATTCAAGAACTTAGAATCCTCCATATACATTTGGTTGGATCATTATTGTTTTAAGTGTGTTTAGGTACAAAAGACATTTGAAGATCCAACAATGTTGAAGACCAAATAACAAACACATTTGCAAACACCCTCAAGGGACACGGCCAAGCTTGTGGCCGTGTCTCCCAATATAAACATCCAGTAGCCAACACGCCCAAGGGACACGGCCAAGCTTGTGGCCGTGTCACTCAACACCAATACAAGCAGTAGCAAACACGGGTAATGGACACGGCCAAGCCAGTGGCCGTGTCTCTCAACACAACAATCCAGTACCAGACACGGGCAAGGGACACGGCCGTGTCTCTCAACATAAATCAGACAGTAACAAACACGGGCAAGGGACACGGCCAAGCCAGTGGCCGTGTCTCTCCAAAACTCATCCAACACGGCCAAATTTGCCCTAACTTGGCCGTGTCTCCCATAACTTGGCCGTGTCCTTCAATAATTCATAGACCAAACACTTCGAAATTCATCTAAACCAAACTCTAATTCAACATTTCATCATTTTCCTCACAATTTTCTCAACTCATCATCACTTAGATATCAATTCCACACATTTACATACTTAAATCTCTTGTTATCATCATTTTACACACCAATCATACCCAACATAACCTCAATCCAAAAGAAAACCACACAAGAAGGTATATACTTATATATATGTATAATCAATAAAATTCATTCAAGAAATGTGTACTTACCTATATAGCTTGCCAAATCTTCATCTCCATCTTCAATACTCTTAAAATCCTTAAGAAATTTGATGAAGATCAATCTCTCTCTCTCTCTCTCGTGCTCTCTCTCTCTCGTGCTCTCTTGTCCACGAAGAAGAAACAGAAGAAGAGGAAGAAGGAAGGTTCTCCATCCTTCCTTCGTTCTTATCTTATATATATATATATAATAATAATAATAATAATAATAACAATAATAACAATTATACCATTTAAATCTCCACCACACACAATTTCTTTTTGACTTTCTTCTTCTTTTCTCTTCAACACACACATTGAATCCAAATACAACAGTAATCCCAACACTTTTAGGGTATACTTTAGGATATTACAGGACCAACCTACCTTTGGAAAACCAAAGCAATGCAAGAAGAACAAAGAATTAAAACCCTAACCATAAATAGTACATTCTGGTTTTAAACTCCATTTTATCCTTATTTTGAAAAATTGTATAAAATAATCTACTTGACTAAAAATTCTAAAATTTTTACAGAATTTAGTTTTGTATCTTAAAATCATCCCTTTAAAATTTCAGATCAAACTGAACACAAAATCTTGGTCAAATAGTTCACCTAACCAGACTGCCCCAAATGCCCTGCATCCTGGCAGCAGTTCTGAACTTTGTGAATTCCATAAATCAAATTCAATCAACGTGGTTCTAAATTATTTTTCTCAAATACTAGACTCACTAAGCAACAACATATCCAAAATTCAATTGGATATGATTTTTCTAAATTTTATTAAAAATCCCGAAATATAGCTGTCTCAGTTAAGGTACCTGCTGGAACAGTTCTACTAAAAATAATTTTTCTAAACTCATAACCATTCCAAAATCGAATCAACATATTTTTTAGTCATTCTAGACTCATAGAGGCACAACATATCAAAAATTCACTTCAAGAACATTTTTCTAAAATTAATTAAAAATCATACAAGTCACAGCCTTTACTAATCCTAAAACAGAAACAATTTCACTAAACACCAATCTTACTCTTCCATCACCAACACCAACCCAACTTCTCATCTATCAAGCAAAATCAATACTTACAATCATACCATAAGCAACTTAATCATACCACTTCAAAAGAATTGAAGAAATTAGAGAAAAGATCTTACCTTAGTTAAAAACTTCTTAAATCAACACTTGAACACTTAATCTTTCTTCAATTTAAGCTTGAAATCATCAAAACCATCACTTGTCTCTTTCTTTCTCTTTGGCTATGGAGGGCCGGCCATCAACAAGAAGAAGAAGAAGAAATGATGAAGAAAACACAAGTCAAACCTTCTTTAAATATCTACCATATGATTTTATCCAAGCAATTACCAAAGTGCCCTTATTCACATAATTATCTTTTTGTCTTATATGTGCCCAATTAAGTAATTTACCAATCTCAAATAAATATCTTCTCTTGCATTGACCAAGCCTTTTGACCACTTTATATGTCATATATATTAACATATACACAACATATAAATTTGTCTCTAAACCCTATTTCTTCCCAAAATACATATACATATACTTTCTCTTCTCAATTTCTTTTCTCTTACAATTTAACACATATATTCAATCCAATATATAACAATAACAGCAACAACAATATGCAAAACTTCTAGGGCATAAATGAGGATATTACATTATATACGCATTGTATGTATACCAGGTATATGTATAGTGCTTATATAGAGTATGGGGGCGTTACAATTATTTTGGTATCAGAGCTTAGGTTCGAGATTCTCGGCCTAAGTGAAATTAAAAAGAAAATTTTTGAAAAGTTTAAATAAGAATTAAAAAGAAGATTTTGGAAATGCAATTGGTAAAACATACATATGCATTCACACCTAGGTTGGTCTCGAACGTTGCATTATGTGAATTGTGAATTGTGATGTATTTGAATTACATGAGATAAATGATAGTGTGTAAATAAGGTTTCTTATGAAAGCAAATTTTGAAATGTTGATAATTGAGCGGTGATTGTGATATAAAGAAATGATATGGAAGGTATAAGTAAAAAAGTTTGATTATTGATATATGTATGACATTTAAAGATATGGCTAGAAGAATAAAGTTGGAAATGAGTTAAAAAAAATGAAATTAAGATTTAGAGTATGTAATATTTTCTTTATTATTTGAATCTCTTTCTAATAAACTTTATGTTTGGATTTCTAGAAAGAGAAAATATTGCTGGATGGGTAATATGAAAAGACATGTTATGTAAATGACAATAGTACGGTGAAATATTGAATGAGTTGTTTGGTATAGATTAAGTGTGATAATTTAATGTGTGGATATGTAAAGTTAAGATTTTGTTTAAAAAGAAAAGGAGATGATGTTAGTTAAGTATGAAGTGATATAGGTGTTGTTTGTATTGTTATTTTAATGCAAACATGATGATTTCAATATTAGAAATGTGATATGCTTGAATATTGTGAAAGCTCATGTAAATGGTGATGATATGTGATAATTAAATTTTTGGAATGAGTTTAATAATGGTAAAACATATATGTTTTGATGTTGCTTTGTGGTATATACATATAAGATGTTTTAAAGTTGATATTAAGAGAATGAGATGAATAAATTGAAGTTTAAGTAAATTAGTAAGTTGAAAATTTATAGTTTTAATGGAATGTGAAAAAAAGAGCAATTAAATATTAATAGTTTAATGTATTTACATGAGATATATGAAATGAATATTAGTGCACATGAAAGTATTAGGAATTGGGAGATGTGATTGATAGTAGGAAAATTTGGTTTGAAATGAAAGAAAATGAATTGAGCAAAAGAAAATGAGTTACTTTAAGTAATTTGATTGGAAAGGATGAAAATGATTATGAAAGATGTGTTAAAGATATTTATAAACAAATGTGAGAGAGATATCACATTGGAAATGTGATTAAGCTCCTTGTGAAATAATATTATAAGTAGAGTGTATATATTTATTGAAGTTAATGAATAACTTAGGTTATGATAAACAAATGAGAATTATGATAGTCAAAGGAAAGTGGTAAATATTAAATTTGTATAAACTATATGCAAAAGAGAAATTTAATAAATTGAATAATTATGTGTATATATATAAAAAAGGATATGTGAGATAAACTTTTCGACATGAATGTAATGGTTATATGTAAGAAAGGTGGGAAGTGAGTCACACTATAAATGTGACTTATGAATGTGTATATAATATGTTTATTATTTTATACCATTACATGTTTAATGGTATTAGAAATGAGATTGCATATAGTAGTGGACCTAATAGAGATTAAATCTTAATTTTTGTAGAATAGATTATGTGATGAAATAGAAGATGAAAATGGATTTGGGTAGTATTGGATAAACTAAATGAGACTACCATAAGATGTTTTGGAACTCAAAGTATTTATGTGTGGAAGTGTTTTATGTATAAGTGTATAATAAGAAATTGTAGGGAAAGAATTGTATATTTGAAATTTTTAGAAGAGATGGATTGGAAATGGAGTAATAAATGAAACTTGTGTAAGATTTGTATCTGATTGAAGGATAGGCATAGAAAATGTTAACGAGTTAAACTTGTAAGATTTGCATATGAGTTAGGTTAATGATGATTAAATAGTCAAAAGCAAACTGTTTTGAGATGGAATTAAAATGTGTTAATTCTTGGTGTAATAAAAGTTTAGAGGATAAATATATAACTTTTGTGATACAATCTAGCATTATAGTCGTAAAGACTGGAATTCGAATGATAGAAGAATGATATTGATTTACAAATCTCAAGTGTGATTGTTAATATATCATGGTCATATGATTTGGTTAATGTGATTAGTTGGTTAGTTTTATTATCTTCAAATTTAGAGCCGAGATGATATAACTGTAGTACCGTTTTGGTAAGATTGATAACTATGTTTCTAGACATATTGGTTAAAAGATATGATTGAATAATGAGATGTTCTATATAGTTGATGATATATGTGTATATTATTTTGATGTGACGAGAAACCATGATGGTTGGAAATGAATTATAATTGAGGTATAGTGCCTAATTGATTTTGAGAAATGAATTGTGAAAAGATAAATGAACGGACCTATCTGCCTCCTGCGGACCCCTGGGATTGGCAGTGGCCTGAGGCCCAGTGGGCAACCGACCTGGTTGGGGGGAAAGCTCGTTTATGAAGTTATAGTTGTTGGCCATATTGATAAACTTTGAATGAGTATAAGAAATGGTTATATAATTATTGAAATAATGAAATGTATATGTATAAGCATGATTCTTATTGATTGAATATATGAATTTGGAAAGATTAGAATTTGAATATAAGTTTGACCTAATGAACATAGGTTATATATATGTATATATGGTGAAATTCCATGATAAATTTCGATAAGCTAATTGTTGATTTGAATCAAATAAGGTTAAAATGTTAGTATATTGTGATAGATAGATCGATTGATCTAGATTTCGCTAAAGTTGCGAGTCAATATTGAGATTTAATATGTACAGTTGTACTAGGAGTGTAAAATTGAAATGGTAATGTGTATGATGTAATATTCGGACATATGAATGAACATAAATAAATTGAATTATATCAATTGTACATGGTGAGAAAAAGAGAAATGTTGTTCACATGTTAAGTAAGTTTAAAAACATTGTGTTAACATTTATATTAAGTGAGAAGCAAGCTAAAGAAGGTAAGGATATTGTTATCCATTAAGGTTTGGTATATGTTATTTTGAAAGTGATTGTAAGAATGGAATAATCAATGTTAAGATATTAATTAATGACTCTTTAGGTTAAAGTTAAGAGAATATCTATAAAGAGTTAAAGTGATAATCTAACTCTAATACAAAGATAAAATTCATTGGAGATGTAATAAATTATATTGATGGCTTTGTTGAGAAAGTAATAAGATATAAAGATATATATATATCTATACAATGATGAATTGAGAAATTCAGAGAAGATGATTATTTCTAAGGGGGAGAGTAGAAGTTATGTGATTTGATAAAATTATAATGTAAGATACGATTATCTTTGTATGAAAGTTAAGATGGTGATTTGTTCTAAATGGGTTGTTATTATGCTGGATAATTTCGAGGACGAAATTATTTAAGGGGGAGAGAATTGTAATATCCCAATATATGCCCTAGAAGTTTTAATACAATTGTTGTGTGATTTAAATTAAAGGTATATATGTTTTTGCAAAGGAAATGATTGTGTAAATGGAATGTATATGTTGTATATATGTTAATATATAATACATATAAATTGGTCAAAAGAAAAGTCAAGAGAAGAAAGGGTGTGGTGGAGGATTTTTGGAAATAAGTAATTATTATTATTATTATTATTATTATTATTATTATATATATGGTTACCGTGAGAAGAGGAGGAGATATTTTCTTTTTTCTTCTTCTTCCCCTTTTTGGTTCTTGCACGAGAGAGAGAGAGAGAGAGAGAGATAGAGAGAGGTGATGATCTTCATCAAATTTCTTAAGGATTTTAAGAGTATTGAAGATGGAGATGAAGATTTGGCAACATATTCAAGTAAGTATTAATCTCTTGAGTTGATTTTATTGATTATATGTATATATGAGTCTTTATCTTCTTGTTTTGATTTTCTTTTGGATTGAGGTTATGTTTGGTATAATTGGTGTGTAAGATGAAGATAATGAAAGATTGAAGTATGTAAATGTGTGGAATTGATAACTAAGTGATGATATGTTGAGATAATTGTGAGGATGATGATGAATGGTTGAGTTAGGGTTTAGAATAAATGAATTGGTACTTTGAGTAATTGATTCTAGTGATATATATATATTAATTAGTATGATGATATAATGAAGTTATATAAATGTTAAGGTGATAGAAAATTGATAAATATAAACAAAGATAATGGTTAAGAGGGTGGTGGTGTGAATTTTGAAGGGTTTGGATGAATTTTGAAGTGTTTGGTCTTTAAATCAATGAAGGACACGGCTAAGTTATGAGAGACACGGCCAAGTTAGGGCAAACCTGGCCGTGTTGGATGAGTTTTGGAGAGACACGACCATTGGCTTGGCCGTGTCCCTTGCCTGTGTTCATTACTGTTGGATTTTTGTTGAGAGACACGGCCGTGTCCCTTGCCCGTGTCTGCCTCGGATGAATTGGTGTTGAGAGACACGGCCACAAGCTTGGCCGTGTCCCTTGAGTGTGTTGGCCACTGGATGATTGTGTTGGGAGACACGGCCACAAGCTTGGCCGTGTCCCATGAGGGTGTTAACTTTTGTGTTTGTTATTTGTTCTTCATACATTGTTGGATCTTCAAATGTCTTTTGTACCTAAACACAATTAAAATAATAATGATCCAACTAAATGGATATGGAAGGTTCTAAATCCATGAATAATGTAAATTGTTATGTATATATATCAATGATGATATAGGAAATGTGGAAGATATAATGATCATTGAAAAAGTATGTGCAATGTCATTGATTAGGTATACTTGAGTGATGAATTGACCAATATGATTGGATGATAATGTTGATACTATATGAACCATATTATGTCTTATGCATTGTGAACCTTGTGAATTGTAATGTGGTATGTGAATAATGTAATTTGTGATGTTATACCAATGATGCTATATATATAATGTGAAGGATATGATGAAGTAATTGCTTATGTACAATTGAATAATGAAATATTATGATATGATTTGAGATATAATATGATGTGAAGTCATTGTTATTGACTATGATGATTCAAATATGATATGAAGCCATTGTGATTGGCTATGATGATTCAAATGAAATGTGAAGCCATTGTTATTGGCTATGATAATTCAATTGAGAATGAAATTGATAAATGAATTGTATAGCTAATGTGTTATTCCATTTTCAGAGTTTGTTGTTGGTGGCATGCCTAATATGAGTAACAATCTCTTGAAGTTAGGTTGGATTTGATCCTTGAAGCCAAGTTGGGTTGAAGTTTAACATGTTTTACTCCCCTTGAAGCTTGGTTGGGTCTAATCCTTGAAGCCTAATTGAGATGTTACAACCCTTGAAGCTAGGTTGGATTGGTTCTTGAAGCCAAGTTGGGTTGATACTTAGCATGCTTTGTTCCCCTTGAAGCTTGGTTGAACCTAAATCCTTGAAGCCTAGTTGGGATAATGATATTGATAAATGTGATGATTAAACCAAAGCATTACTCTGAAAATTGAATGGCATATTAGCGTGTTGTTTGGGCCCGAGTCTGTCTTTGTTGTCAATGTGATATCCAAATGTTGAAATAAATGAATAATGAGATCTATGAATGCTTTTGATGAAAATATGATTTATGTTTAATGCATTGTGAATAATACAATGTTATGAAGTATGATTTTGTAATGTGTGTATTGATATATTGAAAGTGAATATGGCTTGAGGAGCTTTGTTGAGATATGAGTTTATGAAAATATAGTATGTTGTGTACAATGTATATGAATGTGGAATTTGTAAGAATTGTTTTCATGAAGGTTTGGATAGGCCATTGAAAGGTGATTTGTTGAAATGATGTATATGTATATGTATATGAGATATAAATGGTAAGTATTGTATTGTGAATGTTCTATGTAAATGTGTATAATTTTATGAGATTAGTGGAAATATATGAAGAATGCATTGAGAAAGGAAAAACAGGGTAAGCGAACAATAGAACATAATGCTAAAAACATGAGGTATGATTATTTTGTAAAGTATATTTTAATATTTATTTATACTACTAAGCTCTCGGGCTTAGCGCGGATATGTAATCGCGCAGGTATTTATGCGGATGATCTGGAAGCCTAGCTGTTATGCCACGAAAAGGGTAAGAGTATCTTGAGACCAACTAGAAGGTGATGCATACATATGTAATATTAATTATGTTGTAGTTTTGATAAGAATAATGACTTTTGTAAATGTTCTTTAAACTAATATAATATTGCTTGTACTTGGATAAAGGTTTTTAAATTGAAACGAAAAGTGACATTCTTATACTTTATATACGCATTGTATGTATACCAGGTATATGTATAGTGCTTATATAGAGTATGGGGGCGTTACAGGAAACCCTAATGATTATGAAGGTGGATAAGGTGGAAGTCTTTGGAGATTCATTGCTAGTAGTATCCCAAGTAAATGGAGAGTGGGAGTTGAAAGAAGAGAAATTAAAACCATACCACCTTTACTTGACCTTGATGAAGAAGAACTTTAAGGAGTGCAGGTTTATACACCTATCAAGAGAAGAAAACCAGATGGCTGATGCCTTAGCCACATTGGCTTCGGTATGGGAAAATCCTGTCAACTTATTCCTCAAGCCTCTGATTTTGACCAGTTCATCAACTCCTTGCTATGAATATGAGACAATCATGGATATTGATACAGATTATGATGCATGGTATGATACTATAAGACAGTTTTTGGAGAAGGAATACTCGTTGGGGGCAACAAAAAAAGAAAGAAGAGCCATAAAGCGGTGGTCCTTACAATACATCACCTTTCATGGAGAGTTGTATCGAAGATGGCCTGATGGGGTGTACTTGAGATGCTTGAGGAAGCCTGAAGTGGATCATATCATGTCAGAAATATATGTGGGAAGTTGCGATCCACACATAAGTAGTTTATCCCTAGTTAAAATGATAATTCAACAAGGTTATTACTGGTTCACTATAGAGAGAGATTATACTGAGTTTGTAAAGAAGTGCCAGCAATTTCAGATGTATGGTAATTTGAATCACATGCCACCTGAAGAATTGCATTCTATGTCTTCACCCTGGCCCTTCGCCACTTGGGGGATTGACATTATAGGAGAGATACATCCGACAGCCTCAAACGGTCACCGTTTCATTATAGTAGCGATATATTACTTTTCAAAATGGGTCAAAGCTGAATCTTTCAACAAACTGGGGGCAAGTCAAATGGCTAGATTTATTGAAAAGAATCTCATCTGCAGATATGGGGTCCCGCACAGTGTAATATTAGATAATGGGGTACAGTTTCAAAGAGCAGTTAAGGATTTATTCTCGAAATACCAAATCCATCATCACCGATCCTCTCCTTTTAGACCAAAGGCTAATGGTGTAGTAGAAGCAACCAATAAGATAATTAAGCAGATCCTATCCAAGATGACTAAGACATATAGGGATTGGTCAGAGATGCTTCCTTTTACTTTATGGGGATACAGAACAAGTGTGTGAACACCAGCTGGAATGATATCATTCTCTTTGGTTTACGGGATGGAAGTAGTGTTGTCAATTGAAATTGAGATCAAGTCATTGAAAGTGGTCTTGGAAGCTGAACTGCTTGAGATGAAATGGGTAGTGAGCAAATACACACAGTTAGCTTTACTAGAGGAGCAAAGGTTAAAAGCATTGTATCATCATCAAATGTATCAAAGGAAGATAGCTCGGGCCTACAATAGAAGGGTTAAGATTAGAAAGCTCAAAGTCGAGGATTTAGTATTGAAACAATGTAAGCCTAATGTATCTGATCCAAGAGGGAAATTTAGGCCTAGCTGGGAAGGGTCATATGTTGTGAAATAAGTCATGAAAAAGGGTGCAGTAAAGTTATCAGACATCGATGAGAACGAGTTTAGTGAGCCAGTGAACATTGACATATTGAAGAAGTTTTATGTATAAAAAGAAAAAGAGCTCACTAGGTTGAAAACCCAAAAAGGGCGGCCTAGGCAAAAGTTAGAGTAGTCCACTAGTTCTGAAAACCTGAAAGGGTAGGCTAGGCAATAATTAGGGCTAAATGAGAGAAAATCATCAATTAGAAAACTCGAAAGGGCTAGTTGGCAACAGGAGTGATTTTGTGTATGCTGGCTTTATGTTTGGTTGTTCCCTAATTTAATAAAATATAATTAATATTAAAAATTATTCTATGTGCACTATTTTAAGTATTTGACCTTATATGGATAAAATAAATGGACACAATAACAAAAAGAAATGATGAATTATAAAAGGAAAAGAAACATCTCTTATTACTTTTGTTATTTTTTTCATCCTAACAATACTCTTTCTAAAGAAATTGACAAATGTAAAATCTATGGTAGACGATAAATGTAACGTGCAGGCCAGCTAAGCTTCAGCCAATCCAAGTAGGCTTCAGTCAGACAAGGCATGTCAAATTAGCAGTAAATTAGAACCTCATGACTCAGCTTCATACTGACAGTCAAGCCGGAGAGGATCATAACAAGTACCTTGACGAACAGCAGTAAGATGAACATACATCAAGTACGTTCAAATGGTGATACAAGAAATCTTCCACCAAGGTACTAACCAACGGATGTTGACTTCAGCATGAGAACGGATCCAGTCATCCCAGTCGGCATATGAAGAAGCAGGGTGGAGTAATTTCCTAGCAGAGTGATGCCGTGGCAAATATCTAGAAAAATCCATAGATGGAGTATCGAGCAAGCAGAGACACTCCTAAAGCCAAATCTATAAGTACAAGAAAAGAATTAAAAAAGAAAAAAAAAGAAAGTTCACTAAGTTGAAAACCTGCAAGGGCGGCTTAGAAAAAAATTAGGACAACTCGCTAGTTTCGAAAACCCACAAGGGCAGACTAGATAAAAATTAGAGCAATATAAATAATAATAAAAAAAACCTAAATTAAAAGCCAGAATGGGCAGTTTAGGTAATTACCTGAAGAAGTAATGGACTCCTGGCAAATCTCCTTGACAATCCCTATTTAAGTTGGCGACAAGTCTCGGCTAAGATCACAGGTATCGGCGACAAGCCCGCTTCTATTTGGTCCATGATATCCAATACTCATGGATCAATATCGCCATCAGAAGAAACAAGCAAGAATTGGCCAAGCAAGCATAGACAAAGCATATGTCCCCATACCTTATGTGAGCAGGGATTTTCGTCCCCACTCTCGGTGGAATGGTTCTTGTGACTTCGGCACTGTTTAGGCTCAGGGCCTTAGAGAATACAGACCTAAATCCGGAGAAAATAGAGTCGCCACCCGGACGGGCAAGGAAATAAGAAAGAGGTGGATGACTTGATTCCTAAGGAATCTCCAACCCCTTAATTGGTTTGGAAAGTTGGATACGTGTGGGGAAGGTGAGAAATGGCCCAGTACCCCCCAAAACGCTTGGTTCATTGGAACCGGCCTCCTTTATAGGTCTTAATGTTATAAAATTCTTAAATATAATAACATTATCCATATTACACACAATAATTAAAATAAAGCATCAATATATTGAAAATCAAAACAATGTCCAAACAAAACAAATAAATGGACACCCATCCAAAGATGGAAACGTGTCCTTACATCGCGTGCCTAAATAGGACATCCACCGAATGGTAGAAACATGTACTTTACATTGGTTCTAAAATAGAAAAGCAAATAAAATTACATGATATTTAACTAATGAGGTGTCCAACAAGTGGAAATATACCTCTTACAACATTTGGAAATCTAAATAAATTGATAAAAGTAAATAATCATTCATCATAAATAAATCATTCATCAAAGATATTAAATATCAATAGAAAGTAAACATCCATCCATGATAAATTAAATGAACCAAGCATTGAGCTTAAATAAATTAAAGCATAAGAAATAAATCAAAGCATAATCAAATATATAATTGAATAAGGCAAATAAAATTCCAATTATAGCTATTGTTTCCATTTAGGGCTCCTTATTTCATGTGTTTAAGGTTTTAGAATTAATGGAATTTGGCTACTGTGACTTTAAGAGAATTAAAATAGATTGAGGATTTTATATTTTAAAAGGTTGATAAAAATTCTTTGATTAACCAAACTAGGGTTTGTTATGTAAAATCATGAAACTAGGATTTGGACTCTTTAAAATACTTTACTGTGTGAAATTAAAATATTTGTGTTTTTATGGTTTTTAAAATTTTAAAGGATTAGGGTTTAGAAAAAAATTAGGGATTAATGTTTTAAAGGGGTTATGGTTTACTATTTTAGGTTTGGAAGTTGCATTTGGGTTTAGTGTTTTAGAATTAGGGTTTCGGTGAATGCTTAGGTTTTATAGAATTTGGAAAAAAGCAATTGATAATTTTATGAAGTTTATGAAAATAAATAAACAATTTTAAGTTTATATAAATAGAAAGGATGTTTTTGGGGTTTGTTGAAAGAAACAGAATCAAATTTTGGTTTTGAAGAAAAACATGTTCAATTAGGGTTTTAAGATTTTGAAGAAGTAAAAATAACAATTTTAAGCCTTTTTGGAAAATAAAGCAACGAATTAGTGTTTTTAACTTTAGAAAAACTAAATTAAAGTTCTAGGGTTTTGATTTTGAAAGACACAATTTCATAATCTTAGCTACTACGAAAAAATATAACAATTAATACATACCTCCTTTTGATGGTTCCTCCAAAAATAATTCTTCTTGGATGAACAAAAACAAAGGCAGCTACTGCCTTTGATCGTTTGTTAATGGCTTTTGCTTCTTCTCCTCTCAAAAGGTCATATTGATTTCACTGCTTTCCCACTCAATTTCGGTTTCAAACTCTCTTAATTTTCATCCCAATTTCTGATTCCCTTTTTTATTTGATTTCTTACTTATTTATAGAAGAATTCTATTGCTAGTTACTCATGGCATACAACATTGAATAAGAAAAGAAAACCGAAACCTAATTGTATTAGGTTTCAAAAAATTTGAGTCGGAAAAATTTCGCTGGCGAAAAAAAACTGCTGCGGAAAATTTGCACTGGCGAAAAAATCTACCGCAGAAAAAATTTTGCTGGCAAAAAAATTTGCCGCAGTTGGCTGCGGCAGGGGGGCGGGGAACGGCCTGTGGGCCATTTTGCCCGCAGGATTTTCCTGCGGGCGAAATAGCCCACGGCCAAGCCTGCGCTGGTTTTTGGCGATGATTTTTTCATCGCCAATTTTTATTTTTATTTTTTTGATTTTGATTTGTTTATTTTTATTTTTTATTAATAAAAATTAGATAATAAAGCAAAAATTATTTAATTAAGATAACAAAAATTATTTTGGATCGATTAAAATATATTAGACAACACAAAAAATTATTTTGGACTAAACAAAATATATTGGACCGGACTGGGTCAAAAATTAAGGGTCTACACCTTAGTAGGAGCTAAGTGAGAAAGGAAAAAGTCAATTAAGGGACCAAGCAGAATTTTCTCATCTCTCATCAACTGTAGAACGTCAAGCTTTGAAAGTTGAAATAACATTTGCATCTTTTTTTTAGTCTTGGAAATCAATATAGGTAATGCCATTTGTTGATTGCTTGGATATCCAAGGATGGCCTCAAATTCTTCAATCATGGGACATATCTCAAAGCCATTAATCTCAAATGTCCTAGAATTTACATTCCAAAAAGAAACCATGGCATGTAAAAAAGAATGGTCCAATTTAATATTTTGAAAACACTTCAAAGTATCAATTTTAGACCGAGATATTTGTTTCCAATGAATGGCATTCATATTTTTAAATAGACCTTTTATTTTCTTCAAATTGAGTTTGGTCATTGTTGACAATTGAAGGAAAGTTGGAATTGTTAAAAGGAATTTTGATGCTCAAGTGGAAGATTTACTGGCTTCCATATGATATCATGGAGTGACAAGAGATTTATATGGGATGGTTGGCTATTCCAAAATTGACAAGGAGTAGCTTAAGACTAAGACGCGCAAGGATAATAAATTGGAAATGAAAAGGCTTTGAGTTGCCGCGTTCCCTTTGGTTTTGTGAATTAGTGCTACTATGGAAATTTTGAATGTGAAGAAGAAAAACCAATAATTGTAGCATAGAAATAATAATGATGATAGAAACTAAAAAATAAACAAAGTCAAAAGTTGCAGTAAAAGTGCAAATTATATATCATCATTGTTATTTTTATCATTGTTTTTATTATACAATATTTTCTCAATTAATACAATAATAGATCACTGAGAAGGAGGTGGTAGATCATGATCAAACAAAGCCCTAAAAAAGTCATCACATATTGGAGAAGGAGGCATATCACCTATCCTAAGTCCGCCCGAAGAAGAAGCACTTAAACCTCTATTACCTTGAAATTCAGATCTGTAACGGTCCTCGTCTGGAATAGATGAAAGGATCTCATGGTCATTAGCTTGGAGTCCTCTAGATGACGAAGCACCAGGATCTCTCACCCCTAAAACTGAAAATCTCAAAATGGATAACCTATTGATGACTAGCAGCTAACTCTTCTTGAAGTTTCTTATTTTATTCCTTAAGCATCCACTATGAGCTAGAAAGAAAAAGGTAAGAGCATACGTAATCATGCATACATGTAGTATAAATTATCATGAAACAGGAAAACCTACCAAATATTCATATCAACACCCTGTGGATGAGATGGGATCTCCGGTTGATTAGAATGAGTAGGAAGAGTGGCAGGGGAAGGTCCAGCCTCATGACCAAATAAGCCATTAGCCTAAAAGTAATCATTGAGACAGTCAAAACAAGCTAAGAAAGAAGTAATTGCAATGAAAAAATGGTAAAAGTTTACCTGAGAGGAGATAGCCCCGAGATGCTCGATGGACCCTCTTTATTCTTCGTGATACTCCTCTTCATCTTTATCCTCATTTTCCTCAAAAATCTCCCGTATGCTAGTAGGAGATACATCAAAGTTCAAGAGTCCTACTCGAATAAATAGGGTATATGATGCACCCGGTGGATAGAGAAAGGTTTCAACATCATAACCGTGCAGAGCCAACCACCATGCATTCTTTAACATTGATGTGACGTTTAAAGTATACTCTAGGTAACTCATCGGGATCCTCTGTCGCTCAAGACCAAGGAACCACTCATACACTCTATCCCTGAGAAACTAGCCACTAGACACAGGGGCGACGGGTATGCTGAAAAGGCAATGCGTCATTCATGGAAGAAGTCCAGTTTATCCGTTCTTCTGTGTTCCACCAAGCCAAATTGACCTACAAAATGACATAAGGTAAGTGAACTTTTATATAAATTTTAAAGTATACTAATACTATTTTACCTAGCCCCAGGTTAAGCAACTCAAGAGATAGTGTTGGGTGTGTACATGGTGAGAGCCGGGAACTGCTACACGATCCGACAACAAAAAATTCAATCTCAAAAACCTGACTCTCTCTCGGGAAATGCCAGGCACCCTCACAAAATTATGCTCATATGCCCATACCTACAACAATAATGAAAATCAAATTCATGCAAGAATAAGAATGGAATTGACAATGGTGGAAGAAGAGTACCTCGACAACCACCATGAAACAAACGAAAGACTTCTTATTTCTGCAAATCTTGTCTACTCTATGATAGAGATAGGCGAGGCCAGCTTCACCCCAGCTGTAAAGCGGTACCATACTTGTAACACCCCGATACCCTATATAAGTACTGTACATATACCTAATATACATACAGTAAGTATATAAAGTATAAGGATACCACTTGTTGTTACCTTTTAAAAACCTGCAACAGAGTTCAAACCATATTATGTTAATTTAAATATCATTTACAAAATCATTGTCTTAATTAAAACTTCATTTATACATATAAATACTCTCTCATCAGAAATACATCATAATTAAAATTAAACATGTATGCATTACCCTCTAGTTGGTCTCGACAAACTCTTACTCTTCTCGTGGCATAATGAAAGACTTCCTATCCTCCACCAAGCTACCTGCGCGATTACACATCCGCGCTAAGCCCGAGAGCTTAGTAGTACAAATATAACATATAAACATACATTATAAAAATACTAGCCTATCATGATGTATTAATTCCAAGTGCCATTAGTTTCTTATCATGTTTTCCTTTTAAATTGCATCTTTCATATGTCTTAACCAATTTCATATATTATATACATATCATTTTTACCAACCACAATTCATCACTAATAATCACCATCAACATAGTAATACCCACATTACATCTCATATCATTATCGCCAATCATCGATCCAACATTAGTACTCACAATCAATATTTCAATATACATATTACATATCATTTCATGTCATTATTTTATTGACAATTTATCTATCATGAACCCCATGTCCAACTATTACAATCATAGATCTCATTACTCGTTTATTACAATATTTATATATTACTTTGACAACGACGACAGACTCGGGCCCAAACAACACTAATATGCCATTCAATTTTCAGAGTAATGCTTTGGTTCAATCATCACATTTATCATTATCATAGACCCAATTACAAAAATATCGGCATTTGCGACGGAAAACTGCGACGGATATGTTTCTGTCGCAAATTTGCTACGAATCTGCGACGAATTTGAGACGGAAGGACAAGTCAGAGGAATTTTGAGAAATTGGTCGCAAATCTGTCGCAGATCTGCGACGAAAATTATTCCGTCGCAAATAATCGTCGCAAAAGTTGGCGCGGAAACTTGGCGTGAGAGAGAAAACACTAAAAAAACCAATTTTGCAACGGAGATCTGCTACCGTCTATTGCCGTCGCAAATTTCACTATAAAAATATTCGACATTTGCGACGAAAATCTGCGACGGACATGTTTCCGTCGCAAATTTGCTACGGATCTGGGACGGATTTGCGACGGAAGGACGAGTCAGAGAAATTTTGAGAAATTGATCGCAAATCCGTTGCAAAATCCGTCGCAGATCTGCGACAAAAATCATTCCGTCGCAAATAATCGTCGCAAAAGTTGGCGCGGAAACTTGGCACGAGAAAGACCCGGGTATATTTTTTCGCAAAATTTTTTTCCGTCGCAGATTGGTTGTAGAAAACTCTAAAAAAAGCAATTTGCAACGGAGATCTGCTACCGTCTATTGCCGTCGCAAATTTCACTATAATATATTCGGCATTTGCGACGGAAATCTGCAACGGAAAATTTTCGTGGCAAATGTGCGACGGATCTGCAACGCATTTGCGACAGAATATTAAGTTGTAGGAATTTTGAGAATGCCGTCGCAAATCGGTTGCAAATCCGTAATAAATCTGCGACGGACTTTTGTTCGTCACAAATTTCGTCGCTAAAGTTGGCGGGATTACTCCCGCCTAGAATTTTGCGGAAAATTTTTACCGTCGCAGATTGGTCGCAGATTCGTTGCAAATTTGCTACGGATTTGCGACGAAAATAAAATTGTTTGTTAAAGTGTGTTTGTTAAATATAATAATATGTATATATATTGATCTTTTTTATTCTCCACACACACACACACACATATATTGATCTTTTACATTTTTTTAAATCCAATTATAAAATGAGAGTTTTATCTTTTTCTTAAAAAAATATTTTCTTTATTTTTAATAATTTTATTTTATTTCAATACTTATTTATAATATTTATTAAAAATATCTCATTAGAATAAATAATATAAATTTTCTAATAGATGAATAAAATGTATGTTTGTAAATATATAATAAAAAATTTATGATATAGTTTTTAAAAATATAAAATAAAAACTAAAATATAATTTTTTATTTTAAAAAATAAAAATCTAAACCTTTCAGCATACGTAAACAAAAATGGCCTAAATTATTAGTTTTATTTTAAGAAAATAAAAATGCATTTAGTAATATTATGAGTTTCAAATTTATTTTTTATTAGATAATAGATAATAAATAGTTTTGGATAAATATATAATACCCAAAATATGATTTTGAAAAGAGATTTTTGTTAATAATTTTTTTCCGTGATATTTTTATTTTCTGTATATATTTTTTACTTCAATTATAAAGTAAAAGAATTATCTTTTTATAAAAATTTTATTTTCTTTAATTTGAATAATTTTATTTTATTTTAATATTTATCTATAACATCTCATAAATATTGTAAAATAAATAATATAACTTACTTTTATTCTAATAGATGAATAAAATATGTGTTTGTATATATATAAAATAAAAAAATTATGATATAATTTTTAAAAATATCAAATAAATTTTTAAAAAATATAATTAAAACTGAAAATTATTTTTATTTTTTATTTTTTTGAAAGGTGAAAATAATTTTTAATTAAAAAAATACTTGCAACTTAAACAAGATAGCCCTAAGTTTCACATTTTGGCAATTTTCTTTTTCTTTTTTAATTTTGGGTTGGTTACAAAAGCGAACAAAACACAAACCAGAGTTAAAAAAAGAAAACACAATTGACACCCAACACAAAGAAGAAAGAACAATTTTCAAAAACACAAACCAGAAAATAAGGACGCACAGAAAAAGCATTTTGATAATGACATCAAAACTCTTTCGTTAATTTCAATTTTTTAACGATTTTTTTCATCAAAAAACAAAACAGACCCTCACCATTTCTCTCTTTTTCACCCTTTTCTATGGCTCCTTCTCTCTCTTCCCTGCTTCTCCCTCACTCTCAATCCACACCTACCCCTTTCCCTTCTCTTAACCCCAATCCTTATCTCACCCATCGCTGCCAATCCTTAAATCTCTCCATTAAAACTTTCTCTTCTTCAAATAATAATAATAAATTCACATACCCACCAGCGCCACAACCCCACCTTCACCGGAGAAGAAGTCTTTTGCTGTCGCCACTGGGGAGATTTTCCTGGGAATTGCGTCCAGGTTGTTGAAAAGTAGTAATGGAAATAAAATTGACAGCTTTTCTTCTTCTGGGGTTTCGTTGTTTGAGAATTTGAATGGGAAAGGGAGTGGGAATGTGGATTACGAGGAGAGGATTGGGGCAGTGATTGAGGATGAGATTGAGCCGGAGGTAATGTGGGAACATAGGGTTAAGGATATTGAGGCTGAGAAAGAACGGCGTGTTGTTACGAGTCCTGGATTTAGTTTTTCTGCTGCTGGATTGTTGTTTCCTTATCATCTTGGTGTTGCTCAATTGCTCATTGAAAAGGGTTACATTAAGGTTGGTGTTTTGGTTTTTTTGGTTACTCAGTTCTGGTTTCTAACTTAGTGGCAATTCCTGATTTTTACTAGTAAAAGTTGAGGGCTTTTCAATTGGGATTATTGACAGAAAGTGAATATAAGTAGCTTTGGTTCTTAATTTTGCTTAAAAGATTAAGAATTTTGAGATTTTATGTTGATGGATATGGATTTGTGGGTTTTGTGAATTTGATATATATTTCACTTACTGAATTGATGTTATCTGCCAATAGTAGATTGAAATTTGGACAGCTTTTTTTGTGGCTGGAGTTGGATTTATAGAAAGATTTTCTTTATAGATACTATCAATATATATAATTGTTGAACTTGCTCAGTTTCTAACTGTAATTTGTTCAGAGCTTCTGGAGCCTCTTTTGTCAATACGCGAACAAATCTTTTTCTTTTTTTTTTTCAGTAGAGTTTTCCACTTTTGATCACCTTAACATGGGTTGGGTACTTTTCTTTTTTCGTAGATATTATTTAACTTTGTTTCGTTTTGAGGAATATAATATTGTCCTGGAAAGGTGCAGGTATAGTATTTTCCAAAACAGCTGTTCTTGTGCTTGGATAATGTGCATCTGCCTGATCTATTGAACCATTCTGAAAACAATATGAAAATTATTGTAAACTCAGTCGTAATATTTCCTTTCAAGTGAAAGGTTCCCTTGTGTTAATTACTGTTTATGCATCAATATTATGTTCTTGAGCCATTCAACTCATTTATTTTTATTTAAGTGATGATTAGCTGCTTGGGTTCTTTTTCTCAACTCTGCCGAAATTAGGCCTACTGCCTATTTAGTTCTGTGATGCAATAAATCTTTTATCATGACCTGCTGATAATATAATAGAAAAGATAAACGTCTTGTCGTCACCAACAATTTTGATATTAAACTGAAATGTTTTTTTCTTATTTTGTTTTTATGTTTATATGCACTGACACAGGAAACCACACCATTGGCTGGTTCCTCTGCTGGTGCCATAGTCTGTGCAGTGATTGCCTCTGGGGCTAGTATGCATGAGGCCTTAACAGCTACCAAAGAATTGGTAGAAGACTTTAACAAACCCATTTTTTTTTTAAGCTAAAACAAGGATGGGGTTAAAGCGTGGAGTTTGTGTACGAATCTGTGGTGTTATCTGTATTGGTAAATTGTTCCTTGTTTGAAAGTTCATTTTTTCAATTTTGTACTTTGTTAATTTCTTTTAAAAAGTGGAAATTGTACTTTGTTATCTGTATAAACCTTTGTAATCTTAAATATGCTATTACGAGTGTATGTTTCAGTGTAGCATATTCAGTTTCTGGTTTTTCCTCTGCACTGTGGAAATTCCTCTTGTTTTCATTTTGCAATTAAAATGTTTCTTGTGTTGATATTGGTTTATTTTTTGAATAATGCCAGGGGCTGTTGGAATTCACAGTTCAGGATTCAGAGACTTCCTGTTGAAGCCAGAGCTTCTTCGAGCCATTGTAGATTCTGGATTTGAACATCCTCCAGAAGGCAAATTCTTTTGACTTGTCTTTATATAATATAATTTTCTTTTTCTCAATTATTCTTTTGACTTCAACTAATATGAAGTGAATCATGTGTGGGCTTTGGCGGAATGGTTTGTCTAATATTTGAGCCATCAAATCTGTGATGTGCGTGTTATGCATAGTTTTATGGTATGCTGCTCTGCAGTGAACTTATTCCTTGTATATGACAGTAGATGAACAGTGTAAATTAATTATATAAATTGAGAGTTTAAATATGTATGATAGAGATTCTTTTGTATGTTCTTTACCCTATTATTAAGAAGTTTGTAATGCAAATTTATCAAAGTTTGCAGATACCATAGTATCTCTGCTCATTGTTCAATTTTTGGTGCCTAAGAATACAAAAGAGGACTTGATTTCCAGAATGCAATAGTTAATTAAGTTCAGTGCTATTATGCAATGACATTATAAAATGCTACATTAAGGGGATACTACTTGCTTTAAACCGTAAATATCTTCAAGGTGTTAATAACGAGATTCACCTTTGTACTGCTTTATTTGTGGATTCTCTTGTTTAATCTTAAAACATTTGAGCACTTGCATATTTAGTGTCTCATGCTCCATGCATTTTGCTGTGATCAGTTACAGATTCAGTTGTTTCTTTGCACTCTGTTCTACAAAATAATCAAATCCATCAGCTGCTCATGTTGCCAAGTGGCTGACAATAGAGGTACATTTTTCATTGTATAATGATTGTTTCATTTTATTTACTTATTAATGTCATTGGTAAATTATATAACTTCATTGGTTTAATAATAATATAACTTCCAAATCCAAAAACTTTATTAATGTGAGTTTTAATCAAAAATAAATTTATTACAAAAAATAATGAAAAATAGACTTGCATTAAAAAATAGACTTGCTTTTTCTTTTATTTAATAGTTCCAGTTTTGCTTTTGGCTTCCAACCCATGAAAGATACCACATTGTATCTATTAGTTATCTTGCACATCAAAAGTTTAAATGTTATATGGTCTGCAAACAAAGGCTCTCCAGTAGCAAATTATGATAATTTCTCCTTTGGTGAAGATGGTAAAGTGTCTTTGCACAAGAGGGAAACAACGATTTGGACACCTGATACTGGTGGTAGAAGGGTTTCTGCAATAAAATTGCAGGATTCATAAAATTTGGTTTTGTTTACTTCTTGTGAATTCTGTATTAATTAGTTACTTGTCAATTAAAAATTTACTTGTTAACATGCTTTTTTATGAATATTGCTTGTGAATTGTGTGTATTGGCTACTGGATTCTTTTGACTCTAACGTTGTTTTGATTTTCTTTTTTAGGAAAGCTTTCAGAAATTGAAAGCATCACAATCTACAGAAGAGGCAAATGGAGAGGAAGTTCAATCTTGTACTAAGGATGATGATGATTTATTTGTTGAAGCGGCAGGAGGAACAAAGAAGGCAAGATTATATGGGTTGGGGAATTTAGCGATTTCTCACATCTTTAAGGGCAGTGGAAGTACATCTCAACAAGTGAATGAGAATATGTTAACTGAGATACGTGATGAGATAAGCAATAAAGTCAGTCATATAGAGAGCAAATTAGAGACCAAAATTGCAGATATGACTCGATTTTTGGTTGAGAACCAGACTTGGATTCAGAATATGTTACTAGGACGGCCAACTGAACCTCCTAGATGGGCTCCAACAGAACCAACCCCACCAGCAGAAGATCAAGTAACAGCAGAACATCCAGATGATGACTAGTGTATGCCTTCGGCTTAGTTGTTACTTTTGAAAGTGTTCATACTTTAATACTTTGAAATGTTTAAGACTTATATATTGTAATGACTTTTGAATTATGTTAGTTTAACTAACTATTGCATTTTATATAAATGAAAATTGGTGTAAATTTAGATTTATGTAATTAAATTGTAAATATTATTACTACAGGTGTGTATTTTATATATAAAATCCATATAATGACACAAAAATTGTAAATTCATTGCATCTGCGACGGAATTTGCGACGGAAAACACCACGGCATATATATACTCCAGAACATCTGCGACGACATCTGCGACGGAATTTGCGACGGAAAACACCACGGCATATATACTCCAGCACATCTGCGACGGCCTTTGTGACGGATTTGCGACGAGTTTTGCGACGAAATCTGCGACGAAAAATTTGCAACGACAATCTGCGACGGTTTCTGCGACGGATTTGTGACGGTTACTGTTTGTCCGAGAAAAATTGAGTGGCAAATTTGCAACCGCCTAGTGGTAGCAAATCGGTCGCAATCTGCGACGGCCCGTCGCAAAATTGAAAATTGCGACGCCTTTTTTATTAACGGATCGTATCCGTCGCAGATCGGTCGCAAATCTCGATTTGCGACGGATTTGCGACGGACCTGCGACGGATACTGTCCGTTGCAGATAGCGTTTTTTTTTGTAGTAGGCTTCAAGGATTAGGTTCAACCAAGCTTCAAGGGGAGCAAAGCATGCTAAGCTTCAACCCAACTTGGCTTCAAGAACTAACCCAACCTAGCTTCAAGGGTGGTAACATCTCAATTAGGCTTCAAGGATTTAATCCAACCTAACTTCAAGAGATTGTTACACTTATTGGGCATGCCACCAACAACAAACTCTGAAAATGGAATAACACATTAGCCACACAATTCATTTATTATCTCATTATCCATTTCATTCACAATTGAATCATCATTTAGGCAAACATGCCTCATTTATTACAATTGAATCATCATAGCGAATCACAATGGCTTCACCTCACATTTGAAGCATTATAGCCAATCACAATGGCTTCATAATCCATTTGAATCCTCATTATAATAGACAACATCAATTACATTAACTAAATAACATACCATTATTCAAATTATATCATTCACATCATTGTAACTCAAAACATTAGTTCTACATCTCTTTATGTCTCAATTAACATTATACACTTCATTATATAAACAACATATTCCTTTATAACATTTCAATCATTATTATCAACCATGATAATATCACATTTCATCCTTTCTCAAAACACATTGACATCATTTGTTATTAAAGCATTTATCATAATAAATTGTATTGCACATACCTCTTTGGATGATCCTCATTTCTTCCACACTATACAAGTCATAATATTAGTCACATTATTCATATAACATACTACCATTCACATGATTCACAATGCATAACATAACATTGTTCATACATAATCATATGCATCAACAAATGTATATTCATTCTTCACCAAAACAAGAGGAGCAAAAGACATCACAGTAGCCAACACATCCAAGGGACACGGCCAAGCTTGTGGCCGTGTCTCTCAAGACCAAAACTTCCCGAGGCAGACACGGGCAAGGACACGGCCGTGTCTCTCAACACAACTCAGGCAGTAGCAAACACATTCAAGGGACACGGCCAAGCTTGTGGCCGTGTCTCTCCAAAATACATCCAACACGGCCAAACTTCCCTCCACTTGGCCGTGTCTCTCAAAAACATTAAGTCTTGGCCGTGTTCCTTTCTTATTTTGGCCGTGTCTCTCATTTATAAAACCCTAAACATAATCAACACTCCTTTGATTGCATTAAGAACAACTTATACACAACACAATCTCATTCAAATGAGTGTAATTCATGTTATTAACACATATTCATCACAATATTCACATTAACACTATTTCAACCATACATTCAATCACTTACCACATCAAACCCTAAAACCAACATCAATTTTCTTCTTTCAATAACAACCTCCACTTAACTTATCATATTCAAACAAAACCAACACTAATTTAACCTTTTTAACTCACAATCAATTTCAATACTTATAAACACAATTCAAACATACCAAATCATGATATCAACAATTCATAATCACCTCAACCAAAACTTCAAAATAATCAAGGAAAACAAGAAAGTACTTACCTCAATTGAAGAAATTTCACAAATTTCTAACTTAATCCTTTGCTTCCTCCTTCAATTTGATGTTAGGATGGAAAACACTTCTCTTGCTCTCCCTTTCCTTATGGTAGCCGGCCACACCAACAAAGAAGAGAAAACAATGAACAAATTCAACTTCTCTTCTTCTTTAAATATCCACCAAGCAATTTTAACAAGACAATTACCTAATTGCCCTCAATCATTTAACTTAACCTTTGTCTCTTATATGCCCATTTAGGTAATTTCTCTTATCACAATTAAAATATCTTCTAGCATTGACCATCCCTTTTGACTAATGTATATGTTATATATATTACAATATACACAACATATACATTCTCTTAACACACTCATTTCCTTTGCAAATACATATATACATTTAATTCAAATCAAAACAACAATTGTATCCAACTTCTAGGGCACACATTGGGATATTACAATACTCATATCAATAAGGGCCCTCAACACTGACAGATGGATGGCAGATTCGATCCTGTATAAAATAGTCGACCCGAGCAAATACAGTAAAAATCCTCGAGCATATTGTTAGATTGTTTCCCTATAAACCCGTCCTTCGTAGTTCATCCAATAACTCTGAATCGGCTCAATTTTTATCTTCAAAAGCCCTTTTTAAAAAGCCCTCGGGTCCAGAATCCAAATTATTTTTTCTAAGTCTAGAACTTACCTCGGGTCCAGAACTTATCTCGGGTCTAGAACCTAAATTAAGTCCAGAACTTATCTTGGGTCCAGAACTTAAATTATTTTTAAGTCCAGAACTTACCACGGGTCCAGAACCTAAATTAAGTCTAGAACTTACCTCGGGTCTAGAACCCAAATTATTTTTAAGTCCAAAATTACCTCGGGTCCAGAAGCCAAATTATTTTTATGTCCAAAACTTATCTGGATCATCCATGACATGTGGAACCGTCTTCCACCAATCATAAGCATCTTTCTGCAAAAGGGTTCTAGCATAATCAAATTTCTCTTCAGAAGTGGCTTGCAACTGAATATATACCCTCTGCACTCTATCCAACCACTGCTCTGCTACTACAGGATCTGTAGTACCAAGAAAATCCTCAGCCCCATACTTCCTCAATTTATCATAATGTCTCACCGGCACTTGTGGCTGTGGTGGCGATGGCGGCTGCACCGGAGCTTGCCTCAACAATTCTACCACATGCCGTAACCAACCCGGCGGAACCTCATCAGCAGCTGATCTCCCTGGCACAGGAGCAGGGGCCTCTCCAGCTCTATCAACCCTAGCTCCATCTCTAACCTCTTCAGGAGCTACACTCTCAGCACTACCTTCTACAGACTGACGTGACTGAGACGCCATCACTTCCTATATCTGCAAACACAGCAGAATATACCTAATCAAAGATCAGAGACTGCCAATAGCAAAGCATGTATCTTATTTAAAAACCATATTTTAAAAATCAAAATTTTCTTTTTCTTACAATTTACCTAGGTTGAGAATCTCAAACCTAGGCTCTGATACCAAAACAATTGTAACACCCCTATACCCCGTATAAGCACACTACATACCACCATATCTGTAATATACGTATACTGAATATAGGAATGCTATGGTTTACTAAACAAACCAATCATTCCTTTATACAATAATATGAGCAAACTTAAAACATTTAAGTTATATAAAAAAAAACCCAATAAGTAAAACGTTCATTCAATACGCAACGGAAAATGTACAGGTATTTACAAATACATAAACATCAAAAATCAAATTTTACAAAACATAAAGTTTATACATGTTTGGCAGTCAGTCTTTGATCTTTAAGCTCACAATCAACACTTCAAAATCTAAACTCGACTCGGTCTAGATGAACTCTCTGGCTCTACCCTGTCACCTGCGCGATGAACCACAATCGCGCTAAGCCAACGGCTTAGTGGTACAAACCATAATAACAAAATGTTTCAATGCAATGCCAATGTCACACATTTCAAATATTATAAACAATACATAAGAATATCATACTTCAAAGTTTTACATTGAATCTTATTATTCATTCGTTGCACCATTCATGAATCACATTTAAACAAAGACAAGCATGGGCCCAAAAGACACTAATATGCCATTCAACTTTCAGAGTTAATGTTTTGGTTCAATTATCACATTTATCATTATCATTATCCCAACTAGGCTTCAAGGATTCGGCTCAACCAAGCTTCAAGGGGAATAAAGCATGCTAAGTATCAACCCAACTTGGCTTCAAAAACCAAACCCAACCTAGCTTCAAGGGTTGTAACATCTCAACTAGGCTTCAAGGACTAGACCCAACCAAGCTTCAAGGGGAGTTAAGCATGCTAAACTTCAACCCAACTTGGCTTCAAGGATCAAGCCCAACCTAGCTTCAAGAGATTGTTACCATTAGGCATGCCACCAACAACAAAACTCTGAAAATGGAATAACATATTAGACACACAATTCATTCATTACTTCATTATCAATTTCATTCTCATTTTCTCATCATCATTTAGGCAACCATGCCTCAATTATCTCATTTGCATCATTAAAGCCAACAACAATGGCTTCACATATCATCAATAGAGTATACATAACCAATTGCATTGGACATATATTTTAAATTCATCATCATCTAGGCAAACATGCCCCACTTATTTCATTTGAATCATTATAGCCAACCACAATGGCATCACATCTCATCATATCACAATTCACATTAAAGCATTTCATCATTAAAGTATTCATCATAACCAATTGTATTGCACATATATTTTGAATGATCATCATATATTTCACATTATACAATTCATAGCATTAATCAAATGTATCAACAATTTAATAGATTACTTAACACATTTACAACCAAATGTGTTAAGTCTCAAAATTATGTAAATGTATGCTACCATGTAAGTTTGTACTTACCTCAATAACAACTCACACCAATCTATACACTTCCTCTTCCAAGAATTCTCCACTACTAGGATTAGGGCAACTTAACCTCTTCACGACCTAATTCAAAAGGAATAATACACACTTATTTAAAGATACACAAGAATTCCAATACGATTATAAACCAACACCTCTCTCTAGGACCCCACGGTCGTGGCCTCACAATCCCCACGGGTGTGGGTTAACAAACAAGTCTGCCTACTTTGCTCAAAACCCCCACGGGCATGGCCTCTAATGGCCACGGTGGTGGCATCCAAGGGCCACGGGCGTGGCATCCAAAAGGCTTCTGTTTCGGACCAAACTCATGTATTCTATGCTTTAAACTTAATTAAACACAAACATCTTGAAGATCTACCAAAAATAATTGATCAAACTCAATGTTGACCTCAATTACCAATTCAAAACCATAACATAAACACAACTCTTACTCTTCCATTCAACTCCAAAATCACAATCAATTAAACCCAACACTCTCAAACACACCACAATCAAACATACTCACACTATCCACAATCAATCATCAAACTCAAATACAACTTAAAATAAAATAAGGAAATCAAGTGAAAACTTACCAAAGTTGATGAAACTTCTCAAATTTCCAACTTAATCACTTGTAACTTCCTTCAATTTAGAGCTTGGAAAACAAAACTCTCTTTCTCTCTTGCTTCTTTGATGGCTGGCCAACCCAAGAAAAGGTAAGAAGATGAACAAAATAAATGGAACAAACAAGTCAACTCTTCTCTTTAAATCTCCACCAAGCACTTTTAAATAATATAATATTATAAAATATCCTCTTCCATTAATTAATTTAATTTCCATTTCCACTAATTAATTAAAATCATTTATTTCTTCTTTTGACCATTTAATAATTTGACTTGTATATGTTGTATATATCTCTATATATACAACATAAACACATCTCTCTTCTCATCTTTAATCTTCCCACTTAAACATATACATTAAATCCAAATACAACAATAATACCAAAACTTCTAGGGCATACTTTGGGATATTACAATTCTCCCCCTCTAAAAAGAAATTTCGTCCTCGAAATTAACTGATATTAAGTCTGAAACAATTGAGGATACTGATCTCGCATCGCTTGTTCACTCTCCCAATTTGCCTCTTCCTTTCCATGATTCTTCCAAAGAACCTTCGCAAGTAGCACTTTCTAATTTCTCAACTCTTTCAATTCATGTGCCAAAATAGCAACTGGTTCTTCTTCAAATGTCAGATCCGAACTCACCTCAATAATTCCACTGGTAAAACATGAGATGGATCTGATCTGTACCTCCGTAGTGTAGAAACGTGGAAAACATTATGGATTCTATCCAACTTAGGCGGCAAAGCAAGTCAATAAGCAACTTGTCCAACTCTTTCTAATACTTCATAAGGTCCAATAAAACGAGGACTTAGCTTCCCTCTTCGACCAAATCTTAAAATCTTTTTCCAAGGAGATACTTTCAAAAATACTTTATCTCCAACATCAATCTCTATGTCTCTCCTCTTCAAATCTGAATAAGATTTCTGCCGATCTGAAGCTCCTTTTAATCAATTCCGAATTATTTTCACTTTCTCTTCCGTCTCTTTAATCAAATCAGGACCAACCAATTTGCCTTCTCCAACTTCATTCCAACACAGAGGCGTTCTGCATCTTCTTCCATACAAAGCCTCAAATGGTGCCATTCTAATACTAGATTGATGACTGTTGTTGTAAGCAAATTCCACAAGTGGCAAAAATCTGTCCAACCTTTCAGAAAAATCAATGACACAGCTTCTCAACATATCCTCTATAATCTGTATCACTCTCTCTGACTGCCCATCTGACTGTGGATGAAAAGCAGTGCTAAAGTGCAATCGAGAACCCAAAGCACCATGTAAACTCTTCCAAAACCTTGAAGTAAACCTAGGATCTCGATCAGACACCAAAGAAATTAGGACACCATGCAACTTAACTATCTCACTGATATACAGCTCAGCCAACTTCTCAAGAGAAAAATCCATTCTAACTGAAAGAAAATGAGCTGTCTTTGTCAACCGATCAACAATCACCCAGATAGCATCATGCTTCTTCTGAGTCAATGGCAAACCAAACACAAAATCCATTGTCACACGTTCCCATTTCCATTCAGGTACTGCTAAAGGTTGAAGCAACCCTGCTGGAACTTGATGCTCAGCTTTCACCCTCTGACAAGTGAGACACTTGGATACAAACTCCGCTATGTCCCTCTTCATATCTACCCACCAGAAATGCTGCTTCAAATCCTGATACATTTTAGTACTCCCAGGGTGCATAGCAAAAACCGATTGATTTGCTTCTTCCAAAATAATCTTTCTTAAACTAACATCATCAGGAACACACAATCTATCCTTGAACCAAAGGCTACCATCACTTCTCACATGGAATTCTTGGCTCTCCCCATTTTGGCAATCTGAAACAATCTTCTGAATTTTCTCATCAACCAATTGAGCCTCTTTAATCTTATCCAACAACATCGGTCTCAAATGCAACTGAGCCAACAATGCTCCATCATCACATGATTCAAAACTAGCATGCAACGCTCTTAACTCAATAAGCAACGAGAGCGAATAAACAGTCAAACCTGCTAAAGACTTTCGACTCAAGGGATCAGCAACAACATTTGCCTTACCAGGATGATAATCAATCAAACAGTCATAATCTTTGATCAGCTCCAACCATCGTCTTTGCCGAAGATTAAGCTCTCTTTGAACCCCCCCCCCCCCAAATATTTCAAACTCTTATGATCTGTGTAAATAAAACACTTCTCTCCATACAAGTAGTGTCGCCAAATCTTCAAAGCAAACACTATGGCTGCTAACTCCAAATCATGCGTCGGGTAATTAAGCTCATGTGGCTTCAATTGCCGAGAAGCATAAGCTATGACTTTACCCTCTTGCATCAAAACAAAACCTAAACCATTATGTGAAGCATCACTGTAGATCACATATGGTTTATCTTTCACACGCAAAGTAAGAATAGGAGCTTGAGTCAACATCTCCTTCAACTGTTCAAAACTAGCTTGACACTGATCTGTCCACACAAATCTAACTCCCTTTCGAAGTAATCTGGTGAGTGGAGTAGGTATCAAAGAAAAACCTTTCACAAAGCGTCGATAATAGCTTGCCAAACCCAGAAAACTTCTAACTTCAATTACAGACTTCGGTGGACTCCAATTCAAAATGGCCTCAACTTTACTTGGATCAACTCTTATACCATCTGCTGAAACTATATGACCAAGAAAAGTTACTTGATCAAGCCAAAACTCACACTTCGACAGCTTAGCAAACAACTGCTTCTCTCTCAAAGTCTGCAACACAATTCACAAATGCTTGTCATGCTCCTCTTCATTACGTGAATACACCAAAATATCATCAATGAAAACCACCACAAACTGACCCAGATAGGGCCTAAACACCCTATTCATCAAATCAATGAAAGTTGCAGGTGCATTTGTCAACCCAAAAGGCATCACTAAAAACTCATAATGCCCATACCTTGTGCGAAAAGCTGTCTTAGGAACATCTTCAGCTCTAACCTTCAATTGATGGTACCCTGATCTCAAATCAATCTTGGAAAACACTGCTGCTCCCTTCAATTGATCAAAGAGATCATCAATCTGAGGCAAAGGATACTTATTCTTGATAGTCACTTTGATCAATTGCCTATAATCGATGAATAATCTCAAAGTACCATCCTTCTTCTTTACAAACAAAACAGGAGCTCCCCACGGAGAAACACTAGGGCGAATAAACCCTTCATCCAACAACTCCTATAACTGCACCTTCAACTCTCTCAACTCAGCAGGTGCCATTCGATAGGGAGTAATAGAGATGGGAGTGGTACCAGGCAACAAATCGATACCAAACTCAACCTCTCTCTCAGGGGTAACCCTGGCAACTCCTCAGGAAAAACATCTGGAAATTTCGCAACTGTGGGTATACTATCAAGTTGAGAACCCACTACTCTGGTATCCACAACATGAACAAGATAAGCATCACACCATTTTCTAATCAACTTTCTAGCTATAAAAGCTGACACAAACAAGGATGCAAGTTGTCTCTGCTCACTAAATACCATCACACTTCTACCATCACCAGTTCTCAAAGTAACACACTTCTTTTGACAGTCTACCACAGCTCCATGCTAAGACAACCAATCCATGCCTAAAATCAAATCATACTCCTTATAAGGCATTTCAATCAAATCACCCAAAAACTCCTCACCTTGCACCACAACTGAACTATCACGATGCACCTTACTCACCACAACACTATGTCCTAAAGGATTTGTCACCAAAACATCAAATCCTAAGGACTCTGAATGCAATTCAGAAACAGGCAAGATAGATGCACTTATGTATGAATGAGTAGATCCTGGTTCAATTAAAGTAAGAACTGAAATGCCAAATAAAGAAAATGTACCCGCAATAACTGCTGAAGCATCCGGCTGCCTCTCCATCACATACACTCTCTGAGAAGATCCAGCCTCATCTGGCCTACTGCCTCCGGATTTAGAACCTCCTCTCTGACTAATCCCAGGTCGACCACCTCTACTGAAACCTTTGCCCCCTCGACCACCTCTACTGAAACTAGGTCGAGAAGCTGTAGTATCAGTCTGTCTATCATCATGTAGCTTAGTGTAATCTTTAATAAAATGAGCTGGTGACCCACATCTAAAGCATACTCCCGATCCACCCGTCTTCCAACAATCACCTCCATGTGTCCTACAACAATGAACAGATGTAGATGGAATGGATCTCTGAACCACTAGAGTCGGAGCACTAGCTACAGAAACTGTAGGTCTCGATCTCTGCCTCTGATACTGAACTGACCTACCTGACTGCCTCTGGCTCCTACTGACTCTCAGAATAAAACTTCCTCGGCTTCTCTTCATAGATGAAGATCCTGCCTCAAGCTGGGATCTCCTGACTCTGGTCTTCTCCTCAGTAGCTGCTGTTACAATAGCTTGTGCTCTCTCAACACTTCTGGCTGCTACAACCAATTGAGAAAAATCCTGATACAGAAAACCAGCAACAATACACATAATAGAGGGCCTCGATCCCTCCTTAAACCTCCTACACCGGTCAATCTCATTAGAAATAATCCCCCCGGCATAGTGACTCAACCGAATAAACTCTACCTCATACTCTGTCACAGTCCGGTTATCTTGTCTCAAATTCAAAAATTCCATCTTCTTAACATCCTTATACTCCCTTGAAGTATATTTCAGTTCTAACTCCTTCAGAAAATCACTATAAGACAAAGTAGGTGGATCATCCATGGCATGTGGAACCGTCTTCCACCAATCATAAGCATCTTTCTGCAAAAGGGATCTAGCATAATCAAATTTCTCTTCAGAAGTGGCTTGTAACTGAATAAATACCCTCTGCACTCTATCCAACCACTGCTCAGCTACTGCAGGATCTGTAGTACCAAGAAAATCCTCAGACCCATACTTCCTCAATTTATCATAATGTCTCACTGGCACTTGTGGCTGTGGTGGCGATGGCGGCTGCATCGGAGCTCGCCTCAACAATTCTACCACATGCCATAACCAACCCGGCGGAACCTCATCAGCAGCTGATCTCCCTGGCACAGGAGCAGGGTCCTCTCCAGCTCTATCAACCCTAGCTCCATCTCTAACCTCTTCAGGAGCTACACTCTCAGCACTACCTTCTACAGACTGATGTGACTGAGACGCCATCACTACCTATATCTGCAAACACAGTAGAATATACCTAATCAACGATCAGAGACTGCCAATACCAAAGCATGTATCTTATTTAAAAACCATATTTTAAAAATCAAAATTTTCTTTTTCTTACAATTTACCTAGGTTGAGAATCTCAAACCTAGGCTCTGATACCAAAACAATTGTAACACCCCTATACCCCGTATAAGCACACTACATACCACCATATCTGTAATATACGTATACTGAATATAGGAATGCTACGGTTTACTAAACAAACCAATCATTCCTTTATAAAATAATATGAGCAAACTTAAAACATTTAAGTTATATCATAAAACACAATAAGTAAAACGTTCATTCAATACGCAGCGGAAAATGTAGAGGTATTTACAAATACATAAACATCAAAAATCAAATTTTACAAAACATAAAGTTTATACATGTTTGGCAGTCAGTCTTTCATCTTTAAGCTCACAATCAACACTTCAAAATCTAAACTTGACTCGATCTAGATGAACTCTATGGCTCTATCTTGTCACCTGCGCGATGAACCACAATCGCGCTAAGCCAATGGCTTAGTGGTACAAACCATAATAACAAAATGTTTCAATGCAATGCCAATGTCACACATTTCAAATATTATAAACACTACATAAGAATATCATACTTCAACGTTTTACATTGAATCTTATTATTCATTCGTTTCACCATTCATGAATCACATTTAAACAAAGACAAGCATAGGCCCAAAAGACACTAATATGCCATTCAACTTTCAGAGTTAATGTTTTGGTTCAATTATAACATTTATCATTATCATTATCCCAACTAGGCTTCAAGGATTAGGCTCAACCAAGCTTCAAGGGGAAAAAAGCATGCTAAGTATCAACCCAACTTGGCTTCAAGAACCAAACCCAACCTAGCATCAAGGGTTGTAACATCTCAACTAGGCTTCAAGGACTAGACCCAACCAAGCTTCAAGGGGAGTTAAGCATGCTAAACTTCAACCCAACTTGGCTTCAAGGATCAAGCCCAACCTAGCTTCAAGAGATTGTTACCATTAGGCATGCCACTAACAACAAAACTCTTAAAATGGAATAACATATTAGACACACAATTCATTCATTACTTCATTATCAATTTCATTCTCATTTTCTCATCATCATTTAGGCAACCATGCCTCAATTATCTCATTTGCATCATTATAGGCAACAACAATGGCTTCACATCTCATCAATAGAGTATACATAACCAATTGCATCGAATATATATTTTAAATTCATCATCATCTAGGCAAACATGCCCCACTTATTTCATTTGAATCGTTATAGCCAACCACAATGGCATCACATCTCATCATATCACAATTCACATTAAAGCATTTCATCATTAAAGTATTCATCATAACCAATTGTATTGCACATATATTTTGAATGATCATCATATATTTCACATTATACAATTCATAGCATTAATCAAATGTATCAAGAATATAATAGATTACTTAACACACAAGAATTCTAATTAAATCCAAATACAACAATAATACCAAAACTTCTAGTGCATACTTTGGGATATTACAGCTTTTCACTCTCTTTTGCTGTAATATCAGATCGCTCAAGTAGGGGGCAAACCGTAGACCCTTAATTTTTTATGCATTCCAGTCCAATATTTTTTAAAACAGTCAAAAATAATTTTTGTGGTATTTTAATTAAATAATATTTATTTTAATATTCATTGCCTATAATATTCATTTTTAATAAAAATAAAAAGGTAACAGTAAAAAAAGATAAAAATGAATAAATAAAAATCGGCGACGAAAATTTTTCATCGCCGAAGATGAATTGGCTTGGGCCAATTCACCGCAGGAAATTCCTGCAGCGTAATGGCTAGCCCGCGCTCAGCGGCCCGGAAGCAAATTTTTTGCCAGCGCATTTTTGAACGCCCGTCCCGTACGCGGTTTTGGTAAAACTCTATCCTACTTGGTTTTTAATTTTATTTCCTAAAAGGTTTTTATTTTTTTAGCCAATTAGGATTATGTTTAGGATTTTTTTTCTTATAAATACCACATTAAAGACACAAAATGAAGGACATAAATTTATTATTTGGACTTTGGACTTTTGGATATTTTTGGCCAACCTCAAGCTTAAGACAAGAGGCAGCAAACAACAAATACTCCATCAAAGGTAGCCTACACTGTCTTTATTATTGTTCAACTAGAATTCAAAGATTGTGTGGAACCAACAAGGTAGGTTTGAACCTCTATTTCTTTGTTTATATTTACAGTAGCTTCATCAAGTTGGATGAATTATTTGATCATACAATTTGATCAATTATTCTACTTACAAGCCAAGCTCTATTTGAAACCCTAAAACTATTTCTTTCAAAACCCTAAAGCCTTAATACCCGTAGCACATATTTTCAAAATTTAAGACCCTAAATTACACTTTTCTAAAGCCACAATGATCTGTCTTCTCAAAACCTTAACCAAATCTATTTTTCTAAAATCACAGTATCTTATTTTTTGCAAATACCTAATCTAAAAACCAATTTTCATGATTCTCAATCTTATTTATTTAAATCCTAAATTTTGATATTATTTTCATACAACTTCCAAAACCCTAATTTCAAAACATCCATTCTTTATATTCAAACCCTAATTTATTTCAAATCTAATCTTTATAATCAAACATCCAATAGCTATGTTATTTCTTTAAAATGTTTTTCAACTAATTGAACTAGTATATGAAAAACCCTAATTGATGAATGAACCCCTAAAGTTATATGATTACTGTTTTATTTAAATTAAATGAATGTTTATTATATATTTTGATTGATATTTGATGTCTTTGAATGAATGATTGATTTACAATGAATGGATGTTTACCTTTATTAATTTGTTTTTATCTTAAAACATTGTAAAAGGTATGTTTTCATATTTTGAGTACCTCATGCCGTGAGCATCATGTAATTTATTTTATTGGACCAATGTAAAGGACACGTTTCCACCTTTTGGTGGGTATCCTATTTAGTTTTATACATGGACGATGTAAGGACATGTTTCCATCCTCGGATGGGTGTCCATTTAATTGCTTTGTTTAGACATTGTTTTTTATTTTAATATAATGATGTTTTATTTTAATTGTTTCATGTAGTATGGATAATATCATTATATTTAAGAATTTTATAATATTAAGACCTAAAAAGGAGGCCGGTTCCAATGAACCAGGCATTGTGGGGGTGCTGGGCCATTTCTCACCTTCCCCACACGTACCCAACTTTTTGAACCCATTAGGGGGTTGGGGATTCCTTAGGAATCGAGTCATCCACCCCTTTCTTCTTCCCGACCCATCTGGGTGGTGACTCCATTTTCTCCTGGCTAGGCCCATGTTCTCTAAGGCCCCGAGCCTAAACAGTACCAAAGTCGCAAGAACCATTCCACTAGGAGTGGGGGCAAAAATCCCCGCTCATACTTCCCCTTATCTTTCTTGGTGCTTGCGGATGCTTCGGCATTATTCCCAAACATTTTAGTCATTTGATTCTTCATGATCTCAGCTAGGGCCCCCTTTAGTTCTTCCATTTTAGCATTGAGGGCGTCGTCCACCATTCTTTGAATTTGTTCAGGCTCCATTGCTTTTGGTGAAAAAGTGATTGAGTCGTTGTTAGATTCTTCATCTCCAGCATAGGTCGGATTATTGTAAGCTTTTGAAATGTCGTAATCCAGGGTTATGAGCCAGAAAGGATTAATGATATGTCATGTGATACATGTATGCATGTATCACAAACAATAAACAAACAAGGATAAATAGGACATTCCTTCCAATCTTATAACTTCAACACACGAATGGCGAGTCTCTTTTTCTAGGTGTATGGTTAACAAAAATACCAGCATGGGATATTTTGTTTTCAAAAAGTTCTCTCGGACGGTTCAACCAATAGTTATATTTTCAAAAATGGAAATCAATTCATGATAATTCCCATTAATTAGGCTTTAATCCATCCAATCAACTAAAGCAGCTTTTATGTTATATTGGATTAAAACTAAATTAAGAGGTTTATTATAAATAGATTTCTCACTTGAAAAAGTAACTAATGATTCATGCCAAAACAAGCCCATGGTTAATAATTCTTAGTATAAACTAGGTTCACAATTGATTTTTGGTATTTCCATAATTGACCTAAATATTCAAAAGCTCTTTTAAAAGATTATGAAAATAATTTTTTTTGTAAGCCCATTGTAAAAAGATTTTAGAAAAAACCAATTTTGGGATTTGGTCATGATAAAAGAATTTTTTACTTATTTTTTAGAAAAGTTTTATGTCCAAAGACCATCTTGAAAAGTTTTGAAAATAGCTTTGGTCTTTTAGACGTTAAAGAAAAATTTATTTTGAGCTTACAATGTACTTAGGTCATATTAGAAAAAGAACAAATCAAATAAGCCATGATTTAAGCCAAGATTAATTAATCATAGTCACACAACAAGCATTTAAGGTAAAAACCTAAGTAACTAGGCCAATTACATGAGCTTTAGTCTATGGGTTAAAAGGCTTAGGTTCCCATAGCAAGTATATATGAAAAGGTACAAGGCTATGCGTGGTTATTCCATGCTTGATCTCCATACCTTGAGTGAAAGTATGGTATCCCTTACATAACACAACACAGATAACATGGGCATCCTAACTCATGCACACGATGCAATCTAATATGATGCAATGGATAATATCATGATAAGAAAAAATAGAATAATATAAAGACCAACGGAATCAACTTCTCTTATATCATGATAAGAAAGAATAGAATAATATAAAGACCAATGGAATCAACTTCTCTTATCCCCAGTGGAGTCACCACTGTGAGCGGGGATTTTCGCCCCTACTCCCGGTGGAATGGTTCTTGCCACTTCGGCACTATTTAGGCTTGGGGCCTTAGAGAACACGGGCCTAAGCACTGAGAAAATAGATTCACCACTCGAATGGGCCAGGAAAAAGAAAAGAGTTGATGACTCAATTCGTAAGGAATCCCCCAACCCCCTAATGGGTTCGGAAACTTAGGTACATGTGGGGAAGGTGAGAAATGGCCCAGCACCCCCACAACGCCCGGTTCATTGGAACCGGCCTCCTTTTCAGGTCTTAATATTATAAAATTCTTACATATAATGATATTATCCATACTACATGCAATAATTAAAATAAAGCATCATTATATTAAAATAAAAAATAATGTCCAAACAAAGCAAATAAATGGACACCCATCCGAGGATGGAAACATGTCCTTACATCGTCCATGTCTAAAACTAAATAGGACACCCACCGAAAGGTGGAAATGTGTCCTTTATATTTGTCCAAAAAACTTTAAAATAAAATAAATTGCATGATGTTTAACTAATGAGGTACCCACAAAGTGGAAACATACCTCTTACAATTTTAAAACTAAGACAAATAAAAGAATATTCAATCATCCAATTATAAATAAAAGAAAATCATTCATAAAATAAAATAAACCATTCATCATTAATATATAACAAATCACATAATCAAATAGATAAATAAAATTAGAATTCAATCCATTAAATAAATAAGGTTAAGATTTAAGATTTAGGATTTAAGAAATTAGGGTTCTAGGATTTAAGGTTTGAGGAAATTGGGTTTTGGTTATGGCTTTAGGCTACTGGGAGTACTGGGTGTTGTTTTAATAAATTATTATTTCTAGATTTTGGCTTTGAGGAATTATGGTATTGACATTTAGAATTAGGGTTTAGGTTTGTATTTTGAATAAAGCTACTGTATTTTGAATAATCATAATAAAGAAAGCTAAACATAAAGACTTATAATACACAAATAAATATTGACCCCTTCGACAAGCCCATACGGCGGTCCCGCTAGCCGGTTAACGGGTGGGGGTCAAGGGGGCAGCCTCCCTTGCGGGGTCGGGGGCTTTATTTTGAAAATTGGCTTTTAGGGTTGTTGGTTTTGGTGTTGAAAATTAAGATTTTAAGGTTTAAGATTTAAAAAATAGGGTTTCAGAATTGGAAGAAACAAGCTACTGTAAATCTTAGAAAAATATATTTGGTTAGGGTTTTAAGAAAATAGAGTATTGTTTTGTGGTTTTAGAAAAGTGTAATTAGGGTTTTATTTTTCAAAAGATAGTTTTACGGGTATTAAGGTTTTTGGGGTTTTGAAAAAACACTTTTTAGGGTTTTAAATAGAGTTTGGATGGTAAACAAAATAATTGATCAAATAACAAAAATATGTATGTTTAAATAATTGATCAAATTGTGTGATGAAGCTACTGTGAACATAAACAAAGAAATAGAGATTCAAACCTCCGTTGTTGGTTCCACCACAATCTTAAATCCTGGTTGAACAATAACAAAGACAGTGTGGGCTACCTTTGATAGGTTGTATATTGTTTGTTGCCTCTTGATTCTTTAAGCTTGAGATTATGAATAGACTATCAAAAATAATTTCGAGCTCCAAAGGTCCAGATCCTCTTTTAAGATCAAAAGTTAAATTTCCCTTTCTGTATGCTTTAATGTGGTATTTATAGGAAAAAATAAAATCCTAATACTAATTGGCTAAAGAAATAAAACTTTTATGAAATAAAATTAAAAAACTAAGTAGAATAGAATTTTGGCAAAATTGCGAGTGAGCTGGGTGTGCAAAAGTGCACTAGCAAAGAAAATTTGCGGGCGCAGGGCTTGGGTGTTGTCGGCTCTGGCGCTACCAGGCCATTCCTGGGGCAAATTGGCTTGTGGCCAATTCGTTGCCCGTAATGAAAATTTTTTGCCACCGATTCTTTCGTCGCTGATTTTTATTTATTATTATTATTTTATCCTTTTTATTATTTTTTTATTTTTATTAAAAATAAATATTATTTGATTAAAATACCACAAAAATTATTTTGGACTGTTTAAAAATATCGGATTGGACTGGGTCAAAAATTAAGGGTCTACACAGGGGAGATTCGGTCAAGCCTGAAAGTTCTTCTAGACTGAGCTGAGTCTAGATTTTAGGTTGCTCGTTGAGCAAATTTTGGACACATCAAGATCAAGCCTTTTCCATCATGTATACAATTTATGTTTTTGTACATTATGAAATCATGTATAATATGTTTATGATTTTAAAGTATATGTATTGTACGTTATAAAGACTTTTGGATAAATTGTGTAGGATGGGTCTTTATATGTGTGTTTTGGATATATATATATATATGAATATGTATAAATGTTTTGAGAAAATGTGGAGAAATTGAGAAGTTACGGTGAAGGTGTGGTTTATTGCCTATTGGAAGTGTTCTTTTTGCAGGTTATGTAATTGATAAATTTTAGAATGTCCAAATTACAGACAAAACTCTGACGAATTCTTTCTAGAGATTTTTATATAAAATGTTTATTTTGAGTTTCTATAATGAGTAAAGAATATTTTATTTACTATTTAATTATATATATTAAAGTATTTGAAATTTTAAATCAGAACTGTGAAAAATTTTATTAAATCGGGTTGTGACATTTTTATACCATATATGCGTATTCTACATAAAATGGGTGTGTGTATTATATATATATAGGGTATAAGGGTGTTATATTTATTTTATAGAAGAAATGGTACTTGTTTAGTGAAAAAGACTCTGTTAAGGAGGTCTTAGGATCGAAATGAGGGAGGCGACCCATAATTGGGCCAAATACTTGGGGTGAAAAGACCAAGTCGTAAGCCTCAGGGACAAATCCTACTGTGGATCCATGAGGGGAAATGGCATTGTAGCAGTCCCTTAAAGCGGGCTGGGTGAAAAGACCGAGTCGTAAGCCCAGGGTCGTTGGAATGTTACAATCACCAACTCAAGCCTCTCTTCCAAAACTTTTACAGCAATTGACAATTTCCTTTCTCTTGATTCTATTGAAGGCCTATCCTCACCTTTCACTAAAGAAGAGGTCCATCAAGCTTGAAGGAAAATGCACCCAAATAAAGCTCCAGGCCCAGATGGTATGTCTGCCTTATTTTTTCAATCTTTTTGGAGTGTGTTAGGTAATGATGTTAGCTCTTTTATTTTGAATTTCT
The DNA here is from genome assembly GCA_947685225.1 of Garcia nutans. Lineage (NCBI taxonomy): Eukaryota > Viridiplantae > Streptophyta > Magnoliopsida > Malpighiales > Euphorbiaceae > Garcia > Garcia nutans. The sequence goes on along the minus strand of CANTUV010000024.1, from coordinate 9,896,061 downwards.
TATAGTATGCAAATATGCCTAAACATCTTAATCATATGTGGGTAACTCTAATCCCAAAAATTAGAGCTCCCTCAACTATGAAAGATCTTCGGTCGATTAGCCTATGTAATGTCCTTTATAAAATAGCTTCCAAAACAATAGCCAATTGTCTAAAAGTTGTTTTTCCAAGTCTGATTTATCCCACTAAAAGTGCCTTCATCCCCAACCACCTTATCACTGATAATGCCTTAAATGCCTTTGAAACACTACACCCTATTAAAAAATGCCTAAAAGGTAAGAGGGGTCTTTTGCTTTAAAGCTTGATATGAGTAAGGCATATGACAAAGTAGAGTGGCTTTTTTTAGAGTGGGTCATGCATAAGATGTCTATCCATTTTACTCACCTTATTATGTTCTGTATCAATTCAGTTTCCTATTCTTATCTAATCAATGGACAAGTTAAAGGCTTTGTTAAGCCAAATAGAGGGCTTCGTCAAGGGGACCCTCTCTCGCCCTATTTATTTTTTATATGTGTAGAAGGGTTGTCAGTGCTGATTAGAAAAGTTAAACTAAAGGGTGCATACATGGTATGAGAGTAAGCAGGCGAGGCCCACCTATTACACATCTCTTCTTTGCAGATGACAGCAAGTTATTTGTTAGAGCTTCTATTATAGAATGTCAGCAGTTGAAGCACATCCTAGCCACTTATGAAGCTGAGAGAGGGCAGTGCATTAATCTTGACAAGTCTGATATTTACTTCAGTTCTAATGTTCCACCAGATGTAAGAAGTCAAATTAAAAGCTGTCTACCGATAAATGAAGTAGATTGGTATACCAAGTATCTTGGTGTTCTGACTATGATAGGGAGATCAAAGAAAGAAATATTTGGTTATCTTAAGGAGAAACTTTGGAAGAAATTAAAAGGGTGGAAAGAATGGGTCTTGCAATCTACAGGAAGGGAAATCTTAATAAAGGTAGCTACTCAAGCCATACCCCAGTATATCTTGAGTTGTTTTGCCTTACCAATCACCTTTTGTGATGCGTTGAATCAAATGATATGCCAATTTTAGTGTGGTAATTAACACAAGAGAAGAAGATTGCATTAGGTTGAGTGGGAGTCTCTTTGCACCTCTAAAATGCAAGGAGGAATAGGATACAAAAATCTACAATCTTTAATCAAGCCTGGAGACTTACTATGAACTCTGATTCTCTTTGTGCTCTGGTTCTAAAGGCCAAATATTACCCAAGATGCAACTTTCTAGAAGCTCCTATTGGTTATCAACCCAGCTACGTGTGGAGAAGTATTTGGTGTAAAAAGATTGCAAATTCTTTGTCCAAAGATGATTTTGAGTTATTTATTATTATATTATGGTACATATCATTTGATAGAAACCAATTACAGCATGGAAAAGAAGGATTATCGATGAGTCAGTTGATGCAACTAGCTACTACCAGGTCAGTTGGTTTTATTGGTCGTGTTCTTCATAATAAGGATAAAAGAGATACACTGATGGTAGTGTGGCTACCCCCACCTGCAAACTATTACAAGGTCAATGTTGATGCTGCAGTAAGGAAGGATGGAGCTGGCTATGGGATTATTATTCAGAATGGTATCAGTATGCAGACCATTACCTAACTGCGCATTGTGACTATGGTTTCCAAAATCTTCAAGTTGAATCAAATGCAGCCATGGTGATTCAACGTCTACTGCTTAAAGAACCTCCTTTGGACATATATAGCTTTCTAGTATATGATATCAGACACTTAACAAACTCTCTTCCTGAAATTTCTTTCAAGCAAGTGCCTAGAGATGCAAATGTAATAGCTCATAAATTAACCCAAAGGCCTGTCTCTTAAGCTAACTCTTGTATGCTCATGGCAGAGGTTCCACGTCACATGGAAATTGATCTCATGTTGGATTCTATTTTTTGAATTTATGTATCTTCCATTTTCATTAAAATAAAAACCCACAAATTTAAAGCAAATGGAGGAGAGTCTAAATAAGAACACCTAAGGCTAAAATCTACAACATAATAGGACAAAAAGTATGTTGCAAAGTTACTCTACTTATACATGTGAGCCAACTCAAGAACTTGAAAGGAAGCCATTAACTTGTAAATATGAAAGACTAGTAAAGAGGTAGTAGCATTTGTTGAACATCTTCCAAGAAGCATATCAATAGCCAATTTATAATCAAATTCTATAATAATGTGTGTAATACCCATCTCTGAAGCCATTTGAAGGCCATGAAGGATTGCCTAAAGTTTAGGTTGTAAAATTGAGCAACTTCAATCTTAACAACGAATCCTTTTTGCCACATTCCACAATAGTTTCTTATCAAACCTCCTCCATAGGCATTAACAAACTACCTCAAATAAAAATATCTAAAGAAATCCAATTGGCAAACTTCTCCAAAAGACACTGAGTGAAGGACGGGTAGGAGATTTGAAATTCTAAAAACTCTGAACAACAACCATGCTAGCCTTTGATTAATCAATTGCAACGAGCATTAAAGAGGTAATTTATTGAGAGCCCATGTCATATACAAGATCATTTTGTCTCTTCCATAATAACCAACAACTTGTCCTAAAAAATAGTTTCCATTAAATACCATGAGAGGTGGTGAAAGAACATTTTAAATTCAAAAAGAGCCAGCTCTGAAAGTCAATTTCATTGTCAAAAAAACAAGTATGATAGAAATTGGCAATATAAATTTCCAAAATTAAGACTGGGGCATAATCCCTTAGTAAAGGAAAATACAATTCAAGACTTGAACTACAAATCGGGCATAAAATCATGATGAGAAAATTTCCTTCTCACCCTTTCACAATGGGACATAACCCCATTATTGATCAGAAGCCATAAAAACATTTTTATCCATTAAGACCCATCCAAGTCCCAAAACATTATTATGCATTGAGACCCATTCAAATACTAAGAACTTCTACCTGCTTGGAACTGCAAACTTTCTGCCACGCCAATAAAGGTAAACCACTAGACTCATTCTGACCACCCAAACAAAATTGAGCAAGTCAAGAGGGGAATGTTAGTTGTCTGCATGGCATAAGTTGCAATTGCAACAAAGCAAATTGAGCCAATGTAAAGAGATATAGGAATTCCTCCAATTAGTAATCCTCTATTATAGCTTATACACTAGATGGTTATATGTAACATCCGCTATTTTAAGAAAAAAAATAAATTAAATTAATATGTTGGGGAGTTAAATGAGGTGTTGGAAGTGAGAAAATATCATATATATATATATATGTGAAATATAATAAAAGCATAGATTACATATAAAGTCAAACATGAGTTAGAAAAAGTCAATAGTGGAATAGTAAAAGAAGAGTAAAATGGTAATTTCACTTTAAAAAATAAATTAATTAAATAATTCAAAAATAATTTTATTTTTGAATGGATGTTGAAAATTAAATAATTAAAAATAATAAAATAAAAAATAAATAAAAATTAATTAAATATTTATATATGGTGAAAAAAATTTAAGAAAGAAAAATTAAAAAAATTAACTATATATCATCTTCTTCTTCTTTTCTCTCTCCACCACGAAATTTCACCATTGCCAAGGATGATTTTTGCTCCAAACATCAAATTTTGAAGGATTTCAAAGGATCAAAGTGATTTTTGTTGATTTTTCCAACAATTAGTAAGCTTTCTTCATTATTTTCTAAGTTTTATGGAATTTTTATATTATGTGTAATTTTGAATTTTGATGGGTTGGTCGTTTTTTGTTCTAATGCATGTTAAACATGTTATTTTAATGAGTAGGTAATGATTTTATGGTTGAATGGTTGATAGGTTTAAGTTTTGGTGGAATTTGAGAAAGGCAGTAAGGTTAGGGTTATGAAAATTGTAGTTTATTTGGTTTTATCATTTAAATCATGTTGTTTAATGATTTAAATGATATAAATGAACTTAAATTAACAATTGGAATTGGTTAGAATGTTGAACCAAAATCAAAGTGGCTTAGGGTTTGAATTTTGAAATTTTGATGGAAGAAAGATACATTGTATTTTAATGCTTTATATGTGTTAAAATATAATGTTTGTACTATATTTAAGCTTTAAAATCAATTTAGAAATGTTGAGAATGAAGTTTTAATATTAAAGTGTGTTTAGGCACATTTTAATATTTTTGAAGGGAATTCCTTTAAATTGAGTTTTATAGTTTAATATGTGTTTAAATGTGTTGTTTAAGACATAATTAAGCTTAAAACTCAATTTGGTATTGGATGGATTAGAATTTCAAAGTTGTAGTGCCTTGTAGCTTAAGAAAGGAGCAATTGAAGGATTCAGTTTTAATTGATGTTTGGCAGCTTAAACACCTTAAAATGTAATGCTAATGTGTGTTTGTTATTCACATTTTGGTTAGGTGTTGAGTAAGTTGTTGTTCTAACAACTTCGTAAGTGAAGAAATTTTGGTGAAGTTATAAAATTCGTGTTTTTGGCTTGGAAGCGCCTTTGCATAAAGGTACGTACATACTTTGATTGTTATGCATTAAATTGTATTTGTTTAACATATTTTGTCATTGAATGATTTGGTGACTATGCCACTTCGATGTGTGAATTCGCATAAAAAGTGCATAGATATTTGCTTAAAGTTGAAATGTATAATGTATGTGTTTATGAGCCACTTTGAGTTGGCTAAAAGCATTCTAATGAATGTTTGTGAAAAATGCATGAAAACATGTGAAATAAATGAGAAATAATGGAAAAAGAATTAAAATTGGCATAATTGCCAAAATTTGAGAAGAATGTGAAATGGTTTAAGTAATGTGTGTAATCTTATGTAATATCAATTTCAGAGTATTAAGTTTGGTGTGATATGGTATACCAAACATTTGCCTTTGGGCCAGACGCTGGGCCTCATTATTATTGCCTTTGGGCTAGATGTTGGGCATTATTATTATCGCCTAAGGACCAGACGTTGGGCATCAATATATTTGCCTTTGGGCTAGACACTGGGTGTCAAATGTGAGTATAAAACAATATCTCTGGAATTTGAATATTATATAGGGTCATTTGGGCCCAATGTGTGTGTATGAGAAATGTGTTAGTTTGAAAGTGTTAAGTGCGTGACTTGCATTATGAAAATGCATATCAAGTTTACATTTTGAAAGAAATGCATTTTGCATTATTCATGTGATTTTCTTTATTTAAAAATATGTACCACTAGGCAATTTTGCTTAGCGTGATTTGTGCATCATGCAGGTGACAAGGTTATTGCAGAAAGCCTTGCTAGACCAGAGCAGGTATAGAGCATTTCTGCTTTCTGGAGTTTTGAGTTGGCCACCACAGAACATGACTGTGAAAACATGTAATATGTTCATTTTGACAACTTAACTTTAAAATATGTATGTTTTACTGTAAATATGTAAATGATGTAATTTAGAAAACTTGGGATTGTATTTTTGTAAATAATGGCTATGTATATGTATATATGTATGTTTAAGTGTTGTGGGAAAATTGATGGAGTTCTGGAAGTATGGGATGTTGAAATTATCTTAGGAGTGTATTTTATGCAGGTTGTGAAATGTTAAAATTTTTGGGATATCCAAATTACAGACAAAACTCTGGCAAATTTTTTTTAAAAAAAAATTCATTAAATTTTGTATTTTTAGAATATAAATTACTAATAAATATTTTTATTTAATTATTAAGGTACATTTTAAGTTATAGAAATTTTAGTAAGATTGAGCTGTGATATACTAGTACTGTATATATGTATTTTACATATACTGAGTATTAAGGTATATAGTACTTTATATATTAAATGTATATAGAGTATTAAGGTGTTACATTATAAATACATTGAGTAACTCTAGTATGCAAGAGAAGGACCTCCCAAATATTGACCAAGATCCTTAGTGTAACACCCCTGTACCCCATATACGTACACCACATATACTCTCAATATGTAATATACGTATACCGGATACAAGGATGTCACAGTCTATTTGAAGCAAACCAATCTTTAAAACTTTAACATCAAATCATTAAAGAAAATAGTAATAGATAAAACATTCCTTATTAGAATACATAAACATATATCTTCATTACATCCAAAGTTTATCCCAAAACACTTATTTAATAAGCAGCGAAATATACATATATATACAACAAAAAAAAACAATATTTACAAAAATATAGAGTTTATACATGCTTGGCAGTTCGTCTCTGATCTAGAAGTCCAACAATCAACACTTCACAAAGGATCACAAGCCTAGACTCGACTCAGTCTAGCTGAACTCTCAGGTTCAACAGGATCTACCCTGTCATCTGCGCGATGAACCACAATCGCACTAAGCCAACAGCTTAATGGTACAAACCACAATAACAATATGCTTCAAATGTAATGCCAATGTCAAACTTTCAAACATTATAAACAATACACAAGGATATCATATTTCATAACATTACATCACATTATATTATTAAATTGTTTCATCATCCATGATTCACATTTAAGCAAAGACAAGCATGGGCCCAAAAGAAGCTATATGCCATTCAAATTCCAGAGTTACTGTTTTGGTCCAATAATCACATTTATCAAGCCCGTAGGCGAATCATTTTCACAATGAGAAAAATCTCATATGTAACATCCCAAATAGCCTTCAAGGAGCAGGCCCAACCAAGCTTCAAGGGGAGCATAGCATTGACCCAACCTGGCTTCAAGGACCAAGCCTTACCTAGCTTCAAGGGATTGTTACTTTTAGGCATGCCACCAATAACAAAACTCTGAAAATTGAATAACATATTAGGCACACAATCCTTTCATTATTTCATTATCAAATTCCTTTCTCATTTTCTCATTGATCATCTAAGCACAATGCCCCAAATATTTCATTTACATTATTATAGCCAACATCAATGGCTTCACATTTCAACATTAGAGTACACATCACAACTTACATTGTTCATATATTTTGAATCCTCAACATATAATTCATATAATTCACATAATACAAATCATTGCACCATTCTCATATATCAACAATATAATAGGTAACCAAACACATTTTCTAACCAAATGTCTTAAGTCCCAAAATCATGTAAATGTATGCAATCATATAGGGTTTGTACTTACCTCAAGAGCAACTCACACCAATCTAATAACCTCCTCTTCCAAGTATCCTTCAACACTTGGATTAGGGCAACTCAAATCTCTTCAAAACCCTATCCAAAGGTGATTACATATAAGAAATAAGAACATGAGCTAACTAAGGCAAACCCTACACATGACACGCTCAACAACACGGGCGTGTCCCTGGTCATGCCCTAAAACCACAACACAGAAGCTTTGACTCGCTCAGTGACATGGGTGTGTCACTGCACGCGTCAATTCTCCAATAACACAGTAGCTATGACACGCTCAGTGACATGTGCATGTCACTGGACGTGTCAATCCACCAACAACACAGTAGCTATGACACGCTCAGTGACATGGGCGTGTCACTGGACTTGTCAATTCTACTCCAACATAGAAGTTGTGGCACACTCAGTGACATGGGCTTGTCACTGCTCGTGTTACCCACACTGAAAACACAACCAACGACACGGCCAAAGACATGGCCGTGCTACTAGGCGTGCCGTGTCAGGTCAAAACCTGAAATCGACACCAACAACACTACATCCAACAAACATCTTTCTTTTACCCTTTTCCATTCCAAACAATCTTACCCAAAACCATCAATAAACCATAATAACTTGCATAACATCAAAACAACTCAATAACATGCATCAAAACACAATCACAATCATACTTTACAACTCTCAACACATACACAATCCACAACTCTTGTCTTCTTCACCAAACTTAACATTTTCTTCAATCCAACCCTAAAATCAAAGTCAAATAGACCAAACAACTTCAAACACACCAAAATCAACCATACACACATCAATAACAACTATTTACCAAACTCAAATACACAAACTCCAAAAGAATACAAAGAACCAAGTTGAAAACATACCAAAAGTGAAGAAAATCCTTCAAAATCCAACTTGATCTCTTGAAACACCCTTCAATCTTGAGTTAGAAATCACAAAGCCTCTCTTCCTTGATGAAGATGGTGGTGGCTGGCTATCCCAAAAGAAGAAAGAAGAAGATGATAGAAAAAGTCAACCCAAACTCTACTCTTAACCACTTAATTCACCACTTAATCTCCACCAAGCAATTTATGTATTAAAATAATACAAATATCATCTTCCAATTACATTAATTTCTATTTAAAATAATTAATAATCCCATTTGACAATTAATAAAGTTGACTTGTATATGTTGTATATATCTTCATATATACAACATATACACACTCTTCTTTTCCTCCTAATCATATATACACTTAATATCATTTAATTCCATTTTAACAATAAACATTCCAAAAATTTTAGGGTATAGTTTGGGATATTACAATTCTCCCCCTCTACAAATAAATTTCATCCTTGAAATTACCTGTTCTTAAATCTGAAATAGCTGGGGATACTGATCTCGCATCACTTGCTCACTCTCCCAAGTTGCCTCTTCCTTAGCATGATTCTTCCAAAGAACCTTCACAAGTGGCACTTTTTTATTTCTCAATTATCTCACTTCATGTGCCAAAATAGCCACAGGTTCTTCTTCAAAAGTTAGATCCAGACTCACCTCAATAGATTCAACTGGTAAAATGTGAGATGGGTCTGATCTATACCTCCATAGCATAGAAACATGAAAGACATTGTGAATTCTGTCCAATTCAGGTGGCAAAGCAAGTCGATAAGCAACTGGTCCAACTCTCTCCAAAACCTCATAAGGTCCAATGAAACGAGGACTTAGCTTCCCTTTGCGGCCAAATCTCAAAATTTGCTTCCAAGGAGACACTTTCAAAAATACTTTATTTCCAACATTGAACTCTATGTCTCTCCTCTTCAAATATGAATAGGATTTTTGTCGGTCTGAAGCTGCTTTCAAATGATCCTGAATTATCTTCACTTTCTCTTCTGTCTCTTTAATCAAATCGGGACCAATAACTTGCCTTCTCCAACTTCATCCCAACATAGAAGCATTCTACATCTTCTACCATACAATGCCTCATAAGGTGCCATTCCAATACTGGACTGATGACTGTTGTTATAAGCAAATTCCATCAATGACAAAAATCTTTCCCAACTCCCAGAGAAATCAATGACACAACTCCTCAACATATCCTCTAAAATCTGTATCACTCTCTCTGACTGCCCATCTGTCTGAGGATGAAAAGCAGTGCTAAAATGCAACCAAGAACCCAAAGCACCATACAAACTCTTCCAAAAACTTGAAGTGAATCGGGGATCAATCAGATACCAAAAAAATTGGAACTCCATGCAACTTCACTATCTCACTGATATACAGCTCAGCCAACTTCTCCAGAGAATAGTCCATTCGAACTGGAAAAAAATGAGATGTCTTCGTCAACCAATCAACTATCACCCATATGACATCATGCTTCTTCTGAGTCAAAGGAAAACTAGTCACAAAATCCATCGTTACACGTTCCCATTTCCATTCAGGCACTGTTAACGGTTGGAGCAACCATGAAGGAACTTGGTGTTCGGCCTTCACTCTCTGACAAGTGAGACATTTAGATACAAACTCCACTATGTCCCTCTTCATACCTAACCACCAATAATATTGCTTTAAATCATGATACATCTTGGTACTCCTAGGGTGCATAGCAAAAGTTGACTGATGTGCTTCCTCCAAAATTATCTTTTTCAGTCTTGCATCATTAGGAACACACAATCTATGTTTATACCAAAGACCGTCATCGGCTTTCACATGAAAATCTCTACTCTCTCCTTTTTGGCAATCCAAAACAATTTTCTGAATTTTCTCATCTACCAACTGAGCCTCCCTAATCTGATCCAGCAAGATTGGCCTCAACTGCAACTGAGCCAATAAAGCACCATCATCACGTGACTCAAAACTAGCATGCAACACTCTCAATTCAACAAGCAACGAGAGTGAATAAGCATCAAACCTACCAAAGAATTCTGACTCAAGGCATCAGCAACAACATTTGCCTTACCAGGATGATAATCAATCAAACAGTCGTAGTCTTTAATGAACTCCAACCACCGTCTCTCCCGAAGATTTAGCTCTCTCTGAACACCCAAGTATTTCAAACTTTTGTGATCCGTATAGATGAAATATTTCTCTCCATAAAGGTAATGTCTCCAAATCTTCAAAGAAAAAACTATGGCTGCCAATTCCAAATCATGCGTCGGATAATTAAGCTCATGCGGCTTCAACTGCCGAGAAGCATAAGCTATGACTCTACCCTCCTGCATCAAAACACAACCTAAACCACTATGTGAAGCATCACTGTAAATCACATATGGTTTATCTTCCACGGGAAAAGTAAGAACAGAAGCTTGAGCCAACATCTCTTTCAACTGTTCAAAGCTTGCTTGACACCATTCTATCCACACGAATCTAATTCCCTTCCAAAGTAATCTGGTGAGTGGAGTAGTTATCAAAGAAAAACCCTTCACAAACCATCGATAATAGCCTGCCAAACCCAGAAAACTTCTAACCTCAGTCACAGTCTTCGGTGGACTCTAATTAAAAATGGCTTCAACTTTACTCGGATCAACTCTTATACCATCTGCTGAAACCACATGACCGAGAAAAGTCACTTGATCAAGCCAAAACTCACACTTAGACAACTTAGCATACAACTGCTTCTCTCTCAAAGTTTGCAATACAATCCGCAAATGCTTATCATGGTCCTCCTCATTATGCGAATACACCAAAATATCATCGATAAAGACCACTACAAATTGATCTAAATAGGGTTTAAACACCCTATTCATCAAATCCATAAAAGATGCTGGTGCATTCGTCAACCCAAAAGGCATCACCAAGAACTCATAATGCCTATACCTTGTGCGAAAAGCTGTCTTAGATACATCTTCAGCTCTAACTCTCAACTGATGGTGCCTTTATCTCAGATCAATTTTAGAAAACATTGCTGCTCCCTTCAATTGATCAAAGAGATCATCTATCCTAGGCAAAGGATACTTGTTCTTGATGGTCACCTTATTCAACTGCCTATAATCAATGCACAGTCTCAAAGTACCATCCTTCTTCTTCATGAACAAAATAGGAGCTCCCCACGGAGAAACACTAAGGCGAACAAACCCTTTATCCAACAACTCCTACAGCTGCACCTTCAACTCTCTCAACTCAGCAGGTGCCATTCGATAGGGAGTAATAGAGATGGGAGTGGTACTAGGCAACAAATCGATACCAAACTCAACCTCTTTCTCAGGGGGTATCCCTGGCAACTCCTCAGGAAAAACATCTGGGAATTCAGCAACTGTGGGTATACCATCAAGTTGAGAACCCACAACCCTGGTATCCACAACATGCGCAAGATAAGCATCACACCCTTTTCGAATCAACCTCATAGCTGCAATAGCCAAAACAAACAAGGATGCAAGTTGTCTCTGCTCACTAGATACCGTCACACTTCTACCATCACTGGTTCTCAAAGTAACACATTTATTTTGACAATCTACCACAGTCCCATGCTTAGACAACCAATCCATGCCTAAGATCAAATCATATTCTTTAAAAGGCATTTCAATCAAATCACCCAAGAACTCCTTATCCTGCACCACAACTGAACTATCTCGGTGCACCTTGCTAACTACCACACTATACCCTAAAGGATTTGTCACCAAGACATCAAATCCTAGGGACTTGGTATGCAATTCAGATACAGACAAGATAGATGCACTTATGTATGAATGAGTAGATCCTGGATCAATAAGAGCAAGAACTGAAATGCCAAATAAAGAAAATATACTCGCAATAACTGCTGAAGCATCCGGCTGCCTCTGCATCACATACACTTGCTGAGATGGCCCAATCTCATCTGGCCTACTGCCTCCGGATGTAGAGCCTCCTCTCTGACTAATCCTAGGTCGACCACCTCTACTAAAACCTCTGCTCCCTCGACCTCCTCATATGAAATAATCCCACTGGCATAATGACTAAACCGGATGAACTCTACCTCATATTCTGTCACCGTCCGGTTATCCTGCCTCAGATTTAGAAACTCCATCTTCTTAGCATCCTTATACTCTCTCGGAGTATACTTCTGCTCAAACTCTCGCAGAAAATCACCATAAGTCAGGGTCGATGGATCATCCATCGCATGTGAAACCGTCTTCCACCAATCATAAGCATCTCTCTGCAGAAAGGGATCTAGCATAATCAAATTTCTCTTTAGAAGTAGCCTGCAGCTAAATGAATACCCTCTGAACTCTATCTAATCACTGCTCAGCTACTGCAGGATCTGTAGTACCAAAGAAATCCTCAGCCCCAAAATTTCTCAATTTATCATACTGCCTCACCGGTACTTGTGGTTGTGGTTGTGGTTGTGGTGGCGGCTGCTGCACTGGAGCCTGCCTCAATAACTCTACCATATGCCGTAACTAAACTAGTGGAATCTCATCAGCAGCTGGTCTCTCTGGCACAAGAGCAGGTGCCTCACCAGCTCTCTCAACCTTAGCTCCATCTCTACCCTCATCAGGAGCTACACTCTCAGCACTACCTTCTATGGACTGATGTGACTGAGACGCCATCACTACCTATATCTGCAAACACAGCAGAATATGCCTCATCAAAGATCAAAAACTGCCAGTGTCAAAGCATGGATCTTATTCAAAAACCATATTTAAAAACCAAAATTTTCCTTTTTCTTACAATTTACCTAGGTTGAGAATCTTAAACCTAGGCTGTGATACCAAAACAATTGTAACACCCCTATACCCCATATACATACACCACATATACTCTCAATATGTAATATACGTATACCGGATACAAGGATGTCACAGTCTATTTGAAGCAAACCAATCTTTAAAACTTTAACATCAAATCATTAAAGAAAATAGTAATAGATAAAACATTCCTTATTAGAATCAATAAACATATATCTTCATTACACCCAAAGTTTATCCCAAAACACTTATTTAATAAGCAGCGGAATATACATATATATACAACAAAAAATAATATTTACAAAAATATAGAGTTTATACATGCTTGGTAGTTCGTCTCTGACCTTGAAGTCCAACAATCAACACTTCACAAAGGATCATAAGCCTAGACTCGACTCGGTCTAGCTGAACTCTCTGGTTCAACCGGATCTACCCTGTCACCTGCACGATGAACCACAATCGCGCTAAACCAACGGCTTAGTGGTACAAACCACAATAACAATATGCTTCAAATGTAATGCCAATGTCAAACTTTTAAACATTATAAAAAATACACAATGATATCATATTTCATAACATTACATTATATTATTCAATTGTTTCATCATTCATGATTCACATTTAAGCAAAGACAAGCATGGTCCCAAAAGAAGCTAATATGCCATTCAAATTCTAGAGTTATTGTTTTGGTCCAATAATCACATTTATCAAGCCCGTAGGCGAATCATTATCAGAATGAGAAACATCTCATATGTAACATACCAACTAGGCTTCAAGGACTAGGCCCAACCAAGCTTCAAGGGGAGCATAGCATCGACCCAACATGGCTTCAACGACGAAACCCAACCTAGCTTCAAAGGATTATTACTTTTAGGCATGCCACCAATAACAAAACTTTGAAAATTGAATAACATATTAGGCACACAATCCTTTCATTATTTCATTATCAAATTCCTTTCTCATTTTCTCATTGATCATCTAGGCCCAATGCCCCAAATATTTCATTTACATTATTATAGCCAATATCAATAGCTTCACATTTCATCATTAGAGTACACATCACAACTTACATTGTTCATATATTTTGAATCCTCAACATATAATTCACATAATGCACATAATACAAATCATTGCACCATTCTCATATATCAACAATATAATAGGTAACCTAACACATTTTCCAACCAATTGTGTTAAGTCCTAAAATAATGTAAATGTATGCAATCATGCAGGGTTTGTACTTACCTCAAAAGCAACTCACACCAATCTGATAACCTCCTCTTCCAAGAATCCTTCAACACTTGGATTAGGGCAACTCAAATCTCTTCAAAACCTAATCCAAAGGTGATTACACATAAGAAATAAGAACAAGAGTTAACTAGGGCAAACCCTACACATGACACGCTCAACAATACGGGCATGTCCCATGTCATGCCCTAAAACCACAACACAGAAGCTTTGACACGATCAGTGACATGGGCGTGTCACTGTACGTGTCAATTCTCCAACAAAATAGTAGCTATGATATGCTCAGTGACATGGGCGTGTCACTGGACGTGTCAATCCACCAACAACACAATAGCTATGACACGCTCAGTGACATGGGCGTGTCACTGGACATGTCAATTCTATTCCAACACAGAAGCTGTTATACGCTCAGTGGCATGGGTGTGTCACTGCTCGTGTCACCCACACTAAAAACAGAACCAACGACACGCCCAAAGACATGGCCGTGTTACTGGGCGTGTCAGGCCAAAACCTGAAATTGACACCAACAACACCACGTCCAACAAACATCTTTCTTTTACCCTTTTCCACTCCAAAAAATCTTACCCAAAACCATCAATAAACCATAATCACAATCATACTTTACAACTCAACACATACACAATCCACAACTCTTGTCTTCTTCACCAAACTTAACATTTTCTTCAATCCAACCCTAAAATCAAAGTCAAATAGACCAAACAACTTCAAACACATCAAAATCAACCATACACACATCAATAACAACTATTTACCAAACTCAAATACACAATCTCCAAAAGAATACAAAGAACCAAGTTGAAAACATACCAAAAGTGAAGAAAATCCTTCAAAATCCAACTTGATTTCTTGAAACACCCTTCAATCTTGAGTTAGAAATCACAAAACCTCTCTTCCTTGATGAAGATGGTGGTGGCCGGCTATCCCAAAAGAAGAAAGAACAAGATGATAGAAAAAGTCAACCCAAACTCTACTCTTAACCACTTAATTCACCACTTAATCTCCACCAAGAAATATATGTATTAAAATAATACAATTATCTTCTTCCACTTACATTAATTTCTATTTAAAATAATTAATAATCCCATTTGACAATCAATAAAGTTGACTTGTATATGTTGTATATATCTTCATATATACAACATATGCACACTCTTCTTTTCCTCTTAATCATATATACACTTAATATCATTTAATTCCATTTCAACAATAAACATTCCAAAAATTTTAGGGTATAGCTTGAGATATTACACTTGGCCTCTTTGAAACCAATTTGGGAACAAATAGAGCGTCTAAGACCACGCTCTATGTTTTAGAGAAAAAATATTAGTTTTCATCATTCTATCTTTTTGTCTTGAATGCAGTGGTGGAACTAAAAATTCATTGATGGGGGGCAAAATTTCTACAGAAAAAAAAATTACAAGTGAGTTCATAATAAAATGAAACATTTAATATTATAGTAGTTCAACAAAACACAAACAACACAAATTAATTCAAACTAATCATAAAACCACAATCATTTTAATCATTTTAAATATATTATTATACATAATTAACTTCATAATAAAGTACATTCTATATTTTTAAAAACAAATTCAAAGTTTTTTAATCACAAAACAAAACAACACACAAAAAATGTAAAAAAAAAATGGTATAAATACCTTACCGGAGGTCCTGTGATAAGCAGTGGTCGGTCGGTGGCTAGTTAGTGTTTTGTTGGTCACCGTTTCAGTTGCTATGTCTCTCTTTATGTGTCATTGCCCGTTTTGGTTGTCAGGTAGCTGTGTAGAATGTTCTTCACACAACTTTTTTTTCAAATAAACCTTTGACTGAAACGACGTCATTTCAATAAGAGACTTTTATTATTTTTTTAATAACTTATGGCTGAAACATATTAAAAAAATTATAAATAATCCATATGGTCAATTTATATATGCAATTGTTTCCCTAATATATATATATATATATTTCATTTGCAATGAAAAATTAAATTTTTTAAAAAAAAGTAGTAAATCCTTTCTAAATATTATGCTTCTTTATTTTATTATTGCATTTAAAAGAATTTATACAAATTGAAAAAAATTGACCAAGCAATGCCTTAACTATAGGATAATATTTATTTCATAATTATATGATTTTGCTAATGCTGAGAATCACTTGTTCAAATTACTACTTACCCATTAAAATGGGAAAAAAATACAAAAGAAAGGGAAAGAGATATTAACAGGAATAGCTCAATAATTTTAGTAATTTAAAATCAAATTTAAATATTTATTTTTTAATAAAATTATTTTAAAATTGCAAAATTTTAACACTTGAAATAAGAATTTCATTGATTTTCTGGTTGAATTGGGATAAAGTATTTGAATTCCAAACCAAGAAGAAAACAAACAATAGTAAAAAAATTAAATAAAAAGGATTGGCAATATAAATGAGGCCATATAGAGACGTTGATGGACACAAAGTTCATTAATGTTGCTACAGAGAACACGACAAAGAAAAGGGAGGTAATTAATTTCAAAATCAAAAGATCAAAAAAAAAAAGTAAAAGCCCCTAGTTGAAACAATCTCATTTCATCCTGGGGCAATTTTGTAAAATAAATAAAACCTTCATTTCATCTTCTAGCTCCAGTCCAAGCGAGCCCCTCCACACTCCCTCTCTTTTCTGCGACTGCAAATACTAGAGGCAGAATCGGCAGCCAAATGCCCCCTATAAGAGCTTCTGGCTGCAGGCAAGGAGGGGTCCATTGCCCCTACCTAAACGTGCTAAAAAATCTTCCATAACTTCTTGCATAACCTAAGCTTGTTGAGTATCTACCTTAGAAAAAAGAATTAGATCATTACTAAATAAAACAAAAAGATAAGTTCAGCCCCGGAGTGTTCCTAGAAAGAGTATTAGGATGCCAAAGGCCATCTTCAACAACTTTGTGGATACCATGAGCTAGTCTTTCCATATATAAGACAAATAAATAAGGTGAGAGGGGCCACCCCAATCTCAAACATCTAGAAGGTGAAAAAGCTTATGTACGTTCCCCATTCCATAAAAGCTATATAGATGTAGAAGAGACATAGTTCATACTAATTTTGACAAGTTGCAAAGGAATGCTAGCATCAGTCAGAGAATCAAGAAGGAAAGGCTAGTTAATTCTGTCATAAGCTTTTTCTAGATCAACCTTAACATACATGAAACCTCTCTTGCCCACTTTAGTTCTCATATAATGAATAACCTCTTGGGCTAAGACAATGTTCTCAATGATATGATGACCAAGCACAAAGCTAGTTTGAGCAGGACCCATAAGATAAGGCATAATTTTTTTTCAAGTGATTGGCAATAACCTTGGTGACCACCTTATAACTAATTGTACAAAGAGTAATAGGCCAAAATTGTGCAATGGTTTTTGGACACTCCACATTTGGAATGAGGCATATCATAGTCTTATTCATGTAAGGTTCTAAATGCCCCCCATAAAAAATATGACTAACCTCTATGCAACGATCCTTACCTACTCTCCCTAGCTCTCCTAAAACTTTTCTCAACCCTCTTTGTTTCCCCTCCTGTTTCTTTGTTTCTTTTAAATTTTTCTTTTCCTTTTTTTTCCTTTAAATTTGAAGATAATCCTTGAAGAAAATTGGGTAATCAAGGTGATTCTATAATTAGTAAGTGAATTATTTTGATTTATATAATTTTTTTATAAATCTTGAGTTTTATTTGATTCAATTTAATTTTTTCTTAGTTTTATTTTCATAATTGAATTCTAATAAAGAGAAATGAGAATTTTAAAGTAATAATTTTGCTAAAACTTTACTATATTATCAAAATCCCAATCCTAAATTTTCATTGTTGAGTTCTTGAATAATTTCTTTACACCCATTGAATTTTCTTTAGATTACACATAATTAGAGATTATAATTAATTATTCAAGCAAGAGATTAATTAATTATAGTCATTTTGCAATTAACAAATATAGTTTCTACATAGTGGAGATGTATTATTAGTAGAGATAATTTAGGATTTTTAACTCCATTTTATGTTCTTATAAGAGACAAAGTTAGAAGATTAAATATCTTAATAATGTTAAACCATTTAAATATTATAATTTCCTAATTTCTATTAGGTGCCTTTAGTTTCAAATATTGTTTGTGGATCAATATGGCCATGACGAATGAGAATTTTTCTTTATTTTAATTAAATTTGAAAGGAGAGAATTTAAATAATCAATTGATTATTTTTACTTACAATAATTATTCTTTTTAATTTACAAATGACTAATTTGCACTAGTTTTTTAGTCACTTGATTGATAAAGTATAATTAATTCACTAGTGGAATAATTGTATTACAAAATCTTCATATGTTAAGGTATGTATACCAGTGAGTCTAGGTGGTAGTTCCTAGAAAGCCTAGGTGGTATTCTGTTTTAAGTGAATTTTACTGTTTGTATGCTTAAATAGTTTTTATTTTTAATTAGGTATTTGAATATATGTTGAAACTCATTTTGCTTAATTTAATTTGTTGCATTTTGATTTTGATAAAAAAATATTTATATATATTATAGATAAAAAAACCATCTATGATTGATGCTTTTTTCAAAAGGAAGAATGTTGAAGTATCAAATCTTACTGAGCAATCAAATATTTATATAGATCATGTTTTAATTTCTTATAATCCTCCTACTAAATCTCAAAGAGTTGATGTAAAAAAGAGTTTTGATATTAATTTATTAGAGCAAGATTCAGGATTAAGACAACATATTTGGGAGTATCCCATTGACATGCATGATGAAATTTGGAAAGCTTATATTAAAGTTGGTCAATATCAATGCATTCTTTCAAAATATTCAAAATCTAGAGAAAAACATCAGCGAAGTTTTCAAACACCATAGTTTAAGTTATTTTCATCATGGTTGGAATATTCTCCAACTAAAGATGAAACATTTTGTTTACCATATTTATCATTTCATAATGAAAAAAGATCCTTATGGATTCGATGCATTTACTTTGAATGGATTTCAAATTTGGAAAAAGATGAGATGGTAAACGGTGTGCATTTTTGGCACATATTGGAAAAGATCTCGCTTCTCCTCATCAAAATGCCAATAAAACATGTGTAGATCTCATGAATCAATGTGTAGATCTTATGAATCAATCTTCACATATTCAAAAACACTTTGAGTGCTTTACATTTCAACAAGTTGTAGAAAACAAAATACAATTGAAAGCCTTAATTGATGTAGCTAGGTGGCTTGAATTTCAAGGATGTGCTTTTAGAGGGCATGATGAAACTAAAATATCAAAAAGACCATGAAATTTTCAACAACTACTAAATTTGATAGCATCTTTACAATGATAAGATAGCAAAAGCTTTAGATAAAGCTCCACAAAATGTATTATATACATCACTAAAAATACAAAAAAAAAAAAATACAAGTCATCTTGATTAAAGTAAAAAATTGTTATTCGAGAACAAATTGGTAATGCTAAATGTAATATCCCAAATTTTTGAAATTTTAAATTTTTGAAAATTTGATAAAAATAAGTTATAATTTAATAGGATAAATTAAATTAATGGTTTTAAATGAAAAATGAAGAGATTTTTAAATAAAAAAGTAGAATATATATGTGATATATATGTAAATTATAAATAACATATAAAGTCAACACTTTTTAAAAGAAAAGTCAATGTCCAATGGCATTTTTATAAATAAATTTTAGAAATTTATAATTAATAAAATAATTCAAAAATAAATTATTTTTGAATAGATGATAAATTTTTAGTCTTTTAATTTCTTTAATAAATAATTAAATAATTAATTATTAAATTATTATAAAATATGTATATATTGTTATAATTAAAAGATGAAAGGAAAGAGAAATTTAAAAAAAAAATAGTCTTCTTCTTCTTCTTTTGGCTGAACCACCATAGGAGAAAACTCAAGGATTTTCCTTCTTCTTAGCTCCAAGAATTGAAGGATTTCAAATGTTCAAAGAGGATTTTTAGTGATTTCCACTTGAAAAAGTAAGTTCTTTAGTTTTTCTTTGGATTTCCATGAAAATTTTGAATATGTGAGATGTTGAATTTTTTAGTAGTATGTTATAATTGTTGGAATTGGTGTGTATGAAGTTATTTTGGGTATTTATTAATGATTTTAAGGTTGGATTGAAGAAATGGTTGAATTTGGATAAAGAATGGTGAAGAGAGAGAATTTAGGGTTATGGACTTTTAGGGTTTGAGAAATCATAGTTTTTAATTATACAGATTGGTTCTAAATGAGTTGTTTTGATACTTAAAAAAATATTTTAAAATCAAATATTGGATTTGGTTGTGTTTGGTTGGAGTTTGAGAATGGAAGTGTGATTTAGGATTTTAGAAAATGATTTTTCCAAAGTTGTTGAATTGTATAATTTTATTAGTTTAATCTTGTTGTTTGGTGATATAAGTCATGAATATAAGCTTAAAATGATTAATAGATTGTGTTAGAATAGAAAACCTTCAATGGAGAAGGTTATGCTATTTTAGGGTTTTATGTATAAGAGTGTGTTTTTGTAATGTAAATGATTTAAATGTATTAAAAAATGTTCTAATAATATAAATAAACTTAATATATTAAAATGGATGACCTAGTATGAGAATCCAAAGTTAAAGTGAGGTTAGCCTTAACTTTTGGAATTTTTACTTGGATGGGGTTTAATTATGGTTTAATATTGAAAATGCCATTAAATATGATACTATATGATTATTTGTTATCACATTTGGTTTAGGCATTGAGGAAGGTTGATTTGCTTCATCCAAATGGTGAAGGGCAAGTTGGAAGGATAGGATTGGAGGTTATTTTAAGCTTGTTTTGGTTGCTATTTGAGGTAAGTACAAACTTTGAATACATTGGTTATGTTTGCATGACATTTGGGCTTAACAAATTTTGGTTGGAAAATGTGTTAAGCTACTTGATATATTGGTTATGTATGAATAATGTGCTATGACATTTGTAATGTCATATATGTGTTAAATGCATTGTGAAAAGCCGTTGATAATGGCTAAATTGTGTAAAATGTGAAAAAAGTGTATAATGTGAAAATGACCCAAAGTGTTTGGATAATGCCATTTGTTGTGTATGCATTAAGTGCATTGTTAAAAAGCCATTGGTATTGGCTAAATTACATTAAATGTGATTAATATGTGAATTATGTGGAAATACCCAAAGTAATTGGGTAATGTGTTGTAAATGCAAAAATGTGGTATAATGTAATGAGAAATGTGAAAACATAATGAAATGAATTGATGTCGATATAGATGAGAAAAGTGAGAAAAAGATGAGAAAATAAGGCAATGTGCCTAGCTTGATTATGTGACAATGAGAAAGAGATTGATAATGAGAAATGTGAATAAATTGTGTGCCTAGTATGTTATTCAATTTTCAGAGTTCTGTGTTTGGCGGCATGCCTATGATTGGCCTTCGGGCTAGACGCTGGGCATTACTCTTAAAATATTTTTGAGGTGAAAAGACTGGGTCATAAGCCTCAGAAATAAGTCCTTAAAACTGGACTAGGTGAAAAGATCCGGTCATAAGCTTAGACCTAGTTGGACTATTACATTGATATTTTACCTTCGGCGCTAGACACATGGTGTCATTATAGACCAATACAGTAACTCTGGAATTTGAATAACATATTAGTTATCTTTGGGCCCATGCTTGTGTTTGTTTTTATGTGAATTGTGGATTGTGAAATATTTAAAAAGTATGAGGAAATGGAATGATGTGATATTCATATGCATTGAGCATTGGCATTACATTTGAGTTTTATTGTTATCAAGTTTGTATCGCTAGGGTTTGACTTCTCTACTACTTATATGTATGAACGGTTATTCCTCTTAACTAATTTAATTTCAAAGATTAAATCTCAAACAACTCAATTAATCAAGTCAAGGAAATAAGCTCTCGCATTCAAACCTCTATCAACTAATCTTGTTATTAATTGAAACAATCTTTTTAATAGGTTATATCTCTAATTCACCTAAGTCCTTAATTGAATTGTTCCAGCATTAGACTTCATCTCTCGATCCATCATCTAATACCTAAAACACATAATTGGTGGCCAATCAATTATATATTAACAATATTCCATTCAATCAAGGCTAAAGAAATTATTAGGTAAGAGAATAACCAATTCATACAATCATAGCAGATCCATACAAACCCTAGACTAGATCAAATTAGTTCATAATGCTATCGAACATACTCATCTCATTAATATTCAAAGAAATCAATTCAGACATGATAATATCCATAAATACAATTCCAGTGAAAATAAAGAGATAAAGTTCAAGAACAAAACCAAATTACAAACTCCTTGAAGCTTCTGAAGAATCTCTTATTCAAATCTTGCAAGAAGGATGTATCAATGGCTAGAACAATCTAATCTAAGCTAGTTTTAATCAAAGTATAATCAAAATCAAAGAAAACAAATATAAAACCCTAAGTTCTTCTCTTTGACGGCTCAAATCCCAGCTCAAAATCGCAACAACCCCAAAACCCTAGCTTCTTTTTCCTTTTATATGAAACGTCCGCTTTAAAATCCACTACGGCTTTGGTTCATGAGAGACACGGCCAAGTTGGATGTGACTTGGCCGTGTTGGTGGTCTTTGGAGGGACACGGCCAGTGACTTGGCCGTGTCCCTTGCATGTGTCACCTACTGTGAGAATTCCTTCTTCTTTTCTTCTTTGGTTGAGTGACACGGCCAGTTGGAGGTTGACTTGGCCGTGTTGGACCCTTTTGGAGGGACACGGCCAGTGACTTGGCGGTGTCCCTTGCCTGTGTTCGCTTCTGTGAGAGTTGCTTCTTCTTTGCCTTGGATTTAGGTGAGACACGACCAAATTGGAGTGACTTGGCCGTGTTAGAGCATTTTGGAGGGACACGGCCAAGTCATGTGTTCCTCTCTGTGACTTGCTCTTCCTCTTGAACTTGGTATGGGACACGGCCAGTGACTTGGCCGTGTCCTCTGACTGTGTCAGCTACTGCCCCTTTTTTCCTTCAATTTGCTTCCTTGCCTTTTTTTAGCCTAAAACAAAACTCAAACAAACTGTAAACAATAAGTAAATAAACAATAACCAACAAAACATAAACACCATACTAAAAACTAGATCAAAAATGACATAAACACTGAAATAAACTAAAACTAGCAAAATTAATGAAAACACTAAACAAACCGATTAAAACTAACAAAATACCTAAATAAAACAATAATTATTATAATAAACAAGACACAAATCTATAACAAAAACTAATAAAACAATATGTGAAAATTTTTATTAAATTAGGTCGTGATATTTTTGTACCGTATATGCCTATTCTACATATGCTGGGTGTGTGTATTATACTTGTATAGGGTATAAGGGTGTTACATTTATTTTGGTATCAGAGCCTAGGTTTGAGGTTCTAGACCTAGTTGGGTTGATAGAGAGAGAAAAGGGGGGATTTGAAAATAGTTTTCAATTATAATACATGCATTGGCACTGGCAATTTTTGATCTTTGATATAGTAATTTCTGTTGTGTTTGTAGATATAGATAGTTATGGCATCTCAGACGCATCAATCTGCAGAGGGTAGTGCAGAGAGTATGGCTCTTGATGAGGGTAGAGATGGAGCTAGATTTGTGTATACTACTGAGGCATCTATTTTTATGCCTGTAAGATCAGCAGTTGATGAGATCCTGTTTGGCTGGGTACGACATAAGGTAGAGCTATTGATGCAAGCTCCAGTTCAGCAGCTGCAATCACAATTGCCGGCGATGAAGTATGATAAGCTAAGAAAATTTGGAGCTGAGGACTTTGTTGATACTACAAACCCTGCTGTAGCAGAGCAGTGGTTGGACAGGGTCCAGAGAGTGTTTATCCAGCTACAGGCTAGTCCAGAGGAGAAGTTTGATTATGCTAGATCTCTGTTACAGAGGGATGCCTATGAGTGGTGAAAGACGGTTCCACATGCTTTAGCTGATCCACCAGTTTTGACTTATGATGATTTTCTATGAGAATTTGAGTAGAAGTATACTCTGAGGGAGTATAAGGATGCAAAGAAGATGGAGTTCCTGAGTCTGAGACAGGATACCAAGACAGTGACAGAGTATGAGATCGAGTTTATTTGGTTGAGTCATTATGCTGGTGGGATCATTTCTGATAAGATTGACAGGTGCAGGAGGTTTGAGGAGGGACTAAGACCCTCTATCATGTGTATCATAGCAGGCTCTCGGTATCAAGACTTTTCTTAGTTGGTTGCAGCTGCCAGGAGTATAGAGAGAGTATAGGATCTTGCAGCAGCTGCCAGGGTTGAGGACATCAGAGCTAGGAGACCCCAGAGTGAGGCAAGGTCTTCATCAGTGAAGAGAGGCTGAGGGGGTATTTTTAGAGGTTTAGTAGAAGCCAGGGGCAATCTGGCAGATCAGTACAGCGGCAGAGATAGAGACAGAGACCTGTAGTTTTAGTGGCTATTGCTCCGACCCCAGTGGCTCAGAGGCCTGCTCCACCTACTTGTGTTCATTATGGTAAAGCACACAGAGGTGTCTGCTGGAGGAGAGGTGCTTCAGGAGTGTGTTTTAGATGTGGGTCACCAGACCATTTTATTAGAGATTGTCCAGAGCCACCAGACGATAGACAGGCAAATATTGCAGCTTCTCGATCCAGTGTCAGAGGGGGTCGAGGTGGTAGAGGTTTTGGTAGAGGTGGTCGATCCGGGACTGGTCAGAGAGGAGGTTCTACAGTCGAAGGTAGATCAGATGAGGCAGGGCCATCACAATGGGTTTATGTGATGTAGAGGCAGCCGAATGCTTCAACTGTTATTGCTGGTACTTTTACTTTATTTGGTACTTCAATTCTTACATTATTAGACCCTGGGTTGACTCATTCTTACATCAATGCATCCATCTTTCCTATGAGTGATTTGTATTCTAAGTCCTTAGGATTTGATATTTTGGTCACAAATCCTTTAGGGCATAGTGTTGTGGTGAGCAGGGTGCATCGAGATAGTCCAGTTGTTGTTCAAGATGAGGAGTTTCTCAGTTACCTGATTGAGATGCCTTTCAAGGAGTATGATCTGATTCTGGACATGGATTGGTTATCCAGGCATGGGGCTGTGGTAGATTGTCAGAAGAAAAGTGCTACCCTAAGAACACATGATGTTAGTTATGTGGTGGTATCTAGTGAGCAGAGATATCTTTCATCCATATTTCTTTCAGCTATTTCTGCTGGGAGGATGATTCGGAAAGGATGTGAGGCATATCTTACTCATGTAGTAGATACTAGAGTAGTGGGTCCCAGCTTAACAGTATACCTACAGTTACCAAGTTTTCAGATGTTTTTTTATGAGTTATTAAGAGTACCTCTATAGAGAGAGGTGGAGTTTGGTATTGATTTGTTGCCTGATACCACTCCTAACTCTATTACTCCTTATCGTATGGCACCTGCTGAGTTGAGAGAGTTGAAGGTACAGTTGCAGGAGTTGTTAGATAAAGGGTTTGTTTACCCTAGTGTGTCTTCGTAGGGAGTACCTGTTTTGTTTATGAAGAAGAAGGATGGCACCTTGAGATTATGTATTGATTATAGGCAGTTGAATAAGGTGACCATCAAGAATAAGTATCCATTACCTCGGATAGATGATCTCTTTGATCAATTGAAGGGAACAATAGTATTCTCTAAGATTGATATGAGATCAGAGTATCATCAGTTGAGAATCAGAGATTTGGATGTATCCAAGACAGCTTTTCTCATGAGGTATGGGCATTATGAGTTTCTGGTGATGCCCTTTGGATTGAGGAATGCAGCAGTAACTTTTATGGATTTGATGAACAGGGTGTCCATACCATATTTAGATCAGTTTGTGGTAGTCTTCATTGATGACATTTTGGTGTATTTGCATAATGAGGAGGATCATGATAGGCATTTGCGAATTGTATTGCAGACTCTGAGAGAGAAGCAATTGTATGCTAAGCTATCTAAGTGTGAGTTTTGGCTCGATCAGATAGCTTTTCTTGGTCATGTGGTTTCAGCAGAGGGTACTAGAGTTGATCCAAGTAAAGTTGAGGCTATTTTGAATTGGTGTCCACCGAAGACTGTGACAGAGGTTAGAAGTTTTCTGGGTTTGGCAGGCTATTATCGTCGATTTGTGAAAGCTTTTTCTATGATAGCTACTCCACTCACCAAATTACTTTGGAAAGGAGTTAGATTTGTGTGGAAAGATTGGTGTTAGGCGAGTTTTGAGCAGCTGAGGGAGATGTTGACTCAGGCTCCTATACTTACCCTACCTGTGGAAGGTAAACCTTATGTGATTTACAGTGATGCTTCACATAGTGGTTTAGGTTGTGTTCTAATGCAGCAGGGTAGAGTCATTGCTTATGCCTCTCAACAGTTGAAACCGCATGAGTTGAATTATCCAAAGCATGATTTAGAATTTGCAGCTATAGTTTTTTTCATTGAATATTTGGCGATATTACTTATATGGGGAGAAATGCTTCATTTATACTGATCATAAGAGTTTAAAGTATCTGGGTGTTCAGAGAGAGTTGAATCTTCGGCAAAGACGATGGTTAGAGTTTATTAAAGACTATGACTGTTTGATTGATTATCATCCTAGCAAGACAAATATTATTGCTGATGCCTTGAGTAGGAAGTCTTTGGTAGGTTTGACTGCTTATTCGCTCCCGTCGCTTGTTGAGTTGAGAACGTTGCATGCTAAATTTGAGTCTTGTGATGATGGTGTTTTATTGGCTCAGTTGCAGTTTGAGGCCAATCGTGTTGGATCATATTAGAAAGGCTCAATTAGCAGATGAGAGAATCCAGAAGATTGTGTTGGTGTATCAAAAGGGGGATAGTCAAGACTTTTATGTGAGGGATGATGGCAGTCTATGGTACAGAGATAGGTTGTGTATTCCTGATGATGTAGAATTGAAAAGGATGATATTAGAGGAAGCACATCAGTCACTTTATGTTATGCACCCTGGGAGTACCAAGATGTATTTGGACTTGAAGCGACATTATTGATGGTTAGGTATGAAGAGGGGGTTTAATTATGGTTTAATATTGGAAATGCCATTAAATGTGATACTAAATGATTATTTGTTATCACATTTAGTTTAGGCATTGAGGAAGATTGATTTGCTTCATCCTAGTGGTGAGGGGAAAGTTGGAAGGATAGGATTGGAGGTTGTTTTAAGCTTGTTTTGGTTGCTATTTGAGGTAAGTACAAACTTTAAATACATTGGTTATATTTGCAAGACATTTGGCCTTAACAAATTTTGGTTGGAAAATGTGTTAAGTTACTTGATATATTGGTTATGTATGAATAATGTGCTATGACATTTGTAATGTCATATATGTGTTAAATGCATTGTAAAAAGCCATTGATAATGGCTAAATTGTGTAAAATGTGAAATATGTATATTATGTAAAAATGACCCAAAGTGTTTGGGTAATGTCATTTGTTGTGTATGCATTAAGTGCATTGTTAAAAAGCCATTGGTATTGGCTAGATTACATTAAATATGATTAATTTGTGAATTATGTGGAAATACCCAAAGTAATTGGGTAATGTGTTGTAAATGCAAAAATTATGATATAATGTAATGAGATATGTGAAAACATAATGAAATGAATTGATGTCGATATAAATGAAAAAAATGAAAAAAGTGAGAAAAAGATAAGAAAATAAGGCAATGTGCCTAGCTTGATTATGTGACAATGAGAAAGAGATTGATAATGAGAAATGTGAATAAATTGTGTGCCTAGTATGTTATTCAAATTTTCAGAGTTCTGTGTTTGGCGGCATGTCTATGATTGGCATTCGGGCTAGACGTTGGGCGTCACTATAAAAATATTTTTGAGGTGAAAAAACTGAGTCATATGCCTCAGAAACAAGTCCTTGAAACTTGACTGGGTGAAAAGACCGGGTCGTAAGCTCAGACCTAGTTGAACTATTATATTGATATTTTACCTTCGGGATGAGACACATGGTGTTATTATAGACCAAAACAGTAACTCTAAAATTTGAATAACATATTAGTTATCTTTGGGTCCATGCATGTGTTTGTTTTTATGTGAATTGTGGATTGTGAAATATTTAAAAAGTATGAGAAAATGGAATGATGTGATATTCATATACATTGAGCATTGGCATTACATTTAAGTTTTATTGTTATCAAGTTTGTATCGCAAGGCTTTTGGCTTAGCACGATTGTTTACATCGCGCAGGTGACAAGGTAGATTTGGCTGAGCGGAAGAGTTCTTCTAGATTAGGTCGGGTCTAGACTTGTGGTTGTGCTTGTAGAGTTGATATTGAAATCAGAAACACTGTCAGCAGCATGTATATATTTTATGTTATTGTATACTTTGGGTATTATGTATATTATATCATATTTTTTTGGATTTTATGTATTGTAAACTATAAAGAATGTTTGGGTTAAGTTATTTGAAATGGGGGTTTAAATGTGTTCTAAATTATATATATATATATATATATAAATGTTTGAGAAACTTGGTGAAATTGAGGAGTATGGGTGAAATGGTAATTTGAAATTATTTGGGAGTATTTTCTGATGCAGGTTGTATTTTGCTAAATTTTGGGATGTTCAAATTACAGACAAAACTCTGGTGAATTTTTTCCAGAGATTTTCATATAAAATGTTTATTTTGAGTTCCTATAACAAGTAAAGAATATTTATATACTATTTAATTTTATATATTTAGTATTTGAAATTTTAAATCAGAAATGTAAAATTTTTTATTAAACTGGGTTGTGACATTTTTGTACCGTATATGCATATTCTACATATACTAAGTGTATATATTATATGTGTATAGGGTATAAGGGTGTTATACTAAATTTTATATAATTGTTGATGAAGCTTGAGATGAGTGTAAGAAGAAGCAAATGTCTATTGTGTTAAGATTTGTTGATAAAAGTGGATGTGTGAAAGAGCGATTCTATAGGCTTGTTCATGTTAAGGATACTGTTGCATTAACATTAAAGGATGGAATCTTTTTTTCCATTCTCAACATAATCTTGATGTTTATAATATTCGAGGGCAAGGTTATGATGGCACAAGTGATATGAGAGGCGAGTGGAATGGGTTGTATACATTAATTTCAAGTTTTTGTCCTTCTGCTTATTAGTTTTATTTTATGGCACATCATTTACAGTCAGCATTAGTTACTGCATCAAAAGAAGTTATCCCTATTCATCATTTTTTTTACTAAGTTGAATTCCATTATCAATATAGTTTGTGCCTCATGCAAATGCAATGATCAATTAAAAGCTTCTCATGTTGCAAATATTGCTTATTTATGTGCTATTGATGAGCTTCAAAGTAGAAAGAGGCTTAATCAAATTGGTACTTTGCAAAAGCTTGGAGACACTCGATGGAGTTCACATGTGAGACTTGTTTTAAGTTTGATCAATATGTTTAGTGCAACATGTGAAGTTTTATTGAACATTATTAATGATTCAGCTCAACATGCAGATGCAGATATAGCTTATGAGGCATTAACTTCTTTTTGACTTTGTTTTTATTTTACATCTTATGAGAAAAGTTCTTGAGATTTCTAATTTGTTATGCCAAACCTCATAGCTTCAATCTCAAGAAATTTTGAATGCTATGCATCTTGTTTTATCTACTAAGTTACTCATTCAAAACTTAAGAAATGAAGGATGGGATAACTTTATTACTAAAGTAAAATATTTTTGTGAATCAGTTAACATATATGTCATAGATTTGAGTTCTCCTTATATTGCAAGAAGAGGAAGGGCTCGCCATAAAATTGACATTTTCAATGCTGTAATTAAGTCTCAATTCCAGGAATTGAATGACAAGTTCAATGATCATACAATAGAGTTACTTAAACTTAGTTCGACTTTAAATTCAATTAAAAGAGATGCGCACATCTTTCAGAATTGATGACATTTGCAAACTAGTTCAAAATTATTATCCACAAGACTTTGGAGAATATGAGATGTTGCAACTAACAGTACAATTAAAGCATTTCAGTCATGTGCAACGAATTTCTAAGTTTGAAGAGCTATCAACTACATCTGATTTGTGTCAATGGTTGGTGAAAACAAGAAAGCATAAGATTTATCCACTTGCATATAGAGTAATTACTCTTATTTTAACTCTTTCAGTTTCAACAACAATTACAGAGTGGCCTTTTTCAGTGATGAATATAATTAGAAAATAAGTTTCGTAATAAGATTAAAGATGAATTCTTCTCTAGTTATTTATTGCTATATATTGAAAAGGAAATTGCCAAAAAAAAATTTATAGATTCACTTATACAAGATTTTCGTGACTTAAAAGAACATGTTCTTTTTTGATATATTAAACATGGTAGTTTAAATGTGATTTGAGATTATTTTGCAATGTGTCTTTATATATTATCATTTGGTAGAATTTTAATATTTCTTAATTTTATTAATTGTATAATTATTTATATTTTTGGCCCCCCAATAATTAATCTTGGGTTCACCCCTGCCTATAATGCAATAAATAGTTTGACAACAATTGCATTATAATTTTAGAAAATATTAAGAGATGGTTTTGATATTAATAAACAAATTTTATTTTATACAAGGACATAACTCCTTACTAGAAAGGTCATACAGTATTATATTGTCTATGCAAACACAATTTCATACATGGTACTTCACAACGAAATTAAACCAAATTAGATAAATTTGTCCATTCAAATCATACCACGAATGAAATAAAATAGCTATCAATCCCAGAGCTTCGATTTCATTTATGGACAGTTTACGTTTATATGCTTAAATCATCAATATGTACAAAGTTCTAAACCTAGTCTTGAGCTGCACCTGAAAGAGGGGCGGATGCACGTGTACAAGTAACACCTTGTTTGTTTTATGGTTTAACATGGTTTCATAATATATGGTAAGGTTTATTTTTTATTTGTTTTGACTTTCATCCTTCATATTATAATTATTTTCGTGGTAATCTCATGATTTGAAAAAAAATGAATTTTCAAACTACCAATTTAATGATTTTCTATTTGTTTTACAATTTATCTTTCAAAAACATCCAAAATATTTTTTTTAAAAATACTAAATATATGCTAATAAATATTTTTCATCTTCATAACTTATTAAAATTTAAAAAAATCAATCAAATTAAATAAAAATATTTTTACTCAACCATATTATATCATACTTTTTTTTCAAATATGATAAATATTATTTACAATATCATACAACTCTACAAAGATGGCAAAAGATTAATTATATTCTATATAATTCAAATACTGGCCCCTGATAGATTTTACTTGGCCTCTCCATATGTTGGTGTATCATGAATGAAGAATGAGTTTGCAAAAAATCTAATTATTTAATTCTCATTTTATCAAAGAAATTTATGAATAAGCACTATCAACTATGCATGACCTATATAAAATGTAAGCCTTATGATCTTACAATTGAGTTTTTTTAACCTAATTTTAAGTTGTATGACAGCAAAACTTGTAATTCTTTCCTATAATGAGAAAATAAAGATCATGCCTCTCTTAAGAAATGAATTACAATAAGCACAAACTTCTAACAGCAATGCTACGAGGGGGAAACTGCTTAAAGTGATAAGCATGTAATGAATTTTAACAAAGCAATTAAATCTGTTGCAACCACTTTTTTCTCAAAAAAAAAAAAAAAAAACGAATAGTGTTTGACCACTGTTTTAACATCATACCGCATCTGATCAAAATATTCAACATAGGCTTTGCTTTACAATTAAAAATCAGGTCAAATTGATATTTGCATCCAAAGAACTGGAGGTGCAAGTATATGCTATCTATTTTGATGGGAAAAAAAATACTAAATAATGATTTCAAATTCGAATTTAGTAGAAAAATGTAGGGGGAGCATACTTGACTTACAAAGCTATGAATGAAAACTGTTGCTGCAAGGCAAAACAATAACGAATTCTGCTGATAAATTATGCGCAGATGCAAGTCATTCTAAATTTCTGTTTTTTTTTTTAAACAGATTAAACCTAACTCCTGCTTTTCTCTATAAAATAAAAAAGAGTTTTCTGTTGTCAGAAAAATGAAACTAATAAAGAAATGATCATCTATGAGCAAAAGACTCCGAGAAAAGATGATAAACAAAAGAGAACTTATAGAAAAGCAAGAACGCCAAAACGTGCTTTGTGGTGGTGCCTCCTAAAGCATCTGCGAACTATTCAATCCTTCTCTGAGCATGAAGGCGGTGAATTTACATGGTTCTCTTCTCTCAGGGTGTTTATCATTTGCTCATTTTGCCATTTTATGAAACCTTTCTCCAGAACATCTTCCATCCATTTATACCGACAGCACCCTCTAGCTTCAGGGATGGTCAGCCAACTTCTACGACGAGTGTTCTGTTCTGGCCAAGATTGTAGCTCTTCCTTTACAAGCAATGCAAACATGGCAGCTTTACACAAACCTTCTGGACTAAACTCATCTTGAAGGGTCTTGCTTTTGAATTCATAATGTCCCAGAAAATGCTGAAACAAACATCCTGAATATTAACTAAATGGATTCACAGCACAAGCAAAACCGTATGGAAAATGTGCATGTTTGCATGAAAAGAAATCAAAAGTTGCATCATCATACATAGGAGGAAAAAGAATTGCAAATTAGAAACATTTCTGATCCTTTAGGCACGATAAACATCTAATGCTTGGTAAACATTTTAGATTACCTATTTTTTGTAGTTAATCAGCGACACTGAACAAGTGAAGGCAATTCAAAACTCGTTCCCAACAATCATATAGAAGTTATAAAAACAACAAAAACAAAAAAGTAAACATAAGGTGGTGGTCACATATTTGTGAAACAGTTATCAATAGAAGATCCTGACTTCACTCTCACCTGGTAGAGCTAATAAGGAGTGCTACTTAGACATCATTACTAAGTGTTCAACTTCCTCTTTTTCATTATGACATTTGCACAAAATCAATAAAAATATTACAATCCAGTAAACATGAGCCATCAATAAGCATTGTCTCGAACTTCCAGGACTAATTTTTGCTTCTTAAAACTAGTAAACATCCATTTCTTGATCTCAACCTCCTCTCTCCCTTGGCCCTAATCAATCTCCAAAGTTATTTTGCAGCCAACTTGCCAAATTCTAGAGGTTTGATAATTCTTACTTTATTCAAAGTTATTTTGCAGCCAACTTGCCAAATTCTAGAGGTTTGATAATTCTTACTTTATTCACTTTTACTTTGTTATGGGAAATTGAATAGAAAGATATGCTTAAGCAACAACGTAGGAATAGAAGAAAAGAAGAGTGCTATAAGTAAAAAATATATATGAAAGAAGACTGTTAGAAGTAAAAAGTATAAGTATAGCTAGCACATTTATTATGTGACTCACTCTTGTTTCTTGCTAGCTTTAGGAACTAAATAGGAAAAAAAAAAGAAATAATTAGAAGAAAAGAAGACAACTGCATCCCTTATGTGGTAATCACCAAAGAAAAAGGTACAATGACAAGCATTTCAAGGTGATTTCTCCTCTATAAAAAGAAATTCACCTTGTTAATGGATGAGCTGAGGAGCAAATCAACAACATAAATAGAGAAGACCTTGAAAGGTAATGGCATCACAGCCCATTATATCTTATGTCCAATCTGCTTCATAAAAAACCCAAATTAAGCATCAAAACCTCAAAATTACTGTCATCATCAGTCCAGCTACATATATGGAATGTAACCAAAAGCATGCACTAGATCTCCAATTGTCTAGGATGCAAGTTCAGAAGCTACCAAAATTCCATCCAGTAGTCGTACAAAGATGCAATCAAATACAACAACAACAACAACAACTAAGCCTTAGTCCCAAACAAGTTGGGGTCGGCTGTATGGATCCTCAACAAAATAAGCTCAAAAACACCAAAAAAGATACTCCAGCCTTAGGCCCCTTCCAAGACACGGATTTTACGCCTCCATTCAAGTCTGTCATTAATCAAATCCGCATCAAGATCTAAGGCACGTAAGTCTCTTGCTATCACCTCATTCCACATAGTTCTAGGTCTTCCACGATCTCTAGCCCCCTCAATCAACAAATTCTCACACTTATGAACCGCAGCATTAGGAAGTCTTCTTAAAACATGCCCATACCATCTAAGTCTTCCTTCCCTCACCTTATCTCCGACATCCGCTACTTAAACTTTTTGTCGAATATGAACATTCTTAATTTTGTCCAGTCTGGTATGTCCACACATCCATCTTAGCATCCTCATTTCTGCCACACTCATCTTATGCAAATGTTGTCCCGTTGGTGCCCAACACTCACTACCATAGAGCATCGCAGGTCTAACAACCGTCCTATAGAATTTACCTTTCACTTTCAGAGGTATTTTCTTATCACATAGAACCCCAGTCGTACCCTTCCACTTCAACCACCCTATCTGTATTCTGTGAGCCACATCTTTATCTATACGGCCATCATTATGGAACACCAAACCCAAATATTTGAATTTCTTGGTTTTAGGAACTAAAACTCCATCCAACTTAACCTCATGTTCCTGCTTCTTCCTTAGACTGAACTCACAGTGCATATATTCCGTTTTACTCCTACTTAACTTAAAACCCTTGTCCTCGAGGGTTTTTCTCCACACTTTCAGCTTACGGTTTACACCAGCACTAGTCTCATCAATTAAAATAATGTCATCAGCAAACAACATACACCGAGGAACATCGTCTTGTATGCTTCTGGTTAGCTTGTCCATAACCAGGGTAAATAAATATGGACTCATGGCCGAACCTTGATGCAATCCGGTAGTAATGGGGAAAGCCTCAGTGTCTCCACCAGGTATTTTCACACTAGTGGATGCATTCTCATACATGTCCTTGATGATGTTGATATATTTGCCGCTGACTCCTTTCCTCTTCAAAACCCACCATAACACTTCTCTTGGTACTCTATCATAGGCTTTCTCCAAGTCAATAAATACCATGTGGAGATCTTTCTTCTTCTCTTGATACAATTCCATTAGTCTTCTTAGAAGAGAAATAGCCTCCATGGTAGATCTCCCTGACATAAACCCAAACTGATTCTCCGAAACTCTTGTAAGCTTCCTCAATCTGTGTTCAATAATTCTTTCCCATAATTTCATAGTATGGCTCATAAGTTTGATACTCCGATAATTTGTACAGCATTGAATGTCTCCCTTATTTTTATATATGGGTACCAGGATACTCTTCCTCCAGGCATTCGGCATCTTACGTCCTTTCACAATAGCATTGAAGAGTTTAGTTAACCAGGCAACTCCTACCTCTCCAAGGTTCTTCCAAACCTCTATAGGAATACCATCCGGGCCACAAGCTTTACCAACTTTCATATACTTCAAGGCTTCTCTTACTTCACTATACAAGATCCTCCTAGACCAGCTGATATAACCATTTGTTGCATGAAGACCTTGAAAATCTTGTTCATATTCAGGGTTGAATAACTGCTCAAAATAAGCCTTCCACCTCTCCTTAATCTCAACATCTCCTGTCAACACCCGTTGATCTTCGTCCTTTATACATTTGACTTTGCTTAAATCTCTGCTTTTCCTTTCTCTTATCCTTGCAATCTTATAAATGCCCATTTCTCTCTCTTTAGTACCTAACTTTTGATAAATCCCTTCTAAGGCTCTGCCACGAGCTACACTAACAGCCTTCTTTGCTTCTTTCTTAGCCCTCTTATATTCTTCAAAGGCCTCGCTATTAACCGCATTCGGTAACTTTTTATACCATTCCCTCTTAGCCTTAATAGCCTTTTGAACCTCCTCATCCCACCACCATGCATCGTGCGGTCGAGGCCCTGCCCCTTTAGAGATCCCAAGCAATTTACTACCTGCTTTCTTAATGCCACCTTCCATTTTTGTCCACAAGTCCTCTGCACTAGCCTCAAGGTTCCAAATGTCTTCCTTTAGTAACTCTTCCTTAAAGGTACCTTGAGCTAGGTCTTTCAATTTCCACCATTTTATCCTTGGTTCCAATACTTTCTTATCATTCCTCCAGCTAGTTTTATTCTTAACATCTAAAACCACAATACGATGTTGCGCCGTCAATGCTTCACCCGGAATGACCTTGCAATCCTTACACTTACTTTTATCCCGTCTTCGAGTAAGTATGAAGTGTATTTGACTTTGTGTTCGTCCACTCTTAAAGGTAATCAAGTGTGACCCCCTCTTTTCAAAGCAGATATTTGCCAGCACTAGATCATAAGCCACCGCAAACTCCAAAATGCTCTTTCCCTCCTCATTCCTGTTGCCAAAACCATAACCCCCATGGACCCTGTCATAACCATTACTGTCCTTACCAACATGCCCGTTAAGGTCCCCACCAATGAAAATTTGCTGATTATCCGGAATATCTTGCATGATTTCATCCATATCTTCCCATAACTGAACCTTGGATGCTCCATCCAAACCTACTTGGGGAGCATAAGCACTAATAACATTAATGGTGTCATCTCCCAAAACAAGCCTCAAAGAGATAATCCTGTCTCCCTTTCCCTTCACTTCCACCACCTTGTCTTTAAGCGTAGGCTCAATAATAATGCCCACACCATTCCTATTGTTATCCAAGCCACAATACCACAGCTTATATCCTGAGTTACCAATCTTTTTTGCTTTATTTCCCTTCCACCTGGTTTCCTGTAAACAAGCAATACTAACCTTCCTTCTTTTCAAAGTATCCACAAGCTCTATGGACTTTCCAATCAGAGTGCCAATATTCCAACTACCTAATCTTAATCGGCTCCCTTGGACTTGCTTCTTTAGCCGCATTCGTCCATAATGCGGTAGCCCTTTCCTGTCTGACACCACATCCGGGCGCTGATATGGCGGGACTAACTTCTTTACCTATACTCGTCCATGGCATGGGAACCTTTGCTCATACTCCACCACACCCAGGCGTCAATGTGATGGAACCCCTTGCTCATTTAACACTACACCCGGGTGCCGATGTAGCGCGTGCCTAGGTGAGCACGTCCCAACGGTATAATGATAGCTTTGAGAATCCATAAAAAGTTTGGCAAAATTTTTACACTGGCCGCCAACCTACCGCAACCCTCCTCCTTTATCCGGGCTTGGGACCGGCTACGATACTCGCAGGCGGAGTTAAAGATGCAATCAAATGCATGTGAGATATCACCAATATTCTTCGTAACAATAGTAGCCATCACCAGAATCATATCCATGACATCTGAAAATGTTAAAACATCTATCCTTATTATTTCATCTCATGAAGTCAACTTATAGGAATCAAGTTGTGTTATTACAAACACCATCCCCTTGGGCCCTTTTCGTTCTTGGATTTCTTCAGAGAGAATGATCTATACATACTACAAAAATGAGTGAAAACTCACGAAAGTGTAAATACATACTTTAAAAAAGCATTGCGAAATTGAGCAGCTTTTACATTAGATGTTAAAAAGAAATTGGTCTCTTTGACAAAATTATCGTGCCCAGCAACAAGTACATTGTTTCTAGAAGATGAAGTTAAAGTAAATTATGATGTCTTGAAGAATTTTTCCGATTCCTATGGTTCGGTCCCTTCTCCTAAATGTTCTCATAGATAATGCTCTCATTAATTGACTGATTGGCCAGACATTTGATACTATTGTCTCTGCAGTATAAAGTCATTCTAATCTTCTTTTGTATTAGCTATCAGCAAATGTCATATTATAAGCATTTGAATTGATTCTTAAAGATGTATCATGCTTTTTCTTGTGAAATTCTCATAAGTGACTGGTTCTTATGTTTTTTACATTTCTGCTTTCTACATTTCTGTAACAACCTGAAATTAAGAGTATAGAAAGAAGAATAAAAGAGAACAGAAAGAAAGAGATAGAAAAGAGAATCAGAATTAAGGGAGAATGGAGAATAAAGAAGAGAAAGGAATTAGAAAATGCTGATAATCATATATGATGCTCCTGCAGCGTTACACTCCTAAATTATAGGAGAATCAAGCTAAAAGACAAAATAACAGAAAATTATACCAATTGCTCACACTATCAGCTATAACTAAATCTTCCCAATCATTGACTGATCTCAACATTCCAGCTAGGCAATTCGTACTTCCAGCCATCCAGCCTGCCTCTAACTAATTTCCTTTAGCTCCTTCCCTTTCCTTCTCCTTTGATATGTAACAATGCCTACCCCTTTTAGCCATTCTTGTCCCCAAGAATGCATAACATCAGGGAACTGATTAGAGATGAAAGTTAAATCTTCCCAGGTAGCATCAGAGTGTGGGAAGTTAAGCCATTTCACCAAAATCTGTTGCACATGCTGATTACCTCGAAGGATGACTCTAGAATTCAGAAATTTTTCTGGACCTACTGCTGGTTTTGTTTCCTGAAAACGGGGAAGTTCAGCAATAGGAACCTTGTGGCTGCCAATCTTCTTCTTTAACAAAGAAACATGGAAAACTGGATGAATTCTTGAGTGTGCTGGCAGTCTCAGTTTATAAGCTACTACACCCACTTTTTCAATCACCTCAAATGGGCCATAGTACTTAGCTAATAACTTCAGATGTCGTCTTAAGGCTACTGAAGTTTGACGGTAGGGTTGAAGCTTCAAATAAACCATATCTCCCACTTCAAAACTTCTTTCAGTCCTTCTAGCATCAGCATACACTTTCATCCTGTGTTGGGCTAGTAATAGATTCTCTTTGAGTAGTGCCTGTATCTGTTCTCTTTCTGTTAGCCAATTTGCAACTGCTGCTACTTCACTTGAGGTGTTTAAAAGCATAGGTGAAGCTGGATTATACCCATATAAAGCCTGAAAAGGAGTCATCTGAATAGCAGATTGGTAGGAGGTATTATACCACCACTCTGCTAATGCTAACCAATCACTCCATTGATTTGGTTTCAAGTGAGTCATGCATCGCAGGTATGTTTCAAGAGTTCTATTCAATCTTTCTGTTTGACCATCGGTTTGAGGATGATAAGATGTGCTCATATGCAGCTGGACGCCTAATAGTTTAAACAACTCCTTCCAGAACAAGCTTGTAAACACTTTATCTCTGTCTGAAACTATAATCTGAGGAACACCATGCAGCTTACCAATATGATTCATGAATGCTGTGGCCACTACCGTAGCTGAGAATGGGTGAGATAAGGGCACAAAATGCGCTGACTTTGTTAAACTATCCATCACTACTAAGATAGTGTTGAAGCCTCTCGATTTGGGTAATTGCTCAATGAAATCCATGCTAATATTAGCCCAAGCAGTAGCAGGAATAGGTAATGGTTGAAGTAAACCAGGGTAAGAACAATTTTCACCTTTACATTTGCTGCAAACATCACATTTCTGAACCCAATCTTCTATTGATTTCTTCAAGCCAGGCCAATAGAAATGATTTCTCATTCTGTGATATGTACTCTGTATCCCAGAATGGCCCCCTAAAGGGCTGTCATGGAATTGGTTCAACAATTTGATCCTTAAGTCAGTAGAATTGCCTATGTATAACTTTCCCTTATATCGTAAAAGACCTTTCTGCAAAGAATAATTGTTCTAAGAATTAGGACCAATAGCAGTAGAAAGAAGAAGGTCTTGTGCTAGAGGATCATCAATATAAGAATTCTCCACTTCAGTGATCCAAGCAGGCACTACTATGGAAGCATACAGCTGACTGTCCATATCATGTTGCCTGGATAAGGCATCTGCTGCCTTGTTTTCTCTCCCCTTTTTGTAATGAATCTTGTACTACAACCCAAGCAATTTAGTTATGCCTTTCTGTTGGACACAAGTATGGAGTCTTTGTTCCAGAAGATGTTTGATACTTTGATGATCTGTTTTGATGATGAAACTGCCTTGTTCAAGGTAATGTCTCCATTTTGTTACTGCAAAGATGATAGCTAGCAACTCTCGTTCATATGCTGAGAGGTTTTGATTTCTGGGGCTCAAATGCTTTGAAATGTAAGCAATGGGTCTTCCTTGCTGCATTAACACTGCTCCTATCCCACTGCCACTTGCATCACATTCCAATACAAATGGCTGGTCAAAATTTGGAAGTGCCAGAACAGGTGCAGTAGTCATTATATTCTTAAGATTGTCAAAAGTTGTTTGTGCTTCAGGATTCCATTTGAAGGAATTTTTCTTAAGTAATTCAGTGAGAGGTTTGCAGATCACTCCATACCCTTGAATAAATCTTCTATAATACCCTGTCAGCCCCAAAAACCCTCTCAACTGTTTCAGTGTTGTTCGAATAGGCCACTCTACCATGGCACGAATCTTAGAGTTATCAGTAGAGACTCCTTCAGCAGAAATTACATGACCCAGATATTCCACTGCTTTACTTCCAAAGACACATTTTTCCTTCTTAGCAAATAGCTGCTGCTCTAATAAAATTTGGAAAACAATTTTCAAGTGGTGTAAGTGATCAGTGAATGACTTACTGTAAATCAAGATGTCATCGAAGAAGACTAAAACAAACCTTCTAAGATGTGGCTGGAAAATCTTATTCATCAAGGCTTGAAATGTGGCAGGTGCATTGGTTAGCCCAAAGAGCATAACCTTGAACTCATAATGGCCAATGTGAGTTTTGAAGGCAGTTTTGTAGATGTCAGCAGGTTCAAGCCTGATTTGATGGTAACCAGCCCTCAAATCTATCTTGGAGAAAACTACTGCTCCATACAACTCATCCAATAAATCTTCTATGATTGGAATAGGGTATTTATTTTTAACAGTAAGCTCATTCAACACAAAACCTCCAACTGCCATCCTTCTTTTTGACTAATAAGGCAGGTGAAAAAAAAGGACTCTGGCTTTGCTGAATAATAGAACTGTCTAACATTTCTGCAGTCAATTTTTCAATTTCAGCTTTTTGAAAGTGAGGGTAACGATAAGGTCTTAGACTAACAGCTTCTGAGTTTGGTTTAAGAGGAATGTTGTGGTTGATATCTCTAAAGGGTGGTAATTGGGAAGGTTTGAGAAAGAGTTGGTTGTATTTGGTAATGAGGGATTGAAGGGAGCTCTGGAATTTAGAGTTGTGGTGGCAAGGAACTGGAATAGGCTGGCAAGTAGTAAGCTGAATTGAGAACAATCTAGCTGTTACACCACTCCATCCTCTCTGTATAATCTTCCCCAACTCCTTCCCACTCATTAAACTTAACTGCCCTGTCTCTGTAATACTCTTCAACTCGACTTGTTTCCCATCTTTCTTAAACAACAATTTACAGCCCACAAAATCCATGGTAATGGGGTTATAAGCCTTCATCCAATCCACCCCAAGCACCATATCATAGTCACCTAATTCCAGTATCCGCAAATCAAAGGAAAATTCAATCCTTGCATTACCCAGCCACAGCCCTGACATTTGGACCTCACAGTCAGCTTCCTACCGTCTGCTACAGTTACTGCCATCGGGTTAACAGTAACTGTAGGCAGCTTCAGCTCCTCCACTACTTTTGGATCTATAAAACTGTGAGAGCTACCAGAATCGACTAAAATAATAATCGATCTATTTTTAATAAGCCCTTTTAATCTTATTGTGTTATCAGCATGCGTACCGTCAATCAGATGTAGCGACAGCTGAGCCTGTTCAATCGTCTCTTCTTCATCCATCTCTTCAACGGCCTGCCAATCTTCTGTCTCAAATTCGGCCTCATCCAAACCTTCAACTCCTTGCAACGTCATCATCGGTTTCAACATGCAACGGTGGCCAAGAAAGTACCGATCTCCACATCGGTAACAAGTGTTGGATCCTCTCCTGTTAGGATTGTGAGAAGCGAGGGATTTTGGGTTATTGTTTTGCTGTGATTTAGGGGTAAAAGAATTAACGGTTTTAGGATTTTGGATGATCGGGTTGTTAGTAGTAATGGGTTTTGGCGTTTGGGCCTGGGTCGGGTTGAAGTTGGACTTCTGAAACGATGCGTTTTGCGAGCGGTACTTTCGTTGAGCTGCTCCAATAACAATCTCCTAAAGCCTGGCCTGCTCACAGGCGATTCTCAAGGAATCCGGTTGCAGCATCCTCACCATGGCACCGATTTCTTCCTTCAATCCACCCAGGAAACTTGAAAGATAGTAAACTTCTGAGAGGTTAGGGTTTATTCTTCCTACTTTTGCCTTTGCCTCCTCAAACTCCTCTTGATAGTTCTTCACCGATCCCGTCTGACGGAGTTTGTGGAAGTCAGCCACTACATCTTCTACCGGTGACTCTCTGAAACGTCTGAGTAGAGCTTGAGAAAACTCTTCCCAACCAGCAGCTTCATGCGTTTGAACCCAATCCCAGAACCACCTTTCAGCCACATCGGAAAGATACAGACTAGCTAACTCCACTTTCCTCTCCTCAGGCACTTCATAAATTTTAAAGTATTTACCACATTTCCACAACCAAGATTGAGTGTCCATACCTTCAAAGACGGCTAAATACATCTTAAGTAACAATCGATTATAGTATCCTTGACCTCCACCCCACTGAGCAGTACCGGTAAACACCTGTTCTCTCTCCTCTACTCCTTCATCATCTACTTTGCTTTCGGTTTCATGGTTCTCAAATAAAGATTGGGTAATAATCCTTTCTGAGAAACAGAAGGATCTCCAATCAGCTGTTCTTTACCTTTACCCTGTAAACTCATAAGGACTTGCATCAATTGTCCTAGTTGGGTACTCAGTTTAAGTTGCTCCTCACGCAATTGATCAAAATTGCGATGGTGTTCCTTTTGCATGGATTCCATTCTGAGATGCATTTCTTCTTGAAGAGAGACGAGTCGATCAACTTCTTCTGTCTCATCTGTGACAGCAGTAGAGGTTTCTTCTGCACCTACACCTCTGTTTTTCTTAAACTTGCTCATAATGATAATTGTGGTTGATTGGCCGAGTATCGTGGGCTCTGATACCAATTTGTAACAACCTGAAATTAAGAGTATAGAAAGAAGAATAAAAGAGAACAGAAAGAATAGAGAAGAACAGAAAGAAAGAGATAGAAAAGAGAATCAGAATTAAGGGAGAATGGAGAATAGAGAAGAGAAAGGAATTAGAAAATGCTGATAATCATATATGATGCTCCTGCTGCGTTACACTCCTAAATTATAGGATAATCAAGCTAAAAGACAAATAACTAAAAGACAAAATAACAGAAAATTATACCAATTGCTCACACTATCAGCTATAACTAAATCTTCCCAATCATTGACTGATCTCAACATTTCAGCTAGGCAATTCGTATTTCCAGCCATCCAGCCTGCCTCTAACTAATTTCCTTTAGCTCCTTCCCTTTCCTTCTCCTTTGATATGTAACAATTTCTTTTAAGAGTAGGATACAGTACATACTTTAGGCTCAAAGTTTCTGGAGGTAATCTCTTCCACAAATGTTGGATAAACTGCTGGTTATATCCTTCAGAATGTCACAAAAATCTTTGAAATGATAATCCGACAAACATACTGTAGCCTTTTCACATCATTTATCTACATATCAAACACATATTAACACTTTAGCCTGAAAATTGATTTGCACAGTCATATGAAAAACAAGGATAGTCAGAGTATATCTATCACATACAATTATATTGACAATAATTGGCTAGAAGAGATGGAACCTGATACTTGATTATCATGGCAGGTTTTTATTAAGGGCTATAAGATGATCAAGTATAGAGGCAGCATCTTCATAAACCATATTCACTGATGGAGAAAACTTACTTTAAGCTTCCCTATCTATGCATAACCCATAGCCTTTAGCTTTGTTTTTCAATGTTACATCCTAGAAATACTTCATGGGGTGCGAATCATAATTCTTGGATATATACACAGATACAGTGACATAAGTTTCTTCCCTAAGAGCAAGTTGTAATTTCTGTGTGTTTTACTTCTTAAACATAGAATGATATTTATACAACAAAAAGTAAGAAAACATCTACCTAACATAGACCACTAACATACACAGTCACCTAATATTATTCCCTATAGCTAAGTATTCAATTATCATATTCTTTTCAACTAACACTCCACTTATACAGATAATATACATCTTACTTTAACACTCCCCCTCAAGCTGGAGCATAGATATTAATCATGCCCAGCTTGTTACATAGATAATCAACCCGAGTCTCATGTAACACTCCACTTATACAGATAATATACATCTTACTTTAACACTCCCCCTCAAGCTGGAGCATAGATATTAATCATGCCCAGCTTGTTACATAGATAATCAACCCGAGTCTCATGCAATGCTTTTGTGAAAATATCTCCCAACTGCTCTCTAGTTTTCACATAGCCTGTGGAGATCAACTTTTCTTCAATTTTTTCACGAATAAAATGACAATCAACCTCAATATGTTTTGTTCTTTCATGATATACTGGATTTGAGGCAATGTGGATAACAGCTTAATTGTCACACCAAAGTTTTGCTGGTAATGAAGGCTTTATTCCTAATTCAGTCAAGATGTGTTTTATCCACAAAATTTCACATGTGGATTTGCCATGGTTCTGTATTCTGATTCCGCACTAGACCGAGATACCACATTCTGTTTCTTACTCTTCCAAGATATAAGGTTTCCACCAATAAAGACACAATATCCAGAAGTAGATCTTCTATCTACTTTGCAACCAGCCCAATCCGCATCTGTAAAACACTCAATATTAATATGTCCATGATTTTTGTAAAATATCCCAAGACCATGAGCCCCTTTTAAGTAACATAAGATTTGCTCCAAGGTTGCCTAATGACTGACTGTTGGCGAGGACATAAACTGACTCACAATACTAACAGAATAGGCAATATCAGG
Source organism: Garcia nutans (assembly GCA_947685225.1). Taxonomy (NCBI): domain Eukaryota; kingdom Viridiplantae; phylum Streptophyta; class Magnoliopsida; order Malpighiales; family Euphorbiaceae; genus Garcia; species Garcia nutans. The sequence goes on along the minus strand of CANTUV010000024.1, from coordinate 9,851,308 downwards.
GCGTTTTGTGAGATAGTTTAGTTTTTCAACCAGTCTAGTTTAGTTATCCAACGAGTCTTCTATATTTCTCTGGATCTTCAAATAATTCACCATCTTTTGTGAGTTGCAAATTTGGAGATATTGGAGTACTGCAAGGCTTTGCTCCTAATTTTCCCGTCTCAGTTAGCAAGTCAAGTACATATTTCCTTTGAGATAGGAAAATACCTTTATTACTTCTTGTTACCCCAACTCCAAGGAAATACTTTAACATTCCCAAATCCTTCGTCTGAAATTGAGTGTGCAAAAATGATTTAAGGGATGAGATACCCGAAGTATCACTTCCAGTGATGATAATATCATCCACATATACAACCACAAGGATAATACCAACTTCAGATTGTTTATAGAATACCGAATGATCTGATTTGCTTTTCTTCATTCCAAAATTTTCAACTGATTGACTAAATTTTCCAAACCAAGCACGTGAACTCTGCTTCAACCCATATAAGGATTTTTTGAGGCGACAAACTTTTCCATACTCCCCCTGAGCAACAAACCCAGGAAGTTGCTCCATACAGACTTCTTTTTGAAGGTCACCATGAAGAAAAGCATTCTTGATAACTAACTGATGCAAGGGCCAATCATAAGTGGCTGCAAGAGAGATGAATAACCTGACAGAAGTTAATTTAGCAATAGGAGAAAAAGTGTCAGAATAATCAACCTCATATGTTTGAGCATATCCCTTAGCAACCAAACGAGCATTTAACCTTGCTATTGACCTATCCTGATTCATTTTTACTGCAAAAACCCATTTACATCCAATAACCTTCTTCCCTGAAGGTAAATTTACCAAGTTCCAAGTGTCATTATCATCTAAAGCATTCATCTCTTCTAGCATAGCTTCATGCCATCCAGAATGAGATAAGAATTTCCGAACAGTTTTAGGAATTGTAATAGAATCAAGAGATGCAATAAAGGAGCAAGAAGTAGAAGACAAATTATTATAACAAACAAAAGAAGAAATAGGATAAGTACATTTGCATTTACCTTTGCGAATGGCAATAGGAAGATCAGAGTCAGAGTCAGGATCTTGTGATGAAGAGGACGGTTGAGGACATGGATCAATAGAGTCAAGTACTGGAGGAGCATCACTTGAAACTGAATCTGATAAGGGTGGAGGAGCTGCAGACTATGGACTAAGTATATCATTTCACCTGGAATAGACATGGATAATAGTAGGTTTAGGCTTGGCTTGAGAAGCTGAAGATGGAACAGGAGGATTGGTAGTCATTGGAACTATGATAGGATAGACTAACAGATCATCCTCCTCCCCCTGGCTTATATGAACTGAAGAGGAAAAGAACGGTATATCTTCAAGAAAAGTAACATCAGTTGATACAAAATACTTATTAAGTGTAGGGCAATAACATCTGTATCATTTTTGAAGTCGAGAGTAACCAAGAAAAATACATTTTAAAAATTATGGATCTAATTTTGTGATGTGGGAGCAAGCATCCCTAACATAGCATATCTTACCAAAAATTTTAGGTTCAATGGGAAACAATGGCTTGTTTGGGAAGAGAGTATTGTATGGTGTCTTACCATCAAGAACTGTTGAGGGCATTCTATTAATGAGAAATCAAGCAGTAGAGACAGCATCGGCCCAAAATGTCTTAGGTACATGCATTTGAAATAGTAAGGCTCTTGCAGTTTCAAGAAGATGCCTATTTTTTCTTTCTGCTACTCCATTTTGAGATGGTATATCAACACAAGATGTTTGGTGAATAATACCATTTTGAGTGAAGTAAGATTGAAAGAATTCTAATAAGTATTCTTTCGCATTATCACTTCGGAAAGTGCATACAACAGTATAAAACTGATTTTTTATTTCAGCACAAAAAACATTAAAGTGAGAAAACACCTCAGAACAATTTTTCATTAAATATAACCAAGTCACACGAGAGTAGTCATCAACAAAAGTGACAATATTTGAATCCAGTTTTAGACACTACAGGACAAGGACCCTACACATCTGAATGCACCAGTTCAAAAGGAGAACTGGCTCTCTTATTGACTCTAGGAGATAGACTAACACGATGATATTTGGCAAACTGACATGATTCACAATCTAACAACGAAAGGTTACAAAATTGAGGGCATAACTTTTTAAGCAAAGGGAGAGATGGATGACTTAATCGACAATGAGCCTCAAAGGGAGTTATTGCTCCAGTACAAGCAATGGATTTTAGTACTTGTGTATCAAGGATGTAGAGACCTCTTGATTCATGTCTTTTACCAATAATTCTCTTCGTCGCTATATCATGAAAAATACAATAATCAGGAAAGAATGAGATACAACAGTTAAGGGTACGAGTAAGTTTACTAACAGAAATTAAATTAAATGAGAAATTGGGTAGATTTAAAACAGATGATAAAGAGATCAATGGAGTTGGATTGATGGTGCCACAACCTTGAACAGATGATATTGAACCATCTGCTAAAGTAACATTGGGAGTAGATACATTTTGCAGAGGGATAGAAAAGAGATTAGAGTTACCTGTCATATGATCTGCGGCACCAGAGTCAATGACCCATTTGGAGGAGGAAGAGACAAGACAGGTATTTGGTTTACCTGACCCTGCAATGGCAGTGATAGGAGTAGATGAAGACTTCAATGATTCCTTGTATTGAGAGAACTTGACAAATTCATTTGCAGAGATTAGGATGGACTTTTCAAATGTCTCAGAGGTAGATGCAACATGAGCTGACTGGAGTTTCTGATTCTTGTATTGTAGCTTCCTACAATCTCTTTTCATATGCCCTGGCTTGTGACAATAGTGACATGCAATCCCTCTAGAATCTTGTCCTTTGTTATTGGGATAATTCAAGACTCCTTTACTGTCATTCCTGTAATAGGGACGTTCAGATGCATTTTCAACACTTCGACTAACTAATGCACCAGTAGATAGAACAGATGGGGTACATTCTGTTCGAAGTACCCTACTAAATACTTCTTGCAAGGAGGGAATATCAGAACTCGAGAGTATTTGAGATTTAGCAGTCTCAAATTCAGACGAGAGTCTAGCCAAAAAACTCAAGATAGCCATCTCTCTTTGAGCTTGCTGCACTTTTACATCAAGACTGAATGGTAAACATGTTAAGCTCCTCATAAGTCTTCTTAAAATCCATGAAATAGTGAGTAAGAGACTTGTCTGCTTGTTTTGCACGATAAAAGGCCTTACATCATAAATACGAGAAATATTTTCTTTCGCAGATCATAAAAATTTTAGGTATTCCATTAATTCCTTAACAAATTCACAGTGATTAATCAAACCAATTACTTCACTATCAATAGAATTTCTAATTTGCAAAAATAATCGAGCATCCTCCCTCATCCATGTTTATTTTGTCTCACCCGTTGGATCATCAGTCAAATGATCATCTTTATTAATACTTTGTAAATACAGCCTTATTATTTTACTCCAATCAACATAATTAGTTCCATTAAGCTTATATTCAGTGATTTTTGACATCACAAGAACTGCATCAGTTATAGCTATAGATTTTATCTCATTCTTATCTTCTGCCATTTTTTAATTAACAAGAATCAAAGCTATTTAACCTGAGTTTTAACTAGAAAATGTAAGAACCTGACCTGTGAGAGTAAGAACCAGCAGAAGATGTAATTTTCACAATGCTCAGATGCTTTGAAGCCCAAATACTCACTCCAAATGAAGCAATTAGAGTGTTCAATGGCTTAAACTTCCAAAAAATTTCAGCAGACTCAGTTTTTTTTTAAATACCCGAACCTTGTTTTGACAAGAGGACCCACAACAGATGATGATTTCATGAAACCAAGCACAAATTAGTGCTGTACAGAGAGAGGCGACCCAGGTGAAGGTGACTGGCAAAATTTTCGGCACCGGACGAGCCTCCACGCGCCGGCGCATGAAGTAGCAGATTTTTCTAACAGTACATGCGGCTCATGCGCTGACCTCCATGTCGCCAGATTCTGCGGAAAGACAAAACTAGAGGTGGCGCTCCTCCCTATACTGGCTGTGTTACTCCACGATCACTCCAAAGGGTGACCTTAAATTCATAGTACCAAAGTTCTTTTTTTTTGAACAGTGTTGAACAAATAGAAATTTGAACAATAAACTAAATACCCAATGTTTTCAATGCTCTGATACCAAGTAATTTCTGTGTTTTGCTTCTTAAACATAGAATGATATTTATACAACAAAAAGTAAGAAAACAACTACCTAACATAGACCACTAACATAGACAGCCACCTAATATTATTCCCTACAGGTAAGTATTCAATTATCATATTCTTTCCAACTAACACTCCACTTATACAGATAATATGCATCTTACTTTAACGCAAGTAAACTAAGAAAATTTTGCACTGTTTTGTTCATAGTCATTCCAATTTGTTGTACAACTTCATCACTACCATTAGAGTCCACTAACTGACATACTAACAGGATGCTCATATGCATGTGTCCAACATTATGAATTAGAATTTCTCTCAACCACTTGAATGAGATATTGGATGATGGTAAAAAGAGAGAGGGCAAAAAAAAGCCAACGCTGTTCACATACAGACCAAAAAGATAAAACCAGACTTTTCTTACCATTAAATCACCTCGAACTCCAGCTTCTTCTAGGGCTTCGCGTGCTGCTGCCTCCTCAACAGTTTCATCATTTTCCCATCCACCCTATAATTGCATAAATATAAACATTATTAAGTATAACATTGCTTTACTGTGAAAGATGAGTCCTAGATAGGAAAATTCAGCATTGAAATACAAAAGCCACATCCCTAGTTTAACAAGAACACAAAGTTGCAACTCCACATTATTCAATGCACTCTCCTTCCCTCTTGCTCTTTAGTTGTGGGACAACTAATTATTAGGAAGTTGCTTTTTGAAGAAATGGAGTTAGATGAATATCCTAAATTGTTGATATGAAAATATTGAGGTTTTAAGAAGTCCTTATCTGGTATACGAATTTTGAAAAGTAAAATGAAATGCTTGGAAAATTTTAAGATATAATGAAAGGTAAGTAATGATGCTTTGCATAGCAGAACAAATATGCTTCAAAAACTTTGTTTCCTATTGTTGATAAGCAAAAATAGGATAAGAACAATGCAGATCAGGGTATGGAGGCATCTTGGGATATATTTTACACACTGGAATGCAGAAGGAAAACACAACTATGCATTTAGTCATGAAATCAAGTCCAGAATTGAAATTTTATAATGAAATATTAATCTGGAGCTCGATAAGAAGCTGTAAAGGGAAATTCAAGGAGCAAATTCACATTCACTTCCCTTAAGGAAAACTTGCATGTAGGCGTAACATATTCTCCTCATAGGTTGGTGTTTAGTCTGCTTCTGCAATTTTTAGTGCACTGGTGGCGAGCAGCAAAATGGTAAAATGAGCAAGCTGTCAAACTAAATTTGAACCATTCTAAGACAAAATTCTAGATGCTGCTGAATATTAGTGACAGTTCCTCCATTGGGATTACTATTCTATTTGTTGTGACAGATGAGGCCTCATAAATGGAGCAGCTTAAGGTTCTTCAATCTTCTCTACATAACTCAAATGCAACAAGTTCACCTCATTTCTAATTTGAAAACAATATTGTCAAACAGTCACTTATCAAATGCATATCAATTGTATATTCATGCGTGGGGAGAAATCCATAGCTTTGAACTCCTTGTTGCTTAATAGCAGCATTGCTTATCTTTTGGTGTTAGTTGTAACATATTAATGCTTGTACCTACTCCCTCCGTCCCACGGAATTTATCACTTTTCAAAAAAAAAAATTATCTCGCTTAAATTGTCACTTTATACAATCAATAAAAATTAATTAGCTTTTATTCTAACTATACTCTTATCATTAATGACTTAATTAATAAAATGAGAATATGATATTAATAAATTAACAGAGCATATTTTAGTCAATTCAAAATAATTTTATATAATATCTAGAAAATTAATTGACTTTCTTAATAGGTCTGAATGAGCTGAGGGCGATGATTTCAGCGATAAGGATATAGTATTTATTTAGCTATCCCAAGCCACAAACCTTTTTCTGGCATTTCAAAAACAATAAAATTTAGAAACATCAATTCCCACAAGCTAAATCAAAGGAATAAGATACCAACATTTGTTCTAATCCAAGTGTGCAAGGATGCATGAGCATATGATGTGTGATTACATTGATTTATCACAAACAAGAAGTTAAATAAGCATATGTTTGGTAGACTGCAATGGAACATAATGTAATCAAGAAATGTATTTGATTACACTACATCACACCCCATTATCGTCACATAAGATACAGTTCAGCTTAAATGAAAAAAAATAATAAGTAAAAGATTAAAACCCAGTTAAAATGTATGCATCTAAATTTGAAACTCTCAATAAAATATACCTTTGGGAACAGAAGACCAGGTCCACTATTTGAGTTGATCATTAGCACCTCAACAACCTTTTCAGAAGCACCGTCATCATTTTCATCAGAACTTCTATATTTAAAAGGAATACACCTGCAAATTAATATGCTAGTCAGAACATTATTGGAAACAGAGAATGTATAATGATCATGATGATACAAAATTCACATTTTTCCTGATAAATATAATATATGTGATAGATTTTCCAATGGGTTTCACATCAAATGTGAAATAAACACAACAGCAATGAAATCAAAAAGAAATTGAATTGTAAAATAAAAGGCAAATGAAAATACCCGGCGACAAGGCGGCAGCCGGAGTCATAACGCTGCTGGTGGCGACCGGTGCGAGCCACCAATTCAGACATGGGATTATTTATAAAAAGTAATGGCTATAGGGAGGAAAATTTGAAAAAAATAATGTGAACCATTCTCAATACTGTCTCTCTCAAAATCAACAATGCTGCTCTTGCCGCTTCCAGTTTCTTCTGCATTATCTCACATTACACAACTACAGGCATCACCGCCAACCGACTCAACCGGTGACCGGTCACCAAATAAAAAAATAAATAAAAGCCTGAGAATATTGGGTGTTGCTGGGTTTCATTCATTGTCGAGGGAAAAGAAGAAGCGAAAAGAGCGGAGAGCACAAGGTTGTGGGCGTGGAAAAGGTCAGCTATAGAGACAGAGATAAGTCTGTTAGCCCTGTGCGGTAATTCGGGGAGAGAATGTGAAATAGCTACCCACTTGTTTTTTATTGCATACATGTATAATATTGTGAAATTTTAATTAATCAATTAATCGATTTGACCTTTTTCTTAATGGATCACTATCTCTAATCCATACTGTTTAATTATATATAATTATCATCATTTTAACGTGATAAATTTTATTTATAAAAAAATAAAAATTATTTAATATTTTTTATTTTAAATTTATTTTTATATAATAATTTAAAAAATATTATTATTAATAGAATGAATAATTTTTTAAAATTTTAAAATTCAACTTAAAATGAAGTCTAAATAAAGTACTTTCATAGTTTTATATTTTTTTTAATTTTTTAATTTCTAGATGAGAAATATTTCTAATTGAATAATATATTTTATATTTTATTATTTTTTTAAAAAAATTTTAACAATCAAACCGATCTTAATAATTTGAAATTGATTAAAATATATATTTTAAAATAACACAAGTAAAATTTCAAACTACAAATTCTCGGAAACTATACCACAAAACAATTTATTTGGACTTCCTACTTTATTTTTGCTTTGTGTCCGCATCTATCGTTTTCGCATGATAATTTCTTCCCGTCTTCTGTTTTTAAACCACATGCTTCTGGAAACATTTTCATTGCCCTGTTTCAAAAGCTGTTTCTGTATTGTGCTAAATAAGAGAGAATCTAATTCCATCTTTAGGAAGAGAGAAGAAAATAAAAGGGAGCTCTTTATTTTCTCTTCAAATTGGAGGGCTAAAAAAGGATTAAAAACAATTATTTTCCTTTATTTCCCTTATAATTTCTAGCCAAAAAATACTGGAAAGTAATAATATTTTTAGATTTTTTTTATATTCATGATTGTGAATTTGAATTAAAATATACGCACAATAAAATCTTAAAAATTCTAATCATTACCATCCAATTCAAACTAAAAATCAATTCGAAATTTTATTTTTACAGTGAAAATTAATTTGAACGAAGTTTTCAAATATTTGATTTTGACCCACTTATATAATTATGATTGTTGTCCTAAGATGGCAATCAAGAGGGGGTGAATTGATTTCCTCAAGAAATAATGACAATTAAAAAACTCAACAAAATAGAAATGCGGAATAGAGAGATGGTTGAGTAATGGAAGAAAGAAAGAACACACAAGATTTATAGTGGTTCGGATTTACTTCAATCCTACATCCACTTCCTTAACAACTTGTTAAGGTTCCACTAATCTTTGAAGTTTTTACAAGCTCACTTCCAACTTTGGTGTTTTCATAAGTTCACACCTAACTTCACAAGTGTTTTCTAAGGCTTACACTCAAGAACCTTTAAGGAGTTTTTAAAACTCACTCTCACAACCCAAACAAGAGTTTTACAAGGCTTACTCTCACAACCCAAGTGTTTTTCCAAGCTCACACTCAAACTTATACAATGGTGTTTTCAATGCTTACACCTAACATTCATTACAATTCAAATGTAAGTTTAAGTAAAAGAAAAGTTGTTGCTTGGCTATCAAATTCTATATTGCTTCACTTCTATATTTCTTTTCTTATGGAAGCACTGTATTTATAGCCAATGTGGTCTTACTAGCCGTTATTGATAGTAAGAATAAAGTCTTGGCAGTTTAAACCTTCTTTATTTAACTGTCCGATGTATTTCGCGGTCGTCCTTCATACAAGGATGGTCGCGCTCACATCACACGCGGTCGTCCTTGGACAAGGTGCGGTCGCTGCATTTTAAAAAAGCTTCAACGGTCGAATTTTAGTGCTCTGCAGTAGGAATCTTGCCCATGCTGTGATTGTCGGGACGGTCGCGCCTAACAAAGGTGTGGTCGCCCTTTTTGAATGTTGAAGTGGGTTTATAATGGTCATGTCACGTGTCATTCTCTGAAAGGGCAGAAGAGATGTCCGCCAAAATTTGAATGTCGCGGTCGCCTTAGGTAGCATCTCGCGGTCGAGTTGACAAACTCGCGTCGAACTTCTGGAAGCACCTGAGGACGCGAACACTACTGTCTCTTTAAGCAATTTTCTTCTGTATTGGTAAAGCGGTCGCGAATATGAAGCGCAGTCGCGAATATGGTAAGCGAGGCCGTGTCATTCGCCGTTCTTGTCACCGCGAATCTTACTGTGATTAGAATGATTTAATTTGCTTGAGTAGCGGTCGTCCATAACTTGGGACGGTCGCTCTTCTTTAGGTGCGGTCGCTACTGAGATCGGGTTTCTGACCGCGAAACCTATTGTGATAAGGTTTCATCCTTTAATTGAATGGTGCGGTCGTATTCAGGTGTGGTGCGACCGCTAGAAGTGTTCTGTTCAGCTTTATTTGAAGCAACCTAAGCCTGCAACAAGATTCTCCAAATACATGTTAAATGGATCATTCATTTGAGTTGTCAAGGATCAAAATTGAGATCATTTATCTAACAATCTCCCCCATTTTGACTTTGACAAATCAAATGGAATGATAAGAAAAATAATAAGTCTAAAATGCTCCCCCTTAACATATGCATGAATCATGGTTAAGTAATCTGGGTGCATTGATATTATTTGATTATCGTGGTGTATTGAATCATGTTTAAACAATCATTCCAAGTTCCAAGTTGTTTACTATTTCTCCCCCATTGTCATAGGCAAAATGCATAATAGAAAGCAAGAAGTTGATTAAAAAGATAGTAAACATCTTGTTTATTAAAAGATGGAGGAAAGTACAAGGAAATTAAGCAACAAACATTCAAGACAAAACATAAAATGAAAACTATTAAGACTAAACATCTTGAAAATTTAAACTATTAAACTATTCAGAATCATCATCCTCATCTATCTCTTCTTCTACTAAAGGAGCTTTTCCTTTATCTTGAGGAGCAAAAGAGGTAGAGCTAGTGCTAATGGACTCTTCTTCTTCAGGAAGGCTTTAGGTATGATCACTTATATCTCAATCTTCAAGATTGCATTGAGGCAAGTCCAGTTTGCCTTGCATATCATATAGATCATGATGCATGTGAGATATAAGGTCAATTCTCTTGTTCAAGTGCTGGAATCTCTTGGAGACACTTTTCTTGAACCTAGAGAGTTTCCTGGAGAGAGATTTGATAGCATTGAGGATGAGTTGAGTAGAGGATGAGGTAGTTTCTTGAGTTGCTTTTGATGAAGTAGCTTTTGGAGGTAATTCCATAGCAACTTCCACAGAGTCTCCCTCTTCCTCAATTGTATACCTTGGCCTTTTCTTTTGTCTATCCACAACTCCTTTCTTGCCAAAATAGTATACATATGTGCCTTCAATCTTCCTTACACATCCAGCATGTTCTAGATAATCAATTGTGATGGCACTAGAGGCTAGATTGAAAGGGTTTCTCAATGTAGCTAGGTTCAGATCATTCAGAAGGTTCAGGTGCCTAGCTATTTGAGTAATTTGTGAGGATAAGAAGAAAGTTCCAGTTCTTGTAACTGCATGATGATAGAGGGTGTCAATCAAGAACTTGGTTGTGTTCATTTGTATGTTGTGGGTGAAAGCATATAAAAAGATGAGGTCTCTTTTGGTTACTTTTTCATTCCCATCTGCTCTTTGATGGATGGTGTAGGTGATAATCCTATGGAGCATCCAATGGGTGAGGGATTTGATGTGTCTGGCTTTTGATTCTTTTTCAAAAGAAGTTTCTACAAAAATTTCTTGCCAAAATGCAGAGAGAGTTTGGTTGGAAAAGATTTGATCGTTGTAGGAGGTTACACCATCAGTAGGAAAGTTCCAAATATTGCCAAAGTCTTCTAGGGTTAAGGCTTGGTATTGATCAAACAGTTTAAACCTAACCCCATACCATCCCAGTGCAGAATTAGCACTCTTTTCTATTTGGAAAGACATAAGAAATTCCTTGCTTAAACTGGAATTACCTACCTCTTCAGGAAATACAAACTTTCTCCATCCAAGGACATCTAGTAATCTTTCAATTTCGTCCTTGATATTTAGAGCAGAAAGCATCCCACCAAAAGGAGATTTGGTTCCCTCAACTTTCTTTCTCTTCAGCATAGCATATCTAACATCTTCCTCAGAAGTTTGGTGATGAGGTTTGTGAATTTTCTCACCTCCTTTGGACTGTGGAGGAGATGGAGGATCATCTATAGGTTCTCTTATTGTGATTCCTGGAGCTCTCTTTGCTTTTCCTTTTATTTTGGAGGTTGTCTTCTTTTTGGGAGCCATTAGAATAGAAAGAAAAAGAAGAAAACTGGAAAACAGAGAGTGATTTGAGAAACAGATGAGTTTTGAGAGGATTTTCGAGATTCAGAGGGAAGTTTATATGCTTTAATGACCAAAATATCAAAGAAACTGATGTATCATACTCTTAAATAGAAGAAATTAAGAAAATAGCCGTTTATGACTGTTGAAAGTTAAGAGTTGCGACCTGTCATACAGCCAACGGTTACAAAATTTCGAGCAGAGTGTACAGAGTGCGGTCGCACATTCAAAAGGGTGTGATCGCGAAATGCGGTCTAGCGACCATTAGCATGATCAGTACGCTCGCAGGTGAAGAAACTATCTGTAACGGTCGAAATTGTTCAAATTATTGCGTCCGCGCACAAATTTTCTCGACCGCGCATAGAGTTTTTTATTTGAATGAATCTGGCAGACGAGATAGCGATCGATATGGTCAATGGAGCGAACGCGACTCACTTAGAAATGAAAGAGTCAAGGAAAGATGGAAGATTTTTCTAATGTTTAAGCAAAAAAAAGTTTATGCATATTGAAACTTCATTGATAGGCAATTTTTTTATTAATTCAAAGTGATTCCATCAATCATTCCTAAATTAAGTTTAATGAAGTTAAGTCTATCTTTATTCAAGGGTTTTGTAAATATATCAGCAAGTTGATTTTGTATATCTATAAATTCTAGGATTATATTCTGATTTTGTACATTTTCACTCAAGAAATGATGTCTAATATCTATATGTTTGGATCTTGAGTGTTGGATAGGATTTTTAAACAAATTGATAGCACTAGTGTTGTCACATTTAATGGAGATATTGTTAAATACTTTACCATAGTCAAGCAATTGTTGTTTCATCCATAATACTTGTGTGCAACAAAAACATGCTGCAACATATTTGGCTTCCGTTGTGGATAAAGCAACCGATGCTTGTTTTTTACTATGCCAAGAAACTAGACAATTACCAAGAAAGTGACATGCTCCTGTAGTGCTTTTCCTATCTAAGATACTACCAGCATAATCTGCATCTGAAAAGTTTATGATATGAAATGATGTGTTTTTAGGATACCAAAGTCCTAAATGCATTGTACCACTCAAATATTTCAAAATTCTCTTAGTGGCATTCAAGTGTGATTCTTTAGGATTAGTTTGAAATCTAGCACAAAGACATACACTATACATTATATCAGGTCTAGAAGCGGTTAAGTAAAGTAGTGATCCAATGATACCTCGATATTTCTTCTCATCTACTGCTTTACCATTTTCATCTTTACCTAATTTCAAGGATGTGCTCATAGGAGTTTTGTTAGTTTTGCAGCCATCCATTCCAAATTTCTTGATGAGTTCTTTTGTATATTTGGATTGGTTGATGAAGATCCCATCTTCACATTGCTTGACTTGCAGTCCAAGGAAGAACTTGAGTTCACCCATCATGCTCATTTCAAATTCCCTAGTCATACAAGAAGCAAATTCTTTGCACAAGGCTTCATTAGTAGCTCCAAATATTATGTCATCCACATAAACTTGTATAATTAAAATGTTATGCTTGTCCTTTTTAACAAAAAGAGTTGTGTCTACTTTTCCTTTTGAAAAACCATTTTCAAGTAAATATGCACTAAGTTTATCATACCAAGCTCTTGGTGCTTGTTTCAATCCATATAAAGCTTTGGTAAGTTTGAAAACATGATCAGGAATTTTGTAGTTTTCAAAATCAGGAGGTTGTTCTACATAAACTTCTTCGCTTATAAGTCCGTTTAGAAATTCACTTTTAACATCCATTTGAAAAAGCTTAAAGTTCATGTGACATGCAAAAGCAAGTAATATTCTAATAGCTTCTAATCTGGCTACGGGGGCAAAGGTTTCATCATAGTCAATACCTTCTTCTTGATTATAGCCTTTGGCTACCAATCTTGCTTTATTTCTAACAATGTGACCATTTTCATCAAGCTTATTCCTATAGACCCATTTGCATCCTATTATAGAGTGATCTGTAGGTCTAGGAGTAAGTTGCCAAACATTATTTCTTTCAAATTGATTAAGTTCATCTTGCATTGCAGTTATCCAATTTTCATCATTTAAAGCCTCCTCAACAGTCATTGGCTCAATTTGAGAAACAAAAGCAAAATTAACATCTACATGATTAATTTTAGATCTAGTAATTACTCCCTTAGATGTTTCTCCAATGATGAGTTCCTTAGGATGGTCTTTCTTGTATTGCCAATCCTTAGGTAGATCTTGAGTCTTTTCTTCAAGTTCATGCTGATTGATCTTTGGAGCATCAATAGATTCAAGAGGTTCAAGAGTACCTGCAGGGTCATTGAAAGTAATACCTTTCTTCTGATCACGATTAGATTATTCATCAAATACAACATGCATTGATTCTTCTATAACTAGAGTTTTCATGTTAAATACCCTATATGCTTTGCTATATGATGAATATCCTAGGAATATGCCTTCATCTGATTTGGATGAAAATTTTCCAAGATTATCCTTGGTATTCAATATGAAGCATTTGCATCCGAATACTCTAAAATATCCAATTCTGGGTATTCTTCCATTCCATATCTTATAAGAAGTTTTATTAGTTAAATGCCTTTTGTAAACACGATTTGCAATGTAACAAGCTGTATTAACGGCTTCTGCCTAAAAATAAGATGGTAAATCATATTCATTAAGCATTGTCCTAGCCATTTCAATTAAAGTTCTATTTTTCCTTTCAACTACACAATTTTGCTGTGGAGCTCTAGGAGCAGAAAAATTATGTGAAATGCCAAGTTCATTGTAAAAGCCTTCAAAATTTTCATTCTCAAACTCTTTGCCATGATCACTTCTAATAGATGTGATCACATATCCTTTTTCATTTTGAACTCTTTTTGCAAACGTTTTGAAGTAATTAAAGGCTTCATTCTTTTGAGCTAAGAAATTAACCCATGTGAATCTAGAGTAATCATCAACAAGAACAAATGCATATGATTTGCCTCCTAAGCTTGTAACTCTATTTGGTCCAAACAAATCCAAATGAATGAGCTCTAAAGGTCTAGAGGTGCTTATAACACTCTTTGATTTAAATGAGCTTTTATGTTGCTTACCATGTTGACAAGGTTCATAAATCCTATCTTTGTCATATTTTATCTTAGGTAGGCCACTAACTAAGTTTTCATTGCAGATATATTTCAATTGATCCATACCAGCATGTCCTAGTCTTCTATGCCATAACCATGCATCATTATTAGTGGACATTAAACATTTAAATGTATGATTTGAATGTATGTTGATATTATAAGTGTTGTTTGTTCTAGTACCCTTAAATATGATAATATCATTTGAATTCGTGATCTTGCATTCTTTGGAATCAAAATTGACAAAGTATGCTTTATCACAAAGTTGACTAACACTTAGCAAGTTATGTTTCAAACCATCAACAAGCCATACATCTTCTATTAAATCCTTACCAATAGAACCAATGGAGCCAACGCCAAGAATTTTACCTTTAACATTGTTTCCAAAAGTCACATTACCTCCATGTTTGTAGGTAATACTTGTAAAGAGCTTTGCATTCCCAGTCATATGCCTTGAGCATCCACTATCCACAAGCCATGTGCTTTCGTTGATAGTAGATTTTAGGCATATCTGCAAGGCAATAGTGATCATCTTCTTTTAGGTACCCACATGAAGTTGGGTCCTTGATGGTTAGTAGTAAAAGTGCCTTCTAACTTGAGATGAGCCTTTCTTATATAACAAGAAAAATTTTTGTGTCCGAATTTCATGCAATATGTGCATTGCCATGGTATTCTATACTTATGCATTTTTCTTTTTGTATTTATAGTATCATGCATACAACTACAAGTATGTGATTTCTTTTGTGCAGGTATAGTGTATAAAAATGCATAATTATTTTTGGCTTTACTTCCTAGCAAACCATAAGAAGTTCTTTTGGTACTTTTAGACTTGGTGCAAGCATCTTTGATATGAACATCAGAAATTTCAATTGTAGATGCTTTTACAAATGTTGGTTTGCTTGGTGCAATGTTGGTTGAGCCATTGAATCCTAATCCATATTTTAAGGAAGGTGATTTTTGGTTATTAATTAATGTGTCTAATGCTTCCTTTCCTTTATGAAATCTGGAAATTGATTCTTTTAGTTCTTTTAGTTCATGCTTCAATGTTTCATTTTCTTTAATAACTTTTTCTAAGTCATTTGAGTTTTTATTTAACTCTCCTATCGTATTAATCAAGTGTTCATTTGAGGTTTTCAATTCTAAGGTAGAGTTCTTTAAGCATATAAAATCTTTTTCTAACTTAGAGTTTTTCTCTTTATAAAGCATCATTTTAGAAAAATAATTTTCTATTTTAAAGTTCATGTGCTCAATCAAATCACTATCATCTATATCATTTGTATCATTATGTGCTACTAGATCAAAGGATTGAGTACTTACCTCATTGGAGTCATCTTCAATAGCCATGAGACATAGATTTACAATTCCTTCTTCTTCTTCTTCTTCACTTGAAGAAGAGTCATCCCATGTGGCTTTGAGAGACTTTTTCTTTTCTTTATCCCATTTCTTTTTGTTCTTTAATTTGAAGCAATCTGATTTAATGTGACCTGTTTTTCCACATTCATAGCATTTTACCTCATTTTTCTTTTCTTTATCTTTGAAGGAGAATTTTGGAGGTGTACCTTTGTTTGCTTGTAATCTTTTCTTCCTTTTCCATTCATTGATTCTTTTTGAGAACATTGCCATTTCATCTTCATCATCAGTACCTTCATTGCTTGAGCTCTCAACTTCTTTGATTGCTTTGAGTGCAATTGGTTTTCTCTTTTCTTTTTCACCTTGATCTTCTTCTTTCTCACTGTGTAGCTCAAATGTGAGTAGTTTGCCAACTAGCTTGTCGGTTCTTAATGTGCTGAGATCATGAGCTTCTTCTATAGATGATACTTTTGATTCAAAGTTTTTTCTAGCTCTTAGGGCTCTCAAGATTTTACTGTTTACGTCACCTTGTTCATATACCTTGCCATACTTCTTTAGTTCATTGACAATAGCAAGCAAGCGATTGGTCATGTCGGTGACATTTTCATTTGATTTCATCTTGAATAGCTCATACTCATGAACATGCATTTGTTTCTTGGTAAATCTCACTTGAGTCGTACCTTCATGGTAGTTTTCGAGTGTTTTCCAAATGCAATGTGCACAAGTTAAATGTTGAACTCTTCCACCTTCTTCTCTTGAAATGGAATTCATCAAGATGGAAGCGGCTCTATTGTTCTTGAATCGATCTTTGACATTGCTAGCTGACCATTGTGCTTTGGGAAGTGGAACTTGAACACCTTCAGCTTCATAAGTGGGAGGTTTCCACTCACTTTCCACGAAATTCCATAGTTCAATCCCTTAACTGTCTAGAAACAAATACATTTTGTGTTTCCAGTATGAATAATCAGTTCCATCAAAGTAGGGTCTAAGAATAGTGTTAAGATTTCCATGAGAGTTTGATGAAGAAGAAGTTGCCATAGTGGATCAAATTTCACAATTAAGTTTAAGAAATCTCAGGCTCTGATACCAATTATTGTCCCAAGATGGCAACCAAGAGGGGGGGGGGTGAATTGGTTTCCTCAAGAAATAATGACAATTAAAAAACTCAACAAAATAGAAATGCGGAATAGAGAGATGGTTGAGTAATGGAAGAAAGAAAGAACACACAAGATTTATAGTGGTTCGGATTTACTTCAATCCTACATCCACTTCCTTAACAACTTGTTAAGGTTCCACTAATCTTTGAAGTTTTTACAAGCTCACTTCCAACTTTGGTGTTTTCACAAGTTCACACCTAACTTCACAAGTGTTTTCTAAGGCTTACACTCAAGAACTTTTAAGGAGTTTTTAAGGCTCACTCTCACAACCCAAACAAGAGTTTTACAAGGCTTACTCTCACAACCCAAGTGTTTTTCCAAGCTCACACTCAAACTTATACAATGGTGTTTTCAATGCTTACACCTAACATTCATTACAATTCAAATGTAAGTTTAAGTAAAAGAAAAGTTATTCCTTGGCTATCAAATTCTATATTGCTTCACTTCTATATTTCTTTTCTTATAGAAGCACTGTATTTATAGCCAATGTGGTCTTACTAGCCGTTATTGATAGTAAGAATAAAGTCTTGGCAGTTTAGACCTTCTTTATTTAACTGTCCGATGTATTTCGCGGTCGTCCTTCATACAAGGATGGTCGCGCTCACATCACACGCGGTCTTCCTTGAACAAGGTGCGGTCGCTGCATTTTAAAAAATCTTCAACGGTCGAATTTTAGTGCTCTGCAGTAGGAATCTTGCCCATGCTGTGATTGTCGGGACGGTCGCGCCTAACAAAGGTGCGGTCGCCCTTTTTGAATGTTGAAGTGGGTTTATAACGGTCATGTCACGTGTCATTCTCTGACAGGGCAGAAGAGATGTCCGCCAAAATTTGAATGTCGCGGTCGCCCTAGGTAGCATCTCGCGGTCGAGTTGACAAACTCGCGTTGAACTTCTGGACTCACCTGAGGAAGCGAACACTATTGTCTCTTTAAGCAATTTTCTCCTGTATTAGCAGAGCGGTCGCGAATATGAAGCGCGATCGCTAAAGTGGTAAGCGAGGCCGTGTCATTCGCCGTTCTTGTCACTGCGAATCTTACTGTGATTAGAATGATTTGTTTGCTTGAGTAGCGGTCGTCCATAACTTGGGACGGTCGCTCTTCTTTAGGTGCGGTCGCTACTGAGATCGGGTTTCTGATCGCGAAACCTACTGTGATAAGGTGTCATCCTTTAATTGAATGGTGCGGTCGTATTCAGGTGTGGTGCGACCGCTAGAAGTGTTCTGTTCAGCTTTATTTGAAGCAACCTAAGCCTGCAACAAGATTCTCCAAATACATGTTAAATGGATCATTCATTTGAGTTGTCAAGGATCAAAATTGAGATCATTTGTCTAACAATGATTAATATATATATATATATATAATTTATATATTTTTTGTTTTTTAGTATGCTCTCGTAGCATGAAGTTATAGTTTTTCGTTTTTTCGTTTCTGACTTTTCTTTTTTTGGGATGGATCAAGGTAATCAACCGAGAACCATAGATGATGAAGAGGCGGAGATTATTGCGATCGATATTGCACCGGTTTTACCAAATCAAAGCTTTGACTTTTGCCTAATGGGTATGTTTCTTACTTATAGTCCTATAAATTTTGTTTCTATGAAATCAGTGTTAGCAGATTTATGGCATCCTATTGGGGGAATAACAATCATGGATATAGGGGCCAAAAGATATTTGTTCAGGTTCTATAACCAGGTTGACATGGATAGAGCTATTGAAGGGGCACCATGGTTATTTAACAAACACCTTTTGGTTTGGAGCAGAATTAGCCCTAATGAGGATCCTTTGAGAATCCCTTTGATCTCTCCTGAGGTCTGGGTTATTATGAAGAATCTGAAACCTGGTTTTATGAGGGACGATGTGGCGAGATTACTGGGTGACTTTGTTGGTCAGTTCGTGTTGCATGATACAAAATTCTTGTCTGAGTCTGCTGAACTTGAAGAATACTCCTTAAGGGTGTGAGTCAAGCTAGATATTCGAAATCCTCTGAGGAGGAAAAAGAAGTTGGTGGATGGCAATGGGGAAGCTTTCTATGTGTTGTTCTCTTACGAACATATTTTTGTGTACTGCTACCTGTGTGGAATTTTAGGCCATACCGATTCTTACTGTGAAGTTCGGTTGAGGAAAAAATCGGAGGAGTTGAGTTTTGGGTGGGATGAACGGCTACGAGCTGTGCCTCGCCGGAACAGGCATGCCCCCAGTCAATGGCTTTTCGAGAATGGGAAGTCTTCGTTAAGGCCATGGAGGACGGCGGAGAAGGAGGGTGATTTAATAAGGAAGGAGGATTCTTTGCCGATTCTTACCCAAGTTTTCCATAATTCCCTTTATGGTATTCAGTCATCGCAAAAGAACGGGGAGGAGGAGATGAGATTAATGGAAATGGATTCTTTAGGAAGATTGAGTATTGATGGGCTTGAAGATGAAAGTGGGTCTGCGTTGTTTGGGGACCCAAAGAAGAGGCCTAGAAATGAGAAGAATAAGTCCAGTCCAACTAATATTTCTTTATCCAAAGATTTACTAGGGGGTAACCAAGTTGAAGGGTACACTTCAGCTGCTAAGATATTGGCTGATCCCGTGAGGCGGGATAGCCGGAGTCAATGAAGATCCTTAGTTGGAACTGCCGAGGAATTGGCAACCCTCGGGCAGTAAGGGTGCTTCGAGATTTAATTACTAATAACAAACCCGATGTGGTGTTCTTGATGGAAACTCGTATGCACGCTAGCCGGTTAGAAGAAATTAAAGTTCTTGTTTCTTTTGATTATTATTTTTGTGTTGATAGAGCGGGCTTAGGGTGTGGACTATGTTTGTTCTGGAAGGCCCATGTGGATTTAAATGTAATTTCATATTCTAATAATTTTGTTGATTGCAAGGTTAATAATAATGGGATTTCATGGAGGTATATTGGATTCTATGGTTTTCCGGAAACAAATAGAAGGAGGACTTCGTGGAATTTATTACGGGCTTTGGGTAATAGGGTCTCTCTTCCGTGGATTATTTTGGGGGATTTTAATGACATTATGTTGAATTGTGAAAAGATGGGTGGGCCCCCAAGGCAGGATATTTTCTTAAATGGCTTCAAGGAAGCTACTTTAGAGGCCGGGCTTTGTGATATAGAGACCACAGGCCAATTTTTTACTTGGGCGGGGACCAACCCGTATGGAGAAAGAATTCAGCAAAGGTTGGATAGGGCCATGTGTAATGAAGATTTAGTGGTCTTGTTTCCAAATGTGAGGGCTTCAGTTTTGGTTACTCCCGTATCTGACCATTATGCCATTTTGACTGACTTGACCCATTTGGATCGGGAAACTCCACAAAATAGGTCCTTTTGTTTTGATAACTCTTGGCTACTTAATAATGAGCTCGAATCGGTGGTAAAGGCGTGCTGGGAGGGGCAGAATGAAACTAGTTTCATGGGAAGGAGAGATGTGTTGATTTTGAGGGTTAAAGATTGGGGGAGGAATCGAAATCGGGAGTTTTGGGAGAAGAGGAAAATTATTCTTCGGAAGCTTGAATTAGGGCACGGAGTGGTAGATGCTACTGAGGAATTAAGGCTGAAAGAATGTTGGAACCAAATCCTCCTCACGGAGGAGATTCGTAGGAAGCAGCAGGCAAAGCTTTATTGGTACTCTGGAGGTGATAAAAATTCTAAATATTTTCATAAATGTGTTAAGGGGAGGAGGGCAGTGAATAGAATAAAGTCGTTAAGGGCAGATGATGGGAGGATTGTTACAGATAGGGAGGTTATGGCTGGGGTGGCGAAGGATTATTTTGAGAAGCTGTTTGAAGGAAGTAACTCTGGGGAGTTTCGTAGGTTGGTGGGTCTAGCTACTTCGATTCTTACAGTGGAGGACTCTGATGCTCTGATTCAGCAGTTTACCAAAGAGGAGTTTTGAAAAGCCCTGTTCAGCATGCACCCGGACAAAGCTCCTGGCCCGGATGGACTTAATCCTGCGTTCCTCCAGAAATATTGGCATATCATTGGTGATGACATTGTAAAAGCTGGGAAGTTATGGCTTCAGAGAGGTACTTTTCCCTCTTCTCTTACCTTGACTACTATTGTGCTTATTCCAAAAGTCAGTGCTCCGGATAGTATGAAGGATTTTAGGCCTATTGCATTATGTAATTTTATCTATAAAATTGTTTCCAAAGTTCTGGCTAATAAGCTGAAACAAATCCTTCCCCATATCATTGCCATAAACCAATCTACGTTTGTTCCTAATCGGATGATAACAGATAATGTATGTGTGGCGTTTGAAACTGTTCACAATTTGAAGAATAGGAGGTATGGGGGTTTGGGTTACTGTACTTTCAAAATTGATATAAGCAAGGCCTATGATAGGGTGGATTGGAATTATTTAAAGGCAATGTTATTGGCCTTGGGTTTTCCTGCAGTTTGGGTACAATGGATGGAAATGTGTTTTTCTAATGTAACTTACATGGTAAATTTAAATGGCAATTTGGTGGGCCCGGTGGTTCCAGGGAGGGGACTTCGGCAAGGAGAACCTTTATCACCTTATCTTTTCCTTATTTGTGCTGAGGGTCTGTCTATTCTGTTCAAAGAGGCTGAAAAGGGCGGATTTTTGCATGGGTGCAGTGAGGGTAGGGGTTGCCCTCTGGTGTCACATTTATTGTTTGTGGATGATTCGTTACTGTTTTTTGAAGCAAAACCAAACGAGGCTATTGCTATCAAAAGGGTGCTGAAGGAGTATGAATTGGCATCTGGGCAGTCCGTCAATTTTATGAAATCAGGAATTATGTTCAGTCCTTGTGTTCGTAGAGAGGTTAAGGCTGCAATTTCGGATATTCTGGAGGTTACTGCATCGTTGGGCAGCAGCTCCTATTTGGGTCTTCCATCGCTTGTTAGTCGAGATAAAAAACAAATTTTTAGCTTCATAAAGGATAAACTATGGAAACGCATCAACAGCTGGAATAATAGGTTCCTTTCTCGAGCGGGGAGGGAAGTTTTGATTAAATCAGTTGCCCAAGTTATTCCATCTTATTGTATGTCGGTGTTTCTTCTTCAACGTACTTTCTGTGAGGAATTACAAGTCATCATGATCAGATACTGGTGGAATGGAAAGAGAGAAGTAGAGGGAGGCATTAATTGGCTGTCTTGGGATAGGATGGCTGTCTCTAAGAGGCTGGGAGGGATGGGCTTTAGAGACCTTTACCACTTCAATATTGCTATGGTTGGGAAGTAGGGTTGGCGATTATTAACGCAAACTGATACTTTGTTCTATAGAATTTTCAAAGCTAAATATTTTCCGTTGGGGGATTTTTTTAAAGCTTCTAAGGGTAATAACCCAAACTTTGTCTGGATGAGTATCTTTGCCACTATTGATTTGTTGAAGAAGGGTGTGAGATGGAGGGTGGGGGATGGGAGGAATATTTTAGCTGGTACGGATCCTTGGATACCTAAAGATGGTTCTTTTATTGCAGATGATGGTGCTAGCTTTATTGATAGATCTTTAATGGTGTCTGATTTGTTTTTGGTTAATAGGAGATGGGATGTTGGTAAGCACATGGAATTATTCTCTGTTAGGGATGTTAGTGCAATCCTTTCTATTCTTCTTAGCATGTTTGCTACAAAAGACTCATTGATATGGCATCATGATAAAAAAGGCTTCTATACCGTCAAGTCGGGTTACCACATTAGTCGTAATTGGGTAAACCATGATGCGAGTAATAGCGAGGTTTGGAACGGCATTTGGAAGCTAAAATTACGACCAAAGGTTCGGGATTTTATGTGGAGGGCTTTGAAGAATGTGCTGCCAACTACTTTGAGATTGAAAGTGTAACACCCCCATATCCAATGCACACACACTACAACACCCACAATGTAGCATAAGTGCACCGAACATAGGAATGCTACGATTTTCTTAACATTCAAAACATTTTAAACTTGATACCATAATCTTTATCACTATACATTATAGAAAATAAGTGATCAATTTGTAATACAAAACAAAATAGAGACATTTATTTAAAACGCAGCGGAATTTATAAAATCTTTACATATTTGAAAACACTTAATTCCATATTTACAAATGTGCATATATTTACATTATAAACATTACTTTACAAAATATAAAGAAGTAGTACATGATTGGCAAGTTTCTTCTGATCTTTAAGTTCCCAAAATCAACTCTTCAATGTCTACTCTCACTCGGTCTCGAAGAGCTCTCGGGTTCAACTCTAACAACTCTATCACCTGCGCGATTAAACACTATCGCGCTAAGCCAACGGCTTAGTAAGATAAATCATGCTAATGCTATGCTTTAGTGCAATGCAATGTCAATTCTCAATCCATATTATACATGTAACATCATATACTCAAAGCTAACAACATACCACATTTCAACATCTTTTCATTAACTCATAACATTGTTTAAGACATTCATATAACCTAGACACCTATGGGCCCAACAAGTATTTAATACGATATTCAGAGTTCAGAGTTACTGCTTTGGTTCATAATCACAATAATCACGCCCGTAGGCAATATATATATATATATATATATATCTCTATCCATGGATAGTGTAACAGACCCAGTCTCTTGGACCATCAACTCAACACATTTGAGGAGATCCTCAACCCGGCAAGACTGTTACAAATCATATATCTCATATTCACAATTCTCATAGTGTAACAGACCCAGTCTCTTGGACCGTCAACTCAACACATTTGAGGAGATCCTCAACCCGGCAAGAATGTTACAAACCATATATCTCATATTCACAATTCTCATCAACTCAACACATTTGAGGAGATCCTCAACCCGGCAAGACTGTTACCTTTCATCATTTCTTAGGCATGCCACCCAAATCCAGAACTCTGAAACTGAATAACATATTAAACAAACAAATCATTTATTATATAGTTACCATTTCCATTCTCAAATTCTCATCACATTTAGGCAAACATGCCTTCTTTCTTTCAATTGCATCATCATAGCCAATCACAATGGCTTTACATCATATCACATCTTTGATACAAGATTTCAATGTACATTACTCATGAAACACATTACCATTCACAATACATAACATAACATTGTTCAATCTCAACAATGCAATTAGGGCAAAGAACACTTAATATCATTCATAGATTTAGGATCTTCCACATCCATTTGATTAGATCATTCCATGCTTTAAGTATGTTTAAAGTGTTTAGGATTAGGTGTAGGTACCAAAGTACCTTTGAAGAATCAAAACAATGCAAAATGAACAAAGAAATAAAACCCTAACCAACACAATTGAGGAACACGGGCAGCTCACTTTGAGGGACACGGCCAAGCTTACAGCCGTGTCTCTCAACACCAAAACTTCCCGAGACAGACACGGGCAGATGACACGGCCGTGTCTCTCAACCAAAGACAGACAGTAGCAAACACCTTCAAGGGACACGGCCAAGCCAGTGGCCGTGTCACCCCAAAACTTGCCCAACACGGCCAAGATCCTCCAACTTGGCCGTGTCACCCAAATTTCTCAAGTCTTGGCCGTGTCTCTCATTAATTCCAGCCGTGTCACTCAAAAACACAACCCAAATCAAAACCAACACTCTTCCAAATGCATTTTCACACCCTTTTGCACAACAATAACTTCATTCAATTGGTTCTAATCAATGTTATTAACACATACCATACATATTCATCACATTAACCACTTAAACAACACATAAACATTACATTAAAACATTCACCAATACCAAACCCTAAAACCAACTTCCCACTTGATCTTCCACAATCAACCTCCACATATCTAACCATATTCACAACCAAACCAACACCAATTCCATCTTTTAACTTACAATCACTTTAAACACTTATAAACACATATCAAACACACCAAATCATCACATCAACAAATCACAATTTCATTTAGACACAACTTCAAAATTTACAAAAGGGAAACAAGAGAATTCTTACCTTAAATGAAGAAATTCCACAAATCTTCAACTTGGTTCTTCAATTCTCCCTTCAATCTTGATTCTAGCATCAAGAACACTTCTCTTTCCCTTTCTCTTCTTCAATCGTCGACACCCAAAATGAGAGGAAAGAAAATAATCCAAAAGTCAAACCTTCTTTTCTTCTTTAAATCTCCACCAAGAGATTTTACCCAAATATTTACCAAAATGCCCTTATTCATATAATTACCTTTTTGTCTCATATATGCCCAATTAAGTAATTATACAAATCTCAAATAAATATCTTCTCTTGCATTGACTCTCCATTTGACTTATGTATATTTTAATTATATCATCATATAAACAACATATAAACTTATCTCTAAACCCTCTTTCTTTCCCACAACACATATACACTTTCCTTTAATTTATTTTCTCTTACAATATAAACAACAACAAAATCAAAACTTCTAGGGCATGCATGAGGATATTACAATTCTCCCCCTCTAAAAAGAAAATTTCGTCCTCGAAATTACCTGAAATCATCTCTGAAATAGTTGAGGATATTGCTCTCGCATGGTTTGTTCACTTTCCCAAGTTGCTTCTTCTTTCGTATGATTCTTCCATAAAACCTTCACCAATGGCACTCTCTTGTTCCTCAACACTTTCACATCATGTGCCAAGATAGCAACTGGTTCCTCTTCAAATGTCAAATCTGGACTCACTTCGATAGATTCAATTGGCACAATATGAGATGGATCCGACCTGTATCTCCTCAACATAGAAACATGGAATACATTATGAATACGATCCAACTCAGGTGGCAAAGCAAGTCGATACGCCACTGGCCCAACTCTTTCCAAAACTTCATATGGTCCAATGAAACGAGGACTCAATTTTCCCTTCCGACCAAACCTCAAGATCTTCTTCCAAGGAGATACTTTCAAGAACACTTTATCTCCAACATCAAACTGAATGTCTCTCCTTTTCAGATCTGCATAAGACTTCTGTCGGTCTGAAGCTGCTTTTAACCTGCCTCGAATCAACTTCACTTTCTCTTCAGTTTCTTGAATCAAATCAGGCCCAATTAACTTACCTTCCCCAAGTTCACTCCAACAAAGAGGTGTCCTGCACCGTCTACCATACAGTGCTTCAAACGGTGCCATACCAATGCTGGATTGGTGACTGTTGTTGTAAGCAAACTCCACAAGAGGTAAAAACCTATCCCAACTTCCAGAGAAATCGATGACATAGCTTCTCAACATGTCTTCAATAATCTGTATCACCCTCTCTGACTGTCCATCCGTCTGTGGATGAAAAGCAGTACTGAAGTGTAATCGAGAACCCAAAGCACTATGCAAACTCTTCCAAAATCTTGAAGTAAACCTGGGATCTCGATCAGACACTAAAGAAGTTGGAACCCCATGCAACTTTACAATCTCATGAATATACAGCTCAGCCAATCTCTCCAAAGGGTAATCCATCCGCACCGGAAGGAAATGAGTTGTCTTAGTCAATCTATCCACAATCACCCAAATGGCATCATGCTTCCTTTGTGTCAATGGCAAACCAGACACAAAATCCATTGTCACTTTTTCCCACTTCCATTCAGGCACTGACAACGGTTGAAGCAACCCTGTTGGAACTTGATGCTCTGCTTTAACTTTCTGACAGGTGAGACATTTCGATACAAACTCAGCAATGTCTCTCTTCAACCCAATCCACCAATAATGCTGTCTCAAATCATGATACATCTTCGTATTACCCGGATGCATAGCAAATACAGACTGATGTGCTTCTTCTAAAATGATCCTCTTCAAATCAGCATCATCGGGTACACACAATCTGTTTTTAAACCATAGGCTCCCATCACTTTTCACAATAAAATCTCTACACTTTCCATTCTGAATATCTAAAATCATCTTCTGAATCTTCATATCAGCCAACTGAGCCTCTTTAATCTGATCCAACAAAACTGGTTTCACATACAACTGTGCTA
Organism: Garcia nutans; assembly: GCA_947685225.1. Taxonomy (NCBI): domain Eukaryota; kingdom Viridiplantae; phylum Streptophyta; class Magnoliopsida; order Malpighiales; family Euphorbiaceae; genus Garcia; species Garcia nutans. The sequence continues at coordinate 9,824,430 of CANTUV010000024.1, read as the reverse complement.
ACAATGCACCATCGTCACAAGGTACAAAACTAGCACACAATGCTCTCAACTCAACAAGCAACGAGAGCGAGTAAACAGTTAAACCAGCTAAAGACTTCCGACTCAAGGCATCAGCAACAACATTTGCTTTACCTGGATGATAATCAATCAAGCAGTCGTAGTCTTTAATCAATTCCAACCATCTCCTCTGTCGAAGATTAAGCTCCTTCTGAACACCCAAATATTTCAAACTCTTGTGATCAGTATAGATGAAACATTTCTCCCCAAACAGATAATGGCGCCAAATCTTCAGTGCAAACACAATGGCTGCCAATTCCAAATCATGGGTTGGATAGTTAAGCTCATGCGGTTTCAACTGTCTAGAAGAATAAGCTACAACTTTACCTTCTTGCATCAGCACACAACCCAAACCACTATGTGAAGCATCACTGTAAATCACATATGGTTTGCCTTCCACAGGTAAAGTAATAACAGGTGCTTGAGTCAACATTTCTCTCAACTGCTCAAAGCTAGTCTGACACTGATCTGTCCACACGAATCTAACTCCCTTACGAAGCAATCTGGTGAGTGGAGTAGCTATCAAAGAAAATCCTTTCACAAACCGTCGGTAATAACCTGCCAAACCCAGAAAACTCCTAACCTCTGTCACAGACTTGGGTGGACTCCAATTCAAAATGGCTTCAACTTTGCTCGGATCAACTCTAATACCTTCTGCTGAAATAATATGTCCGAGAAAAGTGACTTGATCCAACCAGAACTCACACTTCGACAATTTAGCAAACAACTGCTTCTCTCTTAGGATCTGCAACACAATCCGCAGATGCATATCATGTTCCTCTTCATTATGCGAATACACCAGTATATCATCGATGAAAACCACTACAAACTGATCCAAATAGGGCCTAAACACCTTATTCATCAAATCCATAAAAGCTGCAGGTGCATTCGTCAGACCAAAAGGCATAACTAAAAATTCATAATGCCCATACCTGGTCCGAAAGGCTGTCTTCGGAACATCTTCAGCTCTGACTCTCAGCTGATGGTACCCAGATCTCAGATCAATTTTAGAAAACACAGCTGCACCCTTCAACTGATCAAAGAGATCATCAATTCTAGGTAAAGGATATTTATTTTTAATTGTCACCTTATTCAATTGCCTATAATCGATGCACAATCTCATGGTACCATCCTTCTTCTTCACAAATAACACAGGAGCTCCCCAAGGAGAAACACTGGGGCGAATGAATCCCTTATCCAACAACTCCTGTAATTGCACTTTCAACTCCCTCAATTCTGCTGGTGCCATTCTGTAAGGAGTAATGGAGATAGGAGTGGTACCAGGCAACAACTCAATACCAAACTCCACCTCTCTCTCAGGAGGCAATCCTGGCAACTCCTCTGGAAACACATCAAGGAACTCTGCAACTGTGGCAATGCTATCAATAGGAGAACCTCTTACTCTAGTATCTACCACATGAGCAAGATAGGCTTCACATCCCTTTCTAATCAACCTCCTGGCTGCAACAGCTGAAACAAATAAGGAGGCTAATTGTTCTTGCTCATTAGATACTATCACCTCTCTACCATCACCAGTTCTCAAAGAAACAATTTTCTTTTTACAATCTACCACAGCTCCATGCCGAGATAGCCAATCCATACCCAAAATCACATCATATTCCTTAAATGGCATCTCAATCAAATCCCCAAGGAACTCCTCACCCTGCACCACTACTGCACTATCCCGGTGCACTTTACTAACAATCACACTATGCCCTAAGGGATTTGTTACCAAAACATCAAACCCTAGGGACTCAGCATGCACATCAAATACAGGCAAAACAGATGCACTAATATATGAATGTGTGGAACCCGGATCAATCAAAGCAAGTACAGAAGTATCAAATAAAGAAAAAGTAACAGCTATGACTTCCGATGCATCTGGCTGCCTCTGCATAACATACATCCTCTGAGACGACCCAGCTCCCTCTGGTCTACTCTCCCTGGATGTAGCACCACCTCTAGAACTGAACCCCGGTCTGCCTCCTCTGCTAGCACCTCTTCCTCCTCGGCCTCCCCTCACACTAGGTCGAGAAGCTACAGTATCAACTGATATCTGCTCATGCCTCTCAGGACAATCTCTCACAAAGTGGACAGGTGATCCACACCTGAAGCATACAGCTGATCTACTATACCTCCAACAAACGCCCCCATGTCTTCCACCACACTGGTCACACACAGGTAAGGTGGATCTCTGAACTCCAGGAGTAGGAGCACTCGCTACCGAAGCTGTAGGTCTAAATCTCTGCCTCTGCAACTGCACTGACCTACCGGCTGGTCTCTGACTTCTACCACTTCCAGAAACAAAGCTTCCTCTACCTCTCTTCGCAGAAGAAGACCCTACCTCAAACTGGGGCCTTCTAACCCTGACCTCTTCCTCTGAAGCAACTGCAACAACTTGAGCTCGCTCTACACTTTGAGCTGCTGCCACAAGCTGGGAAAAATCTTGATATCTAGATCCAGCCACTAAGCACATGATCGAGGGCCTCAATCCCTCCTCAAATCGCCGACATCTATCTATATCATCAGCTATAATGCCCCCAGCATACTGACTCAATCGAATAAACTCAACTTCATACTCAGTTACAGTCTTGCTGTCTTGATTCAAGCTCAAGAATTCCATCTTCTTCATATCCTTATACTCCCTAGGAGTATACTTCAACTCAAATTCTCTCAGGAAATCAGCATATGACAAGGTTGGTGGATCTTCCATAGAATGTGGCACTGTCTTCCACTAATCGTAGGCATCTTTCTGTAGCAAGGATCTTGCATAGTCAAACTTTTCCTCAGGGGTGGCTTGCAACTGAATAAAGATCCTCTGAACTTTATCAAGCCACTGCTCTGCTACAGCTGGATCAGTGGTACCAAGGAAATCCTCCGCTCCATACTTCCTTAGTTTGTCATAATGCCTTACTGAAACCAAAGGCTGAGGGGGTGGTGGTTGTGGTTGTACAGGTGCTTGCCTCAAAGCTTCTACCACATGCCTAAGCCAAGCTGGTGGAACCTCCTCACCAACTGGTCTACCCAACACCGAAGCAGGTGCCTCCCCAGCACTATCAACCCTAGCTCCCTCATCAGGAGCAACGCTCTCCTCACTACCCTCAACCGACTGTCTCAAATGAGGATCCATCAACACCTAACACTGCAAACACAAAAGGACACACCTTATTAAAGATCAGAGACTGCCAATCCCAAGCATGTATTTTTATTCAAAAATCCACTTTTTTTTAAATGAAAACATTCTTTTTATTACATTTTACCTAGGTTGAGAATCTCAAACCTAGGCTCTGATACCAAAACAATTGTAACACCCCCATATCCAATGCACACACACTACAACACCCACAATGTAGCATAAGTGCACCGAACATAGGAATGCTACGATTTTCTTAACATTCAAAACATTTTAAACTTGATACCATAATCTTTATCACTATACATTATAGTAAATAAGTGATCAATTTGTAATACAAAACAAAATAGAGACATTTATTTAAAACGCAGCGGAATTTATAAAATCTTTACATATTTGAAAACACTTAATTCCATATTTACAAATGTGCATATATTTACATTATAAACATTACTTTACAAAATATAAAGAAGTAGTACATGATTGGCAAGTTTCTTCTGATCTTTAAGTTCCCAAAATCAACTCTTCAATGTCTACTCTCACTCGGTCTCGAAGAGCTCTCGGGTTCAACTCTAACAACTCTATCACCTGCGCGATTAAACACTATCGCGCTAAGCCAACGGCTTAGTAAGATAAATCATGCTAATGCTATGCTTTAGTGCAATGCAATGTCAATTCTCAATCCATATTATACATGTAACATCATATACTCAAAGCTAACAACATACCACATTTCAACATCTTTTCATTAACTCATAACATTGTTTAAGACATTCATATAACCTAGACACCTATGGGCCCAACAAGTATTTAATACGATATTCAGAGTTCAGAGTTACTGCTTTGGTTCATAATCACAATAATCACGCCCGTAGGCAATATATATATATATATCTCTATCCATGGATAGTGTAACAGACCCAGTCTCTTGGACCATCAACTCAACACATTTGAGGAGATCCTCAACCCGGCAAGACTGTTACAAATCATATATCTCATATTCACAATTCTCATAGTGTAACAGACCCAGTCTCTTGGACCGTCAACTCAACACATTTGAGGAGATCCTCAACCCGGCAAGAATGTTACAAATCATATATCTCATATTCACAATTCTCATAGTGTAACAGACCCAGTCTCTTGGACCGTCAACTCAACACATTTGAGGAGATCCTCAACCCGGCAAGACTGTTACCTTTCATCATTTCTTAGGCATGCCACCCAAATCCAGAACTCTGAAACTGAATAACATATTAAACAAACAAATCATTTATTATATAGTTACCATTTCCATTCTCAAATTCTCATCACATTTAGGCAAACATGCCTTCTTTCTTTCAATTGCATCATCATAGCCAATCACAATGGCTTTACATCATATCACATCTTTGATACAAGATTTCAATGTACATTACTCATGAAACACATTACCATTCACAATACATAACATAACATTGTTCAATCTCAACAATGCAATTAGGGCAAAGAACACTTAATATCATTCATAGATTTAGGATCTTCCACATCCATTTGATTAGATCATTCCATGCTTTAAGTATGTTTAAAGTGTTTAGGATTAGGTTTAGGTACCAAAGTACCTTTGAAGAATCAAAACAATGCAAAATGAACAAAGAAATAAAACCATAACCAACACAATTGAGGAACACGGGCAGCTCACTTTGAGGGACACGGCCAAGCTTGCAGCCGTGTCTCTCAACACCAAAACTTCCCGAGACAGACACGGGCAGATGACACGGCCGTGTCTCTCAACCAAAGACAAACAGTAGCAAACACCTTCAAGGGACACGGCCAAGCCAGTGGCCGTGTCACCCCAAAACTTGCCCAACACGGCCAAGATCCTTCCAACTTGGCCGTGTCACCCAAATTTCTCAAGTCTTGGCCGTGTCTCTCATTAATTCCAGCCGTGTCACTCAAAAACACAACCCAAATCAAAACCAACACTCTTCCAAATGCATTTTCACACCCTTTTGCACAACAATAACTTCATTCAATTGGTTCTAATCAATGTTATTAACACATACCATACATATTCATCACATTAACCACTTAAACAACACATAAACATTACATTAAAACATTCACCAATACCAAACCCTAAAACCAACTTCCCACTTGATCTTCCACAATCAACCTCCACATATCTAACCATATTCACAACCAAACCAACACCAATTCCATCTTTTAACTTACAATCACTTTAAACACTTATAAACACATATCAAACACACCAAATCATCACATCAACAAATCACAATTTCATTTAGACACAACTTCAAAATTTACAAAAGGGAAACAAGAGAATTCTTACCTTAAATGAAGAAATTCCACAAATCTTCAACTTGGTTCTTCAATTCTCCCTTCAATCTTGATTCTAGCATCAAGAACACTTCTCTTTCCCTTTCTCTTCTTCAATCGTCGACACCCAAAATGAGAGGAAAGAAAATAATCCAAAAGTCAAACCTTCTTTTCTTCTTTAAATCTCCACCAAGAGATTTTACCCAAATATTTACCAAAATGCCCTTATTCATATAATTACCTTTTTGTCTCATATATGCCCAATTAAGCAATTATACAAATCTCAAATAAATATCTTCTCTTGCATTGACTCTCCATTTGACTTATGTATATTTTAATTATATCATCATATAAACAACATATAAACTTATCTCTAAACCCTCTTTCTTTCCCACAACACATATACACTTTCCTTTAATTTATTTTCTCTTACAATATAAACAACAACAAAATCAAAACTTCTAGGGCATGCATGAGGATATTATAGAAAGATTAGGGAATTGAGGTTAATGGTGTTTGCCCTTTTTGTTTCTCTTTGGAATCTATTGATCATATTTTGATTCATTGCCCTTTTGCTTCTTTTTGTTGGAAATTGATTAATGTATTCACTATAGTGCCAGGGGACACCTTGGCTGGGTTGTATATGCAACTGTGGAGCAATTTGGGTAGGGAAGTGGTGGAGCTTTTTGCTATGGGGGCTTGGCATATATGGAAGGCTAGAAATGATTTCTTTTGGTCCTCAAAATTAACCTCTCCTCATCAGCTTGTTTTTAACATTGTTTCAAAGTTGAGAGAATGGAAATCTTTTGATCAATTAAAGGAAGCTCACTGTCCAGCTAATGCCAATAGGGATGGAGCTCTAATGGCTCAAAACAGTATAGTTTCTTTCCTTGCAAACAGAGCCTGGAGTTTGTATGTTGATGCTGCTCTTTTTCGCCAGGAGGGAGCCTCTGGTTTTAGCTGTGTTGCGGAGTCAACAGAAGGTGGTTGGTTGGGAGCTGCTTCAGGGTTCGTTGAAGGGTGTTTTGAGTCGGCTGTTGCAGAGGCGTTGGCTTGTAGGGCTGCAATATGCTATGCCTCTCAACATTTGGGGGATGGTGGGGGTGATCTACACTGATAACCAACAGTTGGCTGTGGCTTTTTACTCTTTAACTTTGAACAATTCAGATTTTGGGATAATAGTCCAGGACTGCATCTACTTGTTAAGAAGTATGCCTAACACTAAAGTAAGATGGATTAGGAGGAATATGAATAAAGTTGCTCATGCTTTAGCTAGGGTCTCTATTTATTACTCTAATTTTGTTATTTGGGACTCAATTTCAGATGTATTGTCATCTTTCTATGCTAGTTAATCAATGTTGGTGTTTTACACCTTTCAAAAAAAAATTTATATATTATTTAAATTTCTTAGTTAGTCCAAGCATAATTTATTTTTTCAAAAATTTCTTAATTGGATTAGTATTTCAAATTTCAATTGGAAAAAAGCTAGGATTTTTTCCCAAACTTCCAGAAAAAAATAAAAAATTTATCAAAATTTACAATTAATTTACAAATTTACCATAAATTTATATAATTTATCATGAGTTTATTATTAATTAATTATACACATGATAAATTTGTTATGAATTTATTCTAAACTTTCATAAAATTATTAAAACACCCCTGTTACTATTTTTTTATACAATGCCTTAAACAATCAGATAAAATATGAAAAAATTTTATAAAATCTTATGAGGCTTAATTTTCTTGTAAACCTTAATCTGTTAGTGATGAAAAAATCAATAATCATCGCCCAGCTGATTGTCTCAATATTCTTTATTGGCAGGTAACAAAATCAACTTTCATCTAGTGAATATAAGGCTGAATATCAAAATAAATAAGCAAATAAAAATACCTCAACAATCAAATTCCCTTCAACTTTCTACAGCTATGTTGCATGACAAGTTCTATGCTCTGGCTGAATACAACTATTGAATAACTATATAAAGAAAATAATGAGCTTCTACATTCAAATATCCATAATTCCAGGTCAAGCTTTGTTGCAAAGATGATGGCACATCTATTTGCCATAGTAGTTGAAATGGCACGGTTAGGATACTTCAGTATTGCTCAACAATTTCCAACAGCGAAGAGTATGCTCCGGCGATTGCACAAATGATGCCCAATACAAAAATTGTTGCTCTCAAAACAATCTGATCATATGGTAAATGTCAAAATAAAGAATATTGCATACTTGTTATTGATATATATATATATATATATATATATATAAATGGAACAAAAAGGTTCAGAGCAGTCCAGCAGAAATGTCTTTTAGCTTGTATTAAACAAGCAGAGAATAGCATCAACATTCAACACTATTAGATTAGGCCTAGTGGATAACGAATTGCGTTATCATTCTTATTTTTCTTATGAAATCTAACCATGCTTTAGCAAACCTAAAAATAAGAATACTATCTGATGAACTGTAAAGAACTTATTTAGCTGTCATAAGTTTAAAAACTTATTATTAGTATTTTAGTTGATTAATAAATCAGCTAAATTTAGGATCACGGAAGGAAAACATTCCTTCTGAATAAAATGTTGAAACCTTCAGCAAGAGATTGTCCATGTCTTTATAGAGACACTCTTTTATTGCACTAGGTTTCATTCCTTCCACACGCTGGCAGATGCACAAGGGTATGGCTTGCAGGAGGCCTCCTCCTCGCACCCCAAAACAAAACTTTCCAACTTATATTTTAATAATTCATGTATTTTACCCCCAAATATTAATAGATTTACTTCAACCAAACTTTTATAGATTATTTTTTCTGTATATATGCTTTTTTGCTAGACCATAAATATTTTTCTCTACACTCTAAACTTTTCAATACTTTATAATAGTGTATACATGATTTTTATATTTTATCTACAATATTTCAACCATAGCCCAAAAATTTTACACAATTTAAGTAAATATAATCGAAAAGTATTGTTATGGAAACAGAATAATGTATATATAGGAAGTAAATATTTAGATTTCTCCTTCCTAATTTAGTCTTTCTCCTTCCTAATTTAGTCTCTAGTTTCTTGTATATATATAGGGTTGTGTGTTGAATTGATTAATGAAATAAACAGAGAGACAGAATTTCATTACATGGTATCAGAGCCATTTGAAGAATCTGTGTTCAAAATTATTTCATTACAGTAGCGGTTTTACTGTTCCGGTGGCAGTGGGTCTAGGTCATCTACTTAGACCATTTGTTTTGTGTCACAGCCACCTTAGGGAGGAACCCCGGCCGCCGACCAGCCTGTCTCTGAAGTCCGGCAGCCCGAAGGTCTGCGCGTGAGGCTCACGCGCCGCTTGAAGAATCTGTGTCCGCTTCACGCGCCGGCGCGTGTGGGAGCGTGGGAGGATTCCGGTGACTGTCTGGTGATCGTCTTTCCTTTTCTGGTCTCCTTTTGCCTCCTACTCTTCATTCCAGTAGCCATTTTTAGCATTCCAAGAGATTAATTTGTATCAGTGTTACTGTTCCGGTGACTGTTCTCGTTTTGCCTCCTATTACTGTTCCGGTGACTGTCTCGTTTTGCTCCTTGTCCAGTTATTGTTTTTTTTGACACTTCAAAGGTTAGTTTGTGTCAGTTTGTTGGCTCCCTTTTATTTGACAGTTTATTCATTTCAATTATTGCATCATGACTGATACTAAGACTATTGTTAGTGATATTATTCCGGTGGTTAATAGAATTACAGAACATAAGCTGAATGAAAATAATTTTTTAGATTGGAGTAAGACCATTAGAATTTATTTGAGAAGTGTTGATAAAGATGATCATTTGACTAATGATCCACCTACTGGTGAAGTGGGAAAGATTTGGGTGAGGGAAGATGCAAGATTGTTTTTACAGATAAAAAATTGTATTGGTAGTGATGTGGTTGGCTTCATAGGTCACTGTGAGTTTGTCAAAGATTTAATGGAGTATCTTGAATTTTTATATTCGGGCAAAGAAAATTTGAACAGGGTGTATGATGCGTGTAAGGCGTTATATCATGTTGAGCAGCAAAATAGGCCTCTTAAAGTGTACTTTTCGGAAGTAAAAAAGATTTATGAAGAACTTAATGTCCTTATGCCTTTCAGTTCTGACATTAAGGTTCAACAAACCCAGCGTCAACAAATGGTGGTCATGAGTTTTCTTGCAGGATTATCCCCAACATTTGACACTGCCAAATCACAAATTCTTTATGGTAGTGAAGTTCCTAATCTGACGGAGGCTTTCTCTCGAGTACTACGTAATGAAAGTTCTAATCCGGGTACCTCCCTACCTTATGTTCAGAGTGCTCTTGTAAGTCGTGATTCGAGACAACACGGAAATCAGGGTAAATGAGGAAATAATCGTGGTAGTACTAATCGGGATTCAGGTATTATTTGCTATTACTGTCATGAACCAGGTCATACTAAACGATTTTGCAAGAAGCTGTTGAACAAACACCAGAGAGCAAATATGGCTAGTCAGGAGCCAGTGATCGTTCCTTCAGATAATACCGTGACTATTTTTGCTGCGGAATATGCTGAATTGTCTCAATACCGTTCATCTAAGTCTGTTGATTCTTCTGTTGTGGCTGCTGCTGCCAATACAGGTACATCTAACACATGTCTTATGTCTGCCTCATCAAAATGGGTCATTGATTCTGGTTGCACAGATCACATGACAGGTACTCCTAATCTCCTATCCTCTTTAAAACAACCTGATAAATTTCGTAGGAATGTTACATTAGCTGATGGATCTCACACTCTTGTTACTAGAATTGGTACTGCTAATCCCACTCCTTCCCTCTCTTTAGATAAATTTTTATGTTTGCCTAAATTTTCGTTTAATCTTTTGTCCGTCAGCAAAATCACTCAAACATTAAATTGTTGTGTCTCATTCTTTCCTTTTCATTGTATATTTCAGGATCTTTTGACGAAGCGGATTATTGGTAGAGGACGTGAGTCAAATGGACTATATCTTTTGGATGACCAGATCTCCGCGTCTCTAGCATGCACTGGTGTTATCTCTCCATTTGAAATCCATTGTCACCTTGGTCACCCCTCCTTATCTTCCTTAAAGAAGTTATATCCCCAATTTCAATCTTTGTCTGTTTTAAATTGTGAATCATGTCAGTTTGCTAAACATCATCGTTCACATTTAGTTTCTCGTGTCAATAAACGGGCTTCGTTCCCTTTTGAGATTGTTCATTCAGATGTATGGGGTCCTTGTCCTATTACTTCTCAAACTGGTTTTAAGTATTTTGTAAGTTTTGTGGTTGATTATTCTCGTGTTACTTGGCTTTTCTTAATGAAAAATCGTTCGGAGATATATTCTATATTTTGTTCTTTTTGTGCGGAAATTAAAACTCAGTTTCATAAGTCTATTCAAATTTTACAAAGTGACAATGCAAAGGAATATTTATCTAGCTTATTTCAATCGTATATGTCACAAAATGGCATCATTCATCAAACCTCTTGTGTTGATACACCCTCTCAAAATGGGGTTGCAGAACGAAAAAATAGGCATCTCCTTGAGGTTTCTAGAGCACTTCTCTTCCAAATGAAGGTACCTAAATATTTTTGGGCTGATGCTGTTTCTACTGCATGTTTTCTTATTAATCGTATGCCTTCCGTTGTTCTTAATGGTGCAATTCCATATCAGTGATTGTTTCCTTCTAAATCTTTGTTTCCCATTAGTCCTCGTATATTTGGGTGCACTTGTTTTGTGCGGGATGTTCGTCCCCAGGTTACCAAATTAGATCCCAAATCCCTTCGTTGTGTCTTTCTTGGATATTCTCGTCACCAAAAAGGATACCGGTGCTTCTCTCCTGATTTAAACCGTTACCTTGTCTCTATAGATGTTACCTTTTTCGAACAAACCCCATTTTTTTCTTCTCCTTCTACATATGCAGGTCAGGGGGAGGAAGATGATCTTTTAGTTTATGCCATACACCAGCATCTTGAGTCTACTCCTACACCTGCTCCCGTTCCAGATTCCGCTCCTACTTTTGTTCCCTCACCAGCACCTTCTCGTCCTCGTTTTGACCAGGTTTATTCTAGAAGATTGGTTGTTACTAACTCTCATCCTCTACCAGCCACTTTGGCAGAAGTTCCAACATCTCCACAAGAGTCTACTATGTCTAATCTTGATCTTCATATTGCTGTCCGGAAAGGTAAACATTCATGTACTTATCCTATTTTTTCTTGTGTAAGTTATGATCATTTGTCTTCTTCCTCTCGTTGTTTTGTGAGTAATCTAGATTCAGTTTCAATCCCTACCACTGTTACCCAAGCTTTATCTCACTCTGGTTGGCAAGCAGATATGGCACAAGAAATGGCAGCCTTGGATGCCAATGGTACTTGGGATCTTGTGCATCTTCCTGCAGGTAAAAAGGCTATTGGTTGTAAATGGGTGTTCACTGTTAAGGTTAACCCTGATGGGTCTATTGCTCGGCTTAAGGCCCGATTAGTTGCCAAGGGATATGCTCAGGTTTATGAAATTGATTATTCTGACACTTTCTCCCCTGTAGCCAAATTGTCTTCTGTTCGACTGTTTATTTCACTTGCTGCTACTTTTGACTGGCCTTTACACCAATTGGATGTTAAGAATGCCTTCCTTCATGGGGATCTTCAAGAAGAGGTTTGTATGGAGCAACCGCCTGGTTTTATAGCTCAGGGGGAGAAGGGTAAAGTTTGCAAACTTCGCAAGTCTCTTTATGGCCTAAAGCAAAGTCCTCGAGCGTGGTTTGGAAGGTTTTGTGATGTAATTCAAAAGTTTGGCATGAGGAAGAGTATCTTTGATCATTCTGTGTTTTTTTAGAAGTTCAGATGCTGGGATGGTTTTGCTTGTTGTGTATGTTGATGATATTGTTATTACAGGGAGTGACTTAACCGGTATATCTTCACTTAAGTCATATCTTCAGCCACAGTTCCAGACAAAAGATTTGGGTTTGTTGAAGTATTTTTTGGGCATTGAAGTATCTAGATGTAAGTAAGGAATATTTCTGTCACAAAGGAAATATATTCTTGATCTTTTGAAGGAAACTGGTAAGTTGGGTGTTAAGCCTTGTAGTGCTCCAATGATTCCCAACATACAGCTCACTACTATAGGGGAGTTATTTTCTGATCCTGAGATGTATAGAAGGTTAATTGGCAAGTTGAACTACTTGACAGTAACACGTCCAGATATTGCTTACTCAGTGAGTGTTTTAAGTCAGTTCTTGTCTTCTCCTACTGTTTCTCACTGGGAAGCATTAGGACAAATCATATGCTACTTAAAAGGTGCCCCAGGGCGTGGTCTTCTCTACAGTAACCACGGACATGTGAACATTGAGTGTTTTTCTGATGTAGACTGGGCAGGTTCAAAGGTTGATAGAAGGTCGACTACAGGTTATTGTGTTTTCATGGGAGGAAACTTGATATCATGAAAAAGTAAGAAGCAAAGTATCGTATCTCGTTCTAGTGCTGAAGCTGAATATCGAGCTATGACTCAATGCACTTGTGAAATTATTTGGGTTCATCAGCTATTAGAAGAGATCGGTTTCAAGACATCTTCTCCAGCAAGGTTATGGTGCGATAATCAAGCTGCTCTGCATATCGCTTCAAATCCAGTATTTCATGAGCGCACCAAACATATTGAGGTAGATTGTCATTTTATTCGAGAAAAATTACAACAGGGTGTTATATCTACCGAGTATGTTAGGACAGGCGAGCAACTTGGAGATATTTTCACCAAAGCTCTTAATAGTTCTCGGGTTGACTATCTATGTAACAAGTTGGGCATGATAGATATATATACTCCAACTTGAGGGGGAGTGTTATGGAAACAGAATAATGTATATATAGGAAGTAAATATTTAGATTTCTCCTTCCTAATTTAGTCTTTCTCCTTCCTAATTTAGTCTCTAGTTTCTTGTATATATATAGGGTTGTGTATTGAATTGATTAATGAAATAAACAGAGAGACAGAATTTCATTACAAGTATCAACTAAATAGACATAACTAAGTATACTTATACATGCCACTGCTTCCACCCAGTCTGGAGTATGCACCTCTTTTCTTATCACTGTATTCTAGGATTGACAACACCATAACAAAAATTCTCATACAACCATTCATTCAATGCAAGAAAGTAAAGTCAATGCTATAATTTGCTTGTCTAGAACTTTTTCTCTGTTCTTTTAGCCACCAAGAATAGAATGACGCATAAAATAATTAAATATAAATAATATGAAGTTTATCTCTCCTTAACTGGTTCTTTGTAGCTTTCTTCCCCTGGATCTTTAGAAAGCATAGAGATGGCATTATTACTGCCTGAATCAAGACCACATTTAAAGAGTAAAAACAAGAAGAATTTATAAGTTTAAAAGGGAAAAGAAGACGACAATGATTTGATCAAGACATATGCACAGACGCAAATGTTTTTTGGATAAAAGACATAGGCTGCATACCAAAAACCAAAGTGAACTTATGCGTGCAAAATTTTGTTATCTTCAAAAAGCACAGCATTACTTACAAATCTCTATCTAAAAAATAAATTATAAATCTCAAATACGGGCAGAGCCTAATTTCCTTGACTCCTTATTACATAACATGTTTTCAAGCTAACGTTTCTCGTCTTTATCCTTGACACTTCCATTATAACGACTTGAATTTTCATTCACTTCCGATGACAACCAAAAAGAAGCTACTACAGTATATCATGATAAAAATGTGATTCAATGATTCACTTGAGAGAAATATCAAAATATCTTTGAAAAAAAAAGTATGAGAATAGAATATTTTCTACTTCCAAAATGGTCAACAAGAAAATTAATTCATCCATGAAAAATATGCTCTGTAAGACTGCAAGACGGCATAGCAAATGCTAGGCACTCTTTATCTTCAATTGGCAAATCACGTATCAGAAAAGAAAGCTATTTTAGTACTGTTCTTGGTGTTGATTAGCCATTCATGGACATGCATTTAACTTTTACTCAGATGTTTTCACTTACCACAAGTAGACACAGGATTGAAACAATTAAAGCCATGACAAGACCTGCGATCAAAGACACGATTCACCTGAGTTCAATAGATTTCTAACAGCATCAGAAGCTAGTGAAGACGACAATGACCGTAATAAATTGTTAAAAGGATTTATTATATAACCTCCACAAACCTGTAATATCTCCTTAAAGCTAAAGACAAAAATATCAAGTATACAAGCTTACAAGCAGATATATCTGTGTTTATTATATTACATATTCCATGTACACAAGTATCTATTCAGAAAGTATAAAATGGAGGACTTTTGATGAAATCAATGTTATAATCCTACATTAGTCCCCATTAGGAGACAGAATATGTCAATTCTAAGTTGTGATATCTGTTAAAACTTATATGATTTACGTGAATGGTTAATACTTTTAACCACTGGAGTTTGAATGTGCATTCAATTCACTGAATTGATTTTAACTAAACTGCTAGTAGAATCAGAAGCAATTTATCATTGAACTATGTACTAATATTTTAAGTTGAGTTCTGACAGATTCATAAAACAGAGTGGACAAGCAACTACCTCTATCTCCAAACATGAGCAAGATTTCAACGTCCTAATAATATGAGATTAAACTTAAAAATTAGACAATCACTGACGTAACTGTTAGTATTTACCAAAAAATGGAATGAGAAAGGCTACACAAACAGAAGAAAAGATGAGAGCTGTTAGAAAAATGAAGCCCAACAAACTATTTGATACTCGAAGTGGCAATAGCTCCTCTATGCTCCTGGCCAATGGGTTCATTAACAATGCATATTTGTTTACTGTTAAGGATAAACAAAAAAAAAAAGTAGACCAAATTAATCAATTCAAGAGATAATGCCAAGTTTCAACAGAAGGTCCCCCTCATGCAGTAAGCTCTATAATTTGATTTTTTTCCCTCTAAGTAAAGAACAGGTATGAATAGCAAGGTTTGAGGGAAAATCATGTTTTGTTGATTGTATTTTCATAATCCAACAATCAGTTTCCAAAAGGATATTTGGTGAGTGGGTTGATAACCTGAAAGAGAGAAAAAAAATGCAAACTATCAGAAAGTATAAGATGTTTCAACAATCATCAAAAGAATGACCGATTATAGCAACTCCAAAAATGGGTCAGAATCTCATGCTCACCGTAGTCCATAAGGCAATTTTTGAAGTAAAGGCATGTGGTGGCATATTCAATGTTATTTGAGATAAAGTATCTTGACCAAACATAAGAAATCCCATGAATGCAACTCCCCCATAAATGACAGCACAAGATAAAGCTGGAAAACATGAAGAAAGTTGTGAGAAATCGATGAGGCAATGAAAACGCATGTAAAACCCCCCCAAAAAAATTGTACCAGATTATAGCTGCCTTGGTAAATTTTCTTTTATCAGCCATTGACTGGTAGATATTTGAAAAAACTGAGTGCCCAGAGTAACAGAATCCATATACACCAAGTGCATATGGAATGCCACTCCAGTTCACCACTGGACCATTTTTATGAAATCCAACCCCGCCCGCCGTACCGACGAAAGCCACACAAAGAACAATCAAAATTGTTGCTAAAACCCCACCAGCTGCAAAACAGAAATGAAAACAAAGAAACAGATGAAGTACATTAAGCCACTCCTTCAATACTTCAATGCAATGAATGAACGTCAAACAATGAGGTTGCCTCTTCATGCTTCAATGCAGTTAAGGAACTTCAAACAATAAGTTTGAAGCACCTGAAAGGTATGAGATAACACGAAGATCCCTCAGCCAAACAGTTGGGAGAACAATAAGAGCAGTCAGGATTCCAAAGAAGTGCATTGAGTCAATAAGAAGGCCAGCCCAATCCAAGGATGTTCCAGGAAATAGCTTGGTAAGATTATCACCCTCCAGTGTAATAAATTCTACACAGTACGACTGCACAGATGGAAAAGAAGTCCAATAACCTACTTAAGAACAGCATAGAGTTGGCAAAGAAAATGTAAAATCAGAATCAGCTTTTTTCACTTGCATATAGCTCTAGGTACAGAATGATCTGCAGCAAGAGCAAAGAATACAATCTCATCAGAATGATAAAATGGCAATCATTGACATCACAGAAACTAAACAACATATGTGTTATGTGTACCTTCTTCCATTTTCAAAGAACATCAAAATTTTGAAACTCCTAAAAATATTCTATAGGGAAGAGTGATAATTTACATGATCTATCAGTTCTAGAAATGCTCAAATAACCAACCTAACAGCAAAATGCAGCCACTTATGCTAATCAAAATCAAGGATATATAACATATTTTAATTTGAATATGCAGTTCTCAAACTAGCATTTTCAATATTTCATTCTTGTAATAAACTAGAGATGTAATACACAAGAGTTGCAGTTGCAAGAAACTCACAGATATAGCTAGACGCCCATACTTTCCAAAAGCAGCTTCTCCTATATCTGGGTAGGTCGTGATGCCTTCTATTGTATTTAGAAATGGGAAAGTTATATTATTGAATTCCAAAAACTGAAAAATTATAGAGTTACAGCAAAAACAGAATAGCTAAAAAATAGTGTGACTACTGCTGCCACTTTTTGCTCAACTGAAAATACAAAATATCTGCTTAAAATTAGCTAAAGACTAGGACAACTCAAAGACCAAAGAACAGGTCCTGATACATTTGCTAACATTCTCCTCCTGGATCAGGAACTGCAAACTCCCAGCTTCTCCCTAAGAAGCTCAAATCTGTTCACATGAAGTGCCTTTGTAAATATGTCTGCAATCTGATTTTCTGTGCTGCAGTGTACCAAGTAATAAAACTTAATATTAAAATGTTTGGTCTTCCATGGAATACTGGATTTTGAGATATAGCTATAGCAGCCTGATTATCTACAAAAATCACAGTGCTGTCAACTTCTTTCAGCTGCAAATCTACCATAATCTTCCTAAGCCACATTGCTTGTTTAGCCGCAGCTGTTGCTGCTACAAACTCAGCTTCTGCTGTTGATTGTGCCACAATCTCTTGTTTCTTGGAACACCACGAAAAACACCCTGACCCAAAAGTAAAACAGTAACCAGAGGTGCTTTTCATATCATCAAAGGACCCTGCCCAATCACTGTCAGAAAATCCATGAAGCTTAAAATTTTGACTTTTGCTGAACTTTAAGCCATAACTTTGAGTTCCTTTGAGATATCTAACCACACGTTTAGCTGTCATCATGTGTATTTTGCTTGCACAATTCAGAAACCTTGATAAGACACTTACAGGATACAAGATGTCAGGTCTTGTTGCTGTAAGATACATTAAACATCCGATCAAGCTTCTATACACCCCTTCATCAACACGTTCAGCTCCATCTTCTTTCTGCAACTTCTCTTTTTGATTCATCGGAGTATTCACACTTTTGCACTCATCCATTCTGAAACGCTTCAGAATTTCCTTCAAGTATTTTTGTTGACATATAAAGACTTTGTTCTGGGCTTGTTTTACTTCCATTCCTAGAAAGTAATTCATCTCTCCAAGGTCTGTCATATCAAAGACCTTCATCATCTCCTGCTTGAATTCTTCAATCTTCACAACAGAGTTACCTGTAACAAGTAAATCATCTACATAGAGAGAGATGATTACAATTTCAGAACCAGCTTTTTTAACATACAAAGTTGATTCACTCAAACTTTTTTCAAAGCCCAAATTCAGCAAATGATCATCTATTCTGCTGTACCAAGCTCGTGGAGCTTGTTTTAGCCCATAAAGAGCTTTCTTTAATAAGCAAACCTTCTCCTCATGTCCCGGCACAGTGAAACCATCTGGCTGTTTAACAAAAATTTCTTCCTGCAATGTACCATTCAAAAAAGCCGATTTTACGTCAAGCTGGAAAAGTTTCCAACCTTGTTGTGCTGCTAGCGCCAACAAAATTCTGATTGTGTCCAGCCTTGCGACTGGAGCAAAAGTTTCAGAAAAATCCACTCCCCAAATTTGTGCATAGCCCTTCACCACTAGCCTTGCTTTATGCTTGTTCAATGAGCCATCAGGATTTAATTTTGTCCTGAAAACCCATTTCACCCCAATCACATTTCTATCTTGAGGCCTTTCGACTAGCACCCATGTTTTATTTTTTTCAATCATAGCCAGCTCCTCCTCCATTGCTTTCACCCAATTTTTGTCGGCTTTTGCTTCCTCATAACTTGTTGGTTCAAAAACAGCAACGTTACATCTTTGATAAATGTCGGAGAGTGATCTTGTTCCCCTGACGGGTTGATCGTCTTCTAACTCATCAGGAACAAAAGACACAATTTGATTTTTAATTTGAGACTCCCCATTCCAGTCCCACTGTTCATTTTCAAGGAATTGAACATCTCTGCTGGTTATAATTTTTCCCGTCCGTGGAAGAAAAATTCTGTAGGCTTTAGATACTGAACTATAACCAACAAAAATTCCTTCTTCAGCCTTCTCATCAAGTTTATCTCTTTTAACCTGTGGAATATGTGAAAAACAAAGAGAACCAAAAACTTTAAGATTAGTTAAATCTGGTTTGACACCATGCCAAGCTTCATATGGAGTCTTCTTTCCCACTGCTCTTGTAGGCAGCCTATTCAGCAAGAAAACAGCAGTATTTGCTGCCTCTGCCCAGAATTTCTTTGGAAGGTTCTTCTCATGCAATAAGCATCTTGTCATCTCCATAATGGTTTTGTTTTTTCTTTCACTGACCCCGTTTTGCTGTGGAGAATAGGGGACAGTGAGGTGGTGCTCAATTCCAGCTTCTTCACAAAATAAATTGAATTTCTCCGATGTATATTCAGTGCCATTATCTGATCGAATAACCTGAATTCTGCAGCCACTTTGGTTTTCAATCCAATTTTTAAATTTATGAAAATTTCAGCAACCTCCGATTTAAATTTCATAAAGTATATCCAGCACATCCTTGTTAAATCATCAATAAAGACTATGTAGTACCTGCTGCCATTTAGTGAAGGAGTTGACTGCGGTCCACATAGATCAGTGTGAATTAGCTGCAGCTTCTCTGCAGCCCTCCATGTAGATGTTCTGAATGGAAATCTAATTTGTTTCCCAAGCATACAAGCTTTGCAACTTGTGAGATGCTCCTCCAGGTTCGGTAGACCTCTTGCAAGATCATTTCTCTGCATGAACAGCAAAGCTTGATGATGAAAATGTCCCATCAGTTTGTGCCAAGTGTCTGCGGAAGTAAGTTGACACGGAAAAGCCGTTTGCTCCTCCTCCAAAGGATTCAGAGAAAAGCTTCTTTGCCGCATCTTAATTCTGAACAATTCTTGACCTCTAGGATCAAAGATCAGACACATTTCATTTTCAAACACAAGCTTGAATTCTTTCACCAGCAACTGTCCCACACTTAGCAAATTTTGATCAATTTCAGGAATATACAGAACTTCTGAAATTATTTTAATACCAGTAGGGCTTTCAATGGCTACAGTCCCTTCTCCTTCTACTGTGATGTAATCTCCATTTCCAATTCTGACCCTTGAACTTGCAGATTTGTCAAGCTCTCTGAAAAGCTCCTCACAATTGGTCATATGGTTTGTACAACCAATATCAACGAGCCAATTTTTGCTTGATGTTTTTGACACAAAACAAGAAGCAACAAAAAGTTGTTCTGGCTCCTGTTGAACTGCAATTTGAGCCTCACCCTGCTGCTGCGTCTGCTTTTCTTTGCAAATTATCTTTGCATGCCCAAGTTTCTTGCATCTCCTGCATTTCATGTCGGGTTTTCTCCAACACTTGTAGTGAGGATGATTTTTCCTACCACAATGTTGACAAGGAGGATATCTTCCTCCCTTATTGCTTGTGATTGAGTTGTTTTCAGTGGCCGCACTTTCAGAACTACCTGCTGCTCCTTTTTTATCTTTAGACTTCTTACTTTTGTCACCTGAATTTTGCTGCCATTTGGCTTGCAAGGCTCCCTCGGTAGTGCCTTCTTGTCTCATCATTCTTCTCTGCTCCTGTGCTTGCAACGAACTTACTAACTCTGCCAAGCTGATCTTTGTTAGATCTTTAGTGTTTTCCAATGAAGCAATGGTTGCCTCATATCTTTCAGGCAAGGATACAAGGATTTTTTGAACAATTCTATTGTCCGTAAATTCATTTCCAAGTATCCATACCTTATTCGCAATGGCAGACAGCCTCTCTACATACACCTTAACCGTTTCTGACTCCTTCATATGCTGCATTTCAAATTCCCTAACCAGATTCAGCACCTTCATTCCTCTGATTCTTTCATCTCCTTTATATTCTTTCTTCAGAAAATCCCAGATGGCTTTAGCTGAACTAAGTGACATGACCTTACTGAAGATGTTAGGAGAAACTGCAGCAAAGAGACAATTCTTTGCTTTGGATTTTTTAGTCTTTCTCTCCTTGTGTGTTTTGATCTGAGCCACCGTTGGATTTCCTGGTAAAGGAGGGACTTCATAATCCTCCTCTACAGCATCCCACAAATCACACGCTTCCAAAAAAGCTTCCATTCTTACTGCCCACATCTGGTAGTCTTCTCCATCAAACACTGGTGGAGCTACCACTGAGAAAGAACTCTCTCCTTCCATTTAAAAAAATTTCTTACAGCAGTAGAATTTTAGATAAATACTCAGAAAAAAAAACTCACAAGTCACTCAGAAAGAACTCTCACAGATCCCGTAAGAAACTATGCTCTGATACCACTATTGTATTTAGAAATGGGAAAGTTATATTATTGAATTCCAAAAACTGAAAAATTATAGAGTTACAGCAAAAACAGAATAGCTAAAAAATAGTGTGACTAATGCTGCCACTTTTTGCTCAACTGAAAATACAAAATATCTGCTTAAAATTAGCTAAAGACTAGGACAACTCAAAGACCAAAGAACAGGTCCTGATACATTTGCTAACACCTTCTCTGCTCTCAAAGCATTGCTTCATAAGATTGGCTGTGTAACAACATACAAATGCAAAAACAGCAAGTACTATTAAACTTGCCCAGCCTGCTTCTTTCAACCAACTCCAACCATTACATTAACCGCTGTCAAATTAATGCCAGTTCAAAAATTAGCCAAATGAGTGCCACATAAACTTCATATTATTACCCTGTAAATTCACTATTATTGCTTAGGAAACACTATTATGGCTTGCAATTGAAGACAGCTTGTGTGAAGCTGCAGCCATGAACAATGGGTAATTCGCTGCTAGCAAAGGAACCCTTTGAGAATGAAAATTGAGCTGGTAAGGTCCTATCCAAACCTTCCTTCTGATAATTCTTTTCCTGATCAGACAGTAAAGAAGACTTTTCATCCTGTTCTATAACACTGTTATAATGGTTTTCAAGACTTGAATATTGGTAGCTTTGTGCTCGTCCAATAAACCCAAAATTTGGTGACATTGAGATCGAGTAAGAATCAGTATGTGAGCTTCCCGAGAGACAGGTGAATATATATATATAAGAGACATAAATATAAGTAGTATGTTATAAGTAGTATGTTAGGTTATGTGGGAGTGGTGCTCAGTGTTTTTTTCTTGGAAACAGATTGGAAGGGATTAATGTTTATTTTTGTATTTTGTGGTTCAGTTTTAGCGGGTTCGAGATAATTGACGATTGCATGCTCAGTTTCGTATCTCATTTTGATTCACCCTTGCGCCTTTTTGACTGGCACTTTACGTCTTTACTATATTGTAATCAGAAACCACTAGAGGCGGCAATGGGTTCTTGTGTTGACTATAACAAGAGTGCCACGCAAGTGATAAATTTTGGCTTTTTTAAATGTCATCAATAAATCCAACCCATCAACTTAAGTCGTAAACTTTTTATTTTTTTATAATCAAAAAGTATTTTCAATTTTTTTTTATAAATTACGGAGAAAGAAATATTTAAGAGATTTAAATTTATAATTTAGATGAGAATAATATACACTCTGACTATTAGATTAGGTCTTAGTGATTTTAATTTTAATTTTATATTCTTTAAAAATATATTTAATATTTTTAAAATTTATATTATAATTTTACACAAATAAGAAATTTATAATATTTAACAATAAATATTTTAAGAATAATTAACAATTATCATACTTAAATTCAAAAAAATCTTTAATAACAAATATAAAAAATCATTAATAAAATGAAAGATTTTACTTTTTTTTCTCTCCAAATTTTTTCAATTGTAATTATGGCTTGAATCATTGTTTTTTTTTTCCTTGAAAGCTTATTCTTCATTATTTACTTATTAGTGTTTCATTTTTTATGTGTATCTTCATGCTCCTTATTGGAACTCCTTATTAGAACTACTAATTTTTTTTTATTATTTTCTCATCTTCACTAATTGAAGGGTTTCTAGTAAAAAAATGATAATTATAGCAGTTATATTACTCTATAAATGATACATAGTTTTTCATATTTTTTATAATATTTTTTTCTAATTTTTCTTATCATTTTATTTACATATAAGAAAAATTATATTAGTTTATCCTAAAAATGCATCATAATATTAATTATATAGTATAGATAATAATTAAATTAAAATAGAACTAAGAATTAAAGAATTTTCTTTAAAAAAAAAACATCAATTATAATTTTTATAACTAGATTTGCACAAGGACAAAAGAGTGCCAAATACATGCATAAAATATAAAAGAAAAGTAGGGAGAAAAAATTTGCACAAAATATTATAAAAAGAAAAAAATTACAATCAAAAGAGAAAAAACTGACCTTTAATTATTGATATAAATGTTTTCTCAATCATAATTTATAGTATATAAATTATAATCTAAATTATAATAAATAATTTATGATTGAATTAAAAGTATTATTCACCAATGCATAGAATTTATTAATTGTGTTTATATATATGTGTGTGTGTGAAATTGATTAGCTAATTTGGATTATTATTTATTAACTAATTGAGTTAATTATCAAATACTAAATAAGTTAATTGATTATTTGGTTATTAAATGATTTGAATTAAATAGTTAATGTATTATGTTTAAAATTTATAAAACTAATTATTTAATTAAAGTTAGTATTGTTATAATTAGAATAATCAAGTTGTTGTTGTTGTTGTTGTTGATATTATTATTATTATTAAACTTAACATTGTTGGGAATTTAAAGTATAAACAATCAAAATTGATAGCCAATATGCAGCGAAAAAACGAAAGTCACCAAACTCAAGATCATTCCATATTGATTAAAATTGAATTAAAGGAAGAACATACAAGGTTTAGAGATTTTATCTAAGAGTTCTTCACAAATTCTTCACCTTCTCTTCTTGTTGGGTTGTCGCAAACCACAACAATCCAGTGGTAGGATTGTCTTTAATAATATCCACACAAAGGAAGAATTAAACTCCTATATAATAGGAGTGGCCTAAAGTAAATCTTTGTGCTAGCAAGAAGAGGCACTCAATTGGAGGAAGAAGAAACTCTTTCTTATCTTCCTTTTGGTTAGGAGGCAAGAGTGAGGCTTCCATCTATTAAGATGGTATTTATATCCTTTTGGTCTTCTAAGGTTTGTATTAGTTAAGGCTTCTAAACTTAATAGTATTATGCCCAAATGGGCTCAACTTGGCCAAATAACTAATAACCAATTTTCTTTTTACTTAATGTATCCAATCCACTAAATATATTATCTCATAATATACTAAAGCCAATTTAATTAATTCTAAACCCTTTTTAGTGTGTGGTCATTAGGCTCCCAAACACATTGGTAGCTAAATACCAATTTTATCCTTAATTAAAATTAAGATTTCCTCAAATAAACTCTCTTTATTTAAGATTGATTCTCCAATCAACTAATTGATATTAAGCAGTGTTAGCCAAATAATCTCAATTTTGATCTTTAGCACTGAAATTAAATGATGTATTTAATATGGTTTTTAAGATTCTTGATGCAGGAGTGAAGCAATCAATATTGACAGAACATGACATAAATAACGATCGTCCTCAAGCATTGGACGACCGCCCCTGAAGTTAAAAAAAAAAGAAATAGAGTCACAATAGTGCTCGTGGTGATATGTCTGACTGAAGAGATGATCGGTAAAATGTCACAAGCGACCATCTACTTAAATGGATGACCGCACCTCAAGTGGCAAATATTTCAATACTTACAGTAAAGAACGCGGTGACAGGCATGATATGAATAATGGTCACATGATAGAACCTCGCAACCGTCCTTGACTATCCACGACTGTTTGTATATTTTAAAGCTGAAATCATAAAGATTGGCAGTAGAGTTTGTGGTCTGAAGTGCGCTCAGAAGTTTAACGCTAGCCAACCAATCTGACTGCTATTCAAAAGAAGGGCAACCATACATTTCATATTTTGACAAAAATTCCTTTTGACAAATAAATAAATGACACATGGAATGGCCGTTAAAAGAGGAAATTTAAAATAATGAAAGGGCGAATGTCCCTAGTCTTTGGACGACCGTCCTGACAACCACAACTGGCAAATGATGGGTAAAAAATCTATGTATGAGCACTAACACATGACCATTTGAAAACTTTCAAATGGAGAGACCATCCAAGATCAACAAGCGACTGCTCTAAGTCCTTATGAGACCATTTATCATGCTTGGACAACCGCCACTTGAGTCATACATATTATTCTTGTTACAACAAGCCAAATAGAATAGGAACTCTCTTAAATTTTTTTAGTAAGGGCTATTTAGACCTATGTTGGCTATAAATATCCTAAGAAACTTCACTTACAATAAGATTTTTTATTTTGATATAGCCAAGATCAACAACTTTCATCTCTTTACATTAAAACTCTCTTTGTACTTGTTTAAGTGTTGGGTGTGAACATCAAACACCACTATAAGTTTTAGTGTGAGCTTTAAAAATACTAAGATTTTAGAGTGAGCTTGGAAAAACTCTTATTGGGATTGTGAGGATGTAATATTTAAAATTTTAAATAGTAAACTTTTTAATTAATATTGATAATTGATAGTGAATAGTGATAAAAGCGACCTAGATAAATGATGTAAATAGTGAATATTAAAATTTACTGAAAAAATTATTTTTATGATTTTACGAGATTAAAAATCGAATTAGAATCAAAGGATAAGAAAGATGGTGCACTATAGTTAAAATAAGACACAAGATTGAGCTTATTATATATAAACATGTATGTGTGTAGAAGTTTCTTTTCTCTTCTTTCATCTTCATCCACGCTAACTAATCACCGCCACTTCTACCATCTTTCTCATTTTCTTCATCTTCCTTTCTTCAAATCAAATAAATATCAAGACCATATCATATATAATTATAAATTTTAGAAGAATAAGTTAGAAAAGGTGAGATTATCAGATTTTGAAAGGGGAATGTGCTTAAGTATTTTAATTTGTAAATATTTGAATTTCTATGAATTTTAATGTTTGAATTGGTTGATTGAGTCGTTTATAATAAATTATTATTAAAAAGTATTGGTTAAATGGATTGATGAGTGAAAAATGAATTAAAGGAACTTATAAGTGATTAGTATGATTCTTAATTTAATCATTATAAGAAATAAATGATTTGATATTTTTTTTAGCCATGTGTGATGGTTAAAGATTGATTAATTAATGTTTGAGTAAGTATTTGATATAGACTCTTTTATATCAAAAAGTTAGTTTTTGATTCATTTTTGTCATAGATCATGAATATATTGTGTTTAAGTGGTTGAGTGTAAGAAATAAATAATTTTTCCTGACATGACCATGTTACGGTGATGTTACTGGGCGTGTCGACGATGTTGTTTTTCAATGTTGATGACATGACCATGTCTCTGTGTAATATCTCAAACTATACCCTAAAATTTTGAAAATGCTTATTGTTGAAATTGGATTTAATGATATAAAGTATATATCTATGATTAAGTGGTAAGAGAGGAAAAAAAAAGTGTGTAATAATGCTTAAGAGGGGTGTGTATATGTTGTATATATAGAGATATATACAACAAATACAAGTCAACTTTATTGATGGTCAAATGAGATTATTAATTATTTAAAATAGAAATTAATAAAGTGGAAGATGATATTTTGGTTAATTATATTATTATAATAATGTATTTTGCTTGGTGGATATTAAAAGATGGAAATTTTGTGGTTAAGAGATAAGTGTGTAGTTTGACTTTCATTTTCTTCTTCTTGTTTCTTTTCTTTGGCCGGCTATCACCATAGCTAAAGGAAAAGAGAGATTTTGTTGCTTCCAAACTCAAGATTGAAGGGTGTTTCAAGTGATCAAGTTGGAGTTCTAATGTTTTTCTTCACTGTTGGTAAGTTTCTAACTTGTTTCTTTGGTTTTCTTTTTAGTTTGTGAATTGAGGTTGGTGAATGGTTGTTGTTGATGTGTGTGTGGTAAATTTTGATGTGTTTGAGAGTGTGTTGTCTAATTGGCTTTGATTTTGGGGTTGGTTTGAAGGAAAGGTTAAGTTTGGTGATGGAAAGTAAGTGTTGTGGATTGTGTATGGGTTGAGTTGTGATTATGGTTGTGATTTGTGTTTGATGTATGTATTGAGTTGTTTTGGTGTTTACGCAAGTTTATTATGGTTTATTTATGGTTTCGGGAAAGGTTTTTTGATGTTTACGCAAGTTTAAGTAAGATGTTTATTGGATGTGGTGTTGTTGGTGTCGGAATCAGGGTTTTTGGCCTGACACGCCCATGAGCACGGCCAAGTCTTTGGGTGTGTCGATGGTTCTATTTTCTAGATGGGTGACACGACCAATGACACGCCCATGTCACTGAGCGTGTCACAGCTTCTGTGTTGGAGTAGTATTGACATGTCCAGTGACATGCCCATGTCACTGAGCGTGTCATAGCTACTGTGTTGAGAGAGGATTGACACTGCCAGTGACACGCCCATGTCACTGAGCGTGTCAAAACTTCTGTGTTGTGGATTTAGGGCACGATTAGGGGCACGCCCATTTTGTTGCGCTTGTCATGTATAGAGTTTGCCCTAGTTGATTCTTGTTCTTATTTTCTTATGTGTATCACTAAGTGAGTGTGTATAATTACCTTTGGATTAGGTTTTGAAGAGATTGAGTTGCCCTAATCTAAGTGTTGAAGGATTCTTGGAAGAGGAGGTTGTTAGATTGGTGTGACTTGCTCTTGAGGTAAGTACAAACCTTACATGATTGCATACATTTACATGACTTTGGGACTTAACACATTTGGTTGGAAATGTGTTAAGTAACCTACTACATTGTTGATGCATGTGAATAATGCCATGTTTTGCATAATGTGAACTATGTGAAGTATATGATGATGATTCAAAATGTATGGATAATGCAATTTGTTATGTAAACCCTAATGATGATATGTGAAGCTATTGGTATTGGCTATAATGGTGTAAATGAAATATTTGAGGCATTGTTGCCTAGTTGATCATGAGAAAATGAGAATGGATTTGATAATGAGATAATGAAAGAATTGTGTGCCTAGTATGTTATTCAATTTTCAGAGTTTTGTTGTTGCTGGCATGCCTAAAAGTAATAATCCCTTGAAGCTGGGTTGGGCTTGGTCCTTGAAGCCAAGTTGGGTTGATGCTTAGCTCCCCTTGAAGCTTGGTTGGGCCTAGTCCTTAAAGCCTAGTTGGGATGTTACATATGAGATGTTTCTCATTGTGATAATGAATTGCCTACGGGCTTGATAAATATGATTATTGAACCAAAACAGTAACTCTGAAATTTGAATGACATATTAGTTTCTTTTGGGCCCATGTTTGTCTTTGCTTTAATGTGAACTATGAATGATGAAATAAATGAATAACATGAGGAGATTTAATGTTATAAAAAATGGCATTCTTGAATATTGTTTCTAATGCTTGAAAGTGTGACATTGGCATTACATTTAAAGCATATTGTCATCATGGTTAGTACCACTAAGCCGTTGGCTTAGCGCGATTGTGGTTCATCGCGCAGGTGACAGGGTAGAACCGGAGAGTTCAGCTAGACCGAGTTGAGTCTAAGTTTGTGATCCTTTGTGAAGTGTTGATTTTTGGACTTCAAGATCAGAGACGAACTGCTAAGCATATATAATTCTATATTTTTGTATTTATGCATTTTGATGTATATATATGTAAATGCCGCTACATTTTTCACTGCTTAATAAGCAAATGTTTTATCTATTATGTTCTATAATATAACTTAAATATTTTAAGTTTTCTCATATTGTTGAATAGAAAGATTGGTTTGTTTCAAATAGAATGTGACTTCCTTGTATCCGATATACGTGTATTACATATTGAGAGTATATGTGGTGTACGTATATGGGGTATAGGGGTGTTACAAATGTTTTGGTATCAGAGCCTGGGTTTGAGGTTCTCAACTTAGGTGAATTGTAAGAAAAAGAAAATTCTAATTTTAAAATATGGTTTTTGGAATAAGATACATGCTTTGGCACTAGCAGTTTTTGATCTTTGATGAGGTATATTCTGCTGTGTTTGCAGATATAGGTAGTGATAGCGTCTCATTCATGTCAGTCCATAGAAGGTAGTGCTGAGAGTGTAGCCCCTGTTGAGGGTAGAGATGGAGCTAGGGTTGAGAGAGTTGGAGAGGCACCTACTCCTGTGCCAGAGAGACCAATTGCTGATGAGATTCCGCCGGTTTGGTTACGGCATATGGTAGAATTATTGAGGCAAGCTTCAGTGCAACAACTGCCACCTTAACCACAGCCGCAAGTACCGATGAGGCAGTATGATAAATTGAGGAAGTTCAGAGCTGAGGACTTCTTTGGTACTACAGATCCTGCAGTAGCTGAATAGTGGTTGGATGGAGTTCAGAGCATATTCATTCAGTTGCAGGCTACATCTGAGAAGAAATTTGATTATGCTAGATCTCTTCTGCAGATAGATGCATATGATTGGTGGAAGACGGTTCCACATGCTATGGATGATCTACTAACCTTGTCTTATGGAGATTTTTTGTGGGAGTTTGAGCAGAAATATTCTCCAAGGGAGTATAAAGATGCCAAGAAGATGGAATTTCTAAGGTTGAGACAGGACAACCGGACTGTGACAGAATATGAGATAGAGTTTATCCGATTGAGTCATTATGCCGGTGGGATTATTTCAGATGATATAGACCGGTGTAGGAGATTTGAGGAGGGGTTGAGACCCCCTATTATGTGTATTGTTGCTAGTTCTTGGTACCAAGATTTTTCTCAGTTGGTTGCAGCAGCCAGAAGTGTTGAGAGAGCACAGGGTATTGCAGCAGCTGCTACTGAGGAGGAGACTAGAGTTAGGAGACCCCAGTTTGAGGCAAGGTCTTCATCTATGAAGAGAGGCAGAGGAAGTTTTATTCTGAGAGTCAGTAGGAGTAGAGGTAGCCTAGTAGGTCAGTTCAGTATCAGGGCAGAGATCGAGATCTACA
Source organism: Garcia nutans (assembly GCA_947685225.1). Lineage (NCBI taxonomy): Eukaryota > Viridiplantae > Streptophyta > Magnoliopsida > Malpighiales > Euphorbiaceae > Garcia > Garcia nutans. The sequence goes on along the minus strand of CANTUV010000024.1, from coordinate 9,794,594 downwards.
GTTTCTGTACCTAGTGCACCGATCCCAGTGGCTCAGAGATCTATTTCACCTACATGTGTTCATTGTGGTAGGGCACATAGGGGTGTTTCCTGGAGATGGGGGGACCAGGAGTGTGTTTTAGATGTGGATCGCCAGATCATTTCATCAAAGATTGCCCTGAGCTACTGGAAGATAGACAGACTGATACTGTAGCTTCTCGACCCAGTGTTAGCAGAGGAGGTCGAGGGGGGCAGAGGTTTTAGTAGAGGTGGTCGACCCAGGATTAGTTAGAGAGGAGGCGCTACATCCGGAGGTAGTAGGCCAGATGAGGCTGGGCCATCTCAGTGAGTGTATGTGATGCAGAGGTAGCCGGATGCTTCAACAGTTATTGCGGGTACCTTTTCTTTATTTGGCATTTCAGTTCTTGCTCTAATTGATTCAGGATCTACTCATTTATACATAAGTGCATCTATTTTGCCTGTGTCTGAATTGCATTCAGAGTCCCTAGGATTTGATGTCTTGGTGACAAATCCTTTAGGGCATAGCGTGGTAGTTAGTAAGGTGCACCGAGATAGTTCAGTTGTGGTGCAGGATGAGGAGTTTCTGGATGATTTGATTAAAATGCCTTTTAAGGAATATGATCTAATCTTAGCCATGGATTGGTTGTCTAGGCATGGAGCTGTGGTAGACTATCAGAATAAGTGTGTTACCCTGAGAACCAGTGATGGTAGAAGTGTTATGGTATCTAGTGAACAGAGATAACTTGCATCCATGTTTGTTTTAGCTGTTGCAGTTAGGAGGTTAATTCGGAAAGGGTATGAAGCTTATCTTGCTCATGTGGTAGATACCAGAGTAGGGGGTTCTCAACTTTATAGTATACCCACAGTTGCTGAATTCCAAATGTGTTTCCTGCAGAGTTGCCAGGGTTACCCACTGAGAGAGAAGTTGAGTTTGGTATCGATTTGTTGCCTGGTACAACTCCCATCTCTATTACTCCTTATCGAATGGCACCTGCTGAGTTGAGAGAATTGAAGGTGCAGTTGCAGGAGTTGTTAGATAAAGGGTTTGTTTGCCCTAGTGTATCTCTGTGGGGAGCACCTATTTTGTTTGTGCAGAAGAAGGATGGTACTTTGAGATAGTGCATTGATTATAGGCAATTGAATAAGGTGACTATCAAGAATAAGTATCCTTTGCCTCGGATAGATGATTTCTTTAATCAGTTGAAGGAAGCAGCAGTATTCTCTAAGATTGATCTGAGATCAGGGTACCATCAATTAAGAGTTAGAGCTGAAGATGTATTTGAGATAGCTTTCCGCACAAGGTATGGGCATTATGAGTTCTTAGTGATGCCTTTTGTATTGACGAATGCACCAGCAGCTTTTATGAATTTGATGAATAGGGTGTTTAGACCCTATTTAGATCGGTTTGTGGTGGTCTTTATTGATGACATTTTGGTGTTTTCACATAATAAGGAGGAGCATGACGAGCACTTGCGGATTGTATTGCAGACCTTGAGAGAGAAGCAATTGTATGCTAAGCTGTCTACGTGTGAGTTTTGGCTTGATCAAGTGACTTTTCTCTGTCATGTGATTTCAGCAGATAGTATAAGAGTTGATCTGAGTAAATTTGAGGCCATTTTGAATTGGAGTCCATCGAAGACTGTGACTGAAGTTAGAAGTTTTCTAGTTTGGTAGGCTATTATCGATGTTTTGTGAAGGATTTTTCTTTGATAGCTACTCCACTCACCAGATTACTTCAAAAGGGAGTTAGATTTGTGTGGACAGATCAGTGTCAAGCAAGCTTTGAGCAGTTAAAGGAGATGTTGACTCAAGCTCCCGTTCTTACTTTGCCTGTGGAAGATAAACCATATGTGATTTACAATGATGCTTCACATAGTGGTTTAGGTTGTGTTTTGATGCAAGAGGATAGAGTTATAGCTTATGCTTCTTGGCAGTTGAAGCCACATGAGTTGAACTATCCGACGCATGATTTGGAGTTAGCAGCCATAGTTTTTGCTTTGAAGATTTGGCGACATTATCTTTATGGGGAGAAGTGTTTCATCTATATAGATCACAAGAGTTTGAAATACTTGAGTGTTCAGAGAGACCTGAACCTTCGGCAGAGACGGTGGTTGGAGTTAATTAAAGACTATGATTGTTTGATTGATTATCACCCTAGTAAGGCAAATGTAGTTGCCGATGCTTTGAGTCAAAAATCTTTAGCAGGTTTGATTGCTTATTCTCTCTCTTTACTTGTTGAATTGAGAGCGTTGCATGCTAGTTTTGAATCATGTGATGATGGTGCTTTATTAGCTCGGTTGCAATTAAGACTGGTCTTGTTGGATCAAATTAGGGAGGCTCAGTTGGCAGATGAAAGAATTCAAAAAGTTGTATTAGATTGCCAAAAGGGGGAGAGCCGAGATTTTCTTGTGAGAGATGATGGCAGCCTTTGGTACAAAAATAGATTGTGTGTTCCTGATGATGCAAGACTGAAAAAGATTATTTTGGAGGAGGCACATCAGTCGATTTTTGCTATGCACCCTGGGAGTACTAAGATGTATCATGATGTGAAACAATATTATTTGTAACACCCCGATACTCCATATAAGTACTATACATACACCTAGTATACATACAGTAAGTATATAAAGTATAAAGATGCCACCTTTTCATTACATTTTTAAAACCTTTAACAGAGTTCAAACCACAATACATAAATTTAAAGAACATTTACAAAATCATTATACTTTTAATGATCTTACATATATATCATAATCTTATCTTTATCAAAACTTCATTTATACATATAAATATACTCTTGTCAGAAATACATCATAATTAAAAATTATACATGTATGCATCACCCTCTAGTTGGTCTCGACAAACTCTTGCTCTTCTCGTAGCAACAAAAGACTTCATATCTTCCACCTAGTCACCTGCGCGATTACACATCCGCGCTAAGCCCGATAGCTTAGTAGTACAAATATAACATATAAACATACATTATAGAAATTCTAACATATAATGAAATATCACTTTTATGTACCATTAGTTTCTTATCATGTTTTTCCTTTTGAATTGCACCTTTCAAAAATCTCTACTAATCTCATATATTATATATACATATATACATATCATTAACACCAACCACAATCCATCACTAATACTCACCATCATTATATCAATATACATATTACATATCATACTTCATATCATTATTTTATTCACAATTCACCAATCATGAATCACATTTCCAATGAAGGCAATCATTATCACCATTCATGAATCACATTTCCAACAAAGGCAATCATAGATCTCATTACTCATTTATTTCAACATTTGTATAACACATTGACAACAAAGACAGACTTGGGCCCAAAAGACACTAATATGCCATTCAATTTTCAGAGTTAATGCTTTGGTTTTGTTATCACATTTATCATTATCATAGACCCAACTAGGCTTCAAGGATTTAGGTTCAACCAAGCTTCAAGGGGAACAAAGCATGCTAAGTATCAACCCAACTTGGCTTCAAGAACCAACCCAACCTAGCTTCAAGGGTTGTAACATCTCAATTAGGCTTCAAGGACTAGACCCAACCAAGCTTCAAGGGGAGTAAAACATGTTAAACTTCTACCCAACTTGGCTTCAAGGATCAAGCCCAACCTAACTTCAAGAGATTGTTATTATCATTAGGCATGCCACCAACAACAAACTCTGAAAATGGAATAACACATTAGCCACACCATTCATTTATCAATTTCATTCTCAATTCTCTTCATCAAATAGGCAAATATGCCTTATGTCTTTCAATTGAATCATCATAACCAATCACAATGGCTTCACATTACATTTGAGTTATCATAGCCAATCACAATGGCTTCACATCACATTATATTTCAATTCACATATTAATACTTCATTATTCAAGTATACATAATCAATTACATTGAACATTATCATCCAAGCAAATATGCTTCAATTATCTCAATTCACATTTCATAAAGCTCATATTATGCCAAACATAATATTATTGATATGCAATAATGTGGATTAGGGTTTGTACTTACCTTAAGAGCCACTCCCATCAAGCTATACATAATCATTTACCTCATCATATCCTTCACATTTTACATATAACATCATTGATGTAACATTATGAAGTATATTATTCATATAACACATTACCATTCACAAGATTCACAATGTATATAACATAACATTGTTCATATAATATCATATGCATCATCAAATGTATGTTCTTTCTCAACAATTCAAGAGGAGCAAAGAACAATCACAGTAGCCAACACACTCAAGGGACACGGCCAAGCTTGTGGCCGTGTCTCTCAACACCAAATCAACCGAGGCAGACACGGGCAAGGGACACGGCCGTGTCTCTCAACAAAAAATCAGGCAGTGGCAAACATGGGCAAGGGACACGGCCGTGTCTTCTCCAAAAATCATCCAACACGGCCAAATTTCCATAGACTTGGCCGTGTCTCCCAAAAATATTTAGTTTTGGCCGTGTCTCTTCTTAGGTTTGGCCGTGTCTCTCATGAATAAACCCTAAACATAGCCAAAACTCTTCTAATTGAATCAGGAACACATTATACACAACTTAACCTCATTCAAATGGATATAATCAATGTTATTAACACATATTTTACATATTCATCACAATATTCACATTAACACTATATTAACCATACGATCAATCACTTACCACTTCAAAACCCTAAAACCAAACATCACCCTTAACTTACCATCTTCAAACCAAAACCAACACCAATTCAACCTTTTAACTTACAATCAATTTTAATACTTATAAACACATCTTAAACATACTTATTCATAAAATCAACAATTTATAAATCACCTCAAACACCACTTCAAAATAACAAAGGAAAACAAGAGAGTACTTACCTCAATTGAAGAAATTTCACAAATCTCCAACTTAATCCTTTGATTCTCCCTTCAATTTGATGTTTAGAACTTAGAACACCTCTCTTCCTCTCCCTTTCCTTTGATAGCCGGCCACACCAAAAGAGAAGAGAAGAAAAGAAATAATGACAAGTCAAACTTCTCTTCTTCTTTAAATCTCCACCATGCAATTCTAACACAACAATTACTTAAATGCCCTCATCCATTTAAACTTAACTCTTGTCACTCATATGCCCATTTAAGTAATTCCACATATCACAAATAAATATCCTCTTCCATTGACCATCCCTTTTGACTTATGTATATGTTATTTATACTACCATATATGCAACATATACACTTCCTTTAAAAATTCTTTTCTCTTACAATTTAACACATACATTCAATCCAATTAAAACAACAATAATATTCAAAACTTCTAGGGCATACATTGGGATATTACAATTCTCTCCCCCTTAAATAATTTCGTCCTCGAAATTATCAGTACCGTATCAATTCATTCTTAACAAAAATACTATCTTAACTTCCATATGAAGTTAATTATATGCTTAAGTTATTATGTCATCAAATCATATAACTTCAACTCTCCCCTTTAGAATCAATCACCTTCTTTAACTTCCATAACTCATCATTCTACATGTTTATATATCTCATTACTTCCTTGATCAAACATTCAAAAGAACTCATTACATTTCCTATTAATGTCTTTATACAAGAATCAAATCATACTATAATACATTTATACTTCATTCAATTTTTATATTTAATATATTGTTTTCCTTCACCTCTTTGTAATTATTCTCTTAACTTTAACCTTAAAATCATTGGTTTATATCATAGCATTAATTATCCTGTCATTATAATCACTGTCTAAATAGACATTTATCAAATCTCAATGGATAACAAAATCCTTATTTTTCACAAATGGAGTTACTTCTTTAGCATGCTTTTTACTTAACTTACATATTAATACATTACCTTACAACTTATTTTATAAATAACCAATCTTTTCCCTTTTTATCATGATTTATAACTACTATAACTCCATTCATTCATGTCCAATCACACTTTAAAATTTTACATCATATACATTATCATGTAAATAATTATACTCTCAGTACAACTATACATATTAAATCTCGATAATGATTCATAACCTTAGCCAAATCCAGATCAATTGATCTATCTGTCACAGTATACCCACGTTCCAATCTTGTTCAATTCCAACCAACAATTAATTTATTTAAACTTATCATGAAATTTTACAATATTCATATATGTATATATATAACCTAATTCCATTAGGGCAACTTACATTCAATTCCTGATCTCTTCCGATCCATATTCAATCAAATTATCATGATAACAAATCACTTCAAATTATCTTAATATAATTCCCACTAATTCTCATAAAAATTTTATACCATATTTACTATCTATAGCTCATTCATTTAAACCTCAAGTTCATTCATTTATTCATTACATACCATAAACATATTCAGTATAACTTTCAGTCACATTTTATAATTTCTCCCTTTATCTTCATAATTATAACCAAATTCTTAACATAAAATGTTATGGTACAACTTCATCTATCATAACTTTTAACTCTATTTCTCAAACAAAATTTTCAATCTCACCAAATCTGTATTACAATCATTTTATCTAAGACCCAAAACCATGGATAACAAATTAACCGTTCAAATATACTGAACAACACACATGGCTTTAAGAGATTAATATTCAAGCCTGGAATTTTCAAATCAATACTGTTCCTTTATAATTTTATTCTCAATCTTTACAAATACAAGGCTAAGATATAACTCAAGAATTACATATTCCTTCTTTACATTTTTTCTATATCAGAAATTAACATATTCCAACTCCGTTTCAAACCAATTTGCACTCGATTATATAATCTTTATCCACTTAATTCATATTTCAACAATATTACTATATACATATTCAATCATATACAGTTCTCATACAATTTCTATTCGTTACTTCATTTCTAATCCATTTACAATCTCTTATAATGTATAATTACCTAGAACTTTCCATATGCGAATACTTTGGGACTCTAAATATCATATGATCAACAAGTTCAATACTCACTATAACAATACCACTGTCCAATATTACTCAAGTCCATTCTATACTCATTTCCATCACATAATTCATTTAACTTTACACAGTTCAAGACCTAATCTCTCTTAGGTCCACTAACACATACAACATCATTTCCATATCACTAATTCTATAATTATACCACATACATATTGAAAAACTCAATTCACATATCATATACATGTACACACTTAATTATATGCTCTTATTTTATTTTCCTTTTTCATACATTCCATACAAATTTAATGTTTATCACTTTCTTTTAAACACTATCATTTTCATTCTTCCAATATGATATAAAGTATTTATTCACACAACACATATATATATATATTCTGACTATAATAGCACTTCACATCCATGTTAGTCACATTCCCAATGTGACATCTCTTACAATTTAACACATACATTCAATCCAATTAAAACAACAATAATATTCAAAACTTCTAGGGCATACATTGGGATATTACATTATTGGTGGTCAGGTATGAAAAGGGACATAGCGGAGTTTATATCCAAGTGTCTCACTTGTCAGAAAGTGAAGGCTGAGCACCAAGTTCCAATAGGGTTGCTCCAACCTTTATTAGTGCCAGAGTGGAAATGGGAGCGAGTGACGATGGATTTTGTGACTGGTTTGCCTTTGACTCAGAAAAAGCATGATGTCATTTGGGTGATTGTTGATCGATTGATGAAGATAGCTCATTTTCTTCCAGTTAGAATGGACTATTCTCTTGAGAAGTTGGCTGTCCTATATATTAGTGAGATAGTCAGATTGCATGGAGTCCCAATTTCTTTAGTATCTGATTGAGATCCCCGGTTTACTTCAAGATTTTGGAAGAGTTTACATGGTGCTTTGGGTTTTCAGTTATATTTTAGCACTACTTTTCATCCTCAGACATATGGGCAGTCAGAGAGAGTGATATAGATTTTGGAGGATATATTGAGAAGTTGTGTCATCGATTTCTTTAGAAGTTGGGACAAATTTGTCCCACTAATGGAATTTGCCTATAACAACAGTCATCATATTTTATCAATAGAATCTATTGAGGTGAGTCCGGATCTGACTTTTGAAGAAGAACCTATGGCTATTTTGGCACATGAAGTAAGAGAGTTGAGAAATAAGAAAGTACCACTTGTGAAGGTTCTTTGGAAGAATCATGCTAAGGAAGAGGTAACTTGGGAGAGTGAGCAAGTGATGTGAGACCAGTATCGTCAATTATTCCAAACTTAAGATCAGGTAATTTCGAGGATGAAATTTATTTGTAGAGGGGGAGAATTGTAATATCCCAAACCATACCCTAAAATTTTGGAAATGCTTATTATTGAAATTGTATTTAATGATATAAAGTATTGTAAGAGGGGATGGAATGGTTCTTGCGACTTCGGCACTGTTTAGGCTCTAGGCCTTAGAGAACATGGACATAAGTCCGGAGAAAATGGAGTCGCCACCCAGACGGGCTGAGAAAAAAAAGGGGTGGATGACTCGATTCCTAAGTAATCCCTAACCCCTAATGGGTTCAAAAAGTTGGGTACGTGTGGGGAAGGTGAGAAATGGCCCAGCACCCCCACAACGCCCGTCCTCCTTTATAGGTCTTAATATTATAAAATTCTTAAATATAACAATATTATCCATATTACATGCAATAATTAAAATAAAGCATCGATATATTGAAAATCAACACAATGTCCAAGCAAAATAAATAAATGAACACCCATCCGAAGATGGAAACATGCCCTTACATAATCCATGCCTAAATAGGACACCCACCGAAAGGTAGAAACATGTCCTTTACATTGGTTCTAAAATAGAAAAGCAATTTAAATTTCAAGATATTTAACTAATGAGGTACCCACCAAGTGGAAACATACCTCTTACAACATTTGGAAATCTAAATAAATCGATAAAAGTAAATAACCATTCATCATAAATAAATCATTCATCAAAGATATTAAACATCAATAGAACATAAACATCCATCCATGATAAAATAAATAAACCAAGCATTGAACTTAAAAAAATTAAAGCATATAAAATAAATCAAAGCATATAATGAACTACACAATCAAATCTAAGAATAAAGCAAGTAAACGAATACAAATTAAAGCTACTGTTTTTATTTAAGATTCTTTATTTAATGTTTAGGGTTTTAGAATTTATTGGTTTAAGCTGCTGTAAGTTTTAAGGGAATTAAAATGGATTAAGATTTTATGATTTAAGGGATTAATAAAGTTCTTTGATTAACTAAATTAGTGTTTGAGGAGTGAAATCATGAAATTAGGGTTTGGATACTTTAAAACATTAGGTTTATGAATATTAGCTACTAAATTATTATTTTTAGGCTTACTGTGTTTGAATTTTAATATTTAAGTTTATAAGTTTTTAAGGTTTAAAGATTAAAGGGTTAGAGTTTAGGAAAACTAGGGTTTAAGGTTAACTAATTTGGGGTTGTTGCCTTGGTTTTGAAAGTTGAATTAGGGTTTTTAGTGTTTCGAAGGATGTATTTGATTTTTTGAGTTTGAGAAAACAATTTATAGTTTTATAAAGCTTTATGTGATTTTTAGAAGCTGTAAAGTGAGTTTGAGTTTGGATATTTAACAAAACATTTGGAATTTTTAAAAAGAATTAGAAGTAAACCAGTTTGGAGTTTTATGGTGTTTTTTGGAAATAAACAAAAATGATTTAAGGTTTATAGAAACAAAAAAGATATATTTTTAGGGTTTTTTGGAAATAAACAAAACGATTTAAGGTTTATAGAAACAGAAGATACAATTTAGGGTTTTTGGGGACAAAAGGAATAGATTAGGTTTTTTGAGGTTTTAGGGAAAAAGAAGGATAATTTTTGGGTTTTAAGAACAATTTAAGGTTTTGTAAAGTTGGAAAGTAGATTCGGGTTTTGATATTTTGAAGAAACAGAAAAAGTAATTTAGGGTTTTTGAAAATAGAGGAGACGATTTAAGGTTCTAAGGTTTAGAAAAATTAAATTAGGGTTCTAAGGTTTTGAGAATAAAAAGAAAGAGTTTAATGATTCAAGCTATTGTAAAGAAAAAAGATTTGATATTCATACCTTCGTTTGTTGGTTCCACCAAAAATTACTTCTTGGATGAACAAGAACAAAGGCAAGATGGTTGCCTTTGATGGATTGAATTGCTTGTTTTCTCTCTCAAAAGTCCGATCGTTAATCTCCTAATTTTCTTGATTCCTCGGTCCAAAGTTTTTCCTCCACTCCATTCTCCAAAATTTTCCCCCCTCTGTGTTGTTTTTTTAGTCTTTATTTATAGAAGATTTTGATGATTAATTTCACTTGTTCACGGAATCTAACATTGATTAAGAAAAGGAAATCGAAACCGAATTGAATTTGGTTTCGAAAAAATTTCAGTCGGAAAAATTTCGCTGGTGAAAAAAACTGCTGCGGAAAAATTTTGCTGGCGAAAAAAAACTGTTGCGAGAAAATTACGCTGGCGAAAAAGTTGCCGCAGCTGGGGCGGGCGAAATTGCCTGCGGGCGATTTCGCTGCCCCCCTTTTCGGCGATGAAATTTTTTTTCCCCAATTTTTATTTTTATTTATTTGTTTATTATTTGTTTATTTTTTTATTAATAAAAATTATATACTAAAGCAAATATTATTTAATTAAGATAACATAAATTATTTTGGACTAACTAAAATATATTGGACAACACAAAAATTATTTTAGACTAATTAAAATATATTGGACTGGACTAGGTCAAAAATTAAGGGTCTACAATTATATATCTATGATTAAGTGGTAAGAGAGGAAAAAAAAGAAGGTAAGAGAGGAAAAAAAAAGAAGTGTGTAATAATGCTTAGAGGGGTGTGTATATGTTGTATATATAGAGATATATAAAACATATACAAGTCAAATTTATTGATGGTCAAATGAGATTATTAATTATTTAAAATAGAAATTAATATAAGTGGAAGATGATATTTTTGTTAATTATATTATTATAATAATGTATTTTGCTTGGTGGATATTAAAGGATGGAAATTTTGTGGTTAAGAGACAAGTTTGTAGTTTGACTTTCATTTTCTTCTTCTTGTTTCTTTTCTTTGGCCGGCTATCACCATAGCTAAAGGGAAAGTGAGATTTTGTTGCTTCCAAACTCAAGATTGAAGGGTGTTTCAAGTGATCAAGTTGGAGTTCTAAGGATTTTCTTCACTTTTGGAAAGTTTCCAACTTGTTTCTTTGGTTTTCTTTTGAGTTTGTGAATTGAGGTTGGTGAATGGTTTTCTTTTGAGTTTGTGAATTGAGGTTGGTGAATGGTTGTTGTTGGGACTTAACACATTTGGTTGGAAATATGTTAAGTAACCTACTACATTGTTGATGCATGTGAATAATGCTATGTTTTGCATAATGTGAACTATGTGAGGTATATGATGATGATTCAAAATGTATGGATAATGCAATTTGTTATGTAAACCCTAATGATGATATGTGAAGCCATTGGTATTGGCTATAATGATGTAAATGAAATATTTGAGGCTTTGTTGCCTAGTTGATAATGAGAAAATGAGAATGGATTTGATAATGAGATAATGAAAGAATTGTGTGCCTAGTATGTTATTCAATTTTCAGAGTTTTGTTGTTATTGGCATGCCTAAAAGTAACAATCCCTTGAAGCTGGGTTAGGCTTGGTCCTTGAAGCCAAGTTGGGTTGATGCTTAGCTCCCCTTGAAGCTTGGTTGGGCCTAGTCCTTGAAGCCTAGTTGGGATGTTACATATGAGATGTTTCTCATTGTGATAATGAATCACCTACGGGCTTGATAAATGTGATTATTGAACCAAAATAGTAACTCTGGATGTTGAATGACATATTAGTTTCTTTTGGGCCCATGTTTGTCTTTGCTTTAATGTGAACTATGAATGATGAAATAAATGAATAACATGAGGAGATTTAATGTAATGAAAAATAGCATTCTTGAATATTGTTTCTAATGCTTGAAAGTGTGACATTGGCATTACATTTAAAGCATATTGTCATCATGGTTAGTACCACTAAGCCGTTGGCTTAGCGCGATTGTGGTTCATCGCACAGGTGATAGGGTATAACCGGAGAGTTCAGCTAGACCGAGTTGAGTCTAGGTTTGTGATCCTTTGTAAAGTGTTGATTTTTGGACTTCAAGATCAGAGACGAACTGCCAAGCATGTATAATTCTATATTTTTGTATTTATGCATTTTGATGTATATATATGTAAATGCCGCTACATTTTCCGCTGCTTAATAAGCAAATGTTTTATCTATTATGTTCTATAATATAACTTAAATGTTTTAAGTTTTTCTCATATTGTTGAATAGAAAGATTGGTTTGTTTCAAATAGAATGTGACATCCTTCTATCCGGTATACATGTATTACATATTGATGATATATGTGGTGTACGTATATGGGGTATAGATGTGTTACACTCTGGGCGTGTCGTAGCTACTGTAATGTAGGATTGATGACACGACCAGTGACAAGGCCATGTCTCTGGGCATGTCGTAGCTACTGTAATGCAGGATTAATAATAAGGGCAGTGGCATGCCCTTAGACATGGGTGTGTTAAAGCTTCTATAAGATGGGAAAATGACATGGTCATTGACACACCCATGTCGTTGGGCGTGTCACTAGAAGAATTTGTCCAAAATAGCTCTTTTCCTTGTCTTTCATCCATGAGTCTAGCCTAAATGACTATAAGGCCTCAAAATGTAAAAGATTTTTGAAATCAACCCTAACAAGTACTGTAATAAATTTTGAATATATGATAAATATGTGTAATACCAAGTGTTAATCAAAGAATTATTCCATTGAAGTGATATACACAATTCAATGTTAATTAAAAACTAATGAATTACCCAAAGCATACGAATTTTAGATCTAGCTTGGGATTAAATGGCTAGCCAGAGGGAGGATATCCACAGTGAAAGTGGGCACTTAGTGCCATTAATGGACATATTATGTCATCAATGACAGTGGGCATATTTGCCATTATACATTCTTAAGATTTGGCATTAAAATTGCTATAGTGACCCGTTATCCAAACCTATGATCTAAGTTCAGTGTGTATGGGCATATTTAATTAAGTTATCTATATTGAAAATAATATGTTATATGGTTGTTGTTAAATTAACTGATTCTGAATTTAATCATGTTTAGTATTTCAAGTTTCAATGAAATTATTAATTTCTTTATTTAATGTTCTAAAAGTGATACTTTCCATTGTTTCTAAATTATTTTATGTATAGTTCTCTTTCCTTTAAATTTTCTTGTATATTATAAATACATAAGTACCACTAAGCATTGCTTATCATATTATAATTATTTTCTAACATGCAGATCAAATAAGAAGAGTTGAGATTGCAGAGTGATAGGTATACATTTCAAATCAACCTCATTACAAAGGTTCAAAGAGCCATATTATAAGTATTGTATTATGTATAGTTCACATGGAAATACTTTATAATTTTGTATGACAGTTGTATAAGTTTAAGGGTAGTAAGAGAATTATAATAATATTTACAATGTAAGTTAACAATAGGAGTTCTTTTTAAATTAAACAGATATATATTTGTAATATAAGCATGATCACAGTATTTTTGTTGAAAGTTTAATAACTGCATTAATTTATATACAAGCAAGTGCGAGTAATTAGGTGGCATCACCTATGTAGTTAATTATATAGACTATTTAGGGGGTGTTACATTTAGTGGGTATCAAAGTAGGTTTAGGTGGTCCTAAGTTTTTGGGTTAAAAAAAAGAGAAGTACAATTGTCATTGCTATGTGAACTATATAATTGAATAAATGTTTGATGAAGTTGATTTTCAATGTTTAAAGGTATAAGATGGCCTCTGAATCCTGTCAATGTGCAAAGGAACAAGCTGTGTCCTTACATAGTCAAGCAAGTATGGGGAATCAGTAGCCATCAGAACCTTATGCAAAAGAAATTCCCTTAGATCCCCAATTTGTGAGAAATATGGGGGAAGTTCTCAGGCAAATCTTAGAAGTTGCTTCTCCTACACAACCTCCTCTGCCAGTGACCCAAAGATCTCCATTGGAGAGAATTAGGAAATTGGGAGAAGAAGATTTTAAAGCTCATGATACTGATGAGTCTTCAGTAGCACAATATTGGATGGAGAGGATTGTGAGAGTTTTTAATTTTCTGCATTGCACTGATGAGGAAAGATTGGAGTGTACAGTTTTCTTATTGCAGGAACACGCTTATGCCTTGTGGGATACAAAGCAGAAAGGTGTACTTGTGGGTAGACTCACTTGGGTATTTTTCCAAGAAGAATTTAAAAAGAAATACATTAGTGAGATTTATTTAGAAGAGAAGCATTAAGAGTTTTTATATCTTAAGCAAAGGCAGTCATCTGTGTCTGAATATGAGAGGCAGTTTGTTCACCATAGCAAATATTTTCTAGAGTTAGTTTCATCTGAGGAAGAGAAAGTGTAAGTGGTTTGAACAAGGTTTGAACAGTCAGATCCGAGTGTATTTAGTAGCTATGAGGATTAAAGAGTTTTCCACTCTTGTTAATGTTGTAGTTGCTATAGAAAATGAGATTAAAAAAGAGTAGGAAAGAAGAAAACAATCAAAGAAAGGATTTTCTAGTGAACAACAGTAAGGTGGCTAGAAAAGATAGAGAAATATTCAAGTTCAAACTCAGGGGTCTGGTAGAGGAAGTGGAGCTAGTTTTCAGAGGTCTAGAGATGCTAGGTTTAGAGCTACTACAAGCTCTTCTTCAAGGGCTATTACTACAACTTGTCAATATTGTGGTAAGGGTCATGCAAGTGAAGATTATTGATATAAAAAAGGGGCTTGTTTGAAATGTGGTTCTTTGGAGCATAAAATTAAAGATTGTCCAATGATAAAAGAACTATAACCTATTGAAGGACAAAGTTCTGTACAGAGGTCTCAGTCAAATTGTAGGATAGGTAGAGGTGGTCGACCCAGTGTTAGTCAGCAGAGAGGATCTAAAACAGTGGATAGAGCTCATACTCGAGGCAGTGCTCCAGCTAGCACTTATGCCATGAAAGTAGTGGAGGACCAAGATGCTCCTGATGTTATAGTTGGTAAATTTTCTTTTCTTTACTTTGTCTTTTTGTATATGCATTATTTAATCCTGGTTCTACACATTCTTATATATGTACAACTATAGCTTTGGGAAAGAAAATGTGTGTTGATAAGCTTGGTTATGAAATAGAAGTTACTAATCCCTTAGGCCATAGTGTGAAGGTAAACAAAGTATATTAAAATTGTCCAATTAGAGTTCATGATGTAGAACTTCCTACTGATTTTATTGAACTTCCATTCCATGATTTTGATGTAATTTTGGGAATGGATTGATTGTCTCAACATCAAGCAGTTATGGACTGCTGTAATAAAGTTGTGACTTTTAAGATTTCAGATTATGGTGAAATTGTGGTTCGAGGAGAAAATTAATTTTACCCTTTTAGTTTGATTTCTACAGCTAAAACTAGAAGGTTAATTAGGAGGAGGTGTGAGACTTACCTTGCTTATGTTAATGATACACGCATTCAAGCAAGGTTTTGGGAGACATACCTACAGTGAGTGAATTTTTGGATGTTTTTCTAGAGGAATTACCTGGAGTACCATCAGAGAGGGAGGTAGAATTTGTTATCGATGTAGTTTTGGATACGACACCAATTTCTATTCCATCTTATAGAATGTCATCTCTAGAGTTAAAAGAGTTAAAAGTACAACTTTAGAAATTACTTGATAAGGGCTTTATTAGACCTAGTATATCACCCTAGAGTGCACCAGTTTTATTTGTGAAGAAGAAAGATGGTACCTTAAGATTGTATATAGATTATCGGTAGTTGAATAAAGTAACTATTAAGAATAAGTACCTGTTGCTTAGGATTGATGACTTGTTTGATCGGTTGAAGGGAGCGAGTGTTTTCTCTAAGATTGATCTTAAATCAGGCTATTATCATATGAAAGTTAAAGAAGTATATATTCCAAAGACAACTTTCAGAACTTGAATGGACATTATGAATTTTTGGTTATGCCCTTTGGTTTAACTAATGCTCCAGCATCTTTTATGGACTTAATGAATCGAGTCTTCAAACCCTATTTAGACTAGTTTGTAGTTGTTTTCATTGATGACTTATTAGTTTATTCCAAAAATAAATAGGAGCATGATAAGCATTTGAGAATTATACTATAGACACTGAGGGAGAATCAATTGTATGCTAAACTATTGAAATGTGATTTTTGGTTGACAGAAGTGGCATTTCTAGGTCATGTAGTATTAGCTAATGGTATACGTATGGATCCTAGTAAAATTGAGACTATTTTGAATTGGCAGCCACAAAAGAATATAACAGAAGTCCAAAGTTTCCTTGGGTTAGCTGGTTACTATAAAAGATTTGTACAAGGGTTTTCGAAGATAGCACTTCCGTTAACTAAGCTCCTTAGAAAAGACACTAAATTTGAGTGGAATGCCCAGTGTCAAGCTAGTTTTGAACAATTGAAGGCTATGTTGATTGAAGCACCAATATTGACACAACTGACCCCAGATAAGGACTATGTGATTTATAGTGATGCTTCTCATCAGGGACTCAGTTGTGTATTGTAACAAGAGGGTAAGGTAATTGCTCATGCTTCTAGGCAATTAAAATCTCTTGAATTGAATTACCCTACACATGATTTGGAGTTGGCTGCTATGGTATTTGCTCTTAAGATCTGGTGACATTACTTGTATGGTGAAAGGTGCTATATTTTCACTAACCATAAAAGTTTAAAATACTTTCCAGCGCAAAAAGAACTAAACTTAAGGCAAATGAGGTGGATGGAATTGATTAAAGATTACGATTGTATCATCGACTATCATCCTAGAAAAGCTAACGTGGTAGTCGATACTTTAAGTCGAAAGACTTTAGCAGGTATGTTGTATATAGAATATTATAATACTATATGCATATATAACTTATATTAGCAGAATTGAGGGTTGAACCAATTGTTAAGCAAAAAGTAATAAAAGCTCATGAACATGATCAAAAGATATTAGAAATGTTGAAATAAGTGCACGAAGGTGAAAAGCCAGATTATATTGTTTTAGAAGATGGTGGATTGTATTGTAGAGGTAGATTATGTGTATCTGATGTGAAGGAACTAAAGGAGTGTATACTTGGTGAAGCTCATAATACTACGCATACTGTACATCCCGATGGCAATAAGATATACCAGAATTTAAATTTTAATTATTGGTGGCCTAGTATGAAGAGAGATATTACTGAATATGTGACTCGGTGTTTAGTGTGTCAACAAGTTAAAGAAGAACATCAAGTTCCATCGGGTCTTTTGAAACCTATATGAATACCAGAATGGAAATGGGATAGAATCACCATGGATTTTGTGACTGGTCTTCCGAACACCCAAACGAAGCATGATACAATTAGGGTAATTGTAGATCGATTAACCAAATTAGCTCATTTCCTTCCCATTTGAGTTGATTATTCAATAGATAGACTTGTTGAATTGTATATTAATGAGATAGTCAGGCTTCATGGAGTGCTAATGTCTATAATTTCATATTGAGACTCTCGCTTTACTTCAAAATTTTGGGAAAGTTTTCAGAAAGCATTGGGTACTCGACTTCATTTTATTACTGCATTTCATTCACAGACTGATGGTTAATCAGCAAGGATGATACAAGTACTTGAAGATATACTTAGAAGTTGTGTAATTGATTTTGAAGGTAGATAGGTATTTTCTTATAACAATAGCTATCAAACGAGTATTAGGATGGCACCATATGAAGCACTCTATGGAAGGAAGTGTAGAACTCCATTGTGTTGGGTGGAATTGAATGAGAACAAACTTATGGGACCTAATCTCATAAGGCAAACTGAAGACAAAGTTAAGCTTATAAAGGATCGATTACAAATTACATTGGATAGACAAAAATCATATGCAAATTTAAAATGACGTGACATTGAATATAGTGTGGGAGATAAGGTATTTTTAAAAGTATCACCGTGAAAGAAGGTTCTTTGCTTTGGGAAGAAAGATAAACTAAGTCCTAGGTTTATTGGACCATATGAAATACTTGAACGTATAGGTACAGTAGCTTTTCAACTATCTTTGCCTCCAGAACTAGCTAAGATTGATAATGTATTCCATGTGTCGATGTTTAGACGATATAGATCAGGTCCTTCACATGTGATTCAAGCAGAGTCCATTGAAATTCAGCCATATTTGAATTATGAAGAAGGACCAGTAGCTATCTTAGCTCATGAAGTAAAGTAGTTGCGTAATAAGCACATTCCTATAGTGAGAGTGTTATGGAGAAATCATTCGATAAAGGAAGCCACTTTGGAAAGTGATGAGACAATGAGATAGAATACCCTCAATTATTTCATACGTCCATAACAGGTAAATTTTGAGGATAAAATTTCTTTAGTGGGGAAGAATTGTAATGTTTAAAATTTTAAATAGTGAACTTTTTAATTAATATTGATAATTGAAAGTGAATAGTGATAAAAGTGACCTGGATTAATAATGTAAATAGTGGATCTTAAAACTTACTGAAAAAATCATTTTTACGGTTTTACGAGATTAAAAATTGAATTAGAAATAAAGGATAAAAAAGACGGTGCACCATAGTTAAAATAAGATTTACCACAATAGATTGAGCTTAGTGTAGAAGTTTCTTTTCTCTTCCTTCATCTTCATCCATGCTAATCACCACCACTTCTACCATCTTTCTCATTTTCTTTATCTTCCTTTCTTCAAATCAAATAAAAATTAAGAGTATATCATATATAATTATAAGTTTTAGATGAATAAGTTAGAAAAGATGAGATTATAAACAAGCGATCTGTAATATCCCAATGTATGCCCTAGAAGTTTAATACAATTGTTGTTTGATTTGAATTAAATATATATATATGTTGTTGCAAAGGAAATGATTGTGTTAATGGAATGTATATGTTGTATATATGTTAATATAGATAACATATAAATTGGTCAAAAGAAAGTCAAGAGAAGAATGAGGTGTGGTGGAGGATTTTTGGAAATTATTATTATTATTATTATTATTATTATTATTATTATTATTATTATATGTGGTGAACGTGAGAAGAGGAAAAAGATATTTTTTCTTCTTCTTCTTCTTCTTTTGGTTTTGCACGAGAGAGAGAGAGAGAGAGAGAGAGAGATAGAGAGATGTGATGATCTTCATCAAAATCTTGGGGTTTTAAGAGAATTGAAGGTAGAGATTGAAGATTTGACAAGATATTCAAGTAAGTATTCAATTCTTTGTCTTGATTTCTATTGTTTGAGTTGGATTTGATATGGTTGGTGAGATGGTGATGTTAATGAGAGATTAAGATTATAGATATGTGGAATTGATAGTTAGATGATGTTAATAAGGTTAATTGTGAGGTTGATGATGGATTATTGAAATTGGTTAGTAAAGATTTTATATATATGAGATGGAGAATTGATTGATTGATGTATGTTTGTGTTTATTGAAGTTGAAATGCATAAAATACATGATGTGTGCCGTGTTTGAAATCTTTACCTTTTGTGAGACACGACCAGGATGATGGGAGACACGGCCGTGTTGGATCATTTTGGAGAGACACGGCCACTGTCTCGGCCGTGTCACTTGCCCGTGTCTGCTACTGGATTTTTGGTGTTGAGAGACACGGCCACTGGCTTGGCCGTGTCCTTTGACCGTGTCTGTCACTGCCTCTTTTGGTTGAGAGACACGGCCAAGCTAGGGGAGTCTTGGCCGTGTTGGAGCATGTGTTGGGAGACACGGCCACAAGCTTGGCCGTGTCCCTTGAGTGTGTTAGCTACTGTGAGAAAAGTGATTGATGAACACGCCCGTGTTGGTGGGCGTGTCTTGTGTTAAGGTTGCTCTAATTAATTATCATTCTTATGTTCTTATGGGAATAACTATCTTTGGATTAGGTTTTGAAGAAATTGTGTTGCATTAACTTAATGTGGAGAATTCTTGGAAAAAGGAAATGTAGAGATTGATGGGAGTAGTTTTTGAGGTAAGTACCAATTTATATGATTGTATTTATTTACATGACTTGAGACTTAACACATATGTTTGCAAATGTGTTAAGTGGTTTATTATATTGTTAATATAATTTGATTAAGATGATGATTAAATGATGTTAAGAATATGAAGATCATTAAAAAGGTACGCATAATCCTTATTTGATTGTATATCTCTATATGTCTTTGAACCTTAACACATTTGGATGAATGTGTTAAATAATCTATTATATGATGGATGTAAATGAGTAAGGTAAATTGCTATATATATTTATAAATGATGAAATTGCTATCATATAAGATAGAAAGAAATGATGATCATTCTTAAGGTATATGCAATGCAATTGGCTGTGATAAATGTTTTAATACAGAATGGTATTAATGTGTCTTGAGAAATGATGGAAATGAAATAAATGGACATATGGTTTATATGATAATGAATTTAAAATACATGTGTAATGAAATTGATTATGTATGCTTGAATGATAAAGTGTAAAATGTGATTTGAGATATAATGTGATGAGAAGCTATTGTGAATGGCTATGATTATACAAATAAGATTGTTGAGGTATGTTTGCCTATTTGATAATGATAGAAATGGGTTGAGAAAGTAATGTTAAAAGATATAAATGAGCGAACCTATCTGCCTCCTGCGGAACCATACGGACCCAGAGAGCTGGGCAACCGATCTTGGACTACCGACCTGGTTGGGGGAAGGTTCAGTATTATATGTACCTCTTTGCCTCCTGTGGAACCATTCGGACCCTGTGGTTGGGCAACCGAACTTGGACTACCGACCTGGTTGGGGAAAGGTACATTACTGATAGTCTTATACGTTCCTATCTGCCTCCTGCGGAACCATGCGGACCCTGTGAGTGGGCAACCGAACTTGGACCACCGACCTGGTTGGGGGAAGGATCGTATTTGGTAGTTTTATACGTACTTATCTTCCTCCTGCGGACCCCTGGGATTGGCAGTGGCCTGAGGCCCAGTGGGCAACCGACCTGGTTGGGGGAAAGTTCGTATATGATGTCATAGTTGTTGGCTATATTGAGAAACTTTGAATGTGTATAATAGATGATGATATAAATATTGAAATAATGATATGAAGTATAATATGTAAATGAATTGTGATTGATGATAATGATTATCTTCACTGGAATGTGATTCATGATTAGTATGATATGTATTGTGTGTATAGCAATATCGATTGGGAGTATAAATGATGAATCATGATTGGTGAATTGTGAATAAAATAATGTCATGAGATATAATATATCATGTGTGTATTGATATAGTGATTGTAAGAATTAGTAATGGATTATGGTTAGTGAGATAAATGTGTATATATGCATGTATTAAATGAAATTAGTCAAGATATATAAAAGGTGTAATCAAAAAGGGAAAACGTGATAAGAAACTAATGGTACATGAAATTGATATATCATTATATGTTAGAATGTTTATAATATAAGTTTATATTTTATATTTGTACTACTAAGCTCTCGGGCTTAGCGCGGATGTGTACTTGCGCAGGTAACTAGGTGGAAGATATGAAGTCTTTTGTTATGCCACGAGAAAAGTAAGAGTTTGTCGAGACCAACTAGAGGGTGATGCATACATGTATAACTTTTATTTATGATGTATTTCTGATTTATATATTCATATGTATACATGGGGATTTAATAAAGATAAGATTGTTATATGTATGTAAGATTTGTAAAAATATAATGATTTTGTAAATGTTCTTTGAAAATGAATGTGTTGTGGTTTGAATGCTGTTAAGGTTTTTTTTAAATTGCAACAAAAAAAAGTGACATCCTTATACTTTATATACTTACTGTATACATACCGGGTATATGTATAGTACTTATATGGGGTATCGGGGTGTTACAATTATTTTGGTATCAGAGCTTAGGTTCGAGATTCTCGGCCTAAGTGAAATTAAAAAAAAAGTTTTGAAAAGTTTAAATAGAAGTAAAAAGGAAAAGTTTTGAAATGAAATTTGTAATACATGCATATGCATTGACACCTAGGTTGGTCTCGGACGTGGCATTATATGAATTGTAGAATATTTGTGTTATAAGAGATGTTCAATATAGTTGATGATATATGTGTATACTATTTTGATGTGATGAGAAACCATGATTGTTGGCAATGATGTTGGAAATGAATTATAATTGAGGCATAGTGCCTAATTGATTATGAGAAACGAATTGTGAAATGTAATGTGAATTGAAACATAAAGAAATGAAAAGAAGAATAAAGTTGAAAATGAGTTGAAATCAAATCAAGATAAGAGTATGTACTCTTTCTTCTACACTTTGAACCTATTTATAGTAAAGTTTATGTTGGGTTTGCTAATGTTGGGTTTGCTAGACAGAGGAAATATTGTTGGATTGTTAATACTGAAAGTTATGTTATTTAAATGAGGAGAGTATGGTAGAATATTGAATGAGTTGATTTGTATAGATAAAGTGTGATTATTTAAAGTTTGGGATATATATATAAAGTTAAGGTTTTGTTTAAAGGAAAAAGAGATAATATTGGTTAAGTAAGAAAATAAATTGGTATTGTTGTTTTAATGCAAACATTGTGAATTCAATGTTTGAAAGGTGAGATGCTTGGATATTGTGAAAACTCATAGTAATGATGAAAATATGTGATATTTGAGATTTTTGAAGTGAGCTTGATAATTGTGAAAATTATATGTTTTGATATTGCTTTGTGATATATATATAAGATGTTTTTAAAGTGATATTAAGAAAAGATGAGTCTGGCAAATTGAAGTTTAAGCAGAGTAGTAAGTTGAAAAGTTCAAGTTTTAGTGGAATTTGATAAAGATTATTTGGCAAATTGATAGTTAAATGTATATTCAATGCATGAGTTAGGTGCAATCGCTAATATTGCACATGAAAGTATTATGAATTGAGTAATGTGATTGATAGTATGAGAATTTGTTTGGAAGTATAGATAAGCAAATGAAAATGAGTTATTTTAAGTCATTTTATTGCAAAGGGTAAAAATGGATATGGAAGTATATTAAATGCTTTTAAAGATAAAAGTGAAAGAGATGTCACATTGGAAATGTGACTGAGATGGATATGAAGTGTTATTATAGTCAGAATATATATATTTGTTGTGTGAACAAATACTTTATATCATATGGGGAGAATGAGAATGATAGTGTTTAAGAGAAAGTGATAAACATTAAATGTGTATTGAATGTATGAAAAAGGGAAATAAAATAAGAGCATATGATTAAGTGTATACATGTATATGATATGTGAAATGAGTTTTTCACTATGGATGAAAATATGATATGAAGGTGACCTATGAATATGTAGGTGGTATAATTATAGAATTAGTGATATGGAAATGGTGTTGTGTGTATTAGTGAACCTAAGAGAGATTGGGTTTTGAACTGTGTAAAGTTAAATGGATCATGTGATGGAAGTGAGAATGGAATGGACTTGAGTAAAATTTGACAGTGGAAATTGTTATAGTGAGCCTTGAACTTAATGATCATATGATATTTAGAGTCTCAAAGTAATCACATATGAAAAATTCTATGTAATTATATTATAAGAGATTGTAAATGGATTAAAAATGAAGTGACGAATAGAAATTGTATAGGAATTGTATATGATTGAATATGTATATAGTAATGTTGTTGAAACAGGAATTAAGTGGATAAAGATTTTATAATCGAGTGCAAATTGGTTTGAAACGGAGTTGGAATGTATTAACTTCTGATATAACAAAAAATGTAAAGAAGGAATATATGATTCTTGAGATATACCTTAGCTTTGTATTTGTAAAGATTGAGAATAGAATTATAAAAGAACAGTATTGATTTGAAAGTTCCAGGCTTGAATATTAATCTCTTAAAGCCATGTGTTTTGTTCAGTATATTTGATCGGTTAAATTGTTATCCATGGATTTGGATCTTAGATAAAATGATTGTAATACAGATTTGGTGAGGTTGAAATTATATTTGAGAAGTATAGTTAAAAGTTATGATGGATAAAGTTGTACTTTATCATTTGATGTTAAGAATTTGGTTATAATTATGAAGGTAAAGAGAGAAAAAGGAAATTATGGAAATGTGTTGAGTTATGGATAATATGACAAAAAGGTAATCAAAATAAATATACCAATGGTAGGAAATGTGAAGAGATATTAAAAAGGGAGAAATTATAAAAAATGAATGAAAGTTATACTGAATATGTTTATGGTACTTAAGTTGAGGTTTAAGTGAATGAATTGTAGATAGTAAGTATGGTATAAAATTATTATGAGAATTGGTGGGAATTATAATAAGATAATAGAGAATAAACTATGTGAATATTAAAAGATAATTTGAAGTGATTTGTTATCATGATAATTTAACTGAATATGGGTTGGAAGAGCTCAGGAATTGTATATAAGTTTGTCCTAATGGAATTAGGTTATATATATATATATGAATATTGTGAAATTTCATGATAAATTAAATAAATTAATCGTTGATTGGACTTGAACAAGATTGGAATGTGGGTATATTGTGACAGATAGATCATTTGATCTGGATTTGGCTAAGATTATGAATCATCATTGAGATGCAATATGTATAGTTGTACCAAGAGTACAAATATTTATATGATAATGTATATGATGTAAAATTTTAAAGTGTGATTGGACATGAAAGTATGGAGTTAGAGTAGTTATAAATCATGATAAAAAGGGAAAAGAATGGTTATTTATAAAATAAGTTGAAAGGTAATGTATTAATATGTAAGTTAAGTGAAAAGTATGCTAAAAAAAATAACTTTCTTTGTGAAAAATAAGGATCTTGTTATCCATTGAGGTTTGATAAATGTCTATTTAGACAGTGATTGTAATGACGGGATAATTAATGCTCAGATATAAACCAATGGCTTTTAAGGGTAAAGCTAAGAGAGTAATATTAAAGAGGTGAAGGAACAATATATATATTAAATATAAAGATTGGATGAAGCATAAGTGTACTATAAAATAAACTGATTCTTGTACAAAGACATTAATAAGCAGTGTAATGAGATCTTACGGAATGTTTGATCAAGAAAGTACGAAAATATAGAGATATATAGAATGATGAATTATGGAGTTTAAATAAGGTGGTTGATTCTAAAGGGGAGAGTTGAAGTTATATGATTTGATGACATAATAACTTAATACTTTAATTAACTTCATATGGGAGTTAAGATAGTATTTTGTTAAGAATGAATTGTTATGGTACTAATAATTTCGAGGACGAAATTATTTAAGGGGGAGAGAATTGTAATATCCCAATGTATGCCCTAGAAGTTTAATACAATTGTTGTTTGATTTGAATTAAATATATATATATATATATGTTGTTGCAAAGGAAATGATTGTGTTAATGGAATGTATATGTTGTATATATGTTAATATAGATAACATATAAATTGGTCAAAAGAAAGTCAAGAGAAGAATGAGGTGTGGTGGAGGATTTTTGGAAATTATTATTATTATTATTATTATTATTATTATTATTATTATTATATATGTGGTGAACGTGAGAAGAGGAAAAAGATATTTATTTTCTTACTTAAGATGAAATTGGACAAAGATGAAATTGGTAAGAAAGTTGATGAGAAGAAATATCGAGATATTATCGGATTACTCCTTTACTTAACCACTTCTAGGCTCGATATAATGTATAGTGTTTATTTATATGCTAGATTTCAATCATGCCTAAAGATCACATTTGAATGCCACTAAAATGATTTTACAATATTTGAGTAGAGCATTACATTTACGACTTTAGTACCCTAGAAATACTTCATTTGACATTTTAGGTTTTTTGGATGCATATTTTTCTGGTAGCCTATTGGATTGGAAAAGCACAACCGGTGCATGCCATTTCCTTGATGATTGCTTAGTTTCTTGGTTTAGCAAGAAACAAGTGTAGGTTGGCCTATCTACTGCGGAAGCTAAATATGTTGTTGCATGTTTTTGTTGTACATAAGTTTTATGGATGAAGTAACAATTGTTAGATTATGGTAAAATATTTGATCACATTCCCATTAAATGTGATAACACTAGTGCCATTAATCTATCCAAAAATCATATCCAACAGTCTAAGTCAAACATATAGATATTAGACATCATGTTTTAAGAGACAATGTTCAGAATCAAAATGTTGTCCTAGAATTTATATATACCAAAAATCAACTTGCGGATATCTTTATAAAACCTTTGAATGAAGAAAGATTAAATTTCATTAAGCATAATATAAGTATGGTTAATGGAAGCTACATGAATGACTAATTTTCTGCGTTCAATATATGTGAGTGGGGATTTTCGCCCCTATCTTTCGGTGGAATGGTTCTTGTGACTACGAAACTGTTAGGTTCTAGGCCTTAGACAACATAGGCCTAAATGTGAAGAATATGGAGTTGCCACTTGGACGGGCCTGGAAAGAAAAGAAAAGGATGGATGACTCGATTCCTAAAGAATCCCTAACCCCCTATTGGGTTCGAAAAGTTGGTTATGCATAGGGAAGGTAGAATGACCCAGCACCCCCATAATGCCTGGTTAATCGGAATCATCCTCCTTTTCAAGTCTAAATATTATAGAATTTTAAAATATTATGACATCATTCATATTTCATGCAATTTAAGAAATAAACATTCATCATATTATTAAAACATATCAAACAAAATAGGCACCCATCCAAGGATGAAAATATACCGTTGCAATGTTCAAAGTTCAAAAATACAAACAAATAAATAGGACACCCATAGATTGGTGAAAACATGTCTCTTACATTATTCTAAAATCTTTAAAAGTTAAATTAAATTACATAATTAATTGAATAAGGCACCCACAAAGTGGAAACATGCCTTTTACATTGTCCTCAAAATCCAAATAATAAGAAATTACAATCCACATAATACATAAAGAATGATCATAGTCATTAAGCATTAATAAATTAGGGCTTAAATAAAATGAAATCACAAAAAAGAACAATCCATAGGCAAATCTTAATATTAACCCCTTAACAAACTATAGTGCGCAACGCACACGACAGTCCCAAACAACTAATTAGGTAGGGTTTTGTTGTAGAATTAGTGTTTGGTGGTGGAAATTAGGTTTTAAAATATAATTTAAGGTTTTGATTTGAAAATTAGGGATTTGGTGTTTTTAAAACATAATTTAGGGTTTTGAATTGAAAATTAGGGATTTGGGATTTTTATACATAATTTAGGGTTTTATGGATTAACGTCTCATACCACAATAATAAATTTATAAAACTAAAGGATGATTGAATTAATGTAAATGGCTCTCGGGTACTATAGTTTAAGAGTAATCAAAAACCAAACAACTAATAACTAATAATGATGATTATGAATTTAAAGTATGTAACAAAATCAAACCTAGATTGTTGGCTCAACCAAGTCTAATTCGTTGAACCAAACTATTGTTTATCACCTCATTCCCCTGGAAATTGGAGCTGGATGATGTACTTCCTGGGTCAATTTAATCTTGGTTGGGCAAATGCAATCTTAGGACAATTGCTGCCTTCTGCTACTGCCTCTCCCTCTTATTGATTGCCTTTCTCTTTCTATGTCAATTCATTCACTATTCCTTGCTTTAATTTACTAATCATGTTCTTTTTTCCAAGATGGCTAATGGCTCCCTAATTGTTATGCTCTATGGCTGTCCCTTTTCCTAATTGTCAAACTTGTATTTATATCCCACGATTAAGTT
Source organism: Garcia nutans (assembly GCA_947685225.1). Taxonomy (NCBI): domain Eukaryota; kingdom Viridiplantae; phylum Streptophyta; class Magnoliopsida; order Malpighiales; family Euphorbiaceae; genus Garcia; species Garcia nutans. The sequence continues at coordinate 9,766,753 of CANTUV010000024.1, read as the reverse complement.
AAGCCAGCTTAAATTTTCAAAACCCCTTTTTCCTTATCCGAGCATAATTAGAATTTAAACCTAGCTTAAACACAACTTGGCTTAGATTAGGTACCAATACAAAGACTTGTATAGAATTAAACCTTCATCAATTCGATATAGACTAAAACTCATATCAAACTAAACTTTGGTCAATTTGATATGAGCTTTGTGCTCATATCAAATTGGCATGCTCAGTTCGATATGGCATATACCATATCAAATTAAATCGAAACGAAGGGTTTTTAAGGAATGAACTGACTTACTTTGGAACTTTTTAATTTGGACCGACCTAGTTTAGTGCTTCAAATTAGGTTTAAGTTTTTAAAGTCTGACAAAACTTAACTCAGCCACTATTAATTGTAATCGATCTAGCTTAGGGTCAAAATTAAGGGTCTACAATATATTTTGTCAACAGTTGGTATTTGTACAAGGAATTATACATTCTTTACATTCTTCTTTTTTTTCCTTGGTCAAAGGGGGAGAAATTTGGAAATTGAAATGATAAACCTTAAATCCCAAAAATTGCACTAAAAGAAGTATAATCTTAAATCTGAAATTAAAAGTGCACAATCATAAGAATAATGTGAAACTGAATAAGAATAAGTTTGGGGGGAGATTATCATTTTCATTTACATTCAATCTTATTATCTTTTAATTTTCTTTCATTTCCATTCAATTTGATTGCCAAAGTCAAAAAGAGGGGAGATTATTAGCCAAATAATATCAATTTTGATCTTTAGCGCTCAAATTGAATGATGCATTTAATATGGTTTTTAAGATTCTTAATACAGGAGTGAAGCAATCAATATTGCCAGAACATGACATAAATAGCGATCATCCTCAAGCTCAGGATGACCGCCCCTGAAGTTTTTAAAAAGAAATAGAGTCACAGTAGTGTTTACGGCGATATGTCCGACCCAAGGGACGATCGCTAAAAAGTCACAAGCGAACATCCACTTATATGGACGATTGCACCTCAAGTGACAAATATTTCAATACTTACAGTAAAGAATGCGGTGACAAGCGCAGTATGAAGAACAATCACATGACAAAACCTCGCAATCGTCCTTGACTTTCTGCCACCGTTCATATATTTTAAAGCTGAAATCATAAAGAATGGTAGTAGAGTTTGTAGTCTGAAGTGCACTTAGAAGTTTGATGCAAGCCAACCAATTCGAACACTATTTATAAGAAGGGCGACCACACTTTTCATATTTTGGCAGAAATTCCTTTTGACAAATAAATAAATGACACATGGAATATTTGTTAAAAGAGGAAATTTAAAAAAATTGAAAGGACGACCGTCCTTGGTCTCTGGGCGACCTTTTCGACAACCACAACTGGCAAATGATGGGTAAATAATCTATGTCTGAGCAATAACACATGACCATTGGAAAACTTTCAAATGGAGCGACTGTCCATAATCAATAGGTGACTGCTCTAAGTCTTTAAGCAACTGTTGATCGTGCTTGGAATACCGCTACCTGAGCCAGACATATTATTCTTGAAACAACTATTCAAATAGAATAGGAACTCTTTTAAATTTTATTAGTAATAGCTAGTTGGACCTATGTTGGCTATAAATATCCAAAGAAACTTCACTTACAATAAGGTTTTTTGTTTTGATATAGCCAAGATCAATAATTTTCATCTTTTTACATTAAAACTCCCTTTGTACTTGTTTTAGTGTTGTGTGTGAGTATCAAACACCACTATAAGTTTTATTGTGAGCCTTGAAATACTTAGATTTTAGAGTGAGCCTAGAAAAACTCTTGTCGGGGTTGTGAGGAAGTCACCCAAGCCTTGTAAAAGTTAGGTGTGAACTTGTGAAAACACCAAGTTAGAGTTGAGCTTGTAAAAACTCAAGATTAGTGAAACCTTAACAAGTTGTTAAGGAAGTGGATGTAGGATTAAGGAAATCCAAACCACTATAAATATTTTCTCTTTGTTCTTCTCTACTCTACTCTTCTCTCACTTTTTTTTTATTTTAAAAAATTTAAATTACCATCAATTTTTCAAAGAAAACTATTTCACCTTTATTGGTTGCCATCTTGGGACAATAAGCAGACCAAGATTGGCATCTAGCAATGCATCATGGCCACCTAAGTATTTAGAAAGTCAAAGTGATTTGGCTTTAACCTTTTTATAGTTAGTTAACATGCAATAAACTCCTTACACCATATTATATCTCATTTGGTTCAGAGCATGGACTTTGTGTCAACTCCCACTAGACTAACTACATAACGCCTAGCCTAAATTTATTAGTTCTTATTTTTGAAGCCCATTACTCTATAAAAGGCATCTTTGAGAATGTATCAAAGATCCATCCACCTTGCCCAAGGATTCTCAAAGTAATGCCTTCCCACAAGAGCCGTAAGATATACTCTTCTTCTATCAGGAGTGATGTATCATTTGTTGATCTCTCAACTATCTTCGAATATCTCATACAATACCTGTAACACCCTTATACCCAATATACGTATACTACATACCCTCATATATATAATATACATATAGAGGATACAAGAATGTCACAACCATTTTAAGCAATCAAATCATCATTTATAAAATCTGTATGAATTTAAAACATATAATTGATATGATAAAAATAATGATGAAACATTTCTGGTTAAAACACATATGTATCTTCATTACCCAAAAGTTTATCCAAAATATTTTTTTTATAAGCAGCGGAATATACATATTTATATACATCAAAATCAATATATATACAAAAATCTAAAATATATACATGCTGGCAGTTCATCTCTAATCTCGATGTCCAACAGTCAACTCTTCAAAAGAGATCATAATCCTAGACTCGACTCAGTCTAGCTGAACTCTCTGGTTCAACCGGATCTACCTTGTCACCTGCATGATGAATCACAATCGTGCTAAGCCAAAAACTTAGTGGTACAAACTTTGATAACAATATAGTTCAAATGTAATGCCAATGTGAAACTTTCAAGAACTAGAAACAGTACACAAGGATATCATATTTCATAACATTAAATCTCATTATATTGCTCAATTGTTCCACCATTCATAATTCACATTAAAGCAAAGATAAGCATGGGCCCAAAAGGATCTAATATGCTATTCAAATTACAGAGTTACTGATTTGGTCCAATATAACAACATTTGTCTAGCCCGAAGGCGAATCATAATCACAATGAGGATTACTTCATATGTAATATCCCAACTAGACTTCAAGGACTAGGCCAAATCCAGCTTCAAGGGTCTGTTACATCATGTAACACCCAACTAGGCTTCAAGGACCAAGCCCAACCCAACTTTAAGGGATTGTTACCTTTTTAGGCATGCCACCAAACACAAAATTCTAAAAATTGAATAACATACTAGGCACACAATTCTTTCATAATTTCATTTACAAATCCTTTCTCATTTTCTCATGATCAACTAGGCACAATGCCTCAAAAATCTCGTATATATCAGTTTAGCCATCTCCAATGGCTTTACATACCATCATTAGTGTATACATAACAAATTGCATTATCCATACATTTTGAGTCATCATCTTATTTTTCACATTGTTCACAATGTACAGGTCATAGCATTTTATTCATGCATCAACAATGTAGTAAGTAAAATAACACATTTTTCAGCCAAATGTGTTAAGTCCCAATGTCATGTAAATATGAACAATTTTTCAAAGTTTGTACTTACTTCTAAAGCAACAAACACCTCTTCCAACCTCCTCTTCCAATATGTCCCTCAACACTTAGATTATGATAGCTCAAATCTCTTCAAAGCCTAAACCAAAGGTGATTATACATACTCACTTAGTGATACAAATAGGAAATAAGGAAAAGCACTATCTAGGGCAAACTCTAACTTGCCACGCTCAACAACACGGGCGTGTCCATGATCGTGCACTAAACCCACAACACAGAAGCTATGACACACTCAGTGACATGGGCGTGTCACTGTATGTGTCAATACTCTAACAACACAGTCGCTATGATACGCTCAGTGACATGGGCGTATCACTGGTCGTGTCAATACCCCAACATCACAGAAGTTGTGACATGCTCAGTGACATGAGTGTGTCACCTCACGTGTCAAAACTCCTCCAATACCGTGGCCATGACACACTTAGTGACATGGGCGGGTCACTGATCGTGTCACCCACACTGAAAATAGAACCCTCGATAAGCCCAAAGGCATGCCGTGCTACTGGGCGTGTCAGGCCAAAAACCTGATATCACCACAATAATGCCTCATCCAAAAATCATCTTTTATTAACCTTTTTTAACTCCAAACCAACACAACTCAAAACCATCATAATACCTCAATAAACTTGTATGACATCAAAACAACTCAATTACAAGCAAACATAATCACAACTATATTTCACAACTCAAAACTTACACAATCCACAACTCTTGTTTTCCTCACCCAACTTAACATTCTTCTTCAATCCAACCCCAAATTCAAAGAAAACTAGACAAGAGAACTTCAAACATACCAATTTCAACCATAAACACAACTACATCAATCATCCAACAAACTCATAAACACACTCTCAAAGGAAATAAAAAAAAAAAAACAACTTGGAAACTTATAAAATATGAGGAAAAATCCTTAAAACTCCAACTTGATCACTTGAAATCCTTCAATTGCCTGAGTTAGCAAGAAGCAAAATCTCTTTTCCTTTGGAAGAATATGGTGGCCGGCGCTCTTGGAGAAGAAAGAAGAAGATGAAAATGGTCAACTCTCCACTAAACTCACAAATCTCTTAAAACCACACAAAAATCCTCTTTTAATCTCCACCAAGAAATTATAATATTATAATATAATATCATCTTCCACTATCATAACATATTAATATCCAAATAAATAATTAAATATCATTTGACCATAATAAAAGGTTGACTTGTATATATTGTATATATCTTCATATACATAACAAATACACATCTTCCTTTTCTCTTTTCTTTTTCACTTAATCAAATATATACACTAGTCATTTAATTAATTTTCAACAATTAGTATTTCCAAAATTTTGGGGTATTATATGGGATATTACAATTCTCTCCCTTTATAAATAAATTTCTTCCTTAAAATTACCTATTCTCAAGTCAAGAGCAACTGAGGATACTGATCCCGAATCATCTGCTCACTCTCCCATGTTGCTTCTTCCCTAGCATGATTCTTCCAAAGAACCTTCACAAGTGGCACTTTCTTATTTCTCAACTCTTTCACTTCACGTACCAAATTAACCACTAGTTCTTCCTCATAAGTCAGATCTGGATCACCTCAATAGACTCCACTGACAAAATATGAGATGGGTATGATCTGTACCTCCGAAGCATAGAAATATGGAAGACATTGTGAATTCGATCCAACTCAGGAGGTAAAGCTAGACGACAGGCAACTGGTCCAACTCTTTCCAGTACCTCATAAGGTCCAATGAAATGAGGACTCAATTTCCCTCTGTGGCCAAATCTCAAAATTCTCTTCCAAGGAGACACTTTCAAAAATACTTTATCTTCAACACTAAACTGGATGTCTCTTCTCTTTAAATCTGAATATGATTTTTGTCGGTCTGAGGCTGCTTTAAAATGATCCCGAATCACCTTCACTTTCTCTTCTGTTTCTTTTATCAAGTCAGGACCGACCAGTTTACCTTCTCTAACCTCATCACAACACAAAGGTGTCCTTGACCTCCTACCATACAATGCCTCATAAAGTGCCATCCCAATACTGGACTGATGACTGTTATTATAAGCAAATTTCATTAGTGGTAAGAACCTGTCCCAACTTTCAGAGAAATCAATGACACAACTTCTCAACATGTCCTCCAAAATCTATATCACTCTCTTTGACTGTCCATCTATCTGAGGATGAAAAGCAGTGCTAAAATGCAATCGAGAACCCAAAACATTATGCAAACTGTTCCAAAATCTCAAAGTAAATCGGGGATCTCGATCAGATACCAAAGAAATTGGGACTCCATGCAATCTAACTATCTCACTGATATACAACTCAGCCAACCTATCAAGAGAATAATCCATCCGAACTGGAAGAAAATGAGCTATCTTTGTCAACTGATCAACAATCACCCAGATTACATCATGCTTCTTCTAAGTCAAAGGTAACCCAGTCATAAAATCCATCGTCACTCACTCCCATTTCCATTCTGGCACTGATAATGGCTGAAGTAATCTTGAAGGAACTTGATGTTCAGCCTTCACTCTCTGACAAGTGAGACATCTGGATACAAAATATGCTATGTCCCTCTTCATACCTGACCACCAATAATATTTTTTTAATTCCTGATACATCTTGGTACTCCCAGGGTGCATATCATAAGCTGACTGATATGCTTCCTCCAAAATTACTCTTTTTAGTCTTGTCGCATTAGGAACACACAACCTATCTTTGTACCAAAGTGTGACATCATTCGTCACATGGAAATCTTGTCTCTCTCCCATTTGACAATCCAATACAACTTTCTGAATTCTCTTATCTGCCAATTGAGCCTCCCTTATCTGATCCAATAACACTGGCCTCAATTGCATCTGAGCCATCAATGCACCATCATCATAAGACTCGAATCTGGCATGCAACGCTCTCAATTCAACAAGAAACAAGAGCGAATGAGCAGTCAAACCTGCCAAGGATTTCTGACTCAAGGCATCAACAACAACATTTTCCTTACTAGGATGATAATCAATTAAACAATCATAATCTTTAATCAACTCTAACCATCGTCTCTGCCGAAGATTCAACACTTTTTGAACATCCAAGTATTTCAAACTCTTGTGATCCATATAAATGAAATAGTTCTCCCCATACAAATAATGTTGCCAAATCTTTAAAGCAAAGACTACGGCTACTAACTCCAAATCATGTGTCGGGTAATTTAGCTCATGCGGCTTCAACTATCGAGAAGCATAAGCAATGACTCTACCCTCCTGCATCAAAACACAACCTAAACCATTATGTGAAGCATCATTATATATCACATATGGTTTACCTTCCACAGGCAAAGTAAGGACAAGGGCCTGAGTCAACATCTCCTTCAGCTGCTCAAAATTCACCTGACACCTGACACCGGTCTGTCCACATAAATCTAACTCCATTCTGAAGTAATCTGGTGAGTGGAGTAGCTATCATAGAAAAACCTTTCATAAATCACCGATAATAGCCTGTAAACCCAGAAAACTTCTAACCTCTGTCACTGTCTTTGCTGGACTCCAATTCAAAATGGCCTCAACTTTACTCGGATCAACTCTAATACCATCTGCTGAAACCATATGATTGAGAAAAGTCACTTGATCAAGCTAAAACTCACACTTACACAGCTTAACATTCAATTGCTTCTCTCTCAGAGTCTGCAATACAATCCGCAAATGCTTATCATGATCCTCCTCAGTATGCGAATACACCAAATATCATCGATAAAAACCACTACAAATCGATCTGGATAGGGTCTGAATACCCTGTTCATCAGATCCATAAAAGTTGCTGGTGCATTCGTCAACCCAAAAGGCATCACCAAGAACTCATAATGCCCATACCTTGTACGAAAAGCTGTTTTAGGTACATCATCATCTTTGACTCTTAACTGATGATACCCTGATCTCAAATCAATTTTAGAGAAAACTGCTGCTCCTTTCAATTGATCAAAGAGTTCATCTATCCGGAGCAAAGGATACCTATTCTTGATGGTCGCCTTATTCAATTGCCTATAATCAATGCACAATCTTAAGGTACCATCCTTCTTCTTCACAAACAAAATGGGCACTCCCCATGGTGACACACTAGGGCGAACAAACCCTTTATCCAACAACTCCTGCAACTACATCTTTAACTCTCTCAACTCAGCATGTGCCATACGATAAGGAGTAATAGAGATGGGAGTGGTACCAGGCAACAAATCGATACCAAACTCAACCTCTCTCTCAGGGGGTATCCCTGGCAACTCCTCAAGAAAAACATCTGAAAACTCAGCAACTATGGGTATACTGTCAAGCTGAGATCCCACAACTCTGGTATTTATAACATGAGCAAGATAAGCTTCACTTCCTTTCCGAATCATCCTCTTAGCTAAAACAGCTGAAACAAACAAGGATGAAAGATGTCTCTGCTCACTAGATACCATCACACTTCTACCGATATCGATTCTCAAGGTAACACACTTATGCTGACAGTCTACAATAGCCCCATGCTTAGATAACCAATCTATGGCTAAAATTAAATCATACTCCTTGAAAGGCATCTCAATTAAGTCACCAAGAAACTCTTCATCCTGAACCATAACTGGACTATTACGGTGCACCTTGCTAACTACAACACTATGCACTAAAGGATTTGTCACCAAAACATCAAATCCTAAGGACTCAGAATGCAATTTAGTCATAGGCAAGATGGATGCACTAATGTATGAATGCGTCAATCCTGGATCTATAAAAGGAAGAACTGAAGTACCAAATAAAGAAAATGTACCAGCAATGACAGTTGAAGCATTCGGCTACCTCTGCATCATATAAACTCACTGAGATGGTCCTGCCTCATCTGGTCTACTACCTGCAGCTGAGGAATCTCCTATTTGTCCAGACCATATCCGACCTGCTCTGCTAGCACCTCTGCCACCTTGACCCCCTCTAACACTGGATGGAGAAGCTGCAGTATCTGCCTGTCTATCTTCTGGTGGCTTAGGGCAATCTTTGATGAAATGATCTGGTGACCCACATCTATAACACACTGCTGGTCCACTAGTCTTCTAGCATGCACCACCATGTACCCTACCACAATGGATACATGTATAAGAAACTGGCCTCTAAACTACTGGAGTTGGAGCACTAGCCACCGACACTATAGGTCTTGATCTCTACCTCTGCTGCTGCTGAACTGACCTACCAGAATACCCCTGACTCCTACTAAACCTCTGAAAATGACCTCCTCAGCCTCTCTTCACAGATGAAGACCCTACCTCAAACTGGGGTGTCCTAACTCTGGTCTCCTCATCCCTAGTAGCTGCTGCAAGACCCTGTGCTCTCTCAACACTCATGGCAGCTGCAACTAGCTAGGAAAAATCTTGATACTGGGAGCCTGCGATAATACACATGATAGAGTGTCTCAACCCCTCCTCAAATCTCCGACACCAGTCTATCTCATCAGATATGATCCCACAGGCATAATGACTCAACCGGATAAACTCGATCTCATACTCTATCACTATCCGATTATCCTGTCTCAGATTTAGAAACTCCATCTTCTTTGCATCTTTATATTCCCTCGGAGTATACTTCTGCTCAAACTCTCATAGGAAATCATCATAAGTCAAAATTGATGGATCATCCAAGGCATGTGGAACCATCTTCCACCAGTCATATGCATCCCTCTACAAAAGAGACCTGGCATAATCAAATTTTTCTTCCGGAGTAGCCTGCAACAAGATGAATACTCTCTGAACTCTATCTAACCATTGCTCAATTATAGCAGGGTCTGTAGTACCCATAAAGTCCTTCACTCTAAACTTCCTTAACTTATCATATTGTCTCATTGATACTTGCTACTGCGGCTGTGATTACGGTGGTGGATGCTGAACTGGAGTCTATCTCAATAACTCTATCATATGTAGTACCCAAACTGGCGGAATCTCATCAACTGCTGGTTTCTCTAGCACAGGAGCAGGTGCCTCTCCAGCTATCTCAACTCTAGCTACATCTCTACCCTCAACAGGAGCTACACTCTCAGCACTACCCTTTATAGACTGACGTGTCTGAGGAGCCATCACTACCTATATCTGTAAACACAGCAGAATTTACTACGTCAGAGATCAAAAACTGCCAGTGCCAATGCATGTATCTTATTTAAAAACCATATTTTAAAAAAAATCTCAATTTTCTTTTTTTTACAATCCACCTAGGTTGAGAACCTCATACCAAGCTCTGATACCAAAACAAATTGTAACACCCTTATACCCAATAGACGTACACTACATAACCTCATATATGCAATATACGTATAGAGGATACAAGAATGTCACAACCATTTTAAGCAATCAAATCATCATTTATAAAATCCATATAAATTTAAAACATATAATTGATATCATAAAAATAATAGATGAAACATTTCTGGTTAAAACACATATGTATCTTCATTACCCAAAAGTTTATCCAAAACATTTTTTTATAAGCAGCGGAATATACATATTTATATAAATCAAAATCAATATATATACAAAAATCTGAAATATATACATGCTGGCAGTTTGTCTCTAATCTCGATGTCCAACAATCAACTCTTCAAAAGGGATCACAAGCCTAGACTCGACTCGGTCTAGCTGAACTCTCTGGCTCAACCGGATCTACCCTGTCACCTACGCGATGAATCACAATTGCGCTAAGCCAAAAGCTTAGTGGTGCAAACTTTGATAACAATATATTTCAAATGTAATGCCAATGTCAAACTTTCAAGAACTAGAAACAATACACAAGGAATCACATTTCATAACATTAAATATCATTATATTGCTCAATTATTCCACCATTCATAATTCACATTAAAGCAAAGACAAGCATGGCCCAAAAGGATCTAATATGCTGTTCAAATTTTAGAGTTACTGCTTTGGTCCAATATAACAACATTTGTCTAGCCCGAAGGCGAATCATAATCACAATGAGGATTACCTCATATGTAACATCCCAACTAGGCTTCAAGGACTAGGCCCAACCCAGCTTCAAGGGTCTGCTACATCATGTAACACCCAACTAGGCTTCAAGGACCAAGCCCAACCCAACTTCAAGGGATTGTTACCTTTTTAGGCATGCCACCAAACACAAAACTCTGAAAATTGAATAACATACTAGGCACACAATTCTTTCATAATTCCATTTACAAATCCTTTCTCATTTTTTCATGATCAACTACGCACAATGCCTCAAATATCTCATTTATATCAGTTTAGCCATCACCAAAGGCTTTACATACCATCATTAGTGTATACATAACAAATTGCATTATCCATACATTTTGAGCCATCATCTTATTTTTCACATAGTTCACAATGTACACGTCATAGCATTTTATTCATGCATCAACAATGTAGTAAGTAACATAACACATTTTCCAACCAAATGTGTTAAGTCCCAATGTCATGTAAATATGAACAATTTTTCAAAGTTTGTACTTACCTCTAAAGCAACAAACACCTCTTCCAACCTCCTCTTCCAAGATATCCCTCAACACTTAGACTAGGATAGCTCAAATCTCTTCAAAGCCTAAACTAAAGGTGATTATATATACTCACTTAGTGATACACATAGGAAACAAGGAAAAGCACTATCTAGGGTAAACTCTACACTTGACACGCTCAACAACACGGGCGTGTCCATGACCGTGCTCTAAACCCACAACACAGAAGCTATGACATGCTCAGTGACATGGGCGTGTCACTGCACGTGTCAATACTCTAACAACATGGTAGCTATGACACGGTCAGTGACATGGGCCTGTCACTGGTTGTGTCAATACTCCAACATCGTAGAAGCTGTGACACACTCAGTGACATGGGCGTGCCACTTCACATGTCAAAACTCCTCCAATACAGTAGCTATGACAGGCTCAGTGACATGGGCATGTTACTGATCATGTCACCCAAACTGAAAACAGAACCCTGGACATGCCCAAAGGCATGGCCGTGCTACTGGGCGTGTCAGGCCAAACACCTGTTATCGCCACAATAATGCCTCATCCAAAACTCATCTTTTATTAACCTTTTTTTAACTCCAAACCAACACAATTCAAAACCATCAAAATACCACAATAAACTTGTATGATATCAAAACAACTCAATTACAAGCAACAAACACAATTACAACCATATTTCACAACTCAAAACTTACACAATCCATAACTCTTGTTTTCTTCACCAAACTTAACCTTCTTTTCAATCCAACCCCAAATTCAAAGCAAAATAAACAAAAGAAATTCAAACCTACCAATTTCAACCATAAACACAACTACATCAAACATCCAACAAACTCATAAACACACTCTCAAAGGAAATCAAAGAAACAAGTTGGAAACTTACCAAATATGAAGAAAAATCCTTAAAACTATAACTTGATCACTTGAAATCCTTCAATTTCTTGAGTTAGCAAGAAGCAACATCTCTTTTCCTTTGGAAGAAGATGGTGGCCGGCGCTCTTGGAGAAGAAAGAAGAAGATGAAAATGGTCAACTCTCCACTAAACTCACAAACCTCTTAAAAGCACACAAAAGTCCTCTTTTAATCTCCACCAAGCAATTATAATATTATAATATAATATCATCTTCCACTATCATAACATATTAATATCTAATTAAATAATTAAATATCATTTGACCATAATAAAAGGTTGACTTGTATATATTGTATATATCTTCATATACATAACATATACACATCTTTCTTTTCTCTTTTCTTTTTCACTCAATCAAATATATACACTAATCTTTTAATTAATTTTCAACAATTAATATTTCCAAAAATTTGGGGTATTATATGGGATATTATAATTCTCCCCCTCTATAAATATATTTCATCCTCGAAATTACCTGTTCTCAAGTCTAGAACAACTGAGGATACTGTTCCCGAATCATCTGCTCACTCTCCCATGTTGCTTCTTCCCTAGCATGATTCTTCCAAAGAACCTTCACAAGTGGCACTTTCTTATTTCTCAACTCTTTCACTTCATGTGCCAAATTAACCACTAGACTATAGGCAACCGGTCCAACTCTTTCCAGTACCTCATAAGGTCCAATGAAATGAGGACTCAACTTCCCTCTGTGGCCAAATCTCAAAATTCTCTTCCAAGGAGACACTTTCAAAAATACTTTAACTCCAACACTAAACTGAATGTCTCTTCTCTTTAAATCTGAATATGATTTTTTTCGGTCTGTGGCTGCTTTAAAATGATCCCGAATCACCTTCACTTTCTCTTCTATTTCTTTTATCAAGTCGGGACGGACCAGTTTACCTTCTCCAACCTTATCCCAACACAAAGGTGTCCTTGACCTCCTACCATACAATGCCTCATAAAGTGTCATCCAAATACTGGACTGATGACTATTATTATAAGCAAATTCCATCAGTGGTAAGAACCTGTCCCAACTTCCAGAGAAATCAATGACATAACTTCTCAACATGTCCTCCAAAATCTGTATCACTCTCTTTGACTGCCCATCTGTCTAAGGATGAAAAGCAGTGCTAAAATGCAATCGAGAACCCAAAACATTATGCAAACTCTTCCAAAATCTCAAAGTAAACCGAGGATCTCGATCAGATACCAAAGAAATTGGGACTCCATGCAATCTCACTATCTCACTGATATACAACTCAGCCAACCTATCAAGAGAATAATCCATCCAAACTGGAAGAAAATGAGCTGTCTTTGTCAACCGATCAACAATCACCCATATTACATCATGTTTCTTCCGAGTCAAAGGTAACCCAGTCACAAAATCCATCGTCACTCGCTCCCATTTCCATTCTAGCACTGATAATGGCTGTAGTAATCCTGAAGGAACTTGATGTTTAGCCTTCACTCTCTGACAAGTGAGACATCTGGATACAAACTCTGCTATGTCCCTCTTCATACCTGACCACCAATAATATTGTTTCAATTCCTGATACATCTTGGTACTCCCAGGGTGCATAGCATAAGCTGACTGATATGCTTCCTCCAAAATTACTCTTTTTAGTCTTGTCACATTAGGAACACATAACCTATCTTTATACCAAAGAGTGCCATCATTCCTCACATGGAAATCTTGTCTGTCTCCCATTTGGCAATCCGATACAACTTTCTGAATTCTCTTATCTGCCAATTGAGCCTCCCTTATCTGATCCAATAACACTGGCCTCAATTGCATCTGAGCCATCAATGCACCATCATCACAAGACTCGAATCTGGCATGCAACGCTCTCAATTCAACAAGGAACAAGAGCGAATGAGCAGTCAAACCTACCAAAGATTTTCGAATCAAGGCATCAGCAATAATATTTGTCTTACTAGGATGATAATCAATTAAACAATCATAATCTTTAATCAACTCTAAACATCGTCTCTGCCAAAGATTCAACTCTTTCTGAACACCCAAGTATTTCAAACTCTTGTGATTCGTATAAATGAAACACTTCTCCCCATACAAATCTATGGCAGCTAAATCCAAATCATGTGTCGGGTAATTTAGCTCATGCGGCTTCAACTGTCGAGAAACATAAGCAATGACTCTACCCTCCTGCATCAAAACACAACATAAACCATTATGTGAAGCATCACTATATATCACATACGGTTTACCTTCCACAGACAAAGTAAGGACAGGGGTCTGAGTCAACATCTCCTTCAGCTGATCAAAATTCGCCTAACACCGATCTGTCCACATGAATCTAACTCCATTCTGAAGTAATCTGGTGAGTGGAGTGGCTGTCATAGAAAAACCTTTCATAAATCTTTGATAATACCCTACCAAACCCATAAAACTTCTAACCTCTGTCACAGTCTTCGACGGACTCTGTTGTCCCAAGATGGCAACCAAGAGGGGGGGGGGTGAATTGGTTTCCTTAAGAAATAATGACAATTAAAAAACTCAACAAAATAGGAATGCAGAATAGAGAGATGGTTGAGTAATGGAAGAAAGAAAGAACACACAAGATTTATAGTGGTTCGGATTTACTTCAATCCTACATCCACTTCCTTAACAACTTGTTAAGGTTCCACTAATCTTTGAAGTTTTTACAAGCTCACTTCCAACTTTGGTGTTTTCACAAGTTCACACCTAACTTCACAAGTGTTTTCTAAGGCTTACACTCAAAAACCTTTAAGGAGTTTTTAAGGCTCACTCTCACAACCCAAACAAGAGTTTTACAAGGCTTACTCTCACAACCCAAGTGTTTTTCCAAGCTCACACTCAAACTTATATAATGGTGTTTTCAATGCTTACAACATTCATTACAATTCAAATGTAAGTTTAAGTAAAAGAAAAGTTGTTGCTTGGCTATCAAATTCTATATTGCTTCACTTCTATATTTCTTTTCTTATAGAAGCACTGTATTTATAGCCAATGTGGTCTTACTAGCCGTTATTGATAGTAAGAATAAAGTCTTGGCAGTTTAAACCTTCTTTATTTAACTGTCCGATGTATTTCGCGGTCGTCCTTGGACAAAGTGGGTCGCTGCATTTTAAAAAAGCTTCAACGGTCGAATTTTAGTGCTCTGCAGTAGGAATCTTACCCATGCTGTGATTGTCGGGACGGTCGCGCCTAACAAAGGTGCGGTCGCCCTTTTTGAATGTTGAAGTGGGTTTATAACGGTCATGTCACGTGTCATTCTCTGACAGGGCAAAAGAGATGTCCGCCAAAATTTGAATGTCGCGGTCGCCCTAGGTAGCATCTCGCGGTCGAGTTGACAAAATCTCGTCGAACTTCTGGAAGAACCTGAGGATGCGAACACTACTGTCTCTTTAAGCAATTTTCTCCTGTATTGGCAGAGCGGTTGCGAATGTGAAGCACGGTCACTAAAGTGGTAAGCGAGGCCGTGTCATTCGCCATTCTTGTCACCGCGAACCTTACTGTGATTAGAATGATTTTATTTGCTTGAGTAGCAGTCATCCATAACTTGAGACGGTCGCTCTTCTTTAGGTGCGGTCGCTACTGAGGTCGGGTTTCTGACCGCGAAACCTACTGTGATAAGGTTTCATCCTTTAATTGAATGGTGCGGTCGTATTCAGGTGTGGTGCGACTGCTAGAAGTGTTATGTTCATCTTTATTTGAAGCAACCTAAGCCTGCAACAAGATCCTCCAAATACATGTTAAATGGATCATTCATTTGAGTTGTCAAGGATCAAAATTGAGATCATTTGTCTAACAATCTCCCCCATTTTGACTTTGACAAATCAAATGGAATGATAAGAAAAATAATAAGTCTAAAATGCTCCCCCTTAACATATGCATGAATCATGGTTAAGTAATCTGGGTGCATTGATATTATTTGATTATCGCGGTGTATTGAATCATGTTTAAACAATCATTCCAAGTTCCAAGTTGTTTACTATTTCTCCCCCATTGTCATAGGCAAAATGCATAATAGAAAGCAAGAAGTTGATTAAAAAGATAGTAAACATCTTGTTTATTAAAAGATGGAGGAAAGTACAAGGAAATTAAGCAACAAACATTCAAGACAAAACATAAAATGCAAACTATTAAGACTAAACATCTTGAAAATTTAAACTATTAAACTATTTAGAATCATCATCTTCATCTATCTCTTCTTCTACTAAAGGAGCTTTTCCTTTATCTTGAGGAGCAAAAGAGGTAGAGCTAGTGCTAATGGACTCTTCTTCTTCAGGAAGGCTTTGGGTATGATCACTCTTTTTTGTTTTTTTAGCTCTAAAAAGAGTTGTCTTGGTTTTTACTAACTTGGACTTCCAATAATGGATAAGTGGAGTAACATAAATCTTCTTTAATAGGGATAAATCATTTGTTACTCTGATGTTGATGTTGATATATTAGAGATATTAGGAAAATTTCAACTACCCTTATGGTTTTGAGAACATCAACTATCCTTATGATCTTGAGAACTTCAACTATCTTCATGGTCTTGAGAACTTCAACTATCTTCATGGTCTTGAAACTTCAACTATCCTCATGATCTTGACTAATCATTGCTTTCTTTGATCTTCTTGCCTATTCATCTTAGTAATCATAAGACTTGTCAAAAGTATCACAACAGCTCAGGGTAGGTTATTGGGGTTTGTAAGCCAATAAAAAGAAAGCTAAAATTTTATGAAAGCTCGAAGGGACAACTAGGGATTGATATTTAATTGGGTGGATACTAGTTGTTGGCTAACTAAACAATGCCTAGATCATTTCTCTCTTAAATAAGCAGAGTTCAATTTTGCCTCAAAAGTTTGTCAAAGCATGTTCTAAGACTGACTAGGACCTAGACAAAGGTAATTATGCAGGAGCCCTCTCTAAGTAAGCATACACAACTCAATGCTATAAAGTCATTCCCTCACCTAGTAAAGTCATTCAAGTCATGATGCATAAATATATTAATTCATGAATTATCAAGCTAGATTCCTCATTGGTCGAGCACCAAAATGAACAAAGACCAACAAAAATTTTGATGAAAGTAATTTATTCAAACAACTTTAAATTTGAAAAACACAATAGTTCCAAAATATTAAATAAAGAAAGAATGAAAAGCAACATTCAAGCTAAGGAAAGTTCATTGAGTTAGGCTTCTTTTCCTTTCACATCTTCAACATTCCCATCTTGAAAAGAGGATAAAACAAAATCTTCTTCCAATCCTTTTCCCACCATAAAGGTTGCTGGTGGTGGCATCCTGTTGAACCTTGGAAATGGATTATCTTTGGTGTTGGGCTTATACGGCTCGGGTAGCTTGCCACTATCAATCAAATTTTGGATCTCATGCCTCAACTTCATGCAATTGTCCATTTCGTGTCCAGGCCTTTGATGGAATTGGCAAAATGCACTAGTATCAAAGTTAGGTGGAAGAGGATTAGGCAAAGGATGAGGAGTCAAGGGTTGTAACAATCCCTTCTTTTGTAGCTTGTCGAAAACCCAAGATAGAGGCTTCCTCAGATCTTAAAATTGTCTTTTATTTCCTTGACCGTTACATTAACATCAACTTCTTTTCGCATGCTTTGATTTCTAGACTGGTAATTCCCTTTCTCATTCCTTTTTATTGAAAAGCGACTCTTCTCCCTTTCCCACTCTTCAATTTGTAGACCAGCTTGGAGAAGATCTTTGAAATCACGGATGAGTGTATGAGACATCTTCTCACGAAGATTAGGTAACACCCCTCTCACAATCATCCTTATTTGATCGGATTCATCGGGCCTTTTCTTTAGTAAAGCGGCCTTGTTTCTCCATCGCTTCACATAGTCCACAAAATTCTCATTTAGCCTTTGTCTAATGGACTCCATCAAGGTAACTTCCAACTCAACATTATATCCGTATTATTGGATGAAGGCTTTGTAAAGTAGATCCCAACTCTTTTGTGTTCCATCATCTAAGGTATTGAACCAATTTTGGACAACAGGGTCCAATGAGAGCATGAAGTACCTTAGGGTTTGAGCCTTAGTAGCTCGAGCAGACTGTATGGCAGTGATATACTGCTTCACATGGAGATGAGGATTTCCGGTGCCATTGTACTTAGCAAAGGAAGGCATCTTGAATTTATAAGGGACCTCTTCATCTTGTTCAAATAGTTTGTTGATCTCAGACATCTCTTCGGTTTTCAGCTTCTTCTCAAATTTCTTTTCTAAATCTGCGATCATCTTTTCAACATCGGATGTCTTGGTCTTTTCAATAGTTACCTTCTCAACAGCCTTCGGTTCTTTCCTCTTTTCTTGAACCTCTTGGTAGTATTGAGCCCAATCATCATCATCATCAATGATCACCTTTTCATCATCAAAAACCACTTCACTAACTTTGGTCTTCCCTTTGTCTTTTAGTTTCTTAGTGCTAGCAGATGCCTCAGCATGGTTTTCTAAGATTGCAGTCAATTGGTTCTTCATGGTCTCAGCTATGGCCTCTTTGATTTCTTCCATCTTGGCATTAAGGGCCTCATCCACCATCCTTTGAATTTGTTCGGGCTCCATTGCTTTAGGTGAGCAAGTGATTGAGTCATTGCTAGAAACCTCGTCTCCGGCGTAGGTCGGATTGTTGTAGACTTTTGAACTTTCGTAATCCAGGGCTGTGAGCCAGAGAGGATCAATGATATGAGATGCAAATGTATGCATGTATGCATGTATGCACAAATAATCAACAAACAAGGATAAGTAAGACGTTCCTTCCAACCTTATATCTTCCACACACAAATGGCGAGTATCTTTTCCTAGGTATATGGTTAACAAAATACCAACATGGGGTACCTTACTTTCGAATAATTCCCTCGGACGTTTCAACCAATAGATATATTTTCGAAAATGGAAATCAACCCATGATAATTCCCATTAATTAGGTTTTAATCCATCCAACCAACTAAAGTAGCTTTTATGCTATATTGGATTAAAACTAAATTAAGAGGTTTATCATAAATAGATTTCTCACTTGCAAAAGGTAACTAATGGTTCATGCCAAAAACAAGCCCATGGTTAATTTATTCTTAGTGTAAACTAGGCCCACAATTGATTTTTGGGTATTTCATAATTGACCCAAATATTTTTGCAAGCTCTTTGTAAGAAAAAGTTAGGTGAAAATAGTTTTGTTTCTAAGCCCATAGTAAAAGATTTTAGAAAAATGGATTTTGGGCTTAGTATTTGGGCCATGGGCCAAAGAATTTTTGATTTGTTTTTAGAAAAGTCTTATGTCCAAAGACCATCTTGAAAAGTTTTGAAAATAGCTTTGGTCTTTTGGATTTTAAAGAAAATTTTATTTCGAGCTTACAATATACTTAGGTCATATTAGAAAAAAGAACAAACCAAATAAGCCATGATTTAGACTAAGATAAACTAACCATAGAATAATAAAAAAACCTAAGGAAAGTAACTAGGCCAATTACATGAGCTTTATTCTTTGGGTTAAAAAGGCTTAGGTTCCCATAGCAAGTATATACCAAACGGTACGAGGCTATGAGAGGTTATGCCATGCTCGATCTCCATACCTTGAGTGAAAGTATGGTATCCCTTACATAACATAACACGGGTAACACGGGCGTCCTAACTCATGCACACAATGCAATCTAATATGATGCAATGGATAATATCATTATAAGAAAGAATAGAATAATAAAAAGACCAACGAAATCAACTTCTCTTATCCCCAGTGGAGTCGGCACTGTGAGCGGGGATTTTTGCCCCCACTCCCGGTGGAATGGTTCTTGCGACTTCGGCACTGTTTAGGCTCGGGGCCTTAGAGAACACGGATTTAAGTCCAGAGAAAATGGAGTCGCCACCCAAACAGGCCGGGAAAAAGAAAGGGGTGGATGACTCGATTCCTAAGGAATCCCCAACCCCTTAATGGGTTCGGAAAGTTGGGTACATGTGGGGAAGGTGAGAAATGGCCCAGCACCCCCACAACGCCCGGTTCATTGGAACCGGCCTTCTTTACAGGTCTTAATATTATAAAATTCTTAAATATAACAATATTATCCATCTTACACAAAATAAATAAAAGAAAGCATCATTATATTAAAACCAAAGCAACGTCCAAACAAAGCAAATAAATGGACACCCATCCAAGGATGGAAACATGTCCTTACATCATATGCCTAGATAGAACACCCACCAAAAGGTAGAAACATGCCCTTTACATAGGTTCTAAAATAAAAAAAGGAAATTAAATTACATGATGTTTAACTAATGAGGTACCCACCAAGTGGAAACATACCTCTTACAACTTTTGGAAATCTAAATTAATTGATAAAAGTAAATAATCATTCAACATGAAAAAAATCATTCATCAAAGCTATTAATCAAAATATAAAATAAACATCCATCCATGATAAATTAAATAAATCAAGTATTGAAATTAAATAAATTAAAGCATAAGAAATAAATCAAAGCATAATCAAGTATGGAATTGAATAAAGCAAATAAAAGTCCAATTATGGCTACTGTGACTTTTTATGGAATTAAAATAAATTAGGGTTTTATGTTTTAAAGGGTTGGTAAGACTCTTTGATTAACAAAATTAAGGTTTGAATGATGATATCATGAAACTAGGGTTTTAAACACTTTAAAATACTTTAATTTGTGATTTTTGGTTATTGGGTTCCTAAACTACTGTGTAAAATTTAGGTTTTTAGGTTTTTATGTTTTTTAATGTTTTAAAAGGATTAGGGTTCATAAAAATTAGGGTTTAAGGTTTTAAAAGTGTTAGTGTTCATTATTTT
The DNA here is from genome assembly GCA_947685225.1 of Garcia nutans. Lineage (NCBI taxonomy): Eukaryota > Viridiplantae > Streptophyta > Magnoliopsida > Malpighiales > Euphorbiaceae > Garcia > Garcia nutans. The sequence continues at coordinate 9,745,849 of CANTUV010000024.1, read as the reverse complement.
GGGTTTAAAAGTTAAATTTTGGATTTTAGGATTTAGAAGTAGGGTCACGGGTGGTGAATAATTTTTAGGGTTTTAGAAATCAATTTGATAATTTCATGAAGTTTTATGAATTTAAACAAATAAATTAAAGTTTTTATAAGTACAAAAGATGTCTTAGAAGACTTTTTGAATGAAATAGAACCTACTTTAAAATTTTAAAAGAAGCAGAATTTACATCTTAGTTTTGTTGAAAAATATGTTCAATTAGAGTTTTAAGGTTTTTAAGAAGAAAAAATAACAATTTTAAGCCTTTTGGAAGATAAACCAACGAAATAAGGTTTTTTGGGCTTTAGAAAAACTAAATTAAAGTTCAAAGGTTTTTAATTTTGATTTCATAAAATTGCTACTGTGTAAAAAAAATAATTAAAGAAAATTAACTAACACATACCTTCTTTTGATGATTTCTCCAAAAACAATTCTTCTTGGATGAACTAGCTCCAAAGACAAGCCTTTTTTTTTGCCTTTCAATCCTCTAAATCGTGCTGCTGCTGTTCCAGAAAAGAGTTGAATTGAATTTCTTCTTTTCCTTCCTTGTTTTGGTTTCAAATTTTTCGAACTACTCTTCGATTTTTTCCTCCCCTTTTTCAATTGCCTTGAGCCCTTATTTATAATGGTTTGAGGTTGTTTATTCCTAATTAGCTAAGGTAAGTAATATTAATAAAAAAAGAAACCAAAACCTAATTGGATTAGGTTTTGAAAAATTTGCGCCGTGAAATTTGCGCTGCCGAAAAAAAACTGTCGCGGAAAAACTGCTGCGGGCCCGTAAGCTATTTCACAGGCAAAAAATTTTCTGCGTGCAAAATAGCACAGTGATTTTGCCGGCAGGAATTTCCTGTAGGCGAAATGCCCACGAGCTCGCGCGACAATTTTTTCGTCGCCGATTTTTCCGACTCCGATTTTTATTTTTATTTTTTGACTTTTATTTGTTTATTTCTATTTTTATTAATAAAAATTAGATACTAAAGCAAAAATTATTTAATAAAAATTATTTTGGACCAATTAGACAACAAAAATCATTTTAGACTAAATAAAACACATTTTACCGGATTGGGTCAAAATTGATGGTCTACAGGAATATTATCAAGCTTAGACTTCTCTACTCTAGTATCAACTACATGTGCCAAATAGGCCTCACACCCCTTCCTTATCATCTTTCTAGCAGCCAATGCAAAAATAAAAGTAGTGTAGACCCTTAATTTTTGATCCAATCCAATCCGATATTTTTAAACAGTGTAAAATAATATCTGTGGTATTTTAATTAAATAATATTTATTTTAATAATATTTATTACTTATAATATTTATTTTTAATAAAAATAAAAAGTAATGATAAAAAAGGATAATAAATAAATAAATAAATAATTATATTTTTCGGCGCTTTAGACGAATTGGCTTGGGCCAATTCGCCGCAGGAAAAACCAGCGCCCGCAGAACTTCTTCACCAGAGCACTTTCGCACGCCCAGCCCGCACGCGGTTTTGCCAAAATCCTATTCTACTTGGTTTTTAATTTTATTTCCTAAAAAGTTTTTATTTCCTTATCCAATAAGTGTTAGGCTTTTTATTTTTTCTTATAAATATCACATTAAAGACACATAATAGAGGATCTAAAATTTTTTATCGGACTTTGGACTTTTAGATTTTTTCAGCCGAAAAAGAGAACCTTGAAGGCAGCCTACACTGTCTTTATTATTGTTCAACCAGAATTAAAAGATTGTGGTGGAACCAACAACGAAGGTTTAAATCTCTATTTGTTTGCTTATGTTTATAGTAGCTTCATCATACATTTTAATAAATTGTTTAAACATGCATGTTTTTGTTATTTGATCAATTGTTTTACTTATTATCCAAACTTTATTTAAAACCCTAAAAAGCTTTTTTCCAAAACCCTAATGCCTTATTACCCGTAAAACATATTTTTGAAAACTAAAACCCTAATTACACTTTTCTAAAACCACAAAACACAAATCTAATTTCTTAAACCCTAAGTTATTAAAACCCTAAATCTTAATTAATTCTGTTTTCAAATCTTCACAGTAGCTTGTTCCATTAAATCACCATAGCATTAGATTATTCAAATAATATTTTAAAAGTCCAGTAGTCATATTACATATAAGTATTTATCAAAAAATCCATGTTAAAGTGGTCTTAAAGTTTTTTATAATAATCACGTTTTGATAAAACCCTAACTCCAGTAAACTCTAAGACCCAAACCCTAATTTGCCTTGTAATTCCTAAAACCCCAAAATAGTTTTGCAAATATCAAAACCCTAAATTATTTTCTAAAATTCTAAGATTCAAAATTGCTTTCTTAAATCCTAATATGTTTTCCAAATATCCAGTAACCCCAAAATTTAACTTTCAAACCTTAGATCCCAAATTCTTATGCTCTTCTTCCAGAACCATAAATTATTCTTCAAACAACCCCTAAAGTGCTTTATTTTTCAACAAACCCTAAATCTTTTTTCTCGAACCCTAAATTCTTTAAAACCCTAATTCTAAATGCCAAAACCTTAATTCCTCAAAGCCAAAATTTAGAAATCATAATTTATTAAACCAACACCCAGTACTCCTAGTAGCCTAAAACCATAACCAAAACCCTATTTCCTCAAATTTTAAATCCCAGAACCCTAATTTCTTAAATCCTAAATCTTAAACCTTAACCTTGTTTATTTAATGGATTGAATTCTAATTTTATTTATTTATTTGATTAAGTGATTTGCTATATGTTAATGATAAATGGATTATTTTATTTTATGAATAGTTTGCTTTTATTTATAATTAGATGATTGAATATTCTTTTATTTGTCTTAGTTTAGACATGGATGATATAAGGACATGTTTCCATCTTCGGATGGGTGTCCATTTATTTGCTTTGTTTGGACATTGTTGTGATTTTAATATAATGATGCTTTATTTTAATTGTTGCATGTAATATGGATAAAATTATTATATTTAAGAATTTTATAATATTAAGACCTGCAAAGGAGGCCGGTTTCAATGAATCGGGCGTTGTGGGAGTGCTAGGTCGTTTCTCACCTTCCCTATACGTACCCAACTTTCCGAACCCATTAGGGGGTTGGGAATTCCTTAGAAATTGAGTCATCCACCTCTTTTTTTTTCCTGGCCTATCCGAGTGGCAACTCTATTTTCTTCAGGCTTAGGCCCATGTTCTCTAAGGCTCCAAGCCTAAACAGTGTCGAAGTCGCAAGAACCATTCTAGCGGGAGTGGGGGAAAAAATTCTCGCTCATAGTGGCGACTCCATTAGTGATAAGAGAAGTTGATTCCATTGGTCTTTATATTATTCTATTCATTCTTATTATGATATTATCCATTGCATCATTTAGATTGCATCGTGTGCGTGAGTTAGGATGCCTGTGTTACCCGTGTTGTGTTATGTAAGGGATACCATACTTTCACTTAAGATATAGAGATCGAGCATGGCATAACCACTCATAGCCTTGTACCTTTTGGTATATGCTTGCTATGGCAACCTAAGCCTCTTAACCCAAAGACTAAAGCTCATGTAATTGGCCTAGTTACTTTCCTTAGGTTTTTACCCTAAATGCTTGTTATTTGACTATGGTTAGTTTATCTTGGTTTAAATCATGGCTTATTTGGTTTATTCTTTTTGTAATATGATCTAAGTACATTGTAAGCTCAAAATAAATTTTTCTATAAAGTCCAAAAAACCAAAGTTATTTTCATAACTTTTTAAAATGGTCTTTGGATATAAAACTTTTCCAAAAACTAGTTCTTTTCTCATTACTCAAATAAAAAGCCCAAAATCTATTTTTTCTAAAATAAATTTACAATGGGCATGGAAACAAAATTATTTTCCTCCAACCATTAAAAGAGCTTACAAATTATTTTGGTCAATTATGAAAAAACCAAAAATCAATTGTGAGCCTAGTTTATACTTAGAGTTATTAATCATGGGCTTGTTTTTTGCATGAATCAGTAGATACTTTTTCAAGTGAGAAATATATTTATAATAAATCTCTTAATTTAGTTCTAATGCAATATAGCATAAAAATTACTTTAGTTAGTTGAATGGATTAAGACCTAATTAATGGAAATTATCATGGATTGATTTCCATTTTTGAAAATATAACTATTGGTTGAAACGTCTGAGGAAATTATTCGAAAACAAGATACCCCTTGTTGGTATTTTGTTAACCATATTACCTAGAAAAAGAGACTTGCAATTTGTTTGTGGATGTTATAAGGTTGGAAGGAACGTCCTATTTATCCTTGTTTGTGCATACATGCATTACATGACATATCATTAATCCTTTCTGGCTCACAGCCCTAGATTATGACAGTTCAAAAGCTTACGATAATCTGACCTACGTAAGAGACGAAGAATCTAGCAGCAACTCAATTACTTTCTCACCAAAAGTAATGGAGCCTGAACAAATTCAAAGAATGATGGACGACATCCTCAATGCTAAAATGGAAGATCTAAATAAGACCCTGGCTGAGACCATGAAGAACCAATTGGCTACAATTTTAGGAAACAATGCTGAAGCATCTGCTAGCACCAAGAAGCCAAAGGACAAGGGAAAGGCTAAAGTTTGTGAAGTGGTTTTTGATGATGATAAGGTGATCATTGATGATGATGACGATTGGACTCAATACTTCCAAGATCCTCAAGACAAGAAGAAAGAGCCGAAGATTGTTGAAAGATCAGCTGCGGAGAAAACTGAAACTTTAGATGTTGAAAAGATGATTGCGAACTTGGAAAAAAAATTTGAGAAGAAACTAAAAATCGAAGAGATGTCTGAGAATGACAAACTATTTGAATAAGATGAGGAGGTCCCTTATAAGTTCAAGATGCCAACCTTTGCAAAGTTTGATGGAACAAAAAATCATCACCTCCATGTGAAGCAGTATATCACTGCTATGCAGTCTGGCCGAGTAACTAAGGCTCAAACTTTAAGGTACTTTATGCTCTCATTGGATCCTGTTGTCCAAAACTGGTTCAATACCTTAGATGATGACACTCAAAAGAGTTGGGATATTCTATACAAGGCCTTCATTCAACAATATGGATACAATGCTAAATTAGAAGTTACTCTAATGGAGGTGGAGTCCATTAGACAAAGGTTGAATGAGAATTTCGTGGACTATATGAAGAGGTGGAGAAATAAGGCTGCATTGCTCTAGAGAGGGCCTGATGAATCCAATCAAATTAAAATGATTGTAAAAGGAGTGTTACCTAGCCTTCGCGAAAGGATGTCTCATACACTCATTCAGGATTTTAAGGACCTTTTACAAGCTGGTCTACAAATTGAATAGTCAAAAAGAGAGAAGAACCGCTTTTCAACAAGAAGGAACGAGAAAGGAAACTATCAGTTTGGTAACCAAGGCATGCAAAAAGCAGTTGATGTTAATGCTAATGGCCAAGGAGGAAGAAGGCAGCTTTCAGAATTGGGAAAGCCGCTGTCTTGGGTCCTTAATAAGCTACAAAAGAAGAGATTTTTACAACCCTTAAATCCTCATCCTTTTCCTAACCTCCTCCCACCTAATTTTGACACTAAGGCATTTTGTCAATTTCATCAAATGCAAGGGCATGACACGAATAGATGTGTGAGGTTGAGACATGAGATCCAAAATTTGATTAATAGTGGGAAGCTGCCCGAGCCCAACAAGCCAAACACCAAAGACAATCCATTGCCAAGGTTCAACAGAGTACCACCACCGGTAACCTTCATGATTGGAGGAGGTTTGCATGAAAGTTTTGTCATGTCTTCTTTCCAAGATGTGGATGAAGAAGCAACCAAAAAAGAAGTGGTATTTAGCAAAGTTAAACAAGCTATGGTGGGTAAAGAAATAGCAATCTATGTTGTGAATGAGTTTTGGGATTCAAGCGATAGTGATGACAATCTTATACCCAAGAAGGAGGAATGGACCTGGTCCGAGCCTGAAGAAGTTGAAGTAATGAAGAAAAGATCTATTAAGCCTTATGCAAGGCCACCACCTAAGGAGGTATAAGTTAATAAAGGAAAGGAAGTCGAAGTAAGGAACAAAGAAGAGGAAGATGATACTATGCTTAAGCAGTTGAAGAGAACCCAAGCAAGTGTTAACATTTGGGATTTATTGGCCACTTCTAAAAAGCACCGTGAAACTATGGCCAAGGCCTTAGCCAGCATGCCAATTTCCACCTCCATAACACCAGAGGAACTGATTAACTTCATAAAATTGGAAGGAGTAATGGAGTGTGAAGAAGTTCAAAAGAAGTGCGAAGTTAATATGAGAATGGTATCTTTCTCAGATGCGGATTTACCGGAAGAGGGGAGAGATCACATTCGCCCTCTCTTTATCAAAGTAGAAAGCAAAGGACAAAGGACTCCATGTGTAATGGTTGATGATGGGTCTACCATAAATGTTTGTCCACTTAAAATATTGCCAAAGCTAGCTATGTCAACGAGGGATCTAAGCCCAACTGAGGTAACCATTTGGGCTTATGACAACATTAAGAGGCATGCTGAAGAAACTTTTAAAGCTACTGTGAAGGTTGGTCCAATTGAATCTATTATTGAATTTGTTGTATTGGACATACCTGTTACCTTTGCTTTACTTTTGGGACGACCATGGTTTCATCCTCTTGGTGGAGTTCCTTCCACTCTTCATCAAAAGATCAAATTCCTTAATAGAGATGAGACGATGGTCATCGAGGCCCAAGATAATGAGGTTGTTAATGCTCTAATGGTAGAGAGGCCTCTCAATGGTTTCCAAGTAGCTATAATTTTTTATGATGAAGGAGTGGACTCTAAGGTCTTAAACATGATGAAGAACATGAGCTAACTTCCCGGAGCTGGTCTTGGAAAGGGTAAGGCCGATATGACAAAGCTTTCAGATTTTAAGAATCAAACTTCCAAGAATGGGTTGGGGTATGAAGAAGCTAGAAAAGATGTTCATATAAAGAAGAATGAAAAGTTGAGCTTCCCACCACTTGAAAAATTCATTGTTAAAGCTCTAGACATGGGACCATTCCATGAAAAGCCCGAGCCAATCATGTTCATGGGAAAGTGGATCCCTGGTTTTAAAATTTTTGCTGATGTTGCCGAGCTAATGGACCAAGTGAAGAAAGAGATCACCATGCCAGCCGACAAGGAGCCCAATCCGGAAGGGGAGAAGGAAGATATCCTGAAATCTGAGAAGACTCCAGAGGAGATTGTTGCCCTGGTTGAAGAAAAGTTTGAAGATGTTTTGCTTTATGATTTTGAGAACAATGATTTTTATTTTGATTTGAATTTGCTGCTTTTTATGAGGATGATGATGTTTTCTTTTCCAAAATAATTGCAATAAAGTCTGATTTTACTTACTTGTGTGATGTTTCTCTTAATGGTTGCATACATTCAAATAGTGGTTACATGAGCATCTTTAATATTAACTCTGTTGATACACAATCATTAAATTCGGGAACAACTCAAAATCCTAAAACATTAGCATAGCATCCGACCTTACTCTTGATGAGAGAGAGAGATTTAAAAAAATATTTAAAAAATATGAAGAAGTATTTGCTTGGTCTTATGAGGATATGTGCAGACCCTTAATTTTTGACCCAATCCAGTCCAATATGTTTTTATTTAGTCCAAAATGATATTTGTTGTCTAATTGGTCTAAAATAATTTTTGTTAAATAATTTTTTGCTTTAGTATCTAATTTTTATTAATAAAAAATAAAAATAAACAAATAAAAGTCAAAAAATAAAAATAAAAATAAAAATCAGAGTCGGAAAAATTGGCGACGAAAAAATCGTCGCAAGGGCCCGTGGGCATTTCGCCTGCAGAAAAAATCTGTGGGTGAAATAGTTTTTCTATTTCGCTCGCTGCGAGCAAAATAGCTCACGCTATTTCGCCCGCAGCCCGCCCTCTGCCGCATTTTCCTGCTGCAGTTTTTTCGGCAGCGCAATTTTTTCGACATAAATTTTTTGAAACCTAATTCAATTAGGTTTTGGTTTCTTTTTTTTTATTATTAATATTACTTGCCGTGACTAATTAGGAATGAACCACATCAAACCACTATAAATAAGGACCAAAGGCAATTAAATTGAAAGGAGGCCGAATAAGCAATAGAAGCTTGAAAATTTTAAACCAAATCAGTGAAGGAAAAGGAGCAATTCAATTTCTTTTTTTTTTGGAATAGCAGGGACACGATTTATGTAATATCCCAATTTATGCCCTAGAAGTTTTGAATATTATGGTTGTTTTAATTGGATTGAATGTATGTGTCAAATTGAAAGAGAAAAGAATTTTTAAATGAAGTGTATATGTTGCATATATGGTAGTATAAATAACATATACATAAGTCAAAAGGGATGGTCAATGGAAGAGGATATTTATTTGTGATATGTGAAATTACTTAAATGGGCATATAAGTGACAAATGTTAAGTTAAATGGATGAGGGCATTTAGGTAATTGCTTGGCTAGAATTGCTTGGTGGAGATTTAAAGAAGAAGAGAAGTTTGACTTGTGTTTATTTTCTTTTCTTCTCATTTGTGTGCCGGCTATCCAAGAAAAGAGAGAGCAAGAGAGGTGTTCTAAATGCTAGAATCAAATTGAAGGAAGAATCAAAGGATTAAGTTGGAGATTTGTGAAATTTCTTCATTTAAGGTAAGTACTTTCTTGTTTTCCTTTGTTATTGTTGAAGTTGTGTTTGAGATGAGTTGTGATTTGTTGATATTATGAATTGGTGTGTTTGAGATGTGTTTATAAGTGTTGAAATGGATTGTAAGTTAAAAAGGTTAAATTGGTGTTGGTTTTGTTTGAAGATGGTAAGTTAAGTGGATGTTGATATTGAAAGAAGAAGATTGATGTTGGTTTAGGGTTTGATGTGGTAAGTGATTGATTGTATGGTTGATATAGTGTTAATGTGAATATTGTGATGAATATGTGTTAATAACATTGATTACATCCATTTGAATGAGGTTGTATTGTGCATAATGTGTTTTTATTCAATCAAAAGAGAGTTGGCCATATTTAGGGTTTGTATACATGAGAGACACGGCCAAACCAAGGAAGAGACACGGCCAAACTAAAGGATTTTTGAGAGACACGGCCAAGTCTATGGAAATTTGGCCGTGTTGGATATTTTTGGAGAAGACACGGCTGTGTCCCTTGCCCATGTTTGATTCTGTTGCTTTTGGTTGAGAGACACGGCCACAAGCTTGGCCGTGTCCCTTGAGTGTGTTGGCTACTGTGAATGTTCTTTGCTCCTCTTGCATTGTTGAGAAAGAACATACATTTGATGATGCATATGATACTATATGAACAATGTTATGTTATATACATTGTGAATCTTGTGAATGGTAATGTGTTATATGAATAATATGCTTCATAATGTTACATCAATGATGCTATATGTAAAATGTGAAGGATATGATGAGGTAATTGATTATGTATACTTGAATAATGAAGTATTAATATGTGAAGTGAAATATAATGTGATGTGAAGCCATTGTGATTGGCTATGATAACTCAAATGTGATGTGAAGCCATTGTGATTGGTTATGATGATTCAATTGAAAGACATAAGGCATGTTTGCCTATTTGATGAAGAGAATTGAGAATGAAATTGATAAATGAATGGTGTGGCTAATGTGTTATTCCATTTTCAGAGTTTGTTGTTGGTGGCATGCCTAATGATAGTAACAATCTCTTGAAGTTAGGTTGGGCTTGATCCTTGAAGCCAAGTTGGGTAGAAGTTTAACATGTTTTACTCCCCTTGAAGCTTGGTTGGGTCTAGTCCTTGAAGCCTAATTGAGATGTTACAACCCTTGAAGCTAGGTTGGGTTGGTTCTTGAAGCCAAGTTGGGTTGATACTTAACATGCTTTGTTCCCCTTGAAGCTTGGTTGAACCTAAATCCTTGAAGCCTAGTTGGGTCTATGATAATGATAAATGTGATAACAAAACCAAAGAATTAACTCTGAAAATTGAATGGCATATTAGTGTCTTTTGGGCCCGAGTCTGTCTTTGTTGTCAATGTGTTATACAAATGTTGAAATAAATGAGTAATGAGATCTATGATTGCCTTTGTTGGAAATGTGATTCATGAATGGTGATAATGATTGCCTTCATTGGAAATGTGATTCATGATTGGTGAATTGTGAATAAAATAATGAAATGAAGTATGATATGTAATATGTATATTGATATAATGATGGTGAGTATTAGTGATGGATTGTGGTTGGTGTTAATAATATGTATATATGTATATATAATATATGAGATTAGTAGAGATATTTGAAAGGTGCAATTCAAAAGGAAAAAAAAAATGATAAGGAACTAATGGTACATGAAAGTGATATTTCATTATATGCTAGAATTTCTATAATGTATGTTTATATGTTATATTTGTACTACTAAGCTCTCGGGCTTAGCGCGGATGTGTAATCTCGCAGGTGACTAGGTGGAAGATATGAAGTCTTTCGTTATGCCACGAGAAGAATAAGAGTTTATCGAGACCAACTAGAGGGTGATGCATACATGTATAATTTTTAATTATGATGTATTTCTAACAAGAGTATATTTATGTGTATAAATGAAGTTTTGATAAAGATAAGATGATGATATATCTGTAAGATCATTAAAAGTATAATGATTCTGTAAATGTTCTTTAAATTTATGTATTATGGTTTGAACTATGTTAAAGGTTTTAAAAATGTAACGAAAAGTGGCATCCTTATACTTTATATACTTACTGTATGTATACTAGGTGTATGTATAGTACTTATATGGAGTATCGGGGTGTTACAATTTAAGCAATTCAAAGGTAGCAATTGTATTTGTTCTTGTTCATCCAAGAAGAATTATTTTTGGAGAATCAACAAAAGGAGGTATGTTAAATTCTTTTTGTTTTATTTTTTCACAGTAGCATAATCTATGAAATTTTGTTTTTTAAATCAAAAACCTTAGAACTTTAATTTAGTTTTTCCCAAAGTTAAAAATACTAATACGTTACTTTATTTTCCAAAAAGACTTAAAATTGTTATTTTTTATTCTTAAAAATCTTAAAACTCTAATTGAACATATTTTTCAACAAAACTAGAATTTAATTTTGTTTCCTTCAAAAGTTTAAACTAGGTTCTATTTCTTCCAAAAAAACCATAAAAAAAACATCTTTTCTATTTATAAAAACTTCAATCCGTTTGTTTAAATTCATAAAACCTCATGAAATCATCAAATTGTCTTTCTAAATCCTAATTCAAATTCATCACCCGAGACCCTAATTCTAAAACACTAAAACCATAATTCAACTTCTAAACCTAAAATATTAAACTCTAACTCCTTTAAAACCTTAAACCCTAACTTTTTCTAAACTCTAATCCTTTAAAATTTTAAAAAACCATAAAAGCATAAACACTTTAATTTTACACTGTAGCTTGAAATCATCATTTAAAACTATGAATCAAAAGTATTTTAAAGTGTCAAAAACCCTAGTTTCATGATTTCACCATTCAAATATTTATTTAGTTAATCAAAGAGTCTTACCAACCTTTTAAAACATAAAACCCTAATCTATTTTAATTCCATAAAAAGTTACAGTAGCTATAATTGGACTTTTATTTGCTTTATTTAATTCTATACTTGATTATGCTTTGATTTATCTCTTATGCTTTAATTTATTTAATTTCAATACTTGATTTATTTAATTTATCATGGATGGATGTTTATTTTATATTTTGATTAATAGCTTTGATGAATGATTTATTTATGATGAATGATTTTTTACTTTTATCAATTAATTTAGATTTCTAAAAGTTGTAAGAGGTATGTTTCCACTTGGTGGGTACCTCATTAGTTAAACATCATGTAATTTAATTTGCTTTTCTATTTTAGAACCTATGTAAAGGGCATGTTTCTACCTTTTGGTGGGTGTCCTATTTAGGCATGTGATGTAAGGACATGTTTCCATCTTCGGATGGGTGTCCATTTATTTGTTTTGTTTTGTTTAGACATTGCTTTGATTTTAATATAATGATGCTTTCTTTTTATTGTGTGTAGTATGGATAATATTGTTATATTTAAGAATTTTATAATGTGAAGACATGTAAAGGAGGCCGATTCCAATGAACTAGGCATTGTGGGGGTGCTGGGCCATTTCTCACCTTCCCCACACGTACCCAACTTTCTGAACCCATTAGGGCGTTGGGGATTCCTTAGGAATTGAGTCATCCACCCCTTTCTTTTTTCCAGGCTCGTCCGGGTGGCGACTCCATTTTCTCCGGACTTAGGTCCGTGTTCTCTAAGGCCCCGAGCCTAAACAGTGCCGAAGTCGCAAGAACCATTCCACCGGGAGTGGGGGCAAAAATCCCCGCTCACAGTGGCGACTCCACTGGGGATAAGAGAAGTTGATTCCGTTGGTCTTTATATTATTCTATTCTTTCTTATAATGATTTTATCCATTGCATCATCTTAGATTGCATCGTGTGCGTGAGTTAGGACGCCCGTGTTACCCGTGTTATGTTATGTAAGGGATACCATACTTTCACTCAATGTATGGAGATCGAGCATGGCATAACCACTCATAGCCTCGTTCCATTTGGTATATACTTGCTGTGGGAACCTAAGCCTTTTAACCCAAAGACTAAAGCTCATGTAATTGGCCTAGTTACTTTCCTTAGATTTTACCCCAAATGCATGTTGTTTGACTATGGTTAGTTTATCTTAGTCTAAATCATGGCTTATTTGGTTTGTTCTTTCTCTAATATGACCTAAGTATATTGTAAGCTTAAAATAAACTTTTCTTTAAAGTTTAAAAGACCAAAGCTATTTTCAAAATTTTTCAAGATGGTCTTTGGACATAAGACTTTTCTAAAAACAATCCAAAAATTCTTTGGCCATGGCCCAAATACTAAGCCCAAAATCCATTTTTCTAAAATCTTTTACAATGGGCTTAGAAACAAAACTATTTTCACCCAATCTTTTCTTACAAAGAGCTTGCAAAAATATTTAGGTCAATTATGAAATACCAAAAATCAATTGTGGGCCTAGTTTACACTAAGAATAAATTAATCATGGGCTTGTTTTTGGCATGAACCATTAGTTACCTTTTTTCAAGTGAGAAATCTATCTATAATTTCATTTTAATCCTACTATAGTTGGTTGAATGGATTAAAACCTAATTAGTAGGAATTATCATGGATTGATTTCCATTTTTGAAAATATAACTATTGGTTGAAACGTCCGAGGGAATTATTCGAAAACAAGATACCCCATATTGGTATTTTGTTAACCATATACCTAGGAAAAGGGACACGCCATTCATGTGTGGATGTTATAAGGTTGGAAGGAATGTCCTATTTATCCTTATTTGTTTGTGCATACATGCATACATTTGCATCTCATATCATTGATTCTTTCTGGCTCACAGCCTTAGATTACGATAGTTCTAAAGCTTACAACAATCTGACCTACGCCGGAGATGAAGAATCTAGCAACGACTCAATCACTTGCTCACCAAAAATAATGGAGCCTGAACAAATTCAAAGGATGGTGGATGAGGCCCTCAACGCCAAGATGGAAGAAATCAAAGAGGCCCTAGCTAAGACCATGAAGAACTAGTTGACTGCAATCTTAGAGAACCATGCCAAGGCGCCTGCTAGCACTAGGAAACCAAAGGACAAAGGGAAGACCAAAGTTAGTGAAGTGGTTTTTGATGATGAAAAGGTGATCATTGATGATGATGAAAGAACCGAAGGCTATTGAGAAGGCAACTATTGAAAAGATCAAGACATCCGATGTTGAAAAGATGATTGCTGATTTAGAAAAGAAATTTGAGAAGAAGATGAAAACCGAAGAGATGTCTGAGATCGACAAACTATTTGAACAAGATGAAGAGGTCCCTTATAAATTCAAGATGCCTTCCTTTGCTAAGTACAATAGCACTGGAAATCCTCATCTTCATGTGAAGAAGTATATCACTGCCATGCAATCTGCCCGAGCTACTTAGGCTCAAACCCTAAGGTACTTTAAGCTCTAATTGGACCCTGTTGTCCAAAATTGGTTCAATACCTTAGATGATGGAACACAAAGGATTTGGGATCTACTTTACAAAGCCTTCATCCAACAATATGGATATAATGTTGAGTTAGAAGTTACCTTAATGGAAGTGGTGTAACCCCATCTTAGCTTATGTTTATAGACCAAGATGGAATGCTATTTTATGATATTCGAGTCTTGGTTCTATACTTAGTCAATTTATAATACACATTTTACAAAAATTTTGCCAGAGTTTCCCCTATAATTGGTGGTCCCAAGTGTCTCCAAAACTGATTTTTTTGATTTAATGAAAATATTTTTTTATCTCAACCAATCAATCTCAATCAATCTCAAGCACTTCTATAGTCGACCTCCTTATATCCTCCACCAAAACCTGCATTAAAATTTCACACTTCTACACACACATCCATACACACTAATTCATACCAACATACAGTAGTTAATATACTTAGGACACGTACTTTGGTCTTTTACTAGTCATACATACAATTCTTAGTTTACGCTAACATATGTACATGCCATTCTAGTTACATTACTTATAATAACTTTCTATCCAAAAAGTTGCCAACACCAGCTGCTCGGAACACTGCAGAAAACAGCTTCTCGCTCAACCAACGAGTTTAGAAAAGAAAACTAAACTCGCTAAGCGTTTGCTTAGTGGGTACTTAAATCATTGCATTAAATAAATAGATTAAAAGAGTAATTAAAAACATGTATTTGAATACTTTAAATCAATGAATAAGATCTAAACATAATGATAAAAGAATAAATCCCATATTCTGAATTTAGAAATTTCTTATTTTGCTTTTATCAATTTAGGTGCCCTACTGGTTTAACAGAACATCAGCGGATAAGGGTCATGATAAACAGATCTCGTCATGGTGAGATAATATAGGATGATATGCGTCATGTTGCATATTTCATCATCCTTCATCATAATTCTTGCACATGTGCTAATAGCCATTGTTCATTGAATCATTGATCATGTCATTATAATCATCGGCCTTCAGCCGGAATATCATGTCATGTCATGAGCAGTACTACAATAAAGTATGATGCATCATACCCTTATCTCAAGGGTTTTGTCATAACCAAGTAGAGCGTAAACAATTTATTAATTAATTTGATCATGATATTTAATAAGCCATGATTTTTCCATAATGCATGTATTGTCGGAATAGCTTGTCATGATGCCTTTCTGATCATTTCCAATTCTCCTTCATGTCATTTTATATGATTTAACATCAATCCATATCATAATATTCAAGTTTTAACACATTTAGAAAAAATGACCAAATGAATAGTGGCGCGGCGTGTAAAATCGGCAACACAATGGCGCGCGTCAACTAAATGGTAAAATCTGTTTTTACTGCTGAAAATCAGTCAACTTTGGCAACAGTTTTGACCAAGTAAACAAACTTATTTTTGGCTGAATTTTTTCAGGAAAACAATTTCATAAGTTAACTAAATGCATGTAAAATTTCATGGGAAAAATTCTTTCGTTTGCCCCTTCAACGGACTGCCCAAAATGAAAGCTGCAGAATGGTGCCTGAAAGGGACCATTCGGCCCAATTTTCAAAACTTGAGGGAAATTCATTTTTTTCTTGAAAAATTAATTTTTAGACTCCTTTTGTGATACCATTGAAGGACTAAGGGTCCCTCTTTCAAAAATCAAACCAAAGAGGTGATTAAAAGTTCATCAAAGTTTATGGATAATTGAGCAAATTTAGCTAGTTTGTTTTGTTTTCATTCTTTTTACAATCAATTGATTACAAATGGTTCAAGAGCACTTTCCCACATATTTAATACACATAATAACATCATTTCAAAACCATTTCAAAAGTCCCATAATGCAAAATATGTGAATTAATTGAAAAGGGCAATGATTTAAGTACCAAACCTTAATTATTTTCACTTGTTTCTAGTTCTTTTATGCCTTCTTTGCTTCCTTCTCTCTCACTTCTTTATTTCCTATAATTTTCATAAAATCCATGTCAAGAACATAATAAAATTTAAGTGCTTCATGCCTTATTTTGCTAACTAATACTACTAGTCATCCTTTTTATCCTTAATCTTATATGTGCAAATCATCTCTTTCACTTTCTCTTCAACTTCTTAAATTTTCTATAATCATCATATTTATTCTTTCATTTGTATCTTGCAAATAATATAACCAATGAAAGAAATAGGACCATAGATGAATTTCCTTACCTTAAAGTCTTATTCTCCACCCAAGTTTGCAACCAAAATTAGCTACTTGAAAAACAATCTCTCTCTCTTTTCCCTTTCTCTTCTATTCGGCCAAGCAAGAACAAAGAGAGCTCTTGGCTTTTATTTATTTGGTGTTCTCTCCTCCAAATGGCAGCCAAGAGAGGTTAAGATGTGATGGTGTAAGTGTTGATTTCCCATTGGTACACTTAAGTGGGAAAATGGCTAATTCTCATTGGTCCAAATGTCTCTTTCTTTTATTTATTTAAAACCCAAGCCCTTGGACTTTCTTTTAATTATATTTTGGCCCCTCAACCACCTTGTGCTGTAATTTTATGGTCTAAGATGTGAAAAGACCAAAATACCCTCCGGCGATTACTCGTTCGTAACTTTTAAACCGCGCACTTCCGCCGAATGCTGTGGTACGCTTTTTGACTCAGTTTTTCCTCTACTTTTCATTTTTGAGATTCATTATTACTTTCGAGACACTTTTAAAAATGACCATGATGCCCCTGGTCAAAATCCCCTATATCTTCCAAACCGTGCATTTTCGGGAAAAACCGTGTCGTGCCATTGCTACCCGATTTTTCTCTACTTTCCATTTCTGGAGTCTATTATATTCACTATTAAGGACCTCCAGAACAACTTTTGGTAATTACAGTCACCTCCACAAAACTTTGCAATCTTTTCAAATAGGTCCTTTCAGTTCTACAGAACTTCCCTTCACTTCGCGCTCTTGAGTAGCTTCTCGGGATGGTTCCTCTTACTGTACATGGACGTACTGTACATATGTATAAGTTGGGTCATGACATTTCTTCCCCTCTAAAATTTAGGCTTCGTCCCGAAGCTGGTCAGCTGTAAACAAGTGGGGGTATTGCTGCTTCATAGTTTCTTCTCTTTCCCAGGTTGCCTCTTCTACCTTATGATTTATCAACAATACCTTAACCAGAGAAATTTTCTTATTTCTCAATTCTTTAACCTCTCATGCCAAAATCTTCACTGGCTCCTCTTCATAGGTCAAGTCGGGCTGGACCTCGATATCTTATGTCTTGATGACGTGTGCAGGGTCTGAACGATATCGTCATAACATCAAAACATGAAAAACATTATGTATCCTGTCCAGTTCGGGTGGTAGGGCTAGCCGATAAGCTACTGGGCCTATACATTCAATGACTTCGTACGGTCCAATGAATCTGGGACTTAACTTGCCTTTCTGCTTAAATCTCAGTACTTTCTTCCATGGAGAAACTTTAAGGAAAACTTTGTCCCCTACTGCAAATTCTGTCTTTTCGTTTCAGGTCTGCGTACGACTTCTGTCTATCTGATGCAATCTTTAGTCTGTCTCGAATGATGTCCACTCTCTCCTGAGTCTCCTTCCCAATGTCGGGTCCAAGAACTTTTTCCTCACTTAGTTCTGTCCAACATACTGGCGTTCTGCACTTTCTTCCATACAATGCTTCATAGGGTGCCATCTGTATGCTGGATTGGTAGCTGTTGTTATATGCAAATTCCATTAGGCTTAGGTACTTATCCCAGCTGCCTTTAAACTCCATAACACACGCTCTCAACATGTCCTCCAAAATCTGAATTACTCTTTTCAGATTGCCCATCCGTTTGAGGATGGAAAGCAGTGCTATAGCTTGCTTGGGTTCCGAGGGCTGTTTGGAGCTTTCTCTAAAAGTTTGAAGTGAATCATGGATCTCTGTCTGAAATAATAGATGTCGGGACTCCATGCAATCGTACAATCTCTTTGACGTATATTTCTGCCAACTTATCCATTGAATAGTCCATTCGCACAGGCAGAAAATGAGCTGACTTAGTTAATCGATCGACAATTACCCATACACCGTCATGTTTATCTCTCGTCATTGGCAGTCCTGTGACGAAATCCATAGTGATGCGATCCCATTTCCATGTCGGAATTGTAATTGGCTGTAATAGTCATGATGGTACTTGATGTTCTGCTTTCACTTGCTGGCATGTCAAACACTTAGTTACGAAATCTACGATGTCTCTCTTCATTCCTGGCCACCAATAGAATTTCTTCAAGTCTTGGTACATTTTTGTAGCCCCTGGATGCATTGCGTAAGGACTACTGTGGGCTTCCTGAAGAATCTTCTTCTTTATATCTCCTGTTGCTAGTATTACTGTCCATCTTTCGTAATATAACCTGCCGTCTTTTGAAATTTGAAACTTTGTACTTTTTCCTTCTTGTACTTGCTTGATCCATTTTTGGACTTATTTATCTTTTTTTTTGTGCTTAGTGGATTTCCTGAAAAAGCGTGGGTCGTGTTTGCATTTCTGCTAGCAGTGCTCCTTCTTCCGTTGGTCTCAAATTGATCCTCATAGCACTTAAGGCTTGCATTGATTTACTACTAAGTGCGTCGGCCACGATGTTCGCCTTTCCTTAATGATAGTTTATGACATAGTCATAATTCTCCAAAATTTGGATCCATTTCCTTTGTCACAAATTGAGGTCCTTTTGTGTTGGCAGATACTTCAAGCTTTTGTGATCTGTATAAATGTAGCATTTTTCTCCATACAGATAATGTCTCCATGTCTTGAATGCCAATACAATAGCTGCCAATTCTAAGTCGTGTGTTGGATAATTCTTCTCGTATGGTTTAAGTTGCTAGGAAACATACGTGACCACTTTACCTTCTTGCATGAGTACACAACCTAGGCCAATGTGCGATGCATCACTGTATATCGCAAAGTCCTTACCGGACACTGGTTGCATGAGTATCGGGGCATTTGTTAGCTTTCCTTTCAGTTTCTCGAAGCTTCTTTGACATTCATCTGTCCACTGAAATCTAGCATTCTTCTGAAGTAACTTGGTCATTGGGGCGGCAATAATGAAAAATCCTTTCACAAATCGTCGATAGTATCCTACCAATCCTAAGAAACTTCTCACTTCTGTTACTGTCCTTGGCGGTTTCCAATCCAAAATAGCTTCTATTTTCTTTGGATCCACTCTGATGCCCTCAGCAGGTACAATGTGTCCCAAGAATGTCACTTCTTCTAGCCAAAATTCACGCTTACTGATCTTGGCATATAGTTGTTTTTCTCTCAATGTTTGCAAAACAATGCGGAGGTGTCGATCATGCTCTTCTTTGTTCTTTGAATAAACAAGAATGTCATCTATAAACACCACTACGAATTGGTCGAGGTACGGATGGAAAATTCGATTCATCAAATCCATAAATACTGCTGGTGCGTTTGTAAGCCCAAAATGTATTACAAGAAACTCATAATGTCCGTACCGAGTTCTGAAAGCAGTCTTTGGAATATCCTCCTCCTTAATTGGCAGCTGATGGTATCCCGATCGGAGATCTATCTTTGAAAATACACTGGCTCCTTTGAGTTGATCGAATAAATCATCAATGCGTGGTAGTGGATACTTGTTCTTGATTGTGAGCTTGTTCAACTATCGATAATCCATGCATAGCCTTAAGGATCCATCCTTCTTCTTGACGAAAAGTACCGGTGCGCCCCATGGGGAAACGCTTGGTTGTATAAAGACTTTGTCGAGTAGCTCTTGTAATTGCGTCTTCAATTCCTTGAGTTCCGCTGGCACCATTCGGTATGGGGCAATCGACACTGGTGCAGCTCCCGGATAAACATCTATGGTGAATTCCACTTCTCACTTAGGTGGTAGTCCGGGTAGCTCATCTTAGAAAACATCGGGAAAATCACGCACCGTCGGTATGTCTTGGATCTTAGTAGCGTCTTTCTTTACTTCCATGGTGCTTACTAGATATGCCTCGCATCCCTTTTGTATTAGCTTCCTTGCCGTCACTGCCGATATTATGTTGTTCAAATAGTCACCTCTTTTTCCTACTACTGTCACTTCCTCTCCGCAAGGGGTATGGAGCGTCACTCTTTCTTCTCACAGTCAACTATTGCTTTATGCTTTGCTAACCAGTTCATTCCTAAAATTACGTCAAATTCCCAAAATGGTAATTCCATCAAATTTCCAGGAAATACGTTTCTGTGTATCTCTATAGGGCATTCTTTGATTACTTTGTTCGTAACTACTTCATCTCCTATAGGGTTTGTAACTAGTATACCGAACTTGACATATTATACTGGTAATCCTTCTAAATTCTCACTATGCATGCATATGTACGAATGTGTGGATCCAGGATCAATTAAAGCATGTACAGGTTTGCTGAACATATAAAACGTACCAACAATGACGTCCGGTGCTTCTTCTTCTTCTCGGGTTCTCATCGCATATACCCTTGCTGGTGCACTTGTACTAGGCTAGTTAACAGTCTCTGATTGTGCCTTTTGAAAATTTGGATTACCTCCTCTTCCTCTACCTCGGCCTCTGCCAAAGGTAGGCTGTGACCTCTCCGTTGGTGTAGGAGTATTAATCTGTATTTTAGGGCAGTTCACCTTTATATGGTCTGGTGCTCCACATTCCCATCATCCTTCAGTTAAATACCAACATTCACCCCCATGTCTTCGTCCGCAATGCTCACATAGGGGAAAAGTATATCCTTCAAAACCCGTGTTTCTTCCAAATCCTCCACTAATTCCTAGATTGTTACTTTTTCCTCTGCCTCTACTTAATCCTCTTCCGAAGCCTCTTCCAAACGACCCCGGTGCACTGGCTACAGATGTTTGATAACTCATACCTCGGCCTGACCTCTGATTCTGAGATCGTCGGCCTTGTTGTATAGAACTACTTCCTCCCATGAATCTCTTTCGAGCCTGCTGAGGTCCTCCCGGGCCTTGAGGTTGTGTCCTTTTTTGCTACATGCGCTGATGCCTATTCCTCTCATCCACTTGTACTTTCTCAACGTCCAAAGCCTTTGCAACAAGCTTGGAAAATTCTGATATATCTATGGCTACCAATTGCACTTTGATTTCATTGTTTAATCCTTCTAAGAATCTCTGGCATCGTTCCTGTTCTGTTTCTATCATTCTCCTCGCGTACTTACTAAGATGAGTGAACTCTTTTTCATATTCAGATACCGTCATTCTTCCTTGCTTTAAGTATGTGAATTCATTCCTTTTTGCATTTAAGTACGCCTCGGTGATATATCTCTTCTTAAACTCGGTTTGGAAAAATTCCCATGTCTGCTGTTCTGGTGGCACGCGCTGCTGTGTAATCTCCCACCAAATGTAGGCTTCTTCAACCAAAAGAGACATGGCACAAATAAATCTTTCCTCTGTCTTGCACCTTAATTGATCCAACGCTCTAATGGTACTATCTAACCAGTATTCCGCTTCCTCAGATCCTTCTTCCCTACTGGCTTTAAATTCCTTAGCCCCATACTTCCTTAATTTCTCGATTGGGGGCTTTCTCTCTCTTTCGGCAACAGCAGGTACCATTCCTGCCATTTGTTGAAATGCTGCTGCCATCTGTCGTAAATAAGCATCGGGGCCTTCCACGGTCGCCGCTGCTGGTTGGGGCATAGTTCCAAGACTCTCCTCTACATTCGTAGGCACGGAGGCACGTGACTCGCCCTCATCGTCTACGGCTCTCTGTGATTCAACTTCTTGTGACATTCTACAATCATATACATGTATATCATAATAAAGTTAGCAGCTGGTTTGGCTTGGCATATTAAATTTCCTATATGGAATTTACATAGATAAATTCCAATCATAATTTCAGATCATACACTTAATGTAAACATAACCTTATTTATTCACATAATCGCGTTTTCATACATATTTAACATACATCATCACATACACCTACTTATGGCCTATTTATATCTATTTACAACAAAATGGCCTATCTATTGTTGCATTTTTATCCGCCTATATACATAACCAAAGGGGTAGCAAAATCATCAGCCCATCACAGCTCAATAAGTAGGAGCTCAGGGAGAGGTAGCACTATCTAAAGCAAGCTCTATCGGATCCGGATCTACCTCATTAGACTGAACTCTAGGAAGGTTACGAGGGAGTTTGTCCATTCTATCTTGTAACATCTCTACCCTTCCTTGCAAGGTCCTAGCCAAACGATTCACATTCTCAAGCTCTACTGTAGTTTGCCTCTTATCCACTTGTAATGCCCTAACGTCTTCCATCAAGAGCCTACTATTATCCAGGGCTAACACTAAGTCTTCCTGGTCCTGGAGTCTCAAATCTCTCAACTGATCTATTACTTCCTCTTGCTCCTCCTGTTTCCCTTTCATTCTAACTAATTCTTCTTTTAACTCTACTATTTCTCGCTCTCTGGCTTCCATTTTAATTTTCTGGCGCAGATTCTCCTTCCCCAATTCAAAAAGCTTCTTATCTATGGCTTATTTCTCACTTGTGCTGGCCCGAGGATAAGGTTTAGGACCTAAAGCCAATTTAGCTGGTTTCTTCAAATCACTCATCCTCACTCCTATTATCAATACCACAATATTACTAATAAGCATCATAAACATACACATCAACTTATTAAAATTCCCTTTCTAAACCTATGTGTCATGCATTCACAGTTTGATTCAACTAACTACCCAGAATCGACTAAACCAATGCTCTGATACCACTAAATGTAACACCCCATCTTAGCTTATGTTTATAAACCAAGATGGAATGCTATTTTATGATATTCGAGTCTTGGTTCTATACTTAGTCAATTTATAATACACATTTTACAAAAATTTTGCCAGAGTTTCCTCTATAATTGGTGCTCCCAAGTGTCACCAAAACTGATTTTTTTGATTTAATGAAAACATTTTTTTATCTCAACCAATCAATCTCAATCAATCTCAAGCACTTCTATAGTCGACCTCCTTATATCCTCCACCAAAACCTGCATTAAAACTCTAGGGGCTAGAAGGTACTTGCCCTTTTATCAACTCTTGAAACATGAAGCACTTCAAATGGATAGACGAATGCCAACATGCCTTTATAGAGCTAAAAATATTTTAAACTCCCCACATCTTTTGAGCCAACTGTATAGGGTGAAATTTTATACTTGTATTTTTCAACCTCCCCAACAGCTGTGGGTTCAGTCTTGATCAAAGAAGAAGACAACCAATAATACCCTATCTGCTATACAAGCCATACCCTAAAGGGGCCTGAGCTTAGGCACTCACCTTAAGAGAAGCTAGCATTTGCCCTCATAACTGCATCAATGAAGTTATGGCTCTACTTTGATATGCACACTGTAATAGTGCACACCAACTCATGCCTGAAGAAGATCCTATAAAGACTTCAGACCTTGGGTCATCTAACTGAATAAGCTACCAAATTAGGGCAATATGACGTACAGTATGAGCCTCAACGGGCTATGAAGGCTCAAATCTTGACTAATTTTGTGATAGAACACCTCAAATGAATCCTCATTTATAAATGTTAATGAGGGATTTTGTATTGAGGGAGTAGGTGTGGGAGTAGTCCTTAAAGGCCCAAAGAGAATCCTAATTAGGTACTCAACAAAACTTAATTTTACAACCTCCAACAATGTGGCTGAGTATGAAGCTTTATGTTTAGGATTGCTGATGGCAATGGAAGTGAGACTCGAATAATTACAAATCTTCTCGAACTCTCAGTTTGTAGCCAACCAGCTAACTAGGAAATACGAACTAGAAAGCCAAACATGATTCGGTATAAAGAACATATAGCTAAACTCTTATCTTTCCTGGAGAAGAGAGGTTGTTCATAAGAGATTTATCAGATAGTCAGGGTAGAGAATGAAGAGGCTGACAAGCTAACTAAGGCCATTATGACTAGGGAGGGTACCCCCAAGTATGGAGTTCTCTCCAAATTTATTTAGAAGCCTAGTCATGAGAGTTTGACTATGATGGTGATAAAACACATGAAAGGATGGAAATTGCCCATCTATCATTTCTTGAATTTTGAGGATCCCCTCGATGACCCAGTGGAAGCTAGGAAGGTTGTTAAAAGATCTAGTAGATATGCCATCCATAACCGCATGCTATACATAAGATCATTCTCTCATCCTTGAGGCAGGTGTGTATCTAAAGCAGAGGGTGACTATGTGCTCAGAGAAATTCATGAAGGTGTTTGTAGAGCTTATGAAGGAGCATATGCTATAGCCAAGAAAGTATTGTTATAGGGGTACTTTTGGCTCTCTATGGACAAAGATACAAAAGACTTGGTTTAGAAGTGTGACAAGTGTGTGAGAGCACTTTTTGGCCCCTTTGCTCTTGAAATATGATTTAAAGCCTTAACACTGCTAGGTTATTTATCTTAGAGATCCTATAAGTGAGACTTGTGCGAAATGGAGTTGCCACCCAGTAATACTATGAAATGAAATGATAGGGGGTAGCATTCTCTTGATTCCTTTTTTGAGAAATTCCTAACCCCATTTGAATCTGAGTTCAGGAAGTTAGGTACATACGGGAACAACTTAGATGAGAATCCTTATTGTCCACATATGCCCGATTCAAAGAATGGCATCCTCTATGATTCATGTATTAGTAAAGATTATTCAGGATATCAGATAAGAATCAACATATAAAATAACTAATAAATGGGATAAACATATGCATATCATAATGCACGTGGTGCATGATTGTACATGAAATTCCTACGTGCACTCACTGAGGTGGAAACTTTCTCTTTACAATAATGAATCTGCTAATAAATAATCATATTGCATGGCTTGACAAATCTGATACATTATTCTAAAGAGAAAATTACATCACTTCTGGTATACAAAGAATCTAAGAAAAGAAAAGTTTGAATGTATGCTGGATGAATGCTTGATGTTATGAATTGAGTAATAATAATGAAATGATAGAAAACAAAAGTGAAAGAAAGAAAGAACAATAAAGAAAATGAATTCTAGTAATATCAAACTTGACAATCATTGAATTATTGAATTCTATAATAACTTGTAAGATCAGAAGATTGACAAAACAATATAAACAAAATCAAATAAGAATGTCAAAATTGATATTCTTTAGTTTATCGAGATTAATAGTCTCCTCGTATAGGAGCGATGATTAGAGCATTTTTATAATTGTTTTTAGTATGATTTCTATGTGTTTTTAGTTAATGTTTCATTTGATTTTTGTTTAAAGTTTGTTTTAAGTGTTTGTTTTAGTTTAAAGTGGAAAAACTCCTTTGGATGATCAAAACAATGAAGAAGGAGCATGAATCAAGCAAGACATGGCCAAGCCAAAGCAAGCTTGGCCGTGTCACTCAAAAGAAGTGCAAGACAGTAGCTGACATGCCCAAGAGACATGGCCAAGCCACTGGCCGTGTCTCACCAAAGGAACAAAACCAGGAAAGAAAAGAAAAGAAGACAGAAGCTGACACTGGCAGGTGACACGCCCAAGCCAGTGGCCATGTCACAAGCTTGGCCGTGTCCCATCCCATGCAAAGAATAAAAGAAAAGCAAGGAAGAAGCAAAATGAAGAAGCAGAAGGTGACACACCCAAGTGACACGGCCAAGATAGTGGCCGTGTCATATGACACGACCACAAGCATAGTCGTGTCACTCCTTGAGAATAAAAGAAAAGAAAGAAAGAAAGAAGGGGCATTGATGGACACAGCCAAGTGGCTTGGCCGTGTCCCAAGAGGAAATGAGAGACATGGCCAAGGCACTCATGGCTTGGCCGTGTCACCTATGAAAAAGTTGAATTCTTTTGCACGGGTTGAGGAACAAGTGCGAGACAAACCAATTGCTTTTGCCAAAAGAAAGATAAAAGAAAGGAAAAGCCTGCCAAATTGATGGAAAGAAAGATTAAACAAAGAGAATGTGGGAGAAAAGGTAGATTGGTATGAGTTGGAAGGCATGGCTAGAGCTTTGGAGGGAAATAAAAAGAGAAGAAGAGGGAATTTTAGAGGAAGTTCTGGAGGAGGTTTTTGCAGGAGATAGAGACCAGAGACAGAGAAGAGAGGTTTGAGAGGAGGAGGCTTGGGCATACACGGTTTGGGCAAGGAGGGAGTGACACTCTCCTTGACTCTTCATCTTCATCCTCCATTTCCATGCTCTCCACCATCTCCATCCTCCATTGGCAAGCTCCTGGAGATTAAAGAAGCTACATTGAAAGGGGTTTTTCTATTTTCTCCTTTAATTCATTTTAATGTTATTGTTGTTGTTGTTGTATTAAGAGTATTGAATATGAACTAATTCATTCTCTATCTAGATATTGAAGAACCCTAGCTCATTTGCATGATTGAATAATTTTAATTGATGGAGTTGTTTTATTCTTATGATGCCTAATGATTTATTTCCAATTAATAATAGCATGCTTATTGATTGGTTTCCATTTTCATATTATTGACTTGAGAAAGCTTGATATGAATTGAATACTCATAAGGGTTAAGGATTGATTGGAGTACTAGAGATAGACTTACAAGATCCTTTGGTTTATAGTTCCTTGTTCTTAATGCAAGATCTATTTAATAGTGTTTGAGAAGAGATTCCGACACTCTACTTAGTGATTAGGGATTAATTCACTAGAGAGAGGTTTTAGTCTAAGTTAGAGGAATGCCAATTCAACTCTATTATGTGATGTAATTGTGGCTAGGGGGATTCAATATCTGGATAGTATCATTATCATCAATCCTTTTTACACAACAATCAATTTATCTTTACTTTCATTTATTTAAGTTAATTGTCTTTAATTACAAAACTTCACACAAAAATATTAATTTGCTAAACAACAGTTAAGATTTGCACTAGTACTTGGCCTTGTCCTCAGTGGAATGATAACTCACTCACTACTTTATTACTTGGACGACCCGTGCACTTGCGGTATTGCAACAGCATAGCTCGCGCGCACTAAGTTTTTGGCGCCACTGCCGGGGACAACGGTTTCAATATTAGTAATACAATCAAGACTGTTGATTTAGTTTTATTTTTTTCAAGACTGTTTGTTTGTTTCCTTTAAACTGTTTGCTTGTTTTCTTTGAATTGTTTGTTTGTTTTCTTTGAATTGTTTGTTTGTTGCGTTTGAATTTGTTTTTAATTTAATAGTTTGTTTGTTTTCTTTCAATTGCTAAGTGCCTTTTGTAAAGATACAGTTTTCAAGGCACGAGGGAGTTTATGATAGGGACTATAATTCTGACATGGTATGTGTAACATGTGGCAATGCAGAACATAATGCCAATACATGTTCATTTGGTTTCGAACAATACCAAGAATGGAAAGAGGAAGAATATGACTACCAAAGTTTCCAGCAAATGGGTGGTAATGACCCATATTCCAATTCCTATAATCCAAGCTGGGAAAGCCACCTAAATTTTTCTTGGAAAAATCAGCAGTACATTCCACCTCAACATTTTTTCAGCCTTACCAAGGACGTTCTTACTCTCAAGAACAATTTTCAAACCAAGACCACCTTAAGGAACCCACTTTGGAAGATCGTTTGAATGCCTTCATTCAAAATAGCCCACAAAATGAAGATCAACCTAAGGAACTCACATTGGAGGAAAGATTGAATGCCTTTATTCAGCACGCAACATCAAGCTCAATGCAAGCAATCCATAGTGGAAGATGATTTGAATGCTTACCTTCAACTAGGCACACAAAATCAGGAAGGGAGCAATGAGAGGTTTGATTCTTTGGAAGAATCAGTGAAGATGATGGAAACTCAAGTTGGGCTGCTGGCACATCAACTCCAAGCGCACCAAAAGGAGGAATTTCCTAGCCAATTGGAGCAAATTGAGGTAATCACAAATTTGAGGAATGAACATGTAATATATAACAATTTTTGTGATTTCTTTGATGCAGGTACTAATCAAGAAGCAAGTGGCAAGGAGATCTAACCCAACATAGAGGAGCTGAGTCAATCAAAGGAGGAGGAGAATTTGGAAACATCAACTTGGATAGAATTGCATGAACCTCCAAATCCTTTTATGCCACCAATTTCATTCCCAAGTAACTTGAAGGATGAGAAGCAAGGTACGCAACTTTCTGACATATATGACATGCACTCCCAAAGAGATAGTGAAAATAAGTTTGAGATAGCTATGATCTTAGAAGAAGAGCATGAAATGCCCAATTCGGAAATTGAGGAGTGTAAACTAATTTTAGATGCTGAGGTTGTTTAGAGGGGACTTGACATTGCTAAAATAGATGAAAAAGTGATTCCACCAACCTTGGTTGAATTTCAAGAGTCCCGAAAAATCATCCCTTCTACTTTTGGTGGTAAGGAAGAGCAGAAATTTGATATACCCATGTTGCACAAAGACAAAGCTTATTACCACGTTCCTATAGCACTGGAGGATCACCCCGAGGCAACCTTCACATGTCCCTTTGGGACAATTTCTCTCCAAGGAATACTATTTAGGGGTTGCCATACATTGGGCACATTTCAATGTTGCATGTTGTTCATCCTCTCAATCATGGGCTGCAATTGCATTATGGGAGGAAGGAGCCCTACACATCATATATGGGAACGATGGAAATCAGGTTTCATCTAAACTCTCTTTTAGTTTATGCATGCTCACATTGAGGACAATGTGAAACTTTAAGTATGGGGTGCATTTTGTGTTATGTGTTTTTACTTTAAGTTATTTTTGTTTAGGTTTAGTTAATGTTTTTAATGTTTTTCTTTGAATAAATGAATTTTGGAAAGTTCAATTGTTATAAACATTGTTGATAGACGACTTTTGAAATTTTGAAGCATGAATTTGAGAATTGAGTAGAATTGGTGCTTATTGTCAATTTTGTTGGTTTTTCCTTGCATTACCCTTAACCTAGTGAGAAATTGAGCCATCAACTTATTATTCTTTTTGTGGGAAAATATCTTTGATTGATGAATTGCTAGAACTTGCTTTGACATGCATTTTAAGATTACATAAAAATTTCAATTTGGCATCAAGATGATTAAGGCAATTAGGTGAACCCACTTTGGCTTAAAATGACCAACCCTATTTTTAACCTTAGTTAGCCAATTTTGAGCCTATTCAGTTTATCCTTTTCTTTCTTTTTCGCAACACTACTAACTTTGAATCATGCTATTTTGTCTCTTACCCTTTCATTAGGTCAAGAGCGTTTATGACCGAGTGTTGTGTCGAATTAAGTGTGGGGTTAAATTTAGTAGGTTTAAGATTGCAAAGCAAAATATTTAAAAAAAAAGAAAAAAAATCAAATAAAAAAATCAAATAATTGTTGTTCTTATTGAAAGGGTTGGAATATGTGTGGAAATAATCATTACAAGATGTAATAAGTGAGTTCCCTTGAAAAGTTCTTTCAATGTCAAGGGGTAGATAAGAGGAAGGTGTTTTGGGATCGTTGGGTTATACATATGATCGGTTACTTCATTCTTGAAGTGCTCTTGAACTTAATGATTAAGCTCACATTTCCTAAATGTCATGCGTCTACCTTAACCCCATTTCAACCCAATAAAAAACCTTTTGATTGATGCTTGATTGTAATTAAGTGGTGGAGATTTGATAGATAAGCAAGCCTATGGCAATAATCTTTCATTGATTGTTATGAGTGTAAACACCACCTTGATCAAACACTTTTAAGAGTTGGTGAGGGAGTGACAACATAGGTTATGCATGGAAAGCCACTTAATTGCATTGGTATCGATTTTGTTCGATTTGATATTGATTGCGGATTTAGAGATAGGGAAGTCTTTATGCATTTTTATAACTCTTGAACTTAACAAATTTTCTTGTTTAGTTTTGATTTTAGCCTTGCTTGGGGACAAGCAAGGAATTAGGTGTGGGGTATTTGATAAGAGCATTTTTATACTTTTTTTAGTATGATTTCTATGTGTTTTTAGTTAATGTTTCATTTGATTTTTGTTTAAAGTTTGTTTTAAGTGTTTGTTTTAGGTTAAAGTGGAAAAACTCCCTTGGATGATCAAAAAAATGAAGAAAGAGCATGAATCAAGAAAGACATGGCCAAGCCAAAGCAAGCTTGGCCGTGTCACTCAAAAGAAGTGCAAGACAGTAGCTGACACGCCCAAGAGACATGGCTAAGCCACTGACCGTGTCTCACCCAAGGAACAAAACCAGGAAAGAAAAGAAAAGAACACAGAAGCTGACACTGAGAGGAGGAGGCTTGGGCATACACGGTTTGGGCAAGGAGGGAGTGATACTCTCCTTGACTCTTCATCTTCATCCTCCATTTTCATCCTCTCCACCATCTCCATCCTCCATTGGCAAGCTCCTGGAGATTGAAGAAGCTACATTGAAAGGGGTTTTTCTATTTTCTGCTTTAATTCATTTTAATGTTATTATTGTTGTTGTTGTATTAAGAGTATTGAATATGAACTAATTCATTCTCTATCTAGATATTGAAGAACCCTAGCTCATTTGTAAGATTGAATAATTTTAATTGATGGAGTTGTTTTATTCTTATGATGCTTAATGATTTATTTCCAATTGGTAATAGCATGCTTATTGATTGGTTGCCATTTTCATATTATTGACTTGAGAAAGCTTGATATGAATTGAATACTCATAAGGGTTGAGGATTGATTGATGTTCTAGAGATAGACTTACAAGATCCTTTGGTTTATAGTTCCTTGTTCTTAATGCAAGATTTATTTAACTGTGTGTGAGAAGAGATTCCGGCACTCTACTTAGTGATTAGGGATTAATTCACTCGAGAGAGGTTTTAGTCTAAGTTAGAGGAATGCCAATTCAACTCTATTATGTGATGTAATTGTGGCTAGGGGGATTCAATATCTGGATAGTATCATTATCATCAATCCTTTTTACACAACACTCAATTTATCTTTACTTTCATTTATTTATGTTAATTGTCTTTAATTACAAAACTTCACACAAAAATATTAATTTGCTAAACAACAGTTAAGATTTGCACTAGTACTTGGCCTTGTCCTCAGTGGAATGATAACTCACTCACTACTTTATTACTTGGACGACCCGTGCACTTACGGTATTGCAACAGCATAGCTCGCGCGCACCAAGTGACCTGCAAGATCTTATTAGCTAGATGAACTAGATATACAAACAATCAAATGAGAATGCCAAATTTGATAGTTAATAAATGTCAAATTCATTAATATATATATAGCAGAATCACGACAAAGTCATAAATAGCAGCAAATATGAACATGTAAATGAACATAATAATAGAATTCGATAATTATTGAATTAAAAATTTTAAGAATGCCCTGCAGAAAGTAATAACCGGTAGAAACAAATTAATCCTAATGAAAGTGGATAAATTATTATCCCATTTGATACTCATATGAATATCAAATTCGATAATCATCTGCCATCCCTTGGTGAAGTTCCTCCACATGAAAAGTTAACACATGATCTACATCTGTACACATTCTAATATCAAAAAATAAATCAATGATGGCAGACATATATGTATGGGATTATGACAATTGATTTTATAATTATGGAGTAAAAACCTACAGAAAAGAAAAAGTTAGTGGCGAATAGGCTAGCATATATACTGAGCTTTGAATCAAAATATTGTATTCGACATTAAATTTAATATCGAATTCGATAATCATTCGCCATTTCTAGTAGAAACAACTTGTATCTATAGATTTTCCATACAAAATGTCTTAAAAGTCATTTTCCAATTTTAAAGTTTTAGTTCTTAGTCCAGGAGAGTTAGACATAGTTATTATGAACCAGTTCCATCACTTATCGATTATGTACTCAAAGATTCTATTATGAGTTAACATATCTCAGTTCTTAAATGAATGTCTGTTGATTCTTTGTAGATTTCAATAATTTTACTTATGAATAGTTGTGTAAGTTAGTGTGAACTCCTAATTTTACACCTAAATTATGGTGAATATGAGTATGGTTCCAATAAACTTGGAATCGCACGAGTTGGAATTTGGATGCACCTTCGATTTTGGACATGAAGAAAAATCATTAATTATGACCCCAAATGAAGCTCATGTAATAAAAAATATAACACAACTAGAATCACGCAAATCGAAGGTCAAACGAGCTTGAAATGACAAAAGTAGTCCTTGGCTTGCGTAGTAGCTACGCTGGCCACAGATGCGCATACGGCCTGGGGGTCATTCTGGTATGATTTCTTTTTGATGTTTTCACTATAATTTGAGGTTTTTTCCTCCAAAAAAGGGGTACGGAGTTTTTCATGCTATAACTCTGTCAAATTTAATTCTGACACAGAAATGCAACAAAATTCATCTTAGATCAATTTAATCAAATTAAATTAGATTCTCTTATAATTTTTTTAACTCAAAGTCATTTTGGTATCTTTTTTAACTGCACATCCAATGGAAATGGCTACCCAAAGTACAAATTTCCTCACCTTACTCTTGTCAATTGGGTAATTTAAATTAACTAAAAATTGGTTAATTTAATTCATTTGCAATCAAAGGTAGAAACTACTTATGGCTCTAATTCCCATTCAAATGAGATAAGTAGATGTACTCAGAATATCACTTCAAGTAGCGAGCCCTCACCTAAATTTTCAAATTGGTCCTTTGAATTTTTTCCAATTTATTTTTTCTTTAATCTTATGATTTATTATATTTCCATTTAAATGAATATCATATTTATTTTATCTGCTTTTAATAATTTTAGTTGGAATTTCTGCTTGACGTAGTACCCATAAGGGTAGAGTCAAAGGTCCCCTATGGACGATATTTTTGGCAATGTAACCATTTTATTTTTGTTGCAATTTGTGGATGTCAGGTGATTATTTGTCTATGCATAATTAACTGACATTCATATATATTTCTTCTGCATGTATTAAAAATCCATTTTCACCCATAAAGTTTAAAATTAATAAAAGAGAGAAAAATCATTTTTATGAAAATTAGTTTAGAAAACTTAGCCTGAGACCCATCGTGATTAGTTTCAGACTAGTACCCTCTTTGAGTAAAAGTTAATTTAATTTAACAGAGTCAACTAAAATGGGGTTTTCCTTAATTTTTTTCTCACACAAAAATAAACTAAGATGGTGACTCTCCAATTTCAGTATTTTTTTAAATAAAAGCCACCATCCCTTTTCAAAATAAAAGAAGAGTTTCTTTCAATAAAAGAAACAAATCTTTTCAAAATAAAGAACAATTTTAAACCCATGCTTACCAAACTAACTGGAGACCCTACACGGTGGTTTTGTGTGGGACTTAACCCCTAAAGAGGATTCTTGGCCTCCTCATTGGTGGGTTAGGACATGGTGCTTGGGCGAGGCCTCACAGGTAGCAATTCCACTAGAGACTTTAAAATTTTCAAAACAAAATTTTAATGGGCATTTTCCAAAACCATTTTCTATTTTATTGATTTTCTCTTTCATTATGCATAAGAGTTCCTTACCCTTTAGTTTTAGGAATCACCGGGTAGCAACTAGTATCCACTTGATAACCTGTAGACCCTTAATTTTGGTACCGATCCAAATATAATTTTTATGTGAAGGCTGAATCAAGTCTGAATGAAATAACAAGGTCCAAACTAAATCAAGTCTAATTATTTAATATTTGGTTTGGGCTGATTCAGTTTTATTATGGCTGATGTGATTAAAATATGATTCGGTCCAACTAGTTTGGTTTTGAAATAGGCAATTGGCCATTTGACTGTGGCCTATGCCTATAACACCCTCATAACCTACCCATACATAATACACATATCTTTATATATGTAATATGCACAGATAGGGTATAAGAGCATTACCAAAATGTTACTATAGTACCTTATCACCCTTTGTCATTTAGTTGCTAGCTTATAGTATTATATAGATAAATACATAGGTATAAGAAAAATAAATAAGTCGATAGAAGTTTTTCCAGAGTTTTGTTTAAAATATAAGTATTACTAAATCCAATCAATTTAACCTGTGAATATCCAATAGTGCTCAAAATATTTCCATACACTCACATCCCAAAATCCCATGTTTTCATACATACATTTATGAATATGTGAACATGATATTATTTATACACAAAACATCTTTAAATCATGTTTCAATATATTATATTTTACAAAATAGATATTACATCTACATCAACTCAAAAGTATATTTACATGCTATGCTTTGGCTTGATCTGTGGCAACCAGAGGCATCTAGTGTCCAACCTCTAACTAGACATGTCTTGATCTAAAAGGACTTCCAGCTTCCATCCTGTCACCTACGCAATAAATAAATTGCACTAAGCCTAGAGCTCAGTGGTATATACTAGATAATACAACATTACTATGACAAATGTATTTGAACATGCATAAGGTTTTAATGTTACATATATTCTAATCTTTGTTATATAAATAAACATAAATAATCATCATGCATTGGGCCCAACAATCTTATACAATAACCTAGTTCCAGAACCATTGCTTTGGCCTCTCTCACCAGTAATGCCACCTTTGTGTCTCGCTAGTGGACGTAAATAAATCTGTGACACCCAGTGTCTCATCCACAATGTAATAATCAATATGACACCTCATGTGTCTCGCTTAGGGGTGTAGTAGCATCTCTGTGACACCCAGTGTCTCACCCCAATCTGTATGGCATGCCAATCACCAAACACAATCTTCTGGCAACTAGATAAAGTATAAGACAACATACAACATTCCACACTATGCATATATAAGTTTGTCACCATATAACTCATCAATTCATCAACAATTAACATAATCAACATATTTTATCATAATTCTCCACTTTATAATCACAAATACATTTTTAATACAATATATATATATATAAAGACTTAGCTATGCAAGCCATTTACTACACTTATATAGTGTGAAATATGATAATAAACGAAGCTGTAAATCACCTTTGAGTACCCCCACGGGCGTGGCCCGCATTCAAGGGCCACGCTCGTGGCATTCATTTTTCTTTTTGTTTCTTTACCATTTTCACCTGAAACAGCTCCACTTCAAAATCCACGGTTGTGGCACTGCATGGCCATGGCCATGGCAACCTAGAATCACTCTTTCACCCCACTTTCATCAACATAACACACATATACCAACTTAGGATGATGTAAACCAAAGAAAAGAACATTATCTAAGTATATACTTACCTTTTTAGAGCTCTAATTGAAGGAACAACCTCACTTCTTTCTACTTTCTTCTCTTATTTTCACCAATTAACTCAATCAATACCTAATCAATTTATAGTTTCAAAAATGGTATTAGCAACTTATATGAACAACCATAAACCTCTTTTAACCTCCTCCAAAATAGAATTAGCTAAACCCCTTATAAAAACCTAATATTTAATTACTAACTCTAAATATAGCCAATATCATTTCAAATCACTAAAGGTTGAAGAAACTTACTTGTTACTTGAATTAAAACCCAAGCTTCCTTCACTCCTTATGAAAAACTAACTAAACTCTTAATAATTTGAAGAATTGAAATCACCTTTTTGCTAACCATGGATGTTGGCCACAAGAAGAGCATATTGTCTCATATTTTTCCACTAAGTATATATGTATTATTTAATTAAGATTTTTATATAAAATATTATTATTTTATGCTTTAACTTTTCTTCTTTTAACTCTTTTACCACTTTACGCTAACCCTCTTTATATGTTATTTATACGTTGTATATATCCTTATTACTTCTATCTCAACCATCATCAATCTCTTACTAATTAACATATA
Organism: Garcia nutans; assembly: GCA_947685225.1. Lineage (NCBI taxonomy): Eukaryota > Viridiplantae > Streptophyta > Magnoliopsida > Malpighiales > Euphorbiaceae > Garcia > Garcia nutans. Next base: position 9,710,123 of record CANTUV010000024.1, on the reverse strand, counting down.
AATAAATTCAATTAAAATTAGGGCATTACAATGCCAATTCATCGAATTGGCCCATGCCAGTTCGGCATGAGCAATCATGCCAATTCGACATGAGCAGCTTGCTCATGCCAAATTGGCATGAGCCAACTCAACATGGGCTTGCACAGCTTGGTTGTGCACGGTTCACCGCTCAGCCTCTCTAAAGTCAAGAAGGACTGGCCTCTTTGAAGTAAAGGAGGAATATTGAAGATGCCCTAATATTGACTATAAAAGGCAATTAATTATCAAAAAGAAGGGATTAATATGAAGTAACAACAAAATATGGTTATTAGCAATAAGCAAGTAGAAATCAACACACAATAATTGTCCCAACAATTGGATGACTCAACCAATACTATAATTGATTCAGGAAGACCTGAAGCTTGGCTCAAAGATTCAACTTTGGTGGAGTCTTCAAACGTAGGTCAGTTTTCTAAATTCAATTTACTATCCAACAGTTGCATTTCTCCTTTAAAATATCATTAAATAGTTTGAGTATTGAGAATTCTATTTCATCCAATGGCTTATTCAACTAATACTTGTTTGCTTTAGATTTATAGTATGTTTGTTCATCCAATAGCAATTTATATATCTTGTGCATGTATTTATCCAAATTAATATGCAATGGCCAAAAGTTTATGCATACAATACCTAAACTTTAGGAATCAAATCCTATTTGCATGTTTTTTAAAATCCAAAACCCCAATTACTTCATCTAAAACCTTATTTGCATATTTTGAAAACCAAAACCCTAATTTCACCATTAAAACCCTAGACTTCCATTCGAAACCTTAATTTCCAAACCAACATCCTTCTTTTCAAATTAAAACCTCAAAACCCTAATTTCCAAACCAAAACCCTAATTTCAAAATTAAAACCCTAAAACTCTAATTTTCAAATTAAAACCATAATTTCCAAATTATAAACCTAAAACCCTAATTTTCAAACAACAGCCCTAGTTTTCCATCCAAAACCCTAATTTTGTATTTAAAATCCTATAAGCCCTAATTTAAGATGTAAACCATAATTTTATGTATTTAATACTTTATTTAAAGATTAAAACTTAGATTTAATTATTTAGTTCATTGTTATGTGCTTATGTTAAATGATTTCCTCTTATTTTATTTATGATGAATGAATGTTTTTATTAATTTATTTTAATTTAAGGATGTAAGAGGTATGCATGTTTCCATTTAGTGGGTACCTCATTTGTTAAAGTTTAATGTAATTTAATTTATTTTAAGTTTTGGGATCAATGTAAAGGACATGTTTCCACCAAATGGTGGGTGTCCTATTTTATTTAGTTTTGGACATTAGGCATTATTGTAAAGGCATGTTTCCATCTTGTATGGATGCCCATTTTTATTTGTTTGTTTATTTGGACCTTCTCTGATTTTAATACAATGAATATTTATTTATTTTAAATTACATATAGTATGAATGATATTTTTAAAAGTTAAGATTTTAATAATATTTAGACCTAAAAAGGAGGCTTGATCTAATGAACCGGGCGCTATGGGGGTGCTGGGTCATTCTCACATTCCCCATGCGTGCCCAACTTTTTGAACCCAATATGGGGTTAGGGATTCCTTACGAATTGAGTCATCCACCCGTTTCTATTTTTCCACTCTGTCTGGGAGGCAATTCTGTTTTCTCCAAGTTTAGGCCCGTGTTCTCTAAGGCCCTGAGCCTAATAGTGCCGAAGTCGCAAGAACCATTCCACCAAAAATGGGGGTGAAAATCCTCGCTCATAGTGGCGACTCCACTGGGGATAACAGAACTTGATTCCGTTCATCTTTATATTATTTTATTCTTTCTTATTATAATATTGTATATTGCATCATTGAGATTGCAATGTGTGTGTAAGTTAGGATGCCTGTGTAACCCGTGTTGTGATATGTAAGGGATACCATACTTTCACTCAAAGGTTATGACAATTGATTTGCTATAACCTAAACTTTTCAACCTAAAGACTAAAGCTCATTTAGTTGACCTAGTAACTTTCCTTAGGATTTTACTCAAATGCTTGTTGTTTAGCTGTTATTGATATATCTTGGTTTGAAGCATGACCTATTTGGTTTTTTCTTTTTCTAATATGACCTAATTATATTGTAAACTTTAAATAATTTTTATTCCTTTAAGCCCAAAAGACCAAAAATATTTTCAAAATTTTTTAGATGGTCTTTGGACATAAAACTTTTCTAAATTAGGTCAAAGATTCTTTTATACCTCATGGCCCAAATACAAAGCCCAAAATTCATTTTTTAAACAAACGTTTTTACAATGGGCTTTGAAATAAAATTATTTTAACTTCATTCAAATTACAAATTTTCTTAACCTTCTTCTTAAATGAGCTTACAACTATTTAGGTCAATAATGGAATACCAAAAATCAATTGTGGGCCTAATTTATACCAAGAATTGTTAATCATGGACTTGTTTGTGGCATGAATCATTAGTTATTTTTCCAAATAGGAATTCTATTTAAGATAACACTTTAATTTAGTTTTAATCCATAACATAGTAAAAAAGCTATTTTTAACTGACCCAATGAATTAAAGCCTAATTATTGGAAATTACCATAGACTGACTTCTATGTTTAAAAATACAACTATTGGTTAAACCGTCCTAGTGAATTTTTTGAAAATAAGATGTCCTATGTTGATATTTTGTTGACCATATACCTAGGAAAATAGACTCGTCATTTGTGTGTGGAAGTTATAATGTTGGAAGGAACATTCTAATTATTTTTATTTATCAGTTACTTGTGCATCCATGCATACATACATGCATTGCATTACATGGCACTGATCCTTTCTGGCTCACAGACCTAGAGTATAGTAGTTCAAGAGCTTATGGCAATCCGACCTATGTCGGTGATGTAGAATCTAGTAACGACTCAGTCAACTTCTCACCAAAAGCAATGGAATCTAAATAGATTCAGAAGATGGTGGATAATGCAATTAGCTCCAAGATGGAAGAAATGAAGGAGGTCCTGGCTGAGACCATGAAAAGCCAGCTCGCTACACTATTGAGCAACACTGTTGAAGCATCTGCTAGTACTAAAAATCAAAAAGACAAAGGAAAGGCCAAGGTTGGTGAAGTGGCTATGGATGATGACAAAGTGATAATGGATGATGATGATTGGGTTTAGTATTTTCAAGATTCTCAAGATAAGAAGAAAGAAGCAAAGACTGTGGAGAAGGTAACCATAGAAGAGACTGGAACTTTAGATGTGGAAAAGATGATTGCTTATTTAGAAAATGTAACACCCTTATACCCTATACACATTTAATACACACACCCAGTATATGTAAAATATGTATATACAGTAAAAAAAATATCATGACCCGATTTAATAAAAAATTTATATTTTTAATTTAAAATTCCAAACACCTTAAAATGTACAATTAAATAGTAAACAAAATATTATTTATTAATAATAGGAACCCAAAATAAATATTTCATATAAAAATCTCTGAAAAAAATTTGCCGGAGTTTTGTGTGTAATTTGGACATCCCAAAAATTCAACAATTTCACAACCTGCATAAAAACACTCATAATAAAACAATTCACACATTTCCACACCAACTTCTCAAATCCTCCATATTTCTCAAAACATTTACATCTATATACATATATACATATACATCAAAATGTTGTAGACAACTCACATTTTGCAATTATTCAAAATATTTTTTATTATTTACAATATATATTCTTTAAAAACACAATATAATAACATAATATCAAAATATAATATAATATACAAATTTATACATGCTAGCAAAGTGGCTCTGATCTTGATGTATCCAAAATCAGCTCAACGGGCAGTCTCTAATATAGACTTGACCTGGTCTAGATGAACTCTCCGTCTCAACTGGATCTCCTATGTCACCTGTGCAATGAAATGCAATTACGCTAAGCTAAAATCCTAGTTATACATACTTTAAAATAATGCCAATGCAAAAATGCTCTTATGCCATGTCACAATGTGGCATCCAAGCACATTTTAAAACATATTCTTTCATCATTTAATAATTCACACAAATACATATACAAGGATGGGCCCAAATAACTAATATATTATTCAAATCCCAGAGCTATTATTTTTGGTCCATAATGACACCAAGCGTCTAACCCTGAAGGCAAATAATAAGGATAACCTCATAGGCATGCCGTCAAATACAGAACTCTAAAAATTGAATAACATAATAGGCACACAATTATTTCATATTTTCCATCATCAATTTCTTTCTTATTTTCCCATTTTTCAATTAGGCACATTGCCTCATTTTCTCATTTTTCTCATTCATATCAATGCCATTTCATTTAAATTCATCATATTTCATCATTTCATCACAATGTACCTCATTTCCCATTAAAATCACATTACCTAAATATTTTGGGTAATTCTCACATAATGCAAAAAAATCACATTTTATTCAATTTAGCCATTAATAATGGCTTTTCACAATGCAAATGATGCATATACAACAATTTACAAGTCATAGCACAAAGTTCATAAATGTTCAATGAATCAAGTTACTTAACACATTTTTCATCCAAAATGTGTTAAGCCCAATATAATGCCAACTTATCTAATTTATCAAAAGTTTGTACTTACCTAAGAAAGTACTCCACAACAAGCTTCAAAACTCCCTCCAACCATCTCTTCCAAGTTTCCCTTCAACGCTAGGGTTGGGCAAACTCCTTCCTCTCAATGCCTATACCAAATGTGATCATAAACAATCATTTAATGTCACATTCTAAAGCATTCTCAACATCAAACCATAATTAAACATCACTATGAAGAAAATCCCAAAATTTAGCGTTTCCTTACTTTAACATTGAACTTCCATTTTAATCTATTTAAATTAGTGTTTTAAGTTTGTTAATATCATTAAAAACATATTTTAATATGTTTAAACCAATTACATTAAATAAACACATACTTATCTTCCAAACCCTAAAATGGCATAATCTTCTCCCATTGAAGGTTCTCCATTCAAATTCATTCCAATTATCAATCTAATCTTATTTCCATCACTTATATCCTTAAAGAACATGATTAAAACAATAAAACCAAACAATTCACCATACTTTGAAAAATGCCTTTTTCAAAACCCTAAACCAATACTACCATTTCCAAACTCTATTCAAACTTAACCAAATCCATCATTTGACTTTAATTCATTGTTTATGCATCAAAACAACACATTTGGAACCAATTTTCATAATTAAAGCTCATGTTTTCAAAAGTTCATATGTTCCATAACCCTAAATTCTCTCTCTTCACCAAACTCAACTTAAATTCAACCATTTCTTTAATCTAACCTTAAAATCATTAATAACCAATAAAAAAAACTTCATTCATATCAAATTAAGCAATTAAATCATGCTACTACAAAATCTAAAAATTCACATAACACACTTTTTCATAGAATTAGCAAAATTGGTAAAGAAGCTTACCAATTGATGAAGAATCTTCTAAAACTTCACTTAAATCCTTGAAATCTCTTAAATTATGGTTGCTTGGAAGAAGGAAAATCCTTGGCTTGGTGGCTATGGAGTTCGGCCTCACCTTGAAGAAGAAGAAGAAGATGGACCAATTTAAATTTTCTATTTCTTTCCACTTAAAAAAATATAGCCATATATACATTATTTTATTTTTAATAATTAATTATTTATTTATTTAAAAGTCATATTTTCCTCTTCCAACCAAAAATAATTTATTTTTAATTTATTAAATAATTTTAATTTTACTAAATTTAATTATAAAAATGCCACTTGACTTTGACTTTTTTTTAAAAGAGTTGACTTTTGTATTTGTTAGGTATATTTTATGTATATTTCACATATACATTCTACTTTATCACTTAAAATCATTTCATTTTCCATTTAAATCATTTATTTAATTTATTTAACTTAAGTTTAATTTATTTTATTTAATTTCAAAAATTAGTGATGCTACAGAAAAGAAGTTCGAAAAGAAGTTGAGGGTTGATGCGAAGTCAGAGGTTGGCAAGCTATTTGAATAAGATGAGGAAGTCCATTATATGTTCAAGATGCCTTCTTTTGCTAAGTTTGATGGAACTAGTAATCCTCATCTATATTTCAAGCAATACATCATAGCCATGCATTCTGCTAAAGATACTAAGGCTCAAACTTTAAGGTACTTTATGCTCTCATTAGATCCTGTTGTGCAGAATTAGTTCAACAACTTAGAGGATAGTACTCAAAAGAAATAGAATCATAATTTTGTTTACTATGTAAAGAGGTGGAGAAACAAGGCTGCACTGCTCAAGAAAAGGCCAGATGAGTCAAAACAAATTAGGATGATTGTGAGAGGGGTGCTACCTAATCTTCATGAAAGGATGTTCCACACCCTTATCAGATATTTTAAAGACCTCTTTCAAGCTAGTTTGCAAATAGAGGAATGGGAAAGAGAGAAGAACCATTTTTCTGTAAGAAGGAACGATGAAGGGAATTATCAGTCTAGCAATCAAAGCATGCAAAAGGCAGTTAATGTTAATGCAACTGATCAAGGAGGTAAGAGACAATTTTTGAAATTGGGAAAGCCACTGTACAAGGTTCTCAATAAGCTACAAAAGAAGGGATTGTTTACAACCCTTGACTCCTTGTCCGTTTCCAAATCCCCTACCACCTAACTTTGATACTAAAGAATTTTGTCAATTCCACCAAATGCAAGGGTATGAGACAGACAAATGTTTGAGATTGAGGAATGAGATTCAGAATTTGATCGATAGTGGAAAGTTGTCTAAACCTAACAAGCCTAGCACAAAGAACAACCCATTGCTAAGGTTCAATAGAGTGCCACCACCAACAACTTTCATGATAGGAGGAGGTTTGAATGAGAAGTTTATTTTTTCTTCTTTCCAAGATGTAAGTGGTGAAGCAACTGAAGAAGAAGAGGTGTTTAGCAAGATAGGACCAATTGTGGTTAAGAAGGAAGTGGCCATCTATGTTGTGAATGAGTTCTGTGATTCAACCGACAGTGATGATGAGTCATAACCAAAGAAAGAAGAGTGGAACCGGTCCGAGCCCGAAGAGGATGAAGTACTAAATACTCACTCTGGAAAGCCTTATTGAAGGCCTCCACCAAAGAAAGTAGAACCCGATAAGTGGAAGGATGCTAACAAAGAAGTAAAGAAGTAAAGGAAGATCAAGATAATACAGTCCTTAAGCAATTAAAAAGAACTCAAGCAAGTGTCAGCATTTGGGATCTATTGGCCATGTCTATGAAACATCATGAAAACTATGGCCAAAGCTTTGGCTAGTATGCCAATTTCCACTTTTGCAATGCTAAAGGAGTTGGTTAATTTCGTAAAAGTTGAAGGAGTGATGAATTGCTTGGATGTTCAGAAGACGAACAAGGTTGATGTGCGAATGGTGTTATTTTTAGATGCAGATTTACCAGAAGAGGGAAGAGATCACATTTGCCAGCTTTTCATCAAAGTAGAATTCAAAGGAAAAAGGACTCCATTTGTCATGGTTGATGATGGATCTTCCATAAATGTGTGACCACTCAAGATCCTACCGAAGCTAGCTATGTCAACAAGATATTTGAGCTCGATTGAGGTGACCATAAGGGCTTATGACAATACTAAGAGGCATGCTAAGGGAACCTATAAAGTTATTGTGATGGCTAGCCTGATTGAATCCAAGGTGGAATTTGTAGTCCTGGATATACTTGTCACTATTGCATTACTTTTGGGTCGACCTTGGCTCCATCCTCTTAGTGGAATTTCTTCTACTCTCCATTAGAACATCAAGTTCTAAAATGGAGATGAGACATTGGTTATGGATTCTGAGAATAATGAAGTGGTAAATGCTTTGATGATTGAGAGGCCTCTCAATAGATTTCAAGTGGCTGTTATTTTTGATGCTGAGAGGGTCGACTCCAAAATCTTAACTATGATGAAGAAAATGAACTATCTACCAGGTACTGACCTTGGGAAAGTGAAGGCAGGTGTAACAGAACTTCCAAATTTTAAGACTCAAACTTCCAAGAAAGGGTTGGGATACAATGAAGCAAATGGAGGTGTTCTACTAAAAAAAGAATGAAAAGATGAGTTATCCTCCACTTGAAGAAGTGTTCATCAAAGCTCTAGATATGGGACCACTCCAAGGGAAGCCAGAGCCAATCATGTTCATGGGAAAGATGATCCTGGGTTCAAAATCTTTACTGATGTCATTGAGATTGTTGAACGGGTGAATAAAGAGATCATGCCACCAACTGACTGAGGAAAAAAGAAGAAAGTTAGCACAAAAGTTTTGAAGACTCCAAAAGAGGTTACTACACTAATTGAAGATCTATTTGTGAATATTGTAATATGTGATGATGAGAACATTGATGCTGATTTTAATTTTGATTTTGATTTGTTTGCTCTATATGAGGATGAGTATTTTTTTTTCCAAAAAGAAAGCAATAAAGTCTGATTTTGCTTACTTATGTGATGTTTTTCCTAATGGTTACATACATTTAAGTAGTTATTACATGAGAATTTTTAATACTAACTCTATTGATGCACATTCATTAAATTTGGGAATAATAGACAATCCTAAAAATATTAGCATAGCATCCAACCTTATTTCTGAAGAAAGAGAGAGAGCTTAGAAAAAATATTTAAAAAATATAAAGAAGTCATTGCTTGGTCTTATAAGGATATGCCTGGAATTGATTGAGATATAGCCGAGCACATGATTCCCACTTACACTCACATGAAACTTGTCAAACAAATGCTTAGTTAGTTAAGGCCAGAATGGGCAGATTTGATCAAAGAAGAAGTCATTAAGAAAATACAAGTAAAATTGCTTTAAGTGATAGATTATCCAGACTGTTTATTGTAGACCCTTAATTTTCACCCCTATTTTATACGGTCCTAATTAAAGGATGCCAAAATAAATTTGATCCGACTTTAAAATATTTAAACCTAGTTTATAATTTTTAAAGAAGTCAGTTCAGTTTAAAGAGGCATAAATTCAATTGTAAAACCCTAAAATCAAGTTGAATCAGCCCAAATTAAAACTTTTCAGTCCATAAGTTAAAAAAGGCAAGAATAATTCGAGTCAGGCCGGCCGGGGAGACATGAGAAATTGCTCATGTTGATTTGGCAGCCTCGATCAACATGAGGTTGGACTCATGTCGACCTGGGCAGCCCAGGTCTACATGGCCTTAACTCATGTCGATCTAACTCATGTCGATCTGGTTGCCTAGACCGACATGGTTTCAATGAGTTTCTTAATTGAACTAAAATTTGTTTTAAGGACAAATTAATATTAGGGTTAGGGATTGGGAGTGAGGTTTTGGCCTATAAATAATAATGTTTTAGACTTTAAAGAGGGTGGCAATTAACATGAAGGAGGTTGGAAATTAACATTAAGAGGATTAGGAACAACAAACAGAGAAGAACAACAACAGTTTTTTTTAAGAATGAAAGAAACAAGAAATAGAAATATCAAGACAACCAAAAAGAAGATAGAGCCCATACTGTCTTCACATTGTTCATCCAAAAATCAATTTTTTTAGTGGAACCAACGACAGAGGTTTGATCTTTAATCATAAATTATTCATGCTCACAGTAGCTTCATTATCTTTGATTAATAAGAACATGCAGTGACTTGATCTTTGAACATGCAGTAACTTGATCTTTGAACGTGGAGTAACTTGATCTTTGAATATGCAGTAAATTGATCTTTGTTTTAATAACTTTAATTCTTTGCTTTAGTTAATACATTAATCAGTTGGTGTTCGTAACTCCACTTGCATGTTTTATAAAAAACTTAAAACTATCCAGTAGCTGTTGAGGATTTAAATTAATTGTCAGAATCTATTTTGTTTACTAGAACCTCAAGAACTGTAAGTTATTTTATTGAAACTTAAAACCTTAAACTATTTTTATCCAAAAGCTTAAACCATTTCATTATTAAACTCCAAAATATTGATTATTTTTCCAAAACCTTAATTTATCTCTCCAAATCCAAAATTATTTTTCAAAGGCAATATGTTAAAAGACCCTAATCCCATAAATCTTTCTCTCTTAAACCCTAAAAACCAAAACAACAATCTGTTTGCTTAAAACCCTAACTAAACCTATTTTTTAAATCACAGTAGCATTATTTTCATAAAAACATCTGAAACCCTAAATCTTTAAAACATCCAGTAGTATTATTCTTTCAAAAAATAATATTAGTTCCTCAAAATCCCAAAACCCTATTTTCTAAATCCTAAACCCTAAGGAAAGGGGTCTATATTCATTTGTGTATTATGAGTCCGTGTATTTAACTTTCCTTTTTTTAAAGCCCTAATTTAGCAATTAAATTCTAAAACCCTATTTTAAGATGCAAACCCTAAATTTATATATTTATTGCTTTATTTAATTTTAGATTTGATTACGTAGTTTATTATATATTTTGATGGTTGATTTATTTAATTTCAATGCTTGATTTATTTAATTTATCATGGATGGATATTTTCTTTATTATTATGATTATTATTTGTTTATTTTGATATTAAAATTGTAAGAGGTATGTTTCCATTATTGGGTACCTCATTAATTAATTTTCTTGTAATTTAAATTACTTTTATATTTTGGACCAATGTAAAGGACATGTTTCCACCTTTCGGTGGGTGTCCTATTTAGTTTTAGACATGGACAATGTAAGGACATGTTTCCATCCTTGGATGGGTTTCCATTTATTTGTTTTGTTTAGACATTGCTTTGATTTTAATATAATGATGCTTTATTTAATTGTTGCATGCAGTATGGATAATATTGTTATATTTAAGAATTTTATAATATTAAGACCTGTAAAGGAGGCCAGTTCCAATGAACTGGGCGTTGTGGGGGTGCTAGGCCATGTCTCACCTTCCCCACACGTACCCAACTTTTCAAACCCATTAAGGGATTAGAGATTCCTTAGGAATCGAGTCATCTACCCCTTTCTTTTTCCCAGCTTGTTCGGGTCGCTACTCCATTTTTTTTGGGCTTAAGCCCGTGTTCTCTAAGGCCCCGAGTGTAAACAGTGCCAAAGTCGCAAGAACCATTCCACCAGGAGTGGGTCAAAAATCCCCGCTCACAGTTATCCAATATAGTTCCTGTGCCAACAAAAGATGGAAGAATTAGGGTTTGTGTGGACTATAGAGACTTGAACAAAGCTTCCCCTAAGGATGATTTTCCTTTACCCAATATATATTTCCTTATTGATAGTGCACCCTCTAGCATGCTACACTCATTCGTAGATAGATTTTTCGGATACAATCAAGTGTTAATGGCCTAAGAGGATAAAGTTAAAACTACCTTCATTACAATGTGGGGTATATTTTGTTATAGGGTGATGCCATTTGGGTTAAAGAATTCTGGAGCAACCTACCAAAGGATGGCCACCACCTTGTTTAATGACATGATACATTGGGAAGTTAAGGTCTATGTTGATGATATGATGGTGAAGTTGGATACAAGAGAGCAATATTTCCAAAACTTAGAGATATTCTTTGAGAGAGCAGTAAAGTATAATCTAAGGTTGAGCCCAAAGAAGTGTGTTTGGAGTTACATCAAGTAAAATGTCGGGGCACGTGATAAGCCCAAATGTCATTGAGATTGACCCTAACAAGGTTAAGGCAATCAGGGACATGCCGGTCCCTAAGATTGAGAAGGAAGTTTGGGGGTTCATAAGAAGGTTACAGTATATTAGTAGGTTCATAGCAAAGCTTACCATAATTTGTGAACCTATCTTTAAATTGCTTAAAAAGAACTAGCCAGCTAAGTGGAATGAAGAATGTCAAAAGGCCTTTGAGCATATAAAAGAGTATTTGCTGAATCCACCTATTTTGAGACCACTTAGACCTGGTAGACCTTTATTATTATACTTAGCAATAGAAGAAGAGTCGTTAGGAGTAATGCTAGCCCAAGTAGATGAATCAGGGGTCGAATACACAATCTACTATTTGAGCGAAAAACTCTTACCTTATGAGATTAAATATAGTATCATTGAAAAGACTTGTATAGTTGTGATTTGGTCGCCTAATAAGTTACGACATTACTTTCAGTCTTATAGTGTGCAAGCAATTTTTAGGATGGTTCTAGTGAAATATTTAACGGAGAAACCCTCCTTGATTGGGAAGTATATCAGATGGTTGATAATTTTATAAGAATTTGAGATTAAGTATATAACTAAGAAAACCATCAATGATATAGTAGTAGCAGAATTTCTGGCTCAACAACCATTGTCGAATAATGAGGAAGTGGTTTTGGAATACAAGGATGAAATATGTATTTTAACGGAGCAGTAAATAGAAAGGGAGCATGTTTGGGAGTGATATTGGAATCACCTGAAGGAGAGCTCATCCCTCTAGCTAAGAAGTTGAAATTCAGGGCAACCAACAACATGGTGGAAAATGAAGCATTTATCTTTGGTTTTGAAATCTTAATGATTATGAAGGTTGATAAAGTGCAAGTTTCGGTGATTCATTGTTAGTGGTATCCCAAGTAAATGGAGAATGGCAGTTGAAGGAAGAAAAGTTGAAGCCATACCATGATCGTCTGACTATGATGAAGAAGAATTTCAAGGAGTGTAGATTTATATACCTACTAAGAGAGGAAAACCAAATGACCAATGCCCTAGCCACCCAGGCTTCGGTATGGGAGGATCTTGTTAAGCTATTCCCTAAACCTTTGGTTTTGATTAGTTCATCAACCCCTTGCTATGAGTATGAAACAATCATGGAAACTAACATGGACCATGATGCATGGTCTGGCAATATAAGATGGTTCTTGAAAAGTAGGGAATATCCATTAGGAGCAACAAGGGAAGAGAGAAGAGCCATAAGGCATTGGTCCTTGCAATACATCACCTTTCATGGAGAGTTGTATTGAAGATGGCCTGATGGGGTGCACTTGAGATGCTTGAAGAAGTTTGAAGTTGAGCAGATCATGTTGAAAATACATGCAGGAAGTTGTTGACCCCACATGAACTGATTGGGCCAAGTTAAGAAAATAATTCTTCAAGGTTACTACTGGTTTACCATGGAGAGAGATTGTATTGATTTTGTGAAGAGGTGCCAGTAGTACCAGATGTATGGAAACCTAAATCACCTACCTTCCGAAGAATTTCATTCTATATCTTCACCTTTGCCTTTTGCAACTTGAGGGACTAACATTATTGGAGAAATACATCTGTGAGTGGGGATTTTCGCTCCCACTCCCATGTGGAATGGTTCTTGCGACTTCGTGTAATGTTCAAGATTTTTAACAGGGAACTTTTTAACTAATATTTATAATTGGTAGTGTATAGTGATAAAAGTAATGTGGATAAATGCTATAAGTAGATAATAGTGAATAGTATATCTTAAAATTTACTGAAAAAATTATTTTTGCAATTTTATGGGACTAAAAATTGAATTAGAATCAAAGGTTAAGAGTGAGGGTGCACTATATTTAAAATGAGATTGCCTCACCTGATTAAACTATATATATATAAGTGGACAGGTGTGTGTGTGTGGAATCTTCCTCTTCACTCTTCTTTCATCTTCATCCATGCCTATCATCACTATCACCACCAAAACTCCTTTCTTCTTCTTTTTTGATTTTTTAACCAAAAATTTGAAGGAAATGACATCTAGTTATGGATTTTTTAAAAGAATAAGCTAGAAAAGGTGAAATTATCAACAAGTGATAAAAAAAAAGAGGAAAAAGAGAGAAGAAGAGGGATTTTGAAAGAGGAATGTGTTTATATATTTCTAATTTGCAAATATTTAAATTTCTATGAATTTTAATGTTTGAATAGGTTGATTGAGTTATTTAAATGATTTGATACCAAAAAAGTATTGGTGAATTGAATTGATGAGTGAAAAATGAATTAAAGGAACTTATAAGTGATGAGTATGATCCTTAATTCAATCATTAAAAGAAAATGAATGGTTTGATGTTGTTTTTAGCCATGAGTGATGGTTAAAGATTGATTAATTGATGTTTGAATAAAGTATTTGATATAGACTCTTTTTATGTCAAAAAAATTAGTTCTGATTCATTTTTATCATAGGCTTTGGGTATATTGAGTTTAAATGGTTAAGTGTACAAATTGCATAATTTTTGCCTGGCATGGCCAGTGAGATGGGCATGTGTTAGTGGGCATGTCAATAATGATGTTTTTTAACATTAGTGACAAGGCCAGTGACATGCCCATGTCACTGGGCATGTCGTAGCTACTGTAATACAAGATAAATGATACGCCCAGTGATACACCTGTATACCCTTAATTTTTTACCAAGCCCCGTCTAAGATTTTAAAAATAGTCTAAAAATAATTTTTATAATATTCATTATTTATTTTAATATAATATTTATTATTTAAAAATATTAAAAAAAAGGGAAATTATAAATATTTATTTTAAATATAATATTTATTTTTAATAATAAAAATAAAAATAAATAAAAATAAATAAATAAATAATTGGACGATGAAGTGGGCATGCCAATTCACCGCAGGGCATGCCCACGACGAATTGGCTTGCAGCCTGCACCCCATGCAGCAGCCCACGCCCACGGTCCGCGTGTAATTTCCCTTGTCAATTTTGCCGAAACCTTATTTAACTTGCACAGATTTTAAATACTTCCTTAAATAACTAGGTTTTTTTATTGATTAATTGCCTATAAATAATATACTTAAAGATTGGACTAAGGACTTTTATTTAGGGGGAGCTTGGACAGACAATAGCAACTTTTGGGACAGCACAATTATTCAAGAATTATTCAAGGACTGGAGCAATTGTTGAGAGATAGAAAATTTTAGCACTTTTGGATCTTTTGAAAAATTATTCAAGGACTTTTGGAAAAACTAATTCAAGACTTTTTGATTTTTTTAGAGACAAACTTTTTAGACTTCCTTTTGAGATGGGAAAAAGTAACACAGAGAGATAGAAGCAAAGAACAACTAGAGAGACAGTAGCCCAAGGGTGATCTATGGATCATTGAACCTCCAACCAAAAAATCAAGGTGATTTAGACATTAGCTTGGATCAATATTTCTTTAATTTGGTGGAGCCAACGCAAAGGTACGTTCTCTATTTAATTCATCTAAAGTTAATAGTAGCTACTTTTGATCATAACCTTTAACATTGATATTTAATTCATCCGATAGATATTTATTTTCAAATAACTACATGCAATAAGTTAGGTTTAAGTTTATAATGATTATGTCAATCCTTTAAATCAACCATTATATTTGCACAATAACTTGTTAGGACACTTAGTTGCCAAGCCATTAATAGTATTAAAATTGTCATTTTATTATGGCCCCAACCTTGGTGGCAACTTGTACAAAACCCTAATATTAATTCTAACCCAAAACATCATACTTTATTTCTTAATTCCCTAAACCCTAAATCCAAAATTTCCATTCTTTAGGTTTAAACCCTAGTTTATATATTTGGCATCTAAATTGAAATTTTAACTCAACATTATATATTTTAATCTTAGTGTGTGTCTTTATATGTTGATCTTAATTATTTTGCTTTATGATAGATGAATGATTTATTTAGATTATTTATTGATGATTAACCATGTGATTTCAATTAATTATTTATCATGAACGATTGAGTTATTTTTATTAGTCTATTTTGATTTCAATGATGTAAGAGGTATGTTTCCACTTTGTGGGTACCTAATTGGTTAAATTCAATGTAATTTAATTTCTTCTCAGCTTTTGGATTAATATAAAGGACACGGTTCCACCAAATGATGGGTATCCTATTTTATTTACTTTTGGACATTAGATGATGTAAGGACAGGTTTTCATCCTCGGATGGGTGTCTATTTATTAATTTTGTTTGAACATTGCTATGATTTTTAATAAAGTATTTGTTTATTCTTATGATTGCATGTATTATGGATAATATCATTATATTTAAGAATTTTATAATATTAAGACCTAAAAAGGAGGCCGGTTCTAATGAATTGGGCGCTGTGGGGTATTTCTCACTTTCCCTACGCATACCTAACTTTTCAAACCCATTAAGGGTTTGGGGATTCCTTAGGAATTGAGTCATCCACCCCTTTATTTTCCCGACCTGTCTAGGTGGTGACTCCATTTTCTCCAAGTTAGGCTCGTGTTCTCTAAGGCCCCTAGTCTAACAGTGCTGAAGTCACAAAAATCATTCCACATGGGAGTGGGGGCAAAAATCTCCGCTCACAGTGGCGACTCCATTGGGGATAAGAGAAGTTAATTTCGTTGGTCTATATATTATTTTATTCTTTCTTATTATGATATTTTCCATTGCATCATTTAGATTGCATTGTGTGCGTGAGTTAGGATGCCCGTGTAACTTGTGTTGTGTTATGTAAGGGATACCATACTTTCACTCAAGGTATGGAGATTGATCATGGAATACCACTCATAGCCTTGTACATTTTGGTATATGCTTGCTATGGGAACTTAAGCTTTTTAACCCAAAGACTAAAGCTCATGTAATTGGCCTAGTTACTTTCCTTAGATTTTTATCCCAAATGCTTGTTGTTTGACTATGATTAATTTATATTGGTTTAAACCATGGCTTATTTGGTCTGTTCCTTTTCTAATATGACCTACCTATATGGTAAGCTAAATAATAATTCTTTAAGATCCAAAAGACCAAAACTCTTTTCAAGAAGGTCTTTGGACATCGAAACCTTTCGAGATGGGTCAAAAATAATTTTACACCTTATGGCCCAAA
This sequence comes from Garcia nutans, assembly GCA_947685225.1. Taxonomy (NCBI): domain Eukaryota; kingdom Viridiplantae; phylum Streptophyta; class Magnoliopsida; order Malpighiales; family Euphorbiaceae; genus Garcia; species Garcia nutans. Next base: position 9,693,375 of record CANTUV010000024.1, on the reverse strand, counting down.
CAAACAAAATTATCTTTCACTTCATCTAAAAATGTAACCTTTTCTTAAAATGAGCTTACAAATATTTAGGTCAATTACGATATACCAATAATTAATTGTGAGCCTAGTTTATACCAATAATTATTAATCATGGGCTTGTTTTTGGCATAAAACATTAGTTGCTTTTTCTAAATAAGCAATCTTTTTATGATAATCCTATTAATTTTGCTTCAATTCAATAGAGCATAAAAGCTATTTTAGTTGAGATTCAATGGAATAAAACCTAATTAATGGGAATTATCTTGGACCGACTTTTATGTTAGAAAATGCAACTATTGGTTAAATTGCCTGAGGGAATTTTTCAAGAACAAAATCTCCCATATTGGTATTTTGTTGACCATAAACCTAGGAAAAGAGACTCACCATTTATGTGCGAAAGTTATAAGGTTGGAAGGAATGTCCTAATTATTTTTTTTTGTTTATTGTTTATGCATACATGCATACACGCATTGCATAACATATCATTGATCCTTTATGACTCATAGTCCTGGAGTACAATAGTTCAAGAGCGTACGACAATTCAACCTATGCCAATGACGTAGAATCTAGCAGCGACTCAATTAGCTTCTCACTAAGAACAATGGATCCCGAACAAATTCAAAGGATGGTGGATGATGCCCTCAATGCAAAGATGGAAGAACTAAAGGAGGTCCTAGCTGATACCATGAAGAGCCAACTGGCTGCACTTTTGGGAAACACTGCCAAGGCATCTGCTAGCACTAAGAAGCCAAAGGACAAAGGGAAGGCTAAGGTTGGTGAAGTAGCTTTTGATGATGACAAAGTAGTCATTGATGATGATGACGACTAGGCTCAATACTTTCAAGATCCTTAAGACAAGAAGAAGGAGCCAAAAGTTTTTGAAAGATCAACCTTAGAAAAGATTGAAACCTCATATGTTGAGAAGTTAATTGTTGATTTAGAAAAGAAATTTGAAAAGAAACTGAAAACTGAAGAAATGTCTTAAGTCGACAAGTTGTTTGAGCTAGATGAAGAGGTCCCGTCCAAGTTTAAGATGCCTTCTTTTGCAAAGTTTGATAGGATTGGAAACCCCCATCTCCATGTGAAGCAATACATCAGAGCTATGCAGTCCACCCGAGCTACTAAGGCTCAAACCCTAAGGTAGTTCATGCTCTCATTGGATCCTGTTGAATAAAATTTGTTTAATACCTTAGACGATGGCACTCAAAAGAGCTGGGATTTGATATACAAGGCCTTCATCCAATAATATGGATATAATGTTGAATTGGAAGTTACTTTAATTGAGGTGAAGTCCATTAAACAAAGGCCAAATGAGAATTTCATGGACTATGTGAAGAGGTGGAGGAATAAGGATGCATTTCTCAAGAGGAGGCCCGATGAATCATATCAGATTAGGATGATTATGATAGGGGTGTTGCCTAGTCTTCATGAAAGGATGTCTCATACACTCATCTAGGACTTCAAAGACTTTCTACAAGTTGGCTTGCAAATTGAAAAGTGGGAAAGGGAGAAGAACTGCTTTTCGGCAAGAAGGAATGAGAAAGGGGACTACCAGTCGGGTAATCAAAGCCTGCAAAAGGAATTTAATGTTAATGCAACTGGTCAAGGAAATAGAAGACAGTTCTCAAAGTTGGGGAAACCTCTATCTTAGGTTTTTAACAAACTACAAAAGAAGGGGTGGTTACAACAGTTGGCTCCTTGACCCTTGCCGAATCCTTTACCACCAAATTTCAATACCAAGGATTTTTGTCAATTTTATTAGACTTAAGGACATGATACAGATAGATGCACCCAATTGAAGCATGAGATCTAAGATCTGATCGATAGTGGTAAGCTATCTGAGCCTGATAAGCCCTATACAAAGGACAATCCTCTGCCTAGGTTCAATAGAGTGCCACCACCAGCAACCTTCATGGTAGGAGGAGGATTGGAGGAAGATTCTTTCGTATCCTCCTTTCAAGATAGGAGCATTGAAGATATGGAATAAGAAGAAATCTTATTCAACAAACCTCCCTTAGCTTGAAGTGTTGCTCTTTTTATTTTGCTTTTTTTAGTACTTATTTGGAACAATTATGGTTTTAAAATTAATATTATTTGAATATATTATTTTCATTAAATTTTTAATGGTCTTTGTTCATTTTGGTGCTCAACCGATGACGAATCTAGCTTGATATTCATAAATTAGTGTATCTATGCATTATAATTCAAATGACTTTGCTAGGTGAGAGAATTGCTCTATAGCATTGAGTTTTGTATGCTTACTTAGAGAGGGCTCCTACATAATTACCTTTGTCTAGGTCCTAGTCAGTCTTAGAACATGCTTTGACAAATTTCGAGACAAAATTAAACTCTGCATATTTAAGGGAGAGATGATCTAGGCATTGTTTGCTTAGCCAACAACTAGTATCCACCCAATTAAATAGTAATCTCTAGTTGTCTCTTTGAGCCTTCATAAAATTTTAGCTTTCTTTTTACTGGCTTACAAACTCCAACAACTTACCCTGAGCTGTTGTGATACTTATGAAAAATCTAATGATCACTAAGGGGAAGAGGCAAGAAGATCAAAAAGAAAGGAATGCCTAGTCAAGACCATAAAGTATAGAAAAGAAAAGAAAAAAGAAGAAAGGAAAAAAAGAAAAAAAGAAAAATAAAAAAATAGAAAGAGAAATAAAAAAAGAAAAAAGAAGAAAAAGAAAATAAAATAAAATAAAACCCAAAATGGTTCAGAAAGCCAACCGAGTTCTCTGTTAAGTAAAGCAACAAAAGACTTACATTTGGTTTATAAGGACAGTTTGACTTGAATTGGTCCAACCCAAACAAAGATTCAATCAAATCAGAGAAAAGGAGAAAATCTAGTTTTTGAAAGTCCTATACTAGACAGCCCTACAGGAAAGAAGGACAAAATGATGAAATGCTAAAAATGAAAATATAAAGAAAAAATAAAAAAGAAGAAAAGAAAAGGAATATGGGTACCAAACTTTTTGCAAAAGCAAAGACTATCCCAATCAAGATCCAGATTAATGCCAAGAAGATGGAGGGACATTCAAGCTATATTCATGGAGCCAAAAAAATGCTACCTAAAGGATGGAAATGAAGTCTAGAGTCTAATGCTTCCAACAACGTACAATTCCAATAAGCAAGTTTATAGTGTGAGGGTTTGTCAGCAGTATCACATCAGGTCCAATCTAAAAATGGCCTTCACTTTAACCATGTCCCTTATAGACCCCATTTCAAGCCTATCAAAGACCTGTTGATCTCTCTTGGTAGGTAGAGTCTATTAGTGGAGATAGTTTGAATAAGCATGCATATGAGATAGACAATATTCAAACTCAATGAGACCATTGGCCAAGTAATATGTATGTACCTATCTGAATTGCAATAGTTCTTACTCAAGTAGAAATGATTCCCGAGTTTAGCATGGTAACTAGGATTGTCATATTATAGATATGTTAATTTGAAAAATCGAGTCCTGAGGTATAATGACACTGATTTGATAAAACCAAAATATGATTTTACGATTTTTTTTTAAAAAAAATTATTTTCTTGTTGTAAAAACCTTTATGTTAAGGGAAATATGTTGAACCATCAAATCTCAAAGGACACATTGGGCAAAGTAAATGATTGTTGGCAAGGTTGTGAAGAAGTTACCAACTGACATGTTGAATAATAGTTAGAAATGGATGTGTCCCTGACATGTTGCTTGGACCTCACCACTCATGTTTTCAACATCTTAAAGATAAAAGCCATAAAAGTGAAGCCTTCTATTATTCCAATACAAGACCTGAACAGGCATCTGGAAGGAGTCAATTAGAACACTTCAGCTGATCACCTCGGTCTGTGAGTCGATGGAACCACTGTAAGCATTATTCATGCATATCATGCATACATAAGCATATCATATTGCATTTTGTTATGTTGTATTACCTATTATTTGTCAAAGTGAATAGCAAACACCTTGTGAAATAAAGAATCAAAAGAAGATATTGAATCAAGGGGTATAGAAAGCCCATTGATGGAGGAAGCACCAGTCATTTTGCAAAAGAAGAAATGCATGCTTTTATGAAGAACTAGAAAACACAAACATCAATCAGAGTCTGCATGAGAAAAAAATCATTGGTTTGAGCCTACACAGGGGGCAAAGTTTCTCCTCTTAATTTTTTGAGTTTAGCGTGTATAAAATATTTTCAGACTCACTTTCAATATTTTGCCACACAGGGGGCAAGGAGAAGATATAAGGGACCAGCTAAAAAATGGCTGAATTTTTTGCAAAAGTGATGAAAAAAAGAAGAAAATTAGAACTCTCAAAAGAATGAAGATGCAAAAGACAAAAGATCAGTCCAGCTAGAAGAGCTAAAGCCAATATAGGACAAAATTTCAAAAGGATGAAGATCCAATTTAAAGGGTGAAGACTCAAAGTCCAAAGGATGAAGATCAAAATTTGAAGAGTGAAGACCCGATGCCAAGGATGAAGATCCAATTTCAAGGGTGAAGACCCAATCTCCAAGGATCAAGATCCATTTTAAAGGGTGAAGACCCAAAGTCAAAAGGATGAAGATTAGTTTCAAAGGGCGAAGACTCGAAGTCCAAAGGATGAAGATCCATTTTCAAGGGTGAAGACCCAATGCTAATGATGAAGATCCAATTTCAAGGGTGAAGACCCGATTTCCAAGGATGAAGATCCAATTTCAAGGGTGAAGACCCAATTTCCAAGGATGAAGATCCGTTTTCAAAGGTGAAGACCCAATGCTAAGGATGAAGATCCACTTTGAAGGTGAACACCCGATTTCCAAGGATGAAGATCCATTTTCAAGGGTGAAGACCCAATGCCAAGGTAAAGATCTAATTTCAAGGGTGAAGACCCAATTTTCAAGGATGAAGAACTATTTTCAAGGGTGAAGACCCAATGCAAAGAATGAAGATCCACTTTCTAAGGATGAAGATCTATTTTCAAGGGTGAAGACCCGATGTCAAGAATGAAGATCCAATTTCAAGGGTGAAGACCCAATTTCCAAGGATGAAGATCCATTTTCAAGGGTGAAGACCCATTGCTAAGGATGAAGATCCAATTTCAAGAGTGAAGACTCAATTTCCAAGGTTGAAGATCCATTTTCAAAGGTGAAGACCCGATGCCAAGGATGAAGACCCACTTTAAAGGGTGAAGGCCCGATTTCCAAGGATGAAAATCCAAGGTCCAAGGATGAAGATCCATTTTGGGGCTAAAGACCCACAACACATTGAAGAATGGAATAACCAGCTAGAAGAAAATCAAAATTCCCGAATGACAGAAGGTCAGAAGAACTAGAGCAATTCATTAAAGAATGAAGCAATTGGAAAGAAGAAAGCCATGATAAAAAATTAATCAGCTAGAAAAGCTAAAATTTATTGGCTAGAAGAAAGCCAGAACTCTCAAACAGACAAAAGGTCAACAAAATCAAGTCTCGAGTCCAAGTATCCAAATTCAATTCAATCCGGGTCCAAGTATCTAATTTCGGTTCCATGTACCCAAATCAAATTAAGTCTCGGGTCTAAGTACCTGAATCCAATTCATTTTGGGTCCTAACTCAACCATTTCCATTCTCGGGTTGAAAACCCATCCTCATCTAAAGTCTACTCAAAGTCATATTGCTTTTCACTCTCTTCTATTGAAAGTCTCAGATCATTCAAGCAGAGGGCAAACTGTAGACCCTTAATTTTTGACCAAGTCTAGTCCAAGATTTAAAAAACAGTCTGAAAATAATTTTTATAATATTTATTATTTATTTTCATATAATATTTATTATTTAAAATATTAAAAGAAAAAGGAAAATTATAAATATTTATTTTTAATAAAAAAAATAATAATAAATAATAAATAAATAAAAATAAATAAATAAATATTAGAGCATACCCAATTCGCTGCAGGGCGTGCCCATGGCGAATTGGCTTGCAGCCTGCGCCCCATGCAGCAGCTCGAGCAGTCCACGCCCACGGTCCGTGTGCAATTTCTCTTGTCAATTTTTCCAAAACCTTATTTAACTCACACAAATTTTAAATACTTAACCGATAATGACTAGATTTTTTTATTGATTAATTGCATATAAATAACATACTTAAAGATTAGACTGAGGACTTTTCTTTGGGGGGAGCTTGGATAGACAGTAGCAACTTTTGGGATGACACAATTATTCAAGAATTATTCAAAGACTGGAGCAATTATTGAGAGATAGAAAATTTTAGCACTTTTGGACCTTTTGAAAATTTATTCAAGGACTTTTTAGAAAAACAGATTCAGGACTTTTTGGTTTTTTTAGAGACAAACTTTTTAGACTTCCTTTTGAAATGGGAAAAAGTAACACAGAGTGACAGACACAAAGAACAACTAAAGAGACAGTAGTTATATTTGCATAATAACTTGTTAGGACACTCAGTAGCCAAGCCATTAATAGTATTAAAATTGTCAGTTTATTAAGGCCCCAACCTTGGTGGCAACTTATACAAAACCCTAATATTAATATCTAACCCTAAACATCATACTTTATTTCTTAATTCCCTAAACCCTAAATCCAAAATTTCCATTTTTTGGGTTTAAACCCTAGTTTATATATCTGACATCTAAATTGCAATTTTAACTCAACATTATATATTTTAATCATAGTGTGTGTCTTTATATGTTGATCTTAATTATTTTACTTTGTGATAGATGAATGATTTATTTACATTATTTGTTTATGATTAACCATGTGATTTCAATTAATTGTTTATCATGAATGATTAAGATATTTTTATTAGTTTATTTTGATTTCAATGAAGTAAGAGGTATGTTTCCACTTTGTTGGTACTTCATTGGTTAAATTCAATGTAATTTAATTTCTTTTGAGCTTTAGGATTAGTGTAAAGGATATGTTTTTACCAAATTTTGGGTGCCCTATTTTTTTAGTTTTGGACATTGGACGATGTAAGGACACGTTTCCATCCTCGGATGGGTGTCCATTTGTTAATTTTGTTTGAACATTGCTATCATTTTTAATAAAATATTCATTTATTCTTATGATTGGATGTATTATGGATATTATCAATATATTTAAGAATTTTATAATATTAAGACCTGAAAAGGAGGTCGGTTCTAATGAACCGGGCACTGTGGGGGGTGCTGGGCCATTTCTCACCTTCCCCACGCGTACCCAACTTTTCAAACCCATTAGGGGGTTGGGGATTCCTTAGGAATCGAGTCATCCACACCTTTTCTTCCCTGCTTGTCCGGGTGGCAACTCCATTTTCTTGCGATTAGACCCATGTTCTCTGAGTCCCTGAGCCTAACAGTGTTGAAGTCGTAAGAAGCATTCCACATGGGAGTGGGGGCAAAAATCTCCGCTCACAACGTCCATGTTGTTGGGCATGTCAAAGCTTCTGTATAATGGGTAAATGGCACGTTCATTGGCATGCCCATGTTGCTGGGATTGTCACTTGAAGAAATTTACCCAAAATAGATCTTTTCTTATTTTTCCTCCATGATTTTGGCCTAAATGATCATAAGGTCTTAAAGTGTAATGAATTTTTTTGAAATCAACCCAAACAAGTAGTGTAATAAATTTTGGATATATAATAAATATGTGTAATTGTAACAATCCCTACATAGTCTATACACTTAACTACGTAGGAGATGTCACTTAACATTCAGACAATCTACATGCGTATTACAAAAACTAAACTAAAATACTTCAATGTATTAGTGCAAATACTTTTATGCATCTAAGTAGTTATTAAACTTCCAAAGAACTATATAATCATACCTATATTATAAACATATGTCTGTTAATCGACAAAGAACTTCTATTGTTATATTACATTATTATGATTCTCAAACTTGTACAACTATCATATAAAATTATATAGTATAGCCATGTGAAATATACAAAACATAATATTTACAATATTGTTCTTAAACCTTTAGGATGCAGTTGACCAGGAACGAATATCTCTCACTCTACAGTATCAACTCTTCTTGTTTGATCTACGCGTCAGAAAAAATTCTAACACGCTAACCAAAACTTAGTGGTGCTTATGTATTCATAATATGCAAGAAAAATTAAAGAAAGAGAATCATAAATAAAATGATTTAGAAACAATGGGAAGTATCACTTTTAGAACAATAAATAGAGAAGTTGATAAATTCATTTAAACTCGAAACATTAAACACAATTAAATTCAGAATTATTTAATAGAACAATATCCTTATACCACATTGTTTCAATGTAGATAACTTCTTTTATTATGCCCATACACACTGAACTCAGATCCTAGATTTGGATAACGGGTCATTGTTGCAATTTAATGCCCATTGCATAAAGTTTTAGCGAATGACCCACTATGGCACGAATGCCCACTAAATATGGTGACACAGAGTGTCCATTGATGGCATAGAGTTCCCACTATCACTTTGGATATCCTCCCTTTAGCTAGCCATTCAATCCCAAGCTAGATCTAAAATTAGTATGATTTGGGCAATTCAATAGTTATTAATTAACACTAAATCATGCACAACACTTCAATGGTATAGTTCTTTGATCAACACTTGATATCACACATATTTTATCATATATTCAAATATATCTATTACACTACCTGTTAAGGTTGATTTCAAAAATACTCCTTACACTTTGAGGACTTATAATCTTTACGTCTAGAATTCCACATGAAAAAACAAAGCAAAAAGTTATTTTGGCAAGTTCCTAAAGTGACACGTCCAATGACATGGGCGTGTCTCTGGCCATGTCATTTAAATTGCATTACAGTAGCTATGATATGCCCATTGACATGGGCGTGCCATTGGCCGTGTCATTTATCTTTTTCATAGTAGATATGACACGCCCAATGACACGGGCGTGTTACTGGTTGTGTCTTCAATATTGAAACACAACATCATTGACACGCCCAGTGACATGGTCGTGTCACTAGTGGTGTAAAGTAAAACTTTGTATTTCGAACACTTATCAACTTAAACCCCATATATCCAAATATGTGATACCAATGGATCAAAACTATTTTCTTTAACATAGAAAGAGCATATATCAAATATTTTTCAGTAAAAATTCATCAAGACAACTCAATCAATCATTTTAAATAATAAAATTCATAGAATTTTAGATAGACGCAAAAATAAAAATACATAAGCACATACCTCTTCAAACTCTTCTTTTTCTATAATTGCTTGTTGATAATCTCAACTTTTTCAGCTTAATCTTCTAAAAATCCATAACTAGTTATGATTCTCTCTGAAATTTTGATTAAAATCTTGGAAAGAAGGAAGAAAGGAGGAGCTTTGATGGTGAAGATGGTAATGAATGTGGAAAGAAGATAGAAGAAGAAAGAAAGAGAAGTTTCTACATAAATACACCTATCCATACACTTATATATATAGCATAATCTGGTGTTGCCAATCTCATCTTAGTTATGGTGCACCCTCTTTCTTATCCTTTGATTCTAATTCGATTCTTAGTCTCATAAAACCCTAAAAATACATAATTTCTTCAATAAATTTTTAAGATCTACTATTTACATCACTTATCTATATCACTTATATCACAATTCACTATCAATTATCAATATTAAATCAAAGTTTAGTATTTAGAATTTTAAACATTGCAATTCTCCCCCACTAAAGAAATTTTGTTCTCAAAATTTACCTATTATAGACGCTTAAAACAATTGAGGGTATTACTATCTCATTGTCTCTTTGCTTTCCCAAGTGGCTTCCTCTATTGAATGATTCCTCCACAAAACCTTCACTAAAAGAATGCACTTATTATGGAACTCTTTTATTTCACGAGCTAAGATAGTCACTGGTTCTTCTTCATAATTCAAATCTGGTTGAATTTCAACGGACTCTGCTTGAATCACATGTGTAGGATCTGATCTATATCATCTAAGCATCGACACAGGGAATACATGATGAATCTTAGCTAGTTCTGGAGGCAAAGCTAATCGATAAGCTACCGGACCTATACGTTCAAGTGTTTCATATGGTCCAATAAACCTAGGACTTGTTTTACCTTTCTTTCCAAAGCAAAGAACCTTCTTCCATTTTGATACTTTCAAAAATACCTTATCTCCCACATTATACTCAATATCACACTGTTTCAAATCTGTATAAGATTTCTGTCTATCCATTGCAATTTGTAATCTATCCTTTATAAGCTTTACTTTGTCTTTAGTTTGTCTTATGAGATCAAGTCCCACAAGTTTACTCTCATTCAATTTCACCCAACACAATGGGGTTCTACACTTCCTCCCAGAGAGTGCCTCATATGGAGCCATTCCAATACTCATTTGATAACTTTTGTAATAGGCAAATTCTACTAAAGGCAAATATCTATCCCAACTACCTTCAAAATTGATTACACAACTTCTAAGCATATCTTCAAGTACTTGTATCACCCTTTCCAATTGACCATTCGTCTATGGATGAAATGCAGTACTAAAATGAAGTCGAGTACCTAATATTTTTTGAAAACTTTCCCAAAATCTTAAAGTAAAGCGAGGGTCTCGATATGAAATAATAGACATTGGTACTCCATGAAGCCTAAATATCTCATTAACATACAACTCTGCAAATCTATCCATTGAATAATCAACTCGAATGGGAAGGAAATGAGTTGATTTGGTTAATCGATCAACTATTACCCAAATTGTATCATTTTTATTTTGGGTGCTTGGAAGACCAGTCGGAAAATCTATGGTGATTCTATCCCACTTCCATTATGGTATTGATATAGGCTGCAAAAGACTCGATGGAACTTGATGTTCTACTTTGACTTATTGGCACACTAAGCACCGAGTCACATATTCAATAATATCTCTCTTCATACTAGGCCACCAATAATGAGACTTCAAATTCAAATACATCTTATTGCTTTCGGGACGTATAGTATAAATAGTATTGTAAGCTTCACTAAGTATATAGTGTAACGCTCCCATACTCCATATAAGCACTATACATATACTTGGTATACATACAATGCGTATATGAAGTATAAGAGTGTCACTTTTAATTTCTATTTAAAAGTCTTTATCCAAGTTCAAGCAATATTATGTTCATTTAAGAAACATTTATAGTAATCATTATTCTTATAAAAATATAAAGCATAATGAAAAATCACACATGTATGCATCACCTTCTAGTTGGTCTCGAAACACTCTTACCCATCTCGTGGCATAGCAACTAAGCTTCTAGATCATCCGCATAAAAACCTGCGCGATTACAAAACCACGCTAAGCTAGAAAGCTTAGTAAGACAAATAAGCATTAAAATATACTTTACAAAATAATCATACCTCACGTTCTTAGCATTATGTTCTATAGTTCGCTTATCCCGTTTTTCCTTTCTCAAAACATTCTTCATATAATCCCACTAATCTCAGAAATTATACACATATCTATATACAACATTCACAATACAATACTTACCATTTCTATCTCATATACATATACATATACATCATTTTCAACAAATCACCCTTCTTTGGCATATCCAAACTTTCATGGAAACAATTCTCACATTTACATACATTTTACACATCATACAACATTTTCATAAACTCATATCTCAATAAAACACTTCAAGCCATATTCACTTTCAATATATCAATACACATATTACAAAGTCATATTTCATAACATCATTTTATTCACAATTCATCAACCATGAATCACATTTCCAATGAGGGCAGCCATAGATCTCTTTAGTCATATCTTTCAACATTTGCATATCACATATTTCAACAAAGACAGACTCGGGCCCAAACAACACACTAATATGTTATTCAAAGTTCAGAGTTACTGCTTTGGTCTATAATCACAATGATCAAGCCCGTAGGAAATATATCTCATATCTCTATCCATGGATAGTGTAACAGACCCAGTCTCTTGGACCATCAACTCAATAACTTGAGGAGATCCTCAACCCGGCAAGACTGTTACTAGTAACAGACCCAGTCTCTTGGACCATCAACCCGACTAAATCGAGAAGATCCTCAACCCGGCAAGACTGTTACTTTTCATATATTTCATATCAATAATTCATATAGTGTAACAGACCCAGTCTCTTGGACCTCAACTCACTCAAATTGAAGAGATCCTCAACCCGGCAAGACTGTTACCTTTTTCACATTTTCTAGGCATGCCGCCAAAACCAGAACTCTGAAATTTGAATCAACATATTAGACACAAAATCTTTTCATTCTCATTTCATTCTCAATTGAATTGCCATAGCCAATAACAATGGCTTCATATCTCATTTGAATCATTAGAGCCAATCACAATGGCTTCACTTCATATTTTAATCATCATAGTCAATAACAATGACTTCACATCATTTTATAACATTTCACTATATAACACTTCATTATTCAAATGCACATTTATATCATCAATTAGGCAAACAAGCCTTAATCATAACATTAAGGTAATTCATCATCAATGATCACATGATATTGCACATTGTACATAACACGTCATTATTCATATGCATCATTAATCTACATATAGCACAATACAATTCATAAGATTGACAATGCATAAAGCATAACATAGTTCATATAATATCAACATTATCATCAAATCATATTGATCAATTCAATTTATCACTCAACAATACATAAACAATGGCATTGCACAAACCTTTTTCCATGATCATTATATCTTCCACATTGCCTATACCATCATTGTTATATACAAAACAATTTACATTATACATTAATGTAGAATCTTCTATATACATTTGGTTGGATCATTATTGTTGCAAGTGTATGTAAGTACAAAAGACAATTGAAGATCCAACAATGTATGAAGAACAGTTAACAAACACAAAAACTAACACCCTCAAGGGACACGGCCAAGCCTGTGGCCGTGTCTCTCAATTTAAACATCCAGTAGCCAACACGCCCAAGGGACACGGCCGTGTTCGTGGCCGTGTCACTCAACACCAATTCAAGCAGTAGCAAACACGGGCAATGGACACGGCCAAGGCAGTGGCCGTGTCTTTCAACACAACAATCCAGTACCGGACACGGGCAAGGAACACGGCCGTGTCTCTCAACACAATTCAGACAGTAGCGAACACGGGCAAGGGACACGGCCGTGTCAGTGGCCGTGTCTCTCCAAAATTCATTCAACACACTCAAATTTGCCCCAACTTGGCCGTGTCTCTCATGACTTGGCCGTGTCCTACAATAATTTAAAGACCAAACAATCGAAAATTCATCCAACTAAACCCCAAATCAACATTTCATCATTTTCCTTACAATTATCTCAACTCATCATCACTTAAATGTTAATTTTACACATTTATATACTTCAATCTCTTGTTATCATCCACTTACACACCAATCAAACCAAACATAACCCAAATCCAAAAGAAATCCAACTAAGGAAATAAAAACTTATAGATATAAGTATAATCAATAAATTCAACTCAAGAGATGATTACTTACTTGAATATGTTGCCAAATCTTCATCTCCATCTTCAATACTCTTAAATTCCTTTAATCCTTGGTGTAATTTGAAGCAAAATCATCTTTCTCTCTCTAGCTTCTCTCTCTCTCTCTCTCTCTCTCTCTCTCTCGTTCACTAAGAAAAGAAGACGAAGGAGAAGAAGAAAGAAAGATCTAGTTCTTTCTTTCATTCTTATCATATATATATATATATATATATAATAATAATAATAATAATAACAATAATAATAATAATAATAATAACATTAATACCATTAAATCTCCACCACACACAATTCCTTTTGACTTTCTTCTTCTTTTCTCTTTCCTTCAATACACACATTGAATCCAAGTACAATAGTAACCCCAACACTTTTAGGGTATACTTTAGGATATTACATATAGTCCTTTAGTTCCTTCACATTAGGTACACACAATTGACCTCTATAATACTGTCCACCATCTTCTGACACAACATAATCTGGCTTTTCACCTTCATGCACTTGTTTCAAAAAGTTTTAACAACTTTTGATCTTGTTTCTAAGCTTTTAACACTTTTCGCCTAATGGTTGGTTCAACCCTCAGTTCTGCTAACATAACACATTATATCATTTAGTTTATTTAATATATATATACTTATAGTACTATAATATTATAATATTCTATATACAACATACCTGCTAAAGTCTTTCGACTTAAAGCATCAGCTACCATATTAGGTTTCCAAGATGATAGTCGATGATACAAACATAATCCTTGATTAATTCCATCCATCTTCTCTGCCTTAAGTTTAGTTCTTTTTGTGTTGGCAAGTATTTCAAACTTTTATGATCAGTGAAAATATAACACCTTTCACCATACAAGTAATGTCACAAAATATTAAGAGCAAATACAATAGCAGCCAACTCCAAATCATGTGTAGGGTAATTCAATACAACACACAGCCGAGTTCGTGATGAGATACATCACTATAAATAACATAGTCTTTACTAGGAGTTGGATGTGTCAATACAGGCGCTTCAGTCAACATAGTCTTCAACTGTTCAAAACTAGCTTGACACTGGGCATTCCACTCAAAATTAGTTTCTTTTCTAAGGAGCTTAATTAAAGGAAGTGATTTCTTTTAAAACCCTTGTACAAATCTTCTATAGTATCCAGCTAACCCAAGGAAACTCCGAACTTCTATTATATTCTTTGGAGGTTGCCAATTCAAAATAGTCTCAATCTTACTTGGATCCACATGAATACCATTGGCTGACACTACATGACTTAGAAATACCACTTTCGTCAACCAAAAATCACACTTCGATAGTTTAGCGTACAATTGATTCTCCCTAGTGCCTGTAGTACAATTCCCAAATGCTTATCATGCTCCTCTCTATTTTTGGAATAAACAAATATATCATCAATGAAAACAACCACAAACTGATCTAAATAGGGTTTAAAGACTTGATTCATCAAATCCATAAAAGTTGCAGGAGCATTAGTTAAACCAAAGGGCATAACTAGAAATTCATAATGTCCATATCGGGTTCTGAAAGCTGTCTTTGGAATATCCTCTTCTTTAACTTTCATCTAATAATAACCTGATTTAAGATCAATCTTAGAGAAAAAACCGCTCCCCTCAACTGATCAAACAAGTCATCAATCCTAGGTAACAGCTACTTATTCTTAATAGTCACTTTATTCAACTATCGATAATCTATGCACAATCTTAAGGTATCATCCTTCTTCTTCACAAAAAAAAAAACTTGTGCACCCCAAGGTGACACACTAGGTCTAATAAAGCCCTTATCAAGTAATTCCTAAAGTTGCACCTTTAACTCTTTTAATTCAAGAGGTGCCAATCTATAAGGTGAAATAGAAATTGATGTCGTACCCAGAACTATATCAATAACAAATTCTACCTCTCTCTCTGGTGGTATTCTAAGTAATTCTTTTGAAAAAATATCCGAAAACTCACTCACTATAGGTATGACTCCCAAAGTCTTGCTTGAATGTTGTGTATCATTAACATAAGCAAGGTAAGCTTCACAATTTTTCCTAATCAACTTTCTAGCTTTAACTGCAGAAATTAAACTAGAAGGGTAAAATTATTTTTTGCCTCGAACTACGATTCCACCATAACCTGGAATCTTAAAAGACACAAATTTATTACAGCAGTTCATAACTGTTTGATGTCGAGACAACCAATCTATTCCTAATCAATAGGCAATTCTACCTCATGAACTCTAAGTGGACAATTTTGATATACTCTATTTACCTTCACACTATGGCCTAAGGGATTAGTAACTTCTATCTCATAATTAAGTTTATCAACATACATTTTCTTCCTTGAAGCTATAGATGTAAATATATAAAAATGTGTAGAACTAGGATCTAGTAATGCATATACATCAAGACCAAGTAAAGAAAATTTACCAACTACAACATCAGGAGCATCCTGATCCACCACAGATTTCATGGCATAGGCCCTAGCAAGGGCATTGTATCGAAACTGAGGTCTATCCATTGTTTCAGATCCTCTCTACTAACTAACACTGGGTCAACTACCTCTACTTAACCTATGGCCTAACTGAGACCTCTGTACAAAACTATGTCCTTCAACAACTTCTAATTCTTTTATCGTTGGACAATCTCTAATTTTATCCTCTAAAAAAGCACATTTCAAACAAGCCCTCTTTTGATACCAACAATCTTCACTTGCATGGCCCTTACCACAATATTGACAAGGTGTAGTAACAGCCCTTGAATATGAGCCTGTAGCCACTCCAACCCACCACCTCTAGATTTTTGAAAATTAGCTCCACTTCCTCTACAAGATCCCTGAGTTTGGGCTTGAATATTTCTCTGTCTTTTCTAGCCACCTTGCTGTTGTTCACTATAAAATCCTTTCTTTATTTATTGTCTTCTTCCTTTCTCTTGTTTAATTTCATTTTCTATAAAAATTGTAACATTAACAAGAGTAGAAAACTCTTTAATCCTCATCACTACTAAGTACACTCTGATCTAGCTGTTTAAACCCTGTTCAAACTGCTTACACTTCTCTTCCTCGGATGCAACTAACTCTGGAAAATATTTACTGAGGTGAACAAACTACCTCTCATATTCAAACATAGATTATTGTCTTTGTTTAAGATATGAAAACTCTCGACGCTTTTCGTCTAAATAAATCTCACTGATATATTTCTTTTTAAATTCTTCCTGGAAAAAATACACAAGTGAGTCTACCTGCGAGTACACTTTTCTACTTTGTATCCCACCAGGCATAAGCTTATTCCTACAACAAGGAAATTGCACACTCCAATCTTTCCTCATCAGTGCAATGTAGAATATCAAAAACTCGCACAATCCTTTCCATCCAATACTCTGCTACTGAAGACTCATCAGTATCACGAGCTTTAAAATCTTCTGCTCCTAATTTCCTAATTCTCTCCAATGGAGATCTTTGAAGCACCGGTGGTAGAGGTTGTGCAGGAGGAGAAACTCCTACAATTTGTCTGAGAACTTCCCCTATATTTCTCACAAATTGGGATCTACAGGCACATGTTGGGCAGAAGGCTCCAATGGCTACTGATTCCCCACACTAGCTTGACTATGTGAGGATGCAGCTTGTTCCTCTATACCCTAATGGGATTCAAAGGCTATCTTATACCTTTAAACATTAAAAATCAACTACATCAAACATTTAATCAATTATATAGTTCACATGGCAATTACAGCTATACTTCTCTTTTCTTTTAACCTACAAACTTAGGACCACCTAAACCTGCTCTAATACCACTAAATGTAACGCCCCTATATAGACTATACACTTAACAACATAGAAGATGTGACCTAACATTAAGACAAACTATATACATATTATAAAAATTAAACTAAAATACTTCCACGTATTAGTGCAAATACTTTTATGCATTTAAGCAGTTATTAAACTTCCAAAGAACTATATAATCATACCTATATTATAAACATATATCTATTAATCTACAAAGAGCTTCTATTGTTAATTTACATTATTATGATTCTCAAACTACTCTCAAACTTGTACAACTATCATACAAAATTATATAGTATAGCCATGTGAACTATACAAAACACAATATTTACAATATTGTTCTTGAACATTTATGATGTAGTTGACTAGGAATAAATATCTCTCACTCTGCAGTATCAACTCTTCTTGTTTGATCTGCACGTCAGAAAACAATTCTAACATGCTAAGCAAAGCTTAGTGGTGCTTATGTATTCACAATATACAAGAAAAATTAAAGAAAGAGAATCATAAATAAAATTATTTAGAAACAATGGGAAGTATCACTTTTAGAACAATAAATAGAGAAGTTGATAAATTCATTAAAACTCGAAACACTAAACACAATTAACTTTAGAATTGGTTAATACAACAATATCCTTATAGCACATTATTTCAAAGTAGATAACTTCTTTTATTATGCCCATACACACTAAACTCAGATCCTAGATTTGGATAACGGGTCACTGTTGGCAATTTAATGCCCATTGTATAAAGTTTTGGCCAATGGCCCACTATGGCACGAATGCCCATTGAATATGGTGATATAGAGTGTCCATTGATGGCACAGAGTGCCCACTATCACTTTGGATATCCTCTCTTTGGCTAGCCATTCAATCCCAAGCTAGATCTAAAATTAGTATTATTTAGGAATTCAATAGTTATTAATTAACATTAAATCATTCACAACACTTCAATGGAATAGTTCTTTGATCATCAATTGGTATCACACATATTTTATCATATATTCAAATATATCTGTTACACTACCTGTTAAGGTTGATTTCAAAAATACTCCTTACACTTTAAGGACTTATAATCTTTATGGCTAGAATTATAGATGGAAACTTACGGCTAGAATTAAACATGAAAACAAAGCAAAAAGTTATTTTGGCAAGTTCCTCAAGTGACACGTCTAGAGACATGGGCATGCCTATAGACCCTTAATTTTTGACCCAGTCTAGTTCGATATTTTTTTATATAGTCCAAAATAAATTTTTATGGTCTTCTAATTAAATAATATTTATTTTAGTATTTATTATTTATAATTTTTAACGGTAATATGAGTAATGTTAAAAATAAATAAATAAAAATAAATAAATAAATAAATAATCGGCTCAGGAAATTCCTGCAGCAATTGGTTGGCCACCCAGTTTTTCGCCAGCAATTTTCCAGCGCTTGCAATTCTTGGCCTGCAGCAGTTTTTTGCCAACGCAATTTTCCAAATCAAATTTTTTCGAAACCAAATTCTATTTGGTTTTGGTTTCTTTTCCTAATTAGTTTTAGTTTCCTTAGACAATTAGAAGTAGGTTTAAGATTTTTCCTATAAATACCACATTAAAACACAAAATTAGAGGTCGAAAAGATTATTTTACAAGGAGAAAAATTGTTTACTGGATCGAAGACTCAAAAAGTTCTATCGGCCAAAAGAGAACCCTACCAAGCAAGAGACATTAGCAACAAGAAGCAATCAATCCATCAAAGGCAGCAACATTGCCTTTGTTATTATTCATCCAAAAATCAATTTTTGGTGGATCCAACGAACGGAGGTTTGAATCTCTATTTTCTTTATTTATTTCTTTACAGTAGCTTCATCATTCAATTTGGATTAATTATTTCATCATACAATTTGATCAAAAACTTCAAAAACCCTAAATCATCCTTCTGTTTCTAAAACTTCAAAAATCCTAAATTACTCTTCTGCTTCCAAAACTTTAAAACCCTAACCTAATCTCTATTTCAAAAATCCAGTAGCCTTATTTTTTTCAAGTATCAAAAGCTTTAACCCTAATTAATTCTTCTTTCCAAAATCACACAGTAAGCATTATTCTTTTTAAAAATAACACTAGTTTCTTCCAATTTTGAAACCCGCAAGGGGCGCTACCCCCTTGACCACCGCCCGCTAACCGGCTAGCGGGACCGCCGTACAGGCTCGGGTCAATATTTATTTATGTATTATAAATCTTTATGTTTAACTTCCATTATTATGATTATTCAAAATACAATAACTTTATTCAAAATACAAACCTAAACCCTAATTTATTCAAACCATAAATCTTAATTCTGTTTTCAAATCTTCACAATAGCTTTTTATAATTTTATTCACTTGGATATTTTAATCTTTTAATAACTCCATTAAAGACTTTCTATGTTTGTTTCATCTAAAAATACTTAAGTAGTTATTATAGTCAATATTAAAACCATACTTAACTTTGATCACGGTAAAGCATCAAATCCTAAATCATAATTTGCAAAATCAAGGTTTCAGACCATAAAACCCTAATTTGATTAACCAAAAACCTTACTACTTTCTTAAATTTATAAAACCCCTAATCCATTCCATTTTTCCAAAAATCTTCACAGTAGCCTAAATAATAATAATAATAATTCCAAAATCTCCAAAACCCTAAATGTTAATTAAAGAACTCTAAATTGAGACATAAACCTAAATTTGTATCCTTATTTGCTTTATTTAATTTTAGATTTGATTATGTAGTTTATTATATGTTTTGATGGTTGATTTATTTAATTTCAATGCTTGATTTATTTAATTTCCCATGGATGATTATTTTCTTTATTATCATGATTATTATTTGTTTGTTTTAGTATTAAAACTGTAAGAGGTATATTTCTACTTTGTGGGTACCTCATTAGTTAAGTATTATGTAATTTAAATTGCTCTTATATTTTGGACCAATGTAAAGGACATGTTTCCACCTTTTGGTGGGTGTCCTATTTAGTTTAGACATGAATGATGTAAGGACATGTTTCCATCCTCGGATGGGTGCCCATTTATTTGCTTTGTTTGGACATTGCTTTGATTTTAATATAATGATGCTTTATTTTAATTGTTGCATGTAGTATGAATAATATTGTTATACTTAAGAATTTTATAATATTAAGACCTGTAAAGGAGGCCGGTTCCAATGAACCAGGCGTTGTGGGGGTGTTGGGCCATTTCTCACCTTCCCCACGCGTACCCAATTTTCCGAACCCATTAGGGGGTTGGGGATTCCTTAGGAATCGAGTCATCCACCCCTTTCTTTTTCCCGGCCCGTCCAGGTGGTGACTCCATTTTCTCTGGGCTTAGGCCCGTGTTCTCTAAGTCCCCTAGCTTAAACAGTGCCGAAGTCGTAAGAACCATTCCACCGGGAGTGGAGACAAAAATCCCCACTCATAGTGCCATTGACCGTGTCATATTCTCATTCTCACAGAAGCTTTGACATGCTCAACGACATAGGTGTTTCTCTGGACATGTCATTTAAATTGCATTACAGTAGCTATGACACTCCCATTAACACGGGTGTGTCACTGGCTGTGCCATTTATCTATTTTCACAACAGCTATAACATGCCCAATGACACGGGCATATTACTAGTTGTGTCTTCAATGTTGAAACACAACATTGGTGACACATTCAGTGACATGGCCGTGTCATTGGTGGTGTCAAGGAAAACTCTGTATTTCGAACACTTATCAACTTAAACTCTATATATCCAAATATGTGATACCAATGGATCAAAACTAGTTTCTTTAACATAGAAAGAGCATATATCAAATATTTTTCAGTAAAAACTCATTAAGACAACTCAATCAATCATTTTAAATAATAAAATTCATAGAATTTTAGATAGTTGCAAATCAAAAATACATAAGCACATACCTCTTCAAACTCTTCTTTTTCTCTAATCGCTTGTTGATAATCTCAACCTTTTCAGCTTAATCTTCTAAAAACTTATAACTAGTTGTGATTCTCTCTTAAGTTTTGATTAAAATCTTGGAAAGAAGGAAGAAAGGAGGAGTTTTAATGGTGAAGATGGTAATGAACGTGGAAAGAAGAAAGAAGAAGAAAGAAAGAGAAGTTCCTACATAAATACACCTATCCATACACATATTTATATAACTTAATCTAGTGTGGCCAATCTCATCTTGGTTATGGTGCACCCTCTTTCTTATCCTTTGATTCTAATTTGATTCTTAGTCTCGTAAAACCATTGTAGACCCTTAATTTGATATGGTCCTAATTAAAGGATGCCAAAATAAATTCTATTCAATTTACAACTTCTAATAAGTTGGTCTGATTTAAAAAGTCACAAACTTAACTACAAAACCCTAAACCAAGTCTTTTTTAGAAGGTCTGGTACAAAAAAAATTAAAAAAATGCTAAATTAGTTCAAGTTCAAAGGGCACAAGTGACATTAACCTTGGCTCATGTCAACCTGGAGGTGTCGACATGAGCCAAAGGTCATGTCGCCTGGATGTCCCAGGTCGACATGGCTTTGGTCCATGTAGATCTGGTTGCCCTAGGTCAATATGGCTTTGGTCCATGTCGATCTGGTTGCCCCAGGTCGACATGGTTTCAATTGTTTTTTGAAATTAGATTCCGAATTGAATTAAAATTTGTTTTAAGGATGGATTAATATTATGGTTAGGGATTCTGAGTGAGGTTTGCCTATAAATAATAATGTTTCATAATTTAGAAAGGTGGCAATTAACATTAAAAAGGGTCGGCAATTAACATTAACAGAGGTCGGCAATTAATATTAAGAGAGATTAAACAACAAAACAGAAGAGACGGCAACAAATAGAGAAGAATAGCAGCAACTTTGTTTTGCAAGACGAAGGAAACAACAAACAGAAATATCAAGACAACCAAAGAAGAAGGCAGAGGCCATACTTTCTTCACATCATTCATCCAGAAATCAAGTTTTTTGGTGGAACCAACAACGGAGGTTTGATCTTTAATTATAAATTATTCATGCCCACAATAGCTTCATTTTCTTTGATTAATAAGAACATGTAGTAACTTGATCTTTGAACATGAAGTAACTTGATCTTTGGATGTGCAGTAGCTTGATCTTTTAACATGTATTAAATTGATGTTTGTTTTAATAACTTTAATTGTTTGCTTTAACTAATACATTGATCAGTTTGTGTCCATAACTCCACTTGCATGTTTTACAAAAAATTAAAACTACCAGTAGCCGTCGAGGATTTAAATTAATTGTCAGAATCTATTTTGTTTACTAAAGCCTCAAGAACTGTAAATTATTTTATTCAAATTCAAAACCTCAAACTATTTTTATCCAAAAGCTTAAATCATTTCATTATTAATCTCCAAAATATTGATTATTTTTCCAAAACCTTAATTTATCTCTCCAAATCCAAAATTATTTTTTTAAGGCAGTAAGTAAAACCCTAATTCCAAACCCTGAATTCCAAAACACTAATTATGAAACTCTAGCGTTAAAAACCTTAATTTCAAAACCCTAATTACAAAACTCTAGTTTCTAAAACCCTAAGTTCCAAAACCCTAAACTTATATATTTATTGCTTTATTTAATTTTAGATTTGATTACGTAGTTTATTATATGTTTTTGATGCTTGATTTATTTAATTTATCATGGATGGATATTTCTTTATGATTATGATTATGATTTGTTTATTTCGGTACTAATGTAAGAGGTATATTTCCACTTTGTGGGTACCTCATTACTTAAACCTTATGTAATTTAATTTATTTTATATTTTTGGGATTAATGTAAAGGACACGTTTGTAGACCCTTAATTTTTGACCCAATCCGATCTAATATGTTTTATTTAGCCCAAAATGATTTTGTTTGTCTAATTGGTCCAAAATAATTTTAATTAAGTAATTTTTACCTTAGTATCTAATTTTTATTAATAAAAAAATGAAAATAAACAAATAAAAATTAAAAAATAAAAATAAAAATAAAATTTTCTTTTCTACTTGGTGGGTACCTCATTAGTTAAACATCATGTAATTTAATTTTCTTTTCTATTTTAGAATCTTTGTAAAGGGCATGTTTCTGCCTTTTGGTGGGTGTCCTATCTAGGCATGTGATGTAAGGACATGTTTCCATCTTTGGATGGGTGTCCATTTATTTGTTTTGTTTTGTTTGGACATTGCTTTGATTTTAATATAATGATGCTTTCTTTTTATTGTGTGTAGTATGGATAATATTGTTATATTTAAGAATTTTATAATATTAAGACCTGTAAAGGAGGCCGGTTCCAATGAACCGGGCATTGTAGGGGTGCTGGGCCATTTCTCTCCTTCTCCACACGTACCCAACTTTCCGAACCCATTATGGGGTTGCGGATTCCTTAAGAATCGAGTCATCCACCCCTTTCTTTTTCCCGGCCCGTCCGGGTGGCGACTCCAATTTCTCCGGACTTAGTTTCGTGTTCTCTAAGGCCCCGAGCCTAAACAGTGCCGAAGTCGCAAGAACCATTCCACCGGGAGTGGGGGCGAAAATCCCCGCTCACAGTGGCGACTCCACTGGGGATAAGAGAAGTTGATTCTGTTGGTCTTTATATTATACTATTCTTTCTTTTAATGATATTATCCATTGCATCATCTTAGATTGCATCGTGTGCATGAGTTAGGATGCCCGTGTTACCCATGTTATGTTATGTAAGGGATACCATACTTTCATTCAAGGTATGGAGATCGAGAATGGTATAACCACTCATAGGCTTGTACCATTTGGTATATACTTGCTATGGGAACCTAAGCCTTTTAACCCAAAGACTAAAGCTCATGTAATTGGCCTAGTTGCTTTCCTTAGGTTTTACCCCAAATGCATGTTGTTTGACTATGGTTAGTTTATCTTAGTCTAAATCATGGCCTATTTGGTTTGTTCTTTTTCTAATATGACCTAAGTATATTGTAAGCTCAAAATAAACTTTTCTCTAAAATCCAAAAGACCAAAACTATTTTTAAAATTTTTCAAGATGGTCTTTGGACATAATACTTTTCTAAAAAATAAATAAATAAATTCTTTGGCCCATGGCCCAAATACTAAGCCCAAAATTCATTTTTCTAACCTCTTTTATAATGGGCTTAGAAACAAAACTATTTTCACCCAACATTTTCTTACAAAGAGCTTGCAAAAATGTTTAGGTCAATTATGAAATATCAAAAATCAATTGTGGGCCCAGTTTACACTAAGAATAAATTAACCATGGGCTTTTTTTTGGCATGAATCATTAGTTACCTTTTTCAAGTGAGAAATCTATTTATAATAAACCTCTTAATTTCGTTTTAATCCAGCATAACATAAAAGCTACTTTAGTTGGATAAATGGATTAAAACCTAATTAATGGGAATTATCATGGATTGATTTCCATTTTTGAAAATACAACTATTGGTTGAAACGTCCGAGGGAATTATTCGAAAGCAAGGTACCCCATGTTGGTATTTTGGTTAACCATATACCTAGGAAAAGAGACTCACCATTCGTGTGTGGATGTTATAAGGTTGGAAGGAACGTCCTATTTATCCTTGTTCGTTTATTGTTTATGCATACATGCATACATTTGCATCTCATATCATTGATCTTTTCTGGCTCATAGACCTGAGGTACAACAATTCAAGAGCATACAACGATATCACCTACAACATTGATTTTTTATTCAAGTGCTTCATTCGAAGGATGGATGCAAACCAGCTAAGGGATATAATCGATGAAGTTGTTAAAGCTAGGATGGCCGAGCTACAAGATCAATTGGTTAAAATTATGAAGACCCAGTTGATTCAAATTCTAGAGATCATCAACAATGCTAATGAGGCATCTCCCATTGACATAAGAAAGAAGGAAAAGACAGCATTAACAAGGAACATGTCTACTGATAGAGATCGAATGAAAAATGAGAGATCAATCCCTATTCTACAAGACCAACCGAACCATGTGTATCTAAGTGGAGCAATAAGAGCGGCTATCACCCTAGTGGGAAAAGTCAAAGGGAAAGAGGAGGTGTTGAGAAAGATGCAACAACTAAGCCAACAAAGAAGCGTAAATTTTCAGATTTAAGGGAGCCTTTGTCAAAGATGTTAGAAAATCTAATGAAAATGGATTTGCTACAACCAGTGGCACCTCGGCCTCTACATAAGCCTCTACCACCAAATTTTGAAGTCAAGGTCTTCTGTCAATTCCATCAAATGCAAGGGCATGAGACAGATAAATGTATTCACTTAAGGCACAAAATCCAAGATTTGATTGACAGTGGAAAGCTGCCTGAGCCTGATAAGCCCAATACTAAGAATAAGCCTCTGCCTAAAATTGGAAGGGCACCACCGCTTGCAACCCTCATGAAGAGTTTTATCTTGTCATCTCATCATAATATGGATAGAGAAGCTGCTAAAGATGATGTACTACTAAAAAAGTTTGGATTAACTATGGATGATGAAGCCATGATCCTTAATGATGGAAAAAATCCTTGCCCTTGATGAATGGAGTATCTTTGACTGCAACTCAATAAACTTTCCTTAGCTTGAATGTTGCTTTTCAATTTTACTTTCTTTAATTGGAACTATCATGTTTTTCAAATTTAAATAAATTACTTTTATCAAAAAAATTTGTTGGTCTTTGTTCATTTTGGTGCTCAACCAATGAGTAATCTAGCTTGATATTCATGAATTAATATATTTATGCATCATGACTTGAATGACTTTACTAGATGAGGGAATTGCTCTATAGCATTGAGTTGTGTATGCTTACTTAGAGAGGGCTCCTGCATAATTATCTTTGTCTGGGTCCTAGTCAGTCTTAGAACATGCTTTGACAAACTTTCGAGTCAAAATTGAACTCTACTTATTTAAGAGATAAATGATCTAGGCATTGCTTGGTTAACTAACAACTAGTATCCACCCTATTAAATATCAATCCCTAGTCGTCCCTTTCAGCCTTCATAAAATTTTAGCTTTCTTTTCATTGGCATATAACCTTAACAACCTACCTTGAGCTGTTGTGATACTTTTGACAAGTCTTATAATCACAAATATGAAAAGGCAAGAAGATCAAAGAAAGAAATGAATAGTCAAGACTATGAAGATAGTTGAAGTTCTCAAGACCATGAAGATAGTTGAAGCTCTCAAGATCATAAGGATAGTTGATGTTCTCAAAACCATAAGGGTAGTTGAAGTTCCCTTAATATCTCCAAGACAACATCAACATTGGAGTAATAAATGATTTCCCTATTTATTGGAAGCCCAAGTTGGTACAAATAAGACAACTCAGTTTGAGCTAGAACCAAAAAAAAAAAACCCAAAATGGTTCAAAAAGCCAACTGAGTTCTCTTTTACCTAAAGCAGCAAAAGGCTTCTATTTGGTTCATAAAGACCTTTTTTGAGTTGGTCCAACCCAACCAAAGATTCAATTAAAATTGGAGAAAAGGAGGAAGACCACCCAGTTCTTGAAAGTTCTGTAGTCCAACAAGAAAGAAGGACAAAAAGACAAAGAAAGAGAAGAGTAAGAAAAATAAAAAGAAAGAAAAGGGATAAGAAGAAAAGAAACAAATTTGGGTCTTAAACTTTATGCAAGGGCAAAAACTGTCCTAATCAAGATCCAAATTAATGCTAAGAAGATAGAAGAAATTTGGAGTCTAGCAAGGTTGCCTCCAAGTTGTCTAAAGTTCCAACAAGAAATTTGTAGTATGAGGATTTGTCCATTGTGTCACACCAGCTCCAATCTCAAAATGGCCTCCACTTTAACTCATGTCCCTTATAGACCCCGTTTCAAGCCTTCAAAGACCTGTTGATCTCTCTTGGTAGGTAGAATCTATTAGTGAAGATAGTTTGAATAAGCATGAATACGAGATAGACAATATTTAAACTCAAATGAGACCTTTGGCCAAGTAATGTGTATGTGCCTATCTGAAGTGCAACAGTTCTTGCTTAAATAGAAATGATTCCCGAGTTTAGTACGGAAACTAGGGTTATCATGTTGTAGATATGTTAATTTGGAAAATCAAGTCTTGAGGTACATTGACATTAATTTGGCAAAGCTAACATTTGATTTCAAAATTAAAATTCAAAAAATCAAATAAAAAATATTTTTGTCATACAAAGCCTTCAAGTTAAGGGAAGTATGTTGAACCTCCAAAGGACATATTGGGCAAAGGGAATAATTATTGGCAAGGTCATGAAGAAGCTATCAACCGACATGCTAAAGCATAGTTAGAAATGGATGCATTCCTAACTCTGCTGCTTAGGTTCTCCACCACTCATGTTTTCATCGTCTTGAAGATAAAAGCAAAGATTTCGATCATTCCAATGCAAGACTTGAACAAGCGTCAAAACGAAACCAATGAGAACACTTCTGCTAATCACCTCGGTCTGTGAGTCGATGGAACAACTGTAAGTATTATTCATGCATATCATGCATACATAAGCATATCACATCGTACTTTCTTGTCTTGTATTATCTATTCTTTATCAAAGTGAACAACAAACACTCTGTGAAGTGAAGAATCAAAAGAAGATGTCAAATCAGGAGGGCATGGAAAGCCCATTACTTGAGAAAGCTCCAGTAATTTTGCAAAGAGAAGAAATGCATGTTTGTGTGAAGAACTAGACAAGAAAAATATGAATAAAAGCTAAGGATGAAGATCCATTTTTTTAAAGGTGAAGACCCGATCTCAAAGGATGAAGATCTATTTTCAAGTGTGAAGACACAATCTCAAAGGATAAAAATCCATTTTTAAGGATGAAGACCAGATCTCAAAGGATAAAGATCCATTTTCAAGGGTGAAGACCTGATCTCAAAAGATGAAGATCCATTTTCAAGGGTGAAGACCCGATCTCAAAGGATGAAGATCCCTTTTCAAGGGTGAAGACCCGATCTCAAAGGATGAAGATCCATTTTCAAGGGTGAAAGCCCGATCTCAAAGGATGAAGATCCATTTTCAAGAAGACCATATCTCGAAGGATGAAGATCCATTTTCAAGGGTGAAGGCCCGATCTCAAAGGATGAAGATCCATTTTCAAGGGTGAAGACCCGATCTCAAAGGATGAAGATCCATTTTCAAGGGTGAATACCCGATCTCAAAGGATTAAGACCCATTTTCAATGGTGAAGACCCAATCTCAAAGGATGAAGATTCATTTTTTTTAAGGGTGAAGACCCAATCTCAAAGGATGAAGATCCATTTTCAAGGGTGAAGACTCGATCTCAAAGGATGAAGATCCATTTTTAAGGGTGAAGACCCGATCTCAAAGGATGAAGATCCATTTTCAAGGGTGAAGGCCTGATCTCAAAAGATGAAGATCCATTTTCAAGGGTGTCCATTTTTAAGGGTGAAGAACCGATCTCAAAGGACGAAGATCCATTTTCAAGGGTGAAGACCCGATCTCAAAGGATGAAGATCCAAAGCCAGGGTAAAGACCCGATCTCAAAGGATGAAGATCCATTTTCAAGGGTGAAGACCCGATCTCAAAAGATGAAGATCTATTTTCAAGGGTGCAGACCCGATCTCAAAGGATGAAGATCCATTTTCAAGGGTGAAGTCCCGATCTCAAAGGATGAAGATCCATTTTCAAGGGTGAAGACCCGATCTCAAAGTATGAAGATCCATTTTTAATGGTGAAGACCCAATCTCAAAGGATGAAGATCCATTTTTTTTAAGGGTGAAGACCCGATCTCAAAGGATGAAGATCCATTTTCAAGTTTGAAGACCAGATTTCAAAGGATGAAGATCCATTTTCAAGGGTGAAGACACAATCTCAAAGGATGAAGATCCATTTTTAAGGGTGAATACCCGATCTCAAAGGATGAAGATCCATTTTCAAGGGTGAAGACCCGATCTCAAAAGATGAAGATCTATTTTCAAGGGTGAAGACCCGATCTCAAAGGATGAAGATCCATTTTTAAGGGTGAAGACCCGATCTTAAAGGATGAAGATCCATTTTCAAGGGTGAAGGCCCAATCTCAAAGGATGAAGATCCATTTTCAAGGGTGAAGACCCGATCTCAAAGGGTGAAGATCCATTTTGATGGTGAAGAATCACAATGCATAAAACAATGGGAGCAGTCAGACTTCTCAAATGATAAAAGGTCAGTCAAACTCAATCTCGGGTCAAAGCACCCATTCTCGGGTCCAAGTACCAAATGAAATCAATCTCGGGTCCATGTACCCAATCCTGGGTCCAAGTACCCAAATTCAAATTGGGTCCAAGTACCCAAAACAAGTCGCCATCTCAAAAAATTAAGTCTTTTTGCTTTTCACTCTCTTTCACTAAAGTTTCAGATCATTCAAGCAGGGGGCAAACTGTAGACCCTTAATTTTTGACCCAATCCGATCTAATATGTTTTATTTAGCCCAAAATGATTTTTGTTGTCTAATTGGTCCAAAATAATTTTAATTAAGTAATTTTTACCTTTGTATCTAATTTTTATTAATAAAAAATGAAAAATAAACAATTAAAATTTTAAAATTAAAAATAAAAATAAAATCGGAGTAAAAAAAATCGGCAGCGAAAAGCAGTCGTGCGGGCCCGTGGGCGTTTTGCCCGCAGGAATTTCCTGCGGGCGGCACGCCCGTAGGCCCAGCACGTCACCCGCAGGCCTGCGGGCGAAATAACTTCCCGCAGGAATTTCCTGCGGGATGGCATGCCCACTGTCCCCAACCACGGTTTTAATCGACGCAAATTTTTTGAAACCTAATCCAATTAGGTTTTAATTTCTTTTTTTTATTATTACTTGCTGTGTGTAATTAGGAATAAACAATCTAAAACCATTATAAATAAGGACCAATAGAACCAAATTGGAGAGGAAAAAAAGAGGCAGTAGCTTGATTTTTTGAAGCCAAATCAGTGAAGGAAAAGGGAAACTCAATTCAAGTGATTTTTAAAAGCAGCAGCAGCACGAATTAAGCAATTCAAAGGCAACAACGGCTTGTCTTTAGAGCTAGTTCATCCAAGAAGAATTGTTTTTGGAGGAATCAACAAAAGAAGGTATGTTAAATTCTTTTTTATTTATGTTTCACAGTAGCAAATCTATAAAATTTAAGTTTTTTAAATAAAAAATCTTAGAGCTGTAATTTAATTTTTCCAAGATTAAAACAATAATACATTAATTTATTTTCCAAAAAGACTTAAAATTATTATTTTCTGCTTCTTTAAAAGTCTCAAAACCCTAATTGAACAAATTCTTTAACAAAACCAAAACTTAATTCTGTTTCTTTCAAAATTTTAAAATAAGTTCTATTTCATTCAAAAAGCCTTCAAAAACATATTTTCTACTTATAAAATCTTCAATCCGTGTGTTTAAATTCATAAAACCTCATGAAATCATCAAATTGTCTTTTTAAACCCTAATTCAACAAATCACCCGAGAACCCTAATTTTAAAGCATAAAACCCTAATTCAACTTTTAAACCTAAAATAGTAAACCCTAAACCTTTTAAAACATTAAACCCTAACTTTTTCTTAACTTTAATCCTTTAAAACATAAAAAACCATAAAAACACAAATATGCTAAAATTACATAGTAGCTTAAAATCATCATTTAAAACTACAAATCAAAAGTATTTTAAAGTGTCTAAAAACCGTAGTTTCATGATTTCATCATTCAAATCTCAATTTGATTAATCAAAGTGTCTAACCAACCTTTTAAAACATAAAACCCTCATCTATTTTAACTCCATAAAAATTCACAGTAGCTATAATTGAACTTTTATTTACTTTATTCAATTCTATATTTGATTTTGCTTTGATTTATCTCTTATGCTATAATTTATTTAATTTCAATACTTGATTTATCATGGATGGATGTTTGTTAAACTACATCACATGTAATTTAATTTTCTTTTCTATTTTAGAATCTTTGTAAAGGGCATGTTTCTACCTTTTGGTGGGTGTCCTATCTAGGCATGTGATGTAAGGACATGTTTCCATCCTTGGATGGGTGTCCATTTATTTGTTTTGTTTTGTTTTGTTTGGACATTGCTTTGATTTTAATATAATGATGCTTTCTTTTTATTGTGTGTAGTATGGATAATATTGTTATATTTAAGAATTTTATAATATTAAGACCTGTAAAGGAGGCCGGTTCCAATGAACTGGGCGTTGTGGGGGTGCTGGGCCATTTCTCACCTTCCCCACACGTACCCAACTTTCCGAACCCATTAAGGGGTTGGGGATTCCTTAGGAATCGAGTCATCCACCCCTTTCTTTTTCCCGGCCCGTCCGGCTGGCGACTCCATTTTCTCCGGACACCGGGAGTGTGGACAAAAATCCCCGCTCACAACATTTCCACCTTTCAATGGATGTCCTATTTAGTTTTAGACATGGATGATGTAAGGATATGTTTCCATCCTCGGATGGGTGTCCATTTATTTATTTTGTTTGGACATTGTTTTGATTTTAATATAATGATGCTTTTTTTTAATTGTTGCATGTAGTATGGATAATATTGTTATTTTTAAGAGTTTTATAATATTAAGACCTGCAAAGGAGGCCGGTTCTGATGAACCGGGCATTGTGGGGGTGATAGGCCATTTCTCACCTTCCCCACACGTACCCAACTTTCTGAACTCATTAAAGTGTTAGGGATTCTTTAGGAATTGAGTCATCCACCCCTTTCTTTTTTCTGCCAATCCGGGTGGTGACTCCTTTTTCTCTGGGCTTAGGCATGTGTTCTCTAAGGCCCCGAGCCTAAAGTGCTAAAATCGAAAGAACCATTCCACCGGGAGTGGGGGCAAAAATCCTCGCTCACAGTGGCGACTCCACTGGGGATAAGAGAAGTTGATTCCGTTGGTCTTTATATTATTCTATTCTTTCTTATCATGATATTATCCATTGCATCATTTAGATTGCATCGTGTTGTGTTATGTAAGGGATATCATACTTTCACTCAAGGTATGGAGATCGAGCATGGCATAACCACTCATAGCCTTGTAACATTTGGTATATACTTTCTATGGGAACCTAAGCCTTTTCAACCCAAAGACTAAAGCTCATGTAATTGGCCTAGTTACTTTCATTAGGTTTTACCCCAAATGCTTGTTGTTTGACCATGGTTAATTTATCTTGGCTTAAATCATGGCTTATTTGGTTGTTCTTTTTCTAATATGACCTAAGTACATTGTAAGTTCAAAATATTTTTTTTTCCTTTAAAGTCCAAAAGACCAAAGAAATTTTCAAAACTTTTCAAGATGGTCTATTGACATAAAACTTTTCTAAAACCAAATCAAAATTCTTTTCTCATGACACAAATACAAAGTCAAAAATCCATTATTTCTGAAAATCTTTTTGCAATAGGTTTTTCAAACAAAACTATTTTTGCATTTCATTCAACCTTTTCTTACAAAGAGCTTGCAAATTATTTAGGTCAATTATGAAATACCAAAAATTAATTTTGAGCCTAGTTTATACTAAGAATAATTAATCATGGGCTTGTTTTTGGCATGAATAATTAGTTACTTTTTCAAGTGAGAAATCTATTTATAATAAACCTCTTAATTTAGTTTTAATCCAATATAGCATAAAAGCCACTTTAGTTGGTTGAATGGATTAAAACCTAATTAATGTGAATTATCATGTACTGATTTCCATTTTTGAAATATAACTATTGGTTGAAACGTTTGAGTGAAATATTCAAAAACAAGATACCCCATGTTGGTATTTTGTTAACCATATACCTAGGAAAAGAGACTCACCATCCGTGTGTGGAAGTTATAAGGTGGGAAGTAATGTCCTATTTATCCTTGTTTGTTTATTATTTGTACGTACATGCATACATGCATACGTACATCACATCTCATATCATTGATCCTCTCTGGCTCACAGCCTTGGATTACAATAGTTCAAAAGCTTACGATAATCCGACCTATGTCGGAGATGAAGAATCTAGCAATGACTCAATCACTTGCTCACCAAAAGCAATGAAGCCCGAACAAATTCAAAGAATGGTGGATGACGCCATCAATGCCAAGATGGAATAAATAAAAGAGGCCCTAGCTGAGACCATGAAGAACCAATTAGCTGCAATTTTAGGAAACAATGCCGAAGTATCTGCTAGCACCAAGAAAGACAAGGGGAAGGCTAAAGTTGGTGAAGTGGCTTTTGATGATGATAAGGTGATCATTGATTATGATGATTGGGCTTAATACTTCCAAGATCCTCAAGACAAAAAGGAGCCGAAGGTTGTTGAGAAGACAACTATTGAAAAGACTGAGACATTTGATGTTGAGAAGATGATTGCTGATTTAGAAAAGAAATTTGAGAAGAAGTTGAAAACCGAAGAGATGTCCGAGATCGACAAACAATTTGAATAAGATGAGGAGGTCCCTTATATGTTCAAGATGCCCTCCTTCACTAGGTACAATGGTACTGGAAACCCCCATCTCCATGTAAAGTAGCATATCATTGCTATGCAGTCTACTAGAGCTACTAAGGCCTAAACTCTAAGATATTTCATGCTCTCATTGGACCCTGTTGTCCAAAATTGATTCAACACCTTAGAGGAAAAAACTCAAAAAGATTGGGACATGTTGTATAAGGCTTTCATTCAGCAATATGGGTACAATGTCGAGCTTGAAGTAACCCTGATGGAGGTGGAAACCATTAGGCAAAAACAAAATGAGAATTATGTGGAATATGTGAAAAGATGGAGAAATAAGGCTGCACTACTCAAGAAGAGGCCTAATGAGTCTGATCAAATAAGGAGGATCATGAGAGGCGTCCAGCCCAATCTCTGTGAAAGGATGTCTCACACCTTTATAAGGGATTTCAAAGATCTTCTCCAAGCTGATCTACAAATTGAAGAGTGGGAAAGGGAGAAGAACCACTTTCAAAAAGAAGGAATGAGAAAGAAATTATCAGCCTAGCAATTAAAGTACATCAAAGGAAGCTGATGTTAATGCCACTAGTCAAGGAGGAATGAGGCAGTTTTCAGAATTAGGAAAGCCGCTATCTTGGGTTCTCAATAAACTACAAAAGAAGGGATTGTTACAACCCTTGACTCCTCATCCTTTGCCTAATCCTCTTCCACCTAACTTTGATACTAGTGAATTTTGCCAATTCCATCAAAGGCCTAGACATAAAACAGACAACTGTATGAAGTTGAGGCATGAGATCAAGAATTTAATTGATAATGAAATGTTGCCTGAGCCGGATAAGCCCAAAATCAAAAGTAATCCTCTGCCTAGGTTCAACAGAGTGCCACCACCAGCAACTTTCATGGTAGGAGGAGGATTGGAGGAAGATCTTGTCTTATCATCCTTTCAAGATGGGAATAATGAAGATGTGAAAGAAGAAGAAGCTTAATTCAACTAACTTCCCTTTTGTTTGTTTTTTTTTTATTTTTTTTATTTGGTGTTTTACGGAACAATTATATTTTTTTAAAATTAAGATTGTTTGAATAAATTACTTTTATTAAAATTTTTGTTGGTCTTTGTTCATTTTGGTGCTCAACCAATGATGAATCCAGCTTGATGTTCATAAATTAATGTATCTAGGCATCATGACTTGAATGACTTTACTAGATGAGGGAATTGCTCTATAGCATTGAGTTGTGTATGCTTACTTAGAGAGGGCTCCTGCATAATTACCTTTGTCTAGGTCCTAGCCAATATTAGAACATGCTTTGACAAATTTTCGAGGCGATATTGAACTCTGCTTATTTAAGAGAGAAATGATCTAGGCATTGTTTGGTTAGCCAACAACTAGTATCCACCCAATTAAATATCAATCCCTAGTTGTCCCTTTGAGCCTTCATAAAATTTTAGCTTTCTTTTCATTGGCTTACAAACCCCAACAGCCTACCTTGAGCTGTTGTGATACTTTTGACAAGTCTTATGATCACTAAGGTGAAGAGGCAAGAAGATTAATGAAAGGAATGCATAGCCAAGACTGTAAGGATAGTTGATGTTATCAAGACCATAAGGGTAGTTGAAGTTCACCTAATATCTCCAATCTATTAAGATAACATCAGAGTAACAAATGATTTATCTCTGTTAAGGAAGATTTATGTCACTCCACTCATCCATTATTAGAAACCCAAGTTGGTACAAATAAGACAACACTTTTAAGGCTAGAACCAAAAAAAAAAAGAAGAAGAAAAGAAGAAGAAGAAAAAGAAAAGAAGAAAAAAAAAGAAAGAAAAGAAAAATAACGAGAAAAAAAGAGAAGAAAGAAAAAAAAATAAAACCCAAAACAGTTTAGAAAGCCAACCGGGTTCTTTTTTTCCTAAGACAGTAAAAGGCTTCCATTTAGTTTATAAGGACAGTTTGACTTAAATTGGTCCAAACGAACCAAAGATTCAAAATTAAAGAAAAAGGAGAAAGGTCACCCAGTTTTGGAAAGTCCTATACTTGACAGTCCTACAAGGAAGAAGGGCAAAATGATAAAATGCTCAAAGAAAGGGAAGAGTAAGAAAAATAAAAAGAAAGAAAAGGGAGAAGAAGAAAAGAAATGAATTTGGGTGCCAAACTTTGTGCAAGGGCAAAGACTATCCTAATCAAGATCTAGATTAATGCCAAGAAGATAAAAGGAATTTGGAGTCTAGCAAGATTACTCCCAACTATCTAAAGCACCAACAAGCAGTTTTGAAGTGTGAAGGTTTGTCCTTTGTGTCAAACCAGCTCCATTCTCAAAATGGCTTTCATTTAACCCATGTCCCTTATAGACCCTATTTCAAGCCTATCAAAGACCTATTGATCTCTCTTGGTAGGTAGAGTCTATTAGTGGAGATAGTTTGGATAAGCATGCATATGAGATAGACAATATTCAAACTCAAATAGACTTTTGTCCAAGTAATGTGAATGTGCCTATCTGAAGTGTAACAATTCTTTCTTAAATAAAAATGATTCTCAAGTTTAGTATGGTAACTAGGGTTGTCATTATTATAGATATGTTAATTTGAAAAATCAAGTTTTAAGGTAAATTGACATTAATTTGGCAAAGCCAGCATTTGATTTCAAAATCAAAATTCAAAATTGAAAATTCAAAAAAATATATATATATACAAAGCCTTCAAGTTAAAGGTAGTATGTTGAACTATCGAACTTCGAAGGACACATTGGGCAAAGGAAATGATTACTAGCAAGGTCATGAAGAAGCTATCAACTGACATGCTGAATCATAATTTAAAATGGATGTATCTCTGCTATTTGGGGCCTCCATTATTCATATTTTCAACATCTTGAACATAAAAGCCATAAATGTGAAGCATTGTGTCATTCCAATGCAAGACCTGAATGAGCATCTAAAAGGAACTAATGAGAACACTTCTGCTGATCACCTCGGTCTGTGAGTCGATGGAACCACTGTAAGTATTGCTCATGCATATCATGCATACATGAGCATATCACACTGCATTTTTTTCTTGTATTATCTGTTCTTTGTCAAAGTGAACAGCAAACACTCTGTGAAGTAAAGAATCAAAAGAAGATATCAAATCAGGGGGCATGGAAAACCCATTGCTTGAGAAGGCTCCAGTAATTTTGCAAAGAGAAGAAATG
Source organism: Garcia nutans (assembly GCA_947685225.1). Lineage (NCBI taxonomy): Eukaryota > Viridiplantae > Streptophyta > Magnoliopsida > Malpighiales > Euphorbiaceae > Garcia > Garcia nutans. The sequence goes on along the minus strand of CANTUV010000024.1, from coordinate 9,656,594 downwards.
TGTGCTTGTGCGAAGAACTAGAAAACAAAAACGTCAATCAAAGCTTGCATAGAAAAATATTTGGTTTGAGCCTACACAGGGGGCAAAGTTTCTCCTTTTCAATTTTTTGAGTTCATATACGAAATATTTTCAAACTCACTTGCAAATATTTTTCCATGCAAAGGCAAGGAGAAGATATGAGGGCCAACTAAAAATAGCAGAATTTTTGCAAAAGGAAGAACAAAAGAACGGAACAATCAGTTAAGCCAGAATCCTCAACTGATAAAAGGTCAGTGAAATCCAATTCAATCTCATGTCCAAGTACACAAATTAGATTCAATCATGGGTCCAAGTACCCAATCTTGGGTCCAAGTATCCAAATCAAATTCAATTTTGAGTCCAAGTACCCAAATCAAATTCAATCTCAGGTCCAAGTATTCAATCTCAGGTCCAAGTACCCAATCTCTAGTTTGAGTACACAATCTCGGGTCTAAGTGCCCAAATCAAATTTAATCTTGAGTCTAAGTACCCAATCTCAGATCCATGTATCCAATCCTGGGTCCAAGTACCTAATCTTAGGTCCAAGTACCTAAATCAAACCCAATCTCGGGTCCAAGTACCCAAATCAAATTCAATCTAGGGTCCAAGTACCTAAATCAAATTCAATCTCGGGTTCAAGTACCCAGTCTCGGATCCAAGTGCCCAAATCAAATTCAATCTCATGTCCAAGTACCCAATCTCGGATCCAAGTACCCAAATCAAATTCAATCTCGGGTCCAAGTACCCAAATCAAATTCAATCTCGGGTCCAAGTAAATTGGATTTATTATGATATTATGTGTAGCTTGATTATTTGGAACTGATTGTAATAAGGTTAACTAAACCCTAATAAGAGTAACATTAAATCCAAATATGGATAATATCAGTATTTTTGGAAAATATTTTGAAGAGGTAAGAAATTATGAAAATATCCTTATAGCCCCGAAATGAACTCGAGCTGTAATTTAGATGTGAAATATGGATAATGGAGTTTTAAAGTGTCTAAATTAATTGTTTGTACAATGTTTCGTGGTTAAAAATTGGAGTAATAGTTAATTAAAGAAAGTGAATGAATCAAAACTATTGTATAAGTGAGTGTATTGGATAAAAATCCTAAAGCCTATTTAAAGATTTCTAGTGCCTTCTATTGCCTTCTAAAATGTCATTCTCATTAACTACACCTCCATCTTCATCTCTTCTTCTTCTTCTTCCATTTCTCACCATAGAAATCATAGAGAATTGGTAGAAAAATCAAGTTTTGATGGAATTTAGCTAATTTAAGCTTGATCTATCGAGAAAAACATCATCAAAATAAAAGATTGAAATGAAAAGTGATGGAAGAGTAATTTTAAAGAGGTTAGTGCTTGTATAATACTTATTTTTCTATTTATTGAATTAATCTTAATTTTTATTATGTAAAGAGATTTCTGAATTGATAATTTCACCATTGCTTGTGTAAGATAATGTGCATTGAATAATTGTGAAAAATATGAGTATAAAACTTTACTTCTGTGATAGAAAAGTTATTTTTGTAATATGTAAAAGTGTATTTATTGATTATTAACTGAATTAATGTTTAAATCCATCATTGAATCATTTATGAGTTGATATAAGGTTGTGGAAGAAAATAAGGTTTTGAAAAATTTTAGGGTTATGGAAGTTTAGATTTGAATTTGATTGTGCTTTGAAGAGTTGGATCATGTTTCCTTAATTTTTTTTTAGTTAAATTATTGATACCTCATTGATTAAATCATGAAAAGAAATTCCTGCAGTAGTATGCATGATCATTTGCGTGATCATGCACATGCCTATGTATATTTTTGTTCCTTAAAATTTTGAAAGGAAATTCCAGCAGAGATGCGCATAATCATTTGCATGGTCATGCGTATGCCTGTGCATATTTTTATTCTTTAAACGTTGAGAAGAAATTCCAACAGTGGGGTGCATGATCATTCATATGGACATGCATATACTTGTGCCCTTAAAACTTTGAAAGGAAATTCCAGCAGAGACGTGCATGACCATTTGTATGGTCATGCATCTGGCTATGCATACTTTTGTTCTTCAAAACTTTAAAATAATTCAAGTGGTTATGTGCATGATCACTTGCACGGTCATGCATTTGCCCATGTATATTTCTACCTTCTTATACCTTTACAAAATAGGGTCTATGGGTGGAATTAGTAGTGAATTATTGAATACATCTTGGAAACAGTTATAATTGATGAAAGATTGCTTATAAGATTAAAATGAAATCAATTCATTTAATGATGAAACTTAGATGTGGAGAAAACTTGTGGAAAGTAGATAAATGTAATTGGATATTTGAAATAAGTATAAGATTAGAGAAAAGATAAAAGATGATTATAAATGATTAGTGGATTTTGCATTATTCAAGAAGAAATATGATAATTTACAAAGCAAGGCAAGAAGAATGATATATTGATGAATTATTGATGATTTTAAATAGTTTGAAGAGTAAGATAAAGAAAAACAAAGAAATGTATATACGAATTGATTGAGTAATGAAAGTAAGAATGTGAGATTTACATATTGTGTACTTATGGAATATTTGATAGTAACATTATTTGGTGATTGAAGATAAGTTATAGATTAAATATAAAAGTGTTAATGAGTTAACTGATACTAATTGATTACAATAGAAAGAAAGGAATTGATAACATGAAAAGGAAAGAATGTAATGAGGTTTGTAGGTAGTTTAACCTTCTAGGGAAATGATGTACTGTGGATCAAGTTAGATATATGTGTGTGTGTGTGTGTGAAAGTGTGTATTAAACATAGTGAATACATTATATATGTACATATACTCTTAAAGTGAAAAAATACTTGTGAATTCTTAATATGTTAAGAAAAGAATTAAACAAGTAAGAGTGGAAATCTATTTAGATTTCATTATTACAGTGGAAACATGGAAGTGATTTGAAAGATAAAGATTGATGAATAAATGAAATTAGTTGAATTAATTGAAAATAAATATAATGTGTATATATGTTCATACGATAAATATAATTGAAATAATTGCTCATATCTAATAAATTCACAGTAATAAGGAAACAATTTAAAAAGAAAATTTTCTTTACTAGAAGATATTATGATTGAAAATAATTTGAAATAGTGAAATAAATGTATTGCCCTATTATACTAATGTCAAATCTAGTTTCCGAATTAGCTAAAGGGTGAATATTCAAAGTGACATTGGGCATTTTATGCCATAGTGATAATGGGCACTCTGTGACATAGAGGACACATTTTATGTTCCAGTGATATTGGCTTTTTATGCCAACAGTGGACGCTTTGCGTCATAGAGGATCTTTGATCCGATTATCATTACAGTGGGCATTTGTGCTATAGTGGGCATATGGCCATATTGTTATAGTGGGCATTTATTTGCCAACAGTGACCTGTTATTTGGAACTAGGATTTAAAGTTCAGTATATGAGGGAAAGAAAGAAATATATATATAATAGTGGAATGTAATGATACAAATTGTATAAAAAAATTTTCTAAAGAGAATTAAAGGCTATTATTGAATTGAGCTTGAACAGTGTAAGTGTATAGAGATGAATCTTTTGCAGTTATGTAACAAGATTATTCTGAATGTATTATATTGAGTAATATTAGACATAAATAAATAATAAATAAAAGTTATGTAAATTAATAAAATAATTGATTTTATGTGAGATTTAAGATTAGTTATGAATTAAATGGCTTATTGCCATAACAGTTAAATTTCAAGGACGAAATTTCTTTAGTGAGAGAGAATTGTAATGTTCAAGATTTTTAACAGGGAACTTTTTACCTAATATTGATAATTGGTGGTATATAGTGATAAAAGTAATATAGATAAATTCTATAAGTAGATAATAGTGAATAGTATATCTCAAAATTTACTGATAAAATTATTTTTACGATTTTACAGGACTAAAAATTGAATTAGAATCAAAGGTTAATAGTGAGGGTGCATCGTAATTAAAATGAGATTGCCTCACCTGATAAGCGGTTCTTTCATCTTCATCCATGCCTATCATCACCATCACCGCTAAAACTCCTCCTTCTTCTTTTCAGAAATTTTAACCAAAAATTTGAAGGAAATGGCAACTAGTTATGGAATTTTAAAAGAATAAGGTAGAAAAGGTGAAATTATCAGCAAGTGATCAATGAAAAAGAGATAAAAGAGAGAATAAGAGGGATTTTGAAAGAAGTATGTGTTTATGTATTTCTAATTTACATATATTTGAATTTCTATGAATTTTAATGTTTGAATAGGTTGATTGAGTTATTTAAATGATTTGTTATTTAAAAGTATTGGTGAAATGAATTGATGAGTGAAAACTGAATTAAAGGAACTTATAAGTGATGAGTATGATCCCTAATTCAATCATTAAAAGAAATGAATGGTTTGATGTTGTTTTTAGCCATGAGTGATGGTTAAAGATTGATTAATTAATGTTTGAATAAAGTATTTGATATAGACTCTTTTATGTCAAAAAAAAAAAATAGTTTTGATTCACTTTTATTATATGTTTTGGATATATTGAGTTTAAATGGTTAAGTGTACAAAATGCTTAAGTTTTGCCTGACATGGCCAGTGATACTCTCATGTCACTGGGTATGTTAATAATGCTATTTTTCAACATTAGTGACACGCCCATGTCACTAGGCATGTTAATAATGCCGTTTTTCAACATTAGTGGCATGCCCATGTCACTGGGCATGTCGTAGCTACTATGATACGAGATAAATGATACACCCAGTGACACGCCCATGTCATTGGGCATGTCAAAGCTTTTGTAAAATGGGTAAATGGCATGTTCATTGTGTAACATCCTTATGCCCTATATAATTACAATACATATTTTTAGTATGTGCAAAATACGTATATACGGTATAAAAATATCACAGACCGATTTAATAAAAAATTTCAAATTTCTATTTTAAAATTTCAAATACTAAATATATAAAATTAAATAATATATAAATATTCTTTACTTTCTATAGTAACCCGAAATAACATTTTATATGAAAATCTCTGGGAAAAATTCGCCAGAGTTTTGTTTGTAATTTGGACGTTCCCAAATTTAACAAAACACAACCTGCATAAAATAAACACTCCAAATAAAATAAATTCACCGTTTCATCAATACTTCTCAATTTCTCCATATTTTCTCAAAATACTTATATACTTCAAAATATAGGTATATATATCAACATCACATATAAGATCCCATCTTAAACAAATTATTCAAAATATTATTTACAATTTACATTATATACTTCAAAAAAACATATCATAAAATATATAATATCAAAATATACTATAATATCAAATATCTACATGCTGGCAACTGGCTCTAATCTTGATGTATTGAAAAACTCTTCAAGCTCAAAAATACAAACCTAGACCCGACTAGGTCCAGTAGAACTCCTCGGCTCTACCAAAATGTCCATGACACCTGTGCAACGAATTACAATTGTGCTAAGCCAAAGCCTAGTGGTACAAACTTTGATAACAATATAGTCCAAATATAATGTCAATGCACAAGACATATATATATCACAACTCATAATATTATATCTCATTATATTGTTCAATTGTATCATAATTCATAATTCACATTAAAGCAAAGACAAGCACGACCCAAAAAGGATCTAATATGCTATTCAAATTTCAGAGTTACTACTTTAGTCCATAATGACACCATGTGTCTAGCCCCGTAGGCAATATATCCATGGATAATGTAACAGCCCCAGTCTCTTGGACCTCAATCCGGCTAGACCCTTAGGCCCCAGTATCTTGGTCCTCAACCCGGCTAGACTGCTACAGTTTTTTTTAGGCTTACGACCCAGTCTTTTCACCCCAAAAATATCATATTTATCAGCTGGCCTGGCTTACGACCCAGTCTTTTCACCATTCCAGCGTTTAGCCATTAGGCAATCATAGGCATGCCGCCAAATCCAGAACTCTAAAAATTGAATAACATACTAGGCACACAATTTATTTATATTTCTCATTATCAAATTCTTTCATAATTCCTTTATCAAAACTTTTCTCATTTTCTCATGATCAAACTAGGCACATTGCATTATTATATCATCTTTTTCTCACTTTTTTTTCATTTATTCATTTTTCTCATTATTAATCTCTTTCTCACTGTCACATATTCAATCTAGGCACATTGCCTTATTTTCACATTTTTTTCTCGTTTTTCTCATTTTTCACATCTTTCTCATTTTTCACACTTTTCACACTTTTCTCATTTTTATCAATATCAATTCATTCCATGATTTCACATATCTCATTTTTGCATTCACAACACATTACCCAATTACTTTGGGTATTTTCACATAATATACATATTTCACATTCTACACAATTTTGCCATTATCAATGGCTTTTCACAATGCAATTAACACATATATGACATTACAAATGTCATAGTACATTATTCATACTCAATCAATGAACCAAGTAACTTAACACATATTCCAACCAAAATGTGTTAAGCCCAAATGTCATGCAAATATAAATAATATATTCAAAGTTTGTACATACCTCCACTAGCAACCCAAAGCAAGCTTAACACAACCTCCAATCCTATCCTTCCAACTTGCCCTTCACCACATGGATGAAGAAAATCAACCTCCCTCAATACCTATACCATATGTGATCATACATAATCATTTTGTAACATCCTAAAATTTTTGAAAATTTCTAATTTTTGGAAAATTTGATAAAATAAATTATATTTTAAAAGGATAAATTAAATTAATATTTTTAAATGAAAAATGAAGGGATTTTAAATGAAAAGGTGGAATATATATGTGATATATGTGCAAAATATATATAACATATAAAAGTTAACACTTTTTAAAAGAAAAGGGTATTTTGGTAATTAAATCTTATAAATTCAAAATTAATAAAATAATTCAAAAACAAATTAATTTTGAATGGAAGAGAAAAATTAGAACTTTTAATTTATTAAAAAAATAATTTAATATTAAATTATTTTAATATATATATGTGTGTGTGTGGTTAAAAAAAAGATGAAAGGAAAAGAATATTAAAAGTCTTCATCTTCTTCTTCAAGGACGTGGCTTCCATGGGAACTTGAAGATCAAGGATTTTCCTTCTTCCATACTCCATAAATTGAAGGAATTAACAAGTTTCAAGTGGATTTTTAGTGATTTCCACCAAAATTAGTTAGTTTCCATTTCTTTTCTTTGAATTCCATGGAAGATGAGATTATGTGAGTTTTGAGATTTTGATGTAGTATGTTATAATTGTTGGAATTGGTGTGTATGATGTTGTTTTGGGTAGTTAACAATGATTCTAAGGTTAGATTGAAGAGATGATGGAGTTTGGTTAAAGAATGGTGAAGAGAGAGAATTTAGGGTTATGGATTTTTGGGGTTTTAAAAACATGAATTTTAATTGTGAAAATTGGTTCTAAATGAGTTGTTTTTTAATCATAAACAAGTATTTTAAAGTCAAATATTGGATTTGGTGGTGTTAGGTTGGAGTTTGAGAATGGAAGTGGAGATTTAGGGTTTTGGAAAAGTGATTTTCCAAAGTGGTTGAATTGTGTGATTTTATTAGTTTAAGTATGTTGTTTAGTGTTAAAAGTGATGAAAATAAGCTTGGAATGAGTAATGGATTGTGTTGGAATGGAAAACCTTCAATGGGGGAAGGTTATGCCCTTTTTGAGATTTTGTGTATAAGAGTGTATTTTTATAATGTAAATGATTTAAATGTAATAAAATATGTTTTTAATAATATAAATAAACTTAAAAAACTAATTTAATTGTAGTAAAATGGAATTCCAATGTTGAAGTAAAGAAATGCTAAATTTTTGAAAATTTGTAGGAGTGATGTGTAATTATGGTTTAATGTTGGAAATGCCATTAAATGTGATATTAAATGATTATTTGTTATCACATTTGGTTTAGGCTTTGAGGGAGGTTGATTTTCTTCATCCAAGAGGTTGATTTGAAGGTTGTTTTTAGCTTGCTTTGGGTTGCTAGTGGAGGTATGTACAAACTTTGGATATAATGTTTATATTTGCATAACATTTGGACTTAACACATTTTGGTTGGAAAATGTGTTAAGCTACTTGGTTCATTGATTGTGTATGAATAATGTGCTATGACATTTGTAATGTCATATATGTGTTAAATGCATTGTGAAAAGCCATTGATAATGGCTAATTTGTGTAACATGTAAAATATGCATATTATGTGAAAATACCCAAAGTAATTGGGTAATGTGTTGTGAATGCAAAAATAAGATATGTGTAATAATGAAATGAATTGATATTGATAAAAATGATAAAAGTGAGAAAAGTGAGAAAAATGAGAAAGATGTGAAAAACGAGACAAGTGAGAAAAAAAATATGAAAATAAGGCAATGTGCCTAGATTGAATATGTAAAAAAAATGAGAAAGAGATTAATAATGAGAAATATGAATAAATTGTGTGCCTGGTATGTTATTCAATTTTCAGAGTTTTGGGTTTGGCGGCATGCCTATGATTGCCTACGGGCTATATGCTGGAATGGTGAAAAGACTGGGTCATAAGCCAGGCCAGTTGATAAATATGTTGGTTTTGGGGTGAAAAGACTGGGTCGTAAGCCTCAAGAACTGTAGCAATCTAGCCGGGTTGAGGACCAAGATACTAGGGCCTAAGGGTCCAGCCGGGTTGAGGTCCAAGAGACTGGGGTTGTTACATTATCTATGGATATATATATATTGCCTATGGGACTAGACACATGGTGTCATTATGGACCAAAGCAGTAACTCTGAAATTTGAATAGCATATTAGATCCTTTTTGGGCCCATGCTTGTCTTTGTTTTAATGTGAATTATGAATTATGAAATATTTGAAAAATATAAGAAAGTGGATTGGTGTGACATCTATATGCATTATGCATTGGCATTGTATTGAGTTTTATTGTTATTATCAAAGTTTGTACCACTAGGCTTTGGCTTAGCGCGATTGTTTCCATCGAGCAGGTGACAAGGTAGACCCAGCTGAGCCAGAGAGTTCTTCTAGACCAGGTCGAGACTAGACTTTTAGTTGAGCTTGTTGAGTTGCTATCGAGATCAGAAACAGTGCCAGCAGCATGTGTATATTTTTATGTTATTGTACATTTTTGAGTTTTATGCATAATATATTTTGTTTTGAATTTTACATATTGTATATTATAAAGAATGTTTGGGTCAATGTATTTGAAATGGGAAAGTAAGTGTGTTTTAAATTATATATATATATATGTATATGTATAAATGTTTGAGAAACTTGGTGAAATTGAGAAGTATGGTTGAGATGGTGATTTGAAATTATTTGGGAGTGTTTTCTTTTTTGCATGTTGTGCTTTGATAAATTTTGGGATATCCAAATTATAGACAAAACTCTAGCGAATTTTTCCCAGTGATTTTTATATATATTATTTATTTTGGGTTATTATAACAAGTAAAGAGTATTTGTATTCTATTTAATTTTTATATATTTAGAATTTGAAATTTTAAATTGAAAATGTGAAAAAAAATTTATTAAACCTGTCGGTGACATTTTTGTAACGTAGATGCATATTTTACATATGCTAAAAATATGTATTGTACGTATATAGGGTGCAAGGGTGTTACATTTGTTTTGGTATCAGAGCCTAGGTTTGAGGTTCTCGACCTAGGTAGAGAAAATGGGGAATTTGAAAATTAGTTTTTAATTGTAATATATACATTGGCACTGGCAATTTCTGATCTCTGATATAGTATTTTTCTGCTTTGTTTGCAGATATATGTAGTTATGGCATCTCGGCCGCATCAGGCTGCTGAGGGTTGTGCAGAGAGTGTGGCTTCAGATGAGGGTAGAGATGGAGCTAGAGTTGTATCTGCTGGTGAGGCATCTTTTTCTGTGCCCGTGAGACCAGCAGCTGATGAGGTTCTGCCTGGCTAGGTATGGCATATGGTAGAGTTGTCGAGGCAGGCTCCAATTCCACAGCCACCATAGCCGCAGCCGCAGTTGCCGGTGAGGCAGTATGATAAACTGAGAAAGTATGGAGCTGAGGACATTGTTGGTACTACAGACCCTACTGTAGCAAAGCAGTGGCTAGATCGGGTTCAGAGGATATTTATTCAGTTACATGCTAGTCCAGAAGAGAAGTTTGATTATGCCAGATCTCTTCTGCAGAGAGATTCATATGATTGGTGGAAGACAGTTCCACATGCTCTAGATGATCCACCAGTTTTGACCTATGATGATTTTCTGCGGGAATTTGAGCAGAAGTACTCCGAGAGAGTATAAAGATGTAAAGAAGATGGAGTTCCTGAGTCTGAGATAGGATACCAGGACAGTGACCGGGTATGAGATCGAGTTTATCCGGTTGAGACCCTCTATCATGTGCATCATTGTAGGCTCTCGGTATCAAGATTTTTTCCAATTAGTTGCAGCTGCCAGGAGTATTGAGAGGGCACAAAGTCTTGCAGCAGCTGCCAGGGTTGAGGAGACAAGAGTTAGGAGACCCCAAAGTGAGGCAGGATCTTCATCAGTGAAGAGAGACAGAGGGGGACATTTTTAGAGGTTTAGTAGGAGTCAGGGGCAGTTTGGCAGGTCAGTATAGCAGTAGAGACAGAAACAGAGACCTGCAGTTTTAGTGGCTAGTGCTCCGACTCCAGTGGCTCAGAGACCTACTCCACCTACTTGCGTTCATTGTGGTAGAGTACACGGAGGTTTCTACTAGTGGAGAGGTGCTTCAAGAGTGTGTTTTAGATGTGGGTCATCAAACCATTGTATCAGAGATTATGTCGAGCCACCAGAGGTTAGGCAGGCAGATACTGCAGCTTCTCGACCCAGTGTCAGAGGGGGTCATGGTGGCAAAGGTTTTAGTAGAGATGGTCGACCTGGGTTTAGTTAGGGAGGAGGCTCTACATCTGGGGGTAGTAGGCCAGATGAGGCTGGGCCATCTCAGCGGGTTTATGTGATGCAGAGGCAGCCAGATGCTTCAGACGTCATTTCAAGTACATTTTCTTTATTTTTTTTATTTCAATCCTTGCCCTATTAGATCTTGGATCTACGCATTCATACATAAGTGCATCCATATTTCCTGTGACTAAATTGCTTTTTGAGTCCCTAGGAATTGATGTCTTGGTGACAAATCCTTTAGGGCATAGTGTTGTGGTGAGTAGGGTGCACCGAGATAGTCTAGTTGTTGTTCAGGATGAGGAGTTTCTCGGTGACCTGATTGAGATGCCTTTCAGGGAATATGATCTGATTTTGGGCATGGATTGGTTATCCAAGCATGGGGCTATGGTAGATTGTCAAAAGAAATGTGTTACTTTGAAAACACGGGATGGTAGGGATGTTATAGTATCTAGTGAGCAGAGGTATCTTTCATCTATGTTTGTTTCAGTTGTTTCAGCTGGGAGGATGATTTGGAAGGGATGTGAGGCTTATCTTGCTCATGTTGTAGATACTAGAGTAGTGGGATCCCTACTTAAAAGTATTCCCACAGTTGTCGAGTTTCCAGATGTTTTCCCTGATGAGTTGCCAGGGGTACCTCCTGAGAGAGAAGTGGAGTTTGGTATCGATTTGTTGCCTGGTACCACTCCTATCTCTATTACCCTTTATCGGATGGTACCTGCTGAGTTGAGAGAGTTAAAGGTGCAGTTGCAGGAGTTATTGGATAAAGGGTTTATCCGCCCTAGTGTGTCCCCGTGGGGAGCGCCTGTGTTGTTTGTGAAGAAGAAGTATGGCACCATGAGATTGTGTATTGATTATAGGTAGTTGAATAAGGTGACCATCAAGAACAAGTATCCTTTGCCTTGGATAGATGATCTCTTTGTTCAGTTGAAGGGAGCAGCAGTATTCTCTAATATTGATATGAGATCAGGGTACCATCAGTTTAGAGTCAGAGATGTGGATGTACACAAGACAACTTTTCGTACGAGGTATGGGCATTATGAGTTTCTGGTGATGCCCTTTGGATTGACGAATGCACCAGCAGCTTTTATGGATTTGATGAACAGGGTATTCAGACCATTTTTGGATCAGTTTGTGGTAGTCTTCATTGATGACATCTTGGTGTATTCGCGTAATGAGGAGGATCATAATAGGCATTTGCGGATCGTATTGCAGACTCTGAGGGAGAAGCAGTTGTATGCTAAGCTGTCTAAGTGTGAGTTCTGGCCCGATTAGGTAGCTTTTCTTGGTCATGTGGTTTCAGCAGAGGGTATTAGAGTTGATCCAAGTAAAATTGAGGCTATCTTGAATTAGAGTTCACCGAAGACTGTGACAGAGGTTAGAAGTTTTCTGGGATCGGTATGCTATTATCATCGATTTGTGAAGGGTTTTTCTATAATAGCTACACCACTCACCAGATTACTTCGAAAAGGAGTTAAATTTGTGTGGACTGATTGGTGTCAGGCGAGTTTTGAGCAGCTGAGGGAGATGTTGACTCAGGCTCCTTTCCTTACCCCGCCTGTGGAAGGTAAACCATATGTGATATACATTGATGCTTCACACAGTGGTTTAGGTTGTGTTTTGATGCAAAAGGGTAGAGTCATTGCTTATGCCTCTCGACAGTTGAAACCGCATGAGCTAAATTATCCGACGCATGATTTGGAGTTGGCAGCCATAGTTTTTGCTTTGAAGATTTGCAGCATTATTTGTATGGGGAAAAGTGTTTTATTTATATGGATCACAAGAGTTTGAAATACCTGGGTGTTCAGAGAGAGCTGAATCTTCAGCAGAGACGGTGGTTAGAGTTGATTAAAAACTACGACTATTTCATTGATTATCATCCTGGTAAGGCAAATGTTGTTGATGATGCCTTGAGTAAAAAATCTTTGGTAGGTTTGATTGCTTATTCGCTCTCATTGCTTTTTGAGTTGAGAACTTTGCATGCTAGATTTGAATCTTCTGATGATGGTGCTTTGATGGCTCAGTTGCAGTTGAGGCCCATCTTGTTGGATCATATTAGGGAGGCTCAGTTGGCAGATGAGAGAATTTAGAAAATTGTGTTGGTTTGTCAGAAGGGGGAGAGTCAGGACTTTTATGTGAGGGATGATGGCAGTCTATGGTACAGAGATAGATTGCGTATTCCTGATGATGCAGAATTGAAAAGAATGATATTAGAAGAAGCACATCAGTCACTTTTTGCTATGCACCTTGGGAGTATCAAGATGTATCAAGACTTGAAGCGGCATTATTGATGGTTAGGTATGAAGAGGGACATAGCAGAGTTTGTATCCAGATGTCTCACTTGCCAGAAAGTGAAGGGTGAGCACCAAGTTCCTTCAGGGTTGCTCTAACCTTTGTCAATGCCAGAGTGGAAATGGGAGCGAGTGACAATGGATTTTGTGACTGGACTGCCTTTGACCCAGAAGAAGCATGATGCAATCTGGCTAATAGTTGATTGGATGACGAAGACAACTCATTTTCTTCCAGTTCGGATGGATTTTTCTCTTGAGAGGTTGGCTGAGCTGTATATCAACGAGATAGTCAGGTTGCATGGAGTCCCAGTTTCTTTAGTGCCGGATCAAGATTCCCAGTTTACTTCCAGGTTTTGGAAGAGTTTGCATGATGCTTTGGGTTCTCGATTGCATTTTAGTACTGCTTTTCATCCTCAGACAGATAGACAATCAGAGAGAGTGATACAGATTCTGGAGGATATGTTGAGGAGCTGTATCATTGAATTTATCGGGAAATGGGATAGATTTTTGCCATTAATTGAGTTTGTTTATAACAACAATCATCAGTCGAGTATTGGGATGACTCCTTATGAGGCTTTATATGGGAGGAGATGCAGGACACCTTTGTGTTGGGATGAAGTTGGAGAAGATAAACTGGTTGGTCCTAATTTGATTAAGGAAACAGAGGAGAAAGTGAAGGTGATTCGGGGTCATTTGAAAGCAGCTTCAGAGCGATAGAAATCCTATTCAGATTTAAAGAGAAGAGAGATAGAGTTCAGTGTGGGAGATAAAGTGTTTTTGAAGGTGTCTCCATAGAAGAAGATTTTGAGATTTGGTCGCAAAGGGAAATTGAGTCCTCATTTCATAGGACCATATGAGGTGTTGGAGAGAGTTGGTCCTGTAATATCCCAATATATGCCCTAGAAGTTTTAATACAATTGTTGTGTGATTTAAATTAAAGGTATATATGTTTTTGCAAAGGAAATGATTGTGTAAATGGAATGTATATGTTGTATATATGTTAATATATAATACATATAAATTAGTCAAAAGAAAAGTCAAGAGAAGAAAGGGTGTGGTGGAGGATTTTTGGAAATAAGTAATTATTATTATTATTATTATTATTATTATTATATATATATATGGTTACCGTGAGAAGAGGAGGAGATATTTTCTTTTTTCTTCTTCTTCCCCTTTTTGGTTCTTGCACGAGAGAGAGAGAGAGAGAGATAGAGAGAGGTGATGATCTTCATCAAATTTCTTAAGGATTTTAAGAGTATTGAAGATGGAGATGAAGATTTGGCAACATATTCAAGTAAGTATTAATCTCTTGAGTTGATTTTATTGATTATATGTATATATGAGTCTTTATCTTCTTGTTTTGATTTTCTTTTGGATTGAGGTTATGTTTGGTATAATTGGTGTGTAAGATGAAGATAATGAAAGATTGAAGTATGTAAATGTGTGGAATTGATAACTAAGTGATGATATGTTGAGATAATTGTGAGGATGATGATGAATGGTTGAGTTAGGGTTTAGAATAAATGAATTGGTACTTTGAGTAATTGATTCTAGTGATGTATATATATATATTAATTAGTATGATGATATAATGAAGTTATATAAATGTTAAGGTGATAGAAAATTGATAAATATAAACAAAGATAATGGTTAAGAGGGTGGTGGTGTGCATTTTGAAGGGTTTGGATGAATTTTGAAGTGTTTGGTCTTTAAATCAATGAAGGACACGGCTAAGTTATGAGAGACACGGCCAAGTTAGGGCAAACCTGGCCGTGTTGGATGAGTTTTGGAGAGACACGGCCATTGGCTTGGCCGTGTCCCTTGCCTGTGTTCGTTACTGTTGGATTTTTGCTGAGAGACATGGCCGTGTCCCTTGCCCGTGTCTGCCTCGGATGAATTGGTGTTGAGTGACACGTCCACAAGCTTGGCCGTGTTCCTTGAGTGTGTTGGCCACTGGATGATTGTGTTGGGAGACACGGCCACAAGCTTGGCCGTGTCCCATGAGGGTGTTAACTTTTGTGTTTGTTATTTGTTCTTCATACATTGTTGGATCTTCAAATGTCTTTTGTACCTAAACACAATTAAAATAATAATGATCCAACTAAATGGATATGGAAGGTTCTAAATCCATGAATAATGTAAATTGTTATGTATATATATCAATGATGATATAGGAAATGTGGAAGATATAATGATCATTGAAAAAGTATGTGCAATGTCATTGATTAGGTATACTTGAGTGATGAATTGATCAATATGATTGGATGATAATGTTGATACTATATGAACCATATTATGTCTTATGCATTGTGAACCTTGTGAATTGTAATGTGGTATGTGAATAATGTAATTTGTGATGTTATACCAATGATGCTATATATATAATGTGAAGGATATGATGAAGTAATTGCTTATGTACAATTGAATAATGAAATATTATGATATGATTTGAGATATAATATGATGTGAAGTCATTGTTATTGACTATGATGATTCAAATGAAATGTGAGGCCATTGTTATTGGCTATGATAATTCAATTGAGAATGAAATTGATAAATGAATTGTATAGCTAATGTGTTATTCCATTTTCAGAGTTTGTTGTTGGTGGCATGCCTAATATGAGTAACAATCTCTTGAAGTTAGGTTGGATTTGATCCTTGAAGCCAAGTTGGGTTGAAGTTTAACATGTTTTACTCCCCTTGAAGCTTGGTTGGGTCTAATCCTTGAAGCCTAATTGAGATGTTACAACCCTTGAAGCTAGGTTGGATTGGTTCTTGAAGCCAAGTTGGGTTGATACTTAGCATGCTTTGTTCCCCTTGAAGCTTGGTTGAACCTAAATCCTTGAAGCCTAGTTGGGATAATGATATTGATAAATGTGATGATTAAACCAAAGCATTACTCTGAAAATTGAATGGCATATTAGCGTGTTGTTTGGGCCCGAGTCTGTCTTTGTTGTCAATGTGATATCCAAATGTTGAAATAAATGAATAATGAGATCTATGAATGCTTTTGATGAAAATATGATTTATGTTTAATGAATTGTGAATAATACAATGTTATGAAGTATGATTTTGTAATGTGTGTATTGATATATTGAAAGTGAATATGGCTTGAGGAGCTTTGTTGAGATATGAGTTTATGAAAATATAGTATGTTGTGTACAATGTATATGAATGTGGAATTTGTAAGAATTGTTTTCATGAAGGTTTGGATAGGCCATTGAAAGGTGATTTGTTGAAATGATGTATATGTATATGTATATGAGATAGAAATGGTAAGTATTGTATTGTGAATGTTCTATGTAAATATGTGTATAATTTTATGAGATTAGTGGAAATATATGAAGAATGCATTGAGAAAGGAAAAACGGGGTAAGCGAACCATAGAACATAATGCTAAAAACATGAGGTATGATTATTTTGTAAAGTATATTTTAATATTTATTTATACTACTAAGCTCTCGGGCTTAGCGCGGATATGTAATCGCACAGGTATTTATGCGGATGATCTGGAAGCCTAGCTGTTATGCCACGAAAAGAGTAAGAGTATCTCGAGACCAACTAGAAGGTGATGCATACATATGTAATATTAACTATGTTGTAGTTTTGATAAGAATAATGACTTTTGTAAATGTTCTTTAAACTAATATAATATTGTTTGTACTTGGATAAAGGTTTTTAAATTGAAACGAAAAGTGACATTCTTATACTTTATATACGCATTGTATGTATACCAGGTATATGTATAGTGCTTATATAGAGTATGGGGGCGTTACAATTATTTTGGTATCAAAGCTTAGGTTCGAGATTCTCGGCCTAAGTGAAATTAAAAAGAAAATTTTTGAAAAGTTTAAATAAGAATTAAAAAGAAGATTTTGGAAATGCAATTGGTAAAACATACATATGCATTCACACCTATGTTGGTCTCGAACGTGGCATTATGTGAATTGTGAATTGTGATGTATTTGAATTACATGAGATAAATGATAGTGTGTAAATAAGGTTTCTTATGAAAGCAAATTTTGAAATGTTGATAATTGAGCGGTGATTGTGATATAAAGAAATGATATGGAAGGTATAGTAAAAAGTTTGATTATTGATATATGTATGACATTTAAAGATATGGCTAGAAGAATAAAGTTGGAAGTGAGTTAAAAAAAATGAAATTAAGATTTAGAGTATGTAATCTTTTCTTTATTATTTGAATCTCTTTCTAATAAACTTTATGTTTGGATTTCTAGAAAGAGAAAATATTGCTGGATGGGTAATATGAAAAGACATGTTATGTAAATGACAATAGTACGGTGAAATATTGAATGAGTTGTTTGGTATAGATTAAGTGTGATAATTTAAGGTGTGGATATGTAAAGTTAAGGTTTTGTTTAAAAAGAAAAGGAGATGATGTTAGTTAAGTACGAAGTGATATAGGTGTTGTTTGTATTGTTATTTTAATACAAACATGATGATTTCAATATTAGAAATGTGATATGCTTGAATATTGTGAAAGCTCATGTAAATGGTGATGATATGTGATAATTAAATTTTTGGAATGAGTTTAATAATGGTAAAACATATATGTTTTGATGTTGCTTTGTGGTATATACATATAAGATGTTTTAAAGTTGATATTAAGAGAATGAGATGAATAAATTGAAGTTTAAGTAAATTAGTAAGTTGAAAATTTATAGTTTTAATGGAATGTGAAAAAAGAGCAATTAAATATTAATAGTTTAATGTATTTACATGAGATATATGAAATGAATATTAGTGCACATGAAAGTATTAGGAATTGAGAGAAGTGATTGATAGTAGGAAAATTTGGTTTTAAATGAAAGAAAATGAATTGAGCAAAAGAAAATGAGTTACTTTAAGTAATTTGATTGGAAAGGATGAAAATGATTATGAAAGATGTGTTAAAGATATTTATAAACAAATGTGAGAGAGATATCACATTGGAAATGTGATTAAACTCCTTGTGAAATAATATTATAAGTAGAGTGTATATATTTATTGAAGTTAATGAATAACTTAGGTTATGATAAACAAATGAGAATGATGATAGTCAAAGGAAAGTGGTAAATATTAAATTTGTATAAACTATATGCAAAAGAGAAATTTAATAAATTGAATAATTATGTGTATATATATAAAAAGGATATGTGAGATAAACTTTTCAACATGAATGTAATGGTTATATGTAAGAAAGGTGGGAAGTGAGTCACACTATAAATGTGACTTATGAATGTGTATATAATATGTTTATTATTTTATACCATTACATGTTTAATGGTATTAGAAATGAGATTGCATATAGTAGTGGACCAAATAGAGATTAAATCTTAATTTTTGTAGAATAGATTATGTGATGAAATAGAAGATGAAAATGGATTTGGGTAGTATTGGATAAACTAAATGAGACTACCATAAGATGTTTTGGAACTCAAAGTATTTATGTGTGGAAGTGTTTTATGTATAAGTGTATAATAAGAAATTGTAGGGAAAGAATTGTATATTTGAAATTTTTAGAAGAGATGGATTGGAAATGGAGTAATAAATGAAACTTGTGTAAGATTTGTATCTGATTGAAGGATCGGCATAGAAAATGTTAACGAGTTAAACTTGTTAGATTTGCATATGAGTTAGGTTAATGATGATTAAATAGTCAAAAGCAAACTATTTTGAGATGGAATTAAAATGTGTTAATTCTTGGTGTAATAAAAGTTTAGAGGATAAATATATAACTTTTGTGATACAATCTAGCATTATAGTCGTAAAGACTGGAATTCGAATGATAGAAGAATGATATTGATTTACAAATCTCAAGTGTGATTGTTAATATATCATGGTCATATGATTTGGTTAGTGTGATTAGTTGGTTAGTTTTATTATCTTCAAATTTAGAGCCGAGATGATATAACTGTAGTACCGTTTTGGTAAGATTGATAACTATGTTTCTAGATATATTGGTTAAAAGATATGATTGAATAATGAGATGTTCTATATAGTTGATGATATATGTGTATATTATTTTGATGTGACGAGAAACCATGATGGTTGGAAATGAATTATAATTGAGGTATAGTGCCCAATTGATTTTGAGAAATGAATTGTGAAAAGATAAATGAACAGACCTATCTGCCTCCTGCGGACCCTTGGGATTGGCAGTGGCCTGAGGCCCAGTGGGCAACCGACCTGGTTGGGGGAGGAAAGCTCGTTTATGAAGTTATAGTTGTTGGCCATATTGATAAACTTTGAATGAGTATAAGAAATGATGATATAATTATTGAAATAATGAAATGTATATGTATAAGCATGATTCTTATTGATTGAATATATGAATTTGGAAAGATTAGAATTTGAATATAAGTTTGACCTAATGAACTTAGGTTATATATATGTATATATGGTGAAATTCCATGATAAATTTCGATAAGCTAATTGTTGATTTGAATCAAATAAGGTTGAAATGTTAGTATATTGTGATAGATAGATCGATTGATCTAGATTTCGCTAAAGTTGCGAGTCAATATTGAGATTTAATATGTACAGTTGTACTAGGAGTGTAAAATTGAAATGGTAATGTGTATGATGTAATATTCGGATATATGAATGAACATAAATAAATTGAATTATATCAATTGTACATGGTGAGAAAAAGAGAAATGTTGTTCACCTGTTAAGTAAGTTTAAAAACATTGTGTTAACATTTATATTAAGTGAGAAGCAAGCTAAAGAAGGTAAGGATATTGTTATCCATTGAGGTTTGGTATATGTTATTTTGAAAGTGATTGTAAGAATGGAATAATCAATGTTAAGATATTAATTAATGACTCTTTAGGTTAAAGTTAAGAGAATATCTATAAAGAGTTAAAGTGATAATCTAACTCTAATACAAAGATAAAATTCATTGGAGATGTAATAAATTATATTGATGGCTTTGTTGAGAAAGTAATAAGATATAAAGATATATATATCTATACAATGATGAATTGTGAAATTCAGAGAAGATGATTATTTCTAAGGGGGAGAGTAGAAGTTATGTGATTCGATAAAATTATAATGTAAAATACGATTATCTTTGTATGAAAGTTAAGATGGTGATTTGTTCTAAATGGGTTGTTATTATGCTGGATAATTTCGAGGACGAAATTATTTAAGGGGGGAGAGAATTGTAATATCCCAATATATGCCCTAGAAGTTTTAATACAATTGTTGTGTGATTTAAATTAAAGATATATATGTTTTTGCAAAGGAAATGATTGTGTAAATGGAATGTATATGTTGTATATATGTTAATATATAATGCATATAAATTGGTCAAAAGAAAAGTCAAGAGAAGAAAGGGTGTGGTGGAGGATTTTTGGAAATAAGTAATTATTATTATTATTATTATTATTATATATATATGGTTACCGTGAGAAGAGGAGGAGATATTTTCTTTTTTCTTCTTCTTCCCCTTTTTGGTTCTTGCACGAGAGAGAGAGAGAGAGAGATAGAGAGAGGTGATGATCTTCATCAAATTTCTTAAGGATTTTAAGAGTATTGAAGATGGAGATGAAGATTTGGCAACATATTCAAGTAAGTATTAATCTCTTGAGTTGATTTTATTGATTATATGTATATATGAGTCTTTATCTTCTTGTTTTGATTTTCTTTTGGATTGAGGTTATGTTTGGTATAATTGGTGTGTAAGATGAAGATAATGAAAGATTGAAGTATGTAAATGTGTGGAATTGATAACTAAGTGATGATATGTTGAGATAATTGTGAGGATGATGATGAATGGTTGAGTTAGGGTTTAGAATAAATGAATTGGTACTTTGAGTAATTGATTCTAGTGATGTATATATATATATTAATTAGTATGATGATATAATGAAGTTATATAAATGTTAAGGTGATAGAAAATTGATAAATATAAACAAAGATAATGGTTAAGAGGGTGGTGGTGTGCATTTTGAAGGGTTTGGATGAATTTTGAAGTGTTTGGTCTTTAAATCAATGAAGGACACGGCTAAGTTATGAGAGACACGGCCAAGTTAGGGCAAACCTGGCCGTGTTGGATGAGTTTTGGAGAGACACGGCCATTGGCTTGGCCGTGTCCCTTGCCTGTGTTCGTTACTGTTGGATTTTTGCTGAGAGACACGGCCGTGTCCCTTGCCCGTGTCTGCCTCGGATGAATTGGTGTTGAGTGACACGTCCACAAGCTTGGCCGTGTCCCTTGAGTGTGTTGGCCACTGGATGATTGTGTTGGGAGACACGGCCACAAGCTTGGCCGTGTCCCATGAGGGTGTTAACTTTTGTGTTTGTTATTTGTTCTTCATACATTGTTGGATCTTCAAATGTCTTTTGTACCTAAACACAATTAAAATAATAATGATCCAACTAAATGGATATGGAAGGTTCTAAATCCATGAATAATGTAAATTGTTATGTATATATATCAATGATGATATAGGAAATGTGGAAGATATAATGATCATTGAAAAAGTATGTGCAATGTCATTGATTAGGTATACTTGAGTGATGAATTGATCAATATGATTGGATGATAATGTTGATACTATATGAACCATATTATGTCTTATGCATTGTGAACCTTGTGAATTGTAATGTGGTATGTGAATAATGTAATTTGTGATGTTATACCAATGATGCTATATATATAATGTGAAGGATATGATGAAGTAATTGCTTATGTACAATTGAATAATGAAATATTATGATATGATTTGAGATATAATATGATGTGAAGTCATTGTTATTGACTATGATGATTCAAATGAAATGTGAGGCCATTGTTATTGGCTATGATAATTCAATTGAGAATGAAATTGATAAATGAATTGTATAGCTAATGTGTTATTCCATTTTCAGAGTTTGTTGTTGGTGGCATGCCTAATATGAGTAACAATCTCTTGAAGTTAGGTTGGATTTGATCCTTGAAGCCAAGTTGGGTTGAAGTTTAACATGTTTTACTCCCCCTTGAAGCTTGGTTGGGTCTAATCCTTGAAGCCTAATTGAGATGTTACAACCCTTGAAGCTAGGTTGGATTGGTTCTTGAAGCCAAGTTGGGTTGATACTTAGCATGCTTTGTTCCCCTTGAAGCTTGGTTGAACCTAAATCCTTGAAGCCTAGTTGGGATAATGATATTGATAAATGTGATGATTAAACCAAAGCATTACTCTGAAAATTGAATGGCATATTAGCGTGTTGTTTGGGCCCGAGTCTGTCTTTGTTGTCAATGTGATATCCAAATGTTGAAATAAATGAATAATGAGATCTATGAATGCTTTTGATGAAAATATGATTTATGTTTAATGAATTGTGAATAATACAATGTTATGAAGTATGATTTTGTAATGTGTGTATTGATATATTGAAAGTGAATATGGCTTGAGGAGCTTTGTTGAGATATGAGTTTATGAAAATATAGTATGTTGTGTACAATGTATATGAATGTGGAATTTGTAAGAATTGTTTTCATGAAGGTTTGGATAGGCCATTGAAAGGTGATTTGTTGAAATGATGTATATGTATATGTATATGAGATAGAAATGGTAAGTATTGTATTGTGAATGTTCTATGTAAATATGTGTATAATTTTATGAGATTAGTGGAAATATATGAAGAATGCATTGAGAAAGGAAAAACGGGGTAAGCGAACCATAGAACATAATGCTAAAAACATGAGGTATGATTATTTTGTAAAGTATATTTTAATATTTATTTATACTACTAAGCTCTCGGGCTTAGCGCGGATATGTAATTGCGCATGTATTTATGCGGATGATCTGGAAGCCGAGCTGTTATGCCACGAAAAGAGTAAGAGTATCTCGAGACCAACTAGAAGGTGATGCATACATATGTAATATTAATTATGTTATAGTTTTGATAAGAATAATGACTTTTGTAAATGTTCTTTAAACTAATATAATATTGCTTGTACTTGGATAAAGGTTTTTAAATTGAAACGAAAAGTGACATTCTTATACTTTATATACGCATTGTATGTATACCAGGTATATGTATAGTGCTTATATAGAGTATGGGGGCGTTACAGGTCCAGTGGCTTATACATCTTAAATAATTAAATATAAAATTATTTTAATATATATATGTGTGTGTGGTTAAGGAAAAGAATATTAAAAGTCTTCATCTTCTTCTTCTTCTTCTTCAAGGACGTGGCTTCCATGGGAGCTTGAAGACCAAGGATTTTGCTTCTTCCATACTCCAAAAATTGAAGGAATTAATAAGTTTTAAGTAGATTTTTGGTGATTTCCACCAAAATTAGTAAGTTTCCATCTCTTTTCTTTGAATTCCATGGAAGATGAGATTATGTAAGTTTTGATATTTTGGTGTAGTATGTTATAATTGTTAGAATTATTGGTGTGTATGATGCTATTTTGGGTAGTTAATAATGATTCTAAGGTTAGATTGAAGAGATGATGGAGTTTGGTTAAAGAATGGTGAAGAGAGAGAATTTAGGGTTATGGATTTTTGAGGTTTTGAAAACATGAACTTTAATTGTGCAAATTGGTTCTAAATGAGTTTTTTTTTTCATAAACAAGTATTTTAAAGTCAAATATTGGATTTGGTGGTGTTAGGTTGGAGTTTGAGAATGGAAGTGGAGATTTAGGGTTTTGGAAAAGTGATTTTCCAAAGTGGTTGAATTGTGTGATTTTATTTGTTTAAGTATGTTGTTTAGTGTTAAAAGTGATGAAAATAAGCTTGGAATGAGTAATGGATTGTGTTGGAATGGAAAACCTTTAATGGGGGAAGGTTATGCCCTTTTTTAGATTTTGTGTATAAGAGTGTATTTTTATAATGTAAATGATTTAAATGTAATAAAATATGTTTTTAATAATATAAATAAACTTAAAACACTAATTTAATTGTAGGAGAATGGAATTCCAATGTTGAAGTAAGGAAAGGCTAAATTTTTGGAAATTTATAGGAGTGATGTGTAATTATGGTTTAATGTTGGAAATGCCATTAAATGTGATACTAAATGATTATTTGTTA
This sequence comes from Garcia nutans, assembly GCA_947685225.1. Lineage (NCBI taxonomy): Eukaryota > Viridiplantae > Streptophyta > Magnoliopsida > Malpighiales > Euphorbiaceae > Garcia > Garcia nutans. The sequence continues at coordinate 9,632,327 of CANTUV010000024.1, read as the reverse complement.
TCACATTTGGTTTTGGATTTTAGGGAAGTTGATTTGCTTCATCCAAGTGGTGAAGGGCAAGTTGAAAAGATTTGATTGAATGTTGTTTTTAGCTTGCTTTGGGTTGCTAGTGGAGGTATGTATAAACTTTGAATATAATGTTTATATTTGCATAACATTTGGACTTAACACGTTTTGGTTGGAAAATGTGTTAAGCTTCTTGGTTCATTGATTGTGTATGAATAATGTGCTATGACATTTGTAATGTCATATATGTGTTAAATGCATTGTGAAAAGCCATTGATAATGGCTAATTTGTGTAACATGTGAAATATGCATATTATGTGAAAATACTCAAAGTAATTGGGTAATGTGTTGTGAATGCAAAAATGAGATATGTGTAATAATGAAATGAATTGATATTGATAAAAATGAGAAAAGTGAGAAAAGTGAGAAAAATGAGAAAGATGTGAAAAATGAGAAAAGTGAGAAAAAAAATGGTGAAAATAAGGCAATGTGCCTAGATTTAATATGTAAAAAAATGAGAAAGAGATTAATAATGAGAAATATGAATAAATTGTGTGCCTAGTATGTTATTCAAATTTTAGAGTTCTGAATTTGGCGGCATGCCTATGATTGCCTACGGTCTATACACTGGAATGGTGAAAAGACTAGGTCGCAAGCTAGGCCAGCTGAAAAATATGTTGTTTTTGGGGTGAAAAAACTAGGTTGTAAGCCTCAAAAACTGTAGCAGTCTAGCCGGGTTGAGGACCAAGATACTGGAGCCTAAGGGTCTAGCCGGGTTGTGGTACAAGAGACTAGGGTTGTTACATTATCCAAGCATGGGGTTGTTACATTGTGGATCAAAGCAGTAACTCTGAAATTTGAATAGCATATTATATCCTTTTTGGGCCCATGCTTGTCTTTGTTTTAATGTGAATTATGAATTATGAAATATTTGAAAGATATAAGAAAGTGGATTGGTGTGACATCTATATGCATTATGCATTGGCATTGCATTGAGTTTTATTATTATTATCAAAGTTTGTACCACTAGGCTTCGGCTTAGGCTGATTGTTTCCATAGCGCAGGTGACAGGGTAGACCCAGCTGAGTCAAAGAGTTCTTCTAGACCAGGTCGGGTCTAGACTTGTAGTTGAGCTTGTTGAGTTCTATCGAGATCAGAAACACTGCCAGCAGCATGTATATATTTTTATGTTATTGTACATTTTTGAGTTTTATCCATAATATATTATTTTTTAGATTTTACGTATTGTATATTATAAAGAATGTTTGGGTCAATGTATTTGAAATGGGAAAGTAAGTGTGTTTTAAATTATATATATCTATTTGTATAAATGTTTGAGAAACTTGGTGAAATTGAGAAGTATGGCTGAGATGGTGATTTGAAATTATTTGGGAGTGTTTTCTTTTTTACAGGTTGTGTTTTGATAAATTTTGGGATATCCAAATTACAGACAATACTCTAGTGAATTTTTCCAGAGATTTTTAGATATATTATTTATCTTGGGTTCTTATAACAAGTAAAGAATATTTGTATTCTATTTAATTTTTATATATTTAGAATTTAAAATTTTAAATTGAAAATGTGAAAAAAAAATTATTAAACCGGTCGGTGGCATTTTTTGTACCGTATATGCGTATTTTACATATGTTGAAAATTTGTATTGTACGTATATAGGGTATAAGGGTGTTACACATTTAATATCACATTCTAAGGTATTCTCAACACAAAACCATAATTAAACATCACTCTAAACCAAATCCCAAAATTAAGCTTCACCTCACTTTAACTTTGAAAAACCATATCAAGCCATTTAAGTTAGTGTTTTAAATTTATTAATATCATTAGAAACATGTTTTAGCATGTTTAAACCAATTACATTAATTAACCCCATGCTTATGCTCAAAACCCTAAAATGTCATAACCTTCACCATTGAAGGATCTCCATACCAACTCAATCCAATTATCATTTCAATCTTATTTCCACCACTTATATCATTAAATAACATATTTAAGCATTAAAATCAAACAATTAATCATTCTTTAAAAATTCACTTTTTGAAAACCCTAAATCAATACTACCATCTTCAAACTCTATCCAAACTTAACTAAATCCATCATTTGATTTTAAAATCCTTATTTATGAATCAAAACAACACATTTGGAACCAATTTACACAATTAAAACTCCTTATTTCAAAAACTCAAATGTTCCATAACCCTAAATTCTCTCTCTTCACCAAAGTCAACTTAAATTCAACCATTTCTTAAATCTAACCTTAAAATCATTTTTAATCACTTAAAATACCTTCATCCATATCCAAATAGATAATTAAATCGTACAACTTCAAAAACCCAAAACACACATATTCAAACTTTTATGGAAATCCAAAGAAAAAGTGAGTAAACTTACTAATTAAAGAGGAAAACCTTAAAACTCCACTTGAAACTTTGTAAATATTTCAATTAAATGAGTTTGAAATAAGCAAATCCCTCTCTTGAATCCATGAAAGTCGGCCTTGAAGGAAGAAAGAAGAAGATGAAAAAAAAAAGGTGATTTTCTCTTTTCTCCCACTCACATTTTCAACCTTATATAAATTATTATTTTAATATATTTTTAATTAATTAATTAATTATTTATTTATTTAATTAAAATCCCAAAATATTATCTTCCATCCAAAATTATTTATTTCTGAATTATTTTATTAATTTTAAATTTCTAAGATTTAATTACCAAAATACCCTTTTACTTTGACTTTTCTTTTACAAAGTGTTGACTTTTATATGTTTTATATATTTTACATATATATCACATATATATTCCACTTTTTCATTTAAAATCCCTTCATTTTTTATTTAAAATTATTAATTTAATTTATTCATTTAAATTATATTTTATTTTATCAATTTTTTAAAAATTAGAACTTTTCAAAATTTTGGGATATTACACATATGCACAAGTAATGTGTATCTTATATACACATCAAATGTACCTTATATGTGTATTAAATATTAAGTATGTAATGTATTAATTCAACATATACAATTAATATACCATATGTATATGTTATATATACTCTAGATATATATATTGAGTATATATAATTTATATCTCCAAATACTTATTTAATTACTCCAAAATCAAGGACATTACACATTGACACGCCCATGTTGCCGGGCATGTCACTTGAAGAAATTTGCCCAAAATATCTCTTTTCTAGTTTTTCCTCCATGATTTTAGCCTAAATGATTGTAAGGTCTCAAAGTGTAAAGGATTTTTTTTGAAATCAACCCAATTTTGTATATATAATAAATATGTGTAATACCAAGTGTTGGTCAAAGAATTATCCCATTGAAGTGATATAGATAATTCAATGTTAATCAAAACTAATGAATTGCCCAAATCATACTGATTTTAGATCTAGCTTTGGATTGAATGGCTAGCCAGAGGGGGGAATAGCCATAGTTATAGTGAGCACCTCGTGCCAATAATGGATACATCGTGTCATCAGTGACAGTAGGCAAGTGTTATAATGATTGAAAATGTATATAATGATATAAGATACAAAGTGCTCCAAAGTGTAGTACTAAATCAAATTGCCAAAATTATAAATTAAATGAAATTATCCTATATGTGAAACTAAAAAGTAAGACTTACTGAAAAACAAAATAAGTGTAGTATGAACAATGTTAACAAAATGAGAAAGTAAGTCTTAAATGAAATGATTCAAAAAGAGAAAAGTTATAATACCGAGAGTATAGTATCGCATGATAATTTTATAAAGTTAAAGTTATTTATTTTGTGTAATCAAAATATCATGTTGGTTTGTTATTGAAAATATTTAATGTATTGAAATATTTCTCAAAACTGAGTTTTATTACTATATTCCGGTAAGTATTTTTCATTAACATTAAGTGACAAAATATGTTTATACAAGCACCACTAATGTTTGCTTAACGTGTTAGAATTATTTTCTGACACGTAGGTATCATGTCATCAGAGCAAGTTAAGAAGTGGAACTAAAGATCTCAGAAATTATCTACAGAACATATAGAGATCTTTTGTATATTGTAGTTGTATGTTATGAAGTATATATATATGCAATTTATCTTGGCTATTTGAGAGACTGTATAAATTTGTAAATGTGAAAGAAATATTTGTATCTGGTTTGTTGGAGATATTGGAGATTGTTTATTATATTGGATTTATAAATGTTGTATTATATAGATTGTATTATATAGATTGTATTATTATTTAAATTTTTTTAGTAACATTTTTTAAAGAAACTTTGTCAATGAATTGATTAGAGTACTGAATGTATATCGAGTAGCATTCACTAATTGTTTTATATGAGAAATGTCAGGGATGTTACACTTCGGCACTATTAGGCTCAGGGCCTTAGAGAACACGGGCCTAAAACCAGAGAAAATGGCGTCGCCACCCAGATGGACTGGGAAAAAGAAAGGGGTGGATGTCTCCATTGCTAAGGAATCACCAACCCTCCTTAATGGGTTCAGAAAGTTGGGTATATATGAGGAAGATGAGAATGACCCAGCACCCCCTATAATGCCCGATTCGTTGAAACCGGCCTCCTTTTCAAGTCTAAACATTATTAAATTCTTGATTATTATGATATTATCCATATTACACACAACTTAAAAGAAATAGACATCCATCCCCTCTATTAAAACAAAATAATCAAAATAGGCACCCATCTAAGGATGTAAACATGCCTTTACAATGATGGTCTAATGTCTAAAAACTAAATAAAATAAGACACCCACCATAAGTGGAAACATGCCTTTTACATTAATCCAAAACTTAAAATAAATTAAATTACATTAAGCTTAACTAATGAGGTACCCACCAAGTGGAAACATACCTCTTACATTTTTTAAGTACTAAATAATTAACCAAATGAAATTAAATCATTCAAACACTCTCCATAAGCAAAATAGAATAAATCATCCATAAACAAATAAAGCATTAATAAATCATTCATCATAAACATGAAATAATTGAATCTAGGTTTTAATATTTAAATTAAGCATCAAATATACAAATTCACTGTTTACGTATTAAATTAGGGTTTTTAGGATAAAATAAGGGTTTTAGTATAAGGATTGGGATTTTAGGGTTTATGGATGAAAATTGAGGTTTTGTTTTTGGAAATAGGGTTTTAAGATTTTATAGGTTTAGGATTAGGGTTTTGAGATTTAGAGTTTAGGTTTTAAGGACTCTGGATATTAGTATTTAGGCTTTAGGAAACATATTTTGGATTAGGGTTTTGGTTTTAAGAATGAATTTTAGATTCAGAAATTAGAAAATAAATTAGGGTTTTTAGAAATTTGAAAAACATATTATGATTTTGGAAATTGCAAAACTATTTAGGGCTTTGGAACTTGTAAAGCTAATTAGGGTTTTAGAAATTTGGAAAACAATTTAGGGTTTTAAAAATTGAGAAAACATATTAGGGTTTTTAGAAAATGGGAAAACAAATTAGGGTTTGGAAAATAGATTAGGGTTTTGATGATTATACCATTGATTTAAACATTGAGCTACAGAATGAAATAATATGGATTGAGTTTTGGTTTTGTAAAATATGTAATCGAGGTTTTACCAATTAAGCTACTGGATTAAAGAGAAAATCAAGACAAGCAATAAAAATGTTTAAAAGAAAAGAAAATATAGCTACTTGTTTGGATCATCTATGTGTTTATGTTTTGTGTGATTTTCTTAGCTGTTGATTGATTTTTCTTTTAAGTTGTGTTTAAAGTTTGTTTAAAGTATTTGATTCAGGTTAAAGAACAAAACAATGGAGCTTTAATTCAAATTGATGGATTATTAAGTGGACAAACATGAGACACAGCCAAGACACTTCATGGCCTGGCCTTGTCCCTCATCCAAGGAAAGAGGCAGGAAATTTTGGCAGAGACGAACACATTCAAGAGACATGGCCAAGCCACTAGCCGTGTCATAAGACATGGCCAAGGCCTTGGCCATGTCTCACCAAATGAAGCCAAAGAACAAAACAGGAACAAGCCAAGGCAGAATTGGACACACCCAAGAGACACGTCCAAGGCCTTGGCCGTGTCCCACCAGAAGAACAAAGTAAAGACAAGTGAAGCAAAGGCATAGGTGAACACACCAAGAGACACGACCAAGCCATTGGAAGTGTCACTTGATATGGCCAAGGCCTTAGTCATGTCCCATATGAAGAACAAAGCAAAGCTTGACAAACAGGGGAGAACACACTCAGGAGACACGGCCAAGGCCTTGGCCGTGTCACACTTGGAAAGGAAGGAAATTTTGGGCAGCCATGGACATGGCCACGTGGCTTGGCCGTGTCCATAAGAAAATGTGTGACACAGCCAAGTCACTCATGACTTGGCCGTGTCTTGTGAAAATTCTTTCAATTATTTTACATGAAATAGGGGACAAAATGGGGGACAACAAGTGCCATCTTTTAAAAAGAAATATTAAAAGAAGAAAAAGGTTGCCTAATTTATGGGATGAAGACTTAAATAATTAAAAAGTGGGAGACAAAGTGGGGTGTGTAAGTTGGCAAGGCATGGGTTGTATCTTGAGAAATTAAAAAGAATGGGAGAGGGGACACATATACATGTTTTGGAGGAAGAGAAGGGAGTTCTCTCTTGGTTCATCATCTTGTTCTTAGTCTTGAGAGAGACTAAGATCATCACCTTCATCTTCGTCTTCCATTTATTCCATAAATAAGATCTTTGACATTTTTGGGGATAAAATTGGGTGAGCAAGCTCTTGTGAAGGTTAGGGTTTGAAGAAAGCTTGATTGAGGAGTTGGGGGCTTGAGAGATTGACCATTCCATCTTCCAAGAGGAGAGCCATTGATTGAAGAAGGCTTGTTAGTTCTTCATCATATTCAAGGTGGAGCTAGGAGGAAGACTAGAAGTTCAACTCTTAGCATCTTCAAAGGGGTTTTTATGTTCTCTCTTTTAATTCATTTTTAGATTGTTATTGCTTATTAAGAACATTAATATTTCAATGTACAATTGTGATTTGATTATATTGAGATGAATATTTATTTTAAATTAATGATGTTGAGCTAAATTACTCATGCCTAGGGTTTGTAGTAGATTTTATTGAATGACTTGATTTGATATTTCCATTAATATACCTTGTTATTGGTTAATTGTATTAGATTGAATGTTAGGTTGATAGATTAGCTACCTATTGATCTCTAGATATTGAATGGAGGACCGGGAGGTGAAATTTGATATTGAAATTATGCAATTGACTACCCTAAGAATGAATTAGAAATATAAGTTCTAGGGTTTATTAATTTGTAATTTCAAAACAATTGGTTGTTGTTAATTCATGAATGTGAAAACTAATGAATTGGTAATTACTAATTAAACTCAAGGAACAAATTAAAATACAAGGTCATGTTAATGGATAATTTAAGATTTAAGCTTTGATTAAATTGATCTACAACCCTAGGCATCATTCCTGGAATTATATTAATCTTGCACAACCATTGCGCACGTCACTTTTAGATTTAAATTGTTCTTTCACCATTCCAACACATCACACTCTTATTTCTTTTAAATTTCTTGCTAATCAAACTATTACAAAACAATTCCTTCCTTATGAGACGACCTTGGGGCAATCACCATTGCTACAATTATCTCATATGCTTGCAAGTGTCGCTTATAGTAGTAATAAGTCGAGCGCAACAAATTGTTGGCGCCATTGCTGGGGAAGGCAATTGTTGTTAGTAGTTTGATTTTTTTATTTAAATTATTTAATTATTTTGAGTGTTTCATTTTTTTTTAAATTTCTAAGTGTTTATTGTAAGAATGCAGTTTTCAAGGCATGAGGGAGTCTATGATGTGAATACTAATTCTGAAATGGCATGGCAATTAGCAGAATTATCAAGTCAACTTAAGATGCTAAATGCACAAGGAAGAGCACCTACACCTAGTCAAGAAGTATGTCCAGCATGTTCCATTGTAGGACATACTGCAAACATGTGTTCATTTGGTTTTGAACAATACTAAGATAAGCAAGAGGAAGAATAGGCCTTTGAAAGTTTTCAACCAAGGGGTAGAAATGACCCATATTCCAATCCTTATAATTCAAGTTGGAGAAACTACCCAACTTTTTCTTGGGAAAACCAATAGCAAATTCCACCTCAACAATTTTTTGAACCTTACTAAAGAAGTTCTTACTTTCAAGAACAATGCTTAAATCAAGATCACCTTAAGAAACCCACATTGGAAGATAGTTTGAATGCCTTTATTCAAATTAGCACATAAAATGAAGATCAACTTAAGGAACCCACAATGGAAGATAATTTGAATGCCTTCATTCAAATTAGCGTACAAAATCAAGATCAATTCAAGAAACCCATAGTGGAAGATAATTTGAATGTCTTCCTTCAAATTAGCACACAAAATTGGGTAGGGAGAAATAAGAGATTTGATTCTTTGGAGGTATCATTAAAGAAGGTGCAAACTCAAGTTGGGCAACTGGCAAATCAACTCCAAGCACACCAAAAAGTGAAATCTCCTAGCCAAATAGAACAAGCCAATGCAATCACAATTTTGAGGAGTGAAAAGGTAATACATAACAAAGTTTGTGATTCCTTTGATGCAGGTACTAATCAAGAAGAAAATGGCCAGGAGATACAACCCAACATAGAGGAGCAAAGTCAATCAAAGGAGGAGGAGAATTTGGAAGCATCAACTTCAACAAAATTGCATGAACCTCCAAATCCTTATATGCTACCAATTCCATTCCCAAGTAGATTGAAGGATGAGAAGCAAGGTATGCAACTTTCTAAACTCTATGACATGCCCTCCAAGGAAGTTAGTGACGATAGTGTAGATAAGCTTGAGATGGCCATGACCTTGGAAGTAGAACCTAATATTTCCAATTCAAAAATTGAGGAGTGTAATTTAATCTTAAATGTTGAGGTTCTTGAGAGGGGACTACAGATTGCTAAAGAGGATGAGAAAGAGATTCAACCAAACTTGGTTGAATAGAAAAAGACCCAAAAAATTTTGAAATATGTTTTGGATGGAGAGAACAGTATGCAACCAATGTTCATCTCTTCCACTCTCGGTGGTGAGGAAGAGCAAAAAATGAATATAACCATGTTGCAGACTGAAAATGATTTTTACCAAATTCCTATAGCATTGGAGGATCGCCACAAGACAACCTTCACATGTTCCCTTTGAACAATTGCTCTTCAAAGGATGCTACTTAGGCTTTGCAACACACTGGGTACCTTTTTGCATTGCATGCTATTCATCTTCTCAAACATGGGAGACAATTTCATTAAGGATGGAAGGAGCACTTCATATCGAATATGGGAACGATGAAAATTAGGTTTCATCTAAACTTTCTCTTTTAATTTTTGCATGCTCACATTGGGGACAATGTGAATCTTTAAGTGTGGAGTGCAATTTGTGTTTTTACTTTTAACTTATCTTTGTTTAATAGTTAATGTTTTTCTTTCAATAAATAAATTTTGAAAAGTTCAATTGTTATATGATTGTTGATAGATGACCTTTGAATTTTTGAAGCATGAATTTGAGAATCAATTAGAATTGGTACTTATTGTCAATTTTGATTGTTATTCTTTGCATCACCTTTAAACTAGTGAGGAATTGAGCCATCAACTTATTATTCTTTATTGTGTGTAAACATCTTTGATTGATGAATTGCTAGAACTTGCTTTGACATGCATTTTGAGACTACATAAAATTTTAATTAGGCATCAATATGATTAAGGCAATTAGGTGAACCCATTTTGGCTTAGAGAGACCAACCTTATATCCGAGCTTAGTTAGCCAATTTTGAACTTATTTCATTTTTCCTTTTCTTTTTTTTTTTTCACAACACCATTAGCTTGAACCTTGTTGTTTTAACTATTACCCTTGCATTAGGTCAAGAGCATTTTAAGAGCGTTTATGATTGAGAGTTATGTTAAATAAAGTGTGGGGTTAAATTTATTGGGTTCAAAATTACAAATTATTATCTTCTTTAGTTGCAAACCCTATTAAAAAATAATAATAAAATAATAAAAGAAAGAAAAATCAAAATAATAGAAGTTGTTCTTTTTCGTAGGGTTGGAATAAGTTTGGGAATAATCATTATAAGATTTAATAAGCGAGTTCCCTTGAAAAGCTCTTTAATATCAGGGGTAGGTGAGTGGAAGGTGTTTTGGCATTGTTGGGTTATACATACGATCGGTTACTTCATTCTTGAAGTGCTCTTGAACTTAATGAATAAGCTCACAGTTCCTAAATGCCATGCCTTTACCTTAGCCCCATTACAACAAAGAAAGACCAAGCCATTAGGTGGTGGAAATTTGATTGATAAGAAATCCTATAGAGATAATCTTTCATTGGATGTTGAGAGATTAAACACTACCTGATTAAACATTTAAGAGGTTTTGTGAGGGAGTGACAATTTTTGGTATGCATGGATTGACCATTAAATTGCTTGAGTACTGATTGTTCTTGATTTGATAAAGATTGTGGATTTAATAAAATGGGAGTCTTGATACATCCGTATAACTCTTTAACTTGACTAAATTTATCTTGTTTAGTTTGTTTTGATTTTGACTTTAAGCAAAGAATTAAGTGTGGGGTAGTTGTTTGGATCATCTATGTGTTTATGTTTGGTGTGATTTTATTAGCTGTTGATTGATTTTTCTTTTAATTTGTGTTTAAATTTTGTTTAAAGTATTTGACTCAAGTTGAAGAAAAAAATAATGAAGCTTTAATTCAAATTGATGGATTATTAAGTGAAAAAACATAAGACATGGCCAAGACACTCCATGGCTTGGTCGTGTCCCTCATCTAAGGAAAGAAGCAGGAAATTTTGGCAGAGATGAATACATTCAAGAGACATGGCTAAGCCACTGGCCGTGACATAAGACATGGCCAAGGCCTTGGTTGTGTCTCACCAAATGAAGCCAAAGAACAAAATAGGAACAAGCCAAGGAAGAATTGGACACACTCAAGAGACACGGCCAAGCCATTGGCCGTGTCACATGACACGGCCAAGGCCTTGGTCGTGTCCCACCAAAAGAACAAAGCAAAGACAAGTGACTTTGATTTGATTTGATTTGGGTACTTAGACCCGAGATTGAATTTGATTTGACTGACCTTTTATCAGTTGAGAATTCTGGCATAACCGGTTGTTCGATTTTTATGGATTGTGGGTCTTTATCCACCAAAAATAAATCTTTATCTATTGGAAATTGGGTCTTTACCCTGAGAACATGGATCTTTATCCATTGGGGATTGGGTCTTTACCCTTGAAACATGGATCTTTATTCATTGGAGATCAGGTATTTACCCTTGAAATATGGATCTTTATCCATTAGAGATCAGGTCTTTACCCTTGAAAAATGGATCTTTATCCATTGGAAATCTGGTCTTTACCCTTGAAACATGGATCTTTATCCATTGGAGATTGGGTCTTTACCCTTGAAATATGGATCTTTATCCATTAGAGATCGGGTCTTTACCCTTGAAACATGGATCTTTATCCATTGGAGGTCGGGTCTTTACTCTTGAAACATGGATCTTTATCCATTGGAGATAGGGTCTTTTCCTTGAAATATGGATCTTTATCCATTAGAGATTGGGTCTTTACCCTTGAAATATGGATCTTTATCCATTGGAGATCGGGTCTTTACCCTTGAAATGTGGATCTTTATCCATTGGAAATTGGGTCTTTACCTTTGAAATATGGATCTTTATCCATTAGAGATTGGGTCTTTAACCTTGAAATATGGATCTTTATCCATTGGAGATCAGGTCTTTACTCTTGAAACATGGATCTTTATCCATTGGAGATCGGGTCTTTACCCTTGAAACATGGATCTTTATCCATTGGAAGCCAGGTCTTTACCCTTGAAACATGGATCTTTATCCATTTGAGATTGGGTCTTTACCCTTGAAACATGGATCTTTATCCATTTAAGATCGAGTCTTTACCCTGGCTTCAGCTCTTTTAGCTGGACTGATCTTTTGTCTTTTGCATCTTAATTCTTTTAAGAATTCTAATTTTCTTCTATTTATTTATTCTTTTCTTGTTCTTCCTTTGCACTTTTGCAAAAAATTAAACCTTTTTTAGCTAGCCTTCATATCTTCTCCTTGCCCCCTGCGGGGTAAGATATTTGAAAGTGAGTCTCAAAATATTTGGTATATAAACAAAAAATTGAAAAAGGAGAAACTTTACCCCCTGTGTAGGCCCATACCCATGATTTTTCTATGCGGGCTCTGATTGATGTTTTTGTTGTCTAGTTCTTTGCAAAAGTATGCATTTCTTCTCTTTGTAAAATTACTGGAACTTTCTCAAGCAATGGGCTTTCCATGCCCCCTTGATTTGATATCTTCTTTTGATTGTTTACTTCACAGGGCATTTGCTGTTCACTTTGACAAGGAATAGACAATACAAGACAAGAAAGTGGAATGTGATATGCTCATGTATGCATGATATGCATGAGTAATACTTACAGTGGTTCCATCGACCCACAGACCGAGGTGATCAGCAGAAGTGTTCTCATGGATTTCTTTCAGATGCCCGTTCAGTTCTTGCACTTGGAATTACAGGATGCTTCACATTTATGGCTTTTATCATGGAGATGTTGAAAACATGCGTGATGAGACCCAAGCAGCGGAGATACATCCATTTCAAACTATGATTCGGCATGTTAGTTGGTAGTTTCTTCATGACCTTGCCAATTGCCCTGTAACACCCCTACCCCATATACGTATACCATATATACTCTCAATATTTAATGCATGTATATCAGATACAAGGATGTCATAGACTAATTGAAACAAACCAATCATTCTAATTAACAACATGATAAAACTTAAAACATTTAAGTTATATTATAAAACATAATAGATAAAACATTTGCTTATTAAGCAGCGGAAAATGTAGTGGCATTTACATATATATATATATATCAAAAACAATATTTACAAAAAATATAGAGTTTATACATGCTTGGTAGTTCGTCTCTGATCTTGAAGTCCAAAAATCAACACTTCACAAAGGGTCACAAACCTAGACTCAACTCGGTCTAGCAGAACTCTCTGGTTCTACCCTGTCACCTGCACGATGAACCACAATCGCGCTAAGCCAACGACTTAGTGGTACTAACCATGATAACAATATGCTTTAAATGTAATGCCAATGTCACACTTTCAAGCATTAGAAAATATATTCAAGAGTGCCATTTTTCATAACATTAAATCTCATCATGTTATTCATTTGTTTCATCATTCATAGTTCACATTAAATCAAAGACAAACATGGGCCCAAAAGAAACTAATATGTCATTCAACTTCCAGAGTTACTGTTTTGGTTCAATAATCCCATTTATCAAGCCCGTAGGTGATTCATTATCACAATGAGAAACATCTCATATGTAACATCCCAACTAGGCTTCAAGGACTAGGCCCAACCAAGCTTCAAGGGGAGCTAAGCATCAACCCAACTTGGCTTCAAGGACCAAGCCCAACCCAGCTTCAAGGGATTGTTACTTTTAGGCATGCCACCAACAACAAAACTCTGAAAATTGAATAACATACTAGGCACACAATTCTTTCATTATTTCATTATTAATTCCATTCTCATTTTCTCACAATCATCTAGGCACAATGCCTCAATATTTCATTTACATCATTATAGCCAACATCAATGGCATCACATTTCATCAATTTGAGTGCACATGACAACTTACATTGTTCATATATTTTGAATTCTCAATATATAATTCACATAATGCACATAATACAAATCATTGCACCATTCTCATATATCAACGATATAATAGGTAACCTAACACATTTTCCAACCAAATGTGTTAAGTCCCAAAATCATGTAAATGCATGCAATAATGTAGGGTTTGTACTTACCTCAAGAGCAACTCACACCAATCTAACAACCTCCTCTTCCAAGAATCCTTCAACACTTGGATTAGGGCAACTCAATCTCTTCAAAACCTAATCCAATTGTAATTATACATACTCACTTAGTGATACACATAAGAAAATAAGAACAAAAACCAACTAGGGCAAACTCTACACATGACATGCTCAACAACATGGGCGTGTCCCTGATAGTGCCCTAAATCCACATCACAGAAGCTCTGACACGCTCAGTGACATGGGCGTGTCACCGCACCTGTCAATTCTCCCCTAACATAGTAGCTATGACACGCTCAGTGATATGGGCGTGTCACTGGCCGTGTCAATGCTAGTACAACACAGAAGCTGTGACATGCTCAGTGATATGGGCATGTCACTAGTTGTGTCACCCATCTAGAAAATAGAACCATCAACACACCCAAAGACTTGGCCGTGCTCATGGGCGTGTCAGGCCAAAAACCCTGATTTCGACACCAACAACACCACATCCAACAAACATCTTGCTTAACCCTTTTTCCACTCCAAACAATCTTACCCAAAACCATCAATAAACCATCATAAACTTTTATAAATACCAAAACAACTCAATACATACATCAAACACCAATCACAACCATAATCACAACTCAACCCACACAATCCACAACACTTACTTTCCATCACCAAACTTAACCTTTCCTTCAAACCAACCCCAAAATCAAAGCCAATAAGACCAAACACTCTCAAATACACCACAAATATACATACACATCTCAACAACAACCATACACCAAGCTCAACACACAAACTCAAAAGAAAACCAAGGAAACAAGTTGAAAACTTACCAAAAGTGAAGAAAATCTTTAAAATTCCAACTTGATCACTTGAAACACCCTTCAATCTTGAGTTTGGAAGAACAAAATCTCTCTTTCCCTCTTGTTAATGGTGATGGCCGGCTAAGCACAAGAAAGAGGAAGAAGATGATGATAAGTCAACCCACACACTTGTCTCTTAACCACTAAAGTCCTCTTTTAATATCCACCAAGCAATTATAATAATAAAATATTAAATATCATCATCCACTTAATTTAATTCCATTGATTTGACCATCTCATTAGTTGACTTGTATATGTTGTATATATCTCTATATATACAACATATACACACTTCTCTTTCTTCTAAATCCTTTATACACACCTTAAAATTATTTAACCCAATTACAACAATAAGTATTCCAAAATTTTAGGGTATAGTTTGGGATATTACAATTCTCCCCCTCTATAAATAAATTTCATCCTCAAAATTACCTGATCTCAAGTCTGGAACAATTGAGGATACTGATCTCGCATCACTTATTCACTCTCCCAAGTTGCCTCTTCCTTAGCATGATTCTTCCAAAGAACCTTCGCAAGTGGTACTTTCTTATTTCTCAACTCTTTACTTCATGTGCGAAAATAGTCACTGGTTCTTCCACAAAAGTCAGATCCGGACTCATCTCAATAGATTCAACTGATAAGATATGAGATGGGTCTGATTTGTACCTCCGTAGCATAGAGACATGGAAGACATTGTGAATTCTATCCAATTCAAGTGGCAAAGCTAAATGATAGGCAACTGGTCCAACTCTCTCCAATAACTCATAAGGTCCAATAAATCGGGGACTCAGCTTCCCTTTACGGCCAAATCTCAAAATTCTCTTCCAAGGAGACACTTTCAAAAATACTTTATCTCCAACATTGAACTTTATGTCTCTCCTCTTCAAATCTGAATTGGATTTTTGTTGATCTGAAGCTGCTTTCAAATGATCCCGAATTATCTTCACTTTCTCTTCCGTTTCTTTAATCAAATCGGGACCAACCAACTTACCTTCTCCAACTTCATCCCAACATAGAAGCGTCCTACATCTTCTACCATACAATGCTTCATAAGGTGCCATTCTAATGCTGGATTGCTGACTGTTGTTATAGGCAAATTCCATCATACTAAACTCGAGAATCATTTCTATTTAAGCAAGAATTGTTGCACTTCAGATAGGCACATACACATTACTTGGCCAAAGGTCTCATTTGAGTTTGAATATTGTCTATCTCATATGCATGCTTATCCAAACTATCTCCACTAATAGACTCTACCTACTAAGAGATATCAACAGGTCTTTAATAGGCTTGAAATGGGGTCTATAAGGGACACGAGTTT
This sequence comes from Garcia nutans, assembly GCA_947685225.1. Taxonomy (NCBI): domain Eukaryota; kingdom Viridiplantae; phylum Streptophyta; class Magnoliopsida; order Malpighiales; family Euphorbiaceae; genus Garcia; species Garcia nutans. Next base: position 9,616,209 of record CANTUV010000024.1, on the reverse strand, counting down.
AAATGAAGGCCATTTTGAGATAGGAGCTGATGTAACACAGTGGACAAACCTTCACACTACAAACTGCTTGTTGGAACTTTAGGCAGCTGGGAGCAATCTTGCTAGACTCAAAATTCCTTCTATCTTCTTGGCATTAATCTGGATCTTGATTATAACAGTCTTTGCCCTTGCAAGAAGTTTGGGACCCAAATTCATTTCTTTTCTTCTTTTCCCTTTTCTTTCTCTTTATTTTTCTTACCTTCCCTTTTCTTTCTCTTTATTTTCCTTACTCTTCCCTTTCTTTGAGCATTTTATCATTTTGTCCTTCTTCCTTGTAGGACTGTCAAGTACAAAACTTTTAAGAACTGAATGGTCTTTCTCCTTTTTCTTTGATTTTGATTAAATCTTTGGTTGGGTTGGACTAATTTAAGTCAAACTATCCTTATAAACCAAATGGAAGCCTTTTGCTGCTTTAGGTAAAAGAAAACTCAGTTGGCTTTCTGAACCGTTTTGAGTTTTATTTTTTCTTTATTTTTTCTCTTTTTTTTTCCTTTTTTTCCTTTTTTTTGTTTTGTCTTCTTTTTTCTTTTCTTTTATTTTTTCTTTTCTTTTCTTTTTTATTTCTTTTCTTTTATTTTCTTTCTTTTATTTTCTTTGGTTCTAGCTCAAACAGAGTTGTCTTGTTTGTACCAACTTGGGTTTCTAATAATGGATGGGTAGAGTGACATTAATATGCTTCAGTCCTGACTTTATTTGTGATATTTGAACTAATTCAAGTGAACTTCAACTACCCTTATGGTCTTGAGAACTTCAACTATCTTCATGGTCTTGACTATTCATTCGTTTCTTTGATCTTCTTGGCTCTTCATCTTAGTAATCATAAGACTTGTCAAAAGTATCACAATAGCTCAGGGTAGGTTGTTGGGATTTGTAAGCCAATGAAAAGAAAGCTAAAATTTTATGAAGGCTTAAAAGGGACAACTAGGGATTGATATTTAATTGGGTGGATACTAGTTGTTGGCTCGTCAAACAATGCCTAGATCACCTCTCTCATAAATAAGCACAGTTCAATTTTTCCTCGAAAGTTTGTCAAAGCATGTTCTAAGAATAACTAGGACCTAGACAAAGGCAATTATGCAGGAGCCCTCTCTAAGTAAGCATACACAACTCCATGCTATAGAGCAATTCCTTCATCTAGTAAAGTCATTCAAGTCATGATTGTGAGCGGGATTTTTGCCCCCACTCCCGGTGGAATGGTTCTTGCGACTTCTACACTGTTTAGGCTTATGCCTTAATTTAGAGTTCTTTAATAAATAATTAGGGTTTTGGGATTTTTAGAATTATTATTGTTATTATTTAGGCTACTGTAAAGATTTAGGGTTTTATACATTTAAGAAATTAGTAAGGTTCTTTGATTGATCAAATTAGGGTTTAAGAGTAACATCATGAAATTAGGGTTTTCAAATCTTAAGACATTGGGTTTATAATTCATGTTTACTGGATTATTATTTTAAGTTTGCTGGATCATGGTTTTAGGGTTTAGGTTTACTAAATCAGGTTTTAAGTTCACTGAATTAGGGTTTAGGAAAACTTAAGCTTTACTGCTTTGGTTTCTCGAGAATGTTAGCATTTTTGGTATTTTAGAAAACATGTTTAGTTTTAGGGTTTAAGAAAATAGTTTAGAGTTTTATAAAAATAATTATGATTTTTAGAAAATGTAAAGAGAACTAGGGTTTGGAGATTTAAGAAAACATTTGGAGATTTTGGACAAAAAGTTATGGTGTAGATGAAAATAGTTCAATGAAAACAATTTATGGTTTTAAAGCTTTTGGAAACAGAAGAGAAACAATTTTAGGGTTTCAAGGTTTTGAAGAAACATTTTAGGGTTTTTAAGGTTTTGATCAATTTGTAAGATGAAACAATTAATTCCATTTGAATGATGAAGTTGCTGTAAAGAAATAAATAAAGAAAATAGAGATTCAAACCTTCGTTCATTGGTTCCACCAAAAATTGCTTTCTGGATGAACAATAACAAAGGCAATATGGCTACCTTTGATGAATTGTTGATTGCTTGCCTGGTGCTACTGTCTCTTGCTAGGGTTTTTTGTCTTTCTTCCTCAGTCAGAAGTCCAATTTTTGATCGATCAAAGTACCAAGGTTTTTCTCAGTAAAACCAATTTTCGATCCCCTAATCAAAGTCCAAGTTTTCCATCCAAAAGTCCCTTAATTCTGAGTTTTAAAGTGTTATTTATAGGAAAAAATTATAAGCCTAATTCTAATTGTTTAAGGATACTAAAATTAATTAGAAAAAGAAACCAAAATCAAATAGAATTTGGTTTCGGAAAAAACTACGTTAGAAAATTACACTGGTGAGAAAACTGCTGCGGGTTGGAAACTACGAGTTGCAAGGAAATTTTAGGGCGAGTGCTGGGTGGCTAGCCAATTCACCGCAGGAATTTCCTACGGTGAAATGGCCTTGGGCCAATTCACCGCAGGAATTTCCTATGACGAATTGGCAATTGACCCAAGGCCATTTCGCCTGTAGGAATTTCCTGCGGGCGAATTGGCCTTGGCCAATTCCACTTTCGTCGTCGATTTTTCCGTCGTCGATTTTTTTTTATTTTATTTTTTATTTTTTTATTATTTTTGTTTTTTATTTTTTTATTATTATAAAAAATTATAAATAATAAATACTAAAATAAATATTATTTAATTAAAATACCACAAAAATTATTTTGGACTATATCAAAAATATCGGACCAGACTGGGTCAAAAATTAAGGGTCTACAACTTGCTCTCTGCTTGAACGATCTGAGACTACAGCAAACGAGAGTGAAAAGCAATAAGACTTAATCTTTGAGGTGATTGAGGTTTTGGGTTCTGGACCCGGTTCGAGTTCTGGACTTAAAGATAATTTTAGGCTATGGACCTAACAGTAATTTAGGTTTTGGACCCGAGTTAAATTCTGGACTTAAGGAAGATTTTGGATTCTTGATGTGAAACTAGATTTGGATACTCGATCCTAAATTGGATTTGGATACTCGATCCTAAATTGGATTTGGATACTCGATCCTAAACTTAATTTGGATACTCAATCCTAACTTAATTTGGATACTTGATCCTAAACTGGACTTGGATACTCGACCCTAAACTGGATTTGGATACTCGATCCTAACTGGATTTGGATACTCGATCCTAAACTGGATTTGGATACTCGATCTCTAACATGATTTGGATACTCGATCCTGAACTGGATTTGGATACTCGATCCTAACTGGATTTGGATACTCGATCCTGAACTAGATTTGGATACTCAATCCTAACTGTATTTGGATACTTGATCCCTAACTGGATTTGGATACTCGATCCCTAACTGGATTTGGATACTCGTTCCTAACTGGATTTGGATACTCGATCCTAACTGGATTTAATTTAGGTACTTGGACCCGTGACTGGATACTTGGTCCCGTGATTGGGTAGTTGGACCTGAGATTGAATTGGATTTGACTAACCTTTTATCAGTTGAGGATTCTGGCTTAACTTGTTGTTCCATTCTTTTGCCAAAATTCAGCTATTTTTAGTTGGCCCTCATATCTTCTCCTTGCCCCCTGCGTGGTGAAATATTTGTAAGTGAGTTAGAAAATGTTTGGTATATAAACTCAAAGAATTGGAAAGGAGAAACTTTGCCCCCTGTGTAGGCTCAAACCAAAGATTTTTCCATGCAAGCTTTGATTAATGTTTTTGTTGTCTAGTTCTTCGCACAAGCACGTATTTCTTCTCTTTGCAAGATTACTGGAACTTTCTCAAGCAATGGGCTTTCCATGCCCCCCTGGTTTGATATCTTCTTTTGATTATTTACTTTACAGGGTGTTTGTTGTTCACTTGGATAAAGAATAGACAATACAATATAAGAAAATGCAATGTGATATGCTCATGTATGCATGAATAACACTTACAGTGGTTCCATCGACTCACAGACTGAGGTGATCAGCAGAAGTATTCTCATTGACTCCTTTTTGATGCTTGTTCAAGTCTTGCATTGGAATGATAGAAAGCTTTGCATTTATGACTTTTATCTTCAAGATGTTGAGAACATGAGTGATGGAGACCCCAAGCAGCAGAGTCAGGGATGCATCAATTTCAAACTATGTTTCAGCATGTCAGCTGGTAGCTTCTTCATGACCTTGCCAATAATCATTTCCTTTTCCCAATGTGTCCTCTGGAGGTTCAATGATTCGACATACTTCCCTTAACTTGAAGGCTTTGTAATTTTTTTTCCTAAATTTGTTTTTGAATTTTCAATTTTCAATTTTGAATTTTGATTTTGAAATCAAATGTTGGCTTTGCCAAAATAATGTCAATGCACCTCAGGACTTGATTTTCCAAATTAACATATCTATAACATGACAACCCTAGTTACCATACTAAACTCGGGAATCATTTCTATTTAAGCAAGAATTGTTGCACTTCAGATAGGCACATACACATTACATGGCCAAAGGTCTCATTTGAGTTTGAATATTGTCTATCTCATATGCATGCTTATCCAAACTATCTCCACTAATAGACTCTACCTAAAAAGAGAGATCAACAGGTCTTTAATAGGCTTAAAATGGGATCTATAAGGGACATGGGTTTAAATGAAGGCCATTTTGAGATTAGAGCCGGTGTGACTCAATGGACAAACCTTCACACTACAAACTGCTTGTTGGAACTTTAAACAGTTGGGAGCATGAAAAGACAGAGCTTTGAACATTCTTCTTTCTTTTTGGCATTAACCTGGATCTTGATTGGGATAGTCTTTGCCTTTGTAAAAAGTTTGGTACCCAAATTTGTTTCTTTTCTTCTTCTCCCTTTTCTTTCTTTTTATTTTTCTTACTCTTCCCTTCTTTTGAGCATTTTATCATTTTGTCCTTCTTCCTTGTAGGACTGTCAAGTACAGAACTTTCAGGAACTAGATGGTCTTTCTCCTTTTTCTCTAATTTTGATCGAATCTTTGGTTGGGTTGGATCAATTCAAGTCAAACTGTCCTTATAAACCAAATGGAAGCTTTTTGCTACTTTAGGTAAAAGAGAACTTAGTTGGCTTTCTGAACCGCCTTTTTAGATTTTATCTTTCTTTTTTATCTTTTTTTATCTTTTCTTTTTTCCTTTTTTCCTTTTTTGTTTTTTTTTTGTGTTTTTTCCTTTTTTTTTCTCTTTTTTTTTGGTTCTAGCTCTAAAAGAGTTGTCTTGTTTGTACCAACTTGGGTTTCTATTAATGGATGAGTGGAGTGGTATTAATTTGCTTCAGTCTTGACTTTATTTGTGATATCTAGTCTAATTCAGGTGAACTTCAACTACCCTTATGGTCTTGAGAACTTTAACTACCCTTATGGTCTTAAGAACTTCAACTATCTTCATGGTCTTAACTATTCATTCCTTTCTTTGATCTTCTTGCCTCTTCATCTTAGTGATCATAAGACTTGTCAAAAGTATCACAACAGCTCAGGGTAGGTTGTTGGGGTTTGTAAGCCAATGAAAAGAAAGCTAAAAAAATTTATGAAGGCTCAAAGGGACAACTAGGGATTGATATTTAATAGGGTAGATACTAGCTGTTGGCTAACCAAATAATGCCTAGATCATCTCTCCCTTAAATAAGTAGAGTTTAATTTTGCCTTGAAAGTTTATCTAAGCATGTTCTAAGACTGACTAGGACCTAGACAAAGGTATTATGCAGGAGCCCTCTCTAAGTAAGCATACACAACTCAATGCTATAGAGCAATTCCCTTACCTAGTAAAGTCATTCAAGTCATGATGCCTAGACACATTGATTTATGAACATCAAGCTAGATTCCTCATCGATTGAGCACCAAAATGAACAAAGACCAACAAAAATTTTGATGAAAGTAAATTATTCAAACAAATTTAAATTTGAAAAACACGATAGTTCCAATTAAATATTAAAGAAAGCAAAATCGAAAAGCAACATTCAAGCTAAGGAAAGTTTGTTGAGGTAAGCTTCTTTTCTTTTCACATCTTCAATATCTTCATCTTGAAAGGATGATTAAACAAAATCTTCTTCCAATCCTTTTCCTATCATGAAGGTTGCTGATGGAGGTACTCTTCCAAACTTAGGCAAAGGGTTGTTCTTGGTATTGGGCTTGTCTGGCTCAGGTAGCTTACCACTGTCGATTAATTTTTGGATCTCATGCCTCAACTTCATACAATTGTCTGTTTTGTGTCCAGGACTTTAATAGAATTGGCAATATGCATTAGTATCAAAGTTAGGTGGAAGAGGATTAGGCAAAGTACTATGAGTCAAGGGTTGTAACAATCCCTTCTTTTGTAGCTTATTGAGAACCCAAGACAGTGGCTTCCCTAATTCTAAAAACTGCCTCATTCCTTCTTGGCTAGTGGCATTAACATTAGCTTCCTTTTATGTACTTTGACTATTAGGCTGATGTTGCGCTCAAATAAACTCTACCACAAAGCGTCACTCGCAAGTATACGAGGTAGCTGTAGCAAAGGTGATCGCCCCAAGGTCGTTCTCTCAAGGAAGCTAAAGTGGTTAATTGCTTATCAGATTATGTTTAACAAGTAATAAAGAGATTTAAATTGCTAAATAATGAAGAAGATTGATTTGAGTTTAAAACAAATAAAAGTAAACAAGAACTGGCGTTTTGATTCACTTAATAAAAGGTCTAGGGTTTGTACTTCTCTACTACTTATATGTATGAACGGTTATTCCTCTTAACTACTTCAATTTCAAAGATTAAATCTCAAACAACTCAACTAATCGAGTCAAGGAAATAAGCTCTCGCATTCAAACCTCTCTCAACTAATCTTGTTATAAGTGAAATAATCTTTTTAATAGGTTATATCTCTAATTCACCTAAGTCCCTAATTGAATTGTTCAAGTATTAAACTTCATCTCTCGATCCATCATTAAATACCTTTAAACACATAATTGTTGATCAATCAATTATATATTAACAATGTTTCATTCAATCAAGGCTATAGAAATTATTAGCTAAGAGAATAACCAATTCATACAATCATAGCAAATCCATACAAACCCTAGACTAGATCAAATTAGTTCATAATGCAATCAAACATATTCATCTCATTAATGTTCAAAGAAATCAAAATAGACATGATAATATCCATTCAATAAAAATAAAGAGAATAAGTTCGAGAACAAAACCAAGTTACAACTCCTTGAAGCTTCTGAAGAATCTCTTGTTCAAATCTTGCAAGAAGGATGAAACAATGGCTAGAATAATCTAATCTAACTAGTTTTTATCCAAAGTGAAATCAAAATCAATAAAATAAATGTTAAAACCCTAGCTCTAATCTCTGACGGCTCAAAAACTGCTCTAAATCGTCGACTCCCTTCAAACCCTCACTTTCTTTTTTTCTTTTATACGAAACGTCGACTTTAAAATTCAATGCGCGCTTGTTTTATGAGAGACACGGCCATGTCATGAGGGACATGGCCGTGTGAGAGCCTTTTGGAGGGACACGGCCAGGTGACATGGCCGTGTCCCTTGCCAGTGTCCGCTACTGCTTCTTTCTTTCTTTTTCTTCTTTGCTTAAGTGACACGGCCATGTCATGAGGGACATGGCCGTGTTGGAGCTTGATGGAGGGACACGGCCAGGTGACATGGCCGTGTCCCTTGCCAGTGTCCTCTACTGTGAGTGTTAAATCTTCTTTGCCTTTGGAATTGGTGAGACACGGCCAAGTCAGAGGTGACTTGGCCGTGTTGCTTCATTTTTGAGAGACATGGCCAAGTGACATGGCCATGTCGCTTGCCAGTGTCGCCTGACATGGCCATGTCTGAGCATATTTGGAGAGACATGGCCAGGTGACTTGGCCATGTCGCTTGCATGTGTCGCCTGACATGGCCATGTCGCTTGCCAGTGTCGCCTACTGTGATGATATCTTTTCTTCAGTCTTGGTTCTTGGCTTTTTTAACCTAAAACAAAACTCAAACAAACTTTAAACAAAAAGTAAATAAACAATAACCAACAAAACATAAACACCATACTAAAAACTAGATCAAAAACGACATAAACACTGAAATAAACTAAAACTACAAAATTAACAAAAACACTAAATAAACCGATTTAAACTAATAAAATACCTAAATAAAACAATAATTATTATAATAAACAAGACACAAATCTATGACAAAAACTAACAAAACAACTACCCCACACTTACAACTTTGCTTGTCCTCAAGCAAATTCACATGGCATAAATTAAAAACTCACACAACCCTAACTATAATTCCAACATATAAGATGAAATACTTTAAGACTCAGACATAGATAATTGAATCTTACTTCAATCAAGGATTTTCTTAACTCATTCATTAATCCAGACATACAAATCTCACCTCTCATATAAGTGTTTCACTCGATTTCATAGGTTAATTCACTCAAACCACTCATGACTGCATGCTACCATAAACTTGCTTAATTATCCAATCTCCCTCACTGATTTTCTCAAGAAATAATCCGAAGGTCTTTCATTTGGATGTAATGGGGCTAAGGTAAAGGTGTGAGAAAAGAAATTTAAGCTGGAGCATAAAGAAATGGAGTATCTAAATTAGACACTACTCTTGCTAAGAAACTCATAACTCCCTCAAACGGCATACTCACCAACCCTTGATAATCTTACATACTTGCATAAATACATGAGTCAACATTCCTCTTTTGATAACCAATGCTAGAACATATATGAATTTTGTATATATATATATGTAACTTTTCTTTTATTTACTCTTTTTTTTTTACTTTTATCATTTTTTTTAAATATATATATATACAAAATTAAGAATTTCATGGAACATCTAGCTTAAAATGTAGAGGAAAAGAATAATGACTCTTAATCAAATATAATGTGCAAAGTATGCATTTCAACCCCCAATTAGCAATTCCATTTTTTTTTTTACTTGCTTACCCCACACTTTGAAATAAACCATCCTATTGTCATATCATAAAACTCCATTCCTTAATGCAGGTATGATGATAATAAGAGAAAATTGAGCTGTGAATTGTGTTGATAAAACAATAAAAAGGTCAAAGGCTCAACTTGGCTCACTAAGGAATTCAATATTAAGGGAAGTCTTTTTAAGCTAAAGGGCTAGCCTAATTTGCCTTCATCATTTTAAAACTTGAGATTAAATCATAATGTGAGTTCAATTAGTATGCAAAAGCAAACTCTAGAGATGCAAAATCATGAAGGTGCACACTTAAGAAAAGAAAATCAATCATTTAATCTATAAGGCTCAAAACTCACAAAGGTGGGTTCTCAAAGATTTATATGTCATGAACCGCAGAATGTGAAAATTGATCCTGAATGAATTCAATTGCTAATCTCTATGCTGATACTAAAGTCTCAACTATAATGCTAAAATCACAGAAAAGATCAATAAGATTTCAACAATTATGCCATGCACAACAAACACAATAAACAAAACAAGACAAACAAAACAAAAATTAAATAAAAGCCAAAGATTACCCCACACTTTAGAATTTACATTGTCCTCAATGGAAAACAAAAATAATAAAGAGAAAGAATTAAGGACAACCTGTCTTCCATCATCCCCTGGTGAGGCAAAACTCTATCTTTCAAACACAGATGTGCAAAAACAAAATGCAAGAGAGCTTTAGGGTTTCTATTTATTTAAACTAAACATAAAATCAAAATTGCACAATATAAAATTATAACTATGAAAAAGAAATTCAAACTAATGGGTTGCCTCCCATTTAGCGCTTCTTTAATGTCATAAAGCTGGACATCATGCAAGACTAGGAATCATGGATCAAAGTGCTGTCAATGACCCTCACTTCCTGAAATCCTTCTTTAAATGGCTTAACTCTATGTCTATTTGCTTTAAAAATCCTTTTGGTTCTAGAGTTTAGCAATTCAATAGCTCCAGAAGGACATACCTTAGTTACCTCAAAAGGACCACTCCATCTTGAATTGAATTTACCTGGAAACAGACAGAGTCGATAATTAAAAAGTAAAACTTTCATACCTGGACTCAATGTCTGTTGCCCAATAAATCTGTCATGAACCATTTTAATGTGATCCTTATAATTCTTTGAGCTCTCATATGCCTTTGAGTCAAGGCATCTTTGGGTTTCCTTCACTGATTTAGCCCCCTCTTCTAAAATCAGTGTCTGCTCCAATTTAGCTATGGAATCTGTCCGCAACAAAGCATCTGAAACAACTGCTTCAACACAATTAATTAAAGAACATTCCTCAAATAAAGCAGTTGTAGGAGTAGGAGAAATGTTAAAAATAGAAAATTCCACAGTTTGTCCCAAAACAGTCATTGATAATTTTCCATTCTTAACATCTATCAAAGTGTTGGTAGTTGCCATAAAAGGCCTACCCAGCAAAATGGTGTGTGCAGATGGTGAAGAATTACCTACTTCCATGTCAAGAACAATGAAATCCACAGGTACTATCAAACCACCAACTTTAACTAACACATCTTCTATAACCCCTTTCGGGAATCTAAAAGACCTATCAGCTAATTGCAACACCATTTTTGACGGTTTAAGCTCCCCTAGTTCTAATTCTTTAAACACAGAATAAGGCATTAAATTCACACTAGCACCTAGATCACACATGCCTTCAGTTCTTTTCCCATTCCCCACAGAAATTTGAATTGTAAAGCTACCAGGATCCTTTAGTTTGGGAGGTAGTTTATGCTGCAAAACAGCACTAGCTACTTCGAAAACTATCACCTTTTCATTCATCTCATACCTATTTTTCTTGGTGATTAGGTCCTTGAAGAACTTGGTATAATCCGGCATGTTCTTTATTGTCTCAAGTAAGGGTAAGTTAATACTTACCTTAGACAGCATGTTGAAGATGTTAGAAAATTGCTTATCTGATTTATCATCCTTCAACCTGCTGGGAAATGGTACAGGTGGCCGGTATGGATTGCTTGCCTTATGTAGATCTGCTGTTGGGGACTTCTCCACTGATCTTTCTCCAGCACCTTTGTTCTTTGGTTCTCCTTCCTCCTTGTTCTCTTTGTTACCTACATTCACAGAATCATTTTCAACATTGTTATAAATTTCCTTACCACTTCTAAGAACAGTCACTGATTGTGCCTGCTCAGTTTGACTTGGGAATTTCCCCTTTTGTTGAATCTTCATCTGTTGTGCAAGTTGTCCAACTTGTGTCTCCACCTTCTTAAAAGATGCTTCTAGTGAATCCAGTCTCTTGTTGGTCACCTCTTGATTTTTTGCACTGACTTGGATAAAAGCTTGTAAACTTTCCTCCAAGCTTTCTATCCTAGACTTCCCTTGATTTGAGGATTGGCCCAACTCTTGATTCTACCCTTGAAGCAAATGGAAAGGCTGCTGAGAATTATTCTTTGCCCAAGAAAAATTTGGGTGATTCCTCCAACTAGGGTTGTAAGTGCTGGAGTAATGATCATTTCTGGCCCTAGGTTGGAATCCTCCCATAACATTGACTTGCTCAGCATTACCCAAAGACTCATATGCAGAGGGGCAAATATTTGCTCCATGCCCCAGAGTTCCACAGATTCCACATGCTTCTTGAGTATATGAAGAAATATTGTTCTTCATATTCAGCATCTGCACTTGCTTTGTCAACTCAGCTATCTGACTGACCATCTCACTATTGGCTTCTAGTTGATTCACCCCTTTACTTCTTCCCCTGACACTCTTCTGTTGAGAATTAGCTCCCAACATCTCAAAGATATCATAAGTTTCAGTTGCTGTCTTTTCTCCCATGGCTCCCCCAGCTGCATTATCAACAGTGTTCTGAAATTGCTGGGTGAGACCATCATAGAAAAACTGGTTCAGAAGTTGAAGTGGGTAATGATGGTGTGGACACTGGATCAATAGCATCTTGAACCTGTCCCAAGCCTCATGAAATGGCTCTCCTTCAATTTGAGAGAATGTAGCAATCTTCCCTCTCAACTCAGCTGTCTTCTGATGTGAATAGAACTTGCCCATGAATTTATTATAAACTTGCTCCCAAGTTGTCAGTGAGTTTTCGGGCAACATCATAAGCCAGCTCTTTGCCCTATCCTTCAAAGTATATGGAAAACACCTCATCCTCAACTGATCCTCTGTTAATCCTCCCAATGGAAAAGTGTTGAGGGTGGAGTAGAAATCAATTATGAAGTTCAAAGGATCTTCATTTGGAACTCCATAGAATGATGGCAGCATGTTGTAGTGTATGTTCTTCAACTCATAGTTCCTTGCTGCATCTGTCAGTCTTATGCAAGAGGTGGAAGTTCCAATAACAGGTCTAGCAAAGTCTCTCATTGTTCTTTGCCTTTCTTCAGCCATTTTAACGGATTGTGCAGATTCTGACTCAAAATCTGAAGTATCTTCCTCTGAAGTATCAAATCCGGTGTAGAGCTCAAACTCCTCTCTGCTCCTTTTCACTCTCTGAATTTCTGGAATGAATGGATGTAACTCTCCTTCGAGTGATCTCCTGCCTTGCATAAACAAAAATATCTAGAAAAAGAAACAATTAAAAGCAAAAGACAAATAAAATAAAATGAAAACAATGAAAAATAATCTAAAGAAATTTTTTTTTTAAATAAACAATTACGCCAATTAGCTTCCCCGGCAGCGGCGCCAAAAACTTGTTGCGCTCAAATAAACTCTACCACAAAGCGTCACTCGCAAGTATACGAGGTAGTTGTAGCAAAGGTGATCGCCCCAAGGTCGTTCTCTCAAGGAAGCTAAAGTGGTTAATTGCTTATCAGATTATGTTTAACAAGTAATAAAGAGATTTAAATTGCTAAATAATGAAGAAGATTGATTTGAGTTTAAAACAAATAAAAGTAAACAAGAACTGGCGTTTTGATTCACTTAATAAAAGGTCTAGGGTTTGTACTTCTCTACTACTTATATGTATGAACGGTTATTCCTCTTAACTACTTCAATTTCAAAGATTAAATCTCAAACAACTCAACTAATTGAGTCAAGGAAATAAGCTCTCGCATTCAAACCTCTCTCAACTAATCTTGTTATAAGTGAAATAATCTTTTTAATAGGTTATATCTCTAATTCACCTAAGTCCCTAATTGAATTGTTCAAGTATTAAACTTCATCTCTCGATCCATCATTAAATACCTTTAAACACATAATTGTTGATCAATCAATTATATATTAACAATGTTTCATTCAATCAAGGCTATAGAAATTATTAGCTAAGAGAATAACCAATTCATACAATCATAGCAAATCCATACAAACCCTAGACTAGATCAAATTAGTTCATAATGCAATCAAACATATTCATCTCATTAATGTTCAAAGAAATCAAAATAGACATGATAATATCCATTCAATAAAAATAAAGAGAATAAGTTCGAGAACAAAACCAAGTTACAACTCCTTGAAGCTTCTGAAGAATCTCTTGTTCAAATCTTGCAAGAAGGATGAAACAATGGCTAGAATAATCTAATCTAACTAGTTTTTATCCAAAGTGAAATCAAAATCAATAAAATAAATGTTAAAACCCTAGCTCTAATCTCTGACGGCTCAAAAACTGCTCTAAATCGTCGACTCCCTTCAAACCCTCACTTTCTTTTTTTTCTTTTATACGAAACGTCGACTTTAAAATTCAATGCGCGCTTGTTTTATGAGAGACACGGCCATGTCATGAGGGACATGGCCGTGTGAGAGCCTTTTGGAGGGACACGGCCAGGTGACATGGCCGTGTCCCTTGCCAGTGTCCGCTACTGCTTCTTTCTTTCTTTTTCTTCTTTGCTTAAGTGACACGGCCATGTCATGAGGGACATGGCCGTGTTGGAGCTTGATGGAGGGACACGGCCAGGTGACATGGCCGTGTCCCTTGCCAGTGTCCTCTACTGTGAGTGTTAAATCTTCTTTGCCTTTGGAATTGGTGAGACACGGCCAAGTCAGAGGTGACTTGGCCGTGTTGCTTCATTTTTGAGAGACATGGCCAAGTGACATGGCCATGTCGCTTGCCAGTGTCGCCTGACATGGCCATGTCTGAGCATATTTGGAGAGACATGGCCAGGTGACTTGGCCATGTCGCTTGCATGTGTCGCCTGACATGGCCATGTCGCTTGCCAGTGTCGCCTACTGTGATGATATCTTTTCTTCAGTCTTGGTTCTTGGCTTTTTTAACCTAAAACAAAACTCAAACAAACTTTAAACAAAAAGTAAATAAACAATAACCAACAAAACATAAACACCATACTAAAAACTAGATCAAAAACGACATAAACACTGAAATAAACTAAAACTACAAAATTAACAAAAACACTAAATAAACCGATTTAAACTAATAAAATACCTAAATAAAACAATAATTATTATAATAAACAAGACACAAATCTATGACAAAAACTAACAAAACAGCTGATAGTTCCCTTTCTCATTCCTTCTTATTGAAAAGCGATTATTCTCCCTTTCCCATTCTTCAATTTTTAGACCAGCTTGGAGAAGATCTTTGAAATTTTGGATGAGTATATGAGACATCCTTTCACGAAGACTAGGCAACACCCCTCTCATGATCATCCTTATTTGATCGAATTCATCGGGCCTTTTCTTGAGCAAAGTAGCCTTATTTCTCCATCTTTTGACATAGTCCACAAAATTCTCATTTGGCCTTTGTCTAATGGACTCAACTTCCATTAAGGTAACTTCCATTTCAACATTATATCCATAATGTTGGATGAAGGTCTTGTATAGCAGATCCTAACTCTTTTGTGTTCCATCATCTAAGGTATTGAACCAATTTTGGATAACAGGATCCAATGAGAGCATAAAGTACCTTAGAGTTTGAGCCTTAGTAGCTCGGGCAGACTGCACAGCAGTGATATACTACTTCACATGGACGTGAGGATTTCTGGTTCCATCAAACTTTGCAAAATATGGCATCCTGAATTTGTATGGCACTTCTTCATCTAGCTCAAATAATTTGTCAACTTCGGACATTTCTTCTATTTTCAGCTTCTTCTCAAATTTCTTTTCTAAATCCACGATCATCTTTTCAACATCAGAAGTCTCAATTTTCTCCATAGCTGATCTTTCAACAATCTTCGATTCTTTCTTCTTGTCTTGAGGATCTTGGAAATATTGAGCCCAATCATCATCATCATCAATGATCACCTTATCATCATCAAAAACCACTTCACAAACTTTAGTATTCCCTTTGTCCTTTGGTTTCTTAGTGCTAGCAGATGCTTCGACATGATTTCCTAAAATCACAGCCAATTGGTTCTTCATGGTCTCAGTTAGGGCCTCTTTTATTTCTCCCATCTTGGCATTGAGGGCATCATCCACCATTCTTTGAATTTGTTCGGGCTCCATTTCTTTTGGTGAGCAAGTGATTGAGTCATTGTTGGATTCTTCATCTCCAGCGTAGGTCGGATTGTCGTAAGCTTTCGAACTGTCATAATCCAGGGCTGTGAACTAGAAGGGTTCAATGATATGAGATACAAATGTATGCATGTATGCATGTATGCACAAACAATAAACAAACAAGGATAAATAGAATGTTCCTTCCCATCTTATAACTTCCACACATGGATGGCGAGTCTCTTTTCCTAGGTAATATGGTTAACAAAAAACCAACATGGGGTATTTTGTTTTCAAAAAGTTCCTTCGGACGTTTCAACCCATAGTCATATTTTCAAAAATAAAAATCAATTCATGATAATTCCCATTAATTAGGTTTTAATCCATCCAACCAACTAAAGTAGCTTTTATGCTATATTGGATTAAAACTAAATTAAAAGGTTTATTATAAATAGATTTCTCACTTGAAAAAGTAACTAGTGGTTCATGCCAAAAACAAGCCCATGATTAATTATTCTTAGTATAAACTAGGCTCACAATGGATTTTTGGTATTTCGTAATTGACCTAAATAATTTGCAAGCTCTTTGTAAGGTTGGATGAAAATAATTTTGTTTCTAAGCCCATTATAAAAATATTTTTGAAAAAAATGGATTTTGGGCTTCGTATTTGGGTTATGAGCAAAAGAATTTTTGATTTGTTTTTAGAAAAGTTTTATGTCCAAAGACCATCTTGAAATGTTTTGAAAATAGCTTTGGTCTTTTGGACTTTAAAGGAAAATTTATTTGAGCTCACAATGCAATTAGGTCATATTAGAAAAAGAACAAACCAAATAAGCCATGATTTAAGCTAAGATAAATTAACCTCAAACAACATGCATTTGGGGTAAAAACCTAAGGAAAGTAAATAGGCCAATTACGTGAGCTTTAGTCTTTGAGTTAAAAGGCTTAGGTTCCCATAGTAAGTATATACCAAATGGTACGAGGCTATGAGTGGTTATGCCATGCTCAATCTCCATACCTTGAGTGAAAGTATGGTATCCCTCATATAACATAACATGGGTAACACGGGCATCCTAACTCACGCACACGATGCAATCTAAATAATGCAATGGATAATATCATTATAAGAAAGAATAGAATAATATAAATACCAATAGAATCAACTTCTCTTATCCCCAGTGGAGTCACCACTGTGAGCGGGGATTTTTGTCCCCACTCTTTAGGCTCGGGGCCTTAGAGAACACGGACCAAAGTCTAGAGAAAATGGAGTCGCCACTCGGACGGGCCGGGAAAAAGAAAGGGGTGGATGACTCGATTCCTAAGGAATCTCCAACCCTCTAATGGGTTTGAAAAGTTGGGTACGTGTGGGGAAGGTGAGAAATGACCCAGCAACCCCACAACGCCCGGTTCATTGGAACCGGCCTCCTTTGCAGGTCTTAATATTATAAAATTCTTAAGTATAACAATATTATCCATATTGCATGCAACAATTGAAATGAAGCATCATTATATTAAAATCAAAGCAATGTCCAAGTAAAGCAAATAAATGGACACCCATCCGAGGATGGAAACATGTCCTTACATCGTTCATGTCTAAACTAAATAGGACACCCACTGAAAGGTGGAAACATGTCCTTTACATTGGTCCAAAATATAAAAGAAATTTAAATTACATAATACTTAACTAATGAGGTACCGACAAAGTGGAAATATACCTCTTGCAATTTTAATACTAAAACAAACAAATATTAATCATAATAATAAAGAAAATATCCATCCATGATAAATTAAATAAATCAAGCATTGAAAATAAATCAACCATTAAAATATATAATAAATCACATAATCAAATCTAAAATTAAATAAAGTAAACAAAGATACAAATTTAGGTTTATGCCTTAATTTAGAGTTCTTTAATTAATAATTAGGGTTTTGGGATTTTTATTATTATTATTGTTTTTATTTAGGCTACTGTAAAGATTTAGGGTTTTATACATTTAAGAAATTAGTAAGGTTCTTTGATTGATCAAATTAGGGTTTAAGAGTAACATTATGAAATTAGGGTTTTGAAATCTTAAGACATTAGGTTTATAATTCATGTTTACTGAATTGTTATTTTAAGTTTGCTGGATCATGGTTTTAGGGTTTAGGTTTACTAAATCAGGTTTTAAGTTCACTGAATTAGGTTTTAGGAAAACTTAGGGTTTACTGTTTTAGTTTCTCGAGAAAGTTAGGGTTTTTGGTATTTTAGAAAACATATTTAGTTTTAGGGTTAAGAAAATAGTTTAGAGTTTTATAAAAATAATTATGATTTTTAGAAAACGTAAAGAGAACTAGGGTTTGGAGATTTAAGAAAACATTTAGAGATTTTGGACAAAAGGTTATGGTGTAGATGAAATTTGTTCAAGGAAAACAATTTTTTGGTTTTAAAGCTTTTGGAAACAAAAGAGAAACAATTTTAGGGTTTCAAGGTTTTGAAGAAACGTTTTAGGGTTTTTAAGCTTTTGATCAGTTTGTATGATGAAAAAATTAATTTAATTTGAATGATGAAGCTACTGTAAAGAAATATATAAAGAAAATAGAGATTCAAACATCCATTCGTTGGTTCAACCAAAAATTGCTTTCTGGATGAACAATAACAAAGGCAGTATGGCTACCTTTGATGAATTGTTGATTGCTTGCTTGTTGCTACTGTCTCTTGCTAGGATTTTCTATCTTTCTATCTCAGTCAGAAGTCCAATTTTCAATTGATCAAAGTACCAAGGTTTTTCTCAGTAAAACCAATTTTCTATCCCCTAATCAAAGTCCAAGTTTTCCATCCAAAAGTCCCTTAATTTTGAGTTTTAAAGTGTTATTTATAGGAAAAAATTATAAGCCTACTTCTAATTGTTTAAGGAAACTAAAAGTAATTAGCAAAAGAAACCAAAACCAAATAGAATTTGGTTTCAAAAAAAACTGCGTTGGAAAATTGCGCAAGCAAAAAAACTGCTGCGGGATGGAAACTTCGAGTTACGAGGAAATTTGCGGGTGGGCGCTGGGCGGCCAGCCAATTTGCCGCAGGAATTTCCTGCGGAGAATTGGATCAAGGCCATTTCGCCCACAAGAATTTCCTATCAGCGAATTGGCCTTGGCCAATTCCACTTTCGGCGATGAAAAATTCGTCGCCGTTTTTTTATTTTTATTTATTTATTTATTTATTATGATTATTTTTTGTTTATTTATTTATTATTATAGAAATTATAAATAATGAATACTAAAATAAATATTATTTAATTAAAATACCACAAAAATTATTTTGGACTATATAAAAATATCGGACCAGACTGGGTCAAAAATTAAGGGTCTACAATGATGCATAAATATATTAATTCATGAATCTCAAGCTAGATTCCTCATTGGTTGAACATCAAATTAAACAAAGACCAACAAAATTTTTGATGAAAGTAATTTATTCAAACAAATTTAAATTTGAAAAACAGATTGTTCCAATTAAATATTAAAGAAAATAAAATTGAAAAGTAACATTCAATGCTAAGGAAAGTTTGTTGAGTTAAGCTTTTTTTCCTTTCACATCTTCAATTTTCCTATCTTGAATGGATGATAAAACAAAATCTTCTTCCAATCCTTTTCTTACCATGAAGGCTGCTGGTGGTGGCACTCTGTTGAACTTAGGCAGAGGATTGCTTTTGGTATTGGGCTTATCCGGCTCAGGTAGCGTACCACTATCAATCAAATTTTGAATCTCATATTTTAGTTTCAAGCATTTGTCTGTCTCATGTCCTTGTGTCTGATGAAACTCACAAAAGGCTTTAGTATTAAATTTTGGGGGTAAAAAATTCGGCAAAAGTCGAGGGGCCAATGGCTGTAATAGTCCCTTCTTTTGTAGCTTGTTGAAGACCCAAGACAAAGGCTTCCCCAGATTTGAAAATTGCCTTCTATTTGCTTAACCAGTTGTATTAACATCAACTTCCTTTTGCATGTTTTGATTACCAGACTGATAGTTTCCTTTCTCATTCCTTCTTGCTGAAAAGCGATTCTTCTCCCTTTCCCATTCTTCAATTTGCAGACCAGCTTGGAGAAGATCATTGAAATCACGGATGAGTGTATGAGACATCCTTTCATGAAGAGTAGGCAACACACCTCTCACAATCATCCTTATTTGATCATATTCATTGGGCCTCTTCTTGAGCAAAGCAGCCTTATTTCTCCACCTTTTGACATAGTCCACAAAATTCTCATCTGGCCTTTGTCTAATGGACTCAACTTTCATTAAGGTAACTTCCATTTCAACATTATATCAATATTGTTGGATGAAGGCCTTGTATAGTAGATCCCAACTCTTTTGTGTTCCATCATCCAAGGTATTGAACTAATTTTGGATAACAAGATCCAATGAAAGCATAAAGTACCTTAGAGTTTCAGCCTTAGTAGCTCGGATAGACTGCATAGCAGTGATATACTGCATATGGTTCCATCAAACTTTGCAAAGGATGGCATCTTGAACTTGTATGAAACTTCTTCGTCTAGCTCAAATAATTTGTCAACTTTGGACATTTCTTCGATTTTTAGTTTCTTTTCAAATTTTTTTTCTAAATCCGCGATCATCTTTTCAACATCAGAAGTCTCGGTTTTCTCCATAGCTGATCTTTCAGCAATCTTCAGTTCTTTCTTCTTGTCTTAAGGATCTTGGAAATATTGAGCCCAATCATCATCATCAATGATCACCTTATCATCATCAAAAGCCACTTCACCAACTTTAGCCTTCCCCTTGTCTTTCTTGGTGCTAGCAGATGCTTCAGGATGATTTCCTAAAATTACAGCCAATTGGTTCTTCATGGTCTTAGCTAGGGCCTCATTTATTTCTTCCATCTTGGCATTGAGGGCATCATTCTTCATCTCCAGCATAGGTCGAATTGTCAGAAGCTTTTGAACTGTCATAATCCAGAGCTATGAGCCAGAAGGGATCACTGATATGAGATGCAAATGTTTGCATGTATGCACAAATAATAGACAAAGAAAGATAGTTAGGACGTTCGTTCCAACCTTATAACTTCCACACACTAGTGGCGAGTCTCTTTTCCTAGGTATATGGTTAACAAAATACCAACATGGGGTATCTTATTTTCGAATATTTCCCTCGGACGTTTCAACCAATAGTTATATTTTCAAAATGGAAATTAGTTCATAATAATTCCCATTAATTAGGTTTTAATCCATTCAACCAACTAAAGTAGCTTTTATGCTACATTGGATTAAAATTAAATTAAGAGGTTTATTATAAATAGATTTCCCACTTGAAAAAGTAACTAATGATTCATGCTAAAAACAAGCCCATGATTAATTATTCTTAGTATAAACTAGGCTCACAATTGATTTTTTGTATTTCGTAATTGACCTAAATAATTGGAAGCTCTTTTAAAGGTTGGATGAAAATAATTTTGTTTCTAAGCCCATTGTAAAAAGATTTTAGAAAAATGGATTTTGGGCTTTGTATTTGAGTCTTGAGAAAAGAATTTTTTGATTTATTTTTAGAAAAAGTCTTATGTCTAAAGACCATCTTGAAAAGTTTTGAAAATAGCTTTGGTCTTTTGGACTTTAAAGAAAAACTTATTTGAGCTCACAATGTAATTATGTCATATTAAAAAAGAACAAACCAAATAAGCCATAATTTAAGCCAAGACAAATTAACCATAGTCAAACAACAAGCATTTGGGATAAAACCTAAGGAAAGTAACTAGGCCAACTACATGAGCTTTAGTCTTTGGGCAAAAAGGCTTAGGTTCCCATAGCAAGTATATACCAAAAGATACAAGGCTATGAGTGGTTATGCCATGCTCGATCTCTATACCTTGAGTGAAAGTATGGTATCCCTTACATAACACAACAGGGGTAACACGGGCGTCCTAACTCACGCACATAATGCAATCTAATATGATGCAATGGATAATATCATGATAAGAAAGAACAGAATAATATAAAGACCAACGGAATCAACTTCTCTTATCCCCAGTGGAGTCGCCACTGTGAGCGAGGATTTTTGCCCCCACTCTCGGTGGAATGGGTCTTGCGACTTCGGCACTGTTTAGGCTCGGGGCCTTAGAGAATACGAACCTAAGCCCGAAGAAAATGGAGTAGCCACCCGGACTGGCCGGGAAAAAGAAAGGGGTGGATGACTCAATTCCTAAGGAATTCCCAGCCCCTTAATGGGTTCAAAAAGTTGGGTACGTGTGGGGAAGGTGAGAAATGGCCCAGCACCCCCATAACGCCCGGTTCATTGGAACTGGCCTCCTTTGCAACTCTTAATATTATAAAATTCTTAAATATTATAATATTAGCCATATTACACGCAACAATTGAAATAAAGTATCATTATATTAAAATCACAGTAATGTCCAAACCAAAGCAAATAAATGGACACCCATCCGAAGATGGAAATGTGTCCTTACATCATCCATGTCTAAACTATATAGGACACCCACCAAAAGGTAGAAACATGTCCAAAATATAAAAGTAATTTAAATTACATAATACTTAACTAATGAGGTACCCACAAAGTGGAAACATACCTCTTACAATTTTAATACTAAAATAAGCAAATAATAATCATAATAATAAAGAAAATATCCATCCATGATAAATTAAATAAAGCAAGCATTGAAATTAAATCAACCATCAAGATATATAATAAACCATATAATCAAATCTAAAATTAAATAAAGCAAGTAAAGATACAAATTAGGGTTTACTGTTTCAATTTAAAGTTCTTTCATTAACATTTACGGTTTTGGGACTTTAGTATTATTATTATTATTATTTGTTTAGGCTACTGTAAAGATTTTGGAAAATTCGAATGAATTAGGGTTTTATAAATTTAAGAAATTAGTAAGGTTCTTTGATTGATCAAATTAGGGTTTAAGGGTAACATCATGAAATTAGGGTTTTGGAATCTTAAGACATTAGAGTTTATAATTCTTAGTTATCGAATTGTGATTTTAGGTTTACTGTATTGAGTTTTAAGGTTTAGATTTATTTGTCATAAGATTTTAAGGTTTTAAGAATTAGGGTTTAGGAAAACTAGGGTTTGCCGTATTAGTTTTGAGAGAATTAGGGTTTTTGGTATTTTGGAAAACATATTTGATTTTATGATTTAAGAAAACAGTTCAGAGTTTTATTAAAATAATTATGATTTTTAGAAAATATGAAGAAGATTAGAGTTTGGAGATCTAAGAAAACATTTGGAAATTTTGGACAAAAGATATGGTTTAGATGAAAATAGTTAAGGGAAACAATTTAGGGTTTTAAAGCTTTTGAAAGCAGAAGAATAGTTTTAGGGTTTTTAAGATTTTTGGAAACAGAAGAGTAGTTTAGGGTTTTTGATGTTTTGGAAACGGGGAGAAATACTTTTAGGGTTGTAAGGTTTCTGGAAAAAGAAGAACAATTTTAAAGTTTAGATCATTGGCTAAGGCTACTTACCAAGTTTAATGATTTAAGTTACTTAGAAAAACAAACGATGGAAACATTGTAAATAATCATCAAATCAAAGATTTATAATCAAACCTCCTTTATTTGGTTCCTCCATAATTTGATTTCTGGATGAACAAAGACAAAGGCAGTGTTGCTGCCTTTGAATAGATTGTTGATTGCTTCTTGTTGTTAATGTCTCTTGTCCTAGGGTTTTTCTATACTCCAGTAGGAATTAATATCAGATTCAATTCCCCCTAATTTTGTGTTTTAATGTGGTATTTATAAAAAAAATCATAAACCTACTTCTAATTGTTTAAGGAAATTAAAACCAATTAGGAAAAGAAACCAAAACCAAATAGAATTTGGTTTCGAAAAAACTGCGTTGGAAAATTACATTGGCGAAAAAAAGTCGCTGGCGAAAACTGTGAGGAATTTCGAGCGCTGGCTGGGGCGGGGGCCAATACCCGCAGGAAATTCCTGCGGGTGAATTGGCCTGGCCAATTCGACTTTCGGCGATGAATTTTTTCGTCGCCTATTTTTATTTTTATTATTTTTATTATTTATTTTTTGTATTTTTTAACTTTATTAATATTACCCTTTTTTATTCTTATTAAAAATTATAAATAAAAAATACTAAAATAAATATTATTTAATTAAAAAACCACAAAAATTATTTTGGACTATAAAAAATATTTGACCAGACTGGGTCAAAAATTAAGGGTCTACCCCTACCTATAGGAGAGATGACCATTGGCCTAGTCGATTATATAGCCATAACTGGTATCCGATACTATGGCCTTTCGGTCCCTTGTACCAATGATATTCTAACATTCGAAGAAGTCCAATAGTTAATCGGTATAGAACCATCATTAAAAGGGCCTTTCAAATTAAAAATTGAGTAAATTCAGAGTTATTGTATGAACTACGAAGGACGGGTTCATAGGAAAACAACCAAACTATATGCTCGAGGATTTTTACTATATTTGCTTGGGTCGACCATTTTATACAGTACTGAATCTGCCATCCATTTGTAGGTGTTGAGGGCCCTTATTGATATGAGTATGGTACCGCTTTACGGCTGGGGTTGTAACACTCCTATATCCTGTATACGTACATAGCATGCTAATACGATCGTAATATACGTATACTGAATATAGAAATGCCATAATAAAGAAAATAATGACTCATCCCTTTTCAAAACATGAACAAGTTTGAATCATTTAAAAGAAATTATAAAAGACCAAAAGATAAAATGTTTAATTAAAAGCAGCGGAAAGTATAACAAATATTTAAAATGTTTATACATCAAAACTCAAATTTTACAAAACATAAAATATATATATACATGTTTGGCAGTGTCTTCGATCTTTAAGCTCCACTCTCAAAGTCTCAAAATCTAGACTCTACTCGGTCTAGCGGAACTCTCAGGTTCTTCTCTGTCACCTGCGCTTAGTGGTACAAACTACAATATTAATATGCTTCTATGCAATGCCAATGTCACACATTTCAACAATTCATATAATATTCACAAGACTACATTTCATCATTTTATAATTTACATTGACACAAAGACACGTATGGGCCCACAAGATACTAATTTGTTATTCAAAATTCAGAGTTACTGCTTTGGTCTATAATCATAATCATCAAGCCCGTAGGCATCATATATATATCTCTATCCATGGATAGTGTAACAGACCCAGTCTCTTGGACCTCAACCCACTAAACTCGAGGAGATCCTCAACCCGGCTAGACTGTTACTAGTAACAGACCCAGTCTCTTGGACCTCAACCCGGATAAACCGAAGGAAATCCTCAACCCGGCTAGACAGTTACTTTTAATTCACATTTCGCATTTATCATTTCATATTTTTCCACTGGAATCGGCTTACGACCCGGTCTTTTCACCTATCCAGTAATTCATTGGCATGCCACCAAACTCAGAACTCTGAAGGTTGAATAACACATTTGACACAAAATCTTTTCTTTTATATCATTATACATTTCTTTCTCAAATCATTTCTCATTTCATTCTCATAATCAAATAGTCAATCATGCCTCCATTATAAATCATTTACATCATCATAGCCAACAATCATGGCTTCTCATCACATCAAAATAGTATACATATATCATCTAGGCAAATATGTCTCAATCATATTAATTCACATCTCGACATCTCTCAAATCATCATTTAAGTACTCATAATCAATTACATTGAACATCCATTAAGAATGGTCATCCTATATATATATGTTTAGCAATTTGCATTACTCATATATTTATAACCTTCAACATACATTCCATATAATTCACATGATACACAATATAGCATTATTCATATGCATCATCAATGTTCACATTATATCAAACATAGCAATATAGTTCTTAACATCATATGAATGAATGCAATAATGTAGTTTGTACTTACCTTAACCACCACTTATACAAGTCTATACACTTCCTTTCCAACACTTCTTCACCACTTAAGTTAGGGCAAATCAACCTCTTCACAACCTAATCCAAAAAGGAATAATACATATGAGATAAAATAGATAAGACTAACTAGGACAAACCCTAGACATGACACGCTCACCAACACGGGCGTGTCCCTGACCGTGCCCTAAACCCACAACACAGAAGATTTGACACGCTCAGAACCACGGGCGTGTCACTGAACGTGTAATATATTCTGTCTCACAGAAATATTGACACGTCCAACAGCATGGGCGTGTTCATGGCCGTGTCAATTCCTCACCAACACTGTAGCTATGACACGCTCAGTGACATGGGCGTGTCACTGCTCATGTCACCCATCCAAAACACAAAACCTTCGACACGCCCAAAATCCTTGTCGTGCTCATGGGCGTGTCAGGCCAAAAACACAGATTCCGGCCACAACACACTTAATTCAACAATTCACCTTCTTTTACCAAAAATCCACTTCAAACAAACTTAACTCAACATACCTAAGAACCATAACAAACTTGCCAAAAACACCAAAATAACTCAAAACATATATCAATCACAAATTAAAATCATCACCACAAACCCTTAAACACAATCACACACTTTCTCTTCCAACCAATTTACTCTTTTCTTCAATCCAAACTCAAAGATCCAACAATCAAATGAATCAAATACTCATAAACACAACATACTCAAAACACACTCCTATCCTCAACAATAAACCCTCAAACTCAAACATAATTCCAAAATAAACAAGAGAAATGAAGAGAGAACTTACCAAAGTTGATAATACTTCTCAAATTTCAACTTCTTCACTTGAATCTTCCTTCAATTTGAGCTTGGATCACAAAACTCACTCTCTCTCTCTCTCTTGCTTTAGATGGCCGGCCAACAAAAGGAAAAGGGAAGAAAATCAAGAAACCAAAGTCAAATACTCCACTCTTTAAACCTCCTCCAAGCAAATATAATATTAAATAATCCAAATTAATCTCTTCCATTCATTTTAATTTCTCATTTTTCCACTAATTAACTTAATTAATTAAAAAATAGCTAAATATCTTCTTCCTTTGACCATCACTTTGACTTGTATATATGTTATATATATTTCCATATACACAACATATACACTTCCCTTTAAAGCTCTCTCTTCTCTTTAAAATTTAACATATACACATTCAATACAATTACAACAATAATATCAAAACTTCTAGGGCATACTTTGGGATATTACAATTCTCCCCCTCTAAAAAGAAATTTCATCCTCGAAATTACCTGATATCAAGTCTGAAACAGTTGAGGATACTGATCTTGCATTGTTTGCTTACTCTCCCAAGTTGCCTCTTCTTTACCATGATTCTTCCAAAGAACCTTCACCAATGGCACTTTCTTATTTCTTAACTCTTTCACTTCATGCGCTAAAATAGCAACTGGTTCTTCTTCAAATGTCATATCCGAACTCACTTCAATGGTTTCAACTGGTAAGATATGAGATGGATCCGATCTATACCTCCTCAACATAGAAACATGGAATACATTATGGATTCTATCCAACTCAGGTGGTAAAGCAAGACGATAAGCAACTGGCCCAATTCTTTCCAAAACTTCATACAGTCCAATGAAACGAGGACTCAGCTTTCCTTTTCGACCAAATCTCAATATCTTCTTCCAAGGAGACACTTTCAAAAATACTTTATCTCCAATATTAAATTCTATGTCTCTTCTTTTCAAATCTGAATAAGATTTCTATCGGTCAGAAGCTGTTTTTAACCGATCCCGAATTATTTTCACTTTCTCTTCAGTCTCTTTTACCAAATCAGGACCAATTAACTTGCCCTCTCCAATTTCATTCCCACATAAAGGCATTCTGCATCTTCTACCATACAATGCCTCAAATGGTGCCATACCAATACTGGATTGATGACTGTTGTTGTAAGCAAATTCCACAAGTGGCAAAAATCTGTCCCAACTTCCAGAGAAATCAATGACACAGCTTCTCAACATATCCTCAATAATCTGTATCACTCTCTCTGACTGCCCATCTATCTGTGGATGAAAAGCAGTACTAAAGTGCAATCGAGAACCCAAAGCCCCATGTAAACTCTTCCAAAACCTCGAAGTAAACCGGGGATCTCGATCAGACACTAAAGAGATTGGGACTCCATGTAATTTCACTATCTCACTAATATACAGCTCAGCCAACCTTTCAAGAGAATAGTCCATTCTAACAGGAAGAAAATGAGCTGTCTTTGTCAAATGATCAACAATCACCCAGACAGCATCATGCTTCTTCTGAGTTAATGGCAACCTTGATACAAAATCCATTGTCACTCTCTCCCATTTCCATTCAGGCACTGTTAAAGGTTGAAGCAACCCTGTTGGAACTTGATGTTCAGCTTTCACCCTCTGACAAGTGAGACATTTAGACACAAATTCTGCTATGTCTCTCTTCATACCAGACCACCAGTAGTGCTGTTTCAAATCATGGTACATCTTTGTACTACCCGGGTGCATAGAAAAACTTGATTGGTGTGCTTCCTCTAAAATAATCTTCCTCAAACTATCATCATCAGGTACACACAACCTATCCTTGAACCAAAGACTACCATCACTTTTTACATGAAAATCTCTGCTCTCACCATTTCGGCAATCTGATATAATCTTCTAAATTCTCTCATCTGCCAATTGAGCCTCTTTAATCTGATCTAACAATACTGGTCTTAACTGTAGCTGAGCCAATAATGCACCATCATCACAAACTTCAAAATTAGCATGTAACGCTCTCAATTCAACAAGCAACGAGAGTGAATACACAGCCAAACCTGCTAAAGACTTTCAACTCAAGGCATCAGCAACTACATTCGCCTTACCAGGATGATAATCAATCAAATAGTCGTAGTCTTTAATTAATTCTAACCATCGTCTTTGCCGAAGATTCAGTTCCTTTTGAACACCCAAATATTTCAAACTTTTATGATCCGTATAGATAAAACATTTCTCCCCATATAAGTGGTGTCGCCAAATCTTCAAAGCAAACACTATAGCTGCCAACTTCAAATCATGAGTCGGATAGTTAAGCTCGTGCGGCTTCAACTGCCGAGAAGCATAAGCTATGACTTTACCCTCTTGCATCAAAACACATCCTAAACCATTATGTGAAGCATCACTATAAATCACATATGGTTTATCTTCCACAGGTAAAGTAAGAACAGGTGCTTGAGTCAACATTTCTTTCAACTGCTCAAAACTAGCTTGACACTGATCCGTCCACACAAATCTAACTCCCTTCTGAAGCAATCTGGTGAGTGGAGTAGCTATTAAAGAAAAACCTTTCACAAACCATCGGTAATAGCCTGCCAAACCTAGAAAACTTCTAACTTCAGTCACAGTCTTTGGTGGACTCCAATTCAAAATAGCTTCAACTTTACTTGGGTTGACTCTTATCCCATCTGCTGAAACTATATGACCCAGAAAAGTAATTTGGTCAAGCCAGAATTCACACTTTGACAGTTTAGCATACAATTTCTTCTCCCTCAAAATTTGTAACACAATTCACAAATGCTTATCATGCTCCTTTTCATCATGCGAATACACTAAAATATCATCGATGAAAACTACCACAAATTGATCCAGATAGGGCCTAAACACCCTATTCATCAAATCCATGAAAGCTGCAGGTGCATTCGTCAACCCAAAAGGCATTAATAAAAACTCATAATGCCCATACTTGGTGCGGAAAGCTGTCTTAGAAACATCTTCAGCTTTAACCCTCAACTGATGGTACCCGGATCTCAAATCAATCTTGGAAAACACTAATGATCCCTTCAATTGATCAAAGAGATCATCAATTCTAGGCAAAGGATATTTATTCTTAATAGTCACTTTATTCAATTGCCTATAATCGATGCATAACCTCATAGTGCCATCCTTCTTCTTCACAAACAACACGAGAGCTCCCCAAGGAGAAACACTGGGGCGAATAAACCCTTTATCCAGCAACTCCTGTAATTGCACCTTCAACTCTCTCAATTCAGCTGGAGCCATTCGATAAGGAGTGATAGAGATAGGAGTGGTGCTAGGCAACAGATCAATACCAAACTCAACCTCTCTCTCAGGGGGTAACCCTGGCAACTCCTTAGGAAACACATCCGGAAAATCTGCAACTGTGGTGATATCATCAAGTTGAGAACCCTTAACTCTAGTATCCACCACATGAGCAATATAAGCATCACACCCTTTTCTAATCAATTTCCTAGCTGTTACAACTGATACAAACAAGGATGCAAGTTGTCTCTGCTCACTAGATACTACCACCTCTTTACCATCACTGGTTCTCAAGGTGACACACTTCTTTACACAATCCACCACAACTCCATGTTTAGACAGCCAATCCATGCCTAAGATCAAATCATATTCTTTAAAAGGCATTTCAATTAAATCTCCAAGAAACTCCTCACCTTGCACCACAACAGCACTATCACGGTGCACCTTACTAACAACCACACTATGTCCTAAAGGATTTGTCACCAAAACATCAAATCCTAAGGATTCTGTATGCAATTCAGACACAGGTAATATGGATGCACTAATATATGAATGTGTAGATCCTGGATCAATCAAAGCAAGTACTGAAATGCCAAATAAAGAAAATGTACCAGCAATCACTGCTGAAGCATCTGGCTGCCTCTGCATTACATACACCCTCTGAGAAGATCCGGCCTCCTCTGGCCTACTGCCTCCGGATGATGATCCTCCTCTCTGACTGTACCCGGATCGATCACCCCTACTGAAACCTCTACTTCCTCGACCACCTCTGCTGACACTAGGTCGAGACGCTGCAGACTCAGCCTGTCTAGGCTCCTGTATCTCAGGACACTCCCTAATAAAATGACCGGGCAATCCACATCTGAAACACACAGCTGATCTGCCACTCATCCAGCAAACACACACATGGTTTCTGCCATAAATTTCACATGTAGGTGGAGTAGACCTTTGAATCCTAGGAGTCGGAGCACTGGCTAAAGAAGCTGTAAGTCTCGGTCTCTATCTCGGATACTGCACTGACCTACTCGGCTGTCTCTGACTCCTACTGTACCTTGGAGCAAAACTTCCTCTACCCCTCTTTACAAATGAAGACCCTGCCTCAAACTGAGGTCTCCTTACCCGAGTCTCCTCTTCAATAGCAGCTGCGGCTATACTCTGAGCTCTCTCCACACTCATAGCTGCTGCAACAAGCTGAGAGAAATCCTGGTATCTAGAACCAGCCACGATGCACATAATAGAGGGCCTCAATCCCTCCTCAAACCTTCTGCACCGGTCTATTTCATCAGAGATAATTCCCCCAGCATATCGACTCAACCGGATATACTATATCTCGTATTCTGTCACCGTCTGGTTGTCTTGTCTTAAGTTCAAGAATTCCATCTTCTTAAGATCTTTATACTCCCTCGGAGTATATTTCTATTCGAACTCCCTCAAGAAATCACCATATGATAGTGTAGGTGGATCATCCATAGCATGGGGAACAGTCTTCCACCAGTCATAGGCATCTTTCTGTAAGAGGGATCTGGCATAATCAAACTTCTCATCCGAAGTGGCTTGCAGCTGAATGAATATCCTCTGTACCTTATCTAACCATTGCTCAACCACTGCAGGATCAGTAGTGCCTAGAAAATCTTCAGCCCCATATTTCCTCAACTTGTCATAATGTCTTACCGGCGCCTGAGGCTGTGGTGGTGGTGGCTGCACTGGAGCTTGTCTAAATAACTCCACCATATGCCTTAACCAACCCGGCGGACCCTCCTCTGCAGCTGGTCTCTCTGGCACAGAAACAGGTGCCTCACTAACTCTCTCATCCCTAGCTCCCTCTCTACTCTCTCCTGGAGCTACACTTTCCGCACTACCCTCAACAGACTGTCGTGAATGAGATGCCATCTCTACCTATATCTGCAAACACAGCAGAATATACCTCATTAAAGATCAAAGACTGCCATACCAAAACATGTATTGTACTCAAAACCAACTTTTTAAAATCAAAATATTCTTTTTCTTACAATTCACCTAGGTTGAGAATCTCAAACCTAGGCTCTGATACCAAAATAAATGTAACACCCCTATATCCCGTATACGTACATAGCATGCTAATACGATCGTAATATACGTATACTGAATATAGAAATGCCATAATAAAGAAAATAATGACTCATCCCTTTTCAAAACATGAACAAGTTTGAATCATTTAAAAGAAATTATAAAAGACCAAAAGATAAAATGTTTAATTAAAAGCAGCGGAAAGTATAACAAATATTTACAAATGTTTATACATCAAAACTCAAATTTTACAAAACATAAAATATATATATATATACATGTTTGGCAGTGTCTTCGATCTTTAAGCTCCACTCTCAAAGTCTCAAAATCTAAACTCTACTCGGTCTAGCGGAACTCTCAAAGATCACTAATTCAAGAAGGTTAAAGTACCAAACCTTTTTCCCCTTTGCTTTCCTTAGCTCATCTTGGATCTTTTTCTTCTTTTTCCTTTAGCTTTTCTTGATTTCCTACAAGAATTCCAGTATACACACTTTAAACATACATCCTATGCTTTGAAAACATAAGCTACCAATTCATTTCTTGCCAATTTTTCCTCAATCTAATCTCCTCTAACCTTAAAACCATTATTTCTTTCATCAAATCCTTCAAATAATTATTTCTTGAATTTTCTCCAAATCTAGCTACATGAACCCTATTTTCAATCTCTTAAATTAACCATTAATCCATGAAATTAAAACTAGAGATAGGTTTCTCTTACCTTATAAACTTGTTTGTCACCAAAATCTTCAACCAAAAGCCTTAAACTTTGGAAAAATCACCTCCTTCTTCCTTCTCTTATGGTTTGGACGAGTTCACCATGTAAGAGAGGGTTTTTATTTTCTTTCCTTAGCTTATTTTGATCCAAATGGCAGCCATAAGTGGTGAAAATATGTTGGTATAGATGTTGACTTCCAATTGGTACACCTTATAGCAAAAATGGTCACTTTTAATTTGTCCACTTGCCTTCTTCTTTTATCTATTTATTTGGCAAGCCATTAGGCTTCCTTTTATTCATATTTTGACCCCCTCAACTTTCTTGTGCTGTAATTTTACAGTCTAGGGTGTGAAAATATCAAAATACCCTCCAGTGATTAATCGATTGTAACTTTTAAACCGTGTGTTTTCGGGAAAAATTGAAACCCACGGTTATGACCCAATTAATCTCGAGAATATTCTTCCAGGGTTGGATATGGGCACTATTAAGAACTTCCAACACTTAATTTTTAAGTTTACATAGTTGCCCCTATCTTTTGAGAAATTTTCACTTTGGTCCTTTTGATATCCCTTCCTGACCTTGCTGTCTTTATTTATTAATATCTTTTTACTCACAACTCAAAATTATGTAATTCTTATGCCCACTGAAACTAGACATCCAGGGCTATATTGTTTCAAAATTTTAGGTCGATCCGAGCTATATCTAATTTTTGACGGTCCTTCGAATTCAATCCTACTATGCTGTCATGAGGCAGCTTGCACATTGTCTACTAAATCCATTGTATCTTATTCTTTACAACTCCAAATTGAGTAATTTTAAGTTATACATCTAGATAAGACACAAATAAACAATTAAGTCTTCTTTGAGACTCTCTAATTCTATCATTAACTTGGATGAAATTCAAGCTCAAGTTATAGGTCATGTTCTAAACTCCTTTGTTCTAAGCCTAAATCATATCCTCTATGTCTGTTTCTTACCAATATGGGATTTGGGATGTGACAATTCTATCCCCCTTAATTTAAGATTTTCCCTGAAGCTTACTCATTCTATATACTTGATGTTCTTTAACTACTGTCTATTGCTTTTGCCACTCTTTCACCTTATTCACTTGATTGCTCTCTATCATCTCTCTATATTGTTTACGCATTGCCTTATTTTGACACTTATTCATTTACTAGGATTAACCATTTTAAGATTCAACATGTTTTACCTTTTGTATTATGTTTTCTTCCCATCTCTGCTCACTTGCTGTTTATTATTCTACAAGATTGTCCAATAGACTATTATGTGGTTCAACATGCTTTGACTTTTGTCACGATTTCTCATTCGAAGCGTTATTATTATTCACTTATGTTTTCTTTAACTTTGATTTAAATTTATTCTTTTCCATTCTTTCTTGTACAATTTTCATTCTCTGCCATATTCATTTCTAGGCCTTCTTCTCTCCATATTATAGTCATTTCTTTATTTGCTTCTTCATGTTGTCTATTCATTATGTTAGCCGACGTTTATTCAACTACTGATATTAATTATTTTGAGACTCATCATGTTTGTTTCATTGTATTCTATGAGATTGTTCAACAGGCTAATATATAGTTAAAACCTTTTTTTTTTACTTTTCTTATCACAATTTCTCATTTGAAGCATCACTATTACTCTCTTGTATTTCCTTCAACTTTGATTCATGTTTGTTCTTTCTCATTCCTTCTTGTACGTTTTTCACTTTCTAATGTATTCATTTCTAAGCTTCCTTCTCTTTGCATTGTGGTTATTCTTTATTTACTTCTTACTGAATTTGTATGTCCTATGTATATTTGTGCAGTGTGGTGGCATTCCTTAAGTATCGGCTCATCTGACTTTCCTTGTGTTGTCATATATACATCTCGAATAATAGCTCATAGGTGATCAGTCCATGATACCATTATTCTAGAAGTACTATTTATTTCATTACGTGTCTCGCTCTATGTTGGCTACGGTCGATCCCAACATAAGGTGAGAACATCTTTCCTTTTTTTATTACATTTCAAACTCTTTCTTTCCTTTCTTTTTCGAATATGTTTCAATTCACTTTCTGTTTATTTTCATATGTACTTTTTTTTTCATCTGTATATTATCACATATTTTTCTTACTTAGCTCCTCAAGGTAATAACAGTAGAATCAAAGTGGGATGAGGCAATACCATATGGAACCAACATGGCACGGGTGGCCCTCACCACCGTTTCATTTCCATGGCACAGGTGGCCCTCACCACCATTTTCATATCACAGGAGTGGCCCTCACCACTCTATCATCAACCAATGGCCCCAGTGGCCCTCACCACTGAGTTCATATAAATGCCATCATATCATAGGAGTGGCCCTCACCACTTTTTTTCATCAAACCAATGGCCCTCACCATTGGCCCCAGTGGCCCTCACCACTGAGTATATATATCGGTGCCAGATAAATATCAAACCAATGGCCCTCACCACTGGCCCCAATGGCCCTCACCATTGAGTATAAATGTTAATGCCATATAAATACACTCATCCCAACTCTGATTCAATCTGAATTACCAAGGTAAGCATATCTTTCTAATATTTTATTCTCTTTCCTTCATTCTTTCCTGCTTTCTATATGCACGGATTGCCATATGTTTCATATGTATTCACATCTACATGGATGTCACCATATCATATCTCAAGCCATTTCTTGGCTCATTCACAATGCTCAGTGGCATATACGAGCTCATTGGCATTTTTATTCACTCATACTGTCATATTATTTATTTCCCCAGTGCTATACTTTATGAGCCTTATATTTTTCAAGTATCAGGTTTTCCACTGTTTCATCTCTTTATTCTCTTTCTGCATATGTATTATTTAGTACATCTTTATGTATGTATGGTATGTCTTTCTGTTTGTACAGTGTATGTTACATTTTATGTGAAGACATTTAAATATTGTATGTATAGTACTCAGTATGTCTCACATAAGTATAGATATTATATGCACCGTGTTAGGTATGTCTCACATGGATATGCTTTGTACAATTTATGATATATCACATGTACATTGATTTGCGGGTCCAATCATTCATAGCTTTATTTTCAATTCAGCAACCATAACCTTCCCATAATAAATCAATCACATAATATTGGCATAGTAATCAAACTCATTAAACATGATTGAATCACATTCATATCAATGCACACATAGGCACAAAAAAAAATTCTCAAGTTGTCAAAACACATTACCAAACATTTCCAACACAAGTTTAAATAGTTCATTATATAAGGAACACATGATTTCAACCAGGTAAAGCATTAATCCTGGAGAATCTAACTAGTTTTGCTTCCTTTTCTTAGTTCTCAATTTTATTTTCTATGATTTTTTTTTCTTGTCGTACTATTATTCTTCACTCTTTCAATTTTAGACTCTTGTATTATGGTCGGTATTCTATTCGTTATTATTCTTTCGGTGCTTTTACTACTTACCTCTCATAATTGCCTTAATCTTTATTGCATATATTTCGGTCTTTAACATACTTGTTTTTGCCCTTATGTGTATTTATCTTGCTCATATAAATTTTTGGTTTCTATTCTTAACTTACTGTTCATTCTTTTTAACCTTCTGAATGTCTGCCACTATTTAATTTCTTTCTATCATACTATGTATCTGTATATATATGCACCTTTCGGTCTACTTTCTATCATTTCTTACTGATCGTCTATTCCAATTGTCATATATTTCTCAATTTCTAACTAGTACAGGGCTTACTGTTTCTTGTTAATCATATTCACTCATTGCATTAACCTCTTTCAACCTAATATCTCTCTATCTCACTCCGTTTACCTTTCCTCCGTATCCTAATTGGCACGTACTTTCCTATGGTTAACCGCCCAGGAACGGCTAAACCAATGCTCTGATACCAAAAATTGTAACACCCCTTAACCCGACTATTTCCAGTCGAGCCAAGTGTGCTACAGTATATGCAACATGGTATACAGAACATGCACTAAATAAAATTTATTTCCTTTTTATTACAAATAATAATAATTTACACATTTTTTTAATTTTTATAATTACATTTTGAAAGTCCTTAACAGTACATGCCAAGCTAAACTTTGCTTTGCTCCTCACTTCGCCTCCTGTTGCGCACTCCGGTGCTCCTTTGTAGCTTCCCATTTGTAAGCTTGGACTCCATAACCTACGAGTTTAGAAAACTAAACTCGCTAAGCATATAGCTTAGTGGGTACTTTAACCGTTAGATAGAAATTAGATGCAAACCACACAATGTTACAGATATGGCACAACCAACCCAATCATCAATATAAACATTCTCAGGTTCTTATTATATTTCTCCTGTTATTTGTTAAGCTTTTATGACAGTATGCTATTCATTTCTATTGATTTACTACCACTGGATGATACCTCATCCTATGTCTGTTAGTTGCATAACATTGTTGATGATTACCGATCTGATGGTTATGTATTTGTATTTTATGGCATTATAATTTCTTTATCATTGTAGACCCAATACTCTCTTGTTTTGAGTTACGTTTGTTAAATAACTTATGCATGAATTAAAGGTGTGTATTCACTATCTTTGTCCTATGCTTTGCTTCGGTAGTTTGGCATGAATGGTTATTCGTGTGTTCATATGCTCCTTTCATTAAGTTCACATATATTTGTTAAGGTTTGGATAAGTCATATAAGAAATTAACTAGTTGAATAATGTTTATTACCCTTTGCCGAGTTTAATATTTTGACGGTTCGAAATTTATTTTATTAAAAATTCATAGGGCACCAGTGATTAGGAATCTGTCTATTTTTATCCTAAATCAGCTCAATAGAACTAATTTTTAGTTCAAAGTTTTCATTCCGCGCCTTTGGGTCGGACTGCACTTTTTAGGCCACACCGGGTTTTACAACGCTGCAAAAATCCCTCGGTGGGCTTTAAAATCTAAATAAAACACAATTGGGATGTGATTTTCAAAAAACGAAAAATGCTATCTTGTTCTTAATTGGTCAAGCTTTCAAGAGCATATTTTTGATAATTTATTTCATTCCAAACGAATATTTTATCTCAATTATACCGCATTTATTTATTACCAAATGAACAGTGAATTCTAGCATTTAGTTTCTTATGTACCTTGTTATCTTATTTCCCCAATAACTTTTGTTCTACTAATCCGAATGTAAAAATTCTTGTTTTCACTCGAACTACACTCATATGAGTCCTTATGGTTAAATTTCTAGATTTAAATTTGTTACACAGAATTCTTGATGACTCCTTGAACTCTTCCCTGGCCAATTGGTTACTCAAGTCTGCGCAATGTGTACTATTTCATTTATAACTTTACCTAAGCAACTTGGATTGCGATGATTATTATCTTAAATTAAACTAGATACATAATTCTATATTCAGTAAAAATTTCAGCTTAAAACAGGCAACACGTGATTTTTGGCACAATTTCTAATTCAGCCCTGCAGTGTGCTAGTGTCTGCCTGCGCATGGTTCGTTCATTCGTGTGTAACTTCTACATTTTAAGTCCAATAGAGATGAATCCAACTCCTATGATTCACCAAAATACAAGGGTTCATTTATATCTTGTATAAAAACATCTAATTCCTGAGGTAAATGGACCAAAACCTGGACTCAAGGCACAAATCTCAGCCTGTCCGGTTTCACAATTCCAGTGTGCATGAGTTATACTCTTTTGATCATATTTTTTTATCTACAAGTGGGATTTAGGAAATTCCAAATTCTATGGTTTCCTAACACATAAGGGTACATTTAAGTCTCTTTTCAAAGCTTCTAAATGTGTCATTAAGGTCACCTGGACTTAGTCCCAATTCACAGGTTACTGACTGAGGAATCTCAGTTTTTCAGTTTGTACGACTGGTATCATTTTGATCATAACTTTCATTACACACATGAAAAAGAGTTGGTTCCAAAGCCTGTGGTTTACTGAAATAATGGAGAACAATTAAGTATTCTTTGTCAAGTTCTATTTCTATAATTTTGCTAGTCTAAAGTTCGGTTGAAGTTCCAGAAAAATGCAGGGCACATGGCTGGCTGCAACAAAACAACACAACATAGCACTCCCATATTTACCTCCCTTATAACCTCAACCCCAAAATCAATCAATACACAACAAAAACTTCTATATCATCATCAATCTCAACCACATAACCACCACAACTCAAGCACATGAACAATTATAGCAATTACACATCCAAATGCAAAGGCAATAAAGATCACTAATTCAAGAAGGTTAAAGTACCAAACCTTTTTCCCCTTTGCTTTCCTTAGCTCATCTTTGATCTTTTTCTTCTTTTTCCTTTATCTTTTCTTGATTTCCTACAAGAATTCCAGTATACACACTTTAAATTGAAAACATAAGCTACCAATTCATTTCTTGCCAATTTTTCCTCAATCTAATCTCCTCTAACCTTAAAACCATTATTTCTTTCATCAAATCCTTCAAATAATTATTTCTTGAATTTTCTCCAAATCTAGCTACATGAACCCTAATTTCAATCTCTTAAATTAACCATTAATCCATGAAATTAAAACTAGAGATAGGTTTCTCTTACCTTATAATCTTGTTTGTCACCAAAATCTTCAACCAAAAGCCTTAAACTTTGGAAAAATCACCTCCTTCTTCCTTCTCTTATGGTTTGGACGAGTTCACCATGTAAGAGAGGGTTTTTATTTTCTTTCCTTAGCTTATTTTGATCCAAATGTCAGCCATAAGTGGTGAAAATATGTTGGTATAGATGTTGACTTCCAATTGGTACACCTTATAGCAAAAATGGTCACTTTTAATTTGTACACTTGCCTTCTTCTTTTATCTATTTATTTGGCAAGCCATTAGGCTTCCTTTTATTCATATTTTGACCTCCTCAACTTTCTTGTGCTATAATTTTACAGTCTAGGGAGTGAAAAATATCAAAATACCCTTTTGTGATTAATCAATTGTAACTTTTAAACCGTGCGTTTTCGGGAAAAATTGAAATCCACGGTTATGACCCGATTAATCTCGAGAACATTCTTTCAGGGTCGGATATGGGCACTATTAAGAACTTCCGACACTTAATTTTTAAGTTTACATAGTTGCCCCTAACTTTTGAGAAATTTTCACTTAGGTCCTTTTGATATCCCTTCCTGACCTTGCTGTCTTTCTTTATTAATATCTTTTTACTCACAACTCAAAATTATGTAATTCTTATGCCCACTGAAACTAGACATTCAGTGCTATATTGTGTCAAACTTTCAAGTCGATCCGAGCTATATCTGATTTTTGATGGTCCTTCGAAGTCAAGCCTACTATGCTGTCCTGAGGCAGCTTGCACATTGTCTACTAAATCCATCATATCTTATTCTGTACAACTCCAAATTGAGTAATTTCAAGTTATACATCTATCTAAGACACAAATAACAATTAAGTCTTGTTTGAGACTCTCTAATTCTATCATTAACTTGGATGAAATTTGAGCTCAAGTTATAGGTCATGTTCTAAACTCCTTTGTTCTAACCTAAATCATATCCTCTATGTCTGTTTCTTACCAATCTGGGATTTGGGATGTTACAGCGTAGTAGTTCCCGGCTCTCACCACGTGCACACCCAGCACTATCTCTTGAGTTGCTTAACCTAGGGCCAGATAAGATAGTATTAGTATACTTTAAAATTTATATAAAAGTTCACTTACCTTATGTCATTTTGGAGGTCAATTTGGCTTGGTGGAACATAGAAGAACGGATGAACTGGACTTCTTCCATGAATGTCGTGTTGCCTTTTCGACATACCCACCGAGTCATTGCCGACCCTGTGTCTAGTGGTTGGTTTCTCGGGGAAAGAGTGTATGAGTGGTTCCTTGGTCCCGAGCGGCGGAGGATCCCAATGAGTTGCCCAAAGTATACTTTAAATATCGCATTAATGCCGAAAAATGCATGGTGGTTAGCTTGGCACGGTTATGATGTTGAAACCTTTCTCTATCCACGGGTGCATCATATACCCAGTTTATTCGAGCAGGACTCTTGAACTTTGATGTATCTCCTGTTGGCATCCGGGAGATTCCCGAGGAAAAGGAGGAGAGTGATGAAGAGGAGTATCACGGAGAGGGAAGAGGATCGTCTCGCATCTCGGGGCTAGCACCTCTGTAAACCCTTAATTTTTGACTCAGTCCGGTCTAATATATTTTAATTAGTCCAAAATAATATTTGTGTTGTTAGTCCAAAATAATTTTTGTTATCTTAATTAAATAATATTTGCTTTAGTATTTAATTTTTATAATTAATAAAAAAATAAATAATAATAATAATAAACAAATAAATAAATAAAAATAAAAATAAAAATTGACAATGAAAAATCGACGAAAAATTGGGCCATTTCGCTCGCAGGAATTTCCTGCGGGCGAACCCCGCAGCTTTTTCGGCAGTGCAATTTTTCCTTAGCAGTTTTTTTTTGCCAGTGCAATTTTCTGCAGCAGTTTTTTTTGCCAGTGAAATTTTTCCGACACAGTGATCCTTGATGATTGAAAAAATATGTGCCCGTCGACTTCAACTCAACGAACTTCCCTTAGCTTGGAGTGTTGCTATATTAATTTTACTTTTTTTAATATTTAATTGGAACTATCATGTTTTTCAAATTTAAATTTGTTTGAACAAATTACTTTTATCAAAAATTTTATTGGTCTTTATTCATTTTGGTGCTCAACCGATGAGGAATCTAGCTTGATAATTCATGAATTAATATATTTAGGCATCATGACTCGAATGACTTTACTAGATAAGGGAATTGCTCTATAGCATTGAGTTGTGTATGCTTACTTAGAGAGGGCTCCTGCAAAATTACCTTTGTCTAGGTCCTAGTCAGTCTTAGAACATGCTTTGACAAACATTCGAGGCAAAATTGAACTCTGCTTATTTAAGGGAGAGATGATCTAGGCATTTTTTGGTTAGCCAACAACTAGTATCCACCCTATTAAATATCAATCCCTAGTTGTCCCTTTGAGCCTTCATAAAATTTTACCTTTCTTTTCATTGGCTTACAAACCCCAAAAACCTACCCTAAGTTGTTGTGATACATTTGACAAGTCTTATGATCACTAAGATGAAGAGGCAAGAAGATCAAAGAAAGCAATGATTAGTCAAGATTATGAGGATAGTTGAAGTTCTCAAGACTATAAAGATAGTTGAAGTTCTCAAGGCCATAAGGGTAGTTGATGTTTTCAAGACCATAAGGGTAGTTGAAGTTTTCAAGACCATAAGGGTAGTTGAAGTTCCCTTAATATCTCCAATGTATCAAGACAACATCAACATCAGAGTAACAAATGATTCATCCCTGTTAAAGAAGATTTATGTTACTCCACTCATCCATTATTGGAAGCCCAAGTTAGTAAAAATAAGACAACTCTTTTAGAGCTAGAACCGAACAAAAAAAACAACAAAATAAAAAAAAGGGAAGAGAAGAAAGAAGAAAAAAAAAGAAAAAAGAAAAAAACAAAAGAAGAAAACAAAAAGGAAAAAAGAAGAAAAAATAAAAAAAATAAAAAAAAAATAAAACCTAAAAAGGCGATTCAGAAAGCCAACTGAGTTCTCTTTTACCTAAAGCAGCATAGGGCTTCCATTTGGTTCATAAAGACATTTTTACTTGAATTGGTCCAACCTATCAAAAGATTCAATCAAAATTGGAGAAAAAGGAGGAAGACCATCCAGTTCTTGAAAGTTTTGTACTTGATAGTCCTACAATAAAGAAGGACAAAATGATAAAAGAAAAGGAAGAGTAAGGAAAGAGAAAGAAAAGGGAAGAGTAAGAAAAATAAAAAGAAAGAAAAGGGAGAAGAAGAAAAGAAACAAATTTGGGTAACAAACTTTTTGCAAGGGCAAAAACTGTCCTAATCAAGATCCAGATTAATACCAAGAAGATAGAAGGAATTTGGAGTCTAGCAAGATTGCCTCCAAGCTGCCTAAAATTCAAACAAGAAATTTATAGTGTGAGGGTTTGTCCATTGTGTCAAATCAGCTCCTATCTCAAAATGGCCTTCATTTAACCCATGTCCCTCATAGACCCCATTTTAAGCCTATCAAAGACCTGTTGATCTCTCTTGGTAGGTAGAGTCTATTAGTGGAGATAGTTTGGATAAGCATGCATATGAGATAGACAGTATTTAAACTCAATGAGACCTTTGGCCAAGTAATGTGTATGTGCCTATCTGAAGTGCAACAGTTGTTGCTTAAATAGAATTAATTCCCGAGTTTAGTACGGTAACTAGGGTTGTCATGTTATAGATATGTTAATTTGGAAAATCAAGTCCTGAGGTACATTGACATTAATTTGGCAAAGCCAACATTTGATTTCAAAATCAAAATTCAAAAAAAAAAAGTGTTAAGGGAAGTATGTTAAACCTCCAAAGGACACATTGGGCAAAGGAAATGATTATTTGCAAGGTCATGAAGAAGCTATCAATCGACATGCTGAAACATAGTTCGAAATAGATGAATCCCTGACTCTGCTGCTTGGGGCCTCCATTATTCATGTTTTCAATATCTCAAAGATAAAATTCATAAATGGAAAGCATTCTTTTATTCCAATGCAAGACCTGAACGAGTATATGAAAGGAACCAATGAGAACACTTCTGCTGAACACCTCGGTCTGTGAGTCGATGGAACGACTGTAAGTATCATTCATGCATATCATGCATACATGAGCATATCACATCGCACTTTCTTGTCTTGTGTTGTCTATTCCTTGTCAAAATGAATAGCAAACACCCTGTGAAGTAAAGAATCAAAAGAAGATATTGAATCAAGAGGGCATGGAAAGCCTATTTGCTTGTGAAAGCTCCAGTCATTTTGCAAAAGAAGAAATACGTGCATCAATCAGAGCCCGCATAGAAAAATCATGGGTTTGAGCCTACACAGGGGGCAAAGTTTCTCCTTTTCAATTTTTTAAGTTTATATACAAAACATTTTCAAACTCACTTACAAATATTTTGCCACGCAAGGGGGTAAGGAGAGGATATAAGGTCCAATTAAAAATAGCTGAATTTTTGCAAAAAGGAAGAACAAAAGAATGGAACATTAGAACTCTCTAAAGAATAAAGATGCAAATGACAAAAGATCAGTCCAGCTAGAAGAGTTGAAGCCAATACAGGACAAATCTCCAATGATGAAGATCCATTTTCAAGGGTGAAGACCCGATCTCAAAGGATGAAGATCCATTTTCAAGGGTAAAGACCCGATCTCAAAGGATGAAGATCCATTTTCAAGGGTGAAGACACAATCTCAAAGGATGAAGATCCATTTTCAAAGGTGAAGACCCGATGTCAAAGGATGAAGATCCATTTTCAAGGTTGAAGACCCGATCTCAAAGGATGAAGATTTGTTTTCAAGGGTGAAGACCCGATCTCAAAGGATGAAGATCCATTTTCAAGGGTGAAAACCCGATCTCAAAGAATGAAGATCCATTTTGAGGGTGAAGAACCACGATGAATAGAACATCCGGAGCAATCAGACTTCTCAATTGATAAAAGGTCAGTCAAACCTAATCTCGAGTCCAAGCATCCAAATCAAATCAGTCTCGGGTCCAAGTACCCAATCTCAGATCCAAGTTCCCAAAATCAATCTAATCTCGAGTCCAAGTACCCAAATCAAATTCAATCTGGGGTCCAAGTACCCAATCCGGAGTCCAAGTACCCAAATCAAATTCAATCTGTGATCCAAGTACCCAATCCCTAGTCCAAGTACCCAATCCTGGGTCCAAGTACCCAAATCAAATTCAATCTCCAATCCAAGTACCCAATCCCGGGTCTAAATACCCAAATTCAATCTAGTCTCGGGTCTAAGTACCCAAATCAAGTTCAACCTCGGGTCCAAGTACCCAAAACAAATTCAAATAACCATCTCATCAAAAATTAAGTCTTATTGCTTTTTCACTCTCTTTTACTAAAGTCTCAGATCGTTCAAGCAGGGGGCAAACTGTAGACCCTTAATTTTTGACCCAGTCCGGTCCAATATATTTTAATTAGTCCAAAATATTTTTTGTTATCTTAATTAAATAATATTTGCTTCAGTATTTAATTTTTATAATTAATGAAAAATAAACAAATAATAATAAAAAAAATAAATAAAAATAAAAATCGACGATGAAAAATTGGCGATAAAAAATTTCGTCGCCGAAAAGGGTTGCGGCGAAATGGCCTTGGGCCATTTCACCCGCAGATTATTTCTACGGGTGAAAGCCATTTCGCTTGCAAGAAAATCCTGCGAAAGA
This sequence comes from Garcia nutans, assembly GCA_947685225.1. Taxonomy (NCBI): domain Eukaryota; kingdom Viridiplantae; phylum Streptophyta; class Magnoliopsida; order Malpighiales; family Euphorbiaceae; genus Garcia; species Garcia nutans. The sequence continues at coordinate 9,571,910 of CANTUV010000024.1, read as the reverse complement.
AATGGCAAGGTCCATTTCACCGGCAAGAATTTCTTACAGGAAAAATGACCCACAGGCCAATTTTTGCCCCGCAGCTAGCTGCGACAGCTTTTTTGGCAGCGTAATTTTTCAGAAACAGTTTTTTTTTGCCAGCGCAATTTTTTCGCAACAGTTTTTTTTCGCCAGCAAAATTTTTTCGACACAAATTTTTTCGAAACCAAATGCAATTCGGTTTTGGTTTCCTTTCTTAATTAATGTTAGATTCCATGAGCAACTAAGATTAATGATAAAAATCTTCTATAAATAAGGACTAAAAACAACACAAAAAAGGAGGAATTTTTGGGAGATTAACAATCGGACTTAGGAAAAATTTAGAACATCGGACTAGAATTTGGGACTTCAGATTGGAGAGGAGCAACAGGCAAAGCCATCAACGATTCATCAAAGGCAGCAACTTTGCCTTTGCACTTGTTCATCCAAGAAGCAATTTTTTGTGGAACCAACGAACGAAGGTTTGAATCTCTAATTTCTTTATTTTCTCATAGTAGCTTTAATAAATCGTTTCTTCTATTTCCAAATACCCTAAAAATCATTCTTCTATTTCTTCTAAACCTTAAATCCCTAAAACGTTTCTTCTAAACCTAAGAACCCTAATTTATTTCTTCTGTCTCCAAACACCCTAATTTGTTTCTTTTGTTTTCAAAAACCATAAAAACCTTAAATCGTTTCTTTTGTCTCCAAAAACTTCAAAAATCCTAAATCATTTTATTAATTCCCAAAACCCTAATCTCTATTCCAAAAGTCAGTAGCCTTATTTTTTTATGCATCAAAAACTTTAACCCTAATTAATCCTTCTTTCCAAAATCACACAGTAAGCATTATTCTTTTAAAAATAATACTAGTTTCTTCCAATTTCAAAACCCTATTTTTTTTAAATCTTAAACCCTAAAATCTTAATTTTCAACACCGAAACCTATAATCCTAGAAGCCAATTTTTAAAATCTTCTGGGTTCGAACCAAGACTGCAAGGGGCGCTGCCCCCTTGACCCCAGCCCGCTAACCGGCTAGCAGGATCGCCGTATGGGTTCGGGTCATTATTTATTTATGCATTATAAATCTTTATGTTATACTTCCATTATTATGATTATTCAAAATACAAACAGTAAACCCAAAACCAATTAATCTAAAACTTAAATTTTCCTAATTTCATAATTTTACCCCTCAAACCCTAATTTGGTTAATCAAAGAATTTTATCAACCTCTTAAATTATAAAACTTTAATCCATTTCAATTCCTTTAAAACTCATAGTAGCTTAAACCCATAAATTCTGAAACCTTAAACACATTAAATAAAGAATCTTAAATAGAAACAGTAGCCCTAATTTGAATCTTTATTTGCTTTATTCAATTTTATATTTAATTATGCTTTGATTTATTTTATATGCTTTAATTTATTTAAATGCTTGGTTTATTTAGTTTATCATGGATGGATGTTTACATTCTATTGATGTTTAATATCTTTGATGAATGATTTATGGTGAATGGTTATTTACTTTTATCGATTTATTTATATTTCCAAATGTTGTAAGAGGTATGTTTCCACTTGGTGGGTACCTCATTAGTTAAATATCATGTAATTTAAATTGTTTTTCTATTTTAGAACCAATGTAAAGGACATGTTTGTACCTTTCGGTGGGTGTCCTGTTTAGGCATGGATTATGTAAGGGCATGTTTCCATCTTCGGATGGGTGTCCATTTATTTGTTTTGCTTGGACATTGTTTTGATTTTCAATATATCGATGCTTTATTTTAATTATTGTGTGTAATATGGATAATATTGTTATATTTAAGAATTTTATAATATTAAGACCTGTAAAGGAGGTCGGTTCTAATGAACCGGGCGTTGTGGGGGTGCTGGGCCATTTCTCACCTTCCCCACACGTACCCAACTTTCCGAACCCATTAGGGGGTTGGGGATTCCTTAGGAATCGAGTCATCCATTCCTTTCTTTTTCTCGGTCCGTCCGGGTGGCGACTCCATTTTCTTCGGACTTAGGTCTGTGTTCTCTAAGGCCCCGAGCCTAAACAGTGTCAAAGTCGCAAGAACCATTCCACTGGGAGTGGGGCCAAAAATCCCCGCTCACAACCTCTCAGGTAAACTTTTACCATTTTTCCATTATAATTACTTCTTTCTTAACTTGTTTTGACTCTTTTAATGATTATTTTTAGGCTACTGCCTCATTTGGTGATAAGGCTGGACCTTCCTTTACCGCTCCTCCGTTTGCTCATCCTAATCAACCGGAGATGCCATATCATCCACAGGGAATTGATATAAATTACTTGGTAGGTTTTCATATTCTATGATAATTTATGCTACATGTATGCATGATTATGTATGCTCTTACTCTTTCCCTTCCAACTCACAGTGGATGCTTGAGGAACAAAATAAGAAACTTCAAGAAGAGTTAGCTGCTAGTCGTCAACAGGTTGCCCATTTTAAAAAAATTGTATCACCAGTCAGAGCAAGATTTTTGAGACTTTCAGTTTCAGGAGGTGAGACATCCTGGTGCTTCATCATCTAGAGGACCCCAAGCTGATGACTATGAGATCCTTTCATCTACTTCGGATGAGGACCATTACAAATTTGAATTCCAAGGTAATAGAGATTCAGGTGCTCCTGCTTTGAGCGGACTCGGGATAGATGACATGCCTCCTCCTCCAATAGGCAATGACTTTTTTAGGGCTTTGTTTGATCATGATCCACCACCTCATTCTCAGTGATCTATCATTATTGTATTAATTAAGAAAATATTGTATAATAAAAAAATAATGATGATATATAATTTGCACTTTTACTACAACTTTTGACTTTTAAAATTTGTTCTTCTTTTTTTTTTCTTTTTCTTTTTTTTTTTGGTTTCTATCATCATTATTATTTCTACGCTATAATTATTGGTCTTTCCTCTTCACATTCAAAATTTTCACAGTAGCACTAATTTACAAAATCAAAGGCAACGCGGCAACTCAAAATTGTTTCGTCGCTAATTTTCTATCCTTGCACATCTCGGTCTCAAGCTATTCCTTGTCAATTTTGGAATAGCTAATCATCCTATATAAATCTTTTTCCATGCCATGACCTGATACAGAAGCCAAGAAATTTTTCACGAATTTTCAATTTCAGCATCAAAATTCCTTTTAACAATTCCAAATTCCCTTCAATTGTCAACAATGACCAAACTCAATTTGATGAATATAAAAGGTTTATTTAAAAATATGAATGCCATTCATTAGAAACAAATATCTTGGTCAAAAATCGATACTTTAAAGTATTTTCAAAATATTAAATTGGACCATTCTTTTTTACATGCCATGGCTTCTTTTTGGAACATGAACTCTAGGACATTTGAGATTAATGGCTTTGAGATATGCCCCATGATTGAAGAATTTGATGCCATCCTTGGATATCCAAGCAATCAACCAATGGCATTACCTATATTGATTTCTAAAAAGATGCAAATGTTATTTCAACTTTCAAAGCCCGAAATTCTACAGTTGACGAGAGGTGAGAAAATTCTGTTTGGTCCCTTAATTGACTTTTGCCTTTCTCACTTGGCTCCTACTAAGGCATGGGGATGTATTCTTTGTCTATGCTTGATTGGCCAATTCTTGCTTGTTTCTTCTAATGGCGATATTGATACAATATCATGGACCGATACTCGTGATCTTAGCTGAGACTTTAGTTGGACTAGACCAACTTAAATCGGGATTGTCAAAGAGATTGATCCGGAGTCCATTACTTCTTTAGGTAATTACCTAAATTGCCCTTTTGGGTTTTCAATTTAGGTCTCTTTTTTATTTATTATTATTATTATTTTATTGCTCTAATTTTTGCCTAGTCCACCCTTGCGGGTTTTTGGAACTAGCGAGCTGTCCTAGTTTTTTTTTTTTTTGCTTAGGCCGTCATTATGGATATTCGACCTAATGGACCCTTTTTCTTTTTTTTTTCTTCTTCTTTTTTTTTTGCTTACAGATTTGGCTTCAGAAGAGTCTTTACTTGCTCGACATTCCATCTATGGATTTTTCCAGATATCTTTCTTGACATCATTTTGCTATGAAACTACTCCATCCTGTTTCTTCATATACTGACTGGGTTGACTGGACCCACTCACATGCTGAAGTCAACACCCATTGGTTAGTACCCTAGTGGAAGATTTCTCGTATCACCATTTAGACGTATTTGATGTATGTTCCTCTTGCTGCTCTTCATTGAGGTACTTGCTATGATTTTTGCCTGCTTGACTGTCAGTATGGAGCTGAGCCATGAGGTTGCTATTTTAATCCTAATTTGGATATGCCTTGTCTAACTAAAGCATACTTGGATCAACTGAAGCAAAGCTGGCCTGCACGTTACACTTACCGTCTGCCATAGATTTTACATTTGTCAATTTCTTTAGAAAGAGTATTGTTAGGATGGAAAAATAATAAAAGTAATAATAAGAGATGATTCTCTTCCTTTTATAATTTTTCATCACCTTTTGCTATTGTGTCTATTTATTTTATCTATATCTGGTCAAATTCTTAAAATAGTGCACATAGAATAATTTTAATATTAATCATTCTTTATTAAATTAGGGAACAACCAAACACAAAACCAGCATACACAAGATCACTCCTGCTACCAACTAGCCCTTTTGGGTTTTCTAATTGATAGTTTTCTCTTGCTTAGACCTAATTGTTTCCTAGCCCACCCTTTCAGATTTTCAAAAATAGCGGACTGCTCTAACTTTTGCCTGCGAGCTCTCTTTTTTTATACATAAAACCACTTCAACTAGTCAATGTTCATAGGTTCGCTAAACTCGTTCTCGTCCATGTCTAATAACTTCACTGTACCCTTGTTCATGAATTGTTTCACAACATATGGCCCTTCCTAGTTAGGCCTAAATTTCCCTTTTGGATCAGATACATTAGGCTTACATTGTTTCAACACTAAATCACCGATTTTGAGTTTTCTAATTTTAACCCTTCTATTATAGGCTCGAGCTATCTTCCTTTGATACAGATGATGATGATACAGTGCTTTTAACCTTTTGTCCTCTAGAAAAGCTAACTGTGTGTATCTGCTTACTACCCACTCTGTCTCAGGCAGTTCAGCTTCCAAGACCACTCTTAATGACTTGATCTCAATTTCAATTGGCAACACCACTTCCATCTCGTAAACTAAAGAGAACGGTGTCATTCCAATCGGTGTTCATATGCTTATTTTGTATACCTACAAAGCAAAAGGAAGCATCTCTGACCATTCCCTGTATGTCTTAGTCATCTTGGACAGGATCTGCTTAATTATCTTATTGGTTGCTTCTACTGCACCATTGGCTTTTGGTCTATAAGGGGAGGATCAGTGATGATGGATTTGGTATTTTGAGAATAAGTCCTTAACTGCACCTTGGAATTGTACCCTATTGTCTGATATCACACTGTGTGGGACCCCATACCTGCGGATAAGATTCTTTTCAATAAATCTAGCCATTTATCTTGCCCCCAGTTTATTGAAAGATTTGGTTTTGACCCATTTTGAAAAATAATCTACCACTACTACAATGAAATGGTGACCGTTTGAGGCTGTCGGATGTATCCCTCCTATAATATCAATGCCCCAAGTGGCAAAGGGCCAGGGTGAAGACAAAGAATGTAATTCTCTAGGAGGCATGTGATTCAAATTACCATACATTTGATACTGCTGGTACTTCTTTACAAACTCAATACAATCTCTCTCTATGGTTAACTAATAGTAACCTTGTCGAATTATCTTTTTAACTAGGGCTAAACCACTCATGTGTGGACCACAACTTCCCGCGTGTATTTCTAACATGATATGCTCTACTTCAAGCTTCTTCAAGCATCTCAAGTGCACCCCCATCGGGCCATCTTTGATACAACTCTCTATGGAAGGTGATGTATTGTAAGGACCATGGTGCGCGCAAGCCTAAATGCTATAGCAATACCGCAAGTGCACGGGTCGCCCAAATAATAAAGTAGTGAGTGAGTTATCATTCCATTAAGGACAAAGCCAAGTACTAGTGCAAATCTTAACTGTTGTTTAGCAAATTAATATTTTTGTGATGTTTTATAATTAAAGACAACTAACTTAATGAATGCAAGTAAAGATAAATTGTTGTGCAAAAAGGATTGATGGTAATAATACTATCCAAATATTGAATCCCCCTAGCCACAATTATATTTATGAACATTAATTCAGTTAAATCGCATAATAGAGTTGAATTGGCATTCCTTTAACATAGACTAAAACCTCTCTCGAGTCAATTAATCCCTAATCACTAAGTAGAGTGCCGGAATCTCTTCTCAAACACAATTAAATAGATCTTGCATTAAGAACAAGGAACTATAAACCAAAGGATCTTGTAAGTCTATCTCTAGCACTCCAATCAATCCTCAACCCTTATGAGTATTCAATTCATATCAAGCTTTCTCAAGTCAATAATATGAAAATTGCAAACAATCAATATGCATGCTATTATCAATTGGAAATAAATCATTAAGCATTATAAGAATAAAACAACTCCATCAATTAAAATTATTCAATCCATACAAATAAGCTAGGATTCATCAATATCTAGATAGAGAATGAGTTCGTTCATGTTCAATACTCTTAATACAATAACAACAATAACAACATTAAAATAAATTGAAAGAGACAATAGCAAAACCCCTTTGTGAAGATGCCAAGAGTAGGATTACTAGTCTTCCTCCTAGCTCCACTTGGGTGTATGATGAAGAGCTCAAGCCTTCTTCAATGGTTGATTCCCCTTTTGTAAAATGGAATGGAGCTTTCTCAAGTCACCAACCCTTTCAATGAAGCTTCTTCAACCTTCAAGAGCTGCCAATGGAATATGGAGATAGTGGAGAGGATAGAAATGGAGGAGGAAGATGAAGAGTCAAGGAGAGTGTCACTCTCTCCTTGCCCAAAATGTGTATGCCCAAGCCTCCTCCTCTCCAAGTCTTTGTTCTATGTCTCCTCCAAAAACCTTCCCTCTTCTCCCTCTTCTTCTCTTTTTAAATCATTCAAAGCTCAAAACTCATACCTTCCGACTCACACCACCCTCCATTGTCTCCCACCTTCTCCTTGTTTAATATTTCTTTCCATCAATTAGGCAAGCTTTTCTTTTCTTTAATATTTCTTTTGGCAAAAGCAGAGTGTTTGTCCCCCACTTGTTCCTCAATCCGTGCAAAAGAATTCAAGGTTTTTATAGGTGACACGGCCAAGCTATGAGTGGTTTGGCCATGTCTTTCATTCCCCTTTGGGACACGGCCAAGCTAGTTGGCTGTAGCTTGGCCGTGTCCATCACTGCCTCTCTTTCTTTCTTTTTTTTCTTTGTTCATCAAGGAGTGACACGACCAAGCTTGTGGCCATGTCATGTGACATGGCCAGTGGCTTGGCCGTGTCATGTGGGTGTCTCACCTTCTGTTTCTTCATTTTGCTCATTCCTTGTTCTTTGTCTTAGGATGGGACACGACCAAGCTTGTGGCCGTGTCATGTGACACGGCCAGTGGCTTGGCCGTGTCACCTGCCAGTGTTAGCTACTGTCTTGGAATTCTTTTGAGGGACATGGCCAAGCTTGCTTTGGCTTGGCCATGTCTTGCTTGATTCATGCTCTTCCTTCATTGTTTTGATCAAAGAGAGTTTTTGCACTTTAACCTAAAACAAACTTTAAACAAAAATCAAATGAAACATTAACTAAAAACACATAAAAATCATACTAAAAACAAGTACAAAAATGCTCTTATCAGACCACCACCTTATGGCTCTTCTTTCTTTCTTTGTTACCCCCAATCAGTATTCCTTCTCTTCCAAAAAACCATCTTATAGTGTCATACCATGCATCATGGTCTATATTAGTTTCCATGATTGTCTCATATTCATAGCAAAGAGTTGATGAACTGGTCAAAATTAGAGGCTTAAGGAATAAGTTGACAGGATTTTTCCATACCGAAGCCAATGTGGCTAGGGCATCAGCCATCTGGTTTTCTTCTCTTAGTAGGTGTATAAACTTGCACTCCTTAAAGTTCTTCTTCATCATGGTCAAGTAATGGTGGTATGGTTTTAACTTCTCTTCTTTTAACTCCCACTCTAAATTTACTTGGGATACTACTAGCAATGAATTGCCAAAGACTTCCATCTTATCCACCTTCATAATCATTAGGGTTTCTAAACCAAAGATACATGCTTCATACTCCATATTATTGGTTGCCCTGAATTTTAACTTCTTGGCTAAAGGGATAAGTTCCCCTTTGGGCGATTCTAGTATGACTCTCAAACTTGCTCCTTTCCTATTCATTGCCTCGTAAAAATACATTTTCCATCTTTGTACTTCTATGGCCTCTAAATGTTCATTTGGAAATTCCAAGACTACCTCTTCGCTATCCAGTAATGGTTGTTAGGCCAAGAATTCTGCCACTGCTCTTCCTTTGATTGTTTTCCTAGTTACATACTCAATCTCAAATTCTTCCAATATTATCAACCATCACCCATACTTCCCAATCAAAGAGGGTGTCTCCCTTAAGTACTTCATCAGATCCAACCTGAAAATTGCTTGCACACTGTAAGATTGAATGTAATGCCACAACTTCTTAGAAGACCAAACCACAGCTATATAGGTCTTTTCAATGATACTATACTTAATTTCATAAGGTAGGAGCTTTCTACTCAAATAGTAAACTGCGTGCTCGATCCCTGACTCATCTGCTTGGGCTAGCATGGCTCCTATTGACTCTTCTTCTACTGCTAAGTATAGTAACAAGGGTTTACCAGGTTTAGGTGGTTTCAAAACAAGTGGATTTAGTAGATACTCCTTTATTAGCTCAAAGGCCTTTTGACACTCTTCATTCCACAGGACTGGCTAATTCTTTTTAAGCAATTTGAAGATAGGTTCCCAGATTATGGTGAGCTTTGCTATAAACCTGCTAATGTACTGTAATTTTCCAATGAATCCTCAAACTTCTCTCTCCGTCTTAGGGGCTGGCATATCCCTGATTGCTTTAACTTTGTTAGGGTCAATCTAAATGCCATTTGGACAATCACATGTCCCAACAATTTTCCTAAGGTAACCCCAAACACACACTTCTTTGGGTTTAATCTTAGCTTATACTTCACTGCTCTTCCAAAAAATAATTCTAAGTTTTGGAAGTGTTGTTCTCTTGTATTCGACTTCACCATCATATCATCAACATACACTTCAACTTCTTTGTGCATCATATCATGAAACAATGTGGTGGCCATTCTTTAATATGTTGCTCTAACATTCTTTAACCCAAAAGACATTACCCTATAACAAAATATACCCCATGTGGTAATGAAAGCAGTTTTGGCTTTATCATCTTGGGCCATTAACACTTGGTTGTATCCAGAAAATCCATCTATAAATGAGTGTAGCACGCTAGAGGCTGCACTATCAATGAGAATATCTATATGGGCGTGAGCGAGGATTTTCGCCCCTACTCCGGGTGAAATGATTCTTGGGACTTCGGCACTATTTAGGCTCAGGGCCTTAGAGAACACGGGCCTAAGCTCAGAGAAAATGGAGTCGCCACTCAGACGGGCCAGGAAAAAGAAAGGGGTGGATGACCCGATTCCTAAGGAATCCCTAACCCCCCTAATGGGTTCGGAAAGTTGGGTATGTGTGGGGAAGGTAAGAAATGGCCCAGCACCCGCACAATGCCCGGTTCTTTAGAATCGGCCTCCTTTGCAGGTCTTAATTTTATAAAATTCTTAAATATAACGATATTATTCATACTATATGCGATCATAAAAATAAATAAATACTTTATTTAAATCACAACAGTGTCCAAAAAAAATAAATAAATGGACACCCATCTGAGGATGGACACATGTCCTTACATAGTCCATGTCTAAAATGAAATAGAACACCCACCGAAAGGTGGAAATGTATCCTTTACATTGGTCCAAAAAACTTTAAAATAAAATAAATTACAAGATGTTTAACTAATGAGTTAACCACAAAGTGAAAATGCACCTCTTACAATTTTAAAACTAAGACAAATAAAATAATATTCAATCATCTAATTATAAATAAAAGCAAACCATTCATAAAATAAAATAAACCATTCATCATTAACATATAACAAATCACATAGTCAAATAAATAAATAAAATTAGAATTCACTCCATTAAATAAACAAGGTTAAGGTTTAAGATTTAGGATTTAAGAAATTAGGGTTTGGGTCTTAGAGTTAGAGTTTTATCAAACTATGATTATTATAAAAACTTTAAGACCACTTTAACATGGATTTTTTTGATAAATACTTATATGTAATATGACTACTAGACATTTAAAACATTATTTGAATAATCTAATGCTATGGTGATTTAATGGAATAAGCTACTGTGAAGATTTGAAAACAGAATTATTAAGATTTAGGGTTTGAATAACTTAGGGTTTAAGAAATTAGATTTGTGTTTTGTGATTTTATAAAAGTGTAATTAGGGTTTTAGTTTTCAAAAATATGTTTTACGGGTATTAAGGTATTAGTGTTTTGAAAAATATTTTTTAGGGTTTCAAATAGAGTTTGGATGGTAAGTAGAATAATTGATCATCTATTGCACATTTAAACAATTAATCCAATTTGAATGATGAAGCTATTGTAAAGATAAGAAAAGAAAAAGAGATTTAAACCTCTGTTGTTGGTTCCACCACAATCTTTGAATTCTGGTTGAATAATAATAAAGATAGTGCAGGCTGCCTTTGATGGATTATTGTTGCTTGCTCACTGCCTCTTGCTCCTTCAAGGTTCTCTTTTTTTTTTTTGCCGAAAAATCCAAAAGTCCAAAGTCCGATAAAAAAAAATTCCTCCATTTATTATGTGTCTTTAATGTGGTATTTATAAGAAAAAAAAATAAAAATCTAATACTAATTGGCTAATAAAATAAAAATCTTTGCCAAAACCGTGCGCGGGCCGGGCGTGCAAAAGTTCGTTGGCAAAGAAGTTCTGCGGGCGCTGGGCGTGGGCAAGCCAATTTTCGTAGCCGATTCTTCTATCGTCAATTTTTATTCATTTATTATTTTTTATCCTTTTTATTATTAATTTTTATTATTTTTTTTAAAATAAATATTGTAAATAATTATTAAAATAAATATTATTTAATTAAAATACCACAAAAATTATTTTGAACTGTTTAAAAATTAAGGGTCTACAGTTTGCCCCCTGCTTGAGCGATCTAAGACTACAACAAAAGAGAGCAAAAAGCAATGTGATTTTTGACTGGATTTAGAGCCATTCTAGACTCCGTACCCAAGGTTGGTTTTAGCTCTGGACTCAAAAATAATTTAGGTTCTGGACCTAAGGTGAATTTAGAATTTGGGTTCTGGACCCAAGGTAAGTTCTAGAAATAAGAATAATTTGGGTTCTGGACCCAAGATAAGTTCTGGATTTAAAAGTAATTTGGGTTCTAGACCCGAAGTAAGTTCTAAACTTAAAAGTAATTTGGGTTTTGGACCCGAAGTAAGTTCTAAACTTAAAAATAATTTAGATTTTGGACCCGAGGTAAGTTTTGGACTTAAAAGTAATTTGGGTTCTAGACCCGAAGTATGTTCTGGACTTAAAAGTAATTTGGATTCTGGACCCAAGGTAAGTTCTGGACTTAAAAGTAATTTGGGTTCTGAACCCGAGGTAAGTTTTGGACTTAAAAGTAATTTGGGCTGAGGTAAGTTCTGGACTTAAAAGTAATTTGAATTCTGTACCCGAGGTAAGTTCTGGACTTAAAACTAATTTGGGTTCTAAACTCGAGGTAAGTTCTAGACTTAAAAGTAATTTGGGTTCTGGACCCGAGGTAAGTTTTGGACTTCAAAATAATTTTGGTTCTGGACCCAAGGTAAGTTCTGAACTTAAAAATAATTTAGGTTATAGAACCGAGGTAAGTTCTGGACTTAATTTGGATTCTGAACCCGAGGTAAGTTCCAGACTTAAAAATAATTTGGATTCTGGATCCGAGGGAAGTTTTGGACTTAAAAATAATTTGGGTTTTGAACCCGAGGTAAGTTCTGGACTTAAAAGAATAATTTGGGTTCTGGACCTAAGACTGGCCTTTTATTAATTGAGAATTCTGGCTTAACTGGTTATTCCTTTCTTTAATGGATTGTGGGTCTTTACCCACCAAAAATGGATCTTTATCCATTGGAGATTGGGTCTTTACCCTTGAAACATGAATCTTCAACCATTGGAAAATTGTGCCTTTACCATTGAAATATGGACCTTTATCTATTAGAGATCGGGTCTTTACCTTTGAAACATTGATCTTTATCCACTGGAGATTGGGTCTTTACCCTTGAAACATGGATCTTTATCCATTGGAGTCGGGTCTTTACCCTTAAAACATGGATCATTATCATTTGGAGATGGGGTCTTTACCCTTGAATCATAGATCTTTATCCATTGGAGATCGGGTCTTTACCCTTGAAACATGGATCTTTATCCATTGGAGATCGGGTCTTTACCCTTAAAACATGGATCTTTATCCGTTGGAGATCGGGTCTTTATCCTAGAAACATGGATCTTTATCCATTAGAAATCAGATCTTTACCCTTGAAACATGGATCTTTATCCGTTAGAGATCGGGTCCTTACCCTTGAAACATGGATCTTTATTCGTTGGAGATCATGTCTTTACCCTTGAAACATGGATCTTTATCCGTTGGAGATCGGGTCTTTACCCTTGAAACATGGATCTTTATCCATTGGAGATCGGGTCTTTACCCTGGCTTCAACTCTTTTAGCTGGACTGATCTTTTGTTTCTTGCATCTTCATTCTTTTGAGAGTTCTAATTTTCTTATTTTTCCATTCTTTTTTGTTCTTCCTTTGCACTTTTCCAAAAAAAATCAGCCCTTTTTTTTTAGCTAGCCTTCATATCTTCTCCTTGCACCCCCCATGATTTTTTTCTATGCGGCTTTGCTTGATGTTTGTAGATTATCTAGCTCATCGAATCAAGCATGCATTTCTTCTTTCTTTTGCAAAATTTCTAGAGCTTCCTCATGCAATGGGCTTTCCATGTCCCCTGATTCCATATTCACTTTATGATTGCTTCATAGAATATTATTGTTTATTTTTGACAAAGAAAAATGGAGTGTGATATGCTCATGTAAGCATGATATTCATGAATAATACTTACAGTGGTACGATAACTAGGGTTGTCATTTTATTGATACGTTAATTTAGAAAAATCAAGTCCTGAGGTACATTGGAATTGATTTGGCAAAGCCAACATTTGATTTCGAAATCAAAATTCAAAAAAATAAAAAATAAAAAATATTTTTGTCATACAAAGCCTTCAAGTTAAGGGGAGTATGTTGAACTATCGAATCTCGAAGGACATATTGGGCAAAGGAAATGATTAATGGCAAGGTTATGAAGAAGCTACTGAATCATAATTTGAAATGGATGCATCTCTGCTGGTTGGGGCCTCCATTATTCATGTTTTCAACATCTTGAAGATAAAAGCCATAAATGTGAAGCATCCTGTAATTCCAAAGCAAGAACTGAACAACCATCTGGAAGGAGTTAATGAAAACACTTTAGCTGATCACATTGGTCTGTGAGTCAACAGAATCACTACACTCTATGAAGAAGGAATCACTACACTCTATGAAGCAAAGATAAAGCGGGTATAGAATCAGGGGTGCATAGAAGACCCATTACTGGAGCAAACTCCAGTCATTTTGCAAAAGAAAGGAAGAAATACATGCTTGTTCGATGGGCTAGACAATATACAAACATCAACCAAAATCGCATAGAAAAAATCATGGGTTTGAGCCTACACAGGGGCAAAGAGAAGATATGAAAAGAAGAAGAAAAATTTTTTTTTAAAAAGAGAGAGAGAGAAAGAGTTGCAGTAAAAATAAAAATTATATATCATCATTATTATTTTTATACTTAATGTTTCCTCAATTGATACAATATTCATACATCACTAAGAAGGAGGTGGTAGATCATCAAATAAAGCTCTGAAAAAATTATCGCCTGTTGGAGGAGGAGGCATATCACCCATCCCAAGTCTGCCCGAAGTAGGAGCACCAGAATTTGTATTACCTTGGAGTTTCAATCTGCAACGGTCCTCATCAGAAGTAGATGAAAGGATCTCATGGTCATCAGTTTGGGGGCCTCTAGATGAAGAAGCATCGGGATCTCTCATCCCTTGAAACCGAAAGTCTCAAAAATTTTGCTCTGACTAATGGCACAAATTTTCAAAATGGGAAACTTATTGATGACTAGTGGCCAGCTCTTCTTGAAGTTTCTTATTTTGTTCTTCAAGCATCTGCTGTGAGCCAGAAAGGAAAAGAATAAAAGCATACATAAATCATGCATACATATAGCATAAATTATCATGGAACAAGAAAATCTACCAGGTAATTCATGTCAATGCCCTGTGGATGAGATGCCATATCCGGTGGACTAGAATGAGCAAATGAAGGAGCAATAAAAGAAGGTCCAGCCTCATGAACAAATGAGCTAGCAGCCTGCAACAATCATTAAAAAAGTTAAAAGAAGTTAAGAAGCGGTTGCAATGGAAAAATGGTAAAAACTTACCTGAGAAGTGCTAGCCCCAAGATGTGGAACAAACTCTCCTCCCTCTCCATGATATTCCTCTTCATCTCTATCCTCATTTTCTTCAGAAATTTCCCATATGCCAACAGGAGATACGTCAAAGTTCAAGAGCCCTATTTGAATAAACTGAGTATAGGATGACCCGGTGGATAGAGAAAGGTTTCAACATCATAACTATGTCAGGCCAACCACCATGCATTATCTGGCATTGATGTGATATTTAAAGTATATTTTGGGCAATGCATTAGGATCCTCCACTACTCGGGACTAAGAAATCACTCATATACTCTCTCTCCGAGAAACTAGCCACTAGACACAAGGCCGACGATGACTTGGCGGGTATGTTGAAAAGGCAGTGCGGCATTCATGGAGGAAGTCCAGTTGTCTGCTCTTCTGTGTTCCACCAGGATAAATTGACCTACAAAAACACATAAGGTAAGTGAACTTTTATATAAATTTTAAAGTATGCTAATGATATTCTACCTGGTCCCAGGTTAGGCAACTCAAGAAATAGTGTTGGCTGTGCACATGGTGAGAGCCGGGAACTTTTACGCGATCTGACAACCAGAAATTTAATCTTGGACACCCGACTCTCTCTCGGGAAATACCAGGCACCTTCACCAGATTGTGCTCATATGCCCATGCCTACAACAATAATAAAAATCAAATTCATGCAAGAATAAGGATGGAATTTACATTGGTGGAAGAAGCGTACCTCGACAATCACCATAAAGCCAACAAAGGACTTCTTATTTTCGCAAATTTTGTCAAGACCATGGTAAAGACAAGCAAGACCAGCTTTACACCAGCCGTAAAGCGGTACCACCCTCATATAACTAAGGGCCTTCAACACCGACAAATGGATGGCGAATTTGGTGCTGCCTAAAATGGCCGACCCGAGCAAATAAAACAAAATCCTCGAGCATATTGTCTAGCTGTATCTCTATGAATCCGTCCTTTGTAGTTTATCCAATAACTACGAATTGGCTCAATTTTTATCTTGAAAGGCCCTTTAAATGATGGTTCCATAATAATTAATTGTTGGATTTCTTCAAATGTCAGAATATCATTGGTAAGAGGAACCGGAAGGCCATCATACCGGATACCAGTTATAGCTGTATAATCGACTGAACCAATTATCATCTCTCCAATGGGCAAGTGAAAAGTATGAGTTGTGTCGAACCATCATTTTGCAAGCGCCTAGATCACGCTCTGGTCTATCGGATACTCCTCGGATGGTAATTGCAAGATAAAGCTTTCAAAACCGCAATCTCAGATAATCTGCCTTATCCGAGAAGGCATTGTATCATACCATTGTCGGGCTTTGTAGACACACCCTCTGCCCCGAATAACGCAACGGTCATGCTAACATAGAGCCAAGTAAGTTAACACGAGGTAAGTATATCATTATATCATTACCACCGATTTTTAGGCTAAATTAATTTATATTCTATTTTTAGTCTATCTATTTACTTAAATTCTTAAATATATTCATCTAATTAATTTATTTTTCCTAAATTTTCTTTAAAAAAAAACAACAGTAGCAAAAATAAAAAGAAAATGAAATATATAAAAAAGAAAACAGAAAATATATTAAAAAGAAACAAAAAAGGAAAATGAATATATAAAACAAAAAAATAATAACATAAAACAAATATGAAAAAAATACAAACTACAATAAATAATTTGTTGTTAAAATGAATAATTATCTTGCTCTTTTGATTTGAACTATGATGAAGCGGCATCCCGGTAAGTAGACTTATATTTCCATCTTCATCCCATCAAATAAACTCTAATAACTCAGCATTAGATCGAGTTCCTGATCTTGAAGCATCCATTTTCTCTAAAACTCTATGTTAAACTCTCTAATGAAAGATTTACAGTTATGAAATAAAGAAGTTTGCTGCGAATGAAATGAAGAGTTAAGTGCTGTGTTTATATAGAGGAATGGCAAAGGAAAAAAAAAAAACTTCAAAAAGTAAATTCCACTATTGATGAATAGTAAGTTACATTTACAAATAGTAGGTTACTATTTACAAATAGTAAATGTATAGTAGTGAATAGTGCATGAACAGTGACTACACAGTAAATAAATAGAAAACTCAATTATTCAATTTAATCATTCAAATACTTGCATGTACATAAATATTTTTGTACTTTTAAAATATTTTTACGTGCATGGGGCAAGAAGAAGATATGTGCATGTGCATGATAAAAATCAGCTAAATTTTTTGCAAATTCCTTTAGGATACTACTGCAAAATTACCCTTAGATCCAGAACCTAAAATCTCTCTTAAGTCCAGAACTTAGCTCGGGTCCAGAATCCAAATTACCCTTAGGTCCAGAACCTAAAATCTCTCTTAAGTCTAGAACTTAGCTCGGGTCCAAAACCCATATTACCCTTAGGTCCAGAACCTAAATTTCCTCTTAAGTCCAGAACTTAGCTCGGGTCCAGAACTCTAATTATTCTTAAGTCCAGAACTTAGCTTGGGTCCAAAACCCTAATTATTCTTAAGTCCAGAACTTAGCTCAAGTCTAGAACCCAAATTACCCTTAGGTCCAAAATATGAAATCTCTCTTAAGTCCAAAACTTAGCTTAGGTCCAGAATCCAAATTACCCTTAGGTCTAGAACCTAAAATCTCTCTTAAGTCTAGAACTTAGCTCGGGTCTAGAACCCTAATTACTCTTAAGTCCAGAACTTAGCTTATTCTTAAGTCCAAAACTTAGCTCGGGTCCAGAATCTAAATTATCCTTAAGTCCATAACTTAGCTCAGGTCCAGAACCCAAATTATTCTTAGGTTCAAAACCTAAAATTACCCTTGAGTCCAAAACTCTAACCGGGTCCAGAACCCAAAACCTTAACCATCTCAGAAAAATTAAGTCTTATTGCTTTTCACTCTCTTTTGTTGTAGTCTCAGATCGTTCAAACAGGGGGCAAACTTTAGACCCTTAATTTTTGACCCAGTCTGTTCCGATATTTTTTATATAGTCCAAAATAATTTTTATGGTATTTTAATTAAATAATATTTATTTTAATACTTATTATTTATAATTTTTAATAAAAATAAAAATAAAAATGGTAAAGTTAAATAAATAAAAAATAAAAATCGACGACGAATAATCGGCCAGGCCAATTCGCACGCAGGAATTTCCTACTGGGAATTGGCTAGCCGCCCAGCGCTGGCCCTCGCAGCTCGCAATCCTCGCAGTTTTTGCTAGCAAGTTTTTTGCCAGTGCAATTTTCCAATACAGTTTTTTCCGAAACCAAATTCTATTTGGTTTTGGTTTCTTTTCCTAATTGGTTTGAATTTCCTTAAACAATTAGAAGTAGGTTTATGATTTCTCCTATAAATAACACATTAAAAACTCAAAATTAAGGGATAAAAAAATTGAGTTTTTATGAGAGGAAAACTTTGGACTTCTGACTGAGGAAAAAAGAGACAGAAAAACCCTAACAAGCAAAAGACATTAGCAACAAAAAGCAATCAACAATCCATCAAAGGCAGGAACACTGCCTTTGTCTTTGTTCATCCAGAAGCAAATTGTGGAGAAGCCAACGAACGGAGGTTTGATTATAAATTTTTTATTTAATGTTATTTACAATGTTTCCACCGTTTGTTTTTTTAAGTAGCCTAAATTATTAAACTTAATAATATATTTTACATTAAATCATGCATTCATCCAGTAGCCATTAGTCAGTGATAAAAAATTCAAAACCCTAAAACTGTTCTTCTCTTTCCAAAAACCTTAAAACCCTAAATTACTCTTTTGTTTCCAAAAACCTTAAAATCCTAAATTATCTTTTCTACTTTTAAAAAATCTTAAAAACCTTAAAAGTGTTTCTTCTATTTCCAAAACCTTAAAAATCCTAAATTATTTCTTCTGCTTCCAAAAACCTTCAAAACCCTAAAGTGTTTCTTCTATTTCCAAAAGCTTCAAAACCCTAAATTGTTTTCTCTAAACTATTTTCATCTAAACCCTAACTTTTTGTCCAAAATTTCCAAAGGTTTTCTTAAATCTCCAAACCTTAGTCTTCCTTACATTTTCTAAAAATCACAATTATTTTTATAAAACTCTAGATTGTTTTCTTAAATCCTAAAACCAAATATATTTTTTAAAATACCAAAAACCCTAACTTTCTCAAAAACCAAAACAGTGAACCCTAGTTTTCCTAAACCCTAATTCGGTGTACTTAAAACCTAATTTAGTGAATCTAAACCCTAAAGCCATGATACAACAAACCTAAAATCACAAAATCCTGTAAACATGAATTATAAACTCTAATGTCTTAGGATTCCAAAACCCTAATTTCATGATGTTACCCTTAAACCCTAATTTGATTAACAAAAAAACCTTACTAATTTCTTAAATGTATAAAACCCTAATCCATTCCAATTTTTCAAAATATTTATAGTAGCCTAAATAATAACAATAATAATTCTAAAATCCCAAAACCCTAATTATTAATTAAAGGACTCTAAATTAAGGCATAAACCTAAATTTGTATCTTTATTTATTTTATTTAATTTTAGATTTGATTATGTGGTTTATTATGCGTTTTGATTTATAATGGAAGGATATTTTCTTTATTATTATGATTATTATTTGTTTGTTCTTATATTAAAATTGTAAGAGGTATGTTTCCACTTTGTGGGTAACTCATTAGTTAAGTATTATGTAATTTAAATTGTTTTTATATTTTGGACCAATGTAAAGGACATGTTTTCATCTTTCGGTGGGTGTCCCATTTAGTTTAGACGTGAACGATGTAAGGACATGTTTCCATCCTCGAATGGGTGTCCATTTATTTGCTTTGTTTGGACTTTGCTTTGGAATCGAGTCATCCACTCCTTTCTTTTTCCCGGCCCGTCCGGGTGGCGACTCCATTTTCTCTGGATTTAGGCTCATGTTCTCTAAGGCCCCTAGCCTAAACAGTGCCGAAGTGGCAAGAACCATTCCACCGGGAGTGGGGGCAAAAATCCCTCCTCACAGGTGAGTTCTAGAGTAAAAAATGATTTAGGCTCTAGACCCGAATAGGTTTCAGGTTGTTGACCCTAAACTGGATTTGGGTTCTCAACTAGAGACTGGATTTAAGTTTCTCGAATTGGATTTGGGTTCTTGACCCGAGACTGGATTTTTGGTTCTCGACCCTAAACTGGATTTGGGTTCTCAACCGGAGATTGGATTTTGGGTAAACTAAATTTGGGTTCTCGACCCGAGACTGAATTTGGGGTTCTCGACCCTAAACTGAATTTGGGGTTCTCGACCCTAAACTGAATTTGGGTTCTCGACCCTAGGCTGGATTTTTTATTCTCGACTCTAAACTGAATTTGAATTATCGACCCTAGACTGAATTTTGGATTCTCGACCTGAGACTAGATTTTGGGTTCTCAGCCCTAAACTAGATTCAACCAACCTTCTTTCAGTTGAGAGTTTCGCTTTCTTCTAGCCAATTGATTTCAGCTCTTCTAGCTGATTAACCTTCTATCATGGCTTTCTTCTAGTCCACTTGCTCCATTCTTCAATGGATCAAGTCCAGCTCTTCTACCTGGATTGACCTTCTGTCATTTGGGAATTTTGTCTTTCTTCTAGCCGGTTATTCCATTCTTTAATAAATTCTGCTGACCTTATGTCATTTGAGAATTTTTGCTTTCTTCTAGCTGGTTGTTCCATTCTTCAATGATTGTGAGTCTTCACCCTTAAAATGGATCCCCATCCTTGGGCCTCGGATCTTCATCCTTTGAAATTAGGTTTTCACCCTTCAAAATGGATCTTCATTCTCGGACATCGGGTCTTCACCCTTCAAAATGGATCTTCATCCTATGGATATCGGGTCTTTACCCTTCAAAATGGATCTTCAACCTTTGACAATCGTCATGCTTTGACTTCAGCTCTTCTAGCTGGGTTGATCTTTTGTTCTTCAATCTTCATTTCTTTTGGGGTTATTACTTTCTTATTGTTTTGATCTTTTTGTTCTTCCTTTTGAAAAAAAAATCAGCTATTTTTTTAGTTGGTCCATATATCATCTCTTTGCCCCCTGTGTGGCAAAATATTGAAAGTGAGTCTAAAAATATTTTATATACGCATAAACTCAAAAATTGAAAAGTGGAAGTTTTTCCCCTGTGTAGGCTCTGATTAATGTTTGTGTATTGTCTGGTTCCTTGCATGAGTATGCATCTCTATTTTTATAAAGTGACTGGATCTTTCTCAAGCAATGTTACTTCCATGCCCCCTGATTCCATATCTACTTCTCATTATTTGCTCCATAGAGTATCTGTTATTCACTTTGACAAAGAATAGGAACACAAGACAAAAATGCAGTGACAAAAATGCAGTGTGATATGTTTATGTATGTATGATATGCATGAATGATACTTACAGTGGTTCCATTGACTCACAGACCAAGGTGATCAGCTGAAGTGTTCTCATTGGCTCTTTTTAGATGCTCGCTCAGGATTTGCTTTAGAATGGTAGAAGGCTTCACATTTATGGATTTTATATTTAAGATGTTGAAAACATGAGTTGTAGGGACCCAAGCAGCAGAGATACATCCATTTAAAATTATGATTCAGCAAGTTAGTTGGCAACTTCTTTGTAACCTTGGAAATAATCCTTTATTTTACCCAATGTGTCCTTCGAGCTCCGGCGATGCAGCATACTTCCCTTAACTTGAAGGTTTATACAATAAGAAAAATTTTTTATTTTTATTTATTTATCATTTAAATCAAATGTTGACTTTGTCAAATTAGTGTCATTGTACCTCAGGACTCGATTTTTCAAATTAACATATTTATAACATGACAACCCTAGTTACCATAATAAACTCGGGAATCATTTCTATTTAAGCAAGAACTATTGCACTTTTGATAGGTAGATATATATTACTTGGTTAAGGATCTCATCGAGTTTAAATATTGTCTATCTCATATGCATGCTTATCCGAACTATCACCATTAATAGACCCTACCTACCAAGAGAGATCAACAGGTCTTTAATAGGCTTGAAACGGGATCTAAAAGGGATACGAGTTAAATGAAAGGCATCTTTGAGTTAGAGCTGATGTGATATTATGGATAAACCTTCACACTATAAACTTCTTGCTGGAACCCTAGACAGTTGGGAGAATAAAAAGATAGAGCTTTGAACGTTCTTCCATCTTTTTGGTATTAATTTGGATCTTGATTTGGATAGTCTTTGCCTTTGCAAAAAGTTTGATACCCACATTCCTTTCCTTTTCTTCTATTCCCCTTTTCTTTTTCTTTCTTTTTTCTTACTTTTTCTTTTCTTTTAGCATTTTATCATTTTGTCCTTCTTCCCTGTAGGACTATCAAGTACAGGACTTTTAAGAACTAGATGGCCTTTATCCTGTCTCTCTAATTTTAGTTGAGTTGCTGGTTGGGTTGGACAAATTCAAGTTAGACTATCCTCAAAAATTAAATGGAAGTCTTCTACTGCTTCAGGTAAGAAGAACACTGTTGACTTTCTAAACGGGCCTTTTAGGTTAACTGCCCCTTTTTTTCTTTCTTTTTTTAGCTTTTTTATTTTTTTCCTTTTTTTCTTTCTTCTTTTCTTTTTTTCTTTAGTGATCATAAGACTTGTCAAAAGTGTAACGACAGCTTAAAGTAGGTCATCGGGCTTATAAGCCAATAAAGAGAAAGCTAAAATCTCATGAAAGCTCAAAGGGACAACTAGGGATTGATATTTAATTGGGTGGATACTAGTTGTTAGCTTACCAAACAATGCCTAGATCATCTCTCTCTTAAATAAGCAAAATTCAATTTTTCCTCAAAGGTTTGTCAAAGCATATTCTAAGATTAACTAGGACCTAGACAAAAAATAATTTTGCAAGAGCCCTCTTTAAGTAAGCATTCACAGCTCAATGCTATAGAATAACTCCCTCTCCTAGCAAAGTCATTCGAATTATAATGCATAGATGCACTAATTTATGAACATCAAGCTAGATTCGTCATTGGTCGAGCACCACAATGAACAAATACCAACAAAATTTTTTATGAAAGTAATTTATTCAAACAATCTTAATTTGAAAAACATAATTGTTCCAATTAAATATTAAAGAAAGCAAAATAGAAGAGCAACATTCAAGCTAAGGGAAGTTCATTGAGTTGAGCATCTTCTCTCTTCACATCTTGAATACTCTGATCTTGAAAAGAGGATAAGATAAAATCTTCCTCCAATCATCTTCCTACCATGAAGGTTGCCGGAGGAGGTACTCTTCCAAATTTAGGCAAATGATTGCTTTTGGTATTGGGCTTATCTGGCTCAGGTAGCTTACCACTGTCAATAAGATCTTGAATTCCATGTCTTACATTTATCTATCTCATCCCTTGCATTTGATGAAATTGACAAAAGGCCTCGGCATCAAAGTTTGATGGCAGATGATTGTGTAGCAGAGCCAATGGTTGTACTGACCCCTTCTTTTATAGCTTGTTGAAAAACCAAGATAGAGGTTTCCCCAAATCTTAAAATTGTCTTCTACTTCCTTGACCAGCCGCATTAACATCAACTTCCTTATGTGTACTTTGATTGCCTAACTGATAATTCTGTTTTGCAGAAAAATGGTTCTTCTCTCTTTCTTACTATTCTATTTACAAGCCAGCTTGAATAAGATCTTTGAAATCCCTTATAAGTGTGTGAGATAGCCTTTTTATGAAGATTGGGTAGGATGCCTTTGACTATCATCTTGATCTTTATCCCTTATAAGTGTGTTTGAGAAGTGTGGCCTTATTTCTCCATCTCTTTATATAATTAATAAAACATTCATTTTATTTTTGCTTGATAGTCTCCACCTCCATCAAGGTAACTTCCAGCTTGACATTGAACCCATATTGCTAGATGAAGGCCTTATACAGTGTATCCCAATCTCTTTGGGTACTTTCTTCCAAGGTAGTGAATCAATTCTGCACAACAGGATCCAATGAGAGCATAAAATACCTTAGAGTTTAAGCCTTGGTAGCTCTGGCAGACTGTATGGCAGTGATGTATTGCTTAATATACAAGTGAGGGTTTTCTATACCATTGTATCTAGCGAAGGAAGGCATCTTGAACTTATAAGGGACTTCCTCATCTTGTTCGAACAGCTTGTCTATTTCTGATATCTCATTAGCTTTCAACCTCTTTTCAAATTTCTTCTCTAAATCAGCAATCATCTTCTCCACATTAGATGTTTCGGTCTTTTCCACAATTGCTCTTTCTATAACCTTCAGCTTTTTCTTCTTATTTTGAGGATCTTAGAAGTATTGGGCATAGTCATCATCATCCTCAACAACTACCTTGTCATTATCGAAGGCTACTTTGCCAACCTTAGCCTTCCCTTTGTCCTTCAATTTCTTTATGCTGGTAGATGCCTCAGTAGTTTTCCCCGAAAGTACAGCCAGTTGGCTCCTCAAAGTCTCAACCAGGGCCTCCTTCAGTTCCTCCATCATGGAATTGAAGGCATCGTCCACCATACTTTGAGTATATCCGGAATCCATTGCTCTTGTTGAGAAGCTAATTGAGTTGCTATTGGATTCTATGTCACTGGTGTAGGTTGGATTGTCGAGCACTTTTGAACTGCTGTACTCCAGGTCTGTGAGCCAGAAAGGATCAATGACATGTTATGCAATGCGTGTATGCATATATGTATGCACAAATAACAAGCAATCAAAGATTATTAGGATGTTCCTTCCAACCTTATAACTTCCACACACGAATGACGAGTCTCTTTTCCTATGTATATGGTAAACAAAATATCAACATGGGATATTTTATTTTCAAAAAGTTCCTTCATATGATTTCAACTAATAGTTATATTTTTCAAACATGGAAGTCAATCCATGATAATTTCCATTAATTAGGCTTTAATCCAATGAATTCGAACTAGAACATCTTTTATGCTATATTGGATTAAGACTAAATTAAGAGGTTTATTATAAATAGATTTCTCATTTGAAAAAGTAACTAATGATTCATGTCAAAAATAAGCCCATGATTAATAATTCTTAGTATAGGCTAGGCTCACAATTGATTTTTGGTATTCCATAATTGACCTAAATATTTGTAAGCTCTTTTTGTAATCTTTTGATAAAGTGAAAATTAATTTTGTTTCAAAGCCCTTGGGCTTTTAAGTTTGGGCCATAAGTTTTACAAAAGACTTTTAACCCATCTTAAAAAGACTATCTTAAAGATTTTGAAATTTTGAAATTTGGTCTAAAGAAAAAAATTGTTTTGAGCTTACAATATAGGTAGGTCATATTTGAAAAAGAGCAAACCAAAAAAGTCATGGCTTAAACCAAGATAAATTAATCATAGTCAAATAATAAGCATTTGAAGTAAAAACCTAAGGAAAATTACTAGGTCAATTACATGAGCTTAAGTCTTTGGGTTGAAAGCTTTTAGGCTCCCATAGCAAGTAAATACCAAAAGGTACAAGGCTATGAGTAGTTATACCATGCTCAATCTCTATACCTTGAGTGAAAGTATGGTATCTCTTACATAACATAACATGGATAACACGGGCATCCTAAATCACGTACACAATGCAATCCAAATGATGTAATGGACATTATCATAATAAGAAAGAATAAAATAATATAAAAACCAATGGAATCAACTTCTCTTATCCCCAGTGGAGTCGCCACTATGAGCGAAGATTTTTGCCCCCACTCCCATGTGGAATGGTTCTTACGACTTTGACACTGTTAGGCTTGGGGCCTTAGAGAACACGGGTCTAAACCCAGAGAAAATAGAGTCGCCACCCAGACGGGTCAAAAAAAAAAGAAAGGGGTGGATGATTCAATTCCTAAGAAATCCCCAACCCCTTATTGGGTTCAGAAAGTTGGGTACACATGGAGAAGTTGAGAATGACCCAACACCCCCACAGCACCCAGTTCATTGAAACCGGCCTCCTTTTCAGGTCTTAATATATAAAATTCTTAGTTAATATGATATTATCCATAATACATGTAATCATAAAAAATATATAATCACTTTATTAAAATCACAAGAAGTTAAAACAAAATAAAAAAAAATAGGCACCCATCCACGGATGGAAACATGCCTTTACAAACGTTCAATCTCCAAAAGAAAATAAATAAAATAGGATACCCACCAATTGGTGGAGATGTATCATTTACATTAATCCAAAACTTAAATAAATTATATTACATGAGATCTAACAAATGAGGTACCCATAACGTGAAAACATACCTCTTATAGTTTCTTAAAACTAAAAATAAATCAATGAACAAACATTCAAGCATTCATTATAAAATAAAATAAAAATAAATCATCCATCAACATGTACAATAAGCATGCATCCAAACTTAAGTAAACCAATAGATATATAAATATAGGGTTTACACTTCAATTAGGATTTCTTGAATAAAATTAGGGTTTTGAGGGTTTAGATTTAAAAACTAAAAATTTAGGGTTTAGATTTAGTAAATAGGGATTTGATTTAGAAAACTAACATTTTATACATATTTTTTGAAAAGGATTAAGCTACTGTACAAGTTAAAAAAAAGAAAAAAAATAGAATTTAGCTACTGGAGAACTAAGAATAGATAAATTAAGATTTAGGGTTTGTGAAAATTAGGATTCTGGATAATAGGTTTTATAGTTTTTAGGGTGTAAATAAATTAAGGTTTAGGTGAATTTTGGAAAAGTATTTAGGGTTTGGAAAGATTATGTCTGCTGTAAAAAACTTTAAGCTATTTTTAAAAATTGAATTTTTGATTAATACTTATATGGAATATAACTACTGGATATATTTAAATTAGATGATCATGCTTTTTAAAAAAAATCAATTGGATACATACAAGTTATTAGAGCTACCATGTTACTGGAATTACTTTGTAAGAAGAACAAGCAATATCATCAAATCATGCTAAGTTTAAATGGACTTAATTTAGAAGACATACCTTCGTTGTTGATTCCACTAATAATTAAAGGTTGATTCAAAACTTTTACTTACACCAGTCTAGCTTGTTGGTTGAATGAAATCAAGACAATAGTGAGCCACAGCCTGATAAAATTGTGTTTTTCCCTCTTTCTTTGGCTGCTAGGGTTTTTGTTTTCTCTTGCTTTTTTTTTTTCTAAAGTTTTAAATTCCAAAAGTCCAAGTCCCATTTTAATCTTCAAATCCATTATTTATAGGCAATTAAGTTAAAACCTAGTCCTTCTTGATTAAGGAAATATTAAATTCGTCCGAATCAAATTTGGTTTTGGCAAAACTGGCAAGGCCAATTGTCCATGGGTGCGGGCTACGAGGGCTATGGGCGCGGGCTGCGAGAGTTGCATGCACGGGCTGCAAGAGTGGGCCTACGAGGGCAGCGACCAATTTGCAAAAGCCAGCCTTGCAGCGCGTCGCCTTGCCAATTCGTCAATTATTATTTTATTATTTTTATTATTATTAAGAATAATTATTATATTTTTATAAAATAAATATTTATATTTTTCTTTTTTCCCTTTTTTCTTCTTTTCTTTCCCTTTCTATTTATTATATTTTTAAAATAAATAATTATATTATTATGTGTTGAGATTTTAATATTTTGCCAGATCACATTTTAGTTTGTAAAATTATTTCAGATTGTTTTACACTTTTAGACTTGACTTAATTGCCTTTTATTAGTGTTGGACTGGACTTGGTTAAAAAATAAGAGTTTACAAGAATCAAACAGATTCATAATGTTACTTCCTAACTTAAGAAAATTGTGAGATGAATAATTATTTTTGCTGGGTTTAAGAACACATTGTGTAAATTAAATTTAGAAATACAATATTAATTTAAACTCTAATTCAAAGACAATTATTTACATAAATGAAGAAAGACGTAAAATCATAAATCTATAACGAATTCACTATAAGCTATAGTGAATTCATTATGGGCATTTTTTTTTTGTTTATTCTCGGTTTTATTTGGCCTTTTAATTATGGATTAAAAGCAATATTTATCACAATTATGTTTTATATACAAATTTTATATTGACACTTGAATAAATGTAAAATATATTTAATGTATCAAAATTATTCACTAAACTAAATCAGATTCAACAATTGAAAGACTTATTTAGGGTTCTTAAGGAAAATTAAGGTTTTATTTAGAAATTAGGGTATTGTCATCAAATTAGGGATTAATCATGAAATTTTGGTTTTTGATGTAAAATTAGAGTTTTATAATAAAATTTGGGATTAATCATGAAATTAAGGTTTTTGATGTAAAATTAGAGTTTTATAATAAAATAAGGGTTTTATCATGAAAATTAGTATTTTATGCAAGATTAGGGTTGTATACATAATTAACCAAGAAAATCAAGATAACAAAACAAAGTAAAATGAATCTATGAAATTTTAGAACAAACAAAGATGATAATCGATTGAATTGAATGAACAATAGTATAGAATATCATACTGACGTTGTCGGTTCCACCAAATAACAATGTTGAGCCAAGCCTTGTTTTAACAACAAATTTCCTTGTAGAAGTTGGTATGGAAATTGCTTGATAGTCCTAAGGTAGGTTTGGATCAATTGAGCTTTAGTTGAACCAGTCAATCCTCAGGTTGCCTCAAAAGTTTGTCAAAGCATGTTCTAATTTTGACTAGGACCTAAATGCTCATAATTATATAGGAGCCCTCTCTAAGTAAGCATTCCCAACTCAATGCTATAGAATAATTCCCTCAACTAGTGATGTCATTCAAATTATGATCCATAGATATACTAATTTGTGAACATCAAGCTAGATTCATCATTATTTGGGCACCAAAATGATCAAAGACCAACACAAATTTAATGAAAATAATTTATTCAAACAATCTTAATTTTAAAAACATAATTGTTCCAAATAAGTACTAAAGAAAGCAAAATAAAAAGAGCAACACTTCAAGCTAAGAGAGGTTTATTGAATAAAATTTCTACTTATTCCACATCTTCAATACTCCCATCTTGAAAAGAGAATAAGACAAAATCTTCCTCCAATCCTCCTCCTACCATGGAGATTGCAGGTGGTGGCACTCTGTTGAACCTAGGCAGAGGATTTTCCTTTGTATTAGGCTTATCAGGCTCAGGCAGCTTACCATTGTCGATCACATCTTGGATCTCATGTTTCAATCTGATGCATCTATCTGTCTTATGTCCTTGAGTCTGATGAAATTGACAAAAAGCTTTGGTATCAAAGTTTGGAGGTAATAATTCGGCAAGGGTCGAGGAGCCAATGGTTGTAACAATCCCTTTTTTTGCAGTTTGTTGAAAACCCAAGACAAAGGTTTCGCCAATTCTAAAAATTGGTTTGGAGGTAAAGAATTCGGCAAGGGTCGAGGAGCCAATGGTTGTAACAATCCCTTCTTTTGCAGTTTGTTGAAAACCCAAGACAAAGGTTTTTCCAATTCTAAAAATTATCTTCTATTTCCTTGACCAGTTGCATCAACATCGACTTCCTTCTTGGTATTTTGATTGCCAGACTGGTGATTCCATTTTATAAAAAAATGGTTCTTCTCTCTTTTTCACTCTTCTATTTGCAAGCTAGCTTGAAAAAGATCATTGAAATCCCTTATAAGGGTGTGAGACAGCCTCTCACAAAGGTTGGGCAGGATGCCTCTTACTATCATTCTGATTTCATCCAACTATCGGGCCTCCTTTTGAGAAGTGTAGCCTTATTTCTCCATCTCTTTACATAATCAACAAAGTTCTCATTTGGTCTTTGCCTAATGGACTCAATTTCCATTAAAGTGACTTCCAACTCTATATTATACCCGTATTATTGGATGAAAGCCTTGTATAACAAATCCTAATTCTTTTGACTACCATCCTCCAAGGTATTGAACCAATTCTAGACAATAGGGTCCAATGAAAGCATGAAGTTCCTTAGAGTTTGAGCCTTAACAGCTCGGGCAGACTACATAGCAGTGATGTACTGCTTAACATGTAAGTGAGGATTTCCTGTACCGTTGTACCTAGCAAAGGAAGGCATGTTGAACTTATAAGGAACCTCCTCATCTTGTTCGAACAACTTGTCGACCTTCGACATTTATTCAATTTTCAGCTTCTTTTCAAATTTCTTTTCCAAATCAGCAATCATCTTCTCAACATCTGATGTTTTAGTCTTTTCCATAGATGATCTTTCAACAACCTTTGGCTGCTTCTTGTCTTAAGGATCTTGAATGTACTGAGCCCAATCATCTACATCATCAATGATGACTTTGTCATCATCAAAGGCTACTTCACCGAACTTAGCCTTCCCTTTGTCCTTGGGCTTCTTAGTGCTGGCAAATGCCTCAGCAGTGTTCTCCAAAAGTGCAGCTAGTTGGCTCCTCATAGTCCCAACCAGGACTACCTTCAGTTCTTCCATCTTGGCATTGAGGGCATCATCAACCATTCTTTAAATTTGTTCAGGATCCATCTCTCTTGGTGAGAAGCTAATTGAGTTACTGTTGGATTCTATGTCACTAGCGTAGTTTGGGTTGTCATACGCTTTTGAACTATTGTACTCTAGGCCTATGAGCCAGAAAGGATTAATGATATGTTGTGCAATGCGTGTATGCATGTATGCATGTATGCACAAGCAACAAATAAACAAAGATAATTAGGGCATCCCTTCCAACCTTATAACTTCCACACATGAGTGGCGAGTCTCTTTTCCTAGGTATATGGTCAACAAAATACCAACATGGGATATTTTGTTCTGAAAAAATTCCCTCAGACGGTTTAACCAATAGTTGCATTTTCTAATATAGAAATCGATCCATGATAATTTCCATTAATTAGGCTTTAATCCATTAAATCTCAACTAAAATAGCTTTTATGCTATATTGGATCAAAACTAAATTAAGAGATTTATCATAAATAGATTTTTTTTATTGAAAAAGTAACTAGTGATTCATGCCAAAAACAAGCCCGTGATTAATAGTTCTTAGCATAACTTAGGCTCACAATTGATTCTTAATATTCCATAATTGACCTAAATATTTGTAAGCTCTTTTGTAATTGAAAAATAATTTTGCTTCAAAGCCCTTGGGCCATAAGGTTGAAAAAGATTTTTGACCAATCTTAAAAAGTCTATCTTGAAGATTTTGAAATTTTAGAATTTTAGTCTCTTGGATTTAAAGGAAAAAATTGTTTTAAGCTTACAATATAGGTTGGTCATATTAGAAAAAAGACAAACCAAATGATCCATGATTTACACCAAGATAAATTAACCATAGTCAAACAACAAGCATTTCGGGTAAAAACCTAAGAAAAGTAAATAGGCCAA
Source organism: Garcia nutans (assembly GCA_947685225.1). Taxonomy (NCBI): domain Eukaryota; kingdom Viridiplantae; phylum Streptophyta; class Magnoliopsida; order Malpighiales; family Euphorbiaceae; genus Garcia; species Garcia nutans. Next base: position 9,541,056 of record CANTUV010000024.1, on the reverse strand, counting down.
TTACATGAGCTTTAGTCTTTGGGTGAAAAAGTTTAGATTCTAATAGCAAGTATATACCAAAAGGTACAAGGCTATGAGTGGTCATGCCATGCTCGATCTCCATACCTTGAGTGAAAGTATGGTATCCCTTACATAAACAACACAGGTAATACATGCATCCTAACTCACGCACGCAATGCAATCTAAATGATGCAATGGATAATATCATACTAAGTGAGAATAAAATAATATAAAGACCAGCGGAATCAACTTCTCTTATCCCTAGTGGAGTCACCACTATGAGCGAGAATTTTTCCCTCGCTCCTATGTGGAATGGTTCTTCCGACTTCAGCACTGTTAGGCTCAAGGTCTTAGAGAACATGGGCCTCAACCCGAAGAAAATGGATTCGCTACCGAATGAGCATGGAAAAAAGAAAGGGGCAGATGACTCGATTCCTAAGGAATTCCCAACCCCCTATTAGGTTTGAAAAATTGGGTGCGCGTGGGGAAGGTATGAAATGGCCCAACACCCCCACAGCTCCCAGTTCATTGGAACCGGCCTCCTTTTTAGGTCATGATATTAAAAAAATTTTAAATATAATGATATTATCCATAATACATGCAATCATATGAATAAATAATCACTTTATTAAAAATGATAACAAGTTCAAACAAAATAAATAAATAGGCACCCATCCATGGACAGAAACATGCCTTTACAATTATTCAATATCTAAAAGAAAATGAATAAAATAGGATACCCACCAATTGTTGGAAACATATCCTTTACATTAATCCAAAACTTAAAATAAACCAAGTTACATGAAACTTAATCAATTGAGGTACACAATCATGGAAACATACCTCTTATAATTCCTTGAAACTAAAAATAAATCAAATAACAAATATTTGAGCATTCATCATAAAATCAAATAAAAATAAACTATTATTAACACATATAATGAATCATGCATCTAAACTTAAATAAAGAAATATAAATATAAATTTAGGTTTACATCTTGAATTAGGGTTTCTTGAACAAAATTAGGGTTTGGAACTTTTGTGAAAACAATATTAGGGTTTAGGGTTTTGATAAATATTTGATCGTTGTATAAACCCTAATAACTCTTTAATATTGATAATGATATGAGTCATGGCTATAAAAAATATTTCCATAGTGCTTATAAATTGACAGTGTTATCAAATAGAACTCATTAAACATGTTTAAACTAAACCACATATATGAAATTCATAATATTAACAATCATAAGTTATTAAGATTTTGGAGAGTTTAGAAGATTGTACCTATATTTTAAGGCTCCACCGAATTTAAAGTGTTTGAATCAAGCTTGGTTGGATAAATGCTACTGCTAGAATCAAAGTTATTTCTTCGGTTGAACTTTGGCAATTTGGCAATTATCTTGACACTACCTTGATTAAGATTACTGGCCTTTTTTTTTGTTTTAATTATCAATTCTCATCTTTGTTGATCCTTTCTCACTCTTTGTCTGTGTTCTTTTTTTGTTGATAATTAGGGCTTTTTAAACTGCTCTCGTCTTTCTTTTCTTTGCTGCTTAAAACTTCCCGAAGGTCCAAAGTCTACTGAAGTTCTAAGTCGCCAAGAAAAGTCCACTAATAGCTGCTCAAGTTAAAAGTTCCTAATAGTTATTGATAAAAGTTCTTGAAGTTCAAAGTCTACTATCGTTCAAAGTCCAAAAGAAAAAGTCCTTGAAGGCTGCTCTCTGCTGAAAGTTCCTAATAGTTGTTGATACTTCATTGCTCAAGTTACAACAATCAGCCAAAAAAGTCCCTCTACGGTCTTCTAAAACCTATATTTATAAGGTTATAATAGGTTAAATGGTGGAAGCAAAGGATCATCTGATGCATATCGAATTAATGAGTTATTCAATAAAACCCGAGCCCATATCGAATTTGAAACACTTTTATTCGAGCAAAATCAACACCATCTCGAATTCAAGTAAACCTAATTTGATAATCCAAGTCCATATCAAATTGGAAATCTAAATTTGATATCGAAATGGGAGAGCCCCATTTTGATATAGGGCTACTCCATATTGAAATGGGGCACCAATTTGATATGAGGATAGCCCCATATCAAATTGGAGTGCCCTAATTTGATACGGGGCTTCCCCATATCGAATTGGGAACCCTAATTCGATATGGGGGGCCTCCATATCAAATTGGAGGCCCCAAATTGATATGGGGTGCTTCCCCCACTTAAAATCAACCCAAACCATGTGAAAAATCAACCAAACCTTCAAATCAGACCCATTTAGGATATAGTGTACCTGTATCAAATAAAAATGAACCAAACCTTTTACCCAATTAGGGTTTTAAAAGTTTAAATAGCTTATTTTAGGCCCTATTAAAATATATCAATCCAATTATCGATTTGAAATTAACACTTGACTAACTAGGGCCAAAATCAAGGATCTACACCTGTGTATATAAGAAGGTCGGTAGGAGTGCAGTTGTTTTCTTGGTGCTATATGTAGATGACATATTTCTCATAGGAAATGATGTCTTCATTATTCAATCAGTTAAAATATGGTTGTCCAATAAATTCTCCATGAAAGACCTTGGAGAAGCAACCTATGTATTAGGGATTAACATACATAGATAAAATGCTAAAGAGGTTTATAATTGATCAATCCAAGAGAGGATTCTTACCCACGGCCTATGGGATTAGCCTTTTTAATTCTATTTATCTGAAGTCACAAGATGAAATGGATCGCATGAGTAAGATTCCATATGCCTCGGCTATTAGATCCATCATGTATCTTATGTTATGTATTGTTGAAGACTCTGTTATAACATATGCCTAAGCTGCAAGTGTATAGGTCATGATCAAGTAATAAAGTGATAAGTAGAGTATCATTCCCATGAGGAGAGTAATTCTAAGTACAGAACAATTAAACTGGTTATTATTTGGATAACAAAATTTATACCTTTGATTAAATTAAACTTAAATAAAATGAATTAAAATCTAATAAATTCAAGCTTAGGATTAAGTCACCATTATTTATTTATTATGGTTTTCCAAAAATATTGATTTAATTCAGTTTTCCTTTTAATTATTGGTTGAATTTTCCTAAATCAATTTTTAGTCTCTTTCAAGTACTAAAATGAATATCAATTTAACCCTTACGTCTACTCTCTTGATCATAAGTAATTAAACCAATTCACTAGGTTTTGTGAGAATCTTAAATCAACCTTTTAAGTGTTAACCTTATCTCTAAGTGAAAACTTGCTTAAAATTGTTATTTTCTTGGACTAATGTTATGTTTTAACTCTTGCTCCAACACACAACATCTTAGTTCAATTACTTATTGGCCAGATAATTAAAGTATTACGATTAAAAATAACAAAATAATCAAGGATAAATTAAATTAAATTAAAAAGGCATTTATTATTCCATAATAAATTCAATATAAGCGACCAACCCTAAATAAGATTAGTTCTTCATAATTGAAATAAAAACATTGCAATTAAAGATAATAATTGAAAAATAATTTAATGAGTAAGAAAGATCAAACTCTAGTTCTCTTGGATTGAAGAAAAATCCCACATAGAACTTTGAATTTCATCTTGAACCTAGTTTCACTCTTCTTTCCAAAGAAAAACTACAGTTTTTCTAATGCAAACTATAATCTAATTTTAATGTAGTCTTGGATATCACTGCAATCTCTCTTCATGTCTTGAAATCTTAGGAGTGTATGTATTTATATAGAGTGCTTGGAAGATTCTTAGTGGAGACAAGTTGGAAAATGCTAAAGTATAACTATTTACAGTTGTTTGGTTCTTCAATATTCAAGGTTTCTAACTTAAAGTCATAAATTTCAGCCCCACATGGAATATGAGTGTCATGGTCATGGCCTGAGTTGGAATGGACTATTTTGAGAAATTTTCCAGTTGTAAATGGTGGTTATGTAGACCACGGACATGGTGTTTGAATGCCACGGTCATGGCTTTTGAAATCAAGCTGGAAATTCTAACTTATCTTCCTTCTCTTCACTTGGACAGTAGGCAAACTCATCCCACGGGTGTGGCCTTGAATTGCCATGACCGTGGGATTCATTTTGCTTTTGGAATTCATTTTTCATTTTATGGAAGATTCAATTTGATGTCCAGGGTGGTGGCCTTGAAGAGCCATGCACATGGCCTTTGCATTTTCTTCATTTTTGCATACTTTTCTTCAATTTCACTTATCATACAAAACCTTATATCTTTCCTTTCCAAGCTAAAATAAAAGATTTCTAACTCAAACAAATAAAATCCATCAAATTCAATCGAAAAAAAACATAGATCATGATAAGAATTATCCAAAATATTAATCAAAATTTTACTCTATCATGTACTAGACCTGATGTATCTTATGCTCTAACTGTCATGAGCAGATTTTATTCTAATGTCGATGAAGGGCATCCACTAATTAAATGGATAGGCAATGGCTATATTTTTTTAAAATTTGAACTACTGGTATGGTCAAGACCAGTTCGGTTTGGTCAGTCTTAATCTCATATGTTGAGATTTTGAGAGTATTTAATATTGTGATCTCTACTGGGACTTGTTGGTTTTTTAGCTCTGGCTCAGTGCAGTCGGACTACATCAGGTCCGATTATACAACATCAGGTCTGGTCATACCTATCATAGTATGTTGAAGTTTTTAGAGTAATCATTGACCGTGAGCTCTACTAGATGTTCTGAGGATTTAGTATGAGCTCGATATGCTCAAACTTCACAATGGTCTGATCGGGGCATGTAGTCCATTTACAAAGTGAGATCTATAGGATATTTTTCCTTGGGCTTGATCTACTCAGCTCGTGTTCTATCTGCTTAACTAGTGCTCTGTCTAGGTAGCTCGTGCTTTGTCTTATCCGCTTAGCTTGTGTTCTATCTGCTCAACTCATGATCTGTCTAGTCAGTTCATGCTTTGTCTGATATGCTCATCCTCGGTGCTTGGTCGTAGTATACTCCAGTTCGGTCAGTACGGTTTTGGAACGTTCATGCTCTTATCCCCCCTTAACATATGCTAGGCAATTCAAACAATTCAAATAAATTAAATTCAAATAAATTCTCCCCCTTTAGCAAAGACAAAAAAAAATGCAAGCTCAAATGCAAACATTAAATAAAGCTAACTTTTATTAGAATGAAGACAAGAACACATAAGCACATATGTATGATCATTTGCATTTAACGTCCAACAAAAGATATAAAGATCATACAATAAAACAAAAGACAAAAATTACGGTAGTGGTGTATAAGGAGGATAATCAACATCACTTTTTCCATTTCCCTCTTCCTCTTCTTCATCCTTATTCCCTTCTTCCTCTTCTAAACCTTCATCAAAGATTCCAATGTGCTCTCCTTCATGTCCTTCTTCATTCGATGGGGGACATTTGGGAAGGCCCATGAACTCTTGCATATTCTTAAAGTCCATATGAAGGTGAGAGACTCTCTTGGTAAGATCATCAATGTGAGATGTCTGTGAGGTAATTTGATCTTGAATTTGATGGGGGATGTCAATGATTAAACCTTGGGCTCTAGAGGTTTGAGGTCTTAGAAATTTCACTTGAAAAGACTCTTGACTCTCATCAATAATTCTTAGTCTTTTTCTTTATTGAGTTCTAATACCTTGAGCACCAAAAGTATAATGGTATGTTCCATCTTATTCCAATATGCATTTGGAGTGCTTCAAGTATTTAATGTTGATGAGAGTTTTGTCCGGATCAAAAGGATTATATAGAGTGGCTAAATTGGTAGGACTAAGAGCATTCACATATTTGGCAATTTGGGTGATAAAGAATGTGACCATGAGTGTCCCGATTGATTTATTTCACAGGATGAGGAATTGGTCAATTAGAAGCTTATCGGTTTCAATTTTCACCTTTTTCTCCAAGCAATAAAGAAATAGAAGATCTTTGTGAGTCACTTTCTCATTGCTTTTCCCTCTTGCATTGATAATATAGGTGATGATTATATGGAAGATCCAAAGAGGTAAGGTTCTAAGGTGTTTTAGCATTGGATAGTTTATGGAAATTGTTTCTAAGGAGATTTCTTTCCAAGAGTCAAGTAAGATAACATTAGAATCGAAAGGATCAGATAAATAAAAAATACCTTCTATGTTGAATCCCAAATGGATGAAAATTTTGGGAAAGAAAGTTTACAGGACACATTGAAAAGTTTAAATGTGATGGAATAGGGTCCTATAGGTTCCAAATCTCTCTTCTCAACAACCGAAGTAGTGAGAAATTTTTTGTTAGAGATTCTTAACCTAGATCATTCTTTTCTAAGAAAATAAAATTTTCCACCCAAGATATGACAAAGCTTTATGTACATAGGATTCAATTCCTAAGGATTCTATACTGAAAGAAGAAGGAACTTTGTTTGGTTCACATTTTTTATTTTGGATATAGCATACCTTTGTTTTTCTTCTTCACTTAAGTGTCTAGGTTTGTGAGTTCTAGGCCTAGATTCCTCCATAGGAGTGGAAGTTTTGGGAGCTATAAAGATGATGATGATGAGATGAAGGAGAAATTGATGTTCTAAGTATTTATGAGGGAAATCAAATGTGAAATATCATAAACTATGAGTATAAGTGTGTTTATATAGACTTTGGAGGTCAAACTAGTCATTTATAGATATAGAAGAAGGCTTATGCACATTTTGATAGAGTTTCCAACACTTAGAATTTTTTAAAAAAATTTGAGTATGACTGGGAAGACTATGTTTAGTACGGTCGGACTGAGCCAAAAATTCAGTAGTCCAAGCATACACAATGGAGTCTAGATAAACTAAGATGACTGCAATATAACTGTCAAAAAACTTTGAGAGTGCTCGGTCATGCACAAGGTAGTCCTGGTGGACCGAGGAGACTGTAATACAACGGTTAAAAAATTTTTAAGGAACTTGGTCGGACCAAGTCTTAGCGTGCATGGTTGAGCAGGACGAGTTGTGGTATGGTTGGCCTAGTGGTAGTTTGATCATACTGAGACACAGTCTTGGCGGGCTAAGATCATTTTCCAAAAAGAAATGAAAAGATTGTGAATTTCAATTTGTGGCCTTTAGTGCATGATCAAAATAGATATAAATGAGGAATTAGGTCATGTTAAAATATGTTTTTGCAAGTAATTATAATTCCATCATTGATAAGCATATAAAACAAATTCTTTTAAGAAGTGTTAGAATCTATCATTCCTATGTGTTGTTTTATAAAATTTAATCTCTCTTCATTCAAGGGTTTTGTTGAAATATCAACAAGTTGGTTTTGAGTGTTTATAAATTATAAAACCACATTTTTATTTTAAACATTATCTTTGAAGAAATGATGCCTAATATCTATATGTTTTGACCTAAAATGTTGGATTAGATTTTTTGATATATTAATGGCACTTGTATTGTAATATCCCAAAATTTTGAAATAAATATTAATTGTTGAAAATTAATTAAAGAATTTAAAAGTGTATATATATGATTAAGTGAAAAGGAAAGAGTGTATATATTGTTTATATGAAGATATATATGTTATATTAAAGTCAATATCTTAATAAGGTCAAATAATATTTAATTATTTAAAATAGATATTAATTATGGATAGTGGAACATGATATTTGAGATTAATAATATTATAATAATATATTGCTTGGTGGAGATTAAAAGAGGGAAAAGTGTGTGGTTAAAAGTGAAGTGGTTGGTTTGTGTGAGTTGACTTTTTTCATCTTCTTCTTCCTTCATGGTAGCCGACCATCTTCTCCTTCAAAGGGCTAGCTAAGGCTTTGGCCATAGTTTCTCGGTGCTTTTTAGAAGTAGCTAACAGGTCCCAAATGCTAACACTTGCTTGGGTTCTTTTCAATTGCTTGAGCACAGCATCATCTTCTTCTACTTCAACTTCTTTCCCCTTATTAGTTTCTATCTCCTTAGGTGGTGGCCTTGTGTAAGGTTTACAGGATCTAGTATTCATCACCTCATCTTCTTCGGGCTCGGACCAAGTCCACTCCTCCTTGGGTATAATATCATCATCACTATCACTTGAATCCCAAAACCCATTGACAACACAAATTACTACTTCTCTACCCATCATAGCTTGTTCAATTTTGACAAATGCCTCTTCTTCTTTGGTTGCTTCTCCACCCACATCTTGAAAAGAAGACATGACAAAATCCTCATGCAAACCTCCTCCAATCATGAAGGTTGTCGGTGGTGGTACCCTATTAAATTTTGGCAATGGGTTATCTTTAGTGTTTGGCTTATTGGGCTCGGGTAACTTTCCATTATCAATTAGGTTTTGGATCTCATGTCTTAACCTCACACATCTATCCGTGTCATGTCCTTGCATTTGGTGAAATTAAAAAAATGCTTTGGTGTCAAAATTAGGTGGGAGAGGGTTAGGCAAAGGACGAGGGTTTAAGGGTTGTAGCAATCCTTTTCTTTGAAGCTTGTTGAGAACCCAAGACATCAGTTTTCCCAATTCTGAAAATTGTCTCCTTGTTCCTTGGTTACTAGCATTAACACCGATGGCCTTTTGCATGCTTTGGCTACCAGGTTGATAGCTCCCTTTCTCGTTCCTTTTTGTTGCAAAGCGGCTCTTCTCCCTTTCCCATTCTTCAATTTGCAAACCAGCTTGGAGAAGGTCTTTGAAATCACGGATGAGTGTATGAGACATCCTCTCACGAAGACTAGGCAACACCCCTCTCACAATCATCCTTATTTGATCGAATTCATCGGGCCTGTTCTTAAGTAAAGCGGCCTTGTTTCTCCACCTTTTCACATAGTCCACAAAATTCTCATTCGGCCTTTGCCTAATGGACTCCACTTCGATCAAGGTAACTTCTAACTCAAAATTATACCCATACTGTTGGATGAAGGCTTTGTAAAGTAGATCCCAACTCTTTTGTGTTCCATCATCTAAGGTATTGAACCAATTTTGGACAACAGGGTCCAATGAGAGCATAAAGTACCTTAGAGTTTGAGCCTTAGTAGCTTGGGCAGATTGCATGGCAGTGATATACTGCTTCACATGAAGATGGGGATTTGCAGTGCCATTGTACTTAGCAAAGGAAGGCATCTTGAACTTATAAGGGACCTCATCATCTTGGTCAAATAGTTTGTCGATCTCAGACTTCTCTTCGGTTTTCAGCTTCTTCTCAAATTTCTTTTTAAAATCAGCAATCATCTTTTCAACATCGGATGTCTCGGTCTTTTCAATAGTTGCCTTCTCAACAGCCTTTGGTTCTTTCTTCTTTTCTTGAACCTCTTGGTAGTATTGAGCCCAATCATCATCATCATCAATTATCACCTTTTCATCATCAAAAACCACTTCACTAACTTTAGTCTTCCCTTTGTCCTTTGGTTTTTTAGTGCTAGCAGATGCCTCGACATGATTCTCTAAGATTGCAGTCAATTGGTTCTTCATGGTCTCAGCTAGGGCCTCTTTGATTTCTTCCATTTTGGCATTAAGGGCTTCATCCACCATCCTTTGAATTTGTTCGGGCTCCATTGTTTCAGGTGAGCAAGTGATTGAGTCATTGCTAGATATTTCATCTCCGGTGTAGGTCGGATTGTCGTAAGCTTTTGAAGTTTCGTAATCCAGGGCTGTGAGCCAGAGAGGATCAATGATATGAGATGCAAATGTATGCATGTATGCACAATCAACCAATAAACAAGTGTAATTAGGACGATCCACACACGAATGGCGAGTCTCTTTTTCCTAGGTATATGGTTAACAAAATACCAACACGGGGTATCTTGCTTTCGAATAATTCCCTCGGATGTTTCAACCAATAGTTATATTTTCGAAAGTGGAAATCAATCCATGATAATTCCTATTAATTAGGTTTTAATCCATTCAACCAACTATAATAGCTTTTATGCTATATTGGATTAAAACTAAATTAAGAGGTTTATTATAGATAAATTTCTCACTTGAAAAAGTAACTAATGATTCATGCCATAAACAAGCCCATGGTTAATTTGTTCTTAGTGTAAACTAGGCCCAGAATTGATTTTTCGTATTTCATAATTGACCTAAATATTTTTGCAAGCTCTTTGTAAAAAATGGTTGGGTGAAAATAGTTTTGTTTCTAAGCCCATTGTAAAAGATTTTAGAAAAATGGATTTTGGGCTTAGTATTTGGGCCATGGGACAAAAAAGTTTTTGACTTGTTTTTAGAAAAAATCTTATGTCCAAAGACCATCTTGAAAAATTTTGAAAATATCTTTGATCTTTTGGATTTAAAAAAAAATTATTTTGAGCTTACAATATACTTAGGTCTTATTAGAAAAAGAACAAACCAAATAGGTCATGATTTAGACTAAAATAAACTAACCATAGTCAAACAACATGCGTTTGGGGTAAAACCTAAGGAAAGTAACTAGGCCAATTACATGAGCTTTAGTCTTTGGGTTAAAAGGCTTAGGTTCCCATAGCAAGTATATACCAAATGGTACGAGGCTATGAGTGGTTATGCCATGCTCGATCTCCATACCTTGAGTGAAACTATATATCCCTTACATAACATAACACGGGTAACACGGGCGTCCTAACTCACGCACATGATGTAATATAAGATGATGCAATGGATAATATTATTATAACAAAGAATAGAATAATATAAAGACCAACGGAATCAACTTCCCTTATCCCCAGTGGAGTCGCCACTGTGAGCGGAGATTTTTGCCCCCACTCCTGGTGGAATGGTTCTTGCGACTTCGGCACTATTTAGGCTCGGGGCCTTAGAGAACACGAACCTAAGTCCAGAGAAAAATGGAGTCGTCACCTGGACAGGCCGAAAAAAGAAAGAGGTGGATGACTCGATTCCTAAGGAATTCCCAACCCCCTAATGGGTTCGGAAAGTTGGGTACGTGTGGGAAAGGTGAGAAATGGCCCAGCACCCCCACAAAGCCCAGTTCATTGGAACCGGCCTCCTTTACAGGTCTTAATATTATAAAATTCTTAAATATAACAATATTATCCATATTACACACAATAATTAAAAGAAAGCATCAATATATTAAAATCAAAGCAATGTCCAAACAAAGCAAATAAATGGACACCCATCCAAGGATGGAAACATGTCCTTACATCACATGCCTAAATAGGACACCCACCAAAAGGTAGAAACATGCCCTTTACATAGGTTCTAAAATAGAAAAGCAAATTAAATTACATGATGTTTAACTAATGAGGTACCCACCAAGTGGAAACATACCTCTTACAACTTTTGGAAATCTAAATTAATTGATAAAAGTAAATAATCATTCATCATAAAAAAATTCATTCATCAAAGCTATTAATCAAAATATAAAATAAACATCCATCCATGATAAATTAAATAAATCAAGTATTGAAATTAAGTAAATTAAAGCATAAGAAATAAATCAAAGCATAATCAAGTATGAAATTGAATAAAGCAAATAAAAGTCCAATTATGGCTACTGTGACTTTTTATGGAATTGAAATAAATTAGGGTTTTATGTTTCAAAGGGTTGGTAAGACTCTTTGATTAACAAAATTAAGGTTTGAATGATGATATCATGAAACTAGGGTTTTAAACACTTTAAAATACTTTAATTTGTGATTTTTGGTTATTGGGTTCCTAAGCTACTGTGTAAAATTTAGGTTTTTTTATTTTTATTTTTTAATGTTTTAAAAGGATTAGGGTTCATAAAAATTAGGGTTTAAGGTTTTAAAAGGGTTAGTGTTCATTATTTTGAATTTTGGAAGTTGAATTTGGATTTGATATTTTGGAAGTAGGGTCACGGGTGGTGAATAATTTTTAGGAATTTGGAAATCAATTTGATATTTTATGGAATTTTATGAATTTAAACAAGTGAATTAAAGTTTTTATAACTAGAAAAGATGTTTTAGAAGACTTTTTGAAGGAAAAAGTACCAAGTTTAAAGTTTTGAAAGAAATAGAATTTGATTTTGGTTTTGTTGAAGAATATGTTCAATTAGAGTTTTAAGATTTTTAAGAAGAAAAAATAACAATTTTAAGCCTTTTGGAAGATAAACCAACGAAATAAGGTTTTTTTTTTTTTTTTTGCTTCAGAAAAACTAAATTAAAGTTCAAAGGTTTTTAATTTTGATTTCATAAATTTGCTACTCTGTAAAAAAACAATTAAAGAAAATTAATTAACACATACCTTCTTTTGATGATTTCTCCAAAAAAAATTCTTCTTGGATGAACTAGCTCCAAAGACAAGCCTTTTTTTGCCTTTGAATCCTCTAAATCCTACTGCTGCTGTTCCAGAAAAAAGTTGAATTGAATTTCTTCTTTTCCTTCCTTGATTTAGTTTCAAATTTTCCAAAACTACTCTTGGATTTTTGCCTCCCCTTTTTTAATTGCCTTTGGTCCTTATTTATAATGGTTTGAGGTTTTTTATTCTTAATTAGTTAAGGTAAGTAATATTAATATACAAAAAGAAACCAAAACCTAATTGGATTAGGTTTTGAAAAATTTGCGTCGGAAAATTTGCGCTGTTGAAAAAAAACTGCTGCGGAGCAGGCCCTTAAGCTATTTCGCAGGCAAAAAATTTCTGCATGTGAAATAGCACAGTGATTTCGCCCGCAGGAATTTCCTGCAGGCGAAATGCCCACGGGCTCGCGCGATAATTTTTTCATCGCCAATTTTTTCGACTCCGATTTTTATTTTTATTTTTATCTTTTATTTGTTTATTTCTATTTTTTTATTAATAAAAATTAGATACTAAAGCGAAAATTATTTAATAAAAATTATTTTGGACCAATTAGACAACAAAAATCATTTTAGACTAAATAAAACATATTGGACCTGATTGGGTCAAAAATTAAGGGTCAACATAAACCTAAAATAATAAACTCTAAACCCTTTAAAACCTTAAACCCTAACTTTTTCTAAACTTTAATCTTTTAAAACATTAAAAACCATAAAAATACAAATTTTACAACTTTACACAGTAGCTTAAAAACACAATGAATCACCATTTAAAATCATAAATCAACGTATTTTAAAGTGTCTAAAACCCTAGTTTCATGATTTCACCATTCAAACGTTAATTTGTTTAATCAAAGTGTCTTACCAACCTTTTAAAAACATAAAATCTTTAATCTACTTTAATTCCATAAAAGTCGCAGTAGCTTAAATTCATGAAATTCCCAAAACCTTAATACATGAGATAAAGAAATCTAAATGGAAATAGTAGCTATAATTTGGACTTTTTATTTGCTTAATTCAATTCTACATTTGATTATGCTTTGATTTATTTTATATGCCTTAATTTATTTAAGTTCAATACTTGGTTTATTTTATTTATCATGGATGGATGTTTACTTTTTATTGATATTTAAATACCTTTGATGAATGATTTATTTATTATGAATGGTTATTTACTTTTATCAATTTATTTAGACTTCCAAATGTTGTAAGAGGTATGTTTTCACTTGGTGGGTACCTCATTAGTTAAATATCATGTAATTTAATTTGCTTTTCTATTTTAGAACTAATGTAAAGGGCATGTTTCTACCTTTTGGTGGGTGTCCTATTTAGGTGTGTGATGTAAGGACATGTTTCCATCTTCGGATGGGTGTCCATTTTATTTGGTTTGTTTGGACATTGCTTTGATTTTAATATAATGATGCTTTCTTTTAATTATTGTGTGTAATATGGATAATATTGTTATAATTATGAATTTTATAATATTAAGACCTATAAAGGAGGCCGGTTCCAATGAACCGGGCGTTGTGGGGGTGCTGGGCCATTTCTCACCTTCCCCACACATACCCAACTTTCCGAACCCATTAAGGGGTTGGGGATTCCTTAGGAATCGAGTCATCAACCCCTTTCTTTTTTCCCGGCCCGTCCGGGTGGTGACTTCATTTTCTCCAGACTTAAGTCCGTGTTCTCTAAGGCCTCGAGCCTAAACAGTGCCGAAGTCGCAAGAACCATTCCACCGGGAGTGGGGGCAAAAATCCCTGCTCACAAGTAGTAAAGGAAGGTCCAGCCTCATGATCAAATGAGCAGACAGCCTGCAACAATCATTGAAGAATCAAAGAAAGAAATGCAGTTGCAAGGGAAAAGTGGTTAAAGTGCAAAAATTCCCTTGGAAGATCAAAACAAGGAAAGAAGAGCATGAATCAAGCAAGACATGGCCAAGCCAAATCAAGCTTGGCCACGTCACCTCAAATGAAATCATGGCAGAACATAACATGGGAGGGAGACACGGCCAAGCCACTGGCCGTGTCTCACCTAAAGGATAAAGCCAAGAAGGACCAAGCAAAGAAAGAAAAGAAACAGTAGGTGACACTGGCTGGCAACACGGCCAAGTCACTGGTCGTGTCACATGACACGGCCATAAGCTTGTCCGTGTCCCATCCTAAGCAAAGAAGAACCAAAGAAAAAACACAGAAGATGACACACCCAGGAGACATGGCCAAGCCACTGGCTGTGTCACTCTCATCTTCAAAGAACAAAAAGACCAGAGGAGAAATAGAAGTCGTCACACTCAAGTTACATGACCATTTACCTGAGAAGTACTGACCCCGATATGTGGAACAGACTCTCCTGTAGCCCCGGGATGTTCTTCTTCATCTCTACCCTCATTTTCATCAGAAATCTCCCGCACACCAACAGGAGATACATCAAAGTTCAAGAGTCTTCTCTGAATAAAATGGGCATAAAATGGACTCGGTAAATGGAGAAATGACTCGGCAACATAACCATATCGGGTCGACCACCATGCATCCTCCGGCATTGACATAATATTTAAAGTATATTTCAAAATTTGCATCGAAAACCTCCGCTGCTCTGGACCGAGAAACCATTCATAAACTCTCTCCCCGAGAAACCAGCCACTAGACACTGGGCCAGCAATAATTTGGTGAGAATGTTGGAAAGACAGTGCAGCCCTCATCAAAAGAGACCAGTTTGCTCGTTCTTCTGGGCTCCACCAGGCCAAATTCACCTGCAAAATAACATAAGGTAAGTAAAACTTTCACATAAAATTTAAAGCATACTAATGTTATTTTTACCTGGTCCCAGGTTAAGCGGCTCAACACATAGCAGTGAGTATGTACATGATGAGAGCCGGGAGCATCCACATGATCGGACAACCAGTAATTTAATCTCGGATATCCGATTCTCTCTTGGGAAATACCGGGTACCCTCACGAGGTTATGTTTATATGCCCATACCTACAACAATGACAGTAAAGATCAAATTCATGCAAGAAAAGAGTGGAAATAACATTGGTGAAGGAAAAGAATACCTCGACAACCGCTATCAAGCCGATAAAAGAATTCTTGTTTCGGCAAAGCTTATCAAGACCATGGTAAAGACATGCGAGACCAGCTTCACCCCAACCAGAAGATGGTACCATTCTGAGATAAGAAAGGGCACTCAACACTGACAAGTGAATGGAGGATTCAATGCTGCCTAAGATGGTCGATCTGAGCAGATATAATAAAAATCCTCGAGCATACTGTTCGGCCATGTCTCTGCCAACCCGTCCTTCATAGTTCATCCAATAACTATGAATTGGCTCAATTTTTATCTTAAAAGGCCCTTTATATGATGGTTCCATACCAATTAATTCCTGAATTTCTTCAAATGTTAAAATATCATTGGTTAGGGGAACCGGAGCACCATCATATCGAAGGCCGGTAATGGCAGTAAAATTGACCGGACCAATTGTCATCTCTCCAATGGGCAAGTGAAAAGTGTGGGTTGTATCCAACCATCGCTCTGCAAGCGCCTGGACTACGCTCCGGTCTATCTGATATTCCTCGGACGGCAATTGTAAGATGAACTGCTCAAAGCCGCAATCTCAGATAATCCGCCTTACCTGAGAAGGCACTACATCGTACCATTATCGGGCTTTGTAAATACACCTTCTGGCCCGAACAACGCAATGATCATGCTAACACAGACCCTGGTCAGTTAATACCAGGTAAGTACAAAATATTCCATGTACTTAAATTAATTTATTTTTCACAATAACAAATAATAACAAAAAAATATATAACAAAAAATCAAGAGAAAAAAGGAAAAAAAATAATTATCGTGCTCTTTTCGTTGGAACTACGGTGAAGCGACATTCCGGCCAATATATCTAGATTTTCGTCTTCATGATGCTGAATGAACTCCAATAACTCGGCATTAGAATGAGTCCTTGACCTCGAAGCATGCATTGTTTTTGAAAAATATGTGCAAAAATTGAAAGAAATTTGAGAGAATTAGAATGTGAAAATTTTTGCTATCAAATGAAATGAAGAATCAACTCCTTTATATAGAGAAACAGCAGGCAAGAAACAAAAATCAAAACTATTTGAGAATATTAAATTTTACTATTTATGAATAGTAAACTTTACTATTGATGAATAGTATTCATGAATAGTTTTACTATTGATAAATAGTAAAAGTACTATTTCCAATATTAAATACTATTTGATACTATTTGCGAATGGTAAATTTACTATTTATGAATAGTAAATAGTATATGAACAATGACTGCACAGTAAATAAATAGTAAATTCAATTATTCACTTTAATCATTCAAATAATTATGGGTATATAAATATGTTTACACCCAGGGGCAATAAAAGACATGCATAAAAATTAGCCAAACTTTTTGAACTAAAATTTTTTTTTATTAGCTCGGGTTCATAACCCAAATTTTCCTTAGGTTCATAACCTAGAATCTTCCTTGAGTTCAAAAATCGAACCGGGTCCAAAATCCAAATTTTTCTTAGGTCTAGAATCTAGAATCTTCCTTAAGTCCAGAACTCGAACCGGGTCCAGAACCCAAATTTTTCTTAGGTCCAAAACATAGAATCTTCTTTGAGTCCAGAACTCGAATCGGGTCCAGAACCCAAATTTTCCTTAGGTTCAAAATCTAGAATTTTTCTTGAGTCCAGAACTCGAACCGGGTCCAGAACCCAAATTTTTCTTAGGTCCATAACCTAGAATTATCCTTGAGTCCAGAACTCGAACCGGGTCTAGAACCCAAATTACCATTAGGTCCAGAACCTAGAATTATTCCTAAGTCCAGAACTTAGCTCGGGTCCAGAACTCAAATTTTACCATTAGGTCCAGAACCTAGAATTATTTCTAAGTCCAGAACTCAAATTTTCCTTAGGTCCAGAACCCAGAATTATCCCTGAGTCCAGAACTCGAACCGGGTCCAGAACCAAAAAACTCCACCATCTAAAAAATCAAGTCTTATTGCTTTTCACTCTCTTTCATTAAAGTTTTAGATCATTCAAGCAGGGGGCAAACTGTAGACCCTTAATTTTTTACCTAGTTCGGCCCAATATATTTTGTCGAAAATAATTTTTGTGTTGTCTAATATATTTTAATTAGTCCAAAATAATTTTTGTTACCTTAATTAAATAATTTTTGCTTTATTATATAATTTTTATTAATAAAAAATAAAAATAAAAATAAAAATAAAAATCGGCGACTGAAAAATCGTCGACGAAAAATTCATCGCCGAAAATTCCAGCGCGGGCTTGGCCGTGGGTCATTTTGCCTGTAGGAGTTTCCTGCGGGTGAAATGGCCTGTAGGCCTATTCCCCGCCCCTACCTCAGCCAACTGCAGCAGATGTTTTTGCCACCGCAATTTTTCCTGCTGCAAATTTTTTCGCCAGCGCAAATTTTTCGCAGTAGTTTTTTTTTTGCCAGCGAAATTTTCCGACGCAAATTTTTCGAAACCTAATACAATTAGGTTTCGATTTTCTTTTCTTATTTAATATTGTATGCCGTGAGTAACTAGGAAAAAACCATAAAAAAAACCTCTATAAATAACAACACAAAAAGGGAGGAAAAGTAATCAGAATAGGGGGACGAAAATTGATAGAGTTGGAAACCGAATCTGTGAAGGATATGTAGCAAATCAATTTGACTTTTTTAGAACAACAAGCAACGCATTAAAAAATGAATCAAAGGCATCAACTGCCTTTATTTTTGTTCATTCAAGAAGAATTATTTTTTGGAGGAACTATCAAAAGGAGGTATGTATTAAATTCTTTTGTTTTTCACAGTAGCTAAAATTATAAAATTGTGTTTGTCAAAATCAAAAACCCTAGAACTTTAATTTAGTTTTTCTAAAGTTAAAAACCTTATTTCGTTGGTTTATTTTCCAAAAGACATAAAATTGTTACTTTTATTTCTTCAAAACTCCAAAACCCTAATTGAACATGTTTTTCAATAAAACCAAAATTTGATTCTGTTTCTTTCTAAAAGATCCAAAAATATCCTTTTTTTTCTCTATAAACTTTAAATCATTTGTTTATTTTCATAAACTTCATGAAAATTAAAAATTGTCTTTCCAAATCCTAAAATAAATTCATTACCCGAAACCCTAATTCAAAAGCCTTAAAACCCTAATTTAATTCCAAAATTCAAAATAGTAAACCCTAACCCCTTTAAAACCTTAAACCCTAATTTTTCTAAATCCTAATTCTTTAAAACTTTAAAAATCATATAAACATAATTTTACACAGTAAGCTCAAAATAACAATTCATTAACCGTGAATCATAAAACTTAATGTTTTAAAGTGTCCAAACCCTAGTTTCATGATTTCACCATTCAAACCTTAATTTGTTTAATCAAAGAGTCTTACCAACCTTTTAAAACATAAAAGCTTAATCTATTTTAATTCTATAAAAAAGTCATAGTAGCCTAATTCTATGAATTCCAAAACCTTAACACATGAAATAAAGAACCCTAAATGGAAACAGTGCTATAATTTGGATTTTTATTTACCTTATTCATTTCCATATTTGATTATGCTTTGATTTATTTTACACGCTTTAATTTCAATGCTTGGCTTATTAAATTTATCATGGATATTTAATACCTTTGATGAATGATTTATTTATGATGAATGGTTATTTACTTTTATCAATTTATTTAAATTTTCAAATGTTTTAAGAGGTATGTTTCCACTTGGTGGGTACCTCATTAGTTAAACATCATGTAATTTAATTTGCTTTTCTATTTTAGAACCTATGTAAAGGGCATGTTTCTACCTTTCGGTGGGTGTCCTATTTAGGCATGTGATGTAAGGACATGTTTCCATCCTTGGATGGGTGTCCATTTATATACTTTGTTTGGACATTGGTTTGATTTTAATATAATGATGCTTTCTTTTAATTATTGTGTGTAATATGGATAATGTTGTTATACTTAAGAATTTTATAACATTAAGACCTGTAAAGGAGGCCGGTTCCAATGAACCGGGTGTTGTGGGGGTGCTGGGCCATTTCTCACCTTCCCCACAAGTACCCAACTTTCCGAACCCATTAAGGGGTTGGGGATTCCTTAGGAATCGAGTCATCCACCCCTTTCTTTTTTTCCGGCCCGTCCGGGTGGCGACTCCATTTTCTTCGGACTTAGGTCTGTGTTCTCTAAGGCCCTGAGCCTAAACAGTGTCGAAGTTACAAGAACCATTCCACCAGAAGTGGGGGCAAAAATCCCCGCTCACACTACTATATTGTTGGAGAACACGTGCAGTGACACGCCTATGTCGCTGAGCATGTCAAAGCTTCTGTGTTATGGGTTTAGGGAATGGTTATGGACATGCCCATATTGTTGAGTGTGTCATGTGTAGAGTTTGCCCTAGATAGTTCTTTTCCTTATTTTTCTTTGTGGATAACTTAGTGATTATTTATAATCACATTTGGTTTAAGCTTGGAAGAGACTTGAGATACCCAATCCAAGTGTTGAGGGATATTTTGGAAGAGGAGGTTGAAAGTGGTGTTGTTGCTTTTAGAGGCAAGTACAAACTTTGAATACATTGCTTATATTTACATGACATTGGAATTTAACAAATCTGGTTGGAAAAATGTATTAAGATACTTACTACATTGTTAATTCATGAATAATATGCTATGATTTGTATAATGTGAATTATATTGAAATACCCAAGGTAATTGAGTAATGTGTTTTAAATGAAAAGAAATGTGATATAATGTGATGAGATATGTGGAAACATATTATAATGAATTGATGTTGATATAAATGAGAAAAGTGAGAAAAAATGAGAAAGTAAGTCAATGTGCCGAGCTTAATTATGTGACAATGATAAAGAAATTGATAATGAGAAGTATAAATATATTGTGTGCCTAGTATGTTATTCAATTTTCAGAGTTTTGGGTTTGGCGGCATGCCTATGAATTGTTTACGGGCTAGACGCTGGGTGTCAATATGAAAATGTTTTTGAGATAAAATGACCGGTCGTAAGCCTCATAAACAAATCCTTGAAGCTAGGCTGGGTGAAATGACCGGGTCGTAAACTCAGTCCTAGTTGGATTAATCCATAGATATATTGCCTACGGGGCTAGACACAAGGTGTCATTATAGACCAAAGCAGTAACTCTGGAATTTGAATGAAATATTAGGTCCTTTTTGGGCCCATGCTTGTGTTTGCTTTTATGTGAATTATCAATTGTATAACAATTAAGCAATTTATCAAGATATAATAATTTAATGTTATGAGATATAATGATATAATATTATGAGATATGATATCCTTATATGTTGTTCATTGACATTGCATTTGAACTATATAATTATTCAAAGTTTATACCACTAAGCTTCTGGCTTAGCGCGATTGTGGTTCATCGCGCAGGTGACAGGGTAGATCCGGTTGACCCGGAGAGTTCGTCTAGACCAAGTTGAGTCTAGGCTTGAGACTTTGAGGGCAAAGTTGATTGTTGGACATCAAGATCAGAGCCAAACTGCCAGCATGTATATATTTTGTATTTTTGTACATATTGATTTTGATTATATAAATATGTATATTCCGCAAACTATTTTGAAAAATGTTTTGGATAAACCTTTGAAAATGAAGTTATATATATGTTTTATCAAGTGATATCTCAACTATTATTTGTATGATATGAGTTGAATGTTTTAAGATTATGCAGATTTTATAAATGATGATTTGATTGTTTAAAATGGTTGTGACAATCTTGTATCCTCTATACGTATATTACATATGTTGGGTATATGTAGTGTACGTATATTGGGTATAAAGGTGTTACATTTGTTTTGCCACATTTAATGGGAATGTTATCAAATTTTTACTATAATCTAGTAGTTGTTGCTTCATCCATAAAACTTATGTACAATAAAAACATGCATCAACATATTCAGCTTCTGCAGTAGAAAGAGCAACCGACACTTATTTCTTGCTAAACCAAGAAACTAGGCAATCATAAAGAAAATGGCATGCAGCGGTTATATTTTTTCTATCCAATAAGTTACTGGCAAAATCTGCATTCGAAAAAACTAAAATGTTAAATGATGTATTTCTAGGATACCAAAGCCCTAAATGCAATGTTCCACTTAAATATTTTAGAATCCTTTTAGTGACATTCAAATGTGATTCCTTAGGGCATGATTGAAATCTAGCATACAAATAAACACTATACATTATATCGGGTCTAAAAGCGGTTAAATAAAGAAGTGATCCAATAATACCTCGATATTTCTTTTCATCAACTTTCTTACCACTTTCATCCATGTCCAATTTCAAGGATGTGCTCATTGAAGTCTTTCTTGCATTGCAACCATCCATGCCAAACTTCTTGAGAAGTTTCTTTATATATTTTGATTGGTTAATGAAGATTCCATCCTTGTATTGCTTTACTTGTAGCCCAAGGAAGAATTTAAGTTCACCCATCATGCTCACTTCAAATTCCCTATTCATACAAGAAACAAACTCTTGTAATAAAGATTCATTGGTAGCATCAAATATAATGTCATCAACATAGATTTTCCCAATTAAAATGTTATGCGATTTCATTTTAACAAAAAGTGTAGTATTGTGAGCAGAGATTTTTGCCCCCATTCCTGGTGGAATGGGTCTTGCGACTTTGGCACTATTTAGGCTCAGGGCCTTAGAGAACACGGGCCTAAACCCTGGAGAAAATGGAGTCACCACCCGAACGGGCAGGGAAAAAGAAAGGTGTGGATGACTCGATTCCTAAGGAATTCCCAGCCCCCTAATGGGTTCAGAAAGTTGGGTACGTGTGGGGAAGGTGAGAAATGGCCCAGCACCCCCACAACGCCCGGTTCATTGGAACCGGCCCTCTTTGCAGGTCTTAATATTATAAAATTCTTAAATATAACAATATTATCCATACTACATGCAACAATTAAAATAAAGCATCATTATATTAAAATCAAAGTAATGTCCAAACAAAGCAAATAAATGGACACCCATTTGAGGATGGAAACATGTCCTTACATTGTCCATGTCTAAAACTAAATAGGATACCTACCGAAAGGTGAAAACGTGTCCTTTACATTGGTCCAAAATATAAAAGAAATTTAAATTACATGAAAATTAATTAATGATGTACCCAATAATGGAAACATACCTCTTACAATTTTAATACCAAAATAAACAAATAACAATCATAATAATAAAGAAAATATCCATCCATGATAAATTAAATACATCAAGCATTGAAATTAAATAAATCAACCATCAAAACATATAATAAACTACGTAATCAAATCTTAAATTAAATAAATCAAATAAAGATACAAATTTACGTTTATGTCTCAATTTAGGATTCTTTAATTAACATTTAGGATTTTGGGATTTTGGGATTATTATTATTATTATTTAGGCTACTATGAGACTTTTTGGAAAAATGGAATGGATTAGGCTTTTATAAATTTAAGAAAGTAGTAAGGTTTTTGGTTAATCAAATTAGGGTTTAGGGCTAACATCATGAAATTAGGGTTTTGGATCCTTAAGATATTAGGGTTCTAGGATTTAAGGTTTGAGGAAAGAAGCTTTTAGGGTTTTTTGAAAAATAAAGCACTTTAGGGTTTGTTTGAAGAATAATTTATGGTTCTGGAAGAAGAACTTAAGAATTTGAGATCAAAGGTTTGAAAGTTAATTTTTAGGGTTACTGGATATTTGGAAAACAAATTAGGATTCAATAAAACAACTTTGAATTTTAGAATTTAAGAAAATAATTTAGGGTTTTGATAATTGAAAAACTATTTTGGGGAAAGGGTTATGGGGTGACAAGCTTTAAAATAAATTAAAGTTTTGATTTATCTTTTTAGAAGAAACATTGATTCTGGAGATAAATTGAGATTTTGGAAAATAATTAGGTTTGTGAGACTTTAACGGAATAATTTAGGGTTTAAAAGTTTTGGAAATAAAGTAATAGTTTAGGGTTTTGATAATTTAATTAACAATTTAGGCTACTGGATGAATGGACAATTTAATCTATAAAACATACTATTAAGTTTAATAATTTAGGTTACTGAAAGACTCAATATCAAAACAAATAATAGAAACATTTTAAAAAAATATGGCAATAACATCGTATGCTTAAACAATTCATGAATCAAAACGTAAGAATGTTGTAAATATGATCAAATAAAAGATTTATATTCAAACCTCTGTTCGTTGGTTCCTCCACAATTGACTATGGTTGAACAAAATCAAAGGCAGTATTACTGCCTTTGATGGATTGGTGATTGTTAATTTCTTTTTTCATCTTCTGCCTTACTGGTTTACTTCTCTCCTTTTGTCCCTTTTTCTTTTTCTTCTCTACGATTTTCTCTTTTTTTTGTCCTCATTTTCTCATGTTTTAATGTGGTATTTATAGAAAAAATAAAGTCCTAATCCTATTTTAATAAGGAAATACTATCTATTTAGGAGAAACGACAAAAATGGGTAAAACAAGGTTTGATAAAAAAAATTGGCAGCGCGCGGGCTGTCGGGCCAGCGGGCTGTGCTGGCAATTGTTGAAGGCCACAGGCGCGATGGGCTAGCTGGGCAAGCCAATTCATTACAGAACTGGGCAAGCCCAGCTGCTGCGAATTGGGTAGTGCCCAATTCGCCACAGACAATTTCTACGGCTAAATGGGCTGCCGCGCGTCGCTTGCCGATCTGCCCGATTTTTTTTCATTTTTTAATATTTTTATTAAAAATTAACTATTAAATATTATAAGTAATTAAAATAATTAAAATACCACAAAAATCATTTTAGACTATCGATTTGACTGGGTCAAAAATTAAGGGTTTTACAGTTTGCCCCCTGCTTGAACGATCTGAGACTTGGTAGAAGAGAGTGAAAAGCAACAAGACTTAATTTTTAATTTTCCTGAGATGGTTTGGGTTTTAGGTTTTGGACCCGGTTTGAGTTCTGGACTAAAAAAAGACTTGGGTTTTGGACCCGAGATGGTTTGGGTTCTGGACCGAGTTTAAGTTCTGGACTAGGAAAAGACTTGGGTTCTAGACCCGAGATGGTTTGGGTTCTGGACCTGGTTCTAGTTCTAGACTCAGAAAAGACTTGGGTTCTGGACCTGAGATGGTTTGGGTTCTGGACCCGATTTGAGTTCTGGACTCATAAAAGACTTGGGTTCTGGACCCGAGATGGTTTGGGTTCTGGATTCGGTTTGAGTTTTGGACTCAGAAAAGACTTGGGTTCTAGACCCGAGCTAAGTTCTAGACTTAAGGGTAATTTGGATTCTTGACATGAAACTATATTTGGATACTCAATCCTAAACTAGACTTGGATACTCGGTCCTAAACTGGATTTGGATGCTCGATCCTAAACTGGATTTGGATATTCGATCCTCAACTAGATTTGGATATTTGATACTAAATTAGATTTGAATGCTCCATCCTAAATTGGATTTGGATACTCGATCATAAACTGGATTTGGATACTTGATCCTAAACTAGATTTGGATTCTCGATCCTAAGCCGGGTTTGGATACTCGATCCTAAACTGGATTTGGATGCTTTATCCTAAACTGGATTTGGATGATCGATCCTAAATTGGATTTGGATACTCGATCCTAAAATGAATTTGGATACTCGATCCTAAACTGGATTTGGATGTTTGATCCTAAACTGGATTTGAAAACTCGATCCTAGACTGAATTTGATTGGGTTCTCGACCCAAGCTAAATTTTGGACTTAAAAGTGATTTGGGTTTTGGTCCAGGTGGTGATTTCTGGACTCAAAAGTGATTTGGGTTCTGAACCCGGTGGTGAGTTCTGGACTCAAAAAGTGGTTGGGGTTCTGGACCCGAGGTGAGTTCTGGACTTAAGAGTATTTGGATTCTGGACCCTAGGTAAGTTCTGGACTTAAGAGTAATTTAGGTTCTAGACCCGAGCAAAGTTTTGGACTTAAGAGGGAATTTAGGTTCTAGACCTAAGCTAAGTTTTGGATTTAAGGATAATTTGGGTTATGGACCCGAGTTCAGTTTTGGACTTAAGGGTGAATTTGGATTCTAGACCCTAGGTAAGTTCTGGACTTAAAAGTAATTTGGATTCTGGACCCGAGCTAAGTTCTGGACTTAAGAGGGAATTTGGGTTCTGGACCCTAGGTAAGTTCTGGACTTAAAAGTAATTTGGGTTCTGGACCCGAGTTAAGTTCTGGACTTAAGAGGGAATTTAGGTTCTGGACCTAAGCTAAGTTCTAGACTTAAGGATAATTTGGGTTCTGGTCCTGAGCTAAGTTTTGGACCTGAGGGCGACTTTGGGTTCTGGACCCTAGGTAAGTTCTGGACTTAAAAGTAATTTGGGTTCCGGACCCAAGCTAAGTTCTGGACTTAAGAGTAATTTGGGTTCTGGACACTAAGTAAGTTATGGACTTAAAAGTAATTTGGGTTTTGGACCCGAGGTGAGTTTGATTGACCTTTTATCAGTTGAGAATTCTAGCTTAACTAGTTGTTCCATTCTTTAACAGATTGTGGGTCTTTGCCCACCAAAAATGGATCTTTACCCATTGGAGATTGGATCTTTACCCTGGCTTCAGCTCTTTTAGCTGGACTGATCTTTTGTCTTTTTGCATCTTCATTCTTTTGAGAGTTATAATTTTCTTCTTTTTCCATTCTCTTTGTTCTTCCTTTGCACTTTTTGCAAAGCAAAAAAAAAATCAGCCATTTTTAGCTAGCCTTCATATCTTCTCCTTGCCCCCTGTGTGGCAAGATATTTAAAAGTGAGTTTGAAAATGCTTTGTACATGCATAAACTCAAAAATTGAAAAGGAGAAACTTTTCCCCTGTGTAGGCTCAAACCCATGATTTTTCTATGCGGGCTCTAATTAATGTTTGTCTTGTCTAGCTCTTCACACAAGCTTGCATTTCTTCTTTCTTTTGCAAAATTACTGGAGCTTCCTCACACAATGGGCTTTCCATGTCCCCTGATTCCATACTCGCTTCATCTTTGCTTCATAAAGTGTCTGTTGTTTGCTTTGACAAAGAATAGACAATACAATACAATACAAGAAAATGCAATGTGATATGCTCATGTATGCATGATACGCATGAATAACAATTACAGTGGTTCCATTGACTCACAGACCAAGGTGATCAGTAGAAGTATTCTCATTGACTCCTTCCAAATTCCCATTCAAGTATTGCTTTGGAATAACAGGATGCTTCTCATTTGTGGCTTTTATCTTTGAGATATTGAAAACATGAATGGTGGAGACCCCAAGCAGCAGAGTCAGGGATACATCCATTTCAAACTATGTTTCAGCATGTCAGTTGGTGGCTTCTTCATGACCTTGTCAATAATCATTTACTTTGCCCAATGTGTCCTTTGAGATTCGACAGTTCAACATACTTCCCTTAACTTGAAGGCTTTGTATATTATATATATATATATATATTAGAATTTTGATTTTGAAATCAAATGTTGGCTTTGTCAAATCAATGTCATTGTACCTCAGGACTCAATTTTTCAAATTAACATATCTATAACATGAAAACCCTGGTTACCATACTAAACTTAGGAATCATTTCTATTTAAGCAAGAATTGTTGCACTTCAGATACGCACATACACATTACTTGGTCAAAAGGTCTCATTTTAGTTTGATTATTGTCTATCTCATATGCATGCTTATCCAAACTATCTCCACTAATAGACTCTAACTACCAAGAGAAATCAACAGGTCTTTGATAGGCTTGAAATGGGGTCTATAAGGGACATGGGTTTAAGTGAAAGCCATTTTGAGATTAGAGCTGATGTGACACAATGGACAAACCTTCACACTACAAACTGCTTGTTGAAACTTTAGACAATTGGGAGCATGAAAAGATAGAGCTTTGAGTGTTCTCCCATCTTCTTGGTATTAATCTGGATCTTGATTAGAATAGTCTTTGCCCTTGCAAAATGTTTGGTACCCATATTCATTTCCTTCTTTTTTTTTCTTTTCTTTATCTTTCTCTTCTTTTTTTTCTTTTCTTTATCTTTCTTTTTCTTACTCCTTTCCTTTGAGCATTTTATCATTTTGTCCTTCTTTCCTGTAGGACTGTCAAGTACAGGACTTTCATGAACTGGATGACCTTTCTTCTATCTCTCTAATTTTGATTGAATCTTTGGTTGGGTTGGACCAATTCAAGTCAAACTGTCCTTATAAACTAAATGGAAGCCTTTTACTGTCTTAGGTAAAAGAGAACTCAGTTGGATTTCTGGACCATTTTGGGATTTCTTTTATTCTTTTTTTTTTGTCTCTTTTTTTTCTTTTCTTCTTTTTTCTTCTTTTTTTTTTTGGTTTTAGATCTTAAAGAGTTGTCTTGTTTATACCAACTTGGGTTTCTAATAATGGATGAGTGGAGTGACATAAATCTCCTTTAACAGGGATAAATCATTTGTTACTCTGATATTATCTTGATAGATTGGAGATATTAGGTGAACTTTAACTACCCTTATGGTCTTGAGAACATCAACTATCCTTATGATCTTGACTATGTATTCCATTCTTTGAACTTCTTGCCTCTTCACCTTAGTGATCATAATACTTGTCAAAAGTATCACAACAGTTCAGGGTAGGTTGTTGGGGTTATATGCCAATGAAAAGAAAGCTAAAATTTTATGAAGGCTCAAAGGGAAAAATAGGAATTAATATTTAATTAGGTGGAAACTAGTTGTTGGCTAACTAAACAATACCTGGATCATTTCTCCCTTAAATAAACAATGCCTAGATCATTTCTCCCTTAAATAAGCAGAGTTCAATTTCTCCTCAAAAGTTTGTCAAAGCATGTTCTAAGAATGACTAGGACCTAGACAAAGGTAATTATGCAGGAGCCCTCTCTAAGTAAGCATAAAAAACTCAATGCTATAGAGCAATTCCCTCATCTAGTAAAGTCATTCAAATCATGATGCCTAGATACATTAATTTAAGAATATCAAGCTAGATTCCTCATTGGTTGAGCACCAAAATGAACAAAGACCAACAAAAATTTAATGAAAGTAATTTATTCAAACAACTTTAAATTTGAAAAACACGATTATTCCATAAAGCACCAAATAAAGAAAACAAGAAAAATAAACAAGCCAAGGGAAGTTTGTTGAGTCAAGCTTCTTCTCCTTTCACATCTTCAATATTCCCATCTTAAAAGGATGATAAAATAGAATCTTCTTCCAATCCTTTTCCCACCATGAAGGTTGCCGGTGGAGGTACTCTACCAAATTTAGGCAAAGGATTATTCTTGGTATTGGGCTTGTCCGACTCAGGAAGTTTACCACTATTGATTAAATCTTGGATCTCACGCTTCAATCAGGTACATCTATCAGTCTCATGTCCTGGAGTCTGATAAAATTGACAAAAAGTCTTAGTATCAAATTTTGGGGGTAAAGGATTATGCAAAGGTCAAGGGGCCAAGACAAAGGCTTCCCCAGATCTGAAAACTGCCTTCTTCTGCAGCTTGTTGAAGACCCAAGACAAAGGCTTCCCCAAATCTGAAAACTGCCTTCTATTTGCTTGACCAGTTGTATTGACATCATCTTCCTTTTGTGTACTTTGATTGCTAGGCTGATAATTTCATTTTGCAGAAAAATGGTTCTTGATTATGCATTCCATTCTTTGATCTTGACTGCTTATTCGCTCCCGTTGCTTGTTGAGTTAAGAGCATTGCACACTAGATTTGAATCTTCTAATGATGGTGCTTTGATGGCTTATTTGCAATTGAGGCCAGTCTTATTGGATCATATTAGGGAGGCTTAGTTGGCAGATGAGAGAATTCAAAAAATTGTGTTGGTTTGTCAGAAGGGGTAGAGTCGAGACTTTTATGTGAGGGATGATGGCAGTTTATGGTACAGAGATAGATTGTGCATTCCTGAGGATGCAGAATTGAAAAGAATGATATTAGAGGAAGCACATCAATCACTTTTTGCTATGCACCTTAGGAGTACCAAGATGTATCAGGACTTGAAGTGACATTATTGGTGGTCAGGTATGAAAAGGGACATAGCAGAGTTTGTATCCAGATGTCTCACTTACCAGAAAGAGAAGGCTGAGCACCAAGTTCCTTCAGGGTTACTCCAACCTTCATTAGTGCCAGAGTGGAAATGGGAGCGACTGACAATGGATTTTGTGACTAGACTATCTTTGACCCAGAAGAAGCATGATGTAATCTGGGTGATAGTTGATTGGGTGATGAAGACAGCTCATTTTCTTCCGGTTCGAATGGATTTTTCTCTTGAGAGGTTGGCTAAGCTGTATATCAAGGAGATAGTCAGGTTGCATGGAGTCCCAGTTTCTTTGGTGTCGGATTGAGATCCCCGGTTTACTTTAAGGTTTTGGAAGAGTTTACATGATGCTTTGGGTTCTTGATTGCATTTTAGTACTGCTTTCCATCCTTAGACAGATGGATAGTCAGAGAGAGTGATACAAATTTTGGAGGATATGTTGAGGAGCTATATCATTGATTTTACCAGGAATTGGGACATATTTTTGCCATTAATTGAGTTTGCTTATAACAACAGTCATCAGTTGAGTATTGGGATGACTCCTTATAAGGCTTTATATGGCAGGAGATGTAGGACACCTTTGTGTTGGGATGAAGTTGGAGAAGGTAAACTAGTTGGTCCTGATTTAATTAAGGAAACAAAGGAGAAAGTGAAGGTGATTCAGGGTCATTTGAAAGCAGCTTCAGAACGACAGAAATCCTATTCAGATTTAAAGAGAAGAGACATAGAGTTCAGTGTGGGAGATAAAGTATTTCTGAAGGTGTCTCCATGGAAGAAGATTTTGAGATTTGGCCGCAAAAGGGAAGTTGAGTCCTCATTTCATAAGACCGTATGAGGTGTTGGAGAGAGTTGGTCCAGTGGCTTATAGACTAGCTTTGCCACCTGAGTTGGATCGAATACATAATGTTTTCCATGTCTCGATGCTACGGAGATATAGGTCTGACCCATCTCATATCTTGTCAGTGCAGTCCATTGAGTTGAGTCCAGATCTGACTTACGAGGAAGAACCAATGGCGATTTTGGCACGAGAGGTTAAAGAATTGAGGAATAAGAGGATGCCACTTGTGAAAGTCCTTTAGAGGAATCATGCCACTGATGAGGCGATATGGGAAAGTGAGCAGGCAATAAAGAGTCAATTTTCCCAATTGTTCCAGACTTGAGGCCAGGTAATTTCAAGGACGAAATTTGTTTTAAGGGGAGAGAATTGTAACATCCTAAAATTTTTGAAAATTTCTAATTTTTGGAAAATTTGATAAAATAAATTATAATTTAAAAGCATAAATTAAATTAATGGTTTTAAATGAAAAATGAAGGGATTTTAAATGAAAAAGTGGGATATATATTTGATATATATGCAAAATATACATAACATATAAAAGTCAACACTTTTTAAAAGAAAAGGGTATTTTGATAATTAAATCTTATAAATTCAAAATTAATAAAATAATTCAAAAACAAATTATTTTTGAATGGAAGAGGAAAAATAGGACTTTTAATTTATGAAAAAATAATTAAATATTAAATATTAAATTATTTTAATATATATATATATGTGGTTTAAAAAAAGATGAAAAGGAAAAGAAATATTAAAAGTCTTCATCTTCTTCTTCAAGGGCTGAATTTTCCATGGGAGCTAGACCAAGATTTTGATTCTTTCATACTCCATAAATTGAAGGATTTAACAAGTTTCAAGTAGATTTTTGGTGATTTCCACCAAAATTAGTAAGTTTCCATCTTTTTTCTTTGAATTCCATGGAAGATTGTATTATGTGAGAATTTGGATGTTTATGTAGTATGTTATAATTGTTGGAATTGGTGTGTATGATGTTATTTTGGGTAGTTAACAATGATTCTAAGGTTAGATTGAAGAGATGATGGAGTTTGGTTAAAGAATGGTGAAGAGAGATAATTTATGGTTATGGATTTTTGGGGTTTTGAAAACATGAACTTTAATTGTGCAAATTGGTTTTAAATGAGTTGTTTTGATTCATAAACAAGTATTTTAAAGTCAAATATTGTATTTGGTGGTGTTGGGTTGGAGTTTGAGAATGGAAGTGGAGATTTAGGGTTTTGGAAAAGTGATTTTCCAAAGTGGTTGAATTGTGTGATTTTATTTATTTACGCATGTTGTTTAGTGTTAAAAGTGATGAATATAAGCTTGGAATGAGTAATGGATTGTGTTGGAATGGAAAACTTTCAATGGGGGAAGGTTATGCAATTTTTGAGATTTTGTGTATAAGAGTGTATTTTTATAATGTAAATGATTTAAATGTATTAAAATATGTTTTAAATAATATAAATAAACTTAAAACACTAATTTAATTGTAGTAGAATGGAATTCCAATGTTGAAGTAAGGAAAGGCTAAATTTTTGGAAATTTGTAGGAGTGATGTGTAATTATGGTTTAATGTTGGAAATGCCATTAAATGTGATACTAAATGATTATTTGCTATCAAATTTGGTTTAGGCATTGAGGGAGGTTTATTTGCTTCATCCAAGTGGTGAAGAGCAAGTTGGAAAGATTGGATTGGAGGTTGTTTTAAGCTTGCTTTGGGTTGCTAGTGGAGGTTTGTACAAACTTTGAATATAATGTTTATATTTGCATAACATTTGGACTTAACACATTTTGGTTGGAAAATGTGTTAAGCTACTTGGTTCATTGATTAAGTATGAATAATGTGCTATGACATTTGTAATGTCATATATGTGTTAAATGCATTGTGAAAAGCCATTGATAATGGCTAAATTGCGTAAAATGTGAAATATGTATATTATGTGAAAATACCCAAAGTAATTGGGTAATGTGTTGTGAATGCAAAAATGAGATATGTGGAATAATGAAATGAATTGATATTGATAAAAATGAGAAAGATGAGAAAAGTGAGAAAAATGAGAAAAGATGTGAAAGATAAGAAAAGTGAAAAAAAATGTGAAAATAGGGCAATGTGCCTAGATTGAATATGTGACAAAGAGAAAGAGATTAATGATGAGAAAAATGAATAAATTATGTGACTAGTATGTTATTCAATTTTCAGAGTTATGGGTTCGGCGGCATGCCTATGATTGCCTATGGGCTACATGCTGGAATGGTGAAAAGACTGGGTCGTAAGCCAGGCCAGCTGATAAATAAGATGTTTTTGGAGTGAAAAGACTGGGTCGTAAGCCTAAACTGTAGCAATCTAACCAGGTTGAGGACCAAGATACTGGGGCCTAAGGGTCTAGCCGGGTTGAGGTCCAAGAGACTGGGGCTATTACATTATCCATGGATATATTGCCCACGGGGCTAGACACATGGTGTCAGTATGGACCAAAGCAGTAACCCTAAAATTTGAATAGCATATTAGATCCTTTTTGGGCCCATGCTTGTCTTTATTTTAATGTGAATTATGAGATACGATACAATTGAGCAATATAATGTTATGAGTTGTGATTATGAAATATTTGAAAAATATAAGAAAGTGGAATGATGTGACATCTATATGCATTGTGCATTGGCATTGCATTGAGTTTTATTATTATTATCAAAGTTTGTACCACTAGGCTTCGGCTTAGCGCGATTGTTTCCATCGCACAGGTGATAGGGTAGATCCAGTTGAGCCAGAGAGTTCTTCTAGACCAGGTCGGGTCTAGACTTATAGTTGTGCTTGTTGAGTTGCTATCGAGATCAGAAACACTGCTAACAGCATGTATATATTTTTATGTTATTGTACATTTTGAGTTTTATGCATAATATGTTATGTTTTGAATTTTATGTATTGTATATTATAAAGAATGTTTGGGTCAATGTATTTGAAATAGGAGAGTAAGTGTATTTTAAATTATATATCTATATATATAAATGTTTGAGAAACTTGTTGAAATTGAGAAGTATAGTTGAGATGGTGATTTGAAATTATTTGGGAGTGTTTTCTTTTTGCAGGTTGAGTAATTGCTAAATTTTGGGATGTCCAAATTACAAACAAAACTCTAGCGAATTTTTTCTAGAGATTTTTATATATATTATTTTTTTAGATTCTTATAACAAGTAAAGAATATTTTTATTCTATTTAATTTTTATATATTTAAAATTTAAAATTTTAAATTGGAAATGTGAAAATTTTTTATTAAACCGGTCTGTGACATTTTTGTACTGTATATGCATATTTTACATATGCTGAAAATATGTATTGTACGTATATAGGATATAAGGGTGTTACATTTGTTTTGGTATCAGAGCCTAGGTTTGAGGCTCTCGACCTAGGTGGTATGATAGAGAGAAAATGAGGGATTTTAAAATAGTTTTTAATTGTAATACATGCATTGGAACTGGCAGTTTTTGATTTCTGATATAGTATTTTCTACTTTGTTTGCAGATATAGGTAGTTATGGCATCTCGGCTGCATCAGGCTGCTGAAGGTAGTCTAGAGAGTGTGGCTCCAAATGAGGGTAGAGATGGAGCTAGAGTTGTATCTGTGTAGACTCTTAATTTTTGACATAGTCCGGTCCAATATATTTTAATTAGTCCAAAATAATTTTTGTGTTGTCCAATATATTTTAATTAGTCCAAAATAATTGTGTTGTCCAATATATTTTAATTAGTCCAAAATAATTTTTGTGTTGTCCAATATATTTTAATTAGTCCAAAATAATTTTTGTTATCTTAATTAAATAATATTTACTTTAGTATCTAATTTTTATTAATAAAAAATAAAAAATAAAAATAATAAACAAAAAAATAAAAAAAAATCAGCGACGAAAAAATACAAGAGAAAAATAAAAAGAAAGAAAAGGGAGAAGAAGAAAAGAAACAAATTTGGATAACAAACTTTTTGCAAGGGCAAAAACTGTCCAAATTAATACTAAGAAGATAGAAGGAATTTGGAGTCTAGCAAGAGTGCCTTCAAGCTGCCTAAAATTCAAACAAGAAATTTATAGTGTGAGAGTTTTTCCATTGTGTCACATCAGCTCCTATCTCAAAATGGCCTTCATTTAACCCATGTCCCTTATAGACCCCATTTTTAGCCTATCAAAGACCTGTTGATCTCTCTTGGTAGATAGAGTCTACTAGTAGAGATAGTTTGAATAAGCATGCATATGAGATAGACAATATTTAAACTCAATGAGACCTTTGGCCAAGTAAAGTGTATGTGCCTATCTGAAGTGCAACAGTTCTTGCTTAAATAGAAATGATTCCCGAGTTTAGTATGGTAACTAGGGTTGTCATGTTATAGATATGTTAATTTGGAAAAATCAAGTCCTGAGGTACATTGACATTGATTTTGGCAAAGCCAACATTTGATTTCAAAATCAAAATCCAAAATCAAAAATCAAAAATGTTTTTATCATACAAAGCCTTCAAGTTAAGGGAAGTATGTTGAAACTCGAAAGACACATTGGGCAAGGAAATGATGATAAAAAAATAATAAAAAAAGAAGAAGGAAAAGAAGAAAGAAGAGTTACAGTGAAGATGGAAATTATATATTGTAATTTTTTGTACAATGTTCATACAATTGATTCAATATTCATACATCACTAAGAGGGAGCTGGTAGGTCATCAAATAAAGCCCTGAAAAAGTCGTCGCCTGTTGGAGGAGGGGGCAAATTACTCATCCCGGAATCACCCGAAGTGGGAGCACCAAAATCCCTATTTCCTTGAAGTTTCGATCTGTCATAGTCCTCATCAGAAGAAGACAAAAGGATCTCATGGTCATCAGTCTGGGGGCCTCTTGATGAAGAAGCGCCAGGATCCCTCATCCCCTGAAATCGGAAGTCTCAAAAATTTGTTCGGATTGATGATATAAATTTTCAAAATGAGAAGCCTGTTGACAACATGCAGCGAACTCTTCCTGAAGTTTCTTATTTTGTTCTTTAAGCATCCGTTGTGAGCCAGAAAGGAAAAAGGTAAGAGCATACATTATCATGCATACATATAGCATAAATTATCATTAAATAAGAAAACCCACCAGGTAATTCATATCAATGCCCTGCGGATGAGATGGCATATCTGGCGGGCTAGAGTGAGCAAATGAAGAGGCAATAAAAGAAGGTCCAGCCTCATGATCAAATGAGCCAACAGTCTGCAACAATCATTAAAGAATTAAAAAAAAAAGAAAGAAAGAAGCAGTTGCAAGAGAAAAATGGTAAAAGTTTTACCTGAGATGTACTAGCCCCGAGATGTGGAACAAACCCTCTTACATCTCCATAATGTTCCTCCTCATCTCTACCCTCATTTTCCTCAGGAATCTCCCATATTCCAATAGGAGATACATCAAAGTCCAAGAGCCTTCTTTGAATAAAATGGGCATAAGATGCACTCGGAGGATAGAGAAATGCTTCAATACCATAACCGTACCGAGCCGGCCACCATGCATCCTCCGGCATCGACATAATATTTAAAGTGTATTCCAGGCAAGACATTAGAATCCTCCACTGCTCTGGACTAAGAAACCACTCATAAACTCTCTCTCCGAGAAACCAGCCACTAGACACTGGGCCAGCAATGACTCGGTGAGAATGTTGGAAAGACAGCGCAGCCTTCATGAAGGGAGACCAGTTTGTCCGCTCTTCTGGGTTCTACCAGGCCAAAGTCACCTGCAAAATGACATAAGGTAAATAAACTTTCACATAAATTATAAAGTATACTAATGCTATTTTACCTTGTCTCAGGTTAAACGGCTCAATACAAAGTGGTGAGTATGCACATGATGAGAGCCGGGAACGTCCATATGATCGAATAATCAAAAATTTAATCTTGGATACCCGATTCTTTTTTGAATATACCGGGTACCCTCACAAGGTTGTGTTCATATGCCCATGCCTACAACAATAATAATAAAGATCACATTCATACAAGAAAGGAGCGGAATTGACATTGGTAGAAGAAAAATACCTCGACAACCGCCATCAAGCCAACAAAAGACTTCTTATTTCGGCAAAGTTTATCAAGACCATGGTAAAGAAAGGCAAGACCAGCTTCACCCCAGCCAGAAGATGGTACCGTCCTAAAATAAGAAAGGGCCTTCAACACTGACAAGTGGATGGAAGATTCAGTGCTGCCTAAGATGGTTGACCCAAGCAAATATAACAAAAATCCTCGATCATATTGTTGGGCCGTGTCTCTGTGAACCCGTCCTTCGTAGTTCATCCAATAACTTTGAATCGGTTTAATTTTTATCTTAAAAGGCCCTTTATATGATGGTTCCATACTAATTAATTCTTGAATTTCTTCAAATGTCAAAATATCGTTGGTTAGAAGAACCGGAACAGCATCAAATTGAAGGCCGGTTATAGCAGTAAAATTAAACGGACCAATTGTCATCTCTCCAATGGGCAAGTGAAAAGTGTGGGTTGTGTCCAACCATCATTTCATGAGTGCATGGACTACGCTCCGGTCTATCTGATACTCCTCGGATGGCAATTGTAAGATGAAGCTCTCGAAGCTGCAATCTCGGATAATCTGCCTTACCCGAGAAGGCACTACATCATACCATTGTCGGGCTTTGTACATACACCCTCCGGCCCGAACAACGCAACGATCATGCTAACACGGAGCCAGGTAAGTTAATACAAGGTAAGTACATATTATCCTATATACTTAAATTAATATATTTTTCCTAAATTTTCTAAAAAAGAATAATAATATAAAATACAAATAAAAAATAAAAGCAAACACAATAATAATAAAAGAGCAAAATATAAAAACATAAATAAATAAAGAAAAAATAAAATAAAATAAAAAGTAAAAAATATAAAACAGAAAGACAAAAAAAGAGGAAAAAATAATTACCGCACTCTTTTGGTTGGAACTACGATGAAGCGGCATCCCGGCTAATATATCTATATTTCCATCTTCATAATACCGAATGAACTCCAATAATTCAGCATTAGAATGAGTCCCTGACCTTGAAGCATGCATTTTTTTTGAAAACTATGTGCTAAATTTGAAAGAATTTGAGAGAATTATAGAAATTGAGAAATTTTGCTGTGATTCAAATGAAGGGATTCGTTGGTTTATATAAGGAAAAAACAAAATTCAAAAGTAAGTTTTACTGTTTATAAATTTTAGTGATTCAAATGAAGGGATTCTAGTAAATAGTGCATGAACAGTGACTATACAGTAAATAAACAGTAAATTCAATTATTCACTTAAATCATTCAAATGCTTGCGTGTGCATAAATATTTTTACACGCAGGAGGTAAGGAGAAGACATATGCATAAAAATTAGCTAAACTTTTTGAAATAAAAAATTATTATTAGCTCGGGTCCAGAATCCAAATTTTCCTTATGTCCAGAACTTAGAATCTCTTCTAAGTCCAGAACTTAGCTCGGGTCCAGAACCCAAATTACCCTTAGGTCCAAAACCTAGAATCTTTTCTAAGTTCAGAACTTAGCTCGGGTCTAGAATCCAAATTTTTCTTAGGTCCATAACCTATTATTTTTCCTAAGTCCAGAGCTTAGCTCGGGTCTAGAACCTAAATTTTTCTTAGGTCCAGAACCTAGAATCTCTTCTAAGTCCAGAACTTAGCTCGGGTCCAGAACCCAAATTATTCTTAGGTCCAAAACCTAGAATCTTTCCTAAGTCCAGAACTTAGCTCGAGTCCAGAATCCAAATTTTCCTTAGGTCCAGAACCTAGAACCTTTCCTAAGTCCAGAACTTAGCTTGGGTCCAGAACCCAAATTTTTCTTAGGTCCAGAACCTAGAATCTTTCCTAAGTCCAGAACTTAGCTCAGGTCTAGAACCCAAATTACCCTTAGTTCCAAAACCTAGAATCTTTTCTAAGTTCAGAACTTAGCTCGGGTTCAGAATCTAAATTTTCCTTAGGTCCAGAACCTATAATCTTTCCTAAGTCCAGAGCTTAGCTCGGGTCCAGAATTCAACTTTTTCTTAGGTCCAGAACCTAGAATCTCTACTAAGTCCAGAACTTAGCTCGGGTCTAGAACCCAAATTATCCTTAGGTTCAGAACCTAGAATCTTTCCTAAGTCCTGAACTTAGCTCGAGTCCAGAATCCAAATTTTCCTTAGGTCCAGAACCTAGAACCTTTCCTAAGTCCAGAACTTAGCTTGGGTCCAGAACCCAAATTTTTCTTAGGTCCAGAACCTAGAATCTTTCCTAAGTCCAGAACTTAGCTCAGGTCCAGAACCCAAATTACCTTTAGGTCCAGAACCTAGAATCTCTTCTAAGTCCAGAACTTAGCTTGGGTCCAGAAACTAAATTTTTCTTAGGTCTATAACCTAGAATCTCTTCTAAGTCCAGAACTTAGCTCGGGTCAAGAACCCAAATTACCCTTAGGTCCACAACCTAGAATCTCTTCTAAGTCCAGAACTTAGCTTGGATCTAGAACCCAAATTTTCCTTAGGTCCAGAACCTAAAATTTTTCTTAGGTCCAGAACCTAAAATTACACTTAGGTCCAAAACCTAAAATTATCTTTGAGTCCAGAACTTGAATCGGGTCCAGAACCCAAAACCTCAACCATCTCAAAAATTAAGTCTTATTGCTTTTCACTCTCTTTCACTAAAGTCTCAGATCATTCAAGCAGGGGGCAAACTGTAGACCCTTAATTTTTGACCTAGTCCGGTCCAATATATTTTAATTAGTCCAAAATAATTTTTGTGTTGTCCAATATATTTTAATTAGTCTAAAATAATTTTTGTGTTGTCCAATATATTTTAATTAGTCCAAAACAATTTTTGTTATCTTAATTAAATAATATTTGCTTTAGTATCTAATTTTTATTAATAAAAAATAAATAAAAAATAAAAATAAAAATAAAAATCGGCGACGAAAAAATTCGTCACCGAAGAGTTGCGGCGAAATGGCCCGCAAGCCAATTTTCACCCGCAGCCCGTAGCCAGCTGCGGCAACTTTTTTGTCAGTGTAATTTTTCCGCAGCAGTTTTTTTTTGCCAGTGCAATTTTTCAGCTGCTGTTTTTTTCTCCAGTGAAATTTTTACGACGTAAATTTTTTCGAAACCAAATACAATTATGTTTTGGTTTTCTTTTCCTAATTAGTGTTAGATTCTGTGAATACCTAAAATTAATCATAAAAATCTTCTATAAATAAGGACTAAAATAATACAAAAAAAGAAGGACGAAAATTTGGAGGAAAATTAGTGCCGAAGTTGCAAGAACCATTCCACCGGGAGTGGGGGTGAAAATCCCCGCTCACAATCTGTTGGTGAGGCATCTGTTTCTATGGCTATGAGACTAGCAACTGATGAGATACCTCTTGGCTAGGTATGGCATATGGTAGAGTTGTTGAGGCAGGCTCCAGTTCCACAGTCGCCACAGCCACAGCAGCAGCCACAGTTGTCGGTGAGGCAGTATGATAAACTGAGAAAGTATGGAGCCGAGGACTTTGTTGATACTACAGACCCTACTATAGCAGTGCAGTGGCTAGACTGGATTCAGAGGGTATTCATTCAGTTATAGGCTAGTCCAAAAGAGAAGTTTGATTATGCCAGATCTCTTCTACAGAGAGATGCATAAGATTGATGGAAGACGGTTCCACATGCTCTAGATGATCCACCAGTCCTGACCTATGATGATTTCCTGCAAGAATTTGAGCAGAAGTATACTTTGAGAGAGTATAAAGATGCAAAGAAGATGGAGTTCCTGAGTCTGAGATAGGATACTAGGACAGTGACCGAGTATTAGATCGAGTTTATCCGGATGAGTCACTATGCTGGTGGGATCATCTTTGACGAGTTTGATAGGTGCAGGAGGTTTGAGGAGGAACTGAGACCCTCTATCATATACATCATCGCAGGTCTTGATATCAGGATTTTTCCCAGTTAGTTGTAACTACTAGGAGTATTGAGAGGTTACAGAGTCTTGCAGCAGTTGCCAGGGTTGAGGAGACCAGAGTTAGGAGACCCTAGAGTGAGGCAGGGTCTTCATAAGTGAAGAGAGGCCGAGGAGGACATTTTCAGAGGTTTAGTAGGAGTCAGGGGTAGTTTGGCAGGTCAGTACAACAGCAGAGATAGAGATAGAGACCTACAGTTTTAGTGGCTAGTGCTCTGACCCAGTGGCTCAGAGACCTACTCCACCTACTTGTGTTCATTGTGGTAGAGCACACGGAGGTGTTTGTTGGTGGAGAGGTGCTTCAAAAGTGTGTTTCAGATATGGGTCATCAGACCATTTTATTAGAGATTGTCCCGAGCCACTAGAGGTTAGGCAGGCAGATACTGCAGATTCTCGACCCAGTGTCAGAGGCGGTCGTGGTGGCAGAGGTTTTGGTAGAGGTGGTCGATTTGGGTCTAGTCTGAGAGGAGGTTCTACAGCTGAAGGTAGTAGACCAGATGAGGCAGGACCGTCATATCAGGTTTATGTGATGCAGAGGCAGCTAGATGCTTCAGCGGTTATTGCTGGTAATTTTACATTATTTGGTACTTCAGTTCTTGCATTATTAGACCCTGGGTCGATTCATTCTTACATATGTGCATCTATCTTGCCTTGACTGAATTGCATTTTGAGTCCCTAGGATTTGATGTTTTGGTGACAAATCCTTTAAGGCATAGTGTTGTGGTGAGCAAGGTGCACCGAGATAGTCCAGTTGTTGTTCAGGATGAGGAGTTTTTCGGTGACCTGTTTGAGATGCCTTTCAGGGAATATGATCTGAATTTAGGCATGGATTGGCTATCCAAGCATGGAGCTATGGTAGACTGTCAGAAGAAATGTGTTACTTTGAGAACATGGGATGGTAGGGATGTTATAGTATCTAATGAGCAGAGGTATCTTTCATCAATGTTTGTTTCAGCTGTTTCAGCTGGGAGGATGATTCAAAAGGGATGTGAGGCTTATCTTGCTCGTGTTGTAGATACTAGAGTAGTGGGATCCCTGCTTGAAAGTATACCCACAGTTGCCAAGTTTCCAGATGTTTTCCCTGATGAGTTGCTAGGGGTACCTCCTAAAAGAGAAGTGGAGTGTGGCAAGGCATTGGAATCCTCCTCTGCTGTGGACTGAGAAACCACTCATAAACTCTCTCTCCTAGAAACCAGCCACTAGACACTGGGCCAGCGATGACTCGGCGAGAATGTTGGAAAGACAGCGCAACCTTCATGAAGGGAGACCAGTTTGTTCGCTCTTCTGGGTTCCACTAGGCCAAAGTCACCTACAAAATGACATAAGGTAAATAAACTTTCACATAAATTTTAAAGTATACTAATGCTATTTTACCTGGTCTCAGGTTAAACGGCTCAACACAAAGCGATGAGTATGCACATGATGAGAGCCGGGAATGTCCACACGATTGAACAACCAAAAATTTAATCTTGGATACCCTATTCTTTCTCAAGAAATACCGGTACCCTCACGAGGTTGTGTTCATATGCCCATGCCTGCAACAACAATAATAAAGATCACATTCATACAAGAAAGGAGCGAAATTGACATTGGTAGAAGAAGAATACCTCGACAACCGCCATCAAGCCGACAAAAGACTTCTTATTTCGGCAAAGTTTATCAAGACCATGGTAAAGACAGGCAAGACCAGCTTCACCCCAGCCAGAAGATGGTACCATCCTAAAATAAGAAAGGGCCTTCAACACTGAAAAGTGGATGGAAGATTCAGTGTTGCCTAAGATGGTCGATCGAAGCAAATATAACAAAAATCCTCGAGCATACTGTTGGGTCGCGTCTCTGTGAACCCGTCCTTCGTAGTTCATCCAATAGCTATGAATCGGTTCAATTTTTATCTTAAAAGGCCCTTTATATGATGGTTTCATGCCAATTAATTCTTAAATTTCTTCAAATGTCAAAATATCATTGGTCAGAGGAACCGGAACACCATCAAATCGAAGGCCAGTTATAGCAGTAAAATCGAACGGACCAATTGTCATCTCTCCAATGGGCAAGTGAAAAGTGTGGGTTGTGTCCAACCATCATTCCGCGAGCGCCTGGACTACGCTTCGGTCTATTTGATACTCCTCCGATGGCAATTGTAAGATGAAGCTCTCGAAGCCGCAATCTCAGATAATCTGCCTTACTCGAGAAGGCACTACATCATACCATTGTCAGACTTTGTAGATACACCCTCCGGCCCAAACAACGTAACGATCGTGCTAACACGGAGCCAGGTAAGTTAATACAAGGTAAGTACATATTATCCTATCTACTTAAATTAATATATTTTTCCTAAATTTTCTAAAAAAGAATAATAATATAAAATACAAATAAAAAATAAAAGCAAACACAATAATAATAAAAGAGTAAAATATTAAAACATAAATAAATAAAGAAAAAATAAAATAAAATAAAAAGGAAAAAATATATAATAGAAAGATAAAAAAAGAGAACAAAATAATTACGGCACTCTTTTAGTTGGAACTACGATGAAGCGGCATCCCGGTTAGTATATCTATATTTTCATGTTCATGATGCCGAATAAACTCCAATAATTCGGCATTAGAATGAGTCCCTAATCTTGAAGCATGCATTTTTTTTTTGAAAACTATGTGCTAAATTTGAAAGAATTTGAGAGAATTATAGAAATTGAGTAATTTTGCTGTGATTCAAATGAAAGAATTCGTTGGTTTATATAGAGAAATGGTAAGGAAAAAATAAAATTCAAAAGTAAGTTTTACTGTTCATGAATAGTAAACTTTACTATTAATGAACAGTACATTTTACTATTTATAAAATAATAAATTACTATTGATGAATAGTATATTACTATTTTGAATAGTAAATACTATTTACTACTATTTACCAATAGTAATTACTATTTATGAATAGTAAATAGTGCATAAATAGTGACTATACAGTAAATAAATAGTAAATTCAGTTATTCACTTTAATCATTCAAATGCTTGCGTGTGTATAAATATTTTTACACGCATGAGGCAAGGAGAAGACATATGCATAAAAATTAGCCAAACTTTTTGAAATAAAAAATAATTATTAGCTCGGGTCCAGAATTCAAATTTTTCTTAGGTCCAGAACCTAGAATCTCTTCTAAATCCAGAACTTAGCTCGGGTCCAGAACCCAAATTACCCTTAGGTCCAGAACCTAGAATCTTTTCTAAGTCCAGAACTTAGCTCAGGTCCAGAATCCAAATTTTCCTTAGGTCCAGAACCTAGAATATTT
The DNA here is from genome assembly GCA_947685225.1 of Garcia nutans. Taxonomy (NCBI): domain Eukaryota; kingdom Viridiplantae; phylum Streptophyta; class Magnoliopsida; order Malpighiales; family Euphorbiaceae; genus Garcia; species Garcia nutans. Next base: position 9,497,772 of record CANTUV010000024.1, on the reverse strand, counting down.
CCTAAGTCCAAAACTTAGCTCGGGTCCATAACCCAAATTTTCCTTAGGTCTAGAACCTAGAATCTCTTCTAAGTTCAGAACTTAGCTCGGGTCTAAAACCCAAATTATCCTTAGGTCCAGAACTTAGAATCTTTCCTAAGTCTAGAACTTAGCTCGGGTCCAGAATCTAAATTTTCCTTAGGTCCAGAACCTAGAACCTTTCCTAAGTCTAGAACTTAGCTTGGGTCTAGAACCCAAATTTTTCTTAGGTCCAGAACCTAGAATCTTTCCTAAGTCCAGAACTTAGCTCAGGTCAAATTACCCTTCGGTCCAGAACCTAGAATCTCTTCTAAGTCCATAACTTAGCTCGGGTCTAGAACCCAAATTTTCCTTAGGTCCAGAACCTAGAATCTCTTCTAAGTCCAGAACTTAGCTCAGGTCAAGAACCCAAATTACCCTTTAGTCCAGAACCTAGAATCTCTTCTAAGTCCAGAACTTAGCTTGGATCCAAAACCCAAATTTTTCTTAGGTCCAGAACCTAAAATTTTTCTTAGGTCCAGAACCTAAAATTACACTTAGGTCCAGAACCTAAAATTATCCTTGAGTCCAGAACTTGAATCGGGTCCAAAACCCAAAACCTCAACCATCTCAAAAATTAAGTCTTATTGCTTTTCGCTCTCTTTCACTAAAGTCTCAGATCATTCAAGCAGGGGACAAACTGTAGACCCTTAATTTTTGACCTAGTCCGGTCAATATATTTTAATTAGTCCAAAATAATTTTTGTGTTGTCCAATATATTTTAATTAGTCCAAAATAATTTTTTTTATCTTAATTAAATAATATTTGCTTTAGTATCTAATTTTTATTAATAAAAAATAAAAAATAATAGTAATAAACAAAAAAATAAAAAGAAAAAGAAAAATCGGCGACGAAAAAATTCGTCACCGAAGAGTTGCGGCGAAATGGCCCACAGGCCAATTTTCGCCCGCAGCCCGTAGCCAGTTACGGTAACTTTTTTGCCAGCGCAATTTTTCCGCAGCAATTTTTTTTTGCCAAAGCAATTTTTCAGCAGCAGTTTTTTTCTTTAGCTTAATTTTTTTGATGCAAATTTTTTCGAAACCAAATACAATTAGGTTTTAGTTTTCTTTTCCTAATTAGTGTTAGATTCCATGAATAACTAAAATTAATCATAAAAGTCTTCTATAAATAAGGACTAAAACAATACAAAAAAAGAAGGACGAAAATTTGGAGGAAAATTGGAGACTGAAATTGAGGAGGAAAACTTTGAAAGATTTGAAGAATTCCTTCTGGCAGTGAAATTGATTAGACTTATTAAGAGAAGCAAACAAGCAATTTAATTCATCAAAGGCAGCAAAGCTTGTCTTTGTTCTTGTTCATCCAAGAAGAAATTTTTGGTGGAATCAACAAACGGAGGTATGAATGTCTAATTTCTTCACAGTAGCTTAAATAATTCAATTGTCTCTTTTTGATTCAAAAAACCCTAGAACCTTAATTTACCTTTTCTAAAGCTTAAAAACCTTAATTCATTTATTTGTTTTCCAAAAATCTAGAAATTGTTATTTTTGTTTCTTCAAAATTTACCAAAACCCTAATTTGAATCTGTTTCTTTTCAAAGCCCTAAATTGAATCTGCTTTTTTTCCACAAACCCTAAAAAAAAATATCTTTTTTGTTTCTATAAACCTTAAATCATTTTGTTTATTTTCATAAAACTTCATAAAATTATCAATTGATTTTCAAATTCTAAAATCTAATGTATTCTCCAAAACCCTAATTCTAAAATTCTAAAACCCTAATTCAACTCCAAAACCCAAAACAGTAAACCCTAACTCCCTTAAAACCTTAATTTATCATGGATGGATGTTTATTTTATATTTTGATTGATATCTTTGATGAATGATTTATTTATGATGAATGGTTATTTACTTTTACCAATTTATTTAGATTTTCAAATGTTGTAAGAGGTATGTTACCACTTGTTGGGTACCTCATTAGTTAAATATCATGTAATTTAAATTGCTTTTCTATTTTAGAACCAATGTAAAGGACATGTTTCTACCTTTCGGTGGGTGTCCTATTTAGGCATGGATTATGTAAGGGCATGTTTCCATCTTCGGATGGGTGTCCATTTATTTGCTTTGTTTGGACATTGTTTTGATTTTCAATATATCGATTCTTTATTTTAATTATTGTGTGTAATATGGATAATATTGTTATATTTAAGAATTTTATAATATTAAGACCTGTAAAGGAGGCCGGTTCCAATGAACCGGGCATTGTGGGGGTGCTGGGCCATTTTTCACCTTCCCCACACGTACCCAACTTTCTGAACCCATTAGGGGGTTGGGGATTCCTTAGGAATTGAGTCATCCACCCCTTTATTTTTCCTGGCCCGTCCAAGTGGCGACTCTATTTTCTCCAGACTTAGGTCCGTGTTCTCTAAGGCCCTGAGCCTAAATAGTGCCGAAGTCGCAAAAACCATTCCACCAGGAGTGGGGGCGAAAATCCCCGCTCACAATCTATTGGTGAGGCATCTGTTTCTGTGGCTGTGAGAATAGCAGCTGATGAGATTCCTCCTGGCTAGGTATAGCATATGGTAGAGTTGTTGAGGCAGGCTCCGATTCCACAGCCGTCATAGCCACAGCCACAGCCGCAGCCACAGTTGTCGGTGAGGCAGTATGATAAACTGAGAAAGTATGGGCTGAGGACTTTGTTGGTACTACAGACCCAGCTATAGCAGTGCAGTGGCTAGACCGGGTTCAGAGGTTATTCATTCAGTTACAGGCTAGTCCAGAAGAGAAGTTTGATTATGCCAGATCTCTTCTACAGAGAGATGCATATGATTGGTGGAAGACGGTTCCACATGCTCTGGATGATCCACCAGTCCTGACCTATGATGATTTCCTACGGGAATTTGAGCAGAAGTATACTTTGAGAGAGTATAAAGATGCAAAGAAGATGGAGTTCCTGAGTCTGAGATAGGATACTAGGACAGTGACCGAGTATGAGATCGAGTTTATTCTGTTGAGTCACTATGCTGGTGGGATCATCTTTGATGAGTTTGATAGGAGCAGGAGGTTTGAGGAGGGACTGAGACCCTCTATCATATACATCATCGTAGGCTCTCGATATCAGGATTTTTTCCAGTTAGTTGCAGCTGCCAGGAGTATTGAGAGGTTACAGAGTCTTGCAGCAGTTGCCAGGGTTGAGGAGACCAGAGTTAGGAGACCCTAGAGTGAGGTAGGGTCTTTATAAGTGAAGAGAGGCCGAGGGGGACATTTTCAGAGGTTTAGTAGGAGTCAGGGGCAATTTGGCAGGTCAGTACAATAGCAGAGACAGAGACAGAGACCTACAGTTTCAATGGCTAGTGCTTCGACCCCAGTGGCTCAGAGACCTACTCCACCTACTTGTGTTCATTGTGGTAGAGCACATGGAGGTATTTACTGGTGGAGAGGTGCTTTGAAAGTGTATTTCAGATGTGGGTCATCAGACCATTTTATCAGAGATTGTCCTGAGCCACTAGAGGTTAGGCAGGTAGATAATGCAACTTCTCGACCTAGTGTCAGAGGAGGTCGTGGTGGCAGAGGTTTTGGTAGAGGTGGTCAATTTGGGTCTAGTTTGAGAGGAGGTTCTACAGCTGGAGGTAGTAGACCAGATGAGGCAGGACCATCACAGCAGGTTTATGTGATGCAGAGGCAGCTAGATCCTTCAGCGGTTATTGCTGATAATTTTATATTATTTGGTACTTCAGTTCTTGCATTATTAGACCTTGGGTCGACTTATTCTTACATAAGTGCATCTATCTTGTCTTGACTGAATTGCATTTTGAGTCCCTAGGATTTTATGTTTTGGTGACAAATCCTTTAGGGCATAGTGTTGTGGTGAGCAGGGTGCATCGAGATAGTCCAGTTGTTGTTTAGGATGAGGAGTTTTTTGGTGACCATGCCTTTCAGGGAATATGATCTGATTTTTGGCATGGATTGGTTATCCAAGCATGGAGCTGTGGTAGACTGTTAGAAGAAATGTGTTACTTTGACAACATGGGATGGTAGGGATGTTATAGTATCTAGTGAGTAGAGGTATCTTTCATCCATGTTTGTTTCATCTCATGATTCAAAAGGGATGTGAGGCTTATCTTGCACGTGTTGTAGATACTAGAGCCGCCTACCGCATTTATGCAGAGTAGTCACGTGCATAGCGAGAGAAGGGGAAAGGAGAAGATAATTCTTGATAACAGCCCTAGATAAGGTTGTATGACCAAAGGGACCTAGTTGTAATTTTCAAAAGTTTTGGGGACGTAAATGTAATTTCAAAAAAGTTACACCAGATGTTCTTAATAGTACATATAACAGATTCCAAAAATGGAGTGTAGAGAAAAATCGGATCGCAACGACGTGTAACGGTTTTTCCAGGAAATGTCCCGTTAAAGAAAAATGAAGACATGTTGACTAGGGGCATTTTGGTCTTTATAAATTAAAGTTATACATGAATTTAAAGTAGGAAATAAAAACATGAGTGTGTAGAGGATGACGAGGGGTTAAATATGAAACGATCGTCAGTAGAAACGGAGCCGGAGAAAACCCGAGCAAAGAAAGGACCTAAAGGGAATTTTGTAAAAAGTTGAGGGCTTATTGGTAATTTTTCAAAATGACTTGGAAACCTAGAATAGACCTTATAAATAGAAAGTAGAGGTCGAGAGGATCAAAACTATATGTAGTTTGACTCGTGGAACTGTACGGTTTAAAACATATGATCGATTAATCGCCGGAATGTAAAGTGGGCCCGGTTACATGTCGGGACCGTATGGGTAACCCGGGACAACTTTAGGATATCCTATGGGAAGAGGGACAAGTGGAAAGAAGTAAAGGAAAAGAAAACTATAAAAATCTAATGTTGGCCAATCAAAAATAACCATTTAGCATGAGTAATAAATGAAGAAAGAGAAAGGTGGACAAGTGGTCTTAAAGGGTTTAACCAACACATAAGGTGATCATCATTTCCTTTGTATATAAATATATGTGATATGAAGAACAAACTCTCTCTTTTTCCACTTACAAATTTCGGCCAACAAAGGGAAACACCAAAGGACTTCCAAGTTTCTCCAAATTTGATTTTTAAGGTAAGTTTTTAAGGTTTTCTAGTAAGTACACTTTAATTTTAGTATTAATTTTAGGTAGTTATATATTTATTGGAAGATTGGAGATTAGAGTCTTTATGTGGAATTGGAAAAATATTAAGTAAGTGATGAGATTAATTGATTAAATGGAAGAATCAAGATGTATAAAGATTAATAAGGTTGGATTAGGGTTTCGGTTGGAAAAGAAATGGAGGATAACTTATTATTTTAAATTTCTAAGGTTTATGTTGTATTTTGAATTTATTGAAGGAGAAATAAAGAATTAAAGAAGGAGAAGAAGGAAAAGCTAAGAGGAATTAAAGAAATAAGGTTTGGTACTTTACCTTTGAATAATTAATTTTGGGTTGTTTAAATTTAATTGAAACTAAATGTTTTGAGAAAATTTGGCAAGTTGATTTGATAAGTTGTTTTGGACTTTAATTAGTTTGATTTGAGTTAAACATGCAAAAGTTGTCAAAGGGAAGTGTTTGAATCTTCACTTTACCATTTAAGAAGCCTTCATATTGATTTGTAAAAGAAAAATAAACTATCCTATGTATTTCATATGTTTGGGCCGAAATGGTCCCAAAATGACAGCTTTCTGGATCTTTTTGTGGCAATTGTTTGAGGCAGCAAACGAATGAATTTTTCAACGAAATTTTACATGAAATTAGTAAACATATGAAATAAGTTTTCTGTAAAATTTCAGCCAAAAATAAGATCATTTACTTGGTCAAATGCATGACTGAAGTGGACTGAAATTTTGATGAAAACCCAGATTTTACTATTCATTTGGTCATGCCATTTTACGTTGCCGATTTTTCATGCCGCGATACTATTCATTTGGTCAATTTGTGATCTTTTGAGGAATGCTTTGAAATGTTTAATATGTTTATTGTGGATATTAAATATGCAAAAAAGGGGAATGGTTTGACTAAAGAATGTGTTGCGCGGCATAAATGGCAAAGTGCGATTGGAAATAAAATGATTTCTCGAGTCATTTTAAAATGAAGTTTGAGACTTAAAGTGAATTATTTTAACCTTTTTGCTCTACTGGATAGTGGGAGTGGTAGATAAGGGTATGGTGCACTATACTAACGCATGCAGTACTGCTCATTATTGTGATATGATATTTTATTCAGTGATGAGACCACTGAAGCCAATGGGGAGGCCCATTGGTTAACCAGGATGGGGAGGCCCATTCCTGTGATCTGATATCGGTGGTGAGGGCCACCTATGTTACAGTGGGGAGGCCCACCGCCTTATCACTATGGTTCCCTATATATCAGTAGAGCCTGAATCAAAGACATGTTATTTTTCGTTAAACTATATAATGCCAATGAGTTTGAATTATAATTTTACATTATTGAAAGCATATCACACTAAATGTATTCGATTGGTATAAAGTTGGTTGATTGTGGATTTAATTATTTCCTTTGATTTCGAATACTTTCATATACTACTTTTTATTTATTGGTAAAGTACCCACTGAGCGACAACGCTCAGCGAGTTGAGTTTTCTTGACTCGTAGGTTTGGAGCAGTAGATTTTGGTGATTAGCATCGAGCAGCACAACACAGCGCAGCACCTCAGAGTAGCCTTTAGTTTCCATTATGAGTTAGCTAGTATATATATAAGATTGAGAGTCAGTATGTGATACTGTACGTTATTGGTATGTAATAATAATAAATCTCTACTTTAGTCTGGATTAGAAGTGTGAATTTTTCTTGCAGGTTGTAGTTGAGGGTATAAGGTGGATTCATTGGGAGTGTATTGGAAACTGATTGAATTCACATTGGTCTGTGTAAAATGTTTTCAAAAATCAGAAAAACAAGTTTTGTCGACACTTGGGATCCAAATTTCTAGGCGAACCTCTGGCAAAATTTCTATAAAATCGGAACAAAAATTTGACTAAGTAAAATTGGTAGCAACATTTGGATAGTGTGGCGCCTCTACTTGGCTTACACATGTAGGTCGGGAAGGGGTGTTACAAGAGTAGTGGGATCCCTGCTTGAAAGTATACACACAGTTGCCAAGTTTCCAGATGTTTTCCCTGATGAGTTGCTAGGGGTACCTCCTGAAAGAGAAGTGGAGTTTGGTATCAATTTATTGCCTGGTACCACTCCTATCTCTATCACCCCTTATCGGATGGCACTTGCTGAGTTGAGAGAGTTGAAGGTGTAGTTGTAGGAGTTATTGGATAAAGGGTTTATCTGCCCTAGTGTGTCCCCGTAGGGAGCGCCTGTGTTGTTTGTGAAGAAGAAGGATGCCACCATGAGATTGTGTATTAATTATAGGCATTTGAATAAGGTGACCATCAAGAACAAGTAGGATAGATGATCTCTTTGATCAGTTGAAGGGAGCAGCAGTATTCTCTAAGATTGATCTCAGATCAGGGTACCATCAGTTGAGAGTTAGAGATGTGGATGTACCCAAGACAACTTTTCGCACGAGGTATGGGCATTATGAGTTTCTAGTGATGCCCTTTGGATTGACAAATGCACCAGCAACTTTTATGGATTTGATGAACAGGGTATTCACACCATATTTAGATCAGTTTGCAGTGGTCGTCATTGATGACATCTTGATGTATTCGCGTAATGAGGAGGATCATGATAGACATTTGCGGATCATATTATAGACTCTGAGAGAGAAGCAGTTGTATGCTAAGCTATCTAAGTGTGAGTTCTAGCTAGATCAGGTAGCTTTTCTTGGTTATGTGGTTTCAGCAGAGGGTATTAGAGTTGATCCGAGTAAAGTTGAGGCTATCTTGAATTGGAGTCCACCGAAGACTATGACAGAGGTTAGAAGTTTTCTAGGATTTGCAAGCTATTATCATCGATTTATGAAGGGTTTTTATATGATAGCTACACCACTCACAAGATTACTTCATAAAGGAGTTAAATTTGTGTGGATAGATCGGTGTCAGGCGAGTTTTGAGCAGCTGAGGGAGATGTTGACTCAAGCTCCTGTCCTTACCCTGCCTATGGAAGGTAAACCATATGTGATATACAGTGATGCTTCACACAGTGGTTTAGGTTGTGTTCTAATGCAAGAGGGTAGAGTCATTGCTTATGCCTCTCGACAGTTGAAATCGCATGAGCTGAATTATCCATCGCATGATTTGAAATTAGCAGCAATAGTTTTTAAATTGAAGATTTTGTGGCATTACTTGTATGAGGAAAAGTATTTTATTTATATGGATCACAAGAGTTTGAAATACCTGGGTGTTCAGAGAGAGCTAAATCTTCGACAAAGACGGTGGTTAGAGTTGATTAAAGACTATGACTGCTTGATTGATTACCATCCTCGCAAGGCAAATGTTGTTGTTGATGCCTTGAGACAAAAATCTTTGGCAGATTTGACTGCTTATTCGCTCTCGTTGCATGTTGAGTTGAGAGCATTACACACTAGATTTTAATCTTCTGATGATGGTGCTTTAATGGCTCAGTTGCAATTGAGGCCAGTCTTATTGGATCATATTAGGGAGGCTCAGTTGGCAGATGAGAGAATTCAAAAAATTATGTTGGTTTGTTAGAAGGGGGAGAGTCGAGACTTTTATGTGAGGGATGACGGCAGTCTATGGTACAAAGATAGATTGTGTTTCTCTGATGATACAAAATTGAAAAGAATGATATTAGAGGAAGCACATCAGTCACTTTTTGCTATTCACCCTGGGAGTACCAAGATGTATCAGGACTTGAAGCGACATTATTGGTGGTCAGGTATGAAGAGGGACATAGCAGAGTTTGTATCTAGATATCTCACTTGCCAGAAAGTGAAGGCTGAGCACCAAGTTCCTTCAGGGTTGCTCCAGCCTTTATCAGTGCTAAAGTGAAAATGGGAGCGAGTGACAATAGAAATTGTGACTGGACTACCTTTGACCCAGAAGAAGCATGGTGCAATCTGGGTGATAGTTGATCGAATGATGAAGACAGCTCATTTTCTTTCAGTTCGGATGGATTTTTCTCTTGAGAGGTTGGCTGAGCTATATATCAAGGAGATAGTCAGGTTGCATGTAGTCCCAGTTTCTTTGGTGTCAGATCGAGATTCCCAGTTTACTTTGAGGTTTTGGAAGAGTTTGCATGATACTTTGGATTCTCGATTTCTTTTTAGTACTGCTTTCCATCCTCAAACAGATGGATAGTCAGAAAGAGTGATACAGATTCTGGAAGATATGTTGAGGAGATGTATCATTGATTTTTACCGGGAATTAGGACAAAATTTTGCCATTAATTGAGTTTGCTTATAACAACAGTCATCAGTCGAGTATTGGGATGACTCCTTATGAGGCTTTATATGGTAAGAGATGTAGGACACCTTTGGATTGGGATGAAGTTGTAGAAGTTAAACTGGTTGGTCCTGATTTGATTAAGGAAACAGAGGAGAAAGTGAAGGCGATTCAGGATCGTTTGAAAGCAGCTTCGGATCGACATAAATCCTATTTAGATTTAAAGAGAAGAGACATAGAGTTTAATGTGGGAGATAAAGTAGATTTTGAGATTTGGCCGCAAAAGAGAAGTTGAGTCCTCGTTTCATAGGACCATATGAGGTGTTGGGAGAGAGTTGGTCCAGTGGCTTATAGACTAGCTTTGCCGCCTGAGTTGGATCAAATACATAATATTTTCCATGTCTCGATGCTTCGGAGATACAGGTCTGACCCATCTCATATCTTGTCAATGAAGTCCATTGAGGTGAGTCCAGATCTGACTTACGAGGAAGAACCAGTGACGATTTTGGCACGAGAGGTTAAAGAATTGAGGAATAAGAGGGTGCCACTTGTGAAAGTCCTTTGGAGGAATCATGCCACTGAGGAGGAGACATGGAAAAGTGAGCAAGCGATGTAGAGTCAGTTTCCCCAATTATTCTAGACTTAAGGACAGGTAATTTCGAGGACGAAATTTATTTTAGGGGGAGAGAATTGTAACATCCTAAAAAATTTCTATTTTTTGGAAAATTTGATAAAATAAATTATAATTTAAAAGGATAAATTAATTTAATGATTTTAAATGAAAAATAAAGGAATTTTAAATGGAAAAGTGGAATATATATGTGATAAATATGCAAAATATACATAACATATAAAAGTCAACACTTTTTAAAAGAAAAGGGTATTTTGATAATTAAATCTTATAAATTCAAAATTAATAAAATAATTCAAAAACAAATTATTTTTGAATGGAAGAGGGAAATTAGGACTTTTAATTTATTAAAAAATAATTAAATATTAAATATTAAATTATTTTAATATATATATGTGGTTTAAAAAAAGATGAAAAGGAAATGAAATATTAAAAATCTTCTTCTTCTTCTTCTTCTTCTTCTTCTTCTTCAAGGGCCGAATTTTCCATGGGAGCTCCATACCCCATAAATTGAAGGATTTAACAAGTTTCAAGTGGATTTTTGGTGATTTCCACTAAAATTAGTAAGTTTCCATTTCTTTTCTTTGAATTCCATGGAAGATTGTATTATGTGAGAATTTGGATTTTTATGTAGTATGTTATAATTGTTGGAATTAGTGTGTCTAATGTTATTTTGGGTAGTTAACAATGATTCTAAGGTTAGATTGAAGAGATGATGGAGTTTTGGTTAAACAATGGTGAAGAGAGAGAATTTAGGGTTATGGATTTTTGGGGTTTTGAAAACATGATCTCTTCAATCATGCAAATTGGTTCTAAATGAGTTGTTTTGATTCATAAACAAGTATTTTAAAGTCAAATATTGGATTTGGTGGTGTTGGGTTGGAGTTTAAGAATGGAAGTGGAGATTTAGGGTTTTAGAAAAGTGATTTTCCATAGTGGTGGAATTGTGTGATTTTATTTGTTTAAGCATGTTGTTTAGTGTTAAAAGTGATGAATATAAGCTTGGAATGAGTAATGGATTGTGTTGGAATGGAAAACCTTCAATGGGGGAAGGTTATGCCATTTTTGAGATTTTGTGTATAAGAGTGTATTTTTATAATGTAAATGATTTAAATGCATTAAAATATGTTTTTAATAATATAAATAAACTGAAAATACTAATTTAATTGTAGTATAATGGAATTCCAATGTTAAAGTAAGGAAAGGCTAAATTTTTAAAAATTTGTAGGAGTGATGTGTAATTATGGTTTAATGTTGGAAATGCCATTAAATGTGATACTAAATTATTATTTGCTATCACATTTGGTTTAGGCATTGAGGGAGGTTGATTTGTTTCATCCAAGTAGTGAAGAGCAAGTTGGAAAGATTGGATTGGAGGTTGTTTTAAGCTTGCTTTGGGTTGCTAGTGGAGGTATGTACAAACTTTGAATATAATGTTAATATTTGCATAACATTTGGACTTAACACATTTTGGTTGGAAAATGTGTTAAGCTACTTGGTTCATTGATTAAGTATGAATAATGTGCTATGACATTTGTAATGTCATATATTTGTTAAATGCATTGTGAAAAGCCATTGATAATGGCTAAATTGTGTAAAGTGTGATATATGTATATTATGTGAAAATACCCAAAGTAATTGGGTAATGTGTTGTGAATGCAAAAATGAGATATGTGGAATAATGAAATGAATTGATATTGATAAAAATGAGAAAGATGAGAAAAGTGAGAAAAATGAAAAAAAAATATGAAAGATAAGATGTCAATGTCAAACTTTCAAGAACTAGAAACAATACACGGAATATGCAGCGGAATATACATATACATATACATTAAAATTAATATGTACAAAAATATGAAATATATACATGTTGGCAGTTTGTCTCTAATCTTGATGTTCTAATAACAACTCTAATCTCAAAGTCTCAAGCCTAGACTTGACTCGGCCTAGCTAAACTCTCCAGCTCAATCGGATCTACCCTGTCACCTGCGCGATGAACCACAATCGCACTAAGCCAAAAGCTTAGTGGTACAAACTTTAATAACCATATAGTTCAAATGTAATGTCAATGTCAAACTTTCAAGAACTAGAAACAATACACGAGGATATCATATTTCATAGCATTAAATCTCATTATATTATTCAATTGTTCCACCATTCATAATTCATATTAAAGCAAAGACAAGCATGGGCCCAAAAGGATCTAATATGTTATTCAAATTCCAGAGTTACTGCTTTGGTCCAATATAACAATATTTGTCTAGCCTAAAGGCGAATCATAATCACAATGAAGATTACCTCATATTTAACATCCCAACTAGGCTTCAAGGACTAGGCCCAACCCCGCTTCAAGGGTCTTCTACATCATGTAACACCCAACTAGGCTTCAAGGACCAAGCCCAACCCAGCTTCAAGGGATTGTTACTTTTTAGGCATGCCATCAATAACAAAACTCTAAAAATTGAATAACATATTCTTTCATAATTTCATTATCAAATCCTTTCTCATTTTCTCATGATCGTCTAGGCACAATGCCTCAAATATCTCATTTATATCAGTATAGCCATCACCAATGGCTTAACATACCATCATTAGTGTATACATAACAAATTACATTATTCATACATTTTGAATCATCATCATATATTTCACATAGATCACATTATGAAAATCATAGCATTATTCTCATGCATCAACAATGTAGTAAATAACTTAACACATTTTCCAGCCAAATGTGTTAAGTCCCAATGTCATGTAAATATAAACAATTATTCAAAGTTTGTACTTACCTCTAAAGCAACAATTACCACTTCAACCTCCTCTTCCAAGATATCCCACTTCACTTGGTTGAGGGTACTCAAGTCTCTTCCAATCCTATACCAAATGTGATTATTAATACTTACTTAATGATACGCATAGGAAATAAGAAAGAGAACTATCTAAGGAAAACTCTACACTTGACACGTTCAACAACATGGGCGTGTCCATGACCGTGCCCTAAACCCACCACATAGAAGCTATGACACGCTAAGTAACATGGGCGTGTTACTAGTGAGTGGTCTAACTCAAAACTCGCCTGACACCAATCTGTTCACACGAATCTAACTCCTTTCCGAAGTAATCTAGTGAGTGGAGTAGCTATCATAGAAAAACCTTTCACAAACCGTCGATAACAGCCTACCAAACCCTAGAAAACTTCTAACTTCTATCATAGTCTTCGGTGGACTCCAATTCAAAATGGCCTTAACTTTACTCAGATCAACTCTAATACCCTCTGCTGAAACCACATGAACGAGAAAAGTAACTTGATCAAGCCAAAACTCACATTTAGATAGCTTAGCATACAACTGCTTCTCTCTCAAAGTCTGCAATACAATATGCAAATGCTTGTCATGATCCTCCTCATTATGTGAATAGACCAAAATATCATCGATAAAAACCACCACAAATTGATCTAGATAGGATCTAAATACTCTGTTCATCAAATCCATAAATGTTGCTAGTGCATTCGTCAACCCAAAAGGCATCACCAAAAACTCATAATGCCCATACCTTGTGAGGAAAGCTGTCTTAGGTACATCTTCAGCTCTGACTCTCATCTGATGGTACCCCGATCTCAGATCAATCTTAGAAAAGACTGCTACCCCTTTTAACTGAACAAAGAGATCATCTATTCGGGGCAAATGATACTTGTTCTTGATGGTCACTTTATTCAACTACCGGTAATCAATACACAATCTTAAAGTACCATGCCTCTTCTTTGCAAACAAAACAGGCGCTCCCCATGGTGACACACTAGGGCCAACGAACCCTTTATCCAATAACTCCTGCAACTGCACCTTCAGCTCTCTCAACTCAGCAGGTGTCATTCGATAAGGAGTAACAGAGATGGTGGTGGTACCAGGCAACAAATCAATACCAAGCTCAACCTCTCTCTCAGGGGGTATCCCTGGCAACTCCTCATGAAAAACATCTAGGAATTCAACAACTGTGGGTATACTGTCAAGCTGAGAACCCACTACTCTGGTATCTACAACATGAGCAAGATAACCATCACACCCTTTTCGAATCATCCTTCTTACTGATACAGCTAAAATAAACATGGATGCAAGATGTCTCTGCTCACTAGATACCATCACACTTCTACCAATACCGGTTCTCAAAGTAAAACACTTCTGCTAATAGTCTACAATAGCCCCATGTTTAGATAATCAATCCATGCCTAAAATTAAATCATATTCCTTGAAAGGCATCTCAATCAAGTCACCAAGGAACTCCTCATTTTGAACCACAACTGGACTATTATAGTGCACCTTGCTAACTCTAACACTATGCCCTAAAAGATTTGTCACCAAAACATCAAATCCTAGGGACTCAGAATGCAATTCAGTCACAGGCAAGATGGATGCACTAATATATGAATGAGTAGATCCAGGGTCAATCAAAGTAAGAACTGAAGCATCAAATAAAGAAAATGTACCAGAAATGATGACTGAAGGATCCGGCTGCCTCTGCATCACGTAAACCCATTGTGATGGCCCGGCCTCATCTGGCCTACTGCCTCCAGATGTAGAGTCTCCTCTCTGATTAGACCATGGCAGACCTCCTCTGTTAAAACCTCTGCCACCTCGACGCCTATTGCGCTCGAATTAACTCTACCACAAAGCGTCACTCGCAAGTATACGAGGTAGCTATAGCAAAGGTGAGAGCCCCAAGGTCGTCTCACAAGGAAGCTAAAGTAGCTAATTGATTATCAGATTATAAATAACAAGTAATGAATAAATTTAAATTGCTAACAATTAATAAAGACAGATTGATCGAAGTTTAAAACAATAAAAGTAAATTGAGCTGGTGTTTTGATTCACTTAATAGAAGGGTCTAGGGTTTGCACTTCTCTACTACTTATATGTATGAATAGTTATTCCTCTTAACCAATTTAATTTCAAAGATTAAATCTCAAGCAACTTAATTAATTGAATAAAGGAAATAAGCTCTTGCATTCAAACCTCTCTCAAATAATCTTGTTCCAATTGAAATAATCTTTTCCTAGGTTATATCTCTAATTCACCTAAGTCTTTAATTGAATTGTTCCAGCATTAGACTTCATTTCTCAATCCAACATCTAATACCTAAAACACATAATTGGTGGCCAATCAATTATATATTAGCAATAATTCATTCAATAAAGGCTTAAAGAAATAATTGAGTTAAGAGTAATAACCGATTCATACAATAGTAGCAGATCCATACAAACCCTAGACTAGATAAAATTAGTTCATAATGCTATCAAACATACTCATCTCATTAATATTCAAAGAAATCAATTTAGACATGATAATATCCATAAATACAATTCCAATGAAATTAAAAAGATAAAGTTCAAGAACAAAACCAAGTTACAAACTCCTTGAAGCTTCTGAAGAATCTCTTGTTCAAATCTTGCAAGAAGGATGTATCAATGGCTAGAACAGTCTAATCTAAGCTATATTAATCAAAGTGTAATAAAAAATCAAAGAAAATAAGTTATGAAAACCTTAAACTCTCTTTGACGGCTGATTCAATCTCAAAACTCTCAACAACCTAAAAACCCTAACTTTTTTAATATTTATATGAATCCTCCGCTTAAAAATCCGCGTTGCCTTTGGTTTATGAGAGACACGGCCAAGTTGGATGAGACTTGGCCATGTTGGAGGTCTTTTGAGGGACACGGCCACAAGCTTGGCCGTGTCCCTTGCTTGTGTTCGCTTCTGTGAGAGTTTCTTCTTTTCTTCTTTGGTGTGATTGAGTGACACGGCCGTGTTGGAAGGAGCTTGGCCTTGTTGGATCATTTTGGAGGGACACGGCCACTGACTTGGTCGTGTCCCTTACCTGTGTCTTCTACTGCTTGATTTCCATCTTCTTTTGCTTTGGATTTGATTGAGACACGGCCAAGCTAACCAATCCTTGCCGTGTTTGGGCTTTTTTGGAGGGACACGGCCACAAGCTTGACCGTGTCCCTTGCATGTGTCAGCTACTGATCTATTGGCTTCTCTTTTGCTTGGCATGGGACACGGCCACAAGCTTGGCCGTGTCCTCTGCATGTGTCAGCTACTGTCCAATTTTTCCTTCTTCTTCGTTCCTTAGCTTTTTAACCTAAAACAAAACTTGAAACAAACTTTAAACAAGAATTAAATGAACATTAACCAACAAAACATAAACACTCACTAAAAACTAGGACAAAAATAACATAAACACTTAAATAAATTAAAACTACCAAAATTAATGAAAACACTAAATAAGCATATTAAAACTAACAAAATACCTAAAGAAAACAATAATTATCATAACAAATAAGATACAAATCTATAACAAAAACTAACAAAACAACTACCCCACACTTAAAACTTTGCTTGTCCTCAAGAAAATTCACATGGCATAAATTAAAAACTCAAACAACCTTAACTATAATTCCAGTATATAAGATGAAATCCTTTAAGACTCAGCCATAAATATTTGCAATTTCCTTCAATCAAGATTTTCTTAACTCATTCATTATTCCAGACATACAAATCTCATCTCTCTTCTAAGTGTTTCACTCGATTTAAAGGTTAATTCACTCAAACCACTCATAACTGCATACTACCATAAACTTGCTTAATTATCCAATCTCCCTCACTGATTTTCTCAAGAAATAATCCGAAGGTCTTTCATTTGAATGTAATGGGGCTAAGGTGAAGGTGTGAGAAAAGACATTTAAGCTGGAGCATCAAGAAATGGAGTATCTAAATTAGACAATACCCTTGCTCATAAACTCATAGCTCCCTCAAATGGCATATTCACCAACCCTTAATAATCTTACATACTTGCATACTTAAAGAAAAGCAATGAGTCAACATTCCTCTTTTAATGACCAATGCTAGAACATATATGAATTTTGTATATATATATATATATATATCTTTTCTTTATTTTCTTTTATTTGTTTATATTTTTTTCTTTTCTTTTTTTATATTACTCTCTTTTTCTTTTTTTTAATATATATATACAAAATATAAAATTGTATGGAACATCTAGCATAAAATGTAGAGGAAAATAATAATCAACTCTTAATCAAATACAATGTGCAAAGTATGCATTTCAACCCCAAATAGCAATACCATTTTTTTTTACTTGCTTGCCCCACACTTTTGAATTAAACCACCCTATTGTCATATCATAAGAACTCCATTCCTTAATGCAGGTATGATGATAATAAGAGAATGTTAAGTTGAGAATTGTGTTGATCAATCAAGAAAAAGGTCAAAGGCTCAACTTGGCTCACTAAGGAATTCAATATTAAGGGAGGTCTTTTTAAGCAAAATGGCTAACCTAATTTGCCTTCATCATTTTAAAACTTGAGATTAAATCATAATGTGAGTTCAATTAGTATGCAAAAGCAAGCTCTAGAGATGCAAAATCATGAAGGTGCACACTTAAGAAAAGAAAATCAATCTATAAGGCTAAAAACTCACAAAGGTGGGTTCACAAAGATTTATATGTCATGAATTGCAGAATGTGAAAATTAACCCTGATTGAATTCAAATGCTAATCTCTATGCTGATTCTAAAGTCTCAACTTTAATGCTAGAATCACAGAAAAGTTAATAAGCTTTCAACAATTATGCCATGCACAACACACAATAAAACACACTAAGACGAACCAAACAAAAATTAAAGAAAAGCTAAAAGATTACCCCACACTTTAGAATTTACATTGTCCTCAATGGAAAACAAGAATAATAAAGAAAAAGAGTTAAAGGACAACCTGTCTTCCATCATACCCTGGTGAGGCAAAACCCTAACTTTTCATCACAAACACAAATGTTCAAAAACAAAATACAAGAGAGCTTTAGGGTTTCCATTTATTTAAACTAAACATAAAATCAAAATTGCTAAATATAAAATTATAACTATGAAAAAGAAATGCAAACCGGTGGGTTGCCTCCCATTTAGCGCTTCTTTAATGTCATAAAGCTGGACATCACTGCAAGACTAGGGATCGTGGATCAAAGTGATGTCAATGATCCTCACTTCTTGAAATCCTTCTTTATATGGTTTAACTCTCTGTCCATTTACTTTAAAAGTCTTATTTGTTCGAGAGTTAAGCAATTCAATGGCACCAGAAGGACATACCTTAGTTATCTTGAAAGGACCACTCCATCGAGATTTGAGTTTACCTGGAAACAGATGGAGTCGAGAATTAAAAAGTAAAACTTTCATACCTGGACTCAATGTCTGTCGCACAATAAATTTGTCATGAAGTGCTTTAGTTCGATCCTTATAGTTCCTTGAGCTCTCATATGCCTTTGGGTTAAGGCACCTTTGGGTCTCCCTCACCGGTTTAGCCTCCTCTTCTAAGGTCAGTGTCAGCTCCAATTTATCTGGGGAACCTGTCTGCAAGAAAACATCTGAAACAACTGCTTCAACACAACTAATTAAAGAACAATCCTCTTAGAGAAGAAAAACGAATATGAAGATGCAAATAGTCAACCACACTCACTAAACACTTCTCTTTTAACTAAACACATTTCCTTAAATCACTCTCCACCAAGAAAATATATTAATATAATATACTTAAAACCAAATATCCTCTTCCACTATTAATAATTAATATCTTAATAAATAAAATATCATTTGACCATAATAAAAGGTTGACTTGTATATATTGTATATATCTTCATATACATAACATATACACATCTTCCTTTTCTCTTTTCTTTTTCACTTAATCAAATATATACACTAATCATTTAATTAATTTTCAACAATTAGTATTTCCAAAATTTTGGGGTATTATATGTGATATTACATTTCATGTCAAATTTACTAAAAATATTAGCTTTATATAATTTATTTAATAAATCTGTTTTATTAGGAATAGGATATCTAATCCATTTTTGAGCTTTATTTAGTGGTTTATAATTTATTACTAATTTAGGTGCTCCTCTTTCTACTTTAGAGGTCTTGTTTACATAAAATATTGCACATGACCATGAGCTTCTAGATTTAGTAATTAACTTTTTATTTTCAAAGTCATTTATTTCTTTTTTATAAAATTCAATCATATTAGGCACATTTGAATGGGTCGGGCTTTAGTTGTAATAGACTTTTCATCAAAGCCTATTTCATAAGATAAACCAACCATATGTTCTTTTCTATTCCAAAATGCATTTGGAATATCTACACATAAATCTTTTTCAATTTGAAGTTTTAATTTATTAATTTTATTTTGTATAACTTTAGTTTTTAATTGTTCATTTATTTTTTGTAAATGAAAATTATTTTTTAAATTACAAAGTTATTCAGACTTTGCCTTTATTAGTGCATTTATTTGTAATTCATAAATTAAATGAGCTTTAAGTAAATTTAGATTTTTCTTTTTGGGTTTTTCTATAAATGAAAAAATATTTTTTTGATTATTTATTTTAAAACCTATATTATCATCTTTTACAGAGTATGTGTAATTAAATTCATAAACGAAGTTCCTAAGATCACCATATGATACATTTCATTAATCAGAATAAATGTTTTTTAGTTCTAAATTTTTATCAATTATTGAAGTTTTTATTTTGCCAATAATATTCATTTTAGACTTATTTGTAGTTGACAATTTTTCATTTGTTTCCAGCCAAAATCTTTTAGGAACTTCGCTATATTTAATATAGTTTAAATCTACTCCTGTATAAAATAAAGTTATATTCTCTATATTACAATTATTTGAAAATTTTAATTTTATCTTTATTAAGTATTTCCTAGATGTAATTTCCTATAACATAAAAATTTTATTATTAGAAATTTTATTTTTCCTTAACACGCTAATTTCATTATTAATTTCTTCTTTATTTATTTGTTTACTATATTCTTCATCCTTTTCTTCTTCCTCTTCAGAAGAAGTAGAATTTAATAAAAAAAATTATTAATTCAGAGTCATTTTGCTATTTAATTTTTAATTCTTTTAGTTCTATTTTTATTTCTTTAATTTCTTTTTTTTTAAATTATTTATTGTTGGATTATTTTTTATTATTTTGTTTTTATTTAAAATTATAGTTAAATCACATATTTGTTTACTAGTATTAGGTAATACTGAATGTTTAGATTTCTCACTAAAGTCTTCTAATAATTTATTTAAAAAAATTTCTTGAATTTTTGGATCATTTATATGTTTTATTACTTCTAAAATAGACTCTTATTCTTTAATTAACATATTTATTAATTTATTACTAGTTTCAGAACTAATTTCAAAACCTATATCATATATCTGATTTATTTTTTCAGAATATGAATAATCTTCATAATCTGAATATTCTAAATATAATTCATGTATTTTATTCATATGGATTTGTCTTAAATTAATTCTTGTAATTTGTTTTGTCAAATTTACAGAATTTAAAGATATGCCCTTTTTTTGCTACAATTATAACATGTTAAATCTTTATAGGATCTGAACTGTTTATCTTTTCTTTTAAAGGGTTTGTTGCTAGGTTTTCTAGACTTATAAGATTTCTATTTTTTATAATAATCTTCTTTATTATATTTTCTTTTATAATTCTTTTTATATTTTTATATGGTTTTCTATTCCTTGTAGAACACTGACCATTATAGTCTTTATAATTATGAGTTATAGTATAATCAAATTATTTAAAGAATGAGCCTAACTCTTGCTTAGTTTTTCTAATTTTAAATTTTAATAACTTTTGAAGTCTTATATCCTGACAGAATTTTAATCCTTCATTATGTATTATACTTAACAATTGACCATAAGTCAAATTGTTATAAGGAATAGGGTTTCCATATTCTTACTTTATATGATTTCTAACCTTTTCTCCTAGGAAGAAGGGCAATCCTGCTAAGAATTTTTCTTTCCAGAAAGCCTGGTTGGAATCTTCTCTAAACATAATTCTAGTTAGAAAGGTTGTTTTATAAAACTAAAAATCACTAAGCTTTTTACACCAAAGGTTACTTAGTAATTCTGCATTTTTATCTTTTAGATGAGTAGGATCTCCAATGAAGTGAAGAGATATAGTCAGTGTTAGTGCTGCCATTGCATCCTGAATAGTATCTCCATATTCATTCAATATAGGAGTTCCATCTTTATAAACTTATATAGCATTTAATATTTCTAAGTGTTGTTCATCAGTGAGATGATTATCCCACCAACCTTTTCATTGTCCTGTAAAGCTAGGTATAATTAATTCTGATATAGTTCTATCAGACGTATCAGTTTGAGTTCTATAGGCATTCGCAGTCATTGTCAATTGTTGTAAAAGACTCAAAATATTATAATTTGATAGGCTATAAATGTTCCATTAATACACTGAAGAAGTATTATATTTATATTGTGATAAGGAATTTGGCTATAATTCCTAAGTCTGTGGCAGACATCCTAGGTATTATGGATTGATAATGAGTTATACTATTTATTTGTGGTGTTATATCTTTATTTAATGATTCAAGGTCATCAGCTTCTAGTTGGGAATCCCCAACAGAATCTGTCTCTTGGCTTTGGGTTACTATACTAATAGTTTTAGAGGTTTTAGACTGAGGTATTTTTTGAACAACCTGTTTTGACTCAAAAGTTGAATCAATTTTACTTTATTGATCTTTAATAGCTTTTACAATGTTAGAATCTTTAGATTTGACTTCTTGTTGTCCTAATTTAGAAACTTCAAAAGGTTTAAAAACATGATTTTTTATTTTTTTTTATGAAATTGGTTTTATAGATTTTATTATTTCTTTATTTTCTCTTTGTTTTTCTTATTTTTCTTTCCCATTTTGTCTGTTAAGAAATTCATGGGTTAGAAAATCTTGTAAACTGCTGTTTTCTCCTTTTATAAATTCAATATAAAAAAATGCTTAATATAGCTTGCTATCTAGCAAATATTTATTTTTGAAGCAAGATTTTTAACATCTTTTTATAAAATTTCTTTAGCACTTTTACAATCAATACGAAGTACAAATTTTTGGTTTAGTAAATCAGATTGAATCTTTGAAATACATAACACAATACTCAAAATTTCTTTTTTAATAGTAGAATAATTTAATTGGTTGGACTCCAATGTCTTGAATAAAATTGGACTATGGTTTCTCTACCTTCTTTTATCTATTTTAGTATTCCACCAAATCCTATATCTGAAGCATCAGTCTCAACTATCTTTGGAGCTAATGGATAAGCTATATGTAGATAAGGAATAGTTTTAACTAGGGCTTTTATTTGTTTTACTATACTAGTGTGGACTTCAGTCCATGGGCCTGGATTTTTCTTAAGCCTGTCATCTAATGGTTTTATAGTCTTATTTAGGTTTGGATAGAATTCTATAACATAATTTAAACAACCTAAAAATCTTTGTAATTGGATATTATTAAGGATTTGATCAGGAAACTTGTCTCCAAAGGCTAAGTTTCTTTCTATAGGTTCTAAAATTCCCTATTCTATATAATGTCCTAAGAATATGATCTTAGTCTAAAACAAAGATATTTTCGTTTTACTTAATACCAATCCACTTTTCTTTTATAATTATTTTTATATTTTTTATATGGTTTTCTATTCTTTATAGAACACTGACCATTATAGTCTTTATAATTTTGAGTTATACTATAATCAAATTGTTTATAGAATGAGCCTAACTCTTGCTTAGTTTTTTCTCATTTCAAATTTTAATGACTTTTGAAGTCTTATATCCTGACAAAGTTTTGATCCTTCATTTTTTATTATACTAACCAATTGACCATAAGTCAAATTATTATAAGGAATAAGGTTTCCATATTCTTGTTTTATATGATTTCTAACCTTTTCTCCTAGGAAGAAGGGTAATCCTGCTAAGAATTTTTTTTTCTAGAAAGTCTGGTTAGAATCTTTTCTAAGCATAATTATGGTAAGAAAGGTTGTTTTATAAAACTAAAAATCACTAAGCTTTTTACACCTAAGGTTACT
This sequence comes from Garcia nutans, assembly GCA_947685225.1. NCBI lineage: Eukaryota > Viridiplantae > Streptophyta > Magnoliopsida > Malpighiales > Euphorbiaceae > Garcia > Garcia nutans. The sequence goes on along the minus strand of CANTUV010000024.1, from coordinate 9,474,849 downwards.
TAGTAATTCTGTATTTTTATCATTTAGATGAGTAGGATCTCCTATGAAGTGAAGAGATATAGTCAGTATCAGTACTGCCACTGCATCCTAAATAGTATCTCCGCATTCATTCAATATAGGAGTTCCATCTTCATAAACTTTTATAGCATTTAATATTTCTAAGTGTTGTTCATCAGTAAGATGATTATCTCAGCAACCTTTTAATTGTCCTGTAAAGCTAGCTATAATTAATTCTGCTATAGTTCAATCAGATGTATCAGTTTGAGTTCTATAGGCATTGGCAGCCATTGTCATTTATTGTAAAAGACTCAAAATATTATAATCTGATAGGCTATAAATGTTCCATTCATACACTGAAGAAGCATTATATTAATATTGTGATAAGGTATTTGGTCTTTCTATAATTCCTAAGTCTGGGGCAGACATCCTAGGTGTTATGGATTAATAATGAGTTATACAATTTATTTGTGGGGTTATATCTTTACTGAAGGATTCAAAGTCATCAGTTTATGGTTGGGAATCCCTAACAGAATCTGTCTCTTAGCTTTAGGTTACTATACTAATATTTTTAGAGGTTTTAAGCAGAGGTGTTTCTTGAACAACCTGTTTTGACTCAGAAGTTGAATCAATTTTACTTAATTGATCTTTAATAGTTTTTACAAAGTCAAAATCTTTAAATTTGACTTCTTGGTGTCCTAATTTAGAAACTTCAAAAGGTTTAAAAAAATGATTTTTTAATTTTTTATCAGAAATTGGTTTTATAGATTTTATTATTTCTTTGTCTTTAATAGTATTCTCTATTCTATTTAATTATTGTCCTATACTAATCAAATGTGCATTACTATAATTATTTTGTTCTAATATTTTCCTATTTGGGTCATAATATGCTATTAAAATGGTACAATTTTTATTTCATTTTCTCCATACATAAATAAACTAGCAGTTTTAGGTGGTTTTCACTTTGTATAATTTTATCTTTAACTTTTCATTATGTTTCTTTATTTCTAATAGTTATAGGTTTACAGATTTTTCTTTTTAGTTTTTTATTATAAATTCTTTTAAACCAATCAAAGAATTTCATATTAATTTCATATTATTTTATAAAATTAATATATTCTATTTTTACTAGACTCAAATCTTTTACTTTATTAATTACTTCTTTTAATTTATCTATATTTTTAATTGAATTTAGTTCTTTCTCTAATTTATCTTTATCAAATATGAATTCTTTATTAATTACATTTAATTCTTTATCTATATTTGCTACATTTTCTGTTATAAAAGAAGTTGTAGGTGATATTGGTGGAGAAGGAGACTATTCTCTATACTATTCTTGATTATAATTAGGGTTTACTTTTATAGGGTTCAAATTTTCTATAGGTTTATAAAAAAGATGTGGTATAGTTGTGTTATAATCTACGCCTTTTAATTTACTACTGGTCTTAGGTATATCTGATATAGAATACCTAGGCTTTACTACTATTTGTGAAAGAGGTTTAGGTTCCTTTTCTTTATATGAAGCATATAATACACAAGGTAATTGTGAAGCTCTTTCTATATCTACTGTTGAAGCAGAAAAGAAGAATCAGAATACTTACTGCTTATACTATGTCTACTAAATTTTAGTTTAACTTTATCATCTTCATATTGTTAAATTTTACTAAGTTCTACATTAGGTTTTACTATTTTCTAATGTTCTGGAGGAGGAACAACATTTTCTAAAATTCATTCAACAAGAAGACTGATATCTTTCCATTGAATAGTTTTAGAAATTACTGTATTAACTTTACTTAAGTCTGTTTGAAGAAATCTGATTTCTCCTAATTTGGGTTTCATAATATACTTTGTTGCAAAAGCATAAAGCATAGCTTTATATTTTATTTTATACATTAATGCTACTGGAATAGATCCTTATAGAATTTTATAATTATGGGTTTTAGTTTCTAGTATAACACTTTTTAATATATTTGGATCATTTAATGATATAGTAATATCAGGAAAATAATCAAATGAAATAGGACCATTGCTCAGACTGGTTTCTATAGTTTCTAATAGTGAATCATTAAAATTTACAAATCTAACATCCCTAACAACTGCTAAGATACTAGTATTTAGGCCTTATCTAGTTAAAGGTTTTATCCTAATTTGTACAAGTCTTATATGTATATATTTTTATTTTTATTTTTATGATGTTTTATAGACTCTGCAGATAATAGTGTGATCTTCTCAAAGGGTTTACTTAATTATACATCTCTTTCTTCAGCTTTAATTATATAATCATTTTTTTAATATATTTAATTTAGGAATTTTATAAATATGTTCTTTATCTATATTAGGTATTACCCAATTGACAATTTCTTTATTAAAATCTTCTATAATTCCTTCATTTTTGTTTACAATTCTTTTAATTTCTGAAGACTTGGAGTAATCAGATTTAGTTGTACTAGCAGATTTACATAAAATGGCTCCATTTTTAAATATTTGAAAAATAGATTTTAAAGTATTTTCTTATTGATTTCAGATGCGACTAGTGACTTACTGCCCTAAATGCCTAAGCATTGGCTGAAACGAGTCTTACTGCATATCCAAATCCTAGTCAACAATATTCACTTTTAAATCTATAAGTCAAAGATTTAAATATGAAAATAGTTTTATATCTATCCACTACCACCCCTAAAAGATGATGGCTTTGATACTGCATATATGCAGTATAATGTATACTGCATAAATTTTATATAATATAATTTTATATATTATTAATATATATGTAATATATTATAATTATATATTAATTATATTTATATTATAAAGAATATTATATATATAATATAATACCTCAGGTTAGGTCGGGTTGGCCCAAGTTAATTCACCTTGGGCCCAAGACCCAACTCGAGATATCTTAGGCTTTATATAAGATGCCTGAGGCTCGATCTAAAAATATTTAAACTCAGCCCAACCCAGTTAGGTTGGGTTGGGTCGGACCTGGTTGCTTAGGTTGACAAATTTTTTAAACACCCCTACTTGTCACCTCGCTCATTAGTTCGGTATTGGTGTGCTATGTCCTTTAGTAGGTTTGGTCAAGAATGACAAGCTATGCCCGATATGGTCATACTTAATAACTCAGTATGGCCCATTGCTCTTGAATCCAGTCGGCCTTGCTGGTGTTCCGATCGATCTCTGGAGAAATCTTCAACAAATTTAAGTCTTGGAAAAAGTAGCTTGGTAAAAATATTAGTTCTACTCAATTTGATTTCCTAATATCAAAATAGAGGCCAATGGTTAGGCTAACACTCCTAATAGAAGAAGAACATATTGCACGACCTCTTGTAGGAAGGTAATACTGTAGGAATACTTGGCCAAGGTGGATGGATCTTTAAGAGAGACTTAAAGATGCCTTTTATAGAGTAATGGGCTTCGAGAACAAGAACTAATAAATTCAAGCTAGGTGTGACGTAGTCAGTCTAGCGAAAGTTGACACAGAGCCCACACTCTAAATCAAATGAGATATATTATGATGTAAGGAGTTTATTGCATGGTAACTATCTATGGAAAGGTTGAAGTCAAACTACTTTGACTTTCTCAACACTTGGGTGGTCATGATGCATTGCTAGATGCCAACTTTGGTATGCTTAATATCAACTAGTTGATTGGAGAATTAATCCTAAATGAAGAGTTCATTTGAGGAAACCTCAATTTTAACTAAGGGTAAAATTAGTATTTAGCTACAAATGTATTTAGAAGCCTAATAGGTCACACTAAAAATATTCAGAATTAATTAAATTGGCTTTAATATATTATGAGATAATATATTTAATCGATTGGATCCATTAAGAAAGAAGAAAATGGGTTTATTAGCTATTGGGCCAAGTTGAGCCCATTTGGGCATAAATAAACTATTAAGTTTAAAGCCCTAGTTAAATGAAACCTAGCAAGACCATAAAGGATATAAATACCATCTTAAAAGATGAGAGCCTATCTTTGCCTCCTAGCCAAAAAGAAGATAAGAAAGAGTTTCATCTTCTTCTTAGGTTTTCTTCTTCTTCCATTATAATGTCTCTTCGTTGCTAGCATAAATACTCATTCTAAGCCACTCCTATTAGATAGGAGATTAATTTTTCTCTTTCTATAGATACTATTATAGACAATCATACCCTTTTGATTATTGTTGTTTGCGACAACCCGACAAGAGAATAAGATTAAGAATTTATGAAGAACTCTTAGATATAATCTCTAAACCTTTTATGTTCTTCCTTTATTTTAGATTTAATCAATATGGGATTGTCTAGGGTTTGGGAATTTTTTATTTTTCATTGCATATTGGCTATCATTTTTGTTTGTTCTTGCTATGAATTCTCAATGGTACATGCATAAACTAAAAAATTGAGAAGGAGAATCTTTGCCTCCTGTTCCGATGATTTTTTTCCCATTAGGATTTAGCTGATATTTTTGTTGTCTCATTCTTTGTGCAAGCATACGCCTCTATTTTTGCAAAGTGATTGGATGTTTCTCAAGAAATGGGCCTTTCATGCCCTCTGACACTATGTCTGCTTCTCACTGTTTATTTTATAGAGTATCGGTTGTTTATCTTGATAAAGAATAGACAACAAAAATGCAGTATGATATGCTTATGTATGTGTGTATGCATGATATGCATGGGTAATACTTACAGTGGTTCTATTGACTCACAGACTAAGGTAATATGTCGAAGCACTCACATTGGTACCTTCAGGATATTTGTGTAGGTCTTGTATTGGCACATCAGGAGATGTCACATCCACAGCTTCATCTTCAAGATATGAAAAACATGAGCAGTGGGGGCCTAAGCAGGATATTCAGAGATATAAGTGATACCCATTTTCTATTGATGATTCAAGACATTAATTGGTCACTTCTTCATTACCTTGCAAAAGATCCTTTTATTAGCCCAATTTTGCCCAATGAGTCCTTTAAGGTTCTACAATACAACATATTTCCTTAAGCTTGAAGGCCCATGTGACAATAAAACCCTTTGAAATTCAATTTTAAAATCACATGTTGACTTTGTTAAATTAGTGTCAATATACCTTAGGACTCAATTTTTCCAAATTAACACATCTATAACATCACAACCCTAGTTACAATACTAAATTTAAGAATCATTTCAATTTGAGCAATAACTGTTGTGCTTCAAATAGGCACATACAAATACTTGGCCAAAGGTCTCATTAAGTTTAAGACTTGTCTCTCTCATATGCATTCTTTTTTAAACAATCTCCACTAATAGACTCCACCTATCAAGAGAGATCAACAAGTCTTTAACAAGCTTGAAATGGGGTCTTTAAGGGATATGGGTTAGTAAAGGCCATTTTTAAAATGGAGCAGATGTGATACTATTGACAAATCTTCATGCTACAAACATTCCATTTGAACTATATATAGTTGAAAAGATTCTTAAATGATAGACATCATTACCACCTTCTTGGCATCTTATTATCTTGCATCATGAAAAGATAGAGCTTGAATTTTTTTTTCATCTCTTTAGTTGAAATCTAGATCAGATTAGGATGATTTTTTCTTTTGCAAAGTTTGAGACCCTAATTCTTCTTTTATTTTCTTCCTTTTTATTTCTTTTTCTTTTGTATTGTGGTTTTGACCTTTCCTTTCCTTTTCTTTTTCTTATTTTTTTATTGTTTGCTGTTGTTTTTTTTTTGGGTAATAGCTCAAAGAGAGTCATCTTATACAATTCTACACTTCTGACTATGGAGTAGCACTATTCCGATTCAATGAGGATGAATCCTTTGTTACCCTGATGCCATCTCTAGATGAAACAATTTTGAGATATGATGTCCATTTTCAGGTAAACGTCAATGGTCCTCATGATCATAGTAGCTTTTAGCTAAAATTGTAGTTAAAAGTTTTTGTTTTGGAGGTAAATATATGTTTTGTGGATGTTGATTGGTAATGAATATGTGAAAGATAGCATCTTTGAGTTATGGGAAAAGGGAATGACCTCATCACTTGTTTATAACTTTTATTCTATGTTTTGAGTTTTTTGGATTAACCTTTTATTTTGGTTTTAGATTCACAGATTCTTCTTACTGATAATCATATATATTCTTATCAGTTTGAGCCTATGTTTATCTATGAAATTTCACAAATTAAATTAGAAATTTCCTTTTTTTTATAAAATCTAGGAAAATGGAGAGAATATTTTATTGATATGTGGTTGAAGTGTTTAAATATTTTAATATTGATTATGGGTGGGTTTAAAATTCTATCTTGGTGTATAAAAGCTAATACAACTTAACTCCAATACAATTTTGTTTTCCTTTAAGTGGATTGCTGCAATTTATATCATTAGTGTTGTAGTTCTGTGTTCCAATTTTACAAGAATCAATAACATAAGATGGTTTTGAATAGTATAGTTTTGATTAAGTATCTAATCACCATTGGTACTGGTTAGATATTTAGTTGAATAAGCAACACTGGTTATTATCATACAATTATTCCAAGCAAGAGTACTGGTTGAGAATAACAGCACTAAGTCATAGTCTACAATGGGTAAATCTAGTGTATGATGCCTCAATTTCATATTATAATACACTGTAGAGGTTGTTGCATCCATTATCATACCTAGAAAAAAAGGCCATAATGAATTAAATATTTCTTCCATTATTTTTTTTGTTTTATTAAACAAGCTATACAAAAGGGTAATTATTTTTCTCTTCAAATTTTCATATTTTGAATATGTGATTACTTTATGTACTACAAGACAAGTTTTAAATCACTAGACAATTAGTTAGTTTGTTGGTTAATTCTATTCTTGTCATATGTTTCTTTCATATTCTAACTTCTCAAATTCATTTGCTATCAGACAAGTTCTCAATTATTACGTCACTAAAGGCTCTATCCTATTCCTATCTTTAGCATATTCAAACTTGAGATCTTAGGACAAATATTCCATAGCTTTTAGAATAAAATCTTTACCTGTCCTCACAAAAAAAAAAGGTTGTGCTTTTTTCTTACATTTTGAAATGGCAGAAGCCAATTTTGGATCAAGCCCAATTATTAAGGTGACCATAGGAACAAATATTATGAACTTAACACTATCATTCTTGCATATATACATTCTCCTTTATGAATCATTGACCATTTTTATTTTAATGAGTATTTTTTAAATCCATGTTATTTGGGACATTTAGTGTTGTTTGAGCTATCTTTTAGGTAAATATTATATATTGATAACATTCATCACAGTTTATTAAGAATTTTAATTTGTTATTTTAAATTTCTAGATTTTACAAGTTTTGCTTTGGATTTTAAATGTGCCGACTAGGGAGTTCAGATGGGAGCTATATCCCCATGAGCTCTTTGAGACGACGCACAAGAAGGGGACTTCAGAATTTATGGATGTTAGAGCTCGGAGCATTCATGTAATTTATATAATTCTTTTTTTATATTACTTTGTGAAATGAAATTTATAATTAATATCATTAAATATGTTTTTGTTTGCATGGCTCCACCATAGGTATCTAATATCTCCATCCTTTAGCACCATTTGCCTCACCGTCACGACCAGTAGAGCGATCAGTTAATGAAGAACTGCAAACTCTCCAGTAAAAATTGGCTAATATGGAGGATAGTGAGCAACGGCATGAGCGTGAGTATCACGAGTTGTTGACCTATATGGATTCGATAATGAGATAGCTCCAGCCTTCTCAATTTTATCATCCTATTAACGATGGTACTTTTGATCTGAACAATGCGGATGATGATACTCCCGATTTATAGTATGCTTTGTTTTTTTATTATATTTTATATATACTCTCATCCTCCTGATGATGGTACTTTTGATCATGACACTATGGATGATAATATTCCTAATTTGTAGAATGTTTGGTTTTTTTGTTATATTTTATATATCGACTGTTATATTGATATATTTGACAAAAAAAATTTATATTCTTATTATCTAATTTCCTTATATGTAATATTGAAAAATATAATTATGTAAATAAAATACAAATATCAATAAAACAAAAAATATCACAGTTATTATAAAAAATAAATGAAATATAAAGGTCCATATATTAAAAATAACAATAAAATAATTTAAAAAAGAAATCAAAATATAGAAATGGAAAATTTCAATCCATTTTAAAATAAAAATAGACTCTTTCCATTTTTAATATAAAAGGATTAATCTGTTTCTATTACAATTTTTGTCCTAAATTTAAAATTAATTTAACAATAGATTAAATCGAAAACCTTTCCATAAATTGGATAATCTTATGCCTGACTACTCCTAGCTACGATTGTTCAGGTGTATATGTTTACCTCATGTTGATTCTTCGATGCGAAACAAATTAGTCCCCAAGGCTCATCAGTGTATCTTCCTCGAATATAGTGCAATAAGGGCTATTGTTGCTTTCCACTTTTCGATCAGGAAGGAACTCATCTATCGTCATGTCCAAAGCAAATAGCATTTCCTATTGATTTGTCCCCTGGACTGGACCTATTTATTCTGATTTTGAATTATACCATCATTATCAATTAAGGGGAAAAACATTTTTATGCACCTTTGGAAGAGGCCGGGGCTGCGACATTCTCTATCTCATCGAGGTGATAGATAGTCATGTGTTTTTCATGTAAATTGAAAAGCTCTTCAATCTTTTCTATTTGAAATGGATATTTTCATTTCTAAACCACCAAATTCATTCTTCATTATTCTGAATTTAGAAATAGAAATTATGTTTCTATTATAAATGGATTGTAATCCATGTCAAATAGAAATAGAAAAATCCATTTCTAATAGCAATAGATCTTCGGTTCAAGGATATATATTAGAAACAAATTATTTTTCTATTTTTCAGTAGAAATAAAAAATATGTTTCAGATCTGTTTAAAAATTAGAAATGGATTGGTTTTTCCATTTCCATTACGTTTAGAATGAGTATTTTCCAAACAAAATCATTCTGTTTCTGATTTTTTTTAAATTCATACAAAAATGGATTTTTTTTTAAATAGAATTTTTTATTTCTAAAATGCTTAATTTTGATAGTGGTAATTGCTAAGATTAACAACTTTCATTTGTTTTTATCAAAATTTCTACTTGTATTCCTTGAGTGTTGGGTGTGAGCATTGAAACATCATTGTAATTTTAAGTGTGAGCTTTGAAATACTTATATTATAGAGTGATCCCGAGAAAACTATTGTTTGGGTTGTGAGAAAGATTCTTAAGCCTTGTTAAAGTTCAGTGTGAGCTTGTGAAAACACCAAGTTAGAGTTGAGCTTGTGAAAAACTCAAGATTAGCGGAACCTTAACAAGTTGTTAAGGAAGTGGACATAGGATTGAGGTAATCCGAACCAATATAAACTCTTTGTGTTCATTCTTCTCTACTCTACTCCTTTCTTGCTATGTTAAATTTTAAATTTTAAATTTACCATCCCTTCTCCAAATCAACCAATTCACCCCCCCCCCCTCTTAGTTGCCATCATAGGATAACTATTGGTATCAGAGCCTCAAAATTTCAAGAAGCTTTATTATGAAATTTGATGAATAATGGCAGCCTCTTCTTCATCCACCTTATAAAGTAGTTGCCGAAGAATATTTGGAAGCATGCCCGAAATGGATATGATGTTGATGCATTCTTGCTTCGACCAGACTTGTCATATAATGAGTTCATACGGGACCAGCTGTTACACTTTGAGGTTGTTCCTGATGGGTTTGAAGATTTTGAGGAAGGAGGGGATGGAGAAGAAGAAGAAGAAGAAGAAGATGACGATGATGATGATGATGACCATGACGATGATGATAATGATAATATGGAGGAAGAAGTTAATGAGGAAAATGAGGAGGAGGATGATGATGGTGAGAAAAGTAGTGGGGATGAAGAGGAAGAAGAGGATGAGGAGGAAGGTAGTACAGGGAATGTTGCCCATGATGATGTCATGATTGTCTCCTCTCATGTATATATAATATTTTCTAAATCCTGGACTTGTCTTCTTATTGTGCTCTTTTAACATGAATTTTTATAGGCAATAGAGCAATCCGGTGGTCTTTGTTGTGATGTAGCCGATCCATCTCATGCATAAGCATCATAGCTAGATATAACACCCATAACGCCCTATGATGATCCATCTTTCGGGTTTTAGGTCTTCGATCTAAGCTATCTGGTTTGTATTTCCTATTTCATATTTACAAATGTTGAATGTATGCATGAAAATGTATGAACCTAACTTTTTCTTTTCTGGCTCACAGCGAATACTTAAATAGCAAAACCAGAAGTTGCGAGAGGAATTAGCCGCTAGTCACTGGCATGCGGATCATCTTGAACGGAACTTCCAAGACTTCATATTTCAAGGCTATAGAGATCTTGGTGCATCTTCATCAAGGAGGCACTGGACGGATGACATGATGTGCCACCTCCCTTCTCAGGCTTTGATTATGATAGGATCGATTCTTAGGATAATCGTGATCTAGGCAATTCTTTCTTGGGAGGAAACTGTGCAGATGATGTGCCTCCATCTCCAACAGGTAATGAATTTCTGAGTGCTTTATTTAACTACAGGCCACCACCTCTTTCACAGTAATTTGACTTGTAATACAGTGAGAAACTTATTATAAAAATAATGTACGGATACAAATAAAATAATTTAACTCTTCAAATGACCCCCCCCCCCTTTTTAATGTATGGATGTTTTTTTATGTCTGGACATTTTTGTATTACATATATATATATATACAAATTTATACCATGTTGAAATTCATTTAAAATGATTTCGACATGGATTAATTAAATCAACAAAACCAATACCCACATGGATTAGGTTTAACAATTTCCCACTTTGCAGCTAACTAAACTTATTTCGACATGGATTAAAATTTTTAACCCAATTCGACATGGATTTTCCTTCCCATATTTGACATGGATTTCTTCGACATTCGAAGAAGTAACACTCCAATAAATTCAAGGTAGTTACATTCCATAAAATCTCAAATTCTAAATTCAGGTTCAGTCTTTAACAATTTAAATCAATTGCATTTATGACGCCCATAATGACCGAGGCAAATTTAAAAAGGATAAAAAATTTATTCAAGATCATCAAGCCTAAACATTGGGAACAAATAGCATGGTTTCAACGTAATATTTTGAAGTACATTCAAAATATCAAATTGGATCATTCCTTTTTACATGCCATGGCTTCCTTTTGGGATGTGAAAACTAGGACGTTCAAGATAAATAACTTTGAAATTTGTCCCATGATTGAGGAATTTGAAGCTATTCTTGGATATCCAAGCAATCGACCAATGGCATTGCCAATACTGACTTTCAAAAATCATTAAAAGATGCAGATGTTGTTTCAACTTTCAAAGCCCAAAGTTCTATTGTTGATGAGAGGTGAGAAAATTTTGCTTAGTCCCTTGATTGACTTTTGTACTTCTCATTTAGCTCCCGCCAAAGCTTGAGGGTGCATGTTCTATCTTTTCTTACTTCGTCAATTCTTGCTTGTTTCTCCTGATGATGACCTCAATCCACAAGTACTGGATATTATGGACCAAATGGAAGGAGGATTATCACCAGTGACCATGATCTTTACCAAAACCCTAATTAGATTGGATCAATTCAAGATAGAATCTTCAAGGAGATTAGTTGGAAGTCCTCTGCTGCTTCAGCTAACTGCCTAAATTGCCCCTTCGGGTTTTCAATTTAGGCCTTTTGTTTTTATTGCTCTAATTTTACCTAGTCCGTCCTTGCAGGTTTTTAACCTAGCGGACTTTTTTTTTTATTATTGGTTTTAATTTTTGCCTAGACCACCCTTATGGGTTTTCGAAACTAGCAAACTGTCCTATTTTTTCTTTGGCTGCCCTTACAAGTTTTCAACCTAACGGGCTTCTATTTTATATTTAATTATTGCTTGTGTTTACAGATCTAGCTACAAGAGTATCTTTGCTTACTTGTCACTCCATCTATGGATTTTGCCAGATATCTGCTACAACATCATTCTGCTAAGAAACTACTCCATCTTGCTTCTTCATATGCCAACTAGATTGACTGGGTCTGCTAATGAGCTGCGATTAACATTTGTTGGTTGATACCTTGGTGGAAGATCACCCATGTCACAATTCAGACATATCCGATGTATTTTCCTCTTGCTGCTCTTCATCGAGATACTTGCTATGATCCTCATGGACTTGACCGCTAGTATGGAGCCCAGCCTTGAGGTTCTGAGTTCATTCTGTAACATCCAAAATTTTTGAAAATTTCTAATTTTTGGAAATTTTGATAAAATAAATTATAATTTAAAAGGATAAATTAAATTAATAGTTTTAAATGAAAATGAAGGGATTTTAAATGAAAAAGTGGAATATATATAGGATATATATGCAAAATATACATAACATATATAAAAGTCAACACTTTTTAAAAGAAAAAGGTGTTTTGGTAATTAAATCTTATAAATTCAAAATTAATAAAATAATTCAAAAACAAATTAATTTTAAATGGAAGAGGGAAATTAGGACTTATAATTTATTAAAAAAATAATTAAATTATTAAATATTAAATTATTTTAATAAATATATATGTGGTTAAAAAAAGATGAAAATGAAAGAATATTAAAAATATTATTCTTCTCCTTCTTCTTCTCAAGAACGTGGCTTCCATGGATGATTGAAGACCAAGGATTTTGCTTCTTCCATACTCCATAAATTGAAGGAATTAATAAGTTTCAAGTGGATTTTTGGTGATTTCCACCAAAATTAGTAAGTTTCCATTTCTTTTCTTTGAATTCCTTGGAAATTTAGATTATGTGAGAGTTTGGATTTTTATGTAGTATGTTATAATTGTTGGAATTGGTGTGTATGATGTTATTTTGGGTAGTTAACAATGATTCTAAGGTTAGATTGAAGTGATGATGGAGTTTGGTTAAAGAATGGTGAAGAGAGAGAATTTAGGGTTATGGATTTTTGGGGTTTTGAAAACATGAACTTTAATTGTGCAAATTGTTTCCAAATGAGTTGTTTTGATTCATAAACAAGTATTTTAAATTCAAATATTGGATTTGGTGGTGTTGGGTTGGAGTTTGAGAATGAAAGTGGAGATTTAGGGTTTTCAAAAGGTGATTTTCCAAAGTTGTTGAATTAAGTGATTGTATTTGTTTAAGCATGTTGTTTAGAGTTAAAAGTGATGAATATAAGCTTGGAATGAGTAATGGATTGTGTTGGAATGGAAAACCTTCAATGGGGGAAGGTTAGGCCATTTTTGAGATTTTGTATATAAGAGTGCATTTTTATAATGTAAATGATTTAAATGTATTAAAATATGTTTTTAATAATATAAATAAACTTAAAACACTAATTTAATTGTAGTAGAATGGAATTCTAATGTTGAAGTAAGGAAAGGCTAAATTTTTAGAAATTTGTAGGAGTGATGTGTAATTATGATTTAATGTTAGAAATGCCAATAAATGTGATACTAAATGATTATTTGCCATCACATTTGGTTTAGGCATTGAGGGAGGTTGATTTGCTTCATCCAAGTGGTGAAGGGCAAGTTGGAAGGATAGGATTGGAGGTTGTATTAAGCTTGCTTTGGGTTGCTAGTGGAGGTATGTACAAACTTTGAGTATAATGTTTATATTTGCATGACATTTCGACTTAACACATTTTGGTTGAAAAATGTGTTAAGCTACTTGGTTCATTGATTGTGTATGAATAATGTGCTATGACATTTGTAATGTCATATATGTGTTAAATGCATTGTGAAAAGCCATTGATAATGGCTAAATTGTGTAAAGTGTGAAATATGCATATTATGTGAAAATACCCAAGGTAATTGGGTAATGTGTTGTGAATGCAAAAATGAGATATGTGGAATAATGAAATGAATTGATATTGATAAAAATGACAAAAAATGAGAAAAGTGAGAAAAATGAGAAAGATGTGAAAAATAAGAAAAATGAGAAAAAAATGTGAAAATAAGGCAATGAGCCTAGTTTGATTATGAGAAATAAAATGAGAAATGAATTGTGAAAGTATTTGATAATGAGATAAATGAATTAATTGTGTGCCTAGTATGTTATTCAATTTTCAGAGTTCTGGGTTTGGCGGCATGCCTATGAATTGCTGGGCAGGTGAAAAGACCGGGTCGTAAGCCGAGCCCAGCTGATAAATGATAAATATGATGTTTTTGGGGTGAAAAGACTGGGTCGTAAGCCTCAAAAATTGTAGCAGTCTAGCCGAGTTGAGGACCACGATACTGGCCCTAAGGGTCTAGTCAGGTTGAGGTCCAAGCGATTGGGGCTGTTACATTATCCATGGATATATATATTGCCTACGGGGCTAGACACATTGTGTCATTATGGACCAAAGTAGTAACTCTGAAATTTGAATAGCATATTAAATCCTTTTTGGGCCCATGCTTGTTTTACTGTGAATTATGAATTATGATACAATTGAGTAATATAATGTTATGAGTTGTGCTTATGAATTATTTGAAAAATATAAGAAAGTGGATTGATGTGACATCTATATGCATTGTGCATTTGGTATTGCATTGAGTTATATTGTTATTATCAAAGTTTGTACCACTAGGCTTCAGCTTAGCGCGATTGTTTCCATAGCGCAGGTGACAGGGTAGACCTAGTTGAGCCAAAGAGTTCTTCTAGACCAGGTCGGGTCTAGACTTGTATTTGAGCTTGTAGAGTTGCTATCGAGATCAGAAACACTACCAGCAACATGTATATATTTTTATGTTATTGTACATTTTGAGTTTTATGCATAATATATTATATTTTGAATTTTCGTATTGTATATTGTAAAGAATGTTTGGGTCAATGTATTTGAAATGGGAGAGTAAGTGTGTTTTAAATTATATATATCTATATGTATAAATGTTTTAGAAAATTTTTGTGAAATTGAGAAGTATGGTTGAGAGGGTGATTGGAAATTATTGGGAGTATTTTCTTTTTGCAGGTTGAGTAATTGCTAAATTTAGGAATATCTAAAATACAGACAAAACTCTGGCAAATTTATTCCAGAGATTTATATATATATTATTTATTTTGGGTTCTTATAACAAGTAAAATAATATTTATATTCTATTTAATTTTTATATAATTAGAATTTTAAATTTTAAATTGGAAATGTAAAAAAAAAATTAGTAAATCCGTCTGTGACATTTTTGTACCGTATATGCATATTTTACATATGCTAGAAATATGTTTTGTACGTATATAGGTTATAAGGGTGTTACATTTGTTTTGATATCAGAGCCTAGGTTTGAGGTTCTCGACCTAGGTGGGGATGATAGAGAGAGAAAATGGGGGATTTGAAAAATAGTTTTTAATTGTAATACATGCATTGGCACTGGCAGTTTCTGATCTCTGATATAGTATTTTCTGCTTTGTTTGCAGATATAGGTAGTTATGGCATCTCGGCCGCATTAGGCTGCTGAGGGTAGTGCAGAGAGTGTGGCTCCAGATGAGGGTAGAGATGGAGCTAAAGTTGTATCTGCTGCTGAGGTATTTGTTTCTATGCTTGTGAGACCAGCAGCTGATGAGGTTCCGCCTGGCTGGGTATGGCATATGGTAGAGTTGTTGAGGCAGGCTCCAGTTCCGCAGCCGCCACAGCCATAGCCGCAGCAGCAGTTGCCGGTGAGGCAGTATGATAAATTGAGAAAGTATGGGGCTGAGAACTTTTTTGGTACTACAGATCCTGCTGTAGCAGAGCAGTGGCTAGACCGGGTTAAGAGGATATTTATTCAGTTATAGGCTAGTCCAGAAGAGAAGTTTGATTATGCCAGATCTCATCTGCAGAGAGATGCATATGATTGGTAGAAGACGGTTTCACATGCTTTGGATGATCCACTAGTCCTGACCTATGATGATGTCCTGCGGGAATTTGAGCAGAAGTATACTCCGAGAGAGTATAAAGATGCAAAGAAGATGGAATTCCTGAGTCTGAGATAGGATACCAGGATAGTGACCGAGTATGAGATTGAGTTTATTCGGTTGAGTCACTATGCTGGTGGGATCATTTCTGACGAGTTTGACAGGTGTAGGAGGTTTGAGGAGGGACTGAGACCCTCTATCATATGCATCATCGCAGGCTCTCAGTATTAAGATTTCTCCCAGTTAGTTGCAGCTACCAGGAGTGTTGAGAGGGCGCAGAGTCTTGCAACAGCTGCCAGGGTTGAGGAGACCAGAGTTAGGAGACCCCAGAGTGAGGCAGGGTCTTCATTAGTGAAGAGAGGCCGAGGGGGACATTTTCAGAGGTTTAGTAGGAGTCAGGGGCAGTTTGGCAGGTCAATACAGCAGCAGAGACAGAGATAGAGACCTGTAATTTCAGTGGCTAGTGCTCCAACCCAAGTGGCTCAGAGACCTGCTCCACCTACTTACATTCATTGTGGTAGAGTACACGGAGGTGTTTGTTGTTGGAGAGGTGCTTTCGGAGTGTGTTTTAGATGTGGGTCATCAGACCATTTTATCAAAGAATGTCCCACGCCACTAGATGTTAGGCAGGCAGATACTGCATCTTCTCTACCCAGTGTCAGAGGGCATTGTGGTGGCAGAGGTTTTAGTAGAGGTGGTCGCCCTGGGTTTAGTCAGAGAGGAGGCTCTACATCCGAAGGCAGTAGGCCAGATGAGGATGGGCCATCTCAGTGGGTTTATGTGATGTAGAGGCAGCCGGATGCTTCAGCCGTCATTGCAGGTACATTTTCTTTATTTGGTATTTCAGTCCTTGCTCTATTAGATCCTGGATCTATGCATTCATACATAAGTGCATCCATCTTGCCTGTGACTGAATTGCATTCTGAGTCCCTAGGATTTGATTTCTTGGTGACAAATCCTTTAGGGCATAGTGTTGTGGTGAGCAGGGTGCACCGAGATAGTCCAGTTGTTGTTCAAGATGAGGAGTTTCTCGGTGACCTGATTGAGATTCCTTTTAGGGAATATGATATGATTTTGGGCATGGATTGGTTATCCAAGCATGGGACTATGGTAGACTATCAGAAGAAATATATTACTTTGAGAACACGGGATGGTAGGGATGTTATAGTATCTAGTGAGAAGAGGTATCTTTCATCTATGTTTGTTTCAGCTGTTTCAGCTGGGAGAATGATTCGGAAGGGATGTAAGGCTTATCTTGCTCATGTTGTAGATACTAGAGTAGTGGGATCCCTGCTTGAAAGTATACCCATAGTTGCCAAGTTTCCAGATGTTTTCCCTGATGAGTTACCAGGGGTACCTCCTGAGAGAGAAGTGGACTTTGGTATCGACTTGTTGCCTGGTACCACTCCTATCTCTATTATCCCTTATCGGATGGCACCTGCTGAGTTGAGAGAGTTGAAAGTGTAGTTGCAGAAGTTATTGGATAAAGGGTTTGTCCGCCCTAGTGTGTCCCCGTGGGGAGAACCTATATTGTTTGTGAAGAAGAAGGATGGCACCATGAGATTGTGTATTGATTATAGGCAGTTGAATAAGGTGACCATCAAGAACAAGTATCCTTTACCTCGGATATATGATCTCTTTGATCAGTTGAAGGGAGCAGCAATATTCTCTAAGATTGATCTGTGATCAGGGTACCATCAGTTGAGAGTCAGAGATGTGGATGTACCCAAGACAACTTTTCGTACGAGGTATGTGCATTATGAGTTTCTGGTGATGCCCTTTGGATTGACGAATGTACCAGCAGCTTTTATGGATTTGATGAACAGGGTATTCAGACCATATTTAGATGAGTTTGTGGTGGTCTTCATTGATGATATCTTGGTGTATTCACGTAATGAGGAGGATCATGATAAGCATTTGTGGATCGTATTGCAGACTTTGAGAGAGAAGTAGTTGTATGCTAAACTATCTAAGTGTGAGTTCTGGCTCGATCAGGTAGCTTTTCTTGGTCATGTGGTTTCAGTAGAGGGTATTAGAGTTTATCCGAGTAAAATTGAGGCTATCTTAAATTGGAGTCCACCAAAGACTGTGACAGAGATTAGAAGTTTTCTGGGATTGGTAGGCTATTATCATCGGTTTGTGAAGGGTTTTTCTATAATAGCTACACCACTCACCATATTACTTTGGAAAGGAGTTAAATTTGTGTGGACAGATCGGTGTCAGGCGAGTTTTGAGCAGCTGAGGGAGATGTTGACTCAAGCTCCTATCCTTACCCTGCCTGTGGAAGGTAAACCATATATGATATACAGTGATGCTTCACATAGTGGTTTAGGTTGTGTTCTGATGCAGGAGGGTAGAGTCATTGCTTATGACTCTCGACAGTTGAAACTGCATGAGCTGAATTATCCAACGCATGATTTGGAATTAGCAACAATAGTCTTTGCCTTGAAGATTTGGCGGCATTATTTTTATGGGGAAAAGTGTTTCATTTATACAGATCACAAGAGTTTGAAATACCTGGGTGGTCAGAGAGAGCTGAATCTTCGGCAGAGGCAGTGGTTAGAGTTGATTAAAGACTACGACTGTTTGATTGATTATCATCCTGGTAAGACAAATGTTGTTGCTGATGTCTTGATTTAAAAATCTTTGGCAGATTTGACTGCTTATTCGCTCTCATTGCTTGTTGAGTTGAGAGCATTGCATGCTAGATTTGAGTATTATGATGATGGTGCTTTGATGGCTCAGTTGCAGTTGAGGCCAGTCCTATTGGATCATATTAGGGAGGCTCAATTAGCAGATGAGAGAATTCAAAAAATTGTGCTGGTTTATCAGAAAGGGGAAAGTCGAGACTTTTATGTGTGGGATGATGGCAGTCTATGGTACAGAGATAGATTGTGTATTCCTGATGATGCAGAATTGAAAAGAATGATATTAGAGGAAGCACATCAGTCACTTTTTGCTATGCACCCTGGGAGTACCAAGATGTATCAGGACTTGAAGTGACATTATTGGTGGTTAGATATGAAGAGGGACATAGCAGAGTTTGTATCCAGATGTCTCACTTGCCAGAAAGTGAAGGCTGAACACCAAGTTTCTTCAGGATTGCTCCAACCTTTATCAGTGCCAGAGTGAAAATGGGAGCGAGTGACAATGGATTTTGTGACTGGACTACCTTTGACTTAAAAGAAGCATGATGCAATCTGGGTGATAGTTGATCGGATGACGAAGATAACTCATTTTTTTCTAGTTCAGATGGATTATTCTCTTGAGAGGTTGGCTGAGCTGTATATTAATGAGATAGTCAGGTTACATGAAGTCTCAGTTTCTTTGGTGTCGAATCGAGATCCCCAGTTTACTTTGAGGTTTTGGAAGTGTTTGCATAATGCTCTGGGTTCTCAATTGCATTTTAGTACTGCTTTCCATCCTCAATTGCATTTTAGTACTGCTTTCCATGCTCTGGGGAATCGATTTCATGGGGCCATTTCCCAAATCCTTTGGTTTTGAATATATCCTTCTAGCAGTGGATTATGTGTCCAAGTGGGTTGAGGCTATCCCCACTAGGACTAATGATGCTAACATTGTGTTAAAATTCATGAAGGAGAATATTTTGAGCAGGTTTGGAACCCCCAAGGCAATAGTGAGTGATGGAGGAAGCCATTTTTGCAACAAATGGTTTGAAAAGTTGATGACCAAGTTGGGCATCCGACACAAAGTGGCAACTCCATACCATCCCCAAACGTCCGGGCAAGCTGAGATCTCAAACAAGCAGATCAAGGGGATTTTGGAAAAGACAGTGAGCACAACTCGGAAGGATTGGTCAATCCGACTCTCGGAAGCATTGTGGGCTTATAGGACTGCTTTTAAAACCCCATTGGGAATGAGTCCCTATAGGTTAGTCTTTGGCAAAGCTTGCCACCTCCCTGTGGAATTAAAGCACAAGGCTTATTGGGCAATAAAGACCACGAATATGGACTTAGATGAAGCAACGAAGCAAAGAATGCTTCAGATTTCCGAGCTTGATGAGCTTTAGAATGAGGCCTATAAGAGTTCGAGGATCTTCAAGGAAAAGACAAAAGCTATTCATGACAGGATGATTCTTCGAAGGACTTTTGAACCGGGAATGAAAGTCCTTCTTTTCAATTCGAGAATGCGGTTGTTTCCCGGAAAATTGAAGTCACGTTGGAGTGGACCCTTTCAAGTTACTCAAACATTCCCATATGGGGTTGTTGAGTTGCTTAATTTAAAAACCAACAAGAAGTTCAAGGTCAATGGACAAAGGGTGAAGCCCTACTTTGAAGAAATCAAAGTTGCAAAAATGGTGGAAAGCATGGTGTTCGTTGACAAATGATGCAACAATGTCCAACTATACGACATTAAAGAAGCGCTAAATGGGAGGCAACCCATCGGTTTGCATTTCTTTTCATAGTTACAATTTCATTTTTGCAATTTTAATTTCATGTTGAGTTAAATAAAATGGAATGGGTACTTTGATCGGTTTTCATTTTTCTTGAATGTGTTTCAAGATTAAGTAAGGAAGAAGATTGCATTTTTGTGATTTTGTGACACAAATAAACCATTAAAAAAATTCAAAACCAAATTGGCAGTGTAAGACACGGCCACTCGACATGGCCAAGCCACTGGCTGTGTCAAGCAAACCCAAAATCATACAGAGGCAGATACGACCAAAGGGCTTGGTCGTGTCCTTGGCCGTGTCACATAGACATGGCCAAGCTTCTCCCAGTGTCCCTTTCGTTTGGCTTGCAATTTTCTTTTGTTCCAGTATCAAACACGCTCAAGGGACAAGGCCAAGCCACTGGCCGTGTCCCTCAAATCCCATCAAACTTGATCAAGGGATATGGCCAAGCCACTGGCCGTGTCCCTCCAAATCCATCAAACACGGCCAAGCTTCACCAAGCTTGGCCGTATCATATCAATTTTCAAGTTTAAAAAACACGAATTCAGCCCATTTCTTCATTTTAAATCCCTAACTCCCCTTTCTCTCCTCTCTCTCTCTCTCGACTCCCTCTCCCAAAATCTCCATAACCACTTTCTTAAAGCTCAAAAATCATACTAAATCTCCCATTTTTCTTAACCAAAACTAATTTAAACTCATCCAATCTTCTTCTTTTCCCATTAAAAAGCAATTAAAACCGTTTAAGCTTCATTTTCAACAAAATATCAAAATGACAAGAACAAAGATGGTGTCTCACCACAAGAGGAGGCCACCTCCACCTTCAACTCCATCTTCATCATCATCATCTTCAAGGAGAGCGACTCTTCTCACTAGGGGTTTCTTTTCGGCGAGGTATGTTAGCGAAGAATCCCTTAATGCTCTTCATATTAGGGATAATTTTTATAGATTTGTTCAAAACCTTGGATGGGAGATATTATTTTCCCTTAAACCTTTGCAATTTCAAGAACTTACATTCGAATTTTTAACCTCAATCAAGGTTGAAAAAGATGATAAAAAGATTTGCACTAGGTTACATTTCAAACTGCTTGGGAAACCATTTGCCATTAGTATTGAGCAATTGAATGATATATTTGGTTTCCATCAACAAGGGGAACACTGTGTACCCAAGGGTTTTAGACAACAATTTGCATGGGGAGCACTGGGCTCGGGAACCTATGTGGCCAAATCAGCCAAGGCAACTAAATTGGCAAATCCCGCCCTAAGATACTTACATCGCTTCATGTCATATGGATTCTTTGCACGAAAAGAGAGCACAGGGGTTGTGGAACTTAGCGAACTATTTTTCTTAGACTGTGCTAGCAATGCCATACCCATTTGTACCGGCTATTGGTTAGCCGATGTGTTCGATAGTGTGGCAAATAAAAAGAGGGGTGCCATTTGCATTGGAGGATTAGTTACAACTTTAGCAATGACACTTCTTGATGATTTTGACCCGAGCAACTGCCGGATGACTAAGATCTCAGGTAAGGATTCATTAGATCTTGCCACACTTGAGAAGATGCGTATGGTTTTAAGAAAAGGAGGGGCCTATGTTATGGCTTCAGCTGAGCCAGAGGAACCGGAGGGCCATCAAAAGAGAACACGAGTCGAGGAGGAGTCCGACTTGGATTCTCTAGATTTGGATGAAGATTCTCCAATCTCGGATAATCAGGAGATTCTTAATAGGATTGAAGCACTGGAAAGAAAGGTCGATCATAACCATGCTGCAGTCATGGAACAATTGGACCAAATTAACAACAACCTTGCTATGATTCTGAGCCTCCACCCTTCAGCAGCATCATCGTCCCATCCTCCATCACCATAGATCCAATCAGCTCCAACCTCTTGAGAACACTTTTTACTTTCTTATTTTTAGTTATTGCATATTTTTGTTGTTATTGTTTTTAATGTTAACTCTTTATATTGTGTTTATTTTATATATTGTATTTTGTTCTTGAACAATTGTTGTTTGTGGATGAAAAGGTAGCACTTGCGTCACAAGGAAACGATGGAAAACAGGTTGTACCTTAATTTTTTTCTTTATTCACCTTGTTTCCATTGTGGACAATGTAAAACTTCAAGTGTGGGGTGTGTGCTAAGCCTTTTGTTCATGAATATAAATTGTCTATTTTCGTAATTGTTTTGTTATAGTTGTTTTGTTAAGTTTTGTGTTTTGTTTTATATTTGATTTTGATAGATATTGATAAGTTCAATTGTTATAAGATTGTTGATAAATGACTTTTGAATTTTTGAAGCATGAATTTGAGAATTGATTAGAATTAGTACTTATTGTCAATTTTGATGGTTATTCTTTGCATTGCCATTAAACTAGTGAGGAATTGAGCCATCAACATATCATTATTTTTATGTGTGAACATCTTTGATTTATGAATTACTAGAACTTGCTTTGACATGCATTTTGATACTACATAAGGATTTCAATTAGGCATCAATATGACTAAGGCAATTTAGGGTAATCCATTTTGGCTTAAAAAGACCAACCTTACATCCGACCTTAGTTCGCCAACTTTGAGCTTATTTCATTTTTCGCTTCTTTCTTTTTCACAACACCATCAGCTTGAACCATTGCATTTTAACTCTACCCGTTCATTAGTTTAAGAGCTTTAATGGAGTGTTGTGCTGAATAAAGTGTGGGGTTGAATTCAATGGGCTTTAAATTACAAATTATTGTATTCTTTAGTTGGATACCCTATAAAAAAAATGAAAATCAAAATAATAGAAGTTGTTGTTCTTATTGGAAGGGTTGTAATGAGTTTGGAAATTATCTTTGCTAATTAAACAAATGGATTTCCTTAAAAGCACTTAAATGCTTAGTGCTAAGAGATTGAGATGAATTTTGGGATTGTTGATCATGCTACATTGCTTGCTTCACTCTTGAAGTAATCTTGACCTAAATGAACAAACTCACTCTCCCAAATGTCATGCCTTTTCCTTAGCCCCGTTACAACCAAATAAAAGACCTTATGATTGATGCTTGATTGTGATTAGGTGGTGGAGAATTGATTGATAAGCAAGCCTATAGTCCTAATCTTTCATTGAATGTCGAGAGCTTAAACACTACCCAACTAAACACTTAAGAGGTTTGTGAGGGAGTGACAATTTTTGGTATGCATAGATTGACCATTAAGTTGCTTGAGTACCAATTATTCTTTATTCGATTATGATTGTGGATTTAATAAGATGGGAGTCTTAATGCATTCTTATAACTCTTGAACTTGACAATATTTATCTTGTTTTATTTGTTTTGATTTTTAACTTTGCTTGGGGACAAGAAAAGAATTAAGTGTGGGGTAATTGTTTAGATCAATTTTGTATATATATTTTTGTAGGATGTTTTTGTTGATTTTAAGTTAATTTTTACTTATGTTTGTTTGAAGTTGTTGATTTAGGTTGAAGAACATTTGATGGAGCTTTTTAATCAAAATTTGGTGGACTTGTTGGAGAAAAACATGTGACACGGCCAAGCTTGTCATGGCTTGGCCGTGTCTCTCATCAAAAGAAGAAGAAATCAAAGACAAGGCAGGACACGACCAGGATTAACCAAGCTTGGTCGTGTCCCTCAAGCAAACATGTCCAGAAGCAGACACGACCATGAGACACGGCCAAGCCACTGGCCGTGTCTCATCAAAGGAACAAAAGGCAAAGAAAGAAAAGAAAGAAGCAGAGACTGACACCATCAAGAGACACGGCCAAGCCACTGGCCGTGTCACCCCTTGGTGTTGGGAAATTGAGGTGATTACCACTCTATTCCCTTAGACCAGATTAGTAAGAGAGCGAAAATAAATGCAGAATAATAACACAGAATTTGATAACAGAGTTCGGCCAATTATGCCTACGTCTCCGGAGCTGCTGCAGACTTCTATTAAGGAGAAAATACAATGTGTTTACAAACACTCACAACCCTCACTCAATTATGAATAAGAATTTTTCCTCACAAAATTCTCTCAAAGACACTCTCTTCTCTTTACTTCTTCAATTTTGAGGTGTATCTTCCAAATGAAGTGGATGGGTTTATATAGGCTTCAAAAACATGGGTTGGTGAAATTAGTCAATAAATTTGGCACCTCCATTTTTTACTTTAACAATTCCCAAATTTAGGCACCTCCACTTTTGACAATGTCCTAAATTAGGCACCTCCATTTTTGACAATCCCCTTAATTAGGCACCTCCATTTTTGACAAAAAATGGTTGGTGCCTACTTCTTTGACAATCTCCCACTTGAAGACCGATTTCAATCTGTCTTCACATCTTGATCAATGCAACAGCTCTTCTACGACCTTGATACTAGTGTAGGCTAACTGAAGCTGAGCACAGCTTCAGTTTATCAATAGTCACCGTCTTCGTCAACATGTCTGCCGGATTTTGAGTTCCACTAATCTTCTCAAGTTTCAAAATCCCATCTTCCAGAAGTGACCTGATAAAGTGATACCGCAACTGTATGTGCTTCGTTCTGGCATGAAAAGACGGATTCTTCGCTAGATGTATGGCACTCTGACTGTCACAATGCAAGATATTGTTTTCTTGCTTCTTGCCCAACTCCTCCAAGAAACCTTGGAGCCAAACCATTTCTTTGCTGGCTTCCGTGACAGCGACATATTCTGCTTCAGTTGTGGAGAGAGCAACTATCTTCTGTAATTGAGAGACCCAGCTCACTGCGGTACCTCCTAGAGTATAGACATACCCTGTAGTGCTCTTTCTAACGTCAACATTTCCAGCTAAGTCAGCATCCACATAACCTGCTAGTGTCGTATCTCCACTTTTAAAACAAAGCGCCTTATCTGTGGTACCTCGAAGATATATGAGAATCCATTTGACTGCTTCCCAGTGTGCCTTGCCTGGATTATTCATGTACCTGCTAACAGCTCCCACTGCTTGAGCAATATCTGGTCTGGTACAAACCATGGCATACATCAAACTCCCAATTGCTGAGGCATATGGCACCTTCGTCATGTGTGCACGTTCCTCCTCCGTCTTCGGTGACTGTTCTTTGGAGAGTCTGAAATGAACACCTAAAGGTGTGCTCACTGATTTAGCATCTTGCATGTTGAATCTGGCTAGTACTTTGGTTATGTACTCAGCCTGTGATAACATCAAAGTCCCCGACTTCATGTCTCTCTTGATTCTCATTCCAAGAATCTGCTTTGCAGCACCCAGATCTTTCATTGCAAACTGTTTTGACAATTTCTGCTTTAAATTTTTAATCTCTTGCATGTCTGAACCTGCAACGAGCATATCATCGACGTATAACAATAAAATAATAAAGCTATTGTCAAACTTCTTGATGTAGCAACAATGATCTGCTTGGCATCTTGTGAAACCGCTGCTGCTCATAAAACTATCAAACTTTCTGTACCACTGTCTAGGAGCTTGTTTTAGACCATACAAACTCTTCTTCAACCTGCACACTAGATTTTTCTTGTCTGCCTTAATGAAGCCTTCTGGTTGCTTCATATAGATCTCTTCCTCCAAATCTCCATGAAGGAATGCTGTCTTTACATCTAATTGTTCAAGATGTAAATTTTCTGTGGCTACAATTTTCAATACCAGTCTGATTTTCGTAAGCTTCACAACTGGAGAGAAAATTTCAGTATAGTCAATACCTTCCTTTTGTTGAAAACCTTTTACAACCAATCTTGCTTTGTAGCGTTTACTTCCATCATGCTCTTCTTTGATCCTATAAATCCACTTGTTGTGGAGTGCTTTCTTGCCTTGTGGTAGTTCAGCTAATTCCCATGTATGATTTGACATGAGTGAGTCCATCTCATCTTTCATGGCAGACTCCCACTTGATTGAATCCTCCACTTGTATTGCTTCATCGTAGCACTCTGGTTCACCATTGTCTGTCAGCAACAAGTAATGCAAAGAAGGCGAGTAACGTTGGATTGGTCTTGTAATTCTGGAGGAGCGTCTCAATTCCGGCGTGCTTGGCTCCTCTACTTCAGGACTATTCTGAACATCATTTTTTAGAAATATCCTCGAACTCAGCAAATTCCTTATTTTCAACATCTATCTTGGAGCTATTTGATTTTGCATTTAATCTGTCTTTGTACATCACATTCTCATTGAATATGACATCCTGGCTTCTAATGATCTTGTGATTTTCATAATCCCAAAATCGGTAACCGAACTCATCACCACCATATCCAACAAAGACACATTTGTTTGACTTGGCATCCAATTTACTTCTTCCAGCAGAATCTATATGTATGTAAGAGATACAACCAAACACTCTTAAGTGTGAAAGGTTTACCTCTTTTTTGCTCCATGCTTCCTCTGGTATTCCACCATCTAGAGGTACTGAAGGCCCACGGTTGATTAGGTAGGCAGCGGTGTTGACAGCTTCAGCCCATAAATTCTTGGGCAAGTCAGCATGTATCCTCATGCTTCTGGCACGTTCATTCAGAGTTCTGTTCATGCGCTCAGCTACGCCATTCTGTTGCGGTGTCATGGGAACTGTTTTCTCCATCTTGATTCCGCTGTTTGCGCAAAATTCTCTGAATCTTCTATCTCTGTACTCTCCTCCATTGTCAGACCTCAATCGTTTGACTTTCAAACCAGTTTCATTTTCTACCATGGCCTTCCATTTTCTGAATGTATCAAAGACTTCTGATTTCTTCTTCAGAAAATACACCCATACCTTTCTTGTTGAATCGTCAATGAATGTGACGTAATACAATGAGCTTGCAAGAGATGGAATTGGAGACGGTCCCCATACATCGGTATGGACCAACTCTAATTTTTCTGCCTTGGGTGTCTTGCCAATCTTTGAAAAACTGACCTTCTTTTGTTTTCCAAAGATACAATCTTCACATAGGCCGACATTGATACTTTTCAGTTCCGGCAACTTTCCTTTTGACAAAAGCGTCTTCAGCCCTTTCTCGCTCATATGGCCAAGCCTTTGGTGCCATAGGTTTGATTTTTCATCTGCATCTGCTACTGAAATAACATTTTCTAAGTTTGAGGTTACATAGAGAGTGCCAGTTTTCTTACCACGAGCAATGACGAGTGCTCCTTTGGTAATCTTCCATTCACCGCTTTTGAAGGTTGTACCATAACCATCTTCATCAAGTTGTCCTACAGAGAGCAAATTCCTTTTAAGACCAGGAATATGTCTTACTCCTTGCAGCTTCCAGGTATTCCCGTTTGACAACTTTAATCGGACATCCCCTTTTCCTACGATCTTTAAGGTTTCATCATCAGCTAGATGAACCTTCCCGAAATCACCACTGACATAGTTGTCCATGATTTCTTGGCACGGAGTGGCGTGAAAAGATGCCCCAGAATCTAAAATCCATGATTCAATTGGACTGTTGACACTTAGAATCATGGCATCACCTGCTTCCTCGGTCACATTTGCAGATCCCTGTGCACCGCTATCTTTCTTTGGCGCTCGGCAATCTTTCTTAAAGTGACCCTTCTTGCCGCAGTTATAACACTTGAAATCTTTCTTTCCCGATCTAGATTTGTCTCTTCTAGATTTTGATCTGCCACGATTTGAACTTTTTTCTAAAGTTCTCCCTCTAGATTCTGTGTGTAAAGCTGAAGAGGTAGATGCTTCACCCAATTCTCTTCGTCGAATTTCTTCACTCAACACCAGATCCCGAACATCATCGAATTTTAATTTGGTTTTTCCCGATGAGCTGCTGACCGCTGTAACGGTAGCATTCCAACTATCTGGTAGAGATGATAAGAGAATTAAAGCCCGAATTTCAGCATCAAATTCAATTTCTACTGAACTCAACTGGGTTGTGATTGTGTTGAATTCATTCAGATGTTGGGCTACTGATGCCCCTTCTGCCATTTGCAAATTGAATAACCGCTTCATCAAATGAACTTTGTTTGAAGCTGATGGCTTTTCATACATGTTGGAGAGAGCCGCCATTAGACCTGCTGTGGTCTTTTCTTTGGCGATGTTGAAAGCAACATTTCGTGATAATGTCAATCGAATAACTCCAAGGGCTTGTCTGTCGAGAAGATTCCATTCTTCATCTTTCATGCCTTCTGGCTTTATTCCTGAGAGAGGTTGATATCACTTTTTCTGGTACAGATAATCTTCTATCTGCATCTTCCAGAAGCCAAAGTCCGCACCTTCGAATTTTTCAATTCTCACTTTTCCTTCATCTGCAGCCATCGCTCCCACTCGAATCTGGACTCCTTTGGATCGTTTCTGACTGTTTCTGCAAACCACTGTGTACTAGGACACCTTTGTCGACAAATCAAAATTGCCGACAGAATTTCACTATTCACGAAATTCACTATTCACGTGAATAGTAATCTTGCAAAAAATTGACAGAATTTATCACCCAAAGCTCTGATACCAGTTGTTGGGAAATTGAGGTGATTACCACTCTATTCCCTTAGACCAGATTAGTAAGAGAGCGAAAATAAATGCGGAATAATAACACAGAATTTGATAACAGAGTTCGGCCAATTATGCCTACGTCTCCGGAGCTGCTGCAGACTTCTATTAAGGAGAAAATACAATGTGTTTACAAACACTCACAACCCTCACTCAATTATGAATAAGAATTTTTCCTCACAAAATTCTCTCAAAGACACTCTCTTCTCTTTACTTCTTCAATTTTGAGGTGTATCTTCCAAATGAAGTGGATGGGTTTATATAGGCTTCAAAAACATGGGTTGGTGAAATTAGTCAATAAATTTGGCACCTCCATTTTTGACTTTAACAATTCCCAAATTTAGGCACCTCCACTTTTGACAATGTCCTAAATTAGGCACCTCCATTTTTGACAATCCCCTTAATTAGGCACCTCCATTTTTGACAAAAAATGGTTGGTGCCTACTTCTTTGACACTTGGACACAAAGAGGAGCATAAGGCAGCAAGGGACACGGCCAGAAGCTTGGCCGTGTCCCAAGAAAAAAAGACAAAACCAGGAGACATGGCCAGCAAGCTTGGCCGTGTCACCCTGGATCAATTGTTAGGCTTGCACGAGGTGAGATTAGTGGGGAACAAAAAGGATAAAAAGGAGTGAAATGTGGATGGATTTATGGAAGAAATACATAAAGAAATTGCAAAGTGGGAGATAAAGAGTGATGGGTGTCTTAAAAAATCAAAGTGGAAGAGCATGGAGGCAATAGAAAATAGATTTAATATATTGAGTAGACATTCTCTACACATTATTATCATCTTCTTCCTTGGTTCTTGCTTGGGAGAGCAAGACACCATTCTCCCATTCTTCATTCACCATTTTTCTTTCACACACTAAGAGCAAAGATAATTGTTGGAAGTAAAGTGAGTAGCTAGTTCTTGAGGATTAGGGTTTTAAGAGGCTTGAGTGGAGAGTTGAGAACTTGAGAGAGCTATCATTCATGCTTCAAGAAGAGAGCCATTGGTTCAAGAGATCTTGGAAGTTAATCATCACACATCAAAGAGGGAGCTACGAAAGAGACAAGGAGTCCGATTTTTAGCATCTCCAAAAGGGGTTTTTCAAACTCCTTCTTTTAATCCATTTCTTATATGTTGTTGTTGTATTAAGGATATTAATATTGCAATGAATAACTTTGATTTGGTTTATATTGAAATGAGCATTTGTTTAAAGAATATGATGAGCTAATTTACTCATGCTTTGGGTTGTAGTATATTTGATTGAATGATTTGATTTGATGATTCCATTGATATACCTTGTTATTTGTTAATTGCATTGAAATTAAAGGTAAATTGATAGATTGGCCACCTATTGATTACATAATATTGAATGACGGACCGAGAGTAGAAGTTTAATATCGGGACTATGCAATTGACTATCCTAAGAATGAATTAGAAATATAAGTTCTAGAGTTTATGAATTTGCTAATGTAAAATAGTTGGTTGTTGTTGATTCATAAATGTGAAAACTATTGAATTGATAATTGACTAATTAACCTAAAGGAAAAAATTAAGGAACAAGGTTATATTGATGGATAATTTGATAATTAAACATTTGATTAAATGGACCTACAACCCTAGGCATCATTTCCATAATCGAATTCATCTTGCACAAAATCATTCATTTTCATTTCTTAGGTTAATTACAATTCACCAATCCAATCACACACTTAAGTTTATTATTTCATGTTAATTGAACTATTACACGCAATTCCTTCCTTGTGAGATGACCTTGGGGCGATCACCATTACTACAATAGCCTCGTATACTTGCGAGTGCCGCTTTGTAGTAGTGTTAATTTAAGCACAACAGTCTTCACCCTTGAAAATGGATCTTCATCCTTGAGGATCGGGTCTTCACCCTTGTAAATGGATCTTCATCTTTGGAGATTGGGTCTTCACCCTTGTAAATGGATCTTCATCTTTGGAGATAGGGTCTTCACCCTTGTAAATGGATCTTTATCCTTGCTTCAGCTCTTTCAGTTGGATTGATCTTTTGTCTTTTGCATCTTAATTCTTTTGAGAATTCTAATTTTCTTCTTTTCTTTGTTTTTTTTTTGTCATTCTTTTTTGTTCTTCCTTTGCACTTTTGCAATAAATTCAACCCTTTTCAGCTAGCCTTTATATCCTCTCCTTACCCCCCTGCGTGGTAAAATATTAGAAGTGAGTCAAAATGTTTTGTTCATGCATAAACTTAAAAATTGAAAAGGAGAAACTTTGCCCCTCATGTAGGCTCAAACCCATGATTTTTCTATGCGGACTCTGATTGATGTTCTTGTTGTCTAGTTCTTCACAAAAGCACGCATTTCTTATCTTAGCAAAATTACTGGAACTTTCTCAAGCAATGGGCTTTCCATGCCCCCCTGATTTGATATCTTCTTTTGATTGTTTACTTCACAGGGTGTTTGCTTTTCACTTTAATAAAGAATAGACAATACAAGACAAGAAAGTGCGTATATGCTCATGTATGCATGATATGCATGAATAATACTCACAGTAGTTCCATTGACTCACAGACCAAGGTGATCAGCAGAAGTGTTCTCATTGGCTCTTTTGAGATGCCCATTCAATTCTTGCATTGGAATGAAAGGATGCTTCACCTTTATGGCTTTTATCTTCGAGATGTTGAAAATATGAATAATGGAGGCCCCAAATAGTAGAGATACATCCATTTTAAGTTATGATTTAGCATGTCAGTTGGTAGCTTCTTCATGACCTTGCCAGTAATCATTTCCTTTGCCCAATGTGTCCTTCAAGGTTTGACTATTCAAGATACTCCCCTTAACTTGAAGACTTCGTGAGATAAAAACATTTTTTATTTTTTGAATTTTAATTTTGAAATCAAATGTTGGCTTTGCTAAATCAATGTCAATGTACCTCAGGACTTGATTTTTCAAATTAACATATCTATAACATGACAACCCTAGTTACCGTACTAAACTCGGGAATCATTTCTATTTAAGCAAGAACTGTTGCACTTCAGATAGGCACATACACATTACTTGGCCAAAAGTCTCATTGAATTTAAATATTGTCTATCTCATATGCATGCTTATTCAAACTATCTCCACTAATAGACTTTACCTACCAAGAGAGATCAACAGGTCTTTGATAGGCTTGAAATGGGGTCTATAAGGGACATAGGTTTAAGTGAATGCCATTTTGAGATTGGAACTGGTGTGACACAATGGACAAATCCTCACACTACAAATTTCTTATTGGAACTTTAGATAGTTGGGAGCAATCTTTCTAGACTCCAAATCCTTCTATCTTCTTGGCATTAATCTGGATCTTGATTAGGACAATCTTTGCCCTTGTAAAAAGTTTGTTACCCAAATTTGTTTTTTTTTTCTTCTTCTCCCTTTTCTTTCTTTTTATTTTTCTTACTCTTCCCTTTATTTTGAGCATTTTATCATCCTTCCTTGTAGGACTGTCAAGTACAAAACTTTCAAGAACTGGATGGTCTTTCTCCTTTTCCTCTGATCTTTATCAAATCTATGGTTGGGTTGGACCAATGCAAGTCAAACTATCCTTATAAACCAAATGGAAGCCTTTTGCTTCTTTAGGTAAAAGAGAACTCAGTTGGCTTTTTGAACAACCTTTTGGGTTTTCTTTTCATTTTTTCTCTTTTTCTTTTTTCTTTTCTTTTTTTTCTTTTGTCTTTTTTCTTCTTTTTCCTTCTTCTTTTCTTTTGTTTTATTTCTTTCTCTCTTTTTTTGTTTGTTTTTTTGTTCTAGCTCTAAAAGAGTTGTCTTGTTTGTACTAACTTGGGCTTCCAATAATGGATGAGTGGAGTGACATAAATCCTCTTTAACAGGGATAAATCATTTGTTACTCTAGAGATATCAAGAAAACTTCAACTACCCTTATGTTCTTGAGAACTTTAACTACCTTTATGGTCTTGAGAACTTCATGGTCTTGACTATTAATTTCTTTCTTTAATCTTAGTGATCATAAGACTTGTCAAAAGTATCACAATAGTTCAGGGTAGGTTGTTGAAGTTATATGCCAATGAAAAGAAAGCTAAAATTTTATGAAGGCTCAAAGGGACATGTAATATCCCAAAGTATACCCTAAAAGTTTTGGAATATTTATTGTTGTATTTGGATTAAATGTATATGTTTAAGTGGAAAGAGAAAAGAGGTAAAGAGAAGAGTATATATGTTGTATATATGAGATATATACAACATATACAAGTCAAAGAAATGGAAGGTCAAAAGAAGATTTATTTATTTTTATTAAATTAATTGAAATGGAAATTAGTAAGTGGATGAAGATTTTTATGAATATTATATTAATAAAATTGCTTGGTTGAGAATTAAAGGGGGTTTTAGTGGTTGAAAGAAGAGTTGAGTGTTGACTTTGCTTTTCTCTATTCATCTTCTTCTTCTTTTCTTTTCCCCTTAGCCGGCTAGCTCCATAGCAAGAGAGGAAGTGAGATTTTGTCTTTCCAAACTCAAGATTGAAGGATGTTTCAAGTGATCAAGTTGGAAATCTAAGAATTTTTATCACTTTTGGTAAGTTCTCCATTTGATTCTTTGGTTTTCTTCTAAGTTTGTGTTTTGAGTTTGGTGTTTGATTGTTGATGGTATGTGTATATTTGATTATGATGTATTTGAGGGTGGTTGATCTTATTGGTGTTGATTTTGAAGATAGAGTTAAGTTTGGTGTTGGAAGAAAACAAGTGTTGTGTTTGAGTTGTGTGTATGTAATGGTTGTGAATTGGTGTTTGATGTATGTATTGAGTTGTTTTGATGTTTTTGCAAGTTAGTATGGTTTATGGGTGTGTTTAGTTAAGTTTTTTTGGAGTGGAAGATGGTGGAAGTAAGAGGTTTGTTGGATGTGATGTTGTTGTTGCCGGAATCAGGATTTTTGGCCTGACACGCCCATGAGCACGGCCAAGTCTTTAGGCGTGTCAATGATTCTATTTTCTGGATGGGTGACATGACCAGTGACATGCCCATGTCACTGAGTGTGTCATAGCTTCTGTGTTGTAGTAGCATTGACACGTCCAGTGACACGCCCATGTCACTGAGCATGTCATAGCTACTGTGTTGAGGGAGGATTGACACAGCCAGTGACATGCCTATGTCACTGAGCGTGTCAAAGCTTCTGTGTTGTGAGTTTAGGGCACGGTAAGGGACACGCCCGTGTTGTTAAGCGTGTCATGTGTAGAGTTTGCCCTAGTTGATTCTTAGCCTTATTATCTCATGTGTATCTTTAAGTGAGTGTGTATTATCACTTTTGGATTAGGTTTTGAAGAGATTGAGTTGCCTTAATCCAAGCGTTGGAGAATTCTTGGAAGAGGAAGTGTTTAGATTGGTGTGAGTTGCTCTTGAGGTAAGTACAAACCTACATGGTTGCATACATTTACATGACTTTGAGACTTAACACATTTGGTTGTAAATGTGTTAAGTAATTTATTACATTGTTATTACATTTGATTAATGTTATGATTTGCATAATGTGAAAGATATGATGATCATTCAAAATGTATGTCCAATGCAATTGTCTATGTATACTTTAATGATGAGATGTGCAGCCATTCTTGTTGGCTATAATGATGCAAATGAAATAATTGGGGCATGGTTGCCTAGTTTGATTATGAGAAATGAAATGAGAAATGAATTGTGAAAGAGATTGATAATGAGATAAATGAATTAATTGTGTGCCTAGTATGTTATTTAATTTTTAGAGTTCTGGGTTTGGCGACATGCTTATGAATTGCTGGGCAGGTGAAAAGACTGGGTCGTAAGCCGAGCCCAGCTGATAAATATGAAATATGATATTTTTGAGGTGAAAAGACCGGGTCGTAAGCCTCAAAAATAGTAACAGTATAGCCGGGTTGAGGACCAAGATACTGGGGCCCTAGGGTCTAGCCGGGTTGAGGTCCAAGAGACTGGGTCTATTACATTATCCATGGATAGATATATATATATATATCGCCTACGGGCTTGATGAATGTGATTATGAACCAAAGCAGTAACTCTGAACTTTGAATAACATATTAGATCC
Organism: Garcia nutans; assembly: GCA_947685225.1. Lineage (NCBI taxonomy): Eukaryota > Viridiplantae > Streptophyta > Magnoliopsida > Malpighiales > Euphorbiaceae > Garcia > Garcia nutans. The sequence continues at coordinate 9,440,101 of CANTUV010000024.1, read as the reverse complement.
TTTTTGGGCCCATGTTTGTCTTTGTTTCAATATGAATCATAAATGGTAAAACAATTAAATAAGATAATGAAATGTAATGTTATGAAATATAGCATTTTTGAATATGATCTCTATTGCTTGAAAGTATGACATTGACATTGCATTAAAGCATATTGTTATTGTGGTTTGTACCACTAAGCCTATAGCTTAGCGCGATTGTGGTTCATCGCACAGGTGACAGGGTAGAACCGGAGAGTTCAGCTAGACCGAGTCGAGTCTAGACTTTGAAGTGTTGATTGTGGGCTTAAAGATCAGAGACAAACTGCCAAACATGTATAAACTTTATGTTTTGTGAACATGGATTTTGATGTATTTATATATGTAAATACCACTACATTTTTCGCTGCATAATGTATAAATGTTTTATCTAATATAGTTTATAATATAATATGAAGTGTTTTAAGTTTTCTTATTTTATTGCAGAAGAGAAAAATTGGGTTATCTAATATACACCGTGGCACTCCTGTATTCGGTATACGTATATTACAGGTGTAGTAGTATGTAGTGTGTGTATATGGGGTACAAGGGTGTTACAGGACAACTAGGGATTAATATTTAATTGGGTGGATACTAGTTGTTGGCTAACCAAACAATGCCTAGATCATTTCTCTCTTAAATAAGCAGAGTTCAATTTCACCTTAAAAGTTTGTCAAAGCATGTTCTAAGACTGACTAAGACCTAGATAAAAGTAATTATGCAGGAGCCCTCTCTAAGTAAGCGTACACAACTCAATGCTATAGAGCAATTGCCTCACCTATTAAAGTCATTCGAGTCATGATGCCTAGATATATTAATTCATGAATCATCAAGCTAGATTCCTCATTGGTTGAGCACCAAAATGAACAAAAACCAACAAAAATTTTGATGAAAGTAATTTATTCAAACAGATTTAAATTTGAAAAACAAGATTGTTCTAATTAAATATTAAAGAAAGTAAAATTGAAAAGCAACATTCAAGCTAAGGAAACTTTAGTGAGTTTAATCCTCTTTTCCTTTCATATCTTCAATATTTCCATCTTGAAAAGATGATAAAACAAAATCTTCTTCCAATCCTTTTCCTACCATGAAGGTTGTTGGTGGTGGTACTCTGTTTAATTTTGGCAAAGGATTGTCTTTTGTGCTGGTCTTATCAGGCTCAAGCAGCTTACCACTGTCAATTAAATTTTGGATCTCATGTTTTAGTCACAAGCATTTGTCTATCTCATGTCCTTGTGTTTGATGAAACTCACAAAAGGCTTTAGTATTAAATTTTGGGGGCAAAGGTCGAGGGGCCAATGGCAGTAATCGTCCCTTCTTTTGTACCTTGTTGAAGACCCAAGACAAAGGCTTCCCCAGATAAGAAAACTACCTTCTATTTGATTAACCAGTTGTATTGACATCAATTCTTTTTGCGTGCTTTGATTTCCAGACTGGTAATTCCCTTTCTCATTCCTTCTTATTGAAAAGAGATTTTTCTCCCTTTCCCACTCTTCAATTTGTAGACCAGCTTGGAGAAGATCTTTGAAATCCCTTATAAGGGTGTGAGACATCCTTTTACGGAGACTAGGCAACACCCCTCTCACAATCATCCTTATTTGATCAGATTCATCGGGCCTCTTCTTGAGTAAAGCAGTCTTATTTCTCCATCTTTTCACATAGTCCATAAAATTTTCATTTGGTCGTTGCCTAATGGACTCAACTTCCATTGAGGTAACTTCCATTTCAACATTATATCCATATTATTGGATGAAAGCCTTATACAAAATGTCCCAATCTTTTTGTGTACTTTGCTCTAAGGTGTTGAACCAATTTTTGACAATAGGGTCCAATGAGAGTATGAAGTACCTTACAGTTTGAGCCTTAGTAGCTCGGGCAGACTGCATAGCAGTGATATACTGCTTCACATGGAGATGGGGGTTTCCAATACCATTGTATCTAGCAAAGGAAGGCATCTTAAACTTATAAGGGACCTCCTCATCTTGTTCAAATAGTTTGTCAATCTCGGACATCTCTTCGTTTTTTAGCTTCTTCTCAAATTTCTTTTCTAAATCAGCAATCATCTTTTCAACATCAAAAGCTTCGGTTTTCTCCATAGCTGATCTTTCGACAATCTTTGGTTCTTTCTTCTTGTCTTAAGGATCTTGGTAGTATTGAGCCCAATCATCATCATCAATGATCACCTTATCATCATCAAAAGCTACTTCACTAACTTTAGCCTTCCCTTTGTCCTTTGGCTTCTTAGTGCTAGCAGATACTTCGGCATGATTTTCTAAAATTGCAGTCAATTGGTTCTTCATGGTCTTAGCTAGGGCCTCTTTTATTTCTTCCATCTTGGAATTAAGGGCTTCATCGACCATTTTTTGAATTTGTTCAAGCTCCATTGCTTTTGGTGAGCAAATGATTGAGTAGTTGCTAGATTCTTTATCTCCGGCGTAGGTTGGATTGTCGTAAGCTTTTGAACAGTCGTAATCCAGGGCTTCATACCAGAGAGGATTAATGATATGAGATGCAAATATATGCATGTATGCACAAATAATCAACAAACAAGGACAAATAGGACGTTTCTTCCAACCTTATAACATCCACACACGAATGACGAGTATAACACCTTTATACCCTATATACGTACAATACATATTTTTAGCATATGTAAAATACACATATACAGTATAAAAATATCACAGACCGATTTAATAAAAAAATTTCACATTTCTATTTTAAGATTTCAAATACTAATATATAAAATAAATAGTATATAAATATTCTTTGCTTGTTATAGGAATCCAAAATAAATATTTTATACGAAAATCTCTGGGAAAAATTCGCCAGAGTTTTGTTTATAATTTGAACGTTTCAAAATTTAACAAAATACAACCTGCATATAACAAATACTCCAAATAAAATCAATTCACCAATACTTCTCAATTTCTCCATATTTTCTCAAAATACTTATATATAGGTATATATATATCAACATTACATATAAACTCCCATCTTAAACAAAATTATTCAAATCATTCTTTACAATTTACAATATATGCTTCAAAAATATATCATAACATACATAATATTAAAATATACTATAATATCAAAAATGTACATGCTGGCAACTGGCTCTGATCTTAATGTACCCAAAACAACTCTTCAAGCTCAAAAAATACAAACCTAGACTCGACCAGGTCTAGTAGAACTCTCCAGCTCTACCAAATCATCCATTACCAGCGCGACGAATTAAAAATAATAATAATAAAACTCAATGCAATTCCAATGCACAATGCATATAGATGTCACATCATTCTACTTTCTTATATTTTTCAAATATTTCATAATCGCAACTCATAGCATTATATTGCTCAATTTAATCACAATTCATAATTCACATTAAAGCAAAGACAAGCATGAGCCCAAAAAGGATTTAATATGCTATTCAAATTTTAGAGTTACTGCTTTGGTCCATAATGACACCATGTGTCTAGCCCGTAGGCAATATATATATATATATATCCATGGATAATGTAACAGCCCCAGTCTCTTGGACCTCAACCCGGCTAGACGCTTAGGCTCCAGTATCTTGGTCCTCAACCCGGCTAGACTGCTACAGTTTTTGAGGCTTACGACCCAGTCTTTTCACCATTCCAGCGTTTAGCCAATAGGCAATTATAGGCATGCCGCCAAACCCAGAACTCTAAAAATTGAATAACATACTAAGCACACAATTTATTCATATTTCTCATTATTAATCTCTTTCTCATTTTCACATATTCAATCTAGGCACATTGCCTTATTTTCACATTTTTTTTTCTCACTTTTCTCACTTTTACATTTTTTTTCTCATTTTTCTCACTTTTCTCATTTATTATCAATATCAATTCATTTTATTATTCCACATATCTCATTTTTACATTCACAACACATTACCCAATTACTTTGGGTATTTTCACATAATATACATATTTTACATTCTACACAATTTAGCCATTATCAATGGCTTTTCACAATGCATTTAACACATATATGATATTACAAATGTCATAGCACATTATTCATTCTCAATCAATGAACTAAGTAACTTAACACATTTTTCAACCAAAATGTGTTAAGCCCAAGTGTCATGCAATATAAACAATATATTTAAAGTTTGTACATACCTCTACTAGAAACCCAAAGCAAGCTTAACGCAACCTCCAATCCTATCCTTCCAACTTGCCCTTCACCACTTGGAAGAAGCAAATCAACCTCCCTCTATACCTATACCAAATGTGATCATACATAATCATTTAATATCACATTCTAAGGTATTCTCAACATCAAACCATAATTAAACATCACTCTAAACCAAATTCCAAAATTAAGCTTCACCTCACTTTAACTTTGAAAAACCATATCAAGCCATTTAAATTAGTGTTTTAAGTTTATTAATATCATTAGAAACATGTTTTAGCATGTTTAAACCAATTACATTAATAACCACATGCTTATGCTCAAAACCCTAAAATGGCATAACCTTCACCATTGAAGGATCTCCATTCCAATACAATCAAATTATCATTTCAATCTTATTTCCACCACTTATATCCTTAAATAACATGATTTAAGCATTAAAATCAAACAATTAATCATTCTTTGAAAATTCACTTTTCCAAAACTCTAAATCAATACTACCCTCTTCAAACTCTAACCAAACACAACTAAATCCAATATTTGACTTTAAAATACTTGTTTATGCATCAAAACAACTCATTTGGAATCAATTTGCAAAATTAAAAATCATGATTTCAAAAACTCAAATGTTCCGTAACCCTAAACTCTCTCTCTTCACCAATCTTACCAAAACTCAACCTTTTCTTTAATCCAACCTTAAAATCATTATTTACTCATCAAAAGAACTTCTTCCATACCCATTCCAATAATTATAATATGCTCTTTCAAAAACTCAATTCATACATATTCATAAGCTTTAAAGAACTTCATAATTTTGGAAATAAAGCTTACTTACTTGTTGGAAAATCACCAAAACTACTCTTATTCCCTTGAAACCTTGAAGAATTTGATGATGGAAGAAGCTAAAAATCTCCCTCTTTGGCCATGAAAGTCGTCCTTGAAGGAAAGAAGAAGAAGAAGACTTTATTTTTTTTATTTCTCTTTCCTTTCACCCTTTAATTTTAAACCATATATATATATATTAAATAATTTAATAATTAATTAATTATTTATTTATTTAATAAATTAAAAGTCTTAAATTTCCTCTTCCATTTAAAGATAATTTAATTTTGAATTATTTTATTAATTTTAAATTTCTAAGATTTAATTATCAAAATACCCTTTTACTTTGACTTTTCTTTTAAAAAGTATTGACTTTTATATGTTATGTATATTTTACATATATATCACATATATATTCCACTTTTTCATTTAAAAACCCTTCATCTTTCATTTAAAACCATTAATTTAATTTATCCATTTAAATTATAATTTATTTTATCAAATTTCAAAAAATTAGAACTTTTTAAAAATTTAGAATATTACACATATACACAAGTAATGTGTATCTTATATACACATCAAATGTATCTTATATGTGTATTAAATATTAAGTATGTAATGTATTAATCCAATATATACAATTAATATATCATATGTATATGTTATATATATTCTAGATATATATATTGAGTATATACAATTTATATCTCCAAATACTTATTTAATTTTTCTAAAATCACGTATGTTACAATTTTCTCCCCCCTTAAATAATTTCGTCTTCAAAATTATCCAGTATAGTAATAAATAATCCAAATCATTATTTTACCAAATTATATAATTTCTATTCTCCCCCTTAGGTTCATTCTTAATTTCCTTTATACCATTCCCTAACACATTATTATATTGTCTATTTACTTAAACAGTCACAATAGATCATTATATCTTCAATCGAATTGTCATTAGACAAAATTAGTTCATCTCCTGAATATATATACATCACACACCTATTGCACTCAAGATATCTGATCACTTCATTATCTTAAAAATATACTCTCATCACCTTAAATTCAAATGTTAATAACTTTTATCTTAACACAATAATTTTACACATCTTCACTCTGATCCTACTCTTTATACAATTACCACATATTAATTTAATATCATCATTATACAATAACAAAATCTTATTCCCTTATTAAAATTCATTCCAATTATACTATAACTAACACTTTTCTCTTATAATTATTTGAAACTAATATAACTTAGCTCCTTTCATATGCATATACATATCAAAACGTTGTATTATGCACATTATCATATAGCTTGCATATTCTTAATACAACTACACACATTGAATTTCAATAAATACTTTTAAACTTAATACATTTAGGATCAATTGATCTAACTATCACAATATGAATATCATAAACTTATTCCATTCTATCCAACCTTTAGTCTATTTTAAATTCATCAATCTATTTTTAATTCATGACCTAATTCTATTAGGTCAAATTTATTCTCAAATTTTAATTCTCTTCGAATTCATCATTACAAATAATATTCACTTCCCCTAGTCTCGTTTACTTTACACATCATTTTTATCATCTTATTCATTTTATACCACTTTCAAACATATTCATTATAACTCTTACTCACATTTCATAATTCCTTTCATTTACCATTTTCTCACATTTCTTATAGTAACCATATTTACAAAAATCACTTATCTTACACATCACTTAAAGCTCATCATATTTTCAAAATTCTCTTCTGTTTCCAAACTTTCTATAATTATAAACAAATTTCTAACATAAAATTATAAGATCCAACTACGCAAACCATAAGTCTTGACCATATTTTTTGAAGCATAACTATCAATCTCACCAAAGCTATCCAACGGTCATGCCATAATAATGGTCACGTCTGTGGCTTATAAATAACTACTTCCCTTCTATCATTCTTCTTCAAACATTTCCAATCACAATGTTAAGTTCGCATCGCAAAAATCACATTCATTTTCTAATCTTTTGATACACAAAAAGTTAACACATTTCAGCTCTGTTTCAAAGCAATTTACTCTTGATCACTTGATCATCATTAATCTATTAATCTCATTTTCAAGAGCTAACTTTATAAACTTTATTTTTATATTAATATAACATCAAAACACATCACTTTCACATTTATGGAAACCCATTTCAAAAATTCAAATTTTATATATTATAACCAACAACATGAACCTCACCAAATCTCATCCATATCACATTCTCAATCTTAAGATCATAACATTTACTTTTAAACAATACTAATTCATTTCCTTACACTAATTAACATCATCTATTAGATATCCTACTTTTACGTACTCAAACCCTAAATCCTGCATTATTGTTCCATAATAAATAATTCGCTATCATATGTGATTTCGCTCTTTGATTTTAATTATGAACTCTTTATTAAAAATTATTAAAAACTCCATATTCCTTCTTCATACTTCTACCCATATGTATATAAATTTTTATAATTTTCTTCATTCATTTGTCTCAGGAAATTAATTTATTACTCATGTATACAAAATTGTATGACTTCCTTAGTTTCATGTCACTCTCAATTTCAATTTTTATATTCCTTACCAATTCTTTATAAAAGCTTGTAAAATTTTAGCCATGTGCACTTGACACATATATGGACTTATATTTAAAATTTTAGATTTTTTCCAAATTGATTTAATATATTTAAAAATTAAATCTTCCAAAATTAGAGAATCTGTCTCTTTAATAATTTCTCTGGTAACACCCGGTTGTCCATTTTTTTCAGGTATCAAACCTTAATAAAAATTCATGAAATTTTAACCATATCTTATAGGAATACATATGATATTGTGTGTAAATATTTAGATTTTTCTGTGTTGGTTTACCATAGTTTCTAAATTTATTTTAATTTTCAATTTCTACAGATTCTGAGTTGCTAAATTTCTCCAACAATCTGTGTTCTTCTATTTTTCTTAATTAGAGATCCATCTTTAAAATTTATAAAATTTTATAAATTGGATTCTAACATATAGAAAAACTTTCTATTAAATTTTCAAACTCATCCAACATTTCTAGATTTGTCCAAAAATTCAAACAATATCACTTTGTAGTACACGTATAAAATTTTCTATAACTATCATGCTCATTTCCCAAACTTTTTATTTTTATATCTTAAATTATTTCCTAGATTATTTTTTTTTCTAATTTCACTTATTCATCAATTGAATCAGCTATGAATTTTTAATTTCAAATAAAAGTTTCAAAAATTCTTAATCCATACGCTCCAGAATGACGTTTCTATTGTGCCACTGTAATCTATATAACCCAAACGCCATCTCAATTCATATCCATTATATCAAATGGACATTGCCACATTAGGGATTAAATAAATTGCCAGTGCCAATGTATACATCACAATTGAAAATTATTTTTTTAAAATTTTAATTCTCTCTCTAACAACTCACCTAGGTCGAGAATCTCAAACCTAGGCTCTGATACCAAAATAAATATAACACCTTTATACCCTATATAAGTACAATACATATTTTCAGCATATGTAAAATACACATATACAGTATAAAAATATCACAGACCGATTTAATAAAAATTTTCACATTTTTGTTTTAAGATTTTAAATACTAATATATAAAATAAATAGTATATAAATATTCTTTGCTTGTTATAGGAATCCAAAATAAATATTTTATATGAAAATCTCTGGAAAAAATTCGCCAGAGTTTTGTTTATAATTTGAACGCTTCCAAAATTCAACAAAACACAACCTGTATAAAACAAACACTCCAAATAAAATCAATTCACCAATTCACCAATACTTCTCAATTTCTCCATATTTTCTCAAAATACTTATAAATAGGTATATATATATCAACATTATATATAAAATTCCATCTTAAACAAAATTATTCAAATCATTCTTTACAATTTATAATAAATGCTTCAAAAACATATCATAACATACATAATATTAAAATATACTATAATATAAAAAATGTACATGCTGGCAACTGGCTCTAATCTTGATGTACCCAAAATAACTCTTCAAGCTAAAAAAAATACAAACATAGACCCGACTAGGTCTAGTAGAACTCTTCGGCTCTACCAAATCATCCATCACCTGCGCGACGAATTACAATCGCCCAAAGCCGAAGCCTAGTGGTAAAAACTTTAATAATAACAATAAAACTCAATGCAATGCCAATGCACAATGCATATAGATGTCACATCATTCTACTTTCTTATATTTTTTAAATATTTCATAATCACAACCCATAGCATTATATTGCTCAATTTAATCACAATTCATAATTCACATTAAAGCAAAGACAAGCATGGACCAAAAAGGATCTAATATGCTATTCAAATTTCAGAGTTACTGCTTTGGTCCATAATGATACCATGTGTCTAGCACGTAGGCAATATATATATATATCCATGGATAATGTAACAGCCCCAGTCTCTTGGACCTCAACCCGGCTAGACCCTTAGGCCCTAGTATCTTGGTCCTCAACCCGGCTAGACTGCTACGGTTTTTGAGGCTTACGACCCAGTCTTTTCACCCAAAAAATATCATATTTATCAGCTAGCCTGGCTTACGACCCAGTCTTTTCACCATTCCAGCGTTTAGCCTATAGGCAATCATAGGCATGCCGCCAAACCCAGAACTCTGAAAATTGAATAACATACTAGGCACACAATTTATTTATATTTCTCATTATTAATCTCTTTCTCATTTTCACATATTCAATGTAGGCACATTGCCTTATTTTCATATTTTTTTTTCTCACTTTTCTCATTTTTACATTTTTTTCTCATTTTTCTCATTTTCACATTTTTCCCACTTTTCTCACTTTTCTCATTTATTATCAAAATCAATTCATTTCATTATTCCACATATCTCATTTTTGCATTCACAACACATTACCTAACTACTTTGGGTATTTTCACATAATATACATATTTCACATTCTACACAATTTAGCCATTATCAATAGCTTTTCACAATGCATTTAACACATATATGACATTACAAATGTCATAGCACATTATTCATACTCAATCAATGAACCAAGTAACTTAACACATTTTGCGTTTGGAAATAAGAAGACAGTTTGCGACAGCTGGCTACGAGGAAATTTTGATTTTGCAAGCGAGATGCGAGCGTCGGGCACGCCAGGCCATTTCACCCGCAGGAGGTTCCTGCGGGCAAAATGGCCCAAGGCCATTTCGTCCAACTCTTTCGGCGACGAATTTTTTCGTCGCCGATTTTTTCATCGCCGATTTTTATTTTTATTTATTTATTTTTATTATTTTTATTACTATAATTATAAAAAATAAATATTATTTAATTAAGCTAACACAATAATTATTTTGGACTAAATAAAATATATTTGACCGGACTGGGTCAAAAATTAAGGGTCTACACCCGATCTCCAAGGATGAAGATCCATTTACAAGGGTAAACACGATCTCCAAAGATGAAGATCCACTTTCAAAGGTGAAGACTCAATCTCCAAGGATGAAGATCCATTTTTAAGGGTGAAGACCCGACCTCCATAGATGATGATCCATCTACAAGGGTGGAAACCTAATCTCCAAGGATGAAGATCCATTTTCAAAGGTGAAGATCCGATGCTAAGGATGTAACACCCCATCTTAGCCTACATTTATAGACCAAGATGGACTGTTAACTCATGGTGGTTGTGTCTTAATATTTTACTTAGCCAATTTTAAATGCAGATTTTAAAAAAAAATTTGCCATAACCTCCCCTAAAAATGGAGGTCCCAAGTGTCGCCAAAACTGAATTTTCTTAGTTTTAAAAAATATTTTGTTTCACAATTCAACTCAAGCACACTCCCAATAATCCACCCTTATAACCTCAACTACATTCCTGCAAGAAGAATTCACACTTCTATACTTGCATACATAAGTGCTAAACCCAAATAAGATTTATTAGATTACTAGCAGTGTACGTGTTCTAGCTTTTCAGTATAATACATTTATTTGCTAGATCATACAAGCTTATGTACATGCCATATTGCTACAATCAATCATATCCAAACTCCTACCCAAAGTAGTAGTCAAGGCCAGCTGCGCAGGACATGCTGCAATCTCGTCTCCTCGTTTAACCTACGAGTTTAGAGGGAAACTAAACTCGCTAAGCAATTGCTTAGTGGGTACTTAAATCATTGCAATAAATAAATAAAATGAAAGAATGATTTGAACATACATTTATATACTTTAAAAACTTGAAAGGAATAAATACAAAACACAGATGGTAAAAAGGCTTGACTGAATAATTTGAATTTAAATAATTTTTCTTGCTTTTATCATTTTGGTTGCTCTACTGGTTTAACAGAACATCAGCGGATAAGGAAGGGTCATGATAAACATATCTTGTCATGATCATATTTCATTATCTTTCATCATAATTCTTGCACATGTGCCAATGGCCATTATCATTGCATCATTGATCATGTCATTGTAATCATCGGCCTTCAGCCGGAATATCATATCATGTCATAAGCAGTACTGCAGTAATAGTATGATGCATCATACCCTTATATCAAGGGTTCTGATATACCAAGTAGAGCATAAATAATTTATGAAATTACTTTGGTCATGATATTCAATAGGTCATGATTTTTCCATAATGCATATATTACTCTGATAACTTCTCATGATGCCTTTCTGATTATTCCAAACCCCTTTCGTGTCATTTTAAATGATATAACATCAATCTATATCATAATATTCAAGTTTTAACACATTTAGAAAAATGACCAAATGAATAGTAGCGCGGTGCGTAAAATTGGCAACGCAATGGCGCGCGACAACTAAATAGTAAAATCTGTTTTTACTGCTGAAAATCAGTCAACTTTGGAAATAGTTTTGACCAAGTAAACAACCTTATTTTTGGATGAATTTTTTCAGGAAAACACTTTCATCAGTTAAATAAATGCATGTAAAATTTCGTCGAAAAATTCTTTCGTTTGCCCCTTCAACGGACTGCCCAAAATGAAAGCTGCAGAATGGTGCCCAAAAGGGACCATTCGGCCCAATTTTCAAAACTTGAGGGAAATTCATTTTTTTTCTTGCAAAATTGATTTTTAGACTCCTTTTGTGATACCATTGAAAGACTAAGGGTCCCTCTTTCAAAAATCAATCCAAAGGGGTGATTAAAAGTTCATCAAAGTTTATGGATAATTGAGCAAAGTTTAGCTAGTTTGTTTTGTTTTCATTCTTTTCACAATCAATTGATTACAAATGGTTCAAGAGTACTTTCCCACATATTTACCACACATAATAACATTATTTCAAAACCATTTCAAAAGTCCCATAATGCAAAATATGTGAATTAATTGAAAAGGGCAATGATTTAAGTACCAAACCTTAATTCTTTTCACTTGTTTCTAGTTCTTTTATGCCTTCTTTGCTTCCTTCTCTCTCACTTCTTGATTTCCTATAATTTTCATAAAATCCATGTCAAGAACATAATAAAATTTAAGTGCTTCATGCCTTATTTTGCTAACTAATACTACTAGTCATCCTTTTTATCCTTAATCTTATATGTGCAAATCATCTCTTTCACTTTTCTTCAACTTCTTAAATTTTCTATAATCATCATATTTATTCTTTCATTTGTATCTTACAAATACTATAACCAATGAAAGAAATAGAACCATAGATGAATTTCCTTACCTTAAAATCTTATTCTCCACTCAAGTTTGCAACCTCTCTTTATTCTCCAAAATTAGCTACTTGAAAAAAAAACAATCTCTCTCTCTTTTCCCTTTCTCTTATTTTCGGCTAAGCAAGAACAAAGAGAGTTCTTGGCTTTATTTTTGTGGTGTTCTCTCCTCCAAATGGCAGCCAAGAGGGGTTAATATGTCATGGTGTAAATGTTGATTTCCCATTGGTACACATATGTGGGAAAATGGCTAATTCTCATTGGTCCAAATGTCTCCTTCTTTTATTTATTTACAACCCAAGCCCTTGGACTTCCTTTTAATTATATTTTGGCCTCTAACCTCCTTGTGCTGAAAATTTATGGTCTAAGGTGTGAAAAGACCAAAATACCCTCCGGCGATCACTCGTTCGTAACTTTTAAACCGCGCAATTTCGCCAAATGTTGTGGTATACTTTTTGACTCAGTTTTTCCTCTACTTTTCATTTTTAAGATCCATTATTACTTTCGAGACACTTTTGAAAATGACCATAATGCCCCTGGTCAAAATCCCCTATATCTTCCAAACCGTGCATTTTTGGGAAAAACCGTGTCACGCCGTTGCTACCCGATTTTTCTCTACTTTCCATTTCTGGGGTCTGTTATATGCACTGTTAAGGACCTCCAGAACAACTTTTGGTAATTACAGTCACCTTCCCAAAACTTTTTAGAAATTACAGTCACCTCCCCAAAACTTTGTAATCTTTTCAAATAGGTCCTTTCAGTTCTATAGAACTTCCCTTCACTTCGCGCTCTTGAGTAGCTTCTCGGGATGGTTCCTCTTACTGTATGCGGATGTACTATACATGGATATACTGTACATATGTACTGTATATGGATGTACTGTAAATATGTACAAATTGGGTCGTGACATTTCTTCCCCTCTAAAATTTAGGCTTCGTCCCGAAGCCGATCAGGTATAAAATTTAGGCTTCCATCCTCATTATTCCTTCCCTTTCCCAAATTATCTCTTCCATTCTATGGTTCTTTCGCCGCACTGTAACTGGAGGAAATCTCTTATTTCTTAATCCTTTGACTTTTCGTGCTAAAATTTCTATTGGTTCTTCTTCATAATTTAAGTCAGATTGGACTATGATGTTTTATGTCTTTATATCGTGTGTGAAGTTCAAACGATATTGCCTTATCATTGAAACATGAAAAACATTATATATTTTGTTTAGTTCTGGTAATAGCGTTAACCGATAGGCTATTGATCTATGCGTTCGATGATCTTGTATAGTCCAATAAGCCTAAGGCTTAACTTACTTTTCTGCTTAAATCTTAATACCTTCTTTCATGGGAAAGTCTTACGAAAAATCTTGAGAGTTCTATGTCCCTTCGTTTCGAGTTCGCATATGATTTTATCTTGTCTTTACTTAATTTCGTCCAACACTCTGGTGTTCCATGTTTTCTTTCGTATAATTCTTTATAGGGCGTCACCGTATGCTGAATTAATAGTCGTTGTTATTTGCATATTCAATTAAACTCAAATACCTATTCCAGCCACCCTTAAATTCTATAACACATACTCTTAATATGTCCTCCCAAAATTTGGATTACTCTTTCAAATCGTCCATCTGTTTATGGGTGAAAGGCAGTGCTATAATTTGTTTGGGTTTCAGAAGCTGTTTGCGACTTCGTCCATAAATTCATGGTGAACTGTGGACCTCTGCCTAAAATGATAGACGATGGAATCCTGTGTAATCATACAATTTCTTTGGCGTACATTTCCACCAATTTATCTATTGAATAATCCATTTGTAAAAGTAGAAAATGAGCTAACTTAGTTAGGCAGTCAACGATTATACGAACAATGTCATGCCGGCCTCGTGTTATTGGTACTTCTATGACAAAATCCACAGTGATATGTTCCCATTTCCATACCAGAGTGGGAATTAGTTGTAACAGTCCCGATAGTATTTGATGTTTCGCTTTTGCTTATTGACATATTAAACATTTGGTCATAAAATCAACAATATCTCTCTTCATTCTAGGCTACCATTAAAACTTCTTTAGATATTGATACATTTGTAACTCCTGGATGCATTGCGTAGAGACTACTATATGCTTTTCGAAAAAAAAATTTTCTTTCTTATGTCTCCCATTGTTAGTATCATTACTCTATTGTCATAATACAAACTACTGTTCTTAGAAATTTAGAATTTTATATCCTTTCCTCCTTGCACTTGCTTGATTCATTTTTGTATTTATTCATTTTCCTTTTTCACTTGATGAATTTCTTGAAAAGAAACATAGTTTATGCTTGCATTTCTACTACTAGTACTTCCTCTTCCATTGGTCTTAAACTAATCTTTATAGCGCCTAAGGCTGGTATCGATTTTCCTCCAAGTGCGTCGGCCACCACGTTAGCTTTTCCTAGATGATAATTTATAACTTAGCTGTTATTTCCAAAACTTGGGTTTACTTTCCTTACCATAAATTGAGATCCTCTTGGGTTGGCGGATATTTTAAACTTTTGCGTCTGTATAAATATAAAACTTTTCTCCATATAAATCATATCTCCAAATCTTGAAAGCCAGTACGATAACTGTTAATTCCAAATAGAGTGCCGCATTATTATTATTATTTTTTCGTATGGTTTAAATCATCAAAAGACTTATGCCACTATTTTATCCTTTTGCATAAGCATATAACCTTAACCAATGTGTGAAGCATCACTATATATCACAAATTCTTTGCTGGACATGGCCCGTATGGGTATTGAAGCATTCATTAACTTTTCCTTTAGTTTCTCAAAGTTCCTCTAACATTTATCAGTCCATTGGAGTTTGGCATTCCTTTGAAATAACCTTGTCATTGGGATGATAATAATGGAAAACCCTTTTATAAAACATTAATAGTACCCAGTCAGTCCTAAGAAGATTCTTACTTCTATTACTGTCTTTGGTGTTTTCCATTCCAAAATGGCTTTTGTTTTCTTAAGACCTACTTTAATGCCTTTATGCTACTATGGTGTGTTCTAAGAGTGTCACTTTTTTTCCAATCAAAACTCGTATTTGTCATATTTGATGTACAACTGCTTCTCTCGCAACATTTGCAATACTATGCAAAAGTATCGATCGTATTCTTCTTTGTTCCTTAAATAAATGAAGGTGTCGTCTATGAACACCATTTACAAATGGGTCAAAATATGGATGAAAGATATGATTCATTAAATCCATGAATGCTGCTGACACATTTGTGGTCTCAAAAGGCATTACAAGGAACTTATAATGACCGTATCGAGTTCTAGATGTAGTCTTTGGAATGTCTTATCCTTTGATCCATAGTTGCTGATATCCCAGTCGATGATCTATTATTATTATTATTATTATTTTGAAAGGACCTTGGTTCCCTTAAGTTGGTCGAATACATTGTCGATGGATGGTAATAGATATTTATCCTTAATCGTAAGCTCATTCAACTACTATAGTTCACATATGACCTTAAGGATTTATCTTTCTTCTTGACGAAGAGTACTGGCATGCCCCATGAAGAAATACTTGGCCGTATAAGACTCTTGTCAAGTAGCTTCTATAATTGTGTTTTCATTTCTTTGGGTTCCGCTGGTACCATTCAGTATGAGGCAACCGACACCAGTGCAATTCCCGGATATACATTTATAGTGAATCCTACTTTTCTCTTAGGTGATAATCCGGGTAGCTTGTCTAAAGAAACATCGAGAAAATCACGCATTGTTGATACCTCTTGAATCTTTATCACATTCTTCTTTACTTCCATAGTGCTTATCAAGTGTGCCTCACATCCATTTGTATGGAATGCCTTGTTGTAACTGCTGCTGTTACGTTGTTTAGGTAATCGGCTCTCTTTCCTACTGCCGTCACTTCCTCCTTGTGGGGAGTATGAAGTGTTACTCTCTTTCTTCTTATCATCGACCACTGTTTTATGCCTTGTTAGCCAATCCAATACCAACATTATGTCAAATTCTCGGAATGGTAACTCTATTAAATTTTCTGGAAATGCATTTTCATGTAACTCTATAGAACATTCTTTAATCACTTGTGTGTAACTACCTCGTCTCTTATCGGATTTATAACTAATGTTTCAAACTTAACATATCCTACTGGTAATTCTTCTAAGTTTTCATTGCATAGGCTCTGGCTGGTGTACTTGAATTGAGCTAGTCAATGGTCTCTGATTGTACTCTTTGAAAATTCGAATCACTTTCCTTTCTCCTGCTTCGGCCTCGGCCAAAAGCGGGCCGTGATTTTTTTTTTTCTGTCGGTGCTGGTGCATTCACTTGTCTTTTTGGCAGTTTACCCTAACACGATATGGTGCCCCGCATTCCCAGCATCCATCTGTTAAATACCAGCATTCACTCTTATGTCTTCATCCACAGTGTTTGCATAGAGGAGTAATATATCCTTCAAATCTATATTTCTTTCCAATCCTCCAATAATTTTTGAATTGTTACTTTTTCCTTTACCTAGTCCTTGGGTTGTTATTACTTTCATTCTTTCCTTTTTGATCTAATTTTAATTCTGCACTTTCTACCACTTTGGTTCTTAATTTCTCTCTTTCTCTTCTCTCTCTTTTTTTTCCATCATTTCCTGAATTCATAAATCTCATATATCTTCTTCTTATAATTTCTTAATTTTGATTATTACATTGGGGCATTTTCAAGAGGAATCACAATACAGTGTTTTGATTAGATTTCGTCTAGTTTCTACTCATATGGTCAGTCTCCTACCTTATTAAGACTCACGGGATGGTCACCCATCATCATTGATTGAGCACGTTTAACTCCGGTTTCCTGCTAAATTTCAACACGACGGTGTCGGGTCAGCAGTATCTTCTTAGTGCGCTTACTTCATCTGCTTGTGTGAATATTGTACATGGGGTTACTGTACATATTCTCTAATGGTCGGACATGAGAATTTCTCATATACTTATTTCTGTTCACTCATCTTTGTTATCTAAGTTCTATCTATTTTATCTCTTACTGTCTGGTCTTAACATTTTACGTACTTTTCTTTTATCCTCTTATTTTGTTCCTCCTTTTATTCCATTCTTCAAATTTCATTTTCTTATATACATTTTCATATTCATATACGCCTATCTAACCTTCTCCTGGAACCCCCTTATAAGGACCCCTGTATACTGGCTACGGATGTCTGGCACTTTGAACCTCGGCCGGATCCTTGGCTTTGTGATCACCGTCTTTACTATTCAAAACTATCTTCACTTCTAAACTTCTTCTCAACTTGTCAAAATCTTCCCAAGCTTTAAGTTTGTACTCTCTTTTGTTGCATACGTTGGTGTCTACTTCTCTAATCTATGTATACCCTCTCAATACCTAAAACTTTCACAGCTAATCTTGAAAATTTAAACACGTCCATGACTACTAATTGTACTTTAATTCCATTATTTAATCCTTCCAAAACCTTTGACTTCTTTCTTGCTTTGTTTCTATCATTTTCTTTGCATACTTACTGAGACGGGTGAACTCTCTATCATACTCAGATACTGTCATTCTTCCTTGCTGTAGATATATAAACTCAATTCTCCTTCCGTTTAAGTATGTTTTACCAAGTGTATGTTTCTTCTACCCAAAGGGACATGGCATAATTAAATCTTTTATCTGGCGTGTATCTCAGTTGTTCCAATGCCCTACTGGTACTGTCCAAACAGTACTCAACTTCTTCAAATCCTTCTTCTCTACTAGCCTTAAATTCTTTAGCCTCATATTTCCTTAACTTCTCGATTGGGGACTTTCTTTCTCTTTTGGTAGCAACAGGTACCATTCTTGCTGTTTATTGCAATGGTACTATCATCTATCTTAAATAAACTTTGGGGCCTTCCACAGCCACCGTTGCGGATCGTGGCATAAGTCCGAGATCCATTTCTACATTTATGGGTACGAAAAGCGTGTGATTCCTTTTCTTGATCTATAATTCTTTGTGATTCTGCCTCTTGCAACCTTATACCGTATACATATATCGTGATAAGAATTAGCAGCTGGCTTGACTCAACACATTAACTTTCCTAAATGGCATGTACGTAAGCACTATTAGATTTTCCTTTATCACATGTACCTTATATACTTATGTATTTATAATATTCTTTCTACTATATCGACATTTTGTACCTAAATGATATATGCTCTCATTTCTTATCTGCTATAGGATATCCCATTTTACATTGGTAATGGCCACTCCCAACATAAAATGTGTATCCTCCTATGTTGAATTTTCCAGGACCGGCTAATCCGGTGCTCTGATACCACTAAATGTAACACCCCATCTTAGCCTACATTTATAGACCAAGATGGACTGTTAACTCATGGTGGTTGTGTCTTAATATTTTACTTAGCCAATTTTAAATGCAGATTTTAAAAAAAATTTGCCATAACCTCCCCTAAAAATGGAGGTCCCAAGTGTCGCCAAAACTGATTTTTCTTA
The DNA here is from genome assembly GCA_947685225.1 of Garcia nutans. NCBI lineage: Eukaryota > Viridiplantae > Streptophyta > Magnoliopsida > Malpighiales > Euphorbiaceae > Garcia > Garcia nutans. Next base: position 9,420,904 of record CANTUV010000024.1, on the reverse strand, counting down.
GTTTTGAAAAATATTTTGTTTCACAATTCAACTCAAGCACACTCCCAATAATCCACCCTTATAACCTCAACTACATTCCTGCAAGAAGAATTCACACTTCTATACTTGCATACATAAGTGCTAAACCCAAATAAGATTTATTAGATTACTAGCAGTGTACGTGTTCTAGCTTTTCAGTATAATACATTTATTTGCTAGATCATACAAGCTTATGTACATGCCATATTGCTACAATCAATCATATCCAAACTCCTACCCAAAGTAGTAGTCAAGGCCAGCTGCGCAGGACATGCTGCAATCTCGTCTCCTCGTTTAACCTACGAGTTTAGAGGGAAACTAAACTCGCTAAGCAATTGCTTAGTGGGTACTTAAATCATTGCAATAAATAAATAAAATGAAAGAATGATTTGAACATACATTTATATACTTTAAAAACTTGAAAGGAATAAATACAAAACACAGATGGTAAAAAGGCTTGACTGAATAATTTGAATTTAAATAATTTTTCTTGCTTTTATCATTTTGGTTGCTCTACTGGTTTAACAGAACATCAGCGGATAAGGAAGGGTCATGATAAACATATCTTGTCATGATCATATTTCATTATCTTTCATCATAATTCTTGCACATGTTCCAATGGCCATTATCATTGCATCATTGATCATGTCATTGTAATCATCGGCCTTCAGCCGGAATATCATATCATGTCATAAGCAGTACTGCAGTAATAGTATGATGCATCATACCCTTATATCAAGGGTTCTGATATACCAAGTAGAGCATAAATAATTTATGAAGTTACTTTGGTCATGATATTCAATAGGTCATGATTTTTCCATAATGCATATATTACTCGGATAACTTCTCATGATGCCTTTCTGATTATTCCAAACCCCTTTCGTGTCATTTTAAATGATATAACATCAATCTATATCATAATATTCAAGTTTTAACACATTTAGAAAAATGACCAAATGAATAGTAGCGCGGTGCGTAAAATTGGCAACGCAATGGCGCGCGACAACTAAATAGTAAAATCTGTTTTTACTGCTGAAAATCAGTCAACTTTGGAAATAGTTTTGACCAAGTAAACAACCTTATTTTTGGATGAATTTTTGCAGGAAAACACTTTCATCAGTTAAATAAATGCATGTAAAATTTCGTCAAAAAATTCTTTCGTTTGCCCCTTCAACGGACTGCCCAAAATGAAAGCTGCAGAATGGTGCCCAAAAGGGACCATTCGGCCCAATTTTCAAAACTTGAGGGAAATTCATTTTTTTTCTTGCAAAATTGATTTTTAGACTCCTTTTGTGATACCATTGAAAGACTAAGGGTCCCTCTTTCAAAAATCAATCCAAAGGGGTGATTAAAAGTTCATCAAAGTTTATGGATAATTGAGCAAAGTTTAGCTAGTTTGTTTTGTTTTCATTCTTTTCACAATCAATTGATTACAAATGGTTCAAGAGTACTTTCCCACATATTTACCACACATAATAACATTATTTCAAAACCATTTCAAAAGTCCCATAATGCAAAATATGTGAATTAATTGAAAAGGGCAATGATTTAAGTACCAAACCTTAATTCTTTTCACTTGTTTCTAGTTCTTTTATGCCTTCTTTGCTTCCTTCTCTCTCACTTCTTGATTTCCTATAATTTTCATAAAATCTATGTCAAGAACATAATAAAATTTAAGTGCTTCATGCCTTATTTTGCTAACTAATACTACTAGTCATCCTTTTTATCCTTAATCTTATATGTGCAAATCATCTCTTTCACTTTTCTTCAACTTCTTAAATTTTCTATAATCATCATATTTATTCTTTCATTTGTATCTTACAAATACTATAACCAATGAAATAAATAGAACCATAGATGAACTTCCTTACCTTAAAATCTTATTCTCCACCCAAGTTTGCAACCTCTCTTTATTCTCCAAAATTAGCTACTTGAAAAAAAAACAATCTCTCTCTCTTTTCCCTTTCTCTTATTTTCAGCCAAGCAAGAGCAAAGAGAGTTCTTGGCTTTATTTTTGTGGTGTTCTCTCCTCCAAATGGCAGCCAAGAGGGGTTAATATGTCATGGTGTAAATGTTGATTTCCCATTGGTACACATATGTGGAAAAATGGCTAATTCTCATTGGTCCAAATGTCTCCTTCTTTTATTTATTTACAACCCAAGCCCTTGGACTTCCTTTTAATTATATTTTGGCCCCTAACCTCCTTGTGCTGAAATTTTATGGTCTAAGGTGTGAAAAGACCAAAATACCCTCCGACGATCACTCGTTCGTAACTTTTAAACCGTGCACTTTCGCCGAATGCTGTGGTATACTTTTTGACTCAGTTTTTCCTCTACTTTTCATTTTTAAGATCCATTATTACTTTCGAGATACTTTTGAAAATGACCATAATGCCCCTGGTCAAAATCCCCTATATCTTCCAAATCGTGCGTTTTCGGGAAAAACCGTGTCACGCCGTTGCTACCCGATTTTTCTCTACTTTCCATTTCTAGGGTCTGTTATATGCACTGTTAAGGACCTCCAGAACAACTTTTGGTAATTACAGTCACCTCCCCAAAACTTTTTAGAAATTACAGTCACCTCCCCAAAACTTTGTAATCTTTTCAAATAGGTCCTTTCAGTTCTATAGAACTTCCCTTCACTTCGCGCTCTTGAGTAGCTTCTCGGGATGGTTCCTCTTACTGTATGCGGATGTACTATACATGGTTATACTGTACATATGTACTGTACATGGATGTACTGTAAATATGTACAAATTGGGTCGTGACAAAGGATGAAGATCCAAGGTCCAACGATGAAGATCCATTTTGAGGGTGACCACAATGCATAGAACAGCCAGAGCAGTCAGACATCTCAATTGATGAAAGGTCAGTCAAAATCAAATTCAGTTTTGGGTCCAAGTACCTATTCTCAGGTCCAAGTACCCAAATCAAATCAGTCTCGGGTCCAAGTATCCAATCTTGGGTCCAAGTATCCAATCTCGGGTCTAAGTACCCAAATTCAATTCAATCTTGGGTCCAAGTAGCCAAATCAAATTAGTCTCGAGTCCAAGTACCCAATCTCAGGTCCATGTACACAATCTCGTGTCCAAGTACCTAAATTCAATTCAATCTCGGGTCCAAGTACCCAAATCAAGTTCAGTCTTGGGTCCAAGTACCAGAAACAAATTCAACCACCTCATCAGAAATTAAGTCTTATTGCTTTTCACTCTCTTTTACTGAAGTCTCAGACCGTTCAAGTAGGGGGCAAACTGTAGACCCTTAATTTTTGACCCAGTCCGGTCCGTTATTTTTTATAGTCCAAAATAATTTTTGTGCTATTTTAATTTTTTAGTATTTATTTTTTATAAGTTTTAATAAAATAAAAATAATAATAAATAATAATAAATAAATAAACCAAAATAAAAATAAAAATCGCGAAAAATTCATTGCTGAAAAAGTTGAACGAAATGGGCAAGGCCCACCCCTCGTAATTTTTCGACGCAGCAGCCCGCAGCAGTTTTTTCGCCAGCGAAATTTTTTCGACGTAATTTTTTCCGAAACCAAATTCTATTTGGTTTCGGTTTCTTTTTCCTAATTAATGATAAATTCCTGAAACAATTGGAATTAAGCTTCCAAAATCTCCTATAAATAACACTAAAAAGACATAGAAAAAGGGAATTTTTGGATGAACGATCGGACTGGATTTTAAGGAGGAATTTTGGAAAGGAGATCGGACTTTAAAACTTTTCTGGTAGTGAAAACGATCGGACTTTTTAGAGGAGAATAAGCAAGCGAGCAATCAATCTATCAAAGGCAGCCATCTTGCCTTTGTCCTTGTTCATCCAAGAAGCAATTTTTGGTGAAACCAACAAACAAAGATTTGAATATCTAATCTCTTTTTTCCTTACAGTAGCTTCAATAATTAAATTGTTTCTTTTGATTTTAAAAACCTTAATTCGTTTCTCCTAAAACCTAAGAACCCTAATCTATCTCTTCAAAATCTTAAAACCCTAATCTACTTTCCAACTTTCCAAAACCTTAAATCGTTTTATTAATTCCCAAAATCCTAATCTACTATCCAATTTTCCAAAACCTTAAAACACCAAATTGATCCTTCTATTTCCAAAAACCCTAAAAAATATTTTCTGTTTCCAAAAACCTTAAATCTTCTTACCTATTTCAAAAAACTTTATAAAACTCTAAACTGTTTTTCTCAAATCCTAAAATCAAAATATGTTTTCCAAAACACCAAAAACCCTAATTCTCTCAAAGCCAAAACCGTAAACCTTAATTTTCCTAAACCCTAATCCTTAAAACCTTATAAACCTAAATATTAAAATTCAATACAGTAAGCCTAAAAACAACAATCCAGTAGCTAATAATCATAAACCTATTGTTTTAATATTCTAAAACACTAATTTCATATTGTTACCCATAAACCCTAGTTTGATTCATGAAACCTTAATCCATTTTAATTTTCTTAAACCGTTACAGTAGCTAAGAAATATAAACCTTAATATACTAAAATCCCAAAATCCCTAAAATATTAATTAAAGAATTTTAAATAGAAACGGTAACCCTAATTTGTATCTTTACTTGCTTTATTTTTAGATTTAATTATATGCTTTGATTTATTTGTAATGCTTTATTTAATTTATCATGGATGGATGTTTATTTTATATTTTGGTGATATCCTTGATGAATGATTTATTTATGATGAATGGTTATTTACTTCTATCGATTTATTTTGATTTTCAAATGTTGTAAGAGGTATGTTTCCACTTTGTGGGAACCTCATCAATTAAGTTCTATGTAATTTAAATTGCTTTTATATCTTAAACCAATGTAAAGGACATATTTCTACCTCTCAGTGGGTGTCCTATTTAGCTTAGACATGGATGATGTAAGGGCATGTTTCCATCTTCGGATGGGTGTCCATTTATTTGTTTTACTTGGACATTGTTTTGATTTTAATATAACGATGCTTTATTTCAATTATTATATGTAATATGGATAATATTGTTATATTTATGAATTTTATAATATTAAGACCTGTAAAGGAGGCCGGTTCCAATGAACCGGGCGTTGTGGGGGTGCTGGGCCATTTCTCACCTTCCCCACACGTACCCAACTTTTTGAACCCATTAGGGGTTGGAGATTCCTTAGGAATCGAGTCATCCACCCCTTTCTTTTTCCCGGCCTGTCCGAGTGGTGACTCCATTTTCTCCGGACTTAGGTCCATGTTCTCTAAGGCCTCGAGCCTAAACAGTGCTGAAGTCTTAAGAACCATTCCACAGGGAGTGGGGGCAAAAATCCCCGCTCACAATATGGTTTTGACTTTTCTTCTTTTAACTCCCACTCTCCATTCACTTGGGATACCACTAATATTGAATCACCAAAGACTTGCACCTTATCCATCTTTATAATTATCAGGGTCTTGTTTGGATCATTTATGATTGTATTTTTAAAGTAATATTATTTGTTTTCAGTTAATTTTTCATTTGATTTGTGTTTAAAGTTTGTTTGAAGTGTTGGTTTTAGGTTGAAGTGCAAAAACTCCCTTGGATAGATCAAAACAATGATGGAAGAGCATGAATCAAGCAAGACACGGCCAAGTCAAAGCAAGCTTGGCCGTGTCACTCACTAAGGCAAGGAACAAACAAGAGACACGGCTAAGTAAACTTGGCTTGGCCGTGTCCCTGAAAGAAATTAAGGCTGTAACACCCCTATACCCCCTATACGCACACTACAAACCACCATATATGTAATATACGTATACTAAATATAGGAATGCTACGGTTTACTAAACAAACCACTCATTCCTTTTAACAATAATATGAGAAAACTTGAAAACATTCAAATCATATTATAAAGTACAATAGATAAAACATCTATGTAATACGCAGCGGAAAATATAATGGTATTTACAAATATATATACATATCAAAATCCATGTTTTACAAAACATAAACTTTATACATGTTTGGCAGTTTGTCTTTGATCTTTAAGCCCTCTATCAACACCTCAGAAACTAGACTCCACTCGGTCTAACTGAACCCTCTGGTTCTACCCTGTCACCTGCGCGATGAACCACAATCGCGCTAAGCCTACGGCTTATTGGTTCAAGCCACAATAACAATATGCTATAATGAAATGCAAATGTCATACTTTCAAACATCATAAACAATTCACAAGAACATCATATTTCATAACAATACCTTTCATTATATTATTCAACTATTTCACTATTCATGAATCACATCTATATTATTTAATTGTATCATCATTCATGGATCACATTTATATCAAAGACAAACATGGGCCCAAAAAGAATTTAATATGATATTCAAAGTTCAGAGTTACTGCTTTGGTCCATAATCACAATCATCAAGCCCGTAGGCTATATATATATATCTATCCATGGATAGTGTAACAGACCCAATCTCTTGGACCTCAACCCGGCTAGACCCTAGGGCCCCAGTATCTTGGTCCTCAACCCAGCTAGAATGTTACTATTTTTGAGGCTTATGACCTAGTCTTTTCACCCCAAAAACATCATATTTCACATTTTTCAACTGGATTCGGCTTACGACCCGGTCTTTTCACCTATCCAGCAATTCATAGGCATGCCGCCAAACTTAGAACTCTGAAAATTGAATAAAATATTAAGCACACAATTATTTCATTTATTTCTTTATCATTCTCTTTCTCAATTCATTTCTCATTTCATATTTCATAATCAAATAGGCAATCATGCCCCACTTATTTCAATTGCATTCTCTTAGCCAACAACAAGGGTTTCATTTCACATCATGTCTCATATCACATTAAATCAATTCATCATTCAAGTGTACATAACCAAATACATTAACATACATTTTGAATACTCATCATATCATTCACATTATACAAATCATAACATTTATCAAGTATATCAACAATGCAATAGATCGCTTAACACATTTACAACCAAATGTGTTAAATCTCAATGTCATACAATGGTATACAAGAATATATAGTTTGTACTTACCTCAAAACCAACTCACACCAATCTATACACTTTCTCTTCCAAGAATCCTTCACCACTTGAATTAGGTCAACTCAACCTCTTCACAACCTAATTCAAAAAGAATGATACACATGAATTCCAATACAAATATTCACCTATTAGTCTCATACTAGACCCATAGATCATAAATTACAAACCAACATCTCTCTCTAGGACCCCACGGTCGTGGCCTCCCAACCCCCACGGGCGTGGGTTAGCAAATGGTTCTGCCTCCCTTGCTCAAAACCCCCACGGCCATGGCTTCCAATGGCCACGGTCGTGGCATCCAAAATGCTTCTGTTTCAGACCAAACTCATGTACTCTATGCTTCAAACTTCATCAAACACAATTATCATGAAGATCTACAAGAATAGTTAATCAAACTCAACATCTACAACAATCACTAGTTCAAAACCCTAACGCAAACACAACTCATACACTTCCAACACCAACACCAACCTAACTTCTTATCTTTAATTCAATTCCAACACTTTCAAACACACCACAATCAAACCTAATTATACTATCAAATATCAACAATCAACTCAAACAAAACTTCAAATAAAACAAGGAAAATCAAGAGGAAACTTACCAAAGTTGATGAAACTTCTTAAATTTCCAACTTAATCACTTGAAACTTCCTTCAATTTTGAGCTTGGAAATCAAAACCTCTCTTTCTCTCTATTGCCTTTGGTGAGCCGGCCAACAAGGAAAAGGAAAGAAAAGAAGAAGAAAATGAAGAAGAAAAGTCAAATACTCCACCTCTTAAACCTCCTCCAAGTAAAAATAATATTAAAATATTCAATTTTCTCTCTTCTACTCATTTAATTTTCTTATTTAATTACTTTAATTAATTATAAAAATAAAAATCTTCTTTTGACTTCCTTTAATTTGACTTGTATATGTAGTATATATCACCATATATACAACATATACACTCCTCCCTTATTTCCTTTCTCTTTCCATTAAAACATATACATTTAATCCAATTACAACAATAATTATACCAAACTTTTAGGGTATACTTTGGGATATTACAATTCTCCCCTTCTAAAAAGAAATTTCGTCCTCGAAATTACCTGATATCAAGTCTGAAACAACTGAGGATATTGATCTCGCATCGCTTGCTCACTCTCCCAAGTTGCCTCTTCCTTTACATGATTCTTCCAAAGAATTTTCACAAGTGGCACTTTCTTATTTCTCAATTCTTTCACTTCATGTGCCAAAATAGCAACTGGTTCTTCTTCGAAAGTTAGATCCGGACTCGCCTCAATAGATTCAACGGACAGAACATGAGATGGGTCAGATCTGTACCTCCTTAGCATAGAAACATGGAAGACTTTATGGATTCTATCCAATTCAGGCGGCAAAGCAAGTCGATAAGCAACTGGTCCAACTCTCTCCAATACTTCATAAGGTCCAATAAAACGAGGACTTAGCTTGCCTCTGCGGCCAAATCTCAAAATCTTTTTCCAAGGAGACACTTTCAAAAATACTTTATCTCCAACATCAAACTCTATGTCTCTCCTATTCAAATCTGAATAAGATTTCTGCCGATATGAAGCTGCTTTCAATCGATCCCGAATTATCTTCACTTTCTCTTCCGTTTCTTTAATCAAATCAGGACGAACCAATTTGCCTTCCCCAACTTCATTCCAACATAGAGGCATCCTACATCTTCTACCATACAATGCCTCAAATGGTGCCATTCCAATACTGGATTGATGACTGTTGTTGTAAGCAAATTCCACAAGTGGCAAAAATCTGTCCCAACTTCCAGAAAAATCAATGACACAGCTTCTCAACATATTCTCTATAATCTGTATCACTCTCTCTGACTGCCCATCTGTCTGCGGATGAAAAGCAGTGCTAAAGTGCAATCGAGAACCCAAAGCACCATGTAAACTCTTCCAAAATCTCGAAGTAAACCGAGGATCTCGATCAGACACTAAAGAAATTAGGACTCCATGCAATTTCACTATCTCACTGATATACAGCTCACCCAACTTCTCAAGAGAATAGTCCATCCGAACTGGAAGAAAATGAGCTGTCTTTGTCAACCGATCAATAATCACCCAGATAGCATCATGCTTCTTCTGCGTCAATGGCAAACTAGACACAAAATCCATTGTCACTCTCTCCCATTTCCATTCAGGCACTGATAAAGGCTGAAGCAACCCAGTTGGAACTTGATGCTCAGCTTTCACCCTCTGACAAGTGAGACACTTGGATACAAACTCCGCTATGTCTCTCTTCATACCTGACCACCAATAAAGCTGCTTCAATTCATGATACATCTTAGTACTCCCAGGATGCATAGCAAAAACTGACTGGTGTGCTTCCTCTAAAATAATCTTTCTCAATCTTGCATCATCAGGAACACACAATCTATCCTTAAACCAAAGGCTACCATCACTTTTCACATGAAATTCTCGGCTCTCCCCATTTGGGAAATCTAACACAATCTTCTGAATTTTCTCATCAACCAATTGAGCCTCTTTAATCTGATCCAACAACACGGGTCTTATATACAACTGAACTAACAAGGCTCCATCATCACATGATTCAAAACTAGCATGCAACGTTCTCAACTCAACAAGCAATGAGAGCGAATAAGCAGTCAAACCTGCCAAAGATTTTCCACTTAAGGCATCAGCAACAACATTCGCCTTACCAGGATGATAATCAATCAAACAGTCATAGTCTTTGATCAATTCCAACCATCGTCTTTGCCGAAGATTAAGCTCTCTCTGAACCCCCAAATATTTCAAACTCTTATAATCTGTATAGATAAAACACTTCTCCCCATACAAATAATGTCTCCATATCTTCAAAGCAAACACTATGGCTGCTAACTCCAAATCATGCGTCGGGTAATTAAGCTCATGCGGCTTCAACTGCCGAGAAGCATAAGCTATAACTTTACCCTCTTGCATCAAAACACAACCTAAACCATTATGTGAAGTATCACTGTAAATCACATATGGTTTATCTTCCACAGGTAAAGTAAGAACAGGAGCTTGAGTCAACATTTCCTTCAACTGCTCAAAGCTTGCTTGACACTGATTTGTCCACACAAATCTAACTCCCTTTCGAAGTAATCTGGTGAGTGGAGTAGCTATCAAAGAAAAACCTTTCACAAAACGTCGATAATAGCCTGCCAAACCCAGAAAACTTCTAACTTCAGTCACAGACTTCGGTGGACTCCAATTCAAAATAGCCTCAACTTTACTCGGATCAACTCTTATACCATCTGCTGAAACTATATGACCGAGAAAAGCTACTTGATCAAGCCAAAACTCACACTTCGACAGGTTAGCATACAATTGTTTCTCTCTCAAGATCTGCAATACAATCCGCAAATGCTTGTCATGATCTTCTTCATTACGCGAATACACCAAAATATCATCAATAAAGACCACCACAAACTGATCTAGATAGGGCCTAAACACCCTATTCATCAAATCCATGAAAGCTGCAGGTGCATTCGTCAATCCAAAAGGCATCACTAAGAACTCATAATGCCCATACCTTGTGCGAAAAGTTGTCTTAGGAACATCTTCAGCTCTAACCCTCAACTGATGGTACCCTGATCTCAAATCAATCTTGGAAAACACTGCTGCTCCCTTTAATTGATCAAAGAGATCATCAATTCTAGGCAAAGGATACTTCTTCTTAATAGTCACCTTGTTCAATTGCCTATAATCGATGCACAACCTCAAAGTACCATCCTTCTTCTTTACAAACAAAACAAGTGCTCCTCACGGAGACACACTAGGGCAAACAAACCCTTTATCCAGCAACTCCTGCAATTGCACCTTCAACTCTGTCAACTCAGCAAGTGCCATTTGATATGGAGTAATAGAGATAGGAGTGGTACCAGGCAACAATTCGATACCAAACTCCACCTCTCTCTCAGGTGGTAACCCTGGCAACTCCTTAGGAAACACATCTGGAAATTCCGCAACTGTGGGTATATTATCAAGTTGAGAACCCATTACTCTAGTATCCACAACATGAGCAAGATAAGCATCACACCCTTTTCTAATCAATTTCCTAGCTGCAACAGTTGAAACAACCAAGGATGCAAGTTGTCTCTGCTCACTATACACCATCACATTTCTACCATCACTGGTTCTCAAGGTAACACACTTCTTTTGACAGTCTACCACAGCTCCATGCTTAGATAACCAATCCATGCCTAAAATCAAATCATACTCCTTAAAAGGCATTTCAATCAAATCACCCAAAAATTCCTCTCCTTGCACCACAACTGAACTATCACGATGCACCTTGCTAACAACCACACTATGCCCTAAAGGATTTGTCACCAACACATCAAATCCTAAGGACTCTGAATGCAACTCAGACACAGGCAAGATAGATGCACTTATGTATGAATGAGTAGATCCTGGATCAATCAAAGCAAGAACTGAAAATGCCAAATAAAGAAAATGTACCCGCAATAACTGCTGAAGCATCAGGCTGCCTCTGCATCATATACACTCTCTGAGAAGACCCAGCCTCATCTGGCCTACTGCCTCCCGATGTAGAGCCTCCTCTCTGACTGATCCCAGGTCGACCACCTCTACTAACACCTCTGCCACTTCGACTTCCTCTCACACTAGGTCGAGAAACTGCAGAATCTGCCTGCCTATGCTCCTGCATCTCAGGACACTCTCTAATGAAATGGTCAGACGATCCACATCTGAAACACACAGCTGATCCACCAATCTTCCAACAAACATCCCCATGTATCCTACCACAATGGACACATGTAGGTGGAGTAGATCTCTGAACCACTGGAGTTGGAGCACTCGCTACAGAAACTGTAGGTCTCGGTCTCTGCCTCTGATATTGAACTGACCTACCAGACTGCCTCAGGCTCCTACTGACTCTCGGAATAAAACTTCCTCAACCTCTCTTCATAGACAAAGACCCTTCCTCAAACTGGGATCTCCTAACTCTGGTCTCCTCTTCAGTAGTAGCTGCTGCAATACCCTGTGCTCTCTCAACACTTCTAGCTGCTGCAACCAATTGGGAAAAATCCTGGTATCGAGAACCAGCAACAATGCACATAATAGAGGGCCTCAATCCCTCCTCAAATCTCCTACACCAGTCAATCTCATCTGCAATAATCCCACCGGCATAATGGCTCAACCGGATGAACTCTACCTCATACTCTGTCACAGTCCGGTTATCTTGTCTCAGATTCAAAAATTCCATCTTCTTAGCATCCTTATACTCCCTTGGGGTATATTTCTACTCAAACTCCCTCAGGAAATCACTATAAAACAATGTTGGCGGATCATCCATGGCATGAGGAACTGTCTTCCACCAATCATAAGCATCTTTCTGCAATAAGGATCTAACATAATCAAATTTCTCTTCAGGAGTAGCTTGCAACTGAATAAATACCCTCTATACTCTATCCAACCACTGCTCAGCTACTGCAGGATCTGAAGTACCAAAGAAATCCTCAGCTCCATACTTCCTCAATTTATCATAATGTCTCACCGACACTTGTGGCTGTGGTGGCGGTGGCGGTGGCGGCTGCTGTACCGGAGCTTGCCTCAGCAATTCTACCACATGCCTTAGCCAAACTGGTGGAACCTCATCAATAGCTAGTCTCTCTGGCACAGGAACAGGTGCCTCCCCAGCTCTCTCAACCCTAGCTCCATCTCTACCCTCTTCTAAAGCTACACTCTCTGCACTACCTTCTACAGACTGACGTGACTGAGACACCATCACTACCTATATCTGCAAACACAGCAGAATATACCTCATTAAAGATCAAAGACTGCCAATACCAAAACATGTATCTTATTTAAAAACCAACTTTTAAAATCAAAATATTTCTTTTTCTTACATTTTACCTAGGTTGAGAATCTCAAACCTAGGCTCTGATACCAAAACAATTGTAACACCCCTATACCCCCTATACACACACTACATACCACCATATATGTAATATACGTATACTGAATATAGGAATGCTACGGTTTACTAAACAAACCACTCATTCCTTTTAACAATAATATGAGAAAACTTGAAAACATTCAAATCATATTATAAAGTACAATAGATAAAACATCTATGTAACACGCAGCGGAAAATATAATGGTATTTACAAATACATATACATATCAAAATCCATGTTTTACAAAACATAAAATTTATACATGTTTGGCAGTTTGTCTTTGACTTTAAGCCCTCTATCAACACCTCAGAAACTAGACTCCACTCGGTCTAACTGAACCCTCTGGTTCTATCCTGTCACCTGCGCGATGAACCACAATCGTGCTAAGCCTATGGCTTAGTGGTACAAGTCACAATAACAATATGCTATAATGAAATGCAAATGTCATACTTTCAAACATCATAAACAATTCACAAGAACATCATATTTCATAACATTACCTTTCATTATATTATTCAACTATTTCACTATTCATGAATCACATCTATATTATTTAATTGTTTCATCATTCATGGATCACATTTATATCAAAGACAAGCATGGGCCCAAAAAGAATTTCATATGATATTCAAAGTTCAGAGTTACTGCTTTGGTCCATAATCACAATCATTAAGCCCGTAGGCGATATATTTAGATATCTATCCATGGATAGTGTAACAGACCCAGTCTCTTGGACCTCAACCCGGCTAGACCCTAGGGCCCCAGTATCTTGGTCCTCAACCCGGCTAGACTGTTACTGTTTTTGAGGCTTACGACCCAGTCTTTTCACCCCAAAAACATCATATTTCACATTTTTCAGCTGGATTCGGCTTATGACCCAGTCTTTTCACCTATCCAGCAATTCATAGGCATGCCGCCAAACTCAGAACTCTGAAAATTAAATAACATATTAAGCACACAATTATTTCATTTATTTCTTTATCATTCTCTTTCTCAATTCATTTCTCATTTCATATTTCATAATCAAATAGGCAATCATGCCCCGCTTATTTCAATTGCATTCTCTTAGCCAACAACAAGGGTTTCATTTCTCATCATGTCTCATATCACATTAAATCAATTCATCATTCAAGTGTACATAACCAAATACATTAACATACATTTTGAATACTCATCATATCATTCACATTATACAAATCATAACATTTATCAAGTATGTCAACAATGCAATATATCACTTAACACATTTACAACCAAATGTGTTAAATCTCAATATCATAAAATGGTTTACAAGAATATAGAGTTTGTACTTACCTCAAAACCAACTCACACCAATCTATACACTTTCTCTTCCAAGAATCCTTCACCACTTGAATTAGGTCAACTCAACCTCTTCACAACCTAATTCAAAAAGAATGATACACATGAATTCCAATACAAATATTCACCTATTAGTCTCATACTAGACCCATAGATCATAAATTACAAACCAACATCTCTCTCTAGGACCCCACGATCGTGGCCTCCCAACCCCCACGAGCGTGGGTTAGCAAATGGTTCTGCCTCCCTTGCTCAAAACCCCCACGGCCATGGCTTCCAATGGCCACGATCGTGGCATCCAAGGGCCACGGGTGTGGCATCCAAAATGTTTCTGTTTCGGACCAAACTCATGTATTCTATGCTTCAAACTTCATCAAACACAATTATCATGAAGATCTACAAGAATAGTTAATCAAACTCAACATCTACAACAATCACCATTTCAATACCCTAACGCAAACACAACTCATACACTTCCAACACCAACACCAACCTAACTTCTTATCTTTAATTCAATTCCAACACTTTCAAACACACCACAATCAAACCTAATTATACTATCAAATATCAACAATCAACTCAAACACAACTTCAAATAAAACAAGGAAAATCAAGAGGAAACTTACCAAAGTTGATGAAACTTCTTAAATTTCCAACTTAATCACTTGAAACTTCCTTCAATTTTGAGCTTGGAAATCAAAACCTCTCTTTCTCTCTATTGCCTTTGGTGAGCCGGCCAACAAGGAAAAGGAAAGAAAATGAAGAAGAAAAGTCAAATACTCCACCTCTTAAACCTCCTCCAAGTAAAAATAATATTAAAATATTCAATTTGCTCTCTTCCACTCATTTAATTTTCTTTTTTAATTACTTTAATTAATTATAAAAATAAAAATCTTCTTTTGACTTCCTTTAATTTGACTTGTATATGTAGTATATATCACCATATATACAACATATACACTCCTCCCTTATTTCCTTTCTCTTTCCATTAAAACATATACATTTAATCCAATTACAACAATAATTATACCAAACTTTTAGGGTATACTTTGGGATATTACAAAGGCAGAGAATGACACGGGCAGGAGACACGGCCAAGCCACTAGCCGTGTCTCACCTAAAGAGCAAAACCAAAGAAAGAAAAGGAAGAAGGCAGAAGGAGACACTGGCAAAAGACACGGCCAAGCTACTAGCCGTGTCACATGACACGGCCAAGAGCTTAGTCGTGTCACCTCTTGAGAAGAAAGAAAGAAAGGCAGCCATGGACACGGCCAGCAAGCTTGGCCATGTCCCAAGAAAAGTGAGAAACATGGCCAAGCCACTCATGGCTTGGCCGTGTAACCAAAACAATCAAAGGAGGAGGAGAATTTGGAAGCATCAACCTCACCAATGTTGCATGAATCCCTCAATCCTTATATGCCACAAATTCCATTTCCAAGTAGATTGAAAGGTGAGAAATGAGGTAAGCAACTTTTTGAAATCTATGACATGCACTCCAAGGAAGATAGTGAAGATAAGCTTGAGATGGCTATGACCTTGGAAGAAAACCCTAAAATTTTCAATTTAGAAATTGAAGAGTGCAAGTTAATTTTAGATGTTGAGGATGTTGAGAGGGGCCTTCTGATTGCTAAAAATGATGAGAAAGAGATTCAACCAAACTTGTTGAACCTAAAAAGACCCCAAAAATTTTGAAATATGTTTTTAATGGGGAGAACAGTATGCAAAAAATGATCATCTCTTCCACTCTTGGTGGTGAGGAGGAGCAAAAAATGGATATAACCATGTTGCAGACTTAAAAATGTTTTTACCAAGTTCTTATAGAATTGGAGGATCACCGCAAGACAACCTTCACATGTTCTCTTTGGACAATTGCTCTTCCAAGGATGCTACCTAGGCTTTACAATACATTGGGTACCTTTCAAAGTTGCATGCTATTCATCTTCTTAAACATGGGAGATAATTGCATTAAGGAGGGAAGGAGCACTTCATATCTGTAGACCCTTAATTTTTGGCCCATTCTGGTCCAATATATTTTATATAGTCTAAAATAATTTTCGTGTTATTTTAATTAAATAATATTTATTTTAGTATTTATTTTTATAAGTTTTAATAAAATAAAAAAATAATAAATAAATAAATAAATAAATAAATAAATAAAAATAAGCGACGAAAAAATTCATCGGCGAAAGTAAAGGAACTTCCTGCGGGCGAAATGGACTGGCAGCCCGCCAGCGCCAATTCTCACTCGCAATTCCTCGTAGCCCGTCGCGAATTTTGCCAGCGAGATTTTTCCAATGCAATTTTTTTCGAAACCAAATTCTGTTTGGTTTCGGTTTTCTTTTCCTAATTAAGTATAGTTTCCTTAAACAATTTGAATTAATCTTCTAAGTTTTCTATAAATAACACTAAAAAACACAGACTTAGGAGGTTGGATGGATCGGACTTTGGAAGGACTTTTGATCAATCGAACTTTTGGAGGCGGACTTTTTGGGAGATCGGACTTTAAAAATTTGGCAGGGAAACAATCAAACATTTTAGAGGAGAGGAATAAGAAAGCAAGCAATCAAGCCATCAAAGGCGGCAATCTTGCCTTTGTCTTTGTTCATCCAGAAGTTAATTTTGGTGGAACCAACAACACAAGTTTGATCCTTAATCATAAACTACTCATAGCTTTGTTTCTTTGATTCATAATAATATACATACAAAACTTTGATCTTTGAAGATGTAAGGACTTTATCTTGTTTCCAAAAACCATAAATGATTTCTTCTATTTCCAAATACTTAAAAAACCCTAATTCATTTCTTTTGTTTCCAAAAACCTTAAATGATTTCTTCTGTTTCCAAATATCTTAAAAACCCTAATTTGTTTCTTTTGTTTCCAAAGACTTTAAATGATTTCTTTTGTTTCCAAATACCTTAAAAACCCTAATTCGTTTCTTTTTTCCCTCAAAAACCTTAAATCATTTTTTCAATTTCCAAAAGCTTTTAAAAACCATAAACTTTTTTCTTCTAATTCTTTTCCAAAATTTCCAAATATTTTGTTAAATATCCAAACTCTAAACCCACTTTACAGTTTCTAAAAAATCATAATTACTTTATAAAACTAAATTATTTTCTTCAATTCCAAAACCAATACAGTAAACCCCAAACTAGTTTCTTCCAATTTCAAAACCCTATTTTCTAAATCTTAAACCCTAAAATCTTAATTTTCAACACCGAAACCTACAATCCTAAAATCTTAAACCCCCTTGACCCCTGCCAGCTAACCGGCTAGCGGGACCGCCATGTGAGCTCAGGTCAATATTTATTTATATATTATAAATCTTTATGTTTAACTTCCTTTATTATTATTATTATTCAAAATACAGTAACTTTATTCAAAATACAAACCTAAACCCTAATTTATTCAAACCATAAATTCAAATTCTATTTTCAAATCTTCACAGTAGCTTTTTATAATTTTATTCACTGGGGTGTTTTAATCTTTCATATAACTCCCTTAAAGACTTTCTATATTTGTTCCATCCAAAAATACTTAAGTAGTTATTATAGTCAATACTAAAACCATACTTACCTTTGATCACGACAAAACAAAATCAAGGTTTCAAACCATAAAACCCTAATTTCATAATTTTACCCCTCAAACCATAATTTGATCAATCAAATAACCTTACTAATTTCTTAAAGTATAAAACCCTAATCCCTTTCAATTCTCTTAAAACCTACAATAGCCTAAACAAATAAAAATAATAATAACTTAAGATTCCAAAACCCTAAAATATTAATTAAAGAACTTTAAATAGAAACAGTAGACCTTAATTTATATCTTTACTTGCTTTATTTTTTATTATGTAGTCTATCATATGCTTTGGTGGTTGATTTATTTAATTTCAATGCTTGATTTATTTAATTTATCATGGATGGATGTTTTCTTTATTGTTATTATTTATTTGTTTTAGTATTAAAATTGTAAGAGGTATGTTTCCACTTTGTGGGTACCTCATGAGTTAAATATTATGTAATTTAAATTGCTTTTATATTTTAGATCAATGTAAAGGACATGTTTCTACCTTTTGGTGGGTGTCCTATTTAGCTTAGACATGGATGATGTAAGGGCATGTTTCCATCTTCGGATGGGTGTCCATTTATTTGTTTTGCTTGGACATTGCTTTGATTTTAATATAATGATGCTTTATTTCAATTATTGCATGTAATATGGATAATATTGTTATATTTAAGAATTTTATAATATTAAGACCTGTAAAGGAGGCCGATTCCAATTAATCGAGCATTGTGGGGTGCTGGGCCATTTCTCACCTTTCCCACACGTACCCAACTTTCCAAACCCATTAAGGGGTTGGGGATTCCTTAGGAATCAAGTCATCCAGCCCTTTTTTTTTCGGCCCGTCCGGGTGGCGACTCCATTTCCTCCAGACTTAGGTCCATATTCTCTAAGGCACCGAGCCTAAACAGTGCCGAAGTCGCAAGAAACATTCCATAGGGAGTGGGGGAAAAAATCTCGGCTCACAATATCGCATATGGAAATGATGGAAATTAGGTTTTATCTGAACTCTCTTTTAATTTATGCATGCTCACATTGGAGACAATGTGAATCTTTAAGTGTGGGGTGCAGTTTGTGTTTTTACTTTTAATTTATCTTTTTTTAAAGTTTAGTTAATGTTTTTCTTTAAATAAATGAATTTTGGAAAGTTCAATTGTTATAAAATTGTTGATAGATGACCTTTGAATTTTTGAAGCATGAATTTGAGAATTGATTAGAATTGGTGCATATTGTCAATTTTGTTGGTTTTCCTTGCATTGCCTTTAAACTAGTGAGGAATTGAGCCATCAACTTATTATTCTTTTTGTGTGTAAACATCTTTGATTGATGAATTGCTAGAACTTGCTTTGACTTGCATTTTGAGACTACATAAAAATTTCAATTAGGCATCAATATGATTAAGGCAATTTAGGTGTACCCATTTTGGCTTAAAAAGACCAACCTTACATCAGACCTTTGTTTGCCAACTTTGAGCTTTTTTCATTTTTTCTTTTCTTTCTTTTTCACAACACCATTAGCTTGAACCATGCCATTTTAACTATTACCCATTCATTAGGTCAAGAGCATTTTAAGAGCATTAATGATGGAGTGTTATGTTGAATAAAGTGTGGGGTTAAATTCAATGGGTATAAAATTACAAATTATTGTATTCTTTAGTTGGAAACCCTATTTTATAGTAAAAAAATTAATTAAAAAAATAAAAAATGAAATGATGAAAATCAAAATAAAAGAAGTTATTGTTCTTTTCGGAAGGGTTGTAATGAGTTTGAGAATTATCATTGCAAATAAAATAAGTGGATTTCCTTAAAAGCACTTAAATGCTTAGTGCTAAGTGATTGGGAGGAATTTTGGGATTGTCGATCATACTACATTTCTTACTTCACTCATGAAGTGCTCTTGATCTAAATGAATAAACTCACTCTCCCAAATGTCATACCTTTCCCTTAGCCCCGTTACAACTAAATGAATGACCTTATGATTGATGCATGATTGTAATTAGGTAGTGGAGGTTTTATTGATAAGCAAGCCCATGGCGATAATCTTTCATTGATTGTTATGAGAGTAAACACAACCATAATCAAACACTTTAAGAGTTGGTGAGGGAGTGACAACATTGGTTATGCATGGAAAGCCACTAAATTGCATGGGTATCAATTTTGTTCGATTTATTATTGATTGCGGATTTAGGAAAAGGGAAGTCTTGATACATCCTTATAACTCTTGAACTTAACTAAAATTTTCTTGTTTAGTTTGTTTTGATTTTAACCTTGCTTGGGGACAAGCAAGGAATTAAGTGTGGGGTATTTGTTTGGATCATTTATGATTGTACTTTTAAAGTAATATTATTTGTTTTTAGCTAATTTTTCATCTGATTTGTGTTTAAAGTTTGTTTGAAGTGTTGGTTTTATGTTGAAGTGCAAAAACTCCCTTGGATGGATCAAAACAATGATGGAAGAGCATGAATCAAGCAGGACATGGCCAAGTCAAAGCAAGCTTGGTCGTGTCACTCACTAAGGCAAGGAACAAACAAGAGACACGACTAAATCAACTTGGCTTGGCCGTGACCCTCAAAGAAATTGAGGCAGAGACTGACACGGGCAGGAGACATGGCCAAGCCACTGGCCGTGTCTCACCTAAAGAGCAAAACAAAAGAAAGAAAGGAAAGAAAGCAGAAGGAGACACTGGCAAGAGACACGCCCAAGCCACTGGCCGTGTCTCATGACACGGCTAAGAGCTTGGTCCTGTCACCTCTTGAGAAGAAGGAAGGAAAGAAAGGCAACCATGGACAAGGCCAATAAGCTTGGTCATGTCCCAAGAAAAGTGAGAGACACGGCCAAGCCAATCATGGCTTGGCCATGTCACCTATAGAATCTTTGAATTAACTTGCACAAATTGGAGGACAAGTGGGGGACAAAGACCTTAATTTTGCCAAAAGAATATTAAAATAAGAAAAATGTGGCCTAACTTCATGGGATGAGGATTTAAATAATGAAAAAAGAGGGAGACAAGTGGGAGTGTGGTGAGTTGGCAAGCATTCTTAGTGTTTTCTAAGAATTAAAAAGAAGATGAATGGAGAGAAAGGGACACGTTGGGAGAGGGTAAGACTCTCTAATTCCATTCTTCTACTTCTTGGAGAAGAAGACACCATTCTCTTCCTCATCCTCCATTTTCATCTTCTCCATCTTCCATAGACAAAACTTCAACTTGGTTCTTTAGGATAAATTGAGTTAACAAGCTCTTGAAGATTAGGGTTTCAATAAAACTTCATTGAAGATTTGGTGGCGTGAGAAAGCTCCATTCCATCTTTCAAAGGTAGACTCGTCAATTGAAGAGGGCTTGAGTTCTTCATCAACATCAAAGTGGAGCTAGGAAGAAGACAAGTAGTCCAACACTTGGCATCTACAAGGGGTTTTTCTATTCTCTCTTTTAATTCATTTCTAGATTATTGTTATTTATTAAGAGAATTAATATTTCAATAGACAATTGTGATTTGATTTATATTGAGATGAATGTTTGTTTTAAATTGATGATGATGAGCTAATTTACTCATGCCTATGGTTTGTAGTAGATTTGATCGAATGCCTTGATTTGATATTTCCCTTAATATACCTTGTTATTGGTTGATTGTATTGGATTGAATGTTAGATTGATAGATTAGCTACCTATTAATCTCTTAATATTGGATGACAGACAGAGAAGTGAAATTTGATATCGGAACTATACAATTAACCACCCTATGAATGAATTAGAAATATAAGTTCTAAGGTTTCAATGATTGGCAAATGTAAAATAATTGGTTGTTATTAATTCATGAATGTGAAAACTAATGAATTGGTAATTGACTAATTAAACTCAAGGAACAAATTAAATTACAAGGTTATGTTAATGAAATATTTGAGAATTAAGCTTTGATTGAATTGATCTACAACCTTAGGTATCTTTCCAAGAATTAAACCAATTCTAAGCACACCGTTAATTATTCACTTGCTATTTTACTTTTGTTATAATTTCACCAATATTGAAAACACCACATTCCCATCCTTTAAATTATTTTGTTTAAATCAAATTATTACGAACAACACCTTTCTTATGAGATGACCTTGGGGCGATCACCATTGCTACAATTACCTCATATACTTGCAAGTGTCGCTTTGTAATAGTACTTAATTCGAGTGCAATAGGTCTCCAAATTGAAGATACATGCTTCATACTCTACCATGTATTTGTTTGCCCTGAACTTCAACTTCTTAAATAGAGGAATGAGCTCCACTTTAGGGGATTCTAATATTACTTAAACCTGCACCCTTTCTATTTACTACTACATTAAAGTTCATCTTCCATCCTTGTACTTCTATTGCCTCTAAATGTTCATTAAGAAATTCTAGAACCACTTCCTCACTATTTGGCTATGGTTGCTGAGCCAGAAATTCTGCTACTGCTCTACCTTTGATGGTTTTCCTGTTTTCATATTCAATCTCAAATTCTTCCAAAATTATCAACCATCGACCATATTTCTCAATCAACGAGGGTGTCTCCTTTAAATATTTCACTAGATCCAACCTAGAAATTGCATGCACACTATAAGACTAAAAGTAATGCCGCAACTTCTTAGAAGACCAAACCACAACTATATAGGTCTTTTCAATGATAATATACATAATCTCATAACGTAGGAGCTTTCTACTTAAATAGTAGACTGTGTGCTCAACTAATTCATCTGCTTGGGCTAGCATAGCTCCTATTGACTCTTCCTCTATTGCCAAGTATAGTAATAAATGTTTACCGGGTTTAGGTGGTTTCAAAATAGGTGGATTCAGCAATTACTCTTTTATACACTCAAAGGTCTTTTGACACTCTCCATTCCACTTGACTAGCTGGTTCTTTTTAAGCAATTTGAAGATAGGTTTATAGATTGTGGTAAGCTTTTCTATGAACCTGCTAATGTACTGTAATGGTTTGATGAACCCCCGAACTTCCTTCTCTATCTTAGGGGCAGGCATATCCCTGATTTCCTTAAACTTATTAGGGTTAATCTCAATACCATTTGGGCCAATCACGTGCCCCAGCATTTTACCTGAAGTAACTCCTAAAACACACTTCTTTGGATTCAACCTGAGATTATACTTTACTGCTCTCTCAAAGAATATCTCCAGGTTATGAAAATGTTATTCTCTTGTATCTGACTTTACCATCATGTCATCAACATAGACCTCAACTTCCTTATGAATCATGTCATAAAACAAGATGGTGGCCATCCTTTGGTAGGTTGCTCCAGCATTCTTTAATCCAAAAGGCATCACCCTATAATAAAATATAGCCCATGCAGCAATAAAGGCAGTTTTAGCTTTATCCTCTTGGACCATTAACACTTGATTGTATCCGAAAAATATGTATACAAATCAGTGTAGCAGGCTAGAGGTTGCACTATCTATAAGGACATCTATATGGGGTAAAGGAAAGTCATCCTTAGGGAAAGCCTTGTTCAAGTCTCTATAGTCCACATAGGCCCTAATTCTTCCATCTTTCTTTGGCATGGAAACTATATTGGCTAGCCAATTTGGATAATCTATAACTTTAAGGAACTTTACTTTTATTTATTTAGTGACTTCTTCTTTGATCAAATTTGCCCATTTTGATCTTAACCGTCTAAGCTTTTGTTTGACAGGTTCATGTGAGTATTAATGGGAATCAGGTGCTCGGCTATATCTTGATCAATTCCAGGCATATCCTCATAAGATCAAGCAAAGACTTCTTCATATTTTTTAAATATTTTTTCTAATCTATGCTAATATTTTTTCAGATGCTATGCTAATATTTTTAGGATTATCGGTTGTTCCCAAATTTAATGATTACGTATCAACATAGTTAATATTAAAGATGCTCATGTAAGCACTATTTGAATGTATGCAACCATCAAGAAAACATCACACAAGTAAGCAAAATCAGACTTTATTGCATTCATTTTGGAAAGGGAAACATCCTCATTCTCATATAGAGCAAACAAATTAAAATAAAAAAAAATTAACATCCATGTTCTAATTATCATAAACAAAAAGGTCTTTAAATTGTTCTTCGATGAAAGCAGCAATTTCCTCTAGAGTCATCTGGATCTTCAAGGCAACTTCTTTCTTCTCTTCCAGTCTAGGATCTTTTTTAGTTGGAAAGTCAAGCTTTTTCCCTTTATGTTCCACCAATTCAGCAACATCGACAAAGATCTCAAACCCAGGGATCATCTTTCCTATAAGCATGATTGGTTCTGGCTTTCCTTGGAGTGGTCTCAATTCTGGTGCGTAGACCCTTAATTTTTGACCCAGTCCGGTCCAATATATTTTATTTAGTCCAAAATAATCTTTGTATTATCTAATATATTTTAATTGGTCTAAAATAAATTTTGTTATTTTAATTAAATAATTTTTGCTTTATTATCTAATTTTTATTAATAAAAAATAAAAATAAACAAATAAAAATCGGCGACGAAAAAATCATCGCCGAAAACTAGCGCAGGCTTGGCCGCTTGCTGGCGAAATGGCCCGCAGGCCATTCCCCGGTCCCTGCCGCAGCCAACTGCGGCAAATTTTTTTGCCAGCGCAATTTTTCCAAAGCAGTTTTTTTTTTTGCCAACGAAATTTTTTCGATACAAATTTTTCAAAACCTAATACAATTTGGTTTCGGTTTCCCTTTCTTATTTAATATTGTATGCCGTGAGTAACTAGGATTAAGAATAGAATTCTTCTATAAATAAGGAAGAAATTGGGAGAGAAAAACAAGAGGAGAAATTGGAATGAAAATTGAGAGAGTTTGAAACCGAAATTGAGTGGGAAAGCAGTGAAATCAATCTTACCTTTTGAGAGGCGAAGAAGCAAAAGCCATTAACAAACAATCAAAGGCGGCAACTGCCTTTGTTTTTGTTCATCCAAGAAGAATTATTTTGGAGGAACCATCAAAAGGAGGTATGTATTAATTGTTATATTTTTTCACAGTAGCTAAGATTATGAAATTGTTTCTTTCAAAATAAAAAATCCCAGAACCTTAATTCCCTTTGTTCAAAGTTTAAAAACACTAATTCGTTGCTTTATTTTCCAAAAAAACTTAAAATTGTTATTTTTACTTCCTCAAAATCTTAAAACCCTAATTGAACATGTTTTTCAACAAAACCAAAATTTGATTATGTTTCTTACAACAAACCCTAAAAACACCTTTTCTATTTATATAAACCTTAAATCATTGGTCTACTTTCATAAAATTATCAATTGCTTTTTTTTTCCAAATCCTAAAAAACCTAAGCATCCACCGAAACCCTAATTCTAAAACACTAAACCCAAATGCAACTTCCAAACCTAAAATAGTAAACCCTAACCCCTTTAAAACCTTAAACCCTAATTTTTTTTTCTAAACCCTAATCCTTTAAAACTTTAAAAACCATAAAAACACAAATATTTTAATTTCACACAGTAAACTTGAAACCATAAATCAAAAGTATTTTAAAGAGTCCAAATCCTAGTTTCATGATTTTACATAAAAAACCGTAGTTTGGTTAATCAAAGAATTTTATCAACCTTTTAAAATATAAAATCCTTAATCTATTTTAATTCTCTTAAAGTCACAGTAGCCAAATTCCATTAATTCCAAAACCCTAAACACATGAAATAAAGAGCCCTAAAAGGAAACAGTAGCTATAATTGGAATTTTATTTGACTTATTTAATTCTATATTTGATTATGCTTTGATTAATTTCTTATGCTTTAATTTATTTAAGTTCAATACTTGGTTCATTTAATTTATCATGGATGGATGTTTACTTTCTATTGATATTTAATATCTTTGATGAATGATTTATTTATGATGAATGATTATTTACTTTTATCAATTTATTTAGATTTCCAAATGTTGTAAGAGGTATGTTTCCATGTTATGGATACCTCATTAGTTAGATATCATGTAATTTAAATTACTTTTTCTATTTTAGAACCTATGTAAAGGGCATGTTTCTACCTTTCGGTGGGTGTCCTATTTAGGCATGAGATGTAAGGACATGTTTCCATCCTTGGATGGGTGTCCATTTATTTGCTTTGTTTGGACATTGCTTTGATTTTAATATATTGATGCTTTCTTTTAATTATTGTGTGTAATATGGATAATATTGTTATACTTAAAAATTTTATAATATTAAGACCTGTAAAGGAGACCGGTTCCAATGAACCGGGCATTGTGGGGGTGCTGGGCCATTTCTCACCTTCCCCACACATACCCAACTTTTCGAACCCATTAGGGGGTTGGACATTCCTTAGGAATCGAGTCATCCACCCCTTTCTTTTTCCCGACCTGTTCGGGAGGTGACTCCATTTTCTCTGGACTTAGGTTCGTGTTCTCTAAGGCCCCAAGCCTAAACAGTGCCGAAGTCGCAAGAACCATTCCACCGAAAGTGGGGGCAAAAATCCCCGCTCACAGTGGTGACTTCACTGGGATAAGAGAAGTTGATTTTGTTGGTCTTTATATTATTCTATTCTTTCTTATAATGATATTATCCATTGCATCATATTAGATTGCATCGTGTGCATGAGTTAGGATGCTCGTGTTACCCGTGTTATGTTATGTAAGGGATACCATACTTTCACTCAAGGTATGGAGATCGAGCATGGCGTAACCACTCATAGCCTAGTACCATTTGGTATATACTTGCTATGGGAACCTAAGCCTTTTTACCCAAAGACTAAAGCTCATGTAATTGGCCTAGTTACTTTCCTTAGGTTTTACCCCAAATGCATGTTGTTTGACTATGGTTAATTTATCTTGGCTTAAATCATGGCTTATTTGGTTTGTTCTTTTTCTAATATGACCTAAGTATATTGTAAGCTCAAAATAAATTTTTCTTTAAAATCCAAAAGACCGAAGCTATTTTCAAAATTTTTTAAGATGGTCTTTGGACATAAGACTTTTCTAAAAATAAATCAAAAATTCTTTGGCCCATGGACCAAATACTAAGCCCAAAATTCATCTTTTTCTAAAATCTTTTACAATGGGCATAGAAACAAAACTATTTTCACCCAAACTTTTCTTACAAAGAGCTTGCAAAAATATTTAGGTCAATTATGAAATACAAAAATCAATTGTGGTCCTAGTTTACACTAAGAATAAATTAACCATGAGCTTGTTTTTGGCATGAATCATTAGTTACCTTTTTCAAGTGAGAAATCTATTTATGATAAACCTCTTAATTTAGTTTTAATCCAATATAGAATAAAGGCTACTTTAGTTGGTTGAATTGATTAAAACCTAATTAATGGGAATTATCATCGATTGATTTCCATTTTTGAAAATATAGCTATTGGTTGAAATGTCCGAGGGAATTATTAGAAAGCAAGGTACCCCATGTTGGTATTTTGTCAACCATATACCTAGGGAAAGAGACTCGCCATTCGTGTGTGGATGTTATAAGGTTGGAAGGAACGTCCTATTTGTCCTTGTTTGTTAATTGTTCATGCATACATGCATACATACATTTGCATCTCATGTCATTAATCCTCTCTGGCTCACAGCCCTAGATTATGATAGTTCAAAAGCTTACAACAATCTGACCTACGTCGGAGACGAAGTATCTAGCAACGACTCAATCACTTGCTCACCTAAAATAATGGATCCCGAACAAATTCAAAGGATGGTGGATGAGGCCCTCAATGCCAAAATGGAAGAAATAAAAGAGGCCCTAACTGAGACCATGAAGAACTAATTGACTGCAATCTTAGAGAATCATGCCGAGGCATCTGCTAGCACTAAGAAGCCAAGGGACAAAGGGAAGACTAAAGTTGGTGAAGTGGCTTTTGATGATGAAAAGGTAATCATTGATGATGATGATGATTGGGCTCAATACTACCAAGATGTTCAAGAGAAGAAGAAAGAACTGCAGGTTGTTGAGAAGGCAACTATTGAAAAGACCGAGACATCTGATATTGAAAAGTTGATTGCTGAATTAGAAAAGAAATTTGAGAAGAAGTTGAAAACCGAAGAGATATCTGAGATTGACAAACTATTCGAATAAGATGAAGAGGTCCCTTATAAGTTTAAGATGCCTTCCTTTGCTATGTACAATGGCACCGGAAATCCTCATCTCCATGTGAAGCAGTATATTACTGCCATGCAGTCTGCCCGAGCTACTAAGGCTCAAACCCTAAGGTACTTTATGCTCTCATTGGACCCTGTTGTCCAAAATTGGTTCAATACCTTAGATGATGGAACACAAAAGAGTTGGGATCTACTTTACAAAGCCTACATCCAACAATATGGATATAATGTTGAGTTGGAAGTTACCTTAATTGAAGTGGAGTCCATTAGGCAAAGGCCGAATGAGAATTTTGTAGATTATGTCAAGAGATGGAGAAACAAGGCCGCTTTACTCAAGAAGAGGCCCGATGAATCCAATCAAATAAGGATGATTGTGAGAGGGGTGTTGCCTAGTCTTCATGAGAGAATATCTCATACACTCATCCATGATTTCAAAGACCTTCTCCAAGCTGGTTTGCAAATTGAAGAATGGGAAAGGGAGAAGAACCATTTTTCAACAAAAAGGAACGAGAAAGGGAACTATCAATCTGGTAGCCAAAGCATGCAAAAAGACGTCGATGTTAATGTTACTAACCAAGGAACGAGGAGACAATTTTTGGAATTGGGGAAGCCGATGTCTTGGGTTCTCAATAAACTTCAAAGAAAGGGATTGCTACAACCCTTAAATCCTCATCCTTTGCCTAACCCTCTCCCAACTAATTTTGACACTAAAGTATTTTGTCAGTTTCATCAAATGCAAGGGCATGACACGGATAGATGTGTGAGGTTGAGATATGAAATACAAAATCTAATTGATAATGGGAAGCTACCCGAGCCCAATAAGCCAAACACTAAAGACAACCCATTACCAAAGTTCAATAGGGTACCACCGCCGGCAACCTTCATGATTGGAGGAGGTTTGCATGAAGATTTTGTCATGTCTTCGTTTCAAGATGTGGATGGAGAAGCAACCAAAGAAGAAGAGGTATTTGGTGAAATTAAACAAGCTATGATAAGTAGAGATGTAACAATTTGTGTTGTCAATGGATTTTGGGATTCAAGTGATAGTGATATTGTATCCAAGAAGGAGGAGTGGACTTGGTCCAAGCCCGAAGAGGATGAAGTAATGAACACTAGATCTGGTAAGCCTTATGCAAGGCCACCACTTAAGGAGGTAGAAACTAATAAGGGGAAGGAAGTTGAAGTAGTAGAAGATGATGTTGTCCTCAAGCAATTGAAAAGAACCCAAGCAAGTGTGAGCATTTGGGACTTATTAGCTACTTCTAAAAAGCACCGAGAAACTATGGCCAGAGCCTTAGCTAGCATGCCAATTTCTACCTCCACAACACCGGAGGAGTTGATCAACTTCATAAAAACTGGGGAAGTAATGAAATGTGAAGAGGTTCAAGAAAAGAGTGAAGTTAATATGGGAGCAGTTTCTTTTTTGGATGCGGACTTACCGGAGGAGGGGAGAGACCACATCCGCCCTCTCTTTATCAAAGTAGAAGTCAAGGGGAAGAGGACTCCTTGTTTAATGGTCGATGATGGGTCCGCCATAAATGTTTGTCCACTTAAGATATTGCCAAAGCTAGCCATGTCAACAAGAGATCTAAACCCGATCGAGGTAACAATTCGTGCTTATGACAACACCAAGAGGCATGCCGAAGGGACTTTCAAAGCGGCTGTCAAGGTTGGTCCAATTGAATCTATTGTTGAGTTTGTTGTTTTAGACATACCGGTTACCTTTGCCTTGCTCTTGGGGTGACCATGGTTTCATCCTCTTGGTGGAGTTTCTTCCACTCTTCATCAAAAGATCAAGTTCCCCAACGAAAATGGGACAGTGGTCATTGAAGCTGAAGACAATGAGATTGTTAACGCTCTAATGATTAAGAGGCCTCACAATGGTTTTCAAGTAGCTGCAATTTCTGATGAGGAAGTAGTGGACTCCAAAGTCTTGAATATGATGAAGAACATGAACTACCTTCCCAGAGCTGGTCTTGGAAAGGGTAAGGCCGGTTTAACAAAGTTGCCAGATTTTAGAACTCAAACTTCCAAGAAGGGGTTGGGATATGATGAAGACAATGATGTCCAGCCAAACAAAAGTGAGAAGATGAGCTTCCCACCACTTGAAGAGATTTTTGTCAAAGCTCCAGTTATGGGACCACTCCAAGGAAAGCCCAAGCCAATCATGTTCATGGGTAAGTTAATCCCGAGTTTTGAAATTTTTGCAGATGTTGCCGAGCTAGTGGAGCAAGTGAAGAAAGAACTCACCCTACCAACCAGTAAAGAATCTATTTTGTTAGTTTTTGTTATAGATTTGTGTCTTGTTTATTATAATAATTATTGTTTTATTTAGGTATTTTGTTGTTTAAATCGGTTTATTTAGTTTATTTTGTTAATTTTGTAGTTTTAGTTTATTTCATTGTTTATGTCGTTTTTGATCTAGTTTTTAGTATGGTGTTTATGTTTTGTTGGTTATTGTTTATTTACTTTTTGTTTAAAGTTTGTTTGAGTTTTGTTTTAGGTTAAAAAAGCCAAGGAACCAAGACTGAAGGAAAAATGGACAGTAGCTGACACAGGCAGAGGACAAGGCCAAGTCACTGGCCGTGTCCCATATCAAGCTGAAAAGAAGCCACAAGACACAGTGATGGACACAGGCAAGGGACACGGCCAAGTCAGTGGCCGTGTCCCTCCAAAGATGCTCCAACACCGCCAAGTCACTCCAACTTGGCCGTGTCTCACCTAGTTCCAAAGGAAAAGAAGAAGAAATCATCACAGTAGGTGACACATGCAAGCGACATGGCCAAGTCACTGGCCATGTCCCTCCAAAATGATCCAACACGGCCAAGTCACCTCAAACATGGCCATGTCCCTCCAATTATGCTCAAACACAGCCAAGTCACCATCAACTTGGCCGTGTCTCACCTAAATCCAAAGCAAAGAAGAGCAATTCTCACAGTAGGTGACACATGCAAGCGACATGGCCAAGTCACTGGCCATGTCCCTCCAAAATGGTCCAACTTGGCCGTGTCACCATCAACTTGGCCGTGTCTCTCCCTCAAATTCACCTCCAACACGGCCAAGTTCACTCTAACTTGGCCGTGTCACTCAAGGAATAATAAAGACGAGCGGAGGTTTCGTATAAATATGGAAATTAGGGTTTTTCTTTGGGGGTTGAGTTTTTGGAGACAGGTTTCAGCCGTCAAGAGTGAAGTTAGGGTTTTAACATTTGTTTTCTTTGATTTTGATTTCACTTTGGATTAAACTTAGTTTAGATTAGATTGTTCTAGCCATCGAGACAACCTTCTTGCAAGATTTGAACAAGAGATTCTTCAGAGGCTTCAAGTAGTTTGTAACTTGGTTTTGTTCTCGAACTTATTCTCTTTATTTTCTTAGAAATTGTATTAATGGATATTATCTTGTCTATTTTGATTTCTTTAAACATTAATAAGATGAATATGTTTGATTGCATCATGAACTAATTTGATCTAGTCTAGGGTTTGTATGGATCTGCTATGATTGTATGAATTGGTTATTCTCTTAGCTAATAATTTCTTTAGCCTTGATTGAATGGAATATTGTTAATATATAATTGATTGGCCACCAATTATGTGTTTTAGGTATTAGATGATGGATTGAGAGATGAAGTCTGATGCTGGAACAATTCAATTAAGGACTTAGGTGAATTAGAGATATAACCTATTAAAAAGATTGTTTCAATTATAACAAGATTAGTTGTAAGAGGTTTGAATGCGAGAGCTTATTTCCTTGACTCAATTAATTAAGTTGTTTGAGATTTAATCTTTGAAATTAAATTAGTTAAGAGGAATAACCGTTCATACATATCAGTAGTAGAGAAGTGCAAACCCTAGACCCTTTTATTAAGTGAATCAAAACATCAGCTCTTGTTTACTTTTATTCGTTTTAAATTTCAATCAATCTTCTTCATTATTTAGCAATTTAAATCTATTCATTACTTGTTACTTTTAATCTGATAATCAATTAGCCACTTTAGCTTCCTTGTGAGATGACCTTGGGGCGATCACCTTTGCTACAGCTACCTCGTATACTTGCGAGTGATGCTTTGTGGTAGAGTTAAGCGCAACAAGTTTTTGGCGCCGCTGCCGGGGAGGCTAATTGGCAAAATTGTTTATTAGAAAAAAATATATTTTAAATTATTTTTCATTGTTTATTTTTTATTTTATTTTGTCTTTTGCTTTTAATAATTTCTTTTTCTAGAAATTTTTGTTTATGCAAGGCAGGAGATCACTCGAAGGAGAGCTATATCCATTCATTCCAGAAATTCAAAGAGTGAAAAGGAGCAGAGAAGAGTTTGAGCTCTACACCAGATTTGATACAGAGGAGGACACTTCTGAATTTGAATCGGAATCTGAACAATCTGTTAAAATGGCTGAAGAAAGGCAAAGAACGATGAGAGACTTTGCTAGACCTGTCATTGGAACTTCCACCTCTTGCATAAGATTGACAGATGCAGCAAGAAATTATGAGTTGAAGAACATTCACTACAACATGCTGCCATCATTCTATGGAGTTCCAAATGAAGATCCTTTGAACTTTATTAGGGATTTCTACTCCACCCTCAACACTTTTCCATTGGGAGGATTAACAGAGGATCAGTTGAGGATGAGGTGTTTTCCATATACTTTGAAGGATAGGGCAAAGAGCTAGCTTATGATGTTGCCCGAGAACTCACTGACAACTTGGGAGCAAGTTTATAATAAATTCATGTACAAGTTCTACTCACATCAAAAGACAGCTGAATTGAGAGGGAAGATTGCTACATTCTCTCAATTAGAAGGAGACCCATTTCATGAGGCATGGGATAGGTTTAAGATGTTATTGATCCAGTGTCCACATCATCACTACCCACTTCAACTTCTGAATCAATTTTTCTATGATGGTCTAACCCAGCAATTTCAGAACACTATTGACAATGCAGCTGGGGGAGCCATGGGAGAAAAGACAGCTGATGAGACTTATGAGATCTTTGAGATGTTGGGAGCTAATTCTCAACAAAAGAGTGTAAGGGGAAGAAGTAAAGGGGTGAATCAATTAGAAGCCAATAGTGAGATGGTCAATCAGATAGCTGAATTGACAAAGCAAGTGCAGATGCTGAATATGAAGAACAATATTTCTTCATCTACTCAAGAAGTGTGTGGAATCTGTGGGACTTTCGGGCATGGAGCAAATATTTGTCCCTCTGCATATGAGTCTTTTGGTAATGCTGAACAAGTCAATGTTATGGGAGGATTCCAACCAAGGGCCAGAAATGATCCTTACTCCAACACTTACAACCCTGGTTGGAAGAATCACCCAAATTTTTCTTGGGCAACAAATAATTCTCAGCAGCCTTTCCATTTGCTCCAAAGACAGAACCAAGAGCAGGGTCAATCCTCAAATCAAGGGCAGTCTAGGATAGAGAGCTTGGAGGAAAGTTTACAAGCTTTCATCAAAGTCAGTGCTCAAAATCAAGAGATAACAAACAAGAGGCTGGATTCCTTAGAAGCATCTTTTAAGAAAGTGGAGTCACAAGTTGGACAACTTGCACAACAGATGAAGATTCAACATAAGGGGAAATTCCCAAGTCAACCTGAGCAGGCACAATCAGTGACTGTTCTTAGAAGTGGTAAGGAAATTTATAATAATGTTGAAGATAATTCTGTGAGTGCAGGTGACCAAGAGAACAAGAAGGAAGGAGAACCAAAGAACAAAGGTGCTGGAGAAAGATCAGTGGAAAAGTCCCCTACAGCAGATCTACATAAGGCAAGCAGTCCATACCGGCCACCAATACCATTCCCCAGCAGGTTGAAGGATGATAAAACAGATAAGCAATTTTCTAACATCTTCAACATGCTGTCTAAGGTAAGTATTAACTTACCCTTACTAGATGCAATAAAGAACATACCGGCTTATGCTAAGTTCTTCAAAGACCTAATAACTAAGAAAAAGAGGTATGAGATGAATGAAAAGGTGATAGTTTCAGAGGTAGCTAGTGTTGTTCTGCAGCATAAACTACCTCCCAAACTAAAGGATCCTGGAAGCTTTATAATTCAAATTTCTGTGGGGAATGGGAAAGGAACTGAGGGCATGTGTGATCTAGGAGCTAGTGTGAATTTGATGCCTTATTCTGTGTTTAAAGAATTAAAACTAGGGGAGCTTAAACCGACAAAAATGGTGTTGCAATTAGCTGATAGGTCTTTTAGATTCCCGAAAGGGGTTATAAAAGATGTGTTAGTTAAGGTTGGAGGGTTGATAGTACCTGTGGATTTCATAGTACATGACATGGAAGGAAGTAACCCTTCACCATCTGCACACACTATTCTGCTGGGTAGGCCTTTTATGGCTACTACCAACACCTTAATAGATGTTAAAAATGGTAAGTTATCAATGACTGTCTTAGGATAAACTGTTGATTTTTCTATTTTTAACACTTCTCCCATTCCTACAACTGCTTTATATGAGGAATGTTCTTTAATTAATTGTGTTGAAGCACTTGTTTCAGATGCTTTCTTGCAGACAGGATCCCCAGATAAATTGGAGTTGACACTGACTTTAGAAGAGGGGGCTAAATCAGTGAGGGAGACCCAAAGGTGCTTTAACCCAAAAGCATTTGAGAGCTCGAGGAACTTTAAGGATCGCACTAAAACATTTCATGACAGAGTTGTGCGAAAGACATTGAGTCCAGGTATGAAAGTTTTACTTTTTAATTCTCGACTCAGTCTGTTTCAAGGTAAGCTCAAATCTCGATGGAGTGGTCCTTTCGAGGTAACTAAGGTATGTCCTTCTGGTGCCATTGAATTGCTTAACTCTAGAACCAATAAGATTTTTAGGGCAAATAGACATAGAGTTAAACTATACAATGAAGGATTTCAAGAAGTGAGGATCATTGACAGCACTTTGATCCATGATTCCTAGTCTTGCATGATGTCCAGCTTTATGACATTAAAGAAGCGCTAAATGGGAGGCAACCCATTAGTTTGAATTTCTTTTTCATAGTTATAATTTTATATTTTGCAATTTTGATTTTATGTTTAGTTTAAATAAATAGAAACCCTAAAGCTCTCTTGCATTTTGTTTTTGAACATCTGTGTTTGAAAGTTAGGTTTTGCCTCACCAAGGTACGATGGAAAACAGGTTGTCCTTAAACTCTTTTTCTTTATTATTCTTGTTTTCCATTGAGGACAATGTAAATTCTAAGTGTGGGGTAGTCTTTTGGCTTTTCTTTAATTTTTGTTTTGTTTGTTTTATTTTGTTTATTGTATTTGTTGTGCATGGTATAATTGTTGAGAACTTATTGATCTTTTCTATGATTTTAGCATTATAGTTGAGACTTTAGTATCAGCATAGAGATTAGCATTTGAATTCATTCAGGATCAATTTTCACATTTTGCAATTTATGACATATAAATCTTTGAGAACCCACCTGTGTGAGTTTTGAGCCTCATAATTTGATATTATTATCAGTTGATTTTCTTTTCTTAAGTGTGCACCTTCATGATTTTGCATCTCTAGAGTTTGCTTTTGCATACTAATTGAACTCACATTATGATTTAATCTCAAGTTTTAAAATGATGAAGGCAAATTAGGTTAGCCCTTTAGCTTAAAAAGACCTCCCTTAATATTGAATTCCTTAGTGAGCCAAGTTGAGCCTTTGACCTTTTCTTGTTTGATCAACACAATTCACAGCTCAACTTTCTCTTATTATCATCATATTTGCATTAAGGAATGGAGTTCTTATTATATACAATAGGGTGGTTTATTTCAAAGTGTGGGGTAAGCATGTAAAAAAAAAATGGGATTGCTATTTGGGGGTTGAAATGCATACTTTGCATATTGTATTTGATTAAGAGTTGATTATTCTTTTCCTCTACATTTTAAGCTAGATGTTCCATGAAAAAAAAGTTATATATATATACAAAATTCATATATGTTGGTTATCAAAAGAGGAATGTTGACTCATGTATTTTTATGCAAGTATGAAAGATTATCAATGGATTGTGAGTATGCCATTTGAGGGAGTTATGAATTTCTTAGCAAGAGTATTGTCTAATTTAGATACTCCATTTCTTGATGCTCCAGCTTAAATATCTTTTCTCACACCTTTACCTTAGCCCCATTACATCCAAATGAAAGACCTTCAGATTATTTCTTGAGAAAATCAGTGAGGGAGATTGGATAATTAAGCAAGTTTATGGTAGTATGCAGTCATGAGTGGTATGAGTGAATTAACCTTTGAAATCGAGTGAAACACTTAGAAGAGAGATGAGATTTGTATGTCTGAATTAATGAATGAGTTAAGAAAATCTTGATTGAAGGAAATTGCAATTATTTATGTCTGAGTCTTAAAGTATTTCATCTCATATGTTGGAATTATAGTTAAGGTTGTTTGAGTTTTTAATTTATGCCATGTGAATTTGCTTGAGGACAAGCAAAGTTTTAAGTGTGGGGTAGTTGTTTTGTTAGTTTTTGTTATAGATTTGTGTCTTGTTTATTATAATAATTATTGTTTTATTTAGGTATTTTGTTGTTTAAATCGGTTTATTTAGTGTTTTTGTTAATTTTGTAGTTTTAGTTTATTTCAGTGTTTATGTCATTTTTGATCTAGTTTTTAGTATGGTGTTTATGTTTTGTTGGTTATTGTTTATTTACTTTTTGTTTAAAGTTTGTTTGAGTTTTGTTTTAGGTTAAAAAAGCCAAGGAACCAAGACTGAAGGAAAAATGGACAGTAGCTGACACAGGCAGAGGACACGGCCAAGTCACTGGCCGTGTCCCATATCAAGCTGAAAAGAAGCCACAAGACACAGTGATGGACACAGGCAAGGGACACGGACAAGTCAGTGGCCGTGTCCCTCCAAAGATGCTCCAACACGGCTAAGTCACTCCAACTTGGCCGTGTCTCACCTAGTTCCAAAGGAAAAGAAGAAGAAATCATCACAGTAGGCGACACATGCAAGCGACATGGCCAAGTCACTGGCCATGTCCCTCCAAAATGATCCAACACGGCCAAGTCACCTCAAACATGGCCATGTCCCTCCAATTATGCTCAAACACGGCCAAGTCACCATCAACTTGGCCTTGTCTCACCTAGTTCCAAAGGAAAAGAAGAAGAAATCATCACAGTAGGCGACACATGCAAGCGACATGGCCAAGTCACTGGCCATGTCCCTCCAAAATGAAGCAACACGGCCAAGTCACCTCAAAAATGGCCATGTCCCTCCAAAAATGCTCAAACACGGCCAAGTCACCATCAACTTGGCCGTGTCTCACCTAAATCCAAAGCAAAGAAGAGAAATTCTCACAGTAGGTGACACATGCAAGCGACATGGCCAAGTCACTGGCCATGTCCCTCCAAAATGGTCCAACTTGGCCATGTCACCATCAACTTGGCCGTGTTTCTCCCTCAAATTCACCTCCAACATGGCCAAGTTCACTCTAACTTGGCCGTGTCACTCAAGGATCAATAAAGACGCACAGAGGTTTCGTATAAATATGGAAATTAGGGTTTTTCTTTGGGGGGTTGAGTTTTTAGTTTAGATTAGATTGTTCTAGCCATCGAGACAACCTTCTTGCAAGATTTGAACAAGAGATTCTTCAGAGGCTTCAAGGAGTTTGTAACTTGGTTTTGTTCTCGAACTTATTCTCTTTATTTTCTTTGAAATTGTATTAATGGATATTATCATGTCTATTTTGATATCTTTGAACATTAATAAGATGAATATGTTTGATTGCATCATGAACTAATTTGATATAGTCTAGGGTTTGTATGGATCTTACCTCATATAGATGTCCTCATTGATAGTGCAGCCTCTAGCGTGCTACACTCGTTTGTAGATGGATTTTTCGGATACAATCAAGTGTTAATGGCCCAAGAATATAAAGCCAAAACTGCTTTTATTACTACATGGGGTATATTTTGTTATAGAGCGATGTCATTCGGCTTGAAGAATGCTGGAGCAACTTATCAAAGGATGGCCACACCCTATTTCATGACATGATGCACAAAGAAGTTGAAGTATATGTTGATGATATGATGGTCAAATCGGATACAAGGGAACAACACTTCCAAAACCTAGAATTATTCTTCGATAGAGCTTTGAAATATAAGCTAAGATTAAACCCAAAGAAGTGTGTATTCAGTGTTACCTCAGGTAAATTATTGGGACATGTAAATGGTCTGAATGGCATTGAGATTGATCTTGACAAAGTCAAAGCAATCAGGGATATGCTAGCCCCAAAGACAGAGAGAGAAATTCAGGGATTTATCGGTAAATTACAATATATTAGCAGATTTATAGCAAAAATCACAACAATCTATGAGCCTGTCTTCAAATTGCTTAGAAAGAATCAGCCGATCATATGGAATGAAGAGTGTCAAAAGGCCTTTGAGCAAATAAAAGAGTATTTGTTGAATCCACCTGTTTTAAAACCACCTAAACCTGGCAAACCTCTATTACTATACTTAGCAGTAGAAGAAGAGTCAATAGAAGCCATGCTAGCCCAAGCAGATGAGTCAGGGATTGAGAATGCAGTTTACTATTTGAGTAGAAAGCTCCTTCCTTATGAAATTAAGTATAGTGTCATCGAAAAGACATGTATAGCCGTGGTTTGGTCTTTTAAGAAGTTACGGCATTACTTTCAATCATATAGTGTGCAAGCAATTTCCAGGTTAGATCCAATGAAGTATTACTATTCTAATATTCCTCAGACGATAATTGTAAGATGAACTGTTCAAAGACGCAATCTCGAATAATCCGCCTTACCCGAGAAGGCATTACATCGTACCATTGTCGAGCTTTGTAAATACACCCTCCGGCCTTAACAACGCAACAATCATGCTAACAAAGACCCAGGTAAGTTAATACCAGGTAAGTACATATTATTCTATCTGCTTAATTTAATTTATTTTTCTAAAAAATAATAATGCAAAATAAACACACAAAATAATAATAAAGGCAAACGCAACAATAATAAAAGAGCATAATATAAAAATATAAATATAAAAAATCAAAAATAAAAAATAATCAAAAATAACAAAAAATATATATAACAATAAAAAAACACAACGAAAAAACCAAGAGAAATAAAAAAGGAAAAAATAATTACCTCGATCTTTTGATTGGAAATGCGATGGAACGGCATCCCGGCCAGTATATCTAAATTTTTGTCTTCATGATGCCGAATAAACTCCAATAACTCGGCATTAGAATGAGTCCCTGACCTCGAAGCATGCATTATTTTTAAAAAATATGTGCTAAAATTGAAAGAAACTTAAGAGAATTATGAAATTAAAATCGTGTTGTGAAACGAAATGAAGGAATGGTGGCTTTTTATAGAGAAACGGCAGCAAAAAATAAAATTCAAAACTGTTCATAAATAGTAAATTTTACTATTCATAAATAGTAAATTTTACTAATAATGAATAGTAAAATTTACTATTTATAAATAGTATTACTATTGATTAATAGTAAATTTCACTATTTATGAATAGTATTACTATTGATGAATAGTAAAATTACTATTTTCAATAGTAAATACTATTTGATACTATTTGCAAATAGTAAATTTACTATTTATGAATGGTAAATAGTGTATGAACAGTGACTACACAGTAAATAAACAGTAAATTCAATTATTCACTTTAATCATTTAAATAATTGCGGGTATATAAATATTTTTACACCCAAGGGGGCAATAAGAAGACATATGCATAAAAATTAGCCAAACTTTTTGAAATAAAAAACTATTAGCTTGGGTCCAGAACCCTAAATTTTCCTTAGGTCCGAAACTTAGAATTTATTTCTAAGTCCCAGAACTTAGCTAGGTCCAGAACCCAAATTTTCCTTAGGTCCAGAACCTAGAATTATTCTTGAGTCCAGAACTCGAACAGGGTTCAAAATCCAAATTTTTCTTAGGTCTAGAACCTAGAATTATCCTTGAGTCCAGAACTCGAACAGGGTTTAGAACACAAATTTTCCTTAGGTCCAGAACCTAGAATTATCCTTGAGTCCAGAACTCGAACCGGGTTCAGAACCCAAATTTTCCTTAGGTCCAGAACCTAGAATTTATTTCTAAGTCTAAGAACTTAGCTTGGGTCCAGAACCCAAATTTTCTTTAGGTCCAGAACCTAGAATCTTCCCTAATTCCAGAACTTAGCTCGGGTCCAGAACCCAAATTTTCCTTAGGTCCAGAACCTAGAATTTATTTCTAAGTCTATAACTTAGCTCGGGTTCAGAACCCAAATTACTCTTAGGTCCAGAACCTAGAATTTATTTCTAA
Organism: Garcia nutans; assembly: GCA_947685225.1. Lineage (NCBI taxonomy): Eukaryota > Viridiplantae > Streptophyta > Magnoliopsida > Malpighiales > Euphorbiaceae > Garcia > Garcia nutans. Next base: position 9,380,720 of record CANTUV010000024.1, on the reverse strand, counting down.
GTCCCAGAACTTAGATCGGGTCTAGAACCCAAATTTTCCTTAGGTCTAGAACCTAGAATTATCCTGGAGTCCAGAACTCGAACCGGGTCCAGAACCTCCACCATCTCAAAAATTAAGTCTTGTCGCTTTTCACTCTCTTTCACTAAAGTTTCAGATCATTCAAGCAGGAGGCAAACTGTAGACCCTTAATTTTTGACCTAGTCCGGTCCAATATATTTTGTTTAGTCCAAAATAATTTTTGTGTTGTCTAATATATTTTAATTGGTCCAAAATAATTTTTGTTATCCTAATTAAATAATTTTTACTTTATTATCTAATTTTTATTAATAAAAAATAAAAATAAACAAATAAAAAATAAAAATAAAAATCGGCGACGGAAAAATCATCACCGAAAACCAGCGCGAGCTTGGCCGTGGGCCATTTCGCCCATAGGAGTTTCCTACGGGTGAAATGGCCCGCAGGCCGTTCCTCGCTCCCTGCCACAGCCAACTGCGGCAAATTTTTTTGCCAGCGCAATTTTTCCGCAGCAGTTTTTTTTTGCCAGCGAAATTTTTTCGACGCAAATTTTTTGAAACATAATACAATTAGGTTTCAGTTTCCTTTTCTTATTTCATATTGTATGCCGTGAGTAACTAGGATTAAGAATAGAATTCTTCTATAAATAAGGAAGAAATCGGGAGAGAAAAACAAGAGGTGAAATTGGAACGAAAATTGAGTGAGTTTGAAACCGAAATTGAGTGGGAAAGCAGTGAATCAATCTGACCTTTTGAGAGGAGAAGAAGCAAAAGCCATTAACAAATGATCAAAGGCAGCAACTGCCTTTATTTTTGTGCATCCAAGAAGAATTATTTTGGAGGAACCATCAAAAGGAGGTATGTATTAATTGTTATATTTTTTCACAGTAGGTAAGATTATGAAATTGTTTCTTTCAAAATAAAAAATCACAGAACCTTAATTCCCTTTGATCAAAGTTTAAAAACACTAATTCGTTTCTTTATTTTCCAAAAAGACTTAAATTTGTTATTTTTACTTCCTCAAAATCTTAAAACCCTAATTGAACATGTTTTTCAACAAAACCAAAATTTGATTATGTTTCTTACAACAAACCCTAAAAACACCTTTTCTATTTATATAAACCTTAAATCGTTGGTCTACTTTCATAAAATTCTCAATTGCTTATTTTTCCAAATCCTAAAAATCCTAAGCATCCACCGAAACCCTAATTCTAAAACACTAAACCCAAATGCAACTTCCAAACCTAAAATAGTAAACCCTAACCCCTTTAAAACCTTAAACCCTAATTTTTTTTCTAAACCCTAATCCTTTAAAACTTTAAAAACCATAAAAACATAAATATTTTAATTTCACACAGTAAACTTGAAACCATAAATGAAAAGTATTTTAAAGAGTCCAAATCCTAGTTTCATGATTTTACATAACAAACCCTAGTTTGGTTAATCAAAGAATTTTATCAACCTTTTTAAAACATAAAATCCTCAATCTATTTTAATTCTCTTAAAGTCACAGTAGCCAAATTCCATTAATTCCAAAACCCTAAACACATGAAATAAAGAGCCCTAAATGGAAACAGTAGCTATAATTGGAATTTTATTTGCCTTATTTAATTCTATATTTGATTATGCTTTGATTTATTTCTTATGCTTTAATTTATTTAAGTTCAATGCTTGGTTCATTTAATTTATCATGGATGGATGTTTACTTTCTATTGATATTTAATATCTTTGATGAATGTTTTATTTATGATGAATGATTATTTACTTTTATCAATTTATTTAGATTTCTAAATGTTGTAAGAGGTATGTTTCCATGTTGTGGATACCTCATTAGTTAGATATCATGAAATTTAAATTACGTTTTCTATTTTATAACCTATGTAAAGGGCATGTTGCTACCTTTCGGTGGGTGTCCTATTTAGGCATGAGATGTAAGGACATGTTTCCATCCTTGGATGGGTGTTCATTTAGTTGCTTTGTTTGGACATTGCTTTGATTTTAATATATTGATGCTTTCTTTTAATTAATGTGTGTAATATGGATAATATTGTTATACTTAAGAATTTTATAATATTAAGACCTGTAAAGGATGCTGGTTCCAATGAACCGGGCGTTGTGGGGGTGCTGGGCCATTTCTCACCTTCCCAACACATACCCAACTTTCCAAACCCATTAAGGGGTTGGGGATTCCTTAGAAATCGAGTCATCCACCCCTTTCTTTTTTTCGGCCTGTCCAGGTGGCGACTCCATTTTCTCCGGACTTAGGTTCGTGTTCTCTAAGGCCCCGAGCCTAAACAGTGCCGAAGTCGTAAGAACCATTCCACCGGGAGTGGGGGCAAAAATCCCCGCTCACATGGTGCTTTGACAAATATTTCTTCATGTGGAGGAAAATTTATCTTCTCATTCTTTTTTAGTAGAACACCTCCATTTGCTTCATCATATCCCAACCCTTTCTTAGAATTTTGAATCTTGAAATCTTGAAACTCTATTACACCTGCCTTCCCCTTTCCAAGTCCAGTACCGGGTAGATAGTTCAATTTCTTCATCCAAGCCAGAATTCTAGAACCCATCATCTCATTATCAGAAATAACATCCACTTGAAAACCATTGAGAGGCCTCTTAACCATCAAAGAATTTACTATTTCATTATTCTCAGCCTCGATAACCACTGTTTCATCTCCATTTGGGAACTTGATCTTCTGATGAAGTGTAGAAGGAACTCCACCAAGAGGATAAAACCAGGTCATCTCAATAGCAATGGAAAGTGATGGGTATATCCAAAACCACAAACTCAACCATGGATTCAATTGGACTAGCCTTCATAATAGCTTTAAAACTCCCTTCAGCATGTCTCATAGTATTGCCATTAGCCCTAATGGTTACCTAAATTGTGCTTAAATCCCTTATTGACATAGCAAGTTTTGGTAAGATCTTAAGTGGGCAAACATTTATGGTAGACCCACCATCAACCATCACACATGGAGTCCTTTTCCCTTTAACACATACCTTGATAAAGAGAAGGCAGATGTGATTCCTTCCCTTTTCTAGCAAATCCGCATTCGAAAATGATACCATTCCAATGTCAACTTCGCCCTTCTTCTGGACATCTTCACACTTCATCACTCCTTCAGTTTTCATGAAATTAACCAGCTCATCTGATGTTATAAAAGTGGAAATTGGCATGCTATCCAAAGCCTTGCCCATAGTTTCACGATGTTTCTTTGATGTAGCCAATAGATCCCAGATGCTAACACTTGCTTGGGTCCTTTTCAATTGCTTAAGAATTATGTCATCTTCATCTTCCTTTGCTTCTTTTTCAGCATCCTTCCCATTTTCAGCCTCTACTTCTTTTGGTGGTGGCCTTGCATAAGGCTTACCATAGCATGTGTTCATTACCTCATCCTCTTCAGGCTCAGACCAGGTCCACTCCTCCTTCTTTGACTTAGAATCATCATCACTATCAGTTGAGTCCCAAAATTTGCTCAGAACACAAATGGCTACTTCCCTTTTTCCTTTTTCACTTCAAATTTCTCCATTTTGTTTAGCAGCACTTCTTCTTTAGTTGCCTCTCAATCTATGTCTTGGAAAGAAGACATGACAAAACTTTCATGCAAATCTCCTCCAATCATGAAAGTTGTCAGGGGTGGTACTCTGTTGAACCTTGGCAATGGATTGTCCTTGGTGCTAGTTTTGTTGGGTTTGGGTAACCTCCCACTATCAATGAAATTCTTGATCTCATGACTTAACCTCAAACTTTTGTCCATTTTGTGCCCTTGCATTTGATGGAATTGACAAAATGCATTGGCATTGAAGTTAGGTGAAAGAGGATTCAGCAAAGGGCGAGGAGTCAAGGGTTATAACAGTCACTTCTTTTGTAGCTTATTGAGAACCCAAGACAGTGGTTTCGTTAATTTTGAAAACTGCCTCCTTCCCCCTTGACTAGTTGCATTAACATCAATTGCCTTTTGTGTGCTTTGATTACTAGACTGGTAGTTCCCTTTCTCATGTCTTCTTGCAGAAAAATGGTTCTTCTCTTTTTCCCATTCTTCTATTTGTGATCCAGCTTGAAGAAGATCTTTAAAATCTCTAATAAGAGTATGGGACATCCTTTCACAAAGATTAGGTAGCACCCCTCTCACAATCATCCTAATCTAATTCAATTCATCGGGCCTTTTCATGAGCAATGCAGCTTTACTTCTCCACCTTTTCACATAATCAACAAAGTTCTCAGTTGGTCTTTGCCTAATTGATTCAATTTCCATCAAAGTAACCTCCAACTAAGCATTATACCCATACTGTTGGATGAAGGCTCTGTATAGTAGATACCAGCTCTTTTGAGTACCGTCCTCTAAGGTATTGAACTGATTCTGGACAATAAGGTCTAATGAAAGCATGAGCACCTTAGAGTTTGAGCCTTAGTAGCTCGGACAGACTGCCTAGCAATGATGTATTGTTTCACATGGAGATAAAGATTCCCATTTCCATCAAACTTAGCAAAGGAGGACATCTTGAACTTGTATGGGATCTCTTCATCTTGTTCAAACAACTTGTCAACCTCTGACATTTCTTCAGTTTTCAACTTCTTTTCAGACTTCTTTTCCAAATCGGCAATCAACTTCTCAATATCTGAAGTTTCAGACTTTTCCACGGTTGATCTATCAACAACTTTCAACTCTTTCTTCTTATCTTGAGGATCTTGAAAATATTTAGCCCAGTCATCATCATCATCAATGACTGCTTTGTCCTCATCGAAGGCTACCTCACCGACCTTAGCCTTCCCTTTGTCCCTCTTCTAAGTACTAGCAGATGCCTCAGCAGTATTCCCCAAACATTTAGCCAGTTGGCTCTTCAAAGTCTCAGTCAAGGCCTCCTTCAGTTCTTCCATCTTGGCATTGAGGGCGTCGTCTACCATTCTTTGAATCTGTTCAGGCTCCATTGCTCTTGGTGAGAAGCTAATTGAGTTGCTACTGAAGTCTATGTCACTAGCGTGGGTTAGGTTGTGGTACGCTCTCGAACTATTATACTCCAGGTTTGTGAGCCAGGAAGGATCAATGATATGTAATGTAATGCGTGTATGCATGTATGCATGTATGCACAAGTAATCAAACAATCAAAGATAATTAGGACGTTCCTTCTAACCTTATAACTTTCACACACGAATGGTGAGTTTTTTTCCTTAGTATATAGTCAACAAAATATCAACATGGGATATTCTATTTTCAAAAAATTTCCTCTGAAGATTTTAACCAATAGTTATATTTTCAAACATAGAAGTCAGTCTCTAATAGTTCCCAATAATTAGTCTTTAATCCAATGAATCTTAACTAAAATAGCTTTTATGCTATATTAGATTACAACAAAATTAATAGGTTTATCATAAACAGATTTCCCATTTGGAAAAAGTAACTAATGATTCATGCCAAAAATAAGCCCATGATTAATGATTCTTAGTATAAATTAGGCCCACAATTGATTTTTGGTATTCCATAATTGACATAAATATTTGTAGGCTCTTTTTTAAGAAAATAATTTTGTTTCAAAGCCCTTGAGATTTTAAGTTTGGGCCATAAGGTGGAAGAAGATTTTTGACCCATCTTTAAAGGTTTTCTGTACAGAGACCATCTTGAAGATTTTAAAATAGTTTTGGTCTTTTGGATTTAAAGGGAAAAATTATTTTGAGCTTACAATATAATTAAGTCATATTAGAAAAAGAACAAATCAAATAGTCCATGGTTCAAGCCAATATATATCAATCATAGTCAAACAACATGCATTTGGGTAAAAAACCTAAGGAAAATAACTAGGCCAATTACATGAGCTTAAGACTTTGGGTTGAAAAGTTTAGGCTCCAATAGTAAGTATGTACCAAAAGGTACAAGGCTATGAGTAGTTCGCCATGCTTGATCTCCATACCTTGAGTTAAATTATGGTATTCCTTATATAATACAACATGAGTTATACGGTTGTCCTAACTCACGCACACAATGCAGTCTAAATGATGCAATGGATAATATCATAGTAAAAAAGAATAAAATAATATAAAGACCAAGGGAATCAACTTCTCTTATCCCCAATGGAGTCACCACTGTGAGCGAGGATTTTTTCCCCCACTCCCATGTGGAATGGTTCTTGCCACTTTGGCACCGTTAGGCTCGAGCCCTTTGTGAGCGGAGATTCTCCCCCCCCACTCCCATGTGATGGTTCTTGCGACTTTGGCACTGTTAGGCTCAGGGCTTTAAAGAACATGGGCCTAAACCTAGAGATAATGGAGTTGCCACCCGAACAATCTAGGAAAAAGAAAGGGGTGGATGATTTGATTCCTAAGGAATCCCCAACCCCCTAATGGGTTCGGAAAGTTGGGTACGCATAGGGAAGGTGAGAATGACTTAGCACCCCCACAGTGCCAGGTTCATTGGAACCGGCCTCCTTTTTAGGTCTAAATATTATTAAATTTTTAACTTATAATGAGATTATCCATACTACGTGCAATCATAAGAATAAATAATCACTTTATTAAAATCACAATGAGTTTAAACAAAATAAATAGATAGGCACCCATCCATGGATGGAAACATGGCTTTACAATTGTCCAATTTCTAAAGGAAAATAAATAAAATAGGATACCCACTAATTGGTAAAAATGTATCATTTACATTGATCCAAAACTTAAAATAAATTAAATGATAAGAACCTTAACAAATGAGGTACCCACAATGTGGAAACGTACCTCTTATAATTTCTTGAAACTAAAACTAAATCAATGAACAAACATTCCAGCATTCATTATAAAATCAAATAAAAATAAATCATCCATCAACATGTACAATATTAAAGAATCATCCATTCAATACATATAATGAGCATGCATCCAAACTTAAGTAAAGCAATAGATATATGAATGTAGGGTTAATAATTAAATTAGGGTTTTATTAATAAAATTATGGTTTAGAGAAACACAATTACTATGATATTAGATATTTAATATAATTTGATTAAACAAATTACTTATGATGATAAAGTAGTTATTGGATGTAAACTAGTGGGAGGTTGGATGGTTAAATGAGTTTAGTGGATATTTTATAAAAGAACAGAATAATGAATAACAAAGTAAAATATTTCAACGAAATAGTTTAGGATGAGCTACTGGAACTTTAAAATAGATTAGAACATATTAGATAAGGAGTTTCAAACCTCCGTTTGTTGATTCCACCAAAATTAAATGATGATACAATACTCTTGCCTGCACCAACCTGGAACTCTTTGTTGAATAAAACCAAGATAGTAAGCCAATGCCTTATTTGATAATGTTGTCTGTGATTAATCATTGCTTTTCATTTCCTTAATCAAGATGTTGCTCTATAAAGTTGCTAATCCTTATTGAAGGTTGTTAAATCGTCACTGAAGTTTGCTGAAGTTCTGAAGGTTGCTCTCTGCTTGAGGTTCAAAGTTCCAAAGTCATCTCCCTTTTGAAGGTTTTAAAACCTGTATTTATATGAGTGTGCTAGGTTAAACATCATGAAACCTTCCCTTTTTAAAAATGGATTACTGATGCATCTCAAATTAATGATTTTTAAATTTGACACAAACTGCCACCATGTTGAATTAAAACCAAGGAAAACCGAGACCATTTTGAATTAAATTGACCCTAATCCGACTTGGAATCAGACTCCATATTGAATTGACAATCAAATTCAATATAGAGTACCCAAAAAAATGCCCCATATCAAAGTGGGAGAGCCCCATTTCGATATGGTGCTACCCCATATCAAAATGGGGCTTCCCAATTCGATATGGGACCTAAGTTAAGGTCCCATATTGAATTGGGAAGGTCCCAATTCGATATGGGACTATCACATATCAATTGGGGCATCCCAATTCGATATGGATTGTCCCATGTTGAGTTCAGAGGCCCAACTTAACTTGGATGCACCCCCAAATGCCCTAACATCGAATTAGACCCGATTGAACCTTCAAAACAATCCTCTTTAGGGTTTTAAAGTTTCAACCATTATACCATCTAATCAAAAGGTTTATGACTCAAGCAATAGACTAGCCAAAGCCAAAATTAAGGGTCTGTAGTTTGCCTCCTGCTTGAACGATCTGAGACTGGATTTGGGTTCTCGATCTGAGACTGGAATTTAGGTTCTCGCCCCTAAACTAGATTCGGGTTCTCAACCTAAGACTGGATTTTGGATTCTCTGAACTAAACTAGATTTTGGGTTCTCAACCCTAAATTAGATTTGAGTTCTTGACCCGAGGCTGGATTTTGGGTTCTCAATCCGAAACTGAATTTTGGGTTCTTGAACTAAAACTGGATTTTTAGGTTCTCGATCTAAAAAACTGGATTTTGGGTTCTCGACCCGAAACTAGATTTTTAGGTTCTCGACTTGAAACTAAATTTTGTGTTCTCAATCTGAAATTAGATTTTGGGTTCTCGACCAGAAACAGGATTTGGGTTCTAGACCCAAAACTGAATTTGTTGACCTTCTGTCAGTTTGACAGTTCTGGCTTTCTTCTAGCCAATAAATTTTAGCTTTTTTAGCTGATTGATCTTCCATCATGGCTTTCTTCTAGCCACTTGCTCCATTCTTTAATGGATCAACTCTAGCTCTTCTAACTAGACTGACCTTCTGTCATCTAGGAATTTTGGCTTTCTTCTAGCCGATTGTTCCATTCTTCAATGGATTGTGGGTCTTCACCCTCAAAATGGATCTTTATTACCCTTCAAAAATGGATCTTTATCCTTTGGAGATCAGGTCTTTACCCTTCAAACATGGATCTTTATCCTTTGGAGATCTAATCTTTATCCTTCAAAAATGGATCTTTATCCTTTGGAGATTAGGTCTTATATTGGCTTCAGCTCTTCTAGCTGGACTGATCTTTTGTCTTTTGCATCTTCATTCTTTTGGGGTTCTTACTTTCTTCTTATTTTGTTCTTTTTGTTCTTCCTTTTGCAAAAAATTCAGCTATTTTTTTAGCTGACCCTTATATCTTTTTCTTACCCCCTATGTGGCAAAATATTAAAAATGAGTGTGCAAATATTTTGTACACGAATAAACTCAAAATTTGAAAAGAGAAAGTTTTGCCCCCTGTGTAGGCTCAAACCAATGATTTTTCCCATGTAGGCTTTGGCTCATGTTTGTGCATTGTCTAGTTCCTTGCATAAGCATGCATCTCTATCTTTATAAAGTGACTAGAGCTTCCTCAAGCAATGGGCCTTTCATGCCCTCCGATTCCACATCTGCTTCTCATTATTTGCTTCATAGAGTTTCTATTGTTCGCTTTGACAAAGAATAGGAACACAAGACAAAAATGAAGTGTGATATGCTTCTGTATGCATGATATGCATCGATGATACCTACAGTGGTTCCATCGACTCACAGGCCGAGGTGATCAGCTGAAGTGTTCTCATTGGTTCCTTCCGGATGTTCATTCAAGTTTTGCATTCAAATGATACAAGGCTTAGCATTTATGGCTTTATCTTCAAAATGTTGATAACATGAGTGGTGAGGCCCAAGCAGCATAGTCAGGGATACATCCATTTCAAATTATGTTTCAGCACGCCAGTTGGTAACTTCTTCATAACCTTGCAAATAATCATTTATTTTGCTCAATGTGTCCTTTGAGTTTCGGCGATGCAACAGACTTCCCTTAACTTGAAGGTTTATGCAACAAGAAAATAGTTTTTTTAAATCAAATGTTGACTTTGTCAAATTAGTGTCATTGTACTTCAGGACTTGATTTTCCAAATTAATATATCTATAACATGATAAATCTAGTTACTGTACTAAACTCGGGAATCATTTCCATTCAAAGCAAGAATTGATGCACTTCAGATAGGTGCATACACATTACTTGGTTAAAGGTCTCATCTAGTTTAAATATTGTCTATCTCATATGTATGCTTATCCAAAATATCTCCACTAATAGACTCTACCTACCAAGAGAGATCAACAGGTCTTTAATAGGCTTGAAATGAGGTCTATAGGGGACATGGGTTAAATGAAGGCCATTTTTAAATTAGAGCTAATATGATACTGCTGACAAATCTTCACACCATAATCTTCTGTTGGAGCCATGGGCTACTTGGAGCAATCTTGCTAGACTCCAATTTCCTTCTATCTCCTTGGAAGAAATTTAGAACTGATTATAATTATCTTCATCTTTTCCTTTTGCTTTTGCACAAACTCAGGACCTATTTTTTTGTATTTTTTACTCTTTTTTTGTTTTTTTTTTGTTTTTTTTTTTTTACTTTTGGGACCAACTATAAGAAGATTGCTATGTCTGCACCTTCTATGCTTCTGGCAATGGATGAGTGGAGTAGAGTGAGTCTACTTCAGTGAGGATAAATACTTCATTGTCCTAACTTTATCTCAATGATGACAGAGATAGGAGATATTAAGTCTAGTTCGGGTGAACTTCAACTATCCTTATGGTCTTGAGGACTTTAACTATCCTTATGGTCTTGACTATGCTTTCTTTTCTTTGATTTTCTTTCCCTTTTCACCTTAGTGATCATTAGATTTGTCATAAGAGTCCCAACAGCTCAGGTTAGATTATCGGGCTTACAAGCCAATAAAGAGCAAGCTAAAATATCATGAAGGCTCAAGGGGATAACTAGGGATCGATATTTAATTGGGTAGATACTAGTTCTTGGCTTACCAAACAATGCTTAGATCATCTCTCTCTTAAATAAGCAGAGTTCAATTTTGCCTCAAAAGTTTATCAAAGCATGTTCTAAGATTAACTAGGACCTAGACAAAGGTCATTATGTAGGAGCCCTCTTTAAGTAAGAATACACAACTGAATGCTATAGAACAATTCCCTCACCTAGTAAATTCATTCAAATCATGATGCATAGATATGCTAATTTATAAATATCAAGCTAGTTTTGACATTGGTTGAGCACCAAAATGAGCAGAGACCATAAAATTTTTTTTATGAAAGTAATTTGTTCAAATAATCTTAATTTGAAAATATAATTGTTCCAATTAAATATTAAAGAAAGCAAAATAGAAGAGCAACATTCAAGCTAAGGTATGTTTATTGAGTTGAGCTTCTTCTCTCTTCACGTCTTGAACACTCTCATCTTGAAAAGAGGATAAGACAAAATCTTCATCCAATCCTCTTCCTACCATGAAGGTTGCCGGTGGAAGTACTCTTTTAAATTTAGGCAAAGGATTGCTTTTGGTATTCGGCTTATATGGCTCAGGTAGCTTACCACTATCAATAAGATCTTGAATTTCATGTATTAATCGAGCACATTTATCTGTCTCATGCCCTTGCATTTGATGAAATTGACAAAAGGCATCGACTTCGAAGTTTGATGGCAGAGGATCATGTAGTGGTCAAAGAGCCAACTGTTGTAATAACCCCTTCTTTTGTAGCTTGTTGAAAATTCAAGATAGAGGATTCCCCAACTCTGAAAACTATCTTATAGTTCCTTGACCAATTTCATTAACATTGACTTCATTATGTGTACTTTGATTGCCAAACTGATAATTCCATTTTGCAGAAAAATAGTTCTTCTCTCTTTCTCACTCTTCTATTTGCAAGCCAGCTTGAAGAAGATCTTTGAAATCTCTTATAAGGGTGTGAGATAGCCTTTCATGTAGATTAGGCAGGACACCTCTGATTATCATTGTGATTTGGTCCGACTCATCGGGCCTCCTTTGAGACATGCAGCCTTATTTCTCCATCTCTTTATATAATCAACAAAACTTTTATTTTGTTTTTGCCTGATAGTCTCCACCTCCATCAAGGTAACTTTCAGCTCGACATTGTATTCATACTGCAGGATGGAGGCCTTATACAATGTATCCCAATCTATTTGCGTACTTTCTTCTAAGGTATTGAACTAATTTTGCACAACAGGATCCAATGAGAGTATGAAATACTTTAGAGTTTGAGCTTTAGCAGCTCTGGTAGACTGCATGGCAGTGATTTACTGCTTAACATGCAAGTGAGGAATTCCTATACCATTATACCTAGCAAAGGAAGACATCTTGAACTTATAAGGGACCTCTTCATCTTGTTCAAATAACTTGTCGACCTCCGACATTTCTTTAGTTTTCAGCTTTTTCTCAAACTTCTTCTCCAAATCAGCAGTCATCTTTTCCACATCTAAAGTTTTAGTCTTTTCAATAGTTGATTTTTCAACAACCTTCAGCTCCTTCTTCTTATCTTGAGGATCTTGAAAATATTGAGCCCAGTCGTCATCAACATCAATGACTACTTTGTCATCATCAAAGGCTACTTCGCTGACCATAGCCTTTCCCTTGTCTTTCAGTTTCTTTATGCTGGCAAATGCCTTAGTAGTGCTCCCCAATAGTGTAGCTAGTTGGATCCTCATAGTCTCAACCAGGACCTACTTCAGTTCTTCCATCTTTGCATTGAGGGCGTCATCCATCATTCTTTGAATTTGTTCGGGATCCATTGCTCATGCTGAGAAGTTAATTGAGTCACTACTAGATTCTACATCACTGGCATAGATTGGATTGTCGTATGCTTTTGAACTGCTGTACTCCAAGCTTGTGAGCTAGAAAAGATCAATGACATGTTATGCAATACGAGTATACATGTATGCATGTATGTACAAACAATAAGCAAACAAAGATATTTAGGACATTCTTTCCAACCTTATAACTCCCACACATGAAAGGTGAGTCTCTTTTCCTAGGTATATGGTCAACAAAATACAAACATGGGATATTCAATTTTCAAGCAATTCCCTTGGACAATTTTAACCAATAGTTATATTTTCAAACTTAAAAGTTAGTCCATGATAATTCCCATTAATTAGTCTTTAATCCATCCAATCAATTAAAATAGCTTTTATGCTATATTGGATTAAAACTAAATTAAAAATTTTTTTATCATTAATATATTTCTCATTTAAAAAAATAACTAATGATTCGTGCCAAAAATAAGCTCATGATTAATGATTCTTGGTATAAATTAGGCTCGCAATTGATTTTTTAATATTTCATAATTGACCTAAACATTTGTAAGCTCTATTTGTAATCTTTAGATGAAGCAAAAAATAAATGTTATTTCAAAGCCCTTGGGCTTTTATGCTTGGGCCATAGGGTTGAAAAAGATTTTTGACCCATCTTGAAAAGAAGATTTTGAAAATTTTGAATTTGGTCTAAAGGAAAAAATTGTTTTGAGCTTACAATATAGGTAAGTCATATTAGAAAAAGAGCAAACCCAATAAGCCATGGCTTAAACCAAGATAAATTAATCATAGTCAAACAACAAGCATTTGGGGTAGAAACCTAAGGAAAATAACTAGGTCAACTACATGAGCTTAAGTCTTTAGGTTGAAAAGTTTTAGGTTCCCATAGCTAGTATATACCAAAAGGTAGAAGGTTATCAGTGGTTATGCCATGCTCGATCTCCATACCTTGAGTGAAAGTATGGTATCCCTTACATAACACATCAGGGGTAACATGGGTGTCCTAACTCACGCACATAATATAATCTAAATGATGACTGGATAATATCATAATAAGAAAGAATAAAAAAATATAAAGACCAACGGAATCAACTTCTCTTATCCCCAGTGGAGTCGCCACTGTGAGCGGGAATTTTATCCCTACTCCTATGTGGAATGGTTCTTGCGACTTCAGCATTGTTAGGCTCAGGGCCTTAGAGAACACGTGCCTAAAGCCAGAGATAATGGAGTCGCCACCCAGATGGGCTGAGAAAAAGAAAGGGATGGATGACTCTATTCCTACGGAATCCCCAACCCCCTAATGGGTTCAAAAGTTGGGTACGCATGGAGAAGGTGAGAATGACCCAGCACCCCCCGCATCTCCCAGTTCATTGGAACCGACCTCCTTTTTAGGTCTAAGTATTATTAAATTCTTAACTTGTAATGATATTATCCATACTACATGTTATCATAAGAATAAATAATTACTTTATTAAAATCACAATGAATTCGAACAAAATAAATAGATAGACACCCATCCATAGATGGAAACATGCCTTTACAATTATCCAATGTCTAAAAAAATTAAATAAAATAGGATACCCACTAATTGGTGGAAACGTATCCTTTACATTGATCCAAAACTTAAAATAAATTAAATTACATGAACCTTAACAAATGAGATACCCACAATGTGGAAACATACCTTTTACAATTTCTTGAAACTAAAAATAAATCAATGAACAAACATTCAAGCATTCATTATAAAATGAAATAAAAATAAATCATCCATCAACATGTACAATATTAAGAAATCATCCATTCAAGACATATAATAAGCATGCATCCAAATGTAAGTAAAGCAATAGATGTATGAATGTAGGGTTAATACTTCAATTAGGGTTTTATTAATAAAATTAGGGTTTAGAGAAACACAGTTACCATGATATTAGATATTTAATATAATTTGATTAAATATATTACTTATAATGATAAAGTAGTTATTGGATGTAAACTAGTGGGCGGTTAGATGGTTAAATGAGTTTACTAGATATTTTATAAAAGAATAGAATAACGAATAACAAAGTAAAATATTTCAATGAAATAGTTTAGGATGAGCTACTGGAACTTTAAAATAGATTAGATAAAGAGTTTCAAACCTCTGTTTGTTGATTCCACCAAATTAAATGTTGATATAATCTTTTGGCTGCACCAACCTAGAACTCTTGGTTGAATAAAACCAAGACAGTAAGCCACTGCCTTGTTTGATAATGTTGTCTGCATTTAATCATTGATTTTCTTTTCCTTGATCAAGATATTACTTTGTGAGGTTGCTAATACTTATTAAAGGTTGTTAAATCGACGTTGAAGTTTGCTGAAGTTCTGAAGGATGCTCTCTACTGGAGGTTTAAAGTTCCAAAGTCATCTCCCTTTTGAAGGTTTTAAAACCTTTATTTATATAAGCGTGCTAGGCTAAAGATTGTGAAACCTTCCCATATTAAAAATGGATTACTGATGCATATCGAATCAATTATTTTTAAATTCGACACAAACCACCACCATGTCGGATAAAACCAAGGTAAACAGAGACCATATCTAATTAAATTGACCCTAATCAAACATGGAATCGGAGTCCATATCGAATTAACAATCAAATTTGATACAGTGTACCCAAAAAACTACCCCATATCTAAGTGGGAGAGCCCCATATCGAAATGAGGCTTCCCAATTCGATATGGGACTATCCCATATTGAATTGGGGCATCCTAATTTGATATGGGCTATCCCATATTGCGTTGGGAGGCCTAGTTTGACTTGGATACACCCCCGAATGCCCTAACATTGAATTAGACTCGATTGAACCTTCAAAACAAACCTCTTCAGGGTTTTAAAGGTTCAACCATTATACCATGTAATCAAAAGGTTTATGACTCAGGCAACAGACTAGTGAGGGTAAAAATTAAAAGTCTACAACCTTATAGAACACGGCCTAAACTCGGGGAAAATGGAGCCGCCACCCGAACGAGTCGGGAAAAGAAAGGGGTGGATGACTCGATTCCTAAGGAATCCCAAATCCTCTAATGGGTTTGGAAAATTGGGTATACGTAGGGGAAGTGAGAATGACCCAGCACCCCCACAGTGCCCAGTTTATTAAAACTGGCCTCCTTTTTAGCTCTAAACATTATTAAATTGTTAAATATAACGATATTATCCATATTACATGCAATCATAAAAATAAATAATCACTTTATTAAAATCACAACAAGTTCAAACAAAATAAATGGGCACACATACTAGATGGAAACATGCCCTTACAATGTCCAATGTCCAAAACTAAATAAAATAGGACACCCACCATTTAGTGGAAATGTGCCCTTTATATTAATCCAAATCCAAAATAAATTAAATTATAGAATAAAAACCAAGGCAGCCACTAAGTGGAAACATGCTTTTTACAATCTAGATAAATAATTAATCAAGTAAATTAATTCATTCAAGCATGATAATTAAAAATAAAACCTCCATTTTAGACAATGCAAAAGAAACCATCCATGATAAAAAAAATATAACAACTCAAATAAATAATTAAAACTACAGTTTAAACTATTATATAAACAAAATTAGGGTTTTTAGGATAAAATTAGAGTTTTAGGGTTTTGAGAAAATAGATTAGGGTTTGGAAATTGAAAACTAGTTTTGGGAATTTGGAAAACAATTTAGGATTTTTAGAAATTGGGAAACAGATTGGGGTTTGGAAAGTTTTAGAAAAATAGATTAGGGTTTAGGTTTCCAGGAATGTAAGGTTTGGAAGTTAGGTTTTATATGTTGAAAAATTAAACTGCTGGGTTAAAGAAAATTATGGTTTTGGAAGTTAAGTTAATGGTATTAAAAGTATAAGGTTTAGTATTTTGGGTTTAGGGTTTAGACTTACTGGATATATAATGTTTTGGTGTTTAGGGTTTTAAGTAATCAATGAATTAGATATTAGGGCTTGGGGAAATCAAAGGGGTTTCTGGAGTTAGGGTTTTAGGAGACATAGGATTCTAGAACTGGGGTTCGATGTTAAGGAATTAGGGTTTTTGTGATTAGGGTTTTAAGCAGTAAGAAATAAATTTTGGGATTTAATTTTTACAGATTAGGGTTTTAATAGTTGATTAGAGGTTTTAAATTAAATCTTATCTTACTATAAAATTCAAAACAAATAAATAAAAAATGGAATATTGAATGATAGTAACAGATTTGGTCTTAGTTTTATAAAATATGTACTTAAGGTTTTAATAATCAAGCTACTTGATTAAAGTAACAATCAATTAAACAAACTACCATGATGATTTAAAATATGATTTGCAAATATTGAAAGAATAAATTGTATTAGAAATCTAAACATGCGTTTGAAGGCTGCACCAAAGTTGAAAGTGTTGATCCAAGCTATTGAATTGCCTGCACTAACTTTGTTTTTGGCTGAGACTGCCTTGCTTGTTAAATTCTAGTGTCTGAGTTATTGTTGGATCACCAATTGTTAAACCGTGATGCTTTATGAATTATTTCCTTCCAAAAATCTCCACTCCTTCTTCTCTTCTTAAACCTGTATTTTTAGAAGAGTATTAGGTTAAACCTTTTAAAACCTCTCATTTTAAAAATGAATTACTGAGGCATATTGAATTAGATTGATCTTAATTCAACCCAAACCATGAGAATGTTAGACTCAAATTCTTCTAATCTAACATGGAATTAAAATCCATCAGCTCCATATCGAATTAGGATTTCTGTAATTCAATATGGAGTCCACCAAATCAGTGTCTATGTCGAATTATGGTCCCATATCGAATTGGGGAAGTCTAATTTGATATGGGACCTCCCCATATCGAATTGGGACAATCCCAAGGTTCCAATTCGATATGGGACTGTCCTATATCAAATTGGGGCCTTCCCAATTCGATATGGGACTGTCCTATATCAAATTGGGGCCTTCCCAATTTGATATGGAACTCCCATATCAAATTGAGAGGCCCAATTCGACATGGATACGCCCATGAAGTGAAATTAATCCCCTACATCGAATTAGAACTGACCAAACCATCAAAACAACTTATTTAGGGTTTTAAAGTTCGAACCATCCTATGTAGCCTCATTAAATTATACCAATCTAATCCAAAAGTTAAAATAGGTTTAAGCTTATTAAGAATGGACTGATTATGACTTAGGCATTTCTTTAATTATCATCGGACTAGCTAGGGCCAAAATCATAGGTCTACAGTAAGCTAGTTAAGCATATGAACCTACGAGTCCAAAAATATTTTTCTAAAATGAAGTTCTATAAAGAAAAATACTCTAAGATAGAAAAAGATTTTATTTCTTTAAAAAATTCTACTATGGAATTAAAGACCTCAAATGAACAATTATTGAAATCTATTAATGAAATGTTTAAAAATTCACATTGCTTAGAAAAGGTAATCAGGGAAAATAACACTTTAAAAGAAGTGATTAATGAACTAAAAAATTCTATTTCAAAGTTTTACAAAGGTAAGGAAGTCTTTGATAGATTGATTAGTGTCCAAAGGTCACTTTCCTCCAAGTATGGCTTAGGGTTCAATGGCTCTTCTACTACTTCATCTAATACACTAACATTTGTTAAAACATCTACAATTCAAACTTCTAGTGTTGAAGTTATAAAGAATACACAAGCACACACTAAGCTAAAAATTTCTAAAATGACAACTCTATGCTCACTAGACTCTAGAACTAAGGTTCCAAGAGCAAATTATGCATATATATATACACAAGAAATGAACACAACCACAATTATGCCATAAACAATCCTATCTTACACACACTTGTAATTGTCAATTTAATTCTTCAAGGTTCAATAGAAAAGGATGCAAAAGCATAAAATTATGTATTAATGCCAATATTACATGAAATTTCATCATAAAATTATATTTTGTTACATTAGAAAGGCTTACCTCAAATTAAGGTCCTTTCTACAACTAATCCTCAAAGACCCAAGTTCATTTGGGTATCTAAAAGAAGATAAACCTTATTGTCTTATAGGTATGCCTAAAGTCTACTATCAATGAAAGTGTTTAGCTTCTAGATAGTGGATGTTCAAGGCACATGACTGGTGATATAAAAATTTTCACAACTCTTACTTACAAGCAAGGAGGTAATGTAACATTAGGAAATAGTGCTAAAGGAAAAATTATAGGCATTGGTTCTATTGGTATGCTTGATAAAAATCTAACTGATGATGTGTGGCTAGTTGATGGATTGAAGCATAATTTGATTAGTGTTAGTCATTTTTAATTCTAAAGCATGCAAAATTACCTTTTCTAGTGGTGAACTTGCATTCAATGGAAGAAGAATTGATAGCACCTATAAAATTGACCTACACTCCAACAATGCTTTTAAATGTTTAGTCACTATTAGCAATGATACTTGGCTTTGACATAGAAGATTAGGATATGCTAATATGGACCAATTGCAATATCTAAGTAAATAAGAACTTGTAGATGGTCTCCCTAAAATGAAATTCAATAAAGATAAAATTTTTGAACCTTGTCAACTTGGAAAACAACATAAAAGTTCTTTCAAAGCAAAGAATATTGTAAGTATAACTAGACCCATAAAATTAATTCATTTGGATTTGTTTTGTCCTAATAGAATTACTTGTCTAGGAGGCAAGTTGTGTACATTTATACTTGTTGATGATTACTAAAGGTTTAAATGGGTTAAATTCTTAGCTCAAAAGAATGAAGCTTTTAATCATTTCAAAATTTTTGCAAAAATAGTTCAAAATGAAAAAAAGCTATGTAATGACATCTATTAAAAGTGATCATGGAAAAGAATTTGAAAATGAGAACTTTGAAAATTTTTGCAATGAACTTGGTATTTCACATAATTTTTTAACTTCTAGAACACCACAACAAAATGGTGTAGAAGGAAAAATAAAATAGTGGTTGAAATGGCTAGAATAATCTCAGTGAGTTTAGTTTACCTTCTTACTTTTGGGTGAAAGTCGTTAATAAATAAAACTTCTTATGCACTATAGAATGGAAGAAAACCTAAAATTTCATACCTTAGAGTATTTGGATGCAAATGCTTTATATTAAATACAAAGGTGTGAGCAAGGATTTTTGCCCCCACTCCCAGTGAAATGGTTCTTGCGACTTCGACACTATTTAAGCTCAGGTAGCTTACCACTATCAATCAAATCTTAGATCTCATGCCTTAGACGAGCACATTTATCCATCTTGTGCCCTTTCATTTGATGAAATTGACAGAGGCATTGAAGTTTGGTGGAAAGGGATTATGTAGCGGTCGAGGAGACAACGGTTGTAATAACCCTTTCTTTTGCAGCTTGTTTAAAACTCAAGATAGAGGTTTCCCTAATTTTGAGAATTGTTTTTTATTTCCTTAATCGGTCACATTAACATTAATTTCTTTTTGTGTGCTTTGATTGCTAGGCTGATAATTCCCTTTTCTCATTCCTTCTTGCCGAAAAGTGGTTCTTCTCCCTTTCCCACTCTTCAATTTGTAGACCAGCTTGTAAAAGATCTTTGAAGTACCTTATAAGGGTGCGAGATAGCTTTTCATGGAGGTTGGGCAGCATGCCTCTGACTATCATTCTGATCTGATCTGATTCATCGGGCCTCTTTTTGAGCAGTGCAGCCTTATTTCTCCATCTTTTTACAAAATCCACAAAATTCTCATTTGGTCTTTGCCTAATGGTTTCCACCTTCATCAAGGTTACTTCCAGCTCGACATTATACCCATATTGCTGAATGAAAACCTTGTACAACATGTCCCAATCTTTTTAAGTACTTTCCTCTAAGGTGTTGAACCAATTTTGGACAATAGGGTCCAATAAAAGCATAAAATATCTCAGAGTTTAAGCTTTAGTAGCTTGGGCAGACTACATAGCAGTGATGTACTGCTTCACATGGAGGTGAGGATTTTCGGTTCCATCAAACTTTACAAAGGATGGCATCTTGAACTTATACGGAACTTCTTCGTCTAGCTCAAATAATTTGTCAACTTCGGACATTTCTTCAGTTTTCAGCTTCTTCTCAAATTTCTTTTCCAAATCCGCAATCATCTTTTCAACATTAGAAGTTTCAGTTTCTCCATAACTGATCTTTCAACAATCTTCGGTTCTTTTTTCTTGTCTTGAGGATCTTGGAAGTATTGAGCATAATCATCATCATCTTCAATGATCACCTTATCATCATCAAAAACCACTTCACCAACTATAGCCTTCCCCTTATCTTTTGGTTTCTTAGTGCTAGCAGACGCTTTGGCATTGTTTTTTAAAATTGTAGCCAACTGGTTCTTCATAGTCTCAGCTAGGGCCTCTTTTATTTCTTCCATCTTGGCATTAAGGGTGTCATCCACCATTCATTGAATTTGTTCGGGCTCCATTGCTTTTGGTGAGCAAGTGATTGAGTCGTTGCTAGATTCTTCATTTCCGACGTAGGTCGGATTGTCGTAAGCTTTTGAACTATCGTAATCCATGGCTGTGAGCCAAAAGGGATTAATGATATGAGATGCAAATGTATGCATGTATGCATGTATGCACAAACAATAAATAAACAAGAATAAATAGGACATTCCTTCCAACCTATAACATCCACACGCGAATGGCGAGTCTCTTTTCTCAGAAAATATAGTTAACAAAATACCAACATGGGGTATTTTGTTTTCAAAAAGTTCCCTCGGATATTTCAACCAATAGCTACATTTCAAAAATGGAAATCAGTTCATGATAATTCCCATTAATTAGGCTTTAATCCATCCAATCAACTAAAGCAGCTTTTATGTTATATTGGATTAAAACGAAATTAAGAGGTTTATTATAAATAGATTTCTCACTTGAAAAAGTAACTGATGATTCATGCCAAAAACAAGCCCATGATTAATAACTCTTAGTATAAACTAGGCTCACAATTGATTTTTGGTATTCCATAATTGACCTAAATAATTGATTTTTGTAAGAAAAGGTTGGATGAAATGCAAAAATAGTTTTGTTTGAAAAACCCATTGTAAAGAGATTTTTGAAAAAAAAAAATGGATTTTGGGCTTTGTATTTGAGTCTTGAGAAAAGAATTTTTTGATTTATTTTTAGAAAAAGTTTTATGTCCAAAGACCATCTTGAAAAGTTTTGAAAATAGCTTTGGTCTTTTGGATTTAGAGGAAAAAATTATTTGAGCTCACAATGTAATTAGGTCATATTAGAAAAAGAACAAACCAAATAAGCCATAATTTAAGCCAAAATAAATTAACCATAGTAAAAAAAAACAAGCATTTGGGGTAAAAACCTAAGGAAAGTAACTAGGCCAATTACATGAGCTTTAGTCTTTGGGTTAAAAGGCTTAGGTTCCCATAGTAAGTATATACCAAAAGGTACAAGGCTATGAGTGATTATGCCATACTCGATCTCCATACCTTGAGTGAAAGTATGGTATCCCTTACATAATACAACACGGGTAACACGGGCATCCTAACTCACTCACACGATGCAATCTAAATGATGCAATGGATAATATCATGATAAGAAAGAATAGAATAATAAAAAGGCCAATGGAATCAACTTCTCTTATCCCTAGTGGAGTTGCCACTGTGAGCGAGGATTTTCGCCCCCACTCCCAGTGGAATGGTTCTTGCGACTTGGCACTGTTTAGGCTCGGGGCCTGAGAGAACATGGGCCTAAGCCTGGAGAAAATGAAGTTTCCACCCGGACGGGCCGGGAAAAAGAAAGGAGTGGATTACTCAATTCCTAAGGAATCCCTAACCTCCTAATGGGTTCAAAAAGTTGGGTACGTGTGAGGAAGGTGAGAAATGGCCCAGCACCCCCACAACAGCCTGTTCATTGGAACTGGCCTCCTTTGCAAGTCTTAATATTATAAAATTCTTAAGTATAACAATATTATCCATATTACATGCAACAATTAAAATAAAGCATCATTATATTAAAATCAAAGCAATGTCCAAACAAAACAAATAAATGGACACCCATCCGAGGATGGAAACATGTCCTTACATCGACCATGTCTAAAACTAAATAGGACACCCACCGAAAGGTGGAAACATGTCCTTTACATTGGCCCAAAATATAAAAGCAATTTAAATTACATAGAAATTAATTAATGAGGTACCCAATAATGGAAACATACCTCTTACAATATTTTAAAATCAAAATAAATCAATAAAAGTAAACAACCATTTATCATAAATAAATCATTCATCAAAGACATCAAACATCAATCAAAATATATAATAAACATTCATCCAATTTAAATAAAATAGTAAATATATTAATTTTAGGGGTTCATGCATCAATTAAGCCTTCTAGGGTTTTATGTTTAATAACTAGGATTTTGCGTATACTAGTTTAATTAGTTGAGAAATATTTTAAAAAAATAACATAGCTAATGGATATTTTAAAGATTTAGGGTTTTGGATGTTTTTATGAAAATAATGCTACTGTGATTTAAAAAATAGGTTTGATTAGGGTTTTAAGCAAAAAGATTGTTGTTTTGGTTTTTAGAAAGGTGTAATTAGGATTTTAGATTTGAAAAACATTTTTTAAGGCTATTAAAGTTTTAGGGTTTTATGGTAAGATATTAGGATTTTATGGTTTGAAATCTCAATTCTGTAGATTATGATTTTGAATTTAGAATTTGATGTTTTTCTGAGATCAAAGTTGAGTGTGCTTTTAATATTGACTATATCAACTACTTAAATATTTTTTAGGTGAAACAAACATTGAAAACTAAATTAATTATTGAAAGATTAAAATAACTCAATGAATCAAATTATAAAAAACTACCGAAAAGATTTGAAAAAAGAGTTAATTAAGATTTAGGGTTTGAATAACTTAGGGTTTCTGATGAAGATGGTGATGGCCGGCTAAGTTATTCAAACGCTTCACAAAACCTCTCTTCCCTTGATGAAGATGGTGATGGCCGGCTCTTGGAGAAGAAAGAAGAAGAAGATGATGATGAATAATAAAGTCAACCTCTTTTAACCATTAACCTCCCTCTTTAATCTCAACCAAGCAATTAATATATTATAATATAATAAATATCATCTTCCACCATCACATAATTTCTATATAAAATAATTAATTACCCCATTTGACCATCAATAAAGTTGACTTATATATGTTGTATATATCTTCATATATACAACATATATACACTCCTTCTTTTTTATCTTTTCACTAAAACATATATACACTTAATCATTTAATCCAATTTCAACAATTAACATTCCAAAATTTTAGGGTATAGTTTTGGATATTACAATTCTCCCCCTCTACAAATAAATTTTGTCCTCGAAATTACCTGCTCTCAAGTCTGAAACAGCTGGGGATACTGATCTCACATCATTTGCTCACTCTCCCGAGTTGCTTCTTCCTTTGCATGATTCTTCCAAAGAACCTTCACAAGTGGCACTTTCTTATTTCTCAACTCTTTCACTTCATGTGCCAAAATAACCACTGGTTCTTCCTCAAAAGTCAGATCTGGACTCACCTTAATAGTTTCCACTGACAAAATATGAGATTGGTCTGACCTGTACCTCCGTAGCATAGAAACATGGAAGACATTGTGAATTCAATCCAACTCAGGTGACAAAGCGAGTCTATAGGCCACTAGTCCAACTCTTTCCAGTACCTCGTAAGGTCCAATGAAACGAGGACTTAACTTCTATTTGTGGCCAAATCTCAAAATTTTCTTCCAAGGAAACGCTTTCAAAATACTTTATCTCCAATACTGAACTCTATGTCTCTTCACTTCAAATCTGAATATGATTTCTATCGGTCTGAAGCTACTTTCAATCGATCCCGAATTATCTTCACTTTTTCTTCTATTTCCTTAATCAAATCGGGACCAACCAACTTAACTTCTCCAACTTCATCCAAACTTAGAGGCATTCTGCATCTTCTACCATACAATGCCTCATAAGGTGCCATTCTAATACTAGATTGATGACTGTTGTTATAGGCAAATTCCATCAATGGCAAGAATTTGTCCCAACTTCCAGAGAAATCAATGATACAACTTCTTAATATATCCTTTAAAATTTGTATTACTCTCTTTGACTGTCCATCTGTCTGAGCATGGAAAGTAGTACTAAAATGCAACCAAGATCCTAAAGCATTATGCAAACTCTTTCAAAACTTTGAAGTGAATCGGGGATCTCGATCAGATACCAAAGAAATTGGGACTCCATGCAATTTTACAATTTCACTAATATACAGCTCAGCCAACTTCTCAAGAGAATAGTCCATTCTGACTGGAAGGAAATGAGCTATCTTCGTCAACCGATCAACTATCATCCAAATGGCATCATGCTTCTTCTGAGTTAAGGGCAAACCAGTTACAAAATCCATCGTTACATGCTCCCATTTCCATTCAGGCACTGTTAAAGGTTGGAGCAACCTCGAAGGAACTTGGTGGTTAGCTTTGACTCTCTGACATGTGAGACATTTAGATATAAACTCTGCTATGTCTCTCTTCATACCTGACCACCAATAATATTGCTTCAATTCATGATACATCTTGGTACTCCCAGGGTGCATAGCAAAAGCCGACTGATGTGCTTCCTCCAAAATAATCTTTTCCACTCTTGCATCATTAAGAACACACAATCTATCCTTGTACCATAAATTGCCATCACTCCTCACATGGAAATCTCTACTCTCTCCTTTTTAGTAATCCAAAATAAACTTCTGAATTCTCTCACCTGCCAATTGAGACTCTCTAATCTAATCCAACAAGACTGGCCTCAATTGCAAATGAGCTAACAAAGCACCATCATCACATGATTCAAAACTAGCATGCAACACTCTCAACCCAACAAGCAACGAGAATGAATAAGCAGTCAAACCTGCCAAAGACTTCCGACTCAAGGCATCAGCAACAACATTTTCCTTGCTAGGATGATAATCAATCAAACAGTCATAGTCTTTAATCAACTCCAATCACCTTCTCTGTCAAAGATTCAGCTCTCTCTAGACGCCCAAATATTTCAAACTCTTGTGATCTGTATAAATATAACACTTCTCCCCATAAAGATAATGTCACCAAATCTTCAAAGCAAACACTATGGCTGCCAATTCTAAATTATGCGTCGGATAATTCAACTCATGTGGCTTCAACTGCCAAGAAGCAAAAGCTATCACTCTACCCTCTTGCATCAAAACACAACCTAAACCATTATGTGATGCATCACTATAAATCACATATGGTTTACCTTCCACAGGCAGGGTAAGAATAGGAGCTTGAGTCAACATTTCCTTCAACTACTCAAAGCTTGATTGACACAGTTCTGTCCACACAAATCTAATTCCCTTCTGAAGTAATCTAGTGAGTGGAGTAGCTATCAAAGAAAAAACCCTTCACAAACCATCGATAATAGCCTGCCAAACCCAGAAAACTTCTAACCTCAGTCACTGTCTTCGGTGGACTCCAATTCAAAATAGTTTCAACTTTACTCGGATCAACTCTTATACCATCTGCTGAAACCACATGACCGAGAAAAGTTACTTGACAAGCCAAAACTCACACTTAGACAACTTAGCATAAAATTGCTTCTCTCTCAAGGTCTGCAATACAATCCGCAGATGCTTATCATGTTCCTCCTCACTATGCGAATACACCAAGATATCATCAGTAAAGACCACCACAAACTGATCTAGATAGGTGTTTTATTAGTTTTTGTCATAGAATTGTATCTTATTTATTATGATGATTATTGTTTTCTTCAGGTATTTTGGTAGTTTTAATCTGTTTATTTAGTGATTTCATCAATTTTGGTAGTTTTAATTTATTTCAGTGTTTATGTCATTTTTGTCCTAGTTTTTAGTGTGGTGTTTATGTGTTGTTGGTTAATGTTTATTTGATTCTTGTTTAAAGGTTGTTTAAGTGTTTGTTTTAGGTTAATATGCAAAATATTTCCTTGGAAGAAAGAATATCATGAAGCAGTGTCTCACCTTAAGGGCAAAACCAAGGAACCAAGAGAGAAGGAAAATTTGGCAGTAAGTGACACACTCAGGTGACACGGCCAAGCCACTGGCCGTGTCCCATACTTAGCCAAGGAAGAAGACTAAAGGAAAGAGAGCAAAGAATGAAGAGATCAGTAGGTGACACACTCAGGTGACACGGCCAAGCCACTGGCCGTGTCACAGGACACGGCCAGGAGCTTGGCCGTGTCACACTCCATTCCAAAGAAGAAAAGATAAGGATTATACAAAAGCTGACACAATCAGGTGACACGGCCAAGCCACTGGCCGTGTCACATGACACGGCCACCAGTTTGGTCGTGTCACTCCATGGACTAAAGGAAGAAAGAAAATGCGGATTTTGAGCGAGGTTTCATATAAATAAGAGGATTAGGGTTTTTGAAAGGAGGGAGAATTTATCAGCCGTCAAACAATATCCTTTGAGCTTCCATTTTTTGTTTTCTTGGAGAATTTTGATTACACTTTGATGCAAACTATCTAGATTAAATTTGTTTTAGCCACTACAATATTCTTCTAGCAAAGATCTGAACAAGAGATTCTTCTGAAGCTAAAGAAAGTTTGTATTTTGGTTTTGTTCTCAAACTTTATCTCTTAAGTTTCATTGGAATTGTATTCATGAATTCTATTATTTCTAAATTGATTTCTTTGAATTTTAATGAGATGAATCTGTTTGATAGCATCATTATGAATTAATTTGATCTAGCCTAGGGTTTGTATGGATCTACTATGATTGTATGAATTGGTTATTGCTCTTAACTGAATTATTTCTCTAGCCTTGATTGAATGGATTACTGTTAATATATAATTGATTGGCCACCAATTATGTGTTTGAGGTATTAGATGAAGGATTGAGAAATGAAGTCTAATGCTGGAACAATTCAATTAGGGACTTAGGTGAATTAGAAATATAAGCTAAGAAAAAGATCATTTCAATTGTAACAAGATTATTTGAAAGAGGTTTGAATGCGAGAGCTTATTTCCTTGATTCGATTAATTCAATTACTTGAGATCTAATCTTTGAAATTAAATTGGTTGAGAGGAATAACCATTCATACATATAAGTTAGTAAAGAAGTGCATACCCTAGACCTTTCTATTAAGTGAATTAATATATCCGCTCAATTTACTTTTATTGTTTTAAACTCCACTCGATCTGTCTTCATTAGTCGTTAGCAATTTAAATTTATTGAAAATTTGTTATTTGCAATCTGATAATCAATTAGCTTATCTAGCTTCCTTGAGAGACGACCTTGAAGTGTTCACCAAGATACTACAGTAGCCTCGTATACTTGCGAGTGTAGTTCTAGTAGTGTTAATTAGAGCGCAACAAGTTTTTGGCGCCGCTGCCGGGGAGGCTAATTGGCGTAATTGTTTATTAGGCATAAATATTTTAAATTATTTTTCATTTTTTACTTTTGATTTTATTTGTCTTTTGCTTTTAATAATTCCTTTTTTCTAGAAATTTTGATTATGCAAGGCAGGAGATCACTTGGAGGAGAGCTATACCCAGTTATTCCATAAATTCAGAGAGTGAAAAGGAGCAGAGAAGAGTTTGAACTATATACCGAATTTGATACAGAGGAGGACACTTCTGATTTTGAGTCAGATACTGCACAATCTACCAATATGGGAGACGAAAGGCAAAGAACTATGAGGGATTTTGCTAGACCTGTCATTGGAACTTCCACCTCTTGTATAAGATTGATAGATGCAGCAAGAAATTATGAGTTGAAGAACATCCATTACAACATGTTGCCATCATTCTACGGAGTTCCAAATGAAGATCCTTTGAACTTTATCCGGGATTTCTACTCCACCCTCAACACATTTCCATTGGGAGGACTAACAGAAGATCAGTTGAGGATGAGGTGTTTTCCGTACACATTGAAGGATAGGGCAAAAAGCTGGCTTATGATGTTGCCTGAAAATTCTTTGACAACTTGGGAGCAAGTTTATAACAAATTTATGGGCAAATTTTACTCACATCAGAAGACAGCTGAATTGAGAGGGAAAATAGCTACATTCTCTCAATTTGAAGGAGAGCCATTTCATGAGGCTTGGGACAGGTTTAAGATGTTATTGATTCAGTGTCCACATCATCACTACCCACTTCAACTTCTGAATCAGTTTCTACGATGGTCTAACCCAGCAATTTCAGAATACTGTTGATAACGCAGCTGGGGGAGCTATGGGAGAAAAGACAGCAGATGAAACTTATGAAATCTTTGAAATGTTGGGAGCTAATTCTCAACAGAAAAGTGTAAGAGGAAGAAGTAAAGGGGTGAACCAATTGGTAGCCAACAGTGAGATGGTCAATCAGATAGCTGAATTGACAAGACAAGTGCAGATGCTGAACATGAAGAACAATACTTCTTCATCCACTCAAGAAGTGTGTGCAATTTGTGGAACTTTCGGGCATGGAGCAAATATATGCCCCTTCGCATATGAGTCTTATGGAAATGAGGCCAAGCAAGTCAATGCTATGGGGGGATATCAACCAAGGGCCCGGAATGATCCTTACTCAAATACTTGCAATCCTGGTTGGCGAAATCATCCAAATTTTTCCTGGGCAACAAATAACTCTCAACAACCTTTCCATTTCCTCCAGAGACAAAACTAACCACAGGGTCAATCTTCGAATCAAGGGCAGCCTAAGAGAGAGAGTTTGGAGGATATTTTACAGGCCTTTATCCAAGTCAGTGCTAAGAATCAAGAGATGGATAACAAGAGGCTGGATTCATTAGAGGCATCTTTTAAGAAGGTGGAGACCCAAATGGGACAACTTGCACAATAGATGCAGATTCAACAAAAAGGGAAATTTTCGAGTCAACTTGAACAGGCACAATCAGTGACTGTTCTTAGAAGTGGCAAGGTAATAAATAATGATGCTGAAAATAATTCTGTGAATGCAGGTGATCAAAAGAACAAAAAGGAAGGAGAACCAGAGAACAAAGGTGCTAGAGAAAGATCAATGGAGAAATCCCCTTCAGCAGATTTACACAAGGCAAGTAATCCTTACCGGCCACCTATACCATTCCCCAGCAGGTTGAAGAATGATAAACAAGATAAGCAATTTTTGGACATCTTCAAGATGCTGTCTAAGGTAAGTATTAACTTACCTTTACTTGAAGCAATAAAGAACATGTCAGCTTATGCCAAATTCTTCAAGGAATTGAACACCAAGAAAAAGAGGTATGATCCAAATGAAAAGGTGATAGTGTCAGAGGTAGCTAGTGCTGTTTTGCAGCATAAACTACCTCCGAAGGTAAAGGATCCTGGTAGTTTCATAATTCAAATTACTATGGGTAATGAAAAGGGGACTGATGGCATGTGTGATTTAGGAGCCAGTGTAAATTTAATGCCCTATTCTGTGTATCTTGAATTAGAACTTGGAGAACTTAAACCTACCAAAATGGTGTTGCAATTAGCTGACAGATCTCTTAGATTTTTGAAAGGGGTTATAGAAGATGTGTTAGTTAAGGTTGGTGGGTTGATAGTGCCTGTGGATTTTATAGTTCTTGACATGGAAGGAAGTAACCCTACACTATCCGCACACACTATTCTACTGGGGAGGCCTTTTATGGCTACTACCAACACCTTGATAGATGTTAAAAATGGTAAATTGTCAATGACTGTCTTGGGACAAATTGTTGAATTTTCTATTTTTAACACCTCTCCCATTCCTACAACTGCATTATATGAGGATTGCTCTTTAATTGATTGTATTGACACAGTTGTTTCAGATGTTTTCTTGCAAATGGGTTCCTCGGATAAAATGGAGCTAGCACTGACCTTAGATCATGGTTTGGATATTTTTGATTCAAAAATAGCCAGTTGCCTTGAGACATTAGAGAGTGCTGAAATAGAGGAACTTAAGGAGGACCCAGAATTTGAACTTCCCTCCATCCAAAAGGAAGAGAAGAATCCTTCACTTGAGTTAGAGCTGAAAGAGTTACCTAAAAATTTGAAATATGTGTTTTTAGGATATCACAACACTTTACCTATGATAATATCTAGCGAACTTAGTGAAAAGGAGGAGATGAGGTTGGTGAGTGAGCTAAAAAGATTGAAAAGAGCAATAGGATGGGGATTGAGTGACATCAAAGGTATTAGCCCTTCAATGTGCATGCATAGAATCACCTTAGAAGAGGGAGCTAAACCTGTGAGGGAGACCCAAAGGCGCCTTAACCCAAACATGAGTGAAGTGGTTAAGAAGGAAGTGCTCAAATTGCTTGATGAAGGAGTGATATATCCAATAGCTAATAGTGAGTGGGTGAGCCCAGTACATGTAGTGCCTAAGAAATTAGGAATCACTATGGTGAAAAATGAAAAGAATGAATTGGTTCCTACTAGGACTACTACTGGGTGGAGAATGTGTATCGATTATAGGAAGTTGAACAATGCCACAAAGAAAGACCATTTCCCTCTTCCTTTTATTGATCAGATGTTGGATAAACTTTCTGGACACTCACATTATTGCTTTTTGGATGGACTTTCAGGTTATTATCAGGTGCCGATATCACCAGAGGATCAATCCAAGACTACTTTTACTTGCCCTTTCGGGACTTATGCATTTCGGCGTATGCCATTTGGCTTGTGTAATGCGCCTGCAACTTTTTAGAGATGCATGATGTCTATCTTCACAGACATGATAGATGATTTTATTGAGATATTTATGGATGACTTTTCTATTTTCGGTGATTCTTTTGATAATTGCCTCAATATACTTGTTCTTGTGCTTGAGAGATGCATTGAATGTAACCTCACTTTGAGTTGGGAAAAGAGTCATTTCATGGTTACTCAGGGCATTGTATTAGGCCATGTTGTGTCGAGTAAAGGGATTGAGGTGGATAAGGCTAAGGTAGAGTTGATTGCTAAGTTACCCCCACTACCTCTATTAAGGGAATAAGAATTTTTCTAGGGCATGCAGGTTTTTACCGGAGGTTTATTAAAGATTTTTCTAAAATAAGCAAACCATTGTGTCATTTGCTTGGGAAAGATGTTCCATTTGAGTTTACTACACAATGCATGCAAGCCTTTAATTCTCTTAAGGAAAAACTGACTAGTGCACCAGTAATTGTAGCTCCTGTTTTGTCTTTACCTTTTAAAATTATGTGTGATGCCTCTAATCATGCAGTAGGAGTTGTTCTTGGGCAAAGGGTTGAGAAATTTTTGAAAGTGATATATTATGCTAGCTTGACCCTGAATAGTGCGCAAATGAATTACACAACAACTGAAAAGGAAATGTTAGCTGTTGTTTTTGCCTTAGATAAGTTTAGAGCATATTTAATTGGGTCGAAAATTATTGTGCATTCTGATCATGCAGCTCTAAAATATCTTTTAACAAAACAACATGCTAAACCGCGCTTAATTAGATGGGTGTTATTATTGCAAAAATTTGATTTCCAAATCAAAGATACTAAGGGGAGTGAAAATGTTGTAGCTGATCATTTATCTAGATTACCCTTCTTTGGTGAAAATCTTGCATCTGATAGCATTCATAAAAATTTAGAAGCATTTCCTGATGAGCAGTTGTTTGTGATAATGAATGCACCTTGGTTTGCAGATATTGCTAACTATCTTGCTTGTGGTATTTTGCGTTCTGACATGTCATTTCAGGAAAAGAAAAGGTTTTTGCACATGAGTAAATTTTATTTTTGGGATGAACCTTACCTATTTCGGATATGCAAAGATGAGATAGTTTGCAGGTGTGTATCTGTCACATCCCAAAGGCTAGATAGTCGAGTAATAGTCGAGGAGGACATGAACGAGTGGTCAAATAGAGGCTCGGGATAGTCAAATATGAAATTGGTGTACACAGTAGAGCTGACGGGACCTAAGTGAAAATTTCTCAAAAGTTAGGGGCAACTATGTAAGTTTAAAAATTAAGTGTCGGAAGTTCTTAATGGTGCCCATATCCAACCCTAGAAGAATATTCTCGAGATTTATTGGGTCATAACCGTGGGTTTCAATTTTTTCCGAAAACGCACGGTTTAAAAGTTACAATTGATTAATCGCTGGAGGGTATTTTGATATTTTCAAACCCTAGACTATAAAATTACAGCACAAGAAAGTTGAGGGGGTCAAAATATGAATAAAAGGAATGGCTTGCCAAATAAATAGATAAAAGAAGAAGGCAAATGGACCAATTAAAAGTGTCCATTTTTGCTATAAGGTGTACCAATTGGAAGTCAACATCTATACCAACATATTTTCACCACTTATGGCTGCCATTTGGATCAAAATAAGCTAAGGAAAGAAAATAAAAGCCCTCTCTTACATGGTGAACTCGTCCAAACCATAAGAGAAGGAAGAAGGAGGTGATTTTTCCAAAGTTTAAGGCTTTTGGTTGAAGATTTTGGTGACAAACAAGATTATAAGGTAAGAGAAACCTATCTCTAGTTTTAATTTCATGAATTAATGGTTAATTTAAGAGATTGAAATTAGAGTTCATGTAGCTAGATTTGGAGAAAATTCAAGAAATAATTATTTGAAGGATTTGATGAAAGAAATAATGGTGTTTAATGGTGAAAATAAGCTAGCAACCATTAGAAAAATCATAAGATAAGACTATGTCTATACCTAGGGTTCTTACCTTTGTATATGTGGTGTTAAATTTCATAGGAAATCAAGGAGACAAGGAAGGAAAGGAAGTGATATAGAATAAGGACTAAGAAATAGTAAGGTTTGGTACTTTAACCATTGAACTCCTTTTGAAAATTTTCTGTTTTACAATTAGTAAAATGTTGTGATTTGTATGATTTTTAATTAAATATAGAAAAATTATATTGAGTTAAATGTTTGATATGTTGTGTCTCAATTAGTCTAGAATGACTAAAAAATATGTTGAGTTGAAGTTGGAATGGTTATGATTTTGGAAAGATTATTTTTATTAGACCTACTCCAGCAGGTACTTTGACTGAGATAGCCATCTTTCTGGATTTTTAATAAAATATAGAAAAACAATATCCAATTGAATTTTGGATATTTTGTTTTTTAGTGAGTCTAGTATTTGAGAAAAATAATTTGGAACCACATTTATTGAATTTAATTTACGAAATTCACAAAGTTCAGAACTGCTGCCAGGATGCAGGGCAACTGGAGCAGTCTGGTTGGGTGAACTAGTTGACCAAGATTTTGTGTCAAGTTTGATATAAAAATTTTAAAGGAATGATTTTAAGATGCAAAACTAAATTCTGTAAAAAATTTAGAGTTTTTAGCCAAGTGGATTATTTTATACAAATTATCTAAAACAAGGATCAAGTTGGGTCAAGAACCAGAGTTATTGTTCATATGGTAATTTTTCATTATTAACTTGGTCAAAAACTTGGTGTGGGTGTTTTATCATTTATTTTTGGTATTGAGTTTAAGTATGAATATGAAGAATAAATTAGTTGGAAAAGAGGAGAAAATCAATCTGAATTTCATAACCGTGATAAAAGTCACGTGATGGAATACATGTTCATTATCATGTGAATATATAGATAAGGTATATACGTGGGGAATACGTGTATATATGGTATATATATGTGTGTATATGGTATATATGTGAATACATATGATACATATGTGAGTATATGTGGTATTTGTGTAAGTATATATTGTATACACATGGAGAATATGTGGTATATATACGAAGTGAATGGGTATATATGAAATGTTATATATGCTCTACTCGGTAAATGGGTAAAACTGGTCTAGAATGGGGGTTTGGCATGCCATCCTATCGGCAGTACTGTCTTAATGGCTTCGGTCTGAATATTACTTACGCGTGCACGGTTATATCATGTGAGGTCAAGATCATGGCAACTAGTCGTGTGAGACCAAGACCACGCAGTTATGTTGTATATTCCATATCGTGTGAGACCAAGACCATGGCAATTAGCGTGTGAGGTCAAGACCACGCGTAACTCTATACGAGGCCTCATTTTAAGATCGGTGTACTCATAATTACCTAGTGGAGAAGATTAACTCGTAATTTTAATGAAGTTATATTACATGTTGTTTACATACAAAATGTGAATCTTAACTTAGTTAGAAAATATAAATATGATGATTGTATGAAAATAGTTTAATTATGCAGTATTCTACTTTTATATGTGTTTCAACAACCTTCCTTGCACCATTTATATTCGGCAATGGTTAAAGTACCCACTGGGCAATAAGTTGCTCAGCGAGTTATATGTCTAACTCGCAGGTAGTGGATAGAAGATCAGCATTTCTGCAGCGGCCCGCACCAGCTCGACGACGAATAGGGTAGGACTTTTGACATAAAATAGTAGTATGGCATGTACGTTATATCTATTGTAAAGGTTTATTAAACATATTAAGTATTATGGTGTATGTAACAAGAGAATAAACAATAGTATGGTAATGAAACTTAGCAAATGATATGTGATCTTGAGAAACGATATAGAAGTGTGAAATTTTCTTGCAGGGTGTAGTTGAGGATATAAGGGAGATTATTATTGGGAGTGTTTTTTAGTTGAATTGTGAACAAAAGTGTTTTAAAAAAAAATCAGTTTTGGTGACACTTTGGAACCCCGCTTTTTAGGGGAAACTCCGCCCAATTTTTCAAAAAATTTTTCATAAGAATTCTTAATTAAGACATTGTAACCAGAGCTCGCATCCCGATGTGACATTCCTCCCCGGCTTATTCGTAGGTCGGGAAGGGGTGTTACAATTTATGGTATCAGAGTATTGGTTTAGCTATTCCTGGGCAGTTAGACATAGGAAAGTGTATGATAATTAGGATATCGAGAGATAGTAAACGAAGTGAGTTAGAAAGATTTTAGATAGGAAGAGGAAAATATAGGAGGATATACGTTTTATGTTGGGAGTGGCCATTACCAACGTAAAACGGGATACCCTGTAGTAGTTATAGTATTTGTGAAACAGTTATATATAAAATTATGTTTGTGAAATAAGAAAGAGTCGAGAATAATTAAGCATGAGTTATTGAGTCTAATGTACATGCCATATAAGAAAAAGGTTATATGTCGAGCTGTGCAGACTGCTGATTACTTTTATATTACTTTTATATGAACAATGTATTTACATGTATGAACAAGCAAGTTTTGGGGCGAAACTTAAATTTAATGAGGGTAGAACTGTCACAGCCCAAAGGCTAGATAGTCGAGTAATAGGCAAGGAGGACATGAACGAGTGGTCAAATAGAGGCTCGGGATAGTCAAATATGAAATTGGTGTACACAGTGGAGCTGACGGGACCTAAGTGGAAATTTCCCAAAAGTTAGGGACAACTATGTAAATTTAAAAATTAAGTGTCGGAAGTTCATAATAGTGCCCATATCCGACCCCAAAAGAATATTCTCGAGATTTATTGGGTCATAACTGTGGGTTTCAATTTTTCCCGAAAACGCACGGTTTAAAAGTTACAATTGATTAATCGCTGGAGTGTATTTTGATTTTTTTTTCACACCCTAGACTATAAAATTACAGCACAAGAAAGTTGAGGGGTTCAAAATATGAATAAAAGGAAGCCTAATGGCTTGCCAAATAAATAGATAAAAGAAGAAGGCAAGTGGACCAATTAAAAGTGTCCATTTTTGCTATAAGGTGTACCAATTGGAAGTCAACATCTATACCAACATATTTTCACCACTTATGGCTGCCATTTGGATCAAAATAAGCTAAGGAAAGAAAATAAAAGCCCTCTCTTACATGGTGAACTCGTCCAAACCATAAGAGAAGGAAGAAGGAGGTGATTTTTCCAAAGTTTAAGGCTTTTGGTTGAAGATTTTGGTGACAAACAAGATTATAAGGTAAGAGAAACCTATCTCTAGTTTTAATTTCATGGATTAATGGTTAATTTAAGAGATTGAAATTAGAGTTCATGTAGCTAGATTTGGAGAAAATTCAAGAAATAATTATTTGAAGGATTTGATGAAAGAAATAATGGTGTTTAATGGTGAAAATAAGCTAGCAACCATTAGAAAAATCATAAGATAAGACTATGTCTATACCTAGGGTTCTTACCTTTGTATATTTGGTGTTAAATTTCATAGGAAATCAAGGAGACAATGAAGGAAAGGAAGTGATATAGAATAAGGACTAAGAAATAGTAAGGTTTGGTACTTTAACCATTGAACTCCTTTTGAAAATTTTCTGTTTTACAATTAGTAAAATGTTGTGACTTGTATGATTTTTAATTAAATATAGAAAAATTATCTTGAGTTAAATGTTTGATATGTTGTGTCTCAATGAGTCTAGAATGACTGAAAAATATGTTGAGTTGAAGTTGGAATGGTTATGATTTTGGAAAGATTATTTTTATTAGACCTACTCCAGCAGGTACTTTGACTGAGATAGCCATCTTTCTGGATTTTTAATAAAATATAGAAAAACAATATCCAATTGAATTTTGGATATTTTGTTGTTTAGTGAGTCTAGTATTTGAGAAAAATAATTTGGAACCACATTTATTGAATTTAATTTACGGAATTCACAAAGTTCAGAACTGCTGCCAGGATACAGGGCAACTGGAGCAGTCTGGTTGGGTGAACTAGTTGACCAAGATTTTGTGTCAAGTTTGATATAAAAATTTTAAAGGAATGATTTTAAGATGCAAAACTAAATTCTGTAAAAAATTTAGAGTTTTTAGCCAAGTGGATTATTTTATACAAATTATCTAAAACAAGGATCAAGTTGGGTCAAGAACCAGAGTTATTGTTCATATGGTAATTTTTCATTATTAACTTGGTCAAAAACTTGGTGTGGGTGTTTTATCATTTATTTTTGGTATTGAGTTTAAGTATGAATATGAAGAATAAATTAGTTGGAAAAGAGGAGAAAATCAATTTGAATTTCATAACCGTGATAAAAGTCACGTGATGGAATACATGTTCATTATCATGTGAATATATAGATAAGGTATATACGTGGGGAATACGTGTATATATGGTATATATATGTGTGTATATGGTATATATGTGAATACATATGATACATATGTGAGTATATGTGGTATTTGTGTAAGTATATATTGTATACACATGGAGAATATGTGGTATATATACAAAGTGAATGGGTATATATGAAATGTTATATATGCTCTACTCGGTAAATGGGTAAAACCGGTCTGGAATGGGGGTTTGGCATGCTATCCTACCGGCAGTACTGTCTTAATGGCTTCGGTCTGGATATTACTTACACACGCACGGTTATATCGTGTGAGGTCAAGATCATGGCAACTAGTCGTGTGAGACCAAGACCACGCAATTATGTTGTATATTCCATATCTTGTGAGACCAAGACCATGGCAATTAGTCGTGTGAGGTCCATGCGTAACTCTATACGAGGCCTCATTTTGAGATTGGTGTACTCATAATTACCTAGTGGAGCATATTAACTCGTAATTATAATGAAGTTATATTACATGTTGTTTACATACAAAATGTGAATCTTAACTTGGTTAGAAAATATAAATATGATGATTGTTTGAAAATAGTTTAATTATGCAGTATTCTACTTTTATATGTGTTTCAACAACCTTCCTTGCACCATTTATATTCGGCAATGGTTAAAGTACCCACTGGGCAATAAGTTGCTCAGCGAGTTATATGTGTAACTCGCAGGTAGTGGATAGAAGATCAGCATTTCTGCAGCGGCCCGCACCAGCTCGACGACGAATAGGGTAGGACTTTTGACATAAAATAGTAGTATGGCATGTACGTTATATCTATTGTAAAGGTTTGTTAAACATATTAAGTATTATGTTGTATGTAACAAGAGAATAAACAATAGTATGGTAATGAAACTTAGCAAATGATATGTGATCTTGAGAAACGATATAGAAGTGTGAAATTTTCTTGCAGGGTGTAGTTGAGGATATAAGGGAGATTATTATGGGGAGTATTTTGAGTTGAATTGTGAACAAAAATGTTTTTTAAAAAAAATCAGTTTTGGCGACACTTGGGAACCCCGCATTTTAGGGGAAACTCCGCCCAATTTTTTGAAAAATTGTTTATAAGAATTCTTAATTAAGACATTGTGACCAGAGCTCGCATCCCGATGTGACATTCCTCTCGGGCTTATTCGTAGGTCGGGAAGGGGTGTTACAATATCTGAGGAAGAACAACTGAGTGTTCTTAAATTTTGTCATGACCTTCACTTTGGTGGTCATTTTGGAGGGAGGAAGACTGCAAAAAAGGTGCTTCAAAGTGGTTTTTACTGGCCTACTCTATTCAATGATGCTCACGAATATTGTAAGCATTGTGACCGCTGTCAAAGAGTGGGTAACATTGGGAGGAGGAATGAAATGCCCCTTCAATTGTATATTGTTGTTGAACAGTGTGATGTGTGGGGAATAGACTTTATGGGTCCTTTTCCCAAGTCTTTTGGTTATGAATATATTTTAGTTGTTGTTGATTATGTTTCAAAATGGGTGGAGGCAATCCCCACCCGTACTAATGATGCTAATGTGGTTGTTAAATTTGTGAAGGAAAATATTCTTAGCAGATTTGGCACGCCAAGAATGATAGTCAGTGATGGGAGAAGTCATTTCTGCAACAAACGTTTTGAGAAATTAATGCACAAATCTGGTGTGAAACACAAGATGGTGACACCATACCATCTACAGACTTCTGGACAAGTTGAAACATCCAACAAGCAAATAAATGAAATTCTGGAGAAAACGGTCAACTTATCAAGAAAGGATTGGGCGAGTAGATTGCATGATGCATTGTGGGCATATCGGACTGCTTTCAAGACTCATTTGGGTATGAATCCATACCGATTGGTTTTTGTTAAGGCTTGTCATTTACTAGTGGAGTTATAGCACAAAGCGTATTGGGCAATCAAGACTCTGAATTTAGACTTGGACAAGTCAACGAGAGAACATTTTCTGCAAATTTCAGAGTTAGATGAACTGAGGAATGAGGCATATGAGAGTTCAAGGATTTATAAGGATCGCACTAAAGCACTTCATGACAGAATTATAGTGCGAAAGACATTGAGCCCAGGTATAAAAGTTTTGCTTTTTAATTCTCGTCTCCGTCTGTTTCTAGGAAAACTCAAGTCTCGATGGAGTGGTCCTTTCAATATAACTCAAGTATATCCTTCCGGTGCCATAGAATTGCTTAACTCTCGAACAAATGAAACTTTTAAAGTAAATGGACAGATAGTTAAACCATATAATGAAGGGTTCTAAGAAGTAAGGATCATCGATAGCACTTTGATCTACGATCCTTAAGTCTTGCAGTAATGTCCAGCTATATGACATTAAAGAAGCGCTAAATGGGAGGCAACCCATCGGTTTGCATTTCTTTTCATAGTTGTAATTTTATATTCAGCAATTTTGATTTTATGTTTGGTTTAAATAAATGGATGGGTGCTTTGATCGGTTTTTTTTATTTTTCTAATGTGTTTCAAGGTTAATCAAAGAAGAGGATTGCATTTCTTTAAGATTTGGTGACACAAAAAAAAAGAAAAAAAAAACATATCTAAAATAAAAAAAAATGGCAGTGAACGACACAACCAAGCCACTGGCCGTGTCAAGCCAACCCTAAAATCACCAAATTCACACAGCCACTTGACACGGCCAAGCCTCTCCCCAAGTTCCTTTTCTTTGTTTTTGCAACTTTGTGCTTACAGTGTCAAACACACCCATGGGACACGGCCAAGTCACTGGCCGTGTCCCTCCAAACTCATCAAACACGGCCAAGCTAACCCAAGCTTGGCCGTGTCCCTTCAATTTTAAAGTTTAAAAACACGGTTTTAGCACTTTTCGTTCATTTCAATCCCTAGTTTTGTTTTGCTTCCTTTCTCTCTCTCGACTTTTTCTCTAAAAAACCTCCATTGTTGTTCTTTCAAAGCTTCCAAAATCCCATTAATTCTCAATTTCCTTCACCAAAACTGAAATTAATCCGTTCAATCTTTTTCTTCTCTCATAAAAAATCAATTTAATTTGTTTAAGTTTCAAATTTTTTCAGATCTTTCAATATGCCAAGAACGAAGATGGTGTCCCACCACAAGAGGAAGCGACCTCCAACTGCAGCTGCATCTTCATCTTCATCTTCTTCATCTTTAAAGAGAGCGACTCTTTTGGATAGGGGTTTCTTTCCGACGAGGTATGTCAGCGATGAATCCCTTAATGCTCTTCATATTAGGGATAATTTTTATAGTTATGTTCAAAACCTTGGGTGGGAGAACCTAGTCTCCTTTCGACCTTTGCAATTTCAAGAGCTTACTTTGGAATTTTTAACATCTCTTAAGGTTGAAAGAGATGAACAAAAAATTTGCTCTAGGTTGAATTTTAAATTGCTTGGGAAATCATTTGTGGTTAGTATTGAGCAATTAAATGTTATATTTGGTTTCCATCAACACGGTGAAAGGTCTGTACCTAAGGATTTTAAACAATAATTTGCTTGGGGAGCATTGGGCTCGAGGACTTATGTGGCCAAATCGACCAAGGCAATTAAATTGAGTAATCCCGCTCTTAGGTATTTGCATCGCTTTATGTCCTGTGGGTTCTTTGCTCGAAAGGAAAGCCCAAGTGTAGTGGAACTTAGTGAGCTCTTTTTCTTAGATTGTGCGTGTAATGCAATACCCATTAGTACCGGCTATTGGTTGGCCGATGTTTTTGATAATGTGGCAAACAAAAAGAAGGGGGCTATTTGTATTGGAGGATTGGTTACCACATTGGCAACAGCCCTTCTTGATGATTTTGACCCGAGTACCTGTCGTATGACTAAAATTACGGGTAATGATTCATTGGATTTGGCCACACTTAAGAAGATGCATATGGTGGTGAACAGGGGAGGGGCCTATGTGATGGCTTCAGCTGAGCCAAAAGTACCAGGGGGCAGACAAAAGAGAACATGAGTCCACAAGGAGTCCGACTCGGATTCTCTTCTTTTGGATGAAGATGCTCCGGTCCCGGATAATCAGGAGATACTTAATAGGATAGAGGCACTGGAGAGCAAGGTCGATCGTAACCATGCTGCGGTCTTGCAACAGTTGGACCAAATCAATAGCAACCTTGTTAAGATTCTGAGTCTTCATCCTTCGACTGCATCATCATCACATCCTCCTTCACCGTAGATCACATTGGCTCTAATCTTTTGAGATAATTCCTTAATTTCTTGTCTTTAGTTATAGCATATTTTCGTTGTTATTTTTCGTTTTTGTTTTTAATGTTAGCATTTTGGATATATTATTTTATATATTGTATTTTGTTTTTGAAAATTTGCTGTTTGTGATGAAAAGGTAGAGTTTGCCTCACAAGGGATCGATGGAAAATAGGTTGTACCTTCACTCTCTTTTTTTTATTATCTTTACTTCCATTGAGGACAATGTAATTTATAAGTGTGGGGTAATCTTTAAGATTTC
Source organism: Garcia nutans (assembly GCA_947685225.1). Taxonomy (NCBI): domain Eukaryota; kingdom Viridiplantae; phylum Streptophyta; class Magnoliopsida; order Malpighiales; family Euphorbiaceae; genus Garcia; species Garcia nutans. The sequence continues at coordinate 9,338,898 of CANTUV010000024.1, read as the reverse complement.
CTTTAATTCTTGTTTTGTTTGTCTTTGTGTGTTATATTGTGCATTGTGCATGGCATAATTGTTGGAAACTTATTGACTTTTCTGTGATTCTAGCATTATATTTGAGACTTTAGTATCAACATAGAGATTAGCATTTGAATTCATTCAGGATCAATTTTCACATTCTGCAATTCATGACATATAAATCTTTGAGAACCCACCCTTTGTGAGTTTTGAGCTTCATAGATTGAATATCATTGTCAATTGATTTTCTTTTCTTAAGTGTGCGCCTTCATGATTTTGTATCTCTAGAGCTTGCTTTTGCATACTAATTGAACTTACATTATGATTTTATCTCATGTTTTAAAATGATGAAGGCAAATTAGGATTATCCCTTTAGATTAAAAAGATCTCCCTTAATTATGAATTCCTTAGTGAGCCAAGTTGAGCCTTTAACTTTTTCTTGATTGATCAACACAATTCACAACTCAACATTTTCCTAGTATCATCATACCTGCATTAAGGAATGGAGTTTCTTATGATATGACAATAGGGTGGTTTAATTCATAAGTGTGGGGTAAGCAATTAAAAAAAAAGTATTGCTTTAGTAAGATTTGGGGCTGAAATGCATACTTTGCACATTGTATTTGACTAAGAGTCGATTATTCTTTTCCTCTACATTTTAAGCTAGATGTTCCATGCAATTTTATATTTTGTATATATATATAAAAAAAATAATATAAAAGAAAATAAAAGAGAAGATATATATATATATACAAAATTCATATATTTTCTAGCATTAGTCATCAAAGAGGAATGTCGACTCATGTATTTTTCTTTAAGTATGCAAGTATGTGAGATTATCAAGGGTTGGTGAATATGCCATTTGAGGGAGTTACAAGTTTCTGAGCAAGAGTATTATCTAATTTAGATACTCCATTTCTTGATGTTCCAACTTAAATGTCTTTTCTCACACCTTCACCTTAGCCCCATTACATCCAAATAAAAGACCTTCGGATTATTTTTGAGAAAATCAGTGAAAGAGATTGGATAATTAAGCAAGTTTATGGCAGTATGCAGTCATGAGTGGTTTGAGTGAATTAACCTTTGAAATCGAGTGAAACACTTAGATGAGAGATGAGATTTGTTATGTCTGGATTAATGAATGAGTTAAGAAAATCTTGATTGAAGTAAATTACAATTATTTATGGCTGAGTCTTAAAGGATTTCATCTTATATACTGGAATTATAGTTAAGGTTGTTTGAGTTTTTAATTTATGCCATGTGAATTTGCTTGAGGACAAGCAAAGTTTTAAGTGTGGGGTAGTTGTTTTATTAGTTTTTGTCATAGAATTGTATCTTATTTATTATGATGATTATTGTTTTCTTCAGGTATTTTGGTAGTTTTAATCTGTTTATTTAGTGATTTCATCAATTTTGGTAGTTTTAATTTATTTCAGTGTTTATGTCATTTTTGTCCTAGTTTTTAGTGTGGTGTTTATGTGTTGTTGGTTAATATTTATTTGATTCTTGTTTAAGGTTGTTTAAGTGTTTGTTTTAGGTTAATATGCAAAATATTTCCTTGGAAGAAAGAATAGCATGAAGCAGTGTCTCACCTTAAGGGCAAAACCAAAGAACCAAGAGAGAAGGAAAATTTGGCAGTAAGTGACATGGCCAAGCCACTGGCCGTGTCACATGACACGGCTAGGAGCTTGGCCGTGTACCCATACTTAGCCAAGGAAGAAGACCAAAGGAAAGAGAGCAAAGAACGAAGAGATCAGTAGGTGACACACTCAGGTGACACGGCCAAGCCACTGGCCGTGTCACATGACACGGCCAGGAGCTTGGCCGTGTCACACTCCATTCCAAAGAAGAAAAGATAAGGATTACACAGAAGCTGACACATTCAGGTGACACGGCCAAGCCACTGCTTGGCCGTGTCACACCATGGACTAAAGGAAGAAAGAAAATGCGGATTTTGAGTGAGGTTTCGTATAAATTAGAGGATTAGGGATTTTGAAAGGAGGGAGAATTTATCAGCCGTCAAATAATAACCTTTGAGCTTCCATTTTTTGTTTTCTTGGAGAATTTTGATTACACTTTGATGCAAATAGTCTAGATTAAATTTGTTTTAGCCACTGCAATATTCTTCTAGCAAAGATCTGAACAAGAGATTCTTCAGAAGCTAAAGAAAGTTTGTAATTTGGTTTTGTTCTCAAACTTTATCTCTTAAGTTTCATTGGAATTGTATTCATGAATTCTATTATGTCTAAATTGATTTCTTTGAATTTTAATGAGATGAATCTATTTGATAGCATCATTATGAACTAATTTGATCTAGTCTAGGGTTTGTATGGATCTACTATGATTGTATGAATTGGTTATTGCTTTTAACTAAATTATTTTTCTAGCCTTGATTGAATGGATTACTGTTAATATATAATTGATTGGCCACTAATTATGTGTTTGAGGTATTAGATGAAGGATTGAGAAATGAAGTCTAATGCTGGAACAATTCAATTAGGGACATAGGTGAATTAGAAATATAACCTAAGAAAAACATCATTTCAATTGTAACAAGATTATTTGAAAGAGGTTTGAATTCAAGACCTTATTTCCTTGATTCGATTAATTAAATTACTTGAGATCTTATCTTTGAAATTAAATTGGTTGAGAGGAATAACCATTCATACATATAAGTTAGTAGAGAAGTGCAGACCCTAGACCTTTCTATTAAGTGATTCAATATATCTGCTCAGTTTACTTTTATTGTTTTAAACTCCACTCGATCTATCATCATCAGTTGTTAGCAATATAAATTTATTGAAAATTTGTTATTTGCAATCTGATAATCAATTAGCTTATCTAGCTTCCTTGAGAGACGAACTTGAGGTGTTCACCAAGATACTACAGCAGCCTCGTATACTTGCGAGTGTAGTTCTAGTAGTGTTAATTAGAGCGCAACAATAGCGTCTAAACACCCTGTTCATCAAATCCATAAAAGCTGTTGGTGCATTCGTCAATCCAAAAGGCATCACCAAAAACTCATAATGCCCATACCTTATGCGGAAAGCTGTCTTGGATACATCTTCAGTTTTGACTCTCAACTGATGGTACCGTGATCTCAAATCAATCTCAGAGAAAACTGCTGCTCCCTTCAATTGATCAAAAAGATCATCTATCCTAGGCAAAGGATACTTATTCTTGACAGTCACCTTATTCAACTGCCTATAATCAATGCAGAATCTCAAAGTACCATCCTTCTTCTTCACAAACAAAATAGGTGCTCCCCACGGAGACACACTTGGGCAAACAAACCCTTTATCTAACAACTCCTGCAACTGCACCTTCAACTCTTTCAACTCAGCGGGTGCCATTCGGTAGGGAGTAATAGAGATGGGAGTGGTACTAGGCAACAAATCAATACCAAACTCCACTTCTCTCTCAGGAGGTATCCCTGGCAACTCCTCAGGAAAAACATCTGGGAATTCAGCAACTGTGGGTATACTATCAAGTTGAGAACCTACTACCCTGTTATCTACCACACGAGCAAGATAAGCATCATTCCCTTTTCGAATCATCCTCCTAGCTACAACAGTTGAAACAATCAAGGATACAAGTTTTCTCTGCTCACTAGATACCATCACACTCCTACCATCACTGGTTCTCAAGGTAACACACTTATTCTGACAGTTTACCATAGCCCCATGCTTAGACAACCAATCCATGCCTAAGATCATATCATACTCTTTAAAAGGCATTTCAATCAAATCACCAAGAAACTCCTCATCTTGTACCACAACTGAACTACCACGATGCACCTTGCTAACTACCACACTATGCCCTAAAGGATTTGTCACCAAAACATCAAATCCTGGGGACTAAGAATGCAATTCAGATACAGGGAAGATGGATGCACTTATGCATGAATGAGTAGAACCAGGATCAATTAGAGTAAGAATTGAAATGCCAAATAAAGAAAATGTACCCGCAATAATAACTGAAGCATTCGGCTGCCTCTGCATCACATACACCCACTAAGATGGCCCAGCCTCATCTGGTCTACTGCCTCCGGATGTAGAACCTCCTCTCTAACTAATCCCAGGTTGACCACCTCTACTAAAACCTCTGCCCCCTCGACCTCCTTTAACACTGGGTCGAGAAGCTATAATATCAGTCTGTCTATCCTCCAGTAGCTTAGGGTAATCTTTGATAAAATGATCTGGTGACCCACATCTAAAACACACTCCTGGTCCACCCGCCTTCCAACAAACACCCCAATGTGCCCTACCACAATGAACACATGTAGGTGGAATAGACCTACGAACCACTAAAGTAGGAGTACTAGCTACAGAAACTGTAGGTCTCGGTCTTTGCCTTAGATACTGAACTGACCTATGTTTTATTAGTTTTTGTTATAGATTTGTGTCTTGTTTATTATGATAATTATTGTTTTATTTAGGTATTTTGTTAGTTTTTATTGGTTTGTTTAGTGTTTTCATTAATTTTAGTAGTTTTAGTTTATTTCAGTGTTTATGTCATTTTTGATCTAGTTTTTAGTATTGTGTTTATGTTTTGTTGGTTATTGTCTATTTACTTTTTGTTTAAAGTTTGTTTTGAGTTTTGTGTTAGGTTAAAAAAGGCAAGGAAGCAAATTGAAAAAGAAAAGGGGCAGTAGCTGACACAGGCAGAGGACACGGCCAAGTCATTGGCCATGTCCCATACCAAGTTAAAGAGGAAGAGCAAGCCACAGAGAGAGACACAAGCAAGGGACACGGCCAAGTCAGTGGCCGTGTCCCTCCAAAGAAGCCCAGACACGGCCAAGTCACTCCAACCTAGTCGTGTCTCACCTGCATCGAAAGCAAAGAAGACTAAAATTTCACAGAAGCAGACACAAGCAAGGGACACGGCCAAGTCACTGGCCGTGTCCCTCCAAAAAGGACCAACACGGCCAAGTCACTTCCAAGACTTGGCCGTGTCACTCAACCAAAGAAGAAAAAGAAGAGAAACAAGCAGTAGGTGACACATGCAAGGGACACGGCCAAGTCACTGGCCGAGTCCCTCCAATGCACTCCAACACGACCAAGTCACTTCTGACTTGGCCGTGTCCCTCATGAACCAAACACGCAGCGGATTTTAAAGCAGAGAATTCGTATAAAAGAGAAAGAGAAGCTAGGGTTTCGGGACGGTTGAGTTTTTGAGAGCTGATTTAGCCGTCAAGAGTGAAGTTAGGGTTTGAACATTTGTTTTCTTTGATTTTGATTTCACTTTGGATTAAACTAGCCGAGATTAGATTGTTCTAGCCATTGATACATCCTTCTTGCAAGATTTGACAAGAGATTCTTCAGAAGCTTCAAGGAGTTTGTAACTTGGTTTTGTTCTCGAACTTATTCTCTTTATTTTCATTGAAATTGTATTAATGGATATTATCATGTCTATTTTGATTTCTTTGAATATTAATAAGATGAGTATGTTTGATTGCATCATGAACTAATTTGATCTAGTCTAGGGTTTGTATGGATCTGCTATGATAGTATGAATTGGTTATTCTCTTAGCGAATAATTTCTTTAGCCTTGATTGAATGAAATATGGTTAATATATAATTGATTGGCCACCAATTATGTGGTTTAGGTATTAGATGATGGATTGAGAGATGAAGTCTAATGCTGGAACAATTCAATTAAGGACTTAGGTGAATTAGAGATATAACCTATTAAAAAGATTGTTTCAATTATAACAAGATTAGTTGTAAGAGGTTTGAATGCAATAGCTTATTTCCTTGACTCAATTAATTAAGTTGTTAGAGATTTAATCTTTGAAATTAAATTAGTTAAGAGGAATAACCGTTCATACATATAAGTAGTAGAGAAGTGCAAACCCTAGATCTTTCTATCAAGTGAATCAGATCAATCAGCTTAATTTACTTTTATTCGTTTTAAACTTCAATCACTCTTCTTCATTAGTTAGCAATTTAAATTTCTTTAATTACTTGTTATTCATAATCTGATAATCAATTAGCCACTTTAGCTTCCTTGAGAGACGACCTTGGGGTGATCACCTTTGCTACAGCTACCTCGTATACTTGCGAGTGACGCTTTGTGGTAGAGTTAATTTGAGCGCAACAAGTTTTTGGCACCTCTGCCGGGGAAGCTAATTGGCGTAATTGTTTATTAAATATATATATATATATTTTAGATTATTTTTCACTATTTTCATTTTATTTTATTTTGTCTTTTGCTTTTAATTGTTTCTTTTTCTAGAAAATTTTGTTTATGCAAGGCAGGAGATCACTCGAAGGAGAGCTATATCCATTCATTCCAGAAATTCAGAGAGTGAAAAGGAGCAGAGAAGAGTTTGAGCTCTATACCGAATTTGATACAGAGGAGGACACTTCTGAATTTAAGTCAGATTCTGCACAATCAATTAAAATGGCTGAAGAAAGGCAAAGAACTATGAGAGATTTTGCTAAACCTGTCATTGGAACTTCCACTTCTTGCATAAGACTGACAGATGCAGCTAGGAATTATGAGTTGAAGAACATTCACTACAACATGCTGCCATCATTCTATGGAGTTCCAAATGAAGATCCTTTGAACTTTATTAGGGATTTCTACTCCACCCTCAACACTTTTCCATTGGGAGGATTAACAGAGGATCCGTTGAGGATGAGGTGTTTTCCATATACTTTGAAGGATAGGGCAAAGAGCTGGCTTATGATGTTGCCCGAGAACTCACTGACAACTTGGGAGCAACTTTATAACAAGTTCATGGGCAAGTTCTATTCACACCAAAAGACAGCTGAGTTGAGAGGGAAGATTGCTACATTCTCTCAATTTGAAGGAGAGCCATTTCATGAGGCTTGGGACAGATTTAAGATGCTATTGATCCAGTGTCCACATCATCACTACCCACTTCAACTTTTGAATCAGTTTTTCTATGATGGTCTCACCCAGCAATTTCAGAACACTGTTGATAATGCAGCTGGGGGAGCCATGGGAGAAAAAATAGCTGATGAAACTTATGAGATCTTTGAGATGTTGGGAGCTAATTCTCAACAGAAAAGTGTAAGAGGAAGAAGTAAAGGGGTGAACCAATTGGAGGCCAATAGTGAGATGGTAAATCAGATAGCTGAGTTGACAAGGCAAGTGCAGATGCTGAACATGAAGAACAATATTTCTTCATCTACTCAAGAAGCGTGTGGAATCTATGGAACTTTTGGGCATGGAGCAAATATTTGCCCCTCTGCATATGAGTCTTATGGGAATGAAGCTGAGCAAGTCAATGCCATGGGGGGATTTCAACCAAGGGCCCGGAACGATCCTTACTCCAATTCTTATAACCCTGGTTGGAGGAATCACCCAAATTTTTCTTGGGAAACAAATAATTCTCAGCAGCCTTTCCATTTGCTCCAGAGACAGAACCAGCAACAGGGTCAATCCTCAAATCAAGGGCAGTCTAAGATAGAGAGCTTGGAGGAAAGTTTACAAGCTTTCATCAAAGTCAATGCTCAAAATCAAGAGATGACTAATAAGAGGCTGGATTCATTAGAAGCATCCTTTAGAAAAGTGGAGACTCAAGTAGGACAACTTGCACAACAGATGCAGATTCAACAGAAGGGGAAATTCCCAAGTCAACCTGAGCAGGCACATTCAGTGACTGTTCTTAGGAGTGGTAAGGAAATTAACAATAATGTTGAAAATTATTTTGTGAATGTAGGTGACCAAGAGAACAAGGAGGAAGGAGAACCAGAGAACAAAGGTGATGGAGTTATATCAGTGGAGAAATCACCTTCAGTAGATTTACATAAGGCAAGCAATCCGTACCGGCCTCCTATACCATTCCCTAGCAGGTTGAAAGATGATAAAAAAGATAAGCAATTTTCTAACATCTTCAACATGTTGTCTAAGGTAAGTATTAACTTACCCTTACTTGAAGCAGTAAAGAATATGCTGGCTTATGCCAAGTTCTTCAAAGACCTGATCACCAAGAAAAAGAGGTATGAGCCAAACGAAAAGGTGATAGTTTCCGAGGTAGCTAGTGCTGTTCTGTAGCATAAACTACCTCCCAAACTAAAGGATCCTGGTAGCTTTATAATTCAACTTTCTATGGGGAATGGAAAGGGGACTGAGGGCATGTGTGATCTAGGAGCTAGTGTGAATTTGATGCCTTATTCTATGTATAAAGAATTAGAACTAGGGGAACTCAAATCAACCAAAATGATGTTGCAATTAGCTGATAGATCTTTTAGATTCCCGAAAGGGGTTATAGAAGATGTGTTAGTTAAGGTTGGTGGGTTAATAGTACCTGTAGATTTCATAGTTCTTGACATGGAAGGGAGTAATTCTGCACCATCAGCACACACTATTTTACTGGGTAGGCCTTTCATGGCTACTACCAACACCTTAATAGATGTTAAAAATGGTAAGTTGTCAATGACTGTCTTAGGACAAACTGTAGAATTTTCTATTTTTTAACACTTCTCCCATTCCTACAACTGCTTTATATGAGAATTGTTCTTTAATTAATTGTGTTGATGCAGTTGTTTCAGATGATTTCTTGCATACAGGTTCCTCAGATAAAGTGGGACTGACACTGACCTTAGATGAGGAGGCTAACCCAGTGGGGGAGTCCCAAAGGTGCCTAAACCCAAAAGCATATGAGAGCTCGAGGAATTATAAGGATCACACTAAAGCACTTCATGACAGATTTATTGGGCAACAGACATTGAGTCCAGGTATGAAAGTTTTACTTTTTAATTATCGACTCCGTCTGTTTCCAGGTAAATTCAAGTCTCGATGGAGTGGTCCTTTCGAGGTAACTAAGGTATGTCCTTCTGGTGCCATTGAATTGCTTAACTCTAGAACTAATAAGATTTTTAAAGCAAATAGACATAGAGTTAAACCATATAAAGAAGGATTTCATGAAGTGAGGATCATTGACAGTACTTTGATCCATGATCCCTAAGTCTTGCATGATGTCCAACTTTATGACATTAAAGAAGCGCTTAATGGGAGGCAACCCATTAGTTTGAATTTATTTTTCATAGTTATAATTTTATATTTTGCAATTTTGATTTTATGTTTAGTTTAAATAAATGGAAACCCTAAAGCTCTCTTGCATCTTGTTTTTGAACATTTGTGTCTGTAATAAAAAGGTAGAGTTTTGCCTCACCAGGGTACGATGGAAGACAGGTTGTCCTTTAACTCTTTTTCTTTATTATTCATATTTTCCATTAAGGACAATGTAAATTCTAAAGTGTGGGGTAATCTTTTAGCTTTCCTTTTGTTTTGGTTGTCTTGGTGTGTTTTATTGTGTTGTGCATGGTATAATTGTTGAAAATTTATTGATCTTTTCTGTGATTCTAGCATTATAGTTGAGACTTTAGTATCAGCATAGAAATGAGCATTTGAATTCATTCAGGATCAATTTTCACATTCTGCAATTCATGACATATAAATCTTTGTGAACCCACTTGTGTGAGTTTTGAGCCTCATAATTTGATATTATTATCAGTTGATTTTCTTTTCTTAAGTGTGCACCTTCATGATATTGCATCTCTAGAGTTTGCTTTTGCATACTAATTGAACTCACATTATGATTTAATCTCAAGTTTTAAAATGATGAAGGCAAAGTAGGTTAGCCCTTTAGCTTAAAAAGACCTCCCTTAATATTGATTTCCTTAGTGAGCCAAGTTGAGCCTTTGACTTTTTCTTGTTTGATCAACACAATTCTCAACTTAACATGTTCTTATCATCATACCTGCATTAAGGAATGGAGTTTTATGATATGACAATAGGGTGGTTATTTCAAAGTGTGGGGTAAGCAAGTAAAAAATAATAATAAATAGTATTGCTATTTGGGGTTGAAATGCATACTTTGCATTGTATTTGACTAAGAGTTGATTATTCTTTTCCTATTCATTTTAAGCTAGATGTTCCATTAATTGTATATTTTGTATATATATATATATTTAAAAAAGAGAAAAATGAAATGATAAAAATAAAAAAAAAAGATAAAAGAAAGAAAATAAAAGTAATGATATATATATATATACAAAATTCATAAATTTTCTAGCAAAAGAGGAATGTTGACTCATGTATTTTTATGCAAGTATGTAAGATTATCAAGGGTTGGTATGTCATTTGAGGGAGTTATGCATTTCTTTGCAAGAGTATTGTCTAATTTAGATACTCCATTTCTTGATGCTCCAGCTTAAATGTCTTTTCTCACACCTTTACCTTAGCCCCATTACATCCAAATGAAAGACCTTCGGATTATTTCTTGAGAAAATTAGTGAGAGAGATTGGATAATTAAGCAAGTTTATGGTAGTATGCAATCATGAGTGGTTTGAGTGATTAACTTTTGAAATCGAGTGAAACACTTAGATGAGAGATAAGATTTGTATGTCTGGGTTAATGAATGAGTTAAGAACATCCTTGATTGAAATAAATTGCAAATATTTATGGCTGACTCTTAAAGTATTTCATCTATATACTGGAATTATAGTTAAGGTTGTTTGAGTTTTTAATTTATGCCATGTGAATTTGCTTGAGGACAAGCAAAGTTTTAAGTGTGGGGTAGTTGTTTTATTAGTTTTTGTTATAGATTTGTGTCTTGTTTATTATGATAATTATTATTTTATTTAGGTATTTTGTTAGTTTTTATTGGTTTGTTTAGTGTTTTCATTAATTTTAGTTGTTTTAGTTTATTTTAGTGTTTATGTCATTTTTTATCTAGTTTTTAGTATTGTGTTTATGTTTTGTTGGTTATTGTCTATTTACTTTTTGTTTAAAGTTTGTTTTGAGTTTTGTGTTAGGTTAAAAAAGGCAAGGAAGCAAATTGAAAAAGAAAAGGGGCAGTAGCTGACACAGGCAGAGGACACGGCCAAGTCACTGGCCGTGTCCCATACCAAGTTAAAGAGGAAGAGCAAGTCACAGAGAGAGACACAAGCAAGGGACACGGCCAAGTCAGTGGCTGTGTCCCTCCAAAGAAGCCCAGACACGGCCAAGTCACTCCAACCTGGTCGTGTCTCACCTGCATCGAAAGCAAAGAAGACTAAAATTTCACAGAAGCAGACACAGGCAAGGGACACGGCCAAGTCACTGGCCGTGTCCCTCCAAAAAGGACCAACACGGCCAAGTCACTTCCAAGACTTGGCCGTGTCACTCAACCAAAGAAGAAAAATAAGAGAAACAAGCAGTAGGTGACACATGCAAGGGACACGGCCAAATCACTGGCCGTGTCCCTCCAATGCACTTCAACACGGCCAAGTCACTTCTGACTTGGCCGTGTCCATCATGAACCAAAAACACAGCGGATTTTAAAGCAGAGAATTCATATAAAAGAGAAAGAGAAGCTAGGGTTTTGGGACGGTTGAGTTTTTGAGAGCTGATTTAGCCGTCAAGAGTGAAGTTAGGGTTTGAACATTTGTTTTCTTTGATTTTTGGATTAAACTAGCCGAGATTAGATTGTTCTAGCCATTGATACATCCTTCTTGCAAGATTTGACAAGAGATTCTTCAGAAGCTTCAAGGAGTTTGTAACTTGGTTTTGTTCTCGAACTTATTCTCTTTATTTTCATTGAAATTGTATTAATGGATATTATCATGTCTATTTTGATTTCTTTGAATATTAATAAGATGAGTATGTTTGATTGCATCATGAACTAATTTGATCTAGTCTAGGGTTTGTATGGATCTGCTATGATTGTATGAATTGGTTATTCTCTTAGCGAATAATTTTTTTAGCCTTGATTGAATGAAATATGGTTAATATATAATTGATTGGCCACCAATTATGTGTTTTAGGTATTAGATGATGGATTGAGAGATGAAGTCTAATGCTGGAACAATTCAATTAAGGACTTAGGTGAATTAGAGATATAACCTATTAAAAAGATTGTTTCAATTATAACAAGATTAGTTGTAAGAGGTTTGAATGCGATAGCTTATTTCCTTGACTCAATTAATTAAGTTGTTTGAGATTTAATCTTTGAAATTAAATTAGTTAAGAGGAATAACCATTCATACGTATAAGTAGTAGAGAAGTGCAAACCCTAGATCTTTCTATCAAGTGAATCAGAACAATCAGCTTAATTTACCTTTATTCATTTTAAACTTCAATCAATCTTCTTTATTAGTTAGCAATTTAAATTTCTTTAATTACTTGTTATTCATAATCTGATAATCAATTAGCCACTTTAGCTTCCTTGAGAGACGACCTTGGGGCGATCACCTTTGCTACAGCTACCTCGTATACTTGCGAGTGATGCTTTGTGGTAGAGTTAATTTGAGCGCAACAACCTACCAGACTACCTCTGTTTCCTACTAACCCTCAGAACATAGCTTTCTCTGCCTCTCTTCATAGATAAAGACCCTGCCTTAAATTGGGGTCTCCTTACTCTAGTCTGCTCCTCAGTAGCAACTGCTGCAATACCCTGTGCTCTCTCAACACTCCTGGCAGCGGCAACCAACTGAGAAAAATCTTGATATTGAGAGCCTGCAATAATACACATAATAGAGGGTCTCAACCCCTCCTCAAATCTCCTACACCAGTCTATCTCATCTGAAATAATCCCACCGGCATAATGACTCAACCGGTTATACTTAATCTCATACTCTGTCACTGTCCGATTCTCCTGTCTCAAATTCAGGAACTCCATCTTCTTAACATCTTTATACTCCCTCGGAGTATACTTCTGCTCAAACTCCCGCAGAAAATCACCATAAGTCAAGGTCGGTGGATCATCCATCGCATGTGGAACTGTCTTCCACCAATTATATGCATCTCTCTGCAGAAGGGATCTAGCATAATCAAATTTCTCTTCAGAAGTAGCCTGCAGCTAAATGAATACCCTCTGAACTCTATCCAACACTGCTCAGCTACTGCAGGATCTATAGTACCAATGAAATCCTCAGCTCCAAACTTCCTCAATTTATCATACTACCTCACCGGTACTTGCGGCTGTGGTTGTGGTGGCGGCTACTGCACTGGAGCCTGCCTCAATAACTCTACCATATTTCGTAACCAAACCGGTGGAATCTCATCAGTAGCTGGTCTCTCTGACACAAGAGCAGGTGCCTCTCCAGCTATCTCAACCCTAGCTCCATCTCTACCCTCAAAAGGAGCTATACTTTCAGCACTACCTTCTATGGACTGACGTGACTGATACGCCATCACTACCTATATCTGCAAACATAGTAGAAATTACCTCATCAAAGATTAGAAACTGCCAGTGCCAGTGCTTGTATCTTATTTAAAAACCATATTTTAAAAACTAAAATTTTCTTTTTTTTTACAATTCACCTAGGTTGAGAACCTCAAACCTAGGCTCTGATACCAAAACAACTGTAACACCCCTACATCCCATATACGCACACCATAAACACCCACACATGTAATATATGTATACCGGATACAGGAATGTTACGGACCCTTTTCTTTAAACCAATCTTTTAAAACTTTAACATCAAATCATCATTATAAATAATAATAGATAAAACATTCCTTATTAAAATAAATTTACATATTTCTTCATAAATCATCATTACCCCAAAAGTTTATCCAAAATATTTGTTTAATAAGTAGCGGAAAATGTAGCGGAATATACATATGTATACATCAAAAATAATATTTACAAAATATGAAGTTTATACATGCTTGACAGTTCGTCTCTGATCTTGAAGTCCAAAAATCAACACTTCACAAGGGATCACAAGTCTAGACTCGACTCGTTCTAGCTGAACTCTCCGGTTCAATCGAATCTACCCTATCACCTGCGTGATGAATCATAATCACGCTAAGCCAATGGCTTAGTGGTACTAACCATGATAACAATATGATTCAAATGTAATGTCAATGTCAAATTTTCAAGAATTAGAAATAATATACAAGAATATCTCATTTCATAACATTAAATCTCTTTATATTGTTCAATTGTTCCATCATTCATAAATCACATTAAAGTAAAGACAAGCATGGCCCAAAAGAAACTAATATGCCATTCAAATTCCAGAGTTACTGTTTTGGTACAATAATCACATTTATCAAGCCCGTAAGCGAATCATTATCACAATGAGAAACATCTCATATGTAACATCCCGACTAGGCTTCAAGGACTAGGCCCAACCAAGCTTCAAGCGGAGCATAGCATCAACCCAACCTGGCTTTAAGGACCAAGCCCAACCTAGCTTCAAGGGATTGTTACTTTTAGGCATGCCACCAATAACAAAACTCTGAAAATTAAATAACATACTAGGCGCACAATTCTTTCATTATTTTATTATCAAGTCCATTCTCATTTTCTCATGATCATCTAGGCACAATGCCCCAATTATTTCATTTACATCATTATAGCCAACATCAATGGCTTCACATTTCATCATTAGGTTATACATAACAAATTACATTATTCATATATATTGAATCCTCAACATATAATTCACATAATATAAAACATAAAACCTGTGAGCGGGGATTTTCACCCCCCACTCCCGGTGGAATGGTTCTTGCGACTTCGGCACTGTTTAGGCTCGGGGCCTTAGAGAACACAGACCTAAGTCCGGAGAAAATGGAGTCGCCACCCGGACAGGCCGGGAAAAAAGAAAGGGGTGGATGACTCGATTCCTAAGGAATCCCCAACCCCCTAATGGGTTCGGAAAGTTGGGTACGTATGGGGAAGGTGAGAAATGGCCCAGCACCCCCACAACTCCCGGTTCATTGGAACCAGCCTCCTTTACAGGTCATAATATTATAAAATTCTTAAATATAATAACATTATCCATACTACACACAATAATTAAAAGAAAGCATCAATATATTAAAATCAAAGCAATGTCCAAACAAAGCAAATAAATGGACACCCATCCAAGGATGAAAACATGTCCTTACATCACATGCCTAAATAGGACACCCACCAAAAGGTAGAAATGTGCCTTTTACATAGGTTCTAAAATAGAAAAGCATTTTAAATTACATGATGTTTAATCAATGAGGTACCCACCAAGTGGAAACATACCTCTTACAACATTTGGAAGTCTAAATAAATTGATAAAAGTAAATAACCATTCATAATAAATAAATCATTCATCAAAGGTATTAATCAAAATATAAAATAAACATCCATCCATGATAAATTAAATAAATCAAGTATTGAAATTAAATAAATTAAAGCATAAGAAATAAATCAAAGCATAATCAAGTCTGGAATTGAATAAGGCAAATAAAAGTCTAATTATGGCTACTGTGACTTTTTATGGAATTAAAATAAATTAGAGTTTTATGTTTTAAAGGGTTGATAAGACTCTTTGATTAACAAAATTAAGGTTTGAATGATGATATCATGAAAATAAGGTTTTAAACACTTTAAATACTTTAATTTGTGATTTTTGGTTATTGGGTTCCTAAGCTACTGTGTAAAATTTATGTTTTTATATTTTTTTAATGTTTTAAAAGGATTAGGGTTCATAAAATTTGGGTTTAAGGTTTTAAAAGTGTTAATGCTCATTATTTTAAATTTTGGAAGTTGAATTTGGATTTGATATTTTGAAAGTAGGGTCACGGGTGGTGAATAATTTTTAGGAATTTGGAAATCAATTTGATATTTTATGGAATTTTATGTATTTAAACAAATAAATTAAAGTTTTTATAAGTAGAAAAGATGTTTTTTATGGCTTTTTGAATGAAATAGAACCTACTTTAAAATTTTAAAAGAAGCAGAATTTACATCTTAGTTTTGTTAAAAAAATATGTTCAATTAGAAATTTAAGGTTTTTAAGAAGAAAAAATAACAATTTTAAGCCTTTCGGAAGATAAACCAATGAAATAAGGTTTCTTTTTTGGTTTTAGAAAAACTAAATTAAATTTCAAAGGTTTTTAATTTTGATTTCATAGATTTGCTACTGTGTAAAAAAAAACAATTAAAGAAAATTAATTAACACATACCTTCTTTTGATGATTTCTCCAAAAATAATTCTTCTTGGAAGAACTAGCTCGAAAGACAAGCTTTTTTTTGCCTTTGAATCCTCTAAATCGTGCTACTGCTCTTCCAGAAAAAAGTTGAATTGAATTTCTTCTTTTCCTTCCTTGATTTGGTTTCAAATTTTCCAAACTCCTCTTGGATTTTTGCCGCCCTTTTTTAATTGCCTTTGGTCCTTATTTATAGTGGTTTGAGGTTGTTTATTCCTAATTAGTTAAGGTAAGTAATATTAACAAAAAAAAAGAAACCAAAACCTAATTGGATTAGGTTTCAAAAATTTTGCATTGAAAAATTTGCGCTGCCGAAAAAAACTGCTGCGGAAAAACTGCGCTGGCGAAAAAATCTGCTGCAGCTGGCTGCGGCAGCACGCGCGGAGCGGGCCCGTAAACTATTTTGCAGGCAGAAAATTTCTGCATGCAAAATAGCACAGTGATTTTGCCTGCAGGAATTTCCTGCGGGCGAAATGCCCGGGCCCGCGCGACAATTTTTCGTCGCCGATTTTTCCGACTCTGATTTTTATTTTTATTTTTATTTTTTGACTTTTATTTGTTTATTTCTATTTTTTATTAATAAAAATTAGATACTAAAGCAAAAATTATTTAATAAAAATTATTTTGGACTAATTAGACAACAAAAATATTTTAGACTAAATAAAACATATTGGACTGGATTGGGTCAAAAATTGAGGGTCTACAGTTTGCCCCCTGCTTGAATGATCTGAAACCTTAGTGAAAGAGAGTGAAAAGCAATAAGACTTAATTTTTTATGAAACGGTTGAGGTTTTGGGTTCTGGACCCGGTTCTAGTTCTAGACTCAAGGATAATTCTAGGTTCTGGACCTAAGGAAAATTTGGGTTCTGGACCCAGCTCGAATTCTGGACTCAAGGATAATTCTAGGTTCTCGACCTAAAGAAAATTTGGGTTCTTGACCCGATTCGAGTTCTGGACTCAAGGATAATTCTAGGTTCTGAACATAAGAAAAATTTGGGTTTTGGACTTGGTTCGAGTTCTGGACTCAAGGATAATTCTAGGTTCTGAACCTAAGGAAATTTTGGGTTCTGGGCCCGGTTCGAGTTCTAGACTCAAGGGAGATTCTAGGTTCTGGACCTAAGAAAAATTTGGATTATGGACCCGTTTCGAGTTCTGGACTCAAGGATAATTCTAGATTCTGGACCTAAGGAAAATTTGGGTTCTGGACCCGGTTTGAGTTCTGGACTCAAGGGAGATTCTAGGTTCTGGACCTAAGGAAAATTTGGGTTCTGGACCCGGTTTGAGTTCTGGACTCAAGGGAGATTCTAGGTTCTGGACCTAAGGAAAATTTGGGTTCTGGACCCGGTTCGAGTTCTGGACTCAAGGATAATTCTATGTTCTTGACCTAAGTAAAATTTGGGTTTTGGACCCGGTATTGGGTACTTGGACCCAAGATTGATTTGATTTGGGTACTTGGACCCGAGATTGATTTAATTTGGATACTTGGACCCGGGATTGGGTACTTAGACCCGAGATTGATTTTGACTGACCTTTTATCATTTGAGAAGTCTAACTACTCCGGCTGTTTTATGCATTGTGATTCTTCACCATCAAAATGGATCTTCATCCTTTGAGATCGGGTCTTCACCCTTAAAAATGGATCTTCATCCTTTGAGATTGGGTCTTCAACCTTGAAAATGGATCTTTATCCTTTGAGATCGGGTCTTCACCCTTGAAAATGGATCTTCATCCTTTGAGATCGGGTCTTCACCCTTGAAAATGGATCTTCACCCTTTGAGATCGGGTCTTCTTTGTTCTTTAAAGATGGGAGTGACATGGCCAGTGGCTTGGCCGTGTCGCCTGGGTGTGTCAGCTTCTGTGTTTTTTCTTTGGTTCTTCTTTATTCTTGGCTTAGGATAGGACACGGCCAGTGGCTTGGCCGTGTCGCCTGCCAGTGTCACCTACTGCTTCCCTTCTCTCTTTGCTTGGTCTTTCTTGGCTTTGCCCTTTAGGTGAGACACGGCCAGTGGCTTGGCCGTGTCTCCTGCCCACGTCATGTTCTGCCAAGATTTCCTTTGAGGTGACACGGCCAAGCTTGATTTGGCTTGGCCATGTCTTGCTTGATCCATGTTTTCCTTGTTTTGATCTTCCAAGGGAGTTTTTGCACTTTAACTACTTTTCCCTTGCAACTGCTTTTCCTTTTTTCTCCAATTTTGATTGGATCTTATATCCTCTCCTTGCCCCCCAAGGATTTTTTTTTCTTTCATGCAAGCTTTGATTGATGTTTTTCTTGTCTAGTTTTTTGCATAAGCACGCATTTCTTCTCTTTGCAAAGTGACTGGGGCTTCCAATAGCGAATAGGCTTTCCATGCCCCCTTGATTCAATATCTTCTTTTGATTCTTTAATTCGCAGGGCATTTATTGTTAATTAAGACAAGAAAGTGCGATGTAATATGCTCATGTATGCATGATATGCATGAATAATACTTACAGTCGTTCCATCAACTCACAGACCGAGGTGATTAGCAGAAGTGTTCTCATTGGTTCCTTTTTGACGCTCGTTCAAGTCTCGCATTGAAATGATCAAAAGCTTTGCATTTGGCTTTTATCTTCAAGATATTGAAAACATGAGTGGTGAAGACCCTAAGCAGTAGAGTCAGGAATGTATCTATTTCCAAATCATTTCCTTTGCCCAATGTGTCCTTTGGAGGTTCAACATACTTCCCTTAACTTGAAGGCTTTGTATGACAAAACATTTTTTGAATTTTTTTGAATTTTGATTTTGAAATGAAATGTTAGCTTTGCCAAATTAATTTTAATGTACCTCGGGACTTGATTTTCCAAATTAACATATCTACAACATGATAACCCTAGTTACCGTACTAAACTCGGGAATCATTTCTATTTAAGCAAGAACTGTTGCACTTCAGATAGGCACATACACATTACTTGGCCAAAGGTCTCATTTGAGTTTAAATATTGTCTATCTCATATGCATGCTTATCCAAACTATCTCCACTAATAGACTCTACCTACCAAGAGAGATCAACAGGTCTTTGATAGGCTTGAAATGGGGTCTATAAGGGACACAGGTTTAAGTGAAGGCCATTTTGAGATAGGAGCTGGTGTGACACAATGGACAAACCTTCACACTACAAATTTCTTGTTTGAACTTTAGGCAGCTGGGAGCAATCTTGCTAGTCTTCCAAGTTCTTTATATCTTCTTAGCATTAATTTGGATCTTGATTAGGACAGTTTTTGCCCTTGTAAAAAGTTTAAGACCCAAATCTGTTTCTTTTCTTCTTTTCCCTTTTTCCTCTTTATTTTTCTTACTCTTCCCTTTTCTTTCTCTTTCCTTACTCTTCCCTTTCTTTCATCATTTTGTCCTTCTTTCTTGTAGGACTATCAAGTACAGAACTTTCAAGAACTGGATGGTCTTCCTCCTTTTTCTTTGATTTTGATTGAATCTTTGGTTGTGTTGGGACCAATTCAAGTCAATCCATAAATGGAAGCCTTTTATTGTCTTAGGTAAAAGAGAACCTAGTTGGCTTTTTGAACCACCTTTTTAGATTTTATCTTTCTTCCTTTTTTTCTTTTGTTTTTCTTTTGTTTTCTTCTTTTTTCTCTTTTTTTTTGTTTTTTTAGCTCTAAAAAGAGTTGTCTTGGTTTGTACTAACTTGGGCTTCTAATAATGGATAAGTGGAGTAACATAAATCTTCTTTAATATGGATAAATCATTTGTTACTCTGATGTTGATGTTGATATATTAGAGATATTAGGAGAACATCAATTATCCTTATGATCTTGAGAACTTCAACTATCTTCATGGTCTTGAGAACTTCAACTATCTTCATGGTCTTGAAACTTCAACTATCCTCATGATCTTGGCTAACCATTGCTTTCTTTGATCTTCTTGCCTATTCATCTTAGTAATCATAAGATTTGTCAAAAGTATCACAACAGCTCAGGGTAGGTTATTGGGGTTTGTAAGCCAATAAAAAGAAAGCTAAAATTTTATGAAGGCTCAAAGGGACAACTAGGGAGTGATATTTAATTGGGTGGATACTAGTTGTTGGCTAACCAAACAATGCCTAGATCATTTCTCTCTTAAATCAGCAGAGTTCAATTTCACCTCAAAAGTTTGTCAAAGCATGTTCTAAGACTGACTAGGACCTAGACAAAGGTAATTATGCATGAGCCCTCTCTAAGTAAGCATACACAACTCAATGTTATAGAGCCATTCCCTCACCTAATAAAGTCATTCAAGTCATGATGCATAAATATATTGATTCATGAATTATCAAGCTAGGCACCAAAATGAACAAAGACCAACAAAAATTTTGATGAAAGTAATTTATTCAAACAACTTTAAATTTGAAAAACACAATAGTTCCAAAATATTAAATAAAGTAAGATTGAAAAGCAACATTCAAGCTAAGGAAAGTTCATTGAGTTAGGCTTCTTTTCCTTTCACATCTTCAACATTCCCATCTTGAAAAGAGGATAAAACAAAATCTTCTTCCAATCCTTTTCCCACCATAAAGGTTGCTGGTGGTGGTACTCTTCCAATTTTAGGCAAAGGGTTGTCCTTGGTATTGGGCTTATCCAGCTCAGGTAGCTTGCCACTATCAATCAAATCTTGGATCTCATGCCTTAATCGGGTACACCTATCAGTCTCATGTCCTTGAGTCTAATGAAATTGACAAAAAGCCTTAGTATCAAATTTTGGGGGTAATGGACTAGGTAAAGGTCGAGGAGCCAATGGTTGTAACAATCCTTTCTTTTGTAGCTTATCAAAGACCCAAGACAAAGGCTTCCCCAGATCTGAAAACTGGCTTCTATTTTCTTGACCGGTTACATTAACATCAACTTCTTTTTGTGTGCTTTGATTGTTAGGCTGGTTGTTCCCTTTCTCATTCATTCTTATTGAAAAGCGATTCTTCTCCCTTTCCCACTCTTCAATTTGTAGACCAACTTGGAGAAGATCTTTGAAATCATGGATGAGTGTATGAGACATCCTCTCACAAAGATTAGGTAATACCCCTCTCACAATCATCCTTATTTGATAGGATTCATCGGGCCTCTTCTTGAGTAAAGCGGCCTTGTTTCTCCATCGCTTCACATAGTCCACAAAATTCTCATTTGGCCTTTGTCTAATGGACTCCACTTCCATTAAAGTAACTTCTAACTCAATATTATATCCATATTTTTGGATGAAGGCTTTGTAAAGTAGAGCCCAACTCATTTGTGTTCCATCATCTAAGGTATTGAACCAATTTTGGACAACAGGGTCCAATAAGAGCATAAAGTACCTTAGGGTTTGAGCCTTAGTAGCTCGGGCAGACTGCATGGCAGTGATATATTGCTTCACGTGGAGATGAGGATTTTCGGTGCCATTGTACTTAGCAAAGGAAGGCATCTTGAATTTATAAGGGACCTCTTCATCATGTTCAAATAGTTTGTCGATCTCAGACATCTCTTCGGTTTTTAGCTTCTTCTCAAATTTCTTTTCTAAATCAGCAATCATCTTTTCAACATCAAAAATTTCGGTCTTCTCAATAGTTGCCTTCTCAATGACCTTTGGCTCCTTTTTGTCTTGAAAATCTTGGTAGTATTGAGCCCAATCATCATCATCAATGATCACCTTATCGTCATCAAAAGCTACTTCATCAATTTTAACCTTCCCCTTGACTTTCTTGGTGCTAGCAGATGCTTCGTCATTGTTTCCTAAAATTGTGGGTAGTTGATTCTTTATGGTCTCAGCCATGGCCTCTTTTATTTCTTTCATCTTGGCGTTGAGGGCCTCATCCACCATTCTTTGAATTTGTTCGGGCTCCATTATTTTTGGTGAGCAAGTGATTGAGTCGTTGCTGGATACTTCGTCTCCGGCATAGGTCAGATTGTCGTAAGCTTTTGAACTTTCGTAATCCAGGGCTGTGAGCCAGAGAGGATCAATGATATGAGATGCAAATGTATGCATGTATGCACAATCAACCAATAAACAAGTGTAATTAGGACGATCCTTCCAACCTTATAACATCCACACACGAATGGCGAGTCTCTTTTTTCTAGGTATATGGTTAAAAAAATACCAACATGGGGTATCTTGCTTTCGAATAATTCCCTCGAATGTTTCAACCAATAGTTATATTTTCAAAAATGGAAAACAATCCATGATAATTCCCATTAATTAGGTTTTAATCCATTCAACCAACTAAAGTAGCTTTTAGATTAAAACAAATTAAGAGGTTTATTATAAATGCATTTCTCACTTAAAAAGAGTAACTAATGGTTCATGCCAAAAACAAGCCCATGGTTAATTTATTTATAGTGTAAACTAGGCCCACAATTGATTTTTGGTAATTCATAATTGACCTAGATATTTTTGCAAGCTCTTTGTAAGAAAAAGTTGGGTGAAAATAGCTTTGTTGCTAGGCCCATCGTAAAAGATTTTAGAAAATTGGATTTTGGGCTTAGTATTTGGGCCATGGGCCAAAGAATTTTTGATTTGTTTTTAGAAAAGTTTTATGTCCAAAGACCATCTTAAAAATTTTGAAAAATAGCTTTGGTCTTTTGGACTTTAAAGAAAAATTTATTTTGAGCTTACAATATACTTAGGTCATATTAGAAAAAGAACAAACCAAATAAGCCATGATTTAGACTAAGATAAACTAACCATAGTCAAACAACATGCATTTGGGGTAAAACCAAAGGAAAGTAACTAGGCCAATTACATGAGCTTTAGTCTTTGAGTAAAAAGGCTTAGGTTCCCATAGCAAGTATATACCAAATGGTACAAGGCTATGAGTGGTTATGCCATGCTCGATCTCCATACCTTAAGTGAAAGTATGGTATCCCTTACATAACATAACACGGGTAACACGGGCATCCTAACTCACGCACACGATACAATCTATGATGATGCAATGGATAATATCATTATAAGAAAGAATAGAATAATATAAAGACCAATGGAATCAACTTCTCTTATCTCGAGTGGAGTCGCCACTGTGAGCGGTGATTTTCACCCCCACTCCCGGTAGAATGGCTCTTGCGACTTCGGCACTGTTTAGGCTCGGGGCCTTAGAGAACACAGACCTAAGTCCAGAGAAAATGGAGTCGCCACCCGGACAAGCCGGGAAAAAAGAAAGGGGTGGATGACTCAATTTCTAAGGAATCCCCAACCCCCTAATGGATTCAAAAAGTTGGGTATGTGTGGAGAAGGTGAGAAATGGCCCAGCACCCCCACAACGCCCGGTTCATTGAAACTGACCTCCTTTACAGGTCTTAATATTATAAAATTCTTAAATATAATAACATTATCCATACTACACACAATAATTAAAAGAAAGCATCAATATATTAAAATCAAAGCAATGTCCAAACAAAGCAAATAAATGGACACCCATCCAAGGATGGAAACATGTCCTTACATCACATGCCTGAATAGGACACCCACCAAAAGGTAGAAACGTGCCCTTTATATAGGTTCTAAAATAGAAAAGCAAATTAAATTACATGATGTTTAACCAATGAGGTACCCACCAAGTGGAAACATACCTCTTACAACATTTGGAAGTCTAAATAAATTGATAAAAGTAAATAACCATTCATAATAAATAAATCATTCATCAAAGGTATTAATCAAAATATAAAATAAACATCCATCCATGATAAATTAAATAAATCAAGTATTGAAATTAAATAAATTAATGCATAAGAAATAAATCAAAGCATAATCAAGTATGAAATTGAATAAAGTAAATAAAAGTCCAATTATGGCTACTGTGACTTTTTATGAAATTAAAATAAATTAGGGTTTTATGTTTTAAAGGGTTGGTAAGACTCTTTGACTAACAAAACTAAGGTCTGAATGATGATATCATGAAACTAGGGTTTTAAACACTATAAAATACTTTAATTTGTGATTTTTGGTTATTGGGTTCCTAAGCTACTGTGTAAAATTTAGGTTTTTATGTTTTTATGTTTTTTTAATGTTTTAAAAGGAATAGGGTTCATAAAAATTAGGGTTTAAGGTTTTAAAAGTGTTAATGTTCATTATTTTGAATTTTGGAAGTTGAAATTAGATTTGATATTTTGGAAGTAGGGTCACGGGTGGTGAATAATTTTTAGAAATTTGGAAATCAATTTGATATTTTATTGAATTTTATGAATTTAAACAAATAAATTAAAGTTTTTATATGTAGAAAAGATGTTTTTTAAGGCTTTTTGAATAAAATAGAACCTACTTTAAAATTTTAAAAGAAGCAGAATTTACATCTTAGTTTTGTTGAAAAATATGTTCAATTAGAGTTTTAAGGTTTTTAAGAAGAAAAAATAACAATTTTAAGCCTTTTGGAAGATAAACCAACAAAATAAGGTTTCTTTTTGGCTTTAGAAAAACTAAATTAAAGTTCAAAGGTTTTTAATTTTGATTTCATAGATTTGCTACTGTGTAAAAAAAAACAATTAAAGAAAATTAATTAACACATACCTTCTTTTGATGATTTCTCCAAAAACAATTCTTCTTGGATGAACTAGCTCCAAAGACATGCTTTTTTTGCCTTTGAATCCTCTAAATCTTGCTATTGCTATTCCAAAAAAAAAGTTGAATTGAATTTCTTCTTTTCCTTCCTTGATTTGGTTTTAAAGTTTCCAAACTCCTCTTGGATTTTTGCCTCCCCTTTTTTAATTGTCTTTGGTCCTTATTTACAGTGGTTTGAGCTTGTTTATTCCTAATTAGTAAAGGTAAGTAATATTAATAAAAAAAAAAGAAACCAAAACCTAATTGGATTAGGTTTCGAAAAAATTTGCGTCGGAAAATTTGCGCTGCTAAAAAAAACTGCTGTGGAAAAACTGCACTGGCAAAAAAAACTGCTACAGCTGGCTGCGGCAGCGCGCGCGGAGCGGGCCCATAAGCTATTTTGCAGGCAGAAAATTTCTGCGTGCGAAATAGCTGCGGACGAAATGCCCAGCAGGCCCGCGCGACAATTTTTTTGTCGTCGATTTTTTCGACTCCGATTTTTATTTTTATTTTTATTTTTTGACTTTTATTTGTTTATTTCTATTTTTTATTAATAAAAATTAGATACTAAAGCAAAAATTATTTAATAAAAATTATTTTGGACTAATTAGACAACAAAAATCATTTTAGACTAAATAAAACATATTGGACCGGATTGGGTCAAAAATTGAGGGTCTACAAAACCATTCCCATATATCAACAATATAATAGGTAGCCTAACACATTTTCCAACCAAATGTGTTAAGTCTCAAAGTCATGTAAATGTATTCAAACATGTAAGGTTTGTACTTACCTTTAAGAGCTATACACACCAATCTAAGAATCTCCTCTTCCAAGATATCTTCAACACTTGGATTAAGGCAACTCAATTCTTTTCAAAACCTAATCCAAATGTGATTATACAAACTCACTTAGTGAAACACATATGAAAATAGGAATAAGAACCATCGAGGATAAACTCTACATATGACACGCTCAACAACATGGACGTGTCCCTGATCGTGCCCTAAACCCACAACACAAAAGCTTTCACATGCTCGGTGACATGGGCATGTCACTACACGTGTCAATTCTCCTCCAACACAGAAGCTATGACACGCTCAGTGACATGGGCGTGTCACTGGCCGTGTCAATCATCCAACAACACAGTAGTTATGACACTCTCAGTGACATGGGCGTGTCACTGGACGTGTCAATTCTCCTCCAACACAAAAGCTATGACACGCTCAGTGACATGGGCGTGTCACTGCTCGTGTCACCCACACTAAAAATAGAACCAATGACACGCCCAAAGACATAGTTGTGCTACTGGGCATGTTAGGCCAAAAACCTGATTTCAACACCAAAACATCAAATCCAACAAACCTCTTTCTTCTACCTTATCATCACCACACAAACTCAACCAAATCCATCAACATACCATAATAAACTTGCATATCATTAAAAACAACTCAATTATATGCTCCAACACACAATCACAACAATACTTTACAACTCAACACATACACAATCCACAACTCTTGTCTCTTTCACAAAACTTAACCTTTTCTCTTCAATCCAACCCCAAAAATCAAAGTTAATAAGACCAAACACTTCAAACATACCAAATCAACCAAAAATACATTTACAATAACCATTCACCAAACTTAAATACACAAATTCCAAAAGAACACAAAGAAACAAGTTGAAAACTTACCAAAAGTGAAGAAAATCCTTAGAACTCCAACTTGATCTCTTGAAACACTCTTCAATTTTGAGTTAGGAATCCACAAAACCTCTCTTCCCTTAATGAAGATGGTGATGGCTGGCTCTTGGAGAAGAAAGAAGAAGATGATGATGATGAATAATAAAGTCAGCCTCTTTTAACCACTAACCTCCCTCTTTAATCTCAACCAAGCAATTAATATATTATAATTTAATAAATATCATCTTCCACCATCACATAATTTCTATATAAAATAATTAATTACCCTATTTGACCATTAATAAAGTTGACTTTTATATGATGTATATATCTTCATATATACAACATATACACACTCCTTCTTTTTTATCTTTTCACTAAAACATATATACACTTAATCATTTCATCCAATTTCAACAATTAACATTCCAAAATTTTAGGGTATAGTTTGGGATATTACACTTGTTGCCTCCTTTGGTTGTTGTGTCTTGGATTTCTCCTTACTTGCTAGGATTTTCTTTTGGCCGAAAGAATTGAAGGGTCCTAAATTTGGTTCAAAATTTCTCTTTTTTTGAAAGATCTAAGTTTCGTCCTAAAGTCCCCTCTATGAAGTGTTTTAATGTGGTATTTATAGGAAATAATTAAAACCTAATTCTAATTGTCTAAGGAAATCAAAACTATTTAGGAAAAGAAATAAAAATCAAGTAGAATTCGGTTTTGAAAAAACTGCACTGGCAAAAACTGCTGCGGGCTAGGGCGAGCCAGCTGCGAGAGTTGCATGCGAACTAGGGCTCGGACCAGCCAATTTACCGCAGGAATTTCCTGCCGTAAATTGGCTTGTGCCCAATTCACTGCAGGAAATTCCTGCGGCGAATTGGCCCAAGCCAATTCACTTTCGATGATGAAACTTTTTCGTCGCCGATTCTTCCGTCACCGATTTTTTATTTATTTTTTTTAACTTTACTAATATTACCTTTTTTATTTTTATTAAAAATTATAAATATTAAATATTAAAATAAATATTATTTAATTAAAATACCACAAAATTTATTTTGGACTATAAAAAATATTGGACTAGACTGGGCCAAAAATTAAGGGTCTACAAAAGGGCAACCTTGGAAAATTCTCATCCAAATCGGATGAAGGAGTCTTCTTAGGATACTCATCTTTTAGTAAAGCATATAGAGTATTTAATAGAAGAACTTCAGTAGTTGAAGAATCAATGCATGCTATCTTTGATTAATCCTCTAAGCTTGATCATGGGAAAAGTAGTACTCTTAATGATCTTATAGGTACATTTGAAGAACAAGAGACAAAGGATGCTCCAAAGTAAAACAATGATGAGCTGGAATAAATTGTAGAACAAGAAGAATCTAAGATAGATGAAACTTAAGAACTACCCAAAGATTGGCAATATCGAAAGGATCATCCTAAAGAACTCATCATTGGTGATACTTCAAAGGGAGTAACTACTAGATTAAAATTTAAATACTTAGATTCTAATATTGCTTTTGTTTCTCAAATTAATCCAAGGACTATTGAGGAGGCTCTTAGTAATGAATGTTAGTTGATTTTCATGCAAGAGAAACTCAATCAATTTAAGAGAAACAAAGTGTGGGAACTTGTTCCTAGACCTAAGGTTCATCCAATTATTGGTTACAAATGGGTATATAGGAATAAGCTTGATGGAGATGGTCTCATTACTAGAAATAAAGCTAGATCGGTAGCCAAAGGCTATAACCAAGAGGAAGGCATTGATTATTATGAGACATTTGCCCCCATAGCAAGATTAGAAGCAATTAGAATTTTGCTAGCATTTGCATGCCATATGAATTTTAAACTTTTCAAATGGATGTCAAAAGTTTTGTTTTTTTTGAATGGTTTTATTAATAAAGAAGTCTATGTTGAACAACCCCCTAGTTTTGAAGATTATAAATTCCCAAATCATGTCTTTAAATTAACCAAGTCCCTATATAGATTGAAACATGCTCCAAGAGCTTGGTATGATAGACTTAGTACTTATTTATTAGAAAATAGTTTTACAAAAGGCAAAGTTGATTGTACTTTTTGTTAAAAAAAATCATAACATTTTAATTGTGCAAATCTATATTGATGACATTATATTTGGTGCTACTAATAAATCTTTGTGCCAAGAGTATGACTAGGGAATTTGAAATGAGCATGATAGGTGAACTTAAATTCTTTCTTGGTCTACAAGTTAAGCAATGTAAGGATGATATCTTCATTAATCAATCCAAATATACAAAGGAACTTCTCAAGAAGTTTGGCATGGATGGTTGCAAAGTAAGTAAAACTCCAATGAGCATATCCTTAAAATTGGACAAAGATGAAAGTGGTAAGAAAGTTAATGAGAAGAAATATCAAGCTATTATCGAATCACTTTTTTACTTAACTACTTCCAGACCTGAAATAATGTATAGTGTTTTTTTGTGTGTTGGATTTCAATCATTCCCTAAAGAATCACATCTGAATGCCACTAAAAGGATTTTAAAATATTTAAGAGGAATATTGCATTTAGGACTTTGGTATCCTAGAAATACATCATTTGACATTTTAGGTTTTTTGGATGCGGATTGTGCCAGTAGCATATTGGATAGGAAAAGAACAGCTGATGTATGCCATCTTCTTGGTAATTGCCTAGGTTCTTGATTTAGTAAGAAATAAGTATCGGTTGCTTTTTCTACTATGGAAGCCGAATATATTGTTGAATGTTTTTGTTGTACACAAGTTTTATAGTTGAAGCAATAATTGCTAGATTATGGTAAAAATTTTGATCACATTCCCATTAAATGTGACAATACAAATGCCATTAATCTATCAAAAAATCTATTCTAACATTCTAGGTCAAAATATATAGACATTAGGCATCATTTCTTGAGAGATAAAATTCAAAATCAAAATGTTGTCTTAGAATTTATTAACACTCAAAATCAACTTGCTGACATCTTTACAAAATCATTGAATGAAGAAATATTAAATTTTATAAAACAATACATAGGGATGATGGATGGAAGTACTTTGAATTGACCTTCATTTTATTAATTTGAATATGCATAATAATGATGGAATTAGAATTACTTATGAAAGAATAGTTTAACATGACCTAATTCCTTATTTACATCTATTTTGATCATACATTAAAGCTCAAAAATTAAGATCTACAACTTTTTCATTTCTCTTTGAAAAAATGCCCTTAGCCCGCCTGGATTGTGTCTCGGTACGACTAGACTAACACTAGTCCTACCATTTCACAACTCATCCTGCTCAACTGAGCATGTTGAGACCTAGTCCAACTGAGCACTTCAAACTTTTTGACCATTATGATGCAGTCAGATCAGTCCAACCGCATTATCTTGTGCACAACCGAGCACTTTTAAAATGTTTTTGACCGTTATGTTGCAGTCAACTCGGCCCATCCAGACTCCTTTGTCCATGCTCAGACTACTAAATTTCTGGTTTGGTCTGACCATACTAAAAGTAGTCCGACCAGGCATAATCAAATTTTTTTAAAAATTCTAGTTGTTGGACAGCTGGAAAAACTTGCATATTTTACTCTTAACAGCCATAAAACAGCTAATTTGACCACCAAACTCTATACAAACCCATTTACACTCAAATTTTATGATCTTTAACATTTGCTTTCATTTATAAACACTAAAAACATCAACACTCTAAAATTTTCTCATTCATCTCATCATAATCATCTTCATAGCTCCCAAAACATCCAAGAAGAAAGCTTCAAGACCTGAGAAGGGCAAGGAAATTGCCACTTCTGCCACTCCTATAGAAGAGTCTAGGTCAAGAACTCACAAACCTAGGCACGTAAGTGAAGAAAAAAAATAAAGGTATGCAATTATCCAAAACAAAAAAGATGAACCAAACAAAGTTCCTTCTTCTTTCACTCTAAAATCCCTAGGCATTGAATCATATGTACATGAAGCCTTGTCATATCTTGAGTGGAAAAATTTTGTTTTCTTAGAAAAAGATTATCTTGGTTTGGAATCTCTAACCAAAGAATTTCTCACTACTTTGGTTGTTGAGAAAAGAGACTTAGAACCTCTAGGATCCTATAGTATCACATTTAAACTATTCAATATATCCTATCAACTTTCTCTCCAAGAATTCTCTTCTATTTGGGGTTTCAACACGGAAGGTATTTTTCATCTATCCGATCCTTCCATTTCCAATTTCATTTTACTTGACTTTTGGAAAGACATCTCCTTAGAAATTAATTTTTATGAGCTATCCAATGCTAAACACCTTAGGGCCTTACCTGTTTAGATTCTCTATAGAATTATCACCTACACCATCAATGCAAGAGGGGAAAGCAATGAGAAAGTGGCTCACAAAGATCTTCTATTTCTCTATTTCTTGGGAAAAAAAAGGTGAAAATACAAACCGGTAAGTTTCTAATTGATCAATTCCTCATCCTCTAAAATAAATCAACCAGGACACTCGTGATCACATCCTTCATCATCCAAATTGCAAAATATGTGAATGCTCTTACTCCCACCAATTTAGCCACTCCATAGAATCTTCTTGATCTGGCTAAAAATCCTATCAACATCAAATACTTGAAACACTCAAAATGCATATTGGTAGAAGATGGCGCATACCATTTATGAGCAAGAATTTTTGCCCCCGCTCCAATGTGGAATGGTTCTTATGACTTCGGCACTGTTAGGCTCAAGGCCTTAAAGAACACTATCCTAAATCCAGAGAAAATGGAGTCTCCATCCGAATGAGCCGGGAAAAAGAAAGAGGTGGATGACTCGATTCCTATGAAATCCCCAACCCCCTAATGGGTTTGGAAAGTTGGGTACGCATGGGGAAGGTGAGAATGACCCAGCACCCCCACAGTGCCCGGTTCATTGGAACTGGCCTCCTTTTTAGATTTATATATTATTAAATTCTTAAATATTATAAAATCTTCCATACTACATGCATTTATCAAAATAGATCATCATTGTATTAAAACCAAAGAAAGTCCAAACAAAATAAATGGGCACCCATACTAGATGGAAACATGCCCTTACAATGTCCAATGTCCAAAACTAAATAAAATAGGACACCTACCATTAGGTGAAAACATGCCCTTTACATTAATCTAAAATTCAAAATAAATTAAATTATATTGGAACTTAATTAATAAGGTACCTACATAGTGGAAACATACCCCTTACATCATTGGAGCTAAAATAAACTAAAAAAAGAAATCCAACAAATCATCACAAAAGTAAACCATTCATCATAAATCAAAACAAAATAAGTCTTACATCAAAGCATGCAATAAGTGAACATATATTAATAATCGAGACTATATTCAAATATCATGTTGAATAATAAATGTACAAACTAGGGTTTTAAAATATGAATTAGGGTTTTTTAAAGTTTAGATTGATAAATTAGGGTTTAGGATTTATATCATGCAATTTAGGTTTGAAACATACAAACTAGGTTTTTGGAAAATAATCAAGCTTTTAGGGTTTACAAAATAAGATTAGGATTTTGATTTCATAAATTAGGTTCTTAGATTACGTTTGGGAATTAATTAAAAAAATACCAAAACATATATAAAAAAATGCCAAACCTAACTACTAAATCCATCAACATTCAATATTTAAAAGAAAGAACATGGCTACCAATATTCAATATAAAAGGAAAGCATGACTACTGGATATTTTTAGAACTGTAAGAACAAAATAAAATAAAGAAACAAAAACAAAGGAATTGTTGTAAATTAAAAAAAATGATAAAGGATTGCAAACCTCTGTTGTTGGTTAAACTAATATTTTTATGTTGATACAATCTTTATGGTTGTACCATGGCTAAATCTCGGCTGAATGGGATGAAGACATTCGTTCACTGCATTCTTGGTTTGATGGTTTGATATTCTATTTTTCTTCTTACTAAACTATTGTTCATTGCCTTCTTCATTTGATGGTTTATTTTCCGGTCTTTCTGCTCACTCAACTGCTAAAGTTTAATGCTTCTCCATTTTTTCTTTATTGCTCTAACCTATATTTATAAGAAAGGATTCGGGTCAACTTCGTAAACCAGTATTCGTTTCCTAATTAAGCACGATTTTAAAACCATTTGAATCTTCCTGATTAAGAATGATTTTAAAATAATTTTAATTTCAGATAAACCGTGACCATGTCGAACTAAAACCAATTAAATTCGAGATAGACTGGGATTCATATCGAATAGGGCATGCTTTAGTTCAATATGGGTGTGTCCATATCGAACTGTGGATGTCCCAGTTGGATATGGATGTCCATATCAAACTGGGCATCCTCCAATTTGATATGGACCTTGTCCATATTGAACTGGCATCTCCAGTTCGATAAGGAACTTGTCCATTGTAAGTAGGGATTTTTGCCTCCACTCCCGGTGGAATGGTTCTTGCGACTTCGGCACTGTTTAGGCTCGGGGCCTTAGAGAACACGGACCTAAATCTGGAGAAAATGGAGTCCCCACCCAGACGGTCCAAGAAAAAGAAAGGGGTGGATGACTCGATTCCTAAGGAATCCCCAACCCCCTAATGGGTTCGGAAAGTTGGGTACGTGTGGGGAAGGTGAGAAATGGCCCAGCACCCCCCACAACGTCTGGTTCATTGGAACCGGCCTCCTTTACAGGTCTTAATATTATAAAATTCTTAAATATAACAATATTATCCATATTACACACAACAATTAAAATAAAGCATCGATATATTGAAAATCAAAATAATGTCCGAACAAAGCAAATAAATGGACACCCATCCGAGGATGGAAACATGTCCTTACATCCCATGCCTAAATAGGACACCCACCGAAAGGTAGAAACATGTCCAACATTATTTCTAAAATAAAAAAGCAATTTAAATTGCATGATATTTAACTAATGAGGTACCCACCAAGTGGAAACATACCTCTTACAACATTTGGAAATCTAAATAAATCAATAAAAGTAAATAACCATTCATCATAAATAAATCATTCATCAAAGGTATTAAATATAAATAGAAAGTAAACATCTATCCATGATAAATTAAATAAGCCAAACATTGAACTTAAATAAATTAAGGTATAATCAAATATAAAATTGAATAAGGCAAATAAAGATTTAAATTAGGGCTACTGTTTCTATTTAAGTTTCTTTATTTAATGTGTTTAGGGTTTTAAGAATTCATGGGTTCAAGCTATTGTAAATTTTAAAAGAATTGAGATGGAGACAAATTTTAGAATTTAAGAGGTTGGTAAAATTCTTTAATTAACCAAATTAGTATTTAAGAAGTGGGATTATGAAATTAGGGTTTGAACACTTTAAAACATTGGATTTATGATTTACGCTTACTTACTATGTAGAATTATAACATTTAGATTTATATGGTTTTAAAGTTTTAAAGGATTAGGGTTTAGAAAAATTAGGGTTTAAGGTTTTAAGGGAGTTAAGATTCGCTGTTTTGGGTTTTGGAGTTGAATTAGGGTTTCAGAATTTAAGAATTAGGGTTTCGGAGAAGGCATTAGATTTTAGAATTTTAAAAAAAACAATTCATAATTTTATGAAACTTTACGAAAATAAACAAAACAATTTGAGGTTTATAGAAACAAAAAAGATGTTTTTAGGGTTTGTGGAAAGAAACAGAAACAAAAAATATGTTTTTAGGGTTTGTGGAAAGAAATAGACTAAAATTTATGATTTTGAAAAGAAACAGGTTCAATTAGGGCTTTAAGATTTTGAAGAAGCAAAAATAACAATTTTAAGATTTTTTGAAAACAAATAAACGAATTAAGGTTTTTAAGCTTTAGAAAAGGTAAATTAAAGTTCTTAGGATTTTTTGATTTTGAAGAAACAAAAACAATTATTTTTTATCTATAGTGATGAAGCTACTGTGAATTCATAAAACAAATAAAGAAATTCATACCTTCATTTGTTGGTTCCCCCAAAAATCACTTCTTGGATGAACAAGAACAAAGACAAGCTTTGCTGCCTTTGATGAATTGAACTGCTTGTGTGCTCTCTCAAAAAAAGTTCAATTGATTCAAGGTTTTCCTCCTCAATTTCGATCTTAATTTCTCCTCCCAATTTTTTGTCCAAATTTCCCCCCTTTTTCTGTGTTGTTTAGTCCTTATTTATAGAAGGAAACCAAAACCTAATTGTATTAGGTTTCGGAAAAATTTACGTCGAAAAAATTTTATTGGCAAAAAAAAACTGCTGCGGAAAAATTGCGCTGGCAAAAAAGTTGCCGCAGCTGGCTGTGACAGCGGCGAGCGAAATGGCCAAGCCATTTCGCCCACAGAAATAAACTGAGGCCAAATGGCCCAAGGCCATTTCACCGCACGCTATTTTTTTCTATTTTTATTTTTTTGTTTATTATTATTATTTTTATTTTTTATTAATAAAAATTAGATACTAAAGTAAATATTATTTAATTAAGATAACAAATTTTGTTTTGGACTAGTTAAAATATTTTAGACAACACAAAAATTATTTTGGACTAATTAAAATATATTAGACCGGACTGGGTCAAAAATTAAAGGTCTACAGTTTGCCCCCTGCTTGAATGATCTGAGACTTTAGTGAAAGAGAGTGAAAAGCAATAAGACTTAATTTTTGAGATGGTTGAGGTTTTGGGGTTCTGGACCAGAGAGATTTGGATACTCGATCCTAAACTAGACCTGGATACTCGATCCTAACTGGATTGGGATACTCGATCCTAAACTAGATTTGGATACTCGATCCTAATTTGCATTGGGATACTCGATGCTAACTGGATTTGGATACTCGATCCTAAATAGGGTTTGAATACTCGATCCTAAACTGGATTGGGGTACTCGATTCTAAATTGGGTTCGAATACTCGATCCTAAACTTGATTGGGATACTCGATCCTAAATTGGATTTGGATACTTGATCCTAAATTGGATTGGGATACTCGATCCTAAATTGGGTTTGGATACTCGATCCTAAATTGGGTTGGGATACTCGATCCTAAATTGGATTGGGATACTCGATCCTAACTAGACTTGGATACTCGATCCTAAATTGGGTCTGGATACTCGATCCTAAACTGGATTGGGATACTCGATCCTACCTGGATTTGGATACTCGATCCTAAATTGGGTTTGGACTCAATCCTAAATTGGATTGGGATACTCGATCCTAACTGGATTTGGATACTTGATCTTAAATTGGGTTTGGATACTCGATCCTAAACTGGATTGGGATACTCGATCCAAACTGGATTTGGATACTCGATCCTAAATTGGATTTGGATACTCGATCCTAAATTAGATTTGGATACTCGATCCTAAACTGGGTTTGGATATTCGATCTTAAACTAGATTGGGATACTCGATCCTAAATTGGGTTTGGATACTCGATCCTAAACTGGATTGGGATACTCGATCCTAACTGGATTTAGATACTCGATCCTAAATTGGGTTGGAATACTCGATCCTAACTGGATTGGGATACTTGATCCTAACTGGATTCGGATACTCGATCCTAAACTGGATTGGGATACTCGATCCTAAATTGGGTTTGGATACTCGATCCTAAATTGGATTTGGATACTCGATCCTAAATTGGGTTTGGATACTCGATCCTAAACTGGATTGGGATACTCGATCCTAAATTGGATTTGGATACTTGATCCTAAACTGGATTGGGATACTCGATCCTAAATTGGGTTCGGATACTCGATCCTAAACTTGATTGGGATACTTTGACTCGAAACTTTATTGACCTTTTATCAATTGTGGATTCTGGCTTAACTTGTTGTTCCATTCTTTTGTTCTTCCTTTAGCAAAATAGCTATTTTTAGTTGGCCCTCGTATCTTCTCCTTGCCCCCAGCGTGGCAAAATACAAGTGAGTTTGAAAATATTTTGTATATAAACTCAAAAAATTGAAAAGGAGAAACTTTGCCCCCTATGTAGGCTCAAACCCATGATTTTTCTATGTGGGCTCTGATTGATGTTTTTGCCGTCTAGTTCTTCGCACAAGCACGTATTTCTTCTTTTGCAAAATGACTGGAGCTTCCACAAGCAAATAGGCTTTCCATGGTCCCTTGATTCAATATCTTCTTTTGATTCTTTAGTTCATAAGGTATTTTCTGTTCACTTTGAAAAGGAATAGACAATAAAGACAAGAAAGTGCGATGTGATATGCTCATGTATGCATGATGTGCATGAATAATACTTACAGTCGTCCATCAACTCACAGATCGAGTTGATCAGCAGAAGTGTTCTCATTGGTTCCTTTTTGACGTTTGTTCAAGTCTTGCATTGGAATGATCGAAAGCTTTGCATTTGTAGCTTTTATCTTCAATATGTTGAAAACATGAGTACTGGAGACCCTAAGCAGCAGAGTCAGGGATGCATCCATTTCAAACTATATTTCAGCATGTTGGTTGGTAGTTTCTTCATAACTTTGCCAATAATCATTTCCTTTGCCCAATGTGTCCTTTGGAGGTTTAACATACTTCCCTTAACTTGAAGTCTTCGTATGACAAAGCACTTTTTTTTTTGAATTTTGATTTTGAAATCAAATGTTGGCTTTGCCAAATTAATGTCGATGTACCTCAGGACTTGATTTTTCCAAATTAACATATCTATAACATGACAACCCTAGTTATCATACTAAACTCAGAAATCATTTCTGTTTAAGCAAGAATTGTTGCACTTCAGATAGGCACATACACATTACTTGGCCAAAGGTCTCATTTGAGTTTAAATATTGTCTATCTCATATGCATGCTTATTCAAACTATCTCCACTAATAGACTCTACCAACCAAGAGAGATCAACAGGTCTTTGATAGGCTTGAAATGGGGTCTATAAGGGACATGGGTTAAATGAAGACCATTTTGAGATAGGAGCTGATGTGACACAATGGACAAACCCTCACACTATAAATTTCTTGTTTGAATTTTAGGTAGCTTGGAGGCAATCTTGCTAGACTCAAAATTCCTTCTATCTTCTTGGCATTAATCTGGATCTTAATTAGGACAATATTTGCCCTTGCAAAAAGTTTGAGACCCAAATTCATTTCTTTTCCTCTTCTCCCTTTTCTTTATTTTTATTACTCTTCCCTTTTCTTTCTCTTTATTTTCCTTACTCTTCCCTTTCTTTGAGCATTTTATCATTTTGTCCTTCTTCCTTGTAGGACTGTCAAGTACAGAACTTTCAAGAACTGGATGGTCTTCCTCCTTTTTCTCCAAATTTGATTGGATCTTTGGTTGGGTTGGACCAATTCAAGTCAAAATATCCTTATAAACCAAATGGAAGCCTTTAGGTAAAAGAGAACTCAGTTGGCTTTCTGAATCGCCTTTTTGGGTTTTATTTTTTTATTTTTTTTCCTTTTTTTTTCTTCTTTTTCTTTTTTTTTTCTTTTCTTCTTTTCTTTTTTCCTTTCTTTTCTTTTTTCTTTTTCTTTCTTTCTTTCTTTCTTTCTTTTTCCTTCTTTCTTTCCTTTTTTTTTTTGCTTCTAGCTTAAACAAAATTATCTTGTTTGTACCAACTTGGTTTCCAATAATGGTTAAGTGGAGTGGTATCAATCTCCTTTAACAGAGATAAATCATTTGTTACTTTGATGTTTTCTTGATATATTGGAGATATTAGGTGAACTTCAACTACCCTTATGGTCTTAAGAACTTCAACTATCTTCATGGTATTGATAACTTCAACTATCTTCATGGTATTGAAAACTTTAACTATCCTCATGATCTTGACTAATCATTCCTTTCTTTGATCTTCTTGTCTCTTCTTCTTAGTGATCATAAGATTTGTCAAAAGTATCACAATAGCTCAGGGTAGATTATTAGGGTTTTTAAGCCAATGAAAAGAAAGCTAAAATTTTATGAAGGCTCAAAGGGACAACTAGGGATTGATATTTAATAAGTGGATACTAGTTGTTGGCTATTGTTGGCTAACCAAATAATGCCTAGATCATCTCTCCCATAAATAAGCAGAGTTCAATTTCACCTCGAAAGTTTGTCAAAACATATTCTAAGACTGACTAGGACCTAGACAAAGGTAATTATGCAGGAGCCCTCTCTAAGTAAGCATACACAACTCAATGCTATAGAGCAATTTCCTCACCTAGTAAAGTCATTCGAGTCATGATGCCTAGACACATTAATTTATAAACATCAAGCTAAATTCCTCATCGGTTGAGCACCAAAATGAACAAAGACCAACAAAAATTTTGATGAAAGTAATTTATTCAAGCAACTTTAAATTTGAAAAACAAGATTGTTCCAATTTAAATATTAAAGAAAGTAAAATTGAAAAGCAACATTCAAGCTAAGGAAAGTTCATTGAGTTTAAGCTTCTTTTTCCTTCTCATCTTCAGTATTTCCATCTTGAAAGGATGATAAAACAAAATCTTCTTCCAATCCTTTTCCCACCATGAAGGTTGCCGGTGGAGGTACTCTATTGAACCTTGGTAATGGATTGTCTTTGGTGTTGGGCTTATCCGGCTCTGGTAGCTTACCACTATCAATCAAATCTTGGATCTCATGCCTTAGACGAGCACATTTATTTGTTTCATGCCCTCACATTTGATGAAATTGATAGAAGGCCTCGGCATTGAAGTTTGGTGGCTATGGATTATGTAAAGGTCGAGGAGCTAACGGTTGTAACAACCCTTTCTTTTGCAGCTTGCTAAAAACCCAAGATAGAGGTTTCCCCAATTCTGAGAATTGTCTTTTATTTCCTTGACCAATCGCATTAACATCAACTTCTTTTTGCGTGCTTTGATTGCTAGGCTGATAATTCCCTTTCTCACTCCTTATTGAAAAGCGATTCTTCTCCCTTTCCCACTCTTCAATTTGTAGACCAGCTTGGAGAAGATCATTGAAGTCCCTTATAAGGGTGTGAGACAACCTTTCAAGGAGGTTGGGCAGGACGCCTCTCACGATCATCCTTATTTGATCATATTCATTGGCCCTTTTCTTGAGCAAAGCGGCCTTATTTCTCCACCTTTTCACATAGTCCACAAAATTCTCATTTAGCCTTTGCCTAATGGACTCAACTTCCATTAAGGTAACTTCCAACTTGACATTGTACCCATATTTTTGAATGAAGGCCTTGTTTAGCAAATCCCAACTCTTTTGTGTTCCATCATCTAAGGTATTGAACCAATTTTGGATAACAAGATCCAATAAGAGCATAAAGTACCTTAGAGTTTGAGCCTTAGTAGCTCG
Source organism: Garcia nutans (assembly GCA_947685225.1). NCBI lineage: Eukaryota > Viridiplantae > Streptophyta > Magnoliopsida > Malpighiales > Euphorbiaceae > Garcia > Garcia nutans. The sequence goes on along the minus strand of CANTUV010000024.1, from coordinate 9,299,552 downwards.
AGTAGACTGCATAGCAGTGATATACTGCTTCACATGGAGGTGAGGATTTTAGGTTCCATCAAACTTTGCAAAAGATGGCATCTTGAACTTGTACGGAACTTCTCCATCTAGCTCAAATAGTTTGTTGACTGCGGACATTTCTTTGGTTTTCAGTTTCTTCTCAAATTTCTTCTCTAAATCAGCAATCATCTTCTCAACATCAGATGTCTTGATCTTTTCAATAGTTGCCTTCTCAACAACCTTTGGCTCCTTTTTGTCTTGAGGATCTTGGTAGTATTGATCCCAATCATCATCATCAATGATCACCTTATCATCATCAAAAGCTACTTCACCAATTTTAGCCTTCCCATTATCCTTTGGCTTCTTGGAGCTAGCAGACGCTTCAGCATTATTTCCTAAAATTGCAGCTAGTTGATTCTTTATGGTCTTGGCCATGGTCTATTTTATTTCTTCCATCTTGGCGTTGAGGGTATCATCCACCATTCTTTGAATTTGTTCAGGATCCATTGTTTTTGGTGGACAAGTGATTGAGTTGTTGCTAGATACTTAGTCTCCGGCATAGGTCAGATTGTTGTAAGCTTTTGAACTTCGTTATCCAGGGCTGTGAGCCAGAAAGGATCAATGATATGAGATGCAAATGTATGCATGTATGCATGAAAATATCAATAAAGAAAGATAATTAGGACGTTCCTTCCAACCTTATAACATCCACACACGAATGGCGAGTCTCTTTTCCTAGGTATATGGTTAACAAAATACCAACATGGGGTATCTTATTTTCGAATATTTCCCTCGGACGTTTCAACTAATAGTTATATTTTAAAAAATGAAAATCAGTTTATAATAATTCCCATTAATTAGGTTTTAATCCATTTAACCAACTAAAGTAACTTTTATGCTATATTGGATTAAAACTAAATTAAGAGGTTTATTATAGATAGATTTCTCACTTAAAAAAACAACTAATGATTCATGCCAAAAACAAGCCCATGATTAATAACTCTTAGTATAAACTAGGCTCACAATTGATTTTTAGTATTTCATAATTGACCTAAATAATTTGCAAGCTCTTTGTAAGAAAAGGTTGGGTGAAAATAATTTTGTTTCTAAGCCCATTGTAAAAAGATTTTAGAAAAAACATGTTTTGGGCTTAGTATTTGGGCCATGAGCAAAAGAATTTTTGATTTGTTTTTAGAAAAGTCTTATGTCCAAAGACCATCTTAAAAAAATTTTAAAATAGCTTTGGCCTTTTGGATTTTAAAGAAAATTTTATTTTGAGCTTACAATGTACTTAGGTCATATTAGAAAAAGAACAGCCCAAATAAGCCATGATTTAAGCCAAGATAAATTAACCATAGTCAAACAACGTGCATTTGGGGTAAAACCTAAGAAGAGTAACTAGGCCAATTACATGAGCTTTAGTCTTTGGGTTAAAAAGGCTTAGGTTCCCGTAGCAAGTATATACCAAATGGTACGAGGCTATGAGTGGTTATGCCATACTCGATCTCCATACCTTGAGTGAAAGTATGGTATCCCTTACATAACATATCAAGGGTAACACGGGCGTCCTAACTCACGCACACAATGCAATCTAATATGATGCAATGGATAATATCATTATAAGAAAGAATAGAATAATATAAAGACCAATGGAATTAACTCCTCATATCCCCAGTGGAGTTGCCACTGTGAGCGGGGATTTTTGCCCCCACTCCCAGTGGAATAGTTCTTGCGACTCGGGGCCTTAGAGAACACAGACCTAAGTCTAGAGAAAATGGAGTCGCCACCCGAACGGGCCGGGAAAAAGAAAAGGGTTGGATGACTCGATTCCTAAGGAATCCCCAACCCCCTAATGGGTTCGGAAAGTTGGGTACATGTGGAGAATGTGAGAAATGACCTAGCACCTCCACAACGCTTGGTTCATTGGAACCGGCCTCCTTTACAGGTCTTAATATTATAAAATTCTTAAATATAACAATATTATCCATATTACATACAACAATTAAAATAAAGCATCGATATATTGAAAATCAAAACAATGTCCAAACAAAGCAAATAAATGGACACCCATCCGAGGATGGAAACATGTCCTTACATCCCATGCCTAAATAGGACACCCACCGAAAGGTAGAAACATGTCCAACATTATTTCTAAAATAAAAAAGCAATTTAAATTACATGATATTTAACTAATGAGGTACCCACCAAGTGGAAACATACCTCTTACAACATTTGGAAATCTAAATAAATCAATAAAAGTAAATAACCATTCATCATAAATAAATCATTCATCAAAGGTATTAAATATCAATAGAAAGTAAACATCCATCCATGATAAATTAAATAAGCCAAATATTAAACTTAAATAAATTAAGGCATAATCAAATATAAAATTGAATAAGGCAAATAAAGATTCAAAGTAGGCTACTGTTTCTATTTAAGTTTCTTTATTTAATGTGTTTAGGGTTTTGGGAATTCATGGGTTCAAGCTACTGTAAATTTTAAAAGAATTGAGATGGAGCCAAATTTTAGAATTTAAGAGGTTGGTAAAATTCTTTAATTAACCAAATTAGTGTTTAAGAAGTGGGATTATGAAATTAGGGTTTGAACACTTTAAAACATTGGATTTATGATTTACGGTTACTTACTGTGTAGAATTATAACATTTAGATTTATATGGTTTTAAAGTTTAAAGGATTAGGGTTTAGAAAAATTAGGGTTTAAGGTTTTAAGGGAGTTAGGATTCACTGTTTTGGGTTTTGGAGTTGAATTAGGGTTTTAGAATTTAAGAATTAGGATTTCGGAGAAGGCATTAGATTTTAGAATTTGAAAAGAAACAATTGATAATTTTATGAAACTTTATGAAAATAAACAAAACAATTTGACTTTTATAGAAACAAAAAAGATGTTTTTAGGGTTTGTGGAAAGAAACAGACTCAAATTTATGATTTTGAAAAGAAACAGGTTCAATTAGGGCTTTAAGATTTTGAAGAAGCAAAAATAGCAATTTTAAGATTTTTGGAAAACAAATAAATGAATTAAGGTTTTTAAGCTTTAGAAAAGGTAAATTAAAGTTCTTAGGTTTTTTTTATTTTGAAGAAACAGAAACAATTCTTTTTGATCTATAGTGATGAAGCTAATGTGAATTCATGAAACAAATAAAGAAATTCATACCTTCGTTTGTTGGTTCCCCCAAAAATCACTTCTTGGATGAACAAGAACAAAGACAAGTTTTGATGTCTTTGATGAATTGAACTGCTTGTTTGTTCTCTCAAAAAAAGTTTGATTGATTCAAGGTTTTCCTCCTCAATTTCGGTCTCAATTTCTCCTCCTAATTTTTTGTCCAAAATTCCCCCCTTTTTCTGTGTTGTTTAGTCCTTATTTATAGAAGAATTTTATGATTAATCTTAGTTATTCACGGAATCTAACACTAATTAGGAAAAGAAAATCAAAACCTAATTGTATTAGGTTTCAAAAAAATTTGCGATGAAAAAATTTCGCTGGTGAAAAAAAACTGCTGCGGAAAAATTGCACTGGCAAAAAAGTTGCCACAGCTGACTGCGGGGGAAATTGCCCAAGGCCATTTTGCCGCACGTTATTTTTTCTTCTATTTTTATTTTTTTGTTTATTATTATTATTTTTATTTTTTATTAATAAAAATTAGATGCTAAAGCAAATATTATTTAATTAAGATACAAAAATTGTTTTGGACTAATTAAAATATATTAGACAATACAAAAATTATTTTGGACTAATTAAAATATATTGGACTGGACTGGGTCAAAAATTAAGGGTCTACATCCATATCGAACTAAGACTTCCCACTTTGATATGGACCATCCATATCTAATTGGATAGGCCCAATTTGGCATGCATGATTTAATATCAAACCAAAATGACTTTCAGACCCTTTTAAGTTTTAAAACTTGCTTTTTTACCTTTTTAAAGTTTTAGAAACTAAACCAGACTCATTTGGGCCTTTTTAAAAATTGCACCAATCAAGATTAAAGCTTAAAATAGATTTAAGCCATTAAGAATGGACTGATAAATACTTAGGCCATCTTTAATTAGGACCAAACTAGCTTAAGGCCAAAATCAAGGGTCAACAGCTTTTCCCCTGCTTGAACGTTCTTGGATTTATTTAGAGAGTGAAAAGCAACATGAGTTTAAGCTAATTTTTAACATGAATGATTATGGACTCGATATTGGAGTTGGTTTGGGTTTTGAACATGGATTTGTTTGGGTTCTGGACCCAGATTGGTTTGGGTTCTGAACACGAATTAAGTTCTGGACTCAAAAATAATTTGGGTTTTGGACCCAGATTGGTTTGGACTCTAGACCCAAATTGAGTTCTGGACTCAAAAATAATTTGGGCTCTAGACCCAAGTTGGTTGGGTTCTTGACCTAGATTGGTTTTGGTTCTAGACCCAAATTGAGTTCTGAACTCAAAATGATTTAGTTTCTTGACCTAGATTGGTTTGGGTTCTGGACCCGAGGTGAGTCCTGGACTAGAAAATAATTTAGGTTCTTGTCCCGGATTGGTTTGGGTTCTAGACCCAAATTGAGTTCTGAACTCAGAAATGATTTGGGTTCTAGACCCGAATTGGTTTGGATTATGGACCCGGATTGGTTTGGGTTTTGGACCTGAGATGAGTTTTGAATTCAAAAATAATTTGAGTTTTGGACCAGAGTTGGTTGGGTTCTGGACCCTAGGTTGGTTGGGTTCTAGACTAAAAACTGGATTGGTTGGGTTCTAGAACCGAAACTGGATTGGTTGGATTTTGGACCCGAGGTTGGTTGGGTTCTAGATTCGAAACACCTGCAAAAATTAATTATAGTTAGTAAAACATTTTGCAAAAAATTTAGCTATTATTTACCATATATGGGTACCTCTATACTCTTGCCCCCTGCGGGAAAAAAATATTTTTTAGATACACAAAAAATTATATACACACAATAAATATCTATTTACTGTGTGCACCTGTGCTATGAAAAAATTATTAAAAAAGTAAATTGTAGAATCATGAATTATTGAAATAAATAAGACATGGGACATGAATAATGTATTGTCCATTTCTTTGACCAAGCACGTGATAATGTCTTAACTTTTAACCTTTTTTTTTAAACTGAAGACTTATCCTTCAGACTCTCTGCCCATAAATTGAGTGGGAATGCTTCATTCATTTCAACCAGAACTTTGCCAAATCTAGTAAATTCAAGCTGCTCATTTTATTTTCAAAATTTTTCAAGCTTTTCTAAAAAAGAAAATGGCAGTAAATCAACATGCATCTAAAACTGAACCATTTATGGATCCTGAATTACGTGCTTACCTCAGAGATAGTGGGCTGGAGCAAATTCCAATTCTAGCTGGAATGCACCTCCACCAAAGTTCACAAGAGAAAACACGGGTATTTATTATTGTCTACAAGATATATTTTCCATTAAAAATTTTATTTTATGACTTTTATGGTATTTTTTATATTTTTATATTATTAATTTATTATTTGTAGTAGAAAAATAAGCTAACAAATTCTAAAAATAATGAGCTTACACATGAAAATTTTAATTTTAAACATTTGGTGAAAGGAAAATACATATTTATGGCACACAAAAAATAAAAAATAGGAAAATATGTATAAAATAATGCTAACAAATATAAAAGGCTGTAAAAGATTTTATAAAAAAAATAAATGAAGCAAAAAATTGGTCTTAATGAGAAAAAATACCAAAAATAAGAAAAAGTAATTGTAGTGAGACAATAAAATTTTTGGGGTGCTAAAATTAATTTTTATGTCTCAATTTATATTTTCCTTAATTTTAGAATTTTTGATAATAATTATTAAGTGTGATATACTTATCTGATTGGACTTACCTTTATCGTGGCAGTTTAATAGCTGTGTGATTCATGGCGACAAAAGCATTCATAAAGCTCGTGAGTGGTGTGATCGAGTTTCGCCTCCAGTCCAAAGGATGATCAATGAATGTGGTTTTGAAGAATTTGTGCTGCAGCTGCCTGCCAAGGGATATCAAATCAATAGAAGTGCAATACATGCACTTGCCGAGCGGTGGATGGACACCACTTACACCTTTCACTTGCCTAATAAGGAGATGGTGATTGGCCCCGTGGATTTTACTGCGATAACAGGCTTAAAATGCAATGAGATCCCCATCCTTTTGACCAACAATATACTGACTAAGGATGAAATTTGCAAATTAATTGGTCTATGTTCCAGATATAGGGGAGCATGTAAAATAAAGTATGAATACATCCGAGAGCATTGGATGAGGCAAACTTGATCGGTGCATGGCAGATGGGCGAAAAGATACACTCGCAGCTTTTTGCTATACTTGTTGGCTACAATAATCTTATGCAGCATTGAGGCAACAATTCACCTATCAATTTTGTGTGCTCTGGCATATTTTGATCTTATCCCTTTTTATGCTTGGGGAGAGGCTGGCCTTGCCTGTCTCTATCACAATTTTGATAAAATTAGCAAAAACAAGATATCCTTTATAGGTTTGATGGTCATTGTTGAGGTATGAGTTCGTCCTCCCTTTTTTTTAATAATTGAGAAGAAAAAATGGTTTATGATCAAAATTAGGCCTTTTTTTACCATGACAGGTGTGCTTATGAGCATAATCTTGTGAGAGTACCAGATATTTCTGGGAGATGAGTGGGATACCAGAGATTGAGCATCTAGTTATCGGCTTATAGAGAAGTGTCTGGCGGTCATCATATGCATTCCCCCCATTATCAGTTGAGTCGGTTGACCTGGGATCAGGTAAAAGAAAAAATTAGTAATACCATGGAATTAAAAAATGACTTACGATAGTATTGTGTTGTAGGTGAATGTTGCTTGTTGGAGAGCGAATGAAAGGGCAAATTGGACTACTACCATGATTAATGCATTGCCCCTGAAAAATTCCAGTCGAATAATCACTGGGTCAGTTTCAAACGGATGGTTTATAGGTGAGGGTACAGAACTAGTTTCTTGGACCTAATTAGAGGCAAGTGCCAGCCAATGTCCCAGTATCTGTGCTGACTTGTAAGTCTATGCTTGAGAGCTCCTGAAGGCGTTCCTAGAACAGATTTGATGTTGATTTATTGTTGCTTTGACCGGACTTGTCATATAATGAGATCATACTGGATTAGCTTTTTCACTTCAATGTCTCCCCTGATGGTGTTGAACATTCGGAGGAATAAGGGGATGAAGAGGGAGAAGGAGAAGAGGAAGGTGATGAAGACATGGATGAGGAAGGTGATGGGAATGAGGATGAAGATGAAGATGACGAGAATGATGATGGTGAGGGGGATAATGTAGAAGAGGATAAGGAGGATGAGGAAAATGGTGTACACAGGGGATCTTGCTACCCATGATGATACCATGGTTTCCTCTTTCTTAAGTTAATCAGACATATTTTTTGTTCTTAACTTGCGTGTGACTAACTTTGATGAATTTTTAAAGGCAGCTGGACACTCAGATGTTACTGGACATGATGCATCCGGTCCAAGTAGTGCAACTCCACCTTAACCATTTTCTTATGTTGAGCCATCTTTCGAGCCTCGGGGCTTCGATTTGAGCTATCTGGTTTGTATTTCATACTCATATAGGCTGATTGTATGCGTGAAAATGTATGAATCTAATTTATCCTATTCTAGCTCACATCAAATGCTTGAGGAGCAAAACCAAAAACTACAGGAACAATTGGTTGCCAGTCGTTGGTATGCTGATTATCTTGAACAAAATTTTTGGGAATTCAGATTTTAGGGCTATAGGGACTCCGACTCATCTTCATCAAGGAGGCCCTGGACCGATGACCATGATGTGCCACCTTCCATCTCGAGCACTGACTATGATAGGGCTAATTTGCAAGAAAATCAAAATCCATATGCTTTTTCTTCAGGGGGAAACTAGGTAGACAATGTGCCATCGCTCCCAACAGATGATGATTTTCTTAGAGATTTATTTAGCCATAGACCACCACCTCCTTCTCAGTAATTAGTGTATAGCAAAACTATGTATGAAACTCATTGTACAAAAATAAATAATGGTTTTTAATAAATGGAATAACTTATATAAATGTATACATTACTAAAATATGATATGTTGACTTTTCTACTTTTTTTTAATTTAATTTTGAAATCAAATGTTGGCTTCGTCGAATTAGTGTCGATATACCTTAGGGCTTGGTATTTTTAATTAACATATCTATAGCATCATAACCCTAGTTACCGTACTAAACTCGAGAATTAATTATGTTTGAACAGGAAACATTGCACTTTAAATAAGCACATACATATTACTTAGGCCAAAAGGTATTATTGAGTTTATATAATGTCTATTTCATATGCATGTTTATTTAAACAATCTCCACTAATAGATTCTACTTATCAAAAAGAGATCAATAGGTCTTTAATAGGCTTGAAATGGGGTCTACAAGGGACATGGGTGAGATGAAGGCCATTTGCAAATTGGAGTTGATGTAATACTGTTAACAAATCTTCACACCATAAACTTTTCGTTGGAGCCACAGGCAACTAGGAGCAATGTTAAACTTTAGACATTTTAAACTATGGATTATTGTTGTCTTGCTTCATGAAAAGATAGACTTCAATTTCCTTATAACTTATTGAGAGAAACCTAGATCTAATTAGGATGATCTTCGTCTTTACCTTTTGCTTTTGCTCAAACTCAGGACTCATTTTTTTTAGGCTGTCCTTTTCGGGGTTTCAACCTTGCAAGCTTTTATTTTCTTTTTTATCTTCTTCTTCTCTTATTTTTCTTCTTCTTCTTTTTTCATTAGGTTATAGCTCTAAGTAAGTCACCGTGTTTGTGCTATCCTATGTCTCTGAATATGAGGTAGCATGAACTTGCCTTAATGAGGATGGATCATTTTATTGCCTTGTTGCCACCTTAAAGATGAAATAGATCTAAGAAATTAAGTCTATTTTGGATAAAATTTTAACTGTCTTTATGGTCTTTACTAAGAATTATTTTCCTTGATCTTCTTATCCCTTTACCTCAGTGATCATCAGACTTGTCAGAGGTGTTACATTAACATAGGATAGGTTATCAGGCTTACAACCAATAAAAAGCAAGCTAAAATCTTATGAAGACTCAACAGGACAAACTATGGATTGATGTTAATTTGGTGGATTTCAATTGTTAGCTTATTAAACAATGCCTAGATCATTTCTCCTTTAAATAAATAGAGTTCAATTTCACCTCGAAAGTTTGTCAAAGAATGTTCTAAGACCGACTAGAATTTAGACATGGGTAATTATGTAGGAGCCCTCTCTAAGTAAGCATTCATAGTTCTATTCTATAGAATAATTCCCTCACCTAGTAAAGTCATTCAGATCATGATATATAGATACCATAATTTATGAATATCAAGGTAGACTCATCATTGGTTGAACACTATAATGCCAAAAGCTAATAAAATTATAAATTTAATAAAAGTAATTTATTCAAATAATTTTAATTTGAAAAACATAAATGTTCCAATAATATAACAAAAAAAATAAAATAAATTTGTTGAACAAAATTTCTCCTCACTTTACATCTTCAATACTCCCATCTTGAAAGGAGCATAAGATAGAATCTTCCTCCAATCCTCCTCCTACCATGAAGGTTGTCGGTGGTGGCACCCTGTTGAACCTTGGCAATGGATTATCCTTAGTGTTGGGTTTGTTGAGTTCGAGCAGCTTCCCACTATCAATCAAATTCTGGATCTCATGCCTTAACCTCAAACATTTGTCCGTCTCATGCCTTTGCATTTAATGGAATTGGCAAAATGCCTTAGCATCAAAGTTAGGTGGAAGAGGATTAAGCAAAGGGCGAGGAGTCAAGGGTTGCAATAATCCCTTCTTTTGTATCTTATTAAGAACCTAAGATAGCGACTTACCCAATTCTGAAAACTACCTCCTTCCTCCTTGACCAGTTGCATTAACATCAACTACCTTTTGCATGCTTTGATTACCAAACTGGTAGTTTCCTTTCTCATTTCTCCTTGTTGAAAAGCAATTCTTCTCCCTTTCCCACTCTTCAATTTGCAAACCAGCTTGCAAAAGATCTTCAACATCCTTTCATGAAGACTAGGCAACACCACTCTTATAATCATCCTAATATGATCTGATTCATCATGTCTCTTCTTGAGTAATGCGGCCTTGTTTCTCCACCTATTCACATAATCAATGAAGTTCTCTTTTGATTTCTACCTTATCGACTTAACTTCCATCAAAGTGACTTCCAACTCTACATTATACCCATATTATTGGATGAAAGCCTTGTATAACAAATCCCAGCTCTTTTGAGTGTCATCCTTTAAGGTGTTGAACCAATTATGGACAACAAGGTCCAATGAAAGCATGAAGTTGTCACATCCGCCCACTATATTTATGTCTATCAGTCATATGCTCAGCAAGAGAAAGGATCTGGAGAGGTCATCTCTGATGGCGGTTCCTAGAGAAGGTCGTAGGACCAAAGGGACCTAATTCCAAAAATGTAAAGTTTTGGGGAGGTGACTGTAATTTCAAAAAGTTTTGGGGAGGTAACTGTAATTTCCAAAAGTTATACTGGAAGTTCTTAATAGTGCACATAACAGACTCCAAAGATGGAGAATAGAGAAAAACTGGGTCGCAATGACGCGTAACGGTTTTTCCAGGAAATGCCCCGTTTGAGAGAAACGAAGACATGTAGACTAGGGCCATTTTGGTCATTATACATGAATCCAAAGTAGGAAATAAAAACACAAGTAAGTAGAGGATGTCGAGGGGTTGAATATGAAACGATCGTCAATAGAAACGGAGCCCGGGCAAAACCCGATCAAAGAAAGGACCTAAAGGGAATTTTGTAAAAAGTCAATGGCTTATTGGTAATTTTTCAAAACGGCTTGGAAACCTAAAATAGACCTTAAAAATAGAAAGTAGAGGTCGAGAGGATCAAAACCATATGCAGTTTGCCTTGTGGAACTGTACGGTTTAAAAGTTACGACCGATTAATCGCCGGAGGGTATTTTAGTCTTTTCATACCCTAGGCCATAAAAATTTCAGCACAAGGAGGTTGAGGGGCCAAAATATGATTAAAAGAAAGTTCACGGGCTTGGGTTTTAAATAAATAAAATAAAGAGACATTTGGACCAATTAAAAGTGACCATTTAGCATTATAAAAAGAAGAAAAGAAAAAGATGTGGACAAATGGCCCTAAGGCATTTATCCAACCCAAAAGTGAGCATCATTTCCCTTATATATATATATCATGGAATGAAGAACAAATCTCTCTCTCACCCATTCCAAATTTTCGGCCACCATAGGAAGAACACCAAAGGATTTCCAATTTTTGTCAAGTTTGATTTTCAAGGTAAGTTTTAAGGTTTTCAAGTATGTAGAATTCAATTCTAGTATCAATTTTAAGTATTTTTATATCTATTGGAAGATTGGAAATTAGGATTCTTATGGTGGATTTGGAAAAATTTTAAGTAGTGATGATATTGATTAATTAAATGGAAGAATTAAGGTTTCTAAGGTTTAATAAGATTAGATTAGGGTTTAGTTTGAAAAGAAATGGAGGATAGCTTATTTTTCTAAATTGTTAAGGGTTATGTTTAAGGTTGTGTTCTTGAATTTCTTGAAGGAGAAACAAAGATTAAGGAAGGAGAAGAAGGAAAGGTAAAAAGGGAATTAAAAGAATAAGGTTTGGTACTTTACCATAAAAGAAATTTTATTCTTCTTACAAACTTTGGTTTATGGAAGTTTTGATGTTGATGCTTAAATATATTGATTGAGTTTAAATTAAATATTTGAGTATGTTCTTGATTTCTTATGGCAATTGAGTTGTTTAAATTTAATTGAAACCAAATGTTTTGAGAAAATTTGGCAAGTTGATTTGATGAACTTTAATTGGTTTGATTTGAGTTAAACATGAAAAAGTTGTCAAAGGGAAGTGTTTGAATCTTCACTTTATCATTAAAGAAGTCTTCATATTGATTTGAAAAAGAAAAATAAACTATCCCATGTATTTCATAGGTTTGGGCCGAATGGTCCCAAAATGGCAGCTTTCTGGATCTTTTTGTGGCAGTTGTTTGAGGTAGAAAATGAATGAATTTTTCAACAAAATTTTACGTGTAATTATTCAACATATGAAATAAGTTTTCTGTAAAATTTCAGCCAAAAATAAGATCTTTTACTTGGTCAAATGGAATACTAAAGTGGACTGAAATTTTGACGAAAACCCAGATTTTACTATTCATATGGTCATGCCATTTGCGTTGCCGATTTTACGTGCCGTCACACTATTCATTTGGTCAATTTGTGACCTTTTGAGGAATGCTTTGAAATGTTTGATATGTTTATTATGGAAGTTAAATATGTGAAAAAGGGTAATGGTTTGACTAAAGAATGTGGTGCGCGGCGTAAATGGCAAAGTGCGATGGGAATTAAAATGATTTCTCGAATCATTCTAAAATGAAGTTTGAGACTTAAATTGAATCATTTTAACCTTTATGCTCTACTGGGTAGTTGGAAGTGGTAGATAAGGGTATGGTGCACTATACTAACTTATGCAGTACTGCCACTTATTGTGTTTGATACATCCCGGCGGTTACCTTCGGGTATAGGCCGTGGAGCGGAGATGTTGTGAAATTGTGATTGGAATGCTCCGGAAGTTACCTACGGGTATAGGCCGTAGAGCGGAATTGGTTATAACCATGGTGGTGAGGGCCACCTATGTTACAGTGGTGAGGGCCACTGCCTTATCGCTATGGTTCCCTATATGCCAATAGAGCCTGAGCCAAAGTCCTGTTTTTCTAAAACTACGTACTGCAATATGAGTTTGAATTATGGTTTTTACAATTGTTGAAAGTATATCTACACTGAATGGACAATAACTTCCATTGGTTTAATGTTGGTTGATTTTTTATTTAATTATTTCCTTTTAGTTCAAATGCTTTCATGTTTTACTTATATTTTCATCGGTAAAGTACCCACTGAGCGTCATTGCTCAGCGAGTTGAGTTTTCTTGACTCGTAGGTTCGGAGCAGTAGATTTCGGTGATTAGCATCGAGCAGCACAACACAGCGCAGCACCTTAGAGTAGCCTTTCATTTCCTATATTATGAGTTAGCTAGTTGTGGCATGTATATGTATATATTTATATATAAGATTGGGAAGTACTATGTTATACTGTACATTAGTAGTATGTAATAATAATAAACCTCTACTTTATTTTGTATTAGAAGTGTGAATTCTTCTTGCAGGTTGTAGTCGAGGGTATAAGGGGGATTCATTGGGAGTGTATTGAAACTGATTGTATTCGCATTGGTTTGTGTAAAAATGTTTTCAAAAATCAGAAAAACCAATTTTGTCGACACTTGGGACCCAATTTCTAGGCGAACCTCTGGCAAAATTTATGTAAAAACCGAAACTAAAATTTGACTAAGTAAATTGGTAGCAACATTAGGTTAGAGTGGCGCCTCTACTCGGCTTACACATGTAGGCCGGGAAGGGGTGTTACAGAAGTACCTTAGAGTTTGAGCCATAGTAGCTCGGGCAGACTGTATAGCAGTAATGTATTGCTTCAAATGGAGATGAGAATTCCCAATTCCATCAAACTTGGCAAAGGAAGGCATCTTGAATTTGTATGGGACTTCTTCATCTTGTTCAAATAACTTGTTGACCTCCAACATTTCTTCAGTTTTCAGCTTCTTTTCAAACTTCTTTTCCAAATTGGCTGTGAGCGAGGATTTTTGCCCCCACTCCCGATGAAATGGTTCTTGTGACTTCGGCACTGTTTAGGCTCGGGGCCTTAGAGAACACGAACCTAAATCCGGAGAAAATGGAGTCACCACCCGGACGGGTCGGGAAAAAGAAAGGGTGGATGACTCGATTCCTAAGGAATTCAAAAAGTTGGGTGCATGTGGGGAAGGTGAGAAATGGCCCAGCACCCCCACAACGCTCGGTTCATTGGAACCGGCCTCCTTTACAAGTCTTAATATTATAAAATTTTAAATATAACAATATTATCCATATTGCACACAATTAAAATAAAGCATCGTTATATTAAAATCAAAGCAATGTCCAAACAAAATAAGTAAATGGACATCCATCTGAGGATGGAAACATGTCCTTACATCATCCATGTCTAAACTAATAGGATACCCACCAAAAGGTAGAAACATGCCCTTTACATTGGTCTAAAATATAAAAGCAATTTAAATTACATGATATTTAACTAATGAGGTACCCACAAAGTGGAAACATATCTCTTACAACATTTGGAAATCTAAATAAATCGATAGAAGTAAATAACCATTCATCATAAATAAATCATTCATCAAAGATATTAATCAAAATATAAAATAAACATCCATCCATGATAAATTAAATAAATCAAGCATTGAAATTAAATAAATCAAGCATTGTATAAACTACATAATCAAATCTAAAATTAAATAAAGCAATAAATATATAATTTAGGGATCACATCTTAAAATAGGATTTTAGAATTTTAATTACTAAATTACTGCTTTGGAAAAAGGAAAGTTAAATACATGGACTCATAATACATAAATGAATATTGACCCCTTCGACGAGCCCATACGGCGGTCCCGCTAGCCGGTTAGCAAGTGGAGGTCAAGGGGGCAGCACCCCTTGAGGGGTCGGGGGCAGCGCCCCATAAAATTTTAGAAATTGGCTTCTAGGATTGTAGGTTTTAGTGTTGAAAATTAAGATTTTAGGGTTTAGAATTTAGAAAATAGGGTTTTGGAATTTTGAGTAACTAATATTATTTTTTAAAATGAATAATGCTACTGGACGTTTTATGAGAATTGAAATGGATTAGGGTTTTATAATTTAAGAAATTAGTAAGGTTCTTTGATTGATCAAATTAGGGTTTGAGCAGTAGGGTTTGGATACTTTAAAACATTAGGTTTATGATTATTAGCTACTGGATTGTTGCTTTTAGGCTTACTGTGTTGAATTTTAATACTTTAGGTTTATAAGGTTTTAAGAATTAGAGTTTAGGTGTTTTGGAAAACATTTTTGGTTTTAGGATTTGAGAAAACAGTTTAGAGTTTTGTAAAGTTTTTGGAAATAGGCAAGACGATGTAAGGTTTTTGGAAACAGAAAGTATTTTTTTAGGGTTTTTGGAAATAGAAGGATCAATTTAGGGTTTTAAGGTTTTGGAAAATTGAAAAGCAGATTAGGGTTTTGGGAATTAATAAAATGATTTAAGGTTTTGGAAAGTTGGAAAGTAGATTAAGGTTTTAAGATTTTGAAGAAATAGATTAGGGTTCTTAGGTTTTAGAAGAAACAGAAAAATAACTTTAATGATTGAAGCTACTATAAGGAAAAAAAGATTATATATTCAAACATTCGTTTGTTGGTTCCACCAAAAATTGCTTCTTGGATGAACAAGGACAAAGGCAAGGTTGCTGCCTTTGATATCTTGATTACTTGCTTCCTGCTTCTCTTATAAAAGTTTGATCAATTCTTAAAGTTCCAATTCAAAATCCAAGTCCCAGTCCAAAGTCTGATTTTTTCCTTCTTTTTCCCCCCTTTTTTGTGTTATTTTTTAGTCTTATTTATAGAAAATTTATATGATTAATTCAACTTGTTTACGGAAACTATCGTTAATTAGGAAAAGAAAACCGAAACGAAATAGAATTTGGTTTCGAAAAAAATTACGTCAGAAAAATTTCGCTGGAGAAAAAAAAACTACTGCGGAAAAATTTTGCTGGCACAAAAAACTGCCCTGGCTGGCTACAAGGACTGGCGAGTGAAAAACTGTGAGGGCAGGCTATGGGCCATTTCTTCCAACCTGTTTTTTGGTGACAAAAAAATTCGTCACCGATTTTTCCGTCACCGATTTTTATTTTTATTTTTTTATTTATTATTATTTTTTATTTTTTATTAATTATAAAAATTAAATACTAAGACAAATATTATTCAATTAAGATAACATAAAAATTATTTTGGACTAATTAAAATATAATGGACCGGACTGGGTCAAAAATTAAGGGTCTACATCAGCAATCTGCTTCTCAACAACTGAAGTTTTAGTCCTTTCCACAGTTTGTCTTTTAACAACCTTTGGCTCCTTCTTCTTATCTTGAGGATCTTAAAAATATTGAACCCAGTCATCATCATCATAAATGACTACTTTGTTATCGTCAAAGGCTACTTCGTTGACCTTAGCCCTCCCTTTATCCTTTGACATTTTAGTGTTCGTAGATGCCTCAGCAGTGTTCCCTAAAAGTGCAGCTAGTTGGCTCTTCATAGTCTTAGCTAGGGCCTCCTTCAGTTCTTCCATCTTGGCATTAAGGGCACCATCCACCATCCTTTGAATATGTTCAGAATCCATTGCTCTTGGTGAGAAGCTAACTGAGTTGCTACTAGATTCTACATCACTAGGGTAGGTTGGGTTGTCATACTCTCTTGAACTACTATACTCCAGGTCTGTGAGCTAGAAAGGATTAATGACATGTTATGCGATGCATGTATGCACAAACAACAAGCAAACAATGATAATTAGGACGTTCCTTTCAACCTTATAATTTCCATACACAAATGGCGAGTCTCTTTTCCTAGGTATATGGTCAACAAAATATCAACATGGGATATTTTATTTTCGAGAAATTCCCTCGAATGATTTTAACCAATAGTTATATTTTCAAACATGGAAGTCAGTCCATGATAATTCTCATTAATTAGGCTTTAATCCATCCAATCAATTAAAATAGCTTTTATGATATATTGGATTAAAACTAAATTAAGAGGTTTATCATGCATAGATTTCTCATTTGAAAAGGTAATTAATGATTCATGCCAAAAACAAGTCCATGATTAATGATTCTTAGTATAATTGAACTGAATGATTTGTAAGCTCTTTTTAAGAGAATAATTTGTAATTTTTGATGAAAAAATAATTTTGTTTCAAAGCCTTTGGTCTTTTAAGTTTGGGCCATAAGGTTTAAAAAGATTTTTGACCCATCTTGAAAAGACTGTCTTGAAGATTTTGAAATTTTGGAATTTGGCCTTTTGGATTTAAAGGAAAAAATTATTTTGAGTTTACATTAGGATTTTGTCATATTAGAAAAAGAACAAACTAAATAAGCCATAATTCAAATAAAGATACATTCATCATAGTCAAACAACAAGCATTTGGAGAAAAAACCTAAGGAAAGTAACTAGGCTAATTACATGAGCTTTAGTCTTTGGGTTAAAAAGTTTTAGGTTTCCATAGCAAGTATATACCAAAAGGTACAAGGCTATGAGTGGTTATGCCATGCTCAATCTTCATACCTTGAGTGAAAGTATGGTATCTCTCACATAACACAATATGAGTTATACGGGCGTCCTAACTCATGCACACAATGCAATTTAAATGATGCAATAGATAATATCATAATAAAAAAAATAAAATAATATAAAGGCCAACGAAATCAACTTCTCTTATCCTTAGTACAGTCGCCACTGTGACAGGAGATTTTTGCCCCTAGTCCCATGTGGAATGATTCTTGCAACTTCGACACTATTAGGATCAGAGCCTTAGAGAACATGGGCCTAAACCCGAAGAAAATAAAGTCGCCACTCGGACGGGCCAAAAAAAAGGAAGGGCTGGATGACTCGATTCCTAAAAAATTCTCAACCCCCTAATGGATTCAGAAAGGTGGGTATACGTGGGGAAGGTGAGAATGACCCAGCACCCCCACAGTTCCTGGTTCATTGGAACCGGCCTCCTTTTTAGGTCTATACTTTATTAAATTCTTAAATATTATAAAATTTTTCATACTACATGCAATTATCAAAATAGATCATCATTGTATTGAAACCAAAGAAAGTCCAAACAAAATAAATGGGCATCCATACTAGATGTAAACATGACCCTACAATGTCCAATGTCCAAAACTAAATAAAATAGGACACCCACCATTTGGTGAAAACATGCTCTTTCCATTAATCTAAAATTCAAAATCAATTAAATTACATTGGAACTTAATTAATAAGGTACCCACATAGTGGAAACATACCCCTTATATCATTGGAGCTAAAATAAACCAAAAAAAAATCCAACCATTCATCATAAATCAAAATAAAATAAGTCATACATCAAAACATGCAATAAGTGAACACATATTAATAATCAAGACTATATTCAAATATCGCATTAAATAATAAATGTACAAACTAGGGTTTTAACATATGAATTAGGGTTTCTTAAAGTTTAGATTGCTAAATTAGGGTTTAGGGTTTATATCATGCAATTATGGTTTCTTACATGCAATTTAGGTTTGAAACATACAAACTAGGGTTTTGGAAAAAAAATCAAGGTTTTAGGGTTTACAAAATAAGGTTAGAATTTTGATTTCACAAACTAGAATTTTAGATTACTTTCGGGAATTAATTTAAAAAATACCAAAACATATATAAAACATACCAAAACTAACTACTGAATCCATCAACATTCAATATTTAAAAGAAAGAACATGGCTACCAATATTCAATATAAAAGGAAAGTATGACTACTGGATATTTTTAGAACTGCAAGAAAGAAATAAAACAAAGAAACAAAAATAAAGGAATTGCTATAAATTTTAAAAAAAATAGATAAAGGATTGCAAACCTCCGTTGTTGGTTACACCGATATTGTTATGATGATACAATCTTTATGTTTGTGCCATGGCTAAATCTAGATTGAATGGGATAAAGACAGTCGTTCATTACCTTCTTGGTTTGATGGTTTGATATTATGTTTTTCTGCTTACTGAACTATTGTTCACTGCCTTCTACGTTTGATGGTTTGATATTATGTTTTTCTGCTTACTGAATTGTTGTTCACTGCCTTCTTCGTTTGATGGTTTAATATCCAGTCTTTCTGCTCACTCAACTACTAAAGTTTAATGCTTCTCCTTTCTTTTTGTTGCTCCAACCTATATTTATAAGAAAGGATTTAGGTCAACTTCATAAACCAGTATTCATTTCCTGATTAAGCAAGATTTTAAAACCATTTGAATCTTCCTTATTAAGCATGGTTTTAAAACAATTTGAATTTCAGATAAACCATGATCATGTCAAACTAAAACCAACTAAATTCGAGATGGAATGGGGTTCATATCGAACTGGGCATGCTTTAGTTCGATATGGGCGTGTCCATATCGAACTGGGGATGTCCCAGTTCGATATGGATATCCATATTGAACTGGGCATCCTCCAGTTCGATATGGATATGTCCATATCAAACTGGGTAAGTCCCAGTTCCATATGGACCTTGTCCATATCGAACTGGCATCTCCAAATCAATATGGACCTTGTCCATATCAAACTAGGACTTCCCAATTTGACATGGATGCCCATATCGAACTAGGTTTGTCCTAGTTCGATATGGACCATCCATATCTAACTGGACAGGCCCAATTCAGCATACATGATCTAATATCAAACCAAAATGACTTTCAGACAATTTTTAGGTTTTAAAACTTACTTTATTACCATTTTATAGTTTTAGAAACTAAACTGGACTCATTTGGGCCTTTATAAAAATCGGACCAATCAAGATAAAAGCTTAAAATAGATTTAAGCCATTAAGAATGGACCAATAAATATTTAGGATATCTTTAATTAGGACTGAACTAGCTTAGGGCCAAAATCAAGGGTCTACACCATTATGTTTTTTATGCTCAAGGTATTCGAACTCAATAAAGAAAAAGGCCAATAATTGTTGATGAGAGTCAAGAGTCTTTTCAGGCAGAATCTCCATGACCCCAAACCTTTAGAACCCAAGGCTCAATCCTTGACATCCTCTATCAAATTCAAGAACAAATTACCTTACAAACCTCCCACATTGATTATCTTACCAAGAGAGTCTCTCACTTTTATATAGACTTTAGGGATATACAAGAGTTCATGGGAATTCCCAAATATCCCCCATCAGATAAAGAAGGAGATGAAAGAGAGCCAACCGGAATCTTTGATGAAGGTTTAGAAGAGGAAGAAGGGGATAAGGAGGAAGAAGGGGATAAGGATGAAGAAGAGGAAGAGGGAAATGGAAATAATGATGATGATTTTGATTATCCTCTTTATTCACCACAACCTTAACTTTTTGTTTTTATTTTAGTATGATCTCTATATCTTTTGTTGACCCTTAAATGCAAATGATTATACATTTATGTTTACTTTTCAATTGTTTAAATAAAAGCTTAGTTTAGAACAATTTGCATTCCTTTTTTGTCTTTGTCAAAGGGGGAGAATTAACATTTGAATTGTTTGAATTGCATTACTTGACTTGACAGCATATGTTAAGGGGGAGAATTTGTAAAAACTTGATAGTATATGCTAAGAGGGAGCATTTACTTGTCACAACTTTCTTTTATCAAAGGAAGAGAATATGTTAAAGGGAGAATACTGTTTAGATATGAAAACTTTTAAAGTTCATTTTAAATTAATTCAATTTAATTGCCAAAGTCAAAAAGGGGGAGATTGTTAGCCAAACCATTAGCCTTTATTTTAATCTTAGAAAATCAAATTGAATAGGACTAATATTTGTACTAAGTTACATTTTACAAGACTTAAATTTATTGAAGATTTCTTAAGAGCCCGACCGAACCAACAGTCAGGCCAACCAGACTAAAAGAGCAGTTAGCCATATCGAGCTAAAGTAAGACCATATCAAGCATAGCTTACTATTCTTGACTGGACCCTCTGACAATCTGAGTGCACCAATACCGAGCTGATGAGCTAGGTGATAAGAGCACAAATGTTCTAAAACCATGTTAACTGAACTAGAGTATGCTAATGACCGAATAGAGCATGAGCTGAGCGGATAGAGAATGAGCTAAGAAGATAAAGCATGAGCTAAGCAGACTAAGCACGAGCTTAACAAACTGAGCCCAAGGCAAAATATCCACTAGAACTCATGCTTAATGTCACTCCTACTTTGTGAACAGACTATATGCCCCGACTAGACCATTGTGAAGTTTGAGCATACTGAGCTCAAGCTAAATTATTAAGAACATTTAGTAGAGCTCATAGTCACTAATTACTCTGAAAACTTGAGCATACCACACCTGGTATGACTAGACCTAATGCAATCCGACCAGACTAAGCCAAAGCTAAAAATCCAACAAGTTCCAGTAGAATTTACGGTCGCCAATACTCTTAAAATCTCAGCATACTAGAATGAGACTGATAGGACTGAACCTATCTCAACCATACTAGTGGTACGAGGTTTGAAAATTATAGTCGTTATTTATCCACTCAATTATTGAATGCTACGTAAACTAGCAATTGAAGAACTTTTGTCAAAAAAAATGGAGAGCACAATCGGACCTAGCTTAGTCCGACAATGTTGAGCCCAAGCTGACCAGACCAAAGGTAGTCCAAACATGAACTTACTCGGATAAGTGATTAAAGTGAAAGACAAAAATCAAACATATTGGCTGCCATCGCAAACAGTGTTTAGATCACTTTTGTACTAGTTTTTAGTGTGATTTTATGTGTTTTTAGTTAATGTTTCATTTTATTTTTGTTTAAAGTTTGTTTGAACTATTTGTTTTTAGGTTAAAGTGCAAAAACTCCCTTTGATGATCAAAACAGTGAAGGAAGAGCATGAATCAAGCAAGACATGGCTAAGCCAAAGCAAGCTTGGTCGTGTCCCTCAAAAGAAAATCAAGGCAGAGCTTGACACACCCATAAGACACGGCCAAGCCACTGGCCATGTCTCTCTTAAAGACCAAAACCAAAGAAACCAAGAAAGAAAAGAAAATAGGCAGTACTTGACACACTCACATGGCATGGCCATGTCACTTGAAGCTTGGCCATGTCTGCTCATCTTGGCCATGTCTTTGCCCATGTCTGATCGTCTTGGCCATATCGCTTGAAGCTTAGCCATGTCTAATTGTCTTGGCCGTGTTTCATCCTAAGAAAATAAAATCATATGAAAATAGAAGCAGTGTTGAACACAAGCACCATCTTGGCCATGTCTCTGCCCATGTCGCTTGAAGCTTGGCCATGTCGCTGACCATGTCACACCTAAAGGAAGCAAAACATACATTCAAGAAGTAAAGGACACATCCAAGTGACTTGGCCGTGTCCAAGGAAAAATTGGTAGTCATGGCCAAGTCATCCTTATCTTGGCCGTGTCCCTCAAAGAAATTGAAGCAGAGACTGACACTGGCAAGAGACACAGCCAAGCCACTGGCTGTGTCTCACCTAAAGAGCAAAATCCAAAAAAAGAAAAGAAAGAAGGCAGAAAGAGACACTGGCAAGAGACATGGCCAAGCCACTGGCCAGGTCACCAGGAGCTTGGCCGTGTCACCACTTGGAAACAAAGAAAAGAATTGAACAAGTTGGCACACAGAAGAGGACACACCCACATGACACAGCCAAGCCATTAGCCGTGTCACATGATACGGCCACAAGCTTAGCCGTTTCACTCCTTAAGAACAAAGAAAAGAAAAGAAAGAAAAAAGGCAGTAAGTGACACGGCCAACAAGCTTGGTCGTGTCCCAAAGAAATTGAGAGACACGGCCACAAGCTTGGCCGTGTCACTCTTGATGTGTTGAATTCTTTTACATGAGTTGGGAGACAAGTGGGGAACAAGGACTTTGCTTTTGTCAAAAGAAATATTAACGAAAAGAAAAAGCTTGCCTAATAGGTGGAAAGAAATATTAAACAAAGAGAATAGTGGGAGACAAACGAGAATGGTGTGAGTTGGAAGGTATGGGTTGAGATTTGAATGAATTAAAAAAGGAGGAAGAGGAAAATGGCCATACACAGTTTGGGAGAGGAGAGAGTGACACTCTCCTTGGTTCTTCATCTTCATCCTCCATTTTCATCCTCTCCATCTTCATCCTCTCCATCTTCTCCATCTTCTATACACAAGTTCTTTGAGGTTCTTTGGGATAAATTGGGTTAAACAAGCTCTTGAAGGTTGAAAAAGCTTCATTGAAAGGTTTGGTGACTTGAAAAAGCTCCATTCCATCTTCCAAAGGCATAATCAATTGAAGGTTTGGCGACTTGAGAATGCTCCATTCCAAGGTTTGGTGACTTGAGAAAGCTCCATTCCATATTGCAAAGGGGAATCAACCATTGAAGAGGGCTTGAGTTCTTCATCATACATCAAAGTGGAGCTAGGAGGAAGACTAGTAATCCTACTCTTGGCATCTTCACAAGGGGTTTTTCTATTCTCTCTTTTAATTCATTTCAATATTGTTGTTGTTGTATTAAGAGAATTGATATTACAATGAACAATTTGTATTTATTTTATATTGAGTTGAATGTTTGTTTTAAATTGATGATGTTGAGTTACCCATGCCTAGGGTTTGTAGTATATTTGATTGAATGCCTTGATTTGATATTTCCATTGATGTACCTTGTGTTGGTTGATTGTATTGTATTAAATGTTAGGTTGATAGATTAGCTATCTATTAATCTTTGAATATTGGAAGATGGACCAAGAGATGCAATCTGATATCGGAACTATATAATCAACCACCCTATGAATGAATTAGAAATATAAGTTCTAGGGTTTTGTTAATTTGAAAATATAAAATAATTGGTTATTGCTATTTCATGAATGTGAGAACTAATGAATTGGTAATTGACTAATTAACCTTAAGGAACAAATTAATTTACAAGGTTATGTTAATGGATAATTGAGAAATGAGCTTTGATTGAATGGACCTATAACCCTAGGCACCTTTCTAAGAATTGAATCAAACTTGTACAATCATCACACACATCAACCCTACACACGTTACTCTTAGGTTTAAATTATTCCTGCACCATTCCAAATAATGAACTTGCTTTTAAATTACTTGTCAATCAAGCTATTACAAACTACATCTTCCTTGAGAGACGACCTTGGGGCGATCACCTTTGCTGCAATAGCCTCGTATACTTGCGAGTGCCGCTTATAGTAATACTTAATTCGAGCGCAACAAATAGCTAGTTGAAGACTTAAAGGCTATAAATACCACAAGAAACCACATTTTTCTATAAGATTGTGATTGTAATTGCTAAAATTAACAACTTTCATTTGTTTGCATCAAAATTTCTACTTGTATTCCTTAAGTGTTGGATGTAAGCATTGAAATACCATTTTAAGTTTGAGTGTGAGCTTTGAAACATTTAGGTTATAGAGTGAGCCTAAGAAAACACTTGTTTGGATTGTGAGGAAGATTCCCAAGCCTTGTAAAAGTTCAGTGTGAGCTTGTGAAAACACCAAGATAGAGTTCAGCTTATAAAAAACTCAAGATTAATGGGACCTTAATAAGTTTTTAGGGAAGTGGATGTAGGATTGAGGTAATCTAAGCCACTATAAACTCTCTATGTTCATTCTTCTCTACTCTACTCTTTTCTTTCTTTGTTTGATTTTAAATTTTAAATTTACCATCACTTCTCCAAATCAACCAATTCATCCCCCCCCCCTCTTGGTTACCATCTTGGGACAACAATCTCTAACTCAATATTGTACACATATTGTTGAATAAAAGCTTTGTACAACAAATCCTAGTCTTTTTGAGTGCTCTCATCTAAAGTGTTATACCAATTTTGCACCACATGAACCAAAGATAGCATAAAGTACCTTAATGTTTGAGCCTTACTGGCTCTAGCAGACTGCATAGCAGTAACATTATGCTTGACATGTATGTGTGAATTTTTAGTACAACTATACTTAGAAAAAGCGGGCATTTTGAACTTGTATGAGAGATTTTCATCTTCTTCGAACAACTTATCTGCTTCAGAGACCTTTTCAACTTTCAGTCTCTTTTCTAACTTTTTTCTAATTCAGCAATTAGTTTTTTCAACATTAGTAGATTCGGTCTTCTCTATAGCCTTTTTCTCTTTTTTCTGTTAGAGGTATGTATCCCAGACATCATCATCATCAATCACCACCTTTTCTTCATCAAAGGCTACCTCAGCTACCTTAGACTTTCCCTTGTCCTTCTACTTCTTAGAACTGGCAGATGCCTCAGCAGTGTTATTCTCCAGCAGTGCAACTAGTTGGCTTCTCACAATCTTAGTCAGGGCCTCCTTTAATTCTTCTATCTGAAATGTAAGGGCTTCATTAACCAGGTTCTGAACTTTCTCAAGATTTATTGCTTTCATTGTGAAGTTGATTGAATCTTCACCAAACTTTGAATCACTGACGTAGGTCAGGTTGTCATATGCTCTTAAACTGTTGTACTCCATGTCTATGAGCCAGAAAGGATCAGCTCGATGTAATGCAATGTATATATGCATGTATAGCAAACAAACAAATATAGTCAGGACATTCTTTCCAACCTTATTTCTTCCTAGACGCGAGTGGCAAGTCTCTTTCATAAGTGTTATGGTCAAGAAAGATATCAACAAAGGATATTTTTGTTTTTGAAAGAATCACTCAGACAAAATAACCAATAGTTATGTTTTCAAATACATAAGTCAATTTATGATAATCCTCGCTAATTAAGCCTTAATCCACTGAAAAATTTTAGCAACATTTCTTCTATATTTTGGATTAAAATTAAATTAATTGGTTTATTATAAATAGACTTTTCATTTGAAAAGGCATCTAATGATACATGCACAAACAAGCCCGTAACTAACAAGTTTTGGCATAAATAAGGCTCACAATTGATTTTAGTATTTAATAATTGACCCAACTAATTACAAGCTCATTTTTAAAAAATTGACCCATTATAAAAATGAAAGTTTGATCTAGAAAAATTATTTTTGAGACAAAATTTAAAAAATGGTTTTGGGTCCACCTCTAAAAATAAATCCCATTGTAAAATAGTTTATTTCAAAAATTAATTTTGGGCTTCCTATTTAGACCAACAAGAATAATTTTTAATCTAACTTGAATAGTTATGAAAGTGATTTAGGCATTTGGCTTAAAACCATTTTGGGTTTTTAGCATAGCAATGTCATATTAGAAAAAAAGAAAACTAAATGGGCTTTAAATTAGGCCAAAATATGTTAATCATTGTTACATAACAAGTATTTGGGGTAAACCTAAGGAAAATTACAAGGCCAACTATATAGGCTTTAGTCTTTAGGGTAAAAGGCATAAGTTTCCACAGCAAGTATATACCAAAAGCTAAAAGGTTGTGAGTAGTTATACAGTGCTCGATCTCCATACCTTGAATGAAATTATAGTATCTCTTACAAGCATATAACATAGGTTCCACATGGCATCCTAGCTCACATATACAATGCAACTCTAAGTGATGCAATGAATAATATTATAATAAGAAAAAATAAAATAATATAAAGACCAATGAAATCAGCTTCTCTTATCCCCAATGGAGTTACCATTGTGAGCGGAGATTTTCTCCCCACTCCCGGTAAAATGGTTCTTGCTATTTTGGCACTGTTAGGCCCTAGGCCTTAGAGAATATAGGCCTAAGCTTGAAGAATAGGAGTCGCCACCTGGATAAGCCTGGAAGAAAATAGAAAGGGTAAATGGCCTAATTTCTAAGGAATCTTCGATCCCTACTGGGTTTTGAAAATTGGGTACATATGGGGAAGGTAAGAAGTGGCTCAGCACCCCCATAACACCTGATTCATTGGAACTGACTTTCTTTCCGAGTCTAAATATTATTAAATTTTTTAAATTATTATAACATTATTCATATTACAATCAATTAAAGTAAATAAAATAAAAATAAATGTCATATCATAAATCAAATAATCAAACAATAAAATGGGCACCCATATAATATGAAAGCATGCCTTTACAATGTCTGACAGTCCATAAAAATGAGCACCCACATAAAGTAAAAATGTTCCCTTACAAATATCCAAAAAAATTAAATAATATAAGAAAAAATTAAATAAACTAAGGCACCTACTATGGGTAGCAACATGTCTTTTATAAGTCCCTTATAAAAAAATAATACATCCCAAGAATAAAATATAAATAGAAACAAGAAACATAATACAGATAAACATAAAAGCATTTGAATAATTAACCTAGTAAATATAAAAAAGAGAGATCAAATAGATTCGTAAAGTGGTATCCTAACTTTAAACAAAAATAGTGAGATGAGTAATTATTTTTGCCAACTTTAAGAACATAGAGTGTAAATTAATTTTAGAAACACAATATTAATTTAAACTCAAATTTGAAGACAATTATTTATAGAAATGAAGAAAGATATAAAATCAAAAACTTATCGCGAATTTGCTATAGGCTATAGAGAATTCGTTATGGGTATTTTTTTTTCTTATTCTTGATTCTATTTGGCCTTTTAATTATATTACACGTAAACAACTGTAAAATATATTAAATGTATAAAAATAATTCACTAAAATAAATCAGATTCAATAATTAAAATACTTATTTAGGTTTCTTAAGGAAAACTAAGCTTTTATTTAGAAATTAAGGTTTTTGTCATAAAATTAGGAATTAATCATGAAATTAGGGTTTTTGATGTAAAATTGGAGTTTTATCATAAAATTAGGGTTTTATGAAAAAATAGGGTTTTATATATAATTAACAAAACAAATCAAGATAACAAAACAAAGTAAAATGAATTCACGAAATTTTAGAATAAACAAGTGTAATATCCTCATGTATGCCCTAGAAGTTTTGTTTATGTTGTTGTTGTTGTTGTTGTTGTAAATGGGATTGAATGTATATGTTATGTGATAAGAAAAGAGGTTTGAAAGAGAATGCTTGTGTATATGTGTTTTGGGAAAGAAAGAGGGTTTAGAGTAAAGTGTATATGTTGTTTATATGATAATATATATAACATATACATAAGTCAAAGGGAGAGTCAATGGAAGAGAGATATTTTTATGGGATATGTGAAATTACATAATTGGGTTTATAAGAGACAAGAGGTTAGTTAAATGATTGAGGGGTGTTTTGGTAATTGCTTGAATTGGATTGCATGGTGGAGATTTAAAGAAGAAAAGCTATTTGATTTGTGTTGGATTTCATTTCTTCTCATGTGTGTGCCGGCCATCCAAGAAGAGAAAGAGCAAGAGAGGTGTTCTTGATGCTTGAAGCAAATTGAAGAAGCAATCAAAGGATTTGGTTAAATATTTGTGAAATTTCTTCATTTGAGGTAAGATCTTTTCCTTGATTTCTTCTTTTCTTTTGAAGGGGTGTTTGAAGTGAATTAGGGTTTGTAGGATTTGATGATGAGATGTGTTTATGATGTGTTTTCAAGTGTTAAAGTGATTTTAAGTTAAAAGGTTACATAGGTGTTGTTGTGGAAAGTGGTAGATGTTGATTTTGAAAGATTATGAATGATGTTGGATTTTAGGGTTTTGAAATGGTATTTGTTTAAATGTAATATTAATGTATTGTGAAGTGGTTTTTGTGATGAATATGTGTTTAGAACATTGATTATATTCATTTGAAACATGTTATATGGTGTATATTGAGTTGAGTGATATTAGAAGAGAATTGGTTTTGGTTAGGGTGTTGTTCTTGGGTGACACGGCCAAAGGCATTGAGAGACACGGCCAAGTCATGAAATTTTGGACGTGTTGGATTGGTTTTTGAGAGACACGGCCGTGTCCCATGCCAGTGTCTATCACTGCCAAAATTCAGTTGAGAGACACGGCCACAAGCCTGGCCGTGTCCCTCAGGTGGGCTGCCTGTGTCCCTCAAATGTGTTGGCTACTGTTTTTATTTTTGTTCTTTTTGTATGGTTTTGTTTCTTCAAAGATATTATTGATACTTAAACCTAAACATAAACACTTTAAATATACTTCAAAGATAAGAAGGACCTAATCAAACATATGGGGAACATACATTCATTGATGTTGAGATTGTAGCACACCTTTGTTGATATTGATGATACATATGAACAATGTTAGACTATATGCATTGTGAATGGTAATGTGGTATGTACTTTGAAATGTTGTATCAATGATGTTATATGATTAATATGAATTGAGATATTGTTTGATTTGAGGCCATTGTGATTGGCTATGATGATTCAATTGAAAGATACATGGCATGTTTGCCTAATTGATGAGAATTGAGAATGAAATGTGAATGAATTGTGTGGCTAATGTGTTATTCCATTTTCAGAGTTTGTTATTGGTGGCATGCCTAATGATAGTAACAATCTCTTGAAGTTAGGTTGGATTGAATCCTTGAAGCCTAATTGAGATGTTACAACCCTTGAAGCTAGGTTGGGTTGGTTCTTGAAGCCAAGTTGGGTTGAAGCTTAGCATGCTTTGCTCCCCTTGAAGCTTGGTTGAATCTAATCCTTGAAGCCTAGTTGGGTATATGATATTGATAAATGTGATAACAAAACCAAAACATTAACTCTGAAAATTGAATGGCATATTAGTGTGTATTGGGCCCATGCTTGTCTTTGTTTAGTGTTGTTCATGAATTATCTTATTAAGCCTTTGGCTTAGCGCGATAGTATTTAATCGCGCAGGTGATAGAGTTGATAGAGTTGAACCCGAGAGCTCTTCGAGACCGAGTGAGAGTAGACGTTGAAGAGTTGATTTTGGGAACTTAAAGATCAGAGCAGACTTGCCAATCATGTATAACTCTTTTATATTTTGTAAATATTGTTTATAGTGTGATTATATGTATATTTGTAAATATGAATTTAAATGTTTTCATATATGTAAATATTTTCTATATTCCGCTGCGTATTAAGTAAATGTATACATATATATATATATATCTATTTGTTTTATATAATAAGTTAATGACCTATTTTCTATAATGTATATGAGAAAGAAGATAGTATTATTTAAAACCATTTGAATGTTAATAATATCCGTAGCATCCCTATGTTTAGTGCATGTATACTACATTGTGGTGGTTGTAGTGTGCATGTATTGAATGTGGGGGTGTTACAATTGTTTTGGTATCAGAGCCTAGGTTTGAGATTCTCAACCTAGGTAAAATGTAAGAAAAAGAAATGTTTTTGATTTTAAAAAGTTGGTTTTGAAATAAAATACATGTTTGGGATTGGCAATCTCTGATCTTTAATAAGGTATAATCTGCTGTGTTTGCAGACATAGGTTGTGATGGACTCTCACTTACGTCAGTCAGTTGAGGGTAGTGAGGAGAGTGTAGCTCCGGAGGATAGAGCTAGAGTTGATAGTGCTGAGGAGGCACCTGCTTCGGTGTCGGGGAGACCAGTTGGTGAGGAGGTTCCACCAGCTTGGCTTAGGCATGTGGTTGAGGCTTTGAGGCAAGCACCAGTGCAACCACCACCACCCCCTCAGCCTGTGGTATCAGTGAGGCACTATGATAAACTAAGGAAGTATGGAGCAGAGGATTTCCTTGGTACAGTTGATCCAGCTGTAGCGGAGTAATGGCTTGATAAAGTACAAAGGATTTTTATTCAGTTGCAAGCCACATCGGAGGAAAAGTTTGATTATGCAAGATCTTTGCTACAGAAGGATGCATATGACTGGTGGAGGATAGTGCCCCATTCTATGGATGATCCACCAACCTTGTCATATGCGGATTTTCTAAGAGAATTTGAATTGAAGTATACTCCTAGGGAGTACAAGGACATGAAGAAGATGGAGTTTTTGAGCTTGAAGCAAGACAGCAGGACTGTAACTGAATATGAGGTTGAGTTTGTTAGATTGAGCCATTATGCTGGGGGCATTATAGCTGATGAGATTGACAGATGCAGGAGATTTGAGGAGGGATTGAGGCCCTCTATCATGTGTTTGGTGGCTGGATCTAGATATCATGATTTTTCTTAGCTAGTGGCAGCAGCTCGAAGTGTAGAGCGAGCTCAAGTTATTGCAGTTGCTTCAGAGGAAGAGGTTAGGGTTAGGAGGCTCCAGTTTGAGGCAGGGTCTTCTTCAGCTAAGAGAGGTAAAGGAAGCTTTGTTCCTCGGAGTAGTAGGAGTCAGAGATCAGCTGCTAGGTCAGTGCAGTTACAGAGGCAGAGATTTAGACCTGCAGCTTCAGTGGTGAGTGCTCCGACCCCAATGACTCAGAGATCCACCCTACCCTTTTGCATTCATTATGGTAGGCCACATGGAGGTTCTTGCTGGAAGACTGGTGTAGCAGGGGTATGCTTCAGATGTGGATCACCTAATCACTTTGTGAGAGATTGTCCTGAGAGGCAAGAGCAGATGTCAGTTGATACTGCAGCTTCTCGACCTAGTATGAGGGGAGGTCGAGGAGGCAGAGGTGTTAACCGGGGAGGCAGATTTGGGTTCAGTGCCAGAGGAGGTTCTACATCCAGGGAGAGTAGACCAGAGGAGGTTGGATCTTCCCAGAGGGTATATGTTATGCAAAGGCAGCCAGATGCTTCGGCAGTCATAGCTGGTACTTTTTCTTTATTTGATATTTCAGTACTTGCTTTGATTGATCCAGGTTCCACTCATTCATTTATTAGTGCATCTGTTTTGCCTGTGTCTGATATGCATGCTGAGTCCCTAGGATTTGATGTGTTGGTGACAAATCCTTTAGGGCATAGTGTGATTGTGAGCAAGGTGCACCGAGATAGTGCAGTGAGGGTGCAAGGTGAGGAGTTCATTGGAGATTTGATTGAGATGCCATTTAAGGAATATGATGTGATTATAGGCATGGACTGGCTAGCTAGGCATGGAGCTGTGGTAGACTGTAAAAGGAAAGTTGTTACCTTGAGAACCAGTGATGATAGAGAGGTAATAGTATCTAATGAGCAGGAACAGCTAGCCTCCTTATTTGTTTCAGCTGTTGCAGCTCGGAGATTGATTAGAAAGGGGTGTGAAGCCTATCTTGCTCATGTGATAGATACTAGAGTGAAGGGTTCTCCCATTGATAGTATTGCCACAGTTGCAGAGTTCCCAGATGTGTTTCCAGAGGAGTTTCCAGGGTTACCTCCTGAGAGAGAGGTGGAGTTCGGTATTGAATTATTGCCTGGTACCACTCCTATCTCTATTACTCCCTATAGAATGGCACCAGCAGAATTGAGGGAGTTGAAAGTGCAATTGCAGGAGTTGTTAGATAAAGGATTTATTCGCCCCAGTGTTTCTCCTTGGGGAGCTCCTGTGCTTTTTGTGAAGAAGAAAGATGGTACTATGAGGTTGTGTATCGATTATAGGCAATTGAACAAGGTGACCATTAAAAATAAATATCCTTTGCCTAGAATTGATGATCTCTTTGATCAATTGAAGGGTGCAGCTGTGTTTTCTAAAATTGATTTGAGATCTGGGTACCATCAATTGAGAGTTAAAGCTGAAGACATTTCCAAGACAGCTTTTCGGACCAGGTATGGGCATTATGAGTTTCTAGTTATGCCTTTTGGCCTGACGAATGCACCGGCAACTTTTATGGATTTGATGAATAGGGTGTTTAGGCCCTATTTGGATCAGTTTGTGGTAGTGTTTATTGATGATATTCTGGTATATTCGCGGAATAAAGAGGAGCATGACAAGCATCTGCGGATTGTGTTGCAGATTTTGAGAGAGAAGCAGTTGTTTGCTAAACTGTCGAAGTGTGAGTTCTGGTTGGACCAAGTAGCTTTTCTCGGTCATATAGTTTCAGCAGAAGGTATTAGAGTTGATCCAAGTAAAGTTGAAGCTATTCTGAATTGGAGTCCACCCAAGTCTGTAACTGAAGTTAGAAGTTTTCTGGGTTTGGCAGGCTATTACCGACGGTTTGTGAAAGGATTTTCTTTGATAGCTACTCCACTCACCAGATTGCTTCGGAAGGGAGTTAGATTTTTGTGGACGGATCAGTGTCAGGCTAGCTTTGAGCAGTTGAGAGAAATGTTGACTCAAGCGCCTGTTCTTACTTTACCTGTGGAAGGCAAACCATATGTGATTTACAGTGATGCTTCACATAGTGGTTTGGGGTGTGTGCTAATGCAAGAAGGTAAAGTTATAGCTTATGCATCTCGACAGTTGAAACTGCATGAACTTAATTATCCGACCCATGATTTGGAGCTAGCAGCCATTGTGTTTGCATTGAAGATTTGGCGACACTATCTGTTTGGGGAGAAATGTTTTATCTACACTGATCACAAAAGTTTGAGATATTTGGGGGTCCAGAAAGAGCTTAATCTTCGACAGAGAAGATGGTTGGAATTGATTAAAGACTACGACTGTTTGATTGATTATCATCCAGGTAAAGCAAATGTTGTTGCTGATGCCTTGAGTCGGAAGTCTTTGGCAGGTTTGACTGTTTATTCGCTCTCGTTGCTTGTTGAGTTGAGAGCATTGCAAGCCAGTTTTGTATCTTGTGATGATGGTGCATTGTTGGCACAGTTGCAATTGAAACCAATTTTGTTGGATCAGATCAAAGAGGCTCAGTTGGCTGATAAGAAGATTCAGAAGATTATTTCAGATTGTCAGAATGGAAAGAGTAGAGATTTTGTTGTGAAAAGTGATGGAAGCCTCTGGTTTAAGAACAGATTATGTGTACCCGATGATGCTAATTTAAAAAGGATCATTTTGGAAGAAGCACATCAGTCAGTGTTTGCTATGCATCCGGGCAATACCAAGATGTATCATGATTTGAGGCAGCATTACTGGTGGTCTGGTATGAAGAGAGACATTGCGGAGTTTGTATCCAGATGTCTCACATGTCAGAAGGTAAAAGCAGAGCATCAAGTTCCAACTGGATTACTTCAGCCTTTGTCAGTGCCTGAATGGAAGTGGGAAAGAGTGACAATGGATTTTGTGTCTGGGTTGCCATTGACACAAAGGAAGCATGATGCCATATGGGTGATTGTAGATAGATTGACTAAGACAGCTCATTTCCTTCCGGTTCGAATGTATTACTCTTTGGAGAGGTTAGCTGAGCTGTATATCCATGAGATTGTAAAGTTGCATGGTGTTCCAACTTCTATAGTGTCTGATCGAGATCCTCGGTTTACTTCAAGATTTTGGAAGAGTTTGCAAGGTGCTTTGGGTTCCCGACTGCACTTCAGTACTGCTTTTCATCCACAGACGGATGGACAGTCAGAGAGGGTGATACAGATTGTCGAGGATATGTTGAGAAGCTGTGTCATTGATTTCTCTGGAAGTTGGGACAGATTTCTACCGCTTGTGGAGTTTGCTTATAACAACAGTCACCAATCCAGCATTGGTATGGCCCCATTCGAAGCATTGTATGGCAGACAGTGTAGGACACCTCTTTGTTGGAGTGAACTTGGGGAAAATAAATTAATTGGGCCTGATTTGATTCAAGAAACTGAAGAGAAAGTGAAGTTGATTCGAGGCAGGTTGAAAGCAGCTTCAGACCGACAGAAGTCTTATGCGGATCTGAAAAGGAGAGACATAGAGTTTGATGTTGGAGATAAGGTATTTCTGAAAGTATCTCCTTGGAAGAAAATTTTGAGGTTCGGTCGGAAAGGGAAATTGAGTCCTCATTTCATTGGACCGTATGAAGTTTTGGAAAGAGTTGGGCCAGTTGCTTATCGACTCGCTTTGCCACCTGAGTTGGATCGTATTCATAACGTATTCCATGTTTCTATGTTAAGGAGGTACAGATCGGATCCATCTCATGTGTTGCCAATTGAATCTATCGAAGTGAGCCCAGATTTGACATTTGAAGAGGAACCAGTTGCTATCTTGGCACGTGATGTGAAAGAGTTAAGAAACAAGAGAGTGCCACTTGTGAAGATTTTGTGGAAGAATCATGGAAAAGAAGAAGCAACTTGGGAAAGTGAGCATACTATGCGAGATCAGTACCCTCAATTATTTCGAACTTGATATCAGGTAATTTCGAGGACGAAATTTCTTTTTAGAGGGGGAGAATTGTAATATCCTCATGTATGCCCTAGAAGTTTTGTTTATGTTGTTGTTGTTGTTGTTGTTGTAAATGGGATTGAATGTATATGTTATGTGATAAGAAAAGAGGTTTGAAAGAGAATGCTTGTGTATATGTGTTTTGGGAAAGAAAGAGGGTTTAGAGTAAAGTGTATATGTTGTTTATATGATAATATATATAACATATACATAAGTCAAAGGGAGAGTCAATGGAAGAGAGATATTTTTATGGGATATGTGAAATTACATAATTGGGTTTATAAGAGACAAGAGGTTAGTTAAATGATTGAGGGGTGTTTTGGTAATTGCTTGAATTGGATTGCATGGTGGAGATTTAAAGAAGAAAAGCTATTTGATTTGTGTTGGATTTCATTTCTTCTCATGTGTGTGCCGGCCATCCAAGAAGAGAAAGAGCAAGAGAGGTGTTCTTAATGCTTGAAGCAAATTGAAGAAGCAATCAAAGGATTTGGTTAAAGATTTGTGAAATTTCTTCATTTGAGGTAAGATCTTTTCCTTGATTCCTTCTTTTCTTTTGAAGGGGTGTTTGAAGTGAATTAGGGTTTGTAGGATTTGATGATGAGATGTGTTTATGATGTGTTTTCAAGTGTTAAAGTGATTTTAAGTTAAAAGGTTACATAGGTGTTGTTGTGGAAAGTGGTAGATGTTGATTTTGAAAGATTATGAATGATGTTGGATTTTAGGGTTTTGAAATGGTATTTGTTTAAATGTAATATTAATGTATTGTGAAGTGGTTTTTATGATGAATATGTGTTTAGAACATTGATTATATTCATTTGAAACATGTTATATGGTGTATATTGTGTTGAGTGATATTAGAAGAGAATTGGTTTTGGTTAGGGTGTTGTTCTTGGGTGACACGGCCAAAGGCATTGAGAGACACGGCCAAGTCATGAAATTTTGGACGTGTTGGATTGGTTTTTGAGAGACACGGCCGTGTCCCATGCCAGTGTCTGTCACTGCTAAAATTCAGTTGAGAGACACGGCCACAAGCCTGGTCGTGTCCCTCAGGTGGGCTGCCTGTGTCCCTCAAATGTGTTGGCTACTGTTTTTATTTTTGTTCTTTTTGTATGGTTTTGTTTCTTCAAAGATATTATTGATACTTAAACCTAAACATAAACACTTTAAATATACTTCAAAGATAAGAAGGACCTAATCAAACATATGGGGAACATACATTCATTGATGTTGAGATTGTAGCACACCTTTGTTGATATTGATGATACATATGAACAATGTTAGACTATATGCATTGTGAATGGTAATGTGGTATGTACTTTGAAATGTTGTATCAATGATGTTATATGATTAATATGAATTGAGATATTGTTTAATTTGAGGCCATTGTGATTGGCTATGATGATTCAATTGAAAGATACATGGCATGTTTGCCTAATTGATGAGAATTGAGAATGAAATGTGAATGAATTATGTGGCTAATGTGTTATTCCATTTTCAGAGTTTGTTATTGGTGGCATGCCTAATGATAGTAACAATCTCTTGAAGTTAGGTTGGATTGAATCCTTGAAGCCTAATTGAGATGTTACAACCCTTGAAGCTAGGTTGGGTTGGTTCTTGAAGCCAAGTTGGGTTGAAGCTTAGCATGCTTTGCTCCCCTTAAAGCTTGGTTGAATCTAATCCTTGAAGCCTAGTTGGGTATATGATATTGATAAATGTGATAACAAAACCAAAACATTAACTCTGAAAATTGAATGGCATATTAGTGTGTATTGGGCCCATGCTTGTCTTTGTTTAGTGTTGTTCATGAATTATCTTATTAAGCCTTTGGCTTAGCGCGATAGTATTTAATCGCGCAGGTGATAGAGTTGATAGAGTTGAACCCGAGAGCTCTTCGAGACCGAGTGAGAGTAGACGTTGAAGAGTTGATTTTGGGAACTTAAAGATCAGAGCAGACTTGCCAATCATGTATAACTCTTTTATATTTTGTAAATATTGTTTATAGTGTGATTATATGTATATTTGTAAATATGAATTTAAATGTTTTCATATATGTAAATATTTTCTATATTCCGCTGCGTATTAAGTAAATGTATACATATATATATATCTATTTGTTTTATATAATAAGTTAATGACTTATTTTCTATAATGTATATGAGAAAGAAGATAGTATTATTTAAAACCATTTGAATGTTAATAATATC
Source organism: Garcia nutans (assembly GCA_947685225.1). Taxonomy (NCBI): domain Eukaryota; kingdom Viridiplantae; phylum Streptophyta; class Magnoliopsida; order Malpighiales; family Euphorbiaceae; genus Garcia; species Garcia nutans. The sequence goes on along the minus strand of CANTUV010000024.1, from coordinate 9,262,677 downwards.
CGTAGCATCCCTATGTTTAGTGCATGTATACTACATTGTGGTGGTTGTAGTGTGCATGTATTGAATGTGGGGGTGTTACAACAAGCATGATACTCGATTGAATTGAATGAACAAGAGTATTTAAGATCATGACGACATTGTCAGTTCTACCAAATAACAATGTTGAGCCAAGCCTTGTTTGAATAGGACAATTCCTTGTAGACGTTAGTGTGGAAATCTGCTTGATAGTCCTACGGTAGGTTTGGATCAATTGAGCTTTGGTTTAACCAATCAATTCTAAGGTTGCTCTCTATGTATTTTTTGTTTGTGCTACTGTGTACCTTTCTCTCTTTCTTAATTTATTGGTCGCTACCTCTGTGATTTTTTTAAGCCCCTTTTATATAGGAGATATTAGGGTTAATCAAGTCATGAAGACCTAATTTAACTAGGAAATCCAATAATTATCTAAAAAAACTCAGAGTTTTATGCGTATTATGAGTAATCTAGGACAAATGGGCCTATAGCTACTTCACCATAGCTTATGGTGAATTGGCTATAAGCTATGGCTAATTCTCCATAGGCCTATAAGAATGGGTCGGCCCTGTAATTTTTGGATTTTGGATTTTTGAGTAAATTCAGATTTATTTTTAGGTAGCAGATTTAAGGGTCTACAATATACCCGGTCCCAATGGTGGACCCATGAAGGGTCAAGTAGGGACTCAAGCCCCACTCAAATTTCTCTAAGCATACGTACATACATACATATACAATATATATATATTGTATATGTTGTATATGTATGTATGTATAAAATTATTATGAACTGATTTAATTCAATTAATATATATGTGTTTTTAACTTTCTTTTTTAAAATAATTAAACTCAATTAATATGATTATTACTAATAAGAAATATATTATTTCAAATTATTATTTTTTTAGAAATTCTTCTATTTTTCTACTATTTTTTTTTGTCATTTTTTATGTAATACACATTTTCAAAATTTTTTCTTCAATTAATTCTTTCATCATATATCTCAATTTTTCCAAGTAATTTTCAAATATAAGAGCTCTCTCATTTCTCAATTTTATTTTTTTTAATTTCAAGATATATAAATTTATGTATCATTAAATTTAAATTTATTATTTTTCTCTTTATATATATAGCAAATATGCAATTATATCCAAGAATTCATATGTAATATTACAAATGCATTATCCAAACACTTATTTCAAATCCTGTATCCCTCCCAGTCTGATCCATGTAAGAATTTTCTTAATATAACATAAAAAAGATAGTTTATAACCCGTAATATATGTTTGGACTTGAGAGTTCAATTAAGCAATAAAACATAGTAATTTGAATTTAAAACAATTTAAAAATTCTAACTAAAAAATTTGGTAGAATTGCGAAATAATTTATTTACCAAATCTCTAAAATAAGATATTTATTTTTTTTAAAAAAAACTTGAAGCAAAAAAATGATAATGTTTATTAATTTAAAAGGCATAAAGAAATTGTGGGTGAAACTAAAATTGCTAATTTTGTAAAGGAAAGCTATGAATAGTATGAGGCCGTTGATTTCTCCTATCCCTCCAAATGTTAGGGTCTTGAGAGGTTGTCGGAGATGATTAAGTCTCTCCCTCTTCTGCATAGCCATGAAATAATTTCTTGGCTTCAATGTCAAAATTTTGTCACAAACATATATATTCTAATCCTAATCCTAATCCTAATCCTAATTTAGAATAGTTTAATGCGAAAATGACCATTATTAAAAATAATTTTTGTTTTAAGACTAATATAAATATTTTATTATTGACCAAAAAATATATAAATAAATATTTTATTCAATAAAAAATTAATTTTTTAACTACTTTTATATGCTTATTATTGGAAACTTTCTTTCACTTATTATTGGAAACTTTCTTTCACAGAACTTCATAAATGAACTGAAACTTTGTTTTTTGTTTTTTGTTTTTTGTTTTTTGTTTTTTGTTTTTTGTTTTTTGTTTTTTGTTTTTTGTTTTTTGCTCTTTCAAGTTAACAACATACGTCTATCAAATTTGGCTCAGGTGAAAATGCTTGGACTAATTAGTGAATTCATTAACCCCAAAAATGATAATTAAGTGCATATTTAAGCAATAAATTTAAGTGTGAATTTCTCCTTTTTTCAGCATTTAAAAAAAAAGAAAGAAACTTACAAATTGAGAATATGAATTTAATATAGTCTGCAAAATAATCTCTCTTCATTCATATGATTAATGCATCATTGTTATTAAAATTGAATAACTAAAATAATGCATTTAGTAACTATATATATACATTGAATTAGCAGCCAAATGATAAAGCATTTGTGGCACTATACAAAAAAATTGACAATTTTAATTTTCGCTAATCATTTCCTTTTAAAAATTTTCAATATAAAAAATATTAGAACATTTATTTAGTTTGGATATATTGCTTTTGATATAATTAAAAGAATAATGATTTCATTTACGATTTGTCTAATATATATGTGGATATATAATAAGTGTCTCATTAGACTGAAAATAAGTCTAATACAACAAGAAAATTGACATGTAATAACATTTTATTGTATAAAAAAAAGCTACTGTGCATGTAAAGTTTGCAATGATTTGCAATTAATTTTGTATTTAATCATATTTAGTTGAGTGGAAAATATAATAATAGATAGATAGTTGTCCTCTTGCCCATTGATTGAATCTAAGACAAATGTCTCATTTACAGCAACCTATATATGAAAATAATTATGTGCAAGAATAGAAAATTTTTGAGGGGCAAAAAAATTGATTCAAACATGAAAGTTTGTTCTGTTTAGAGAAGAAAAAGGCACTCTTTGGTTCAATCGCTCTTTTCGCTCCATTCACAGAAACAAAAAAGAAAGAAAGAAAGAAAGAAAAAATAAGCAAAACAAAGAGAGAAACAGAAAACACCACCACCACTATTGTTGTGAAATTCACATTCTTTGATCATTTCTAGTTTAACAAAAAAAAAACAATAATCTTCATTTGGGTTATTCATGAAATTTCATTTCAGTGCGACGAGTAGTAAAAGAAATCGAATGAAATTATAAATTTTCCATATATTTTCCTATTAGTATGTGAAAGTGACGAATCTCAAAGAAAAATTGCGAACAAAAATGAGCAAAGAACAAAGCGGAGTTATAAAGGCATGGGAGGCCACAATTCGCAAGACTCAGGCAGCCAAGAAACGTGCAAATAGCATATTTGGCACAGTTTCCGTTGCTCATGCAGATGATGAAAATGAAGACGATTGCCACGATCATATTGAAGGTGGTGGATGTAGTGTTCCAGGAGAACCTTACCATGCAGAAAAAGCTTTACCCAATGGAGATTATTACACAGGCCAATGGTTTGATAATTTCCCAAGTGGACATGGGAAATATTTATGGACAGATGGGTGTATGTATATTGGAGAATGGAATAAAGGAAAAACTATGGGGAGAGGAAAATTTAGTTGGCCTTCTGGGGCAACTTATGAAGGAGAATTCAAAAGTGGGTATATGGATGGTAGTGGTGTATATACAGGTCCAAGTGGTGATACTTATAAAGGACAATGGGTTATGAATTTAAAACATGGCCATGGCATCAAGAGTTTTGCTAATGGGGATTTGTATGATGGGGAATGGCGTCGAGGATTGCAAGAAGGACATGGGAAATATCAATGGACTAATGGGAATTATTATGTTGGTGAATGGAAAAATGGTGTGATTTGTGGTAAAGGAGCTTTTGTTTGGGGGAATGGAAATAGATATGATGGATATTGGGAAGATGGTGTTCCTAAAGGAAATGGAACATTTAAATGGCCTGATGGGAGTTTTTATGTAGGGAATTGGAGTAAAGATGCTAGTGAACAAAATGGGACTTATTATCCTTCTGGAACTTCTCCTGATGGGAATCTTGAATGGGATCCTCAAGATGTTTATAAGATTCATTTATGTGAATCTCAAATTTGTCCTAATGAGAAAGTTTCTATTTTGCCTTCACAAAAAAGTCTTGCTGTTTGGAATTCCTCTAAAGGCGGTCGGGAGAAGCCTAGGAGAATGTCTGTTGATGGGAGGGTAAGTGTGGGGATTGAGAGAGCTTTTGATAGGATGAATATGTGGGAAGGAGAGGATGATTCAAGTGATGGGAATGCAATGATTGGGAAGCCTTTTGAAGCTGATTTATTAGGTTTACATCTTGATGATGGGGTTTCTAAGTTTAATCCTATGAAAGTACCAAAAGGTGTTAAGAGACAAGGAGAGACCATTTGCAAAGAGCATAAGAATTATGAGCTTATGCTCAATCTCCAGCTAGGAGTCAGGTATCACATCCAGTTTTAAGCACTTTTTTCCCTTGCCTTTTTCTATTTTTGATTTTATTTTATCCTTTTAGTTTTTCATTTCTTGGATATTTTCCTAGTAAATTCAATTATGAGATTGTGAATCATACCTTTATGAGATTGTGAATTATACCTTTACTTAAGATTACTTTAAAAAAAATAGATTACCTCATAAATAATTCTAAGAATATGATGAATTAGTATTTGGATTGAAATTTACAGATTTTTTTTTTCCTATAGGATTTCCTTTTGAGACATTGTTTTACAAACCCATATAATAATTGGTTAGCTATTTGCCAGTCAATGCCTTCAGAATTGAGATAAATTATCTAATTCCTGGAAAAAAATTTTATTATTTCTTCTATTCTAATTAGCATGTCAAAGTTTTTCTTAAAACGTGCATGAGTATTAAGTTTAATTTTTGAAAGAAATAGCATTGAAAAATGTCTCATCGTTTTCTTTCTTGCAGTCGATTCAAAGAACTTGGGAATTTATGTTTATCTACTTATGGAAGGCTTAAATTCCACAACTTGTATTGCTATTTGCTATGCATAATAAGCAGAGAAATATTATTGATTTAAAAAAAAAAGGCCTTGCTAGCCATTCCTTTAGGGTAAATTACATGTATTTGCATATTTGTTGTTTTGAAATGATTTAAGTATCTAATAATTGTATTATTTTCCTACTCACAAATTATTGGCAGGTATTCTGTTGGAAAACAAGCTCCAGTTGCATCTCTTGATTTAAAAGCTTCAGCTTTTGACCCAAAAGAGAAAGTATGGACCAGATTTCCTCCAGAAGGAAATAAACATACTCCACCTCACCAGACTTCTGAATTTAAATGGAAGGACTACTGTCCATTAGTTTTCAGGTTTACACAAATATAATATTCATTCTTAATGTACCAAACATATCAAGATTATTTATTTATAATTTCCTAATGTGAAATTACATATATGTTAATATTATGACATACAATATATGGATCTTTTTCTCAGGACTTTGAGGAAATTATTCAAAGTAGATCCAGCAGAATACATGTTATCCATATGTGGAAATGATGCGCTTCGCGAACTTTCTTCTCCTGGAAAAAGTGGTAGCTTTTTTTACTTGACAAATGATGATAAGTATATGATCAAGACAATGAAGAAAGCAGAAGTAAAAGTATGTTAATTCTATTTCTTTTTTGCTTCTGCACACACACATATATATATGTATATCTTGCCTATTAATTGTAACTTTATGGTGCAGGTGCTTATAAGGATGCTTGCTGCCTATTACAACCATGTTAGAGCCTTTGAAAATACTTTAGTAACCAAATTTTTTGGTCTGCATTGTGTCAAGTTAACTGGTCCTGCCCAGAAAAAGGTATAGATATTAATAGCATTGCATTTCTGTTATATAAAAACTTCATCTTAAAATTAGATATTCCAATGCACGAGTCGCTCTGCTTTTGCGAAATTGAAATATGAAATGAAGTAAATAAATTTCAGGTACGCTTCATCATTATTGGGAATCTCTTCTGTTCTGAGTACATCATTCATAGACGTTTCGACTTGAAAGGATCTTCCCTTGGCCGCATAACAGATAAACCAGAATCAGAGATTGAATCAACAACTATTCTTAAAGATTTGGATCTAAATTTCATTTTCAGACTACAAAAATCATGGTTTCAAGAGTTTTGCAGGTCTCTAGCTATAACTATCACAATATATATATATTGAATCAAACTCTTCATTTGCATCCTTCTTTATTATTGTTTTCTTATTGATTTTACTTCATTTTTCTTCTAGGCAAGTAGATAGAGATTGTGAATTTCTTGAACAGGAGAGAATTATGGACTACAGTCTGCTGGTGGGTCTTCACTTTAGAGAAGTATCACAGAGTGGTGATTTCATTCCCAGTGCATCTTTAACTTCTTCTGCAGGTTATTTGTCCATCTTCCTCACATGTCATGCACTCAATCTTCAGTCAAAACTCTATAATTTTTCACAACAAAAAAGAAAACATTTTTTTTCTTTATGCAGCAGACGCTGAAAATGACTCGGGTCCTCGCCTTTCAAGAGCAGATATGGATCATCTTCTTCTTGATCCAGCCAGGTAAAGAATTCCTCTCATACTAAAAAAATACATGACCATTTTAGAGTTTCAATTATTGTCATGAAAACCGTCTTTTTTCAAAGACAACAGGATGGTTTCATGCTATACATTTGTTCGTCATTACTATAGTGAGTATCTTAATTAGGAGGTCATAAAAATTTACTTATAAACCTTCAATGCCAATCAAACTAATGATTATTTTTATGTTTGATTATAACTTTATACATTGAGAAATGCAGGTGGGCTCGTATCAAATTAGGCTTAAACATGCCAGCACGAGTCGAAAGAACTGTAAGAAGACATGATTGTGAACTTCAACTTGTAGGAGAACCCACTGGAGAGTATTACGACGTTATAATGTTTTTTGGTATCATAGACATACTTCAAGATTATGACATTAGCAAGAAGCTTGAACATGCTTACAAGTCCATTCAGTATGACCCAACTTCAATATCAGCTGTTGATCCTAAACAATATTCAAGGCGTTTTCGCGATTTTATATTCAAGATTTTTACTGAAGAAACTTGAAAATTCAGCCATACTTAAACCAGATTCTTGATTTTCAAGTTCTTCAAGTCGATTTTGTTTGCTTGAATTCTTTTTCTTTTTTCTTTTGAAATGAATTCTATAGATATATTATATATTGGTAAAGGTTATAATAGCTCCCATATATGTTGTAGCCAGGAAAGCCAAATGTATAATTTACGATAAATGCGTAATTGTATTAGAATTTATATTCTTTATCTGATCAATTCTTTATTCAGGGGAGTTAAATATATTGCCCTGAAATTTTAGCATTGTTTTGAGTTGATTGTAAATAAGGAAATAAATTGATTCAAATTTCTGTATAGTTTGCATTGCAAGTTGGTAGAATATTTTGGATATAATCATAAAAATGCATACATAAATGTGGAATATTTGGGAAACGATCATACAAATACATATCTACATACATACATATCACACTGGAATAGTTGAACGTTTTACCCAAATCAAGAATCATCCTATATACAAATTAAGATTGACGTAGAAAAAAAAAACACAAAAAGGCGAGATTGTACCTTTGTGTTCTTTACCTCTTTGTTTTCTGATTGGGTTGTAACAAACCAAAAATTAAATAAGAGAACTGTTTCTAATAATATTCACACAAGATTGAAGAAGCTAACCAACAATTGGACCAAAGGCTTGGCCGAAATTGATTGAGCTGGCTGTTAGATTTTTGGGTTTTCTCTTATCCGAAAAATTCAATGTTTGAGCCCATTTTCTTTTGGCCCAATAGGCTATTAATGTTTTAACATTTATAATAACCTTATGTTGCATGTGAGAGGTCTTAGTGTGTCAGCCACCAAAGGAGAAAAGAGAGAGAAAAAAAAGAAAGAGTTTTTTTTTTCTGCAAAAGAAATCAACAGAGCAGTTTCAATTTTTTGGAGATCGGATGGTCATCTATGCTCCGATCAAGCAGAAATTTGGACAGAAGTTAGAGGACTCATCGTTCTTCATTCTGAACGGTGGAGATCCGTTTTAGACAGTTGAATTTTTGGAATTTGGAGCTCGAAATTTACTGTTTACTTACATTTCTGCAACAGCGACCAGTTTATCTTTATCCGACTATCGGACGGTCATTTATAGTCGGATTTGGCTGAAATTTGGTGAGCATGTTAGAATTTGTTGTTCTTTAATTTGGACGGTGGAGATCAGATTTGAACAACCGGAGCTCATCTATTGGCATGAACAGTAGCTATTTTGGGTGATTTTTCTCCATTCTCTTGTTTATTTCTTGTTATTTGGTTGATTTGGTGTTGTTACTTTACTTGAGAGTTGTTGTAGTAGCTTGTAGTTCCTGTAAACATTAATTTTGATAGCGAAACTCTTTTACTTGGACCAAGAGAGTCTCGTGGTTTTTATCCTTCATATTGAAGGGGTTTTCCATGTTAAAAATTATTGTATTTTTGTGTAATTGATTTTGTACATCTTGAGGCAGATTGTTGATTGGTTGTTTGCTGAATTTTACTTAGTCACTCCTCATAGATTCATTCAAGTAGGGAAGAATTAATCTTGGCTCCTTCCCATCAAAGTGGTATCAAAGATAGTTCGTTAGTTCATTGGTTGTTTGTTTGTTTGAATGATAGAGGTGAATGTAAGTAAAATGGTTTGCTTGGATGGCACAAATTATCACAAGTGGAAAGGAAAAATGAAAGATTTTCTTATTGTGAAAAGATTACGTTTACTTGTATTTGCTTCTCAAAAACATAAGTCTAAATCTAATGAAGATTGAAAATTTGAGCATTTGCAAGTATGTGGTTTTATTAGACAATGGATAGAAGATAATGTGTTGAATCATATTGCTAATGAAACAAATGCCAAAACCTTGTGGGAAAAGCTTGAAACTTTGCATGCTTAAAAAACTGGTAACAATAAGTTATTTTTGCTTAAACAAGCTATACACTTGCAATATAGAAAATGTAGCTCTATATTTGATCATGTGAATTAATTTTAAGGTATCTTTAATCAATTATCTGGCATGGGTGTCAAATTTGATGAAGAGGTTATTGGGCTTTGGTCGTTGAATATACTTCCTGACTCATGGAAAAATTTGCATGTATCTTTGACTAATTCTGCTCCTCAAAGTGGTGTAACCATGTCATATGCAAATACTAGTGTTTTAAATGAAGAGATGAGAAGAAGAAATCAGGGGGCATCTACTTCACAGTCAGAAATTTTGGAACAGGGGGAGAAGTAAAAGTAGGAGTCAAGATCAAAACAGATGCAAGAGCAGGAGTAAATCAAAATCAAAATCAATATATAAGAATCTTGAATGTCATTACTGTGGTAAACCAGGGCATATCAAGAAATATTATTTCAAGTGGAAGAAAGAAATGAGAGGCAATGATAATAATATTGATCGTGTTGCCACTAACACTTTAGATGATGATTTGGCTATAGTTTATCAAGAGAATATGGTCAATGTAGCCTATGATGATACTGCTTGAGTTCTTAATAGTGGTGCATGCTTTCATGTTACATCAAGGAAGGAGTTCTTCACATCTTATACTCCAGGTGATTTTGGAGTTTTAAAGATGGGTAATAATGGAGTATCAAAGGTGATAGGTATTGGAACTGTTTATTTGGACACCCAAAATGGAACAAAAATAGATTTGAAAAATGTTAGACATGCACCTGACATTAGGTTATATTTAATTTCCACTAATAAGCTTGATGATGATGGCTATTGCAGCACTTTTGATGATAAAAAATGTAAAATCAGCAAAGGCTCCTTAGTTATGGGTAGAGGAAAGAAGGCTTCAGGCTTATATTGGCTGCAAGCTTTAATATCTACAGATCTTATTAATGCAGTTAAAGGTGATAGTTGTAAACCCTTAATTTTTGGCCTAGTCTAGTCCGATATTTTTTATATAGTCCAAAATAATTTTTGTAGTATTTTCATTAAATAATATTTTAATATTTATTATTTTTAATAAAAATAAAAATAAAAATGGTAAAGTTAAATAAATATAAATAAATAAATAAAAATCAGCGATGAAAAAATAATATAAATAAATAAATAAATAAAAATCAGCGATGAAAAAATTCGCCGCCGAAGGTGAATCGGCCACAGGCCAAATGGCCTTGGGCCATTTCGCCACAGGAATTTCTTACGGCAAATTGGCCCCAAGCCAATTCGCCTCAGGAAATTCTTGCGGCAAATTGACGCCCCCCCGCAACAGCTTGCAATCCTCACAGTTTTCACCAGCAGTTTTTTAGCCAGCGCAGTTTTTCCCGAAACTAAATTCTATTTGGTTTTGGTTTGTTTTCCTAATTAGTTTTAGTTTCCTTAGACAATTAGAAGTATGTTTATTATTTTTTCTATAAATACCAAATTAAAACACAGAATTAGGGATCAAAAAAATTATTTTACAAGGAGGAAAAAATTATTTACTGGATCGGAGACTCAAAAATTCCATCGGCCAAAGGAGAACCCTAGCAAGCAAAAGACATTATCAACAAGAGGCAATCATCAATCCATCAAAGGCAACAGCATTGTCTTTGTTATTGTTCATCCAAAAGTCAATTTTGATGGAACCAATGAATGGAGGTTTGATTATAAATCTTTGATTTACAAAATTCTTACGTTTAGATTCATGAATTGTTTAAGCATAACCATTTGTTTTTATATTGAGTCAGTAACCTAAATTGTTAAACTTAGTAGTTTGTTTTACAGATCAAATTATCCATTCATTAAAAACCCTAAAATCATTCTTCTGCTTCCAAAACTTTAAGAACCCTAAAATCATTCTTCTGTTTCTAAAACTTTAAAAACCCTAAAATCATTCTTTTGTTTTTAAAACTTTAAAAACCCTAAAATCATTCTTCTGCTTCCAAAACTTTAAAAACCCTAAAATCATTCTTCTGTTTCTAAAACTTTAAAAACCCTAAAATCATTCTTATGTTTCTAAAGCTTTAAAAATCCTAAAATCATTCTTCTGTTTCTAAAACTTTAAAAACCCTAAAATCATTCTTCTGCTTCCAGAATTTTAAAACCCTAAAACTGTCCTCTTGTTTCCAAAACTTTAAAACCCTAAATTATTTTTCCCGAACTATTTTCTTAATCATCTAAACTTTAACTTTTTGTCCAAAATTTCCAAATGTCTTCTTAAATCTCAAAATCCTATTTTCTAAATCTTAAACCCTAAAATCTTAATTTTCAACACCAAAACATATAACCCTAAAAGCCAGTTTTCAAAATCTTCTGGGGCGCTGCCCTCTTGACCCCTGCCCACTAACCGGCTAGTGGGACTACCGTATGAGCTCAGGTCAATATTTATTTGTCTATTATAAATCTTTATGTTTAACTTCTTTTATTATGATTATTCAAAATACAGTAGCTTCATTCAAAATACAAACCATAAAACCCTAATTTGATTAACCAAAAACCTTACTATTTTCTTAAATTTATAAAACCCCAAATCCATTTCATTTTTCCAAAAATCTTCACAGTAGCCTAAATAACAATGATAATAATTTCAAAATTTCAAAAACCTAAATCTTAATTAAAGAACCCTAAATTGAGACATAAACCTAAATTTATATCTTTATTTGCTTTATTTAATTCTAGATTTGATTATGTAATTTATTATATACTTTGATTGTTGATTTATTCAATTTCAATGCTTGATTTATTTAATTTATCATGGATTGATATTTTCTTTATTATTATGATTATTATTTGTTTGTTTTAGTATTAAAATTGTAAGAGGCATGTTTTCACTTTGTGGATACCTCATTAGTTAAGTATTATGTAACTTAAATTGCTTCTATATTTTGAACCAATATAAAAGACATGTTTTCACCTTTCGGTGGGTGTCCTATTTAGTTTAGACATAGATGATGTAAGGATATATTTCCATCTTCGGATGAGTGTTCATTTATTTACTTTGTTTGGACATTGCTTTGATTTTAATATAATGATGTTTTATTTTAATTGTTGCATGTAATATGGATAATATTGTTATACTTAAGAATTTTATAATATTAAGACCTGGAAAGGAGGCCGGTTCCAATGAACCGGGCGTTGTGGGGGTGCTGGGCCATTTCTCATCTTCCCCACACGTACCCAATTTTTCGAACCCATTAGGGGGTTGAAAATTTCTTAGGAATCAAGTCATCCACCTCTTTCTTTTTCCCGGCCCATCCGAGTGGCGACTCTATTTTTTTCGAGCTAAGGCTCCAAACCTAAACAGTGCCAAAGCCGCAAGAACCATTCCACCGGGAGTGGGGGAAAATCTCCACTCACAATAGCTCTTTAAAATTCTGGCACAAGAGGCTGAGTCATATTAGTGAGAAATGACTAGATTGTCTAGCTAAAATAAATTTGCTTTCGGGATTGAAAGGTGCAAGGTTAGACAGATGTGTTCATTACTTGGCTGGAAAACAGAAGAGGGTTTCTTTCAAACATCATTCTCCTTCTAGAAAAAATGATTTGCTTGAGCTGGTACATTTAGATATATATGGTCCTTTGAAGGAAAAGTCATTTAGTGGTGCACTTTACTTTGTGACCTTTATTGATGATCATTTTAGAAGACTTTGAGTTCGTACCTTAAAGTCTAAAGATTAAGTTCTTGGTGCATTTAAAGAATTTCAAGCTTCTGCTAAGAGAGAAACTGGAAAGAAGTTGAAATATATTCGCACTGATAATGGTGGTGAGTATTGTAGGCCTTTTGATGCATATTGCAGAGAACAGAGTATTAGACATCAGAAGACACCTCCCAAGACTCCTCAACTGAATGGTTTAGAAGAAAGGATGAACAGAACATTGATGGAGAGAGTCAAATGTGTGCTTTCAGAGGCTAAATTGCCTAACTCCTTTTGGGGTGAAGCTTTGTACACTATAGCATATGTGATTAATCTAACTCCCACTATTGCATTGGGAAATGATGTTCCAAATAGGTTTTGGTATAGTAAGGATGTTTCCTACGACCATCTACGAGTGTTTGGTTGCAAATGTTTTGTGCATATTCCCAAAGATGAGAGGTCTAAGTTAGATACTAAGACTAGACAGTGTATCTTCATTGGCTATAGGCAATATAAGTTTGGTTACAGATGCTATAATCCAATTCAGAAGAAACTTGTCAGAAGTAGGGATGTAGTATTTGTAGAAGATCATACTATTTAAGATATTAACAAGGTGAAAAAAAAAATAAAGTCTCAAAGTAGTAGTTTGATTAATTTAGACCCATCTCCTACAACTCGTACGCCTGATGCAGTTGAGGTTCAGAATCATGGTGATGTGCAAAATGATAATCAGAATGCAGATGAAGTTGGTGCTCCTGAATATGAAGCAGTTGATGATCAACAAGAGGCACATGTTGAGGAACCTGAAGTTCCACTTATGAGGTCTACCAGAGATCGAACGCATTCTATCAGGTATACTCTTGACAGATGGAGAAGAACCTGAATGCTATGAAGAGGCTATTGAAAGTGAGCAAAAGGCAGAATGGATTGAAGTTATGAAAGATGAAATGCAGTCTTTAGCAGATAATCACACCTTTGAATTGGTGAAGCTTCCTAAAAATAGAAAAGCCTTGAAGAATAGGTGGATCTATAAAATAAAGCAAGAAGAGAATTCATCATCTCCACGATATGAAGCTAGATTAGTTGTCAAGGGCTTTAGTCAGAAAAAAGGAGTTGACTTTGAGAAAATTTTCTCACCAGTGGTCAAGATGTCATCAATTCGTGTTATTTTGGGATTAGCTACTACTCTTGATTTAGAGGTTGAGCAAATGGATGTTAAAATAGCATTCCTTCATGGTGACTTAGAGGAGAAAATCTACATGGAATAACCTGAAGATTTTGTGGTAAAAGAAAAAAAATATGTTTACAAACTAAAAAAGATTTTGTATGGGCTGAAACAAGCACCTAGGCAATGGTATAAGAAGTTTGAGTCAGTTATGGTTCAACAAGGCTACAAGAAGACTACTTCTGATCATTGTGTTTTTGTGCAGAGATTTTCTGATAGTGATTTTATCATCCTATCGCTATATGTTGATGATATGTTCATTGTGAGTTCTAGTTCTTCAAGAATTGATAGCTTGAAGAAAGAGTTGAGCAAGTTCTTTGCAATGAAGGATTTAGGGCCAGCAAAGCAGATTCTTGGCTTGAGGATCATTCGTGAAAGGAAATGCAAGAAGTTGTGGCTATCTCAAGAAAAGTATATTGAGAAAGTATTACAGCGATTTAATATGACTAAAGCTAAACCTGTAAGTACCCCTCTTGCCATGTCTTTCAAATTGAGTGTCAAACAATCTCCTTCTAGCTAGCAAGAGAAAGAATATATGCAGAAAGTTCTTTACGCATCTGCAGTAGGTAGCTTGATGTATGTTATAGTTTGCACTAGGCCAGATATAGCTCATGCAGCTGGTACTATTAGTAGATTTTTGTCTAATCCAGGAAAAGAGCATTGGGATGCTATGAAGTGGATTTTGACATATCTCCGTGGCACTGCTAGTTTGAAGTTGTGTTTTGGGACTGGAAAGCCTATTCTCAATGGTTATACAGATTCTGATTTGGTACATGATGCGGATTCAAGAAATTCTACTTCTGGGTATCTAATCACTTTTGCAGGGGAGTTGTGGCATGGCAATCTAGGTTGCAGAAATGCATTGTATTGTCTACTACATAAGTCGAATTCATTACAGCAACTGAAGCATGTAAAGAATTTCTTTGGATGAAGAAGTTTGTGAATGAGCTTGGCTTTATATAGAAGAGATATGTCTTATTTTGTGATAGTCAGAGTACTATTCATCTCAGTAAGAATCCTACTTTTCACGGTAGATCCAAACACATAGTAATGAGGTATCATTGGATTCGTGATATTTTGGATTCTAAGCAGCTTGAACTTGAGAAGATATATATTGATGATAATGGTTCTGATATGTGCACAAAGGTTTTACCAAGAGGAAAGTTTGAGGTATGTTGTAGAGTTGGCGGTTTGGCAAACTCCTTCACATAGTCGAAAATGGAGAGAATTGTTAGGTTTTTGGGTTTCCTCCTATGTGAAAAACCCAATGTTTAAGCCCATTTTATTTTGACCCAATAGGCTATTAATGTTTTAGCATTTATAATAAACTTATGTTGTATGTGAGAGATGTTAGCGTGTCAGCCACCAAAGGAGAAAAGAGAGAGAGAGAGAGAGAAAGAGAAAAGAAAGAGTTTTTTTTTTTCTACAAAAGAAGTCATCAAAGCAGTCTCGATTTTTTGGCAATCGAATGGTCATCTGTGCCCTGATCAGACTGAAATTTGGATAGCAATTAGAGGACTCATTTTTCTTCATTCTGAACAGTAGAGATCAGTTTTTGACTGTTGAATTTCCAAAATTTGGAGCTCAAAGTTTACTGTTTATGTGCATTTTTGCAACAGCGACCAGTTTGTCTTTATCTGACGATCGGACAGTCACTTGTGGTTGGATTTGGCTAAAATTTGGTGGGCACATTTAAAATTTGTTGTTCTTTAATCTGGACAGTGGAGATCGAATTTTAACAACCGGAGCTCATCCATTGGCATGAACAGTAGCTATTTTTGGTGATTTTTCTCCATTCTCTTGTTTATTTCTTGTTATTTGGTTGATTTAGTGTTGTTACTTTACTTGAGGGTTGTTGTAGTAACTTGTAGTTGCTGTAAACATTGATTTTGATAGTAAAACTCTTTTACTTGGACCAAGAGAGGTCCCGTGGTTTTTATCCTTCACATTGAAGGGTTTTCCACGTTAAAAATTATTGTATTTATGTGTGATTGGTTTTATGTATATTGAGACAGATTGTTGATTGGTTGTTTGCTGAATTTTATTTAGTCACTCTTCATAGATTCATTCAAGTAGGGAAGAATTAATTTTGGCTCCTTCTTATCACTGGCAACACAAGAATTGACCACAAAGGTGGAAGATGAGGGGCAGCTAGGATTTTAATTTTTTTTCTATTTTTTCTCATGCTATAAGGTTAGCTAAAGCATCTTTTGGCTGCTAGGGAGGTTGTTTAAGATAAACCTTTCTTGAATAAAAACCATTTAAAAAAGCACTTTTTACTTCCATTTAAAAAAGTTTAAAATTCTTAAAGTATGAATAATCAAGTAACATTCTAATTTTTTTTAACCTAGCATCCGGAACATAGGTTTTATCTGATCAATATATACCTTCTTCTTATGTATAGTTTTAAGCCACTAACCATTGTACCCATTTTTATCCTTTATATTTTAGTAAGAAAATATATAAAGCTTTTTTCTGTCTTATAATGATTCATAGTATGAAATCTCTTTCTTGACAGTTTACATGGAAATATGATATGAGACAGTGAAAATAAGTTGAAACACGTGAATTCCAGCAAGAAACAACATCATAGGCATATCAATGTGTTAAGGCATGGGTCTGCAGAGTAGATTGTCTAAAGAAGGAAGAGAGATCCAGAGGCAAAAACAACAACACAGGCGCATATGTAGATGCAAATATATTTTTTTTGTATTTTTATATATATTCATTATATATAGTGAAAGTTAATAACTATATTGGTCTAAAATTAAAAGATGTAGAAACTACACAGGCTCTGCGAGTGTTGGGCCAAATATACAGTGACCATATAAATGGGTTTGGAACCTCATCTCAACACAAAACCAATTGGCTTGTGTTAAGGCCCAATCTACATCACCTTATATGTCATTGTATTTTATTATACTTTTCAGATGTGGGATTCATTTATATTCTCCAACACTCTCCCTCAAGTGCAACTGGGCCTAGCCCAATTGTCACTTGCCAAACATGGATGGCAATCTACTTTTTTTTTAGGTCCATCACAAATTGCCTAGGCCTATTTTCACTGAGGCCCTAGGTTAACAACGGAGTCCAGGATCATCTGGCGGTTAGTCCATTACCTGGCTAGCTCTGATACCATGTAGAAACTACACAGGCTCTGCGAGTGTTGGGTCAAATATACAGTGACCATATAAATGGGTTTGAAACCTCATCTCAACACAAAATCAATTTTCTTGTGTTAAGGCCTAATCTACACCACCTTATATGTCATTGTATTTTATTATACTTTTCAGATGTGTGATTCATTTATATTCTCCAACAAAAGACTATACATAGATATACTAAATATATAAATATACTTTCATATAGTATATAATAAATAATATATACAGCATAGATGAGCAAAAATTGAAATACATCACAAAAAGTAATATATTCCACAATAGTTTTAGCATAAAAATTTTCTTAGTATAAAAATTTACTCACTAATGCTAAGAAAATTTTTATATATGAATTATTATTTTATATAAATAGGCTTGAATAGTAGTGTTAGTCTTGAATAGTAGTGTTAGTATATAAAATATAGATCATATTCAAAAACAAAATGGATAAATAATATTTTTAAATTTATATCCACTTTAAAGTAATTTATAAATATCTAAAAATTCTATAAGATAATATTAAGGATTTAATTTCACAAATAAACTTATAGTGTTGTAGAAAAAAATGACATACACATTTTTATTTTAAATTAAACATGAGTACTTCATATGGAGTCCATATATGCGATCTCTCACCGAAAAATGATACCGGTGACTTTAATGGATAAAAATATAAGTTCAAAAATTTTGTTAGGATGATTTAAAGTTTAGATAACATCAGGTTACAACACTATAAGTTCGTGCAAAATTAAACCCAAATTGTCTGATTCAATACTTCCAATGCACGAGAAGCAAATAACACAAAAAAATTGAATTCATGTAAAATAGCAAACTAAGTATTAGAAAATCCCAAATCAGAATTGTTAGAGGCCTAAAATGAGCACCTCTAATGGTGTTCCACTCTGTAACAAATGCAAAATGGTTAAAAATCCCAATCTTGTTCCTTCAATTAAGAAAAGTATAAACCAATTATGAAAAAACGAAGTCAATATAGATATAGCAAAGAAACCAAATAGAAACCCTTGTAAAAGTGTACAGAAGCATCAAGTGGAGTACATATCACATATATAAAATCGAAATGAGCTTCACAAATTTCCAAAAAAAAAGGATAGCAAAGAACAAAGCTAAAACCAATTTTCAACAACTAAAGTCATAAATTAAAAGCCAAGTAATCAAACTACATATACAAAAAAAATTAAAAAAAATAAAGATAAACCATAAAAAATGAAAAATATATTATAAATTACAAGAAAAATTACCTTTGACATATCACCTTCATCAATAACAACTTTTGTTCTTTTCAAACTCATTTGTATATCTGGAGGAGAAGCCCTCTTTTTCAAAAATTTACTCCTAATAATACCATCTTTACCCATTTTAATAGTATTAGAAATATAAAGTTTAGGATAATAATGCAATAAATGACCAACCCGCGTCTAAGCCTAAGGACCTACTAAGCCTTCCCGATGGATCAGTTATGAGGGGTCGGCTTCAATGGATCAAGGATGTTATGCTCTTGATGATTCAAGATCTTTGGAATGATTTGGCCATCATGAAATATTGCAAGGAGGATGCACACTTAAAGCTTAGAATCTTACATCCCAATCAAAGTCACTATGTCAAGTTCAAGAAGACCATTTGAGCTAGTTGTATATTAAGCCCAAACAGATTATCTTGATACATGTTTTGTATACTTTTATTATATGCTAATGTGCCGAAATTTTATAGTTGGACATTATTTCTATACTTATAATTGGGCTTCTTATTGTCTAATGGCCCAAGGGTAGTACATATGGATAAACTATTGTGAATAAATGTGGCTTAAGATTAGTTATTTGTGACTTAGGAGGATTGTAAACTTATTTCCAAACAAGCTAGATTAGGGCATCCAACAATTAAGCATATTTAAACAATATTATGAGCTTTGTAATAGAAGTCTTGAATTTTGAATGAAAATTTCTAAAACTTTTGTTCTTTGAGAGGTACCCTCTTACATTGTTTCTTATTGAATCAAATTCATTCACAATGAGTTAATAACTTGAGTAAATTCTATATCAAAGTTCTCTTTTACTTTGTTGGAATTGGGTTGAGGTTTTCTTGGTGAACTTGATTTAGCTTTCCAAGGGATAAATTCAAACACAAAGATATTTGGACTCGAGACATAATTCTCGTGGATTCACATTAGATAAGAAGGACACTTCAAATTTTGAAGAATTTGCGAAGTTGATTTATGGATTAGAGAACAAATAGAATAAGTATTAATCATTATATGTGTACCCATAAAAACGAAAATTAAAAAAAAATGATGGTTGCAAAATGATGGATGTTAAAGAATGATTTTGAAAAAACTTGATTTTGACAAAGAAAAACAAAGTAAAAATGGAAAAAGAGCAAACATTAAAGACCACTGAAATGGGTATATTGGAAAAAAAAAAAGTAGAAAAAACATCTAGGAAAGGGAAGAAGAGAAAAAATAGAAATAGGAAAGTGGAAGACGGTTAACAGTCAAAAAACCTATAAGTATAAAAATCGTAAAAAAAAAAATTATAAAAAGCATCATAAATTTGTAATTACAAAACTTCTAAATGTAAGAAAAAATACAATCGTATAAATATAATTTTTAATGAAAATATATTATTTCATATAATTTTCTCTTTTTAATTTAATTTAGTTTAGGAGGAAACTATATCATATACTATATTTTAACTTTCATTTTTAATTTTACTATTATTATTATTTTAAATTTTTAACATTAATTTTTTAAAATTTTTAGCTTTTTTATCTTTTTTTTTTTTTTGAAAAATATGATACTTCTTCTTCCTTTCTATCTATCATCGGCAATACGATGAGCGAGCTAGATGATCCAGCTAAAAAGAATAGTCTATGGGAGAAAATGAGATTCAAAGATAACTTAAAGGTGGACTTAGGTGATGAATCATATACAACCCCATCACAACTACCATCATCATCATTATCATATCCATGTTGTTCTATTTCCTACTACTCTTTTTACAAATAACTTGTTTTGGTGACGAGGATAATCATCATCCTCATAGTCTTTTATATAAAGAGATTTGAAATTCTTGAATTTTCCCTTGTTTTCTTTCTTGTGTTTCTAATATTAGAGGATAACTTGATTGTATGTGAATCATGTTGATTGTGCCCTCAAAGCTCGTTTGCATCGTATTTCAAGCTTGATAGCAACTTTTATCAACATAGTCATTGTAAAATGTGGTACTGGTTTAAGATTGGATGAAGTGATGATAGAATCAAACAACTATGTTGTTTTGCTAGAGGAAATAATGATAGACTGGAGGACTTGGTTATTTTGCCAGTAATCACATGTTCAATTATTTTTCATATTTAAGTATAACTTTCTAAGTTTCAATATTTTATTATATTGATTCTATTTACATGTCATTTCATGAATAATCAAGTTTAATATTGGAAAACTGAAAAGGCTTAAATTCCTCAAATTTAACCTTTAATAATTGATTAATTTGCTAAATTTTGTCGGTTTGAAAAGCAGGTGAACAGAGAAAGTACTACCACACTTATCGGTATGCGTACTTATCGTGTGCCACATCTAAAGCTCACTTTTATAGGCTTTTGTTTAGATATCATTTGCCACATCTATATATATCTTTCAAGAAATGTAGCATTGAAATGTTTTATGTTTTTTGATTATTTGATCAAAGTGATCATACTTGAAATCTTGAAGTGCGCAGCATCTCCTTGTGGCCTAAAATTATGACAATTTGAATTATTTATCTATTCAGTAAGAAGATCACAACATCATCCATCAAAGAATCTCACTCAAATAGCTTACTATTGTCTTTTTTTTTTTTAATTTGTTTTTTATTGTTTATTTTGAGAATACTTATTTTTGTTTGTTTTGATTTTTTTGGATTTTAAAGGTGTATGTATATATTTTTTTTATTTTTTAAATATAATGCACTCTACATATTCGATAAAATACTTCAAAAAAATAATTTTTACAATTGTTCAGTTTTCTATCAAATTTAACATATTATTATCAATTTATTTGTAACATATATACCATAAAAGTAAAGATATAATATTAGAAAACTTAAATAAAAAAATTATAGAAATGCACCAAAATAATCAAACAAAATATTTATACATATATATAATTTAAATGAAATACTATAAAATGTATTATTTTAAATGAATAATAGCATATATTGTTATATGCTACATATAATTAGATATATATAGATATATATGTTATAAAAGAAGAACAATATATATTACACATATGTGGATATATGTTGATATACATTATATATAAAAATATATATGCGGTGAATTTAAAAAAGAATAACAATATAAAACTAATATATGTTTTAAGTTATATGTCTATATATAATATATAATAACATATAAGTGCAGAATTTAAAAAGAATGACGGTATACAACTGTTATATATTTAGTTATATGTTTTTATATGTAATATATAATAATATATATTTGTTGAATTTCATAACAAATAAGTATAAAATTATTTATATATCTATGTATGTAATATATAACAATATATATGTATTGAATATCAAAACAATTAAGTATAAAATTATTTATATATTTATATATGTAATATATAACAATATATATTTGTTGAATTTCAAAACATATAAGTACAAAATTATTTATATGTCTATATATATATATGTAATATATAACAATATATATATGCAAAATTTGAAAAGAATCACAGT
This sequence comes from Garcia nutans, assembly GCA_947685225.1. Classification (NCBI taxonomy): domain Eukaryota; kingdom Viridiplantae; phylum Streptophyta; class Magnoliopsida; order Malpighiales; family Euphorbiaceae; genus Garcia; species Garcia nutans. The sequence continues at coordinate 9,241,040 of CANTUV010000024.1, read as the reverse complement.
ATACACCAACTATATTTTTTATTATATGTTTATTTATATAACATTTAACAACATATATTTATCAAATTTTAAAATAAACAAGTATAAATTTATATATATGTATATATATATATATTACGTATAACAATATATATTTGCTAAAATATATTTGATTTTAGCAAATATATTTAATTTAAATGATATAAAATTAAAAAATCATAAAATATTTTATTTTTATCATATAAAATAAAATCAAATTGCAATTTATTTTGATAGAACATGCTACAACATTTATCATCTATAGTTATGGAAGATATTATAGCTAAAATAATAAATTAGAGTATATAATTAATTTTGCTATAAAATTTTAATTCATAATCTGTCATAGCCATAAGTGGTGAAACTAAAATTTAATTACGAAATTTATTAATTTCATAGCTTTTATTTTTTATTTTAGCCGCACATTAAGATATAAAGTGGCTAGAAAGAATCACACAGTTTACTACTAAAATATTTTGATAGATCAAATTATGATTTATTATGATAGATCACTATAATGATAAATATTAAAATATCATATAAGTAGATATATTTTAATTATATATTTATATATGTTATATATAAATAGAAACTCAATATAAATATTTTTAATTTAATATTTTAAAAAGTTTAATTTAAAACTTGTTTAAAAATTTAAAAATAAACAGTATAAATGATAGAAACAATATAAAAAATAAACATACTAAAAATAATAAAAATTACAAAATATAAATGCACAAAAAAATAAATAAATAACAAATAAAAATCACAAAAAATAAATACACAAAAAAAAACATATATTACTATATATAACATATAACAATATATAACTAAATTTATTTTAAATTTTTATTTCTAGAAAAATAAATATAATTAAAATTTTATTTTTTGTATAATTTAGATATGATTTTTTTTACTTGAATATCTTAAGTCTAACTATTTTAGTTAGATTATCATTAATAAAAAAATCAAAATTACAATATATAATTTTAAAATTAATGCTTGTTTCATTAATATATTTAATTAATTATTTTTATAAAAACATATTAATTAATTTATGATATTAATTGGGGACAAAAAAAATTTATAGAAAGTTGATCTCCATGTGTAGCACTTGAGACTGCCAAGTGGATTAAAACTATGAAGCTATGTCCAAAATGTTTGTTTTTCTTGTTTTCTTTTTAAATGTATTATTATAGGGATCCACATATGCCATTTTTTCTGAGTAACTTTCATGGCCATAAGATGTTTTCTAATTGCTCAATGGTCACGGGCCGACGTCCAAATTATTTGTCATATTTTGAAAGTTTTTCTTAAGCACAGTAAATTTGAAAAAAGGTTTTACTTTTTAGGATACTTTTATAAAATTTTATTAATTTAATTTGGGTATTCATTATCTTAATGCGCCCTTAATTAAACTAAACCCAAATTCATAATCATTATAGACTTTAATTAATTAACGTAGGGAAGATTACATGGATTGCTACTTTTTAAATTTTATTTTCAAAAATATTATACATGTCTCTTTTTTTCACTTTTAACTTTCTTATTTTTTATTCTTATACTTTTTTATTATATTTTTCAAATATACAATAGTCTCTTCTTCTTCTTCTTTTTTTTCATTCTTTATAATGATTCATTTATATATACTTGAGAAATCTAATTAAGATTATACATTTTATTCTTATATTTGTAATTTTTCTTTATTTTTCTATTTTGCTGTTTTTTAACTGTAATATTAGAGTTTTTTTTTTTTTATTCTTGGACTATATTTTCTTTCACATGTTCAATAAAATACTTCAAATAAATTTTTTTTTCTTTTGTAATTTTTTTCTATTTTTATCAATTTATATTTCTTGAATTGATATATATCATTTTCTTTAAATTATATTTACTTCATTTTGATCTATATTTGTATTGTTTGTTTGTATATAAATGTTAGAAAACAACATATTGATAATATATACACAATACATCTAATATATATCCAACATATATATTATAATTAACCAATATATAAAGGCTGAAAAAGAATATATATGTAACTGAAACATAATATATCTACAATTATATATACAACATATCAGCAATATCGTAACATATACATTATAATTAACCAATGTATAATTGTTGAAAGACAACATATTTATAATATATACATTATAATTAAGCAACATATAAAAGTCCTGTAACATTTAATGGCCAAAAAGATAACGTTTCTACAATATATATATATATAATATTCACAACATATACAATATACCAACAACATATATATATATATATTATAATTAATCAATATATAAGAGTTGATAGACAATACATAAATAACATATCCGCAACATATACATAATATAAAGCATGAAATACAATATATATGTAACATATATATAATATATTTACAACATATAAAATAATGTTATAAAATGATTTTATTAAGGTTATTTTTAAAGACTTTTTATAAAATGATATTATTTTTTTAAAAGTTATTACTTATCAAACTAGTATTTAAAATAAACTCAATATATATATATATATCTAATAATTTTATAACATATACATAACATATCTATAAAATATGCATAATATATACAAATTGTAAAAATAATGTAACTTTTTGTGGGATGATAGTGTATAGTATTTTTGTGATTTTGTAAGTTTTTTACTTAAATTTGATTTTTTTGTGACAATCATATTTTATAAAAGACTTTTACTTTTATAGATAGTTCTGTAAAATTTCCATGAACTAATTTTCTCTATATTAATTTGAATCAAATCTAAAAGCCAATTTTACATTATCTTAATTCTTCTTGTGTGTAACTCAATAGGTTGTCAATCATGTTGGTAATTAGAATGTTCCAAAGAATCTTATTCACATTAGGTTTCTTATTCAAGTAGGATTCTAGTAATCCTATTTAAATTATGACTTTGAGAATCCTTGTCCGACTTGGATTCTTATCAAATCTCAAACATGTAAGGATGTTGCAATCATAATCTTATTAGGATACGTAGAATACTAGTCCAAATAAAATTCCATGCACCAATTCTAATCCAATTAAGATTCATATATTTCATTTCAAAATTGATCTTTATTCATCAATTTATATATTCATTGTAATAGATCATAAACAGATCTAGTCACACATCATAATCATCCAAATGATTAGAAAATCAAGTTGTTTGACTTATAATCTTTCATATTACAATGTTACATGTGCACATTATCTTTTCACTACCTCATACCTCATTTGGTTGTGAGTTTGGTCTATATGTCAACTCCCACTGAACTGGATACATCACAACTAGCCCAAATAATTTGTTTCTTATCTTTGAAATACAATACTAACAAGATTTATCGTTGAAGACCAACTTGAAGACTAATCCCACTTTGCCAAGGATTTATTAATGATCTCATAAAAGAGACCTTAGTTATACTCTCCTTCTATAAAAAGCAGTGAACCCTTTATTGATCACTTAACTATCTTTGAATACTTGATATACAATACAAGAAATTGACTGTTTAGCGATGAAAAAATTAGTCGCTAAACACTTAAAATCCGTTGCTAAATCTCTTTAGCAAGGAAATTAGCGACAACAAGGAAGATGAAGTAAATTCTTCAGTCGTTGTTAATTAGCGACGGATTTTCTATTTTGTCGCAGAATTAGCGATGGTTAATTCTGCAGCTAATCATAGGACGCCGTCATAAAAAGAAGAGAAAATGGGTTTTGGCGAAACTTTTAGAGACAAGTTTAGAGACAGTAGTCCATAGCTAAATAGCGTCAAATGCAATAGTAGCTAATTTTGTAGGTATTTAGCGACTACTTGTTGGAAAATAGAGAAAGATGAAAACTTTTATTTGTAATAGCTAAACCTTTGCTTAGCGACAATAATTTTGCAGCTAATTTTATTGTTATATTTGGTAATGTAACCCAATTTCTGTTTCCAAATACTGTTAGCAATAAATTTTTTTCCATCGTAAAATTTGAGTTTTTTTATTAATATAATTAATTATTAAAAATATAGTAATATATAATTAAACATCCATAATTAGTACCAACTAAAAATATAAACATAACTAAACATCCATGATTAAACATAATTAAACATTCATAATTAAACTTCTATAAATATCCATAAGTAATCATCTATATAACTAATAATAAAAGAAGCACTTAAACTCCATCATAACTAAACTTCCATAAACATCCATATACCAACTAAAAATATGAAACATAACTAAACATCCATGATTAAACATAATTAAACATTCACAATTAAACTTCTATAAATATCTTTAAGTAATCATCCATATACCTAATAATACTAAAAGCACTTAAAATCCATAACTAAACTTTCATAAACATCCATACACCAACTAAAAATATGAAACATAATTAAACATCCATGATTAAACATAGTTAAACATTCATAATTAAACTTCCATAAATATCCATAAGTAATCATCCATATACCTAATAATACAAAAAGTACTTAAAATCCATCATAACCAAACTTCTATAAATATCCATACACCTAATAATGCAAAAGGCACCTAAAATCCATCATAATATATATTAGAACACTAACATCTAAAAATATTCATTAATTATCAAAAACATCAAGACATGTTTAGGGCGGTGAGGAAGAGTCATCGGGATGAGACTGCTGACCTTGCTGGATCAATGCTAGTTGTGACTGTAACAACTACATTTGCTCCATCATCTGCTCCTTCCTCTGCTCTAGTCGATGATCGAATTGAGATTGAAGCTCTTGCTTCATTACCTCCATCTTATGTTGGTGTGCAGACTCAAAAGCAAAATGTGAAGTCCCTGAAGAATGAGAGGATAAAGGAGATCCATATTAGTCAAAAACTTAGAAACCAAGTCCATACACTCGTCCTTTTGCAAATCCGCCAATAGCATCATAGAAAAGCTGACTCATCAATACTCTCAAAATTTTGACTCAGTTGCTCGTGAATACTAGCAATCTGATCCTGAAAATAATATTTCAAAAATATAAGCAATATAAAACCTTTGAAAATTTTTGTATCTTATAATAATATTTGTATATATATTTGATTTGATTAAAAAATTGATTAAAGGCTTGCACACCATCTATTTATTCAACACTAAGAAGACCATGTTGATCTAGTCTCTTGTACATCCATAATCTTTCATTATCCATTTTTGTAGATTTTCCTATTATTACAAAAAAAAAATTAAGTTGTAATTATTTAATTGGGATACAATATTCGCATATTATTCAATGTTCTTATTTAAAAAATTATTTAATGTTATACATTATTTCCATATTATCATGTAGAAATTCTGACAGCGTCTTCCCTTGATTTTTCTAAGTTCTCCTTAGTTTTTAATCAATATATATAAACAACAAACAAATTAAATAAATTAGCACCTCCTTACTCCACAATATGCAGAAGGCCCGAAATCTTCCAAGCCCATCCGCTTTCTTCAAACCACAATCAAATTTTAAAATGAAAGAAACATATCTGGTCGTATAATATTTAAAAGCGGCCCGACGAATAACAACACAAGAATATAGTGCAAAAAAAATTTACAAAAAAAATAGCGAATTTAAATAAATTTCTTTTCGCCTTATCATAGTATTACTAAGCATGCACTACAAAAAATCTTGTTATTAACGGCCATTTTTTAGTAGCAATTAATTAAAATTATCGTTATATTTTTGTTATTGTAATGATTGAGTAACTATCACAAAATATATTTATTTAATGGCCGTTCATATTATAACGCGATAGTTTTAACTGCCGCAATATATAAATATAATTTAATAATGTAAATTTATTATCCACCGTGATTAAGTACTTATAAAAAAACGTCGTTTTGATTTTATACTTTTGCTTGTGGCACTATTTTGTTTTGTCTGGCTTTGACGTCTTTAGCTAATTATTCCCCCTTTCAATTTTACCTTTCTTTCTCATCTCTCTCTCTCTCATGGTCTCTCTCTCATCTCTCTCTCTTTTGTTGACGAACGTCCTTGCCACCACCGAAGGAGGCTTTGACACCGTCATATATGGAAAGCCAAATTAAAGCTAGGGTTTTAGGTCATTTTTCTCTAATATGTGATTGAAGTAAATTTTTGTTCTTTTAGGAACTTTGGCAAAATCAATCATGATGGTGTGTTCATCAAAAATCGGAAGGTGAAACTTTTTCTTATACATTTTGTATATCTATCTGCTGTCTCCGTTCTTTATCTACTATCTCTCTCTTTCACTTGTGTCCTCTCAATATCTGTTGCTAAGGAAAGGCGTTTTGCTACCATTAAAAGGAAATTTGTGCCATCATATGGGCAAAACACTCATTAGTTAGGATTTTAGGTCTTCAATTGATCAATCTGTTTGTTTGTTTTGTGGGTTCCCATTCTTTAGATGAAGACGCAATTCTTTTGATGAAAAAGCCAGCCATGTAAATATCTGCTTGTATCTAAATTTTGATATTGTAGTTGAGGTTGTTGTTGTTAATATTTCTGTTCTCTGCTCTCTAAACTTGGTGAACGAAATTAAAGAAATTCAGGGGTTGGTTTGAAATGGAGCAAAGTGAAACCTGAAGTCATTGTGTTTAAAATCAACTTAGGAAAAAGAAACAAAAGGTAAGAACAATGCAACTTAGTTGGATCATATTTTTCTTTTGAAATTCTTAAACAACCTGACCTGTAGTGATTAAATAATGGTAAGAGGAGATTTTAAATATGTCCTTTATGTGTTTGAGAATGAAAACAAGAAGTAAAAAAACTAGAGTAAGCTATAATGTTTACTTCGTTAGAATTTGCAAGAAATAACTAAAACAAGGGCTGCATGTTGGGAAAGAATCAAATGTAAGTTGCTGGTTTGTTTAAAACGAATTAAAATGGAAACTTGAGTAAAACAATGATTTAAACTATGGATTAAACAAGTGGTAACAAGAAATTAGTCGTTGGAATTAAAGTTAATAGAAAAAAAAATCGACCGATTGTGTGAAGTTCTTATCAACCTGGGAAAAGAGAAAGAACAAAGTGTTCGGTGAAGAAGAAGGCAGGAATAGACACAAGTTGATTTAGTGAAACATAAATATATGTGTATACAGCCTATAGATGAAATAATTAAAATAAAATAAACTAATATAATTTGAAATGAAATAATTTACGAAATATTAAATATATATATGTGTGTGTGTGTGTGTGTGTGCTGAGTCTTAATGTATAGGTTGTGGAATTTGGAAAGTCGATATAAGCAGACGTCTAATATATAGAGTGTAGCAATTAATTTTGTTATATTCACTGGATTTTAGGAGAAATAAAGAAACATATGTGTATGTGTTTATGTATATGTATATATACACAAATGGATCAATTACGATTGGTGAAGCTAATAAAATCTGAATAAAATTAATTTAATTAAATATCAAGCAAAACCTTAATGCACAAACAATTATTACAGTTTCGCCAAAAGGGTAGAAAGCGCACCATGGTAAACGCTTCATCCTACATAAGGGAAAGATGATGAAACGTCTATTAAATTGATCAATATTGTCTGTTGAATTGATTAACGGTTAGGATATGATTTGTAATATTTCTGCAAGTTGTAGTTGTATTCTTATGCTAAGGCTATTGATCTACAAAAGTTCTTACATTCTTCATTTAGCTCTATAGCTATCTTGTTGTTTATCAATCCATTGCAAAATCATTAAAGGTGGACAATATATTGTGCATAATTGAATTATCTGTTATAGCTATAAATAAACCTTAAAGAAGAGCTGTGTTGATGCCAAGTCCTTTGTTGATCTCCTCTAATGACTTGCAGGTTCGCCATGGATCACTCTATGTCGATGGGAAACCTCAGCATGAAGACTTCATAGCAGCGAGACCAACATGCATAGCAAACTTAACTGTGTGCTTCTTATCTGTTACCTCTTTATATTTCTTTATTGTTGTATTCTTTGATATATATATATATATATATATGACATTTTACTAGGTATGCTCACTTTCGTGCTTTTTTCTTCTTCTTCTCAAGATCTAGTAGACGATTAATATAGCTTTAGACACTTAAGGGACTGTGAGCAAGGATTTTCGCCTCCACTCCCATGTAAAATGGTTCTTACGATTTCGATATTATTAGGCTCAGGGCCTTAGAGAACATGGGCCAAAATCTGGAGAAAATGGAGTCGCCACTCGGGCGGGCCGAGAAAAAGAAAGGGGTGGATAACTCGATTCTTAAAGAATCTTCAACTCCTAATGGGTTTGGAAAGTTGGGTACGCGTAGGAAATGCTAGAATAACCAACCACTTCCATAACGTCTGGTTCATTGGAACCAGTCTTTTTTTCAGGTCTATATATTATTAAATTCTTAAATATTATAAAATTATCTGTACTACATGCAATTATCAAAATAAATCATCATCATTGTATTAAAATTAAAATAAGTTCAAATAAAAAAATAAATGGTTACTCATGCAAGATGAACAAATAACATTACAATCATGTCCAATGTCTAAAACAAAATAAATATAATACTCACCAAAAGATGAAAACATGTCATTTACAAGTTTATTAAAAAAAATACATATAAATCTAAGGAAAAAAATAAAGCAGAAAAAAATAATACAACATATATGGAAATAATTGAATAATTAAAAAATAAACAAATACATCTTAATATTATCCCATTAAGAAAATATAGTGCGCGACGATATAAGTTGTGCCTACGGGGGTCCCGCTAGCCGGTTAGAGGGCGGGGGTCAAAGGGGATAATAAGACAAAACTTTCCTTCAATTCTCTCCCCTATCATGAAGGTTGTTGGTGGAGGCACTCTTTCAAATTAAGGCAAAGGGTTGCTTTAGGTGTTGGGCTTGTTAGATTCAGGTAACTTTTCATTGTCAATCAAATTTTTGATCTCTTGTTTTAGTAGCAAGCATTTATCTCTCTCATGTCCTTGTGTATGATGAAATCGACAAAAGGCTTTAGTATCAAATTTTAGTAGTAAATGATTCAGCAAAAGTCGAAGGGCCAATGGCTGTAATAGCTCTTGCTTTTGCAACTTATTAAAAATCCATGATAAAGGTTTTTTCAATTCTGAAAGCTGTCTTCTATTTTCTTGACCAGTTGCATTAACATCGACTTCCTTATGTGTATTTTTTATTGCCAGATTGATAATGTCATTTTATAGAAAAACTGTTCTTTCTTTCCCACTTTTCTATTTGCAAGCTAGCTTGAAGAAGATCTTTGAAATCTTTGATAAAAGTGTAAAATATCCGTTCACGAAGATTAAGTAGCACCCCTCTCACAATCATCCTAATCTGGTCTGACTCATCTAACATTTTCTTAAGCAGTGCAACCTTGTTCCTCTACCTCTTCACATAGTCAACAAAATTTTTATTTTGCTTTTTTCTAATAGTTTCCACCTTCATCAAGGTCCATATTGTTGAATGAAGGCCTTGCACAATATATCACAATCTTTTTGGGTACTTTCTTCTAAAGTATTAAACCAATTTTGCAGAACATGGTCCAAAAAAGCATAAAATACCTCAGAGTTTGGGCTTTAGTAGCTCGAGCGGACTGCATGGCAATGATGTACTGCTTAACATGCAAGTGAGAATTTTTTGTACCATTGTACTTAGCGAAAGAAGGCATTTTGAACTTGTAAATGACTTTCTCATCTTGTTCAAACAACTTGTTCACCTCTGATACCTCTTCAGCCTTCAACTTCTTTTTGAATTTCTTTTCCAAATCAACAATCATTTTATCTACATCCACAGTTTCAGTTTTTTCAATAGTTAATTTTTCTATAGCTTTTGGCTCTTTCTTCCTATCTTGAGAATCTTGAAAATATTGAGCCTAATCATCATTATCCATTACTTTTTTGTCTTCATCAGAGGCCACTTCAACTATCTTAGCCTTTCTCTTATCCTTTTGCTTTTTGTTACTAACAGATGCTTCAACACTATTGTCCTCTAACAGTGAAAGTAGTTGACTTTTCACAGTTTTAGCTAGGGCCCCCCTTCAATTCTTCCATCTTTGAGTTGAGGGCATCATTTACCATCTTTTGAATTTGCTTAAAATCCATTACTTTAGGAGTGAAATTAATTGTATCTTCATTGAACTTCGAATCACTGACATAGGTCGGGTTGTCGTATGTTTCTGAACTGCTGTACTCCAGGTCTGTGAGCTAAAAAAGATTAATGACCATGTAATGCAATGTGTATATGCATGTATGCACAAATAATGAGCAAACACAGATAATTAGGACGTTTTTTCCAACCTTGTATCACCTACATATGAATGACGAATCTCTTTTTCTAGGTATATGGTTAACGAAATATCAACGTGGGATATCTCATTTTTGAAGAATTCACTAAACGATTTAACCAATAGTTATTTTTTCAAACTTAGAAGTCAGTCCATGATAATTCTCATTAATTAAGTCTTAATCCATTGGGCCAACAAATGATAGCTTTTATGTTATATTGGATCAAAACTAAATTAAAAGGTTTATCATAAATAGATTTTTTATTTGAAAAAATAACTAATGGTTCATGCCACAAATAAGCCTATGACTAATAAGTCTTGGCATAAATTAGGCATACACTTAATCTTTAATATTCTATAATTGACTTAACTAGTTATAAGCCCATTAAAGAAAAATATTTTAATTTAGATAAAGTGCAAAATTAGTTTTATTTCAAAGCCCATTGTAAAAAGATTTTACAAAAAATGAATTTTGGGCTTTGTATTTGGGCCATGAGATAGAAGAATTTTTTACTCATTTTTAAAAGGTTTTATGTCCAAAGACCATCGTAAAAAGTTTTGAAAATAATTTTAATTTTTTTTAGCTTAAAAGAATATAACTATTTTGAGCTTACAAAATAGATAGGTCATATTAGAAAAAGAACAAACTAAATAAGTCATGTTTCAAACTAAGATATATCCATCATAGTCAAACAACAAGCATTTTGGTAAAATCTAAGAAAAGTAGTTAGGCCAATTATATGAGTTTTAGCCTTTGGATTGAGAAGTTTAGGCTCTCATAGCAAGTATATACCAAAAGGTACGAGGCTATGAGTGGTTATGCCATGCTTGATCTCCATACCTTGAGTGAAAGTATGATATCCCTTACATAACACAACATGGGTTACACTGACGTCCTAACTCACGCACACAATATAATCTAAATGATGCAATGGACAATATCATAATAAGAAAGAATAAAATAATATAAAGACCAATGGAATCAACTTCTCTTATCCCCAGTGGAGTCACCACTATGAACGAAAATTTTTGCCATCACTCCCATGTGGAATGGTTCTTGTGACTTCGGTATTATTAGGCTCAATGCCTTAGAGAATACGGGCCTAAATTGTAACCACCCGGACGGACCGAAAAAAAGAGAGGTGGATGACTAGATTACTAAGGAATCCCAACTGTAACATCCCCTGACAATTCTCACATAAAACTATAAGAGAATGTTATTCAATACATTGTCAGTAATCTAATTAATTCATCGACAAAGTTTTCTTTCAAATTGTTACTAATAAAAATTTTCAAATAATAATACAATTTGTATAATACAATACTTATAAATTCAACATTTAAACCAATCTCCAATATCTCGAATAAACTAAATACTAATTATAAATCAGATAACTATCATAAGATTATCAATCAAAAATAAATATATAATACATTACTAGATTTGATAATCATTCACTAAAATTTAAAATTTCTTTCTCTAAATACATATATTCCTTTCACAATTATAAATTTGTACAATATCTTAAATAGCCAAAATAAATTGCATATCAATATTTCATAACTTACAAGTATAATATACAAAAGATCTCTATATGCACTATAGATAATTTCTGAGATCTTTAATTTCACTTCTTAACTTACTCCGATGACATGATATCTGGATATCAGAAAAAAAAAATTCTAATACGCTAAGCTTATAGCTTAGTAGTGCTTGTATAAACATATTTTGTCACTTAATATTAAAGAAAATACTTACGGAATATAGTAATAGCACTCAATTTTAATAAATATTTTAATATATTAAATATTCTCAATAACAAACCAACACAATATTTTGATTACACAAAATAATAATTTTAACTTTATAAAAATCATCATGCTATACTACACTTTCAATATTGCAACTTTTTTCTTTTTGAATCATTTCATTTAAGACTTACTTTCTCATTTGTTAACATTGCTCATATTACATTTATTTTATTTTTCAGTAAGTCTTACTTTTCAGTTTCACATATATGATAATTTCATTCAATTTATAATTTTGGCATTTTAATTTAGTACTATACTTTGGAGCACTTTGCATCTTATATCATTATATACACTTTCAATCATTATAACACTTAGAAAGTTATTGATCAATTTAATATTTTGAACATAATATTTCTATTCTATGCATTAGAACTTTCACTTGAAATATTATTATATACATTATCAATCACTTTCACATTGTAACACAGTAAGTCGATTTTAAATAATTGACTTATATTATTATTTTGCATTTCTTTCATTATTCATAATATTATATTTACATGTATTTTCAATATAGATAACTTCATTAAATATGCCTATACATACTAAACTCAGATCATAGGTTTAGATAACGGGTCACTGTAGCAATTTTAATGTCAAATCTCAAGAATGTATAATAACAAATATGCCCACTGTTACTGATGACACAATGTGTCTATTAATGGCACGATGTGCCCACTATCACTATGGATATCCTCCCTCTGGCTAGCCATTCAATCCTAAGCTAGATCTAAAATCAATATAATTTGAGCAATTCATTAGTTTTTAATTAACATTGAATTATGTATATAGCTTCAATGGAACAATTCTTTGATCAACAATTACTATTACATATATTTATCATATATTCAAAATTTATTATAATTTTAGGCCTTATGGTCATTTAGGCTAGAATCAAGGATGAAAGACAAGAAAAAGAGTTATTTTGGATAAATTCTTCAAGTGACACGCCCAATGACATGGGCGTATCAATGACTGTGTCATTGTCCAACTTACAGAAGCTTTGACATGCTCAACGACATGAGCATGTCACTGTCTGTGTCATTAATCCTGCATTACAGTAACTACAATATGCCCAGAGATATGGTCTGTGTCAGGCAAAAATTATGTAATTCGCACACTCAACCACTTAAACACACTATTTTCAAGATCTATGATAAAAATGAATTAAAAACTAATTTTTTGACATAAAAAGAGTATATATCAAATACTTTACTCAAACATCAATTAATTAATCTTTAACCATCACTAATGGCTAAAAACAACATCAAACCACTCAATTCTTATAATGATTGAATTAAGAATCATACTCATCACTTATAAGTTCCTTTAACTTATTTTTCACTTATCAATCAATTTAACCAATACTTTTCCGTAATAATTCATTATAGATGACTCAATCAACCAATTTAAACACTTAAATTCATAGAAAATCAAATATTTACAAATTAAAATACATAAGCACATACCTCTTTCAAAATCTCTCTTCTTCTCTCTTTTCCCTCTTCTTCTTTGATCACTTATTGATAATCTCACTTACTTTAACAAATTCTCTTTAAAAAAATTATTGCAAAAGATAAATTTCCCTTGATTCTTTGATGGAAGAAAGAAGAAAGTAGAGAAGATGGTGGTGGTGGTGGTAGATGGCATGGATGATGGAGAAAGAAAAGAAATTTCTACACACACATACACATGTATATATATATATAATAAGTTCAATCTAATATGGTCAATCTCATTTTAACTATGGTGTACCCTCTTTTTTATCCTTTGATTATAATTTAATTTTTAATCCTGTAAAATCATAAAAATAATTTTTTCAGTAAATTTTGAGATATACTATTCACTATTCTCTACTTATAGCATTTATCTATGTTATGTTTATCACTATACACTATCAATTATCAATATCAGTTAACAAGTTCTCTATTTAAAATTTTGAACATTACACTAACCCCCTAATGGGTTTAAAAAGTTGGGCATGTGTGGAGAATGTGAGAATGACTCAGCACCCACACAGTGTATAGTTCATTGGAATTGGCCTCCTTTTCAGGTTTATATATTATTAAATTTTTAAATATTATAAAATCATCCATACTACACGCAATTATAAAAATAAATCATTATTGTATTAAAATCAAAATAAGTTTAAACAAAATAATAAATGGACACTCATGCAAGATGAAAATATACCATTACAATCATGTTTAATGTCTAAAATAAAATAAATAGAATATCCACCAAAAGGTGAAAACATGTCATTTACAAGTCTATAAAAAATTACATATAAATCTAAGAAAAAGAATAAAGCAAGGAAAAAATAATACAACATATATGAAAATAATTGAATAATTAAAAAGAAATAAACAAATACATCTTAATATTATTTCATTAAAAAAATATAGTGCGTGACAACACAAGTGGCGCCTACGGTGGTCCCACTAGCTGATTAGAGGGTGAGGGTCAAAGGGGCAGTGCCTCTTCCAAGGGATTGGGGACAGCCCCCACCCCCCCCCCCCCCCCCTCCCCCCCGAATGGTAAACAGTTTATATGATATAGTTTTTGTTGAAAATTTATGGTTTCTATCTAAACTATAGTTTTATATTTATACAAATTAGGGTTTAGAGAACTAGGGTTCTGGAAATTGAGGTTTAAGGTTTACAGTTTAGACTTCTGGCTTAATAATAAACATTAAACATGCAATCTAATGTTAAACAATAGAATAGGGATTAAGATGTATAAAATTATATTTTAAACAAATTAAATCATGTAACAAAGACCCGAACCATGTTGAATTAAAGTTATTATCTACTGAATTAACTTAAAATACGACTGATCAATTTTAATTTACTTTTGCTTGATCGAGTTACAATATGAAGACATCATGTAATTATTAAAACGGATTGAATTTAAGAACAAAACCTGCTTTTGAAGGCTCCATCAAATTATGTTGATTCAAGCTACTGCTTACACCAATTGCTAATTTTTAGCCGAGCAAAGATAAAGACAGTGATTACTGCCTTTGGTGTGTTGATGCTTTGATAATTCAATTGTTGATGAAACGTTCCTTATTGCTTCATATTAATTGCTAACAGTTGCTTTCTTCTAATTACTCTATGTTTATTCTTGCTAATTGCTTATTTAAAATTAGTGTCCTTAATTCTGTCTTAGACTCTCTTATTTATAGGTAAATAAGCCAAACTCTAACACTAATCCGAATCCACATTGAATTAGAGATTAATAAGCATATATGGTCAAATTAGTGGTCGGTGGCGAATTGGTATAGCCAAATTCCCCACAGGCAAGCCTTGTGGCGAATTGGCACAGGCCGGGCCTGTCGATTTGTCGGTTCGTCGGGTCTTTGGTCGAATTATTATTTTTTATTATTATATTTTTATTTTATTTTATTTTATATTTTATTAATAAAATAAAATTTATAATTTTTTTATTTTTTTTATTATATTATTATTTCTTAATATTTGGGACCTGGTATAAAATTAAAGGTCTACAGGGTCATTGAGGTTGGTGTTTATGATATCATCAACATTGGTAAATGGGTTCTCTGTAATGGTTGATTGTGATGGCAGGAGTTCAATGTTAACCCAAAGCAACATATGCCATACCTACAGACTTGATGACCCTTATTTAGATTTCTTTTTGTATGATACTTGAACCTTTCATTGATGATGTGGGCTTAGGTTGTGTGGAAACTCCTGCCAAGGTATGCTATAAATTATATTTGCTGCTCTGTTGAATTAATGTTAGACTTGCAAGTAACTTGTGTTCCCTGTTAATTCCTAATTTCCTAGCGTTACAACACCAAAGACCATAGTTGATTTTAAAATTGATTTTAGCCTTTTTAATTCAACTTAAGCAGTCTTTCCTAGTTGTTCCACATGACTTGCATTTTCAAGCAAGAGTCTATATATTAGCATGACTTGAACCTAAATTTTCTCAATTGGCACAATTTGCTTACTAATTTATGTTAGTTGCAAAAATACCTTTTTCTTGTATCTAGTTAATTGTTTTTAAATAAATACTTAAAAAGAGGTGAGTACAAAGCATGTTATTGTGAGATAGATTCCTAGACTCATGATATTATAGGAAATTTTTCTTGTTATTTTTAAAGATTCTAACATTAGTATGATGCGAAACTAAATAGAAGATTAAATTATGCATGAAAGGCTGTTTATTTCCTAAATTTAATTATGCACGACTCTCTTTGAATTTCTATAAAGTAATGTGTTAATTCCACTATAACTAGGTATTCCTACTGATTGGGAGCAATATATTCATCGTTTTAGGAGAGCGAGAGGTGAAGGCAAAGATAGTTAATAGTTAAAGTGGTGCAATAAAAGTAAGTGTTTTTAGCCGCGATAGCTCATAACATTTTTATCATTTGTAAATCGTAGTTATTATATTTTTTTTAAGCAAAAAGAAAAACGAAATTGATTAACTCAAAAGGTGGTACCAGCAATAGCCACAAGACTAGCCTGGACGTCTGGAGACACACCAATCAAGCAACCAATTCGTTATATATTATTTATATCTTATAAAAGGGATGCCCATACATTCAGTGTTAATAAGCCCTTTTAAGACATTGGGCAAAGTTTGAAAGCTTTTATATTCAACTAATACATGCAACATTCTTCCCATTTGTGCGAGTTGATTGGCTATTTGATTCCCTTCTCTGTAAACGTGAGTGATGCAAGAGCAAGTGGATTGCATAAGGCTAGTTATATGGAATGCGTCTCTCTGATTAGAGTTTTGTGGTTGTTGGATAAGATTAAAAGCTTGCAGAGAGTCAGTCTCAATGTGTAGAGGGGAGTTCACAATCGCCATACCCCAATCGAAGCCATATTTAATGGCTCTTAGTTCTGCCTGCAAAGAAGATGTAGCTTGTAATGGGAAAAAGCAAGCTGCTATGAATTGACCATTTGAATCTCACAAAACAGCTCCCCCGGATGACATTATAGGTGTGAATGATGCATCGGTATTAATCTTGAAAGAATGGGAAGGAGGGCGCAACCAATAAATAAGTGAAGGCTTGCGCTGGAGAGAACCGAAGCCAGGCGGAAGAAGATCAGAAATAGAGTCCCAGTGCCGTTTAGCAAGCTTCCTGTGAGAATTAATTAAACCCCAACAATAAATCAAGTGACTTACCTTGGATTGTATTGAAGAGATCAAGAAATCACCCTCTCCCCAAGTAAAATTACAGAGAGCTGTCCAGGTAATCCATATAATTATTTGAGGTATATACCGCCGCAACAAGCCAAGAGTGGTTTTTGGTTGTGTTATAATCCACCAACTCATAATTTCCTAGCGCAAAGATGCTTTGCTATTGTTATCCCATAGTACATGACATCCAAAAAACCTCCAAATACCTTGTATAAATGGACACAAGTAAAAAACATGGTCGACTGAACCTTCAGCGGAATGGCAGAAAAGACAAATAGAAGGTCCAGAGAAACCCATCTTTTGAAGACGGCTGTGCAGAGGCAGAGCGTTTAGAAGCAATCTCCAAGTCAGAAAAGATATCTTTAGCGGAAATGTGTGGTCCCATAACATGGAGAAAGACAGAGTTTTGCTTTTATGATCACGCACCAAATCATAAATCACAGAAAAAGAAAGTTTAACTTCACTTACTCCAGTGTCTCCATTGAGGAGATTGTTCGACTCAAGAAGCTCCAAAACTAAGGGTTGAATCTTGCATAAGCATTTCCAGCTACATGAATCAATAATTTGATAACGCATGTCTCCTCTTCTTGCATATTTGTTGTGCATATACAAGGACCATAGTGATTTCCCATATTTATAAGCTAACCAAAGTTTGATCGAAAAAGCTTCTTGAATAGATAATAAAGATCGTAGACCCAGACCTCCTTCATCAGTTGGGTAATAAAGTTTTCTGTAGCTAACCCAATGATGCCGATCAAGACTTTGATTACTTCCCCAAAGAAAACAAGCCATTTTTGCTTCTAATATCTTTATCACTTCAGCAGGAATCTTCATAGCTCCCATAATATGAATGGGGAGGGAATTCAAAACATGTCTAATTAAAAGCAATCTTCCCCCATGAGACAGAAAACGTCTTGTCCACCCCATAAGCTTAGCATCAACTTTCTTCATTAAATTAGAGCAATAAGAAACACGGTTTATTCCTTGATAGATGGGGGCACCCAAATATGTGAAAGGAAGAGACTTCCTCTTAATAGCAAGGGATGACTCTAATCTGGAAATACTAGCAGAACTACATTTCTTTGAGACATATAACGAACATTTATCAAAATTTATTTGCTGCCCAGAAGCTGCTTGGTATCTCAGAAGAAAATCTTTGAAAATTTTGACACTAGTTTGGTCTCCTCTAATAAAAACCAGTAAGTCATCTGCGAAGGCCAAATGTGTAACCAGAGGACAATGCCGAGCAAGTTTATAAGGCTAGATTTTTCCCAAAGAAATCAATTGTGATAATCCCCTTGAGAAACATTCAGATGCCAGAATAAAAAGAAAAGGTGATAAAGGATCACCCTGCTTTACACCACGCCCAGTTTTAAAGAAACCATAATTTTTTCCATTCACACAAACAGAAAATCTAGTAGATGAAAGATGAGCCATAATCAGAGAAATAATGGCAGTAGAAAAACCCAAACGAAGCAATACAACTCTCAAAAAAGGCCAAGATACTCTGTCAAAGGCTTTCGCCATATCTAGCTTAATAGCTATATTATTACCTCTAGCCTTCCTATCAAGCTCATGGATCATCTCATTAGCTAGTAAAATTTGCGAATGAATCGATCTGCCCTTCATGAATCCTGCCTGCTCAGGAGATATAAGATCACCCAAAAAAGGAGTCAGTCGGTCAGTAAGAATGCGGGTGCATACCTTATTAATAAAATTGGAAAGACAGATAGGTCTGAATTGGCTGAAGCACGAAGGATTGTCCACTTTAGGTAGTAAAATGATCTGTGAGCAACTGAAAGATTGCGGAATAGGAAGACCCAAGAAGAATTCTTTGACTGCGCTGCAAACGTCCCATTTAATAATGTCCCAGCAATTCCTGTAAAATCGACCGTCAAAACCATCTGGACCCGAGGCACTAGACGGTTCAAGCTTCCACATAGCTTGTTTTATTTCAACATCAGAAGGAATATCACTCAACATACTATTTTGCTCATCCGAGACAATATTGGGAAGAAAGTCAAGCATAAAAGTGAAATCAATATCAGCATCAGCATTGGCCTTGAAAAGGTTTGAATAAAATTGGACAGCTTCCTCACCTATTTCCTGTTGTGTAGTTAGCCACTCACCATCCGAATCTTTAATAGTAGAGATTCTTTGAACTTTCCAAATGGTTTTGACATATGTATGGTAAAACTTGGTATTGGCATCACCATCCTCCAACCATTTTAAATGAGCTTTCTGCTTCCAAAACATTTCTTCTATATGAAGTTTACAAAGAAGTTGAGCCTGTTTCTCATTCCAGACAGCACGATTAGCATCTGAAGGATTTTGAACAAAATAATTTTCTGCTAATTCAGCAGCTACTTCTGCCTCCTTAACCATAGAAAAAATATTGCCAAAAACCTCCTTGTTCCATTGGCAAATAGCAGCTTTCAACTCTTTCAATTTAATATGCAAGCCTTTCATTCTGCCACCATGAAAAGAGTTTGCCCATGTTGTCCGAACCAATGGTAAAAAAGAATTGTGGGATAACCACATATGCTGAAATTTGAAGGATTTTGGAACATTATTTATAGCATGTTTACATTCAAGTAATAACGGAGAATGATCCGAAGAAGTTTTACCCAAATGCTTGACCAAAATCTCATCAAAAGCATCCAGAAAAGAAGGATTAGCCAAGAAACGATCAAGACGTTCCCAAACATGCCCAGAACTACGGATGCCAGTCCAAGTAAAAGAATTACCAATATGGGGCACATCAAGCAAACTACAACTATCAATGCAATTAGAGAAGTCTTGGATACTATGCAAACATGGAGAAGACCCACCTTTATATTCAGCCGGACATTTAATTATGTTAAAATCTCCACCCACAAGCCAAGGCCCCGAAATAGTATTAGTAAAAGATTCTAAATTATGCCACAAAATCCGCCTAGCTGCCCGAGAGTGAGCACCATAAACTGAAGCCAAACTAAAATGTAAGTTAGCATGAACAATTTTCACCTTAACAAAAACAACCTGGCCCTTATCATCAAAATTAGATAATTCAAATATATTGTCTTTCCAGAAAAACCACACCTTATTAGTTGAACTACCAAAGAAATTGGAAAAGCCCAACTTAGAAGCAAAAGAAGAAATTGTCACCACCAGCAATAGGTTCAATGATCATTAGCAAACAAATATGGAAATCAAAACATAGCTTATGAAGACGGGAAAAAGAGGAATTAATACCTTTAGTATTCCAGCATAAAAGATTCATTGGATAAGAGAAGGGGAAGAAGCTATAGCTTTGGAAGAGTAACGAGTCACTATAGTTGTAGCATCAATTTGAACCTTCTTACGGCCACGTTTTTTCTTAGTCACTGGCACAAAATCATCGTTCCCAGCAGCAGCATTCAATCTCCTCCCAATTAATAAACCAGAAGCGCGCAAATTGTCTAATGGAACCTGTTCAATAACACAATCATCACCTTCTGAAATATGGCCATTAGACAAAGAATCCGAGGGAGATTCTGGACGATCGACATCAGAATGTTGCCCTGGAATATGAGAATTATTATCCTTCATACCAGCTAATTCCGCAACAAAATCAACATTCACTTCAATTGCAGGAGTATCTCCAGTCGGAGGAGGAATACCATCCAGAGGAGCTTCTGAAATTAAATTTGCATGGGATATATGGCACTGTTCATTCAAAGATGACGAGGAAGCCTTTTCAAGATTGGATGAATTGTGTACAAAATTAACATTAGAGGTCCCATCGTCTTTTCGGGAAACATCAGATGCAAGTTTTCCTGTTTCTGTCTCATCTGGCTTCTTAACTACCCATTCTTTTCTGGAAACAACCTTTTCATTAACAACAGGTAATACAGGACCCGACGTATCCGATTTACCATCATTTTGAACATTAACATTACAAGAATTGGTATGATGACCGAAATGTTCACAATGAGTGCAGTAAATAAGAAGATCTTCGTAACACACAGTCTGAAAGAAACCTTTTGAACCATTATTGATCCAAATTTTTGTTGGTAAATCCTTTGATACATCAACCTCTATACAGACACGAGCTGTAGAAGGACACAACAATAATGCAGTAGCACTGTCCATTTTAAGGGGGGAACCAATAATGGAGGCAATATTGAAAAGAGCTTCTTTATCGAAGAAGTGAATGGGTAATCCATCAAAAGAGACCCAAATCGGAACAATGGGGCTGTCTATATTGGAACGAAAGTAAGGAGACCACTTCGAAACCACCATTGCAAATCCATTAAAGTACCAAGTATTCCGGAGCCAACAACGCAAATAATCAACTTCAAGATCAAAATTGATCAAGACATGGAGATCATCAATAAGTCCCAATTTAAAAGTTCCTTTAAAACCTACTACCTCTAAAGATTTCTTCAAATATGTCATAGCAGGTCGGCCAGCATTAAAGGTTCCAATTAAGGCATAATGGAATGGTTTAGATAACAAAGCAACATCAGAATCAGAAAAAGAAATTGAAGGCACACCTTTAAATTTTCCAATATCAGGGTTCGTTAAAAACCGTTTGTTTAAGGAAGATGCAAAAGAACGGGACTCATCAAGGGAAGCCGCAGCTGAACCACTGACTGCCGCCGTATAAGACCGGACAACAGGCTCAGGAAGAGCCGCCGCCGGCTGTGAAGGAGCAGATGCCGTGTCGATGAAGGATGTGAAACAGGAGAGAGAAGAGAGCTTTTTATATAACTATGTTTTACAGATAAAATGCATTATTTAGCCTGTATTTTTATTTGTAGTTATTATACATATATATATATATATATGAAGTTAATTTGTTTTAAATGTATTAGATTAGTAATTTATTGTTAACGATATGGTTGTGTATGAATTTTTTTTATTTGGTAATAAAGTAGTAATAAGAATTGATTTTTGTACTTTAGACTCATTTTATTTATTTAAACAAATAAATAAAATTTTGCAATATTGCTTCAAATAGTAAAAAATAATAATAATATAAAATAATAAACAAATAATAATATAAAATATAAATTTCCCAATTATTTCAAATAGTAAAAAAATAAAAATAAATTTTGCGAAGGTTATGAATCATCGTAAAAAGAAGATTGTTTATATATATATATTATAAAAAAACTGTGGTGGTTCAAAATATTCATTAAGAAAAGATAGTGATAATTATTAAACCGTCGTTATAATTTTTAAAATAAAATTTAAATCTATTTTTGTGACAATTATATCAAGTCAAATTTAACGATAATCATAAAACTGTCACAAAATATCATTTAGCAATGGTTATGTGGACGATTGGCTAAAATCGTCGCTATATAATCTAGCGATGCCTTTATTAGCGACGGTTTCTAATTGTTGGAAGAGGTGATATATTTTTAACTGTAGCTAAATCACCATTTTTTTTTTGCAGTGATGCAAAAATTAATAGATTTGAATACATTAATTTTAAGATTAATGAATAACTGAGTTCCTTATTTTTTTAGTCCAAGTTTATTTTTTATTTTTTATACTTTGATTTAATTTAAATCTCAATTAAATTATTAGTATTGTAATTAGTTATATGAAAAAAAAAATTATTAGTTATATGTTATTAAACATATGGATGAATTAAATTGTTATAAAATTCAAATTTTGATAATTTTCTATGACAAATTAGAAATGTTAGCAAAAACAGGGATGAAAGGTCCTTGCCAAGGAAATCACTAGCCATTACAAGGATCGGAAAGCTTTTTCTATTTTGTTCTTTTTTAACTTAAAGGAAAAGAAATGGCAAGTCGAGTTGTTTGAAAAGAAAATTGAAAAAAATATATCAAATTCTAGATTTTTTTAATACTTTACAGTGTGAAATATTGAAAAGCATATTACTATACTCTAGCTCAAAAGATTACTATTGTCAGTATTTACATTGTTGATTAATATATAAAATCCTAATAGCTTAAGCTATAGGAATCAATTTATATATGAAAAGTAAATATATAAATGCTAAATTCCAAGACAATGAAAATAATTTAACATATATTTAATATTGTGTATTGTAGAGTTCAATAGTTTTTGATAAATTATGTTTGAAATTGATATTGACAATTAATTTTTTTAACCTTTTTAAATTATTATAAATAGTTTACTGAAAAATAAAAAATTAAAAAATAAACAGAAAGTCAAAATATAATTTTAAGAAACATGTTTAAATTCAAAAAATAAATAAATAAATCTTATGTACACATATCAATGATATCGATGCTTTTATCAATGATATAAATGTTAAATTTTTTAAATTAATAAAAGCATTTTTACTGATTATTATTTGGCTTATGAATGATGAATGGATTAGAAATAAAAAAATAAAATATTTTATTTAACTTGAACAAGACTTTATAAAACCCTTACTAATATGAAGAAAATATACTTATGAACTAGATTAACTTTATGTTATAGAGAATATGTAATTAATAACTAAGGCTTATTATTATTAGAATTGAAAACTTAGAGTAAATCTTTTTTATAATTGAAAATATTTTAATAGCTTTTGAAAATAAGCAGTTATATATATATTTTTATCATAATTAGTTAAATATTAACTGTTACGAGAAAATAGAAAATGCAAGGGAAATTTTCTCTAAAACATGCTTTTTATTAATTTAAAAACTTTAACATATATATTTAAAAGATTAAAATATTAATTGTATATATAAGTTTTTTTGCAGGGGGTGGAGGAGCTTTGAATTCTTATTGAAGGAAAAACTGATATAATATAATAGTAGTGTGACGTGTTGAGGGTCTCTCTTGATTACAACAAAAACTTTTTTTTTTTTTTTCTAAGTCACAACAAAAGCAAAATTGTGGGAGAAAATGAAAAAAATTTGTTTGACCACATTATAATGTCCATCTATAATTAATTATTTCTACTTATTCTTTTAGTTTTCCACCTTTTATTCTTTCTTGGTCCAATGTTTTAGTGCTTTATACTTAAAATTCTTATTTCTAATTGACTGGAATTTCTATGACTTTGCCTTCACAAAATGTTTATTATGAGAAAATTTAAAAGGTACAGATAATAATCTGCCTATTTGTGCTAACTGTATACATACACTGTATATTAAAAGATTAAAGTTATATAGGAGTAAACAATATTTAAAAAATATAAAATTATAAATTGATATAAATTCCCTAATTCTATACTAAATACTCCAATATATAATATAATATATATATATAACAAATATACATCATATACACATCATATATATTAAATATACAAACATATATACATCATGTACACCAAATATACAACATATATATTATATAAACTAAATATGAAGCAAATGTACAATAAATACACAACATATATGCAACCTAAAACCTAATTGGCAGAAAATTTTTATCAAAAAAAAAAATCAAATAACACAATCAAAATGTATATATATATATATATAATAGAAAAAATAACATATCTAATTATGTGTAAACCCAAATAATAGAACCAAATTGATTATCTAGAAAGAAATAGATGGGAAAAAGATTAAAAATCCAAATACCATTCAAAATAAAAGAAAAGTAAAAATCCACTATATTGCCAACGAGATTAAAGGAAAGAAATAGCTGGTCGGCGAGATGAGCAGCCGATTGGGACATTAATAGAAAAGACAGAGAGAGAGAGATCGGAACAATAAATAAATAAATAAAAGAAAAAATAAACAAAAAAAATAGAAAAATCACATACTTACCGATCAAAAAATGACGCTGGCGATGAGAGGACCAACATAAAAGGCAGGACAGCAGGAACATAGAGGCTGGAGCTGCAGCTAAAGAAAAGAAAGGGAAAAAATGAGAAAAGAGTAGGGTTTTAAACTTATATATTAAAAATTTAGCGATAAAAAAATGGGTCGCTAATAAGTCTCTAAATAGCGATTGATGCAAATTGATAGCTAATTTCGTCGCCAAATTAAATGTTCTGATACCTAACTTAAGTAGGTGTCCAAAATCGTCGCTAAATTAGCGACCAATTTATGTCGGTCGCTAATTCTGTCCCCAAATTAAATACTCCATTTGCTCGACATAATTCGGTTGTTAAATCATCGTAGCAACAGATTTATATGGGTCGCTCATTTCGTCATTAAATTAAAATGCTACAATTTATTTTTTATCCTGACTTAATTCAGTACCCAAAACCGTCGCCATTTAGCGACAGATATAATTTTATCGATAATTTTGAAAAGAAAAAATTGTAAATAGCGACATTTATTAACCCGTCGCTATTTAGTGATGAAATGTTCTGTCCCAAATTATCTGATAAAGGCGCAAAAGATTCCTGCTTGATTTTAGCGACAAATTTGACAACGAACGTCAAAATTTATTGCTAAGCTCAGCGGGAAAAGTTATGGGCCAAATATTATCGATGATTATTTCTGTCCGTCTCTAATCGGTCGCTAAATATTTTAAGACATAATCCGTTGCAATTTCGTCGCTGAGTAGCTTCTAACGTCATTAATTTCTGTCGCTATTCTTTATTTTTCTTGTAGTGATACTCAATCTTCACCTATGAGCGAGTGACCTATGATAGGTAACAAAGAATGAAGTCAAAGTATAACATTTCATATTCAAGATACTGTTAAATATCTCAAGTCTAAGGATACATGCACAATTGTATGATGAGATAATAGCATTAACATTGAATAGATATTCCATATGACTGTCTCGTGATGGGTTGTCCAATGAACTTAACTATTCTTAGCAAACATCCATATATTAACTATAAACATCCACATGTTTACAGCTTATGGGATTAATTGCTTTATCATGATTAAGTAGTATAATATAAGCCAATTTAACCACTTTAACATTGATGTATTATTTGTCAACACTAAATGACTAGGGATATATTTAGGTATAAATATATTTGCACATGATAGAAATCTCATTATCATGATCTCTATCATGATTCCTTCGTGTTGTCATTCTATACAGAAACAATTTATGGTTTCATTTAAGTTAATGCGAATGAATGCATACATGTATCTAATATGAAGAAATGATAAATATGTCATACATGAAACAAACAATACATCATGTCCTAGAGGCGATTCATTTAAGACATCTCTCATAGTCTAAAAATTTATATCCCTTTTGGTTAAGAAATGCCCAACTAGTGATAACCCAACTCTGTTCACATCCACCTCCAGTTCACCTGCCCATCCTCGTTAATTAAGAGATTTCTATAGAACGCTTGAACATTGTTAGCCTTAAAGGTGGCTATAAGAAGGCATACATAAAAATATAAAATTGAAAAAGCTCTAAAACCTATAAAGCACAAAACAAGAAATCTCTCTTGATAGAGAGACTTAAATTTAAGGAGTACTTCTTAATTATGTTAAGAAGAAGAAGTACTTCTTAACTGATCACTTTTTTTTGAAATCCTTATTTTGTCATAAAAAAAACAAATCTCTTTTTTTTTTAAACCAATAAAAACAAATCTCTTATAAAAAAAGGATTGTATTTAGTAATATTTAATATGAATAAATGAATTTAAACATTAAATTTAATAAATAAAACAAGTAGATTAGTAAAATTGAAAAAAAAAAATTAAAACCTAATTGTAAAGTTTATGCCAAAGACAAATTGAGTTAAAATATAATTCAAGCTGATGTTAATCAAAATATTTTGAATCGAGTTTAAGTTTGTTTCTAGCTCAACTCGACCCGTCGGATTTACAGTAATGAAGATTTTTATGTAATTTTATTTTTTGCTGGATTTTAATGTAATTTTGGCAAACCAAAAATAGCCTTTCATCCGAGCAAAGAGCCAATCCAAAAGAGAACCAGAAAGAGGTAGTAAGTTGATAATGACACAGTGGATCACAGCCCCAAAGTCCTCTGAGTGAGAGTATAGCAGGAGTAATTTAAAAACGAAGAAATAGACGCCAGAGGAGAGGCGGGTGGTTCAAGTCGTTTTCCCTCTTTATCTATTCATCCATTTCCTTTCTTGTCCACGCGATCTTCTTCTCACTCTTTCTCTCTCTAAACTCTTTTGTTTCTCAGTTTCTTCTCTCT
Source organism: Garcia nutans (assembly GCA_947685225.1). Lineage (NCBI taxonomy): Eukaryota > Viridiplantae > Streptophyta > Magnoliopsida > Malpighiales > Euphorbiaceae > Garcia > Garcia nutans. Next base: position 9,213,707 of record CANTUV010000024.1, on the reverse strand, counting down.
CCCACTCATGGCTTTGCAATCATCATCGCTTTCTCCCATTCCTCAACCCCTTCTCTACTCTTCCAATGCCAATGGCTATTCCTCTTCAAAAGCACATACCTCTGTTTTCGCTTACACTAATAATAATAACAATAACAATAACAATCGCTTGTTTGTTGATTTTGTTGGATTATATTCTAAATCCAAGCGTGCTAGACGAAGAATTGGTGTCTCTTCTTCTTCGTCAATTGCTCGAACGAATTACTCTAGATTTCTACGTAAAAAATCATTGTCATCTTCAGTTATTGCTACTTTTCGTACTGAATCGGTGCCTGATTTGAAGCCCGAGGTAATGTTTGTTTTTGCATTTTTTTTTCGTTAAATGAATGAATTGGAATTTGTTCTTGCATAAGAGTATCCTGAACTTTGATATATTTTTGAAAAAAAATTACTTTTTCTCCTATATTTTTGCGTAGGCTTTGTTTGGGAGTTCTATCTCTATCAGTATGCTTTTTGGAAGTCAAAATTAATTTTCTTATAACCTTTTGCTTTAAAAGGCTAGAAATTTATGAAATGTGTGTAATTTAGAATATGCGAACCAGACGGCACCCTGGGATTCTAATATTCCATGGTTCCAGCTACCGCTTTCTTCAACTTTAGAGCACGTTTGAATTCCGAATACATTCCAATTCTTGGAAGGATTTCATTTTTTGTTGTGTTAAAATAATTTTAAATTTGCCTATCTTTTTAATAATTATTAAATTAATTTCAAGGTGCATCAAACAACACCCTTACTGGCAAAAAATATTTTGATTGCCTTTATTATATAGTTATATACCTTACAAGTGTTTTACATCTATGAATTTGCAGTACTATGACCATGATGACTTTTTTTTTTAACGTGGTAGAATAGAGGGTTAGAGCAGAGAGAATGATGGGTGTTCAAATTGTGTGTTCTATTTCAAGTCCACAAGTTCTTCATTTCTTTTTCAATTCTTGATCATGAAAGGAGTCATTAGTAACGCAGGAAACTGAAATTCTAAGCTATGAATGATAATCCATTGATTGTGATATTTGCTAATCAGGGGGCGCATGTGTATTTCAAATTCCATATATTTTAAATGGATATATTTGCTAATGAAATGATATGCTGTTTGCTTATTGCTTAGCATTCTAAATGTGTTCTTTTGTTTGCTTTCAATTCTTATAAAGCATTATTGATTTTAAAAAATGAATATTTTGCTTCGACAATGTTGATTGATCAGTATCATAGGATTTTAAAATTGCTTTTGTCGCTATAGAGTTCCAAAATCCTTAAATGTGAAAGGTGTTTCAAAGATCTTAAAGTTATGCTTTTGCAATTCATAAGTACTATTCTTGTCTTTGATATATCAAATCTGAGCAATGTCACTTTCTCAGAGTTGAAAATTACTTTTAATTACAATGAATGTGGCTTAACAACACAGAGAGGGGGAAACTGAGCAATTTTAATTTCTTAGAGTAGAAAATTCAAATTTCTAACAAAGAAATCTTATCTTTAGTGATGATCTTCTGTTTCCTTATCAACAGAGAGAGAGAGAGAGAGAGAGAGAAACTGAGCAATTTTCACTTTCTTTAAGTAGAAAATTCTAATAAAAAAAATTATCTTTAATGATGATAAATTGTTGCTTATCAACATAGAGAAAGAGAAGGAGAGAGATGAGCAGTAGTTTATTGGTAGAAGATTTTGTGATTCTATGTTTGCTCTGTGCCATGAAAGGTAGATGAGGGTATAGATGGCCTTGCTGTTGCCTTTTCCTTGATTTTGGCTGTTTCTTTATGGCTTAAAGTTTGAGGTGCTTGGCAATTAAGTTAAGATGACGAACTTTTATTTTTGAAGTTATGGCAACATGCCACCCCTTGTTGTTAGATATAGTTGCATTTTAGGTTGGAGTTTCTTCCTAACCAAAGTCGGCCACTAAGATCAGTTGTACAATTGAAGGGAAATTTTTTATAGAAATACAAGACATTACAGACATCTCAAAGTTCAGATTTTCTACTACAATTATCTTAATTTTAAAAATTAACATTTTAAACTTGATAACATGCACAAAAGAAATGTGGAGATAGTGGTGTATTTGGAAAGGGAGAAATTTTTGGAATTGGCAGCCTTGTTGGATGCACAAATAACTGGAAGATTTTATATTGTTACTTTCTGAATGTTAAGTCCTTGATGAGAAGGCTCTTGAATTGTGATTTCAATAGGTACATTTTTTTAATTTCCCAATGAAAACCTAAAAAAAGGCATGCTATGAAAGCAAACTTTCTCTTACTGTGGTGACATAATTTTTCCCCTTGTTGCAGTTGTTGATAATTTATCTATTTGTATTATTAGGAGAACAAGTGTCCCATTGCCTCTATTTTACTTGATTTTCACTCTCTACAGGTTGCCAACTTGGAAGACATAGTATCAGAAAGAGGAGCATGTGGAGTTGGATTTATTGCTAATTTGGAGAACAAAGCATCACATGCGATAGTTGCGGATGCCCTTACAGCTCTTGGCTGTATGGAACACCGTGGTGGTTGTGGAGCAGACAATGACTCTGGTGATGGGTCTGGATTGATGACTTCAATTCCATGGGATCTATTTAACAATTGGGCTGACAAGCAAGGGATTGCTTCTTTGGATAAATTGCATACTGGTGTGGGGATGGTTTTCCTTCCTAGAGATGATAACTTTATGAAAGAAGCCAAAAAAGGTGATTATATAAAGAGGTTTGAGTTCAGTCTATTTTATGTCTTTGTGAATTATTATTGGCTGTCATCCTTCCTATTTTGTTTGGGTTGTGTATTATAGTTTTGTATAATCATGTGTGGTAAGTCCCTATTTGATTTAGATCCATCTTAATATTCATTTTATTTGGTAAATCCTTATTTTACTTGATTTAATTTTGTTACTTTTTATTTGAATGCCATGCTTTCTTTTGATTTTGTTTCTTGATGCGTGAGCCTAATGTCTGTATCACTGTCTTATATATTTTAATCAATAAACTACACCCCTAAAGGAGAGCCATATGTAGTATGCACTTATTATTTGCCCATTTATGAAAGTGTAAGAAATTTATATATATCCCTAAAATTTAAGTAAGATTTATTTTCTTCATTATGCAGCGAGTTCACTGGTGTCATTGCAGTCTAATATGTTCGCCTATTTCTTTCCTCGACCTTTGATCTGTCTGATTGATTGTAAAACATAATTGTTTTGTAGTTATTGTAAATATTTTTAAACAAGAAGGTCTTGAGGTGCTTGGATGGAGGCCTGTACCTGTAAATACATCTGTAGTTGGTTATTACGCAAAGGAAACCATGCCCAACATACAGCAGGTATTTGTTAGAGTTATTAAGGAAGAAAATCGTGATGACATTGAACGAGAACTCTATATCTGTAGGAAGCTGATTGAAAGGGCTGCAACCTCAGAAAGTTGGGGGGATGAGCTTTACATCTGTTCTTTGTCTAATCAAACAATTGTATATAAGGGAATGCTTCGCTCTGAAGTTCTTGGACTGTTTTATACTGACTTTCAGAGTGAGCTTTATCAATCACCTTTTGCCATTTATCATCGAAGGTATAGCACAAATACTAGTCCCAAATGGCCTCTTGCTCAACCTATGCGATTTCTTGGTCATAATGGAGAGATCAATACCATACAGGTTATGAAGTTGTCTATACTGCTGATCTATACTGGCACATGTTATGCAAATCTCTTAATTTTGATTTTAAAATGTATATTCAGGGCAACTTGAACTGGATGCAATCTCGAGAAAGCTCATTAAAGTCTCCTGTTTGGCATGGTCGTGAAAATGAAATCCGTCCTTTCGGTAACCCAAAGGCATCAGACTCAGCAAATCTGGATAGCGCAGCAGAAGTATGGCTTACTGCTTTTATATTTAGTGCTGTTATTTTTATTTGATGTTGCTATAGAAAATTTATCAAATTTGATTTGTACATTTCAGTAGATGAGTGCACTGTAACTTGTTTGTTGTTATATCTATGTTTTTTTATTAGATATTCCAATCTGGAACAGGATCAGGCAATGCATATACAATAATTAGGCAATAAAGAAGTGTCAAAGAAGTAGGCACCAACCATTTTTTTAGTAAAAAATGGAGGTACCTAATTGTCAAAAATGGAGGTGCCTAATTTAGGACATTGTCAAAAGTGGAGGTGCCTAATTTGGGGAATTGTCAAAGTAAAAAATGGAGGTGCCTAATTTAGGTAATTGTCAAAATGGAGGTGCCTAATTTATTAACTAATTTCACCAACCTATGTTTTTTGAAGCCTATATAAACCCATCTCCCTCATTTGGAGAATACACCTTAAAAATTGAAGAAGTAAAGAGAAGAGAGTGTCTTTGAGAGAATTTTGTGAGGAAAAATTCTTGTTCATAATTGAGTGAGGGTTGTGAGTGTTTGTAAACACATTGTATTTTTCTCCTTAATATAAGTCTGCAGCAGCTCCGGAGACGTAGGCATAATTGGCCGAACTCTGTTATCAAATTCTGTGTTAATATTCCGCATTTATTTTTTGCTCTCCTACTAATCTGGTTTAAGGGAATAGAGTGGTAATCACCTCAATTTCCCAACAACTGGTATCAGAGCTTTGGGTGATAAATTCTGTCAATTTTTTGCAAGATTACTATTCACGTGAATAGTGAATTTCGTGAATAGTGAAATTCTGTCGGCAATTCTGATTTGTCGACAAAGGTGTCCTAGTACACAGTGGTTTGCAGAAACAGTCAGAAACGATCCAAAGGAGTCCAGATTCGAGTGGGAGCGATGGCTGCAGATGAAGGAAAAGTGAGAATTGAAAAATTCGAAGGTGCGGACTTTGGCTTCTGGAAGATGCAGATAGAAGATTATCTGTACCAGAAAAAGTTATATTAACCTCTCTCAGGAATAAAGCCAGAAGGCATGAAAGATGAAGAATGGAATCTTCTCGACAGACAAGCCCTTGGAGTTATTCGATTGACATTATCACGAAATGTTGCTTTCAACATCGCCAAAGAAAAGACCACAGCAGGTCTAATGGCGGCTCTCTCCAACATGTATGAAAAGCCATCAGCTTCAAACAAAGTTCATTTGATGAAGCGGTTATTCAATTTGCAAATGGCAGAAGGGGCATCAGTAGCCCAACATCTGAATGAATTCAACACAATCACAACCCAGTTGAGTTCAGTAGAAATTGAATTTGATGCTGAAATTCGGGCTTTAATTCTCTTATCATCTCTACCAGATAGTTGGAATGCTACCGTTACAGCGGTCAGCAGCTCATCGGGAAAAACCAAATTAAAATTCGATGATGTTCGGGATCTGGTGTTGAGTGAAGAAATTCGTCGAAGAGAATTGGGTGAAGCATCTACCTCTTCAGCTTTACACACAGAATCTAGAGGGAGAACTTTAGAAAAAAGTTCAAATCGTGGCAGATCAAAATCTAGAAGAGACAAATCTAGATCGGGAAAGAAAGATTTCAAGTGTTATAACTGCGGCAAGAAGGGTCACTTTAAAAAAGATTGCCGAGCGCCAAAGAAAGATAGCGGTGCACAGGGATCTGCAAATGTGACCGAGGAAGCAGGTGATGCCATGATTCTAAGTGTCAACAGTCCAATTGAATCATGGATTTTAGATTCTGGGGCATCTTTTCACGCCACTCCGTGCCAAGAAATCATGGACAACTATGTCAGTGGTGATTTCGGGAAGGTTCATCTAGCTGATGATGAAACCTTAAAGATCGTAGGAAAAGGGGATGTCCGATTAAAGTTGTCAAACGGGAATACCTGGAAGCTGCAAGGAGTAAGACATATTCCTGGTCTTAAAAAGAATTTGCTCTCTGTAGGACAACTTGATGAAGATGGTTATGGTACAACCTTTAAAAGCGGTGAATGGAAGATTACCAAAGGAGCACTCGTCATTGCTCGTGGTAAGAAAACTGGCACTCTCTATGTAACCTCAAACTTAGAAAATGTTATTTCAGTAGCAGATGCAGATGAAAAATCAAACCTATGGCACCAAAGGCTTGGCCATATGAGCGAGAAAGGGCTGAAGACGCTTTTGTCAAAAGGAAAGTTGCCGGAACTGAAAAGTATCAATGTCGGCCTATGTGAAGATTGTATCTTTGGAAAACAAAAGAAGGTCAGTTTTTCAAAAATTGGCAAGACACCCAAGGCAGAAAAATTAGAGTTGGTCCATACCGATGTATGGGGACCGTCTCCAATTCCATCTCTTGCAGGCTCATTGTATTACGTCACATTCATTGACGATTCAACAAGAAAGGTATGGGTGTATTTTCTGAAGAAGAAATCAGAAGTCTTTGATACATTCAGAAAATGGAAGGCCATGGTAGAAAATGAAACTGGTTTGAAAGTCAAACGATTGAGGTCTGACAATGGAGGAGAGTACAGAGATAGAAGATTCAGAGAATTTTGCGCAAACAGCGGAATCAAGATGGAGAAAACAGTTCCCATGACACCGCAACAGAATGGCATAGCTGAGCGCATGAACAGAACTCTGAATGAACGTGCCAGAAGCATGAGGATACATGCTGACTTGCCCAAGAATTTATGGGCTGAAGCTGTCAACACCGCTGCCTACCTAATCAACCGTGGGCCTTCAGTACCTCTGGATGGTGGAATACCAGAGGAAGCATGGAGCAAAAAAGAGGTAAACCTTTCACACTTAAGAGTGTTTGGTTGTATCTCTTACATACATATAGATTCTGCTGGAAGAAGTAAATTGGATGCCAAGTCAAACAAATGTGTCTTTGTTGGATATGGTGGTGATGAGTTCGGTTACCGATTTTGGGATTATGAAAATCACAAGATCATTAGAAGCCGGGATGTCATATTCAATGAGAATGTGATGTACAAAGACAGATTAAATGCAAAATCAAATAGCTCCAAGATAGATGTTGAAAATAAGGAATTTGCTGAGTTCGAGGATATTTCTGGAAATGATGTTCAGAATAGTCCTGAAGTAGAGGAGCCAAGCACGCCGGAATTGAGGCGCTCCTCCAGAATTACAAGACCAATCCAACGTTACTCGCCTTCTTTGCATTACTTGTTGCTGACAGACAATGGTGAACCAGAGTGCTACGATGAAGCAATACAAGTGGAGGATTCAATCAAGTGGGAGTCTGCCATGAAAGATGAGATGGACTCACTCATGTCAAATCATACATGGGAATTAGCTGAACTACCACAAGGTAAGAAAGCACTTCACAACAAGTGGATTTACAGGATCAAAGAAGAGCATGATGGAAGTAAACGCTACAAAGCAAGATTGGTTGTAAAAGGTTTTCAACAAAAGGAAGGTGTTGATTATACTGAAATTTTCTCTCCAGTCGTGAAGCTTACGACAATCAGACTGGTATTGAAAATTGTAGCCGCAGAAAATTTACATCTTGAACAATTAGATGTAAAGACAGCATTCCTTCATGGAGATTTGGAGGAAGAGATCTACATGAAGCAACCAGAAGGCTTCATTAAGGCAGACAAGAAAAATCTAGTGTGCAAGTTGAAAAAGAGTTTATATGGTCTGAAACAAGCTCCTAGACAGTGGTACAGAAAGTTTGATAGTTTTATGAGCAGCAGCGGTTTCACAAGATGCCAAGCAGATCATTGTTGCTACATCAAGAAGTTTGACAATAGCTTTATTATTTTATTGTTATACGTCGATGATATGCTCGTTGCAGGTTCAGACATGCAAGAGATTAAAAATTTAAAGCAGGAATTGTCAAAACAGTTTGCAATGAAAGATCTGGGTGCTGCAAAGCAGATTCTTGGAATGAGGATCAAGAGAGACATGAAGTCGGGAACTTTGATGTTATCACAGGCTGAGTACATAACCAAAGTACTAGCCAGATTCAACATGCAAGATGCTAAATCAGTGAGCACACCTTTAGGTGTTCATTTCAGACTCTCCAAAGAACAGTCACCGAAGACGGAGGAGGAACGTACACACATGGCAAAGGTGCCATATGCCTCAGCAATTGGGAGTTTGATGTATGCCATGGTTTGTACCAGACCAGATATTGCTCAAGCAGTGGGAGCTGTTAGCAGGTACATGAATAATCCAGGCAAGGCACACTGGGAAGCAGTCAAATGGATTTTCAGATATCTTCGAGGTACCACAGATAAGGCGCTTTGTTTTAAAAGTGGAGATACGACACTAGCAAGTTATGTGGATGCTGACTTAGCTGGAAATGTTGACGTTAGAAAGAGCACTACAGGGTATGTCTATACTCTAGGAGGTACCGCAGTGAGCTGGGTCTCTCAATTACAGAAGATAGTTGCTCTCTCCACAACTGAAGCAGAATATATCGCTGTCACGGAAGCCAGCAAAGAAATGGTTTGGCTCCAAGGTTTCTTGGAGGAGTTGGGCAAGAAGCAAGAAAATAATGTCTTGTATTGTGACAGTCAAAGTGCTATACATCTAGCGAAGAATCCGTCTTTTCATGCCAGAACAAAGCACATACAGTTGCGGTATCACTTTATCAGGTCACTTCTGGAAGATGGGATTTTGAAACTTGAGAAGATTAGTGGAACTCAAAATCCGGCAGACATGTTGACGAAGACGGTGACTATTGATAAACTGAAGTTGTGCTCAGCTTCAGTTGGCCTACACTAGTATCAAGGTCGTAGAAGAGCTGTTGCATTGATCAAGATGTGAAGACAGATTGAAATCGGTCTTCAAGTGGGAGATTGTCAAAGAAGTAGGCACCAACCATTTTTTTAGTAAAAAATGGAGGTACCTAATTGTCAAAAATGGAGGTGCCTAATTTAGGACATTGTCAAAAGTGAAGGTGCCTAATTTGGGGAATTGTCAAAGTAAAAAATGGAGGTGCCTAATTTAGGTAATTGTCAAAATGGAGGTGCCTAATTTATTAACTAATTTCACCAACCTATGTTTTTTGAAGCCTATATAAACCCATCTCCCTCATTTGGAGAATACACCTTAAAAATTGAAGAAGTAAAGAGAAGAGAATGTCTTTGAGAGAATTTTGTGAGGAAAAATTCTTGTTCATAATTGAGTGAGGGTTGTGAGTGTTTGTAAACACATTGTATTTTTCTCCTTAATATAAGTCTGCAGCAGCTCCAGAGACGTAGGCATAATTGGCCGAACTCCGTTATCAAATTCTGTGTTAATATTCCGCATTTATTTTTTGCTCTCCTACTAATCTGGTTTAAGGGAATAGAGTGGTAATCACCTCAATTTCCCAACAAGAAGCCAGCATACCCCATTTAAGTTATTCAAGCCTCCTCCTTGAATTCTGTGCTTTGACACTTAAGTTAGTAATTGTGGCATGCTTGCTTTTGATATTATGGAGCAATAAACTTGATCAAACCTATATGCACATTTACTTGTAGACACACTAGATGAATAGTTGGTCGATGAGAAATAATTATTGCGTTTCCTATTAGAGTTGCGTAATATATCAAATCACTAGGATAGTTAACTAATAACAGTACATGCGGTGGGGTGCAAGCCACAAGAAAGGGAGAAAGCTTGCTTACTGCCTACTTTAGTATCATAGGATTGGTAAGTTAATGTTATATATATTTTTATTTTTTTTATGTGGCTCTTCTAAGTTTGACTTGTTTCTACTTTCTTTTTTTTTGTTTGTCTTTTTAGTTGTTAATAAGAAGTGGCCAAACTCCTGAGGAGGCTCTAATGATCCTTGTCCCAGAGGCATATAAAAATCATCCAACTTTGATGATCAAATATCCAGAGGTACTTCTCTTTGACATTTCATGATTCCAATTAGGGCGCATTTATGATTATCGGACTAAATGTAAATTTGGATAGGATTTCCTGTCTTAGTGAACCTCTTTATGTTTCTCGTTATCAGATGGATGTTTTGGTTACATTCTTCTAATTTGTCAGTTTTTCTTTCTAAATGGATAAACCTCATCTATTTGGCTTCCGCTCATAGATTCTTTATTATTCTCTCAACTCCACCAAAGAGTAGACCTTTGGCTTTATTTTCTTGCAATTAATTTTGGGATTAAGGTTGAGTTGAGTTAATATATACATTATTGGTTTTCCTCAAGTATTGTTGATTTTAGTTAAAATATATTTCTCAACATTTTATGACAATCACATGGGACGCTTAATCAATTTATTTGCCCTAGGTTGTTGATTTTTATGACTATTACAAGGGTCAGATGGAAGCTTGGGATGGACCTGCTTTGCTTTTATTCAGGTAACACTTTCAAGGACCTACTTGCACTTCAAAGGTCACAAGACGATGATGGAGCCGATTGCATTATCTATTAAAGTAATCAATTTTAGGTTATAATGTGAGTATTAACAAGTTGTCACTAGAATTTTTGAGTAAAAAGTTTTGATCTTAAAAGAAAAAAGGAGGAAAAAAAAATCAAATGGGTCTTTGTAGTAACTTCTTTCTGAAGGGCTTAAGGATAATTTGGAATTTCCCAATGTTGTTAAAAGTGCTAGATGTACTTAAGCTCTAACGACCCTTGAAGACTAGGCTCCAGACACTTTGCTTAAGTGTGTGCCTGAGCTCAAGTTGGTGCTCATCATTGAAATAAAATAAGAAACATGTCTATAGGAAAGATGTATGACAAATATTGAGAAAAACGTTGGGTAAACTTTGATATTAAATAAGGTATTGTGCCGAGTTAGGCTTGTTCGTTTCAATGATTGTGATTATTTATGAGTGTGATTATTTATGAGTAGTAAAAATTCAATAAGTCATAATACTTTTTCAAGCCTTTGATTTAAAATATACATTTGTGATGGTCTTTGATCAATGACAAGCTATTTGAATTAGCAGGTGCAATTAAATATAGTGGGTTTAGTAATTTAGAGTTTCAATTAGTACAATTATAAAATGACTAGTAAGAATGTTTAAGATAATTTACATATTATTTGATAAATTGCACTTATTATTTGCAAAAACCTTTCTATCATTATTAAACTTAGCATTTTTAGTAAAAATAAAATAAATTATTTATATCAATAAAAGTATATATTAATAACATTAAATAGAAATAACTATATACAAATTTTTAAAACTCTCATGAAGTAAATTATTTATATTCAATGCATATGCACAAACACGTAAGCATATATAAATATAATTACACATTCATATATTTATATATTATTTTCATAGTTTCTATGAGGAAGTATGTGTTGGTTTATATGAATGTATATGTGTATGCATAGAAACATTATTAGTTTGATATTTTTATTGATTCTTGTCATAGTTTCTGTGATATAATATGTTTTTATATATGAATGCATATGCTTATTCAGAGTTTCAAAAATTCATATAAAGATTAAATTAAATTATTGGCAAGTATTTTTTTTTTACATTGTGAAGAAGACATGCCTTTAATTATCTATATATTTTTGTAATAGCCAGCAGTTGGTTGATGATGGCATTACTAGCGTTCAAACATATACCTGCTGTTTGGCTATAAATCAAAAACTGGCAGTTGAAAATATAATCATTAACTTTAGTTTATTTATTTATTTGATTGAGATCTCAAAAATTAAACTATAAACTTAATCACACTGCTAAATGCACACTAATTGTTTAGAGCTTCTATCTCGTAGTATGCAGAGTGAGTGAAATAATTGCCTGATCATGCTAATTACATTATTTTAAGCTCATAAATTTATAGATAATGCTTAATCATGTAACATGATGAGAGCAAGTTCTATCAAACTGCGAGTAAATTCTTATTTTATTTTCTTTTTCTTTGTTGACATTCTCTAATTTTCTGAGTTAATTTCACCAATCATTCTTGAACTTTCTATTTGTACCATTAATATTACTAAGCTTCAGTTTGTCTTGATAAAATCTCCTTATTTTAATTTCTTTCCATTCATTGACTCCATTTTCCTATTAGGAGATAGTTACATGGACTCCACGTGGCATACATGGAGTCATATGTCCAAAAAATTTTCTTTGTTCACATTAATTTTCCAAATCCAAGTTAGAAGTTGAAGTATTTTTCCCACTTTTTTTTTTGGACATAGCTCCACATGGTGGCATGTAGAGTCCATGTAACCATCACCTGGATGAAAATAGAGTCGGGGATTTTAATGTGAAGAAATTGAAATTTGGAGATATTGGCGGCATAAATAGAAACGTTCATGGATGGTTGATTATAATCCCTATTTTCTAGACTTTTTAGCCATATAACAATGTAAAGAAAAATTTGGGTTTGCTCACCACATCATAAAATTGGGAAATCTAACAAATAGCATAACACATCTTGTTTTACACAAGGTTGGCACCTTTTTTTTTATGTGAGTGAGGCTTCAAGGATTTTTCTGTTTCTATTAGGTTACATCAAGGTTCAACTTTGAGCTCTTATCTATTTGCCTTGGTCATGGATGAGCTAACAATTCATATATAAGGTGATATTCCTTGGTGTATGATGTTTGCAGATGATATTGTGTTGATATATGATACCCGAGCAGGTATAAGTCAAAAGTTGGAGTTATAGAGAAATACTTTGGAATCAAATGGTTTTAAGCTTAGTAGAACTAAGACTGAGTATATACATTTTAGATTTAATAACGCGAATAGAGGAGGCAAAGTTATTTTAGACGGAGTAGCAGTACCTCATAATAATCATTTTAAATATCTTGGTTCTATTATTCAAGCGGATGGTGGTTGTGAAGAAGATGTAAGTCATATGATTAAAGCTGGTCGGATAAAGTAGAGGAGTGCCATAAGAGTATTATGTGACCGAAAGATGCCAGTTAAATTGAAAGAAAAATTCTTTCGTACTGTCATACGGCCTACGATGATGTATGGTAGTGAGTGTTGGGCTGTGAAAGGACAACACGTGAGTAAGATGCATGTTGCAGAGATGAGAATGATAAATGAATGTGTGTGTACACTAGAATGGATATAATCAGGAATGAGAGCATTAGAGAAAAAGTAGGGGTAGTGTATCGAGGATAAGATAAGAGAGCATAGATTAAGATGGTTTGGCCATGTGAAACGTAGACCTAGGGATGCACTGGTTAGGAAAACTGAACTAGTTAAAGTAGAAATATCTAAGAGAGGCAGAGGTAGACCTAAATTAACTTTGACAAAAGTGGTACAAAAGGATCTTGCTGTTTTAAATTTATCAGAAGAGGTAGTCTTAAATCGAATCGAGTGGAAAAGAAGAATCCATATAGCCGACCCTAATTAGCTTGGGATTAAGGCTTTGTTGTTGTTGTTGTTGTGAGGTTTCAAGGTTTGGTGCATGATTAACCTTAAGTGTGCGTAGGGAAATTCACCTTTCTGTTGCCATTTTAGCAACACCTGTGCTGTCTTTCATGTTGGTTCTAGTATGTACTTTGTGAACTTGATTACAACTCTGTGGGTTATGATTTGGGAACATACCACTATAAAATGTGAAGCATGGCTGAGTTTGACAATCTTAAGCTAAATTAATATGTGGGCTTGTCCTCATAAATGTGTATTTCATTTGTATTATTTCTTGAGTATACCTTGGAGAAATGGCAAATGAATGCAAGTGTGGAAACATATGCTACATTTTTCCTTGTTGTACAATGAGGTTTTACAAATTTGTGCTTTGTACTACTCGCTAAGATTTTTAAGTAGCACTTTAGTATCCCTTCTTTTATATACATATTCAAATATATATGACTACATATATATGCGGTTCCACAGATATGGGTATATATAGTTTCTCCACATGCTTTTATATGTATACATACATATATTTCTTTATTTAGTTCCCTTGAAGATTAGTCTGTTTTAAATATTTCTGTTGTTTAGCTATTTGTTTTTCCCAGGTGTCATTCTCCTTTCTGATTGTTGCTATTCTATCTAAATGGCACAGTGATGGAAAAACAGTTGGTGCTTGTCTTGATCGGAATGGACTTCGTCCTGCTAGGTATTGGCGGACAGCAGACAATTTTGTTTATGTTGCATCTGAGGTGTGTTCTACATATCTTTTGACCTGGAATTACTTTAAATGTTATGAGTTTGAAGGAACCCACTTCAGATTACAGTGGATATTGGAGCTTGACTTACTTCTTTTGGTGCTTTTTGATTTTTCTCGATTTGTGTCTTTTGGTTCTCTGATTATGTTGTTTAATGTTAGTTTTTGCAAAATATCTTTATTTTTTTTTAGTATTTTTAAGTGGTCAACTTTATTAGGCCTAAATTATGTTGTTTTTGCCTTAGTTGTTTTAAAATTACTTGAAATTTTGTTATTACTAATGTTCATAACATTGCATAATTTCATGAGTGTATATTTCTTGAGTTGGGTTTATCAGAGCCCAACAACGTCTGGCTACATTTGTGTTAGATCAGGCCCGAATATCTTAATGGTTATATTTCATCCTTAAAGCCAATGTTTATGCTGCTTTATTTTTCAATGGAAATTGTATCTACATATGTAGAATGTAGATAAGTGAATCAAGCATTGAATGTTTTAAAAGTTTTGGTAGTATTAGTTAATAATATGCTATCCACCACTTTCTGAGCAGGCATCTGACTTTGAGAATGACATACAGGCATTTGGCTATGTTGCAGTTTTGAAATATTTGTTATATTCTCTATGTTTTGGTTCCAAATCTATTCCTCAGAGGGCTAAATTACTGAACATATAACTGATTATATGGAGCAATGCTTACATATCTTGTGGGAATAGGATATGCTCTGTTTTCTTTCCAATTGAGATTTAGGAATTGGTTTTTCCTTACTTGAGTTCCTAAACTAGGAGGTTGTTGCATTTGAAATAATGCTGATGGAACATGCATGAACATGGGATATACTTGAAAGAAAAATCCATTTGTGACGCGGACCCTTAGCAACGATGGCAGCAAACCCAATGTATAACAATGGTAGATAACTCCTTGAAATTTGATAATCACCTCCTAAGAAACCCAACGCCTATAAAGAGGCACGAACTTACTATGATTAAAGGATTTAGTTGGTAAGAAGAAGGAAAACGCCACAACTCTTGTTGATAAGTAAACCTAATTCTTGATGCAAAGAAAGAATTAAAGAATCCACTCTAATCTCTCTCACACGAAAATTCACAAGAAGAACTTGTAGAAGAATTCGAAAATTTTTATTAATTGTTTTAGTCTGAAATTCGGCCTAATAGTGCCCTTAAATAAGGGTTACAAAATTCCTAATTGCATATGGAAAACTAAAACATTCCTAATTGCATAAGGAAAACATTTCTAATTGCATAAGGAAAACATTCCTAATCCACTAAGGAAAATATAAACTATGGAAACAAAATCCTAATCCAATAAGGAAAATATAAAGTATGGAAACAACCAAACTAATCCCTTCAACATAAGAAACGCCCCACACTATTTGGGCTGTCCATGGGCCTTAAATTACTTCCCAAGGCTTTATATGAACCCCCATGGACCTTTCTTGCACGTTGAACCTTTCTTTAGCTAGCCTTTAGCTTGCACATTAAGCATCATAATCAGTTTTGGTGTGCCTTCTTCAAGCTCTATCTCCATCTTCTTAAATGATAATTCTTTAAGCTCTTTGGAAATCTCTTCTTGAATATGCAAAGCCATACTAGCTTGATATCTTTGCCTTGCTCCTAGTGATTGGTCCACTTGCTAGCTTCAAGGGATCCTTTCTTGCATCAATTTGGCTTCGTGCTCCCTCTCTGAGATTGTGATTCTGTGAAAGAAATATCTTATATTTTGCTGTTATGAATTTGTTGTGCCTCTAATAAACTGCCCATCGTGATTCTTCCCCGTCATTCTTTTAATGTTGTTTCCCAATGTTGTCTTCTTATAGTTCAGGCAGTTAACTATACTTTTTTTCTTTTATTTTATTTTTTTATTCAAGGTTGGCGTTCTACCAATGGATGAATCAAAAGTAACAATGAAAGGGCGACTTGGTCCGGGAATGATGATAGCTGTGGATTTGCTTGGTGGTCAGGTTTGTGTAAATGTTTTTTGGTACTTGATACCCTTACAAGGTTAATAACATCGGAAGTAGTTGTATGGTTCTTAGTGGTTTTTACAACCATTATACTTGTTTTTCCAAAACTGTCAAAGCAGTTTTTCAGAAATTGTCTTTTTTTCATTTGCAAAATGAAATTGATTTGTGATGTTCATTTCTCACTGTCTTAAAAATACAAGCTGCCCAATTACTGCTGGTTTTCTGTATTGATCACACTTATTTTTTTTTATTTTTGAATAGTAATTGTACTATATTTCAGTGCAATGTGCTTGGTATATGGTGAAAAAATGAGACAGGGTGATTATCTTTCAACATGCTATTTAGAAATTGACAAATTGCTTACCATTTTAAGAAGAGAATTATCATATTACTTGAATGACATATCCAGACTAGACTGTTTGATTAAATTGCACTCCAGCTTCTCGTTACTTTGGTGTTGCTGCCCTATCCTGCCCCCAAAGTAACATCTTAGGTGATTCTGTAATGACACTAATTGTACTGTGGGACGATAAATAGTATAGCTCTGGTATCGCTGGCTGTGGCTGTGCTTCCATTTGTATGATTGGCAGCAGCATGGATTTTATCTAAACTATGCTTAGTGGAAATATTTTTTCTTTTTGGTGTAAATTAAAACTTCAATCAGTTGTTTGGTCCAATTTTATTGGATTCTAATTTCTAAATTGTTCAGTCTTCAATATTTGAAAAAGAAATTCATAAGGTTAAAAAGTCTTTTAGTTTGACCTTTCCTTTTAAAGATATTACCAAGGTTTGAAGGATATGAAGCTTATATATTTATTTTAATTTCTTAAGAATTTCAATTTGCAGGTTTATGAGAATACTGAAGTAAAAAAGCGAGTAGCTTTATCATATCCATATGGGAAATGGGTTGGCGAAAATTTACGATCTTTAAAGCCTGCAAACTTCCTGTCAGCAACAATTATAGACAATGAAGCGATTTTGCGACGTCAACAGTGAGTGTATTGTTTCATTTGCTGTTCTGAGATGTGCCAGATATGGTAGCATTGTCTGCTGGAAATTGTATTCATTTGAGATATGATTTCTGCTAGAAAGTAGACACTTCGTTGTTGATGTTCTGGAATGAGTCAGCTTGTCCCTGTTTTTATTTATTAAGTGTTTTATGATTGTTTGTGGGAACAAAGAACTCACATAGCCGATCCTAGTTAATTTTGGGATTAAGGTTGAGCTGTGTGGAGTTCTGATATTTTATGATAAAGGACCTACTGAACCTGATAAAAACAAACTTTTTCAAAAGCTAAGTTCAATGTGTTTTTTTTCAATGGTTGTGGAATTCTTTGATGATCACTTGTAATTGTTGATGAAACTAAACGGCAAGGGCATTTTCATCCACCATATCATAATAATGATACTTTTCTTTATAATTTATTTCACATTCCAAGTGGTGGAGCACAAGTGAAGGAGCCTGTAATCTACAATTTCTTTGCAAACTAACATTGGCGTCTCACTTTCATACCCTTGTTCCAATTTTTTTAGTCCAAATGCTACCTTAACATATAATTTACAAAAGGACAAGGGCTTTTGTATATACTATTTTTCTTCAACATGTTTAACATCTGCATCTTCAAGCATGTATTGCTACGCATGATATATTGATGGTGTATATTTATTGTAATATTCACCATCTTGGTTAGTGCTCACTATTTTATACTTTCATGGTACAGGGCTTTTGGCTACTCTAGTGAGGATGTTCAAATGGTTATTGAAACTATGGCTGCACAAGGAAAGGAGCCTACATTTTGCATGGGAGATGATATTCCATTGGCAATATTGTCCCAAAGGCCGCATATGCTTTATGATTATTTTAAACAACGATTTGCACAGGTTTCTGAGAAATATTTCTGTTTTTCTTCTATGTATTTTTAAATATGCTAGTAAAACTATTTCTCTTTGTTCCAAAATTGGAAAAGGGATGAATTTTTTAATGGCATCAATCATGCATGAATGTATCTTCATTTTCTGCTCAAATAATTGTTAAATTGATCTCTCTCTGTCTCTTATTTTCATGCACATTGACCTTCATACAAATTCTACATATAAAAAGCATTGATTGGGCATCTGACTACACTTGCAATTTAATGATCTTTTATATTGTCATTTACATAGTCTCTTGAGAACTTGACTAAAACTGTGGATAGAGAGTTGCTTTTACCTATCTAATGAAACTAAGACATATGCCGTATCTTTTAAAAGCAAAGTTCAATATGGATAATCTATCTCTCATGTTACTTCTCTTCATAATCAGGATTGTAGTTCTTTTTGCAAATTTTTATAGGTCGCATAGAATTCTTTTCTTGAAGAATCTGTTGCTTTTTTTTATTTTTATTTTTATTGTTTGATTGTAAAGAGCCTTTTGATACAAGTACAAGCTAACTTCAACAAATTCTTCTTTTTCATATTCTGTACTGGATGTGCACAGGTTACCAATCCAGCTATAGACCCTCTTAGGGAAGGATTAGTCATGTCTCTTGAGGTCAATATTGGGAAGCGAGGAAATATTTTAGAAGTTGGACCTGAAAATGCTTTGCAGGTGCGCTTGTATTATCCTTTCTAGCTCATGGTTAATTAATGGCCCAACAACACTTCTATTGAAATAATTAGCTTGTTTATTTTTTGTATTGGGAATGAAATTAATAGTTTATTGTTTTTATCAGGTTATCTTATCTAGTCCTGTCTTGAATGAAGGAGAGCTTGAGTCCTTGCTTAAGGATCCCTACTTAAAACCTCAAGTTTTACCTATATTTTTTGATATACGCAAGGGGGCTGAGGGTACTCTGGAAAAAACTCTAATTAGGCTTTGTGAAGCTGCTGATGAAGCTGTTCGAAATGGTTCCCAACTGCTCATTCTATCTGACCGGTCTGATGAGCTCGTGGGTTCCCTTAGTTTTCCTCTTTTACTTTTGTAACGCACAAACTTTCCAGTATTTTCAATATTTAGACCTATGCGTAACTTAATATTGACAACTTTTACTATGGGAATAAGTGTAGACTTCAAGTGATCCTATAATTGTTGAAGGATTGCTATCTCTGGTTCTTTTTAGTTTTTATCCGTTTGAACTCATGCTTGTTTTATTTATCAAATTTTTTTGAACTTGGTATTTTTGTTGCTGAATGATGCCCTTTTTTTCTCCCTCAGGAGCCAACTCGGCCTGCAATTCCAATTCTTCTTGCTGTTGGTGCTGTTCATCAGCATCTTATCCAGAATGGCTTGCGAATGTCAACTTCTATCATAGCTGATACTGCTCAGTGCTTCAGCACTCATCAATTTGCCTGTTTGATTGGATATGGTGCAAGGTTATGCTTCCTTCTTAATGTGGAACTTTTTGTTACTGTCTTTCAATTTCGTTTATGTTAAACTTCGGTGGACTCTTTTCATAGTTAGCTTGAGGATCTATATTATGACTAAGGCCAAGTTGCTTGCATTATCTTCTCTCACTAGGATAAAAAAAATTGATCGTTTGCTGTGTATTGGTTATCCTTTGTCAGAGCTCATGTATTTTGAACATGAAAAACAGTAATGTTGCTTCTGTTTCAATTTTTGAAACTTCACCTTCTTTATTCTACACCGGGATATTGTAGAATTTTACATTGCTTGTGTTATTGCTGCACTTTCCATTTGCTTACTTTGGCAATAATGCGAAGTTTGAGTCAGTATCTTGTTCGCCAGTCTGATGTTAAAATAATTTTCCAGTGCTGTGTGTCCATATTTGGCATTGGAATCATGCCGTCAATGGCGTTTGAGTACTAAAACTGTGAATCTGATGCGGAACGGCAAGATGCCTACTGTAACAATTGAGCAAGCTCAAAAGAACTTTTGCAAGGTTAGTACACTGTTGAAAAAAGATGCATTTTTTTTCCTGGAATATCGAATTTTGCTGTATTTATTGTTTTATGGTGATTTTAGTAGTTATGCCCTGTAGACTGAGTACTTCTCTCTATCAGCAATCATGAAGCAAGAACAGGGATAGATTTTGACAACTAAATTACCTCCTTGATAAAGAATCAAGGAGTGCTTAGTAATTTGAATCTTGGAATTTCATCACTAGATATTTGGTTGGTTTCTAATGCTTTCTGGAAATTTCTTGAATGGTCTGTGCTTAGCAAACAGGAAATTATCTTTGAATTAATTATGGTGCTTGTTTTCCTAGCATGTGAGTTTGATCATGCCTCAACCATAAAACTGGAATGCTAAAAAGTAACATGTTATAAACTTGTTTTTTGTGCCAATGGTTATTGAGATAATTTAGAGCTGAGATTTATTCAAATGATATGTACACTAGGATTAATAAGTTGGTAGAAAGGTTATTAGCATTTAGAAACATGCTTTGGCCCGACTTCTAAAGTTCGACAATCTTGAGACTCAAAGAAAGCTTCCAAAAAGCTGATTCAGCTCTGCATTTGATATTAATATATGGAGTGTAGTTACTAATTATTCTTTATCATTCCAGGCAGTTAATTCTGGTCTTATGAAAATCCTTTCGAAGATGGGCATCTCATTGCTTTCAAGGTACAATTTGATAATGCCATTTTCTTTAAAGCTCTCTCTCTTGCCCTCCCTCATAGTTAGAGTTATGCCTGTTTTCCAATTGATTTGTTTGTTTTCTGCATAGTTATTGTGGTGCCCAGATATTTGAGATTTATGGATTAGGGAAGGAGGTTGTTGATCTAGCATTCTGTGGCAGTGTGTCAAAAATTGGTGGAGCAACTTTGGACGAGGTAAGTAAGACAAGGAATAGTGTTCATGTCTAGCAGCATTACACTGCTGAAAAAAAATGTAATTCTCATTAGCTGTTTTGAATTTTGTGCATGCATTTAAGTCTTGACCTGTGTTATTAGAGCTGAACCAAGTGTTGAACTGTTAAAATTGAAAATGAATGTTCAACAGATAATTCAATGGTTCAACCGCTGGCATTTTAATAATTAAAAATTATATATTTTTTAATTATTAGATATAAATAAAATAAATTATACATTTATATATATATGAATTCAAATATTTACATTTTTATAAATCTAAACTCAGGTTAAATCAAAATTAAATTGAATTTTACATTATTGTGGTTCAACCATGTGGTTTGGATGCAAACTGTGCGGTTTACCTGCGGTTCAATGCGGGTTAATAATTCTCTTGCTTATTCGGTATTTTACTTTAACCAACCCATTATACCTCATGGGTCATGGTTCAGTTCAACTGATCCAGTTGATGGGTTGGTTTGACTTTGATAACTATGGTGAGTCATAGATTGGAGGCTCTTTATATGCACTTTTATTTTTTCTCCTTTATATGTGTTTTCCCTGCATATTTAAGGTTGTGAAAAATAGTTATAATACTATGATGGATAGAATTTCTTACATTAAACTGCCATGAGAAAATGACTGCGAATAGGATACAAAAACCCTCAAAAATTCATGCTAACTTTAAAAAATAAAGTAGAATTTTGTATATGCCTGATCTGAGTACATACTCTTTTGTTCATGTAAAAATGCTTCTCTTTAGGTTTCCTAGATTTGAGAGGTAATAATAGTGTCTAGTTCTGGTTGTTTAATTTAGAGGAGAATTATGGATTAAGAGGACAGTTCCTTTGCATTTTACTATGGAAAGAGAATATAATGCAGTTTATACATGAGGACGATGTGCAAATCATGGGTTTTTAATTTGAATTCTGGGACATCTGGGATGGTCAGTTATGTGTAATTTTGTTGCTTACATGTAGTATCTGAAATTTTCAGGTTTAATGACAAAAAAAAAAAGAGTTCCAAAAGCATTTGCGTTTTCCAATTGCTGCACTTTTCTTTTGTTCATGTTTTTTCTTGAAATTATTGGTAGTGTTCATAAATTTAACTCCTGTTAACAACTTAAATGTAATTCGACTTTTCTCTCTAAGGTAACTAGAAAGTGATTCACTTGCTTCTCCACCCCTCGTCCACCCACACCCCCCAACACCCTCCTTCCTCCGAATGATCACCTAGACTTCTAATTTATATTAGAATGTTAAAAGTACTAAAATTTAAATTGCAAAAATAAGAAAATAAAAAATCAATATGAATTTCAAAATTTTAAAATCTGGAGGAAATTAGGTTTTTATAAAAATTCTAGCAAAAATGAATTAACTTGAATATTAAATTAATCGATATGAACATAACATAATATTGAGAGCACATAGATTAGAGAGAGAAGAAACACTGTTGGTAATTGCAGAACTGGCTGCAAATGAAAAAACACATTGTTTTGGATTTTTGTGGTGGTTAGCTCATTTTTCCAACAAATTTAAATATCAGGGTGCTATCCATTTCAGTATTTTTTCTTTTTTTATCTTTCCATTTTCTAATGTTTATGATTATTACTTCATTATAGTTGGCAAGGGAGTCACTCTCTTTCTGGGTTAAGGCTTTCTCTGAGGATACAGCTAAAAGACTGGAAAATTTTGGGTTCATACAATTCAGACCTGGAGGTATGCTAGTTGACAAATGTGTTCTACCCATAGGTTACTTAATTTTTGGTGATGGGTTGGGGATCAAGGTTATGTTGAGTTGAGTTATAGTTCAATTCTGGTTATAGAAATGTTGAAATTTTAGGTCAATTTTTATGGAGGCATATAGCAGTTGTGATCATAAACTTCAAATTTCCCTGAATGCTACATTTATATGCAATAACCTAAAATGTCAATTAACATCAAAGTTAGCAGCATTTTTCTTTTTAATTCTTTGAATTCTTATTTGCTTCTGTATTCTAAAGAGTACTCTGATATGTAACAGGGGAATATCATGGAAACAACCCAGAGATGTCAAAGCTTCTCCATAAAGCAGTTCGGCAAAAGAGTGAAAGTGCATTTTCTATTTACCAGCAGCATTTAGCCAATCGACCTGTTAATGTGAGTGCTAAAGTCGATTATTTTCTTTCATGTTTGACCTATCTGATATTTGGTTATTTTCTCTCTTTAACCTGAACCATAATCTTGTATTGACATCTTTAAGCATGACATCAGGTTCTTCGCGATCTTTTAGAGTTCAAGAGCGATAGGGGTCCAATTCCATTGCGAAAAGTTGAACCTGCTTCATCCATTGTTCAACGATTTTGCACTGGTGGAATGTCACTTGGGGCTATTTCAAGGGAGACTCATGAAGCAATTGCCATTGCAATGAACAGAATTGGTGGAAAGTCTAATTCAGGAGAAGGTGGTGAGGTATTTTTCTATTCTATCTTCCTGTGATTGTAGGCAACCAGAGAAGAAGAGGTGAGGGTCGGCAATGGAATTACTGCACTGTTATCTCTGCCACTGCCATCTACAGAAGTATGCACATCTATGCACACACACATTAATGCATTATCTAAGCACACACAAATTAATGCATTATCATCTCCAAATTAAGATATAACTTTTCCTTCTTTAGCATCATGTTAATTTTGTTCATTCTACAGATTTTGATGTTTACAGTATTATTTTCATCTAGGATCCAATTCGTTGGAGCCCACTTTCAGATGTTGTTGATGGTTATTCTCCTACATTGCCGCATCTCAAAGGGCTTCAAAATGGTGATACTGCTACCAGTGCCATTAAGCAGGTGTTGACAATGAACTTGTGCTTTTGAATCAGTTTTCTAACTCCACATGCAAGTCATAAGAAATATTGATAGGAAAAAGATCTGCACCAAAGCTGGTTAAATAAGACTGCTTTTTCACAAAAATTTGTATGATAATTATTTGCTTTATGATATTGGTTCCATCTTCTTCAGGTTGCATCAGGACGTTTTGGTGTCACTCCAACGTTCTTGGTCAATGCAGATCAGTTAGAAATCAAAATTGCCCAAGGCGCCAAGCCTGGCGAAGGTGGCCAATTACCTGGGAAGAAAGTTAGTGCATATATTGCAAGGTTGAGAAATTCTAAACCTGGAGTTCCGCTTATTTCTCCTCCCCCACACCATGATATTTATTCTATTGAAGATCTTGCCCAATTGATTTATGACCTTCATCAGGTGATTTTTGCTCTATTTTAAATCTTTCTTTCTTAATTAGAGATACATCATCTGAATTCCTATAGTAACTCCAATGTCCGTTCAACAAATAGGTTAACCCTAAGGCTAAGGTATCTGTAAAGCTTGTTGCAGAAGCTGGTATTGGTACAGTTGCTTCTGGAGTTGCAAAGGGTAATGCTGATATTATACAGGTATAATCTCATGTGTTCTCTATTTTGTTGAGCTGTAACATATCTTTTCTTTTTGTCTCCATGCATTCTCAAGATCTTATGAACTTTTCACAAGTGCAATGTAATTTGTAACTGCTGAAGAGATAAGACATTGAACTTCCAGTCCAAGTTTCTTTTTGGTTGCAACTTGTATGGAAATATTTATTAAAATGTCGATCAGAATTATATTTTGTGTTTGCTAGAAATTTAGAGTACATATTAAATGACTACTTGATAGTATAAGCTGGAGAACTGAATTACATGCTCATTATATGGTAAAACAGAAGCCTAGTATGAGTCAATAGTTTGAAGTCCTGGTTTTAGATGGTATGTTGGTTTGGTTTTTATCCTTCTTTTTCTTTCTTTTATTTCTTTACAAGCGTTTTCTTTTGAGGCTCCCTCCATATTTGAAATGAACATCCTTTGTTATTATTTTTATTGACTGGAACCTTTACCTCACTCTGTCTTTGTTGCATCCTTTCCCAACTTTATTTTTTTTATCCCAGGCATGTCACTTAAAATGTCTAATCATGGGATGTCAAAAGCTCGAGTGTCCAGAATGACACCTTTACCTTTTCTTTTTTGCTTTGTATATCTGTCTTTACTAATTCCATTTTGGCATTTAAAAATGTGTAAGATACACCACAGAAATAAAATAATGATCTTATGAGCTTACACAAAAGCATTCAGAAGCCAGTACTGATATCTCTGGCTGGCTTTGCAGATATCAGGGCATGATGGTGGAACAGGAGCTAGCCCTATAAGCTCCATTAAACATGCTGGTGGTCCTTGGGAACTTGGACTTACGGAAAGTCATCAGGTCATTATATTTGTGAATTAAATGTGGATCCACATGAATCATTTTATATACATTTTATGTGCTTTATGATCATCAAAAATCTTTTACAGACTCTCATTGCAAATGGACTCAGAGAAAGGGTAATTCTTAGGGTTGATGGGGGCTTCAAAAGTGGAGTTGATGTCATGATGGCTGCAGCAATGGGTGCTGATGAGTATGGATTTGGTTCTGTTGCAATGATTGCTACTGGATGTGTTATGGCTCGCATCTGTCATACAAATAATTGCCCAGTTGGTGTTGCCAGTCAGGTGCCATTTAAACATTAATTTTTGTTTTGCAATTGATATTTGTTTTCCTTCATTAATTAATTCCTTCAATTTGTTGATTCACTTTAGAGAGAGGAACTGCGTGCACGTTTTCCTGGTGTGCCTGGAGATCTTGTTAATTATTTTTTATACGTTGCTGAGGAGGTAATCTGTCTGCTTGTGTTTTCTGCTGTTTGATGAAGATTTTGCATTTATTGTTTGATCTGCAGTTTGAAACTTTCTAAAAATTTTCTAGAATTTGCTTCTGTTTTTCAGTAAATCTTGAAAGTTAACTAGTGCTCCTTGTTTTGACTAGGTAAGAGGCATGCTAGCACAATTGGGTTATGAGAAGTTGGATGATATTATTGGGCGAACAGATTTATTGCGACCCCGAGATATTTCCCTAGTGAAAACTCAGCATCTTGATCTCATTTATCTTCTTTCAGTATGTATAAGAACAGTAACTTATTGTACAATGATGAGTTTTTGCTCTCCTGCAAATCTAATATCAGTTCTACTTTCAGAGTGTTGGCTTACCTAAATGGAGCAGCACTGAAATCAGGAATCAAGATGTTCATAATAATGGTACTGTGTTGGACGATGTTTTACTTGCAGATCCAGAGGTAACAAAGTTCATTGTCAGATTGTCACTGGCTTAGCAATGTGGTCAAAGTTTTCTTATTGATTGGTATCTTTGGCTATAGATCCATGAAATATAAGCTTGAAGCTATCCAAAATAGTATCATTATTATGGCTATGCAAGGTTACTGTTTTACTTGAATCAATTTTCAACGAAAGTTTTCAAGTTTTTTAATGTTATCGTGAAGGAAAAGTAATAGAAAGGTGTTACTAACACAGTTTTTTTTTATTATTCTGCATCTACACCTGAAAACATGTTAAAATTTGGACTTCCATGTCATGATGGATCTTATTCAATATAATAAGTTATAAGCTCCTATATTTTATCATTTAAAGCAAAACCTTGCTAAAATAAGAAATGAGGCAACCCATTATTGAGAGAAACTATGAACCTACAATAAAAAGTTAACATATTACCACAACTTTAGTTGTTGAATTAGTCAGCTACCTTCTTAGATATAATTTTTGCTATTTTTCATGCTAGCAGCTAGCATCTCTACAGAGTGCTTTTCTTATCTGCATCTGTACTTATAAGATGCATGCCTTTTATATTTACAGATCTTGGATGCTATTAACAATGAAAAGTTTGTTAATAAAACCATAAAGATATACAATGTGGACCGTGCTGTTTGTGGGCGTGTAGCAGGTGTGGTTGCAAAGAAATATGGGGAAACTGGATTTACTGGGGAGCTGAACATAAGGTAAGTAGTGGTGTCTTGATAGCAGGCTTATATTTAGAGAATGCATAACAGGCAATTGCTCAATCTAAAAGAGTTCTTTGCTTGTCAACAGTTTTATTGGGAGTGCAGGGCAATCATTTTCATGCTTTTTAACACCTGGAATGAACATTCGGCTGGTCGGAGAGGCTAATGACTACGTCGGAAAGGTTTGTCAATCAAATTATCTCTACCTGTTTGAGAAGTTGGAATCTGAATTCAGTCATATTGGTTATCTATTTTGATCTATCAAGTTATAAAAGTAAAGCTGATACGATATCTTATCAGCCAACTGTCAAGTCTTTGTGTTTGAATGTGATTTCTGAAACTAGAAAAATAAATGCTTTAAGGGTATGGCTGGAGGAGAGTTGGTTGTAACCCCTGAGGAGAACTCTGGATTTTGCCCCGAGGATGCAACTATTGTTGGAAATACTTGTTTATATGGAGCAACGGGTGGCCAAGTATTTATTAGAGGGAAAGCTGGAGAGCGTTTTGCTGTCAGAAATTCCCTTGCTCAAGCTGTAGTTGAAGGCACTGGAGATCATTGTTGTGAGTATATGACTGGTGGTTGCGTCGTGGTTCTCGGAAAGTGAGTAATGACTCTTCTATCTTGATTTTTTGTTGTGATTATGCAAAAAGATAAAAGCAGCTACGAAAGTTGAGTTACTGTTTTGTTTATATATAACAGAGTGGGTAGAAATGTAGCTGCTGGGATGACTGGAGGCCTGACTTACATTCTTGATGAGGATGACACACTGATGTCTAAGGTTCATGCTGATTCAATTCTATCATTTTCTTTTCACTCTGTTTTGTTCTATTAATATGATGAAATAATTCTGTTTCCTTCACTCGCCACTTCTTCACAAGTGATAAGGAATTCTGTTAGATTTCAAATCATGTTCTTGGCCTTTTCTGATGGTTGTGTCTTGAAGTCTATACATGTTTGTTAGTGGGATGGCCATTATCTTATCCCAACTATTTCATAGAGAATGAAACTACTATTTTAATTTATCAAGAACCACCTGAAAATTTGAAGTCCCATAAAATAAAAAGGAAGGTTAAGAGCATGATATTTTAATGATAGATCATATATTAAATGGCTTCTCCTCCAATGTGGAATAAACTTATGATTGCCAAAATTTTATATTGACTATGCGTTGAGTGGGCTTGACTTGAGTTTTACCAGGCCAAGCACACCCTTCCTCCTGGAGGACCCTTCTCAAAGGAAAAAAATTTGAGGCCTATGAGCGTCAAAGAGGACCATACTGTGAAAGACAGACTGATTTAGTATGACGAGGGATAGTCCATTGATCAGTTAGTGTTATCCATAGGGAAGATAAGCCTTTGGCCATATGGGCCCGTCTTTCCAGGTCCCTTTAACTAGGGGGCTACTAATCTCCTGAGAGATAGATGGTTCTTTTATCAGATACTCATAAAGTGGAGCCTCATGCGCTGAGGACACCGTTAGCTTTTTTTTTTTTTTCTCATTTGTATATGTTCATCTCTGATAATGAATCTTGTTTCCTGTTTCCTCATTGACATGGTGTTCATCTTCTTTTTGTAATTTCAAAACTTGGTAGTAATTTAAGGCATTCAGTGGGAATTTGTCTTATAGATTAGGCATTTTTGTTCTCAAATAGATGGGATGTACATCCATGCAGTAGTAATTTAGAACTTCAAGTGTCCCAAAAATGGAACAAAATACTGGAAATTGTATACAAGTGAGCATGCAGACATGTGACATGCATATGTTTCTTATGGCCCAAAAGCTGAATCTTAATTTGGTATCATTCATCATTGGAAGTAACATGCAGACGCTTAGCTAATCTGATGCACAAGTATTTGGACTTTTAGATGGCATGAGGATGAATATTTCTGAAATATTTACAGGCGCACATCACTATTCACCAAAAAACATGTGTATGCATGTACCTGGTACTATGCTGACTAAATGCTTCTCATATTCCCTATTGAAGCAAATAGTTCGCAATATTGAGATTGTGGTTCATATTTGAAGAAACTATACACTTGAACTCGAGGGAAGATGGGGAGTTTTGCATGGAGTGAAACCCTAGACTTTATACTGGCAGTTGAAATTCTTTTTTTTTTCTCCTTGGGTTTAAATTTGATCTCATCTTTGTGGTATGCATAGTAAAAATAAATGTTTCATTGCAAGTGGAAAAATGCAAATGCGATTATTTTTGTTTGTTTCTTTTTGTAAAGAATGACTCCGGCAGTAAATTCATGGCTGTATGTGCATCATTTTATTCTTTACATTGCTTTCTCCTCATATGAGTGACTGCTTCTTTTTTCTCCTCTTTCAAATCCATTTTCTGATTATTCCTTAAAAATCTTATGTTGCGTGCTTCAAATAGGTAAATAAAGAAATAGTGAAGGTCCAACGGTTGACCGCTCCTGTTGGCCAGATGCAACTAAAGGGACTTATTGAAGCTCACGTTGTAAGTCCACTAAATAAAACTGTATTTGATATGTAAGTGCACACAAATCACATGCTTTACTTACCAATGTTATTGAATATGGTATTTAATTCTTTTTATTTTACCAGCTGACCCTTCCTTCAATCTTGTAAACTTTGGATCATTCATGATGTCAAAACTAATGGCAAAATAACCGATCAATTTCTTTTCTCTCTCTAATTGTTGTAATTTTAAATGCATTTCTGGTGAAGGAAAAAACTGGTAGCAGTAAAGGTGCTGCTATTCTGAAGGAGTGGGAAACATATCTACCACTCTTTTGGCAGTTGGTTCCACCCAGCGAGGAAGACACCCCAGAAGCTTGTGCAGATTATCAGGCAACAATTTCTGGAGAAGTGACATTGCAGTCTGCTGCATAGGATAACCGTTTAAAATACTCATTGGCCAGTTGTGATTTGCTACCACAACTTGTACAGGTCAAATACAAGACGACGGAATTCTAAAATCCAGTGTGTTATAGTGCCCGGGTGACAAGGTTCCAAAGTGAGGAAAGATAAGCATCTTCTGTAGTATTGAACACCCAGCAGTGACCCAGAGACATGGATTCAGCTTTCCTGGTGTTACAGAATTTGTGACCCAGAGACATGGATTCAGCTTTCCTGGTGTTACAGAATTTGTATAGTGATTAATGGCGAAAAATGTAAAGTCCAATTAGTTTCAGATGTTTTCCGTCGTCGTTGAGATTTCTCTGATTATTAATAAAAACACTTTATTATTAATAAAAACACTTGAATATCACTCGTCATTGCTTCTTGAATTTAATTTTTTTTTTGGATTGGTTGCGTTCGTAAGACAAAGTGCTGGACTTGATAATTGTTGGCATTTTGAACTCATTTTCGCTCTTGGAATGTCCAATGAGCATTCCTTTGATTGTAAATAATTTGAGCACTCGTTTTAAATTGTGTTTAAATGCTACAAATGAATATCTGAACAAATTTTTGTGGGAAGAAATACCAAATAATAAGAACAGTAATTATTACAAGTTTTTTTTTGAAACTAAGGAAAAGATATAATTTATTCAAAATCGGGATTTAGAACAGTAACAAGAAACATGGGAGAAGTGTAAACCCATATGGAAATCTGACAAATCCAAGGAAGAACATATATTCTGAACCAGTTGTAGGTAATCTTATTCAAACACAACTTTACACCAGCCTGACTTCCTAAGCCAACTCAAAGCCTTCCTAAAGCTTAATGCTTTTGCAACAACTGGAGGTGGGAAACCCACCAGTGATTTAGCAGCAACACATCTAAACAGACCAGCATCATTACGGACCACAAAACCTATTCCATACTTACCAAATTGAGGAAACAATGATGCACCAAAATCACATTTGAACCAGCCATGTTCAGCCCCTGCCCATGTAGGCTGTGCAACCTGCTGATTTTTTGCGCTTGAATCCACTGCTGGAGAGTACCCTGCGCCAAGCTAATAATACCTTAAACCATTAAAACCTTCTGTCTCCACACAATGATATTTTTATTAAACCAGATGGCCCATAACATCATAATCGCAGAACTTCGTTTCTCTTTTGAATTCAAGTTCTTCCAAAGCATTAGCCAATCGTTCAAGGAACCACTAGCATGCATTATCCTCCCTAAAGAAGAGTTGTTCCAAAACTCCATTCCTATTGAAAATGAGAACAAAACATGCTCCGTAGCACCTTTATATTCTATATATGCATAATATAAAATATACTTTTATATTTTATATACGTATAATATAGAATACAAGAACGCTACAGTAGTCCAACTATAAAAATTCCTCATTTAAAATTTTAATACCAAAACAAAATTGGTTTACAAAGATTTAATATATTTTAAGCTTAAATATATATAGTAATAAAATAAAACAAATTAAAATATAGGTATTAAATTTTTTGCAAAATTCAATAATTCCAAAAATCCAAAATTTCACAATCTGTAAAAGAAAACACTCCCAGAAATTTTATTTTCTCCAAATCCACCGCTTCATAATTTCACATCCAAAATTTAATAACTAGAAACAATGTACATCATACATATATATATATATATCATAATATTCTAAAACTTATTTGATATACATATATAGTGTTAACTATATTTTGATTATTGATAATCAAATAGATGAATACTAATGAGTTTAACAAGTCTTCATTTGTAGGTAAGGTCTTCAGCACTTGTGCGACCACACCAAATATTTATGCGAATGCACAATAACAAGAGAAGAGAAATCACTTGAAACACAGAAGAAATTACGATCTCTAGCGCAGGGACGAGCTGACCATTGTTGATTGTATGACCTGTAACACCCTTATACCTAATATACGTACACTACATCAACCCAACATATGTAATATATGAATATATGATACAAGAATGTCACAACCCATTTTAACAAAATAAATCTTCACTTATAAAATCTGTATAAACTTCAATTATTTAACTGATATCATATAAATAATATATAAAATATTACTTGCTAAAACACATATATAACTTCATTACCAAAGGTTTATCCAAAACTTTTTTGATAGTTTGCGGAATATAGATATATATACATCAAAATATAACATAATATACATGAAATCAATATGTAAAAAAATATAAAATATATACATGCTGGCAGTTTGTCTCTGATCTTGATGTTCAACAATCAACTTTGCACTCAAGATCTCAAGCCTAGACTCGACTTGGTTTAGATGAACTCTCCGGCTTAATCGGATCTACCCTGTCACCTACGCGATGAATCACAATCGCGTTAAACCAAAAGCCTAGTGATATAAACTTTGATAACAATATAATTCAAATACAATGCCAATGTACAATACATAAGTATATTATATCTCATAACATTATATCTTAATATATTGCTCAACTATTCTATAACTCATAATTCACGTAAAAACAAACACAAGCATGGGCCCAAAAGAATCCAATATACTATTCAAATCCCAGATTTACTGCTTTGGTCCAAGATGACACCATGTATCTAGCCCCGAAGGCAAATCATAATCACAGTGAGGATTACCTCATATGTAACATCCCAACTAGACTTCAAGGACTAGGCCTAACCCAGCTTCAAGGGTTTGGTACATCATGTAATAACCCAACTAGGCTTCAAGGACCAAGCCCAACCCAGCTTCAAGGGACTGTTACGTCTTAGGCATGCCGCCAAACACAAAACTCTGAAAATTGAATAACATACTAGGTACACAATTCTTTCATACTTTCATTATCACATCCTTTCTCATTTTCTCATGATCAAACTAGGCACAATGCCTCAAATATCTCACTTATATCAATATAGCCATTGCCAATGACTTTACATACCATCTTTAATGTATACACAACAAATTGCATTACCCATACTTTTTGGGTCATTATCATATTTTGCACATAGTTCACATTATATAAATCATAGCATATTACTCATACACCAACAATGTAGTAAGTAACTTAACACATTTTCCAACCAAATGTGTTAAGTCCCAATGTCATGTAAATATAAGCAATTATTCAAAGTTTATACTTACCTCTAAAAGCAACAAACACCACTTTCAACCTCCTGTTCCAAGATATCACTCAACACTTGGACTGGGATAACTCAAGTCTCTTCAAAGCCTAAACCAAATGTGATTATAAATAATCACTTAGTGATACACTTATAGGTATAAAAAAAATCTCTCAACACAAGGATAAAATACACAAAGCATCCTACAAACTTCTCCACAATCTCGATGTAAATCGGGGATCTTGGTCAGATACCAAAGAAATTAGGACTCCATGTAACCTCACTATCTCACTGATATACAGCTCAACCAACCTTTCAAGAGAATAATTTATCCGAACTGGAAGAAAATGAGCTGTCTTCGTCATCCGATAAACAATCACCCAGTTTGCATCATACTTCTTCTGGGTCAAAGGCAATCCAGTCACAAAATCCATCGTCACTCGCTCCCATTTCCACTCTGGCACTGATAATGGTTGAAGTAATCCTGAAGGAACTTGGTGCTCAACCTTCACTCTCTGACAAGTGAGACATCTGGATACAAACTCTGCTATATTCATTTTCATACCTGACCACCAATAATATTACTTTAAATCCCGATACATCTTGGTACTCCCAGGGTGTATAACATAAACTGACTGATGTGCTTCCTCCAAAATTACTCTTTTTAGTCTTGTATCATCAGGAATACACAACCTATCTCTGTACCATAAACTGCCATCACTTTTTACATGAAAGTCTCGACTCTCCCCCTTTTGGCAATCCAATACAGTTCTCTAAATTTTCTCATCTATCAACTGAGTCTCCCTAATATGATCTAATAACATTGGCCTCAACTGCAACTGAGCTATCAAAGCACCATCATCACATGACTCAAATTTGGCACGCAACGCTCTCAACTCAACAAGCAACAAGAGCGAATAAGTAGTCAAACTTGCCAAAAACTTCCAACTTAAGGTATCAACAACAACATTTGCCTTGCCAGGATGATAATCAATTAAATAATCGTAGTCTTTAATCAACTCTAACCACCGTCTCTACAGAAGATTCAGCTCTCT
Source organism: Garcia nutans (assembly GCA_947685225.1). Classification (NCBI taxonomy): domain Eukaryota; kingdom Viridiplantae; phylum Streptophyta; class Magnoliopsida; order Malpighiales; family Euphorbiaceae; genus Garcia; species Garcia nutans. The sequence continues at coordinate 9,180,025 of CANTUV010000024.1, read as the reverse complement.
TTGAACACCCAGGTATTTCAAACTCTTGTGATCCGTATAAATGAAACCCTTCTCTCCATACAAGTAATGTCGCCAAATCTTCAAAGCAAAAACTATAGCTGCTAACTCCAAATTATGCATCGGGTAATTCAGCTCTTGCGGCTTTAACTGTCGAGAGGCATAAATAATGACTCTACCCTCCTACATCAGAACATAAACTAAACCACTATGTGAAGCATCACTATAAATCACATAAAGTTTACCTTCCACAGGTAGAGTAAGGACATGAGACTGAGTCAACATCTCCCTCAGCTGCTCAAAACTCGTGTGACATCGATCTGTTCACATGAATCTAACTCCCTTCCAAAGTAATCTGGTGAGTGGAGTAGCTATCATAGAAAAACCTTTCACAAACCGTCGATAATAGCCTACCAAACCCATAAAACTTCTAACCTCTGTCACAGTCTTTGGTGGACTCCAATTAAAAATAGCCTCAACTTTACTCGGATCAACTCTAATACCCTGTGTTGAAACCACATGACCGAGAAAAGTCACTTGATCAAGCCAAAATTCACATTTAGACAGCTTAACATACAACTACTTCTCTCTCAGAGTCTACAATATAATCCACAAATGCTTGTCATGATCCTCCTCATTACATGAATACACCAAAATATCATCAATGAAAACCACCACAAATTGATCTAGATAGGGTCTGAATACCCTGTTCATCAAATCCATAAATGTTGCTGGTGCATTTGTCAATCCAAAGGGCATCACTAAGAACTCATAATGCCCATACCTCATGCGAAAAGCTATCTTAGGTACATCTTCATCTCTGACTCTCAACTGATGCTACCCTGATCTCAAATCAATCTTACAGAATACTGCTGCTCCTTTCAACTGATCAAAGAGATCATTTATCTGAGGTAATGGATACTTGTTCTTGATGGTCACTTTATTCAACTGCCGGTAATCAATGCACAATCTTAAGGTACCATCATTTTTCTTCACAAATAAAACGGGCGCTCCCCATGGAGACACTCTAGGGCGAACGAACCCTTTATCCAACAACTCCTGCAACTGCACCTTCAACTCTCTCAACTCAGCAAGTGCCATACGATAAGGAGTAATAGAGATGGGAGTGGTACCAGACAACAAATTGATACCAAACTCAACCTCTCTCTCTGGGGGTATCTCTGGCAACTCCTCAAGAAAAATATCTAGAAACTCAATAACTGTGGATATACTGTCAAGCTGGGAACCCATTACTCTAGTATCTACAACATGAGCAAGATAAGCCTCACATCCCTTCCGAATAATCCTCTTAGCTGAAATAGCTGAAACAAACATGGATGAAAGATATCTCTGCTCACTAGATACCATCACACTTCTACCATCACAGGTACTCAAGGTAACACACTTTTCCTGACAATCTACCATAGCCCTATGCTTAGATAACCAATCCATGCCTAAAATTAAATCATACTCCCTAAAAGGAATCTCAATCAAGTCACCAAGGAACTCCTCATCCTGAACCACAACCGGACTATTTCGGTGCACCCTGCTAACTACAATACTATGCCCTAAAGGATTTATCACCAAAACATCAAATCCTAGGGACTCAGAATGCAAATCAGTTACAGGCAAGATGGATGCACTAATGTATGAATGAGTCGACCAGGGTCTATCAAAGCAAGAACTAAAGTACCAAATAAAGAAAAAGTACCAGCAATAATAGTTGAAGCATCTGGTTGCCTCATCTGGTCTACTACATGCGATAGAACTTCCTCTCTGACTAGACCATGTTTGACCCCCTCTGCTAAAACCTTTTCCACCATGACCCCCTCTAACACTAGGTCGAGAAGTTGTAGTATTTGTATGTCTATCCTCTGGTGGCTTTGGGCAATCTCTGAAGAAGTGATCTGGTGACCCATATCTATAACACACTGCTGGTTCACTTGTCTTCCAACAAGTACCCCCATGTGCCCTACCACAATGGACACATGTATATGGAACTGATCTCTGAACTACTGGAGTCGGAGCACTAGCCACAGAAACTATAGGTCTCGATCTCTGTCTCTGCTACTGTACTGACCTACCAGACTGCCTCTGGCTCCTACTGAACCTCAAAAAATATCCTCCTCGGCCTCTCTTCACAGATGAAGAGCCTGCCTCACTCTGGGGTCTCCTAGCTCTGGTCTCCTCATCTCTAGCAGCTACTGTAAGACCCTGTGCTCTTTCAACACTCCTGGCAGCTGCAACCAATTGGAAAAAAATTTGATACTAAGAGCCTGTGATAATGCACATAATAGAGGGTCTCAACCCCTCCTCAAACCTCTGACACCGATCAATCTCATCAGAAATGATCCCACCAACATACTGACTCAGCCGAGTAAACACTATCTCATACTCCGACACGGTCCTGGTATCCTGCCTCAAACTTAAGAACTCTATCTTCTTTGTATCCTTATACTCCCTTGGAGTATACTTCTGCTCGAACTCCCATAGAAAATCATCATAGGTCAAGATTGGTGGATCATCCAGAGCATGTGAAACCGTCTTCTACCAATTATATGCATCCCTCTGTAAAAGAGATCTAGCATAATCAAAATTTTCTTCTGTAGTAGCCTGCAGCTGGATGAACACTCTTTGGACTCTATCTAGTCACTGCTCTGCTACAGCAAGGACTGTAGTACCAATAAAGTCCTCAGCTCCAAACTTCGTCAACTTATCATATTTTCTCATCGATAACTGCGGCTGCGGCGATGACTGTTGAACTGGAGCCTGCCTCAACAGCTCCACCATATGCCGTACCCAGCCCGGCGAAATCTCATCAATTGCTAGTCTCTTTGGCAGAGGAGTAGATGCCCCTCCAGCTATCTCAACTCTAGCTCCATCTCTACCCTCAACATGAGCCACACTCTCTACCCTACCCTCTGCAGATTGATGCGTCTGAGAAGCCATCCCTACCTATATTTGCAAACACAGCAGAAATTATCATATCAAAGATCAGAAACTGCTAGTGCCAATGCATTTATCATATTTAAAAACCATATTTAAAAATCTCCATTTTCTTTCTCTTACAACCTACCTAGGTCGAGAACCTCAAACCTAGGCTTTGATACCAAAATAAATGTAACACCCTTATATCCAATATACATACACCATATACACCCAACATATATAATATACAAATATATGATAAAAGAATGTCACAACACATTTTAACAAAACAAATCTTCACTTATAAAATATGTATAAACTTAAATCATTTAACTGATATCATATAAATAATAGATGAAATATTACTTGCTAAAATACATATATAACTTCATTACCAAAGGTTTATCCAAAACATTTTTGATAGCTTGCGGAATATACATATATATACATCAAAATATAACATAATATACATGAAATCAATATGTACAAAAATATAAAATATATGCATGCTGACAGTTTGTCTCTGATCTTGATGTCCAACAATCAACTCAGCACTCAAGATCTCAAGCCTAGACTCGACTCAGTCTAGATGAACTCTCCGGCTCAACCGGATCTACCATATCACATGTGCGATGAATCACAATCGCGCTAAGCCAAAAGTCTAGTCATACAAACTTTGATAACAATATAGTTCAAATGCAATGCCAATGTACAATACATAAGGATATTTGATAAATATAAATTTATATATTTTTATTTTCATTATATTTAATTGTTTTGAGTTATTTGAAGCTTAATTTATGTAGATAAAGTGTTTTTAAATAAAATAGATTTTATTTTAAGAGTGTTGTGAATAAATGTTTTAAAATAAAAAAATTTCAGCATTATAATAAATTTGACCATTGCCTTGATTTTTAAAGGATATTTTAATTTGTAGGTTTCCAATTTGGGTGAAAAATGACTCAACTAAAAGCTAATGAACAGACCTATAAGAAAAAAAAATACTCCAGATGCTAATAATGAAGGAATGTGGATGAAAAAGAGCTTCAAAGTGGTGACAGCCATGCTGTCCATCTGATCTGCACCACCTTTAGTATTAAAATCATAAGATGAGTTGTGGATGTCCAAATTGGAGATAAAAATATGATTTAGAAAGCTAATGGACAGAAATACAAGAAAAAAAAATACTCTAGATGCTAATAATGAAGGAATGTGGACGAAAAAGAGCTTCAAAGTGGTGACAGCCATGCTGTCCATCTGATCTGCACCACCTTTAGTATTAAAATCATAAGATGAGTTGTGGATGTCCAAATTGGACATAAAATTATGATTTGGAAAGCTAATGGATAGAAATAAAAGGAAAAAATTATTCCAGTGGCTGGGAATCAACTAATATGCACGAAAAAGAGAATGAAGGTGGTGGCAAACATGCTGTCCATTACAGCAATGCAATAATGATGAAATTAGGTGGCATTTTAATTATTAAACCACTTTGTACAGCCAAGCTTGGCTATAAATACCTTCATTTGTATGCCTTGGAGATCCATCTGAAATCATCTCCTCTCCCTTGTTGTTTTATTAATTTTCTTTGTATTTTGCTGTTGTAATCCACAACATGAGTGGCTAAGTTTTAAATTCAGCTCAAAGACTTCAAGTTCATTTGCGTAATTTGTGAGGCCAGGTTATAATTTCTTTATTTTGATTAAATATCTATTGTTTCTTGATATTATTGTTTTTTTATATGATAAATATTCAACTAAGAAGGCCTAATAGTTGATCGTTTATTATGATTAATCGCTAATCATTCTTCTTAATCCGTAATTGTTATGAAGAGTGATACTAGTAGCAATTAGGTTTTATTAATTATGATCCAAGTTTTTAATAAAAACCTAAAGAAACAATAGGGTGAATTAAATAATTTATGCTTCATAAATTATTATTCAAGCTTAACTACTTCCTGTTGCAATGCAGTTATTAGTTTGTTGAGGATTGCTTAATACCAATTCAATTAATAACTAGATTCAATAAAAGTGCTGGGCTTTAATTGATGAATATAGGGAAGTGGAAGATTTATTTTGCTTTTTAATAAATCTATGTTAAGTATTTAATCTAAAATAAAATCATATGTTTTGTCTGTGATCAAATTATGCAGTGAATTATGAACGTTCTTTGAGTTGATCTTTTTATTCATTGAATTTAAGTTATTTATCATAATTGCATTTTAAACCCCCCTTTTATTTTCAGCAAAATCAAGTGACATAATTCAGTCTCTGTGGAATCGACCCTACTTATTACTATACACAAAAATCATTAAAGTAGGTTAATTAATTTTTGGTGGTTTCGACACCCACCAAGATTTTGGTGCCACTGCCGGGGATTGATAGTCTATTTGATTTTGTATTATTTATTTTTTTTATGACACGATCTTCTCAATCTGTTGAAATTTTGTTTGATCCAGAAATAGAGAAAACAGCAAAACAATTGAGGAAAAAGACCAAACAAGCTAAGAAGGAAAAAGTTAGAAAAAGTTTTGATTTTTGTGAATCAAATAAATAAGATAACTCCTCAACAGAGTCAAATTCTGAACCAGAAATTGAGATCATGGCTGCTAGAACATTAAAAGAGCTAGCTACCCCTGACTTAAATCAGCAGCCTCTATTTATTCAGTTTCCCAATTTAGATGTTGCTTTTGAACTAAAATCTGGACTAATCCATTTGTTGCCAAAGTTTCATGGTCTTACAGGTGAGGATCCTTACAAACATCTCAAGGAGTTCCATGTTGTATGTTCTAGCATGAAACCTCAAGGCATTTCTGAAGAACAGATTAAGCTTTGAGCTTTCCCTTTTTCATTGGACAACATTGCAAAGGATTGGTTGTATTACCTACCCTCAGGTTCTATAAACTCATGGAATGAGATGAAAAGGTTATTTTTAGAAAAGTATTTTCCTGTTTCTCGTGCTGCAAACATAAGGAAGGAAATTTGTAGCATTAGGCAATATAGTGGAGAAAGTTTGTATGAATATTGGGAGCATTTCAAAAAATTATGTGCAAGCTGCCCGCACCATCAGATAAGTGATCAACTCCTCATTCAATATTTTTATGAAGGTTTACTTCCAATGGACAGAAGTATGGTAGTTGCTGCGAGTGGAGGAGCTCTAGTTGACAAAACACCTGATGATGCAAGGCAATTGATTGCTAATATGGCAGCAAACTCACAGCAATTTGGAATGAGGATGGATCACACAACCAAGAAAGTTAATGAGGTAAGTACATCCAATCTTGAGAAGCAAATTTTTTATTTAACATCTCTGGTGAAACAGTTGGTTCTAGGAAAGTCACAAGCAGTAATGATGTGTTGTATTTGTTCGATTTCGGGTCATACTACTGACATGTGCCCTACATTACAAGAAGAAGAACCAATTCAACAAGCTAATGTAGTTGGCAATTTTCCAAATCAACATCAGCGAAGAAATGACCCATACTCCAATTCATTCAATCCAGGATGAAGAGATCATCCAAATTTGAGCTATGGAAATCAACCACTACAGAATCGGTATAATCCACATAAGCAGCAAGCCAATCAGATTCCTAACCAAGGTATGTCACTCGAAGATATTGTTAAAGCTTTGGCTAATAACACACAAAAATTTCAGCAGGAAACCAGAAACAGCATTCAAAACATAGAGACACAAATTGGTCAGCTAGCAACGTCAGTGAGCAAGTTAGAAGCAAGAGATTCAGGAAAGCTACCATCCCAAACTGTCATAAATCCTAGAGAGAATGCAAGTGCTATACTATTAAGGAGTGGCAAGGAAATTGACAGTCAAGCACAACAAGATGAAGTCAAGAAGAAAAGCCAAAAAGAAAAAGAGATCAAAATATCCAAAGATAAGGTAATTTTTGAACCTAGCATGAATGATTGTACTGAACGTGCTGTTCCTCCATTTCCTAGCAGGTTGGCTAAGACAAAAAAAGAAGAAAGTGAAGCGGAGATTTTGGAGACATTTAGAAAGGTTGAAATCAATATACCACTGCTTGATGCTATTAAACAAATTCCTAGGTATGCTAAATTTCTTAAGGAATTATGCACTACAAAGCGCAAATTGAAAGGTAATGAGAAAATTAGTGTTGGAGAAAATGTGTCAGCAATGATTCAACGTAAGTTACCTCCCAAGTGCAAGGATCCAGGCTCATTCTCAATTCCATGTAAAATAGGAGATTCTAAATTTGAGCGTGCCATGGCAGATTTAGGAGCATCTATTAATGTCATGTCTTATTCAATATTTCAAACTTTGAATTTAGGTATGTTACAGGAAACTAATGTGATTATTCAATTAGCTGATAGATCTAATGCATATCCCTTGGGCTTAATTGAGGATGTTCTAGTACAAGTTGGTGAACTAATTTTTCCTGCAGATTTTTACATCTTAGATATGGGGGATAATACTTCTGCATCAAATTCAGCATTAATATTGTTAGGAAGACCTTTCCTAAAAACTGCAAAGACAAAAATTGATGTTGATGATGGCACCATGACTATGGAATTTGATGGAGAAATTGTCAAATTTAATATATTTGATGCTATGAGGTATCCAGACAATGATTATTCTGTTTTCTCTATTGATGTTATTGATGTACTTGTGCAGGATTTTTTCAAATTGAACAATAAAGATGATCTAGAAGTGGTAATTTCTCAAGGAAACATGGAAATTGATGGTGCTTTACCACTAAGAGAAGAAATTATAGATACAATGATGGCATTACAGTCACTCCCACAAAATTCAAAAAGGTATGAAATTTTAAAAATAGACTTGCCTGTTTCTTATACAAATTTGTTTCCTTCTATTACACAGGCATCTGTTCTGGAACTCAAGCCTTTACCAGAACATTTGAAGTATGTCTATTTGGGGGATGGCGAATCACTTCCAGTGGTTGTTGCAAGTGATTTAACAAAGCTCCAAGAAGAGAAATTGATTCGAGTTCTTAGAATCTACAAGGAAGTGATTGGATGGACAATAGCTGATATTAAAGGTATAAGCCCTTCTGTTTGTATGCACAGGATTTTATTGGAAGATGATGCAAACCCAAGTAAGGAAGCTCAATGAAGGTTAAACCCACAAATGATGGAAGTGGTAAAAAAGGAGATTTTGAAGTTGCTTGATGCAGGAGTGATTTATCCAATTTCTGACAGTAAATGGGTAAGTGCAATCCAGGTAGTCCCTAAAAAATCAGGAGTAACAGTGGTGAAAAATCAAGACAATGAACTCATTCTGACAAGGATTCAAAATGGATGGAGAGTGTGTATAGATTATCGAAAATTGAATTCAACAACAAGAAAGGATCACTTTCCTTTACCATTCATTGACCAAATGCTTGAGCGATTGGCAGGTAAGTCTTATTTTTGCTTTCTTGATGGATTTTCAGGGTATAATCAAATTGTCATTGTACCAGAGGATCAGGAAAAGACTACTTTCACTTGTCCTTTTGGAACTTTTGCTTTCAAAAGAATGCCATTTGGACTTTGTAATGCACCTGCTACATTTCAAAGATGCATGATGAGTATATTTTCAGAATTTATTGATAATTGCATTGAAGTATTCATGGATGATTTTTCGGTATATGGTGATTCATTTGAAACATGTCTTAATAATTTAACTTGTGTTCTCGAACGTTGCATTGAGAAAAATCTTGTGTTAAATTATGAGAAATGCCATTTTATGGTAAAACAAGGAATTGTTTTAGGACATGTAATTTCTAATAAGGGAATTGAGGTAGACAAAGCTAAAATTGGTTTAATTTTGAACTTACCATATCCCACAACTGTGAGGGAAGTGCGTTCTTTTCTTAGTCATGCAGGTTTTTACCGCAGGTTCATTAGGAATTTTTCAAAGATAGCTTTGCCATTATCCAAACTGTTACAAAAAGATTTTCCCTTTGAGTTTTGCCAAGAATGTAAAGATGCTTTTGATAAATTAAAATCTGCATTGACATCGCCTCCTATTATTCAACCACCAGATTGGACCTTACCATTTGAGTTAATGTGTGATGTAAGTAATTATGCAGTAGGAGCAATTTTGGGGCAACGTATTGGCAAGCAACTTCATGTGATCTATTATGCATCCAGGACACTAAACTCAGCTCAGCGCAATTATTCCACCACTGAAAAAGAATTTTTAGCTATTGTTTTTGCTTTAGAGAAGTTTCGATCATATTTACTTTATTCTAAAGTAAATGTATTTTCTGATCATGCAGCTTTGAAGTATCTATTAGCGAAAAAAGAAGCAAAACCAAGATTAATTCGGTGGATCCTTTTATTACAAGAGTTTGATCTTCAAATTAAGGATAAAAAAGGCGCTGAAAATGTAGTAGCAGACCATTTGAGCAGAATAATGACACAAGATAATCCAATTCCTTTGCAAGAATCTTTTCCTGATGATCAGTTATTCAATTTACAAGGTATGGTCCCTTGGTATGCTGATTTAGTGAACTTTTTAGTAACTAAGACTTTACCATCTGATTTGGAAAAAAGTAAGAGGGATAAAATAAAAAGTGAGGCTAAGTATTATGTGTGGGATGATCCATATTTATGGAAATTTTGTTCTGATCAACTTATTAGAAGATGCATTCCAGATAATGAAATTCAGTCTATCCTCATTTTTTGTCATACATATGCGTGTGGAGGTCATTTTGGACCTAAGAGAACTGCTAGAAAAATATTAGATTGTGGTTTTTATTGGCCTACTTTATTCAAAGATTCTTATTTATTTTGTAAACATTGTGAACAGTGTCAGAGAACAGGAAGCTTATCCCGTAGAAATGAAATGACTCAATCTCCAATACTTTTTTGTGAAATTTTTGATGTCTGGGGAATTGACTTTATGGGACCATTTCCTTCATCTTTTGGTTTTGTTTATATATTACTTGCTGTTGACTATGTCTCAAAATGGGTGGAGGCCAAAGCCACAAAAACTGATGATTCTAATGTTGTTATAAGTTTCATCAAATCTAATATTTTAAGCAGGTTTGGAATTCCAAGAGCTTTGATTAGTGACCAGGGCACTCATTTTTGTAATCGATATGTAGAAACTTTATTGAAGAAATATGGTATTTTTCATAAAGTAGCTACAACTTATCACCCTCAAACAAGTGGTCAAGCGGAGGTGTATAATAGAGAAATCAAGTCTATTTTAGAAAAGACTGTGAATCCCAATAGAAAAGATTGGAGCCTCAAACTTGATGATGCTTTGTGGGCTTATAGGACAGCCTATAAGACCCCTATTGGAATGTCCCCTTACAAATTGCTTTTTGGTAAATTATGCCACATTCCAGTTGAGTTAGAACACAGGGCATATTGGGCTGTTAGACATTGGAATTTGGATATGGATAAGGCTAAGGAGCAAAGAAAGCTACAATTGCAAGAGTTGGAAGAAATTCGGCTTGAAGCATATGAAAATTCCAGGATTTATAAAGATAAGACCAAGGCACTTCATGACAAATTTATTCTCAGGAAGAATTTTGTAGTTGGACAAAAAGTGTTGCTTTATAATTCTAGATTGAAATTGATGCCAGGTAAGTTGCGTTCTCGTTGGATTGGACCTTTTATTGTTACTAATGTATTTTCTTATGGTGCAGTTGAAATTAAAAGCTTAGTAACTAATAAGGTTTTCAAAGTTAATGGGCATAGACTTAAGCTATTTTACGAAGGATTCCAAGAGCATTCACTTGAAGAAATCAAATTGGTTGATCCAGTTTATCTGGATGAATAAAATAAATAAATAAATAAATAAAGATGTCGAGCCAATGACATTAAACGAAGGCGCTACTTGGGAGGCAACCCATGACGGCTATCTAGCCACAAACAGATTTGTTTTCTTTCTCACTTTTACTTTAGTAATATTTTGTTTGCATTTGATTTTACATTAGGGACAATGTAAGTTTTAAGTGTGGGGGAGGAGTTTTCAATTGGAAGTATTTTCACTTTAAAAAAAAATATTTACTAGTGCTGGAATTTTAAAAAAAAAAACTTGATCTTTTATTAGCATGCTTTATTAAAAATGACAAATTATAATTAAAAGAATTAGTATCATTTTAATTTCTTATTAAATATTCTTTTATTTTTTTCTTCAATAATTCAATTAAATTGATGCTAATTACTTTGGATTTACAAATAAACAAGTAAGTTTTGAGCCCAAACACTTTATTATATATATATTTTTTGAGAGAGTTCACATTTTTGGTAAAAAGTCCTAGAACTTGCTCTTGTATCTTCTTGAGATTACCATAATTAGCTCCCTAATTAAAAAGTGATTAAGGCAAATTAGGTTTAACCATTTAGCTTAAAAAGCCTACCCTTTTACTAAACCCTTAGATAGCCATTTTGAGCCATTCAATATATACATTTTTTTTCTTTCTTCTTATTGTACCTATGAGAATTTTATCTAGTTCTTCTTCTGAAAAAAAAAAAGAAAAAGACAAAAAAAATTTTTTTTTTTAAAAGAAAAAAAATTCCTTCTAAATTAAGAAATTTTGAACTTTACTAGAGTAGCACAAGCATGAGTTGTTATTAGCACAATTGTGCTGACTTCAAATCCCATTATTGCTTTCAATATTTCATGGCAAAATTGTGCCATCTCTTGTGCTTACTTTTGTACTCTTCTCTTTTGGTTGCACAAGTTGTTGCTTTACAGCACAATTATTCTTGTTCTTGTCTGCTTATTCTAAGCAAATCAATAAACATTTCTGCCTTTCAAAAAAAAATACCTCTATCATACCTACTACCCAAGCTCCATTACAACCAAAATAAAGACCTTTTAATTTTAATTAGTTGGCTATAGTAGTGGATATTAGATCAAAAGAGCAAGCCTATGGTAATTTTTCTACTAAAAACAGTTGAACGCTGAGAGTATTTATCACCCTAATTAAACACATGAGAGTTTGGTGAGATGTGAGACTGTTAAATCTTTGTAATTAGCTCATATGTTTAATTTTACTATTTTTGAAAAAAAAACTTATTAAATATTTTAAGAGAAATAAAAATATAAAAATTCTTTTAAATATAACTTGTTAATTTTAATAGAGCATGCCTTGAGAAGATTATGAGAAATTTCAAACTATGCTTGATGGCAAGCATAAAATAAGTGTGGGGGAATTTGATAAATATAAATTTATATATTTTTATTTTCATTATATTTAATTGTTTTGAGTTATTTGAAGCTTAATTTATGCAAATAAAGTGTTTTTAAATAAAATAGATTTTATTTTAAGAGTGTTGTGAATAAATGTTTTAAAATAAAGAAATTTCAGCATTATAATAAATTTGACCATTGCCTTGATTTTTAAAGGATATTTTAATTTGTAGGTTTCCAATTTGGGTGAAAAATAACTCAACTAAAAGCTAATGAACAGACCTATAAGAAAAAAAATACTCCAGATGCTAATAATGAAGGAATGTGGACGAAAAAGAGCTTCAAAGTGGTGACAGCCATGCTGTCCATCTGATCTGCACCACCATTAGTATTAAAATCATAAGATGAGTTGTGGATGTCCAAATTGGACATAAAAATATGATTTGGAACGATAATGGACAGACCTACAAGAAAAAAAAAAACTCCAGATGCTAATAATGAAGGAATGTGGACGAAAAAGAGCTTCAAAGTGGTGACAGCCATGCTGTCCACTGATCTGCACCACCTTTAGTATTAAAATCATAAGATGAGTTGTGGATGTCCAAATTGGACATAAAAATATGATTTGGAAAGCTAATGGATAGACCTAAAAGGAAAAAATTATTCCAGTGGCTGGGAATCAACTATTGTGCACGAAAAAGAGAATGAAGGTGGTGGCAAACATGCTGTCCATTACAGCAATGCAATAATGATGAAATTAGGTGGCATTTTAATTATTAAACCACTTTGTACAGCCAAGCTTGGCTATAAATACCTTCATTTGTATGCCTTGGAGATCCATCTGAAATCATCTCTTCTCCCTTGTTGTTTTATTAATTTTCTTTGTATTTTGCTGTTGTAATCCACAACATGAGTGGCTAAGTTTTAAATTCAGCTCAAAGACTTCAAGTTCATTTGCGTAATTTGTGAGGCCAGGTTATAATTTCTTTATTTTGATTAAATATCTATTGTTTCTTGATATTATTGTTTTTTTATATGATAAATATTCAACTAAGAAGGCCTAATAGTTGATCGTTTATTATGATTAATCGCTAATCATTCTTCTTAATCCGTAATTGTTATGAAGAGTGATACTAGTAGCAATTAGGTTTTATTAATTATGATCCAAGTTTTTAATAAAAACCTAAAGAAACAATAGGGTGAATTAAATGATTTATGCTTCATAAATTATTATTCAAGCTTAACTACTTCCTGTTGCAATGCAATTATTAGTTTGTTGAGGATTCCTTAATATCAATTCAATTAATAACTAGATTCAATAAAAGTGCTGGGCTTTAATTGATGAATATAGGGAAGTGGAAGATTTATTTTGCTTTTTAATAAATCTATGTTAGGTATTTAATCTAAAATAAAATCATATGTTTTGTCTGTGATCAAATTATGCAGTGAATTATGAACGTTCTTTGAGCTGATCTTTTTATTCATTGAATTTAAGTTATTTATTATAATTGCATTTTAAGCCCCCCTTTTATTTTCCGCAAAATCAAGTGACACAATTCAGTCTCTGTGGAATCGACCCTACTTATTACTATACACAAAAATCATTAAAGTGGGTTAATTAATTTTTGGTGGTTTCGACACCCACCAATATTATATCTCATAACGTTATATCTTAATATATTGCTCAACTATTCCACAATTCATAATTCACGTAAAAACAAACACAAGCATGGGCCCAAAAGAATCTAATATGCTATTCAAATCCCAGAGTTACTGCTTTGGTTCAAGATGTGTAACATCCGTGATTTTGGAGAAATTAAATAAGTAATTGGAGATATAAAGTTATATATACTCAATATATATATCTATAGTATATATAACAAATACATATGGTATATTAATTGCATATGTTGGATTAATATATTACATACTTAATATATTTAATACACATATAAGGTACATTTGATGTGTGTATAAGATACACATTACTTGAACATATGTGTAATATCCCAAATTCTTGAAAATTTTTAATTTCTGAAAATTTTGATAAAAAAAAAAAATAATTTAAATGGATAAATTAAAATAATGGTTTTAAATGAAAAATGAAGGGATTTTAAATGAAAAAGTGAAATATATATGTGATATATATGTAAAATATATATGACATATAAAAGTCAACACTTTTTAAAAGAAAAGTCAAAGTAAAAGGGTATTTTAGTAATTAAATCTTAGAAATTCAAAATTTATAAAATAATTAAAAACTAAATTATTTTTGAATGGAAGAGGGATTTTGGACTTTTAATTTATTAAATAAATAATTAAATAATTAATTATTAAATAATTTTAATATATATATATATATGGTTATAAATAAAGATGAAAGAAAAGAAAAAAATAAAAAGCCATTTTCATCATCTTCTTCTTCCTCCTTGGCCGAACCTCCATTGTTGTGGATCCAAGAATTTTGCTTCTTCCATACTCCACAAATTGAAGGATTTCAAGTATTAAAAATGGATTTTTGGTGATTTTCACCAAAATTAGTAAGTTTTCAACTTCTTTATTTGGATTTCATGAAAGTTTGAATATGTGTGTTTTGCATTTTTGAAGTTCTAAGATTTAATTGTCTATTTGGGTATGGATGAAGTTATTTTAATTGATTAACAATGATTTTAAGGCCGGATTAAAAAAATAGTTAAGTTTGAGTTAAGTTGGTTGAAGGGAGAGAATTTAGGGTTATGGAACATTTGGATTTTTGAAATCATGAGTTTTAATTGTGAAAATTGGTTCCAAATATGTTTTTTTGATTCATAAACAAGGATTTTAAAATCAATTGATGGATTTAGTTAAGTTTGGATAGAGTTTGAAGATGGTAGTATTGATTTAGGGTTTTGAAAAAGTAAATTTTCAAAGAATGATTAATTGTTTGATTTTAATACTTAAATCATGTTATTTAATGATATAAGTGGTGGAAATAAGATTGAAGTGATAATTGGATTGAGTTGGAATGGAGATCCTTCAATGGTGAAGGTTATGCCATTTTAGGGTTTTGAACATAAGCATGTGGTTAATTAATATAATTGGTTTAAACATGTTAAAATATGTTTGTAATGATATAAATAAACTTAAAAGAATAATTTAATGGGTTAATATGGATTTGCTAAGTTAAAGTAAGGAAAGACTTAATTTTTGAAATTTTGTAGGAGTGTTGTTAAATTAAGGTTTGATGTTGAGAATGCCTTAGAATGTGATATTAAATGATAATTTATGATCACATTTGGTATAGGCATTGCGAGAAAGTAGTTTTGCCAATCCAAGTGTTGAAGGGCAACTTGGAAGAGAAGGTTGATGAGAGTTTTAAGCTTGTTTTGGTTGCTATTTGAGGTAAGTACAAACTTTGAGTACATTGGTTATGTTTGCATAACATTTGAGCTTAACACATTTTGGTTGGAAAATGTGTTAAGCTACTTCATATATTGGTTATGTTTGAATAATGTGCTATGACATTTATAATGTCATATATGTGTTAAATGCATTGTGAAAAGCCATTGATAATGGCTAAATTGTGTAAAGTGTGAAGTATGTCAATTATGTGGAAACACCCAAAGTAATTGGATAATGTGTTGTGAATGCAAAAAAATGTGGTATAATGTAATGAGATATGTGAAAATATAATAAAATGAATTGATATTGATAAAAAAAATGAGAAAAGTGAAAAAGTGAGAAAAATGAGAAAAGTGAGAAAAAAATGACAAAATAAGGCAATGCACCTATTTTGATTATGTGACAATGAAAAAGAGATTGATAATGAGAAATATGAATAAATTGTGTGCCTAGTATGTTATTCAATTTTCAGAGTTTTGTATTTGCAGCATACCTATGATTGCCTACGGGCTAGACGCTGGGCGTCATTGTGAAAATATTTTTGAGGTGAAATGACCGGGTCGTAAGTCTAAAAAATAAGTATTTGAAGCTAGGCTGAGTGAAATGATCGGGTAGCAACCTCAGACTTTGTTAGATTATTACATTGATATATTACCTACGGGGCTAGACACATGGTGCCATTATAGACTAAAACAGTAACTCTGGAATTTGAATAGCATATTAGTTATCTTTGGGCCCATGTTTATGTTTGTTTTTATATGAATGGTGGATTGTGAAATATTTGAAAGGTATGAGAAAATGGAATGATATGATGTTCATGAGCATTGTACATTGGCATTGCATTTGAGTTTTATTGTTATTACCAAAGTTTGTACCACTAGGTTTCGGCTTAGCGAGATTGTAATTCGTCGCGCATGTGACATGGAAGTTTTGGTAGAGCCAGAGAGCTCTACTAGACCTGGTCGGGTCTAGGTTTGTATTTATTGAGCTTGAAGAGTTGTTTTTGGGTACATCAAGATCAGAGCCAGTTGCCAGCATGTACACATTTGATATTATAGTATATTTTGATATTATGTATGTTATGATATGTTTTTGAAGTATATATTGTAAATTGTAAAAAATATTTTGAATAATTTGTTTAAGATGGGATCTTATATGTGTTGTTGATATATATACCTATATATAAGTATTTTTGAGAAAATATGAAGAAATTAAGAAGTATTAGTGAAATGGTGAATTGATTTTAATGGGAGTGTTTGTTTTATGCAGGTTGTGTTTTGCTGAATTTTGGGGACATCCAAATTACAGACAAAACTCTGGCAAATTTTTTCCAGAGATTTTCATATAAAATGTTATTTCGGGTTACTATAGCAAGTAAAGAATATTTATATACTATTTAATTTTATATATTTAGTATTTGAAATTTTAAAATAGAAATGTAAAATTTTTTATTAAACCGGTCTGTGATATTTTTGTACCGTATGTGTGTATTTTATATATGCTGAAAATATGTATTGTACGTATATAGGATATAAGGGTGTTACATTTATTTTAGTATCAGAGCCTAGGTTTGAGGTTCTCGACCTAGGTGGGTTGTTAGAGAGAGAAAAATGGAATTTTAAAAAATAATTTTTAATTGTGATGCATGAATTGGCACTGGCAATTTATCTGATCCCTGATGTAGCAATGTCCGTTCGACATAACGAATATGAGTTGAGATGACGTCTGAGTTATATAGATCAGAGTGGCACAATAGAAGCGTCATTTTGGAGCTTATAGATTAAGAATTTTTGGAACTTTTATTTGAAATTAAGTTTCGTAGTTGATTGAATTGATGAATAAGTGAAATTTAGAAAAATAATCTAGGAAATGATTTAAGATATAAAATAAAAAGTTTGAGAAATGGGCATGATAGTTACAAAAAATTCTATATGTGTACTGCAACGTGATATTATTCAAATTTTTGGATAGATCTAGGAATTTTGGATAAGTTTGAAAATTTAATGGAAAGTTATTTTATATGTTAGAATCCAATGAATAAAAATTCATAATTTTTAAAGATGGATTCCTAATTAAGAAAAATAGAAGAACATGTGTTATTGGAACAGTTCCAGCAACTCAGAATATGTAAAAATTGAGAAAAATATTTAAAAGCTATGGCAAACCAACCCAGAAAAAATCTGAAAAATTTACATAAAATATTATATGTATTCCTAGAACATATGGTTAAAAGTTTATGAATTTTTATTAAGGTTTAATACCTAAAAAAATGGATAACCGGGTGCTTTTAGAGGAATTATTAAAGAGATAAATTCTGTGAGTTTGAAAGATTTAATTTTTAAATATAGTAAATCAGTTTGGAAAAATCTAAAATTTTAAATATAAGTCCATATATGCGTCAAGTGCACATGGGTAAAATTTTTCAAGCTTTTATAAAGAATTGGTAAGGAATATAAAAATTGAAAATGAGATTGACATGAAACTAAGGAAGTCATACAATTTTGTGCACATGAGTAATAAATTAATTTCATGAGACAAATGAATAAGAAAAATTATGAAAACTTATATACAGACGGGTAGAAGTATGAAGAAGGAATATAGAGTTTTTAACAATTTAGAACAAAGAGTTCATAATAAAAAAAATCAAAGAGGGAAATGGTAAGTGATAGTGAATTGTTTATTATGAAAAAAAAAAAAATGATGCATGATTTAGGGATTGAGTTTGTAAAATTAGGATATCTAAATGGATGAGATTTGGTGAGGTTCATGTTGTTGGTTGCATTATATGGAATTTGAATTTTAAAATGGGTTTCCATAATTGTGAAAGTGATGTGTTTTGATGTTATATTAATATAAGAATAATGTTTATAAAGTTAGCTCTTGAAAGTGAGATTAATAGAATGAAGTTTAAGTAAAGTAGTAAGTTGAAAATTTAGAGTTGTAAGGGAATTTTGATGAAGATTATTTAGATATTGATAGTTTAATGTTTAATAAGCATGGGAGCAATTTTGAATGAGTAATATTATTTATGAAAGTACTAACTAAGGTGTAATATGATTGATAGTATAAAAATTTGTTATGAAATAAAGAAAAATGACTAAGCAAGTAAAAATGAGTTACTTTAGATAATTGAATTGGAAATGATGAAAATGGATATGAAGGGTATAATAATTGCAAATAAAAAAAATGTGAGAGAGATGTCACATTGGAAATGTGACTAAGATTTATGTGAAGTGTTAAAAAATATATATATAATAAGAAACTTATTTAAGAAATGGGCTATTAAATAAAAAAATATTAATTATATTGTGGTCAGAGTGTATATATATGTTGAATTGATGAATAATTTAAGTAATGTCAAAAGAATGAGAAATGATAATGTTCTCTGAAAGGTGATAAATGTTAACTTTGTATAGGTTGTATGTAAAAGAGGAATTGAGTATAATTGTATGATATGTGTGATGAAATTGAGATTGAGAATGGACCTGAGCAGCGTTGGATGGTGAAATTATTATTGTAACAACTAAACTTGATGATTGTGTAGTGTTTTGGGCCCAAAGTATATGCGTATAAGTAAGAGATTGTAAGGAAAAGGAAAGTATAATGAAGAAAGTATGGAGGTGTAAAAAAAATGAATGAAATTTTTTATAAGAGATAGATTAGAAATGGAGTAATAAATGGAAATTGTGTAAAATTAGCATATGAACGAATGTGTATATGTAAGAGATGTTAATGATAATATTGTTGAAACACGAGTAAGGCTAATGATGATCAAGTGATCAAAAGTAAATTGCTTTGAAACAGAGTTAAAATGTGTTAACTCTTCATGTAGTAAGAGTTTAAAGAACTAATACGTAATTTTAAAATGCCACGGTTGTGTGACCATTAAGACATGGGTGTAGTTTTGAGATAAGAGCTGTTTGAGAAAGAATTATAGTGAAGACAGTGTTTATATGTAACCCACAGACGTGGGCTTAAGATGATACAATTGTGAAATATATTGAGTGAAATTGATAGTTTTTGTTTCATGAGATACAAGCAATATTTATGGCTGGTATAGTTGGACTCATAACCTTGTGTAGAAATTTATCTATGACCATGGATAGTGTGGAAACAGAAGAGAATTGTGAAAATATGATAAACTGTAAATGATGTCTAAGAAAAGTGATTTTTGTAAATATGGTAACTATAAGAAATGTGAGAAAAGGATAAATGAAAGAAATTATGAAATGTGAGTATGAGCTGTATTGAATGTATTTGAAAGTGGTATAAAATGAATATGTTGATGAAAATGACGTTTAAAGTGAATGAGGTTAGGGAAATGAATATTATCTGTAATGATGAATTCGAAGAGAATTAAGATTTGAGAATAAATTTGACCTAATAGAATTAGGTCATGAATTGAAAATAGATTGATGAATTTAAAATAGACTAAAAGTTGGTCAGAATAAAATAAGGCTGTGATAGTTAGATTAATTGATCTGAAATATAATAAGTTTACAAGTATTTATTAAAATTCAATGTGTGTAGTTGTATTAAGAATATGCAAGCTATATGATAATATGCATAGTACAACATTCTAATATGTATATGCACATGAAAGGAGCTAAGTTATGTTAGTTTCAAATAATTATAAGAGAAAAATGTTAGTTATAGTATAATTGGAATTTATCTTACTAAGGAAATACGATTTTATTGTTGTATAATGGTGATATTAAATTAATATGTGGTAATTGTATAAAGAGTAAGATCAAAGTGAAGGTGTGTAAAATTATGGTGTTAAGATATAAGTTATTAATATTTGAATTTAATGTTATGAGAGTATATTTTTAAGATAAGGAAGTGATCAAATATCTTGAGTGCAATAGGTGTGTGGTGTATATATATTAAAGAGATAAACTAATTTTGCCTAATGACAATTTGATTGATGATATGATAATCTATTGTGATTGTTTGAGTAAATAGACAGTATAATGATTAGTTATGGAATGGTAAAAAGATATTTGAGAATGAACCTAAGGGGGAGAATAGAAATTATGTAATTTGATAAAATAATAATTTGATGAGATCATTATTTTAATATGAGATTTTAAGATTTTGTTTTATTTAGATGATTTATTACCATACTGGATAATTTCGAGGACAAAATTATTTAAGGGGGAGAAAATTATCACATCCATGATTTTGGAGAAATTAAATAAGTAATTGGAGATATAAAAGTTGTATATACTCAATATATATATCTAGAGTATATATAACATATACATATGATATATTAATTATATATGTTGGATTAATACATTACATACTTAATATATTTAATACACATACAAGGTACATTTGATGTGTATATAAGATACACATTACTTGTGAATATGTGTAATATCCCAAATTTTTAAAAATTTCTAAGTTTTAAAATTTGATAAAATAAATTATAATTTAAATGGATAAATTAAAATAAAAATTTTAAATAAAAAATGAAGGGATTTTAAATAAAAAAATGGAATATATATGTGATATATATGTAAAATATAACAACATATAAAAGTCAACATTTTTTAAAAGAAAAGTCAAAGTAAAAGGTATTTTGGTAATTAAATCTTAGAAATGCAAAATCTATAAAATAATTTAAAAATAACTTATTTTTGAATGGAAGAGGGATTTTGGACTTTTAATTTATTAAATAAATAATTATTAAATTATTTTAATATATATATATATATATGGTTATAAATAAAGATGAAAGAAAAGAAAAAAATAAAAAGCATTTTCATCATCTTCTTTTTCCTCCTTGGCCGAACCTCCATTGTTGTAGAGCCAAGGATTTTGCTTCTTCCATACTCCACAAATTGAAGGATTTCAAGTATTCAAAGTGGATTTTTGGTAATTTCCACCAAAAATTAGTAAGTTTTCAACTTTTTTATTTGGATTTCATGAAAGCTTGAATATGTGTGTTTTAGATTTTTGAAGTTCTGAGATTTAATTATCTATTTGGGTATGGATGGAGTTATTTTAAGTTATTAACAATGATTTTAAGGTTGGATTAAAGAAATTGTAATGTTTGAGTTAAGTTGGTTGAAGGGAGAGAATTTAGGGTTATGGAACATTTGGATTTTTGAAATCATGAGTTTTAATTGTGAAAATTGGTTCCAAATATGTTGTTTTGAAGAGTAAACAAGAACTTTAAAATCAATTGATGGATTTAGTTAAGTTTGGATAGAGTTTGAAGATGGTAGTATTGATTTAGGGTTTTGAAAAAGTAAATTTTCAAAGAATGATTAATTGTTTGATTTTAATACTTAAATCATGTTATTTAATGATATAAGTGGTGGAAATAAGATTGAAATGATAAATGGATTGAGTTGGAATGGAGATCCTTCAATGGTGAAGGTTATGCCATTTTAGGCTTTTGAACATAAGCATGTGGTTAATTAATATAATTGGTTTAAACATGCTAAAATATGTTTGTAATGATATAAATAAACTTAAAAGAATAATTTAATGGGTAAATATGGATTTGCTAAGTTAAAGTAAGGAAAAACTTAATTTTTGAAATTTTGTTGGAGTGTTGTTAAATTAAGGTTTGATGTTGAGAATGCCTTAGAATGTGATATTAAATGATTATGTATGATCACATTTGGTATAAGCATTGAGAGAAAGTAGTTTGGCCAATCCAAGTGTTGAAGGGCAACTTGGAAGAGAAGGTTGGTGAGAGTTTTAAGCTTGTTTTGGTTGCTATTTGACGTAAGTACAAACTTTGAGTACATTGGTTATGTTTGCATAACATTTGAGCTTAACACATTTTGGTTGAAAAATGTGTTAAGCTACTTGATACATTGGTTATGTTTGAATAATGTGCTATGACATTTGTAATGTCATATATGTGTTAAATGCATTGTGAAAAGCCATTGATAATGGCTAAATTGTGTAAAGTGTGAAGTATGTGAATTATGTGGAAATACCCAAAGTTATTGGGTAATGTGTTGTGAATGCAAAAAAATGTGGTATAATGTAATGAGATATGTGAAAATATAATAAAATGAATTGATATTGATATAAAAAAAATGAGAAAAGTGAGAAAAGTGAGAAAAATGAGAAAAGTGAGAAAAGTGAGAAAAAAAATGAGAAAATAAGGGAATGTGCCTATTTTGATTATGTGACAATGAAAAAGAGATTGATAATGAGAAATATGAATAAATTATGTGCCTAGTATGTTATTCAATTTTCAGAGTTTTGTATTTGGCGGCATACCTATGATTGCCTACGGGCTAGACGCTGGGTGTCATTGTGAAAATATTTTTGAGGTGAAATGGCCGGGTCGTAAGTCTTAAAAATAAGTATTTGAAGCTAGGCTGAGTGAAATGACCGGGTAGCAACCCCATACCTTGTTAGATTATTACATTGATATATTGCCTACGGGGCTAGACACATGGTGTCATTATAGACCAAAATAATAACTCTGGAATTTGAAT
Organism: Garcia nutans; assembly: GCA_947685225.1. Lineage (NCBI taxonomy): Eukaryota > Viridiplantae > Streptophyta > Magnoliopsida > Malpighiales > Euphorbiaceae > Garcia > Garcia nutans. The sequence goes on along the minus strand of CANTUV010000024.1, from coordinate 9,157,121 downwards.
AGCATATTAGTTATCTTTGGGCCCATGTTTGTGTTTGTCTTTATATGAATGGTGGATTGTGAAATATTTGAAAGGTATGAGAAAATGGAATGATATGATGTTCATGAGCATTGTGCATTGGCATTGCATTTGAGTTTTATTGTTATTACCAAAGTTTAGATCACTAGGTTTCGGTTTAGCGCGATTATAATTCGTTACGCAGGTGACATGAACGTTTTGGTAGAGCCAGATAGCTCTACTAGACCTGGTCGGTCTAGGTTTGTATTTATTGAGCTTGAAGAGTTGTTTTTGGGTATATCAAGATCAGAGCCAGTTGCCAGCATGTACACATTTGATATTATAGTATATTTTGATATTATGTATGTTATGATATGTTTTTGAAGTATATATTGTAAATTGAAAAGAATGTTTTGAATAATTTGTTTAAGATGGGATCTTATATGTGTTGTTGATATATATACCTATATATAAGTATTTTGAGAAAATATGGAGAAATTGAGAAGTATTAGTGAAATGGTGAATTGATTTTATTGGGAGTATTTGTTTTATGCAGGTTGTGTTTTGCTGAATTTTGGAAACGTTCAAATTACAGACAAAACTCTGGCAATTTTTTTTCAGAGATTTTCATATAAAATGTTATTTCAGGTTACTATAGTAAGTAAAGAATATTTATATACTATTTAATTTTATATATTTAGTATTTAAAATTTTAAAACAAAAATATAAAATTTTTTATTAAACCGGTATGTGATATGCGTATTTTACATATACTGAAAATATGTATTATACATATATAGAGTATAAGGGTGTTACAAGATGACACCATGTGTCTAGCCCAGAAGGAAAATCATAATCACAATGAGGAGGACCTCATATGTAACATCCCAACTAGGCTTCAAGGACTAGGTCCAACCCAGCTTCAAGGGTCTACTACATCATATAACAACCCAACTAGGCTTCAAGGACCAAGCCCAACCCAGCTTCGAGGGACTGTTACGTCTTAGGCATGCCGCCAAACACAAAACTCTGAAAATTGAATAATATACTAGGCATACAATTCTTTCATAATTCCATTATCAAATCCTTTCTCATTTTCTCATGATCAAACTAGGCACAATGCCTCAAATATCTCACTTATATCAATATAGCCATTGCCAGTGACTTTACATACCATTTTTAATGTACACTCAATAAATTGCATTACCCATACGTTTTGGGTCATTATCATATTTTGCACATAGTTCACATTATACAAATCATAGCATATTACTTATGCACTAACAATATAGTAAGCAACTTAACACATTTTCCAACCTAATGTGTTAAGTTCCAACTTCATGTAAAAATAAGCTATTATTCAAAGTTTGTACTTTCCTCTAAAAGCAACAAACACCATTTTCAACCTTCTCTTCCAAGATATCCCTCAACACTTGGACTGGGGTAACTCAAGTCTCTTCAAAGCCTAAACCAAATGTGATTATAAATAATCACTTGGTGATACACTTATAGGTATAAATAAAACCTCTCAACACAAGGATAAGATACACAAAGAAAAATAAGGAAAAGTACTATCTAGGGCAAACTCTACACATGACATGCTCAACAACATGGGCGTGTCAATGACCGTGCCCTAAACCCACAACACAGAAGCTCCCTAAACCCACAACACAGAAGCTTTGACACGCTCAGTGACATGGGCGTGTCAATGACCGTGTCCTAACACTGAAAATAGAACCATCGACACGCCCAAAAACATGGCCGTGTCATCGGGTGTGTCAGGCCAAAAATTCTGATATCTCAACACATAATTGTCACATCTAAAATTATCTTTCTTTACCCTTTTTAACTCTATTCAAATCCAACTAAATTCATCATTATACCACAAAATACTCGTATAAACATCAAAGCAACTCAATTAAAAGCAAAAATACACAATTACAACCATGACTTCACAATTGAAAAGTTGCACAACCCAAAACTCTTATTCTCTTCATCAAACTTAAACACATCCTCAATCCAACCCTGATTTCATAGTTAACTAGTCAAAAGAACTTCAAACATACCAATATCAACCATTAACACATACTACACCAAATATCCAATTAACACATATACAAACTTCCATAGAAAATTAAGGAAACAAGTTAGAAACTTACAAAATATGGAGAAAATTCTCAAAACTCCAATTTGAACAATTAAAATCCTTCAATTACTTGAGTTAGCAAGAAGCAAATTTCTCTTTTCCTTTGATGGAGGTAGCCAGCTTCAATGGAGAAAGAAGAAGATGAAGATAATCACCAACTTCTCTTTATCCAACTAATCTCCTTTATAACCACACAATTATCCAACTTTCACTCTCCACCAAGTAAAAACATATTACTTAATTAATACATAAAAATCATATTCCACTAACCATTTAATTAATATTTTAATAATTAAAATAAAATTTGACCCATATAAAAATGTTGAATTGTATATATTATGTATATCTACATATATATATCATATACACATTTTTCGTCTTTTGTTTCACTTAATTATATATACATACTTTTAAATCATTTAATTAATTTTCAAAAATTAATATTTTTAAAATTTTAAGATATTACATGACTGCCCTAAAATTGTGTGATCTCTCGAATGATTGAAGAAAAATTGCAAAACTCAAAGAAGTGATAGCAATTAGTATGTGCAGTGCAATGTTGGCCGCCCAAATATCTATGCGATCACTCCAAATATCGGATGACCGCACAACACTTAAAGCAAAATGACACAAAGACACAACATGTGTTGTGATTGCATTGTGCGACAATAGATCCAAATTGAGCGACCGCACAATATCAACAAATTTGAATTTAAGCGCCAATAATCATGAATGAATAATAAACCAACACGTGGAATAATAGTTAAAGTTTTAATGATTAATTAGCCATTATGCAGACTGCACAATATACTTGTGCGACTGCTCTCCTTGACAGGTTGGTAACGTATGGAGACCAACATCCTTGTCGGCCAACTTATGTTTATCATTGGAAATAGCCATTGGAAGAAAATTCAAATTGTGCGACCGCATAAACTTTAGAACACTCACACAAGATATATGGCGACCGCACAATACATATGGCGATTGCTATATATGTTTCAACAAAGATTTAAGTGAGAGACAAGAATTAAACATGTTAGCACCCACTTCAAATGGCCATATCAAGGCTTAAAAGCTATAAATACCACAATAAATCACATTTTTCTATAAGATTGTGATTCTAATAACTAAGTTTAACATCTTTTATTTTCTTGCATCAAAATTTCTACTTGTACTCTTTGAGTATTGGTTGTGAGCATTGAAAAACTATTATAAGATTTAGTGTGAGCTTTGAAACACTTAGATTATAGAGTGAGCTTGGAAAAACTCTTGTTGGGTTATGAGAAAAATTCTCAAACCTTGTGAAAGTTCGGTGTGAAATTGTGAAAACACCAAGTTAGAGTTGAGCTTGTAAAAACTCAAGATTAGTGGAACCTTAACAAGTTGTTAAGAAAGTGGACGTAGGATTGAGGCAATCCGAATCACTATAAAATCTTTGTGTTTATTATTCTCTACTCTACTCCTCTCTTACCTTTATTTGATTTTAAAATTTCAATTTACCATCACTTCTTCAAAATAACCAACTCACCCTCCCTCTTGGTTGCCATCTTTGGACAACAATTGGTATCAGAGCCTCAAAATTTTAAGAAGCTTAATTGTGAAATTTGATCCACAATGGCAACCACATCTTCATCTACCTCAACTTCTCATTCTCATGGAAATATCAACTCCTATCTTAGATCCTACTTCGATGGAACGGATTACTCTTGTTGAAAATACAAGATGAATTTGTTTCTTCATAGTGAGAGAATTGAGCTTTTAAAATTTGTGCAAAAAGAATGAAAACTTCCTACTCATAAGTTTGATGGTGTTCAAGTACCTCTTCCTAGAGAAAAATGGATAGATTCTCAAGAAAGAGCTTACTACAAGAACATTAGAGCATCCTCCATCTTGGTGAATTCCATATCTAGAGTAGAAGTTGGAAGAATCCAACATCTTACTTGTGCACATAGCATTTGAAAAACTCTTGAGAATTATTATGAGGATACTACCCAAGTGAGGTTCACCAAAGCCCAAATGTTTATACATGAGTATGAACTCTTCGAGATGAAGCCCAATGAAAATGTCAACGAAATGATAAATCTTACTTATGCATATAGCATTACTCTTAAAGAAATATGAAAAAATATATGATCAAGGTGATGTCAAAAGAAAATATTGAGAGCTCTATGAGCCAAGAAGAACTTTGAATCAAAAGTATCTTCAATTGAAGAAGCTCATGATCTTAGTACATTACTGTGAACCTATTTCCACCCGAAAAGGATTCAGATGAACGTTCACTTGTTGTTAGGAGTCGCCACTCAGTTTTTTCTGTTCAAAGGGAAAAACTAAGAAAACCCTTGTTTGACTCCAATTAATGCATCCAATGTAAAGGTTTCTAATCTACGAACCCAAGGAGGATTCGGGGACTATGTCATGTATTTGATTAATTTTCCCGGAAGAAACAAACCCAAAAGGGATGAAGAAAAGAAGACCAGCAGATTGTTAGTAAATTGTGGACTTGCTATTTGGGGTGAATCCCAAATATGCCTACATACTCTCGTTTTTATGAGAGATCAAAGTCCATGTAGTTCGGAAAAACCTATTTAAAGGCAATTATGCATTATGCATGTGTGTGTGTATGCTTCGTGCATTGTCGGGCTTTTTGCCAAAATTGTGAGATTTTCAGCACTTAGTGCCAATTTTGATGAAATTTGGATACTTAATACCAAAAAGAATGCAATTTAGGCTCCGTGCTAAAAAGATTAATTCATTCGTGGCTTAATGCCAAAAGAATGATTGATTAGTTAATTAGGCCTTAGACCTAAAAGGATTAGGTCTTTGACCAAAAAGAAATTGAGAAGAAGGTGCAATGTTTAGGACATGCTTGGATTGACAAATGATGAATTAGGATACTACCTTGTTTAAGATTCTCCCACTTCAAAGTTCTAGATCTTGTTTTCTTAGACCTTGGATTATGATTCTTGATTCCTGCAGCACAGGGTTAGATCTATGCAAAGAAAAATCCAAGAAGAGTTCTTAAACGTGTGAAATTAGAGAGTTCGTCAGCACGAGGCCCACCCGAAAAAGCCCCACCTTTTTTTGAAAAGTTGAGGCCTTTTATAGACAAAATTTTGGACTGGACGGCGGTGGGACCGCCAGTCCCGGCGGTTCATCCCCCAAAATGGCACAAAAAAACTCGCACTTTTTCATTCAAACTGATTTTCTGGGAGCTGCGGACCTCTAAAAATTATTCCGAGACCATATCTGCGACCCTTGCGTTGTTCCAGACATTTCAAGTACCATGAAGACATACTTTCGGTGAACTTTGCCGTGGTCGTCCGGTCTGGCTTGGTCTTTTGCAGTCTGAGAAAGTCGGCTTTCCGAGCCTCAAAATTTGAGTATTCACAATTGCCCCCCACCGGGGTCCATAAAAATGATTTATGGGGCTCAGTGGTCGTCAGAATCGAGAATTTTGAGCGAGGTGCAAAAAGACCCGCATTTTCACCTTTTCCTTATAAATAGGCTCATTTCCATTCCATTTTCATTTGCTTTCATTCCTTTTTCTTCTTTCCTTTCCCTCAAACTTTCTTTTGACAATGGATTTCACTGGCCTAGAAGACTTCGAGATCCCACTCCCTCCCTGCAATCTTTTACTTGAGGAGGAGAAGCACAGCTCCCGGACCGGCTGCTATGAGGTAAGTACCTTCCTCTTTACACATCTAGTATGCATGTTTAGGAATTTTATTTATTTTCAGTAAAGAACTTAGAAACAAATTTTAGGAATCTTTCCTTTACATGTACTAGTAATGAATCAAGAGTAATACCAGGCTTCATTATGTTCTGCCATCAGTAATTATTTCTAGTAAAGAACTTAGAAATAATCCTCTTAGGAAGTCACATCCGGCTGGGGATAGAACTTGAATTTTTCTGAAGTTGCCCCCCAAATTATCCACAATAATGAATTAGAAGATCTTTTTTTTTTAGGACACTGCGATTAGGATATCCATCGCTGAGAGACCCATGAGCACTATTCTGGCTTATATCTTTGATGCCGGGCATCCGGTGGGGGATCTAATCAGACCTGCTTTCCTCCACCATTTGAGGACTATAGATGTGGGCAGAGATATCCACAGAGAGTTGATCTGCGCGCTGGCTGAGCGATGGTGGCCCACTACTGATACCTTCCATTTTGCTTGGGGGGAGATGACGATGACGCCTACCGACTTTTCTGTCATTTCTGGGATTCCCTTCGGCGTTGAGATGGTGGAGTATTATAATGACTGGCGGCATGACATTTCTTCAGCCGACATGTTCACTTTGATCGGGGTTGACTATCCTCGACATCAGGCGCCCCGCTGCATTCAGCGAAGGTGGCTTGTAGAGCAGGCGCCAGCCATCTATACTGGCTACGAGGTAGGCGATCTTACTGCTGATCAAGTGGCCAGGTTTACCCTGATTCTCCTATTTGCTAGCTCCTTCTTAGCAAACAGGAAAGACGCAGTAAATCTCAATGTGCTGAAGAGCCTACTTGACCTGACACGACTTCAGACATACGATTGGGCTAGCATGATGCTGTGTAGATTGTATGACGACATGTCAGACCTCTGCTATACCCGCATCGCTCCATGTGGCCTGTACTACTTCTGGGAGGTAATGTAAAGAACATTTCCTTTACCTCGCATATACCGACTCTGATATCTTCTTCCTTTTTTTTTTTCAGACTTGGGCTTACGAGTACTTTCCTGGTATCGCCCCTTTTCTTCGTGAGCCACTTACCCCTGTAGATCCTCTTTCTCCCATTGCTTGGAGATGGTATAAAGAGAGAATAGAAGCACAAAAGAGGAAGCTTCTTATCAGAGAGCTGAGATCATTTTTTGACAGCTGCTCCATGAACTCAGTAAATACTTTATCCTCATCCTTATTTATTGTATTAGAGAAAATGATTCACTAACATAATAAATTTTTACAGGTTTCATTTACAGCGATGTCTAGCCGGCTGGCAGAGTGGATTGCTCAAGATCACAGCTTTCAGCGATCACAGTTCCTGACTCACCGTCGATTCATACTTCCCCATCCGGAGTATCGACGGTATTATCTCGCTGAGAGAGTGACTTTTCAGATCGCCGGTTTCCGCGTAGCTCCCCTGGATCCCCCTGATGATATGCTATCTCTGACGCTTCTGCCTGTTACTGCGTCCCAGTATGAGGGTGATACCATCGAATCGGGCTATGCCCCGGATGATGAGGATTATGATTTCTACTGTCTTCAGCGACTGATGCCACACATTGGGACATGGTTCGACACTGCACCACCTTATCGGTCCTCCCACTCTTCGGCCCCCACTTCCAGCACTCCGGGAGACCATCCCTCTTCCAGCTGGTGAGCTGACAGACCTTCTTCCTCTAGGGCTGAGGCTTCCACTTTTAGGGCTGGACCATCACATACTGGAGCAAGCAGCAGTTCATCACATTTGAGGCCTCCCCCATCCATTATTGCGGCTACCGGTCAATTGGACCCTGCTTTGGCCAACCTGAGGTTGCCTTATGCTGTTCTTTATCATACACCTGATGGTTAGGTGACCTGACCAATTAGTGTGGAGAGTGTACCATATCGGAGCCTTGTTCACATCACTCAGGTATATTAATCTAGAACTTTTCATGAAAAGGATTCATAAAATTCTCTTGAAATTGACTGTGATTCTGTCTTTTTTACAGGTACCTGAGGGCCTAGTTGCTGACATGGCGGCATTGATCACTGCTTTCTCTGATGAGCTGACGGGTGCTTGGACTGATAGTGCTTATGAGAGGCAGAACAGGCCACAAAGACGGAGAGCCCGGCGCTGATTTCTCATATTTGTCTTGGATTATATTTGTAGTATTTGAATTATTCTTGCTCTGTACTTTGTACTTTCCATGTTTTCCGCATGTTATTTGGACTTAGAAATAAACCTGCATTTATTTGTTAGTATTGACAGCAAATATGTATGTATGATGCTTGTTTTTTAGAAATCTATTTTCAAAATAAATCCCTGAAACAACCCCCCAAAAATAGCACCTAATAGGGCCTAAACACACAAAAATTTCACAAAACATCAAAAATAGGAATCGAAATTGGGTCGGTGGTGGTCGGGCCGCCGTGGCCGGCGGTCGGACTGCCGTCCGGGTCAGGGTTGTATAAAAAACGAAGTTTAAGTGCATTTTCAAGCCAGAAAACAGGTTTTTCACTGCAGGATTTTTATTTCTCTCAACAATGAACCCTCTTTTTAACCATGTGATGCATAACTGGACCAAGAGCCTCCATAATGTTGAAAGGATCAACATGGGAAGATATGGACTGAAAGCTGTTGCCACCCTTAGAGGTGTAGCTGTGGATTGGGATTTCTTGCATGCTTGTATCAGATTTTGGGATCCCCAAGTCCACATTTTCAGATTTGGTGCCCGGATGGAGGAGATGTGTCCTCTTTTTGAGGAATTCTGCTCAATTATTGGATGTGACCCAAATGCCCCTCTTGTAAGGCATGAGGTTCAAGTTGGCTATGTGGGGTCTTTTTAGAGGCTTTTCAACTTTACAAGGCCTCAGGCTCAAGCAATGATCATGGATGGGAATAAGGTGATGCTGCTTCCTTTGATTGATGAATTCCTGACTGCTAATTTTGAAGATGAGGTTCAACTGAAACATAGGATGCGAGCTTTTGTTTTCTGCCTGTTAGCCGGGTTTCTTTTCAACCGTGATCCTGGCTTTGGAGATTTGAAGCTTTGCCCCATGGTTAGGCAAATGGAAGAACTTAACTGTATTGGTGGTATGATTCTGGCTGAGACTATTCAGAGTCTTGACAGAACTGCACTCAGATTTGAAAATTGGACTGTTACCCCGATCATTCTTTAGGTAATTTTGTTATACCTTTTGTTTCTTCTCATTTCATCATCTCTCTTTTTTGTTTGTAAATAGAAAGGATCTATTTTCTCAGGTTTGGCTAAGAGACCATCTCCGAGTGGTTGCCGCTCCCCATGCCTTGACTTATAACCCTTCTCAGTACCGCACCAGAAAAATCCAGATTTCTTTTCCTTCTATGGCTAAGTGGGCTATCTGGTTGTTTGAGCTTGGACCAGAAGAATTGTTGTGGTTCATTCCTTGGTATAAAATTTCTCGATTCATGGAGGCAAATGCAATGCATAACCATGTCTACCTTCTTGGCTTCACTCATAGTACATGGTATAGTGCTTCTCGCGTCCTCAGACAGATGGGGATTGATCAGAGGGTTCCTCTTCCTGTTGGGCTTTCCATTGCTTCCCCCATTACTCCCGGTGTTACTCGAGCTGTTCTACAAACTTGGGTTAGGAACCATCAGATGATCAGGCCTTTTGCAGAGCCTTCTCTTGTCCAGCCTACTCCAGAGTATAGAACTTGGTTTATAGCCGAGGTTTGGCCAATTGAAAAGCCAAGGAGGCTTGCATTGTTGCAGGAGTTGGAGGGAGAGGATGTGGTTCCTCTTAACGAGGGGAAGATAGATGTTGTAGAGAGTTCCGAAAGTAAGGAAGATACCAAAGACTCTGCCCCACGTAGGAGACATAGGACTTAGATCCTAGGGTTGACTCTATTGTCTGCTTCTTTTTTTTTGGATTGTTTGTACCTTTTTGGTTCCTTGGATGTTTGGGAATTATGGTTTGACTCTAAGGATGACTCTTTTTGTGATGAATGATTTTTTCATTTGCTTTCCAAGCATTATCTACTTTATTTACTTGCTCTAATTTTTGCCTAAGCCGTCCTTTTGGATTTTCAACTTAGCAAGCTCTTACCCATTCTTGCCTAAGCCGCCCTTTGCGGGTTTTCAACTTAGCGGGATTTTTATTTTTATATTTTTTATTTATTTATTTTTTATTTATTATATTTTTTTTAATGTTGGCAAATGAAAAGTGAATCAATGGTTTTCATTAAAATTTAGACCGTGCTCAAGGAGAGCTGCCTACATATCTCGAATTAGTTTGCGAGAATCAGGTCTAATGTAGTTCCTTACAATGCATGATTATACATAATATTTCTTTAATTGATCCAGATTGCATGGGTTTGTGAACTCCAGACCATCCAAATTAGACAAGATGACGGCTCCGCCGGAAAGTATTTTCTTTACAATGTAGGGTCCAGCCCAATGAGGACGAAACTTCCCACGAGGATCTGTAACGGGTGTTCTGATCTCTTTCAGAACCAAACAACCTTCTTCCAACTTTCAATCTTTGACCTTTTTGTTGAAATGTCTGGCCATTCGCCTCTGATACTCTTGAATCTGATGGAGAGCTTGAAGTCTTTTTTCATCCAAACCCAACAACTGATGATGATAATTGCTAATCCATTCAGCTTCATTTATCTGACTTTCTTGAATTATTCTTGCCGATTGAACTTCCAGTTCAATGGGGAGTACTGCTTCCATTCCGTACACCAGTGAATACGGGGTTGCCCCAGTAGGAGTTCTAATTGATGTTCTATATCCCCACAAAGCCAGTGGTAACTTCTCATGCCAACATCTATGTTCCTTGATCATCTTTTGTATGATCACCTTTATAGACTTATTTGCTGCTTCTACAGCTCCATTTGTTTGAGGTCTATAAGGAGAGGACTTATGATGCTGGATCCTTTTATCCTTCAAGAGTTTAGCAAATTCTGCTTGGAAATGAGTTCCATTATCAGTGATAATCTCAAATGGCATTCCGTACCGACAAAGGATGTTGGTTCGGACAAACTGTGTTGCCTTTTTGGCGTCTAATTCTGCATAGGAAGCTGCTTCAACCCACTTCGTGAAGTAATCCACCGCTACCAAGATAAACTGATGTCCATTCGAGGCTTTTGGATGTATTTTACCAGTTATATCTATTCCCCAAGTAGCGAAGGGCCATGGAGAGGTGATTGGATTCAGAGCAACGGGAGGTTGCTTCTGCAGCTTAGCAAATATCTGGCACTGATGGCATTCTTGCACAAATGCCACACAGTCTGTATTCATGGTAGACCAATAATATCCTAGATTGGCTATTTTTTGAGCCAAGGCGATCCCATACATATGCGGTCCTGATTCGCCACCATGCACCATTTCCATTATCCGCTTAGCCTCTGCTTCATTCACACACCTTAGGTGCATTCCATTCCAAGTTTTTTTGTAGAGGATATCTCCATTAAGAATGTAACCTGTGGCTAGCTACCTTATTGCTCTCTGATCAACCCTTGATGATCCCTCCTGATAACTTCCATCCTTGAGATAACTTTGATATCCCAGAACCATGGTCTGCCATCGGCCAAATGCATTACGTGGGCAGGTTGCTTCTGAAGTTGAACTTTCAATGGATGGATGGCTTTCCCCTCCTTGATATTGATCATGGAAGCTAAAGTAGCCAGGGCATCAGCAAACTGATTCTTTGCTATTGGGAGATATTCGAAGGACAAATCATCGAATTGTTGTGCCAAATGATCAAGGCGTTGTAGGTAAGGAACCAAACGCTCTTCTCTTATTTTCCATTTCCTTAAAGCTTGTGACACTATTAAAATAGAATCACCATAGACCTTTAGGTTCTTAATCCCCAATCCCAGGGCGGCTTCGAGCCCATTGATGTAAGCTTCATATTCTGCTTCATTGTTTGTGCAGCTAAAGTCAAGTTTAACTGCAAAGGGAATGTATTCTCCACAAGGAGTTTTGAACACAATCCCAATTCCATTTCCATGATAATTGGATACCCCATCAAAATACATCTCCCAAACACTTCTTTCCACATTCAAGAGGTCTTCGTCAGGGAAATTCATTTCTCGCATTTCGTCTTTTACGGGTAATTCTGCTAACTGGTCAGCTATTGCCCCACCTTTCGCAGCTTTCCTTTGAATGAATTTTAAGTCAAAAGCTGCCAATGTTGACACCCACTTTGCCATTTTGCTGTCCAAAATAGGCCTCTCCATAAGGAATTTCAAGGGACTCTGTTCTGCGATGACACAAGTAGTGTAAGAAGACAAGTAGTGTTGTAACTTCGTGCAAGCCCAATACAATGCTAAACACAACTTCTCAATCTTGTTATACTTTAACTCATAGTCCAACATCCTTTTGCTGAGGTAGTAAATTGTATTTTCTACCTTTGTATCTTCGGCCTCTTGAGCTAGCATTGCACCCATGGCTTCATCTGTTACAGAAAAATACAAGAGCAGAGGTTTTCCCATTCTGGGAGGTTGCAGAATTGGCGGACTTAACAAGTATTCTTTAATCTTGTCGAAGGCCTTCTGGCAGTCTTCATTCCATTCTTGTGAAGCACCTTTCCTTAGTAGCTTAAAGATAGGACCACAAGTCTCTGCCAACTGCGATATGAATCGACTGATATACTGTAATCTACCTAGCAAGCCTCGAATCTCCTTTTCTGTTCTTGGTGGAGGCATTTTCAGAATAGCCTTTGACTTTGCTGGATCAACTTCTATTCCTTTCTTGCTGACCAAATATCCTAAAAATAAGCCTGATGTTGCTCCAAATAGGCACTTTGCAGGATTAAGCTTCAAATTGTACTTGCGAAGTCTAAGGAAGAACTTCTCAAGTGCTTCAACATGCTCTTTCAGAGATTTTGACTTAACAATCATATCATTAACATACACTTCTACTTCTTTGTGAATCATGTCATGAAAGATTGTTGTCGCCATCCTCTGGTAAGTAGCCCCTGCATTTATCAATCCAAATGGCATAACCCTATAACAGAAAGTGCCCCATTCTGTAATGAAAGCTGTCTTCTCTTTGTCTGGTGGGTGCACCATGATCTGATTGTACCCAATTGCGAGGTCAGTCATGGAAACCATCATATGCCCAGCCATCCTGTCTATTAGCAAATCGATGTGTGGTAGCGGAAAATTGTCCTTAGGACAAGCCTTATTCAAATATCTATAGTCAACACACATCCTGACCTTTCCGTCTTTCTTCGGGACAGGCACAATGTTCGCCAACCAGGAAGGGTAGGCAATTGGTTCTATGAACCTATTATCCAGTTGCTTGGCAACCTCTTCTTTAATTTTCAAAGACCATTCCGGCTTCATTCTTCTCAACTTCTGCTTAACCGGCTTTGCACCGGGGTATAGCGGAATCTTATGAACTGCTATTGCTGGGTCTATTCCCATGACATCACTTGTCTTCCACATGAAGCAGTCGACATATCTTCTGAAGCACTCAACAACATGTTCTTTATTCACACAATCATATGCAATGTATGTATATTCATTTTCTTTGCCAATTATTATCTTTTCATTTATTTCATTTATTTCATTTTTGCTAGATAATACTTGGAAAGTGAAAAACATAGGGTAACCAAGAACTTGAACAGTTTCATTAATAATGGCGGAGTCATCCTCCAGAGTTACATTATATTCGACATCAGGGTTTTCTATTCTTGAAGCTAAGGAAGACTCAGCACTAAACTCTGACTCGGTGTTTAACTCAAGATTTGACTTGGTACAAGACTCAGGTTCGGGGTGTGACACAGGACTAGGTTTGATCGTAGCTACTTGTCCCTCCTCGGTATACCAGTTCATCAGTGGTCCATCTGTTGTCTTGATCAGCTTCGTGAGGTCCCTTTTGTCTTCGACATTGGTTATCATAGCAACCTCATCAAAGAGACTAGGCTGCATGAAATCCTCCACTTGTGAGCCAGTTATAGGTTCTGGTTCTTCTTCCTTTATTGTCAAAACATCATCGAACATCTCAAAACCCCGGTAGCTTCTTTCCAGTCATAGGAGAATAAAACGGCTCCTGGAAACCACAGTGAGGAACTATTTTCCCAGGTTTGCAGAAGTGACCGATCAGAGTTCTAAAGTAAGGACGCATTTTGAGGCTTTTTGTCTCCCAAGTCTTCTTTTTGTTCTTCCCATGCTCAAACTCTTCTATCTCCTCGTTTGTGGGTTTGTACCCCAAGCCAAAAGTTCCCTTATTCTCAGGCTCTTCCCATGGCCGCACTATAGATGATTTTCTCCCAGACTTTATCATTTCCATCCCGGGTAGCAGACCTACCCTCAGCATCATTCCAACCAGGCAATTGATTTGGATCCCCCCAAAGTCATATAGGATAAATGGCCCTTTGGGCCTCTCTCCTTCGATGCATTGAACAGTGTTGTAATGGAACCCAGTCAAGGCCATAGCAGTTTCACCAGGAACAACCTCAAAGAGAGACTGATCCGTGGTTTTCTTGTTGATTTCACATGTGTCCCCTTTGATAGTGATGATTTTTCCTTCAAAAGGGAGCTTAAGTTTTTGATGTAATGAAGATGGTACAACATTATTCTGATGAATCCACGGCCTTCCAAGGAGGAGATTAAAGCTCGCGGGTACATCAATGACCTGGAACGGCACACCCATTTTCACCGGTCCAATAGTAACTTCCAGAGTAGCAACACCCAAAATTTCTCTTCGAGTGTTATCATATGCTCTAACAATTTGATCAGAAGGTGTAAGATCTGTAGCCTCCAATCCCAGACAGCTTGCTACTTTCAAGGGACATACATTTAAGGCTGACCCATTATCAATGAGAACCATGGGCACAGTCTTTCCCCCAGTTTGTATGGTGATGTATAGAGAATCATTGTGTTTCATGCCATCTTCTGGTAAATCTTCATCAGAAAACCTGATACTCAATGCCTTGGTTGATTGGGTCAAAGTGACCACCAAAGCTTCTGGGCTTGTGTCTACTGATGTATCAAGTTGACTCAAAGCTTTACTGAGAGCCTGACGGTGTGGGAATGAGGAAGCAAGGAGCTCCCAAATTGACACCTTAGCTTGAGTTTGTTTAAGTTGAGTGAGGACAGGGTCTTCCTTTGGTTCTGACGTCTTCTTATATGGGTGATTTGGGGTCTTAGGGGCTTTCCCCAAGTCAAGTGGCTGATATTGCCTTCCACTTCTTGTCAAAGCATCGACCTCTTCAGCGACGTCATTCAGATCCAGCACACATACTTCATTCATTTCCAAGAGAAGTTTGAAAGGATCAAACAACTCTTCTTCCGCAGTGATGGCGTGGATGGAATGATTGGGCAAAGGGTTAGTATTAATGTTTGGTTGACTCCTGAGAGGAATGATGTCACCACTATCCACCAAATCCTGGATGCGGTTTTTCAGAGTCCAGCAAGCATCTGTCCTATGCCCTTTTCCTTGATGGTATTCACAGTACTCATTGGCCTTATAATTGGAGGGTAATGGGTTTGGAGGAGGCCTCGGGTCCAAAGGCTTCAAGTACTTTCCTTCCACGGCCTTTTTAAACACTAGATGAAGGGGCATCCCAAGGTCGGTATATTGCCTTCTTGGCTGATTTCTCTGCCCAAGATTGCCCACACGTAAAGGATTCGCAGGGGCAATATTGGCCACTTCATTGACCTTGCTTGAGGAAGCAGCTTGGCCCTGTTTCTTATACTTTGAAGCAGCTCCCTCATCCACTATCTTACCCAATTGTATCAAGTCTTCTACCTTAGTTGCAGTCGCAATGAGCAATTTGAAAGTAGGTAAGTATTGGGTTTGCAGTTGAGCTTGATATGTAGGCCTTAAGTTCTTGATTATAATATCAATTTGCTCCTGTTCTGAAGGGCGATTAATCATTTGGGCAGCCTTCGCCCTCCATCTCGTAAAGAACGACGAGAAGGGTTCATTGTTGTTTTGTTTGGTAGTCTCAAGCTCTCTTCTAGTGACATCTACCTCAATATTGTAGTGGTATTGAGTGTTAAATGCATTACAGATGTCTTCCCAGGTCTTAATCTTGGCACGATCCAGGCTTACAAACCATTTAAGAGCAGCACCAGTCAAGGATTGTTGGAAGAGTTGAGCAAAGAGCTCGTCATTTAGACCCCAAGGGCTTAAGGCCCCCACATACATTTTCAGGTGAGTTTTAGGGCAAGTAGTCCCATCAAATATGTCCATCCCCGGCATCTTGAATTTTGGAGGCAATCTAGCTTGGGGAAACAAGGATAAGGAATCCATGTCTACCACCTCTTTATGAGTTTTCATGGCAGTGATTGACCTTTCAAGCAATTCAAGTTTCTTTTTTAGTTCATCAGTTTCAGTAGCATTCTTAAAGGGTGAATCCTCCAAATTGATGACAGGGGTATTATTCTGAGCAGTCATAGGGGTACTAGTTTGTCCCACAATAGGTTCCTTCCCTAGATTTCTAGGAGTAGTGGCTGTCTTTGGTGCCCCTCCCAATTCGGCCAAGATGGCCACCCTTTGGGCGGTCAAGGCTTCATCAATTCTTTCTTGCATCCTAGCTTCAATTTCCTTAACCTGTCCATCTAGCAAGGCCTTAATCTGTTCAATAGTAGCCATTTCAGTAATTGGAGTAGTTGGTGAAATTGGGGTAGTAGGACTTGTGGGTGATTGCACAGTTGGAGTTGGTGTAGCTTGTGTAGGTGAAGGCACACGGATAGTGGGTACCTGCAAAGGTTAAAGGTAAAGGATCAGGGTAGTGTGTAGGGTAGGAAGACTCTTGGTCCGCTTGTATGTATCAAAAGGTTTTCCCAAAACAATGTTGTTATGTTGCATGAATGCACCTCATCACATCATAATTCATTTGAATGGAATGTGGCACTATTATTGGGTACACACAACCTAAGGGAGGGTTCTATTGTTACATGAAAAATAGAGAATACGCTTATAATAGGGACCCTTGAGTCTTGAGTAAGATATACCTAACCACATGTGAAACAAAGAGTTTCGCGTGGGTCCAACAATACGTTTACTCATGGGCCACTCCAAAAGGATTGGAATGGTTTGCGACAACAGGGAGGATGCTTTGGCTGTCCGCCGGCATAATCAAGGAGACCTGCCGGTCAGTGCTACTTGCTATCCAGACTCAGAATTTTGAACACAGAGAGAAGAAATTCATTTGAAAACAATTTTTTATGCGATGGAGGAAAATGATTCCCCCATATAATGCAAGAGAAAAAGATTCTCTAAATGACAGAACAAATGCACAATTAATCAAAAAAGGGGTCCATCAAAGGAAAAAGATTCCTTTTGTCAATTTTATTCCAATATCCTTAAGGAAAGGATATGTATTGCTAAGGTACCCTACAAAATAAATAAAAGTACCCTAAAGAAGGGCAAGTTAGTCAAATAAACAATTGTAGTCCACTAAGATCCCATAAATCATTTTTATGGTCCCCAGTGGAGTCGCCAAACTGTGAACCTCTGTTTCCACCCGAAAAGGATTCGAATGAACGTTCACTTGTTGTTAGGAGTCGCCACTCAGTTTTTTCTGTTCAAAGGGAAAAACTAAGAAAACCCTTGTTTGACTCCAATTAATGCATCCAATGTAAAGGTTTCTAATCTACGAACCCAAGGAGGATTCGGGGACTATGTCATGTATTTGATTAATTTGCCCGGAAGACACAAACCCAAAAGGGATGAAGAAAAGAAGACCAGCAGATTGTTAGTAAATTGTGGACTTGCTATTTGGGGTGAATCCTAAATATGCCTACATACTCTCATTTTTATGAGAGATCAAAGCCCATGTAGTTCAGAAAAGCCTATTTAAAGGCAATTATGCATTATGCATGTGTGTGTGTATGCTTCGTGCATTGTCGGGCTTTTTGTAAAAATTGTGAGATTTTCAGCACTTAGTGCCAATTTTGATAAATTTGGATACTTAGTACCAAAAAAATTGCAATTTAGGCTCCGTGCCAAAAAGATTAATTCATTTGTGGCTTAATGCCAAAAGATTGATTGATTAGTTAATTAGGCCTTAGACCTAAAAGGATTAGGTCTTCGACCAAAAAGAAATTGAGAAGAAGGTGCAATGTTTAGGACATGCTTGGATTGACAAATGATGAATTAGGATACTACCTTATTTAGGATTCTCCCACTTCGAAGTTCCAGATCTTGTTTTCTTAGACCTTGGATTATGATTCTTGATTCCTGCAGCACATAGTTAGATCTATGCAAAGAAAAATCCAAGAAGAGTTCTTAAACGTGTGAAATTAGAGAGTTCGTCAGCACGAGGCCCACCCGAAAAAGCCCCACCTTTTTTTGAAAAGTTGAGGCCTTTTATAGACAAAATTTCAGACTGGACAGCGATCGGACCGCCGTGGAAGTGACCAGCCCGGGAAAAGCAAAAACGGCGGCGGTCGGACCGCCGGTCCCGGCGGTTCATCCCCCAAAATGGCACAAAAAAAACTTGCACTTTTTCATTCAAACTGATTTTCTGGGAGCTGCGGACCTCCAAAAATTATTCTGAGACCATATCCGCGACCCTTGCGTTGTTCCGGACATTTCAAGTACCATGAAGACATACTTTCGGTGAACTTTGCCGTGGTCATCTAGTTTGGCTTGGTCTTTTGCAGTCTGAGAAAGTCGGCTTTCCGAGCCTCAAAATTCGAGTATTCACAATTATGAACCAATGAGCTAGTTGGAAATCTCCTTACCTTTGAATTGTATACCGAGAAAGAAGATGATAAGGGTGAAAAGGATAAGAAGAAAGCCATAGCTCTCAAAATCACCAAAGAAGTTGAGAGCTCAAGTGAAGAAGATAGTGATGATGATGATGAAGAAATGGCCATGCTATCTAAAAGATTAAGTGAATGGAAATGAAAGAGGAGATTGCAAGCAAAGGTAAATCATGAAAATTCTCTTTCAAAGATAAGGAGAAGAAGATTAAAGTAAAATTTTATGAATGCGGTAAATCGGGTCACATCAAAACAGACTGCTTCAAAGTCAAGAACAAAAAGAAATGGAACAAGAAAAAGAAGAAATCTCTCAAAGCCACATGGGATGATGACTCTTCAAGTGAAGAAGAAGAGAAGGAAGAGCAAGGAATTGCAAATCTTTGTCTCATAACTATTGAAGATAATGATCATCACACCAATGAGGTAGGTACTCAACCCTTGAACGCACTTAGTGATAATGTTGATAATGTTTTAGATGATAATGAGTTAGTTGAGCATATGAACCTGAGAGTCCAAAAATATTTTTCTAAGATGAAGTTTTATAAAGAAAAGTATTCTAAGCTAGAAAAGGCTTTATTTCTTTAAAGAATTATACTTTAGAATTAAAAACTTTAAATGAACAATTAATGAAATCATTAGATGAAATGTCAAAAAATTCATCTAGCTTGGAGAAAATTTCTAAGGAAAATAACACTTTGAAAGAAGAAATAAATGAATTAAAAAAATTCAATTTCAAAGTTTCGCAATGGTAAAGAAGCTTTGGATATATTAATTAATGCCCAAAGGTCACCTTCCTCCAAGCATGGATTAGGGTTCAATGGCTCATCTACCACTTAATCTAAATTACCAACATTTGTTAAAGCATCTATAACTCAAACATCTAGTGTTGAAGTTGTAAAGAATACACATACACACACTAAGCCTAAAAATTCTAAAAAGACAACTCTAGGCTCACTAGGCTCTAGAACTAAGTTTCCAAGAGTAAATTATGCATACATGTACAAAAGGCATGAACACAACCATAAGTATGCACATAAATAATCCTATCATATACACACATATGATTGTCAATTTAATTCTTCAAGATTCAATAGTAAAAGGATGCAAGAACATAAAACATTATATCAATGCCTATATTGCATGAAATTTGGACATAAAGTACATTTTATTACATTAGAAAGGCTCACCTCAAATTACAGGTTCTTTCTACTACTAATTTCCAGGAACCCAAGTTCATTTAGGTACCTAAAAAAGAGTAGATTTTATTGTCTTATAGGTATGCCTAAAGCCTACTACCAATGAAAGTGTTTGGCTTGTAGATAGTGGATGCTCAAGGCACATGACCAGTGATGAAAAATATTTCACAACACTTACTTACAAGCAAGGAGGTAATGTAACTTTTGGGAATAATTATAGATAACTTTTGGGAATAATGTAACTTTTGAGAAATTATAGGCATTGGTTCTATTGGTATGCTTAGTAAAAACTTAATTGATGATGTGTGGTTAGTTGATAGATTAAAACATAATTTGTTTAGTGTTAGTCAATTGTGTGACAAAGGATATAATGTCAATTTTAATTCTAAAGTATGGAAAATTGTTAGTAAATCAAGGAGATCACTGAAAACCAAAAACACTCAGCGGAAAAATTTTTGATCTCTGATTTCCCACCAGGATCCATGCTGTTCGTTTAATTCGACAAAAGTGTTCAAAGAACTAACCTGTTGATGATTAGAAATCACAGTTTGGAAGAGATGCCTCGATCGCGTATCCACACGAATGCTACCGTCTGGAGTACTAGCTCTCTGCAATGGCGAAGGCTGGAAAAATATTTTCTCTAAAACGTATTAGGGTTCCATTGTTTTCGTTCTCTTTTATTTTCTAATGTTACCCCTGAGAAGACTTAACGTCTGGAGTGAATATAATCACTCCAGAATCCAATTCGAAATTGGATAAGGTAAGTCAAATTCAGAATCCAAATCTAATAAGGATTCTGAATATATCATCTAATAATATATATAAATAATAATAATAATAATAATAAATATTAATATCTAATATTAATATTATTAATATTATATCCAGCCCAAAGCGCATTCTTGTGTGTGACTCGATAGGCTCATATTAATTGGCAGTCAATTTAATCTCTATTAAACCAACAAGTCGTAATTGGCCTCTAGCAAGGTGTTACAACTACCCAATTAATATAAGGAATGTCCAATTTTCCTAATAATAGTACATGCATTAATCCCTTTGTCACACGATATCTAGCTTGAACATAAGTCATGGTCAACGTCATACTTATATTGTCCAAACTTATGATTACTCGATCTCCAAGTAGACTGATAAAAAACAAATGAAATTGATCACACTATCAATTCATTTAAGCATGGCCATGCATTTCACAGTCTCACTTATCGAGGGGCCCAAAAGATATCTCTCTCAAAGAGAGGGACAAATTCTATCTTGATTGTTCATTATCCTCTACATAATTTCTATCATATATGATCATAACCTTTATTACTATCCAGTTACAGATAATGTTTGATCATGTCAAAATATAATAGTCCTTATATTGGAAACTATGACAATCTCAAGTCAAAGAATTAATACATAACTATCATGAGATTTACTTATGACACTAACCCATGTAGTAATCTCATGATGGGTCTATCCAATACATTGTTCTCTAACAAGTATCTATGAAATTGGTTTGTATCACTATACACATAACCATCTGATGATTATCAAATCAATGTTCATACTGGTTAAGAATTATTATTTTTTTTATCTCTATAACAATAATAAACCAGGGACAAATATCAAAATTGTGTAACATGCAAACAAATAATAATGATAATAAAACCTCATTTATTAATAATGAATGTATAACATAAAGATCCAAATAAATGGCCTAGGGCACATACACTAACAATCTCCCACTTGCACTAGCCTACAAATTTCTAAGACCCATAGATCTAGTGTGCTGATCATGCTTGACCCGTGAGAGAGGCTTTGTTAATGGATCTGCTATGTTATCATTTGTGTCAACTTTGCATATCTTGATATCTCCTCTATCAATAATGTCTCGAATGAGGTGAGAATGCCTGAGTATATGCTTAGACCTTTGATGAGATCTAGGCTCTTTTGCCTGTGCTATGGCACCATTGTTGTCACAATAAATGTCCACAGGATTTGCAATGCTAGGTACCACTCCTAGCTCAGTGATGAATTTCTTCAACCAGACTGCTTCCTTAGCTGCATCTGATGCTTCTATATACTCAGCCTCTGTTGTAGAATCAGCCACAGTGCTTTGTTTTGAACTCTTCCAACTAACAGCTCCACCATTCAATGCGAATACAAAACCTGATTGCGATCTAAAATCATCTATGTCAGTTTGGACACTAGCATCTGTGTAACCATTTATAACTAGCTCATCTTCCAAACCTCCATAAACCAAGAATACATCTTTAGTCCTTCAAAGGTACTTAAGAATATTCTTGACAGCTGTCCAGTGACCTTCACCAGGATCAGCTTGAAATCTACTAGTTGCGCTTAATGGATATGAGACATCTGGTCTAGTACATAACATGGCATACATAATAGATCCTATAGCAGAAGCATAAGGAATCTTATTCATTTGATCTCGCTCATCAGATGTCATAGGACATTGACTCTTGCTGAGATGAATGCCATGAGACATAGGTAAGAATCCCTTTTTGGAATCTTGCATGTTGAACCTCTTCAACACTTTATCTATGTATGTACTTTGACTCAGGCCAATTATCCTTCTAGATCTATCTCTATAGATCTTTATACCAAGGATATAGGTAGCCTCACCTAAGTCTTTCATTGAGAAAGAATTCCCTAACCAAGTCTTAACCTTTTGCAAGGTAGGGATATCATTCCCAATGAGTAATATGTCATCCACATATAAGACTAAAAACACTACTACACTCCCACTAACCATCTTGTAAACACAAGGTTCATCTTCATTTTGATGAAACCAAAGTTCCTAACTGTTTCATCAAAACAAAGATTCCAGCTTCGAGATGCTTGCTTCAATAGATAAATGGATCTTTGAAGCTTGCAAACCTTTGTAGAATTCTCAGGATTTACAAAACCCTCAGGTTGTGTCATATACACATCCTTAAGCAAGTTTCCATTAAGGAAAGCGGTTTTGACATCCATTTGCCATATCTCATAATCACAGTATGCTGCAATGGCAATGAGAATTCTAACAGACTTAAGCATAGCAACTGGTGAAAAGGTTTCATCATAGTCTATACCATGAGTTTGCTTGAAACCTTTTGCAACAAGCCTTGCTTTATAGGTCTGCACATTCCCATCCATGTCAGTTTTCTTCTTGAAAACCCATTTGCAACCAATAGTCTTAATACCCTCTGGAGGATCAATTAAAGACCAAACTTGGTTGTCAAACATAGATTGCATCTCAGATTTCATGGCTCTAAGCCATTTGTCTGAATCTGGACCTGACACAGCTTCTTGATAGGTAGTAGGCTCATCTTGATCTATGAGCATTACTTCACTATCATCAGTCATAAGAAATCCATATCTCTCTGGCTGACGACGTGTCCTATCAGACCTGCGAGGGATTTGTGTTACATCTTCAGACTCCACAACTATTTATGGTTCTGAAAAAGGCTCTATAGATGGCTCAATGATTTCTTGTGGTACTTGAGTTTCCTCAAGTTCTACTATACTCCCACTAGTTCTCTTAGAAAGAAATTCCTTTTCCAAAAAGATCCCATTTCGAGCAACAAACACTTTGTTCTCTGAAGGAGTATAGAAATAGTATCCTTTAGTTTCCTTAGGATACCCCACAAAATTACATTTGATAGACTTTGGAGCTAACTTATCTGAAACTGGTCTTTTCACATAAGCTTCACAACCCCAAATCTTAAGAAAAGACAAACTAGGTGTCTTACCTATCCATATCTCATATGGTGTCTTTTCAACCGCCTTAGATGGTACACGGTTCAGAATGAATGCAGATGTCTCCAAGGAATAACCCCAAAAAGATAAAGGAAGATCTGCTTGACTCATCATTGATCGAACCATATCTAATAGAGTTCGATTTCTCCTTTCAGAAACTCCATTCCACAGTGGAGTTCCTGGAGGAGTCAGTTGTGAAACAATTCCACAATCCCTTAGATGATCATCAAACTCTTGGCTGAAATATTCACCACCTCGATCTGATCGAAGTAGTTTAATTGTTTTACCAAGTTGATTTTGTACTTCATTTTGAAAAGTTCTAAACATTTCAAAAGACTCATGCTTATGTTTCATTAGGTAGACATAGCCATACCTACTGAAATCATTAGTAAAAGTAATGAAGTATCGAAATCCTCCTCTGGCACTAATGTTAAAAGGACCACATACATCTGTATGCATCAAGCCTAATAAATCATTAGCCCTTTCACTATGCCCAGTAAAAGGATCCTTTGTCATCTTACCAAGCAAACAAGACTCACATGTTTCAAATGATTCAAAATCAAATGAATCTAATAATCCATCTTGATGGAGCTTAGAAATGCGTTTCTCATTTATATGGCTAAGGCGACAATTCCATAAATAAGTAGGGTTTAACTCATTTGGCTTAGTTCTCTTAGAAGTTATGTTATAGATATCATTACCATTAGAATCATCAAGATTAAGGATATAAAGGCCATTATAAGAATTTGCAATACCATAAAGTAAATCATTTTTATCAAAAATAGAACATTTCTTATTCTTAATAAAAAATGAATAACCTTCATCATCCAAAACAGATACTGAAATAAGATTCCTACTCATAGTAGGAACATAAAAGCAATTGTTCAAAATTAACAAAAACCCATTGGGCATAACAAGTTCATAAGTTCCTTCAGCTATAGCAGCAACTCTTGTTCTATTGCCAACATGTAGGTCCACTTCGCCCTTCTTCAGCATCCTACTCCTTTTGAGTCCCTGCATATTTGTACAAATATGAGATCCACATCCGGTATCTAATACCCAGGAAGAAGGAATAGATAAATTAATTTCTATAACATAAATACCTGAAGATGTAGTCGCACTACCCTTCAACTTCTTTAACTCATCCAAATAGAGTTACAATTTCTCTTCCAATGCCCAGGCTTGTTGCAATGGAAACAAGTCCCTTCCTTAGGAACTTTAGCCTTAGGTTCAGGTTTTGGTTTAGCTTGTCCCTTGGACCCTTTAGCACCTTTTGCCTTACTTTTGCCTTTGGTATCTTTGGCTTTCTTTTTCATTTGTTTAATATTGACATTCAATATTTGGGTAGGCTTTTTGATATTCCCCTCAGCAGTTTTGAGCATACCATGTAGCTCAGGAATAGATTTCTCCATGTCATTCATGTTATAGTTCATGACAAACTGTGAGAAACTGCTAGGCAATGAATGTAGGATCAAATCCATGGAGAGTTCTAAACTCAGGGGATATCCAAGTCTAGCAAGGTGATCTAGATAGCCTTTCATCTTCAAAACATGAGCACTAACAGATTCACCTTCAGACATTTTGCAGTCAAATAATGCAACAGCGGTGTCAAACCTATCTTGCCTAGCCTGTTGTTGAAAGCTTGTTTGAGATGCACACTCATCTCATAAGCCTCTAAGTGTTTCAGATCCTTCTGAAGTCCTGGACACATAGTAGCCAACATAAGACATCCTATGTCATTGGAATCATCCACATGCTTCTTATGCTTACTCTTAGCAGCATTAGAAGCATCAACAGGAGGTGGGTCAGGGACAACTTCATCAAGCACGTAGGACTTTTTCTATTGTTTAAGAACAATTCTCAGGTTCCTAAACCAGTCAACAAAATTAGTCCCACATTTTTTCAGTTTTTCCTTCTCAAGGATAGATCGCAGTGATAAGGTGGAATTGTTATTAGCAGCCATCTACAAAATAAATATGCAAAGTAAAAATTTAATTAATAATGAGGTTAAAATTATTTAAACTCCTACTAAAAATATAACCCTCTAAAGAAATATTTTAGTAGGCTAAGATCCGTATTTCATTTAATTCTAAACTTAGCTTTGGCGTGATGCTTAAAATCAAGTTATTTAGGTAGGTAACATCTTTACCAATTACATCTCATGTAACTCTTAGTAATTATGGAATATTGACATCATATGTCATAGCATGTTGAATTCCATCTAATGCCTTAGGCCCAAAACCATTTTGATAGCCTAATTAAGTCTAACCAATTTTAAAACATATGAGTAGCACTATTACTCATCCTACTTAGCTAGGAATGTTTAAAGCATATTGCTTTGGCAATACCTACTTTAATACAATCTTAGTTTTGATAGGTGTTCAAAAAGTGGATGGCATTTAGACTTAAATTATTAATGAGGGTTCAACTAAATTATTATCATGTCTTGCATTACATATTATTATATTTTAGCATCCTATATGCATATATATAATTTATCACATAAGCATCATATACCAAATGACAAAATATGTAAACGTGACATAGCATGGCCAAACTAAATATGATCTTCAAGAGACCAAATGAAGATCATAAAGGCAACCCTAGGTGAAAAACCTATCTATTACAACACTTGCAATATTACATATCTTTAAAACTTGAGCTTGTGCTTCCATCACCATGGAACCATCTTCTCCTTGGTATGAATCTCCATCACAAACATTGTATTCATTTATTACAATAAAAGAAAATCTAACTACTAGTAAAATAAATTACAACAAAATAAACGACACGCAAGCCGTATTTACCCAAAATTAAGATATGAATAAACCAATCACATAGGTCATAAGGCCATGCTATGCACCATGCCAAGACATCAAACAAACATAACATATTCATCACCAACAGGTTAAATAGAAACAAATATATTGACATTCTTAATGTCGCGGTAACGAACTATAGGGCGTGAACATACGGCGGTCCCGCTATATACGTGATCATCATATGAAAATCGTTTTAATCAACCAATCATATATACGTGATCATCTCATGAAAATGAAATTAAAAACACCAATCCTTTCTCATCATATGAAAAATGAATTAGGGTTTTACAAAAACGAAACCAAAAAACCAATCCTTTCTCATCTTATGAAAAATGAATTAGGGTTTTATAGTTAACATGCCATACGAAATCAATATATCTCATGTAATCATATCAACATGGCATTTTTGACTTAAACGAAAACAACAATTGTCTTTGATACCACTGTTAGTAAATCAAGGAGATCACTGCAAACCAAAAACATGCAGCGGAAAAATTTTTGATCTCTGATTTCCCACCAGGATCCATGTTGTTCGTTTAATTCGACAAAAGTGTTCAAAGAACTAACCTGTTGATAATTCAAAATCACAGTTTGGAAGAGATGCCTCGATCGCGAAACACCCTCTATCGCAATCCACACGAATGCTACCGTCTGGAGTGCTAGCTCTCTGCAACGGCGAAGGCTGGAAAAATGTTTTCTCTAAAACGTATTAGGGTTCCATTGTTTTCATTCTCTTTTGTTTTCTAATGTTACCTCTGAGAAGACTTAACGTCTGGAGTGAATATAATCACTCCAGAATCCAATTCGAAATTGGATAAGGTAAGTCAAATTCAGAATCCAAATCTAATAAGGATTCTGAATATATTATCTAATAATATATATATATATATATATAAAATAATAATAAATATTAATATCTAATATTAATATTATTAATATTATATCCAGCCCAAAGCGCATTCTTGTGTGTGACCCGATAGGCCCATATTAATTGGCAGTCAATTTAATCTCTATTAAACCAACAAGTCGTAATTGGCCTCTAGCAAGGCGTTACAACTACCCAATTAATATAAGGAATGTCCAATTTGCCTAATAATAATACATGCATTAATCCCTTTGTCACACGATATCTAGCTTGAACATAAGTCATGGTCAACGTCATACTTATATTGTCCAAACTTATGATTACTCGATCTCCAAGTAGACTGATAAAAACAAATGAAATTGATCACACTATCAATTCATTTGAGCACGGCCATGCATTTCACAGTCTCACTTATCGAGGGGCCTAAAAGATATCTCTCTTAAAGAGAGGGACAAATTCTATCTTGATTGTTTATTATCCTCTACATAATTTCTATCATATATGATCATAACCTTTATTACTATCCAGTTACGGATAATGTTTGATCATGTCAAAATATAATAGTCCTTATATTGGAAACTATAACAATCTCAAGTCAAAGAATTAATACATAACTATCATGAGATTTACTTATGACACTAACCCATGTACTAATCTCATGATGGGTCTATCCAATACATTGTTCTCTAACAAGTATCTATGAAATTGGTTTGTATCACTATACACATAACCATCTAATGATTATCAAATCAATGTTCATACTGGTTAAGAATTATTTTTTTATCTCTATAACAATAATAAACCAGGGACAAATATCAAAATTGTGTAACATGAAAACAAACAATAATGATAATAAAACCTCATTTATTAATAATGAATGTATAACATAAAGATCCAAATAAATGGCCTAGGGCACATACACTAACAAAAATTACCTACTCTAGTGGTGAACTTGCATTCAATAGAAGTAGAATTAGTAACACATATAAAATTGATCTACACTCTAATAATGCTTTTGAATGTTTAGTCACTATTAACAATGATGCTTGGCATTGGCATAGAAGACTATGATATGCTAATATGGACCAATTGCATTGTCTATGCAAAGAAGAACTTGTAGATGGTCTCCCCAAAATAAAGTTTTACAAAGATAAAATTTGTGGACCATGCTAATTTGAAAAATAACACAAGAGCTCTTTCAAAACTATTAACTTTGTAAGTACATTGAGACCTCTAGAATTAATTCATTTGGATTTATTTGGTCTTAATAGAGTTACACGTCTATGAGGGAAGTTATATGCATTTGTACTTGTTGATGATTACTCAAGGTTTACATGGGTTAATTTCTTAGCTCAAAAGAGTGAAGCTTTTTATCAATTCAAATTTTTTGCAAAAAGAGTTCAAAATAAAAAAAAGGGCTATTGATAGAGTGACCTTTTGATCAATATTTTGTATAATTTGAACCATAATTTTAATTGTTTTCCAATTGAATTTGATGGACTTTGATCATTTAAGTTAGAATTATCAAATTTAGCATGAAGAGGGAAACAAATAAGATTTTTAGGAAAAGACAACAAAAATGAAGAAAATGCAAAAGCCACGCTCGTGTCTATCCAAGGCCACGCCTGTAGGATTGGACTTCCTACTGTCAAAAGAAGAAAAGAAGAAAAGTCAAAATTTATAGCTCCAGTTCAAAAGCCACGACCATGGCATTAACACCCATGTCCGTGGCCTACCTTGTTAACCTTTTATAGCTGGAAAGTTGCTCAAAATAGTCTAATCTAACTCAGGTCACAACTGTGGCACTCATATGCCATGCCCGTGGAGCATACTTTTGTGACTTTGTGTCGAAATTTTGAAAAATGAAGAACTAACCAAGTTGTACTATAATATTTTCCAATATTTCTCCACTAAAGAAGTTTCCAAGTACTCTATATAAATACACTTCATCTCAAGATCAAAATATACAAGAATTAGATTAGATTAATCCAAGAAATAAATTTAGTTTAGAGTTTCTTAGAGAAGAAGAGTAAAAATCTAGTTCAAGGAGAAATTCAAGATCCAAGTCAAGTTTTTCTTCAAAGAAATAGAGTTTGATATTTCTTATTCTTTAATTTATGTTTTTAATTACCATTTTTAATATTTACAATATTTTTATTTCAATAATGAAGAACTAATCTTGTTTAGAGTTAGTCCCTTATATTGAGTTTATCATGGAATTATAAATGCTTATTTGGTTTAATTTAGTTTATCCTTTAATTATTTTGTTATCTTTAATCTCAATACTTTAATTATCCGGCCAATAATTAATTGAATTGAGATGTTGTGTGATGGAGCAAGAGTGGATGCACAATATTAGTCCAAGGAGATAACAATCTTAAGTAGTTTTCACTTAGAGATAAGGATTATACTTAAGAGGTTGATTCAAGATTCTCACAAAACCTAATGAATTGATTTAATTACTTATGATAACGAGAGTAGACGTAAGAATTAAATTGATACTTTTTTTAATACTTGAGAGAGACTAAAGCTTAATTTAGAAGAATCCAACCAATAATAAAGGAAAACTAAAATAAATTAATACTATAGAAAAACCATGATAAATCAATAAAGGTTACTAAACCCTAAGTATTAAATTATTAGAAATTTATTCAAGTTTTATCTAATTTGTTTATCCAAATAATAATCAGTTTAATTATTTGTTATTTAGAATTATTCTTCTCGTGAGAATGATACTCTACTTATCATTATATTGCTTATTGATGATCTGTACACTTACAGATAGCTAGGCAATGACCTAGTAAGTTTTTGGCGCTGTTGCCGGGGAGGCAACCATTCAAATATTAATAATATCAAACTATTATTGCTTTGGATTTTTTAACTTTTTGCACATTTCTTTAATTTTGGTTTATATGTGAAGAAATCCAAGTTCAAAACTCAAGACATATAATCCAAAAATTGAACGGTTTGGTAGGAAGAAGAATAGGGAAAGAAAAGAAAATCAAAAGGTGGAAGGAACTTCGCCATAAATTCATAAAATAGATAATTCTACAGATTTATCTGACAAAGAATCAAACATGGGAGATCCACAGAATATGACCCTAAAGTAATATGATATGCCTTCAGCTCAATTAAGGTCTAGCATAGTTAAGCCACCATTACAAGCCAACACTTTTGATCTTAAGCCATCACTTATCAATTTGATTCAACAATTAGTTTTCCATGGTTTCCCACACGAAGATGCATATGCTCACATCTCTAACCTTTTAGAAATGTGTGACACTTTCAAAATCAATGGAGTGTTGGATGATGCAATCCATTTGCGACTTTTTCCAGTCTCTTTCAAGGATCAAGCAAAGGATTGTCTCATTTCTAAAGCACTAGGTATATTTACTACATGAGATCATTTAGTTGCTACTTTCTTAGCAAAATATTTTTCACTTGCGAAAAGTGCTGAATTGAGGAATGATATCACAAGCTTTGTTCAACAAGATGGAGAAAGTTTATATGAAGCTTGGGAATGATTCAAAAATTTGCAAAGAAAATGTCCTCACTATGGAGTCCCTGAATGGCTTTTGATTCAAACTTTTTATAATGGTCCTTATCCAAATATCAAGGGCACAATAGATGCAGTAGCTAGTGGTGCAATTATGAACAAAGTTCCTTCTGAAGCAACTGTTTTAATTGAAAAAATGGCAGCAAATAATTATCATTGGACTACATAACATAATATTCATAAAAGAGTTACAGGGTTGCATGAAATCGATAATTTTTCTTTACTTGCAGCTAAGGCAGACACAATAGCCAAGAAATTGGAACATGTCAACCTATCTTCTACATGTGAAGGATGTGGAGGAAGCCATGATGTAGCAGATTGCAGAGTTATGGAGCAAGTCCAGTTTTGGGCAATCAAAATAGAGGTTCGAATTTTTCTTAAGGAAGCACATACAACCTAACATGGAGAAATCACTCTAACCTATCATGGGGAAATCAAAGCAATAAAAAAGCACCTTATCAACCTCCAAACATGAAAAATAAAAATCAAGTTTTCCATCCTCCAGAAAATCCATCATATGAATTTGCATTGGAGAAATTCATTGGAGCAACATCGGAGAGATTTGATAAAATTGAAAAGCAATATGACAAGCGCATACCCTAGCCTTATAGTGCATTCAACACACACAAATGCCCATGGCATTTGACTATGACTTAGCCCCATACTTGGGCCCTTGCCATGGGACAATTGATGCCACTCCTTGTGTAACAATCTCCCCCTTAGCAATTGCTCCTGTTTGGAATTGAACTCGTGACCTTGACTTTGATACCACTTGTAGGACCTTAGGTACTACCACTTCTCCTAAAACTAATTGGTGTCAAGAAAGGCACATACCCTAGCCTTATAGTGCATTTAGCACACACGAGCGCCCATAGCATTCGATTGTGACTTAGCCCCATACCTGGGCCTCCTCCATGGGACAATTGATGCCACCCCTTATGTAACAAATGCAGATGCCCACTTATGTGAAGTTCCTTAAGGAGTTGCTGTCTAATTAAAGAAAGCTAGGAGAAAATGCAAAAATTGCACTTACAGAAGAATGCATTGTAGTGATTCCGAACAAACTTCCTTCAAAATTATAAGATCTAGGGAGTTTTTTCTATTCCTTGTACTATTGGTGAATAGATTTTCATAAATCTTTATGTGATCTAGGTGTTAGTGTCAGTCTAATGCCTAGTTTTATTTGCAAGAAACTTGGTTTCACTCAACTTCAACCAACAAGGATGTCTCTTCAGTTGGCAGATCGTTTAATAAAATATCCTATTTCTGATAGTTCTTGGGTAAGTCCTATACATGTAGTTCCTAAAAAGGGAGGGGTGATGGTTATAAAAAAATGAAAATAATGAATTAATTCCCTCAAGAACAATCACTGGGTAACGTGTTTGTATAGATTGCAGGAAGTTGAATAAAGCTATCCGCAAGGACCATTTTCTTCTACCATTTATTGATTAACGCTTGAAAGACTTGCATGTAATGCTTATTTTTGTTTATTAGATGGATACTCAGGATATTTTTAAATTCCTATAGCACCGGAAGATCAAGAGAAGACTACATTCACATGTCCATATGGAACTTTTGCTTATCGAAAAATGCCTTTTGGACTATACAATGCACTAGAAACTTTTCAACGATGTATGATAGCTATATTTTCTAATATTGTAGAATTAATTATTGAAATCTTTATGGATGATTTTACTGTTTATGTCTCCACTTTTGATAATTATTTACAACATTTGGAACATGTATTACAAAGGTGTGAAGAAATAAACCTTGTCTTCAATTGAAAAAAAAATGTCATTTTATGGTAGAAGAAGGAATTATACTTGGACACAAGGTTTCTCAAAAAGGAATTGAATTGGACAGAGCAAAAATTGAAGTTATTAAAAAGTTTCTACCACCAATTAATGTTAAAGGAGTTCATAGTTTCTTAGGACATACAGAGTTTTATAGGCATTTTATTAAAGATTTTTTAAAAATTTCTAAACCCTTATGTGAATTATTAAATAAAGATGTTTTTAATTTTTCTAATGAACGCTTAATTACTTTTAACAGGTTAAAGGCAACTCTTACAACAACTCCTATTATTTCACTACCAGATTGGTCTTTACCATTTAAGCTTATGTATGACACCAATTACTATGCATTTGGAGCTGTTTTGAGTCAAAGGAAGGATTAAAAAGTCATATCATCTACTATGCAAGCTGAACCCTTGGCGACACTCAAATTACTTATGCTACAACAGAAAAAGAAATGCTTGCTATAGTTTTTACTCTTGACAAATTCAGATCCTATCTATTGGGCTATAAAGTTATTATTTATACTGACCATGCAACAATCAAATATCTTATGAGCAAAAAAGAAGCTAAACCAAGATTGATTAGGTGGATTTTGCTTTTTCAAGAATTTGATCTTGAAATTAAAGACAAAAAAGGAGCTGAAAATTTAGTGATAGATCACCTTTCAAGATTAGAGAACCAAGCAGATGAGGGAGCAGTACCCATCAATGAATTATTCCCTGATGATTCCGTTAAAAATGACATTTCATGGTATGCTGACATTGTTAATTATTTTGAAAATGGTGTTCTTCCATTAGAAATGACCTGTGCTCAAAGAAAGAAATTTTTTTTTATTCAAAACAATACATATGGGAGGAAACTCTTCCATTCAAGCATTATGGTGATGGAATAATTTGTAGATGCATAATAGAAGTGGAGATTACAAGTATTTTGAAATTTTTTCATTCGAAAGAATATGGTAGCCATTCTAGCACTTCTAAAATAATTGTTAAAATTTGGCAATCTAGATTTTTCTGGCCTACCATGTACAAAGATGCAAGAGCTTTTGTTTAATCATGTGATCAATGTCAACGAGTTTGGAATACTTCAAAAACACAAGACATGCCACTCAATTCCATCCTTGAAGTTGAGCTTTTTGATGTTTGGGGTATCAATTTTATGGGACCATTTCCACCATCCTCAAATAATCAATATATCTTGGTGGCAGTCGATTATGTGTCCAAATGGGTTGAGGCAATTGCAAGTCTGACAAATGATTCAAAAGTTGTAACTAAGTTCATCAAAAAGAATATTTTCACAAGATTTGAAGTTCCTAGTGCTATGATCAGTGCTGGCTTGCAACAAGAGTTTTGATTCTCTTCTTAAGAATTATGGAGTACACTATAAGGTGGTAATGACTTATCATCCTCAAATAAGTGGACAAGTGGAAATATCTAACAGGGAACTTAAATGGATTTTTGAGAAAATGGTAAGCACGTCAAGGAAAGACTGGTCTTTTAAATTAGGCGATGCGCTTTGGGCTTATAAAACAACATTGAAAACTCCAATTGGTATGTCACCTTATCGCCTTGTCTTTGGAAAAACATGTCATTTACTAGTTGAGTTAGAGCCAAAGCATATTGGGCAATTAAGCAATTGAATATGGATTTAAAAGAAGCTGGACACAAACCACTTTTGCAATTAGGCGAATTGGATGAAATTAGATTTCAAGCTTAAGAAAATGTCAAGATCTATAAGGAAAGAATGAAAGCATGGCATGATAAATTCATCCAACTCAAGCAATTCCATGAAGGGCAACAAGTTTTGTTATACAATTCAAGATTGAGAATCTTTACTAGAAAATTAAAGTCACATTGGTTGGGACCATTTAAAGTTGTAAAAGTTTATCCTTATGGTGCAATTGACATTTAAAATCAAGGAGGAGAAACCTTTAAAGTAAATGGCCAATGTTTGAAGTCCTATTACAACGACGACCCAATAGACAGTGGCAGTGTCTATCATTTCAAATAACATCTAAAAATTAGAGATAGTTAAGCTAATGACTATAAACATAGCGGTTATTGGGAGGCAACCCAATAATTTTTACATTTCTTTGTTATTTTTAATAATTTGGATTGTGTTTTTCTTATGTATTTGAATTAAAGATATTTTTAAAATTGTTGTTTAGGTAATTTAAATATCAAAACCATAAGAAATAAGGAGCCACAACCATGGTCTGCCAGCCCACACCCGTGGGATTCAACTTGGAGCTATGAAAATTAAAGAGAAAAAAGAAATTTGGCAAGACAGTGGTAAAACAAATGCCACGACCGTGGCTCATGAAGTCCATGGCCATGGATTCCGAGGTGAAACTGCCAACATGGCTAAATAACTTCATGAAGAAAATGGCAGCAACAAAATCAATACCATGCCCGTGGCAAGGCTATCGAATATGCCTAGATAAGTCACAAAGCCTGTTGATCTGTCAACGAGATCCTACGACCGTGGCACTCCTTGCCACAGTCGTGGCACACCATGACCTATATAAACACAATATTTTCTCTCTTTTCACTTTTGCAAGCCCTAACTGCCCATTTTCTAAACCCATGACCTTGAACTCTCAACCTAAGCCCAAATACTCCTTTTTACTCAATTTTTCATCAAATTTTACCACCAATCAATCCACAGATTCCTAGAAGCAAGACTTTCACCAAGAAAACAAAAGGGGAAGGATCAAAGAGGAAAAGGCTAGCAACATCATCATCTTCCCCTAGTCAATATCCACCTTCAACAAAAAAGGTACCACGAACTTAGCTCTTGAAAAAATGTTCCTTCAAGATTTATTGATACTAATGTGATTAGAAAATTAGGATGGAACAAAAATCTCATAAAAATGTTCATAGGCATGCAATGGCTTATGTTTGCATCCATGCATTTTCCCACCTATGCGGAATTGACTCTAGTATTTTTTAGTTCATTTAGGTTCATATCACCTGATAGTACTATTGCTCATAATAGAGAAGTGGAATTTAGACTAGCCAATCATAACTACATTTGGATTATGATTGAATTTGCAGATGCCACAGGTATGGTAGATATGCATGGAACATATGGAATTATTGTAGGATTTAATGAGTAGGAAACTTAGACTAGATTAGGAGGATTTAATCGATTTAATAGCAAATGGTCCAAGGCCACTAATTTTACAAATTCATTCTATAGGTATATCCATGTTGTTTTGGCTAATACCATTTTTGGTAGAGGTAAAAGTCAAGGACATGTAAATTCTAAGGAGTTACATTTCTTTAATTGTGCTTTGCAAGAAATTTCATTTAATTCTAGGTATTGGTTTGCTAAACGATGTGAGGAAGTCATCAAACAATATGGCAAAATTATTATTGGTGGAATGATCACAAAGATTGCAGAATATTTGAATATAAGATATGATCACCTTACACTTATGTCGGGCAAGGCAACAATTGCTATAAGTACTGTCCTTGCGATGAAATTAGCAGAGAAGAAGGGTAGAAGTTTTGTGGTTTTAGGATCGGCTGATGCCGACATTGATATAGATGAGGAAGAATTGTTTGGGGTAGGAGATGACGAAACCAAAGAAAAACACCATGCTCCTCCTTGCCCTTCTGAGGCTAGACCATATGTAATATCCCAGAATAGACCCTAAGAGTTTTGGAGTTATTGTTGTTGTATTTGGATTTAATGTATATGTGTATATGTGAAATATAAGGATAATATATGTAAGACATATACATATACATCACATATACATGGGATATATATAATGGTGAAGGATAAGTGAGTTGTATATATATTTGTATAACTAAATAATAATAATAATAATAAAGACAAAAAGAAAAGAGAAGAAGAAAATCAAAGAAAGAATATGTGGTGGAGATTTAAAGTATTATTATTATTATTACTATTGTTATTGTTATTGTTATTATTATTATTATTATTATTATTATATATATATATATATGGATAAGGACAAAGGAAAGAAGTAGAAACTTCTTCTTCCTTCTACTCCTTCTTCGTCTTCTTCGTTCTTCTTGGCCGAGAGAGAGAGAGAAAGAGAGAAAGATGTGATTTTCTTACCAAATTTCTTAAGGAATTCAAGAGATTTGATGATAGAGATGAAGATTTGATAAAGGATTCAAGTAAGTATTTATTTCTTTAAATTGATTTTCATTGTTTGAGTTGGGTTTGGTATGGTTGATGTGTGATGATGATGATATTGAAAGATTTAAGTATATATATGTGTTGATTTAGTAATTGGATGATGATAATATGATTATTTGTGAAGATGATGATGAATTGTTGAATAAGGGTTGAGTTTAATGAAATTTGGGGATTTGATAAATTGGTATATGAATGAAGTTTATAATGATGATTGGTGTGTGTTTTGAGTGTTGTTGATGTTTTGGTAAGTTTGTTATGGTTTTTGGGTGTGTTTGATGAAGATTGTTTGAAGTGAGTAATGATAAAAAGATGGGTATTGTTGGATGTTGTTGTGTGTTGACCGGAATCTGGGTTTTTAGTCGGACACGCCCAGAGACACGGCCAGTTTGTTAGGCGTGTCGTTGGTTCTGTTTTCTGGAGTTGGTAGCACGAGCAGTGACACGCCCATGTTATTGAGCGTGTCATAAGTTCTGTGTGGCAGTAGAATTGACACGACCAGTAACACGCCCGTGTTATTGAGCGTGTCATAGCTACTGTGAGTTTGGAGAATTGACACGGCCATGAGCACGCTCTTGTTGATTGGACGTGTTGATGTTTTTGAGATACAGAATGTATTACACGCCCAGTGACACGCCCGTGGTTATGAGCGTGTCAATGTTTCTGTGTTGTGGAGTTAGGGCACGATCAGGAACACGCCCGTGTTGATGAGCGTGTCATGTGTTGAGTTTGCCCTAATTGATTCTTATTTGTATTACCTCATGTGTATTTCTAAGTGAGTGTGTATGATTACTTTTGGATTAGGTTTTAAGAGATGGAATTGCCCTAATCCAAGTATTGAAAGATCTATGGAAGAGAAGTTATATGGGAGTGAGTTCTTTAGAGGTAAGTACAAAACCCTATTGGATTGCATATAAGTATATTGTTAAAATAAATATTAATATTGTATATGCAATGAAAAGATAAGAGATATGATAATACATTAATACATATAAGATGTGAAGGCATTCAATATATATATGTTATGAAATGTGAAAGATGTGAGGATATGATTTGTATGATGTGTATTCCAATTTATATGGTAATGCAATTGATTGTGCATACTTGAGTAATGAATGATTATGTATATAAATATCAAAGATGAACTATGAAATGTGATAATGTGATATTGTGATGAACTATGAAATGTGATAATGTGATATTGTGATGAACTATGAAATGTGATAATGTGATATTGTGGTGAACTATGAAATATGATATTGTGATGGAATATGAAATGTAAATTGAGAGGTGATGATGTATAAAGCCATTGTGGTTGGCTATGATATTGAGAATGAGATAAATGAGGCATGTTTTGCCTAAATGATGCCATTGTGGTTGGCTATGATGATGTAAATGATGATGAGAATGAGAATGAAATTGATAATGAAATAATAAATGAATTGTGTGACTAATGTGTTATTCATTTTCAGAGTTTTGTTGTTGGTGGCATGCCTAATAAGTGTAACAATCTCTTGAAGTTAGGTTGGATTGAATCCTTGAAGCCTAATTGAGATGTTACCACCCTTGAAGCTAGGTTGGGTTAGTTCTTGAAGCCAAGTTGGGTAGAAGCTTAGCATGCTTTGCTCCCCTTGAAGCTTGGTTGAACTTAATCCTTGAAGCCTAGTTGGGTATATGATATTGATAAATGTGATAACAAAACCAAAGCATTAACTCTGAACTTTGAATGACATATTAGTGTCTTTTGGGCCCGAGTCTGTCTTTGTTGTTAATGTGATGTATATACAAGTTGAAATAAATGAGTAATGGGATTTATGTTGCCTTTGTTGGAAATGTGAGTTGTGAATGATGAATTGTGGTTAGTGATATGATTATATAACATACATGAATTATTGAAAGGAGATATGGTTTGTGAAGTTATATGCAATATGCGATTATAAAGTATAAAATGATATATATGATATGTATGAGGTGAAATTGGTAAGTATCATAATATGAAGGTTCTATCAATTTATTGAATTATGTTTGATGGTTATGTTTTATGTGTATATGTATATCCTCTATAAGGTTAATAGGATTATATGAAGAATGCATTGAAAAAGGGGAAAACAGAGTAAGAAAATGTTAAAACATGAGACTAAACATATGAGGTATGTTTCCTTTATATTGTATATTTTAATGGTTACTTGTACTACTAAGCTTTCGAGCTTAGCGCGGTTATCTTAATCGCGCAGGTATATAGGTGATGAAGCTGGAGATAAGCTACTATGGCACAACGAGGACAAGTGTAGTTCGAGACCAACTAGATGGTGGTGCATGCATGTAATTATACTGTATTTTCATAAGAATGTATTCATTTGTATAAATGAATCTTTGGAAGAAACAATGTAACTTATATTTATGTATTACCATGATAAGAATAACCATTTTGTAAATACTTTCATATGATTTAAATGTATTATGGTTTTAAAAATTAAAGTAAAGAGTTATAATGGTGATGAAAAGTGACATTCTTATACTCTATATACATATTGTATGTGTACCTGGTATATGTACAGTATTTATATGGGGTATCGGGGTGTTACAATTATTTTGGTATCAGAGCTTAGGTTTCGAGATTCTCGGCCTAAGTAAATTTACAAAGAAAAGTTTAAAAAAAATGATGATAAATGAAAATAAAAAGAATGAAAATTTTGATACATGCACATGCATTAACAGCTAGGTTGGTCTCGGATGTGGCATAATATGATTTGTAAAATATTTGTGTTACATGAGATGTTTAATATAGTTGATGATATATGTGTATACTATGTTGATGTGAGAAGAAACCATGATTGTTGGCAATGATGTTGGAAATGAATTATAATTGAGGCATAGTGCCTAATTATTTATGAGAAACGAATTACGAAATGTAATGTGAAATATGCATGTTGATGAGACATATGAAAAATGTTATGTCATGTGCAACATGGAATGTAATATTGATGTTTATGAGTAATATTATGTATGACATAATATGAATTGAAAAATAAAGAAATGGAAAGGAAAATAAAGTTGGAAATGAGTTGAAAATCAAATTAAGATAAGAGTATGTACTCTTTCTTCTATACTTTAAACCTCTTTATAAGAAAGTTTATGTTGAGTTTGCTAGACAGAGGAAATAATGTCGAATTGTGAATATTGAAAGTTATGTTATTTAAATGAAGAGAGTATGGTGGTATATTGAATGAGTTGATGGGTATAGACAAAGTTTGACCATTTATGATTTGAATATGTAAAGTTAAAGTTTTTAAAAGAAAAAGAGATGATGTTGGTTAAATAAGGAAATATAATGGTGTTGTTGCATTGCTGTTTTAAATGCAAACATTGTGATTTTAATGTTAGAAATGTGATACGCTTGAGTGTTGTTAAAGCTCATATTAATGGTGGAAAGATGTGATAATTAGATTTTTGGAAATGAGCTTTAATATTTGTGAAAAGAATATACTTTGAGGTTGTTTTGTAATGTGTATATATAAGATGTTTTTTTTTAAGTTGATATTAAGAACATAAGATGAGTGAATGGAAGTTTAAGTAAAGTAGTAAGTTGTGAAATTATAGTGTTAATGGAATTTGGGTAAAGACTATTTGAGTATTGATAATCTTAATGTAAGTTAAACCCATGAGCTTGTGGAATGAATATTACTGTATATGAGAGTACTATTAAATTGAATAATGTGATTGATAGTATGAGAATGATTATGCTTGCATTAACAAACCTGAGCAAAGCTAGGTCATGGGATAATATTGACAGTAAGAAATGGGATGGATCAATGTGGATTTAAGAAATTGAGATTTGTCATAATTAGACTTGGAGAGTATAAAGAGATTATTGAGCCCAATGTATATATGAGTGGATGTAATGTACATGTGTATAGATATGTGAGTAATATATATATATATATATATCTATGTGTTGAAGAATAAACAAATGGATGTATAGATGGTATACTAATGCATTTAAAAATATATGTGAGAGAGATGTCACCTTAGTAGCGTGACTAAGATTTTGTGAAGTAATATCATGGTGATAATGTATATGTGTTGGGTTGATAAACAACTTAAGTCATGTCAAAAAGGGATAAAAATGATGTTGTTCACGGAATAGTAAAATGTTAAATTGTGTTGAAAATATGTAAAAGAGGAATTAAATATCATTGTATGATTATGTGTATACATGTATAGAAAATGTGGAATGAGTTTTTGATATGAATGTAATTGTAAAATGTAAGAAATGTGGAAAGTAAATCACATTGTGAATGTGATCTATGGATGTGTTATATAATTGCATATTTGATGTATATTGGAAATGACATTGCATGTAGTAGTGGACCTAAGAGAGATTAGGCCTTGATTGACGTAAAGAGTATGTGATGAAATGAAAATAAGAATAAACTTAAGAAATGTTGGATAGTGAAATGGTTATGGAAATAAGGATTAATTTGGGAAATGGTGGACAGTAATATTGTTATGATAATAACTGAATTTGGCTATCATAAATGTTATGAGCCAAAGTATTTGTGTGAGGAAATGTTCTGTGTATATAAATTTAATAAGAAATTATAAGGGAAAAAGAAAGTATAAAGAATGAAATTTATGTAAGATCTGTATAAGATTGAATGATGTGTGAAGGAGAGGTTAAGGATAATATTGTTGTATATGAGACATGCAAATGGTGATCAAATAATTAAGAGTAAATTGTGTTGAGATAGAGTTGACATATGTTAATTTTGGATGTAGTAAAGTTTGGAGAATGGAGATATTATATTTGTGATGCAACTTAGTAGTATAATTGGAAAGTTGGAAATAAAATAATAGAGGAACAGTATTGATTTATAAGTTTCAGATGTGATCATTAATCTCCTATGGCCATATAGTGTATTTATGGTATTTGGCCGATTAACTTTGTTATCCACAGAATTGAGACTAAGAAAGTATAACTGTAATACTACTTTGGTAAGATTGATAATTATGTTTCTAGAAACATGATTAACGGTTATGATTGATGAAGTGTATTTTATGGTTTTTGTGTTAGCAATTTGGTTATAATTCTGGAAAAGAAAAGACAGAAAGAGAATTGTGGTAATACTTTAAGTTATGAGTAATGTGAGAAAAAGGTAATTATTGTTAATATAGTAATGATATGATAAGTGAGAAGATGATAATGAAAGAAGATTGCAGAATGTGTTTGAGAGCTATATTGATTATGTTTATGGTATACGGTGAATAAGTGGATGGGTTTAATATTTGAGTGAGTAAACTATGAATGATAAGCATGGTATGAGATAATTATGAATTTTGGTGGAATTGTATTGAGATAATGAAAGATAAACTATGTGTATATTGAAAGATAAATTAAAGTGGATGGTTATTCATGATAAATTTAGATAAGTGAACTATTGATTTGAATCAAACAAGATTATGATGTTAAGATATTGTGGAGAATAAATCAATTGATCTGGATTTTTGCTATAATTGTGAATTATTATTGAGATTTAATATGTATGGTTGTGCTAAAGGCATAAGAGATAAATAATGATGTATACAATGTAAAATTTTGATAGATGAACGGACATGAATTAATTGAATTATATCAATTTTAATGATGAGAAAAGGGAAGAAGTTGATTTCCTGTAAAGTAAGTTCAAAAGCATTGTATTAATATTGATGTTAAGTGAGAAAATACTAGAGAAGGAATGAAGTGTATGAGAAATAAGAATATTATTATCAATGAAGGTTCGATAAATGTTTGTTTGTAAGGATAATTGTAATGATGGGATAATTAATATTAAGATATAAGTTTATGATCTTGAAAGTTAAAGTTAAGAGAATAGTTATAAAGAGATGAAGTGATAAAATATTTTGAATGTAATAATGGAATGTAACATAAGTATGTTAAAGGATGATTGAATTTTTGCATATAGATAAGGTATTTGAGAGTATAATGAGTTATTTTGAATATTGGATGAGAATGTAATAAGGTATAAAGATTTTTATCGTGACAAGTTGTGGAATTGAATAATATAATTGACTCTAAGGGGGAGAGTGCAAACTATGTGATTTGATGAAAATTTTAAATGGTGTATTGGTAAGAATGGAATGTTATTGTACTGAGTAATTTCGAGGACGAAATTTTTTTTAGGGGGAGAGAATTGTAATATCCCGGAATAGACCCTAAGAGTTTTGGAGTTATTGTTGTTGTATTTGGATTTAATGTATATGTGTATATGTGAAATATAAGGATAATATATGTAAGACATATACATATACATCACATATACATGGGATATATATAATGGTGAAGGATAAGTGAGTTGTATATATATTTGTATAACTAAATAATAATAATAATAATAAAGACAAAAAGAAAAGAGAAGAAGAAAATCAAAGAAAGAATATGTGGTGGAGATTTAAAGTATTATTATTATTATTACTATTGTTATTGTTATTGTTATTGTTATTATTATTATTATTATTATTATATATATATATATATGGATAAGGACAAAGGAAAGAAGTAGAAACTTCTTCTTCCTTCTACTCCTTCTTCGTCTTCTTCGTTCTTTTTGGCCGAGAGAGAGAGAGAGAGAGAGAGAGAGAGAGAGAGAGAGAGAGAGAAGATGTGATTTTCTTACCAAATTTCTTAAGGAATTCAAGAGATTTGATGATAGAGATGAAGATTTGATAAAGGATTCAAGTAAGTATTTATTTCTTTAAATTGATTTTCATTGTTTGAGTTGGGTTTGGTATGGTTGATGTGTGATGATGATGATATTGAAAGATTTAAGTATATATATGTGTTGATTTAGTAATTGGATGATGATAATATGATTATTTGTGAAGATGATGATGAATTGTTGAATAAGGGTTGAGTTTAATGAAATTTGGGGATTTGATAAATTGGTATATGAATGAAGTTTATAATGATGATTGGTGTGTGTTTTGAGTGTTGTTGATGTTTTGGTAAGTTTGTTATGGTTTTTGGGTGTGTTTGATGAAGATTGTTTGAAGTGAGTAATGATAAAAAGATGGGTATTGTTGGATGTTGTTGTGTGTTGACCGGAATCTGGGTTTTTAGTCGGACACGCCCAGAGACACGGCCAGTTTGTTAGGCGTGTCGTTGGTTCTGTTTTCTGGAGTTGGTAGCACTAGCAGTGACACGCCCATGTTATTGAGCGTGTTATAAGTTCTGTGTGGCAGTAGAATTGACACGACCAGTAACACGCCCGTGTTATTGAGCGTGTCATAGCTACTGTGAGTTTGGAGAATTGACACGGCCATGAGCACGCTCTTGTTGATTGGACGTGTTGATGTTTTTGAGATACAGAATGTATTACACGCCCAGTGACACGCCCGTGGTTATGAGCGTGTCAATGTTTCTGTGTTGTGGAGTTAGGGCACGATCAGGAACACGCCCGTGTTGATGAGCGTGTCATGTGTTGAGTTTGCCCTAATTGATTCTTATTTGTATTACCTCATGTGTATTTCTAAGTGAGTGTGTATGATTACTTTTGGATTAGGTTTTAAGAGATGGAATTGCCCTAATCCAAGTATTGAAAGATCTATGGAAGAGAAGTTATATGGGAGTGAGTTCTTTAGAGGTAAGTACAAAACCCTATTGGATTGCATATAAGTATATTGT
Source organism: Garcia nutans (assembly GCA_947685225.1). Taxonomy (NCBI): domain Eukaryota; kingdom Viridiplantae; phylum Streptophyta; class Magnoliopsida; order Malpighiales; family Euphorbiaceae; genus Garcia; species Garcia nutans. Next base: position 9,112,729 of record CANTUV010000024.1, on the reverse strand, counting down.
TAAAATAAATATTAATATTGTATATGCAATGAAAAGATAAGAGATATGATAATACATTAATACATATAAGATGTGAAGGCATTCAATATATATATGTTATGAAATGTGAAAGATGTGAGGATATGATTTGTATGATGTGTATTCCAATTTATATGGTAATGCAATTGATTGTGCATACTTGAGTAATGAATGATTATGTATATAAATATCAAAGATGAACTATGAAATGTGATAATGTGATATTGTGATGAACTATGAAATGTGATAATGTGATATTGTGATGAACTATGAAATGTGATAATGTGATATTGTGGTGAACTATGAAATATGATATTGTGATGGAATATGAAATGTAAATTGAGAGGTGATGATGTATAAAGCCATTGTGGTTGGCTATGATATTGAGAATGAGATAAATGAGGCATGTTTTGCCTAAATGATGCCATTGTGGTTGGCTATGATGATGTAAATGATGATGAGAATGAGAATGAAATTGATAATGAAATAATAAATGAATTGTGTGACTAATGTGTTATTCATTTTCAGAGTTTTGTTGTTGGTGGCATGCCTAATAAGTGTAACAATCTCTTGAAGTTAGGTTGGATTGAATCCTTGAAGCCTAATTGAGATGTTACCACCCTTGAAGCTAGGTTGGGTTAGTTCTTGAAGCCAAGTTGGGTAGAAGCTTAGCATGCTTTGCTCCCCTTGAAGCTTGGTTGAACTTAATCCTTGAAGCCTAGTTGGGTATATGATATTGATAAATGTGATAACAAAACCAAAGCATTAACTCTGAACTTTGAATGACATATTAGTGTCTTTTGGGCCCGAGTCTGTCTTTGTTGTTAATGTGATGTATATACAAGTTGAAATAAATGAGTAATGGGATTTATGTTGCCTTTGTTGGAAATGTGAGTTGTGAATGATGAATTGTGGTTAGTGATATGATTATATAACATACATGAATTATTGAAAGGAGATATGGTTTGTGAAGTTATATGCAATATGCGATTATAAAGTATAAAATGATATATATGATATGTATGAGGTGAAATTGGTAAGTATCATAATATGAAGGTTCTATCAATTTATTGAATTATGTTTGATGGTTATGTTTTATGTGTATATGTATATCCTCTATAAGGTTAATAGGATTATATGAAGAATGCATTGAAAAAGGGGAAAACAGAGTAAGAAAATGTTAAAACATGAGACTAAACATATGAGGTATGTTTCCTTTATATTGTATATTTTAATGGTTACTTGTACTACTAAGCTTTCGAGCTTAGCGCGGTTATCTTAATCGCGCAGGTATATAGGTGATGAAGCTGGAGATAAGCTACTATGGCACAACGAGGACAAGTGTAGTTCGAGACCAACTAGATGGTGGTGCATGCATGTAATTATACTGTATTTTCATAAGAATGTATTCATTTGTATAAATGAATCTTTGGAAGAAACAATGTAACTTATATTTATGTATTACCATGATAAGAATAACCATTTTGTAAATACTTTCATATGATTTAAATGTATTATGGTTTTAAAAATTAAAGTAAAGAGTTATAATGGTGATGAAAAGTGACATTCTTATACTCTATATACATATTGTATGTGTACCTGGTATATGTACAGTATTTATATGGGGTTTCGGGGTGTTACAATTATTTTGGTATCAGAGCTTAGGTTTCGAGATTCTCGGCCTAAGTAAATTTACAAAGAAAAGTTTAAAAAAAAATGATGATAAATGAAAATAAAAAGAATGAAAATTTTGATACATGCACATGCATTAACACCTAGGTTGGTCTCGGATGTGGCATAATATGATTTGTAAAATATTTGTGTTACATGAGATGTTTAATATAGTTGATGATATATGTGTATACTATGTTGATGTGAGAAGAAACCATGATTGTTGGCAATGATGTTGGAAATGAATTATAATTGAGGCATAGTGCCTAATTATTTATGAGAAACGAATTACGAAATGTAATGTGAAATATGCATGTTGATGAGACATATGAAAAATGTTATGTCATGTGCAACATGGAATGTAATATTGATGTTTATGAGTAATATTATGTATGACATAATATGAATTGAAAAATAAAGAAATGGAAAGGAAAATAAAGTTGGAAATGAGTTGAAAATCAAATTAAGATAAGAGTATGTACTCTTTCTTCTATACTTTAAACCTCTTTATAAGAAAGTTTATGTTGAGTTTGCTAGACAGAGGAAATAATGTCGAATTGTGAATATTGAAAGTTATGTTATTTAAATGAAGAGAGTATGGTGGTATATTGAATGAGTTGATGGGTATAGACAAAGTTTGACCATTTATGATTTGAATATGTAAAGTTAAAGTTTTTAAAAGAAAAAGAGATGATGTTGGTTAAATAAGGAAATATAATGGTGTTGTTGCATTGCTGTTTTAAATGCAAACATTGTGATTTTAATGTTAGAAATGTGATACGCTTGAGTGTTGTTAAAGCTCATATTAATGGTGGAAAGATGTGATAATTAGATTTTTGGAAATGAGCTTTAATATTTGTGAAAAGAATATACTTTGAGGTTGTTTTGTAATGTGTATATATAAGATGTTTTTTTTTAAGTTGATATTAAGAACATAAGATGAGTGAATGGAAGTTTAAGTAAAGTAGTAAGTTGTGAAATTATAGTGTTAATGGAATTTGGGTAAAGACTATTTGAGTATTGATAATCTTAATGTAAGTTAAACCCATGAGCTTGTGGAATGAATATTACTGTATATGAGAGTACTATTAAATTGAATAATGTGATTGATAGTATGAGAATGATTATGCTTGCATTAACAAACCTGAGCAAAGCTAGGTCATGGGATAATATTGACAGTAAGAAATGGGATGGATCAATGTGGATTTAAGAAATTGAGATTTGTCATAATTAGACTTGGAGAGTATAAAGAGATTATTGAGCCCAATGTATATATGAGTGGATGTAATGTACATGTGTATAGATATGTGAGTAATATATATATATATATATATCTATGTGTTGAAGAATAAACAAATGGATGTATAGATGGTATACTAATGCATTTAAAAATATATGTGAGAGAGATGTCACCTTAGTAGCGTGACTAAGATTTTGTGAAGTAATATCATGGTGATAATGTATATGTGTTGGGTTGATAAACAACTTAAGTCATGTCAAAAAGGGATAAAAATGATGTTGTTCACGGAATAGTAAAATGTTAAATTGTGTTGAAAATATGTAAAAGAGGAATTAAATATCATTGTATGATTATGTGTATACATGTATAGAAAATGTGGAATGAGTTTTTGATATGAATGTAATTGTAAAATGTAAGAAATGTGGAAAGTAAATCACATTGTGAATGTGATCTATGGATGTGTTATATAATTGCATATTTGATGTATATTGGAAATGACATTGCATGTAGTAGTGGACCTAAGAGAGATTAGGCCTTGATTGACGTAAAGAGTATGTGATGAAATGAAAATAAGAATAAACTTAAGAAATGTTGGATAGTGAAATGGTTATGGAAATAAGGATTAATTTGGGAAATGGTGGACAGTAATATTGTTATGATAATAACTGAATTTGGCTATCATAAATGTTATGAGCCAAAGTATTTGTGTGAGGAAATGTTCTGTGTATATAAATTTAATAAGAAATTATAAGGGAAAAAGAAAGTATAAAGAATGAAATTTATGTAAGATCTGTATAAGATTGAATGATGTGTGAAGGAGAGGTTAAGGATAATATTGTTGTATATGAGACATGCAAATGGTGATCAAATAATTAAGAGTAAATTGTGTTGAGATAGAGTTGACATATGTTAATTTTGGATGTAGTAAAGTTTGGAGAATGGAGATATTATATTTGTGATGCAACTTAGTAGTATAATTGGAAAGTTGGAAATAAAATAATAGAGGAACAGTATTGATTTATAAGTTTCAGATGTGATCATTAATCTCCTATGGCCATATAGTGTATTTATGGTATTTGTGATCAACTTAGTAGTATCAATCTTACCAAAGTAGATAATTATGTTTCTAGAAACATGATTAACGGTTATGATTGATGAAGTGTATTTTATGGTTTTTGTGTTAGCAATTTGGTTATAATTCTGGAAAAGAAAAGACAGAAAGAGAATTGTGGAAATACTTTAAGTTATGAGTAATGTGAGAAAAAGGTAATTATTGTTAATATAGTAATGATATGATAAGTGAGAAGATGATAATGAAAGAAGATTGCAGAATGTGTTTGAGAGCTATATTGATTATGTTTATGGTATACGGTGAATAAGTGGATGGGTTTAATATTTGAGTGAGTAAACTATGAATGATAAGCATGGTATGAGATAATTATGAATTTTGGTGGAATTGTATTGAGATAATGAAAGATAAACTATGTGTATATTGAAAGATAAATTAAAGTGGATGGTTATTCATGATAAATTTAGATAAGTGAACTATTGATTTGAATCAAACAAGATTATGATGTTAAGATATTGTGGAGAATAAATCAATTGATCTGGATTTTTGCTATAATTGTGAATTATTATTGAGATTTAATATGTATGGTTGTGCTAAAGGCATAAGAGATAAATAATGATGTATACAATGTAAAATTTTGATAGATGAACGGACATGAATTAATTGAATTATATCAATTTTAATGATGAGAAAAGGGAAGAAGTTGATTTCCTGTAAAGTAAGTTCAAAAGCATTGTATTAATATTGATGTTAAGTGAGAAAATACTAGAGAAGGAATGAAGTGTATGAGAAATAAGAATATTATTATCAATGAAGGTTCGATAAATGTTTGTTTGTAAGGATAATTGTAATGATGGGATAATTAATATTAAGATATAAGCTTATGATCTTGAAAGTTAAAGTTAAGAGAATAGTTATAAAGAGATGAAGTGATAAAATATTTTGAATGTAATAATGGAATGTAACATAAGTATGTTAAAGGATGATTGAATTTTTGCATATAGATAAGGTATTTGAGAGTATAATGAGTTATTTTGAATATTGGATGAGAATGTAATAAGGTATAAAGATTTTTATCGTGACAAGTTGTGGAATTGAATAATATAATTGACTCTAAGGGGGAGAGTGCAAACTATGTGATTTGATGAAAATTTTAAATGGTGTATTGGTAAGAATGGAATGTTATTGTACTGAGTAATTTCGAGGACGAAATTTTTTTTAGGGGGAGAGAATTGTAATATCCCGGAATAGACCCTAAGAGTTTTGGAGTTATTGTTGTTGTATTTGGATTTAATGTATATGTGTATATGTGAAATATAAGGATAATATATGTAAGACATATACATATACATCACATATACATGGGATATATATAATGGTGAAGGATAAGTGAGTTGTATATATATTTGTATAACTAAATAATAATAATAATAATAAAGACAAAAAGAAAAGAGAAGAAGAAAATCAAAGAAAGAATATGTGGTGGAGATTTAAAGTATTATTATTATTATTACTATTGTTATTGTTATTGTTATTGTTATTGTTATTATTATTATTATTATTATTATTATTATATATATATATATATGGATAAGGACAAAGGAAAGAAGTAGAAACTTCTTCTTCCTTCTACTCCTTCTTCGTCTTCTTCGTTCTTTTTGGCCGAGAGAGAGAGAGAGAGAGAGAGAGAGAGAGAGAGAGAGAGAGAGAGAAAGATGTGATTTTCTTACCAAATTTCTTAAGGAATTCAAGAGATTTGATGATAGAGATGAAGATTTGATAAAGGATTCAAGTAAGTATTTATTTCTTTAAATTGATTTTCATTGTTTGAGTTGGGTTTGGTATGGTTGATGTGTGATGATGATGATATTGAAAGATTTAAGTATATATATGTGTTGATTTAGTAATTGGAAGATGATAATATGATTATTTGTGAAGATGATGATGAATTGTTGAATAAGGGTTGAGTTTAATGAAATTTGGGGATTTGATAAATTGGTATATGAATGAAGTTTATAATGATGATTGGTGTGTGTTTTGAGTGTTGTTGATGTTTTGGTAAGTTTGTTATGGTTTTTGGGTGTGTTTGATGAAGATTGTTTGAAGTGAGTAATGATAAAAAGATGGGTATTGTTGGATGTTGTTGTGTGTTGACCGGAATCTGGGTTTTTAGTCGGACACGCCCAGAGACACGGCCAGTTTGTTAGGCGTGTCGTTGGTTCTGTTTTCTGGAGTTGGTAGCACTAGCAGTGACACGCCCATGTTATTGAGCGTGTTATAAGTTCTGTGTGGCAGTAGAATTGACACGACCAGTAACACGCCCGTGTTATTGAGCGTGTCATAGCTACTGTGAGTTTGGAGAATTGACACGGCCATGAGCACGCTCTTGTTGATTGGACGTGTTGATGTTTTTGAGATACAGAATGTATTACACGCCCAGTGACACGCCCGTGGTTATGAGCGTGTCAATGTTTCTGTGTTGTGGAGTTAGGGCACGATCAGGAACACGCCCGTGTTGATGAGCGTGTCATGTGTTGAGTTTGCCCTAATTGATTCTTATTTGTATTACCTCATGTGTATTTCTAAGTGAGTGTGTATGATTACTTTTGGATTAGGTTTTAAGAGATGGAATTGCCCTAATCCAAGTATTGAAAGATCTATGGAAGAGAAGTTATATGGGAGTGAGTTCTTTAGAGGTAAGTACAAAACCCTATTGGATTGCATATAAGTATATTGTTAAAATAAATATTAATATTGTATATGCAATGAAAAGATAAGAGATATGATAATACATTAATACATATAAGATGTGAAGGCATTCAATATATATATGTTATGAAATGTGAAAGATGTGAGGATATGATTTGTATGATGTGTATTCCAATTTATATGGTAATGCAATTGATTGTGCATACTTGAGTAATGAATGATTATGTATATAAATATCAAAGATGAACTATGAAATGTGATAATGTGATATTGTGATGAACTATGAAATGTGATAATGTGATATTGTGATGAACTATGAAATGTGATAATGTGATATTGTGGTGAACTATGAAATATGATATTGTGATGGAATATGAAATGTAAATTGAGAGGTGATGATGTATAAAGCCATTGTGGTTGGCTATGATATTGAGAATGAGATAAATGAGGCATGTTTTGCCTAAATGATGCCATTGTGGTTGGCTATGATGATGTAAATGATGATGAGAATGAGAATGAAATTGATAATGAAATAATAAATGAATTGTGTGACTAATGTGTTATTCATTTTCAGAGTTTTGTTGTTGGTGGCATGCCTAATAAGTGTAACAATCTCTTGAAGTTAGGTTGGATTGAATCCTTGAAGCCTAATTGAGATGTTACCACCCTTGAAGCTAGGTTGGGTTAGTTCTTGAAGCCAAGTTGGGTAGAAGCTTAGCATGCTTTGCTCCCCTTGAAGCTTGGTTGAACTTAATCCTTGAAGCCTAGTTGGGTATATGATATTGATAAATGTGATAACAAAACCAAAGCATTAACTCTGAACTTTGAATGACATATTAGTGTCTTTTGGGCCCGAGTCTGTCTTTGTTGTTAATGTGATGTATATACAAGTTGAAATAAATGAGTAATGGGATTTATGTTGCCTTTGTTGGAAATGTGAGTTGTGAATGATGAATTGTGGTTAGTGATATGATTATATAACATACATGAATTATTGAAAGGAGATATGGTTTGTGAAGTTATATGCAATATGCGATTATAAAGTATAAAATGATATATATGATATGTATGAGGTGAAATTGGTAAGTATCATAATATGAAGGTTCTATCAATTTATTGAATTATGTTTGATGGTTATGTTTTATGTGTATATGTATATCCTCTATAAGGTTAATAGGATTATATGAAGAATGCATTGAAAAAGGGGAAAACAGAGTAAGAAAATGTTAAAACATGAGACTAAACATATGAGGTATGTTTCCTTTATATTGTATATTTTAATGGTTACTTGTACTACTAAGCTTTCGAGCTTAGCGCGGTTATCTTAATCGCGCAGGTATATAGGTGATGAAGCTGGAGATAAGCTACTATGGCACAACGAGGACAAGTGTAGTTCGAGACCAACTAGATGGTGGTGCATGCATGTAATTATACTGTATTTTCATAAGAATGTATTCATTTGTATAAATGAATCTTTGGAAGAAACAATGTAACTTATATTTATGTATTACCATGATAAGAATAACCATTTTGTAAATACTTTCATATGATTTAAATGTATTATGGTTTTAAAAATTAAAGTAAAGAGTTATAATGGTGATGAAAAGTGACATTCTTATACTCTATATACATATTGTATGTGTACCTGGTATATGTACAGTATTTATATGGGGTATCGGGGTGTTACACCATCCATTCCACCAATTTCTTTTGAATATTTGTCTAATAGGCTTGACTCTTTTGAACATGAAATGAACCAAAGGAATGATGCCTTGGAGTAGCTATTTGATAGCTTGGAGCAACGATTTGGAGGTATCAAAACTGAAGTTCGTATTGTTTCTACACAAATAACTGGACTAAGTGAGCATATCAACATTTTTTCACCCAGTTTGGCTTATACTGCCCACCTCCTCCACTACAGCCTCCTCCGCTTGGGGATAATGATGATGATGGTGTCTACTGTGGATAGTGGCATTTTAAGTATGGGGGTGTTTTCCCTCAAGTCCATTATAAAATAGTTAAATCATTATGGTACTTTGCTACTTAATTTTTGTTTTGGTTATTTTTATATTTTATGCTTTATAATTCAGGATGATTGAATTTAAGGTTTTTACTTTATTTTAGAATTTTTAGTATGGTTAAATATTTGTGTGTTTAGAAGATATCAAGGATGAATTGATTTCTATAATTTGTGCTATATGTGCAAAAATTTTACAATTAAAGCTTTTTGAAATTTAAGGTCAAAATTTTGGTACAATAAATCTATTCTATGGATTTTTAACCAATTGATCTCTTTAATTTGATTAAAAGTGATTTATTATTAAATATTCAGAAATATCTTATGTTCTTTTATTTTGATAATTGTCTAGGCCTAGAATATGTTTAAAAAGAGCTTTTAAGATAAAATTGAATCTTGCTAAGTAGAGGAAAAATGATTTAGGTATTATTTGTATAACCAAATTCTTATACCCACCAGTTTTAACATTACCCCTAGTGTTCCCCTTTGAGCCTAAATTAAAATTTTAGCTTGAATTCTTCTTTGTCAAAATAATCAAAATAACCACCCTTTTTAAAGCTTAATTATCTTTTGAGAACTTTCTCAAGTAATATTGCTCAAATAGGAAGTATAGAAAAATCTCTTGTAAAGACTATAGTAGATTCCTAAATTTTAAGTTTGGGGGAATTTATATTTTAAAAAGAGAGAGAGAGAGAGAGAGAGAGAGAGAGAGAGAGAGCAAACAAGGAGCAAAAAGCTAAAGGATTTTTCCAAAAACAAGAGCTATTCTCAATGGTATGTGAAGAAAATTTTAAAAGATAAGTAACCTGTTTACTTAATGTTATTTTAAGCCCTTGCCCGTCTAGCCCCATTATAAGCCAATAAAAGTCCTTATGATTTTTCTTTAATTAGTAAAATCTATTAATGGAGAAAGCTTAATTAAATATGCATATGAGAATAGGGCAAATTTGCATAAAAGAGTATTCGCTTATCTAAGGTTTAATAGTTGATTGCAATTAATTAAATTTCTTGAGTAAAGGAGGGGAGAATGAAGTAAGTAGAGCTATGAAGCTGAATTTAAGATCTAAATTTTAAAAGTTTTGATTGTTTAAAATTTTTGTATATAAACTCAACGTATACGAAATTCTATAGTGACTATTTTAAATTGCTTGAGGACAAGCAAATGTTTAAGTTTGGGAGAGTTTTATAGAGTGACATTTTGATCAATATTTTGTATAATTATAACCTTGATTTTAATTATTTTCCAATTGAATTTGATGGACTTTGATCATTTGAGTTCAAATTCTCAAATTTATCATGAAGAGGGTAACAAATAAGAGTTTTGAAGAAAAGACAGCATAAATGAAGAAAATGCAAAAGCCACGCTTGTGGGATTGGACTTCCTACTGTCCAAAAGAAGAAAAGTCAAAATTTTCAGCTTCAGTTTAAAAGCCACGATCATGGCATTAACACCCCATGCTTGTGACCTACCTTGTCGACCATTTACAACTTGAAAGTTGCTCAAAATAGACCATTCCAACTAAAGCCAAGATGTGGCACTCATATGCCAAAACTGCGGAGCAGACTTTTATCACTTTGAGCAGAAATTTTGAAAAATGAAGAACTAACCAAGTTGTGCTCTAATTTTTCTTTAGTATTTCTCCACTAAAGAAGTTTCCAAGCACTCTATATAAACACACTTCATCCCAAATAAAAATATACAAGAATTAGATTAGATTTATCCAGGAAATAAATTTAGTTTAGAGTTTCTTAGAGAAGAAGAGTGAAAATCTGGTTCAAGGAGAAATTCAAGATCCAAGTCAAGTTCTTCTTCAAAGAAACAAAGTTTGATATCTCTTGTTCTTTAAATTATATTTTTAATTACCATTTTTAATATTTGCATTATTTTTATTTCAATAATGAAGAACTAATCCTGTTTATGGTTGGTCCCTTATATTGAGTTTATCATGGAATTATAAATGCTTATTTGGTTTAATTTAGTTTATCCTTTAATTATTTTGTTATCTTTAATCTCAATACTTTAATTATCTAGCCAATAATTAATTGAATTGAGATGTTATGTGATGGAGCAAAAGTGGATGCACAATATTAGTCCAAGGAGATAACAATCTTAAGTAGTTTTCACTTAGAGATAAGGATTATACTTAAGAGGTTGATTCAAGATTCTCACAAAATCTAATGAATTGATTTAATTACTTATGATAACGAGAATAGATGTAAGAATTAAATTGATACTTTTTTTAATACTTGAGAGAGACTAAAGCTTAATTTAGAAGAATCCAACCAATAATAAAAGAAAACTAAATTAAATTAATACTATAGAAAAACCATGATAAATCAATAAAGGATATTAAACCCTAAGTATTAAATTATTGGAAATTTATTTAAGTTTTATTAAATTTGTTTATCCAAAAAAATAATTAGGTTAATTGTTTGGTATTTAGAATTATCCTCATCGAGGGAACGAAACTCTACTTATCATTATATTACTTATTAATGATTTGTACACTTGCAGATAGCTAGGCTAGGACCTAACAGCTATGTGATCACATCTATTAGAAATGATCATGGCAAAGAATTTGAAAATGAGAACTTTGAAAATTTTTGCAAGAAACTTGGTATTTTACATAATTTTTCAGCTCCAAGAACACCACAACAAAATGGTATGGCTGAAAAAAAAAATAGAACATTGGTAGAAATGGCTAGAACAATGCTCAATGAGTATAAATTACCTTCTCACTTTTGGGTGGAAGCCATTATACCGCATGTTATATTTGAAATCGAGTTTTTAAAAGAACCTTAATGAATAAAACTTCTTATGAGCTATGGAATAAATGTAAACCTAAAATTTTATATCTTAGAGTATTTGGATGAAAATGCTTTATATTAAATACTAATGACAGGCTTAGAAAATTCTCATCCAAATGGAATGAAGGAATCTTTTTAGGATACTCATCTTCAAGCAAAGCATATAGAGTATTTAATACGAGAACCTTAGTAGTTAAAGAATCAATGTATGTTATCTTTGATGAATCCTCCAAGCTTGATCATGGGAAATGTAGTACTCTTAATAATTTTATAGGTACATTTGAAGAACTTGAGACAAAAGATGCTCCAAAAAAAGACAATGATGAACTAATTTTGGAACGATAGGTGACTCAAGAGCTACTCAAAGATTAACATTAACAAAAGGATCATCTAAGGGAACTCATCACTGGTGATACTTTAAAGGGAGTAACTACTAGATCAAAATTTAATATTTAGACTCTAATATTGCTTTTGTTTCTTAAATTGAGCCAAGGACTATTGAGAAGGCTCTTAATGATGAATATTGGGTGATTGCTATGCAAGATGAACTTAACCAATTTCAGAGAAACAAAGTGTGGGAACTTGTTCCTAGACCCAAAGATCATCCTATTATTGGTTGCAAATGGGTATATAGGAATCAACTTAATGAAGATGGTCTCATTACTAGAAATAAAGCTAGATTAGTAGCCAAAGACTATAACCAAGAGGAAGGCATTGATTATGATAAGACATTTGTCCCCATAACAAGATTAGAAGCAATTAGAATTTTACTTGTATTTGCATGTCATATGAACTTTAAACCTTTTCAAATGGATATCGAAAGTGCTTTTTTGAATGTTTTTGTTAATAAAGAAGTTTATGTTGAACAGCCCCCTGGTTTTGAAGATTATCAAAATCCAAATCATATTTTTAAATTAACCAAGACATTGTATGATTTAAAATAAGCTTCAAGAGCTTGGTATGATAGACTTAGTTCTTATTTGTTGAAAAATGATTTTACAAAAGGCAAAGTTGATACTACGCTTTTTTTTAAAAGAAATTGCATAACATTTTAATTATGCAAATTTATGTTGATGATATTATATTTGGTGCTACTAATAAATCTTTGTGCCATGGGTTTGCTTCTTGTAAGATTAGGGAATTTAAAATGAGCATGATAGGTGAACTTAAGTTCTTCCATAGGCTACAAGTAAAGTAATGCACAGATGGAATATTCATCAACCAATCCAAATATACAAAGGAACTTCTAAAGAAGTTTGGCATGGATGGCTGCAAAGCAAGTAGAGCTCCAATGAGTACATCCTTGAAATTGGTCAAAGATGAATTTTGTAAGAAAGTTGATGAGAAGAAATATCAAGGTATTATTGAATCACTTTTTTACTTAACCGCTTCTAGACCCAATATAATGTATAGTGTTTGTTTATGTGCTATATTTCAATCATGTCCTAAAGAATCACATTTGAATACCACCAAAAGAATTTTGAAATATTTGAGTGAAACTTTGTATTTAGGTCTTTGGTATCTTAGAAACACATCATTTAATATTTTAGGATTTTCGGATGCAGATTATGTCGGTAGTCTAATGCATAGGAAAAGCACCATCGAAGCATGCCATTTTCTTGGTGAATGCCTAGTCTCTTGATTTAGCAAGAAATAAGTTTTGGTTGCTTTATCCATCGTGGAAGCCGAATATGTTGCTACTTATTTTTGTTGCATACAAGTCTTATGGATAAAACAATAATTGCTTGATTATGGAAAATTGCTTGATCACATTCCTATTAAGTGTGATAATACAAGTGCCATTAATCTATCTAAGAATCCCATTCAGCATTCTAGGTCAAAACATATAGACAATAAACATCATTTTTTGAAAGACGATGTTCAAAACCATAATTTTATACTAGAATTTATAGACACTCAAAATTAACTTGTTGATATTTTTACAAAAACCCCTAAATGAAGAAAGGTTGAACTTCATAAAACAACATATATGGACGATTAATGGAAAATCTCTTGTATAATTACTCATTAAAACCTCCAAATCTATTTTGATCATTTAAAAACTTGAAATTTCATCAAAATCCTCTATTGATCCTTTTTCGCAGTCGTTCAAAGTCCTTGAGAGATTGCACAATCATTATATATCTCTTGAGCACCTAAAACCTTTTTAGTGCATTCGTACTATGCACTTGACCAATCGTCCAACTAAAATTATTTTAAAAAACTCGACCGTTATATGCTTCAATGATTTGTGAGAAAGAATTATGCTTATGCACATATAGCGATCACACAAATACCTGTGCGATTGTACTCGAGAGTCATCAGCCAAATTTTTCTGAACATTAGAACTTGCATAAATCTGCCCATTTTATCCCCAATAGTTATAAAATGGCTAGTTTTCAAAATTTGTCTATAAATACCTCTTTTTCAATAGAATACACTTCTGTAAACACTTAAACAACTCTTTAAAGTATTTCACAAGATTTTGTATAGACTTCAAGCTCCATCAACATTTTCTCTCTTCTACCTTTCTGTTTCTCTTTCTTTTTGCTTTGGCTATGGCACCTAAAACTAAGTCCTCTAAGAAGAAAGATTCAACCATAGAAAAAGGGAAAGGGGTAGTCATTAGTAACCACAACCACAAACCAAACCATTTATTAGGAGTGGTTTCCATCCTCAAAAACCAAAATACAAGGATAAAGTTGAGAAAACTAAATACTACATGTTTAAGAAAAAATGTCTTAAACCAACCAAAATGCATGTTGAAGGGATGCTCCTAACCCTTAACATAAAGGAAGATCTCTATAGATACCTTGACGCATTAGGGTGGAGGGATTTTGTCTTCCCCAATGAATTAGGGCACCCTAGCCTAACTAGGAAATTTTTGATGTCATTAAGGATAGAAAAGAACCACAATACTTCCATTAGCTTCTATGGAGTCTATTTTAGGATGTTCAATCAAGAGTTTGTCCTATCCTTAAATGACTTTGCTGAAATTTGGGGATTCCAAACTCATGATGCCTTTTCCACCACTGACAAAGATTTCCCCTTACAAAACTACTCAACTTTTTGGAGTGAAGTGTCTATAGAAACTGAGTATAAAAATAGATCATCCAAAGCTATTCACTTTAAGTCCCTCATCTTTTGGCTTCTCCATAGAGTTATCACTTATACTATCTATCAAAGGAGTGATGGAAATGAGAAAGTCACACAACGTGACTTGTTCTTGTTGTTTGCCTTGATACATAATGAACTAGTTCAAACCACCCGGTTCCTAATTAACTAATTTCTTCACCATGGAAAGTATAAGTCTAGCACTTTCTTTCTCTCTTCTCAAATCAACCAAATAGCCAGACACTTGGGCTTGCTTACACCTGAAAATCTAGCCACCTTAAGTAATCCTCTTTACCCTGCCATAGACTACATCAAGCTAGACTATCTTGAGCTTGCAAGATGTACCCATAAAGTTGATGATTACTATGAATACATCTTTGGCATTAAAGGTGTAATTCAAAGGCAAAAGAAGAGGCTTAAATATCACATCACTCAAGAGGAAGAAGGAGAACATATAGAAGTTGGGGTTGAACATCCTCCCAAGCCCACCATATCCACCAAAGAAAAAGGTGAATCTTCCAAAACCATGAAGTTAATTCTCAAAGCTATTTACTCTCTTCAAAATTAATTTAAGCATTTCAAAAAGGATGTCATGTAACACCCTCATATCCTATATAAGTACTGTACATATACCGAGTACACATACAATACGTATATAGAGTATAAGAATGTCATTTTTAGTTACCATTTAAAAATCTTTACTTTAATTCTAAAACAACAATACATTTAATCATATGAAAGTATTTACAAAATCATTCTCCTTTTGATGATAATACATATGTATATAAGTTACATTGTCTCTTTCAAAGATTCATTTTTACATATGAATACGTTCTTATGAAAATGCAAAATAATTAACTTGTACATGCATGCACCACCTTCTAGTTGGTCTCGAACTACACTTGCCCTCTTCGATATAGTGGTTAAACTCCAGATCCATCACCTATTTACCTGCGCGATTAATATAACCGCACTAAGCTCGAAAGCTTAGTAGTACAAATAAATACTAGAATGTACATTACAAGATAAACATACCTCATATTTTTAGCATCATGTTTTCTTATTCTGTTTTCCCCTTTTTCAATGCATTCTTCATATATTCCTATTAATCTCATACATTACGGACATATACATATATAACATTACAATCAACATAATTCCATAACTTAGTAGAACAATCATTAACATGATATTTACCACTTTTACCTCATATACACATTATATGTCATATTGTATTTCACAATAACATATTTCAACATAGTTTCTTTTTCTAATAATTCATTTATATGATACTACCATATCATAATTCATAACATTCTATTTCATTATCTCATTCATTTAGTTCATTATCCATAATCCATCCTTCATGAATCACATTTTCAAGAAAGGCAATCATTATATCATTCAATCGACTCATTATCTGCAATCCATAATTAATACTCATAATTAGTATGTCAATATTCACATTACACACCATACTTCATAGCATTATTTTGTTCACAATTCACAATCATGAGTCACATTGCCAACAAAGTCATCCATAGATCTCATTACTCATTTATTTCAACATTTGTATATCATATTGACAACAAAGACAGACTCGGGCCCAAACAATACTAATATGCCATTCAATTTTCAGAGTAATGCTTTGGTTCAATTATCACATTTATCATTATCATTTACCCAACTAGGCTTCAAGGATTTGATTCAACCAAGCTTCAAGGGTGGTAACATCTCAATTAGGCTTCAAGGATTCAATCCAACCTAACTTCAAGAGATTGTTACACTTATTAGGCATGCCACCAACAACAAACTCTGAAAATGGAATAACACATTAGCCACACAATACATTTATCAATTTCTTTCTCATTCTCATCATCATTTAGGCAAACATGCCTCAATCATCATTTACATCATCATAGCCAACCACAATGGCATCAATTAGGCAAACATGCCTCAATCATCATTTACATCATCATAGCCAACCACAATGGCATCAATTAGGCAAACATGCCTCAATCATCATTTACATCATCATAGCCAACCACAATGGCATCAATTAGGCAAACATGCCTCATTTATCTCATTTTCAATATTATAGCCAATAACAATGGCTTCATACATCATCATATCTCAATTCACAACTCATTTTTCATCACAATATCACATCTCTTTCACATTTCATATTTCATCACAATATCACATCTTTCATATTCCATATCACATACATTTCATACTTTATCTTTTATATATATATATATATACATATACATAACCATTCATCATTCAAGTATACACAATCAATTTCATTATCCTATCCTCACACCTTTCACCATTCATAACACATATATACATTGAATGCTTTCACATTTCATATATTTTATTATACATTCATATCTTTCATATTTCATAGCCTATACATTATTAATATATATTTATCAATAATATAATCAAATAAGATTTAGTACTTACCTCCAAAGAATTTCACACCCATCTAAACTTCTCTTCCATGAATCTTTCAATACTTGGATTAGGGGCAATTCAATCTCTTAAAACCTAATCCAAAAGTGAGCATACACACTTACTTAGAGATACACATGAGATAACATAAATAAGAATCAACTAGGGCAAACTCTACACATGACACGCTCACCAACACGGGCGTGTTCCTGATCGTGCCCTAACTCCACAACACAGAAACATTGACACGCTCATAACCACGGGCGTGTCACTGGGCGTGTAATACCTTCTGTATCTCAAACATATTGACACGTCCAACAACATGAACGTGTTCATGGCCGTGTCAATTCTCCAAACTCACAGTAGCTATGACACGCTCAATAACACGGGCGTGTTACTGGCCGTGTCAATTCTACTGTCACACAGAACTTGTGACACGCTCAGTAACACGGGCGTGTCACTGCTCGTGTCACAAACCCAGAAAACAGAACCAACGACACGCCTAACAATCTGGCCGTGTCCCTGGGCGTGACAGGCCAAAAATCCAGAATCCGACCAAAACAACAACTCAACCCATAAACAACCATTTTTCCTCCTCTTTTACTTTAATCAAACTCAACCAAACACACCCAAAACCATAACAAACTTACCAAAAACACCAACACCACTCAAAACACATACTAATCATCATCATAAACATCATCCATGCATCAATTAATCAAATCCCCAATTTCACCAAACTAAACCCTTATTCAACAATTCATCATCAACTTCACAAATAATCATATTATCATCATCCAATTACCAAATCAACACACATATATACTTCAATCTTTCAATATCATCATCATCACATACCAACCATATCAAATCCAAACTCAAACAATGAAAATCAATTCAAAGAAATGAATACTTACTTGAATCCTTTGTCAATTCTTCATCTCTATCTTCAATCCTCTTGAAATCCTTAAGAAATTTGGTATATAAAACACAAAATCACATAACTCTCTCTCTCTCTCTCTCTCTCTCTCTCTCTCTCGTACACGAAGAAGAAGAAGAAGAAGAAAGAAAGAAAGAATTTCTTCTTTCTTTGTTCTTATCTCTTATATATATAATAATAATAATAATAATAATAATAATAATAATAATATTATTATTATTATTATATCCAAAATATCTTCTTACTCCTTTTGACTTTCTTTCCTTCTTTCTTTTATTATTATTATTGATTATATATATTCACCTTTCCAACACCAATATATACTTTATGCATATGTGAAGTATATGTTCTACACATTTCCATATATATATCATATACACTCTCTTCACTTCTATCCTCTTTCCAATTAAACAAATACATTGAGTCCAAATACAATAATAACTCCAAAACTTTTAAGGTAAAATTTGGGATATTACAATTCTCTCCCCCTTAAATAATTTCGTCCTCGAAATTATTCAGTACCATAACACTCCATTCTTAACAATTTCCCCATCTTATCATCTTATGATATTAATTTTATTCTTACTTTATGATTTCATCAAATCACAAAAATTTTTACTCTCCCCCTTAGAGTTAATCATATTTTCTCATTTCAAAACTTATCATTATATACTTATATTTATCTTATTATTATTTTTTTTTCAACAAAGCAACCAAGATAGCTCATTACCTTCCCAATGAATCTCTTTTACACAATAATCAAATTATCTTATAATCTATATATACCATTCATCTATTACATTCAAAATATTTTATCACTTCATCTCTTTATAATTATCCTCTTAACTTCAACCTAAAAAAAAAACATTGACTTATAACTTAATATTGATTATCTCATCATTACAATCATTCTTAAAACAGACTTTTATCAAACCTTAATTGATAATAATATTCTTATTTTGCATACACTTAATTCCTTCTTTAGTATTTTTCTCACTTAACATCAATATTAATACAATACTTTTGGACTTACCTTACAGGAAATCAACTTTTTCCCTTTTATCATCATTTTTAATTGATACAATTCAATTGATTCATGTCCATTCATCTATCAGAATATTATATTATATACACCGTCATTTCTATCTCATACCCTTAATACAACTATACATATTAAATCTCAATAATAATTCACAATTATAACAAAATTCAGATCAATTGATCTATTCTCCACAATATACTAACATCTCAATTTTGTTTAATTCACACCAACAATTTACTTATTTAACCTTATCATTAAATTTCCCAATATGTATATATACATATATAACCTAATTCCATTAGGTCAACTTATTTTCAAATTTTAATCTCTTCAGATGTATATATATACTCAGCTTTTTGAAACTATGATCATCAATAACAATTCACTTCAACTTATCTTTCAATACACACATAGTTTATCTTAGTACAATTCCCACCAAATTTCATAATTATTTCATACCATACTTATTACTCATAGCTTACCCACTTAAATTTTTAAATCCATCCACTTATTCATTTTATACCATAAACATATTCAATGTAACTCTCAATCACATTTTGCAATTTCTCCTCTTAAATATCTTTTCACTTTTCATATCATTACTATATTTACCATACTTATCTTTTTCTCACATTATTTATAACTCATAGTATTTCCACAATTTTCTTCTCTTTTTTTTTCTTTTCCAAAATTATAACCAAATTGCTAACACAAGAATTATAAAATACACTTCACTAATCATAACCTTTAGCCATGTTTCTAGAAACATAATTATCAATCTTACCAAGGCTGTATTACAGTCATATTTTTCTCAGTCCCAATTCTGTGGATAGTAAAGCTAACCGGCCAAATACAATAAACAAATCATATGGCCATAGGAGATTAATGATCACATCTGAAACTTATAAATCAATACTGCTCCTCTATTATTCTATTTTCAACTTTTCCAATTATAATACCAAGTCGTATCACAAAGATTATATATCCATTCTCCAAATTTTACTACATCAAAAATTAACACATTTCAGCTCTATCTCAACACAATTTACTCTTAATTATTTGATCATCATTAACATATCTCATATACAACAATATTATCTTTAACCTCTATTATGCACATCATTGAATCATATACAAGTCTTACACAAATTTCATTCCTTATACTTTCTTCTTCCCTTATAATCTCTTATATATCTATATACTTAGAACGTTTCCTCACCCAAATACTTTGGCTCATAACATTTATGATAGCCAAATTCAGTTATTGCTATAACAATATTACTGTCCACTATTTCCCCAAATCAATTCTCATTTTCCATTTCGTCACATGATCTATTTTTGCATAATTCAAGGCCTAATTTATCTTAGGTCCACTACTACATACAATATCATTCCCAATATCATTTGACCAATAGTTATACCATATACACATTCATAGATCACCTAAAGAAGATGTCTCACCTTCCACATTTCCTATATGTGTATACACATAATCATACAATTATATTTAATTCCTCTTTTACATATTTTCAACACAATTTAACACTTATTACTTTTCATTGAACAACATCATTCTTATCCCTTTTTGACATGATTTAAGTTATTTATCAACTTAACACATATATACTTTCTATCCATAATAATACTTCACAAAATCTTAGTCACATTACTAAGGTGACATCTCACTCACATTTATTTTTAAATGCATTTAGTATACCATCTTTACATCCATTTGTTTATCCTTCAACATATATATATTTTACTCACATATTTATACACATATACATTACATCCAATCATATACACATTGAGCCCAATAATCTCTATACACTTTCCAAGTATAGTTATTATAAATCTCAACTTCTTGAATCACCATTGGTCCATCCAATTCTCACTATCAATCACATTACCCAATTTAATAGTAATTTCATATACAGTAATATTCATTCCACATAGCTCACAAGTTTAACTTACATTAAACTACTAATGTTTAAAATAGTCTTTATCCAAATTCCATTAACACTATAAATTCACAACTTACTACTTTACTTAAACTTCCACTTACTCATCTTGTTTTCTTAATGTCAACTTAAGAAAACATCTTATATATACATATTAACAAGCAACATCAAAGTATATTCTTTTCACAATTATTAAAGCTCATTTCAAAAATCCAAATGTTACATCTTATCACCATTAACATGAGCTTTAACAATCACTCAGGCATATCATATTTCCAACATTAAAATCACAATGTTTGCATTTAAAACAACAATGCAAACAACACCATTATATCTTCCTATCTAACCAACATCATCTCTTTTTCTTTTTAACAACTTTAACTTTACATATTCAAACCTTAAATGGTCAAACTTTGTCTATACTCATCAACTCACTCAATTTACCACCATACTCTCTTCATTTAACATCATATCTATTCATATTACCCATCAAACCATATTTCCTCTTTCTAGAAATCCAAACATAAGATTTAGTGGAAAGAGATTCAAATCATAGAGGAAAGATCATATACTTAAATCTTGATTTTGTTTTTAACTCATATAAATTTTTCCACATCATTCTCTCTTTAATTTCCTTTTATGTAGAATTTCATCCACACACTATTATCCATCTCATATAATTCAAATACACTTCAATTCACATAATACCACATTCGAGACCAACCTAGGTGTTAATGCATATGCATGTATCAAAAATTTCATTCTTTTCATTTTCATTTATCATCATTTTTTTTAAAACTTTTCTTTTTAAATTTACTTAGGCCGAGAATCTCGAAACCTAAGCTCTGATACCAAAATAATTGTAACACCCTCATATCCTATATAAGTACTGTACATATACCGAGTACACATACAATACGTATATAGAGTATAAGAATGTCATTTTTAGTTACCATTTAAAAATCTTTACTTTAATTCTAAAACAACAATACATTTAATCATATGAAAGTATTTACAAAATCATTCTCCTTTTGATGATAATACATATGTATATAAGTTACATTGTCTCTTTCAAAGATTCATTTTTACATATGAATACGTTCTTATGAAAATGCAAAATAATTAACTTGTACATGCTTGCACCACCTTCTAGTTGGTCTCGAACTACACTTGCCCTCTTCGATATAGTGGTTAAACTCCAGATCCATCACCTATTTACCTGCGCGATTAATATAACCGCACTAAGCTCGAAAGCTTAGTAGTACAAATAAATACTAGAATGTACATTACAAGATAAACATACCTCATATTTTTAGCATCATGTTTTCTTATTCTGTTTTCCCCTTTTTCAATGCATTCTTCATATATTCCTATTAATCTCATACATTACGGACATATACATATATAACATTACAATCAACATAATTCCATAACTTAGTAGAACAATCATTAACATGATATTTACCACTTTTACCTCATATACACATTATATGTCATATTGTATTTCACAATAACATATTTCAACATAGTTTCTTTTTCTAATAATTCATTTATATGATACTACCATATCATAATTCATAACATTCTATTTCATTATCTCATTCATTTAGTTCATTATCCATAATCCATCCTTCATGAATCACATTTTCAAGAAAGGCAATCATTATATCATTCAATCGACTCATTATCTGCAATCCATAATTAATACTCATAATTAGTATGTCAATATTCACATTACACACCATACTTCATAGCATTATTTTGTTCACAATTCACAATCATGAGTCACATTGCCAACAAAGTCATCCATAGATCTCATTACTCATTTATTTCAACATTTGTATATCATATTGACAACAAAGACAGACTCGGGCCCAAACAATACTAATATGCCATTCAATTTTCAGAGTAATGCTTTGGTTCAATTATCACATTTATCATTATCATTTACCCAACTAGGCTTCAAGGATTTGATTCAACCAAGCTTCAAGGGTGGTAACATCTCAATTAGGCTTCAAGGATTCAATCCAACCTAACTTCAAGAGATTGTTACACTTATTAGGCATGCCACCAACAACAAACTCTGAAAATGGAATAACACATTAGCCACACAATACATTTATCAATTTCTTTCTCATTCTCATCATCATTTAGGCAAACATGCCTCAATCATCATTTACATCATCATAGCCAACCACAATGGCATCAATTAGGCAAACATGCCTCAATCATCATTTACATCATCATAGCCAACCACAATGGCATCAATTAGGCAAACATGCCTCAATCATCATTTACATCATCATAGCCAACCACAATGGCATCAATTAGGCAAACATGCCTCATTTATCTCATTTTCAATATTATAGCCAATAACAATGGCTTCATACATCATCATATCTCAATTCACAACTCATTTTTCATCACAATATCACATCTCTTTAACATTTCATATTTCATCACAATATCACATCTTTCATATTCCATATCACATACATTTCATACTTTATCTTTTATATATATATATATACATATACATAACCATTCATCATTCAAGTATACACAATCAATTTCATTATCCTATCCTCACACCTTTCACCATTCATAACACATATATACATTGAATGCTTTCACATTTCATATATTTTATTATACATTCATATCTTTCATATTTCATAGCCTATACATTATTAATATATATTTATCAATAATATAATCAAATAAGATTTAGTACTTACCTCCAAAGAATTTCACACCCATCTAAACTTCTCTTCCATGAATCTTTCAATACTTGGATTAGGGGCAATTCAATCTCTTAAAACCTAATCCAAAAGTGAGCATACACACTTACTTAGAGATACACATGAGATAACATAAATAAGAATCAACTAGGGCAAACTCTACACATGACACGCTCACCAACACGGGCGTGTTCCTGATCGTGCCCTAACTCCACAACACAGAAACATTGACACGCTCATAACCATGGGCGTGTCACTGGGCGTGTAATACCTTCTGTATCTCAAACATATTGACACGTCCAACAACATGAACGTGTTCATGGCCGTGTCAATTCTCCAAACTCACAGTAGCTATGACACGCTCAATAACACGGGCGTGTTACTGGCCGTGTCAATTCTACTGTCACACAGAACTTGTGACACGCTCAGTAACACGGGTGTGTCACTGCTCGTGTCACAAACCCAGAAAACAGAACCAACGACACGCCTAACAATCTGGCCGTGTCCCTGGGCGTGACAGGCCAAAAATCCAGAATCCGACCAAAACAACAACTCAACCCATAAACAACCATTTTTCCTCCTCTTTTACTTTAATCAAACTCAACCAAACACACCCAAAACCATAACAAACTTACCAAAAACACCAACACCACTCAAAACACATACTAATCATCATCATAAACATCATCCATGCATCAATTAATCAAATCCCCAATTTCACCAAACTAAACCCTTATTCAACAATTCATCATCAACTTCACAAATAATCATATTATCATCATCCAATTACCAAATCAACACACATATATACTTCAATCTTTCAATATCATCATCATCACATACCAACCATATCAAATCCAAACTCAAACAATGAAAATCAATTCAAAGAAATGAATACTTACTTGAATCCTTTGTCAATTCTTCATCTCTATCTTCAATCCTCTTGAAATCCTTAAGAAATTTGGTATATAAAACACAAAATCACATAACTCTCTCTCTCTCTCTCTCTCTCTCTCTCTCTCGTACACGAAGAAGAAGAAGAAGAAGAAAGAAAGAAAGAATTTCTTCTTTCTTTGTTCTTATCTCTTATATATATAATAATAATAATAATATTATTATTATTATTATTATTATTATTATTATTATATCCAAAATATCTTCTTACTCCTTTTG
Source organism: Garcia nutans (assembly GCA_947685225.1). Classification (NCBI taxonomy): domain Eukaryota; kingdom Viridiplantae; phylum Streptophyta; class Magnoliopsida; order Malpighiales; family Euphorbiaceae; genus Garcia; species Garcia nutans. The sequence goes on along the minus strand of CANTUV010000024.1, from coordinate 9,087,766 downwards.
ACTTTCTTTCCTTCTTTCTTTTATTATTATTATTGATTATATATATTCACCTTTCCAACACCAATATATACTTTATGCATATGTGAAGTATATGTTCTACACATTTCCATATATATATCATATACACTCTCTTCACTTCTATCCTCTTTCCAATTAAACAAATACATTGAGTCCAAATACAATAATAACTCCAAAACTTTTAAGGTAAAATTTGGGATATTACAATTCTCTCCCCCTTAAATAATTTCGTCCTCGAAATTATTCAGTACCATAACACTCCATTCTTAACAATTTCCCCATCTTATCATCTTATGATATTAATTTTATTCTTACTTTATGATTTCATCAAATCACAAAAATTTTTACTCTCCCCCTTAGAGTTAATCATATTTTCTCATTTCAAAACTTATCATTATATACTTATATTTATCTTATTATTATTTTTTTTTCAACAAAGCAACCAAGATAGCTCATTACCTTCCCAATGAATCTCTTTTACACAATAATCAAATTATCTTATAATCTATATATACCATTCATCTATTACATTCAAAATATTTTATCACTTCATCTCTTTATAATTATCCTCTTAACTTCAACCTAAAAAAAAAACATTGACTTATAACTTAATATTGATTATCTCATCATTACAATCATTCTTAAAACAGACTTTTATCAAACCTTAATTGATAATAATATTCTTATTTTGCATACACTTAATTCCTTCTTTAGTATTTTTCTCACTTAACATCAATATTAATACAATACTTTTGGACTTACCTTACAGGAAATCAACTTTTTCCCTTTTATCATCATTTTTAATTGATACAATTCAATTGATTCATGTCCATTCATCTATCAGAATATTATATTATATACACCGTCATTTCTATCTCATACCCTTAATACAACTATACATATTAAATCTCAATAATAATTCACAATTATAACAAAATTCAGATCAATTGATCTATTCTCCACAATATACTAACATCTCAATTTTGTTTAATTCACACCAACAATTTACTTATTTAACCTTATCATTAAATTTCCCAATATGTATATATACATATATAACCTAATTCCATTAGGTCAACTTATTTTCAAATTTTAATCTCTTCAGATGTATATATATACTCAGCTTTTTGAAACTATGATCATCAATAACAATTCACTTCAACTTATCTTTCAATACACACATAGTTTATCTTAGTACAATTCCCACCAAATTTCATAATTATTTCATACCATACTTATTACTCATAGCTTACCCACTTAAATTTTTAAATCCATCCACTTATTCATTTTATACCATAAACATATTCAATGTAACTCTCAATCACATTTTGCAATTTCTCCTCTTAAATATCTTTTCACTTTTCATATCATTACTATATTTACCATACTTATCTTTTTCTCACATTATTTATAACTCATAGTATTTCCACAATTTTCTTCTCTTTTTTTTTCTTTTCCAAAATTATAACCAAATTGCTAACACAAGAATTATAAAATACACTTCACTAATCATAACCTTTAGCCATGTTTCTAGAAACATAATTATCAATCTTACCAAGGCTGTATTACAGTCATATTTTTCTCAGTCCCAATTCTGTGGATAGTAAAGCTAACCGGCCAAATACAATAAACAAATCATATGGCCATAGGAGATTAATGATCACATCTGAAACTTATAAATCAATACTGCTCCTCTATTATTCTATTTTCAACTTTTCCAATTATAATACCAAGTCGTATCACAAAGATTATATATCCATTCTCCAAATTTTACTACATCAAAAATTAACACATTTCAGCTCTATCTCAACACAATTTACTCTTAATTATTTGATCATCATTAACATATCTCATATACAACAATATTATCTTTAACCTCTATTATGCACATCATTGAATCATATACAAGTCTTACACAAATTTCATTCCTTATACTTTCTTCTTCCCTTATAATCTCTTATATATCTATATACTTAGAACGTTTCCTCACCCAAATACTTTGGCTCATAACATTTATGATAGCCAAATTCAGTTATTGCTATAACAATATTACTGTCCACTATTTCCCCAAATCAATTCTCATTTTCCATTTCGTCACATGATCTATTTTTGCATAATTCAAGGCCTAATTTATCTTAGGTCCACTACTACATACAATATCATTCCCAATATCATTTGACCAATAGTTATACCATATACACATTCATAGATCACCTAAAGAAGATGTCTCACCTTCCACATTTCCTATATGTGTATACACATAATCATACAATTATATTTAATTCCTCTTTTACATATTTTCAACACAATTTAACACTTATTACTTTTCATTGAACAACATCATTCTTATCCCTTTTTGACATGATTTAAGTTATTTATCAACTTAACACATATATACTTTCTATCCATAATAATACTTCACAAAATCTTAGTCACATTACTAAGGTGACATCTCACTCACATTTATTTTTAAATGCATTTAGTATACCATCTTTACATCCATTTGTTTATCCTTCAACATATATATATTTTACTCACATATTTATACACATATACATTACATCCAATCATATACACATTGAGCCCAATAATCTCTATACACTTTCCAAGTATAGTTATTATAAATCTCAACTTCTTGAATCACCATTGGTCCATCCAATTCTCACTATCAATCACATTACCCAATTTAATAGTAATTTCATATACAGTAATATTCATTCCACATAGCTCACAAGTTTAACTTACATTAAACTACTAATGTTTAAAATAGTCTTTATCCAAATTCCATTAACACTATAAATTCACAACTTACTACTTTACTTAAACTTCCACTTACTCATCTTGTTTTCTTAATGTCAACTTAAGAAAACATCTTATATATACATATTAACAAGCAACATCAAAGTATATTCTTTTCACAATTATTAAAGCTCATTTCAAAAATCCAAATGTTACATCTTATCACCATTAACATGAGCTTTAACAATCACTCAGGCATATCATATTTCCAACATTAAAATCACAATGTTTGCATTTAAAACAACAATGCAAACAACACCATTATATCTTCCTATCTAACCAACATCATCTCTTTTTCTTTTTAACAACTTTAACTTTACATATTCAAACCTTAAATGGTCAAACTTTGTCTATACTCATCAACTCACTCAATTTACCACCATACTCTCTTCATTTAACATCATATCTATTCATATTACCCATCAAACCATATTTCCTCTTTCTAGAAATCCAAACATAAGATTTAGTGGAAAGAGATTCAAATCATAGAGGAAAGATCATATACTTAAATCTTGATTTTGTTTTTAACTCATATAAATTTTTCCACATCATTCTCTCTTTAATTTCCTTTTATGTAGAATTTCATCCACACACTATTATCCATCTCATATAATTCAAATACACTTCAATTCACATAATACCACATTCGAGACCAACCTAGGTGTTAATGCATATGCATGTATCAAAAATTTCATTCTTTTCATTTTCATTTATCATCATTTTTTTTAAAACTTTTCTTTTTAAATTTACTTAGGCCGAGAATCTCGAAACCTAAGCTCTGATACCAAAATAATTGTAACACCCTCATATCCTATATAAGTACTGTACATATACCGAGTACACATACAATACGTATATAGAGTATAAGAATGTCATTTTTAGTTACCATTTAAAAATCTTTACTTTAATTCTAAAACAACAATACATTTAATCATATGAAAGTATTTACAAAATCATTCTCCTTTTGATGATAATACATATGTATATAAGTTACATTGTCTCTTTCAAAGATTCATTTTTACATATGAATACGTTCTTATGAAAATGCAAAATAATTAACTTGTACATGCTTGCACCACCTTCTAGTTGGTCTCGAACTACACTTGCCCTCTTCGATATAGTGGTTAAACTCCAGATCCATCACCTATTTACCTGCGCGATTAATATAACCGCACTAAGCTCGAAAGCTTAGTAGTACAAATAAATACTAGAATGTACATTACAAGATAAACATACCTCATATTTTTAGCATCATGTTTTCTTATTCTGTTTTCCCCTTTTTCAATGCATTCTTCATATATTCCTATTAATCTCATACATTACGGACATATACATATATAACATTACAATCAACATAATTCCATAACTTAGTAGAACAATCATTAACATGATATTTACCACTTTTACCTCATATACACATTATATGTCATATTGTATTTCACAATAACATATTTCAACATAGTTTCTTTTTCTAATAATTCATTTATATGATACTACCATATCATAATTCATAACATTCTATTTCATTATCTCATTCATTTAGTTCATTATCCATAATCCATCCTTCATGAATCACATTTTCAAGAAAGGCAATCATTATATCATTCAATCGACTCATTATCTGCAATCCATAATTAATACTCATAATTAGTATGTCAATATTCACATTACACACCATACTTCATAGCATTATTTTGTTCACAATTCACAATCATGAGTCACATTGCCAACAAAGTCATCCATAGATCTCATTACTCATTTATTTCAACATTTGTATATCATATTGACAACAAAGACAGACTCGGGCCCAAACAATACTAATATGCCATTCAATTTTCAGAGTAATGCTTTGGTTCAATTATCACATTTATCATTATCATTTACCCAACTAGGCTTCAAGGATTTGATTCAACCAAGCTTCAAGGGTGGTAACATCTCAATTAGGCTTCAAGGATTCAATCCAACCTAACTTCAAGAGATTGTTACACTTATTAGGCATGCCACCAACAACAAACTCTGAAAATGGAATAACACATTAGCCACACAATACATTTATCAATTTCTTTCTCATTCTCATCATCATTTAGGCAAACATGCCTCAATCATCATTTACATCATCATAGCCAACCACAATGGCATCAATTAGGCAAACATGCCTCAATCATCATTTACATCATCATAGCCAACCACAATGGCATCAATTAGGCAAACATGCCTCAATCATCATTTACATCATCATAGCCAACCACAATGGCATCAATTAGGCAAACATGCCTCATTTATCTCATTTTCAATATTATAGCCAATAACAATGGCTTCATACATCATCATATCTCAATTCACAACTCATTTTTCATCACAATATCACATCTCTTTCACATTTCATATTTCATCACAATATCACATCTTTCATATTCCATATCACATACATTTCATACTTTATCTTTTATATATATATATATATACATATACATAACCATTCATCATTCAAGTATACACAATCAATTTCATTATCCTATCCTCACACCTTTCACCATTCATAACACATATATACATTGAATGCTTTCACATTTCATATATTTTATTATACATTCATATCTTTCATATTTCATAGCCTATACATTATTAATATATATTTATCAATAATATAATCAAATAAGATTTAGTACTTACCTCCAAAGAATTTCACACCCATCTAAACTTCTCTTCCATGAATCTTTCAATACTTGGATTAGGGGCAATTCAATCTCTTAAAACCTAATCCAAAAGTGAGCATACACACTTACTTAGAGATACACATGAGATAACATAAATAAGAATCAACTAGGGCAAACTCTACACATGACACGCTCACCAACACGGGCGTGTTCCTGATCGTGCCCCAACTCCACAACACAGAAACATTGACACGCTCATAACCACGGGCGTGTCACTGGGCGTGTAATACCTTCTGTATCTCAAACATATTGACACGTCCAACAACATGAACGTGTTCATGGCCGTGTCAATTCTCCAAACTCACAGTAGCTATGACACGCTCAATAACACGGGCGTGTTACTGGCCGTGTCAATTCTACTGTCACACAGAACTTGTGACACGCTCAGTAACACGGGCGTGTCACTGCTCGTGTCACAAACCCAGAAAACAGAACCAACGACACGCCTAACAATCTGGCCGTGTCCCTGGGCGTGACAGGCCAAAAATCCAGAATCCGACCAAAACAACAACTCAACCCATAAACAACCATTTTTCCTCCTCTTTTACTTTAATCAAACTCAACCAAACACACCCAAAACCATAACAAACTTACCAAAAACACCAACACCACTCAAAACACATACTAATCATCATCATAAACATCATCCATGCATCAATTAATCAAATCCCCAATTTCACCAAACTAAACCCTTATTCAACAATTCATCATCAACTTCACAAATAATCATATTATCATCATCCAATTACCAAATCAACACACATATATACTTCAATCTTTCAATATCATCATCATCACATACCAACCATATCAAATCCAAACTCAAACAATGAAAATCAATTCAAAGAAATGAATACTTACTTGAATCCTTTGTCAATTCTTCATCTCTATCTTCAATCCTCTTGAAATCCTTAAGAAATTTGGTATATAAAACACAAAATCACATAACTCTCTCTCTCTCTCTCTCTCTCTCTCTCTCTCTCTCTCTCTCTCTCGCGTACACGAAGAAGAAGAAGAAGAAGAAAGAAAGAAAGAATTTCTTCTTTCTTTGTTCTTATCTCTTATATATATATATATAATAATAATATTATTATTATTATTATTATTATTATTATATCCAAAATATCTTCTTACTCCTTTTGACTTTCTTTCCTTCTTTCTTTTATTATTATTATTGATTATATATATTCACCTTTCCAACACCAATATATACTTTATGCATATGTGAAGTATATGTTCTACACATTTCCATATATATATCATATACACTCTCTTCACTTCTATCCTCTTTCCAATTAAACAAATACATTGAGTCCAAATACAATAATAACTCCAAAACTTTTAAGGTAAATTTTGGGATATTACATGTCACCAAAAGGATCATCAAACTAAACAAACAGGTTGATCTCCTAGCAAATGTTCATCATGACATTTATGAAATGCAAGAAAAATTTAACCTTCCTCAATGCGATCTTCAAGAATGGGATGTGAGTGAACATATTGAAAGTCCTTATGAAGAATCATTTGAATCATCCCATGCCTTCACTCCTACCCCTACTCTACCCATTGATTAAGGTGATTTGGAAGAATCTTAAGAAGTCACTCCACCTCCATCTAGGAAAGGAAAAGAGAAAGCTAGAGATTGAATGCTGGTTATGTTTCTTTTCTTTCCTTTACTTTGTTATGTTTAATGTTCTTCTATGTAATGCAATTTTATGATTAATGAACTGCATTGTTCTCCAAATTGTTGTTTATACATTCTTTTTATCCTTTGTTAAAGGGGGATGAAACAATGAAATAATTGAATTAAAACAAACATTAACTAAAAAATAAACATTAACTAAGAAGAATCGATGATTAAGGGGGAGAAGCTAAAACCAAAACATTAAGAGATATGCATCTAAGTTTAAATTTTGCATTTATGTTTAAAGTTGAACATGTGAGCCTATTTAAAATTTATTTAAATTCAATTTGATTGCCAAAGTCAAAAAGGGGGAGATTGTTAGCCAAATCATTTGCCATTTAAACTCTATTTGATCATTGACAATCAAAATAATAAATAATAATGAGTTGAACAAGTCTTTACTTGTAGGTAAGTTCTTCATCACTTGTGCGACCGCACCAAATATTTGTGGGAACACACAATAACTAGAGAAGAGAAATCACTTGAGCCATAGAAGAAATCACAATCTTTGTTATAGGGACAAGCTGATAGTTATGGATTGTGCGACCGCCCTAAAATTGTGTGATCGCTTGAATGATTAAAGACCAACATCCCTGTCGACCAACTTAAGTTTATCATTGAAAATAGCCAGTGGTAGAAAATTCAAATTGTGCTACTGCACAAACTTCAGAATGCTTGCATAAGATATATGGCAACTGCACAATACATATGGTGATCGCTATGTATGTTTCAGTAATAATTTAAATGGGAGACAAGAATCTAACATGTTGGCACCCACTTCAAACGGCCATATCAAGGCTTGAAAGCTATAAATACCACAAGAAATCACATTTTTTTTTGTAAGATTATGATTGTAATAGCTAAGTTTAACATCTTTCATTTCCTTGCATCAAAATTTCTACTTGTACTCTTTGAGTGTTGGGTGTGAGCATTGAAACACCATTGTAAGTTTGAGTGTGAGCTTTGAAACACTTAGGTTATAGTGTGAGCCTGGGAAAACTCTTATTGGGTTGTAAGGGAAATTCTTAAATCTTGTAAAAGTTCGGTGTGAGCTTGTGAAAACACCAAGTTAAAGTTAAGCTTGTAAAAGCTCAAGATTAGTAGAACCTTAACAAGTTGTTAAGGAAGTGGACATACTATAAACGTTTTGTGTTTATTGTTCTCTACTCTACTCCTCTCTTACCTTTGTTTGATTTTAAAATTTTAATTTACCATCACTTCTTCAAAACAACCATAAATCTAGACATGCTCAAATCTATCCAGACTTTCCTGTTCTACAATTCTATAACCTGTGCGATACAATTTAACTGCGCTAAGCTAATAGCTTAGTTGTACATACTATGATAACATAAAGAAATAATTAATTTAAAGACAAAGTATTTTCTTTATAGGATAATACATATTTTTCTCAACTTAAAATTTAATGCTCAATTAAATAATTTACTATCTCATAAATCATATAAACAAATCACATCAATACATATTGGGCCCAACAAATTTCTACACAATATTCAGGTTCCAAAAAGATTGACTTGACCTATCATGATCCAATGTCCGACACCAGAGACTAATTGTCATATAATACCAGTGTATCTCACCCGAAGGCCGTCTCCTCGCACCAAGTGTCCAACACTAGTGTATCTTGCTTGAAGGCGTAATAATAGAAATAATACTAGTGTATCTCGCCCGAATGTATAATAATAAAAGTGACACAAGTGTACCTTAGCCGAAGGCATATAAACCTCATAATGTATCGTTGGCATGCCGACTCGACAGTACCAAACTCAATATTTTGAAACAAGTAATTGTGCAGGGCTAATAATCACACAATGTCATATCTCATTTTTCATATTCTCATCTCATTTCATCATTTTTCCATAATTCTTCCACATTGCACATTATACTCCAAAACGATAATGTGCCTCATCCATAATGTCTTAAATCATCATATCATAGTGGTTTAAAGTTCAAAATAATATTCAATCACATATTTGAAATAATGCATAGAATACATAAATAACCTCATCTTAAAGCAAAACAATAAACTTTTATAATGACAATGTGATTATGCCAAATATGAACTTTAAAAATATATGTTGTCAATGTGTGTACAAATCTTATTGAACTTCAAAATCCAACTAAAAGCACTTTCCAAGCTTCAAACTGGAAAAGCCCTAAATGTTGCCCTTTTGCTTCAATTATGCTTATCTACTCCTAAACCAAACAAAGGTCTAATCCCTTAATTAAAACCATTCTTATACTCAATTTATACAAAACTATTAATTAAACTAATTCTAACCAAAATCCAACATGTAACACCCGAGGATTTTAGATATTGTTAAAAATTAATTTGAAGGTTAATTAAAGCATTGGGAGAGATATATACGTAGTATATACCTAATATATACCTAGTGTATATATAATATATACCCCGGACATATTTATTAAATATGATGAATTCATAATATATACATGATATACCCCTAATGTATACATGGAATACACATTACATATACATTATATATATGTAAGTAAAAATATACATAATATATAAGTAAAATATATAAGATATAAGCACATACATAAATATACCACACATATATATCAAGTAAGTTGGTGGTGAAAAATGTGATAATAATAATAATAATAATAATAATAATAATAATAATAATAATAATAATAATATTATTATTATTATTATTATTATTAAGCGAAGAGAGAAAAATTAAAGAAGGAAATAATTTGATTGGTTAGAATTATTTAAATTAATTAATAATTATATATTTATGGATGAAAAAGTGATAAATATGATAATAAATAAAAATAGAGAAAATTATACTATTTACTGCTTTTGTAACTTTTCTTTTCAATTTTACTTCACTTGACTTTTATTTTCATTTATAACTTTTTTTATTTTTTTCAATTTTATGTTTTTTTACTTTTTTTTTTCAAAAATACGTTGTCTTTTCTTCTTTTCTCTCTTTTATGTTTCTTCAATTTTATTGCATTTTCTTCTTCTTTCTATTTCAAATACAGATGATGTTGACCACCGAAAATCATCTCAGCACCAAAGAAATTAATTTCATTGATTTTACTCTTTAAAATTCAAAAATTTTTATTTTTTATTATGCATGTTTCTTTTTCTCCACGGCAAATAAATTATCTAAATGATGGGCTAGACTTTACAGATGTTGGCTACATGAGTAGTAGAGAATTGGTGCATTGCAAATTTACAACAAATAAAACATATGGACGTGAAACATTAATTCACATGCTCTTTTTTTTTTTAAACCCTTTATTTCCGTTCAAGTTGACAAGAGCCGTAGGGGAGCACAAGAGTTGCTATTGATTGACCAATATTTGGCTCTATTTCTTTTTTTTTTCTTTTATTTGTAAATCTTTTAATTTTTTTGTTGTTTTGATTGTGTTTTTAAGTTTCAATTGTATGGATTGGGGATTTTTTTTGTTCTTCAACCTAAATGCACACCACTTATTCTATAAAATGTTTCAAATGAAGAGTTTTGTGTTAGAATTTATTCCTTTATTCTATAAGCATTGTGCTGGATTTTCATATGTGAAATAACTTTTATATAAGAAAACAATAAATTTAATAAAAATAAGTGAATGAAAAAAAATCATACATTCAATTCTTTAAATTTTAAGTTTGAATATGGTATAAATTGGTATAAATTCATAAATATATTCTTGCAAGAAATTTATGAAGAAAATCTCAACATAAATTGGATTTCTAGTACCTAACATTTTGATTATTCATAACATATTTTTTAAAAAACATCCCAATTAATCTAACAACATATACTTATTAAAATTTAAATTAGTTTGTATATTAATATTTTATTGCAAATCAATTGATATATTATTATGTGCAACACATATTAACATATAACAATATACATCAATTGTATATTGATCTTTCTTTACAAATTAACTAATATATGTTGTTATATGTAAAAATATATGAACGTATAACAACATATATTAATTGCATATTGATATATTTTTTGCAAATCAACTAATATATATTGTTATGTGTAACAAATAAACATATAACAACACATATTAGTTTATATATTGATATTTTACAACAAGCCAACTAATGTATATTATTATATATAACATATATGAACATGTAACATCATATATCGGTTATAATTGATTACGTTTTTGAAAATCAACTAATATACATTGTTATATATAACATATATGAATATATAATAACATATATTAATTTGTATATTAATTTCTGTTTTGTATATCAACTGATATATGTTGTTAAATATAACATATATAAAAATTTAACAAATATCTTATTTTGTATATTGATATTTTATTATAAATCAACTGATATATGTTCTTATATGTAACATATATAAACATATATCAATTGTATATTAATATTTCTCTCGAAAAGAAACTAATATATATTATTTTATGTAAAATACATCAACGTATATTAATTTGTATATTGATATTTTATTGCAAATCAATTGATATATGTTGTTATATATAACATATATGAATATATAATAGCATTTATCAGCTGTAATTGATTGTTTTTTTCAAATCAATTAATATATATTATTATATGTAATATAATGAATATTAACAACATATATTAGTTTGTATATTAATTTTTTTTATATAAATCAATTGATATATGTTGTTATATATAACATATATAAACATTAGTTTGTATATTGATTTTTTTATGTATATCAATTGATATATGTTGTTATATGTAACATATATAAATATATAATAATATATATTAGTTTGTATATTGATATTTTATTGCAAATCAACTGATATATGTTATTATATGTAATATATATGAATATAAAATAATATATATTAGTTATATATTAATATTTCTTTTTAAAATCAATAAATATATGTTGTTATATGTAATATATATCAATATATATTAGTTTGTATATTGATATTTTGTTATAAATCAACTGATATATTTGCATGTAACATATATGAATATATAATAACATATATTAGTTGTATATTGATTTTTTTTTTGAAATTCAACTAATATATATTGTTATATGCAACATGTATCAAAGTATATTAGTTTATATATTAATATTTTATTGCAAATCAATTGATACATGTTGTTATATATAATATATATAAACATATAATAGTATAGATCAACTTTATATTGATATTTTTTTAGAAATAAACTAATATATATTGTTATATGTAACATAAATCAATATGTATTAGCTTGTATATTGATATTTTATTGTAAATCAACTGATATATATTGGTATATATAACATATATGACCATGTAATAATATATATCAGTTGTATATTGATATATATTATATATAACAACATATATTAGTTGATTTTTTTTAAAAAAATATGGAAACAGTTCTATATCTATCTACTACCACCCCTAAAAGAAGATGGCTCTGATACCAACATAGATAGATATAGAACTGTTTCCATAATTAAATCTTTGATTTATAGATCTAGAAGTGGACTTAGTGTTGTCTAGGTATTGGATATGCAGTAAGACCCGTGTTAGCCGACGAACAGGCGTTTAGGGCAGTAAGTCAGTGGTCGCTACCAAAACCAACATTAATAAACTTTAAAAATCTATTTTTCAAATATTTAAAGATGGAGCCTTTTCTGTGTAAATCTGCTAGTACAACTAAAACGGATAGTTCTGAGTCATCAGAAGTTAAAAGGATAGTTAACAGAAATGAAGTAATTCTAGAAGATTTTAATAAAGCAATTGATAATTGGGTAATACCAAAGATAGATAAAGAACAGATTTATAAAATACCAAAAATAAATATATTTAAAAATGATTATATAATTAAAGCTGAAGAAAGAGATGTACAGTTGAGTAAACCTTTTGAAAAGATAACTTTGCTTTCTGCAGAATCCATAAAACATCATAAAGCTAAAAAATACAAGTATATACATATAGGATTAGTACAAATAGGTATAAAACCTTTAACTAGAGAAGGTTTAAATACTAGTATTCTGGCAGTTGTCAGAGATGCTAGGTTTGTAAATTTTAATGACTCACTTTTAGGAACTATAGAAACCAGTCTGAGCAGTGGTCCAATTTCATTTGACTGCTTCCCAGATATAACAATTTCATTAAATGATCCAAACATATTAAAAAGTGTAGTTTTAGAAATAAAAACACATAATTATAAAATGCTTGAAGGATCTATTCCTGTAGCATTAATGTATAAAATAAATTATAAAGCTATGATGTCTGCTTTTGCTACAAAATATATAATGCAACCAAAACTAGGAGAAACTAAATTTTTACAAACAGATTTAAGTAAAGCTAATACTGTGATTCCTAGGACTATTCAGTGGAAAGATATTAGTCTCCCTGATGAATGGGTCTTAGAGGATGCTGTTCCTCTTCCTGAACCTAAAGCTACAGTTAAACCTAATATAGAACTCAGTAAAATTGAACAGTATGAAGACGGTAAAGTTAAATTAAAATTCAGTAGACATAGTGTAAGCAGTAGATATTCAGACTCTTCCTCATCTATTTCAACAGTAGACTTAGGTAGAGCCTCACAATTACCTTCTGTAATATATGCTTCATATAAAGAAAATGAGCCTAAACCTGTTTTGCAAACAGTAGTAAAGCCTAGGTATTCTACATCAGATATACCTGAATCTAGTAATAAATTAAAAAGTGTAGATTATAGTACAACAGTTCCACACTTATATTATAATCCAACAGGAACAATGAACCCTTTGGAACCAAACCCTAATTATAATCAACCTCAGAATATAGAACATTCACCTTCTCCACCTATGTCACCTACAGCTTCCTTCATGACAGGAAATGTAGAAAGCATAGATAGAGAATTAAATGTAATTAATAAAGAATTTGTTTTTAATTATGATAAATTAAATAAAGAATTGACAGCAATTAAAAATAAAGATAAATTAGAAAATGTAATAAAAAAGGTAAAAGATCTTGAATCAGTTAAAGAAGAATATGTTGACTTTATAAAATATTATGAAGTCAATATGAAATTCTTTGATTGGTTTAAAAGAATTTATAGAGGAAAACTTAAATTAGAAAAATCAATAAATCCAGTAACTGTTAGGAATAAAAATACAGAATGGAAAGTAAAAGATAAAATCATACAGAGTGAACATCCACCTAAAACTTCAAGTGTATTTTTACATGGAGATAAAGAAATAAATATAGCACCATTTAAAATAATTTCTGAAGATGATCCTAATAGGAAAATCTTAGAACAAAATAATTTCAGTAATGCACATTTAATAACTATAGGACAACAGTTAAATAGAATAGAAGATACTATTAAAGAAAGTAAAATAGTAAAAATTGAAAAAGAAGTTAAAGATAAAAAACTTAAATCACATGTTTTTAAACCATTCGAAGTTTCTAAAACAGGACAAAAAGAAGTAAAATCCAAAGATTCAGATTTTGTTAAAGCAATTAAAGAACAATTAAGTAAAATTGAATCTTCTTCTGGGTCAAAACAGGTAGTACCAGAAACACCCCAGTCTAGAGATTCTAAAACCATTAGTATAGTCACCCAAGAACAGGAATCAGAATCAGTTGAGGATTCTCAACCTGAATCTGAAGATATAGAAACCTTTAGTAAAGCTTTAGAGCCACAGATAAATCGTTTAACACATAATCAATCTATAGTACCTAGAATGTCTGCCCCAGACTTAGGTATAGCAGATAGACCAAATGTGTTAACACAATATAAATATAATGCCTCCTCAGTTTATGAATGGAACCTAGATACCTTATCAGAATATAATATCCTTAGTCTTCTTCAACAGATGACTATGGCTGCCAATGCTTATAGAACCCAAACAGGAACTTCAGATAGGACTATAGCTGAACTCCTTATAGCTGGATTCACAGGACAACTTAAAGGTTGGTGGGATAATCATCTCACTGATGAACAACATTTAGAAATTTTAAATGCTGTAAAAACTTATGAGGATGGAATACCTATTCTTGATGAATCTGGTGATACTATTCAAGATGCAGTGGCATCACTAATCTTGACTATATCACTTCATTTTATAGGTGATCCTACTCATTTAAAGGATAAAAATGCAGAATTACTAAGTAACCTTAGATGCAAGAAACTTAGTGATTTTCAATTCTATAAAACAACTTTCTTAACTAGGATAATGCTTAGAGAAGATTCCAACCAGGCTTTCTGGAAGGAAAAATTCTTAGCAGGATTACCCTTCTTCCTTGGTGAGAAAGTTAGAAACCATATAAAACAGGAATTTGGAAACCCTATTCCTTATAACCTATTGACCTATGGACAACTGTTTAGTATAGTTCAAAAAGAGGGATTAAAGCTTTGTCAAGATATAAAACTTCAAAAATCATTAAAATATGAAATGAGAAAAACTAAACAAGAACTAGGTTCTTTCTGTAAACAGTTTGATTATAGTATAACACAGAAACATAAAGATTGTAATGGACAGTGTTCTACTACAAGAAAATATAAAAAACCTTATAAGAAATATCATAAAAAGAGTTATAAGAAAAAATTAGATAAAGATGATTATTATAAAAAACAAAAACCTTATAAACCATATAAATATAGAAAACCTAGTAGAAAGCCTTATAAACAAAAGGATAAAAAATTCACATCATATAAAGACTTAACATGTTATAAATGTGGAAGAAAAGGACACACGTCAAGATTTTGTAAATTTGATAAAAAATTACAAGAATTAAATTTAGAAGAATCTATAATAAATAAAATTCACGAATTATATTTAGATTATTCAGATTCTGAAGATTATTCAGATTCTGAAGAACTAAATCAAATAGATGATATAGGATCAGAATCAAGTTCTGAATATAGCAGTAAATCATTAAATGTTTTAACTAAAGAACAAGAATCTATTTTAGAAGCAATAAAATTTATAAGTGATCCTAAAATTCAAGAAAAAATGTTAAATAAAATTTTAGAAGATGATAGACCTAAGCACTCTATGTTACCCAGCACTAGTAAACAAACATATGATTTAACTACAATATTAAATAAAAATAAAATAATAAAAAATAAACCAACTATAAATGATTTACAAAAAGAAATTAAAGAAATTAAACTAGAATTAAAAGAATTAAAAAACAAACAAGAACATGATTCACAAATAATAAAATCCTTAATGAATTCAACTTCTTCTTCTGATGAAGAAGCTGAACAAGATATTGGACAAATAAATGATAAAGAAACTGATAATGAAATTAGTTTAATCAGTAAAGATAAAATTCCAGATAACTTAATTTTTATGTTGCATGAAATAACATCTAGAAAATATTTAATAAAAATAAAATTAAAATTCTCAGATAATTATAATATAGAAACTATAGCATTGTTTGATACAGGAGCTGATTTAAATTGCATAAAACCTAGTTTAGTACCAAAAAGATTTTGGCAACAAACTAATGAAAGTTTATCTGCAGCAAATAAATCTAAATTGAATATACTTGGTAAAGCAGAAGCATCAATTATAGATAATAATTTAGAAATAAAGAATATATTCATTTTAACTAACATTCATCATATGGTAATCTTAGGAACGCCATTTATGAATTTGATAACACCTTATTCAGTAAATGATGATAGTATAAGTTTTAAAGCTAGAAAACAAAAGATAATTTTTCCATTTTTAGAAAAACCTAAAAAGAGGAATTTAAATCTTTTAAAGGCACATTCAATAAATGAGTTACAAATAAATGCACTTATAAAAGCAAAGTCTGAACAACTTTGTAATTTAAAGAATAACTATCATTTACAAAAAATAAATGAACAGTTAAATAATAAATTTACGCAAGATAAAATTGATAAATTAAAATCTCAAATAGAAAAAGATTTGTGTGCTGATATTCCAAATGCATTTTGGAACAGGAAGCAACACATGGTTGATTTACCTTATGAAATAGGCTTTGATGAAAAGTCTATTACAACTAAAGCTAGGCCCATTCAGATGGCGCCTGATTTAATTGAATTTTGTAAAAAGGAAATAAATGATTTAGAAAATAAAGGATTAATAACCAAATCTAGAAGCCCTTGGTCTTGTGCTGCATTCTATGTAAACAAGGCCTCTGAAATAGAAAGAGGTGCACCTAGATTAGTAATAAATTATAAACCTTTGAATAAAGCTTTAAAATGGATTAGGTATCCTATTCCAAATAAAAAAGATTTATTAGGAAGACTATATAAAGCAAATGTTTTTAGTAAATTTGATATGAAATCTGGTTTTTGGCAAATTCAGATTAACCCTAAAGATAGGTATAAGACTGCATTCACTGTTCCATTTGGACAGTATGAATGGAATGTTATGCCTTTTGGTTTAAAGAATGCACCCTCTGAGTTTCAGAGAGTGATGAATGACATTTTTAACCCTTACACTAAATTTTGTATTGTTTATATTGATGATGTTTTAATATATTCAACAACTATAGAAGAACATTTTAAACATTTAAAAACATTTTTTATGGTAATAAAACATAATGGTTTAGTATTAAGTAAAACGAAGATGTCTCTGTTTCAGACTAAGATTAGGTTCTTAGGACACTATATAGAACAGGGAATTATAGAACCTATAGAAAGGAACTTAGCTTTTGGAGATAAGTTTCCTGACCAAATAGTTAATAAAGCCCAGTTACAAAGATTTTTAGGTTGTCTGAATTACGTCATAGAATTCTTTCCCAACCTAAATAGGACTATTAAACCTTTGCATGATAGGTTAAAGAAAAACCCAGGCCCATGGACTGAGGTCCACTCTGGCATAGTTAGACAAGTTAAAACCCTAGTTAAAACTATTCCTTGCCTGCATTTAGCTGATCCCTTAGCCTCTAAAATAGTTGAGACTGATGCATCAGATATAGGTTTTGGTGGGATCTTAAAACAGGTTAAAGAGGGTAGAGAAGCCATAGTCCAATTCTATTCAGGACATTGGAGTCCAACCCAATTAAATTATTCAACTATAAAAAAAGAGATTTTGAGCATTGTTTTATGCATTTCGAAATTTCAATCTGATTTATTGAATCAAAAGTTTTTATTAAGAATTGATTGTAAAAGTGCTAAAGATGTTTTACAAAAAGATGTTAAAAACCTTGCCTCAAAACAAATTTTTGCTAGATGGCAAGCTATTTTGAGTATTTTTGATTTTGATATTGAGTTTATTAAAGGAGAAAATAACAGTTTACCTGACTTCCTTACTCGTGAATTCCTTCTCAGGAATCATGGGGAGAAAGAAGAAAAATGCCAGTAAAGAAACCCTTAAAGATGACTCTCCTAAAGCTCTATCTGATCATTCAGATAGTATCCTAAACCCTAAACCCATAAAGTCTTGGGCTGATGCTGTCCAAGAGGAAGATAAAGCTAATATTGAGAAATGGGTCTCCCAGCTGGCCCAATCTCCTGAGGTAATTAAAGCACTATTAAAGATGGGACACGAACCTCCTCCAGGGGTTCCAGGTAGTGATTCTCTAATCCCTTATTTAAAAAATAAAATTGAGATAGGAGAATCTTCTTCTCCAAAAACCCTATCTCAGAATGTTTCTAAAACTGAGTTGGATATTTCAAAACCTTCAACTCAAATTATTTCTGCAAATTTTCCATTAAAATATAAATCGTTTTGGTTTAATAAAAATTTTTGGTTTACAGAATTGATTCCTGATTTTGGGACTGCTCAGCAGAACCCATGGTCTATTATTGAAACTGTTTACCCTAAAGGATGGTTTTTCAGACCTAAAGAAACCTCAAAACCCCAAGAATATTATCTTCATATTCTTGTGGATTCAGGATCTTTGTTTGTAAAACACAATTTTAACCCTCAAGAAAAGACTGTTATATCTCACTCTTCTTTCAAAATAAAGAAAATTCTCCATCCTTCTGAATGGGGAAAACCATTGCAAGTTCCTATACAGTTTAAAGCCCTTCCTTCTTTATCCTGCTGTTCTTCCTATAATTATTGGGATTATATTGAAGCCTGGACCAAAGCTTTGTTTTTTCAGAACCCTGGTAAAACACATTCCTGGCTTATTTATTGTGAAGACAACATAAAGACCAATAACCTTCCATCCTGGTTTGTTGATTGGTGGCATTACTGTGGAAATGATGAAAGAACTCTTCCACCAGATGTACTAATAGCATTCCAGTATTTTAAAGCCAACCTAAACCCTTCACCTTATGAGAGGAATTTTCCTCCTCTGCTTCTTTTTTGTTTAAAATTCAATATACCTTGGGTATATCAATGGTATTTTGACTATTCATATCAGTCAGGTACCAGTATCCCTGTTATATTGAGAAAATCTAAAGTCAAGTGGTGGTCTGCCTTTCGCAACTCTACCACTATTGAAACAGTTAAAGCATGGCTCCTTAAGAGAAACCATGATGGTCTTGACCCAAGACTACAGGTCTCCTTTGGTGCCCAAAGAGCCCAGAATATTGCCCTTCTTGCAGCTGCAAAGACTGCAGAAGAATATAGAGTCTTAATGGAACAGATGGTTGGGTCTCTTCCCTCAACGTCTGAGCCCGTTAAGCCCAGTAGAACCTGCTCTGCTGGATCTTCAACTAAAGCCCATTCTAAAGTTTCTAAAGCTCAATCCAGAAAGAAGAAATCTCTTTCCTCTTCCTCGGATTCTTCTACATCATCCATGACGTCATCCTCCACCGAGACATCTGACTCGGATTACTGTCCCAGTAATGAAGATGATTGCTATGGTATATTGTCCCCCATCAGAGTGAAAAGTAAAGGTAAAAAAGAAAAAGAAAAAGAGAAAAAGAATAAAGAAAAAGAAAAAGAGAAAAGTAAAGAAAAAGAGAAAAAGAATAAAGAAAAGAAAGAAAAGAAAAAAGATAAAGAAAAAAGAAAAGAAAAAGAAAAAAGAAAAGAAAAAGAAAAGAAAAATAAAGAAAAGAAAAGAGAAAAGAAAAATAAAAAGATAATTGAATCAGAAGTTGAATCTGATTCAAGTTCATCTGGTTCATCCGATTAAAGGCAGGAGAAACCTCATTTCTCCACTCAGGTTGTTTAAAGTCAATAAAGGCGGTGCCCACTGACAAGATACTGTTCATCCACAGTATTCACCAGAGGGAATCCAACAGTAAAGTCAGAAGAACTGTTCATCCACAGTTCCTCACAGTAAAGCCAACAGTACCAGACAGGGTACTATTCATCCACAGTTCCGGACGCGTGAAGGTACAGTAAAAGCAAATAGTAACGACAGGTTACTATTCACCTACAGTGCCAAAGCATGTGACAAGAACAGTGAAATTTTAAAGTCTCTGTCTATTTATTGAAGCTGATTCTGAAGGTAAAGAGGATCCGAAATACTTCTCTCTCAACTCAGAAGCCATTGAAGAACCCTCAGCCTAGTTTAGCTTCCTTCTTCCCTTTCCTCCTTCACCTATATTTCTACCATCACTGTATCCCCTTCCTTATTGATCTCCTTTATTTAAGGTAGTTTATAATTCATATAATATAGTTTATATTTTATAATTTGTATTCTGTTTTAAAGTTTATATTCTGTATTGTATTTTGTTTTCATTAATTTAAATAAAGTTTAAATTCTTATATCTCTTCTGTCATTCATTTATAAGTATGCTCTGTTCTAGTTCTTGCAAGCAAAAAACGAGCAAGTTGAGCTTGATCTGGAACTAAAACATCAGAAATATATTGCACTACTTACAGACTGAAAAGGACCTCTAATTCTATCCTTTTCTGTCTTTTCTTCTCCCTCTATTCAGCGCTGTATATTTATACGGGATCCGTATATCTATACCAGACATAGTATAATTAGGAATACTAAAAAATATAGACTTAAGAGTGTGTATTGATTAAAATATTCTAGATCTAAGTTACAAAATTAACTTAATCTTTAAAATGGTATATAAGGCTGGAAACCCAAATATAAATTGGAGCAACGTCAGACTTGCACTTGTCTGAAGTCCTCCTCTGTACCGGGTATGAAACAACGCCGCCGTACCTTTTAAAAGATTATACTTTGTTTATATATTATTTATATTTAATTAATTATTAATTATTATTATTATATGTTTTTAATATATTCTTTTATATTCTGCCTAATATTGTCATATTGCATAATTAAGGAGTCTTTAACACTTGAGGCCGGAAACGGTTCTGTGATACTGAATGTAATCGATATCCTTAATTCATCATTCTTATTTCTGTTTCTTATTTATTGTTTTCTGTTTATATCTTTGTTATTTATGCTTAATTATTTATTGTTTTTATTAATTCTTTTAAAGTTATTTTATCCCCTGTAAACGGTCCCTTTGTTGGTTTTTAAATATATCTATCCACTTCTAGACATTAAAGATTTAATGTCTCTGTTTTTGTTGGTATCAGAGCCATCTTCTTTTAGGGGTGGTAGTAGATAGATATAGAACTGTTTCCATAATTAAATCTTTGATTTATAGATCTAGAAGTGGACTTAGTGTTGTCTAGGTATTGGATATGCAGTAAGACCCGTGTTAGCCGACGAACAGGCGTTTAGGGCAGTAAGTCAGTGGTCGCTACCAAAACCAACATTAATAAACTTTAAAAATCTATTTTTCAAATATTTAAAGATGGAGCCTTTTCTGTGTAAATCTGCTAGTACAACTAAAACGGATAGTTCTGAGTCATCAGAAGTTAAAAGGATAGTTAACAGAAATGAAGTAATTCTAGAAGATTTTAATAAAGCAATTGATAATTGGGTAATACCAAAGATAGATAAAGAACAGATTTATAAAATACCAAAAATAAATATATTTAAAAATGATTATATAATTAAAGCTGAAGAAAGAGATGTACAGTTGAGTAAACCTTTTGAAAAGATAACTTTGCTTTCTGCAGAATCCATAAAACATCATAAAGCTAAAAAATACAAGTATATACATATAGGATTAGTACAAATAGGTATA
This sequence comes from Garcia nutans, assembly GCA_947685225.1. NCBI lineage: Eukaryota > Viridiplantae > Streptophyta > Magnoliopsida > Malpighiales > Euphorbiaceae > Garcia > Garcia nutans. The sequence continues at coordinate 9,065,574 of CANTUV010000024.1, read as the reverse complement.
AAACCTTTAACTAGAGAAGGTTTAAATACTAGTATTCTGGCAGTTGTCAGAGATGCTAGGTTTGTAAATTTTAATGACTCACTTTTAGGAACTATAGAAACCAGTCTGAGCAGTGGTCCAATTTCATTTGACTGCTTCCCAGATATAACAATTTCATTAAATGATCCAAACATATTAAAAAGTGTAGTTTTAGAAATAAAAACACATAATTATAAAATGCTTGAAGGATCTATTCCTGTAGCATTAATGTATAAAATAAATTATAAAGCTATGATGTCTGCTTTTGCTACAAAATATATAATGCAACCAAAACTAGGAGAAACTAAATTTTTACAAACAGATTTAAGTAAAGCTAATACTGTGATTCCTAGGACTATTCAGTGGAAAGATATTAGTCTCCCTGATGAATGGGTCTTAGAGGATGCTGTTCCTCTTCCTGAACCTAAAGCTACAGTTAAACCTAATATAGAACTCAGTAAAATTGAACAGTATGAAGACGGTAAAGTTAAATTAAAATTCAGTAGACATAGTGTAAGCAGTAGATATTCAGACTCTTCCTCATCTATTTCAACAGTAGACTTAGGTAGAGCCTCACAATTACCTTCTGTAATATATGCTTCATATAAAGAAAATGAGCCTAAACCTGTTTTGCAAACAGTAGTAAAGCCTAGGTATTCTACATCAGATATACCTGAATCTAGTAATAAATTAAAAAGTGTAGATTATAGTACAACAGTTCCACACTTATATTATAATCCAACAGGAACAATGAACCCTTTGGAACCAAACCCTAATTATAATCAACCTCAGAATATAGAACATTCACCTTCTCCACCTATGTCACCTACAGCTTCCTTCATGACAGGAAATGTAGAAAGCATAGATAGAGAATTAAATGTAATTAATAAAGAATTTGTTTTTAATTATGATAAATTAAATAAAGAATTGACAGCAATTAAAAATAAAGATAAATTAGAAAATGTAATAAAAAAGGTAAAAGATCTTGAATCAGTTAAAGAAGAATATGTTGACTTTATAAAATATTATGAAGTCAATATGAAATTCTTTGATTGGTTTAAAAGAATTTATAGAGGAAAACTTAAATTAGAAAAATCAATAAATCCAGTAACTGTTAGGAATAAAAATACAGAATGGAAAGTAAAAGATAAAATCATACAGAGTGAACATCCACCTAAAACTTCAAGTGTATTTTTACATGGAGATAAAGAAATAAATATAGCACCATTTAAAATAATTTCTGAAGATGATCCTAATAGGAAAATCTTAGAACAAAATAATTTCAGTAATGCACATTTAATAACTATAGGACAACAGTTAAATAGAATAGAAGATACTATTAAAGAAAGTAAAATAGTAAAAATTGAAAAAGAAGTTAAAGATAAAAAACTTAAATCACATGTTTTTAAACCATTCGAAGTTTCTAAAACAGGACAAAAAGAAGTAAAATCCAAAGATTCAGATTTTGTTAAAGCAATTAAAGAACAATTAAGTAAAATTGAATCTTCTTCTGGGTCAAAACAGGTAGTACCAGAAACACCCCAGTCTAGAGATTCTAAAACCATTAGTATAGTCACCCAAGAACAGGAATCAGAATCAGTTGAGGATTCTCAACCTGAATCTGAAGATATAGAAACCTTTAGTAAAGCTTTAGAGCCACAGATAAATCGTTTAACACATAATCAATCTATAGTACCTAGAATGTCTGCCCCAGACTTAGGTATAGCAGATAGACCAAATGTGTTAACACAATATAAATATAATGCCTCCTCAGTTTATGAATGGAACCTAGATACCTTATCAGAATATAATATCCTTAGTCTTCTTCAACAGATGACTATGGCTGCCAATGCTTATAGAACCCAAACAGGAACTTCAGATAGGACTATAGCTGAACTCCTTATAGCTGGATTCACAGGACAACTTAAAGGTTGGTGGGATAATCATCTCACTGATGAACAACATTTAGAAATTTTAAATGCTGTAAAAACTTATGAGGATGGAATACCTATTCTTGATGAATCTGGTGATACTATTCAAGATGCAGTGGCATCACTAATCTTGACTATATCACTTCATTTTATAGGTGATCCTACTCATTTAAAGGATAAAAATGCAGAATTACTAAGTAACCTTAGATGCAAGAAACTTAGTGATTTTCAATTCTATAAAACAACTTTCTTAACTAGGATAATGCTTAGAGAAGATTCCAACCAGGCTTTCTGGAAGGAAAAATTCTTAGCAGGATTACCCTTCTTCCTTGGTGAGAAAGTTAGAAACCATATAAAACAGGAATTTGGAAACCCTATTCCTTATAACCTATTGACCTATGGACAACTGTTTAGTATAGTTCAAAAAGAGGGATTAAAGCTTTGTCAAGATATAAAACTTCAAAAATCATTAAAATATGAAATGAGAAAAACTAAACAAGAACTAGGTTCTTTCTGTAAACAGTTTGATTATAGTATAACACAGAAACATAAAGATTGTAATGGACAGTGTTCTACTACAAGAAAATATAAAAAACCTTATAAGAAATATCATAAAAAGAGTTATAAGAAAAAATTAGATAAAGATGATTATTATAAAAAACAAAAACCTTATAAACCATATAAATATAGAAAACCTAGTAGAAAGCCTTATAAACAAAAGGATAAAAAATTCACATCATATAAAGACTTAACATGTTATAAATGTGGAAGAAAAGGACACACGTCAAGATTTTGTAAATTTGATAAAAAATTACAAGAATTAAATTTAGAAGAATCTATAATAAATAAAATTCACGAATTATATTTAGATTATTCAGATTCTGAAGATTATTCAGATTCTGAAGAACTAAATCAAATAGATGATATAGGATCAGAATCAAGTTCTGAATATAGCAGTAAATCATTAAATGTTTTAACTAAAGAACAAGAATCTATTTTAGAAGCAATAAAATTTATAAGTGATCCTAAAATTCAAGAAAAAATGTTAAATAAAATTTTAGAAGATGATAGACCTAAGCACTCTATGTTACCCAGCACTAGTAAACAAACATATGATTTAACTACAATATTAAATAAAAATAAAATAATAAAAAATAAACCAACTATAAATGATTTACAAAAAGAAATTAAAGAAATTAAACTAGAATTAAAAGAATTAAAAAACAAACAAGAACATGATTCACAAATAATAAAATCCTTAATGAATTCAACTTCTTCTTCTGATGAAGAAGCTGAACAAGATATTGGACAAATAAATGATAAAGAAACTGATAATGAAATTAGTTTAATCAGTAAAGATAAAATTCCAGATAACTTAATTTTTATGTTGCATGAAATAACATCTAGAAAATATTTAATAAAAATAAAATTAAAATTCTCAGATAATTATAATATAGAAACTATAGCATTGTTTGATACAGGAGCTGATTTAAATTGCATAAAACCTAGTTTAGTACCAAAAAGATTTTGGCAACAAACTAATGAAAGTTTATCTGCAGCAAATAAATCTAAATTGAATATACTTGGTAAAACAGAAGCATCAATTATAGATAATAATTTAGAAATAAAGAATATATTCATTTTAACTAACATTCATCATATGGTAATCTTAGGAACGCCATTTATGAATTTGATAACACCTTATTCAGTAAATGATGATAGTATAAGTTTTAAAGCTAGAAAACAAAAGATAATTTTTCCATTTTTAGAAAAACCTAAAAAGAGGAATTTAAATCTTTTAAAGGCACATTCAATAAATGAGTTACAAATAAATGCACTTATAAAAGCAAAGTCTGAACAACTTTGTAATTTAAAGAATAACTATCATTTACAAAAAATAAATGAACAGTTAAATAATAAATTTACGCAAGATAAAATTGATAAATTAAAATCTCAAATAGAAAAAGATTTGTGTGCTGATATTCCAAATGCATTTTGGAACAGGAAGCAACACATGGTTGATTTACCTTATGAAATAGGCTTTGATGAAAAGTCTATTACAACTAAAGCTAGGCCCATTCAGATGGCGCCTGATTTAATTGAATTTTGTAAAAAGGAAATAAATGATTTAGAAAATAAAGGATTAATAACCAAATCTAGAAGCCCTTGGTCTTGTGCTGCATTCTATGTAAACAAGGCCTCTGAAATAGAAAGAGGTGCACCTAGATTAGTAATAAATTATAAACCTTTGAATAAAGCTTTAAAATGGATTAGGTATCCTATTCCAAATAAAAAAGATTTATTAGGAAGACTATATAAAGCAAATGTTTTTAGTAAATTTGATATGAAATCTGGTTTTTGGCAAATTCAGATTAACCCTAAAGATAGGTATAAGACTGCATTCACTGTTCCATTTGGACAGTATGAATGGAATGTTATGCCTTTTGGTTTAAAGAATGCACCCTCTGAGTTTCAGAGAGTGATGAATGACATTTTTAACCCTTACACTAAATTTTGTATTGTTTATATTGATGATGTTTTAATATATTCAACAACTATAGAAGAACATTTTAAACATTTAAAAACATTTTTTATGGTAATAAAACATAATGGTTTAGTATTAAGTAAAACGAAGATGTCTCTGTTTCAGACTAAGATTAGGTTCTTAGGACACTATATAGAACAGGGAATTATAGAACCTATAGAAAGGAACTTAGCTTTTGGAGATAAGTTTCCTGACCAAATAGTTAATAAAGCCCAGTTACAAAGATTTTTAGGTTGTCTGAATTACGTCATAGAATTCTTTCCCAACCTAAATAGGACTATTAAACCTTTGCATGATAGGTTAAAGAAAAACCCAGGCCCATGGACTGAGGTCCACTCTGGCATAGTTAGACAAGTTAAAACCCTAGTTAAAACTATTCCTTGCCTGCATTTAGCTGATCCCTTAGCCTCTAAAATAGTTGAGACTGATGCATCAGATATAGGTTTTGGTGGGATCTTAAAACAGGTTAAAGAGGGTAGAGAAGCCATAGTCCAATTCTATTCAGGACATTGGAGTCCAACCCAATTAAATTATTCAACTATAAAAAAAGAGATTTTGAGCATTGTTTTATGCATTTCGAAATTTCAATCTGATTTATTGAATCAAAAGTTTTTATTAAGAATTGATTGTAAAAGTGCTAAAGATGTTTTACAAAAAGATGTTAAAAACCTTGCCTCAAAACAAATTTTTGCTAGATGGCAAGCTATTTTGAGTATTTTTGATTTTGATATTGAGTTTATTAAAGGAGAAAATAACAGTTTACCTGACTTCCTTACTCGTGAATTCCTTCTCAGGAATCATGGGGAGAAAGAAGAAAAATGCCAGTAAAGAAACCCTTAAAGATGACTCTCCTAAAGCTCTATCTGATCATTCAGATAGTATCCTAAACCCTAAACCCATAAAGTCTTGGGCTGATGCTGTCCAAGAGGAAGATAAAGCTAATATTGAGAAATGGGTCTCCCAGCTGGCCCAATCTCCTGAGGTAATTAAAGCACTATTAAAGATGGGACACGAACCTCCTCCAGGGGTTCCAGGTAGTGATTCTCTAATCCCTTATTTAAAAAATAAAATTGAGATAGGAGAATCTTCTTCTCCAAAAACCCTATCTCAGAATGTTTCTAAAACTGAGTTGGATATTTCAAAACCTTCAACTCAAATTATTTCTGCAAATTTTCCATTAAAATATAAATCGTTTTGGTTTAATAAAAATTTTTGGTTTACAGAATTGATTCCTGATTTTGGGACTGCTCAGCAGAACCCATGGTCTATTATTGAAACTGTTTACCCTAAAGGATGGTTTTTCAGACCTAAAGAAACCTCAAAACCCCAAGAATATTATCTTCATATTCTTGTGGATTCAGGATCTTTGTTTGTAAAACACAATTTTAACCCTCAAGAAAAGACTGTTATATCTCACTCTTCTTTCAAAATAAAGAAAATTCTCCATCCTTCTGAATGGGGAAAACCATTGCAAGTTCCTATACAGTTTAAAGCCCTTCCTTCTTTATCCTGCTGTTCTTCCTATAATTATTGGGATTATATTGAAGCCTGGACCAAAGCTTTGTTTTTTCAGAACCCTGGTAAAACACATTCCTGGCTTATTTATTGTGAAGACAACATAAAGACCAATAACCTTCCATCCTGGTTTGTTGATTGGTGGCATTACTGTGGAAATGATGAAAGAACTCTTCCACCAGATGTACTAATAGCATTCCAGTATTTTAAAGCCAACCTAAACCCTTCACCTTATGAGAGGAATTTTCCTCCTCTGCTTCTTTTTTGTTTAAAATTCAATATACCTTGGGTATATCAATGGTATTTTGACTATTCATATCAGTCAGGTACCAGTATCCCTGTTATATTGAGAAAATCTAAAGTCAAGTGGTGGTCTGCCTTTCGCAACTCTACCACTATTGAAACAGTTAAAGCATGGCTCCTTAAGAGAAACCATGATGGTCTTGACCCAAGACTACAGGTCTCCTTTGGTGCCCAAAGAGCCCAGAATATTGCCCTTCTTGCAGCTGCAAAGACTGCAGAAGAATATAGAGTCTTAATGGAACAGATGGTTGGGTCTCTTCCCTCAACGTCTGAGCCCGTTAAGCCCAGTAGAACCTGCTCTGCTGGATCTTCAACTAAAGCCCATTCTAAAGTTTCTAAAGCTCAATCCAGAAAGAAGAAATCTCTTTCCTCTTCCTCGGATTCTTCTACATCATCCATGACGTCATCCTCCACCGAGACATCTGACTCGGATTACTGTCCCAGTAATGAAGATGATTGCTATGGTATATTGTCCCCCATCAGAGTGAAAAGTAAAGGTAAAAAAGAAAAAGAAAAAGAGAAAAAGAATAAAGAAAAAGAAAAAGAGAAAAGTAAAGAAAAAGAGAAAAAGAATAAAGAAAAGAAAGAAAAGAAAAAAGATAAAGAAAAAAGAAAAGAAAAAGAAAAAAGAAAAGAAAAAGAAAAGAAAAATAAAGAAAAGAAAAGAGAAAAGAAAAATAAAAAGATAATTGAATCAGAAGTTGAATCTGATTCAAGTTCATCTGGTTCATCCGATTAAAGGCAGGAGAAACCTCATTTCTCCACTCAGGTTGTTTAAAGTCAATAAAGGCGGTGCCCACTGACAAGATACTGTTCATCCACAGTATTCACCAGAGGGAATCCAACAGTAAAGTCAGAAGAACTGTTCATCCACAGTTCCTCACAGTAAAGCCAACAGTACCAGACAGGGTACTATTCATCCACAGTTCCGGACGCGTGAAGGTACAGTAAAAGCAAATAGTAACGACAGGTTACTATTCACCTACAGTGCCAAAGCATGTGACAAGAACAGTGAAATTTTAAAGTCTCTGTCTATTTATTGAAGCTGATTCTGAAGGTAAAGAGGATCCGAAATACTTCTCTCTCAACTCAGAAGCCATTGAAGAACCCTCAGCCTAGTTTAGCTTCCTTCTTCCCTTTCCTCCTTCACCTATATTTCTACCATCACTGTATCCCCTTCCTTATTGATCTCCTTTATTTAAGGTAGTTTATAATTCATATAATATAGTTTATATTTTATAATTTGTATTCTGTTTTAAAGTTTATATTCTGTATTGTATTTTGTTTTCATTAATTTAAATAAAGTTTAAATTCTTATATCTCTTCTGTCATTCATTTATAAGTATGCTCTGTTCTAGTTCTTGCAAGCAAAAAACGAGCAAGTTGAGCTTGATCTGGAACTAAAACATCAGAAATATATTGCACTACTTACAGACTGAAAAGGACCTCTAATTCTATCCTTTTCTGTCTTTTCTTCTCCCTCTATTCAGCGCTGTATATTTATACGGGATCCGTATATCTATACCAGACATAGTATAATTAGGAATACTAAAAAATATAGACTTAAGAGTGTGTATTGATTAAAATATTCTAGATCTAAGTTACAAAATTAACTTAATCTTTAAAATGGTATATAAGGCTGGAAACCCAAATATAAATTGGAGCAACGTCAGACTTGCACTTGTCTGAAGTCCTCCTCTGTACCGGGTATGAAACAACGCCGCCGTACCTTTTAAAAGATTATACTTTGTTTATATATTATTTATATTTAATTAATTATTAATTATTATTATTATATGTTTTTAATATATTCTTTTATATTCTGCCTAATATTGTCATATTGCATAATTAAGGAGTCTTTAACACTTGAGGCCGGAAACGGTTCTGTGATACTGAATGTAATCGATATCCTTAATTCATCATTCTTATTTCTGTTTCTTATTTATTGTTTTCTGTTTATATCTTTGTTATTTATGCTTAATTATTTATTGTTTTTATTAATTCTTTTAAAGTTATTTTATCCCCTGTAAACGGTCCCTTTGTTGGTTTTTAAATATATCTATCCACTTCTAGACATTAAAGATTTAATGTCTCTGTTTTTGTTGGTATCAGAGCCATCTTCTTTTAGGGGTGGTAGTAGATAGATATAGAACTGTTTCCATAATTAAATCTTTGATTTATAGATCTAGAAGTGGACTTAGTGTTGTCTAGGTATTGGATATGCAGTAAGACCCGTGTTAGCCGACGAACAGGCGTTTAGGGCAGTAAGTCAGTGGTCGCTACCAAAACCAACATTAATAAACTTTAAAAATCTATTTTTCAAATATTTAAAGATGGAGCCTTTTCTGTGTAAATCTGCTAGTACAACTAAAACGGATAGTTCTGAGTCATCAGAAGTTAAAAGGATAGTTAACAGAAATGAAGTAATTCTAGAAGATTTTAATAAAGCAATTGATAATTGGGTAATACCAAAGATAGATAAAGAACAGATTTATAAAATACCAAAAATAAATATATTTAAAAATGATTATATAATTAAAGCTGAAGAAAGAGATGTACAGTTGAGTAAACCTTTTGAAAAGATAACTTTGCTTTCTGCAGAATCCATAAAACATCATAAAGCTAAAAAATACAAGTATATACATATAGGATTAGTACAAATAGGTATAAAACCTTTAACTAGAGAAGGTTTAAATACTAGTATTCTGGCAGTTGTCAGAGATGCTAGGTTTGTAAATTTTAATGACTCACTTTTAGGAACTATAGAAACCAGTCTGAGCAGTGGTCCAATTTCATTTGACTGCTTCCCAGATATAACAATTTCATTAAATGATCCAAACATATTAAAAAGTGTAGTTTTAGAAATAAAAACACATAATTATAAAATGCTTGAAGGATCTATTCCTGTAGCATTAATGTATAAAATAAATTATAAAGCTATGATGTCTGCTTTTGCTACAAAATATATAATGCAACCAAAACTAGGAGAAACTAAATTTTTACAAACAGATTTAAGTAAAGCTAATACTGTGATTCCTAGGACTATTCAGTGGAAAGATATTAGTCTCCCTGATGAATGGGTCTTAGAGGATGCTGTTCCTCTTCCTGAACCTAAAGCTACAGTTAAACCTAATATAGAACTCAGTAAAATTGAACAGTATGAAGACGGTAAAGTTAAATTAAAATTCAGTAGACATAGTGTAAGCAGTAGATATTCAGACTCTTCCTCATCTATTTCAACAGTAGACTTAGGTAGAGCCTCACAATTACCTTCTGTAATATATGCTTCATATAAAGAAAATGAGCCTAAACCTGTTTTGCAAACAGTAGTAAAGCCTAGGTATTCTACATCAGATATACCTGAATCTAGTAATAAATTAAAAAGTGTAGATTATAGTACAACAGTTCCACACTTATATTATAATCCAACAGGAACAATGAACCCTTTGGAACCAAACCCTAATTATAATCAACCTCAGAATATAGAACATTCACCTTCTCCACCTATGTCACCTACAGCTTCCTTCATGACAGGAAATGTAGAAAGCATAGATAGAGAATTAAATGTAATTAATAAAGAATTTGTTTTTAATTATGATAAATTAAATAAAGAATTGACAGCAATTAAAAATAAAGATAAATTAGAAAATGTAATAAAAAAGGTAAAAGATCTTGAATCAGTTAAAGAAGAATATGTTGACTTTATAAAATATTATGAAGTCAATATGAAATTCTTTGATTGGTTTAAAAGAATTTATAGAGGAAAACTTAAATTAGAAAAATCAATAAATCCAGTAACTGTTAGGAATAAAAATACAGAATGGAAAGTAAAAGATAAAATCATACAGAGTGAACATCCACCTAAAACTTCAAGTGTATTTTTACATGGAGATAAAGAAATAAATATAGCACCATTTAAAATAATTTCTGAAGATGATCCTAATAGGAAAATCTTAGAACAAAATAATTTCAGTAATGCACATTTAATAACTATAGGACAACAGTTAAATAGAATAGAAGATACTATTAAAGAAAGTAAAATAGTAAAAATTGAAAAAGAAGTTAAAGATAAAAAACTTAAATCACATGTTTTTAAACCATTCGAAGTTTCTAAAACAGGACAAAAAGAAGTAAAATCCAAAGATTCAGATTTTGTTAAAGCAATTAAAGAACAATTAAGTAAAATTGAATCTTCTTCTGGGTCAAAACAGGTAGTACCAGAAACACCCCAGTCTAGAGATTCTAAAACCATTAGTATAGTCACCCAAGAACAGGAATCAGAATCAGTTGAGGATTCTCAACCTGAATCTGAAGATATAGAAACCTTTAGTAAAGCTTTAGAGCCACAGATAAATCGTTTAACACATAATCAATCTATAGTACCTAGAATGTCTGCCCCAGACTTAGGTATAGCAGATAGACCAAATGTGTTAACACAATATAAATATAATGCCTCCTCAGTTTATGAATGGAACCTAGATACCTTATCAGAATATAATATCCTTAGTCTTCTTCAACAGATGACTATGGCTGCCAATGCTTATAGAACCCAAACAGGAACTTCAGATAGGACTATAGCTGAACTCCTTATAGCTGGATTCACAGGACAACTTAAAGGTTGGTGGGATAATCATCTCACTGATGAACAACATTTAGAAATTTTAAATGCTGTAAAAACTTATGAGGATGGAATACCTATTCTTGATGAATCTGGTGATACTATTCAAGATGCAGTGGCATCACTAATCTTGACTATATCACTTCATTTTATAGGTGATCCTACTCATTTAAAGGATAAAAATGCAGAATTACTAAGTAACCTTAGATGCAAGAAACTTAGTGATTTTCAATTCTATAAAACAACTTTCTTAACTAGGATAATGCTTAGAGAAGATTCCAACCAGGCTTTCTGGAAGGAAAAATTCTTAGCAGGATTACCCTTCTTCCTTGGTGAGAAAGTTAGAAACCATATAAAACAGGAATTTGGAAACCCTATTCCTTATAACCTATTGACCTATGGACAACTGTTTAGTATAGTTCAAAAAGAGGGATTAAAGCTTTGTCAAGATATAAAACTTCAAAAATCATTAAAATATGAAATGAGAAAAACTAAACAAGAACTAGGTTCTTTCTGTAAACAGTTTGATTATAGTATAACACAGAAACATAAAGATTGTAATGGACAGTGTTCTACTACAAGAAAATATAAAAAACCTTATAAGAAATATCATAAAAAGAGTTATAAGAAAAAATTAGATAAAGATGATTATTATAAAAAACAAAAACCTTATAAACCATATAAATATAGAAAACCTAGTAGAAAGCCTTATAAACAAAAGGATAAAAAATTCACATCATATAAAGACTTAACATGTTATAAATGTGGAAGAAAAGGACACACGTCAAGATTTTGTAAATTTGATAAAAAATTACAAGAATTAAATTTAGAAGAATCTATAATAAATAAAATTCACGAATTATATTTAGATTATTCAGATTCTGAAGATTATTCAGATTCTGAAGAACTAAATCAAATAGATGATATAGGATCAGAATCAAGTTCTGAATATAGCAGTAAATCATTAAATGTTTTAACTAAAGAACAAGAATCTATTTTAGAAGCAATAAAATTTATAAGTGATCCTAAAATTCAAGAAAAAATGTTAAATAAAATTTTAGAAGATGATAGACCTAAGCACTCTATGTTACCCAGCACTAGTAAACAAACATATGATTTAACTACAATATTAAATAAAAATAAAATAATAAAAAATAAACCAACTATAAATGATTTACAAAAAGAAATTAAAGAAATTAAACTAGAATTAAAAGAATTAAAAAACAAACAAGAACATGATTCACAAATAATAAAATCCTTAATGAATTCAACTTCTTCTTCTGATGAAGAAGCTGAACAAGATATTGGACAAATAAATGATAAAGAAACTGATAATGAAATTAGTTTAATCAGTAAAGATAAAATTCCAGATAACTTAATTTTTATGTTGCATGAAATAACATCTAGAAAATATTTAATAAAAATAAAATTAAAATTCTCAGATAATTATAATATAGAAACTATAGCATTGTTTGATACAGGAGCTGATTTAAATTGCATAAAACCTAGTTTAGTACCAAAAAGATTTTGGCAACAAACTAATGAAAGTTTATCTGCAGCAAATAAATCTAAATTGAATATACTTGGTAAAACAGAAGCATCAATTATAGATAATAATTTAGAAATAAAGAATATATTCATTTTAACTAACATTCATCATATGGTAATCTTAGGAACGCCATTTATGAATTTGATAACACCTTATTCAGTAAATGATGATAGTATAAGTTTTAAAGCTAGAAAACAAAAGATAATTTTTCCATTTTTAGAAAAACCTAAAAAGAGGAATTTAAATCTTTTAAAGGCACATTCAATAAATGAGTTACAAATAAATGCACTTATAAAAGCAAAGTCTGAACAACTTTGTAATTTAAAGAATAACTATCATTTACAAAAAATAAATGAACAGTTAAATAATAAATTTACGCAAGATAAAATTGATAAATTAAAATCTCAAATAGAAAAAGATTTGTGTGCTGATATTCCAAATGCATTTTGGAACAGGAAGCAACACATGGTTGATTTACCTTATGAAATAGGCTTTGATGAAAAGTCTATTACAACTAAAGCTAGGCCCATTCAGATGGCGCCTGATTTAATTGAATTTTGTAAAAAGGAAATAAATGATTTAGAAAATAAAGGATTAATAACCAAATCTAGAAGCCCTTGGTCTTGTGCTGCATTCTATGTAAACAAGGCCTCTGAAATAGAAAGAGGTGCACCTAGATTAGTAATAAATTATAAACCTTTGAATAAAGCTTTAAAATGGATTAGGTATCCTATTCCAAATAAAAAAGATTTATTAGGAAGACTATATAAAGCAAATGTTTTTAGTAAATTTGATATGAAATCTGGTTTTTGGCAAATTCAGATTAACCCTAAAGATAGGTATAAGACTGCATTCACTGTTCCATTTGGACAGTATGAATGGAATGTTATGCCTTTTGGTTTAAAGAATGCACCCTCTGAGTTTCAGAGAGTGATGAATGACATTTTTAACCCTTACACTAAATTTTGTATTGTTTATATTGATGATGTTTTAATATATTCAACAACTATAGAAGAACATTTTAAACATTTAAAAACATTTTTTATGGTAATAAAACATAATGGTTTAGTATTAAGTAAAACGAAGATGTCTCTGTTTCAGACTAAGATTAGGTTCTTAGGACACTATATAGAACAGGGAATTATAGAACCTATAGAAAGGAACTTAGCTTTTGGAGATAAGTTTCCTGACCAAATAGTTAATAAAGCCCAGTTACAAAGATTTTTAGGTTGTCTGAATTACGTCATAGAATTCTTTCCCAACCTAAATAGGACTATTAAACCTTTGCATGATAGGTTAAAGAAAAACCCAGGCCCATGGACTGAGGTCCACTCTGGCATAGTTAGACAAGTTAAAACCCTAGTTAAAACTATTCCTTGCCTGCATTTAGCTGATCCCTTAGCCTCTAAAATAGTTGAGACTGATGCATCAGATATAGGTTTTGGTGGGATCTTAAAACAGGTTAAAGAGGGTAGAGAAGCCATAGTCCAATTCTATTCAGGACATTGGAGTCCAACCCAATTAAATTATTCAACTATAAAAAAAGAGATTTTGAGCATTGTTTTATGCATTTCGAAATTTCAATCTGATTTATTGAATCAAAAGTTTTTATTAAGAATTGATTGTAAAAGTGCTAAAGATGTTTTACAAAAAGATGTTAAAAACCTTGCCTCAAAACAAATTTTTGCTAGATGGCAAGCTATTTTGAGTATTTTTGATTTTGATATTGAGTTTATTAAAGGAGAAAATAACAGTTTACCTGACTTCCTTACTCGTGAATTCCTTCTCAGGAATCATGGGGAGAAAGAAGAAAAATGCCAGTAAAGAAACCCTTAAAGATGACTCTCCTAAAGCTCTATCTGATCATTCAGATAGTATCCTAAACCCTAAACCCATAAAGTCTTGGGCTGATGCTGTCCAAGAGGAAGATAAAGCTAATATTGAGAAATGGGTCTCCCAGCTGGCCCAATCTCCTGAGGTAATTAAAGCACTATTAAAGATGGGACACGAACCTCCTCCAGGGGTTCCAGGTAGTGATTCTCTAATCCCTTATTTAAAAAATAAAATTGAGATAGGAGAATCTTCTTCTCCAAAAACCCTATCTCAGAATGTTTCTAAAACTGAGTTGGATATTTCAAAACCTTCAACTCAAATTATTTCTGCAAATTTTCCATTAAAATATAAATCGTTTTGGTTTAATAAAAATTTTTGGTTTACAGAATTGATTCCTGATTTTGGGACTGCTCAGCAGAACCCATGGTCTATTATTGAAACTGTTTACCCTAAAGGATGGTTTTTCAGACCTAAAGAAACCTCAAAACCCCAAGAATATTATCTTCATATTCTTGTGGATTCAGGATCTTTGTTTGTAAAACACAATTTTAACCCTCAAGAAAAGACTGTTATATCTCACTCTTCTTTCAAAATAAAGAAAATTCTCCATCCTTCTGAATGGGGAAAACCATTGCAAGTTCCTATACAGTTTAAAGCCCTTCCTTCTTTATCCTGCTGTTCTTCCTATAATTATTGGGATTATATTGAAGCCTGGACCAAAGCTTTGTTTTTTCAGAACCCTGGTAAAACACATTCCTGGCTTATTTATTGTGAAGACAACATAAAGACCAATAACCTTCCATCCTGGTTTGTTGATTGGTGGCATTACTGTGGAAATGATGAAAGAACTCTTCCACCAGATGTACTAATAGCATTCCAGTATTTTAAAGCCAACCTAAACCCTTCACCTTATGAGAGGAATTTTCCTCCTCTGCTTCTTTTTTGTTTAAAATTCAATATACCTTGGGTATATCAATGGTATTTTGACTATTCATATCAGTCAGGTACCAGTATCCCTGTTATATTGAGAAAATCTAAAGTCAAGTGGTGGTCTGCCTTTCGCAACTCTACCACTATTGAAACAGTTAAAGCATGGCTCCTTAAGAGAAACCATGATGGTCTTGACCCAAGACTACAGGTCTCCTTTGGTGCCCAAAGAGCCCAGAATATTGCCCTTCTTGCAGCTGCAAAGACTGCAGAAGAATATAGAGTCTTAATGGAACAGATGGTTGGGTCTCTTCCCTCAACGTCTGAGCCCGTTAAGCCCAGTAGAACCTGCTCTGCTGGATCTTCAACTAAAGCCCATTCTAAAGTTTCTAAAGCTCAATCCAGAAAGAAGAAATCTCTTTCCTCTTCCTCGGATTCTTCTACATCATCCATGACGTCATCCTCCACCGAGACATCTGACTCGGATTACTGTCCCAGTAATGAAGATGATTGCTATGGTATATTGTCCCCCATCAGAGTGAAAAGTAAAGGTAAAAAAGAAAAAGAAAAAGAGAAAAAGAATAAAGAAAAAGAAAAAGAGAAAAGTAAAGAAAAAGAGAAAAAGAATAAAGAAAAGAAAGAAAAGAAAAAAGATAAAGAAAAAAGAAAAGAAAAAGAAAAAAGAAAAGAAAAAGAAAAGAAAAATAAAGAAAAGAAAAGAGAAAAGAAAAATAAAAAGATAATTGAATCAGAAGTTGAATCTGATTCAAGTTCATCTGGTTCATCCGATTAAAGGCAGGAGAAACCTCATTTCTCCACTCAGGTTGTTTAAAGTCAATAAAGGCGGTGCCCACTGACAAGATACTGTTCATCCACAGTATTCACCAGAGGGAATCCAACAGTAAAGTCAGAAGAACTGTTCATCCACAGTTCCTCACAGTAAAGCCAACAGTACCAGACAGGGTACTATTCATCCACAGTTCCGGACGCGTGAAGGTACAGTAAAAGCAAATAGTAACGACAGGTTACTATTCACCTACAGTGCCAAAGCATGTGACAAGAACAGTGAAATTTTAAAGTCTCTGTCTATTTATTGAAGCTGATTCTGAAGGTAAAGAGGATCCGAAATACTTCTCTCTCAACTCAGAAGCCATTGAAGAACCCTCAGCCTAGTTTAGCTTCCTTCTTCCCTTTCCTCCTTCACCTATATTTCTACCATCACTGTATCCCCTTCCTTATTGATCTCCTTTATTTAAGGTAGTTTATAATTCATATAATATAGTTTATATTTTATAATTTGTATTCTGTTTTAAAGTTTATATTCTGTATTGTATTTTGTTTTCATTAATTTAAATAAAGTTTAAATTCTTATATCTCTTCTGTCATTCATTTATAAGTATGCTCTGTTCTAGTTCTTGCAAGCAAAAAACGAGCAAGTTGAGCTTGATCTGGAACTAAAACATCAGAAATATATTGCACTACTTACAGACTGAAAAGGACCTCTAATTCTATCCTTTTCTGTCTTTTCTTCTCCCTCTATTCAGCGCTGTATATTTATACGGGATCCGTATATCTATACCAGACATAGTATAATTAGGAATACTAAAAAATATAGACTTAAGAGTGTGTATTGATTAAAATATTCTAGATCTAAGTTACAAAATTAACTTAATCTTTAAAATGGTATATAAGGCTGGAAACCCAAATATAAATTGGAGCAACGTCAGACTTGCACTTGTCTGAAGTCCTCCTCTGTACCGGGTATGAAACAACGCCGCCGTACCTTTTAAAAGATTATACTTTGTTTATATATTATTTATATTTAATTAATTATTAATTATTATTATTATATGTTTTTAATATATTCTTTTATATTCTGCCTAATATTGTCATATTGCATAATTAAGGAGTCTTTAACACTTGAGGCCGGAAACGGTTCTGTGATACTGAATGTAATCGATATCCTTAATTCATCATTCTTATTTCTGTTTCTTATTTATTGTTTTCTGTTTATATCTTTGTTATTTATGCTTAATTATTTATTGTTTTTATTAATTCTTTTAGAGTTATTTTATCCCCTGAAAACGGTCCCTTTGTTTTTGTTGGTATCAGAGCCATCTTCTTTTAGGGGTGGTAGTAGATAGATATAGAACTGTTTCCATAATTAAATCTTTGATTTATAGATCTAGAAGTGGACTTAGTGTTGTCTAGGTATTGGATATGCAGTAAGACCCGTGTTAGCCGACGAACAGGCGTTTAGGGCAGTAAGTCAGTGGTCGCTACCAAAACCAACATTAATAAACTTTAAAAATCTATTTTTCAAATATTTAAAGATGGAGCCTTTTCTGTGTAAATCTGCTAGTACAACTAAAACGGATAGTTCTGAGTCATCAGAAGTTAAAAGGATAGTTAACAGAAATGAAGTAATTCTAGAAGATTTTAATAAAGCAATTGATAATTGGGTAATACCAAAGATAGATAAAGAACAGATTTATAAAATACCAAAAATAAATATATTTAAAAATGATTATATAATTAAAGCTGAAGAAAGAGATGTACAGTTGAGTAAACCTTTTGAAAAGATAACTTTGCTTTCTGCAGAATCCATAAAACATCATAAAGCTAAAAAATACAAGTATATACATATAGGATTAGTACAAATAGGTATAAAACCTTTAACTAGAGAAGGTTTAAATACTAGTATTCTGGCAGTTGTCAGAGATGCTAGGTTTGTAAATTTTAATGACTCACTTTTAGGAACTATAGAAACCAGTCTAAGCAGTGGTCCAATTTCATTTGACTGCTTCCCAGATATAACAATTTCATTAAATGATCCAAACATATTAAAAAGTGTAGTTTTAGAAATAAAAACACATAATTATAAAATGCTTGAAGGATCTATTCCTGTAGCATTAATGTATAAAATAAATTATAAAGCTATGATGTCTGCTTTTGCTACAAAATATATAATGCAACCAAAACTAGGAGAAACTAAATTTTTACAAACAGATTTAAGTAAAGCTAATACTGTGATTCCTAGGACTATTCAGTGGAAAGATATTAGTCTCCCTGATGAATGGGTCTTAGAGGATGCTGTTCCTCTTCCTGAACCTAAAGCTACAGTTAAACCTAATATAGAACTCAGTAAAATTGAACAGTATGAAGACGGTAAAGTTAAATTAAAATTCAGTAGACATAGTGTAAGCAGTAGATATTCAGACTCTTCCTCATCTATTTCAACAGTAGACTTAGGTAGAGCCTCACAATTACCTTCTGTAATATATGCTTCATATAAAGAAAATGAGCCTAAACCTGTTTTGCAAACAGTAGTAAAGCCTAGGTATTCTACATCAGATATACCTGAATCTAGTAATAAATTAAAAAGTGTAGATTATAGTACAACAGTTCCACACTTATATTATAATCCAACAGGAACAATGAACCCTTTGGAACCAAACCCTAATTATAATCAACCTCAGAATATAGAACATTCACCTTCTCCACCTATGTCACCTACAGCTTCCTTCATGACAGGAAATGTAGAAAGCATAGATAGAGAATTAAATGTAATTAATAAAGAATTTGTTTTTAATTATGATAAATTAAATAAAGAATTGACAGCAATTAAAAATAAAGATAAATTAGAAAATGTAATAAAAAAGGTAAAAGATCTTGAATCAGTTAAAGAAGAATATGTTGACTTTATAAAATATTATGAAGTCAATATGAAATTCTTTGATTGGTTTAAAAGAATTTATAGAGGAAAACTTAAATTAGAAAAATCAATAAATCCAGTAACTGTTAGGAATAAAAATACAGAATGGAAAGTAAAAGATAAAATCATACAGAGTGAACATCCACCTAAAACTTCAAGTGTATTTTTACATGGAGATAAAGAAATAAATATAGCACCATTTAAAATAATTTCTGAAGATGATCCTAATAGGAAAATCTTAGAACAAAATAATTTCAGTAATGCACATTTAATAACTATAGGACAACAGTTAAATAGAATAGAAGATACTATTAAAGAAAGTAAAATAGTAAAAATTGAAAAAGAAGTTAAAGATAAAAAACTTAAATCACATGTTTTTAAACCATTCGAAGTTTCTAAAACAGGACAAAAAGAAGTAAAATCCAAAGATTCAGATTTTGTTAAAGCAATTAAAGAACAATTAAGTAAAATTGAATCTTCTTCTGGGTCAAAACAGGTAGTACCAGAAACACCCCAGTCTAGAGATTCTAAAACCATTAGTATAGTCACCCAAGAACAGGAATCAGAATCAGTTGAGGATTCTCAACCTGAATCTGAAGATATAGAAACCTTTAGTAAAGCTTTAGAGCCACAGATAAATCGTTTAACACATAATCAATCTATAGTACCTAGAATGTCTGCCCCAGACTTAGGTATAGCAGATAGACCAAATGTGTTAACACAATATAAATATAATGCCTCCTCAGTTTATGAATGGAACCTAGATACCTTATCAGAATATAATATCCTTAGTCTTCTTCAACAGATGACTATGGCTGCCAATGCTTATAGAACCCAAACAGGAACTTCAGATAGGACTATAGCTGAACTCCTTATAGCTGGATTCACAGGACAACTTAAAGGTTGGTGGGATAATCATCTCACTGATGAACAACATTTAGAAATTTTAAATGCTGTAAAAACTTATGAGGATGGAATACCTATTCTTGATGAATCTGGTGATACTATTCAAGATGCAGTGGCATCACTAATCTTGACTATATCACTTCATTTTATAGGTGATCCTACTCATTTAAAGGATAAAAATGCAGAATTACTAAGTAACCTTAGATGCAAGAAACTTAGTGATTTTCAATTCTATAAAACAACTTTCTTAACTAGGATAATGCTTAGAGAAGATTCCAACCAGGCTTTCTGGAAGGAAAAATTCTTAGCAGGATTACCCTTCTTCCTTGGTGAGAAAGTTAGAAACCATATAAAACAGGAATTTGGAAACCCTATTCCTTATAACCTATTGACCTATGGACAACTGTTTAGTATAGTTCAAAAAGAGGGATTAAAGCTTTGTCAAGATATAAAACTTCAAAAATCATTAAAATATGAAATGAGAAAAACTAAACAAGAACTAGGTTCTTTCTGTAAACAGTTTGATTATAGTATAACACAGAAACATAAAGATTGTAATGGACAGTGTTCTACTACAAGAAAATATAAAAAACCTTATAA
Organism: Garcia nutans; assembly: GCA_947685225.1. NCBI lineage: Eukaryota > Viridiplantae > Streptophyta > Magnoliopsida > Malpighiales > Euphorbiaceae > Garcia > Garcia nutans. The sequence continues at coordinate 9,045,114 of CANTUV010000024.1, read as the reverse complement.
GAAATATCATAAAAAGAGTTATAAGAAAAAATTAGATAAAGATGATTATTATAAAAAACAAAAACCTTATAAACCATATAAATATAGAAAACCTAGTAGAAAGCCTTATAAACAAAAGGATAAAAAATTCACATCATATAAAGACTTAACATGTTATAAATGTGGAAGAAAAGGACACATGTCAAGATTTTGTAAATTTGATAAAAAATTACAAGAATTAAATTTAGAAGAATCTATAATAAATAAAATTCACGAATTATATTTAGATTATTCAGATTCTGAAGATTATTCAGATTCTGAAGAACTAAATCAAATAGATGATATAGGATCAGAATCAAGTTCTGAATATAGCAGTAAATCATTAAATGTTTTAACTAAAGAACAAGAATCTATTTTAGAAGCAATAAAATTTATAAGTGATCCTAAAATTCAAGAAAAAATGTTAAATAAAATTTTAGAAGATGATAGACCTAAGCACTCTATGTTACCCAGCACTAGTAAACAAACATATGATTTAACTACAATATTAAATAAAAATAAAATAATAAAAAATAAACCAACTATAAATGATTTACAAAAAGAAATTAAAGAAATTAAACTAGAATTAAAAGAATTAAAAAACAAACAAGAACATGATTCACAAATAATAAAATCCTTAATGAATTCAACTTCTTCTTCTGATGAAGAAGCTGAACAAGATATTGGACAAATAAATGATAAAGAAACTGATAATGAAATTAGTTTAATCAGTAAAGATAAAATTCCAGATAACTTAATTTTTATGTTGCATGAAATAACATCTAGAAAATATTTAATAAAAATAAAATTAAAATTCTCAGATAATTATAATATAGAAACTATAGCATTGTTTGATACAGGAGCTGATTTAAATTGCATAAAACCTAGTTTAGTACCAAAAAGATTTTGGCAACAAACTAATGAAAGTTTATCTGCAGCAAATAAATCTAAATTGAATATACTTGGTAAAGCAGAAGCATCAATTATAGATAATAATTTAGAAATAAAGAATATATTCATTTTAACTAACATTCATCATATGGTAATCTTAGGAACGCCATTTATGAATTTGATAACACCTTATTCAGTAAATGATGATAGTATAAGTTTTAAAGCTAGAAAACAAAAGATAATTTTTCCATTTTTAGAAAAACCTAAAAAGAGGAATTTAAATCTTTTAAAGGCACATTCAATAAATGAGTTACAAATAAATGCACTTATAAAAGCAAAGTCTGAACAACTTTGTAATTTAAAGAATAACTATCATTTACAAAAAATAAATGAACAGTTAAATAATAAATTTACGCAAGATAAAATTGATAAATTAAAATCTCAAATAGAAAAAGATTTGTGTGCTGATATTCCAAATGCATTTTGGAACAGGAAGCAACACATGGTTGATTTACCTTATGAAATAGGCTTTGATGAAAAGTCTATTACAACTAAAGCTAGGCCCATTCAGATGGCGCCTGATTTAATTGAATTTTGTAAAAAGGAAATAAATGATTTAGAAAATAAAGGATTAATAACCAAATCTAGAAGCCCTTGGTCTTGTGCTGCATTCTATGTAAACAAGGCCTCTGAAATAGAAAGAGGTGCACCTAGATTAGTAATAAATTATAAACCTTTGAATAAAGCTTTAAAATGGATTAGGTATCCTATTCCAAATAAAAAAGATTTATTAGGAAGACTATATAAAGCAAATGTTTTTAGTAAATTTGATATGAAATCTGGTTTTTGGCAAATTCAGATTAACCCTAAAGATAGGTATAAGACTGCATTCACTGTTCCATTTGGACAGTATGAATGGAATGTTATGCCTTTTGGTTTAAAGAATGCACCCTCTGAGTTTCAGAGAGTGATGAATGACATTTTTAACCCTTACACTAAATTTTGTATTGTTTATATTGATGATGTTTTAATATATTCAACAACTATAGAAGAACATTTTAAACATTTAAAAACATTTTTTATGGTAATAAAACATAATGGTTTAGTATTAAGTAAAACGAAGATGTCTCTGTTTCAGACTAAGATTAGGTTCTTAGGACACTATATAGAACAGGGAATTATAGAACCTATAGAAAGGAACTTAGCTTTTGGAGATAAGTTTCCTGACCAAATAGTTAATAAAGCCCAGTTACAAAGATTTTTAGGTTGTCTGAATTACGTCATAGAATTCTTTCCCAACCTAAATAGGACTATTAAACCTTTGCATGATAGGTTAAAGAAAAACCCAGGCCCATGGACTGAGGTCCACTCTGGCATAGTTAGACAAGTTAAAACCCTAGTTAAAACTATTCCTTGCCTGCATTTAGCTGATCCCTTAGCCTCTAAAATAGTTGAGACTGATGCATCAGATATAGGTTTTGGTGGGATCTTAAAACAGGTTAAAGAGGGTAGAGAAGCCATAGTCCAATTCTATTCAGGACATTGGAGTCCAACCCAATTAAATTATTCAACTATAAAAAAAGAGATTTTGAGCATTGTTTTATGCATTTCGAAATTTCAATCTGATTTATTGAATCAAAAGTTTTTATTAAGAATTGATTGTAAAAGTGCTAAAGATGTTTTACAAAAAGATGTTAAAAACCTTGCCTCAAAACAAATTTTTGCTAGATGGCAAGCTATTTTGAGTATTTTTGATTTTGATATTGAGTTTATTAAAGGAGAAAATAACAGTTTACCTGACTTCCTTACTCGTGAATTCCTTCTCAGGAATCATGGGGAGAAAGAAGAAAAATGCCAGTAAAGAAACCCTTAAAGATGACTCTCCTAAAGCTCTATCTGATCATTCAGATAGTATCCTAAACCCTAAACCCATAAAGTCTTGGGCTGATGCTGTCCAAGAGGAAGATAAAGCTAATATTGAGAAATGGGTCTCCCAGCTGGCCCAATCTCCTGAGGTAATTAAAGCACTATTAAAGATGGGACACGAACCTCCTCCAGGGGTTCCAGGTAGTGATTCTCTAATCCCTTATTTAAAAAATAAAATTGAGATAGGAGAATCTTCTTCTCCAAAAACCCTATCTCAGAATGTTTCTAAAACTGAGTTGGATATTTCAAAACCTTCAACTCAAATTATTTCTGCAAATTTTCCATTAAAATATAAATCGTTTTGGTTTAATAAAAATTTTTGGTTTACAGAATTGATTCCTGATTTTGGGACTGCTCAGCAGAACCCATGGTCTATTATTGAAACTGTTTACCCTAAAGGATGGTTTTTCAGACCTAAAGAAACCTCAAAACCCCAAGAATATTATCTTCATATTCTTGTGGATTCAGGATCTTTGTTTGTAAAACACAATTTTAACCCTCAAGAAAAGACTGTTATATCTCACTCTTCTTTCAAAATAAAGAAAATTCTCCATCCTTCTGAATGGGGAAAACCATTGCAAGTTCCTATACAGTTTAAAGCCCTTCCTTCTTTATCCTGCTGTTCTTCCTATAATTATTGGGATTATATTGAAGCCTGGACCAAAGCTTTGTTTTTTCAGAACCCTGGTAAAACACATTCCTGGCTTATTTATTGTGAAGACAACATAAAGACCAATAACCTTCCATCCTGGTTTGTTGATTGGTGGCATTACTGTGGAAATGATGAAAGAACTCTTCCACCAGATGTACTAATAGCATTCCAGTATTTTAAAGCCAACCTAAACCCTTCACCTTATGAGAGGAATTTTCCTCCTCTGCTTCTTTTTTGTTTAAAATTCAATATACCTTGGGTATATCAATGGTATTTTGACTATTCATATCAGTCAGGTACCAGTATCCCTGTTATATTGAGAAAATCTAAAGTCAAGTGGTGGTCTGCCTTTCGCAACTCTACCACTATTGAAACAGTTAAAGCATGGCTCCTTAAGAGAAACCATGATGGTCTTGACCCAAGACTACAGGTCTCCTTTGGTGCCCAAAGAGCCCAGAATATTGCCCTTCTTGCAGCTGCAAAGACTGCAGAAGAATATAGAGTCTTAATGGAACAGATGGTTGGGTCTCTTCCCTCAACGTCTGAGCCCGTTAAGCCCAGTAGAACCTGCTCTGCTGGATCTTCAACTAAAGCCCATTCTAAAGTTTCTAAAGCTCAATCCAGAAAGAAGAAATCTCTTTCCTCTTCCTCGGATTCTTCTACATCATCCATGATGTCATCCTCCACCGAGACATCTGACTCGGATTACTGTCCCAGTAATGAAGATGATTGCTATGGTATATTGTCCCCCATCAGAGTGAAAAGTAAAGGTAAAAAAGAAAAAGAAAAAGAGAAAAAGAATAAAGAAAAAGAAAAAGAGAAAAGTAAAGAAAAAGAGAAAAAGAATAAAGAAAAGAAAGAAAAGAAAAAAGATAAAGAAAAAAGAAAAGAAAAAGAAAAAAGAAAAGAAAAAGAAAAGAAAAATAAAGAAAAGAAAAGAGAAAAGAAAAATAAAAAGATAATTGAATCAGAAGTTGAATCTGATTCAAGTTCATCTGGTTCATCCGATTAAAGGCAGGAGAAACCTCATTTCTCCACTCAGGTTGTTTAAAGTCAATAAAGGCGGTGCCCACTGACAAGATACTGTTCATCCACAGTATTCACCAGAGGGAATCCAACAGTAAAGTCAGAAGAACTGTTCATCCACAGTTCCTCACAGTAAAGCCAACAGTACCAGACAGGGTACTATTCATCCACAGTTCCGGACGCGTGAAGGTACAGTAAAAGCAAATAGTAACGACAGGTTACTATTCACCTACAGTGCCAAAGCATGTGACAAGAACAGTGAAATTTTAAAGTCTCTGTCTATTTATTGAAGCTGATTCTGAAGGTAAGGAGGATCCGAAATACTTCTCTCTCAACTCAGAAGCCATTGAAGAACCCTCAGCCTAGTTTAGCTTCCTTCTTCCCTTTCCTCCTTCACCTATATTTCTACCATCACTGTATCCCCTTCCTTATTGATCTCCTTTATTTAAGGTAGTTTATAATTCATATAATATAGTTTATATTTTATAATTTGTATTCTGTTTTAAAGTTTATATTCTGTATTGTATTTTGTTTTCATTAATTTAAATAAAGTTTAAATTCTTATATCTCTTCTGTCATTCATTTATAAGTATGCTCTGTTCTAGTTCTTGCAAGCAAAAAACGAGCAAGTTGAGCTTGATCTGGAACTAAAACATCAGAAATATATTGCACTACTTACAGACTGAAAAGGACCTCTAATTCTATCCTTTTCTGTCTTTTCTTCTCCCTCTATTCAGCGCTGTATATTTATACGGGATTCGTATATCTATACCAGACATAGTATAATTAGGAATACTAAAAAATATAGACTTAAGAGTGTGTATTGATTAAAATATTCTAGATCTAAGTTACAAAATTAACTTAATCTTTAAAATGGTATATAAGGCTGGAAACCCAAATATAAATTGGAGCAACGTCAGACTTGCACTTGTCTGAAGTCCTCCTCTGTACCGGGTATGAAACAACGCCGCCGTACCTTTTAAAAGATTATACTTTGTTTATATATTATTTATATTTAATTAATTATTAATTATTATTATTATATGTTTTTAATATATTCTTTTATATTCTGCCTAATATTGTCATATTGCATAATTAAGGAGTCTTTAACACTTGATGCCGGAAACGGTTCTGTGATACTGAATGTAATCGATATCCTTAATTCATCATTCTTATTTCTGTTTCTTATTTATTGTTTTCTGTTTATATCTTTGTTATTTATGCTTAATTATTTATTGTTTTTATTAATTCTTTTAAAGTTATTTTATCCCCTGTAAACGGTCCCTTTGTTGGTTTTTAAATATATCTATCCACTTCTAGACATTAAAGATTTAATGTCTCTGTTTTTGTTGGTATCAGAGCCGGAAACGGTTCTGTGATACTGAATGTAATCGATATCCTTAATTCATCATTCTTATTTCTGTTTCTTATTTATTGTTTTCTGTTTATATCTTTGTTATTTATGCTTAATTATTTATTGTTTTTATTAATTCTTTTAGAGTTATTTTATCTAAAAGAAAACGGTCCCTTTGTTTTTGTTGGTATCAGAGCCATCTTCTTTTAGGGGTGGTAGTAGATAGATATAGAACTGTTTCCATAATTAAATCTTTGATTTATAGATCTAGAAGTGGACTTAGTGTTGTCTAGGTATTGGATATGCAGTAAGACCCGTGTTAGCCGACGAACAGGCGTTTAGGGCAGTAAGTCAGTGGTCGCTACCAAAACCAACATTAATAAACTTTAAAAATCTATTTTTCAAATATTTAAAGATGGAGCCTTTTCTGTGTAAATCTGCTAGTACAACTAAAACGGATAGTTCTGAGTCATCAGAAGTTAAAAGGATAGTTAACAGAAATGAAGTAATTCTAGAAGATTTTAATAAAGCAATTGATAATTGGGTAATACCAAAGATAGATAAAGAACAGATTTATAAAATACCAAAAATAAATATATTTAAAAATGATTATATAATTAAAGCTGAAGAAAGAGATGTACAGTTGAGTAAACCTTTTGAAAAGATAACTTTGCTTTCTGCAGAATCCATAAAACATCATAAAGCTAAAAAATACAAGTATATACATATAGGATTAGTACAAATAGGTATAAAACCTTTAACTAGAGAAGGTTTAAATACTAGTATTCTGGCAGTTGTCAGAGATGCTAGGTTTGTAAATTTTAATGACTCACTTTTAGGAACTATAGAAACCAGTCTGAGCAGTGGTCCAATTTCATTTGACTGCTTCCCAGATATAACAATTTCATTAAATGATCCAAACATATTAAAAAGTGTAGTTTTAGAAATAAAAACACATAATTATAAAATGCTTGAAGGATCTATTCCTGTAGCATTAATGTATAAAATAAATTATAAAGCTATGATGTCTGCTTTTGCTACAAAATATATAATGCAACCAAAACTAGGAGAAACTAAATTTTTACAAACAGATTTAAGTAAAGCTAATACTGTGATTCCTAGGACTATTCAGTGGAAAGATATTAGTCTCCCTGATGAATGGGTCTTAGAGGATGCTGTTCCTCTTCCTGAACCTAAAGCTACAGTTAAACCTAATATAGAACTCAGTAAAATTGAACAGTATGAAGACGGTAAAGTTAAATTAAAATTCAGTAGACATAGTGTAAGCAGTAGATATTCAGACTCTTCCTCATCTATTTCAACAGTAGACTTAGGTAGAGCCTCACAATTACCTTCTGTAATATATGCTTCATATAAAGAAAATGAGCCTAAACCTGTTTTGCAAACAGTAGTAAAGCCTAGGTATTCTACATCAGATATACCTGAATCTAGTAATAAATTAAAAAGTGTAGATTATAGTACAACAGTTCCACACTTATATTATAATCCAACAGGAACAATGAACCCTTTGGAACCAAACCCTAATTATAATCAACCTCAGAATATAGAACATTCACCTTCTCCACCTATGTCACCTACAGCTTCCTTCATGACAGGAAATGTAGAAAGCATAGATAGAGAATTAAATGTAATTAATAAAGAATTTGTTTTTAATTATGATAAATTAAATAAAGAATTGACAGCAATTAAAAATAAAGATAAATTAGAAAATGTAATAAAAAAGGTAAAAGATCTTGAATCAGTTAAAGAAGAATATGTTGACTTTATAAAATATTATGAAGTCAATATGAAATTCTTTGATTGGTTTAAAAGAATTTATAGAGGAAAACTTAAATTAGAAAAATCAATAAATCCAGTAACTGTTAGGAATAAAAATACAGAATGGAAAGTAAAAGATAAAATCATACAGAGTGAACATCCACCTAAAACTTCAAGTGTATTTTTACATGGAGATAAAGAAATAAATATAGCACCATTTAAAATAATTTCTGAAGATGATCCTAATAGGAAAATCTTAGAACAAAATAATTTCAGTAATGCACATTTAATAACTATAGGACAACAGTTAAATAGAATAGAAGATACTATTAAAGAAAGTAAAATAGTAAAAATTGAAAAAGAAGTTAAAGATAAAAAACTTAAATCACATGTTTTTAAACCATTCGAAGTTTCTAAAACAGGACAAAAAGAAGTAAAATCCAAAGATTCAGATTTTGTTAAAGCAATTAAAGAACAATTAAGTAAAATTGAATCTTCTTCTGGGTCAAAACAGGTAGTACCAGAAACACCCCAGTCTAGAGATTCTAAAACCATTAGTATAGTCACCCAAGAACAGGAATCAGAATCAGTTGAGGATTCTCAACCTGAATCTGAAGATATAGAAACCTTTAGTAAAGCTTTAGAGCCACAGATAAATCGTTTAACACATAATCAATCTATAGTACCTAGAATGTCTGCCCCAGACTTAGGTATAGCAGATAGACCAAATGTGTTAACACAATATAAATATAATGCCTCCTCAGTTTATGAATGGAACCTAGATACCTTATCAGAATATAATATCCTTAGTCTTCTTCAACAGATGACTATGGCTGCCAATGCTTATAGAACCCAAACAGGAACTTCAGATAGGACTATAGCTGAACTCCTTATAGCTGGATTCACAGGACAACTTAAAGGTTGGTGGGATAATCATCTCACTGATGAACAACATTTAGAAATTTTAAATGCTGTAAAAACTTATGAGGATGGAATACCTATTCTTGATGAATCTGGTGATACTATTCAAGATGCAGTGGCATCACTAATCTTGACTATATCACTTCATTTTATAGGTGATCCTACTCATTTAAAGGATAAAAATGCAGAATTACTAAGTAACCTTAGATGCAAGAAACTTAGTGATTTTCAATTCTATAAAACAACTTTCTTAACTAGGATAATGCTTAGAGAAGATTCCAACCAGGCTTTCTGGAAGGAAAAATTCTTAGCAGGATTACCCTTCTTCCTTGGTGAGAAAGTTAGAAACCATATAAAACAGGAATTTGGAAACCCTATTCCTTATAACCTATTGACCTATGGACAACTGTTTAGTATAGTTCAAAAAGAGGGATTAAAGCTTTGTCAAGATATAAAACTTCAAAAATCATTAAAATATGAAATGAGAAAAACTAAACAAGAACTAGGTTCTTTCTGTAAACAGTTTGATTATAGTATAACACAGAAACATAAAGATTGTAATGGACAGTGTTCTACTACAAGAAAATATAAAAAACCTTATAAGAAATATCATAAAAAGAGTTATAAGAAAAAATTAGATAAAGATGATTATTATAAAAAACAAAAACCTTATAAACCATATAAATATAGAAAACCTAGTAGAAAGCCTTATAAACAAAAGGATAAAAAATTCACATCATATAAAGACTTAACATGTTATAAATGTGGAAGAAAAGGACACACGTCAAGATTTTGTAAATTTGATAAAAAATTACAAGAATTAAATTTAGAAGAATCTATAATAAATAAAATTCACGAATTATATTTAGATTATTCAGATTCTGAAGATTATTCAGATTCTGAAGAACTAAATCAAATAGATGATATAGGATCAGAATCAAGTTCTGAATATAGCAGTAAATCATTAAATGTTTTAACTAAAGAACAAGAATCTATTTTAGAAGCAATAAAATTTATAAGTGATCCTAAAATTCAAGAAAAAATGTTAAATAAAATTTTAGAAGATGATAGACCTAAGCACTCTATGTTACCCAGCACTAGTAAACAAACATATGATTTAACTACAATATTAAATAAAAATAAAATAATAAAAAATAAACCAACTATAAATGATTTACAAAAAGAAATTAAAGAAATTAAACTAGAATTAAAAGAATTAAAAAACAAACAAGAACATGATTCACAAATAATAAAATCCTTAATGAATTCAACTTCTTCTTCTGATGAAGAAGCTGAACAAGATATTGGACAAATAAATGATAAAGAAACTGATAATGAAATTAGTTTAATCAGTAAAGATAAAATTCCAGATAACTTAATTTTTATGTTGCATGAAATAACATCTAGAAAATATTTAATAAAAATAAAATTAAAATTCTCAGATAATTATAATATAGAAACTATAGCATTGTTTGATACAGGAGCTGATTTAAATTGCATAAAACCTAGTTTAGTACCAAAAAGATTTTGGCAACAAACTAATGAAAGTTTATCTGCAGCAAATAAATCTAAATTGAATATACTTGGTAAAGCAGAAGCATCAATTATAGATAATAATTTAGAAATAAAGAATATATTCATTTTAACTAACATTCATCATATGGTAATCTTAGGAACGCCATTTATGAATTTGATAACACCTTATTCAGTAAATGATGATAGTATAAGTTTTAAAGCTAGAAAACAAAAGATAATTTTTCCATTTTTAGAAAAACCTAAAAAGAGGAATTTAAATCTTTTAAAGGCACATTCAATAAATGAGTTACAAATAAATGCACTTATAAAAGCAAAGTCTGAACAACTTTGTAATTTAAAGAATAACTATCATTTACAAAAAATAAATGAACAGTTAAATAATAAATTTACGCAAGATAAAATTGATAAATTAAAATCTCAAATAGAAAAAGATTTGTGTGCTGATATTCCAAATGCATTTTGGAACAGGAAGCAACACATGGTTGATTTACCTTATGAAATAGGCTTTGATGAAAAGTCTATTACAACTAAAGCTAGGCCCATTCAGATGGCGCCTGATTTAATTGAATTTTGTAAAAAGGAAATAAATGATTTAGAAAATAAAGGATTAATAACCAAATCTAGAAGCCCTTGGTCTTGTGCTGCATTCTATGTAAACAAGGCCTCTGAAATAGAAAGAGGTGCACCTAGATTAGTAATAAATTATAAACCTTTGAATAAAGCTTTAAAATGGATTAGGTATCCTATTCCAAATAAAAAAGATTTATTAGGAAGACTATATAAAGCAAATGTTTTTAGTAAATTTGATATGAAATCTGGTTTTTGGCAAATTCAGATTAACCCTAAAGATAGGTATAAGACTGCATTCACTGTTCCATTTGGACAGTATGAATGGAATGTTATGCCTTTTGGTTTAAAGAATGCACCCTCTGAGTTTCAGAGAGTGATGAATGACATTTTTAACCCTTACACTAAATTTTGTATTGTTTATATTGATGATGTTTTAATATATTCAACAACTATAGAAGAACATTTTAAACATTTAAAAACATTTTTTATGGTAATAAAACATAATGGTTTAGTATTAAGTAAAACGAAGATGTCTCTGTTTCAGACTAAGATTAGGTTCTTAGGACACTATATAGAACAGGGAATTATAGAACCTATAGAAAGGAACTTAGCTTTTGGAGATAAGTTTCCTGACCAAATAGTTAATAAAGCCCAGTTACAAAGATTTTTAGGTTGTCTGAATTACGTCATAGAATTCTTTCCCAACCTAAATAGGACTATTAAACCTTTGCATGATAGGTTAAAGAAAAACCCAGGCCCATGGACTGAGGTCCACTCTGGCATAGTTAGACAAGTTAAAACCCTAGTTAAAACTATTCCTTGCCTGCATTTAGCTGATCCCTTAGCCTCTAAAATAGTTGAGACTGATGCATCAGATATAGGTTTTGGTGGGATCTTAAAACAGGTTAAAGAGGGTAGAGAAGCCATAGTCCAATTCTATTCAGGACATTGGAGTCCAACCCAATTAAATTATTCAACTATAAAAAAAGAGATTTTGAGCATTGTTTTATGCATTTCGAAATTTCAATCTGATTTATTGAATCAAAAGTTTTTATTAAGAATTGATTTGTAAAAGTGCTAAAGATGTTTTACAAAAAGATGTTAAAAACCTTGCCTCAAAACAAATTTTTGCTAGATGGCAAGCTATTTTGAGTATTTTTGATTTTGATATTGAGTTTATTAAAGGAGAAAATAACAGTTTACCTGACTTCCTTACTCGTGAATTCCTTCTCAGGAATCATGGGGAGAAAGAAGAAAAATGCCAGTAAAGAAACCCTTAAAGATGACTCTCCTAAAGCTCTATCTGATCATTCAGATAGTATCCTAAACCCTAAACCCATAAAGTCTTGGGCTGATGCTGTCCAAGAGGAAGATAAAGCTAATATTGAGAAATGGGTCTCCCAGCTGGCCCAATCTCCTGAGGTAATTAAAGCACTATTAAAGATGGGACACGAACCTCCTCCAGGGGTTCCAGGTAGTGATTCTCTAATCCCTTATTTAAAAAATAAAATTGAGATAGGAGAATCTTCTTCTCCAAAAACCCTATCTCAGAATGTTTCTAAAACTGAGTTGGATATTTCAAAACCTTCAACTCAAATTATTTCTGCAAATTTTCCATTAAAATATAAATCGTTTTGGTTTAATAAAAATTTTTGGTTTACAGAATTGATTCCTGATTTTGGGACTGCTCAGCAGAACCCATGGTCTATTATTGAAACTGTTTACCCTAAAGGATGGTTTTTCAGACCTAAAGAAACCTCAAAACCCCAAGAATATTATCTTCATATTCTTGTGGATTCAGGATCTTTGTTTGTAAAACACAATTTTAACCCTCAAGAAAAGACTGTTATATCTCACTCTTCTTTCAAAATAAAGAAAATTCTCCATCCTTCTGAATGGGGAAAACCATTGCAAGTTCCTATACAGTTTAAAGCCCTTCCTTCTTTATCCTGCTGTTCTTCCTATAATTATTGGGATTATATTGAAGCCTGGACCAAAGCTTTGTTTTTTCAGAACCCTGGTAAAACACATTCCTGGCTTATTTATTGTGAAGACAACATAAAGACCAATAACCTTCCATCCTGGTTTGTTGATTGGTGGCATTACTGTGGAAATGATGAAAGAACTCTTCCACCAGATGTACTAATAGCATTCCAGTATTTTAAAGCCAACCTAAACCCTTCACCTTATGAGAGGAATTTTCCTCCTCTGCTTCTTTTTTGTTTAAAATTCAATATACCTTGGGTATATCAATGGTATTTTGACTATTCATATCAGTCAGGTACCAGTATCCCTGTTATATTGAGAAAATCTAAAGTCAAGTGGTGGTCTGCCTTTCGCAACTCTACCACTATTGAAACAGTTAAAGCATGGCTCCTTAAGAGAAACCATGATGGTCTTGACCCAAGACTACAGGTCTCCTTTGGTGCCCAAAGAGCCCAGAATATTGCCCTTCTTGCAGCTGCAAAGACTGCAGAAGAATATAGAGTCTTAATGGAACAGATGGTTGGGTCTCTTCCCTCAACGTCTGAGCCCGTTAAGCCCAGTAGAACCTGCTCTGCTGGATCTTCAACTAAAGCCCATTCTAAAGTTTCTAAAGCTCAATCCAGAAAGAAGAAATCTCTTTCCTCTTCCTCGGATTCTTCTACATCATCCATGACGTCATCCTCCACCGAGACATCTGACTCGGATTACTGTCCCAGTAATGAAGATGATTGCTATGGTATATTGTCCCCCATCAGAGTGAAAAGTAAAGGTAAAAAAGAAAAAGAAAAAGAGAAAAAGAATAAAGAAAAAGAAAAAGAGAAAAGTAAAGAAAAAGAGAAAAAGAATAAAGAAAAGAAAGAAAAGAAAAAAGATAAAGAAAAAAGAAAAGAAAAAGAAAAAAGAAAAGAAAAAGAAAAGAAAAATAAAGAAAAGAAAAGAGAAAAGAAAAATAAAAAGATAATTGAATCAGAAGTTGAATCTGATTCAAGTTCATCTGGTTCATCCGATTAAAGGCAGGAGAAACCTCATTTCTCCACTCAGGTTGTTTAAAGTCAATAAAGGCGGTGCCCACTGACAAGATACTGTTCATCCACAGTATTCACCAGAGGGAATCCAACAGTAAAGTCAGAAGAACTGTTCATCCACAGTTCCTCACAGTAAAGCCAACAGTACCAGACAGGGTACTATTCATCCACAGTTCCGGACGCGTGAAGGTACAGTAAAAGCAAATAGTAACGACAGGTTACTATTCACCTACAGTGCCAAAGCATGTGACAAGAACAGTGAAATTTTAAAGTCTCTGTCTATTTATTGAAGCTGATTCTGAAGGTAAAGAGGATCCGAAATACTTCTCTCTCAACTCAGAAGCCATTGAAGAACCCTCAGCCTAGTTTAGCTTCCTTCTTCCCTTTCCTCCTTCACCTATATTTCTACCATCACTGTATCCCCTTCCTTATTGATCTCCTTTATTTAAGGTAGTTTATAATTCATATAATATAGTTTATATTTTATAATTTGTATTCTGTTTTAAAGTTTATATTCTGTATTGTATTTTGTTTTCATTAATTTAAATAAAGTTTAAATTCTTATATCTCTTCTGTCATTCATTTATAAGTATGCTCTGTTCTAGTTCTTGCAAGCAAAAAACGAGCAAGTTGAGCTTGATCTGGAACTAAAACATCAGAAATATATTGCACTACTTACAGACTGAAAAGGACCTCTAATTCTATCCTTTTCTGTCTTTTCTTCTCCCTCTATTCAGCGCTGTATATTTATACGGGATCCGTATATCTATACCAGACATAGTATAATTAGGAATACTAAAAAATATAGACTTAAGAGTGTGTATTGATTAAAATATTCTAGATCTAAGTTACAAAATTAACTTAATCTTTAAAATGGTATATAAGGCTGGAAACCCAAATATAAATTGGAGCAACGTCAGACTTGCACTTGTCTGAAGTCCTCCTCTGTACCGGGTATGAAACAACGCCGCCGTACCTTTTAAAAGATTATACTTTGTTTATATATTATTTATATTTAATTAATTATTAATTATTATTATTATATATTCTGCCTAATATTGTCATATTGCATAATTAAGGAGTCTTTAACACTTGAGGCCGGAAACGGTTCTGTGATACTGAATGTAATCGATATCCTTAATTCATCATTCTTATTTCTGTTTCTTATTTATTGTTTTCTGTTTATATCTTTGTTATTTATGCTTAATTATTTATTGTTTTTATTAATTATTTTAGAGTTATTTTATCCCCTGAAAACGGAGACATTAAATCTTTAATGTCTAGAAGTGGATAGATATATTTAAAAACCAACAAAGGGACCGTTTACAGGGGATAAAATAACTTTAAAAGAATTAATAATAACAATAAATAATTAAGCATAAATAACAAAGATATAAACAGAAAACAATAAATAAGAAACAGAAATAAGAATGATGAATTAAGGATATCGATTACATTCAGTATCACAGAACCGTTTCCGGCCTCAAGTGTTAAAGACTCCTTAATTATGCAATATGACAATATTAGGCAGAATATAAAAGAATATATTAAAAACATATAATAATAATAATTAATAATTAATTAAATATAAATAATATATAAACAAAGTATAATCTTTTAAAAGGTACGGCGGCGTTGTTTCATACCCGGTACAGAGGAGGACTTCAGACAAGTGCAAGTCTGACGTTGCTCCAATTTATATTTGGGTTTCCAGCCTTATATACCATTTTAAAGATTAAGTTAATTTTGTAACTTAGATCTAGAATATTTTAATCAATACACACTCTTAAGTCTATATTTTTTAGTATTCCTAATTATACTATGTCTGGTATAGATATACGGATCCCGTATAAATATACAGCGCTGAATAGAGGGAGAAGAAAAGACAGAAAAGGATAGAATTAGAGGTCCTTTTCAGTCTGTAAGTAGTGCAATATATTTCTGATGTTTTAGTTCCAGATCAAGCTCAACTTGCTCGTTTTTTGCTTGCAAGAACTAGAACAGAGCATACTTATAAATGAATGACAGAAGAGATATAAGAATTTAAACTTTATTTAAATTAATGAAAACAAAATACAATACAGAATATAAACTTTAAAACAGAATACAAATTATAAAATATAAACTATATTATATGAATTATAAACTACCTTAAATAAAGGAGATCAATAAGGAAGGGGATACAGTGATGGTAGAAATATAGGTGAAGGAGGAAAGGGAAGAAGGAAGCTAAACTAGGCTGAGGGTTCACCACCCCTAAAAGAAGATGGCTCTGATACCAACAGGACAAAAAGAAGTAAAATCCAAAGATTCAGATTTTGTTAAAGCAATTAAAGAACAATTAAGTAAAATTGAATCTTCTTCTGGGTCAAAACAGGTAGTACCAGAAACACCCCAGTCTAGAGATTCTAAAACCATTAGTATAGTCACCCAAGAACAGGAATCAGAATCAGTTGAGGATTCTCAACCTGAATCTGAAGATATAGAAACCTTTAGTAAAGCTTTAGAGCCACAGATAAATCGTTTAACACATAATCAATCTATAGTACCTAGAATGTCTGCCCCAGACTTAGGTATAGCAGATAGACCAAATGTGTTAACACAATATAAATATAATGCCTCCTCAGTTTATGAATGGAACCTAGATACCTTATCAGAATATAATATCCTTAGTCTTCTTCAACAGATGACTATGGCTGCCAATGCTTATAGAACCCAAACAGGAACTTCAGATAGGACTATAGCTGAACTCCTTATAGCTGGATTCACAGGACAACTTAAAGGTTGGTGGGATAATCATCTCACTGATGAACAACATTTAGAAATTTTAAATGCTGTAAAAACTTATGAGGATGGAATACCTATTCTTGATGAATCTGGTGATACTATTCAAGATGCAGTGGCATCACTAATCTTGACTATATCACTTCATTTTATAGGTGATCCTACTCATTTAAAGGATAAAAATGCAGAATTACTAAGTAACCTTAGATGCAAGAAACTTAGTGATTTTCAATTCTATAAAACAACTTTCTTAACTAGGATAATGCTTAGAGAAGATTCCAACCAGGCTTTCTGGAAGGAAAAATTCTTAGCAGGATTACCCTTCTTCCTTGGTGAGAAAGTTAGAAACCATATAAAACAGGAATTTGGAAACCCTATTCCTTATAACCTATTGACCTATGGACAACTGTTTAGTATAGTTCAAAAAGAGGGATTAAAGCTTTGTCAAGATATAAAACTTCAAAAATCATTAAAATATGAAATGAGAAAAACTAAACAAGAACTAGGTTCTTTCTGTAAACAGTTTGATTATAGTATAACACAGAAACATAAAGATTGTAATGGACAGTGTTCTACTACAAGAAAATATAAAAAACCTTATAAGAAATATCATAAAAAGAGTTATAAGAAAAAATTAGATAAAGATGATTATTATAAAAAACAAAAACCTTATAAACCATATAAATATAGAAAACCTAGTAGAAAGCCTTATAAACAAAAGGATAAAAAATTCACATCATATAAAGACTTAACATGTTATAAATGTGGAAGAAAAGGACACACGTCAAGATTTTGTAAATTTGATAAAAAATTACAAGAATTAAATTTAGAAGAATCTATAATAAATAAAATTCACGAATTATATTTAGATTATTCAGATTCTGAAGATTATTCAGATTCTGAAGAACTAAATCAAATAGATGATATAGGATCAGAATCAAGTTCTGAATATAGCAGTAAATCATTAAATGTTTTAACTAAAGAACAAGAATCTATTTTAGAAGCAATAAAATTTATAAGTGATCCTAAAATTCAAGAAAAAATGTTAAATAAAATTTTAGAAGATGATAGACCTAACACTCTATGTTACCCAGCACTAGTAAACAAACATATGATTTAACTACAATATTAAATAAAAATAAAATAATAAAAAATAAACCAACTATAAATGATTTACAAAAAGAAATTAAAGAAATTAAACTAGAATTAAAAGAATTAAAAAACAAACAAGAACATGATTCACAAATAATAAAATCCTTAATGAATTCAACTTCTTCTTCTGATGAAGAAGCTGAACAAGATATTGGACAAATAAATGATAAAGAAACTGATAATGAAATTAGTTTAATCAGTAAAGATAAAATTCCAGATAACTTAATTTTTATGTTGCATGAAATAACATCTAGAAAATATTTAATAAAAATAAAATTAAAATTCTCAGATAATTATAATATAGAAACTATAGCATTGTTTGATACAGGAGCTGATTTAAATTGCATAAAACCTAGTTTAGTACCAAAAAGATTTTGGCAACAAACTAATGAAAGTTTATCTGCAGCAAATAAATCTAAATTGAATATACTTGGTAAAGCAGAAGCATCAATTATAGATAATAATTTAGAAATAAAGAATATATTCATTTTAACTAACATTCATCATATGGTAATCTTAGGAACGCCATTTATGAATTTGATAACACCTTATTCAGTAAATGATGATAGTATAAGTTTTAAAGCTAGAAAACAAAAGATAATTTTTCCATTTTTAGAAAAACCTAAAAAGAGGAATTTAAATCTTTTAAAGGCACATTCAATAAATGAGTTACAAATAAATGCACTTATAAAAGCAAAGTCTGAACAACTTTGTAATTTAAAGAATAACTATCATTTACAAAAAATAAATGAACAGTTAAATAATAAATTTACACAAGATAAAATTGATAAATTAAAATCTCAAATAGAAAAAGATTTGTGTGCTGATATTCCAAATGCATTTTGGAACAGGAAGCAACACATGGTTGATTTACCTTATGAAATAGGCTTTGATGAAAAGTCTATTACAACTAAAGCTAGGCCCATTCAGATGGCGCCTGATTTAATTGAATTTTGTAAAAAGGAAATAAATGATTTAGAAAATAAAGGATTAATAACCAAATCTAGAAGCCCTTGGTCTTGTGCTGCATTCTATGTAAACAAGGCCTCTGAAATAGAAAGAGGTGCACCTAGATTAGTAATAAATTATAAACCTTTGAATAAAGCTTTAAAATGGATTAGGTATCCTATTCCAAATAAAAAAGATTTATTAGGAAGACTATATAAAGCAAATGTTTTTAGTAAATTTGATATGAAATCTGGTTTTTGGCAAATTCAGATTAACCCTAAAGATAGGTATAAGACTGCATTCACTGTTCCATTTGGACAGTATGAATGGAATGTTATGCCTTTTGGTTTAAAGAATGCACCCTCTGAGTTTCAGAGAGTGATGAATGACATTTTTAACCCTTACACTAAATTTTGTATTGTTTATATTGATGATGTTTTAATATATTCAACAACTATAGAAGAACATTTTAAACATTTAAAAACATTTTTTATGGTAATAAAACATAATGGTTTAGTATTAAGTAAAACGAAGATGTCTCTGTTTCAGACTAAGATTAGGTTCTTAGGACACTATATAGAACAGGGAATTATAGAACCTATAGAAAGGAACTTAGCTTTTGGAGATAAGTTTCCTGACCAAATAGTTAATAAAGCCCAGTTACAAAGATTTTTAGGTTGTCTGAATTACGTCATAGAATTCTTTCCCAACCTAAATAGGACTATTAAACCTTTGCATGATAGGTTAAAGAAAAACCCAGGCCCATGGACTGAGGTCCACTCTGGCATAGTTAGACAAGTTAAAACCCTAGTTAAAACTATTCCTTGCCTGCATTTAGCTGATCCCTTAGCCTCTAAAATAGTTGAGACTGATGCATCAGATATAGGTTTTGGTGGGATCTTAAAACAGGTTAAGGGCCCACCAAAAGTACCTTCACGCGTCCGGAACTGTGGATGAATAGTACCCTGTCTGGTACTGTTGGCTTTACTGTGAGGAACTGTGGATGAACAGTTCTTCTGACTTTACTGTTGGATTCCCTCTGGTGAATACTGTGGATGAACAGTATCTTGTCAGTGGGCACCGCCTTTATTGACTTTAAACAACCTGAGTGGAGAAATGAGGTTTCTCCTGCCTTTAATCGGATGAACCAGATGAACTTGAATCAGATTCAACTTCTGATTCAATTATCTTTTTATTTTTCTTTTCTCTTTTCTTTTCTTTATTTTTCTTTTCTTTTTCTTTTCTTTTTTCTTTTTCTTTTCTTTTTTCTTTATCTTTTTTCTTTTCTTTCTTTTCTTTATTCTTTTTCTCTTTTTCTTTACTTTTCTCTTTTTCTTTTTCTTTATTCTTTTTCTCTTTTTCTTTTTCTTTTTTACCTTTACTTTTCACTCTGATGGGGGACAATATACCATAGCAATCATCTTCATTACTGGGACAGTAATCCGAGTCAGATGTCTCGGTGGAGGATGACGTCATGGATGATGTAGAAGAATCCGAGGAAGAGGAAAGAGATTTCTTCTTTCTGGATTGAGCTTTAGAAACTTTAGAATGGGCTTTAGTTGAAGATCCAGCAGAGCAGGTTCTACTGGGCTTAACGGGCTCAGACGTTGAGGGAAGAGACCCAACCATCTGTTCCATTAAGACTCTATATTCTTCTGCAGTCTTTGCAGCTGCAAGAAGGGCAATATTCTGGGCTAATATATATCAACATATATTAGTTTGTACATTGAACATATAATAGCATATATCAATTGTATATTGATGTTTCTTTTGAAAATTTACTAATATATGTTGTTATATGTAACATAGATCATCATATATTAGTTTTTATATTGATATTTTATTGCAAATCAACTTATATATATTATTATATTTAACATATGTGAACATATAACAACATATATCAATTATATACTAATATTTTTTTATAAATCAATTAATATATATTGTTATATGTAATATATATAAATATATATCATATATTAGTTTGCATATTGATATTTTATTATAAATTAATTGATATATATTGTTATATATATCATATATGAATATATATAACAGCATACATAAGTTGCATATTGATATTTCTTTTCTAAATCAACTCTTATATGTTGTTATATATAACATATATGAATATATAACACAGCATATTAACTTGTATATTGATATTTTTTACATATTCTTTGGTATATATTGGTATATGTTGACATATATCGGTATATGTTGATATATATTATATATATTTTGACGGTATATGTTGATATATGTCAGTATATATTGATATTTGTCGATATGATTTTTTTGTAATTTTATATTAAAAAATAATTTTAATTTATTTTTATAGTATATGTTAAAATTATTTTAAAAAATATAAATTAAATAAAATATATTTATATTTATATAAATATAAATATAAATTTTATTTCCAAAATGAGAGTATATACGGGCATTTATCACATATAAATAGAAGCTTAATATAAATATTTTTAATATATAATTTTAAAACTAAGAGGTTAAAAAAAACAAATACAAATTTCCAAATTATTAAATAAATTCTTGTCATGAAATAAATAAAGTTTTTTATGTATTCATAATAAATACCTTAACAAAATTTAAAATTATTAAGACTCCTATTTTTCTTTAATAAAAAAATTTTTTTTTGCACATCAATAAAAAAATAACAATTAATAATAAAATATATATCAATATATAAATTATATTTTTTTAGTAATAATATAACTGTGAGATGATGGTAATGATGACATCTTGGATCCCTTAAGTTGTGAGAGAGGCAACCACAAAAAAAATAAGGCTTCAAAATGTGTTCCGTATTTTTGTAATATAAAGAAGCAATTTATGTGAAATTGAAAAAAAAAAATTATCTATCATATTTTTGAAATTCTTTTCTATTTTTAGGTTATTTTTGTGAAAAGCCCATAAATAATAATAATAATAATAATAATAATAATAATAATAATAATAATAATAATAATAATAAAAGACAAGAGCGTCAAAAAGAGGAAATAAATACTTTGCGGAAATAAAAGAAAAATAATTAAATAATTAAATAAATAGTTATATTAATATATAAGGTTAGTAAATAAAGAAAGAAATGAACAATTATCATCTTCTTCTTCTTCTTCCGTGTGGGCCTTTGCCGAAATTGATGAGAGAGAGAGAGAGAGGGAGGGAGAGAGAGACTTTCATTTAATCCATCAAATTTAGCTAAGAATTAAAGAAATACAAGATGGTTTTGAAGACTAATTAAAGAAATTAAGTACCTTTTATTTTAAGCTTGTTTTATTTTAAGCTTTATTTCCTTAGTTTTATGATTATGCAAGTTTGGGTTAGAGAGAGAAAGTGTGTTCAAATTGTTAAAATAGATAGAAATTATGTTAAAATGATGAGTATTTGATGAATTGTTGGCTAGTTATTTGAAACGAGTATAAATGATGGAAATATGATTATGGGTAGATTATGCCTAAATTAGGGTTTAGTATAGATGGATTTAATTATTATAATAGATGAATTTAATGTTGTTTTAATATATATATATATATATATATAATGATTTTGTGGTTAGAAATTGATTATGGGCAAGTTTGCACAAAGTTGATAAATTTATGGTTACGCAAAAATTAGAGTTTGGTATAAATGCCTATAATTGTTGGAATTGTAACACCCTTACATACTAAGTACATACAATATGTATACCCATGTTTATAGAGTACATATATAGAATACAAGAATGTTACAGTCAATCACTATGAAAAATTATTTTAATTAACCTCAAAATATTTATAATATTTAAAGAAAAGCTTTATTCGTAAACCCACACATTTCATAAATTAGAAATAGTATATTTAATAGAAAATTTCTGGAAAAAATTTTGCCAGAGTTTTGTCTGTATTATTAATATTCCATAAAATCAATCAACACAACCTGCACAAAGAATTTACACTCCTAAAATATTTGTATGATCAATCTTCAATAATTCTCCAAAATATTGTATCTTTAATAACCATATCAAGATATAAAAACCATAACGTTATCTACAAAGTTCACATACGTTTAAAAGCATCAACCATCTCATTTACATATGTATAAATACAACAATTTCCTCACTAATTCCAAATATTTAAATTGTAGTTAATATGTAGAAAAACCAATATATATAATAGTAAGGAAAACTATACATGTATGCGATTCTAGCATGATTGGTCTTGTGGTAATAAAGACACTACAATCTCGGCTCACACTGGACCATTCTACTCTACAGTTCTATCTTCTGCGCTATACATCTAACTGCGTTAAGCAATTTGCTTAGTAGTACATATTTTAATAATAATAAACAAGTAAATAAAAAATACTTATCAGCACATAAAATACCACCACACAATGCATCACATATTACTCAAAGATACTCATTGTTTTATAAGCCATAAAACATAACACCTCTACAACTCATACATACTCACATACTCATACACATACACACATTGGGCCCAATAAGTCCCTGCATAAAACCCAAGTTCCAGAAATATTAATTAAATCTATCTTGATACCAGGGCAAGTTTTATATAAATCGCCCATTAACACCAAGGGCAATTGTTATATAAATCACCCGAAGGCTGCCCTCTCTTAACACTGAGGAAAAAATGTCTATCATTGCCCGAAGGCCCTCTCCTCAGTACAAAAGTGCTCAACATCAGTGTGACTTGACAATACCTTACCCATAAGCATAACCATCCCCAAATATAGTGCTAACAACCCGACTCGACAAAGTCAACACCCACCTTCCAAACTATCTCACATTACACATTTAAAACACATTTTCACAATTTCTTTATGTTGATATTGATGGATAATCAAGCTCTATTTTGATCATTGACAATCAAATTGATAAAGAACTAATGATTTCAAACAAGTCTACTTTACAGAGTTAGGATTCGAGTAGCTTTGTGCGACCGCTCGAACTGTAGACCGAGTGACCGTATAATTACAGTGCAAGCTCAAAATCAAACTGTCATACAGATCTCTCCGAGCCAAGAAAACTGAACAGATATACTCATGTGTCGAACAGAGAACTGAACAGACATAGAGAGCACCGAGCTAAATATAGAACAATCGAGCTAAGCACAACAGCGTAGCTCTATATCGATCGGACAAGCCAACTTTGACAACTGAGTTAAATCCATAATTTCCATAGAAGAGTTTGCATTGTTAGTGTGCAATGAAGTAGAGATGCCTGGTAGGCATGTGACCGTACAAAGAACTAAGCAACCTCACCAGATCAAGGTAAAAATTCATAAACTCACAAAAGTGATAGCGGTCTTGGTGAGTGGTGAAGTTAGGATGTCAGATCTTCAAGCGACTGCATGTGACAAAGAGCTAAAATACTAAAAAGAAAAGAAGGGATATCGGTCAGCTCTCGTGGTGCTACCTCAATGCTCAAAACCTTGTGTGCCCGTCCAAAAAAACTGAGCTATGACAGAAGTCTAGCTGATTTAAATTTTAGCGCCAAATATCTCAGACCAATGATAACTAGACACGTGGAAGAAGAAATTTGATTTTAACAGTAATTTATGATGAACGACCGCATGGTGAGCTAGACGACTGCATGACACAAAAATATGGGCAAACAAGATTCTGTTAGACAGCAAGATTCAACCATTGGAACTAGCCGTACACCAACCTTCGGACATAGAATTAGTTGAAGATAAGCACTGAACATGTGGGAACCACTTCAAATGGCTAGCTTAAGCCAAATTGCTATAAATACCACATTAAACTTCAATTTTGTGGTTAGAGAATACTTTGATTGCTATTGTAATTTCATTGAGCAATATTTTTCATTATCTTGTCTAAAGATCAAAAGATGAAACTTTAAAAATCTTAGAGTGTTGGGTGTGAGTATTAAACACCATATAATTTTGAGTGTTAGCTTAGAAACACTTAGAGTGAGCATGGAAAAACTCTTGTAAGGGTTATAAGGATTGATCTTAAACCATTGTTATGGTTTGGTGTGAGCAAGGGAAAACACCAAGTTAGAGTTAAGCTTATAAAATCTCAAGACTAGTGGAACCTTAACAAGTTGTTAAGGAAGTGGATGTAGGATTGAGGTAAATTCAAACCACTATAATTCTTTGTGTTCTTTCTTTTCAAACTCTACTCCATCTCCATCTACATCTTCTTCATCTCTTACTTTTTAAGCTTTAAATTTACCATCATTCTTCAAACAACCAATTAACCCCCCTTTTGGTTGCTAGTTTGGGACAACAATTGGTATCAAAGCTAGTGAATTTCTTCAAACTTATTGTGAAATTTTGATCCAAAATGGCAACCATTTCATCAATAAACAACTTCACATATGGAAACCTAAATTCATCCCTTAGACCTTACTTCGATGGAACGGATTACTCCTATTGGAAACACAAGATGTTTTTGTTCCTAGATATTGAAGGAATTGAGCTTTGGGAATTTGTTGAAAATGAGTGAAAACCTCCTACTCATGAAGTTGATGATGTCAAAGTTCCTCTTCCTAAATCACAATGGCCAAGTGCTAATGTGAGAGATCGATTCAAGAACCATAGGGTAGCCTCTATCTTAATGAATTCAATATCAAGAGATGAAGTTGGGAGAGTTCAACATCTCACTTATGCACATTGCAATTGGAAAACTCTTGAGAACTATCATGAGAGTACTACCCAAGTGAGGCTCACCAAGAAGGAAATGTATTTGCATGACTATGAGTTATTCAATATGAGGCCCAACAAAAATTTCACCGACATGACAAACCAGCTGGTTACCATTGTTAATGAATTAAAGAAATATGGCAAGATATATGATCAAGATGATGTTAACAACAAGATCTTAAGATCACTTAGAGCAAAGAAGGGTTTTGAGTCTTAAGTTTCTTCAATTGACAAAGCTCATGACCTTAGCTCTTTGAAAACTGATGAACTTGTCGGAAAGCTACTCACCTTCGGATTGCACACTAAAAAAGAAGAAGAGCAAGGTAAAAAGGATAAGAGGAGAGTAATAGCTCTCAAAGCCATCAAAGAAGTTGGGAGCTCAAATGGTGAAGAGAGTGATGATGAAAAAGAATTGGCTATGCTATCTAAAAGGATAAGTGATTGGAAGAGAAAGAGAAGATTACAAGCTAACAAAGGTACATTTCCTAAATCCTCTTTTAAAGATAAAGATAAAAAAAAATGAAGTGAAATGCTATAAATGTGGCAATTCTGGTCACATCAAGTCTGATTGCTTTAAATTGAAAAGCAAGAAGAAGTGGGATAAGGAAAAGCAGAGATCACTCAAAGCCACATGGGATGATGACTCCTCAAGTGAAGAAGAAGAGAAAGAAGAAGAGGAAATTACAAATCTATGTCTCATGGCTATTAAAGATGACAATAACTCCAAAGAGATAAGTACTTTATCTTTGAACTTAATTGCATATGATAATGATGTTGATGATGCTTTAGATGAGAATCGCTTGATTGAGCATATGAACTTTAGAATAGAAAAGTATTTCTCTAAGATGAAATTTTATAAAGATAAATGTTTCAAATTAGAAAA
Source organism: Garcia nutans (assembly GCA_947685225.1). Classification (NCBI taxonomy): domain Eukaryota; kingdom Viridiplantae; phylum Streptophyta; class Magnoliopsida; order Malpighiales; family Euphorbiaceae; genus Garcia; species Garcia nutans. The sequence goes on along the minus strand of CANTUV010000024.1, from coordinate 9,018,968 downwards.
GAATTTTGTGTCTTTGAAAAACTCTACATTAGATGAAAACTTGTTGAACTCAATTGATGAAATGATTAGAAACTCACATGGTTTAGAAAATGTGATTAAAGAAAATAAAATATTGAAGGATGAAATAAATGAGCTAAAAGAGTCAATTTTAAATTTCACAAGGGATGTAACACCCTTAATTTTTGGAAATTTAAAAAAAAAGTTTAAATTGGATAAATTTAATAAATGATTTAAATGGAAAATGAAAGGATTTTAAGTGATAAAGTAAAATGTATATTTGAAATATATTTAAATGACATATGCAAGACATATATATACCTAAGATATACATCACATATATATATTCTATAATTAAGTGTATAGTGATTATAATATATATATATATATAGATAAGGATGGGATTAAAGGAAGAGGTGAGACATTTTCTTTTACTTTCTTCTTTGCCGTGAATTGAGATAGAGAGAGAGAGAGTAAGGAGCTTTTTTCTTCTACCATACACCAATTTTATAAGGGATTCCAAGGATTCAAGTAGAGTTTTTGAGGATTCTTCATCAATTGGTAAGTTACTTTATCAATTTTGCAAGTTCTTTGGAATTTTATGGAAGAACTGTGGATTTTGCGATTGTGGATTAGCATATTTTAATAGCTTATTTCGGTATTATGAAGTTGTTGTGAGTAGTTAATAATGATTTTAAGATTGAATTGAAGAAGTGATTGAATTTAAGTTGAGTTTGGAAGTGGTTGTGTTGAATGGTTGAGTGCAAAATGTAGAAATTTTGCCTGACAAGGCCAGTGACACTGCCATGTCATTGGGCGTGTCAACAGTGTTGAGTTTCAACGTTAATCACAAAACGAGTAACACAACCATGTCTCTGAACGTGTCATAGCTATTGTAAGGCAAAATAATGGACACGGCCACTAACAGACCCATATTGTTGGGCATGTTAAAGTTTCAATAATGCAGAATTAATGACACGGGCAATGATACGCCCATGCTGTTGGACTTGTCAAACCTTCTATAAGAGTGGGTTAATGACATGGTCATTAACACACCCGTGTTGTTGGGCGTGTTACTTGAGGAAATTGTCCAAAATAACTCTTTTCTTTGTCTTTCATTTGTAAATCCTAATTTAAATGGTTTGATCTTGAGAACGCCTTAGAATGTGGTGTTAAATGGTTGTTTGCCCAACCCTAGTGTTGAAGGGCAACTTGGAAGAGAAGGTTGGAGGGGGTTTTGAAGCTTGTTTTGGAGTGCTTTCTAAGGTATGTACAAACTCTTGATAAATGGAATGTGATTGCATTACATTTAGCCTAACACATTTTGGATGGAAAATATTTTAAGCTACTTGATACATGAACATTGTTCCATGACATGCAAATTGTTATGTATGCATTACTATGCATTATGAAAAGCCATTGTTAATGGCTAGATTCAATAAAATGTGAATTATGTGCAAGATGTGAAAAATAATCCAAAGTGTTTGGGTAATGTGGTTTTGTTATGAAATGACATTGATATGAATGAGGAAAAAAAAAAGGGAAAATGAGAAAGAAATTGATGATGGAAAATATAAATTAATTGTGTGCCTAGAATGTTATTCAATTTTCAGAGTTCTGTGTTTGGCGGCATGCCCATGAGGTTATCCTCACTATTTGCCTTCGGGGCTAGACGCTGGGCATCACTGTGATATGATTTGCCTTCAAGGCTAGCTTTTGAGCATTACTTGATTTGCCTTTGGAGCTAGACACTTGGTGTCATTGTGGACCTAAACAGTAACTCTATGATTTGAATGATGTATTAGTTTGCTTGGACCCATACTTATGTATGTGTTTGTGTGAATAATTAAATGATGAAAGAATATGTTTAAAAGTGAGCTCAGATGTCATATTATGACATAGCATATGAGCATTTTGCATTGGCATTATTTTTAAAGTGTTATTATTATCAAAGTTTGTACCCCTAGGCTTTTAGCTTAGCTTGATTATAATTCATCGCGCAGGTGACTGGGGTGATCCGGTAGAGCCGGAGAGTTCTACTAGACCAGGTAGGGTCTAGGCTGGTGTTGGTTGAGCTTGAAGTGTGTTGCTACATCAAGATCAGAGTCATTTTACTAGCATGTATAAATTTGATGTCATAGTACTTTTTGATATTATGCATATTATATTATATTTTTTTGGAGTATAAATATAAATATTGTAAATTATACAGAATGTTTTGAATAATTGAGTAATGCGAGGTTTTATATATTTTGATATGTATATATATGTATAAATATTTTGAGGAATGGGGAATAAGAAAATTTTTATTAAACATGATTGTGACATTTTATACCGTATATATATATTTTACATGTACAGAGTGTGTGTATTATACGTTTATAGGGTATAAGGGTGTTACAAGAAAAAAGAGGCCTTAGATACATTGATAAAAAATCAAAGACCTCTAAAAAGCATGGTTTAGGGTTCATTGATTCATCTAACACTTCATCTAATGCACCAATATTTGTTATAGCTTCTGCAACATAAACATCTAGTGTTGATCTTGTAAAGAACATTGATGCACAAACCAAGCCTAAAAATCCTAAAAAGATTACTTTGGGTTCATAAGGCTCTAGAACTAAATTTCTAAAAGCAAATCATGCATTCATGTATAAAATGCATGTACATAAACATAAAAATGCTCAAAAACAGTCTCATTCAACACACACTTGCAATTGTGTGCATGGTTCATTAAATTCTAATAGGAAAGTGCATAAGTATAGAACCTTGTATCAATGCACTTATTGTATAAAATTTGGATATAAGAGCACATTTTTCTATATTAGAAAGGCTTATCTCAAGTTAGAGGATCCTTCTATTACTAACCCCCAAAGGCCTAACTTCATTTGGGTACCTAAAAGAAGATGGGCATTGTCATTTTATAGGTATGCCTAAAATCCACTATCAATAAAATTGTTTAGGTTATGGATAGTGGATGCTCAGGGCATATGATTAGTAATGCAAAGCTCTTTACAACACTCACTTACAAGCATGGAGGTAATGTAACTTTTGGTAATAATGCTAAAGGTAAAATTATTGGTATTGGTTCCATTGGCATGCTTGGTAAAAACATGATTGATAATGTTTGGCTTATTGATGGATTGAAGCATAATTTGCTTAGAGTAAGTCAATTATGTGATAAAGGTTATGATGTAAGTTTTAACTCTAAAGGATTCAAAGTTACCAATGCAAAATGGTGAGATTGTATACAAAGGAGTTAGAATTGACAATACATATAAAAAGTGACTAATGTTCCAATAATGCATTTGAATGTTTGATTACCATTAATAATGATGCTTGGTTATGGTATAGAAAACTAGGATATGCTAGTATGGATCACTTATAATACACTAGTAAAGAACAATTAGTTGATGGTCTCCCTAAAGTAAAATTTGATAAAGATAAGACTTATGAACCTTATCAATTTGGTAAGCAACATAAAAGTTCATTCAAATCTAAGAACATTGTAGGCACTTCTAGACCATTAGAACTCATTCACATAGACTTGTTTGGACCAAATAGAGTTTCTAGATTAGGTGGAAAGTTATATGTATTTGTACTTGTGGATGATTAAGGTTTATATGGTTTAATTTCTTAGCTCAAAAGAATGAAGCTCTCAATTATTTTAAAATATTTGCAAAAAGAGTTAAAAATAAAAAGGCTATCTAATCATATCTATTAGAAGTGATCATAGTAAAGAAATTGAAAATGAGTACTTTGAAAATTTTGCAATGATTTTTGTATCTCACATAATTTTTCGGCTCCTAGAACACCACAAAAAAATAGTGTGGTTGAAAGAAAAAATAGAAAATTAATTGAAATGGCTAGGTCAATGTTTGATGAGTATGAATTACCATCTTACTTTTGGGCGAAAGCCGTTAATACCGCTTGTTTTCAAATTGTGTTTACAAAAGGCCCTTGATAAACAAAATTTCTTATGAGCTATGGAATGAAAGAATACTTAAAATTTTATACCTTAGAGTGTTTGGATGCAAATGCTTTATATTGAATACCAAGGATAATCTTGAAAAATTCTCATCCAAATCAGATGAATGCATATTTTTAGAAAATTCATCATCTAGCAAAGCATATAGATTATTTAATAAACGAATACTAGTAGTTGAAGAATCAATTCATGTTGTTTTTAATGAATCCTCTAAACTTGATCAAAGGAAAGGTTTTGTTCTTAATGATTTTGTAGAAACATTTGAACAACAAGAAATAATCAATGCTCCAAAGAATAATCTTGATGGACAAGATAAAGAATCTAAAGAGCTACCCAAAGATTAGCATTACAAGAAGGATCATCCAAAAGAACATATTATTGGTGACACCTCAAAGGGAGTTACTACTAGATCTCAATTTAAATACTTAGATTCTAATATTGCTTCTGTTTCTCAAATTAAGCCAATGACCATTGAGGAGGCTCTTAGTGATGAGTTTTGGGGCTTGCTATGCAAGATGAACTCAACCAATTTGAGAGGAACAAAGTATGGGAACTTGTACCTAAACTTAAAGATTATCCAATTATAGGATGTAAATGGGTATATAGGAATAAGTTTGATGAAAATGGTCTCATTACTAGAAATAAAGCTAGATTGGTAGCCGAAGGCTATAACCAAGAGGAAGGCATTGACTATGATGAGAAATTTGCCTCCGTTGCTAGATTAGAAGCCATTAGAATATTGCCTACATTTGTATGTCACATGAATTTTAAACTTTTTCAAATGGATGTTAAAAGTACATTTGTAAATGGGTTTATAAATGAGGAAGTTTATGTTAAATAATCTCCCGGTTTTAAAGATTATAAATTTTCAAATCATGTTTTTAAACTTACCAAAGCACTATATGGATTGAAACAAGCTTCAAAAGCTTGGTATGATAAACTTAGTGCATATTTGGTTGAAAATGGTTTTTGAAAAGGCAAGGTTGACACAACTCTTTTTGTTAAGAAGAAAATGCATAACATTTTGATTATTCAAATTTATGTTGATGACATTATATTTGTTGCTACTAATGAATCTTTACGCAAGAAATTTGCTTCTTGTATGACTAGGGAATTTGAGATGAGCATGATGGGTGAACTCAAATTCTTCCTTGAACAATAAATTAAGCAATGCAAGGATGTGATCTTCATCAACCAATGTAAGTACACAAAGGAACTGCTAAAGAAGTTTGGAATAGATGGTTCCAAATCAAGTAAGACTCTGATGAGCACATCCTTGAAACTTAACAAAATGAAAGTGGTAAGGTGGTAGATGAGAAGAAATATCGAGGTATTATTGGATCACCACTTTACTTAACTGCATTTAGACCAGATATAATATATAGTGTATGTTTGTGTGATAGATTTCAATCTTGTCCTTAGGAATCACATTTGAATGCAACAAAAAGAATTTTAAAATACTTGAGTGGTACTTTGCATTTAGGTCTATGGTATCCTAGAAATACATCATTTGGCATATTAGGCTTTTCTAATGCGGATTTTGCCGGTAGCCTACTAGATAGGAAAAACACCACCGGAGCATGCCATTTTCTATGTGAATGCTTAGTTTCTTAGTTTAGCAAGAAACAAGTGTCAGTTGCTTTATCTATAGCGGAAGCCGAATATGTTGTGGCGTATTTTTGTTGCACACAAGTTCTTTGGATGAAACAACAATTGCTTGACTATTAAAAATATTTGATCACATTCCTATTAAATGTGATAATACTAGTGCAATCAATTTATCCAAGAATCCCATTCAACAATCTAGTAAGCATATAGACATCAAACATCATTTCTTAAGGGATATTGTTCAAAATCACAACATAGTTTTAGAATATGTTGAAACTCAAAATTAACTTGCGGATATTTTTACAAAACACTTAAATGAAGAAAGAATGAAATTTATAAAACAAAATATTGGCATGATTGATGGAAAATCTCTTGTATAATCATTTTTTATTTATCTCAAAATGCATTTTGATCATATGAGCTTAAAATTTTTCAAAACTCAAAGTTGGCTCCCCTTGTGCAATCGCACGGTATACTCAGAGATCGCACATCATTTGATCTTCCTGAGCCCGAGCCACACAAGTGATCTTCTCCAGAGCCTTAACATGAATCTCTAGATCTTTGACTTGCATTTCTACCGAGCCCGAGCTTTAAAGCATCTCTCTTCAGTGAGCAAACAAATCGCGCGGCCAGTCAAACCCAAAATTTCAAAAAAATTTTACCGCTACATTCCTCTCAAAATTGTGCAAACATGCACTTCCAAGAGAGCTCGCCAGACTGAGCTGGTGGTCGTCCAACAGTTCAGGCGACCGATAGAGTGTGTAATTGAATTTTTTTATGTTGGAACTTTCAAAAATTCAAATTTTTGTCCCCCAAACGGTAAAAAAAATGGCTATTTTTTTAATTTTTGTCTATAAATATCCCTATTTTGCATAAAAATACATCTTTAAAATTTCAAAAACATATATTCAAACAATCTTCCAAGAATTTACTCATCAAGGAGAAGATTTTGAAGCTTTTTCATCAATTTGAAGTAGTTAGTTCAAAGCATCACCAATAATCTATTTCTTTCTACATTTCTTCCAATCTTCTATATTTCTATTTTCTTTTACTTTATTTTTTGATTGAGAATATGACACACAAAACAAAAATCACTAAAAAGAAAACCACAACTAAGGGAAAAGGGATTGTCATTAGTGAGCATCAACCTCAACCTCAACCCAAACCTAAACACTTCACTAGAAAAAGTTTCCAACCATACAAACCCAAGTAAAAAATTGAGGATGAGAAAATCAAGTATTATATGCTCAAGAAAAAGACCCTTGAACTAACCAAAATGCTTGCAGAAAGGATGCTCCTAACCTTAAACATCCAAGGTGAAATCTATAACTACCTTGATAGAATTGGATGGAGGCAAATTTGCATTTCTTAATGAGCTAGGTTACTCTAGCCTCTTAATGGAATTCTTAATGTCTCTAAGGGTAGAGAAAAATCATAATGCACCTATAGGATTTTATGGAGTTTTTTTTGGACTTTTTGACCAAGATTTTGCTCTTTCCTTAGAAGAATTTAGAGAGGTTTAGGGGTTTCAAACTCATTGAGCTTTCTCCTACAATGATGTAGATTTTCCTTTAAAAGATTATTCATCATTTTGGAGTGATCTATCCATTGAAACCCAATACAATAATAGGTCATCTATAGCCATCCACTTTAGGACCCTTCTCTTTTGGCTCTTGCATAGAATCATCACTTACACCGTTCACCAAAGAAGTGATGAAAATGAGAAAGTTACTCAACGTGACTTATTTTTCTTATATGCTATTGTGCATAATGAGCCAATCTAAAGTGCTAGATTTCTTATTGACACCTTTATACATCATGGGAAATTTATAAGGTAGTTTCCTTCTTTCTATCTTCCCAAATTACTAATCTTGCAACTCTAAGTGATCCCCTTGATCCATCTACAAACTCCATCAACCTAGACTACCTTGAACATGCTAGATGTATCCAAAAGGTTGATAATCACTATGAGTATACATTTGGTAGCAAGGGAGTTATCCAAAGGGAAAAAGAAGAGACCTAAGTATCATATTATGGAAGACGAAGGTGAACCTATCCATGTTCAAGTTGAACACCCCCCTAAAACTTCTACCAAAGAAAAAGGTGAATCATCCAAAACTCTAAAACTTATCCTTAAGGCCATATCTTCTCTCCAAAAATAATTAAAACATTTTAAGAAGGATGTCACAAAGAGTATCACAAAACTCAACAAAAAGGTTGATCTCCTTTCCCATATTCATCATGACATATATGACTTCCAAGGGAAATTTGATCTTCCTCAATGTGAGTTAAGTGAATGGGATGTGAGTGAACATATTGAAAGTCATTATGAAGGATCCTTACCATCATTCTTCAAACAACCAATTCACCCCCCTTCTTGGTTGCTAGTTTGGGACAACACTTTACCAAGTTATGTTCACACTAATTATTCTCGAGTCACATTCGCAAATGCGACTCACTCCACACACTTTATCCATTTTTACGTTTTTTTTTCTCATCACGTTACTCATGTATTATCAATTCGTATCATTTTTATTCTTTTTACATAATTTATCATATTTTTTCCCATTTTAATACTTAATACCAAAATTACCCACACTTTAAAATAACTGCATATACAATACCAACTCAACACACACACTTCACAATATATCATATTCTCTTATTCCTAAATCCTTTCCTCTCTCCCATCTCATTTATCCCTATTAATTCCTAATATTGACATTAGATACTCCACTTAGCTTATCATTTCATAACTTATGCATTTCATGCATAATGTCACATCAAAAGAATACTAAGCTCCTCAAAGTGTACTAAAATGAACAATGCCTTACACGTAGATTTATTTGGAAAGGATACTAAGATATGTACATATTTTAGTTGGACATAAAAATCACCTAGTTCCACTTGTCACCACCAAACACTAAATATTTTCTTTAGGACAACCTTGACCTAAACACAAATAACCAAACTATAAATAACATTATTCATTTAAATTCATTTTCACGCCAAATTACCATCAAACTTCTATTATTTACTCCATTTCTACCAAATTCTCAACAAAACCCTATTGTCACCCTTTACTACTTTGTTCAAACTTCAACATATCAAATTTATTTCCATTATTTTACTATAAAATAATTACTCATATACCACAATATTATCAAAACAACTCAATTTAACAATTAGAAACAGTTTTTCATAAAAACCATAATTCACATATTATAACCATAAACACCAACTTTACCAAAATCTACTCATATCACATTTCCAACCACAAAATCTTAACATTTACATTATAATAACTCTAATTCATCTCATTCTAATAATTAAAAAATCACCCATGTTGAAAACCCTAATGATACATATTCTTCCCATAACCCCAATTCATCCAAACTCATCCATATCAAAGTTCAAACTATAAAATCATTACATGTATATTAAAACAATATTTAATTATTTCATTTTAACAATTATAATCATTCATACCAAAATCTTAATTTGTACCTAACCTCTCCATACCTCTAAATTTATCAACTTTGTCCATTTTAATCAACCAACCAACAATTCATCGCATACTCATCATTTTAAATCAATTACTATCAATTTAACAATTTAAATACACTTTCTCTCACTAAAAATTCAATACATAAGCTTAAAAACTCAAAAGTAGAAGCTTTAAGAGAATTACTTACTTGTTTTCTTATTTTTTCTTCAAAATCTACTTGAAACCTTTAGATTTCTATATAATTTGAGGTGTTTGAGAAAAATTCTCTCTCTCTCTCTCTTTCTCTCTCTCTCTCTCTCTCTCTCTCTCTATCTAGCTTGGAAATTTTGGCCATGGCATGGGAAGAGGAAGAAGAAGACTATTTTTTAGTGTTTTCCCTCTTTTCCCATCCATAAATAATTATTTATTTAATTATTTAATTATTTTCTACTTTTAATTTCCACCACATACTATTCTTCTTAATTTGACTTTTTATTTTAAATTAATTAATTTTCATCTTCCATCTATAAATATACATGTATATGTCTTTTATATCTCAGGTATATGTATATGCCATTTATACTTTAAAGATTCTTTATATAACTAATATGTATATAATATATACTGCATGTGTACATTATGTGCACAACATGTGTATATCTTGCATATGTTAGATATATACTTTGTATATATTATATATCTTTTTTGTGTATACATTTAGCACATACCCACATATACCTCTACCAACACTTTAATTAATCACCAAATATTATTTAATTTAACTAAAACCACGGATATTACATGAATGAAATAATTTAACATTGTTATAATGAAATAATTTAATGTTGTTATAGTATATATATGGTGATTTTATGGTTGAAAATTGAATATGGATGAGTTTGGATAAAGTTAGGGTTATGGCCATATTATGTGAAAATTAGGATTTTTGAAAGAGGTTGAGATAACTATAGAAATGAGTTGTGTTATTGTTATTTTGTTATGTAAGTAATGATTTTATAGTTAAATGTTGGAAATGAATTAGGTTGGATGAAGTTTAAGCAAAGTAGCAAGTGATGAATTTAGGGCTTTAATGGAATTTTAATGAAATTTCATAAATAATGGTAGTTTAATATACATCAGTCATATTAGTGATTTTAAATGAATAATAATGTTTGTTGTTGGATTTATATGTGTGTAGATAAAATTGGTGAAATTTAGGATTTTCATTTGGAAAGAGTTTTGAAAGGAATTCAAGGTTAGTATAAGTTTATAATAATTATTATTTAAATAGTGTTGAAGATAGCATGACACATTGTAAATTTAAGAATGTGTTATGACACTTTTACTTTTGGATGAGATATAAGTATTAGTAATATACAATTAAAAGTGTGGTTATTGAATGTGATATGAATAGTGAGCCATTGTAAAATGGCTATTGATATGTTTGTGTAAAATGTATAAAATATAAAATATGTTTAAAGATGAGTAAGAAGATAAGAAATATATAAAGTGATAAGTAATGAGAAAGCAAATATGGAAAGTAGTTATGAATATGAAAAATATGAAAAGACGTGGGAAAAGAGTAAATATGGTGAAACTTGATACAATATGATGTGAATGTGTGATAAGATATTGTGTGTTTGTGACCTATATAATTACTTGTCCAGACAGTTGAGATAATAATGCATATGTTATTAGACCCAAGCAGAGCTAGGTCATGTTATTGAATTTAAAAATGGATTCAAGCAGAGTTGGGTCATGAAAGTGGTGTAATATTTGGACCTGATAATTCTATTGGGAGTATTGGGCCCAATGTGTATGTGTATGGGTGGATGTTATGTAAATATGTGTTACAATGTGTGTGTTATGTAATACGGTAAATTGTAATATAAGATGAGAATTTTGATATATATATATATGTATATATATATATGATAAATGAGTTATAATTAAATGGTAATTATAGTATTATAATAAATGATAGAATGAAAAAGTATATATATATATATGTAATATGTGTTGTTTTAAACTTGTACTGCTAAGCTCTATGGCTTAGCATGGTTGTGTGAATCGTACATATGAGAGGGTTTCAGACCTAAGAGGCCAAGACTGTGACTGAAAATTTTGGAGGTTGTGTATGTCATGAGACCAGATGTGCCAGGGATGTAGTCATGTATATTTTGTATTATTGTATGCATTTATTTTTGTATAATGTAACATATCCTTTGTATTTTAAACATGATTTTGGGAAATGATATGTGTATATGTATGTATATTTATAAAATATAGAGTTTTTGCTAATTGTTGAGACATTTGGAGGAATGGTTATGGACAAAGGATTTTATGAAATTTTTATTATTAGGAGTATTGGATTTTTACGCAAGTTGTGGATTTGTTTTTTTTTTTAGATTATTGAAATTACAAATAAAACTCTGGCGAATTCTTTTCAGAGATTTTTTTTAAATATTTATTTTTGGTATTTAAATTATTAGTGAGAAATTTTATTTATGTATTAAAATATATTTTAAGGATTAAAATATTTTTCTTATAAATATAGAAATTTTAGAATGACTGGAATTGTGACATTTTTGTATTATGTATGTGTATTTTACTTATACAAGTTGTAGGTATTATATTTATATAGAGTATAAGAGTATTACAGAACCTCCTTCTCTCAGATAAGAATCTATTCTTCCAATATGTTGTAGACCCTATCCTTAATATCCTAAGAATTTCCCTTGATCCTGAGTTTGTCTAACACTCAATGTATCACATATGTGGATTCTCTCCTCTGCTGGTGTATTCGAAATAAAGAAAATTGTAAATTTATTAAAATTGACTAGCTACCCTGATGCCTTCTCATAAAGTTTCAAGAGTTCTTGAATTGAGATGCTTTCTTGAGAGGTAGCCTTGAAAAAAAGAAAGTTATCATCTGCAAAGAACAAGTGAGAAATTTCTAGAGCACCTATTGCAACCTTATAACCATGAATCCTTCCCATTGCCTCAGCCCTCCCCAACATGGCTAACAATCCTTCAACATAAGTTATAAATAAGTAAGGCAATAGTGAATCCCCCTGACAAAGCCCTTTGGTTGGTTGGATTGGCCTAGCTTAAAACCATTTAAGTTGATGGTGAAATGAACAAAGGTGACACATCATTATTAGCCGAATCTATTGCTACTCAAACCAAGCTTCCTCATCATTAGCTCAAGGAAATTTCATTTTATCTTGTCACAGGCTTTGCTTTTATCAATTTAAGAGTAGCCTAGCATGATTTTCCTTATGAATTTCTCTTTCAGAAAGCGTAGGTTTTCAAAAGTGATCAAGGCATTGTCTGTGATGAGATAGCCTGTGGTAAATGCACTATGTGCTTCTGAAATCATCTCTGACAAAACTTTCTTTAGACAGTTAACTAGAACTTTTGAGACAATCTTGTACATAACACAGTTAACTAGAACTTTTGAGACAATCTTGTACATAACATTATGCAAAGCGATTGGCCTCATGACAGAGATTTTTTTGGATTAGATTTCTTAGGAATAAGGACCAGATTAGTGTTATTCCAATCCTGGGGTAGACAACCATTCTGAAAGAGTCTCAACCATTCACTTGTAATATCTTGGCCGATGATATGACAAAATGCTTGATAGAAACCAGGGTTCATGCCGTCTGGCCCTGAGAATTTATTAGGATGCATTGAAAAGATAGCTTCTTTATCTCTAGCGTCGTGAATTCTTCCTTCAAAAACTGGTTGTGAGCTTCGGACACCTTTGAGTTAACAAACTGTACTACTTCCTCCACCTCATAGGCCTTGGCTTCAAAGAGCTCAGTAAAATGACTTATAATCAATTGACCATACCGTTACTCAACTTACACCAAGTACCATCATCCCTTCTTAAGTTACTGATGTTATTTTTTCCTCCTTGCAGAATTATTGCGAGTTGAAACAACTAATTTGTACATTGATCTAATATTATAACTTTTAACACATTTAATATGATGGACGAGAAATTCATAAATATTATACCAATTAATAAATATTATGTCAAATTAATTATTATAAACACGGTAATTATAATTCATAAAAAATAAATATAGCTAATGAAAATTACCATATTCATGTTCTGAAGGGAAAACAATCATGATAAATATATATCAATAGTTAATTATAAAATTCAGCTATTAATTTTTCTGCCTTTTCAATTCATATCATTTATTTTAAGGGGATAGTTTGGTACATTATAATATTAAGAATTAAATTATAGTCATAATAATTATTTAATATTTACATAAATAATCGTAGTAATAACTAATGAATATATTATTGATGGTCTGATATTTACCTTCAACTTTATACATTTTTATGATTATATATATATTTTTGTCAATTATAAGAGAAATTTATGCCGGTTTTTATCTTTGTATCAAAAGTTTTTTTTAACATTTTATAAAATTGTATAATAAACTCATAATAATCTGATTAAAAAAACTAATAATAATCTAATAAAAAATTTACAAAAATTGGCATGTATATAATAATCGCATAATAGTTTTTGTATATACTATTTAGAGCTCATAAATTTCTAAATTAATGAAATTTTTTTTGATAAATTTGATAATGTTTTTTTGTGGATTGATGAATTTATATGATGAATTTTTTGAAATTTTATAAAAAATTCTGAAGTTAATTTGTAATTATGTCTCAAGTTATAATCATAATTGTAAGAAAAATTTTATTAATTAAAAATTTTAAAAGATTCAATTGATTTCTAAAGTTATTGTATTATATTGTCAATTTAATTTTAAATTTTAATTCAAAATTAATTTAAATTTTAGTACTTCACCAAATTCATAAAGTTGAATAATCTAATTAATTTCCAATGGAAATTTACAAAATAGATAAATAGTATGGCATAACAAATTTCACAGTCATTTTAATTTTTTTCCTTCACATTAATATCAAATTATTATTATTATTTAAAATAAATTTATCCCTATATTAATTATAAATTAACAATTATTATTTCTCTTTATTCCAAATTGACAGACATTTTTTTGTTTAAAATTATAATCAACTTATTATTTTAATAAATTAGTTGATATTTAAAATTTTTATTTTACTTATATTTATTATTACTTATTAAAAATATTTAATAAATATATCTCATATTAAAATACAAGTATAATAAAAAAATACATATAAATTTATATTTTTAATAAAAAAATAATTAATTTTTTTTTAATTTTGATAAAATGAAAAATATATCAATTTTATACCATGTGAGTAATATTTATAACTACTAATAAGAATAGTTAAAACCAAAGAGGCTTTTAAATGCCGTAGTTGTTGAAATCGAAGAAGAGCTCATCCTAAAATTGCTTTCCCACTTGAATTATTTGATTTGAGAAAGGTTAAAACTCGGACTTGGGTTTTGGTCCTTCCTGTCGGGTAAAAAAAAGGATGCTGGCAACGTGATTCATCGTACAAAGGATGCTATGCTGGAATGTGATATTTCATTTTCATCGTACAAAGGATGCGTGTGTGAGTTAAAGCTAAAGATAGCGACTGGGCGGCCAATACTTTTAAGGAGTGGGCAGCCGGAAAATGAGCATACCAATTTTGTCAAGAAATCCACACACGCATCTTTTAATTGTCACTGGAATCCACTCTTATAATTTGCATTATTCTACTCCCTTCATTCTCTTTTAAGTATCCATTTAATTTTTTTTATTCTTAAATAAATATTAATTTAAAAAAATAAGATATAATTATTCATTTCATTCCAATAATATCCTTACTGGTTAAGTTTTAACAACTTGCTTATTAAATGATTATTCATTATTTGTGAAAGGGTATTTTAGTAAAATACAATACTAATAAATATTTTTTTTAATATTGATAAAATAGTAAAAATAGACACTTAAAAGGGAATAAGAGGAGCATTATTTACTAGAATTTTATATATTGTTATATTTAATAGATTTCACACAAATTTTAAAAAATTAAAAAAATATTATTACAGATTAAGTTGGGTGAATTTGGGATAATGAAGAAATTACAAAATTTATGTTTTTTTTTATTTTTTTCAATTCTATGATGATTAATTTTTTTATTTATAACTTTTTTTTTCATTTTTATTTTTTTTTTCAATTTTATATATTTTTACAGTTATAACATATTTCTTCTATTTCTCAGTTTTTTTCTCCAATTGTCATTGTCACCTTTCTTTTCTTTTTGAGTTTTATCTTTTGCTTCATTTTCTTTCTTTCCAATTATGTTTTGTTAATATATGAAGTGACCCACAATGGAGGAAAAGTCGAATAAGAGGACTTGGATATGAAAATTTGATTGCATATTTGTGTTTATAAATGTTTCAAATATTTGCTTTGATTTTTCTTGTTATTCAACTCTAATGTGTAGATTTTTTTTTATTTTTTAACTGTAATGTATTTTGCATGTTTTATAAAATATTTCAAAGTAATTACTTTTTCTTTTGCAAGTTTTTTCTATTAATTTTTTCAATTTGCATTTTTTGAATGGGTATATCTCATTTCCCGCGAATTGTATTTATTTCATTTTGATTGATTTTTGTTTAAATTATTTATAATATATAAGTAATGTATATGTTAAACAACATATACATGATATATACACAATATACGTATCGTACATATATAATCTATATAAAACATATTTATGCAATAGCAAAGTCACACACACACATTGTTTGTTATGGCATTCGATACATATTGTTGATTATATATATATATATATATATCTTAAACTGGTTAATAAAGTCTCTAGTAAAAAGCACAATGTAAGAAAAATCATGATGAGTTCATAATATGAGATTCTTATTTCATGCAAATATGTTTATACTAAAACTATCCCTAGTCATGGTGTTAACAAGATGGGATATTGTTAATATGGATAGACTAGCCTATGCTATACTTCTTATGTAATATCCATAATTTTAATAAACCCAAAAATTGAAACATTGAATAATACAAAGGGATAACTAAATATATTAAAAGAGATATAAAGTTAAATAATGTTAATAATAACAATGTTAAACATAAGTAAATAAAAAAAAAGAAGAAAGAATGAAAGCTAACCATAATGTGAAAAAGAAAGAGATACACATAATATTTACATAAGATATACACATAATATATATATATATACAAGTATACTTAAATTAAAATAAGAAAGAAAATATGCATATACATATGCATATATAAATGTGAGAAAAGAAAAAAGGAAAAGGGAAAGGGAAAAGAATAAAAAGTCAAAAGTGATTTAAAAGAAGAACATGTGAGGAGGTGGGAAGAAATTTCTTCTCACTTCATCTTCTTCTTCCTCATCCGAACCACCTAAGAAAGAAAAGAGAAAGAGAAGCTTTCATTTTTCTACTCAAATCGTCAAAAAAAAAATCAATGTTTTTAAATGGTTCTTAAAGAGCTTTTGAAGATTTGCTAAAGCTAGGTAACCTTTAACCTTTGTTTTATGAGTTTAGGGTATATAAATATTTAGAAGTTAAAGAGAATATATGTTTATGTTGTGAAAGATGAAATATGTGGGAAATAGCTTAAGTAAAGAAGAGAAAATCATGGTTACATGTTGAATTCATAAAAAGAAGTGATTGACTAAACTTTGAATTAAGAAATTAGGGTTTTGAACTTTGAATTTATTTGATGAGGTATAATTGCGATTAATGTAATTACGAGTTAAATTGAGTAATTAAAGCATAAAAATGGACAAATATACAAAGGAAAGTGGTTAGGACATGTTTAGGTGGATTTTGAGATAATAACCCTAAAACCAAGGGAGGTTAACCTAACTTGGTAAAATATTGCTTTAGTAATTAAATTGTTATTTGTTATTATATTTGAATCATGTTGAATATATGATTGGTGTACATTGGTGTACGATGTGATTATTGAGTTATTCATTTATATGAATGTGAGTTTGAATCTTAATAATAAAGTGTATCAATTAAGTTATACAAATTCCATATGAACTATGAGTGGTACAGTGAGATCTGATGAACTATAAGAATATGAAAAATGATGATTTGAGATGAGAATGTGAAAGATTGATGTAATGATATTGTGATTTATTGTCCTATATATGTTCTTGCTTTGGGATATTGAAATTTGGGACCATGGAGTTGGCATTTTAATATTATGTCATGATGTTACACATGCCTTTGGGCTAGATACACTAGTATCACACACACACACACACACACACACACACACACACACACACATATATATATATGTGCCTTCAATCAAGATGCACTAGTATTATGACACTTCGTTATCGAGGAGATGTTATTATACACCTTTAGATGAGATACATTGATATCACATGATACTCAGTCTCTGATGTCAAGACTTTAGGGTCTTGATATGCCAATTCAATGTTTCTAGGACTTTAATGTTATGTAGAGGCTTGTTTGAGTATGATGTGTTCTGAGCATGATATGTTTTAAGATGATAGATAGATATGATCGATGTAATTGTAATTGAGATTCATGAAATATTTAATTATTAATGTGTATTGTATCTAATTGAAGGTAAATGAGTTTTATATTAAAAAAGAAATTTTTTACTTTGCTTATATCCTATTATCAAAGCAAGTATCAATAAGTTGTATAGCTTTACGCGATTAAATCTTATCGTACAGGTGACTGGGGTTTGGATAGGAGAAGCCCTAGTAGTTCTAAGAAGGGTTAGATTTCTGGAAGACCATAGAGGCTTGAAGAGTTGCCACAAGACCACATTCTTTGGTATTGCTTAAGTACATATCATGTATAGCTTTTGTATCAAATGTATTTTGGATCTGTAAACCTATCTATGGTATATTTTGCAAACTAGCCAAGGGTTTGTAAATATTATGTTAATGTAAATATTATATATATATATATACTTGGTCCACTATAATATATAAAAGTTTGTGTTGCTTGAAATGTTTTAAATTGAAGTAGTTGAGGAGTTTTATGAAAATGAATGGATTTTGAAAGTGCTTTTCTTATAAGATTTTCCTATTTTGAAGCTTTGGTTCTATTATTGATTTTATAAATAAAACTTTGCCAAATTTTCTCATAATTATTATGTAACTTAACAAAACTATATTTTAGTTAATATTATTAATTTCTTATATATATATATATTTGTTTCTAAAGTTTGGCTTTTAAATGAGTTTGGTTATTATTCCTAAACTAAATATAAGGTCTATAAGAGAATGTTTCTGTTATTATTCACCTGTAGAACCCTTGTGTCCTATATAAATGTAATGACGTATGTGGGTTGTGAGAGTGTTACAATTGATTTTGTATTAGAGCCTGGTTGCCAGATTCGTGAAGTAAATGGGTTTTGAAAGAAAATTTTTGAAATGTGATTTGAATTGTGATACATGCATATGCATAGGCACATATGTTGGTCTCTTATGTGGAAATATCTATATGTTGTAACAGATATAAGTTGAGGTGGCTTCTAGGACATAGAGATTAGAGGAGGAGATTGCAAAGAGCAATGCTCTTGATGAAGGAGGTGTTAGGGTATAACACCCTTATACTCTACAAACGTATGATACATATACCCTATATACATAAAATACACATTTAGGATACAAAATTACTACAATAAATATATATATATACACTTTAATAATAAAAATAGTTTATAAATTTATAAATAGAATTCTTTAGGAAAATTTTTTCCAGAGTTTTGTCTTTATTTCAATATTTCCAAAGTTCAACAGACATTACCTACAAATAAAATTTCACTCACAAATATTTATAAATCCAATCTCCAACAACTCTCCAAAACACCACTTTATTAATATATATAACAAGATCTTATATCCAAAATATTTCTCATCATGTGTATCTATATATGTACATATATAACAATACCAAAATATTTATAATATACATATATTATGTCCAAAAGTCTACAAAAACAAAGTACACGGTATCAAAAATTATACATGAATATAATCCTAGCGTGGTTGGTCTTATGGAAAAATAGATACTCCAATATCCAAGTCACTCTAGACCGCTCTGCTCTGCAGTCTTCTCACTTGCGCGATACAGCTAACCGCACTATACATATAGCTTAGTGATACATATTTAATAATAATAGCTTTTAAATTAAATAGTTAATTATATTTTATAAAATACAATGTTTTAACCAATCATTCATTGACTCATACTACTCACCAACATGTGATAAACACACACATACATCCACACATTGGGCCCAACATTCCATTTAAAGTGACTCAAAGGTCTGCCATCGGGGACATAGTGTCATATATCATTCGTAGCCCATTCCCTATCGACACTGGAGGCAAGTGTCAAATATTACCTGAAGGTCATCTCCTCTCGACACTGAGGGCAAAGTGTCAAATATATCACCTGAAGGCCTCCCTCTATCAACACCGGAGACAATGTATCCAATATCACTCGAAGGGCATCTCCTAAGCACAAATGTACCAACCACACCTTCCATGACCATTTTTACATTACACTATACATAAACATGAGTCACATTCACAATGTGACTCATTCCTCATATTTCATAAACACATCCATAATGTACACAATATCACATAACATTAATAAATTTCATGCATTTCATGTACAAACATCAATTTACATTGGACAAATGCCAAATGTAACACTTATCACATTACTGTACAACATTGTATAAGTTATATGAATTCCCACATTTCAAAATAACCATATAAATATTATGCCAAATCACTTTGTATGAAAACATAAGTTATTAAGATATGTACTAACCTCCTTTTGCTCTAAAATCTCTTTCCAAGCTTTACTTCCAACAAATCCTACACTTCACCACTTGCACCAACTTAGCCTAAGCACATAAAATCATACAATAAACACAATTATTCAATTAATATTACTTCCATGCTTAATTTATATTAAACAAACCTTTAATTACACAATTTCCTTAAAACATTCCAATAAAACTCTAATTTCACCACTTTCTACTTTATTCAAACTTCATCATACCTAACCTATTTCCAATATTTAACCATAAATTCATTACTTACATATCAAAATAACAATAAAACAACTAATTTCAATAGTTATATCAACTTCCATCTAAAACCCTAATTTCATATAACCTACTCCTAAATTCTAACTTCATCAAAACCCACTCATATTCAATTTTCAACCATAAAATTATCATATATATTAAAAAAATACTAAATAAGCCTATTACCAAAATTATAACCACCCACACTAGAAACCCTAATTATACATATTCACTACATAACCCTAATTTCATCATTCATGCTCTCCTCAACCAATCAACCACCAAATCATCATGTAATCATCATCTAAACTTCATTACTACTAATTTTAATAATTTACCTGAACTTTCTCTCTAGCCTAATCTTACATAACCATGAAAATCAAAGAAAACTAGCTAAAATTAAAGAATACTTACTTGAATTCTTAATTTCTCTTCCAAACCCTCTTGATTCCTTGAACTTTTTGATGAAATTCAGTGTATTTATTGAAATCACTCTTTCCCTCTCATTCTCTCAAGAATTTCGGCCAAACATGTAGAAGGAAGAAGATGATGGCCTTTTATATTTTTTATTTCCATTTTACCCTTCACTTAATTACATAATTACAACTAATTAATTAATAAAGTATTATGATATTTTCTTTTTTCTTATCCATATTTATCTTAATTTTAATTTTTTTTTAAAATAATTATATTTATATTTAACTTTTAACCTTTGACTTTTTTTTAACTTTTACTATTTATTTTTTTTTAGTGAAATGTATATTTTATATGTAACACCCCTATACCTTGTATACGCACACTACATACCACCATATATGTAATATACGTATATTGAATATAGGAATGCTACGGTTTACTAAACAAACCACTCATTCCTTTTAATAATAATATGAGAAAACTTGAAAACATTCAAATCATATTATAAAGTACAATAGATGAAACATTTATGCGATACACAGCGGAAAAATATAATGGTATTTACAAATACATATACATATCAAAATCCATGTTTTACAAAACATAAAATTTATACATGTTTGGCAGTTTGTCTTTGATCTTTAAGCCCTCTTTCAATGCTACAGAATCTAAACTCAACTTGGTCTAACTGAGCTCTCTGGTTCTATCCTGTCACCTGCGCGATGAACCACAATCGCGCTAAGCCAACGGCTTAGTAGTACAAACCACAATAACAATATGCTATAATGCAATGTCAATGTCATACTTTCAACAATAAAGACAATATTCATAAATGGTAAATTAATATTTTCCATAACACCACATTCCATTATTTTATTCAATTGTTTCACCATTCATGAATCACATTGAATCAAAGACAAGCACGGGCCCAAAAGACACTAATATGTTATTCAAAGTTCAGAGTTACTGCTTTGGTCCATAATCACAATCATCAATACATTTATCAATGGATAATCAACTAGATTTGAGCTTACGACCCAGTCTTTTCACTCAATCTAGTTTTAAGAATTTGTTTTTGAGGCTTACGACCTAGTCTTTTCACCCCAAAAACATCACATTTCATATTTTTCAGCTGGACTTGGCTTACGACCCGGTCTTTTCACCTATCCAGCAATTTATAGGCATGCCGCCAAACCCAGAACTCTGAAAATTGAATAACATATTAAGCACACAATTATTTCATTTATCTCTTTATCAATCTCTTTCTCAATTCATTTCTCATTTCATTTCTAATTTCATATTCCATAATCAAATAGGCAACCATGCCCCAATTATTTCATTTGTACTATCATAGCCAACAATAATGGCTTCACATTTCATCATATCTCAATTCACATTAAAACAATTCATCATGACCAATTACATTGCACATACATTTTGAATGATCATCATATCTTTCACATTATACAAATCATAACATTAATCAATTTGTATTAACAATATAGTAAATTACTTAACACAGTTATAACCAAATGTGTTAAGTCTCAAAATCATGTAAATGAATGCAACCATGCAAGTTAGTACTTACCTCAAGAACAACTCTTACTCTTTCAACACCAACCTAATTCCTTTTCTTCAATTCAACCCCAAAATCACAATCAATTAAACCCAACACTCTCAAACACACCACACTCAAACATATTCATACTATCCACAATCTATCATCAAACTCAATAACAACTTAAAATAAAACAAGAGAATCAAGAAGAAACTTACCAAAGTTAATGAAACTTCTCAAATCTCCAACTTGATCACTTGAATTCTCCTTCAATTTGATCTTAGGAAAACAAAACTCTCTTTCTCTCTATTGCTTTAGAGTGTGCCGGCCAAACTACAAAGAAAAGAAGAAGAAAAAGAGTAAATGGCAAAGTCAAACACTTCTCATCCACTTAAACCTCCACCAAGCAATAAATCATTAAAATATTCTAATATATTCTCTTCCACTCATTTATTTTCCTTTTAATTAATTTCACTAATTTAAAATCAATAAATATCTTCTTTTGACTTTCATCACCTTGACTTGTATATGTTGTATATATTTCTATATATACAACATATACACTCTCTCTCTTTACTTCTTTTCTCTTCTCACATAACATATACACTTAATCCAAATACAACAATAAATATTCCAAAACTTTTAGGGTATACTTTGGGATATTACATTATATATACCTTATATATACATTAAGTATACACCATCTATATTACTCTACCATCACTTTAATTACCTCATATATTAATTATTTAATTATATTAAAAAAATTATGGATGTCACATAGGGCTAGTTTCAGAGTGTGTGTAGAGGATGTTGGAAAGGCTTCATTGTCAGCTAGACCAGTGGCATATAGTCCTCCTTGTAGACCCTTAATTTTTGACCCAATCTGGTCCGATACTTTTTTATATAGTTCAAAATAATTTTTGTGTATTTTAATTAAATAATATTTATTTTAATATTATTTTTTATAATTTTTAATAAAAATAAAAATGGTAAAGTTAAATAAATAAAATAAATAAATAAAAAATAAAAATCATTGACGAAAAAATCGACGACGAAAAAATTCGTCGCCAAAGGTGAATCGGCCATGGCCTTGGGCCATTTCGCCGCAGAAAATTCATACGGCGAATTGGCTGGCCGCCCAGCGCCCGCTCGCAGCAGCTCGCAATCCTCGCAGTTTTTGCCAGCAATTTTTTCTCCAGCACAATTTTCCAACGCAGTTTTTCCAAAACCAAATTCTATTTGGTTTTTGTTTCTTTTCCTAATTGGTTTGAATTTCCTTAAACAATTAGAAGTAGGTTTATGATTTTTCCTATAAATCACACATTAAAACTCAGAATTAAGGGAGAAAAATTAGTTTTTACTGGAGGAAAACTTTTGACTTCTGACTGAGGAAAAAAGACACAGAAAAACCATAGTAAGCAAGAGACAATAGCAACAAGAAGTAATCAACAATCCATCAAAGGAAGCAACACTGCCTTTGTCATTGTTTATCCAGAAATCAGTTTTGGTGGAACCAACAAACGGAGGTTTGATTATAAATCTTTGCTTCGATTATATTTACAATGTTATTGCCATATTTTCTTTTAAATACATCTATCATTGATTTTTTTGTTTCAGTAAACCTAAATTATTAAACTTAGTAATATATTTTACATTAAATCATACATTCATCCAGTATCCTTAGTCAGCAATCAAAACATCAAAACCCTAAAACTATTCTTCTCTTGCTAGAAACTTTAAAACCCTAAAATTATTTCTCTCCTGTTTCCAAAAACTTCAAAACCCTAAAACTATTTTTCTTTTTCCAGAAACCTTAAAGACCCTAAAACTATTCTTCTGCTTTCAAAAGCTTTAAAACCCTAAATTGTTTTTCCGAACTATTTTCATCTAAACCATAACTTTTTATCCAAAATTTTCAAATGTTTTCTTAAATCTCCAAACCCTAATCTTCTTTACATTTTCTAAAAATCATAATTATTTTTATAAAACTCTAAACTGTTTCCTTAAATCCTAAAACCAAATATGTTTTCCAAAATATCAAAAAACCCTAATTCTTAAAACCTTAAAATTTTATGACAAATACATCTAAACCCTAAAGCCATAATCCAATAAACCTAAAATCACAATCCAGTAAACATGAATTATAAACCCTAATGTCTTTAGATTCCAAAACCCTAATTTCATGATGTTAGCCCTAAATCCTAATTTGATTAACCAAAACCCTTACTACTTTCTTAAATTTATAAAACCCTAATCCATTCCATTTTTTCAAAATCTTCACAGTACCTAAATAATAATAATAATAATTTCAAAATTCCAAGAACCTAAATGTTAATTAAAGAACCTTAAAATAAGACATAAATGTAAATTTATATCTTTACTTGCTTTATTTAATTTTAGATTTGATCATGTAGTTTATTATATGCTTTGATGGTTGATTTATTTAATTTCAATGCTTGATTTATTTAATTTATCATGGATGGATATTTTTTTATTATTATGATTATTATTTGTTTGTTTTAGTATTCAAATTGTAAGAGGTATGTTTCCATTATTGGTACCTCATTAGTTAAATTTTATGTAATTTAAATTACTTTTATATTTTTGACCAATGTAAAGGACATGTTTTCACCTTTCGGTGGGTGTCCTATTTAGTTTAGACAAGGATGATGTAAGGACATGTTTCCATCTTCGGATGGGTGTCCATTTATTTGCTTTATTTGGACATTGCTTTGATTTTAATATAATGATGCTTTATTTTAATTGTTGCATGTAATATGGATAATATTGTTATACTTAAGAATTTTATAATATTAAGACCTATAAAGGAGGCCGATTTTAATGAACCGGGCATTGTGGGGGTGCTGGGCCATTTCTCACCTTCCCCACACGTACCCAACTTTTCAAACCCACTAGGGGGTTGGGGATTCCTTAGGAATCGAGTCATCCACCCCTTTCTTTTTCCCGGCCCGTCTGGGTGGCGACTCCATTTTTCTTCTGGCTTAGGTCTGTGTTCTCTAAGGCCCCGACCTAAATAGTGCCGAAGTCGCAAGAACCATTCCACTGAGAGTGGGGGCAAAAATCCCCGTTCACAGTGGCGACTCCACTGGGGATAAGAGAAGTTGATTCCGTTGGTCTTTATATTATTCTATTCTGTCTTATAATGATATTATCCATTGCATCATATTAGATTGCATCGTGTGCGTGAGTTAGGATGCCCGTGTTACCCGTGTTGTGTTATGTAAGAGATACCATACTTTCACTCAAGGTATGGAGATCGAGCATGGCATAACTACCCATAGCCTTGTACCTTTTGGTATATACTTGTTATGGGAACCTAAGCCTTTTAACCCAAAGACTAAAGCTCATGTAGTTGGCTTAGTTACTTTCCTTAGGTTTTTACCCCAAATGCTTGTTGTTTGACTATGATTAATTTATCTTGGCTTAAATCATGGCTTATTTGGTTTGTTCTTTTTCTAATATGACCTAAGTACATTGTAAGCTCAAAATAAATTTTTTTCTTTAAATT
Organism: Garcia nutans; assembly: GCA_947685225.1. Taxonomy (NCBI): domain Eukaryota; kingdom Viridiplantae; phylum Streptophyta; class Magnoliopsida; order Malpighiales; family Euphorbiaceae; genus Garcia; species Garcia nutans. Next base: position 8,993,306 of record CANTUV010000024.1, on the reverse strand, counting down.
CCAAAAGACCAAAGCAATTTTAAAATTTTTTCAATGGTCTTTGGATATAAAACTTTTCCAAATCAAAAATTCTTTTTTCATGACCCAAATACAAAGCCCAAAATCCATTTTTTCTAAAATATTTTGATAATGGGCTTAGAAACAAAATTGTTTTTATCATACCTTTTCTTACAAAGAGCTTGCAAATTATTTAGGTCAATTACGAAATACTGAAAATTAATTGTGAGCCTAGTTTATACTAAGAATAATTAATCATGGGCTTGTTTTTTGGCATGAACCATTAGTTACTTTTTCAAGTGGGAAATCTATTTATAATAAACCTCTTAATTTAGTTTTAATCCAATATAGCATAAGAGCTACTTTAGTTGGTTAAATGGATTAAAACCTAATTAATGGGAATTATCATGAACTGATTTTCATTTTCAAAAATATAACTATTGGTTGAAACGTCCGAGGGAATTATTCAAAAAACAAGATACCCCATGTTGGTATTTTGTTAACCATATTACCTAGGAAAAGAGGCTCGCCATCTGTGCGTGGAAGTTATAAGGTTGGAAGGAATGTCCTATTTATCTTTCTTTATTGATTGTTTGTGCATACATGCATACATACATTTGCATCTCATATCATTGATCCTTTCTGTAATATCCTCATATGTGGTCTAGAAGTTTTGATTATGTTATTGTTATTGTTGTTATTGTTGTTGTTGTTATATTGGATTGTATATATGTGTTAATTGCAAGAGAAAAGAAATTGGGAAAGAATTAGGGTTTAGAGAGAATGGTATATGTTGTGTATATGATGATATATATAACATATAAATTGGTCAAATGAAGAGTCAATGGAAGAGATATTTATTTGTGTTGAGTGTGTAATTACATATAAGGGCTTGTATGAGACAAAAAGTTAGTTATATGATTGAGGGCATTTTGGTAATTGCTTGGATAAGATCACTTGGTGGAGATTAAAAGCAAAATTTGACTTTGCTTCTTCATATTTTTTCTTCTTCTTTTCCATTGTGGCCGGCTCCTCCTTAGACAAAGGAAGCAAGAGACAAAGTGAAGATCTTGATGTGTTAAGCTCAAATTGATGGAAGATTGAAGTGATCTAGTGGATGATACAAGAAGTCTTATAACTTTGGTAAGTTCTCTTGTGATCTTTGTGTTTATTTGAAATGATATTTGAGTTTGATAGATTTTTAAGAGTGTGTTGGTTGATTTTGAGATGTGAGAAGTGTTTGAGTGATTTGATGATGGATTTTGAGTATGGATTGAAGAAAAGAGTAAGTGGATGGAAGAGATGATGTTGTATATGTGGTGAGGGTTTTGAGATGATTTTGTGTTTTGTGTTTGATGTGTGTTTTGGCTTGTTTTGGGTGTGTTGCAAGTTTGAGATGAGTTTTGAGTATGTTTTGTTAAGATGGTGTGAAGTGGATGTTGTTGGATAAAAGTGTTTTGTTGAGTGTTTGATTGTTTTGGTCGGAATCTTGATTTGTGGCCGGACACGCCCATGAGCACGTCCAGGGTCTTTAGGCGTGTCAATTGTGTTGGAGGCAGTAGGTTTGACACGACCAGTAGCACGCCCGTGTTATTGAGCGTGTCATAGCTACTGTGAGATTTGAGAATTTACACGCCCAGAGACACGCCCATGTTGTTGAGCGTGTAAATACTTCTGTGTTGTGGAGTTAGGGCACGGTCATGGACACGCCCGTGTGGGTGTGCGTGTCAGGGTTAGGGTTTGCCCTAATTAATTACTAATTGGATTATCTCTTGTGTATCCCTAAACAAGTATATGCTATTACTTTTGATTTAGGTCTTGAAGATAGTGATTAATCATTGATTTAAGAGGTAGAAGGATCTTGATCAAGGAAGTGTTAAGAGTGGTGTGATTTGTTTTTGAGGTAAGTACAAAACCTATATGATTGTGTGTAAGTTCAAATGTGGCATTATTACATTGTTAATTTATTTGAGCAATGTGTATTGTTATGTTTATATCACTGATGATATATATATGAATAATGTGAATGACATGATGATGCAAATGAATGTGTTTATGAAAGATTGAAATGTGATGTTGTGAATTGAGATGAAATGGAATATAGAGCCATTGTGATTGGCTATGATGATATAATTGAATGATGTATGGCATGTTTGCCTAATTGATGAGAAAGATTGAGAAAGAGTTTGATAAAGAGAATAATGAAATAAGTGTATGCTTAATATGATATTCAATTTCAGAGTTCTGGTTTTTGGAGGCATGCCTATTTAATGAAAGGTAACAGTCTTGCCGGGTTGAGGATCTCTTCAAATTGAGTTGAATTGAGGTCCAAGAGACTGGGTCTGTTACACTATGATAATTGATATTATGAGATATTTGATTTGTAACAGTCTTGCCGGGTTGAGGATATCCTCGAGTTAGATGAGTTGATGATCCAAGAGACCGGGTCTGTTACGCTATCCATGGATAGAGATATATATATGTATATGTTGCCTACGGGCTTGATAATGGTGTTTATGAACCAAAGCAGTAACTCTGAATTCTGAATATCGTATTAAGTACTTGATGGGCCCATAGGTGTCTAGGTTTTATGTATATCATAAATGATGTTCTAATGTAATGAAATGTTAATATTACTTATATGATGAAACGGATTATTCACGGAATATTGTTTGTTGAGTATGATCTTTACTAATTGTGTGTGTATCATTGATGTTGATTTATTAATACAAATGTGAAACATTGCATTGCACTAAAGCATAACATTAGCATGAATTGTCTTACTAAGCCCTTGGCTTAGCGCGATAGTGTTTGATCGCGCAGGTGATAGGGTTGAACCCGAGAGCTCTTCGAGACCGAGTGAGAGTAGACAGTGAAGAGTTGATTTTGGGAACTTAAAGATCAGAGAAGAATTGCCAATCATGTATAACTCTCTTATATTTTGTAAAGTAATGATTTTAATGTACATATGTGTATATTTGTAAATACGAAATTAAATGTTTTCATATGTGTAAATATTTGATAAAATTCCGCTGCGTATTAACTAAATGTATATATATATATATCTATTTTATTTTGTATTACAAGCTAATTACTTATTTACTAAAATGCATAATGAGAAAGATGATGGTATCTTTTAAAATGTTTTGAATGTTAAGAAAATCCGTAGCATCCCTATGTTTAGTGCATGTGTACTACATTGTGGTGTTTGTAGTGTGCATGTATTGAATGTGGGGGTGTTACACTTTCTGGCTCACAGCCCTGGATTACGACAGTTCAAAAGCTTACGACAATCCGACCTACGCCGGAGACAAAGAATCTAGTAGCAACTCAATCACTTGCTCACCAAAAGCAATGGAGCTCGAAAAAATTCAAAGAATGGTGGATGACGCCCTCAATGCCAAGATGGAAGAAATAAAAGAGGCCCTAGTTGAGACCATGAAGAACCAATTGGCTACAATTTTAGAAAATTATACCGAAGCATCTGCTAGCACTAAGAAACCAAAGGACAATGAGAAGGCTAAAGTTGGTGAAGTGGTTTTTGATGATGATAAGGTGATCATTGATGATGATGATGATTGGGCTCAGTACTTCCAAGATCCTCAAGTCAAGAAGAAAGAACCGAAGATTGTTGAAAGATCAGCCGTGGAGAAAACTGAGACTTCTGATGTCGAAAAGATGATTGCGGACATAGAAAAGAAATTTGAGAAGAAGCTAAAAACCGAAGAAATGTCTGAAGTTGACAAATTATTTAAACTAGATGAAGAAGTTTTTTACAAGTTGAAGATGCCATCCTTTGCAAAGTTTGATGGAACCAAAAATCCTCACCTCCATGTGAAGCAGTATATCACTGCTATGCAGTCTGCTTGAGCTACTAAGGCTCAAACACTAAGGTACTTTATGCTTTCATTGGATCCTGTTATCCAAAATTTGTTCAATACCTTAGAAGATGGAACACAAAAGAGTTGGGATCTGCTATATAAGGCCTTCATCCAACAATATGGATACAATGTTTAAATGGAAGTTACCTTAATGGAAGTGGAGTCCATTAGACAAAGGCCAAATGAAAATTTTGTGGACTATGTGAAAAGATGGAGAAATAAGGCCACTTTGCTCAAGAAAAGGCCCGATGAATCCGATCAAATAAGGATGATTGTGAGAGGGGTGTTGCCTAGTCTTCGTGAAAGGATGTCTCATACGCTCATCCATGATTTCAAAGATCTCCTCAAAGCTGGTCTGCAAATCGAAGAATGGGAAAGAGAGAAGAATCATTTTTCAACAAGAAGGAACGAGAAAGGAAACTATTAGCCTGGTAACCAAAGCATGTAAAAGGCAGTCGGTGTTAATGCTACTAGCCAAGGAACAAGGAGGCAGTTTTCAGAATTGGGAAAATCGATGTCTTGGGTTCTCAATAAGCTTCAAAGAAAGGGATTGTTACAATCCTTAAATCCTCCTCCTTTGCCTAACCCTCTCTCACCTAATTTTGACACTAAAGCATTTTGTCAGTTTCATCAAATGCAAGGGCATGACACTGATAGATGTGTGAGGTTGAGGCATGAGATCTAAAATTTAATTGATAGTGGAAAGCTACCCGAGCCCAATAAGCCGAACACTAAAGACAATCCATTACCAAGGTTCAATAGAGTACCACCACCGGCAGCCTTCATGATTGGAGGAGGTTTGTATGAAAGTTTCATTATGTCCTCTTTCCAAGATGTGGGTGGAGAAGCAACTAAAGAAGAAGAGATATTTGGCGAAATTAAACAAGCTATGGTGGGTAAAGAAGTAGCAATTTGTGTTGTTAATGGATTTTGGGATTTAAGCGATAATGATGATGATCTTGTATCCAAGAAGGAGGAATGGACCTGGTCCAAGCTCGAAGAAAATGAAGTAATGAACACTAGATCTGGTAAGTCTTATGCAATAGACTACCGCCTAAGGAGAAGAACAATAGACTCCCGGTAGAAATTAAAAAAAAGGAAGAAGAAGAAAGAGAAAACCTAAATTGAAAACCCGAAAGGGAAGTTTAGGTAATTACCTGAAGTAACAATAGACTCCCGGTCAGTCTCTTTGATGATCTTGATTTAAGTTGGTCTAATCCAACTAAAGTCTCGGCTAAGATCACGGTTATCGGCGACAAGCCTCCTTCCATTTGGTCTATGATATCCAATACTCGTGGATCAATATCGCCATCAGAAGAAACAAGCAAGAATTGGCCAAGCAAGCATAGACAAAGCATACATCCCCATGCCTTAGTAGGAGCCAAATGAGAAAAACAAAAGTCAATTAAGGGACCAAGCAGAATTCTCTCACCACTCATCAACTGTAGAAATTCGGGTTTTGAGATTTGAAATAACAGTTGCATCTTCTAATGAGTCTTGGAAATCAATATAGGTAATGCCATTTGTTGATTATTTGGATATCCAAAGATGGCCTCAAATTCTTCAATCAAGGGACATATTTCAAAGCCGTTAATTTTAAATGTCCTAGAATTCACGTTCCAAAAAGAAGCCATGGCATGTAAAAAAGAATGATCCAATTTAACATTTTGAAAACACTTCAAAGTATCAATCCTTGACCAAGATATTTGTTTCCAATGAATGACATTCATATTTTTAAATAGAACTTTTATTTTCTTCAAATGGAGTTCAGTCATTGTTGATGAATGAAGGAAAATCAGAATTGTTAAAAGGAGTTTTTTAGTTGAAGTGGAAAATCTCTTGGTTTATGTATGAAATTATGGCGTGAAAAGTGATTTATATAGGAGGATTGTGCTATTCAAAAATTGATAAGGAAAGAGTGAGACTGAGATGCATGAGGATAAGGAATTGGCGACGAAATGATCTTAAATTGCCGCGTTGCATTTGGTTTTGTAGTGATGCTGTGTAAATATTAAATATGAAAAGGAAAGTATAATAATTATATCGTAGTAATAATCATGATAAAAAAAAGAGTTGCAGTAAAGGTAAAAATTATATATTATAAAAATTATTATTATGCTTCTTATATATTGATACAATATTTATACATCACTAAGAAGGAGGTGGTAGATCATCAAATAAAGCTTTGAAAAAATCATCGCCTGTTGGAGGAGGAGGCATATCACCCGTCCCGAGTTCGCCCGAAATAGGAGCACCAGAATCTCTATTACATTGGAGTTTCGATCTGTAATGGTCCTCATTAGAAGTAGATGAAAGGATCTCATGGTCATCAGTTTGGGGGCCTCTAGATGAAGAAGCACTAGGATCTCTCATCCCCTAAAATCGGAAGTCTCGAAAATTTTGCTCTGATTGATGGTACAAATTTTCAAAATGGGAAACCTGTTGACGACTAGCAGCCAGCTCTTCTTGAAGTTTCTTGTTTTGTTCCTCAAGCACCGCTGTGAGCCAGAAAGGAAAAGAGTAAGAGCATATATAATCATGCATACATATAGCATAAATTACCATGAAACAAGAAAACTTACCAGGTAATTGATATCAATACCTTGTGGATGAGATGGCATATCTGGTGGACTAGAATGAGCAAATGAAGGAGCAGTAAAAGAAGGTCCAGCCTCATGATCAAATAGGCCAGTAGCATGCAACAATCATTAAAAAAGTCAAAAAAAGTTAAGAAAGAAGCGATTACAATGAAAAAATGGTAAAAGTTTACCTGAGAAGTGCTAGCCCCAAGATGTGGAACAAACTCTCCTCCCTCTCCATGATGTTCATCTTCATCTCTATCCTCATTTTCTTCAGAAATTTTTCGTACATCAACAGGAGATATGTCAAAGTTCAAAAGCACAATTTGAATAAACTGGGTATAAGATGCACCCGGTGGATAGAGAAAGGTTTTAACATCATAACCATGCCAAGCCAACCACCATGCATTCTCCGGCATTGATGTGATATTTAAGGTATACTCCGGGCAATGTATCAGGATCCTCCTCTGCTCGGGACCAAGAAACCACTCATATATGCTCTCACCGAGAAACCAACCACTAGACACAGTGCCGACAATGACTCGGCGGGTATGTTGAAAAGGCAGTGCTGCATTCATAGAGGAAGTCCAGTTTGTCCACTCTCCTGTGTTCCACCAGGCCAAATTCACCTACAAAAATGACATAAGGTAAGTAAAATTTCATATAAATTTTAAAGTATACTAATGCTATTTTACCTAGTCCCAAGTTAAGCAGCTCAAGACAAAGCGTTGGGTATGCACATGGTGAGAGCTGGGTACTTCTACGCGATCTGACAACTAGAAATTTAATCTCAGATACCCGACTCTCTCTCGGGAAATACCAGGCACTCTCACAAGATTATGCTCATATGCCCATGCCTACAACAATAATAAAAATCAAATTCATAAAAGAAAAGAATGGAATTGATATTGGTGGAAGAAGAGTACCTCAAAAACCATCATAAAGCAGACAAAGGACTTCTTATTTATGCAAATTTTGTCAAGACCATTGTAAAGACAGGCAAGACCAACTTCACCCCAGCCGTAAAGCGATACCATCCTCATATTAGTAAGGGCCCTCAACACCAACAAATGGATGACGGATTCGGTGCTATCTAAAATGGTCGACCAGAGCAAATACAGCAAAAATCCTCGAGCATACTGTTTGACTGTGTCTCTATGAACCCGTCCTTCGTAGTTCATCCAATAACTATGAATTGGCTCAATTTTTATCTTGAAAGGCCCCTTAAATGATGGTTTCATACCAATTAACTTTTGAATTTCTTCAAATGTCGGAATATCATTGGTAAGAGGTACCGGAAGGCTGCAATACCGAATGTCGGTTATAGCAGTAAAGTCAACCGGACTAATTGTCATCTCTCCAATGGGCAAATGAAAAGTATGAGTTGTGTCCATCCACTGTTCTGACAAAGCTTGAACCACACTCCGGTCTATCGGATACTCCTCGGATGGTAATTGCAAGATGAAGCTCTCAAAACCGTAATCTCGGATAATCTGCCTTACCCGAGAAGGCACTACATCATACCATTGTCGGGCTTTATAGACACACCCTCCGCCCTGAATAACGCAACTATCACGCTAACATGGAGCCAGGTAGGTTAACACGAGGTAAGTATATCATTATATCAATATCACCGATTTTTAGGCTAAATTAATTTATATTCTATATTTAGTCTATCTATTTACTTAATTTCTTAAATATATTCATCTAATTAATTTATTTTTCCTAAATTTTCTTAAAAAAACAAAATAAAACAAACAAACAAAAAAGGAAACAAAAATATAAAAAGAAACAGAAAAGAAAAAATACAAAAAGAAACAGAAAAGAAAAAATACAAAACAAAAAAACAAACAAACAACAAACAAACAAAAGGAAAAAAAACAAAAACAAATAATAAAAACACAAAAAAATAAAAACAAAAATAATCTGCTGTTAAAATAAATAATTAAATAATTACCTTGCTCTTTTGATTTGAACTGCGGTGGAGCGGCATCCCGGCTAGTAGATTTATATTTCTATTTTCATGCCGCCGAATAAACTCCAATAACTCAGCATTAGATCGAGTTCCTGATCTTGAAGTATGCATTTTTTTTTTCAAAACTGTATGCTAAACTCTCTAAAATGAAAGAATTATAGCTATGAATGAATGAAATGAAGAAGTTTGCTGCAAATGAAATGAAGAGCTGAGTGCTGCGTTTATATAGAGAAATGACAAAGAAAAAAAAATAAAATTCAAAAAGTAAATTTTACTATTGATGAATAGTAAGTTACTATTTATAAATAGTAGGTTACTATTTATAAATAGTAAATGAATAGTAGTAAATAGTGCATGAACAGTGACTATACAGTAAATAAATAGGAAACTCAATTATTCAATTTAATCATTCAAATACTTACGTGTATATAAATATTTTTGTACTTTTAAAATATTTTTACACGTAGGGGCAAGGAGAAGATATGCGCATGTGCATAGTAAAAATTAGCTAAATTTTTTTGCAAATTCCTTTAGTATACTACTGACTATAATTATCTTTAGGTCCAGAACCTAAAATCTCTCTTAAGTCCAGAACTTAGCTCGGGTCTAGAACCCAAATAGGTCCAGAACCTAAAATCTCTCTTAAGTCCAGAACTTAGCTTGGGTCTAGAATCCAAATTACCCTTAGGTCCAGAACCTAAAATCCCTCTCAAGTCCAGAACTTAGCTCAGGTCCAGAACCCAAATTACCCTTAGGTCCGGAACCTAAAATCTCTCTTAAGTCAAGAACTTAGCTCGAGTCCAAAACCCAAATTACCCTTAGGTCCAGAACCTAAAATCTCTCTTACGTCCAGAACTTAGCTCGGGTCCAGAACCCAAATTGACCTTAGGTCCAGAATCTAAAATTCCTCTTAAGTCTAGAACTTAGTTCTGGTCCAAAACCCTAATTATTCTGAAGTCCAAAACTTAGCTCGAGTCTAGAACCCTAATTATTCTTAAGTCCAGAACTTAGCTCGGGTCCAGAACCCAAATTATCCTTAGGTCCATAACCTAAAATCTCTTTTAAGTCCATAACACAAATTACCCTTAGGTCCAGAACCTAAAATTACCCTTGAGACCAGAACTCTAACCGGGTCTAGAACCCAAAACCTCAACCATCTCAGAAAAATTAAGTCTTATTGCTTTTCACTCTCTTTTGTTGTAGACTCAGATCGTTCAAGCAGGGAGCAAAGTGTAGACCCTTAAATTTTGACCAGTCTAGTCCAACATTTTTTATATAGTCCAAAATAATTTTTGTGGTATTTTAATTAAATAATATTTATTTTAATATTTATTATTTATAATTTTTAATAAAAATAAAAATGGTAAAGTTAAATAAATAAAAATAAATAAATAAAAAATAAAAATGGGGGACGAAAAAATTCATCGCCGAAGGTGAATCGGCCAGGCCAATTCACCCACAGGAATTTCCTGCTGCGAATTTGCTGGCCGCCCAGCACTCGCCCGCAGCAGCTCGCAATCCTCGCAGTTTTTGCCAGCAATTTGTTCCCCAGCGCAAATTTTTAATGCAGTTTTTCTGAAACCAAATTCTATTTGGTTTTGGTTCCTTTTCCTAATTGGTTTGAATTTCCTTAAACAATTAGAAGTAGGTTTATAATTTTTCCTATAAATAACACATTAAAACTCAGAATTAAGGGAGGAAAAATTAGTTTTTACTGGAGGAAAACTTTGGACTTCTGACTGAGGAAAAAAGAGGCAGAAAAACCCTAGCAAGTAAGAGACATTAGCAACAAGAAGCAATCAACAATCCATCAAAGGCAGCAACACTGCCTTTGTCATTGTTCATCTAGAAATCAGTTTTGGTGGAACCAACGAACAGAGGTTTGATTATAAATCTTTGCTTCGATTATATTTACAATGTTATTACCATATTTTCTTTTAAATACATCTATCATTGATTTTTTTTATTTCAGTAATCTAAATTATTAAACTTAGTAATATATTTTATATTAAATCATATATTCATCCAGTAGCCTTAGTCAGGAATCAAAACTTCAAAATCCTAAAACTATTCTTCTCTTGCCAGAAACTTTAAAACCCTAAAATTATTTCTCTCCTGTTTCCAAAAACTTCAAAACCCTAAAACTGTTTTTCTTTTTCCAGAAACCTTAAAGACCCTAAAACTATTCTTCTACTTCCAAAAGCTTTAAAAACTAAATTATTTTTCTGAACTATTTTCATCTAAACCATAACTTTTTGTCCAAAATTTCTAAATGTTTTCTTAAATCTCTAAACCCTAATCTTCTTTACGTTTTCTAAAAATCATAATTATTTTTATAAAACTCTAAACTATTTCCTTAAATCCTAAAACCAAATATGTTTTCCAAAATATCAAAAAACCCTAATTCTTAAAACCTTAAAATTTTATGACAAATAAATCTAAACCCTAAAGCCATAATCCAATAAACCTAAAATCACAATCCAGTAAACATGAATTATAAACTCTAATATCTTTAGATTCCAAAACCCTAATTTCATGATGTTAGCCCTAAACCCTAATTTGATTAACCAAAGCCCTTACTACTTTCTTAAATTTATAAAACCCTAATCCATCTCATTTTTTCAAAATCTTCACAGTACCCTAAATAATAATAATAATAATTTCAAAATCCCAAAAACCTAAATGTTAATTAAAGAACCCTAAATTAAGACATAAACCTAAATTTATATCTTTACTTGCTTTATTTAATTTTAGATTTGATCATGTAGTTTATTATATGCTTTGATGGTTAATTTATTTAATGTCAATGTTTGATTTATTTAATTTATCATGGATGGATATTTTCTTTATTGTTATGATTATTATTTGTTTGTTTTAGTATTCAAATTGTAAGAGGTATGTTTCCATTATTGAGTACCTCATTAGTTAAATTTTATGTAATTTAAATTGCTTTTATATTTTAGACCAATGTAAAGGATATGTTTCCACCTTTTGATGGGTGTCCTATTTAGTTTAGACATGGATGATGTAAGGACATATTTCTATCTTCGGATGGATTTCCATTTATTTGCTTTATTTGGACATTGCTTTGATTTTAATATAATGATGCTTTATTTTTAATTGTTGCATGAAATATGGATAATATAGTTATACTTAAGAATTTTATAATATTAAGACCTGCAAAGGAGGCCGGTTCCAATGAACCGGGCGTTTTGGGGGTGTTGGGCCATTTCTCACCTTCCCCACACATACCCAATTTTCTGAACCCACTAGGGGGTTGGGAATTCCTTAGGAATCGAGTCATCCATCCCTTTTTTTTCCTGACCCATCCGGGTGGTGACTCCATTTTTCTCAGGACCTAGGTCTATGTTCTCTAAGGCCCCGAGCCTAAACAGTGCCGAAGTCGCAAGAACCATTCCACCGGGAGTGAGGGCAAAAATCCCCGCTCACACTCCTGCAGTTTGGGTTTAGCAGATAGTGAAGTATTTCCATCATGTTCCTTCCCCTAAGCAAGGCAGAAAGTATGACAAGCATAGAAAGTATGGAGCCATAGATTTTATGGGTACAATTGATCCAATAGAAGCAAAGCAATGGTTGGCTAAAGTGGAGTGGATCTTTATGTAGCTAAAGGCTACTCAAGAATATAAGTTTGATTATGCAGTTTCCTTATTGCAGGCTAATGCATATGATTGATGGAAGATTATTTCACATGTTTAGATGGACCACTACTACTGACCTATAATGATTTCTTAGTAGAGTTTGAAGAGAAGTATATGCCTAGAGATTAGAGGGATGAAAAGAAGAGGGAGTTTTTGAATCTCAGGCAGGCGATGAGATCTGTGATAGAATATAAGGAGTTTATGCGATTGAGTAAGTATGCTGGTGGCCAAGTAGAGCCTAGCCAGAGAGAGAAGTTTGTACCAATGGCCATATCAAAGGAGGCTAGAGCTTTATAGAGGGTTTATATGATGCAGAAGGAGCTAGATGCAACAAATATGATTGTTGGCAAATTTTCTTTTATTTTCATTGATGTGCATGTATTGATTGATCCTGGATTGACTCATTTTTATATCAGTACATCTGTTATGCCTGTTGATGATATGCATTTCGAGTCCTTAGAGTATGATGTGCTAGTCACTAATCCTTTAGGGCATAATATAGCTGTAAGGTGTACTGTGGTTGTCCTGTGATGGTGCATGATGTTGAGTTTTTGGGTGACCAGATTGAGATGCCATTTTGAGATTATGAAATAATTTTGGGGATGGATTGGCTATCAATAAATTAAGCTATTGTAGATTGTCCGTGGAAGCGTGTTACTCTGAAAACATGATATGGAAAAGATGTTGTGGTTTTAGGTAAGTAAAGACACCTTTTATCCAATTTTATTCCAACTATTTCAGTTAGAAATATGATTCGAAAAGGGGTGTGAAGATTACTTAGCTCATGCAGTGGATACTGAGGATGAGAAGCCTAATCTTGATAGCATTCCTATAGTTTCTGAGTTTTCTAATTGTTCCTAGAAAAGTTTCCAAGGTTACCTCTTGAGAGAGAAGTGGAGATTGGTATTAATGTGATACTAGGCACTACACCCATTTTTATTACTCCTTATCGAATGGAACCTACAAAATTGAAAGAATTAAAGGTGAGTTGCAGGAGTTGCTTGATAAAGGGTATATTCACCCTAGTGTGTCATCGTGGGGAGTGCCTATTCTATTTTTTAAAAAGAAGGATGGTACTTTATAGCTGTCTATTGATTACCGCTAGTTAAATAAAGTGACCATTAACAATAAGTACTCATTAGCTCACATTGATGACCTATTTAATAAATTAAAGGGGGGAAATGTGTTCTCTAAGATTGATTTGAGATCCAGGGTACTACCTTTTATAGGTTAAAGAAGTATATTTGCCCAAGGCTACTTTCTGCATGAGGTATGGCCGTTATGAGTTCTTGGTGATATCTTTTGAGTTGATGAATTATAGACCCTTAATTTTGGCCCTAGATAAATCCAGTCCAATTTAAAAAGCCCAAATTTGATTCGGTCTATTAAAAAAAATCGAATCAAGTCCGGTCCTAAAAATCATAATGAATTGGCCATGAGGCTCAAGGCTAATTCACCATGAACCAGTTCCTTAATTCCCTAATCCTACTCAAAATTGGACTTTGTTTATATAAGTAGATGGTTTTCTAGTGAGATTGAGACTTCAAATCATATTAACCCTGATTAAACCTTAATTAAACAATATAAAAGGGGGGCTAAGAACCAAGACTAAGGGAGGAGTTAGCAATTAGCAATTAGCTTTTAGCAATTAATAAAAAAAAAGCAAAAAATGAAAAGAAACAGAGAGCAACCTTAAACACACAGAGCACAAGAGAGAAATAAAGCAAGAAACCCTTGTGCAATATCAAGCAGCCAAAACTCCATTGATCAAGACCCATTAAGAACAATTCAAGACAAAAGAATTGTGTGACTCATTTATCAAGGCTTGGCTCAATGATTATTATTTAGTGAAACCTACAACAAAGGTATGATTTCCAGTAATTAGATTTATCTAATTCAATGAATTGTCATCTTTATTTAACTTTGCAGATTCACTTTGCTCTATTTTATTATATTGGTTGATCATATTAAACCCTAATTTCATCCACTAAAATCCTAATTTTAGGATTAAAACCTAATTGTGTACTCTAAACTCTAATTTTCATATATTAAAACCCTAGTTATAGGGTTAAAACCTAATTTTTCAATTTCACTCACTAAAACCCTAATTTTGCAATCAAAAACCCTAATTACATGTTAAAACCCTAATTTTATAATCAAACCCTAATTTGATAATTAAAACCCTAGTTTATTAATCCAACCCTAATTTTGTGATTATTTATTGTGAATGGTTGAATTGTGTTTATTTATTATGTGGATTTTAAAGTACTTGTGAAAGGTATGTTTTCACCTTGTGGGTGCCTTATTTATTTAAATTGTTTCTTTCATTTAATTTAATTTTAGAGAACATTGTAAGGGACATATTTCCACTCTTTTGTGGTGTCCCATCTTATTTTATTTGTATTTTGGACTTGGGACATTGTAAGGGCATGTTTTCATCTTGTATGAGTGCCCATTTTATTACTTGATTTATGCTATGATTGCTTAATTGATCAAGATATGAATATTGTCATAATATTTAAAAAATTTTATAACAGTTAGACCTAAAAAGGAAGTCAGTTTTAATGAACCAAGCGTTATGGGGGTACTGGGCACTTCTCACCTTCCCCATGCATACTCAACTTTTCAAACCCAATAGGGGTCCGGGATTACATAGAAATTGAGTCATCCACCCCTTCTACTTTTTTCCCGGCCCATTCGGGTGGCGACTCCTATTTCTCTAGGCTTAGGCTTGTGTTATCTATGGTCTAGAGCCTAATGGTGTCGAAGTCGCAAGAACCATTCTACCGAGAGTGGGGGCAAAAATCATTGCTCATACGAATGCACCAATAGCTTTTATGGATTTGATGAACTAAATCTTCAAGTCATATTTGGATCAGTTTGTAGCAGTGTTTATTGATGATATCCTAATTTTCTCATATAATAAGGATTATTATGATAGGCACCTACAGATTGTATTGCAAACTTTGAAGGAGAAGAGATTATAAGCTAAATTATCCAAGTATGAATTCTGGCTTGATAAAGTTATTTTTCTTAGACATATGGTATTAACAGATGGTATCTGGGTTATCTGATTAAGGTAGAGACAATCTTGAATTGTAATCCACCAAAGAATGTGATAGAAGTCAAGCGTTTCTTGGTTTTGGTTGGTTATTATCATTGATTTGTGAAAAGATTATTATCATTGATTTGTGACAAGATATGAATATTGTCATAATATTTTAAAAATTTTATACCAGTTAAACCTAAAAAGGAAGTCGGTTTTAATGAACCAGGCATTATGGGGGTGATGGGCACTTCTCACCTTCCCCATACATACCTAACTTTTCGAATCCAGTGGGGATTTGAGATTCCTTAGGAATCGAGTCATCCACCTCTTCTACTTTCTTTCCGGCCCATTCGAGTGGTGTCTCCTATTTCTCTGGGCTTAGGCCCATGTTCTCTATGGCCTAGAGCCTAACAGTGCCGAAGTCGCAAGAACCATTCCACCGAGAGCGGGGGCGAAAATCTTTGCTCACACGAATGCACCAATAGCTTTTATGGATTTGATGAACTGAATCTTCAAGTCATATTTGGATCAGTTTGTAGCAGTGTTTATTGATGAAATCCTAATTTGCTCATATAATAAGGATTATTATGATAGGCACGTACAGATTGTACTGCAAACTTTGAAGGAGAAGCGGTTATTTGCTAAATTATCCAAGTATGAATTCTGGCTTGATAAAGTTGCTTTTCTTAGACATATGGTATCAACAGATGGTATATGGGTTATCCTATTAAGGTAGAGACAATTTTGAATTGTAATCCACCAAAGAATGAGATAGAAGTCAAGCGTTTCTTGGTTTTGGCTAGTTATTATCATCGATTTGTGAAAAGGTTTTCTATTATAGCTATGCCACTTACCAAGTTACTCTAAAAAGATGTGAAGTTTGTGAACATGGATCGGTGTCAATTAAGTTTTGATCAATTGAAATAGATGTTGACTCAAGCTCCAGTTCTTACCTTACCGATAGAAGGTAAGCCATATGTGATTTACAGTGATGCTTCACATAGTGGTTTAGCATGTCTCTTGATGCAGGAGGGTAGAGTTTTTCCTATGCTTTCAGACAATTGAAATATTATGACTTGAATTATCTGAATGATGATTTGGAGCTGACAGCTATAGTGTTTGCTTTGAAAATTTGGTGACACTATTTGTATGATGAGAAATATTTTATTTATACAGATCAGAAGAGTTTGAAGTGTTTGGGAATCCAAAAGAAATTGAACTTTAAACAAAGATGATGGTTAGAGTTGATCAAAGATTGTGACTGGTTAATTAACTACCACCTATGCAAGGCAAATGTTATTGTTGATGCGCTAAGTTGTAAGTCTATGGCAGGGTTGATTGCTTATTCTTTAGTATTATTGTTAGAGTTGAGGCTCTGCATGCTTGCTTGGATATTAGTTATGATGGTGTTGTTATGGCTCAGCTGCAAGTTAGCCTAATGTTGCTTGATCAGATTAAAGAAGCACAAAAGAGAGATCTAAAAATTTAGAAGATAATTAGGGAGATTTATAAGGGGAGGAGTAGAGATTTCCTTGTTAGAGATGATGGCAGGTTCTGGCATCAAAGCCAATTGTGTGTTCCTAATGATGCAAATTTAAAAAGAATGATTCTAGAGGAAGTACATCAATCTCTTTATGCTATGCATCCCAGGAGTGCAACATGTATCAATATTTGAAAATATATTATTGGTGGCTGGGAAAGAAGAAAGACATAGCAGAATTTATATCTAAATGCCTCACTTGTTAGCTAGTTAAGGCTAAACACCAAGTTCCTTTAGGTTTGTTGCGGCCTTTATCAATTCCTGAGTAGAAGTGAGAGTGGGTAATAATTGACTTTGTGTATGGACTTCCTCTTACCCAGAGAAAACATGATGGTATTTGAGTGATAGTGGACCAGATGACAAAATGAATACATTTTCTTTTAGTCAGAACATATTATTCCCTTGATAGGTTGGCAGAGTTATATATCAATAAGATAGTATGATTACATGGTGTTCCAATTTCCTTGGTATCATATCAAGATCCCAGGTTTACATCAAGGTTTTAGAAGAGTTTTCAAGATGCCTTAGGTACTTAATTACATTTTAGCATTGCCTTTCATCCTTAAACTAATGAATAGTTAGAAAAAGTGATACATGTGTTAGAGGATAGGCTGAGGAGTTGTGTGATTACTTTTACATGGGGTTAGGATTTGTATTTACCTTTGATTGAATTTTCTTACAATAACAGTTTTTAGCCCAGGATAGGGATGTCACCATATGAAGCATTATGTGGTAGAAGATGTAGAACACCATTATAATGGAATAAAGTTGGAGAGAGGAAGTTAGTGGGTCATGAATTGATTTAAGGAAACATAAGAAAAAGTGAAGATGATTTGAGGCCAGTTGAAAGCGGTACCAAATAGGCAATAGTCCTATTTTGATTTGAAACGGAGGGATATAACGTACAACATGGGTGACAGAGTGTTCTTAAAAGTGTCATCATGGAAGAGGACTTTTAAGGTTTGGTTGGAAAGGTAAGTGGTGTCCTCATTTCACTAGGCCTTATGAGATTCTTGAGAGAGTTAGGCCTGTTGCTTATAGACTAGCTTTGCCACCTAACTTAGAGAAATTCCATAATGTTTTCCATATTTCTATGCTTAGGACATATAGATCGGATCCATCACATCTGTTGTTTTTTGAATCAATTGAGGTGAATATAGATCTGACCTATGATTAGGAACTAGTAGTTGTTTTAACATGGAAAGTGAAAGAGTTGAGAAATAAGAAGGTTCCTTTGGTGAAAGTGTTGCGGAGGAATCATTCAATAAAAAAAAAAATGGGAAAGTGAAGAAGTTATATGAAGCTAGTATCTACAACTCTTCCATAGATAAACAACATGTAATTTCGAGGATAAAATTCCTTAAGAGGGGAGAGAGTTGTACCATCCCTAATTCTAATATGCCCTAAAATTGAATAATACAAAGGGATAATTAAATATGCTAAAAGAGACATAAAGATAACTAATGTGAATAATAACAATGTTAAACATAAGTAAAAGAAAAGAGGAAAGAAAGAAAGCTAAGAATAATGTGAGAAAGAAAGAGATATACATAATATATACATAATACGTACACATAATATACATATTATATATATAAACTTAAGCTAAAAAAGAAGAAAGAAAATATGTATATACATATGTATATATAAACGTTGGAAAAGAAAAGAAAAGAGAAAAAGGAAAAAGGAAAAGGAAACAGAAGGAAAAGTCAAAAGTGGTTTCAAAGAAGAATGTGAGAAGGTGGGAAGAAATTTCTTTTCACTTCATCTTCCTCATCCTTGTTCAAACCACCTAAGAAATAAAACAGAAAGAGAAGCTTTCATTTTTCTACTCACATCTTATCCTAAAAAAATCAAGAGTTTTAAATGGTTCTTAAAGAGCTTTTGAAGATTTTCTAAAGTTGGGTAAACTTTAACCTTTGTTTTATGAGTTTAGTATTTATAAATACTTAGAAGTTAAAGAAAAAACATGTTTGTATTGTGAAATATGAAATGTATGGGAAATAGCTTGAGCAAAGAAGAGAAAATGATGGTTACATGTTGAATTTGTGAAAAGAAGTGATTGAATGAACTTTAAATTATGAAATTACAATTTTGAACCTTGAATTTAGGATTCTGATGAGGTATGATTGGAATTAATGTACTTAAGAGTTAAATTGAGTAATGAAAGCATAAAAAGGAAAGGGATTAGGACATGTTTAGGTGGGTTTTGAGGATAATAACCCTAAAACCAAGGGAGGTTAACCTAACTTGATAAAATCTTGCTTTGGTAATTAAATTGTTAGTTGTTATTATTTATGAATCATTTTGAATGTATGATTGGTGTATGATGTGATAGTCAAGTTATTCATTTATATGAATGTGAGTTTGAATCTTAATAATAAAGTGTATCAGATGAGTTATAGAAATTCCACATGAATTCTAAGTGATATAGTGAGTTTTGATGAAATGTGGGAAATATGAGAAAAGATGATTTGAGATGAGAATGTCAAATGTTAATGTAATGTTGTTGTAATTTGTTTCCCTACACATGTTCTTGTTTTGGGATATTGAAATTTAGTGCCATTGAGTTGGCATGTCAACAATAAGTTATGATGTTATACATGTTTTCAAGCAAGATACACTAGTATCACACATACATATATATATATATGCGCCTTCAGGTGAGATACACTAGTATCACATAATACTCAGTCTTCGATGTAGAGACCTTTGGGTTGCAATGGGCTGATTCAATGTTTTTGGGACTTGAATGTTGTGTAGGGGCTTGTTTGAGTATGTTTTCTTCAGGTTATGATACATTTTGAGATGATAGATAGATATGATTAATGTAATTCTAATTGAGATTTATGAAATATTTATTCATTAATGTGTATTATAACTAATTGAAGGTAAATAAGTTTTATAGTAAAAATGAAATCTTTGATTTGTTTATATCATGTTATCAAAGCAAGTACCACTAAGCCGTATAGCTAAGCATGATTAAATCTCATGTGCAGGTGACAGAGGTTTGGATAGAAGAAGACTGGTAGTTCTAAGAATGGTTAAGGCTTCTAAAAGACCATAGAGGCTCAAAGAGTTGCTACAAAACCACATTTCATGGTGTTGTGTAAGTGCATATAATGTATACCTTTTGCATCAAATGTATGTTAGATTTGTAAACCTATCTATTGTATATTTTGAAAACCAACTGAGGGTTTGTAAATATTATGTTGATGTAAACATTATATACATATTACTTGGTCCACTACAATATATAAAAAAATTTGTTGCCTTGAAATGTTTTAAATTAAAGTAGTTGAGGAGTTCTGAGAAAATGTATGGATTTTAGAAGTGTTTGTCTTATAAGGTTTTCGTATTTTGAAGTTTTGGTTCTATTGATTTTAAAAACAGAACTCTGCTAAATTTTTCTTCAAATTATTATGTAACTTGACCAAACTATATTTTAGATAATATTATTAATTATATATATGTGTATGTATGTATGTATATTTGTTTCTAAAGTTGGGCTTTTAAATGAGTTTGGATATTATTCATAAACTAAGGTCTATAAGTGAATGTTTTTTGTTGTTCTTCCCATATAGCATCCTTGTATCCTATGTACATGTAATGACATATGTAGGTTGCGAGGGTGTTACATCTTGATTAGATAAAATAATTATTCTCATAAGTTGTAGGCATAAGATGCTTATAGTTGACAAGTGGATACTTATTGGATGAATAGGTACATTGGATGGCCTAACTATGGGATAATCATATGGATATCTCATAGTAGTTGAATAAATATCCTTAGACTTTATGAGGTCTCCAAGGTATCTTGCATGCTAAGTGTTGTACTGTAATCCCATTTCTTATTATCTCTTAAGAGATTTCCATAGGGTGGATATTAGGTATTGCATAAGGTATTTGAACATAATCAAGGGATCAATAAAGGATACATCACTCATGATAGAAGAGGGGGTATATATAATGGTTTCGTGTAAGAAGGAATTACTCTAGGAATCTTTGGCCAAAGTGGATGGATCTTTGAGAGGGTCTCAAAGATACATCTTATAAATTAATGTGTTTTGGTAACAAGAACTAATAAATTCAGGCTAGATGTGACAAAATCATTTTACTCGGAGCTAACACAAAATCTATACTCTGAACCAAATGAGATAAAATATATAAGAATTCAATTTCATGATGACTATCTATCGAAGGGTTAAAGTCAAATCATTTGCCTTTCTCGACACTTAGGTGGCCATGACACATTTTTAGATGCCAATTTGGTCTTCTTAATATGAATTTGGTTGATTAGAGAGTGAATCTTAAATGAAGAGTTCAATTTAGGAAACTATAATGTTGCATAAGAGTAAATTGCTACCAATGTGTTTGGGAATCTAATGGGCCACATATTAAAAAGGATAAGACATCATCAAATTGACTTTATAATATATTATTGGATAATATATTAATAGATTTGATCCATTGCAGAAAAGAAAGAATGGGTTGGACAACTTATTAAAACTATTGGGCCTATTTAGGACCAATTTAGCCTATATGGGTCATAGGGTTTTAAAATTTTAATTAAAGTTAATGAAGTAGCCGCCAACTAAATAAAAAAAAAAGTTTATTTAACATAGGTAGCCCCCACTAAGGATAGCCTCCATTCATGTTCTAATGGGAAAAAGAAGAAAAAAAAAAGAGAAGTGTTCTCAAAAACCCTAGCCACCCTTCTTCTTCTTCCTCCTCTTTTCTTGTACAAACTGATTTTGCTAGCACAACTACTCTAATTTGATTAGAGATTGTTTATTCCCCTTGTATGGATACTATTGAAGGCAATTTCTTTGAGGATTGATGTGGTTTGCAATAACCCAGTAAGGAGGCAAAATTAAAGAGTTCTTTAAGATATAATCACTCTTTTGTCTTTCATAAATTTATTTCATGTCTAATTGATTTGGGATGATCCTTGGTATGAAAGAATTTTATTTATTTGTGAACCCCTTTTCTACACCCAGTGACAAAATTTATTATGTCACAATTTTATCGCCTTAAATATAGCATCAATAGGACATTGGATGGCCTCGAAATTGTCTTTAGAAGTTTTGTGCACGTCGAGCCAGGATCAGTGGCCTATCATGGTCATCAATCCAGCATTGCAGTCATCGATATAAGTAGTGGTAACCGCATGCCGGTCTAGTCACCGGTTAGAAAGCTAAACAATGACCAATGACCATTCTGGAATTGTTGACCTCTAAGGTCATCGATTTCTAATATGTTCTCTAGCCACCATTTTTGTCAACCAAAAACTGCTTATCCGAGCTGCGAAACCCTTTTTTATTTGCGTGCCTATAAATAGTATCCTTTTCAATAATTATAATCATCACTTCCTACTATATCTCATTGAAAGCAGTAAAAAAATATTTTCACCCTCCATTCCATCTTATTTAAAATTTCTTTATTCAAGATAAATCTTTCATCCAAACTAATTTCCAAGGTGGAATTATGATCTGGCAAGAAAGCTTTGGAAGCTCCACCTCCACAAAGGCCACACTCAAGGAAGGTAATGTCTTAAACATATCTTTTATTTAAATTCTTATCATTAATTTATTTCCCATCAGCCAAATTATTCTCAAATCCTCAAATCACTTTCTAAACCTAAATCTGAATTAGTTTATCCTCAATCAAATCTTTTCAAACCTAAAATGGACCTACTTTGTAATCAAAATTATTTTCAAACTTAAAAACTAACTTGTTTTACCTCCAAAACCAATTTCAAACCTAAAACTGACATGGTTTGCCTTTAAAATTATTTTCAAATCTAAAACTAACATGGTTTTCCTTTAAAATTATTTTCAAACCTAAGACTGACCTGATTTGCTTTCAAATTCATTTTTGAACCTAAAACTGACTAGTTGGCATCAAATCTTTTCAAACCTAACACTTACTTGGTTTACATAGAAATTTTTTCAAACCTAAAACATAACTGGTTTGAGTCAACCTTAGGTCCTCATCCTTAGGTTCACCAAGTCCTTAGCACTAGGTCACACCCTCCCCCCCTTCCCCAGACTTTCTCACTCTTATGAATAGATAATACTGCATGAGGCTTTGATTCTTATGCTAAAAGGATATGCATGCTTGCTTTGAATCTAAGTCTAAGTATCGAGCCACAACCCTAGCAACCCTAAGTCCACCTCATGTTTTATATTGTTCATCATAATGTTGTATTTTTATTGTTCCTTTAAATGCTTCCTTTTGAGGAATGTGTTTCCATCCTAATACCTATAAGACCTAAAGTTGGGATCCCCTCTTATTTGCTTTTTTATTCAAATGTAATATTAAATTATTTCCTTTAAACACAATTTTATCTTATTTTTTGATGACTATGAATGGATGTCATGCTCATGCATAATAAAATTATTCATGCATAATATAATTGTCATGCATATTATTTAACTGTCGTCATAAAATCTAATTTGTAAATCTCGGTTTATATATTTAGGCTAGATTTATTTTCTTAAAGTGAAAAACCTAGTATTGAGCTCATTCTTTGTATTCAACTAGTGTTTTTTTCCCTTAAAATGGACTCATAAGAGGTTTCTCTTTAAAATTTCCCCCTGAAATAAATTTGAAGTGGAGAATCTCTTTTAAATCCATGCTTACCAATGAGGTAAGACCAAACATGGTAGTTTTGCATGAACCAACTCCAAATAAGCATTCTGATTTCACAGTAGATTGGACAAGTTACTTAATATATATTTATGTTTGTGCTGCCATTTAATGTTTTAGTTCCTAAAATATATATGTATATTTATTAGAATTTTAAAAATTTCTTATTTGCCCCTTCAAATTTTGAAATTATCCCTTTATCCTTTAGTTTATGCAAGAAGCAAAAGAAAATAAATTCCAAGAAATTATTCCATAAGAAGTAAACATGTTTCTCTTCTAAAAAAAATTAACAAAAAAAAAATGTTACTTTTCAAATGCAAAAAAAAAAAAAGGAAAATAAAATAAGGAAAGGGATAAACTATTCAACCAAATTAATTTGAACTAATTCAATGAATCAAGGGATTAAGAACACAAGGTTAGAATCCTTATTTTTTAAATTTTTTTTAATTTATGATCTTTACTTTTGATTTTAATTTTGTTATTACATTTTTAATGTTGTGTAATGATTTTTATTTCAACTATTTCTTAAGAAATTATGTTCATATTTTCAATTTATTTATTCATTTTTTTCAAATGAAGATGGTTTATTAATTAATTAACAAATTTACAAAATGATAATTGTGTGCAAAAGATACAGTGTTCACTGAGACAAAAACACTAAGGGGTAATTGGGTGAGGAAATAGGACTTCAAGAGAAAATTCATCCCTTTTTTTTGAAGTCTTGGATTTGCCTCTGTATACATATATACCATAATTAAATAACATATAAAAGAAGTATATATTTTAGGACTTGAAATTTAATATATACACAATATGTATAAGGCATATATATAATATATGCAGCATAATTAAATAAAAAATGAAGAAATATATTTTATCAATTGACATATACAAAATATCTACAAGATGTATACATAGTATATACATGACATATGTACTATATATGCACAAAATATATACGACATATGCACTATAATTAAACAACATATAAATGAAATACATATTTTAGTACTTGAAACTCACACGATACCTACACAATATATACAACATAATTAAATAACATGTAAAGAAATATATATTTTATCAATTAAAATTCAACATATATAGAAAATTTTCACGACATATATATAATATATATATAATATATACACAACATATATACAATATAAACACAAAATATACATGACATGCATAAGCATAAAGGAGGAAGAGGATTCGTATTTTTGTAAACCAATTGCGCTTTTTATGTATTTTTGTAAATTCTTTTAGAATATCATTCTTTGATAAGTACTTGTATTTTTTGGATAGTCATGTATTTTTCCAATATAAATCCAAATTTAAATAATGAATGAGATCCGAGCAGTTGGACATGATTGAACTTTGATCTTAACAAAAATAATTGAGCTTTACCAAATTCAGCCTAACCTCAATTTGATAAATCTACTTGGCATCAACTAATTTGACTAACAAAAGCTTGCCAAGGAATCATTAGTACATCAAATAATCAATTAATGATTTTGTGATACCAAATCATACTACATAAACAAAAATCAAACTTTTATTTACTGATTATTGCTAAAAAAAACTGTTATTTATTGAGTTATTCAGTTAAAAAGATGTGCCAGCATTTATTAATAAATTAATGAATACATAATGTCAAAAATTAAATAGGAGAAGGAAACTGCGTATGTGAAGTACAAATTTATTGAAAAAATTTATGTCATTTTTTTTGCAATAATGTCCTACAGTTTTTATATATGTTTGGTACAATAGATGTATACTGCTGCAAATGGGGTATTTTTGAAATTGAAAGTTGATAAAGTGAATGTATATATTTGGTATAAAATGTATACTAGATGCATACCTTTGAAAGTGATATATTTTTGAAATTGAAAGTTGAAAAGTAAGTATTTTAAAAGAAAAAAAAAAGGAAAAATGGATTTTTAAAAATGGTTTTTATTTTTTGGATTATTTTTAGGAAAATTTACATAACTAATCTAAAATGGAAAAAAATCTTCAAAAATGATCCACTTCAAACAAAATTAATAAATTTACTAAAACAACTTCTGAAATAACAAAATACAACAATCATAAATAGAAAACAACTTCCACCTTCACTCTCAGCATAAACTTCATAATCTATCTGCACTAATAAATGTATACGAAGAAGAAAGAACTAATATATGCCTAGTTTATAATTTATTGAGCAACACTTATTTCTCTCAACATACACAAGTTATGTAACACACTTATACTTTATATAGGTATAGTATATATATCTTATAAAAGTAAAATACATATAAAAAATATAAGAATGTTACAAAAATTAACAGTAGAAAATTCTCTTAATTATTACCCAAAATAAATTATCTTATAAAAGATAAATTTAATAAATAAATGTCAAAATTGCATATATAAAACAAAGCATCTAGCAAAAATTTACCATAATTTTATTTGTAATTTCTATAAATCCCAAATTATCAAAAAGACAACCTACATAAAAATTACACTCCCAAAATTCATACTTTTATAAAAACCAAACACTTCTCTATACTACATTCAAGTATTTATCTCTCATATATAATGTAGGTTGATTACATTTACAATGCCAAAATCTTATTTATATATTACAAACTATTACAATATATTTGTACAAAATTTTTTAAACATGCCATCCATTATGAAATACTGCGTATGGAGGTCTTGTGGCAAAATATTGTTGCACATGGGACGACAAGGGAGCCGGCGGATTATAAAATTTTAGTTTTTTTATTGAACTATAAAAAATTAGTTTTATTATAATGTCCGAGAGGGAGTTGATTACATATAGGGAAGGAAAAACACCCTTTAATACCCAAAATTGGTACTATAATTATTTAGATATTTTTTTATTTTTTTTATTTTTAGAAGGAATTATATTCACTGCATAAATATAAATATATTTAATTTTTCTTATATTTTAATTTTGTCTATCCACTATTTGGACATAAAATATTTATTTATTTTTTTTTATTTTTAATAATTTTATTACCCTCATGGGTACAAATTTTACTTATTAGTTTGTGATTTAATCAAAATATTCACTACCTGAATATATAAGATTTTATATCTTAACATTTACTAAATTTATTATTATTATTTTTTAGATTATGCCCACTCCCTGGATATAATTATTTTAATTTCACATTTTTTATTAAATATTTTATGTTGCTATTCGTTAATTAATAAATGTTTATTGTTATATATTTTTTGGGAAAAATTATTTTTTATTATGATATACTTGAATTCGAAACTTGATTTCGAATGCCTACATATCCATTTGATGGAATCAAAATCCCTGTAGTTTGATTATTCTTATTTTTACTATTGTTATCGTTGTTATTTTTTGACATTATATATATAATTATATTCACTTCCTGAACCTAATTATTATTTATTTGATATTTTCATTGTATATACCTAACTTTTTTTATAAGGTTTTAAATTCATATGACAGTCATTACTCCCTCAAATTAGGTATAGTAATTTCATTTTTATTACATTTTAATGATTGGTTTGTAAAATAAAGTATATGAAATAAAATATTTTTATGGTGAGTAGCCAGACAACTAATGATGGAATTAAAACATTAAAATCAGTAGACTTGTCGTTCAAAAAAAATTCAAAATAAATTAAATTACATTGGAAATTAATTAATGAGGTACCCACAGAGTGGAAACATACCTCTTTCATAATTGAAACTAAAATAATCGACATTAAAATAGATAATGAAATGAATTAAACTATTCAAACATTTACGATAATAAAAGTAAATCATCCATCATAAAACATCAATAAATCACTCATTATAAACATGTATTAACAAGTTAAATAATTAAATCTATGCTTAAATATTATATTAAACAATAGATATACAAACTAGGATTTTAGTGACATGAATTAGGATTTTTAGGGTTTTATAAATAAAAAAAAGTTAGGGTTTTAAGATTTTTAGAAAACAAAGCTAGGGTTTTGGGAATTAGGATTTTGAAAATAATAAATTAGGGTTTTGGATATTGAAGAAATAGGTTTAAAGATTTTATAAATAAAACATAATTCGGTTTTTGGATATTTAAAAAAACATAGCTAAGGTTTTGATTTTTAGGAAAATACGACAAGATATTTGATTTTAGAGAAAAATGGTTATGGTTTTGAATGTTTGAAAAATAAAGAGTTATGGATATTCATATTTGAAAATTAAGCTACTGGGTATTTAGGTTTTGTGGTTTTACAGTTTTATAAATTAGGCTTTAGGTCCCTGGAACTAGGGTTTTGGAAATTTAATATAAGTTGAATTAAGATTATTAGCATTTTGGGAATTAAGGATTAGAGATTTAGAATTTTAACTTTGGGGTTAGGGTTTATAAGGATTATAGTTGAGTGTTTAGGTATTAGGGTTTAGATGATTAAGTTAAAGTTGTTAAATTAAATTAAAGACTACTGTGAATAACAAATATGAGGTGAGTTGTTGGATTAAACAAATAGATTATGTTTCAATTTATAAACATGCAACTAGGGTTTAAACTACAAGAATAAACAAGATTTTAGATAAGCAAGCTACTGTGATGATGTTTTGAAAAATATAACTATTAATTAAATGGATTAAACTAGAAAATTGCACCTGCATTTGAAGACTCCACCAAAGGTTGAATGTTGAGTCAATCTCCCTCGATCAAATGTAGTTTTTGGTTGAGAGAAACAATTTCCTAGATAATTATTGAGTGTTTGAATTCTTCTCTTCTTGCTTCTAAGTTTAATTATTATTGTTTCCTTTTTACAAAATCCGATCCAATTGCCAGCCCCTTCTTCGATCTTTTTTTTTTCTATATTTATAAGCTAAAACAATTACTTAACCCTTAAACCTAAACTACTTAATCCGAGTTCCAAATGAATTATAGCTTGATTAGGAATTTAAATTGCTCAGTCAAAATTTTTTAGAACTCGAATTAGTCAATTTGAGAGGCCAAGATCAAATGAGGCCTCCTCACATCGATTTGGGATGACCAAATCGATATGAGGCAAGGCTCATATCGATTTGGACATCCAAATCAATATGAGCCAGTCTCATATCGATTTGGGAAGCTCAAATCGATATGAGGCCATGCTCATATTGATTTGGCTCTCCCAAATCGATATGATCTAGCCTCATATCAATTTTGGGATGCCTAAATCGAAATATGACATGGCTCACATTGATTTGAACCATCTGACACTAACCAAACCAAAATTATTAATTTTTCAAGGCAAACTTTTTTGCAATTTTAATATGGAATTTATAAAATCAGGCCAGTTGAATTTCAACCATTAAAATTAGGTTTAAGAACTTTAAAATTATAAAAGACCAAGATAAGTTCTTTAAATTTAAACCGGCCCAAATTTAAGGGTCTACAATTTGTCCACTACTTGAGCGATCTGAGACTTTAGTAGAAGAGAGTAAAAACAACATGACTTTTGAACTGATTTAGAACAAAAATGGATTTTGGACTCGAGGTTGGATTAAGTTATGGACTCAAAAATGATTTAGGTTCTAGACCCGAATTGAGTTCTAGACTTGAAAGTGATTTGATTTATGGACCCGAGTTAGTTATGGTTCTGGACTCGAATTGAGTTTTGGACTGAAAAATAATTTAAGTTTAGGACCCGTATTGAGTTCTGGACCCAAAAATAATTTTGGTTCTGGACCCGAATTGGTTTGGGTTCTGGACATGGATTGAGTCTTGGTCTCAAAAAAGATTTGGTGTAACACCCCCACATCCAATACATACACACTACATACACCACAATGTAGTATACATGCATCGAATATAGGAATGCTACGAATTTTCTTAACATTCAAAACATTTCCAATGATACTATAATCTTTCTCATTACACATTATAGAAAAATAAGTGATTAATCTGTAATATAAAATAAAGTAGATATATATACTTATTACGCAGCGGAATTTAACAGCTATTTAAGTATAGGAAAACATTTAAATATTTATATTTACAAATGTACATATATTCACATTATAAACAATACTTTACAAAATATTTAAAGAGTTATACATGATTGGCAAATCTTCTCTGATCTTTAAGTCCCAAAATCAACTCTTCAATGTCTACTCTCACTCGGCCTCGATGAGCTCTCGGGTTCAACTCTATCACCTGCGCGATCAACACTATCGCGCTAAGCCAAGGGCTTAGTAGTACAAAACATGCTAACATTATGCTTATATGCTATGCAATGTCACACATTCCATTAATATCAACATCATAAGTGAAAAGCTAACATCAAACCTTTGCCTTTCACAAATCATAATCATATAAGCATATCACATCTCAAAGTCCTTTCATGAATTTCATTATTTAATTATTTTGCCATCAATGAATCACATATAAACAAAGACAAGCATGGGCCCAAAACACACTAATATGCCATTCAATTTTCAGAGTTAATGCTTTGGTTTTATCACATTTATTATTATCACATATACCCAACTAGGCTTCAAGGATTAGGTTCAACCAAGCTTCAAGGGGAACAAAGCATGCTAAGTCTCAACCCAACTTGGCTTCAAGAACCAAACCCAACCTAGCTTCAAGGTTTGTAACATCTCAATTAGGCTTCAAGGACTAGACCCAACCAAGCTTCAAGGGGAGTAAAACATGTTAAACTTCAACCCAACTTGGCTTCAAGGATCAAGCTCAACCTAACTTCAAGAGATTGTTACTATCATTAGGCATGCCACCAACAACAAACTCTGAAAATAGAATAACATATTAGCCACACAACTCATTCATTAATTTGTTATCAATTTCATTCTCAAATGAATTAACATAGCCAATCACAATGGCTTTATATTCCATTTCATCTCAATTCACATCATAACATTTCAATCTTTCATATACACAATCATTTGCATCATCATGTCATTCACATTATTCATATATATACATCATCATTGATATAAACATAACAACACACATTGCTCATATAAATTAACAATGTAATAATGCCACATTTGTACTTACATACAATCATATAGGTTTTGTACTTACATACTTACATACAATCATATAGGTTTTGTACTTACCTCAAAAGCAAATCACACCACTCTTAACAATTCCTTGTTCAAGATCCTTCTACCTCTTAAATCAATGATCAATCACTATCTTCAAGACCTAAATCAAAAGTAATAGCATATACTTACTTAGGGATACACAAGAGATAATCCAATTAGGAATTAATTAGGGCAAACCCTAACCCTGACACGCTCACCCACACGGGCGTGTCCATGACCGTGCCCTAACTCCACAACACAGAAGCATTTACACGCTCAACAACATGGGCGTGTTCCTGGGCGTGTAAATTCTCAAATCTTACAGTAGCTATGACACGCTCAATAACACGGGTGTGTTACTGGTCGTGTCAAATCTACTGCCTCCAACACAATTGACACGCCTAAAAACCCTGGACGTGCTCATGGGCGTGTCCGGCCACAAATCAAAACTCCGGTCAAAACAACCAAACACTCAACAACACACTTCTATTCATTAACATCCTCTTCAAACAATCTTCACAAAACATACCCAAAAACCTATCTCAAACTTGCAACAACACCAAAACAAACCAAAACACATATCAAACACAAAACACAAAATCATCTCAAAACCCTCACCACATATACAACATCATCTCTTCCAACCACTTACTCTTTTCTTCAATCCATACTCAAAATCCATCATCAAATCACTCAACCACTTCTCACATCTCAAAATCAACCAACACACTCTTAAAAATCTATCAAACTCAAATATCATTTCAAATAAACACAAAGATCACAAGAGAACTTACCAAAGTAACAAAACTTCTTGAATCAACAACTTGATCACTTGAATCTTCCTTCACTTTGAACTTAACACATCAAGATCTTCTCTTTGTCTCTTGCTTTCCTTTGTCTATGGAGAAGCCGGCCACACAAAGAAGAAAGAAGAAAATGAACCACAAGAAACAAAGTCAACTCTTCTTTTAATCTCCACCAAGTGTTTCAATTCAAGCAATTACCAAAACACCCTTCTACAAATTGTTTTGTTTCTTTTTAAAACACTTGCCCTTTTAAGTCATTTCACAAATCTAAACTAAAAATATCTTCTTCCCTTGACCACATATTTGACCAACTTATATGTTATATATATAATCATATAAACATCATATACATTTCTCTCTACACAATACTTCCCAATCAAACAACACATATACATAAACATTCTTTTCCAAATTCTTTTCTTATCACCTACATATACATTCAATCCATTATACAACAACAACATAATCAAAACTTTTAGGGCATACATTGGGATATTACAATTCTCCCCCTCTAAAAAGAAATTTCGCCCTCGAAATTACCTGATATCAAGTCCGAAACAATTGAGGATATTGCTCTCGCATTGTTTGCTCACTTTCCCAAGTTGCCTCTTCCTTTGCATGATTCTTCCATAAAATCTTCACAAGTGGCACTTTCTTATTTCTCAATTCCTTCACTTCACGTGCCAAGACAGCAATTGGTTCCTCTTCAAATGTCAAATCAGGACTTACTTCGATAGATTCAATTGGCAAAACATGTGATGGATCTGATCTGTATCTCCTCAACATAGAAACATGAAATACATTATGGATACGGTCCAACTCAAGTGGCAAAGCAAGTCGATAAGCAACTGGCTCAACTCTTTCCAAAACTTCATACGGTCCAATGAAACGAGGACTCAGCTTTCCTTTTCGACTAAACCTCAAAATCTTTTTCCAAGGAGACACTTTCAAAATACTTTATCTCCCACATTAAACTCTATGTCCCTCCTTTTCAAATCTGAATAAGACTTCTGTCGGTCTGAAGCTGCTTTTAACCTATCTCGAATCATCCTCACTTTCTCCTCAGTTTCTTTAACCAAATCAGGACCAATTATCTTACCTTCACCAAGTTCATTCCAACATAGAGGTGTCCTACACCTTCTACCATACAATGCTTCAAATGGTGCCATACCAATGCTAGATTGATGACTGTTATTGTATGCAAATTCCACAAGTGGTAAGAATC
Organism: Garcia nutans; assembly: GCA_947685225.1. Classification (NCBI taxonomy): domain Eukaryota; kingdom Viridiplantae; phylum Streptophyta; class Magnoliopsida; order Malpighiales; family Euphorbiaceae; genus Garcia; species Garcia nutans. The sequence goes on along the minus strand of CANTUV010000024.1, from coordinate 8,960,863 downwards.
TATCCCAACCTCCAGAGAAATCAATGACACAACTTCTCAACATGTCCTTGATAATCTGTATCACTCTCTCTGACTGTCCATCTGTCTGTGGATGAAAAGCAGTACTGAAGTGTAATCGAGAACCCAAAGCACCATGTAAACTCTTCCAAAACCTTGAAGTAAACCGGGGATCTCGATCAGACACTATAGAAGTTGGAACACCATGCAACTTCACAATCTCATGGATATACAGCTCAGCTAACCTTTCCAAAGAGTAATCCATCCGAACTGGAAGAAAATGAGCTGTCTTCGTCAACCTATCAACAATCACCCAAATAGCATCATGCTTTCTTTGTGTTAATGGCAGACCAGATACGAAATCCATGGTTACTCTATCCCATTTCCATTCAGGCACTGCTAAAGGTTGAAGTAACCCTGTTGGAACTTGATGCTCTGCTTTTACCTTCTGACAGGTGAGACATCTGGATACAAAATCAGCAATGTCTCTCTTCAAACCAAACCACCAGTAATGCTGTTTCAAATCATGATACATCTTGGTATTGCCCGGATGCATAGCAAATACTGATTGATGAGCTTCTTCTAAAATGATCCTTTTCAAATTAATATCATCAGGTACACACAATCTGTTCTTAAACCAAAGGCTCCCATCATCTTTCATAATAAAATCTCTACTCTTCCCATTTCGACAATCTGAAACAATCTTCTGAATCTTCTCATCAGCCAACTGAGCCTCTTTAATCTGATCCAACAAAACTGGTTTCACATGCAACTGTGCTAACAATGCACCATCATCACAAGATACAAAACTAGCACACAATGCTCTCAACTCAACAAGCAACGAGAGCGAATAAACAGTCAAACCTGCCAAAGACTTCCGACTCAGGGCATCAGCAACAACATTTGCTTTACCTGGATGATAATCAATCAAAAAGTCGTAGTCTTTAATCAATTCCAACCATCTCCTCTGCCGAAGATTGAGCTCTCTCTGAACTCCCAAATATTTCAAACTTTTATGATCAGTGTAGATAAAACATTTCTCCCCAAACAAATAGTGTCGCCAAATCTTCAATGCAAACACAATGGCTGCCAACTCTAAATCATGGGTCGGATAATTTAGCTCATGCGGTTTCAACTGTCGAGAAGCATAAGCTATAACTTTACCTTCTTGCATCAAAACACAACCCAAACCCCTATGTGAAGCATCACTATAAATCACATATGGTTTATCTTCCACAGGTAAAGTAAGAACAGGCGCTTGAGTCAACATTTCTCTCAACTGTTCGAAGCTAGCCTGACACTGATCTGTCCACACAAATCTAACTCCCTTTCTAAGCAATCTGGTAAGTGGAGTAGCTATCAAAGAAAATCCTTTCACAAACCGTCGGTAATAGCCTGCCACACCCAGAAAACTTCTAACTTCAGTCACAGACTTTGGTGGACTCCAATTTAAAATAGCTTCAACTTTACTCGGATCAACTCTAATACCTTCCGCTGAAACTATGTGACCGAGAAAAGTAACTTCATCAAGCCAAAACTCACACTTTGACAATTTAGCAAACAATTGCTTCTCTCTCAAGATTTGCAACACAATCCGCAGATGCTTGTCATGTTCTTCCTCATTACGCGAATACACTAGAATATCATCGATAAACACTACCACAAACTGATCCAGATAGGGCCTAAACACCCTATTCATCAAGTCCATAAAAACTGCAGGTGCATTCGTCAAACCAAAAGGCTTAACTAGAAACTCATAATGCCCATACCTGGTCCGAAAGGTTGTCTTAGGAACATCTTCAGCTCTGACCCTCAACTGATGGTACCCTGATCTCAAATCGATCTTAGAAAACACTGCTGCACCCTTTAATTGATCAAAAAGATCATCAATTCTAGGCAAAGGATATTTATTTTTGATTGTCACCTTGTTCAATTGCCTATAATCGATACATAATCTCATTGTACCATCTTTCTTCTTCACAAATAACACAGGAGCTCCCCAAGGAGAAACACTGGGGCGAATAAATCCTTTATCCAACAACTCTTGTAATTGCACTTTCAACTCCCTCAATTCTGCTGGTGCCATTCGATAAGGAGCAATAGAAATAGGAGTGGTACCAGGCAATAATTCAATACCAAACTCCACCTCTCTCTCAGGAGGCAACCCTGGCAACTCTTCTGGAAACACGTCTGGGAATTCTGCAACTGTGGCTATGTTATCAATTTGAGGACTCCTTACTCTAGTATCCACCACATGAGCAAGATAAGCATCACACCCCTTTCTAATCAATCTCCTAGCTGCAACCGCTGAAACAAACAAGGATGCTAGCTGTTCCTGCTCATTAAATATTAACACCTCTCTACCATCACTGGTTCTCAAGGTAACAACTTTCTTTTTACAATCAACCACAGCTCCATGTCTAGATAACCAATCCATGCCTAGAATCACATCATATTCCTTAAAAGGCATCTCAATCAAATCTCCAAGGAACTCCTCACCTTGAACCACTACTGCACTATCTCGGTGCACCTTACTAACAATCACACTATGCCCTAACGGATTTGTCACCAATATATCAAATCCTAGGGATTCAGCATGCACATCAGACACAGGCAAAATAGATGCACTAATATATGAGTGTGTGGAACCCGGATCAATCAAAGCAAGTACTGAAATATCAAATAAAGAAAAAGTACCAGCTATGACTGCCGAAGCATCTGGTTGCTTCTGCATTACATAAATCCTCTGAGAAGATCCAGCCTCCTCTGGTCTACTCTCCCTGGATGTAGAACCTCCTCTAGAACTGAACCCATATCTGCCTCCTCTGCCGAACCCTCTGCCTCCTCGACCTCCCCTCACACTAGATCGAGAAGCTGCAGTATCCACTGACATCTGCTCCTGTCTCTCGGGACAATCTCTCACAAAATGATCAGGAGATCCACATCTGAAACATACCCCTGCTACACCAGTCTTCCAACAAGTATCACCATGTGGCCTACCACAATAAATGCATACGGGTGGAGTGGATCTCTGAGTCACCGGGGTCGGAGCACTCACCACTGAAGCTGCAGGTCCAGATCTCCACCTCTGAAACTGTACTGACCTACCAGTTGGCCTCTGACTCCTACTAACCCGAGGAACAAAACTTCCTTTACCTCTTTTCACAGACGAAGACCCTGCCTCAAACTGGGGCCTTCTAACCCTGATCTCTTCCTCTGAAGCAGCTGCAATAGCCTGGGCTCTCTCCACACTCCTAGCCGCTGCCACAAGCTGGGAAAAATCATGATATCTAGATCCAGCCACATGACACATGACAGAGGGCCTCAATCCCTCCTCAAATCTCCTGCATCTATCTATCTCATCAGATATAATACCCCCAGCATACTGACTCAACCGAATAAATTCAACCTCATATTCAGTTACTGACCGGTTGTCTTGCTTTAAACTCAAAAACTCCATCTTCTTCATGTCCTTATACTCCCTCGAAGTATACTTCAATTCAAACTCTCTCAGAAAATCAGCATAGGACAATGTTGGTGGATCATCCATAGAATGGGGCACTGTCTTCCACCAATTATATGCATCCTTTTGCAACAATGATCTTGCATAATCAAACTTTTCCTCTGGAGTGGCTTGCAACTGCTATAGCTGGATCAATGGTACCTATAAAATCTTCAGCTCCATACTTCCTTAGCTTATCATACTGTCTCACTGATACCAAAGGTTGTAGGGGTGGTGGCGGTGGTTGCACTGGTGCTTGTCTCAAAGCCTCTATCACATGCCTAAGCCAAACTGGTGGAACCTCCTCACCAGCTGGTCTCCCCGATACAGAAGTAGGTATCTCTCCAGCACTATCCACTCTAGCTCCCTCTCTAATCTCTTCAGGAGCTATACTCTCAGCACTACCCTCAACTGAATGACGTGAGTGAGAATCCATCACAATCTATATCTGCAAACACAGCAGAATACCTCTTATTAAAGATCAGAGACTGCCAATGCCAAACATGTATGTTATTCAAAAATCCACGTTTTAAAATCAAAACACTCTTTTTCTTATACTTTACCTAGGTTGAGAATTTCAAACCTAGGCTCTGATACCAAAACAATTGTAACACCCCCACATCCAATACATACACACTACATACACCACAATGTAGTATACATGCATCGAATATAGGAATGCTACAAATTTTCTTAACATTCAAAACATTTCCAATGATACTATAATCTTTCTCATTACACATTATAGAAAAATAAGTGATTAATCTGTAATATAAAATAAAGTAGATATATATATACTTATTACGCAGCGGAATTTAACAGCTATTTAAGTATAGGAAAACATTTAAATATTTATATTTACAAATGTACATATATTCACATTATAAACAATACTTTACAAAATATTTAAAGAGTTATACATGATTGGCAAATCTTCTTTGATCTTTAAGTCCCAAAATCAACTCTTCAATGTCTACTCTCACTCGGCCTCGATGAGCTCTCGGGTTCAACTCTATCAACTCTATCACCTACACGATCAACACTATCGCACTAAGCCAAGGGCTTAGTAGTACAAAATATGCTAACATTATGCTTGTATGCTATGCAATGTCACACATTCCATTAATATCAACATCATAAGTGAAAAGCTAACATCAAACCTTTGCCTTTCACAAATCATAATCATATAAGCATATCATATCTCAAAGTCCTTTCATGAATTTCATTATTTAATTATTTTGCCATCAATGAATCACATATAAACAAAGACAAGCATGGGCCCAAAACACACTAATATGCCATTCAATTTTCAGAGTTAATGCTTTGGTTTTATCACATTTATTATTATCACATATACCCAACTAGGCTTCAAGGATTAGGTTCAACCAAGCTTCAAGGGGAACAAAGCATGCTAAGTCTCAACCCAACTTGGCTTCAAGAACCAAACCCAACCTAGCTTCAAGGTTTGTAACATCTCAATTAGGCTTCAAGGACTAGACCCAACCAAGCTTCAAGGGGAGTAAAACATGTTAAACTTCAACCCAACTTGGCTTCAAGGATCAAGCCCAACCTAACTTCAAGAGATTGTTACTATCATTAGGCATGCCACCAACAACAAATTCTGAAAATAGAATAACATATTAGCCACACAACTCATTCATTAATTTGTTATCAATTTCATTCTCAAATGAATTAACATAGCCAATCACAATGGCTTTATATTCCATTTCATCTCAATTCACATCATAACATTTCAATCTTTCATATACATAATCATTTGCATCATCATGTCATTCACATTATTCATATATATACATCATCATTGATATAAACATAACAACACACATTGCTCATATAAATTAACAATGTAATAATGCCACATTTGTACTTACATACAATCATATAGGTTTTGTACTTACATACAATTATATAGGTTTTGTACTTACATACAATCATATAGGTTTTGTACTTACATACAATCATATAGGTTTTGTACTTACCTCAAAAGCAAATCACACCACTCTTAACAATTCCTTGTTCAAGATCCTTCTACCTCTTAAATCAATGATCAATCACTATCTTCAAGACCTAAATCAAAAGTAATAGCATATACTTACTTAGGGATACACAACAGATAATCCAATTAGGAATTAATTAGGGCAAACCCTAACCCTGACACGCTCACCCACACGGGCGTGTTCATGACCGTGCCCTAACTCCACAACACAGAAGTATTTACACGCTCAACAACATGGGCGTGTTCCTGTGCGTGTAAATTCTCAAATCTTACAGTAGCTATGACACGCTCAATAACACGGACATGTTACTGGTCGTGTCAAACCTACTGCCTCCAACACAATTGACACGCCTAAAAACCCTGGACGTGCTCATGGGCGTGTCAGGCCACAAATCAAGACTCCGGTCAAAAACAACCAAACACTCAACAACACACTTCTATTCATTAACATCCACTTCACACCATCTTAACAAAACATACTCAAAACTCATCTAAAACTTGCAACACACCAAAACAAGCTAAAACACACATCAAATACAAAACACAAAATCATCTCAAAACCCTCACCACATATACAACATCATCTCTTCCAACCACTTACTCTTTTCTTCAATCCATACTCAAAATCCATCATCAAATCACTCAACCACTTCTCAAATCTCAAAATCAACCAACACACTCTTAAAAATCTATCAAACTCAAATATCATTTCAAATAAACACAAAGATCACAAGAGAACTTACCAAAGTAACAAAACTTCTTGAATCAACAACTTGATCACTTGAATCTTCCTTCACTTTGAACTTAACACATCAAGATCTTCTCTTTGTCTCTTGCTTTCCTTTGTCTATGGAGAAGCCGACCACACAAAGAAGAAAGAAGAAAATGAACCACAAGAAACAAAGTCAACTCTTCTTTTAATCTCCACTAAGTGTTTCAATTCAAGCAATTACCAAAACACCCTTCTACAAATTATTTTGTTTCTTTTTAAAACACTTGCCCTTTTAAGTCATTTCACAAATCTAAACTAAAAATATCTTCTTCCCTTGACCACATATTTGACCAACTTATATGTTATATATATAATCATATAAACATCATATACATTTCTCTCTACACAATACTTCCCAATCAAACAACACATATACATAAACATTCTTTTCCAAATTCTTTTCTTATCACCTACATATACATTCAATCCATTATACAACAACAACATAATCAAAACTTTTAGGGCATGCATTGGGATATTACATTTGGATTTTGGACCTGAGTTGGTTTAGGTTCTGGACCCTTATTGAGTTCTGGACTCGAAAAAGATTTGGATTCTGGACCCGAAGTAAGTTGCAAAAATTAAATTTAATGGTGAGTTTTGCAATTGAGTTTTGTAAAAAATCTAACTATTTTTTACTGTACTTATGTACTCTTGCCCCATGCGTGAAAAAAATATTTATAAGTATAAAAAATATTTTTTAGAAATGCAATAATATATAACCACAATGCTTATCAAAACATGTGATGTGTGTGAATTATTGAAATAGAAAGAAATTCTTAGATTATTGCTCTGAGAAAGACGCTAATAATGTAAGGTGAACTGTGAATTATGAATTATTGAATACTGTTATAATGAAAAATTATTGGTTTTGATTGACAAAGCTAACTCCTTTTGTTCATTTCTTTTTTTTTCTTTCACTTCATTCATTTCTTTTCTTTTCTTTCACTTTATAAATTTTTTTATTTTTTATTTTTTTCATTTTCCATTTTTCCACATACCTAAATTGTTCCTTGGTTTTTCCTATATAAACGCACAAATTATTTGCATATGGCATTCAGAACATCTTCATCCTCAACATTCTCATAGTTTTAAGTTTTGAAAGCGTTATCACTTGCAATAAATGGCTAGTATTCAACATTCTTTAAAGTTCGGGACATTCTCAAACAATGAATTACTTACTTACCTCTATAATAATGAGGTTGAGCAAGTTTCACTGTTACCTGGGATGCATCTTCATCGTAGTTCTAAAGAAAAAACATAGGTAAGTTTCATTTTGTTGTACTTTAATTACTTATTCAAACAAAATTTATGAGTATAATTTAATTATAAATGTTATTATGTAAAAATATGTATGATGATTTATAGAGAAAAATTGATAAATATTATTGGTAAATATTATTGTGCAAAAATATGCATGAATATTGATGTAGCGAAATTGGTAAATAATTTTTTGCAAAAATATGCATGAATATTGATGTAGCAAAATTTAAAGAAATTAGTAAGAGAAGGTTGGTATGGATGTAATTTTTAATAAAGTGCAAAAAAAAAAAGAAATATATGTGTACTTACCTAAATTTGGATAGCATGATGGTTGTGACATTCATGGCGGTGAAAACATTCACAAAGCCCGCAAGTGATATGATCAGGCCCCACATGTGGTAAAAAGAATGTTCCGAGAAAGTGGGTTTAATAACTTTGTTTTATAATTACCATCCCAAGGATATCAAATTGATAAGAGTGTAATTCAAGCACTTGCAAAGCAATGGATGGACACTACCCATACTTTTCACCTGCCTGTCGGAGAGATGACCATAGGTCCAGTTGGTTTTGCTGCCCTAATAGTCATCCGATACCACAGGATTCTTGTCCCTTTAACTAGTAATATTTTAAACCAAGAAAAAATTCATCAATTGACAGGCGTTAGGCCCCATTATAGAGGATCTTACAAAATCAAATATGAGCCTATTCAAGAATATTGAATGAAGTATACTCGACCCATGCAAAATGAAAGAGTTGAATAATATACTTGGGGGTTTCTGTTATATCTATTAGGGGTGACCATATTGGGAATCACTTAGTCTGCCATCCATTTATCAGTGCTACGTGCCCTTTCCGATTTAGATCGTGTGCCAACTTATTTGTGGAGAGAAGCTGGTCTCGCATGCCTTTATCACGATTTTGATGTAATTTGCAAGAATAGAAGATCCTTTACTGGCTTTATGGTTGTTGCTGAGGTATCATTTTTCTTATAACTATTGGTCCAAATAATGCATGTGTGGATTTTGATATTTCTTTTTATGTACAGGTATGGGCGTATGAGCATAATCTGGTGAGAACCCCGACCATTACTAGGTCATGAGTCGGATACCCACGACTAAGCTTCTGGTTATTGGGCTATAGAAAAGTGCTTGTGAGCCATCACATACATACTACTGCTACCATATGAGTCACTTAACTTGGGATCAAGTAAGAAAAATGTTAATATTAATATCACATCTCATGAGTAAAACAACATACCTATTTTTTTCTGCAGGTAGACGTAGCTTAGTGACATACCAAAGAGAGAAATAACTGGACTGCATGTATGATTGAAGCACTACCATCGGATCATTGCAGGCCTAGTCTCTTGTGGTTGGTATCTTGGTGAACGAGCATATAACTGGTTTCCTGGTCTTGACCAACGAGGGACACCAGAAGATATCCCATCATTTGTGTTAAACACCAGATCCATATGGGAACCTTATTAGAGACATGCTCGTAATGACTTTGATAATAGGGACCTTCTGCTTTCACCGGATGTGTCATATGCCCAATTTATTTAGGATCAGCTGCTAAATTTTGAGGTGACACTTGCTAGCATTCAGGGGCTTCTCGGAGGTGAAGAAGGAGAAATATAAGTGGAGGAAGAAGAATAAGAATAATATGAAGAAGACGACAAAGACGAGGAGGAGGAGGAGGTGGAGGAGGAGGATGAGCCTTCTTCCCATTCCTGTGGTGATTCCAGGGCTGGCACTTCTCAGGTAAACACTTGCCATTTTGTCATTGCAACTATTTATTCTTAATTTGTTCTGACTATTTTTTATGATTATTGCAGGCTGCTGGTTCATTCGATCACAAGGCTAGACCTTCATCTACAGTTCCAATTCAGCTACAATTTTTACTAGTTCAATTGCAACTTTCTCCATTTGCTCCTTCTCTTCAGCCAGATGTTCCATCTTATCCTCAAGGTTTTGATTTGAGTTACCTGGTCTGTCATCTTGTTCCATAATGATATATGCTTGTATGTATGCATGAAAATGTATGTACTTACTTTTTTATTGGAACCAGCCTTTTTTTCAGGTCTAAATATTATTGAATTCTTAACGTATTAAAATATCATCCATACTACATACATTCATAAAAATAAATAATCACTTTATTAAAATCACAACAAGTTCAAACAAGATAAATGGGCACCCATATTGGATGGAGACATGCCCTTATAATGTCTAATGTCCAATGTCCAAAACTCAAAATAAATTAAATTACATTGAACCTAACTAATGAGGTACCCATAAAGTGGAAACATACCTCTTACATCTTGGAAACTAAAGTAATCATCATTAAAATAAATCATTCACCATGAGCAATTATAAAAATAAATCATTCATAAAATTAAAAACATTAATGAATCCTCCATTCAAGTCATAAAGCAATCACATCTAAATTTTAATCTTAAATACAGAAATAAATATATAAATTTAGGGATTATACTTCAAATTAGAGTTTTAATAATGAAAATTAAGACTTTAGGTTATAGGGATGAAAAATGGATTTTTAAGTTTTAGGAAAACAAGATTATGGTTTTGGGAACAAATTAGGGTTTTATATTTTTGGGTAAATTAAGGTTTTTATGAAACTAGGGTTTAGGGTTTGTGAGAAATCAAAGGCTGTTCTGGAGTTATGGTTTTAGGAGACTTAGGATTCTAGAACTAGGGTTTCATGTTAAGAAATTAGGGTTTTGGTTATTAGGGTTTTAAAATATTGAAACTAGATTAAGATATACAAGTTAGGGTTAAACCTAATAAACTAGGGTTTTGGATCAAAATAATTTAGATTGAATCATGTCAAAGTTTTGTACCGAATTAAAATCATTATTGTTCTTCATTGGATGGAGTTTCTAATCAACTAAAATAACAACTTTAAATAATCATTGCTTAATTTTAAATTAGGTTGTCAAACCTGTGTTTCTGTCGTGGTCTAATCAAGTTTGTTGAGCCAAGCTTATTGTTTGATTTATAAGTCTAGATCATAGTAACTCTTGGTCACTCGATGACCAAAATATCAAGCTGCTGACTCCTTATTTTTCCCTCTGTTGTTGTTTTTCTTTAATTGTTCCTCTTTAATAATTGTGGTCGTCCTTCTCTCTGTCCCTTGTTAATATATTTATAGTGTTCAATCTAGGTTTAAAAGAAATTTTCCTGTGTCCTAATTCTCTTTGGATCCTATTGTAATATGAGAGTCTACCAATTTAGCACGATTAGGAAAATTAATTTCTACTGGAAACCAAGTTTGAATCAAATTAGGCCAAGCTAAATTAGTATGGGCTTGGTCCATGTCTCCTGTGTCGAATTGCTATACAAATTCGCCCCAGACAAGGCCTGGGACCAATTGGTCAGGCCAATTCACCCTAGGCAAGGGCCTGAGTCAAAGTGGCCATGCCAATTCACCCCAGGCATGGCCTGCGATGATTAATAAATTGGCTAAGCCAATTTTGGGTTGGACCGGATTGATTAGGGACTTTAAGACTATATCGGACCTATTTTAGGCTTTCAAAATTAAACCAACCTTGAATTGGGCTTCTAAAATAGGGTCAGACTATGTTTAATCTTATTAAATCTATTTTGGCCTTTTAATTAGATCTAAATTTAATTTGGGCCAAAATTAAGGGTCTACAATTTGCCCCATGCTTAAACAATCTGAGACTTTAGTAGAAGAGAGTGAAAAGCAACATGACTTTGAGCTGATCTTGGGTAAGGATGGGTTCTTGACCCGAGGTTGATTAGTTGGATTCTGGACCCAAGACTAGATTAGTAGGGTTCTGGACCCGAGACTGGATTGATTTAGGCTCTAGACCCATGATTGGTTTGGTTCTGGACCCGAGGTTAGTTTGGGTTCGGGACTCGATACTGGATTAGTTTCTAGACCCAAGACATGATCTGATTTGGGTGTCATTCTGTCAGGTGAGAGTTTTGGCTTCTAGCCAATTAATTTTAGCACTTCTAGCTGATTGATTTTCTATCTTAGCCTTCTTGTAGCCACTTGCTCCATTCTTCAATGGATCTACTCCAGCTCTTCTACCTGGACTAACCTTCTATCATCTGGGAATTTTTGCTTTCTTCTAGCCGATTATTCCATTCTTCAATGAATTCTGCTGACCTTCTGTCATTTGAGAATTTTGGCTTTCTTCTAGCTGGTTGTTCCATTCTTTAATGGATTGTGGGTCTTCACCCTCAAAATGGATTGTCATCCTTGGACCTTGGGTCTTCATGTAACACCCTTATACCCTATATACATACAAAACAAATTTCTAGCATATGTAAAATACGCATATACAGTACAAAAATGTCATAGATGGATTTACTAATTTTTTTTTACATTTCCAATTTAAAATTTCAAATTCTAAATATATAAAAATTAAATAGAATATAATTATTATTTACTTGTTATAAGAACCCAAAATAAATAATATATATATAAATCTCTGAAAAAAATTCGCCAGAGTTTTGTCTGTATTTTGGATATCCCAAAATTTAGCAATTACTCAACCTGCAAAAAGAAAACACTCCTAATAATTTCCAATCACCCTCTCAAACATACTTCTCAATTTCACCAATTTTCTCAAACATTTATACATATATATATAATTTAAAACACACTTACTCTCCCATTTCAAAATACATTGACCCAAACATTCTTTATAATATACAATACGTAAAATTCAAAACATAATATATTATGCATAAAACTCAAAATGAACAATAACATAAAAATATATACATGTTGCTGGCAGTGTTTCTAATCTCGATAGCAACTCTACAAGCTCAACTACAAGTCTAGACCCAACCTGGTCTAGAAGAACTCTCTGGCTCAACTGGGTCTACCCTATCACCTGCGCGATGGAAACAATCGCGCTAAGCCGAAGCCTAGTGGTACAAACTTTGATAATAACAATATAACTCAATGCAATACCAAATGCACAATGCATATAGATGTCACATCAATCCACTTTCTTATATTTTTCAAATAATTCATAAGCACAACTCATAACATTATATTACTCAATTGTATCATAATTCATAATTCATAGTACAACAAAGACAAGCATGGGCCCAAAAAGGATCTAATATGTTATTCAAATTTCAGAGTTACTGCTTTGGTCCATAATGACACCATGTGTCTAGCCCCGTAGGCAATATATATATCCAAGGATAATGTAACAGCCCTAGTCTCCTGGATCTCAACCCGGCTAGACCCTTAGGCCCCAGTATCTTGGTCCTCAACCCGGCTAGACTGCTACAGTTTTTGAGGCTTACGACCCAGTCTTTTCACCCCAAAAACATCATATTTATCAGCTAGCCTAGCTTACGACCCAGCCTTTTCACCATTCCAGCGTATAGCCCATAGGCAATCATAGGCATAACACCAAACCCAGAACTCTGAAAATTGAATAACATACTAGGCACACAATTTATTCATATTTCTCATTATTAATCTCTTTCTCATTTTCACATATTCAATCTAGGCACATTGCCTTATTTTCACTTTTTTTTTTCACTTTCCTCATTTTTCACATCTTTCTCATTTTTCTCACTTTTCTCATTTTTTTTATCAATATCAATTCATTTCATTATTACACATATCTCATTTTTGCATTCACAACACATTACCCAATTACTTTGAGTATTTTCACATAATATACATATTTCACATGTTACACAAATTAGCCATTATCAATGGCTTTTCATAATGCATTTAACACATATATGACATTACAAATGTCATAGCATATTATTCATACACAATCAATGAACCAAGTAGCTTAACACATTTTTCAAAAATGTGTTAAGTCCAAATGTTATGCAAATATAAACATTATATTCAAAGTTTATACATACCTCCACTAGCAACCCAAAGCAAGCTAAAAACAAACTTCAATCCAATCTTTCTAACTTGCCCTTCACCACTTGGATGAAGCAAATCAATCTCCCTCAATGCCTAAACCAAATGTGATAGCAAATAATCATTTAGTATCACATTTAATGGCATTTTCAATATTAAATCATAATTACACACCACTCCTACAAATTTCCAAAAATTTAGCCTTTCCTTACTTCAACATTGGAATTCCATTCTACTACAATTAAATTAGTGTTTTAAGTTTATTTATATTATTAAAAATATATTTTAATACATTTAAATCATTTACATTATAAAAATACACTCTTATATATAAAATCTCAAAAATGGCATAACCTTCCCCCATTGAAGGTTTTCCATTCCAACACAATCCATTACTCATTCCAAGCTTATATTCATCACTTTTAACACTAAACAACATGCTTAAACAAATAAAATCACACAATTCAACCATTTTGGAAAATCACTTTTCCAAAACCCTAAATCTCCACTTCCATTCTCAAACTCCAACCCAACACCACCAAATCCAATATTTGACTTTAAAATACTTGTTTTTGAATCAAAACAACTCATTTGAAATCAATTTGCGCAATTAAAATTCATGTTTTCAAAACCCCAAAAATCCATAACCCTAAATTCTCTCTCTTCACCATTCTTTAACCAAACTCCATCATCTCTTCAATCTAACCTTAGAATCATTGTTAACTACCCAAAATAACATTGTAAACACCAATTCCAACAATTATAACGTACTACATAACAATTTAAATTCTCACATAATCTAAATTTCCAAGGAATTCAAAGAAAGAAGATGGAAACTTACTAATTTTGGTGGAAATCACCAAAAATCCACTTGAAACTTGTTAATTCCTTCAATTTATGGAGTATGGAAGAAGCAAAATCCTTGGTCTTCAAACAACCATGGAAGCCACGTTCTTGAGAAGAAGACGAAGAAGAAGAAGATTTTTAGTATTCTTTCCTTTTCATCTTTTTTTTAACCACACATATATATATATATTAAAATAATTTAATATTTAATTATTTAATTATTTTTTTAATAAATTAAAAGTCTTAATTTCCCTCTTCCATTCAAAATTAATTTATTTTTAAATTATTTTATTAATTTTGAATTTATAAGATTTAATTACCAAAATACCCTTTTCTTTTTAAAAAGTGTTGACTTTTATATATGTTATGTATATTTTGCATATATATCATATATATATTCCACTTTTTCATTTAAAATCCCTTCAATTTTCATTTAAAACTATTAATTTAATTTATCCTTTTAAATTATAATTTATTTTATCAAATTTTCCAAAAATTAGAAATTTTCAAAAAAATTTGGATGTTACACTTCACCCTTAAAAATGGATCTTCATCCCTAGACATTGGGTCTTCACCCTTCAAAATGGATCTTCATCCTTGTAAATCAGCTCTTCACCCTTTAAAATGGATCTTCATTCTTTGGAGATTTGTCATATATTGGCTTCAGCTCTTCTAGCTGGACTGATATTTTGACTTTTACATCTTCATTCTTTTAATAGTTCTAATTTTCTTCTTATTCCACTCTTAAATGATCTTTTGCAAAAAATTCAGCTATTTTAGCTAGTTCTCATATCCTATATTTTCCCCCTGCGTGAAAAATATTAAATGTAAGTTAGAAAATATTTTGTACAAGTATAAACTTAAAAATTGAAAAGATAAAGGTTTGCCCCCTGTGTAGGCTCAAACCGATGATTTTTTCTCATACTGGCTCTAATTGATGTTTGTGTATTGTTTGGTTCCGTGTACAAGCATGCATCTCTATTTTTGTAAAGTGACTGGATCTTTCTCAAGCAATGGGCCTTCCATGCCCCTGATTTCATATCTGCTTCTCATTATGTGCTTCATAGAGTATATGTTGTTTACTTTGACAAAGGATAGTCAATATAATACAATAAATGCATTATGATATGCTCATATATGCATGATATACATGAATAATACTTACAGTGCTTCCATTGACTCACAGACTGAGGCGATCGGCTGAAGTGCTCCCATTGATTCATTCCAAATGCTCGTTTAGATCTTGTATTGGAACAACAGAAATCTTTACATTTATGGCTTTTATTTTCCAAGATGAAATCATGAGTAGTGGGGGCTCCAATAGGATAGTCAGAGATACACTCATTCCAAACTGTAATTCAACACGTCAATTGGTAGCTTCTTCAAAACCTTGCCAATAATCATTTATTTTGCCCAATGTGTCCTTCGAGGCTCGACGGTACAATGTACTTTCTTAACTTGAAGGTTTATGCAACAAGAAAATAATTTTTTTTATTATATTTTTGCTTTGTCAAATCATTGTCAATGTACCTCAAGACTCAACTTTTCAAATTAACACATCTATAACTTGACAACCCTAGTTACCATACTAAACTCGGGAATCATTTCTATTTGAGCAAGAACTGTTGTACTTCAGATAGGCACATACATATTACTTGGCCAAAGGTCTCATTGATTTTAAATATTTTCTATCTCATATGCATGCTTATCCAAACTATCTCCACTAAATAGACTTTACCTACCAAGAGAGATCAACAGGTCTTTAATAAGCTTGAAATGGGGTCTATAAGGGAGATGAGTTAAATGAAAGTCATCTTTGAGCTGGGGCTGATGTGACACTGCTGACAAATCTTCACACAATATTCTTCTATTAGAGCCATAGGCAACTGGGAGTAATCTTGCTGGACTTCTATTTTCTTCTATCTCCTTAAAAAAATATAGAACTGATTAAGTCAAACTCAGGACCCTTTTTTTTTTTGGGTCAGAGCTCCAAAAGAATTGTCTTGCTCTCACTATTCTATACTTCTGACTATGGATGAGTTGTGTAGAGTGAGTCTACTTCAGTGAGGATAAATACTTTATTGTCCTAACTTTATCTCAATGATGAAAGAGACCGAAGATATTAAATCTACTTCAGGTAATCTTTAACTATCCTTGTTGTCTTGACTATGAATCTTTTCCTTGATCTTTTTTTTCTTTTATTCCTTAGTGATCATAAGACTTGTCAAAAGTTTAACAACAGCTCAGGATAGGTCATTGGATTTACAAGCTAATGAAAAGTAAGCTAGAATTTTATGAAGACTTAAAGGGACAACTAGGGATTGATATTTAATTGGGTGGATACTAGTTGTGGGCTTACCAAATAATGCCTAGATCATCTCTCCCTCAAATAAGCAGAGTTTAATTTCTCCTCAAAAGTTTGACAATGCATGTTCTAGGACAGACTAGGACCTAAACACTTATAATTATGCAGGCGCCCTCTTTAAGTAAGCATACAGAGCTCAATGCTATAGAATAATTTCCTCACCTAGTAAAGTCATTCAAATTATGATGCATAGATACACTAATTTATGAACATGAAGCTAGATTCGTCATCGGTTGAGCACCAAAATGAACCAACATAATCCAAAATTTTGATGAAAGTAATTTATTCAAACAATCTTAATTTAAAAGACATAATTGTTCCAAATAAGTACTAAAGAAAGTAAAATAAAATGAGCAACACTTTCAAGCAAAGGGAAGTGTGTTGAATGAAATATCTTCCTACTTCATATCTTTAATATTTCCATCTTGAAAGGAGGATAAGATAGAATTTTTCTCCAATCCTCCACCTACCATGAAGGTTGCTGGTGGTGGCATTCTGTTGAACCTAGGCAAAGGATTATCCTTTGTGCTGGGCTTATCAGGTTCAGGTAGCTTACCACTGTCAATCAGATCTTGGATCTCATGCTTTAATCGAGTGCATCATCTGTCTCATATCTTTGAGTTTGATGAAATTGATAAAAGGCCTTGGTATCAAAGTTTGGTGGTAAAGAATTCGGCAAGGGTCGAGGAGGCAATGGTTGTAACAACCCTTTCTTTTGTAGCTTATTAAAAACCCAAGACAGAGGTTTTTCCAATTCTAAAAACTATCTTCTATTTTCTTGACCATTTGCATTAACATTGACCATTTACTTTGATTGCCAGACTGATAATTTTATTTTATAGAAAAATAGTTCTTATCTCTTTCCCACTCTTCTATTTGTATGCCTGCTTGTAGAAGATCTTTGAAATCTCTGATTAGTGTGTGAGACATCTGTTCATGGAGATTAGGTAGCACCCCTCTCACAATCATCCTAATCTGGTCGGACTCATCTGACCTCTTTTTGAGAAGCGCAGCCTTATTTCTCCATCTCTTCACATAATCGATAAAACTTTCTTTTTATTTTTGCTTGATAGTCTCTACCTCCATCAAAGTCACTTCCAATTCAGCATTGTACCCATACTACTGGATGAAGGCCTTATACAACATATCCAAATCCTTTTGGGAACTTTCTTCCAAGGTATTGAACCAATTCTGCACAATAGGATCCAATGAGAGCATGAAATACCTTAGAGTTTGAGCCTTAGTATCTTTGGAAGACTGCTTAGCTGTGATGTACTGCTTAACATGCAAGTGAGGATTTCCTGTACCATTGTACTTAGCAAAGGAAGGCATCTTGAACTTGTAAGGGACCTCCTTATCTTGTTCAAATAGTTTGTCTACTTCTAACATCTCATCAAATTTCATCTTCTTTTCAAATTTCTTCTCTAAATCAGCAATCATCTTCTCCACATCAGATGTTTCCGTCTATTCCATAGTTGCTTTCTGCAAAATCTTTAACTCTTTCTTCTTATCTTTAGGATCTTAGAAGTATTGAGTCCAATCATCTTCATCATCAACAACTACCTTATCATCATCAAAGGCTACCTCACCTACCTTAGCCTTTTCCATGTCTTTTAGTACTAGCAGATGCTTCAACAGTATTTCCTTCCAATAGTGTAGCTAGTTGATTTCTCAGGGTCTAGCTAGGACCCCCTTTAACTCTTCCATCTTGGAAGCAAGAGCTTCACTTATCAGATTCTAAACTTAATCGGGATTCATGGTTCTCAGAGTGAAATTAATTGTATCTTCACTAAACTCTGAGTCACTGATGTAGGTCGGGTTGTCGTATGTCCTTGAACTATTATACTCTAGGTCTGTGAGCCAGAAAGGATCAATGACATATTATGCAATGCGTGTATACATGTATGTGTGCACAAATAACATGCAAAGAAAGATAATTAGGACGTTCCTTCCAACCTTATAACTTTTACACATAAATGGCGAGTCTCTTTTCCTAGGTATATGGTTCACAAAATATCAACATGTGATATTCTGTTTTTGAAAAATTCCCTTGGAAGATTTTAACCAATGGTTATATTCTCAAACATAGAAGTCAATCCACGATAAATTTCATTAATTAGGCCTTAATCCATTGAATCTTAATTAAAACAATTTTTATGCTATATTGGATTAAAACTAAATTAAGAGGTTTATCATAAATAGATTTCTCATTTGAAAAAGCAACTAATGATTCATGCCAAAAATAAGCCCATGATTAATGATTCTTCGTATAAATCAGGCCTACAACTGATTTTTGCTTTTTCTATAATTAACCTAAATATTTGTAAGCTCTTTTTGTAATCATTAAATGAAGCAAAAAATAATTTTATCTCAAAGCCCTTGGGGTTTCGTGAGCGGAGATTTTTGCCCCCACTCCCGGTGGAATGGTTCTTGCGACTTTGGCACTGTTTAGGCTCGGGGCCTTAGAGAATACGGACCTAAGCCTGAAGAAAATGAAGTCACCTCCAGGACGGGCCGGGAAAAAGAAAGGTGTAGATGACTCAATTCCTAAGGAATCCCCAACCTCCTAATGGGTTCGGAAAGTTAGGTACGTGTGGGGAAGGTGAGAAATGGCCCAGCACCCCCACAACGCCCGGTTCATTGGAAACCGGCCTCCTTTACAGGTCTTAATATTATAAAATTCTTAAATATAATAATATTATCCATATTACATGCAACATTTAAAATAAAGCATGATTATATTAAAATCAAAGCAACGTCCAAGCAAAGCAAATAAATAGACAGCCATCCGAAGATGGAAATATGTCCTTACATCATCCATGTCTAAACTAAATAGGACACCCACCGAAAGGTGGAAACATGTCCTTTACATTGGTCCAAAATATAGAAGCAATTTAAATTACATGATATTTAACTAATGAGGCACCCACAAAGTGGAAACATACCTCTTACAATTTTAATACTAAAACAAATGAATAATAACAATAAAGAAAACATTCATCCATGATAAATTAAATAAATCAAGCATTGAAATTTAAAAAATCAACCATCAAAGCATATAATAAACTACATAATCAAATCTAAAAATAAAGCAAGTAAAGATACAAATTAGGGTTTACTGTTTCTAATTAAAGTTCTTTAATTAATCATTTAGGGTTTTGAAATTTTAGTATTATTATTATTATTTGTTTAACCTACTGTAGAGGTTTTGGAAAATTGGAATGGATTAGGGTTTTTAAGGTTTTTGGAAACAAAAGAAACAAATTAGTTTTTGAGGTTTTTGGTAAACAGAAGAAATAATTTAGGGTTTTTAGGATTTTTGTAATCAGAAGAAATAATTTAAGGTTTTTAGGGTTTTTGGAATCAGAAGAAATAAATTAGGGTTTTTGAGGTTTTTGAGGTTTTCGGGAAACAGAAGAAATAATTTAGGGTTTTTAGGGTTTTTGTAATCAGAAGAAATAATTTAGGGATTTTAGGGTTTTTGGAATCAGAAGAAATAAATTAGGGTTCTTAAGGTTTTTGGAAATAGAAGAGTACTTTTTAAGTTATTGAAACAAAGATCAAATTACTACATATTTAAGGATCAAAGTACTGTGTGCATGTTCTTATTAATAAAAAAACAAAGCTACTATAAATATATAATCTATGATTAAATATCAAACCTGCGTAGTTGGTTCCACTAAAACTTGCTTTCTGGATGAACAAAGACAAAGGCAGTGTGGCTACCGTTGATGAATTCTTGATTGCTTGCTTGTTGCTAATCTTCTCTGGCTAGGGTTTTCTGTTTTTTTTACTCCGATCCAATCCAAGTTCAAAAAGTCCAATTTTCGATCCCACAAAATTTTCCCCAATCAAAGTCCCGATCTCCAAGTTCCAGTCCTTTCATTCTGAGTATTAAAGTCTTATTTATAGGAAAAATCATAAACCTAATTCTAATTGTTTAAAGAAACTAAAATTAATTAGGAAAAGAAACCGAAACCAAATGTAGTTTGGTTTCGGAAAAAATTGCGTTGAAAAATTTTGCTGGCGAAAACTGTGAGCTTTGGCGAGGACTGCGAGAGTTGGCGGGCGAAAATTGCAAGCACTGGCGAAATTGGCTAGGTGGCCAGCCAATTCACCGCAGGATTTCCTACAGCGAAATGGCCCAAGGCCATTTCGCCCGCAGGAAATTTTTTCATCGCCGATTTTTATTTTTATTTTTAGTTTTATTTTTATTTTTTTATTTTTATTTTTATTTTTTATTAACTTCACCATTTTTTTAAAAAAATTATAAATAATAAATACTAAAATAAATATTATTTAATTAAAGTACCACAAAAATTATTTTGGAATATATAAAAAATAACGGACCGGACTGGGTCAAAAATTAAGGGTCTACAGTTTGCCCCCTACTTGAACGATCTGAGACTTCAATAAAAGAGAGTGAAAGGCAATAAGACTTAATTTTTCTGAGATGGTTGAGGTTTTGGGTTCTGGACCCGGTTCGAGTTCTGGACATAAGGGTAATTTTAGTTTCTAGACCTAAGGGTATTTTTGGGTTCTGGACCCGAGCTAAGTTCTGGACTTAAAAGAGATTTTAGGTTCTAGACCTAAGGATAATTTGGGTTCTGAACCCGAGCTAAGTTTTGGACTTAGAAGAAATTTTAGGTTCTGGACCTAAGGATAATTTGGGTTCTAGACCCGAGCTAAGTTCTAGACTTAAAAGAGATTTTAGATTCTGGACCTAAGGATAATTTGGGTTAAGGACCGAGCTAAGTTCTGGACTTAAAAGAGATTTTAGGTTCTGGACCTAATGGTAATTTGGGTTCTGGACCCGAGCTAAGTTCTGGACTTAAAAGAGACTTTAGGTTCTGGACCTAATGGTAATTTGGGTTCTGGACCCGAGCTAAGTTCTGGACTTAAAAGAGATTTTAGGTTCTGGACCTAAGGGTAATTTGGGTTCTGGACCCGAGCTAAATTCTGGACTTAAAAGATATTTTAGGTTCTGGACCTAAGGATAATTTGGGTTTTGGACCCGAGCTAAGTTCTGGACTTAAAAGAGATTTTAGGTTCTGGACCTAAGGATAATTTGGGTTCAGGACCCGAGCTAAGTGCTGGACTTAAAAGAGATTTTAGGTTCTGGACCTAAGGATAATTTGGGTTCTGGACCCGAGCTAAGTTCTGGTTTGTAGCAAAAAAATTTAGCTAATTTTTTATGCACATATCTTCTCCTTGCCCCCTGCATGTAAAAATATTTTTTAAAAGTGCAAAAATATTTATATACACGCAAGTATTTGAATGATTAAGTTGAATAATTGAGTTTCCTATTTATTTACTGTGTAGTCACTGTTCATGCACTATTTACTATTCGTAAATAGTAACCTACTATTATAAATAGTATCATACTATTTGTAAATAGTAAACTACTATTTATAAATAGTAATCTACAATTCATCAATAGTGAAATTTACTTTTTGAATTTTGTTTTTTCCTTTTTCGTTCCTTTATATAAACGAACGATTTCTTCATTTCATTCGCAGCAAACTTTTCATTCCATTCATTCATAGCTATAAGCATTTCAAGTTTAACATACAGTTTTGAAAAAATGCATGCTTCAAGATCAGAAATTCATTCTAATGATGAGTTATTGGAGTTTATTCGGCATCATTAAGATGGAAATATAGGTCTACTAGCCGGGATGTCGCTTCATCATAGTTCAAATAAAAAGAGCAAGGTATTTATTTTAACTGCAAATTATTTTTCTTGTGTTTTTTTTTTCTTTCGTTTTTTTTCCTTTTTATTTATTTCCTTTTTATTTTTTATATATATTTATTATTTTTTCTTTTTCTTTTTTCTATTTTTATTTTCTCATTTTTCTTTTTTCTTTTTATTTTTATTTGTTTGTTTTTTCTTTATATTTTCTGTTTTTTAGAAAATTTAGGAAATATATATTAATTTAAGAATTTAAGTAAATAAAGTAATGATATACTTACCTGGTGTTAACTTACCTGGCTCCGTGTTAGCGTGATCGTTGTGTAATTCGGGGCGGAGGGTGTATCTACAAAGCCCAACAATGGTATGATGTAGTGTCTTCTCAGGTAAGGCAGATTATCTGAGATTGCGGCTTTGAGAGCTTCATCTTACAATTACTATCCGAGGAGTATCCAATAGACCGGAGCATAGTCCAGGCGCTTACAGAACGATGGTTGGACACAACTGATACTTTTCACTTGCCCGTTAGAGAGATGACAATTGGTCTGATCGGCTTTGCTGCTATAACCAGCATTTGGTATGATGGTCTTTCGATTCCTCTTACCAACGATATTTTGACATTTGAAGAAATTCAACAATTAATTGGTATGGAACCATCATATAAAGGGCCTTTCAAGATAAAAAATGAGCCAATTCATAGTTATTGGATGAACTACGAAGGACGGGTTCACAGAGATACAGCCCAACAGTATGCTCGAGGATTTTTGTTATATTTGCTCGGGTTGACCATTTTAGGCAGCATTGAATCAGCCATCCATTTGTTAGTGTTGAGGGCCCTTACTTATTTTAGGACGGTACCACTTCATGGCTGGGGTGAAGCTGGTCTCGCCTGTCTTTACCATGGTCTTGACAAAATTTGCCGAAATAAGAAGTCCTTTGTTGGCTTTATGGCAGTTGTCGAGGTATTCTTCTTCCACCAATGTCAATTCCATTCTTATTCTTGCATGAATTTGATTTTTATTATTGTTGTAGGCATGAGCATATGAACACAACCTTGTGAGGCTGCCTGGTATTTTTCGAGAGAGAGTCGGGTATCCGAGATTAAATTTCTGGTTGTCAGAGCATGTAGAAGTTTCCGGCTCTCACCATGTGCATACCCAATGTTTTGTCTTGAGCTGCTTAACCTGGAACCAGGTAAAATATCATTAGTATACTTTAAAATTTATGTGAAAGTTTACTTACCTTATGTCATTTTGCAGGTGAATTTGGCCTGGTGGAACCCAGAAGAGCGGACAAACTGGACTTCCTCCATGAATGCTGCACTGCCTTTTCAACATACTTACCGAGTGATTGCCGGCCCTGTGTCTAGTGGTTGGTTTCTCGGAGAGAGAGTATATGAGTGGTTTCTTGGTCCAGAGCAGCGGAGGATCCCGATGCGTTGCCTGGAATATACCTTAGATATTACATCGATGCCGGAGAATGCATGGTGGTTGGCCCGGCATGGTTATGATGTTGAAACATTTCTCTATCCACCGGGTGCATCTTATACCCATTTTATTCAAATTGGGCTCTTGAAATTTGATGTATCTCCTGTTGGTGTATGGAAAATTCCCAAGGAAAATGAGGATAGAGATGAAGAGGAACATCATGGGGAGGGAGGAGAGTTTGTTCCACATCTCGGGGCTAGCACTTCTCAGGTAAACTTTTACCATTTTTCCATTGTAATTGCTTCTTTCTTAACTTGTTTTGACTTTTTTAATGATTGTTGTAGGCTGCTGGCTCATTTGATCATGAGGCTAGACCTTCTTTTACTGCTCCTTCATTTGCTCATTATAGTCCTCTGGATATGTCATCTCATGCACAGGGTATTAATATGAATTACCTGGTAAGTTTTCTTATTCCATGATAACTTATGCTATATGTATGCATGATTATGTATGCTCTTACTCTTATCCTTTTTGGTCCACAGCGGATGCTTGAAGAACAAAACAAAAAACTTCAAGAAGAGTTGGCCGCTAATCGTCAACAGGTTTTCCATTTTAACAATTTGTATCATCAATCAGAATAAAATTTTTGAGACTTTCGATTTCAGGGGATGAGGGATCCTGGTGCTTCTTCATCTAGAGGCCCCCAAGATGATGAACATGAGATTCTTTCATCTACTTCTGATGAGGACCGTGATAGATCGAAACTCCAAGGTAATAGGGATTCTGGTGCTCCTACTTCGGGCGGACTCGGGACGAGTGATTTGCCTCCTCCTCCGACAAGCGATGATTTTTTCAGAGCTTTATTTGATGACCTACCACCTCCTTCTTAGCGATGTATGAATATTGTATCAATTGAGTAAACATTGTATAATAAGTATAGAAATAATAATGATAATATATAATGTTCATTTTACTACAACTTTTTCTCTTTTTTCTCTTTTTTTTTATCATCATTATTTCCTTGCCCAATGTTTCTTTCAAGGTTCAACATACTCCCCTTAACTTGAAAGCTTTGTGTGACAAAAACATTTTTTATTTTTTGAATTTTGATTTTGAAATCAACTGTTGGCTTTGCCAAATCAATGTCAATGTACCTCAGGACTTGATTTTTCCAAATTATCATATCTATAACATGACAACACTAGTTACCATACTAAACTCGGGAATCATTTCTATTTAAGCAAGAATTGTTGCACTTTAGATAGTCACATACACATTACTTGGTCAAAGATCTCATTTGAGTTTGAATATTGTCTATCTCATATGCATGCTTATCCAAACTATCTCCACTAATAGACTCTACCTATCAAGAGAGATCAATAGGTCTTTGATAGGCTTGAAATGGGGTCTATAAGAGACGCAGTTTTAATTAAAGGCCATTTTGAGATTGGGGTTGATGTGACACAATGGATAAACCCTCACACTATAAACTTCTTATTTGAACTTTTGGTAGCTTAGAGGAAATCTTGCTAGACTCTAAATTCCTTCTATCTTTTTGGCATTAATCTTGATCTTGATTGGGACGGTCTTTGCCCTTGCATAAAGTTTGGTACCCAAATTCATTTCTTTTCTTCTTCTCCCTCTTCTTTCTTTTTATTTTTCTTACTCTTCCCTTTCATTGAGCATTTTATCATTTTGTCCTTCTTCCTTGTAGAACTGTCAAGTATAGAACTTCCAAGAACGGATTGTCTTTCTTATTTTCCTCTGATTTTGATCGAATCTTTGGTTGGGTTGGACCAATTCAAGTCAAACGGTCCTTATAAACCAAATGGAAGCCTTTTGCTGTCTTAGGTAAAAGAGAACTCAGTTGGATTCCTAAACCATTTTGGGTTTTCTTTTCTTCTTTTGTTTCTTTCTTTTATTTTTCTTACTCTTCCCTTTCTTTTGAGCATTTTATCATTTTGTCCTTCTTCCTTGTAGAACTGTCAAGTACAGAACTTTCAAGAACTGGATGGTCTTTCTCCTTTTTCTCTGATTTTGGTCAAATCTTTGGTTGGGTTGGACTAATTCAAATCAAAATGTCCTTATAAACTAAATGGAAGCCTCTTTCTGCCTTAGGTAAAAGAGAACTCAGTTGGATTTCTATACCATTTTGGGTTTTCTTTTCTTTTTTTTCTTTTCTCTTTTTTTGTTCTTTTTTCTTTGTTTTATTTTCTTCTCTTTTTTGTCTTTTTTTTCTTTCTTCTTTTTTTTTCTTCTTTTCTTTTTCTTCTCTCTTTTTTTTTTTGGTTCTAGGTCTAAAAGAGTTGTCTTGTTTGTACAACTTATATTTCTAATGATGGATGAGTGGAGTGATATAAATCTCCTTTAACAGGGATAAATCATTTGTTATTCTGATGTTATCTTGATAGATTGGAGATATTAAGTGAACTTCAACTACCCTTATGGTCTTGAAAACATCAACTACCCTTACCTTCATGGTCTTGACTATTCATTTCTTTCTTTGATCTTCTTGCCTCTTCATCTTAGTGATCATAAGATTTTTCAAAAGTATCACAACAGCTCAGGGTAGGTTGTTGAGGTTATATGCCAATGAAAAGAAAGCTAAAATTTTATGAAGGATCAAAGGGACAACTAGGGATTAATATTTAATAGGGTGAATACTAGTTGTTGGCTAACCAAACAATGCCTAGATAATCTCTCCCTTAAATAAGTAGAGTTCAATTTTGCCTTGAAAGTTTGTCAAAGCATGTTCTAAGACTGACTAGGACTTAGACAAAGGTAATTATGCAGGAGCCCTCTCTAAGTAAGCATACACAGCTCAATTCTATAGAGTAATTCCCTTATCTAGTAAAGTCATTCGAATCATGATGCCTAGATATGCTAATTTATAAACATCATTCCTCATGGTTGAGCACCAAAATGAACAAAGACCAACAAAAATTTTGATGAAAGTAATTTATTCAAACAAATTTAAATTTGAAAAACGCGATTGCTCCAATTAAATATTAAAGAAAGTAAAATTGAAAAGCAACATTCAAGCTAAGGAAAGTTTGTTGAGTTAAGCTTCTTCTCCTTTCACATCTTCAATTTTTCCATCTTGAAAGGATGATAAAACAAAAGCTTCTTCCAATCCTTTTCCCACCATGAAGGTTGCTGGTGGAGGTACTCTATTGAACCTTGGTAATGGATTGTGTTTGGTGTTCATCTTGTTTGGGCTCGGGCAACTTTCCACTATCAATCAAATTTTGGATCTCATGCCTCAACCTCACACATCTATCCGTGTCATGCCCTTGCATTTGATGAAATTGACAAAATGCTTTAATGTCGAAATTAGGTGGGAGAGGGTTAGGAAAAGGACGAGGATTTAAGGGTTGTAACAATCCCTTTCTTTGAAGCTTATTGAGAACCCAAGACATCGGTTTTCCCAATTTTGGAAACTGCCTTATTGTTCCTTGGTTAGTAGCATTAACACTAACTTCTTTTTGCGTTCTTTGATTACCAGACTGATAGTTTCCTTTCTTGTTCCTTCTTATTGAAAAATGGTTCTTCTCTCTTTCCCATTCTTCGATTTGTAGACCAGCTTGGAGAAGATCTTTGAAATCACGGATGAGTGTATGAGACATCCTTTCACGAAGACTAGGCAACACCCCTCTCACAATCATCCTTATTTATTCAGATTCATCGGGCCTTTTCTTGAGCAAAGCGGCCTTATTTCTCCACCTTTTCACATAGTACACAAAATTCTCATTTGGCCTTTGTCTAATGGACTCCACTTTCATTAAGGTAACTTCCATCTCGACATTGTATCCATATTGTTGGATGAAGGCCTTGTATAGCAAATCCCATCTCTTTTGTATTCCATCATCTAAGGTATTGAACCAATTTTGGACAACAGGGTCCAATGAGAGCATAAAGTACCTTAGAGTTTGAGCCTTAGTAGCTCGGACAGACTGCATAGCAGTGATATACTGCTTCACATGGAGATGAGGATTTCCGGTTCCATCAAACTTCGCAAAAGATGGCATCTTGAACTTGTACGAAACTTCTTCATCTAGCTCAAATAATTTGTCAACTTCGGACATTTCTTCAGTTTTCAGTTTCTTCTTAAATTTCTTTTCTAAGTCCGCAATCATCTTTTCAACATCAGAAGCTTCAGTTTTCTCCATAGCTGATCTTTCAACAATCTTCAGTTCTTTCTTCTTGTCTTGAGGATCTTGGAAATATTGAGCCCAATCATCATCATCATCAATGATCACCTTATCATCATCAAAAGCTACTTCACCAACTTTAGTCTTCCCTTTGTCCTTTGGCTTCTTACTGCTAGCAGATGCTTCGGCATGATTTTTTCTTCATGGTCTCAGCTAGGGCCTCTTTTATTTCTTCCATCTTCGCATTGAGGGCATCATCCACCATTCTTTGAATTTGTTTGGGCTCCATTACTTTTGGTGAGCAAGTGATTGAGTCGTTGATAGATTCTTCGCTTCCGGCATAGGTTGGATTGTCGTAAGCTTTTGAACTGTCATAATCTAGGGCTGTGAGCCAGAGAGGATTAATGATATGAGATGTAAATGTATGTACGTATGCATGTATGCACAAACAATTAACAAACAAGGACAAATAGGACGTTCCTTCCAGCCTTATAACATCCATACACGAATGGCGAGTCTCTTTTCCTAGGTATATGGTTAACAAAATACCAACATGGGGTATCTTATTTTTGAATATCTCCCTCGGACGTTTCAACCAATAGTTATATTTTTGAAATGGAAATCAGTTCATAATAATTCCCATTAATTAGGTTTTAATCCATTCAACCAACTATAGTAGCTTTTATGCTATATTGGATTAAAACTAAATTAAGAGGTTTATTACAAATAGATTTCTCACTTGAAAAAGTAACTAATGATTCATGCCAAAAACAAGCCCATGATTAATCATTCTTAGTATAAATTAGGCTCACAATTGATTTTTGGTATTTCATAATTGACCTAAATAATTTGTAAGCTCTTTGTAAGAAAATGTTGGATAAAATAATTTTGTTTTTAAGCCCATTGTAAAAAGATTTTAGAAAAAATGAATTTTGGGCTTAGTAATTGGGTTATGACCAAAATAATTTTTGATTTGTTTTTAGAAAAGTTTTATGTCCGAAGACCATTTTAAAAAGTTTTGAAAATAGCTTTGGTCTTTTGGAGTTTAAAGAAAAATTTATTTTGAGCTTACAATGTACTTAGGTCATTTTAGAAAAAGAACAAACCAAATAAGCTATGATTTAAGCTAAGATAAATTAACCATAGTCAAACAACATGCATTTGGGGTAAAAACCTAAGGAAAGTAACTAGGCTAATTACATGAGCTTTAGTCTTTGGGTTAAAAGGCTTAGGTTCCCATAGCAAATATATACCAAATGGTACAAGGCTATGAGTGGTTATGCCATGCTCGATCTCCATACCTTGAGTGAAAGTATGGTATCCCTTACACAACACAACACGGGTAACACGGGCGTCCTATCATGCACATGATGCAATTTAAATGATTCAATGGATAATATCATTATAAGAAAGAATAGAATAATATAAAGACCAACGGAATCAACTTCTCTTATCCCCAGTGGAGTCGCCACTGTGAGCGGGGATTTTTGCCCCCACTCCCGGTGGAATGGTTCTTGAGACTTCAGCATGGTTTAGGCTCGGGGCCTTAGAGAACACGGACCTAAGCCGAGAGAAAATGGAGTCAACACTCAGACGGGCTAGGAAAAAGAAAAGGGTGGATGACTTGATTCCTAAGGAATCCCCAACCCCATAATGGATTTGAAAAGTTGGGTACATGTGGGGAAGGTGAGAAATGGCCCAGTACTCCGGTTCATTGGAACTGGCCTCCTTTACAGGTCTTCATATTATAAAATTCTTAAATATAATAATATTATCCATATTACATGTAACAATTAAAATAAAGCATCATTATATTAAAATCAAAGCAACGTCTAAGTAAAGCAAATAAATGGACACCCATCCGAAGATGAAAATATGTCCTTACATCATCCATGTCTAAACTAAATAGGACACCCACCGAAAGGTGGAAACATGTCCTTTACATTGGTCCAAAATATAGAAGCAATTTAAATTACATGATATTTAACTAATGAGGTACCCACAAAGTGGAAACATACCTCTTATAATTTTAATACTAAAACAAATAAATAATAATAATAAAGAAAATATTCATCCATGATAAATTAAATAAATCAAGCATTGAAATTAAATACATCAACCATCAAAGCATATAATAAACTACATAATCAAATCTAAAAATAAAGCAAGTAAAGATACAAATTAGGGCTTACTGTTTCTAATTAAAGTTCTTTAATTAATTATTTAGGGTTTTGGAATTTTAGTATTATTATTATTATTTGTTTAACCTACTGTAAAGGTTTTGAAAAATTAAAATCGATTAGGGTTTCATGAATCAAATTAGGGTTTAGGGGTAACATTATGAAATTAGGGTTT
Organism: Garcia nutans; assembly: GCA_947685225.1. Classification (NCBI taxonomy): domain Eukaryota; kingdom Viridiplantae; phylum Streptophyta; class Magnoliopsida; order Malpighiales; family Euphorbiaceae; genus Garcia; species Garcia nutans. The sequence continues at coordinate 8,930,576 of CANTUV010000024.1, read as the reverse complement.
CAAAATCTTAAGACATTAGGTTTATAGCTCTTGGTTACTGGATTGTGATTTTAAATTTACTGTATTGAGTTTTAAGGTTTAGGTTTATAAGATTTTTAAGGTTTTAAGGATTAGGATTTAGGAAAACTAGGATTTACCGTATTAGTTTTGAGAGAATTAGGGTTTTTGACATTTTGGAAAACACATTTGGTTTTAGGATTTAAGAAAATAATTTATAGTCATATAAAATAATTATGATTTTTAGAAAAGGTAAAGAAAACTAGGGTTTGGAGATTTAAGAAAACATTTGGAGATTTTGGACAAAAAGTTATGGTGTAGATGAAAATAGTTCAAGGAAAATCATTTATGGTTTTAAAACTTTTGGAAGCAGAATAGAAACAATTTTAGGGTTTCAAGGTTTTGAAAATAGAAGAGAAACAATTTTAGGGTTTTAAAGTTTAGAAGAAACATTTTAGGGTTTTTAAGGTTTTGGAAACATAAGAAACAATTTAAGGTTTTTAAGGTTTTTGGAAACAGAAGAAACAAATTAGGGTTTTTGAGGTTTTTGGGAAACAGAAGAAATAATTTAGGGTTTTTAGGATTTTTGTAATCAGAAGAAATAATTTAGGGTTTTTGGAATCAGAAGAAATAAATTAGGGTTTTTGGGAAACAGAAAAAATAATTTAGGGTTTTTAGGATTTTTGTAATCAGAAGAAATAATTTAGGATTTTTAGGATTTTTGGAATCAGAAGAAATAAATTATAGTTCTTAAGGTTTTGGAAACGGAAGAGTACTTTTTAAGTTATTGAAACAAAGATCAAATTACTACATATTTAAGGATCAAAGTACTGTGTGCATGTTCTTATTAATCAAAGAAACAAAGCTACTATAAATATGTAATCTATGATTAAATATCAAACCTGCATAGTTGGTTCCACCAAAAATTGCTTTCTGGATGAACAAAGACAAAGGCAGTGTGGCTACCTTTGATGAATTCTTGATTGCTTTCTAGTTGCTAATCTTCTCTAGCTAGGGTTTTCTATTTTTTTACTTCGATCCAATCCAAGTTCAAAAAGTCCAATTTTCGATCCCATAAAATTTTCCCCAATCAAAGTCCTGATCCCCAAGTTCCAGTCCTTTCATTTTGAGTTTTAAAGTATTATTTATAGGAAAAATCATAAACCTAATTCTAATTATTAAAGGAAACTAAAATTAATTAGGAAAAAAAACCGAAACCAAATGGAGTTTGGTTTTGGAAAATTTTGCGTTGGAAAATTTTGATGGCGAAAACTGTGAGAGTTGGAGAGGACTGCGAGAGCTGGCGGGCGAAAATTGCTAGCACTGGTAAAATTGGCTAGGCAGCCAGCCAATTCGCCGCATGATTTTCCTGCGGAGAAATGGCCTAAGGCCATCCTGCGGGCGAATTGGCCTTGGCCAATTGGACCTTCGGCGATGAAAAAATTTCATCGCCGATTTTTCCGCCGATTTTTATTTTTATTTTTATAATTTTTATTAACTTTACCATTTTTATTTTTATTAAAAATTATAAATAATAAATACTAAAATAAATATTATTTAATTAAAATACCACAAAAATTATTTTGGACTATATAAAAAATAACGGACTGGACTGGGTCAAAAATTAAGGGTCTACAGCTTTGAAAGCTTTGGGTCATAAGATGGAAGAGGATTTTTGACCCATCTTGAAAGGTTTTACGTTGAAAGAACATCTTGAGAATTTTGAAATTTTGAGATTTTAGTCTTTTGGATTTAAAGGAAAAAATTATTTTTGAGCTTGCAATATAGGTAGGTCATATTAGAAAAGGATCAAACCAAACAAGCCACGGTTTAAACCAAAATGAATTAATCATAGTCAAACAACAAGCATTTGGGGCAAAAATCTAAGAAAAATAACTAGGTCAATTACATTATCTTTAGTTTTTGGGTTGAATAGTTTAGGCTCCATAGCAAATATGGTACAAGCCTATGAGTGGTTATGACATGCTCGATCTCCATACCTTGAGTGAAAGTATGGTATCCCTTGCATAATACAACACGGGTTATATGAGCGTCCTAACTCACATACACAATGCAATTTAAATGATGCAATGGACAATATCATAATAAGAAATAATAAAATAAGATAAAAACCAACGGAAGCAACTTCTCTTATCTTTGGTGGAGTCGCCAGTGTGAGCGGAAATTTTTGACCCCACTCTCATGTGGAATGGTTTTTATGACTTTGGCACTGTTAGGCTGAGTGCCTTAGAGAACGCGGGTCTAAATCTGGAGAAAATAGAGTCGCCACCCAGACGAGCCGAAAAAATAGAAAGGGGTGGATGACTCGATTGCTAAGGAATCTCTAACCCCCTAATAGGTTCAGAAAGTTAGGTACGCATAAGAAAGGTGAGAAATGACTCAGCATCCTCATAACGCCCGGTTCATTTGAACCGACCTTATTTTTAGGTCTAAATATTATTGAATTCTTAACTTATTAAAATATAATTGTAGACCCTTAATTTTTTATCAAGTCCAATCTAAAAAATTTAAAATAGTCCCAAATAATTTTTGTAGTATTTATTATTTAAATTTTATTTTATTATTTTTTATTTATTTTAATTATATAATATTTATTATATAATATTTATTTTAATAATATAATATTTATTATAATAATATTTATTATTATAATAAGATAACATTTATTATTATTTATTATTTATTTTATTAATTTAATAATAATGTAATTAATTATAAATATTTTAAATATAATGTTGTTAATAGTAAAAATAAAAAATAAAAATATATACATATAAAAATGACAAAGAATAGAAAATAAAAAATCGGACGATTGAATCGGTGGGTGTCACACGGTCACGGCCAATTGGCCTGCCGCAGGCCAATTCACCGCAAGCAATGCTTGCGGCGAATTGGGAAGCTCGTGCGCCTACACAGTAGCCTCTCGCAGCAATCGCAACGCTGCCGATTTAGCAAAAACTTCTTTTACTCATATTTGTAATTTTTTTCCTAAATAACCTATATTTCCTGAATCAAACAAAATTATCACTAGGATTTTGCTATAAATATGTAACATCCAAAAATTTTTGAAATTTTATAATTTTTATAAAATTGGATAAAATAAATTATAATTTAAAAGGATAAATTAAATTAATGGTTTTAAATGAAAAATGAAGGGATTTTAAATGAAAAAGTGGAATATATATGTGATATATATGCAAAATATATTTAACATATATAAAAGTCAACACTTTTTAAAAGAAAAGAGTATTTTGGTAATTAAATTTTATAAATTCAAAATTAATAAATTAATTCAAAAATAAATTAATTTTGAATGGAAGAGGGAAATTAGGACTTTTAATTTATTAAAAAAATAATTAATAATTAAATATTAAATTATTTTAATATATATATGTGGTTAAAAAAAAGATGAAAAGGAAAGAATATTAAAAGTCTTCTTCTTCTTCTTCTTCTTCTTCTTCTTCTTCTTCTTCTTCTTCTTCTTCTTCTTAAGAACGTGGCTTCCATGGAAGTTTGAAGACCAAGGATTTTGCTTCTTCTATACTCCATAAATTGAAAGAATTAACAAGTTTCAAGTGGATTTTTGGTAATTTCCACCAAAATTAGTAAGTTTCCATCTCTTTTCTTTGAATTCCTTAGAAATTTAGATTATGTGAGAATTTGAATTTTATATAGGATGTTATAATTATTGGATTTGGTGGTGTTGGGTTGGAGTTTGAGAATGGAAATGGAGATTTAGGATTTTGGAAAAGTGATTTTCCAAAGTGGTTGAATTGTATGATTTTATTTGTTTAAGCATGTTGTTTAGTGTTAAAAGTGATGAATATAAGCTTGGAATGAGTAATAGATTGTGTTGGAATGGAAAACCTTTAATGGGAGAAGGTTAGGCCATTTTTGAGATTTTGTGTATAAGAGTGTATTTTTATAATGTAAATGATTTAAATGTATTAAAATATGTTTTTAATAATATAAATAAACTTAAAACACTAATTTAATTATAGTAGAATGGAATTCCAATGTTGAAGTAAGGAAAGGCTAAATTTTTGGAAATTTGTAGGAGTGATGTGTAATTATGATTTATTGTTGAAAATGCCATTAAATGTGATACTAAATGATTATTTGCTATCACATTTGGTTTAGGCATTGAGGGAGATTGATTTGCTTCATCCAAGTGGTGAAGGGCAAGTTAGAAAGATTAGATTGAATGTTGTTTTTAGCTTGCTTTGGGTTGCTAGTGGAAGTATGTACAAACTTTGAATATAATGTCTATATTTGCATAACATTTGGACTTAACACATTTTGGTTGAAAAATGTGTTAAGCTACTTGATTCATTGATTGTGTATGAATAATATGCTATGACATTTGTAATGTCATATATGTGTTAAATGCATTGTGAAAAGCCATTGATAATGGCTAATTTGTGTAACATGTGAAATATGCATATTATGTGAAAATACCCAAAGTAATTGGGTAATGTGTTGTGAATGCAAATATGAGATATGTGTAATAATAAAATGAATTGATATTGATAAAAATGAGAAAAGTGAGAAAAATGAGAAAGATGTGAAAAATGAGAAAAGTGAGAAAAAAAATGTGAAAATAAGGCAATGTGCCTAGATTGAATATGTAAAAAATGAGAAAGAGATTAATAATGAGAAATATGAATAAATTGTGTGCCTAGTATGCTATTCAATTTTCAGAGTTCTGGGTTTGGCGACATGCCTATGATTGCCTACGGGCTATACGCTGGAATGGTGAAAAGACTGGGTCGTAAGCCAGGCCAGCTGATAAATATGATGTTTTTGGGGTGAAAAGACTAGGTCGTAAGCCTCAAAAACTGTAACAGTCTAGCCGGGTTGAGGACCAAGATACCGGGACCTAAGGTCTAACCGGGTTGAGGGCCAAGAGACTGGGGTTGTTACATTATCCATGGATATATATATTGCCTACGGGGCTAGACACATAGTGTCATTATGAACCAAAGCAGTAAATCTAAATTTGAATAGCATATTAGATCCTTTTTGGGCCCATGCTTGTCTTTGTTTTAATGTGAATTATGAATTATGATACAATTGAGTAATATAATGTTATGAGTTGTGCTTATGAAATATTTAAAAAAAATATAAGAAAGTACATTGATGTGACATCTATATGCATTATGCATTTGGTATTGCATTAAGTTATATTGTTATTATCAAAGTTTGTACCACTAGGCTTCGGCTTAGCGCAATTGTTTCCATTGCGCAAGTGACAGGGTAGACCCAGTTGAGCCAGAGAGTTCTTCTAGACCAGGTCGGGTCTAGACTTGTAGTTGAGCTTGTAGAGTTGCTATTGAGATCAGAAACACTGCCAACAACATGTATATATTTTTATGTTATTGTACATTTTGAGTTTTATGCATAATATATTATGTTTTAAATTTTACGTATTATATATTATAAAGAATGTCTGGGTCAATGTATTTGAAATGGGAGAGTAAGTGTGTTTTAAATTATATATATCTATATGTATAAAGGGTTGAGAAACTTGGTGAAATTGAGAAGTATGGTGGAGATAGTGGTAGGAAATTATTTGGGAGTGTTTTCTTTTAGCAGACAAAAATCTTACGAATTTTTCACAGAGATTTATATATATATTATTTATTTTGGGTTCTTATAACAAGTAAATAATATTTATATTCTATTTAATTTTTATATATTTAGAATTTAAATTTTTAAATTGGAAATGTAAAAAAAAGTTAGTAAATCGGTCTGTGACATTTTGTATCGTATATGCGTATTTTACATATGCTAGAATATATGTATCGTACGTATATAGGGTATAAGGGTGTTACAAAATAACAGTTTAAAAAATAAAGAAGGGACTTTTTCTGGAGACGAACTTTCAGATTTTTAGAATTTTGGGACTTTTGAATTTTTTTAGACGGGGAATTTTTGAAGAGGCGGAGGAGAATTCTAAAACTTTGGTAACTTTTCAACAAGGAGATTTTTAGCAAAAGACATCAATCAAGTCAGCCAACAAGTGGTGATTGTCTTGGTGATTAGCTACTCCAAAATTTTCATCTAACAATTTTGGTGGAGCCTTCAAACATGGGTATGTTTATCTAACTTTTTTAATCAAAAATCATCTTCATCCATTAGTTATTGATCCATTAAAATTAATAAATTAAAACTGTAAAAACTCATGTAATAATCCAATAATTATGAAAACCAATGGACAATGTTTTTAATTCCTTTTAAAGACACAATAGCCATTAATTAGCTTTTATTAAAAAAAATGATTACAGTAGCTATTTTGTGATTTTAGTTTTTATAGTAGCTTAGTTTTTGTTAATCAAAACCATAAACCACTTAAAATTGTAAAACCCTAATTAATTCAATCTTTCAAAATCTTCACAGTAGCCATTCTCCTTTCAAAAATAAATATAATAGTGTTAGTTTTCTTAGAAATCCAAACCCTAGTTTAATTTAAACCCCTAATCTATTTTGTTAAAACCCTAATTGTTGCGCTTAACTAATTACTACTATAAGCGATACTCGCAAATATACGAGGTAATTGTAGCAACGGTGATCGCCCCAAGGTGGTCTCACAAGGAAGGAATTATTTTGCAATAGTTTGATTGACAAGTAAATTTAAAAGCAAGAGTGTGATGTTTGAAGTAGTGATCAAAAGCAATTAAAATTAAAAGTAATGTGTATAATGGTTGTACAAGATTAAAACAATTCTAGGAATGGTGCCTAGGGTTGTAGATCAATTTAATCAAAGCTTAACTCTTAAATTATCCATTAACATGACCTTGTATTTTAATTTGTTCCTTGAGTTTAATTAGTAATTACCAATTCATTAGTTTTCACATTCATGAATTAACAACAACCAATTATTTTGAAATTACAACTTAATAAACCCTAGAACTTATATTTCTAATTCATTCTTAGGATAGTTGATTGCATAATTCTAATATCAAATTTCACCTCTCGGTCCTTCATTCGATATCTAGAGATCAATAGGTAGCTAATCTATCAACCTAATATTCAATCCAATACAATCAACTAGTAACAAGGTATATTAATGGAAATATCAAATCAAGTCATTTAATCAAATCTACTACAAACCCTAGGCATGAGTAATTTAGCTCATCATCATCAATTTAAAACAAATATTCATCTCAATATAAATCAAATCACTATTGTACATTGAAATATTAATGTTCCTAACAAAAAATAACAATCTAGAAATGAATTAAAAGAGAGAATATAAAAACCCCTTTAAAGATGCTAAGAGTTAGACTTATAGTCTTCCTCCTAGGTTCACCTTGAATATGATGAAGAACTAACAAGCCTTCTTCAATCAATGGCTCTCCTCTTAAAAGATGGAATAGTCACTCTCTCAAGCCCTCAACTCCTCAATCAAGCTTTCTTCAAACCCTAACCTTCACAAGAGCTTGCTTACCCAATTTTTTTCCCAAAAATGTTAAGAATTTTGTTTATAGAAGATGAAGATGAAGGTGATGTTCATGGTCTCTCTCAAGACCAAGAATACGAAGATGAATGAAGAGAGAACTCCCCCATTTGAAGATGCTCCAGTGTGTATATATATATCTCTTTCCCTTTCTTTTTAATTTCTTAAGACACAAATCATGCCTTGCCAACTCACACACTCCACTTTGTCTCCCACTTTCTCATTATTTAAGTCTTCATCCCATGAATTAGGCAACCTTTTTCTTCTTTTAATATTTCTTTTTTAAAAGATAGCACTTGTTGTCTCCCATTTTGTCCACCATTTTATGTAAAATAATTGAAAGAATCTTCACAAGATACAGCCAAGTCATGAGTGACTTGGCCGTGTCAGTCAATTTCTTATGGACACGACCAAGCCATATGACCGTGTCCATGGCTGCCTCAATACCTTCTTCATTTTCCAAGTGGGACACGGCGAAGGCCTTGACCGTGTCATGTGACACGGCCAGTGGCTTGGCCGTGTTTCTTGAGTGTGTTCTCCACTATTCTCTAGCTTTGCTTTGCTCTTCATATGTGACATGGCCAATGGCTTGGCCGTGTCATGTGACACTGCCAATGGCTTGGCCGTGTCTCTTGGGTGTGTTCACCTCTGTCTTTGCTTCACTTTGTCTTTGCTTTGTTCTTTTGGTGGGACACGGCCAAGGCCCTGGCCGTGTCATGTGATACGGCCAGTGGCTTGGCCGTGTCTCTTGGGTGTGTCTAGTTCTGCCTTTGCTTCTTCCTATTTTATTCTTTGGCTTCATTTGGTAAGACATGACCAAGGCTTTGGCCATGATTATGACACGGCCAGTGGCTTGGCTGTGTCTCTTGAGTGTGTCTATCTCTGCCAAATTTTCCTGCCTTTTTCCTTGGATGAGGGACATGGCCAAGCCATGAAGTGTCTTGGTCGTGTCTCATGTTTTTCTACCTTAATAATCCATCAAATTGAATTAACGCTCCTTTGTTTTGTTCTTCAACCTGAATCAAATACTTCAAACAAACTTTAAACACAAATTAAATGCAAAATCAATCAAAAGCCAATAAAATCACCCTAAAAATGAACACATAAATGATCAAAACAACTACCCCACACATAATTCTTTGCTTGTCCCCAAGCAAAGTCAAAATCAAAACAAACTAAACAAGATAAATTTAGTCGAGTTCAAGAGTTATAAGGATGTATCAAGACTCTCATTTTATTAAATCCACAATCATTATCAAATCAAGAACAATCAGTACTCAAGCAATTTAATGCTCAATCCATGCATACCAAAAATTGTCATTCCCTCTCAAAACCTCTTAAGTGTTTAATCAAGTAGTGTTTAAGCTCTCAACATTCACTAAAAGATTATCTCTATAGGCTTTCTTATCAATCAAATCTCCACCATCTAATTACAATGAAGCATCAATCATAAGGTCTTCCTTTGGGTTGTAATGGGGCTAAGGTGAAAGCATGACATTTAGGAAATGTGAGCTTATTCATTAAGTTCAAGAGCTCTTCAAGAATGAAGTAACCGATCATATGTATAACCCAACAATCCCAAACACCTTTCACTCACTTACCACTTGATATTAAAGAGCTTTTCAAGGGAACTCACTTATTAAATTTTGCAATGATCATTCCCAAACTTATTCCAACCCTACGAAAAAGAACATCAACTTCTATTATTTTGATTTTTCTCTTTTTTTCATTTTTTATTTTTTATTTTTTTATTTTTTTATTTTTTTAATAGGGTTTGCAACTAAAGAAGATAATAATTTATAATTTTGAACCCAGTAAATTTAACCCCACACTTTATTTAACACAACACTCAATCATAAACGCTCTTAAAATACTCTTGACCTAATGCATGGGTAATAGTTAAAACAGCAAGGTTCAAGCTAATGATGTTGTGAAAAAGAAAGAAAAGGAAAAATAAAATAAGCTTAAAATTGGTTGACTAAGGTTGGATATAAGGTTGGTCTTTTTAAGCCAAAATGGGTTCACCTAATTGCCTTAATCATATTGATGCCTAATTGAAATTTTTATGTAGTCTCCAAATACATGTCAAAGCAAGTTCTAGCAATTCATCAATCAAAGATGTTACAATAAAGAATAATAAGTTGATATCCAACTTAATAGGCTCAATTCCTCACTAGTTTAAAGGTGATGCAAAGAATAACCATCAAAATTGATAATAAGCACCAATTCTAATCAATTCTCAAATTCACGCTTCAAAAATTCAAAGGTCATCTATCAACAATCTTATAACAATTGAACTTTTCAAAATTCATTTATTCCAAGAAAAACATTAACTAAACTTAAACATAGATAAATTAAAAGTAAAAACTGCACCCCCACACTCAAAGATTCACATTGTCCCCAGTGTGAGCATACATAAATTAAAAGATCAGAGTTCAGATGAAACCTAATTTCCATCATTTGCATATGCGATATGAAGTGCTCCTTCCATCCTTAATGAAATTGTTGCCCATGTTTGAAAAGATGAATAGCATGCAACTCTAAAAGGTACCCAGTGTATAGCAAAACCTAAATAGTATCCTTTGAAGAGCAAATGTCTAAAGGAAATGTGTGAAGGTTGTCTTAGGGTGATCCTCCAATACTATAGGAACTTGGTAAAAACCTTTTTCAGCCTGCAATATGGTTATATTCATTTTTTGCTCTCCCTCACCACCGAGAGTGGAAGAGATGATCATTGGTTACATACTGTTCCCCCCAACCAAAACATATTTAAAAATTTTTGGGGTCTTTTTAAATTCAACCAAGTTTGGTTGAATCTCTTTCTCATCCTCTTTAGCAATCTGAAGTCCCCTCTCAACAACCTCAGCATTTAAGATTATCTTGCACTCTTCAATTTCAGAATTGAAAATTTTAGGCTCTACTTCCAAGGTCATGGCCACCTTAAGCTTATCTTCACTATCTTCTTTATAAGGCATGCCATAGATTTCAAAAAGTTTCCTACCTTGTTTCTCATCCTTCAATCTACTTGGGAATGGAATTGGTGGCATATACGGATTTGGAGGTTCATACAATTTTGATGAAGTTGATGCGTCCAAATTCTCCTCCTCCTTTGATTGACTTGGCTCCTCTATGTTGGGTTATATCTCCTCGTCATTTTCTTCTTGAATAGTAATAGTATCAAAGGAATCACAAATTTTGTTATATATCACCTATTCACTTCTCAAAATTATGTTGCATTGACCTTCTCTAATTGGCTAGGAAATTCCACTTTTTGGTGTGCTTGGAGTCGATTTGCCAGTTGCCCAACTTTAGTTTCAACTTTCTTCAATGATACCTCTAAAGAATCAAACCTCTCATTGCTCCCTTCCAGATTTTGTATGCTAATTTGAATAAAGGCATTCAAATTATCTTTCAATGTGGGTTTCTTAAGGTGATCTTGATTTGAACATTGTTCTTGAAAGTAAGAACTTCTTTGGTATGGTTGAAAAAATTGTTGAGGTAGAATTTGCTGTTAGTTTTCCCAAGAAAAATTTGGGTAGTTTCTCCAACTTGAATTATAAGGATCGGAATATGGGCCATTTCTACCCCTTGGATGGAGATTTTTAAAGGCATATTCTTCCTCGTGCCTCTCTTGGTATTGTTCAAAACCAAATGAACACATGTTTACACTATATCCTGCAATACCACATGCTGGACATACTTCACGAGTAGGCATAGGTGCTCTTTCTCTTGCATTTAGCATCTTAAGTTGACTTGTTAATTCTGCTAATTGCCATGCCATTTCAGAATTAGCATTCACATCATAAACTCCCTCGTTCCTTAAAAATTGCATCCTTACAATAAACACTTATTAATTCAAAAAGAAACACTTTAAACAATTAAAAAATTAAAAAAACAAACTACTAACAACAATTGCCTTCCCCGGCAATGGCACCAAAAATTTATTGCGCTCGACTAATTACTACTACAAGTAACACTCGCAAGTATACGAGGTAATTATAGCAACAGTGATCGCCCAAGGTCATCTCACAATGAAGAAATTATTTTGCAATAGTTTGATTGACAAGTAAATTTAAAAGCAAGAGTGTGATGTTTGAAGTAGTGGTGGAAAGCAATTAAAATTAAAAGTAATGTGTGTAATGGTTGTACAAGATTAATACAATTCTAGGAATGGTGCCTAGGGTTGTAGATCAATTTAATCATAGCTTAACTCTTAAATTATCCATTAACATGACCTTGTATTTTAATTTGTTCCTTGAGTTTAATTAGTAATTACCAATTCATTAGTTTTTACATTCATGAATTAACAACAACCAATTGTTTTGAAATTACAAATTAATAAACCCTAGAACTTATATTTCTAATTCATTCTTAGGGCAGTTGATTGCATAATTCCAATATCAAATTTTACCTCTCGGTCCTTCATTCGATATCTAGTGATCAATAGGTAGCTAATCTATCAACCTAATATTCAATCCAATACAATCAACTAGTAACAAGGTATATTAATGGAAATATCAAATCAAGTCATTCAATCAAATATACTACAAACCCTAGGCATGAGTAATTTATCTCATCATTATCAATTTAAAATAAATATTCATCTCAATATAAATCAAATCACAATTGTACATTAAAATATTAATTTTCTTAACAAACAATAACAATCTAGAAATGAATTAAAAGAGAGAATATAAAAACCCCTTTGAAGATGCTAATAGTTGGACTTATAATCTTCCTCCTAGCTCCACTTTGAATATGATGAAGAACTAACAAGCCTTCTTCAATCAATGGCTCTCCTCTTGAAAGATGGAATGGTCACTTTCTCAAGCCCCCAACTCTTCAATCAAGCTTTCTTCAAACCCTAACCTTCACAAGAGCTTGCTTGCCCAATTTTTTCCCCAAAAATGTTAAGAATCTTGTTTATAGAAGATGAAGATGAACGTGATGTTCATGGTCTCTCTAAAGACCAAGAACAAGAAGATGAACTAAGAGAGGACTCCCCCTTTCTCCAACTTGTATATGTATATCTCTTTCCCTTTCTTTTTAATTTCTTAAAACACAAATCATGCCTTGCCAACTCACACACTCCACTTTGTCTCCCACTTTCTCATTATTTAAGTCTTCATCCCATGAATTAGGCAACCTTTTTCTTCTTTTAATATTTTTTTTAAAAGATAGCACATGTTGTCTCCCATTTTGTCCACCATTTCATGTAAAATAATTGAAAGAATCTTCACAAGATACGATCAAGTCATGAGTGACTTAGCCGTGTCACTCAATTTCTTATGGACATGGCCAAGCCATGTGACCATGTCTACGACTGCCTTAATACCTTCTTCATTTTCCAAGTGGGACATGGCCAAGGCTTTGGTCGTGTCATGTAACATGGCCAGTGGCTTGGCCGTGTCTATTGAGTGTGTTCTCCACTGTTCTCTAGCTTTGCTTTGCTCATCATATGTGCCACGGCCAAGGCCTTGGCCGTGTCTCTTGGGTGTGTCCACTTCTGCTTGCTTCTTCCTATTTTGTTCTTTGGCTTCATTTGGTGAGATACGGCCATGGCCTTGGCCATGTCTTGTGACACGGCCAATGGCTTGGCCGTGTCTCTTAAGTGTGTCTGTCTCCGCCAAATTTTCCTGCCTCTTTCCTTGGATGAGGTACACAGCCAAGCCATAAAGTGTCTTAGTCGTGTCTCATGTTTGTCCACCTTAATAATCCATCAAATTGAATTAAAGCTCATTTGTTTTGTTCTTCAACCTGAATCAAATACTTCAAACAAACTTTAAACAAAAATTAAAAGAAAAATCAATCAAATGCCAATAAAATCACCCTAAAAATAAACACATAAATGATCAAAACACTAATCAATTCTTTTTCTTTATTTAATCATCATAGTAGCTTATTCTTTTCAAATATCTAAGTTTTGATCTTATTTTCATAAGTTTTTACCTTATTTACTTAAATCCTAAATTCTAATTTTAATCACACAGTAGCATAATTCTTTTAAAAAACATAACGATAATATTAGTTCTTTAAAATTCCAAAACTCTAGCTTTTAAATATAAACTCCAAAACCCTAAATGTTATTTAAGAAACCCTAAGTTGATGCATAAACCTAAACTTTCATCTTTATTTCTTTTATTATTAAATGAATATTTATTATATATTTTAATTAGTGATTTATTTATATCTTTGATTTATGTCTTCAATGAATGATTTATTTATGATGAAAGGTTGGTTGGTTATTTTTATTGATTTGCTTTGATTTCAAAACATTGTAAGAGGTATGTAGCATCATGTAATTTAATTTATTTCAAGTTTTAAATCAATGTAAAGGATACATTTCCACCAATTGGTGGGTATCCTTTTTTATTTATTTTCTTTTGGACATTGGACAATTGTAAAGACATGTTTCCATCCATGGATAGGTGCCTATTTGTTTGTTTTGTTTGAACATTGTTGTGATTTTAATAAAGTATTTGTTTATTCTTATGATCGCATGTAGTATGGGTAATATCATTATATTTAAGAATTTTATTATATGAAGACCTGAAAAGGAGGCTGGTTCCAATGAACAGGGCATTGTGGGGGTGCTGGGTCATTCTTACCTTCCCCACACATACCCAACTTTTCGAATCCATTAGGGGGTTGGGGATTCCTTAGAAATTGAGTCATCCACCCCTTTCTTTTTCCCAGCCCGTCCGGGTGGCAACTCCATTTTCTCTGGGTTTAGGCCCGTGTTCTCTAAGGCCCTGAGCTTAACAGTGCCAAAGTCGCAAGAACCATTCCATATGGGAGTGGGGGCAAAAATCCCCGCTCACAATGGCAACTCCACTAAGGATAAGAGAAGTTGATTCCGTTGGTCTTTATATTATTTTATTCTTTCTTATCATGATATTATCCATTGCATCATTTAGATTGCATCACATGCGTGAGTTAGGATGCCCCTGTTACCCATGTTGTGTTATGTAAGGGATACCATACTTTCATTCAAGATATGAAGATCGAGCATGCCATAACCACTCATAGCCTTGTACCTTTTGGTATATACTTGCTATGGGAACCTAAGCCTTTCAACCCAAAGACTTAAGCTCATATAGTTGGCCTAGTTACTTCCTTAGGTTTTACCTCAAATGCTTGTTGTTTGACTATGGTTAATTTATCTTGGTTTAAATCATGGCTTATTTGGTTTGTTCTTTTTTCTAATTTGACCTAATTACATTGTGGGCTAAAAAAAATTTCTCTAAATCTAAAAGACCAAAACAATTTTCAAAATTTTCAAAATGGTATTTGGACATAAAATGTTTCCAAAAACAAGTCAAAAAATTCTTTTCTCATTACCCAAATACAAAGCCCAAAATCTATTTTTCTAAAATCTTTTTACAATGGGCTTAGAAATAAAATTATTTTCACAACCTTTTTAAAAGAGCTTACAAATATTTAGGTCAATTATGGAAATTTCAAAAATCAATTATGAGCCTAGTTTATACTAAGAATTATTGATCATGGGCTTATTTTTGACATGAATCATTAGTTACTTTTTAAAGTGAGAAATCTATTTATAATAAACCTTTTAATTTAGTTTTAATCTAATATAGCATAAAAGTTGCTTTAGTTGATTGGATGGATTAAAGCTTAATTAATGGGAATTATCATGAACTGATTTCCATGTTTGAAAATATAACTATTGGTTGAAACGTCCGAAAGAATTATTCAAAAACAAGATACCCCATGTTGATATTTTGTTAACCATATACGTAGGAAAAGAGACTCGCCATTCGTGTGTGTGGAAGTTATAAGGTTGTAATGCATACATACATTTACATCTCATATCATTGATCCTCTCTGGCTCATAACCCTGGATTACAATAGTTCAAAAGCCTACAACAATCTGACCTACGCTGGTGATGAATAATCCAGCAACAACTCAGTTAGCTTCTCACCAAAAGCAATGGAACCTGAGCAGATTCAAAAAATGTTGGACGACGCCCTTGAAGTCAAGATGGAAGAACTAAAGGGGAGCCTAGCTAAGATTATGAAGAGTCAAATGGCTACAATGTTTGGGAACACTGCTAAAGCATCTGCAAGCACCAAGAAAGACAAGGGAAAGTTGAAAGTTGGTAAAGTAGCTTTTGATGATGACAAGGTAGTCATTGATGATGATGTTGACTGGGCTCAATACTTCTAAGATCCTCAAGACAAGAAGAAGGAGCCGAAGGTTGTTGAAAGATTAGCTATGGAGAAAACTGAAACTTTAGATGCTGAGAAGTTGATTGCTGACCTGGAAAAGAAGTTTGAAAAGAAGCTAAAAAAAAATGTCTGAGGTCGACAAGTTGTTTGAGTTAGATGAAGAGGTTCCGTACAAGTTCAAGATGCCATCTTTTGCAAAGATTAATGGAACTGGAAATCCTCATCTCCATGTGAAGCAATATATCACTTTTATGTAGTTTTCCCGAGCTACTAAGGCTCAAACTTTAAGATACTTCATGCTCTCATTGGATCCTATTATCCAAAATTGGTTCAATACCTTAGATGATGGCACTCAAAAGAGTTGGGATCTGCTATACAAGGCCTATGTTGAATTAGAAGTTACTCTAATGGAGGTGGAGTCCATTAGACAAACACCGAATGAGAACTTTGTGGACTATGTGAAGAGGTGGAGGAATAAGGCTGCATTTCTCAAGAGAAGGCCTGATGAATCCGATCAAATTAGGATGATTATGAGGGGGGTGTTGCCTAACCTTTGTGAAAGGATGTCCCATACACTCATCTGGAATTTTAAGGACCTTTTGCAAGCTGATCTACAAATTGAAGAGTTGGAAAGAGAGAAGAATCGCTTTTCAGCGAGAAGGAACGAGAAGGGAAATTACCAGTCCGGTAACCAAGGCATATAAAAGTTGGTTGATGTTAATGCTACTGGCCAAGGAGGAAGAAGGCAGTTTTCAGAATTGGAGAAGCCACTGTCCTGGGTCCTCAATAAGCTTTAAAAGAAGGGATTGTTATAATCCTTGAATCCTCGTTCTTTGCCTAACCCTCTTCCATCTAATTTTGACACTAAGGCATTTTGCTAGTTTCATCAAATGCAAGCACATGACACGGATAAATGTTTGAGGATAAGGAATGAGATCCAAAATTTGATTGATAATGGGAAGCTGCCAGAGCCTAACAAACCAAGCACTAAAGACAATCCATTGCCAAGGTTCAATAGGGTACCACCACCGGCGACCTTAATGATTGGAGGAGGTTTGCATGAAAGTTTTGTCATGTCTTCTTTCTAAGATGTGAATAGAGAAGCAAGCAATGAAGAAGTGGTGTTTAGCAAAATTGAGCAAGTTGTGGTAGGAAAAGAAGTATCGATCTGTGTTGTGAATAAATTTTGGGATTTAAGCGATAGTGATGATGATCGTGAACCAAAGAAGGAAGAATGGACCTGGTCTAAACCTGAAGAAGATGAGGTGATGAACACTAAGTCTGGTAAACCTTATGCAAGGCCACCACCTAAGGAAGTAGAAGCTAATAAAGGAAAGGAAGTTGAAGTTGGGAACAAAGAAGAAGAAGATGACACTGGTCTTAAATAGTTGAAGAGGACCCAAGCAAGTGTCAGTATTTGGGACCTATTGGCCACTTCTAAAAAACACCATGAAACTATGGCCAAGGCCTTTGCTAGCATGCCAATTTCCACCTCTATAACACCGGAGGAGCTGGTTAACTTCATGAAAGTTGAAGGAGTAATGAAGTGCGAAGAGATTCAAATGAAGAGCAAAATTGATGTAGGAATGGTATCTTTCTCAGATGCGAATTTACTGGAAGAGGGGAGAAATCACATCCACTCTCTCTTTATCAAAGTAGAAGTCAAAGGAAAAAGGACCCCATGTGTGATGGTTGATGATGGGTCTTCCATAAATGTTTGCCCACTTAAAATTTTGCCAAAGCTAGCTATGTCAACAAGGGATCTAAGCCCAACCAATGTAACTATTATGGCTTATGATAATACTAAGAGACACGCCGAAAGGACATTCAAAGTTGTTGAAGGTTAGTCCAATTGAACCTATGGTTGAATTTGTGATTTTGGACATACCTGTTACTTTTGCTCTACTTTTGGGACGACCATGATTTCATCCTCTTGGTGGAGTTCCTTCCACCCTTCATCAAAAGATCAAGTTCTCAAATGGAGATGAGATGGTGGTCATCGAGGCCAAAGATAATGAGGTGGTAAATGCTCTAATGATTGAGAGGCCTCTCAATGGTCTTCAAGTAGCTACAATTTCTGACAATGAAGTAGTGGACTCCAAGGTCTTGAATATGATGAAGAAGATGAGCTACCTTCCTAGTGCTTGTCTTAGAAAGGGAAAGGCCGATGTGACAAAGGTTTCAGATTTCAAGACTCAAACTTCCAAGAAAGGGTTAGGATATGAAGAAGCCAGCAAAGATATTCAGCCAAAGAAGAATGAGAAAATGAGCTTCCCACCACTTGAAGAGATCTTTATCAAAGCTCCGGACATGGGACCACTCCAAGAAAAGCCCGAGCCAATCATGTTCATGGGAAAGTTGATCCCGGATTTTGAAATTTTTGCTGATGTTGCCGAGCTAGTGGAACAAATGAAGAAAGAGCTCACCCTGCCAGCTGATAAGGAGCCCAATCCAGAAGGGGAGAAGGAAGTTGTCCTAAAAACTGAAAAGACTCCTAAGGAGATTGCTACCCTGGTTGAAGAGAAGTTTGAAGATGTTCTGCTTTATGATTTTGAGAACAATGATTTTGATTTTAATTTGACTGCTTTATATGAGGATGATGATATTTTCTTTTCTAAAATGAATGTAATAAAGTCTAATTTTGCTTACTTTTGTGATGTTTCTCTTGATGATTGCATACATTTAAATAGTGATTACATAAGCATCTTTAATATTAACTCTATCGATACACAATCATTAAATTTGGGAACAACCAAAAATTCTAAAAACATTAGCATAGCATCCGACCTTACTCCTGTTGAAAGAGAGATTTGAAAAAATATTTAAAAAATATGGAGAGGTTTTTGCTTGGTCTTATGAGGATATGCCTGGAATAGATCAAGATATAGCCGAACATCTGATTCCTACTTACACTCACATAAAATCTGTCAAACAAAAGCTTAGGCAGTTAAGATCGAAATGGGCTGAATTGGTTAAAAAAGAGGTCGCTAGACAAATACAAGTAAAGTTCCTTGAAGTGATAGATTATCCAGATTGGCTAGCCAACATAGTACCCATACTAAAGAAAGATGGAAGAATTAGGGTCTGTGTGGACTATAAAGACTTGAACAAGGCTTCCCCTAAAGATGATTTTTCTTTACCCCATATAGATGTCCTTATTGATAGTGCAGCTTCTAGCATGCTACACTCATTTGTAGATGGATTTTTTAGATACAACCAAGTGTTAATGGCCCAAGAGGATAAAGCTAAAACTATCTTCATTGCTACATGGGGTATATTTTGTTATAGGGTGACGCCATTTGGGTTAAAAAATGCTAGAGCAACCTATCAAAGGATGGCCCCCACATTTTTTCATGATATGATGCATAAGGAAGTCAGAGTGTATGTTGATGATATGATGGTGAAGTCAGATACAAGGGAACAATAATTCCAAAACTTAGAATTATTCTTCAAGAGAGCATTAAAGTATAAGCTAAGGTTAAACCCGAAGAAGTGCGTGTTTGGGGTTACCTCAGGAAAGTTATTGGGACATGTGATTGGTCCAAATGGCATTGAAATTGACCCTAACAAGATTAAGGCGATAAGGGATATGCCAACCCCTAAGACGGAGAGAGAAGTTTGGGGGTTTATTGGCTGGTTGCAGTACATTAGCAGGTTTATAGCAAAGCTCACCACGATATGTGAACCTGTCTTCAAATTATTTAAAAAGAATCAGCAAGTCAAGTGGAATGAAGAGTGTCAAAAGGCTTTTGAGCGTATAAAGGAGTATCTGCTAAATCCACCTATTTTGAAACCACCTAAACCCGGTAAACCCTTGTTACTATACTTAGGAGTAGAAGAAGAGTCAATAGGAGTCATGCTAGCCCAAGCAGATGAGTCGGGGGTTGAGCACGTAGTCTACTATTTGAGTAGAAAGCTCCTACCTTATGAAATTAAGTATAGTATCATTAAAAAATATATGTATAGCGGTGGTTTGGTCTTTAAGAAGTTGCGACATTACTTTCAATCTTATAGTGTGCAAGCAATTTCCAAATTGGATCTGGTGAAGTACTTAAGGGAGACACTCTCTTTGATCGGGAAGTATGGACTATGGTTGATAATATTGGAAGAATTTGAGATTGAGTATGTAACTAGGAAAACAATCAAAGGTAGAGTGGTAGTAGAATTCCTGGCCCAACAACCATTACCGGATAGCGAAGAGGTAATATTGAAATTTTTTGATGAACATTTAAAGGCTATAGAAGTACAAGGATGGAAAATGTATTTCAACGGAGCAGTGAATAGGAAAGGAGCAGGTTTGGGAGTCATACTAGAATTTCCCGAAGGGGAGCTTATCCCTTTAGCTAAGAAATTGAAGTTCAGGGAACCAATAATATGGTAGAGTATGAAGCATGTATTTTTAGTTTGAAAACCCTAATGATTATGAAGGTGGATAAGATGCAAGTCTTTGGTGATTCATTGCTAGTAGTATCTTAAGTAAATGGAGAGTGGGAGTTAAAAAGAAGAGAAGCTAAAACCATACCACTATTACTTGACCATGATGAAGAAGAATTTTAAGGAGTGCAGGTTTATACACCTACCCAGAGAAGAAAATCAGATGGCTAATGCCCTAGCCACATTGGCTTCGATATAGGAAAATCCTGTCAACTTACTTCTTAAGTCTCTGGTTTTGACTAGTTCATCAACTACTTGCTATAAATATGAGACAATCATGAAAACTGATGTGGATCATGATGCGTGGTATGACACCATAAGGCAATTTTTGGAGGATAAGGAATACTCGTTGGGAGCAACAAGGGAAGAGAAAAGAGCCATAAGGCGATGGTCTTTACAATACATTACCTTTCATGGAGAGTTGTATTGAAGATGGCCTGATGGAGTGCACTTGAGGTGCTTGAGGAAGCTTGAAGTTGAGCACATCATGACGAAAATACACGCAGGAAGTTGTGGTCCACACATGAGTAGTTTAGCCCTAGTTAAGAAGATAATTCGATAAGGTTACTACTAGTTGACCATGGAGAGAGATTGCATTGAGTTTGTGAAGAAATGCCAGCTATGTTAGATGTATGGTAATCTGAATCACATGCCTCCTGAATAATTGCATTCTATGTCTTCACCCTAGTCCTTTGCAACTTGAGGGATTGACATCATAGGAGAGATGCATCCGACGGCTTCAAATGGTCACTATTTTATTATAGTAGCAGTGGATTATTTTTCAAAGTGGGTCGAGGCCAAATCTTTCAACAAATTGGTGGCAAGACAAATGGCTAGATTTATTAAAAAGAATCTCATCTGTAGGTATGGGGTCCTTTACAGTGTGATATCGGACAATGGGGTACATTTTTAAGGTGCAATTAAGGACTTATTCTCAAAGTACCAAATCCATCATCACCGATCCTCCCCTTATAGACCAAAGGCTAATGGTGCAGTGGAAGCAACAAATAAGATAATTAAACAGATCCTGTCCAAGATGACCAAGACATACAGGGATTAGTCAGAGATGCTTCCTTTTGCTTTATGGGGATACAGAACAAGTGTGTGAACACCGACTAGAATGACACTGTTCTCTTTGTTTTTGTGAGCAGAGATTTTTGCCCCCACTCCCGATGGAATGGTTCTTGCGACTTTGGTACTATTTACGCTTAGGGCCTTAGAGAATACAGGCCTAAGCCCGGAGAAAATGGAGTCGCCACCCGAATGGGCTGAAAAAAAGAAAGGGGTGGGTGACTCGATTCCTAAGGAATCCCCAACCCCCTAATGGGTTCGAAAACTTGGGTACGTGTGGAGAAGGTGAGAAATGGCCCAGCACCCCCCACAACGCACCGGCCTCCTTTTCAGGTCCTAATATTATAAAATTTTTAAATATAACGATATTATCCATGCTATATGCAACAATTAAAATAAAGCATCATTATATTAAAATCAAAACAATGTTTAAACAAAATAAATAAATGGATACCCATCCGAGGATGGAAACGTGTCCTTACATCGTCCAATGTCTAAAACTAAATAGGACACCCACTGAAAGGTGGAAACATGTCCTTTACATTAATCTCCAAAATATGAAAATAAATTATATTGCATAAATATTAATTAATGAGGTACCCAATTATGGAAACATACCTCTTACAATTTTAACAAATAATAATAATAATAAATAAATCATCCATCCATGATAAACAACTCAAATATCAAAATTAAATAAATCAATCATCAAAACATATAATAAACTACATAATCAAATCTAAAACTTAAATAAAGTAAATAAAGATACATATTTAGGTTTACAACTTGAATTAGGGATTCTAGGGTTTTTTAGGGTTTTTAGTTAGGAAATAAGGATTTCAAACATGAAATGTGATGTTATGGGTAGTTGGAATCAAACTAGGGGTTTGACTTGCAAAACAAATATTATTATTATTATTTTAAAAATATTAAACTACTGTGAAGGTATGGAAGATAGAATTAATTATGATTTTAGGTTTTAAGAAAATAAAATTTAGGGTTGGAAGTTTTAAGAAGTGATTAGGGTTTGAGAAAACAGATTATGGTTTTGAGGTATTAAAAAATACAATTAGGGTTTTAGATAAAGGCTAGGGTTTTGATTAATTAAATTAGGGTTTGGATTATTTGAAAAATAAGTTTAGGGTTTGGAAGAGATTAGGTTACTGTAAAAAAAGGATCATGGCTTATGAAAATAGGCTTTTGTAGTTCGAAGAAAATAATAGGGTTTAAGTTAATTAAATTAGGGTTTCGAATGATTGGATGATGAGTCTGTAAGTAATTATAAAAATTGTTACAAAATCCTATCCATGAATTATTAACACAGTAAGTTAAATGATTTAGTGAATTAATGAAGATGTACCTGCGTCGTAGGCTCCCCCAATTTCAATGTGTTGAATTAAACTCAATATTTATCAACTGCCTGAATCAGCTTGTAATTGGTGGAGGGAAACAATTGCCTGGGAAAATTGTTATGTTCTTGTCGTTACTCAATTGCTTTTTTGAGGATTTAATCAAACTGCTCTCGTCTCTGCCAATATATTAATCAAAGTTGCTCCTTATGTTCCTCTCCGTCTTTTACTACCAATTAATTTTAGTCCTACCGATATGTTCCTCTTAGTTTTTCTCCCCTGTCCGTGTGTTTAATATTCTTATTTATAGGAAAACAAAAAGACCTAATCATATTTTAATAAGGAAATACCAATTATTTTGGAAAAAATCATAAAATCGTGTGAAACAAGGTTGTTGGGCCTGAGGGCTGGGCGAACTGGGCATTGCCCAGTTTTGTTGCTGCTGCAAAATGCGCTACCGCGCGTCGCTCACCAATCCGTCTGATTTTTATTTTTTTATTTTTATTATTAAAAATAACTATTAAATATTATAAATAGTAAATAAAATAAATATCACAAAAATTATTTTGGACTATTTAAAAATATCGGACTAGACTGGGTCAAAAATTAAGGGTCTACAGTTTGCCCCCTGCTTGAATGATCTGAGACTTTCAGTTGAAGAGAGTGAAAAGCAACATGACTTTGAGCAGATTTTAGATGAGGATGGGTTCTCGACCCGAGGTTGAAGTTGGTTTGGATTTTAGACCCAAAATGAGTTGGGTTCTCAACCCCCATACTAGATTTGATTGGGCTCTCGACACGAGAATGAATTTTGTGTACTCGACACGATACTAGATTTGGATTTGATTTCTCGACCCAAAATTAGATTTTGGGTGCTCGACCCGAAACTGAATTTGAATTTAGGTTCTCGACCTGAAATTGGATTTTAGGTGCTTGACCCGAAACTGAATTTGGATTTGGGTTCTCGTCCCAAAACTGGATTTTTAATTTGGGTTCTCGACCTGAAATTGGATGTGGATGCTCGATCCTAAATTGGATTTGGGTACTCGACCGAACATTTGATTTGGATTTGGGTTCTTGACCCAAAACTGGGTTTTAGTTTGGGTACTCGGACCCGAGGCTAATTTTAATGCTCGATCTGAGATTGATTTGGATTTGGGTTCTCGATCTGAAACTGAATTTGGGTGCTTGACCCGAATCTGGATTCTCGATCCTAAACTGGATTTGGGTTCTCGACCCAAAACTGAATTTTGGGTGCTCGACCCAATACTGGATCTTTGCTTCATAAAGTATCTATCGTTCACTTTGACAAAGAATAAACAATACAATACAAGAAAATACAATGTGATATGCTTATGTATGCATGATATGCATGAATAACACTTACAATGGTTCTATCGACTCACAAACCGAGATGATCAACTGAAGTGTTCTCATTGGTTCCTTCCAGATGCTTGTTTCGATTTCTTGGCAATCAAAATTATAGAAATGCATTGCCTTATCTACCACTGAGGCTAAATATATTGTAATTACTGAAGCAAGCAAAGAGCTACTATAGATAAAAAAAAGTTTCTGCAAGAGCTAAGCTTTGAGCAAGAGAAGTATGTATTGTACTATGATAGTCAGAACGACATTCATCTCAATAAGAACTCTACATTTCACTTATGATTAAAGTATATTGATGTGAGATATCACTATATTCGAGATGCACTAAAGATAAAACAGTTTCGACTTGAAAAATTTACATAAATGATACTGGCTTTAATATGATAACTAAAGTTTTACCCATGGAAAAGCTAGTTGCTTGTAGAGAGATTGTTGATATAGAAGTTTCACCCAATTGAGTGTGAGTGGAAGATTTATTGGATATCCCACTCAATTAAGTGAGACCCGTAATTGTAAATTTTAAAAAAAAATAAAAGAGAGAGGATTAACAAATATGTGAGACCCACTTTTAATTAATAATAAAAAAGAAAAGAAAAGCAAGTTGTCCAGTTGGACAGCTTGCTCCACCTCCACCAAATTGCAATTTGCAATTGCAAACCGCGTAAACAACGTGGTGGGAAGGCCTATTTAGTTTTAGATATAACAATTAGAAAAAAAAATTATAGATATAGTAAAAAAATTTAAAAGAGAGAGAAAATTATTTGTGCGAAATATTTTCATGAGTAATAAAATAGTGAAGTTTTTATTTTGGGTATTTGGGAAACACTTATCACTATTTTTGGATTTATCTCATTTATGAGTGTTGTGCTTCTAGAATATTTTCTAAAAAAGTCTCTCTTGTAATCTGATTATTTTTAGTGAAAAATATTATTCGGAGTTTATTTCATGGACGTACCCCAAATTAAAGGGTAAACCATGTTAAATATTAATGTATCCTTTTTGTTGATTATTTTTATTCTACTCTTTTTTTATTTATTTCACCTGCACCGCATAATTTATTTTGAAATTTATTTATTCAAATTTTCCAACATCTTCTTCTTCCTTTAGTGTATACACTTTGTTGTTTTTATTTTTTATGTACTAATGAAATAAATTATTTATTTTTTGAGCTTTTAACTTTTTAAAATTTTAAAGAATCTCAATCTATTATTTAGCCTAGTAAATGTTATTATTTACTACTTACTGAACCGAGCAAAAAAATTAATTTCTTTATTATTAAAATTATGATTAATAATATTATTTAGCTTAATAAATATTTTCAGTTATATATTTTTCTCTAATAAAAAAATATTACCTACTTTTTATAATTAAAATTATAATTAACATTAAATTTTTTTATTATTAATGTTTCAATTGACATTATGTTTCTTTCAAAACCAATGTTATCAAATTTTTAATTTTTAGGACAATAATGATTTTTAATGATTATGTTTTAATAAATATAATAGTAATTTGTATTAATTATAGCTTTAAAATTTTTCTCTATATATTAAAAACAAAAATAAAAGATTCTTCTATTCTCCTTATTCTTATTTATTTGAATTTTCTACTTTTGCTATATTTATTTAAAAAAATTCATTACTAACTTAAATATAAAATTTAATTAATTTTGCATCTCAAAAAGAAAATAAATAAATAACAAAATTCAAATATTTTTAATGTTCTAGTATTAAAAGGTCAAAAAAATAATTTTTTTTCTTACCTTAATCCCTTCCCATAAATCAAAACATTAAATAGAAAATAATGTATATACATAAAATCGTTAAAAAAAACTCTTATATACATGTAAAGTAGTCTACAATGGCAATGAAGCATTTGTTTCACAAAAGCAAAATGGAACATTTCAATAAATAAATAAATAGATAACTCTAACAAGATATCTGTATATAGTGGATTTAGTATGCATTACAATCTGTTACGTACTCTTGATCTTAATGTTTTTCATTTTCATATAGCACAACCATGAAGATAGTTGTATATCGAGCAAGAGAGATGATTCAATTCTTTACACTGGATGAAAATGAATAAAAATTCATGCCTTGATTCATTGTTGATTTGATAAATATGAAAGTTTCAGTAAAGCTGATAGCAAGAGTTTAGAATGAGATGGCCCTATCAAGAGCAAAAAGCTTGATATTTGGTGTTTGGGAAGAAGAAAAAGCCAATAAAATAAGAAAGAACATAATCAAAACAGGTAGAAAGAGCAGTATTAACGGTGGAGGTGGCAGTGGTGGCAATACTAAGGGCAAAACCAGAAGCAACATTGTGAAAACAATCATAAAGATTATGGATCCAAAGCTAAAACACTTCAACATAAAATCAATACTGGAAATCTCTTAGGTTTTGAAAATTACATTGGAGAACTTGAAAATGAGTTTTTTGTACGTACGAGAACAGGAAATGGGAAAGGTCTAACTATGTAAAGGTATTTAAAGGCGAGTACTGACCATTTGACCAATATAATTAATTATCAATAATCTTATTATTATAGATAATTACTGATTTTTTTTTGTTGGAGTAATTAGTGAAAATTTGATTTCAGACTCTATTATGTGTCTTGGTTCAATTAACCATCACAACTTATGGTGCTAAATTTCTGATGGCGGTTAACGTTTCAATTGCATTGCATTTCAAAAGTTAAACCGGCCGGAAATGAATATATTACATTTTTCTTAATTTCCAAATTAAACTATTGGGTCTTTTTGTTCTCTTATTTATTGTGGTGTTCAGGGCTTCTTTATTTATTTATTTTTTTTCAAGAGCAGCGTTGTTAAGTCAATTCATTTATGCATGTCAGTCAAATTATATTATTTGTAATTTGGTCAAAGATTTGTTTAGATTTTCTTTTTCATACATTAGAAATCAATAATCTTTATGTTACTTTAAAATTGAATTATTGATATAAATGAGTTTTCATTTAATGATAATGAAATTATTTACAAAAAAAAGATTTCAAACAAAAAAAAGAAATTATATTTTTTAAATATTACAACAGAGAGGTTGAAATAAATTATAATTTTATTATCTAGAAAAAATATACACTTATTATTAAAATTAGATATAATTTTATAAAAAGTTATTATTATTATTATTAAATTGAATAAAATTAAGTTCTTATTATTATATTTACAAAATCTTAACAATTAAATTGAAAAATAAATACATATCAAAGCATAGTCTAACTGTAAAGTATATTTTCTTTTTTTATCAATTGATCCAGAATTAATTTTCTCCTAATATAATGTTTAAAAAAATTAAAATGAACGATCAATTTATTTTCTAATTTGAAACAGATTTTTATAATCCCTATCCAAAATGAAGGGTTGAAATTGTGTAAAATACATAGTAGATAGATGTTTGCTTAAACAAATTAATAAAGAAGTACTATTTATTATAATTTTTTAAGAAATTAAAATTAAAATTCAAACATTTAAATTAATCGGAGAACAATATTGGATTATCAAATTAATTGAAACGCCTTTGAGATAATGTTATTTTCGTGAAGGCCTGTGTGTACGATGCATGCACGTTACAAGACACCCTTCCTCAATAATATTCCTAGGAAATTTCTTTCAAATTTACCACTAAAGCGAATTGCGTGTGGGAGATCAAATTCGATCGACAGGTCACAAATTTGGTCATGCGAATTCCATTTTTAATACAACTAAAAAAACTCGCACAATGACGAGGATATTTTTATTTTTTAAAATTTTGATCTATTCATCTTTTGAAAATTTACCATATCCTTTTGTTTTAAGCTATCTATCATTTTTTTATTTTTTATAATTAAATAATAATCTATTATAATCAATTACAAATATAATATTATAATTCTATTCAATTAGCTAAAAAGAAAAAAAAAAGTTTTATCCATTACTCAGTTAGTTGGTTGTTATATATTATATTATTAAGAAAAGTTATGTTACTTTTTATAATGATAAAATAAAAATAAACAAATAAAATAACAAACTAATGAAATATATGAAAAAAATAAAAAATATGATTCGATATTCGTATAATGATAATTCATTAATAGTTGAATTATTAAGTATTTCACATTAATTAAATATAATAAAGGTGTACTCCTTATAATAATTTGAGTAATTTTTACCTCATGAATTAGTTTTTAAAATTGAGTTAGTCTCAAATTCATTTTCTCAATATAGTATCAGAGTCATCGATTTATCTCTCAATGTTGAACCATCAGCGGATGTCCAGTTCTGCAAATTTTATACATCAAATTTACTGTATATGCTCTGCTCTGAATATGAAGGGGTGTATTAAGTATTTCATATTGATTAAATATAATAAAGGTGTGCTTATTATAATGACTTGGACAATCCTCACCTCATGAACTAACTTTTAAAGTTAAATTAGGTGCAAGAGTCTATTTTCTCAATATAAACAATAATATTATAGACACCAACAACTTAATTTTGCATCCCATTCATGTTCAAAAATAAATAATTATTATAAAAATAAATATGATTTATTTATTGTGATTATGATTTATCGTTGCATAATTATGATTTAGATTTTTATATATTTTTTAAATATTAAATAATAAAAATAAATTTATGTTTCATAATAAGTAAATAAAATTAAATATCAACTACAACAATAAAATCAAATAGTTTTTAATTAATTATTTATTTCAATAAATAATAAATTTAATATTTCATAAATTTTAATTTAGAATTTAAGATAGTTATTTTTAATTTAAAATAAAAAAATTAATTTATATTATTAGATAATAATTAATTATTATTATTAAATAAAATATTCTAATTCTATTTAAATTTTTTAAATAAATATTTATAATAATTAATTAATTATCTATTTTATAAATAATAATAATATATTTAATATATTTAATAAATTTAAAAAAATAAGAGTAAGATACGTGATGCAATATTATATCAATCTTATTTGTTTTATAAAAAATTAGAATAGAATTTTAAAAATATTTTATTTTTTATTAAAATAAATTTTTTAAAAAAATATATATTTTTTTCTTACTACAATTAATATTTTATTAAATTTTCATCTTTTTTTTCAAACTTCACAATTAAATAAAAATATTTTAATAAAATAATAAAAATTAATATTTTAAATTATTTTTTATAATATAAAAATTATAATTTTTTATAAAAGTCAAAATTTTAATTTTAATTATAAAAAATAAATAATACTCAAAAAATAAAATATATAAAAATATATTTAAAAAATCATTAAAATTATTTTTAAATAAATTTCATATATCATACATATAAAAAATAAAAAAATATAAATATACAGTAGATTTGTTGCATATATTTATAAATATTGTGTGTATGTTATCTATTTATTATTTAAATTATATATATTTTATATAAAAATTATTAAATATTATGTGAACTTATGAAAATAAAAAATTAAAAAAATTAAACTAATAATAAAAATATTATATATATGTATATGATGTAGATGTATTATAAATATTATAGATATTATTTACATATTGTGTATATATTTTATATATTTTTTACATATATTTAATTTTTTTTACGTGTATATTAAAAATATAATATAAAAAATTTTAAAAATAAAAAAGAAAGTAAAAAGAGAAACAAATAAAACAAAAAAATCACCGATTAAAAACTTATAATTAAAAAAAAAAAAAAAGAGGTGCTCGTCTACATAAATGAAAAAAAAAACTTTTTATCCGTAAATTTGAAAATGCTAAAGTGATTTGACGTAAACAGTATAAATATCCCTATAAAATATGTCGGACAACACGCGGACGGTTCAATCTATAGCCCGTTTTGGGCTGTGCTTGTTGCTAGATATGTTCAAGTGTTCTACACCAGACTAGGCCTAGGATACTTAGCTTATTAAACTGAGTCAGCTCATAATGATAAATCGCATGATCTATCTCACCAAATAAATGTATTACACGTGTATTCTATTTGAATAAACTCACACACAAAATTTTTGCCAATTAAAAATAAATAATTAATAATAAAATAATAAATTCAACGAATTATTTTTTATTTTATTTTTTATTAAATAAATAATATTATATTTAACTTTAAATTAAAATTTTTTTAAAAAATAATTATTAAGTTAATATTTTTTTATTATATTTTAGATAATGATATTCTAAATAAAATTATATTTTTTTTAGTTTTAAAATTAAAATTATCTTAATGATTAAGCATTAAAAATTTTTAAAAATTTTAATCTCTTAAATTTTTTTAAAAATTTTATATTTTTATTTAAAGTTATATATGAAAATTAAAATTACTAATTTATAAATTAAAATTTTTATATAGCTTTAAATAAGTTAGATATAAAATTAATAGTAAAATTAAATTAATTAATAATAAAATACGCTAGAAAATAATTGAGCTAGCTCATGTAACGATATAATATCATACAATTTACCAAGATACAATACGATTATACAGGAGCTAATAAATTTTACTAGACTATTAATTTTTGGGATATTTATAAAATTATCTAAAAAATTAGATTTTATTTCAAAAATGCTAAAAAATAAAAATATTTACACTTTTAAAAAAAATTGGAGCAAATTTTTAAAAATATCCCACTTCTCACTAAAACAAGATTTTCTTTTTATAAAAAAAAACACATTCTCTCACTATAAATAATATTTAACTTTAATTTTAATTTTTTTTCAAACTTCTATATAAAATAAATATATATCAATAAAATAATAAAATAAATATTTTAAATAATATTTTCAGTTTATAAAATATATTATTTTTTATAAAAAAAATTTAATTTTAATTACAAATAACAAATAAACACTCATAAAAAATTTAAAAAGCAAAAAATATAAAAATATATTAATAAAAATTATTAAATTTATTTTTAAATAAATTAAATATATTATATACATAAAAAATAAAGTTAATAAAATTTTAATTTTATTATGTAAATATTGTATAGATATTTGCTAGATATTCTGTGTATATCTAGTAGATATTTAGTAGATGTTGCATGCATATTATGTATTATTTATATATATTGTGTATATTTTATATAGATGTTATCTGAATATTGTGTAAATAAAAAATTAAAAAATATTAAAACTATTTTTTAGATATTTGATAAATATTTAGTAAATATTTGGTAAATATTTAGTGTCTGCTATATAGATTTTATTTATTCTGTTGTGTGTATATTTTATATATATTATACAAATATTGTATATATATTTATTCTTTTTAGTGCATATTGAGTATAGCATTAATAAATTTTTTTTTAAATAAAAATAAATAAAAAAAAGAAAAATAAATAAAAATCAACTATTGTAGTCCATTGTTTTTGAAAAAGTAAAAACAAAAATAGGTATACAATGTAATTAAAAACAAAATTGAGTATACAATGTAATTTTTTCTTATTTTTTAAGTTTCAGCACGATTAATTACGATATAATTAATTTTTTGAACCAGCATAATATGACATTAAAAAATCATAAACATAATAAATTTGAGCCAAATGAGCATGATACGAACTAATTATCAATGTATAAGTTCTTTATCATTCAAATTTAAAATAGATAATGAATTTAATTATTCATATTTAAATAATTAATTTCACTCTTTATTTAGAATTCAATTAATAAATTTTATAAATTTTATATATGTTATTTATTAATTATTTCACTTACTAATTTTTATATATGTCATTTATTAATTATTTCAATTATTAATTTTTTATTGATTCTGTCATCTTTCTTTTAGCAATTGCAAATTTGCAACAGACTCTAATTCTTTTTTGTTCTAAAAATAGATGGATAAATCATTGGATCAGCAAAGGATAAATCATCATACCAGATAAAAGCAATAAATAATGGATTAAGAGAAAGAGAAGAAGAAGAAAAGAGGAAGAGAAGATAATAGAAGAATATACATTAAAATACAATTGAAGGAGTGACAATTTCTTCATTTCAAATTTATTCTTAGTATCTGCCCTTCATTTCTTATAAACAACATTCATATCAACAACCTCCTCCATAGAAGAAATTGTAAGAGACATTTCAGATAAGTTAAGCTACATATCATCAAGGGATGATTTACAGAGATGGGATTGATATGGAGTAACAACAATAGTAATCAATGTTATGAGGAGTGATAGCAGCATCCGAGATGCCGTCTGGCAATCCTAGACGCTTTGTCAACCTAAATCTCAAAGTCTTTGTCCTTCAGAAAGGGTATTTTTGGCGGTGGCAATAATACCAATGCGTTTAATATGGGATTAGCCTGGAGAAACAACTTCATTTTGTTGCTTATTGACTTCTTACCGTTGGATATCTAGGCAAAAGATTTGTATCATATATTCAGCAGATTTGGCAAGGTCTACGATGTTTTTGTAACAAGAAAACTGAGAAGAAATACCTCGGTGAAATATGGGTTTGTTAGGTTCAAAACAAGATCAAAAGCAGATAGGGCAATCTCTGAAACTAATAAATCCTTCTATAAGCAAGGTAGAATATGGGTTAAATTCACGGACAAACAACAGGCCCCCTTGGTCCCTATAGTTAAAGACCCTTCTCATATTTGCGGGTTCAAAAGCTCTTATGCAGATATCATCAAGTTTGACAGGATTTAAGATCTAGATAATATTGCTACTTGCAAGGACGACTTAGCTATCACCTTTTCCACAATTGACATTGATAACTCTTGGCTGAAAGCTGCCTTGGTCAGTGAAGTGATATCTTTTGAGCACCTACCTGACTTGCAGAGCTACTTTCAAGAACACTTTATTAAGCAATGCAAATTGGTACCCTTGAGCGGGAAGTCTGTTATACTCATCTTTGACAACACAGAGGATATGAAGGTCTTCCTTGCTCAGGACAACCCATGGTTCCTTGAAAGATTAAGCACTGGCAAAAGATGGGATAAAAATGTTATGGAAAATGAAAGATACACATGGGTTTGTTTGGAAAATATTCTTCTCCACGCTTGGGATGCCTAGTTTTTCTCTGCAACTATTAAAAACTGGGGCTTCTTCAACAAAATGGACTCTGAATCCTCACACAAAGCAAGGTTTGATCGTACTAGAGTGTTAATTTGCACGGGCAAAGCCTCTATAGCTGATTCAATTCAAGTGAAGATTGATGAAGATCTTTTAATATTAAAATTTATAAGGATATTAGCCCAATTAACCAGATGCTTTATGGTAAATCTCAACAGTTTAGAGTCCACAATCCTTCTCCGTAAAAGAACAATCTCCGGCCAACATTCAGAAATCAGGTGGGAACCTCAATCATCTGCCCCTATCCCCAACTTCACCAATATTGCACATGGGTTGCATTTCATATTTAAATAATGCAATTTCCAAGCAAACTTCTCCCTCTTCCAAGGAGCAGATTTCAAATACCTAAGATAATGGAATTTTTCCATACCACACTCCACGCGTGCCCTGTACATTATCCTTAAATCTTGCAATTTTTGTCTACCCTATGCCCTCCACACTGAATATTCTTCTTGTTGCAACTTCTGTCACACCAGACCTACAAACAATAATGCAACCTGCACAATTGCTCCAGGACTCAGTGACCTGGGCCTTGCAGCTCTAAACATCATACATGAGTCCACTAAAGCTTGCTCCATGTGAATATTCGAATTTTGAGGCTCGGAAAGCTGAATGCAAAAGACCAAGCCAGACCGGTCGACCGCGGCAGAGTTCACAAAAAATATACCTTCATGGTACTTGAAATGTCCGGAGCGACGCAAGGATCACAGGTATGGTCTCGAAATAATATTTGGAGGTCCGCAGCTCCCAGAAAATCAGTTTGAACGAAAAAATGCGGATTTCGGTGCGGTTTTGGGGTGAACCGCTGGGACCGGCGGTCCGACCGCCGTCCGTGTCCTTTCCCATTTTTCCGGCAACCACGGCGGTCCGACCGCCGTCCAGCCCGAATTTCGCCTATAAAATGCTGCTAAACTTTCAAAAAAAGGAGGTTGGACTTTTTCGGGTGGGCCTCATGTTGTCGAATTCTTTTCACACTTAAAAACTCTTATTGGACTTTTATTTGCAAGAATCTAACCTTGTGTGGCAGGGATTAAGAATCATATTTCAAGATCTAAGAAAACAAGACCTGGAACTTCGAAGTGGAAGGACCCTAAACAAGGTAGTATGATAATTCATCATTTGTCAATTCAAGCATATCATAAAGCATCCTATCTTCTTCTTAATTTCTTTTCGGTCAAAGACCTAATCCTTTTAGGTCTAAGGCCTAATTAACTAATCAATCAACACTTCGGCATGAAGCCGCGAATCAATCAACTTTTTGGCACGGAGCCTAAATTGTATCTTTTTGGTACAAAGTACCTAAATTTCACAATTAAAATCAATCTTTTGGCCAAAGGCCTAAATTGCACTATTTTGGTACAAAGTATCTAAATTTCACAAATTTGCACTAAGTGCTAAAATTAACAACTTTGGCAAAAAGCCCGACAAATGCACGAAGCATACACACACACATGCATGAAGCATAATTTTCATCGCCTTTAAATAGGCTTTTCCGAACTACATGGGCTTTGATCTCTCATAAAAAAATGAGAGTATGTAGGCATATTTGAGATTCACCTCAAATAACAAGTTCGCAATTTACTAACAATCTATTCTTCTTCCTTTCTGTGTTCCTTTTGGATTCATTTCTAAATTGGCAAATTAATCAAATACATGACATAGTCCCCGAATCCTCCTTGGGTTCGTAGATTAGAAACCTTTACATTGGATGCATTAATTGGAGTCAAACAAGAGTTTTCTTAGTTTTTCCCTTTGAACAAAATAAACTGAGTGGCGACTCCCGACAACGAGTGAACTTTCATCCGAATCCTTTTCGGGTGGAAAATCGAGGTTCACAATTTGGCGACTCCACTGGGGACCATAAAAATTATTTATGGGATTCTAGTGGACTACTATTGCTTATTTGATTAATTTGACACTAGGGACCATGAAAATGATATATGGGATCCTAGCAGATTACTATTGTTTATTTGACTAACTTGCCCTTCTTTAGGGTACTTTTATTCATTTTGCAGGGTACCCTAGCAATATATATCCCCTCCTTGGGGATATTGGATTGAAAATTGACAAAAGGAATCTTTTTCCTTTAATGGACCCCTTGTTTGACTAATTGTGCATTTATTTTGACATTCAGAGAATCTTTTTCTCTTGCATTATATAGGGGAATCCTTTTCCTTCATTTCATAAAAAATTGTTTTCAAATGAATTTCTTCTCTTTCTGTTCAAAATTCTGAGTCTGGA
Source organism: Garcia nutans (assembly GCA_947685225.1). Lineage (NCBI taxonomy): Eukaryota > Viridiplantae > Streptophyta > Magnoliopsida > Malpighiales > Euphorbiaceae > Garcia > Garcia nutans. Next base: position 8,895,323 of record CANTUV010000024.1, on the reverse strand, counting down.
TAGCAAGTAGCGCTGACCGGCAGGTCTCCTTGATTATGCCGGCGGACAGCCAAAGCGTCCTCCCTGTTGTCGCAAACCATTCCAATCCTTTTGGAGTGGCCCATGAGTAATCGTACTGTTGGACCCACGCGAAACTCCTTGTTTCACATGTGGTTAGGTATATCTTACTCAAGACTCAAGGGTCCCTATTATAAGCTTATTCTCTATTTTTCATGAACAATAGAACCTTCCCTTAGGTTGTATGTACCCAATGATAGTGCCACATACCATTAAAATGAATTATGATGTGATGAGGTGCATTCATGCAACATGACAATATTATTTTGGGAAAAATCTTTTGGGGAAAACTTTTGATGTGTATAAGTGGACCAAGAGTTTATCTCATCCTACTCATTGCCCTGATCCCTTGCCTTTAACCTTTGCAGGTATCCACTATCCGTGTGCCTTCACCCACACAAGCTACACCAACTCCAACTGTCCAATCACCCACAAGTTCTACTACCCCACCTTCGCCAATTACTCAAATTACTGAAATGGCTACTATTGAACAGATTAAGGCCTTGCTAGATGGACAGGTTAAGGAAGTTGAAGCTAGAATGCAAGAGAGAATTGATGAAGCTTTAGCTGCCCAAAGGGTAGCCATCCTGGCTGAATTAGGAGGGGCACCAAAGACAGTCACTACTTCTGAAGATTTAGGGAAAGAACATATTGCGGGACAGACTAGTACCCCCAGGACTGCTCAGAACAATACCTCTGTCATCAATTTGGAGGATTTGTCCTCTAAGAATGAAACTAATGAACTGAAAAAGAAACTTGAATTGCTTGAAAGGTCAATCACTGCCATGAAAACTCATAAAGAGGTGGTAGACATGGATTCCTTATCCTTGTTTCCCCAAGCTAGATTGCCTCCAAAATTCAAGATGCCTGGGATGGACAGATTTGATGGGACCACTTGCCCTAAAACCCATTTGAAGATGTATGTGGGGGCATTGAGCCCTTGGGGTTTAAATGATGAACTCTTTGCTCAACTCTTTCAACAATCCTTGACTGGGGCTGCCCTAAAATGGTTTGTAAGCCTGGACCGAGCCAAGATTAAGACCTGGGAAGACATCTGCAATGCATTTAACACTCAATACCACTACAATATTGAGGTGGATGTCACTAGAAGAGAACTTTAGACTACCAAACAAAACAACAATGAGCCCTTCTCCTCGTTCCTTACGAGGTGGAGGGCAAAAGCTGCCCAAATGATCAATCACCCTTCAGAACAGGAGCAGATTGATATTATAATCAGGAATTTAAGACCTACATATCAAGCTCAACTGCAAACCCAATACCTATCTACTTTCAAATCGCTCATTGCGACTGCAACTAAGGTAGAATACTTGATACAATTGGGTAAAATAGTGGATGAGGGAGCTACTTCAAAGTATAAAAAACAGGGTCAAACTGCTTCCTCAAGCAAAATCAATGAAGTGGCCAATATTGCCCCTGCGAATCCTTTACGTGTGGGCAATCTTGGGCAGAGAAATCAGCCAAGAAGGCAATATACTGACCTTGGGGTGCCCCTTCATCTAGTGTTTAAAAAGGCCGTGGAAGGGAAGTATTTGAAGCCTTTGGACCCAAGGCCACCTCCAAACCCATTACCCGCCAGTTATAAGGCCAATGAATATTGTGAATACCACCAAGGAAAAGGGCATAGAACAGATGCTTGCTGGACTCTGAAAAACCGCATCCAGGATTTGGTGGATAGGGGTGACATCATTCCTCTCAGGAGTCAACCGAACATTAATACTAACCCTTTGCCTAATCATTCCATCCATGCCATCACTGTGGAAGAAGAGCTGTTTGATCCTTTCAAACTCCTCTTAGAAATGAATGAAGTGTGTGTGTTGGATTTGAATGACCTCGCTATGGGGTAGCAGAACGTAAGAATCGTCTTATTCTTGAAATGACTAGGGCAGTCATGATCGAGTCTCATGTACCCTTGTTTCTATGGCCTGAAGCAGTTGCTACCTCTGTCTACCTTATTAACCGGCTTCCTACTAAGATTCTCAACTTCCAGACTCCTCTTAAGGAATTAGCAAATCAGGTTAGTGTTCCATCCACTCTCATCCTTCAACCTAGAGTATTTGGATGTTCAGTTTTTGTCCATATACCTAAAACAGAACGAACCAAGTTTGAAGTGTGTTCCCTTAAATGTGTGTTTGTGGGCTATGGGCGTCATCAGAAAGGGTACCGTTGTTATCATCCAACCACCCGAAGAGTCTATGTTACCATGAATTGTGACTTTATTGAAACAGAATTCTTTTATCAACACCAACCCATTGGTCAGGGGGAGAGTCAGAGTCAAATTGATCCATTGTGTTGGTTTTCTAGTTCCAGTTTGTCTAGTTCTCCAGAGCTTACTACCACTGTGTCTGATACTGTTCCAAAAGAGCTGGTACGTAGTTCCACCGAATCACTTCTCCACACAGGACAGAATTCTCCACCAGAGCCTGAGTCAGAGGTAAACACTAATACAGATATTATGAATGCTAACCTGAGTAGTACAGACATAGAAGAAGCAAATTTCAGGTCTGAAGAACCAGAGATGGTAGAACCAAGTAGATATGTGTTACCTCCCAGAAGTACAAGAGGAGTGCCTCCAAAGAGATATGAGCCAGAATATGAACCTAGACAATCCAGATACCCTGCAGCAAACTTTGTAAGGGGGAGTGGGAGAATATCCCCAATGGCCAGAGCTTTTTCTGCAACAGTCTATTCTGAAGTTCTTCCTAGAGATGCAAAGGAAGCTTTAGAACAGGAAAAATGGTGTCAGGCTATGGAAGTTGAGATGGCAGCACTGGAAAAGAATGAAACATGGGAGAAGTGTGTTCTGCCTCCAGGAAAAAGACCAGTTGGGTGTAGATGGGTGTTTGCAATTAAATACAAAACAGATGGATCTATAGAAAGATACAAGGTAAGACTGGTAGCTAAAGGTTACACCCAGACTTATGGGATTGACTACTCTGAGACCTTCTCTCCAGTTGCAAAAATTGACACAATCAGAGTATTGTTTTCTGTAGCTGCTAATCAAGACTGGCCACTTCTGCAGTTCGATGTTAAGAATGCATTTCTTCATGGAGAGTTGGAAGAAGAGGTGTACATGGAGCCTCTTCCAGGTTTCTCTAAGTATTTCCAGAGTAAAGAAGTGTGCAAGCTTAAGAAGGCTTTGTATGGCCTTAAGCAGTCTCCACGAGCATGGTTTGGGAGATTCACCTTGGCAATGAAAAAATATGGATATCAACAGAGTAATTCTGATCATACGTTGTTCATCAGAAGGAGAGAGGATCGGATTACCTGCTTGATTATCTATGTAGATGATATGATAATTACTGGAAATGATACGAAAGAAATTAAGCAGCTCAGGGAAAATTTGTTCAGAGAGTTTGAGATGAAAGACCTAGGAAATCTGAAATACTTTCTGGGAATTGAGGTTTTGAGATCCAAGGAAGGAATCTTCATTTCTCAAAAGAAGTATATTCTGGATTTATTGGCAGAGACAGGCATGATTGATTGTAAGCCAGTTGATACTCCTATAATTGTTAATCATGGTCTGAAGATTATTGATGGAGCCAAGGTAACAGATCAGAGACAGTACCAGCATCTGGTGGGAAAGTTGATCTATTTATCTCATACAAGACCGGATATTGCCTATGTAGTTGGAATTTTAAGTCAGTTTATGCATTCCCCTCAGAGTGATCACATGGAAGCTGCACTAAGAGTTGTTCGGTACCTGAAAGGGTCTTCAGAAAAAGGGGTTTTCTTCAAAAGAAATGGGCATTTAGAAATTCAAGCTTACACTGATGCTGATTGGGCAGGAAATTCAGTGGATAGAAGGTCTACTTCTGGGTACTTCACGTTTGTAGGAGGTAACTTAGTCACATGGAAGAGTAAGAAACAGAAGGTTGTAGCTCTTTCCAGTGCAGAAGCTGAATTTCGAGGAATAGCCCGTGGTCTCACGGAGATTCTTTGGTTAAGGAAACTGTTGGCAGAAATTGGGTTTCTAGTCCAAGAAACGTGTACTTTGATGTGCGACAATAGAGCTGCGATCAGTATCTCCGAAAATCCAGTTCAGCATGACAGGACAAAACATGTTGAGATAGACAGACATTTTATTAAGAAAAAATTGGATAACAAGATCATCTCACTTCCTTATGTTCGTTCAGAAGATCAGTTAGCTGATATTCTCACAAAGGCAGTTACTGGGCGAATTTTTCAGAAAGTACTGAGCAAGTTGAATGTGTGTGATCCCACCATCCAACTTGAGGGGGAGTATTAAGGAAAGCAGAATTATAGCAATGTTTAAGGCAACAATATATTCTGTATTCATTTAGTTTGATTGTACAGATACAGTTTTCCTGAATAGATTAGCTTGTACACAATATATATTACAAAAAATCAATACAAAGAATATAGAGTTTTCCTCCAAATTCTTCTTTTTTCTTTAACCTATTTAACAGTTCTGCTCATGTTGCGACAGGGTGAGCTAATTTGCATTTAAGCGTGGCTAAGGTAGTATTGACAATAAGGATCCGTCAATCTTAGTCACTGTTGTGCAATATGTCTCCCTTAGAGTGTTATATACTATGAGTTGCTTGGAGGAAGACTGTTGAGGATGGTTGGTTATGATGTTGGCTCTTTGTATAACCTGTTTTAGGACTCGCTTGCTAATTTATGCAACTCAAATAATCAGCACTTAACAGCTGGGTAATCCTAGCATTTCATCTTCAATTTTTATCCTCAGTCGTACATAGGTCAACATGCATTGTTTTTCCGTATTTTCTGTTGCTAGAGTAGAGTTTTTGCATTTATGGCTTTGGTTGTTTGTTGCTAAATCATCTGTTTTGGTGAGGTATCTAGTTTTTCTCTCAGCTGTACTGAGGTTTTGGGATTTTTCATATAATTGTGGGGGTTCTTAAGTCGAATGTAATTAGGGTTGAATTTTGGATAGTATACACCCCACAAATATATTTTTTCCCATTTAATAATAATAATAATAATAATAATAATAATAATATAAAATCTGACATTTCTATAAAAAAAAGATTGAAGATGCAAATAAATTCATTATATTTTTACATAAATACTTGTAAGTCGTTTAAAAAATTTTGAACTCAATTATACACATGATCTGACAAAATCTATCTTATATGACTCTATGTTAACAGCAACTTTATTTGACTGTTAATTTTGTTCTCTTTTAAGCTGACACGCCTTTAATACATCGCAGGATGATATAGCTAGGTACATAAATGCAATATTTAATATAAAAAGTAATTAATTGAGCTCATATATAATATGTATATAGATTTTTTTTATTTTTATGCATGTATAATGTTAATTTTATAAATATATATTTTTAAATAAAAATATTAAAATTTAAAAAATTATATTTTAAAATAATAATAAATGAAGAAAAAAAGAAAAACCCATATTGGCTTTCAAACTTAAAAATGAAAAAGAGAACAAAATAGAAGAAGATAAATCCATTTTGTATGCGGTGGAACTGGGTTTGGTTTTTCCAAGATGGTGCATAGAAGGATTTTAGGATCTTTTTGAATGGTTGCTATTGTTTGGGTAAAAGCTGTACGCTGAAGACCCAACAAACGGAAGAACTTTCAAAGACGATTTTTTTTAATGTATACATTTATGGAGGAAGAAGAAAATAATAAAACTAGCTCAACTGATCACGTGAATCTCCTCTGCACTTCAAATTTCACTCAAAAGCAAATCCGAATCATGTTATGGAAATATGATTATTTTTCGACAAAAAATATATATATATATATAATGTGTGAATAATTATATTAGTAATTATAGTAGAAAATTTTAAAAAAATAAATAAATCACAATTGATACGCTCAAATTATCAAATTTTTTTAATCATAATTTTTCTATATATATAAATAATGACACAAAATACCACTATAACTATGTCTCACAATAGCTATTAAATAAATAATAAACATCATAATTTAACGAGGTTTAACTAATTTTATATATGTCATCGTATATCACCAAAGATAATTTTACTAATTTCAAAAAAAAATAAAAAATAGAAAAGAAAAATAAGATCTTATTTAGAAAAAACAACTTATTTTGAGATGAGATTAACTAAAGGAGAAAGGGTTCTATTTATAAGTTAAAATTCTTCCTCTATATCTCACATTTTTTAAAATGAAATAGAAGAATTTTTTATCAAATTTTCATTTCCTATGAAGAATTTAGAGATTGTTTAGTTATAGAAATTAAGTACTGTTTTCTAAAAATTTTCTTTTAAAAAAATGATGAATAGAATTTATTATTTAATTAGAAATATCTTTTATTTAAAAAATTAGAAAATAATTTTATTTAATTATTAACTAATAATTGAGTTGTAAAAATTATTTTTAGTTATTTTTTAAATGAAAAATACGGAGTCTATATAATATCAACATTTATTTCTCACTTTTGTTCAAATTGATTTTTATTTTTATTTTTCATACTTTAATTTTTATTTTTTTCATTTGGATTCATATTTATGTTATACTTTGAATTTGTTGATTTTATAATCATTTAAAATATTATTTCCTTATGATTTTAATTTTAAATTAAAAAAATATATATGTACAAATATTTAGATTAAGAAATTAATTGTATAATTATATTTTTTGTATAAAATTATTTCAAAAATTATTTAAATATTATATAAAAGCAGAAAATAAAATTTGAGAAACAAAATTAAGCAAAATTGTTTTTTGATTTTTAATTTTTTATAAAATAATTAAAAATTAAAAATTAAGAAAAAAATATAAAATATTTTCTATAACTAAACACACTTATATTTTTGCCTTACAAGCCTAATCAATATGCAAATAATAATTTCACTTTCTAATATCACTTTCTTCAAAGGAAAAAAAAGCTTATATTTAGAACTCCCACATATAAAATCAGGCTAACAGTAATCTAAATTCAAATAGCTATATTTTGCACTCACTCATATTTTTTTTTTATTGAAATGTTACTACTTGATATATTAACGAAAATTTAGAAATTTTTTTATCACAGAAAATAAGATATTTAAATTTAGATTAATTATTATTTGAAAAATACATTAATAATAGGCTATACCTGTTCATGCAGCAAGTAGACCTGAACCTTAGGATGCTAAACCAAAAAGGAATCATAGATGCCCAAAGTGGAAACTGCAAGGATAAGAATTAGGCCAGTAACTAGGAAATTTTATTTGAAAAGTTAAAATTAATAGGAGAATAAAAAATATATAGGTTAATTTTTTTAAAAAAAAATTTAATCTTTTTTTTATTATTTTTATTGATGTTTCATATTTCTAAAATTATATAATATATTAAAACACCCACATAAATAAATAGAAAATTTCAAATCAAACCATACTTGTTTTTTAACTTGACCCATTAATTATAATAATATAATAATATCATTTGACAAATATTGAATTTATCATTTATAATAATATGATGCAATGATAATATAGTAATATTGAAATTCATTCATAGACAATTTAAATTTATAAATTTATAATTAATTATTTTAAATAAAAAGAAAATACATAAATTTATCTTAAAATACTAAAATACCCACAAAAATAAATAGTAAATTTCTAATTAAATGATGCTTTTTTTTAACTTTCCCATTAATTATAATAATATAATAATGTCATTTGACAAATATTGAATTTATCATTTATAATAATATTATGCAATGATAATATAGTAATGTTGAAATTCATTCATAGGAAATTTAAATTTATAAACCCAAAATTTCTTATTTTAAATAAACAGAAAATACATAAATTTTATCTTAAAATTATATGAATAAAGAAAAATATAAAAGTGATAAATAAATAAATATACTAAAAATAAACACCCACACAAATAAATAGTAAATTTCCAATCCCAATTCAACCATGCTTATTTTTTAACTTTTCCATTAATTATAATAGTATTTGACAAATATATATATTGAATTTATCATTATAATAATATTATGCAATTATTAATATAGTAATGTTGAAATTCATGCATGCACTTCAAAAAGAAATCATTCATAGACAATTTAAATTTATAAACCGACAATTACTTATTCTAAATAAAAGAAAATACATAAATTTACCTTAAAATTATATGAATAAAGAAAAATATAAAAGTGATAAAAAAAACAAATAAATATATTAAGAACAAACTAATACAATTATTCTTCAAACTTTTTTAATTAAAGCTAGAACTAAGAATTAGTATTTTAATAATTATATTATTATTATTATTATTATTATTATTATTATTATTATTATTATTATTATATATTTATTTTAACTTTCAATAAAGTCGGTGAATTTTCACTTTAGAGCAATAAATTTTCAAAATTTTAATTATTGTTTTATTTTAACATTTAAATTGACACTATAAATTTATTCTAAAAAAATTTTAAATGAATATATTATCAATTATATTTGAGTTTAAATTTTTATATTATTTAATTTTGTTTAAATAGATTTTTTACCTATTTTTATATACAAAAATAAAAAAAATATATAAAATAGATAGTACATCCAAAAATTAGCAAATAATTTTTTTTACTCTACTTAAAAAATATTCTTATTATATCAATTTAATTAAATTGAGAAAAAAAAACTTTATGTAAATCTTACTATATTTATTTATTCTTCTACTACTACTTTCATATTTATCTTTACTTATCTCATTTTAAGATTTTATCTAAAAAAATTTTAACAAGAATAAATTTTCACTTATTTTTTTATATTCAATTACTAATTTTAATTATTTTAATTTTTTAATTAAATCAACATAATTAAAATTAATATTTTAATTATTTCTTTTGATCAATTAATATTATTACATAATTTATTTTCTCATTTAAAATAATAAAAAATATTATAAACAGTAGCAGCGTGGCGAGGGTGGCCTTATTTGCTTGTGAGAACTAATTGAAAATAATTTTAATATTTAAAATTATTTATAAAAATTTAATTTTAGGATAAATTAAAAAATTAAGTAGATTAATTAAAAAAAATTAAACTAATATATATATATATATATTATTATATTAAAATAGTTAACGTTAGCATAACATTATGCCACTTAACATAATACTAATATTTTTTTTGAAAAGATAATACTAATATTTTTTTAAATATTAAATTAAATTTTTATTCATTAGAACAAATAATTAAGTAATTATTATAAATATTTATTTAGAGACTTTAAATAAAATTAAGATATCCTATTTAATATTTGTAATAATTATTTATTATCTAATAATATAATTTAAATTTTTAAATAATTAATAATAATTAGTTATTATATATTATGTAATAAATAAATCTATATATTATACTAAAACAACTAATATATAGTAAAAATGTATATATTATTAGTTGAATTTTTAGTATCTTATTTTGTATCTTATATATTTGAGAAAGCATTTTACAAATCATCTCCTGTCTCTTTACTATTTTCTATTTTTTCAAGTATTAGATTTTTTTATTATTGTAAATTAATATATTTTTTTACATTCATATTCATAACACTGTGTAAAAAATAAGAAGTCTTTGTATTCAAATTTGCTCAAAAAATATTATAATATTTATTTTATATATTTAAATTAATTATTAAATAATATTTATGATTATCGGTTGGGGGAAGAAGGGATATTAAAATTTTACAATTTAATTATAAATCAAGTAAAATTAAGGTTCTTATTTAAAATAGTATTTTTATAAAATTTAATTTAAATAAAATTTTATAAATAAATTAATAGATCTAAGAATTAAAATAAAAAGATATGTAAAAAATTTAATAAAATTTTAAAATTTAACAAATAATATAAAATTTTGACAGAAATTTTTTTTAATAAAAATTTATAATAAAAATCTAAATTTTACTATAATAATAAATGTTAAATTTTATTTTTAATTCATATATAATTTTTTTGGATCAAAAAATTTATTCTCTCTATCTAGTTTCTGATTGTACTATTGCTTAAAATTATTATATATATAAACTAATTAAAAATACCTAAAAGGTAGATAATAATCTAGTTTATATTTAATATACATTGACAAGTGGATTGGAGTCAAAGCCTCCGCCTAATTATCCCTGATCGATATGGTTATAATAAATTTTTCTATATTTTCGCATCCAACTTGCCTCCCCTCTTTTGTCTTTATCACACTGTAAGCTGCGAGAGTTAATTGCCAATGGGCTTTTCTCAGTCAAGTGGCAGTAGTTGAGACCCTATCAGTTTTTGAGAGTCATTCACTGGTTTTGCAATTTCAATGAGAGCTAGTTGGTTGTGGATTTTGTCCTTTATGTACAAAACGCTCATAATATATATTAGCATCTTACAAGTTACATTATTGTTTCAACTATTATTAAGAAAAATATTATCGAAATGTTTGATTATGGAATTCTTTATTAATTTAATTCTAATTGAAAATTGAACGCAAAATCTCAATACCTCTCCTATATCATTAACTAAAATTCAGTGATTTTGTTATTAAATTATTAGAGCCTCTCCAACCGTGCGCCAATTTCCATTATAGCGCACGGTTTTAACTCCAACCAGTCGCCATTTATTGCTCCATTTTGAAGATCAGCTACAGTGTTGCACTATATTTGGTGCAGCACTGTAGCTGCACCATTTTTTTTTTAAATTTTTTATTCTTTTTTATTTTTAACTCAAAACTTTAAATATTTTCTAAACAAGTCCTACTTTATTATTTTTTAAGTAAATTTTTATAATTAGGTGTTTATTTTTTCACCCACTCAATATATTGTATTATTTATTAATTTTATATTTTAATAACTAAAATGTAAAATTTTATTTAAATAAATATCATGTAAAATATGAATTGTATTTATAACAAATTATTTTATTTATAATATATAAAAATAAAAAAAAATACTTTAGCAAATCACATTCACAATTCATAAAGGAAGTTAATTAAAATATTCAAATTACAATGTCTTTACACTTAAAAAAAAAAAGCTTGCTGTTTATGTTCTCAATGGTAACAGCTAAAGCAATAAGAAACAGCTAGCTGTTTATGTTCTCAATGGTAACAGCTAAAGCAATAAGAAACAGCTAGCTGTTTATGTTCTCAACGGTAACAGCTAAAGCAACAAGAAACAGCTAGCTGTTTATGTTCTCAATGGTAACTGCTAAAACAATAAGAAACAGCTAGCTGTTTATGTTCTCCATGGTAACAGCTAAAGCAACAAGAAACAGCTAGCTGTTTATGTTATTCAAGGAAACAGCTAAAACAATAAGAAACAGCTAGCTGTTTATGTTATCAACGGTAACAGCTAAAGCAATAAGAAACAGCTAGATGTTTATGTTCTCAACGGTAACAGCTAAAGCAACAAGAAACAGCTAGCTGTTTATGTTCTCAATGGTAACTGCTAAAACAATAAGAAACAGCTAGCTGTTTATGTTCTCCATGGTAACAGCTAAAGCAACAAGAAACAGCTAGCTGTTTATGTTCTCCATAGTAACAGCTAAAACAATAAGAAACAGCTAGCTGTTTATATTCTTAGAGCTCTTTATAAATAAATAATAATTTGTTGATTATTTTTTTCTCCTCATATTCAAAATTGATTTTTTCAAATAAAAGACTAGTATACTTTTATTTAATTTCAAAAACTCTAATATAATCATAATATTCATATTTAATATTATTAAAATATATATATTTTTATAATTAACATATAATTATCTATCATCATTAATATACTATTTATGTAATAGTTTCAATAAACAGGTCTATTAATTATTAATCATTTATCAATAGCTTATTTATCCAATTTTGATAAACGATTCACAACTTATTTTAAACAATTTATATTCCATAAATATATTATAAATAATAAATCAATAATCACTTTTCATTTAACCTTGCAGATACAGGTTCTTCACTTCTTCAGAATAATGAAAGCTCAACCATTACTAAAAACATAGAAAACATAGACAATCATAGAATAGAAAGACTACTTAAACATAAGAAATATTTAATATTCCAGTAGATCAGACCCAGATCCACTAATATTATTAAAATATTGACCATACACATTGGAGGTGGATGACGGTGGTGGTTGTTGGCGTGCTCTCTTTTCTGATATTCGAGCTTTTTCACGGCGAAATGTTTCTCGAACCATAGGATCGTCAATAGTATCTAAATTGAGCAATAAAATTTTATTCTCTTCTCTAAATTCCATTAAGTCTAAAGCTCTACTTTTCTCCATCCTTGCTTTCTGCCTTTCTGCAGTTGAGTTTGCCAACTCTTCGACAAGTTTTTCTGTAGCATTGTACATGCGATTCACATTGTGTGAAAATGAATCATCAAGTTTTTTCTTTAATTTTGCTTTTTTCACACCAAGAGGTCGTCCCGATGATGTACACTCTCCTGCAATATCCTCATTTAAATGAATTGAAAATGATGATAAATTTGGAGATGGTACCATTGGTGATTCAGGAGTAGGATTGTCTGACTCGGAAGACACAAAGCGAAAGCTTTGGTTTCGAACTGTTCTTCTGGTGGAATTACCATCGTTGAACTTCTCAACATCTTTCATTATGCTCCAAACATGGTCAAATTTGAAACCCTTTTTATAGTCTTTATCATCCATGAGTAAAGTTTTAGCTTGATCGAGCTGCATAATTTACACATTATTAAGGACAATTCTCAGATTTATATACAAAGTAATACATCGCAAATATAAAATACTCACCATATCTTGCTCTGAAGCACCACTAGGATGTAAGTTTTCAACTTGACGATAACAAGCATTCAATTTTCTGATGGCCTTCTCAATTTTATTGAAACGACATTGCAAAGATCGTGGGTTGCGGACCTCCCAATGCTCATTCTTTGCATCATTATATTCTTCTGTCACCCGACCCCAAAATTCAGCACTATTTTGTTGGGTACCTATTATAGGATTTTGTGAAACATGTAGCCACATTCTGCATAATAGCATATCTTCATTAGCAGAAAATCCTGTTGATCTTGAAGTCATAGTTTACTGTAAGTGATTCAATGTTTAAGAGAATGATTAACTTTTCATGAGTTGTTGAAGAAGACATTCCAATATATAGTATGAAATGGTATGCATCATTATCTCACATTTTTCTGTAAAGTGGGAAGGAATCCCACACAAAAATTAAAAAAAAGTGTACTGGATACATAATATTTTAAATTTTGCCGTTGGATGGATTTCATCTCAATCTCGGCCTTCAAATGGTATGCATCCTTATCCCACATTTTTCTGTAAAGTGGGAAGGAATCCCACACAAAAATTAAGAAACAGTGTACTGTATACATAATATTTTAAATTTGGCCGTTGGATGGATTTCATCTCAATCTCAGCCTTCAAATGGTATGCATCCTTATCTCACATTTTTCTATAAAGTGGGAAGGAATCCCACACAAAAATTAAGAAACAGTGTACTTATACATAATATTTTAAATTTGGCCGTTGGATGGATTTCATCTCAATCTCGGCCTTCAAATGGTATGCATCCTTATTCCACATTTTTCTGTAAAGTGGGAAGGAATCCTACATAATAATTAAGAAAATAGTGTACTTGATAGATAACATTTCAAATTCGACCGTTGAATGAATTTCATTTCAATCTCAGCCTTCAAATAGGCATCCTTATCCCCACATTTTTTTTTCTATAAAGTGGGAAGAATTCTTCTTCAGACAAAAAACATAACTCATATTTTCTAGTTTCTCCTAAATCTGAGTTACAAAATTTTCTACACATTGCTATTTAAAATGAATTTCTATGTTGGAGGTTCATCAAATAATGACGCCGAAAAGTCATCATCATCTTCTTTTGATTTTAATGAGTATATCTCAGATGATGATGAGTATGAAGTGGTAGAACAAGTTGTTTCTCAACAAATTCTTCAAAATAAGATGTTTTTGCAGCAATTACAAAAGCAACATCAAGTGTCTAAAGGTGGCTCTATTCCAGGTCATCTAGTAATCAATCGTGATCGTGAAGCGGCTGATCGTAATTTAATTATGGATTATTTTTCAGATAATCCACGCTTCACTGATGCAATGTTTCGTAGACGATATAGAATGTCTCGTAATTTATTCCTTCGTATTGTCGAAGCAATAAAAGTGCACGATCCGTACTTTGTACAACAAAGAGATGGAATAGGTAAACTTGGATTATCTACTCTTCAAAAAATTACAGCTGCTTTTCGAATGTTAGCGTACGGTTTGCCGGCGGATGCTACCGATGAGTATGTCAAAATTGGAGAGTCAACTGCAATTGAATGTCTGAAGAGATTTTGTCGAGCTACTGTAGAGGTATTTGGCGAGCGGTATTTGAGATCACCAACTCCTGAAGATGTTGCAAGACTTCTATACATTGGTGAGCAACGTGGCTTTCCAGGAATGTTAGGTAGTCTCGATTGCATGCATTGGAGATGGAAAAATTGTCCTACTGCCTGGGCTGGACATTATACAGGTCGTAGTGGATCACCAACAATCATTTTAGAAGCGGTAGCTGATTATGATCTTTGGATATGGCATGCATATTTCGGAATGCCTGGATCAAATAATGATATTAACGTTTTGGAGTCATCACATTTATTTTCCAACCTTGCTAATGGTATTGCTCCTCCTGCTCGTTATGTTATTCAAGGAAAAGAATATGATATGGGTTATTATTTAGCTGATGGTATATATCCAAAGTGGTCAACTATTGTGCAAAGTATTCGTCAACCACAAGGAAATAAGCAGAGGTATTTTGCTATGAAACAAGAATCATGTCGAAAAGATGTTGAACGAGCTTTCGGAGTGTTGCAGTCACGTTTTGCAATAGTTGCAGGGCCATCACGTTTTTGGAAAAAAGAAGTGTTGCATGATATATTAACTACATGTATTATCATGCATAATATGATAATTGAGGATGAACGTGATCTTAATGCACCTATCGAAGAAGGTAGAGAATTTCCAGCGCCAACTGTTGAAAATATGACTGATAAAAATGCTCAATTTCAACAATTTTTGGCTCAACACAAAAAAATAAAGGATAGAAATGCCCATTTTGCTCTTCGTGAAGCATTAATAGAGCATTTGTGGGAGCAATACACTGATTCAAATGACCCTTTCAGCTAATTTGTACTTTCTTTAAAAATTTTATGTAATATGTGTGTCTATTTTATTTGTAATTTGCTATGATATATTTAATTAATGTGTGGCTTTAATTAATATGAATGTATTTTTATAATTAATATTTGCTTAATGTATTTTTATAATTAATATGTAATTAAAGAATTTTTCAACTTAATATTTTTTATTTGTCTCTAACAAATATAATATATTTTTTTATTAATTAATTTAATTGTATTTGGATGAAAATGCAAAATATATAAATATATGGGGTGAAAATATAAAATGATATGAAGTTTTTAAGTGAAATGGATAAATAAAGTTGAAGTAAAAAAATAATATAATATTAATGAGAGAGAAGAATCTAAACAGAATATTCTTTTTGGTGATAAAAATGGTGCAGATGATTGGAGATAATGTTGCGCCATTTTGGTGTTTTGCACCATTTTGGTGCAAAAAATGGTTCACATGGTTGGAGTTGGCCTTATGTACTTTATTTTATATTTCTAAGAAAAAAAAAATTCAATTCCTCTATCAAATAAAAGATGACAAGAAAATATACTCTCAAATTTTCAAAAACAAGAACTTTCAATGGATTATGTAATGTATATACATGATAAGTGCTTCGCGGGATTAAAATATACCTTGTTTGAAGGCTCAAATTTCAAAATACCTTTAGCGATCTGGTAGCACTTGAAGGAAAGAAAATTCAGGTGATTTCTAAAGCATGTTTGAATAATGATTCGTCTTAATTTCATATATAATTTTTTAATTATTTTAATTTTAATTTTATGACATAATTTTTCATATTATATAATTTTCATAGTTTGAAAATTATAAACTTTTTAAATCACCAATTTAATAATTTTTTGTAATTTTAAAATTTTATCTTTTAAAAATATAATTAATAAATTTTTTAAATATTATAAATATTTTTTATAATAAATTTTTTATTTTCATAATTTATTAAAATTTATAAAATATTACCAAATCAAATAAAAAATTTATTTAAACGTATTATTTTCTAAAAATATAATAAATAACATTTATAATACCTATATTTATATATAATACTAAAATAAATAACAGTGATATAATACTAATATTTTTTTAAAATTTTAAATTAAATTATTATTTATTAAAATAAATAAATAAATAAATATTTATTATAAATATTTATTTAAAAAATTTAAATAAAATTTAAATATTATATTTAATATTAATAATAATTAATTATTATCTAATAATATAATTTTAAATTTTAAATAATTAATAAAATATTTATTTAATAATTAATTAATTATTTAATAATATAAATTAATTTTTTAAAATATTAAATTTATTATTATTTAAATTTTTTAAATAAAATTATAATATCATATTGATAAAAAAGAGCTAATATATATTATATAAAAAATAAATTAAATATTAATTATAATATAAATTAATTATAATTATAAATTATTCATATTTTTACTTAAAATTATTATATATATACTCACAATATAACACATATACTATTCTAATTATATCATATAATATCACACAATATCATATATCATCAATTTGCAAAAAATTAAATTTGACTAGAACTTAATCTATAATAAAATTAAACAAATTTATATCATATCCCCCAAAATTTTTAAAATTATTAGTTTTTATTAAATAAATAAAAATAATTAATAAACTAAATTAAATCAATTTCATTAAAAGTATAAAATATTTAGAATATATATCCTATCCTCCAAAAATTTTAAAATTACCAGTTCTTATTAGATAAATAAATAAAATTAATAATTTAAATTAAATTCATTAAATTATTCTATGAATGTAAAAAATTTAGAAATTCTTTTACTCAAAAATTCAATTCAATAACATAATAATTGAATTAAATTATTTGAATGGATGTTTCTAATTAGAGCCATAATTCTTTTGCCTCTAGAATTTCTATTTCTTAATGTTAAAAGAAGAAGGTAAAGAAAGATTTACCTTATACAGTGTTCTCAAGAAAATTGAGCATGCCTCTCTATTCCGCTGACAATCTCATGCTTATTTACAAAATTAGAAAATGAAAATAACAAACAAAATTCCATTCGAAGACCGCAAAAAAAGGCAAAATAAATTAATAATAAAAGAAAGACAAAAAAAAATTGTCAAAGAGAAAACTCCGGCGGCATTTGCGATGGAGCGAAAGCCAATAAAACAAGAAGAGACATGATCATGACTGGTATTATTAGAAGAATAGACGGCGGCGGCGGCAACGGTGGCAAAATTGGAGGGAGCAAAAGAAGCGACACCGTGAAGAGAAACATAATAATGGCTGACCTTGAGAAATTATGACTGATATTCATGACTAGAACAGTTCTTGAGGTTCCATTTCTGTATTATCAGAGAATCAGAAACTTTGAACCTTGAAAGGAAATGACTAGAGATAGCAGGCCATAGCTATAATATAAAGCAGTTATGATGATGGCTTGTGATTTACTTTGAAAATCTATACAAAGTAGATGTGTCTTGATTCATGTAATCTCAGTTTATGTCTCGGTTAGCAAATTAATATGGTAGGCTAAGCTTTAGCGTCAACAGTTATTGTTAAATGTTAATAATAACTCCCTATGTTCTCTTAAGGTAATTATATAAAATTAAAGAAAGTTGTTACATAGTCTTTATTAATAATAAAAAAATAACTATATAAATTATTAATATATGGTTTAATAGTTAAAGATATTTTTTTTCTGTTTAAATTTCTAATTTAAATTTAGATATTCATTTTTTATATATATAATTAATAAAAAAATCTATATATGATTAAATTATCTATTTTATTAAAAAAATGTGAAGTTAATGTGAATTAAGCATGAATAAATTAGAACTAATTAAAGTACACTCTAATGGTGTATATATATATATATTACTTTCTGCTTAAAATAAAATCGTTAAATATATTTATTAAAAATTATTAAATTTTTTAAATATAATTTAAAATTATTTTAAATAAATTAAAAAATAATATATTAACTTATTAATATTAAAATTATTATATTCCTACCCTATTAATAAACTCATTAAAATTATGAAAGTACGTGCATTTGCATTAATAATACCCAGGAAAAAAGGAGTGCTGTAAGTTGATGCATGTCATTGCATCATATTACTGGAAACTGAAAGCGGCTGAATATTATGAATGAATTACACCTTCAAAACATTAACTGCTTCCTGCCCTTTTGATAATCCATTTTTATGTTTCTTGTCAGTACGTAGGCCATCTATATTCAAGACATTAATTTAATTTGTTTTTTCTTTTTGCCAATTCTACATTTTAATTTAATCTCCAGTTATTCCTCAAAATTAGGAAGATTGGTAAATAAAAAAAATTCATTTATAAATTTAATCTCAATGATTGAATCCACATTAATAGAAAAATAGATAAACTCTCCAATCCATCAGACTAAAATTTGAGATTTCACTAGTCTTTCAATGATATATAAAACAAATTAATGTTGTTCTAATTTTTATATAAATAAATTAATAAAAATTATAATATATATAAATTAAGCTAATTTTGTTGATAAAATTTTTTATCATGCGTTAATTAATTTTCTAAAAATATCATGTTTATGTGAAAAATCTCAGTATTTTTTTTCTATATCATTTTATTTATATAAGTTCAAATGAAAATTTATATAAATCAAAATATAATGTTTTTTATTATTTTTAATTGAGACATATATTTTTTATATTCATTTTATAATTATAAAAAGTAATATTTGAATTTCAGAAAAATAATAATAAATATTTATTTATATATATATTAAACATTTTAAGATTAAATAAAAATATATCTAAAATTTAGACAAAATGCAAACTCGCCACTAATTATTTGATAAATATAAAAACAACATATCATTAAAAATTAATATTATAGCTTAAAGAAGTGGTCATACAGTAAAAATGATAATTAAAATAAAAAATGATAAAGAATAAATAATTTATCATGAATTAAAGATGATTATAAAAATAATAAAATAAAGGATATGAAAAATATGATCAAATATTTATTAAAGAAATAAAGTATATTTAATCATTCCTAAGAGAAAAATGTCAATTTATCTCAAAGCCTGTGGCCATCTTGACCTGAGGCGGGACCGGAGTTGGCTAGATTTTGAGAACAAGATCTGCAGGTAGGGAATTTAGTTCCCACAATATCAGGAAACAAACATTTTAATTTTAAATTATATATAAATAATACAACGTACGTCACTGAAAGATTTTTCATTCTTTTATCTTTCACATAATTTTAGAATTCAATAAATAAAATATTTTTATTTCTTTTATATCTTTTTAATATAATAAATCTACCAATTTATTCTTTTGAGACGATAATACATTTTAATTAATAAAATCAAGATAAAAAATACAGTAAAAATAAAATTATTTAATTATAAAAATGACATTTCTTTTTTGAAACATCTCATATTTTTCTTTATGGACATAGTATATAATAAAGAATTAATTAAATCCAACAGTGCATTCGTGATTTTGGGAATGAACTCTACCACCAATTATGACTTTTCCAGTTGACGACTTGATGTATTGCTTTGATTTTCTTTCCTGATACAATGCACCTTCATTTTTATTTTTATTTTATCTATAATTTATTTAAATCTATATATATCTAT
The DNA here is from genome assembly GCA_947685225.1 of Garcia nutans. Lineage (NCBI taxonomy): Eukaryota > Viridiplantae > Streptophyta > Magnoliopsida > Malpighiales > Euphorbiaceae > Garcia > Garcia nutans. The sequence continues at coordinate 8,875,432 of CANTUV010000024.1, read as the reverse complement.
ATTATGCCATATACACTTTTTTTAAAAAAAAAATAATGCTTTTGAATTGTTCAAAAACACTTGACTTTAATATAAAAAAAAAAAAACTTTATGTTTTGTTTGATTCTTTAATTCTGTATGCTTTATAATATGATAAGTAATTATCCATTTCTTAATTATATACTTTTTGTATTTCATAATTTTTAAAAAAAATTAAATAGTAGTTGCACCGATATAAATATATGATTCTATAAAAATTATTTTCAAAAATTATTGTTTCAAAATTTTTTATTTATATTGTTGCACATGGGACAACGAAAGAGCTGATAGATTATAAATTTAATTTAATTATTGACCGGCTTATATTTAATTATTATTTTATTTTTATATGTGTTATAAGTCGTCACCGATCAATTATAAAGTTTGATTAGATATCTAATAATGATTTGCATTTTTAGAGATAAGGTTCGGAGGTTAATTACGTATATAAAAAAAAAGTACCTTATACTGCTCAAAATTGATACTATAATTATTTTGCATTTGGAATGTTTAACATATTATATTTTTTAGTAGTTTTTTTATTAATAATTCTACTTAATTTATTATAATTAATTTTTTTATAAAAAAATAAATTACTACAGTTATCCTCCTTTTGCATACTTTAATTAATTAAAGTCGTGCAAAAGATTAATAGTTAATTATTTTTTAAGGCTCGACCTCATCCATGAACTATAATTGATTATAAAAGGAAAAGATAAAGCTCGAGATTTGATTCCATGATGTTTTATAATCAACTATAAAAAGTGATATTAAGTTTGACGTCGGGAGTGTTTAAAGCTTAATCCCAAAAGTACCAGATGCTCGATATTAGAGAATTTTTTTAAAAAAATGAAAATATAACCTAAGGCTTGACCTTAGGAGTATTCAATACTTGGCACTAGAAACTTTTTGAGGAAAGAAAAAAAAGAAATCAAACCTAAGGTTTGACCTTAGGAGTACCTAAAGCTTGACTCTATAAATTTTTCTTTAGAAAAAGAAAAAGGAACTTAAGGCTTAACCCTAAAAATTCATAATACTTAATACTAAGAACTTAAAAAAAAAAAAAAAAGAAGCCTAAGGCTCGACCTTAGGAGTGCCATAAGCTTGACTTTAAAAACTTTTTGAAAAGTAAAGAGAAATTCAGAATGTTACTCTAAAATTACTTGAAAAGCAATTTTTATATGTAGATTCTTCTGATCATATTTAGAAATTTTCAAAATTTATCAAGAATGCTTAAAGTCTTTTTGTCATACAAGCTTATCTATATCTAAATGCTTAGAAAAAGCATTAATTTTCTCTTTAAAGTCATCTTTTTGTGATTAAGGATGTTTTTTTTTATAGCAAAATATAACATCGGAACTGCAACATTACCCAAGTCTAGAATAAATTCAGTGCTTAATTTTGATTACGAGATCTTCAAGATGTCTTTTTAGATTCTATTTATGCAACAACTCTGAATTTTAAAACAAACTCATTTGTCAATGTCCTTATAAAAATCATAGTAACAATTCTTTCACCTATTGGTAAGCATTCCTTTCATTTTAAGTTTACGATTTTATGTCTCATAAGCAGATCTATTAAGCTTAAATTTTCACCATCTTTTAGCATCACATCCCCTTTCCAAATATTTCAAGAATAATCTTTAATAAAATATATGCCTCAAAGAATAGGTTAGGCAAGAATGTTGGATTATTTAGTCCATCAATGATCATTTTATCGATGTTCTTTATAGTTATTCATTTCCAAAAAGAGCAAAAAATGTGTGAGAAGAGAGAGAAAAAAATAATTTATTAAGAAAAACTAATAAATCATACAAATCTGACGATCATAAGCCTGAATTGACTTTGAATAATCCCAAACTGTACTTCACATATCTTTCTTTTCATCTTCTGTTATAACTCTAGGCATAATATCTCTTTACAATATCTGAATTCACCAGATTTGGCAAATCTTCTCCATCCATATTGATTAAAATGAGAGCTTCTCCAGAGAACGCTTTCTTTACGACTTATGGGCCTTCATATTTAGGAGTCCACTTTCTCCGAGGGTCTTGATATCTAAAAATAATTTTTTTGAGCACCAAATCTCTTTCTTGAAATTCTCTTGCCTTCATCTTCTTTGCATGGGCCTTGATAAGTCGTTTCTGATATAATTGACTGTAACACAAGGTTGTCAATTTTTTTTCTTCGATAAAGTTTAACTGATCATAACGGCTCCCCACCCATTCGGCATCATCAAGCTTGGCTTCCATAATAATCCTAAGAGAAGGAATCTCAACTTCAATGGGTAATACTGCCTCCATGCCATATACTAAAAAAATGATGTTGCCCCAGTAGATATCCTGATTGTGATCCTATACCCGTGGATGGCATAAGAAAGCATTTCATGCCAATCTTTGTATGTTATAGTCATTTTCTGAATTATCTTTTTAATATTCTTATTGGCTGCTTCAATGCACCATTCATTTTTGGATGGTATGGGGAAGAATTATGGTGTTTAATTTTAAATTTTGCACACATTTCTGTCATATTTTTATTTCTAAAATTTTTCTCATTATTAGTGATTATATGTTCAGGAAGACCATACTGACATATGATATTCTTTTTGATGAATTTTAGGATGATATTCTTTGTTACATTGGCATAAGAGACTGCCTCTACCCATTTAGTAAAATAATCAATCGCCACAAAATGAAACGATGACCGTTAGAAGCTTTAAGATCTATTGGGCCAAACACATCCACTCCCCATATTGAAAAAGGCCACAGAAAAACCATCACATGTAAGGGTGCTGGAGAAGTGTTGATATCATCAGCATATATTTGACATTTATGACATTTTTGGACATAGTTAATGCAGTTTGATTTCATTTTCAACCAGAAGTAACCCATTCTGAGAATCTTATGGGCTAAAATATGTCTACTTGAATGCGTCCTACAAAATCCCTCATGCACTTCTTCTATCAATCTCCAAGCACCTTTTTCATCTACACATCTAATCAACATTGTATCATAGTTTATTTTGTATAAAACATCACCACTTAAAAATAAATTCATTGCTATGCAAAGACGTCTAGGGATTCTTCTAGTAATTTAACTAGCCTCTCTTTAAGTTCTGGGAGTAAGGATGCATTAACCCTTATTTCCTTCTTATTTTCTTTGATTTATAAATTTGTTGTCTCCACTACCTCTTCTGAAGATTGCATAATTTTTTCATCATGTTCTATCATCCTAGTTATTTCAGGAGAAAAATTCTCTTCATCAGATGTGATTTCAAAGATAAGGTTATCGAAATCATACTCAAACTCAATTTCATAAATATTTAATTCATTATTGACATTCTTGGATAGAGTAAGCATAAAAAAAATATTACAAAAAAATAAACATAAAGTAACAAGTTGTTCAAGAATGAGAATGAAACATGCACTTTATTTTATTAAAAATTATTTTAAAATATTTGAAAAGGGAAGCCCATGCTAACATTTTCCTACAATATTGGGCAGAAATATAGAAAATTAATTATTTGAATTACTTTGATTTAGGAAATGTCAATTCATAAACTTTCCAATTGTTCAAATCTTGTCCTGGTGGTAAAGGTGTAACCCATAAAGCTGCTTCATCATAAGGCTCATCTCCATTCACTATAGTTACTAATGAATTCTCGAATATTGCCTCCACATCTTGTGGATCTCCTGTCGTCTCAGTTTATTCATGGAAAAAGTCAGTACTTCTGAAAGTTTGCCTTAGGGGTGAGAATGTCATTTTCTTCATTAAAGCTTCTTGATTTGCCACTCTTGCCAGTCGACGTTCCTTTTTCTCTTTCTGAATCCTCTTTCAGTTTGCTCTAGTGATCTTGTATCCCAATTCAGCTCTATTGTCATTATGGGGAGGGAGCAAAAAGACATTGATCCCTTGCTCATATTTTTCTAAACATTTTTCTGGGGAATAGTTTACCCTTATCATTTCTTTTTTTACCATCATAGCTGCCGTTGATAATTGAGGAGCTGGCATGACTAATCCGTCCCCGACATATGAAGTATTTGCTATCTTGAAGGATTGGAAAGTACTCTCAAATGCTTCTTCCGCTACTTCGACATATGGGGTTGAGACCGGCTTAGTGATTAGAAGATCTTCTTTTTCTGAATTTTCAATAATCTTTCCTTCAATGATGAATTTGACCTTTTGATGTAGAGATAATGGTACTGCCCCTGTTGAATGTATCCATGGTTGTCCCAATAACATGTTGTATGTTGGTACCATTTTCATTAATTGAAATATGATGTTAAATATGACTGAACCCACTTAGATGGATATTTCAATATCACATAAAACCTCTCTCCTACTCCCATCAAAAGCCTAAACTATCGTAGAGTTAGGCTGCATGTACGTCTCATCGATTGGTAGCTTTGCGAGGGTCATTTTAGATAGGATATTCAGGGATGACCCATTGTCCACTAAAACTTTGGCAACTAAACATCCTTTACATTTGACAGATATATGTAAAGTATTTATATGCACAGTTCCTTCTCTAGGTATTTCATCATCAGTGAAGGATATGTAGTTAGCTGCCATCACACTCCCAACTATATTATTCTAGCTGTATACAGATATATAGTGCAAACATATGCCTGATTCAGAATCCTAAATAGTGCATTTCGATGAGATTTTAAATTTAAGATCAAATACAGTAGTGAAACTCTAGCTAGGGTTCTATTTAACTGTTCGATCACCTTATACTCACTTTTCTTAACCAACTTTAAGAATTCACATGCTTCATACTCAGAGACCGGCTTTTTTACCTCTAATTGTGAGTCATTTTTATTGCTTGCATCTTGACTTCAATTTCTTCCACTAACTCTGCTTCCTTAGCTTTCCCCTTCCTACGCCTTTTAAGTTTATCTTTTCTTTGATTCTCTACTTCTTCTGGAGTATAAAACGACCACTTCTTGTCATGTCACCTATTCAAAAATATTGACTATCGATCCAATTTCATTACTTGCTTGGAATATACCTTGATTATTACTTGTTATCTCGCACCCATACTTCCAAGATACTACTTTTGAATTCTTATATTCGAAATGAGTTGGTGTTTTGATTACAAGCTTTGAAACCTATAAAGATTTGTCAGATTTTTCCTCTTTGGTTACTTCTGGTGAACATGATATTATAATGGGTGTTGGGATGAAAAGATTGATGGATACCTCACATCTTCCTTTTCCTTTCTTTTTATTCTGAATATCACAATTGTAGCATACATCAACTTTTGATCTTTCATCTTGAACTGCAGGTATTCATTGATTGTGTGATCTGATGCCTTACCATGGTAGTCACAAAAATGACCGATTTGAAGATGAGAATTATCTCCTTATTGGCCTTTAGTAATTATTCTAGTCTTGAGCAAAATTTGAAAAAGTTGCTCTATAGACATTTGAACTTCCTCCACCCCTTCCTTACATTGATGAACCTCTTCTTCAATTACAGCGTTGATTTTGCCCCCCATCATGATTTGGCAGAGGATTGTTACTCACATTAGGAGTTTTTGATTCTTGATTGAATTTCAACCATCATGTATTCAAAAGACTTTGGACTTTTCTTTTAAATGTAGTATATTTTTTAATGGAATGTCCAAGTGCCCCTGCATGATATTCACATTTGGCATTAGGATCATACCACTTGGGATACAACAGCTTTATCGGTTTTAATGGTGTCAGGCACACTTGTTGTTCCTAGATTAGGTGAGGCAATAATTCTGCATAAGTTATGAGGAAAGGGTCAAATATTTCTATCATTCTTTTCCGAGGGAGATTATTTTATTACCTTCATTGATTGAATTTATTTGGTCTATCATTTGCTCCTTGAGTAAGCATAGGAGCACTCGGTGTAGTGGAGTAAAGAGCATTTTGAGAATTCATGAACCAGGGAGCTTGATAAGGGAGCTGACACATTTTCAGGCCCTGTATTCGCCACATAATGTGATGAGGGATAATGGTAGTAATTTTTTTAGGCTGTGAATACCCTCCTACCATGCGGGTTTCTCCCTCTTTCTTTTTGTCTGAATATTATCTTTTTGAGCTATTCCCTTCTATTCTTTGATCTTCAATATTTTCCTTTTTCATGTTTTACTCGATCCTTTCTCCAGCTAGGACCAAATCTAAGAAGTTGGTGGTCGTGTTAGCTAGCAGCATATTATAGAATGGTTGTCCTAATATGTCCAAGAAATTAGACATCATCTCTTTATCTATGAGAGGGGGACTAACTTGAGCTGCCTTGTCCCTCCACTTTTGTGCATATTCCTTAAAATTTTCATCATTTTTCTTTTTCATAGCCCTCAGATCTTCCCTAATAGGTGTCATATCCATGTTCCACTTATATTATTTCATGAAAGCATATGCTAGATCTTTTCATCTTGGAATATGCATTCGATCTAGATGCATATACCACCTCATTGTCGGTCTATTGAGACTTTCTTGGAAAATATGAATCAGCAACTTCTCATTGCTATCGTATGCCGCCATCCTACTACAAAACATCGATATATGGCTTTGAGGATAAGATAGATCATCATATTTTTAAAATCTGGAGTTTTGAATTTCAATGGTATGGTCACATCGGGTACTAGGCATAGTTGGGATGCATCTGTTGTTCCATATATATTAACTCCTTCAATTGCCTTTAAACGCTCCTCCAACCATTCTATCTTTTCTGAGACAGGTTCAAAACTAGAGCTTTAGAAACTATTCTGCACTTTTGGTTCATCCAAGTCCGGTATTATTATAGGTTCTTCAGGGATAGTAGGAGGCCTAGAATTGGTTTGAGTTCCACCCACTTGCGCTCCTTGTAGTGCTCCTTGATGATATTGGGAGCCATAGATATTCCTGGGCAGATGGATATTATTTCTTGGTTCCCCTTCCTCTGGCCTGTATGGCGGGATAAAATCTGGTGGATATGCGAGATCCCCTATGGCACCCGTGAAGGGACAAGCTATTGGGGTTCTTGATCCTGAGGGATTAGGCATGGTTTCTATGGTATTTTCTCCTTTGAGTAATTTCATGAGTTGTTCCAATTGATTTCTCATTTCTAATCCTTCTTCTAACTTATCTTTTATTTGACTAATATCTAGCCTCATTTCCTCTTAGACTTGATCTTCCATCAGTCTGATTTTTGACTGAGTCTCATAACAGTGAGTTATGTTAGATTTTTTTTGAAAGCCGGGCTATATTAACATTCTTGATGATATATTTTTTTTTATTAGAAAAACATTTATAATTGCTATTTTTATTTGTATGAAATCATGATGCAACAATCAAGCAAACTCATGTTTTTTTTTTATTTTAAAAATGAAAGGAGAAGGGAGAGAGAAAAAAAATGATAAATAAGTAAATAACATGAATAATTATTTATCTTTCCAAAAAAAAATGCTTATCAAATTACAAAAGGAATCAAATCTTGCTAACTCTTGTGATCCTCATTTGAAACATCCATAATAGGAAAACTCTCGATACATCTTTTTCATTAGATCATAGAGATCCTGTCCATGCACACCCACTGGCATATAAATCATCTTCATACGATTCATTTCTTAAGCCATGTTGTTTGCTTGTTGAGCTAGTGCTCTCAACTTTTTGATAAGGTTATCAGACAACGTATATACTTTTGTAAAGTTATCATGGTAAAAGATACGATCTTCCTTATACAATCTTATGCGGGCCGCCAAATTATTTTTTTTCTACTAGAATTTGTTACACAGAAGCTGTCAGTTGATCTATCTGGTCTTGATATGCTTGAATTTTCCATGCTAAATTCTAGATATGAGTTTGTTGTTCTCATGATTCCTCAACCAGAGCTTCAATCTCATTTTTCATGTTCTCTTTCCTTTCTTTATATTCCTCTACCGACCCTTAGAGTTTGCACATTTCTCCCTTTAAATTGTTGTTTTCTTGCTCCGGTTCGAATGCTTTTTTTTTTCAACTTCTAAGATTGTTGTCTTCCTTTTTATTGTATTAGATTCTTTTAACTGCATTTAGACTTTTGCTATTTCCTCTTTAAGCTTTTCATTTTCTTTGTGTAGTTCAAAAGCCCTTTTTTTCAATCTCTGTAGTCTCCCAAATCCAATAAGCTATATCTCTATTATCCGTAGAAGATTTTTTTTTATCGACGAGTGTAGTAACAGGAACAAACTCACTTGATGTAGAGGGTCCTTTAAGTATTTCTACTACGGGGGGATAAATCCTTTTTCTCATTTTTGGTGCCATTCCAAATAACCTTTAGTAACTGAATCTTTGTAAATTTCAGGTCGTATCATTCTTACAGTTTTCCATGCATCCAAAATTATGCTTAGCTTAACAAAGGTCCCTTCACTTCCATAATTAAACTCCATAAGATTTAATCCTACTGTTCGAGAAATGAATTGAAGTGACCCAAGTTATCTTCTTATCATCATAGGTGCATATGTAGTAACTCTCCATATTCCTACTAGAGACACCCATGCGAGATCCCCACAACTGAATATTAATGACTGTCTATTTTTTCAAAAAGCCAACCAAGACACAACTTTTTCTTTTATCTATTGCAGAAATCTGAACCATTGCTTTTTATTAGGAGTTGTTTCAGGCCATTCTGATATCCAAATTTCGCCACATGATTCTTTGTCACATTATACCCTGATTCATACTTAATTATAGGAAATTAAAAAGAAGGAGAGCATCTAAAATGAGTCACGGCCATATACTTAAAAGAGTCATTTGTAATGATTTAATGATCTTATTATTTCTGCTAGTATACTGATTATCATATCTAATCCTCTTATCACACAAGTGAAGAATGTAATGACCTTGGGTATATATTATTTTGTATATTAATCTTAAATGGTTTTAGAATGGTTTAGGGCATGTTGTCTAAATGTGTGAATTGATAGGATTGAGTTCTATTTCTAAGGATACAAACCCACCTTATTACACCATGATTTTGAGGTTTCCAAACTATGGATCATCTTGCTATCGCCCACAACTTGGACTAGCAGGTTCTTTCAGTCAATACCTAGCTAAAAGATAGTATGGGTGAGAATTTTTTGAAAGTCCTGCCGGATTTCCCACGGAGGCATCTCAACTTCATTCTCGTACTAAGTCTATTAGGGTAATATGTCACTTCCTGACCTTTAAGTGAGTGTGTGATAAGAGACTTATCGATCAAAATACACAAATGGACGTAATTAAGTATTATATAAAATAATGACATTAAATAAATTTTAAAACATAATAAATAAATAAAATACAAATATCACAATAATATTTATAGCTTAATCACTCTATTTACTAACTTACTTGTCCCCGGTAGAATCGCCAACTGTCGCACATGAGACAATGATGGAGCTAGCAAATTATAAATTTGATTTAGTTTTTGGTCGGCTTATATTTAGTTGTTATTTTATTTTTTATGTGCGTTAGAAGTCACCACCAATCAATTATAAGGTGTGATTGGATATCTAGTAATGATCTGTATTTTCAAAGACAAGGTTCGGAGGGTTGATTACATATAGGAAAGAAAAATACCCTATAATATCTAAAAATGGTACTATAATTATTATGATGTTTATTATTTATTATTTTTTATTGTTATGAAAAATTATATTTACTGTCTGAATATAAATCTAAATTGTATTTTTTTTATTTTGTTATTATTTTTTTTTAATTTTATTCTTATATTTTGATCATTGTATCCACTAACTGGATACAAAAAAAAAATTTCATTCATTAATTTTATTATTTTTTTATAGTTTTATCACTCATGTGGATATATATTTTTTATTAATTGATGGCTTAATTCTTATGTTCTCTACTTGAATATATAAGATTTTATAGCTTAATATTTACAAAATTTATGATTATTATTTTTTAAATTATGTCCGCTTCCTAGACATAATTATTTTAATTTTATATTTTATTAAATATTCTATATTTTTTTATATTGTTATTCGTTAAATATTACATGTTTATTGTTATATTTTTTTTTAAAAAAATATTTTTTTATTAAGATAGACTTGAATTTAAAACTTAATTTCGAATGCCTATGTATCCGTTTGACGGAATTAAAATCCTCGTAGTTTAATTTTTTATAGTTATTATTATTGTTGTTATTATTATTATGTCTACTTCCTGGACAAAATATCTTAATCTATCATTTTATTCAAAAAATATTTTTTAGTCCATTAATCATTATTTTTAATGTAAATAATATAAATAATTATATTAACTTCTTGCATATCATTATTAACGTTATTCACTTTTTATTGTTCATATATATATATTTTAATATATTTTTTATTTAATAATTATTATGCCCACTGTTTGAACGTAATAATTTTATTAATTTTATTTTAATTTTGATATTAACTAATAAAATATTTTTATTATGATTTTTGTTTAAAAGAAATTAATAACAATAGGAATTGCAGCGCAAAAATAGGCATTAAAAAGGAATTATAATGAATAAATAAATGAAGATTAATATTTGCACCGTAGCATCATATGATATTTTAAGAAGAATGTATTTGTTTCCACTTCGTTTGGTCATATATATATATATATATTTGAAAGTGAAAAAAATTGATACTTAAATAGTTGTATAAAAGAAATAAAATAAAATATGATTAAATATGAAAATGTGGATCACAACTGTAACCTACTAATTCCAATTGCTATCTTCTATAAAAGAAATTAAAATTAAAATTAAAATTGTCATGGGAAATGTAGTAAAACGTTGGGACAATACTACTAATAATAGTAATAATAAAGAAGTCTAAGGGGCTAGGGATATGAAAAAAATAAAATACAAAACAATAATAATAATTTAAAGAAAAAGAAAAGTTGAAACAGATCAGAACTAATGCCCATTGGTTATTACATATTCAGCTGGAACACTATCATTAACACCTATTTAGGGCATGTTTGGTTTAGCTGTTCATAACAGCTGGTAGCTGATAGCGGTTGCTGATAGCAGATAGCTGGTGGCGGATAGCTGGTAACTAATTCGGGTTAGTGTTTGGTAAAAATACAATAGCTGTTGCAGTTTGAATGTAAAATTACCAATAAGCATATCATTATCTAATAAATATTAATTTTTATTTTATTTTAATAGGGTTAATATAGTCTTAATATGAATCAGCTATCAGCTGATATGAAAAAGCTCCGAGTAGGAGCTTATTGAAACAGCAGCTGTTAGAGGTTCCTAACAGCTATCAGCTGCTGTTTTAAAATTTTACCAAACATCAAATTTTACCAAACAGCTACTGTTTGGGGTTCAATCCTCTATCAGCTGTATCAAACAGCTAAACTAAACACCCCTTAGACAACTTATTCTAAATAAAAAAGAGCCTCAGCTCCAGTGTTTAAACCCTAGAAATATATATACATACATATATATACATACATATATATATATATATGATCATTATTTTTCATTTTGTCTCTCTGTTCTTTTTAGCCGCCTCACATTCACTATTTTTCTCCTTCTTCATCATCTTTCCATTTATTATTTTTCTCTATTTTCCTTCTTCGTAGAATAAGGCTTCTTTGAACATTTCTAGATATACATGCACGCTCAACTCCTAGCTTTCAAAATTCGTTTTCAGCGTTTTTATTTCATTGTTTGGCAACAATCATCCAGGTAAAAATAATTTTTTTTTCGTCTCTTTTCTTTTAAGTCCTTTAATGTGTATGTCTATTTAATTCGAAAAAGGTTACATATTCCTATTTTTTTTATTATTTTTACTTGCCAAGTTTCTAATACATGTTTATCTTTGATCCTGATTTCATCTGTTTATTTTTATTCCTATTTTCTTAAAGATTTAAAGTAATACATATATTTAGGATTTTCAAAGTTTAGTTTTTATTTAGACATTTATTTACTTTTTTGTTCGATTTTTATATATTATTACTATTAGATCTTTATCTCTTTTACATAACGTAGATTTATATTCTTGTGTTTAAAAGTATCCAAATTACAGTTCAGGCGAAGCCAAATTTTTTTTTTTTTTTATAAATTCAATCTATTGTTTATGTGCTTTTATGGTATAACAGGAGTAATAAATAAAGATGTTATTTTTATTTAGTCTAAGAATATTTAGGTAATAAATATAAAATAAGAAAAAAATTTTTACTGAATTATTATTAAATTCTGAAAACTATCTTCAACTTATCCAAACATTACATTTTAAAATTTGAGAGTTATAGAAAATTCTAATTCCAAATAAGAAAAATTTTTAAAATGTAATAGATTGTCAAAATAAAAAAATTATAAGTACAGAAAGATATTATTTAACGAGACAAATAAAATATTTAAATGTCGTCTCGATTCAAAGGTTGTAAATAAGAAAAAAAATATGTTCTAAGTTGCTATAAAAGTAAAATGTGTTTTTAAAAGCTTAAACGATGAAATTTGGCCGAAAATTAACGAATCTCACCGCAAAATAGTGATTTTAACTTGCTGACCCATTTTTCATTGGATTATGCTCTTAAAATACTCAGTTTGCAATATCAACTTTTAACAGTGATTATCAAACTACCATTATTGCAGTTTTCGGTCAAACTATTCCATAAAAGTCAAAATTCTCTGTTTCGCATCATTTTGCCACTTTTATTAGACATTTCCTCCTTTCTTGTGATAATTTATATTGTGTTTAAACTGACATTCAATATGAATTTGTGAATGTTGTAGCCAAATTTAAGAATTTTATGTGTATGTATGACTATGCTATTTATATGCACTTTTCGCATCTCTATGAAACACACTCTTTTATATGTACGCAAAATGTGATCACTTCCTGACTTTTTTTTTTGAAACTATAATTGCAGTAACGAAATGATACTTAAATTGAAGTAGAAAAAATTAGGCTACATAACATGTTACTTGACTGTGATTTTTTACTTGTTGAACAAATTGTTGAACTATGTTGTTTGCTTATTATTTTTTTATCAAGTACACTTTCTGTACCACAAAAAAAAAAAATTGAGTTTCTATACAATTTTCTCTTTTGGGAAATTGTCCTAATTTTTTTTTTTAATTTTTACTTCTTTTCTTTGATTTTTTCCTTGCCCTTTTTTTCTTTTTTTGTTTATCAATTTTCTCTCCTTTTTCCTATTATTTTTTTTGTCTCTACTTTTTTTTGTGTCAATTTTTTTTATTTGTTTATTTTAGTTTTTTTTGGATTTTCTGTTTCTCTTTGTTCTTTTTTATAAATTATATATATATATTTACTGTCATCATTTTTTTTGAATGTGTTCTGTGTATTTGTGATAGTTGTAGCTAATTTAAGATATTGTATTTTTATGTATAACCATATACTAAATAATACAGTAACTTACAGTAACTTTCTTGCTATATTTGTCTAAAATCACATGTCTAGATATGTATATAAAAATAGGTACAATAAATCAGTATTTAATTTTGCAGAGAAAAAAAAAATTTAAAAAATAGTAATTACCTAATTATAATAAAATTTAAGAATAGTAATTACCTGATTATCATAGCTAAAAAAAGAGAGATTTCTTGTTGTCAATTATTTTATCTCCTAAAAATTTTATTAAATACACTTTCTGCACTTAATAAAATTTAAATTTTTTTCAAGATTTTCTCTACCGAAAAATAATTTTTAAAATTTTATGCTCTTAATTTTTTCTCTCATTTCTTTTAATTATGAGTTTTTTCTCTTTTTTTTTTTAAAAATTATGTTGAGTTTTTTCTCTCTCTTTTTTCTCTTTCCTTCATTGTAAATTTTTTGTCCCTTTTATTGTGTGTTTTCTTCCCTATTTATAGTGAGAAAATATTTTTGTTTTCTATATTTGTATTTTTCAAGTCTTAATATTCTTTTTTTTTTTTATGTTTTTTTGCAGGAGAATGCTTGCTACTCTAAAAAAGAATATGAAATACTCACTTTTCTTATTATTTGTAATTTATTTTTTATATTTGGATTTTATGCATTTGGAATGTTGAAAATATTATATTTTTTAGTAGTTTTTTTTATTAATAATTCTACTTAATTTATTATAAATAATTTTTTTTTGTAAAAAAATGAGTTACTATATATATATTTTTAAAATTTTATTGAAACACGTTTAGATTTTTATTGCAAATAAAAAGTTATATAACTTAATATTTTATTTCTATTATTCTTTAAAACATGGTATTAAAAGAAAAACAATCATCTGGTTAAGAAATAATTAAATAGGAATTTATTATATAATGCTATTTCATATTTAAATTTTCATTATATAATTTATATTATATTTATTATAACAATTAAAATTATATTAAATTAATTTACTATTTTAAGTATTGTTAATTCCTAAAACAAATCATACAACGGCGGAACTAAAAATTACAAGAATGGGGGGAAAAATTTTTAAAATAAAAAAATTACAATATGAATTTAAGATGAAATTAAATATTTAATATTATAATAAAATATATTTTTTTGTTTTATATTATTTATTAAAATTTAAAAATTTATTAAATTTTTGTCATATTTTTTATTTTTATTTTATATTAATTTATTTAGAAAATTTTATTAAATTAAATTTTATAAAAATATTATTTTAAAGGAGAATATTAGTTTTATCCAATTTATAATTAAATTGTATAATTATAATATTAACCTAAATATATGACTATAAAATTTTAAATACCTACTAATTAAAAATAAAATATATATATAGTGAAAAAAGTTAATAATTTATATGTATAATTATATATATTTATAATAATTTAAATTATAATTATGTTAATTATATATATATAATTATAATTATAATTATATAATTATAAATATAATTTATGTAGCTATATATATTTATATGTATATATATATGTATATGAGTATATGGGATGGGAGAGGATCCATTGCCTCCCCCTCCTCTTTGGTTGACTTCCTTCCTCCGCCCTGTATATTTATAATTGATATAAATTTAAGAGATTTTATATTATTGTGTTGAATATATAACATATACAAAGGAGTTGCTAGACTTGCGACATTGAAAATCCCTTTTTTCATTTCATTTTTTGACTAATATATAATTGCATTATTTGCTAATAATTCGTATAAAAAAAGTTTCATTTGCTTTTTATTTTTTTATTTATCTTTACTTTATTATTTATATTTTTTTTGAAAAAAATATATGCACAGTAGAGAAAATATAGTATATATTTATGTTATTTTTATGTAAAAACATTATAATAAAATCTTAATTTTCACATATTATATATGTAAGTAATTTATTATGAATTATGTGATGAGTTAGATTACATACTATTATAATAATTTATTATTTGCTTTTTAATTTCTCTCATGGGAAAATATGTAGGACCGCTTCTCCTGCAGCCCTATTAGTTTCAATATATGATAAGTTTTGTGCCCAGTGGATCAATCCCCGGCGTAACCATGTAACCAGTCTCCAAGTAAGGATTCACATTGGTGAAATTAAAAAAAAAATTAAAAGGAAGAAAAATAAAATATTATGTAAGTATTAAAAAAAGTAGTTTGGTGTATAAATATTTTTGAAATATGTAAAATTAGAGAAAAGATGAGATATATTAAGTTTAATGTATGTAGTCTTTTCTTATAATCACAACGGACCATAAAAATATAAAAATAATAATATTTTGAATTTTTAATAAAAATATTAAAAAAAATTAAATTTATTAAATTTATAAATTATTTATTAAAATGTCAGAATTTATAAATTATTTATTAAAATATTATATTTTTAAAAATTCATAATGTGTTTATAAATTTTATATATAATTTATAATAAATTTATTATAAATTTAAAATAAAATAATTAAATATTTTTTAATAAAAAAATAAAAATTTTAAAAAATATGAGAAAATAATTTATTTCTCGTGTCAGAATACAGGCCTAACAACAAATGACGGAATTACTAGCACCTGTTATTGCTCAACACTTCTTCCATCATTGTTTGTGCACTGCACTCCAATTACAAGTTGGCATTGGACTAGAAGTGTTGAGTACGTAGGTGTCTCATCATAGTATAGCAGGGTATAGGATGCTGGCAATCTTCTTCCTGTCTAATAAATTTCCCATCAACATGTCAAAAGAAATGTATAAATTATAAGCTTGAATAAATCGTCAAAAGCAGCACTAAATTCTGGTTCATACAACTGTAAATCATTAGGCTGCATCAAATTTCTTTGTCAGATCTTCATTCATAATCATAGCTTTAATGTACACTCGTCGGCTGTTCAAGGACTCCAACTTTCCAGTGCTAGACGAAGCACCTAAAACATGCTTTTCTAGCTGATTAGGGAAGGTACAAACAATGCTTGAGTTTAGAATTTCAATTAATTAAATATAATTTGTGTTTCATTGCCAAAATTATTTTTTTATCATAACATAGAAATAAAAAATTCAGAAGTGCCAAAATTTTAGTAAAACTAAGGGTGGCAATCAGATTTTATCCAAAAAATAAAATAAAATTCAAGAGCTAATCCATGCATTAACTTCAGTATGCTTTTTTAGATACATTTCAAGAAGAGGGACAAGGTAGGTTATGACCAACTAAAAATTTTTAAAACTCTATTCATATTCATAAGATTTTAAAATATCCTAAAAAATTTTAAAATATCATAATTTTACTCAAATATTTTTGAATTCCTAAATTTTTATAAATTCTCATTTTACTTTCATTGAAATTTGTATCTCAATCCACTCAAAATTGTTAATATGTCTTTCAAATTTAATTGGTTTTTAATTCTCAATTTAAAATCTATAACATTTAATAATTCCTAAAAAATATGTATATTTAGTTAAGTTTTCTCCTTAAATTATATTGTGAATTATTAAAATATTTAATCTATAGAATATACTAAATCAATAATTACTATCACAATTTATTTTCACATATCACGCTCTAATATTTTCATGTGTCATATTTTTCAAATTGAATTTTAAATATTAAATAAAAATATTCATAGTAATTTTAAGTTTTAAATTAAATTTCTTTAAATATTAAATTAAAAATATTTATGTTATTGTTTAAGTTTCAAATTAAATTAAAAATCTTCATGTTTCTTATGCAAATTAAAATTTTTTTAAATAATTGAAAAAAATATTAATTTCCAAGTTTCAAATTAAATTATTTTATTAAATTAAAAAATCTTCATTTTAGATGTTTTCTATGCAAAATAATATTTTATTTATCAAATTAAAAATCTTCATATTAATTTTCAAGTTTCAAATTAATTTTCTTTATTTATTAAATTAAAAGTATTTATTTTGATATTCATTTTAATTTTCCATGTTAATCCTTTATTTATGTACAATTAAAAGAAGGATAACTAAAGCAAATAAAGCAAAAATAATATTTATTTTTCTCTATTTTAATCTTATTATTTAGATTTTTATTTGATGTCTGATATATTCTTTTATTATTTTTAATTAATGAGAAATAATATTTGCATAAATTCGCTATTGTTTTTTTTTATTTTTATTTTCTAACAGTATATATTTGTTGGTAATCATTTCATTTGATTTTATAAATCATGAAAATTTATTATAGTTAATTTTTTCTAAATAGTGCATATTTGTTGGTAAGATCTAATATATATATGCCTATTTTTTAATTATTTTTGTTATGAATATATATTTTTAATTTATTAACTACATTTCTTTCTCTTTTTTCATTTCAATTGCATGTTACTATTTAACTTATTTTTATTTTTCTATTCTCTATTTTTGCTTTGATTGACTTGTATTGGATTCATTTTGTGTTTGTTTCTTTCAATTTACTCCAGATTGAAGTTGCTACAATCTATAGCTTCTTCCATTGTATTACCTACTGATAGTTATTGTGAAATTCATCATTTGTCTAAACAAAAGAATTGTCTTTTCCTGTAAGTACTTCAACTATAAATAAGGTGTTTGATTTAGTTCACATGGATATTTAGGGTTCTTTTAAAATTTTCACTTATTATGGTCATAGATATTTCCTGACTACAGTGGATGATAAAAGTAGGTATACCTGGACTTTTATGATACAATTAAAATTAGGAACACAAAACATAATTAGCAATTTTGTAGCTTTTATTCAAACTCAATTTGAAACCACCATAAAAATAATTAGAACAAACAATGGTTTGGAATTTCGAATGTCTTCTTTCTTTCAAACACATGAAATAGTTCATCAAACCATTTATGTTTATACTCCTAAACAAAACAGTACAGTTGAGAGAAAACATCAACATATTATGATATTGCTAAAGTATTGAAATTCTAATATGATGTTACTATTAAAGGGAAGTACAGTAAAATTGTATATATTATTCACATATGCAGTTTTAGAATATTTAAATACAAGAGTTTGTTGTGCTACATATTATATGGAGATATTGTAGGTACTTAAATATAGTATTTGACTTGTGGTGGGATATCAATTTAACTGGGTCTTATCGCTATCATCCCCCTGCAAGTTGAGCGAGGCTTGTACCGCCAACTTGTCCCGAAGTAGTTGAAATCTAGTCTTGGACATCGGCTTAGTGAAGAGATCAACAATCTGATCAATAGAATTAATGTATTGAACACTGAGCTATTTGTTGGCCACACGTTCTCGGGCAAAATGAAAATCAATCTCAAGGTGCTTTGTTCAATTGTGAAAAATAAAATTTGCTGTCAAGTAAGTGGCACTAAGATTGTCACACCACAGAAGAGGGACATGTGTAACAGAGAATCCAATCTCATGTAGTAAAGATTGTAACCACATGAGTTTCTGAAGCCTAAGTGGAAGACCGAGAAACAGTATGCTGCTTATGAGCAAACCGAGAAATAAGATTGGGCCCTAAATAAATCACAAAACCGATGGTAGACAGCCGATCATCAGGAGAACCACCCCAGTCAGCATCCGAATAACTTTGAAGACAAAAATCCGTATTGTGCCTAAGAAACAATCCATGTCGTTTGGTGTGCCGAAGGTAGTGCAAAATGCGCTTCACACTTGTCCAATGAGCAAGTGTGGGGTTATGCATAAATTGGGCGACCCTACTGACTGCAAAATTGATGTATGGTCTCGTGAAAGTCAAATAGTGAAGAGATTCAACTATCTATCTATATAGAGCAGGATCAGGAAAACACTCACTGCTATGATGACTAAGTTTATCTAAGGCGTGCATAGGAGTAGAAATGTCGGTGAAAGAAACCATATTAGCACGCTGAAGAAGACCATCAATATACTTAGGTTGTGAGAGTAACAATCCATCATTAGTCCAATCAACCTGAAGTCCCAAAAAGTAGTGCAACTTACCCAAGTTACAAATAGGAAATCGCTAACTTAGATATTACAAAACATCATCAATTACCGCAGGCCTAGAACAAGTAAAAATCAGATCATCAACATATACGAGACAAAAAAGGTAAAGATCACCACATTTGAGATAGAATAGAGAAGTGTTTATTTTAGAAGCCTAAAAACTATATGTTAATAAAGCATCGGTAAGACATTTATTCCACAAACGAGGGGCTTACTTGAGGCCATAAATAAACTTCTTTAGTGCACACGCATGATTTGGCCGTTCAGGATCAACAAATCCTTGAGGTTGAGTCATAAACACCTTGTCATCAGGAGGCCCATGTAAGAAAGCATTCGAGACATTCACCTGAATACATTTTCAATCAAGGGATCTGCCAAACTTAAGAGTATGCGAATAGCAGCTGGTTTAACCACCAGACTGAATGTATCAAAATAGTCAAGATCAGGCCTCCGATAAATCCACTTACAACCAATAACATTTGGAGCATACTCAGATGGAACTAATTCCCAGGTACCATTAGCCAATAGAGCATTATATTCGGCCTCCATAGACCTGCGCCGGTTTGGATTCTTTGCTGCCTCAGTATAGGAAGTAGGGTTAGGAGAAGAGGGGGAATGTGTGGTGACAAAGACTCATGGTTTACGAATCCCTAATTTAGACCATGTTTGCATTGGGTGAGTGATGTTGTTAGTGGGTTAAAGAGGTGGAGGGGGAAGGGGCTCAGCTAGTAGGAGTAGGCCGGAAGGTTGAAGATCAACCATTGTTGGAATATTCGGCACACATGGTAGGGAGGAGAGAAGTAATGATATGTCAGGTGAGGTAGTTGGAGGAGAAGTGGTGGATGGAGAAGAGGGTAAGATAGTGTGGTCAGTGCCAGTGGCAAGTTCAACATTAGAAGGTAATATAGGTATGGGTGAGATAGGAGTGATCATAGAAAGAGGTGAAGGGGACGAGTATGATGGAGGGGTAGAGGTAGAAGGTGTTTGGTATGGGAACTTAGTTTCATCAATGATGACATGGCGGGAGACATAGGTTTTTCTTGTCTTAAGTTCAAAGCAGCGATATCCTTTATGGTGAGGACTGTAACCCAAGAATGGAAATGGTTGAGAATGCGACTCCAATTTGGACTTCACATAAGGCCTTAGCTAAGGAAAACATATACATCCAAAAGTATGAAATTGAGCATATTCTGGCGCAACGCGAAAGAGTTTCTGAAATGGAGACAGAGAAGAGAGTGAAGCCATTGGTAGGTGATTAATAATATATATAACAATATGAAAAGCTGAATTCCAATGAAATAAAAGTATATTAGCATGATGTAAAAGACTAAGGTACATTTCAGTAATATGACGATGCTTGCCTGACCATTTTTTTAGGCATGTGGGGATATGAATGCCTATGAATGATACCATGCATGGACAAGTAAGAAGAGAGCTTTTGATACTCTCCACCCCAATCAGATTGTAATTGCTTAATGGGTATGTCAAAAAATTTCTCAACCATAGTCCAAAACTAAATAAACACATTTGTCACTTCAAATTTAAATCTAATAAAATAAATCCAACTAAATTTGGAAAAGTAATTAACAAACAGTATATAATAAAGAGAACCATCCAAGTCTACAATATTAGCTGGAACCCATACATCAGTATGTACCAATTCTAGTGGAGGCATAGTTTGAGATTCTGACATAGAGAAAGGTAATATATGAGCCTTGCTAACTGAACAAGCTTCACAAGAAGAGGCAACTTTATTGCTGCTAAGAGGAATTTTATTCTGTTGAATAGTATGATGCACAGTGGGAAACACTGCATGTCCTAACTGAGTATGCCAAGTAATTAGAGAAGCAGTATAGGCTTTGGGTGAAACAACTGAATCAGATGGCATTTGCATCTAGTAAAGACTATTCCTACTGTTGCCTTGAGCTACTATGTTTTGGGTCTTCAAATCCTTCACAATCACAGAATCAGGGAAAAATTTGATAGATAAATCATTAAATTTAGTCAAAGAACTAACAGATAACAATTCATATGTAGATGTAGGAACATGTAAAACATTGTGCCAGGCAAGAAACTTATAATTAGAATTGAAATGAGAACTGCCAACATGTTTAATAGGTAGAGTGGAGCCATTACCAACTGTCACCTCTTCGGGGCCATGATATTCACTATGCAAGGATAAATTACTGAGATCAGAGGTGATGTGATGAGTAGAGACAGAATCTAAAACCTAATTTTTAGAGGTATGAACTATGTGATGAGCAACAAAAGAAGGACCTTTGAATTCAGATGGTGACGGACACACCTTAGCAAGATGACCATGTCCTCCACAGGCATAACAAACAACCTTATTACTAGAATTATGAGTACAAGAAACATAACCAGAAAAGACGACTGATTGAAATTGAAAGGCTAAGAAGAAACATGTCCACGCCCTTGGCTAGTGTTGAATCTGCCACGACCTCTACTCTTACTACTGGAACCAAAAATAGAATAATGAACTAATGGGGTTGGAAGAAGACTATCACCCAAGCCATCCAACTGCATTTGGTGTTCTTCACTCAAGAGTAAACAAAGGATATCATCAAAAGAGACATTCGCCAAACGTGCCTCCAGGCTGCATACAAAAGGCCTATAGGCCGAACTAAGTCCCTGAAGAGCAAAATCAACAAGATCTTCTGAAACAATATGACTAAGAGAGGCAAGATGATCAGAAAGTGACTTAGCCAGTTGCATATAAGTGGTAATGTTATCATTTGCACATCTAAGGTTGAACAATTGAATCTTGAGTTCCTTAATCTAAGATTTGGAACTACTAGCATAGGCTGTGACCATTTTGTCATAAACCTGCTTAGCTGTTTTAGCTGACACAATTTGGGGGAGAAAAGATTTGGAGACAGAAGAAATTATCCATGAGAGAACCAGCTGATCCTTCTGGTACCAAGCTGCAAATTCGGGATTAACATTGCCATCGGCAGTACGTTGAGATGGAGGAGCAAAATAATCTTCAATATGAGATCTAGGTTGGCATCCACGTAGTAGAGGGAGAAGCTGTGTGCGCCACAATAGAAAATTGGAGGATGTAAGTTTGAACGAAAGCTAGTTGAACACATTAGGAAGGGAGGGGGCTATCGACTTTTCCATGGCAGAGAAGAAAGGAAGAATGAAGGAAAAAAAAGAATGGGTCTTTGTTGATGTCTAATCGTACTGCTCTTATACCATAAAGGGAAGTATAGTAAAATAATATATATTATTCACATATGCAGCTTTACAATATTTAAATATAGGAGTTTGTTGTGCTACAGATTATATGGAGATATTGTAGGTATTTAAATATAATATTTGACTTGTGGTGGGATATCAATTTGACTGGGTCTTATCGCTATCACCTATCACATTCTAGTCAGATTGCATACTAGCTCTATGCTGTTTTTCTTATTAACAGAACCCCTAGTCCATTACTCAGTAATGCAACATCCTCTAAACAGTTATACAACAAACAACTAGATAGTACAAACATCAAAACATTTGGTCACTTAGCTTATGAATCTAGTATAGCAGAACTTTGGTCTGACTTTGATCCTAGAGCTATGTCATGTGTATTCATTGGTTTCCCCCCAACACAAAAGGCATTAGACTCTTTAATATTGAAATCAAATATATCTTTGTATCAAGAGATGTCCATTTCCATGAAACCATTTTTCCATTCAAAACAAATAAAATTCCCATGGTTGAACATGCTATTAATTTTGTGCTTCCTGTGGTAATGTCTATCGATTTACAAGGTTCACAATTGTCTATTCTCTCACCTAGACACATAACAAATGTCACTACTCAACTTATGAACCAAATTCATTTCAAGCCTTCACCCAACTAGAATGACTCAAATTTAACACAAATGCCCAACCTGCCTCAAACACAAAAAAAAAAAAAAAATCAACCCGACAAAGAAAACCTACTCAACACATCACTATCTACCACTATAACTTACTCATTACTACACCTCACCCCTGCATCACTACACCACATCCCATATAAACTACCTTATCCTATGATAGACTTTCACCAATTCACAGAGTCTCTGTCACTCAAAATGATAAAATCCCAGAACCTAAAACCTATAATGAGGCAATGAAAGATAAAAAAAATGGCAGTAGGCTGTGAAGCAAAAATAAGAGCAAATGGGTTTTTAAAGTTAAATACAATTCATATGGCTCAGATGAAAGGTTAAAAGCTCGTTTGGTTGCCAAAGGCTACACACAATAACATGGTATAGGTTTCATGGATACATTTTCACCAGTGGCAAATGTGTCCACAATGTGCACCTTGCTTGCTATTACAACTATAAAGAATTGGCATTTATATAAACTTAATTTACATAGTGCTTTTTTTACATCAAGATCTTCATGAAGAGGTTTACAGGAAGCTCCCCTTGGTCTTTAAGTTCCTGGAACAAATCAAGTTTTCTAATTAAGAAAATCTTTATATGGGTTAAGGTAAGCACGTAGACAATGACATGCTAAACTCATTGATTCCTTATTTAGCCAAGGTTTTCTCTATGCATATTCAGATTCATTTCTTTTCATTAAACAAACTCTTGCATCATTCATTACTCTCTTAATCTATGTAGATGATGTAATCTTGGCAAGTGATGATCTCTCTGCTATCAATTCTATCAAGTAGCACATACATGATACTTTCAAGATCAAGGACCTTGGAAAATTGAAGTATTTTTTGGGTCTTGAAGTTGCAAGGACACCTGTTGGAATCAACATTTGTCAACGCAAATATGCTATTGATTCTCTAACATATACAAGGTTCCTTGGGTCGAAATTTGCATCAACTCCTATGGTGTCTTCAATAAAAGGTTGATGTAAATTCAAGAAAACCTTTACCATATATTACACAATATTGCAGGTTGATTGGTAAACTTTTGTATTTGTGCACTACAAGGCCAGATTTTTCTTACGAAGTATAACTCTTATAGTTTCTTGACAAGCCTTCAGAAATCCATTTATCTATTGCTCAATGTGTGTTGAGACATATTACAAAAAATCCTGGTCAGGAATTATTCTTTTCTTCTTCCTCATCCTTATAATTGAAAGGGTTTTTTGACTCAGATTGGGCATCATGTGTTGATTCAAGAAAATCAATTATAGGGTATTATATGTTTCTTAGTAATTCTTTGATATCTTAGAAATCTAAAAATTAGTTAATACTCTCTCGATCTTCTTCAAAGGATGAGTATAGGGCATTAGCAGTTGCTACATGTGAAATTCAATCGATTCAATATCTATTGAATGATCTTGTAGTACATCATGCCTCACCAGTAATGCTCTATTGTGATAATCAAAGTGCCTTACACATTACACACAATCCCATTTTTCATGAACGGACTAAGCATATAGAGATCGACTTCTATGTGGTGCAAGAGAAAATGAGAACTGAGATTATTCACCTTCTACCAGTCACTTCATCCAACCGACTTGTTGATTTCTTAACAAAACCTTTGGCTCTAGCACAATTTCATCACTCAATTAGCAAGTTGGGCATACACAACGTTTATGCTCCAACTTGAGGGGGGCTAATAGAGCATATATCAGCTGCTCATTTTGCTGAGCTATACCAAATAGCAACCTGCTGGAGTTGTTATTTAGGCTATTAGAAGACGGTGTTATTCAGTTAAAAAGTCAGTTGTACATCTACAGTTAGTTTAGAAAGCTGGCTAATCAATTAGTTCTGCAACTTAGAGAATTCATTCATTCATTCAGATTCATCTTTCTTAGAGTGTGTAATTGTTCTTTTTTTAGTTGAGGACTTTGTTCCTTTCATGCTTTCATTTCAATTCACTTTACGTATTAAATTCAACTATTTTCTTTCTATAAATCCCATTAAGGATTGATGAGTTATGCTAGGTTTGTTGTGGTTGTTTTTTTGGATTGTTGGTGTTTCTATTTAATTTTTGTTGTAAGTATTTTTTTATTTGTTATTGATGATGTTGGTGTATTTGATTTAGTAAAAAAATTCTATTATTTATATGAATTATTATGATACAAATTAATTATAATTATAGAATTGCAAATTTCTTTGTATTTTGTGATTTTATAATTTTAGATTATTTGTTTAAACTTATTTATATAAGCACTAATTTTGTTTTCTTTATTTATATTCTAAATAACGTTGGGGGATAATAATTCTTTGATAAAAATTATCATAAGATTTGAAAAAAGTAAGAATTCCCACAATATGATGTAGGTTCTTTGGAAATATGACGTAGGTTCTCTAGATTTATATTATTTTTAACTTTCAAGAAATGATACATTTTTAATCCAAACTACGCAATAAATATATTTTTAAAATCTTTATCAAAGAACGCAATAAATTTATAAAATTAATAATCATTTATATATATATATATATTAAAATCTTTATACTTGCCTTGTTTTACTCAGAAAAATAGTAAATATCTTTTACGTGAAGAAAAATATTATGATATATCTCAAATAAATCAACATGAAAGTTATTTTCAGATAGTTTTTTTAAATAAATTCATTTATATATAAAAGGATGCCAAAATTATTATTTTTTTTAATTTAAAAATGAATTCATTTTAAATTTGCAATATTATTACTTTATAAATCATTTATAAATTTTATCTATTAATTTTGATAGAACTCCATTCAAATATAATAAAAAATTTAAAATTAATGATATGAATTTTTTTATAAAATTTTCATTCGTATCAAATTAAATATAATTAATTTATAATAATCTATACTGAAAAGAAATTTAGTATCATACTGATTCTACTAACTTTAAAGAAATTTCTTACTCCGTGCAAGAACATTTGTATTTACCTAACTTTAAAAGCGACAACACCATCGGCAAGAAGAGATTTTGCCTCTAGGGACTAGGGACTCCTAGTTTTTCAATGGCTAGGGGAGGCTGCTGGCAGCTTCAGCAAAACTCAGATTCTTGGGTTCAAGGGCGATTGTACGTAGTTTCACATCGGCAACACCAGTATACTTAGATATTCTAAGGACTATTTTGTTTTAATACGCAAAATTAACCCTAGTAGGGTTCATCTTTTAAACTTACCTCTTGACTCTTGTTCCCATGCCAATGCCATCCTATAAACACCCATTTGGCTCAACGGCAATGTATATATTTAACTATACCAACTTACACATCTCACTCGATTAAATCACCCCATAAGAATTCAAGGTTTCACCCTACTCTCACCGCTGTATATGTGCATATATTAGCCACTGTTTTTAAATGTTTGACAATTGCTTTTAATTATCAACCATTTGTAAACATATTTGACAATATATATATATATATATATATATATATATGCTGTCACTAAAAGATGTTGGTGGAGACAATTTCGTCCAAGTATTTAAAACAATAAGCCACTAATATAATAATGAAGGGGAGAATTCCAAGATGATTAGCGGTGAATGACTAGTTACTGGAAAGCCAAATGTTACGGTAAATATTAATTTTACCGAACACTTCAAACAAGCAGACGGGAATTGAAAAACCAAAGCAAACAGTACTAGTTCCTAATCGCTAATCAAACATATCATGTTTATTGAATTGTTAAGTTAACGTTCGAAAAAGAAAGAGATCAATGTATATTGAGTGTATATATTGGACTAATATAATATAAAATATGAGTATCTTTTTATTAAAAAATAAAATTTAATTAAGTGAACTACTTTTTTTTTTTAATTATTCACAATCATCGATGGGATGTATATGAACATTGAATATAGACCCAGTGTATGCAACTAAGTCAAATTTTAAGAAAAAAATAATGGGGATTAGAGAAATCAGTGGATTAATTATCTCCTAGAAGTGATTTTCGAATTCGATTTAAGATACGTTGGTTAATTATATTAATAAACATTAAGGTGTTTGGTAAAATAAAAAAATGACTCAACTTAAGATTTGTTACGAAACATGTTTCAAAAAGAGAAAAAAGAAAACACCATCATAATAAAAGACTGACAAGATTTATGCGTAGGGCTCTATAACCAAATGTACGTGTCTTTATTAAGAGTATCATAAACATTAATAATATTTTTTAAAAAAATAAAACATTTATAATATTTTACTATCAAAATGCTTTTAAGATTTGCATGATCATTATATTTTATTATAGATATATAGATACAATTTATTGTTATATTTAGGACTATTTATAAATATGTCAGAAAAATCCATAATATTATAAATTTTTAGTACAAAAAATATTATTAAATTTACCAAAATTTCTTTATCAACTTACAAATTTATCCGTTTTAAATAATATATATTAAGTTTATTATTAAATTATTATAGTCAGTTTATTATACATCAAACAAATATAATAATTTCTATAAATTTATTATTAGATTGTTACGAATTTATTATATATTGTTAAAAATAACAAAAAAAAAATAATAATAAAAAATTAAAAATTTTAAAAATTTTGATAAAGGCTATAATTTTCTCTTATTTTTATGATCAAATCAGTGATATTAAAATTAATGTTTTTAACTCTAATACTGGTAAGTGATTTATTTATTTATTTTTTATATAAAAAAATGTGTATAAAGAGATTTCAAAAAATATGATATGCCATAACAAAGGGATGGATAGGCATACCACTATATGTTCTTGTAACAGAAGTACCTGCAAATTAATTGGGCTCCTCTTAATTCATCGAAGAGAAGCCCAAAGTCACCACCTGACCAACTGACTCCTGCTTTGAAGCAATGAAACCTCAACCCAATGACCAATTCCAATAACAGATTCTTAATTAATTAATCATTCTAAGTTTTGGTTCCGATATGGGCATGATGGATCCTAGAAAATATGTGCAGTTACAGTGAACAACAAAACTTCCTAATTTCTTATTTTACCAGCAAATTTCATGTAAAAAAGTTAAAGGAGGGAGAGAACTTTACCTTAATTAATCGTTTCCAAATTCCACTAGCTTATGCTTGCCACAATCGGGAGAAATATATAAATTACTGCTTCCTTTTTCTCTTTGTATTTTATCAGATTGAGGGTAAGTAGCAATAGTCAAGTTAAGCCTGTGAGTATATAATATTAGTGGTGTTATTTGGCAGTTATGAAGGATGAGATAAGGCGAGTATGATTAGAACATATATTATAATGACAGGCAGAAAGAGGAAAATTAGAGGAGGAGGTGATAGAGGTGGTAAAAATGGTGGCAGAACTATAAGAAAAAACATTAAAAGAATCATGATAATGGATTTTGTATTTAAACACAAGACCATTGAGCAGTTGATCACTAGTTTCACTTGCTAGCAGCAGCCAATACTTCCCAATTTCCCTATATCAAGTGCTGGTGGCGTCTGGTTTTTAGGCAATCAGATAATGTTCATCATCTGCCGCCATAACGGGTGTAGATTTGAAATTTTTACTGGATATGCAAGTTAAGAGAGGCAATAATGGTGTTGAGAGATAATCTTCAAGTTTCATGATTATGTTTGACACATAAATGAACTATTATATATATATATATATAATATCATAAAATTTTACTATTTTCTTAGAGTGTTTGCTTATTTAATTTTTCTGTAGCCAAATAGGAAGGGAATAAAACATAATCATTTTTAAATGTTTATATCAGATTCTTAAGATTATTTGAGTTGAAAAGCTCACAATATTTTTATATGTACTCTCTTATCATAATAAAATTTCAACTATTAAAAAGCTTGTTAATATTTTATTGTGTGCGTGTGTATTTATAGATTTATTATTCATGATCAAACACGGTCTCATAAAAATAAAATAAAGACAAGTGCAAGTTGTTTGGTTTAGTGGGGTTTGTCAAAAGAGACAATTTAGGGTTAAGGGGAAGAATGGTATCATATTCATGGTATTATATATATAAAATTACGACTGCAATGAGAAGATCTGCACTTGTTTGAAACTGTAAAGTAGCTATGGGTCATTATCAAACTCCAATGTCTTGGTTCAACCAACCTTAATAATTATGCGCTCTAGTGTTAGAAAATTTCCAATGGTTATTTCTTAACTTTTACTTTATTCATGGACAAAAGGAACATATACAATCATAAAATAATCCTAATAAGGGATAATATTAGATTCCTCTAAAAATTTTAATATTATGACGTTTGTATTATTATTGTAGTCTTGATCTAAATCTTGCTAAATATATTAAAAATGGAATATATATAGATAATCTTATATTAATTATTGATAACAAATATATAGGAAGTAATCAATCTAAATCGTTTATAATATTTGACTATATTGTAAAATTTAACTTATTATAAATTTAATGTTTAGACTTTTTTTTTTTGGATAGAAGTGAGTATTTATTATTTATAATATGGAATTACTTAGCACAAGAAACAGGAGTTATTGAAACACAACAATACAGTGAAACACAACAACACGATTTAACTTATTATAAATTTAATGTTTAGACATGATATTTAACTTTGATTTTATTTTATCTTGGGTGTTAGAGGTCCAAAAACATTAACATGGTAATATGCTATAGTTTCGTACATTATTGGATGTAGACAGTGATGGGAAAGGAACCGAGATAAGTTCTTCCCTACTTGAATGAATCTATGAGGAGTGACTAAGTAAAATTCAATAAACAATCATTCAATAAAACTGTCCCAAGATGCATAAATCCAATCACACATAAACACAAGAATTTTTAACGTGGAAAACCCCTTCAATGTGAAGGATAAAAATCACGGGACCTCTCTTGGTCCAATTAAAAGAGCTTCACTATCAAAAATTAATGTTTACAGCAACTACAAACTACTACAACAACCCTCAAGTAAAGTAGCAACACCAAATCAACCAAACATCAAGAAATAAATAAGAGAATGGAGAAAAATCACCTATAATAGCCACTGTTTATGCCAATGGATGAGCTCCGGTTGTTCAAATCTGATCTCCACCGGTCAGACTAAAGAAAAATCAATTCTAAACGTGCTCACCAAAATTCAGCCAAATCCGACCACAAATGACCGTCCGATCGCCGGAGAAAGGCAAACTAGTGGCTGTTGCAGAACTGCACGTGAACAGTAAACTTCAAGCCACAAATTCCAAACATCCAACCGTCAAAAATAGATCTCTACTGTTCAGAATGAAGAACGATGAGTTCTATAACTTCTTTCCAAATTTCAGCTTGATCGGGTCACAGATAACCGTCCTATCGTCGGAAAACCAAGACTGCCCTGTTGACTCCTTTTGCAGAAAAAAATCTCTTTCTTTTCTCTCCCTTTTCTCTCTTTCTTTCTTTTTAGAGGCTGATACAAAATGACACTCACACACTTATAACTTAGGTTAATATTAGTATATAAATATGCTAAACATTAATAGCCTAATGAGCTAAAATAAGTGGGCTCAAGATATGAGTTTTTCACATAGGAGGGAACCCAAAAACCTAACAATTCTCCCCCTTTCCGACTATGTGAAGGAGTTTGCCAAACTGAAAACTCTACAGCATGCCTCAAACTTTCCTCTTGGCAAAGCCTTTGTGCACATATCAGAACCATTATCATCAGTATGTATCTTCTTAAGTTCAAGTTGCTTAGAATTCAAAACATCACGAATCCAATGATACCTCATATCTATGTGTTTGGATCTACCATGAAAAGTAGGATTCTTACCGAGATGAATAACGCTCTGACTATCACAAAATAAGACATATCTCTTCTGTATAAAGCCAAGCTCATTCACAAACTTCTTCATCCAAAGCAATTCTTTACATGCTTCAGTTGCTGCAATGAATTCGGCTTCTGTAGTAGACAATGCAATGCATTTCTGCAATCTAGATTGCCATGCCACAGCTCCCCCTGCAAAAGTGATTAGATATCCAGAAGTAGACTTTCTTGAATCTGCATCTCCTGCCAAATCAGAATCTATATAACCACTGAGAATAGGCTTCCCAGTCCCAAAACACAACTTCAAACTAGCAGTGCCACGAAGATATCTCAAAATCCACTTCACATCATCCCAATGCTCTTTTCCTGGATTAGACAAAAATCTACTAACAGTACCAATTGCATGAGCTATTTCTGGCCTAGTGCAAACCATAGCATACATCAAGCTACCTATTGCAGATGCATAAGGAACTTTCTGCATATATTCTTTCTCTTGCTCACTAGAAGGAGATTGTTTGCCACTCAATTTGAAAGACATGGCAAGAGGGGAACTTACAGGTTTAGCTTTAGCCATATTAAATCGCTGTAATACTTTCTCAATATACTTTTCTTGAGATAGCCACAGCTTCTTGCATTTCCTATCACGAATGATCCTCAAGCTAAGAATCTGCTTTGCTGGCCCTAAATCCTTCATTGCAAAGGACTTGCTCAACTCTTTCTTCAAGCTATCAATTCTTGAAGAACTAGAACCCACAATGAGTATATCATCAACATAGGATGATAAAATCACTATCATAAAATCTCTGCACAAAAACACAATGATCAGAAGTAGTCTTCTTGTAGCCTTGTTGAACCATAACTGACTCAAACTTTTTATACAATTGCCTAGGTGCTTATTTCAGCCTATACAAACTCTTTTTCAGTTTGCAAACATAATTTTCTTTTCGTTTTAGCCCAAAATCTTCAGGTTGTTCCATGTAGATTTTCTCCTCTAAGTCACCATGAAGGAATGTTGTTTTAACATCCATTTGCTCAACCTTTAAATCAAGAGTAGCAGCTAATCCCAAAATAATAAGAATTGATGACATCTTAACCACTGGTGAGAAAATCTCCTCAAAGTCAACTTCCTTTTTCTGACTAAAGCCCTTGACAACTAATCTAGCTTTATATCGTGGAGATAATGAATTCTCTTCTTGCTTTATTTTATAGATCCACCTATTTTTCAAGGCTTTTTTATCTTTAGGAAGCTTCACCAATTTAAAGGTGTGATTATCAGCTAAAGACTGCATTTCATCTTTCATAGCTGCAATCCATTCTACCTTTTGCTCACTCTCAATAGCCTCTTTATACCATTCAGGTTTTTCTCCATCTGTTAAGAGTATATACTCATTAGGTGAATACCTGGTAGAATACGTTCGATCTCTGGTATACATCCTAAGTAGAAATTCAGGTTCCTCAACATGTGCCTCTTGTTGATCATCAACTGCTTCATATTCAGGAGCACCAACCTCATCTGTATTCTGATTATCATTTTGCACATCATCATGATTCTGAACCTCAACTGTATTAGGCGTATGAGTTGTAGGAGATAAGTCTAGGTCAATCAAACCACCAGTCTCAGGCTTTGATTTCTCCACCTTGTTGATATCTTTAATAGTTTGATCTTCTACAAATACTACATCACGACTTCTGATAAGTTTCTTCTGAATTGGATCATAACATCTGTAACCAAACTCATCTTGCCTATAGCCAATGAAGATGCACTGTCTAGTCTTGGCATCTAACTTGGACCTCTCATCTTTGGGAACATGCACAAAACATTTGCAACCAAACACTCGTAGGTGGTTGTAAGAAACATCTTTACCATACCAGAACCTATTTGGGACATTATTTCCCAATGCAACAGTGAGAGTTAGATTAATCACATGTGCAACAGTATACAAAGCTTCACCCTAAAAAGAGTTAGGCAATTTAGCCTCTAAAAGTACACATCTGACTCTCTCCATCAATGTTCTATTCATCCTTTCTGCCAAACCATTCAACTGAGGAGTCTTGGGAGGTGTCTTCTAATGTCTGATACCCTATTCTCTGTAATATGCATCAAAAGGCCCACAATACTCACCACCATTATCAGTGCGAATACATTTCAACTTCTTTCCAGTTTCTCTCTCAGCAGAAGCTTGAAATTTTTTAAATGCACCAAGAACTTGATCTTTAGACTTTAAGGTACGGACCCAAAGTCTCCTAGAATGATCATCAATAAAGGTCACAAAGTAAATTGCACCACCAAATGACTTTTCCTTCAAAGGACCACATACATCTGAACGTACCAGCTCAAGCAAATCATTTTTCCTGGAAGGAGAATGATGTTTGAAAGAAACTCTCTTCTGTTTTCCAGCCAAGCAATGAACACACCTGTCTAACTTTGCACTTTTCAATCCCGAAAGCAAATTCCTTTTAGCTAGACAATCTAGCCCCTTCTCACTAATATGACTCAGTCTCTTGTGCCATAATTCTGAAGAGTTATCATATTCAATTGCATTAATAAGATCTGTAGAGATTGAAGCTTGTAACCAATATAAGCCCAAAGCCATCTTTCCTTTACCTACAACCAAGGTGTCTTTGCTGATTTTACATTTTCCATCATCAAAAGTGCTGCAATAGCCATCATCATCAAGCTTACTAGTAGAGATCAAATGTAACCTAATGTCAGGTGCATGTCTAACATTCTTCAGCTCTAACTTTGTTCCATTTTGGGTCTCTAAATAAATAGTGCCAATGCCTATCACCTTTGACACTCCATCATTACCCATCTTCAAAACTCCAAAATCACTCGAAGTATAAGATGTGAAGAACTCCTTCCTTGATGTAACATGAAAGCATGCACCACTTTTAAGAACCTAAGAAGTATCATCATAGGCTACATTGACTATATTCTCTTGATAAACTATAGCCAAATCATCATTTGAAGTGGTAGTGGCAACACGATCAGTATTGTTATCATTGGCTCTCATTTCTTGCTTCCCTTTGTCTGCCTTGTTCTCTTTCTTCCACTTGAAACAATATTTCTTGATATGTACTGGTTTGCCACAGTAATGACATTCAAGATTCTTATACCTTGATTTTGATTTACTCCTACTCTTGCCTCTATTCTGATCTTGACTCCTGCTTTTACTTCTCCCCCTGTTTTCAGTAAACAAAATTTATGACTGTGAACTAGATGTCCCTTGATTTCTTCTTCTCATCTCTTCATTCAAAATACCAGTCTTTGCATATGACATGGTTACACCACTTTCAGGAGCAGAATTAGTCAAAGATATACGAAAGTTTTCCCATGAGTCAGGAAGTGTATTCAACAACCAAAGTCCAATAACTTCTTCATCAAATTTGACACCCATGCCAGATAATTGATCAAAGATACCTTGAAATTCATTCACATGATCAAGTATAGAGCTGCCTTCTCTATATTGCAAGCACATAGCTTGTTTAAGCAGAAATAACTTATTATTACCAGCCTTTAAAGCATACAAAGTTTCAAGTTTTTCCTACAAGGTCTTGGCATTTGTTTCATTAGCAATATGATTCAATACATTATCTTCTACCCATTGCCTAATAAAACCACATACTTGCAAATGCTCAAATTTCCAATCTTCATTAGATTTAGACTCAGATTTTTGAGAAGCAAATACAGGTAAATACAATCTTTTCACAATAAGAAAATCTTTCATTTTTCCTTTCCACTTGTGATAATTTGTGCCATCCAAACAAACCATTTTACTCACATTCACCTCCATCATTCAAACAAGCAAACAACCAATGAACTAGCTCTGATACCACTTTGATGGGAAAGGAGCCGGGATAAGTTCTTCCCTACTTGAATGAATCTATGAGGAGTGAATAAGTAAAATTCAACAAACAACCATTCAATAAAACTGTCCCAAGATGCACAAATCCAATCACACATAAACACAAGGATTTTTAACGTGGAAAACCCCTTCAATGTGAAGGATAAAAACTACGAGACCTCTCTTGGTCCAAGTAAAAGAGCTCCACTATCAAAAATTAATGTTTATAGCAACTACAAGCTACTACAACAACCCTTAAGTAAAGTAGCAACACCAAATCAACCAAATATCAAGAAATAAACAAGAGAATGGAGAAAAATCACCCAAAATAGCCACTGTTCATGCTAATGGATGAGCTCCGGTTGTTCAAATTTGATCTTCACCATTCAGACTTAAGAATAATCAATTCTAAACATGCTCACCAAAATTCAGCCAAATCCGACCACAAATGACCGTCCGATCGTCAGAGAAAGGCAAACTGGTAGCTGTTGCAGAACTGCACGTGAATAGTAAACTTTGAGCCATAAATGCCAGAAATCCAACCGTAAACAATAGATATCCACTGTTTAGAATGAAGAACCATGAGTTCTCTAACTTTTGTCCAAATTTCAGTCTGATCGGGTCACAGATAACCGTCCGATCGCCGGAAAGCCAAGGCTGCCCTGTTGACTCTTTTTGCAGAAAAAAATCTCTTTCTTTTCTCTTTCTTTTCTCTCTTTCTTTCTTTTTAGAGGCTGATACAAAATGACACTCACACACTTATAACTTAAGTTAATATTATTATATAAATATGCTAAACATTAATAGCCTAATGGGCTAAAATAAGTGGGCTTAAGATATGTATTTTTCACATAGGAGGGAACCCAAAAACCTAACAGATATTTTTTAGATGATGCGAATCGAACCATTTCATATTTGTCAAGTATCAACTTATGAGTTTAATTAATCTAATAACTTTACCCAATTATCATTAGAGAGGAGTGTAAAATATATATAAATTGAAATGTATATAGGTAATTACTGATTTAGGATTAATTTAGAGTTTTATCTTGAAAATGAAAATTAAAATCATATTCTAAATATTAATAACATAATTATTAATTTTTTTATATTGAAAATTAAAAGGTGAAAAAAATATTTAATTGAAAGTTATTTTAATAATTTAATGAAAATAAAATTAAAAAAAAAACACAAAATTCAGTGTGCATGGGACATCTTACTAAAATTGAGAGATGCATTATAATTTTATATTTGTATGAAAAATTATTCTTTCTCCTGGAAACCCTTCCTCCCTTTCTTGCATTGGTTAATGATAAATACGAACGACATAATGAGAAGAGTAGCTTAATCTAATTGGCAAAAATCATTTTGTATTATATTGTAAAATTCAATTTATTATAAGTTTAATATATTGATTTAATTTTGACTTTCACTTTCCTTTAACTTGATTCCTACAATCCAAAGACTTTGACAAATCAAATTTATAATTCATTAAATATATTTGAAATTTGAAGTAATTCAAATTCACCTTTAAAGAGTTTGAGGAGAAAAATTAATATTACAAGAGATTCCAACAGTTAAAAAAAATCGGGGGACTAAAAAATAGGAAGAAATCTATTTTGGCCAATTCCTTTTGATATGGCAGCTAACTTCAGCTTGCATATATATATATATATATATATATAGATTAATATTCCTTAATGTGCCCTGTTTTAATTGAGTTTATCTGCCTTACATCTGCCTTACATCTGCATTAATTTGTATGCATAAATAGATACATCTAATTCGATAATAATTATACTTATTCTTTGCCCATTTTATTGAACGGACTTAGACTTTGCGGAACATATATATACACCCATAATATTCAACCTTGTTATTTGCTCTTTATTTATTCTTAAACACACCAAGGTTCCGAGCCTACATTTATGATCAGAACAAATTATTTTTCTTTTCCCAACCTCTCAATTTAGTTGGCTACTCAAGGTTGTAGAAATATTGGAAGCTTAAATACTTTTCCGAGAGCTAACCACAAAATCTAGCTATTGAGGTTGGAGAGCCCAACTCTATATAAGTTCAGTAAACATTCTATATTTAATCCTTGTGAGATTGTATTGTGCTTAGGATCCCTCCTCAAGTGGTAATTGAACAAATTTTTTTTTTAATAAGCTTAGTTGAAACTTGTAAATTTATAATATAGACTGAATCAAGAAAATTTATAGCTTGAGAGAATTTCCGTCAGGCGAAAGATTTAAATGTTCGAGAGACATCCTACACTGGATAAAGAATAAATTTTAAAAGTCTATCATTAAGTGAATAAAACTCACCATGAGATAAGAATTAAGATAATACAAAACCCAGAACATACATGAAATTGTGAGAGAAATCATAGTCCAAATTATGATAAAAGAAAGAGGTATGGGTATTATTTTTTTTTGATCGATACCATGTAGTTGAGAGCTAATGTACTCTTAGAAGAGCCTATATAGTGTTATCAACCACATGGGTATCACCACCACTTTTTGACCTTAAATATTAAAAAAAAAATTATTTGACTTGCTTGCAAATTACAGAAGTGTAGGTGGGAGAGAGCCTTATAAATAGGTCTTCCCTCCTTCAATTAAATATATAGAAAACATAACAAAATTTAGAGAAAGAGAGATAGGTGATGGTGTGTGGGTTATATATTTTAACCCATTGAGAGATAGAGAAATTTAATTAGTGAGTTATTTTTTTTTTTGAGAGTGACAAAATAGTGAGATTTTATTTTGAGTGTTTGGGAAATACTAGCTAGTATTTTAGATTTATCTCAATCACTAATGTTGTACTTTTTTCTAGAAAATTCTCTTTCTTGTAATTCTACTATTTATTAATGAAAAAAATTATTTAGAGTTTAACCCGTGGACGTAGTCCAAATTCAAAGTCACGTTAAATATTGATGTATTTCTTTTATTGATTGTTTTTCTATTTTGCTCGCATTTTTATTTAATTACTGCTAATTCGCTCATCTAATTGTGTCGCCAATTTGGGATTTATTTTTCAAATTTCTCTTCAATTGGTATCAGAGCTTTGGTTCGAAGAGATGGAGACAAAGATGAGTAAAGTGATAAACTTTAATGGCATAAATTACCATATTTGGAGATCCAAGAATAATGATCTCCTATTTATGATGAAGATGCATATACCATATGATGCAACCAAAGAGCCAACAAAACCTAAGTCCCTAGATTCACTTCATTTACCTAGTGTGTAGACTCTTAATTTTTGACCTAATCCAGCCCGATATTTTTAAACAGCCCAAAATAATTTTTATAATTTTTATTTTATTTACTATTTATAATATTTATCTTTATAATATTTAATAGTTATTTTAATAATAAAATAAAAAATAATAAAAAAATAAAAAATTGAACGGATCTGCTAGTGACGCGCGGCAGCAGCCAACTGGGCTTGCCCAGTTCGCTGCAACAAATATTACTGCCCAATTCGCAGGAGATATCAACTAGGCTTGCCCAGTTCACCGCAGGCGCTGCCTGCAATAAATTGGCTTGCCCAGTTCACCCAACCCGCAAATTGCCCGCTGCCTCGCCCAGTGCAATCCGTGTGCCAGCCCACAGCAATCATCGCAGGCCCAACAGCCCGCGCGTTGCCGATTTTTGACCAAGCCTTGTTTGACCCAGTTTTGTAATTTTTCCTAAACAGTTACTATTTCCTTATTAAAATAGGATTAGGTCTTTTTGGTTTTTCCTATAAATAATAGTATAAAACACACGGACTGGGGGTAGCAATTATGGGAAGAAACTTTGGACTTTTGATTTTTTCAGAGACTTGAGGTAGAAACCATAGAAAAACAGGGAAGAAAGAGAAAAGAAAGCAAGAAAGACCAAAGCAACAAAGGAAACAGAATTATACAAAGGCAGTGAACGCATTGCCTTGATTTTGCTCTGCCAGAAATCTTGTATTAAAGCAGGCAGTAGCTTGTTTTAATTTCTTCAATTTGGTGGAGCCTTCACACGCAAGTAAGTTCTTCTAAATTCAATTTGTTAAATCAATAATCACCTCCACTTTTCAAAACTATCAATTTAGGAAAAACATTGTTAAAAAAATATTTTGCTGAGGATAAAGTTCATATTTTATTGCCACGGATAAAGTTCATATTTTATTTCCTTACTCCTACTTTATTGCCATGGATCAGAGCCAGTTACATACATGTAATATTTTAATTCTTTTGAAATTTGTTATAAATATGTATATTATGTTTTTATATATAAAAAAGATGTGAATTTGAAGTTGTTGGACAAAATGTGTAAATTTGGCATGTTTATATATAATGATATATATATATATATACATGATTGAGTATTTGGAGAAATTTTTGAAGCGTAGTGGAGAATTGGTTGAATGCGAATATTTGGGAGTGTAAATCTTTTGCCGGTTAAGTATTTTGATTTTTTGATTTTTTTTGTGAATGTCTGAAATACAGACAAACCTTTGACGAATTTTTCTCAGAGACTTTTCTTAAACATAAGTATTTTTTTGGTAATTTTATTACTAATACAGATTTTTATTTAACTTTATAATATATTTAAAGAACTAACATATTTTCTTATAAATAAGAAAATTTTGAAATGACTAGAATGGTGGCACTTTGCTATTTTATATACATATTTTACATATACAGGTAGTACGTATATAGGGTATAAGGGTGTTACACTTCTAAAACTAACCCCTTAGGACCCAAGTTCATTTGGATACCTAAAAATAAATAAATTTATTTGTTCTATAAATGAATCTCAAGGCATATGGTCTATAATATAAAACTCTTTACAACCCTTACCTCTAAGAAGGGTGATAGTCTAACATTTGGAAACAATGCTAAGGGTATGATTATGGGCATTGGTTCCATTGGTGCACATGGTAAAAATTTATTGATGATGTTTGATTAATTGAAGGTTTAAAGCACAATTTATTAAGTGTAAGTCAATTATGTGATAAAGGGTACAATGTCAATTTTGATTCTAAAGGGTGCAAAATCACTTTTCATGGTGGTGAACTTGCATTCCAAGGAGGAAGAATTGACAATACCTACAAATTTGGCTTACACCTTGATACTAACAATGTTATTGAGTGTTTATTGTCTTTTAGTAATATTACATGGCTTTGGCAAGGAAGAGCTAGTGAATGGATTCCCCAAGATGAAGTTCCTCAAACTTCCTCAAACAAAGTATGTGGGCCATGCCAACTTTCAAATAACAAAAATATTATAAGCACTTTAAGACCTCTAGAAATTCATTTGGATATGTTTGGACCTAATAGGGTAGCTAGTTTAGGAGGAAAATTTTATGCATTTTTCCTTGT
The DNA here is from genome assembly GCA_947685225.1 of Garcia nutans. Classification (NCBI taxonomy): domain Eukaryota; kingdom Viridiplantae; phylum Streptophyta; class Magnoliopsida; order Malpighiales; family Euphorbiaceae; genus Garcia; species Garcia nutans. The sequence continues at coordinate 8,835,230 of CANTUV010000024.1, read as the reverse complement.
AGATGACTACTTTAGGTTTACTTGGGTTAATTTATTAGCTCATAAAGTGACGCTTGTAACTCATACAAAATTTTTGTAAAAAAGGTTCAAAATGAAGAAGGCTACGTGATTACTTACATTAAGAGTTATCATGGTAGAGAAATTGAACATGAGGATTTTGAAAACTTTTGTAATGAATTTGGAATTTTACATAACTTTTTCACTCATAGAACACCTGATGCAACTAAGGAGCCAACCACACTCAAGTCCATGGATCCACTTCACTTACCTAGTGGGTACCCATCACAAGAGGACACTTGAAGAAGTTCAAGGAAGCTTTGTTGATTATGATTCAAGGCCTTTGGATAGATTTATAAACCATTAAAGAATGCAAGGAAGATTCCAAGTACAAGCTTGGACTTCATCATGTAGATCAGGGCCTAGTTCAACTTTAAGAAGTCATAGAGGACTTAGCGGTTGCACCATCCATCATGCGATTACACTTTTAATATCATACCAAAACTTATGGTCGTATGTCTCACCTTAAACCTTACTGTATCTTTGAACCATTGCTTTTAGTATATCATTTAAGATTCATGGTCGCACATCACCTTTGCGGTCAACCTTATGGTTGCACAAGCCACCATGAACTACACTTCCTTCTGACGAACTAGTTTTTGTATTTTACCTTATTTTGATATTTTATAGTTTATTTAGTATTATTTAAGGGAGACATCTTATTTTAGGTTAATATGAGATGTAATGTTAACATAAAAAGGATTTACCCTAGTTGCTTTAAGTCTCCTAGTTAGATAGGAAAAGAGCAATTCCTTCATAAATACTCTTTGTTTCCTTTAGGGTTAGGTTTTCTTTATAGCCTATATAAGGCATTCTTTTCTACATTTTAAGGGGTTATATAATTTTTATCAATTAAAGATTAAAGGGATGCTGATCCCATGACATGTGCTAGGGTTTGGTGTTATTCAAACATGCAGCTCAGGTTTTGAATATTTAAAACTTAACTACTGCAAGCAAATTCACAAATTGATGATCACTATATTATTGATTTTGCTAAATTACTCTCTGGATTATTAAGGTTGTAATTGTAAATTTTAACATATAAATTACTATTGGATGAAATATTAAAGGTAGCTACTGGATATTTTGAAGAAGAACAAACTAACTAAAAACCATTCAATGAGTAAAATAAAGAGTGAGCTACTGTGACTTTAAAAAAGATGAAATAAAGAATTTGCTGAGGATAAAGTTCATATTTTATTTCCTTTACAAACACACATAAGTTTAAACATGTCCAGTAAGCCATACTCCATATAAATATTTATCAAAAATCAATTGTTAAAATAGCTTAAAGTTTTTACAATAGCTAATATTTTCCCAAACCCTAATCTATTTTTCCAAATTTTCCAAACCCTAAATTATTTTTCAAAATTTCAAATCCCTAAATAATTTTACAGTTTCCAAAACCCTAAATAGTTTTCCAAATTTCCAAAAATAGTTTTATAGTTTCCAAAACCCTGAATATTTTTCCAATTTCCAAAACCAAAAATAGTTTTCCAATTTCCAAAACCAAAAATAGTTTTCCAATTTCCAAACCCTAATATGTTTTCTCAATTTCTAAACCTAAACCTTAATTTTCATCCGTAAAATTATATTTTAACCCTAAGAACCCTAGTTTGATCACCGAAACCCTAAGTGTCATCTTAAAATCCTAAAATCATGTTTTTGCCTTAAAAACCCTAATTTTATTTCCTAAACCCTAAAATCATGAATTAAATCCTATAAGTCTTAGTTTAAGATGTAAACCCTAAATTTGTATATTTGATGCTTAGTTTAAATATTAAAAGCTAGATACAATTATTTCATGTTTTATGATGAATGATTTATTAATATTTTATTTGTTATGGATGATTTATTTTATTTTTGCTCATGGAAAGTATTTTGAATGATTTAATTTCATTTAGTTAATTATTTAGTGCTTTAAAGATGTAAGAGGTATTTTTCCACCTTGTGGCTACCTCATTAGTTCAATTTAATGTATTTTAATTTATTTTTAATTTTAGATTAATGTAAAGGGCATGTTTCCACCAAATGGTGGGTGTCCTATTTTATTTAGATTTGGGACATTAGGACAATTGTTGTAAAGGCATGTTTCCATCCTCGGATGGGTGGCATTTTGATTGCCTTTAATTTAATAAAAAGTGTTGGATGATTATTTATTTTGATAATTGCATGTAATATGGATGATATTTCAATAAGTTAAGAATTTAATAATGTTTACACCTAAAAAGGAGGTCGGTTTCAATGAACCGGGTGTTATGGGGCATTGGGTCATTCTCACCTTCCCCATATGCACCCAACTTTTCGAATCTATTAGAGGGTTGGGAATTCTTTAGGAATCGATTCATCCACCTCTTTCTATTTTCCCGGCCCGTCTGGGTGGCAACTCCATTTTCTTCGTGTTTAGGCCCATGTTCTCTTAGGTTCTGAGCCTAACAAGGCTGAAGTTGTAAGAACCATTCCACATGGGAGTGGGGGCAAAAATCCCCGCTCATAGTGGCAACTCCATTGGAATAAGAGAAGTTGATTTCATTGGTCTTTATATTATTTTATTCTTTCTTATTATGATCTCGTCCATTGCATTATTTAGATTGTATTGTGTGGGTGAGTTAGGATACCCGTGGAACCCATGTTGTGTTATACAAGGGATACCATACTCGCCTTTCATGTGTGAAAGTTTTAAGGTTGGAAGAAACGTCCTAATTATCTTTGATTGTTTTATGCATACATGCATACATATATTGTAATACATAGCATTGATCCTTTCTGGCTCACAAACTTGGAGTATAGTAGTTCAAGGACATACGACAACCCTACCAATGTCAATAACTTAGAGATTAGTGAAGATACAAATAATTTCACTCCCAAAAACATAGATCTCGATCAACTTCTGAATATGATAAATGAATCTCTTGCATCCAAGATGGAAGAGTTAAAGGGAATAGTAAAAAAGGCAAAACCTGAGCAAAGAAAGGACTTAAAGGAAATTTTGTAAAAAGTCGAGGGCTTATTGGTAATTTTTCAAAACGACTTGGAAACTTAAAATAGACCTTAAAAATAAAAAGTAGAGATCGAGAGGATCAAAACCATATGTAGTTTGCCTCGTGAAACTGTACGGTTTAAAAGATACAATCAATTAATCGCCGGAGCGTAAAATGGGCTCGATTCCATGTAGGTACCATATGGGTGACATGGAACAAATTGGGGTACCAAATGGGAAGAGGGACAAGTCAGAGGACTTAATTGGAAAGAAATGTATTAAAATCTTTTGATGGCCAATCATAATTAGCCATTTAAAAGTTATAAAAAGAAGAAAAGAAAAAGGTATGGACAAATGGTCATAACCCATTCATCCAACCCAAAAGTGGACATCATTTCCACTATATATATCATGGCAAGAAGAGCAAAATCTCTCTCCCACAACCACTCCAAATCGTCGGCCTCCATAGGAAGAACACCAAAGGATTTCTAAATTTTGTCAAGTTTGATTCAAGTTCAAGGTGAGTTTTAAGGTTTTAAAGCATGTAGATTTCAATTCTAGTATCAATTTTGAGTATTTATATATCTATTGGAAGATTGGAAATTAGGGTTCTTATGGTGGATTTGGAAAAATTTTAAGTAGTGATGATATTGATTAATTAAATGGAAGAATCAAGGTTTCTAAGGTTTAATAAGGTTAGATTAGGGTTTAGTTTGAAAAGAAATGGAGGGTAGCTTATTGTTCTAAATTGCTAAGGTTTATGTTTAAGGTTGTGTTCTTGAATTTCTTAAGGGGAAACAAAGATTAAGGAAGGAGAAGAAGGAAAAGAAAAGGGGAATTAAAAGAACAAGGTTTGGTACTTTACCATAAAAGAAATTTTATTTTTCTTAAAAACTTTGGTTTATGGAATTTTTGATGTTGATGCTTAAATGTATTGATTGGGTTTAAATTAAATGTTTGAGTTATGTTCTAGGTTTCTTATGGCAATTGAGTTGGTTAAATTTAATTTAAACCAAGTGTTTTGAGAAAAATTTTGGCAAGTTGATTTGATGAACTTTAATTAGTTGATTTAAGTTAAACATGCAAAAGTTGTCAAAGGGAAGTGTTTGAATCTTCACTTTATCATTAAAGAAGCCTTCATATTGATTTGAAAAAGAAAAATAAACTATCCCATGTATTTCATATGTTTGGGCCGAAATGGTTCCAAAATGGCAGATTTCTGGACTCTTTTTGTGGCAGCTGTTTGAGGTAGCAAATGAATGAATTTTTCAACGATATTTTACATGTAATTAGTCAACATATGAAATAAGTTTTCTATAAAATTTCAGCCAAAAATAAGATCATTTACCTGGTCAAATACATGACTGAAGTGGACTGAAAGTTTGACGAAAACCCAGATTTTACTATTCATTTGGCGCTTGCCTTTTTGCGTTGCCGATTTTACGTGCCGCGACACTATTTATTTGGTCAATTTGTGATCTTTTGAGGAATGCTTTGAAATGTTTGATATGTTTATTGTGGATGTTAAATATGTGAAAAAGGGTAATGGTTTGACTAAAGAATGTGGTGCGCGGCGTAAATGGCAAAGTGCGACAGGAATTAAAATGATTTCTCGAGTCACTCTAAAAGGAAGTTTGAGACTTAAATTGAATCTTTTTAACCTTTATGCTCCGCTGGGTAGTTGGGAGTGGCAGATAAGGGTATGGTGCACTATACTAACTTATGCAGTACTGCTTGATATTGTGATTGAATTGTTATGATTTGAACTCAATGGTGAGGGCCATTGGGGGCCAATGGTGAGGGCCATTGGTTATAACCAGGATGGTGAGGGCCATTCCTGTGATATGATAATGGTGGTGAGGTCCACCTATGTTACAGTGGTGAGGGCCACTGCCTTATCGCTATGGTTTCCTATATACCAGTAGAGCCAAAGTCCTGTTTTACTAAACTACGTAATACAAAATGAGTTTGAATTATGGTTTTACATTTGTTGAAAGCATATCACTGAATGTACAATAAATTCCATTGGTTTAATGTTGGTTGATTTTTGATTCAATTATTTCCTTTTATTTCAAATGCTTTCATGTTTTACTTATATTTTCATTGGTAAAGTACCCACTGAGCGACATTGCTCAGCGAGTTAAATTTTCCTTGACTCGTAGGTTCGGAGCAGTAGCTAACTCTTGGAAAGCGACGACCAGACCCACAGCAGCTCAGGGTAGATCTCCTAGTTTCCATTATGAGTTAACTAGTTGTGGCATGTATATGTGTATATAAGATTGAGAATTACTATGTTATATTGTACGTTAGTAATATGTAATAATAATAAACCTCTACTTTATTTTGTATTAGAAGTGTGAACTCTCCTTGCAGGTTTGTAGTTGAGGGTATAAGGTGGATTCATTGGAAGTGTATTGAAACTGATTGCATTTGTATTGGTTTGTGTAAAAATGTTTTTAAAAATCAGAAAAACCAATTTTGTCGACACTTGGGACCCAATTTCTAGGCGAAACTCTGGCAAAATTTCTGTGAAAACCGGAACTAAAATTTGACTAAGTAAAATGGGTAACAACATTAGGTTAGTGTGGCGCCTCTACTCGGCTTATATACATAGGCCGGGAAGGGGTTTTACAATTTTTGGTATCAGAGCTCCCGTTTAGTCAGTTCTGGGTAGTTAGTTGAACTAAACCTTAAATGTATGACACATAGGATTAGGTTAGGGGTTCTAATTATGTAACTATACATGTGTGTAGTATTGTTAGTTATGTTACTCTAATTATAACAGGAGTAATTATGGGTGATCAAAACGATGAGATGAGGGAGCTGAGGATGGAAGTAGAGAGGCTAAAGCAGATAGTGTAGGAGCAAGATGAAACCATAGAAATTCTGGCAGATCAAAGTATACAGGATCGTGAAGACCTGAGATTAAAAGATGAGATGATTACCTCCTTGATAAGAGACGTGCAGATGTTAAAGGAGGACAGGCTCAGTCATAGAGTGAAGTTTGATAGTGCCTGTAGGAAATAAATACTTTTGTAAAAGGAGGACAGGCTCAGATGTTAAAGGAGGACAGACTCAGTCACATAAGGGCTTCCTAGTAATGTAAATACTTTTGCTTGGAAATAAATAAAAGTTGTGTTGTATATGTGTTATTTAAGAGTTTTATCTTTATATACATGCCACCTAGGGTAATATAATGTTGTTGGTCTGGGTCGTTATTGATGATAGGATTGTATACGTTTTGCTCTATTCTTTAGATGTCGTGAGTAGCGCAGTGTGATATAGAGGAGGAGGTCAAGTCTCAGGCCTCCCGAACTGTAGAAACGCATGTATTAGAGATACCTGCATCTGAACAACCACCAGCTGATGCTCCTATTCCCAACGAAATGTTGCAACAAATGGCTGTCGTATTACGGTAGATAGCCGGTGTTGCCCCAACACCACCACCAATGCCAGCACCCATACCAGTACCTGCTGTAGGAGGGGAAAGGAAACCCCCGATCGAAAAGATAAGAAAGTACGGGGCGAAGGAGTTTAGGGCCCGAAGGGACGATGATTCTTCTACAGTTGAATATTGGCTGGAAGGAACAGTACGAGCCTTAGATCAGTTACAGTGTACGCTAGAAGAACGAGTGGTATGTGCTACTTCCTTATTAGTGGAAGAAGCATATATATGGTGGGACACAGTTCACCAAGGAGTTCCACCGGAACAGAGGACATGGGATTTCTTTGTGAATGAATTCAAAAGGAAGTTTATATCGGAGGCATACCTAGATGCCAAGAAAAAGGAGTTTCTACACTTAAAGTAAGGTCGACTGACCGTTACCGAATACGAGAGGGAATTTACCAGGCTGAGTAGGTATGCCAAGAAGACAATTGAAGATGAACATGATAGGTGTAAACAATTCCAGGATGGTTTGAATAATGAGATTAGGTTGCAGCTAATTGCTGCTAATATCAAGGAATTTTCTGAGTTAGTCACTAGGGCTCTGGAAGTAGAGCAATGTCAGTCTGATGAGCAGAATAGAAGACAGAAGATGAAACAGAAGAGAGGTACCCAAAACTATTCGGGAAACTACCAATCATCAAGGAAGCGATTCCGAGGCAGTGGTTCCACTGGAGGCGATCAACGCCGGGGTTACAGTCAGGGATCGAATCACAGTGGCCCAAGTCAACCCACCTCAGTCGCTAGTACCGGACGATCCGGAAGAGGGCAAGGAAGAGGATTTAACCGAAGTGGAGGTAACTTTTCTACCAGTTTGAGAGGTAATGAAGGCGAAAATACTAATCCACGCTGTTATTGCGGACGCCGCCATATGGGAGAATGTTGGGGTCGGACATTTGCATGTTACATATGTGGATCTCTAGATCACCTTATGCGAGAGTGTCCCCAGCGAATGCAGAATCTACCTAGGGAGACTGAGGGATCGCAAGCGGCAGCAGGGCTAGGCCGAGGCAGAGGTAGGGGCGAAAATTCGTCACGTGTGAAGTTTGAGATGGTGAATCGATCAGAAGCGAGGGCTCCTGCTAGAATGTATGCCATGAGGGGGTGAGAAGATGAAGAAGCGCTAGACGTGATTGCAGGTCAGTTGTCAATGTTTGGAGTTCCGCTTTACGTTTTAATAGATCCGGGTTCTTCACACTCATATATATGCATGAAAAATGAAAAACTTGGGAACCTAAAGGTAGAACTAGAGGAAGAGGGAATATTAGTTACTAACCCATTAGGGAGTGAGGTGATTACGAGGAAGGTAGTGAAAGATTGCCCCGTGGAGATACACGGACGTATCTTTTGGGGAGACTTATTTGAATTACCATTTCAAGAATTCGACGCTATCCTTGGGATGGATTGGTTGGCCAAACACGATGCACTGGTTGACTGTAAACGGAAGAGAGTTACTCTGCATACGTCAGATGGCGACGAAGTGACCTTAGTGGGAAAGAGGAAGGAATATCTAACTAACATTATTTCCGCTATGACAGCTAAGAGGTTAGTGCAAAAAGGCTACGAGGCATACCTGTTATATGAGTTAGAAGCGAAAGAAGAGGCACCGAAGCTACAAGATATACCTACTATTTGCGATTTCCCCGACGTATTTTTTGACGATTTACCCGGATTACCACCTAAACGAGAGGTGAAATTCACCATAGACGTGTACCCGGGAGCTGCACCAGTATCCATCACACCTTACCGAATGGTGCCAGCAGAGTTAAAAGAATTAAAGGTACAGGTACAGGAACTTTTAGACAAGGGGTTCATTAGGCCAAGCGTGTCACCATGGGGAGTGCCAATATTGTTCGTGAAAAAGAAAGACGGATCCCTAAGGTTGTGTGTGGATTACCGTCAACTCAATAAGCTGACCATCAAGAACAAGTATTCGCTACCTCGCATAGACGATTTGTTTGATCAACTCAAAGGTGCTGGAGTCTTTTCAAAAATCGATCTACGATCGGGTTATCATCAATTGGGGATCAAAGACGAAGACATACCAAAAACCGCATTCAGAACTCGCTATGGACATTATGAATTCATTGTTATGCCTTTCGGATTAATGAACGCACCTGCAGTATTCATGGATTTGATGAACAGAATCTTCCACCCGTATTTGGATCAGTTCATGGTTGTATTCATTGATGACATATTGGTGTATTCAAAGAATCGAGAGGACCATGATCGCCACCTTAAGATCGTTTTACAAACCCTGTGTGAGAAGCAGTTATATGCTAAATTCAGCAAATGCTAATTTTGGTTGGAAGACGTGGCCTTCTTGGGACATATTGTATCGGCAGAAGGAATAAGGGTCGATCCCAAGAAAATAGAAGCAGTATTGCAATGGAAGCCACCTAAGACAGTAACGAAAGTCCGTAGTTTCTTGGGGTTAGCAGGATATTATCGGAGATTCGTCAAAGGGTTTTCCATGATCACCACACCTATGACCAAGCTACTTTAGAAGAATGCCAAATTCCAGTGGACCGACGCTTGCCAACGGAGCTTTGAAAGGCTGAAGCAAAAACTTACTGAAGCGCCCATTCTTATACAACCCGAATCAGGAAAAGATTTTGTGATCTATAGTGATGCATCCCACATCGGGTTAGGTTGCGTATTGATGCAGGAGGGCAAAGTCATTGCGTATGTCTCTCGACAGCTCAAGCCACACGAAAAGAATTATCCCACGCATGACTTAGAACTAGCAGCGATTGTTTTGGCTTTTAAGACGTGGAGGCACTACCTATACGGGGAAAAGTGTTACATTTATATGGATCATCAAAGCCTGAAGTACTTGCCCACGCAGAAAGACTTAAACTTGCGACAGCGAAAATGGATGCAATTGTTAGCCAACTACGACTATAAGATTAACTATCACCCGGGCAAAGCGAATGTTGTAGCAGATGCACTTAGTAGGAAGTCAATGCAACCGCTACGTGCTATGAGGATAGAATTAGAACCCACAGAAGATGGAGCTATCTTTGCAGAAATGCACGTGCGACCTACCTTACATCATCAAATACGTGAGGCTCAGAGGGAAGAAGAAACTATGAAGAAGCAGTACCCATATTTATTTCCGCCTGATAGGCTTCGGGGCGAAGCCTAAATTAACGAGGGAGGAACTGTCACATCCGCCCACTGTATTTATGTCTAGCAGTCATGTGCACAGCAAGAGAAAGGATCTGGAGAGGTCATCTCTGATGGCGGTTCCTAGAGAAGGTCGCAGGACCAAAGGGACTTAATTGCAAAAATGTAAAGTTTTGGGGAGGTAACTGTAATTTTCAAAAGTTGTACTGGAGGTTCTTAATAGTGCACATAACAAATTTCAAGAATGGAGAGTAGAGAAAAATCGGGTCGCAACGACGTGTAACGGTTTTTCCAGGAAACGTCCCGTTAGAGAGAAACAAAGACATGTAGACTAGGGGCATTTTGGTCATTTTAATTAAAATTTATACATGAATCCAAAGTAGAAAATAAACACACGAGTGCGTAGAGGACATTGAGGGGTTGAATATGAAATGATCGACAGTAGAAACAGAGGCCAGGCAAAACCCGAGCAAAGAAAGGACTTAAAGGGAATTTTGTAAAAAGTCGAGGGCTTATTGGTAATTTTTCAAAACGACTTGGAAACTTAAAATAGTCCTTAAAAATAAAAGTAGAGGTCGAGAGGATCAAAACCATATGTAGTTTGCCTCGTGAAACTGTACGGTTTAAAAGATACGATCAATTAATCGCCGGAGCGTAAAATGGGCCCGGTTCCATGTAGGTACCATATGGGTGACATGGAACAAATTGGGGTACCAAATGGGAAGAGGGACAAGTCGGAGGACTTAATTGGAAAGAAATGTATAAAAATCTTTTGATGGCCAATCATAATTAGCCATTTAAAAGTTATAAAAAGAAGAAAAGAAAAAGGTGTGGACAAATGGTCATAAACCATTCATCCAACCCAAAAGTGGACATCATTTCCACTATATATATCATGGCAAGAAGAGCAAAATCTCTCTCCCACAACCACTCCAAACCGTCGGCCTCCATAGGAAGAACACCAAAGGATTTCTAAATTTTGTCAAGTTTGATTCAAGTTCAAGGTGAGTTTTAAGGTTTTAAAGTATGTAGATTTCAATTCTAGTATCAATTTTGAGTATTTATATATCTATTGGAAGATTGGAAATTAGGGTTCTTATGGTGGATTTAGGAAAATTTTAAGTAGTGATGATATTGATTAATTAAATGGAAGAATCAAGGTTTCTAAGGTTCAATAAGGTTAGATTAGGGTTTAGTTTGAAAAGAAATGGAGGGTAGCTTATTATTCTAAATTGCTAAGGTTTATGTTTAAGGTTGCGTTCTTGAATTTCTTGAAGGGGAAACAAAGATTAAGGAAGGAGAAGAAGGAAAAGAAAAGGGGAATTAAAAGAACAAGGTTTGGTACTTTACCATAAAAGAAATTTTATTTTTCTTACAAACTTTGGTTTATGGAATTTTTGATGTTGATGCTTAAATGTATTGATTGAGTTCAAATTAAATATTTGAGTTATGTTCTTGGTTTCTTATGGCAATTGAGTTGGTTAAATTTAATTTAAACCAAGTGTTTTGAGAAAAATTTTGGCAAGTTGATTTGATGAACTTTAATTAGTTGATTTAAGTTAAACATGCAAAAGTTGTCAAAGGGAAGTGTTTGAATCTTCACTTTATCATTAAAGAAGCCTTCATATTGATTTGAAAAAGAAAAATAAACTATCCCATGTATTTCATATGTTTGGGCCGAAATGGTTCCAAAATGGCAGATTTCTGGACTCTTTTTGTGGCAGCTGTTTGAGGTAGCAAATGAATGAATTTTTCAACAAAATTTTACATGTAATTAGTCAACATATGAAATAAGTTTTATGTAAAATTTCAGCCAAAAATAAGATCATTTACCTGGTCAAATGAATGACTGAAGTGGACTGAAATTTTGACAAAAACCCAGATTTTACTATTCATTTGGCGCTTGCCTTTTTGCGATGCCGATTTTACGTGCCGCGATACTATTCATTTGGTCAATTTGTGATCTTTTGAGGAATGCTTTGAAGTGTTTATATGTTTATTGTGGATGTTAAATATGTGAAAAGGGTAATGGTTTGACTAAAGAATGTGGTGCGCGGCGTAAATGGCAAAGCGCGATGGGAATTAAAATGATTTCTCGAGTCACTCTAAAAGGAAGTTTGAGACTTAAATTGAATATTTTTAACCTTTATGCTCCGCTAGGGAGTTGGAAGTGGCAGATAAGGGTATGGTGCACTATACTAACTTATGCAGTACTGCTTGATATTGTGATTGAATTGTGATGATTTGAACTCAATGGTGAGGGCCATTGGGGGCCAATGGTGAGGGCCATTCCTATGATATGATAATGGTGGTGAGGGCCACCTATGTTACAGTGGTGAGGGCCACTGCCTTATCGCTATGGTTCCCTATATACCAGTAGAGCCAAAGTCCTGTTTTACTAAACTACGTAATGCAAAATGAGTTTGAATTATGGTTTTACATTTGTTGAAAGCATATCACTGAATGTACAATAAATTCCATTGGTTTAATGTTGGTTGATTTTTGATTCAATTATTTCCTTTTATTTCAAATGCTTTCATGTTTTACTTATATTTTCATTGGTAAAGCACCCACTGAGCGATATTGCTCAGCGAGTTAAGTTTTGGTAAAGCACATTGGTAAAGCACCCACTGAAACTAGGAGACTCGTAGGTTCAGAGCAGTAGATAACTCTTGAAAAGCGACGACCAGACCCACAGCAGCTCAGGGTAGATCTCCTAGTTTCCATTATGAGTTAACTAGTTGTGGCATGTATATGTGTATATAAGATTAAGAATTACTATGTTATATTGTACGTTAGTAATATGTAATAATAATAAACCTCTACTTTATTTTGTATTAGAAGTGTGAACTCTTCTTGCAGGTTTGTAGTTGAGGGTATAAGGTGGATTCATTGGGAGTGTATTGAAACTGATTGCATTCGCATTGGTTTATGTAAAAATGTTTTCAAAAATCAGAAAACTAGTTTTGTCGACACTTGGGACCCAATTTCTAGTCGAAACTCTGGCAAAATTTCTGTGAAAACCGAAACTAAAATTTGACTAAGTAAAATGGGTAGCAACATTAGGTTAGTGTGGCACCTCTACTCGGCTTATATACATAGGCCGGGAAGGGGTGTTACAATATCACAACTATGTAATCTGCTAGAGCTACCAAGGATCATACTCTAAGGTATTTCATGCTCTCAATTGATCCTGTTGTGTAAAACTGGTTCAACACCTTAGAGGAAAATATCCAAAAAGTTTGTGATATACTTTATAAAGCCTTCATTCAGTAATATGGGCACAATGTTGAATTGGCAGTGACTCTGATGGAGGCAGAAGCAATTAGACAAAAGCAAAATGAGAATTTTATTAACTATGTAAAGAGGTGGAGAAACAAGATTGCACTGCTTATGAAAAGGCTAGATGAATCAGACCAAATTAGGATGATTGTGAGGGGGACACTACCTAATTTCCCTGAACAGATGTCCCATACCCTTATTAGAGATTTTAAAGATCTTCTCTAAGCTAGCTTGCAAATAGAAGAGTAGGAACGGGAGAAGAATTGCTTTTCTGGAAGGAAGAATGAAAGAGGAAACTACCAATCTGGCAGTCAGAGTGCACAAAAAGAAATGGATATCAATGCAGCTACTAGCTAAGAAAATAGAAGAAAGTTTTTAGATCTTAGAAAACCTTTGTCTTGGGTTTTCAACAAGTTATAGAAAAAGGGGTTATTATAGCTGTTGGCTCCTTGACCGCTATATGATCCTCTGCCATCAAACTTTGATGCTAAGGCCTTTTGCCAATTCCATCAAATGTAAGGGCATGAGATAGATAAAAGTGTTCTATTAAGACTTGAAATTCAAGATCTTATTGACAGTGGTAAGCTACCTGAGCCGGATAAGCCCAATAAAAAGAGCAATCCTTTTGCCTAAATTTGGAAGAGTACCTCTACCAGCAACCTTCATGGTAGGAGGAGGATTCGAGGAAGATCTTGTCTTATCCTCCTTTCAATATGAGAGTATTGAATATGTGAAGAGAGAAGAAGCCCAACTCAACAAACTTCTCTTGGCTTGAATGTTGCTCATCTTATTTCTCTTTCATTAGTATTTAATTGGAATAATTACGTTTTTCAAATTAAAATTATTTGAATAATTTACTTTTATTGAATTTATAATTTTGTTGGCTTCTGATATTATAGTGCTCAACTGATGACGAGTCTACCTTGATATTCATGAATTAGTGTATCTATGTATCATGATCCGAATGACTGTACTAGGTGAGAAAATTATTCTATAATATTGAACTGTGTATGCTTACTTAGAGAGGGCTTCTACATAATTACTTGTCTAAGTTCTAGTCGATCTTAGAATATGCTTTGATGAACTTTCGAGGCAAAATTAAACTCTACTTATTTAAGGTGAAGATGATCTAGGCATTATTTAGTAAGCCAACAACTGAAATCCACCTTGTTAACATTGATCTTTAGTTTTTCTTATTGAGCCTTCATAAGATTTTAGCTTGATTTTCATTGGCTTTTAAGCCCAATAACCTACTCTATGCTATTGTGACACTTACGACAAGTCCGATGATCACTAAGATACTAAAGACTAAAGAAGATCAAAAGAAGGATATGTAGTCAAGACTATAATGATAGTTGAAGGACACCTGAATTAGACCTAATATCATATACTTATTGAGATAAAGTCAAGACTGAAGCAGACTTATGCCACTCAACTCATCCATTATTAGAAACACAAGTTGATACATACAAAACAACTCTTTTAGAGCTAAGACCTGAAAAAAAGAAAAAAAAAGAAGTCAAAGTAAAAAGAAAGAAGAATAAAAGAAAAAAGAACAAAAAAGAAAAAAAAGAGAAAAAAAAAAGAAAAAAGAAGAGGAAGGGAAAAATAAAACCCAAAAAGGCTATTCCGAAAGCCAACCAATTTCTTTTTTTACCTAAAGTAAGCAGAAAACTTCCAGTTAGTTTACGAGGACGATTGAATTCAATTGATCCAGTCTAGCCAAAGACTCAAATACATATGAGAAAGACCATATTTCATTCTAACACCCTTATACCCTATATACATATAATATACACACCCAGTAAATGTAAAATATGCATATACGATATAAAAATATCACATCCCCGTTTAATAAAAATTTTTATATTCCCAATTTAGAATTTCAAACACCTTAAAATGTATATTTAAATAGTAAATAAAGTATTCTTTTTTAATTATAGGTACCCAAAATAAATATTTCATATAAAAATCTCTGGAAAAAAATTCGTCAGACTTTTGTCTGTAAATTGGATATCCTAAAAATTCAACAATACCCAACCTGCATATAAATACACTCCCAATAAATATACATCAACCATTTCACCCCAACTTCTCAAACTCCTCCCATTTCCTCAAAACATTTATATATATACATATATATATATATATCAAAACATATATACACGTTCCTACATTACACAATTTATCCAAAATATTCTTTTTAATTTACAATACGCTAAAAAATATAAACTTAATATACAGAGTGATAAAATATACTATAACATATAATGTATACATGGTGGCAACTGGCTCTGATCTTGAAGAAACAAAATCACCTCAAATCAACCTCAAGTATAGACTCAACTATGTCTAGATGAACTCTCCAGATCTACTAGATCACCCTTGTCACCTGCACGATGAAATGCAATCATGCTAAGATAAAAGCCTAGTAGTACAAACTTTGATAATAATAAAACTTTAAACAATGCCAATATAAAATGTTATTATGCTATGTCACAATGTGGCATCCAAGCTCACTTTTAACATGTTCTTTCATCATTTAATAATTCACACAAACATATACACAAGCATGGGCCCAAACAAACAAATACATTTTTTAAATCCCAGAGTTACTATTTTGGTCCATAATGAAACCAAGTGTCTAGCCCCAAAGTAAAGACATATAGGAACAACTTAGATGACAATCCTTATTATTCACATATGCTCGATTCAAAGAATCGACCTCCTTTATAATTCATGTATTAGTAAGAATTATTCAGGATATCAGACGAGGATCAACATATAAAGCAAGTAACAAACATAATAAACATATGCATATTATGATTCACGAGATGCATGATTTGTACATAAAATTCCTACGATCCCCCACCGAGGTGGAACCATGCTCTTTACGATAATGAATTTACAAAGGGAAATAATCATATTACATGGCTTTACAAATCCTATACATTATTCTAAAATAGGATTGCATAACTTTACAAATCCTATACATTGTTCTAACAAGAAAATTACATCATTTCTTATGTACAATGGACCTAAGAAAGAATGAAAAAGAAATTTTGAATGTATGCCGGATGAATATTTAATGTTCATGGATTGAATAAGCACAATAACAATGGAATGATAGGGAGTGAAAATAAAAGAAGACAATAACAAAAAAGAAAAGGAATTCCAGTAATATCAAACTCGATAATCATTGAACTATCAAATTCAATAATAACCTGCAAGATCAAATGATCGATAATATAAACAGAATTAGATAAAAAAGTTGAATTTGATATTCTTTAGATTATCGAGTTTGAGAGTCTCCTCATACAGAGGCAGCCTGCAAGATCTATTAGCTAGATGAACTAGATATACAAACAATCAAATGAGAATGGCAAATTTGATAGTTAATAAATGTCAAGTTTGATAATATTTATAAGGCAGAATCATAAAGAAATCAGAAGTAGCAGCAAATATTCATATGTAGATGAGCATCATAATCGAATTCGATAATTATGGAATTAGCGAATTCGAGAATACCCAACATAAAGGATTAGTTGGTGACAACACATTGGTCATACTGAAAATGTATAGATGATTATTGCATTTGATACTCATATGACTATAAAATTCGACAATCATCTGCAATCTATGGTAGAAGTGTCTGCACTTGCAAAATTAGCACATGATCTATATCTATACATATGTTTGGATCAAAGATAAATTAATGATGGAAGGCATATATGTATGGAAGTATGACAATATATTTCAATAATTATAGAGAAATAACCTGCAAAAAAGAAAACATTAGTGGAGAACATGCTAGTATATATACTGGGCTTTGAATCACAATATCGAATTCGATATTAAGATGAATATCAAATACGATAACCATTCACCATTTTTGGCAGAAACGACATGTGTTTGCAAATTTCTCACACAAAATGCCTTAAAAGTTGTTTTTTAATTTTAAAGTACCAATCCTTGGTCCAAGAGAGTCAAATATAGTTATTATGAACTAGTTCCATTTCGTACTCAACAATTCAATTCAATCGAGAGTTATTATATTTCAGTTCTTAAATGAATATTTTTTAATTTCTTTTTAATGTTCCAGAAACTGACATATAAGCAGGTCGTCATCCGTCTAATTGATTGGTTGATAGGGCATGCTTACCCTCCTTCAGACATGTTTGTCCTCCGACTGACTGATTTGTTGATAGGGCATTCTCTACCCTCCTTCGGACATGCCCGTCCTCCAGCTTATGGATTTAATTTTTTTTTTTGAGAAAAGCTTATGGATTTGTTGATAGGGCATGCTCGCCCCCCCTTCGAACATGTTTGTCCTCTGGCTAATTATTTGCAAAAAATTTAGGTATTTTTTATGCTCCTAATATTTGTTAACTGATGTGTATCCTTTTTCCCCTTTGTGTGCAAAGAAGTTGAAAGTCTTGAAACATCTTTATTATGCATGTATGTGTATGTGTGTTTTTTTATAATCATTAGTAGGGTAGTTGTAACAATCCATGATCTGTAATTCCAAAATCATTTCTCATAGAGGGATTTATGACAATGATTTTGTTTAAACTCATCATCA
This sequence comes from Garcia nutans, assembly GCA_947685225.1. Classification (NCBI taxonomy): domain Eukaryota; kingdom Viridiplantae; phylum Streptophyta; class Magnoliopsida; order Malpighiales; family Euphorbiaceae; genus Garcia; species Garcia nutans. The sequence continues at coordinate 8,817,755 of CANTUV010000024.1, read as the reverse complement.
TGCATTTTCTTGTACTTTAAGTAGATACCTTTGAGATTCTTAAAGAGTTCATCGAGTCTTCATTAGGTTGGTATTTAGTGTTGTCCTAAGATGGCAACTAAGAGGGGGGAGAATTAGTTGTTTTGAAGAAATGATGCTAAAATAAAAATTTAAAATCAAACAAAGCAAGAGATGAGAATAGTATAGAAGAACATACACATAGAGTTTATAGTTGTTCAAATTATCATAATCCTACGTCCAATTCCTTAACAACTTGTTAAGGTACTACTAATCTTGAGCTTTTACAAGCTCAACTCTAACTTGGTGTTTTCACAAGTTCACACTAAACTTTTACTAGGCTTGAGTATTTTCCTCACAGCCCCAATAAGTGTTTTTCCAAGATCACTCTAAAACCTAAGTATTTCAAAGCTCACACTCAAACTCACAATTGTGTTTAATGCTCATACCAACACATAATTAAGTACAAAGAGAGTATTAATGTAAAGAAATGAAAATTTTTTATCTTGCCTATTAAAAGAAACTTTTTCTTCCTATAAGTGAAGTTTCTTAGGGTATTTATAGCCAAAATAGGTCTAAATAGCCTTTACTAATAATATTTTAGGGTCTATTTTATTTTGCTAGCTATTATAAGTATAATATGTCTGGCTCAAGTAGCGGTCATCTAAGCATGATAAATGGTTGCTTATGGACTTAGCGTGGTCGTCCATTGATCATGGATTATCACTCCATTTGAAAATTTTCCAACGGTCATGTTACTACTCAGACATAGATTTTTTGTCCATCATATGCCAACCTATGGTTATCAGGACCGTCGCCCTTTTCATATGTTAAATATCATCATTTAATGGCTATTCCACTTGTCATAGATTTATTTGTCAAAGAAATTATAGCTAAATATGAAAGGTATGGTCACCCTTCTTTTGATAGCAGTCGAATTAGCTGACTCGCGTCGAACTTCTAAGCACACTTTAGGCCGTGAATCCTACTACCAATGTTTGTGATTTCAACTTTAAGATATAAGGACGGTCGCTAAGATTCAAGGACACTAGAGATGTGCTAACATGTGATCATTCTTCTCATAGCGCCTGTCACTGGATTCTCTACTGTAAGTATTGAAATGTTTTCCACTTGAGGTATAATCATCCATATTGGTAGATGGTTGCGAGTTACATAATAGCGGTCGTCTTTAAGGTCAAACTTCTTACTGTAAATACTACTATAACTTTATTTATTTTTCAAAGCATCAGGGGTAGTCGTCTAAGGCTTGAGGATGATCATTATATGTGCCCGTTCTGCCAATTTTGCATACTACATTCCTGCATCAAGAATCTTAAAAACCATATTAAATGTATCATTCAATTTGAGTGCTAAAGATTAAAATAGAGATTATTTGGCTAACAGTCTCCCCCTTTTTGACTTCGGCAATCAAATTAAATGGAGATGAAAAAAGATAATGTAAATTGAAATTGAAAAGAAAATCCCCCCCTAAACTTATGCTTTCATTACAGGTTTATCACTTTGTTTATCACTTGTAAAGCTCAAATATTATGTTTGCTAAGCTCAAATTTTATTTCAGTCAATTATTTTTCATTTTAGTTATTTTTAATCAATCAATATCTTCCAATCAATATATCTCTAATTTGTCCACCTTTGACAAAGGCAAAAAGAAAGAAGGTAAAAGAATACCATTAATTAAACAGAAAATAAATAGAAAAACCATTACATGCAAAACAACATTTAAAAGAGAGAATAAAAAAAAGAAAAAACTAGTTAGAATCTTCATCCTCTAGTTCTTCATCCATAGGGGCCTTGCCCTTGTCAAGAAGAGGTTGCTAACTAGTGTTGGAGCTAGCATCTTTTCCAATAGATTCTACTTCAAAAGGACTTTCTTCATGATCACTCACATCCCATTCTTTGAGGTCACATTGAGGCAATTCCATTTTGCCTTGCATATGATACAAGACATGATGGTTATGGGTTAGAAGGTCGATTCATTTATTGAGCTTCTGAAATATCTTAGAAACATACCTTTTGCAGTGAGACAATTGTTTTTGAAGGGAGTTAATGGCTTTAAGGATGCATTTGGTGGGTAAGCTGACTTTTTAGGAATAAGGCTTTTGTGGTATTTGCACAGCTACTTCCAAGGTTTCACCTTCTCCTTCAATTGCGTACCTTGGCCTCTTCTTGTCTCTATCTACTACACCTTTGCTCCCATAAAGATATACATATGTGACATCAATTTTTCTAGATAGTCCATGGTAATGGCACTTGCAGTGACATCAAAAGGATTCCTCAAGGTAGTAAGGTTAAGATCATTAAGTAAATTCATGTGCCCAGCTATTTGAGTAATATGTGAGGAAATAAAGAAGGTTCTTTACCTAGTTGTGGCACAGTGATACAAGGTATCTATCAATAATTTTGGTATGGTTATAGGAATGTTATAGGTAAAAGCATAGAGAAAAATTAAGCCTCTCTTAGTCACTTTTTCATTACCATCAGCCCTTTGGTGGATACTATAGGTTATGATCATGTGGAGCATCCAATGGAAGAGAGATTTACTGTGCCTAGCTTTAAACTCCTTCACAAAAGAGGTTTCTACAGAAATTTCTTACCAAAAAGAGGAAAGAGTTTGGTTAGAGAAGGCAATATCATTGTAGGTGATGGCTCCTTCAGTTGAGAAACCCCAAATTTTTGCAAAATCCTTTAGGGTTAAGGCATGATATTGATCAAAGAGCTTAAATCTAATTCCATACCAACCTAAAGCAAAATTTTCAATTGTTTCTATTTAAAGGGACATTAAAAATTCTCTACTAAGGTTAGGGTAACCTACCTCATCCAGATAAACAAACTTTCTCTACCCAATGACATCAAGACACTTATCTATTTCATCCTTAATTTGAAGTGCAAAAAGTATACCTCCAAAAGGGATTTTTATACCTTTCATTTTCTTGTTCTTAAGCATAACATATCTAATGTCTTCTTCAGGAGTTTGGTGATGGGGTTTATGAATTTTCTCTCATCTTATAGGTTGTGGAGAAGAAGGAGGAGCATTTACTTATTCTTTAATTACTATCCCAGCTGGATTCTTTCCTTTCCCTTTAGAAGAGATCTTCTTCTTAGGTGCCATCAGCAAGATGAAGAGAAATGAAAAAGAAAGCAGGGTTTTAGAGTATGAGGGATTTGAGATGAATTTGAGATTATATATGGTGTTTATTTGTTTAGAGTGATAAAGGCAGAGTGGTAACTGAAGTTTATGGGTATTAATATGGAGAAGATGGAAAACTAGCCGTTTCTAGATGTTAGAAGGGTGAATGAGTAAAATCAGTCTAATAGATAACAGATAAAAAATTTGAGCAGGGTGCATCAGATGTGATTGTAGACCCTTAATTTTTAACTGGATTCGGTCCGATATTTTAAAACAGTTCAAAATAATTTTTTGTGGCATTTTAACATTTATTATTTATTTTAATAAAATTTATTTTTAATGATTTTTATTACTTATAATATTTATTTTATTTATTATTTATTTTTATAATATTTAATAGTTATTTTTAATAAAATAAAAATATCAAAAAAAGATAAAAAATAAAAAAATAAGCGACAACAGAATTAATGACGATTGCGGCAAACGCGACGAATTGGCCACATGCCAATTCTCCGCAGGTTTTGCCTGAAGTGAAATTGTGCCCCGCGCATAATTTTGCCTGCGCTCAACCACAGCTCGCCCCCAGCTCGCCTAACGCCAGTCTCGCCCTGGCTCGCGCACAGTTTTTATCGAAACCTTAATTTACTTGGTTTTTGATTTTATTTCCAAAATAATTTTTAATTTTCTTAACTTACTAGGTTTTTTATTTTTTGCCTATAAATACCACATTAAAAACACAGAAAAAAGGGGGATTTATAGGAGAATAATTTTTTTAGACTTTTGCAATTTGGACACAGAGAGGACTTTGGCCATTGGATTGGCTGCTGGAACTCTGGAAAATTCAGTATCCATAAAAAAAAACCCTAAGCAAGCTTCATCAACTTGAAATAGCAAGCAACAAAGCAGTAAAAATGAGAGTGAAGCATCAAACCGTTTGAACAATTTTACAAAGGCAGTGATACATTGACTTGGTTTCTGCCCAGCCAAAGTTTAAGTTATTAAGTTATGGTGGAGTCTTCAAATGCAGGTACAACCTTCTAAACTGTCTAAAATCATAACAAGTTATGTTTACTAATATTATAAAGTTCATATCTATTGTTTAGTTTAAACACATCTAATAAAGTTCTGTTTGATAACATTATCAATTTATATCCATAGTGTCTTTATTGAAATATATTCAATAGTCATGTCTCGTACCAGTATCAATATTAAAAGTTATTAGGGTTTACAGTGACTATGTTTTTATCAAAACCCTAAACCCTAGCACTGTCTTCGTAAAAGTTCTAATTTTTTTTATCAAAACCTTAACCCTAATTTCTAAACTAAAAACCCTAGCCTTGTTTTCCAAAACCCTAATCATATTTTCCTCAAACCCTAAAACTAGTTTTTAAAATTTTCAACACCAAAACTTACAACCCTAAAGACCAGTTTTCAAAATTCTATTATTTGTGTATTTATTTATGTATTATAAGTCTTTGTGTTTAACTTCCTTCAAAATTCTAAAAACCTTAATTTAAGATGTAACCCTAAATTTATATATTTATTGCTTTATTTAATTTTAGATTTGATTATGTAGTTTATTATATGTTTTGATGATTGATTTATTTAATTTTGATGTTTGGTTTATTTAATTTATAATGGATGCATATTTTTTTAATTATTATTTATTTATGAAAATTGTAAGAGGTATGTTTCCATGATTGGGTACCTCATTAATTAATTTTCATGTAATTTAAGTTGTTTTTATATTTTGAGATTAATGTAAAGGACACGTTTTCACCTTTTGGTGGATGTCCTATTTAGTTTTAGACATTGGACGATGTAAGGACACGTTTTCATCCTCGGATGGGTGTCCATTTATTTGTTTTGTTTGAACATTGCTTTGATTTTAATATAATGATGCTTTATTTTAATTATTGCATGTAATATGGATAATGTCATTATATTTAAAAGTTTTATAATATTAAGACCTGCAAAGGAGGCCGGATCCAATGAACCGGGCGTTGTGGGGGTGCTGGGCCATTTCTCACCTTCCCCACACCTACCTACCTATTAGGGGGTTGGGGATTCCTTAGGAATCGAGTCATCCACCCTTTTTTTTTTCTGGCCCGTCTAGGTGGCGACTCCATTTTCTCTGGGCTTAGGCCTGTGTTCTCTAAGGCCCCGAGCCTAACAATGCAGAAGTCGCAAGAACTATTCCACCGAGAGTGGGGGCAAAAATCTCCGTTCACAGTGGCGACTACACTGGGGATAAGAGAAGTTGATTCCATTAGTCTTTATATTATTCTATTCTTTCTTATTATGATATTATCCATTTCATCATATTAGATTTACATCGTGTGCGTGTGTTAGGACATCTATGTTACCCGTGTTGTGTTATGTAAGGGATACCATACTTTCACTCAAGGTATGGAGATCGAGCATGACATAACCACTCATAGCCTTGTACCTTTTGGTATATACTTGCTATGGGAACCTAAGCCTTTTAATCTAATTACTAAAGCTCATGTAATTGGCCTAGTTACTTTCCTTAGGTTTTTACCTCAAATGCTTGTTGTTTGACTATGGTTAATTCATCTTGGCTTAAATCATGGCTTATTTGGTTTGTTCTTTTTCTAATATGACCCAAGTACAATTGTAAGCTCAAAATAAATTTTTCTTTAAAGTCCAAAAGACCAAAGCTATTTTCAAAACTTTTCAAGATGGTCTTTGGACATAAAACTTTTCTAAAAACAAATAAAAAAATTCTTTTCTCATGACTCAAATACAAAGTCAAAAATCCATTTTTTCTAAAAATCTTTTTACAATGGGTTTTTTCAAACAAAACTATTTTTGCATTTCATCCAACCTTTTCTTTCAAAGAGCTTACAAATTATTTAGGTCAATTACAAAATACCAAAAATCAATTGTGAGCCTAGTTTATACTAAGAATTATTAATCATGGGCATATTTTTGGCATGAATCATTAGTTACTTTTTCAAGTAAGAAATCTATTTATAATAAATCTTTTAATTTAGTTTTAATCCAATATAGCATAAAAGCTGCTTTAGTTGGTTGAATGGATTAAAACCTAATTAATGTGAATTATCATGAACTGATTTTCGTTTTTGAAAATATAACTATTGGTTAAACCGTCCGAGGAAACTTTTTGAAAATAAAATATCCCACGTTCATATTTTTTTACCATAAACCTCAGAAAAGAGACTCGCCATTCGTGTGTAGAAGTTATAAGGTTGGAAGGAACGTCCTATTTATCTTTGTTTTTTTATTATTTGTGCATACATGTATACATGCATACATACATTTGTATCTCATATCATTAATTCTCTCTGGATCATAGCCCTGGATTACAACAGTTTAAAAGCCTATAACAATCCCACTTAAGCCGGTGACAAAGAATCTAGCAGCAACTCAATTACTTTTTCACCGAAAGGAATCAAACCCGAACAAATTCAAAGAATGCTAGACGATGCCCTTAATGCTAAGATGGGAGAACTAAAGGGGGCCCTAGCTGAGATCATGAAAAGTCAAATGGCTACAATGTTTGGAAACACTGCTGAAGCATCCGCAAGAACTAAGAAAGCAGGGAATGGCTAAAGTTGGTGAAGTAGTCTTCGATGATGACAAGATGGTTATGGATGGTGATGAATACTGGGCCTAATACTTCTAAGATCCTTAAGATAAAAATAAGGAGCCAAAGGTTGTTGAGAAGATAAGTTTTGAAAAGACCGAAACTTCTGATGTTGAGAAGATGATTGTTGATTTAGAAAAGAAATTTGAGAAGAAGCTAAAAATTGAAGAGATGTCTGAGATCGACAAACTGTTTGAACAAGATGAGGAGTCCCTTATAAGTTTAAGATGCCTTCCTTTGCTAGGTACAATGATATTGGAAATCCTCATCTCCATGTGAAGCAGTACATCACTGCTATGCAATTTGCCCGAGCGACTAAAGCTCAAACTCTAAGATATTTCATGCTCTCATTGGATCCTGTTGTCCAAAATTGGTTCAACACCTTAGAGGAAAGCACTCAAAAAGATTGGGACATGTTGTACAAGGCTTTCATCCAGCAATATGGGTACAATGTTGAGATGGAAGTTACCTTGATAGAGGTGGAAGCCATTAGGCAATGACCAAATGAGAATTTTGTGGACTATGTGAAGAGATGGAGGAATAAGGCGTCTTTGCTCAAGAAGAGGCCCGATGAATCATATCAAATCAAAATAATAGTCAGAGGCATCCTGCCTAACCTTCGTGAGAGGTTGTCTCATACCCTTATAAGGGATTTCAATGACCTCTTTCAAGCTGGTTTGCAAATAGAAGAGTGGAAAAGAGAGAAGAACCATTTTTTTTGCAAAATAGAATTATCAGTCTGACAATCAAAGTACACATGAAAAAGTTGATGTCAATACAACTAGTCAAGCAAATCGAATGGAGTTTTCAGATCTAGAAAAGCCTTTGTCTTGGGTCTTCAACAAACTACAAAAGAAGGGACTATTACAGCCATTGGCCCCTCAACCTTTGCCGAATCCTTTACCCCCAAAATTTGATACTAAAGCCTTTTGTGAATTTCATCAGACACAAGGACATGAGACAGACAAATTCTTGCGACTAAAACATGAGATCCAAAATTTAATTGACAGTCGTAAGCTACCTGAGCCTGATAAGCCCAGCACAAAAGACAATTCTTTGCCAAGGTTCAACAGAGTGCCACCACCAGCAACCTTCATGGTAGGAAAAGGATTGGAAAAACAAAAAAAAGGAGAAGAAAAAGGGGAAAGAAGAAAGAAAAAGAAAATAAAATAAAACCCAAAACGGTTCAGAAATTCAACCGAGTTCTCTTTTACCTAAGGTAGCAAAAGACTTCCATTTGGTTTATGAGGATAGTTTAACTGGAATTGGTCCAATCTAATCAAAGATTCGATCAAAATTAGAGAAAAAAGGGAAAGACCATCTAGGTTTTAAAAGTCCTATACTTAACAATCCTACAAAGAAAAAGGACAAAATGATAAAATGCTCAAAGAAAGGGAAGAGTAAGAAAAATAAAGAGAAAGAAAAGGAAAAGGAAGAAAAGAAGTGAATTTGGGTACCAAACTTTTTTCAAGGGCAATGACTATCCCGATTAAGATCTAGATTAATGCCAAGAAGATGGGAGAACACTCAAAGCTCTATTTTTTCATGCTCCCAATTGTCTAAAGTTCCAACAAGCAGTTTGTAGTGTGAAGGTTTGTCCATTGTGTCACATCATCTCCAATCTCAAAATGGCTTTCATTTAACCCGTGTCCCTTATAGACCCCATTTCAAGCCTATCAAAGACATGTTGATCTCTCTTGGTAGGTAGAGTCTATTAGTGGAGATAGTTTGAATAAGCATGCATATGAGATGGATAATATTTAAACTCAATGAGACCTTTGGCCAAGTAATGTGTATGCGCCTATCTAAAGTGCAACAATTCTTGTCCAAATAGAAATGATTCCCTTGTTTAGTACGATAACTAGGGTTGTCATGTTATAGATATGTTAAATTTGAAAATTGTGTCCTGAGATAAATTGACATTGATTTGGCAAAGCCAACATTTGATTTCAAAATCAAAATTCAAAAAAATTTTTTTTACAAAGCCTTCAAGTTAAGGGAAATATGTCGAATTATAGAACCTAAAAGGACACATTGGGCAAATAAAATGATTATTGGTGAGGTTATGAAGAAGCTACCAATTGACATACTGAATCATAATTTAAAATGGATGTATCTCTGCTGCTTGGGGCCTCCATTATTCATGTTTTCAACATCTTTAAGATAAAAGCTATAAAAGCGAAGCCTTCTGCCATTCAAGTGCAAGGCCTGAACGAGCATCTGGAAGAAATTCGTGAGAATATTTCAGCTGATAACCTCAGTTTGTGAGTCAATAGAATCACTGTAAGTATTATCCATACATGTCATACATACATGAGCATATCACACTCCATTTTTATTTGTCAAAAGTAAACAGTAATATTCTATGAAGTAACCATAAAGTAGATATGGAATCAGGAGGCATGGAAAGCCCATTGCATGAGGAAGCTCCAGTCATTTTGCGAAAGAAGAAATACACGCTTGTGTGAAATGCTAGGCAAGACAAACATCAATCAGAGCCTACATGAAAAAATCATTAGTTTGAGCCTACAAAGGAGGCAAAGTTTCTCCTTTCAATTTTTTGAGTTTATGCATGTACAAAATATTTTGAGATTCACTTCTAATATTTTGCCACATAGTGGGCAAGGAGAAGATATGAAGGCTATATAAAAAAATGGCTAAATATTTTGCAAAAGTGCCTGAAAACTGTTTACTCACTATTCACTAATATTGAGATTCATTGTGGGCTCTTTTTTTTCTTTTTCTTTTCACGGGAATTACTGTTTTTCCCTTTTGCCTTTTGTCATTTTCCTTTGCACTTTGCCTATACAAATGATTCATTTCTTCAATACTCATGCACACTTACATTCATTCACAAATCATTTATATATTTTCATAGCTAAAGTAAGTAGAAAGTTGAGTAGAGAGTTGATCAACAAATGGAGAGGATGCATGCTTCGAGATCAGGGCCTTGATACAATGCTGAGTTGATAGAATTTATCGATGATATAAAAATGGTATTATAAATCTATTAGTTGGGATGCATCTTCATCGCAGTTCAAGGCAAAAAACTAAGGTAACATTACATGTAACACCCCGATACCCTATATAAGTACTATGCATATACCTAGTATACATACAGTAAATATATAAAGTATAAGGATGTCACTTTTCATTACCTTTTAAAAACCTGTAATAGAGTTCAAACCATAATACATTAATTTAAATAACATTTACAAAATCATTATCTTTATTAAAAACTTCATTTATACATATAAATACTCTCTCGTCAGAAATACATCATAATTAGAATTTATACATGTATGCATTACCCTCTAGTTGGTCTCGACAAACTTTACTCTTCTTGTGGCATAACAAAAGACTTCATATATTCCATCTGTATACCTGCGCGAATAAACACCCGCGCTAAGCCCGAGAGCTTAGTAGTCCAAATATAAAATATAAACATATAGTATAGAAGTATTGATATATAATGATACATCGATTCAATATATAATTAGTTCTTATCATATCTTCTTTTCTTTTTAATTTTATCTTTAATATATCCTAGCTAATTTCATATATGATGTATATATATACATAATATTATCACCAACCCCAATGCATCACCAATACTCAAAACCAATATATTAATACCCCTACATTATATATATACCACACCAACCATTATTGCAATACACACTTTACATATCATACCAATTATTATTGCAATACACACATTACATATCATACACTCATTATTGCAATACACACATTACACATCATATCACTCATTATTGCAATACACAATTTACATATCATATAAATCATAAATCATATTTCCAATAAAGACAACCTTTATCATCAACCACAATTCATTTACATATTACACTTAATAACATTATATTATTCACAATTCACCAAGCATAATTCATTATTAATACTCACAATCAATATTTCAATACTTGCATTTCACATTGACAATAAAGATAGACTCGGGCCCAAAACACTAATATGTTATTCAAAGTTCAGAGTTACTGCTTTGGTTCATAGTCACAATCATCACGCCCGTAGGCAATGTATATACATGTACTCTATCCATGGATAGTGTAACAGACCCAGTCTCTTGGACCATCAACTCAACACATATGAGGAGATCCTCAACCCGGCAAGACTGTTACAAATCATATATCTCATATTCATAATTCTTATAGTGTAACAGACCCAGTCTCTTGGACCATCAACTCAACACATATGAGGAGATCCTCAACCCGGCAAGACTGTTACCTTTCATCATTTCTTAGGCATGCCACCCAAATCCAGAACTCTGAAACTGAATAACATATTAAACAAACAATTCATTTATTATTTCATTATCAATCTCATCATCAATTAGGCCAACATGCCTTATCTCTTTCAATTGAATTATCATAGCCAATCACAATGGCTTCATATCATATCATATCTCAATCCATATGATACATATAGCATTATTGATATCACATTTCAAAGTATATTATTCATATAATACATTGCCATACACAAGATTCACAATGCATATAACATAACATTTTCTCACTTCTCAAAACACATTAACATCATTCATTACTAGAGCATTTATCATAACAAATTGCACATACCTTAAGAATGATCCTCATTTCTTCCTACCTTTCCCATTTCATATTTCATCCTTTATATATATTCTTCATTTACATTCACAATATAATAGCTTATTTAATACTTTCATCCCAATGTGTTAATGTTCAAAGACATATAAGGATATACAATCAAATAGGGTTTATGCTTACCTTGTTAATGATCTTCACATCCTTCACATCATTCAATCATCACCTTAGTCCAATTATGTTAACAATATAATAGATCACTTAACACATTTGCAAACAAATGTGTTAAGCCTCAAATTATGTAATTAAATACAATCATATGTATTGGTACTTACCTCAAGAACTAGTCCCATCAATCTATACATTTCTTTTCTTTCCAAGAATTCTCCACATTTAGGTTAATGCAACCCAATCTCTTCAAAACCTTTGAGGGACACGGGCAGCACCACTTGAGGGACACGGTTAGGGCAATTCAACCTCTTCACAATCTAATCCAAAAGGAATATTAGCAAAATGACCATATGAATAGTACATTCTGGTTTAAGACTCCATTTTATCCTTATTTTGAAAAATTGTATAAAATAATCTACTTGACTAAAAATTCTAAAATTTTTACAGAATTTATTTTTGTATCTTAAAATCATTCCTTTAAAATTTCAGATCAAATTGAACACAAAATCTTGGTCAAATAGTTCACCTAACCAGACTGCCCCAATTGCCCTGCATCCTGGCAGCAGTTCTGAACTTTGTGAATTCCATAAAACAAATTCAATCAACGTGGTTCCAAATTATTTTTCTCAAATACTAGACTCACTAAGCAACAACATATCAAAAATTCAATTGGATATGATTTTTCTACATTTTATTAAAAATCCCGAAATATAGCTGTCTCAGTTAAGGTACCTGCTGGAACAGGTCTAATAAAAATAATCTTTCTAAACTCATAACCATTCCAAAATCGAATCAACATATTTTTCAGTCATTCTAGACTCATAGAGGCACAACATATCAAAAATTCACTTCAAGAACATTTTTCTATAATTAATTAAAAATCATACAAGTCACAGCCTTTATTAATTGTAAAACAGAAAAAAATTCACTAAACACAACTCTTACTCTTCCATCACCAACACCAACCTAGCTTCTTATCTTTAATTCCATTTCAACACTTTTACACACACCATACATAAACACACTCCATCAAACTCAAACAAAATTCCAAATAGAACAAGAGAAATCAAGAGAAAACTTACCTTAAATGAAGAAATTCCACAAATCTCTAACCAAAACCCTTGATTCCTTCTTCAATTTGATTATAGAACTTCAAACACCTCCCTAGCTCTTTCTCTTCTTCAATGGCCGGCCTCTTCAAGAAAGAAAGAAGAAAATACCAACAAGTCAACCACTTTTCTTCTTTTAATCTCCACCATGCAACTTAACCAAAGAAAATTACCTCCATGCCCTTCATCCATTTAATTAATCTTTTGTCTCATATATACCCATATATATAATTTCACATGCCACAAATAAATATCATCTTGTATTGACCAACCCTTTTGACCAATGTATATGTTAGTTATACAACCATATAAACAACATATACACTTCTCTCTACACCCTCTTTTCTTCTCAAAACACAAATACCTATACATTCTTTTCCCAACTTCTTTTCTCTTGTAATTTAACACATATATTCAATCCAATATATAACAATAACATAATCAAAACTTTTAAGGTATACATGAGGATATTACATTACAACTTAATATTTTAATAGCACAAATATGTATTCATTATTTTATTTTATTTCATTTTATTATTTCATTTTATTATTAGTTTTTAGTTTTAATTATTAATTATTAATAGTACTTAATAGTAAAAATATTCATATTAGTAAGGGCCCTCAACACTGACAGATGGATGGCAAATTCATTGCTGCATAAAATGGTCGACCCAAGCAAATATAGTAAAAATCCTCGAGCATATTGTTTAGCTATTTCTCTATGAACCCATCCATTATAACTCATCCAATAACTCTGAATCGGCTCAATTTTTATCTTGAAGGACTCTTTTAATGACGGTTCCATACCGATTAACTGTTGAATTTCTTCATGTGTCAGAATATTATTGGTAAGAGGGACCAGAAGGCCATAGTACCGGATATCAGTTATGGTTGTATAATCGATTGGACCAATAGTCATCTCTCCTACAGGTAGGTGAAAAGTATGGGTCATGTCCATCCACCGCTCCGACAATGCTTGAACTACACTCCTGTAAAGGTAGGTGAAAAGTATGGGTCGTGTCCATCCATCGCTCCAACAATGCTTGAACTACACTCCTGTCTATCGGACACTCCTCAGATAGTAATTTCAAGATAAAGCTTTCAAAACTGCGCTCTCGATCAATTTATTTTACCCGAGAGGGTGCTACATTATACCATTATCGGGCTTTATAGATACACCCTTTGCCCCGGACAACACAGCGATCGCGCTAACATGAAGCCAGGTAAGCCAACACGAGATGAGTATATCATCCTACCAATACTACTGATTCATAGCCAAAAATTACTCGTTACGTTCTATTTTAATTAATTAATTAAATTATTAAATTCTTAATAATAGTTCACTAATTAATTTACTTTTAATATTTCATAATCTTTAGTACTATTAATAATTAATAATTAAAAACTAAAAACTAAAAATAAAATAAAATAATAAAATGAAATAAAATAATGAATACATATTTGTTCTATTAAAATATTAAGTTGCAATGTTCCCTTAGTTTTTTGCCTTGAACTGCGATGAAGCTGCATCCCAACTAATAGATTTATAGTACCATTTTTATATCATCAAATAAATTCTATCAACTCAGCATTGCATCGAGGCCCTGATCTCGAAGCATGCATCCTCTCCATTTGTTGATCAACTCTCTGCTTACTTCAACTATGAAAATATATAAATGATTTGTGAATGAATGTAAGTGTGCATGAGTATTGAAGAAATAAACCATTTATATAGGCAAAGTGCAAAGGAAAAAGACAAAAGGCAAAAGGGAAAAACAGTAATTCCCATGAAAAAAAAGAAAAGAAAAGAAAAAAAAGGGCCTACAGTGAATCTCAGTATTAGTGAATAGTGAGTAAACAGTAATAATTATTAATAGTACTAAACAGCTGAACCTAAGACAGGGATTTTCCCAACTCTAAAAATTGTCTTCTATTTGCTTGACTAGTTGCATTAACATCTACTGCATTTTGTGCACTTTGGCCTCTAGATTGATAATTTTTCCTCTCATTCTTTCTTTCAGAAAAATGGTTGTTCTCTCTTTCCCATTCTTCTATTTGTAAAACAACTTGGAGAAGTTCTTTGAAACCTTATAAGGGTGTAAGACATCCATCATGCAGACTGGGTAGGACACCCTTGACTATCTTCCTAATCTGGTCAGACTCATCATGCCTCCTTTTGAGAAGTGCAGCCTTATTTTTTCATCTCTTCACATAATTAATAAAACTTTCATTTTGTTTTTGCCTGATAATCTCTACTCCATTAGGGTCACTTCCAACTCAACATTGTACCCATTCTGCATGATGAAGGCTTTGTACAACAAATCCCAATTATTTTGAGTACTTTCCTCTAAGGTATTGAACCAATTCTGCACAACAGGATCTAGTGAAAGCATGAAGTACCTTAGAGTTTGAGCTTTGGTAGCTCTAGCAGACTGCATAACAGTGATGTACTACTTCATATGGAGATGAGGATTCCCAATTTCATCAAATTTGGCAAAAGATGGCATCTTAAACTTGTACGGGACCTCTTCATCTTGTTTAAACAGCTTATCCACCTCTGACATCTCTTCAGTTTTCAACTTCTTTTCAAACTTCTTTTCCAAATCATCAATCAGCTTCTCAACATCTAAAGTTTCAGTCTTTTCCATGATTGATCTTTCCAGAACCTTATGCTCTTTCTTCTTATCTTGAGGATTGTGAAAGTATTGAGCCCAGTCATCATCGTCATCAACAACCACTTTGTCATCATCAAAGGCTACTTTGCCAACCTTAGCCTTTCCTTTGTCCTTCTGCTTCTTAGTGATGGCAGATGCCTCAACGGTGTTTCCCAAAAGTGTAGTAAGTTGGCTCTTCATAGTCTCAACCAGGGCCTCCTTCAGTTCTTCCATCTTTGCATTGAGGGTGTTGTCCACTATCCTTTGAATCTATTCGGGCTCCATTACTTTCGGTGAGAAGCTAACTGAGTTGCTACTGGATTCTACATCACTGGCATATGTTGGGTTGTTGGACACTCTTGAACTATTGTACTCCAAGTCTGTGAGCCAAAAAAGATCAATGACATGTAATGAAATGTATGTATGCATGTATGCACAAATAACAAGCAAACAAAGATAATTAGGACGTTCCTTCCAACCTTATAACTTCAACACACGAATGGTTAGTCTCTTTTCCTAGGTATATGGTCAAATAAAATATCAACATGGGATATTCTATTTTTGAAAAATTCCTTCGGATGATTTTAACCAATAGTTATATTTTCAAACATAAAAGTCAGTCCATAATAATTCCCATTAATTAGGCTTTAACCTATTGAATTAATTAAAAATAGCTTTTATGCCATATTGGATCAAAACAAAATTAATAGGTTTATCATAAATATATTTCCCATTTGAAAAAATAACTAATGATTCATGCCACAAACAAGCCCATGATTAACATTTCTTGGTATAAATTAGGCCTACTATTGATTTTTTTGATTTTTCATAATTGACCTAGACAGTTGAATGCTCGTTAAGAAAAGGTTTTAATTTTGATGAAGTGCAAAAATAGTTTTGTTTCAAAGCCCATTGTAAAAGATTTTAGAAAAAATGGATTTTGGGCTTTGTATTTGGGCCATGAGATAGAATAATTTTTGACCCATCTTAAAAAGTTTTAAAAATAATTTTGGTCTTTTGGGTTTAAAAGAATAAAACTATTTTGAGCTTACAACATAGATAGGTCATATTAGAAAAAGAACAAACCAAATAAGCCATGGTTTAAACCAAGATATATCAATCATAGTTAAATAATAAGCATTTGGGTAAAAAACCTAAGGAAAGTAGGTAGGTCAATTACATGAGCTTTAGTCTTTGGTTTGAAAAACTTTAGGCTCTCATAGCAAGTATATGCCAAAGGTACAAGGCTATGAGTGGTTATACCATGTTTGATCTCCATACCTTGAGTGAAAGTATGGTATCCCTCACATAACATAACATGGGTTACACGGGCGTCCTAACTCAGGCACATAATGTAATCTAAATGATGCAATGGACAATATCATAATAAGAAAGAATAAAATAATATTAAAACCAATGGAATCAACTGATCTAAGTATGGCCTAAACACCCAATTCATTAAATCCATGAATGCAGTTGGTGTATTCGTCATCCCAAAAGGCATCACTAAAAAC
Organism: Garcia nutans; assembly: GCA_947685225.1. Classification (NCBI taxonomy): domain Eukaryota; kingdom Viridiplantae; phylum Streptophyta; class Magnoliopsida; order Malpighiales; family Euphorbiaceae; genus Garcia; species Garcia nutans. Next base: position 8,800,925 of record CANTUV010000024.1, on the reverse strand, counting down.
TCATAATGGCCATACCTCATACGGAATGCAGTCTTAGGCACATCTGCATCCCTAACTCTCAATTGATGATAACCCGATCTCAAATCAATCTTGGAAAATACTGCAGCTCCCTTCAACTAATCAAAGAGACCATCAATGCGAGGCAATGGGTATTTATTCTTGATGGTCACTTTATTCAACTACCGATAATCAATGCACAATCTTAAAATGCCATCCTTCTTCTTTACAAACAACACTGGTGCTCCCCATGGTGATACACTAGGGCGGATAAACCCTTTATCAAGAAGCTCCTGTAACTGCATCTTCAACTCCTTTAATTCAACAGGTGCTATCTGGTAAGGAGTAATAGAGATAGGAGTGGTACCGGACATCAAATCAATACCAAACTCTACCTCTCTCTCTGGAGGCAACCCTGACAAATCATCAGGAAACACATCTGGGAACTCTGCTACTGTAGGTATGTTGTCCAGCTGAGACTTCACTATCCTGGTGACATGAGCCAAATATGCCTCAACCCCTTCCGGATCATCCTCCTAGCTGACATAACTAAAACAAACATGGATGCAAGGTGTGCTTGCTCACCAGATACCACCACGTCTTTCGCATCACATGTTTTCAATGTAACACATTTCTGCCGATAGTCTACCACAAGTCCATGTCGGGATAACCAATCCATGCCTAAAATCACATCATACTCCCTAAAGGGCATCTCAATTAGGTCACTGTGAGCGGGGATTTTTGCCCTTACTCTCGGTGGAATAGTTCTTGCCACTTCGGTACTATTTAAGCTTAGGGCCTTAGAGAACACATGCCTAAGCCCGGAGAAAATACAGTCTCTACCCGGACGGGCCAAAAAAAAAAGAAAGGGGTAGATAACTTGATTCCTAAGGAATCTCCAACTCCCTAATGGGTTCAGAAAGTTGGGTACGTGTGGAGAAGGTGAGAAACGACCCAGCACCCTCACAATGCCCGGTTCATTAGAACTGACCTCCTTTTCAGGTCTCAATATTATAAAATTCTTAATTAACACAATATTATCTATACTACATGCGATTAATAAAATAAATACTTTATTAAAATCATAGCAAGGTCCAAACAAAACAAACAAATAGACACCCATCCAAGGATGGAAACATGTCCTTACATTGTCCAAATGTCTAAAACTAAATAGAACACCCACCATAAGGTAAAAACGTGTCCTTTATATTAGTCCCAAAATTAGAACATAAATTAAATTACATGATGCTTAATACATGAGGTACCCAAAACATGAAAACATACCTCTTACAATGTATTAAAACTAAAGCAAATCAATAAAAATAACCAACCAATCATTCATCATAAATAAATCATTCATTGAAGACATAAGTCGAAAATATAAATAAATCATTAATTAAACTATATAATAAATACTAATTTAATAATAAAACTAATAAAGATGCAAATTTAGGTTTATGTATCAATTTAGGGTTTCTTAAATAACATTTAGGGTTTTGGAATTTATATCTAAAAGCTAGGGTTTTGGAATCTTAAAGAACTAATATTATTGTTAGGTTTATTTTTTAGAAGAATTATGCTACTGTGCAATTAAAATTAGAATTTAAGATTTAAGTAAATAAGGTATAAACCTATGAAAATAAGATTAAAACTTAAATATTTAAAAAGAAACAGCTACTGTGATGATTTTGGAAAATTGATTAGGGTTTTAAAATGTTAAACAATTAGGGATTAATTGTTTGAAAATAGTTTAGGGTTTGGATTAAGAATATTAACATCATTATTTTTAAGTACTTAGGCTACTGTGATAATTTTTTAAAAACTTAAACGAAGCCACTGAAGCTACTGTGATGTATTAAAACTTAAATACATAACATTTTGTGAATTAATTTAGGTCAAGAAAGAACTTATTTAATACTTAAAATAATCAAAGCATATTATATTTATTTAGTTCGAAACATACCTTCGTTGTTGGTTCCTCCATAATTTATTGAGTAAAATTCTGGCAGAACAATCACCAAGACAATACTGACTTGTTACATTGATTATGGATCCTCTCTTATTCTTGATTCTTTTTTAGATGGTAAACTACTTCCCCTAATAGCCACTGCCTCTCCAAGTTCCATCTCCAAAAAAGTCCAAAGCCCCCCAAAAACCAAGATCCTTTTTCCATTCTTTTAATCTCGTATTTATAGAAAATAAAAACCTAATACTAATTGGATAGGAAAATAAAATTGTTTAAGGAAATAGAATTATTTTGGAAATAGAATTGTTTAGAAAATAAAACTTTAAAATCGAGTAATAAAAGGTTTTGGCAAAATCGGTATCAAACGCGAATGGGCTTGCGGGCTGTGAGGCTCCTGGGCGAGCTCCAATTTTGCTGTAGGCAATGCCTACGGCGAATTGGGCCTGGCACGCCAATTCGCCGCAAGTAATGCCTGCGGCGAATTGGCCTGCAACAAGTCAATTGGCCACAACCGCATGGCGCGCACCGATTCGACCGTCCGATTTTATTTTCTATTCTTTATCATTTTATATGTATATTTTTTATTTTTTATTTTTACTATTAAAAACATTATTGTTAAAATAATAAAATGAATAATAAATAATAAATAAAAAATGTTATTTTATTATAATAAATAGTATATTTAGAAACAAATAATAAATATTATTAAATTAAAATAATTATTAGAATGAATAATAAATATTAAAATACTATAAAAATTATTTGGTACTATTTTAAAATATTTGGACAAGACTTGGCTAAAAATTAAGGGTCTACATTTTGCCACCTGCTTGAACGATCTGAGACTGCAACAAAAGAGAGTGAAAAGTAATATGATTTTTGATCGAGTTTTTTTTGAAAAAAAAATTTGGGTTCTATACCTAAAAATAATTTGGGTTCTGAACCTGAAGTGGGTTCTGAACCTGAAGTGAGTTCTGAACTTAAGATAGTTTTAGTTTTGGACCCGAGGTAAGTTCTGGACTCAAAGTAAGTTCTGGACTAAAAAATAATTTGGGCTATAGTCCTGAGGAAACTTTTGGACTCAAAAATAATTTAGGCTCTGGATCTGAGGTGAGTTTTAGACTCAAAAATAATTTGGGCTTTGGACAGGAGGTGAGTTTTGGACTCAAAAATAATTTGGACTATGGACCCGAGATGAATTTTGGATTCAAATATAATTTGGGCTTTGGACCCGAGGCTAGTTCTGAACTCAAAAATAATTTGGGTTCTGGACCCGAGATGAGTTTTGGACTCAAAAATAATTTGGGCTCTAGACCCGAGATGAGTATTAGACTCAAAATTAATTTGGACTATGGAACCGAGACAAATTTTAAACTTAAAAATAATTTGGATTATCTATAAAATAATTATAGTTAGTAGGACATTGAAAAAAATTTGCAAAAATTTTAGCTATTTTTTTTTATACCCGTGCTCTCTTGCCCCGGTATACCCTTAATTTTTGACCCAGTCTCGTCCAATATTTTTTATAGTTCATAATAATTTTTGTGATATTTTAATTAAATAATATTTATTTTAGTATTTATTATTTATACTTTTAAATAAAATAAAAAAGGTAATATTAGTAAAGTTAAAAAAATAAATAATTAAATAAATAAAAATCGGCGATGATTTTAAGCGCAGTTTTCGCCCGCAACAGTTTTTTTGCCAGTGCAAATTTTCAGCGCAATTTTTTTCGAAATCGAATTCTATTTGGTTTTAATTTCTTTTCCTAAATGGTTTTAATTTTCTTAGACAATTAGAAGTAGGTTTTTTATTTTTCCTATAAATACCACATTAAAACACAAAATTAGGGATGGGGAGAAAAAATTATTTTACTTGATCGAGACTGGGACTTCTGACTTAGGAGGAAAAAGGAGACAGAAAAACCTAGGAGCAAGAGACGGCAAAATGAAATTAGTAAAGAGAAGCATTCATCAATCATCAATCCATCAAAGGCAACAACATTGCCTTTGTTATTGCTCATCCAGAAATCAATTTTTTGGTGTAGCCTTCAAATGTAGGTAAATTGTTCTAACTTTAGTTTATTCAATCATCAATCATCTTCATCTTTTAAACCATCATCACACTGCCTAGTTATTTAATTCTTCCTTCAATTTAATTTAGGCAGTAGCATGAATTAATTCATATAATACTTAAGATCTTAATTAAAGTAAACAATATAATCGTTCAACATCAATCTAATTTTAAAAACCCTAACTATCCAAAATCCTAGCTTCCTAAAACCCTAATTCCCAAACCTCAATTCCAGAAACCATGAACCTGAGTTTGCCAATAGTTTAATTATCAAAATTGATCTAATAAGCCAAATTTCTAAACTCTAACTCTAGTAAACTCTAAGAACCAAACCCTAATTTGCCTTATATTTCCTAAAGCCCCAAAATAGCTTTTCAATTATCAAAACCCTAAATTATTTTCTTAAATTCTAAAATTCAAAGTTGCTTTATTAAATCCCAATTTATTTTCCAAATATCCAATAGCCTAAGTCATTGATTAAACTTCAAAACCCTAAACTATTTTTTCCAAAACTCTAAACCCTAAATTATTCCATTAAAGTCTCGAAGCCCTAATTATTTTCCAAAATCTTAATTTATTTCCCGAATCAATATTTTTTCTAAAATGATAAATCAAAAACCTTAATTTTTCAAACCCTCATCCAGTAAACTGATAAACCCTTAAGCCTAAATTCAAAAACATCCAAAACCTTAAATCTTTAAAATATCCAGTAGCTATATTATTACCTCAAAATATTTCTCAACTAATTAAATTAGTATATGCAAAACCCTAGTTATTGAACATAAAACCCTAGAAATCCTAATTAATGCATGACCTCTAAATTTATATATGTATTGCTTTATTTAATTTTAGATTTGATTATGTAGTTTATTATATGTTTTGATGGTTGATTTATTTAATTTCAATGCTTGATTTATTTAATTTATTATGGATGGATATTTTCTTTATTATTATGATTATTATTTTATTTGTTTTGGTATTAAAATTGTAAGAGACATGTTTTCATTTTGTGGGTACCTCATTAATTAATTTTCATGTAATTTAAATTGCTTTTATATTTTGGACCAATGTAAAGGACATGTTTCCATCCTTGGATGGATGTCCATTTATTTGCTTTGTTTGGACATTGCTTTGATTTTAATATAATGATGCTTTATTTTAATTGTTGTATGTAGTATGGATAATATCATTATATTTAAGAATCTTATAATATTAAGACCTGAAAAGGAGGCCGGTTCCAATGAACCGGGCGTTGTGGGGGGTGCTAAGCCATTTCTCACCTTCCCCACGCGAACCCAACTTTTCAAACCCATTAGGGGGTTGGGGATTCCTTAGGAATTGACTCATCCATCCCTTTCATTTTCCCGGTCCGTCCGGGTGGCGACTCCATTTTCTTCGGGCTTAGGCCCGTGTTCTCTAAGGCCCTGAGCCTAAACAGTGCTGAAGTTGCAAGAATCATTACACTGGGAGTGGGGGCGAAAATCCCTGCTCACAGTGGCGACTCCACTGGGGATAAGAGAAGTTGATTATGTTGGTCTTTATATTATTCTAGTCTTTCTTATCATGATATTATCCATTGCATCATTTAGATTGCATCGTGTACGTGAGTTAGGACACCCGTGTTACCCGTGTTGTGTTATGTAAGGGATACCATACTTTCACTCAAGGTATGGAGATCGAGCATGACATAACCACTCCTAGCCTTGTACCATTTGGTATATACTTGCTATGGGAACCTAAGCCTTTTAACCCAAAGACTAAAGCTCATGTAATTGGCCTACTTATTTTCCTTAGGTTTTTACCCTAAATGCTTGCTGTTTGACTATGGTTAATTTATCTTGGCTTAAATCATGACTTATTTGGTTTGTTCTTTTTCTAATAAGACCCAAGTACATTTGTAAGCTCAAATAAATTTTTCTTTAAAATCCAAAAGACCAAAGCTATTTTCAAAAACTTTTTAAGATGATCTTTGGATATAAAACTTTTCTAAAAACAAATCAAAAATTCTTTTCTCATGACCCAAATACAAAAGCCCAAAATCCATTTTTTCTAAAATCATTTTACAATGGGCTTAGAAACAAAATTATTTTCATCCAACCTTTTCTTACAAAGAGCTTACAAATTATTTAGTTCAATTATGGAATACCAAAAATCAATTGTGAACCTAGTTTATACTAAGAATAATTAATCATGGGCTTGTTTTTGGCATTAATCATTAGTTAATTTTTCAAATGAGAAATCTATTTGTATTAAACCTCTTAATTTAATTTTAATTCAATATAGCATAAAAGCTATTTTAGTTAAGATTCAATGGATTAAAACCTAATTAATGGGAATTATCATGAACTGATTTCCATTTTTAAAATATAGCTATTGGTTGAAACGTTCGAGGAAATATTCGAAAACAAGATACCCCATGTTGGTACTTTGTTAACCATATACCTAGGAAAAGAGACTCACCATCTGTGTGTGGAAGCTATAAGGTTAGAAGTGACGTTCTACTTATCTTTGTCTATTGTTTGTGCATACATGCATACATGCATACATTTGCGTCTCATATCATTGATCCCTTCTGGCTCAGAGCCCTGGATTACGACAGTTCAAAAGCTTACGACAATCCGACCTACGCCAGAGATGAAGAATCTAGCAATGACTCAATCACTTGCTCACTAAAAGCAATGGAGCCTGAACAAATTCAAAGAATGGTGGATGATGCCCTCAATGCCAAGATTGGAAGAAAAAAAAGGCCCTGGCCGAGACCATAAAGAATCAATTAGCTACAATTTTAGGGAACAATGCCGAAGCATCTGCTAGCACCAAGAAGCCAAAGGACAAAGGGAAGGCTAAAGTTGGTGAAGTGGCTTTTGATGAAGACAAGGTAGTCCTTGATGATGATGATGACTGGGCTCATTACTTCCAAGATCCTCAAGACAAAAAGGAGCCGAAGGCTGTAGAGAAGACAACTATTAAAAAGACCGAGACATTTGATGTTGAGAAGATGATTCCTGATTTAGAAAAGAAATTTGAGAAGTGTCACTTCCGCCTACAGCAATTATGCAGTGTAGTCACGTGCATAGCGAGAGTAGGGGAAAGGAGAAGATAATTCTTGATAACAGCCCTAGATAAGGTTGTATGACCAAAGGGACCTAGTTGTAATTTTTAAAAAATTTTGGGGACGTAGATGTAATTTCAAAGAAAGTTGCACTGGATGTTCTTAATAGTGCATATAACAGATTCCAAAAATGGAATGTAGAGAAAAATCGGATCGCAACCACGTGTAACGGTTTTTCCAGGAAATGTCCCGTTAAAGAAAAATGAAGAAATGTTGACTAAGGGCATTTTGGTCATTATCAATTAAAGTTATACATGAATTTAGGGTAGGAAATAAGGACGTGAGTATGTAGAGAATGGCGAGGGGTTAAATATGAAACGATCGTCAGTAGAAACGAAGCCGGAGAAAACCCGAGCAAAAATAGGACCTAAAGGGAATTTTGTAAAAAGTTGAGGGCTTATCGGTAATTTTTTAAAATGACTTGGAAACTTAAAATAGACCTTATAAATAGAAAGTAGAGGTCTAGAGAATCAAAACTATATGTAGTTTGACTCGTGGAACTATACGGTTTAAAAGATATGACCGATTAATCGCCGGAACGTAATGTGGCTCGGTTTCGTGTCGGGACCGGATGGGTAACCCGGGACAACTTTATGATATCCTATGGAAAGAGGGACAAGTGGAAAGAAGTAAAGGAAAAAGAAAGCTATAAAAATCTAATGTTGGCCAATCAAAAGAAAGCATTTAGCATGTGTAATAAATGTGTAATAAATGAAGAAAGAGAAAAAGTGGACAAGTGGTCTTAAGAGGTTAACCAACACCTAAGGTGATCATCATTTCCTTTGTATATAAATATATGTGAAATGAAGAGCAAATTCTCTCTTTTTCCACTTACAAAATTCGGCCAACAAAGGGAAACACCAAAGGCCTTCCAAGGTTCTTCAAAATTTGATTTTTAAGGTAAGTTTTCAAGGTTTTCTAGTAAGTAGACTTTAATTTTAGTATTAATTTTAGGTAGTTATATATTTATTGAAAGATTGGGAATTAGAGTCTTTATATGGAATTGGAAAAAAAAAATATTAAGTAAGTGATGAGATTAATTGATTAAATGGAAGAATCAAGAGGTAGAAAGATTAATAAGATTGGATTAAAGAATTAAAGAAGGAGAAGAAGGAAAAGCTAAGAGAAGTTAAAGAAATAAGGTTTGGTACTTTACCTTTGAATAATTAATTTTGATTTGGTGTTTACAATAAAAGAAACTCTATTTGCTTACAAACTTTGGTTTATGGAAGTTTTGAAATTGATGTTTAAATATATTGATTGAGTTTAAATTAAATATTTGAGTTATGTTCTTGTTTTCTTATGGCAATTGGGTTGTTAAATTTAATTGAAACCAAATGTTTTGAGAAAATTTGGTAAGTTGATTTAGTAAGTTGTTTGGTACTTTACCTTTGAATAATTACTTTTGATTTGGTGCTTTACCATAAAAGAAATTCTATTTGCTTACAAACTTTGGTTTATGGAAGTTTTGAAATTGATGTTTAAATATATTGATTGAGTTTAAATTAAATATTTGAGTTATGTTCTTGTTTTCTTATGGCAATTGGGTTGTTAAATTTAATTGAAACCAAATGTTTTGAGAAAATTTGGCAAGTTGATTTAGTAAGTTGTTTGGACTTTAATTAGTTTGATTTGAGTTAAACTTGCAAAAATTGCTAAAAGGAAGTGTTTGAATCTTCACTTTACTATTAAAGAAGCCTTAATATTGATTTGCAAAAGAAAAATAAACTATCTACTATTAAAGAAGCCTTAATATTGATTTGCAAAAGAAAAATAAACTATCCTATGCATTTCAAAGGTTTGGGCCGAAATGGTCCCAAAGTGACAGCTTCTGGACTATTTTTGTGGAAATTGTTTGGGGCAGCAAACGAATGAATTTTTCAACGAAATTTTACATGCAATTAGTCAACATATGAAATAAGTTTTCTGTAAAATTTCAGCCAAAAATAAGATTATTTACTTGGTCAAATGCATAACTGAAGTGGACTGAAATTTTGACGAAAACCCAGATTTTACTATTCATTTGGTCATGCCATTTTGCATTGCCGATTTTTCTCGCCGCAACACTATTCATTTGGTCAATTTGTGATCTTTTGAGGAATACTTTGAAATGTTTGATGTGTTTATTTTGGATGTTAAATATGTGAAAAAGAGTAACGGTTTGACCAAAGAAAGTGGTGCGCGGCATAAATGGCAAAGCGCAATGAGAATTTAAATTGATTTCTTGAATCATTCTAAAATGAAGTTGTGACTTAAATTGAATCATTTTAATCTTTTTGCTCTACTGGATAGTGGGAGTGGTAGATAAGGGTATGGTGCACTATACTAACGCATGCAGTACTGCTCATTATTGTGATATGATATTTTATTCAGTGGTGAGGCCACTGAAGCCAATGGGGAGGCCCATTGGTTAACCAGGATGGGGAGGCCCATTCCTGTGATCGGATATCGGTGGTGAGGGCCACCTATGTTACAGTGGGGAGGCCCACTGCCTTATCACTATGGTTCCCTATATACCAGTAGAGCCTGAATCAAAGACATATTATTTTTCGTTGAACTATATAATGCAAATGAGTTTGAATTATGATTTTACATTACTGAAAGAATATCACACTGAATGTTTCATGATTTCTATTGGTATAAAGTGGGTTAATTGTTGATTTAATTATTTCCTTTGATTTCAAATACTTTTATATACTACTCTTATTTTTATTGGTAAAGTACCCACTGAGCGACAACGCTCAGCGAGTTAAGTTTTTCTTGACTCGTAGGTTCGGAGCAGTAGATAAATCTTGGGGAAGCAACGACCAGACCACAGCAAAATCTCAGGGGTAGATCTTTTAGTTCCATTATGAGTTGATAGTTGTGGCATGTATATGAATAAATATAAAAGAGAATTTCTATGTTATAACTGTATGTTACTAGTATGTAATAATCATAAATCTTTACTTTATGTTATATTAGAAGTGTGAACTCTCCGTGCAGGTTTGTAGTTGAGGGTATAAAGTGGATTCATTGGGAGTGCATTAAATTTGATGGTATTCACATTGGTCTGTGTAAAATGTTTTCAAAAAATCAGAAAAACAAGTTTTGTCGACACTTGGGATCCAAATTTCTAGGCGGAACTATGGCAAAATTTCTGTAAAAATCAGAACTAAAATTTGACTAAGTAAATTGGTAGCAACAATTAGGATAGTGTGGCACCTCTACTCAGCTTACACATGTAGGTTGAGAAGGGGTGTTACAAGAAGAAACTAAAAACTGAAGAGATGTTCGAGATCGATAAACTATTTGAGCAAGATGAGGAGGTCCATTATAAGTTCAAGATACCTTCCTTCGCTAGGTACAATGGTACTAGAAATCCTCATCTCCATGTGAAGCAGAACATCACAGCTATGCAGTCTGCCCGAGCTACTAAAGCTCAAACTCTGAGGTATTTTATGCTCTCATTGGACCCTATTATCCAAAATTGGTTCAACACCTTAGAGGAAAGTATTCAAAAAGATTGGGACATGTTATACAAGGATTTCATTCAGCAATATGGGTATAATGTCGAGTTAAAAGTTACCTTAATGGAAGTTGAGTCCATTAGACAAAAGCCAAATGAGAATTTTGTGGACTATGGGAAAAGGTGGAGAAATAAGACTGCTTTGCTCAAGAAGAGGCCCGATGAATCTGATCAAATAAGGATGATTGTGAGAGGGGTGTTGCGTAGTCTTCGTGAAAGGATATCTCATACACTCATCCGTGATTTCAAAGATCTTCTCCAAGCTAGTCTATAAATTGAAGAGTGGGAAAGGGAGAAGAATCGCTTTTCAATAAAAAGGAATGAGAAAGGGAACTACTAGTATGGAAATCAAAGCATGCAAAAGGAAGTTGATGTTAATACAACTGGTCAAGCAAATAGAAGGCAATTTTCAGATCTGGGGAAGCCTTTGTCTTGGGTCTTCAACAAGCTACAAAAGAAGGGACTATTACAGCCATTGGCCCCCCGACCTTTGCCGAATGCTTTACCCCCAAAATTTGATACTAAAGCCTTTTGTGAGTTTCATCAGACACAAGGACATGAGATAGACAAATGCTTGAGACTAAAACATGATATCCAAAATTTAATTGACAATAGTAAGTTGCCTGAGCCTAATAAGCCCAACACAAAAGACAATCCTTTTCCAAGGCTCAACAGAGTGCCAACACCAGCAACCTTTATGGTAGGAAAATGATTGGAAGAAGATTTTGTCTTATCCTCTATTCAAGATGGGAATGTTAAAGATGTGAAAGGAGAAGGAGCTTAACTCAACAAACTCTCCTTAGCTTGAATATCATTCTATTTACTTTGCTTTCTTTAATATTTAATTGGAATAATTATGTTTTTCTATTTTTGTTTGAAAAAATTTTACTTTTATCAAAATTTTTATTGGTCTTTGTGTTCATTTTGGTGCTCAACCAATGAGGAATCTAGCTTTATGATTCATGAATTAATATATCTAGGCACCATGATTCGAATGACTTTACTAGATGAGGGAATTACTCTATAGCATTGAGTTGTGTATGCTTACTTAGAGAGGGCTCCTGCATAATTAACTTTGTCTAGGTCCTAGTCAGTCTTAGAACATGCTTTGACAAACTTTCAAGGAAAAATTGAAATTTGATTATTTAAGGGAGAGATGATCTAGGCATTGTTTGGTTAGCCAACAACTAGTATCCACCCAATTAAATATCAATCCCTAGTTGTCTCTTTGAGCATTCATAAAATTTTAGCTTTCTTTTCATTGGCTTACAAACCCCAACAACCTACCCTGAGCTATTGTAATACTTTTGACAAGTCTTACGACCACTAAAATGAAGAGGCAAGAAGATCAAAGAAAGAAATGAATAGTCAAGTCCATGAAGATAGTTGAAGTTCTCAAGACCATAAGAGCAGTTGAAGTTCTCAAAACTATAAAGGCAGTTGAAGTTCACCTGAATTAGACCAAATATCACAAATAAAGTCAGGACTGAAGCAGATTAATACCACTTGACTCATCTATTATTAGAAACCCAAGTTGGTACAAACAAGACAACTCTTTTTGAGCTAGAACCAAAAAAAAAGAAGAAAAAGAAAAGAAAAAAAGAAAGGAAAAAAAGAAGACAAAAAAAAAAGAGAAAAGAAAAGAAAACCCAAAAGGCGGTTCAGAAAGCCAACTGAATTCTCTTTTACCTAAAGCAGCAAAAGGCTTCCATTTAGTTTATAAGTTTGTCTTAAATTGGTACAACCCAACCAAAGATTCAATCAAAATCGGAGAAAAAGGAGAAAGGTCACCCAATATTTGAAAGTCCTATACTTAACAATCCTACAGAGAAGAAGGACAAAATGATAAAATGCTCAAAGAAAGGGAAGAGTAAGAAAAATAAAGAGAAAGAAAAGGGAAGAGTAAGAAAATTGAAAGGAAGAAAAGAAATGAAGACTGTCCCAATCAAGATCCAGATTAATGCCAAAAAGATGGGAAAATGTTCAAAGCTCTATCTTTTCATGCTCCCAACTGTCTGAAGTTCCAACAAGCAGTTTATAGTGTGAGGGTTTGGCCATAGTGTCACAACGGGTCCAACTTACAAAAGGCCTTCATTTAACTCGTGTCCCTTATAGACCCCGTTTCAAGCCTATCAAGGACATGTTGATCTCTCTTGGTAGGTAGAGTCTATTAGTGGAGATAGTTTGGATAAGCATGCATATGAGATAGACAACATTAAAAATCAAATGAGACTTTTGGCCAAGTAAAGTGTGTGTGCCTATATAAAGTGCAACAATTCTTGCTTAAATAGAAATGATTCCCGATTTTAGTATGGTAACTAGGGTTGTCATGTTATAGATATATTAATTTAGAAAAATCAAGTCCTGAGGTACAATGACATTGATTTGGCAAAGCCAACATTTGATTTCAAAAAAAAAAATGTTTTTGTCTCATGAAGCCTTCAAGTTAAGGGGAGTATGTTGAACCATTAAACCTCAAAGGACACACTGGGCAAAGTAAATGATTATTGGCAAGGTTATGAAGAAGCTACCAGTTAACATGCCAAAACATAGTTTGGAATAGATGTATCTCTACTGCTTGGGGTCTCCGTTATTCATGTTTTCAATATCTCGAAGATAAAAGCCATAAAAGTGAAGCCTTCTGCCATTCTAGTGCAAGACCTGAATGGATATCTGGAAGAAATCTATGAGAACATTTCAGCTGATAACCTCAGTTTGTGAGTCGATGGAACCATTGTAAGTATTATTCATGCATATCATGCATACATGAGCATATCACATCGCACTTTCTTGTCTTGTATTGTCTATTCTTTATCAAAGTGAACAGCAAACACCCTGTGAAGTAAACAATCAAAAGAAGATATTAAATCAAGGGGGGCATGGAAAGCCTATTCCTTGAGGAAGCTCCAGTAATTTTGCAAAAGAAAGAAGAAATGCATGCTTGTCCGAAGAATTAGACAATCTACAAACATCAACCAAAGCCCTCATAAAAAAAATCATGGGTTTTAGCCTACACAGGGGGCAAAGTTTCTCCCTTTCAAAAATTTGAGTTTATGCATGTAGAAAATATTTTGAGACTCACTTCCAATATTTTACCACGCAGGGGGCAAGGAGAAGATATGAAGGCTAGCTAAAAAAGGCAGATTTATTTTTTGCAAAAGTACAAAGGAAGAGAAAAAAAGAATGGAAAAAGAAGAAAATTAGAATTCTCAAAAGAATGAAGATGTAAACGATAAAGGATCAGTCCAGCTAAAAGAGCGGAAGCCAGGGTAAAGACCCGAACTCCAATGGATAAAGATCCATGTTTCAAGGGTAAAGACCCAATCTCTGATGGATAAGATCCATGTTTTAAGGGTAAAGACCCGATCTTCAATGGATAAAGATCCATGTTTCAAGGGTAAAGACCCATATTTCAAGGGTAAAGACCCGATCTCTAATGGATAAAGATCCATGTTTCAAGGGTAAAGACCCGACCTCCAATGGATAAAGATCCATGTTTCAAGGGTAAAGACCCGACCTCCAATGGATAAAGATCCATATTTCAAGGGTAAAGACCCAATTTTCAATGGATAAAGATCCATATTTCAAGGGTAAAGACCCGACCTCCAATGGATAAAGATCCATGTTTTAAGGGTAAAGACCCGATCTCCAATGGATAAAGATCCATGTTTCAAGGATAAAGTCCCGATCTCCAATGGATAAAGATCCATGTTTCAAGGGTAAAGACCCGATCTCCAATGGATAAAGATCTATATTTCAAGGGTAAAGACCCAATTTCCAATGGATAAAGATCCATAGTGCAAGGGTAAAGACTTGATCTCCTACGGATAAAGATCCATGTTTTAAGGGTAAAGACCTAATTTTCAATAGATAAAGATCCATTTTCAGTGGGTAAAGACCCACAATCCATTAAAGAAAGGAACAACCAATTAAGCCAGAATTTCCAACTGATAAAAGATCAGTCAAACTCAATCTAGGGTCCAGAACCCAAATCCTAAATTCACCTTGGGTCCAGAACCCAAATAATTTTTGAGTCCAAAACTCAAACCAACCTTGGGTAAGGAGTCCAGTATGGCTCTAAATCCAGTAAAAAATTACATTGCTTTTCACTCTCTTTTTCCGTAGTCTCAGATCGCTCAAGCAGGGGGCAAACTGCAAACCCTTAATTTTTAACCCAGTCTGGTCCAATATTTTTTATAGTCCAAAATAATTTTTGTGGTATTTTATTAAATAATATTTATTTTAGTATTTATTATTTATAATTTTTAATAAAAATAAAAAAGGTAATATTAGTAAAGTTAAAAAAATAAAAAAAATAAAATCGGCGACGAAAAAATTTCATCACCGAAAGTGAATTAGCTTAGGCCAATTTGCCGCAGGAAATTCCTGCGGTGAATTGGCTGGCCCACCCCAGCTCTCGCAGTTTTTACCCCAGCGGTTTTTTAGCTAGCGCAGTTTTTTCCAAAACCGAATTCTATTTGATTTTGATTTCTTTTCCTAAATGGTTTTAATTTCCTTAGACAATTAGAAGTAGGTTTTTTATTTTTCTTATAAATACCACATTAAAATATAGAATTAGGGATGGGGAGAAAAAATTATTTTACTTGATCGAGACTGGGGACTTCTGACTTGGGAGGAAAAAGGAGACAAAAAACCCTAGGAGCAAGAGACGGCAAAAAGAAATTAGCAACAAGAAGCATTCATCAATCATCAATCCATCAAAGGAAACAACATTGCCTTTGTTATTGCTCATCCAAAAATCAATTTTTTTGATGGAGCCTTCAAACGTAGGTACATTGTTCTAACTTTAGTTTATTCAATCATCTTCATCTTTTAAACCATCATCTCACTGCCTAGTTATTTAATTCTTACTTCAATTTAATTTAGGCAGTAGCATGAATTAATTCATATAATACTTACGATCTTAATTAAAGTAAATAATATAATCATTCAACACCAATCTAATTTTAAAAACCCTAACTATCCAAAACCCTAGCTTCCTAAAACCCTAATTCCCAAACCCTAATTCCCAAACCTCAATTCCAGAAACCATGAACCTGAGTTTGCAAATAGTTTAATTATCAAAATTGATCTAATAAGCTGAATTTCTAAACTCTAACTCTAGTAAACTCTAAGAACCAAATCCTAATTTGCCTTATATCTCCTCAAACCCCAAAATAGCTTTTCAATTATCAAAACCCTAAATTATTTTCTTAAATTCTAAAATTCAAAGTTGCTTTATTAAATCCTAATTTATTTTCCAAACATCCAGTAGCCTAAGTCATTAATTAAACTTTAAAACCCTAAACTATTTTTTCCAAAACTCTAAACCCTAAATTATTCCATTAAAGTCTCGAAGCCCTAATTATTTTCCAAAATCTTAATTTATTTCCCGAATCAATATTTTTTCTAAAATGATAAATCAAAAACCTTAATTTTTCAAACTCTCATCCAATAAACCTACAAACCCTTAAGCCCAAATCCAAAAACATCAAAAAACCCTAAATCTTTAAAACATCCAGTAGCTATGTTATTACCTCAAAATATTTCTCAACTAATTAAATTAGTATATGCAAAACTCTAGTTATTGAACATAAAACCCTAGAAACCATAATTAATGCATGACCCCTAAATTTATATATTTATTGATTTATTTAATTTTAGATTTAATTATTTAGTTTATTATATGTTTTGATGGTTTATTTATTTAATTTCAATGCTCGATTTATTTAATTTATCATGGATGGATATTTTCTTTATTATTATGATTATTATTTATTTGTTTTGGTATTAAAATTGTAAGAGGTATGTTTCCACTTTGTGGGTACCTCATTAATTAATTTTTTTGTAATTTAAATTGCTTTTATATTTTGGACCAATGTAAAGGACATGTTTTCACCTTTCGATGGGTGTCCTATTTAGTTTAGACATGGACGATGTAAGGACATGTTTCTATCTTCGAATGGGTGTCCATTTATTTGCTTTGTTTGGACATTGCTTTGATTTTAATATAATGATGCTTTATTTTAATTGTTGCATGTAGTATGGATAATATCATTATATTTAACAATTTTATAATATTAAGACTTGAAAAGGAGGTAGGTTCCAATGAATATGGCATTGTGGGGGTGCTGGGCCATTTATCACCTTTCCCACACGTACCCAACTTTCCAAACCCATTAGGGGGTTGGGGATTTCTTAGGAATCGAGTCATCCACCCCTTTCTTTTTTTTTCTGGCCCATCTGGGTGGCGACTCCATTTTCTCCAGGCTTATGCTCGTGTTCTCTAAGGTCCTGAGCCTAAACAGTGCCAAAGTCGCAAGAATCATTCCACCGGGAGTGGGAGCGAAAATCCCCGCTCACAGCCCCCTGTGTGGGAAAATATTATAAGAGTGTAAAAAATATTTTTAGACACGCAAATAGCTCAATAATTGAATTAAATAATTTATTTTACTATTTAAATTCTATTTGAACATTGTTCATTCACTATTCTCTTAACTATTTACTAATAGTGATTTTGACTTTTTAATGGAAATTATTGTTATTTTTTTTTGTTTTTTTCCTTCATCCATTTTCTATATAAATCGTGCCACCCTTGCCATTCTCTTCATCTTTCCATCATTTATGTTTGTTTACATTTCAGAGAGTTGATAATAATAATAGAAAAAATGGAAAGTGTACATGCTTCGAGGTCTGGGCCCCAATCTAATACCGAGTTGCTAGAATTTATTCGATGACATAAAAATGGAACTTTTGATCTACTAGCTGGAATGCCATTTCACCGCATTTCAAGTCAAAGGACTGAGGCAACACATTTTAATAGAACAAATATATATTCATTAGTTAATTTATAATAATTAATTTTTTTATTATTATTATTTTTTTATTTTAGCTATGATTGAGTTATATGAAAGAAATTGGTTTTTTTATTATTATTTAAAAATAAATAAATTACTGATAGACTTTTAATAAAAATAGATTTAAATAGAAAATAATGAGTAATATTAGTGAGATGATATACTTACCTCTTGTTGGCCTACCTGGTTCGGTGCTAGTATGATTGTTGTGTTGTCCGAGCAAAGGGTGTGTTTATACAGCCCGCCAATGGTATGATGTAGCATCATCTTATGTAAAACGGATCGTCCGAAAGTGCGGTTTTGAAAGCTTCATTATGCAATTGCCATCTGAGGAGCGTCCGATAGATAGGAGTGTAGTTCAAGTATTGTCGGAGTGGTGGATGGACACGACTTTTCACCTACCTGTGGGAGAGATGACTATTGGCCCAGTCGATTTTACATCCATAACTGGTATCCGGTACTATGGCTTTACGGTCCCTTTTACAAATGATATCTTGATACACGAAAAAATTTAACAATTAATTGGTATGGAACCGTCACTAAAGGGGCCCTTTAAGATAAAAATCGAGCCAATTTATAGTTATTAGATGAGCTATAATGGACGGGTTCATAGAGAAACAGTCGAGTAATATGCTCGGAGATTTTTGCTGTATCTGCTTGGATCTACTATTTTCTATAGCACTGAATTCGCCATTCATTTATCAGTGTTCAGGTTCCTTGCCAATATGGTCCTAGTGCCGCTTTACGGCTGGGGTAAAGATGGCCTTGCCTGTCACTATCATGGCCTAGACAAGATTTGCAGGAGTAAGAAATCTTTTGCTGGCTTCATGGTGATCCTCGAGGTACTTTCTCCCATCATTGTCAATTCCATTCATATACATGTATTAATTTGATTCTCATTGCTATTGCAGGTAAGGGCATACGAGCATAATCTTGTGAGGGTGTCTGATATTTCCCAAGAGGGAGTCGAGTATCCCAGGTTAAATCTTTGGTTGTCTGATTGCGTGGCAGATCCCGGCTCTCACCATATGCATATCGAGCGCTATTACTTGAGTTGCCTAACCTGGGACCAGGTAAAATAATGTTAGCATTCTTTAAATTTTATGCAAAAATTTTACTTATCTTTTTGTCATCTTGTAGGTCGATTTGGCTTGGTGGTATGCTATTTAGTAGGTAAACTAGACTCCTTCCATGAATTCTGTACAGCCTTACCAGCATACCTGCCAAATCATTACTGGTCCTGTGTCCAGTGGCTGGTTCCTCGGGGAGAGGGTCTATGAGTGGTTCCTTGGTCTCGAGCAATGGAGGGTCCCCATGGACTGCCTTGCATATATTTTAAATATTACCTTAATGCCGGAGAATGCTTGGCTTTTAGATCAAAATGGTTATGATGTTGAGACCTATCTCCATCCACCGGGTGCGTCATATGTTCAATTTATTCAGACATGACTCTTAAACTTTGATGTATCTCCTATTGGTGCTCGAGGAATTCCCGATGATAGTGATGAAGAAGAGTACGATGGAGAAGGAAGAGGGTCCATCCTTCATCTCGGGGCTATTTCAAGTAAACTTTGATCATTTGGTCATTGCAATTGATCTTTTTTTTATTTTGACCAATTTGATTATTTTTGTAGGTTACTGACTCTGGTCATGAGGCTGGACCTTCCTCTGGTGCCCCTCCATTTGTGCCTTCTTACCAACCGAAAATGTCATCTCATCTGCAAGGCACTGATTTGGTTTTCCTGGTAGGTCATCTTATTCCATGATGATTTATGCTATATGTATGATTATGTATGCTTTTACCCTTTTCTTTTCTGACTCAGAGCGGATGCTTGAGGAGTAAAATAAGAAATTGCAAGAAGAATTAACTACTAACCGCCAATAGGTGGCCCTTCTTAAAAGATTGTATCATCAGTCTGAGCAAAACTGTTGAGACTACCGATTTCAGGGAATGAGAGATCCTGGTACTGCATCTTCTTGGAGAGCCCAAATTGATGATCATGAGATCCTTACATCTGATTTAGATGATGACTATCGAAAGATTGAATTTTAAGAGAACATGGACTTAAGTATCTTACATCGGATGAATTTCAAATGAGTGATATGCTTCCTCCTCCTCAGTGATCCATCATTTTATCAAAGTATTGTATTATTAATAATAACAATAAGGAATAGATAAATTACTATATTATTATTATAATAAATAAATAAATCAAAATAATGATAATAGTGACTTTTACTTTTACTGCAACTTTTGACTTTGAAAATTTTTCTTTTTCTTTTATCACTATTACTACAGTCAACGCAAAAGCATTCAATTCAGAGTCCAAAATTGGCACAGTTTTGCAAGAACCAAAAGCAAATGGGAGTACAACAATTCCTCGACCGTTTTAACGTAAATATTTTCCTTGCATGTCTTGGTTTTGTGCATTCCTTGTCCGCTTTGGATTAACAAATCTTCATATAAGTCTTCTTTCATATCCTAATTCCATTAGAAGCCAATAGAAAATCCTCCACGAATTTCTTTTCAAAATTTTTTTTAAACAATGTTGGAACTCAACATGAAAAAAATCAAGAGTTTATTTAAAGCCATGAAAGCTATTCATTGGGAGAAAATATCTTGGTCTCAAATTAATACTTTGAAGTGCTTTCAAAATATTAAAGTAGACTATTCTTTTCTACATGCTATGGTTTCCTTTTGGGATGTGAGTTCTAGGACATTCAAGATAAATGAATTTGAGATATGTCCCATGATTGAAGAATTTGAGGCCATCCTTGGATATCCAAGCAATCAACTAATGGCATTGCCTATATTGACTTCCAAAACTCAACAAAAGATTGAAATGTTGCTTCAACTTTCAAAGCCCGAAGTTCTACAATTGACAAAAGGTGAGAAAATTTTGCTTTGTCCTTTGATTAATTTTTGCATTTCTCATTTGGCTCCTACCAAGGAATGGGGAATTATGCATTGTCTATGCTTTCTTGGCCAATTCTTACTTATTTCTTCTGATGGCGACATCGATCCATGAGTATTGGATATCATGGACCAAATGGAAGGAGGCTTGTTGCTGATACCTGTGATTTTAGTTGAGACTTTAGTTGGATTGGACTAATTTAAATTAGAATCTTTGAGGAGATTAACTTGGAGTCCCTGCTTCAAGTAACTACCTAAACTGCCCTTTCAAATTTTCAATTTAGGCTTTATTTTTTATTGCTTTAATTTTTTCCTAGTTCGCCCTTGCGGGTTTTCGAAACTAGCGAGCTGTCCTAATTTTTGCCTAAGTTGCCCTTGCAGGTTTTCAACTTAGCAGACCTCTTTTTTTTATATATATATATGTTGGTTTTAACTTTTTCCTAGACCGACCTTGCTGGTTTTCGGAACTAGCGAACTGTCCTAATTTTTGCTTAAGCCATCCTTGCGGATTTTTGACCCAATGAACTCTTTTTTTTCTTAAAGATTTGACTTCAGGAGCACCTCTGCTTGCTCAACACTCCATCTATGGATTTTACCAGATACCTATCGCGACATCATTTTGGTAGAAAACTACTTCATCCTGCTTCTTCATATAATGACTGGGTTGATTGGATCGGCTCTCGTGTTGTACTCAACATCCGTTGGTTAGTACCTTGGTGGATGATTTCTCGTATCACCATTCGGACATATTTGATGTATGTTCCTCTTGCTGCTCTTCATCGAGGTACTTGCTATGATCCTCATCGGCTTGACCGTTAGTATGGAGCTGAGCCTTGAGGTTTTGAATTTACTCCTAATTTGGACATGCCTTGTCTGACTGAAGCCTACTTGGATCGGCTGAAGCAAAGCTTGCCTGCATGCTACACTTATCATCTACCATAGATTTTACATTTGTTAATTTCTTTAAAAAGAATATTGTTAGGATAAAAAAATAATAAAAGTAATAATAAGAGATATTTCTTTTCCTTTCATAACTTGTAATCACCTTTTCCTATTGTGTTTATTTGTTTTATCCATATTTGGTAAAATACTAAAACAGTGCACATAAAATAATTTTAATATTAATTCTGTTTTATTAAATTGGGGAACAACCAAACATAAAGCCAGCATACACAAGATCACTCCTATTGCCAAATAGCCCTTTAGGGCTTTCTAATTGACAATCTTCTCTCGCTTAGCCCTAATTGTTGCCTAGCCCACCCTTTCGGGTTTTTGGGACTAGCAGACTGCTCTAACTTTTGCTTAAGCTGCCCTTTTGGGTTTTCAACCTAGCGAGCTCTTCTCTTTTTTTTTATTCATAAAACATCTTCAACCTATTAATTTTTACTAGCTTACTAAACTCGTTCCCATCCGTGTCTGATAACTTGATTGCACCCTTGTTCATGACTTATTTCATAACATATAGTCTTTCCCAACCAGGCCTAAATTTCCCTCTTGGATTAAATACATTAGGTTTACATTGCTTCAACACCAAGTCACCGACTCTGAGCTTTCTGATTTTAACCCTTCTATTATAGGCCCGGGCTATCTTCCTTTGATACAATTGATGATGATACAGTGCTTTTAACCTCCTCTCTTCTAGTAAAGCTAACTGTTTGTACCTAGTCACTACCCACTCCATCTCAGGCAATTCAGCTTCTAAGACCACTCCTAATGACTTGATCTCAATTTTAATTGGCAACACTACCTCTATCTCGTAAACCAAAGAGAATGGTGTCATTCCAGTCGACATTCGTACACTTATTATGTATCCCCACAAAGCAAAAGGAAGCATCTCCAACCAATCCCTGTATGTCTTGGTCATCTTGGACAAGATATACTTAATTGTCTTATTTGTTGCTTCTACTGCACCATTAGCCTTCGGTCTATAAGGGGAGGATCAATGATGATGGATTTGGTACTTTGAGAATAAGTCTTTAACTGCACCTTGAAACTGTACACCATTGTCTAATATCACTCTGTGTGGGACCCCATACCTACGAATGAGATTCTTCTTTAACTAATTCATCCCACTCCGGTCTTAATCGCCTAAGCTTTTATTTGACAGGTTTCATATGAGTGTAAGTAGAAATTAGATGTTCGGCTATGTCTCGATCTATTCCAGGCATATCCTCATAAGACTAAGCAAAAACTTCTTCATATTTTTTAAATATTTTTTCAAATATCTCTCTCTCATCATGAGTAAGGTCTGATGCTATGCTAATATTTTTAGGATTTTTGGTTATTCCCAAATTTAATGATTGTGTATCGACAGAGTTAATATTAAAGGTGCTTATGTAACCACTATTAGAATGTATGCAACCATCAGGAAAAGTATCACACAAGTTAGTAAAATTAGACTTTATTGCATTCATTTTGGAAAAAAAAATCATCATCCTCATGCAAAGCAGACAAATTAAAATCAAAATTAAAACCATTGTTCTCAAAATCATAAAGTAGAACATCTTCAAACTTCTTTTCAACCAAGGTAGCAATCTCCTCCGGAGTCTTCTCGGCTTTTAGGACAGCTTCCTTCTCCCCTTTCGAATTGGGCTCCTTATCGGCTGGCAGGGTGATCTCTTTCTTCACTTGTTCCACTAGCTCGGCAACATCATAAAAAATTTTAAAATCCGGGATCAACTTTACCATGAACATGATTAGCTTGGGCTTTCCTTGGAGTGGTCCCATGTTTGGAGCTTTGACAAAGATCTCTTCAAGTGTTGGGAAACTCATATTTTCATTCTTCTTTGGTTGAACATCTTTGCTTGCTTCTTTATACCCTAACCCTTTCTTGGAAGTTTGAGTCTTGAAATCTGGAAGCTTTGTCACACTGGCCTTGTCCTTTCTAAGACCAGCACCAGAAAGGTAGCTCATGTTCTTCATCATGTTCAAGACCTTGAAGTCCACTACTTCATCATAAAAAATTGTAGCTACTTGGAAATCATTGCGAGGACTCTCAATCATTAGAGCATTGACAACCTCATTATCTTTGACCTCGATGACCACCATCTCATCTCCATTAGGGAACTTGATCTTTTGATGAAGGGTGGAAGGAACTCCACCAAGAGGATGAAACCATGGTCATCCCAAAAGTAGAGCAAAAGTAACAGGTTTGTCCAAAACCACAAATTTGACCATAGATTCCATTGGACCAACCTTCACAATAGCTTTGAATGTCCATTCGGTGTGCCTCTTGGTATTGTCATAAGCCCTAATGGTTACCTTGGTTGGGCTTAGATCCCTTGTTGACATAGCTAGCTTTGGAAAAATTTTAAGTGGACAAACATTTATGGCAGACCCATCATCAACCGTCACACATGGAGTCCTTTTTTCTTTTACTTCTACTCTGATAAAGAGAGGGCGGATGTGATATCTCCCCTCTTCCGGTAAATCCACATCTGAGAAAGATACCATTCCCATGTCAACTTCTTTCTTCTTTTAAACCTCTTCACACTTCATTACTCCTTCAACTTTTATAAAATTAACCAGTTCATCCGTTGTTATTGAGATGGAAATTGGCATGCTAGCCAAGGCCTTGACCATAGTTTCACGGTGCTTCTTAAAAGTGGCCAATAAGTCCCAAATACTGATGCTTGCTTGGGTTCTCTTCAATTGCTTAATCACAGTGTCATCTTCCTCTTCTTTGTTTCCAGCTTCAACCTCATTTCCTTTATTAGCTTCCACTTCCTTGGGTGTTGGCCTTGTATAAGGCTTACCAGATTTGGTGTTCATCACTTCATCTTCTTCAGGTTCAGACCAGGTTAATTCTTCCTTCTTGGGTTCATGATCATCATCACTATCGATTGAATCTCAAAATTTGCTCACAACATAGATTGCCACTTCTTTTCCAACCATAACTTGTTTAATTTTGCTAAACACTTCTTCTTCTTTGGTTGCTTCTCCATCTACATCTTAGAAAGAAGACATGACAAAACTTTCATGCAAACCTTCTCCAATCATGAAGGTCGCCAGTGGTGGTACCCTATTAAATCTTGGCAATGGATTGTCTTTAGTATTCGGTTTGTTGGGCTCGGGCACTTTTCCACTATCAATCAAATTCTGGATCTCATGCCTCAACCTTACACATTTATCCGTGTCGTGCCCTTGAATTTGATGAAACTGGCAAAATGCCTTAGTGTCAAATTTAGGTCGGAGAGGGAGGATTTAAGGGTTGTAATAATCCTTTCCTTTGTAGCTTATTGAGGACCCAAGACAGCGGCTTCCCCAATTCTGAAAACTACCTTCTTCCTCATTGGCCAGTAGTATTAACATCAACTGCCTTTTTCATGCTTTGGTTACCAGACTGGTAGTTTCCTTTCTCGTTTCTCCTTTTTGAAAATCGTCTCTTCTCTCTTTCTCACTCTTTGATTTGTAGACCAGCATACAAAAGGTCCTTGAAATCCTAAATGAGTGTATGTGACATCCTGTCACGAAGGTTAGGTAACACCCCTCTCATAATCATTCTAATTTGATTGGATTCATCAGGCCTTCTTTTGAGCAATGCAGCCTTATTCCTCCACCTCTTCATATAGTATGTGAAGTTCTCATTCGGTCTTTGTCTAATGGACTCCACCTCCATTAGAGTAACTTTCAATTCAACATTGTATCCATATTGTTGGATGAAGGCCTTGTATAGCAGATCCCAGCTTTTTTTAGTGCCATCATCTAAGGTGTTGAACCAATTTTTACCATAGGATCTAATAAGAGCATGAAGTACCTTAGGGTTTGAGCCTTAATAGCTCGGGCATATTGCATAGTAGTGATATATTACTTTATATGGAGGTGAGGGTTTCCAGTTCCATAAAACTTTGCAAAGGATGGCATCTTGAACTTGTATGGAACTTCTTCATCTAGCTCAAATAATTTGTCAACTTTGGACATTTCTTCAATCTTCAACTTCTTTTCAAGCTTCTTTTCCTGGTCAGCAATCATCTTCTCAACATCCGAAGTTTTAGTTTTCTCCATAGTTGATCTTTCAATAACCTTCGACTCCTTCTTCTTATCTTGAGAATCTTGAAAGTATTGAGCCCAGTCATCATCATCATCAATGACTACCTTGTCATAATCAGAAGCCATTTCAACAAACTTAGCCTTCCCTTTGTCCTTTGGCTTCTTTGTGCTAGCAGATGGTTCGGCATTGTTCTCTAAAATTATAGCCATTTGGTTCTTCATGGTCTCAGCTAGGGTCTCCTTTAGTTCTTCCATTTTAGTATTGAGGGCGTCGTCCACCATTCTTTAAATTTGTTCGGGCTCCATTGCATTTGGTGAGAAAGTAATTGAGTTATTGGTGGATTCTTCATCTCCGACATAGGTTGGATTGTCATAGACTTTTGAACTGTTGTAATCTAGGGTTGTGAGCCAGAAAAGATTAATGATATGTGATGCAAATGCATGTATGCATAGATAACTAACAAACAAAGATAATTAGGACGTTCCTTCCAACCTTATAACTTCCACACATGGATGACGAGTCTCTTTTTATAGGTATATGGTTAACAAAATACCAACATGGGATATCTTGTTTTTGAATAATTCCCTCGGATGGTTTAACCAATAGTTTTATTTAAAAATAGAAATCAGTTCATGATAATTCCCATTAATTAGGTTTTAATCCATTCAACCAACTAAAGTAGCTTTTATGCTATATTGGATTAAAACTGAATTAAGAGGTTTATTATAAATGGATTTCTCACTTTGAAAAGTAACTAATAATTTATGCAAAAAACAAGCCCATGATTAATAATTCTTAGTATAAACTAGGCTCACAATTGATTTTTGGTATTTTGTAATTGACCTAAATAATTTGTAAGCTCTTTGTAAGAAAAGGTTGGATGAAATGCAAAAATGGTTTTGTTTGAAAAAACCATTGTAAAAAGATTTTTAGAAAAAATGGATTTTTGACTTTGTATTTGAGTCATGAGAAAAGAATTTTTGATTTATTTTTAGAAAAGTTTTATGTCCAAAGACCATCTTGAAAAGATTTGAGCTCACAATGTAATTAGCTCATATTAGAAAAAGAACAAACCAAATAATCCATGATTTAAACCAAGATAAATTAACCATAGTCAAACAACAAGCATTTGGGATAAAAACCTAAGTAACTAGGCCAATTACATGAGCTTTAGTCTTTGGGTTGAAAGGCTTAGGTTCCCATAGAAAGTATATACCAAAAGGTATAAGGATATAAGTGATTATGCCATGCTTGATCTCCATACCTTGAGTGAAAGTATGGTATCCCTTACATAACACAACATGGGTAACACGGGCATCCTAACTCACGCACACGATGCAAACTAAATGATGCAATGGATAATATCATGATAAGAAAGAATAGAATAATATAAAGACCAATGGAATCAACTTCTCTTATCCCCAGTGGAGTCACCACTGTGAGCGGGGATTTTTGCCTCCACAATCGATGGAATGGTTCTTGCGACTTCGGCATTGTTTAGGCTCATGGCCTTAGAGAACACGGGCCTAAGCCCGGAGAAAATAGAGTTGCCACCCGGACAGGCCAGGAAAAAGAAATGGGTGGATGACTTGATTCCTAAGGAATCTCCAACCCCCTAATGCGTTCAAAAAGTTAGGTACGTGTGGGGAAGGTGAGAAACGGCCCAACACCCCCCACAACGGCCGGTTCATTAGAACCAACCTCCTTTTCAGGTCTCAATATTATAAAATTCTTAATTAACACAATATTATCCATACTACATGCGATTAATAAAATAAATACTTTATTAAAAATCATAGCAAGGTCTAAACAAAACAATCAAATGGACACCCATCCCAGGATGGAAACATGTCCTTACATTGTCCAAATGTCTAAAACTAAAAAGGACATACACCAAAAGGTAGAAATGTGTCCTTTACATTAGTCCCAAAATTAGAACATAAATTAAATTACATGATGCTTAATACATGAGGTACCCAAAACATGGAAACATACCTCTTATAATGTATTAAAACCAAAGCAAATTAATAAAAACAACCAACCAATCATTCATTATAAATAAATCATTCATTGAAGACATAAGTCAAAAATATAAATAAATCATTAATCAAACTATATAATAAATACTCACTTAATAATAAACAAATAAAGATGCAAATTTAGATTTATGCATCAATTTAGGGTTTCTTAAATAACATTTAGGATTTTGGAATTTAAATCTAAAAGCTAGAGTTTTGGAATCTTCAAGAACTATTATTATTGTTAGGTTTATTTTTTAGAAGTATTATGCTACTGTGCAATTAAAATTAGAATTTAGGATTTAAATAAATAAGGTATAAACCTATGAAAATAAGATTAAAACTTAAATATTTAAAAAGAAATAGCTACTATGATGATTTTGGAAAATTGATTAGGGTTTTAAAATGTTAAACAATTAGGGAATAATGGTTTGAAAATAGTTTAGGGTTTGGATTAAGAATATTAACATCATTATTTTTAAGTACTTAGGCTACTGTGATAATTTTTTAAAAACTTAAACAAAGCCACTGGAGCTACTGTGATGTATTAAAACATTAAATACATAACATTTTGTGAATTAATTTAGGTAAAGAAAGAACATATTTAATACTTAAAACAATCAAAGTATATTATATTTATTTAGTTCGGAATATACCTTCGTTGTTGGTTCCTCCACAATTTATTGAGTAAAATTCTAGCAGAACAATCACCAAGACAACACTGACTTATTGCCTTGATTATGGATCCTCTCTTGTTCTTGATTCTTTTTTAGTTGGTAAACTGCTTCCCCTAATAGCCACTGCCTCTTCATGTTCCGTCTCCAAAAAAATCCAAAGCACCCCAAAAACCAAGATCCTTCTGTCATTCTTTTAATCTCGTATTTATAAGAGAAAATAAAAACCTAATACTAATTGGTTAAAAATAAAATTGTTTAAGGAAATAGAATTGTTTTGGAAATAAAATTATTTAGGAAATAAAACTTTAAAACCGAGTAACATAAGGTTTTGGCAAAATTGGCAGTGCGCGTGAATGGGCCTATGGGCTGCGAGGCGCCTGGGTGAGCTCCAATTGCCTGCGGCGAATTGGTCTGCAGCAAGCCAATTGGCCACAACCGTGTGGCGCGCACTGATTCGACCGTCCGATTTTTATTTTCTATTCTTTATCATTTTTATATGTATATATGTATATATTTTTATTTTTTATTTTTACTATTAAAATTATTATTATTAAAATAATAAAATGAAAAATAAAAAATAAATAATAAATGTTATTTTATTATAATAAGTAGTATATTTAGAAACAAATAATAAATATTATTAAATTAAAATAAATATTAAAATGAATTTAAATATTAAAATGCTATAAAAATTATTTGAGACTGTTTTAAAATATTTAAACTGGACTTGGTAAAAAATTAAGGGTCTACAGTCACTGAGTAACTCCTCATCATGAACAACAACTGGACTATCTCGGTGCACCTTACTAACTACTACACTATGTCCTAAAGGGTTAGTCACCAGCATATCATACCCTAATAACTCAGAATGCATATCACTGACAGGCAGGATGGATGCACTAATGTATGAATGTGTCGATCCAAGATCAATTAATGCATGCACAAAAATACCGAGCAAAGAGAATGTACCAGCTACAACATCAGAAGCACTTGGTAGCCACTACATCACATATACTCTCTGTGATGACACTGTCTGCTCTAGTCTACTAGTCCCCTTGTGGATCCTCCTCTCTGACTGAATCCACCTCTGCCACCTCGACCCCCTCTGTCACTAGATATTGACATTGTTATCTCAGTCTGTCTATCCATCGGTGGCACTGGACAATCTCTGATAAAATGGTCACGGGACCCACATCTAAAACAACCAACAGAAGATGGACTGATACCCCAACAAACACCCGTGTGAAACCGACTACACTAAGCATAAGGGGATAAAGGAGGTCAGAGCACTCGCCACTGAAGTAGCAGATCCCTAACTCTGCCTCTGCTGCTGAGACACCCTACCAGGCTATCCCTGGCCTCTACCAAACCTCTGTGAAGAACCTCCTCTATTTTTCTTCGATGATGAAGACCTCACGTTAGTCTGTGATCTCCTATCTCTAACCTCTTGTGAGCGGGGATTTTTGCCCCCACACCCGGTGGAATAGTTCTTGCGACTTTGGCACTGTTTAGGCTCGGGGCCTTAGAGAACACGGACCTAAGGTCGGAGAAAATGGATCGCCACCCGGACGGGCCGAGAAAAAAGAAAGGGGTGGATGACTCGATTCCTAAGGAATCCCCAGCCCCCTAATGGGTTCGGAAAGTTGGGTACGTGTGGGGAAGGTGAGAAATGGCCCAGCACCCCCACAACGCCCGGTTCATTGGAACCGGCCTCCTTTACACGTCTTAATATTATAAAATTCTTAAATATAACAATATTATCCATATTACACACAATAATTAAAAGAAAGCATCATTATATTAAAATCAAAGCAATGTCCAAAGAAAGCAAATAAATGGACACCCATCCAAGGATGGAAACATGTCCTTACATCACATGCCTAAATAGGACACCCACCGAAAGGTAGGAACATGCCCTTTACATAGGTTCTAAAATAGAAAAGCAAATTAAATTACATGATATTTAACTAATGAGGTACCCAACAAGTGGAAACATACCTCTTACAACATTTGGAAATCTAAATAAATTGAAAAAAAGTAAATAACCATTCATCATAAATAAATCATTCATCAAAGGTATTAAATATCAATAAAAAGTAAACATCCATCCATGATAAATAAAATAAACCAAGCATTGAATTTAAATAAATTAAAGCATGAGAAATAAAACAAAGCATGATCAAATATAGAATTAAATAAAGCAAATAAAAGTCCAATTATAGCTACTGTGACTTTTTATGGAATTAAAATAGATTAGGGTTTTATGTTTTAAAAGGTTGGTAAGACTCTTTGATTAACTAAATTAATATTTGAATGGTGAAATCATGAAACTAGGGTTTTAGACACTTTAAAATACTTTTGATTCATGGTTTTAAAAGGTGATTTCAAGTTACGGTGTAAAATTTAAAGTATTTATGTTTTTATGGTTTTAATTTTTTAAAGGATTAGGGCTTAGAAAAAGTTAGGGTTTAAGGTTTTAAAGGAGTTAAAGTTTACTATTTTAAGTTTGGAAGTTGAATAAGGGTTTTAGGATTTAAAATTAGGGCCACGGCTGGTAAATTAGCTTTTAGAATTTGGAAATCAATTTGATAATTTTATGAAGTTTTATGAATTTAAACAAACGGATTAAAGTTTTTATAAATAGAAAAGATGTTTTTTAAGGCTTTTTGAATGAAATAGAACCTAGTTTAAAGTTTTGAAAGAAACAGAATCAAATTTTGGTTTTGTTGAAAAATATGTTTATTTAAGGTTTTAAGATTTTGAAGAGGTAAAAATAACAATTTTAAGTCTTTTTGGAAAATAAAGTAACGTATTAGTGTTTTTAACTTTGGAAAAACTAAATTCAAGTTCTAAGGTTTTTTTATTTTAAAAAACAAAATTTCATAGTTTATGCTACTGTGAAAAAATAAAACAAAAAGAATTTAACATACCTCCTTTTGTTGATTCTCCAAAAATAATTCTTCTTGGATGAATAAGAACAAAGACAATTACTGCCTTTGAATTGCTAAAATTGTATCCCTGCTATTCCAGAAAAAAAGAAATTGAATTGCTCCTTTTCCTTCACTGATTTGGTTTCAAATTTTCAAGCTTCTGTTGATTTTCGGTCCCCCCCCCCCAAATTTCATTGTCTTTGGTCCTTATTTATAGTTGTTTGATGTGGTTTATTCCAAATTAGTCACGACAAGTAATATTAATAAAGAAAGAAACCAAAACCTAATTGAATTAGGTTTCGAAAAATTTGCGTCGGAAAAATTGCGCTGCCGAAAAAAATTGCCACAGGAAAAAATGCGCTAGCGAAAAAAATTTGCCGCAGAAAATTGCTGCAGTGGACGGCTGCGGGCGACCATTTCGCTCGCAGGAAAATCTTGCGTGCGAAATGGCTTCGCCCGTAGGAAATTCCTGCAGGCGAAATGCCCACGGGTCCCCGCGATGATTTTTTCGACGCCGATATTTATTTTTATTTTTATTTTTTTGACTTTTTTTGTTTATTTTATTTTTTATTAATGAAAATTAGATACTAAAGCAAAAATTATTTAATAAAAATTATTTTGGACCAATTAGACAACAAAAATTATTTTGGACTAAATAAAATATATTGGACCGGATTGGGTCAAAAATTAAGGGTCTACAGTTTGCCCCCTGCTTGAATGATCTGAAACTTTAGTGAAAGAGAGTGAAAAGCAATAAAACTTAATTTTTAAGATGGTTGAGGTTTGGGTTCTGGACCCCGTTTGAGTTCTGGACTCAAGGATAAATTCTAGGTTCTAGACCTAAGGAAAATTTGGGTTCTGGACCCGGTTCGAGTTCTGGACTCAAGGATAATTCTAGGTTCTCGACCTAAGGAAAATTTGGATTCTGGACCCGAGAGATTTGAATACTCGATCCTAAACTAAACTCAGATACTCGATCCTATCTGGATTTGGATACTCAATCCTAAACTAGATTCGGATTGGGATACTCGATCCTAAATTGGGTTCAGATACTCGATCCTAAACTTGATTTTGGATTTGGGTACTCGATCCTAAACTGGATTGGGATACTCAATCCTAAATTGGGTTCGGATACTCGATCCTAAACTTGATTTTGGATACTCGATCCTAAACTGGATTAGGATACTCGACCCTAAATTGATTTGATTTGGGTACTTGGACCCAAGCTTGAATTGATTTGGGTACTTGGACCCGAGAATGGGTGCTTGGACTCCAGATTGGGTACTTGGACCCGAGCTTGAATTGATTTTGATTTAATTTGGGCACTTGGACCCGAGATTGGTTACTTGGACCCTAGAATGAATTTGACTAACCTTTTATTAGTTGAGAAGTCTGACTGCTCTGGCTGTTCTATGCATTGTGATTCTTCACCCTCAGAATGGATCTTTTACCTTTGAAAATGGATCTTCCTTCTTTGAGATCAGGTTTTCACCCTTGAAAATGGATCTTCATCCTTTAGACTTCAGGTCTTCACCCTTGAAAATGGATCTTCATGTTAGTGTATGTGCCCTAGGCCATTTATTTGGATCTTTATGTTATACATTCATTATTAATAAATGAGGTTTTATTATCATTATTGTTTGTTTGCATGTTACACAATTTTGATATTTGTCCCTGGTTTATTATTGTTATAAAGATAAAAAAAATATTTCTTAACCAGTATGAACATTGATTTGATAATCATCAGATGGTTATGTGTATAGTGATACAAATCAATTTCATAGATACTTGTTAGAGAACAATGTATTGGATAGACCCATCATGAGATTACTACATGGGTTAGTGTCATAAGTAAATCTCATGATAGTTATGTATTAATTCTTTGACTTGAGATTGTCATAGTTTCCAATATAAGGACTATTATATTTTGACATGATCAAACATTATACGTAACTGGATAGTAATAAAGGTTATGATCATATTTGATAGAAATTATGTAGAGGATAATGAACAATCAAGATAGAATTTGTCCCTCTCTTTGAGAGAGATATCTTTTGGGCCCCTCGATAAGTGAGACTGTGAAATGCATGGCCGTGCTCAAAAGAATTGATAGTGTGATCAATTTCATTTATTTTTTTTATCAGTCTACTTGGAGATCGAGTAATCATAAGTTTGGACAATATAAGTATGACGTTGACCATGACTTATGTTCAAGCTAGATATCGTGTGACAAAGGGATTAATGCATGTACTATTATTAGGCAAATTGGACATTCCTTATATTAATTGGGTAGTTGTAATGCCTTGCTAGAGGCCAATTACGACTTGTTGGTTTAATAGAGATTAAATTGACTGCCAATTAATATGGGCCTATCGGGTCACACACAAGAATGCGCTTTGGGCTGGATATAATATTAATAATATTAATATTAGATATTAATATTTATTATTATTATTATTATTTTCATTTATATATATATATTATTAGATAATATATTCAGAATCCTTATTAGATTTGGATTCTGAATTTGACTTACCTTATCCAATTTCGAATTGGATTCTGGAGTGATTATATTCACTCCAGACGTTAAGTCTTCTCAGAGGTAACATTAGAAAAAAAAAAAGAAGAGAACAAAAACAAAGGAACCCTAATACGTTTTTAGAGAAAAAGTTTTTCCAGCCTTCGCCGTTGCAGAGAGCTAGCACTCCAGACGGTAGCATTCGTGTGGATACGCGATAGAGGGTGTTTCGTGATCGAGGCATCTCTTCCAAACTGTGATTTCGAATCATCAACAAGTTAGTTCTTTGAACACTTTCGTCAAATTAAACGAACAACATGGATCCTGGTGGGAAATCAGAGATCAAAAATTTTTTCGCTGCGTGTTTTTGGTTTGCAGTGATCTCCTTGATTTCCTAACACTTCATCCTTGGGGATTGGGTCTTTACCCTTGTAAATGGATCTTCATTCATTGCTTTAGCTTTTTAGCTGGACTGATCTTTTGTCTTTTGCATCTTCATTCCTTTGAGAGTTCTAATGTGTCATTCTTTTGTTCTTCCTTTTTGTAAAAATTCAGCTATTTTTAATTGGACCTTATACCCTCTCCTTGCCCCCCTGCGTGGCGAAATATTTGCAAGTGAGTTTGAAAATATTTGGTATATAAACTCAAAAAAAAAATAGAAAAGGAGAAACTTTTCCCCCTGTGTAGGCTCAAACACATGATTTTTCTATGCGGACTCTGATTGATGTTGTTGTTGTTTAGCTCTTCGTACAAGCAGGTATTTCTTCTCTTTGCAAGATTACTGCTTCCACAAGTGAATAGGCTTTCCATGCCCCCCTTGATTCAATATCTTCTTTAGATTCTTTAATTCTCAGGGTGTTTGCTGTTCATTTTGCCATAGAATAGACAACACAGATAAGAAACTGCGATGTGATATGTTCATGTATGCATGATATGCATGAATAATACTTACAGTTGTTCCATCAACTCACAGACTAAGGTGATTGGCAGAAGTATTCTTATTGGTTCTGTTTTGATGCTTGTTCAAGTCTTGCATTGGAATGATCGAAAGCTTTGCATTTGTGGCTTTTATCTTCAAGATGATGAAAACATGAATGGTGGAGACCCTAAGCAGCAGAGTCAAGGATGCATCCATTTCCAACTATATTTCAGTATGACCTTGCCAATAATCATTTCCTTTGCCCAATGTGTCCTTTGGAGGTTCAACATACTTCCCTTAACTTGAAGGCTTTGTATGACAAAAACATTTTTTATTTGATTTTTTGAATTTTATTTTTGAAATCAAATGTTGGCTTTGCCAAATTAATGTCAATGTACCTCAGGACTTGATTTTCCAAATTAACATATCTACAACATGACAACCCTAGTTACCGTACTAAACTCGGGAATCATTTCTATTTAAGCAAGAACTGTTGCACTTCAGATAGGCACATACACATTACTTGGCCAAAGGTCTTATTTGGTTTAAATACTGTCTATCTTATATGCATGCTTATCCAAACTATCTCCACTAATAGACTCTACCTACCAAGAGAGATCAACAAGACTTTGATAGGCTTGAAATGGGGTTTATGAGGGACATGGGTTAAATGAAGGCCATTTTGAGATAGGAGGTGATGTGACACAATGGACAAACCCTCACACTGCAAATTTCTTGTCGGAACTTTAGACAGTTGGGAGCAATCTTTCTAGACTCCAAATTCCTTCTGTCTTCTTAGCATTAATCTGGATCTTGATTAGGACAGTCTTTGCAAAAAGTTTAAGACCCAAATTTGTTTCCTTTCTTCTTTTCCCTTTTTTTTTTATTTTTCTTACTCTTCCCTTTTTTCTCTTTCCTTACTCTTCCTTTTCTTTTATCATTTTGTCCTTCTTTCTTGTAGGACTATCAAGTATAGAACTTTCAAGAACTGGATAGTCTTCCTCCTTTTCTCCAATTTTGGTTGAATCTTTGGATGGGTTAGACCAATTCAAGTCAAACCATCCTTATAGAAGCCTTTTGCTGCTTTAGGTAAAAGAGAACTCAGTTGGCTTTCTGAACTGCCTTTTTAGGTTTTATCTTTTTTCTTTTCTTTTCCTTTTTTCTCTTTTTTTCTTTTCTTTTTCTTTTCTTTTGTCTTTTTTTGTCTTTTTTCTTTTTTGTTTTTTTAGCTCGAACTGAGTTGTCTTGTTTGTACCAACTTGGGCTTCCAATAATGGATGTGGGGAGTAACATAAATATTCATTAACATGGATAAACCATTTGTTACTCTAATGTTGTCTTGATATATAAGAGATATTAAGTGAACTTCAACTACCCTTATGGTCTTGAGAACATCAACTATCCTTATGGTCTTGAAAACATCAACTACCCTTATGGTCTTGAGAACTTCAACTACCCTCATGATCTTGACTAATCATTGCTTTCTTTGATTTTCTTGCCTCTTCATCTTATTGATCATAAGACTTGTCAAAGTATCATTAACAGCTAGAGGTAGATTATTGGTGGTTTTTGCCAATTAAAAGAAAGCTAAAATTTTATGGAGGCACAAAGGGACAACTAGGGATTGATATTTAATAAGGTGGATTGTTGGTTCATCAAACAATGCCTAGATCATCTCTCCCTTAAATAAGCAGAGTTCAATTTCGCATTGAAAGTTTGTCAAAGCATGTTCTAAGACTGACTAGGATCTAGACAAAGATAATTATGCAGGAGCCCTCTCTAAGTAAGCATACACAACTCAATGCTATAGAGCAATTCCCTCATCTAGTAAAGTCATTCGAGTCATGATGCATAAATATATTAATTCATGAATTATCAAGCTAGATTCCTCATTGGTTGAGCACCAAAATGAACAAAGACCAACAAAATTTTTTGATAAAAGTGATTTATTCAAACAAATTTAAATTTGAAAAACAAGATTGTTCCAATAAAATATTAAAGAAAGTAACATTGAAAAGCAACATTCAAGCTAAGGAAAGTTCGTTAGTTTAAGCTTCTTTTTCCTTCACATCTTCAATATTTCCATCTTGAAAGGATGATAACACAAAATCTTCTTCTAGTCTTTTTCCCACCATGAAGGTTGCCGGTGGAGGTACTCTTCCAAACTGAGGCAAAGGGTTGTTCTTAGTATTGGGCTTATCCGGCTTTGGTAGCTTACCACTGTCAATTAAATCTTGGATATCATGCCTTAGAAGGGCACATTTATCTGTTTCATGCCCTCGCATTTGATGAAATTGGCAGAAGGCCTCGGCGTTGAAGTTTGGTGGCAATGGATTATGTAAAGGTCGAGGAGCTAACAGTTGTAACAACCCTTTCTTTTGTAGCTTGCTAAAAACCCAAGATAGAGGTTTTCCCAATTCTAAGAATTGTCTTTTATTCCCTTGACCGGTCACATTAACGTCAACTTCTTTTTGTGTGCTTTGATTATTAGACTGGTTGTTCCTTTTCTCATTCCTTTTTATTGAAAAACGATTCTTCTCCCTTTCCCACTCTTCAATTTGTATACCAGCTTGGAGAAGATCTTTAAAATCCCTTATAAGGGTGTGAGACATCCTTTCATAGAGATTAGGCAACACCCCTCTCACAATCATCCTTATCTGATTAGATTCATCTGGCCTTTTCTTAAGTAAAGCTGCCTTGTTTCTCCATCTCTTGTCTCATTTGGCCTTTGCCTTAGGGACTCCACTTCCATTAAGGTAACCTCCAACTCGATATTATACCCATATTGCTGGATAAAGGCCTTGTACAACAAATCCCAATTCTTTTGTGTTCCTTCATCTAATGTATTGAACCAATTTTGGACAACAGGGTCCAATGAGAGCATGAAGTACCTTAAGGTTTGAGCCTTAGTAGCTCAGGCAGATTGCATGGCAGTGATATACTGCTTCACATGGAGATGAGGATTTCCGGTGCCATTGTACTTGGCAAAAGATGGCATCTTGAACTTGTACGGGACTTCTTCATCTAGCTCAAACAATTTGTCGATCTCGGACACCTCTTCGGTTTTCAATTTCTTCTCAAATTTCTTTTCTAAATCTATAATCATCTTTTCAACATCAGAAGCCTCGATCTTTTCAATAGTTGCCTTCTTAACAACCTTCGGCTCCTTTTTGTCTTGAAGATCTTGGTAGTATTGAGCCTAATCATCATCATCAATGATCACCTTATCATCATCAAAAGCTACTTCATCAATTTTAGCCTTCCCCTTGTCTTTCTTGGTGCTAGCAGATGCTTCAGCATTGTTTCCTAAAATTGCAGCTAGTTGATTCCTTATGGTCTCGGCCATGGCCTCTTTTATTTCTTCCATTTTGGCATTGAGGGCCTCATCCACCATCCTTTGAATTTGTTCGGGCTCCATTGTTTTGGTGAGCAAGTGATTGAGTCATTGCTACATACTTCATCTCCGGCGTAGGTCGGATTGTTGTAAGGTTTTGAACTATCATAATCCAGGGTTGTGAGCCAGAGAGGATCAATGATATGAGATGCAAATGTATGCACAAACAATCAACAAATAAGGATAAATAGGACGTTCCTTCCAACCTTATAACATCCACACATGAATGGCGAGTCTCTTTTCCTAGGTATATGGTTAACAAAATACCAACATGGGGTATCTTGCTTTCGAATAATTCCCTCGGACGTTTCATCCAACAGTTATATTTTTGAAAATGGAAATCAATCCATGATAATTCCTATTAATTAGGTTTTAATCCATTCAACCAACTATAGTAGCTTTTATGCTAAATTGGATTAAAACTAAATTAAGAGATAGATAGATTTCTCACTTGAAAAAGTAACTAATGATTCATGCCAAAAACAAGCCTATGGTTAATTTGTTCTTAGTGTAAACTAGGCCCACAATTGATTTTTGGTATTTCATAATTGACCTAAATATTTTTGCAAGCTCTTTGTAAAAAATAGTTGGGTGAGAATAGTTTTGTTTCTATGCCCATTGTAAAAATATTTTAAAAGAAAATGGATTTTGGGCTTAGTATTTGGGCCATGGGCCAAAGAATTTTTTATTAGAAAAGTTTTATGTCCAAAGACCATCTTGAAAAATTTTGAAAATAGTTTTGATTTTTTGGACTTTAAAGAAAAGTTTATTTTGAGCTCACAATGTATTTAGGTCATATTAGAAAAAGGACAAACCAAATAAGCCATGATTTAGACTAAGATAAACTAACCATAGTCAAACAACTTGCATTTGGGGTAAAACCTAAGGAAAGTAACTAGGCCAATTACATGAGCTTTAGTCTTTGGGTAAAAAGGCTTAGGTTCCCATAGCAAGTATATACCAAACGGTACGAGGCTATGAGTGGTTATACTATGCTCGATCTCCATACCTTGAGTGAAAGTATGGTATCCCTTACATAACATAACACGGGTAACACGGGCGTCCTAACTCACGCACACGATGCAATCTAAGATGATGCAATGGATAATATCATTATAAGAAAGAATAGAATAATATAAAGACCAACGGAATCAACTTCTCTTATCCGCAGTGGAGTCGCCACTGTGAGCGGAGATATTTGCCCCCACTCCCGGTGGAATGGTTCTTGCGACTTCGGCACTGTTTAGGCTCGGGGCCTTAGAGAACACGGACCTAAGTCCGGAGAAAATGGAGTCGCCACCCGAACGGGCCGGGCAAAAAGAACAGGGTGGATGACTCGATTTCTAAGGAATCCCCACCCCCTAATGGGTTCGAAAAGTTGGGTACGTGTGGGGAAGGTGAGAAATAGCCCAGCACCCCCACAACGC
Source organism: Garcia nutans (assembly GCA_947685225.1). Taxonomy (NCBI): domain Eukaryota; kingdom Viridiplantae; phylum Streptophyta; class Magnoliopsida; order Malpighiales; family Euphorbiaceae; genus Garcia; species Garcia nutans. Next base: position 8,761,625 of record CANTUV010000024.1, on the reverse strand, counting down.
CCAGTTCATTGGAACCGGCCTCCTTTACAGGTCTTAATATTATAAAATTCTTAAATATAACAATATTATCCATATTACACACAATAATTAAAAGAAAGCATCATTATATTAAAATCAAAGCAATGTCCAAACAAAGCAAATAAATGGACACCCATCCAAGGATGGAAACATGTCCTTACATCACATGCCTAAATAGGACACCCACCGAAAGGTAGGAACATGACCTTTACATAGGTTCTAAAATAGAAAAGCAAAATAAATTACATGATATTTAACTAATGAGGTACCCAACAAGTGGAAACATACCTCTTACAACATTTGGAAATCTAAATAAATTGAAAAAAAGTAAATAACCATTCATCATAAATAAATCATTCATCAAAGGTATTAAATATCAATAAAAAGTAAACATCAATCCATGATAAATAAAATAAACCAAGCATTGAATTTAAATGAATTAAAGCATGAGAAATAAAACAAAGCATGATCAAATATAGAATTAAATAAAGAAAATAAAAGTCCAATTATAACTACTATGACTTTTTAAGGAATTAAAATAGATTAGGGTTTTATGTTTTAAAAGGTTGGTAAGACTCTTTGATTAACTAAATTAATATTTGAATGGTGAAATCATGAAACTAGGGTTTTAGACACTTTAAAATACTTTGATTCATGGTTTTAAATGGTGATTTCAAGCTACTGTGTAAAATTTAAAGTATTTATGTTTTTATGGTTTTTAATGTTTTAAAGGATTAGGGCTTAAAAAAAGTTAGGGTTTAAGGTTTTAAAGGAGTTAAAGTTTACTATTTTAAGTTTGGAAGTTTAATTAGGGTTTTAGGATTTAAAATTAGGGTCATGGGTGGTGAATTAGCTTTTAGAATTTGGAAATCAATTTGATAATTTTATGTAGTTTTATGAATTTAAACAAACAGATTAAAGTTTTTATAAATAGAAAAGATGTTTTTTAAGGCTTTTTGAATGAAATAGAACCTAGTTTAAAGTTTTGAAAGAAACAGAATCAAATTTTGGTTTTGTTGAAAAATATGTTTATTTAAGGTTTTAAGATTTTGAAGAGGTAAAAATAACAATTTTAAGTCATTTTGGAAAATAAAGTAACGTATTAGTGTTTTTAACTTTGGAAAAACTAAATTAAAGTTCTAAGGTTTTTTTATTTAAAAAAATAAAATTTCATAGTTTATACTACTGTGAAAAAATAAAACAAAAAGAATTTAACATACCTCCTTTTGTTGATTCTCCAAAAATAATTCTTCTTGGATGAATAAGAACAAAGACAGTTGCTGCCTTTGAATTGCTTAAATCGTGTCCCTGCTATTCCAGAAAAAAAGAAATTGAATTGCTCCTTTTCCTTCACTGATTTGGTTTCAAATTTTCAAGCTTCTGTTGATTTTCGGTCCCCCCCCCCAAAATTTTATTGCCTTTTGTCCTTATTTATAGTGGTTTGATGTGGTTTATTCCTAATTAGTCATGGCAAGTAATATTAATAAAAAAAAAGAAACTGAAACCTAATGGAATTAGGTTTCGAAAAATTTGCGTCAGAAAAATTGCGCTGCCGAAAAAAATTGCCGTAGGAAAAAATGCGCTGGCAAAAAAAATCTGTCGTAGGAAATTAAGGCAATGGGCGGGCTGCGGGCGACACCCATAGGAAAATCCTGTGGGCAAAATGGGAAAGCCATTTCACCAGCAGATTTTTTCTTCGGGCGAAATGCCCACGGGCCCCCGCGATGATTTTTCGTCGTCAATTTTTTCGACGCCGATTTTTATTTTTATTTTTATTTTTTTGACTTTTATTTGTTTATTTTTATTTTTTTTAATAAAAATTAGATACTAAAGCAAAAATTATTTAATAAAAATTATTTTGGACTAATTAGACAACAAAAATCATTTTGGACTAAATAAAACATATTGGACCAGATTGGGTCAAAAATTAAGGGTCTACACCTCTGCTTTAGCAACTGCTGTAAGTCCCTATGCCTTCTCTACACTTCTGGCAGCTGCAACTAACTTGGAGAAATCCTCATATCATGAGCCTACTACCAAACACATGATAGACAACCTCAAATCCTCCTCAAATCTTCGGCATCTATCAATCTCATCAGTCACAATTCCTCCTGAATACTTGCTCAATCTAATGAAATCTTTCTCATTGTTTGTCACTGTCTTTGATTCTTGTCTTAAACCCAAAAACTCTTTCTTTTTAGTATCTTTATACTCCCGAAGAGTATATTTCTTATCAAACTCCTGCAAAAAATAATCATATGTCAATACCAGAGAATCTTCCATAGCATGAGGAACTCTCTTCCACCAGTCATAAGCGTCCCCCTGCAGAAGAGACATGACATAATCAAACTTCTCTTCTGCACTAGTTTGTAGCTGGATAAATACCCTCTGAACTCTATGCAGCCACTCCTCCACTATAGTTGAATCTGTAGTGCCAAAGAAATCTGTAGCTCCAAATTTTCTTAGCTTGTCATACTTTCTGGTTAGTAGCTGTGGCTGTGGCTACACCGGAGCCTACCATAATAATTCCATCATATGCCACACCCATCCTGGCGGAACCTCCTCAATAGCTGGTCTAGCTAGCACTGATGCCTTCCCAACTATCTCTGCACCAGATCTAACATCACCCTCTCTAGGAGCAACACTCTCGGTGCTCTCCTCACTAGACTCATGTGTCTGAGACACCATATTAGCCACTATCTGTAAATATAGAAAGAACCGCCACATCAGGAACCAAATAAAATGCTAGTGCAATGAATGTATAACATGTTAAAATCACATTTAAAATTTCATTTTCTCTTTCCAAAAACCCAACTAGGTTGAGAACCTCCAACCTAGGATCCGATACCAAATAAATGCAACACCCTTATACTTAATATACATATAATATATGTACACCCAGTATATGTAAAATACATATATAGAATATAAAAATATCACAGTGCGGTCATTATAAAAACTTTCATAAATCTATGTTAACCATTTTTAAAACACTTAAAATGTATTTTAATAAATAAATAAAAATAACCATTAATGATTTGAATAGTAAAAAGATATATTAAATAGAAAATCTTTGGAAAAAATTTGCCAGAGTTTTGTATATATTTCGGATAATAGAAAATTTCAAATAACATAACCTACAATCAAAATATACTCCCAATCACTTATTCAATACACTCATTCTTCCAAAATAGCCCAATGGCTCAATCCGCCAACATTTTACAAAAACACATCCACATATATATAAATATAAGTCCCATTTTTTTTTTCAATTTTACATAAAAGGAAAACATATATTTTACACTGCATACATGATTATATATATAATGTACATTCTCAAAAGTATTTTTTTTTAAAATGTTTCAAAGTGCATACATGTTATACAAGTGGCATTGGTCTGCGGTAGCTCAAGGATCTTCACACACAAAAACTTAGACCTGGGGGTGGTCTAGCAGCACTTTTTGAAACTCCTGGATCTACTCTGTCACCTACGTAATGGAATTTAATCGCGCTAAGTGTGAGTGGGGATTTTTGCCCCTACTCCCGGTGGAATGGTTCTTGTGACTTCGGCACTGTTTAGGCTCGGGGCCTTAGAGAACACGGACCTAAGTCTGGAGAAAATGGAGTCACCACCCAGACGGGTCGGGAAAAAGAAAGGGGTGGATGACTCAATTCCTAAGGAATCCCCAACCCCCTAATGGGTTCGAAAAGTTGGGTACATGTGGGGAAGGTGAGAAATGGCCCAACACCCCCCACAACGCCCGGTTCATTAGAACCGGCCTCCTTTACAGGTCTTGATATTATAAAATTCTTAAATATAACAATATTATCCATATTACATGCAATAATTGAAATAAAGCATCGTTATATTAAAATCAAAACAATGTCCAAGAAAAACAAGTAAATGGACACCCATCCGAGGATGGAAACATGTCCTTACATCATCCATGTCTAAACTAATAAGACACCCACTAAAAGGTAGAAACATGTCCCTTACATTGGTCCAAAATATAAAAGCAATTTAAATTACATGATATTTAACTAATGAGTACACACAAAGTGGAAACATACCTCTTACAACATTTGAAAATCCAAAATAAATTGATAAAAGTAAATAACCATTCATCATAAAGAAGTCATTCATCACAGATATTAAACATCAATCAAAATAATGAACATTCATCCATGATAAATAAAATCAAGTATTGAAATTAAATAAATTAACCACCAAAGTATATAATAAACTATATAATCAAATCTAAAAATAAAGCAAGTAAAGATATAAATTGAGGTTTACTGTTTCTATTTAAAGTTCTTTAATTAATATTTAGGGTTTTGGAACCTTAAGATATTATTATTATCATTGATTTAGGCCACTGTAAGTTTTAAGAGAATTAAAATGGATTAGGTTTTATAATTTAAAAAAATCAATAAGGTTATTTGATTAATCAAATTAGGGTTTGAGGGGTAAAATTATGAAATTAGGGTTTGGACACTTTAAAGCATTTAGCTTTATAATTCTTAGCTACTGGATTATTATTTTTGATTTACTATATTGGGTTTGAATGTTTAGGTTTATAAGGTTTTAAGGTTAGGGTTTGGGAAAACTAAAGTTTACAGTTTTGGGGGAATTAGGGTTTAAGAAAACTTAGGGTTTAGATTAACTAGTTTGGGGTTTACTGTCTTGGTTTTGGAATTGAAGAAAATAGTTTAAAGTTTTATAAAGTAATTGTGATTTTTAGAAACTGTAAAGTAAGTTAGGGTTTGGTGATTTAACAAAACATTTGGAAATTTTGGAAAAGAATTAGAGGAAAACAGTTTAGGATTTTTAAAAGTTTTTGGAAATAGGAAAAATGATTTAAGGTTTTTGGAAACAAAAGAAACAAATTAGGGTTTTAAGGTTTAGAAGAAATAGAAAAGTGTTTTTAAGGTTCTTAAGGAGGAATTTTAGGTTCTGGACCTAAAGGTAATTTGGGTTCTGGACCCAAGCTAATTTCTGGACTTAAAAGAGATTTTTGGTTCTGGACCTAAAGATAATTTTGGTTCTGGACCCGAGCTAAGTTCTAGACTTAAAAGAGATTTTAGGTTCTGGACCTAAAGATAATTCGGGTTCTGGACCCGAGCTAAGTTCTAGACTTAAAAGAGATTTTAGGTTCTGGACCTAAAGATAATTTGCATTCTGGACCAGAGCTAAGTTCTGGACTTAAAAGAGATTTTAGATTATGGACCTAAGGGTAATTTTGTTTTTGGATCCCGAGCTAAGTTCTGGACTTAAAAGAGATTTTAGGTTCTGGACCTAAGGGTAAATTGGGTTCTGGACCTGAGCTAAGTTTTGAACTTAGAAGAAATTTTAGGTTCTGGACTTAAGGATAATTTGGGTTCTGGACCCGAGCTAAGTTCTAGACTTTGAAGAGATTTTAGGTTCTGGACCTAAGGGTAAATTGGGTTCTGGACCCGAGCTAAGTTCTAGACTTAGAAGAGATTTTAGGTTCTGGACCTAACGATAATTTGGGTTCTTGACCCGAGCTAAGTTCTGGACTTAGAAGAGATTTTAGGTTCTGGATCTAAGAATAATTTGGGTTCTGGACCCGAAAGATTTAATTATCTGCAAAAAATTATTATAGTGAGTAGCATATAAATTTTGTTTGCAAAAAATTTAGCTAATTTAGCAAAAAAAAAAAGTTAATTTTTATGCACATATCTTCTTCTTGCCCCGTGTAAAAATATTTTAATAATGCAAAAAATATTTATATACACGCAAGTATTTGAATGATAAATTGAATGATTAAATTTACTGTTTATTTTACTGTGTAGTAATGTTCATGCAATATTTACTATTCATAAATAGTAACCTACTATTGATAAATAGTAGTTTACTATTCATATATAGTAATGTACTATTTATCAATAGTAATTTACTATTCATAAATAGTAAAATTTACTTTTTGAATTTTATTTTTTTCTTTGTCGTTCCTCTATATAAACGAACGAATTCCTTCATTTCATTCACAGTAGCATCATTAATTTCGTTCATTCATTACTATAATTCTTTCAAATTTAGCATATATTTTTGAAAATAATGCATGTTTCAAGATCAGGAACTTATTCTAATGCTTAGTTATTGGAGTTTATTCGGCATCATGAAGATGAAAATATTGATCTACTAGCCGGGATGCCGCTTCATCGTAGTTCAAATCAAAAGAGCCAGGTTATTATTTTTTCTTTTCTTTTCTTTTCTTTTCGTTTTTTTTTCATTTTTTTGTTATATTATTATTTTCATTTTTTTATATGTGTTTGTCTTTATTTATTATTTTTTTATATTGTTATTTTTTAGAAAATTTAGGAAAAATATATTAATTTAAGAATTTAAGTAGATAGACTAATGATATACTTACCTGGCTTTGTTTTAGCATGATCGTTGTGTTATTCGAGCCGGAGGGTGTATCTACAAAGCCCGACAATGGTATGATGCAATGCCTTCTCAGGTAAGGCGGATTATCTGAGATTGCGGCTTTGAGAGCTTCATCTTACAACTACCATTCGAGGAGTATCTGATAGACCAGAGCGTAGTCCAGGCACTTGCAGAACAATGGTTGGACACAACTCATACTTTTCACTTGCCTATTGGAGAGATGACAATTGATCCGGTCGACTTTGCTGCTATGGTATGATGGTGTTCCGGTTCCTCTTACCAATGATATTTTGACATTTGAAGAAATTCAACAATTAATTGGTATGGAACCATCATATAAAGGGCCTTTTAAGATAAAAATTGAGCCAATTTGTAGTTATTGGATGAACTATGAAGGACGGGTTCACAGAGACACAACCTAACAGTATGCTCGCAGATTTTTGTTATATTTGCTTGGGTCGACCATCTTAGGTAGCACTGAATACACCATCCATTTGTCAGTGTTGAGGGCCCTTTCTTATTTTAGGATGGTACCACTTTATGGCTGGGGTGAAGCTGGCCTCGCCTGTCTTTACCATGGTCTTGATAAAATTTGTCGGATAAGAAGTCTTTTGTCGGCTTTATGACGGTTGTTGAGGTATTCTTCTTCCACCAATGTCAATTTCATTCTTTTCTTGTATGAATTTGATCTCTATTGTTGTTGTAGGCATGGGCATATGAGCATAACCTCGTGAGGGTGCCTGGTATTTCCCGAGAGAGGGTCGGGTATCCGTGATTAAATTTCTAGTTGTCAGATCATGTGGAAGTTCCCGGCTCTCACCATGTGCATACCCAACGCTTTGTGTTAAGCCGCTTAACCTGGGACCAGGTAAAATAACATTAGTATGCTTTAAATTTTATGTGAAAGTTTACTTACCTTATGTCATTTTTGCAGGTGAATTTGGCCTGGTGGAGCCCAGAAGAGTGGACAAACTGGACTCCCTTCATGAACGTTGTACTATCTTTCCAACATACTCGCCGAGTCATCACTGGCCCAATGTCTAGTGGCTGATTTCTCGGAGAGAGAGTTTATGAGTGGTTTCTTGGTCCAGAACAGTGGAGGGTCCCGATGCATTGCCCAGAATATACTTTAAATATTATATTAATGATGGAGGATGCATGGTAGTTGGCCCAGCACGGTCATGATGTTGAGACATTTCTCCATCCACCGGGTGCATTTTATACCCATTTTATTCAACTAAGGCTCATGAACTTTGATGTATTTCCTATTGGTGTACGGGAAATTCCCAATGAAAATGAGGGTGGAGATAAAGAGGAACATCACGTAGAGGCAGGAGAATTCATTCCACATCTAGGGGCTAGCACTTCTCAGGTAAACCTTTACCATTTTTCCTTTGCAGTCGCTTTTTTTCTTATCTTATTTTGATTCTTTAATGATTGTTGCAGGTTGTAAGCTCATTTGATCATGTGGCTTGACCTTCTTTTACTGCTCCTTCATTTGCTCATTCTAGTCCGCCAGATATGTCATCTCATCCGCAGGACATTGATATGAATTACCTGGTAAGTTTTCTTGTTTCATGGTAATGTATGCTATATGTATGCATGATTATGTATGCTCTTACTTTTTTCCTTTATGGCTCACAGCGGATGCTTGAAGAACAAAATAAGAAACTTCAAGAAGAGTTGGTCGCTAGTCGTCAGTAGGCTTCTCTTTTTGAAAATTTATATCATCAATCAGGACAAAATTTTTGAGACTTTTGATTTCAGGGGATGAGGGATCCTAGTGTTTCTTCATCTAGAGGCCCCCAAACTGATGATTATGAGATCCTTTCATCCACTTTCGAGGAGGACCGTAATAGATCGAAACTCCAAGGTAATAGGGATTTTGGTGCTCCTTCTTCGGGCGGACTCAGGATGAGCGATTTGCCTCCTCCTCCAACAGGCGATGATTTTTTCAGGGCTCTATTTGATGACCTATCACCACCTTCTTAGTGATGCATAAATATTGTATCAATTGTATAAACATTGTACAATAAGTATAAAAATAACAATGACAATACATAATTTCTACCTTTACTGTAACTTTTTTTTATATCATCATTTTCTTGGCCAATGTGTCTTTCGAGTTTCAACATACTTCCCTTAACTTGAAAGCTTTGTATGACAAAACATTTTTTGTTATTTTTTGAATTTTGATTTTGAAATCAAATGTTGACTTTGCCAAATCAATGTCAATGTACCTCAGGACTTGATTTTTCTAAATTAACATATCTATAACATGACAACCCTAGTTACCATACTAAACTCAGGAATCATTTCCATTTAAGCAAGAATTGTTGCACTTCAGATAGGCATATACACATTACTTGGCCCAAAGGTCTCATTGAGTTTAAATATTGTCTATCTCATATGCATGCTTATTCAAACTTTCTCCACTAATAAACTCTACCTACCAAGAGAGATCAACAGGTCTCTGATAGGCTTGAAATGGGGTCTATAAGGGACATGAGTTAAATGAAAGCCATTTTGAGATTGGAGCTGGTGTGACACAAAGGACAAACCTTCGCACTACAAATTTCTTGTTTGAGTTTTAGGTAGTTGGAAGCAATCTTGCTAGATTCCAAATTCCTTTTATCTTCTTGGCATTAATCTGGATCTTGATTAGGACAGTCTTTGCCCTTGCAAAAAGTTTGTTATCCAAATTCGTTTCTTTTCTTCCTCTCCCTTTTCTTTCTTTTTATTTTTCTTACTCTTCCCTTTCTTTGAGCATTTTATCATTTTGTCCTTCTTCCTTGTAGGACTATTAAGTACATGACTTTTGAGAACTGGGTGACCTTTCTCCTTTGCCTCTAATTTTGATCGAATCTTTGGTTGGGTTGGACTAATTCAAGTCAAACTATCCTTATAAACTAAATGGAAGCCTTTTGCTGTCTTAGGTAAGAGAACTCAGTTGGATTTTTGAACCATTTTGGGTTTTCTTTTCTCTTTTGTTTTTTCTTTTTTTCTTCTTTTGTCCATTTGTCCTTTTTTTTCTTTTTTTTTGTTTTTTTTCTTATCTTTTTTTTTCTAGCACTAAAAGAGTTGTCTTGTTTGCACCAACTTGGGCTTCTAATAATGGATGAGTGGAGTGACATAAATCTTCTTTAACAGGGATAAACCATTTGTTACTCTGATGTTGTCTTGATATATTGGAGATATTAAGAAAACTTCAACTATCCTTATGATCTTGAGAACTTCAACTATCCTTATAGTCTTGATAACATCAACTATCCTTTTAGTCTTGGTTATACATTCCTTTCTTTGATCTTCTTGCCTCTTCACCTTAGTGATCATAAGACTTGTCAAAAGTATCACAATAGCTCAGGGTAGGTTGTTGAGGTTATATGCCATTGAAAAGAAAGCTAAAATTTTATGAAGGCTCAAAGGGACAACTAGGGATTCATATTTAATAGGGTGGATACAAGTTGTTGGTTAACCAAACAATGACTAGATCATCTCTCTCTTAAATAAGTAGAGTTCAATTTCGCCTTGAAAGTTTGTCAAAGCATGTACTAAGACTGACTAGGACCTAGACAAAGGTAATTATGCAGGAGCTCTCTCTAAGTATGCATACACAACTCAATGCTATAGATACTACAAAAAAAACAGCAATCTGCGACACCATTAACGACGAAATCAACGACCAAAATACGATAGCGACAATATCAGCGACGAACAGCGAGAAAAATCGAGCGGACGGTAATGTCCTGGTCGCTAAAAAATCAACGACAAATCAGCGACCAATTGTGCTTGTCGTTGATTAGTGACAAATCAGCGACAAAAACAGCGACAAATTCAACGACATTTTTATTTTTGGCGGAATTATTTATTCCCGCTGAAAGTCGTCGCTGATTTAGCTTTGGTCGTTGAATTCATCTCTATTTGGGTCGTTAATTTTGTCGCTGAATTGGTCGCTAATTTGCTCGCTAAAATTTGTCGCTAATGTGTCGCAGAATATGTCACAATATTTTCCTCGTTGTTTCAGTCGTTGATTCGTCGCAGAATTCATTATTTTTTTTTACACCTTTGGTCGCTGATTTTGTCGCAATTTTGTCGCAAATTTTGTAATTGTTTGGCTATATTTTTCCAGTATTCCAAATTTTTTTTTTACTCATTTTCAAGAACTTGTTGAATTTCAAATATAATAACCAAACCTGTTTATAAAATAGTCATTCATTACAATAATAATCAAATAACACAACATTCATAATTAAGTTATTAGTGGCAATAAGTATACATAAACAATTCGAATGTAAAGTTTACCCCTTAAGAAAGTATATTGAACACATGATGTCTTAATAATCCGACACTCCAAACACAAACAAAAAGAACACCAACTTTATTAATCCGACACTCCAAACACAAACAAAGAGAACACCAATGTCTTAATAATGGGCTGCTTGTGTGGTCGGAGCTGCAGCAGGGGCTGCTAGTGCCGTCGGAGGTGGAGTAAGGGCTGTTTGGGCCGTCGGAGATGGGACCACACAAGAAGTTTTCTTCATCTTTGTAGGTGGTTCATTTGTGCCTCTACCATTGGATGTTGTACCTCGACCTCGCCCCCAATGTTGTCGATTACCTCGACCACCTCCCCTTGTCATATCTGAAATGTATTGGTAAATAATTTAAAATTAACAAATTATAAATTATCTAGAAATATATCAATTTATAAAACAAAATTTAACATGTTCTATAAATAAATGAAGTATGAAAATATATTATAAGCACTTAATTTCATGATGAGCTATAAATTATAAAGTATTCAAACACATTATACTAACTTTCATCAAACATACAACTAGAAAATTATGTTTTCATTTGTTCCAACCAAAAATATACTGAAATAAGTACATATAGTTAATATGTTTATTCTTCATTGTCATTATCTTCTTCGATTCCGTCCTCTGAACTAGAATAAGTATATTCTTCATCAAGATCAATAGAGCATCAATCTCTTCACTACTCACAGTAGGCCTTTGCGCCCTTATCTCATTAGTGAATATTCTTGTATAGAAGAAAATGATAATTTTGACTTTTAACATATAATCTTCAAGTTTAGACTTTTTATTATTTTAAATTAAATTTCTTTAGTTTTTTCTTCACTAAATGAGTGACATGCCATTGATGTCAAAGACATTGCAAAACACACACTAGTGAATATTTGATAATGTTAAATGAAAGGACAAATGATAAACAGATAATCAAGTTTGAGTATTTATGTAGGTAAATTAAAAAGAGAGAGCAAAATGATAAATCATGCCAAGGGGCTTAAAATTTATTAACTTTATATATGGTTAAATTTTCACCATTAGTGTTTTAAGTTTAAAACCACATGATATAAATAATAATTCACGTACATTTATAAAATCTCACAATATCATTTCATAATAAAATTATAATAATTTATAATATACAATTTCAAGATGCTCTCTCTCTCTCATCTATGTAGAAGATAAAAATTATTGTCTAAACTTTTCCATAGACTCGCGCATGTAGACCGACATATTAATAATTTTAATCCAATTTAAAAACAATTATATCTAAAGAAAAAAAAATTCCTTTCTTATTTCGGAAATTTAGATTGTGAACTTAAAAATTAAAATTGTTTTTTAAAACCTTAGCTCAAAAAAAATTAAAAAACTATAACTTTCCCAAAGTTATAATTTGCTAAACACAAATAGAATAAATACAACTATAATTTTCTAAACTCAAAAAAAAAATAAATACAATTTGGTAACAACACTTCTATCTTTCCAATTAGCATAGAAAGCTTCCAGTTTTTTAAATCATAAACAACATATTCCGCGCAACAAATTGTTTTTCAATATAGCAATGATGAATGAACAAGTGATTGTCAAATTAACAATGCTGGAAACAAAGTCAGCCCGTTTAATCCACAAAAACACATAAATCCCAGTTCCTATTATAATCATAAGAAGAATCAGAAGTAGAACCTTGATTGTGAGAAAAGCTAGGTCCTTCAATTGAAGGAGAAGAGATAGGACTAGAAGTAGATTTAGGAGGCCATGAAACAGAATAAGACACTGGTGACAATGGAGCAGCAGATACAGGATCTGGTTCTTCCTGTGCACATGAATATGAGCGTAGACATTAAAATAAAATTCAATTAAAGCAATGCATCGATCTCCAGCCACCATTGAAATTGGTGAAAGATTATTGAAGCTCATTCAAAGAGGCTCTAGATAGAAATGCAGAAAAATTAGTATAGGGTGTTTGAATATTCCAAAACAAAAATTAAAATGAACTATATATGAACAGGATAAGATTTGATATTAAATAGATTTTTAAAGTATAATCAGTTCCAAGTATCAATTCTCTCTATTGATTAAAGTATAATTAAGACAAAAACATTATAGAAGATCACTAAACCTAAAAGATAAGGGAAAGCAAGAGTGAACATATATGAATATATATACATAGGCATACTCACGGGTCCAGCATCCAATAGCTGCGCCTCTGGAAATTTGGGTTTTGCTCTCCATTTACATAATAGTAATTTAGAGCTTCGGCATTTCCAACCTAATCATGCAAATAAAATTCCAAATACATAGACATCCATCAACCATAAGACACATTAAGGTCGTGAAATAGAAAATATGTGCGATAAAATGATCCCACAAATTGTGCCATATAGCTAAGTAGCAATAGACTGAAAATTATTTTGCAATGGATGATTTACTATTATCTAATAGCCGGATTCTTTCTAACTCGTTCAGATATTACTAGATATGCCAGCAAGGTGCACATTCATGTAATGGTAGGCAGAACAGAAATTTGGCACATCGTCAAATATTTCCTTGCTGATTTGAAGAATTATCTGTCTAATCATGAAACGTGTATTGCAAATATTTTAGCTTTGTTTTCTAAAATATATGCTACATTTTGCAAACCAAGCCCCCAAAAATGCATAAAGATGCAAAACAGGAAAGAAGAATATTATGAATATGAATATGATTTGGATCAAATGCTTGGAAAAAAGAATAAAGAATTCAAAAGTTATTCAATAAAGTCTCCTACATATTAAAGAGCTTTAATAGAATGAGCAACCCAACAATTGGTTTCTCAGAAAAGTTGCTGCAAAATTTAAATAACAAAATTGTACCTAAAATTTGAAATTTATAGCAACGCAGCAGAACATACTACAATAAAGAAATGATTTCGAAACTGAGAACAAAAATGATTTACAAAAAGTAAAACAATCAACAAAATGAGTAAGGGGAGCGAATGGAAGAAAGGCAAACCTTGAGTCGTTCATGTGCTTTGCCAACAGTTCTTCCATCCTTCTTTTTACACCAATTATGACCATCTCTTCGAAAAAATCGAAGAAACCTTTTGTTAAAAAGAAACACTGATCCACCTGTTGGCAAACCCAATGAGTAATTAAATACAAAATAAGGTAGCTCATGATTACAATAACAGAGAAAGTAATCAATCACACACACAAACACATATATAAAGTGTTGGCCAATCAATACACTTGTTACTCTGTCAAATTTCAAGCACCAGAAGTTCCCCAGCAGCCAAGCTAAAAAGAAACACCTCACAAAATCCCCAACAAAGCCAAAATCAAGAACCATAAAAATGCCATTTCCATCAATTCAATCATCTAAGCAAAACCCTAAAAGAATCGATTATCAATAATGAAATCGCAACAAATTAACACAAATTAAACCTTGAAAGATAGACAAGAAGGAAAAGAAGGAAATCGGAAAAATACCTAGAAATGCGGCTGTGCTGTGCTGGTCTTCTGTGTTTTCGGCGTTGGGACTTGGCAATGGCGTTTCTGTAAGGGAGGCGGCCAAATAAGAAGAAGAGGAGTTTTAATTAGGTTTACCTAAGGGAGGCTGCAATGTTATTTAAGGGAGGCAGCCAAATAAGAAGAAGAGGGGTGGTAAAATTGTTTTTTTTCTTTATCTTTAGCTTCTTTTTTTTTTTAAAATAATTGGTTGATATTAGATTAGCCTAACTATAATTCAAAAATAATTTTGAAAAAGCACTTTCAAAATTATGGGCCGATTTCAATTTTATTTTTTAAGTTAATTTATATAATTATAATAAAAACAAATTTAGCTGTACTTCTATTGATTGTAATGATTTAAAAAATATTTAATGTAATGTTATAAAAATAATATATAAAATCTTACAATACCCTTATATTAGATGAAAATTTCATATAAATATATATGTATATATTGGCTGATTATATTAGTTTACGAAGTTATAATAGTTGATATTATAACTTCATATGTACACACATAGATAGAAAATCAAAGAAACGAAGGAACTTAAATATTGAGATAGCTAAAAATTAAAAGACCAAGTTCAATTATTCTAACAATAAAAAAATAAGATGGTTCATTACAAGCAAAATCAGGCCTATTTATATCGGCCAAAACCCTTAATCTAGCTAAAAATAAAAAATCCAAAATTAAACCCGAAAATACATAAGAAAATTACCGACGATTCTGCGACCAACTATTTTTCTCGCAAATTAGCGAGGCATTTAGCGACTAATTAGCGACCAATTACTCTAAAATAAAAAATAAAATTAATTTCTCGCTAATCCGTCGCTATATTCTCGCAAATTACCGACGATTCAGCGACAAACTATTTTTCTCGCAAATCAGCGAGGCATTTAGCGACAAATTAGCGACCAATTACTCTAAAATAAAAAATAAAATTAATTTCTCGCTAATCCGTCGCTATATTCTCTCAAATTACCGACGATTCAGCGACCAACTATTTTTCTCGCAAATCAGCGAGGCATTTAGCGACTAATTAGCGACCAATTACTCTAAAATAAAAAATAAAATTAATTTCTCGCTAATCCGTCGCTATATTCTAGAAAATTACCGACGATTCTGCGACCAACTATTTTTCTCGCAAATCAGCGAGGCATTTAGAGACTAATTAGCGACCAATTACTCTAAAATAAAAAATAAAATTAATTTCTCGCTAATCCGTCTCTATATTCTCACTAATTACCGACGATTCTGCGACCAACTATTTTTCTCGCAAATCAGCGAGGCATTTAGCGACTAATTAGCGACCAATTACTCTAAAATAGAAAATAAAATTAATTTCTCGCTAATCCGTCGCTATATTCTCGCAAATTACCGACGATTCTGCGACCAACTATTTTTCTCGCAAATCAGCGGGGCATTTAGCGACTAATTAGCGACAAAAAACTTTCCAATAAAAAATAAACACATTCTTTGCTAATTTGTCGTAAATTAGTCGTAACGTCGTCGCTAATTGTTGGCGCCAAAATTTGGCGCAAAATTCAGCGACACATTCAGCGAGAAACGACCTTTTATCGCTATTCAGCGACAAATTCTACGACCATTGTTTTTGTCGTTAATCAGCGACACATTTAGAGACCCATTCAGCGACGAAATGTTGAAAAGACGCTTATCTTGATTCTTTGTCGTAAATTTGTCGTTGATAAAGTCGCTAATCAGCGACGAAATAAGAGTTGTCGCAGAATGCGTCGCTGATTGCGCTTTTTTTTGTAGTGAGAGTAATTCCCTCACCTAGTAAAGTCATTCAAATCATAATGCCTAGATACAATAATTTATGAACATCAAGCTAGATTCCTCATTGGTTTAGCACCAAAATGAACAAAGGCCAACAAAAAAATTTTATGAAAGTAATTTATTCAAACAACTTTAAATTTAAAAGACACAATTGTTCCAATTAAATATTAAAGAAAGCAAAATAAATAAAGTAATATTCAAGCTAAGAAAAGTTTGTTGAGTTGGAGGGAAGGATTTTTTCCATCATCAAGGATCATTGCTTCATCATCCACAATTAGTCTAAGCTTGCTTAGTAACACATCCTCTTTAGTAGCTTCTCTATCCATATCATTATAGGATGACAAGATAAAACTCTTCATGAAGGTTGTAAGCGGTGGTGCCTTTCTAAATTTAGGTAGAGGATTATTCTTAGTGTTGTGCTTATCAGGCTTAAGCAGTTTACCATTGTCAATTAAATCTTGGATCTCATGCCTCAATCGAGTAAATCTATCAGTCTCATGTCCTTGAGTCTGATGAAATTGACAAAAAGCGTTAGTATCAAATTTTGGGGTAAAAGATTTGGCAAAGGTCGAGGAGTCAAGGGTTATAACAATCCCTTCTTTTGTAGCTTATTGAAAATCCAAGATAGCGGCTTTCCCAATTCTAAAAACTGCCTCATTCCTCCTTGATCAGTGGCATTAACATCATCTTCCTTTTGTGTATTTTGGTTGCTAGACTAATAATTTCGTTTTGTAGAAAAATGGTTCTTCTCTCTTTCCCTTTGACTTTTTCCACTGGGGTGATAGCCGCACTTATTGCCCCACTTAGATAGCACATGATTCGGCTGACCTTGTAGAATAGGGATTGGTCCCTCATTTCTCATTTGATCTCCATTAGTGAACATGTTCTCCGTTGATGCTGCCTTTCCCCTCTTTCTTATGTCAATGGGAGATGCCTCATTAGCATTGTTGATGATCTCCAAGATTTGAATCAACTGGGTCCTCATAATTTCAACTAATTGATCTCGTACCTCGGTCATTCTAGCTTTGACAACTTCATCGACTATATCCCTTAGCTGGTTTGCATCCATCGTTCTAATGAAGCACTTGAATCAAAATCAATGTTGTAGGTGGTATTGTTGTATGTTCTTGAATTGTCGCACTTCAGGTCTATAAGCCAGAAAGGATCAATGATATGAGATGCAAATATATGCATGTATGCATGTATGCACAAACAATTAACAAATAGGACGTTCCTTCCAACCTTATAACTTCCACACACGAATGGCGAGTCTCTTTACCTAAGTATATGGCTAACAAAATACCAACATGGGGTATCTTGTTTTCAAATATTTTCCTCGGACGTTTCAACCAATAGTTATATTTTCTAAAATGGAAATCAATTCATGATAATTTCCATTAATTAGGTTTTAATCCATTTATCCAAATATAGTAGCTTTTATGCTATATTGGATTAAAACTAAATTAAGAGGTTTATTATAGATAGATTTCTCACTTGAAAAAGTAACTAGTGATTCATGCCAAAAACAAGCCCATGATTAATTATTCTTAGTATAAACTAGGCTCACAATTGATTTTTGGTATTTCGTAATTGACCTAAATATTTGTAAGCTCTTTTGGATGAAAATAATTTTATTTCTAAGCCCATGGATTTTGGGCTTAGTATTTGGGTCATGAGAAAAGAATTTTTGATTTGTTTATGGAAAAGTTTTATATCCAAAGACCATTTTGATAAATTTTGAAAATTGCTTTGGTCTTTTGGACTTTAAAGAAAAATTTATTTTGAGCTCACAATATACGTAGGTCATATTAGAAAAATAACAAACCAAATAAGCCATGATTTAATCTAACATAAATTAACCATAGTCAAACAACATACATTTGGGTTAAAATCCTAAGGAAAGTAATTAGGCCAATTACATGAGCTTTAGTCTTTGGGTTAAAAAGGCTTAGGTTCCCATAGCAAGTATATACCAAATGGTACGAGGCTATGAGTGGTCATGCCATGCTCGATCTCCAGACCTTGAGTGAAAGTATGGTATCCCTTACATAACATAACACGGGTAACACGGGCATCCTAACTCACGCACAGGATGCAATCTAATATGATGCAATGGATAATATCATTATAAGAAAGAATAGCATAATATAAAGACCAACGGAATCAACTTCTCTTATCCCCAGTGGAGTCACCACTGTGAGAGGGGATTTTAGCCTCCACTCCAGGTGGAATGGTTCTTGCGACTTCGGCACTGTTTAGGCTCGGAGCCTTAGAGAACAAGGACCTAAGTTCGGAGAAAATGGAGTCGCCACCCGGATAGGCCTGGAAAAAGAAAGGGGTGGATGACTCGATTCATAAGGAATCCCCAACCCCCTAATAGGTTCGGAAAGTTGGGTACGTGTGAGGAAGGTGAGAAATGGCCCAGCACCCCCACAAAGCCCGGTTTATTGGAACCGGCCTCCTTTACAGGTCTTGATATTATAAAATTCTTAAATATAACAATATTATCCATATTACACGCAATAATTGAAATAAAGCATCGTTATATTAAAATCAAAGCAATGTCCAAGCAAAACAAGTAAATGGACACTCATCCGAGGATGGAAACATGTCCTTACATCATCCATGTCTAAACTAATAGGACACCCACCAAAAGGTAGAAACATGTCCCTTACATTGGTCCAAAACATAAAAGCAATTTAAATTACATGATATTTAACTAATGAGGTACACACAAAGTGGAAACATACCTCTTACAACATTTGGAAATCCAAAATAAATCAATAAAAGTAAATAACCATTTATCATAAAGAAGTCATTCATCACATATATTAAACATCAATCAAAATAATGAACATTCATCCATGATAAATAAAATCAAGTATTGAAATTAAATAAATCAACCACCAAAGTATATAATAAACTATATAATCAAATCTAAAAATAAAGCAAGTAAAGATATAAATTGAGGTTTATTGTTTCTATTTAAAGTTCTTTAATTAATATTTAGGGTTTTGGAACCTTAAGATATTATTATTATCATTGGTTTAGACTACCGTAAGTTTTAAGAGAATTGAAATGGATTAGGGTTTTATAATTTTAAAAAATCAATAAGGTTCTTTGATTAATCAAATTAGGGTTTGAGAGGTAAAATTATGAAATTAAGGTTTGGACACTTTAAAACATTTAGCTCTATAATTCTTAGCTACATTATTATTATTTTTATTTACTATATTGGGTTTCAATGTTTAGGTTTATAAGGTTTTAAGGTTTTAAGGATTAAGGTTTGGGAAAACTAAGGTTTACGGTTTTGGGGGAATTAGGGTTTAAGAAAACTTAGGGTTTAGATTAACTTGTTTGGGGTTTACTGTCTTGGTTTTGGAATTGAAGAAAATAGTTTAAAGTTTTATAAAGTAATTGTGATTTGTAGAAATTGTAAAGTAAGTTAGGGTTTGGTGATTTAACAAAACATTTGGAAATTTTGGAAAAGAATTAGAGGAAAACAGTTTAGGGTTTTTAAAAGTTTTTGGAAATAGGAAAAAATGATTTATGGTTTTTGGTAACAAAAGAAACAAATTAGGGTTTTAAGGTTTAGAAGAAATAGAAAAGTGTTTTTAGGGTTCTTAAGGTTTTTGGAAACATAAGAATACTTTTTAGGGTTTTTGAAATGAAGATCAATGTTACTACATATTTATAGGTCAAGGTTTTGTGTGTATAATCTTATGAATCAAAGAAGCAAAGCTACTATAAGAAAATAAAAAGAAATTAGAGATTGAAACCTTCGTTCGTTGGTTCCACCAAAAATTGCTTATTGGATGAACAAGGACAAAGACAAGTTTGTTGCCTTTGATGAATCGTTGATTTGCTTGCTTATTGCTAGAGTTTTCTGTAATCCCAGTTTCAAAGTTTTCTTTTTTTTTTTTCTCCAATAGTTTTTCCAAGTTCGATCCCCTAAGTCCAAGTCCCCCCAGTTAAAAATCCAAAAGTTTTTTTTCCCTTTTGTTGTGTTTTTTAGTCTTATTTATAGGAAATTTAGAAGATTAATTTTAATTGTTTAAGGAAATTATCATTAATTAGGAAAAGAAAACCAAAACTAAATAGAATTTGGTTTCGGAAAAAATTGCATTGGAAATAAAATTCACTGGCGAAAACTACGACAGGCTGTGAGCTTGCGAGCGAGAATTGGCGTGCTGGGTGTGGCCAAAGCCATTTCGCCCGCAGGAGGTTCCTGCGGGTGAAATGGCCTAAGGCCATTTCGTCCAAGACTTTCAGCGATGAATTTTTCCGTCGTTGATTTTTATTTTTATTTATTTATTTATTTTTATTTTTATTTTTATTTTTATTTTTATTTTATTAAAACTTACTAAAATAAATATTATTTAATTAAAATAATACAAAAATTATTTTAGACTATATAAAATATATTGGACCGGACTAGGTTAAAAATTAAGGGTCTAGACTAAACATATTGCCTAGTAGTACATACTTTAATAAAATTTAAAAATGATGTCATACATGTATAATGCCATATTTGCATCATGCTAGAAATGCCAAACATTTTTTATACAGATTATACAGCACACTAAACGTCCATACACATTGGGCCCAAATACCTTATATAATTATCTAGCCCCAGGCTTGTTGCCTTGGTCTATCATTGGTCTCTCACTCACGCACAAGCACATCTCTGTGACACCCAGTGTCTTATCCATTTTAGTGTATGGTATGCCAACATCCAAGCACAATCTTTTGGCAACTAGATAATATGTAAGGTACACACAATGCATATTTCTTTCAATGTGCTTTTACATCTCGACTCACACCATAGTTTCTACAAATCATTATAATAAATAATGCAATTGTGGTTTACTTCCTCATGTTAGTGCATAAATTACACTTTACACATTTTGCACAAACAATTCATTTAGCCATTCTTAAATAGCTAATCATGCCACAACCAACACAAACCAAGTATTGTTACTTCAAACAATGCTATACACACATATTCTTAAAAATCAAATATCATTACACATTTAACATATGTAATGTGTTATGCTAAAATTCAATAAAATCGCACACATTATGAATAAAGTATGTACTAACCTCTTTAAAGAAATAAATGGAGTTAAAACACCACTCCACTTCCAATATACCCAAAAGTCCTTCACCATTAGGTTGATGGAAATCCTATATACTCAACACCTACACCCAATGTGAATGAACATATCAATTAACAGCACATTTCTAAGTGTTTAAAGCCTAAAACAAAAATTAAAGCATAATTCTATAATTTTTCAAGTTTTTGCCATAATGAACTTTAACCTTGGAAAATCATTCCAACACATTCCAAATTGAGTTTTTAGCTTAAATATATCTAATACATTATATTTTAATACATTTTAAGCATTAAAACACAATGTATCACATTTTCTCCAAAATTCTAAAATTTTGCCCTAACCTACTTTTATTTTGGTTTTTCATTCTAAATAATTTCAAATGATAATTTAAGTTCATTTTCATTATTAACATCATTAAATAACACAATTCAAATCATATAATCAAATAAACATAAATTCTTTATGTTTACTATTCCCAAAACCCTGACTCACTCTCTCCCTCAAATTATTTATTTTAGTTTAATTTAATTTAATTTTTTTTATGGATGTTACAAGTTCAATTAGTGAACTTCCATATCTGCATTGTATCCATATTCAAGGATTTCTTCATTGGTAGCTGGAGTGGTCTTCATTATAGTGACATACTGACTTAAGTGAATCTCAGGGTCCCATGTGCCATCAAACTTTGGGAAATCAAGCATCTTGAATTTTAGTGGTAGGATTTCTTCTTCTAAGAACATCTTATCCAACTCAGTCATTTATTCAGTGGGTGCTTGATATTTCTTCTCCAAATTCTCCATTCTTTCAAATATTGCCTTTTAAAGCCTGATGAAGTCTCTTTGGCTTTGGACTTACCCCTGTCATATTCTTCTTCTGAATCATCAAACATGTCATCACCATCTTCTTTGATTATCATCTTGTGAACCTCGGTTTCCACCCGAAAAGGATTCGGATGAACGTTCACTTGTTGTTAGGAGTCGCCAAATTGTGAACCTCGGTTTCCACCCGAAAAGGATTCGGATGAACGTTCACTTGTTGTTAGGAGTCGCCACTCAGTTTTTTCTGTTCAAAAGGAAAAACTAAGAAAACCCTTGTTTGACTCTAATTAATGCATCCAATGTAAAGGTTTCTAATCTACGAACCCAAGGAGGATTCGGGGACTATGTCATGTATTTGATTAATTTTCCCAAAAGAAACAAACCCAAAAGGGACGAAGAAAAGAAGACAAGCAGATTGTTAGTAAATTGTGGACTTGCTATTTGGGGGTGAATCCCAAACATGCCTACATACTCTCGTTTTTATGAGAGATTAAAGTCCATGTAGTTCAGAAAAGCCTATTTAAAGGCAATTATGCATTATGCATGTGTGTGTGTATGCTTCGTGCATTGTCGGGCTTTTTGCCAAAATTGTGAGATTTTCAGCACTTAGTGCCAATTTTGATGAAATTTGGATACTTAGTACCAAAAAGAATGCAATTTAGGCTCCGTGCCAAAAAGATTAATTCATTCGTGGCTTCATGCCAAAATGTTGATTGATTAGTTAATTAGGCTTTAGACCTAAAATGATTAGGTCTTTGACCGGAAAGAAATTGAGAAGAAGGTGCAATGTTTAGGACATGCTTGGATTGACAAATGATGAATTAGGATACTACCTTGTTTAGGATTCTCCCACTTCGAAGTTCCAGATCTTGTTTTCTTAGACCTTGGATTATGATTCTTGATTCCTGCAACACAGGGTTAGATTTATGCAAAGAAAAGTCCAAGAAGAGTTCTTAAGCATGTGAAAATAGAGAGTTCGTCAGCACGAGGCCCACCCGAAAAAGCCGAACCCTTTTTCTGAAAAGTTGAGGCCTTTTATAGACAAAATTTTGGACTGAACGGAGGTCGGACTGCCGTGGAAGTGACCAGCCTAGGAAAAAAGGAAAAGCAGAAACGGCGGCGGTCGGACCGCCGGTCTCGGCGGTTCATCCCCCAAAATGGCACAAAAACTCGCACTTTTTCATTCAAACTGATTTTCTGGGAGCTGCGGACCTCCAAAAATTATTCCGAGACCATATCCGTGATCCTTGCGTTGCTCCGGACATTTCGAGTACCATGAAGACATACCTTCAGTGAACTTTGCCGTGGTTGTCCGGTCTGGCTTAGTCTTTTGCAGTTTGAGAAAATTGGCTTTCCAAGCCTCTAAATTCGAGTATTCACAATTGCCCCCCACTGGGGTCCATAAAAATGATTTATGGGGCTCAGTGGTCGTCAGAGTCGAGAATTTTGAGCGAGGTGCAAAAAGACCCGCATTTTCACCTTTTCCTTATAAATAGGCTCATTTCCATTCCATTTTCATTTGCTTTCATTCCTTCTTCTTCTTTCCTTTCCTTCAAACTTTCTTTTGACAATGGATTTCACTGGCCTAGAAGACTTCAAGATCCCACTCCCTCCCTGCAATCTTTTACTTGAGGAGGAGAAGCACAGCTCCCAGACCGGCTGCTATGAGGTAAGTACCTTCCTCTTTACTCATCTAGTATGCATGTTTAGGAATTTTATTTATTTCCAGTAAGGAACTTAGAAACAAATTTTAGGAATCTTTCCTTTACATGCACTGGTAATGAATCAAGAGTAATACCAGGCTTCATTATGTTCTGCCATCAGTAATTATTTCTAGTAAAGAACTTAGAAATAATTCTCTTAGGAAGTCACACCCGGCTGGGGATAGAACTTGAATTTTTCTGAAGTTGCCCCCCAAATTATCCACAATAATGAATTAGAAGATCTTTTTTTTTAGGACACTGCGATTAGGATATCCATTGCCGAGAGACCCATGAGCACTATTCCGGCTTATATCTTTGATGCCGGGCAGAGATATCCACAGGGAGTTGATCTGCGTGCTGGCTGAGCGATGGTGGCCCACTACTGATACCTTCCATTTTGCTTGGGGGGAGATGACGATGACGCCTACCGAATTTTCAGTCATTTCTGGGATTCCCTTTGGCGTTGAGATGGTAGAGTATTATAACGACTGGCGGCATGATATTTCTTCAGCCGACATGGTCATTTTGATCAGGGTTGACTATCCTCGACATCAGGAGCCCCGCTGCATTAAGCGAAGGTGGCTTGTAGAGCAGGCGCCAGCCATCTATACTGGCTACGAGGTAGGCGATCTTACTACTGATCAGGTGGCCAGGTTTACCCTGATTCTCCTGTTTGCTAGCTCCTTCTTAGTAAATAGGAAGGACGCAGTAAATCTCAATGTGCTGAAGAGCCTACTCGAC
The DNA here is from genome assembly GCA_947685225.1 of Garcia nutans. Classification (NCBI taxonomy): domain Eukaryota; kingdom Viridiplantae; phylum Streptophyta; class Magnoliopsida; order Malpighiales; family Euphorbiaceae; genus Garcia; species Garcia nutans. The sequence goes on along the minus strand of CANTUV010000024.1, from coordinate 8,737,223 downwards.
CTGACATGACTTCAGACATACGACTGGGCTAGCATGATGCTGTGTAGATTGTATGACGACATGTCAGACCTCTGCTATACCCGCATCGCTCCATGTGCCCTGTACTACTTCTGGGAGGTAATGTAAAGAACATTTCCTCTACCTTGCATATACAGACTCTGATATCTTCTTCATTTTTTTATCATACTTGGGCTTACGAGTACTTTCCTAGTATCGGCCCTTTTCTTCGTGAGCCACTTGCCCCTGTAGATCCTCTTTCTCCCATTGCTTGGAGATGGTATAAAGAGAGAATAGAAGCACCAAAGAGGAAGCTTCCTATCAGAGAGCTGAGATCGTTTTTCGACAGTGCTCCATGAACTCGGTAAATACTTTATTCTCATCCTTATTTATTATATTAGAGAAAATGATTCACTAACATAATAAATTTTTACAGGTTGCATTTACAGCGATGTCTAGCCGGCTGGGAGAGTGGATTGCTCAAGATCACAACTTTCAGTGATCATAGTTCCTGACTCACCGTCGATTCATACTTCCCCATCCGGAGTATCGACGGTATTATCTCGCTGAGAGAGTGACTTTCCAGATCGCCGATTTCCTCGCAGCTCCCCTGGATCCCCCTGATGATATGCTATCTCTGACGCTTCTGCCTGTTACTGTGTCCCAGTATGAGGGTGATCCCATTGAATCGGGCTATGCCCTGGATGATGAGGATTATGATTTCTACTGTCTTCAGCGACTGATGCCACACATTGGGACACAGTTCGACACTGCACCACCTTATCAATCCTCCCACTCTTCGGCCCCCACTTCCAGCACTCCGGGAGACCATCCCTCTTCCAGTTGGCGAGCTGACAGACCTTCTTCCTCTAGGGCTGAGGCTTCCACTTTCAAGGCTGGACCATCACATACTGGAGCAAGCAGCAGTTCATCACATTTGAGGCCTCCCCCATCCATTCTTGCGGCTACTGGTCAATTGGACCCTGCTTTGGCCGACCTGAGGTTGCCTTATGCTGTTCGTTATCATGCACCTGATGGTTGGGTGACCCGACCAATTAGTGTGGAGAGTGTACCATATCGGAGCCTTGTTCACATCACTCAGGTATATTCCTCTAGAACTTTTCATGAAAAGGATTCATAAAATTCTCTTGAAATTGACTGTGATTCTGTCTTTTTTACAGGTACCTGAGGGCCTAGTTGCTGACATGGCGGCACTGATCACTGCTTTCTCTGATGAGCTGACGGGTGCTTGAACTGATAGTGCTTATGAGAGGCAGAACAGGCCACAAAGACGGAGAGCCCGGCGCTGATTTCTCATATTTGTCTTGGATTATGTTTGTAGTATTTGAATTATTCTTGCTCTGTACTTTATACTTTCCATGTTCTCCGCCTGTTATTTGAACTTAAGTACAAACCTGCATTAATTTGTTAGTATTAACAGCAGATATGTATGTATTATGTTTTTTTTTTAGAAATCTATTTTCAAAAATAAATCCCTGAAATAACCCCAAAAATAGTACCTAAATAAGTCTAAACAGGGCCAAAACACAAGAATTTCATAAAAAAAATAAAAAAATAAAAATAAAATAAAAATAAAATAAAAAAACGAGAATCAAAGCTGGCCGGTACGGCGGTCGGACCGCCAGGACGGCGGGTCAACCGCCGGAGCGGCCCCAGGGCAGTATATGTATACGAAAAAAACAGAATTTAAAGTGTATTTTCGGCCCAGAAAAAAGGTTTTTTACTGCAGGATTTTTATTTCTCTCAATAATGAACCCTCTTTTTAACCATGTGATGCATAACTGGACCAAGAGCCTTCATAATGTTGAAAGGATCAACATGGGAAGATATGGACTGAAAGCTGTTGCCACCTTTAGAGGTGTAGCTGTGGATTGGGATTTCTTGCATGCTTGTATCAGATTTTGGGATCCCCAAGCCCACGTTTTCAGATTTGGTGCCCGGATGGAGGAAATGTGTCCTCTTTTTTAGGAATTCTGCTCAATTATTGGATGTGACCCAAATGCCCCTCTTGTAAGGCATGAGGTTCAAGTTGGCTATGTGGGGTCTTTTCAGAGGCTTTTCAACTTTACACGGCCTCAAGCTCAAGCTATGATCATGGATGGGAATAAGGCGATGCTGCTTCCTTTGATTGATGAATTCCTGACTGCTAATTTTGAAGATGAGGTTCAACTGAAACATAGGATGCGAGCTTTTGTTTTCTGCCTTTTAGCCGGGTTTCTTTTCAATCGTGATCCTGGCTTTGGAGATTTGAAGCTTTGCCCTATGGTTAGGCAAATGGAAGAACTTAACTGCATTGGTGGTATGATTCTAGCTGAGACTATTCAGAGTCTTGACAGAACTGCACTCGGATTTGAAAATTGGACTGTTACCCCGATCATTCTTCAGGTAATTTTGTTATACCTTTTGTTTCTTCTCATTTCATCATCTCTCTTTTTTGTTTGTAAATAGAAAGGATCTATTTTCTCAGGTTTGGCTAAGAGACCATCTCTGAGTGGTTGCCGCTCCCCATGCCTTGACTTATAACCCTTCTCAGTACCGCACCAGAAAAATCCAAATTTCTTTTCCTTCTATGGCTAAGTGGACTATCTAGTTGTTTGAGCTTGGACCAGAAGAATTGTTGTGGTTCATCTCTTGGTATAAAATTTCTCGATTCATGGAGGAAAATGCAATGCATAACCATGTCTACCTTCTTGGCTTCACTCATAGTACATGGTATAGTGCTTCTCACGTCCTCAGATAGATGGGGATTGATCAGAGGGTTCCTCTTCCTGTTGGGCTTTCCATTGCTTCCCCCATTACTCCCGGAGTTACTCGAGCTGTTCTACAAACTTGGGTTAGGAACCATCAGATGATCAGGCCTTTTGCAGAGCCTTCTCTTGTCCAGCCTACTCCAGAGTATAGAACTTGGTTTATAGCCGAAGTTTGGCCAATTGAAAAGCCAAGGAGCTTGCATTGTTGCAGGAGTTGGAGGGAGAGGATGTGGTTCCTCTTAACGAGGGGAAGATAGATGTTGCAGAGAGTTCCAAAACTAAGGAAGATACCGAAGACTCTGCCCCACGTAGGAGACGTAGGACTTAGATCCTAGGGTTGACTCTATTGTCTGCTTTTTTGGATTGTTTGTACCTTTTTGGTTCCTTGGATGTTTAGGAATTATGGTTTGACTCTAAGGATGACTCTTTTTTGTAATGAATGATTTTTTTCATTTGCTTTCCAAGCATTATCTACTTTATTTATTTGCTCTAATTTTTGCCTAAGCCGTCCTTTCGGATTTTCAACTTAGCGAGCTCTTACCCATTCTTGCCTAAGCCGCCCTTTGTGGGTTTTCAACTTAGCAGGATTTTTATTTTTATTTTTATATCTTTTATTTATTTATTTTTTATTTATTATATTTTTTTTAATGTTGGCAAATGAAAAGTGAATCAATGGTTTTCATTAAAATTTAGACCGTGCTCAAGGAGAGCTGCCTACATATCTCGAATTAGTTTGCGAGAATCAGGTCTAATGTAGTTCCTTACAATGCATGATTATACATAATATTTCTTTAATTGATCCAGATTGCATGGGTTTGTGAACTCCAGACCATCCAAATCAGACAAGATGACGGCTCCGACGGAAAGTATTTTCTTTACAATGTAGGGTCCAGCCCAATGAGGACAAAACTTCCCACGAGGATCTGTAACGGGTGTTCTGATCTCTTTCAGAACCAAACAACCTTCTTCCAACTTTCGATCTTTGACCTTTTTGTTGAAATGTCTGGCCATTCGCCTCTGATACCCTTGAATCTGATGGAGAGCTTGAAGTCTTTTTTCATCCAAACCCAACAACTGATGATGATAATTGCTAATCCATTCAGCTTCATTTATCTGACTTTCTTGAATTATCCTTGCCGATTGAACTTCCAGTTCAATGGGGAGTACTGCTTCCATTTCGTACACCAGTGAATACGGGGTTGCCCCAGTAGGAGTTCTAATTGATGTTCTATATCCCCACAAAGCCATTGGTAACTTCTCATGCCAACACCTATGTTCCTTGATCATTTTTTGTATGATCACCTTTATAGACTTATTTGCTGCTTCTACAGCTCCATTTGTTTGAGGTCTATAAGGAGAGGACTTATGATGCTGGACCTTCTTATCCTTTAAGAGTTTAGCAAATTCTGCTGGGAAATAAGTTCCATTATCAGTGATAATCTCAAATGCCAAAAAGATTAATTCATTCGTGGCTTCATGCCGAAATGTTGATTGATTAGTTAATTAGGCTTTAGACCTAAAAGGATTAGGTCTTTGACCGGAAAGAAATTGAGAAGAAGGTGCAATGTTTAAGACATGCTTGGATTGACAATTGATGAATTAGGATACTACCTTGTTTAGGATTCTCCCACTTCGAAGTTCCAGATCTTGTTTTCTTAGACCTTGGATTATGATTCTTGATTCCTGTAGCACAGGGTTAGATTTATGCAAAGAAAAGTCCAAGAAGAGTTCTTAAGCATGTGAAAATAGAGAGTTCGTCAACACGAGGCCCACTCGAAAAAGCCGAACCCTTTTTCTAAAAAGTTGAGTCCTTTTATAAACAAAATTTCGGACTGGACGGCGGTTGGACCGCCGTGGAAGTGACCAGCCCGGGAAAAAAGGAAAAGCAGAAATGGCGGCGGTCGGACCGCTGGCCCCCTCGGTCGGACCGCCGGTCCCGGCGGTTCATCCCCCAAAATGGCACAAAAACTCGCACTTTTTCATTCAAACTGATTTTCTAGGAGCTGCGGACCTCCAAAAATTATTCCGAGACCATGTCCGTGATCCTTGCGTTGCTTCGGACATTTCGAGTACCATGAAGACATACCTTCGGTGAACTTTGCCGTGGTCGTCCAGTCTGGCTTGGTCTTTTGTAGTATGAGAAAATCGGCTTTCCGAGCCTCAAAATTCGAGTATTCACACATCTTCCCCTTTTTTTTGTTACTAGCCAATCCTTCTGCGGGTTTATGGGTGCACCAATGTTTTGAATCACCTTCATAACCATGGCCGTTTGAGTTTTGATCTCAGCTATCTCAAAGCCTATCAGAGCCTCGACTCTCTCTTTATCTATATTTCTGAGGGGAATGATGATTGACTCTATTAAAGTTCAAGTTTATCTAGAAATAGTCACATCACAAGCTTCCACACTCATTTGATCTAGGTCTGAAACCCAGAAAATGAATGAATGAATGCATATGACAAAAAATGTTTAAGAAGGCATACCTGGTCTATCCAATGAAGCTTTTGTCCTATTTTCTAGCGGAATCTTACACTACCATTCACATGTGTTTAATGGTGAATTTCTTTTCCTAGGTTTTTTGGTTTACAATGATTACCATCAGAGGTAGTTTTCTGTGATGATAAATCCTAAAAATCTCATTGAAACTTCCACTTTTGTGTATCTGTGTTTCATAGGAAATTACTTTAAAGGGGGTCCAAAGGTAGTTTTCTATGAAATCTTTCAAACCATACTAAAAGGAAGTTTTCTCCTCTAAAATATGTTTATGGGTAACAAGTTTTAAGCTTTCAATGATAAATCCATTTTTTTTTCTTCGTAGTGACAAAAGGCAAGGATTTAATCAGCATAAGCTAAAATTTTGTCAAACATAAATGCTTTGGTATTCCTAAAGGAAAGTTTCTAAGCTTCTTACATGTGATTTAGTATTGGGTAAACAAGCTTTTAGGCTCCCTGTAGACCCTTAATTTTGGTCTCGAATGGTTTCAGTCTAAATTAAAAGGGCAAAGTTAGGCCTACTCCAATTTCAAAGAGGCTTAAACCTAGCCCAGTCCAATTTTAAAGGCTTGAATTAAGTTTGGTTTCAATTTAAAAGCCCCTATTAATTTTGGTTATAATTAAATCAAATTAAAAGGCCCAAACTGACTCGGCCTTATCCATTAAATTAAATTCATGTCGAATTGGTGTGCCAATGAACCTTAGCTCATGTCGAATTGGTTGCCAATTCAACATGAGTTTTTGACTCATGTCGAATTGATTTGTGCCAATTCGACATGAATCCTTGTTCATGTCAAATTAGGCAAAGTTAATCGGCCCTAGCTTAAAGAATTTTAATTTCACTTGGATTCAGATGGTTCAGACCTTTTCTTAGTCAACTAGAATAACTTAACTGAGGGTTGCTCTAATTTTTTTTATAAATAAAAGAGCAATGAACCTTGAGAGGGGGAAGCGACCTTTAGTAATCAACAGCCATAATTAGCAAATTAAAAAGCAATAAACATAGAGAAAAGAAAAGAGAGAGAAGCTAAAGAAAAGAGAGAGCAATTAACAACCAGTAATTAGATTTTGCAAATAAGAGACAGAAAGAAATTGTAAGAGAAACAAAAGCAAAATAAATGAGAGTCAGTAGCAAAAACAAAGGCAGTAGCTAAGCAATTGCCAAATTACTGAAGTTCAGCTAAAAAGTGAATTGATCTAGGCTTTCAACTACTCAAATAATCAAGCTTGGTTCAACAAATTCAACTTAGTGGCGACTCCAAATTCTCAGAGTTTAAGCTCGTGTTCCCTAAGGCCGAAAGCCTAAAGTGCCTAAGTAGCAAGAACCATTTGTAGACCCTTAATTTTTTATTCAGTCCAGTCAAAATATTTTAAAATAGTCCGAAATAATTTTTATGGTATATATTATTTATTTTAATATCTATTATTTATTTTGATTTATTTTACTTATTATTTATTATTTATTTTATTTATTTATAATATTTATAATATTTATTATTTATTATTTATTTTAATATAATATTTATTTTACTTTTCATTTATTATTTATTTATTTTTAAATATATATATAAATAAAAAAATTTGCGACGGCAAAATCGGTTACGAGGCAAGCGCGACGAATTGGCTTGGGCCAATTCGCCGCAAGAGTGCCTGCGATGAATTGGCCACAGGCCAATTCACTGCAGGTTACGGCAAAAATTGCCCAGCCCGTATGTCCGCTGCCTCACCCAGCGCAGCCCGCGTGCTAGCCCACAGCAATCCTCACAGGCCCAGCAGCCCGCGTGCGCTGCCAATTTTTTACCAAACCTTGTTTTCCCCGGTTTTTGTGATTTTTCCTAAACGGTTGGTATTTCCTTATCAAAATAGTATTAGGTCTTTTTATTTTTCTATAAATAATGGTATTAAACACATAGACAAGTGGAGGAGAATTTTTTTGACTCAAGAATTATTCGGACTTTTTCTTAGCAATTGATTTAGGGACTAGATTTTGGAAATCTAAAAGTAACAATCAAGCAACAATAAGGAATCAAGGCAGCAAGAAATCTTCTGCCTTGGTGTTAAGCTCGGCTGTGAATTTCATCAATAATTTTTGGTGGAACATTCAAACGTAGGCATGTCAGTTTAATTTTATTTGTCAAAATTAATTATCACAGTAGCCTATTCTTTTCAAATACCTAAATTTTAATCCTATTTTCATGAGCTTCAATTTTATTTACTTAAACCCTAAACCTTAATATTATTTTCATAAAACTTCCAAAACCCTAAACCCAAAACACCCATTCTTTGGATTCAAACCCTAATTTATTTCAAACCTAATCTTTAATTCAAACATCACAGTAGCTATGTTATTAAAACTTTTTTGATTATTTTGGATTGTTATATTAACACAATAGCTTCATTATTTTGACCATACAGATTTAATTACTAAAGTCTTAATTACATAAAATCAAATATCAACCTATTTGTCCATCCAGTAGCCATGTTATTTCTTTTATATTAAATATTTCTTAGTTGACTAATCCAGTAATTAAAATACAAAACCTTAATTGTTAAATATAAAACCTAATCTTGGAATTAATGTAAAGGACACGTTTCCACCTTTCAATAGGTGTCCTATTTAATTTTATACATGGACAATGTAAGGACATGTTTCCATCCTCAGATGGGTGTCCATTTATTTATTTAGTTTGGACATTGTTGTGATTTTAATAAAGTTTTTGTTTATTCTTACGATAGCATGTAGTATGGATAATATCATTATATTTAAAAATTTTATAATATTAAGACATGCAAAGGAGGCTGGTTCTAATGAACCAGGCATTGTGGGGGTGCTGGGCCATTTCTCACCTTCTCCACACATACTCAACTTTTTGAACCCATTAGGGGGTTGGGGATTCCTTAGGAATCGAGTCATCCATCCTTTTCTTTTTCTTGGCCCGTCCGGGTGGTGACTCCATTTTCTCCAAGCTTAGGCCCTTGTTCTCTAAGGCCCTGAGCCTAATAGTGCAGAAGTCGCAAGAACCATTCCACCGGGAGTGGGGGTGAAAATTCCCGCTCACAGAGGCGACTCCATTGAGGATAAGAGAAGTTGATTATGTTGGTCTTTATATTATTCTATTCTTTCTTATCATGATATTATCCATTACATCATTTAGATAGCATCGTGTGTGTGAGTTAGGACACCCGTGTTACCCGTATTATGTTATGCAAAGGATACCATACTTTCACTTAAGGTATGGAAGATCGAGCATGGCATAACCACTCATAGCCTTGTACCTTTTGGTATATATTTGCTATGGGAGCCTAAACCTTTCAACCCAAAGACTAAAGCTCATGTAATTGGCCTAGTTGCTTTCTTTATGTTTTTACCCCAAATGCTTGTTGTTTGACTATGGTTAATTTATCTTGGCCTAAATCATGGTTTATTTGGTTTTTTATTTTTCTAATATGACCTAAGTACAATTGTCAGCTCAAAATAATTTTTTTTTAAAAAAAAACAAAAAGGCCAAAACTATTTTCAAAATTTTTGAAATGGTCTTTGGATATAAAACTTTTCTAAAAACAAGCCAAAAATTCTTTTCTCATGACCCAAATACAGAGCCCAAAATCCATTTTGTCTAAAATCTTTTTACAATGGGCTTAGAAACAAAATTATTTTCACAACCTTTTCAAAAGAGCTTACGAATATTTAGGTCAATTTATGGAAATACCAAAAATCAATTGTGAGCCTAGTTTATACTAAGAATTATTAATCATGGGCTTATTTTTGGCATGAATCATTAGTAACTTTTTCAAGTGAAATATATTTATAATAAACCTCTTAATTTAGTTTTAATCCAATATAGCATAAAAGCTGATTTAGTTGATTAGATGGATTAAAATCTATTTAATGGGATTTATCATAAATTGATTTCTATGTTCAAAAATATAACTATTGGTTGAAACGTCCGAGGGAATTATTCAAAAACAAGATACCCCGTGTTGGTATTTTGTTAACCATATACCTAGAAAAAGATAATAGCCATCTCTGTGTGGAAGTTATAAGGTTGGAAGGAACGTCCTAATTATCTTTGTTTGTTTGATGTTTGTGCATACATGCATACATACATTTGCATCTCATATCATTAATCCTCTCTGGCTCACAAACCTAGAGCACAGTAGCTCAAGAGTGTATGACAACCCCACTTACGCTGGTGACGAAGAATCCAGTAGCAACTCAATTAATTTTTCACCAAAAGCAATAGAGCCCGAACAAATTCAAAGAATGGTGGACAATACCCTCAATGCTAAAATGGAAGAACTAAAGGAGGCCTTGGCTGAGACCACGAAGAACCAATTGGATATAATTTTAGGGAACAATGCCGAAGCATCTGCTAGCACCAAAAAGCCAAAGGACAAAGGGAAGGCCAAGGTTATTGAAGTGGCTTTTGATGATGACAAGGTAGTCATCGATGATGATGATGACTGGGCTTAATACTTCCAAGATGCCATCCTTTGCAAAGTTTGATAGAACTGGAAATCCACACCTCCATGTGAAGCAGTATATCACTGCTATGCAGTCTGCCCGAGCTACTAAGGCTCAAACCCTAAGGTACTTCATGCTCTCATTAGATCCTGTGGTCCAAAATTGTTTCAATACTTTAGATTATGGCACTCAAAAGAGCTAGGATCTACTATACAAGGCCTTCATCCAATAATATAGATACAATGCAGAATTGGAAGTTACTCTAATAGAGGTGGAGTCCATTAGACAAAGGCCAAATGAGAACTTTGTGGACTATATGAAGAGGTGGAGGAATAAGGTTGCATTGCTCAAGAGAAGGCCTGATGAATCCGATCAAATTAGAATGATTGTGAGAGGGGTGTTATCTAGCCTTCGCGAAAGGATATCACATACACTCATTCAAGATTTCAAGGACCTTTTACAAGCTGGTCTACAAATTAAAGAGTGGGAAAGAGAGAAAGATCGCTTTTTCACAAGAAGGAATGAGAAGGGAAACTACCAGTTTGGTAACCAAGGAACACAAAAATTGGTTGATGTTAATGCTGCTGGCCAAGGAGGAAGAAGGCAATTTTCAGAATTGGGGAAGCCATTGTCTTAGATCCTCAATAAGCTACAAAAGAAGGGATTATTAGAACCCTTAAATCCTCGTCCTTTGCCTAACCCTCTCCCACCTAATTTTGACACTAAGGCATTTTGTCAATTTCATCAAATGCAAGGGCACAACACAGATAAATGTGTGAGGTTAAGGCATGAGACCCAGAATTTGATCGATAGTGGGAAGCTGTCCGAGCCCAATAAGCCGAACACTAAAGACAATCCACTGCCAAGGTTCAATAGGGTACCACCACCTGCGACTTTTATGATTGGAGAAGGTTTGCATGAAAGTTTTGTCATGTCTTCTTTTCAAGATGTGGATGGAGAAGCAACCAAAGAAGAAGTGGTGTTTAGCAAAATTGAACAAATTATGGATGGAAAAGAAGTAGCAATCTGTGCTATGAAAGAGTTTTGGGATTCAAGCAATAGTGATGATGATCTTAAACCCAAGAAGGAGGAATGGACCTAGTCCGAGCTTGAAGAAGATGAAGTAATGAAAACTAAATCTGGTATGCCTTATGCAAGGCCACCACCTAAGGAAGTAAAAGCTAATAAAGGAAAGGAAGCTAAAGCTAGGAATAAAGAAGAAGAAGATGACACTGTTCTTAAGCAGTTGAAGAGGATCCAAGCAAGTGTCAATATTTGGGATTTATTGACCACTTCTAAGAAGCACCGTGAAACTATGGCCAAGGCCTTGGCTAGCATGCCAATTTCCACCTCTATAATATTGGAGGAGCTGGTTAACTTCATGAAAGTTGAAAGAGCGATGAAGAGAGAAGATTTTTAAAAGAAGAGCGAAGTTAATATGGGAATGATATCTTTATCAGATGTGGATTTACTGAAAGAGGGGAGAGATCACATCCGTCCTCTCTTTATCAAAGTAGAAGTCAAAGGAAAAAGGACCCCAAATGTGATAGTTGGTGATGGGTCAGCCATAAATGTTTGTCCACTTAAAATTTTTCCAAAGCTAGCTATGTCAGCAAGGGCTCTATGCCCAACCGAGGTAACCATTAGGGCTTATGACAATACCAAGAGGCATGCCGAGGGGACTTTCAAAGCTGCTGTGAAGGTTGGTCCAATTGAATCAATGGTAGAATTTATGGTTTTGGACATACCTGTTACTTTTGCTCTACTTTTAGGATGACCATGGTTTCATCCTCTTGGTGGAGTTCCTTCCACCCTTCATCAAAGATCAAGTTTCCGAACGAAAAAGAGATGGTGGTCATTGAGGCCTAAGATAATGAGGTTGTTAATACTCTAATGATTGAGAGGTCTCTCAATGGTTTCCAAGTAGCTACAATTTCTGATAATGAAGTTGTGTACTCCAAGGTCTTGAACATGATGAAGAACATGAGCTACCTTCCTGGTGCTGGTCTTTGAAAGGGCAAAGCCGGCATGACAAAGCTTCCAGATTTTAAGAGTCAAACTTCCAAGAAAGGGTTAGGGTATGAAGAAGGCAACAAAGATGTCGAGCCAAAGAAGAATGAGAAAATGAGCTTCCCACCACTTGAAGAAATTTTTGTCAAAGCTCTTGATATGGGGCCACTCCAAGGAAAGCCCAAGCCAATCATATTCATGGGAAATTTGATCCTGGGTTTTGAGATTTTTGCTGATATTGCCGAATTGGTGGAACAAGTGAAAAAAGAGCTCATCCTACCAACTGACAAGGAGACCAATCTAAAAGGAAGCTATCCAGAAGACTCCAGAGGAGATTGCTGCCCTAGTTGAAGAGAAGTTTGAAGATGTTCTGCTTTATGATTTTGAGAATAATGATTTTGATTTTAATTTGTCTGCTTTTGTATGAGGATGATGATGTTTTCTTTTTCAAAATGAATGCAATAAAGTCTGATTTTACTTGTGTGATGTTTCTCCTGATGGTTGCATACATTCAAATAGTGGTTACATGAGCATGTTTAATATTAACTCTATCGATACATAATTATTAAATTTGGTAACAACCAAAAATCCTAAAAATATTAGCATAGCATCCGACCTTACTCCTGATGAGAGGGAGAGATTTGAAAAAATATTTAAAAAATATGAAGAGATTTTTGCTTGGTCTTATGAGGATATGCCTGGAATAGATCGAGACATAGCCGAACATCTGATCCCTACTTACACTCACATGAAACCTATCAAATAAAAGCTTAGGCGGTTAAGACCTGAATGGGCTGAATTGGTTAAAGATGAGGTCACCAAACAAATACAAGTAAAGTTCCTTAAAGTGAGATTATCCAGATTGGCTTGCCAACATAGTACCCGTGCCAAAGAAAGATGGAAGAATTAGGGTCTGTGTGGACTATAGAGACTTAAACAAGGCTTCCCCTAAAGATGATTTTCCTTTACCCCATATAGATGTCCTTATTGATAGTGTAGTTTCTAGCGTGCTGCACTCGTTTGTAGATGGATTTTCCATATATAACCAAGTGTTAATGGCCCAAGAATATAAAGCTAAAACTACCTTCATTACTACTTAGGGTATATTTTGTTATAGGGTGATGCCATTTGGGTTAAAGAATGCTGGAGCAACTTAACAAAGGATGGCCACCACCTTGTTTCATGATGTGATGCACAAAGAAATCGAAGTGTATTTTGATGATATGATGGTGAAGTCAGACACAAGGGAGCAGCACTTTCAAAACCTAGAGTTATTCTTCGACAGAGCAGTGAAATATAAGCTAAGGTTAAACCCGAAGAAGTATGTGTTTGGGGTTACTTCAGGCAAGTTGTTGGGACATGTGATTGGTCTAAATGGCATTGAGATTGACCCTAACAAGGTTAAGGCAACCAGGGACATGCCAGTCCCTAAGATGAAGAGAGAAGTTTAAGGGTTTATTGGCAGATTGCAGTACATTAGTAGGTTTATAGCAAAGCTCACCACAATCTGCGAACCTATCTTCAAATTGCTTAAAAAGAATCAGCCAATCATATGGAATGAAGAGTGTCAAAAGGCTTTTGAGCACATAAAGGAGTATCTGCTAAATCCGCATGTTTGAAACTGCCTAAACCCAGTAAACCCTTGTTACTATACTTAGCAGCTAAAGAAGAGTCAATAGGAGCCATGCTAGCCCAAGCAGATGAATCAGGGATTGAGCACGCAGTCTGTTATTTGAGTAGAAAGCTCCTACCTTATGAAATTAAGTATAGTATCATTGAAAAAACCTATATAGTTGTGGTTTGGTCTTCTAAGAAGTTACGGCATTACTTTCAACCTTATAGTGTGCAAGCAATTTTCAGGTTGGATCCGGTGAAGTACTTAAGGGAGACACCCTCTTTGATTGGGAAGTATGGGTGATGGTTGATAATATTGAAAGAATTTGAGATTGAGTATATAATGAGGAAAAAAATCAAAGGTAGAGTGGTGGCAGAATTCCTGGCCCAACAACCATTCCTGGACAATGAAGAGGTAGTCTTGGAGTTTCTTGATGAACATTTAGAGGCCATAGAAGTACAGGGATGGAAGATGTATTTCGATGGAGTAGTGAATAGGAAAAGAGCAGGTTTTGGAGTCATACTAGAATCACCCGAAGGGGAGATTATCCCTTTAGCCAAGAAGTTGAAGTTCAGGGCGACCAATAATATGGTGGAGTATGGAGCATATATTTTTGGTTTGGAAACGATTATGAAGGTGGATAAGGTGCAAGTCTTTGGGGATTCATTGCTAGTAGTATCCTAAGTAAATGGAGAGTGGTAGATAAAAGAAGAGAAACTAAAACCATACCACCATTACTTGACCTTGATGAAGAAGAATTTTAAGGAGTGTAGGTTTATACACCTACTAAGAGAAGAAAACTAGATGGATGATGCTTAGCCACATTGGCTTCGGTATGGGAAAATCCTGTCAACTTATTCCTTAAGCCTCTGATTTTGACCAGTTCATCAACTCCTTGCTATGAACATGAGACAATCATGGAAACTGATATAGACCATGATGTGTGGTATGACACTATAAGATGGTTTTTTGGAGGAGAATGAATACCCGTTGGGGGCAACAAAGAAAGAAAGAAGAGCCATAAGGCGATGGTCCTTACAATATATCACCTTTCATGGAAAGTTGTATCGAAGATGGCTTGATGGGGTGCACTTGAGATGCTTGAGGAAGCCTGAAGTGGAGCATATTATATCAAAAATACACGTGAGAAGTTGCGGCCCGCACATGAGTGGTTTAGCCCTAGTTAAGAAGATAATTTAACAAGGTTACTACTGGTTGACCATGGAGAGAGATTCTATTGAGTTTGTGAAGAAGTGCCAGCAATGTCATATGTATGGTAATTTGAATCACATGCCTCCTGAAGAATTTTATTTTATGCCTTCACCCTGGCCCTTCGCAACTTGGGGAATTGACAATATAGGAGAGATACATCTGACAGCTTCAAACAATCACCGTTTTATTATAGTAGTAGTAGATTATTTTTCAAAATGGGTCAAAGCCAAATCTTTCAACAAACTGGGGGCAAGGCAAATGGTTAAATTTATTGAAAAGAATCTCATTTGCAAGTATGGGATCTTGCACAATGTGATATCGGACAATGGTGTACAGTTTCAAGGTGCAGTTAAGGACTTATTCTCAAAGTACCAAATCCATCATCACCAATCCTCCCCTTATAGACCGAAGGCTAATGCTGCAGTAGAAGTAATAAACAAGACAATTAAGCAGATTCTGTCTAAGATGACTAAGACATACAGGGATTGGTTGGAGATGCTTCCTTTTGCTTTGTGGGGATACAGAACAAGTGTGCGAATGCTGACTGGAATGACACCGTTCTCTTTGGTTTACGGGATGGAGGCAGTGTTGCCAATTGAAATTGAGATCAAGTCATTGAGAGTGGCCTTGCAAGCTGAACTGCCTGAGACGGAGTGGGTAGTAAGTAGGTACACACAGTTAGCTTTACTAGAAGAGAGGAGGTTAGAAGTACTATATCATCATCAACTGTATCAAAGGAAGATAGTTTGAGCCTATAATAGAAGGGTTAAGATCATAAATCTCAGAGTCGGTGACTTAGTGTTGAAGTAATGTAAACCTAATGTATCTTATCCAAGAGAGAAGTTTAGGCCTAGTTGGGAAGCACTACAAGAAAAATGTGAAATAGCTACGGAAAATTGCTACGGACAGATTCCGTAGCAACATAGCGACGGAATTGCTATGGCATAGCTACGGAATTGCCTTTTTTATTAAATTATATATTGCCGTAGCAAGTCCATAGCTATTCCGTAGCGACGTTAGCTACGGAACAAATTTCTGTAGCAATTATTTTCGCGCCACAGTGGCGCGTCTTTTAGCTACGCAGGATTCCGTAGCCATTCTGTAGCAAACATATTACTCATTCCCTTAGCTGCGTTTTAACTACGGATTTATCCTTTGCTACGGAATTTTCGTAGCGAAAAATATTTGCTACGGAAAATTTTTGCTACGGAAATAGTGCTACGAAAATAGTGCTACGAAAAATATTTTTGCTACGGATTTATCCTTTGCTACGGAAATTTCGTAGCTAAAAATTTTCTACTTCCCTCCTTTGCAAATTTCAGAATCCCGTTTTCCTCTAAAAAAAGGGGGAAAAAATTCAGAATCGTGCTTTGATCTGCCTTTGCTTTGTTCCTTCTCAGTTTGCTTTCCATCTTCCCCTTCACGTTGCAGCCTGCTCTCCTCAATCAATCTCTCTCTCTCATGATTACCAAAAGCGAACTGTGAAATTTTTTTTCCGAATGTCGTCCTCTTCCTTGCTAGTTTTGCATACAAGCACACGAGGGTAGATCTTAGAACTGAGAACTGAGAGCATTTCTTTGTTTCACTCCATGCCCTATAAAATAGATTCTAATCTCTCTAGTAATTTCTCTAGCTCTCCTGTGCATCGTCTCTGCTTATTCTTTCGATTTCACAGCACTGTCTTCTCCACGGACGGATCGCTATAAGGTTCGATTACACCCTTTCTCTTAACTGATTGTTCGGATCTGTTTGGATTCTGAGAAAATGAATAGAACATTATACTCTCTTCGTTTGTTTTCTCCTTACATTTTCTCGGCTGCCAAACATGTTGTTTTGACTGTTATTCGTGAATGAAGTTAATAGATTTAGGTTTGTGAATGAATTTTTATTTTCTTGTCTGATTTTATATAATCCTATTTTGTTTTTTAGAGTAATTCAGTTTTTTTTTCACATCGATTGATTTTGTTCACAATTTAGGGGCAGAAACTGTTAGGTATTACATCTAGGTTTGTGATCTCAATCTAGTGAATTAGTTTGTTTTATTTGACGGAATAGACCGATGCTCCTTCTCTGTTATCATTAATTAGCAGATCCTCCACTTGTTTCTCAGATTAAATATTGATAACTGTCATCCTTTAAATGTTATGTTGCTTTTGCAACAGATTCCTCCACTGCTAGTGGTTTCAGGTGCAAGTGCTGCCTTTGGAGGTAAGCACAGAATCTTCCATCA
Organism: Garcia nutans; assembly: GCA_947685225.1. Lineage (NCBI taxonomy): Eukaryota > Viridiplantae > Streptophyta > Magnoliopsida > Malpighiales > Euphorbiaceae > Garcia > Garcia nutans. The sequence continues at coordinate 8,720,432 of CANTUV010000024.1, read as the reverse complement.
ATGTTTTAAGGAATGTAATGACATTCTTAGGATGCGATATGGGATTTCATGCTATAAAGTCATGTTGTCTTATTGCACATTCTAATTCTTGGAACCTTGATCAAATATGCCAACAACTTTGGCCTCCCTCGCTGATAGGTGCAGGGTAGGCCCAGAAAACAGTGTAGCATCTATAGTTTATACATTGGGTTTTTTTTCCAATCCTTGAACCTAAAAGACATCTCCTAATATTAAAAGAGCAGCTATTGAAATCATAAAATGATGGATGTAGTTCAACAATTGGTGGGCTGTAATACATGTTACTCTTTTTCTTTAATTTATAATGTGATACAGACTCCAAAAACTAATATGCATCTTCCATATTTGTAGTATGATCTTAATTCACTATATCCTTGCAAAATGGCTTATTTATTTCCAAGGTTAGACTCCTGAAGTTTTAGTTGTTCAGTTGCAATATGGACAATTTTCATCCTGAATTCTCTGAAACTTTCTTAGGAAAGTTGAAATGAGATCAAGAACTTTCTGTTTTATCAGTTGTTCTCTATTGTCACAGGAACGAGTAGCTTCTACCGCCTTTCTGTTTATCCTAAGGGTATTTGGACATCCCTATAAAATGGTTTTCTTAATTTAATTTTTTCTAGAGAGCATGAATATGAAAAACTTTGTAGCCTTCAAATCTTGATGTTGAGATAGACAATAACAATCATATCAATGTCTGGATCTGTTAGTTCAAGGCACAGTCATAGACTCACAGGATCCACTACCTTCTTTGAACTGTCTTTCTATTTATCCTCGTGTATTTGGGCATCCCTATAAAATGGTTTTCTTCATTTAATTTTTTTTAAGAAAGCATGGATATTAAAACTTTTGTGGTCCTCAAAACTTGATGTTTAGGTAGGCAGTAACAATCATATCAATGTCTGGACCTGTTAGTTCAAGCCTTTAATTAGAAAGTTGCCAGCATTTTGGTATCAATAAAATGCAACTGATCTCCAATTGTTAAATTCATCAATAAACTAAAGTAGAAAAGGCTGGTAGGGTCATGGTTCCTTGTATTATGCTCATGAACAAGGACCAGGGTAGCTCAAAAGGGGTTTCATAATTATATCTGATTAGTGGGTGTCTGCCATGGGTATGAATCATAAGCTTGTTGACTTGAGATGTGTATTTTGTTGCTGCAATTACTCTGAGTTAAGACATAGAAAAGAGAAGTCTATTCAAAATTTAAAAGTGGCCTGCTGATGAGAGATAAAATCAAGCTGACCCCTATGTAAACTAACCGTGCTCAAATATCTCAGGTTTATCAAATGATTGATTAGTTTTGGGTTAATTTTTTTTTGAGCATTTAGTTCTATTTGATCTTAGGTTAGATAGTGAAACTGTTTTTCAACTGACCAACCAACATGGCTAAATGTGAATTTTTGATCCACTCCATTTTCTCTAATATATAAAGAGATGGCCATAAATCTCGGTGGCTCTCAATTTTAATGGTCTCTATGCTCCAATCTATATTACTGTTTCTGTTCCCTTACAAAAGTTACTGTAGCAATGCTACCTTGATTCAACCTTATACAGAACCCTTTAGTAGATTATCACTGAAATCTCCAAACATTTCATGATTTGACATATATTCTAACAACATTTGGACATCTTCTGTAAAGTCTTAAAACATGATTTACATTTTCTATAAAGTCTTAAAACATTTGGACATCTTTTGTTTTCTTATCTGGTCATTTCATAAAATAATTATGAAATAAATAATCTGGTAACTCCCACTACCTGCTGCAGATCCAAGAACAGAAAAATCCCATTAGCTGCTGCAGTAACAGAATCAGCATTTCATTAAGAAGTTTTCTGGATTTTCTACCAAAGCATCATCAAGAAGTAGCTTCCCATCTTCATCAACTGATTTAAGGTAACAAAAACAACTGAACTTACAGGTGTGTTCCTTTCTCGCATTGTATGTCTCTGTTTACTCTTTTTTTTTCCTTCTTCTTCAAATCTGCATATCTCTGATTTGGTGTTTTTACTCCTTACTTTTTGTTTTTCCCCCCTTCTTCTTCTTCTTAAGTTCTTCTCCTTCATCTTATATTTATCAATAAATAAGGGTAGATGCTGCCAATATTTTGCCGATTCTGTTTGATAAGCTGCTGCTCACACCTTTTTTTTCTAATTTTAGTTTTTGAGCTGCTTGAAAAATAACATATTGGTGTGAATTTGTATCTTGCTGATTGACTCCATGATATTTGGTAATAACTGTGATATTCATATCTTCATGATAATTTGCTTCTTCATTTGGGTCTCGGCTTATTCCTACTCAAGTATGTTCTACAATTTTATATGCAAAGTGTCACATTAATGATCCCATTTGTTGGTGGAAATGCTGCAATTCAGTTTATTAGATTGCTACTTGCAGTCCAACATCTTCCGGTTTATAATTTGTAGTAGCTATATCTTTTGAATTTTTGCATTAGTGATGAGTTATGCATGAATGACTGAAAACATGATTAAATATGTGTTTTTAGTGGCTGATATTTGGAAAAAGGTGTTTGAAATTTATAAATTTAATAAATTGCAATGTAGCTTAATAAATTGCTGGCTAAGTGTTTTTACTGTCATATATAAATGATATTTTTTTATATTTAATAGTAATTGGCTGTCTTAATATTCTATTAATACAGAAATATGAATCCAGATAGAAGATGGATGTATCGTAGGCTTAGTGAAGGATTTATTACTCTAGAATTTGTTAGGGGAACTGAGGAATTTATTAAATTTGCAACTTCTCATCCCGAATGCATGGATGGAGATAAACTGAAATGTCCTTGCATTAGGCCTAAATGCCGTAATAAGATTTTTTTACCTGTAGAAGTTGTTACACAGCACTTGTATGAAAGAGGTTTTATACCAAATTATTACAATTGGTACTTACATGGTCAAGATGAGGAAGATGTTATAGAAATGAGTGTGGACCACTCGGAAGGAGGAGGAGTCCGTGTTGATGAAAATGTTTTTGAGCATAGAGATCGATATTACAACATGGTAATCGATGGTTTACATCAACAAGGGGTGTCTAATGAAGTTGAGGACATGGAAGAAGAGCCAAATAGTGTTGCAAGAAAATTGTATGACATGCTTGAAGCAGGAAATCAAGAACTCTGGCCTGGTTGTAAAAGACATTCAGTGTTGTCAGCAGTTGCTCGAATGTTGAACATTAAGGCAGAACACCATTTGTCTGAAAAATGCTTTGACCAATTGTTAGAGTTTATAAAAGAAGTACTCCCTGAAGGCAATTTAATGCCTGAATCCTTTTACAGAACAAAAAAGTTAGTTGAAGGTTTAGGTCTTCCGATGCAACAAATAGATTGTTGTGATAATAATTGTATGATATATTGGGGAGAAGACATTGACTTACAAGAGTGCAAGTTTTGCCGTCATCCTAGGTATAAACAGTGTAGGAATGAAATTACAAATAAGGTGGTTTATAGGGCATATAAAAAGATGTTTTACTTCCCTTTAATACCGAGATTACAAAGGTTGTATGCATCAGAAGCCACAGCAAAGCATATGACATGGCATCATGAACATTCATCGAAAGAAGGTGTTATGCAACATCCATCGGACTCTCCTGCATGGAAGCACTTTAACACTATTCACCGCTCTTTTAGCGATGAAAAAAGAAATGTCCTTCTAGGATTGAGTACCGATGGCTTCCAACCTTTTGGTCAATCTGGAAAACAATACTCTTCTTGGCCGATTGTTGTCACACCTTATAATTTACCTCCTTGGATGTGTATGAAAACGGAGTACATGTTTCTATCTACTATAGTGCCAGGTCCAAATAATCCAAAGTATAAGATAGATGTCTTTCTGCAGCCCTTAATTGCAGAGTTGAAACAATTGTGGGAGGTTGGGGTGGAGACGTATGATGTCTCAAAGAAACAAAATTTTCTCTTGCGTGCAGCTCTATTATGGACTATCAGCGACTTTCCCGCTTATGCTATGCTATCCGGATGGAGCACTGCTGGTAGGCTTGCTTGTCCATATTGCATGGAGAAAACAGATGCTTTTACATTGCAAAACGGTCGAAAACAATCTTGGTTTGATTGTCATCGCAAGTTCTTACCACCAGACCATCCATGGCGGAGAAATAAAAATTGGTTCAAGAAGAATAGAGTTGTCAATGACAATGCACCTCGGATAAAGACTGGTGAAGAGATACTTAATGAAATTGAGTCATTGGGTCTTATGAAGGTAACAGAACTAGGGGCTGATAAGAAGAATTCTCTTATAAGCGAGAGTTATGGATGGAAAAAGCGTAGTATTTTTTAGGATTTGCCATATTGGAGTTCCCTTCTCATTAGGCATAATTTAGATGTTATGCACATTGAGAAGAATTTCTTTGATAATCTATTCAATACCCTTATGAACATTGATGGTAAAACAAAGGATAATTTCAAAGCAAGAGCGGATATGGAAAACCTTTGTCGTCGTAAGGAGTTGGCAAGAAATCCAACAACTGGCAAGTTCCCAAAAGCATGTTACGCATTAGACAAAGATGGGAAAAAAACTGTTTGTGAATGGTTAAAGACATTGAAGTTTCCAGATGGTTAAGTCTCAAACATAGGACGATGTGTGGATTTAAAAAAATACAGAATGTTTGGGATGAAAAGCCATGATAGTCATGTTTTCATGCAACGGTTATTACCTATTGCTTTTCAGGAACTACTACCAACAAAAATATGGGAAGCAATTACTGAGATTGGGAGTTTCTTTAAACAATTGACAACAACAATTATTAGTACAAATGACATGTTAAGGCTAGAAGAAGAAATTCCCATTACACTTTGTAAGCTCGAGCGATACTTCCCACCTGGCTTCTTTGATTCAATGGAGCATCTTCCCATTCATCTTGCGTACGAAGCACGGATTGCGGGACCAGTCCAATATCGTTGGATGTATCCGTTTGAGAGGTAAGTTTTAATAGATTTGTTAACATACTTTATTTATATTATTGTGTCTTACGGTGGTCATGTTTTTTAAATTAGGCATAATGGTAAAATAAAGAAAAATGTGCGTAACAAAGCAAGAGTTGAAGTCTCGATTGCTAATGCATATTTAGTTGAAGAGGCATCATCTTTTTGTGCCTATTACTTTGAAGACCATATATATACAAGGCACTGTAGAGTACCTCGGAATGATGATGGCGGTATTGATGAGTGTGATAACATGGAAGAGACATTGTCAATATTCAAAACTATTGGCCGTCCATTGGGAAGAGGGAAAAAAAGGAGATTAACAGAGGTTGAAAAAAAGGCAGCCCACTTATATATTCTACTAAATTGCGAGGAACTTTCTCCTTTCATTAAGTAAGTATTAATACTCTTTAAGTTTAATTGATGTATTATAGCCCTTTTAATTAATTTTTGTCATTTTAATTTTTTTTTAGTGTGTTTACCAACTCACTTCGGTCCTCCTTCCCCAATCTTAGTGAGTATGAGGTTGAAAGACGATTAGAGATTGAGTTTCCCACCTGGTTCAAAGATCATGTAAGTTAGTCAATTAAACAATATCTGCCAATGTTGTTAATTGATTCGAGATATATATCTTACTGCATTTTCCTTTATAGGTTCATAATCCAGAAAATCATGTGGATAATCAATTCATTAAGGATCTAGCTTTGGGTCCTTTATACACTGTTCATGTGTTTACAGGGTATTTCATAAATGGTTACAAATTTCACACAGAAGGACGAAGCTCAAATAGAGTTACATCTAATAGTGGTGTGTGTATTAGAGGTACAAACTACTCGGAAATATCAAGTGATTATTATGGTAGGTTGATAGAAGTTGTAGAGGTGGAGTATCCGGATTTACCTATAAAACGTACAGTTTTGTTCAAGTGTGATTGGTATGATCCAACTCTTAATTCTGGAATGAAAGTTCATCCGAGTTATAACCTGGTAGATGTTAATCACACAAAAAAATTTTAGAAGTATGAGCCTTTCATTCTAGCCACACAAGCCGAGCAAGTTTGTTTTGTGCCATATCCGTCTCTTAGAAGAGATAAGGTGGATTGGTTGGCTATAATCAAAGTTAAAGCACGATCAATAATTAATCATCCGACGATTTCATCAAATCTTAATGAGAATGTTGATGCCCCTCTCCAAGAAGATGTGGTCGGTCAACTTTTTGTTGCGCTCGAGAGGGACTTATCTGAACAAATAAATGATCCAGATGGAAATGAAATTGAATTAAATGAGAATGATGAAGAACCTGATGGTTTTGTTGAGCCTGACTTCTCTGATGAAGATATTGACGAATCGAATGATATTAGTAGTGATGATGAATAAGCTAGTATATATTTAAGCACATGTTGTATTGAATTTATTTTTGAGTGATTTTTTGGAATTATGACTTGCTTATTTGATACCATTATTTTTCTTTCTTGCCTTGCCTTGCGATAAAAATTTTTTTTATATTAATGCCCTGCACTAGCAAACGTGAAAAGACAATACATGTTTCATTTTTATTGAAAAATGTCCTTTCTTGTTACATTACTGCAGTCTGCAGGCATTTAGATGATTTGCTAAATCAAATTTCCAAATTCAAGATGAAGCTGCAAATGAATTTAATAAATTTTTGACAGTCTTTTTAATATTAATATACTTATGTAATGTAATTATTGATCAATTATTTTTAGATGCCACGTAATGCCTGTCTGAAGCTTGTTGGTAATGTACTTGAATTATTATTCTATGTTTACAATCAATTTCTCCTTTTTGCAAAATCTGCTTGAAATCTGGTTGTAAAGTTTGCAAAATACAACCAGATAGAAGTACTCAAAGTTTGCAAAATATAGCTAAACATGATAAATGGTTAATGTGTATGGATAGAAGTACTCAAGGTAAGAATTCTGCCACTTGTTTGCATATTTTTGCTCATAATTGGAATTTTCAAGGTCTACTTATGTGAGTTGATCTTTGACTGTACCTCCTCCTCTCTATCTTAAAATTCTTTTCCAGGTGCTAACTATTTGTATGTGAAACAGGCTATTTGCAGCACTCTAGAAGATTCTTGTTTTGGCTAATTAGCTTAGGTAAAGAGTTATAAGATTGAAAAGCAAGTAGCAGCAACACTCAGCCTATAAGATTGAAAATCAAGCAGCAGGTAGTAGTGTCTATATTGCATCTCTGTTTTTCAGATTGTAGCACTAAAGTTGTTTATCTACTTACTAATATGTTCTAATGCTGTTATGATAGCTATGACTAGAGGAAAAGGGAAAGGATCTGTTGGTAGAGGACGTGGGATGACTAAAGGTCGAGGATTTGCATCAAGCAGTCAACCATGGGATGGAAGTTTTTTATCCCGTCGAACAAGAATTCTCTTAAATTGCGATGAAGTTCCCCCTTCCACTCCACCAACAATAGCCCCTACCATTGCACCTAACATGACAAACCAAACATATCCACCTGCAACAGCCCCTACTATTGCACCTAACATAACTCCTCATGCTTCTCCACCAGCAACAGCCCCTACTGTTGAACCTGCTGCTGACAATACTACTTCTACTCCAATAAATAACAATCTAGGGATGGTTGATAGTAATGGTACACCTAGGTCTGATAGTGTTAGCTTTCATGGGAGGGCAAGTGCACAAAAAATAATCTTAATCACATATGCTTCGACAGAGGGAGAAGGAGAATTTTATCCTTCAGAGATTTCTCATAAAGTAAGTGAGGCAATTACAAATAGCTTCAAAGAAAAGTTGGTGAAGGAGGGTTGGCGATGGAAATGTGTACCAAACGCGATAAAGGCTTTCTATTGGAAAGAGTTCAAGGTCTATGAGTTAATTTTATTATTCAACTAATAGCTAATTGTGTTATCTTTGTAAATTTTTAATACTTTCAATTTAACTTCATTTTTTTTAGAAACAATTTCGATGGGAAGCTGAAATTGAAGGTTTAGTTAGAGGTGCATGGCTTAAAAAAGCGGCGGCGCGCTATAGAGACATGATATGCAAGTGGAAAAGGCAACCTCGAGCAGAATTCATTGAGGAAGATGTTTGGAATGCTTGGCATGAAGTATGGAAGACTCCAGAGTATGTGAAATTAGCCACCCAAGCATCTATAAATCGAAAATCTGAGGTAGCAGGGCAAGGGACTGGTCTTTCTAGGCACACTGGTGGATCAATTTCGTTCATGGAGCATGCAAGACGCATGGTAAGCCTGCTATGTTGCTGCCATTTAAAATGGTTGTTGTTGTTTGTGTTGCTGCCATTGTATATATGTTGTGTGTAGTTCTTATTGCTTCCATGTTGCTGTCTGTTATGTTGCTGACATTTCATACTCTTGTGTTTACTTTGAAATATATGTTGTGTGTAGTTCTTATGATACCAAGCTGAATAGCATGTTAATTGAGTATGAAATACTGTTTCGGTTCAGTTTATATTGTTGTTCATAACGTTTGGCATCAAAACTCTGCTTGATGATTCTGTTTCCAAACTGAATTGAACATTTGATATACCCAGCTCCATATCTACTGAATTGGCATCAAAACTCGGCTTATTATCTATGTGCACTTTGAACTGTGAAGGATCTTTTACCAAACAACTGGCTATCATCTGCTTAAAAGACTGAAGAAGAAAAGAAAAGATGTATGTCATGCAGCATAATTACACCAAAGATACTAACTTACTAGCTTGTTGAAAGCGTACCTTAGAGAACTTCTTGTCTCTTTAACCAGTTCTAAAGCAGTTATCCCAAAAGACTAGTTCTAAAGCAGTTATCCCAAAAGACCAAATATCAGCTCTGTAGGAAATTTTCCAAATAGTTCAAAATTACTTCTATCCAATCAGCTTATAAGGAGAGACTTTTGAAAGAAAATAAAAAACTAACTTGAAGTCATATCCATGCAGCTGCTCCATGACCTCAGGTGCCATCCTGCAACACAAACATATGAGGACTGTAAATAGTATTATGGTTTGTCAGAGCAACTGCCTAAGACATTTAATATTATCAATTCTAAATAGATCTTGTGAGAACAAAAAAAAATCAATTATAATATGCTTTAATGATTTTATCAATAAAAAGTTTACTTAAATATATATGAGTTTCACTTCAAAAAGCCTTGAGGACAGACGTGCATTCATTAACCTTTTATCTATTACAACTACAATTATCCTTAATCCCAACCATCATTAACCTATTAAAATAAAAATGAAATTAAAAAATGAACATATAATTTATTACCTTTTGCCGGATGGACCACATATTTTCCTCTTGCCACCAATCAAGCTTTGTACTTGGAAATAATAGACAGTTATAATGGCATATTTAGCATCATAGGTTAGAGTCTAAGAGGTAAAATTACTACTCAACTCAATTAAACATTAATCTCAATTTAATGGAGTTGACTGTATAGTTTTTTTTTCCATCATAAACAATTACTTTTCAAGAAATAATGTAAATTACTGTTTGCTTACAGGCTATATTTGCTGCTGATTGTGATTTCATAAATTCATACATTTCATAATCCTACTTATATATATGTAATCCTAGTTGTTGGCTGCTGTGTGACTATTTCCCTTTTATTTTGTTTTGTTTTATCCTTATATTTGGATCGCCGTGTGGCGTGATTCCATGTTCATATGCTGCCCGTTTGTGCATGCAATACGTTGTAATTAATTTATGTTTCAATGGTCATTTCAATTTGGCAGAAGGAAAAAGATGTCGAAAAAAGAGAACCTTCAAAAAGTGTTATCTTTCTTAATATGCATACTAAGAAAGATAAAAGAGGGGATCCAGCTGAGTTCATCGATAAGCGTGCTGAAACTGTCTATGTAAGTTTGATTTCTTTTGATTCATTATAATTTTAAAATTTTGAAACAATTTACTTTAATTGTACATTTATATATGTTGTAGGAGAATTTTAAGCGACTTAAAGATACTGTTGTACAAAACTCGGAGATGGATTCTGAAGAAGATAATAGCATTCATCTTGATGAGGACCTGTTATTCATCGAGGCAGCTGGAGGAAAAAAAAAAGAATCGCATTTATGGCCTTGGATCAGCAAAGGGAGGGTCATATGCTTCAAGTTCCTCATCAAATGCACCAACTACAACTGCTCAACAAGAAACGCTTAATAACTTGAATGAACGACAGTCAAAGCTTGAAGAAATGATGGTTAATCTTATCAAAGAAATAAAAGAAGACCGAGAGGAATCAAGGCTATGGCGGGCATCATTTGCACCACCTCTTACAGATGACTCTGCTGATATAGGTTCACCAAATGACAATTATTTTGATGATTAAATATTAAGTTACGTTGTTATTTCTATATCTTTAGGTATAATATTATATGAATTTTTAGGATTTACATTTGAGATTAAACACTTATCCCCTGTAGTACTTTGGATTTTTTTTTAATTATAATTATTCTTTGGAGTTTAATTTTAGCATGTTTAATAAAAATATTATTTTGCAAATGCTATGGAATTTGTTACAGAATGTGGTATTATTGGCTACGGAATTGCTTTGGAAATTAGTTACATAATTGCTACAGGCATTTAGCTACGGAATGGTAACTACGGAACTGTTTCGTAGCAAAGGACCTTAGCTACGGACGTTCACCTACGGAACTGCTACGGATTATATTTCCGTAGCTTACAACCTTAGCTACGGAATTACTACGGACGTTCACCTACGAAACTGCTACGGATTATATTTCCGTAGCTAACAACCTTAGCTACGGAATTACTACGGACGTTCACCTACGGAACTGCTACGGAAATATAATCCGTAGCTAACAACCTTAGCTACGGAATTACTACGGATGTATAGCTACGGAACTGCTACGGATTATGTTTCCGTAGCTAACAAACTTAGCAACGGAATTACTACGGAAACGTAGCTACGGACTTGTTTAGCTACGGAATTTTTGAAGAAAAGTTTGAAGGGTTATTGCTACGGAATGTCAGTAGCTAATCCGTAGCTATAGTTGCTACGGAAACAGTTTTCGTAGGTAAAAAAGCTTTGCTACGGGTTTTTAGCTACGGAAAATTTTCCGTAACAATTCCGTAGCTAATCCGGTAATAGCTACGGACTTGCTACGGAATTGGCCGTAGCTAAACTGCATTTTTCTTGTAGTGAAGGACCATATGTTGTGAAACAAGTCATGAACAAGGGTGCAATCAAGTTATCAGACATGGACGAGAATGAGTTTAGTGAGCCAGTGAACATTGACAGGTTGAAGAGATTTTATGTATAAAAAAAGAAAAGACTTAAAAAAAATTTTGCTAGGTTGAAAACCCAAAAGGGCGGCCTAGGTAAAAGTTAGAGCAGTAAGCCAGTTTTAAAAACCCGAAAGGGAGGGCTAGGCAACAATTAGGGCTAAGTGAGAGAAAATCGTCAATTAAAAAACTTGAAAGGGCTAGTTGGCAACAAGAGTGATCTTGTATATGCTGGCATTATGTTTGGTTGTTCCCCAATTTAATAAAACAGAATTAATATTAAAATTATTCTATATGCACTATTTTAAGTATTTGACCAGATATGGATAAAACAAATAAACACAATAGTGAAAGGTGATGGCAAATTATGAAAGGAAAAGAAACATCTCTTATTATTACTTTCATTATTTTTCATCCTAACAATATTCTTTCTAAAGAAATTGACAAATGTAAAATCAATGGTAGATGATAAGTGTAGTGTGCAGGCCAGCTTTGCTTCAGCCGATCCAAGTAGGATTCAGTCAGACAAGGCATGTCCAAATTAGGAGTAAACTTGGAACCTCGAGGCTCAGCTCCATACTGATGGTCAAGCAGGCAAGGATCATAGCAAGTTGTAGACCCTTAATTTTTTACCCAGTCCAGTCCAATATATTTTAGTTAGTCCAAAATAATTTTTGTGTTGTCCAATATATTTTAGAGGGTGTTTCTCAAAACTGGAGCTTTTCAGCTTATTTTGAATAAGTGATTTTTAGATTATAATTAGATTAAAAATAAGCAGTTAAGCGTTTCTGTAAACTAGTTAATAATCAGCTGATAATCAGTTTATAATCAGTTAAGTGTTTCTGTAAAATCAGCTTATAATCAGTTTTTAATTGCAGAAACTGTCAAAATGACCAAACTGTCCCTGAGTTTATTTATTGTATAAAAATGATTTTTTAAATGTCAATTCAAAATTTATTTTGCAATAATAATAATAATAATAATATTTATTTAATAATAATAATATTTATTTATTTAATAATAATAATAATAATGGTGTTATCAATAAATTATACAAATAAAAAACTACCATGTAAATATTACCAAATTAATTAGAATCCTAAAAATATTAATTAGAATCCTAAAAATAAAAATTTTTTGATGGTAACTAAAGTGTATAGGGTGAGAAAATTTAGAATATTGAAGATTAGGTAGGGATAGTGTGGTCTTTAACTTGGTCAAAACTGTTTAAAAAAAAGTGCTTAAAAAAAGTAGCAAAACCCAACTTTTAAAAAACTGATTATAATCAGATTATAATCTACTATTTAAGTTTTCAGAAACACTTAAATAAACAACTTATAATCTAAAAACTGCTTATAATCAGTTTTGACTAGCTTTTAAGTTTTGAGAAACACCCTCTTAATTAGTCCAAAATAATTTTTGTTATCTTAGTTAAGTAATATGTGCTTTAGTATTTAATTTTTTTATTAATAAAAGGTAAATAATAATAATAATAATAAACAAATAAAAAAATAAAAAAAATCGGCGACGGAAAAATCGGCTGAAGCAAAAACTGCAGCTTTTTTGCCAGCACAATTTTTCCGCAGCAGTTTTTTTTTTGCCAGAGTAATTTTTCCGCAGCAATTTTTTTTCACCAGCAAAATTTTTTCGACGTAAATTTTTCCGAACCCTAATACAATTAGGTTTCGGTTTTCTTTTCTTAATGAATGTTATATTCCGTGAATAACTAGAATGAATCATAAAATTCTTATATAAATAAGACCAAAAATAACACAAAAAGGGATCAGAAATAGGATCGAAAATTGGGAGGAGAAATAGGATCAGAAATTGGGAGGAAAATTTCGAGAGGAAAAACATTGTAATGATTGGACTAGGAGAAACCTTTGGCAGTGAAATCAATCAGACTTTTTGAGAAAAGAAGAAGCAACCAAACAATCAATCCATCAAAGGCAGCCATCTTGCCTTTGAACTTGTTCATCCAAGAAGCAATTTTTGGTGTAACCTACGAATGAAGGTTTGAATTCTTAATTTCTTTTTGTTTCTTACAGTAGCTTTCTTCTTTATTTAATTCATAAGATTACACACTCAAAACTTCAATCTTTGAAGATGTAATAACTTGATCTTTGTTTCTAGAAACCTTAAGTGACTTCCTCTATTTCTAGATACCTTTAAAAGCTTTAATCTTTTTCTTTGTTTTCCAAAAAACCTTAAATCGTTGTAAAACCCTAAAAATCATCCTTCTGTTTCCCTAAAACCTCAAAAACCTAACTTATTCCTTCTGTCCCCAAAAGCCCTAAATTATTTTTTCTATTTCTTCATAATATCAAAACCCTAATCTACTTTCCAACTTTCCCAAAACCTTATATCGTTTTATTAATTCCCTAAAACCCTAATCTGTTTTCCAAAGTTTCAAAACCTTAAAACCCTAAACTTCACTTTACAGCTTCTAAAAATCACATAAAGCTTTATAAAACTATAAATTGTTTTCTCAAACTCTAAAAATAAAATCCATTCTCCGAAACACTAAAAACCCTAATTCAACTTCTAAACCCAAAACCGTAAACCCTAAACTAGCTAACCTTAAACCCTAGTCTTCTTAAACCCTAATTCCTTTAAAACCATTAAACCCTAATTTTTCTAAACCCTAATTCTTTAAACTATAAAATCTTATAAATCTAAAAGTTATAATTCTACACAGCAAATAACCGTAAATCATGAATCCAATGTTTTAAAGTGTTCAAACCCTAATTTTATGATTTCACTTCTCAAACACTAAATTGGTTAATCAAAGAATTTTATCAACCCTTTAAATCATAAAACTTCAATCCATTTCAATTTCTTTAAAATTCACAGTTGCTTAAACCCCTAAATTCCAAAACCCTAAAGTATTAATTAAAGAATCTTAAATAGAAACAGTAACCCTTATTTGAATCTTTATTTGTTTTATTCAATTTTATATTTGATTATATAGTCTATTATATGCTTTAATTTATTTTCAATGCTTTGTTGATTTATTTAAATTCAATGCTTGATTTATTTAGTTTATCATGGATGAATGTTTATTTTATATTTTGATTAATACCTTCGATGAATGATTTATTTATGATGAATGGTTATTTACTTTTATCTATTTATTTAGATTTCCAAATGTTGTAAGAGGTATGTTTCCACTCAGTGGGTACCTCATTAGTTAAATATTATGTAATTTAAATTGCTTTTCTATTTTAGAACCAATGTAAAGGACATGTTTCCACCTTTCGGTGGGTGTCCTATTTAGGCATGGATTATGTAAGGGCATGTTTCCATCCTTGGATGGGTATCCATTTATTTGCTTTGTTTGGACAATGTTTTGATTTTTAATATATCGATGTTTTATTTCAATTATTGTGTATAATATGGATAATGTTGTTATATTTAAGAATTTTATAATATTAAGACCTGTAAAGGATGCCGGTTCCAATGAACCGGGCGTTGTGGGGGTGCTGGGCCATTTCTCACCTTCCCCACACGTACCTAACTTTCCGAACCCATTAGGGGGTTGGGGATTCCTTAGGAATTGAGTCATCCACCCCTTTCTTTTTTTTCGGCCCGTCCGGATGGCGACTCCATTTTCTCCGGACTTAGGTCCGTGTTCTCTAAGGCCTAGCCTAAACAGTGCCGAAGTCGCAAGAACCATTCCACCGAGAGTGGGGGCGAAAATCCCTGCTCACAATGGCGACTCCACTGGGGATAAGAGAAGTTGATTCTGTTGGTCTTTATATTATTCTATTCTTTCTTATAATGATATTATCCATTGCATCATCTTAGATTGCATTGTGTGCATGAGTTAGGATGCCCGTGTTACCCATGTTGTGTTATGTAAGGGATATCATACTTTCACTCGAGGTATGGAGATCGAGCATGGCATAACCACTCAAAGCCTCGTACCATTTGATATATACTTGCTATGGGAACCTAATCCTTTTTATCCAAAGACTAAAGCTCATGTGATTGGCCTAGTTACTTTCCTTAGGTTTTACCCCAAATGCATGTTTTTTAATTATAGTTAATTTATCTTGGCTTAAATCATGGTTTATTTGGTTTGCTCTTTTTCTAATATGACCCAAGTACATTTGTAAGCTCAAATAAATTTTTCTTTAAAGTCCAAAAGACCAAAGCTATTTTCAAAACTTTTCAAGATGGTCTTTGGACATAAAACTTTTCTAAAAACAAATAAAAAATTCTTTTGCTCATTGCCCAAATACTAAGCCCAAAGTCCATTTTTTCTAAGATCTTTTTACAATGGGCTTAGAAACAAAATTATTTTTATCCAACCTTTTCTTACAAAGAGCTTGTAAATTATTTGGTTCAATTATGAAATACCAAAAATCAATTGTGAGCCTAGTTTATACTAAGAATAATTAATCATGAGCTTGTTTTTGGCATGAATCATTAGTTACTTTTTTCAAGTGAGAAATCTATTTATAATAAACCTCTTAATTTTGTTTTAATCCAATATAGCATAAAAGCTAGTTTAGTTGGTTGAATGGATTAAAATCTAATTAATGGGAATTATCATAAGTTGATTTCCATTTTCAAAAATATAACTATTGGTTGAAACGTTCGAGGGAAATATTCAAAAACAAGATACCCCATGTTGGCATTTTGTTAACCATATACCTAGGAAAAGAGACTCACCATTCGTGTGTGGATGTTATAAGGTTGGAAGGAACTTCCTATTTGTCATTGTTTGTTAATTTTCCGTGGATACATGTATACATTTGCATTTCATATCATTAATCATTTCTGGCTCACAGCCCTAGATTATGATAGTTCAAAAGCTTACAACAATCCGACCTACGCCGGAGATGAAGAATCTATCAACGACTCAATCACTTGCTCACCAAAAACAATGGATCCCGAAAAAATTCAAAGAATGGTGTATGAAGCCCTCAATGCCAAAATGGAAGAAATAAAAGAGGCCCTAGCTGAGACCATGAAGAACCAATTGACTGCAATCTTAGAAAATCATGTCGAGGCATCTGCTAGCACTAAGAAGCCAGAGGAAAAAGGGAAGACCAAAGTTGGTGAAGTGGTTTTTGATGATGAAAAGGCGATCATTGATGATGATGATGATTGGGCTCAATACTACCAAGATACTCAAGAGAAGAAAAAAGAACCGAAGATTGTTGAAAGATCAACTATGGAGAAGACCGAAACTTCTGATATTGAAAAGATGATTGCTGATTTAGAAAAGAAATTTGAGAAGAAATTGAAAACTGAGGAAATGTCCAAAGTTGACAAATTATTTGAGCTAGATGAAGAAGTCTCGTACAAGTTCAAGATGCCATCTTTTCCGAGGTTTGATGGAATAAAAAATCCTCATCTCCATGTGAAGCAGTATATCACTGCTATGCAGTCTGCCCAAGCTACTAAGGCTCAAACTCTAAGGTACTTTATGCATTCATTAGACCCTGCTATCTAAAATTGGTTCAATATCTTAGATGAAGGAACACAAAAGAGTTGGGATTTGCTATACAAGGCCTTCATCCAACAATATGGATATAATGTTGAAATGGAAGTTACCTTAATGGAAGTTGAGTCCATTAGGCAACGACCAAATGAAAATTTTGTGGACTATGTGAAGAGACAGAGAAACAAGGCCACTTTGCTCAAAAAGAGGCCCGATGAATCTGATCAAATAAGGATGATTGTGAGAGGTGTCTTACCCAATCTCCATGAAAGGATGTCTCACACCCTTACAAGGGATTTCAAAGATATTCTTCAAGCTGGTCTGTAAATTGAAGAGTGGGAAAGAGAGAAGAACTGTTTTTCAATAAAAAGGAATGAGAAAGGGAATTATATGCCTAGCAATCAAAGCACGCAAAAAGAAGTTGATGTTAATGCGACTGGTCAAGGAATAAAAGACAATTCTCAGAATTGGGGAAACTTCTATCTTGGGTTTTTAGCAAGCTGCAAAAGAAAGGGTTGTTGCAACTGTTAGCTTCTCGACCACTACATAATCCACTGCCACCAAACTTCAATGCCTAGGCCTTCTGTCAATTTCATCAAATGCGAGGACATGAAATAGATAAATGTGCTCGTCTAAGGCATGAGATCCAAGACCTAATCGATAGTGGCAAGCTACCAGAGCCGGATAAGCCCAATACCAAGAATAACCCTTTGCCTATATTTGGAAGAGTGCTGCCACCAGCAACCTTTATGGTGGGAAAAGGATTGGAAGAATATTTTGTTTTATCCTCTTTTCAAGATGGGAATGTTGAAGATATGAAAGGAAAAGAAGCTTAAACTCAACAAACTTTCCTTAGCTTGAATGTTTCTTTTCAATTTTACTTTCTTTAATATCTAAATTGGAACAATCTTGTTTTTCAAATTTAAAGTTGCTTGAAATAAATTACTTTCATCAAAAATTTTGTTGGTCTTTGTTCATTTTGATGCTCAACCAATGAGGAATCTAGCTTGATAATTCATGAATCAATATATTTATGCATCATGACTCGAATGACTTTACTAGGTGAGGGAATTGCACAATAGCATTGAGTTGTGTATGCTTACTTAGAGAGGGCTCCTGCATAATTACTTTTGTCTGGGTACTAGTCAGTCTTAGAACATGCTTAGACAAACTTTCGAGGCAAAATTGAACTTTACTTATTTAAGGGAGAAATGATCTAGGCATTGTTTGGTTAGCCAACAACTAGTATCCACCCATTAAATATCAATCTCTAGTTGTCCCTTTGAGCCTTCATAAAATTTTAGCTTTCTTTTCATTGGCATATAACCCCAACAACCTGCCCTGAGCTGTTGTGAAACTTTTGACAAGTCTTATGATCACTAAGATTAAGAGGTAAGAAGATCAAAGAAAACAATTATTAGTCAAGATCATGAGGATAGTTGAAGTTCTCAAGACCATAAAGATAGTTGAAGTTCTCAAGACCATAAGGGTAATTGATGTTTTTAAGACCATAAGGGTAGTTAAATTTTTTCTAATATCTCCAATATATCAAGACAACATCGGAGTAAAAAAATGATTTATCCCTGTTAAAGAAGATTTATGTCACTCCACTCATCCATTATTGGAGACCCAAGTTGGTACAAACAAGACAACTCTGTTTGAGCTAGAACAAAAAAAATAAACAAAAAAAAGAAGGAAAATAAAAGAAAAGGAAAAAAGAAGAAAACAAAAAGGAAAAAAGAAAAATAAAACCCAAAAAGGCAGTTCAGAAAGCCAACTGAGTTCTCTTTTACCTAAAGTAGCAAAAGGTTTCCATTTGGTTTATAAAGACATTTTGACTTGAATTGGTCCAACCCAACCAAAGATTCAATCAAAATTGGAGAAAAAGGAGGAAGACCATCCATTTCTTGAAAGTTCTGTACTTGATAATCCTACAAGGAAGAAGGACAAAATGATAAAATACTCCAAGAAAGGGAAGAGTAAGAAAAATAAAAAGAAAGAAAAGGGAGGAGAAGAAAGGAAACAAATTTTGGATACCAAACTTTATGCTAGGGCAAAGACTACCCTAATCAAGATCCAGATTAATGCCAAGAAGATAGAAGGAATTTGGAGTCTAGCAAGATTGCCTTCAAGCTACTTAAAATTCAAACAAGAAATTTATAGTGTGAGGGTTTGTCCATTGTGTCACATCAGCTCCAATCTCAAAATGGCCTTCGTTTAAACCCATGTCCCTCATATATCCCATTTTAAGCTTATTAAAGACCTGTTGATCTCTCTTGGTACGTAGAGTCTATTAGTGGAGATAGTTTGGATAAGCATGCATATGAGATAGACAGTATTTAAACTCAATGAGACCTTTGGCCAAGTAATGTGTATGTGCATATTTGAAGTGCAATAGTTCTTGCTTAAATAGAAATAATTCCCGAGTTTAGTACGATAACTAGGGTTTTCATGTTATAGATATGTTAATTTGGGAAAATCAAGTCCTGAGGTGCATTGACATTAATTTGGCAAAGCCAACATTTGATTTCAAAATTAAAATTCAAAAATTCAAAAAATAAAAAAAAATTGTTTTGTCATACAAAGCCTTCAAGTTAAGGGAAGTATGTTGAACCTCCAAAGGACACATTGGGCAAAGGAAATGATTATTAGTAAGGTCATGAAGAAACTATCAACCGACATGCTGAACCATAGTTTGAAATAGATGAATCCCTGACTTAATGCTTGGGCCTCCATTATTCATGTTTTCACCATCTTGAAGATAAAAGCCACAAATATAAAGCTTTCGATCATTCAAATACAACACTTGAACAAGCGTCAAAAAGGAACCAATGAGAACATTTCAACTGATTACCTCGGTCTGTGAGTCGATGGAATGATTATAAGTATCATTCATGCATATCATGCATACACGAGCATATCACATCGCACTTTCTTGTCTTGTATTATCTATTCCTTTTCAAAGTGAACAGCAAATACCTTGTGAACTAAAGAATCAAAAGAAGATATTGAATCAAGGGGGCATGAAAAGCCTATTTGCTTGTGGAAGCTCCAGTAGTTTTGCAAAGAGAAGAAATATGTGCTTGTGCAAAGAACTACACTGCAAAAAACACCAATCAAAGCTTGCATGGAAAAAATCTTTGGTTTAAGCCTACAAAGGGGGCAAAGTTTCTCCCTTTCATTTTTTTTTTTTGAGTTTATATACCAAATATTTTCAAACTCACTTGTATTTTGCCACGCTGGGGGCAAGGAGGAGTTATGAGGGCCAACTAAAAATAGCTAAATTTTTGCGAAAGGAAGAACAAAAGAATGGAACAACAAGTTAAGCTAGAATCTTCAACTAATAAAAAGTCAATCAAATCAAATTCAAATCTCAAGTCAAACTACCCAGTTTAGGATCGAGTATCCAAATCCAGTTTAGGATCGAGTATCCAAGCCCAGTTTGGATCGAGTATCCCAATCCAATTTAGGATCGAGTATCCAAATCCAGTTTAGGATCGAGTATCCAAATCCAGTTTAGGATCGAGTATCCAAGCCCAGTTAGGATCGAGTATCCCAATCCAATTTAGGATTGAGTATCCAAATCCAGTTTAGGATCGAGTATCCAAGTCCAGTTAGGATCGAGTATCCCAATCCAATTTAGGATCGAGTATCCAAATCCAGTTATGATCGAGTATCCAAATCCAGTTTAGGATCGAGTATCCAAGTCCAGTTTAGGATCGAGTATCCAAGTCCAGTTAGGATCGAGTATCCTAATCCAATTTAGGATCGAGTATCCAAATCCAGTTTAGGATCGAGTATCCAAATCCAGTTAGGATCGAGTATCGAAATCCAATTTAGGATCAAGTATCCAAATCCAGTTAGGATCGAGTATCCAAATCCAGTTTAGGATCGAGTATCCAAGTCCAGTTTAGGATCGAGTATCCAAGTCCAGTTAGGATCGGGTATCCCAATCCAATTTAGGATCGAGTATCCAAGTCCAGTTAGGATTGAGTATCCCAATCCAATTTAGGATCGAGTATCCAAATCTAGTTAGGATCGGGTATCCGAATCCAGTTAGGTTCGAGTATCCGAATCCAGTTTAGGATCGAGTATCCAAATCTCTTAGGTCCATAACCCAAAACCTCAACCGTCTCAAAAATTAATTCTTATTGCTTTTCACTCTCTTTCACTAAAGTCTCAGATTGTTCAAGCAGGGGGCAAACTGTAGACCCTTAATTTTTTACCTAGTCCGGTCCAATATATTTTAGTTGGTCCAAAATAATTTTTGTATTGTCCAATATATTTTAATTAGTCCAAAATAATTTTGTTATATTAATTAAGTAATATGTGCTTTAGTATTTAATTTTTATTAATAAAAGGTAAAAAATAATAATGATAAATAAAAAAAATCGGCGTCGAAAAAATCGTCGCCGAAAAGAGCTGCGGCGAAATGGCCCGCAGGCCAATTTTGCTTGCCGCTGCCGTAGCTGGCTTTTTTGCCAGCGCAATTTTTCTGCAGCAGTTTTTTTTTGCCAGCGCAATTTTTCCGTAGCAATTTTTTTTTGCCAGCAAAATTTTTCCGATGCAAATTTTTCTAAAACCTAATACAATTAGGTTTCGGTTTTCTTTTCTTAATGAATGTTATATTCCATGAATAACTAGAATGAACCATAAAATTATTCTATAAATAAGACAAAAAACAACACAAAAAGGGATCAGAAATAGGATCAAAAATTGGGAGGAGAAATAGAATCAGAAATTGGGAGGAAAATTTTGAGAGGAAAAACTTTGTAATGATTGGACTAGGAGAAACCTTTAGCAGTGAAATCATTCGGACTTTTTGAGAAAAGAAGAAGCAACCAAACAATCAATACATCAAAGGCAGCCATCTTGCCTTTGACTTTGTTCATCCAAGAAGCAATTTTTTGTGTGACTTACGAACGAAGGTTTGAATTCTTAATTTCTTTTTGTTTCTTACAGTAGCTTTATTCTTTATTTAATTCATAAGATTACACAGTCAAAACTTCAATCTTTGAAGATGTAATAACTTTATCTTTGTTTCTAGAAACCTTAAGTGACTTCCTCTATTTCTAGATACATTTAAAAGCTTTAATCTGTTTCTTTGCTTTTCCAAAAAACCTTAAATCGTTCTAAAACCCTAAAAATCATCCTTCTGTTTCCCTAAAACCTCAAAAACCTAACTTATTCCTTCTATCCCCAAAAACCCTAAATTATTTTTTTTTGTTTCTTCATAATATAAAAACCCTAAGCTACTTTCCAACTTTTCCAAAACCTTAAATCATTTTATTAATTCCCCAAAACCCTAATATGTTTTCCAAAGTTTCAAAACCTTAAAACCCTAAACTTCACTTTACAGCTTCTAAAAATCACATAAAGCTTTATAAAACTATAAATTGTTTTCTCACACTCTAAAAATAAAATCCATTCTCCGAAACACTAAAAACCCTAATTCAACTTCTAAACCCAAAACCGTAAACCCTAAACTAGCTAACCTTAAACTCTAGTCTTCTTAAACCCTAATTCCTTTAAAACCATTAAACCCTAATTTTTCTAAACCCTAATTCTTTAAACTCTAAAATCTTATAAATCTAAAAGTTATAATTCTACACAGCAAGTAACCGTAAATCATGAATCCAATGTTTTAAAGTGTTTAAACCCTAATTTTATGATTTCACTTCTCAAACACTAATTTGGTTAATCAAAGAATTTTATCAACCCTTTAAATCATAAAACTTCAATCCATTTCAATTTCTTTAAAATTCACAGTTGCTTAAACCCATAAATTCCAAAACCCTAAAGTATTAATTAAAGAATCTTAAATAGAAACAGTAATCCTTATTTGAATCTTTATTTGTTCTATTCAATTTTATATTTGATTATGTAGTCTATTATATGCTTTAATTTATTTTCAATGCTTTGCTGATTTATTTAAGTTCAATGCTTGATTTATTTAGTTTATCGTGGATGAATGTTTATTTTATATTTTGATTAATACCTTCGATGAATGATTTATTTATGATGAATGGTTATTTACTTTTATCGATTTATTTAGATTTTTAAATTTTGTAAGAGGTATGTTTCCACTCGGTGGGTACCTCATTAGTTAAATATTATGTAATTTAAATTGCTATTTTATTTTAGAACCAATGTAAAGGACATGTTTTTACCTTTCAATGGGTGTCCTATTTATACATGGATTATGTAAGGGCATGTTTCCATCCTTGGATGGGTATCCATTTATTTGCTTTGTTTGGACATTGTTTTGATTTTTAATATATTGATACTTTATTTCAATTATTGTGTGTAATATGGATAATGTTATTACATTTAAGAATTTTATAATATTAAGACTTGTAAAGGAGGCCAGTTCCAATGAACCGAGCGTTGTAGGGGTGCTGGGCCATTTCTCACCTTCTCCACACGTACCAACTTTCTGAACCCATTAGGAGATTGGGGATTCCTTAGGAATCGAGTCATCCACCCCTTTCTTTTTTCCTGGCCCGTTCTGGTGGTGACTCCATTTTCTTAGGACTTAGGTCAGGGCTCTCTAAGGCCCCAAGCCTAAACAGCGCCGAAGTCGCAAGAACCATTGCACCGGGAGTGGGGGCAAAAATTCCCGCTCACACAAGTACCTCAATGAAGAGCAGCGAGAGGAACATACATCAAATACGTTCGAATGGTAATACGAGAAATCTTCCACCAAGGTACTAAACAACGAATGTTGACTGCAGCGCGTGAGTGGATCCAGTCAACCCAGTCGGCATATGAAGAAGCAGGGTGGAGTAGTTTCCTAGCAGAATGATATCGTGATAGATATCTGGCAAAATCCATTGATGGAGTGTCGAGCAAGCAAAGATGCTCTTGAAGCCAAATCTGTAAGCACAAGAAAAAAAAAGAGGCATTTTAGGTTGAAAATCTGCAAGGACGGCCTAAGCAAAAATTATGGTGGTTCGCTAGTTTTGAAAACCCACAAGGGTAGCCTAGGCAAGAATTAGAACCGATATAAAAAAAATTTGAAAGTCAAAAGTTACAGTAAAAGTGAAAATTATTATTATTATTATCATTATTATTATTATTATTATTACAATATTTTCTCAATTAATAAAATAATGATAGATCACTGAGAAGGAGGTGGTGAATCATGATCAAACAAAGACCTGAAAAAGTCATCACCTGTTGGAGGAGGAGGCATATCATCTATCCCATGTCCACCCAAAGAAGGAGTACCTGAACCTCTATTACCCTAGAATTCAACTCTGTAATGGTCCTCATCCAAAGTAGACGAAGGAATCTCATGGTCATCAATTTGGGGCCCCCTAGAAGACGAAGCACCAGGATCCCTCATTCCCTAGATTCGGAAAGTCTCGAAAGTCTTGCTCTGATGGAAGATACAATTTTTCAAAATGGGCAACCTGTTGGTGACTAGCAGCTAACGCCACTTGCAGTTTCTTATTTTGTTCCTCAAGCATCTGTTGTGAGTCAGAAAGAGAAAGGGTAAGAGCATACATAATCATGCATACATATAGCATAAATCATCAAGGAAAAGGATAACCTACCAGGTAACTCATATCAATGCCTTGCAGATGAGATGACATCTCCTGTTGATAAGAAAGAGCAAATGGAGGAGTGGCAGAGGAAGGTTTAGCCTCATGAGAAAATGAGCTAGTAGCCTGCAGTAATCATTAAAATAGTCAAAACAACTTAAAAAAAGAGTAATTGCAATGGAAAAATGGTAAAAGTTTACTTGAGAGGTGCTAGCCCCGGGATGAGGGATGGACCCTCCTCCCTCTCCGTGAAACTCCTCTTCATCATTATCCTCCTCTTCCTCAGGAATTTCTCAGATGCCAACAAGTCAAAGTTCAAGAGCTCTACTCGAATAAATTTGATATATGATGCACCCGGTGGATAGAAAAACATTTTAACATCATAACTGTATAGAGCTAACCACCACGCATTCTCCGACATTGATACGATATTTAAAGTATACTCCAGGCAATTCATCGAAATCCTTCATCCCTCGGGACCAAGGAACCACTCATACACTCTCTCCCCGAGAAACTAGTCATTAGACACAGGACCAGCAATGACTCGGCGGGTATGCTGAAAAGGTAGTGTGACATTCATGAAAGGAGTTCAGTTCATCCGCTCTTCCGTGTTCCACCAAGCCAAATTGACCTACAAGATGACAGAAGGTAAGTGATCTTTTTACATAAATAAGGATACTAATATTATTTTATTTGGCCCCAGGTTAAGTAACTTAAGAGATAGCGCTGGGTGTGCACATGGTGAGAGCCAGGAACTGCTACATGATCTGACAACCAAAAATTCAACCTCAAATACCCGACTCTCTCTCTAGAAATGCCAGGCACCCTCACAAGATTATGCTCATATGCCCATACCTGCAGCAACAATGAAAATCAAATTCATACAAGTATAAGAATGGAATTGACAATGGTGGAAGAAGAGTACCTCGACAACCACCATGAAACCAAAGAAAGACTTCTTATTCCTGCAAATCTTGTCTAGTTCATGATAGAGACAGGCAAGGCCAGCTTCACCCCAGCCGTAAAGTGGTACCATATTCATATCAATAAGGGCCCTCAACACCGACAAATGGATGGCAGATTCGGTGCTGCATAAAATGGTCGACCCAAGCAAATACAGTAAAAATTTCTGAGCATATTGTTTGGCTGTTTCTTTATAAACCCATCCATCATAGCTCATCCAATAACTCTGAATCGACTCAATTTTTATCTTAAAGGCCTCTTTTAATGATGGTTCCATATCGATTAACTGTTGAATTTCTTCGTGTGTCAGAATATCGTTGGTAAGAGGGACCAAAAGGCTATAGTACCGGATACCAGTTATGGTTATATAATCAAATTGGCCAATGGTCATCTCTCCTACAGGCAAGTAAAAAGTATGGATCGTGTCCATCCACCACTCTGACAATGCTTGAACTACACTATTGTCTATTAGACACTCCTCAGATGGTAATTGCAAGATAAAGCTTTCGAAACTGCACTCTCGGACAATCTATTTTACCCGAGAGGGTGCTATGTCATACCATTATCGGGCTTTATAGACACACCCTCTACCCCGAACAACACAGCAATCACTCTAACACGAAGCCAGGTAAACCAACACTAGGTAAGTATATCATCCTACCAATACTACTTATTCATAGCCAAAAATTACTCGTTATGTTCTATTTTAATTTATTTATTTATTTATTGAATTCTTAATAATAGTTCACTAATTAATTTATTTTTAATATTTCCTAATCTTTAGTACTATTAATAATTAAAAATTAAAAATTAAAAACTAATAATAAAATAAAATAATAAAATAAAATAAAATAATGAATACATAGGTGTGCTATTAAAATATTAAGTTGTAATGTTACCTTAGTTTTTTGCCTTGAACTGCGATGAAGCTGCATCCCAGCTAGTAGATTTATAGTACCTTTTTTTATATCGTCAAATAAATTCTATCAACTCAGCATTGGATCGAGGCCCTAATCTCGAAGCATGCATCCTCTCCATTTGTTGATCAACTCTCTGCTCAACTCTCTGCTTAATTCAACTATGAAAATATATAAATGATTTGTGAATGAATGTAAGTGTGCATGAGTATTGAAGAAATGAATATTTTATATAGGCAAAGTGCAAAGGGAAAAGACAAAAGGAAAAAGGGAAAAACAGTAATTCCGATGAAAAAAAAGAAAAAAAAAAAGAGCCCACAGTGAATCTCAGTATTAGTGAATAGTGAGTAAACAGTGAATAAATAGTAAATTTAATTATTCAATTTAATTATTCAGATATTTGCATGTCTAAAAATATTTTCATACTTTTAAAATATTTTTCCACGTAGGGGGCAAGAGGATATATGTATGATAAAAAATAGCTAAATTGTTTGCAAATTTTTTAATATCCTACTGACTACAATCATTTTTTACAAAGAACCCAAATTATTTTGGAGTCCAGAACTCACCTCGGGTCCAGAATCCAAAATTATTTTCGAATCCAGAACTCACATCGGGTCTAGAATATAAATTATTTTTTAGTCCAAAACTCAACTCGGGTCCATAACCTAAATTAATTTTGAGTCCAAAATAAACTATTTTTGAGTCCAAAACTCATCCGGGTCCAGAATCTAAATTATTTTTGAGTCCAAAACTCATATCGGGTCCAGAATTTAAATTATTTTTGAGTCTAAAACTCATCTCAAGTCCAAAACCCAAATTATTTTTTAGTCCAAAACTCAATCTGGGTCCAGAACTCAAATTATTTTTTAGTCCAGAACTTACCTCAGATCCAGAATTAAAATTATTTTTGAGTCCAGAACTCAAACCAACCTTGGGTACGGAGTCCAGTCTAGCTCTAAACCCAGTAAAAAATCATATTATTTTTTACTCTCTTTTGTTGTAGTCTCAGATCGCTCAAGTAGGGGCAAACTGTAGACCCTTAATTTTTTATCTAGTCAAAAGATTTTAAAATAGTTCGAAATAATTTTTATGGTATATATTATTTATTTTAATATCTATTATTTATTTTAATTTATTTTACTTATTATTTATTTTATTTATTTATAATATTTAATTTATTTATTATTTATCATTTATCATTTATTTTAATATAATATTTATTTTACTTTTCATTTATTATTTATTTATTTTTAAATATATATATATATATAAATAAAAAATAAAAAAATCGGCGACGGCAGAGTCTGCGACGAGGCAAGGGCGACGAATTAGCTTGGGCCAATTTGCCGCATGCTTTCGCCCAGCCCGCATGTCCGCTGCCTTGTCCAGCACAGCCCGCGCGCCAGCCCGCAGCAATCCTCGCAGTCCCAGCAGCCCGCGCGCACTGTTGATTTTTTACCAAACTTGTTTTATCCGGTTTTGTAATTTTTTCTAAACGGTTGATATTTCCTTATCAAAATAGTATTAGGTCTTTTTATTTTTCTATAAATAATGGTATTAAACACACAGACAAGTGGATGATAATTTTTTTGACTCAAAAATTATTCGGATTTTTTCTTAGCAATTGATTCAGGGACTAGATTTTAGAAATCTAAAAGCAACAATCAAGCAACAATAAGGAATCAAGGCAGCAACCAATCTTCTGCCTTGGTGTTATGCTCGGCCATGAATTTCATCAATAATTTTTGGTGGAACCTTCAAACGTAGGTATGTCTCTTTAATTTTATGTGTCAAAATTATCACAGTAGCCTATTCTTTTCAAATACCTGACTTTTAATCCTATTTTCATGAGCTTCAATTTTATTTACTTAAACCCTAAACATTAATATTATTTTCATAAAACTTCCAAAACCCTAAACCCAAAACACCCATTCTTTAGATTCAAACCCTAATTTATTTCAAACCTAATCTTTAATTCAAACATCACAGTAGCTATGTTATTAAAAAAAATTTGATTATTTTTTATTGTTATATTAACACAATAGCTTCATTATTTTGACCATACAGATTTAATTACTAAAGTATTAATTACATAAAATCAAAGATCAACCTATTTGTCCATCCAGTAGCCATGTTATTTCTTTTATATTAAATATTTCTTAGTTGACTAATCCAATAATTAAAATACAAAATCCTAATTGTTAAACATAAAACCTACAAAACCCTAATTTTATTCAAGAAACCCTAAATGATGCATAAACCCTAAATTTATATATTTATTGCTTTATTTAAATTAAAAGCATGTTTGTTATATGTCTTGATTGATGGTTTATTTATATCTTTGATTTATATGTTTGATGAATAATTTATTTATGATGATGTGATTGTTATTTTTATTGATTTATTTTGGTTTCAAAATATTGTAAGAGGTATGTTTCCATGATTGGGTACCTCATTAATTAATCTTTATGTAATTTCAATTATTTTCATATCTTGAAATAAATGTAAAGGACACATTTCCACCTTTCGGTGAGTGTCCTATTTAGTTTTACACATGGATGATGTAAGGACATGTTTCCATCCTTGGATGGATATCTATTTATTTATTTTGTTTAGACATTGTTGTTATTTTAATAAAGTATTTGTTTATTCTTATGATTGCATGTAGTATGGATAATATCATTATATTTAAGAATTTTATAATATTAAGACCTGCAAAGGAGGCCAGTTCCAATGAACTAGGCATTGTGGGAGTACTGGGCCATTTCTCACCTTCTCCACACATACCCAACTTTTTGAACGCATTAGGGGGTTAGGAATTTCTTAGGAATCGAGTCATCCACCCCTTTCTTTTTCCCGGCCCGTCTATGTGGCTACTCCATTTTCTCCAAGCTTAGGCATGTGTTCTCTAAAGACCCGAGTATAATAGTGCCGAAGTTGCAAGAACCATTCCACCGGAGTGGGGGCGAAAATCCCTTCTCACACCATTCCACCTGGAGTGGGGGTAAAAATCCCCATTCACAGTGGCAACTCCACTAGGTATAAGAGAAGTTGATTCCGTTGGTCTTTATATTATTTTATTCTTTATTATTATGGTATTATTCAGTGCATCATTTAGATTGCATTGTGTATGTGAGTTAGGATGCCCTGTGGAATTTGTGTTATGTGAACCATACTTTCATTCAAGGTATGGAGATCATGTATTGCATAACCACTCTTAGCCTTGTACCTTTTGGTATATACTTACTATAGGAACCTAAGCCTTCTTACTCTAAAGATTAAAGCCCATATAGTTGGCCTAGTAACTTTTCTTAGGTTTGACCTAATTGTTTGTTGTTTGACTATGGTTAAACATGTCTTAGTTGAATATGGCCCATTTGGTTTGTCCTTTTCTAAATATTTTTATGGTTTGAAAGTTCTTTCAAGCCCAAAGCCTAAAGTCATTTTCAAATCTTTTTTGAAATCTTTTCAACAAAACTTGGTCAATAATTGCTTTCTTGTGGCCCAAGTTTGAAGCCCAAAATTGATTTTTGAAATAAATTTTTACAATGGGATTTGAAATATTTCTAAAGAAGCGCCCAAATCCATTTTTCACTTCATAATTCATCTATCAAAATCAAGCTTTTATTGGGCTTTGGGAATCAAAACCTTGTTATAATAAGATAAAGTTTTTTGAAATGGGCTTTCAATCAATTAGGTCAATTATAAAATATTAAAATCAATTTTGATCCTTATTTATGCCAAGACTTGTTAGTTATGAGCTTGTTTGTTGCATGAACCATTAGTTTTCTTTTCCAATTGGTAAGAAACCTAATTATTATAAGCTCATTAATTAGATATTAATCTAACATGCAGCCAAAATGCTATTGAAATTTAGTGGACCCAAAAGGATTAATACTTAATTAATGAGATTTATCATTTCAACATTTGGAAATGCAACTATTAGTTATCTCGTCTGAGCGATTCATCCAAAAAAAAGGGTATCCCCTATTGATATCATTGTTGACAGTAACACCTAAGAAAAGAGACTCGCCAATCGTGTGTGGAAGATATAAGGTTGGAAGGAACGTCTTGACTTCACTTGTTTATTTGTTACACATGCATACATGCATCACATACATCACATTGATCCTTTCTTGCTCACAGACCTGGAGTATAGTAGTTCAAGAGCATACGATAACACCACCTACAATAGTGATTTTAATTCAAGTGCTTCATTGAGAGGATGGATGCAAACCAGCTTAGGGATATAATCGATGAAGTTGTCAAAGCTATGGTGGGTGAGTTATGGGATCAATTAGCTAGGATTATGAAGACTCGATTGACTAAGGTCCTAGGGATCATCAACAACGCTAATGAGGCATCTGCCACTAATATAAAGAAGAAGATGAAGATGACTTCAAAAAGGAACGGATTCACTGATAGAGATCTAATAAGAAAGGAGGGGTCAATTCCTATTCTACAAGATCAATTAGGCCATATACCAACCAAGTATGAAGTTGACATTCAACTGGAAGAATGGAAGAGAGAAAAGAACATATACAATGGAAAAGGGAGCAATAAGGGTGGCCACCTTCCTGGTGGGAAAAGTCAAAGGGGATGGAAAGATGTTGAGATAAATGCAACAATTGAGCCACCAAAGAAGCATAAAGTTTCAAATTTAGGGGAACCTTTGTCAAAGGTATTTGAAAATCTAATAAAGAAGGATTTGCTACAACCATTGGCACCTCAACCATTACCATATCCTCTACCGTCTAAGTTCAACACTCAAAATTATTGCCACTTCCATCAGACACTATGTCATAACATAGATCAACGTATATGTATAAGGAACGAGATACATGATTATATTGATAGTGGCAAGATCCTTGTCCCTGACATGCCTAAATAGATGAAGCATCTTCGACTCCATTCAACAACCTTCCTTTTGTTTGAGTATTGCTCATGTTATTTTCTTTCTTTTGTATTCCTTTGGAATAATTATTTCTTTTGAATTAAGATTATTTGAATAAATCACTATTGTTGAATTTATAATTTTATTGATTTTTGTCATTTTGATGCTCAACCAATAACGAATCTAGCTGGATATTTATAAATTAGCATAACTATGCATTATGATTTGAATGACTTTACTAGGTGAGGGAATTCTTATATAGCATCGAGCTGTGTATGCTTACTTAGAGAGGGCTCCTGTATAATTATCTATATCTAGGTTCTAGTTGGTCTTAGAACATGCTTTGATAAACTTTCAAGGCAAAATTAAACTCTGCTTATTTAAGAGAGATGATTTAGGCATTATTTGATGAGCCAACAAGTAGTATCCACACTGTTAATATCAATTCCTAGTTTTTCCTTTTGAGCCTTCATGAGATTTTAGCTTACTTTTTATTGGCTTGTAAACCCTGATAACCTATTCTGAGCTGGTATGACATTAGGAAAAGTCTGATGTACCAAAAAGCAAAAATATTGAGGAAAGAGATACTTAGTCAAGGCCATAAGGATAGTTAAAGTTTACTTGAACTAGACCTAATATCTCAGATCTATTTCATCATTAAGATGGTATCAAGACAACAAAATATACATGCTCATTAAAGCAGACTCATGCTACTCTATAGTTAAAAGCATAGGATAGTACAAGCAAGAAGACTTTCTTAGAGCTAGGACCCAAAAAATAATAATAATAACAGATCAAGATAAAAAAAAAAGAAAGAAAAGGGAAAGCTCGCTAGGTTGAAAATGTGAAAGGGAAACCTAGGAAAAAATTAGAGCATCTTGCTAGTTTTGAAAATCCAAAAGGGCGGGCTAGGCAAAAGTTAGAGCTAAAAGAGAGAAAATTATGAAAGCCCGAAAGCACGGTTCATAAAACCAACAGAGTTCTTGTTACCTAAACCATAGAAGGTTTTCGCTCAACCTAAGAGAAGATTTTGACTTGAATTGGTCTAGCCCAACAAGAGACTCAACTAAAATCAGAGAAATAGGAGAAAGACTATCTTTTATTTGGTTCACGATGTCCAATACATCTCCGAGTTAGCAATCTTGAAAGTCCTAAATTTGATATTCCAAAAGGGAAAAAGGGGTAGAATGATGAAATGTCATATCAAAAAAAGAGTAAAAAACAGAAGAAAAAAAAGGAAAAAAAGAGAATAAAGAAAGAAAAGGAAAAGGAAAAGGGTCCTAAGTTTTTGCAAAAGAAATTTGTCCTAGTCAGATCAGATCCAGATTTCTACCAAGAATATGGAAGAACATTCGAGCTTTATCATTTCATAAAGCAAGATAACGAGATGCCTAGAAGGTGAAAATGGTGCCCAGAGTTTAAGAATGTCTCCAATAATAGTAAATGATTCTAACAAACTATTTGTAATGTGAAGATTTATCATTTGTGCCAAATTAGCTCCAATATAAAAATAGCCTTCATCTAACCCATGTCCCTTATAGACCCCATTTCAAGCCTATGAAAGACATGTTGATCTCTCTTGGTAGGTGGAGTCTATTAGTAGAGATTATTTAAAAAATCATGCATATGAGATAGATAATATTTAAACTCAATGAGACCTATGGCCAAGTAATGTGTATATACCTATATAAAGTGCAACAATTCTTACTCGAATGGAAATGATTCCCAGATTTTGTATGATAACTAGGGTTATGATGTTATAGATATGTTAATTTGAAAGACCAAGTCATGATGAATATTAACACTGATTTGGCAAAGCCAACTTTTGATTTCAAAATTAAAATTAAATTTTAAAAAATAATGTTTTCTTGTCATATGAGCCTCCAAGCTTAGGAAAGTACGTTGCACTATCGAACCTTAAAGGACATATTAGGTAAAAGTAGGCTAATTAAGAAATTGTTTGCAAGGTTATGAAGAAGCTACTAACTAGAGTGCTGAATCATGGTTTTAAATAGATGTCTCATGTATGTTTGATTATCCTATTTGAGGCCCCACTACTCATGTTTTTATATCTTAAAGATGAATCTGTGGATGTGACATTACCTGATGACCTAATGTAAGGCCTACACAAATATTCTGAAGGTATCAATGGGAGTTGTGAGCTGGGATTTTTACCCCACTCCCGGTAGAATGGTTCTTGCGACTTCGGTACTCTTTAGGCTCGGGGCATTAGAGAACACGGACCTAAGTCCGGAGAAAATGGAGTCGCCACCCGGACGGGCAGGGAAAAAGAAAGGGGTGGATGACTCAATTCCTAAGGAATCTCCAACCCCCTAATGGGTTCGAAAGTTGGGTACGTGTGGGGAAGGTGAGAAATGGCTCAGCACTCCCACAACGCCCGGTTCATAGAAACCGGCCTCCTTTACAGGTCTTAATATTATAAAATTCTTAAGTATAACAATATTATCCATATTACACACAATAATTGAAATAAAGCATCACTATATTAAAATCAAAGCAGTGTCCAAACAAAGCAAATAAATGGACACCCATCTGAAGATGGAAACATGTCCTTACATCATCCATGTCTAAACTAATAGGGCACCCACCGAAAGGTAGAAACATGTCCTTTACATTGGTCCAAAATATAAAAGCAATTTAAATTACATAGAATTTAACTAATGAGTTACCCACAAAGTGGAAACATACCTCTTACAATATTTGGAAATCTAAATAAATCGATAGAAGTAAATAACCATTCATCATAAATAAATCATTCATCAAAGATATTAATCAAAATATAAAATAAACATCCACCCATGATAAATTAAATAAATCAAGCATTGAAATTAAATCAAAGCATATAATGAACTACATAATCAAATAAGGCAAGTAAAGATACAAATTGAAGTTTACTGTTTCTCATTTAAAGTTCTTTAATTAATATTTAGGGTTTTGGAATTTATTGGAATAGGCTGCTGTAAGTTTTAAGGGAATTGAAATGGATTAGGGTTTTATAATTTAAGAGATTGATAAGGTTCTTTGATTTAACCAAATTAGGGTTTGAGGGGCAAAATCATGAAATTAGGGCTTAGATACTTTAAAACATTTGAGTTTAGGACTCGTGGTTACTGGATTATTATTTGGGATTTACTATATTGGGTTTGAATGTTTAGGTTTATAAGGTTTTAAGGATTAGGGTTAGGGTTTAGGAAAACTAGGGTTTATGGTTTTAAGGGAATTAGGGTTTTTAGTGTTTCGAAAAATACATTTGGTTTTACGATTTAAGAAAATAATTTATAGTCTTATAAAGCTTTCTGTGATTTTTAAAAACTGTAAGATAAATTTAGGGTTTTGGGAATTAATAAAATGATTTAAGGTTTTGGAAAATTGGAAACCAGAATAGGGTTTTGGGAATTAATAAAACGATTTAAGGTTTTGGAAAATTGGAAAGCAGATTAGAATTTATCAATTAATAAAATGATTTAAGGTTTTGGAAAATTGGAAAGCAGATTAGGATTTATCAATTTATACTATTGAATCAAAGTGATAAAAAAAATAAATGAAAAACAGTAAGAACAAAAAACGATATAACAATTGAATGTTTAAGCAAATTCGAGATTAAGACACAAAACCTGCGTTGAAGGTTCCTCCAAATTTTTTTCTGGATGAACAATAAGAAAGGCAGTCTTGCTGCCTTTGATGGATTGATTATTTGATGAGTGTTTGTTGTTGCTGCCTTCTTTTTTTCGTCTCAATTGCCGCTCTCTGCCTTTCCTTTTTTTTTTCCTCCCTCCCTTTTGTTCTTGTTTTAATGTGGTATTTATAGGAAAATAAAGAGTCCTAATCCTATTTTAATAAGGAAATATGAATTATTTAGGAAAAATTAGGAAACCGGCTAAAACAAGGTTTGGTCAAAAAATCGGCAGCGCGCGAGCTGTCGAGCCCGTGGGCTGTGTTGGCAGAAATTACGCTGGCAAAAATGGGTGCAATGGGCCAATTCAACCCAAATGTCATCTTCTGCAAATTGGGATAGCCCAATTCTCCCCCAGATGCCATCTGCGGCGAAATTGGGACAGCCAATTTGCCCCCAGACAATTTCTGCAGCAAATTGGGCTGCCGTGCGACGCTCGCTGATCCATCTGATTTTTTATTTTTTCATTTTTATATTTTTTATATTTTTATTTTTATTAAAAATAACTATGAAATATTATTAGTAATTAAAATATTATTAAAATAAATAAAATGCCATAAAAAATAACTAGAATCCAAACCAACTCACGGGTTTAGAATCCAAACCAATTCACGGGTCTAGAACCCAAATCAATTCCTGGGTCCTGAATCCAAATTAATTCATAGGTCCAGAATTCAAACTAATTCAAAGGTCAAGAACCCAAATCAATTCACAGTTCTAGAACCCAAACCAATTTACTAGTATAGAACCCAAACTAAATTCTCAGGTCCAGAACCCAAACCAACTCATGGGTCCAAAACTCAAACCAACTCACGAGTCTAGAACCCAAACCAATTCACGAGTCTAGAAACCAAATCAAATTCTAGGGTTTAGAACCTAAACTAACTCATGGGTCCATAACCCAAACTAATTCATGAGTCCAGAATTCAAATCAACTTACAAGTCCATAACCCAAACCAAGATATTGCAGGTCCAGAACCCAAATCATTCTAGGTTCAGACCCAAACCAAGTCATGGGTCCAGAATCCAAACCAAGTCTTAGTCCAGAACCCGAATCAAATCACAGGTCCAGAACCCGAACTAAGTCACAAGTCCAAAACCCAAATCGGGATGTTGTGGGTCCAGAACCCGGCCTATCAAAGTAATTCCACTGTTATTTTCTAATTTAGCTCGGAATGTCCAAGATCAACTCGAAGCCTATCAAGATAAATTACTTTTCACTCTCTTCTATTGAAATATAAGATTATTCAAGCAGGGGGCAAAACTATAGACCTTAATTTTGGCCCCGAATGAGTTCACTCTAAATTAAAAGGGCCAAGTTAGGTCTAATCCAATTTTAAAGAGGCTTAAACCTAGAACGATCCAATTTTAAAGGCTTGAATTAAGTTTGGTTTCAATTTAAAAGTCCCTATTAATTCTAGTTATAATTAAATCAAATTAAAGGGCCCAAACTGACTTGACCTAATCCATTAAATTAAATTCATGTCAAATTGGTTGCTAATTCGACATGATCTTAAGATGCATGTCAAATTGCGCCAATTCAACATGAGCTTTTAACTCATGTTGAATTGGTTTTTGCCAATTCGATATGAGCCTTCACTCATGTTGAATTGGCTACCAATTCAACATGAATCCTTGTTCGTGTCGAATTAGGCAAAGTTAACTAGGCCTAGCTCAAATAATTTTAGTTTCACTTGGATTCAAACGGTTCAAACCTTTCCTTAGTTGACTAGAATAGCTTAACCAAAGGTTGCTCTAATTTTATTTATAAATAGAAGAGCAATGGACCTTGAGAGAAAGGAGAAACCTTTAGTAATCAGCGGCCACAATTAGCAAATTAAAAAGCAATAGATAGAGAGCAAAGAAAAGAGAGATAAGCCAGAGAAAAGAGAGAGCAATTAGTAGCCAGTAACTAGATTTTGCAAATAAGAGACAAAAAAAAGCAATTCTAAGAGAAATAGAAGCAAAATAAATGAGTTAGTAGCAACAATGAAGGCAGTAGCTAAGCAATTGACAAATTGCTGATGTTCGGCCAAAAAGTCAATTGATCCAGGCTTTTAACTACTCAAATAATCAAGCTTGGTTCAACAAATTCAATTTGATGGAGCCAATGACCCAGGTATAATTCTTATTAACCTTTTAATTAAATTTATTAATTATCTTCAATACTTGATCTATTGTGTTACTAAATTATAAATATGTTTTTACAAGTTCTGTTATAGTAAGGTCTAGATTTAGGATTAAATTTACCCGAAGGACAAATTGCATGTTTTAACCATATTTTTGCAAATCCAAAACCCTATTTGCATAATAAAACTTTTTCTTAATAACTAAAATCCTAAATTGTATGTCCAACCTTAGCCTTTAGAATCAAACCCTAGATTTAGGTTGAAATCTAAAATTGAATGGCTAAATCCTAGTTTAGGTATCAAATTCTAATTTTGTTAAAATATCCTAATTTGATCAATAAAAACCCTAATAATCTAATTTTGCAATTGAAACCCTAGTTTAAGAATGGAACTCTAATTTTATTGTCTCAATCGTGATTTGTTGTTATGTGATAAATTATGAGTTTTGATTTCTTACTTGTAATGGATGATTGATTTATATTTGACCATTATTTGGGTTTTAAGGATGTAAAGGGCATGTTTTCACTTTATGGATTCCCTAAATATGTAATTTGATTTATTTTAAGGATTTTTGGGATGATTGTAAATGACATGTTTCCACCAGTTAGTGTGTATCCTATTATATTTATTTGTATAAATATTTAGACATTTGTAAGAGCATGTTTCCATCTCATACGCGTGCCCCCTTTTTGTTTGATGTGTTTTTTATTAATAATATGATATCCTTTATTTTAATAATGCTTATAATATGGATGATGTCATGATAATTAAGGATTAAACAATATTTAGAGTTGAAAAGGCGGTCGATTTTAATGAATCGGGTGTTATGAGGGTGCTAGGTCATTCTTACCTTCCTCATACGTATCCAACTTTCCGAACTCAAATAGGGTATTGTAGATTCTTTAAGAAATGAGTCATTCATCCCTTTCTATTTCCTTTTTGGCCTGTTCGGGTGGTGACTTCAAATTCTCCTGGTTTATGCTCGTGTTCTCTAAGGCCTAGAGCCTAATAGTGCCGAAGTCACAAGAATCATTTCACTGGGAGTGGGGGCAAAAATCTCTACTCACTCTCACAGCAGGAATATACACGAATGTATGAGGAATGCAAGTGGTTATGTGGTGTCCATTCTCCATATCTTGAATGAAGTATATGGTATCCCTTTTACCACATAACATGGGTAATTTGGGCATCCTAACTCACACACATAATACAACTACTGTAGAATGCAACTATTTTTTTATTATCCAAATAAAAATTACTAATACATGAATCAATAGAATCAACTCCTCACATGTCCCCAGTGGAGCCGCCATTGTGAGAGCACCGTCTCGGCCCATTTTTTCTCTCAAAATATGATCTAAAGTCTTGACACTGCTAGGTTATTAATCTCTAGGATCCGACAAGCGAGACTTGTGTGAAATGGAGTCGTTACCCAATTTGACCGGGAAATGATTAGGGGTATCATTCTCTTTATTCCTTTTTTGAGAAATCCCTAACCCCATTTGAAACTCTGTTCGAGAAGTTAAGTACATATGGGAATAACTTAGATGAGAATCCTTATTATTCACATATGCCAAATTCAAAGAATCGGCCTCCTCTGCGATTTATGTATTAGTAAGAATTATTTAGGATATTGGATGAGGATCAACATATAAAGTAAGTAACAAACATAATAAACATATGCATATTATGATGCACGTGATGCATGATTTGTATATAAAATTCCTATAAGCACCCACTGAGGCGGAAACATGCTTTTTACAACAATGAATCTACAAAGGAAAATAATCATATTACATGGCTTTACAAATCCTATACATTGTTCTAAAATAGAATTGCATAAATTTACAAATCCTATACATTGTTCTAATGAGAAAATCACATCATTTCCTATGTACAATGGACCTAAGAAAGAAAGAAAAAGAAAACTTGAATGTATGCTGGATGAATGTTTGATGTTCATCGATTGAATAAGCATAATAACAACGGAATGATAGGGAGTGAAAATAAAAGAAGACAACAACAACAAAGAAAAGGAATTTCAGTAATATCAAACTCGATAATCATTAATATCAAACAGGGGTGGCATGCAAGATTTGATAGCTAGATGAACTGGATATATAAACAATCAAATGATAATGCCAAATTCAATAGTTAATAAATGTCAAGTTCATTAATATTTATAAGGCAGAATCATAAAGAAATTAGAAGTTGCAATAGATATGCAAATATATATGAGCATCATAATCAAATTTGATAATTATGGAATTAGCGAATTTGAGAATACCCTGCAGAAAGGATTAGTTGGTGACAACACATTGTTCATACTGAGAATGGATAGATGATTATCACATTCGATACTCATATGACTATCAAATTCAACAATCATCCGCCATCCATGGCAGAAGTGACTGCACTTGCAAATTTAGTTCATGATCTATATCTATGCATATTTTAGGATCAAAGATAAATTAATGATGGCAGACATATATGTATGGAAGCATGACAATTGATTTCAATAATTATAGAGCAACAACCTACATAAAAGAAAAAGTTAGTGGAGAACAGTCTAATATATATTGAGCTTTGAATCACAATATCAAATTCAATATTAAGATGAATATCGAATACGATAACCATTCACCATTTATGGTATAAATGATCTATGTCTACAAATTTCTCATACAAAATGCCTCAAAAGTTATTTTCAATTTTAAATTTCCAGTCCTTGGTCCATGAGAGTTAAATATAGTTATTATGAACTAGTTCCATTATCTACTCAAAGATTCGACCGAGTATATTTTAGTTCTTAAATGAACATATGTTAATTTATTTTAAAGTCCCATAATATGATTTATAAGCAAGCCGTGTAAATGAAATGAAATGATACAATATAAACATAGATCATGGAATTAAATGGTAAATATTTGAGAATTAACATTATAAGTTCAAAAGACTTATTGCCAATGGAGATGAAAATCTCAGCCAACTTCTTAGGATTACATAATGTTTTTAGTTCTTATTTTGAGTGATAAATTTTTTTTGGGTTGATCTTCTTTTACAAGATAAAAAGGAGAATGGAATGATTATTCCCTCTCTTTAGTGTCTCCCACAAACAGAGTGCATTATCTGTAGAAGAAAAGCTCTCTACATAAAATTCTCTTTCCAAAAAGAAAAAGTCCTCCACAATTAGAGTTGGAGGCTCCCTTTTATAGGCAACAAGTGAGATCTGGACAACTTAAATATCGAGTTTGAACGTAAAAAATTGCCAAATTCGATACTTTTTTAGAATAATCAAATTGGTCTTTGACTATCTACTCGATATTCCTTGATAATTATCACATTCGATAATAATATTATTAAACACGATAATAGTTATCAAGGTGGAAAATTTTAGTGTCTATAGGTGGATGACTCGATTCCTAAGGAATCTCCAACTCCTACTAGGTTTAGAAAGTTGGGTGAGCATGGAGAAGGTGAAAAGTGATCCAGCACCCCCATAACACCCGGTCCATTGGAACCGGCCTCCTTTTCAGGTCTAAATATTATTAAATTTTTAGGTTATTAATATTATTCATATTACAAGCAATTTAAAGTAAATAAAATAAATGATAATCATATCATAAATTCAAACAGATAAATATAATGGGCACCCATACAAGGATGAAAACATGCCCTTACAATATTCAATTGTCCATAAAACAAAAAAAAGTAAGATGAGACACCTACAAAAGAGTGGAAAAGTGTCCCTTACAATAATTTCCAAATATAAATTAAATAAAAGAAGGAAATTAAATAAATAAGGTACCTACAAAATGGAAACATGTCTTTTACAATCTTATAATCCAAATAATAATTGCAATCTAGAAACATATAAATCATCATACAAAGAATTATAAAATTAGGGCTTAATTAAAAGGAAATTAAGATTAATCATAAAATTCGCAATCTACAAGCAAATCTTAATATTAACCTATAGTGTGTGATGGTGATTAAGGGGGCAACGTCCCTTAAAAGATTAATAATTTACCATACTCGTTAAATGAGTTGCTGCCTTTAGAATATAAATTACAATTTTAAATCATATTTTAGGGTTTAATCTTAAAACTAGGGTTTAACATGCAAAATTAGGGATTTAATCCTAAAACTATGGTTTATCGTGTAATTTAGGGTTTTGGTTTACAAATTAGGGTTTTGATGCATTAAACAATATCAGAACCACAAAGTAATATAAAATAAACTTGCAAATAAATAAAGATGACAATTTCATAAACTGGATTAAGTGTTAAAACATAACTACATTGTTGGCTCCACCCAATGTATTTGTTGAACCAAACCTTATTTAAATAGTGTAATTCCTTTTGTAGAAATTAATATAAGAGTCTGATTTGTTAATTCTACGGCTGGTTTGGATCAATGGAACTTTGGTTGAACTAATTAATTCTAAGGTTGCCCTCTGTGTCTTTGGTTTCTTTACTTTCTGTGTCGCAAAATTACTCTCTGCCTCTCTATACTTTTCTCTTTCCTATTTGTTTTTGGTTTGCTATTATTTGTTGTTTTTACCAATTACTAATTGCTACTGGTCTCTCTTTTTAATTTCCAATTGTGTCTCCCCCTTTTATAATGTAAATTAAGGTTTAATCAGTTCCATCTCAGTTAAAAAGTCCCGAT
This sequence comes from Garcia nutans, assembly GCA_947685225.1. Lineage (NCBI taxonomy): Eukaryota > Viridiplantae > Streptophyta > Magnoliopsida > Malpighiales > Euphorbiaceae > Garcia > Garcia nutans. The sequence continues at coordinate 8,678,932 of CANTUV010000024.1, read as the reverse complement.
TGCATCATAAATCCTTCTGCTTATCTGAATTAATTGGATTTTAGTAGAATTAGGAATGCTAAAACCAATAAAAACTTATTTAGGCTCGAATTAGGGCTCATGGTGAATTGGCTAAACCAATTCGTCATGAATTCGGCCTTTTTGCTTGGTTCAGGCTCTTAAGGTTAAACCAAACTTGGTTTGGGCTATTAAAGTTGGAATGGACTTAATTCAAGCTTTTAAAATTGGATTAGGTTTGATTTGGCCCTTTTAATTGGGACTGAAATCATTAAGAGCTAAAATTAAGGGTCTATACAAAGCAAATTAACTTTCAAAAGATTTAGTATATTTTAAGTTTATAAATATATAGTATTTAAATAAAACAAATTCAAATATAGATATTAATAAATTCTATGAAAGATAATTTTCTGCTAAAATTACACTAGAGTTCCATTTAAAAATTCAATAATCCCAAAATCCAAAATTACACAACTTGTAAAAGAGAACACTCCTAAAACATTTCATTTTCTCTAAATTCTCATGTACATCAATTCACATCCAAAATTAATATAACTAGAAATAGTGTACAACATGGATATATTTATATATATACATAACATTCCAAATATTACTTGTTATTCATATATTATGATTAAAATATACAAAACCAAAGTATATAGAAAACAAAGATATATGTATATGCAACACCAACTGATTCGGTCTCATGGCAAGAATTCTAACTTCAAATGTCAACCTCAAGTCCTAGACTTACTCAGGTCTATCAGGGCTCCCTCTCTTAATAACTCTGTCACTTGCTCAATAAGATTAAATCACACTAAGCTTCTAGCTTAGTGGCACATATTTTGATAACATAAAATATTTAAAAACTAATGTATGTATTTCATGGCATCAAATGCATTTAGCTACCATTGTAATGCACTACTCATTTAACATTCATTAACTCTTAAATTTTATAAACATATCACAATCACACACATTAGGCCCAACAAATCCCTACACAATATTCAGTTTCTAGAAACATTGATTTGGTTTATTGCGGGTCGAAGATCTAACACCGGCGATCTACGTGTCATGTGATACCAGTGTACCACTATCACTCGTAGGCCATCTCCTCGACATAAAAATATCCTACACTAGTGTGTTTTGCCCAAAGGTGTAATAATAAATGTGATACCAGTATATCTCGTCCAAAGGCATATAAATCATTATGACATATCGTTGGCATTCTAACTCGCCAGTACCAAATTCAATATCCCAGAATAAGTAATTGTGCAGGGTTAACAATCACATAATGTCTTATCACATTTTCATATTCTACTTTTAGTTCATCATTTATCTATAATTCCACATTATATTACATTCCATAATCATTTCCATATTGCAAATTACATACATATCAATAATGTGCTTCATCCAACACATATCCAACAACAATATCACAATAGTTTAATGCTCAATGCAACATTCCCATCACATTTATAAAAAAATGCAAAGATTTTATGAATAACCCCAACTTTAACGAAAACAATAAACTTTTACAATGTTAATGTGATTATGCCAAACATGAACATTTAATGTATGCACTAACCTCATTTAACTTCAAATCCAATTACAAACACTTTCCAAGCTTTAGTCTCTCAAAGCCTTAAACTTTATCTTTCACCTCAATTGTGTTTATCCTCTCCTAAATCAAATAAAGGACCAATTCTTCAATTAAAATCATATTCTTACTCAAATTACTCATAATAACTATTAATTTTACTAATTTAACCAAAATCTGACAAAACCCTAACTTTCAAAGCTTCCATAAACCCTAACTTCTTAAATCACTAATTCAACACATACACATCATAATCACTTCATAATTGTCCTCTTTCTCAATTAAAAACTGATTTCTCTCACTAACTATATTATACATAATCTTAAAAAAAATCAAAGAAAACAAGCTTGAAAGATATAATTCTTACTTGATTTCTTGTTTACTCTTCAAAATCTACTTGGTTCTGTGAGATTTTTGGTAAAATTTGGTGTCTTTGATGAAATCAATTTCTCCCCCTTTCTCCCTCTAAGGTTAGGCCATGGTGGTGGAGAAGAAGATTTTTTTTATTTTTTTTTCTTTCTTTCCCATCCATATATATAAATATAATTAATTAATTAATTAATTATATCAATATTATTTATTTAAATTCTTTAATTTCCCAACCATAAATAATTCTCCATCTTACTTTGACTTTTCATCATTTTTTAACTTTTTGCCTAACTTTGTTTTTATATAAATGTGTATATATCATGTATATACAATGTATATAATATGCACCCAATGTATATATTATGTATATATAGTGTATATATTATATATATATATTGTACATATACCTCTTTCAATACACTAATTAACCTTCATATTGATTATTTAATTGCATATTAGAAATATGGGTGTTACAATACAGCTGAGTTTTCAGAAACTTCACCATTCCAAATTAGGGAATAAATTTTTTTTTATTAATTAAATGAGTTGGGGTTAATGGCTTGTAAATTAATAATGGTACGAGATACAAAAGTAGTGGGTGGAAGAAAAGATGTATTTTCTAGGATTTACCTTACTGGAGTTCAAATCTAATAAGACATAATCTAAATGTGAGTCAATTGAGAAAAATATTTTCGATAACATATTTAATATTGTCACAAATGTTTCATAAAAGACAAAAGATAATGCCAAGGCTAGGGAATACTTGAAGATATTTTATAAACACTAGGAGTTGGAACAGGATGAGTATACAGGAAAGTATCCTAAAGTAAGTTACATACTAGTTCAAAATTCAAAACAAGTATTATGGTAGTGGGTAAAACAATTGAAGTTTTCATATGGGTACGTATTGAATATAGACCAATGTGTGGATATAAGAAAATATAAATTATTTAGAGTGAAAAGTCATGATTGCCATGTATTCAGGTAGAGACTGGTTCCAATTGCTTTTGGAGAATTAGTACCCTGTAATATATAGGAAGCAATTATAGAGTTAAGTTTATTTTTTAAAGGCTTAACATGCACAACCCTTAAAGAATCTGAAATGGATCGACTTTAGGAGAATATTCTAATAATACTTTGCAAGTTGGAACATATTTTTCCTCTAGAATTCTTTGATTTAATGAAATATTTATCCGTACACTTGTCTTATGAAGCAAAGTTAGATGGTCCAATTTAGTATCGATGGATGTATCCACTTAAATGGTATCTTTGAAATTTAAAAAAGAATGTAAAAAAATAAAGAAAAAATTGAAGTTTCCATTTGCAATACATATATAGTTAAAGAGGCATCCAATTTTTGTTCTCATTATTTTGAGCCTTATGTTACTACTAGGTAGTGAGAACTGTATAGAAATGATGATGGTGGAGCAGTTGATAAATAAGGACTTTTATCCATTTTTAATTTTTCTAGTCGAGCATATGGAAAACCAAAGATAAGAAGACTATACTGCAAAAAATATACAACAACGCACACATATATTTTGTGTAATTGTGTTAAAGTTACTCCATATATAAAGTAAGTACATAAATTACCTCCATTAAAATTATTTTTAAATTTATCATGTTTATTTCTATTTTTTAATTATTTTCATTTCCATATATTGAATTATTTTCATCAAATGGATACGAGAATTGGATGAAGATATTTTTTTATTCTAAGAATGACGCAAGATTGATAGTCATCTCTCTAGATGGTTCAAAACTATGTAAGTTTGATTTCAAATTCTGTAATTAATATATTATATAATTAAATGTAAATGTAATTATACTAAATTATACTTTAATTGATTGCATAGGCATATTAGAACACTAAACTTATAAACAACAAGTGCATAATGAATCTAGCAAAGGGGTCATTGCTAATTGTAAATTGCTATAACATTTATTTTATGAATGGATGCAAATTTCACATAGAATCATATTGCTTTGAAAGTTCCATAGTGAATTATGGAGTTTACTTTAAGGGGTTTAGCTATAGTGGCAATTCAAGTGACTTTTATGGTCGCATAATTGATATTGTTGAAGTGGAATATCCAGTTTTACTAGTTAAGCGAGTTGTCTTATTCAAATGTGACTAGTATGTTCTTATTGATGAAACAAAGATTTATAAAACATATAATTTGGTAGAAGTCAACCAAAGACGTGCATATAATAAATATGAACCATTTATTATGGCAATATAAGCTTCACAAGTTAACTATGCACCATATCCTAGTGTGAGAGGAGATACAACTGATTGGTTGGAGGTTTATAAAATCAAAGCTTGATCAATTGTGATCTTCTTGGATCATCAACAAAAACCCTGAACCAATATATACCCTTTCAAAAAGATAAATGTGATTTTGTGGATGAAATGGATAGAATAGCAGGAGTTGATAATCCAAATCCTTTGGATGATCCAGTCGACCAATTGGTTGACATTGATATAAGAGATTCAAAATTAGATGAATCTATACTGGAATCAAGCTTGACTCCATAATCATGTTCAAAAGATGAGGAAAACTAGATAATTTATACATTAATATAATTATTAATTTATTTCTTGGAATTAAATAAAAAAATTTTAGTTTATACATTATATGTAATTAATTTATATGTGTTGAATTAAATATATTTTGATTAAATTAATATAATTAAATATCATGTAATTTAATTACCTATGTATCATTTTAAATTTGCATTAAAATTAATTATTTTAAAAAAATTAAAACAATTATGGAAAAATGTAAATATCTATCGGTAAGTTTACATAATTTACCGACGAATTACCTATATAATTTAAAAGTTTAAATAAATTAATTAAATAAATTATCTTTTTTTATATGGTCTTCTAAATATACTACACATTTACAATTTACCAACTAACACTTAAATTCTTGTTGGTGGATTACTAACAAACTTTATTTTTTGAAATAATAATAGAAAATATATCAATAAATAGGTTGTCGGCAATTTACGGATAATTACATTTTCTCTTGGAGTACCAATTTTAGAATGCACCCAATGTTTTGTCAGCACACTAGAATATATAGAAGACTGGAATTCACCATCCGACTAAATTTTATAGAAGAATCCAAAAGAAACTACTCTTGTTGTTGTGAACGCAATCCTACATGCCAACAAAATAGGTGGCCTCTAATGAGAATTAAAAAGAGAAAATTATACCATATATTATATTTTAACTTTCATTTTCAATTTGAGTGTTATTATTTTTTTATTTTTAACTTTTTATTTTTCATTTTTAGTTTTTTTTGTTACCTTTTGTTTTTTTTTTCAAAAATACAACACTTCTTCCACTGCTTCTTCTTTTCTATCTACCGTTGATAAAACTTGACCAAGCCTCCTTAATGAGCCAGCCAAATGATCCAGCTACAAAGAAGAATCTATAGGAGCAAATGAGATTCTTTGGTAATTCAAAGGTGGAGTTAGGCGATGAATCATACACAGCTTCATCACAACTACCATCATCGTCATTATCATATCCATGTTCTATTTCCAACTGATATTTTTTCAAATAACTTGCTTTGGTGACAAGGATAATTATCATCCTCATGGTCTTTTATACAAAGAGATTTGAAATTCTCGAATTTCCCCTTATTTTCTTTCTTCTATTTCTAATATTAGAGGATAACTTGGTTGTATGTGAATCTTGTTGTTTGTGCCTTCATAGCTCATTTGCATTGTATCTCAGGCTTGATTGCAACTTTTATCAATAAAGTCATTGTAAAATGTGGTATTGGTTTAAGACTGGAGGAAGTGATGATAGAATCAAACAACTATGTTATTTTTGTTTTTGTTTTTATTTTTAAGTATACTTTCTAAGTTTCAATAGTTTATTATGTTGATCCTATTATATTTGCATGTCAATTCATGAATAATTAAGTTTACTATTAGAAGACTAAAAAGGCTTAAATTTCTCAAATTTAACCTTCGATCATTGATTAACTTACTAAATTTTGTCATGGTAAAGAGTTGGTAAAACAGGTGAACAAAGAAAATCCTACCATACTTATGGGTATGCATACTTATTATGTGCTACATCTAAAGCTCACTTTTATGAGCTTTCATTTAGACATCATTTGCCATATCTATATATCTTTCAAGGAACATGGAGTTGGAAAGTTTTATTGTTTTTCATTATTTGATCAAAGAGATCATACTTGAAATCTTGCAGTGCACAACACTTCCTTGTGGCATGCAATTATGACAAAATTCAAATTATTTATCGGCTAAAGAATCTCACTCAAAAAGCTTACGATTGTTTTTTATATTTGTTTATGATTGTTTGTTTTGACAATACTTATTTTTGTGTTGTTTTGATTGTTTTTGGGTTTTAAATGTATTGATGTAACACCCCTTACCCGGATTATTTTCAGCCGAGCCAAGTGTGCTACAGTATATGCAACATGGTATACAGAACATGCACTAAATAAATTTTTTTCCTTTTTATTTTTAATAATAATAATTTACACATTTCTTTAATTGTTATAATTACATTTTGAAAGTCCTTAACAGTACATGCCAAGCTAAACTTTGCTTTGCTCCTCACTTCGCCTCCTGTTGCGCACTCTAGTGCTCCTTTGTAGCTTCCCATTTGTCAGCTTAGACTCCATAACCTACGAGTTTAGAAAACTAAACTCGCTAAGCATATAGCTTAGTGGGTACTTTAACCGTTAAATAGAAATTAGATGCAAACCACACAATGTTACAGATATGGCACAGCCAACCCAATCAACAATATAAACATTCTCAGGTTCTTATTATATTTCTCCTATTATTTATTAAGCTTTTATGACAGTATGCTATTCATTTCTATTGATTTACTGCCACTGGATGGTACCTCATCCTATGTCTGTTAGTTGCCTAACATTGCTGTTGATTACCGATCTGATGGTTATGTATTTGTATTTTATGGCATTATAATTTCTTTATCATTGTAGGCCCAATACTCTCTTGTTTTGAGTTCCGTTTGTTAAATAACTTATGCATGAATTAAAGGTGTGTATTCACTATCTTTGTCCTATGCTTTCCTTCGGTAGTTTGGCATAAATGGTTATTCGTGTGTTCATATGCTCCTTTCATTAAGTTCACATATATTTGTTAAGGTTTGGATAAGTCATATAAGAAATTAACCAACTGAATATTGTTTATTACCCTTTGCCGAGTTTAATATTTTGACGGTTCGAAATTTATTTTATTAAAAATTCATAGGGCACCAGTGATTAGGAATCTGTCTATTTTTATCCTAAATCAGCTCAATAGAACTAATTTGTAGTTTAAAGTTTTCATTTCGGCCTTTGGGCCGGACTGCACTTTTTAGGCCACACCGGGTTTTACAACACTGCAAAAATCCCTCGGTGGGCTTTAAAATCTAAATAAAACACAATTGGGATGTGATTTTCAAAAAACGAAAAATGCTATCTTGTTCTTAATTGGTCAAGCTTTCAAGAGCATATTTTTTTGATAATTTATTTCATTCCAAACGAATATTTTATCTCAATTATACCTCATTTATTTCTTACCAAATGAACAATGAATTCTAGCATTTAGTTTCTTATGTACCTTGTTATCTTATTTCCCCAATAACTTTTGTTCTACTAATCCGAATGTAAAAATTCTTGTTTTTACTCGAACTAGACTCATATGAGTCCTTATGGTTAAATTTCTAGATTTAAATTGGTTACACATAATTCTTGATGACTCCTTGAACTCTTCCCTGGCCAATTGGTTACTCAAGTCTGCACAATGCATACTATTTCATTTATAACTTTACCTACGCAACTCGGATTGAGACGATTCTTATCTTAAATTAAACTAGACACATAAGGATATATTCAGAAAAAATTTCAGCATAAAACAGACAACAAGTGATGTTTTCCACAATTTCTAATTCAGCCCTGCAGTCTGCTAGGGTCTGCCTGCGCATGGTTCGTTCATTCATGTGTAACTTCTACATTTTAAGTCCAATCCAGATGAATCCAACTCCCATGAATTAAAAACATACAAGGGTTCATTTATATCTTCTATCACAACATCTAATTCCTGAGGTAAATGGACCAAAACCTGGACTCAAGGCACAAATCTCAGTCTGTCCGGTTTCACAATTCCAGTGTGCATGAGTTATACTCTTTTGATCATATCTTTTTATCTACAACTGGGATTTAGGAAATTCCAAATTCTATGGTTTCATAACACATAAGGGTACATTTAAGTTTTCTTTCACAGCTTCTAAATGTGTCATTAAGGTCACCTAAACGTAGTCCCAAGTCACAGGTTACTGACTGAGGAATCTCAGTTTTTCAGTTTGTACGCCTGGTATCATTTTGATCATAACTTTCATTCCACACATGAAAATGAGTTGGTTCCAAAGCCTATGGTTTACTGAATTAATGGAGAACAATTAAGTCTTCTTTGTCAAGTTCTATTTCTATCATTTTGCTAGTCTAAATTTCGATTGAAGTTCCAGAAAAATGCAGGACACATGGCTGGCTGCAACAAAACAACACAACATAGCACTCCCATATTTACCTCCCTTATAACCTCAACCCCAAAATCAATCAATACACAAAAAACACTTCTATATCATCATCAATCTCAACCACATAACCACCACAACTCAAGCACATGAACAATTATAGCAATTACACATCCAAATGCAAAGGCCATAGAGATAACTAATTCAAGAAGGTTAAAGTACCAAACCTTTTTCCCCTTTGCTTTCCTTAGCTCATCTTTGATCTTTTTCTTCTTTTTCCTTATGCTTTTCTTGATTTCCTACAAGAATTCCAGCATACACACTTTAAACATACATCCTATGGTTTGAAAACATATGCTACCAATTCATTTCTTGCCAATTTTTCCTCAATCTAATCTGCTCTAACCTTAAAACCATTATTTCTTTCATCAAATCCTTCAAATAATTATTTCTTGAATTTTCTCCAAATCTAGCTACATGAACCCTAATTTCAATCTCTTAAATTAACCATTAATCCATGAAATTAAAACTAGACATAGGTTTCTCTTACCTTATAATCTTGTTTGTCACCAAAATCTTCAACCAAAAGCCTTAAACTTTGGAAAAATCACCTCCTTCTTCCTTCTCTTATGGTTTGGACAAGTTCACCATGTAAGAGAGGGATTTTATTTTCTTTCCTTAGCTTATTTTGATCCAAATGGCAGCCATAAGTGGTGAAAATATGTTGGTATAGATGTTGACTTCCAATTGGTACACCTTATAGCAAAAATGGCCACTTTTAATTGGTCCACTTTCCTTCTTCTTTTATCTATTTATTTGGCAAGCCATTAGGCTTCCTTTTATTCATATTTTGACCCCCCCCCCCCCTCAACTTTCTTGTGCTGTAATTTTATAGTCTAGGGTGTGAAAATATCAAAATACCCTCCAGCAATTAATCCATTGTAACTTTTAAACCGTGCGGTTTTGGAAAAAATTGAAACCCACGGTTATGACCCGATTAATCTCGAGAATATTCTTCCGGGGTTGGATATCGGCACTATTAAGAACTTCCGACACTTAATTTTTAAGTTTACATAGTTGCCCCTAACTTTTGAGAAATTTTCACTTAGGTCCTTTTGATATCCCTTCCTGACCTTGCTGTCTTTCTTTATTAATATCTTTTTATCCACAACTCAAAATTAAGTAATTCTTATTCCCACTGAAACTAAACATCCGGGGATACATTGTGTCAAAATTTAAAGTCGATCTGAGCTATATCTAATTTTTGATGGTCCTTCGAAGTCAAGCCTACTATGCTGTCCTGAGGCAGCTTGCACATTGTCTACTAAATCCATCATATCTTATTCTGTACAACTCCAAATTGAGTAATTTCAAGTTATACATTTAGCTAAGCCACAAATAAATAATTAAGTCTTCTTTAAGACTCTCTAATTCTGTCATTAACATGGATGAAATTCGAGCTCGAGTTATAGGCATGTTCTAAACTCCTTTGTTCTAAGCCTAAATCATATCCTCTATGTCTGTTTCTTACGAATTTGGGATTCGGGATGTTACAATTCTATCCCCCTTAATTTAAGCTTTGCCCCGAAGCTTACTCATTCTATATACTTGATGTTCTTTAACTACTGTCTATTGCTTTTGCCACTCTTTCACCTTATTCACTTGATTGCTCTCTGTCATCACTCTATATTGTTTACGCATTGCCTTATTTTGACACTTATTCATTTACTGGGATTAACTATTTTAAGATTCAACATGTTTCACCTTTTGTATTATGTTTTCTTCCCATCTCTGCTCACTTGCTGTTTATTATTCTATAAGATTGTCCAATAGACTATTATGTGGTTCAACATGCTTTGACTTTTGTCACGATTTCTCATTCGAAGTGTTATTATTATTCACTTATGTTTTCTTTAACTTTGATTTAAATTTATTCTTTTCCATTCTTTCTTGTACAATTTTCATTCTCTGCTATATTCATTTCTAGGCCTTCTTCTCTCCATATTATAGTCATTTCTTTATTTGCTTCTTCATGTTGTCTATTCATTATGTTAGGCCGACGTTTATTCAACTACTGATATTAATTATTTTGAGACTCATCATGTTTGTTTCATTGTATTCTATGAGATTGTTCAATAGGCTAATATATAGTTAAAACCTTTTTTTTTTACTTTTCTTATCACAATTTCTCATTTGAAGCATCACTATTACTCTCTTGTATTTCTTTCAACTTTGATTCATGTTTGTTCTTTCTCATTCCTTCTTGTACGTTTTTCACTTTCTAATGTAATCATTTCTAAGCTTCCTTCTCTTTGCATTGTGGTTATTCTTTATTTACTTCTTACTGAATTTGTATGTCCTATGTATATTTGTGCAATGTGGTGACATTCCTTAAGTATCGGCTCATCTGACTTTCCTTGTGTTGTCATATATACATCTTGAATAATATGTTATACTCAAAGCACAAATCTCAGGCTGTCCGATTTCACAATTTCAGTGTGCATGAGTTATAATCTTTTGATCATATCTTTTTATCTACAAGTGGGATTTAGGAAATTCCAAATTATATGGTTTCCTAACACATAAGGGTACATTTAAGTCTTCTTTCACAGCTTCTAAATGTGTCATTAAGGCCACCTGGACTCAAGGCATAAATCTCAGTCTGTCCGGTTTCACAATTCCAGTGTGCATGAGTTATACTCTTTTGATCATATCTTTTTATCTACAAGTGGGATTTAGGAAATTCCAAATTATATGGTTTCCTAACACATAAGGGTACATTTACGTTTTCTTTCACAGCTTCTAAATGTGTCATTAAGGTCACCTAAACGTAGTCCCAAGTCACAGGTTACTGACTGAGGAATCTCAGTTTTTCAGTTTGTACGCCTGGTATCATTTTGATCATAACTTTCATTCCACACATGAAAATGAGTTGGTTCCAAAGCCTATGGTTTACGGAATTAATGGAGAACAATTAAGTCTTCTTTGTCAAGTTCTAGTTCTATCATTTTGCTAGTCTAAATTTCGATTGAAGTTCCAGAAAAATGCAGGACACATGGCTGGCTGCAACAAAACAACACAACATAGCACTCCCATATTTACCTCCCTTATAACCTCAACCCCAAAATCAATCAATACAGAAAAAACACTTCTATATCATCATCAATCTCAACCACATAACCACCACAACTCAAGCACATGAACAAATATAGCAATTACACATCCAAATGCGAAGGCCATAGAGATCACTAATTCAAGAAGGTTAAAGTACCAAACATTTTTCCCCTTTGCTTTCCTTAGCTCATCTTTGATCTTTTTCTTCTTTTTCCTTATGCTTTTCTTGATTTCCTACAAGAATTCCAGCATACACACTTTAAACATACATCCTATGGTTTGAAAACATAAGCTACCAATTCATTTCTTGCCAATTTTTTCTCAATCTAATCTCCTCTAACCTTAAAACCATTATTTCTTTCATCAAATCCTTCAAATAATTATTTCTTGAATTTTCTCCAAATCTAGCTACATGAACCCTAATTTCAATCTCTTAAATTAACCATTAATCCATGAAATTAAAACTAGACATAGGTTTCTCTTACCTTATAATCTTGTTTGTCACCAAAATCTTCAACTAAAAGCCTTAAACTTTGAAAAAATCACCTCCCTCTTCCTTCTCTTATGGTTTGGACGAGTTCACCATGTAAGAGAGGGATTTTATTTTCTTTCCTTAGCTTATTTTGATCCAAATGGCAGCCATAAGTGGTGAAAATATGTTGGTATAGATGTTGACTTCCAATTGGTACACCTTATAGCAAAAATAGCCACTTTTAATTGGTCCACTTTCCTTCTTCTTTTATCTATTTATTTGGCAAGCCATTAGGCTTCCTTTTATTCATATTTTGACCTCTTCAACTTTCTTGTGCTGTAATTTTATAGCCTAGGGTGTGAAAATATCAAAATACCCTCCAGCGATTAATCCATTGTAACTTTTAAACCGTGCGGTTTCGGGAAAAATTGAAACCCACGGTTATGACCTGATTAATCTCGAGAATATTCTTTCAGGGTCAGATATGGGCACTATTAAGAACTTCCGACACTTAATTTTTAAGTTTACATAGTTGCCCCTAACTTTTGAGAAATTTTCACTTAGGTCCTTTTTATATCCCTTCCTGACCTTGCTGTCTTTCTTTATTAATATCTTTTTACCCACAACTCCAAATTAAGTAATTCTTATTCCCAATGAAACTAGACATCTGGTGATACAATTTGTCAAAATTTTAGGTCGATCCGAGCTATATCTGATTTTTGACTGTCCTTCGAAGTCAAGCCTACTATGCTGTCCTGAGGCAGCTTGCACATTGTCTACTAAATCCATCATATCTTATTCTGTACAACTCCAAATTGAGTAATTTCAAGTTATACATCTAGCTAAGACACAAATAAACAATTAAGTCTTCTTTGAGACTCTCTAATTCTGTCATTAACTTGGATGAAATTCGAGCTCAAGTTATAGGTCATGTTCTAAACTCCTTTGTTCTAAGCCTAAATCATATCTTCTATGTTTGTTTCTTACCAATCTGGGATTCGGGATGTTACAATTGATTAGTTTTTTTTATTCTTTAAATATAATGCACTCTACATGTTCGATAAAATACTTCAAAAAAATAGTTTTAATAGTTTTGCAATTTTTAAGTTTTCCATCAAATTTAATATATCATATCAATTTATTTGTTTTTTTCTTTTTTATTTGTTTTTAAAGTGTCCACAAATCAACTTATTTTTAATTTGTTTTTTGTGCAACATTTCTTGATTTTTTTTTAAATTTAAAAAAAAAAGTATAAAACTATTATATATTTAGTAATATGTCGATATATATTACATAATATAACATATATATACTTATTAAAATTTATAATAATATCAATGTAAAAGTGATATATGTTTTGTTATATATATATATATATATCGATATATTTTGTATATAAAAACATATATTTATTAAATTTTAAAAGAATAAGAGTATAAAGTGATCTATGTTTAGTTATATATCGGTATTTGTTTCATATAACATTATATATATATTGAATTTTAAAAGAATAAGAGTACAAAAGTAATATATGTTTAGTTATATATCGGTATATGGTATATATAATAATATATACATGTTAAATTTCAAAAGAATAAAAATATAAAAATGATATATATTTAGTTATATGTCGGTATATATTATATATATATATTAAATTTTAAAAAAATAAGAGTATAAAATTATTATATATTTAATTATATGTCGGTATATATTACATATAACAACATATACTTGTTAAAATTTAAAAGTATAACAGCATAAAAATAATATATGTTTAGTTATATGCCAGTATATATTGCATATAATAATATATATATATGTGTGTGCGCATGTGTGTGTTAAATTTTAAAAAAATAAGAGTATAAAACTGTTATATATATAATTATATGTTATTATATGTTACATATAATAGTATATATTTGTTAAAATTTAAAAGAATAAGAGTATAAAAGTAATATATATTTAGTTATATATCAATATATGTTACATTTTTTTTATATAAAGGCGGGCGGCACCGCCGGGATGAATTTATTTATATCTAAAATAAGGAAGACCAATACTTTCTGTTCTCACTAAGCCTCTTATAACCTGAGGAAGTGAAGCTTCAGAGTCAAAATAAAAGTTACACAAGTTAAGTCTACTTAGGCTAGCTAGAGAGTGAGAGATTTGATTAATTTCCCTATAAACATGACTAATAGAAGATCCAGAGGAGATCAGAAAATCACGAATAAAGTTTAGCCTATGGTCCGTTGGACTGAAGTTTCGCAAGTCCAGGAAAAGTTGAGCAAGAGCCAGGGAATCCACTTCAATTTCTACCATGCTATTGTAAGCTTTTGCGTACCAGAATGTAGCAACATAAAGAGCTTGTATTTCTGCTTGGAAAGGAGATGGGGCATTCAATAGAAAACCTTGGCCAACAATAAATTTCCCTAATGAATCCTGTAGTATAAAGCCTCCAGACATAGCTTGTTTAGTGTAGGAACCATCCACATTCAATTTTAATCTAGCACGAGTAGGTCTCATCCATTTTACTAGCATAGGTTGCTTTTGCAAACTACCAAAACCTTCGGGTAATAAATCAATAAGCTCAAGAGGTAATTGCTTACCATATTTTTTAGCCGAGACAGCTACTCCCCAATTGTAGAGGTAGGACTCAATTTGCTGATGCAGACCATCAATCCTAATTTTGCCTTCACCCCACCTGCACGAACAGTACATTTTCCAAACATGCCAAATGATGATTTGAGGGATGAACCTTCTCAGCAAGCTCACAAAGGAACCCGTATTCTTAACTAACCACCAACTAATCAAAGTTTGTCTGATTGAGTGACCAGTATTGGTGACATCCAGGAAAAATGAACCATAGTATCTCCATATGTTTTTTACTTTTTTGCAGTTAAGGAAGAGATGATCCATAGAGTCTGAATCTTCATTGCATAAATGACACACCGGAGGACCAGAAATACCGAAAAGGTATAAGTTCACATGCAAGGGAAGAGCTTGATGAAGTACTCTCCAAGTGAAAAAAGATATAGTCTTTGGAATTTTTGGATGCCAAACCGAGGAAAATGATAAACGAGTTGCATTACCACTTCTCACAAAATTGTAAACGGAAGTGAATTGGAATTTGGCCGTGAGGCAATCACCATGATGATAATTCTCCTGAGAATCATAGAAGAAACCAAGGGCCAGATGGTGTACCTTGCAGATGCGCTTCCAAATGTTGGAATCAATTATCTGGAAGCTCATGTCACCTTTTCGATAATAACGGTGCATCATGTAGTCCGCCCAGAGAGAATCTCTTTTCATTAAAAGCCACCATAGCTTAACTGAGAAGGTTGTTTGAATCACATTGAGAGAGCGCAAACCGATGCCTCCTTCATCAGTAGGTTGGCATAAAAGAGAGAACTTTACCCAATGCTTTTTTTCTGAGCCCCATAAAAAATTTGCCATTTTTTGCTCCATGATGCGGATGACACTCTTAGGAAGAGACATGGTAGCCATAACATGAAGAGGAATAGTGGATAGGACATGCTTTATCAAAGTAATACGACCTCCAATAGACAAAAATTTTTTAGTCCAGCCCTGCAATTTGTCATTGAATTTCCTAATAATGTCACCACAATAGGAAATACGGTTAATACCCTGATAAATGGGGGCTCCCAAATAAGTGAAAGGAAAATCCTTCTTTTTAATAGAAAAAGCATGCTCAATGCGACGAATACCAACTTTAGTCATATTTTTAGAAAAATAAAAGGAGCTTTTGTTGAAGTTAATACATTGACCAGAAGCACTTTGATATTTGTTGAGGAAAGTTGTGAGTTGAGAAATACTGCGAAGATCGCCCCTTGTAAAAATCAACAAATCATCTGCAAATCCAAGATGGGTGACAATTGGACAGCCACGACCTAGATGGTAGGGTAAAATCTTTCCACTATCCACCAAGTATTTAAGACCCCTAGAAAAAGCTTCTGACATAATAATAAACAAGTAAGGCGAGAGTGGGTCACCTTGTTTAACCCCTTTGGATGGAGCAAAGAAACCATAAGAGATACCATTCACACAGACAGAAAGTTTAGATGAAGCCAGGTTGTTCATAACAATGGAAGTAAACCTACTAGAGAAACCGAGTTTACCAAGCAGATCCTTGAGAAAAACCCATGAAACTCTATCAAACGCCTTAGACATGTCAAGCTTAATAGCTATGTTTCCTCCCTTTGCTTTGCGGTCAATTTCGTGAATAAGATCATTAGCAAGAAGGATTTGAGAGTGAATAGATCTTTCATGCATAAATCCAGCTTGTTCAGGAGAAATCAAAGTGGCTAGGATAGGAACCAATCTGGAAGCTAAGATCTTTGTGCAAACTTTACTAACAAAATTAGTAAGACAAATAGGACGAAATTCAGCAAAGGTAGACGGGCAACTAACCTTGGGAATTAAGATAAGTTGAGAGCAGCTAAAGGATTGCGGGATGGAGAGACCGAGAAAGAATTCTTTCACTGCACTACACACATCCCAACAAATAATATCCCAACAAGCTCTGAAAAAAGAACCATCATAACCGTCCGGGCCAGGGGCGCTATCAGGATCAAGTTGCCAAACAGTATTCTTAATTTCCAAGTCAGATGGAATTGCAGTGAGGGTAGCATTTTGATCTTCAGAAATAATGGTTGGGATATGAGCCATCATATCAGAAAAATCATAATTCCCATCATCGCTACTAAAAAGCTCTTGAAAATATCGAGCTGCTTCCGAACCAATATCCTCTTGAGAAGATAACCAAGAGCCATCTGAAGATTTAATATGAACAATGCGCCTGAAATTCCTAGCGATTTTGACATACCTATGAAAAAAGCGAGTATTGGCATCCCCATCTTGAATCCATTTAACTCTCGCCTTCTGCTTCCAATAGATTTCTTCTAACCGAAGCTTATGAGCAAGGTTAGCTTGAAGCTCTTTCAGATGTTTCCTGTTAATATCTGAAGGGTCTTCAATGTAAGCAGATTCAGCCATAACAGCCTCACTTTCAGCCTTCTGCATACCAGTAAAAATGTTTCCAAAAATCTCTTTATTCCATGTTCGCAAAGCTTTTTTTAGGTCTTTGAGTTTCAAGTGGAGGCCCTTCATACCACCTCCATAAAAGCTCTTAGACCATTGATCTTTCACAAAAGGAATAAAAAACTTGTGTTCAAGCCACATTTTCTGAAATTTGAAAGGCTTTGGAAGTTGAAATACAGTCTTGTTGCAGTTGAGAAAAAGCGGACAATGGTCCGAAGTAGTAGAGCCTAGGTGTCTCACCAATGTAACATCAAATTGTTCAAAAAATAAATCATTGGCCAAGAACCGATCAAGACGCTTCCAAACCATTCCACTATTTCGCTTTCCAGACCAAGTAAAGGCAGGGCCCATAAAAGGAAAATCCATAAACCCACAAGTATCACAACAGGAATTGAAGTCATCAATACTGGCTTGGTTAGGAACAGCAGAGCCCTTGTATTCATCAATGCCCCGAGTAACATTAAAATCCCCTCCAATAAGAATAGGACAATCAATATTATGATCAGTCAATGTCTCCCATAAAATGCTTCTCTCATGCCTAGAGTGTTTGCCATACACCATAGCTAATGTAAAAGAGAATTTAAAGGATAAACAATGAGCCATGCAAAAGGTAACTTGCCCCTTATCAAAGAAGTTTTGGAGAGTTATTGATTGAGTATTCCATAGTAGCCAGCATTTATTGTTGTCATTGCCAAAAAATTGATCAAAACCCAACCTCTTAGCAAACACAGGACCTTGCTCAACATTAACCATAGGTTCTATTATGATAACAAATAAGAATTTATGAGAAGCACATAAACTTTTGAGTCTAATGAAGGAAGAGGATATACCTCTAATGTTCCAACACAAGCAATTCATTGATTGTTGATATTATTCACCGAAGCTTGAAGATGCGATCGACGCGTAGTGATGGGAGAGTCACGGCCAGATTTCTGTTTGCCTTTTTTCTTTCTGGTTACTTCGATAAAACCCTCATCATTAGCATTCAGCATTTTCCTGTCGAGAATGGCCGCATCTATCATCAGTTGGTTAATATCTTTGAACGAAGCTGAGTCATCATCAGTTGCATGTCCCAATTCCTCATCTTCTTGACCTGTTTCTTCGTTATCGGAATAAGAAGTTTTAGTGTGTTGATTCTTCACTGGATTTTCAACTTTAGAATGATTGGTTATACCATAGATTACCCCCTCACTGGCCATTGACAATTTGGAATGCATCACAGCTAATTCCAAATTGTTTTCATCATCTTCTCTATCTCTATCAAAATCTGGCTTCTCCTTTTCCTTGCCCTTTTCCTCATCAGCCATGATTAAAATAGCAGTTTCACCCTTATCGTTTATAGTAGTCATAGCTTCCTTCTCGGTCAATGAGTTAATGTTAACTGCATTAACTTCCGAAGAAACATTCTTAGCATTAACTTTCTGTTGCAACAAGGAAGCAGAGAGCTTGTCTTGAGAGACCTGTTGTTTTGCAGAGTGAATTGGAATCCAGGCCAAGTTTGTTTTTTTTGGAGGAGCTGCTGGGTGATTAGTTGCGGGTACAGATTGAACTTTGGGCTGAATCTTCTCTGTGTCACCATTAATCTGCTGATCCTTGACCTCCAGATCACGAGAGCAGTCATTTTCCAAGTGACCAAACCTCTCACAATTAGAACAATACAGAGGCAAGTCTTCATAATGAATGGGTTGAGGGAAGACCGAACCAGCATTATCAATCCATAGTTTCGTTGGGAGTTCTTTGGAAACATCGATCTCGACACAGATACGAGCCACCGATGGTCGAGAGCGTTGCACAGTGGCTGAATCCAGTTTCAACGGGTTACCAATCAGATGAGCAATTTTAAACAGAGCTTCCTTATCAAAAAAGTGCACTGGCAATCCCTCCATATTAATCCAAATAGGCACAATGGGACAATCAAACTGAGGTCTGAAGTTTAGGGACCATTTGAATACAGACATGTGAAATTGATTAAATTGCCAAGACTGTTTGAGCCAGCATCGGAGAAAATCCGTTTCCAAATGAAAATTTATTAACACATAGTGCTCATCAAGCAAACCCAAGGTAAAAGAACCCTTGAAACCAATGGCATCTAGATATTTTTTCAGGAGTAACATACCTGGCCTCTTGAAACGGAACTTGCCTACCAGAGCGTACCGGAAAGGAGAGGATAGCAGTGATACATCGTTCTTAGAGAAGGAGATTGAAGGAGAACCCCTGAACTTGCCCACTGTCTCAGACAATCTGAAATTAGAGCTGATTTCAGCAAAAGATCGAGCTTCATCGAGGGGATTTACTGCGATAGAAGATGATGGAAGTCCTGATTTGAGCGCTGAAGCAAAAGAGATGTTGGTCGGTTTATAAGAGTTCATCGAAGGAGAGATGCCGGACGGCCCAGTAGGGACCGCCGGCGAGAGGTGTACAGTATCCGTGTTGGGGAGAGATAGAGAGCATAACTGATCAATTGTCTGCTTGAAATATCATATCAATATATGTTACATATAATAACATATACGTATCAAAATTTTAAAAAAAATAATAGTACATGTAATATCCCAAAGTATACCCTAAAAGTTTTGGAATATTTATTGTTGTATTTGGATTAAGTGTTATAAGTGTATATATTAAAGTGGAAAGAGAAAAGAGGTATATACAAGTCAAAGAAATGGAAGGTCAAAAGAAGATTTAATTATTTTTAAATTAAATTAATTGTAATGGAAATTAGTAAGTGGAGGAAGATTTTTATGAATATTATATTAATAAAATTGCTTGGTTAAGAATTAAAGGAAGTTTTAGTGGTTGAGAGAAGAGTTGAGTGTTGACTTTGCTTTTCTCTATTCTTCTTCTTCTTTTCTTTTCTCCTTGGCCGGCTAACTCCATAGCAAGAGAGAAAGTGAGATTTTGTCTTTCCAAACTCAAGATTTGAAGGTGTTTCAAGTGATCAAGTTGGAATTCTAAAGATTTTCATCACTTTTGGTAAGTTTTCCACTTGATTCTTTGGTTTTCTTCTAAGTTTGTGTTTTGAGTTTGGTGTTTGATTGTTGATGGTATGTGTATATTTGATTATGGTGTATTTGAGGGTGTGTGATCTTCTTCGTATTGATTTTGGAGTTTGATTGAAAAGATAGAGTTAAGTTTGGTGTTAGAAGAGCAAGTGTTGTGTTTGAGTTGTGTGTATGTGATGGTTGTGAATTGGTGTTTGATGTATGTTTTGAATTATTTTGGTGTTTTTGCAAGTTATTATGGTTTATAGGTGTTTAGTTAAGTTTGTTTGAAGTGGAGAATGGTGGAAGTAAGAGGTTTGTTGGATGTGATGTTGTTGTTGCCGGAATCAGGATTTTTTGGCCTGACACACCTATGAGCACGGCCAGGTCTTTAGGCGTGTCAATGGTTCTGTTTCCTGGATGGGTGACACGATTAGTGGCACGCCCATGTCACTGAGCGTGTCATAGCTACTATGTTGAGGAAGAATTGACATGGCCATGAACACGCCCGTGTTGTTGGATGTGTCAATGTTTCTGTGAGACGGAATGAATGACATATCCAGTGACACACCCGTGTTGTTGAGCGTGTCAAAGCTTCTGTGTTGTGAGTTTAGGGCACGGCCAGGTACACGCCCGTGTTGTTGAACGTGTCATGTGTAGAGTTGGCCCTAGTTGGTGCTTAGCCTTATTATCTCATGTGTATCTTTAAGTGAGTGTGTATTATCCCTTTTAGATTAGGTTTTGAAGAGATTGAGTTGCCCTAATCCAAGTGTTGAATGATTCTTGGAAGAAAAGTTTGGTGTTGTGTGAGTTGCTCATGAGGTATGTATACACCCTACATTATTGCATACATTTACATGATATTGGGACTTAACACATTTGGTTGTAAATGTGTTAAGTAATCTATTACATTGTTGATACATTTGATTAATGATATGATTTGCATAATGTAAAAGATATGATGAGATGTGAAGCCATTGTCCTTGGCTATAGTGATGCAAATGAAATAATTGAGGCATGGTTGCCTAGATGATTATGAAGAAATGAGAATGGAATTGATAATGAAATAATGAATGAATTGTGTGTCTAATATGTTAGTCAATTTTCAGAGTTTTGTTGTTGGTGGCATGCCTAATAGTAACAATCTCTTGAAGCTGGGTTGGGCTTGATCCTTGAAGCCAAGTTGGGATGTAGTTTAGCATGCTTTACTCCCCTTGAAGCTTGGTTAGGTCTAGTCCTTGAAGCCTAGTTGAGATGTTACAAACCCTTGAAGCTAGGTTGGGTTTGGTCCTTGAAGCCAAGTTGGGTTGATGCTTAGCATGCTTCGCTCCCCTTGAAGCTTGGTTGGGCCTAATTCTTGAAGCCTAGTTGGGATAATGATAAATGTGATAATTAAACCAAAAAATTAACTCTGAAAGTTGAATGGCATATTAGTTTCTTTTGGGCCCATGCTTGTCTTTGCTTCAATGTGAATTATGAATAGTGAAACAAATGAATAATAAGACTTAATGTAAGGTTTTGTAATATGATATTCTTATGCATTGTTTATAATGTTTGAATGTTGGACATTGGCATTACATTAAAGCATACTGTTATTGTAGTTTGTACCACTAAGCCGTTGGCTTAGTGCGATTGTGGTTCATCGCGCAGGTGACAGGGTAGAACCGAAGAGTTTAACTAGGCCGAGTCGAGTCTAGACTTTGAAGTGTTGATTGTGGGCTTAAAGATCATAGACGAACTGCCAAACATGTATAAACTTTATGTTTTGTAAACATTGATTTTGATGTATTTATATATGTAAATACCGCTACATTTTCTGCTGCATAATGAATAAATGTTTTACCTGTTATGTTCCATAATGTATATATATAAATATATATATATGAAATGTTTTAAGTTTTCTCATATTATTGCAGAAGAGAAAAATTTGGTTGTTTAATATAAACCGTGGCACCCCTTTATCAGGTATACATATATCTCGTATTGTGTCGGTGTATGTGGTGTATGTATATAGGGTATAGGGGTGTTACATCTGTTTTGGTATCAGAGCCTAGGTTTGAGATTCTCAACCTAGGTCAATTGTAAGAAAAAGAAAATTTTGATTTTAAAATATGGTTTTTAAATAATATACATGTTTTGGCACTGGTAGTCTCTGATCTTTGATGAGGTATATTCTACTGTGTTGCTGATATAGGTAGTGATGGCATCTCAGTCACATCAGTCCATAAAAGGTAGTGCTGAGAGTGTAGCTCCTGAAGATGGTAGAGATGGAGCTAGGGTTGAGAGAGCTGGAGAGGCACCTGCTCCTGTGCCAGAGAGACTAGTTGCTGATGAGATTCCATCGGTTTGGTTACGGTATATGTTAGAATTGTTGAGGCAAGCTCCAGTACATCAGTTGCCACTGCCACCACAGCCACAAGTGCCGGTGAGGCAGTATGATAAATTGAGGAAGTATGGGGCTGAGGATTTCTTTGGCACTACAGATCCTGCAGTAGCTGAGCAGTGGTTAGATAGAGTTCAGAGGGTATTCATCCAGTTGCAAGCCACTCCTGAAGAGAAATTTGATTATGCTAGATCCTTATTGCAGAAAGATGCTTATGATTGGTGGAAGACGGTTCCACATGCCATGGATGATCCACCTACTTTGTCTTATGGTGATTTTCTGTGGGAGTTTGAGCAGAAATATACTCCGAGGGAGTATAAGGATATTAAAAAGATGGAGTTTCTGAATCTGAGGCAAGATAACCGGACAGTGACAGAGTATGAGATTGAGTATATACGGTTAAGTCATTATGCCGGTGGAATTATTTCAGATGAGATTGATCGGTGTAGGAGATTTGAGGAGGGATTGAGGCCCTCTATTATGTGTATTGTTGCTGGTTCTCGGTACCAAGACTTTTCTCAATTGGTTGCAACAGCTAGAAGTGTTGAGAGAGCACAGGGCATTGCAGCAGCTGCTACTGAAGAGGGGACCAGAGTTAGGAGACCCCAGTTTGAGGTAGGGTCTTCATCTATGAAGAGGGGCCGAGGGAGTTTTGTTCCAAGAGTCAGTAGGAGCCAGAGGCAGTCGGGTAGGTCAGTTCAGTATCAGAGGCAGAGATCGAGACCTACAGTCTCTATAGCGAGTGCTCCGACTCCAGCGGTTCAGAGATTCATTCCACCTATATGTGTTCATTATGGTAGGACACATGGGGGTGCTTGTTGGAAGACGGGTGGATCAGGAGTATGTTTTAGATGTGGGTCACCAGCTCACTTTATCAAAGATTGCCCTGAGCTACAGGAGGATAGACAGACTGATACTGCAGCTTCTCAACCTAGTGTTAGCAGAGGTGGTCGAGGGGGCAGAGGTTTCAGTAGAGGTGGTCGACCTGGGATCAGTCAGAGAGGAGGTTCTACATTCGGAGGCAGTAGGCCAGATGAAGCTGGGTCTTCTCAGCGAGTGTATGTGATGCAGAGGCAGCCGGATGCTTTAACAGTTATTGCGGGTACATTTTCTTTATTTGGTATTTCAGTTCTTGCTTTGATTGATCCAGGATCTACTCATTCATACATAAGTGCATCTATCTTGCCTGTGTCTGAATTGCATTCTGAGTCCTTAGGATTTGATGTCTTGGTGACAAATCCTTTATGACATAGTGTTGTGGTGAGTAAGGTGCATCGTGATGGTTCAGTTGTGGTGCAAGGTGAGGAGTTTTTGGGTGATTTGATTGAAATGCCTTTTAAGGAGTATGATTTGATCTTAGGCATGGATTGGTTGTCTAAGCATGGAGCTATGGTAGACTGTCAAAAGAAGTGTGTTACCCTGAGAACCAGTGATGGTAGAAATGTGATGGTATCTAGTAAGCAAAGACAACTTGCATCCTTGTTTGTTTTAGCTATTGCAGCTAGGAAGTTGATTAGAAAAGGGTGTGATGCTTATCTTGCTCATGTTGTGGATACCAGAGTAGTGGGTTCTCAACATGATAGTATACCCATAGTTGCTGAATTTTCAGATGTGTTTTCTGAGGAGTTGCCAGGGTTACCCCCTGAGAGAGAGGTTGAGTTTGGTATCGATTTGTTGCCTGGTACCGCTCCCATCTCTATTACTCCATATCGAATGGAACCTGTTGAGTTGAGGGAGTTGAAGGTGCAGTTGCAGGAGTTGGTGGATAAAGGGTTTGTTTGCCCTAGTGTTTCTCCGTGGGAAGCTCCTGTTTTGTTTGTAAAGAAGAAGGATGGTACTTTGAGGTTGTGCATCGATCATAGACAATTGAATAAGGTGACCATCAAGAATAAGTATCCTTTGCCTCGAATAGATGATCTCTTTGATCAATTGAAGGGAGCAACAGTGTTTTCCAAGATTGATTTGAGATCAGGGTACCATCAATTGAGAGTCAGAGAGGAAGATGTTCCTAAGACAGCTTTTCGCACAAGGTATGGGCATTATGAATTTTTGGTAATGCCTTTTGGGTTGACGAATGCACCTGTAGCTTTTATGGATTTGATGAATAGGGTGTTTAGACCCCATTTAGATCAGTTTGTGGTGGTCTTTATTGACGATATTTTGGTATATTCGCATAATAAGGAGGAGCATGACAAGCATTTGCAGATTGTGTTGCAGACCTTGAGAGAGAAGCAATTGTATGCTAAGTTGTCGAAGTGTGAGTTTTGGCTTGATCAAGTGACTTTTCTCGGCCATATAGTGTCAGCAGATGGTATAAGAGTTGATCCGAGTAAAGTTGAGGCCATTTTGAGTTGGAGTCCACCGAAGTTAGCGACTGAAGTTAGAAGTTTTCTGGGTTTGGCAGGCTATTATCGACGCTTTGTGAAAGTTTTTTCTTTGATAGCTACTCCACTCAGCAGATTACTTCGAAAGGGAGTTAGATTTGTATGGACAGATCAGTGTCAACCAAGCTTTGAGCAGTTGAAGGAGATGTTGACTCAAGCTCCTGTTCTTACTTCACCTGTGGAAGATAAATCATATGTGATTTATAGTGATGCTTCACATAATAGTTTAGGATGTGTTTTGATGCAAGAGGGTAGAGTCATAGCTTATGCTTCTCAGCAATTGAAGCCGCATGAGCTTAATTACCCGACGCATGATTTGGAATTGGCAGCTATAGTGTTTGCTTTGAAGATTTGGCGACATTACTTGTATGGAGAGAAGTGTTTTATCTATACGGATCATAAGAGTTTGAAATACTTAGGTGTTCAAAGAGAGCTGAATCTTCGGCAGAGACGGTGGTTGGAGTTGATCAAAGACTATGACTGTTTGATTGATTATCATCCTAGTAAGGCAAATGTTGTTGCTTATGCCTTGAGTCGAAAGTCTTTGGCAGGTTTGACTGCTTTTTCGCTCTCGTTGCTTGTTGAGTTGAGAATGTTGCATGCTAGTTTTAAATCATGTGATGATGGTGCGTTGTTGGCTCAGTTGCAGTTGAGACTGGTGTTGTTGGATCAGAGTAAAGAGGCTCAATTGGCTGATGAGAAAATTTAGAAAGTTGTGTCAGAATGCCAAAAAGGAGAGAGCCGAGATTTTCTTGTGAGAGATGATGGAAGCCTTTGGTTTAAAGATAAATTGTGTGTTCCTGATGATGCAAGATTGAGAAAGATTATTTTGGAAGAGGCACATCAATCAATTTTTGCTATGCTAAGATGTATCATGATTTGAAACAAAACTATTGGTGGTCAGGTATGAAGAGGGATATAGCGGAGTTTGTATCCAAAAGCTGAGCTTCAAGTTCCGACAAGGTTGCTTTAACCTTTATCAGAGCCTGAATGGAAGTGGGAGTGTGTAACAATGGATTTTGTGACTGGTTTGCCGTTGACTCAGAAGAAGCATGATGCAATTTGGGTGATTGTTGATCGGTTGACGAAGGCAGCTCATTTTCTTCCAGTTCGGATGGACTATTCTCTTGAGAAGTTGGCTGAGCTGTATATCAGTGAGATAGTGAGATTGCTTGGAGTTCCAATTTCTTTAGTGTCTGATCGAGATCCTCGGTTTACTTCAAGGTTTTGGAAGAGTTTGCATGCTGCTTTGGGTTCTCGATTGCACTTTAGCTCTACTTTTCATCCGCAGACAAATGGGCAGTCAGAGAGAGTGATACAGATTTTAGAGGACATGTTGAGAAGCTGTATCATTGATATCTCTGGAAGTTGGGACAAATTCTTGCCATTGATGGAATTTGCTTACAACAACAGTCATCAATCTAGTATTAGAATGGCACCTTATGAGGCATTGTACGGTAGAAGATGCAGGACGCCTCTATGTTGGGATGAAGTTAGAGAAGGAAAATTGGTTGGTCCCGATTTGATTAATGAGACAGAAGAGAAAGTGAAAATAATTCAGGATCGGTTGAAAGTAGCCTCAGATCGGCAGAAGTCCTATTCAGATTTGAAGAGGAGAGACATAAAGTTTGATGTTGGAGATAAAGTATTTTTAAAAGTGTCTCCTTGGAAGAGAATTTTGAGATTTGGCCGCAAAGGGAAGTTAAGTCCTCGTTTCATTGGACCTTACGAGGTACTGGAGAGAGTCGGACCAGTGGCTTATTGACTAGCTTTGCCTCCTGAGTTGGATAAAATTCACAATGTCTTCCATGTATCTATGCTACGAAGGTACAGGTCAGACCCATCTCATATTTTGTCAGTGGAATCCATTGAGATGAGTCCGGATCTGACTTTTGAAGAAGAACCAGTGGCTATTTTGGCACATGAAGTAAAAGAGTGGAGAAATAAGAAAGTGCCACTTATGAAGGTTCTTTGGAAAAATCATGCAAAGAAAGAGGCAACTTGGGAGAGTGAGCAAGCAATGCGAGATCAATATCCTCAACTGTTTCAGACTTGAGATCAGGTAATTTCGAGGACGAAATTTCTTTTTAGAGGGGGAGAATTGTAATATCCCAAAGTATACCCTAAAAGTTTTGGAATATTTATTGTTGTATTTGGATTAAGTGTTATAAGTGTATATATTTAAGTGGAAAGAGAAAAGAGGTAAGGAGAAGAATGTATATGTTGTATATATAGAGATATATACAACATATATAAGTCAAAGAAAAGGAAGGTCAAAAGAAGATTTAATTATTTTTAAATTAAATTAATTGTAATGGAAATTAGTAAGTGGAGGAAGATTTTTATGAATATTATATTAATAAAATTGCTTGGTTGAGAATTAAAGGAAGTTTTAGTGGTTGAGAGAAGAGTTGAGTGTTGACTTTGATTTTCTCTATTCTTCTTCTTATTTTCTTTTCTCCTTGGCCAGCTAACTCCATAGTAAGAGAGAAAGTGATATTTTGTCTTTCCAAACTAAAGATTTGAAGGTGTTTCAAGTGATCAAGTTGGAATTCTAAAGATTTTCAGCACTTTTGGTAAGTTTTCCACTTGATTCTTTGGTTTTCTTCTAAGTTTGTGTTTTGAGTTTGGTGTTTGATTGTTGATGGTATGTGTATATTTGATTATGGTGTATTTGAGGGTGTGTGATCTTCTTGGTATTGATTTTGGAGTTTGATTGAAGAGATAGAGTTAAGTTTGGTGTTGGAAGAGCAAGTGTTGTGTTTGAGTTGTGTGTATGTGATGGTTGTGAATTGGTGTTTGATGTATGTTTTGAATTGTTTTGGTGTTTTTGCAAGTTATTATGGTTTATGGGTGTGTTTAGTTAAGTTTGTTTGAAGTGGAGAATGGTGGAAGTAAGAGATTTGTTGGATGTGATGTTGTTGTTGCTGGAATCAGGATTTTTTGGCCTGACACGCCCATGAGCACGGCCAGGTCTTTAGGCGTGTCAATGGTTCTGTTTCCTGGATAGGTGACACGATCAGTGGCATGCCCATGTCACTGAGCGTATCATAGCTACTGTGTTGAGGAAGAATTGGCACGGCCTTGAACACGCTCGTATTGTTGGACGTGTCAATGTTTCTGTGAGACGGAATGAATGACACATCCAGTGACACTCCCGTGTTGCTGAGCGTGTCAAAGCTTCTGTGTTGTGAGTTTAGGGCACGGCCAGGTACACGCCCGTGTTGTTGAGCGTGTCATGTGTAGAGTTGGCCCTAGTTGGTTCTTAGCTTTATTATCTCATGTGTGTCTTTAAGTGAGTGTGTAACACCCTTATATCCTATATACGTACAAAACATATTTCTAGCATATGTAAAATATGCATATACGGTACAAAAATGTCACAGACAGATTTACAATTTTTTTTTTTACATTTCCAACTTAAAATTTCAAATTCTAAATATATAAAAATTAAATAGAATATAAATATTATTTACTTGTTATAAGAACCCAAAATAAATAATATATATATAAATCTCTGGAAAAAATTCGCCAGAGTTTTGTCTGTATTTTGGATATCCCAAAATTTAGCAATTACTCAACCTGCAAAAAGAAAACACTCCCGATAATTTCCAATCACCCTCTCAACCATACTTCTCAATTTCACAAATTTTCTCAAACAATTATACATATAGATATATATAATTTAAAACACACTTACTCTCTCATTTCAAATACATTGACCCAAATATTCTTTATAATATAAAATACGTAAAATTCAAAACATAATATATTATGCATAAAACTCAAAATGTACAATAACATAAAAAAATATACATGTTGCTGGCAATGTTTCTGATCTTGATAGCAACTCTACAAGCTCAACTACAAGTCTAGACTTGACCTGGTCTAGAAGAACTCTCTGGCTCAACTGGGTCTATCCTGTCACCTGCGCGATGGAAACAATCACGCTAAGTCGAAGCCTAGTGGTACAAACTTTGATAATAATAATATAACTCAATGCAATACCAAATGCACAATGCATATAAATGTCACATCAATCCACTTTCTTATATTTTTTAAATAATTCATAAGCACAACTCATAACATTATATTACTCAATTGTATTATAATTCATAATTCACAGTAAAACAAAAACAAGTATGGGCCCAAAAAGGATCTAATATGCTATTCAAATTTCAGAGTTACTGCTTTGGTCTATAATGACACCATGTGTCTAGCCTCGTAGGCAATATATATATCCATGGATAATGTAACAGCCCCAGTCTCTTGGACCTCAACCCGGCTAGACCCTTAGGCCCCAGTATCTTGGTCCTCAACCCGGCTAGACTGCTACAGTTTTTGAGGCTTACGACGCCAAACCCAGAACTCTGAAAATTGAATAACATACTAGGCACAAAGTTTATTCATTTTTCTCATTATTAATCTCTTTCTTTTTGTCACATATAGGCACATTGCCTTATTTTCACTTTTTTTTCTCATTTTTCTCATTTTTCACATCCTTCTTATTTTTCTCACTTTTCTCATTTTTATCAATATCAATTCATTTCATTATTACACATATCTCATTTTTGCATTCACAACACATTACCCAATTACTTTGGTTATTTTCACTTAATATGCATATTTCACATGTTACACAAATTAACCATTATCAATGGTTTTTCACAATGCATTTAACACATATATGACATTACAAATGTCATAACATATTATTCATACACAATCAATGAACCAAGTAGCTTAACACATTTTTCAACTAAAATATGTTAAGTCCAAATGTTATGCAAATATAAAAATTATATTCAAAGTTTGTACATACCTCCACTAGGAACCCAAAGCAAGCTAAAAACAACCTTCAATCCAATCTTTCTAACTTGCCCTTCACCACTTGGATGAAGCAAATAAATCTCCCTCAATGCCTAAACCAAATGTGATAGCAAAAAATCATTTAGTATCACATTTAATGGCATTTCCAACATTAAATCATAATTACACATCACTCCTACAAATTTCCAAAAATTTAGCCTTTCCTTACTTCAATATTAGAATTCCATTCTACTACAATTAAATTAGTGTTTTAAGTTTATTTATATTATTAAAAACATATTTTAATACATTTAAATCATTTACATTATAAAAATACACTATTATCCATAAAATCTCAAAAATGGCCTAACCTTCTCCCATTGAAGGTTTTCCATTCCAACACAATCCATTACTCATTCCAAGCTTATATTCATCACTTTTAACACTAAACAACATGCTTAAACAAATAAAATCACACAATTCAACCACTTTGGAAAATCACTTTTCCAAAACCCTAAATCTCCACTTCCATTCTCAAACTCCAACCCAGCACCACCAAATCTAATATTTGACTTTAAAATACTTGTTTATGAATCAAAACAACTCATTTGGAATCAATTTGCACAATTAAAATTCATGTTTTCAAAACCCCAAAAATCCATAACCCTAAATTCTCTCTCTTCACCATTCTTTAACCAAACTCCATCATCTCTTCAATCTAACCTTAGAATCATTGTTAACTACCCAAAATAACATCATACACACCAATTCCAACAATTATAACATACTACATAAAAATTCAAACTCTCACATAATCTAAATTTCCAAGGAATTCAAAGAAAAGAGATGGAAACTTACTAATTTTGGTGAAAATCACCAAAAATCCACTTGAAACTTGTTAATTCCTTCAATTTATGGAGTATGGAAGAAGCAAAATCCTTGGTCTTCAATCATCCATGGAAGCCAAGTTCTTGAGAAGAAGAAGAAGAAGAAGACTTTTAAATATTCTTTCCTTTTCATCTTTTTTTTAACCACATATATATATATATATATTAAAATAATTTAATATTTAATTATTTAATTATTTTTTTAATAAATTAAAAGTCTTAATTTCCCTCTTCCATTCAAAATTAATTTATTTTTGAATTAATTTATTAATTTTGAATTTATAAGATTTAATTACCAAAATACCCTTTTCTTTTAAAAGTGTTGACTTTTATATATGTTATGTATATTTTGCATATATATCATATATATATTCCACTTTTTCATTTAAAATCCCTTCATTTTTCATTTAAAACTATTAATTTAATTTATCCTTTTAAATTATAATTTATTTTATCAAAATTTTCAAAAATTAGAAATTTTCAAAAATTTTGGATGTTACAATTCTCTCCCCCTAAAATAAATTTCGTCCCCGAAATTACCTGTCCTCAAGTCTGGAACAATTGGAAAAACTGACTCTGCATTGCCTGCTCACTTTCTCATGTCGCCTTCTCAGTGGCATGATTCCTTCAAAGGACTTTCACAAGTGGCACCCTTTTATTCCTCAATTCTTTAACCTCTCGTGCCAAAATCGCCACTGGTTCTTCCTCATAAGTTAGATCTGGACTCACCTCAATGGACTCCACTAACAAGATATGAGATGGGTCAAAGGACTTTCACAAGTGGCACCCTTTTATTCCTCAATTCTTTAACCTCTCATGCCAAAATCGCCACTGGTTCTTCCTCATAAGTTAGATCTGGACTCACCTCAATGGACTCCACTAACAAGATATGAGATGGGTCAGACCTATATCTTCGAAGCATTGAGACATGGAAAACATTATGTATTCGATCTAACTCAGGCGGCAAAGCTAGTCTATAAGCCACTGGACCAACTCTCTCCAACACCTCATATGGTCCTATGAAACGAGGACTCAACTTCCCTTTGCGGCTAAATCTCAAAATCTTCTTCCATGGAGACACCTTCAGAAACACTTTATCTCCCACACTAAACTCTATGTCTCTTCTCTTTAAATCTGAATAAGATTTCTGTCGGTCTGAAGCTGCTTTCAAACGACCTCGAATCACCTTCACCTTCTCCTCTGTTTCCTTAATCAAATCAGGACCAACCAGTTTACCTTCTCCAACTTCATCCCAACACAAAAGGTGTCCTGCATCTCCTGCCATATAAAGCCTCATAAGGAGTCATCCCAATACTCAACTGATGACTATTGTTATAAGCAAATTCAATTAATGGCAAAAATCTGTCCCAATTCCCAGTAAAATCAATGATACAGCTCCTCAACATATCCTCCAAAATCTGTATCACTCTCTCTGACTGTCCATCTGTCTGAGGATGGAAAGCAGTACTAAAATGCAATCGAGAACCCAGAGCATTATGCAAACTCTTCCAAAACCTCGAAGTAAACCATGGATCTCGATCCGACACCAAAGAAACTGGGACTCCATGCAACCTGACTATCTCATTGATATACAGCTCAGCCAACCTCTCAAGAGAATAATCCATCCGAACTGGAAGAAAATAAGCTGTCTTCGTCATCCGATCAACTATCACCCAGATTGCATCATGCTTCTTCTGAGTCAAAGGTAGTCCAATCACAAAATCCATTGTCACTCGCTCCCATTTCCACTCTGGCACTGATAAAGGTTGGAGCAATCCTGAAGGAACTTGGTGCTCAGCCTTCACTTTCTGGCAAGTGAGACATCTGGATACAAACTCTGCTATGTCCCTCTTCATACCTGACCACCAATAATGTCGCTTCAAGTCCTGATACATCTTGGTACTCCCAGGGTGCATATCAAAAAGTGACTGATGTGCTTCCTCTAATATTATTCTTTTCAATTCTGCATCATCAGGAATACACAATCTATCTTTGTACCATAGACTGCCATCATCCCTCACATAAAAGTCTCGACTTTCCCCTTTCTGACAAACCAACACAATTTTTTGAATTCTCTCATCTGCTAATTGAGCCTCCCTAATATGATCCAACAAGATTGGCCTCAACTGCAACTGAGCCATCAAAGCACCATCATCAGAAGACTCAAATCTAGCATGCAATGCTCTCAACTCAACAAGCAACGAGAGCGAATAAGCAGTCAAACCTGCCAAAGATTTCTGACTCAAGGCATCAGCAATAACATTTGCCTTACCAAGATGATAATCAATCAAACAGTTGTAGTCCTTAATCAACTCTAACCACCGTCTCTGCCGAAGATTCAGCTCTCTCTGAACACCCAAGTATTTCAAACTCTTGTGATCTGTATAAATGAAACACTTTTCCCCATACAAATAATGCCGCCAAATCTTCAAGGCAAAGGCTATTGCTGCTAATTCCAAATCATGCGATGGATAATTCAGCTCATGCGGTTTCAACTGTCGAGAGGCATAAGCAATGACTCTACCCTCCTGCATCAAAACACAACCTAAACCATTGTGTGAAGCATCACTGTATATCACATATGGTTTACCTTCCATAGGCAGGGTAAGGATAGGAGCTTGAGTTAACATCTCTCTCAACTGCTCAAAACTCGCCTGACACCGATCTGTCCTCACAAATTTAACTCCTTTCCGATGTAATCTGGTGAGTGGTGTAGCTATTATAGAACCCTTCACAAACTGACAATAATAGCCTGCCAATCCCAGAAAACTTCTAACCTCTGTCACAGTCTTTGGTGGACTCCAATTCAAGATAGCCTCAATTTTACTTGGATCAACTCTAATACCCTCTGCTGAAACCACATGACCAAGAAAAGCTACCTGATCAAGCCAGAACTCACACTTAGTCAGTTTAGCATACAACTGCTTTTCTCTCAGAGTCTGCAATACGATCCGCAAATGCCTATCATGATCCTCCTCATTACGCGAATACACCAAGATGTCATCAATGAAGACTACCATAAACTGATCCAAATATGGTCTGAATACCCTGTTCATCAAATCCATAAAAGCTGCTGGTGCATTCATCATTCCAAAGGGCATCACCAGAAACTCATAATGCCCATACCTCGTACGGAAAGCTGTCTTGGGTACATCTGCATCTCTGACTCTCAACTGATGGTACCCTGATCTCAGATCAATCTTAGAGAATACTACTGCTCCCTTCAACTGATCAAAGAGATCATCTATCCAAGGCAAAGGATACTTGTTCTTGATGGTCACCTTATTCAACTGCCTATAATCAAAACACAATCTCATGGTGCCATCATTCTTCTTCACAAACAACACAGGCGCTCCCCATGGGGACACACTAGGGCGGATAAACTCTTTATCCAATAACTCTTGCAACTGCACCTTCAACTCTCTCAACTCAGCAGGTGCCATCCAATAAGGGGTAATAGAGATAGGAGTGATACCAGGCAACAAATCGATACCAAATTCCACTTCTCTCTCAGGAGGTACCCCTGGCAACTCATCAGGAAAAACATCTGGAAACTCGACAACTGTGGGTATACTTTTAAGCAGGGATCCCACTACTCTAGTATCTACAACATGAGCAAGATAAGCCTCACATCCCTTCCGAATCATTCTCCCAGCTGAAACAACTGAAACAAACATAGATGAAAGATACCTCTGCTCACTAGATACTATAACATCCCTATCATCCCGTGTTCTCAAAGTAACACATTTCTTCTGACAGTCTACCAACGCCCCATGCTTGGATAACCAATCCATGCCCAAAATCAGATCATATTCCCTAAAAGGCATCTCAATCAGGTCACCGAAAAACTCCTCATCCTAAACAACAATTGGACTATCTCAATGCACCCTGCTCACCACAGCACTATGCCTAAAGGATTTGTCACCAAAAATCAAATCCTAGGGACTCAGAATACAATTCAGACACAGGCAAGATGGATGCACTTATGTATGAATGCGTAGATCCAGGATCTAATAGAGCAAGGACTGAAATACCAAATAAAGAAAATATACCCGCAATGACGGTTGAAGCATCCGGCTGCCTCTGCATCACATAAACCCGCTGAGATGGCCCAGCCTCATCTGGCCTACTGCCTCCGGATGTAGAGCCTCCTCTCTGACTAAACCCAGGGCGACCACCTCTACTAAAACCTCTGCCACCATGACCCCCTCTGACACTGGGTTGAGAAGATGCAGTATCTGCCTGCCTAACCTCTGGTGGCTCGGGACAATCTCTAATAAAATGGTCTGATGACCCACATCTAAAACACACTCCCGAAGCACCTCTCCACCAGTAGACACCTCCATGTACTCTACCATAATGAACGCAAGTAGGTGGAGTAGGTCTCTGAGCCAATAGGGTCAGAGCACTAGCCACTGAAATTGCAGGTCTCTGTCTCTGTCTCTACTACTGTACTGACCTACCAAACTGCCCCTGACTCCTACTAAACCTCTGAAAATGTCCCCCTCGGCCTCTCTTCACTGATGAAGACCCTGCCTCACTCTGGGGTCTCCT
This sequence comes from Garcia nutans, assembly GCA_947685225.1. Classification (NCBI taxonomy): domain Eukaryota; kingdom Viridiplantae; phylum Streptophyta; class Magnoliopsida; order Malpighiales; family Euphorbiaceae; genus Garcia; species Garcia nutans. Next base: position 8,643,783 of record CANTUV010000024.1, on the reverse strand, counting down.
AACTCTGGTCTCCTCAACCCTGGCAGCTGCTGCAAGATTCTACTCCCTCTTAACACTCCTGGCAGCTGCAACTAACTGGGAGAAATCCTAATACCGAGAGCCTGCAATGATGCACATGATAGAGGGTCTCAGTCCCTCCTCAAACCTCCTACACCTGGCAAACTCGTCAGAAATGATCCCACCAGCATAGTGACTCAACCGGATAAACTTGATCTCATACTCGGTCACTGTCCTAGTATCCTGTCTCAGACTCAGGAACTCCATCTTCTTTGCATCTTTATATTCTCTCGGAGTATACTTCTGCTCAAATTAACGCAAGAAATCATCATAGGTCAGAACTGGTGGATCATCCAGAGCATGTGGAACCGTCTTCCACCAATCATATGCATCTCTCTGCAGAAGAGATCTGGCATAATCAAACTTCTCTTCTGGACTGGCCTGTAACTGAATAAATATTCTCTGAACCCGGTCTAGCCACTACTCTGCTATAGCAGGGTCTGTAGTACCAACAAAGTCCTCAACCCCATACTTTCTCAGTTTGTCATACTGCCTCACCAATAACTACGGCTGTGGCTGTGGCTGTGGCAGCTGCGGAACTGAAGCCTGCCTCAACAACTCTACCATATGCCATACCCAGCCAGGCGGAACCTCATCAGCTGCTGGTCTCACAGGTACAGACATAGACGCCTCACCAGTAGATACAACTCTAGCTCCATCTCTACCCTCATCTGGAGCCACACTCTCTGCACTACCCTTAGTAGCCTGATGCGGCCGAGATGCCATAACTACCTATATCTGCAAACAAAGCAGAAAATACTATATCAGAGATCAGAAACTGCCAGTGGCAATGCATGTATTACAATTAAAAACTATTTTTCAAATTCCCCATTTTCTCTCTCTATCATCCCCACCTAGGTCGAGAACCTCAAACCTAGGCTCTGATACCAAAACAAATGTAACACCCTTATACCATATATACATACAAAACATATTTCTAGCATATGTAAAATACGCATATACGGTACAAAAATGTCACAGACGGATTTACAAATTTTTTTTTACATTTCCAACTTAAAATTTCAAATTCTAAATATATAAAAATTAAATAGAATATAAATATTATTTACTTGTTATAAGAACAAAAAATAAATAATATATATAAAAATCTCTGGGAAAAATTCGCCAGAGTTTTGTCTGTATTTTGGATATCCTAAAATTTAGCAATTACTCAACCTGCAAAAAGAAAACACTCCCAATAATTTCCAATCACCCTCTCAACCATACTTCTCAATTTCACCAATTTTCTCAAACATTTATACATATAGATATATATAATTTAAAACACACTTACTCTCCCATTTCAAATACATTGACCCAAACATTCTTTATAATATACAATACGTAAAATTAAAAACATAATATATTATGCATAAAACTCAAAATGTACAATAACATAAAAATATATACATGCTGCTGGCAGTGTTTCTGATCTCGATAGCAACTCTACAAGCTCAACTACAAGTCTAGACTCGACCTGGTCTAGAAGAACTCTCTGACTCAACTGGGTCTACCATGTCACCTATGCGATGGAAATAATCGCGCTAAGCCGAAGCCTAGTGGTACAAACTTTGATAATAATAATATAACTCAATGCAATACCAAATGCACAATGCATATAAATGTCACATCAATCCACTTTCTTATATTTTTCAAATAATTCATAAGCACAACTCATAACATTATATTACTCAATTGTATCATAATTCATAATTCACAGTAAAACAAAGACAAGCATGGGCCCAAAAAGGATCTAATATGCTATTCAAATTTCAGAGTTACTACTTTGGTCCATAATGACACCATGTGTCTAGCCTCGTAGGCAATATATTTATCCATGGATAATGTAACAGCCCCAGTCTCTTGGACCTCAACCCGGCTAGACCCTTAGGCCCCAGTATCTTGGTCCTCAACCCGGCTAGACTGCTACAGTTTTTGAGGCTTACGACCCAGTCTTTTCACCCCAAAAACATCATATTTATCAGCTGGCCTAGCTTACGACCCAGTCTTTTTACCATTCCAGCGTATAGCCCGTAGGCAATCATAGGCATGCCGCAAACCCAAAACTCTGAAAATTGAATAACATACTAGGCACACAATTTATTCATTTTTCTCATTATTAATCTCTTTCTTTTTGTCACATATAGGCACATTGCCTTATTTTCACTTTTTTTTTTCTCATTTTTCTCAATTTCACATCTTTCTCATTTTTCTCACTTTTCTCATTTTTATCAATATCAATTCATTTCATTATTACACATGTCTCATTTTTGCATTCACAACACATTACCCAATTACTTTGGTTATTTTCACATAATATGCATATTTCACATGTTACACAAATTAGCCATTATCAATGGCTTTTCACAATGCATTTAACACATATATGACATTACAAATGTCATAGCATATTAGTCATACACAATCAATGAACCAAGTAGCTTAACACATTTTTCAACCAAAATGTGTTAAGTCCAAATGCTATGCAAATATAAACATTATATTCAAAGTTTGTACATACCTCCACTAGCAATCCAAAGTAAGCTAAAAACAACCTTCAATCCAATCTTTCTAACTTGCCCTTCACCACTTGGATGAAGCAAATAAATCTCCCTTAATGCCTAAACCAAATGTGATAGCAAAAAATCATTTAGTATCACATTTAATGGCATTTCCAACATTAAATCATAATTACACATCACTCCTACAAATTTCCAAAAATTTAGCCTTTCCTTACTTCAACATTAGAATTCCATTCTACTACAATTAAATTAGTGTTTTAAGTTTATTTATATTATTAAAAACATATTTTAATACATTTAAATTATTTACATTATAAAAATACACTCTTATGCACAAAATCTCAAAAATGGCTTAACCTTCCCCCATTGAAGGTTTTCCATTCCAACACAATCCATTACTCATTCCAAGCTTATATTCATCACTTTTAACACTAAACAACATGCTTAAACAAATAAAATCACACAATTCAACCACTTTGGAAAATCACTTTTCCAAAACCCTAAATCTCCACTTCCATTCTCAAACTCCAACCCAACACCACCAAATCCAATATTTGACTTTAAAATACTTGTTTATGAATCAAAACAACTCATTTGGAATCAATTTGCACAATTAAAATTCATGTTTTCAAAACCCCAAAAATCCATAACCCTAAATTCTCTCTCTTCACCATTCTTTAACCAAACTCCATCATCTCTTCAATCTAACCTTAGAATCATTGTTAACTACCCAAAATAACATCATACACACCAATTTCAACAATTATAACATATTACATAAAAATTCAAACTCTCACATAATCTAAATTTCCAAGGAATTCAAAGAAAAGATATGGAAACTTACTAATTTTGGTGGAAATTATCAAAAATCCATTTAAAACTTATTAATTCCTTCAATTTATGGAGTATGGAAGAAGCAAAATCCTTGGTCTTCAATCATCCATGGAAGCCACGTTCTTGAGAAGAAGAAGAAGACTTTTAAATATTCTTTCCTTTTCATCTTTTTTTAACCACATATATATATATTAAAATAATTTAATATTTAATTATTTTTTTAATAAATTAAAAGTCCTAATTTCCCTCTTCCATTCAAAATTAATTTATTTTTGAATTATTTTATTAATTTTGAATTTATAAGATTTAATTACCAAAATACCATTTTCTTTTAAAAAATGTTGACTTTTATATATGTTATGTATATTTTGCATATATATCATATATATTCCACTTTTTCATTTAAAATCCCTTCATTTTTTATTTAAAACTATTAATTTAATTTATCCTTTTAAATTATAATTTATTTTATGAAATTTTCCAAAAATTAGAAATTTTCAAAAATTTTGGATGTTACAGAGTGTGTATTATCCCTTTTGGATTAGGTTTTGAAGAGATTGAGTTGCCTTAATCCAAGTATTGAAGGATTCTTGGAAGAAAAGTTTGGTGTTGTGTGAGTTGCTCATGAGGTATGTACACACCCTACATTATTGCATACATTTACATGATATTGGGACTTAACACATTTGGTTGTAAATGTGTTAAGTAATCTATTACATTGTTGATACATTTGATTAATGATATGATTTGCATAATTTAAAAGATATGATGAGATGTGAAGCCATTGTCGTTGGCTATAGTGATGCAAATGAAATAATTGGGGCATGGTTGCCTAGATGATTATGAAGAAATGAGAATGGAATTGATAATGAAATAATGAATGAATTGTGTGTCTAATATGTTAGTTAATTTTCAGAGTTTTGTTGTTGGTGGCATGCCTAATAGTAACAATCTCTTGAAGCTGGGTTGGGCTTGAGCCTTGAAGCCAAGTTGGGATGTAGTTTAGCATGCTTTACTCCCCTTGAAGCTTGGTTGGGTCTAGTCCTTGAAGCCTAGTTGAGATGTTACAAACCCTTGAAGCTAGGTTGGGTTTGGTCCTTGAAGCCAAGTTGGGTTGATGCTTAGCATGCTTCGCTCCCCTTGAAGCTTGGTTGAGCCTAATCCTTGAAGCCTAGTTGGGATAATGATAAATGTGATAATTAAACCAAAACATTAACTTTGAAAGTTGAATGGCATATTAGTTTCTTTTGGGCCCATGCTTGTCTTTGTTTCAATGTGAATTATGAATAATGAAACAAATGAATAATAAGACTTAATGTAAGGTTTTGTAATATGATATTCTTATGTATTGTTTATAATGTTTGAATGTTGGACATTGGCATTACATTAAAGCGTACTGTTATTGTGGTTTGTACCACTAAGCCATTGGCTTAGCGCGATTGTGGTTCATCGCGCAGGTGACAAGGTAGAACCGGAGAGTTTAACTAGACCGAGTCAAGTCTAGACTTTGAAGTGTTGATTGTGGGCTTAAAAATCAGAGACGAACTGCCAAATATGTATAAACTTTATATTTTGTAAACATTGATTTTGATGTATTTATATATGTAAATACCGCTACATTTTCCGCTGCATAATGAATAAATATTTTACCTGTTATGTTCCATAATGTGTATATATATATATATGAAATGTTTTAAGTTTTCTCATATTATTGCAGAAGAAAAAAATTGGGTTGTTTAATATAAACCGTGGTACCTCTTTATCCGGTATACGTATATCGCGTGTTGTGTCGGTGTATGCGGTGTACGTATATGGGGTATAGGGGTGTTATAGTATAAAACTATTATATATTTAGTTATATGTCAGTATATATTGAATATATCAATATATACTTGTTAAAATTTAAAAATATAAAAATATAAAAGTGATATATATTTAGTTATATATCATTATATATTATATATAACAATATATATGTGCTAAAATTTAAAAATAATAGTATAAAAGTTATATTTGTTTAATTATATATCAGTATATATTATATATAACAAAATATACATATTAAAATTTAAAAGAATAATAGTATAAAATTAATATATATTTAATTATATATCAGTATATATTAAATATAACAATATATATTTGTTAAAATTTAAAAGAATAAAAATATAAAATTGATATATGTTTAGTTATATGTCAGAATATGTTACATATAATAACACATATGTGTTAAAATTTAAAAAGTATATAATTAAATATAATAACATATACTTATTAAAATTTAAAAGAATAATAGTGTATAAGTGATATATATTATATATAGGTAGATATATTTTAGTTTTATGTTATTATATATTACAGGTAAATAAAAACTTAATATGCATATTTTAATTTAATATTTTAAAATTTATCTAAAAAAATAAATAATATAAAAAGCAAAGAACAAGCAGATAAAAAACATAAAAATAAATAAAAATTACAAAAATGTATATATATATATATAAATAAAAAATAAATATTATAAAAAATAAATATTCAAACAAATATAGCAAAAAAATTAATGGTTATAAAAATTTATTTTGAAAGTAAAAAATAAATAAATAAATACAAAGGGCCACTGTATTTTATATGTTATACAGTGTTCATTTATAAAGAGCAGGTATTTTTTTAAAAAATAAACAGTGGTTAAAAATATTATTTATTAGGAGGATGTGTTTTTTTTGTCGTATTTTTGTAAATATATATATGTATCTATATAATATTTTTAAAAATAATTCTTCTATTTATGGTAGTTATGTAAATTCTCTAATTAAATATTGCTGCACTTAAATGAATTTTCTGGACAATATCTAAGACAAGTCTAAAAACTCCAGACAGAAAGCCTCACAGGCAATCAAGTCCAAAGTTCCAATTGCAATTAGACCCAATTCCTCATGAACAGATCATATTGTCACTCCATCTATCATCCAAGTAGAAGATCTTTCTTTAACTTGACGAATTAAATATAACCTATTATATTTTTAGTTATTTTCTTACGTAATTCCAGTAACTAAACAGCTTTAAAAAAAATTAAAATTGTATAATTTTATCTTATTATTTTAACTTGGAGGCCACAAATATGAAGGAAAAGGTTGAATATTTTCCACAAATTTCATCCAAGAAGTGAGAGGCCAAAAAGAGAAACGAGATCAAATATATGATATATCTCTGTGTTCGTTAAAAAAAAAAAGATATATCTCTGTGGTTCAAAGCCAACTAAATTCATGTAAGTGAAATCAGATACTGATAGACAGAGACGGATATACGAGTATTAGAAGAGAACAACTGCTCCTTTTCTCTTTTAAAATTTATATATATATATTATTAAAAATTTTAAAATATTTAATTATTTTTTTAAAATTTTTAAAAAATATATAATATTTTTATTTTATCTTTTTTTATTAAAAATTTTAATTTTATCCCCCTATTCATAAATACTATCCCCCATAGACAGTATATGGTGATAACTTGACGAAAAATTTGATAATGACTTGTTCTTACACAATGCAATGTATTTATTGATGTCTCTCTCTTTCACTAAATAATAATAATGATTATGATTAATTAAAAAATAATAAAAGTTACGTCCTTTCCCTTTCTCCAAATAAAATGGTTACTATAGTTTCATGGATTTGATGAAACAGGGGGAATGATTTTGCCCACAACTAATCCTTTTCAGTAGCCTTTTCTTTTTAATTACTATTATTTAATATTAATCTTACTTATATTTTTTTATAATTCATCTTTTTAGAATAGAACTATATAAGATAATAAATACGGTAGAACTCTTAATTTCATTTATATTTTTTTTATTTATATGTTAATCCTATTTCTTAAAAAAAAAGAAAAGAAAATTTCAGTATGTTCCCTGCATTCTTTTTCTACAGTTTACGTGTCAAAATATAATTAGTCTTTTTAAAATTTTTATTTTATTTTAAAATTAATAAATGAGCTAGGTGCATTTTTCAACTTTTTTTTTCTTTTTCTACAATTTCTTTTTATAAATAATCATTGATATGTTTCATCGATTTATAAGAAATTGACTAAATACCGGTTCTCATAATTAAGACATTTCAAATTGTCAATGATAGATTAATTATTATATTATATTTATTAGATATATAAAAAAAATTAAAAACAAAATTAAAACTTTTTAATATATAAAATGAAATTAACACTGCCAATAAAATATATAATTCTGTAATTAATTTAATATTAATTATTAATCAACAAATATTCAATTATAAATTATCGAGATCACTACCATCTATAGGAGAAACAAATTTTTTTTTATACTCGCATAATTGCTTGATAATAATTAAATCTGATGTGGTATTTGATTTTATAATTTTATTATTTTAATTTAAAATGTTTTTAATATTTAATTTTAAAAAATTTTATTTGATTTAAATTTGAAATTTAAATATTAAATATTAAATTTTAATATAAAATTTAAATTAAATACAATAAATCATTATATCTTAATAATATTAAATTTTATACTACCGAATACTTAAAAAATCAACTGACAGATTTTTAATATTTACTTTTAATTTTATCAAATATCTATCTAATTTTACATATTATTTTAATATATTACTAAAAAATTTAATTATTAAAATTATATTATTTAAAATATATTATTTAAAATATATTTTTTTAAAAAAAATTATATTATTATATTTAAAAAATACAATAAAATATTAAAAAAATATATTAAAAAATATTTAATTTATTTTATTATAATCTTATTTTATTAAAAAAATTTAAATAATATTTATAATATATTTATAATATATTTTTTATTTTACCGTATTCTAAAATATGTGTTTAATTATTTTTTGATATAAAATATTATAATTTTTTTAATAAAATAATTTTTTTTTATTTTTTTATATAAAATATTTTATCAACTGATTAATAAAAAATTAATGAGTCAAATATTTTATTTTACATATATTATTTATAAATATAAATAATATTTTTAGTTAAAAGAATTATTTTATTAATTTTTTAAAAATTGTGATGTAATAAAACTCTCTGTTTTATGATAAGGCTTTGACCTTCGCTAGTTATGCAAAGAATTTTGGTGGCTATTTTGCAGTAAATACAATCATACAATTGCAGAATTATTTTTAAAAGCAAAAAAAAAAAAAGGCATATTGTTTTATTTAAAAAAAATAGAGAATTTTTTTATAATAATAATAATAATAAACAACCGTATGATATCTACTATGGAAAGGGAGAATTTCATTATCATAACAAACGAATGGGCTGTCAAATTGATTCACAAATTTGATTAACTTCTATAAAAATTATTTTTAAAATTGAAAATCTTTTAAATTTAAACATCACTCAGATATAAATTATTAAAGAAAATAATTAGCAACAATATATGATTAATTTCATTAATCATTGCTAAACTTTTTTATTCATACGGTTAATATTTTTAATTTTAATTTTTTTTCCATTAAAATTCCTTAGTCCTTAGTCCGTTTTCCGGCAAAGAGATAATTGTTCAGATTTCTTGTAGGGCCAAACAAAAAAATAAAGTTATTTTTTCATACCTAAATCAAAGGTAAAAATATTTTCCTGCACAAAAGAAAATTTGTTTTTTTAATATATAATTTCATGTACGCTACATGAAATCAATATAAGTATTTCTTAAGTGAAAAATGAAGTTAAAAATGTTAATGGAAAGATATTGAAGTGAGAAATTTTATGTGGATAAGTAAGAATATTAATAATATAAATAAAAAAAGAAAAGATTGGTCTGGAGGAGTAAAAAGTAAAATAAGAGATTTTGAATAGTTGATTTTTCAGTTAAAATTATTAAACAGAAATAAATCAATAACATGTCATACATTACCCGGACTTTCCAAAATCATTAATATCCGGCCTAAAAGATGAATTTTCACATTTCCAGAGAATTCCAAGTTACTCTTGGAGTAATTACACATTTGTTACATCAAATAAATTATAATTAGTATTTTAAAAAATTATTACTTCTATAATATAATATTTTTGAAATAAAAATACTAATAATTTAATTTTTTTTATCTTTGAGCGATATTATCAAATTAGGGTGTATATTTTTTGGAATACAATATCGTTTTTTAAATTTTATACTATTTATTTATCGAATCACACAGTCCACAATCCTCCAGTGTTTTTTTTTAACTTAAAAAATTTTTATAGAAAAAATAAAATTTATCAGGAATTATGTCATATTTAAAAAAATGATATTTCCGTATATAAAATTAGAAAAGTTTTAAAGATGTAGAAATTATTTGTTTTATTTTTATAGCGAAAAGTTAGTATTAATGCTTTGATTTTTTAAGCCAGCGTTATCAAAATTTTTATTGAAAAATTTTTTATTGAACTTTATTTTTATCATTAAAAATTTTCAATCTAAAAGAAAGTATAAAACCCTTAATTTTTGGAGAACCCTTAATTTTTAGAGAAATTGAAGTCTAGAGGTAAAATGGTAATTTTACCTTCAATTCATATTCAGGTGCATTTTATAACGTTTGGTGCTTATTTTCATAATGTGAATGTTGAGATGTTTGTTTTGAGTATAATATTGTGTTTTTGGCTTCGAAGGTATTTTGGTCATTTTGGTTGTCGAAAAATTTTTGGGTTTCGTTTTGCTGTTTTTGATGTCATTTTGGTGACCGTGATATCATTACGGTTATTTTAAATATAATTTTGCTGTGTTTCAAATTTTTTTTGGGTATTTATTAATTTTTAATTAAAATAAATTAAATAATTAATTAACTAATTAAAATAATTCTGAAAATAATTGAATTTGGGGTTAGTTGTGAATTTTTATAAGTTAGTTGGGTATTTTTTTGAATTTTTAAAGAGTTTTAGGGTATTTTTAAATTAAATAAATTAATTTAGGGGTATATTGGTAATTTGCCACCTAAAAATTGTATAAATAGGGGTGTTAGGACACCCAATTAAGTGTCTAATTTCTTGTGTCGTCGGAGAGAGAAAAGGGGAAGAAAAAAAATTTTTTCTTCAAAAACAGAGTCTTGTCGTTTCTTCAGTGCGCGCGCAAAAGTGCCAGTGTCGTTCGGCGTGCGAACGTGTCGGTCGGAGTGGAGCTGAGGGCTGAAGGCGTTGTCGTTCGGCGAGCCACGAGTGTCGTTCGGCATGGCAGCGTGGATTCTCAGCCTGTCGTTTTTTGCTTCCAATTTCTGGTAGTTTCGAGGTTTTGAGATTTTCTTCAATTTTTTTTCAATTTTTTCCAAACTCATGGCATGATTTTTGTTATTTAGTGTTAGTATAACATATAAGATGTTTAAAAATAAAATTTTAAGGTTGATTTTGATTTTTAATGAATTTAAATAGATTAAATTGTTTAAGGGTGTTATTGGTGTTTTGAGTTTGGATTTAAGATTTATAAAAATAGGCTTATGATTTGTAACCAAATTTGATTTGGATCTGTTATAGGGATGTTAAACTTGATCTAGAAATTTATTTTTGAATTTTCATGTTTGATTGATATTTTTAATTCATTAATAAAGTGAAAATTTATTTCTGCTTGTGATTACTGATATTTTAGTAACTTTGTCGAATTTTTAAAAATTATTGGTAAATGATCTAGGTCTGAATTTTTGATATGTTTTAGGATATGAGGTTAGGTTACCTGTAGGATTTTATTTGGAAATTTTAGGTTAATATTTATATTTTTAATTGAATTATTGATTTGAAAATGCTGTCTGTGCATAGTTACTGTAAATCCAGTACATTTGTTGAATTTTTAAAAATAATTGGTGTTTGATATTAATCTGATTTTTTTATATGTTGTTTATTAGGATGTTTTGAATCTGTGAAAAATAATTTGGAGTCTGGTTCTAATGTTTAGGTTCCGAAATAAATTAAGAATTGACACTGTTGTTGGTTAAGAGTTTCTGATGATGTCTGATGTGAAAATTAATTTGAAGGTCTTAGATGTCTTGAAAAATTATGAAATTTTTATATGGTTTCCATCCTGATGTCTAAAATATGAGAAAATTATTTGGATAATTTTGTGGTAACGAAATGTGAAGGATTTATGATGATTTTTGCTGTACTGATTTTAGTGGTTCAAACAGAACCAGAATGTTGTAAAATATTTTTGGGGTATCAAATAAATTTGGATTAATCTAAAATTTTGTACACACGTTAGTTAGATGTTGGAGAAGCTACTGGAATATTTCCAAAATTTTTGAACGATGAAATTATCTTCTGGAAATTTTTGAATTATAGGGACTACTTAAAAATTTTTATCGGTTTTGGGTGTTGGTATGAATTATGATTTTTGCATAGGGACTGATGTGATATTATTTGATAAATGAGTTATAAAAAAATTGAGTTGAGGTTCTGGTTCTAATAGATTTTAATTAATTAATTAATTTTGTATTTTTGAGGTGCGATCGGTTTAACCATTGGGTTGAACCATAATTTTGAGTTGAGTCGGGTTGGTTTTTAATTTTGGATTACCTTGGTTAATTGTTGGTTAAGTATTGATCTTTTTACATTCATAGCATGCATTGCATCCCTCATGATAGATGAGATAGTGAGATTGACTGTTGGACTATGTAATTATTTTTCCTTAGGCAATAATCTAGCTGAAGCTCAAGGTCAGTAGGTTATGAGGATTTGGCTAAGCTTTCTTTGGATACCAAGTAAGTTCATAGGTGTATGTGTATTATTTGTGATGTGCTATTTGCTAACTAAACTAATATAAATATATAAGCCCTTCGAATATACTATTCTTTCTAATTTTGATATATTACCCTTTTTTGCCCTAGCCTTGCATGTGAATAGGAGACAGAGAAACTTGTATGCTATTTGCTAAATGCCTTGATATGATATTGAATATTCTTGTGATGTGCGATGGTGTATCTAATGGGGACGGAGGATATGGATTGTGATTATGGAGATTATTTTATATATCGATATCGATCTTGTTCTTGGGGCTTATGCCTACTTGCTATTGGGGCTACGTGCCTACTTGTTCTTGGATATGGTTGAAGGAGGTGGATGTTATATTTTATAGACCCCGATACACCATCATGTATGTGATTATTGTGGATGTTTACTTGATATATATTACTTTGTTAAATTGTATTAGTGTTTCTCTGCCTCTCATGAGCTTACTGAGCGTCTATATATAACGCTCACAAACTTATAGATTGACTTGCATGTTGAAGTTATATTCCTTAGTGAGCTCGGTCGTTCTCCTTGTGGTTCTTCTAGTTGGTTGTGGATTTTGGTTCGTCTGCATAATTTTCTTTACTCCATAAAGATTTCTGGATATTTTTAGGGGGACCGTGTTCGAACCCTTTTTCTTGTAATAAGGAGTGGACTGTTTCTTTGCATCTGGTTGAGTTTTAGATATTGAATTTGATTTTGGATAGTATCATTTTTATTAATGACTTGATTATAGAATAAATTTATTGAACTTAGTAATTTTGCACTATATTAATAAATTTGAATTAGGCTTGTAAGGTTGTACTTAGGTATAGCCTTACGCCGGTCCCGGCTCCCCAGTTTGGGTCGTGACAGAAAGATTGAAACCTAGAGAATTCAAGACAAAATTTTTTGGGTTCAATACACAAATTTTGATGATTAAAAAGGCTTTAGAACAGTGGCGGATTTAGGGGGGAGGGGGTTCAGGGGGACTCTGACCTCTTCATTCAACCACATATATACATATATATACATATATATACATATATATATGTGTATATATTATATATTATATATTATATATATATATGTATGTGTATATTATATATTATATATTATATATATATATGTATGTGTATATATATGCCTTTCACAAAATATATATATATATGTATATATACACACACACTAATTTATATATATATATATATCTAAATTTATATATATTTATTTATATATTTAAATTAAAATAAATTAATATATATATATATATGTATGTATATATATACACACACAATGATTTTATATTTATATAAGAATTTATATATATTTTATTTATATATTTAAATTTAAATAAATTCAAATGTATATAATTTTAATGAATTATATATATATGAACTATATATATATATAACATATATATAAATTTAAATAATTTTTTTAATTCATAAAATTTTCATCAAAATTTATATATACATAAATAATCAACTGCTTGGTATGTTATATGGAGAAAGATAATTTAAAAAAAATTAAAAATGAGACTATTATATAATATTTTCAAAATATATAAAATTGTGGGATAAACTTATAATTTATTATGCATAGTTAATCTAATAGCATAAATTAATTATTGAACTATTATAATATTAAATAATCAATAAACCCATCTATATTTTTTTTAATAAAAATTTAGCTCATTATCCGATAAATTTTTAGGTTCGCCACTGGTTTAGAATGTGTTTATTCTATTTTTTTTTAGATTAAAACTCTCATATGCTCATTTCAAATTTTTTGGGTGTGGAATGTAAACTAAATATCGAATTTCTTGCTTTTTGAAGAAACAAGTAATAAGTATAATTTAGAAAAATCATGCATCCGGCAAAATAAATTCAAAAATTATTATTTTTAAATAAATTCAAAAATTATTATTATTATTATTATTATTATTATTATTAACATTAAAAACTTTGTGATAAGTATACTATTTATTATTGATTTCACATATTATTATTTTAAAAAATCTTAATCAAGTACAATTTTATTATTTTATGACAGTAAACAATAATATAAAAATCCTTCTCAATCAGCAATTTTATTATTTAAAAATAAAATGACTGAATTATCGAATATTTTAAAAAAATCAAGTTGAAATGTTAATTATCATTAATTATTGAAAGTGAAGGCAAATATTAAATTAAACTAAACCGTAAACCGCGTATATTTATGATTTGAGTGATAAATGACAAATGAAAGCTTGAAAACGTGGCCATAATTAAGAAGGAAGCATGAAGAAGATCCCACCATTGAAGACAAAAGCAAACAAAAGTAGAGTACAACTTTCTATAATTAGCTTTTAAGATGAAAGATGTAAAAAGAAAAAGGCTCAATTCATCCTCCTTTGCTAATTAATCAATTATCATTAATTGTGGTCAACTATTTTTTTTCTTTTGTTTTCTTTTTATCCTGTCGAAATGTCTAATCCATAGATAGAAGACTGAGGGTAGTCTATTTTCTTTTCTGATTTTGCTTCAATCAATAATTCCCCACCAATGCATGTTCAATGACAATTTTCAGTTCCCAATTTCTCATCATTTCTAGTGAATTTCAACGAACGCAAACTTTTGAATTTTGCTCAGACGTTTAAATTTAAAATATATTTATTTCAAAATTATTTTTAATAATTAAATATAAACTTCTTATTAATAAAAATTTAAAAATTATAATTTAAAATATATATTGTCCAAATTAATAATTTATTTATTATTTTAATAAATTAATTAATATATTAAATTTTTATTATATTTCTATTTAATATTATTTATTAAAAATATTTAAATATATTTCATCTTAAAATATTACTCATTAAAGATATTTAATAAATATATATCATTTAAAATTTATAATTTAAAAATATTATATCATTTTTAATACCCTTTTCATCCTATATTGATAGTCATATATATATATTTTTATTTATCTCAAACTATATATCATCCCAAATTATTTTTCATCTGTTTCAAATTAAATCTCATTTATCAATTTAATAAATTAATTATTATGTTAAATCTTTATAATACTTTTATTTAATTTTACTTATTAAATATATATTATATTAAAATAAAAGTATAATAAAAAAATTATATGTGAATTTATAATTTTAATAAAAATAATTAATTTTTTTTAATTTTCATAAATTAAAAAGGGGGGCTATTAATTAGGAAGAGAGAAAGAGAGTATTTATTATACTTATATTTAATATTACTTATAAAAAATATCTAATAAATATATTTTATATTAAAATAAAAATATAATAAAAAATATGTAAAAATATCTTTGAAATTTGTACAAAAATATAAATTAAAGTTTAATATTTATTTTAGCTCATTTATATATTTAAAATTTTAAAAAGCTAATAAATTAGCCTATTTTATAATCAAAAGTTAACTTGCATTAACTATGTTCAAATTTTTATTAAAATGTGTAAATATATTAAATTTGCTGAAAAATATGAATTAATACTAAATTTTTTTTTGCTCAATTATACATTAGAATAATATTTTTACATATTTAAAAATAAATCACACATATTTAATAATATTTTATTTTAAATAATATTTTAATTAAAATTATTATTTAATACTTATTTTAATAAATTTTTAAAATTATTAATTCACATTATATATATGTACATATTGTATCATATTTGTTATGTCATTATGAGGATATATTTAAGAAATTTTCTAAAAAATTTTAAAAAATAAAAATATTTTGACAATATCTATTTTTTTTTAAAAAAAGTTGCTCCTATTTTTAATAGAAATTATTTTTTATTTTAAAAATATCAAATTTTAATTAGCTTTACAAATATATCTTATGATTAATCAATTAAAATTATTTTTTAAATAAATATCAAATTTTAATTTTTAAATTGAAAATTTAAAGTAGTTTTTAAAAAAATATATTTTTTCAAAATAATTTTTATTTTTTAATATTTTTAAGAAAATCTCTTAAATATATCATTTTAATAATATAATACATATAATATATATGTGAATTAATAATTTTAATGGCTAATTAGAAGAAATATTAAATAATTATTTAGTATAAAATATTCTTAAATATGTTTAATTCATTTATAAATAGGTAAAAAATCATTTTAGTGATCATTGAACAAAAAAAAAATTCAATGCTAATTTATTTTTTTGTGCAAATTTAAGGAGCATATTTATTAGCTTTTTAAAACTTTAAGAATATAAATGAGTTAAAATAAACATTAAACTTTAATTTATACCCAAGCAAAAATATTGAGAGTTTTTTTGTACCTTTTTCCTAAAAAAATACATTGAAAATTTTCAATAAATTTTATTTTTTTAATTCTTTTGAAATAAAAATATTTATCAATTTGGAATGGACGATATGAAGAGAGCATAAATTTAAATTATTTAAAGATCAAAATATCGAAAAATTGAATTTCTTATTAACAAGTAAAAAAATAATAACATTATTAAAAAAAATTACACTTCCTCTCTAATTCGGAAATGAACAATCATTGCAATGCTAATTTTCAATAATATTAGGTAAATGTAGACAAAAAGTTTTTAAACTCAGATTTTTTTTTAAAAAAATTTATTTACAACGCAGATACAATGAGACTTTAATATTAAGATATATCTTGTAGTTGTCAAAATCCTTGAAAATTGGAGAAGGACAAAATATCAAAATTTACCTATAATACTATATATATGTTTGCCAATTAATTCCAAATTAATTATATATAAAAATGTGTTTGTTCTTTCGTTCTAAGAGGCTTAACAAGAAATAAATTGAGATTAATTAATTATATATAGACTTTTTTTATAATTTTAGGAGGATAATTAAGATGTAATTGTATATCAATGAAATTTAATCATTTTAAAGTTTTTATTTATTTGATTTTAATTAATTAATTAATTGACAAATTTATATAATTTTGTGTTGTAATTACTCTTTAATTAATGCCCAATCACTTGCGAAATTTAAATGGAGTATCGTATCGTTTGCATATGTGTGTGTGTGTATATATATATATATGTATAATATAGAGATTTTATTAGAATATATAAAAGCATATATAGTTTGTTCCAATTCTTTGGATCCCATATTTTTATATACTATCGAATGTGAATGTCTTTGTTTTCATTTGTAAGTGACGACTTTATAAGGTTAGTTTTATTTTTTGGTTATTATTGTTAGCTGTCTTTCTTCCAAATTCAGTGCATGCACCTCTTCTCTCACTCTAACGCCAAATGACCTTTTTTTTTTCTATATATAAATACAAAAAAAAAATAATAATAATAACTGCTATTTTTTAACTTTGTTTATAATTATCTCTACATTTTTGTTCTTTTCTTCCATGCCATTGATTTTCAACTTTAATTATTAACTTTAATTGGTTAACTTTAGCTTTGTATATATCTTAATATCTTTAGCTAAAAAAAAGTAGTTAGGCCAATATAATCCACTAAAACGATACAACAACAAAACTTGAGAATTTATCAAAATGTGTAATTTCTTATGAATTGTAAGCAAGGAAAAAACGCAGCATTATTATATTATTTATTTATTTCTCTTATTTTTTTATTTCATTATGGCATTAGCTATTAAAAACAACTTTATTCGAAAGTTAAAGAAAATTTTGAGAAATTTTAATATTTTAAATAAAAAATAGAAGATGAAGAAAAGAAGCAAGAGAGTCGACGGAGTGGAAGTTTGCCAATGATATAATTTACTAAATAAAATGGTTCATTTTATTTTTCTATAAAAAGTTTAGTCAAATGGATCTGAGAAGAAATATTTATCAATTCAAAATTTTCAATTAATAAAAAAAATTTAAACACTTAAGTAAAAATTAACAAAATTTGGCTGTTAACAATATAATTATGTAATTTTTTTTATTATAACTTTATTTTAAGGAAAAACATGAATCTATTCATTCGTATTAATAAAAATCCAGCTCAATTTTAAAATAAATTATAAGATCACATATTTATGAATATCGAAATAAGAAATTAACTTAAAATTTCGCCTAATAATCTATAATTGTATTAGTATAATATTACAACTGACAACTAACAAGTGAGAAGCACGCTTTATTTGGTGGCTATTTTTTACCAAAAACCAATCTTCATGATGTCTTTTAACAAGTCTGATTATTTGGATATCCACAAAAAAAAAAAATAGAATTTTTTTCTTAGAAAAAGAAAGATAAAAAAAAGCTGAAACTTTTTTTTTTTTTATGAAAAGGATAACTAATTAAATTCTACGATAATTGGTATTAAAGCTAAAATTTTCTGAGTATGTTCTGTGGTTGCAGCCTTATCTGATCTTTCATATCAGAAAAGATTTTCTTGGATTATTTGTTTTCCGTATTTGTTAGCTATTAAATAATTTTTGAAGCAGAAATGACAAACGACTTAGATAAATCACCCACTATAAAGGAGACAACATCCACTTCGTCAATTTAGTTAAGGACTGTTGTGTCAAATACTAGATTTGCAGTTAAAATTTTTGATGGTACAGATCATTTTGGTATGTGACAAAGTGAAGTTCTAGATATTCTCTTTCAACAAGGTCCAGACATTGCCATTGAAGAAGAGAAACGGGAAGATATTGATGAAAAAATTGGAAAGCCATCAATCATGTGGCATGTGGTACGATTCGATCGTGTCTTTATAGAGAACAAAAGTATACTTTCTCTAAGAAAGTTTTCGCAAGTAAATTATGAAAAACATTGGAGGAAAATTTTTTTTAAAGAAAAGCAGTCAGAATAAGCTTCATATAAAGAATAAATTGTTTCGCTTCACTTATTTTCCTGATACCACTATGGATGAGCACATCACCCATTTTAATCAATTGGTAGCTGATTTGATAAATTTGAACGTGTCTTTGAAAGATAAAGATTTGGCTTTGATGCTATTGGATTCCCTTTCAGTGGAGTTTGGGTTCCCTTTCCGAAGTAACTGCTGTATTATACAGTTACGAACTGTGAAAGAAGGATAAGAAAGAGAGTTCAAATGGAGCAACAAAAACATTGACAGTGAGATGCCGCTCTCAAAGTAGGAAGAGAGAAAAGAAGGGGAGATCAAAATCCAGAAAAGTAAAAGATGAATGTGCCTTTTACCGGGAGAAAGGGCATTGAATGATAAATTATTCCAAGCTGATTAATAAAAGCAAATCTGATAAAGGGAAACCTTTCGTGAATTCAAATATACCTGAGTGTGATGATGAAGACTCGGACCTTTTATTAGCTGTTGTGTCATTAACAAGCTCTTATAGTGTATGGCTGCTTGATTCTGGTTATAGTCATCATATGTATCACAATCGAGATTGGTTCTTTGACTTTAAAGAACTAGAAGGAGCAACTGTTTACACAATAAATGATGGTCCATGTATGATTAAAGGGATTGGTTCAATCCAATTGAGGAATCATGATGGATCAATCAGAACTCTGAAAAATATCCGACATGTACCGAGTTTAAAGAAGAATCTCATCTCTGTAGGAGTCCTAGAATCAAAGGGCTTCATTGTAAATGCAGCAGATGGAGTAATGAAAATCATCTACGGTGCACTGATGATAATGAAAAGAATAAGAAAAAATAATAACTTGTATTACTATTAGGGTAATGCAATTATTGAGACAGTAACAGTAGCTTTCAATGATGATCAGAAGTTGGAAACAACCAAATTATGGCATATGCGCTTGGGATATGCTGGCGATAAATTCTTGAAACTGTTGTCAGATAAAGGATTACTGAAAGGAGAGCAACCCCAGAAGTTATATTTCTATGAACATTGTGTCAAAGGAAAACAGACTAGAGTAAAGTTTGGTACTGCAATCTATGATACCAATGGTATTTTGAACTATGTTCACTTAGATATATGGGGTCCTTCCAAGACAGCTTCAATGGGAGAAAAATACTATTTTATAACTTTTATTGATGACTTCTCTCAGAGAGTATGAGTGTATACTATGAAGATGAAGGATGAAGTGTTGAGAGCTTTCCTTATATGGAAAAAGATGGTGGAAACTCAGTCGGACAGAAAAATTAAATATCTCCACACAGATAATGGTGGAGAGTATAATAGTGATCCATTTTTGAAATTCTGCCAAGATGAAGGCATTGTTAATTGGGTGGCAGAATGCTATAGATACACCACAATAGAATGGGGTGGTAGAATGCATGAACCAGAAATTCTAGAGATACACCAGAATAGAATGGGGTGGCAGAATGCATGAACCAGATATCGGTGGAGAAAGTTTGGTATATGTTGTCCATCGCTGGGTTGGGCAGACAATTTTGGGCTAAGGCTGTGACATATGCTTGCCATCTTGTTAATCGCTTACCATCAGCTGCTATTGGTGGTAAAACACCTTTGGAGATGTGGTCTGAAAAATCTGCTATTGATTATGATTCCTTACGTGTGTTTGGTTTCACTGCATACTACTATGTTAAGGAATCAAAGTTAAATCCAAGGGCAAAGAAAGCACTCTTTATGGGGTTCACCAGTGGTGTGAAAGGATTTCATTTTTGTTTTTTAGAAACAAAGAAAATAATCTTTAGCAGAGATGTTACCTTTGATGTGTCTACCATATTGAAAAAGGTGACAAATGAAATTGTTCAGCAGACAGATGATACTCCGCAGCAGGTGGAGTTTGAAAGAAGAATTATTGACCCAGCAACAAATGATAAAAAAGATATAGACACTCCTGTGGTAGAGGTGAAGTTGGCCAAAGAAAAGGTTATAACCCAAGAACCTCCACAGCAACAAGAATCTATTATAATAAATAGGCCACGATGAGAGATTTGCAAACTTGCTCTATTTGATGATATGGTGGCATATGCATCTCTAATTGCAATTGATGGCATTCCTAACACTTATAGTGAAGCTGTCCAAAGTTCAGAAAATGAGAAGTGGAGGAAGGCCATGGATGATAAAATGCAGTCCCTTGAAAAGAATCAGACATGGAAGCTAGCTAATCTACCAAAGGAAAAGAAGGCAATTGGATGCAAATGGAAATATACAAATAAAGAAGGATTTCCAGACAAGAACAATGTTCGCTACAAGGCAAGGTTAGTAGCTAAAGATTATGCTCAGATGGAGGGAATTGATTATAATAAAATATTTTATCCAGTTGTAAAATATTCCTCCATTAAAAGTTTATTAGCCTTTGTAGCCTAATTGGATTTGGAACTCATTCAACTTAATGTAAAAATTGCATTTCTACATGGTGACTTAGAAGAGAAAATCTATATGATTCAGCCAAAAAGGTTTGAGGTTGCTAGAGAATAAAAATGGGTATGCAAATTGGAAAAATAATTGTACGGATTGAAATAATCTTAGAGGCAGTGGTACAAACGATTTGACAATTTTATGATGAGGCAGAAGCACACAAGAAGTAAATATGATCACTGTGTTTATTTGTGCAAGCTACAAGATGGGTCTTTCATATATCTTCTCTTGTATATTGATGACATACTGATAGCTTTAAAAAATCTAGAAGAAATTGAGAAGTTAAAGGCTCAGCTGAATCAGGAGTTTGAAATGAAAGACTTGGATGAAGCCAAGAAAATTTTAGGCATGGAGATGTGCAGAGATAGGAAGAGAGGGAAGCTTTGTTTGAATAAGAAATAATATCTGAAGAAGGTACATGTTGTGCTCGATTAATTACTACTACAAAGCGAAACTCCCAAGTATATGAGGTAATTATAGCAACGGTGATCGCCCCAAGGTTGTCTCACAAGGAATGAATTATTTTGTAATAGTTTGATTCAAATAAAGTAAATGAAATTGAGTGTGTGTTGTTGAATTATTGAGTTGTAATTAAAATTTGAAAGTAAAAATGAGTAGTAGTTGTGTAAGATTAATTCAATTTTAGGAATAGTGTCTAGGGTTGTAGATCAATTTAATTAAATGTTGATTCTTAAATTATCCATTAATATAACCTTGTATTTTAATTTGTCCCTTGAGTTTAATTAGTAATTACCAATTCATTAGTTTTCACATTCATGAATTAACAACAACCAATTATTTTAAAATTGCAAATTAAATAAACCCTAGAACTTATATTTCTAATTCATTCTTAGGGTGGTTTATTACTGATAAGTGCAAAATTGATGATATTTTTTTCCTATTTTTTAATATGATTATTATCCAATTGAGTTTAATTTGTTTGTTCAAGTGCTTTTTAGAGTTAATTTCAGGAATTCTCTGTATTTTGAGGTGTATGGTCATTTCGGAGGAATTACGGATGAAAGTATAAGAAAAGAGCAAAATTCTTCAATTGACACGCCTATTGACATAGGCTTGTCAATGGATGTGCCCTTGATGCTGCATACAGAAGCATTGACACGCCTAGTGACATGGGCATGTCACCGAGCGTGCCTTTTACAATAATTCACAGTAGTTGTGACACGCCCAGTGACATGGGCTTGTCACTGGACGTGCCTTATATTCAAAATCCTAGTGGCAATGACACGCCCAGTGACATGGGCGTGTTAATGGGCATGTCAGGTGAAATTATCTGCACTTAAAAGCTGAGCTGAAGCACGAATTAGGGATCCAATTTTCATATTTTATAACCTAGAGCTGACTTCTAAAGCAAAGAAGAGAGTTGTGGAGCTGAGATTGAAGGTGAAGACATATTCTAAACAAGATCTAAACCCAGATTCAAGGATTCAAGTGAAGAAACACGAATTATTCGCAATGGATTGTTTGGATTCTTTTTCTTATTTCTCTTGTTCTGGTTTTCTGATTTTGAACATGAACTAACTCATTCTCAATCTAAATATTGATGAACCCTAGCTTTATTGTATGGATTGAATAATTTTATTTAATTAAATCATTTGATCGAGTTGTTTTGTTCTTATGATGCTTAATGATTTATTTTTGATTGATAATAGCATGCTTATTAATTGGTTGTAATTTTCATATTACTGACTTGAGAAAGCTTGATATGAATTGAATACTCATAAGGATTAAGAATTGATTGGAGTACTAGAGATAGACTTACAAGATCCTTTGGTTTATAATTCCTTATTCTTAATGCAAGATCTATTTAATTATGTTTGAGAAGAGATTCCAGCATTCTACTTAGTGATTGGGAATTAATTCACTTGAGAAAGGTTTTAGTCTAATTTAGAGGAATACCAATTCAACTCTATTATTTGGTTTAATTGAATTGATTTTTATAAATATAATTGTGGCTAGGGGATTCAATATCTGGATAGTATTCTCACTATCAATCAATTCATTCAACACTCAATTTCTCTCTATTTTCAGTTATTAAGTTAATTATCTTTAATTACAAAACTTCACAAAACTTTTGATTTGCTAAACAACAGTTAAAATTTGCACTAATACTTGGCCTTGTCCCCAGTGGAACGATAACTCACTCACTACTTTATTACTTGAGAGACCCATGCACTTGCAGTATTGCAATAGCATAGGTTCCTGCCATCAAGTTTTTGGCACCGCTGCTGGGGACAACGGTTTTCAATAATAGTAATATAATTAAGACTATTGATTTAGTTTTTATTTTATTTTGTTTTAACATAAGTTCTTGCTTTTTGACTGTCATTCTAAGTACTTCTTCCTGTTTATGACACGAGCTAGCTCTTCCCAACTTTTTAAATTAGATCAAGAGTTAGAGAGAACATTGAGAAGAAGGTGAAAGGAAGAAGAGGAAACAGTTCTGGTAGAGACGGAACCGAACATTGAAGATCTCATCCGAGAAGAAGAAATGGCAGAAAATGAGCTAGAACAATGCAAGAGTTTGCTAGGCCTACTCTTAATGGGGCTGAATCAAGTATACAAAGACCGGTGATTGTTGCCAATAAATTCGAGATAAAGACAAATGTCATTCAAATGGTGCAGCAGACTTGTCAATTTGATGGATTTCCAGACGAAGATCTTAATGCACACATTGAAACTTTTCTAGAAATTTGTGACACCTTCAAGATACAGAATGTCTCTGAAGATGCAATTAGGCTGAGGTTGTTTCCATTCATGCTCAGAGACATACCAAAGAAGTGGCTGAAGTCTTTTCCTCCTAACACTTTCACTACATGGGGCCAACTAGTAGAAAAATTTTTAGAGAAGTATTTTCCATTGTCCAAGACTGCTAAGTTGAGGAATGACATTTACTCTTTTCTCCAGCTAGATGGTGAAACCCTATATGATACTTGGGAAAGATTTAAGGATTTATTGAGAAGATGTCCTCACCATGGGCTTCTGCTGTGGCTTCAAATCCAAACTTTCTGCAATGGATTGAGTTACTCTAGTAAGCAGTCCATCAATGCAGCCAGCGGAGGTACCATAAACAATGAAACACCTGAAGAAGCAAGGGATTTGATTGAAGACATGGCCCTTACAAATTATTAGTGGCAAACCCCAAGGGAACAAGGAAGATTAAGGGTTGCTGGTTCACATCAATTGGATCCCGTAGTTGCTTTGTCAGCACAGCTAGAAGCAATAAACAAAAAAATTGATTCTTTAGCTTCTTCTTCTTCGAGAAAAGTGATGCAGGTGATGTCTTATGAATGGTGTGGGGGTGGACATCAAAGTCAAGATTGCCAAAGTGGCAACATGTTTGCTAGGCAAGAGCAAGTAGATTATGTTGGAAACATGCCAAGGCAACAGCAGAATAACCCCTACAGCAACATGTACAATATGGGGTGGAGAAATCATCCTAATTTCTCATGGAATAATTAGAATAATCCATGATCTCCCCCTGGATTCCAGTAGCCCCAACATCAACAAGCTGCCCCTCCAAGAAAGAGTAATTTGGAGGACATGATGGAGAAATTTATAGTACCTTTTGAAACCAGGTTCCAATCAACTGAAACCACCCTAAGAAATCAGCAAGCCTTTATTCATAATTTGGAGAATCAGGTGGGGCAAATTGCCAAGTTTCTTAGTGAGAGACCACAAGGAAGTTTGCCTAGCAACACTGAGGCAAATCCTAAAGAGCAACTTAAGGCAATTACTCTAAGGAGTGGAAAAGAGATCAAGGGTAATGTGGATGAGAAAAGAGGAGAAGTGGCAGAGAAAAGGGCTGAAGTACAACAAAAAGAAAAAGAAGACGATCCTCCTGTCACTTCGAAAAATAAAGCTACACTAGAAACTGAGAAAGAGAAGCAGCCACAAGACAGCAGTCCCATAATGAAGGAATACCGACCTAGAGTACCATATACGGCAAGATTGCATAAGGACAAGATTGATGCTCAGTTCGGTAAGTTTCTTGAACTTTTTAAGCAGTTGCACATTAACATCCCATTTGCTGAAGCATTGTCACAAATGTCTAAATATGCTAAATTTTGAAAGATATCCTTTCTAACAAAAGGAAACTTGAGGAAGTGTCTTTAGTGCATATATCTAAACAGAGTTCGGCAATTTTGCAAAGGAGGTTACCTAAGAAGTTAAAAGATCCAGATAGTTTTACCATTCCATGTTTGATAGGTAACCTTGAGGTTAAAAGTGCATTAGCTGATTTGGGGGCTAGCATAAGTGTTATGCCCTATAAAATGTTTAAAGAGTTAGGCATTGGTAAACCTAAACCAACACTTATGACCATCCAACTTGCTGATAAGTCAGTAGTCCATCCTCGTGGCATTATAGAAGATGTGTTGGTAAAAGTCAGGGATTTCATTTTCCCCAATGATTTTGTTGTCATTGATATTGATGAGGATGCAGATGTTTCACTTATTCTTGGTAGGCCATTTTTAAATACAGCCTGTGCCCTTATTGATGTTCATGATGGCACATTAACTTTGAGAGTGGGTGGTGAGAAAGTTATTTTTAGGATACATGATGCTATGAAACATTCACTTTCACTTGATGAGGCGGAATCATGCAATGATGTTATTGAGCATGAGACCATAAATTTTGTTACTAACATTGTTTCTAAGGATCCCCTTGAGTTGTGTTTATTGCAGGAAAATGTTGAGGATCAAGAAGCAATGGAGCAGCTTGCTTTTCTTGAAGCAAGCAAACCATTCAAATGCAGGGCATATGAGACTATTGAGATGCCAAAGGAAGAAAAACCAAAACTATAGGTGATTGATCCACCCAACTTGGAACTAAAGCCCCTTCTAGATCACCTTGAGTATGGATTTCTGGTGGAGAAGAAGAAATTACTAGTAATTCTGAGTTCCCACCTATCTTCTGAGTAGAAGGAAAAGCTTATCCAGTTGTTGCAAAAACATAAAAAATTGATAGCTTAGAAGATAGCAGACATCAGAGGTATCAGTCCATCCTATTGCACTCACAAGATACTGATGGAGGATGAATTCAAGCCAGTAGTGTAACCACAATGGAGACTAAACCCAAAGATGAAAGATGTAGTGAAGGCTGAAGTGATAAAACTACTTGATGCAGGGATTATATATCCGATCTCGGATAGCTCTTGGGTGAGCCCAGTCCAGGTAGTACTAAAGAAAGGAGGGATGACGGTGGTCCCTAATGAAAATGATGAGCTGATTCCAACAAGAACAATTACTGGTTAGAGGGTTTGCATAGACTACAGAAAATTGAATGATGCAACTAGGAAGGACCATTTTCCTTTGCCCTTCATCGATCAAATGCTGGAGAGGTTATCCGGCCATGAGTTTTACTATTTTTTGGATGGTCTTTCAGGCTATTTTCAAATTCCTATCGCCCCGGAAGACCAAGAGAAAACTACATTCACCTGCCCATATGGGACATTCGCATATCGAAGAATGCCATTCGGGTTCTGCAATGCACCTGTGACTTTTCAGAGGTGCATGGTGGCAATCTTTGATGAACTTGTTGAGGATATTATGGAGGTGTTTATGGATGATTTCTCAGCCTATGCCAGCTCATTTGACAGATGTTTGGAAAATCTTGAAAGAGTCTTGATGAGATGTGAGGAAACCAACTTAGTGCTTAATTGGGAAAAGTGAGGGAATTGTGTTGGGACACAAAATTTCAAGTAAGGGCATTGAGGTGGATCGGGTTAAGGTAGACACCATTAAGAAGTTACCAGCACCCACATCTGTGAAGGCCATCAGAAGTTTTCTAGGACATGCAGGCTTTTATCGGAGGTTCATACGAGATTTTTCTAAGATAGCATGTCCATTGACAAGACTCCTTGAGAAGGATGTGGATTTTATTTTTGATGAGGAATGTTTGAGAGTATTCACAACTCTTAAGGAGAAATTGACCCATGCTCCAATCATGATAGCTCCCAATTGGAATCTACCATTTGAACTAATGTGCGATGCAAGTGACTTTGCAATGGGAGCAGTCTTGGATCAACGAAGGAGAAATACTTCCAGCCTATCTACTATGCAAGCAAGACTCTGAACACAGCTCAAGCTAATTACACAACTACAGAGAAAGAGCTGCTAGCTTTGGCTTTTGCTTTTGACAAGTTTAGATCATATCTAATCTTGTCAAAAGTGATTGTTTATACGGACCATTCAACTTTGAGGTACTTATTTGTGAAAATTGATGCTAAGCCTAGGCTAATCCATTGGGTTTTGTTGTTGCAGGAATTTGACTTGAAGATTCAAGACAAGAAGGGAGCTGAAAATCTGGGAGAATCCAACCTTGGAGAGGTTTGAAGAAGGGGACATTGATGATCACTTTCCCGATGAGTAGCTGTACACCATGGTAAGTGAGGTAAGTAATTTAAATTTTGAAACACCTTGGTTTGCAGATTTTGCTAACTATTTAGCTGTTAGGGAACTTCCTAAGGACTTAACGTATCAAGAAAAGAAGAAATTCTTTTTTGATTTGAAGTATTATTTTTGGGAGGATCCCTTTTTGTTTAGATTATGTAAGGATCACATGATCCGGCGATGCGTAACATGGCCCAAAACAATGAACATTCTTAGTCAATGCCATGCTGGACCAGCTAGTGGTCATATAGGAGCCAATAGGACTGCTCAAAAGGTGTTAGAATCAGGATTTTATTGGCCCACTTTGTTTAGGGATAGCTACCAATTTGTGAATCGTTGTGATCGTTGCCAAAGGACTGGAAACATTTCATTTCATGATGAGATGCCCCAAAATGGAATTTTAGTGTGCGAAGTCTTTGATGTATGGGGGATCGATTTTATGGGACCGTTTCCAAATTCCTTTGGTAACAAATATATTCTTGTAGCTATAGATTATGTCTCTAAATGGCCTAAAGCCCAAGCCTTGGCAACCAATGATGCGCTAGGGTAGTGATGAAGTTTTTAAAGAAGTTGTTCTCTCGATTTGGTACACCGAAAACAATCATAAGTGATAGGGGTACTCACTTTTGTAATGTTCAGCTTGAGAAAGTTTTCAAAAGATTAGGAGTTACACATAAGTTTGCTACTCCTTACCATCCCCAAACTAGTGGCCAAGTTGAGAACACGAATAGGGAAATTAAAAGAATTCTGGAAAAAACTGTAGAGCGAGCCCGAAAGGATTGGTCTGAGAAATTGGACAATGCTCTATGGGCTTTTATGACTTCATTTAAAACTCCTTTGGGCACTACGCCGTTTAGGCTTGTATATGGAAAAGCTTGTCATTTACCTGTAGAAATTGAACATAATGTGTAACACCCCTATACCCTATATAAATACTATACATATACCGGGTATACATACAGTACGTATATAAAGTATAAGAATGTCACTTTTTGTTACAATTTAAAACAATATTACATTAAATTAAAGAATAGTTACAAAATCATTATGCTTTTGATAATCTTACATATATATAATAATCTTATCTTTACCAAAACTTCATTTATACATACGAATACATTTTTGACAGAAATACAACATAATTAAATTATACATGTATGCATCACCTTCTAGTTGGTCTCGACATACTCTTACTCTTCTTGTGGCATAATGATAGACTTCAGATCTCCCACCTACTCACCTGCACGATTACACAACCGCGCTAAGCCCGAGAGCTTAGTAGTACAGATAAATAATATAAACATACATTACAGAAATGCAGACATATATATATATATATTAACTTCATGTACCATTAGTTTCTTATCATGTTTTTCCTTTTCAACTACACCTTTCATATATCTTTACTAATCTCATATTTTATATACATATACACATATCATTAACACAAACCACAATTCCATAACTAATACACATAATGTCTACATCAATACACATATTACATGTTATACTATATTTTCAGAATCTCATCTTTCAACTTAGCTTCTCAAGCCATATTTCTTTTCAATAGTTTACTTATGTATTGTAATCATATCATACTTCATAACATTACATTTCACTCCATAGTGCATATTAAAACAAAGACAAACACGTATCTCATTATTCATTTGTTTAACCATTCAAGAATCACATTTAAACAAACACAAGCATGGGCCCAAAAAGGATCCAATATGTTATTCAAAGTTTAGAGTTGCTGCTTTGGTCTATAATCACAATCATCAAGCCCGTAGGCGATATATATATCTCTATCCATGGATAGTGTAACAGACCCAGTCTCTTGGACCTCAACCCGGCTAAACTCGAGGAGATCCTCAACCCGGCAAGACTGTTACTATTTTACATTTCACATTTATCAACTGGAATCGGTTTACGACCCGGTCTTTTCACCTATCCAGTACTTTATAGGCATGCCGCCAAACTCAGAACTCTGAAAATTGAATCAACATATTAGGCACACATCATTTCATTTATCTATTTCCATTTCATTCCCAATATCAAATAGGCAACTATGCCTCCATTATATTTCATTTGCAATACCATAGCCAACAACCATGGCCTCATACCTCATAATCACATTAATATAATTCATCATATCATCATATCTTTTACACTTCACATTTCATATTTCATATAGACATACATGCTTTAATCATCTCATTATGTCTCAATTCATCATTTAAGTACTCTCAATCAATTACATTGAACATCCATTAAGAATGATCATCATTGATATATATATACATAGCAATTTACCTTATTCATAGATTTAGAATCTCCAACATACATTCCACATCGTGCACAACATAGCTTTATTCATAAGCATCATCAATGTTCACTTTATATCCAACATAACATTAGATTTCTTAACACATTTACAATCAAATATATGTTAAGTCTCAACATCATATGAATATATGCAATAATGTAGTTTGTACTTAACTCATGAGCCATCACACAACACCAAACTCATCTTCCAATAATCTCAATACTTGGATTAGGGCAAAACATTTCTTCACAACCTAATCCACAAGGAATAACACACACTTACTCAAAGATACACATGAATTCAATACAATTATTCATTTATCAATCTCATACTAGACCCTTAGATCACAAATTACAAACCAACATCTCTCTCTAGGACCCCACGGTCGTGGCCTACCAACCCCCACGGGCGTGGCATAGCAAACAATTCTGCCCAATTGCTCTAACAACCCCCACGGTCGTGGCCTTCCCACTCCCACGACCATGGCATAGAAAGTGAATCTATCTCCTTTGTTCAACACCTCCACGGCCATGGCTTCCAATGGCCACGGTCGTGGCAGCCAAGGCCACGGGCGTGGCATCCAAAATACCTATGTTTTCGGACCAAACTCATGTATTCTATGTTTTTAACTTTATTAAACACAAACATACCTCAATCATACATCAACTATTCAATTCTCCAACTCATACATATTAAACCCTTACTAACCAATTTTAATAATCCATCATCATCCTCACAAATAATTATTTAATCATTATCAAAATTCAAATTCAACATATCTATAACCTTTAATCTTTTACTATCATTATCTTCACACACTAACCAAATCAAATATAAACAAAATCAATAGAAATCAACTCAAAGAGATAGACACTTACTTGAATATTTTGCCAAATCTTCAATCTCCACCTTCAATTCTGTTAAAGCCCTTAAGAATTTGATATGTGTAATTAAAATCACCTTTCTCTCTCTCTCTCTCTCGTCCAAGAGAAGAAGAAGATAGGAAGAAAGAAAATCCCCTTTCTTTCTTTTCATACTTATCTTATATATATATATAAT
The DNA here is from genome assembly GCA_947685225.1 of Garcia nutans. NCBI lineage: Eukaryota > Viridiplantae > Streptophyta > Magnoliopsida > Malpighiales > Euphorbiaceae > Garcia > Garcia nutans. The sequence goes on along the minus strand of CANTUV010000024.1, from coordinate 8,612,584 downwards.
AATAATAATATAATTAAATATTATAAAAATCCCTCACCACATATTTTCCTTCTCTTTGACTTCTTTTCTTCTTTTTCTTTTATTATTATTATTATTATTATTTAATTATATATAAACTTACTTTTCCTACACCACTTTATACATTATATATATGTAATGTATATGTTGGTATATGTATATCTCTAATATATTGTAGTTATATTTCCCATATTTTCCAAATACCATATATACATATCATCCCTCATATACATCTATTTCTTATAATATTTTCCTTATATATTTTACCAACATATCTTCTCACAACTACTATTCCAATGTACACCAAAATCGGGGTATTAAATTAATTCGTTGCTCTTCTTTTAATTTTCATTAAACATACACATTAAATCCAAATACAACAATAATTATTCCAAACTTTTAGGATGTACTTTGGAATATTACAATTCTCTCCCCTTAAATAATTTCGTCCTCGAAATTATCTAGTGCAATAGTAATCCATTCTTAATACAATACTATCTTAACTTCCATATGAAGTTAATTATATTATTAAGTTATTACATCATCAAATCGCCTAACTTTTACTCTCCCCCTTAGAGTCAATCATCCTCTCTAAATTTCATAACTCATTATTATATATATATTTATATATCTTATTACTTTCTCAACAAAGCAATCAAGAAAATTCCTTACATTCCCAATGAATTTACCTTTATACAGAAATTAGATCATCTTATACTATATAGGTACTCCATCCATCTATTACCTTCAAGATATTTTATCATTTCATCTCTTTATAATTACTCTCTTAACTTAACCTTAAAAATCCTTGATTATCCCGTCATTACAATCACTTTCAACATAGACATTTATCAAACCTTAATTGATAACAATATTTTTATTTTTCACACACTTAATTCCTTCTTTAGCATGCTTTTCACTTAACATACATATTAGTACAATGCCTTTCAATTCACTTTACAAATAATCAATCTTTCCCCTTTTATCATCATTTATAATTGATACAACTCAATACATTCATGTCTATTTATTTGTCAGAATATTATATCATATACATTATTACTTAAATTTTATACTCTTAGTACAACTACACATATTAAATCTCAATATTGATTCACAACTTTAGCAAAATTTAGATCAATTGATCTATTTGTCATAATATACCCACGTTTCAATCTTATTCAATTCAAACCAATGATTAATTTATTTAAACTTATCATAAAATTTCACAATATATATATATAAATAACCTAATTCCATTAGGGCAAACTTATATTCAAATCCTGATCTCTTCAGATCCATATTCAGTCAAATTATCATGATAACAAATCTCTTCAAATTTTTTATCTTTCAATATACACATTGTTTATTTTCTATTATCTTAGTATAATTTCCACCAATTCTCATGATAATCTCATACCATACTTTCTATCCATAATTTTCTTCACTTAAATCTTAAGTCCATTCACTTATTCACTTTATACCATAAACATATTCAGTATAACTTTCAGTCACATTTTGTAATTTCTCCCTTTTAATATCTCCTCACATTTCATACCATTATAATATTTACATAATTACCTTTTTATCATATTTTCCATAACTCAAAACATTTTCATAATTCTCTTTTCTTTCCTTTCTTTTCATAATTATAAACAAATTTCTAACATAAAATGATAAGGTATAACTTTACCAATCATAACTCTTGACCATGTTTCTAGAAACATAATTATTAATCTCACCAAAATTGTACTACAATCATATTATCTCAGTCCCAAATCTGTGGATAACAAAACTAATCAACCAAATATACTAAACAAATCAAATAACCATAAGAGATTAATAGTCACACCTGTAGCTTATAAATCAATTCTGTTCCTCTATCATTCTATTTCCAACCTTTCCAAATACAACATTAAGTTGTATTGCAAGAATTACATATTCATTTTCTAAACTTTTGCTACACCAAGAGTTATCACATTTCAACTCCATTTTAAAATCAATTTGCACTTGATTATATGATCATTATTAGCTTAATTTATGTTTCAACAATATTACTATTAACATCTCTTACATATACATATTCGATCATATACAAATCTTACACAATTTCCATTTATTAATCCATTTCTAATCTATCTTTTCTAAAATATTTTTATACATTATACTTCCCCTTTTTCCTTACAATCTCTTATTATATACAAATACATAGAACTTTTCCACATGTAAATATTTTGAAACTCAAAATATTATATGATCATCAAATTCAATGATCACCATAACAATTTCATCACCCAATATTACTCGAGTCCATTTTCACTCTTAATTTCGTTACATAGTCTATCTAGCTTTGCACAGGTCAAGACCAAATCTTCCTTAGGTCCACTAATATATACAATATCATTCTTAATATCTTTAGACCAGTAGTTATACCACATATACATTCATAAGTCACATCCATAATATGACTCACATTTCCATATTTCTTACATATTACAATTACATACATATCGAAAAACTCAGCTCACATCTCCTATACATGTATACACTTAATCATGCAATTTTATTTAATTTCTCTTTTACATACATTCTATACAAATTTAATGTTTATTACTTTCCTTAAAACATTATCATTCTTATTCTTTTAATATGATGTAAAGTATTTATCAACACAACAAATATATATATACTCTAACCATAATAACACTTCACATATATCTTAGTCACATTCCCAATGTGACATCTCTTTCACTTTTATCTTTAAAAACATTTAATATACCTTCATATCCATTTTTATCCTTTCCAGTCAAATGACTTAAAATAACTCATTTTCACTCGCTCAATCATTTTCTTTTTACTTCAAAATAAATTCCCATACTATCAATTTCATTACCCAATTCATAGTATTCTCATATGCAATAATATTCATTGCAAATAGCTCATATGTTTAACGTACATTAAACTATCGATATCTAAATGATCTTTATCAATGTTCCATTAAAATTTTAAATTCTCAAATCACTACCTCACCTAAACTTCAATTTACAAATCTCATCTTTTCTTAATATCAACTTTAAAAACATCTTATACAAATATACCACAAAGCAACATCAAAACATATAATTTCCACTGTTATTAAACTCATTTCAAAAATCCAAATGTCACATATTACCACCATTAACATGAGCTCTCACAATATTCAAGCATATCACATTTCTAACATTGAAATCACAATGTTTGCATTAAAATAACAATACAAACAACACCAATATATCTTCTTACTTAACCAACATCCTCTCTTTTTCTTTTAAACAAAACCTTAACTTTAGATACCCAAACTTTACATAATCACACTTTGTCTATACCAATCAACTCACTCACTATTCCACCATACTCTTTTCATTTTAATATGATTTCTTTCCATATTAGCAATCCAACAATATTTCCTCTTTCTAGTAAACCCAACATAAACTCTATTATAAAGAGATTCAAAGTATAGAGGAAAGAGTACATACTTTAATCTTGATTTTGTTTTCAAATCATTTTCAACTTTATTCTCCTATTCATTTCTTTATATTACAATCACCTTTCAATAATCAATATTTCAAAATTTACTTTCCTTAAGTAAACTCCCATTCTTGAATTTATCAATTAAACTTGTACCAATTTTTCATATCATTTCTTTCTCCAATTTTACTTTCATATAAAATCTTATTCACACACTATCATCCATCTCATGTAATTCAGATACATCACAAATCACATAATGCCACGTTCGAGACCAACCTAGGTGTTAATGCATATGCATGTTTTACAAATTCTCATCATTCATCATTATTATTATTATTATTATTATTTTTTACTTAGGCCGAGAATCTCGAACCTAAGCTCTGATACCAAAATAACTGTAACACCCCTATACCCTATATAAATACTATACATATACCGGGTATACATACAGTACGTATATAAAGTATAAGAATGTCACTTTTTGTTACAATTTAAAAACCTTTAGCTGAGTTCAAACAATATTACATTAAATTAAAGAATAGTTACAAAATCATTATACTTTTGATAATCTTACATATATATAATAATCTTATCTTTACCAAAACTTCATTTATACATACGAATACATTTTTGACAGAAATACAACATAATTAAATTATACATGTATGCATCACCTTCTAGTTGGTCTCGACATACTCTTACTCTTCTTGTGGCATAACGATAGACTTCAGATCTCCCACCTACTCACCTGCACGATTACACAACCGCGCTAAGCCCAAGAGCTTAGTAGTACAGATAAATAATATAAACATACATTACAGAACTGCAGACATATATATATATTAACTTCATGTACCATTAGTTTCTTATCATGTTTTTCCTTTTCAACTACACCTTTCATATATCTTTACTAATCTCATATTTTATATACATATACACATATCATTAACACAAACCACAATTCCATAACTAATACACATAATGTCTACATCAATACGCATATTACATGTTATACTATATTTTCAGAATCTCATCTTTCAACTTAGCTTCTCAAGCCATATTTCTTTTCAATAGTTTACTTATGTATTGTAATCATATCATACTTCATAACATTACATTTCACTCCATAGTGCATATTAAAACAAAGACAAACACTTATCTCATTATTCATTTGTTTAACCATTCAAGAATAACATTTAAACAAACACAAGCATGGGTCCAAAAAGGATCCAATATGTTATTCAAAGTTCAAAGTTGCTGCTTTGGTCTATAATCACAATCATCAAGCCCGTAGGCGATATATATATCTCTATCCATGGATAGTGTAACAGACCCAGTCTCTTGGACCTCAACCCAGCTAAACTCGAGGAGATCCTCAACTCGGCAAGACTGTTACCTGTAACAGACCCAGTCTCTTGGACCTCAACCCAGATAAACCCGAGGAAATCCTCAACCCGGCAAGACTGTTACTATTTTACATTTCACATTTATCAACTGGAATCGGCTTATGACCCGGTCTTTTCACCTATCCAGTACTTTATAGGCATGCCACCAAACTCAGAACTCTGAAAATTGAATCAACATATTAGGCACACATCATTTCATTTATCTCTTTCCATTTCATTCCCAATATCAAATAGGCAACTATGCCTCCATTATATTTCATTTGCAATACTATAGCCAACAACCATGGCCTCATACCTCATAATCACATTAATATAATTCATCATATCATCATATCTTTTACACTTCACATTTCATATTTCATATAGACATACATGCTTTAATCATCTCATTATGTCTCAATTCATCATTTAAGTACTCTCAATCAATTACATTGAACATCCATTAAGAATGATCATCATTGATATATATATATATATAAACATAGCAATTTACCTTATTCATAGATTTAGAATCTCCAACATACATTCCACATTGTGCACAACATAGCTTTATTCATAAGCATCATCAATGTTCACTTTATATCCAACATAACATTAGATTTCTGAACACATTTACAATCAAATATATGTTAAGTCTCAACATCATATGAATGTATGCAATAATGTAGTTTGTACTTAACTCATAAGCCATCACACAACACCAAACTCATCTTCCAATAATCTCAATACTTGGATTAGGGCAAAACATTTCTTCACAACCTAATCCACAAGGAATAACACACACTTACTCAAAGATACACATGAATTCAATACAATTATTCATTTATCAATCTCATACTAGACCCTTAGATCACAAATTACAAACCAACATCTCTCTCTAGGACCCCACGGTCGTGGCCTACCAACCCCCACGGGCGTGGCATAGCAAACAATTCTGCCCAATTGCTCTAACAACCCCCACGGTCGTGGCCTTCCCACTCCCACGGCCGTGGCATAGAAAGTGAATATATCTCCTTTGTTCGACACCTCCACGGCCATGGCTTCTAATGGCCACGGTCGTGGCAGCCAAGGCCACGGGCGTGGCATCCAAAATACTTTTTTTTCCGGACCAAACTCATGTATTCTATGTTTTTAACTTCATTAAACACAAACATACCTCAATCATACATCAACTATTCAATTCTCCAACTCATACATATTAAACCCTTACTAACCAATTTTAATAATCCATCATCATCCTCACAAATAATTATTTAATCATTATCAAAATTCCAATTCAACATATCTATAACCTTTAATCTTTTACTATTATTATCTTCACACACTAACCAAATCAAATATAAACAAAATCAATAGAAATCAACTCAAAGAGATAGACACTTACTTGAATATTTTGCCAAATCTTCAATCTCCACCTTCAATTCTGTTAAAGCCCTTAAGAATTTGATATGTGTAATTAAAATCACCTTTCTCTCTCTCTCTCTCTCTCTCTCGTCCAAGAAGAAGAAGAAGATAGGAAGAAAGAAAATCTCCTTTCTTTCTTTTCATACTTATCTTATATAATAATAATAATAATAATAATAATAATAATATAATTAAATATTATAAAAATCCCTCACCACATATTTTCCTTCTCTTTGACTTCTTTTCTTCTTTTTCTTTTATTATTATTATTATTATTTAATTATATATAAACTTACTTTTCCTACACCACTTTATACATTATGTATATGTAATATATATGTTGGTATATGTATATCTCTAATATATTGTAGTTATATTTCCCATATTTTCCAAATACCATATATACATATCATCCCTCATATACATCTATTTCTTATAATATTTTCCTTATATATTTTACCAACATATCTTCTCACAACTACTATTCCAATGTACACCAAAATCGGGGTATTAAATTAATTCGTTACTCTTCTTTTAATTTTCATTAAACATACACATTAAATCCAAATACAACAATAATTATTCCAAGTACACCCTGACCGTCCAACTATACGACGTTAAAGAAGTGCTGGGTGGGAGACAACCCACCATTTTATTCGTTCTTTAATTTTTATTTCTTTAATTTTTTTGTTTTTGGTTTGTGCCGTCATTTTGTTTTAGTTTTATCATTCTATCATTGGTTGGTGGTTTGTTTGCCTTGCATTCATTTGAATTTATAGAGGAAATTTGATTTTGAGGAGTAAATTGAGCATATTCTAGGATACGCCCGTGTCATTGGACGTGTAATTATTTTTATCAGGCAGTAGCTACAACATGCCCAGTGACACGCCTGTGTCATTGAGTGTGTCATTTTGAATGAGAAGCAGTAGCTACAAAATGCCCAGTGACACGCCCATGTCACTGGTCGTGTCTTAATAAAAAAAATGAGCCAGCACGCCCAAAGAACATGCCCAGTGACACGCCCTTGTCACTGGTCGTGTCTTAAAAAAAAATGAGCCAGCACGCCCAAAGAACACGCCCAGGTTAGAGGGCGTGTCGTTTGTTTGGTTGTCACAGTACATGTGACACGCCCGTGTCAATGGGCGTGTCATTTATTGATTCATCCAATCCTTTTGACATGCCCATGGACACAGTCATGCAATGGACGTGTCGTATACGCTGTCTTTTATATTATAGGACACGCCCAGTGACACGGGCATGTAACTGGGCATGCCGACGTCTTTATATATAGAACCGAAGCCATTTTTCATGCAAATTTCAGTTTTTTTTCTCATTTTCTCTCAACTTTCGTCCACACCCACCGGCGCATTCACACACCCAATCACTTTAAGAGAGATTCTCACTCACGGTTTGCATTATTTGCGCTAATTTGCTTGATCCATGCGATTTTCGCATTTTTCAAGTATAGAATCTCAATTTTTGCAAGTTTTGTTGGATTTCTTTCGTTTTTCTTTCATTTTTTATGGATTCCTTGTTTTTCTTTTTCTTTTCCTTAGAATTGCAAGATTTATGATGCGTTTGCTTTATTTTTCTTCATTTTGGTTTATTGTAATTTTTGCGGCATCTGATTAATTTTGCTTTTGTTTGTTTTTTAATTCCGTTTTGATTCGGCATTTGTTTATTTTTGGATTAATTTGTGTTTGAGTTATAAATTGATTGGTTCGCTTGTTGGGTTATAGTTAATCATTATTTTGGAAAATGGTGCTATTATTGTTGGAATTACCATCATTCGAATTGGTTCGTCGCTTTTATTGATTAAGTATGTGTTGATATAGGTTGATTACATTTTGTTTAAATTGGCTGTTAGCATTAATTTTATTGGGGTATACATTGTGCTTCATCGTTATAATACCGATATTTCGGTAACTTTGTGCCGGTCTTTTATGGGTGTTTTGTATCGTGCTATACTTTTGTTGTTATTGAGGAATCTTTTTATTTGTTTTGCAGACAATCAGACAATGGGCCCTCACAAACAATCATCCTCCTGGCTACCCGCCAAATGTGCACGAGGGGAAGGTAGTTCTAGCCAACCCGCTACACGTCCAACTTCTAAATTCATGGCCACCCACAAGTGCCTTAGATTTTCGAATGCCGAGGAAAGGAGGCGATTCGAACTTTTTGGCAACAAAGAATGGTCCCCACCTCGTGTTTTAGATTGGGACGCTATGGAACTGGCAAATATTGCAGCAGATATCCGGGAACTGATTAATCAACCAGGGTGGGACTAACTGTTCTCCATTAATGAGCCTTCCTATAGAGAGCTGACATTGGAATTTTTCTGCACCTTTCAGTTCCAGAAGACCAAGGTTTCAATTACTGAGCCAACAATTAAATTCAGACTGGGAGGGCAGAGATTCAACATGAGCATTAATGACCTTGGGGTGCATCTCGAGTTATATACTACAGAGGAGGTACAGACTTTCGATTATCTGAACTCCGATGTGGATTTGTCTAGTATGAGGTTGCTCCTCCTCGGGTTTGGCGGACCTTTGCACCCACTGCAGATAAATATCAACCCAAGGTTTCTAAGGCATCCAACTTCGAGTCCTTCCCCTACCGAGTGGTTAGTTCACACTCTTACAGCTCGGTTGAGCAGCACAGGGGTGGTAAGCTTGTGAGATCTATTTTTCCTGCACTGTATGGTACAGAAGACCCGGTGCAATGTCGCACATGCCATCACACATTTTTTATGAGCAGTCTAAAAAGGAAGCATCAGGTACTTTACGGTGGCATGTATGTCACACGACTAGCTCGTCGCCTGGGTGTGTTAGATGGCTGCCTCCTTATGACGGTGGATGGTATGCCCAAGTTGTTGGGTATGGACACATTGAAGAGGCTGAACTGGGATAAGGTAGCTGGGCTGCAGGCACCTCCTATAGATTCAGATATACCAGAGGCAGCCCCTTCTGCTCCTCCTTTGGATATACCACAACCTCCACCGATAGATTTTCCGGGTTCATCCACTGCCGCTAGGCCTTCAACTACTGCTGCTGGGCCTTTTTCCACTGTTGCACCTTCTTCTTCTGCTTGACCTTCTTTTGTCCAGATTCCTGCATTTTGAGATTAGCGCTAGTCAGTTAATGTTGAGTGGGATGATGACAGGAAACCCACAGATTTAGAGCATTAGATTTGTAGGATCGAAGGAAAGATAGGGAATGTCGAGCTGAATCAAAATAAGATCTTAACTCAATAGGACCGAATGCAGCAGTTCATATTTGAGCAGACTACTTCTTTCCAAGCCCAGCTGGATCATGAGATCTTGAGAAGGCAATGGCTGGAACAATCCATGTTAGAGTTTTGGCGGTATCAAGGGTTTCACCCTTCGCAACCACCACCTCCACCATACCAGCCACCTGCCCCTGCCCCTGCACCTGCACCTCCAGTTGATGTCTCTGATGATGAGACCAGCAGTGACGACTCTGGCGATGCGCCGATTTTTGACTAGCCCGCATTTTATTTTATTTATATTTCTTTCCTTATTTTCTATCCTTTTTCCATTTCTTTATTTTTATTCCTTTTGGACAATTGCAATTTTCTTTACGAACTGTTTATTTTGTTTGTTTATTTCATTTATTTATGTCTTAACCTTGTTTATGCATTTTAGATTTTTATTTTGAAGCAAATTCGCCTTCACCATACTCTTGGCATCGTACTCCTATTTGTCCACTCATGAACATGGAAGGGTAGTTTTTCTCTCTCTCTTCATTATTTCTTGTTTTGCACACACATTGAGGACAATGTGCGTCTTAAGTGTGGGGGAGAGGTATACTTTCTTGATTGAGTTTTTATTATTTCATTCTTTCTATTTGATTCATTTGTCTCAATTAATTTCTGCAAATTATTTTTGGATTTAAGTAAGCTAGATTGTTGTAATAAGTGTGAATTGAGATGGTTCCCCTTTATCTGTTAAATTAATTTGAGATTTCCTAAATGACAATTTCTTGTTGAGGTTAACTTGGCGATCTTGATCAATTGCTGAGGATCGATTGTAATAGCTATAATTAGGTAGTGGATTGATGGAAATTGGGCACATCTGAAGTTTAAAACCTTAGTTACATTTTTTAGCATGTTATAATTCCTTATATTCTTGAGTCGGACTTAGTATGACCCTTAAGTTTCTAACCATTGAGTTATTTAAAAATAAAAAAATATAAATATAAATATAAATAAATAAATAATTCTAATTAAAGGAGCTTTAAAAATTTATTCCTGTTCCGCTGATTTTTACTCTTGAATTAAAACAAATGAGTTCGAATCATGAATAGTGCTAGTAGCCATTTGAACGGTGATTCTAGCTGAGTAACCAGGGGTCGGCATCACAAATGTTTACCTTTGCGTCAAAAGGTTAGTATCAGTTCAAACAAGTCCGGCTCCTTAAAATGTATATATATGTGTATATACTTAAAAAAAAAAGGGTTAGAGAACTTAAGAGAAAATTTACATTTTTCATACTTTGTTCATGGCTTTTGGATTTTCTGGAATTTTATGCTCAATCTTTTAACTCTGGATTTTTAGGTTTTAGGTCTGTGAAATTTTTGTTTTGAAACTTCTTGATTCAGCTGTTATGATTATGAATTAGTTTTTGGTTGAGAACGTGGGGTTTTCTGATTCGAGTATTGTCAAAACTTTTCTTTTCTTTTTAAATATAGAGGGGGTCCGTCATTTCTGCTTATTATAGTGATTTACTTTGCTTGAGGACAAGCAAAAACTCAAGTGTGGGGGAATTTGATAAGTGCATAATTGATGATATTTTGCCCCTATTTCTTAATATGATTATTATCCAATTGAGTTTAATTTGTTTGTTCAAGTACTTTTTAGGGATAATTTTAGGAATTCTCTGTATTTTGAGGTGAAGAAATTACGGATGAAAGTAGAAGAAAAGAGCAAAATTCTTCAATTGACACACCCATGGACATGGGCGTGTCAATGGACGTGCCCTTGATGCTACATACAGAAGCATTGACACGCCCAGTGACATGGGCGTGTCACCGAGCATGCCTTCTGCAATAATTCACAGTAGCTGTGACACGCCCAGTGACATGAGTGTGTCATTAGACGTGCCTTATATTCAAAATCCCAGTGGCAATGACACGCCTAGTGACATGGGCGTGGTAATGGGCGTGGCTGGCGAAATTATCTGCATTATAAAAGCTGAGCTAAAGCACGAATTAGGGATTTGATTTTCATATTTTATAACCTAGAGCCAACTTCTAAAGCAAAGAGGAGAGTTGTGGAGCTGAGATTGAAGGTGAAGACATATTCTAAACAAGATCTAAACCAAGATTCAAGGATTCAAGTGAAGAAAAATGAATTATTCGCAATGGATTGTTTGGATTCTTTTTCTTATTTCTCTTGTTCTAGTTTTCTGATTTTGAACATGAACTAACTCATTCTCTATCTAGATATTAATGAACCCTAGCTTTATTGTATGGATTGAATAATTTTATTTAATTAAATCATTTGATTGAGTTGTTTTGTTCTTATGATGCTTAATGATTTATTTTTTAATGATAATAGCATGCTTATTGATTGGTTGTAATTTTCATATTACTGACTTAAGAAAGCTTAATATGAATTGAATACTCATAAGGATTGAGGATTGATTGGAGTACTAGAGATAGACTTACAAGAACCTTTAGTTTATAATTCCTTATTCTTAATGCAAGATCTATTTAATTACGTTTAAGAAGAGATTTTAGCATTCTACTTAGTGATTAGGGATTAATTCACTTGAGAAAGGTTTTAGTCTAATTTAGAGGAATACCAATTCAACTCTATTATTTGGTTTAAATGAATTGATTTTCATAAATATAATTGTGGCTAGGGGGATTCAATATCTGGATAGTATTCTCACTATCAATCAATTCATTCAACACTCAATTTCTCTCTATTTTTAGTTATTAAGTTAATTATCTTTAATTACAAAATTTCACAAAACTATTGATTTGTTAAACAACAGTTAAAATTTGCACTAATACTTGGCCTTGTCCCTATTGGAATGATAACTCACTCACTACTTTATTACTTGAGCGACCCATGCACTTGCGGTATTGCAATAGCATAGGTTCCTGCCACCAATTACATAGTTCCGATATCGAATTTCACCTCTCGGTCCATCGTTCAATATTAAGTGATTAATAAGTGGCCAATCTATCAAACTAGCTTTAAGTCCAATGCAATCAACCAATAATAAGGTATACTAATGGAATTAACAAATTAAGTCATTTAATCAAATCTACTACAACCCAAGGCATGAGTAAATTAGCTCATCATCAATTTAAAATAAATATCAATCTCAATATTCATCAAATAAAAATTATACATTGTAATATTAATGTTCATAATAAAACAACAATAATCTAGAAATGAATTAAAAGAGAGAATATGAAAAACCCCTTGTAGATTCCAAGAGTTGAACTACTTGTCTTCCTCTTAGCTTCCACCTTGACGTATGATGAACAACTTTCAAGCCCTCTTCAATCAATGGCTCCTTGAAAGGTGGAATGGTAACTCTCTCAAGCTTACAACTCCAATCAAGCTTTCTTCAAACCCTAATCTTCTAAGGAGCTTGCTCACTCAATTTAATCTCCATACTTGATTAAGTCTTGTCTATGGAGGAATTGAAAGATGAATGGAAAAGAAGATGAAAGAGAATGGTGTCTCCCCCTCCAAAACAAGAACCAAAAACTAAGAACTAGATAGCCCTTCTCAAGCCAAATGTGTATCTATATTTCCATCCCCCTCCACTTCCAATTCCTTTCAATTTTTTAAGACAATAAGATGTTTTGCCAACTCACACACCACTCATTGTCTCCCTCTTTTTCTTTGTTTATTATTTCTTCCCATAAATCCATCCACCTTTTACTCATTTTTAATATTTATTTTTAAAAAGAAAGAGTCCTTTGTCCCCCCATTTGTCCCTCACTTCGTGCAAAATAATTTAAAGGGACCATATGAGACACAACCAAGCCTTGAGTGACTTGGCCGTGTCAATCATTCTTCTTGGGACATGGCCAAGCCTTGAGGCTATGTCCATAACTACCCATATTTCTTCTTCTTTTCCAGGTGTGACACGACCAGTGGCTTGGCCGTGTATTCTACTTGTGTTCACCTCTGCCATTCGCTTTTCCAATCACTTTGGTTCCTTTATTCTTTGGTTTTATCAAGTGGGACATGGCCAAGGCCTTGGCCATATCATGTGATATGGCCAATGGATTGGTCGTGTCTCTTGCTAGTGTCTGCCTCTGTCTAATTTTCCTAAAGGACACAGCCAAGCCAAATTGCCTTAGCCAGTGTCCTACTTCTTCTTTGCTTTTGCTGAGTGACACGGCCAAGCTAATTGGTGTCATGGCCGTGTCTCTTAATTTTCCATAAACTTTGATCTATCACTACATTGTTTTGCACTTCAACCTAAATCAAATACTTCAAACATTTTTCAAATTGAAATTAACTAAAAACCAATAAAATTACCCTAAAAATATAAACATAAATGATTGAAACAAATACCCCACACTTAATTCTTTGCTTGTCCTTAAGCAAAGTTAAAATTAAAACAAACTAAGTAAAAAAATTTAGTCAAGTTCAAGAGTTATAAGAATGTATCAAGACTTCCAATTTCTTAAATCCGTAATCAATATCAAACCAAACAAAACCATACTCATGTAATTTAGTGGTTCTCCATGCATAACCAATGTTGTCACTCCCTCACCAATTCTTTGGAGTGTTTAATAAGTTAGTGTTTACACTCATAATATTTAAATGAAAGATTATCACTATAAGCTTACTTATGAATCAAACTTCCACCACTAAATTCCAATCAATCATCAATCATAAGGTCTTTCATTTGGTTGTAATGGGGCTAAGGTGAGGGCATGGCATTTGGGAGTGTGAGTTTATCCACTAAGTTTAATAGCACTTCAAGAGTAAAGTAAGCAACGTAGTATGACCAATAATCCTAACGTATCTCCCAATCACTTAGCACTAGATATTAAAGAACTTGTTAGGACCTCCACTTATAAAATTCGCAAAGATCATTCCCAAACTCATTTCAACCCTTCCAACAAGAATAACAATTTTTTTTACCATTTTTTTTAATTTTTTACCTTATTATTTTTTTTATAAATTATGGTTTGCAACTAAAGAACACAATGGGTTGCAATTTTAAATCTACTAAATTTGGCTAATTAAGGTTAAATATAAGGTTGATCCTTTTAAGCTAAAATGGGTTCACCTAATTGCCTTAATCATATTGATGTCTAATTAAAATTTTTAAGTAGTCTCAAAATTCATGTCAAAGCAAGTTCTAGCAATTCATCAATCAAAGATGCTCACATACAAAAAAGAATATTAAATTGGCTAAGAAATTAATATGCTCAATTTCTCACAAGTTTAAAAAAAGGCAATGCAAGGAATATCCACGAAATCAATAATAAGCACCAATTTTATCCAATTCTCCAATTCATGCTTCAAAAATTAAAAGTTCATCTACCAAGAAACTTATAACAATTGAACTTTAAAAATATAATTCAAAACAATATGTAAAGTAAGGAAAATCACTTAACAAAAATGACTAAAATAAAGACTTAAAAACAACAACTAAATTATGAAAAAATAAAAATCTTGCATTTATTAACAAAAACTTAGCACTCCACACATTAAGATTGATATTGTCCTTAATGGAAACTAGGATAATTTAAAAGAAGTAAGAGTTAAAGTACAACATGATTTTCATCATTTTCTTTGTGAGGCAAGTGCTACCTTTCATCCACAAAACATTAAATGTTCAAGATTAAAAAGCAATAAATATAAAATAACCAAAAAAATAAAATTTTAATAACAAACAACAGTAACGAAAAATAGCAACTAAAATATTCAACAACTGAAAATAAAAAAAATAAGAAGTATTCTCAAAAGGAAGAAGCTGATATGATCTATAGTGATGGAGGATGTGACGATGATGCTGCTGAAGGGTGGAGGCTAAGAATCTTGGCAAGGTTGCTATTGATTTGTTCCAACTAGTAAAGGACTTCAGCATTATTACGATCTACCTTGCTTTCCAATGCTTCAATCCTACTAATAATCTCCTGATTTTTTTTGGACCCGGAGCATCTTCATCTAAATAGATTGAATCCAAGTCAGACTCCTCATGAACTCATGGTCACTTTTGCCGGTCCCCTGGTGCAACTTGCTCATTTGAAGCCATCACATAAGCCCCTCCCCTTTTTGTAACCATGTGCATCTTTTCAAGGGTAGCAAGGTCTAATGAATCACTTCTGAAAATTCTAGTCATATGGCAAGCGCTCGGGTCAAAACCATCAACAAGTGCCATAGCTAAGGTGGTCACCAATCCACCTATACAAATTGAGCCCCATTTTCTATTTGCTACGTTATCAAAAACATCGGTTAACCAATAGCCAGTACTCACTAGGATAGCATTGCTAGCACAATCTAAGAAAAATAGCTCGCTTAGTTCCACCACACCCATACTTTCTTTCCATGCAAAGAACCCATATGACATAAACCTATGTAAATACCTCAAGGTGGAATTTATCAATTTCGTTGCCTTGGCCGATTTGGCCGTATAAATTCCACCTGAGCCTATTGCTCTCCATGCGAATTATTGTCTAAAACCTTTAGGTACACATTTTCCCTTTCTTGATGAAAACCAAAAATAGCATTCAATTGTTCAATATCAAGAACACATGGTTTTCTAAGAAATTTAAAGCTAAACCTAGTGTAAATATTCTTTTCATCTCTTTCAACCTTAAGAGAGGTTAGAAATTCTATGGTAAGTTATTGGAATTGAAAACGTTTAAGAGAAACTAATTTCTCCCATCCAAGGTTTTGAACATATCTAGTAAAATTTTCTCTAATTTAGAGAGTATCAAGGGATTATTCACTTACATACCTCGCTGGAAAGAAATCTCATGCTAGAAGAGTCAATCTCTTAGAAGATGATGAAGAGGATGATGAAGGTTGCCTCCTCCTGTGATGGGACACCATTTTTGTTATAGGCATCTTGATTCTTTGGTAAAAAGTGAAGCTGTGATGGATTTTATTAATTTTTAATTAAAAAATTAGAAGATTTAATGGGTTTAATTGAGTTTTTGATTAAAAATAATGGAAGATTTGATAAAATTTTGAGGTTTTTAGGGATGGTAATTGAGGTTTCAGAGAGAGAGACAAGAGAAAGAAGATAGAAAAATGGAAGTGAAGGTTTTGAAAATGGACAAGATTAGGTAAACTTGGGTTTTAAAAAGGGGTGACACAGCCAAGCTGGGAATGGCTTGGCCGTGTTTGAGTCTTTAGGAGGGACACGGCTAGTGGCTTGGCAGTGTCCCATGGGTGTGTCCACCATTGGATTTTGTCGGCAGGGGAAAGAAATGGGGGCACGGGCTAGGCAGCTTGGTTGTGTCTGGGTGACACGGCCAAGGACATAGCCAAGCCTTCTAGCCGTGTCCATGCCTAAATTTTTTGGGCTCGCTTGACACGGCCAGTAGATTGGCCGTGTCAAGTGGCAGTGTCCTTCACTGCCATTTTTGCCCTTTTTTTGGTGGTAAGTGTGTCACCCAAGTCTAATAACTTTTCTTCCTAGCTTCACCATGAAACTTCATCAAAAACAAAAATTGATCAAAGCACTCATTCTATTCTCTTAAAACCAAAAATGAAATTTAAATTGCAAAACACAAAAATTTAACTATGAAAAGAAAAACAAACCGATGAGTTGCCTCCCATTGAGTGCTTCTTTAATGTCATGTAGTTGGATATTGTTGCATCATTTGTAGATAAACACTAAACTTTCAACAGTTTTGCAACATCAATTTCTTCAAAGTAGGGCTTCACCCATTATCCATTTACCTTAAATGTCTCATTGATTTTCAAATTGAGTAACTCAACAACCCCATATGGGAACGTTTGAATTACTTGAAATGGTCTGCTCCAACGAGACTTCAATTTCCCTAAAAACAATCACATTCTGGAATTGAATAGGAGGACTTTCATTCCCGATTCGAAAGTTATTTGAAGGATCGTCTTATCATGCATAGCTTTTGTCCTTTCCTTATAGATTCTTGAACTCTCATAGGCTTCATTCCAAAGCTCATCAAGCTAAAAAATCTATAACATTCTTTGCTCCCTTGCTCCTTCTAAGTCCATATTTGTGGTCTTTATTGACCAATAAGTCTTATGCTCTAATTCCTCCGGTAGGTGGAAAGTCTTGCCAAAGACCAACCTATATGGACTCATTCCCAATGGTATTTTGAAAGCAGTCCTATAAGCCCATAATACTTCTAGGAGTCGGATTGACCAATCCTTTCTTACTGTGTTCACCGTCTTTTTCTAGATCCCCTTAATTTGCTTGTTGGAGATCTCGGCTTGTCCAGATATTTGATGGTGGTATGGAGTTGCCACTTTATGTCAGATGCCCATCTTGGACATCAACTTTTTGAACCATTTGTTGCAAAAGTAGTGTAGCCCTTTAATTTTTGACCTAGTCCAATCTGATATTTTTAAACAGTCCAAAAATATTTTTGTGGCATTTTAATTAAATAATATTTATTTTTAATAAAAATAAAAATTAATAATAAAAAGGATAAAAAATAATAAAAAAAAATCAATGATGGAAGAATCAGCGACGAATTGGCTTGGGCCAATTCGCCGCAGGAAAAACCTGCGGCAAAATGGCCATAGGCCAATTCGCCATAGGAAAATCCTGCAGCGAATTAGCCTGGCCCGCGCCCGAGCCAGCAGCACCCAAGCCCAGCACCCGCAGATTTTCTTTGCCAGCTCACTTTCACACGTCCGGCCCGTGCGCGATTTTGCCAAAATCCTATTCTACTTGGTTTTTTATTTTGTTTCCTAAAATGTTTTTATTTCCTTAGCCAATTTCTATTAGGTTTTTATTTTTTCTTATAAATACCACATTAAAGATGCAGAATGAGGGAGCTAAAATTTTTTATTGGACTTTGGACTTTTGAATTTTTTTTGGCCAAAAAAGAGAACCATGAAGGAGCAAGAGGCAGTGAGCAAGAAACAACAATCCATCAAAGGTAGCCTACACTGTCTTTATTATTGTTCAACTATAATTCAAAGATTATGGTGGAACCAACAACGGAGGTTTGAATCTCTATTTCTTTGCTTATCTTTACTGTAATGACCCCACCTGCACAGTCCTATGACAGCTGGTCTATTAGGCCTTTTCTTTTCTGTAGGTGGACCGTAGTCCCAGCCCTCAACCTGGCAGGCTGCCATAGTACTGGACTGCCCTCGCGGGCCTTCCAGCAGGATTTGTTTATTTGGCTCCCTAAGGAGTTGCCTCCCCAGATCGAACACTTGACCTCTCCCTTAAAAGAGCCAGCGAGCACAATCCAGTACCATTTATTGATAAAAATGAGAAAAGTGAGAAAAATGAGAAAGATGTGAAAAATGAGATTTGTGAAAAAAATGTGAAAATAAGGCAATGTGCCTAGATTGAATATGTGAAAATGAGAAAGAGATTAATAATGACAAATATGAATAAATTGTGTGCCTAGTATGTTATTCAATTTTCAGAGTTTTGGGTTTGGTAGCATGCCTATGATTGCCTATCTTAATACCTAAAAAATATTTTTAAAATCTAAAACCCTAATTACACTTTTCTAAAACCATAAAACAATAATCTGTTTTCTCAAAACTATAATCAATTCTATTTTTCTAAGATTTATAGTAGCTTATTTCTTTCAATTCCAAAACCCTATTTTCTAAATCTTAAACCCCAAAAATCTTAATTTTCAACACCAAAACCTATAACCCTAAAATTCAGTTTCTAAAATTTTCTGGGGTGCTGCCTCCTTGACCCCCGCCAGCTAACCGGCTAGCAAGACAGCCGTATGGGCTCGTCGAAGGGGTCAATATTTATTTGTGTATTGTAAGTCTTTATGTTTAACTTCCTTTATTATGATTATTCAAAATATAGTAGCTTTATTCAAAATACAAACCTAAACCCTAATTTATTCAAACCATAAATCTTAATTAATTTTATTTTTCAAATCATCACAGTAGTTTGTTACTTTCAAATATCTAAAGATTTTATTTTATTTTCATAAGCTTCAATCTTATTTACTTAAACTCTAATTGTTAAACATAAAACCCAAGAAATCCTAATTGGCACATGAACCCTAAAGGTATATACTTACTGTTTTATTTAAATTGGATGAATGTTTGTTATATGTTTTGATGATTGATTTATTTAATTTTGATATTTGATTTGTTTATCATGAATGGATGTTTACTTTTATTGATTTGTTTTGATTTCAAAACTTTATAAGAGGAATGTTTCTATATGTTGGGTACCTTATGTATTAAACATCATGTAATTTAAATTGCTTTTATATTTTGGACCAATGTAAAGGACACATGTTCACCTTTCAGCGGGTGTCCTATTTAGTTTTAAACATGGACAATGTGAGAACATGTTTCCATCCTCGGATGGGTGTCCATTTATTTATTTTGTTTGGACATTGCTTTGATTTTAATATAATGATGCTTTATTTTAATTGTTGCATGTAGTATGGATAATATCATTATATTTAAGAATTTTATAATATTAAGACCTGCAAAGGAGGTCGGTTCCAATGAACCGGGAGTTGTGGGGGTGCTTGGTCATTTCTCACCTTCTCCACACGTACCCAACTTTCCGAACCTATTAGGGGGTTGAGAATTTCTTAGAATTGAGTCATCCATTCCTTTTTTTTCTCGGCATGTTTAGGTGGCGACTCTATTTTCTCCGGGCTTAGGCCCGTGTTCTTTAAGGCCCTGAGCCTAAACAGTGCTGAAGTCGCAAGAATCATTCCACTGGGAGTGGGGGCAAAACTTCCCGCTCACAAGTTGTAATATCCTCATGTATACCTTAGAAGTTTTGATTATGTTATTGTTGTAAGTTGGATTGAATGTATATGTGATGTGAAGAGAAAAGAAATGGGAAGAGAAGGTTTATGTATTTGTGTTTTGGGAAAGAAAAGAGGGTTTAGAGAGAAATGTATATGTTGATTATATGTTAGTATATAATACATATAAGTTGGTCAAAAGAAAGTCAAGAGAAGGAAGAGGTGTGGTGGAGGATTTTTGGAAATTATTATTAGTATTATTATTATTATTATTATATATATATGTGGCTATCGTGAGAAGATGGAAAAGATTTTTCTTTCTTCTTCTTCTTCTTCTTTTGGTTCTTGCACGAGAGAGAGAGAGAGAGAGAGATTGAAAGATGTGATGATCTTCATCAAAATCTTAGGGTTTAAGAGAATTGAAGATAGAGATTGAAGATTTGTCAAGATATTCAAGTAAGTATTCAATTCTTTGTGATGATTCCTCTTGTTTGAGTTTGGATTTGTTAGGGTTGGTGTGTGATGATGATATTAATGAAAGATTAAAGTTATAGATATGTTGAATTGTTATTAGATGATGTAAATAAGGTTGATTGTGAGAAGGATGATGGATATTGAAGTTGAAAGTATAAGAGAAATGTTGATTTTAGGGTTTGAAGTGGTATATGCTTAAATGTGTTGTTAATGATTTGTAAATGAAAATATTGTGATGAATATGTAAAATAAGTGTTAATAACATGGATTATGTTCATTTGAATGAGGTTATGTTGTGTATAAAGTGTGTAAATGCAATTGAAAGAGTTTTGGCCATATTTAGGGTTTGTGTTCATGAGTGACACGACCAAAACCAAGAAGAGACACGGCCAAGACTAAGAATTTTTGAGAGACACGGCCATGTCTATGGAAATTTGGCCGTGTTGGATAGATTTTGGAGAGACACGGCCACTGGCTTGGCCGTGTCCCTTGACCGTGTTTGCTACTGCCTGAGTTGTGTTGAGAGACACGGCCGTGTCCCTTGCCCGTGTCTGCCACTGGATTTTTGGTTGAGAGACACGGCCACAAGCTTGGCCATGTCCCTTGGGTGTGTTTGCTACTGTGATGGTTTTTGGTTCTTCATGCATTGTTTGATTCTTCAAAAGTCTTTTGCTCCTAAACATTTTATATACACTCTAAATACTTTGTAATCAAAGAATGACCTAAACAAATGTATGTGGATGATTCTAAACCTATGAATAATGATCTTTGGATTAGGTTTTGAAGAGATTGTGTTGCAATAACCTAATCGTTGAGAATTCTTGGAAGAGGAAATGTATAGATGGATGGGAATAGTTCTTGAGGTAAGTACCAATACATATGATTGTACTTATTTACATGATTTGAGGCTTAACACATTTGTTTGCAAATGTGTTAAGTGGTTTACTATATTGTTAATATAATTGGACTAAGGTGATGATAATGATGTGAAGGATGTGAAGATCATTAACAAGGTAAGCATAAACCCTATTTGATTGTATATCCTTATATGTCTTTGAACATTTACACGTTGGGATGAAAGTGTTAAATAAGCTATTATATTATGAATGTAAATGAAGAATGTAAATCATTATATATATAAATATAAAGGATGAAATATGAAATGGGAAGGTAGAAAGAAATGAGAATCATTCTTAAGGTATGTGCAATTTGTTATGATAAATGTTCTAATAATGAATGGTGTTAGTGTGTTTTGAGAAATGATGAAATGTTATGTTATATGCATTGTGAATGGCAATGTATTATATGAATAATATATTTTGAAATGTTATATCAATGATGTTATATGTATCATATGAATTGAGATATGATATGTTGTGATATGAAGCCATTGTAATTGGCTATGATGATTCAAATGTGATATGAAGCCATTGTGATTGGCTATGACAATTCAATTGAGATATGTGAGGCATGTTTGCCTAAATGATGATGAGAATTGTGAATGATATTGATGATATAATGATCAATGAATTGTGTGTCTAATATGTTATTCATTTTCAGAGTTTTGTTGTTGGTGGCATGCCTAATAGTAACAATCTCTTGAAGTTAGGTTGGACTTGATCCTTGAAGCCAAGTTGGGTTGAAGTTTAACATGTTTTACTCCCCTTGAAGCTTGGTTGGGTCTAGCCCTTGAAGCCTAATTGAGATGTTACAACCCTTGAAGCTAGGTTGGATTGGTTCTTGAAGCCAAGTTGGGTTGATACTTAGCATGCTTTGTTCCCCTTGAAGCTTGGTTGAACCTAATCCTTGAAGCCTAGTTGGGATAATGATAAATGTGATAATTAAACCAAAGCATTAACTCTGAAAGTCGAATGGCATATTAGTGTTTTGGGCCCGAGTCTGTCTTTATTGTCAATGTGAAATGCAAGTATTGAAATATTGATTGTGAGTATTAATAATGAATTATGCTTGGTGAATTGTGAATAATATAATGTTATTAAGTGTAATATGTAAATGAATTGTGGTTGATGATAAAGGTTGTCTTTATTGGAAATGTGATTCATGATTGGTATGATATGTAATGTGTGTATTGCAATAATGAGTGGTATGATGTGTAATGTGTGTATTGCAATAATGAGTGGTATGATATGTAATGTGTGTATTGCAATAATGATTGGTATGGTATATATAATGTGGGGGTATTAATATATTGGTTTTGAGTATTGGTGATGCATTGGGGTTGGTGATAATATTATGTATATATGTACATCATATATGAAATTAGCTAGGATATATTAAAGATGAAATTAAAAAGGAAAGAAGGTATGATAAGAACTAATTATATATTGAATTGATATATCATTATATGTTAATACTTCTATACTATATGTTTATATTTTATATTTGGACTACTAAGCTCTCGGGCTTAGCGCAGGTGTTTATTCGCGCAGGTATATAGATGGAAGATATGAAGTTTTTTGTTATGCCACAAGAAGAGTAAAGTTTGTCGAGACCAACTAGAGGGAAATGCATACATGTATAACTTTTATATTGATGTATTTATGACGAGAAAATAATTATATGTATAAATGAAGTTTTTGATAAAGATAATGATTTGGTAAATGTTATTTAAATTAATGTATTATGGTTTGGAATTCTTTTACAGGTTTTAAAAAGGTAACGAAAAGTGGCATCCTTATACTTTATATATTTACCGTATGTATACCAGGTATATGTATAGTACTTATATAAGGTATCGGGGTGTTACACAAGTAGCTTCCTCCATCACTCACTGTTGCCTTTGGGGTTCCGAACCTGTTCAAAATATTCTCCTTAAAAAATTTTAAAACAACATTATCATTAGTCTTGGTGGGAATGGCCTCCACCTACTTAGACACATAATCCACTGCAAGAAGAATATATTCACTCCACCCACTTAGACTCATAATCCACAGCAAGAAGAATATATTCAAAACTAAAGGACTTGAAAAAGGGCCCCATGAAGTCTATTTTTCATACATCAAAAATTTCAACCATAATAAAAATATTGAGAGGCATTTCATTCCTTTTGCTGATGTCCCCTATTCTTTGGCATTTATCACATCTTGTAGAGAAATTATAAGCATCCTTAAAAAGAGTAGGCCAATACAAATCATTTTGAAAAACTTTCTTGGCGGTCTTCTTTTCTCCAAAATGCCTTCCACAATACATGTTGTAGCAAAATTACAGCACTTATTTTTGTTCTTCCTCTGGTACACATCTTCTTATGATTTCATCCCATTCTAAACAAATATGGCTCATCCTAAAAATAGTACTTTCATGAATGTAGAAACCTCTTCTTTTCTTGAAAATTCAAAACCTTTCTCATAACACCATAAGAAAGATAATTAGCAATATCTGCATACCAAGGTGCTTAGTTAAAACAAACAAGTGTTCATCCAAAAATTTTTCAAAAGCATTTTCATAAGCAATTTCTGTATCATTATCATGAGAGTTTAATCTAGAAAGATGGTCGGCTACTACATTCTCACTTCCCTTCCGATCTTTGATTTCAACATCGAATTCTTGCAACATCAATACCCACCTAATGAGCCTAGGTTTATCTTGTGGTTTGGTCAATAGGTATTTCAAGGCCGTATGGTCCGAAAATACTATGACTTTAGAACCTATCAAGCAAGATCTAAATTTGTCCAGTGCAAATACCACAGCTAACATTTCCCTTTCAGTGGTTGTGTAATTCACTTGTGCATCATTTAAAGATAAACTTGCATAATAAATTACACATATCAATGTATTTACTCTTTGGCCCAAAACAACTCTAATGGCATAATTCGATACATCACACATGATTTCAATTGACAAATTTCAATTTGGGGCAACAATTATAGGAGCAGAAGTTAATTTTTCTTTCAAAATTTTAAAAGCTTATATGCACTTGTCATAAAAAATAAACGAGACATCTTTTCCTAGCAAATGATATAAAGGACATGAAATTTTTGAAAATCTTTTATAAACCTCATATAAAATCCAGCATGTCCTAAAAAACTTCTAATCCCCTTAACAGATGTGGGTGGAGGTAGATTCATGATTAATTCAACCTTAGCCTTGTCTACCTTAAACCCTTTGAGAGAAACAACATGACCTAAAATAATCCCATGATCAACCATGAAATGACTCTTTTTCCAACTCAAGGTAAGATTACATTCAATACATCTTTCAAGTACGAGAGTCAATTTTTGCAAACAATCATCAAAAGTGTTAGCCAAATGATCTCAATTTTGATCCTTGACAACTCAAATCGAATGACTTATTTAACATGTGTTTAAAGAACCTTGTTGCAAGAATATGTTGTTTCAAATAAGTTCAACATGGCACATTTAGCAGTCGCACAGACCATGGAGATGACTACCCCATTGAATTGAAGGATGAAACCATATCACAATAGGGTTCGCGGTCAGAAACACGACCTTAGTCGCGACCGCACATCAACATGAGCTACCGTCCAAAAACAAGGACGACTGCAATAGAATAAACCCAAATCATCCAAATTCCAATAAGGTTCACGGTGACAAGAGCGGTGAAGAATACGGTCTCGCTTACTGTTGTAGCGACCGCCCTTCAGACTCCACGATCGCTCTACTGATTCAATAGAAAACTACTCAAACCGACAGTAGTGTTCATGTCCTCAGGTGCGTCTAGAAGTTCAACGTGAGTCTCTCAATTAAACCGCGAACTGGCACCTAGGGTGACCGGGAAATTCATATTTAGGCAAAATTTTATTTTGCCCAGTTAAAGAATGCCACGTGTGATGACCGTTATAAACCCACTTCAGCATTCAAAAAGGGCAACCGCACCTAGCTTATGCGCGACCATCCCGACAACCATAGCATGGGCAAGATTCCAGTAGCAGAGCACTTAAATTTGACCGTTGAAGCAAATTTGAATGTAGCGACCATCCCTTATCCAAAGACGACCGCGTATGACATTTTTGCGACCGTCCTAGTATCAAGGACGACTGCTAACTACTTCGAACAGTCTGTTAAAACAGGTCTAAACTACCAAGACTTATTTCTCACTATCTATAACGGCTAGTAAGACCACATTGGCTATAAATACATTATTATTCTGCTAAAAAAATAGGAGAGAACAAAATAGATTCTAAATTTGATAGCCAAGCAACATATTTTCTTTTATTACTACAATTAACATTTGAATTATAATAAATGTTAGGTGTAAGCATTAAAAATACCATTGTAAAAGTTTGAGTGTGAGCTCGGAAACACTTAGGTTGTGAGAGTGAGCCTGGGAAAAACTCTTGTAAAGGTTGTGAGAGTGAACCTAGTAAAACTCTTGTAAGTGGTTTAAGTGTTAGCCTTAGTAAAACACTTGTCAAGTTAGGTGTGAACTTATAAAAGACACCAAAGTTGGAAGTGAGCTTGTAAAACTTCAAAGTTAGTGGAACCTTAACAAGTTGTTAAGGAAGTGGATGTAGGATTGGAGAAAATCTGAACCACTATAAATCTTGTGTGTTCTTTGTTAACAACCATTTCTCTCTTCTACATTTCTTGTTTGTTGAGTTTTTAATTTGCCATCATTTCTCAAGAAAACCAACTCACCCCCCCCCCCTCTTGGTTGCCATCTTGGGACAACAATTGGTATCAGAGCAAGAAATTTCTTAAACTTAATTGTGAAATTTGATCCGCTATGGAAACTTCTTCTTCATCAAACTCAACCTCTCATGGAACTCTTAACACTATCCATATATCCTATTTTAATGGAACGGATTATTCCTATTGGAAACACAAAATGTATTTATTTCTAGATGGTGAAGGGATTGAGCTATAGGATTTTGTGGAAAGTGAGTCGAAACCTCCTACTTATGAAGTTGATGGTGTTAAGTTCCTCTTTCCAAAGCACAATGGTCAACTGTCAATGTTAAAGATCGATTCAAGAACAATAGAGCCGCTTCCATCTTGATGAACTCCATCTCAAGAGAAGAAGGTGGAAGAGTTCAACACTTGTGCACATTGCATTTGGAAGTCACTTGAAAACTATAACGAAGGTACGACTCAAGTGAGATTCACCAAGAAATAAATGCATCTTCATGAGAATGAGCTATTTAAGATGAAACCAAATAAAAATGTCACCGACATGACGAATCGCTTGCTTGCTATTGTCAATGAGCTAAAGACGTATGGCAAGATATATGATCAAGGTGATGTAAACAGCAAAATCTTGAGAGCCCTAAGAGCTAGAAAGAACTTTGAATCAAAAGTATCATCCATCGAAGAAGCTCATGATCTTAGCACATTGAGAACCGATGAGCTTGTGGAAAAACTACTCACATTTGAGCTACACAGTGAAAAAGAAGAAGATCAAGGTGAAAAAGAAAGGAGAAAACCAATTGCGCTCAAAGCAATCAAAGAAGTTGAGAGCTCAAGCAACGAAGGTACTAATGATGAAGATGAAATGGCAATGTTCTCAAAAAGAATAAGTGAAAGGAAAAGAAAGAAAAGATTACAAGCTAACAAAGGTACACTTCCTAAATCCTCCTTCAAAGATAAAGAAAAGAAAAATGAGGTAAAGTGTTATGAATGTGGAAAATCTGGTCACATCAAATCGGATTGCTTCAAAGTAAAGAACAAAAGGAAATGGGACAAAGAAAAGAAAAAGTGTCTCAAAGCCACATGGGATGACTCTTCTTCAAGTGAAGAGGAAGAAGAAGAAAAAGAAGGAATTGCAAACCTATGTCTCATGGCTATTGAAGATGACTCCAATGAGGTACGTACTCGATCCTTGAATCTAATAGTACATGATGATATTGATGACCTAGATGATAGTGATTTGATTGAGCACATGAACTTTAAAATAGAAAAATATTTTTCTAAGATGATGCTCTATAAGGAAAAGAGTTCTAAGTTAGAAAAGGATTTTATATGCTTAAAGAACTCTACCCTAGAATTGAAAACCTCAAATGAACACTTGATGAATTCAATAAAAGAGTTAAATAAAAACTCACATGATTTAGAAAAAGTTATTAAAGAGAATGAAATTCTGAAGCATGAACTAAAAGAACTAAAAGAATCAATTTCAAGATTTCATAAAGGAAAAGAAGCCTTAGACACATTAATTGGTAACCAAAGATCACTTTCCTTAAAATATGGATTAGGATTCAATGGCTCAACCAACATTGTGTCACATTCCAAAGTTTAGGTAGTCGAGTATTAGGCAAGAAGGACATAAATAAGTGGTCAAATAGAGGCTCGAGATAGTCAAAAACAAAATCGGTGTGCAAAGGAGGCCCGTGAAGTCGACGGGACCTAAAGGTAATTTTTCGAAAGGCCGAGGACCTAAGAGTAATTTTTTAAAAAGTTGTGTCGGTTCTTAATAGTGACCCTAACGGATGCCATAAATGTGTTCTCGGGATTAATCGGGTCATAACCATGGGCTTCAATTTTTCCCGAAAACACACGGTTTAAAAGTTACAATCGATTAATCACTGGAGGGTATTTTGGTATTTTCATACCCTAGACTATAAAATTATTGCACAAGAAAGTTGAGGGGGGGGGGTCAAAATATGAATAAAAGGAAGCCTAATGGCTTGCCAAATAAATAGATAAAAGAAGAAGGTAAGTGAACCAATTAAAAGTGGCTATTTTTGCTATAAGGTGTACCAATTGGAAGCCAACATCTATACCAACATATTTTCACCACTTATGGCTGCCATTTGGATCAAAATAAGCTAAGGAAAGAAAATAAAAGCCCTCTCTTACATGGTGAACTCGTCCAAACTATAAGAGAAGGAAGAAGGAGGTGATTTTTCCAAAGTTTAAGGCTTTTGGTGAAGATTTTGGTGATAAACAAGATTATAAGGTAAGAGAAACCTATCTCTAGTTTTAGTTTCATGGATTAATGGTTAATTTAAGAGATTGAAATTAGGGTTCATGTAGCTAGATTTGGAGAAAATTCAAGAAATAATTATTTGAAGGATTTGATGAAAGAAATGATGGTATTTAATGGTGAAAATAAGCTAGCAACCATTAGAAAAATCATAAGATAAGACTATGTCTATACCTAGGGTTCTTACCTTTGTATATGTGACATGTTAAATTCCTAGGGTTCTTACCTTTGTATATGTAACATGTTAAATTCATAGGAAATCAAGGAGATTGGAGAGGAAAGGAAGTGAAATAGACAAGAAGAGCAAGGAAAAGCAAGGTTTGGTACTTTAACTAATTGTTTATTCATTTTCTTGAAAATTTTCTATTTTAGAATTAGTGAAATGCTGTGACTTGTATGATTTTTAATTAAATATATAAAATTTTATTGAAGTGAATTTTTGATATGTTGTACCTCAATACGTCTAGAATGACTAAAAAATATTTTGAGTTGAATTCGGAATGGTTATGATTATGGAAAAATTATTTCTGTTAGACCTGCTCTAGGAGGTACCTTGACTGAAACATCCATGTTTCTGGATTTTTAATAAAATTTAGAAAAATAATATTCAATTGAATTTTGGATATGTTTTTATTTAGTGAGTCTAGTATTTGAGAAAAATAATTTGGAACCACATTGATTAAATTTAATTTACGGAATTCACAAAATTCAGAACTGCTGCCAGGATGCAGGGCAACTGGAGCAGTCTGGTTGGGTGAACTACTTGACAAAGATTTTGTGTCCAGTTTGATCTAAAATTTTAAAGGAATGATTTTAAGATGTAAAACTAAATTCTGTAAAAATTTTAGAGTTTTTAGTCAAGTAGATTATTTTATACAATGTTTCAAAATAAGGATCAAGTTGAGTCCAAAACCAGAATTTACTATTCATATGGTCATTTTGCTAATATTCATTTGGTCATTTTTCAAAAGTAATCCAATTGATTCCTTATGCATATAAATGAGCATAATTTGTTATTAAAATGACAAAAAAAAAGATATTTCACGTTGAAATAATATAAGAAACATATGTCGATAATTGTATAATGCATATTCGATTAAGAAATGGCATGAAAATTTTTTGCTCCACTGGGTATCTGGGATAATACTGAGTAGGGTCAGGGTATGATATATCATACTATATGCAGTGCTGCTTTAATATAGGACTTCGGCCCGAGTTATATAGGGTGACGACCCGAGCTATATAGGACTTCGGTCTGAGTTATATAGGGCAATCGCCCGAGTTATATAGGACTCCGGTCCGAGAGCTTCGGCCACAGATTTCACAGGGCTTGGTCCGCAATTTTTTTTAGGGCCACAACCACAGAATATATATACAGTTGTTTTAGTTAGTTCCTTACCATACGTTAGTCTACCAAATTACCTTGTGGAGCGAACTGATAAAATGATAATAACTGGATATATGACATGTATGGATTGTTTTTACTATGATATTATTTTTCAATACGACTCATTGCTTTTAAAAGTGCATTATGCTTTTATTATTTATTTTCTGTAATTAGTTAAAGTACCCACTAAGCAATGCTTAGCGAGTTTAGTTTCTTCTAAACTCGTAGGCTATTAGCAAGGAGCCAATAGCGAGCAGAGGAGTCCTGCGATCTGTCGATCATCAACAAACTTAGGTGGTGCTCTTCATTTTGTATTTTGGTATTAGAAACTGGCATGTACTTATTTGAACAATACAAAGAGATAACTTGATGTAGCATATAAATCTAGTAATGTATAATAACCGTATGGTTTTAAATTAAGTTGGGTTGTGAATATAGAAGTGTGAATTCTTCTTGTAGGATTGTAGATAAGGGTGGATTATTGGGAGTGTGCTTGAGTTGAATTGTGAAACAAAATGTTTTTCAAAAAAAAGAAAAATCAGTTTTGTCGACACTTGGGACCTAGAATTTTAAGGGAGACTCCGTCAAAATTCTTGGAAAATTTTTATAAGGAACATTAATTAAGCTGACATAACCAGAGCTCGTATCCCGATGTAGCATTCCTCCTCGGCCTATTCATAGGTCGGGAAGGGGTGTTACACATTGCACCTAGCACACCAACATTTTAAAAGCCTCTACAACTAGAATCTCTAATGCTGATGTTGTAAAGAACAAAGATGCTCACACCAAGTCTAAGAATTCCAAAAAGGCAACTCAAGGCTCACTAGGAAATAGAGCTAAGTTTTCAAAGAGTAATCATGCATTTATATACGCTAAACATGCATAAAAAAATCACATACTTGTAGTTGTATGCACAATACATGGAATATAAATAGGAAAGTGCAAAAATATAAAGCATTGTGGCAATGTACATATTGCATGAAATTTGGACATAAAAGCATTTTTTGTCATATTAGAAAGGCTCATCTCAGGTTAGAAGATGCCTCTATTGCTAACCATCAAGGACCCAACTTTATTTGGGTACCTAAGAAAAGATAACTACTATTGCCTTGTAGGTATCCCTAAAATCTACTATCAATGAAAGCACATGGCTTGTAGATAGTGGGTGCTCAAGGCATATGACCTGGAATGCAAAGCTCTTTACAAGTATTACATACAAACTTAGAGGCAATGTAACTTTTGGAAATGATGCTAAAGGTAAAATTATTGGTGTTGGCTCCATTGGAATACTTGGTAAAGACTTGATAGAAGATGTATGACTTGTTGATGGTTTGAAACACAATTTGCTAAGTGTCAGTCAATTATGTGATAGAAAATACATTGTAAATTTTGATTCCAAAGGATGCAAGATCACTAATTCAAATGGTGTTATTATATTTAAGGGAACTAGAATAAACAACACTTATAAAATTGACAAACATTCCAATTATGCATTTAAATGTTTAATTTCTTCTGATAATGATGGATGGTTGTGGCATAGAAGACTAGGACACGCTAGCATGGATCAATTAAAATGCATTTGTAATGAAAACCTAGTTGATGGTCTCCCCAAAATAAAATATGACAAAGATAGAACTTGTGAACCTTGTCAACTTGGTAAGCAACATAAGAGCTCATTTAAATAAAAAATGTTGTAAGTACCTCTAGACCTTTAGAACTCATTCATTTAAATTTTTTTGGACCAAATAGAGTTGCAAGTCTAGGAGGCAAGTCTTATGCATTTGTTCTTGTTGATGACTACTCTAGATTCACATGGGTTAATTTCTTAGCTAAAAAAATGAAGCTTTTAATTACTTCAAAATGTTTGCAAAAAGAGTTCAAAATGAAAAAGGATACGTGATCACATCTATTAGAAGTTATCATGGCAAAGTATTTGAAAATGAAAATTTTGAAAACTTTTGTAATGAACATGGCATTTCACATAATTTTTTAGCTCCTAGAACTCCACAACAAAATGGTGTGGTTGAAAGGAAAAATAGAACCTTGGTTAAAATGGCTAGAACAATACTCAATGAATATGAATTACCATCTTATTTTTGGGCAGAAGCCGTTAATACCGCTTGTTACATTGCAAATCGTGTTTACAAAAGACCTTTAATTAATAAAACTTCTTATGAGCTATGGAATGGAAGAATTCCTAGAATTGCGTATTTTAGAGTATTTGGATGCAAATGCTTTATATTGAACATAAAGAAAAATCTTTGAAAATTTTCATCCAAATCGGATGAAGGCATATTCCTAGGATACTCATTATCTAGCAAAACATATAGAGTATTTAATAAGAAAACTCTAGTTGTTGAAGAATCAATGCATGTTGTATTTGATGAATCATCTAAACTTGATCAAAGGAAAGGTAGTACTTCTAATGACCTTGCAGGTACTCTTGAACCTCAAGAAACTATTGATGCTCCAAGGATCAATCAGAATGAACTTAAAGAAAAGACTCAAGATCTACCTAAGGATTGGCAATATAAGAAAGATCATCCAAAGGAACTCATCATTGGTGAAACATCTAAGGCAGTAATTACTAGATCTAAAATTAATCATATAGATGTTAATTTTGCTTTTGTTTCTCAAATTGAGCCAAAGACCATTGAGGAAGCTCTAAATGATGAAAGTTGGATAATTGCAATACAAGATGAACTCAATCAATTTGAAAGAAATAATGTATGGGAACTCACTCCTAGACCTAAAGATCATTCAATCATAGGATGCAAATGGGTCTATAGAAATAAGCTTGATGAAAATGGTCACATTACTAGGAATAAAGCAAGATTGGTAGCCAAAGGCTATAATCAAGAAGAAGGCATTGACTATGATGAAACATTTGCCTCTGTAGCTAGATTAGAAGCTATTAGAATTTTACTTGCTTTTGCATGTCACATGAATTTTAAACTCTTTCAAATGGATGTTAAAAATACATTTCTAAATGGATTTATAAATAAATAAGTTTATGTAGAATAACCTCCTAGTTTTGAAAACTACAATTTTCCAAATCATGTTTTCAAACTCACCAAAGCTTTATATGGATTGAAACAAGCACCGAGAGCATGATATGATAGACTTAGTGCATTTTACTTGAAAATGGTTTTTCAAAAGGAAAAGTGGACACAATTCTTTTTGTTAAAAAGACAAACATAACATTTTAATTGTACAAATTTATGTGGATGACATAATATTTGGAGCTACTAATGAAAACTTGTGCAAAGAATTTGCTTGTTGTATGACTAGGGAATTTGAAATGAGCATGATGGGTGAACTCAAGTTTTTCCTTGGACTGCAAATCAAGCAATGCAAAGATGGAATCTTCATTAGCCAATCCAAATATATAAAGGAACTCATCAAGAAATTTGGAATGGATGGCTGCAAGACTAGTAAGACTCCTATGAGCACATCCTTGAAATTGGGTAAAGATGAAAATGGTAAAGCAGTAGATGAAAAGAAATATCGAGGTATTATCGGATCACTACTTTACTTAATCACTTCTAGACTTGATATAATGTATAGTGTATGTCTTTGTGCTAGATTTCAAACTTGTCCTAAAGAATCACACTTGAATGCTACTAAGAGAATTTTGAAATACTTAAATGGTACATTGCATTTAGGTCTTTGGTATCCTAGAAACACATCATTTCATATCTTAGGTTTTTTTAGATGCGAATTTTGCTGGTAGTATCTTGGATAGAAAAAGCACAACAGGAGCATATCACATTCTTGGCAATTGTCTAGTTTCTTGGAATAGTAAGAAACAAGTATCGGTAGCCTTATCTACGGTAGAAGCAGAATATGTTGTAGCATGTTTTTGTTGCACACAAGTGTTATGGATGAAGCAACAATTGCTTGACTATGGTAAAGTGTTTAATAACATTTCTATTAAATGTGATAACACTAGTGCTATCAACTTGTCTAAAAATCCCATCCAACACTCTAGATCTAAACATATTGACATTAGACATCATTTTCTGAGGGATAATGTACAAAACAAAAATATTGTTTTAGAGTACATAGATACACATAATCAACTTGCTGACATCTTTACAAAACCTTTGAATGAAGATAGGCTTAACTTCATTAAGTATAATTTAGGTATGATTGATGGAACTTCCATGAATGATTAAAAGATTGCCTATTAACAAAAAAATTTCTTAAACATCTCAAGGCATCAACTTTGGTCACTTTGCTTAAAACTATAAAAATCCATCATTTTTTTGCCCCTTTCATTTTTGAGATACTCGCGGTCGTTCCAATGCTTCTGGTGGTCGCAATCTTGCCAGACAGATTCATCTGTATTGACCCTTCAGCGAGCGGTCGGGAAACACTGTGAGCGGTCTCAATAATTTGAACAGTTTCGACTGTTACAGACATTCTTTGCACTCTCGAGCGCACAACTTACTCTAACAGTCGCTAGAGTGTCTTCAGCGATCGCGCCTATACAAATAGGTGACTGCACTCTGTACACTCTACTTGAAATTTTGTAACCATTGGCAGTATGATAGGTCGCTATTTTCCAACCTTTAACAGTCATAAATGGCTACTTTCTTAATTTCTTCTATTTAAGACTATCATACATCAGTTACATGGATCTTTTACCACTTATAACATACAAACTTCCCTCCAAATCTCCAAATCCACTCAAGATCATCTCCTTCTCAAACACTCTCTATTTTCCAGTTTTCTTCTGCTTCTTCAACTCTCATGGCCCCCAAAAAGAAAATTACTTCCAAAGGGAAAGGGAAAGGAAAAAAACCTCTAGGAATCACCATAAGTGAACCTCTAGATGCTCCTCCATCTCCTCCACAGTCTAGAAGAGGTGAGAAAATTCATAAACCTCACCACCAAACCCCTGAGGAAGACGTGAGATATGCCATGCTGAAAAGAAAGAAATTTAAAGGAACCGAATCTCCATTTGGTGGGATGCTTTCAGCCCTAAACATTAAAGAAGAGATTGAGAGTCTACTTGATGTTCTTGGCTGGGGGAAATCCGTTTTCCCTGATGAGGTAGGTTACTCTAGTTTAAGTAAGGAATTTCTCATGTCCTTTCAAATTGAAAAGAGTGCAAATTTTGCACTAGGGTGGTATGGGGTTAGATTTAAGTTATTTGACCAATACCTAGCCTTAACATTAGAGGACTTTGGAAAAATTTAGGACTTTCCTGTTGATGGGGTCACCTCCTACAATGATCTAGCCTTCTCCAACCAAACCCTCTCTACCTTTTGGCAAGAAATTTCTGTAGAGACCTTATTTGAAAAAGAGTCCAAAGCTAGACACATCAAATCCCTCACCCACTGGATGCTTCATAGGATCATAACCTACACCATTCATCAAAGGGCTGATGGGAATGAAAAGTTAACAAAGAGAGATCTCATCTTCCTATTTGCTTTCACCCATAATATCCAAATGAACACAACAAAATTCTTAATTGACACATTGTATCACCATGCTGTCACAAGAACTGGAACCTTTTTCTTATCCTCCCAAATAACTCAAATAGCTAGGCACTTGAACTTACTTAATGATCTTAACTTAGCTACTTTGAGAAACCCTTTCAATCTTGCCTCAAGTGCCATCACCATTGACTATTTAGAACATGCTGGCTGTGTTAGGAAGATTGAAGGAACATATGTGTAATACTTTGGCAAACGAGGAGTTGTTGATAGATATAAGAAAGACCAAGGTACACCATTGAGGAAGAAGGAGACTACTTGGAAGTTGCTGTTGAACTACCTCCCAAGGCTTCCTCATCTCAACCTACCCAAACCAGCACTCCTACAAAACTCATTTTGAGAGCCATCAAATCCCTCTACAGGAAACTCTCTCGCTTCAAGAAAAGTGTCTCCAAAAGATTCCATCACTTGAATAAAAGGATTGACCTTATATCTCATATGCATCATGATCTCTATGACATGCAAGGCAAAATGAATTTGCCTCAATGCAATCTTAAGGATTGGGATTTAAGTGATCATACAAAAAGTCTCCCTGAAGAAGAAGAATCCATCAGCACTAGCTTTACCAGCAATATCCCTCTTGATAAGGGAAAAGCTCCTTTAGAAGAACAAGATCTAAATGAGGATGAAGATTCTAATTAGTTTATTTTTTTTTCTGTTTTTGTTTTTGTTTTGTAGTTTTTCTCTCTTAAATTGTCTTTGTACTGCTTTATTTCTAATAACATTATGTTTATTATGTTTATCTTTATACTCTTACCATTGTCTTTAGTATTTCTCTTACATTTTGCATTTTGCCTATGACAAAGGGGGAGAGAATATGTAAGTTCTTATACAAAAGAGAGAGATATCTACAAAGGGAGAGAGAGATACAATTGAAATTACAAATGGGAATGTTATTTTACTAATGTGCCAAGCTATAAGCTATACACTCCAAAATAAACATGATTCATGCATATGATTAGGGGGAGCTTTGTAGAAATGCATTAACACTCAACACATGAGAAGTTTAAATTGGGGGAGATTGTTAGCTAAGTTAATTTACATTTCTTTCAATTTATATCTTCATTCCATTTGATTGTCAAAGTCAAAATGGGGGAGATTGTTAGCCAAATGATCTCAATTTTGATCATTGACAACTCAAATTGAATGACTTATTTAACATGTGTTTAAAGAACCTTGTTGCAGGATTAGGTTGTTTCAAATAAGTTAAACAAGGCACATTTAGTGGTTGCACAGACCATGGAGACGACCGCCCCATTGAATTGAAGGATGAAACCATATCACAGTAGGCTTCGCGGTCAGAAACATGACCTCAGTCGCGACCGCACATCAACATGAGCGACCGTCCAAAAACAAGGACAACCGCAATAGGAGAAACCCAAATCATCCAAATTCCAGTAAGGTTCGCGGTGACAAGAGCGGTGAAGAATACAGTCTCGCTTACTATTATAGCGACTGCCCTTTAGACTCTGCGATCGCTCTGCTAATTCAAGAGAAAACTACTCAAACTGACAGTAGTGTTCGCATCCTCAGGTGCGTCGAGAAGTTTGACACGAGTCTCTCAATTGGACCTCAAACTGGCACCTTGGGCGACCGCGAAATTCATATTTAGGCAGAATTTTATTTTGCCCAGTTAAAGAATGCCACATGTGATGACCGTTATAAACCCACTTCAGCATTCAAAAAGGGCGACCGTACCTAGCTTATGTGTGACCGTCCAGACAACCACAGCATGGGCAAGATTCCAGTAGCAGAGCACTTAAATTCGACTGTTGAAGCAAATTTGAATGCAATGACCGTCCCTTATCAAAGGGGGCCCCCGTATGACATTTGCGCGACCGTCCTAGTATCAAGGATGACTGCTAACTACTTCGAACAGTCTGTTAAAACAGGTCTAAACTACTAAGACTTATTTCTCACTATCTATAACGACTAGTAAGACCACATTAGCTATAAATACGTTATTATTCTATTAAAAAAATAGGAGAAAACAAAAGAGATTCTGAATTTGATAGCCAAGCAACTTATTTTCTTTTATTACTATAATTAACATTTGAATTGTAATGAATGTTAGGTGTAAGCATTAAAAACACCATTGTAAAAGTTTGAGTGTGAGCTTGGAAACACTTAGTTTATGAGAGTGAGCCTGGGAAAAACTCTTGTAAAGGTTGTGAGAGTGAGCCTAGTAAAACTCTTGTAAGTGGTTTAAGTGTTAGCCTTAGTAAAACACTTGTCAAGTTAGGTGTGAACTTGTAAAAAACACCAAAGTTGGAAGTGAGCTTGTAAAACTTCAAAGTTAGTAGAACCTTAACAAGTTGTTAAGGAAGTGGATGTAGGATTGGAGAAAATTTGAACCATTATAAATCTTGTGTGTTCTTTCTTCTACTCACTACTCAACCATTTCTCTATTCTACATTTCTTGTTTGTTGAGTTTTTAATTTGCAATCATTTCTCAAGAAAACCAATTCACCCCCCCTTTTGGTTGCTATCTTGGTACAACAAAAAGAATTAAAAAAATAGAGAAGTCTTCTATAAATACCTTAATGCATTTGTCTAACATATCAAAAAAAATTGAAAGCATACATCTTTGAAATATACCCGGTGCATTGCAAAGTCTGAATGGCATCCTCCGAAAGGCAAATGTCCCAAAGGGACAAGTAAAAGTTGTCTTTAGTTGATCTTTCGGTGCTATCAAAACTTGGTAGTAATCTGAAAGACCATCAAGAAAATAGTAAAATCATGTCCAAATAACCTATCAAGCATTTGATCAATAAATGGTAAAGAAAAGTGATCTTTCATGGTGACATTATTTAAATTCCTATAATCTATGCACATTCCCCACCCGATTTGTGTTCGTGTAGGTACCAACTCTCCTTTCTCATTCTGAACCACAGTCAAACTTGCTTTCTTTGGAATGACTTGTACGGGACTAACCCATTCATTATCTGCAATGTGGTAGATTACCCCTTCATCAAGCAATTTTCGAATCTCCTTTTTCACTACTTCGCTCATATTAGGGTTAAGCCTCCTTTGAGTCTCTCTTACCGGTTTAGCCCCTTCCTCTAAAACTATTATGTGAATGCACATAGAGGGACTAATACCCTTAATATCACTTAACCCCCAACCAATAACTCTCTTGAATTTTTTTAACATTCTCACAAGTTTATCTTCTTTCTCACTACTAAGAGTAGCAGAAATTATCACTGGTTGTGAGTTGTTCTCCCCAAGAAAAACATGCTTTAAGTGCTTTGGAAGTTCTTTAAGTTCAATCCCCTTTGGTTGAATCTCCTCGTTTGAATCCTGAACTTCTTCCTCCAAATTTAGAGCCCTTTCTAACTTATCTTCACCACTCTCCTGCAAGAAAACTTCTTCAACAGCATTATCAGTAAAATCAATAAAAGAGTAGTCCTCATACAAAGCAGTAGTGAGAATAGAGGAAGTGTTAAAAATTAAAAATTTTACAGTTTGACCTAAAATAGTCATGGTCAATTTCTCATTTTTTAACATCAATTAATGTGTTAGTTGTGGCCATAAAAGGTCTCCCTAATGAAATTGTATGTTTAGAATCTCTAGAAATTTCTTCCCCCGTATCTAAGATAATGAAATCAATGGGTACAATAAAATCACCTACCTTAACTAGAACATCTTCTACGATTTCCTTAGGATATCTAAGAATTCTATCCGTAAGTTGCAAAACCATTTTAGTTGGTTTGAGTTCTCGTAGCTCTAATTTTAAGTAAATAGAGTATGGCATCAAATTAATACTTGCTCCTAAATCACACATACTAATAGTTTTTTCCCATTCCCCATAGAGATGCTAACTATAAAGTTTCCAAGATCCTTTAGTTTTGGAGGTAACCTGTGTTTTAAAATAGCACTTGTTACTTCTGAGACTATCACCTTCTCATTCAACTCATACTTTTTCTTTTTTGTGTTAAGCTCCTTAAAGAATTTGGTATATGATGACATGTTTTTAATCACCTCAAGTAAGAGGAGGTTAATGCTTACCTTTTAGAGCATATTATAAATTTTAAAAAATTACTTATCAAGCTTCTCATTTTTTAACATGCTTGAAAAAGAAATTGGCCGTCTGTATAGATTTAGAAATTTATGCTGCTTTGGTGCAACTGATGACTCCTCACTATCTTCCTTCGGCTTACTTGTTTGAGCTTTTCCTTCTTGTATTTCCTTGCCATTCTCTTGCATTATATCCGCATCCAAAGAATAATCAATTGTATTATCACCGATTTTATTATCAAGTACCTTACCACTTCTTAAAACTGTGATTGCTTTGGCTTGCTCTAGTTAGCTTGAAAATTTTCCTTTATGATTAGCTTGCAGTTGATTATCCAATTGACCCACTTGAGTTTCTACCTTCTTAAGTGAGGCTTCCAAAGAGTCGAATCGTTTGTTGTTCACCTCTTGATTTTGAGTGCTTATTTGAATGAAAGCATTCAAATTGTCTTCAAGTGAAGGTTTCTTGACTTGCTCATGATTTGAACTTTGCCCTTGAAATTGGTGTCCCCTTTGATATGGTTGGAATGAATGTTGAGGTGGAACTTGTTGTTGGTTCTACCATAAAAAATTAGGGTGATTTCTCCAATCGGGGCTATAAGAATTTGAGTACTGGTCATTCCTTCCCCTTTGTTGGAACCCTTCAAAAGGAAAAGCTTGCTCTTGCCCTTCTTGGAATTGTTCAAAGTTTGAAGGACATGCATTTGCATTGTGGCCTACCACACCACATGATGCATATGATTCCTGGCTTGGCACCGGCAAGTTTCCTCTAGCATTCAATAATTTAACTTGCCTTGTCAACTCGACAATTTGCCTTGTCATTTCTGAGTTTGCATTCAGCTCATATGCTTCTCTTCTCCTTTACCTAATACTCTTTTGCTGAGAATTTGCTCCTAACATTTCAAATAATGTAACCATTTCAGCAGTTGTTTTCTCACCTATTGTCCCTCCTGCAACATTATCCATTGTGTTTTGATATTATTGAGTTAGCCCATCATAGAAGGACTGATTGAGCAATTATTGTGGATAATAATGATGAGGACATTAAAACAATAAATATTTGAAGCGATCCCACGCCTCTTGAAATGATTTCCCATCAAATTGGGTAAAAGTTACAATATTCCCCCTAAGCTTCTTTGTCTTTTAGTGTGAATAAAATTTTTCCATGAATTTTTTATACACCTCAGTCTAAGTGGTCAAAGAATTTTCTGGTAAGGCCATTAACCAATATTTTTCCCTATCTTTCAAACTATATAGGAAACATCTCATTTCGAGTTCATTCTCAATTAATGCTTGCAAAGGAAAAGTATGCAATGTTGTGTAAAAATCTCGAATGAAGTTGAGAGGATCTTCATTCAGTAATCCATGGAAGGATGGCAGCATACTATAATGAGTGTTTTTAAGTTCATAATTTCTTGTTGCGTTGCTCAATCGGATACATGATGTTGTTACTCCAATGATCAATCAAGAAAACTCCTTCATAGGTGGTTCCTCTACGTCACCCATTTCTACTTTCGTGTTCTCCTTAAATTGCTCATCGGTTTCTTTTCTTTCTTGTCCCAAGGGATCTACTCCTTCGATTCTTGGGAGTCTATGAATATCATCTATATATGGAATAAGTTCATTTTCTTAAGACCTTCGTCCTTGCATAAATCACCTAGGCAACTCAAAAAAGAACATTTTAAATAATTAAACAATTAAAATAAAAGAATCAAACTATAAACAACAATTGTCCTCCCCGGCAACGACACTAAAAACTTGTTGTGCTCAATTAATTACTACTATAAAGCGACACTCACAAATATACGAGGTAATTGTAGCAACGGTGATCGCCCCAAGGTCGTCTCATAAAGAAGAAATTAATTTACAGTAGTTTGGTTTAAACAAAATAAATGAAATTGAGTGTGTGTTATTGAATTGGTGAGTTGTAATTAAAATTTGAAAGTAAAAATGAGTAGTAGTTGTGTAAGATTAATTCAATTCTAGGAATGGTGCCTAGGGTTATAGATCAATTTAATTAAATATTGATTCTCAAATTATCCATTAATATAATTTTATATTTTAATTTGTCCCTTGAGTTC
Source organism: Garcia nutans (assembly GCA_947685225.1). Classification (NCBI taxonomy): domain Eukaryota; kingdom Viridiplantae; phylum Streptophyta; class Magnoliopsida; order Malpighiales; family Euphorbiaceae; genus Garcia; species Garcia nutans. The sequence continues at coordinate 8,570,965 of CANTUV010000024.1, read as the reverse complement.
AATTAGTAATTACCAATTCATTAGTTTCCACATTCATGAATTAACAACAACCAATTGTTTTGAAATTATAAATTAAATAAACCCTAGAACTTATATTTCTAATTCATTCTTAGGGTGGTTAATTACATAGTTTCAATATTGAATTTCACCTCTCAGTCCATCGTTCAATATTGAGTGATTAATAGGTGGTCAATCTATCAAACTAACTTTAAGTCCAATGCAATTAACCAATAACAAGGTATACTAATGGAATTATCAAATCAAGTCATTTAATCAAGTCTACTACAACCTAAGGCATGATTAAATTAGCTCATCATCAATTTAAAACAAATATCCATCTCAATATTCATCAAATCAAAATTATAAATTGTAATATTAATGTTCATAATAAAACAACAATAATCTAGAAATGAATTAAAAGAGAGAATATAAAAAATCCCTTGCAGACGCCAAGAGTTAAACTACTTGTCTTCCTCCTAGCTTCCACATTGATGTATGATGAACAACTTCCAAGCCCTCTTCAATCAATGGTTCTCTTCTTGAAAGGTGAAATGGTAACTCTCTCAAGCTTACAACTCCAATCAAGCTTTCTTTAAACCCTAATCTTCTAAGGAGCTTGCTCACTCAATTTAATCCCCAAACTTGATTAAGTCTTGTTGATGGAAGAAATGAAAGATGAATGGAAATGAAGATGAAGAGAGAATGGTGTCTCCCCCTCCAAAACAAGAACCAAAAACTAAGAACTAGATAGCCCTTCTCAAGCCAAACGTGTATCTATATTTCCATCCCCCTCCACTTCCAATTCCTTTCAATTTTTTGAGACACCAAGATGTCTTGACAACTCACACACCACTCTTTGTCTCCCTCTTTTTCTTTGTTTAATATTTCTTTTCATAAATCCATCTATATTTTACACATTTTTAATATTTCTTTTTTAAAAGAAAGAGTCTTTTATCCCCCATTTGTCCCTCACTTCATGCAAAATAATTTAAAGGGAACATATGAGACACGACCAAGCCTTGAGTGACTTAGTCATGTCACTCATTCTTCTTGGGATACGGCCAAGTCTTAAGGCCGTGTCCATAACTGCCCATATTTTTTCTTCTTTTCCAGGTGTGACATGGCCAATGGCTTGGCCGTGTCTTATGCTTGTGTTCACCTCTACCATTTACTTTGCCATTCACTTTGCTTCCTTTATTCTTTGGTTTCATCAAGTGGAATATGGTCAAGGCCTTGGCAGTGTCATGTGACACGACCAATGACTTGGCCGTGTCTCTTGCCAGTGTCTGTCTCTTCCCAATTTTCCTAAAGGACACGACCAAGCCAAGTTGCCTCATCCCGTGTCCTACTTCTTCTTTGCTTTTGATGACTGACACGACCAAGCTAAGTGATGTCTTGGTCGTATCTCTTGATTTTTCATAAACTTTGATCCATCACTCCATTGTTTTGCACTTCAACCTAAATCAAATACTTCAAACAATCTTCAAATACAAATTAAAAGAAAATTTAACTAAAATCAATAAAATTACCCTAAAAATATAAACATAAATGATTAAAATAGTACTACAACATTTTGGACTGAATGAAAAGTCAAAACCTGTAAGTGCACCGCTTGCATCTCATATGAAGCTCAACTCATCTTCATCTGTTAAAAATGAAGTGAAACGAGAGTACATGTCTAAGGTTCTATATACAAATATTGTTGGTAGCTTGATATATGTTATGGTGTGTACAAGGCTAGACATTTCATAAGTAGTTGGAGTTATGAGCAGGCATATACATGATCCTGGTAAGGAGCATTGACAAGATGTGAAATGAATTCTATGGTATATTCTGAACACCGTAGATGTTGGATTGATATTTGAGTGGGATGAGAAAAATGATCAACCTGTAGTTGGATACGGTGATTCTGACTATGTTGGTGATTTGATAAATGTCGATCAACTACTAGTTATGTGTTTACACTTGCTAAGGGGCCGGTTAGTTAAAATTCTACGTTACAATCAATAGTTGCTTTATCCACTACGGAAGAAGAGTACATGGCAGTATCAAAGGCTGTTAAAGAAGCAATTTAGCTTCAGGGGTTGCTTGGTGAACTAAAAATTAAACAAAAGTACATCAAATTACACTGTAATAGTCAAAGCACTATTCATTTAGCAAAAAAACCAAGTTTACCATGCAAGGACGAAGCACATCAATATTTGGTATCAGTTTGTACGTGAGATTCTTGAGAATGGTGAAATATTACTTCAGAAAATTCGGACCACTGATAATCTCACAGATATGTTCACAAAAGTGGTGACAGCTGTCAAGTTCAACCATTGTTTGGACTTGATTAATATTTTAAAAAATTGAATATCAACACTTCACAGTGCAATTAGAGACACTACTAAAAATATTTTCTTTTGAGAGAAGATTTGCATATTGTAAATATAAAAATAGCCAAGGTGGAGATTTGTTGAATGTGGCTATTATCCCACATCAACAGATGTGGTATTTTTGGAGAATTTTTTAGCTTATAAAAGGAACATCTCTCTCTTTGTTATATCTGTCCAAAAAATAAGCACATTTATTTATAAGGCTTATTTTTTTTCCCTCTTTTGTATTTCTTCTTTAAAATTAGTAATATTATTTTGGTGGTGTCTGAGGACGTAAGCAAAATTGGTCGAACCTCTTTAAATTTTGGAATTTTCTTTATTATTTATTTAATAACTATTTTAGGTATAGTTGTGGTGATATTTTATGCTGTTAATTATATACCTAGAAAAAATCTGTTTAAGAAAAGACTTGATATTTAAGTGTGTCCATTGTGACCCACCTTTCTTTTTTGAAAATATTTATAGTATAATTAATTGGTATAATTATTCACACACAATATATATTATTGGTGAAAAAATTAATCTAATTTCCACAAAAATTTTCCATAGAAATCATGAGTATATAATGAGAAAAGATATAAAGTTGAGACAGAGAAAAGTTATAAGTGTTTATGAATTATTAGTATCTTTTGAGACAGAGAAGATAATTAGATGTTTCTGATTTTTTAATATCTTTGCTAATACTAATTAAGTTATGATGGGATTCTATGGATATATATAATTAAAAATTATATAAATAACTTTTAAATATAATTTTGTTAAATAATGTATAGACAAATTGCTTTAACTAATTCAAAATTTAATATATCATATTCTAGGAAAAGAAAAAATTCAATGTGTTACATAAAAGTAGGTTAAGGGAGTGAATATATCATTTTCATTTGTTGTTAACTTATCACTTACTTTAGAACTTCATATCCTTTCTCTATGGACTTATGGTCTGGGTCTATGTCCCTATTTATGAATCCGGTCAATTACATTATTCAATTTAAATTATAATATTTAAAAATTTAATTTTTATTTTTAAATTGAGTAATGTGATTGGTCAGATATATAAATGGGGATATGAACCCAGTCGATGATAGAATTTTCCTTCGTCCTTTTAAAACATCTATCCACTCTCTAAACAATAATAAAAATTAGTTGTATGCATGCATTTTATGTTATTTTTGTTTATATTTTTATTTATTTTATACTTTCTAAAAATATTTTAACATACATACATATATTATTATTATTATTATTATTATTATTAAATTTAAATATTAACTTTGGATAGTTTTGAACACTGATATAAATAAAATATATCTGCAATTGAAAATTTTATTTATATATATTAATTAGATTGTAAGGAATTAATTTATTTTAATCCAGTATTAGAGACAAAGCCAGATTAATCCTAATTCGAACATTGTAAGATCTCAAAAGAAGCAATTCTCCTAATAATTTTTTTTTATTCACAAAATTTAAATTCGAGACATTGCTTAACGGCAGCGAGCTCATTGCCACTTATACCAATCCATATTGGTACCTTGAATTAAATTTTAATTATAAACACATATGTATATAAGATTATTTCCCACATATTGCTCCTCTTGTTCCGCTGGAAAAACAAATCTATAGCTGAATTCCCACGATCCAGCTGTGAATCCATTTCCTTTCTTTTGACTTGCTTATTAATCGAAATTTGTTAGGTAATTGTGCATTGGCTATCAAGAGCCGCAGCTTCTTCAAAAAATAATACTACTACTTATAATAATTTTTTTCTTAGTTAATTAATTAAATTTTTGCAGTACATTAAATACGAGAAAAAAATAGTGCTTAATCAACTACTATAAGATGATAATTAATAAAATTTTATATATTTTGAAAATGGGTGATAACATTAATGTTTGCTATGCTTTGTTTACTCGTATTACATATTTTGTTATGAAATTAGTATTATATTTGATAATTTTAATTTTATTAAACTAACTATTTTATTAATCCTATTAATTTAAAGATTTATTAGTTGACATTTTTTATACGCTTTAAGACTTGAATTCAAATGATTTACCTAGATAGAATATAGACTTGCAACTCAAGTTTTTAAATTTAATCTCTTTGTTATAGTGCAGACAATTATTTATAATTATTAAAATTGAATCTTGTGGGTTCTAAAATAAGGAATTCATTAAGGAATAAAAGATTGAGAATTGACTATACCCACACGTGGGATGAAGGATTTATGGTCGGTGGCAATGTGTGTGTGTGATATAGAAAATGAATTATTAGCAGTGTTGGACTGTACTGTTTAATTAATAATTGTTAACCATCTGCTACTAATCTGCCGACTGCCAAAAACAATGTCCGATGGAAAATACAATAAAATAAATCAAATATCGATAATTAGCCCAGCTATCTAGTCATAACTAATAAGAGGGCAAAAAGATGAAAGATTATTTTGTTTTTTTAAATTTCATTGTTTTTTATGTTTCTAATGATTTTTTTTGTGATAATAATAATAATAATAATCAATAACGTTTTCGTGATAACAATCAGTTACGTTTTCATAAAAATATGTTGTTAATTAAACAAAGTTTTTTGGATTTTTCATACTTATTGGATAAAATTAATTAAGTGATTTTAATATTTGAAATTGTTTATATAAATTTAATTTTGAAGGGACCAAATAGAAATTTAAAAAAACATAAAAGATTAAGACTAATTATATGGAAATAATATATACATTTCCAAATAGTTGAGAGCCAAGCAATTCCTAATTTTGCATCCCCATTCAGAAATTTTTGTAAAAATTTTTATTTAATAATTTTTAAAAAGACCTAAAATTGAGAGAATTTAAATATTAAATTACATAATAAATAATAAATTAACAGATAAATTAAAAATTATATAGTAATAATAGCAAAGGTGCATTTAGAGTTTTCTAATCTTTAAAAGTTAGAACTTCAATTTAAATAGGATATATTTACTTTTAATTATGATGATAATGAAATATATAAATTTAATTTTATTTTAATAGAGAATATTTAATTATAATTATGATGATATTAATATATGTATGCATACATACCCATAACGTGTTATTAATAATACAATTAAAATACCCTTTCAATCCATAAATATTTAAAAAATAATTATAATAAGTTATTACATTATTTTAATTTTATACTAATGATATTATTGCTAAATTTTAAATAATAAATCTAATTAAATAAAGATATTTAAATACCTTTTTATTTGGTAAATATTGTTAATTATATTATATTATTTATTTCATTATAAAAATTTTATTCAATAGAAATTATCAGTCATAAATTTATTTTTATTTTATCTCAATTTTATAGATCTTATTTAAATTTATATAAAATTTTTATTTATATTGTAAAATTTTTATTGTTAATTGTAAAAAAAATATAATATTAATTTTATAAAAATAGATTCATTAAAATTAAGCCTAAATAATAATATTTTAAATTATTAATATATAATTTATTAATTAGAATATAAAAATACTAATAATTAAATGCAGACTCAATAGTTTTTAAATTAAAAATAAAAATTAATTATTATATTATTGTAATATTAAAATAATTATTTTTGTTGAATATTTTTTATATTTATTTTTAATAAATTTAAACATTGAATGCCATTTTTTTTTTTGAAATTTTTACCTTCCGTCATTATGGCTCTGCCATAATTTACTGGAAACAAAAATCAAGAGGGTAAAAATGATTGCAGGAGGGCGATCGAAGTACAAATTTTTTGTCATAGTTCTGCTTTAATTAGGAAGAAAACAAATGGGATCAGGGATGTTTTAATTAATAATCGCTTCATCATTGAACCAGTGCTGCTTTTTTCTTTGATGTTGTCATATATGTTCGGTTCTGTTTTGCTCTAAGGGATTTTTTTTTTATCTGAGTTCGATTTTTATTTTTTGTATTCTGAGATTCTAGATTTTTTCATATATTTATGGGATATTTATAGGCTTGGATTCCTTCTTTTGACTGTGTGTTAAAATACAAAATGATATAAAAGTATACCAATTGAATTGCTTTTCTTATTATAAATTATTTATATTTCTTATAGCTACTTTAGATTAAAATATTTTTACTATAATTATTTATATTTTTCATGAAATTAATATAGTATATAATATTCATCAATGTGAGATTATTTCTTATAGTTAGTGTAAAATCAAATTGAGATTATTCGACACACATCTTATATATTCCATCAACCCAAAAAAAACACCTTGTAACATCAAAGTTTTCTACTACTTCCAATTCAGAAAGCCCGAGAAAGAAATCATCATTCTATATACCTTGTACAATAAGAAAAATAAATTGATCAAATTAATGATGAATAAGAGAACCAAGGCTCTTCATTATAAATGTCAGAAATCATTTTTCAGTTGAGATAGATTTTTAATATCTTTATTTATATCAAACATAAAAATAATCGATTTCAGAAGATTCATTTATATTCAAAATGATTTATTTAGCAAAAAAACAATGAAGAGATTGATCAAGCTATTTTTCTTTTCTGACTAGTAAATTAAAAAGCTTAGATTGATTTTATTCTGTTAAGTAAATATTGATCCTACCTTCTTATAATTTTTCAAACCGATAATGCTTTTTTTCTTTAATTTTCTATCATTTGTTTCTTCGTTAAGTTTCCATTTAGAAGAGAGGAAATAAGAAGAAGAAGAAAATGTATTAAAGAAAAAAGAAGAACCATACACTCACAGATGAGAGAGCATAGTCAATAAATATGAATTAAACTTTCTTGAAGTGTACATAAAATAAATAAACATTAAAAAAATGAATCAACTTAACGTACAGATCCGCGCGCGAGCAGTATTGCAATAATTAATGGAAACTGTAATATAATAATAAGGAAAAAATAAAATATTCACAGTTTCTACAAATCTCTCTCTTTTTCTTGAATTTTCAGACTCAGAGATCTTGATTTGGTGTCTCTTTGGGCTTTTCTTGACTTTCCGACGAGAAATTCCGGCCAACATCATAGACAACAAATTCTTGTTTATATATGTAGATGGAGATATCAAACGGTAGAAACAGAAATATTGGGTTCATGTGATGGGGAAAAAGCCAAGAAAACGAGAAGAATCATGATAAAAACTGGAACAAACAAGAACAACAACGGCGGCGGAGATAAAGGAGGCAACACCACCGGAAGAAGTAAAAGAGAAAGAGAGAGAGCCGGTAAAACCATGGTAATAATTGATTTCAACATCAAATGATTTTGTTTAATAAAAACCACCATAAACGTAACTTGCATCCTCAAGAACCCTTTTTAACCGTTGGATATGATCATCTTAATCATCATCAACAAATGATCATCAGAGGAAGTTTGTTTTGTTGTGGTTCAGAAGCATTGTACAAGCGGCGGTGGTTTGATATTCTCTTGGTGCTGGAAAATATGGGAGAGGAATAGAGAGAATAGTGTGTGTGTTGTGTTTGAAAAAGTGAAGATGAATTTGAAAGAGACTCGTGGCTTTCGAGGAATTATTAATAGGGTCCTCTTTGTTTCTGTCTTCATTCAACTAATCCCAACTCATTTAGATTTTTAGTATTGACCAGTGAATTTTATTGACAAATAATTATCTCTTAATTAGTCTTTCACTAATCATATCACGTCCATAAATAAAATTTAATTTTATAATAAGAAAAAATAAAATAAAAATATCATATATATATATATATATTAAAAATAATATAAATTTAAAGAAGATAATTAAAAATTTTAAAAATTTTAATAATATATATATATAAATTTTAAAAAAAGAAACAGCTGTTCCCTTCTCATATAAATATGTTCGCCAATGAATACATCATGCTACTTCCTCTTCTCTTCATTTATTAATAATATTTGTATGATCTGTTAAAAAAAAACAATAACATTTGTATGATTTCGCCTCCCCCACATGTATATATAGTTGGAATTTAACTCAAATGAATTTAGAATATATATACAAGTCACTTTTTATCTCAAGTTTAATATATTTTTTAAATTTAATATCATATTTAAAATTATTTTTACGAATATAAAATGAGAATTTATTCGTATTTAAGAATGTTTTACTCCCTATATAATGATTTCCTTTTAATAGAATATAAAAAAAATAATTTATAATACTATTTTGAAGGTGATCACCTATATTCTCAGAAACGTTATAGCCCCGCCTATATTCCGCCACACATTCACATATTCAAATAAACTATTGAAATCTAATAATTATCTCAACTCAATTTTTAATATTTTTGAATAAATATACTTTTTTTTTTCAAAAATTAGTCAAAAGTTCATTTGTGGTTAAAAATATTGAGGTGGGATTGAGGAACAACTTATTCACTTTAAATTTTTAAAATAATTAAAAATATTTAAAGATATATTTTTAAAATAATTTAAAAAATAAATTTATTTTAAATAATTAAAAATATTAAGAAATATATTTTAAAAATATCAAATTAAAAATTAAACAATAAAAAATAAAATAAAAATATATATATATATATTTAAAATTAATATATTAAAAAGTTTTCAAATAAGAAAAAGTTTACTTTTACTAAAATTAAAAATATTTAAAAATTAGAAAAATTATTTTTTATTTTGTGACCGAGACAAAGAAAATAATCATATTTTATTTATTAAAATTTTAATAATTTAAAAAAAATTAAAATTTAATGAATATCAAATCATGAAAATTAAACTTTTTATCATATAGAAATTAAAATTAAAATAAAAAATATTATTTATAATTTTATTTTTTAAAATACAATTATGAAATACATATTTTTATGATCTATAAAAATTATTATTTTAAAAATAATATTTAAAAATATATACTTCTAATTATTTAGATTTATCTATTTTTAATATTTTTAATTATTTTAAAAATATAAAGTGAATAAGTCGGTTTTACTATGCCGCATCAATATTTTTAACAGTAAGTTAATTTTGCTTTACGATAAGGATCTAAATGCCAATTTTAACAAAAATAAAAAGGAGCATATTTGATTTCAAAAAAATAATAAGGACTCAGTTAAGACATTAATAATATTTTAGTGACTTATTCAATATATAAGGAATTAGAATAAAATATATGACCAGAAAATGTGATAAGGATTGATTATCTAGTAATAAAGTATAAATATTTAAAAATAAATTTATTACTAAAGTTATATATAAATTATTATTAGATTATTATTTTAGCAAAAAATGAAATATTATTGATAATTCAACTTGATGCCATGGCCACTGTGTAACACATTTGTACTCAATATATGTACATTATATACACTCAATATATTTAATATTCGTATAGAGGACACAAAAATATCACAACCTTTTTAAAACAAAACAAATCTTCAATTACAAAACCTAAATAATCTTAAAATAATCAATTAATATCATATAAATAGTAAATGAAACAATACCTGTTAAAACACACATATATATACTTCATTACCAAAGGTTTTGTAACACCCCTATACCCTGTATACGCACACTACATACAACCACATCTGTAATATACGTATACCGGATACAAGAATGTCACGGTTTATATTAAACAAATCAATCTTTCCTTTTAGCAATAATATGAGAAAACTTAAAATATTTAAGTTGTATTATAAAACATAATAGATAAAATATTTATTTATTAAGCAGCGAAAAATATAGCGATATATATATATATACATAAATATCAATATTTACAAAATATAAAGATTATACATGTTTGGCAATTTGTCTCTAATCTTGAAGTCTACAATCAACTCTTCACAAGCCTAGACTCGACTCGGTCTAGCTGAACTCTCCGGTTCTACCCTGTCACTTGTGAGATGAACCACAATCGCGCTAAGCCAACGGTTTAGTGGTACAAACCATGATAACAATATGCTTTATTGTAATGCAAATGTCATACTTTCAAATTTTATAAACAATTCACAAGAACATCATATTTCATGACATTACATTTTATTATATCATTCAATTGTTTCATTATTCATGATTCACATTTAAGCAAAGACAAGCATGGGCCTAAAAAGGATCTAATATGCTATTCACAGTTCAGAGTTATTGCTTTGGTCCATAATCACATTCATTAAGCCCGTAGGCGATATATATATCCATGGATAATGTAACAGACCCAGTCTCTTGGACCTCAACCCGGCTAGACCCTAGGGCCCCAGTATCTTGGTCCTCAACCCGGCTAGACTGTTACAGTTTTTAAGGCTTACGACCTGGTCTTTTCACCTCAAAAACATCATATTTCACATTTTTCAGCTGGACTCGGCTTACGACCCGGTCTTTTCACCTGCCCAGCGATTCATAAGCATGCCGCCAAACCCAGAACTCTGAAAATTGAATAACATACTAGGCACACAATTAATTTATTTATTTCATTATCAATCTCTTTCATAATTCATTTCTCATTTCATTTCTCATAATCAAACTAGGCTCATTGCCCTAATATATCATATTTTCTCATTCTTCTATTTCAACTCAATATCGATTGGTTACATTATGTTTTCACATCTCATATCACATATTTCCACATTTCTTTTCATATACAATACTTTACTCAATTGCATTGAACATACATTTTGAATGATCATCATATCTTTCACATTATGCATTTCATAACATTAATCAAATGTATCAATAATGTAATAGATTACTTAACACATTTACAACCAAATGTGTTAAGTCCTAAAGTCATGTAAATGTATGCAACCATGTAAGGTTTGTACTTACCTCAAGAGCAACTCACAACAATCTAACCACTCCTATTCCAAGATAACTCTCAACACTTGAATTAGCGCAACTCAATCTCTTCAAAACCTAATCCAAAAGTGATCATACACACTCACTTAGAGATACACATAAGGAAATAAGGATAAAAACCAAGTAGGGCAAACTCTACACATGACACGCTCAACAATACGGGCGTGTCTCTGACCGTGCCCTAAACTCATAACACAGAAGCTTTGACGCGCTCAGTGACATGGGCATGTCACTGGCCGTGTCAATCCTCCCTCAACATAGTAGCTATGACACGCTCAGTGACATGGGTGTGTCACTGGACGTGTTAATACTACTTCAACATAGAAGCTATGACACGCTCAGTGACATGGGCGTGTCACTGGTCGTGTCGCCCATCCAGAAAACAGAACCATTGACACGCCCAAAGACTTGGCTGTGCTCATGGGGATGTCAGGCCAAAAATTCAGATTCCGGCAACAACAACACCACATCCAACAAACCTCTTTCTTTTGCCATCTTCCACTCCAAACAAATTTAACCAAACACATCAATAAACCATAATAAACTTGCAAAAATACCAAAACAACTCAATACATACATCAAACACAAATCACAACCATCACATACACAAAACACAACACTTGCTCTTCCAACACCAAACTTAACCTTTCCTTCAAACCAATCCTAAAATCAACACCAATAAGATCAAACACTCTTAAATACACCAAAATCAAATATACACATACCATCAACAATCAAACACCAAACTCAGAACACAAACTTAAAATAAAACGAAGGAATCAAGTGGAAAACTTACCAAAAGTGATGAAAACCCTTAGAATTCCAACTTGATCACTTGAAGCACCATTCAATCTTGAGTTTGGATGAGCAAAATCTCTCTTTCCTCTCTTGCTATGGTGATAGCCGGCCAAAACAAAGGAAGAAGAAGATGAAGATGAAGAAAGAAGAGCAAAGTCAACCTTAATAACCACTCTTAACCACCCAATTTTCTCTTTAAATCTCAACCAAGCAATTTTAATAATAAAATATATAAATATCCACTTCCACTTAATTTAATTAAATTTCCATTTAATAAAATAACCAATAACTTCTCATTTGACCAACTAATAATTTGACTTGTATATGTTGTATATATCTTTATATATATATATAACATATACACACTTCTCTTCTCCTCACTTACTACTTAAACATAAATATATACTTTATATCATTTAATCCAATTTCAACAATAATCATTCCAAAAATTTTAGGGTATAGTTTGGGATATTACAATTCTCCCCCTCTAAAAATAAATTTCATCCTCGAAATTACCTGATATCAAGTCTGAAACAAATGAGGATACTAATCTCGCATCGCTTGCTCACTCTCCCAAGTTGCCTCTTCTTTCGCATGATTCTTCCAAAGAACCTTCACAAGTGGCACTTTCTTATTTCTCAACCCTTTCACTTCATGTTCCAAAATAACCACCAGCTCCTCTTCATAAGATAGATCCGGACTCACCTCAATAGATTCCACTGACAAAACATGAGATGGGTCTGACCTGTACCTCTACAGCATAGAGACATGAAAAACATTGTGAATTCTATCCAATTCAGGCGGTAAAGCGAGTTGATAAGCAACTGGTCTAACTCTCTCCAATATCTCATAAGGTCCAATAAAACGAGGACTCAGCTTCCCTTTTCGGCCAAATATTAAAATCTTCTTCAAAGTAGACACTTTCAGAAATACTTTATCTCTAACATCAAACTCTACTCTCCTCTTCAAATCTAAATAAGATTTCTGCCGATCTGAAGCTGCTTTCAATATATCCCGAATTATTTTCATTTTCTCTTCTGTTTCCTTAATCAAATCGGGACCAACCAACTTGCCTTCTCCAACCTCATTCCAATATAGAGGAGTCATGCATCTTCTACCATACAATGCCTCATATAGTGCCATTTTAATACTGGACTGATGACTGTTGTTGTAAGCAAATTCTATTAATGGCAAAAATCTGTCCCAACCTCCAGAGAAATCAACGATACAGCTTCTCAACATGTCCTCTAAAATCTATATCACTCTCTCTGATTGCCCATCTATCTGCGGATGAAAAGTAGTGCTAAAGTGCAATCGAGAACCTAAAGAAGCATGCAAACTCTTCCAAAACCATGAAGTAAACCGGGGATCTCGATCAGATACCAAAGAAATTGGGACTCCATGCAACCTCACTATCTCACTGATATACAACTCAGCTAACTTCTTGAAAGAATAGTCCATTCTAACTAGAAGAAAATGAGCTATCTTTGTCTACCGATCAACAATCACCCAAATGGCATCATACTTCTTCTGAGTCAAAGGTAAACCAGTCACAAAATCCATCGTCACTTGCTCCCATTTCCATTCAGGCACTGATAAAGGTTGGAGCAACCCTGTTGGAACTTGGTGCTCGGCCTTCACTCTCTGACAAGTGAGACATTTGGATACAAACTCCACTATGTATCTCTTCATACCTGACCACCAATAATGTTGCTTCAAATCATGATACATCTTGGTACTCCCAGGGTGCATAACAAAAACCGATTGATGTGCTTCCTCCAAAATTATCTTTTTCAATCTTGTATCATTAGGAACACACAATCTATCCTTGAACCAAAGGCTGCCATTCTCTCTCACAAGAAAATCTCGACTCTCTCCCTTTTTGCAATCCGACACAACTTTTTGAATTTTCTCATGAGCCAACTGAGCCTCTTTAATCTGATCCAACAACACCGGCCTCAATTGCAAATGAGCTAACAAAGCACCATCATCACATGATTCAAAACTAGCATGCAATGCTCTCAAATCAACAAGCAATGAGAGCGAATAAGTAGTCAAACCTGCTAAAGACTTCCGACTCAAGGCATCAACAACTACATTTGCCGTACCAGGATGATAGTCAATCAAACAATCGTAGTCTTTAATCAGTTCTAACCACCTTCTCTGCTGAAGATTCAGCTCTCTTTGAACACCCAAATATTTCAAACTCTTGTGATCTGTATAGATGAAACACTTCTCCCCATACAAGTAGTGTCGCCAAATCTTCAAAGCAAAAACTATAGCTGCTAACTCCAAATCATGCGTCGAGTAATTAAGCTCATGCGATTTTAACTGCCAAGAAGCATAAGCTATGACTCTACCCTCTTGCATCAAAACACAACCTAAACCATTGTGTGAAGCATCACTGTAAATCACATATGGTTTATCTTCCACAGGCAAGGTAAGAACAGGAGCTTGAGTCAACATCACCTTCAACTGCTCAAAGCTTGCTTGACACTGATCTGTCCACACAAATCTAACTCCCTTTCGAAGTAATCTGGTGAGTGGAGTAGCTATCAAAGAAAAACCCTTCATAAACAATTGATAATAGCCTGCCAAACCCAAAACTTCAACTTTACTTGGATAAATTCTTATACCATCTGCTGACACCACATGACCCAGAAAAGTCACTTGATCAAACCAAAGCTCACACTTTGACAGCTTAGCATACAATTGCTTCTCTATCAAGGTCTGCAACACAATTCGCAAGTGCTTATCATGATCCTCCTTATTATGCGAATACACCAAAATATCATCGATAAAGACCGCCACAAACTGATCTAGATATGGTCTAAACACTCTATTCATCAAATCCATGAAAGCTGCTGGTGCATTCGTCAACCCAAAAGGCATCACCAAAAACTCATAATGCCCATACCTTGTGTGGAAAGTTGTCTTAGGAACATCTTCAGCTCTGACTCTCAACTGATGGTACCCTGATCTCAAATCAATCTTAGAGAAATCTGCTGCTCCCTTTAACTGATCAAAGAGATCATCTATTCTAGGCAAAGGATACTTATTCTTAATAGTCACTTTATTTAACTGCCTATAATCAATGCACAATCTTAAAGTACCATCCTTCTTCTTTACAAACAAAACCGGCTGTCCCTACGGAGACACACTAGGACGAACAAACCCTTTATCCAACAACTCCTGCAACTGCATCTTCAACTCTCTCAACTCAACAGGTGCCATTCGATAGGAAGTAATAGAGATGGGAGTGGTACCAGGCAACAAATCGATACCAAACTCAACCTCTCTCTCACGGGGTAACCCTGACAACTCCTTAGGAAAAACATTTGGAAATTCAGCAACTGTGGGTATACTATCAAGCTGGGAACCCACTACTCTGGTATCCACAACATGAGCAAGATAAGCATCACACCCTTTTCGAATCATCCTCTTAGCTGCAATAGCTGAAACAAACAAGGATGCAATATGTCTCTGCTCACTAGATACCATAACACTTCTACCATCACTGGTTCTCAAGGTAACACACTTCTTCTGACAATCTACTATAGCCCTGTGCTTAGACAACCAATCCATGCCTAAAATAAGATCATATTCCTTAAAAAGCATTTCAATCAAATCACCCAAAAACTCCTCACCTTGCACCACAACTGAACTATCACAATGCACCTTGCTAACTACCATACTATGCCCTAAAGGATTTGTCACCAAGACATCAAATCCTAGGGACTCTGAATGTAATTCAGTCACAGGCAAGATAGATGCACTTATGTATGAATGAGTAGATCCTGGATCAATTAGAGCAAGAACTGAAATATCAAATAAAGAAAATGTACCCGCAATAACTATTGAAGCATCCAGTTGCCTTTGCATCACATACACTCGCTGAGATGATCCAGACTCATCTGGCCTACTGCCTCTGGATGTAGAGCCTCCTCTTTGACTGATCCCAGGTCAACCACCTCTACTGAAACCTCTGCCCCCCCTCGACCTCCTCTCACACTAGGTCGAGAAACTGCAGAATCTGCCTGCCTATCCTCCTGTAGCTCAGGACAATCTCTGATGAAATGGTCAGGCGACTCGCATCTAAAACATATAGCTAATCCACCAATCTTCCAACAAACACCTCCATGTATCCGACTACAATGGACACATGTAGGTGGAGTAGACCTCTGAGCCACTGGGGTCGGTGCACTAGCCACAGAAACTGTAGGTCTCGATCTCTGCCTCTGATGTGGTACTAACCTAACAGGCTGCCTCTGACCCCTACTGAACCTTTGAAAATGACCTCCTCGGCCTCTCTTTGCAGATGAAAACCCTACCTTAAACTGGGGTCTCCTAACTCTGGTCTCTTCCTCAGTAGCAGCTACTGCAATAGCCTTTGCTCTCTCAACACTCCGGGCCACTGCAACAAGCTGAGAAAGATCCTTATACCGGGAACCAGCAACAATACACATAATAAAGGGCCTCAACTCCTCCTCAAATCTCCTACACCGGTCTATCTCATCTGAAATAATCCCACCAGCATAGTGACTCAACCAAATAAACTCAATCTCATACTCTGTCACTGTTCGGTTATCTTGCCTCAGATTCAGAAACTCCATCTTCTTGGCATCCTTATACTCCCTCAGAGTATAGTTATGCTCAAACTCCTGCAGAAAAATCACCATAAGACAAAGTTGGTGGATCATCCATAGCATGGGGAACCGTCTTCCACCAATCACAAGCATCTTTCTGCAAAAGGGATCTAGCACAATCGAACTTCTCTTTAGGAGTTGCTTGTAACTGGATAAATATTCTCTGAACTCTATCAAGCCACTACTCAGCTACTGCAGAATCTGTAGTACCAAAGAAATCCTCAGCCCCAAACTTCCTCAATTTATTATAATGCCTCACCGGCACTTGTGGCTGTGGTTGCGGTGGCGGCTGCTGCACTGGAGCTTGTCTCAATAATTCTACCACATGCCGTAACCAAACCGGCGACATCCCATCAGTAGCTGGTCTCTCTGGCATAGGAACAGGTGCCTCACCAACTCTCTCAACCCTAGCTCCATCTCTACCCTCTTCAGGAGCTATACTCTCAGCACTATCTTCTATGGATTGACGAGACTGAGACGCCATCACTACCTATATCTGCAAACACAACAGAATACCCCAACAAAGATCAGAGACTGCCAGTGCCAAAGCATGTATCTTATCCAAAAATCATATTTTAAAAATCAAACACCTAGGTTGATAATTTCAAACCTAGGCTCTGATACCAAAACAGCTGTAACACCCCTATACCCCGTATACGCACACTACATACAACCACATCTGTAATATACGTATACCGGATACAGGAATGTCACGGTTTATATTAAACAAATCAATCTTTCCTTTTAGCAATAATATGAGAAAACTTAAAACATTTAAGTTGTATTGTAAAACATAATAAATAAAATATTTATTTATTAAGCAGCGGAAAATGTAGCGGTATCTATATATACATAAATATCAATATTTACAAAATATAAAGATTATACATGTTTGGCAGTTTGTCTCTGATCTTGAAGTCTACAATAAACTCTTTACAAGCCTAGACTCGACTCGGTCTAGCTGAACTCTCCGGTTCTACCCTGTCACTTGCTCGATGAACCATAATTGCGCTAAGCCAACAGCTTAGTGGTACAAACCATGATAACAATATGCTTTAATGTAATGCAAATGTCATACTTTCAAATTTTATAAACAATTCACAAGAACATCATATTTCATAACATTACATTTTATTATATCATTCAATTATTTCATTATTCATGATTCACATTTAAGCAAAGACAAGCATGGGCCCAAAAAGGATCTAATATGTTATTCAAAGTTCAGAGTTACTACTTTGGTCCATAATCACATTCATCAAGCCCGTAGGCAATATATATATCCATGGATAATGTAACAGACCCAGTCTCTTGGACCTCAACCCGGCTGTTTTATTAGTTTTTGTTATAGATTTGTGTCTTGTTTATTATGATAATTATGGTTTTATTTAGGTATTTTGTTAGTTTTAATCGGTTTATTTAGTATTTTCATTAATTTTGGTAGTTTTAGTTTATTTCAGTGTTTATGTTGTTTTTGATCTAGTTTTTAGTATGGTGTTTATGTTTTGTTGGTTATTGTTTATTTACTTCTTGTTTAAAGTTTGTTCAAGTTTTGTTTTAGGTTTAAAAAGCCAATGAACCAAATTGAAGGACAAAACGGGACAGTAGCTGACACATGCAGAGGACACGGCCAAGCCACTGGCCGTGTCCCTCCAAAAACCTCCAACACGGCCAAGTCTCATCCAACTTGGCCATGTATCTCATGAACAAAAGGCAACGCGGATTTTTAAGCGGAGGATTCGTATAAATATGGATTTAGGGTTTTTTCAGGGGGTTGTTGAGAGTTTTGAGATTGAATCAGCCGTCAAAGAGAGTTTAGGGTTTTGTTTTGATTACACTTTGATTAATTTAGCTTAGATTAGATTGTTCTAGCATTGATACATCCTTCTTGCAAGATTTGAACAAGAGATTCTTCAGAAGCTTCAAGGAGTTTGTAACTTGGTTTTGTTCTTGAACTTTATCTTTTTAATTTCATTGGAATTGTATTTATGGATATTATCATGTCTAAATTGATTTCTTTGAATATTAATGAGATGAGTATGTTTGATAGCATTATGAACTAATTTGATCTAGTCTAGGGTTTGTATGGATCTGCTATGATTGTATGAATTGGTTATTACTCTTAACTCAATTATTTCTTTAAGCCTTTATTGAATGAATTATTGCTAATATATAATTGATTGGCCACCAATTATGTGTTTTAGGTATTAGATGATGGATTGAGAAATGAAGTCTAATGCTGGAACAATTCAATTAAGGACTTAGGTGAATTAGAGATATAACCTAGGAAAAGATTATTTCAATTGGAACAAGATTATTTGAGAGAGGTTTGAATGCGAGAGCTTATTTCCTTTATTCAATTAATTAAGTTGCTTGAGATTTAATCTTTGAAATTAAATTGGTTAAGAGGAATAACTATTCATACATATAAGTAGAAGAGAAGTTCAAACCCTAGACCTTTCTATTAAGTGAATCAAAACATCAGCTCAATTTACTTTTATTGTTTTAAACTTCGATCAATCTGTCTTTATTAATTGTTAGCAATTTAAATTTATTCATTACTTGTTATTTATAATTTGATAATCAATTAGCTACTTTAGCTTCCTTGTGAGATGACCTTGGGGCGATCACCTTTGCTACAGCTACATTGTATACTTGCGAGTGATGCTTTGTGGTAGAGTTAATTAGAGCGCAACAAGTTTTTGGCGCCGCTGCCGGGGAGGCTAATTGGCGTAATTGTTTATTAGTCTTAGATATTTTAGATTATTTTTCATTATTTACCTTTTATTTTATTTGTCTTTTGATTTTTATAATTCTTTTGTTCTAGAAATTTTGTTTATGCAAGGCAGGAGATCACTTGGAGGAGAGCTATACCCAGTCATTCCAAAAATTCAGAGAGTGAAAAGGAGCACGGAAGAGTTTGAACTGTACACCGGATTTGATACTACAGAGGAGGAAACTTCTGATTTTGAGTCGGAATCTGCACAATCTATTAAAATGGCTGAAGAAAGACAAAGGACTATGAGAGACTTTGCTAGACCTGTCATTGGAACTTCCACTTCTTGTATAAGATTGACAGATGCAGCAAGAAACTATGAATTGAAGAACATCCATTACAATATGCTTCCATCATTCTATGGAGTTCCAAATGAAGATCCTTTGAACTTTATTCGAGATTTTTATTCTACCCTCAACACTTTTCCTTTGGGAGGACTAACAGAGGATCAGTTGAGGATGAGATGCTTCCCATATACTTTGAAGGATAGGGCAAAGAGCTGGTTAATGATGTTGCCCGAAAATTCTTTGACAACTTGGGAGCAAGTTTATAACAAGTTAATGGGCAAATTTTATTCTCATCAAAAGACAGCTGAATTGAGAGGGAAGATTGCTACATTCTCTCAATTTGAAGGAGAGCCATTTCATGAGGCTTGGGATAGATTTAAAATGTTATTGATCCAGTGTCCACATCATCATTACCGACTTCAACTTCTTAATCAGTTTTTCTACGATGGTTTAACCCAGCAATTTCAGAACACTGTTGATAATGCAGCTGGGGGAGCTATGGGAGAAAAGACAGCTGATGAGACTTATGAGATCTTTGAGATGTTGGGAATTAATTCTCAACATAAAGGTGTAAGAGGAAGAAGTAAAGGGGTGAATCAATTGGAAGCCAATAGTGAGATGGTTAGTCAAATAGCTGAATTGACAAGGCAGGTTCAGATGTTGAACATGAAGAACAATATTTCTTCATCTACTCAAGAAGTTTGTGGAATCTGTGGGACATTCGGGCATGGAGCAAATATATGCCCCTCTGCATATGAGTCTTTTGGTAATGAAGTCGAGCAAGTCAATGCTATGGGGGGATTTCAACCAAGGGCCCGGAATGATCCTTAATCCAATACTTACAATCCTGGTTGGCGGAGCCACCCAAATTTTTCCTGGACAACAAATAATACTCAACAGCCTTTCCATTTGCTCCAGAGACAGAACCAACAGCAAGGTCAATCCTCAAATCAAGGGTAGCCTAAGAGAGAGAGTTTGGAAGAAAGTTTACAGGCTTTTATCCAAGTCAGTGCTAAAAATCAAGAGATGAACAACAAGAGGCTGGATTCCTTAGAAGCATCTTTTAAGAAAGTGGAGACCCAAGTGGGGCAACTTGCTCAACAGTTGCAGATTCAACAAAAGGGGAAATTCCCAAGTCAACCTGAGCAGGCACAATCAGTGACTGTTCTTAGAAGTGGCAAGGTAATTAACAATAATGTTGAAAATAATTCTGTGAATGCAGGTGAGCAAGAGAATAAAAAGGAAGAAGAGCCACAGAACAAAGGTGCTGGAGAAAGATCAAAGGAGAAGTCCCCTACAGCAGATTTGCACAAGGCAAGCAATCCATACCGGCCACCTATACCATTCCCCAGTAGGTTGAAGGATGATAAAAAAGATAAGCAATTTTCAGATATCTTCAACATGCTGTCTAAGGTAAGTATTAACTTACCCTTACTTGAAGCAATTAAGAACATGCCGGCTTATGCTAAATTCTTCAAAGATCTGAATACCAAGAAAAAGAGGTATGAGCCTAATGAAAAGGTGATAGTTTCAGAGGTAGCTAGTGCTGTTTTGCAGTATAAACTACCTCCCAAGCTAAAGAATCCTGAAAGTTTTATCATTCAAATTACTATGGGGAATGGAAAGGGTACTGATGGCATGTGTGACTTGGGAGCCAGTGTGAATTTAATGCCTTATTCTGTGTACCTTGAATTAGAATTAGGGGAACTTAAACCAACAAAAATGGTGTTGCAATTAGCTGATAGATCTCTTAGATTCCCGAAAGGGGTTATAGAAGATGTTTTAGTTAAGGTTGGAGGGTTAATAGTACCTGTGGATTTCATAGTTCTTAACATGGAAGGAAGTAACCCTTCACCATCAGCACACACTATTCTGCTGGGTAGGCCTTTTATGGTGACTACCAACACTTTGATAGATGTTAAAAATGGTAAATTATCAATGACTGTCTTGGGACAAACTGTTGAATTTTCTATTTTTAACACTTCTCCTATTCCTACAACTGCTTTATATGAGGATTGTTCTTTCATTGATTGTGTTGATGCAGTTGTTTCAGATGTTTTCTTGCAGACAGGTTCCTCTGATAAATTGGAGCTAGCATTGACCTTAGATAGTGATGTGGATATTTTTGATGCAGAAATAGCCAGTTGCCTTGAAACATTAGAGAGAGCTGAAATAGAGGAACTTGAAGAGGACCCAGTAGTTGAACTTCCCTCCATTGAAAAGGAAGAGAAGAACCCTTCACTTGAGTTAGAGCTGAAAGAGTTACCTAAGAATCTGAAATATGTGTTTTTAGGAGATCACAATACCTTACCTGTGATAATATCTAGTGAACTTAGTGAAGAAGAAGAGATGAGGTTGGTGAGTGAGCTTAAAAGATTGAAAAAAGCTATAGGATGGGGATTGAGTGACATCAAAGGTATTAGCCCTTCAATGTGCATGCATAGAATCACCTTAGAAGAGGGAGCTAAACCTGTGAGGGAGACCCAAAGGCGCCTTAACCCAAATATGAGTGAAGTGGTTAAGAAGGAAGTGCTCAAATTGCTGGATGAAGGAGTAATTTATCCAATAGCTAATAGTGAGTGGGTGAGCCCAGTAAATGTAGTTCCTAAAAAATCAGGAATCACTGTTGTGAAAAATGAAAATAATGAATTGGTTCCTACTAGGACTACTACTGGGTGGAGAATGTGTATTGATTATAGGAAGTTGAACAATGCTACAAAGAAAGATCATTTCCCTCTTCCTTTTATTGATCAGATGTTAGATAAACTTTCTGGACACTCACATTATTGCTTTTTGGATGGCCTTTCAGGTTACTATCAGGTGCCGATAGCACTAGAGGATCAGTCCAAGACTACCTTTACTTGCCCTTTTGGGACTTATGCATTTCGGCGTATGCCCTTTGGCTTGTGCAATGCACCTGCAACTTTTTAGAGATGCATCATGTCTGTCTTCTCAGACATGATAGATGATTTTATTGAGGTATTTATGGATGACTTTTCTGTTTTTAGTAGTTCTTTTGATAATTGCCTCATTAAACTTGTTCGTGTGCTTGAGAGATGCATTGAATGTAACCTCACTTTAAGTTGGGAAAAGAGTCATTTTATGGTTACTCAGGGCATTGTCTTAGGTAATGTGATGTCAAGTAAAGGGATTGAGGTGGATAAGGCTAAAGTTGAATTGATTGCTAAGTTACCCCCACCTACCTCTGTTAAGGGAATAAGAAGTTTTCTAGGGCATGCAGGTTTTTACAGGAGGTTTATTAAGGATTTTTCCAAAATAAGCCAACCATTGTGCCATTTGTTGGGGAAAGATGTTCCATTTGAATTTACTGCACAATGCATGCAAGCTTTTAATTCCCTTAAGGAAAAACTGACTAGTGCACCGGTAATTGTAGCTCCTGTTTGGTCTTTACCTTTTGAAATCATGTGTGATGCCTCTAATCATGCAGTAGGAGCTGTTCTTGGGAAAAGGGTTGATAAATACTTGAGAGTAATATATTATGCTAGCTTGACCCTGAATAGTGCACAAATGAATTACACAACAACTGAGAAGGAAATGTTAGCTGTTGTTTTTGCTTTAGATAAGTTTAGAGCATATTTAATTGGGTCGAAAATTATTGTGCATTCTGATCATGCAGATCTAAAAGATCCGCTTAATTAGATGGGTGCTGTTATTGCAAGAATTTGATTTCCAGATCAAAGATACTAAGTGTAGTGAGAATGTTGTTGCTGATCATTTATCTAGATTACCCTTCTTTAGTGAAAATCTTGCATCTGATAGCATTCATAAAAATTTAGAAGCATTTCCTGATGAACAGCTGTTTGTGGTAATTAATGCACCTTGGTTTGCAGATATTGCTAACTATCTTGCCTGTGGTATTTTGCGTTCTAACATGTCATTTCAGGAGAAGAAAAAGTTCTTACACTTGAGTAAATTTTATTTTTGGGATGAACCTTACTTATTCCGGATTTGCAAAGATGAGATAGTTCGCAGGTGTGTATCCAAGGAAGAACAACTGAGTGTTCTTCAATTTTGTCATGACCTTCACTGTGGTGGTCATTTTGGAGGAAGAAAGACTGCAGAAAAGGTGCTACAAAGTGGTTTTTACTGGCCTACCTTATTTAAAGATGCTCAAGAGTATTGTAAGCACTGTGATCGTTGTCAAAGAGTAGGTAACATTGGGAGGAGGAATGAAATGCCCCTTCAATCATATATTGGTGTTGAACTATTTGATGTGTAGGGAATTGACTTCATGGGTCCTTTTCCTAAGTCTTTTGGTTTTGAATATATTTTAGTTGCTGTTGATTATGTTTCCAAATGGGTGGAGGCAATCCCCACCCGTACTAATGATGCTAATGTAGTTGTTAAATTTGTGAAGGAAAATATTCTTAGCAGATTTGGTACGCCAAGGGTAATAGTCAGTGATGGGGGAAGCCATTTTTGCAACAGACTTTTTGAGAAGTTAATGCACAAATCTGGTGTGAAGCACAATGTGGTAACCCCATACCATCCACAGACTTCTGGGCAAGTTGAAACATCAAACAAGCAACTAAAAGGAATTCTGGAGAAAATAGTCAACACATCAAGGAAGGATTGGGGAAGCAAATTGCATGATGCACTATGGGCATATCGGACTGCTTTCAAGACTCCTCTTGGTATGAGTCCATACCGATTGGTCTTTGGAAAAGCTTGTCACTTACCAGTGGAGTTGGAGCACAGAGCCTATTGGCAATCAAGACTCTGAATTTGGACTTGGAAAAAGCAAAGAGAGAACGATTTCTACAAATTTCAGAGTTAGATGAGCTGAGGAATGAGGCATATGAGAGCTCGAGGATTTAAAAGGATCGCATTAAAGCACTTCATGACAGAATTATAGTGCGAAAGACTTTGAGTCCAGGTATGAAAGTTTTACTTTTTAACTCTCGACTCCATCTGTTTCTAGGTAAACTCAAGTCTCGATGGAGTGGTCCTTTTGAGATAACCAAGGTATATCCTTCTGGTGCCATTGAATTACTTAACTCTCGAACAAATGAGACTTTTAAAGTAAATGGATAGAGAGTTAAGCCATATAATGAAGGATTTCAAGAAGTGAGGATCATTGACAGCACTTTGATCCATGATCCCTAAGTCTTGCATGATGTCCAACTTTATGACATTAAAGAAGCGCTAAATGGGAGGCAACCCATTGGTTTGCATTTCTTTTTCATAGTTGTAATTTTAAATTTAGCAAATTTTGATTTTATGTTTGTTTAAATAAATGGAATGGGTGCTATGATCGGTTTTTATTTTTCTAATGTGTTTCAGGGTCGATCGGAGAAGGGGTTTACAATTTCATTGATATTTGGTGATATAAAAAAAAATTTAAAAGTTAAAAGTGGCAGAAGGAGACACGGCCAAGGAGCTTGGTCGTGTCCCTTGGCAGTGTCACATGGGACACGGCCAAGCCTCAATAAAAAAAATTGGTTTTTCTTTTGATTTTGCAAATTTGGACAGTGGGTGACACGGCCAAGGAACTTGGCCGTGTCCCTTGGCCGTGTCACATGGGACACGACCAAGCTTCACCAAATTGTTCTTTGTTTTTATTTTGCACCTCTCCTTACAGTAGCAGACACGCCCATGGGACACGGCCAAGTCACTGGCCGTGTCCCTCAAAACACACAAGACACGGCCGTGTTCACCCTAACTTGGCCGTGTCTCCCACTTTTTCACTTTAAAAACATGATTTTTTGCACATTCTATCCTAATTTTCTTCTGTTTTCTCTCTCGCTCTCTCAACTTCTCTCTCTCGCAATCTCCATTAATTGTGCTTCCAAGCTCCAAATCCTCCATTAAACCTCAAATTTCTTCACCACAACTAAAAATAATCCATTAAAACTTCTTCTTCTCTCATAAAAGTTTGATTTAATCAAGTTTTGGTGTTAAATTTTTTAGATTTCTCAAGATGCCAAGAACAAAGATAGTTTCACACCACAAGAAGAAGATACCTACAACTGAAGGGGCTTCTTCATCTTCATCGGTTTCATCTTTGAAGAAAGCAAATTTTTTGGCTCGGGGTTTCTTGGGAGAACCTAGTTTCTTTGCGACCTTTGCAATTTCAAGAGCTTACTTTGGAGTTCTTAATTTCTCTTAATGTTGAAAGAGATGCACAGAAAATATGCTCTAGGTTGAGTTTTAGGTTGTTTGGAAAATCAATTGTGATGAGTATTGAACAATTAAATGGTATATTTGGTTTCCATCAACATGGCGAAAGGTCGGTTCCTAAGGAGTTTAAACAACAATTTGCTTGGGGAGCTTTGGGCCCAGGGACTTATGTGGCCAAATCGGCCAAAGCAACTAAATTGAGAAATCCCACTTTGAGGTACTTGCATCATTTTATGTCATGCGGATTCTTTGCTAGGAAGGAAAGCCAGGGTGTGGTGGAACTGAGTGAATTATTTTTCTTAGATTGTGTGGTTAATGTTGTGCCTATTAGTTCCGGCTATTGGTTAGCCGATGTGTTTGATAGTGTGGCAAAAAAGAAGAAGGGGGGCTATCTGTTGTATTGGAGGATTGGTTACCTCATTGGCGTTAGCCCTTTTTGATGATTTTGACCCGAGTACCTGTCGCATGACTAGAATTACGGGTAATGATTCTTTGGATTTAGCCACATTAGAGAAGATGCATATGGTGGTGCATAGGAGAGGGGCTTATATGATGGCTTCAGCTGAGCCAGAAGCACCGGGGGACAAGCAGTAGAGAGCACGGGTTCAAGAAGAGTCCGACTCAGATTCTCTTGATCTATAAGAGGATGCTCCGGTCTCAGCTAATCAAGAGGTACTTAATAGGATTGAGGCCCTGGAGGGAAAAGTAGATCGACTGGATGGCAAGGTGGACCGTAACCATGCTGAGGTTTTGCAGCAGTTGGAACAGATTAATAACAACCTTGCAAAGATTTTGAGTCTCCATCCCTCGGCTGCATCATCTTCACACCCGCCTTCACCATAGACTTTGAGTTCCTTGCTTTATTGTGTTTAGCTTATTTTTGTTATTTTTCATTTTTGTTTTTAATGTTAACATTTTATATTTTGGATGTTTTATTTTTATATATTGTATTTTGTTTGTTTTTGAACATTTGTGTTTGTGATGAAAAGTTAGGGTTTTGCCTCACCAGGGTACGTTGGAAGACAGGTTGTACTTAACTCTTTCTCTTTATTATTCTTGTTTTCCATTGAGGACAATGTAAATTCTAAAGTGTGGGGTAATCTTTTAGCTTTTCTTTAATTTGTGTTTTGTTTGTCGTGGTGTGTTTTATTGTGTTATGCATGGTATAATTGTTGAAAATTTATTGATCTTTTCTGTGATTCTAGCATTATAGTTGAGACTTTAGTATCAACATAGAAATGAGCATTTGAATTCATTCAGGATCGATTTTCACATTCTGCAATTTATGACATATAAATCTTTGTGAACCCACCTTTGTGAGTTTTGAGCCTTATAGATTGAATTTTATTGTCAATTGATTTTCTTTTCTTGAGTGTGCACCTTCATGATTTTGCATCTCTAGAGTTTGCTTTTGCATACTGATTGAACTCACATTATGATTTTATCTCAAGTTTTAAAATGATGAAGGCAAATTAGGTTAGCCCTTTAGCTTAAAAAGACCTCCCTTAATATTGATTTCCTTAGTGAGCCAAGTTGAGCCTTTGACCTTTTTCTTATTTGATCAACACAATTCACAACTCAACTTTCTCTTATTATCATCATACCTGCATTAAGGAATGGAGTTTTGTGATATGACAATAGGTTGGTTTATTTCAAAGTGTGGGGTAAGCAAGTAAAATTTTTTTTTTTTACTATTTGGGGTTGAAATTCATACTTTGCACTTTGTATTTGACTAAGAGTTGATTATTCTTTTCCTCTTCATTTTAAGCTAGATGTTTTATGCAAGTTTATATTTTGTATATATATATTAAAAAAATGAAAAAAATAAAAAAATGATGATAAAAATGAAAGAAAAAGAAAAAGAAATAAAAAAAAGATATATATATATATATATACAAAATTCATATATTTTCTAGCATTAGAGGAATGTTGACTCATGTATTTTTCTTGAAGTATGCAAGTATGTGAAAGTATCAAGGTTGGTGAGTATGCCATTTGAGGGAGTTATGAGTTTCTTAGCAAGAGTATTGTCTAAATTAGATACTCCATTTCTTGATGCTCCAGCTTAAATGTCTTTTCTCACACCTTCACCTTAGCCCCATTACATCCAAATGAAAGACCTTCGGATTATTTCTTGAGAAAATCAGTGAGAGAGATTGGATAATTAAGCAAGTTTATGGTAGTATGCAGTCATGAGTGGTTTGAGTGAAATAACCTTTGAAATCGAGTGAAACACTTAGAAGAGAGATAAGATTTGTATGTTTGGATTAATGAATGAGTTAAGAAAATCTTGATTGAAGGAAATTGCAATTATTTATGTCTGAGTCTTGAAGAATTTCATCTTATATACTGGAATTATAGTTAAGGTTGTTTGAGTTTTTAATTTATGCCATGTGAATTTGCTTGAGGACAAGTAAAGTTTTAAGTGTGGGGTAGTTGTTTTATTAGTTTTTGTTATAGATTTGTGTCTTGTTTATTATGATAATTATGGTTTTATTTAGGTATTTTGTTAATTTTAATCGGTTTATTTAGTGTTTTCATTAATTTTGGTAGTTTTAGTTTATTTCAGTGTTTATGTTGTTTTTGATCTAGTTTTTAGTATGGTGTTTATGTTTTGTTGGTTATTGTTTATTTACTTCTTGTTTAAAGTTTGTTCAAATTTTGTTTTAGGTTTAAAAAGCCAAGGAACCAAATTGAAGGACAAAAAGGGACAGTAGCTGACACATGCAGAGGACACGGCCAAGCCACTGGTCGTGTCCCATACCTAGCGAAGGGGAAGTAGCAAGACACAGTAGATGACACATGCAAGGGACACGGCCAAGCTTGTGGCCGTGTCCCTCCAAAAAAGCCCAAACACGGCCAGGATTGGTTAGCTTGGCCGTGTCTCACTCAAATCCAAAGCAAAAGAAGATGGAAATCAAGCAGTAGAAGACACAGGCAAGGGACACGGCCAAGTCAGTGGCCGTGTCCCTCTAAAATGATCCAACACGACCAACCTCCTTCCAACAAGGCCGTGTCACTCAATCACACCAAAAGAAGAAAAGAAGAAATTCTCACATAAGCAAACACAAGCAAGGGACACGGCCAAGCTTGTGGCCTTGTCCCTCCAAAAACCTCCAACACGGCCAAGTCTCATCCAACTTGGCTGTGTCTCTCATGAACCAAAGGCAACGTGGATTTTTAAGCGGAGGATTCATATAAATATGGATTTAGGGTTTTTTCAGGGGGTTGTTGAGAGTTTTGAGATTGAATCAGCCGTCAAAGAGAGTTTAGGGTTTTGTTTTGATTACACTTTGATTAATCTAGCTTAGACCCTAGGGCCCCAGTATCTTGGTCCTCAACCCGGCTAGACTGTTACAGTGTTTTAGGCTTACGACCCGGTTTTTTCACCTCAAAAATATCATATTTCACATTTTTCAGCTAGGCTCGGCTTACGACCCGGTTTTTTCACCTCAAAAATATCATATTTCACATTTTTCAGCTAGGCTCGGCTTACGACCTGGTCTTTTCACCTGCCCAGTGATTCATAGGCATGCCGCCAAACCCAGAACTCTGAAAATTGAATAACATACTAGGCACACAATTAATTCATTTATTTCATTATCAATCTCTTTCATAATTCATTTCTCATTTCATTTCTCATAATCAAACTAGGCTCATTGCCCTAATATATCATCTTTTCTCATTCTTTTATTTCATCTCAATATCGATTGGTTACATTATGTTTTCACATCTCATATCACATATTTCCACATTTCTTTTTATATACAATACTTTACTCAATTACATTGAACATACATTTTGAATGATCATCATATCTTTCACATTATACAATTCATAACATTAATCAAATTTATCAATAATGTAATAGATTACTTAACACATTTACAACCAAATGTGTTAAGTCCCAAAGTTATGTAAATGTATGCAACCATGTAAGGTTTGTACTTACCTCAAGAGCAACTTACACCAATCTAACCACTCCTCTTCCAAGATAACTCTCAACACTTGGATTAGGGCAACTCAATCTCTTCAAAACCTAATCCAAAAGTGATCATACACACTCACTTAGAGATAAACATAAGGAAATAAGGATAAAAACCAACTAGAAAAAACTCTACACATGACACGCTCAACAATACAGGCATGTCTCTGACCTTGCCCTAAACTCATAACACAGAAGCTTTGACACGCTCTGTGACATGGGCGTGTCACTGGCCGTGTCAATCCTCCCTCAACACAGTAGCTATGACATGCTCAGTGACATGGGCGTGTCACTGGACCTGTCAATACTACTCCAACATAGAAGCTATGACACGCTCATTGATATGGACGTGTCACTGGTCGTGTCACCCATCCAGAAAAGATAACCATTGACACGCCCAAAGACTTGGCCATGCTCATGGGCGTGTCAGGCCAAAAATCCAGATTCCGGTAGCAACAACACCACATCCAACAAACCTCTTTCTTTTACCATCTTCCACTCCAAACAAACTTAACCAAACACATCAATAAACCATAATAAACTTGCAAAAATACCAAAAAAACCTCAATACATACATCAAACACAAATCACAACCATCACATACACAAAACACAACACTTGCTCTTCCAACACCAAACTTAACCTTTCCTTCAAACCAATCCCAAAATCAACCCCAAAAAGATCAAACACTCTCAAATACACCAAAATCAAATATACACATACCATCAACAATCAAACACCAAACTCAAAACACAAACTTAAAAGAAAACGAAGGAATCAAGTGGAAAACTTACCAAAAGTGATGAAAACCCTTAGAATTCCAACTTGATCACTTGAAACACCCTTCAATCTTGAGTTTGGATGGACAAAATCTCTATTTCCTCTCTTGCTATGGTGATAGCCGGCCAAAACAAAGGAAGAAAAAGAAGAAGATGAAGAAAGAAGAGCAAAGTCAACCTTAATAACCACTCTTAACCACCCAGTTTTCTCTTTAAATCTCAACCAAGCAATTTTAATAATAAAATATATAAATATCCACTTCTACTTAATTTAATTAAATTTCCATTTAAGAAAATAACCAATAACTTCTCATTTGACCAACTAATAATTTGACTTGTATATGTTGTATATATCTCTATATATACAACATATACATACTTCTCTTCTCCTCACTTACTACTTAAACATAAATATATACTTTATATCATTTATTCCAATTTCAACAATAATCATTCCAAAAATTTTAGGGTATAGTTTGGGATATTACAGATTTATGCAAAACATTTTTGATAGATTACGGAATTTACATAAATACATAAAATCAATATGTGCAAATATATATAATGTATGCATGCTGGCGGTTTGTCTCTGATCTTGATGTCCACAACCAACACTGCAATCACAATCTTAAGCTTAGACTCAACTCGGTCTAGCTGAACTCTCCGGCGCAATCGGATCTATCCTGTCACCTGCGTGATAAATCACAATCGCGCTAAGCCAGAAGTTTAGTGGTACAAACTTTAAAAATAATATAGTTCAAATGCAATGCTAATGCACAGAACATAAGAATATTTTATCTTGTAACATTATATAATTATTTCTTGATAAATTGCTCAATCGTTCCAAAATTCATAATTCACATTAAAACAAAGACAAGCATGGACCCAAAAGGATCTAATATACTATTCAAATTTCAGAGTTACTACTTTGGTCCAATATAACAAAATTTTTTTAGCCAGAAGGTGAATCATAATCACAATAAAGATTACCTTTAATGTAACATCCCAACCCAGCTTCAAGGGTCTGCTACATCATGTAACACCCAACTAGGCTTCAAGGACCAAGCCCAACCCAACTTCAAGGGACTGTTACTTCATAGGCATGCCGCCAAACACAAAACTCTGAAAATTGAATAACATACTAGGCACACAATTCTTTCATAATTTCATTATCAAATCCTTTCTCATTTTCTCATGATATATCTAGGCACAATGGCTCAAATATCTCACTTATATCAATATAACCATTAACAATCGCTTCACATATTATCATTAGTGTATACATAACAAATTGCATTATCCATACATTTTGAGTCATCATATTATTTTTCACATAGTTCACAATGTACAAGTCATAGCATTTTATTCATGCATCAACAATGTAGTAAGTAACTTAACACATTTTTCAACCAAATGTGTTAAGTCCCAATGTCATGTAAATATGAATAATTATTCAAAGTTTGTACTTATCTCTAAGAGCAACAAACACTACGTCCAACATCCTCTTCCAAGATATCCCTCAACACTTGGATTGGGGTAGCTCAACTCTCTTCAAAGCTTAAACCAAATGTGATTATACATAATCACTAAGTGATCCACAAAGAAAAAATAAGGAAAAGACCCAACCAGGGCAAACTCTACACATGACACGCTCAACAATACGGGCATGTCCATGACCATGCCCTAAAACCACAACACAAAAGCTTTAACACGCTCAGTAACATGGGCGTGTCAATGCACATGCAAATACTCCAACAACACAGTAGCTATGACATGATCAGTGATATGAGCGTGCCACTGTACATGTCAATTCTCCTCCAACACAGTAGCTATGACACGCTCAGTGACATGGGGGTGTCCCTGATCATGTCACCAACATTGAAAATAGAATCATTGACACTCCTAAAGACATGGCCATGCCACTGGGCGTGTCAGGCCAAAAACCTGATATCGACACAAAAATTCCATATCCAACTATCATATTTCATAAACCTTTTCAACTCCATACAAACGCAACCAATCCACCATAATACCAAATGATACTTATGTAAACATCAAAATAACTCAAACACAATCAACAATACACAATCATAACCATATTTCACAACTCAAAACTTACACAATCCACAACTCTTATTTTTTCACCAAACTTAACCTTTTCTTCAATCCAACCCCAAAATCATAGTAAACTAGACAAAAGAACTTCAAACATACGAAAATCAACCATAGACCCATACCACACTAAACATCCAATTCACATATACAAACTTTCAAAGGAAATCAAAGAAACAAGTTGGAAACTTACCAAATATGAAGAAAATCCTTAAAACTCTAACTTGAACACTTGAAATCCTTCAATTCCTTGAGTTATCAAGAAGCAAAATCTCTTTCCCTATGATGGAGATGATGGCCGGCTACCATGGAGAAGAAAAAAGAAGATGAAGAAATTAGTCAACTTCTCTTTTTACCAACTAAGCCCTTGCAACCACACAATTTTCCCTCTTTTAATCTCCACCAAGCAATTATATTATTATAATAATAGATAAATCTCAAAAATCCTCTTTCACTATCCATAAATATTAATATCTTATTAAATAATTAAATATCATTTGACCAAGTTGAAAAGTTGACTTATATACAACATGTATATTTTCATATATACAACATATACACACTTTACTTTTTCCTTTCTTTTCACTTAATCAAATATATACACTTTTAGATCCTTTATTTACTTAAATTTTCAAAATTAATATTTATTTCAAAAATTTGAAATATTACTTGGGATATTACAATTCTTTCTCTCTACAAATAAATTTCATCCTCGAAATTACCTGCTCTCAAGTCTAAAACAACTGGGGATACTAATCCCGCATCATCTGCTCACTCTCCCACGATGCCTCTTCCATAGCATGATTCTTCCAAAGAACTTTCACAAGTGACACTTTCTTATTTCTCAACTCCTTCACTTCACACGCCAAAATAGCCACTGGTTCTTCCTCATAAGTCAGATCTGAACTCACCTCAATAGATTCCACTGACAAAATATGACATGGGTCCGACCTGTACCTTCGAAGCATAGAGACATGGAAGACATTGTGAATTCGATCAAATTCAGGTGGTAAAGCTAATCTATAGGCCAATGGTCCAACTTCATAAGGTCCTATGAAACGAGGACTCAACTTCTCTTTGCGGCCAAATCTCAAAATCTTCTTCCATGGAGACACCTTCAGAAATACTTTATCTCCTATATTGAACTCTATGTCTCTTCTCTTAAATCTAAATATGATTTATATCGGTCTGAAACTACTTTCAATCGATCCCGAATTAACTTCACTTTCTCTTCTGTTTATCTAATCAAATCAGGACCTATCAACTGACCTTCTCCAATCTCATCCCAACATAGAGGCGTCCTGCATCTTCTACCATATAATGCCTCATAAGGTGCAATTCTAATACTGGATTGATGAATGTTGTTATAAGTAAACTCAATCAGTGGTAAAAATCTGTCCCAACTCCTAGAGAAATCGATGATACAACTTCTCAACATGTCCTCTAAAATCTGTATCACTCTCTCTGATTGCCCATCTATCTGAGTATGGAATGCAGTACTAAAATGTAACCGGGAGCCTAAAGCATCCTATGAACTCTTCCAAAACCTTGAAGTAAATTGGGGATCTCGATCTGATACCAAAGAAACTGGAACTCATTACAACCTCACTATCTCATTGATATAAAGCTCAACCAACCTCTCAAGAGAATAATCCATCCGAACTGGAAGAAAATGTGTTGTCTTTATTATTCGATCAATAATCACCCAGATGGCATCATGCTTCTTCTGAGTTAAAGGCAAACCAGTCACAAAATCCATCTTCACTTTCTCCTATTTCCATTATGGCACTGATAATTGCTGAAGTAAACCCGAAGGAACTTGGTGTTTAGCCTTCACTCTCTGACAAGTGAGACATCTAGATACAAACTCTTCTATGTATCTCTTCATACCTGACCACCAATAATATTATTTTAAATCCTGATACATCTTGGTACTCTCAGGGTGCATAGCATAAGCTGACTGATGTGCTTCCTCCAAAATTACCTTTTTTAGTCTTGCATCATCAGGAACACATAACCTATCTCTAAACCATAAACTGCCATCACTTCTCACATGAAAGTCTCGACTCTCTCCTTTTTGGCAATCCAATACAGCTTTCTGAATTTTACCTTTGTCAACTGAGACTCCCTAATTTGATCCAACAACACTGGCCTCAATTGCAACTGAGCCATCAATGCACTATCATCATAAGACTCAAATCTGGCATGCAACGCTCTCAACTCAACAAGCAACAAGAGCAAATAAATAGTCAAAACTGCCAAAGACTTTCAACTCAAGGCATCAGCAATAACATTTGCCTTGCCGGGATGATAATCAATTAAAAAGTCATAGTCTTTAATCAATTCTAACCACCGTCTTTGCCGAAGATTTCACTCTCTCTAGACACTCAGGTATTTCAAACTCTTGTGATCCGTATAAATGAAACACTTCTTCCCATACAAGTAATGTCACCAAATCTTCAAAGTAAACACTATAGCTGGTAATTTAGCTCATGCGGCTTCAACTGTCGAGAGGCATAAGCAATGACTCTACCCTCTTGCATCAAAACACAACCTAAACCACTATATGAAGCATCACTATATATCACATATGGTTTACCTTTCACAGGTAGAGTAAGGACAGGAGCCTGAGTCAACATCTCCTTTAGCTTCTCAAAGCTCGCCTGACACTGATCTGTCCACATGAATCTAACTCCCTTCCAAAGTAATATGGAAAGTGGAGTAGCTATCATAGAAAAACCTTTCTCAAACCGTTGATAATAGCTTGCCAAACCCAGAAAACTTCTAACTTCTGTCACAGTCTTCGATGGACTCCAATTTAAAATTGCCTCAACTTTACTCGGATCAACTCTAATACCCTGTGTTGAAACCACATGACCGAGAAAAGTCACTTGGTCAAGCCAAAACTCACATTTAGATAGCTTAGCATATAACTGCTTCTCTCTCAAAGTCTGCAACACAATCCGCAAATGTTTGACTTAATCCTCCTCATTACATGAATACACCAAAATATCATCAATAAAAAACACCACAAATTGATTTAGATAGGGCATGAATACCTTGTTCATCAAATCCATAAAAGTTGTTGGTGCATTCGTCAACCCAAAAGGCATCACTAAGAACTCATAATGCCCATACCTCGTACGAAAAGCTGTCTTAGGTACATCTTCATCTTTGACCCTCAACTAATGGTATCCTGATCTCATATCAATCTTAGAGAAAACTACTGCTCCTTTCAACTGATCAAAGAGATTATCTATCCTAGGCAAAGGATACTTGTTCTTGATGGTCACTTTATTCAACTACCTATAATCAATGCACAATCTTAAGGTACCATCCTTCTTCTTCACAAATAAAATGGGCGCTCCCTACGGGGACACACTAGGGCGAACAAACCCTTTATCCAACAACTCCTGCAACTGCACCTTCAGCTCTCTCAACTCAGCAGGTGCCATACGATAAGGAGTAATAGAGATGGGAGTGGTACCAGGAAACAAATTGATACCAAACTCAACCTCTCTCAGGGGGTATTCCTGGCAACTCCTTAGGAAAAACATTTGGAAATTCAGCAACTGTGGGTATACTGTCTAGCTGGAAACCCACTACTCTGGCATCTACAACATGAGCAAGATAAGCTTCACATCCTTTTCGAATCATCTTCCCAGCTAAAACAAACATGGATGAAAGATGTCTCTGCTCACTAAATACCATCACACTTCTACCATCACAGGTTCTCAGGGTAACACACTTTTGCTGACAATCTACTATAGCCTCATGCTTAGATAACCAATCCATGCCTAAAATTAAATCATACTCCTTGAAAGGCATCTCAATTAAATCACCAAGGAACTCCTCATCCTGAACCACAATCGGATATTTCGGTGCACCTTGCTAACTACAACACTATGTCCTAAAGGATTTGTCACCAAAATATCAAATCCTAGGGACTCAGAATGCAATTCAGTCACAGGCAAGATGGATGCACTAATGTTTGAATGAGTCGATTCAGGCTCTATCAAAGCAAGAATTGAAGTACCAAATAAAGAAAAAGTACCAGCAATAACAGCTGAAGCATTCGATTGTCTCTGCATCACATAAACCCGCTGTTGGCCCTGCCTCATCTGGTCTGCTACCTGCGGTAGAACATCCTCTCTGATTAGACCATGTTTGACCTCCTCTGCTAGAACCTCTGCCACCACGACCTCTAACACCAGGTCGAGAAGCTGCAGTGTCAGTATGTTTATCCTCTGGTGGCTCAGGGCAATCTTTGATGAAGTGATCTGGTGACCCACATCTATAACATACTGCTAATCCACCAGTCTTCCAGCATGCACCCCTATGTGCCCTACCACAATGGACATAGGTATATGAAACTGGCATCTAAACTACTAGAGTTGGAGCACTAGCCACAGAAACTATAGGTCTCAATCTCTGCCTCTGCTGCTGTACTGACCTACCAGACTACCTCTGGCTCCTACTGAATCTCAGAAAATATCCTCCTCGGCCTCTCTTCATAGATGGAGATCCTGCCTCACTCTGAGGTCTCCTAACCCTAGTCTCTTCATCTCTAGCAGCTACTGTAAGACCCTGTGCTCTCTCAACACTCCCGGCAGCTGCAACCAACTGAGAAAAATCCTGATACTGGGAGCCTGTGATAATACACATAATAGAGGTCTCAACCCCTCCTTAAACCTCCTACATCGGTCAATCTCATCAGAAATAATCCCTCCAGCATAATGACTCAACCGGGTAAACTCGATCTCATACTCTGATACAGTCCTGGTATCCTACTTCAAATTCAAAAACTCTATCTTCTTCGCATCTTTATACTCCCTTGGAGTATATTTTTGCTCAAACTCTCGCAGAAAATTATCATAGGTCAAGGTTGGTAGATCATCCAGGGCATGTGGAACCGTCTTCCACCAGTCATATGCATCCCTCTACAAAAGAGATCTAGCATAATCAAACTTTTCTTCTAGAGTAGCCTGTAGCTAGATGAACACTCTCTAGACTCTATCTAGCCACTGCTCAGCTACAGTAGGATCTATAGTACCAATAAAGTCCTCAGCTCCAAATTTCCTCAACTTATCACATTGCCTCATCGATACTTGCAGCTGCGGTTGTGGTGGCAACTGCTGAGCTGGAGCCTGCCTTAACATTTCCATCATATGTAATACCCAAACCGGCGGAAACTCATCGACTGCTGGTCTCTCTGGCACAGGAGTAGGTGCCTCACTAGCTATCTCAACTCCAGCTCCATCTCTACCCTCAACAGGAGCTACACTCTCATCACTACCCTCAACAGACTAACGTGTCTGAGATGCCATAACTACCTATATCTGCAAACACAGTAGAAATTGCTACATCAGAGATCAGAAACTGCCAGTACTAATGCATGTATCTTATTTAAAAACCATATTTTAAAATCTAAATTTTCTTTTTCTGACAACCCACCTATGTTGAGAACCTTAAACCTAGGCTCTAATATCAAAATAAATGTAACACCCTTGTACCCAATATACGTACACTACATACACCCAACATATGTAATATACGTATAGACGATACAAGAATGTCACAACCTTTTTAAAACAAAACAAATCTTCAATTACAAAACCTAAATAATCTTAAAACATTCAATTGATATCATATAAATAGTAAATGAAACAACACCTGTTAAAACACACACACACACACATATATATATATACTTCATTACCAAAGGTTTATCCAAAATATTTTGATAGATTGCGGAATTTACATAAATACATAAAATCAATATGTGCAAATATATATAATATATACATGCTAGCAGTTTGTCTCTGATCTTGATATCCACAATCAACACTGCACTCAGAATCTCAAGCCTAGAATCGACTCGGTCTAGCTGAACTCTCCAGCTCAACCGGATCTACCTTGTCACCTGCGCGATAAATCACAATCGCACTAAGCCAGAAGCTTAGTGGTACAAACTTTAAAAATAATATAGTTCAAATACAATGCTAATGCTCAACACATAAGAATGTTTTTTTCTCATAACATTATATCATTATTTCTTGATAAATTGCTCAATCGTTTCAAAATTCATAATTCACATTAAAGCAAAGACAAGCATGGGCCTAAAAGGATCTAATATGCTATTCAAATTTTAGAGTTACTGCTTTGGCCCAATATAACAGCATTTGTCTAACCCGAAGGCAAATCATAATCACAATAAAGATTACCTCAAATGTAACATCCCAATTAGGCTTCAAGGATGAGGCCCAACCCAGCTTCAAAAGTCTGGTATATCATGTAACACCCAACTAGGCTTCAAGGACCAAGCCCAACCCAGCTTCAAAGGACTGTTACTTCATAGGCATACCGCCAAACACAAAACACTGAAAATTGAATAACATAGTAGGCACACAATTCTTTCATAATTTCATTATCAAATCCTTTCTCATTTTCTCATGATCAATCTAGGCACAATGCCTCAAATATCTCATTTATATCAATATAACCATCAACAATCGCTTCACATACTATCATTAGTGTATACATAACAAATTGCATTATCCATACATTTTGAGTCATCATCTTATTTTTCACATAGTTCACAATGTACAAGTCATAGTATTTTATTCATGCATCAACTATGTAGTAAGTAACTTAACACATTTTCCAACCAAATGTGTTAAGTCCCAATGTCATGTAAATATGAACAATTATTCAAAGTTTGTACTTACCTCTAAGAGCAACAAACACCACTTCCAACCTCCTCTTCCAAGATATCCCTCAACACTTGGATTAGGGTAGTTCAACTCTCTTCAAAGCCTAAACCAAATGTGATTATATATAATCACTAAGTGATCCACAAAGAAAAAATAAAGAAAAGACCCAACTAGGGCAAACTCTACCCATGACACGCTCAACAATATGGGCGTGTCCATGACCATGCCCTAAACTCACAACACATAAGCTTTAACACACTCAGTAACATGGACGTGTCACTGCACATGCAAATACTCTAACAACACAGTAGCTGTGACACGCTCAGTGACATGGGCGTGTCACTGCACTTGTCAATTTTCCTCCAACACAGTAGCTATGACACGCTCAGTGACATGGGTTGTCGCTGATCGTGTCACCAACACTGAAAATAGAACCATCGACATGCCCAAAGACATGGTTGTGTCACCGGGCGTGTCAGGCCAAAAACCTGATATCAACACAAAAATCCCACATCCAACTATCATCTTTCATAAACCTTTTCAACTCCATACAAACTCAACCAATCCACCATAATACCAAATGATACTTATGTAAACATCAAAATAACTCAAACACAATCAACAATACACAATCATAACCATATTTCACAACTCAAAACTTACATAATCCACAACTCTTATTTTCTTCACCAAACTTATCTTTTTCTTCAATCCAACCACAAAATCATAGTAAACTAGACAAAAGAACTTCAAACATACCAAAATCAACCATAGACCCATACCACACCAAACATCCAATTCACACATACAAACTTCCAAAGGAAATCAAAGAAACAAGTTGGAAACTTACCAAATATGAAGAAAATCCTTAAAACTCCAACTTGAACACTTGAAATCCTTCAATTCCTTGAGTTATCAAGAAGCAAACTCTCTTTTCCTATGATGGAGATGATGGCCGGCTACCATGGAGAAGAAAGAAGAAGATGAAGAAATTAGTCAACTTCTCTTTTTACCAACTAAACCCCTATAACCACACAATTTTCCCTCTTTTAATCTCCACGAAGCAATTATATTATTATAATAATAGATAAATCTCAAAAATCCTCTTCCACTATCCATAAATATTAATATCTTATTAAATAATTAAATATCATTTGAGCAAGCTGAAAAATTGACTTATATACAACATGTATATCTTCATATATACAACATATATGGACTTCCCTTTTTCCTTTCTTTTCACTTAATCAAATATATACACTTTTAAATCCTTTATTTACTTAAATTTTCAAAAATAATATTTATTTCAAAATTTTGGAATATTATTTGGGATATTACACATTGGACACGGTTTTATTTTTCATTTTTATAATTCTTTTATCCACTTTCAAGTTATGTGTGGTATATGATAGGGAAACACAATTTGGGCAATCCCATAATTTATTCCTAAGTGGCTATGATACCATACAAAAACTATTTAAGCTTTGAGAGTGTTGGATCTAATGCACATTTGTTCTCATGTAAATTAAGTTGGAGCCTCATCTTATATAAAACTAATTAGCTTATTTTACGGTTTAATCTAGACTACTTATTATCACTATAATTTATTATAGAAAAATGCTATGGGGATCAACTTGTGACAAATGAAATGGGGATTTTATAAAATTTTTTAATGACCTCAAAGTAATTAATTAATGGTAGTGAATTTATTAAGTCACCCCTATATCTTTTGGTAGAAACTTTTAGCTCACTTTTTATGACAATATTTTCCTCCCTTTTCATTATAATATTTCCCTTCAATTCTGATTCTTACATTTTCAAGACAAATTAATAATGTTGTTGGTAGGTTACAACAACATCATTAATGGAAACTTAAACAATCCTTCATAAACAACTTGAGATTGAGGAAAGAAGTGGAAAAATTAAGAAACATCTTAAAAAAATGTCTAGCTGTAACTCATCTTTCAACATTGCCACTGACGATGAAGAAGATGCAAAGGCCAGTTATGAAGACTACGAATTTGAAGAAGCAAATCTCCTGGCTGAAGGTAACGAAGATGAAGTTGAGCTTGAGACAGCCCCCCCCCCCCCTTTAAAGTTGGAATATATTTTAACTCTGTAGCAAGCTTGTTTAAGAGCTATCTTGTGTATGCTAAGTCTTAAGGTTTTAGTATATGAAAGAAATCTACTGCTAAGGATAAGTTTGGAGTATGAAGATAACAAACCATAACTTGTGATAAGGGCAGAAAATCTTATGCATTGAAGATAACAAAAAGGATAAATTGCCCTGCAAGGTTGAATGCAATTTTGAGAGATAATGGAAAGTGGCAAGCTACAAAAGTTGAGAATAGACACAATCATTAGCTAGATCCTCATGAAAGCAGGTTTACGGCTACTCATAGAAATTTTGATAATAGTACAAAGAGTAGTCTAAAGGCAAATGATATCACTAGAATCAGTCCTTGTAAGAGCATTAAGATGCTTGAAGTGCAATCTAGAGGACTTGAGAATATGAGATGTCTCCCTAAGGATTGTTACAATTACATTGTCAGCAAAAGGAGGCTGAGGATAGGTGAAGATGATGCAGAATCAACCAGCAACTTGTTCATAAGGATGCAACAGAAGGACATAATTTTTTTATGCAATTGACAGTGACATGGACCAAAGGCTGTCCGATGTAATGTGGGTTCGTCGTAGGAGCAGAGATGCTTATGAAGAATTTAATGATGTTGTAAACATGGATACAACATATATTGTAAATTGTTACAAGATGACATTTTCTACAATTGTTGGTGTTAATCATCATGGGTAGTCCATCTTGCTAAGATGTGCTCTTATTGCTCACAAGGGTGAAAAAACTTTCAGGTGGTTATTTAGCACTTGGTTGGCAACAATGGGTAGCACTACTCTAAAAGCAATACTAACTAATCAATGTGCCAGCATGACTAAGGTAATCAAGGAAATCATGCCAAACTCTGCTTATAGGTTTTATCTCTAGCACATCCTTAGTAAAGTGCCTGAGAAATTTAGGCATACATCTGATTATGATAATGTTTTGCTAGATTTCAAAGGATTAATTTATGATAGTCTAAGTCAGAACATGTTTGTAGAAATTGGTATAATTTCATGAGTAATATAGTTTGGAAAGTAATGAGTGGCTGATGAAGCTATTTTTGGAAATGCGTTATTTGGTGCCAATTTATGTTAATAATATATTTTGGGTTGGCATGCTCTCTACGCAAAGGATTGAAGGCATGCATGCTTATTTTGATGGCTATGTAAACTTAACTAGTACACTTAAGCAGTTTGTGGAGCAATATGAAATTACTACGAGGAACAAAATAGAAAAAGAACTCGAAGCAAATCATAAGTCCAAGAATCATCTAAGCAAGTGTATAACACATTTTGAGTGGGAGAGGAAGTTTCAGTCTATTTACACATATAATAATTTATACAAGTACAGACAGAAATAATGAGGATGTTGTACTGCCATGAGGGGGTAGGAAATGTCAAATCAGAAGAGAGAAATAAAGATGAAGGAGGTGAGGAAATTAGAATTCTAGAACAATCATTGCTCAATAATTAGTATGAAAAAGAGTTTGTATACATAGTGAGGTATAAGGAGGAAGATGCTAAGTTCAATTGCAATTATAAGAAGTTTGAGTCTAAAGGTATCCTGAGTTGTATATTGAAAGTTATTACTGTAAAGGACATTAGATTGATTAATAAGAGATATATTTTAAGCAGATGGAGAAGAGATGCTCATAAAAGGAATATTAGGAAAATTTCCCATGCAGGATATCCACATATGACTGAGGAATTTGAGCAGTATAAGGAGGTATAAAAGTCATTTTAGGATGCTTATGACTTGGCCGAAGGCAGCATGCCAAGTGTGCATAAGCTAAAAAGAACTCTTGCAAGAGTAAAGGCAGCTTTCAAGCAATGGAATACCTATGTTGATGGTGGTTTGACATCATATGAAATGTCAGATGAGGAAATGCAAGGTCAGCCAATTCGTGATCCACAAGCTACTCGTAATCATGGAAATCCGTGTCTTAACAGATTTAGATCTGCTAGAGAGAATAATCAAAGGAGATTGAGTCAACAAAACAATAATGATGGAACAGTTGCCCCATCTGGAAGAGGGACATTAGGTGGCAAGATCAGTGGAAGGAGGAGGGGTAGGCCTAGGGGTTCAGGCACAACTAGGGGAGTGGCAGAGGGAGGAATGGTGATCCAACACATTTTGTTAATTAGATGGTAGAAGACTCCATTCAATTTAAAGCAACTCAGAGTTCATTTCAACACTCATTAGTTTAGTGTTGTTCCAACTGTTTGCACTGTTTAGTCATTTCCATGTAATTTCTTTTTGTTATTAGAAGTTTTTTCTGATAAAACTGAAATTTTATATATATTGAAATGAAAATGCATGGTTATGTACTGATATGCATTCAAAGAAATCAAATGAAGTAATACTGAAATAAATTTTTAAGATTTATACAACACCCGTGATTTTAAATACAATAGAATAATTAATATGAAGGATAATTAGAGCATTAGGAGAGGTATATGTATAGTATATATTTAATATATACATTAGATATTCATTAGATACACATAACGTATATATGATATATACCTAACATATACCTAACACATACACTTTGAATAAAAGATAAAGAATGATAGTAAGTGGTGAAATTAGGATATAATTGGGATTTTGGTAATGATAGTTTGTTATAAATTAAACATGGAAACAATTTTAATTGATTAATGCTTGTTGTTTAGTTTATGTGTGATTAGGCCAAAATAGATCAAGTGAAGGAGCTTAGGGTTTTATCAAAGTAAGGCTTGGGCGAGTGAAATAAGGTTAGTACATATTTTGATTGCATATAAATGTTGAAAATTCATGATAGGCATATTTCATTTTGACATACTTTAAAGAATATCGATATTCTTTAAAGTATCATTGTCCATTTTTCTTTGTAAATTTTTGGTAAAAACATGATTTATATATTATTTTAAAACTTAAAAAATGCTGTTTTATGGAAGTAAGAGAAATGTGATGAAAAAGTGGACATGAGTCACATTGGGAATGTGACTCATGGTTGCGCATTGTGATTGTCAAGTGATAGATGAAATATGTTAATCCCTTGGAATATGTGGACATTTGTAGAAAAGTGTCAATATATAATGAGGATATAAAGAGTAAAGAGATATTGTGTGTTTGTTAATCTTATACAATTTCTTATCTAGAAAGTTGATATTGGTAACGCATATGTTGATAGACCTAAGCGGAGCTAGATATTGACTTGATCAAAGCTAGGTCCTGAGATTGAACTTGAAGATAGATTGAGCAGGGCTAGGTCTTGAGACTGGACATGATAATTGTATAGAGGTTGTTAGGCCTAATGTATATATGGATGTATTGTGTTTTTATGGAATATAAGATAATAAAGGTTTGTATAATTAATGCATATTACATTATGAGAAAGAGTATTTAGTTATAAATG
Source organism: Garcia nutans (assembly GCA_947685225.1). Taxonomy (NCBI): domain Eukaryota; kingdom Viridiplantae; phylum Streptophyta; class Magnoliopsida; order Malpighiales; family Euphorbiaceae; genus Garcia; species Garcia nutans. The sequence continues at coordinate 8,526,023 of CANTUV010000024.1, read as the reverse complement.
TATATTGTTATCAAAATTTATAATACTAAGTTATATGCTTAGCGCAGTTGAATTGTATTGCATGGGTGGTAGAAGTTCAGTATAAGAAGATTTTGAGATACCCGAGCAGGGCTAGGATCTGAGAATGATTTTAAGATTGAAGTTTTGGTGCCACGAGACCAACTCAGGTTGAGCTACATTCATGTATAGCTGTATTTTCTGTAAAATTTTGTCATACTAAAATATAATGTATAACTTATATATATATATATCATGTTATGGGAATGTTATGTGTATATATGTAGTTAAGATAAATTATGTTTTTAAATGCCAAAATCTAGATGTAAATTAATAAAGTAGTGATTTGGAATATTGTTTGTAAATATTATTTTGGGAGTGTTGTTTTATGCATGTTGAGTGTTTGATAATTTGGGAATTTTTGATAAATTGGAAATTTATAAAATTACAAATAAAACTCTAGCGAATTGTTCCTAGAGATTTTCTATTAAATTCAGTATTTTGAGTATATAATATGTAAGAGTTTATCAGTTAAATTTATCTTTTAATACTATAATTTTTTTGACATTAATTATTATAGTTTCTACAGTTATTTGTTGTGTCACTTTTATATTCTATATGCGTACTCTTCATATATGGATTGTATGTATTGTACGTATGTAGGGCATGAGGGTGTTACATTTAATTTGGTATCAGAGCTTAAGTTTAGGATTCTTAGCCTAAGTGGGTTATAAAAAGAGGGGGAAGTAAAATTTTAAGTTTTGATTTAAGTTGTAATACATGCATATGCATTGGCACCTAAGTTAGTCTCTGATGTGGCAATATTAATTTATTGTTGCAAATATAGGGTGAAATCACGTCCGGGAAGCATAGATCCGAGGAAGAAGGTGCTAAGAGTAATGCACAAAAAGGAGGTAAAATTAGGGTTAGTTTAGAAACAAGAGTAGAGGATGCTAGAGAGGCTTTGTAGGTAGCCAGACCAGGGGTACAGGGTCCTCTAGCTTGGGTTCAGCAGATGGCAAAGTTATTCCGTCAAGCTCCAACATATCAGTAGAGTAGGAGTATGAAAAACTCAGGAAATATAGGGTGACTACCATAGATCTAGCTAAGGCAAGGTAGTGGCTGGATACAGTAGAGAGGATATTTATTCAATCAGAGGCTACTACATAAGAGAAGTTTGATTATGTTGTATCTCTTCTGCATGGGGATGCTTATGGCTGGTGAAAGGCTATTCCACAGAGGTTAGACAGACCATCGGTATTGAGTCATGAAGACTTTCTGGTGGAGTTTGAGGAAAAATACATGCCTAGGTATTACAAAGATGGGATGAAGAGGAAGTTTCTAAATTTCAAACAGGGGAACAAATGAGTGATAGAGTGTGAGAATGAGTTCTTAAGGTTAAGTAAGTATGCTGGTGGAATTAATTCTGATGAGATGGGCAGATGTTGGATGTTTGAAGAAGGGTTAAAGCCTGCTATCAGATTTCAGGTAGCAGTTGTTCACTATGAGATTTTCTCTAGGTTAGTATCAGTAGCTAGGAGTATGGAAAAAGCTTAGAAGGCTATAGTTGCAGAAGAGAGTAGGAGTAAGAGAGCTAACAAGTTAAATGTAACACCCTCATTGCTGTTGCTGCAACTACCTCGTATACTTGTGAGTGTCGCTTGTAGTAGTAATTAGTAGAGCACAACAAGTTTTTTGCGCCATTGCCGGGGAAGGCAATTGTTGTCAGTAGTTTAATTTTTTTATTTAAATTATTTAATTGTTTAAAGTGTTTCTTTTTAAATTAATAAGTGTTTATTGTGAGGATGTAGTTTTCAATGCATGAGGGAGTTTATGATGTGAATGCTAATTCTAAAATGGCATGGCAAATAGCAGAATTAACAAGTCAACTTAAGATGCTAAATGTAAGAGGAAGAGAACCTATACCTACTCGTGAATTTTGTCCAGCATGTGGCATTGCAGGACATAGTGCAAACATGTGTTTATTTTGTTTTGAACAATACCAAGAGAGGCAAGAGGTAGAATATGCCTTTGAAAGTTTCCAGCCAAGGGGTAGAAATGACCCATATTTCGATCCTTATAATTCAAGTTGGAGAAACTACCCAAATTTTTCTTTGGAAAACCAACAGCAAATTCCACCTCAACAATTTTTTCAACCTTACCAAAGAAGTTCTTACTTTCAAGGACAATTTTCAAATCAAGATTAACTTCAGAAACCCACATTGGAAGATAATTTGAATGCCTTTATTCAAATTAGCACACAAAATCAAGATCAATTTAAGAAACCCATGGCGGAAGATAATTTGAATGCTTTCATTCAAATTAGCTCACAAAATCAGGAAGGGAGTAATAAGAGGTTTGATTCTTTGGAGGTATCATTAAAGAAGGTGGAAACTCAAGTTGGGCAACTGGCAAATCAACTCCAAGCACACCAAAAAATGGAATTTCCAAGCCAATTAGAGTAGGTCAATGCAATAACAATTTTGAGGAGTGAACAGGTTATATATAAAAAATTTTGTGATTCCTTTGATGCAGGTACTAATCAAGAAGAAAATGGCGAGGATATACAACCCAATATAGAGGAACCATGTAACACCCTTATACCCTATATATGTACAATACATATTTACAGCATATGTAAAATACACATATACGGTATAAAAATGTCACAGACCGATTTAAAAAAAAAATTTACATTTCTGTTTTAAGATTTCAAATACTAATATATAAAATAAATAGTATGTAAATATTCTTTGCTTGTTATAGGAATCCAAAATAAATATTTTATATGAAAATATCTGGGAAAAATTCGCCAGAATTTTATTTGTAATTTTAACGTTTTCAAAATTCAACAAAACACAACCTGTATAAAACAAACACTTCAAATAAAATCAATTCACCAATACTTCTCAATTTTTCCATATTTTCTCAAAATACTTATATATAGGTATATATACATCAACATTATATATAAAATCCCATCTTAAACAAAATTATTCAAATCATTCTTTACAATTTACAATATATGCTTCAAAAACATATCATAACATACATAATATAAAAAAGGTACATGCTGGCAACTGGTTCTGATCTTAATGTACCCAAAACAACTCTTCAAGCTCAATAAATACAAACCTAGACCCGACCAGGTCTAGTAAAACTATTCAGCTCTACCAAAATGTCCATGACACCTACGCGACGAATTACAATCGCGCTAAGCCGAAGCCTAGTGGTACAAACTTTGATAATAATAAAAATGTAAAGTAATGCCAATACACAATGCATATAGAGGTCACATCATTTCACTTTCTTATATTTTTCAAATATTTCACACTCACAACTCATAACATTATATTGCTCAATTGTATCACAATTCATAATTCACATTAAAGCAAAGACAAGCATGGGCCCAAAAAGGATCTAATATGCTATTCAAATTTCAGAGTTACTGCTTTGGTCCATAATGACACCATGTGTCTAGCCCGTAGGCAATATATATATATCCATGGATAATGTAACAGCCCCAGTCTCTTGAACCTCAACCCGGCTAGACCCTTAGGCCCCAGTATCTTGGTCCTCAACCCGGCTAGACTGTTACGATTTTTGAGGCTTACAACCCAGTCTTTTCACCCCAAAAACATCATATTTATCATTTATCAGCTGGGCTCGGCTTACGACCTAGTCTTTTCACTTGCCCAGTAATTTATAGGCATGCTGCCAAACCCAAAACTCTGAAAATTAAATAACATACTAGGCACACAATTAATTCATTTATCTCATTATCAAATACTTTCACAATTCATTTCTCATTTTATTTCTCATAATCAAACTAGGCTCATTGCCTTATTTTCACATTTTTTTTCTCATTTTTCTCATTTTTCACATCTTTCTCATTTTTCTCACTTTTCTCATTTTTTTCTCATTTTTATCAATATCAATTCATTTCATTATTCCACATATTTCATTTTTGCATTCACAACACATTACCTAATTACTTTGGGTATTTTCACATAATATGCATATTTCACACTTTACACAATTTAGCCATTATCAATGGCTTTTCACAATGCATTTAACACATATATGATATTACAAATGTCATAGCACATTATTCATACTCAATCAATGAACCAAGTAGCTTAACACATTTTTCAACCAAAATGTGTTAAGTCCAAATGTCATGCAAATATAAACATTATACTCAAAGTTTGTACATACCTCTACTAGCAACCCAAGCAAGCTTAATACAACCTCCAATCCTATCCTTCCAACTTGCCCTTCACCACTTGGATGAAGCAAAACAACCTCCCTCAATGCATATACCAAATGTGATCATACATAATCATTTAATATCATATTCTAAGGTATTCTCAACATCAAATCATAATTAAACATCACTCTAAACCAAATCCCAAAATTAAGCTTCACCTCACTTTAACTTTGAAAAACCATATCAAGCCATTTAAATTAGTGTTTTAAGTTTGTTAATATCATTAGAAGCATATTTTAATACATTTGAACCATTTACATTATAAAAATACACTCTTATATACAAAACCATAAAATGGCATAACCTTCCCCCATTCAAGGTTTTCCATTCCAACACAATCCATTACTCATTTCAAGCTTATATTCATCACTCTTAATACTAAACAACATGCTTAAACAAATAAAATTACACAATTCAACCACTTTGGAAAATCACTTTTCCAAAATCCTAAATCTCCACTTCCATTCTCAAACTCCAACCAAACACAACCAAATCCAATATTTGACTTTAAAATACTTGTTTATGTATCAAAACAATTTGGAATCAATTTACACAATTAAAAACCATGATTTCAAAACTCCAACAATTACATAACCCTAAATTCTCTCTCTTCACCAATCTTACCCAAACTCAACCATTTCTTTAATCTAACCTTAAAATCATTGTTAATCACTTAAAATAACTTCATATATACCCAAATAGACAATTAAATCTTAGAACTTTAAAAACCCAAAACAAACATAATCACAATTCCTATGAAATCTAAAGAAAGAAGTTGGGAACTTACTAATTTTGGTGGAAATCACCAAAAATCCACTTTAAACTTGTTGAATCCTTCCATTTGTGGCGTATGGAAGATCAAAATTCTTTAGATTAATAGCGATGGTGGCCGGCCCTTGATGGAGAAGAAGAAGAAGATGAAAAACTTTTAAATTTTCTTTTTCTTTTCATCTTTTATTTTTAACCGTATATATATATATATTAAAATAATTTAATAATTAATTATTTAATTATTTATTTAATAAATTAAAAGTCATAAATTTCTTCTTCCATTCAAAAATAATTTATTTTTGAATTATTTTATTAATTTTGAATTTCTAAGATTTAATTACTAAAATACCCTTTTACTTTGACTTTGCTTTTAAAAAGTGTTTACTTTTTATATGTTATGTATATTTTACATATATATCACATATATTATCCACTTTTTCATTTAAAACCCCTTTATTTTTTATTTAAAACCATTAATTTAATTTATACATTTAAATTATAATTTATTTATCAAATTTTCAAAAATTAGAACTTTTCAAAAATTTAGGATATTACACATATGCACAAGTAATGTGTATCTTATATACACATCAAATGTATCTTATGTGTGTATTAAATATTAAGTATGTAATGTATTAATCCAACATATACAATTAATATACCATATGTATATGTTATGTATACTCTAGATATATATATTGAGTATATACAATTTATCTCTCCAAATACTTATTTAATTTCTCCAAAATCATGGATGTTACAAACCAAGTCAATCAAAGAAGGAGGAGAATTTGGAAGCATCAACTTCATCACAGTTGCACGAGCCTCCAAATCCTTATATGCCACCAATTCTATTCCTAAGTAGATTGATGGATGCAAAGCAAGGTATGCCACTTTCTGAAATCTACGACATGCCCTCCAAAGAAGATAGTGAAGATGAGCTTGAGATGACCATGACCTTGGAAGTAGAATCTAAAATTTTCAATTCAAAAATTGAGGAGTGCAAGTTAATCTTAAATGATGAGGTTGTTGAGAGGGGACTTCAGATTGCTAAAGTGATGAGAAAGAGATACAACCAAACTTGGTTGAATTTAAAAAGACCCCAAAACTTTTAAAATATGTTTTGATTGGGGAGAACAATATGCAACCAATAATCATCACTTCCACTCTCGGTGGTGAGAAAGAGCAAAAAATGAATATAACCATGCTGTAGACTGAAAAACCTTTTTACCAAGTTCCTATAGCATTGGAGGATCACCCCAAGATAGCCTTCATATGTTCCTTTTTGATATTTGCTCTTCAAAGGAAGCTATTTCGGCTTTGCAATACATTGGGTACCTTTCGGAGTTGCATGCGATTCATCTTTTCAAACATGGGTGAAAAATTCATTAAGGATGGAAGGAGCAATTCATATTGCATATGGAAACGATGGAAATTAGGTTTCATCTGAACTCTCTCTTTTAATTTATGCATGCTCACATTGGGGACAATGTGAATCTTTAAGTGTGGGGTGCAGTTTTTACTTTTAACCTATCTTTGTTTTAGTTTAGTTAATGTTTTTCTTTGAATAAATGAATTTTGAAAAGTTCAATTGTTATAAGATTGTTGATAGATGACTTTTAAATTTTTGAAGCTTGAATTTGAGAATTGATTAGAATTGGTACTTATTGTCAATTTTGATGGTTATTCTTTGCATCACCTTTAAACAAGTAAGGAATTGAGCCTATTAAGTTGGATATCAACTTATTATTCTTTATTGTGTGTAAACATCTTTGATTAATGAATTGCTAGAACTTACTTTGACATGCATTTTAAGACTACATAAAATTTCAATTAGGCATCAATATGATTAAGGCAATTAGGTGAACCCATTTTGGCTTAAAAAGACTAACCTTATATCCGACCTTAGTTAGCCAATTTTGAGCTTCTTTCATTTTTTCTTTTCTTTCTCTTTCACAACACCATTAGCCTGAACCTTTTTGTTTTAACTATTATCCTTCCATTAGGTCAAGACCGTTTTAAGAGCGTTTATGATTGAGTGTTGTGTTAAACAAAGTGTGGGGTTAAATTTAGTGGGTTCAAAATTACAAATTATTATCTTCTTTAGTTGCAAACCCTATTTTAAAAAAACAAAAAAATAAAAAAAGAGAGAAAAATAAAAATAATAGAAGAAGTTGTTCTTTTTCTTAAGGTTGGAATAAGTTTGAGAATGATCATTGCAAAATTTAATAAGTGAGTTCCCTTGAAAAGCTCTTTAATGCCAAGTGGTAGGTGAGTGGAAGGTGTTTTGGGATTGTTGGATTATACATATGATCGGTTTCTTTATTTTTGAAGTGCTCTTGAACTTAATGAATAAGCTTACATTTCCTAAATATCATGCCTTTACCTTAGCCCATTATAACCCAATGAAACACCTTATGATTGATGCTTGATTGTAATTAGGTGGTGAAGATTTAATTGATAAGCAAGCCTATAGAGATAATCTTTCATTGAATGTTGAGATCTTAAACACTACCTAATTAAACACTTAAGAGATTTTGTGAGGGAGAGACAATTTTGGTATACATGGATTGACCATTAAATTGCTTGAGTACTGATTGTTCTTAATTTGATAATGATTGTGGATTTAATAAAATGGGAGTCTTGATACATCCTTATAACTCTTGAACTTGACTAAATTTATCTTGTTTAGTTTGTTTTGATTTTGACTTTGCTTTTGGACAAGTAAAGAATTAAGTGTGGGGTAGTTGTTTTAATCATTTGTGTATTTATTTTTAGTGTAATTTTATTGGTTTTTGATTGATTTTTCTTTTAATTTGTGTTTAAAGTTTGTTTTAAGTATTTGATCTAGGTTGAAGAACAAAATAATGGAGATTTAATTCAATTTGATGGATTATTAAGGTGAAAAAATATGAGACACGATCAAGACACTTCATGGCTTGGTCGTGTCCCTCATCCAAGGAAAGAGGCATGAAGATTTGGCAGATACAGACACACCCAAGAGACACGGCCAAGCCACTGGCCATGTCACATGGCACGACCAAGGCCTTGGCCGTGTCTCACCAATTGAACCAAATGAGAAGAAGCAAGGAGAAAATGTAGAAATGAACACACCCAAGAGACATGACAAAGCCATTGGCTGTGTCACATGACACGGCCAAGGCCTTTGTCTTGTCCCATCTAAAGATCAAAGCAAATATAGAGACAGTGGAGAATACACTCAAGAGACAGCCAAGCCACTGACTGTGTCAAGGCCTTTGCCGTATCCCACTTGGAAAATAAAGAAGATATTGGGGCAGCCATGGGCACGGCCACATGGTTTAGCCGTGTCCATAAGAAAATGAGTGACATGGCCAAGTCACTCCTGACTTGGCCGTGTCTTATGAGAATTCTTTCAATTATTCTACATGAAATGGGGGACAGAATGGGGATAACAAGTGTCATCTTTTAAAAAGAAATAATAAAAGAAGCAAGAGGTTTCCTAATTCATAGGATGAAAATTTAAATAATGAAATAAGTGGGAGACAACGTGGAGTGTGTGAGTTGGCAAGACATACTTTGTGTCTTAAGAAATTAAAAAAAGAATGGAAAGAGGGATACATATACACGTGGGGATGTTGTTCTAAAGGGGGGATGATCTTGGCTCTTGGTTCATCTTCTTGTTCTTGGTCTTGAGAGAGAACATGAACATCACCTTCATCTTCATCTTCCATTTCTTCGATAAGCAAGATTCTTAACATTTTTAGGGATAAAATTGGGTGAGCAAGCTCTTGTGAAGGTTAGGGTTTGAAGAAAGCTTGATTGAGGAGTTGGGGGGCTTCAGAGAGTGACCATTCCATCTTTCAAGAGGAGAGCCATTGATTGAAGAAGGTTTGTTAGCTCTTTATTATATTCAAAGTGGAGCTAGGAGGAAGACTAGAAGTTCAACTCTTAGCATTTTCAAAGGTGTTTTTATATTTTCTATTTTAATTCATTTCTAGATTGTTATTGTTTGTTAAGAACATTAATATTTCAATGTACAATTGTGATTTGATTTATATTAAGATGAATATTTGTTTTAAATTGATGATTATGAGCTAAATTACTCATGCCTAGGGTTGGTAGTAGATTTGATTGAATGACTTGATTTGATATTTCCATTAATATCCCTTGTTATTAGTTGATTGTGTTTGATTGAATGTTAGGTTGATTGATTAGCTATCTATTGATCTCTAGATATTGAATGAACGACCGAGAGGTGAAATTTAATATTGGAATTATGCATTCAACTACCCTAAAAATGAATTAGAAATATAAGTTCTAGGGTTTTATTAATTTGCAATTTCAAAACAATTGGTTGTTGTTAATTCATGAATGTGAAAACTAATGAATTGGTAATTGCTAATTATACTCAAGGAATAAATTAAAAATACAAGGTCATGTTAATGGATAATTTGAGAATTAAGCTTTAATTAAATTGATCTACAACCCTAGGAACCATTCCAAGAATTGTATTAATCTTGTATGACCATTAGACATTTTACTTTTAGATTTAAATTATTTTTCACCATTCCAACACATCACACTCTTACTTTTAAATTTACTTGTCAATCAAACTATTGCAAAATAATTCCTTTCTTGTGAGAAAACCTTGAGGCGATCACCGTTGCTACAACTACCTTGTATACTTGCGAGTGTCGCTTGTAGTAGTAATTAGTCGAGCGTAACATAATGCGATGTAGTGTTTCCTGAATTTGTTGCATCAGTGGTTGACTGGAAGATATAGAAGGTTCTATGGCAACAAGTACTGTAGGCCGAGTAGACTTTCAAAAGATGCGCCATTCGTGAGGTATTACTGAACCTGGAGATGCTAAAGAATACACACCATCATTCTCACTTAATAAATCCATGTCATCTAATGCTTTGAGATGTAAAGGTGCAGGTTCACAAGCAAAATTAAAATCATTATGCAATCTCAATCAAGTGTAAGTGTGTGGCTAACTGTGTAATAACATATCCTAAGATTAGAGGCCTTTTAAATGTAAGAATATTAGCAAACTGAGAGGCTAACCAAGAATCCAAATGGATCTTTTTGTTCTGAATCATACATCATAAAAAGAATAATTTAGTCTTTGAAACTAATGTTGGGGCATCCTTCCTACCAGAAAAGGAGTAAGTCAGAAAACAATGGATGTATTTAAGGCTAGGGTCCTTAAAATACAAATCTTTAGACTTGCTAGGATTTTATAGAGATTGAGCATTTTCATAAAATTCTGCATACACAGTGTCAGGTTTAAATTCTACAGGGAAATCAAGATAACCACCATGACTTCTAAAACCAAAAGATTTATGAAATTCATTTAGAGACATAATGAACTTGGAACCCATCAATCTAAACTTCACCAAATTAGGTGTATCCAAATCAAACGCAACAGGTTTAATGAAATTAAAGTTGGAGTAAAATTCTCTTACAAGTTCTTCAAAAATAGGACAGTTTAATGCAAATAACTCCTCCCATCCAATGCTTATGAAAAATGCTCACACTTCATCCAAAAAATTCAAAGATGCTAGAGAAGGGAAGTAAGTATACTTACCCAATGGAATAGCCAAACCAATTACCGTTCGATACGAAGCTGCTCTTCTGGTGAATTAAAATCCAAGGTTTGGTTCTGACTGATCTTAACATCATCTTGTTGTTTTGTATCTATAGAATGGAATTGCCTCTTTCTAGTTCTGATTTGAGTTGCTAAAGGTTCAGTATCCAAAAATAGCTCGTCAAACTCTTCATTGCTAATGGACTTGTCAATGAGATAAGGAGCAGTAGTGGAAGTTATTTTCGATATTTTTGTAGCTGTAGAATAACCTCCTTGCCAGCGTCATTTTCTACTTGACGTTGGTGCTCCACTCCTCACTGCTAATTTTCTTTACATCATGCTTGATCGAATGGCTTATTCGGTGAAGGGATGTCTCGATTGGTGGTGGGTTTCGACGACTGGTCGAGCGATGGGTTGTGGGTATCTCTCGATCAGTGATGATGGAGGGTAGGTTGGTGGTGGTAGGTAGGGGGTGAGTCAGATTCTATAGGATTGGGTTCGGGTAGCTGCCAGCTTACATTTTGCTTGGTTCGGTAAAGGAAATCGTGAGATTGAGTTTGGGTGCTGATCGAGCAACTGGAGCGAGGTGTTGTTGTTCGGTGTTTGTGTTGTTGTTCCCATTAAAATATTTATTTAATGTATTTAATATTTTTTTGTTTTTTTATAGATTAAGAATCAAAATTAAAATAACACAAAAAAATGAGAGAAGACAAAAAAAATTAAATTAAAGGAAAAACACAAATAAAAGAAAAGAGAAGAGCAACAAGCAAATATCAAGGTAATAGAATAAAAGTAAATTGGCAGAACGCAGAAGAAAATAGCCTCCCAATAGCACCATTCTTTAATGTCTTTGGCTAGATATAGCTAGCAATCAAGCAGCAGGTGGATTTTCTAAAGCAAGTTCATCCACTTCATAAGCTTTGAAACCTTTATAAAATGGCTTTAACCTGTGGCCATTAACTTTAAAAATCTTGCCAGTCTCTAAGCTCTGAATTTCCACTGTACCATGAGAAAACAACGTAGTTACAATAAATTGACCAATCCATCAAGTTCATAACTTACTTGGAAACAACTTAAGCTTGGAATCATATAATAAAACTTTCTGATCAACAGAAAATTCTTTCCTAGAAATCATATGGTCATGGAATGTCTTAATCTTCTCCTTATAAATTCTTGAATTCTCATAGGCGTCATTTTTATTTCCTCTAGCTCCTAAAGTTTTAATTTTCTTTGCTCATCAGCCTCTTCAAGCTTCATGTTACAGTGCTTCACAACCCAATATGCTCTATGTTCCATTTCTACAGGTAAATGGCATGGTTTTCTAAAAACCAAACGATACGAGGACATTTCGATTAGGGTCTTATAAGCTGTACGGTATGCCCATAAAGCATCATCCAGACTTAAACTCCAGTCCTTTCTATTTGGATTAACCATTTTTTCAAGAATGGATTTCACTTCTTTGTTGGAAATTTCAGCCTATCCGTTCATTTGTGGGTGGTATGTTGTCGATGTACGATGTGCTACACCATACTTCTTGAAGAGAGCATCTACTACTTTATTGCAAAAATGAGTTCCCCTATCGCAGATGATGGCCCTCGGAACACCAAACCTAACAAAAATATTAGTTTTGACAAAATCTATAACCACTTTAGCATTGTCAGTTCGAGTAGCCTTGGCTTCTACCTACTTTGAAACATATTCCACAGCAAGCAAAATATATAAATTACCAAATGAATTAGGGAAAGAGCCCATAAAATCTATACCCCATACATCAAAATTTTCACAAATTAATACATGAGTAAGAGGCATTTCACTTCTCTGGCCTAAATTCCTAGCTCTTTGGCAATTCTTACAAGATTTACAATGTAAGACCCTTATACCCTATATACATACAAAATATATTTCTAGCATATGTAAAATACGCATATACGGTACAAAAATGTCACAAACGGATTTACTAATTTTTTTTTACGTTTCCAATTTAAAATTTCAAATTCTAAATATATAAAAATTAAATAGAATATAATTATTATTTACTTGTTATAAGAATCCAAAATAAATAATATATATAAAAATCTCTGGGAAAAATTCGCCAGAGTTTTGTCTGTATTTTGGATATCCCAAAATTTAGCAATTACTCAACCTGCAAAAAGAAAACACTCCCAATAATTTCCAATCACCCTCTCAACCATACTTCTCAATTTCACCAATTTTCTCAAACATTTATACATATAGATATATATAATTTAAAACACACTTACTCTCCCATTTCAAATATATTGACCCAAACATTCTTTATAATATACAATACGTAAAATTCAAAACATAATATATTATGCATAAAACTCAAAATGTACAATAACATAAAAATATATACATGTTGCTGGCAGTGTTTCTGATCTCGATAGCAACTCTACAAGCTCAACTACAAGTCTAGACCCAACCTGGTCTAGAAGAACTCTCTGGCTCAACTGGGTCTACCCTGTCACCTGCGCGATGAAAACAATCGCGCTAAGCCGAAGCCTAGTGGTACAAACTTTGATAATAACAATATAACTCAATGCAATACCAAATGCACAATGCATATAGATGTCACATCAATCCACTTTCTTATATTTTTCAAATGATTCATAAGCACAACTCATAACATTATATTACTCAATTGTATCATAATTCATAATTCACAGTAAAACAAAGACAAGCATGGGCCCAAAAAGGATCTAATATGCTATTCAAATTTCAGAGTTACTGCTTTAGTCCATAATGACACCATGTGTCTAGCCCCGTAGGCAATATATCCATGGATAATGTAACAGCCCCAGTCTCTTGGACCTCAACCCGGCTAAAACCTTAGGCCCCAGTATCTTCGTCCTCAACCCGGCTAGACTGCTACAGTTTTTGAGGCTTATGACCTAGTCTTTTCACCCCAAAAATATCATATTTATCAGCTGGTCTGGCTTACGATCTAGTCTTTTCACCATTCCAGCGTATAGCCCGTAGGCAATCATAGGTATGCCGCCAAACCCAGAACTCTGAAAATTGAATAACATACTAGGCACACAATTTATTCATATTTCTCATTATCAATCTCTTTCTCTTTGTCACATATTCAATCTAGGCACATTGCCTTATTTTCATATTTTTTTCTCACTTTTCACATTTTTCACATCTTTCTCATTTTTCTCATTTTTATCAATATCAATTCATTTCATTATTACACATATCTCATTTTTGCATTCACAACACATTACCCAAATACTTTGTGTATTTTCACATAATATGCATTTTTCACATGTTACACAAATTAGCCATTATCAATGGCTTTTCACAATGCATTTAACACATATATGACATTACAAATGTCATAGCACATTATTCATACACAATCAATGAACCAAGTAGCTTAACACATTTTTCAACCAAAATGTGTTAAGTCCAAATGTTATGCAAATATAGACATTATATTCAAAGTTTGTACATACCTCCACTAGCAACCCAATGCAAGCTAAAAACAACCTTCAATCCAATCTTTCCAACTTGCCCTTCACCACTTGGATGAAGCAATCAACCTCCCTCAATGCCTAAACCAAATGTGATAACAAATAATCATTTAGTATCACATTTAATGGCATTTCCAACATTAAACCATAATTACATATCACTCCTACAAATTTCTAAAAATTTGTCCTTTCCTTATTTCAACATTAGAATTCCATTCTACTACAATTAAATTAGTGTTTTAAGTTAATTTATATTATTAAAAACATATTTTAATACATTTAAATCATTTACATTATTAAAATACACTCTTATACACAAAATCTCAAAAATGGCATAACCTTCCCCCATTGAAGGTTTTCCATTCCAACACAATCCATTACTCATTCCAAGCTTATATTCATCACTTTTAACACTAAACAACATGCTTAAACAAATAAAATCACACAATTCAACCACATTGGAAAATCACTTTTCCAAAACCCTAAATCTCCACTTCCATTCTCAAACTCCAACCCAACACCACCAAATCTAATATTTGACTTTAAAATACTTGTTTATGAATCAAAACAACTCATTTGGAATCAATTTGCACAATTAAAATTTAAATTCTCGCATAATCTAAATTTCCAAGGAATTCAAAGAAAAGAGATGAAAACTTACTAATTTTGGTGGAAATCACCAAAAATCCACTTAAAACTTGTTAATTTCTTCAATTTATGGAGTATGGAAGAAGCAAAATCCTTGGTCTTCAAACATCCATGGAAGCCACGTTCTTGAGAAGAAGAAGAAGAAGAAGAAGATTTTTAGTATTCTTTCCTTTTCATTTTTTTAACCACATATATATATATTAAAATAATTTAATATTTAATTATTTAATTATTTTTTTAATAAATTAAAAGTCCTAATTTCCCTCTTCCATTCAAAATTAATTTGTTTTTGAATTATTTTATTAATTTTGAATTTATAAGATTTAATTACCAAAATACCCTTTTCTTTTAAAAAGTGTTGACTTTTTATAAATGTTATGTATATTTTGCATATATATATATTCCACTTTTTCATTTAAAATTCCTTTATTTTTCATTTAAAACCATTAATTTAATTTATCCTTTTAAATTATAATTTATTTTATCCAATTTCCAAAAATTAGAAATTTTCAAAAAATTTTGGATGTTACATACAATGCAAATAATAATCATGAAATAGAGTAGGCCAAAATAATCCACACACCAAAATTTTACGGGCTGTACGCTTGAGACCAAAGTGTCCTCCACATGCATGAGTATGGGAAAAAATTAAAATGGATAGGATTTCACTTTCATTGACACATCTTCTAATAACCTGATCAGAATAATGTTTCCACAGATAAGGATCATACCAAACATAATATTTAGCCTCTCTTTTGATCTTATCTTTTTCACTCATTGTTATATCATCAGGAAAAATTTTAGAAGTCAAATAATTCACTATGTCTACGTACCAAGGGGATGAATATTGAATGGAAAAAAGATACTCATATGGAAATTCATCATTTATTGGTAGTGGCTCCTCTTGCAATGGTAGTCAGCAGATATGATCCGCCACCAATTTTTTTGACCCTTTTTTTCTCTTATCTCCAAATCAAATTCTTGAAAAGAGAATCCATTGAATGAGTCTTGGTTTAGCCTCTTTTTCTTGAGCAAGTGCTTCAAAGTTGTATAGTCAGAGTAAACAATTACTTTAGTACCAAGAATATATGATCAAAAATTTTCTAAAGCAAATGCAACGGCTAGGAATTCTTTTTCAGTTGTTGAGTAGTTAGATTAGGCCTCATCCAATGTTCTTGATGCATAATAAATCACATGAGGCTCCTTTCCAACTTTTTGTTCAAGCACAACACCCACAACATGGTTACTGGCATCACACATTATTTCAAATGGTAGACTCCAGTTAGGTGGATGTATGATTGGTGCGAAATTAACATTTCTTTGATTGTATCAAATGCTTTTCTACCAGGATCATCATACTGAAATTCCACTTCTTTTTGCAGTAGCTGAAATAAAGGTTGAGCAATCTTGGAGAAGTTCTTGATAAAGCATCTATAAAAACCTGCATGACTAAGGAAAGAATGTATTTTCCATACACTTACGGGATAAGATAAAGATTTAATAACATCAATCTTTGCTTTATCTACCTCAATCCCTCTCTTTAATACTATATGTCCTAAAATCAGTCCTTGGTCATCCATAAAATGACACTTTTCATAATTTAATACAAGATTTGGCTCTGGACACCTATCAAGAATTTTTGTCAGATTATTTAGACACTCATCAAAGGAATTCTCATAAACCGCAAAGTCAGTCATGAAAACTTCTATGATCTCTTCCACATACTCTGAAAAAATACTCACCATACACCTCTGAAATGTAGTTGGAGCATTGCAAAGACCAAATGGTATCCGCCGATACGTGAAAGTACTAAATGGGCAAGTAAAGGTGGTCTTCTCTTGATTCTCCGATGCTACTAAAATTTGGTAAAAACCTAAATAACCATCAATACAACAATAGTGAGTTCTACCAGTTAACCGTTCTAACATCTGATCAATGAAATGGAGGGGGAAGTGATCTTTTCTAGTATATGTATTTAATTTTCTATAGTCAATACAAACCCTCCACCCGTTCTTAACTCGAGTAAGAACTAACTCACCATCAGAATTCCTTATATCAAACCTATCTTCTTAGATACTACCTGATGTAATGGTCAAGATTTTAAACATGGAACTTTTAACTAATATTGATAATTGATAATGTATAGTGATAAAAGTAATGTGGATAAATGCTATAAGCAGAGAATAGTGAATAATATATCTCAAAATTTACTGAAGTAATTATTTTTATGGTTTCACGGGACTAAAACTCAATTTAGAATCAATGGTTAAGAATGAGGGTACACCATAGTTAAAATGAGATTGGCCACACTAGATTAAGCCATAGATATATGTGTGTGTATGGACATGTGTGTGTTTGTAGAGTCTTTTTCTCCTTTCTCCCATCTTCCATGCCAAACACCATCACGTCCACCATCTTTCTTATTTTCTCCATCTCCCTATCTTTAAATCAAATAAAAATGAGAGTGGATTACATATAATTATAAATTTTTAAAAGAATAAGCTAGAAAAGGTGAGATTATCAGCAAGTGATCAAAGAAAAAGAGGAAAAAGAGAGAAGAAGAAGCAAGAAATTGAAAGAGGTATGTGCTTATGTATTTTTAATTTGCAAATATTTGAATTTCTATGAATTTAATGTTTGAATTGGTTGATTGAGTCATCTATAATGAATTGTTACTTAAAAGTATTAGTTAAATGGATTGATGAGTGGTTTGATGTTGTTTTTAGCCATGAGTGATGGTTAAAGATTGATTAATTGATATTTGAGTAAAGTATTTGATATAGACTCTTTTTATATTAAAAAATTAGTTTTTAATTCATTTTTATCATAGATCTTGAATATGTTTATGTTTAAGTGGTTGAGTGTGCAAAAATACATAATTTTGGCCAGTGACATGGCTCACTGGCCAAGTCAGTGGGTGTGTTTAGTGACATGGGCAGTGACATGGCCAAGTAAGTGGGTGTGTCACATGCTGTCAAAAATTTCTATTTTCTTTGATGAGAGACGCAGCTAGTGACATGACCAAGTCAGTAGATATGTTTAGTGACATGGGCAGTGACACAGCCAAGTCTGTCACTGCCCATGTCAATGGGTGTGTCACATGCTGTCAAAATTTTCTATTTTCTTTGATGAGAGACATGGCCAATGACACGACTAAGTAAGTGGGTGTGACTAATGACATTGGCAGTGACACGGCCAAGTCAGTGGGTGTGTCACATGCTGTCAAAATTTTTCATTTTTCATTTATGAGAGACATGGCCAAGTCATTAAACATAACTTGGCTGTGTTATTGTCCTAATCATAGTGATTTTAGATCTAGATTTGGATTAAATGGCTAACCAGAGGAAGGATAGCCATAGTGATAATGGGCATCTCATTCCATTAATGGACACATTGTATCATTAGTGACAGTAGGCATAATTGCCATTATATATATATTCTTGAGACTTGGTATTAAAATTGCTACACTAACCTGTTATCCAAACCTATGATCTGAGTTCAATATGTATGGGCATATTTAATAAAGCTATCCAAATTAAAAATATATGTGAATGTGATGTTATGAATAATGGAAGAAATGCAAAATAATAATATAAGTCAATTACTTAAAATTGACTTAATGTGTTACAATGTGAAAGTGATTGGTAATGTATATATTAATGTTTACAAGTAAAAGTTCTAATGCACAGATTATGCTCTAGTTATTGAATTAATTAAAAACTTTATAAGTGTTGTAATGATTGAAAGTGTATATAATGATATAAGATACAAAGTGCCCCAAAGTATAGTACTAAATTTAAGTGCTGAAAATTATAGATTGAATTAAATTATCCTATAAGTAAAATTGAAAAATAAGACTTATTGAAAAACAAAATAAGTGTATTGTGAGCAATGTTAACAATTGAAAAAGCAAGTCTTAAATAAAATGATTCATAAAGAGAAAAATTGCAATACCGAAAGTATAGTATAGCATGATGACTTTTATAAAGTCAAAGTTATTATTTTGTGTAATTAAAATATTATGTTGGTTTATTATTGAAAATAGTTAATATATTGAAATATTTATTAAAACTAAGTGTTATTACTATATTTTCATACGTATTTTTCTTTAATATTAAGTAACAAATTATGTTTATACAAGCACCACTAAGCTTTGCTTAGCATGTTAAAATTATTTTTTGACACGCAGGTATCAGGACATCGGAGCGAGTTAAGAAGTGGAATTAAGAATCTCAGGAAATTACCTACAGTACATATAAAGATCTTTTGTACATTTTACTCATCAGTTATAAAATGCATATATACAATTTAGTTTGGCTATTTGAGAGATTTTATAAATTTATAAATATGAAAGGAATATATGTATTTAGTGGACGAAGTTTGAGATTCTAGTGAATGATTATCAAATAAAGGAATGTATTATATATTCATTTGATTTGACAAACTTATGATAGTTATCTGGTTTATAATTAGTATTTGGATTATTGAAGATTGGTCTAAATGTTGGAATCATAAGTATTGTATTATATAGATTGTATTATTATTTGAAAATTTTTGTTTTTTAGAAGAGAACTTTGTAAATGAATTGATTGGAGCACTAATAGTATATTGAATAACATTCTCTAATAGTTCTAATGAGAATTGTCTGAGGATGTTACACCTGATCTAGACTTACCCATTTGCTATCCAAAATCGGATAGATTATACCTGCATTGAGAAGCTTTAAAATCTCCTTCTTCACCACTTCCATCATGGGTGGGTACAAACGCCTTTGAGCTTCCCTTTTAGGCTTGCTATCCTCTTCCATTAGAATTTTATTCATGCATGTGGAAGGTGATATTCCCGTAATGTCATCTATTGTCCATCTTATTGCACCCTTATACTCCTTAAGTACTCGAAATAGGCCTTCTTCTTCCTTCTTAGTTTGCTAGAGATTATCACTGGTAGGCTATTGTTTTCTCCCAATTAGGCATATTTCAGGTGGCTGGGCAGTGACTTCAATTCCAAATTTGGTGCCTACACAACAAAAGGTAAACGTTTGGTGTGAGATATGGGTAATTCAGATTGAATGGGAACTTTTACTTGCTTGTAAGCATCCAATTCTTTCACCACTTTACAAAGCTCATCTTCTAAAATGACCTCTGCTTCTAAATTTACTAATGTATTTGCTATAAGATTCTTGTAAAGAGCAACATTTAGCTTGTCAGTTTCACTCAACTCAAATAAATCTTAACTAAGAGAATCTATCACATCCATTCCATACACACAAGACACATCGCTAGGGTATTTCATAGCATCATACACATTAAATTGGACAATTTCACCATCAAACTCCATAGTGAGTGTACCATCATGAACATCAATTTTTGTTTTAGTTGTGCTTAGAAATGGCCTACCTAATAAGAGCTTAGAAGAGTTAGATGATTGATCTTCTGCCATTTCAAGAATGTAGAAGTCAGCTGGAAAAATAAGACCATTAACTTGAACTAAAACATCTTCTAAAACTCTCTCAAGGCAAACTACTAATTTGTCAACTAACTATATAACAACATTGTTGCGAATTGTAAACTAGTGTATATTTTACTGGGAGAAGTACCGCAAGTGCATGGTATCATAACTCATAGTAAAATGATAGTACAAGTGTTGTATCCGCAGGGAAGGTTTATTTTGAGTAACTTCAATTCAGTTAAATTCTTATTTGGAAGTAACCAATCTTTTTAATAATTCAACTAACTAATTAAACTAAATTAATTAATTTTTGTTGGACCAAATGCTAGATTATCAATAATAATAGAGTGGGATTAGGTTTCATTGAAGTTTTGAAATATGACTAATCAATTAAGTCAATGGATACTACTTCTCAAATCAGGAATATCTAGTATCTCTAAACTCATTCACTTCTTTCTCAAGCAAGTGAAATTTCATCAAGCAAAAATTAGAAATCTAAATCATATTCAACCTTCGTATTTTATATGATTCAACAGATTTAACAATTGGTGGCCAGTCAACTACTAACAATCAAAATACAATCAACAAATCCAAGATTTAGAAATACTTTAATGGATATCTATATGAATCAATCAACCATTAATCAAAACATCCAAATCCACCTAATCCCCCAAAGGGGATTAGCTATTCATAACTAATACAAATGTGAATTATAAAAACTAAGTAAAGAGTTTATAACTTTAATCTTGCAACAAATGAGTTTAAGAAAGAATCAAGAAATTCAATATTGAAATTATAAACTAGAAATAATTATTAAATCTTTGATGAATGACTCTTTATTGAAGTAGTTGAATCTTCTCCAATTCTCTAGCTCCCTCCTCTAGTTTCCTCTCTTTTTCATCACCCATAGTCTCTTTCCTATTCTTCTTATAGATAGAGAAATTGAGAGAACTAAAGGTTAGATCCAGGATTGGCTACCTATCTCTCTTGAAAATGATGAATTTATAATGTTCTCTTAGTTTCAAAAATGCCCTTAGGGTTTTGGTGAAAAGTTTTTGCCTCAAAATATACATTTTCAGCTTTTTCCAGTTATACATGGGTGTGTGATAGAATTAACACGGGCGTGTTGAAGAAGGAGCTTTCGAACAAATCTAGCAGTTCTTGATGGAAACATACGGGCATGTGGAGGAAATCCCACACAGCCATGTGTTTATAAACTGTTCTGTCTCCTTTTCCTTTCATTTTCCAGTAAAGATTTGATACACACAGGCGTGTGTATTTAATAGACACGCTCGTGTGTATCCTTTGACATCTATGTTTTTTCTCTTTTAGGTCTCCAAAGCTTCATTTCCATCATGAAAGGAAATTGCTCGTTATTCTATGATCATAAACAAAACCACATCAAACTGGACAAGATACAGACCAAAACATATCACAATTCATCAAGTACTCATCAAAATATATGATTTATTATGAGATTATCAAACACCAGTGTTTTTTAAAAGTCCAGCTTGTAAAGAAGAATAGATAGACAAAGGCATAACATTAATTGATGCTCCTAAATCATATATTACTCTTTTAATACCTAAATTGCCTATTTTGCAAGAAATAGCAAACATACCTTGGTCTTTTAATTTTAGGGGTAATTTTCTTTTAATCACACCTGATATATTTTCCCCCACACTTACCTTTTCATTCTCATTGAGCTTCCTCTTTGAGAAATTTTGCATACCTTGGTACTTGCTTAATTGCATCAAGCAATGGAATGTTCACTTCAACCTTGCAAAAGGTCTCCAAAGTTTCTTTTTCTTCCTTTTCTTCCTTTGATTTTACTAACCTTTACAGAAAAGGAGGAGGAATCACTGCTGAATTGGGCTGGTCTTTGCTGAAACTGGAAGGTTGCTCCTCTTGTTGCACCAAAATCTCAATTTCTAGAGATTTCTTCAAGCCTTGCCCAGAGGTATACTGTCTAGCAATTCTTTTCCACTTCTCAAGGTTATTACACTTGCATTTTGCTTCAGATTTACCACCGTTTGAGATGATAACTTCCCTTGAAACTCCAGCTTACTGACTGATGTGTCTAGTTGACTATTTTAGATCTCCAATTTCTGATTGCTCGAGTGAATTTCCCGTTGAAATTGTTGAGTGTTAGTCATAAAAGCCTTGAACATGTCGTCAAAAGACAAACTAGATTTTTTTGGTGGTGGAGGCTATCTTGGATGATATGTTTGTAAATTTTGTGCTTTTGCTCCATAATTAAAATTTGAATGATCTTGCCACCCCGGATTATAAGTATTCAAGTATGGATCATAGCGTCTTTAGGGATGGTTGGGAAATCTGCCCATGGCATTCACTTGTTGAAGATCTTCCTCTTGAAGAGTTCGACATATGTCCTTGGAATGCCCCGAATGAGCACAGATTCCACAAGCTTAGGCTGGTTGTGCATTACCTACAACAATATTTTAAACCAAAGTTTTCAGCTGTGAACCTCGGTTTCCGCCCGAAAAGGGATTCATATGAAACGTTCACTTGTCGTTGGGAGTCGCCACTCAGTTTATTTTTTTCGAAGGGAAAAACTAAGAAAACCCTTGTTTGACTCCAATAACGCGTCTAATGTAAAGGTTTATAATCTGCGAACCCAAGGAGGATTCGGGGACTATGTCATGCATTTGACTAACTTGCCAATAAAAGAAATAAACCTTAAAAGGGATGAAGGAAAGAAAACAAATAGATTGTTAGTAAATTGTGGACTTGCTATTTGGGGTGAATCCCAAATATGCCTACATACTCTCGTTTTTATGAGAGATCAAAGCCCATGTAGTTCGGAAAATCCTATTTAAAGGCAATGATGCATTATGCATGTGTGTATTTATGCTTCGTGCATTGTCGGACTTTTTGCCAAAATTGTGAGATTTTGAGCACTTAGTGCTAAATTTAATGAAATTTGGGTACTTGGTACCAAAAAGTATGCAATTTAGGCTTCATGCCAAAAAGATTAATTGATTCATGGCTTAATGCCGAAATATTGGTTGATTAGTTAACTAGGCCTTAGACCTAAAAAGATTAGGTCTTTGACCAAAAAGAAATTAAGAAGAAGGTGGAATGCTTAAGATATTCTCAAATTGACAAATGATGAATTAGGACATTACCTTGTTTACAATTTTCCCACTCCTAAGTTCCAGATCTTGTTTTCTTGGAATATGATCATTGCTTCCTATAACACCATGTTAGAAGTTCTTAAGCATGTGAAAATAAAGAATTTGACAACACGAGGTCCCAGGATGCCAAAAGCCAACCCTTGTTCTGAAAATTTAGTAGCATTTTATAGACAAAATTCGGGCTAGACGGCGGTCGGACCGCTGGTCCGGCGGTTGGACCACTGTGGTCAGCGATCGAACCGCGTGGCTCGCCGAAAAAATGGGAAAGGAAACGGGCTGCGTTCGGACCGCCACGGTTGGCTGTCAGACAACCGGTTCTGGCGGTCGGACCGCCGGTCCCGGCGGTTCAACCCCAAAACGACATAAAAATACATACTTTTTCCTTCAAACTGATTTTCCGGGAGCTGCGGACTTCCAAAAATTATTCCGAGACCATATCCGTGATCCTTGCATTGTTCCGGACATTTCAAGTACCATGAAGATATACTTTCGGTTAACTTCACCGTGGTCGTCCGGTCTGGCTTGGTCTTTTGCAGTCTGAGAAAATCGGCTTTCCGAGCCTCAAATTTTGAGTATTCACAATTGCCCCCCATTGGGGACCATAAAAATGGTTTATGGGGCCCAGTGGTCGTCAAAGTCGAGAATTTTGAGTGAGGTGCAAAAAGACCCGCATTTTCACCTTTTCCTTATAAATAGGCTCATTTCAATTCAATTTTCATTTGCTTTCATTCTTTCTTCTTCTTTCCTTTCTTTCAAACTTTCTTTCAACGATGGATTTCACTGGCCTTGAAGACTTTGAGATCCCACTCCCTCCTTGCAATCTTTTACTTGAGGAGGAGAAGCACAGCTCTCGGACCGGCTGCTATGAGGTAAGTACCTTCCTCCTTACTTATCTAGTATGCATGTTTAGGAATTTTATTTATTTCTAGTAAGGAACTTAGAAACAAATTTTAGGAATCTTTCCTTTACATGTACTAGTAATGAATCAAGTGTAATACCAGGCTTTATTATGTTCTTCCATCAGTAACTATTTCTAGTAAAGAACTTAGAAATAATCTTCTTAGGAAGTCACGCCCGGCTGGGGGTAGAACTTGAATTTTTCTGAAGTTGCCCCCAAATTATCCACAATAATGAATTAGAAGATTTTTTTTTAGAACACTGCAATTACGATATCCACCGCCGAGAGACCTATGAGCACTATTCCGGCTTACATCTTTGATGCTGGGCATCCAGTGGGGGATCTTATCAGACCTGCTTTCCTCCACCATTTGAGGACTATAGATGCGGGCAGAGATATCCACATGGAGTTGATCTGTGCGCTAGTTGAGCGATGGTGGCCCACTACTGATACCTTTCATTTTGCATGGGGGGAGATGACGATGACACCTACCGACTTTTCCGTCATTTCTGGGATTCCCTTCGGTGTTGAGATGGTGGAGTATTATAGTGACTGGCGGCATGACATTTCTTCAGCCGACATGATCATTTTGATCGGGGTTGACTATCCTCGACATCAGGCGCCCCGCTGCATTCAGCGAAGGTGGCTTGTAGAGCAGGCGCCATCCATCTATACTGGCTATGAGGTAGGCGATCTTACTGCTGATCAGGTGGCCAGGTTCACCCTGATTCTCCTGTTTGCTAGCTCTTTCTTAGCAAACAGGAAGGACGCAGTAAATCTCAATGTGCTGAAGAGCCTACTCGACCTGACACGACTTCAGACATACGATTGGGCTATCATGATGCTGTGTAGATTATATGACGACATGTTAGACCTCTGCTATACCCGCATCACTCCATGCGGCCTGTACTACTTCTGGGAGGTAATGTAAATAACATTTCCTCTACCTGGCATATACCGACTCTGATATCTTTTTCATCATCATTTTTTTCATTTTTTTTTCAGACTTGGGCTTACGAGTACTTTCCCGGTATCGCCCCTTTTCTTCGTGATCCACTTGACCCTGTAGATCCTCTTTCTCCCATTGCTTGGAGATGGTATAAAGAGAGGATGGAAGTACCAAAGAGGAAGCTTCCTATCAGAGAGCTGAGATCGCTTTTCGACAGTTGCTCTATGAACTCGATAAATACTTTATCTTTATCATTATTTATTGTATTAGAGAAAATGATTCACTAACATAATAAATTTTTACAGGTTGCATTTACAGCGATGTCTAGCCGGCTGGCAGAGTGGATTGCTCAAGATCACAGCTTTCAGCGATCACAGTTCCTGACTCACCGTCGATTCATACTTCCCCATCCAGAGTATCGACGGTATTATCTCGCTGAGAGAGTGACTTTCCAGATTGCCGGCTTCCGTATAGTTCCCTTGGACCCCCCTGATGACATGCTATCTCTGACACTTCTGCCTGTTACAGCGTCCCAGTATGAGGGTGATCCCTTCGAATCGGCCTTTGTCCCGGATGAAGAAGATTATGATATCTACTGTCTTGAGCGACTGATGCCACGCATTGGGGCACGGTTTGATTCTGCACCACCTTATCGGTCCTCCCAATCTTCGGCTCCCACTTCCAGCACCCCGGGAGACCATCCCTCTTCCAGCTGGTGAGCTGACAGACCTTCTTCTTCTAGGGCTGAAGCTTCCGCTTTCAGGGCTGGACCATCACACACTGGAGCAAGCAGCAGTTCATCACATTTGAGGCCTCCCTCATCCGTCCTTGCGGCTACCGGTCAATTATACCCTGCTTTAGCCGACTTGAGGCTGCCTTATGCTGTCCGTTATCATGCACCTGATGGTTGGGTGCCCTATCGGAGCCTTGTTCACATCACTCAGGCATATTCTTTTAGAACTTTTCATGAAAAGGATTCATAAAATTCTCTTGAAATTGATTGTGATTGTCTTTTTTACAGGTACCTGAGGGCCTAGTTACTGAAATGGCGGCACTGATCACTGCTTTCTCGGATGAGCTGACAGGTGCTTGGACTGATGCCGCTTATGAGAGGCAGAACAGGTCGCAAAGACGGAGAGCCCGGCGCTGATTTTTCATACTTGTCTTGGATTATATTTGTAGTATTTGAACTATTCTCGCACTATACTTTGTACTTTTCATGTTTTTCAGCTGTCTTTTGAACTTATCTGTAAACCTGCACTTATTTGTTAGCATTAACAGCAAATATGTATGCATGATGCTTGTTTTTTAGAAATATGTTTTCAAAACAAATCTCTGAAACAACCCCCAAAAATAGTACATAACAGGGCCTAAACAGGGCCAACACACAAGAATTTCATAAAATAAAATAAAATAAACATAAAAATAAAAATAAAATGAAATGAAGAATGAGAATCAAAACTGGCCGGGCCGCACCCGCCGGACCGGCGGCCCCGGGGCAGTATATGTATACGAAAAAAACAGAATTTAAAGTTCATTTTCGGGCCAGAAAACAAGTTTTTCACTGCAGGATTTCTATTTCTCTCAACAATGAACCCTCTTTTTAACCACATAATGCATAACTGGACCAAAAGCCTCCATAACGTTGAAAGGATCAACATGGGAAGGTACGGGCTGAAGGCTGTTGCTACCCTTAGAGGTGTAGCTGTGGATTGGGATTTTTTTGCATGCTTGCATTAAATTTTGGGATCCTCAAGCCCACGTTTTCATATTCGGTGCCCGGATGGAGGAAATGTGTCCTCTCTTTGAGGAATTTTGCTCAATTATTGGATGTGATCCAAATTCCCCTCTTGTTTTCAAATCGGCTATGTGGGGTCCTTTCAGAGGCTTTTCAACTTTACAAGGCCTCAAGCTCAAGCTATGATCATGGATGGGAGTAAGGCAATGCTGCTTCCTTTGATTGATGAATTCCTGACCGCTAACTTTGAAGATGAGGTTCAACTGAAACACAGAATTCGAGCTTTTGTTTTCTGCCTGTTAGCCGGGCTTCTTTTCAACCGTGATCCTGGCTTTGGAGATTTGAAGCTTTGCCCCATGGTTAGGCAGATGGAAGAGCTTAATTGCATTGGCGGTATGATTCTGGCTGAGACTATTCAGAGCCTTGACAGAACTGCACTCGGCTTTGAAAGTTGGACTGTTACCCCAATCGTTCTTCAGGTAATCTTGTTATACCTGTTGTTTCTTCTTATTTCATCATTTCTCTCTTTTTCCTTGTAAATAGAAAGGATCTATTTTTTCAGGTTTGGCTGAGAGACCATCTCCGAGTGGTTGCCGCTCCCAATGCCTTGACTTATAACCCTTCTCAGTACCGCACCAGGAGAATCCAGATTTCTTTTCCCTCCTTGGCTAAGTGGGCTATCTGGTTGTTTGAGCTTGGACCAGAAGAATTGCTGTGGTTCATCCCTTGGTATAGAATTCCTCGCTTCATGGAGGCAAATGCAATGCATAACCATGTCTACCTTCTTGGTTTCACCCATAGTACATGGTATAGTGCTTCTCGGATACTCAGACAGATGGGGATTGATCAGAGGGTTCCCCTTCCTGTTGGGCTTACCATTGCTTCCCCTATTACCCCCGGAGTTACTCGAGTTGTTCTACATACTTGAGTCAGAGACCATCAGATGATCAGGCCTTTTGCTGAGCCTTCCCTCGTTCAGCCTACTCCAGAGTATAGAACCTGGTTTATAGCTGAAGTTTGGCCCGTTGAAAAACCCAGGAGGTATGCCTTGCTGCAGGAGCTGGAGGGAGAGGAGGTGGTTCCTCTTAGCGAGGAGAAGATAGATGTCGCAGAGAGTTTTGAAACTAAGGAAGATACCGAAGACTCTGCCCCACGTAGGAGGCGTAGGATTTAGATCCCAGGGTGACTCCATTGTCTGCTTTTTTGGGTTGTCTTTTTACCTTTTTGGTTCTTTTGACATTTTGGGGTTATGACTTGACTTTTTGATTGGTTGGATATTCCATGGGATGAATGACTCTTACTGAATGACTCTTTTGTAACAAATGATTCTTTTTTGTAATGAATGATTCTTAATGAATGAATTTTTTGTTTGCTTTCCAAGCATTATCTACTTTATTTATTTGCTCTAATTTTTGCCTAAGCCGTCCTTTCGGATTTTCAACTTAGCGAGCTCTTACCCATTCTTGCCTAAGCCGCCCTTTGCGGGTTTTCAACTTAGCGGGATTTTTTATTTATTATTATTTATTTACACTACAAGAAAAACTGAATCAGACAACAGTCATCAGACAACGGTTAAGGAAAAAACCATTGTCTGAAAAAAGTAGACAACGGTTTTTTTTTCCCAAAAAAGCATTGTCTGATTAATTTTCAGACAACTGTTTTTGGTGTTTTTTTTTAACCGTTGTCTATTAGGTGTCATTTTAGTCACACCAGACAACGGTTTTTTAGGGACCGTTGTGTAATATATGTTCAAACAATTGTTTTTCTGATCATACAAAACCGTTGTCTGATAAGATGTTTCAGACAATGGTTTTTTCGAAAGTGTTGTATAATTCAGCGTTTCAGACAACGGTTAAAAAAAACCGTTGTCTGAAGCAAGCATACAGACAACGGTTTTTAGGGACCGTTGTGTAATATATGTTTAGACAAGTGTTTTTTTGGTAAAAAAAAATTGTTTTATTCGTGGACAATTTTTAAAAAAATTGTTTCAGATTCTGCTTCATCTCTCATTCCTCTTTCAGCTTCAATAGTCGTGGACAATTTTTTTGAACATATATTAAAACAATTTTTTATGGAAGTTAGCCTTAGTATAAAAACATGCTAAGGATCCAGTGGCTATTTGCAATGTATGGAAGTTAGGCTTTCTTAAGCCAAACAAACTTGACTAAGTATTAAAAGCTAAGGTTTGGATTTATAAACACTTCATAAACCCATTAGAAACTTTAAAGTCCACCATTAAATAATGATTTAGATATAATATGATATTATATAATATATACTAATATATATACTTGTATATACTTATTTAATATGATATGAATAAATTTAAACTTAAAACCGAATCAATATTTATTAATTAAAAAATAGTTTATAAATATATTTATTGTTAAAATGACTAAAATTAATATAAATTTATATCAGTAATAATATTTATTGAAATAAATAGAGATAATATAATAATAGAGATAATATATATATATATATTAAATTCTACTCAATGAAGTAAAGTGAGAACAACAAATGAAACACTAAAATCTTAGCTTAAATGATTCCATAGTCCAAACCCAATGAGGCAACAAACATGTTTAAAGCAATTAGTTCTCAATAATTAAAAGTAGAATACGATAGTGATTGTGGTTGGAACAAGAAAATAATTAGAGTTTGATTAAACTCTTATTAAAATAATTCCTAATTCGAAAGGTTGATGCTAAAACTTATTTTAAAATCAAAATTCAAATCCTAAATTGAGTAGCCTAGCTCAATCACTTGTCAGGGTAATAAAAGAATCCACCAACATGTCCAATTGATCACTCCATGGTTTCATATAGCAGAGCAACACTAAGAACCCAATAGAACACTTGAAAAAATGAAACAAATTGCACTAATAAACAAAAATTAAAAGCTGTCAAACTATATATGAAACAAAACCCACTAATTATAGAACTCTAATATAACATAAAGATGCCAAATTTTATATAGAAAATAGGATGACTACCTCCGAGCAAAAAGGTCCATAAGAGTATGAATTGTTTCATCAACTAGCTGCAACAACTAAATTAAGCAATTGATCAACCAAGAGAAACCCCTTAATCAACCAAAATCAACAAAAATCCTTACAATTTTAGTTCCCAATTACCAAAATCCACAAAAACCAAAACACTTTTTGATTGAAAATACTAAATAACAGCATAAAAGAAAAGAAAAATAAAATCCAATTCAACGATAACTCTTTTGGAACCTAGCACGAGCACCACGACCACCGAACTTCTTAGGCTCGCAGCGCCTTGGATCATCTACAAGCAAAGTCCTATCATACCTGACCAAAATGTCTTTGATCTCCTTCTTGCTCTGCTCATCCACATACTTCTGGTAAAAGGCTACAAGAGCTTTAGCAATGCTTTGACGGATGGCGTAGATCTGTGAGGTGTGACCACCGCCTTTGACGCGAATACGCATATCAACGCCAGCGAAACGGTGGCGACCTAGCAAGAGAATTGGCTCATATGCCTTGAAACGAAGGATCTCCGGCTCCACCAGTTCAATTGGGCAGCCGTTGATTTTGATCAATCCTCGGCCGCGCTTGCAGTAAGTGGCGGCAACTGCTGTCTTCTTACGGCCAAAGCACTGGACTGATTCTATGGCCGGGGGCTGCCATTTTAGGGTTTCAGAGAGACGCAAAACAGCCAAAGACACCAAAGTTTTCTAATAGAGAGAATGGGAGGGATACAGTGATATATACATATACGAATTAGGGTTTTACCTTAACAAAAAAACCATTAAAATTTTGAAAAATCTCAAAACTACCATTAAATAGTTTTTTTAAAAAAAATATAATTTAATAATTTACTTCTCCAAATCAAAACCATTACT
The DNA here is from genome assembly GCA_947685225.1 of Garcia nutans. Taxonomy (NCBI): domain Eukaryota; kingdom Viridiplantae; phylum Streptophyta; class Magnoliopsida; order Malpighiales; family Euphorbiaceae; genus Garcia; species Garcia nutans. Next base: position 8,495,203 of record CANTUV010000024.1, on the reverse strand, counting down.
ATTTATCAATTTTACCTTCTTATTAATTTAAGAAATTTATCTCATTTGAAATTGTAATGCAGTGAATGTGAAAATAAGCCTACCTTTTTGTTTGATTTACCTTATATACTAGTAAATAAATTAATTTACAAGTTTTAAAGTTAAGTTGGCGCACTAATTTTATAAGTTTATAAGTTGAATTTATACATTTTTTTAAAAAAATAAGGGATCAGTTTATGATTTTTAGTTCTTATCAGCACTTAATTTGTATATTAATTTGATTAAATAATTTATTATATTATCTCTATTTATTTCAATAAATATTATTACTGATATAAATTTATATTAATTTTAGTCATTTTAACAACTTAAAACCGAATCAATATTTATTAATTAAAAAATAGTTTATAAATATATTTATAAACTATTTTTTAATTAATAAATATTGATTGGGTTTTAAGTTTAAATTTATTCATATCATATTAAATAAGTATATACAAGTATATATATTATTATATATTAGTATATATTAGTATATATATTAGTATATATATAAGTATATACAAGTATATATATTAGTATATATATTAGTATATGCAAGTATATATATTAGTATATACAAGTATATATTAGTATATATATTAGTATATATAAGTATATATTAGTATATATATTAGTATATACTAGTATATACAAGTATATATGTCACATCCCAAAATTTAAATAGTCGAGTATTAGGCAAGAAGGATATAAATAAGTGGTCAAATAGAGGCTCGAGATAGTCAAAAATAAAATTGGTGTGCGAAGGAGGCCCGTGAAGTCGACGGGACCTAAAGGTAATTTTTTAAAGGCTAAGGACCTAAGAGTAATTTTCAAAAGTTGTATCGGAGGTTCTTAATAGTGCACATAACAGATTCTAAAAATGGAAAGTAGAGAAAAATTGGGTCACAACTACGCGTAACGGTTTTTCCAGAAAACGCCCCGTTAAAGAGAAATGAAGACATGTAGACTAGGGGCATTTTGGTCATTTTTATTAAGATTTATACATGAATCCAAAGTAGAAAATAAACATAAGAGTAAGTAGAGGACGTCGAGGGGTTGAATATGAAACGATCGTCAGTAGAAACGGAACCCGGGCAAAACCCGAGCAAAGAAAGGACCTAAAGGGAATTTTGTAAAAAGTTGAGGGCTTATTGGTAATTTTTTAAAATGACTTGGAAACCTAAAATGGACCTTACAAATAGAAAGTAGAGGTCGAGAGGATCAAAACTATATGTCGTTTGACTCGTGGAACTGTACGATTTAAGAGATATGATCAATTAATCGCCGGAACGTAAAGTGGGCCCGGTTTCGTGTCGAGACCGTATGGGTAACATGGGACAACTTTAGGGTATCCAATGAGAAGAGGGACAAGTGGGAAGAAGTAATGGGAAAGAAAACTATATAAAAATCTCTTGTTGGCCAATCAAAAGTAACCATTTAGCATGAGTATTAAAAGAAGAAAGAGAAAGGTGGACAAGTGGTCTTAAAGGATTTATCCAACACATATGGTGATCATCATTTTCCTTATATATATATATATATCATAAAATGAAGAACAAACTCACTCTTTTCCACTTGCAAATTTCGGCCACAATAAGAAAATACCAAAGGACTTCCAAGTTTTTTTCCAAGTTTGATTTTTCAAGGTAAGTTTTAAGGTTTTCAAGTATGTAGACTTTAATTTTAGTATCAATTTTAGGTATTTATATATTTATTGGGAGATTGGAGATTAGAGTCTTTATGTGGAATTGGAAAAAAAATTTAAGTAAGTGATGAGATTAATTGATTAAATGGAAGAATCAAGATGTATAAAGTTTAATAAGGTTGGATTAGGGTTTCGGTTGAAAAGAAATGGAGGATAACTTATTATTTTAAATTTATAAGGTTTATATTTAAGATTGTGCTTTTGAATATCTTGAAGGAAAAACAAAGATTAAGGAAGGAGAAGAAGGAAAAGTAAAAGGGAATTAAAAGAGCAAGGTTTGGTACTTTAACCATTGAACTCCTTTTGAAAATTTTTCTGTTTTACAATTAGTAAAATGCTGTGACTTGTATGATTTTTAATTAAATATAGAAAAATTATCTTGAGTTGAAATTTGGATATGTTGTTGATTAGTAAGTCTAGTATTTGAGAAAAATAATTTGGAACCACATTGATTGAATTTAATTTACGGAATTCATAAAATTCAGAACTGCTGCCAGGATGCAGGGCAACTGGAGCAGTCTGGTTGGGTGAACTACTTGACCAAGATTTTGTGTCCAGTTTGATCTGAAATTTTAAAGGAATGATTTTAAGATGCAAAACTAAATTCTTTAAAAATTTTAGAGTTTTTAGCCAAGTGGATTATTTTATACAAATTTTCTAAAACAAGGATCAAGTTGGGTCAAGAACCAGAGTTTATTGTTCATATGGAAAATTTTCATTATTAACTTGGTCAAAAACTTGTTGTGGGTGTTTTATCATTTTATTTTTAGTATTGAGTTTAATTATGATATGAAGAATAAATTAAGATGGAAAATATGTGAATACATATGATACATATGTGAGTATATGTGATATTTGTGTAAATATATATTGTATATACATGGAGAATATGTGGTATATATACGAAGTGAATGGGTATATATGAAATGTTATATATATGCTCTACTCGGTAAATGGGTAAAACCGGTCTAGAATGGGGGTTTGGCATGCCATCCTACCGGCAGTACTGTCTTAACGGCTTCGGTCGGGATATTACTTACGCGCGCGCGATTATATCGTGTGAGGTCAAGATCATGGCAACTAGTCGTGTGAGACCAAGACCACGCAGTTATTCTATATCGTGTGAGACCAAGACCATGACAATTATTCGTGTGAGGTCAAGACCACGCGTAACTCTATATGAGGCCTCATTTCGAGATCGGTGTATTCATAATTACCGAGTGGAGCAGATTAACTCGTAATTATAATGAAGTTATATTACATGTTGTTTACATACAGAATGTGAATCTTAACTTAATTAGAAAATATAAATATGATGATTGTATGAAAATAGTTTAATTATGCAGTATTCTACTTTTATATGTGATATCGAGTAGACATTGTATGGCAATGGTTAAAGTACCCACTGGGCAATAAGTTGCTCAGCGAGTTATATGTCTAACTCGCAGGTAGTGTATAGAAGATCAGCATTTCTGCAGCGGCTCGCATCCGCTCAACGGTGATTAGGATAGGACTTTTGACATAAAATAGTAGTATGGCATGTACGTTATATCTATTGTAAAGGTTTGTTAACATATTAAGTATTATGGTGTATGTAACAAGAGAATAAACAGTGGTATGGTAATGAAACTTAGCAAATGATATGTAATCTTGAGAAATGATATAGAAGTGTGAACTTTTCTTGCAGGATTGTAGTTAAGGTTATAAGGGTGGATTATTAGGAGTGTGCTTGAGTTGAATTGTGAAATAAAATATTTTTTTTTCAAAAATAAGAAAAATCAGTTTTGTCGACACTTGGGACCCAAATTTCTAGGCGAACCTCTGGCAAAATTTCTGTAAAATCGGAACTAAAATTTGACTAAGTAAAATTGGTAGCAACATTAGGATAGTGTAGCGCCTCTACTCGGCTTACACAAGTAGGCAGGGAAGGGGTGTTACAATATACAAGTATATATATTAGTATATATTAGTATATATTAGTATATATATTAGTATATACAAGTATATACAAGTATATATATAAGTATATATTAGTATGTATACAAGTATATACAAGTATATATATAAGTATATATTAGTATGTATACAAGTATATATAAGTATATATTAGTATATACAAGTATATATTAGTATATATATTAGTATATACAAGTATATATAAGTATATATATATTAGTATATACAAGTATATATTAGTATATACAAGTATATATTAGTATATATAAGTATATATATTAGTATATATTAGTATATATATAAGTATATAAATTTATAAGTAAAGTATAAGCACTTATGGATGAATTATAAATTGAAATTTATAAATAACTATATAAGTGAATTTATAAAGTTAATTTAACAAAATTTTAAAAAATCTATTTTATTTCAAAAGAGGGATGTCAAAATTTCAAAAATTTTAAACACTTAAATTCCCCCTTTATTTCCAAAAAAAATTTCATTTGCCCCCATTTTGCCAAAAACACTTGTATTCCCGTCCTTGTATTAAACCTCAAATCAAAATGATGCTTTTAATTGGTTGTCCCTGTCCCTGTTTTTCCTTTCAGAAACACAAAACCTTTGGAAGTTCTAACTTTTCGAAAATTCCAGGCTTGATAAAGTAGAGAACGTCGCAATTAGGATTGAATTAAGTAATGGGTGGATTGGATGGGGTGAGGCTCCAATATTGCCGTTTGTTACTGCAGAGGATCAGCCTATGGCTATGATGAAGACTGGGGAGGCTTGTGCGTTGCTGAGGAGCAGTCCGCCGATGACGTTAGGTTCATCTTTATTTTCTGTCTCTCTCTTAACAAAGCAAACAACAACAAGAACATGCTTTGTTTGTATCAGAGAGAGCGCAGTCTCCTAACAACCATGGTTGAAACCAGGCGTGGTTCTTCTTCATCCAAACGGCCTCTCCCTTCCTCTCCTCCTCCCTCCTCTTCCAAACGATCTAAGGTACAGGTGCAAATAATCGGTCATGTTCATTGCTTTCTTATTTGTTTTGTTGTTTTTATGGCTTGATTTAATGTTTTATTTTTCTGATGAAACCCTAGGCGGCTTCTACTGGTGCTGCCTCGGTGAAGGCCTCATCACCATTTAAAGATGCCTCCATGGAGCTGCCGGTTGACACCCTAAGTCCGGTCAATGAATCCCTTTCTTCACCTCGAGAACCTGAGCTGCAATCTTCTGATCCGTTGTTAACAGTGACTCCAGAGCCCATTTCTGCTGATACGGAGAGATCTCCCGGAATTGAAAGCGATGGCTTATTGTCCCCACAACCTCTAGGTGCGATCTTCACTTAATTGCGTCATTGCATGTTGAGCTTTTCTGTTGTATGATTTTTGATGTTATGGTTGATCTGTGTTTTTGGCTTAATTTGTGTTTGTTTGGTGGTTTTAGGTGAAAGTAGTATTGCTGGTGGCCTGCATCGGGAGAAGAAGCGGCCTACAAAATCAGCTCCAGCAAAACCTGTTCCAACAAAAGCAGGGAAGCCACTTGACAAACATGCACATGCATGGGGCAAGCTGCTTTCGCAGTGTTCCCAGGTGGGAGAATTTATTTTTCTGATTTTCTCCGTCTAATTAACTAAATTTACGAAAATAATTGGGGCATAGACATAATCTCTCAAGTGAAGTCTGTTAAAAGGAGGCCAAACATTGTGAAGTTCATGTTCTGTAGTTCTAGTGGCATCATATCCTCCTCTTGCCTTGTGTGTGTGGCTATTTTGTTTTCTGATTGGAGTCTCTATGTGTGTGTTTTGTTTCAAATATTTGATCTGTTCCCTTACTGATTCTTAGTGATTAGCTTGCACCATAGTGCTGTTTGGTTTTTACGTGGTATAGGTTTTTACAGTTATGATGGGGCTCAATGTCAGCAATCTTTATCCATTGGCTGGTGGGTGAGTGGATGAAATGCTGAGACAGACAGGAGACGTTGATTTTCTCTATTTAGGCTTTTTGTGTTTGTTTTATGGTCTATGTTGAAAGAGCCTGTGACCAGGGAGGTTGCTGATTAAATGGTTACAACATCTCCCTTTGAGTTCATAGATACTCCTTATTGGATTAATGTGAAATGCTTCTTGGTTGGCATATCCCTCTTCAGTGAATCCTCATATTGTAGCTAGGGCAAAGCTTCATATCCACATGGTGCATCTTTGAATGCTCTTCTCTAACAGATTTTGCCGGCTGCAGCTTTAGTTGCCAGTGCTGCTTTTCCTGCAATCTGTTTAGAATGGGACTGAATGCAATATCTGCCCATCACTGAACATCAGTACTACTGATGCTTCCGCTCCAATTAATTTGCAACCTTGAACATTTGGCCTGCTTAAAACACTCTTTAAAATTTATCCATAGTGATCCTCCTCGCATTAGAGTACTAGCTTTGTATTTATCACATGTGGCTAACCAAAATTTGATTCAATTTTCAGTGGCTACGCAGAGGCAACTTGGAGTATAGTGATGCCGACATCAACGAGATTAGGATTGACTTCGCCAAATATTTCATGAAGCGTCATTCAAGTTGAAGTTAATAGTATATTTCAGTGATATATGTATAGTGTTGATTTTTTTTTTTAGTTTGTTAATATGTTGAATGGTTGAATTTGTGGAGGTTTTTTGATTCCCAAATTTGCAATCCTCCATTGTAAAGCGTTGTCTTATATATATAATGTACAGTTTAACAGACAATGATGGTGAAATGAAAATGAACATTGAAACTATTGTCTAATATTCTGTGTGCCACATTAATTAACTATTGTATTTAGCGTCCTTCTACAACGGTTTTAGATTAATTGCAATCCTTCATCAGACAACGGTCAAAAAGCGTTGTCTAAACCTTCATCAGACAACGGTTAAAAACCATTGTCTGAAATGCTATCAGACATCGCCTCAATAGACAACGGTTTTTGTCTTCATTAGACAACGGTCAAAAAGCGTTGTCTAAACCTTCATCAGACAACGGTTAAAAACCGTTGTCTGAAAATTTAGAAACCGTTGTCTGACAATTTAGAAACCGTTGTGGAAACCATCAGACAACGGTTAAAAATCGTTGTCTGAAAAATTAGAAAACGTTGTCTGAACCATCATCAGACAATGGCCAAAAACCGTTGTCTGATAAAATTAAAAACCGTTGTGCAAACCTACATCAAACAACGGTTTTAAAACCGTTGTCTGAAATGCTATCAGACATCGCTTCAATAGACAACGGTTTTTGTCTTCATCAGACAACGACCAGAAAGCGTTGTCTGATTCAGTTTTCCTTATAGTGTTATTTATTTATTTTTTTTATAATATTAGCAAAAGAAAAATGAATGGATGATTTTTATTAATATTTAGACCATGCTCAAGGAGAGCTGCCTACATATCTCGAATTAGTTTGCGAGAATCAGGTCTACTGTAGTTCCTTACAATGCATGATTATACATAATATTTCTTTAATTGATCCAGATTGCATGGGTTTGTGAACTCCAGACCATCCAAATCATATAAGATGACGGCTCCGCCAGAAAGTATTTTCTTCAAAATGTAGGGTCCCGCCCAAAGAGGATGAAACTTCCCATGAGGATCTGTAACAGGTGTTCTGATCTCTTTCAGGACCAAACAACCTTCTTCCAACTTTTGATCTTTGACCTTTTTGTTGAAATGTCTGGCCATTCGCCTCTGATACCCTTGAATATGATGTAGAGCTTGAAGTCTTTTTTCATCCAAACCCAACAACTGATGATGATAATTGCTGATCCATTCAGCTTCATTTATCTGACTTTCTTGAATTATCCTTGCCGATTGAACTTCCAGTTCAATGGGGAGTACTGCTTCCATTCCATACACCAGGGAATACGGGGTTGCCCCAGTAGGAGTTCTAATTGATGTTTTATATCCCCACAAAGCCAGCGGTAACTTCTCATGCCAACACCTATGTTCCTTGATCATTTTTTGTATGATCACCTTTATAGACTTGTTCGCTGCTTCTACAGCTCCATTTGTTTGAGGTCTATAAGGAGAGGACTTATGATGCTGGACATTCTTATCCTTCAAGAGCTTAGCAAATTCTGCTTGGAAATGAGTTCCATTATCAGTGATAATCTCAAATGGCGTTTCGTACCGACAAAGGATGTTGGTTCGGACAAACTGTGCTGCCTTTTTGGCGTTTAATTCTGCATAGGAAGCTGCTTCAACCCACTTTGTGAAGTAATCCACCGCTACCAAGATAAACTGATGTCCATTCGAGGCTTTTGAATGTATTTTGCCAATTATATCTATTCCCCAAGTAGCGAAGGGCCATGGAGAAGTGATTGGATTCAGGGCAATGGGAGGTTGCTTCTGTAGCTTAGCAAATATCTGACAGTGATGGCATTCTTGCACAAATGCCACGCAGTCTGCATTCATGGTGGACCAATAATATCCTAGATTGGCAATTTTTCGAGCCAAGGCGATCCCATACATGTGTGGTCCTGATTCGCCACCATGTACCATTTCCATTATCTGCTTAGCCTCTGCTTCATTCACACACCTTAGGTGCATTCCATTCCAACTCCTCTTGTAGAGGATATCTCCATTAAGAATGTAACCTATGGCTAGCTGCCTTATTGCCTTCTGATCAACCTTTGATGATCCCTCCGGATAACTTCCATCCTTGAGATAACTTTTGATATCCCAAAACCATGGTTTACCATCGGTCAAATGCATTACATGGGCGGGTTGTTTCTGAAGCTGAACTTTCAATGGACGAATGGCTTTCCCCTCCTTGATATTGATCATGGAAGCTAAAGTAGCCAGGGCATCAGCAAACTGATTCTTTGCTCTTGGGAGATATTTGAAGGACAAATCATCGAATTGTTGTGCCAAATGATCGAGACGTTGTAGGTAAGGAACCAAACGCTCTTCTCTTATTTTCCATTCCTTAAGGCTTGTGATACTATTAAAATAGAATCACCATAGACCTTTAGGTTCTTAATCCCTAATTCCAGAGCGGTTTCAAGCCCATTGATACAAGCTTCATATTCTGCTTCATTGTTTGTGCAGCTAAAGTCAAGTTTAACTGAAAATGGAATGTATTCTCCACAAGGAGTTTTGAACACAATCCCAATTCCATTTCCATGATAATTGGATGCCCCATCAAAATACATCTTCCAAAACACTTCTTTCCACATTTAAGAGGTCTTCGTCAGGGAAACCCATTTCTCGCATCTCGTCTTTTACGGGTAATTCTGCTAATTGGTCAGCTATTGCGCCACCTTTCACAGCTTTCCTTTGAATGAATTTTAAGTCAAAGGCTGCCAATGTTGACACCCACTTAGCCATTTTGCTGTCCAAAACAGGCCTCTCCATAAGGAATTTCAAGGGACTCTGTTCTGCGACGACACAAGTAGTGTAAGAAGATAAGTAGTGTTGTAACTTCGTGCAAGCCCAATACAATGCTAAACACAACTTCTCAATCTTGTTATACTTTAACTCACAGTCCAACATCCTTTTGCTGAGGTAGTAAATTGCATTTTCCACCTTTGTACTTTCGGCTTCTTGAGCTAGCATTGCACCCATGGCTTCATCTGTTACAGACAAATACAAGAGCAAAGGCTTTCCCAATCTGGGAGGTTGTAGAATTGGCGGATTTAACAAGTATTCTTTGATCTTGTCGAAGGCCTTTTGGCAGTCTTCATTCCATTCTTGTGAAGCACCTTTCCTTAGTAGCTTAAAGATTGGACCACAAGTCTCTGCCAATTGCGATATGAATCGACTGATATACTGTAATCTACCTAGCAAGCCACGAATCTCTTTTTCTGTTCTTGGCAGAGGCATTTTCAGAATAGCCTTTGACTTTGCTGGATCAACTTATATTCCTCTCTTGCTGACCAAATACCCCAAAAATAAGCCTGATGTTGCTCCAAATAGGCACTTTGCAGGATTAAGCTTCAAATTGTACTTGCGAAGTTTAAGGAAGAACTTCTCAAGTGCTTCAACGTGTTCTTCTGGAGATTTTGACTTAACAATCATATCATCAACATACACTTCTACTTCTTTGTGAATCATGTCATGAAAGACTGTTGTCGCCATCCTTTGGTAGGTAGCCCCTGCATTTATCAACCCAAAAGGCATAACCCTGTAGCAGAAAGTGCCCCATTCTGTAATGAAAGTTGTCTTCTCTTTGTCTGGTGGGTGCACTAGGATCTGATTGTACCCAACCGCGAGGTCAGTCATGGAAACCATCATATGCCCAGCCATCCTGTCTATCAGCAAATCGATGTGTGGCAGTGGAAAATCGTCCTTGGGACAGGCCTTATTCAAATCTCTATAGTCAACACACATCCTGACCTTTCCATCTTTCTTCGGGACTGGCACGATGTTTGCTAACCAGGAAGGGTAGGCAATTGGTTCTATGAACTTATTGTCCAGTTGCTTGGCAACCTCCTCTTTAATTTTCAAAGACCATTCAGGCTTCATTCTTCTCAATTTCTGCCTAACCGGCTTCGCATCTGGGTATAGTGGAATCTTATGAACTGCTATGGCTGGGTCTATTCCCGTGACATCACTTGCCTTCCACATGAAGCAGTTGACATATCTTCTGATGCACTCAACAACCTGTTCCTTATTCACACAATCATATGCAATGTATGTATGTTCATTTTCTTTGCCAATCATTATTTTTTCATTTATTTCTTTTATTTCATCTATTTCATTTTTGCTAGATAATACTTGGAAAGCAAAAGACACAGGGTAACCAAGAACTTGAACAATTTCATTAATAATGGCGGAGTCATCCCCCAGAGTTACATCATATTCGACATCAGGGTTTTCTATTCCTGAAGCTAAGAAAGACTCAGAACTAGACTCTGACTCAGTGTTTGACTCAGAATTTGATTCAGTACAAGACTCAGGTTCAGAGTGTGACACAGGACTAGATTTGACTACAGCAGCTTGTCCCTCCTCGGCATACCAGTTCATCAGTGGTCCATCTGTGGTCTTGATCAACTTTGTGAAGTCTCTTTTGTCTTCAAAATTGGTTATCATAGCAACCTCATCAAAGAGACTAGGCCGCATAAAATCTTCCATTTGTGGGTCAGCTATAGGTTCTGACTCTTCTTCTTTTATGGCTAAAACATCATCGAACATCTCAAAACCCGGTAGCTTCTTTCCAGTCATAGGAGAATAGAATGGTTCCTGAAAACCACAGTAAGGAACTGCTTTTCCAGGTTTGCAGAAGTGACCATTCAGAGTTCTAAAATAAGGGCGCATTTTGAGGCTTCTTGCCCCCCAATTCTTCTTTTTCTTCCTTCCATGCTCAAACTCTTCTATCTCCTCATCTGTGGGTTTGTACCCTAGGCCAAAAGTTCCCTTATTCTCAGGTTCTTCCCATGGCCGCACTACGGGTGTTTTCCTCCCAGACTTTGTCATTTCCATTCCAGGCAGCAGACCTACCTTTAGCATCATTCCCACCAGGCAATTGATTTGGACCTCTCCAAAATCATATAAGATAAATGGCCCTTTGGGTTTTTCTCCTTCAATGCATTGGACTGTATCATAATGGAAACCAGTCAAGGTCATGGCGGTTTCGCCAGGAACAACCTCGAAGAGAGACTGATCCATGATTCTCTTGTTGATTTCACAGGTGTCACCTTTGATAGTGATGATTTTTCCTTCAAAAGGGAACTTAAGTTTTTGATGTAATGAAGAAGGGACAACATTATTCTGATGAATCCATGGCCTTCCAAGGAGGAGATTAAAGCTCGCGGGTACATCAATGACTTGGAAGGGCACTCTCATTTTCACCGGCCCAATAGCAATTTCCAGAGTGGCAACACCCAAAATTTCTCTTCGAGTGTTATCATATGCTCTAACAATCTGATCAGAAGGTGTAAGATCTGTAGCCTCCAACCCCAGACAGCTTGCTACCTTCAAGGGACATACATTTAAGGCTGACCCATTATCAATGAGAACCATGGGAACAGTCTTTCCCCCAGTTTGTATGGTGATGTATAGAGCATCATTGTGTTTACTGCCATCTTCTGGTAGGTCTGTATCAGAAAATCGGATACTCAATGCCTTGGATGATTGAGTCAAAGTGGCCACCAAAGCTTCTGGGCTTGTGTCCACTGATGTATCAAGTTGACTTAAAGCTTCACTGAGAGCCTGACGGTGTGGGAATGAGGAAGCAAGGAGCTCCCAAATTGATACCCTAGCTGGAGTTTGCTTAAGCTGAGAGAGGACAAGGTCTTCTTTTGGCTCTGGTGTCTTCTTATGGGGGTGATTTGAGGTTGTAGGGGCTTTTCCCAAGTCGAGTGGCTGATATTGCCTTCCGCTTCTTGTCAAAGCATCGACCTCTTCAGCAAGGTCATTCAAATCCAACACACACACTTCATTCATTTCTAAGAGAAGTTTGAAAGGATCAAACAACTCTTCTCCCACAGTGATGGCATGGATGGAATGATTAGGTAAAGGGTTAGTAATAATGTTCGGTTGACTCCTGAGAGGAATGATGTCACCCCTATCCACCAAATCCTGGATGCGGTTTTTCAGAGTCCAGCAAGCATCTGTTCTATGCCCTTTTCCTTGGTGGTATTCACAATATTCATTGGCCTTATAACTGGAGGGTAATGGGTTTGGAGGTGGTCTTGGGTCCAAAGGCTTCAAATACTTCCCTTCCACGGCCTTTTTAAACACTAGATGAAGGGGCACCCCAAGGTCGGTATATTGCCTTCTTGGCTGATTTCTCTGCCCAAGATTGCCCACACGTAAAGGATTCACAGGGGCAATATTGGCCACTTCATTGACCTTGCTTGAGGAAGCAGCTTGGCCCTGTTTCTTATACTTTGAAGCAGCTCCCTCATCCACTATCTTACCCAATTGTATCAAGTCCTCTACCTTAGTTGTAGTCGCAATGAGCGATTTGAAAGTAGGTAGGTATTGGGTTTGCAGTTGAGCTTGATATGTAGGCCTTAAATTCCTTATTATAATATCAATCTGCTCCTGTTCTAAAGGGCGATTAATCATTTGAGCGGCTTTTGCCCTCCACCTCGTAAGGAACGAGGAGAAGGGTTCATTGTTGTTTTGTTTGGTAGTCTCAAGTTCTCTTCTAGTGACATCCACCTCAATATTGTAGTGGTATTGAGTGTTAAATGCATTGCAGATGTCTTCCCAGGTCTTAATCTTAGCACGGTCTAGGCTTACAAACCATTTTAGGGCAGCCCCAGTCAAGGATTGTTGAAAGAGTTGAGCAAAGAGCTCATCATTTAAACCCCAAGGGCTCAAGGCCCCCACATACATCTTCAAATGGGTTTTAGGGCAAGTGGTCCCATCAAATCTGTCCATCCCAGGCATCTTGAATTTTGGAGGCAATCTAGCTTGGGGAAACAAGGATAAGGAATCCATGTCTACCAACTCTTTATGAGTTTTCATGGCAGTGATTGACCTTTCAAGCAATTCAAGTTTCTTTTTCAGTTCATCGGTTTCATTCTTAGAGGGTGGATCCTCCAAATTGATGACAGGGGTATTGTTCTGAGCAGTCATGGGGGTACTAGTTTGCCCCATAATGGGTTCCTTTCCTAAATTTCCAGGAGTAGAGGCCGTCTTTGGTGCCCCTCCCAATTCAGCCAGGATGGCTACCCTTTGGGCAACCAAAGCTTCATCAATTCTCTCTTGCATCCTAGCTTCAATTTCCTTAACCTGTCCATCTAGCAAAGCCTTAATCTGTTCAATAGTAGCCATTTCAGTAATTGGAGCAGTTGGTGAAATTGGGGTAGCAGGACTTGTGGGTGATTGCACAGTTGGAGTTGGTGTAGCTTGTGTGGGTGAAGGCACACGGATAGTGGATACCTGAAAAGGTTAAGGGCAATAGATCAGGGTAGTGTGTAGGATAGGAAAAACTCTTGGTCCACTTATATACATCAAAAGTTTTCCCCAAAAGATTTTCCCCCAAAATAATGTTGTCATGTTGCATGAATGCACCTCATCACATCATAATTCATTTTAATGGAATGTGGCACTATCATTGGGTACATACAACCTAAGGGAAGGTTCTATTGTTCATGAAAAATAGAGAATTTGCTCATAATAGGGACCCTTGAGTCTTGAGTAAGATATACCTAACCACATGTGAAACAAGGAGTTTCGCGTGGGTCCAACAGTACGATTACTCATGGGCCATTCCAAAAGGATTGGAATGGTTTGCGACAACAGGGAGGACGCTTTGGCTGTCCGCCGGCATAATCAAGGAGACCTGCCGGTCAGCGCTACTTGCTATCCAGACTCAGAATTTTGAACAGAAAGAGAAGAAATTCATTTGAAAACAATTTTTTTTATGCAATGGAGGAAAAGGATTCCCCCATATAATGCAAGAGAAAAAGATTCTCTGAATGACAAAATAAATGCACAATTAATCAAACAAGGGGTCCATTAAAGGAAAAAGATTCCTTTTGTCAATTTTCAATCCAATATCCCCAAGGAGGGGATATATATTGCTAAGGTACCCTGCAAAATGAATAAAAGTACCCTAAAGAAGGGCAAATCAGTTAAATGAATAATAATAGTCTACTAGGATCCCATAAATTATTTTTATTATTATTTTTTATTTTATTATTTTTTTTGGGTCCCCAGAAAGATTCTTTTTGTCAATTTTCAATTCTAATGTCCTTAAAGAAAGGACAACCATTGCTAAGGTACCTTGCAAAATAAATAAAAATACCCTAAAGAAGGGCAAGTTAATCAAATAAACAATAGTAGTCTACTAGGATCCTATAAATCATTTTCATGGTCCCTAGTGTCAAATTAATCAAATAAGCAATAGTAGTCCACTAGAATCCCATAAATCATTTTTATGGTCCCCAGTGGAGTCGCCAAATTGTGAACCTCAGTTTTCGCCCGAAAAGGATTCGGATGAAACGTTCACTTGTCGTTGGGATTCGCCACTCAGTTTATTTTGTTCGAAGGGAAAAACTAAGAAAACCCTTGTTTGACTCCAATAACGCATCCAATGTAAAGGTTTCTAATCTGTGAACCCAAGGAGGATTCGGGGACTATGTCATGCATTCGACTAACTTGCCAATAAAAGAAATAAACCTTAAAAGGGATGAAGGAAAGAAAACAAACAGATTGTTAGTAAATTGTGGACTTGCTATTTGGGATGAATCCCAAATATGCCTACATACTCTCGTTTTTATGAGAGATCAAAGCCCATGTAGTTCGGAAAAGCCTATTTAAAGGCAATGATGCATTATGCATGTGTGTATTTATGCTTCGTGCATTGTCGGGCTTTTTGCCAAAATTGTGAGATTTTGAGCACTTAGTGCTAAATTTAATGAAATTTGGGTACTTGGTACCAAAAAGTATGCAATTTAGGCTTCATGCCAAAAAGATTAATTGATTCATGGCTTAATGCCGAAATATTGGTTGATTAGTTAACTAGGCCTTAGACCTAAAAAGATTAGGTCTTTGACCAAAAAGAAATTAAGAAGAAGGTGGAATGCTTAAGATATGCTCGAATTGACAAATGATGAATTAGGACATTACCTTGTTTACAATTTTCCCACTCCTAAGTTCCAGATCTTATTTTCTTGGAATATGATCCTTGCTTCCTATAACATCAGGTTAGAAGTTCTTAAGCATGTAAAAATAAAGAATTCGACAGCATGAGATCCCGGGATGCCAAAAGCCAACCCTTGTTCTGAAAATTTAGCAGCATTTTATAGACAAAATTAGGGCTGGACGGCGGTCGGACCACTGGTCCGGCGGTTGGACCGCCATGGTCAGCGGTCAAACCGCGTGGCTCGCCGAAAAAATGGGAAAGGAAACGGGCGGCGGTGGGACCGCAGTTCCAGCGGTCGGACCGCCGCGGTTGGCTGTCGGACCGCCGGTCCGTTGGCGGTCGAACCGCCGGTCCCGGCGGTTCAACCCCAAAACGGCACAAAAATACATTCTTTTTCGTTCAAACTGATTTTTCGGGAGCTGCGGACTTCTAAAAATTATTCCGAGACCATATCCGTGATCCTTGCGTTGTTTCGGACATTTCAAGTACCATAAAGATATACTTTCGGTTAACTTCACCGTGGTCGTCCGGTCTGGCTTGGTCTTTTGCAGTCTGAGAAAATCGGCTTTCCGAGCCTCAAAATTCGAGTATTCACATCAGCTGAGAGATTTTAGATTTAAGAGATGAAATACTTTCCTCATTGACTCTTCTATTTGTCTCTTTCTTGCTTCCAAACTGTTGGGAAGTATTTGCCATGGCTAAAATCAAATCCTGTAATATCCCAAAATTTTAGAAATACTATTTTTTTGAAAATTAATTAAATGATTTAAAAGTATATATATATAATTAAGTGACAAGAAAAGAGAAAGGAAAGGGTGTATATGATATATATATGAAGATATACATATCATATACAAGTCAACATTTTTAACTTGGTCAAAAGATATTTTAATTATTAAGATATTAATTAATGGATAGTGGAAGATTGTAATATCCTCATGTATGCCCTAGAAGTCTTGGTTATATTGATATTGTTGTTATTGTTATAAATTGGATTGAATGTATATGATGTGTTAAGAAAAGAAATTGGGAGGAGAATGCTTGTGTATATGTGTTTTGGGAAAGAATTTAGGGTTTAGAGACAAGTTTATATGTTGTGTATATTGTGATATATATAACATATACATTGGTCAAAAGAGTTGGTCAAGGCAAGAGGAGATATTTTTTTTAGGGCATGTGAAATTACCAAAATGGGCAAGAGATAACAAAGAGAATTAAGATATGTATGAGGGCATTATAGTAATTTTCCTTTGGATGGGTATTTAATGAAGTTTGACTTTGTGATTCTTCATCATCTTTTCTTCTTTCTTTCAAGAGGTGGCCGGCTCTCCATTAGCAAAAGGGAAGGAGAAGTGTTCTTGATACTAAGATCAAATTGAAGAAGGAATTGAGAGCTTTGGTGAAAGAATTGTGGAATTTCTTCATCTAAGGTAAGTATTCTTTTGTTTCCTTTACTTATTTTGTAGTAGTGTTGAAGTTATGATTAGGGTGATTTGTGATTTGTTGGTTTGATGATTAGATGTGTTTGTGTTGTGTTCTCAAGTGTTGAATTGGTTTTAAGTTAAGAGTTTAAATAGGTGTTGTTGTTGGAAGTGGTGGATGTTGATTTTGAAAGATGGTGATTTTAGGGTTTTGAGATGATTTGTGTTTAAGTGTAATATTAATGTGTTATGAGGTGATTCTTATGATGAATATGTGTTTAGAACATTGTTTATGTTCATTTGAAACATGTTGTATGGTGTATATTGTGATTGAGTGCAATTGAAAGAGGGTTGAAGATGGTTAGGGTTTGGTTTGGGTGACACGGCCAAAAGCAAAGGAGAGACACGGCCAAGTCATGAAAGTTTTGGGCGTGTTGAATTGGTTTTGAGAGACACGGCCGTGTCTAGTGCCTGTGTTCACTACTGTGAGTTTTGGTTTGAGTGACACGGCCACAAGCTTGGCCGTGTCCCATACCCGTGTTGCCTACTGTCCAATTGAGTTGAGAGACATGGCCACAAGCTCGGCCATGTCCCTCATGTGTGCTGCCCGTGTCTCTCATATGGGTTAGGTAAGTTTTGTTTTCCTTGACCTAGTTGCAATGTTTTGGTTCTTCAAAGGTAGGTTGGTTCCTAAACCTAAACTTAAACACTCTAAACATACTTTAAACTATGAATGAGCTAATCAAATGCATATGAAAGATCCTAAAGCTATGAATCATATAAATTGTTCTTTGCCCTAATTGCATTGTTGAGATTTAAACAAGGTTATGTTATGCATTGTGAAAGGTAATGTGTTTTATGAGTAATGTACCTTGAAATGTTATATCAAAGATGTGATATCAATGATGCTTTATGCATAATATGAATTGAAATGTGAAATGTGATACAAAGCCATTGTTATTGGCTTTGATGATGATATTGAGAGAAAGAAGGCATGTTTGCCTAAATGTTGATGATAATTGGAAATGGAAATGATAATTGAATAATAAATGAATTGTGTGGCTAATGTGTTATTCTATTTTCAGAGTTTGTTGTTGGTGGCATGCCTAATAAGTGTAACAATCTCTTGAAGTTAGGTTGGATTGAATCCTTGAAGCCTAATTGAGATGTTACCACCCTTGAAGCTAGGTTGGGTTGGTTCTTGAAGCCAAGTTGGGTTGAAGCTTAGCATGCTTTGCTCCCCTTGAAGCTTGGTTGAACCTAATCCTTGAAGCCTAGTTGGGTATATGATATTGATAAATGTGATGATAGAACCAAAACATTAACTCTGAAAATTGAATGGCATATTAGTGTGTCTTGGGCCCATGCTTGTCTATGGTTAATGTGAGTCATGAATGATGCTTGCCTTAGCTTATTGTTGATGATGAATGATTAAATGAATATAAATGAGGTCTATGATAAGATGTGAAGTATGATATGCCTATATATATATATGTTGAGTTATAAAATGGAAAGCTATGTTATCAACTTGGCATATATGATGTTACATGCATAATATGGATTGAGAATTGGTACTGCATTGCATTAAAGCATAACATTAGCATGATTATCTTACTAAGCCGTTGGCTTAGCGCGATAGTGTTTAATCGCGCAGGTAATAGAGTTGATAGAGTTGATCCCGAAAGCTCTTCGAAACCGACCGAGGGTAGACAGTGAAGAGTTGATTTTGGAGACTTAAAGATCAAAGAAAACTTGCCAATCATGTATAACTCTTTTATATTTTGTAAAGTATTGATTAAATGTACATATATGTATATTTGTAAATATGGAATTAAGTGTTTTCAAATATGTAAATATTTTATGACTTCCGCTGTGTAATAACTATATGAATATATATATATATATCTAATGTGTTTTATTTTAAAAGTAAATGATCTACTTTTCTATAATATATAATGATAATAGTATTGTATCTATTTAAATGTTTTGAATGTTGAAGAAAATCGTAGCATCCCTATGTTTGGTGCACTTATGCTACATTGTTGTGGTTGTAGTGTGTGTGCATTGGATGTGGGGGTGTTACAATTGTTTTGGTATCAGAGCCTAGGTTTGAGATTCTCAACCTAGGTAATATGTTATAAAAAGAATATTTTGAATTAAAAAGTGAGTTTTTGAAATAAAATACATGTTTGGGATTGGCAATCTTTGATCTTTAATAAGGTGTGTCCTGTTGTGTTTGCAGTGTTAGGTGTTGATGGATTCTCATTTGAGACAGTCAGTTGAGGGCAGTGAGGAGAGTGTTGCTCCTGATGAGGGAGTTAGAGTTGAGAGTGCTGGGGAGGCACCTGCTTCTGGGTCGGGGAGACCAACTGGTGAGGAGGTTCCACCAGCTTGGTTTGTGAATATGATGAAGACTTTTAGGCAAGCGCCAGTACAACCAGTGCCACCACCCCCTCAGCCTTTGGTGCCAGTGAGGCACTATAACAAGTTAAGGAAGTATGGAGCTGAGGATTTTATTGGTACCACTGATCCAGCTGTAGCAGAACAGTGGCTTGACAAAGTTCAGAGGATCTTTATTCAGTTGCAAGCCACCCCTGAGGAAAAGTTTGATTATGCAAGATCCTTGTTGCAGAAGGATGCATATAGTTGGTGGAAGACAGTGCCCCATTCTATGGATGATCCACCAACCTTGTCATATGCTGACTTTCTGAGAGAATTTGAATTGCTCCAAGGGAGTATAAAGATGGGAAGAAAAGAGAATTTTTAGATTTGAAGCAAGATCACCGGACCGTAACTGAATATGAGGTTGAGTTTATTCGATTAAGTCAGTATGCTGGGGGCATAATATCAGATGAGGTAGATAGATGTAGGAGGTTTGAAGAGGGATTGAGGCCCTCTATCATGTGTCATGTGGCTGGATCCAGATATCAAGATTTTTCCCAGCTAGTGGCAGCAGCTCGGAGTGTGGAGCGAGCTCAGGGTATTGCAGCTGCTTCAGCGGATGAGGTTAGGGTGAGAAGGCCCCAGTTTGAGGCAGGGTCTTCTTCAGTGAAGAGGGGTAGAGGAAGCTTTGTTCCTCGGAGTATTAGGAGTCTGAGACCAGCAGGTAGATCAGTGCAGTTCCAGAGACAAAGATTCAGACCTGCAGCTTCCGTGGCAAGTGCTCCAACCCCTATGGTTCAGAGATCCACCTTACCTATCTGCATCCATTGTGGGAGGCCCCATGGTGGTCCTTGTTGGAAGGCTGGTGTTGCAGGGGTATGTTTCAGGTGTGGGTCACCTGACCATTTTGTGAAAGATTGCCCTGAGAGGCAAAGGCAGATGCCAGTTGATTCTGCCGCTTCTCGAGCCAGTGTGAGGGGAGGCAGAGGTGTCAGCAGAGGAGGTAGATCAGGGTTCAGTGCTAGAGGAGGTGCTACATCCAGGGAGAGTAGACCAGAGGAGGTTGGATCTTCCCAGAGGATGTATGTTATGCAGAGGCAGCCAGATGCATCGGCAGTCATAGCTGGTACTTTTTCTTTATTTGATACTCCAGTACTTGCTTTGATTGATCCGGGTTCCACACATTCATATATTAGTGCATCTGTTTTACCTGTATTTGATGTGCATGCTGAATCCCTAGGGTTTGATGTTTTGGTAACAAATCCGTTAGGGCATAGTGTGATTGTTAGTAAAGTGCACAAAGATAGTGCAGTAGTGGTGCAGGGTGAGGAGTTCCTTGGGGATTTGATTGAGATGCCATTTAAGGAATATGATGTTATTTTGGGCATGGACTGGCTATCTCGACATGGAGCTATGGTGGATTGTAAAAAGAAAATTGTTTCTTTGAGAACTGGTGATGGTAGGGAGGTGATAGTATCTAATGAGTAAGGACAGCTAGCCTCCTTATTTGTTTCAGCTGTTGCAGCTAGGAGGTTGATTAGGAAAGGGTGTGAAGCCTATCTTGCTCATGTGGTAGATACTAGAGTAAGAGGTTCTCCTATTGATAACATTGCCACAGTTGCAGAGTTCCCAGATGTATTTCCAGAGGAGCTGCCAGGATTGCCTCCTGAGAGAGAGGTGGAGTTTGGTATTGAATTGTTGCCTGGTACCACTCCTATCTCTATTACTCCTTACAGAATGGCACCAGCAGAATTGAGGGAGTTGAAAGTACAATTACAGGAGCTGTTGGATAAAGGATTCATTCGCCCCAGTGTTTCTCCTTGGGGAGCTCCTGTGTTATTTGTAAAGAAGAAAGATGGTACTATGAGGTTGTGCATCGATTATAGGCAATTGAACAAGGTGACCATTAAAAATAAGTATCCTTTGCCTAGAATCGATGATCTCTTTGATCAGTTGAAGGGAGAGTCAGTATTCTCTAAGATTGATCTGAGATCGGGGTACCATCAGCTGAGAGTCAGAGCTGAGGATGTTCCGAAGACCGCATTTCGGACCAGGTATGGGCATTATGAATTTTTAGTTATGCCTTTTGGTCTGACAAATGCACCTGCAGCTTTCATGGATTTGATGAATAGGGTGTTTAGGCCCTATTTGGATCAGTTTGTAGTGGTCTTCATCGATGATATTCTGGTGTATTCGAGGAATGAAGAGGAACATGATATGCATCTGCGGATTGTGTTGCAGATCTTGAGAGAGAAGCATTTGTTTGCTAAATTGTCGAAGTGTGAGTTCTGGTTGGATCAAGTCGCTTTTCTCGGACATATTGTTTCAGCAGAAGGCATTAGAGTTGATCCGAGAAAAGTTGAAGCCATTTTGAATTGGAGTTCACCCAAGTCTGTGACAGAGGTTAGAAGTTTTCTGGGTTTGGCAGGCTATTACCGGCGGTTTGTGAAAGGGTTTTCTGTGATAGCTACTCCACTCACCAGATTGCTTCGTAAGGGAGTGAGATTTGTGTGGACGGATCAGTGTCAGGCTAGCTTTGAACAGTTGAGAGATATGTTGACTCAAGCGCCTGTTCTCACTTTACCTATAGAAGGCCAACCCTATGTGATTTACAGTGATGCTTCACGTATTGGTTTGGGTTGTGTGCTAATGCAGGAAGGGAAAGTTATAGCTTATGCATCTCGTCAGTTGAAACCGCATGAGCTTAACTATCCTACCCATGATTTGGAATTGGCAGCCATTGTCTTTGCATTAAAGATTTGGCGCCATTATCTGTTTGGGGAGAAATGTTTCATTTACACTGATCACAAGAGTTTGGAGTATTTGGGTGTCCAGAAAGAGCTCAACCTTCGGCAGAGGAGATGGTTGGAATTGATTAAAGACTACGACTGCTTGATAGATTATCATCCAGGTAAAGCAAATGTTGTTGCTGATGCCTTGAGTCGAAAGTCTTTAGCTGGTTTAACTTTTTACTCGCTCTCGTTGCTTGTTGAGTTGAGAGCATTGTGTGCTAGTTTTGTACCTTGTGATGATGGTGCATTGTTAGCACAGTTGCATGTGAAACCAGTTTTGTTGGATCAGATTAAAGAGGCTCAGTTGGTTGATAAGAAGATTCAGAAGATTATTTCAGATTGTCAGAATGGAAAGAGTAGAGATTTTGTTGTGAAAAGTGATGGAAGCCTCTGGTTTAAAAACAGATTGTGTATACCCGATGATGCTGATTTGAAAAGGATCATTTTGGAAGAAGCACATCAGTCAGTGTTTGCTATGCATCCGGGCAATACAAAGATGTATCATGACTTGAGACAGCATTACTGGTGGATTGGGTTGAAGAGAGACATTGCTGAATTTGTATCTAAATGTCTCACTTGTCAGAAGGTTAAAGCAGAGCATCAAGTTCCCACTGGGTTGCTTCAACCGTTGTCAGTGCCAGAATGGAAGTGGGAAAGAGTGACAATGGACTTTGTGTCTGGATTGCCTTTGACACAAAGGAAACATGATGCCATATGGGTGATTGTGGATAGATTGACTAAGACAGCTCATTTCCTTCCGATTCAAATGGATTACTCTTTGGAGAGGTTGGCTGAGCTGTACATCCGTGAGATTGTGAGATTGCATGGTGTTCCAACTTCTTTAGTGTCTGATCGAGATCCCAGGTTTACTTAGAGATTTTGGAAGAGTTTGCATAGTGCTTTGGGTTCTCGACTGCATTTCAGCACTGCTTTTCATCCTCAGACAGATGGACAGTCAGAGAGGGTGATACAGATTCTTGAGGATATGTTAAGAAGCTGTGTCATCGATTTCTCTGGAAGTTGGGATAGGTTTTTACCACTTGTGGAGTTTGCTTACAACAACAGTCACCAATCTAGCATTGGTATGGCACCATTTGAAGCATTGTATGGTAGACGGTGCAGGACACCTCTTTGTTGGAGTGAAATTGGGGAAGGTAAGTTAATTGGGCCTGATTTGATTCAAGAAACTGAAGAGAAAGTAAAGTTGATTCGAGGCAAGTTAAAAGCAGCTTCAGACCGACAGAAGTCCTATGCAGATCTGAAGAGGAGAGACATTCAGTTTGATGTTGGGGATAAGGTATTTTTGAAGGTATCTCCTTGGAAGAAGATTTTGAGGTTCGGTCGGAAAGGGAAATTGAGTCCTCGTTTCATCGGACCGTATGAAGTGTTAGAAAGAGTTGGGCCAGTGGCGTATAGACTTGCTTTGCCACCGGAGTTGGATCGTATTCATAATGTGTTCCATGTATCTATGTTGAGGAGGTACAGGTCGGATCCATCTCATGTGTTGCCATTTGAATCTATTGAAGTGAGCCTAGACTTGACATTTGAAGAGGAACCAGTTGCTATCTTGGCACGGGAAGTGAAAGAATTGAGGAACAAGAGAGTGCCATTGGTGAAGATTCTTTGGAAGAATCATGCAAAAGAAGAAGCAACTTGGGAAAGTGAGCAGAATATGCGAGAGCAATATCCTCAGTTGTTTCAGAATTGATTTCAGGTAATTTCGAGGACGAAATTTCTTTTTAGAGGGGGAGAATTGTAATATCCTCATGTATGCCCTAGAAGTCTTGGTTATATTGATATTGTTGTTATTGTTATAAATTGGATTGAATGTATATGATGTGTTAAGAAAAGAAATTGGGAGGAGAATGCTTGTGTATATGTGTTTTGGGAAAGAATTTAGGGTTTAGAGACAAGTTTATATGTTGTGTATATTGTGATATATATAACATATACATTGGTCAAAAGAGTTGGTCAAGGCAAGAGGAGATATTTTTTTTAGGGCATGTGAAATTACCAAAATGGGCAAGAGATAACAAAGAGAATTAAGATATGTATGAGGGCATTATAGTAATTTTCCTTTGGATGGGTATTTAATGAAGTTTGACTTTGTGATTCTTCATCATCTTTTCTTCTTTCTTTCAAGAGGTGGCCGGCTCTCCATTAGCAAAAGGGAAGGAGAAGTGTTCTTGATACTAAGATCAAATTGAAGAAGGAATTGAGAGCTTTGGTGAAAGAATTGTGGAATTTCTTCATCTAAGGTAAGTATTCTTTTGTTTCCTTTACTTATTTTGTAGTAGTGTTGAAGTTATGATTAGGGTGATTTGTGATTTGTTGGTTTGATGATTAGATGTGTTTGTGTTGTGTTCTCAAGTGTTGAATTGGTTTTAAGTTAAGAGTTTAAATAGGTGTTGTTGTTGGAAGCGGTGGATGTTGATTTTGAAAGATGGTAATTTTAGGGTTTTGAGATGATTTGTGTTTAAGTGTAATATTAATGTGTTATGAGGTGATTCTTATGATGAATATGTGTTTAGAACATTGTTTATGTTCATTTGAAACATGTTGTATGGTGTATATTGTGATTGAGTGCAATTGAAAGAGGGTTGAAGATGGTTAGGGTTTGGTTTGGGTGACACGACCAAAAGCAAAGGAGAGACACGGCCAAGTCATGAAAGTTTTGGGCGTGTTGAATTGGTTTTGAGAGACACGGCCGTGTCTAGTGCCTGTGTTCACTACTGTGAGTTTTGGTTTGAGTGACACGGCCACAAGCTTGGCCGTGTCCCATACCCGTGTTGCCTACTGTCCAATTGAGTTGAGAGACATGGCCACAAGCTTGGCCGTGTCCCTCATGTGTGCTGCCCGTGTCTCTCATATGGGTTAGGTATGTTTTGTTTTCCTTGACCTAGTTGCAATGTTTTGGTTCTTCAAAGGTAGGTTGGTTCCTAAACCTAAACTTAAACACTCTAAACATACTTTAAACTATGAATGAGCTAATCAAATGCATATGAAAGATCCTAAAGCTATGAATCATATAAATTGTTCTTTGCCCTAATTGCATTGTTGAGATTTAAACAAGGTTATGTTATGCATTGTGAAAGGTAATGTGTTTTATGAGTAATGTACCTTGAAATGTTATATCAAAGATGTGATATTAATGATGCTTTATGCATAATATGAATTGAAATGTGAAATGTGATACAAAGCCATTGTTATTGGCTTTGATGATGATATTGAGAGAAAGAAGGCATGTTTGCCTAAATGTTGATGATAATTGGAAATGGAAATGATAATTGAATAATAAATGAATTGTGTGGCTAATGTGTTATTCTATTTTCAGAGTTTGTTGTTGGTGGCATGCCTAATAAGTGTAACAATCTCTTGAAGTTAGGTTGGATTGAATCCTTGAAGCCTAATTGAGATGTTACCACCCTTGAAGCTAGGTTGGGTTGGTTCTTGAAGCCAAGTTGGGTTGAAGCTTAGCATGCTTTGCTCCCCTTGAAGCT
The DNA here is from genome assembly GCA_947685225.1 of Garcia nutans. Classification (NCBI taxonomy): domain Eukaryota; kingdom Viridiplantae; phylum Streptophyta; class Magnoliopsida; order Malpighiales; family Euphorbiaceae; genus Garcia; species Garcia nutans. The sequence goes on along the minus strand of CANTUV010000024.1, from coordinate 8,469,873 downwards.
TGGTTGAACCTAATCCTTGAAGCCTAGTTGGGTATATGATATTGATAAATGTGATGATAGAACCAAAACATTAACTCTGAAAATTGAATGGCATATTAGTGTGTCTTGGGCCCATGCTTGTCTATGGTTAATGTGAGTCATGAATGATGCTTGCCTTAGCTTATTGTTGATGATGAATGATTAAATGAATATAAATGAGGTCTATGATAAGATGTGAAGTATGATATGCCTATATATATATATATGTTGAGTTATAAAATGGAAAGCTATGTTATCAACTTGGCATATATGATGTTACATGCATAATATGGATTGAGAATTGGTACTGCATTGCATTAAAGCATAACATTAGCATGATTATCTTACTAAGCCGTTGGCTTAGCGCGATAGTGTTTAATCGCGCAGGTAATAGAGTTGATAGAGTTGATCCCGAAAGCTCTTCGAAACCGACCGAGGGTAGACAGTGAAGAGTTGATTTTGGAGACTTAAAGATCAAAGAAAACTTGCCAATCATGTATAACTCTTTTATATTTTGTAAAGTATTGATTAAATGTACATATATGTATATTTGTAAATATGGAATTAAGTGTTTTCAAATATGTAAATATTTTATGACTTCCGCTGTGTAATAACTATATGAATATATATATATATATATCTAATGTGTTTTATTTTAAAAGTAAATGATCTACTTTTCTATAATATATAATGATAATAGTATTGTATCTATTTAAATGTTTTGAATGTTGAAGAAAATCGTAGCATCCCTATGTTTGGTGCACTTATGCTACATTGTTGTGGTTGTAGTGTGTGTGCATTGGATGTGGGGGTGTTACAAAGATGATATTTGAAATTAGTTAAATAATAATATATATGCTTGGTGGAGATTAAAAGAGGAAAAATTGTGTGGTTAATAGGGGTTTAGTTGGTAAAGAGACTAGTTGATCTTATCATCTTCTTCTTCTTCCTCCATAGTAGCCGACCATCACCATCAAAGGAAAGAGAGAAGTTGCTTCTTGCTAACTCAAGTAATTGAAGGATTTCAAGTGTTCAAGTTGGAGTTTTAAGGATTTTCTTCATATTTGGTAAGTTTCCAACTTGTTTCCTTGAATTTCCATGAAAGTTTATATGTGTAAATTGGATGTTTGATGTAGTAGGTTTTAATGGTTGATTTTGGTATGTTTGAAGTTCTTTTGTTTAGTTAACTATGAATTTGGGGTTGAATTGAAGAAAAGGGTTAAGTTTGGTGAAAAGAATAAGAGTTGTGGGTTGTGTAACTTTTGAGTTGTGAAGTCATGGTTGTAATTGTGTGTTTTTGCTTTTAATTGAGTTGTTTTGATGTGTACACAAGTATTATATCATATAATGATGGATTTGGTTGAGTTTGTATGGAGTTGAAAAAGGTAAAGAACGATAGTTGGATGTGGCAATTATGTGTGGATATTAAGATTGTTGGCCTGACATGCCCGGTGGCACGGCCATGTCTTTGGGCGTGTCGATGGTTCTGTTTTCAGTATTGGTGACACGTGCAGTGACACGCCCATGTCATTGAGCGTGTCATAGCTACTGTATTGTTGTAGTATTTACATGTGCAGTGACACGCCCATGTCACTAAGCGTGTCATAGCTACTGTGTTGTTGTAGTATTTACACGTGCAGTGACACGCCCATGTCACTAAGCGTGTCATAGCAACTATGTTGTTGTAGTATTTACACGTGCAGTGACACGCCCATGTCACTAAGCATGTCATAGCTACTGTATTGTTATAGTATTTACACGTGCAGTGACACACCCATGTCATTGAGCGTGTCAAAGCTACTGTATTGTGAGTTTAGGGCACGGTCATAGACACACCCGTGTTGTTGAGCATGTCATGTGTAGAGTTTGCCCTATATAGTTCTTTTCCTTAATTTTTCCTTGTGTATCTTATCCTTTTGATGAGAGGTTTTGTTTATACCTATAAGTGTGTCACTTAGTGATTATTTATAATCACATTTGGTTTAGGCTTTGAAGAGACTTGAATTCCCAATCCAAATGTTGAGGGATACCTTGGAAGAGGAGGTTGGAAGTGGTGTTTGTTGCTTTTAGAGGTAAGTAAAAACTTTGAATAATTGTTTATATTTACATGACATTAGGACTTAACACATTTGGTTGGAAAATGTAAAATGTGTTAAGTTACTTACTACATTGTTGATGCATGAGTAATATGCTATGATTTGCATAATGTGAACTATGTGAAATATATGATGATGACTCAAAATATATTGGTAATACAATTTGTTATGTATAAATTAAAGATGGTATGTAAAGCCATTGGTGATGGCTATATTGATATAAATGAGATATTTGAGGCATTGTGCCTAGTTTGATCTTGAGATAATAAGAAAGATATTGATAATGGAATTATAAAAGAATTGTGTGCCTAGTATGCTATTCAATTTTCAGAGTTTGTGTTTGGTGGCATACCTAAAAAGTAACAATCCCTTGAAGCTGGGTTGGGCTTGGTCCTTGAAGCCTAGTTGAGTGTTACATGATGTAGCAAACCCTTGAAGCTGGGTTAGGCCTAGTCCTTGAAGCCCAGTTGGGATGTTACATATGAGGTAATCCTCATTGTGATTATAATTTGCCTTTGGGCTAGACAAATGTTATTATATTGGACCAAAGCAGTAACTCTGGAATTTGAATGTCATATTAGATCCTTTTGGGCCCATGCTTGTGTTTGTTTTTATGTGAATTATGAGTTGTGGAAAATTTGAGCAATTTATCAAGATATATTGATATAATGTTATGTGATATGATATCCTTATGTGTTGTGCATTGGCATTACATTTGAATTATGTTGTTATCAAAGTTTGTATCACTAGGCCTTTGGCTTAGCGCGATTGTGGTTCATCGCGCAGGTGAAAGGGTAGATCTGGTTGAGCCGGAGAGTTCGTCTAGACCGAGTCAAGTTTAGGCTTGAGGCCTTTTGTGCAGAGTTGATTGTTGGACATCAAGATCAGAGACAAATAGCCAGCATGTATATATTTTATAATTTTTGTACATATTGTTTTTGATGTATATAAATATGTATATTCTGCAAACTATCAAAAATGTTTTGGTTGAACCTTTAGTAATGAAGTATACATATGTGTTTTACCAACTGATATTTCATCTATTATTTATATAATATCAGTTTAATGTTTTAAGATTATATAGATTTTATAAATGATGATTTGATTATTTTAAAATGGTTGTGACATTCTTGTATCCTCTATACGTATATTACATATGTTGGGTGTATGTAATGTATATATATTGGGTACAAGGGTGTTATATTTGTTTTAGTATCAGAGCCTAGGTTTGAGGTTCTCAACCTAGGTGAGTTGTAAGAGAAAGAAAATTGGAATTTTTTAAATATGATTTTTAAATAAGATACATGCATTGGCATTGGCAGTTTCTGATCTCTGATGTGACAATTTCTGCTGTGTTTGCATATATAGGTAATTATGGCTTCTCAGACACGTCAGTCTGTTGAGGGTAGTGCTGAGAGTGTGGCTCCTATTGAGGGTAGAGATGGAGCTAGAGTTGAGATAGCTGGAGGGCACCTACTCCTATACCAGAGAGACTAGGAGTTGTTGAGGCAGGCTCCAGTTCAGCAGCCATCACCGCCGCAAGTACCGACGAGGAAAAATGATAAGTTGAGGAAGTTTGGAGCTGAGGACTTTATTGGTACTACAGATCCTGCTGTAGCTGAGCAGTGGCTAGATAGAGTCCAGAGTGCTCATCCAGCTGCAGGCTACTCCAGAAGAAAAGTTTGATTATGCTAGATCTCTTTTACAGAGAGATGCATATGACTAGTGGAAGACGGTTCCACATGCCCTAGATGATCCACCAATCTTGACCTACGATGATTTTCTGCGAGAGTTTGAGCAGAGGTATACTCCGAAGGAGTATAAAGATGCAAAGAAGATAGAGTTTTTGAGTTTGAAGCAGGATACCAGGATTGTGTCAGAGTATGAGATAGAGTTTATCCGGTTGAGTCAGTATGCTGGTGGAATTATTTCTGATGAGATTGACCGGTGCCGGAGATTTGAGGAGGGGTTGAGGCCCTCTATGATGTGCATTATCACAGGCTCCCAGTATCAGGATTTCTTCCAGTTGGTTGCAGCTGCCAGGAGTATTAAGAGAGCACAGGGTCTTGCAGTAGCTTCTAGAGATGAGGAGACCAGAGCTAGAAGACCTCATAGTGAGGCAGGATCTTCATCTGTGAAGAGAGGTCGGGAGGATATTTTTCAAGGTTCAGTAGGAGCCAGAGACAATCTAGTAGGTCGGTACAACAGTAGAGGCAGAGATCGAGACCTACAGTTTCTGTAGCTAGTGCTCCGACTCCAGTAGTTTAGAGGCCAGTTTCATATACCTGTGTCCATTGTGTTAGGACACATGGGGGTGCTTGCTGGATGACTAGTGGACCAGCAGTGTGTTATAGATGTGGGTCACCAGATCACTTCTTTAGAGATTGTCCAGAGCCACCAGAGGATAGACAGACTGATACTGCAGTTTCTAGACCTAGTGTTAGAGGGTGTCGTAGTGGTAGAGGTCCTAGCAGAGGAGGTTGGACATGGTCTGGTCAGAGAGGATGTTCTACCGCAGGTAGTAGACCAAATGAGGCAGGACCATCACAGCGAGTATATGTGATGCTGAGGTAGCCGGATACTTCAGCCATTATTGCTGGTACATTTTCTTTATTTGGTACTTCAGTTGTTGCTTTGATAGATGCTAGATTGACTCATTCATACATTAGTGCATCTATCTTTCCTGTGACCGATTTGCATTCAGAGTACCTAAGATTTGATGTTTTGGTGACAAATCCTTTAGGGCATAGCGTTATAGTTAGCAAAGTGCACCGTAATAGTTTGGTTGTGGTTCAGGATGAGGAGTTACTTGGTGACTTGATTGAGATGCCTTTCAAGGAGTATGATTTAATTTTAGGCATGGATTGGTTATCCAAGCATGGGGCTGTGGTAGACTGTCAGAAGAAGTGTGTTACTCTGAGAACCAATGTGGAAAGGAATGTGATGGTATCTAGTGAGCAGAGACATCTTTCATCCATGTTTATTTCAGCTGTTTCAGCTAGGAGGATGATTCATAAAGGATGTAATGCTTATCTTACTCATGTTGTAGATACCAGAGTAGTGGGTTCCCAGCTAGACAGTATACCCACAGTTGCTGAGTTTTCAGACATTTTTCCTGAGGAGTTGCCAGGGATACCCCCTGAGAGAGAGGTTGAGTTTGGTATCGATTTGTTGCCTGGTACCAATCATATCTCTATTACTCCTTATCGTATGGCACCTACTAAGTTGAGAGAGCTGAAGGTACAGTTGCAGAAATTATTGGACAAAGGGTTCATTCGCCCTAGTGTGTCTCCGTGGCGAGCGCCTGTTTTGTTTGTAAAAAAAAGGATGGTACCTTAAGATTGTGCATTGATTACCGATAGTTGAATAAAGTGACCATTAAGAACAAGTATCCATTGCCTAGGATAGATGATCTCTTTGATCAGTTGAAAGGAGCAGCAGTATTCTCTAAGATTGATTTGAGATCAGGGTATCATTAGTTGAGAGTAAGAGATGAAGATGTACCTAAGACAGCTTTCCGTACGAGGTATGGGCATTATGAGTTCTTGGTGATGCCTTTTGGGTTGACGAATGCACCAACAACATTTATGGATTTGATGAACAGGGTATTCATACCTTATCTATATCAATTTATGGTGGTTTTTATTAATGATATTTTGGTGTATTCACGTAATGAGGAGGATCATGACAAGAATTTGCGGATTGTGTTGCGAACTCTGAGAGAGAAGCAGTTGTATGCTAAGCTATCTAAATGAGAGTTTTGGCTTGATCAAGTGACTTTTTTTGGTCATGTGGTTTCAGCAGAGGGTATTAGAGTTTATCCGAGTAAGGTTGAGGCTATTTTGAATTAGAGTCCACCGAAGACTGTGACAGAAGTTAGAAGTTTTCTGGGTTTGGCAGGTTTGACTGCTTATTCGCTCTTGTTGCTTGTTGAGTTGAGAGCATTGCATGTTAGATTTGAGTTTTGTGATGGTGGTGCATTGATGGCTCAGTTGTAATTGAGGTCGGTGTTATTGGATTAGATTAGGGAGACTTAGTTGACAGATGAGAAAATCCAGAAAGTTATATCGGATCTCCAAAAGGGGGAGAGTTGAGACTTTTATGTGAGAAATGATGGCAGTTTATGGTATAGAGATAGGTTGTGTATTCCTGATGATGCAAGACTGAAAAAGATAATACTGGAGGAAGCACATCAGTCAGTTTATGCTATGCATCCTGTGAGTACCAAGATGTATCAGGATTTGAAATAATATTATTGGTGGTCAAGTATGAAGAGGGATATAGCAGAGTTTGTATCCAGATATCTCACTTGTCAGAGAGTGAAGGCTAAACACCAAGTTCCTTCAGGATTACTTCAGCCGTTATCAGTACTAGAGTGGAAATGGGAGCGAGTGACAATCGATTTTGTGACTGGGTTGCCTTTGACTCAGAAGAAACATGATGCAATCTGGGTGATTGTTGATCGGATGACGAAGACAACTCATTTTCTTCCAGTTCGGATAGATTATGCTCTTGAGAGGCTGGCTGAGCTATATATCAGTGAGATAGTTAGGTTGCATGGAGTTCCAATTTCTTTGGTATCTGATCGAGATCCTCGATTTACATCGAGACTGTGGAGAAGTTTGCAGGATGCTTTAGGCTCCCGGTTACATTTTAGCACTGCTTTCCATTCTCAGACAGATTGGCATTCAAAGAGAGTAATACATATTTTAGAGGACATGTTGAGGAGCTGCATCATTGACTTCTCTGGGAGTTGGGACAGATTCTAACCATTGATTGAGTTTGCTTATAACAACAGTTGTTAGTCCAGTATTAGAATGGCGCCTTATGAGGCATTGTATGGTAGAAGATGCAGGACACCTTTGTGTTGGGATGAGGTTGGAGAAGGTAAGTTGATTGGTCCTGATTTGATTAGGAATACAAAAGAGAAAGTAAAGGTGATTAGGAATTGTCTAAAAGCAGCCTCAGACCGACAGAAATCATATTCAGATTTAAAAAGAAAAGACATAGAGTTTAGTGTAGGAGATAAAGTATTTTTGAAAGTGTCTCTTTAGAAGAAAAGTTTAAGGTTTGGCCGCAAAAGGAAGTTGAGTCCTATTTTTATAGGACCTTATGCGATACTGGAGAGAGTTGGACCAGTGACTTATAGATTAGCTTTACCGCCTGAATTAGATTGAATTCACAATGTCTTCCATGTCTCTATGCTTCGGAGGTACATATCAGACCCATCTCATATTTTGTCAGTAGAATCTATTGAGGTGAGTCCAGATCTGACTTATGAAGAAGAACCAGTGGCGATTTTGGCATGTGAAGTGAAGGAGTTGAGAAATAAGAAAGTGCCACTTGTGAAAGTTCTTTTGAAGAATCATGCTACGGAAGAGGCAACGCGGGAGAGCGAGCAAATGATGTGGGATCAGTATCCCCAGTTGTTTCAGACTTGAGAGCAGGTAATTTCGAGGACGAAATTTATTTGTAGAGAGGGAGAATTGTAATATCCCAAAATTTTAGAAATATTTTTTTTTTGAAAATTAATTAAATGATTTAAAAGTATATATATATAATTAAGTGACAAGAAAAGAGAAAGGAAAGGGTGTATATGATATATATATATGTGTGTGTGTGAAGATATACATATCATATATAAGTCAACATTTTTAACTTGGTCAAAAGATATTTTAATTATTAAGATATTAATTAATGGATAGTGAAAGATGATATTTGATATTACTTAAATAATAATATATATGTTTGGTGGAGATTAAAAGAGAGAAAATTGTGTGGTTAATAGGGGTTTTGTTGGTAAAGAGAGGAGTTGATCTTATCTTCTTCTTCTTCTTCTTCCTCCATTGTAGCCGGCCATCACCATCAAAGGAAAGAGAGAAGTTGCTTCTATCTAACTCAAGTAATTGAAGGATTTCAAGTGCTCAAGTTGGAGTTTTAAGGATTTTCTTTATATTTGGTAAGTTTCCAACTTGTTTCCTTTAATTTCCATGAAAGTTTATATGTGTGAATTGGATGTTTGATGTAGTAGGTTTTAATGGTTGATTTTGATATGTTTGAAGTTCTTTTGTCTAGTTCACTATGAATTTGGTGTTCGATTGAAGAAAAAGGTTAAGTTTGGTGAAGACAATAAGAGTTGTGGGTTATGTAACTTTTGAGCTGTGAAGTCATGGTTGTGATTGTGTATTTTTGCTTTTAATTGAGTTGTTTTAATGTGTACACAAGTATTATGTTGTATAATGATCGATTTGGCTAAGTTTGTATGGAGTTGAAAAAGGTAAAGAAAGATAGTTGGATGTGGCAATTATGTGTGGATATTATGATTTTTGGCCTGACACGCCAGGTGGCACGGCCATGCCTTTGGGCGTGTCGATGGTTATATTTTCTATGTTGGTGACACGTGCAGTGACACACCTATGTCACTGAGCATGTCATAGCTACTGTGTTGTTGTAGTATTTAAATGTGCAGTGACACGCCCATGTCAATAAGCATGTCATAGCTACTATATTGTGAGTTTAGGGCACGGTCATAGACAAGCCCGTGTTGTTAAGCGTGTCATGTCTAGAGTTTGCCTTATATAGTTCTTTTCCTTAATTTTTCCTTGTGTATCTTATCCTTTTTATGAGAGGTTTTGTTTATACCTATAAGTGTATCACTTAGTGATTATTTATAATCACATTTGGTTTAGGCTTTGAAGAGACTTGAATTGCCCAATCCAAGTGTTGAGGGATACCTTGGAAGAGGAGGTTGGAAGTGGTGTTTGTTGCTTTTAGAGATAAGTACAAACTTTGAATAATTATTTATATTTACATGACATTAGGACTTAACACATTTGGTTGGAAAATGTGTTAAGTTACTTACTACATTGTTAATGCATGAGTAATATGTTATGATTTGCATAATGTGAACTATGTGAAATATATGATGATGACTCAAAATATATGGGTAATGCAATTTGTTATGTATAAATTAAAGATGGTATGTAAAGTCATTGGTGATGGCTATATTGATATAAATGAGATATTTGAGGCATTGTGCCTAGTTTGATCTTGAGATAATGAGAAAGATATTGATAATGGAATTATAAAAGAATTGTGTGCCTAGTATGTTATTCAATTTTCAGAGTTTTGTGTTTGGTGGCATGCCTAAAAAGTAACAATCCCTTGAAGCTAGGTTGGGCTTGGTCCTTGAAGCCTAGTTGGGTGTTACATGATGTAGCAGACCCTTGAAGCTGGGTTGGGCCTAGTCCTTGAAGCCTAGTTGGGATGTTACATATGAGGTAATCCTCATTGTGATTATGATTCGCCTTCGGGCTAGACAAATGTTGTTATATTGGACCAAAACAGTAATTCTGAATTTGGAATGGCATATTAGATTCTTTTGGTCCCATGTTTGTGTTTGTTTTTATGTGAATTATGAGTTTTGGAAAAACTAAGCAATTTATCAAGATATAATGATATAATGTTATATGATATGATATCCTTATGTGTTGTGCATTGGCATTACATTTGAATTATATTATTATCAAAGTTTGTATCACTAGGCCTTTGACTTAGAGCATTGTGGTTCATCACGCAGGTGAAAGGGTAGATCCGGTTGAGCCGGAGAGTTCGTCTAGACCGAGTCAAGTCTAGGATTGAGACCTTTTGTGCAGAGTTGATTGTTGGACATCAAGATCAGAGACAAACTATCAATATGTATATATTTTATAATTTTTGTACATATTGTTTTTGATATATATAAATATGTATATTCCGCAAACTATCAAAAATGTTTTGGTTGAACCTTTAGTAATAAAGTATACATATGTGTTTTAGCAACTAATATTTCATCTATTATTTATATAATTTCAGTTTAATGTTTTAAGATTATACAGATTTTATAAATGATGATTTGATTGTTTTAAAATGATTGTGATATTCTTGTATCCTCTTTACGTATCTTACATATGTTGGGTGTATGTAGTGTACGTATATTGGGTACAAGGGTGTTACAAATCCTCAGCTGCTTGAGGAGTCTTGTTAATTATGGCATCTCCACTTGCAGCATCTAACATACTTCGCTTGGTAGGTAAAAGCTCTTCATAAAAATATTGCAAGAGTGCTTGCTCGATAATTCCATGTTGAGGGCAGCTTGCATATATTCTTTTAAACCTCCCCCAATATTCGTACAGATTTTTTAAGTCTCTTTGCCTAATAATATATATTTCACTCCTTATGTTGGCAGCATGTGATGTAAGAAAAAAATCATCCAAAAATGCACTAACCAATTCTGTCCATGTAGTAATCGAACCTGATGGCAAATCAAATAGCCAATCTTTGGCTCGATTATCCAAAGACAAAGGGAATGCTCTCAGTTTAACTTTCTCTTCTGGCATCCCTTGTGGTCTCATACTTGAACAATCAATGTAAAACTCCTTGACATGTTTGTGTGGGTCTTCGCTTTTCAAACCATGAAACTTGGGCAGCAAGTGGATCAAGCCAGATTTGAGCTCAAAATCGGCGTTCAATGCTGGATATGCAATGCATAGGGGCTGCTGGTTGGTGGGAGGTGCACTGAGCTCTCTCAAAGTGCATTCTCCGTCAGCCATATCTTCTTCTTTTTCAGATTTGCTTGAAGAAAAATCAGATTCAGACACTGAATCTAAGTTTGTTTCAGATGTTTCAACTGTTGAAGCTTCTCTTTGTAATTTAGTTTTCTTTCTCAAGCCTTTAGCAGTCTTCTCTATTTTGGGATTGTAAAGAAGTTTTTCGTCACTATCAGACCTGGTCATGAAAAGAAATTAAATAAGTTAGAACAATTCTTCGACAACGGTGCTAAAATTTGATGGGAGTCGAAACCACCAAAATAATTTCCTATTCCTAAAAAAATTACTTTGTAAAAGTGGTGAATAAGGTGTCGAACCTCAAGAAATTGCTAATTATTCTAATTATTTTATTACCAAGACAATTTAATTAAAACAATAAATTAAAATGTGGGATTTTGAATAATATTAAAATCTAAATACAATTCAAAAATAAATTCTACCAATTAAATTAAAGACAAAAAATATTAATTAAAAAACGTTCAATGAGAGAAACCTTAGTTGAAGGAATAATCTTAGTTCAATTCTTGAATTGATCATATATTTAAATTTCACACTTTTAATTATTCAAAAAAATTAATTATAGTATTGGACAAGCTCTCAATATCAATCCTTCCTTAGGGGTTAAATTAACTAGAAAACATTCTCTATTTAATTTTTGCCAATAACCTATCATATAGGAACGTTCTTAGAATCTAATTATTGACAGCCTTAAGAATTAGAGGGACATGATTCTAACCAATAAATTCAACTTTGAGATTTATTTAATTAGATTATATAATATTTTAGGATAGACCTAATTGCTACTTAAATCAAAATATCAAGAACAATTACGGATTAAAAAATTTTGAATAGCTAAATGTTATTTGACTAATCAAGCAATGGATCATTTTGATTAATTAGCAAATAATAATTAAATTAAACCGCATAGATTTATATAAATACTGAATAATAAAGAAGAGAAAAGATAAATTGTTTAGATCTCACAATTCTTGAATATAAACTTTGATTAACATTCAACCAAGATGTAAAATTAGTTACTCATGCTTTAAGAAAAGAAAACTCTGATATATTGTAAAGATGCAATAGCCACAATCTATCAAAATTTGTCCTAGGGCTGATCGTATAATCAGTATATATATCTTCTTCAAATAAAATTTTCTAATTTGTCTCCAACTAGAAAAACTTAAAGACTAAAAATAATAAAAATAATAAAAAAAATAGAAATATTATCCCAAATCATCTCAAAATCGTTAAATTAGATCAAATGTCAGCTGTCAAATCCTTTTAAAACTGTCATGTCAGATACGCAGTCAGCCTTGTCTAATGCTCTTGTCCGAGGGTCATGTCTGCACATTTCTTATAAATTTTTATTTTTTCTCAATTTTCTTCATTCAAATACAGATATTCTTCTTGCCACTTTTTCTGCAAAAAATACTAAGAAATCAATAAAAAGACTAAATAATAAACCTAATTTTATCCACAAAATATGTAGAATATATATCATTATCAACGAGCAACAATGATGACCACTGCATGTTTGACTTATCCATCACCCGAATAGGCGCGGTGGCATAAAGACAAACTTCTCTTTCAACCCGTAACAATAAATTAATTAATGATGTGAACAATTTGTTTGCAATATTTGAGAACGTTTGTTTTTTTGTGTTTTCACGTGCTTAGTACAATTGATTTAAAAAGTACAAGCACATGTTCCCTGGTATGGTTGTTTGCTTTTATTTTTTTGCCCATTAGGTTTATTGTCGGTTGCCAAAGAATTTTCTGAAACATTTATTATTTATATGGTATGGTGGATAATGATGGCTTTTACAAGTGACTGGTAGTTTTAATTCATTGCATTGTGTTCATTTATGCAATCTTAAGATGAATAACTCATTATTGTTGGAATTCATGTTGTGTTATGTTTGTTTAAATGTTATCTCTATTAATTAGTTTTTTCTCAGCAAATACATACTATTTGTACATATTGTTATCTTACTTCATTATCGTTATGGTGTTGAAATGTTGATAGCAAAAGATGAAACTTGTATATGTTATGTTCTTTTTGAAACTCTGTACAATAGCAAAAAGCAAGAGGTCACTAATCTGAAAGAAGATATTAACTTCTCGCAAGAATAATATCCAACATTGGGGCTACTGAAGCCAGAGAGATATTGCTTCAGGATTTTTCCATTACTCAACGCATTTAAGACCTTCCTTCTTGTTATGGAAGAAGAAGCTCATACACTCGAAGTCATTGAAATTTCAGACTCGACGAAAACTTCTGAAATATGACTCGCCAGCTGAAATATGACTCTAGCATGACTCATGTTGTTTGGTGTTTTTTGTTTGCTGTCTTTTTAACTTTAGATTTAAATGTTTAGTCTCTTTTACTTGTCACCAAACTTTACATCGTCCAGAAGAAGTCATTGACAATGACTACTCAGTTCAGATTGGTGCTCCTTTTGCATGTCGTCTTTGACAAGTTACTTTTGAAAGGAACGTATTCTCTAGCTTTTGTACACATCAAGATACAATTTGCTGTGCTATATTCCCTAAACTAATGAATCTTACTTTTGAAGTCAGTTGTGTCCATTACTCTTTTGCCAAATTTGGTTTAATGTGTTGACTTTAAACTTATTACAAATCCACTTTGACTCATTTTTCATAACCGTCTCATTCAATTGTTGTTACATTATAGCTCAGCCAAAATGGTGAACATTAACTGGTATATAATAGTCCATAAATATTCATTAAAATATTATCTGAGGACATCGAATGAAATCTTATTCTATGGACAATCAAATATGAAATGTAAAATATGGACAGTATAAAATTTGGATAAGCATATTTGCATTAAGCAGAGTAATGCAACATAAAACAGGTTTCCATTAAATACACCTGTTACATAAACTTGAACAAAAACACAACATTTATGCTGATATGTCGATTAGAAGGTGCTAACTACAACTACACATTTGATTTTTCTTGCATATTTGCATCCCTATCAACATTCCACAAATAAATGCAACAACAAATTGGTTGCACTCAACCCTATCAGTTGTTTTTAATACCAACCTCGTTCTAGAACTTTGCGATTAACTAAATTTTCCAGAGCTGCTACTTGATGCATCTTTGGATTCATCCAGGAAGGAGTTATGGTAGCTGTCATAAGCAGAAACAGCCTCATCCCAAGTCAGAAAGGAACTGTAGAGACTGTGCTTCACTCCTATCACCATAGGTGCACATTCATGCCAGGTTCTGTATATTCCAGGATTCCTTCCTCTGAAAACTAAGTAAACCTTCCCCTTATTTGTATTCTTTTTTTTTTATTCTTAACATTACAATCTCCACCCATTGCAATCTTCGTTCAATAGCAGGAGCAGTAGAATGTAATAAGATTCCCTTTTCCTATGACTAACTAAGAACAAAGATGAAGGTGAAAGATGAAAATGAAGTGTAAATCAGATGTTATGGATGTTGATTTATTTTTGCTTTAAAAGTATACAAATATCATAATCATTACCTGTTGAAAAGCTACAATTACAGTCAAGGATTACGACAGTATTAGATAAATGTGTTTTATTTTAATCACACTACGGCAACATTTCCTGGATGACATATACAAAACAATTAATGCATGCGTTTACCCAAATATGGCATGATTTTTAAAACCATTCAGCCTGAAAAAACTTTAATGGTACTCATGAAACAGAAGGATCATTAAAATCAAGCTTAGAATACTAACTAGCGTTCGTAATTTCACAACTAAAGGTATGGAAATCTTCTGAAGTTCTGCGGAGCTACGGCCATGGCAAATCAGACCAATTACGCCTATTTCCAATTCGATTACCGTTATGAGGGCCATGAAGAGATGGTGGTAAGTATAACAATTGTTCATATTGAGAGATACATGCTGTAAAATGTGTAAACACAAATTAGGATTATATGGTTTATATGGATTGTGAAATTGTAATGATTTTGCTTGTTTAAAATTTAACACACCAATGTTTTTTTTGTATTAGCCTATTCCTCGAGGCCTTACAATAGTTTGTATAGATCCATTGCCGACTGTGGTAATCTTACAGTTGGACCACCCAGCCACTTTTCAAGGTTGTGATGATTACGCATGGCGGGTGGAGATTGTACAAAACATCCAAACACAGATTTACTGCATGGATCGAGGGATTGAACAACTTTTTTAGAGGTTTTATTTGCGACCTCGGACATATATGTAGTTTGAGTTTGCTCCACCCAATCGTATGTATTACAAAATCCATGCCAACTGAGCAATGATGAGAGAGAGAGATTATACAGCCATAGAGGGTCCCACTACTAAAGTAAATGAACAGGAAGCTCGACCAGATGATCCTAAGGAAAAGTTTTGTATTCAACACACCCTTAATCTCCTCTCTAAGCCAGATGATCCAAGGTTCACTAGAGTGTTAAATTCAAGTTACTGGAAATTTAGAGTGGTATATTCTAACCTTCATTAGAGTTTTTTATATCATTGGTCGCTGAGAAATTCAAGTATACTCTTAGAATTTAGAGTGGTATATTACAAGGTTCACTAGAGTGTTAAATTCAAGTATACTCTTTTCTTGTTGTGTTGATATGCTAAGAAAATTATTTTTGAGCCTTCACCTTCAACAGAGAGTCTAAGTAATGTTTTTGATGTTAACAAAAGTAATCTGTATCCATAATACATTATGACTCTAAATTAACACTATTTTTAATTGAGTTATATTTTTTTTCATCAATAAAACTACAAATTATATTAAAAGAAGATAGAAACTACATAAGTCCACAAAGGAAGTAAGCAGCCCAACTGTGACAAAGATTATAGTAGTTAATCAAGCTAATGAAAAGAAATACAGGGAACAACAAGATAGATTTGAATGTTTCTTTTTAGTCTTTTGTAAACAACAAGATATAATCTGCCGTTCAATGTTCTCATTCTTTTGTAATGCATCTTATTTTCTCTGTCAGCCTTATTTATAACTCTGATACCAAATTTGTTTGCATGTTTTCATAAAAATTCATTACAAATCCACCTTAACTAATTTATAATCATGGTCAAATATAAATATTGTTACATAATAACTACAACCTGCTCAATTAGATAAGAAAAGAATCCTGAATCAACCAATTGTCCTACCACCGATTTTGTCATAATTACAAACGTAATGAACAAAGTAATCATGCAGCACGCTAACTACTTGTTCCAATGAATAACATCCACTTATGTCGCTTTATTCACATCTTCTTCCCTTCCTTGCACTCCTGCCACATTAAAAATTTTCTAATTTCTATTTCTTCATAATCAGCATATCCATCTTAACATTACTTTAAGTAATTCATCAACCTTCAGTACTCACACTTATTTTTTGTTCCTCTTAATATGAAGTTCTAATAACGAATGCATTTTTTTCGTTCCTCTGATCAAAACGACAGTATATACTATTTAACTAAATTCTTTAGTCAAAACTCTATTTGTTCATCACCTATTTACAGACTACTCCAATGGCATTTCAAGAATCAAATTTGAAATTTTAAACATGAACATCAGAAAAATTTTGATAACATCATTTGCATCCAACAATAGTTTGGAACACCAGAATAAAATAACTATTACAAATCGTTTAACAGAATAAAACAGTTGCTACCTAAAAGTACACTTTCAATTCTTTTTACAGATTTGCATCCCTATCAACATTCCTCATAGAAAGGCAACAACATTTTGGTTTAACACAATCATAGAAGATGTTTCTGCTTTGCAGCTCTACTCTGAATGTCTGTGAATCATTAAAATCTCCATAGCTGGAACTTGAAGCATCATTGGATTCATTACATGCCTCAAATAAAATGCTCTTGTAGTAGTTGTCGTAAGCAGCAATAGCCTCCTCCAATGTTGCAAAAGAACTATGTAGATTGTTCTTCACTCCTATCACTATAGGTGCACATTCATGCCAACCTTTATATACTCGAGGATTCTTGCCTCTGAAAATTACATACACCTTACCTTTTTTATTTTCTTTTTCTGTTTCTTCATATTACAATCTCTACTCATATTTCAATCTTCATATGAATATGAAGAAGTTTTTCCTATAGCTAACTCGAAGAAACAAAGATGAAGATAGAGAATAGGTGTGTAGATCTTTACTTATAAAAGAAAACAAACATTAAATGATTACTGACAAAACTTTGAAATTAGTATTCTAAAATTTTAAATTTCAAATAAGAAGGGTAAATATGGAACAATATTTTGTCTAAGAAACAACTTTTGCATTTGTTTTTTATTTTAATATTAAAAGACACAAATATCCCTCTTGATTTGTTACAAATTAATCCCTTTAATAATATCTTTTATTGTATTTTTATAATTTATGATTATTTATATTCTCTATTACTTTTTCATGTGATTCGATTTTAACTTATTGTCACTTATCAAGCATGGATGATAATCTAGTTTTGAGATCTGTTATAAATTTTTTAGATATACTCTTTTGAGGTCCTGGGTCAATAAACAAATCTAAATATTCTTTATTAGAACAAATTTTAATTCAGGGTTATGTGAGTGTTAATCTATCAGCTATAATGTGATCAACTTGTAATTGTGTTGACTTATCAATATCAACTCATAATTGGGTGAATCCTGTCAGATCATGGAAAGATTTGAGGGATCAGAATTCATCACTTCCCAAATTAAGGACACCACCAAATCAAAATTAGCAGATTTATAGGAACAAATATTCCACCTTAATTACTTACCATGTATAGAGATTATTGTATTATATATCACTGCATTGTAAATCAGAAAAGGTATTGAAGAAATATAATACTTTTATACCATTCAAGTTGGTATCAGAGCAGTTTTTCTCGGCAAAAAATTGACCAAAGAGGTTTAGCTCATCATCTAATTTCCAACCTTACCTAAAAATAGCAACCAACAACCATGCCCGATGATTCCAGCAGTACCTCCAGAAACACAAGTACTTTGTCAGATGATCTAACAGCACAGATAGCTAGTTTAATAAAAAATGGCCTAAATCAATCTCAATCCAATTCTGACGGTATCACTCTTAGTACCAAACTCAACAGCCACAATTATGGGTTATGGGCAAGATTAATGAAAATTGCCATAGGGGGAAAAGGCAGGCAGTTCCTCAGGCACATCACAGGAACTTCAACACCACCGTCAGTAGAAGAACCAGAATATGAACAATGGGAGCAAGACGATCTGATTGTCTTCTCATGGATAATTCAGAATATTGAACCTCAACTGGTGAACAGTCTTGCTCACTACCCCACACCAAGGGATCTTTGGAATGCACTGGCTGTAACATACAGCAGTGGGAAGGATTCACTATAGGTGTTTGATCTACACACCAGGGCAAGTCGACAGATACAGGGAACAACGACACTTGAGGATTTCTGGCTCACAATGCAAGGGTTATGGGGAGAAATTGAACGCCAGCAACCAAACACAATGGAGACTGCCAATGACATCACAACGTTCAATCTCATCCGCAACGAAAACAAACTCTTTCAATTTCTGGCCGGAATCGATCCAAAATATGATGCGGTGAAAAGAGAGATACTAAGGATAGATCCATTACCCTCAGTTGAAGCCGCCTACTCTTCCATTAGGAAGGAGGCCGCCAGGCTCCATATCCTAGGGCCGACAACCAGTGGTGACTCTCCATCACAGGGTATAGGGGGCAGTTTGATGAGTAAGGGGCCGATTGAACAAGGAGGAGCAGGTTTGGTGTCAAGGGTATTTCGACACTCACAACCTCGATCAGAAACCACCGTGAGAGGTGGCGGCTCATCATCTCGAGAACGAATAGAAAAATCAAAGTTGAAGTGCTCTCACTGTGGGATGAGCAAGCACACAAAGGAGAACTGTTTCCAGCTAGTAGGCTACCCAGAATGGTGGGAGGGTAACCACAAACCACCAAAAGACAATCGAAACTCAGGGGGTAAAGCGGCAGCGGCAGCGAGCATTCATGGAACCACCGGCAGAAGTAGCGGAGAAAATAGAGAAAATGAAGAAGCAAAAGGTGAAAATTACAAAGGGGTAGCGGCTAGAGTTGAAAGCCACACATCTGGTATGAATAATAAAGGGCTTGAGAAATTACTCTCAAGTCCCTTTAGTTGCAACTTCAATTTTTTAACCCCTGAACCGTTACAAAATTTAAATGAGGTACCTAATGTTTCTGTTTTCTTAAAAAGAACCCCAGAAAATATCTCCAAAGCTTGTGTGGTCCAGGAATTTCAGGAACATAAAAACAGTAACTGGATTTTTGACTTTGGTGCTACGGACACTATGACCTTTGATGCTACTGATATTGTTACGCCAGCAAAGTCAAAAAAGGCTCATATTCAGACAGCTAATGGGAATTTTGCATCAGTAGAAGGAGCTGGTTCTATTAAGCTTTCACCCACTCTGAAAATACCTCATTGTCTTTATGTTCCCTCGCTATCTCACAAATTATTGTCTGTCAGTCATGTTACAAAAGCCTTAAATTGTACAATGTTGATGACTCCAAATTTTTGTATCTTACAGGATATTCAGACGGGGGAGATTATTGGGCGTGACACTGAGCGCGACGGCCTGTACTATATGGATGAGGTGGCCTAACAAGGCGCTGTGATGCTTGCTCACGGGACAACAGAACGAGAAGCTTGGCTTTGGCACCGGCGATTGGGACATCCTTCCACGGGTTATTTAAAGCTTTTATTTCCTAAACTTTTTCCATATAATAGTACTTTTGTATGTGAGACTTGTGTTTTGGCTAAAAGCCATAGACAAACTTTCAAGCCAAATAATACCCGTATGGATTTTATCTTTGCCTTAATTCATTTTGATGTGTGGGGTCCTGCACCGGTATCCGGAGGTCAGGGATTCAAATATTTTTTACTTTTTATTGATGACTGCACTCGAATGACCTGGGTGTATTTTTTAAAACACAAGTCTGAAGTTTTTGCCAAATTCACCCATTTTCATCGTATGATACAAACCCAATTCCAAAAAAATATTCAAACTCTTCGGTCAGATAATGGGGGTGAATTTGTAAATTCATCCATGAAACAATTTTTCCATGAACAGGGATTAATACATCAAACCACTTGTCCCCACACACCCGAACAAAATGGTGTGGTTGAACGAAAGAATAGGATCATTCTTGAAGTAACTAGGGCACTACTTTTTGATTCCCATGTTCCACAATTTTTTTGGCCTGAGGCAGTTGCCACTGCTGTCTACCTTCTTAATCGCCTTCCTACTAAGATACTTAACCTCCAAACACCAATTCAAATCCTTTCCGACTACACCAAAATACCGCCAGCATTGAACTTGCAACCTCGTATCTTTGGTTGTTCCGTCTTTGTCCATATTCCTAAAACTGATCGTACCAAGTTTGATCCTTGTGCTGTCAAATGTGTTTTTGTTGGCTACGGGGTTAATAAAAAAGGCTACCGTTGTTATGATACTAAAACTCGCCATATGTTCACCACCATGAATTGTGATTTTTTGGAAACTGAGTACTATTACCATCACCAACCCAGTGCTCAGGGGGAGGATAATCATGTGGAGTCCCTGGATTGGTTCCAAAGTTTGAGTCTCTCTGAAGATGTCCCAACAGAACAAGTTAGCAGAGCCACCGGGATAGCTTCAGAAACTGCTGTGCAGGTTGAAGAACTTAGTGACACTAACAATACTCCCATGACTGTAACACCTGAGGTAAGGTCTTCTGAACCTGAAGATAATTTGGTTTTCATTAACCCATAAATTTCTCAAGCAATTGAACAGGATGTGAATGAACAATATGTCTTACCACCTAGAAGTAACAGGGGAATTCCACCTAAGAGGTATTCACCAGAACGAGAACTCCGGGGATCTAGATATCCTGTGGCAAATGTAGTAAGGGGGAGGTTGTCCAAAAGGGCTAAAGCATTCATCACAGCTGTTTACTCAGAAGAGATCCCTAATACAGTACAAGAGGCTCAAGGGTCGAAGGAGTGGCAACAGGCTATGAATGTAGAAATGGAAGCACTTGTCAAGAACAATACATGGGAGGTATGTCAGTTACCTGCTGGAAAAAGGCCGGTTGGTTGTAAATGGGTGTTCAACATTAAGCACAAGCCTGATGGAACTATAGAAAGATATAAGGCGAGATTAGTGGCAAAATGCTATACCCAGACTTATGGAATAGATTATTCAGAGACTTTTTCTCCGGTAGCCAAAATTGATACAATTAGAGTACTGTTTTCAGTAGCAGCAAACAAAGGATGGTCACTACATCAGTTTGATGTAAATAATGCCTTTCTACATGGTGATTTGAAAGAAGAAGTTTACATGGAGATTCCACTAGGGTTCACTGGAAAATTTAAGTAGGGGGAGGTATGCCGGTTAAAGAAGCCACTATATGGTCTTAAACAGTCTCCTCGAGCTTGGTTTGGGAGATTTACAACTGCAATGAGAAAATATGGATACAAACAGAGTAATTCTGACCATACCTTATTCCTAAAAAGAAGCGGTACTCTTGTCACTTGTCTGATTATATATGTAGATGACATGATTATTACAGGAGATGATATAGAAGAAATGCTCAAGCTAAAGAAGAAGTTGTTTGGAGAGTTCGAGATGAAAGACCTAGGGGAATTGAAGTACTTTCTTGGGATTGAGGTTCTGAGATCTAGAATGGGCATCTTCATATCTCAAAGAAAATATATTCTTGATCTCTTAACTGAGATTGGAATGCTAGAATGCAAACCAGCTGATACACCAATTGTGGTGAACCATGGGCTGTGTATGAAGGAAGGAGCCGAAAAAACAGATAGGGGAAGATATCAGAGACTAGTGGGAAAGCTTATCTATCTTTCTCACACCAGACCAGATATAGCTTATGCAATAGGGGTAGTAAGTCAATTCATGCATCTGCCTCAGACAGACCATATGGAAGCAGTACTAAGAATAATGAGGTACCTGAAGGGAACCCCAGGACATGGAATTCTATTCAGGAATAATGGACACTTAGAAATACAGGGGTATACGGATGCTGACTGGGCTGGTAGTCCTGCAGATCGGAGGTCTACATCTGGTTACTTCACAATGGTAGGTGGTAACTTAGTCACATGGAGAAGCAAGAAACAGAAGGTGGTTGCATTATCAAGTGCAGAGGCAGAATTCAGAGGAGTAGCCCGAGGCTTATCAGAAATTTTATGGATTCGAAAACTGTTAGCTGAAATTGGTTTTTCATCATCAGAAGCTTGCAAACTATGGTGCGATAATAAGGCTGCCATCAGCATTTCAGAGAATCCTGTTCAACATGACCGTACCAAACACATTGAAGTTGACAGACATTTCATCAAAGAAAAATTGGAATCAGGAATAATTGAGTTGCCGTTTGTTCGTTCTGAAGATCAGCTAGCAGACATTTTAACAAAGGCTGTGAATGGAAGAGTGTTCAATGCAGTTTTGTACAAGTTGAGCATCGGTGATCCCACTACTCAACTTGAGGGGGAGTGTCAAATCATGGAAAGATTTGAGGGATCAGAATTCATCACTTCCCAAATTAAGGACACCACCAAATCAGAATCAGTAGATTTATAGGAACAAATATTCCACCTTAATTACTTACCATGTATAGAGATTATTGTATTATATATCACTGCATTTTAAAGCAGAAAAGGTATTGAAGAAATATAATACTTTTATACCATTCAAGTTATGGTTATCCCCGAGCTTTAAGTTGGTATCAGAGCAGTTTTTCTCGGCAAAAAATTGACCAAAGAGGTTTAGCTCATCATCTAATTTCCAACCTTACCTAAAAATAGCAACCAACAACCATGCTCGATGATTCCAGCAGTACCTCCAGAAACACAAGTGCTTTGTCAGATGATCTAACAGCACAGATAGCTGGTTTAATAAAAAAAAATGGCCTAAATCAATCTCAATCCAATTCTGACAGTATCACTCTTAGTACCAAACTCAACGGCCACAATTATGGGTTATGGGCAAGATTATTGAAATATAATTCTGACAGTGAATATTACAAAGGAATTTAATTTTGCAACATTTATTTTCTTGATTAGTTATGTCGATTTAATCTTAAGACATATTTTGATCGAGATATTAGAACTGATATTTAATAATACTTGTAACGAGATATCGAAGCATCATTCCAAAATAAAACAATTAAGAAAGAATGGTTCAAAATAATAATTAAATATTAAAATTTAGAATTTATTTAACATATAGATTTAACCTTTGATTATCAATCATGAATATTTAAGTGTGACTATTTTTTTATATATAAATTTAAATTTGATCGGAGCTTAAATTGTTGACATATTCAAAATTTTAGTTGAGGGAAGGCAAATTAAAATTCATAGCATCAATTTTATAGACTTATATAAAAATGTGAAAATAGGGAGGTAAAACTAAAAATTTTGAGAAAATTAAAATATGAAAAATAAAAATTTAAAAGGGAAAATTTTAAAAGAAAAAATTATGGGAGTTCATAATTAAAACCATAAGTACTATTGAATGGAAGTTCATATATTTATTGATTAAATATTGATCATTAGCTGTGACTGATTAGGTAAAAGTTAATATTTGAATATTTAACTTATGGCCATTTATATTTTATCAATTTGAATAATCAATTATAAGTTAAATACCGTAATTAGGTAAATAATCAACCAATAAAATTCTAATTAAAATTCTATATTCTTGATCATTAAAATTCTCCATCCACTATAGTCCAATCTCTTTCCAATTGAAGTCAAGCCAAAAACATTAGAAATTTATCTTGTTATTTTGTCAAAAATATGTTAATTATTGAACATTATCCACAGGGAAATTACTTTTAATTAAAGAAAACCCTCAAATTTATTTTAATTAGTATAAAAATGAAATAATTTTAGAATTAGTCGCAGAATTGGTTGAAATTGGAAGTTTGGTGTGGTTGAATTTGAATGGCACAAAAGGTTGCTGGTCCAATTGGGCACAGAGATAGAGTCATTGTCATGGCATTTTGAGGCAAATTGTAACCACCACAACATACTATTTTCAATGTCCGTGCTGCCTAAGGACAATAACGACACTGCATTGTCAAGTGGTGATCACGACAAAGTCTACATCACACAATTTTGTCCAAAATATTTGCAATGCGTTGATCAATTGAAAATTCTAAAAGTTTTATGAGATGTAATTTTCTGCAATTTTTTAAATTTAACTAATAATTTTTATCGTAATTATTTCTAGCTAAAAAATGATTCAAATTTTAAATTAAAAAAAATAATATTATAGCCGTAAATGAAATGAAATAATTATATTATTATTTTCTTTTTTTCTAGTTTTTTTTTTGAGAAATTATACATACGAAGAGAAGGAACACCTAGAAAATTTGAACTCTAGATCTAAATGGGAGCAACATATATTTTTGGCCATCAGGCTATAACTTAGTGATTTTCTTTTTCAATAGTTTTTTCTATATTTTTTATTCAAAATAAATATTTATTAATAATAAAATAATATAATATAAAATGACAATCCCCTATAATATTAGAATTCCTATAAAAAAAAATACCAAAACAAATCGAGAATATAAATAATTACAACAATTTCGGCTTGGAAGAATGAACCGATAGTTGCAAATAATATACACTATTCATCATCCAAAATTGCCTGGAAAACTACCTTGCCTCTTCAAATGAGAAGCAATTGACGCATATTTTCAACAAATGAGAAGCAACTACGGATATCCCTCACTCATTATAATCTCTAAGGTGGGAATTGAGTTTAAATGCACTCTCCCCTCCTCTCAAGTAAGACTTGCAGAATACCAGTTTTTTTAAAATATTTTAACTGCAATTGCTAAAAAAAGAAAATATTGCAATTAAATCTGCAGCACTAAAAAAAATAAAAGAGCACTGCATTAAAATCTAAAAATTAATTTTTAGAGCTGTAATTTTTAAAAAGAATCCATAGCTTTTTAGGGCTAAAAAAAAAGGAATGAAAATTATAAAAATTACATTTTTATTGTGTTGTGTAAAAAATAGGACAAATTTTATTTTATTTTTTAAGATAATGCATTTTATTATTATTTTGATATCACATTACAAATAATTACTATTGTTGGATTTTTTTTAATCATTATATGACCAAATCTTTAAAATTATTAGACTTTTATATAATTATATAATTTAACATTTAGAATTATTGAGCCAAACTTATATTCTTTAGAATTTGAGCCAAAATTTATTTATTTTAAAAAGTACTACATAAATAAATATATTATA
Organism: Garcia nutans; assembly: GCA_947685225.1. Taxonomy (NCBI): domain Eukaryota; kingdom Viridiplantae; phylum Streptophyta; class Magnoliopsida; order Malpighiales; family Euphorbiaceae; genus Garcia; species Garcia nutans. Next base: position 8,444,864 of record CANTUV010000024.1, on the reverse strand, counting down.
AAAAATAAAAAATTTACATGGAAAATAAATTTATTGAAAAAATATTATATATATATAATGTAAAAAAATAAAAAAATTATCCCCCCTAATATGTTAATAGTTTTGCCCGTGTCGATAATTTTATATATTAGTAATTATTTCAAATATTATAAATAAGACTATAATTGTTATTTATTTTTTTTTTGAAAAAAATGATTAATAAATTTATCAAGTAAAATTAATTTGAAAAAATAATTTTAATAATAGTAAATTTTTGTAGAGGTAATAAACTAAAAATATAGTTCTAGCAATCATCTAATGAAAAAAAGAATTCAAATGAAAAATTTTGGAGTATCTAACAATTAACGGCTACGATTTTTTTTTTTTTTTTAGATTTTAACAAACTAGTTGAATTGGTTGGCGGAGTTAAATGTTACACGTTGAAATTAAATAATTTTGCAAGAAAAAAAGTTCCTATGATTTGTTGCAAATATTTGAAAGGAAAAATAATTTGTTAACACACTTAGATAAGGTCTCAAATGTCTACAAAATGCATGTAGACAACAATGTTGAGCGCCAGCACCCCCATAAGGATTAGTCATGGCAAGTCACTTAAGAAATGTCCGTTAAAAAATAAAATAAAATTACGTGGGGCCTTCTAGGGATCATGTCCAACAATTCCTGTCTAGATTCATTGCCAATCTTATTAAAATAGCATTCCCCGAGATTTTAGTTGCTTTAATCAACATAAATTCTACCTACAATATTCGTCCCATTTAAAATATTCTATTTGGCAAAATCATACTTATTAATAAAATTATTAAAATTTCTCAAAATTATATAAAATTATTTTAAATAAATTAAAATATCAACAATTAATTTATTAATATTAAAAATATTATACTTCATTAATTAATTCATTAATATAAGAATTAATTAATTCATTAGTATAAGAGTATAATTAAAAAAAATAATTAATTTTTATAAAATGACAATATAAGTGAAATAATTTTTTTTTGCAAAAGTGATAATTTAAATGATATAGATACAGTAGTATTAAATATTAAAAAAATAACATAAAAGTTATGCAAAATCAAAATCATATTTATTTTTTAACTTAAATTATATAAAAATATATATATTCTTTAGTTATCTATATATAATTTTTTAGTATATATTCATGCATAAAATTAATAATTTTTATTTTATTTTGGTCTTCTCTGGGATGGGTTATTCTAAATAAGAAGTTTACTTGGCTTACCCCATGTTCGGCCAGTCTTTTTCTTCTTTAATTTTAAATTTTTTTAATTTTAGATTATAAAAAAAGAAATTGGGTTAAAATCTTGTTTAATTATATATAGTATTCACTTAAAAAAAATCAAGGTGGATGGTAGAACTATAATATCTCCAACATTAAAATGATACATGTATAAAATGTCCAAATTCACAATCTATAATGATCCATTGGAGAGAAAAATATGCTCGCCATTACATATGATATGTGTCTCCCAAAATTCACCTATTTTTATTTGAGATACTTGCATACTTCAATTTCAATTCTACCAATTAATGTTTATGATATGACCACTAATATCTATGGGCATATTATGATTTCTACTTTCATAATCAATATCGATCTAGTAATTATAATAGTCTACTTTATAATTATTGTACTAGATTCAAATCTTACCCTTAGATTTTTAAAATCTTTCTTTTTTTTTTAAATTATTTATTAAATATTATTGAATTAATAATATTATAAAATTTAAGTAAGAAAATTAATATTCTTTCAAAAAAAGTAAGAAAATTAATATAATAATTATTTTCATTTTCATAATTTTAAAATTTGCAATTTTATCTCTATATTAACCTAAAAATAAAAGTGCTTGATAAATAGAAATATTTTGTAATATAATAATACAAAAATTAATATATATATAAATTATATCACAAATTAAAATATGAAAAATGTTTTATTATTTTTTATATTTAGTTTTAGTATTTTTTATGTGTGTTAGGAGTTACCACCAATCAATTATAAAATTTAATTTGATACCTAGTAATGGTCTGCATTCTTAGATTCGAGGGTTGATTACGTACAAGGAAAAAAAAATATCCTATAACGTCTAAAATTAGTATTATAATTATTGTGATGCTTTATTATTTATTATTTTTTATTGTTAGGAGGAATTATATTCACTGTCTGAACATAAATTCAAATCATATTTTTTTATTTAATTATTCTTATATTTTAATTTTTTTACTATCTTGACACAAAATATTCATTGATTTTATTTTAATTTTATTATTTTTAATAATTTTATTACTCTTGTGGGCATATATTTTATTTATTAATTTGTGATTTAATCCAAATATTCCACTATCTGAGTATATAAGATTTTATAGCTTAATATTTACTAAATTTATTATTATTATTTTTTAAATTATGTCTACTCCTTGGACATAATTATTCTAATTTTATATTTTTAATGTTGCTATTCATTAGTTAATGTATGTTTATTGTTATCTATTTTTTTGGTGAAAAATTATTTTTTTATTAAGATGAACTTGAATTTAAAACTTAATTTCGAATGCCTACATATCCGTTTGACTAAATTAAAGTTATTGTAGTTTGATCTATTATTATTTTTTATTACAACTATTGTTGTTATTATTATTAGGTCCACTTTCTGGACATAACTCTTTTTATTAAATTTATTTCTTTTATTTAATTATTATCATTTTGTATTTAATTATTGGATTATTTTTAATTTATTATTTATATCGTATATATTATTATTATATAATTATATCTACTATCCGAATATAATTATCATATTTATTTAATATATATATATTTAATAATTATTATTCTTACCATTTTGAATATTATAATTACTTAATTAAATCAAATATACTAAATAAAAAATATTTACATTATGAATAGTTAAAAGATTAATGCAAAATTAAAAATGTAAGTGTTAATGGACTTCTATATTAAAAAAAAATCTATTCTAATAACACATTATTTTAGTTGTAACAGTAATGCTTCAATTCCGTTCGTTTTATTTTATATTATTTTATATTATATTTTTTTATTACAAAGAGAAAGTGAATCAGGTGAGCCTAAGTGCTCACACTTCTTGGATAAGATGCACCTAATAAATCATGTTGGATCCAATATACAGCTTCAACTGATGGAGAGCTTAACTGATGAACACCTAATGAAAAGTTCATAGCCTCTGATTCCAAGTAGCCTGCCAATTTATTTGCCTCTGTATACGTGTTCCACTTCAATTTCCCAGTCTTTTCCCAGTAGCTCTCTAACTTTATAAATGAGGCCTATATTTTTGCTGCTTTCCACTGTATCTGCCAGCAACATCTGCACTACACATTTGCTGTCTATCTCAATCTTTAATTTCCTTGTGCCATATTTCCAAGCCAAGAGGAGTCCCTGGTAAGCACCCCATAACTCTACTTGAGTTATTATGCAATAGCCTATATTCATCACGAATCCCGTTACCCAACCACCGCTATCGTCTCTGATGACTCCACCAGCAGAGGCTATCCTTGATGACGACTTGAAAGCTCCATCTGAGTTTAACTTAAACCATCCCGTTGGCAGAAGATTCCAGCCAATATCGATAGTCTCCCTACTTAGATTTTGTATACCAAAGAGAGCTTTTTCCTTTCTGGTCGAACATATCTCCTCCACTCTCCTCTTGATTTCAATTATGGTCGAAGTTATGCTTTTGTGTGAATCTTCAAAGATTTTTTCATTTCTGACCTTCGACAGAATCTAGCAAGCAACCCCAAACAGTATATTATCAATTTCATGAAAAGCTTCTTTCTCTCCTTTGCTGAGATTTTCAAGAATCCAGTCTCGAAAGTCCATCGAGAAGAAAGAGCCATTCCAAGGGATACCAAATAACTGGCACCACACAGTTTTTGCGAAGAAACAATCCCTTAGTGCATGGCAAGTCGATTCCACATGCTATTCACATCTAGAGAATCTCATATATGTGGCTAGGTATCTTCGAACCCTCTCTTGATTTGTTAACAATTTGTATTTATAGGCCAACCTTAGAAACATACAAATTCTATAATGACCTTGCCATTTCCATATTATGCTCCATTTGTTGCTTTGATTATCCTAGAGACTTTCCATAGCTTCGTTGTATGCATATTTGGCTGTAAAATTCCCATTTGCTTCAAACGGTCAGACCATCTCATCTTTCCTACCAAGATCTGCAGGTGGGATCTCTATTTATTGCACTCTACTTAATACTAATACAAGCGACACTCTCAAGTATAAGAGGTGGTTATAGTAAATGGTGGAACGTCCCAAGGTCGTCTCATAAGAAAAGTGTTTGTTAATAATAGTTTAATTGAAAATAAATAATTTAAAGATTGAGTGTGTTGTGTTGCAATGGTGAAGAGTAATTAAAACTAAAAAGTGAAAGAGTGATGGTTGTGCAAAATTAATTTAACTTCTTAGAATGATACCTAGGATTTGTAGGTCAACTTAATCAATTCTTAATTCTCAATTATTCATTAACATAACCCTTTAACTTAATTTTCTCCTTAATATTAATTAGTAATTATCAATTCATTAGTTCTCACATTCATGAATTAACAAAAATCAATTATCTTAACTAGCAAATTAAGTGCACACTAGAGCTTATATTTCTAATTCATTCTTAGAGAAATTGATTGCATAGTTCAAAAATCAAATTTTACCTCTCAGTCCTTCATTCAATATTAAGATATTGACAGGAGGCCACTCTATCAACCTAATATATAATCCAATGCAACCAACTAATAACAAGTTATATTAATGAAAATGTTGAATTAAGTCATTTAATTAAATCTACTACAAACCCTAGGCATGAGTAATTTAGCTCATCATCAATGCAAAGTAAACATTTATCTCAATATTATAAATTCACAATATTTATTGAAGTATTAATGTATACAATAATAGATCTAAAAAAATAAATTAATTAAGAGAATGGAAAACCCCTTGAAGATGCCAAGAGTTAAAATTTTTTATTCTCCCTTGTCGCTCAACTTGAATGTGATGAAGAACTCTCAAGTCATCTTAAGAGCTTAATCCAAAAATTACCCAAGCATAATCCAAAAATATAAAAGAACTTAGTTATGAAGGTGAAAAATGAAGATGAAAGGAATGGGAGATGGTGATGAAGATGTGCCATCAAGATGCCCCTTTCACAAGAAGAAGAATGGTTATATCAAGAAGAATTTCCTCTTTTTCCAACTTGTAGCCCCCATCTCCATCTCCTATTTCAATTATTTAAATGTCAAGACAAAGAGAATTTTCTTTTTCTAACTCACATCCACACTCCCACCTCCATTTATTCCTTTTTTTTCATGCTTAAGCCTTTCTTTCCATCCAAAAACAGCTTACCTTTTCACTTGTTTTATTATTCTTTTAAAGAAACATTCCTATTGTCTCCCTCAAATCATTTAAAAACAAACAAAAAATCTACCTTAGACACAGCCAAGTCAGTTTGGTCTTGGCCGTGTTTCTCATTTTTTCTTTGGACATGGCCAAGTCATGTGTCTGTGTCCATCACTGCTTATCTTACTTTTTTGTTATGTGGAGTGACATGGCCAGTGACACGGATGTGTCTCTTGGCCATGTTTTCTTCTACCATTCTTGGTCATTTCTTCTTCAGGTAGAACACGACCAAGTCATTGGCCATGTCATGTGACAAGGCCTATAACCTGGCCGTGTCTTCTTTTTGTGTCTGCTTCTGCCTATTTGCTTTCAATTTCTTCATTTTTCTTCCTTTTCCTTGGACATGGCTAAGCCACTGGCCCTGTCATGTGACACGGCCAAGATGGTTCTATATGTCTACTTCTGCCTTCAATTTCCTTCTCAACTGTGAAAGACACAACCATTCTCCATTTATCTTGGTAGTGTCACGTGACACGACCAAGACATGTACCTGTGTCATAGTCTGGAAAATTTTCTATCTTTTCTCATGTGAGACATGGCCAGGTCAGTGGACACAACTTGGTCATGTTTAATGTCTTTCCTCCAAATTGAGTTCCATTTTGCACAAGTTAATGCTTCAACTTATATCATAAATCTCGAAACAAACTTGAACACATTTTTTAGGAAAAATTAACTTGAAAGATAATTAAATTAACCTAAAAATACACACATAATTGATCATAACAACTACCCCACACTTAATACTTTCCTTGTCCCCAAGCAATATTACAAATAAAAATAGTAAAGAAGAATTTATCAAATTAAGAATTATAAGATAAAATCAAGAATTTCCTTTTCACAATATCCATACTCATTATCAAATCAAATAAAATCAGTACTCAAGTAATTCCATGGCCTATCCATGCATACCAAAAGTTGTCACTCCCTCACAAAATCTCTTAAGTATTTAATCAAGGTAGTGTTTTTCACTCTCAACATTTAATAAAAGAATATTTCTATAGGCTTGCTTGTCAGTCAAATCTCCACCACTTAATTACAATCAAGCATCAATCATAAGGTCTTTTCATTTGGCTATAATGAGGTTTGAGGTAAAGGTATGATATTTAGGAATGTGAGCTATTCATTAAGTTCAAGAGCACTTCAAGAATGAAGTAACCAAATATACATATATCCCAACAATCTCCAAAACAACGTCTACTCACTTAGCACTTGATGCTAGAATACCCTTTACAAAAGAATTTAGAATTCTCTTATTTTATTGAAAATATCATAACCAATCTTCCAACCTTAGCTTTAAGAACAATAATTTCTATTTTTTTTTTCAAAACAAAATAGAATTTGAATTGATTCCTATTTTTTAGACTTACTATAGTAATAACATAAGGAAGAAGAAAATCTAATAAAGAAACAAAGTAATTATAAAGTGTTTATTAACAACTTTCAACTTACTAAATTTAACCCCATACTTTAATTGACACAACAACTTCAATTAATAAATTCTTCAAATGCTCTTGCTCCTAACAAAAGGATATGAAATTGAACAAAATGGTTCACGACTAATGTTATTATGTAAAAGAAAGAAATGAAAAAATGGAATAGGGTCAAAATTGGCTTACTAAAGACATATTAAAGGTTGGCCTTTTAAACTAAATGGGTATTCCTAAATGCCTTAATCATATTGATGCCTAATTTTTATGTGGTCTCAAAATGCATATCTAAGCAAGTTCTATAGATATATCAATCAATAATACTCACACAAAGAATAATAAGTTAGTCTCTAACTTAAGAGGCTCAATTTTCTCACAAGTTTAAAGGTAATGCAAAAAATATCCATCAAAATCGATAATATGCACTAATTTTATCCAATTCTCAATTTCATACTTCAAAAATTCAAAGATCACCTATCAACAATCTTATAACAATTAAACTTTTTAAAATTCCAAAAACAAAGTAGCAAACAAAAGTAAGTTATAAGTAACACATTTGCACCCCATACTTAAGGATTCACATTGTCCCCAATGTGAGTTTGCACAATATAAAAGGAGGAGAGTTAGGTAAAACATGTATTCCATTGATCCACAATGTGTGACAAAATGCTACTCCCTCCTTACCAACAACAAAATTAATTATTCCAAAACAAGATACAATAAACAAAAGATAACGAAACATAATGTTTTAATAAATAAAAAACAATAACTAAAAGTAATAACAAAAACATCCAACAATTGAAAATAAGTAAATAAATTGAGTTCTCAATAAGTTGAAGCTGGTAGAATCTATGGCGGTGGAAGATGTGACGATAATGCGGCCAAAGGATGAAGGCTAAGAATCTTCGCCATGTTGCTATTGATAAGGTCCAATTGGTTTAGGACTTCGGTATAATTACGATTAACTTTGTTCTCTAGGGCTTTTATCCTACTAATGACCTCATAATTTTTTTTGGAACCAGGGCATCTTCATCCAAATTGAGTGAATCAAAATCAGATTCCTCATCAACTCTTTGTCTCTTTTGTTGGTCCTCCTGTGCATTTGGTTCCTCAAAATCCATCACATAAGCCCCTCGCCTCTTGGTAATCATGCATATTTTCTCAAGAATGGCAAGGTCAAGCGAGTCACTGCCCAAAATCCTTGTCATGTTGCAATTGTTCGGGTTGAAGTCATCATCAACCGCCATGGCAAGGGTGGTCACTAATCCACCAATACAAATTGCACCCTTTTTCTTATTAGCTACATTATCAAAAACATTGGCTAGCCAATATTTGGTGCTCACAGGAGTAGCATTATTAGCACAATCCAAGAAAAAATAGCTCTCTAAGTTCAACTACTCTCGGACTTTCCTTCCAAGCGAAGAACCCACAAGACAAAAAATGGTGCAAGTATCACAAAGCGGGGTTTATCAATTTTATTGCTTTGGCCGATTTAGGCACATATGTTCCACCAGATCCTAATGCTCCCCACGTAAATTTTTGCTTAAAATCCCTGGGCACAATTTTTCCCCCTCTTGATTAAACCCAAATATGTCATTTAAGCGCACAATATCAATCACATATGATTTCCCAAGCAATTTAAATCCTAACCTAGTACAAATCTTAGATTCATCTCTTTCTACTTTAATAGAGGCTAGATATTCAATTGTGAGTTCTTGAAATTGTAAGGGTTTGAGGGTAACAAATCTTTTTCATCCTAGGTTTTGCACATACCTAGTAAAATTCTCCCTAATTTGTAGAGCATTAAGAGATTATTCACTAACATACCTTATGGGGAAGAATCCCCTAGCTTGGAGAGCCATTCTTCTTGAAGAAGATGAAGAAGATGATGATGGTTGCTTCCTTCTACGGCGAGACACCATTTTGGTCCTTGGCATCTAGAGATGGGATGAAATTGAAGGTTTGTGATGATTTGTTTGTATTTTTTAGAAGAAAAATGGAAGATTTGGTGGAAAAATGGAGTTTTAAGGTTGGGTGTGAATGTGGCCATGTGAGGGAGGTGGGTTTTTGAGAGAGAAAATGGAGGTTAGGGTTTTAAATGAAGAAGAAAATGGGAAAAATCACATTTTTGGAGGTTTAAAAATTGAATGACATGGTCGTGTTTCACTCGTCTTGGCCATGTCATATGCTTTGGAGCGAACATAGGCACAGACACAGTTGTGTTCCATGGTTGTATTTGCGTCTGCTAGTTTTGGGTTTAAATGTGGGCGAGTGACACAGCTTTGGAGATCTCGATTGGCTTGGCCATGTTTGCATGACATGGCCTTGTGCAATGGCCATGTCCAGTTCTATGTCTGGGTTATTTTTTATTTGAGCTGCTTGACGTGGCCAGTGACACGGCTATGTCATCTGGCCATGTCTACTACTGCCACAAGGCTCTTTTTTTTTTTTTAATTTTGGCCGTCTCACTTATGGTTTGGCCGTATCTATGAGCGTGTCTCATTCTGCCCAATTTTGTTTAATCTTTTTTCCTTCATTGCCTTGTCCTAAAACTCAATCACAACAACAAAAATACCTATCAGAGTACCCATTCCATTCAATTTATTAACAACCTTCAGACACCAAAAATAAAAATTTAGAAATCTAAAATATAAAATTCTAATTAAGAAGAGAAATTCAAACCGATGGGTTGCCTCCTATTAAGTGCTTCTTTAACGTCATATAGCTGGACGAGATTACCCTATGCATTAACAAGTACCATGCTTTCAATTGTTCTTGTAACTTTAAACTCATCCAAATATGGTTTCACCCTTTGTACATTTACCTTGAAAGTCTCTTGGGTTTTTAAATTCAACAACTCCATATGGGAAGGTTTGAACAATTTGAAATGAACCACTCCAATGAGACTTCAGCTTTCCAGGAAAAAGCTTCATCTAGAAATTGAAAAAGAGGACTTTTATTCCTAGTTTGAGATTCCTTCTGAGCATCATCTTTTCATGCATCACCTTAGTTTTTTCCTTGTAAATCCTGGAACTTTCATAGGCTTCATTTCTAAGCTCATCTAACTCAAAAATTTATAACATTCTTTACTCTTTTGCCTCTTTTAGGTCCATATTTGTAGCCTTGGTTGCCCAATAAGCTTTGTGCTCTAGTTTCACCGATAGGTGGCATGCTTTTCCAAAAACTAGACGAAATGGACTCATTCCCAAAGGTGTTTTATCCATACTACATGCAATCATAAGAATAAATAAATATTTTATTAATAATCATAGTAATGTTTAAACAAAACAAATAAATGGACACCCATTCAAGGATGGAAACATGTCCTTACATCGTCCATGTCTAAAACTAAATAGGACACCCACCGAAAGGTGGAAATGTATCCTTTACATTAATTCTAAAATATGAAAATAATTTAAATTACATGAAAATTTATTAATGAGGCACTCAATCATGGAAACATACCTCTTACAATTTTAATAAATAAATAATAATTAAAAAAATATTCATCCATGATAAATTAAATAAACCAAACATCAAAATTAAATAAATCAATCATCAAAATATATAATAAACTACATAATCAAATCTAAAATTAAATAAAGAAGTACATATATAAATTTAGGGTTTAAATCTTAAATTAAGGCTTTTAGAATTTTAATAACTAGATTCGGATTTAAAATAAAGAAAATTAAACACAAAGACTTATAATACACAAATAAATATTGACCCATTCGACGAGCCTATAAGACGGTCCCGCTAGCCAGTTAGCGGGCGGGAGTCAAGGGGGCAGGTTTTGAAAATTGGTCTTTAGGGTTATAGGTTTTGGTATTGAAAATTAAGATTTTAGGATTTTAAAATTTGGAAAATAGGGTTTTGGGATTAAGATTCTGTCACATCCGTGATTTTGGAGATATAAAATTTTATATATACTCAATATATATATCTAGAGTATATATAACATATACATATGGTTTATTAATTTTATATATTGGATTAATACATTACATATTTAATATATTTAATACACATATAAGGTACATTTGATGTATATATAAGATACACATTACTTGTGCATATGTGTAATATCCCAATTTTTTTTAAAAGTTCTAATTTTTAAAAATTTAATAAAATAAATTATAATTTAAATGAATAAATTAAATTAATAGTTTTAAATAAAAAATGAAGGGATTTTAAATGAAAAAGTGAAATATATATGTGATATATATAAAATATATACAATATATAAAAGTCAACACTTTTTAAAAGAAAAGTCAAAGTAGAAGGGTATTTTGATAATTAAATCTTAGAAATTTAAAATTAATAAAATAGTTAAAAAAATAAATAATTTTGGATGGAAGATAATATTTTGGGTTTTAATTAATTAATTAATTAAAAATATATTAAAATAATAATATATATAAGGTTGAAAATGTGAGTGGGAGGAAAGAGAAAGTTATTTTTTTCATCATCTTCTTCTTCTTTCCTTCAAAGCTGACTTTCATGGCTTCAAGAGAGGGATTTGCTTCTTCCAAACTCATTTAATTGAAATATTTACAAAGTTTCAAGTAGATTTTTAAGGTTTTCCTCTTTAATTAGTAAGTTTACTCACTTTTTTTTGGATTTCCATGAAAGTTTGAATATGTGTATTTTGGATTTTTGAAGTTCTAAGATTTAATTATCTATTTGGATATGGATAAAGTTATTTTAAGTGATTAACAATGATTTTATTGTTAGATTTAAGAAATGGTTGAATTTAAGTTGAGTTTGGTGAAGAGAGAGAATTTAGGGTTATGGAACATTTGAGTTTTTGAAATTATGAGTTTTAATTGTGCAAATTAGTTCCAAATGTGTTGTTTTAATGCATAAACAAGGATTTTAAAAGCAAATGATGGATTTAGTTAAGTTTAGATACAGTTTGAAGATGGTAGTATTGATTTAGGGTTTTGAAAAAGTGAATTTTTAAAGAATGATTAATTGTTTGATTTTAATGCTTAAATCATGTTATTTAATGATATAAGTTGTGGAAATAAGATTGAAATGATAATTGGATTGAATTGGAATGGAGATCCTTCAATGGTGAAGGTTATGCCATTTTAGGGTTTTGAACATAAGCAAGTGGTTAATTAATGTAATTGATTTAAACATGTTAAAATATGTTTGTAATGATATAAATAAACTCAAAATAATAATTTAATGGGTTAATATGGATTTGCTAAGTTAAAGTAAGGAAAGACTTAATTTTTAAAATTTTGTAGGAGTGTTGTTAAATTAAGGTTTGATGTTGAGAATGCCTTAGAATATGATATTAAATGATTGTTTATGATCACATTTGATATAGGCATTTAGGGAGGTTGATTTGCTTCATCTAAGTGGTGAAGGGCTAGTTGGAAGGATAGGATTGGAGGTTGTTTTAAGCTTGCTTTGGATTGCTAGTGGAGGTAAGTACAAAATTTGAATGATTGCATATATTTACATGACATTGGGACTTAACACATTTAGTTGAGAAATGTGTTAAGTTACTTAATATACTGTTGATGAATGTGAATTATGTTATGATATGCATAATTTGTATTATGTTGAAGTACCAAGGTAATGTGTTGAAAATGAAAAGAAATGTGGTATAATGTGATGAGATATGTGAAAACAAAATGTAATGAATTGATTTTGATATAAAAGAGAAAAGTGAGAAAAGTGAGAAAAAGATGATATAATAAGGCAATGTGCCTAGTTTGATCATGAGAAAATGAGAAAAGTTTTGATAAAGGAATTATGAAAGAATTTGATAATGAGAAATATAAATAAATTGTGTGCCTCGTATGTTATTCAATTTTCAGAGTTCTGGGTTTGGCGATATGCCTATGAATTGCTGGGCAGGTGAAAAGACCGGGTCGTAAGCTGGGCCCAGCTGATAAATATGATATTTTTGGGGTAAAAGACCGGGTTGTAAGCCTCAAAAACAAATCCTTGAAGCTAGACTGAGTGAAAAGACTAGGTCGTAAGCTCAGATCTAGTTGGATTATCCATGGATATATTGCCTATGGGGCTAGACACAAGGTGTCATTATGGACCAAAGTAGTAACTCTGAAATTTGAATAGCATATTAGATCCTTTTGGGCCCATGCTTGTCTTTGCTTTAATGTGAATTATGAATTGTGATACAATTGAGCAATATAATGAGATATAATGTTATGAGTTGTGATATATATATATATGTGTTGTGCATTGACAATACATTTTGGACTATATTGTTATCAAAGTTTGTACCATTAGGCTTCGGCTTAGCGCGATTGTAATTCATCGCGCAGGTGTCATGGACGTTTTGGTAGAGCCAGAGAGTTCTACTAGACCTGGTCGGGTCTAGATTTATATTTATTGAGCTTGAAGAGTTTTTCAGTACATCAAGATCAGAGCCAGTTGCCAGCATGCAGATATTTGATATTACAGTATATTATGATATTATATATGTTATGATATGTTTTTGAAGTATATAATGTAAATTGTAAAAAATGTATTGAATAATTTGTTTAAGATGAGATCTTGATGAGATCTTATATGTGATGTTGATATACATACCTATATATAAGTATTTTGAGAAAATATGGAGAAATTGAGAAGTATTGGTGAAATGGTGAATTGATTTTATTTGGAGTGTTTGTTTTATGCAGGTTGTATTTTGTTGAATTTCGGGAACGTCCAAATTACAAATAAAACTCTGGCAAATTTTTTCCAGAGATGTTCATATAAAATGTTATTTCGAGTTACTATAGCAAGTAAATAATATTTATTTATTATTTAATTTTATAAATTTAGTATTTGAAATTTTAAAATAGAAATGTGAAAATTTTTATTAAATTGGTCTGTGATATTTTTGTACCGTATATGCGTAGTTTACATATACTAAAAATATGTATTGTATATATATAGGGTATAAGGGTGTTACATATTCAATATGTACTGCTGTGATTAATAAAGCAAACTTAAATATTGCTACTGAATTTGTTTGAATATTTTGTAAATTATTGCATTAGATAACAGTAATAATAATATAGCTATTATAATCTAAACGAATTAAATATAACAAACAAACCTTCATTTGTTGGCTCCCCCAATTTGAACATGTGAATCAAACTTAGTCCTCATCACTACTTGAATCCCATAAAAATTATTTCGGGCCATTTTAAAATCTTTGGACTAGACTTGGTAAAAAATTAAGGGTCTATAGATATGCCCAAAGTGCTTCTAGAAGGCGCATCGCCCAATCCTTCCTGGTTACACTCACCGTTTTCTCTAAAATTCCCTAGATCTGCTTGTTGGAGATTTTTTCTTGGCCAGATGTTTGGGGATGGTAAGGAGTTGCCACTTTATGCCGAATACCCATCTTAGTCATCAGCTTTTCGAACCACTTGTTGCAAAAATGGCTCCCTCCATCACTGACTATCACTTTAGGGGTTCCAAACCTGCTTAAGATGTATTCCTTCAAAAATTTCAAAATAACATTAGAATCATTAGTCCTAGTGAGGATAACTTCCACCCACTTTGACATATAATCTACTGCAAGAAGGATATACTTGAACACAAAATATTTGAGAAATGGCCTCATAAAATTAATTCCCCATACATAAAAAATTTTGACCACCACGAAAACATTGAGAGGCATTTAATTTCTCTTGCTTAAATTTCCTACTATTTGGCATCTGTCGCATCTTGTGCAAAAATTATAAGCATCTTTAAAAATGGTAGGCCAATATAAACTACTTTGCAAAATTTTCTTGGCAGTCTTCTTCCCTTCGAAATGCTCTCCAAAATACAGATTTTGGCAAAATTCCATTACCTGTAATTGTTCTTCCAGTGGCACACATCGCCTGATGATCTCATCCCTGCAAATTCTAAATAAATATGGGTCATCTCAAAAATAGCACTTACAGGAGTGTAAACCTCTTCTTTGCCTAAAAATTCAAGTCCTTCCTCACATTACCACAGGAAAAATAATTAGCAATATTGGCATACCATGGTTCTTGTGTTATGGCAAACAAGTGGTCATCAGAAAATTTTTCAAAAGCATTCTCAAAGGTAATTTGTGCATCATCATTAGAGGGTAACCTAGAAAGATGACCAGCCACCACATTTTCACTACCTTTTCTATCTTTGATTTCTACATCAAACTCTTGCAGCATAAGACCCCACCTATTGAGCCTAGGTTTAGCTTGTGGTTTAGTTAACAGGTATTTTAAGGTAGTATGATAAAAAAATACAATGACTTTAGAGCCTATCAAATAAGATCTAAATTTATTAAGTGCAAAAACCACAACTAACATTTCACACTTAGTAGTTGTATAATTTACCTGTGCATCATTCAAAGATAAACTAGCATAATAAATCACACATAAGAGTTTATTTATCCTATGTCCTAGCACAACTCCTACAACATAGTTTAAAGCATCACACATAACTTCAAAAGGCAAGTCCTAATTAGGAGCAACAATCACATGGGCAAAAGTTAATTTTTCTTTCAGGATGTTAAAAGCTTCTAAACACTTATCATCAAAGTTGAATGGAACATCTTTTTCAAGGAAATGATACAAATGATGTGAAATTTTTGAAAAGTCCTTTATGAACCGTCTATAGAATCTAGTACGTCATAAAAAAATTATGATCCCTTGAATAGTTATGAGAGGTGGCAAATTAGCAATCAAGTCAATTTTGGCTTTATCCACCTCAATGCCCTTTCTAGATACAACATGCCCTAAAACTATACCATGATCTACCATAAAATGACTCTTTTCCCAGCTTAAGGTTAAATTATATACAAGAGTCAATTTATCCAAACAATCATCAAAGGATGTGCCAAAAATAGGAAAATCATCCATGAATACCTCTATGAATTTATCAAGCATATCAAAAAAGATAGACATCATGCATCTTTAAAAAGTTCTTGGTGCATTGCATAGTCCAAATGACATGGGTTGATCCTCCGGTGCTATAGGGACTTGGTAGTAACCTAAAAGACCATCAAGAAATATTAAAAAAACATGTCTAGATAATCTGTCAAGAACTTAATCAGTAAATGGTAAAAGAAAGTGATCTTTCTTGGTGACATTATTTAATTTCCTATAATCTATGCACATTCGCCACCCGGTTTGAGTTCGTGTGGGTACCAACTCTTTCTTCTCATTTTAGATCACAGTTAAACCTGCTTTCTTAGGTACCACATGTACAGGGCTAACCTATTCATCAAGCAGTTTGAGAACTTCCTTCTTGACTACCTCACCAATATTCGGATTGAGTCTTCTCTGAGCTTCCCTCACTACTTTAACTCCTTCCTTAAAATTATTTTATGCATACACATGGAAGGACTAATTCCTTTAATATCACTCAATCCCCAACCAATGGCTTTCTTAAGTTTCTTTAGTACTCTCATAAGTTTCTCTTCTTCTTCACCATTGAGAGTCGTAGACATTATCACTGGTTGTGTGTTGTTCTCCTTAAGAAAAACATACTTTAAATGCTTTAGGAGTTCTTTAAGTTCAGCCACTTTTGGTTGAATATCCTCTTCCTCAATCTCAAGTCCCTTCTCATTACTCACATCATCCAACATGGACTTGCATTCTTCAATTTTTGCATCAGAAATTTCAACTTCTTCACCAAAAATTAAGGCCATCTCAAGCTTGTCTTAACTACCTTCGTGCAAGAAAACTTCTTCAACATCAAGATCAATATAATCAATAAAAGAGAAATCTTCATACACAATAGTAGTGGGAATAGGGGAGTGCTAAAAATTGAAAATTCCATAGTTTGTCCTAAAATAGTCATGGTTAATTTTTCATTTCTAACATCAATCAAAGTATTAGTTGTGATTATAAAAGGCCTTTGTAACAAAATTGTGTGTTCAGAATCCCTAGGGATTTCTTCCCCCATATCCAAGACAATGAAATCAACAGGAACAATCAAACCTCTTACCTTAACTAGAACATCCTCTATAATTCCCTTAGGGTATCTAAGAGTTCTATTTGCAAGTTGCAACACCATTCTAGTTGGTTTAAGTTTTCCTAGCTCTAATTTCAAATAAATAGAATATGGCATCAAATTTATAATAGCTCCAAGTTCACACATGCCAGTGGTTTCTTTTCCATTTTCCATAGAGATATTAACTATAAAGCTTCTAGGATCCTTTAGTTTAAAAGGTAACTTGTATTGTAAAACATCACTTGTTACTTTCAAAACTATTACCTTTTCATTCAGTTCATACCTTTTCTTTTTAGAGTTTAGTTCCTTACAGAATTTGGCATAAACCGACATATTTTTAATCACCTCAAGTAAGGGAAGATTTATACTTACCTTTGAGAGCATGTTATAAATTTCAGAAAATTATTTGTCTTGCTTCTCATTTTTAACCTGCTTGGGAAAGGAATTGGCAGTCTATAAGGGTTTGAAGATTTGTGCAACTTTGGTGAAGTGGATGCCTCTAAGCTCTTCTCTTCCTTTGAATCATTTGGTTGAGGTTTGGCTTGTTTGTATTTCCTCAGCATTTTCTTGAATTGTACCTGCATCCAAAGATTTACCAATTTTGTGTTATCAATCACCTTACCACTTCTTAAGACCGTAATTGCCTTGGCTTGTTTTGGTTGACTTGGAAATTTTTCTTTTTAATGAGCTTGAAGTTAGTTAGCCAATTGACCAAGTTGTGTTTCAACCTTCTTCAATGATGCCTCTAAATAATCAAACCTCTTATTGTTCACCTCCTGATTTTGTGTGCTAATTTGAATAAAAGCATTCAAATTATCTTCCAATGTGGGTTTCTTTGGTTCATCATGATTTGAAGTTTACCCTTGGAAGTTAGGTCCTCTTTGATAGGGTTGGAAGGATTATTGAGGTGGAACTTGTTGTTGATTCTTTTATGAAAAATTTGGGTAGTTTCTCCAATCAGGATTATAAGAATTTGAATATTGGTCATTCCTAACCCTTTGTTAGAAGCCTTCAAAAGCTTTCTCCCCCACTCAAAGTGCGGCACGTCCTCGTGCCGGGGAGAACGACTCGCCCTTGGACTGCACTCGCTTTACGCCCCCACCTCAACCCACGTGTCTGGCACTACCCTGGCCAAGCTTGCTCCATATTCACTCACGGTGCCTAAGGCCGAACCATTGCTCTAACACCGCATGGAGGCAAGACACAGGCTGTCCACCTCCTCTTGGGACACTTGGACCACGCGTTTAGCCGGATGGGCACCAAACGTGCAGCGAGCTGGCTCTGATACCATTTGTCACGGGCCTAGAGTCTTGCGCAACACTGTGCCTGTGCGGCGCCCCCAGAGCCTTGCCCCTCTGGCCATATCCCTGCTCTGGGGCCAGCCTTGCCATACCGCACCACACTGGTTTTGCCCTGCCATGGGCTCATCAGGGGAGCGGGGAATTGATCAAAGCTTGAAGGGCACATATTTGCACTATGGCCTACAATACCACATGATGCACATGTTTCTTGACTTGACATAGGCAAGTTTTCTCTAGCATTCAGTAGTTTTACTTGCTTTATCAACTCTACAATTTGTCTTGCCATTTCTAAATTTGCATTTAACTCAAAGGCTCCTCTACGCCTTTCTCCAATACTCTTCTGCTGTGAATTAGCTCTCAACATTTCAAGCAATTGCACCATTTCAGCAACTGTCTTTTCATCCATTGCACCTTCTGCTGTATTATCCACTGTATTTTGGCTTTGCTAATTGAGCCCATCATAAAAGAACTGATTAAGCAGTTGTTACGGATAATAATGATGAGGGCATTGGAATAACAAAGTTATGAAGCGATCCCACGCCTTATGAAATAGTTCTCCATCCAATTGGGTAAATGTTGCAATACTCCCACTAAGCTCATTCATTTTCTGATGTGAATAGAACTTTCCCATAAATTTGTTATAAACTTCAGTCCATGTAGTTAATGAATTTTCTGGTAAGGTCATCAACCACGCCTTTGCCTATCCTTCAAACTATATGGGAAACACCTCATTTTCAGCTCATTTCTATCAATGCTTGCAAAGGGAATGTATTCAAGGTTGTGTAAAAATCACGAATGAAGTTGAGAGAATCTTCATTTGACATTCCATGAAAAGAGGGCAGCATACTATAATGAGTATTTTTTAGTTCATAGTTTCTTGCTGCATTGCTCAACCATATACATGATGTAGTTACCCTAATAATTGGTTGGGCAAACTCCTTCATTGGTGCTTCTTCCACTTCACCCATTTATGCTGCTGTGTTCTCTTCCAATTGCTCTTCAATGCCTTCCCCTTCTTTTCCTAAAAGATCCACTTGTTTGGCTCTAGGACATCTATGGACGTTGTCTACAAAGGGAACAAGTTTGTTGCCTTGTGATCTATATCCTTGCATAATTCAACTGAGCAATTCAAAAAGAAACACTGAAACAATTTAAATAAAAGAACCAAACTACTACTAAAACAACCTTCCCAGGCAAAGGCTCCAAAAACTTGTTGCGCTCTATTTCATACTAATACAAGCGACACACGCAAGTATACAATGTTGTTATAGTAAATGGTGGAGCGTCCCAAGGTCATCTCACAAGGAAGATGTTTGTTGATAATAGTTTGATTGAAAATAAACAATTTAAAGATTGATTGTGTTGTGTTTCAATGGTGAAGATCGTAATTAAAACTAAAAAGTGAAAGAGTGATGGTTGTGCAAAATTAATTTAACTTCTTGGAATGGTACCTAGGATTTGTATGTCAACTTAATCAATCCTTAATTCTCAATTATTCATAACATAACCCTTTAACTTAATTTCCTCCTTAATATTAATTAGCAATTATCAATTCATTAGTTCTCACATTCATGAATTAATAAAAACCAATTACCTTAACTAGCAAATTAAGTACACTCTAGAACTTATATTTCTCATTCTTTCTTAGGGAAATTGATTGCATAGTTCAAATATCAAATTTTATCTCTCGGTCCTTCATTCAATAATAAGAGATCGATAGGAGGTCACTCTATCAACCTAACATATAATTCAATGCAAACCACTAATAACAAGTTATATTAATGGAAATGTTAAATAAGTCAGTTAATCAAATCTACTACAAACCCTAGGCATGAGTAATTTAGCTCATCATCAATGCAAAGTAAACATTCATCTCAATATAATTGAATTCACAAATATTCATTGAAGTATTAATGTATACAACAATAGATTTTAAAAAAAATAATTAATTAAGAGAATGAAGAAACCCCTTGAAGATGCCAAGAGTTGAAACTTCTTGTTCTCTCTCCTTGCTCAACTTGAATGTGATGAAGAACTCCTAAGTCCTCTTAAGAGTTTGATCCAAAAATTACCCAAGCACTATCCAAAAATATAAAAGAACTTAGCTATGAAGATGAAAATAAAGATGAAAGGAATGGGAGATGGTGATGAAGATGTGTCATTAAGATGGTGTATCAAGTTGCCTCTTCCACAAGAAGAAGAATTTCCTCCTTTTCCAACATGTAGCCCCCATCCCCATCCCCTATTCCAATTATTTAAATGTCAAGAAAAAAGAGACTTTTCCTTTTCCTACTCACATCTACACTCCCACCTCCATTTATTCCTTCTTTTTCATGCTTAAGCCTTTCTTTCCATCCACACTCCCACCACCATTTATTCCTTCTTTTTCACCTTTTTTCACTTGTTTTATTATTCTTTTAAAGAAACATTCCTTTTGTATCCCTCAAATCATATAAAAATAAATACAAAATCTGTCTCAGACGGCTAAGTTAGTTTGGTCTTGGCCGTGTCTCTCATTTTTCCTTATGACATGGCCAAGTCATGTGCCTGTGTTTGTCACTGCTTATCTTACTTGTTTATTATGTGGAGTGAAACATCCAGTGACATGGCTGTGTCTCTTGGTCGTATCTTCTTCTACCATTCTTGGTCATTTCTTCTTCAGGTAGAGCACGGTCAAGTCATTGGCCGTGTTATTGGACGCAGCCTATAACCTGGTCGTGCCTTCTTCTTGTGTCTAATTTTGCCTGTTTGCTTTCAATTTCTTCATTCTTCTTCCTTTCCCTTAGACACAGTCAAGCCACTAGTCATGTCATATGACACGACCAAGATGGTTCCATGTGTTTGCTTCTGCCTTCAATTTCCTTCTCAATTATGAAAGACACAACCATTCTCCATTTGTCTTGGCCATGTCATAAGGCATACACCTATGTCACAGTCTGGCAAATTTTTATCTTTTCTCATGTGAGACACAACTAGGTCAGTGGACACAACTTAGCTATGTTCAATGTCTTTCCTCCAAATTAAGCTCCATTTTGCACAAGTTAATGCTTCAACCTATATAATAAAACTCCAAACAATCTTATACACATTTTTCAGGAAAAATTAACTTGAAAGATAGTAAAATTAACCTAGAAACATACACAAAATTTATCATAAAATTGCTAGAGATAATAAGACATTATTTGGTATGAATTCTACACAAATTTCCTAATTCTAGTTTCCATCTTCAGTAACCAAATCTCTGGCACACCAATGTTTAAAGAAATGGGGAATTCAGTTAGTGATCACTTCTTGAAGTGAACCTATACCATTTATCCATTTGTTCCTGATCTTCACCGTTCGACCATTATTGACTTCCCAATGAACTCCCTTAATAAACTTTTCCCACAAATTGCTTAGTGCTTTCTAAGTAGGAGAGTAATTTGTCAACTTTAGCTAATCAGGGATTCCCATAGTTGGAGCTCCATATTTAGTTAGAAGGACTTGTGCCCACATTTGATCCTTGTGTTGCATCATAGTCCACCAAATTTTTTTTGATAAAAGCATCATTCATGGCACATAAATCTCTAGGGCCCAAGCCTCCACATTCTTTAGGCAGGCATAGTTCTTCCCATTTAACTAGGCTTATTTTTCTTTTCTCATTGTTCCTGCTCCAAATAAAATTTCTCCATATTTGCTCTATCTTAGAGCAAATGGCTTTTAAGATTGCAGTCTTCTGCATTGTATAGTAAGGTATTGTGGTGAGAACATGGTTAGTTAGGGTGACTCTTCCCGCAAATGATAAGCTTTTAGCATTCCATGCCAACAACTTGCTTTGTACCTTTTCTAAAATTAATTTGTAGGTTTTTTGCCTTACTCTTTTATGCTGTAGTGGCACCCATAAATATATACTCAAGTCTTTTATGCATTGGAATCCCAGAAGTTTACTTACTCACCCTTAACATTAGCCCTGACATTTCTGGAGAAATACATATTTGTCTTATTTTTATTCACCTTTTCACCTGAAAAGGAGCAGAACTTATCAAGAACTCCTAAGACTTCTCTTCCTTGCTCAGTGCTGGCTTCAGCAAATAAGAATATGTCATCTGCAAAAAAATATGTGAGATAGCTGGGCCAGCTCTATACAACTTTATAGGCTTCCAAATTTTTTTATCCACCGCCTGAGATATAGACTGTCCAAGCTTTTCCAGGCAAAGATTAAAGAGGTAGGGGTATAGAGGGTCCCCTTGCTTGGCTCCTCTGGAAGGTTTGAAGGTCTCAGCTAGTTTGCCATTCCACAATAATTGCATAGATATTGTAGTAACTATAATCATAATAACACTTATTTTGCCTATATGTCTAACTTGGCTACATGCATGAAATCTTGGAACCATAATGTATTTGGCAACATTAACATGCACAAAAAAATTATTCTCTGAAGAATTAATGGAATTGAAAGAGCCTTAGAAAGAGGGGATTATGCTTACCTTAAACAGCTGGAATATGATCTGAAAAAAATTTTAGATGACATCCTGGCTCAAGAGGAGATCCTATGGTTTTAGAAAGCATCTGTTGAATGGATTAATGATGGAGATCGAACACTTCTTATTACCAAAGAATAATCATTCAAAAAAGAAGAAGCAACATGATAGACATGCTTTGGCTAGAAGATGGAAAATGGTGTACTGATCAAGAAGAGCTCAAAGCTGCTGCCATGGAGTACTTCATTTATCTCTACATAAATGATAGTCATAGCATAACATATAATGATAAAAGTTGCAGATTTCCTTTCCTAGAAGATGACCTTACAACTAATCTGCATAAAGGGGTGTCTGGTGAAGAAATCAAAGTGGCTCTTTTTGAGATGAAACCTCTAAAAGCTCCAGGCTTGGATGGGATGCATGCTCTTTTTTACCAACACTAATGGAATGTTGTAAGGAGATCACTGTGCAATCTCATTTTAGAAATCATCCAAGCAAAAAAGGTGACAGAGGATTTGAATAAGACGCTAATAGCTCTCATTCCAAAAGTGAAAGGTTCATAACTCTTGTCACATCTCAGGCCAATTAGCTTGTGTAACGTCACGCTGAAGACACTCTCTAAAATGATTATTAATAGATTGAAAATGTGTATGCCCACTTGGGTGAACCCCAATCAATCTATTTTGTACCTGGTAGACACATCACTGACAATGTCATTATTACTAAAGAAATCATACGTTCAATGAGGCATCTGAGGAGCAAGAGAGGTTTTTTGGCCATAAAAAGTGATCTTGAAAAAGAATATGACAGACTCAAATGGAACTTTATAAATAACACTGTTTTGGAGCTGAACCTTCCTGATTGGATGAGGAGAGTTTATTATTATATTAAAGTAAGAAAAATTAACAAATGAACAAAAAAAAAAAGATATCATCAATACAAGCCTTCCCGTGCATATAAATAAATGAATAAAAAAACCAAATATCCCATCAATGTAAGCTTTATTGTACAAGTATTCACAAGGTAAAATTTTTTTTTTAAAAAAAGGTAATAAAAATAAAAATCTTGCCACATCAATGAGATGCTCGAGGCAAGATGCAGTGCATGGGCTAATGCAAAATTCAGACATGTATCTATGTGTAACATCGATTCATACAATTTATTAAAAAAATTTATTTGAAAAAAGATTTAGACACTGCACAAATAAAGAGTTTTTAAAATGGAGTCATTAGTTCTAAACTTCTTAATTATCTTTATTCTGTAACTAGCTTCTCTCTTCTTTTTCATAAACATATTCTCCTCGCTCTGTATACATTCATTCATCTTCATTCATGGCCCAAATCCATTCTTCCAGTAACATCTTTAGATACTTTGCCATTTTGCTCATCCACAAATGGTAAGAGAAAAAAATATTTACTACTTATTTTTCATTCTCTTATTTCTTTCCCTTTTAAAAAAAATAATAAAATAAAATAAACTTCTAAAACTTCTATTTTTTATGCAATTCTTATTTATGGATTCTAATTTAATTTTCTTTCATTAAAGGAGAGAAATATGGATCTATTTGATTTTTTTATTAATTTTTAACCATTTATCATTAGGATTATTTATCCTCTATTATGCATTTATTCTTCTAATAATCTTTTAATCATAATATTCATTTAGTTTATTGTGTTCCATTAATTTTAATCATTTTTTCTGAATAAAGTGAAGTTCATTTTTTTCATTTAGTTTTACATATATTTACTTATTTTTTCAATTTTTATTATTTTCTTTAGCAATGATAATTGGAAGTCAAGTGTGTGGCTATGAGAATGTTGTAGATGATTTAGGATTGTGTGTGCATGTACTATGTTTTTTTATTTTCTTATTAATATTTTTATTTTCATATCATATTATGTTTCTCTGATGAAATTGAATTTTTATGCATTTTTATTCTTGCATATGCTTGTTTGTTATTAATTTAGGTATTTTCTGTTGCTTTCCCTAATAATATCAGTCACTAGGTTTTAGTTGTGATCAAGTTATGAAGACATAGATATTGTAGGTAATTTAGGAATTTGCTTGGGTCTCTATTTTTATCTACTATTATTGATTTTATTATTTATAAACAGAAGAAAAATAAAAAAAACACAATAAACTAAAATAATTGATAATGCAATCACTTCCTGATTGTATGTAATTTCTTAAAATTAGCAGAAACTAAAATGCTAAAAATCATAATAGGGAGATTAAAAGTTCAGTTTGTTTACCTGGTGAATGAGTTTTCTAATTATTGAATAAGTGCCTACTCTCAAAATTTCCAGAATTAGTTAAGTGCACTCCCTGCACTTGGCAAACTTAACTTTCTATAATTTCCTCTATCCCAAGAAATTACTCTAAGAATCTGGCCTTTAATCCTCACAATCTTTTATGTAAAATTTCTTTTACTTCCCTTTTTTTTTTTGCTATGATTTCTCTCTTTTTTATATTTACTACGAATCCCCCCACCGCCCCCCTCCCCCCCAATTTTCTGTGTTATTTGTACCTCTATTTATAGTGAAATTTGCTTCCTTTCCATTTCATTTACTTATTTTTTCAATATTTTGCAGGAACATATTGATTCTCCCCCATGATCTGACATTGCACTAATTTTTTTGTTACTTTCAATTTGTTGTTTTGCATTTGGAATGTATATGTAAGAATGTTGAAAATATTATTTTTAGTAATTTTTGTCTTTTGTTCTTGGAATCCATAAGAATACTCAAATTGATTAAATACTAATAATTTATTAATAATTTTACTTAATTGGTTGTAATTACTTTGTTAAAAATGAGTTACTACAGTTGTCCCCACTTTTGCATACTTTAATTAATTAAAGTCATGCAAAAGGTTAATAGTTAATTATTTTCTAGGGCTTGAGCTCATCCATGATCTATTATTGATTGTAAAAATGAAAAGATAAAACTTGAGACTTGATTGCAAGTTTTTTTATAATCAACTATGAAAAATGATATCAAGTTTGACTTCAGGAGTGTCTAAAGCTTGATTTTAGAAGTACATAATGGTTGATATTAGAGAATTTTTAGAAAATAAAAATGGAACCTAAGGCTTGACCCTAAGAGTACCCAATGATTGGCACTAGGAACTTTGAGGAGAAAAAAAAATCAAACCTGAGGTTCGACTCTAGGAGTACCTAAAGCTTGATTCTAAGACATTTTTTTTAGAAAAAAAGGAACCTAAGGCTTGACCTAGGAGTTCATAATACTTGATACTAGGAACTTTTAAAAAAAAGGAAAAGGAAACTTAAGGCTCAACCTAGGAGTGCCTAAAGTTTGACTATAGGAACCTTTGGAAAGTGAAAGGGAACCCAAGACTTTATCTTAGGTGTACTTAATATTTGATACTAGGAAATTTTGAAAAATAAAGAGAAATTCAAAGCTTGACTCTATGATTACTTGAAAAGTAGTTTTTGTATGCATATCATATTTGAAAATTTGAGGATCTATTTTTCTTTGAGAGAGAAAAAAATGCTAAAAATTTGTATGCCATGTTAATTTTATTTTAAATTCATCTTTTTGGTGATTAAGAATCTTTCTTTTGAAAGAAAAATATAACATCGGAGCAACAACGATCCCTGAGTCTTGGAACAAATCCAGCACTTAACTTTATTATAAGATCTTTAAAGTGTCTTCTTGGGTTCTGCTCAAGCAAGAGCTTTGGATCTTAGAACAACCTCATCCATTAATGCCCCTATAAGCATCCCGTTAGTAATAATTTTTTATCCATTAATGGGTGTTCTTTTCATTCCAAGTTTATTTTCCAAGCCTAGCAGACATATTAGATGAATTTTAACCATCCCTTAGTGTTGTATACCTTTTTCAAATATTTCAAGAATAGTTTTCAATAAAATATATGCCTTAATGTATGGGTTAGGCAGGAGTGTTAGTTTATCAAGTCTATTAATGGTTGTTTTATTTACGCTCTTCATAGTTCCTTATTTTCAAATGGTGTAAATTTGTGCAAGAAAGGGCAAACTTTTATTGAGGAAAGCCAATGAATCATACAAATCTAATGATCATAAGCCTAAATTGACTTTAATTATTCCCTAACTATGTTTCTTGCATCTTCTTTTCTTTTCCTCCTTAAAACTTTAGGCATAATACCTCTTCACAACATCTGAATTTGCCAGGTTTGGCATGTCGTTTCCACCCATATTAGTTAAAATGAAAGCCCCTCTAGAGAATGCTTTATTCATGACATATGGACCTTCATATTAAGGAGTCTATTTTCCCTGAGGATCTTGATGCCTAAGAATAATCTTTTTTAGTACCAAATCTCCTTCTTGGAATTCCCTTGTCTTCATCTTCTTTGCATGGGTTTTAATAAGTCATTTCTGGTATAATTGATCGTGACACAAGACTGTCAATCTTTTTTCTTCAATAAAGTTAATTGATCATAACGACTTTGCACCCATTCAACATCATCAAGCTCGACTCCCATAATAATCTTGAGAGAAGGAATCTCGACCTCAATGGGTAATACTGCCTCTATGCCATATACTAAAGAAAATAGTGTTGCCCTAGTAGATGTTCTGATTGTGGCCTATACCCATGAAGAGCATAAGGAAGCATTTCATGCCAATCTTTATATGTTATTTCCATTTTTGAATTATCTTCTTGACATTCTTATTCGCTGCTTCAACTGCACCATTCATCTTTGGGCAGTACGGGAAGAGTTATGGTGTTTAATTTTAATTTTTACACACATCTCTGTCATGTCCTTATTTCTAAAATTCTTCACATTATCAGTGATGGTGCATTTAGGAAGACCATACCGACATATGATATTCTATTTGATGAATTTCAGAACTGCATTCTTTATTACATTGGCATAAGAGGTTGCCTCTACCTATTTGGTAAAATAATCAATTGTTGCTAGAATGAATTGATGGCCATTAGAAGCTTTAGGTTTTATTGGACCAATTACATCTATTCCCCATATTGAGAAAGGCCATGGGAAAACCATCACATGCAAGGGTGTCGGAGGAGCATTGATATCAATAACATAGATTTGACACTTATGACATTTTTGGACATAATTAATGCAATCTGATTCCATTTTCATCCAGAAGTAACCCATTTTAAGAATTTTTTGGGCCAACATATGTCCACTTAATGTGTCCCACATAATGCCTCATGTACTTCTTCTATCAATCTTTGGGCTTCCTTTTCATCCACACATCTAATCAGCATTATATCATAGTTTTTTTTTGTTTAAAACATCACCACTTAAAAAGAAATTCATTACCAGTCGTCGGATTGTTTTTTTTGTTAATGTCTAAGGTCTCTGGTGAGTATGTCTTATTTATGAGGTACTGTTTGATATCATGAAACCATGGCTCACCATCATGTTCTTCTTCAAGGTTTGTGTAGTAAGCATTAACCCCTTTGGTTTCCATCTTGATGGGAAGTATCTTTTCACAAGTGTCCAAATTAAACATTGCATATAATGTAGCCAATGCATCTTCGATTTAGTTCTCAATTCGAGAAACATGATTGAAACTTATGTATTCGAAGCTTTGAGCTAAATCAAGAACATATTCTTGATAAGGGACCAATTTTGGATCTCTGGTCTCTCACTGTCCTTTCAACTGGTTGATTATTAATGTTGAATTGTCGTACACTTCCAACCTTTTGATCGTCATATCAATAGCGGCTTGTATTCCTAAAGCACAATCTTCATATTTAGCCATATTGTTGGTGCATTCAAAACACAATTTGCCTGTCATTGAAAAATATTTTCCTTCTAGCCCCATCAAATTTCATAATCCAATTTTTTTGATCCCTTCTTTTCTTCTACCAATATGATTCCCTCATTGGAAAACTCATAACTTATTGGTCAATAGTCTTCAATAGATCGATCTTCCAAATAGTCAGCTATAATACTCCCTTTTATTGCCTTTTGAATGACATATATTATCTTATATCCAGTTAATAAAAATTACCATCGAGCGATTCTCCTTATTAGAGCCGACTTTTCAAAAATGTACTTGATGAGATCCATTCGAGATATTAAAAAGGTATAGTAGTATATCATATAATGCCTTAGTTGGTGAGCGGCCCATGCTAATGCTGCACAAGTCCTTTCCAATAGAGAATACGTTGCTTCATAATTGGTGAACTTTTTGCTTATATAATATAAGACTTCCTCCTTCTTTCTTGAATCATCATGCTGCCCAAGAACACCACCCATCAAACTTTCAAAAACTGTCATGTATTATATGAGAGGGCTACTCGATATAGGAGTTTGCAGAGTTAGAGGAGTCTATAAATAATGTTTGATATTATCAAAGTCCATTTGACATTCCTCATTCCATTTTCCTAGGTTGTTCTTTCATAAAAGCTTGAAAATAGGCTCACATGTAGCTGTTAGTTGTGAAATGAATTGAGCCTTCCTAAAAAACTTCGGACCTTCTTTTCAGTTTTAGGAGCTGACATTTCAACTATAGTCTTAATCTTATTAGGATCAATCTCAATACCCCTCCTACAAATTACAAATCCTAATGATTTTCCCTATGAGACTCCAAATATGCACTTTGCAGGATTTAAGCAGAGTTGATATTTTCTTAACCGCTCAAGTAACCTTCTCAAAACTGCAATGTGGTCTTCACCATGTTGAGATTTTGTTATCATATCATCAACATACACCTCTATTTCCTTATGCATCATATAATGAAACAAGTTCACTGTTGCTCTATGATAGGTTACCTCCACATTCTTTAATCCAAAAGACATCACTTTATAACAAAACGTTCCATAGAGAGTGATAAATTTTATTTTTTTTCCTTATCATCAGGATTCATTTTAATTTGGTTGTACCTTGAGAACCCATCCATTAATGAGAACATATAGAATTGAGTTGTATTATCAATCAGTACATCAATGTGCGGCAAAGAAATATCATCCTTTAGACTTACTCAATTAAGATTCCGATAATCAAAACACATTCTGACCTTTCCATCCTTATTAGGAACATGAACAATGTTAGCCACCCATTCTGGATATTTGGCCACCTCTAAGATACTTGCTTCAAACTACTTTTTTTTACTTATTCTTTTATTTTCAACAAAACATTCGATTTCATTTTTCTCAACTTTTATTTTATGAGTTTACATTCTAGCTTTAATGGTAAATGATGCACAACTATATCCGTACTCAATCCTGGCATATCCTAGTATGACCATGCAAAGACGTCCATGAATTTTTCTAGTAATTTAACTAGCCTCTCTTTGAGTTCTGGAAGTAAGAATGCACAACCCTTATTTCCTTTTTATTTTCTTTAGTTCCTAAATTTATTGTCTCCATTGCCTCTTCTGAATGTTACATTAAATTTTCATCTTGTTCTATCATTCTAGTTATTTGAGGAGGAAAATTCTCTTCATCCTCTTCATCAGTTGCAATTTCAAAGATAGGGTTATCGAAGTCATACCGAAACTCAATTTCATTAAGATTTAATTCATCATTGGCATTCCTGGGTAGAGCGAGTATAAAAGGGAGACACTATAAAGATATAGAAAATAAGCAAAAAGTAACAAAATGAAAGTAGTAAGGAGTTCAAGGATAGAAATGGAACATGCACTTTATTTTATTAAAAATTATTTTAAAACATTTGAAAAGGAAGTCCATGCTAATATTTTCCTACAATATTGGGCAAAATCATAGGAAATTAATTATTTTGAATACTTTGATTCATGAGATGGCATTTTATAAGCTTTCCAATTGTTCAGATCTTATCCTCATGACAAAGGTATAACCCATAAAACTGCTTCATCATAAGGCTCATTTTCATTCACCATAGTTACCAATGAATTTTCAAATATTGCCTCCACATCTTGTGGATCTCCTGCCATCTCTTTTTCTTCATGGAAAAAATCAGCACTTGTGAAGGTTTTCCTTAGGAGTGGGAATGCCATTTTCTTCGTTAAAGCTTCTTGATTTACCAATCTTGATAGACGATTATCCTTTTTCTCTTTCTGGATCCTCTTCTTATCTTCTCTAGTAATCTTGTATCCCAATCTAGCTCTATTTTCAGTGTTGGGGGGAAGGAGAAAGGCATTGATTCCTTGTCCATGTCTCTGTAAACCTTTCCTTGGGGAATAGCTTGCCCTTAACATTTCTCTTACCACCATCACAGCTGCAATTGATAATCAAGGAATTGGCATGACTAATCCTTCTCCAACAAATGAAATGTTTGCTAGTTCAAATGATTGGAAAGAACTTTCAAAGGCTTCTTCTACTACTTCAACATATGGGGTTGAGATTGGTTTAGTGATAAGAAGGTCTTCTTCCCCTAAAATTTCAATCATCTTTCTTTCAATGATGAATTTGACCTTTTGATGTAGAGATGATGGTACTGCCCCTACCGAGTGTATCTATAGTCATCCCAATAACATGTTGTAAGTTGGAACCATTTCCATCACTTGAAATGTGATGTTAAATGTGACTGGACCCACTTAGATGGGTATTTCAATTTCTCCTAAAACCTCTCTTCCGGTCCCATAGAAAGTTTAAACTATCATAGAGCTAGGTTGCATGTATGTCTCATCGATTGGTAGCTTTGAAAGGGTGTTTTAGGTAGGATATTCAGCGATGACCATTATCCACCAAAAGTTTAGCAACAAAATATCCTTTACATTGGACTGATATATGTAAAGCCTTTGTATGCCCAGTCCCATCTCAAGGTATTTCATCATCAATGAAGGATATATAGTTAGCTGTCATCACACTCCTAATAATATTATTCAAGCTATCTATAGATATATTATGGCACACATGCACTTGATTTAGAACCTTAAGTAGTGTATTTCGATGAGATTCTGAATTAAGATCAAAGATATTAGTGAAACTCTAGCTGGAGTGCTATTTAACTGTTCGATCACCTTATAATCACTTTGCTTAACCAACTTCAAGAATTCACATGCCTCATGCTCAGAGAATAGTTTCTTTACTTCCAATTGCGAGTGTTGCCTGCATCTTGAAACTGCTTGACTTTACTTTCTTCCACCAATTCTACTTCCTTAGCTTTCCCCTTCCTATGCCTTTCATGTTCATCTTTTCTTTGATTCTCTACTTCTTCTAGAGTATAACAATGACCACTTCTTGTCATGCCACCTACTCCAGAAATATTAAATACTGATCCAATTTTGCTGCATGCTTGGCATATACCCTAATTTTGACTTGTTATCTTGCATCCATACTTCCAAGGTACTGCTTTTGAATCCTTATATCTGAAAGAAGCTGGTGTTTTGATTACAAGCTTTGGGACCTGCAAAGATTTGTCAGATTTTTCCTCTTTGGTTACTTCTGGTGAACATGATATTATAATGGGTGTTGGGATAGAAAGATCGATGGATACCATATTCACATCTTCCTTTTTCCTTATTTCTATTTTGAAGATCACAATTTAGCATCCATCAACTTTTGAACTTTTCATCTTGAACTGCAGGCATTCATTAAATGTATGATTAGATACCTTACCATGGTAGTCACAAAAATAATCGAGTTGAAGGGGGAGAATTATCTCCTGATTGACTTTTAAGGATTATTCCAGTCTTGACCAAAATTTGAAAAAGCTGCTCCATAGGCATTTGAACTTCCTCTACCCCTTCCTTACAGTGATGAACTTCTTCTTTAATTACAACATTGATTTTGCCCCCATCATGGTTTGGCAGAGAGTTATTGTTCACATGAGGAGTTTTTTTATTCTTGATTTAATTTCAACCATCCTGCATTTAAAAGACTTTAGACTTTTATTTTAAATATAGTGCAATTTTCAATGGAATGTCTGAGTGCCCTCGGATGATATTCACATTTTGCATTAGGATTGTACCACTTGGGATACGGTGGCTTCATTGGTTCTAATGGTATCAAGCACACTTGTTGTCCTTGGATTAGTTGAGGCAATAATTCTGCATAAGTTATGGGGATAGGGTCAAATTTTTCTATCCTTCTTTCCCGAGGGTGATTATTTTGCTGCTCTTCTTAATTGAATTGATTTGGTCTATTGTTTGCTCCTTGAGCAAGCATAGGAGCACTCAGTGGAGTGGAATAAAGAGTATTTTGAGAATTCATGAATTGGGGAGCGTGATAAGGGAATTGATACATTTCAGGCCCTGCATTTGTGGCATAATGTGATAGGGGATTATGATAATAATTTTCTTTTGGTTGTGGATGTCCTCCTACCATGTGGGCTTCTCCCTCTTTCTTTTTGCATGAATATTATTTTTTTTTAGCTATTACCTTCTGTGCTTCGCTCTTCAATCTTTCCCTTTTTCGTGCCTTGCTCTATCCTTTCCCTAGCTAGGACCAAATTTGAGAAGTTGGTGGTTGTGTTAGCTAGCAACATGTTATAAAATGGTTGTCCCAATGTGTCCAAAAATTTGGATATCATCTCCTTATACGTGAGAGGGGGACCGACTTGTGCTGCTTTTTCTCTCCACCTTTGCATTTATTCTTTAAAAGTTTCATCTTTTTTTTTCTTTTCCATAGCTCTTAGATCATCCCTAGTAGGTGCTATATCCATGTTATGTTTATATTAATTTATGAAAGCATATGCCAGATCTTTCCATCTTCGTAAGTGTGTTCGACCTAAATTAATGTACCACCTTATTGCTGGTCCTGTAGGACATTTTTGAAAAACATGAATCAATAGTTTTTCATTATTGATGTATGCTGCCATCCTAGTAAAAAACATCAATAGATGGCTTTGGGACAAGTTAAGCAATCATATTTTTTAAATTCTTGAGTTTTGAATTTTAATGGTATGGTCACTTCGGGTACCAAGCACAACTAGGATGCATTAGTGGTCCCATATATATTAACTCCTTCAATCACCTTTAAACTTTCCTCTAACCGTTCTTTCTTTTCTGAAATAGGTTCAGAACTGGACCTCTTGAAACCACTGTACACTTTTGGGTAATCCAAGTCCGATATTACTATAGGCTCCTCAAGAATAGTCGGAGGTCTAGATTGGTTTACGCTCCACCTACTTGTGCTCCTTATGGTGCTCCTTAATGAGGTTGGAGAGCATAGCTATTTTCAGTTGGATGGACATTATTACTTGGCCCCCCTTCCTCTGGCCTGTATGGTGAAATAAAACCTGGTGGATATGTAGGATCCCCTATGGCACCCTTAAAAAGATGAGCTATTGGGGTTCTTGATCCTGAGGGATTGGGTAAGGTTTCTACGATGTTCTTCCCTTTGAGTAATTCCATAAGTTGTGCCAATTGATTTCTCATTTTTGAAATTTCATCTAACCTATCCTTTATTTGGTCGATATCTCGCCTCATTTCTTCTTTCGCTTGGTCCTCCATCGGTCTGATCTTTAACCGAGTCCCATAACGGTAAGTTATGTTGAATCTATTTTTCAAAAATTTGAACTATGTTGATGCTCCTGATGGTATATTTGTTTTTTATATTAGAAAATATCTTTGTTTACCATTTTTTTTGAATGAAATCATGATGTAAAAAAATGTGTAACTCATGTTGTACAAAAATGGAAATTAGCATGCACATTTAAACATCCAATAACATGCCAAGAAAAACAAATATTTTGTCTATTAAATTACAAAAGAAATCAAATCTGGTCAACTCTTTTGACCCTCATTTGAACCATCCATAATAGGAAAGTTCTCGCTACATCTTTTCTAGTAGATCATATAGCTCCTATCCATGCGCTCCTAGTGGTATGTAAATCATCCTCATACGGTTCACCTCTTGAGCCAAGTTGTTTGCTTAATGAGCTAGTGCCCTTAACTTTTTTGTAAGATGGTCGGACTGTGTAAAAACTCTTGTAAGGTTATCATGGTAAAGGATACGATCTTCTTTATATGCTCTTATGTGGGCTATCAAGTCATTTTTCTGGTAAGATTTGCTGTATAGAAGCTGTTAGTTGATCTATCTTGTTTTGATACGCTTGGATTTCCCATATCCAATCTTGGATGCTAGCTTGTTGTTGGCATGACTGCTTGACTAGAGTTTCTATCTCACCTTTCATGCTTTATTCTCTTTGTTTATATCCTTCCGACAACTCTTGAAGTCTGCACATTTCTCCTTTTAATTTATTATTTTCGTACTCTAGTATGAAAGCTTTCCTTTCAACTTCTAAGATTATTGCCTTCCTTTTCATTGTGTTAGATTCTTTCAACTACATTTGGACTTTTGCTATTTCATCTTTAAGCTTCTCATTTTCTTTGCGTAGCTCAAAAGCCCTTTTCTCAACTTCCATAGTTTCTTGAATCCAATAGGCCATATGTCTATTAACTGTGGAAGGCCCTTTTTCATTGACAGATTCAGCAACAGGAACATGTACTCTTGATGTAGAGGGTTCTTCGTGTATCTTTACTATTAGAGGGACAAACCCTTTTCCTCTTTTTTAGTGCCATTCTAAATAGGCCTTAGTCACTGAATCTCTATAAGCTCTGAATCTTATTTTTTTCACAATCTATTATACATCTAAGGCTTTTCCAAGCTTACTAGATGTATTCTCATCCTCGTAATCAAAATCTGCATGATCCAACCCTATTGTTTGAGGAATGAATTGTAAATATCCCTATTGTCTTCTTACCATTGCAGGTGCATATGTAGTGGCCCCCTATATTCCGATCAAAGGCACCCATGGAAAGTCACCACAATAGTAATATCAATGATTGTTTATCCTTCCAAAAGGCTAACCAAGATATATTTTCTTCTTTTATCCATTGAAGAAATCTTAACCACTGCCTTTTGTTTGGGGCTATCATAGGCAATTCTGCTGATCCAAATTTTGCATATTATTTTTTGTAATATTGTATCTAGGTTCATACTCAATGGTAGGAAACTGGAATTAAGGAGGTCACATGAAATGTGTTAAAGCCCACATACTTAACAAATTGGCGCAACCCGTGAAGCGTCTACTTCCTTGCTTCTTACAATGGTTCAAAGACCTTATTGTTTTTGCCAATATACTAATGATTGGATATGTTCCTCATATTATACTAGTAAAGAGGATGATCACTTTGAGATCTATAGAGTTCAATTCTCTTAGAAATAAGACCATTCCATAAATGAGCAGAGCTAAAATATAAAGCCCTTCCTTTTGACCAAGACTACTTCTCACAAATTGGAGTAAATAGCCTTGGATTGTGAGCTTTCCCATCCTTCTTTCACATTGGCATGCACACCCATGATCTTGGCTAATTGTCTTCTGCCTAATGCCCTGTTATCATGTGCATATGGCTTAATATCCTTCTTTTCTAATATGTTGGATATGATGCGATATTCTTCTATTGTAGGCATTAAATCCAATTGGCTAAATGTGAAGCAATGGTAGCATGGGTCCCAGTAATTTAGTATGACCTTTAGCATGGGAAAAATACTGGGATGTAAATTAGATAAATAATCCACCCAAACTGCTCATTAAATTGAATCCTTTGCTGGGGTCTCATACTATCACAAATTTCTTTTAAAGCCTTCAAGTAATTTTGTTGGAAGTCCACTTTCTTTAATACCAGAAGCTGGATCATAACTCCTGTAGGAACACAATCCCCTTTTCTTTTTTGTTATGACTCTGATTCTTTGACGACCTCAGCTTTAAATATATCTAAAATAATCCTATTGCGGTGGTTCATTTTGGATGGTCACAAGAGTGTGAAGTGGTTCTTGATGTAAAAGAGGTAACAAAATAGACTCATTTGTCACCCAATAAACTAGCACAAATATATTCAGACAGATGCTAGAATGTTATGCAATGCACAATTACAATGCTATATGATGCGACGTTAGTCAAACCCTCTTATTTTTTATCTTAGGCAATCAAATTGAAGTAAACTAATACTTGTACCAAGTTTCATTTTGCAGAAAGTTATTTGTTTTGAAGAATCCTTTAAAAGTTTGATCGGACCACTAAGAAGCTGACCGAACCATTTATGTCCAAATGAACCAAAAGACACAGAAGGTTTCATGGTGGAGAATACTCCTAAAATCTCATCATACCACATCAAGTCCGACCGGACTATTCATCATTATGACCAGATTATTGGATGAGAAAAGAACCAAAACAGACATAAAGTTTCACTGTTAGAAGTACTCTCACTTTCTTAGAGTACCATAAAATTTCAATTGAACCTCATGGAATTTTGACCAGACCATTGAAGAATATTTTCTCCAAATTATCTAGTAGAGTTACCGACCAAATGTACTCCCAAAAATTGAACAGACCAAGGACAGTCCTAATGGACCTCGTACAAATTCGACTGGCCTATTTAAAAATTACTCAAGTTAGAAATCGTTGCATCTCTATTCAATAAGTGGAAGCCATATGGACCACCGTTGAAAGAGCATTAAGCAGAATTTGATATATTCCGACCAGACCATGCAGTATTTCGACTGGCATTACAGAATACCCAATGAACCAAAGCAAGTCTGACTATGAAATTGCTCTGACAAAGAAATTAGTGGAAGACAAGAATCAAACATGTTGGTCCCTATCTCAAATGGCTATTTCATGGTTTGAAGGCTATAAAAACCATAAGTAACTTCATTTTATGTAAGATTGTGATTGTAATATCCTACTTTAACGTCTTTCTTTTCTTTTCATCAAAATCTCACTTTTTATTGATTGAATATTGGGTGTGAGTATTAAACACCATCTTAAGTTTGAGTGTGAGCTTAGAAACATGCAGGTTGTCAGAGTGAGCCTGGGAAAACTCTTGTAAGGGTTGTGAGGATTGATCTCAAACCATTGTACTGGTTTGGTGTGAGCTAGAGAAAACACCAAGTTAGAGTTAAGTTTGTAAAAACTCAAAGCTAGTGGAACCTTAACAAGTTGTTAAGGAAGTGGATGTAGGATCAAGGTAAATCCAAACCTCAATAAATCTTTGTGTTCATTGTTCCATCGTCTAATTAATCTTCTTCTACATTTTCTACATTTCTTGCTTTTTGATTTTGAATTTGCCATCACTTTTTAAACCAACCAATTCACCCCCTTTTAGTTTCTATCTTGGGACAACAATTGGTATCAGAGCTTATTAATTTCTTAAACTTAATTGTGAAATTTGATCCAAAATGGCAACCTCTTCTTTATCTACCTCAACCTCTCATGGAAATCTTAAATCTCTTCTTATACCCTACTTTGATGGAACAAATTATTCCTATTAGAAACACAAGATGTTTTTGTTCCTAAATAGTGAGGGAATAGAGCTTTGGGATTATGTTAAAAAAGAGTGGAAACCTCCTACTCATGAAGTTGAAGGTGTCCAAGTTCCTCTTTCCAAGCCACAATGGTCAAGAGATCGATTTAAAAACCATAGGGCAGCCTCCATCTTGATGAATTCTATTTCAATAAAAGAAGGTGGGAGAGTCCAACATCCCACTTGTGCTCATTGCATTTGG
Organism: Garcia nutans; assembly: GCA_947685225.1. Classification (NCBI taxonomy): domain Eukaryota; kingdom Viridiplantae; phylum Streptophyta; class Magnoliopsida; order Malpighiales; family Euphorbiaceae; genus Garcia; species Garcia nutans. The sequence goes on along the minus strand of CANTUV010000024.1, from coordinate 8,406,839 downwards.
AAAACTCTTGAGAATTATCATGAGGGTACTACCTAAGCGAGGCTCAACAAGAAGCAAATGTATATACATGAGTATGAGCTATTCAAGATGAAGCCCAACAAAAATGTTATCGACATGATGAATCGCTTGCTTGCCATTGTCAACGAGTTAAAGAAATATGGTAAGATATATGATCAAGATATAGTCAATAGAAAAATCTTGAGAGCACTTAGAACAAAGAAGAACTTTGAATCTAAAATCTCTTCAATTGAAGAACCCCATGATCTTAACTCTTTGAGAATCGATGAACTTATCAAAAAAACTTCTCACCTTTAAATTGCACACCAAAAAAGATGAAGAATAAGATGAGAAGGATAAGAAGAAAGCAATTGCTTTCAAAGCGATCAAAGAAATTAAGAGCTCAAGCAATGAAAACAGTGATTATGAAGAAGAAATGGCAATGTTCTTAAAAAGAATGAGTGATTGGAAGAGAAAGAGAAGATTACAAGCTAACAAAGGTACATTTTCTAAATCTTCCTTCAAAGATAAAGATAAAAAGAATGGGGGTGAAATGTTATGAATGTGGCAAATCTTGTCACATAAAATCGGATTACTTCAAGTTGAAAAAAAAGAGGCGGGATAAGGAAAAGAATAAATCATTCAAAGCTACATGGGATGACAATTCCTTAAGTGAAGAAGAAGAAGAAGAGGATGAAGGGATTACCAATCTATGTCTCAAGGATATTGAAGATGAAAAAGACTCCAATAAGGTAGTACTCAATCCTTGAATTTAATTGGATATGATGACAATGATATTAATGTTTTAGATGATAGTGATATGATTGAACATATGAACCTTAGAGTAGAAAAGTATTTTTCTAAGATGAAATTTTATAAGGATAAATGCTTTAAGCTAGAGAAGGAGTTTGTGAGTTTAAAAAATTCTACCTAAGAATTAAAAACCTTAAATGAACAATTGTTGAAATCCATTGATGCAATGAATAAAAATTGACATAGCCTAGAAAATGTGATCAAGGAAAATGAAATTTTGAAGCATGAACTAAAAGAACTTAAAGAATCAATTTCAAAATTTCACAAAGGAAAAGAAGCATTAGATACATTAATTAATAATCAAAGGTCACCTTCCTTAAAACATGGTTTAGGATTCAATGGATCATCCAATACTACATCTATTACACCTATATTTGTAAAAATATCTACAACTCAAATCTCTAGTGTTGAAGTTGTAAAGAACACTAATGCACAAACTAACCCTAAAAATCCTAAAAAGATTACATTGTGTACACAAATCTCTAGAACTAAAGTTCCAAGAGAAAATCATGCATTCATGTACACTAGGCATTAACATAAACACAAAAATGCACAAAAACAAGCTCATTCAACACATACTTGTAATTGTGTGCATAGTTCATTGAATTTGAATAGGAAAATGCATAAGTATAGAACATTGTATCAATGCACATATTGTATGAAATTTGAGCATAAGAGCACATTTTTCTATATTAAGAAGGCTCATCTCAAGTTAGAGGATCCTTCTACTACTAACCCCCAAGGACCCAACCTTATTTGGGTACCTAAAAGAAGATGAACAATATTGTTTGTGTAGGTATGCCTAAAATCTACTATCACTGAGAGTTCTTGGTTTGTGGGTAGTGGATGTTCAAGGAATATGATGGGGAATGCAAATCTTTTTACAACTCTCACTCACAAGCATATAGGTAATGTTACTTTTGGGAATAATGCTAAATGCCAAATTATTGGCATTAGCTCCATTGGCATGCTTGGTAAAAATTTGATTGAAAATGTTTGGCTTGTTGATGGGTTGAAACATAATTTGCTTAGTGTAAGTCAATTATGTGATAAAGGATATGATGTAAGTTTTGATTCCAAAGGTTGCAAAGTTACCAATTCAAATTGTGAAATTTCATTCAAAGGAGCTAGAGTTAGTAACACATATAAAATTGACATATATTCCAACAATGCATTTGAATGTTTAATTTCTATTAATAATGATGCTTGGTTATGGCATAGAAGACTAGGACATGCTAGTATGGATCAATTATAATGCATTAGTAAAGAAGAACTAGTTGATAGTCTTCCAAAAGTTTAAATTGACAAAGATAGAATATGTGAGCCTTGTCAATTTGGTGAGTGACATAAAAGTTCATTTAAATATGAAAATGTTGAAGTACATTTAGACCCTTAGAACTTATTCACTTGGATTTGTTTGGACCAAATAGAGTTGCTAGCCTAGGTAGCAAATTATATGCATTTGTACTTATTGATGACTACTCAAGGTTTACATGGGTAAATTTCTTAGCTCAAAAGAATAAAGCTTTTAGTCATTTTAAAATATTTGCAAAAAGAGTTCAAAATGAAAAAGGCTATATGATCACATCTATTATAAGTGATCATGGCAAAGAATTTGAAAATGAAAATTTTGAAAATGTTTGCAATGAATTTGGTATTTCACATAACTTTTTGACTCCTAGAACACCACAACAAAATGGTGTGATTGAAAGAAAAAATAGAACTTTGATTGAAATGGCTAGGATAATGCTCAATGAGTATGACTTACTATCTTACTTTTGGACAGAAGCCATTAATACCGCTTGTTACATTTCAAATTGTGTTTACAAAAGGCAATTGATAAGCAAAACTTCTTATGAGCTATAGAATGAAAGAATACCTAAAATTTCATACCTTAGAGTATTTGGATGCAAATGCTTTATATTGAATACCAAGCATAATCTTAGAAACTTCTCATCCAAATCAGATGATGGCATATTTTTAGGATATTCATCATCTAGTAAAGCATATAAATATTTAACAAAAGAACTCTAGTAGTTGAAGAATCAATGCATATTGTTTTTGATGAACCCTCTAAACTTGATCAAAGGAAAGATAGTGCTCTTGATGATTTTATAGGTACATTTGAACAATAAGAAATAATTGATGCTCCAAAGAACAATCATGATGAATAAGAAAAGGAGACTCAAGAGCTACCTAAGGATTGGGAATACAAGAAGGATTATCCAAAAGAACTTATTATTGGTGAAGCATCAAAGGGAGTAACTACTAGATCCAAATTTAAACACTTAGATATTAATTTTGCTTTTGTTTCTAAAATTGAGCCAAGGACCATTGATGAGGCTCTTAGTGATAAAAATTGGGTGATTGCTATGCAAGATGAACTCAACTAATTTGAGAGAAATAAAGTGTGGGAACTCATTTCTAGGCCTAAAGACCATCTAATTATAGGATGTAAATGGGTATATAGGAATAAGCTTGATGAAAATGGTCTTATTACTAGAAATAAAGCTAGATTGGTAGCCAAAGGGTATAATTAAGAGGAAGGCATAGAATATGATGAGACATTTGCCCCCATTGCTAGATTAGAAGCTATTAGGATACTACTTGAATTTGCATGTCACGTGAATTTTAAACTTTTTCAAATGGATGTTAAAAGTGTATTTCTAAATGGGTTTATTAATGAGGAAGTTTATGTTGAACAACCTCCTAGTTTTAAAGGTTATAAACTTTCAAATCATGTTTTTAAACTTACCAAAGCACTATATGGTTTGAAACAAGCTCCAAGAGCTTGGTATGATAGACTTAGTACATATTTGCTTGAAAAATAATTTTTCAAAAGGCAAAGTTGGCACAACCTTTTTGTTAAAAAGAATAAGCATAATATTTTGATCTTGCAAATTTATGTTGATGACATTATATTTGGTGCTACTAATGAATCTTTGTACAAGGAATTTGCTTATTGTATAACTAGAGAATTTGAAATGAGCATGATGGGTGAACTTAAATTCTTCCTTGGACTACAAATCAAGTAATGAAAAGATGGGATCTTCATCAACCAATACAAGTACACAAAGGAATTCCTCAAGAAATTTGAAATGGATGGTTGTAAGACTAGCAAGACTCCCATGAGCACATCCATGAAACTTGGAAAAGATGAAAGTGGTAAGGTAGTATATGAGAAGAAATATCGATGTATAATCGGATATCTACTTTACTTAACTGCATTTAGACCCTATATAATGTATCGTGTATGTTTATATGCTAGATTTCAATCATGACCTAAAGAATCAAATTTAAATGCCACTAAACTAATTTTGAAATACTTGAATGGTACATTGAACTTAGGACTTTGGTATCCTAGAAACACATCATTTGACATTTTAGTCTTTTTGGATGTCGATTATGCCTGTAGTCTTTTGGATAGAAAGAGCAACACCTGGGCATGTCATTTTCTTAGCGAATGTCTAGTTTCTTGGTTTAGCAAGAAATAAGTGTCGGTTGCCTTATCCACCGCGGAAGCCGAATATGTTGCTGTATGTTTTTGTTGTACTCAAGTACTTTGGATGAAATAACAATTGTTTGATTATGGAAAAACTCTTGAACACATTCCCATTAAATGTGATAACACAAGTGCCATAAATCTATTTAAAAATCTAATTCAACATTCTAGGTCAAAATATATAGATATTAGGCACTATTTCTTAAGAGACAATGTCTAAAACCAAAATGTTGTCTTAGAGTTCATTGATACAAAAAACCAACTAGCTAATATATTCACAAAACCCTTAAATGAAGAAAGAATGAACTTCATAAAATAATATTTATGAGTGATAGATGGAAGCAATATATCATAGACTTATAATTGCTTGAAAACCTACTTTACTTGATCCAAAGTTCCCATTAATATCTATTTTTGATCAAACATTTGTATATTTAATTAAAAGCATTATTTTCTTCCAAAAATTTTGTTTTATGAATATTTACCAATCGGACCAACTATAAGTCCGACCATACTTATTTGAAAATTATTGATTTCAAGTTTTTGTAAAAGTATGACCATACTTTCCATAGGTACGACCGAAATTTTTCAAAATTTTATGACCGTTGTGCCTAAAACCAATATCCCGTTCGACCTTTATAGTACAATCAAACTTTTTAAAATTTTCATATTTCACCACCAGACTTTTTGAAGTCCGACAGAACTTTCACTCTGAGTTCAAAAATTTCTAGCCTTTGGAACTCAATTAAAACGTGCAAATTTTGTCTCCAACAGCTATAAACTGCTATTTTCATCTTAAACACTATAAATACCCTCTAATATTAGTTTTTACATCTTTTTATCAAATTCTAAACATTTAAACACTAAAAGTACTCAAACTCTCTTAAAATCAACTCTCTTCTTCATCAAGAAATTCTTCATCCATTTTCTTGATCAAACTCATGGCTCCTAAACTACACAAGTAAAAGGCTTCAATAGCTAAGAAAGGAAAGGGTGTTGTTGTCCCTTATCAACAAGTAGAACCTCATAGAAGAAGCCACAAGATAAGATTTAGAGATGCGAAAGAAAGGCAAAGGTATGCAATCCTTAAAGACAAATTCATAGAACAAAACCATCTCTTCCTCTACCCTCACTCTAGAGTCCTTAGGTATTGAAAATGACATTAGGGGTTGTCTAATACCTTAGGATAGGAGAAATTTGTGTTATTGGAGTATGATGACCTTAGTTGGGAGACCTTGGCAAAAGAGTTTCTCAAACCTTGGTGGTTAGCAAAAAGAGCACAAACCTCTTAGGTTATTATTGCATTTCCTTTAGATTTTTCAACCAAAAAATGGTCTTACCTTAGAAAACTTTTCATCAATTTGGGAATTTCAACTTGAAGGTATTTCTCACATCTCAAACACTATCCTCCCCCCTGAAGTTCAAAGAAATATCCATTGAAACCTCACTTCACAAATAATCCAATACTAAAAACCTTAGGTCCCTCACCTATTGGATGTTGCATAAAATTATCACTTATATTATTAGTGCTAGGGGTGAGAGTAATGAGAAAGTTACCCAAAAAGATCTACTATTTCTTTTTTACTTGATTAGAGGTCAACCAATCCAAACTAGGAAATTCCTAATTGAAACTTTCCTACACATTAGGAAAATAAAATCAGGGCTTATTATTCTCTCTTTATAAGTTACACAAATAGCCAAATATGTTGGTGTACTTACACCAACAAACAAAGCAACACTCTCCAATCCTCTTGACCTACCAAAAGGTCCATGAACATAGGCTATCTTAAACATGCCAAGTGTATTAGGGATGATGATGGGAACTGTGTCTATATCCTAGTAGCACTAGGTGCAAGGGCTCAACAAAGGCAGAGACCAAGGATTATAGAGGAATGTGAAGAGACTTTTCAAATTAAATTCCTTAGAACTACTACTCCAAGACCTCAATCCTCCATTCTCCAATATCTTCAAGATATATGTGGATAAATGGGCTCACAAAGTTTAAGGATAGATAAAATTACCAATGATATCTCTCATCTTCACCTTGACATTGAAACCATCTAAGAAGCTTTGGGATTGCTAAAGTGCTTTAAAGATGAACCAAGCTTGTCCCCCTCCATCCATGGCTCCTATCCTCAAGAAGAAGGAGGAGAAGTTGCTACCTCTCAACCAAGGGAAGAAGATGAAGAAGAACATGGAGAAGAAGAAGGGGAAGAAGAAGAAGAGGGAGATGAAGAAGAAGGAGAGGATTAAGAAAGTGACAATGATGTTTAGACTTTAGTTCTTGATTGTTTGATATTTCATTATACTTGTGTTTACTTAGTACTTTTCAATATTGCTTTTTAATAAATGAAATTGTATTTGCTTTCTAAAAAATTGCTTTTGCATGTTTCTTTTTGCCTTTGTCAAAGGGGGAGAAACTCTTGAAATTGAATATGAATAAAATTATTACAAATTGAATTGGCAAATTAAGCAAATTAAAAAATGACATTGAAAATAACCAATTTAGACAATCTCTGATAAAGTGATCTAGTGACCCACATCTGAAACAAACTGCTGATGCACCAGCCCCCCAACAAATGCCCCCAAGTGCCCTACCACACTGAGAAACTGGAATCAACGCACTAGCCATTGAGGCCATGGTCCCAAGATGGAAACCACCTTTGCTGCTGATACCCCTTGTTAGGCTACCTATGACCTTTATAAGACCTCTGCAGAAACCACCTTCTTATCCTAAGATGGAAACTAATAAGGCAGGGGGAGAGGGGGGGGGGGTGAATTAGTTGTTTTGGAAAAGTGATGCCAAGTTAAAAACTTAAAAGCAAAGGAAGCAAGAGAAAGGATAGAGTAGAGAAGAACAAACACAAAAAGTTTATAATGGTTCAGATTACCTCAATCCTACATCCCCTTCCATAACAACTTGCTAAACTTTCACTAATCTTGAGTTTTTACAAGCTCAACTCTAACTTGGTGTTTTCACAAGCTCACGCTGAACTTTTACACTATTTGAGAATTTCCTTATAACTCCAATAAGAGTTTTTCCATGCTTATTCTAAAACCTAAGTGTTTCAAAGCTCACACTCAAACTTACTATGGTGTTTAATGCTCACACCCAACACTCAATAAGTACATAAAGAGTTTAAATGCAAAGAAGTAAAGGTTGCTGATTTTTGGCTATCACAAAGAAAACATTCATCACCTAAAAGTGAAACTTCTAGGAGTATTTATAGACAATTTTGTCGAACTAGCTGTTATAAGTAATGTTTTAGATTTTATTTGGCTAGTTGTTACAAATATAATAATTTTGCATAGCGATCGTCTAGTACAAGAGGATGGTCACCCAGGCAAGTTAGGAGGTCGTATGCTTGTCGAGGATGGTCAAATTGGATGACTCGGATTGAACTTCTGAGCACACTTGAGACAACAAACTCTACTACCAGTATATGTGATTTTAGCTTAGAAATTTACGGACGGTCACTCATGGGCAAGGACAGTCATGAAAATGTGTTACGTGACAGTTCTTCATATCGTGCCTATCACCACATTCCTTACTGTGAGTGTTGGAATATTTGTTACTTGAGGGGCGATCATCCTTATAGATGGACGGTCACAGATTATCATTTCACAGTCATTCCTATGGTCATACGAACACTACTATGATATATGTATTTCAAGGCTTTAGGGGCGATCGTCCAAGGCTGTGGAGTGACTGTGTTTTTTAATCTTGTTCTAGAAATATATTGAGCATTTTATTCCTATACCAAGCATCTTAAAAACATATTAAATGCATCATTCAAGTTGAGTTCTAAAGATCAAAATTGAGAGTATTTGGTTAACAATCTCCCTTTATTTTTTTTACTTTGGCAATCAAATTGAATGGAGTTGGATTAAACAATAATATAAATTGACAATATAAATTGACAATTTTCCTTTATAATCTCGCCCTAAACTTATGCTTTATTTAAGTTATTTGAATAATTATGCACTTTTAGTTCTATTTCATATTGTGTTTAAAAATTTATTCCTATTGAATTTCAGTTAATGCAATATTTTCAAAGATTAATGTTTAATGTTTTTATTTAACAATCAATTTCTCCATCCAATATCTCAAATTTTTATTTATTAATCAATTTCTCTATCCAATATCTCTAATTTCTTCCCCTTTGACAAAGGCAAAAATAATAAAAAGAAGTTCATTCTTTAAAAAGGAGAAAAACATTACATGCTAGTAAAAATCAAAACAACTTGCAAAAAAAAGCTAGTCAGAATCTTCATCTTCTGGTTCTTCCTCTACCAATGGGGCCTTGCCCTTGTTTAGAGGTGTTGAGGAATGTTGTATAGGAGAGAGTGTTGTAGGATGATTTTTAAAAAATATGATCAAATTTGATGGTTCTAAATTTATAAGTTCTTGCACAAACACCAATTTTTCACACGATATGTAGAATGTATAAGATTATTCATTCAAAGAGCCTCCATCAATCATTCATATGTTATTTTTAATGAAATTCAGTCTATCTTCATTCAATAGTTTTGTTAAGATATCAGCAAGTTGATTTTGGGTGTCTATGAATTCTAAAACAACATTTTGCTTTTGAACATTGTCTCTTAAGAAATGATGCCCAATATCTATATATTTAGACCTAGAATGTTGGATTGGATTTTTGGATAGATTAATGTCACTTGTATTATCATATTTAATAGGAATGTGATCAAATGTTTTACCATAATCTAGAAATTTTTATCACATCCAAAGAACTTGTGTGCAATAAAAACCAACCGCAACATATTCGGCTTTTATAGTGGATAGAGCAACTGACACTTATTTCTTACTAAGCCAAAAAACTAGGCAATCACCAAGAAAATGACATGCACCGATCATGCCCTTTCTATCCAATAGGCTGCAGACATAATCCGCATTCGAAAAACCTACAATGTCAAATGATGTATTTCTAGGATGCCAATGTTCTAAATGCAATGTTCCATTTAAATATTTTAAAATCCTTTTGGTGGCATTCAAATGGGATTTTTTAGGGCATGGTTGAAATCTAGCACACAAACAGACACTATACATTATATCGAGTTTAGAAGCAGTTAACTAAAGTAGGGATCCGATAATACCTTGATACTTCTTCTCATCTACTTTCTTACCAAATTCATCTTTCTCCATCTTCAAGGATGCTCTTATTGGAGTTTTTCTTACTTTACAACCATCCATGCAAAATGTTTTGAGAAGTTCGTTTGTGTATTTTGATTTATTGATAAAGATACCATCCTTGCATTATTTAACATGTAGACGAAGAAAGAATTTAAGTTCACCCATCATACTCATTTCAAATTCCCTAGTCATACAAGAAGCAAACTCTTTGCACAAAGATTCATTAGCAACACCAAATATAATGTCATCAACATAGATTTGAACAATTAAAATGTTGTGAAATTTCTTTTTGACAAATAGTATAGGTATCAACTTTACCTTTTGTAAAACCATTTTCCAACAAATATGTACTGAGTCTATCATACCAAGCTCTTGGAGCATATTTGAAACCATACATTGCCTTGATTAATTTAAAAACATAATTTGGAAATTTATAATTTTCAAAACTTGGAGCTTGTTCAACATAGACTTCCACATTAATAAAGCCATTTAGGAATGCACTTTTGACATCCATTTGAAAAGGTTTGAAATTCATGTGACATGCAAATATAAGTAAGAATCTAATTGCTTCTAATCAAGCAACCGGAGCAAATGTCTCATCATAGTCAATGCATTCTTTTTGGTTATAGCCTTTAGCTACCAATCTAGCTTTGTTTCTAGTAATGAGACCATATTCATCAAGTTTATTCCCATACAACCATTTGCAGCCAATAATTGGACGATCCTTAGGTCTAGAAACAAGCTCCCATATTTTATTTCTCTCAAATTGGTTGAGTTCATCTTGCATTGCAATCACCCAACATTCATCATTAAGAGTCTCCTCAATAGTCTTTGGCTTAATTTGAGATACAAAAGCAACATTAGAATCTAAATGTTTAAGTTTGGAACTAATAGCTAATCCTTTTGAAGTGTCACCAATGATTTGTTCTTTTGGATGGTCCTTTTGATAATGATAATCTTTGGGTAATTCTTGAGTCTCTTCTTGATCCACAATTTGTTCTAGCTCATCATTGTTTTCCTTTGGATCATTGTTTGTCTCAAGCTCTTCAAATGTACCTATAAAATCATTATGAACACTACCTTTCCCATGATCAAGCTTAAAGGATTCATCAAAGATAACATGCATTGATTCCTCAACTACTAGAGTTCTCCTATTAAATACTCTATATACTTTACTGGTAGGTGAATATCCTAAGAATATACCTTCATCCTATTTGGATGAGAATTTTTCAAGGTTGTCATTGGTATTTAATATGAAGCATTTGCACCAAAATACTCTAAGGTATGATATTTTGGGTTTTCTTCCATTCCATAGCTCATAAGAAGTTTTATTTATTAAAGGTTTTTTAAACACATGATTTGCAATGTAACAAGCAGTATTAATAGCTCTCGCCCAAAGGTAAGAAGGTAAATTATACTCATTGAGCATTTTTCTAGCCATTTCTAAAAATGCAACCCTAACCAAGCCACTAACTTTACCTTCTTTTTTTCCCAAGATACCCATGGATCAGCCTACTGATTCCCATGAAAGGCAAGCCTTCATCAGGACCGTCCTTGAGAGGCAAGAGGATGGTTTCAAAAGCATTCTTGTTAGTCAGCAAATTGATTTCAATAAAACCTTGGTTTATTGACTGAGTGCATAGTGCAACTCCATAATCTCTAAGGTTCAAAACATGTTGTATAGAAAATAGCCAAACACTAGTTCATCTTTCACTAAATCATTACTGCCATTAACTTAACCCAGAAGGGGTAACAAAAAAGTTGCCTAATGTTCTGCCACCCAGCTTTCCTGTGAATCTTTTTCAAAGGGGAGAACACCCTGAAACCCTCCTTCTCATGGAAAAACTGGAAGCAATGAAGAAGCAAATTGAAAACTTTAAGCATAGAGATGAGACCTTGGACCTTGAGTCTTTGACTCTATATCCTGAAGCATGGTTACCACTTAAGATCAAAATGCCTGAGATGGACAAGTTTGATGGACTACATGCCCTAAAACTCACCTTAAGATGTATGTGGGATCCCTCAAACCCATGGGACTCAATGACGAGCTCCTTGCTCATTTATTCCGGAGATCTCTCATTGGTGCTATTGTTAGATGGTTTATGGACCTTGACAAAAATAAATACCAGACCTAGGAAAATATATGTAATGCCTTTCCTAAATATTACCGCTATAACATTGAAGTGGACATCACAAGAAGGGACCTTGAAAGAAGAAAATAGGTCGAAAGGAATCATTCTCCTCTTTCCTTATGAGGTGGAGAGGAAAGGCAGTACAAATGGTCAATCATCCTTCAGAACAAGAATAAATTCACATTATTATCAAGAACCCGCTGCATGTTTATCAGACTCACCTTCCACTTGAAGTGCTAATTTTGGAGATTTAAGTAAAACCTTCAGCCATAGCTCTGTCAGGGTTCACTTTTGATTTAGTCTAGTTCATAGAAGAAGAGGTAGATGAAGAACTTGATCCCTTTGATTTTAATCTGTATGGTAACCCAGCAGTTGCCATTATCCTCAAGCATATGAATTATTTTCCTAGATTGGGATTGGGTAAGAATGAACAAGGAATTTTATAGTTCCCAGATTAGCCCTCAGTTTAGCCACTATTTGGCTTGGGTTATATACCTACTCAAGAGGATATAGTAGAAATGGAAGAGAGAGCTAAGTAAAAAATTGAATGCAAGAAAATGGAAGAATTGTTTGGCTGGCCCATGATACTTGTTAAAGAAGGAATAGATTCCCTTTATTATAGATTTTTTGACCATTGCTTAATCCCATCACAAATGAGCTAACCCCAGGTTTTGAAATTTTCTTTGATGTCAGGCTTAGCTTTGAGCATAGCAAGCCTACCTTAGAGCCAATAGAAGATTTTGAAGACAAAAAGGTGCCAAGTCTATTTCAAGTAGTTGTTGGTAGTGAGAAGAATTTGGTAACATTTGCATAGATAATTCAGCCTGATATTATATGATTTTATTAAATTTGAGGCATTTTTGCATAGGTTATAGCTTGAGGAGGAAATGCAGCTAAATGGAGAAAAGATGCTGAATGTATTTGGAAAAAGCCTTGGGTGTAACCATTGGGCAAGACTTATGCCCAAAGGGGCCTGATACTTGAAGATTATATGTACCAACTGGGAATCTTGATTTTCTTGGGACACTTTAGATATGATTTTTGAGTAGATTTTCAGAGATATTAGGATTTATTTACTCTCTTATTAAGTTGATAATATTTAGAAATTTTAACGACTGTTAATTTTTATTTATTTATTTTGTATTTTTATTTTTATCTTCCTAATTAGAGTAGGAAATTGGAAGGGTATTAGGAAATTGGAAGGGTATTAAAGCCAAATTATTGGCAGCCCTAACTCTCTTTTTCTTTTTCTCTTTATATGTTATTCACGTTTAACAATAGAGCTCTGAATTTATATTTTAGTTTTCTTCAATTAAAGCATGTGTAACTAAACTCTATTCAATTGAAGGAGTAATCAAGGTTTTCAATTCGTCAAGATTTGTGAGATCTAATCAACTCTTTTCTTATTTTCTTTAATTTCAGTATTTGTTTATGTTTATAGCTCAATCTTATTATTATTTTGTTAATTAAACAATAGGACCATTGCTTGATTAGTTGAATAATATATTGTCATTCAAAACTTAGAATCCATAATTGTTCTTAAGGTTTTGATGCTTGTGACAATTAGGCGTAGTACTAAGAAGATATGCAATCTAATTTCAATAAATTTCGCGGTATAATTTATTGATTACAATTAGGCCCTTCTAAATCTTAAAGTTGTTAGTGGGTTAAATTTTAAAGAACAACCTTATAGGGTTATTCAATAACAAGGATTAGTTATAGAGCATTTCTTAACTAATTTATCATCTAAGGAAGGATTGGCTAATGCGAGCGTCTCAGTTAGCTAGAATTAATTTGCTGAAAAATTAAAGGAAATTATTTTTTATCGATGATCAGATCTGAGAGTTGAAACCAAGATTATTCAGTTTGAATGAAATTCTACTATTGTTATTTTCTAATTTAAATTGTTGTTATTTAGATAGTTAATCTAAAATTTTAGATTTAATTTAATTCCAGATTTAATTTAATTTTAACTTTCAATTGCAAACCCTCTCTTTTTAATTTTCATTAGTTTTACTTTGAGTCTTCAAAAGAAACTAATTTAAGTAATCAATTCTCTGAGGATTCGACCCTATTCACCATTTTTATAATTTTATTTTGTCTAAGAATAGGTTTTAATTTTTAGTGGATTTGACACCCATCAAATTTTGATGCCGTTGCCGGGAATTGATATTAACTTGATTTATTTCTTTTGATTACCATGAATTTTATGGTTGCCAATTTCTATCAATTTGGATACGAGAGAGAAATTTCAAATGAGATAAATATATTCTCTCTTGAATCTAAGATTTCTTAGCTAATCACTTGGGTGCAAAAAATGGTTTAAGATAATAGGCAACAAGCTATAATCAATGAAAGTTGCGCATATATGGGATATCATACACTTCAATATGATTAACCACAATGGAATTATGATCCATACTTTAATGCTTACAATTTAGAGTGGGAAGATTATTCAAATTTCAACTATGGAATAGAGCTATCAAATTTTCAACAAAATTAGCCATGGCTACCTCAACAACAGCAGCCACCACCACCCACACCATGTATGTCTCTTGAAGAAATATTTGAATTATTCATGACTAATACTCAAGAATTTCAATAAGAGAGTAGAGCATGTATTCAAAATTTGGAGAATCAAATTAGCCAACTAGCATCATCTATATGCAAGCTGGAGTCTCAAGAAGAATTTTCCTCTCAAATGGTGGTTAATCTAGAAAAAAATTTAGGTAAAATTACCTTGAAGAATGAAGAAGAGCTACTAGAAAATTCACACCAAAGGATAAGTCTTAGATCTAAAATTGTTATGCAAGATGAGATACAATCTGTCAAGTCCAAATTTGATCAGCCTATACCATTGGTGATTCCACCCTTTTCTCATAAAGGTTTGCTAAGTCAGAAAAAGAAAAAGAGGAAATGGAAATTTTAAAGATTTTAAGAAAAGTTGAGACACCAAAATGGGAAGTAACAAACTCTAGTGTAACAATTATGAAAGTTCTCTTACGCCTAATATCGAAAAGATTATTTGGTATATCCACTAGAGCACGATGATAATGTCTAGCTAAAGACTTTAAATAAAGGAGCTTATTGGGAGGCAACTCAACTAAAATTTTTATTTTTTTCATATTCTCTTTAATATTTTATTTTATTTTAATTTATTTTCTTTGTTATTTTATCTTTAAGTTTGTTTAATTCCTTTTATTTTGTTCTAATTTACATTGTTTTGATTTTTTTTAAAAAAGCTTAGATTTTTCATTTTTAATTTTTAATTTTTCTTTTTTACTATTCATCTTCTTCTAAATGGAATCACTGGTGAATTCTTTTTCATGTCTGATATAGTACAACAAGAAGGTGAATTTTGATTCAACAATGGAGTAGTAGTTCCCTTTTAAGAGCTGTAAATTTTTTTGTCCTTTAAAGGAGTTACTAAAGGCTAAAAAGAGAACACTTTGCCAATTTGCCCATATGTCCTTACTAACATAAAACCCTACAAGCTGTTCTCTCTCTCAATCTCTTTTCTTCCAAGCCACCAACCACCCATCTTCTCTTCTCTCTCCATTCAAACTCTCTCCCACAAATGACCAATAGCCATGTACAACTAAAAGCCACTATCCCCAAAACCGAACAAATTTCCACCAAGAAAATAAGGAGCCACTCACACATTAAAAAAAGAGAAAGGTTGTGGCAACAACTATAGATGCAGTTCCAAATCAAAAATTACAATTTGAAATTCCAAATGAGCAACATCAGTTTAAGCAAGTCAGTTTGCTAATGTCATCTCACCTAAACAACCAGAGCTTATGAGATTAAACATTTAGAGTTGGATACACCAAAAGAGCGGTATCTGTATGAGAAAATTTATGCTTTGTCTATCATTCTAGGTAAGTATTCTAATTTCTCAATTGTTAGGTCTTTGAATATCATGAATTGTATTGTTAAATTGATTAAAGGAATTGGATGGGAGTCCCTTTCTATGATGGATAGCCCAATTTATGTGGAGCTATAGTTTAGAAATTTTATGCTACAGATGAGTTTTCCAAAACTGAAATTTTTACTTTAAATACACCTAACTTGATCAGATTTAGTTTAACGAGTAAATGGTTTATTGATTGAGTTTAGTAAAGCAATGAATTTTAGTTGAAATGATGATTTGTGTGATTTTTGTTAGGATTTTGTTGATGTTGATGGGTACTGAGCATTTTGTGAAAATACACTTGATCAATTCAACCCAAGAAAGTCTAAAGACATGTATTTTAAAGAACCAAAGTTTTAAAAATATTAATGGGTTTTTAACTTGTTCTTTTTCAAGAAGAAAGATGCAGCAGGTATCATGTTTAAAATTGAATAATTTTTTCTATAGTGCATTAGTCAAGAGAAGAAAGTTAGTCTAGGATTTTGTTAGTAATGATATTTGTGAATGTTATTTATTTTAAGAGACCATTAATCCTAGGTCCCATTATCACTAAGTTGGCTGTGCATGAGTAGTTAATAACTATGGTTTGCATTTATTTTATGCCCTTGCACCTCTAAAATTGAAAATTTTGGATGAGATGGGTTTATTGTGCAAGGAGAATGGTGTTTTTCTTTTGAATCCACTAGGTCTAGTTGTACCAAGAGACCAAAAAGTATTTTAGAAAAGCTAAAAGAAGTGTCGTTTGCTCGTATGCACTCTACAGATGCTAGTCTCTTGGTACAACTAGATGCAATTACAACAACTAAAAGAAAAGATCAGCAGATTGGAAGGCAATAACTTTATACTGTGGCATAACTCGCTAAGATGGAGCAAATACTGATCAGTATATCACAAAACTTAGGAATCCAAATTCCCTAGCAGTACTGACTTGCTTTTAGATGCACCTTTCCTCTAAAGAAATAACTGGGGAGTCCTATGTTCTTATATTTCTTTTTTATATTTACTCTTACATTGAGGACACTATAAATCCTAAGTGTGGGGGAGATTTTTTGAGATTTGAACTTATTTTTTGGCAGAGTTTTGTCGTTGGATTGTTCAATGGATTGATTTTTTTTAGAGTGCTACACCATATTCATTATTTTTATTGTGATTTAGCTAATACCTTGTGTTTTTAGGAAAAGGTTTTGCTTAATTTTGCTAAGTCACTGATTCTTAATCTTTGTTGTTGTTCTTTGTGTTTTTTTGATTTCTTAGCCAAAGCCCCATTTCTCATGTTAATTGATTTAAAGGTGAAATTTTGAATCTCAAATTGTTTTGGCAGTCTTAAGACTGATTGTTCTAGCTTGTTTCTTTTTGATTCACCTGTTGTGAGCCATTTTAATTGATATCTATCATTAGTAAATAATGTTTTAAGGAATTTTGCTCTGTGATATTCTTATTTAATCAACTTAATTAGTTGGGAGCATATAGCTAGGCTCATTTAATCTGTTTTGAGTTATTGTGTTTGAAATGAGAAAAATATTGAGAACTAAGCAAATAAATAAAAAGAGCTCAAAAAAGTTTAAAAAATGAACAATTTACTCCGCTAGTCAAAAGACTATAAGTATAGCTAGTAGCCATTTGATTTCGTGAACAGTTGAGTAATCGGATGGTGGCATCACAAATGTTTGCTCTCGCATCAAAAGGCTGGTGACGTATCATGTAACATCCCAACGACCTTGGGCTTACGACTTGGTCTTTTCACACAGCCCGCTTCAAGGGACTGCTACAGTACTGCTTCCCCTCACGGTTCCACAGCAGGATTTGTTTATTTGGCTCAATTAAGAGTCACATTCCTCATTTTGATCCCAAGACCTCCTTAAGAGAGTCTTTACCCTAAAACAAGTACCATTTCTTCTAAAAAATAAATATAATACCCTTATACCTTATACATGTATAATAAACACACCCAATATATGTAGAATATGCAAATACAGTATAAAAATATCACGACCTAGTTTAATAAAAATTTTCACATTTCTGATTTAAAATTTCAAATACTAAATATATAAAATTATAAAGTATATAAATATTCTTTACTTATTATAGGAATTCAAAATAAACATTTTATATGAAAATCTCTGGGAAAAATTCTTCAGAGTTTTATCTGTAATTTAAACATCTAAAAATTTATCAATTACACAACCTGCAAAAAGAACACTTCCAATAAACTATAAACCACATCTTCACCTCAACTTCTCAATTTTTCCACATTTTCTCAAAATATTTATACATATTCATATATATATATATAAATATATATATATATATATCAAAAACACACATATAAAAACCCATCATACACAATTTATCCAAAAGTCTTTATAACTTATAATGCATATACTTTAAAATCATAAACATAATATACATGATTTCATAATGTACAAAAACATAAAATGTATACATGATGACAAAAGGCTTGTTCTTGATGTGTCAAAAATTTGGTCAACGAGCAATCTCAAATCTAGACCTAGCCCGATCTAAAAGAACTCTCCGGCTCGACCGGATCTCCCCTGTCACCTACGCAATAAATTATAATCACGCTAAGCTAAAAGTCTAGCAATGCAACTTTGATAAAGGTAAACTTTAATACAATGCCAATGCATAATGCATTTGCATGCTATGCCATAATATAGTATTCCATTCAATTTAATAACATAAATTTTCATTTGTTTATGATTCACACAAACACACATACAAGCATGGGCCCAATAAACTAATACATTATTCAAATTTCAGAGTTACTGTTTTGGTCCAAATTGACACCAAATGTCTAGTCCCGAAGGCAAAATATATCATAGTGACGCCAAGCGTCTAGCCCCAAAGGCAAATAGTGAGGATAACCTCATATGTAACATCCCAACTAGGCTTCAAGGGCTACGCCCAACTCAGATTCAAGGGACTGTTACATCCTAGGTATACCGCCAAACACAGAACTATGAAAATTGAATAGCATACTAGACACACAATTATTTCACATTTCCCATTCTCAATTCCTTTCTCATATTCCATTTCTCTCATTCAAATCAATGTTATTTCATTTCATCACATTACAGGGTATTTCATAATAAAATCACATTCCATACAATTTAGCCATTTACAATGGCTTTTTACAATGTTTATAATGCATACACATCAACTCACATGCCATAACACAATGTATATGGATTTTCAAATGATCAAGTAGCTTAACACATTTTCCATTTAAAATGTGTTAAGCCAAAATTAAATGCAAGTACTTTAAAACTATCAAAGCATGTACTTACCTCACTAAGCACTTAAATGCAAGCTTAAAATCTCCCACCAACCTTCACTTCCCTCTTCAACACTAGGATTGAGCAATTCACTTCTCCTTAATGCCTTTACACAATGTGATTAAATACAATAATTTAATATCACATTTTAAGGCATTTTCAACATTAAACCCTAATTAAACATCACTCCTACAAATTCCAAAAATTTAGTATTTCCTTACTTTAACATTAGAATTCCATTCTATTTCATTTAAATTAGTGTTTTAAGTTTATTTATATTATTAAAAACACATTTTAACATGTTTCATTCATACACATTACTTAAATACTCACTCTTATTCAAAACCCTAAAATGGCATAACCTTTACCAATAAAGGTTTTCATTCTAACCTATTCCAATTATTAATTGAAGCTTATTTCCTTCACTGATACCATGAATTAACATGATTTAAACATTAAAATTTAACAATTCACCATTCTTTAAAATTTCTCTTTCCAAAACCCTAAACTCAAAACTACCTCATCCAAACTCTAACCAAACTTAACCAAATCTTCCATTTGACTTTAAAATCCTTGTTTATGCATCAAAACAACACATTTGGAATCAATTTTCACAATTAAAACACATAATTCCAAGAATCCAAATTTTTCATAACCCTAAATTCTCTCTCTTCACCCAACTCATCCCAAACTTAATCCTTTCTTCCATTTAACTTGAATATCATTAATAATTAATCAAAATAGCTTCATTCATGCCCAATTAAACAATTAAATCATGCTAATAGAAAATCACAAAATCCACATATTTATAGTTTTCTTAGAAATTCAAAAATTAGGGAAGAAAGCTTGCTTACTTGTTAGAAAATCACCAAAACTCCACTTAGTTTCTTAAAATCTCTTCAATCTTAGGTAGCTTGGAAGAAAAGAATATCTCTCTTTCTCTCTAATGGTGTCACATTTTTTGAAAAAGAAGAAGGAAGAAGAAGACTAATTTTAATTTTCTCTTTCTTTCCACTTAAAAAAAAATATGACCATATATAAATATTATTTTATTTTAATAAATAATTAGTTATTTAATTATTTTAAAATCCAAAATTACCTCTTCGAATAAAAAATAATTTATTTTTAATTTATTTAAATAATTTTTAATTTATAAGATATAATTACCATTTTACCCTTAGACTTTTGACTTTTCTTTTAAAAGAGTTGACTAATGTATATGTTAAGTATATGTTAGGTATATTTCACATATACATTCTACTTTTTCACTTAAAATCCTTTCATTTTCCATTTAAATCATTTCTTTAACTTATTTGAATTAAAATTTATTTTATTTAATTTAATTCCAAAAATATTACAGATGTTACAATTCTCTCCCACTAAAGAAAAAATTTCATCCGCGAAATTACTTGCTATCAACTCTGGAACAACTGGGGAAACTGACTCCGTATTGTCTGCTCACTCTACCATGTTGCCTCCTCAGTGATATGATTCCTCCAAAGGAATTTTACAAGTGGCACCTTTTTGTTCCTCAACACTTTTACCTCTCGTGCCAAAATCGCCACTGGTTCTTTCTCGTAAGTCAAATCTGGGCTTACCTCAATAGACTCCACTGATAGGATATGAGATGGGTCTGATTTGTACCTTTGAAGCATAGAAACATGGAAGACATTATGTATACGGTCTAACTCAGGTGGCACAGCCAATCTGTAAGTCACTGGACCAACTCAACTTCTCTTTGCAACTAAATCTCAAAATCTTCTTCCATGGAGACACCTTTAGAAACACTTTTCTCCCACGATGAACTCTATATCTTTCCTCTTAAAATCTGTATAGGATTTCTGTCGGTCTGAAGCTGCTTTCAGCCGACCCCGAATCAATTTCACTTTCTCTTCTATTTCTTTAATCAAATCAGGATCGACCAATTTACCTTCTCCAACCTCATCTTAACACAAAGGTGTCCTGCATCTCTTGTCATACAAGGCCTCATAAGATGCCATCTCAATACTGGACTAATGACTATTGTTATACGTATACTCAATCAGTGGTAAGAATCTATCCCAGCTCCCAGTGAAATCAATGATACAACTCCTCAATATATCCTCTAAAATCTGTATCACTCTCTCTAACCACCCATCTATCTGAGGATGGAAAGCAGTACTAAAAAGTAACTAAGAACCCAATACATCCTGCAAACTCCTCCAAAACCTCGATGTAAACTGAGGATCTCGGTTTGACACCAAAGGGTCTAGGACTCCGTGTAACCTCACTATCTCACTGATATATAGCTCAGCCAATCTCTCAAGTGAGTAATACATCCAAACTAGAAGAAAATGAGCAGTCTTCATCATCTGATCAACTATCACCCAGATTGCATCATGCTTCTTCTAGGTCAAAGGTAGTTCAGTCACAAAATCCATCATTACTCACTCCCATTTCCACTCTGGTACTGATAATGGCTGAAGCAACTGTGAAGAAACTTGGTGCTCAGCCTTCACTTTCTGGAAAGTGAGACATCTGGATACAAACTCTGCTATGTCCCATTTCATACCTGACCACCAATAATGTTATTTAAAATCTTGATGCATCTTGGTACTACCGGGGTGCATAGCATAAACTGGCTGATGTGCTTCCTCTAATATTGTTCTCTTCAATCATGTATCATCAGGAATGCACAACCTATATTTGTACCATAGACCGCCATCATCTCTCACATGAAAGTCTTGACTCTGCCCCTTTTGTCAATCTGATGCAATCTTTTAGATCTTCTCATCTGCCAACTGGGATTCCCTAACTTGATCCAACAACACTGGTCTCAATTGCAACTGAGCCATCAATGCACAATCATTACAAGACTCAAATCTAGCATGCAATGCTCTCAACTCAATAAGCAACGAGAGCGAATAAGTAGTCAAAATTGCTAAAGACTTCAACTTAAGGTATCAGCAACAACATTTGCCTTTCCAGGATGATAATCAATCAAATAGTCATAGTCTTTAATCAACTCTAACCATCGTCTCTGCTGAAGATACAGCTCTCTCTGAACACCCAGATACTTCAAACTCTTATGATCAATATAAATGAAGCATTTCTCCCCATATAAGTAATGCTGCCAAATCTTCAATGCAAAAACTATAGCTGCTAATTTCAAATCATACATTGGGTAATTCAGCTCATGTAGTTTCAACTGTCGAGAGGCATAAGCAATGACTCTACCTTCCTACATCAGAACATAATCTAAACCACTATGTGAAGCATCACTCTCAATAAGGTTACCTTCCGTAGGCAAGGTAAGGACAGGAGCCTGAGTCAACATCTCCCTCAGCTGCTCAAAACTCGCCTGACACTAATCTATCCACACAAATCTAACTCCTTTCCAAAGTAATCTAGTGAGTGGAGTAGCTATCACAGAAAAACCTTTCATAAACCGACGATAATAGCCTGCCAAACCTAGAAAACTTCTAACTTCTATCACAGTCTTTGGTGGACTCCAATTCAAAATAGCCTTAACTTTACTCGGATCAACTCCAATACCCTCTATTGAAATCACATGACAGAGAAAAGCCACCTGATCAAGCCAGAACTCACACTTAGATAGCTTAGCATACAACTGCTTCTGTCTCAGAGTCTGCAGTACAATCTGTAAATGCTTGTCATGATCCTCCTCATTACATGAATATACCAAAATATCATCAATGAAAACCACCACACACTGATTTAGATAGGGTCTGAATACCCTATTCATCAAATCCATAAATGTTGCTAGTGCATTTGTCAATCCAAAGGGCATCACCAAGAACTCATAATGCAATACCTTGTGTAGAAAGTTGTCTTAGGTACATCTTCACCTCAAACTCTTAATTGATGGTACCCTGATCTCAAGTCAATCTTAGAGAATACTGCTGCTCCTTTCAATTGATCAAAGAGATCATCTATCCGAGGCAATGGATACTTATTCTTGATGGTCACCTTATTAAACTGCCTATAATCAATAAATAATCTCAAGGGACTATCCTTCTTCTTCACAAATAACATGGGCGCTCCCCAAGGGGACACACTAGGGCGACCAAACCCTTTATCCAACAACACCTACAACTGCACCTTCAACTCTTTGAACTCAGCAGGTGCCATACGATAAGGAGTAATAGATATAGGAGTGGTTCCAGGCAACAAATCAATACCAAACTCAACCTCTCGCTCAGGGGGTATCCCTGGCAACTCCTCAGGAAAAATATCTAAAAACTCGGCAACTGTGGATATACTGTCAAGCTGGGAACCCACTACTCTAGTATCTATTACATGAGCAAGATATGCCTCACATCCCTTCCGAATCATCCTCCTCGTTGAAACAGCTGAAACAAATATGGATGAGAGATGTCTCTGCTCACTAGATACCATCACATTTCTACCATCATGTATTCTTAGGGTAACATGTTTCTGTTGACAGTCTACCATAACCCCATGCCTGGATAACCAATCCATGTCTAAAATCAAATCATACTCCTTGAAATACATCTCAATCAGGTCGCTGAGGATTTCCTCATCCTGAACCACAACTGGACTATCTCAGTGCACCCTGCTAACCACAATACTATGCCCTAAAGGATTTTTCACCAAAACATCAAATCCTAGGGACTCTGAATGCAAATCACTCACAGGCAAGATGGATGCACTAATGTATAAATGAGTCAACCCAGGGTCTATCAAAGCAAGGACTGAAGTACCAAATAATGGAAAAGTATCAGTAATAACGGCTGAAGCATCTGGCTACCTCTGCATCACATATACCCACTGTGATGGCCCTACCTCATCTGGTATACTACCTGCTGTAGAACCTCCTCTATGACCAGACCATGTTTGACCCCCTCTGCTAAAACCTCTGCCACCACGACCCCCTCTAACAATGGATCTAGAAATTGTTGTATCTGTCTGCCTGTCCTCTGGTGGCTCTGGGCAATCTTTGAAGAAATGATCCGGTGATCCACATCTATAACACACTGCTGGTGCACCTGTCCTCTAGCAGGCACCTTCATGTATCCTACCACAATGAACACAGGTAGGTAGAGCAGGCCTCTGAGTCACTAGGGTCGGGGCACTAGCCACTGAGGCTGCAAGTCTCTGTCTCTGCCTCTACTGCTGTGATGACCTGCCAGGCTATCCCTGGCTCCTACTAAACATCTAAGGATATCCCCCTTCAACCTCTCTTCATTGATGAAGACCCTGCCTCACCTTGAGGTCTCCTAACTCTGCTCTCCTCCGCTCTGGCAGCTGCTGTAAGACCCTGTGCCTTCTCTACACTCCTGGCAGCTACAACCAACTGGAAAAAAATCCTAATATCGGGAGCCTACCACTAAGCACATAATAGAGGGTCTCAACCCCTCCTCAAACCTCCAGCGTCAGTCAATCTCATCAGAAATGATCCCACCAGTATACTGACTCAATTGGGTAAACTCTATCTCATACTCTGACACTGTCCTAGTATCCTGCCTCAAACTCAAGAACTCTATCTGCTTGAACTCCGATGGGAAATCATCATAGGTGAGGACTGGTGAATCATCCAAAGCATGTGGAACCGTCTTCCACTAATCATATGCATCCCTCTGCAAAAGAGATCTGGCATAATCAAACTACTCATCCGAACTAGCCTGCAACTGAATGAATACTCTCTAGACCCTATCAAGCCACTACTCTGATACAGCAGGGTCTGTAGTACTAATAAAGTCCTCAGCTCCAAATTTCCTCAACTTATCATATTTCCTCGTCAGCAACTGCGGCTGCGACTGCGGTGGCGGTGACTGTTGTACTAGAGCCTGCCTCAATAGCTCCACCATATGCCGTACCCAGCCCAGTAAAATCTCATCAACTGCTGGTCTCTCTGGCATAGAAGTAGGTGCCCCTCTAGCAATCTTAGCTTTAGCTCTAACTCTACCCTCACCAGGAGCCACACTCTCAGCACTATCCTCTGCAAACTGATGCGTCCGAGATGCCATAACTATTTATATCTACAAATACAGTAGAAATTGTCACGTCAGAGATCAAAAAATGCCCATGTCAATGCATGTATTACAATTTAAAATCATATTTAAAATTTCCATTTTCTCTCTCTAAAAACCCACCTAGGTCGAGAACCTCAAACCTAGGCTCTTATACCAAAATAAATGTAACACCCTTATACTCTATACACATATAATACACAGACCCAGTATATGTAGAATAAGCATATATGGTACAAAAATGTCATGATCCGATTTAATAACAATTTTCACAATTTTTATTTAAAATTTCAAATACTAAATATATAAAATTATATAGTATATAAATATTTTTTACTTGTTATAGGAACTCAAAATAAATATTTTACATGAAAGTTTCTAGGAAAAATTTACCAGAGTTTTGTCTGTAATTTGAACATCCCAAAATTTATCAATTACACAACCTGCAAAAAGAACACTTCCAGTAAATAATAAACCACATCTTCACATTAACTTCTCAATTTTTTCACATTTTCTCAAAACATTTATACATATTCATATATATATATATATCCAAAACACACATATAAAAACCCATCCTACACAATTTATCCAAAAGTTTTTATAACTTACAATACATATACTTTAAAATCATAAACATAATATACATGATTTCATAATGTACAAAAACATAAAATGTATACATGATGGCAAAAGGCTTGTTCTTGATGTGTCCAAAATTTGCTCAACGAGCAATCTCAAATCTAGACAAGGCCTGGTCTAAAAGAACTCTCCGGTTGACCGGATCTCCCCTGTCACTTGCGCGATAAATTACAATTGCACTAAGCTAAAAGCCTAGCAGTACAACTTTGATGAAAGTAAAACTTTAACACAATGCCAATGCATAATGCATTTGCATGCTATGCCACAATGTAGTATTCCATTCAATTTAATAACATAATTTTTCATTTCTTTATTAATCACACAAACACACATACAAGAATGGGCCCAATAAACTAATACATTATTCAAATTTTAGAGTTACCATTTTGGTCTAAATTGACACCAAGTGTCTAGCCCCGAAGGCAAATCATATCATAGTGACGCCAAGCATTTAGCCCCAAAGGAAAATAGTAAGGATAACCTCATATGTAACATCCCAACTAGGCTTCAAGGGCTACGCCCAACCCAGCTTCAAGGGACTGTTACATCCTAGGCATGTCACCAAACACAGAACTCTAAAAATTAAATAACATACTAGAAACACAATTATTTCTTATTTCCCATTCTCAATTCCTTTCTCATATTCCATTTTTCTCATCAAATCAATGTTATTTCATTTTATCACATTACAAGGT
Organism: Garcia nutans; assembly: GCA_947685225.1. Classification (NCBI taxonomy): domain Eukaryota; kingdom Viridiplantae; phylum Streptophyta; class Magnoliopsida; order Malpighiales; family Euphorbiaceae; genus Garcia; species Garcia nutans. The sequence goes on along the minus strand of CANTUV010000024.1, from coordinate 8,380,704 downwards.
ATTTCATAATAAAATCACATTCCATACAATTTAGCCATTTAAAATGGCTTTTCACAATGTTTATAGTGCATACGCAACAACTCATATGCCATAACACAATGTATATGGATTTTTAAATGATCAAGTAGCTTAACACATTTTTCATTTAAAATGTGTTAAGCCAAAATTAAATGCAAGTACTTTAAAACTATTAAAGCATTTACTTGCCTTACTAAGTACTTAAATGCAAGCTTAAAATCTCCCACCAAACTTCACTTCCAAATTGCTCTTCAACACTAGGATTGAGCAATTCACTTCTCCTTAATGCCTTTACACAATGTAATTAAATACAATAATTTAATATCACATTTTAAGGCATTTTCAACATTAAACCCTAATTAAACATCACTCCTACAAATTCTAAAAATTCAGCCTTTCCTTACTTTAACATTAGAATTGCATTCTATTCCATTTAAATTAGTGTTTTAAGTTTATTTATATTATTAAAAACATATTTTAACATGTTTCATTCATACACATTACTTAAATACTCACTCTTATTCAAAACCCTAAAATGGCATAACCTTCACCAATGAAGTTTTTTCATTCTAACCTATTCCAATTATTAATCCAAGCTTATTTCCTTCACTAATACCATGAATTAACATGATTTAAACATTAAAATTTAACAATTCACCATTCTTTAAAAATTCTCTTTCCAAAACCCTAAACTCAACACTACCTCATCCAAACTCTAACCAAACTTAACCAAATCTACCATTTGACTTTAAAATCCTTGTTTATGCATCAAAACACACATTTGGAATCAATTTTCACAATTAAAACATATGATTCCAAGAATCCAAATTTTTCATAACCCTAAATTCTCTCTCTTCACCCAACTCATCCCAAACATAATCCTTTCTTCCATTTAACTTGAAAATCATTAATAATTAATCAAAATAGCTTCATTCATACCTAATTAAACAATTAAATCATGCTAATAGAAAAATCCCAAAATCCACATATTCATAGTTTTCCTAGAAATTCAAAAATTAGGGAAGAAAGCTTACTTACTTGTTAGAAAATCACCAAAACTCCACTTAGTTTCTTAAAATCTCTTCAATCTTAGGTAGCTAGGAAGAAAAGAAGATTTTTCTTTCTCTCTAATGCTGTCACATTTTTTGAAGAAGAAGAAGGAATAAGAAGACTAATTTTAATTTTCTCTTTCTTTCTACTTAAAAAAATATGACCATATATAAATATTATTTTGTTTTAATAAATAATTAGTTATTTAATTATTTTAAAACCCCAAATTACCTCTTCCATCCAAAAATAATTTATTTTTAATTTATTTAAATAATTTTAAGTTTATAAGGTACAATTACCATTTTGCCCTTAGTCTTTTGACTTTTCTTTTAAAAGAGTTGACTAATGTATATGTTAAGTATATGTTAGGTATATTTCACATATACATTCTACTTTTTCACTTAAAATCCTTTTATTTTTCATTTAAATCATTTCTTCAACTTATTTAAATTTAAATTTATTTTATTTTATTTAATTCAAAAATATTAGGGATGTTACATATCAGGCAAGCGTAAAGGTGCTCAAAAGTAACAATAACAAGTTTCTTGACAGTAATTTTTATATGACTCAACGGATTAATTATTGCCTTCTGTATGTAAATAGGTTTCCACTTGGTAGTTAATTGTCATCAAAGTAGGGCAAGATTCTTGACATTTTATATTGATAATTCTATTGAATGGGTTGCTCATACTTGTGAATTAACAAAAAAGTTATTCTATGAATTTTCAATCTTTTGTTGTCATTTTGTTTGAGGTTATTTTAATGTTATAGTTTGAATTGAGAATTGATGAATGTGGGGTAGTGTTTTTAAATTGTAAAGTGCATGAGGGCAAGCACTATTCAAGTGGGGGGAATTTGATAGTGAGCAGAATTGGCTAACATTTGCATAGATAAATTAGCCTGATATTATGTGATTTTACTAAATTTAAGGCATTTTTGCATATGCTATTTCTTGAGAAGGAAATGAAGCTAAATGGAGAAAAGATGTTGAAAGTAGCTAGAAAAAGCCTTGGGTGTAACCCTTGGGCAAAGCTTGTGCCCAAAGGGTTCTGATACTGGAAGATTATATGTGCCTGCTAGAAATCTTGATTTGCTTGGGATACTTCAAATATGATTTTTGAGCAGATTTCCAGAGATATTAGGATTTATTTATTTCCTTATTAAGTGGACAATATTTAGAAATTTTAACAGATGTTAACTTTTATTTATTTATTTTTGTAATTTTATTTTTATCTTCTTAATTATAGGAGGAAATTGGAAGGGTATTAAGGCAAAATTATTGGAATCCCTAACTCTCTTATTATTCTTCTCTTTATATGTTATTCATTTTTATAGTAGAGCTCTGAATTTATATTTTAGTTTTCCTCAATTAAAGCATGTGTAACTAAACTCTAATAAGTTGAAAGAGTAATCAAGATTTTCAATGTAATATCCCAAACTATACCCTAAAATTTTGGAAATGTTTATTGTTGAAATTGGAATAAATGATTTTAAAGTGTGTACAAAGGATTTAAAGGAAAGAGAAGTATGTATATGTTGTATATATAGAGATATATACAACATATATAAGTCAACTTTTATTTAATGGTCAAATGAGATATTTTGGTTATTTTAAAATGGGAATTAATTAAGTGGATGATCATATTTATTATTATTATAATATTTAATTGCTTGGTGGATATTAAAAGAGTATTTTGTGGTTAAGAGGGTTGGCTTGGGTTGACTTTCCTATCATCTTCTTCTTTCTTTTTGTGCTTAGCCGGCCATCACCATTAACAAGAGGGAAAGAGAGATTTTATTCTTCCAAACTCCAGATTGAAGGGTGTTTCAAGTGATCAAGTTGGAATTCTAAAGATTTTCTTCACTTTTGGTAAGTTTCCAACTTATTTCCTTGGTTTTCTTTTGAGTTTGTGTATTGAGCTTGGTGTATGGTTGTTGATGATATGTGTATGGTTAATTTTGATGTGATTGAGATTGTGTTGTCTATTTGGCTTTGATTTTGGGGTGGTTTGAAGGATAGGTTAAGTTTGGTGATGGAAAGTAAGTGTTGTGGATTATGTGGGTTGCGTTGTGATTTGTGTTTGATGTATGTATTGAGTTTTTTTGGTGTTTATGCAATTTTATTATGGTTTATTGATGGTTTTGGGTAAGATTGTTTGGAGTGAAAAAGGGTTAAGTAAGATGTTTATTGGATGTGGTGTTGTTGGTGTAGAAATCAGGGTTTTTGGCCTGACACGCCTATGAGCATGGCAAGTCTTTGGTCGTGTCGATGGTTCTATTTTCTAGATGGGTGACACGATCGGTGACACGTCCATGTCACTGAGTGTGTCACAGCTTCTGTGTTGGAGTAGTATTGACGCGTCTAGTGACACGCCCATATCACTGAGCGTGTCATAACTACTGTGATGTTGGTGGATTGACACGGCCAGTGACACGCCCATGTCACTGAGCGTGTCATAGCTTCTGTGTTGAGGGAGGATTGACACGGCCAGTGACACGCCCATGTCACTGAGCGTGTCAAAGCTTCTGTGTTGTGGATTTAGGGCACGATCAGGGACACGCCCGTGTTGTTGAGCGAGTCATGTGTAGAGTTTGCCCCAGTTGGTTCTTGTTCTTATTTTCTTATGTGTATCACTAAGTGAGTGTGTATAATCATCTTTGGATTAGGTTTTGAAGAGATTGAGTTGCCCTAATCCAAGTGTTGAAAGATTCTTGAAAGAGGAGCTTGGAATTGTTGTGAGTTGCTCTTAGAGGTAAGTACAAACCCTACATTATTGCATACATTTACATGATTTTGGGACTTAACACATTTGGTTGAAAAATGTGTTAAGTTACCTATTATATTGTTGATATATGAGAATGGTGAAATGATTTGTATTATGTAACATCCTAAAATTTTTGAAAATTTCTAATTTTTGGAAAATTGGACAAAATAAATTATAATTTAAAAGGATAAATTAAATTAATGGTTTTAAATGAAAAATGAAGGGATTTTAAATGAAAAAGTGAAATATATATATATGATATATATGCAAAATATACATAACATATAAAAGTCAACACTTTTTAAAAGAAAAGGGTATTTTGGTAATTAAATCTTATAAATTCAAAATTAATAAAATAATTCAAAAACAAATTATTTTTTAATGGAAGAGGGAAATTAGGACTTTTAATTTATTAAAAAAATAATTAAATATTAAATATTAAATTATTTTAATATATATATATGGTTAAAAAGAAAAATGAAAGGAAAAGAAAGGTAAAAGTCTTCTTCTTTTTCTTCAAGGACGTGGCTTCCATGGGAGATTGAAGAACAAGGATTTTGCTTCTTCCATACTCCATAAATTGAAGGAATTAATAAGTTTCAAGTGGATTTTTGGTGATTTCCATCAAAATTAGTAAGTTTCCATCTCTTTTCTTTGAATTCCATGAAAAATGAGATTATGTGAGAATTTGGGTTTTTATATAGTATGATATAATTGTTGGAATTGGTGTGTATGATGTTATTTTGGGTAGTTAACAATGATTCTAAGGTTAGATTGAAGAGATGATGGATTTTGGTTAAAGAATGGTGAAGAGAGAGAATTTAGGGTTATGGATTTTTGGGGTTTTGAAAACATGAATTTTAATTGTGCAAATTGGTTCTAAATGAGTTGTTTTGATTCATAAACAAGTATTTTAAATTCAAATATTGGATTTGGTGGTGTTGGGTTGGAGTTTGAGAATGGAAGTGGAGATTTAGGGTTTTGGAAAAGTGATTTTCCAAAGTGGTTGAATTGTGTGATTTTATTTGTTTAAACATGTTTTTTAGTGTTAAAAGTGATGAATATAATGGAATGAGTAATGGATTGTGTTGGAATGGAAAACCTTCAATGGGGGAAGGTTATGCCATTTTTGAGATTTTATGTATAAGAGTGTATTTTTATAATGTAAATGATTTAAATGTATTAAAAAATGTTTTTAATAATATAAATAAACTTAAAACACTAATTTAATTGTAGTAGAATGGAATTCTAATGTTGAAGTAAGAAAAGGTTAAATTTTTGGAAATTTGTAGGAGTGATGTGTAATTGTGGTTTAATGTTGGAAATGCCATTAAATGTGATACTAAATGATTATTTGCTATCACATTTGGTTTAGGCATTGAGGGAGGTTGATTTGCTTTATCCAAGTGGTGAAGGGCAAGTTGGAAAGATTGGATTGAAGGTTGTTTTTAGCTTGCATTGGGTTGCTAGTGGAGGTATGTACAAACTTTGAATATAATGTATATATTTCCATAACATTTGGACTTAACACATTTTGGTTGAAAAATGTATTAAGTTACTTGGTTCATTGATTTTGTATGAATAATATGCTATGACATTTGTAATGTCATATATGTGTTAAATGCATTGTGAAAACCCATTGATAATGGCTAATTTGTATAACATGTGAAATATGCATATTATGTGAAAATACCCAAAGTAATTAGGTAATGTATTGTGAATGCAAAAATGAGATATATGTAATAATGAAATGAATTGATATTGATAAAATGAGAAAAGTGAGAAAAATGAGAAAAATGAGAAAGATGTAAAAAATGTGAAAAGTGAGAAAAAAAATATGAAAATAAGGCAATGTGCCTAGATTGAATATGTGACAAAGAGAAAGAGATTGATAATGAGAAATATGAATAAATTGTGTGCCTAGTATGTTATTCAATTTTCAGAGTTCTGGGTTTGGCGGCATGCCTATAATTGCCTACGGGCCATACGGTGGAATGGTGAAAAGACTGGGTCGTAAGCCAGGCCAGCTGATAAATATGATGTTTTTGGGGTGAAAAGACTGGGTCGTAAGCCTAAAAAACTGTAGCAGTCTAGCCGGGTTGAGGACCAAGATACTGGGGCCTAAGGGTCTAGCCGGGTTGAGGTCCAAGAGACTGGGGCTGTTACATTATCCATGGATATATTGCCTACGGGGCTAGACACATGGTGTCATTATGGACCAAAGCAGTAACTCTGAAATTTGAATAACATATTAGATCCTTTTTGGGCCCTTGCTTGTCTTTGTTTTACTGTAAATTATGAATTATGATACAATTGAGTAATATAATGTTGAGTTGTGCTTATGAAATATTTGAAAAATATAAGAAAGTGGATTGATGTGACATCTATATGCATTCTGCATTTGGTATTGCATTGAGTTATATTGTTATTATCAAAGTTTGTACCACTAGGCTACGGCTTAGCGCGATTGTTTCCATCGCGCAGGTGATAGGGTAGACCCAGTTGAGCCAAAGAGTTTTTCTAGACCATGTTGGGTCTAGACTTATAGTTGAGCTTGTTGAGTTGCTATCGAGATCAGAAACACTGCCTGCAGCATGTATATATTTTTATGTTATTGTACATTTTGAGTTTTATGCACAATATATTATGTTTTGAATTTTACGTATTGTATATTATAAAGAATGTTTGGGTCAATATATTTGAAATGGGAGAGTAAGTGTGTTTTAAATTATATATATCTATATGTATAAATGTTTGAGAAACTTGGTGAAATTGAGAAGTATGGTTGAGATGGTGGTTGAAAATTATTTGGGAGTGTTTTCTTTTTGCAGGTTGAGTAATTGCTAAATTTTGGATCCAAAATTTAGACAAAACTCTGGCGAATTTTTCCCAGAGATTTTTATATATATATTATTTATTTTGGGTTCTTATAACAAGTAAATAATATTTATATTCTATTTAATTTTTATATATTTAGAATTTTAAATTTTAAATTGGAAATGTAAAAAAAAAATTAGTAAATCGGTTTGTGATATTTTTGTACTGTAATGCATATTTTACATATGCTGAAAATATGTATTGTACGTATATATGGTGTAAGGGTGTTACATATTATGTGCATTATGTGAATTATATGTTGAGGATTCAAAATATATGAACAATGTAAGTTGTGATGTGCACTCAAATGATGAAATGTGAAGCCATTGATGTTAGCTATAATAATGTAAATGAAATATTGAGGCATTGTGCCTAGATGACTATGAGAAAATGAGAATGGAATTGATAATGAAATAATGAAAGAATTGTGTACCTAATATGTTATTCAATTTTTAGAGTTTTGTTATTGGTGGCATGCCTAAAAGTAACAATCCCTTGAAGCTGGGTTAGGCTTGGTCTTTAAAGCCAAGTTGGGTTGATGCTTAGCTCCCCTTGAAGCTTGGTTGGGCCTAGTCCTTGAAGCCTAGTTGGGATGTTACATATGAGATGTTTCTCATTGTGATAATGATTCGCCTACGGGCTTGATAAATGTGATAATTGGACCAAAACAATAACTCTGGAATTTGAATGACATATTAGTTTCTTTTGGGCTCATGTTTGTCTTTGCATTAATATGAACTATGAATAATGAAACAAATGAATAACATGATGAGATTTAATGTTATGAAAAATGGCATTCTTGAATATTGTTTCTAATGCTTGAAAGTGTGACATTGGCATTACATTTAAAGCATATTGTCATCATGGTTAGTACCACTAAGCCGTTGGCTTAGCACGATTGTAATTTATCGTGTAGGTGACAGGGTAGAACCGAAGAGTTCTGCTAGACCGAGTTGAGTCTAGGTTTGTGATCCTTTGTTAAGTGTTGATTATTGGACTTCAAGATCAGAGACGAACTGCCAAGCATGTATAAACTCTATATTTTTGTAAATATTGTTTTTGTTGTATATATATGTATATTCCGCTGCATAATAAACAAATGTTTTATCTATTATGTTCTATAAAATAATTTTAATATTTTAAGTTTTCTCCTAAAGAATGTTTGTTTAAAGTAGCCTATGACATTCTTGTATCCGGTATATGTATATTACATATGTGGGTGTATGTGATGTACGTAAATTGGGTATAGGGGTGTTACAATTGTTTTGGTATCAGACCCTAGGTTTAAGGTTCTCAACCTAGGTGAATAGTAAGAAAAAAATTTTAATTTTTAAAATATGATTTTTAAATAAGATACATGCATTGGCACTGGCAGTCTCTGATCTTTGATGAGGTATATTCTGCTGTGTTTGCAGATATAGGTAGTGATGGCATCTTAGTCACGTCAGTCTGTGGAAGATAGTGCTAAGAGTGTAGCTCCTTTTGAGGGTTGAGATGGAGCTAGGGTTGAGATAGTTGGTGATGCACCTGCTTCTGTGTAAGAGAGACCAGCTGCTGATGATATTCCATCGGTTTGGTTACGACATATGGTAGAGTTATTGAGGCAAGCGCCAGTGCAGTAACCGCCACCGCAACTACAGCCGCAAGTACCGGTGAGGCATTATGATAAATTGAGGAAGTTTGGGGCTGAGGATTTCTTTGGCACTACAGATCCTGCAGTAGCTGAACAGTGGTTGGATAGAGTTCAGGGGGTATTCATTCAGCTGCAGGCTACTTCTGAAGAGAAATCTGATTATGCTAGATCCCTTCTGCAGAGAGATGCTTATGAATGGTGGAAGACAGTTCCACATGCGATGGATGATCCACCAACCTTGTCTTATGGTGATTTTCTGCGGGAGTTTGAGCAGAAGTATACTCTGAGGGAGTATAAGGATGAAAAGAAGATGGAATTTTTGAATCTGAGACAGGATAACCGGACGGTGACAAAGTATGAGATTGAGTTTATCCAGTTGAGTCATTATGCCGGTGGGATTATTTCAGATGAGATAGACCGATGCAGGAGATTTGAGGAGGGGTTGAGACCCTCTATCATGTGTACTGTTGCGGGCTCTCGGTACCAAGATTTTTTTCAATTGGTTGCAGCAGCCAGAAGTGTTGAGAGAGCACAGGGTATTGCAGCAGCTGCTACTGAGGAGGAGACTAGAGTTAGGAAACCCCAGTTTGAGGTAGGGTCTTCATCTATAAAGAGAGGTAGAGGAAGTTATATTCCGAGGGTTAGTAGAAGCCAGAGGCAGCCTGGTATGTCAGTTCAATATCAGGGGCAGAGACCGAGACCTACAGTTTCTGTAACAAGTGCTCCAACTCCAGTGGTTCATAGGTCTATTCCACCTACATGTGTTCATTATGGTAGGGCACATGGGGGTGCTTGCTGGAAGACGGGTGGACCAGGAGTGTGTTTTAGATGTGGGTCACCATATCATTTCATTAAAGATTGCCCTGAGTTACTGGAAGATAGATAGACTGATACTGCAGCTTCTCGACCCAGTGTCAGCAGAGGAGTTCGAGGGGACAGAGGTTTTAGTAGAGGTGGTCGACCCGGGTTTAGTTAGAGAGGAGGCTCTACATCTGGAGGCAGTAGGCCAGATGAAGCAGGGCAGTCACAGCGAGTGTATGTGATGCAGAGGCAGCCGGATGCTTCAGCAGTTATTACGGGTACATTTTCTTTATTTGACATTTCAGTTCTTGCTCTAATTGATCTAGGATCTATGCATTCATATATAAGTGCATTTATTTTTCCTGTGTCTGAATTGCATACTGAGTCCCTAGGATTTGATGTCTTGGTGACAAATCCTTTAGGGCATAATGTGGTAGTTAGCAAGGTGCATCGTGATAGTTCAATTGTGGTGCAAGATGAGGAGTTTCTTGGTGATTTGATTGAAATGCCTTTCAAGGAGTATGATTTGATCTTAGGCATGGATTGGTTGTCTAAGCATGGAGCTATAGTAGAATTTCAGAATAAGTGTGTTACCTTGAGAACCGGTAATGGTAGAAGTATTATGGTATCTAGTGAGCAAAGACAACTTGCATCTTGTTTGTTTCAGCTATTGTAGCTAGGAGGTTGATTCGGAAAGGTTGTGATGCTTATCTTGCTCATGTTCTAGATACCAGAGTAGTGGGTTCTCAACTTGATAGTATACCCACAGTTACTGAATTTTTAGATATTTTTCCTAAGGAGTTGCCAGGGTTACCCCCTAAGAGAGAGGTATAGTTTGGTATCTATTTGTTGCCTGGTACCACTCCCATCTCTATTACTCCCTATCGAATGGCACCTGCTGAGTTGAGAGAATTGAAGGTGCAGTTGCAGGAGTTGTTGGATAAAGGGTTCATTTCCCTAGTGTGTCTCCGTGGGGAGCTCCTGTTTTGTTTGTAAGGAAGAAGGATGGTACTTTAAGATTGTGTATTGATTATAGGCAATTGAATAAGGTGACTATGAAGAATAAGTATCCTTTGCCTAGGATAGATGATCTCTTTAATCAGTTGAAGGGAGCAGCGGTTTTCTCCAAGATTGATCTGAGATCAGGGTACCATTAGTTGAGAGTCAGAGCTGAAGATGTATCTAAGACAGCTTTCCGCACAAGGTATGGGCATTATGAGTTTTTGGTAATGCCTTTTGGATTGACGAATGCACCAGCAACTTTTATGGATTTGATGAACAGGGTGTTTAGACCCTATCTAGATCACTTTGTGCTTTTTTTTATCGATGATATTTTGGTGTATTCGCATAATAAGGAGGATCATGACAAGTACCTGCGGATTGTATTGCAGACCTTGAGAGAGAAGCAGTTGTATGCTAAGCTATCTAAGTGTGAGTTTTGGCTTGATCAAGTGAATTTTTTGGGTTATGTAGTTTCAGCAGATGGTATTAGAGTTAATCCGAGTAAAGTTGAAGCTATTTTGAATTGGAGTCCACCGAAGACTGTGACTGAGGTTAGAAGTTTTCTGGGTTTGGTAGGCTATTATCGACGATTTGTGAAGGGTTTTTCTTTGATAGCTACTCCATTCACTAGATTGCTTTGGAAGGGAGTTAGATTCGTGTGGACAGATCAGTGTTAAGCAAGCTTTGAGCAGTTGGAAGAGATGTTGACTCAAGCTCCTGTTCTTACCTTGCCTGTGGAGGGTAAACCATATGTGATTTACAATGATGCTTCACATAGTGATTTAAGTTGTGTTTTGATACAGGAGGGTAAAGTCATAGCTTATGCTTCTCGATAGCTGAAGCCGCATGAGCTTAATTATCCAACGCATGATTTAAAGTTGGCAGCCATAGTGTTTGCTTTGAAGATTTGGCGACATTATCTTTATGGGGAGAATTGTTTCATCTATACGGATCATAAGAGTTTGAAATACTTAGGTGTCCAGAGAGAGTTGAATCTTCGGCAGAGACGGTGGTTGGAGTTGATTAAAGACTATGACTACTTGATTGATTATCATCCTGGTAATGCAAATGTTGTTGCTGATGCCTTGAGTTAGACGTCTTTGGCAGGTTTGACTGCTTATTCGCTCTTGTTGTTTGTTAAGTTGAGAGCGTTGCATGCTAGTTTTGAATTATGTGATGATGGTGCTTTGTTAGCTCAGTTGCAATTGAGATCGGTGCTATTGGATCAGATTAAAGAGGCTCAGTTGGCAGATGAAAGAATTCAGAAAGTTGTATCAGATTGCCAAAAGGGGGAGAGCCGAGATTTTCATGTGAGAGCTGATGGCAGTCTTTGGTACAAAGATCGATTGTGTGTTCTTGATGATGCAAGATTGAGAAAGATTATTTTGGAGGAAGCACATCAGTCATCTTTTGCTATGCACCCTGGGAATACTAAGATGTATCATGATTTGAAGCAACATTATTAGTGGTCAGGTATGAAAAGGGACATAGCGGAGTTTGTATCTAAATGTCTCACTTGTCAAAAAGTGAAGGACGAGCACCAAGTTCCATCGGGGTTGCTCCAACCTTTATCAGTGCCTGAGTGGAAATGAGAGCGTGTAACGATGGATTTTGTGACTGGTTTGCCATTAACTCAGAAGAAGCATGATGCCATATGGGTGATTGTTGATTGGTTGACAAAGACAACTCATTTTCTTTCAGTCTGGATGGACTATTCTCTGGAGAAATTAGCTGAGTTGTATATTAGTGAGATAGTGAAGTTGCATAGAGTCCCAATTTCTTTAGTATCTAATCAAGATCCCCGGTTCACTTTGAGATTTTGGAAGAGTTTTCAAGATGCTTTGGGTTCTCAGTTGAATTTTAGCACTGCTTTTCATCCTCAAACAGATGGGCTACCAGAGAGAGTGATACAGATTTTGGAGGGCATGTTGAGAAGATGTGTTATTGATTTCTCTGGAAGTTGGGACAGATTCTTGCCACTAATGGAATTTGCTTATAACAACAGTCATCAATCCAGTATTGGAATGGCACCTTATGAGGCATTGTATGGTAGAAGATGCAGGACACCTCTATGTTGGGTTGAGGTTGGAGAAGGAAAATTGGTTGGTCCTGATTTGATTGAAGAAACAGAAGATAAAGTAAAGATAATTCGGGATCGATTGAAAGTAGCTTTAGACCGACAGAAATCCTATTCAGATTTGAAGAGGAAAGATATAGAGTTTAATGTTGGAGATAAAGTATTTTTGAAAGTGTCTCCTTGGAAGAAGATTTTGAGATTTGGCCTTAAAGGGAAGCTGAGTCCACGTTTCATTGGACCTTATGAGGTACTGGATAGAGTTGGACCAGTTGCTTATCGACTAGCTTTACCTCCTGGGTTGGATAGAATTCACAATGTCTTCTATGTCTCTATGCTGCGGAGGTATAGGTCGGACCCATCTCATGTTTTGTTAGTGGAATCTATTGAGGTGAGTCCGGATCTGACTTTTGAAGAAGAACCAGTGGCTATTTTGGCAAATGAAGTGAAAGAGTTGAGAAATAAGAAAGTGCCACTTGTGAAGATTCTTTGGAAGAATCATGCTAAGGAAGAGGCAACTTGGGAGAGTGAGCAAGTGATGCGAGACCAGTATCCTCAAGTGTTTCAGACTTGAGATCAGGTAATTTCGAGGATGAAATTTATTTATAGAGGGGGAGAATTGTAATATACCAAACTATACCCTAAAATTTTGGAAATGTTTATTGTTGAAATTGGATTAAATGATTTTAAAGTGTGTATAAAGGATTTAGAGGAAAGAGAAGTGTGTATATGTTGTATATATAGAGATATATACAACATATACAAGTCAACTTTTATTTAATGGTCAAATGAGATATTTTGGTTATTTTAAAATGGGAATTAATTAAGTGGATGATCATATTTATTATTATTATAATATTTAATTGCTTGGTGGATATTAAAAGAGGATTTTGTGGTTAAGAGGGTTGGCTTGGGTTGACTTTCCTATCATCTTCTTCTTTCTTCTTGTGCTTAGCCAGCCATCACCATTAACAAGAGGGAAAGAGAGATTTTGTTCTTCCAAGCTCAAGAATGAAGGGTGTTTCAAGTGATCAAGTTGGAATTCTAAAGATTTTCTTCACTTTTGGTAAGTTTCCAACTTGTTTCCTTGGTTTTCTTTTGAGTTTGTGTATTGAGCTTGGTGTATGGTTATTGATGATATGTGTATGGTTAATTTTGATGTGTTTGAGATTGTATTGTCTATTTGGCTTTCATTTTAGGGTGGTTTGAAGGATAGATTAAGTTTGGTGATGGAAAGTAAGTGTTGTGGATTGTGTGGGTTGAGTTGTGATTATGCTTGTGATTTGTGTTTGATGTATGTATTGAGTTGTTTTGGTGTTTATGCAAGTTTATTATGGTTTATTGATGGTTTTGGGTAAGATTGTTTGGAGTGGAAAAGGGTTAAGTCAGATGTTTGTTGGATGTGGTGTTGTTGGTGTCGAAATCAGGTTTTTTGGCCTGACAGGCCCATGAGCACGGCCAAGTCTTTGGGCATGTCGATGGTTCTATTTTCTGGATAGGTGACACGACTAGTGACACGCCTATGTCACTGAGCGTGTCACAGCTTCTGTGTTAGAGTAGTATTGACACGTCTTATGACACGTCCATGTCACTGAGCGTGTCATAGATACTGTGATGTTGGTGGATTGACACGGCCAGTGACACGCCCATGTCATTGAGTGTGTCATAGCTTCTGTGTTGAGGGAGGATTGACACGGCCAGTGACAATCCCATGTCAGTGAGAGTGCAAAGCTTCTGTGTTGTGGATTTAGGGCATGATCAGGGACACGCCCGTATTGTTGAGCGTGTCATGTGTAGAGTTTGCCCCAGTTGATTCTTGTTCTTATTTTCTTATTTGTATCACTAAGTGACTGTGTATAATCATCTTTGGATTAGGTTTTGAAGAGATTGGGTTGCCTTAATCCAAGTGTTGAAGGATTCTTGGAAGAGGAGTTTGGAATTGGTGTGAGTTGCTCTTAGAGGTAAGTACAAACCCTACATTATTGCATACATTTACATGATTTTGGGACTTAACACATTTGGTTGGAAATTGTGTTAGGTTACCTATTATATTGTTGATATATGAGAATGGTGAAATGATTTGTATTATGTGAATTATGTGAATTATATGTTGAGGATTCAAAATATATGAACAATGTAAGTTGTGATGTGCACACAAATGATGAAATGTGAAGCCATTGATGTTAGCTATAATAATGTAAATGAAATATTGAGGCATTGTGCCTAGATGACTATGAGAAAATGAGAATGAAATTGATAATGAAATAATGAAAGAATTTTGTGCCTAATATGTTATTCAAATTTCAAAGTTTTGTTATTGGTGGCATGCCTAAAAGTAACAATCCCTTGAAGCTGGGTTGGGCTTGGTCCTTGAAGCCAAGTTGGTTTGATGCTTAGGCCCCCTTGAAGCTTGGTTGGGCCTAGTCCTTAAAGCCTAGTTGGGATGTTACATATGAGATGTTTCTCATTGTGATAATGATTCGCCTACGGGCTTGATAAATGTGATAATTGGACCAAAACAATAACTCTGGAATTTGAATGACATATTAGTTTCTTTTGGGCCCATGTTTGTCTTTGGTTTAATGTGAACTATGAATAATTAAACAAATGAATAACATGATGATATTTAATGTTATGAAAAATGGCATTCTTGAATATTGTTTCTAATGCTTGAAAGTGTGACATTGGCATTACATTTAAAGCATATTGTCATCATGGTTAGTACCACTAAGCCGTTGGCTTAGCGCAATTGTCATTTATCGCGTAGGTGATAGGGTAGAACCGGAGAGTTCTGCTAGACCGAGTTGAGTCTAGGTTTGTGATCCTTTGTGAAGTGTTGATTATTGGAATTCAAGATCAAAGACGAACTGCCAAGCATGTATAAACTCTATATTTTTGTAAATATTATTTTTGTTATATATATATATATGTATATTCCGCTGCATAATAAACAAATATTTTATCTATTATGTTCTATAAAATAATTTTAATATTTTAAGTTTTCTCCTAAAGAATGTTTGTTTAAAGTAGCCTGTGACATTCTTGTATCCGGTATACGTATATTACATATGTGGGTGTATGTGATGTACGTATATTGGGTATAGGGGTGTTACATTCAATTCTTCAAGATTTGTGAGATCTAATCAACTCTTTCCTTCTTTTCTTTAATTTCAGCATTTGTGTATGTTCTATAGTTCAATCTTATTATTATTTTGCTAATTAAATAATATGACCTATTATTTGATTAGCTGAAGAATATATTGCCATTCAAAACTTAGAATCATAATTGTTCTTAAGGTTTTGATACTTGTGACAATTAGGCATAGTACTAAGAAGATACACAATCTAATTTAAATAAATTCTAAAATAAATTCCGCGGTAGAATTTATTAATTAGAATTAGGTCCTTCTAAATCTTAGTGCTATTAGTGGGTTAAATTCTAAAGGGTGTCCCTATAGGGTTTTTTAATAACAAGGGTTAGTTATAGAGCGTCTCTTAACTAATTTATCATCTAAGGAAGGATTGACTAATACGAACATCTCAGTTAGCTAGAACTAATTTACTGAAAAATTAAAGGAAATTATTTTTGTTTCAATGATCAAATCTAAGAATTGAAACCAAAATTATTCCCTTTGACTGAAATCTCTACTATTGTTATTTTCTAATTTAATTTTGTTGTTATTTAGATAGTTAATTTAAAATTATATATTTAATTTAATTTTAACTTTCAAATGCAAACCCCCCCCCCTCTTTTTAATTTTCTTTATATTTACTTTGAGTTTTCAAAAGAAATTAATTTAAATAATCAATTCCCTGAGAATTTGACCCTATTCATCGCTTTTACAAATTTATTTTGTCCAAGAATAGGTTTTATTTTTGGTGGATTTGACACCATCAATTGTATTAGAAGAAGGAGCAGAATCAGGTTTTAGCCACCTGATTAAGTCAGCCGTGGGAATACCTAATAATTAGTATTTCGAAGAGGGTGGCAGTCCATCATCAGAATCGACCCCAACCACAGTAGAGTCAGATGTCAATTCTAATCCAGAGTCAACCCCCAGTCAAATTCCAAGCCTGTGTTAGATACCAAGTTAAGAATCTAGTTTGAGTTTAAAATCAAGTCAAGTACCAAGTTAATTCCTAGTATTGAGTCCAAGTCCATGTCCACTAATTCAGAATCTGAGTCTCTTATTTCAAAATTTGACTCCTTTGAGTCATTTGATCCTGAGTTTATTTGTAATAAAGAACCATGTAATCGTTTGATCATTAATAAATGTTATGAAGTTTACGTTTGCTTCCCTCTATCTTCTCATGACAATTATGGAATATTCAATATTAATGAAATCAATAAAGACAAAGAAATAGTAAACTTGGGAACATCAGAAGTGAAAAAATACATACATTGTATCCTCATTCATCCATAAGTAGGATTTGAAGGCAATTCTCTATGAAGGCCCCAACCTGAGCATGCCTTATTCAGGCCTGACCCTGGAAGGATGCAAAACCACAGTGCTGGAAAATTGGGCTAAGTTTCACAAAAAAGTGCCAAGTTCACTCTTCCTTCATTGACTATGCTTGAGTTGATAACAAAATGATTTTGAAATGAGTAGCCACTCAAATTTTATTTTTTGAAAAAGGGAAAACAAAAAAAAAACCCTAAATTGATTCCAACATTATCCCTAAGGATAAAATCACTAGCCTTAAACCAAAGGATGAATTCAGGGGCAAGCCTTAGACTTTTAAGTAAAAATAGTTTGGCTATGGATTAAATGAGAACTTACAAAATAAATTTCATGATATGACAATTATAATATAAAATGACAATTAAACATGGTTCATACATCCATACATGACAAGATAATAAAAAAAAGGCAAAAAATTAAAGATTACATTCTGAAATAAAAAAATAAAGGGATCCCAACTTTAGCCTTATGGATTATAGGGTGAGCACACATTCTCCAACTATTGTTACTAACTTGTGATTGAAAATTGTTTATTTTAACAAACTCTTTAGGTATATCCCAGCTATAAGAAACTTCAGGGGACTTAGGTTTTCTCAAAAGACAGTTTTAATAACAAAAGAACTAAAGGGAAATATTTTTTTAGAAAGTGGACTTGATACTTGGAGTAAAATTCTAAGTAAGTCTGCATAACCATTTGAAGTGGAATTAAAGCCCATGCAGTTCTAACCACCACAAGATGCTTGGTTTAGGACTCAAAAATGGGTTTTTTAATCTAAGCTAGGTGAGCATAAATCTACATTGATTTTAGATTGACTTGCTTTTAGGACTAACTTGATGAAACCTAGTTTAGAAAAATAACCTTAGGATAAACTAGACGGAACCTAATCTAGAAAATGTCCTTAGGAACAACTTGATGGAACCTAATTTAGAAAATGAACTTAAGACCAACTGGATGGAACCTAATTTAGAAAATGATTTTTAATGAAACCCTAATTTGAAAATGATTTTGGGAGACAACTAGATCAAACCCTAATTTGAAAATGATTTTTGGAGACAACTAGATGAAACTCTAATTTGAAAATTTACTTTAGGAGACAACTGGATGTAACCCTAATTTGAAAAATAATTTTGGTAGACAATTGGATGAAATTCTAATTTAAAAAATGATTTTGGTAGACAACTAGATGAAACCCTAATTTGAAAAGCAATTGGATGAAACCCTAATTTGAAAATTGATTTTGAATTGAAAATAGTTTGATTTAGTTTTGAAGAAAAGTTGATTTTAATTAAGTCAATTTTGAAGATCAAATGATAATCTTCAAAATTAGCGTAACCTAATAGATTCAGATTTTAATTTTGAAAATCAAAGGATGGTCTTCAAAATTAGGGCAAAACAATGAACTTAAGTTGAGTTTTTAGAATTCTTACCTTCTTTCTTGACAGCTTGCTTAGTGGAGGCTTGAGGGTGTGACCGAATATTTATTCCACCTTGGTTGGGATTTTATTTTGCTAAGGAAGCAAAATGAAATAAAATTGGGGGCACATGGTTTTGCTAATAATGCAATTTGGATTTGATTTAGTTTTAGGAAAACTAAAACAAAAGGGACCAAGCACCCAAACTAGATAAGAAAGGTAGTCTTAGGTGGTTCATTCTAAGAAAGAGAGAATCTTTTTTCTTTAAAGAAAAAGAAAGGAAGAAGAGAAAATTAGACAACTTGCATGTAGGTTTTGCCAAGTTAAGTGGTATGTGGAAAATGATGGTTTGGAGGCCTATTTACAGTGTTTTACAAGTTAAAATTGGAAATTTTCAAAAACAAAATTAAAAAAACTTGGATAAGGCTCATACGACATAAAACCAACCTATCACAACACATTTTTTTGGTCCCTGCTAAAGCCAAGGATGCCACAGGTGAGCCTACGGCATCCGTGCAACACAGTTGCAGCAAAACTCTGTCGGGCCCATTATACTTCCACAATGAATTTCTAGAGGCCCGTTCTCTCTCATCCGACTATTGTTTTGAGTGATTCAAGTTGCATTATGACTATAATGGATTGAATTTTAATTTTATTATAAAAATTTTTGGTTTCACGGCTATCCCCAATCATGATGGTATTGAATTTCGAGACTGGGATGATAGAAGTGAACCGTGGATTAAAATTTAGTTCGTCAGGACAGGGAGCGATTTTTACCATTTTTAGTCAAAAAGAAGTAGTACATACCTGATTGAGGTCAACTGCCTTACTGTATGCTAAATTTTTTATGGTTTTATTGTCTATCTCTGTAGTTGTCTGTAGTGTCTATCAATTTCTGCAATTTTGGCATCTTGGAAAGGGTGCAATTACAGTCGCGCTGCTTCAGAGGCTAAAAAATAAGAGTTAAAACGGTCCCAAAATGACCATTTGAAGTTTGGCACCAAACCTTATATAAGGGGTAACCACCTTCATTTTTTTCAATCTTTATCCTTTGTTAAGTTTTCCTTCTCTTTCTAAACCTCTCGCTGTTCCAAATTCTCTCAACTCAAGATGGCTTCTTCTTCAAGGTGCTTAAGACAGGCTAAGTGGAGCACTCTATTGGTAGACCACGAGTAGTATGCCTTATTTACAGATTCACTTGAGGTGTTTATGATTCTTCCTTAACTTTTGATATTTACAGTTTTGCCTTAAAATTTTAGAAAATTACACACAAGCCCCTAAATTTTAGGGATTTTCATTTTTGCCCAACTTAACTAAATTGCCCCCAACTGCTTCTGATTACATGCTTGCCCTATACTTTTGTCATCTGGGAGATGCTTTGACGTGAAATGTTGTTTTTGGTTAAAACTTATAAAATTACAAAAATGCCCCTTGCCTTTTTTTGGCATGAAAAGTCAAATTAGAATAACAAATAATATTTTGTTTGCATATCATGACTTCGAACATACCTTTTATCAAAGTTTGCCTATGTTCTTCCTATGTGCTATAAAATTACCAAAATATCCTTTCTTGTGCCTTTCAACCGGGGAAGTATGATTAGCATGTTTAAGCATATTTGAATGATGATGTTGATATTGTTATACTTAATTGACTTCTTTACGAAGTCTGCTCATCTAAGGATTTGAGGTAGCCGGGGAAATATGGCCGACGTAGAGATTTCGGAGGAGGTTACTCAATTAATTGAGCCTTCCGACCTTCTAGGTTTCCTTAAGCTGAACACTTTCACTCCTAGGAACATTGCCCTCCAATAGGCTATAGGAGAGCGATGGTAGGATAGTACCAACACATTCCACTTTCCTTATGGTGAGTTTATGATGACACTAGTCGACCTTACCGCTATTACCACATTCAATTTGGCACCCAAGCCATAGAGTGCTTTGATGACTAGAGGGTTCTTACTCAAGAAGAGGTGTTCACATTGATTGGAGGCCATCCTCTAAGGAACTTCACAAATGTTCAGCACACATGGTTGTGCAACCATGTCAGCAGCCTCGTGATGGATTTTCTCAGCCCATCAGTTGACTCAATTTGTACTTTTACTAATCTACAGATGCAGCTTTTTACATTCTTTTCATAATAGCAAGGATCTAGACATTCTCTAAAGTCTCCATGATCTTACCTTAGTTGGCACATATGATTAGGGCAGAATGATACTCAACATTATGTATCAGGAGATGGGCGAGCTATCAACGGGCTGCTTTTGCTTGGAAGGTACCCACATCATCTGAGAGGTATTTTTCTTACCCTTACCTTTGATTATTATCCTATTCATGTATTGCATTTATTATGGTTCTCTTTTGATGCAGATTTGTGCTTATGAATACCTTCACTACCCTAATCTCATGCTAAAAGATCCATTCCCCACAGCTTGTTCGATCAGAACCAGATAGAATGGCATCAAGATAGAGGAGGGCACATGCGTATGTTTGGTGTGTTGAAGTCTCACTTTAGTTGGCTAGACATTGATGATGTGAGCCTTTCTTACTTTCCTTCTTATCATGATTGTTTATCTCTACTGACTTTATTAATCTCTTGAATAGATCAACTGGGTACCTTAGTTTACAAGGATTACTAGGCCACCAGCATCACTACTCGAAGTTGTGACTCTCTCATGATGCAGACTTCTCTTGCGTGCCCCAAAGATTGAAGTATACTACTTAGGTGAGTGGGTCATGCGCCAACATTCCATATAGGATCGAGTTGTACTTGTTCCCTCTAGCTGATATGCAGGATGGGATGTGGATTTATGGAGGTGATGCTCTCTTCACTCGATTGCCTGCCCAACAATTTACTATTCTGAACTAAGATTATGATGCATTTTGCAGGACCTCCCTTATGTTTTGAGAGGTTAGCCCTAAGAAGACCCCTTCTTCTATACAATCCCTTCCTGCTGTTCAGACTCCTTACATTGGATCACACTCTGCTAGTAAATATGCAACACCTCATACTGCCCTTACATCGACTCATACTAACATGGGAGGGATGCCTTCTGAGTACTAATTGGATCCCACCATCACATATGTTACCCTAGCTGGCACTGGTTTCAGGGATTGTACTGTTCTTGACAGGCCTACTCCCCATCTTCGGGAGGAACATGCTACGATAACTCTTCCGACTTGCTCTATCTTAATTACTATCTTCCATATGCACTTTACTAACTTGACTAACTTTTCATGCAAGGTACTATTACTGGTGATTGGATTGAACATTTCTATACCATGGGTCATCGGTTTTAGTTTGGCTTGAACATCACCTTAACTTGACTAGCCACTACTGAAGATCATATTGAGTTTTTGAAAGAGGCTACAAGAGTTGTTAAGCCGAGGTGAAGCAGGAACCACCAACCTTGATACTTTTCTTTTGATTTTCTACAATTGTTAGGATGAAACAATTCAATGCCAATGTTATTTGAACAATGAATAATTGTTGTTTTTTATTATTAATTTCATTTACAAATTGTTAGTTTTTACAATTTCTAATTAATTACATGCATTCTTGTTTACAACTGCAGTGTTTATATTTAAAATTGTTAACCTTTACAATTTGTTTATTTTATTTATTATTTATTTTATATATTCTTTATACTATACTATTTTTTTATTATTTATAGTTTACATATATATTTGCAAAAGAAAAGAGAAAAAAAGGAAAAAAAATTGAAAGAATGAAAAGAAGGGGTCGGGGAGCTACTGCAGTAGCAGGTGCTGCAATTGGCCCTACAACTGCAGTAGTTATGCCACGGCAGCTACAGGTGCTACTACGGTAGCTAGTCCTATTGCGGTAGATTAAAAAGTTATCGCAATGCACTGGGTCACCCAAAATGCCTATAAATAGGCTTTTAGCTAGAAAACATCATTTTAACCTCATTTGTTAGTGCTTCCTTAGTGTTAAAAAGCTATTATTTTTATTATTTTTTGAATTTTTTTCTTCATGTTTTCTTATTTTTTAAATTTTTTTCTTCATGTTTTCTTATTTTTTGCAATTTTTTTAATTTTTAAGCCTTATTTTTATTTTCACTTTCTTTTTTCTTATTTATTTTTACAATTTTTTATAATATTTATGTTATTTCTAAATGGAACCAGCTTTTCGACACACCATGCTCTCATGGATTCTTAATTTAAATGCAGCAGACAAAATCAACTTGGGAAAATTTGGGATTCGACCAGTGACTACTTTGAGGGGTTTGAGGATAGACTGGGCTTTTCTTCAAGCTTGTCTCAGATTCTGAGACCCTAGTGCTAATGTTTTTAGGTTTGGGGCTAACATGGGGGAACTTTGGCCCACATTTAAGGAGTTCAGGGCTATTTTGGAAAATAGTTTGAACACATTACCAGTTGTGCTGGAGACATTGGTTGTGTATTTCAGGAGGTTCTAATGGTTCTTCTCTTTGAGTGATGAGTGAGCTAGAGTGGTGGTGATAGATGATAGGGTTAACCTGCTTACACTGATTGAAGAATTCATGGGAATGGATGACGCGGTTGATGCAAAGAGGAGAAAGTTAAAGCTTAGGGCTTTGGCTTTCTGTCTAATAGCTATATTTTTGTTTACTAATGAGTCAGGGTGGGGTGATATTAGAGTTGTCTGTTTGGTGGCATAAATGGAGGATTCATGCACCATTACTGGGATTTTCTTAACTCAGACTTTAATGAGGTTAGACAGTGTATAAAGAGTAGATGGGAGATGGTTCGTTACCTAGTGATTCTCCAGGTAAATCTCTTTTTCCCACTCTTTTACCAAATTAACTAGCTAATACTTCTTTTAAAAAAGTATCATCTTTGGATTATAAGACCCTAGAGAGGCTTTCACATTGCTCACTTCATTACCAGGCATAGTTTAGACCTAGAGTGATCCAGATGGTTGTTTGACCTCCCTTATGAGAATATCACATGGTGCTATCAATGGTATGAGATTAAGAATGTTATAAGGAAGTCCATTTGATGAGGTTGAGCATGAGTACATTTTATCAGGGCATCAAGGTCATGCAACAAATGGGACATACATACAGGGTACCACCAGATGGGCTATTTATCCTTCTTGCGTAATTACATAATTAGTTTCTAAGGCTATTATGAGAGGTTGGGTATGGTCTTATCATGCAGTGGAGTACTAACAGTACCCAGGAGTATGAGGATTGTCTAATTGATAGTGTATGGCTAGATAAGAATAGAAGATGAGCTACCATGCTAACTGAGATGGAGAGGATTGACATATAGGCTTTGGGGACTTGTTCTAGGACTAACTCATATGCTGGACAAAAGAGGAATACCTAAGACTAACCTATGATTTTTTACTACCTAGGATTCCACTTTATGTCTACCATTCTAATGAGATTTCTTATTATTTCTACAAATAAGGCAGATAAAATATAAGAAATGAGATTTATGGACATTGGTTGACTTCAAATGTTATTCATTTCCTTTTTTTTTCTTTTTAACTCTAATTGTTGCCTGAGCTACCTTTTCAGGATTTTGACTCAACAAGCTGCCCTATTCTTGCTTAAGTTGTCCTTTTTGGTTTTCAACTTAGCAGGTCTCCTTCCTCCTTCCTCCTTCCGTCTTTTTTTAAAGAAACCTTGGCACCAATATCTTGGAAAAATGGATTTTTATTAATGTTTTAAATCGAACCCTAACGGGCTACCTAAGTGTCTATGGCATTGTCACTTAGGCCATATTAATGAGAATCACATGACTAAGTTGCACAAGACTAGTAATTTTGGATCATTTGATTGTGAATCATATGATACATGTGAATCTTGTTCACTTGGCAAGATGAAAATGTCACCTTTTAATGGAAAGGGTGAAAGGGCCAATGGGCTGTTGGACCTAATACATATAGATGTATGTGGCGCAATGACCATCCATGCTAGAGGTGGTTTCCAATACTTCATTACCTTTATCGATGATCATTCTAGATATGGGTATTTGTGTTTGATGAAATACAAATCTGAAGCCTTTGAAAGAATCAAAGAATTCAGAAATGAAGTAGAGAAACAACTTGATAAAAGTATTAAAACATTTAGATCAGGTCGAGGTAGAGAATGCATGGGCCAAGAGTTTCAAAGTTCTAAGAGATAATGGAATATTATCTTAATGGACTCCTCCATACACACCATAACATAATGGAGTTTTTGAGAGGAGAAATCGGACTTTATTAGATATGGTTCGATCCATGATGAGCTTTGCAAACTTACCCAAATCCTTTTAGGGTTATGCACTTGGGACTGTTGTTTACATCTTTAACAAAGTTCCATAAAAATCAGTTGATGTTACACCATGTGAGATGTGGAATAACAAGAAACCTAGTCTTTCACATATGAAAGTATGGAGATGTCTTGCTTATGTAAAGAGGACAGTATCAGATAAGCTTAAAGCTAAGTTTGATAAATATTTGTTTGTTGGGCATTTAAAAGAGACTATTTGATACTACTTCTATAACCCCCTTCGAACAAAATGTATTTGTTTCAAAGCATGTTTTCTTATTAAAGAAAGATATTCTTCTAAAAGAGGATAGTGGGAGTAGAATTGAACTTGATGAATTTCAAGAGATAAAAACAAACATAGATCAACCGATTGATCCCGAGCCTATTACTCATGTTGATAAAGTAATAGCAAAACCTATTGATACATAGGTTTCTCACAGATCTAGTAGGATATTGTATCTCCACAAAGATATGGATTTCTTCTGACTGAGCATAATCACATATTACTTATCGAGAATGATGAGTGTGAGCGGGAATTTTTGCCCCCACTCCCGGTGGAATGGTTCTTGCGACTTCGGCACTGTTTAGGCTCAGAGCCTTAGAGAACACGGGCCTAAGCTCGAAGAAAATAGAGTCGCCACCGGGACGGGTCGGAAAAAAGAAAGAGGTAGATGACTCGATTCCTAAGGAATCCCTAACCCCCTAATGGGTTCAAAAAGTTAGGTACGTGTGGGGAAGGTGAGAAATAGCCCAGCACCCCCACAATGCCCGGTTCATTGGAACCGGCCTCCTTTGTAGGTCTTAATATTATAAAATTCTTAAATATAACAATATTATCCATATTACATGCAACAATTAAAATAAAGCATCATTATATTAAAATCAAAGCAATGTCCAAACAAAGCAAATAAATGGACACCCATTCGAAGATGGAAACATGTCCTTACATCGTTCATGTCTAAACTAAATAGGACACCCACCAAAAGGTGGAAACATGTCCTTTACATTGGTCCAAAATATAAAAGTAATTTAAATTACATAATACTTAACTAATGAGGTACCCACAAAGTGGAAACATACCTCTTACAATTTTAATACTAAAATAAACAAATAATAATCATAATAATAAAGAAAATATCCATCCTTAATAAATTAAATAAATCAATCATTGAAATTAAATAAATCAACCATCAAAACATATAATAAACTACATAATCAAATCTAAAATTAAATAAAGCAAATAAAGATACAAATTTATGTTTATGTCTCAATTTAGAGTTCTTTAATTAACATTTAGGGTTTTGAAATTTTATAATAATAATTATTATTATTTAGGCTACTGTAAATATTTTAAAAAATTAGAATAGATTAGGGTTTTATAAATTTAAGAAAGTAGTTAGATTTTTTTTTGGTTAATCAAATTAGGGTTTAGGGGTAACATCATGAAATTAGGGTTTTAGAATCTTAAAACATTAGGGTTTATAATTCATGGTTACTGGATTGTGATTTTAGGTTTATTGGATTATGGCTTTAGGGTTTAGAATTACTTGTCATAAAGTTTTGATGTTTTAAGAATTAGGGTTTAGGAGAACTAGGGTTTACTGTATTGGGTTTTGAGAAAATTAGGGTTTTTTATATTTTGGAAAACATATTTGATCTTAGGATTTAAGAAAACAATTTAGAGTTTTATAAAAATAATTATGATTTTTAGAAATTGTAAAGAGGATTAGGGTTTGTAAATTTAAGAAAACATTTGGAAAATTTGGACAAAAAATTAGGGTTTAGATGAAAATAGTTCAGGGAAAAAAATTTATAGTTTTTTAAAGTTTTTGGAAACGGGAGAGAAACAATTTAGGGTTTTAAAGTTTCTAGAAATAGAAGAGTAATTTAGGGTTTTTGAAGTTTTGATCACTGACTAAGGCTGCTGGATGAATGCACGATTCAATGTAAAACATATTACTAAGTTTAATAATTTAGGTTATTGACTTAATATTAAAAACAAATGATAGAAACATTGCAAATAACACTAAGTCAAAGATTTATAATCAAACCTCTGTTCGTTGGTTCCTCCACAATTTGCTTCTGGATGAACAATGACAAAGGAAGTGATGGGTTGATAATTGCTAATGTCTCTTGCTCCTTAGGGTTTCTGTCCTCTTTTCCTCCCAAGTCAGAAGTCCCAAGTTTAGCTCAGTAAAAATAAATTTTTGATCCGATCAAAAGTCCCTTAATTCTGTGTTTTAATGTGATATTTATAGGAAAAATCATAAACCTACTTCTAATTGTCTAAGGAAACTAAAACTAATTAGGAAAAGAAACTAAAAACAAATAGAATTTAGTTTTGGAAAAAACTACACTAAAAAATTATGCTAGCAAAATTGCGGGCGAAAATTGCTAGCTGGCTGGGGCGGGCGCCAATTCACCGTAGGAATTTCCTAAGGTGAAATGGCCTATGGCAGATTTGCCCGCAGGAAATTCCTGCGGACGAATTGGCCTGTTGCCGATTCACAAATTCGTCGCCGATTTTTATTTATTTAACTTTACCATTTTTATTTTTATTAAAAATTATAAATACTAAATACTAAAATAAATATTATTTAATTAAAATACCACAAAAATTATTTTAGACTATATAAAAAATATCGGACCAGATTGGATAAAAAATTAAGGGTCTACAATGAGCCTACTACCTATGAAGAAGTTTTGAAGAGTTCATAATTTCACATATGGTTAAAGTCCATGCATTCAAAGATGGATTCCATGTGCAAAAACCAAGTTTGGACTTTAGTGACCCGCTTGAAGGGATAAATCCCATAAGTTGTAAGAGGGTCTCCAAGAAGAAGACATACATGGAGGCTAATGTGTCTACCTATAAGGCTAGCCTTGTTGTGAAGTATTGACTTTAATGAAACTTTCTCACCTGTGACTATGTGTAAATCCGTCAGGATACTCATAGCCATTGTTGCTCATTGTGGTTATGAGATATGACAAATGGATGTGAAAACAACTTTCCTTAATGAAAATTTGACTGAGGATGTATGTGTATATGACAAAAGTTGAGGGTTTCATATCCAATGATAACAATAAGGATTGCAAGCTGCAAAAATCCATTTATGCATTAAAGCAGGCTTCTAGGAGTTGGAGCATTCGTTTGATGATACAGTCAAAGAGTTTGGTTTCTCATAAAATATTAATGAACCCGGTGTATACAAGAACATTAACCAAACCCTCCTATTTTTTATCTTAGGCAATCAAATTGAATTTACCTAACACTGACATTAAGTTTCATTTTGTAGAAAGTTATTTCCCTTAAAGGAAATATGAAAAGTCTGATTGGGCCACATAGAAGACCACCCGAACCATTGATGATCAAATAAGCCAAAAAGACATAGAAGGTTTCACGGGGCAGAGTACTCCCAAAATCTCACCATACCATGTGAAGTACAACTGGACCATATGTCATACCAACCAAACCATTAAATGAGAAAAGAGTTAAATCACACAGAAGGATTCACGTTCAGAAGTACTCCCATTTTCTCAAAGTGCTATGAAATTTTGACCGAACTCAATGACATTCTGACCAGACCATACAAGCCAACTTTCTCCAAAATATCCAGTAGGTTTTTCAGTCTAGGTATGCCCAAAGATTGGACGGACCAAGGAAAGTCCAACCAGACCTGATGCGAGACCGAACGGACTATTTAAAAATTACTCAAGTTAGAAGCTGTTGGATCTTCACTCAATAAGTGGAAGCTACGTGGACCAACCGTTGGAAGAACATTTAGTAGAATTTCAATTATTCTGACCGGACCATGCACAATTTCAACCGGACCCTTATAAGTCCAACCAGAAAATTGCTCTGATAGAGAAATTAGTGGAAGACAAGAATCATACATGTTGGACCCAACTTCAAATGGCTAATTCTTGACTTGAAGGCTATAACTACCTTATGTAACTTCATGTTCAAGAATTTTTTTATTTGTAATAGCCTTCTTGAATATCTTTATTTCATTTGCATCAAAATCACTTTTTGTATTAATTGAGTGTTGGGTGTGAGTATTAAACATCATCTTATGTTTGAGTGTAAGCTTACAAACACTTAGGTTGTGAGAGTAAGCCTGCAAAAACTCTTGTAAGGGTTATGAGGAAGTAATCTCAAACCATTGTAAGTAGTTTGGTGTGAACTAGAGAAAATACCAAGTTAGAGTTAAGCATGTAAAAATTATATGCATTTTGGAACCTTAATAAGTTGTTAAGGAAGTGGATGTAGAATTAAGGTAAATCCGATCCACTATAAACTTTGTATTCCATCTTCTACTTAATCTTCTTCTATATCTTCTAAACTTCTTTTTAATCTTTGAATTTTTGAATTAACCATCTTTTCTTAAGCCAAACCAATTCACCCCCCCCCCCTGGTTGTTATCTTGGGACAACAATTGGTATCAAAGTTTGTCAATTTCTTAAGCTTAATTGTGAAATTTGATTCAAAATGGCAACCTCTCATGGAAATCTTAACTCTCTTCTTATACCATACTTTGATGGAACCAATTATTCCTATTGAAAACACAAAATATTTTTATTTCTAGATAGTGAGGGAATAGAGCTTTGGGACTATGTTGAAAGTGAGTGGAAGCCTCCTACTCATGAAGTTGGGGGTGTCCAAGTTCCTCTTCCTAAATCAAATTGGTCAAATGCCAACACAAAAGATAGATTCAAAAACCATAGGGCAGCCTCCATCTTGTTGAATTCTATCTCAAGAGAAGAAGGTAAGAGAGTCCAACATTTCACTTGTGCTCATTACATTTGGAAAACTCTTGAGAACTATCATGAGGGTACTACCTAAGTGAGGCTCACCAAGAAGCAAATGTATATACATGAGTATAAGCTATTCAAGATGAAGCACAAAGAAAATGTTACCAACATGACAAATTGATTGCTTGCCATCATCAACGAATTAAAGAAATATGGCAAAATATATGATCAAGATGAAGTCAATAGCAAAATCATGAGAGCACTTAGAGGTAAGAAGAACTTTAAGTCTAAGGTTTCTTCAATAGAAGAAGCTCGTGATCTAAGTTCTTTGAGAACTAATGAACTTATCGAAAAACTACTCACCTTCAAACTGTACACCAAAAGAGATGAAGAACAAGGTGAGAAGGAAAAGAGGAAAGCAATAGCTTTCAAAGAAATCAAAGAAGTTGTGAGCTCAAGCAATGAAGATAGTAATGATGAAGAAGAAATGGCAATGTTTTTTAAAAGGATGAATGATTGGAAGAGAAAGAGAAGATTTCAAACTAACAATGGTACACTTTCTAAAACTTCCTTCAAAGATAAAAAGAAGAAGTAAAATGCTATAAATGTGGCAAATCTAGGCATATCAAGTTAGACTGCTTCAAATTGAAGAACAAAAAGAAGTGGGATAAAGAAAAAGAAGAAATCATTCAAAGCTACATGGGATGACTCTTCCTCAAGTGAAGAAGAAGAAAAAGATGAGGAAGAAATTGCTAATCTATGTCTTAAGGCTATTGAGGATGAAAAAGACTCCAATGAGGTAGGTACTCAACCCTTGAATTTAATTGAATATGATGATAATGCTTTAGATGATAATGATATGATTGAACATATGAATCTTAAGATAGAAAATATTTTTCTAAGATGAAACTTTATAAGGATAAATGCTCTAAGCTAGTAAAAGACTTTGTTAGCTTAAAAAATTCTACCTTAGAATTAAAGACCTCAAATGAACAATTGTTGAAATCACTTGATACAATGAATAAAGATTCGCATAACTTAGAAAATGTGATCAAGGAAAATAAAATTTTGAAGCATGAACTAAAGGAACTTAAGGAATCAATTTCAAAATTTCATAAAGGAAAATAAGCATTAGATACATTAACTGGTAATCAAAGGTCACCTTCCTTGAAACATGGTTTAGACTTCAATGGATCATTCAATGCTACATCTAGAATACTAATATTTGTAAAATCATCTACAACTCAAACCTCTAGTGTTAAAGTTGTAAAGAACACTAATACATAAACTAAGCCTAAAAATTGAAAAATGATTACATTGGGTACACAAAACTCTAGAACTAAGGTTCCAAGAGCAAATCATGCATTCATGTACACTAGGCATGAACACAAGCACAAAAACCAACTCATACATGTAATTGTGTGTATAATTCATTGAATTTCAATAAAAAAAAAAGTGCATAATTATAGAACATTGTATCAATGCACATATTGTATGAAATTTGGTTATAAGAGCACATTTTTCTATATTAGGAAGGCTCATCTCAAGTTAGAGGATCCTTCTACTACTAACCCCCAAGGACCCAACTTCATTTGGGTACCTAAAAGAAGATAAACATTATTGCTTTTATAGGTATGTCTAAAATCTACTATCAATGAGAGTTCTCAATTTATGGATAGTGGATGTTGAAGGCATATGATGGGGAATGCAAAGCTTTTTACAACTCTCACTTATAAGCATGGAGGTAATGTCACTTTTGGAAACAATGCTAAATGTAAAATAATTGGCATTGGCTCCATTGGCATGCTTGGTAAAAATTTGATTAAAAATGTTTGGCTTGTTGATGGGTTAAAACACAATTTGCTTAGTGTAAGTCAATTGTGTGATAAAGGATATAATGTAAATTTTGATTTCAAAGGATGCAAAGCAACAAATTTAAATGGTGAAATTGCATTTAAAGGAGCTAGAATCAGTATTACATATAGAATTGACATAAATTCCAACAATGCATTTGAATGTTTTATTTCTACTTATAATGATGCTTAGTTGTAATATAGAAGACTATAATATACTAGTATGGATCATTTGCAATGCATTAGTAAAGAAGAGCTAGTTGATGGTCTTCCCAAAATCAAATTTAAAAGAAATAACATGTGAACCTTGTCAATTTGGTAAGCAACATATAAGCTCATTTAAATCTAAAAATGTTGTAAGTACATCTAGACCTTTGGAACTTATTCATTTAGATTTTTTTGGACCAAAAAGAGTTCCTAGCCTAGGTGAAAAATTATATGCATTTGTACTTGTGGATGACTACTCAAGGTTGGGGTAAATTTCCTATCTCAAAGGAATGAAGCTTTTAACCATTTTAAAATATTTTCAAAAAGAGTTCAAAATGAAAAAGGCTATGTGATCACATCTATTAGAAATGATCATGGCAAAGAATTTGAAAATATAAATTTTAAAAACTTTTTCAATGAACTTGGTATTTCACATAACTGTTCAGCTCCTAGAACACCAAAACAAAATGGTGTGGTTGAAAGAAAAAATAGAACTTTAGTTGAAATGGCTAGAACAATGCTCAATGAGTATGAACTACCATCTTACTTTTGGGCAGAAGCCGTTAATACTGCTTGTTACATTTCAAATTGTGTCTATAAAAGACCTTTGATAAATAAAACTTCTTATGAGCTATGGAATGGAAGAATACCCAAAATTTCATACCTTAGAGTATTTGGATGTAAATGCTTTATATTAGACACCAAGGATAATCTTGAAAAATTCTCATCCAAATAGGATGAAGGCATATTTTTAGGATATTTATCATTTAGCAAAGCATATAGAGTATTCAATAAAATAACACTAGTGGTTGAAGAATCTATGCATGTTGTTTTTGATGAATCTTCTAAACTTGATCAAAGGAAAGGTTGTGTTTTTGTTGATTTTGTAGATATATTTGAACAAATTGATGCTCCAAAGAATAATCATGATGAACAAGATGAGGAGACTCAAGAGCTACCTAAGGATTGAGAAGACAAGAAAGATCATCCAAAAGAACTCATCATTGGTGAAACATCAAAGGGAGTAACTACTAGCTCCAAACTTAAACACTTATATGTTAATTTTGCTTTTGTTTCTCAAATTGAGCTAAGGACAATCGATGAGGCTCTTAGTGATGAATGTTGGGTGATTGCTATGCAAGATGAACTCAACCAATTTGAGATAAATAATGTGTGAGAACTTGTTCCTAGACCTAAGGATCATCTAATTATTGGATGTAAATGGGTATATAGGAATAAGCTTAATGAAAATGGTCTCATCACTATAAATAAAGCTAGATTGGTAGCCAAAGGGTATAACCAAGAGGAAGGCATAGACTATGATGAGACATTTGCCCCCATTGCTAGATTAGAAGCTATTAGGATACTACTTGAATTCGCATGTCACATAAATTTTAAACTTTTTCAAATGGATGTTAAAAGTGCATTTCTAAATAAATTTATCAATGAGGAAGTTTATGTTGAAAAACCTCCCGGTTTTTAAGATTATGAATTTCCAAATCATGTTTTTAAACTTACAAAAGCACTATATGGATTGAAACAAGCTCCAAGAGTTTGGTATAATAGACTTAGTACATATTTGTTTGAAAATGATTTTTCAAAAGTCAAAGTATACACAACTCTTTTTGTTGAAAAGAATAGGCATAATATATTAATTGTACAAATTTATGTTGATGACATTATATTTGGTGCTACTAATAAATTCTTGAGCAAAGAATTTGCTTCTTGTATGACTAGAAAATTTGAAATGAGCATGATGGGTGAAATCAAATTCTTCCTTGGGCTACAAATTAAGCAATGCAAAGATGGGATCTTCATTAACCAGACCAAGTACACTAGGGAACTCCTTAAGAAAGGTAAGGTAGTAGATGAGAAGTAATATTGAGGTATTATCGGATCTTTACTTTACTTAACTGCATCTAGACCAGATATAATATATAGTGTTTGTTTGTGTGCTAGATTTCAATCATGCCCTAGGGAATCTCATTTGAATGCTACTAAAAGAATTTTGAAATACTTGAATGGCACATTGCATTTAAGACTTTAGTATCCTAGGAATACATCATTCGACATATTAGGTTTTTTGCATGTCAATTATGTCGGTAGATTTTTGGATAGAAATAGTGTGACACCCCTGTACCCAATATACATACACCACATATACTCACAATATGTAATATACGTATATAAGATATAAGAATGTCATAGTCCATTTAAAATAAACCCATCTTTAAACTTTAAAACCAAATCATCATTTCCTATAATCTGAGTAAACTTAAAACATTTAACTTATATTATAGAAAGTAATAGATAAAACATTCCTTGTTAAAATACATATATATATATATATATATCTTCATTACCCAAAAGTTTATCTAAAATATTTGTTTAATATGCAGCGGAATATGCAGCAGAATATACATATATATATATATATACCAAAATCAATATTTACAAAAATATAGAGTTTATATATGCAAGCAGTTTGTCTCTGATCTTGATGTCCAAAATCAACACTTCACAAGGGATCACAAGCCTAGACTCGACTTGGTCTAGCTGAACTCTCCTACTCAACCAGATCTACCCCGTCACCTGTGCGATAAATCACAATCGCGCTAAGCCAAAGGCTTAGTAGTACAAACCATGATAACAATATGATTCAAATGTAATGTCAATGTCACACTTTCAAGAATTAGAAGTAATATACAAGGATATCATATTTCATAACATTAAATCTCATTACATTGTTCAATTGTTCCATTATTCATAATTTACATTAAAGCAAAGGCAAGCATGGGCCCAAAAGAAACTAATATGCCATTCAAATTCTAGAGTTACTGTTTTGGTCCAATAATCACATTTATCAAGCCTAAAGGTGAATCATTATCACAATGAGGATTACCTCATATGTAACATCCCAACTAGGCTACAAGGACTAGGCCCAACCAAGCTTCAAGGGGAGCTCAGCATCAACCCAACCTGGCTTCAAGGACCAAGCCCAACCTAGCTTCAAGGGATTGTAACTTTTAGGCATGCCATCAACAACAAAACTCTGAAAATTGAATAACATACTAGGCACACAATTCTTTCATTATTTCATTATCAAATCTTTTCTCATTTTCTCATGATCATCATAATCACAATGCCTCAAATATCCCATTTATATCAATATAGCAATCACCAATGGCTTTACATACCATCATCAGGCTATACATAACAAATTACATTATTCATATATTTCCAATCCTCTACATATATTTCAAATAGTTCACATAATGCAAATCATAACACCATTCTGATACACCAATAATATAATAGGTAACTTAACACATTTTTCCAACCAAATGTGTTAAGTCCCAAAGTCATGTAAACGTATGCAATCATGTAAGGTTTGTACTTACCTCTAAGAGCAACAAATACAAATCTAACAACCTCCTCTTCCAAGATATCTTCAACACTTGGATTAGGGCAACTCAAATCTCTTCCAAACCTAATCCAAAGGTGATTACAGATACTCACTTAGTGATACACATAAGAAAATAAGAATAATAACTATCTAGGGCAAATTCGACACATGACACGCTCAACAACACGGGCATCTCCCTTGCCGTGCCCTAAACCCACAACACAGAAGCTTTGACACGCTCAGTGACATTGGCGTGTCACTGGACGTGTCAATCCACCAACAACACAGTAGCTATGACACGCTCAATGACATGGGCATGTCACTGGACATGTCAATACTACCACTACACAGAAGCTATGACACGCTCAGTGACATGGGCGTGTCACTGGTCGTGTCACCCATACTGAAAATAGAACCATCGACACACCCAAAGACATGGCTGTGTTACTGGGCGTGTCAGGCCAAAAACCTAAAATCGACACCAAAAATGCCACATCCAACAAACATCTTTCTTTACGCTTTTCCACTCCAAATAAACTTAACCAAAACCATCAATATACCATAATAAATTTGCATAAATATCAAAACAACTCAAATACATACATCAAAACACAATCACAACCATATCTTCTCAACTCAAAACTTACACAATCCACAACTCTTATTCTCTTCACCAACTTAACCCTTTTCTTTTCAATCCAAGCCCAAAATCAAAGTTAACTAAACAAAACAACCTCAAACACACCAAAATCAACCATACACACAACTACACCAACCATCCACCAAACTCAAATACACAAACTCAAAAGAAATCAAAGAAACAAGTTGAAAACTGACCAAAAGTGAAGAAAATCCTTAAAACTCCAACTTGATCTCTTGAAATCCTTCAATTGCTTGAGTTAGGAATCAACAAAACCTATCTTTCTCTTTGGCAATGGTGATGGCCGGCCTTTTGGAGAAGAAAGAAGAAGATGATGATAGTTATCCTCAAGTCAAAGCAAATCACTTCTCTTAACAATAAGATTACCCTCTTTAATCTCAACCAAGTAATTAAATTATTATAATAATATAATAAATAAAATATCATCTTCCACTCACATCTAATTTCTATTTTATATAATTAAATATATCATTTGACCATAAATAAATGTTGACTTGTATATGTTGTATATATCTTCATATATACAACATATACACACTTCCCTTTTCCTTTCTTTCCACTAAATCATATATACACTTTAAATTATTTAATTCCATTTCAACAATTAGCATTTCCAAAATTTTAGGGTATCATTTGGGATATTACAAATAGCACGACCAGGGCATGTCATTTTCTTGGTGAATGCCTAGTTTCTTGGTTTAGAAAGAAACAATTGTCGGTTGCACTATCTACCACGGAAGCCGGATATGTTATTGCATGTTTTTATTGTACTCAAGTTCTTTGGATGAAAAATTAATTATTTGACTATGGAAAATATTTTGAACATGTTCCCCTTAAGTGTGATAACACTAGTGCCATAAATTTATCCAAAAATCCAATTCAACATTCTAGGTCAAAACATATAGATATTATGCATCACTTCTTATGAGACAATGTCCAAAACAAAAATGTTGTCCTAGAGTTCATTGATACACAAAACTAACTTGCTGACATATTCACCAAACCCCTAAATAAAGAAAGGTTGAACTTCACAAAACAACACTTAGGAATGTTAGATGGAAGCATAATTTCATAAGCTCAAAACTACTTGAAAAAATATACTTTACTTGATCCAAAATTTCAAATCAATATCTATTTTTGATCAAATATCTGTATCTTCACTTTAAAAATATCCTTTTCCTTGAAAAATTCTAATCTTTGAGAGTTTCTCGATCGGACCATTCTTTAGTATGACCCCACTTATTAGAAAATTTTTTATTTCATTTTTTCTACAAAAGTATGACCATACTTTCTATAGTACGATCAGAATTTTTCAAAAGTTTATGATCATTATGCTTAAAAGTTAAATTTCATTTGGTCCTTACATAGTCCGACCATACATTTCAAATTTTTCAAATTTCACGACCGGACTTCTCAAAGTATGACCGGACTTTACCTCTGAATTTAAAATTTTTAGTCGTTGGAACTCAATCAAAACGTGCATATTTTATCTCCAATAGCTATAAATGGCTATTTTTCATCCTAAACACTATAAATACCCCCCCCCTCAATATCAGTTTTTTACATTCTTTTATCAAACTCTAAACACTTAAACACTAAAAACACTTAAACTTACTAAATCAAACTCTCTTCTTCATTTATTATTTCTTAAACCAAACAATGGCACCTAAAGAACACAAGAAGAAGGCTTTAAGAGCTGAAAAAAGAAAGAGAATTGTTGCCCCTTCTCAACAAGAAGAAGTTCCTAGAAGAAGCCACAAGATAAGATTCAAAGGTGAAGAAGGAAGATAAAAGTATGCTATCCTAAAAGATAAACCCGTAGAACCAAACCGTCTCTTCTCCTCCCTCACTCTAGAATCATTAGGGATTGAGAATGACATTAGGGGTTGTCTTAGAAACTTGGGATGGGAAAAATTAATGTTCTTGGAGCGTGATGATCTTGGTTGGGAATTCTTGACAAAAGAATTCCTAACAACTTTGGTTGTTCACAAAAAGAGCACAAATCCCTTAAGCTA
This sequence comes from Garcia nutans, assembly GCA_947685225.1. NCBI lineage: Eukaryota > Viridiplantae > Streptophyta > Magnoliopsida > Malpighiales > Euphorbiaceae > Garcia > Garcia nutans. The sequence goes on along the minus strand of CANTUV010000024.1, from coordinate 8,343,455 downwards.
TTATGGTATTTCTTTTAGATTATTCAACAAAGAATATGGACTTACCCTAGAAGATTTCTCATCCATTTGGAGCTTTCAAATTGAAGGCATTTCTCAAATCTCTATCTCTCCCCTAACTCCTAAAGTTCAACTAGAATTTTGGAAAGAAATTTCTATTAAAACCTCTCTCCATAAACAATCCAATGCTAAGAACCTTAGAACCCTCACTTATTGGATGTTGCATAGGATTGTCACCTATAACATTGGTGCTAGGGGTGAGAGCAATGAGAAAGTCACCCAAAAAGACTTACTCTTCCTCTTTTGCATGATTAGAGGTCAATCCATCCAAATGAAAAAATTCCTCATTGGCACTTTCCTACACATTAGAAAAACTAAATCAGGACTCATCCTTCTCTCTTTACAAATCACATAAATGGAAAAATATTTCGGTGCACCGACACCAAAAAATAAAGAAACCCTCTCCAATCCTCTAGGTCACACCAAAAAATCCATAAACATAGGCTATCTCAAACATGCCAAATGTATTAGGGATGATGATAGGAACTATGTCTACATACTAGGAGCACTAGGTGCTAGGACTCAATAAAAAAAAAGGATCAAGGATTGTAGAGGAAGGTGAAGAGACTTTCCAAATGGAATTCCCAAGAACCCCAACTCCAAGACCTCAATCCTCCATCCTTCAACTTCTTCAAGACATTCAAGGAAAAATGAGCTCACAAAGCTCAAGGATAGACAATATTACAAGCGACATCTCTCATCTTCACCTTGACATTCAATCCCTCTAAGAAGCATTAGGATTACAAAAATGCTTTGAAGATGAACCTAGTTTGTCACCATCCATTCATGGTTCCGATCCTCAAGAAGAAGAAGGCGAAGTTGTTGCTTCTCAACCAAGAGAAGTTGAGGAAGCAGATCATGGATAAGAGGAACATGGAGAAGGAAAGGGAGATGAAGAAGAAGAAGAGGATGAAGAAAGTGAAAATTATGATTAGACCTTAGATTTTTTTTTTTTTTGCATTTTACTTATGCTTGTCAAAATTAATGAAATTGTTATTGAATTTTGCTTCATTAAATTGCTTTTGGTGTCTGACTCAATGCATTATAATTACATGTTTCCTTTATTTTTTTGCCTTTGTTAAATGGGGGAGAACTACTTAAAAATTGAATTGAATAAAAAACTTGAATGTCTAATTGCATTTGAATTAGAAAATTAAACAAAGACTTTGTAAAATAAGCAATTCAAATGGAGTATTCATTAAAGGGGAGCATATTAAACATTTGTTACACTTTTAGAGTTTCAAATTTAATTTAATTGTCAAAGTCAAAAAGGGGGAGATTGTTAACCAAACCCTCCTATTTTTTATCTTAGGAAATCAAATTGAATTTACCTAACACTTGTACCAAGTTTCATTTTACAGGAAGTTATTTCCTTTGAAGAAAATATGAAAAGTCCAATCGGACTACATAGAAGACCGATGGGACCATTGATAACCAAATAAGCCAAAAGGACACAGAAGATTTCACGATGGAGAGTACTCCCAAAATCTCACCATAACATGTGAAGTTCGACCAAACCCTTGAATGAGAAAAGAGCAAAATCATACAGAAGGATTCATGGTCACAAGTACTCCCATTTTCTCAGAGTAGCACCAAAGTCCGACCGGACCATACAAGCAAGGTTTCTCCAAAATATCCAGTAGGTTTCTTGGTCTAGGGTACGCCTAAAGATTGGAAGGACCAAGAAAATTCTGACCGGATCTGATGTAAGACCGACCGAACCATTTAAAAATTACTCAAGTCAGAAGTTGTTGGATCTCCACTCAATAAGTGGAAGCCACGTAGACCAATCATTGGAAGAGCATTTAGCAGAATTTCAATTACTCTGATCGAACCATGCATAATTTTGACCAAACCACACCACGTCTGACCGGACCTTTATAAGTTTGACTAGGAAATTACTCAAGCAGAAAATTAGTGGAAGACAAGAATCAAACATGTTAGACCCAACTTCAAATGGCTAATTCTTGACTTGAAGGCTATAAATACCTTATGTAACTTCATGTTTAAGAAGTTTTTGATTTGTAATATCCTTCTTGAACATCTTTCTTTCATTTGCATCAAAATCACTTTTTGTATTATTTTAGTATTAGGTGTGAGCATTAAACACCATCTTAAGTTTGAGTGTGAGCTTGGAAACACTTAAGTTGTGAGAGTAAGCCTGAGAAAACTCTTGTAAGGATTATGAGGAAGTAATCTAAAACCAATGTAAGTAGTTTGCTATAAGCTAGAGAAAACACCAAGTTAGAGTTAAGCATGTAAAAACTAAAAGTTAGTGGAACCTTAACAAGTTGCAGTTAGTTAGATTGTAAATGGGTATACTGTGTGGTGGAGCAGTTAGTTAGAAGAGTTCCAAATAGGAAATGACTACCGAGTCAACAACTGAGGTTGAGAACATTGCAGCTTTTGAAGCAACCAAAGAAGTTGTATGGATCAAGAAGTTCATCACTGAGTTATGAGTGGTCCCTAGCATTATTGACCCAATACCATTGTATTGTGATAACAATGAAGCCATTGCACAAGCAAAGGAAACACAGTCTCATCAGTGATCCAAACATGTACTTAGGCATTACCATTTGATTTGAGAAATCATTAGTAGACAAGTTGTGAAGATAGAAAGGGTCTCCATGGATCAAAATATAGTTGATCCGCTTAGTAAGCCACTCGTGCAACAAATGCATGATGATCATGTACATTCCTATGGTATTAGATACACAGGTGATTGACTCTATTGCAAGTGGGAGTTTGTTAAATCTGTATGCCCTAGAGACAATCATTTTAAGTTGTAATATGTACATTATCATTCATTTATATATTAATGAATTAAAGCATCCTTTATTATTCAATACTCATGTAATGCATGTAGTTGATTATATATCTTATACTATTTAATAAAGTCTCTAGTATAAAATACGGTGTAAAAGAAACCATGATGAGATCATGATATGAGATTCTTATTACATGCAAATATGTTTATACTAAAATTATCCCTAATCATAATGTGAGCCCTTAATTTCGCACATGGTAATTAAGAAAAATGTATAATTTTTATTCTTAAAAAAAAATTTATGGACGCACGCCCTAGGGCTCATTATGCGCAGCCATGCCATGCACAGTGCGACCAGTCGCTTGCTACGTGGCCAGCTGCTTGCAGTGCGGCTAGTCCACACTGCCCGCAGCCCAAAGTTTATTTTAGACTCCTATAAATAGGGGTCCGTCCCTCTTGACCAGGGATTGTATTTTCAGACCCCAAAACTCTGCCAAAATATAATTGTAATGTAAATTAATTACAAAATAAATTTCTTTTAATTATTTAGAACTTTCTAGATTATCATTAATCAATTTTGTTCCTTCTTTAAGCAAGTAGAGCTCCGAAGCAGCAAAGCTCTTCAACCTTTTGTTAAGAAAAGGCACTTACCTAAGGTAATGTGTACTTTCCAACCTCTTTTTCAATTTGGTAATTAATTAACAATAAAATTTGTTAATTAAAAAACTCTTTACATTCAAAGGTACAAACTACTTACAGCTATGATTCTCATACAAACGGGATATGTAGGCACACTCAGATTATCATTTCGAGTGGCGAGCCCACACCTTAACAACCAATCGCCATTTCTGTTATTTATTTCAATTTCAATTTTCTTTTTCTTTTGTATTATTCTTTTGTCATCATTTTCAATATTATTGTTATCTTCTTTACTTTGAAGCTCCATTTGCAAATTTGGTAAGCCTTGCAAACGGGCGCCATGTGATTTCAATTGTTTTCTTCTTTTATTTTCTCTTGAGCTTATTATATTAATTGGGGATCTGTGCTCAATCTAGGACCCATAAGAGCTAGAGTTGAAGCTCCCTTGGAATCATCATTTGAGGATGCTATAATATTTTTACTATTTAGTACTGCATTTGTGGGTGTTATAATTATTAAATATTCATGCATTGCCATATATTGTCATCCATAATTATTGTGGCATAATCCATAAAATTTTTATTTTTTCCTAAAATCAATCAAAAGAAAGACTAAAATCAATCAAAGAGGGAAAATCATTTTTTTATTAAAATTGGTTTAGAAAACTTATCCCTATAACCCATCTTGATTGGTTTCGAACTAGTGTCCTTGTTTTTGGGTGAAAATTAACTTAATTTTAATAGAGTCAAATCAGTGAGTTTTTCCTTAATTTTTTTCAAATAAAATAAATTAAGATGATAACTCTTCAATCTTTACTTTTTAAAATAAAAGCAACCATCCTTTTTCAAATTAAAAGGAGAGTTTTCTTTTTTTCCAAAATAAAAGAAACAAAATCTTTTCAAAACAAAAGATGATTCTAAACTCGTACTTACCAAATCAACTGGATATGCGATGGTATTGTATGAGACTAAGCCTAAATAAGCATTTTGGCTCCTTAGAGGGTAGGATCGGTGCTTGGTCGAGGCCTTATAGCTGGCGATTCCATTGGGAAAACTTTAAGATTTTCAAAACAAAATTTTAGTGGGCTCTTTTCAACAAAACTGTCACGACCGGCCATAGCAGGTATGTACAGTAATTACGTGTACAGTATCACACGTGCTGACAAAGTAGGCATGCTAAAGAGATCCGGCTAACCCTAGACCGTTAAGCTATAATTCATTAAAGGACCAGGGTTAAACGTGCGTAACTAACGGCGATGGGTGACCAGTCCGGGAAGTCTTAATAATGTATATGATAGTGTAATGAAATGGAAACTAGAGAAAATTCGGGTAAAAACTGTGAACTGTGACTTTCTTCGGAAATGCCCCGTTAGAGAGAAACGAAGACACATAGACTAGGGGTATTTTGGTCATTATTAATTAAAATTTATACATGAATCCAAAGTAGGAAATCAAAACACGAGTGCATAGAGGACGTCAAGGGGTTGAATATGAAATGATTGTCAGTGGAAACGGATCCCGGGCAAACCTGAGCAAAGAAAGGACCTAAAGGTAATTTTGTAAAAAGTCGAGGGCTTATTGGTAATTTTTCAAAATAACTTGGAAACCTAAAATAGACCTTAAAAATGGAAATTAGAGGTCAAGAGGGTCAAAACCATATGTGGTTCACTTCGTGGAACCACACGGTTTAAAAGTTACAGACAATCAATTGCCGGAGGGTATTTTGAACTTTTCACATCCTAAATCATAAAATTATAGCAAAGGGAAGAAGAGGGGCCAAAATATGATTAAAAGAAAGTCCAATGGATTGGACTTTAAATAAATAAACGAGAGAGACAATTGTACCAATGAAAAATGGCCATTTTACCTTAAAGTGGACCAATTGGAATTAAGCATTTGTCTTAACACATTATTAGCCAAATTTGGCAGCCATTTGGACCAAAAACACATGAAAGAAGAAAGAAAAAACTCCCTCTTGAGAAGGAGGTCGTCCAAGCCATAGGAGAAGGAAGAAAGGTGGTGATTTTCAAGTTTACGGTTTATTATCAAAGGCTTTGGTGGAATCCAAGGTCCTAAACTAAGGTAAGTTCATTTCTAATTTTAATTTTCAGGTTTTAATGAGTAATTTGAGAGATTAAAATTAGGGCTCTTATGGTGGATTTGGGGAAAACTTAAGTAGTGATGATATTGATTAATTAAATGGAAGAATTAAGGTTTCTAAGGTTTAATAAGTTTAGATTAGGACTTAATTTGAAAAGAAATGGAAGGGTAGTGCATGTTCTAAATTTCTAGGGTTTATGTTTGAGGTTGTGTTGTGAAATTTTTGTAGGAAATGGTGGAAATAAGGAGAAGGAAGAGCTTGAAAGAGAAGGGAAAGCAAAAGGAAATTAAAATACAAGGTTTGGTACTTTACCTTGGAAGAATTAATTTTTCTTTCAATTTCTTGCCAAAAATTTATCTATTGAACTTTTACTATGGATGCCTAAATGTGTTGTTTGAGTTTGAATTCAATTGTTGAGTGGTATTTTTGAATCCATGTGGTGATTGGGTTGTTTAAATTCAAATGAAATCTAATGTTTTCAATGATTTTGGTAAAAGAGTTTATGAACTCCATTTAGTCCAAATTGATTTAAACAATCAAGTTATTTTAAAAGAAAAGGGTCTAAGTCTTCATTACATTATTAGGGAAGCTTTGAAATGGGTTTAGAAAAAAATTAATTAATAATAAACAATTTTGCACCAAATGCAAGTGGGGGCCGAATTGGTGCCCTTTGGGAGACAATTTTGGACCCAAATTTGGGCAGCCAGTTGAGGCAGCAAACGATGGAATTTTTCGACGAAATTTTACATGCAATTAGTCAACATATGAAATAAGTTTCCTGAAAAATTTCAGCCAAAAATAAGATCATTTACCTAGTCAAATGCATGACTGAAATTGACTGAAATTTAGACGAAAACTAGATTTTACTATTCATATGGTCATGCCATTTGCGTTGCTGATTTTACGCACCGTGTTACTATTCTTTTGGTCATATTTGGGAATTATTCTAATGTGATTTGAAGTTTGTGGAAATGACTGGGAATGGTGGTAAACACTTGGAAATGAAACGGCCTTTAGCCACAGAGTTAGTACACGGCGAAATGGCATGACTTGGTAAAAATGAAAAGGGATGTGCAAATCATTTGAAAATTTGTGGAAATCTTGGATTTCAATTTTAAACCCTTAAGCTCTACTTGGTGGTTGAACTTGGTAGATAAGGGTATAGTGCACTATACTAACTTATGCAGTACTGCTTGATATTGTGATTGAATTGTTATGATCTGAACTCAATAGTGAGGGCCATTGAGGCCAATGGTGAGGACCATTGGTTATAACCAGGATGATGAGGACCATTCCTGTTGTAATATCCTTAATTATGCCCTAGTAGTCTTGGTGTTATTGTTGTTGCACTTGAATTATGTTTATATTGTAATAAGTTGATAAGAAATTGGAAGAGAATGTTTATGTATGGTGATTGGGAAAGGAAATAGGGTTTAGAGACAAGTTTATATGTTGTGTATATGGTGATATATATAACATATAAAGTGGTCAAAATGGAAAGTCAAGGTGTTGGATAGTGGAGGAAGATATTTCTTTTATTAGTGAGTAATTACATAATTGGGCACATAAGAGACAAAATGTTAGTTATATAGTTAAGGGTATTTTGGTAATTGTTTGAATTGGAATACTTGGTGGAGATTAAAGAAGAGTTGACTTTGTTTCTTGTGGTTGATATTTCTTCTTTCTTCTTGGTGTGGCCGGCTGAACAAAGGGACAAGGAGAGCAAGAGGATAATTGAAGGTTTTGATGATTTTAAGCTTGGATTGGAAGGAGTTTTCAAGTTTACAAGTTGGAATTTCAAGGAATTTCATTAATTGGTAAGTTTTCTCTTGTTTGCCTTTGTTATTTTTGAAGCTTGGTTTGAGTTGAGTTGTGTTTTGATGATGGTGTGATTCATTGGGTTATGGTGTGATTTTAAGTGTTGATTTTGCTTGTTAGATGAGAAGTTGAGTTGGTGTTGGTATTGGAAGTGGTTGTGTTGAGTTTGTGTTAGGGTTTGAGTTTGTAAGTGTTGTCAATGTTATAGAAATTGATGTATTATATTATTGTTTGGATTAGGTTTTGGAAGAAGTGGTTTATCTTAATTGTAAAGTGAACAATCTTTGGAAGAGAAGATTTCTTGGAGTTGTTTGAGTGTTTATAAGGTAAGTACAACTATTTGTTTACAAACATGCATATAATGTGTAAGCTTAACATTCTTTTGGTTGTAAATGTGTTATTAATGTGTTTTGATGATGTAAATAAGTATTGAGGATGTTGATTGTGTCCATTTTAAATGAGGTTATGTTGTGTATAATGTGTTTGATGTTAAACAAAAGAAAGTTTGTTAAAGTTAGGGTTTATGCATGAGACACGTGAATTGGGGCGGTCGCGATTATTGAAGTGCAGTCGCGACTTAGATCGAACTTCTGACCGCGAAACCTACTGTGTTAAGGTTTCATCTTTGATTGTGAAGTGCGGTCGCGACTCAGATCGGATTTCTGACCGCAAAACCTACTGTGATAAATTTTATCTTTTGATTGTGTAGAACGGTCGCGACTTAGCTTGGTACGACCGCGATAGTCGTTCTGTTCTGTTTTATTTGAAGTAAGTAAAGAATGTAAAGCATGTTGCTTATATGATAATGTAATGTGAATTGTGATTGATTATGATAATTAAGATGATATGTGAGGCCATTGTGCTTGGGCCAAGATGATTTAAATGAAATGGTTGAGGCATGATTGCCTAATAAATTATGAATTGTGAAATGAATTGAGAAAGAATAAATGAAATGTTAGTATGCCTAATGTGTTGATTCAACTTTCAGAGTCCTGTATTTGATGGCATGCCTATAACTCATTGGATAGGCGAAATGGGAGGCCCGTAAGCCGAGTCCAATTTGAGTAATGTTTATGAATCACTGGATAGGTGAAATGGGAGGCCCGTAAACCGATTCCAGTTGTAAAATGTGAATATGGAATGATGGTGAAATGGGAGACCCGTAAACCACTTCCATTTGAGAATTTGTAACAGTCTAACCAGGTTGAGGATCTCCTCATGTTAATGGGTTGATGGTCCAAGAGACTGGGTCTGTTACGCTATCCATGGATAGAGATATGATATATATTGCCTACGGGCTTGATGATTGTGATATTGAATCAAACACAGGGACTCTGAACTTTGAATAACATATTAGGGTGTTTTGGGCCCAGGTATGTCTTAGGTTTAATGTAATTTAGGATTTATGAATCGTGATCATTGCCTAATGAAATTGATGCGTAATGATATATTATAATGTTCTGAAATGTAATTATGGTATGATAATTTATGATGAATAAGTTATGACTTGCTATGTATTATTTACTTGATTGAGTGTCATGAGCATTGCATCAAGCATTTTGATAGTGTAGTTGTTCTACTAAGCCGTTGGCTTAGCGCGATTGTGTTCATCATGCAGGTGTTAGAGAAGAACCCGAGAGATCCACTAGACCGAGTGAGTCTAGGAATTGAAGAGTTGTGTAGGACTTAAAGATCAAAGAGAAAGCTGCCAATCATGTATAGACTCTTTATGTTTTGTAAAGTATTGGATTTAATGTATATGTATATAATTTTGTAAACTTGTACTTGGACATATTTATATATGCAAATACATTTGATAAATTCCGCTGCGTATTAAATCAAATGTTTATACTTATTTTGTTTTATTTTAATAGTAAATACCATTATATATATATATTGCAAATTGTTTATGGAAAAAAAATGTAGCATTCTTAAGTTCTATGTATGTTCATTACATGTTGGTGATATGTAGTGAACGTATTTGGAATTTAGGGGTGTTACAATTGTTTTGGTATCAGAGCCTAGGTTTGAGATTCTCAACCTAGGTAAAATGTAATAAAAAGAATAATTTGATTTTAAAAGTTGATTTTGAATAAAATATATGTTGGTATTGGCAGCCTTTGATCTTTAATAAGGTGTATTTGGTCGTGTTTGCAGAGATAGGTAGTAATGGATCCCCATTCACGGCAGTCTGTTGAGGGAAGTGCAGAGAGTATAGCTCCTGTTGAGAGTAGGGAGGGAGCTAGAGTTGAGGTAGCCAGTGAGGTACCTGCTTCAGTGTCGGGGAGACCAGCAGGTGATGAGGTTCCACCAGCCTGGTTTAGACATATGATGGAAGTTATGAGGCAAGCACCAGTGCAACCTCCACCACCACCTCAGCCTCAGGTACCAGTGAGACAATATGATAAACTGAGGAAGTTTGGGGCAGAGGATTTTCTGGGTACGATAGATCCAGCTGTGGCAGAACAGTGGCTTGATAAAGTTCAGAGAATTTTTATTCAGTTGCAAGCCACGTCAGAGGAGAAGTTTGATTATGCTAGGTCATTATTACAGAAGGACGCTTATGACTGGTGGAAGACCGTACCTCATGCCATGGATGATCCACCCACATTGACCTATGCTGATTTCCATAGGGAGTTTGAATTGAAGTATACTCCTAGGGAGTATAAGGATGTGAAGAAAATGGAGTTCTTGAGTTTGAAACAAGATCATCGTACAGTAACTGAATATGAAGTGGAGTTTATTCGATTAAGTCATTATGCGGGAGGCATTATATCAGATGAAATTGACAGATGTAGGAGATTCGAAGAGGGGTTGAGGCCTTCTCTTGTATGTCATGTGGCTGGATCCAGATATACTGATTTCTCTCAGCTTGTGGCAGCAGCACGGAGTGTGGAAAGAGTTCAAAGCATTGCAGCTGCATCTGAGGAAGAGACTAGAGTGAGAAGACCCCAGTTTGAGGCAGGGTCTTCATCAGTGAAGAGGGGCAGAGGGAGCTTTGTTAAGGAGTCAGAGGCCGATGAGTAGGTCAGGGCAGTTTCATAGACAGAGATCAAGACCTGCAGCTTCTGTGGCTAGTGCACCGACTCCCTTTATTCAGAGATCCACTCCGCTGGCATGTGAGCAATGTGGGAAGATTCATGTGGGTGCTTGTAGGAGGATTGGTGGACCGGGTGTGTGCTTCCATTGTGGGTCGCCTGACCATTTCATTAGAGAGTGTCCTGAGATGCAGGACCAGAGGTCATTGGAATCTACAGCTTCTCGGCAGAGTTTTAGCAGCAGGGGTTTCAGTCGAGGGGGTAGATCTGGGTATAGTCAGAGAGGAGGATCTGCACCCAGGGATGGCAGACCAGATGAGGCTGGGCCTTCTCAGCGGGTTTATGTGATGCAAAGACAGCCTGATGCTTCTGCAGTCATAGCTGGTACTTTTTCTTTATTTGGCATATCTGTACTTGCTTTGATTGACCCTGGATCCACACATTCTTACATGAGTGCATCTGTATTGCCTGTGTCTGAAATGCATGCTGAGTCCCTAGGATTTGATGTGTTGGTGACAAATCCTTTAGGGCATAGCGTAATTGTTAGTAAGGTGCATAGAGATTGTACGGTAGTGGTGCAGGGTGAGAAGTTTTGTGGTGATTTGATTGAGATGCCATTTAAAGAATTTGATTTGATTCTTGGCATGGATTGGCTGTCTAGGCATGGAGCTGTGGTAGATTGTAAGAAGAAGTGTGTTACTTTGAGAACTAGTGATGATAGAGTAGTGTTGGTATCTAGTGAGCAGAGACAGCTTGCATCTTTGTTTGTTTCAGCTGTTGCAGCTAGGAAGATGATCAGAAAAGGGTGTGAAGCTTATCTTGCTCATGTGTTGGATACCAGAGTGGTAGGGTCTCAATTGGATAGCATTCCCACAGTTTCAGAATTCCCAGATGTTTTTCCAGAGGAGTTGCCAGGATTGCCTCCTGAGAGAGAGGTGGAGTTTGGTATTGAGTTGTTACCAGGTACCACTCCTATCTCTATTACTCCTTATAGAATGGCACCTGTCGAATTAAGAGAATTGAAGGTGCAGTTGCAAGAGTTGCTGGATAAGGGTTTTATTCGCCCTAGTGTGTCGCCATGGGGAGCTCCTGTTTTGTTTGTTAAGAAAAAGGATGGTACTATGAGGTTGTGTATCGATTATAGGCAATTGAACAAGATAACTATTAAGAATAAATACCCTTTGCCTAGAATCGATGATCTCTTTGATCAATTGAAGGGAGCAGCTGTGTTTTCTAAAATTGATTTGAGATCGGGGTACCATCAATTGCGGGTTAGAGCTGAGGATGTGCCAAAAACAGCTTTTTGAACCAGATATGGGCATTATGAGTTTTTGGTAATGCCATTTGGTTTGACGAATGCACCTGCCGCTTTTATGGACTTGATGAATAGGGTGTTTAGGCCCTATTTGGATCAGTTTGTGGTAGTGTTTATAGATGATATCTTGGTGTATTCGCGAAATGAAGAGGAGCATAGTGAGCATCTTCGGATAGTGTTACAAATCTTGAGAGAGAAGCAGTTGTTTGCCAAATTATCGAAGTGTGAGTTCTGGTTGAACCATGTAGCTTTTCTCGGTCATATTGTGTCAGCAGATGGCATTAGGGTTGACCCGAGTAAAGTTGAAGCTATTCTAAATTGGAGTCCACCGAAGACTGTGACTGAAGTTAGAAGTTTTCTGGGATTGGCCGGCTATTATCGACGTTTTGTGAAAGGATTTTCTTTAATAGCTACTCCACTCACCAGATTGCTTCGGAAGGGAGTTAAATTTGTGTGGACTGATCAATGCCAGACCAGTTTTGAGCAGTTGAAAGAAATGTTGACTCAAGCACCTGTTCTCACTTTACCTGTGGAAGATAAACCATATGTGATCTACAGTGATGCTTCACATAATGGTTTGGGTTATGTGTTGATGCAAGAGGGTAAAGTGATAGCTTATGCTTCTCGACAGTTGAAACCGCATGAGCTCAATTATCCGACTCATGATTTGGAGTTGGCAGCCATTGTGTTTGCTTTGAAGATTTGGCGTCATTATCTATTTGGAGAGAAATGTTTCATCTATACTGATCACAAAAGTTTGAAGTATTTGGGTGTCCAGAAAGAACTCAATCTTCGGCAGAGGAGATGGTTGGAATTGATTAAAGACTACGACTGCTTGATTGATTATCATTCAGGTAAAGCAAATGTTGTTGCTGATGCCTTGAGTCGGAAGTCTTTAGCTGGTTTGACTGCTTATTCACTCTTGTTGCTTGTTGAGTTGAGAGCGTTGCATGCTAGTTTTGTAGTTTGTGATGATGGTGCATTGATGGCACAATTGCAAATGAGGCCAGTATTATTAGACCAGATTAAGGAGGCTCAATTGACTGATGAGAAAATTCAGAGGATTGTGTCAGTTTGTCAACAGGGAGAGAGCCGAGATTTTGTCGTGAGAGATGATGGGAGCTTATGGTTTAAGAGTAGACTGTGTATGCCTGATGATGATAATTTAAGAAAAATTATTTTAGAAGAAGCACACCAATCAACTTTTGCTATGCATCCGGGTAGTACCAAGATGTATCATGATTTGAGACAACATTATTGGTGGTCCGGTATGAAGAGAGACATTGCAAAGTTTGTGTCTAAATGTCTCACTTGTCAGAGGGTGAAAGCCGAGCATCAAGTTCCAACTGGGTTGCTTCAACCTTTGTCAGTGCCTGAGTGGAAGTGGGATAGAGTAACTATGGACTTTGTGTCTGGTTTGCCTTTGACACAAAGGAAGCATGATGCCATATGGGTGATTGTGGATAGATTGACTAAGACAGCTCATTTCCTTCCGGTGCGGATGGATTACTCTTTGGAGAAGTTGGCTGAGCTGTATATCCATGAGATTGTGAAATGGTGTCCCAATTTCTTTAGTGTCTGATCGAGATCCTAGATTCACCTCGAGATTTTGGAAGAGTTTGCATGGAGCTTTAGGTTCTCGATTGCATTTCAGTACTGCTTTCCATCCCCAGACAGATGGACAGTCAGAGAGAGTGATACAGATCATTGAGGATATATTGAGAAGCTGTGTCATTGATTTCTCTGGAAGTTGGGATGGATTTTTGCCACTTGTGGAATTTGCCTATAATAACAGTCATCAATCGAGCATTGGTATAGCACCATTTGAGGCACTGTATGGTAGACGGTGCAGAACACCTCTTTGTTGGAGTGAACTTGGTGAAGGTAAAATAATTGGCCCTGATTTGATTCAAGAAACGGAAGAGAAAGTGAAGTTGATTCGAGGCAGGTTAAAAGCAGCTTCAGACCGACAGAAGTCTTATGCAGATCTGAAAAGGAGAGACATAAAATTTGATGTTGGAGATAAGGTATTTTTGAAAGTATCTCCTTGGAAGAAGATTTTGAGGTTCGGTCGGAAAGGAAAATTGAGTCCTCGTTTCATTGGGCCGTATGAAGTGTTAGAAAGAGTTGGGCCAGTGGCGTATCGACTTGCTTTGTCACCTGAGTTGGATCGTATTCATAATGTGTTTCATGTTTCTATGTTGAGGAGATATAGGTCGGATCCATCTCATGTGTTGTCAGTTGAATCTATTGAGGTAAGTCCAGATCTGACATTTGAAGAGGAACCAGTTGCTATTTTGGCACATGAAGTGAAAGAGTTGAGGAACAAGAGAGTGCCACTTGTGAAAGTGTTATGGAAGAATCATGGAAGAGAAGAGGCAACTTGGGAAAGTGAACAATTCATGCAAGAACAATATCCTCAGTTGTTTCAGAGTTGATTTCAGGTAATTTCAAGGACGAAATTTCTTTTTAGAGGGGGAGAATTGTAATATCCTTAATTATGCCCTAGTAGTCTTGGTGTTATTGTTGTTGCACTTGAATTATGTTTATATTGTAATAAGTTGATAAGAAATTGGAAGAGAATGTTTATGTATGGTGATTGGGAAAGGAAATAGGGTTTAGAGACAAGTTTATATGTTGTGTATATGGTGATATATATAACATATAAAGTGGTCAAAATGGAAAGTCAAGGTGTTGGATAGTGGAGGAAGATATTTCTTTTATTAGTGAGTAATTACATAATTGGGCACATAAGAGACAAAATGTTAGTTATATAGTTAAGGGTATTTTGGTAATTGTTTGAATTGGAATACTTGGTGGAGATTAAAGAAGAGTTGACTTTGTTTCTTGTGGTTGATATTTCTTCTTTCTTCTTGGTGTGGCCGGCTGAACAAAGGGACAAGGAGAGCAAGAGGATAATTGAAGGTTTTGATGATTTTAAGCTTGGATTGGAAGGAGTTTTCAAGTTTACAAGTTGGAATTTCAAGGAATTTCATTAATTGGTAAGTTTTCTCTTGTTTGCCTTTGTTATTTTTGAAGCTTGGTTTGAGTTGAGTTGTGTTTTGATGATGGTGTGATTCATTGGGTTATGGTGTGATTTTAAGTGTTGATTTTGCTTGTTAGATGAGAAGTTGAGTTGGTGTTGGTATTGGAAGTGGTTGTGTTGAGTTTGTGTTAGGGTTTGAGTTTGTAAGTGTTGTCAATGTTATAGAAATTGATGTATTATATTATTGTTTGGATTAGGTTTTGGAAGAAGTGGTTTATCTTAATTGTAAAGTGAACAATCTTTGGAAGAGAAGATTTCTTGGAGTTGTTTGAGTGTTTATAAGGTAAGTACAACTATTTGTTTACAAACATGCATATAATGTGTAAGCTTAACATTCTTTTGGTTGTAAATGTGTTATTAATGTGTTTTGATGATGTAAATAAGTATTGAGGATGTTGATTGTGTCCATTTTAAATGAGGTTATGTTGTGTATAATGTGTTTGATGTTAAACAAAAGAAAGTTTGTTAAAGTTAGGGTTTATGCATGAGACACGTGAATTGGGGCGGTCGCGATTATTGAAGTGCGGTCGCGATTTAGATCGAACTTCTGACCGCGAAACCTACTGTGTTAAGGTTTCATCTTTGATTGTGAAGTGCGGTCGCGACTCAGATCGGATTTCTGACCGCGAAACCTACTGTGATAAATTTTATCTTTTGATTGTGTAGAACGGTCGCGACTTAGCTTGGTACGACCGCGATAGTCGTTCTGTTCTGTTTTATTTGAAGTAAGTAAAGAATGTAAAGCATGTTGCTTATATGATAATGTAATGTGAATTGTGATTGATTATGATAATTAAGATGATATGTGAGGCCATTGTGCTTGGGCCAAGATGATTCAAATGAAATGGTTGAGGCATGATTGCCTAATAAATTATGAATTGTGAAATGAATTGAGAAAGAATAAATGAAATGTTAGTATGCCTAATGTGTTGATTCAACTTTCAGAGTCCTGTATTTGATGGCATGCCTATAACTCATTGGATAGGCGAAATGGGAGGCCCGTAAGCCGAGTCCAATTTGAGTAATGTTTATGAATCACTGGATAGGTGAAATGGGAGGCCCGTAAACCGATTCCAGTTGTAAAATGTGAATATGGAATGATGGTGAAATGGGAGACCCGTAAACCACTTCCATTTGAGAATTTGTAACAGTCTAACCAGGTTGAGGATCTCCTCATGTTAATGGGTTGATGGTCCAAGAGACTGGGTCTGTTACGCTATCCATGGATAGAGATATGATATATATTGCCTACGGGCTTGATGATTGTGATATTGAATCAAACACAGGGACTCTGAACTTTGAATAACATATTAGGGTGTTTTGGGCCCAGGTATGTCTTAGGTTTAATGTAATTTAGGATTTATGAATCGTGATCATTGCCTAATGAAATTGATGCGTAATGATATATTATAATGTTCTGAAATGTAATTATGGTATGATAATTTATGATGAATAAGTTATGACTTGCTATGTATTATTTACTTGATTGAGTGTCATGAGCATTGCATCAAGCATTTTGATAGTGTAGTTGTTCTACTAAGCCGTTGGCTTAGTGCGATTGTGTTCATCGCGCAGGTGTTAGAGAAGAACCCGAGAGATCCACTAGACCGAGTGAGTCTAGGAATTGAAGAGTTGTGTAGGACTTAAAGATCAAAGAGAAAGCTGCCAATCATGTATAGACTCTTTATGTTTTGTAAAGTATTGGATTTAAAGTATATGTATATAATTTTGTAAACTTGTACTTGGACATATTTATATATGCAAATACATTTGATAAATTCCGCTGCGTATTAAATCAAATGTTTATACTTATTTTGTTTTATTTTAATAGTAAATACCATTATATATATATATATTGCAAATTGTTTATGGAAAAAAAATGTAGCATTCTTAAGTTCTATGTATGTTCATTACATGTTGGTGATATGTAGTGAACGTATTTGGAATTTAGGGGTGTTACACCTGTGATTTAATATCGGTGGTGAGGGCCACCCGTATTACAGTGGTGAGGGCCACTGCCTTATTGCTGTGGTTCTGCGTTTACCAGTAGAGCAAAAATTTACAAACTATGACACGACTATTTTATGGCATAAGTTGAATTGTGAATATTTTACAATTTTAGTTGAAATCTTTTGAAAAACTTGAAATTCTTTTTCGGGAAGTACGTTTTTATTTCATTGAAGTGAGCTTTATATTTTATTTCTTATAGTATTTAATATTCATATATTTTATTTCCTTGCTTGTACAAATACTCTTTACTTTTATTTCCATTGGTAAAGTACCCATTGAGCGACATTGCTCAGCGAGTTAAGTTTTTCTAGACTCGTAGGTTCAGAGCAGTAGCTAACTCTTGGGAAGCGACAACCAGACCCACAGCATCTCAGGGTAGATCTCTTAGTTTTCATTCTGAGTTAACTAGTTGTGACATGTATATATATATATAAGATTGAGAATTACTATGTTATACTATACGTTAGTAGTGTGTCATAATAATAAAACTCTATTTTATTTTGTACTAGAAGTGTGAATTCTTCTTGCAGGTTTGTAGTTGAGGTTATAAGGGGGATTCATTGGGAGTGTATTGAGACTGATTGTGTTCGCATTGGTTTGTGTGAAAATAAAAAAAAAAAACCGGAACTAAAATTTTACTAAGTAAAATTGGTAGCAACATTAGGTTAGTGTGGCGCCTCTACTCGGCTTACACACGTAGGCCGGGAAAGGGTGTTACAATTTTTGGTATCAGAGCTTTGATTTAGTCGGTCCTGGGTAGTTAGTTGAACTAAACCTTAAATTTATGACACATAGGGTTAGGTTAGGGGTTCTAAATATGTAACTATACATGTGTGTAGTATTGTTAGTTATGTTATTCTAATTATAACAGGAGTAATTATGGATGATCGAAATAATGAGATGAGGGAGTTGAGGATGGAAGTAGAGAGGCTAAAGCAGATAGTGCAGGAGCAAGATGATACCATAGATATCCTGGCAGATCGAAGTCTACAGGATCGTTAAGACCTGAGATTAGCACATGAGATGATTATCTCCTTGAGGAGAGACGTGATGATGTTAAAGGAGGACAGGCTTAGTCATAGAGTAGAGTTTGATAGTGCCTGTTGGAGTCTTGGGGTAGCACATAGAGAGATCCATGCTTTGCAGGAGAGGGTCCAGGAGCTAGGCCAGCACTTACCTGGTGAAGCATCGCATGACCCAGAGTTTGATCCTGAGATAGAAGAGTATTTGTCTGAAAGTGCCACCTCACCTAGGGCACCTACTCACTGATCTTTGAGATGTGTTACTTTTTGGAGGTCCTTTTGGTTATGTACATATGTGACATCAGGGTATCGTGTAGATATTGTATGGTAGTATGACATGATGATATAGTAGTAAGGAGTCCTAAATTTTGGAATGTACATAAGGGCTTCCTAGTAATGTAAATACTTTTGCTTGGAAATAAATAAAAGTTGTGTTGTATATGTGTTATTTAAGAGTTTTATCTTTATATACATGCCACCTAGGGTAATATAATGCTGTTGGCCTGGGTCGTTACTGATGATGGGATTGTATACGTTTTGCTCTGTTCTTTAGATGTCGCAAGCAGCACAGCGTGATATAGAGGAGGAGGTCGAGTCTCAGGCCTCCCGAATTGTAGAAATGCATGTATCAGAGACACCTGCATCTGAGCAACCACCAGCTGATGCTCCTATCCCCAATGAAATGTTGCAACAAATGGCTGCCGTATTACGGCAGATAGCCGGCGCCGCCCTGGCACCACCACCAGCCCCAGCACCCGTACCAGTACCTGCTGTAGGAGGGGAAAGGAAACCCCCGATCGAAAAGATAAGAAAGTATGGGCGAAGGAGTTTAGGGCCCGAAGGGACGACGATTCTTCTACAGCCGAGTATTGGCTGGAAGGAACGATACGAGCCTTAGATCAGTTACAGTGTACTCAAGAGGAGCGAGTTGTGTGCGCTACTTCCTTGTTAGTGGAAGAAGCGTATGTCTGGTGGGACACAGTCCAACAACGAGTTCCACCAGAGCAGAGGACATGGGACTTCTTTGTGAGAGAATTTAAGAGAAAGTTTATTTCTGAAGCATATCTCGACGCCAGGAGGAAAGAGTTTCTACACTTGAAGCAGTGGCGAATGACAGTGACAGAGTACGAAAGGGAGTTCACCAGATTAAGCATGTATGCTAAGAAAGCGATAGAAGACGAGGAAGATCGATGTAAACAATTCTTAGACGGATTGAATAATGAGATTAAGGTGCAGCTGATTGCTGCTCATATTAAGGAATTTTCTGTGTTAGTCACCCAAGCTATTAAAGTGGAGCAGTGTTAGTCTGATGAGCAGAATAGAAGAAAAAAGATAAAACAGAAGAGAGATACCCAAAAATTATTCGGGAAACTACCAATCATAAAGGAAGCAATTCGGAGGCAGTGGTTCCACGGGAGGCTGTCAACGCCGGGGTTACAGTCAGGGATCGAATCGCAATGGCCCAAGTCAAGTCACCTCAGTCTATAGTACCGGACGATCCGGAAGAGGGCAAAGAAGAGGATTCAACCGAAGCGGAGGTAACTTTTCTACGGGTCCGAGAGGTAATGAAGGTGAAAATACTAATCCACGCTGTGATCAACGCGGACGCCGCCACACGGGAGAATGTTGGGGTCGGACATTTGCATGCTACATATGTGGATCTTTAGACCACCTTATGCAAGAGTGTCCCCAGCGAATGTAGAATCTACCTAGGGAGACTGAGGGATCGCAAGCGGCAGCAGGGCGAGGCCGAGGCAGAGGTAGGGGCGAAAATCATCACGTGTGCAGTCTGAGACGGTGAATCGACCAGAAGCAAGGGTTCCTGCTAGAATGTATGCCATGAGGGGGCGAGAAGATGAAGAAGCGCTAGACGTGATTGCATGTCAGTTGTCTATGTTTGGAGTTCTGCTTTACGTTTTAATAGATCCGGGTTCTTCACACTCATATATATGCACGAAAAATGAAAAACTTGGAAACCTAAAGGTAGAACTAGAGGAAGAGGAAATATTAGTTACTAGCCCATTAGGGAGTGAGGTGATTACGAGGAAAGTAGTGAAAGATTGCCCCGTGGAGATACACGGACGTATCTTTTGGGAAGACTTATTTGAACTACCATTTCAAGAATTCGACGCTATCCTTGGGATGGATTGGTTGGCCAAACACGATGCACTGGTTGACTGTAAACGAAAGAGAGTTACTCTGCATACGTCAGACGGCGACGAAATGACCTTAGTGGGAAAGAGGAAGGACTATCTAACTAACATCATTTCCGCTATGACGGCTAAAAGGTTAGTGCAAAAAGGCTGCGAGGCATACCTGTTATGCGTGTTAGAAGCGAAAGAAGAGGCATCGAAGCTACAAGATATACCTACTGTTTGCGATTTCCCCGACGTATTTCCTGACGACTTACCCGGATTACCACCTAAACGAGAGGTGGAATTCACCATAAACGATATACCTACTGCACCAGTATCCATCGCACCTTACCGAATGGCGCCAACGGAGTTAAAAGAACTAAAGGTAAAGCTACAGGAACTTTTAGACAAGAGGTTCATTAGGCCAAGCGTGTCACCATGGGGAGCGCCAGTATTGTTCGTGAAAAAGAAAGACGGATCCCTAAGGTTGTGTGTGGATTATCGTCAACTCAATAAACTGACCATCAAGAACAAGTATCCGCTACCTCGCATAGACGATTTGTTTGATCAACTCAAAGGTGCTGGAGTCTTTTCAAAAATCGATATACGATCGGGTTATCATCAATTGGGGATCAAGGATGAAGACATACCAAAAACTGCATTCAGAACTCGCTCTGGACATTATGAATTCATCGTTATGCCTTTCGGATTAACGAACGCACCTACAGTATTCATGGATCTAATGAACAGAATATTCCACCCGTATTTGGATCAGTTCGTGGTTGTATTCATTGACGACATATTGGTTTATTCAAAGAATCGAGAGGACCATGATCGCCACCTTAGGATCATTTTGCAAACCTTGCGAGAGAAGCAGTTATACACTAAATTCAGCAAATGCGAATTTTGGTTGGATGAAGTAGCCTTCTTGGGACATATTGTATTGGCAGGAGGAATAAGGGTCGATCCCAAGAAAATAGAAGCAGTATTGGAATGGAAGCCACCTAAACAGTAACGGAAGTCCGTAGTTTCTTGGGGTTAGCAGGATATTATCAGAGATTCGTCAAAGGGTTTTCCATGATCGCCGCACCTATGACCAAGCTACTTCAGAAGAATGCCAAATTCCAGTGGACCGACGCCTTCCAACAGAGCTTTGAAAGGCTGAAGCAAAAACTTACTGAAGCGCCCATTCTTACACAACCTGAATCAGGAAAAGATTTTGTGATCTATAGCGATGCATTCCACATCGAGTTAGGTTGTGTATTGATGCAGGAGGGCAAAGTCATTGCGTATGTTTCTCGACAACTCAAGCCACACGAAAATAATTATCCCACACATGACTTAGAACTAGCAGCGATTGTTTTGGCTTTCAAGACGTGGAGGCACTAATTATACGGGGAAAAGTGTTACATTTATACGGATCATCAAAGCCTGAAGTACCTGCCCACGCAGAAAGATTTAAACCTGCGACAACGAAAATGGATGCAACTGTTAGCCAACTACGACTGTACGATTAACTATCACCCGGGCAAAGCGAATGTCATAGCAGATACACTTAGTAGGAAGTCAATGCAAGCGCTACGTGCTATGAGGGTAGAATTAGAGCCCACAGAAGATGGAACTATCTTTGCAGAAATGCACGTGCGACCTACCTTACATCAACAAATACGTGAGGCTCAGAAGGAAGATGAACAAGTGAAGAAGTGGAGTCAACAGGCGCAGGAGAATTTGTCAGGAGATTATCAAATTTGTCCAGATGGTATCCTATACTACAAGAAGAGAATGGTGGTACCTAAGTCCAAGGAACTGAAGAAACAGATTTAGCAAGAAGCTCATAACAGTCCTTACACAATGCATCTGGGAGCAACGAAAATGTACCGGGACTTGAAGGAGTATTACTGGTGGCCAGGAATGAAAAGAGACATCGTGGATCACGTGACGAAGTGTCTGACCTGTCAGCAAGTGAAAGCGGAACATCAACTACCCTCAGGACTACTACAACCTATCCCGATTCCAACCTAGAAATGGGACCGTATTACTATGGATTTTGTCACAGGATTGCCTATGACTAGGGACAAACATGACGCGATCTGGGTAATCGTGGATCGGCTTACTAAGTCCACTCATTTCTTACCAGTACGTGTGGATTACTCGCTAGACAAGTTGGCAGACTTGTACATCAAAGAGATCGTACGTCTCCACAGAGTTCCAACTTCAATCATATCAGATCGAGATCCACGCTTTACGTCAAAATTTTGGCAGAAGTTCCAAACAGCCCTTGGGACTCAAACATACCACAGTACAGCATTCCATCCCCAAACAGATGGACAGTCAGAAAGAGTGATTCAAGTTTTGAAAGATATGTTGAGGGTGTGCGTTTTAGAATTTAAAGGCAGCTGGGACAAACACCTGAGCTTAATGGAATTCGTGTACAACAACAGCTATTAATCCAGCATACAAATGGCTCCTTACAAAGCACTGTACGATCAAAAATGCAGAACTCCAGTTTGCTGGACAGAATTGAGTGAGGAAAAGATGTTGGGGCCAGACATAGTTAAGGAAACTGAGAAAAAGGTAGAGATTATTCAAGACCGATTAAAAGCAGCAGCGGACAGGCAAAAATCATATGCAGACCTAAAGAGGAAAGACATACAGTTCGAGGTCAGCAACAGAGTATTCCTCAAAGTCTCTCCTTGGAAGAAGGTGTTACGATTTAAACAGAAAGGCAAGCAAAGCCCTAGATTCATCGGACCATATGAGATCATCAAACGGGTAGGTCCAGTAGCTTACCAGTTGGTGTTACCACCTGAATTAAGTAAAATACATGATGTTTTCCACGTTTCAATGCTAAGGAGGTATCGTTCAGATCCAACCCACGTCATACAAGCTCAAGACATCGAGATTCAGCCCGACCTGACATACGAGGAAGAGCCGGTAGAAATCCTAGCACGGGAAATCAAAGAGTTGCGGAATAAGAAGATCCCATTGGTCAAAGTGCTTTGGAGGAATCACAAAGTAGAAGAAGCTACATGGGAACGCGAAGAAACTATGAGGAAGCAGTACCCATATTTATTTCCACCTAATAGGCTTCGGGGCAAAGCATAAATTAACGGGGGAGGAATTGTCACGACCGGCCATAGCAAGTATGTACAGTAATTACGTGTACAGTATTCACACGTGCTGACAAAGTAGGCATGCTAAAGAGATCCGGCTAACCCTAGACCGTTAAGCTATAATTCATTAAAGGACCAGGGTTAAACGTGCGTAACTAACGGCGATGGGTGACCAGTCCGGGAAGTCTTAATAATGTATGTGATAGTGTAATGAAATGGAAACTAGAGAAAAACTGGGTAAAAACTGTGAACTGTGACTTTCTTTGGAAACGGCCCGTTAGAGAGAAACGAAGACACGTAGACTAGGGGTATTTTGGTCATTATTAATTAAAATTTATACATGAATCCAAAGTAGGAAATCAAAACACGAGTGCTTAGAGGACGTCGAAGGTTGAATATGAAACGATCGTCAGTAGAAACGGAGCCCGGGCAAACCCGAGCAAAGAAAGGACCTAAAGGGAATTTTGTAAAAGTCGAGAGCTTATTGGTAATTTTTCAAAATGACTTGGGAACCTAAAATAGACCTTAAAAATGGAAATTAGAGGTCGAGAGGGTCAAAACCATATGTGGTTCACTTCGTGAAACCACACGATTTAAAAGTTACAGACAATCAATCGCCGGAGGGTATTTTAGTCTTTTCACATCCTAAATCATAAAATTACAGCAAAGGGAAGAAGAGGGGCCAAAATATGATTAAAAGAAAGTCCAATGGCTTGGGCTTTAAATAAATAAAAGAGAGAGACAATTGTACCAATGAAAAATGGCCATTTTGCCTTAAAGTGGACCAATTGGAATTAAGCATTTGTCTTAACACATTATTAGCCAAATTGGGCAGCCATTTGGACCAAAAACACATGAAAGAAGAAAGCAAAAACTCCCTCTTGAGAAGGAGGGTCGTCCAAGCCATAGGAGAAGGAAGAAAGGTGGTGATTTTCAAGTTTTACGGTTTATTATCAAAGGTTTTGGTGGAATCCAAGGTCCTAAACTAAGGTAAGTTCATTTCTAATCCTAATTTTAGGTTTTAATGAGTAATTTGAGAGATTAAAATTAGGGCTCTTATGGTGGATTTGGGAAAAACTTAAGTAGTGATGATATTGATTAATTAAATGGAAAAATTAAGGTTTCTAAGGTTTAATAAGGTTATATTAGGACTTAATTTGAAAAGAAATGGAAGGGTAGTGCATGTTCTAAATTTCTGGGGTTTATGGTTGAGGTTGTGTTGTGAAATTTTTGTAGGCAAGGGTGGAAATAAGGAGAAGGAAGAGCTTGAAAGAGAAGGGAAATCAAAAGGAAATTAAAATACAAGGTTTGGTACTTTACCTTGGAAGAATTAATTTTTCTTTCATTTTCTTGCCAAAAATTTATGTATGGAACTTTTGCTATGGATGCCTAAATGTGTTGTTTGAGTTTGAATTCAATTGTTGAGTGGTATTTTTGAATCCATGTGGTGATTGGGTTGTTTAAATTCAAATGAAATCTAATGTTTTCAATGATTTTGGTAAAAGAGTTTATGAACTCCATTTTGTCCAAATTGATTTAAACAATCAAGTTATTTTAAAAAGGAAGTGTCTAAGTCTTCATTACATTATTAGGGAAGCTTTGAAATGGGTTTAGAAAAAAAAATTAATTAATAATAAACAATTTTGCACCAAATGCAAGTGGGGGCCGAATTGGTGCCCTTTGGGAGCCAATTCTGGACCCAACTTTGGGCAGCCGGTTGAGGCAGAAAACGATGGAATTTTTCGACGAAATTTTACATGCAATTAGTCAACATATGAAATAAGTTTCCTGAAAAATTTTAGCCAAAAATAAGATCAGTTACCTGGTCAAATGCATGACTGAAATTGACTGAAATTTAGACGAAAACCAGATTTTACTATTCATATGGTCATACCATTTGTGTTGCCGATTTTACGCACCGTGTTACTATTCTTTTAGTCATATTTGGGAATTATTCTAATGTGATTTGAAGTGTGTGGAAATGACTGGGAATGGTGGTAAACACTTGGAAATGAAATGGCCTTTAGTCACAGAGTTAGTACACGGCGAAATGGCATGACTTGGTAAAAATGAAAAGGGATGTGCAAATCATTTGAAAATTTGTGGAAATCTTGAATTTGAATTTTAAACCCTTAAGCTCTACTTGGTGGTTGAACTTGGTAGATAAGGGTATAGTGCACTATACTAACTTATGCAGTACTGCTTGATATTGTGATTGAATTGTTATGATCTGAACTCAATGGTGAGGGCCATTGGTTATAACCAAGATACTGAGGACCATTCCTGTGATTTGATATCGGTGGTGAGGGCCACTGCCTTATCGCTGTGGTTCTGCTTTTACCAGTAGAGCAAAAATTTATAAACTATGACACGACTATTTTATGGCATAAGTTGAATTGTGAATATTTTACAATTTTAGTTGAAATCTTTTGAAAAAATTGAAATTCTTTTTCGGGAAGTATGTTTTTATTTCATTGAAGTGAGCTTTATATTTTATTTCTTATAGTATTTAACATTCATATATTTTATTGCCTTGCTTGTACAAATACTCTTTACTTTTATTTCCATTGGTAAAGTACCCACTGAGCGACATTGCTCAGCGAGTTAAGTTTTCCTTGACTCGTAGGTTCGGAGCAGTAGCTAACTGTTGGGAAGCGACGACCAGACCCACAGCATCTCAGGGTAGATCTCTTAGTTTTCATTCTGAGTTAACTAGTTGTGACATGTATATATATATATATAAGATTGAGAATTACTATGTTATACTGTACGTTAGTAGTATGTCATAATAATAAACCTCTATTTTATTTTGTACTAGAAGTGTGAATTCTTCTTGCAGGTTTGTAGTTGAGGTTATAAGGGGGATTCATTGGGAGTGTATTGAGACTGATTGTGTTCGCATTGGTTTGTGTAAAAAAAACCGGAACTAAAATTTGACTAAGTAAAATTGGTAGCAACATTAGGTTAGTGTGGCGCCTCTAGTCGACTTACACACATAGGCCGGGAAGGGGTGTTACAAAAACCCTTTTATTCTCTTTGCTTGGTTTCCTCTTTCATCATCCATAAGGGTTCCTTACTCTTTAGTTTTAGGAAAACATTAAGCAGCAAGTAGCATCCACTTGGTAACCTTTATTAGGTATGCTGAGGGATAGCAAAAGCATCCAACCTACGACGAATCCTCAATCCTTTTGAGGTGTAATGGACATGCACGTACTGCTGGACTCACGCCATATTCATTATCTATCATGTGGTTAGGTTTATCGTTGTCCTAGTGTGATGAGACTTTTAGACTAAACCACCCTTTTGCATATAGAGGTCGTAGACCTCGCCCATAAGTGATATGCACCATAATACCTTCATGAAATAGCTTTGGTTCATATAACCATACATCATATCATAAGCAATAGCCTTCTACTAAAACCTATAATCACATTTTTTCCAAAATGATAAAATTTATCCCAACTCGAGTTCCAATCATGCCGGTTGTGCTCATCCTAAAGAAAAAAACAACTGCAATAGCCTAATATCCAGCAATCGGGGAGGCCCCACTAGCCTAACTACTTCCTTAGAAAGTGAAATCAATCTTATTCATCAAAATCCTAATTTTAGGACCCTCCACCATTAATGGTCAAAATTTTTTTTGTACAGTATGAACAAGACTCCCATAAATTTTTTTTTCTAAAAATAAATCTATGGGCCACCCAGAATCTCTGGTTTTTTCTTGCCTTACCCGAAAGTTCTCACAAACAAAGATATTTGTCTGAATCCTTGCATCACAAAATGCTAAATCTTATTCAAAATACTAACCTCCCTTTCTTTCATTTACCCAATGTATCCATGGATCCATCCACTGAATCCCATGAAATGCAAGCTTTTGTTGAAGTCATCCTTAAAAAGCAAGATGATAGTTTTAGGAACATACTTGTTATCTAACATACTGATTTCAATAAGACACTAATTGAATCATTAAGTGTACGACACAACTCCATCATGACTGAGGTATAAAATATGAAAAATGGGAAGTAGGCTGATATTGGTTCATCTTCCAATCAGCCCTCACCAATGGTTGATCTCCCTCAACAAGGGGCTACAATTGAGACACCAAAAACTAGGAATCCTTTTCAAAAGGGGGAGCACCCTAAGACCCGCATTCTCCTAGAGAAGTTAGAAGTAATAAAGAAGTGAATTAAGAATTTTAAACACTGAGATGAAACCTTTGACCTTGAGTCCTTGACCTATATCCTGAGGCTTGCTTGCCACCCAAGTTCAAGATGCCTAAAATTTATAAGTTTGATGGCACCACTTGCCTCAAAACTCACCTCAAGATGTATATGGGAGCCCTCAAACCTCTGGGACTGAATGACGAGCTCCTTGATCAACTATTCTAGAGGTCCCTCATGTGTGCAGCTGTCAGATGGTTTATGGACCTTGACAAGAAGAAGTACTGGACATGGAAGGATTTCTGTAATGCCTTCACTAAACAATACCATTATAACATATAGGTGGATGTTACAAGAAGGGACCTTGAGACCACTAAGAAGAACCCAAAAGAGTCCTTCACCTCATTCCTTACGAGATGGAGAGGAAAAGCTGCACAAATGGTCAATCGCCCTTTAGAACAAAAGTAAATTGATATCATTATTAAAAACTTGCTACCTTTAACCAAACCCACATGCATACCCAGTATTTACCAACTTTCAAAGCCCTCATTTCTCCTGCCACTAAGAATGAAGACTTGATGCACATTGGCTAAATTAAGAATGAGACAACCTCCTCCATAAGATTCAGGAAAAACCCAAACTTAAATAGCCCATAAGCTACCACCCAACAAGTAAGCGAAGTGGCTAGTATTACCCCTCAATCACAACTTTGTTTGGAAATGAGCCAACAACAAAGGACTTTTTTATTCAATATATTATGGTTTTGTAATTACAACAATTGTATATCGTTAAATCAATTAAAGTTTTATAAGTATTATATTTATATAAAAGTTGTATATTATTTTGTCTAATACTATCTAGTTAATTTTGTATTGCTTTGGATTGGTTAAATTGGAGAAGTTGTGGAGTTTGTGAAAATTAAATTTTAAAAATATATTTTCCTACGGTATTTTTAAATTTTGAAGATTTGGCATTAATAATTTTATAAACGAAACTCTAACAAATTTTTCTTAAAAAATTTTATGTGATTTAAAACTATAACTTAATTAGTATTATTTATTTATATTATATATAGCATATAATATTTTAAATTTTGAATTACTCATGTATTATTATTAATATTATTTTATTTGCTACACATATATAATATCCAAATTTTATTTGAATTAGCTTTCATTTTTATTTAACAGAAATTTTTAAAAAAGTATTTCTACAATTTTAACTTTTGTTGCACTCTTGTATCCTACGAATATATATATATATATATGGGGTGTTACATATATGTTGATAATTTATGTAATAATAATTTTTATATTAATAATAATTTTAATATAAATCTATAATTATAAAACCCCCTATTCACATTTTTCTCCTTATTTAAAAAAGTTTTCTTGAATTTTTATTTTATTTTTTATTTTTAAAAGTATCAATTTTTAAAATAAAAAGATTATATTTACTCACCAATATTATTTTAATGAAACTATCATAAAAATTGAGGTAAATATTTTATTTTATATTTTTAAAATATAATTTATTTTTAATTTACATAAAAATTATTTTATATTTATTTATTAATTATATTTATTTATATTTTATTATTCTTATTATTATACATGGCGCGGCCCCAAATTATGGTAAACAAAGCTCAATGTTTTAAATTTTAGAAGTGCTTTAAATTTGAATCATTTAACACAAATATAAACAGTGAATTCAGAAATTTTGATAAGTTAAGGTAATATATATAGCTGTATACATATATGTACTCATATAATTAAATTAAAATATGATATAGATGTATAAAACTTTTGCAATATTCAAAAATTTTAATAGGGTGTATAGTTTGCTATGTGTGTATATATATAAATACTTAAAATAAATAATTATTTTGAATCTAATGGCTAATTTTATATTATTTTCCCTTAATTTTCAACAATATATTCTAACTAAATTATCAAGATCAAAATTTCTAATTTTCAAGTTAAATATAATAAATAAATAATCTGAAAACCATTGATTGTAAGACGATTGATTTAACATTGTCTAATATACAAAATGAATAATTTTGGTAGGGACAATCTTATTCAAGATATTCAAAAATTAGTTTTAATGTCAAAACAGGGTATTGTCCTAAATAGGCCTATGATTTAAGAATATGTCCCAAATCATGGATTGTAGAACACTTGTAACTTACACGATGTAGCTTATGAATGAACATGACCGATTAAGCATTTTTCCTACTCACATGCGTAAGCATCACGATGAATGCATTTTACACTTGCAAACTTGTAATTCATTAAAGAAGATTAATAATTCTTTTCTCTTAAAAAAAACCCCGACGAACTTAACAATTGGCCGCTCACATTATATTGCTCAACATAGCACAATCTTGCTTTCTTGTCTCTCTTTTGATGATCACCGCAACCCCACATATAACTTTTTTTTTAAAAAGCTGGTTATACTTACATTTGATCTTCTTAATATATGTATTTTTTTTCTTATATATATATGTGTGTGTGTGTGTGTGTTGAAGAAGGGCATTCTATTAGATCTTATATAAGCAATAAATTTCATATTGATAATTAATATAATTCTTGCAAAAGAAATATAAAAAAATTGTGTAGCCTCTAAGAATAGGTAGACATCAATATAATCATTTAGCTTTTTAACAGTTAGGAGAAAATGTTATACATATATGGTATGAATCTTAATTTCTCTCTGCATTTTGAAGTGATTATTTTGGCAATTCAAGCTCGAGATTTTCATATCATAAAGAATGACAATTGAATAAATTAAGCAATGGTTTTAAGTAGGAAAAAAAGCATATGCAAATACAAAATTTCATCTTATACATACATACACTCTTGCAACAAGCTATAGATGCATATCTAACCTTGTACTTGAACACTCCGATTCTGCCTTTAAGATTGTTTAGCTTTACCATATTTGAATCTAATAATTAATAAGGTTTGCAGCTAATGAAAGAGCTTCATATCAAACAAAAATTAATGGATGGGCGGCATGATCATGAGGCAACTTATTGGATGATGAAAAGGCCAAGAAAATGAGAAGGATCAAGATTAAGACAGGAACAAAGAGAAGAATCAGTGGCGGAGGTGGCAGTGGCGGCAGAACAAGCGGCAGCACCAGAAGAAAGAAAGTAAAAACAAGCATGACTATTATTGGTATGAGTTTCAAATAATTGAACATCAAAATCATCAATGTTTGCTTCTGATCATCAGATGTTCAGCTTCCATAGATATAGTGGTGTTCTTTTCTTTCTAGGGTAGAAATGGGCTCTTCATCTGTAATATTAGTTCTGTATATATATATATATATATATATATATATTTGAGAGAATAAGATTATAAATAGATTCAGAAAGAAATTATGAGTATAATTAGCGGTGGATTTATCAATGGGCA
Source organism: Garcia nutans (assembly GCA_947685225.1). Taxonomy (NCBI): domain Eukaryota; kingdom Viridiplantae; phylum Streptophyta; class Magnoliopsida; order Malpighiales; family Euphorbiaceae; genus Garcia; species Garcia nutans. The sequence goes on along the minus strand of CANTUV010000024.1, from coordinate 8,312,813 downwards.
GATATAAATGGCCCCACCTACACATGAAAATCTTTTGTTAGATTGTCAGATTCATGGCCCACTCTTGATTCAACTGAATGTCTAGAGAAAATCCTGCAAGATTTTATAATTTTAGGTTATCATTGCTTTGTTTCTATTCTACTGTTTTTTTAGTTAAAAAAAGACTGATAACATTAATTCTGTATTGAATTTTTACATGTCTTTTTTTTTAACATGACACTGTTTTTGTTGACTTCAAATAATGATATTAAATAAGCATGATAACCAATATATATTTTATTTAAAAATAATCAATATGTTTACGTTATTATCACTATAGAAGTATACAGAATAGATGTACTTTTTTGAATTATTAATTAATTGTATAGCATATATATTAAAATATTAAAGTAAACATGTATAAGAATTTATGGTCATAAACGTATGTAAGAATTAATGGTCACAAAATGAGAAAAAAAAATGTTGACTCTTTCCATTAAGAATACAAATATCTGAAAATTAGAAAATATTTATTCTCCCTTCTACTTCAGTTCTAGATTAGCATAAGTTCTGTAAAATACAATGAAATCTGTAAGCACAGCTAATCAATTAACATTAGTTAAGTTAAAAATAAGCAAAATTTTCATTTGAAATTATGGTTTCTTTTTGTTCGATGATTAAAATTATCAAATTTTCTTTTAATTGATATTAATTTATATTTGATTTCTTCATTTTGCTATTAATTTAGTAAGTAGCTTTAAAATAGGCAAGAATTTTCATATTCAACGAAGAGTTATTAACAACATATATGAAAAAGAGTATTCATTGATTTTGGTACATGATATATAACCATGCTCTTAAAGTAGGTAAGATATTCACATTCAACAAAAAAATTCATTATCTTCTTAATTTTGGGGGGATTAACGTTAATTAAGGAGGTAAATTTAAAATTGCACAAATTGAGAATGCGTGTATTTTTTTAAGGAAATACCATTAATATTAGTTAAAAATAGTACATCTAATTTAAAATATATATATATAAGTACATTAAGCACTATAATAAATAATATGAATATCTTCAATTATTTTACAGTCTTATTAATAGAGTATTAAAACTAGCAACTCCACGGGAAATACAATATATTAATGACTATTAATTTACAAATCGAACAATTGTATATATGTTTTGAAATAAGTTTTATTATTTTATATCAATAACAAATTCAAAAACCATGAAAATAAACTCAAAAGGCATAAATAATCTTAGAGTATAAACTATTTATATAAGACAAAAACAAACTACTTATATAAGAAGTAAAAGTCATTAAAAAAAACTCTAAAAATTTGATAAAGAAAATGAAGTTTAAAGAAGACACATACGATAGTACTTTGATAAAGAAAATAAAGTGAAAGAAGACAAATCGCATCAACCGAATGCTCATAAACTTCGTAAAACTTTTGACTTATCGTAAAATTTACGAAATATGATCTAATTAAAACTAAAATTAAAATTTGACCAAAGAATAGTGCAAGAAACCTGCAACTTGAAGTGAAATCATATATGTACACTTTTTAGCTTTATTTTTCATCATACTTCTCTAGAATAATCTTAGTTGATAACTAGAGGTTGGTAGCTTTTTTTTTTTCTTTTTTCGTAGAGTGAGAATGTCATTTTAAGAGAGGAAAATAGGAATTTAAAGAAGCAATGTGCATGTATATGTACAAATTAACAACAACAAACAACAAAAGAATAAATTAATAGGTTATAGAAAGGTTTAATATAAGTTCATGCATGTTACTTGAGTATTGACCAAAAACATCATTGAAAATGGGCTGAAAGCTATCAATAACCTCCCCAATATTGAAACATCACATGAACATAGCCAAAGGGGAAGTATCATGTAAATTATTAAGCCATAGTAATAATATTCACGATTCATGAATATGGGCATTGTATTGTACGGCAATATAATACTCCAACAAGAGTTTTCAACGTAATATTATTGTTGGTGGCAACAAAGTCGTGAGAGGATTTGTTTATTCTTTCGTGACAACTAACTTAGCATATCTTAATAGAAATTATTTTTATTGAATTTTCATACCGCCATGCACCTCCAATTTTTTGGATCTGAGTATGTTAATTAGTTTGATTTCGACTTATTTTTTAATTTTTGAACTTTGGACTTTTAAAAAAAATTAATAAATTAGTTTATAATTAGTGGCGGAGGCAACCACTCCTAACATTTTGAAAATTCTCTTGTAAATATAATTATATTCCATAAAAAATATTCACCAATTAGCATTATATATATAATTAGCAATTTTGCAACTCAAAAAAGCAAGAAAAATAAATTTTAAATAATTGTTTGATATGTGCTCGTAAATATTATAGTCAAAAAAATTATTTTCACCTAGGCTATTTGATACTTCCTCCATTTTATTTCAAGTGTCATGTAAGAGCAGTACGCATAAACTAAGAAAATGATTAGCCATTATAAATTTCATAAAATTTTTATTATAATTTATCTAAATACTTCCTCCGTTTCATTTCAAGTATAATGTAAGAACATTATGCACAGATCAAGAAAATAATTAGTCATTATAAATTTTATAAAAATTTTATTATAATTTACCTAACTATCTTTTTACATCTTTCTCAATGTTTATTCTCTTTCAATAATTAATAAGGGATAATATTGAAACTTTTCAATTAATATTCTCTTGAATTTTTAAAAACGACACTTGAAGCGAAATAAAAAATTTTTTCTTACACAATACTTGAAATGAAACGAAAGGAGTATTATTTTTTTATTTTCTCAATGCTTATTCTCTTTCATTTATTAATAAGGGATAATATTTGAACTTTTCAATTAATATTCTCTTGAATTTCTAAAAACGATATTTAAAGTAAAATAAAAAAAAAATTCTTACACAACACTTGAAATGAAATGGAGAGAATATTATTATGTCGGCTTCTCTCTCTCTCTCTCTCTCTCTCTCTCTCTCTCTCTCTCTCTCTCTCTCTCTCTCTCTCTCTCTCTATATATATATATATATATATAGTAGCGAAATCAGGAATTAAATGAATAGATGGTAAGTTTTTTCAAACTAAAATAATTATAGGTGAATTAAAGATAAAAATAAATATTTAATGTTATAAGATTTTTGTTGTTTTATATTATTTATTATTAAAATCTAAAAATTTATTAAATTTTTATGTCTTTTCAAATGAGATGATTTTATTAAATTCAATTTTATAAAAATACTAGTTCAAATAAAAAAATAATTTTACAAAATCCATAATTAAATTTTAAAATTTTAGCATTAACCTAAGTACATAATCAAAAAACTCTAAATATCTACTAATTCAAAACAATATATACATGTGGTATTTATATAACTTTTGTATATATATAATTTATTTAATTATAAATCATATAATTATAAATATATATAATTATATATATATATATAGTGGTGGAGGCAGGGGGCTCCAATGTTGTTAATTGTAATGCCATTATTTCAAATTGTAATGCATGGTCATTGGAAATTATATGCTGCCAACTAGATAAATTTAATTGTATTACAAGCACTCAAGTTCAGTGATTATTCCAAATATTAATCTCAATTTCAGAAGCAAACGAATTCTAAATCTTATCAAATAATTATATAGAATTTATATATATATATATATATATATGAAATACCATTTCACAATTTAGAACTATTCTATTTGAATGTTAAAAAATTAAAAAATATATTTAAATGACTAGCAATATAATTTAATAATGTACAATATTTTGTATTGCATAGTATGATACTATAAATATTGCTCATTATATTTGAAAATATAATATAGTATAATACAGTTAAATAAATTTTTTTCTAATATGATAAATGATATATAGAAAATTTGTTAATCACATATACTTTTGGAAGATAAACTTTTAAAACTATAGGAAATTATCAAATTGGTACTGTAAAAAACTTATCAAAGTTCATAATTTTCAACCATGAAATTATCAAAAAAAAAAAACTGTACTACAAAAAGTCAAAACAAATAAAAAATTAAATTTTATCATACTCTATAAAACATGTAACAAAGAAATTAATTAAGAGATTAAATATTACATATATCATTTGAACATAAAATAATAATTAATTCGAATATAAAAGCTGGAACAGACACAAGTTCACTTGTTTTCCATAAACGTACGTAAAACTGTATTTATATGAAGTCAAAAGTAGACATAATGATCAGAATTAGAGACCGATGTCTCACGTATAAAATTAGAAAAAGAGAAGAGAAGTTTCTGTAGGAACATGATGCATTTGATCCATTCGTGATATAATATTTATTTTAAAAATTAATAAATATTTTTTAAAAAATTTAAAAATTAATTTTTAAAAAATTGAAAAGAGGTACTACTCTGCGTGACCTGAATTACAATCCTTAAAATCATTAGACTTAAATCAAAATATTTTTCCTTGGTGTTAATCAAATATTTTGTAATTAATGGGAAGAAAGGGATGGATGTGACAGTGGCGTGGCCACACCCACACAAAATCAAGCCATCGGTTAGGTATTTAACTCAACGAGTCATGAAAGTGATAGGCGTTGTGGAGTTTAGCAACCCTTTCTTGGACCCATTTGATTTATGACCTATTTTCACGCTTATTCGATGCATCTTTCTCTTTCCAAGAAAAATGTAAATTCGTGTATTGCAATTGTTGGACTTTTAAAAAGAAAGAAAAAAAAAATCAACCATGCTTTTGTCAGGAATAACTCTAGTAGCTTCTATAACTAGTTAAAATGTAGCGACGCTAGTGGCTGATATATTCTTATGACGTAACATAAAAGTCAATTTAAAAAATTTATAGTTTAAAACTTTAAATATAAAGAGATTTATTGATAATATATATATAAAGAGATTTAATTAAGATAAATATAATGTTCGTTCAAAAATAAATAAATAAATATTTTTTGATATTTATAAGAGATTTAACTAACATAAATATAATGTTCGTTCAAAAATAAATAAATAAATATTATGATATTTTACTTTAATATTTTTTTAGACTTCATTAATTTGAAATAAATTATTTTAAATAATTATGTTATTTATAAATAAAATAAAAGAAAATTTTAAAGCTCAAATTCTCACCTTCAACTTTTATCTTCACTTTTTCACTATTTTTCTCTCACGTGTCTGCAATTTTCATCTACATACTTCATCAAAGTCTTATTGTTCCTCTTTATTTTTTTTTTTCATTTCTCAATTTATTCGTATCACTCATTAACTCGATCAGTATGTTAGATATTTTAAAAAAAATCGATCTATGATTTAACAATACATGCATGTTTTAAATATTTTAATGGTAACATTGTATTATATTTTAAGAATGTTTTTTTTTTTAATTTTACCATGAATTTGAATCGCTTTATTCTTATCTTTCTCTATTTTTTTCTTTTTCCTTCCATTTTTATTTATGGAGCCTCAAAAAATTGAATGGAATGTTAATTAGTATCATAAAGGTTACAAAATTATATTTGAAGCATTGATATGAACTGTTGAGAATTATTAGGCGTTGTATGGGATTATTATTGTTTGTTAGGTGCTCTTAACATATCCTTAACAACCCCTAACAATATATAAAATAGTGTATATTCATCCCTAACTCACAAGGAAAATTAAAAAATTGAATTAAAATTATGTTTGATGAATTTTATCTTATTACTGAAAAATTAAAAATTAATAGACCCTAACAATCCCTAATTGCCTCTAATACACCCTTAACAACTTATTAAAATATTGTATATTCATCGAAACACAATGAAAATTAAAAATTGAATTAGGATCGTATTTATTGAATTTTGTTTTACAACTGAAAATTAAATATTAATAGATAACCCTTAACACATCCCTAATAGCCCCCTAACAATATATTAAAACACTGTATATTCATATTTTAATGTACATTGAAAAAATTGAAATATGATTGAGGTTTACTGGATTTTATCCTGCAAATAAAAAATTCAAAATTACCAGCGCCCTAACACCCTCCTAATAGCCCCTAACGACCTGCTAAAATATTGCATATGCATCCCTAATACAAAATTAAAATTAAAATTAAAATTAGGACTGTGCATGTTGAATTTTATCTTGCAACTGAAAAATACAACAATAACAAACCCTAACATCCCCTAACATGCCCCTAATAGCCGCTAACAAACTATTAAAATACTTCATATTCATTCCTAACACATTGAAAATTAAAAAATCAATTAGGATTGTTTTTTGTATATTATTATTGACTATTTTTGCTTGTTTTTTATTGCTTAATATTGATGGAGGAATGACAACTTATTATAAAACAAATTCATATGGTGGATGAATAAATAATCCTCATCCTATTATGGTGAGAAATTTGATGTAAACATCTCCAATTACACTGGTGAGAATACTAAATTTGTTGTGTTGAATAGAAGGGTTGATTTCAATAAACTTAAGAAATCGGCATCAGAAGGGCTTAACATTGACTGTATATCGACTATTGGATTCAAATTTGTTACTAGTTATGACCTAAAACCTCTTTGCAATGTTTTAAATGAGAGGACACTTAGGGTATTTATTGGATTTGTGATTGAGAATAGAATGAAACGTACACTGTCGTATACTATTTGTTAATGTCACACAAGGTGCATATAAATCTGGTTACGACAGTAATTAGTGACATCCTTGCATCTGCATCTATGTTCGTAAAGTACCTTATTATGACATTGATCTTCAATTATTGACTCCATCCATAAAGCCTTGAATATAAAGCCCCTAAATATGTTGCTTTTAAATATGATGCACATGAATATGATGTGCCTAATTATGATCATGACATTTTAGATTCATATACACTAGAAAATGCAAAATTTTCTGCACTGGATAGGGCAGAATAGACTACTAACGTTCCTACATATTGTAATATTGGGGAAGAATATACTTGTAACGCCCCCTACATAGCCTATATAATTTACTACATAGAAGATGTCATCTATCATTCACACTTATTCTACATATGTGTCTACGTATGTATTAATGAAATAAAGACACAATACTTCTAAGTATTAATATAATTGTTAAGCATTCAAAATAACTACTATAACCAATCCTATATTACCGACATATATCTGTTAAATTATACAGAACTTCTATTGATAACTTACATTAATAAAATTTTCAAACTACTCTCAAACTTATACAACTGTCATACAAAAGTATAAGGTATTGCCATGTGAACTATACAAAACACAATATTTCCAATATTGTTATTGAACCTTTATGATGCAGTTGACCAGGAATGTAAATCTCTCACTCCACAGTCTCAACTCTTCTTGTTTGATCTGCGCTCCAGAAAATAGTTCTAACACGTTAAGAAAAGCTTAGTAGTGCTTATGTATTCACAATATGCAAGAAAAATTAAAACAAAAAGATCTAAACAATAAATAGTTTAGAAATAATAAAAAGTATTACTTTCAAAATATTAAATAAAGAAATTAATAAATTCATTGAAACTTGACATACTAAACACAATTAAATTCAGAATCGATTAATTTATCAATAATCATATAACAAATTGTTTTCAATATAAATAACTTCTTTAATTATGCCCATACAAACTGAACTCAGAATCTAGATTTGGATAACGGGCCACTATTGACAATTTTTAATGCCCACTGAATAGAATTTTGGCCAATGGCCCACTATGGCACAAATGTCTACTGAGAATGGTGACACAGAGTGTCTATTGATGGCACAACGTGCGCACTATTACTTTGGATATCCTCCCTTTGGCTAGCCATTTATCCCAAGCTAGATCTAAAATCAGTATGATTTAGGCAATTTGATAATTATTAATTAACATTAAATTAAGCACAACACTTCAATGAAATAGTTCTTTGACCAACACTTAGTGTCACACATATTTTATCATATATTCAAAATTTATTACAATACTTAATAGGATTGATTTCAAAAATCCTTTACACTTTAAGACCTTATAGTTATTTAGGCCGAAATCACGGATGAAAGACAAGAAAAAGAGTCATTTTGAGCAAATTTCTTCAAGTGACAAGCCCAATGACATGGGCGTGTCTCTGGGCATGTCATTTGCCCATTTTACAGTAGCTTTGACATGTCCAATGACATGGACGTGTCAATGGGCATATCATTATTTTACAATTCAGTAACTATGACATACCTACTGACATGGGCATGTTGCTCGCCATGTAAGGTAAAAATTCTGTATTTCACACACTTAATTATTTTAACTCAATATATTCAAAACCTATGATAAAAATGAATCAAACCTATTTTTTTTTTTTACATTAAAGAGTCTACATCTAATATTTTACTCAAACTTCAATTAATCAAACCTTCAAACATCACTTACGGCTAAACACAACATCAAACTACCCAATTCTTATAAAGATTGCATTAAAAATCATACTCACCACATATAAGTTTTTTCAATTCATTTAATCAATATTTTTAAGAAATAATTTATTATAAATGACTCAAACAATCAATTCAAACATTCAAACTCATAGAAATTCAAATATGTGCAAATTAAAATACATAAGCACATACCTCTTCAAACTCTTCTTTTTCTCTAATCACTTGTTGATAATCTCAACTTTTCTAGCTTAATCTTCTAAAAACTTATAACTAAATATGATTTCCTCTTAGGTTTTGATCAAAGTCTTGGAAGAAAGGAAGAAAGAAAGAGTTTTGATGGTGAAGGTGGTGATGAATGTGGAAAGAAGAAAGAAGGAAGAAGAAGAAAGAAACTTCTACATAAATACACCTGTCAATATACATATATTTATAGCTTAATCTTGTGTGACCAATCTCATCTTAGCTATGGTGCACCCTCTTTCTTATCATTTGATTCTAATTCGATTTTAAATCTCGTAAAACCGTACAAATAAATAATTTCTTCAGTAAATTTTTGAGATCCACTATTTACAACACTTATCCATACCACATATATCAAAATTCACTATTAATTATCAATATTGAATTAAGAGTTTAATATCTAAAAGTTTAAACATTACATTTCTCCCCCACTAAAGAAATTTCATTCTCGAAATTTACCTGTTATAAATGCTTGAAACAATTGAGGGTATTGCTGTCTCATTATCTCTTTGCTTTCCCAAGTAGCTTCCTCTATCGAATGATTCCGCCATAACACTTTCACTAAAGGAATGCGCTTATTACGCAACTCCTTTACTTCACGAGCTAAGTTAGTCACTGGTTCTTCTTCATAATTCAAATCTGGCTGAATTTCAATCAACTCTGCTTGAATCACATGTGTAGGATATGATCTATATCATCTAAGCATCAACACATGGAATACATTATGAATCTTAGCCAATTCTGGAGGCAAAGCTAGTCGATAAGTTATTGGACCTACACGTTCAAATATTTCATATGATCTAATAAACCTAGGACTTAGTTTACCTTTCTTTCCAAAGCAAAGAACTTTCTTCCATGGTGATACATTCAAAAATACATTATCTCCCACACCATATTCAATATCACACCGTTTCAAATCTATATAGGATCTTTGTCTATCCATTGCGATTTGTAATCGATCCTTTATAAGCTTCACTTTATCTTCAGTTTGTCTTATAAGATTAGGTCCCACAAATTTTCTCTCATTCAATTCCACCCAACACAATGGAGTTTTACACTTTCTTCCATAGAGTGCATCATATGAAGCCATTTCAATACTTGTTTGATAACTGTTGTTGTAAGCAAATTCTACTAAAGGCAGTTATTTATCCCAACTACCTTTAAAATCGATTACACAACTTCTAAGCATATCCTCAAGTACTTGTATCACCCTTTCTAATTGACCATCTATTTGTGGATGAAATGTAGTACTAAAATAAAGTCGAGTACCCAATGCTTTCTTAAACCTTTCCCAAAATCTTAAAGTAAAGCGAGAGTCTTGATCTGAAATAATAGACATTGTTACTCCATGAAGCCTGACTATCTCATTAACATACAACTCCTCAAGTCTATCCATTGAATAGTCAATGAGAATGGGAAGGAAATGAGTTGATTTGGTTAATCGATCAACAATTACCCAAATTGTATCATTCTTCTTTTGGGTGTTTGGAAGACCAGTCATAAAATCCATGGTGATTATATCCCACTTCCATTCTAGTATTGATATAGGTTGCAAAAGACCCAATGGAACTTGATGTTCTACTTTGACTTATTGACACACTAAACATCGAGTCACATATTCAATAATATCTCTTTTTATACCAGGCCACCAATAATGAGATTTCAAATTCTGGTACATCTTATTGCTTCTGGGATGTACAATATACATAATATTGTGAGCTTCACCAACAATGCACTTCTTTAGTTCCTTCACATCAGGTACACACAATCAATCTCTATAATACACTCCACCATCTTTTGACACAACATAATCTAGCTTTTCCCCTTCATGCACTTGTTTCAAAAGTTCTAACAATTTTTTATTTTGTTTCCGAGCTTCTATCACTTTTGCCTAATGGTTGGTTCAACCCTCAATTATGCTAACATAACACATGATATTATTTAGTTTATTTAATTTATATATATAATACTATAATATTCTATATACAACACACTTGCTAAAGTCTTTCGACTTAAAGCATCGGCTACCACATTAGCTTTTCCAGGATGATAGTTGATGATACAATCATAATCCTTGATCAATTCTATCCATCTTCTCTGCCTTAAGTTTAGTTTTTTTTTTTGTTGACAAGTATTTCAAACTTTTATGATCAGTGAAAATATAACACCTTTCACCATACAAGTAATGTCACCAGATCTTAAGAGCAAATACAATAGCAGCTAACTCCAAATCATGTGTAGGGTAATCCAATTCATGAGATTTTAATTGCCTAAAAGCATAAGCAATTACCTTACCCTCTTGTATCAATACACAACCAAGTTCTTGATGAGAAGCATCACTATAAATAACATAGTCTTTACCTGGAGTCAGTTGTGTCAAGACAAGTGCTTCAGTCAATGTAGCCTTCAATTGTTCAAAACTAGCTTGACACTGAGCATTGCACTCAAATTTAATTTCTTTTCTAAGGAGCTTAGTTAAAAGAAGTGCTATCTTCGAAAACCATTGCACAAATCTTCTATAGTATCCAGCTAACCCAAGGAAACTCCAGACTTTTGTTATATTCTTTGGTGGCTGCCAATTCAAGATAGTCTCAATCTTACTTGGATCTACATGAACACCATTAGCTGACACTACATGACCTAGAAATGCTACTTCTGTCAACCAAAAATCACACTTCGATAATTTAGCATACAATTGATTCTCCCTTAGTGTCTGTAGTTGTGAACACTCGAATTTTGAGGCTCGGGAAGCCAATTTTCTCAGACTGTAGACAACCAAGCTAGACCGGACGATCACGACAAAGTTCACCGAAAGTATGTCTTCATGGTACTTGAAATGTCCGGAACGGCGTAAAGATCACGGATATAGTTCCAGAATAATTTTTGGAGGTCCGTAGCTCCCGAAAAATCAATTTGAACAAAAATCCTGCATGATTTTTCTGTGGCTCGGGAACCGAGGCGGCGGTCTGGCCGCCGGAGTTGATTTTTTCCCGGTTTTCCTGCTGACAACGCGGTCCGACCGCCGTTTAGCCCGATTTTTGTCTATAAAAGGCTGCTTAATTCTCAGAAAAAGGGGGTTGGACTTTTTCGGGTGGGCCTCATGCTGACGAAATCTCTACTCACACACTTAAGAACTCATATTGGATTTTTCTTTGCATAAATCTAATATTGTGCTGCAGGAATTAACCAGTAATCAAGAATTATAATCCAAGATCCAAGAAAATGAGATCTGGAACTTCGAAGTGGGAAAATCCTAAGCAAGGTAATATCCTAATTCATCCTTTGTCAATTTAAACATGTCATAAGCATTACATCTTCTTTTTATTTTCTTCTTGGTCAAAGACCTAATCTTTTTAGGTCTAAGGGCCTAATGGACTAATCAATCAATCTTTCGGCATTAAGCCGTGAATCAATCAACCTTTTTGGCACGAAGCCTAAATCACATTCTTTTGGTACAAAGTACCTAAATTCCACAATTAAAATCAATATTTTGGCACGAAGCCTAAATTGCATCCTTTTGGTACAAAGTACCTAAATTTCACAATTAAAATCAATCTTTTTGGCCAAAGGCCTAAATTGCACTATTTTGGTACAAAGTACCTAAATTTCACAATGTTGCACTAAGTGCTGAATCTTATAATTTTGGCAAAAAGCCCGATAAATGCACGAAGCATACACACACACATGCATGAAGCATAATTTTCATCGCCTTTAAATAGGCTTTTCCGAACTACATGGGCTTTGATCTCTCATAAAAACGAGAGTATGTAGGCATATTTGGGATTCACCCCAAATAGCAAGTCCGCAATTTATTAACAATCTGTCTGTCTTCTTCCTTTCTGTCCCTTTCAGATTTGTTTCTTTATTTTGGCAAATTAATCGAATACATGACATAGTCCCCGAATCCTCCTTGGGTTCGTAGATTAGAAACCTTTACATTGGATGCATTATTGGAGTCAAACAAGGGTTTTCTTAGTTTTTCCCTTTGAACAGAAAAAACTGAATGGCGACTCCTCAACAAGTGAACTTTCATCCGAATCCTTTTCGGGTGGAAAATCGAGGTTCACAAATTGGCGACTCCACTGGGGACCATAAAAATGATTTATGGGATTCTAGTGGACTACTATTGCTTATTTGATTAATTTGTCACTAGGGACCATGAAAATGATTTATGGGATCCTAGTAGACTACTATTGTTTTTTTGACTAACTTGCCCTTCTTTAGGGTACTTTTATTCATTTTGCAGGGTACCCTAGCAATATATATATCCCCTCCTTGGGGATATTGGATTGAAAATTGACAAAAGGAATCTTTTCCTTTAATGGACCCCTTGTTTGACTAATTGTGCATTTATTTTGACATTCAGAGAATCTTTTTCTCTTGCATTATATGGGGGAATCCTTTTCCTTCATTTCATAAAAAATTGTTTTCAAATGAATTTCTTCTCTTTCTGTTCAAAATTCTGAGTCTGGATAGCAAGTAGCGCTAACCGGCAGGTCTCCTTGATTATGCCGGCGGACAGCCAAAGCGTCCTCCCTATTGTCGCAAACCATCCCAATCCTTTTGGAGTGGCCCATGAGTAATCGTACTGTTGGACCCACGCGAAACTCCTTGTTTCACATGTGTTTAGGTATATCTTACTCAAGACTCAAGGGTCCCTATTATAAGCTTATTCTCTATTTTTCATGAACAATAGAACCTTCCTTTAGGTTGTATGTACCCAATGATAGTGCCACATTCCATTAAAATGAATTATGATGTGATGAGGTGCATTCATGCAACATGACAACATTATTTTGGGGGAAAATCTTTTGGGGAAAACTTTTGATATATGCAAGTGGACCAAGAGTCTTCCTACCCTACACACTACCCTGATCCTTTACCCTTAACCTTTGCAGGTATCCACTATCCATGTGCCTTCACCCACTCAAGCTACACCAACTCCAACTGTGCAATCACCCACAAGTCCTGCTACCCAAATTTCACCAACTGCTCCAATTACTGAAATGGCTACTATTGAACAGATTAAGGCCTTGCTAGATGGACAGGTTAAGGAAATTGAAGCTAGGATGCAAGAGAGAATTGATGAAGCTTTGGCTGCCCAAAGGGAAGCCATCTTGGCTGAATTAGGAGGGGCATCAAAGACAGCCACTACTTCTGAAAATTTGGGGAAAGAACCTATTGTGGGGCAAACTAGTACCCCCATGACTGCTCAGAATAATACCCCTGTCATCAATTTGGAGGATCCACCCTCTAAAAATGAAACTAATGAATTGAAAAAGAAACTTGAATTGCTTGAAAGGTCAATCACTGCCATGAAAACTCATAAAGAGGTGGTAGACATGGATTCCTTATCCTTGTTTCCCCAATCTAGATTGCCTCCAAAATTCAAGATGCCTGGGATGGACAGATTTGATGGGACCACTTGCCCTAAAACCCATTTGAAGATGTATGTGGGGGCCTTGAGCCCTTGGGTTTAAATGATGAGCTCTTTGCTCAACTCTTTCAACAATCCTTGACTGGGGCTGCCCTAAAATGGTTTGTAAGCCTGGACAGTGCTAAGATTAAGACCTAGGAAGACATCTGCAATGCATTTAACACTCAATACCACTACAATATTGAGGTGGATGTCACTAGAAGAGAACTTGAGACTACCAAACAAAACAACAATGAGCCCTTCTCCTCGTTCCTTACGAGGTGGAGGGCAAAAGCCGCCCAAATGATCAATCGCCCTTCAGAACATGAGCAGATTAATATTATAATCAGGAATCTAAGGCCTACATATCAAGCTCAACTGCAAACCCAATACCTACCTACTTTCAAATCGCTCATTGCGACTGCAACTAAGGTAGAAGACTTGATACAATTGGGAAAAATAGTAGATGAGGGAGCTACTTCGAAGTATAAGAAACAAGGCCAAGCTACTTCCTCAAGTAAGGTCAATGAAGTGGCCAATATCGCCCCTGTGAATCCTTTACGTGTGGGCAATCTTGGGCAGAGAAATCAGCCAAGAAGGCAATATACCGACCTTGGGGTGCCCCTTCATCTAGTGTTTAAAAAGGCCGTGGAAGGGAAGTATTTGAAGCCTTTGGACCCAAGGCCACCTCCAAACCCATTACCCACCAGTTATAAGGCCAATGAATATTGTGAATACCACCAAGGAAAAGGGCATAGAACAGATGCTTGCTGGACTCTGAAAAACCGCATCCAGGATTTGGTGGATAGGGGTGACATCATTCCTCTCAGGAGTCAACCGAACATTAATACTAACCCTTTGCCTAATCATTCCATTCACGCCATCACTGTGGAAGAAGAGCTGTTTGATCCTTTCAAACTCCTCTTAGAAATGAATGAAGTGTGTGTGTTAGATTTGAATGACCTCGCTGAAGAGGTCGACGCTTTGACGAGAAGCGGAAGGCAGTATCAGCCACTCGACTTGGGAAAAGCCCCTGCAACCTCAAATCACCCCCATAAGAAGACACCTGAACCAAAGGAAGACCCTGTCCTCACTCAGCTTAAACAAACTCAAGTTAAGGTGTCAATTTGGGAGCTCCTTGCTTCCTCATTCCCACACCGTCAGGCTCTCAGCGAAGCTTTGAGTCATCTTGATACATCAGTAGACACAAGCCCAGAAGCTTTGGTAGCCACTTTGACCCAATCAACCAAGACATTGAGTATCCAATTTTCTGATACGGACCTACCAGAAGATGGCAGTAAACACAATGATGCTCTATACATCACCATACAAACCGGGGGAAAGACTGTTCCCATGGTTCTCATTGATAATGGGTCAGCCTTAAATGTATGTCCCTTAAAAGTAGCAAGCTGTCTGGGGTTGGAGGCTACAGATCTTACACCTTCTGATCAGATTGTTAGAGCATATGATAACACTCGAAGAGAAATTTTGGGTGTTGCCACTCTGGAAATTGTCATTGGGCCGGTGAAAATGAGAGTGCCCTTCCAAGTCATTGATGTACCCGCGAGCTTTAATCTCCTCCTTGGAAGGCTGTGGATTCATCAGAATAATGCTATCCCTTCTTCATTACACCAAAAACTTAAGTTCCCTTTTGAAGGAAAAATCATCACTATCAAAGGTGACACCTGTGAAATCAACAAGAGAACCATGGATCAATCTCTCTTTGAGGTTGTTCCTGGCGAAACCGCCATGACCTTGACTGGTTTCCATTATGATACAGTCCAATGCATTGAAGGAGGAAAACCCAAAGGGCCATTTATCTTATATGATTTTGGAGAGGTCCAAATCAATTGCCTGGTGGGAATGATTCTAAGGGTAGGTCTGCTGCCCGGAATGGAAATGATAAAGTCTGGGAAGAAAACACCCGTAGTGCGGCCATGGGAAGAACCTGAGAATAGGGGAACTTTTGGCCTAGGATACAAACCCACAGATGAGGAGATAGAAGAGTTTGAACATGGAAGGAAGAAAAGGAAGAATTGGGGGGCAAGAAGCCTCAAAATGCGCCCTTATTTTAGAACTCTGAATGGTCACTTCTGCAAACCTGGAAAAGCAGTTCCTTACTGTGGTTTTCAGGAGCCATTCTATGCTCCTATGACTGGGAAGCAGTTACCGGGTTTTGAGATGTTCACTGATGTTTTAGTGCTGAAGGAAGAAGAGCCAGAACCTATAACTAAACCACAAGTGGAAGATTTCATGCGACCTAGTCTCTTTGATGAGGTTGCTATGATAACCAATTTTGAAAACAAAAGGGACTTCACAAAGCTGACAAGACTACAGATGGACCACTGATGAACTGGTATGTCGAGGAGGGACGAGCTGCTATGGTCAAACTTAGTCCTGTGTCACACCCTGAACCCGAGTCTTGTACTAAGTCAAATTCTGAGTCGAACACCAAGTCAAAGTCTAATTCTGAGTCTTCTGTAGTTTCAGATTTAGAGAACCCTAATGTCAAGTCTAATGTAATCTTGGAGAATGACTCCACCATTATCAATGAAACTCTTCAAATTCTTGGTTACCCTGTGTCTTTTGCTTTCCAAGTATTATCTAGCAAAAATGAAATAAATGAAAAAATAATGATTGGCAAAGAAAATGAACATACATATATTGCATATGATTGTGTGAATAAGGAACACGTTGTTGAGTGCATCAGAAGATATGTCGACTGCTTCATGTGGAAGGCAAGTGATGTCATGGGAATAGACCCAGCCATAGCAGTTCATAAGATTCCACTATACCCAGATGCGAAGCCGGTTAAGCAGAAATTGAGAAGAATGAAGCCTGAATGGTCTTTGAAAATTAAAGAGGAGGTTGCCAAGCAACTGGATAATAGGTTCATAGAACCAATTGCCTACCCTTCCTGGTTAGCAAACATTGTGCCGGTCCCGAAGAAAGACGAAAAGGTCAGAATGTGTGTTGACTACAGAGATTTGAATAAGGCTTGTCCCAAGGACGATTTTCCACTACCACACATCGATTTGCTGATAGACAGGATGGCTGGGCATGTGATGGTTTCCATGACTGACCTCGCGGTTGGGTACAATCAGATCCTAGTTCACCCACCAGACAAAGAGAAGACAGCTTTCATTACAGAATGGGG
This sequence comes from Garcia nutans, assembly GCA_947685225.1. Lineage (NCBI taxonomy): Eukaryota > Viridiplantae > Streptophyta > Magnoliopsida > Malpighiales > Euphorbiaceae > Garcia > Garcia nutans. Next base: position 8,295,571 of record CANTUV010000024.1, on the reverse strand, counting down.
CACTTTCTGCTACAGGGTTATGCCTTTTGGGTTGATAAATGCAGGGGCTACCTACCAAAGGATGGCAACAACAGTCTTTCATGACATGATTCACAAAGAAGTAGAAGTTTGATGATATGATTGTTAAGTCAAAATCTCCAGAAGAACACGTTGAAGCACTTGAGAAGTTCTTCCTTAGACTTCGCAAGTACAATTTGAAGCTTAATCCTGCAAAGTGCCTCTTTGGTGCAACATCAGGCTTATTTTTGGGATATTTGGTCAGCAAGAAAGGAATAGAAGTTGATCCAGCAAAGTCAAAGGCTATTCTGAAAATGCCTCCACCAAGAACAGAAAAAGAGATTCGAGGCTTGCTAGGTAGATTACAGTATATCAGTCGATTCATATCGCAGTTGGCAGAGACTAGTGGTCCAATCTTTAAGTTACTAAGGAAAGGTACTTCACAAGAATGGAATGAAGACTGCCAGAAGGCCTTCGACAAGATTAAAGAATACCTGTTAAGTCTGCCAATTCTGCAACCTCCCAAAATGGGAAAACCTCTGCTCTTGTATTTGTCTGTAATAGATGAAGCCATGGGTGCAATGCTAGCTCAAGAAGCCGAAGATACAAAGGTAGAAAATGCAATTTACTACCTCAGCAAAAGGATGTTGGACTATGAGTTAAAGTATAACAAGATTGAGAAGTTGTGTTTAGCATTGTATTGGGCTTGCACGAAGTTACATCACTACTTGTCTTCTTACACTACTTGTGTCATCGCAGAACAGAGTCCCTTGAAATTCCTTATGGAGAGGCCTATTTTGGACAGCAAAATGGCAAAGTGGGTGTCAACATTGGCAGCCTTTGACCTAAAATTCATTCAAAGGAAAGCTGTGAAAGGTGGCGTAATAGCTGACCAATTAGCAGAATTACCCGTGAATGACGAGATGCGAGAAGTGGGTTTCCCTGACGAAGACCTCTTGAATGTGGAAAGGAGTATTTGGGAGATGTATTTTGATGGGGCATCCAATTATCATGGAAATGGAATTGGGATTGTGTTCAAAACTCCTTGTGGAGAATACATTCCATTTGTAGTTAAACTTGACTTTAGCTGCACAAACAATGAAGCAGAATATGAAGCTTGCATCAATGGGCTTGAAGCCGCCCTGGAATTAGGAATTAAGAACCTAAAGGTCTACGGTGATTCTATTATAATAGTATCACAAGCCTTAAGGAAATGGAAGATAAGAGAAGAGCGTTTGGTTCCTTACCTACAACGCCTTGATCATCTGGCACAACAATTCGATGATTTGTCCTTCGAATATCTCCCAAGAGCAAAGAATCAGTTTGCTGATGCCCTGGCTACTTTAGCTTCCATGATCAATATCAAGGAGGGGAAAGTCATTCGTCCATTGAAAGTTCAACTTCAGAAGCAACCTGCCCACGTAATGCATTTGGCCGATGGTAAACCATGGTTCTGGGATATCAAGAGTTATCTCAAGGATGGAAGTTATCCGGAGAGATCATCAAGGGTTAATCAGAGGGCCATAAGGCAGCTAGCCACAGGTTACATTCTTAATGGGGATATCCTCTACAAGAGGAGTTGGAATGGAATGCACCTAAGGTGTGTGAATGAAGCAGAGGCTAAGCAGATAATGGAAATGGTACATGGTGGCGAATCAGGACCACACATGTATGGGATCGCCTTGGCTCAAAAAATTGCCAATCTAGGATATTATTGGTCCACCATGAATGTAGACTGCGTGGCATTTGTGCAAGAATGCCATCAGTGTCAGATATTTGCTAAGATGCAGAAGCAACCTCCCGTTGCCCTGAATCCGATCACTTCTCCATGGCCCTTCGCTACTTGGGGAATAGATATAATTGGCAAAATACATCCAAAAGCCTCAAATGGACATCAGTTTATCTTGGTAGCAGTGGATTACTTCACAAAGTGGGTTGAAGCAGCTTCCTATGCAGAATTAAATGCCAAAAAGGCAGCACAGTTTGTCCGAACCAACATCCTTTGTCGGTACGGAATGCCATTTGAAATTATCACTGATAATGGAACTCATTTCCAAGCAGAATTTGCTAAGCTCTTGAAGGATAAGAATGTCCAGCATCATAAGTCCTCTCCTTATAGACCTCAAACAAATGGAGCTGTAGAAGCAGCGAACAAGTCTATAAAGGTGATCATACAAAAAATGATCAAGGAACATAGGAGTTGGCATGAGAAGTTACCGCTGGCTTTGTGGGGGTATAGAACATCAATTAGAACTCCTACTGGGGCAACCCCGTATTCCCTGGTGTACGGAATGGAAGCGGTACTCCCCATTGAACTAGAAGTTCAATCGGCAAGGACAATTCAAGAAAGTCAGATAAATGAAGCTGAATGGATCAGCAATTATCATCATCAGTTGTTGGGTTTGGATGAAAAAAGACTTCAAACTCTACATCGGATTCAAGGGTATCAGAGGCGAATGGCCAGACATTTCAACAAAAAGGTCAAAGATCAAAAGTTGGAAGAAGGTTGTTTGGTTCTGAAAGAGATTAGAACACCTGCTACAGATCCTCGTGGGAAGTTTTGTCCTCATTGGGCGGGACCCTACATTTTAAAGAAAATACTTTCCGGCGGAGCCGTCATCTTATCTGATTTGGATGGTCTGGAGTTCACAAACCCATGCAATCTGGATCAATTAAAGAAATATTATGTATAATCATGCATTGTAAGGAACTACATTAGACCTGATTCTCGCAAACTAATTCGAGATATGTAGGCAGCTCTCCTTGAGCACAGTCTAAATTTTAATAAAAATCATTGGTTCATTTTTCTTTTGCCAACATAAAAAAAAATCCCGCTAAGTCGAAAACCCACAAAGGGCGGCTTAGGCAATAGTGGGGCCCGCTAAGTCGAAAACCCGCAAAGGGCGGCTTAGGCAAGAATGGGTAAGAGCTCGTTAAGTTGAAAATCCAAAAGGACGGCTTAAGCAAAAATTAGAGCAAATAAATAAAGTAGATAATGCTTGGAAAGCAAATAAAAGAGTCATTCATTCCGAAAAGAGTCATTCCAAAAAGAGTCATTCATTCCGAAAAGAGTCATTCATTCCAAAAAGAGTCATCCATTCCATGAAATATCAACCAATCAAAAGAGTCAAACCATAAGCCCAAAACGTAAAAAAAAAAAAGAGTAGACAATAGAGTCAGCCCTAGGGTCTAAATCCTACGCCTCCTACGTGGGGCAGAGTCTTCGGTATCTTCCTTAGCTCCGGAACTCTCTGCAGCATCTGTCTTCTCCTCGTTAAGAGGAATCACCTCCTCTCCCTCCAGCTCCTACAACAATGCATGCCTCTTTGGCTTTTCAATTGGCCAAACTTCAGCTCTGTACTCTGGAGTAGGCTGGACAAGGGAAGGCTCAGCAAAAGGTTTGATCATCTGATGATTCCTAACCCAGTTTGAAGAATAGCTCGAGTAACTCCGGTAATAATTTGGGTGTAACTTCAGAAAAATTCGAGTTCTTTCCCCAGCTGTGCGTGACTTCCTAAAGGATTATTTCTAAGTTCTTTACTAGAAATAATTACTAATAGCAGTGCTTAGTGAAGCCTAGTATTACTTCTGGTTCATTACTAGAGCTAGTTTAAGTACATGTAAAGAAAAGATTCCTAGAATTTATTTCTAAGTTCTTTACTAGAAATAAATAAAAATCCCAATCCATCAATATCCCCCTAATAGTGGTGACAGAAAACAACCCATATCTACCCATATTGATCCTTTCCACCTTTTGAAGACTCTTGGTCTAGTTGTGCATGCAATGGTTATAAAGAAGCAAATGAATACCCTTATGAAAATAAAAGAGGACATCATGCATACATATGTACTATTTATGCTTAACAAAAGTGCAGAGAAAAATCATGAGGTGTTGCAAGCAATCTAGAAATGCCAAAAGGCGGATCTTTTACCCCTCGCTCAAAATTCGCTCTTCAGAAGGCCACTGGGCCCCAAAAATCATTTTTATGGACCCTAGTGGGGGGCAATTGTGAACACTCGAATTTTTAGGCTCGGGAAGCCAATTTTCTCAGACTGCAGACAACCAAGCTAGACCGAACGATCACGACAAAGTTCACCGAAAGTATGTCTTCATGGTACTTGAAATGTCCGGAACGGCACAAAGATCACGGATATAGTTCCAGAATAATTTTTGGCGGTCCGTAGCTCCCGAAAAATCAGTTTGAACGAAAATCCCGCATGATTTTTCTGTGGCTCGGGAACCGAGGCGGTGGTCCGACTGCCAGAACCGGCGGTCCAACCGCCGACCGTGGCGGTCCGACCGTCAACCGCGGCGGTCCGACCGCCGGCGTTGATTTTTTTCAGGTTTTCCGGCTGACAACGCGGTCCGACCGCTGACCACGGCAGTCCGACCGCCGTTTAGCCCGATTTTTGTCTATAAAAGGCTGCTTAATTCTCAGAAAAAGGGGTTGGACTTTTCCGGGTGGGCCTCATGCTGACGAAATCTCTACTCACACACTTAAGAACTCATATTGGATTTTTCTTTGCATAAATCTAATATTGTGCTGCAGGAATTAACCGGTAATCAAGAATTATAATCCAAGGTCCAAGAAAACAAGATCTGGAACTTCGAAGTGGGAAAATCCTAAGCAAGGTAATATCCTAATTCATCCTTTGTCAATTTAAACATGTCATAAGCATTACATCTTCTTTTTATTTTCTTCTTGGTCAAAGACCTAATCTTTTTAGGTCTAAGGGCCTAATGGACTAATCAATCAATCTTTCGGCATTAAGCCGTGAATCAATCAACCTTTTTGGCACGAAGCCTAAATCACATTCTTTTGGTACAAAGTACCTAAATTCCACAATTAAAATCAACATTTTTGCACGAAGCCTAAATTGCATCCTTTTGGTACAAAGTACCTAAATTTCACAATTAAAATCAATCTTTTTGGCCAAAGGCCTAAATTGCACTATTTTGGTACAAAGTACCTAAATTTCACAATGTTGCACTAAGTGCTGAATCTTATAATTTTGGCAAAAAGCCCGACAAATGCACGAAGCATACACACACACATGCATGAAGCATAATTTTCATCGCCTTTAAATAGGCTTTTCCGAACTACATGGGCTTTGATCTCTCATAAAAATGAGAGTATGTAGGCATATTTGGGATTCACCCCAAATAGCAAGTCCGCAATTTATTAACAATCTGTCTGTCTTCTTCCTTTCTGTCCCTTTCAGATTTGTTTCTTCCTTTTGGCAAATTAATCGAATACATGACATAGTCCCCGAATCCTCCTTGGGTTCGTAGATTAGAAACCTTTACATTGGATGCATTATTGGAGTCAAACAAGGGTTTTCTTAGTTTTTCCCTTTGAACAGAAAAAACTGAGTGGCGACTCCTCAACAAGTGAACTTTCATCCGAATCCTTTTCGGGTGGAAAATCGAGGTTCACAGTAGTACAATTCTCAAATGCTTATTATGTTCCTCTCTATTTTTGGAATAAACCAATATATCATCAATGAAAACAACTATAAACTGGTCTAAATAGGGTTTAAAGACTCGATTCATCAAGTCCATAAAAGCTGCTTGAGCATTAGTTAAACTAAAGGGCATAACCCAAAATTCATAATGTCCATATTGAGTTCTAAAAGTTATCTTCAGAATATCTACTTCTTTAATTTTTATCTGATAATAACCCGATTTAAGATCAATTTTAGAGAAAATACTTGCTCCTTTCAACTGATCAAACAAGTCATCAATCCTAGATAACTTGTACTTATTCTTAATAGTTACTTTATTCAACTGTCGATAATCTATATATAATCTTAAGGTACCATCCTTCTTTTTCACAAACAAAACTGGTGCGCCCCAAGGTGACACACTAGGTCTTATAAATCCTTTATCAAGCAATTCCTGGAGTTGCACCTTTAATTCTTTTAACTCCGGAGGTGCCATTCTATAAGGTGGAATAGAAATTGGTGTCGTACCTGGAACTACATCAGTAACAAATTCTACCTCCCTCTCCAGTGGTATTCTAGGTAATTCTTCAAGAAAAATATTTGGAAACTCACTCACTATAGGTATGTCTCCTAAAACCTTGCTTGAATGTTGTGTATCATTAACATAAGCAAGATAAGCTTCACATATCTTCCTAATCAACCTTTTAGCTTTAGCTGCAGAAATCAAACTAGAAGGATAAAAATATTTTTCTCCTCGAACTACAATTTTGCCATAACCCAGAATCTTAAAAGATATAACTTTACTACAGCAGTCCATAACTGCTTGATGTCGGGACAACCAATCCATTCCCAAGATTACATCAAAGTCATGAAATGAAAGTTCAATCAAATCAGTAGAAAGTTCTACATCATGAACTCTAAGGGGATAATTTAGATATACTCTATTTACCTTCACACTATGGCCTAAGGGATTTGTAACTTCTATCTCATAATCAAGTTTATCAATATACATTTTCTTCCCTAAAGCTATAGTTGTATAAATATAAAAATATGTAGAACCAGGATCTAATAAAGCATACGCATCAAGGCCAAGTAAAGAAAATTTACTAACTACAACATCAGGAGCATCCTAGTCCTCCACAGTTTTCATGGCATAAGCCCTAGCTGGAGCACTGCCTCGAGTCTGAGGTCTATCCACTGTTTCAGATCCTCTCTGTTGACTAACACTAGGTCAACCACCTCTACCTATCTTACGACTTGACTAAAACCTCTGCACAAAACTATATCCTCCAACAATTTCTAATTCTTTTATTATTGGACAATCTCTAATTTTATGCTCCAAAGAACCACATTTCAAACAAGTCCCCTTTTGATTCCAACAATCTTCACTTGCATGGACCTTACCACAATACTGACAAGGTGTAGTAACAACCCTTGAAGATGAGCCTGTAGCCACTCCAAGCCTACCACCTCTAGATTTTTGAAAACTAGCTCTACTTCCTCTACCAAACCCCTGAGTTTGGGCTTGAATATTTCTCTATCTTTCCTGACCACCTTGTTGTTGTTCACTAGAAAATCCCTTCTTTAATTGTTGTTTTCTTCCCTGCTCTTGTTTAATCTCATTTTCTATAGCGACTGCCGTATTAACAAATGTGGAAAACTCTTTAATCCTCATTGCTACTAAATACACCCGAATATGATTGTTCAAACCGTGTTCAAACAACTTACACTTCTCTTCCTTGGATGCAACTAACTCTGGAAAATATTTGCTGAGGTGATCAAACTACCTCTCATATTCAGACACAGATGATTGCCTTTGCTTAAGATATAAAAACTCCTGGTGCTTCTCCTTTAAATAAATCTCACTAATATATTCCTTTTTAATTTCTTCTTGAAAAAATGCCTAAGTCTACCTGTGGGTACACCTTTCTGCTATGTATCCCACCATGCATAAGCTTGTTCCTGCAATAAGGAAACTGCATACTCTAATCTTTCATCATCTGTACAATGCAGAATATAAAAAACTCTCACAATCCTCTCCATCCAATACTCCGCTACTAAAGACTCATCAGTATCACATGCTTTAAAATCTTCTGCTCCTAATTTCTTAATTCTCTCCAATGGAGATCTTTGGGGTGCTAGAAGTGGAGGTCGTGCAGGAGGAGCAACTCTTACAATTTGACTGAGAACTTCCCCATATTTCTTACAAACTGGAGATCTAATGGAATTTATTCCGCATAAGGTTCCGATGGCTGCTGATTCCCCACACTAGCTTGACTGTGTGAGGATGCAGCTTGTTCCTCGGTACCTTGATGGGATTCAAAGGCCATCTTATACCTTTAAACATTAAAAATCAACTGCATCAAACATTTATTTAATTATATAGTTCGCATAGCAATGACAGTTGCACTTCTCTTTTCTTTTAACCCACAACTTAGGACCGCCTAAACCTGCTCTGATACCACTAAATGTAATGCCCCCTATGTAGCCTATACACTTTACTACATAGAAGATATCATCTATCATTCACACTTATTCTACATATGTGTCTATGTATGTATTAAAGAAATAAAAACAAAATACTTCTAAGTATTAATATAATTGTTAAGCTTTCAAAATAACTATGCAACCAATCGTATATTACCAACATATATCTGTTAAATTATACATAACTCCTATTGATAACTTACATTAAAAAAAATTTCAAACTACTCTCAAACTTATACAATTGTCATACAAAAGTATAAGGTATTGCCATGTGAACTATACAAAACACAATATTTATAATATTGTTATTGAACTTTTATGATGCAGTTAAGCAGAAAAGTAAATCTCTCACTCCGCAGCCACAACTCTTCTAGTTTGATCTATGCATCACAAAATAGTTCTAACACGCTAAGCAAAGTTTAGTGGTGCTTATGTATTCGCAATATGCAAGAAAAATTAAAAGAAAGATATCTAAACAATAAATAGTTTAGAAATAATGAAAAGTATTACTTTTAAAATATTAAATAAAGAAATTAATAAATTCATTAAAACTCGACATACTAAACACAATTAAATTCAGAACTGGTCAATTTATCAATAATCATATAACAAATTATTTTCAATATAAATAACTTCTTTAATTATGCCCATACACATTGAACTCAGAATCTAGGTTTGGATAATGGGCTACTACTGGCAATTTTTAATGCGCACTGAATAGAATATTGGCCAATGGCCCACTATGGCACAAATGCCCACTGAGAATGGTGACACAGGGTGTCTATTGATGGCACAGTGTGCCCACTATCACTTTGGATATCCTCCCTTTGGCTAGCCATTCAATCCCAAGCTAGATCTAAAATTAGTATGATTTAGGCAATTTGATAGTTATTAATTAACAATAAATTAAGCACAATACTTCAATGAAACAGTTCTTTGACCAACACTCAGTGTCACACATATTTTATCATTTATTCAAAATATATTACACTACTTAATAGGATTGATTTCAAAAATCCTTTACAATTTAAGACCTTATAGTTATTTAGGCTGAAATCACAGATGAAAGACAAGAAAAAGAGTCATTTTGGGTTATGCCCTTTAGTTTAACTAATATCTACTTCTTTAATTTTTATCTGATAATAACCCGATTTAAGATCAATTTTAGAGAAAATACTTGCTCCTTTCAACTGATCAAACAAGTCATCAATCCTAGATAACTTGTACTTATTCTTAATAGTTACTTTATTCAACTGTCGATAATCTATATATAATCTTAAGGTACCATCCTTCTTTTTCACAAACAAAACTGGTGCGCCCCAAGGTGACACACTAGGTCTTATAAATCCTTTATCAAGCAATTCCTGGAGTTGCACCTTTAATTCTTTTAACTCCGGAGGTGCCATTCTATAAGGTGGAATAGAAATTGGTGTCGTACCTGGAACTACATCAGTAACAAATTCTACCTCCCTCTCCAGTGGTATTCTAGGTAATTCTTCAAGAAAAATATTTGGAAACTCACTCACTATAGGTATGTCTCCTAAAACCTTGCTTGAATGTTGTGTATCATTAACATAAGCAAGATAAGCTTCACATATCTTCCTAATCAACCTTTTAGCTTTAGCTGCAGAAATCAAACTAGAAGGATTGTCAATGGGCATGTCATTTATTTTACACTTATTTCACCATTGTCGATTGTATTGTCAATATAAAATAGTATTATATTATTATACACTTGGTGGTCCAAAGCCTAGGAAGACTGGAATGGTTACTCCCGCATTGCTTATTTATCAAATAAATCACAAGAATACATAGATTTTTAAGCAATCTTATTTGAAGATCTTCATTAATAGGCTTAAGAATATGATGGGTGTCAAAACTAACAACTCATTCTAAAAATACTGTATACATTGAATATTCCAATATTGTTACTATATCCACATGATTTTTCAATTTGACTTCACTAAGTTTGGAAATGATAGTACACGTTTATGCCTTGTCTGCATTTTGCTTCTGATCTTTCATCTTCTATGCTTGAACTTTCTCCATAAATTTGAAAAATCGTGAATTGACTTTAAATGTTCACTTAAAGTCTATTTCATTTCCAATTTCCAATTTTCACTTTATAGAAACACAATCAAAATGTATCATTTAGTATAAAATACTATAAAAATAAGATAAAATAATTACAAAATTGTGTGGATATTATACATTCTAAAAGAGTACCTTTTCAAAAGATGACTTTCTCGACCCATTTATGTCCAAAGTAAATAAATACATATATATATATATGTTACCCTCTTCATTTAGTAATATTATTATATTGGTAGTGCTCTTAGCAAAATAAGAATTCTACAGGAGAATTGAGAATATATGTCAAGATTTTAATAAGTTGTTGTAGACCCTTAACTTTGACCCTAAAGGAGTCCGACTAAATAAGGCCAAACATAATACGGTCCGATTTTAAGGAGAATAAAACAAGTTTAAAAGCTTGAATCATATTGGTCTAATTTTTAAGGGCTAAATTAAAATGGTGCAATTTTTAATTATAGGTTCAATCTGAGAATAAAAATTATGGTTTGGTTTGAGTTGGACAAAGTCCAAATTGACATGAGCTTGGATCAAGTTGATTTGGACAGTGTCCAAATTGATATGAGCTTTATGCTCATGTCGAAATAGACCATCTAATTCGACATGAGTTTGAATTTTTTTTAGAAATCCTAATTGTGTTTAACTTGTGCAAATCTCGGATAACAATTAACAGTTAGAACTGGATTAGGATTAACAATCAAAGTTAACCCTAATTTAAACATTATAAATACAAATGGATAAAGGGGAAAGTGGGACTCTTGGCAATGATTGAGATAACACAGAAACAGAAAGCAACTAAAGAGATAGAAATGAAAACACACAAAAATCCATACACAGCAACCAAAGAAGGCAGTAGCAATTATCTTCGTCTTGCCTAGCTTGACTGAGATCCAAGTTGACTCAGGCAGTAAGCAGAACATAAAGTTTGATTCAACAATATTAATATTGGTGGAGCCAACACGTAGGTATGACTACTTATTAATCTATAGGACTACTTATTAATCGATTCAATTCAGTTCCATAATTTATTTTTATTGATCAATGCCCTATGTATCATTATTATCAATTCTTTATTAAAGTTATAGATGTAGGATTTGAAGTAATTAATAAGTCAGTTGCACGATTTTTATAAATTCAAAGAAAGAAAACACTAATCATGTTTTCAAAATCTCAAAAACCCTAATCTTATTACCCTAACCCCAATTCACATATAAAACTCTGATTCACATGTAAAACCATAGTTAGCAAATATAAAACCCTAGTTTTGATGAAAACCCTAATTTGATTAATAGAAAATCCTAAAATCCAAATTTCGTAATTAAAACCCTAATTGTGAAATTTAACCTTAGTATAATGGTGGAACCCTAATTTTAATTATTGATTTATTGTTACTTGTTTATGATGGATGATTGATGATGGATGATATGATTTGCTTAATTAAATTATGCTTATCTGATATTTTGATTTTGAAGTTGTAAAAGGTATATTTTCACTTTATAGGTGCCTTGTTTATTTAATTTGTTTCTTTTATTTTATTTGTGTTTAGGGATTGATGTAAGGGATGCGCTTTTACCAATTAGTGGTGTCCTATTTTATTTACTTGTATTTTAGACATTAGATATTGTAAGAGCATGTTTTCATCCATCGATGGGTGTCTGTTTTGATTTATTCCAATAATGTGATGAATATTTATTTTCTTTTATAGTTGCATGTAATATGAATAATGTTATAATAAGTTAAGAATTTAATAATATTTAAACCTGAAAAGGCGGCCAGTTCCAATGAACTTTCCGAACCAAATAGGGGGTTGGGGATTCCTTAAGAATCTAGTTATCCACCCCTTTCTTTTCTTGCCCGGCCGGTTTGAATGTCGACTTCATTTCTCCGAGTTTAGGCCCGTGTTCTCTAAGGCCCCAAGCCTAACAGTGCCGCAGTCACAAGAACCATTCCACCGAAAATGGAGACAAAAATCCCAGCTCACAATTGTTAGGGGCTGTTAGGTGCTATTAATGTTGAATTTTTCAATTGTAGTATAAATTTCAACAAACATATTCCTATTTCTATTTTTAATTTTCAATATGTATTATGACGAATATGCAGTGTTTTAATAGTTGAATTTTTTAGTTGTAGGTCAAAGTTCAACAAACACAATCCTATTTCGATTTTTAATTTTCAATGTGTGTTAGGGAAGAATATACAGTGTTTTAATGGATTGTTAGGGGGTGTTAGTGTTGAATTTTTTAGTTGCATGATAAAATTTGGTAAATGCAATCCTAATTCAATTTTTAATTTTAAATGTGTTATAGGGACAAATATACAGTCTTTTAATAAGTTGTTAGATGATATTAGATGTGTGTTAGGGGACTGTTAGGGGATGCTAAGGGCTAATAGCCACTAATAATCTCTAACAACCCCAATCAAGAACAACACCAAAAAAAACTTAAAAAAATAAATGCCCACACTTTGAAACACCCAATCACCATTAACAACGCAAAACATTCATTGACATATACATAGCATTCGACACACTTCCTACTACATTCATTAAGGAGAACGGTTTCAACACATGCATCATTTCTCTTCCACCATAAATCATTTAGCATCCAACATTGTTCATTTTAGAAGAAAAAAAAAACTAGAAAACTTACTAGTAACGCTTTAAAGAAGGATGAAACTTTCATTCAGTAGGAGAAGATTGAAACTTCATTTATATGATCAGAGGAAAGTTCCGTTCATTGTTGTTGCATTTCAAATGAGAGAAGAAGAATAAAAGAGAAGGGATTTAGGATTTCTTAGAGCAAAATGGGAGATGAGAAGTTTTCAAATTTTGAAATGAAAGAAAAGAAAGGATTTTCAATTTTTTTAATTGTTTTGAATGATGAAGGGTAATTTTGTTAAAATTGTATATTTAAAATTATAAGGGTGTAAAAAATATTAACCCCTAGCTGCAAGATATTTATTTAGTTAAATCCTAAATATTTATATGCAATCAACTTCTTTAATAAAATATTTAAAATTTTAAGTTACTTTGTTTCTTTATATTAACATTTAAAATTACTAAATTTTCTTAAATGCCTATTAATTTCTAATATTGGAGAATCTTTACTATTTTTTAAAGAGCTTTTTTTACATTAATAAAAGAGAATTTTATTTGTTTATTATATATAAATAGTATATTTTTTTAAGTTAAACAACATGCAAAAAAGTTATAGAATTTATTATTTAAATTTAAAATAAAGAGTGAAATTGAGTTAAATGTGAAAATTGAAATTCACTCTTTACTGTAAATTTAAATAATAAAGAATATATTAAACTCCTACTTTCTCATTAACTTTTTCTTATGAAGAATTTGAAATATATATAATAATTCATATTGGCATTGTCCCACTCAAGTAGTAGGACCCTCATTAATTAAATTAATCAAAAAAGAAGTTGCAAAGTTGAAAAATTTTAAAAAATAGAAGGAAATTTCTTAGTAAGTAGTGGCAGAAAAGAAAATAAAAAGAAAAGATAAAGATAAAGGAAGATTGAGTGGGTTTTTTTTTTAGAAGACAATCTATTAAGATAGGATGGTTGTTTCTTTCCTGATTTTGATGAAATTATAATATGTTTTTCTCCTCTTTGAGCTCTACAATTTGAAAGGCATGGATCTTTGAAAAGCCTTCATTTTTTGTCTTTCCTATATACCCATCTTGGTGAGATCTTTTTAATTTTCTCTTGTATTTTTATTACCACTTTTTGGGCGATGATTTTTTGAGATAAGTGTTGAGATTATTGTTGAATGTGATTGCCTCTAGTGGTACTAGAGATGAACTTATGTACCCATTAATTTATTAGTGGAAGTTTTTACTGAACTAGATCCCATGATTTTTCTCTTAGCATTGAAGGGTTTTTCACGTTAAAAATTTGATGTTCGTGTGGTTGTGATTGTGGTATACTATTATTATTTTATTACTCATTTTAAATATTACACTTGAAGGAAAAAGGATATAACTTTGTTATTGTTACCACAAGCTTGTGTGTTTGATAATTTGTTCATTAGGCTTGCCACGTCTTTTTTCTCAACAACTAATATCAAAGTTTAGTTGGCTATTTTTTGTGCAATTTGAAATGGAAGAGCCTAACAATATGTTTAAATTGACTTCATCATATTATTCTATTTGGAAACCTAGAATGGAAGATCTTTTAATCTCCAAGGATTTTTATGATCCTATTGAAGGTAAAAAGGGCAAACTAGAAAACAAATCTAACAAGAAATGGGAAAAAAAGAATAGGAAGACTATGGAAACAATTAGGTGATAGATAGATAATTATGTCTAACATCATATTGCTTAAGAGAAAAATGTTGAGGCTTAGTGGAAGAAACATGCCAACTTGTATGGAATAAAATCCCTACAAAAAAAAGACATTTCTTATTAAAAAACTTATTCATATGAGATTTTAAGATGGAAATAGTATGGCTGAACATTTGAGTGATTTTAAAGATATTATAAATCATCTAACCAATCTAGAAGTTGTATTATTTGATGAGCTACAGGCTTGTTTACTTCTTAGTACCTTGCCTAATAGTTGGGAGACTTTGGCAGTTGCCTTGAGTAATTCAACTCCAAAAGGAAAGCTATCTATGGATGCGATTTATCAAAAAATTGTCAAATGAAGAAACAAGGAGAAAAGATCGAGGCTCTTCTATCCACTCAGAAGCACTAGTTATTAAAAGGCATAGTAGGAGCACAGCCAAATAATCTCAAAATATAAATAAGTACTCAAACAACCATGAAAAGTAGGGTTGTTCATCAACCCGTGTAACTTGAGTAACCCAGTTTGGCCCGGTCTGACCTTACCGGGTTGGGCGGGGTTGAAAGAATATTGGGTCGAGTATCGGGTTCTTTCTAAAGAACCTAATAAATTTGGGTCGGGCTTTAGGCTAGAGTTAAAAAAACTCGGGTTAGCCTGCCCCAACCCAAAGTAATTTATATAATTTAAATTTTATTTTTTTTAAAAAAAATTATTAGATATAGATAATATTTGGTAAATTATTTATAAAATGTGAATATTATAATGTATATAATGTATATATTTATAAATTATCTTTATTTTAGTTTTTATGTTATGAATTTGTTAAATATAATATGTGGACATTTATAATATAATAATTAAAAAATAGATTAAATTTTAAAAAAACAATTATTATTTTAAATAAATAATATTTAAACTTATTTGATGCAATTTAAGAAATTCTTAAGATCAAACAAAAATATTCTTAATTAGATTAAAACCACCAAAAAAATAAAAATAATTTAAAAAAATAAAAAAAATTGGTTGGGCCCGCTGACCCGAGTGGCCTGAATGGCTCAAGCCACTAGGGCCACAGGTCGAGCTTTGGGCCCGATGAATGTTCAGGCCGGGCCTTGGGCCAAGGCCAAACCCGGCCCGCGTACAGGCCTAATGAAAAGTCAAGAGGTAGATCCAACTAAATGAAAAAAATATATTACTTACTATCATTGTGGCAAGTCAAGACATGTGAAAAGATTTTGTAGGCAGTTAAAAAAGGAGCAAGCAAAAGAGAAAAAGGAAGAAAAAAAGAAGACAAAGATACAACTTCAATTGCACTTGATGGTGATATTGTCATTTTCACTAGGGACAACTGTTTACACCTTCATGGCCATAAAATTTCTTGGGTTGTTGATTCTGGACCTTTATATCATGTCTCTGTGAAGACCATTAATTTTGGCCCTAAGCTAGTCCGATCCCAATTAAAAGAGGCCAAGCTAAATTTGGTCCAATTTTAAAAGCTTAAATCTAGTTGGCAGCTTTGGATTAGGTTGGTCCAATTTTAAAAGGCCTAAAATAAGTTGGTTTAATTTTTAAAGCCCTAAACCTAGTCCGATTTATTATTTAAAAACCAAAATAGGTTCGATTCAATTTTAAAATATAAAATCAAGCTGGATTGGACCAAAAATATTAAACCATGATGAATTGGCTAGCTAATTCACCATGAAGGGCCTCCATGGCCAATTCGCCATGGTGTGGTGACCATGGCCAATTCGCCATGGACACCCATCTATGGTGAATTGGGAATTCTTGATTCGCCATGGTCTTTAAATTTTGACTTTTAATTGTTATTACCTGGCCTAAACTCGGTTTATTAAGTTTCCTATTCAATATTAGACTTGGTTTAACCGTTGGATTAGTATATTTAGGGTTTTATTTTCTTTGCCTATAAATAATAAAAATTAATACTAAAACAGGACCGACAATTTTGATTAGCAATTAACACGAAGCAACCAAGCATTAGCAATTAGTAAGGATTATCAAAACAAAGAGAGCAACCATCAAACACAGAATACTATCAAATTCATAAAATAAGGCAGTGGCTACTGTCTTAATTTTTGCTCTGCCAGAATTTCAATTTGGTGCAGGCAGCAGCTTGGATCAACCTACTTAATTTGGTGGAGCCTTCAACGTATATCTTGTCTTTCTAAATTTAACTTGTTTAAATGTACAGTAGCTATGTTTTTTTCCTTTAAACATTTTGATTGTTTTTTATTGTTATTTTAATCTAGTAGCTTAATTACTAAAACCCTAGTTACATATTTTATAAAATCAAAACTCAATCCATTTATCTCATCCAGTAGCTTACTTTATATTTATTTGTTTCAATTTCATAGTAGCTTAAGGATCAATTTAAATCACGGGTATAATTATCAAAACATAACCACAATAACTAGTAAACTAACTTCCAAATCATAAACTCCTAAATTTAAATATGTAAAACCAGTAACCTAATTTCCTAAACCCTAATTATCAAATAATCAAAACCCTAATTTTTTTTTAATTTGTCATAATCTAGAACCCTAAAACCAAATTTCTAAAAGTTGTAATCCAAAACCCCCTAATTCCAGTGATTCCAAAACCCTAGTCCAAGACTTCCATTCTTTAGATGTAAACCCTAGTCTGCATATTTAGCCACTAATTGCAATTTAAAATCCAACTTTACATATTTTAATCTTAATGTGTATCCTTATATATTCATCTTAATTATGTTATTTTGTGATGGATGATTTACTTTCAATTATTGTGAATGTTTAAGTGGTTTAATTTATTTGGTTAATTATTTTAATGTTGATTATTTTGATTTCAATAATGTAAGAGGTATATTTCCCCTTTATGAGTACCTTATTAGCTAAGTTCAATGTAATTTAATTTCTTTTGAGTTTTGGGATTAATGAAAAGGATTTGTCTCCACCAAAAGATGAGTGTCCTATTTTATTTAGTTTTGGACATTGGACAATTGTTGTAAGGGCATGTTTCCATCTTGTATGGATGCCCGTCTTATTGTTTTGTTTGAACTTATTTTGATTTTAATACAATAATTATTTATTTCAATAATTGCATGTAATATGGATAATATCATAATATTTAAGAATTTTATAATATTTAGACCTAAAAAGGAGGCCGGTTCCAATGAACCGGGCATTATGGAGGTGCTAGGTCATTCTTACATTCTCTATACGTACCCAACTTTCCAAACCCATTAGGTGGTTAGAAATTCCTTAGGAATCGAGTCATCCACCCCTTTCTTTTTTCCAGCCCGTACGGGTGGTGACTCCATTTTCTCCGAATTTAGGTCTATATTCTCTAAGGCCGTAAGTCTGATAGTGTTGAAAGAACCATTCCTTATGGGAGTGGGGGCAAAAATCCCTATTCACACTCTGCTAAATGTGAATTTTTTACATTATATTCCAATGGTGATTCTAGCTATGTCATAATGGAGCATGAAGCTTCAACCAAATTTATTAGCATGGGTAAGGTGTGCTTAAGTGCTAATGTTGAGTGTAAGTTGAGGCTCAATGATGTGAGACATGTTCCTGAGATGCGGTTCAATCTTATTTCCACTGGTGCTCTTATTGATGACGGTTGCATTAGTTTTTTTTTGTCAAAAGACCTACAAAATTAGCAAAGGCAATCTTATGTTTGCTAAAGGAAATAGACAAGACACTCTCTACTTCATGCAAGCCAAGATATGAAAAGGAGAGGTGAATGTAGTTGCAGATACTTCATCATATTTATGGTATAAAAGGCTTGGTAGCCTAAGTGAGAAAGGACTATGTGTTCTCATTAGGAAGAAATTTCTAACTTTGACAGGTTTGCATCTAGGACCTTACATTGATTGTTTGGTTGGAAAATAATATAAAGTTGTATTTCAAAGATCTTACTCTTCTAGAAGATCAAATGTTCTTGATTTAATTCACATTGATGTTTATTTTATGAGTGATAAAACTCTTGGTAGTGCCTTGTATTTTATAACTTTTATTGATAATCACACTAGAAAAGTGTGAGCTTTTGCTTTGAAATCCAAAGTACATGTATTGGATGTGTTCAAGCATTTTTATTCTAGTGTTAAAAGAGAAACAAGAAGGTAGTTGAAATGTGTTTGTACAAATAATGGTGTAGAATACAAAAATTCATTTGAGACATATTGCAAGGAGCATGATATTCACTTAGAAAAGATAATTCCAAAAACACCTCAACAGAATGGAGTTGTTGAGAGAATGAATGGAACCATTATAGAGAGGATCCAGTGTACATTCTCTCATGCTAAACTTCGCAAGTCCTTTTAGAGTGAAGCAATGAGAACTGTAGTCAACTTGATAAACCTTTCTCCTTTAGTTTCTCTTAATGTAGATATTCCAGAAAGAGAGTGGAGTGGGAAAGATGTTTTATATGATCATCAGCGGGTTTTTAGATGCAAGGCATTTGTTCAAATTTCAAAAGATGTAAGATCCGAGTTTGACTATAGGGCTAAAGAATGAATCTTCTTGGGTTATGCACATAAAGAGTTTGGTTACAAATTTTGGGATCATATTAATAAAAAAAAAAGTCATCAAAACTAGATATGTAGTGTTCTTTGAAGATCAAACCATTAATGATCTTGAGAAGCCTAAACTAGTTAAAGAAAAGGTGTCAGACATCACATTAAAATCTTGTAGTTCCTAGCAATTTGATGCGAATGAATAAGATGTGCTAAAAAAAGGAGCAATACCGAACCTCTTAATAGAACAAGAAATTGGCTATTGCTCTTTGTAGTTCACAAGAACTCAGGACAAATTCTCCTATTTTTTCCTCATAAAAACTAGCAATAGGGTGATAAATCATTACCCTAATGATATAAGAAAAAATAGTTATTTTATCTCGCATAATAAATAATAAATAATAATGATGGTGAGTCTATTCCTAATGCTGGTGATATTCATAAGACTATAAATGAGCATGATTATCAGTCTCCTCCTAAACCACAAGTTGAATTTTAGTTAAGAATAGCCTCCCAAAGATACTCTCCTTATGACTATGCGATGCTCACTGATGGGGAAGAACCTGAAAGCTATAAAAAGGCTATGACATGTGATTATAAAAATAAGTGGTTGATTGCTATGCAAGATGAGATAAAGTCCCTGCATGAGAACTTTATGAGTTAGTAAAGCTGCCTACAGGAAAGAAAGGATTAAAGAATAACTAGGTTTTTAGAGTGAAGATTGAAAACAACACTCTATAGCCAAGATGCAAGGCTAGGTTGGTTGTGAAGGTTTTTGGGAAGAAGAAGGGAATTAACTTTGAAGAAATTTTCTCACCTGTGGTTAAGATATTCTCCATAAAAGTTATCCTTAGTTTGGCTACCAACTTGAATTTAGAGACTGAACAACTAGATGTGAAGACAACTTTCCTCTATGGTGATTTAGAGGAGAAAATTTATATGGATCAACCATATAGGTTCAAAGTTAAAGACAAGGAAAATCTAGTATGCAGGTTAAAGAAAAGCTTATATATACTTAAGTAAGCTCTAAGGTAGTGGTACAAGAAATTTAAGTCCTTCATAAAAATTCATGGGTATGGAAAGACAACTGCTAATCATTATTGGTCATGAAGCGGATAAGATAAGTTCTTTGAAGGAAGAGCTTGGCAAGTCCTTTGCAATGAAGGATTTTTGGATCAACTAAGAAAATTCTTAGAATGAAGGTCACTCAAGACAAAAAGAGAAGAAAGTTATGGTCATCTCAAGAGAAATATATTGAAAAGCTCTTGATAGGGCCAACATGAGCAAGGTAAAACCAATTTGCTCTCCACTTGCATGTCATTTCAAGTACCAAACGATATCCTTCAAGTGAGAATGTCAAAGAAGAAATCAAGAAATTGTCTTATGCTTCCACAGTTGGTAGTTTGATGTATGCTATGGTTTGCACAATGGCAAATATTGCTCATGTTATTGGAGTTGTTAGTATATTTCTTTGTAATCCTGAGAAGAAACATTGGCTAGCAGTGAAATGGATACTTAGGTATCTTAGAGGTACCTCCAAATTTTGTTTATACTTTGGTGATGGAAAACCTATGTCGGATGGATATATGATGCATATATGGCTGGTGACATTGACTCTAGAAAATCTACTTATTGGTACTTAATTACTTTTGCGAAAGGAGCAGTGTCTTAGCAATCAAAGTTATAAAATCAAGCAAAGAGTTACTGTGGATGAAGAAGTTTCTGCAAAAGTTGAACTTTGAGCAAGAGAAGTATGTATTGTACTATGACAGTCAAAGTGTCATTCATCTCAATAAGAACTCTGGTTTTCACTCACGATCAAAGCATATTAATGTGAGATACCACTGAATTTGAGATGCACTGGAGATGAAGCAGTTTCAGTTTGAAAAGATTCATACAAATTATAATGACTTTAATATGATGACTATGGAAGTCTCACCCACTTGAATGTGAGGGGGAGATTTATTAATGACATCTTACTCAAGTTGTGGGACCCTACATCAATTAAATTTATAAAAAAGAAATGTTGTAAAGTTTAAAAGTTAAAAGAAGAGGAGGGGCTTTCTTAATAAGTAAAGATAGAAAAGAAAACAAAAAGAAAAGATAGAGAAAAGGAAAGGTTGAGTGGGTTTTTTAGAGAATACAATCTATCAAGATCAGATAGTCATTTTTTGCTTGATTTTTATGAAATTCGGATATGTTATTCTCCTTTTTAAGCTCTAAAATTTGAACAGTGTGGATCATTGAAAAGCCTTCTTTTTTTGTTTTTCCTATATACTCATCATGATACAAACAAGTATTTTATTATCACAAGATATAAAATCAACACAAATGTAATAATTTCTAACCCAAATTTAGCTAAGTTTATGTTGAATTCGTGTCGTGTTTGATATTGTCACCCCTACCAAAATGCATTGAATATGAATATTAATTAAAATTATATTTATAAAAAATTAAAAAGTAAAAAATTTGTACCGTGCATATTAGATTTTGTCCAAAAATATCAATGAATATAAACTTTGAAATAAAATTCTATTTTTTTTACTTTATTCATAATCAATTCAAATGTTTTATTTAAATTATTTATATTTATATAATTATATTTTTAAAAGATAATTATTAATATAACTAATATATTAAATTTTATTATCTAAAATATTATTTTTTTGAACTTTAAATATTTGTTTTCTTTCTATTATAACTAGTATTAAAACCCGCATGATGCGCTGAGCAATATTAATAAAAATTAATTTATAACAAAATAAAATTATATCGATATTTTTTTCTATATAATTATATTTAAATGTATCGTTATTTAAAATATAATATGATTTAAAAAAAATAATAATACATAACAATTTAATGGAAATAAATAAATTATTTTTTTATGATTATTATAATTTCCCCCTATATTCTTAGATAAATAGTTTGTCTAACTCTTAATTAATTCTCTCAATTTCATCTTTTTTTTTTTAAATTTTAACCCAAGTTAATTAACAATCTTTATTTATGGTTCTTTAATTCTCTAATCACACCCAATTTTTTTAAAAATCAAAGTTGTTTAATTTTATTATTGTTATTGATTATTATTGTGTTATGGCTTCTTCAATGCTTTCTTTAGGTTTTTCTTTTTCTTCTTCTTCGCTTTCTTTGCATGACACTCTCAAGGTCCCATTGGTTCTAGTGTATCTATTTTTGTATTTTTTTTGTGTTGCTAAATTTTCAAGATTAGTGTTTGGTTGCTGAGAAAATGTGAGAAATTTGTTGCTTATTGAGATTTCATTCAAAGGGAAAGTTGAGACTTGGAAGTGACAGTAACTTTATACAATTGGTTAGAACTTTTAGAACTCAGAACTCTTAGAACTTTTAGAACTTTACAAACTATGAGGTAATATCTTCCATATTTAGAACTTTTTGTTTTTAATCCTAAAAATCTTGCATAGACCGTTTAAGTGCTCAAAACATAAAAACATACTGAAATTCATTCTTAATCAACTGAAAATGTGAGTTTTTTGATGTCATATAACATAATAGAATATTGCCTCAACTTAAAAAAATGTATTTACATATTCCTTGCAAGATATGTATGTAAAAATGATAACAAATCTCACTATTGTTGGTATTTTTGGGTGGGTTTTCAAGATCAGGACGATAAGTAATTCTCCTCTTATGTGTAATTATTTTCCTGTTGATCCAATTACTACAATCCATTGAGAGACTTATTCGAGTATTTTTTAATGAAGCACTTTAAGGATGACATAAAAAACACTGTTTTTCTCTCTGTCATTCCTTTTCAATTATTACCTTGCAGGGTATAAGAAGCAAGTACTTGTAGAAACTGAAGGAGATTGACCAAAAGACTTCGAATGTACTCCAACAGTATATATATAGTTAACATTTTTTGCTTTTGGAAATTCTCTGCTGAATTTATCAACCATAACTTTGTTGAACTTAATTCAACTATGCTTCCATTCAAAGCTAGAAACTTCAAACCAAATATTTATCACTTAACACAAAAGAGTACTGTAGTTCCTAATTTTAAAAAACCTACAATGCTACATATTCAATTTCATTTTCATTTTATTTTACATAGAACAACCCTAAACATTATTAATACCCATTAGAAATATGGAATCCATTGTATACTTTATTCTAGCTCACTAAATTAAATCATTTATTAATTAAATCAAACATCTCCTAATATTTTTTGACAAAAAGAGAGTTTGATATTAGAGCATTTGAGAATTGACAATAAGGTATGTCATCAACTTGATACCCTTTTAGAAATTAATAAAAAGCATGTAAGTATTTTTCATGCATTTTCCTACCTTTTCATATATTTATTAAAACCACATAAATTTATTAAAAAAAATAAAAGCATCCAAAGAAATACCTTTTCATCTTGTAGCACCATCTCAAGAGAGAATGCATTATTTGGACTATTAAGTTCTAAAATTTGACACAATCGCACCATACGCACACTTTTCAAATTCCACTACATCTTTGTTTCCACTGCATCATAGTTTTCTTCACCTTACTGATAAAATTAACATGTGAAGTCATAAATTTTTATGGTTGAATAAGAATTTATGTAGTTGAATTTCTATGTTTAAGTTAGGGATTTTTTTGTCTTTTTGGGAAATTTAAACTAAAGTTTTACGTTTTAATAAAATTTATACATATATCACTTAAATTGATATTCGTACTGATTCTTAATTTAATTTAATTTAAAAATTCTTTTATTTAAAATTCAACATAATCTTATCTGATTAGATTTTTAAAAATTCTTTTACGTAATTCTTTTATCTATAAAAAATTCCCTCACTCAAACATAGATAAATACAACAACAACAACAAAGCCTTAATCCTAAGCTAATTGAGATCGGCTATATGGATTCTTCTTTTTTCACTCAATTCGATTTAGGGCTACCTCTTCTGATAAATTTAAAATAGCAAGATCTTTTTGTATCACTTTTGTCTAAGTTAATTTAGGTCTACTCCTGCCTCTCTTAGGTATTTCTACTTTAACTAGTTTAATTTTCCTAACCGGTGCATCTCTAGGTCTATGTTTCACATGGCCAAACCATCTCAATCTATGCTCTCTTATTCTCGATAGGTTCTACCCCTACTTTTTTTCTAATACTCTCATTCCTGATTCTATACATTCTAGTGTATCTACACATCCATCTCATCATTTCTATCTCTGCAACTTGCATTTTACTCACGTGTTGTCCTTTCGCAACCTAATACTCACTACCATACATCATCGTAGGTCGTATGGAAGTACGATAGAATTTTTCTTTCAATTTAGCTGGCATCTTTTGGTCACATAATACTCTTGTGGCACTCCTTCACTTTATCCAACCAGCTTTAATCCTGTGACTTATATCTTCTTCACAACCACCATCCGCTTGAATAATAGAACCAAGGTATTTAAAATGAGTACTATAAGGTACTGCTACTCCATCTAAAATAACTTCGTCTTTTTCTATATTCACGTTATTAAATCTATAATGCATATACTCAGTCTTAGTTCTACTAAGCTTAAAACCATTTGATTCCAAAGTACTTCTTCATAACTCCAACTTTTGACTTATACCTGCTTGAATCTCATCTATCAATACAATATCATCTGCAAACATCATACACCAAGGAATATCATCTTGTATATGCCTTGTTAGCTCATCCATGACCAAGGCAAATAGATAAGGACTCAAAGTTGAACCTTGATGTAATCCAATAGAAATAAGAAAATCTTTAGTATCCCCTCCAGCAGTGTGAACACTAGTGATAACTCCATCATACATATCCTTCAAGACTTGGATATATCTTATATAAATCTCTCTACGCTCTAGGATCCACCATAAAACTTCTCTAGGAACTCTATCATATGCCTTCTCTAAGTCAATGAAAACCATATGTAAATCATTCTTCATCTCTTTGTACTTTTTCATCACATCTCTCATAAGAAAGGTAGCTTCTATAATAGACCGACCAGGCATAAAACCAAACTAATTTGGGGAGATACATGTGTCTAAACGTAAACGATATTTCACAACTCTCTCCCATAATTTCTTGGTGTGACTCATAAGCTTAATACATCTGTAATTTGACTGCTTTGTCTCCATTCATTAGGCATTTTCTTTATACTTAAGTTCTTATTAAACAAAGTTGTCAACCACACAACTCATGTATCTCCCAAACTTTTTCAAACCTCAATGGGTATTCCATCAGGTTCATATGCTTTACCTATTTTTTTTCTCTTCAAAGCTTCCTTTACTTCGCATAACCTAATCCGTCTAGTATACTTCCCATTTTTCTCAACTATGTTGTCCAAACCCTCAATGATTTTATTACGGTTATCATTAAGAAGCTCCTCAAAATAACTTCATCATCTTTCCTTGATATCTTGTTCTTGAACCAAGACTCTATTCTTTTCATCCTTGATGCACTTAACTTGGTTAAAATGTCGACAATTTATTTCCCTTATCTTAGCCAATTTATGAATAGCCTTTTGTTTCAAGTTTTTCATACAAACTCTCTAGAGATTGTGTTCTTGTTTGCCTAACTACCTTTTTAATATTCTTTTTTGCTTGTTTGTAATGCTCAAAAGTCTCATTATCACTACACTTTGGCAAACTCTTATACCATTCCCTTTTACTTTTTACTGTTTTTTGCACTTCCTCACTCCATCACCAAGACTTTTTCAAGGGAAATTCACATCCTTTAGACTCTCCAAGTACTTTTTTAGATACTCCTTTAATTATTGTAAATATGTCCACCCATAAATCATTTGCTGACATACTCAAACATAGATAAATATAAGAATTAAATTAGAATAAAAGAATTTAATAAAAGAATTTTAAAAACCTAATCAGATAAGGTTATGTTGAATTTAAAAAAAAAGATTTTTTTTTATTTTAAAATGTAAAGAACTAATTTTGAATGAAGGGATTTTTTTTGTCTTAAATTATATTTAAGTGTATAATTATTAATATTTATATTAGTAAATTTTAATCAAATTAGAAGCATCCGATATAAAGTTGGCAAGTATATAATAATACTTAAGTTTCTAATAAAATATAAGTGATAATATTTTAATAATATTTTTTATTTTAAATTATATTTAAGTGTATATTTTTTTGTCTTAAATTATAAAAGGAAAGGAATTAAAGTAAATGACAATTTAATATTCTTACACTTAATTATATTACTTCAATATAAGCAAGTTGATATAGATATTGATTCTTAATTTAATTTAAAATGTAAAACACTAATTAGGGAATTTTTTTTAAATTCTTTTAAATTTAAAATTCTGATTAGATAAAAAATTGTCACTCATAAATTGTTTTTAATTTTAAAACATAAAACACCAACCAAGGATTTTTTTTTTTTGTCATATGCTAATATCTAATTCTTACACTAATTATATTTAAGTATATAATTATTAATAATTTTTTTTGTCTTAAGCCAAGTATAAGAACACCAAATAACAATTTAATGTTCTTATATTTGGCTTAATTCTATTAAAACTACTCTCTCTCTCTCTCTCTCTCTCTCTCTCTCTATATATATATATATATATATATATAAACATATATATATATATAGAGAGAGAGAGAGAGAGAAGATATGAATTGAAGCCATGAGTCATGGTGAGGCAAAAGGATTCCGACCAAATGCCGTCCATTTAATGACAATCACAAAAATGGTTTTAACTCGGAAAATGCTGCACTAATTTTTAACTTTTTCTTTGGTTGTTTAAAAAATTTGTCACTTGTAAGTTCAAACTTAGCGAACAACTTATTTTGTATACCATAATTAGGTCGAGACCCTATATATTGTAGGGTCGCTTTTATGATAATTAAAATTGACGTTTAGGTGCATTAAACATAGTTCTATTACGTTTGCATTGTCGTTTTTATTTTTATTTTATTCAGTCTACAAATGAAAGTTATAGTTTTTATCCAATAATATATAATACAATTTTGCAAGGCCACATATTTTTGTTTGAGAATTTTTTTTGGAAAAAAGTAAAAAAAATGATACTAAACTATTTATGGTCTCTCACTTTGAATCTTAAGTTTTTTTTTTCTCATTCATACTCTTTTTTTTTTTTTGAAAAAAAAGAGAGCAAACCGGACCCCCAAATAACGAAAGGTTCAGATGTCCATTTATTTTTTATGACTTGATTTTGTGAGTCCCATTTCTTCAACTTCTTTTATGTCGATGTGGCTCAGGCTTCCTTGCTGAATGATTAAAATCATTCAGATTTGCTTGAATTTCAAAATTTCCTCTGAACCGTAATTATCAAATTTCTTCAAAGGTAATTGCATGTTTCTGACCAAAAGGGGAAAGAAAGAGCATCAACCCGTTGACTGCTTGAGGAATCAAGTTTGGAGATATGTTTCAAAGCGTCTTTTACCTTCAAATCCTCCTGTTTCCAAAATCATATATCATATTTGCTAAATTGAACATTGGGTGTCTATGACTTGATACTGATATATACTTGAAGTGATGTATACTTGAAAAGGAATTTAAGGAGCTCCAAACAAATTTTCTTCAATTTGAAACCATACCATTTGGTTTCTCGGACTAAAAGATATATGAGAGGCAATTGTTTGTATTAAAAGTTAAAATGGATCAAGCCCAAGTAAAGGCCTCCAGCACAAGGCATGTGAAACTTAAGGAAAATGGGCAAGTTGGTGAAGAGAAAAAAAAAAAAAAACCAGGCAGCATGTTGTTGCGGAGAAAGGAACATGGCTAGTAAAGAATCGGACATGGCAACAAAGCTGAGGAAAGACTGGGGAAGTGGTAGAAATGGAGAGAAAGAATGCATCAACAAATTCTATCCTCTAGCAAATTAATTTTTTTTTTCGAGTTCATCAAGAAAAATTCTAGTTCTTGATTAGTACCCTGTAATTAATTAGTTCTTAGACTAAGTTTACTCAGATTACTTTTATTTTTTTACATCCAAACATTTTACTCCTTTGGCCAAAATTTTTAATAGTTTCTCTCAATGGTTAAATTCTTGTAGAATATAGGTGATCCATAATGGTGAATATGATATTTGATTTCTTTTACGATCCTTTTGAAAACTAAACATTTTCATTTTTTAGAAGTCATTTTTGAGAATTTTAGTTGATGAACCTATAATCTTTTGACATGCTACACACATTTAAAGGCGGAAACGTGCTATTCCTCAGGCAAATATATATATATATAATTTATTGCAATAGAAGAGCATTTTAAGTGATTTCTGTTTTTAAAGTAGATTTCAAAAGGGAAATTCGGCCCAAGCACAAAAAGTGGCCTAGTTCCAAAGACAAGTTTTAAGTAAAAGATTAGTAACATACACAGAAAACAGTGGCATTTTGAGCGTCTAATTTTTTTTAGGTTATATATTTGAGTGCTAATTCTTTGTAAAACTGTATACGAAATAGTAAATAACTCTTTGAAGTAATTTTTCTTTTTCTTTTTTAGACATTTAGTAATATTCAAAATTAAAACTCAAGCACTCAAATAATTGCAAACTCCCAAAAAATAGACACTCAAATGTTCATAATTATCCTAAGAAGGTAAAATCTTATATATAAATAATTGCAGATAGATTAATATGAAATATTAAGAAATTCATGGAAATAACCCTTCCCTCTTCTCATATAATGACACAAGCTTATCGCTTAAAGCTTCACATGCCAATCTATGAGTTCCTTTCACCTGTAGAATCCAAAATTTTCAAGGATTAGTCAGAAAAATAATTTTAGAAAAGACGTAGATATATTTAAATTTTAGAATCCAGGAATCTCAAAGATTAAGCCAAAAACTTGCAAGAAAATTAGAATATTGGCATTAACAATATTAGTATAATTCTCATTAACATCAATAATTTTTTACTTTTAACAACATGATTTGCATGTTAGTATAAGGAGTTATTTGTAGTAATGCGCATCTAAAATTATATGTTCAAAAGGAAAATTTTAGATTTAATTTATTTAAAAGATCTCATATTCAAATCCCACTAAAAAAACAATGAGAGAATATCAGAATATTCTGATATAATAAAATATGAAAAAGGAAAAATATTTATATTTTATGAAATAATTTATTGAGTATGATTCAAATTTTGAAATTTTATAATTTAAGAACATTTTAATATTACAGAGAAAAAATTCAGTAGGAATCATTACAATTTTAATCATTAATTAACTCATTAATAAATTAATTCATTTTACTTAGTCATAGAAAAAATTAAAAAGAATAAATGTAACAACAGAATTAAAAGCTAAAAATATAAAGAAAAAAATTTAAAAAAATTATATACCTGAAAATGTAAATTATAGAAAAGCCTGCCTCCAAAGGACTCAAAGGAAGAAGAATTGATCAAAAGAAGGCCTTCCTGCTTCAAATGAAGTAAGATTCCTGATAATGGAATATTATTGCAAGTGGAAATTTGAATCAGAACTTCTGTATCAGTAAGCTGAGTAGCTGATACTACTGATGATGAATTGCTATCTTTTCTTTGTTTTATATTATTATTATTATTATTATTATTATTATTATTATTATTATTATTATTATTATTATTATTATTATTATTTTGCTGCCTAGATATGTTTGATAAAAGCTCCTCTTTCCTTTGAACCAATCTCTCCACTTGTTCTCGTAGTTCTGGTATGTACTTTAGCACTTTCGAAACTGTTGCCGGTATGCTCAATTTCTTCTGTAAAATATAAACGAAAAATTCTATAAATTTACACAGTTGTTGAAATGATTTCACTATTGCTGAACCTGAAATTTATAAATTTTCCTATTTAAGAATCTAAATTATAATGTAAAGATCACAAACTTATACTATTTAATGGGTACATAAAATAAATAATAAAATTGAGTTAGTCAGTAACTATTCTAATTTAATCAGATGTCTCAAGTTTGATTTTTTAAGTATGCAGCTATATTAAAACTCGTTAGGTAGAGCTTTACAGACTCTTATAGCTCTACTCACCTCAACTTCAAAATAATAATTTATCTCAAATAATAATAATAAGAAATAATAAAATAAAAAAAATTAAAGAAAAAAGTACCAATTGCTCGGTGGGCGGGAGCAATGATCGGAGAGAAGAATAGAGACAGTTCATCCTCTTGCGACGGTGGCGTTCACTTGCGTTATGGTTAAGCTTCTTAACCATGTTAGGATCACCACTACAATCAGCAAATGAGGCAGACTGATCAAGCTCTAATATTATTTCTGGGGGCCGAGAAAGCTGATTTAAATTATGAGAAAATATAGTATTATTACTATTACTATTATTATTATTAGTCTCAAATTCTCTGAAGTGAATTTGATCATAAGCAAATATAGTATCGTCTGAGGGCCATCCAAAGGTTGGAAACACAGGAGGAGGAGATAATGCAATCATGGTGGACTAATTAATTTTGAGAGAGCTATATTTTTTGAAACTTAATAAAGTTTCTTAATTAGAAAGCTATAAATGATCATGAGCTCTCTCTTTCTCTCTCTTTATATATATATACATATACAAAAATAAAAATAAAGCGTATTTTAATTTATTTGATATAATATTATATGATGGTCCAATATAATTAACAATAATAACAATGATGATGATAATGCTGCAAGTTATTAAAAAAATAACAACGATGATGAAATCGTACAAGTTTATATATATAGTAAGATTTTTGAAGAAAATGACATTTTACCTTCTCCCTAGTTCCCTAATTTATGTGCTGTGGTACTCTCTAGCTGAAGTTAAATTAGATATTGATAGATTTTATTTATTTATTTATTTATTTCCATTAAGTTAGTTATAGTATTCTTTTATGATAACTAGAAAAGTTCCAGAACAATTCTGCGATTATTTTTATTCAAGCTTATAATAATTTTAAATAAATTAAATTAAATTATAAAAAGTAAAAAGTAAATCTAAAAATAAAAATTAAATTATGAAAATTATAAAATAAAATCTAAATAAAGTTTAAATAATAGTAATTAAAAATAAATCTAACAAAATTAAATAAAACTAACATAAAATTAAATAATATAGTTTAAAAATAAAACATAATCAAATAATAAACTTAAATAAAAATTTAAAATAAAACATTAACTTAACTAAAATTAAAATAAAACTCCAACAAAAAATTAAATTACAAATATTAAAAAAAATCTAAATATAATCAAAACAAATTTATAATTTATACAAAATCAAATAAAAATAAATACTTCAAAAAATTAAAAATAGCCTAAAAAATAAAAAAAAAAACCCAAAATAATAATTAAATTGTTAAGCTTTTGTAAAGATAAAGGAGAAAATTATAAATTATTTGAAAATAATATAAGGGAAAGAAAAAATTATAAATTTATCTCAAATTTTATTATTGTTAAATTTTTTTAAATAAAAATATTTATTTTATAATTCTAATTTCTATATTTAAATTAAAATTATTAAAAATGATTAAATTTAAAATTTTAATTTATTAAATGGAAAAATAATAATAATAAAAGGAATCATGATTATTTTGAAAAAAAAAATTGACAAAATAGTAATACAGAAAAGAAAGTATGGTTATTTTGGAAATCTACTATTCATAACTTTGGTTCACTTTAATGTATGTTATAATTGTAATTTACAATTTATGATATTAAATATTGATTTAATAGTATTAAAATTATTATTAAATTAAAAATAATTTTAATTTATAGAAAAAATTATTTTTATAGTTGAAATGTTTCCAAATCAACCTAATTTATTGGAGCTAAATTTAAGAAAAGAACTAAAGAAGGAAAAAAGTAGTTAGTGTGACGGAATATGATCGGAAATCGAAACCCTAACAGTAATCGCCACTATCCAGAACAACAAAAAACAAGCATCAAGAACAAACAAACAACAGAATCGTTTACTTGGTTCACCTTTACACACAGTAAAGGCTACATCCAAGGCGAAGAGACAAAACCCCTCAGTCAATCCCTTAGAAACTTTAGAATCGGCAGAAACTGTTACAAGCCAGCAATCTCAGATCATCCCCCTCTCTCAAGTTACAAACTGTAAAACTCACCTCTCTAACAAAATCACAAAAAACAGGCTCGCAAAACAGAGCAAAGAAATCAGTACAGAGAACTAGAGAAGAAAACAGAAAGAACACTCTAGAACACACCGACTGCAGAGAGAGAATGAAAAATTACACAGCACCCTTATAACAAGAGTATTTATATCAACCCTAAACCCGTGCACAGGAGAACCACACGTGAGGCAGCTCTTCTACTCTGCACACAAAACGCATTGTATAACACAAGTAGGGCTAATTCATCACAGATGACTTTGAGTCACTAAGACCCACAATCTCCACCTTGACTCCAAGTCTCCAAAAGGGAATGACATCAGGAATTTGTCTCTTCACGGGTAATCACCAATCAGAAACATAACTTTCAGGCTTTCAAAACTCCAAGCATACCCAAGGCATCCTGAAATTTTGAAACAGAAACAGGTTTAGTCATAATATCAGTATGAATTTTTTCTACACTTACCTCACCTTTTGTAATCACATTTCTTATAAAGTGCAACCTGACATCTATATGCTTTGTTCTTTCATGAAACATATTATTTCTGCTCAAATGTATGGCACTTTGAGAATCACAAAACACATAAACCTTACCATTCAGAAGACCTAACTCTGTAACTATACCTTTCAGCCAAATGACTTCTTTAATTGCCTCAGTCAATGCAATGTACTCAGCTTCAGTTGTAGACAAAGCTACAATATGCTGCAAGCTGCTTTTCCAACTTACAACATTATTAGCAAAGGTAAAACAATAGCCAGACAAAGATATTCTTTTATCAAGATCTGCTGCAAAGTCAGAATCACAAAATCCAGCAATATCATACACATTACAGTCAGACTTTTTAAACACCAAACCAACATTACTTGACCCTTTAAGATACCTAGACAACCATTTAACAGCTGACCAGTGTTCTTTACAAGGGTTAGACATGAATCTGCTAACCAGACTCACCCCATAAGCTAAATCAGGCCGTGTGCAGACCATAGCATACATAAGACTACCTACCACATTCTGATATGGAACACCTGACATGTAACTTGATTCAGCCAAATTCAAAGGTTTAATGGTTGAACACAGCTTAAAATGAGCACCAATAGGAGTAGAAACAAATTTTCCCTTATTTAAATCAAAGGTTTCTAGAAACTTTAGTATATAATCCTTTTGATTTAAAAACTGTGTGTCTTTACTTCTATTTCTCTCTATGTTCATGCCTAATATCTTTTTGGCAGGACCTAGATCCTTCATATCAAATTCAGTATTAAGCATACCTTTCACCTTAACAATCTCATTCATATTCTTGCATGCAATTAACATATCATCAACATAGAGAAGCAAATATATATACACATTTTCAGACACAACAGAATAGTACACACAAGGGTCAAAGCTACTTCTTTTGAAATCATGACTAAGCATGAAGTCATCAAATCTTCTATACCACTGCCTAGGGGACTGTTTAAGACCATATAAGGATTTTAATAGCAAACACACATGATTTTCCTTACCTTTTTCAACAAAACCCTCAGGTTGTGACATATATAGCTCTTCCTCCAGATTACTATGGAGAAAGGCAGTTTTAACATCCAACTGTTAAAGCTCAAGGTCCAGCAAAGCAGTAATTGATAATAGCAGTCTAATTGAAACATGTTTCACAACAGGACTAAACACCTCATTGTAATCAATACCTTCTCTTTGAGAAAAACCCTTAGCAACTAACCTGGCCTTGAATCTTTCCTTTTCAAGACCAGAAATAGGTGGTTTTTTCTTAAAGATCCACTTACATTTAATAATCATTCTGTCAAATGGTTTAGGTACTAATTTCCAGGTCTGATTCTTCCTTAGGGAAGACATTTCTTCTTTCATTGCCCTTTTCCACTTATCCCAGTATATACTCTGCTTTGCACCTTTATAATCAAGAGGTTCATCCTCTTCAACAGCAGCTGCAGTAACTAGAGCAAAGGAGGTCAGTTCAGAATTAACAACATTGTAAGTGTAGTCCTCAAACCTGACTGGTCTTCTGGTCTGCCTCCTCTGTCTATCTCTTGCTAACTGGTAGTCATCCAGTTCAGGCTCAGGAACTTGTTCAGGTTGTTCCTCCTCTTGATCAGACTCATCTGTTCTGCCCTGTACCTGTATATCCATCCCTGCACCTGCATTAATTACTTGAGGTGGATTATGATCAGTTTGTACAAACCTGTCTAGCTCCACCTCAATTTGAGACTTCTCTAATTGTACCTCAGATTTGAACTCCTGCATGTTAGTACTAGGAAACAACAGTTCATTGAATGTAACATTTCTACTAACATCAACCTTATTTTCCTTTGGTAACCACACTTTATACCCCTTAATTCCACTAGGATAACCTAAAAATATACATTTCTTAGCACTAGGATCAAGTTTGCTTTGTGTATCGTGAATGTAAGCTATACATCCAAATACCCTCAAGTGTGTGTAGGTTATAGGTTTATTACTCCAAACCTCATTAGGACATTTCAAATTCAGAACAAATGTTGGAGATCTATTGATTAAGTAGCAAGCAGTATGTGCTGCTTCAGCCCAGAATTTAGAGCTTAAGCTAGATTCAACAAGCATGCATCTGACCTTGTTTAAAATGGTCCTATTGTACCTTTCAGCTACTCCATTTTGCTGTGGAGTATAGGTACATGTCCTATGTCTAAGAATCCCATTTGTTTTACAGAAGTCATTGAACTGTTGATTCACAAATTCAAGACCATTGTCAGTCCTAAGTACTTTAATCTTCTTATCCTTTAGGTTTTCAACTAATAGCTTCCATTCACAGAATGTTTTAAACACATCATGTTTATTCTTTAGGAAGTAGATCCATACTTTCCTAGAAAAATCATCTATGAATGTTACAAAATACTGTGAACCTGACAGAGACATGGGAACATAGGTAGAACCCCATAAATCATTGTGTACATACTCTAAACACTCTTTAGCTCTATAGCTTGATGATGTAAAATTGTGTTTGTGTGATTTACCTAAAATACAACCTTCACAGGAATCTGGTTTCACAAACTGTGTGATTTCCAGATTTCCCTTCCTACTTAGGTGTTCTAAGGCTTTAAACCCTATATGACCTAACCTTTTATGCCAAAGTACTGTGTCATTTGTTGCTGACACAGTAGCATTAACTGTGCCAGTAACTACTCTACCATCTAAATGATATAATCTATTTACCCTATGACCAGTTAACATACATTTGTCCCCTTTAAATACTCTCAGAACCCCATCTTTTGCAGTATGGTATAGACCCTTTTCTTCTAGAAACCCTAAGAAAATGAGATTTCTCCTAAGATCTGGAATGTGCCTAACCTGCCCTAGTTCTATTTGC
This sequence comes from Garcia nutans, assembly GCA_947685225.1. Taxonomy (NCBI): domain Eukaryota; kingdom Viridiplantae; phylum Streptophyta; class Magnoliopsida; order Malpighiales; family Euphorbiaceae; genus Garcia; species Garcia nutans. The sequence continues at coordinate 8,260,306 of CANTUV010000024.1, read as the reverse complement.
CTTCCATCATCTAACAGTAGCCTCACAGTGCCTATACCAAGGACATTACAAGAAGAATTATTACCCATTAGAACATTGGAGCCAGTTAAGCTATTATAACTAGCAAACCAATTCCTGTTAGGGGTCATGTGATATGAACAAGCTGAATCAAGGATCCAAACTTCAGTGTTTCTTGTACTGGTTATAGTTAGAGCTTCAATATCATCATCTTGAGATGATGTATTGACTGCTCCAACCTCACCATTGCTCTGCCCTAACTTGTCTAAACTTTTCCTGCAAAATCTTCTAATGTGACCCTTCTTTTTACAATAATAACAAATTCTCTCAGACTTAGTACTATTGTTATTATTTTGACTGTTTACATTACCTAATTGAGCACTGTTATTAGATTGATTAGGCTTACCATTTCCAGTTTTAAACTTATCCTTTTTCTTTTTGGTTTTAGTTTTCTCTTTAATTACTAGACTTTCTGACTTACCATTCTTTTCAGTGTTTTTCATCTCCATTTCCCTAAGTTTCAATGCATTCATAACATCCTCAACTTCTATAGTAGTTCTACCATACTTTAAAGCATCTTTTACATTCTGAAAGTTTTCTGATATAGAATTAAGTAATATTATCGACTGATTTTCATCACTCAACTCTTCACCATTATCAGCTAACTCTAGAACAAGCTTTTGAAAGTTGTCACAGTTATCATCAATAGATTTTAAAGGGTCCATTTTAAAACTAAATAACTGTTCTTTCAAATAGGCAATTCTTGACACAGATTTAACCAAATACAAAGAGTTCAATTTATTCCAGAGTTCAGGAGCAGTTTTTATACCTCTAACCTTTCTGAGCACTGCATCAGAAAGGTTAAGTATTATTGTACTGTATGCAAGATCCATCATATCTTGTTTTTCATCCTCACTGAGAGTCTCAGGCAATGTTTCGATGCCACTAAGTGCTCTTTTGCACTTCTGTTGTACCAGGATCGCGGACATCTTCTCTTTCCAGATGGTAAAATCGGCTTTACCATCGAATTTTTCTACGTTTATCTTGGCAAACGACATGCTTCACAAACTTAGGGTTTTCCAAGAGAACCTCAGTTCACTTCCCTTCACACGATCTTTCCTGTCACAAAAATTAAACAACCGACAGTACCAGATCTTAACAAAAAATAAGGAAAGAAACTCGATATGTCAAGAAACAGGCACTCTTAACCAAACAGTAACCCTAAAACTGATAAACAAGAAATCAGAGAGAAAGTTTAACAGAAAAGAAATAGACCACCTGTTCGATCTTTTTCTGATGAAGGCTCTGATACCACTTGTGACGGAATATGATCGGAAATCGAAACCCTAACAGTAATCGCCACATTCCAGAACAACAAAAAACAAGCATCAAGAACAAACAAACAACAGAATCAGTTTGCTTGGTTCACCTTTACACACAGTAAAGGCTACATCCAAGGCGAGGAGACAAAACCCCTCAGTCAATCCCTTAGAAACTTTAGAATCGGCAGAAACTGTTACAAGCCAGCAGTCTCAGATCATCCCTCTCTCTCAAGTTACAAACTGTAAAGCTCACCTCTCTAACAAAATCACAGAAAACAGGCTCATAAAACAGATCAAAGAAATCAGTACAGAGAACTAGAGAAGAAAACATAAAGAACACTCTAGAACACACCGACTGCAGAGAGAGAATGAAAAATTACACAGCACCCTTATAACAAGAGTATTTATATCAACCCTAAACCCGTGCACAGGAGAACCACACGTGAGGCAGCTCTTCTACTCTGCACACAAAACGCACCGTATAACACAAGTAGGGCTAATTCATCACAGATGACTTTGAGGCACTAAGACCCACAGTTAGCTTCTACTCTCTAAACTACAAACACCAAAGAACAAACACATTAGTTCACCAATCCATTAGACCTAACAAACCTAACCTTGGTGTATTTTTAAAATTGTGTCATTTTAATTTAAAGATAACCAGTTATTTTTAAAATAATGAGATTTTGAATTCATTTCTAATATCAAATATATATAAATTTGTAATAAATTCATTTTGTCCAATATATCATATACTTGATTATCTTGTATTTTCGCAATTCAAGATACTATTATCTTCCTCGAATGCGATAATTATAGGTATTGTATTTAATTTTATGTTATTAAAATTATTCTTATAAGCCTTGATCTATATATATATATATATATATATATATGGTAAATTTACTTGTGATGGACCTATTGTATCCCGTAATGTCAAAAATACTAGATTGGCAGTGATGGCAATTTTGGATGTTTTGTCCGAGGAAATATTTTAGAGCATGGCTAGCCACTGAGGTGCAATTTTTTTTTAAATTCCTCTCCAATCTCCTTTCCCCGATTTCTACAACCTCTAGTCAAAACAAAAAACTTTGTGTACCCTCTAAAAGATTAAAACAAAATATGAGTAAAATAAGAAAACAGTTATAAATATAAAAATATATATATAGAGAAAGATAAATATAAAAAAAAATTGTTGTGAATTATCTCATACACCACTTATAATGGATAAATATAGTAGTGTATGCAGATTATAGATAAGAATAGGAGATTACAACTATCATAGAGTTAATCATAATATGAATAAGATAAAGTTAATCATAATCTTGATAAGATAAGGTTAATCCAATTAAGTGCTCATTCACATATTTTCTAACACTTTTTCTTGGATGACTACTCCTATGAATATGACTCATTAAAATCTTGCTAAGAAAATCTAGTAGGATAAAAACTTAGCAAAAAAAAAAAAGTACAGCATTCATAGATAACTTCCCCTCAAAATACATATAACTGAGATATTTGAAGTAAATTCATCCTAATATTGAGTACATGTATTTTGAAGACTGATGTTGGCTGTATTTTTATGAACAAATATGCTGAATTATTACTTGAACGAACTTTGTAAATATTGAATTTTCTTTTCTCGTGAGTTCATGAGTGTAAGAGAATTTTGATGATAGATATTTAGTCTTTTCACCTTTTATGAAACTTTTCTTGATTTGCGCAATGCATACTACATTATCTTCTTGCAATATTATTGGTTTGTTAATTTCTAATAGGTGATCCACAAGCTCCTCTAATATGTTTGATTATGGTTTTCAATCATACATATTCAAGACTAGCTTCATGAATGACTAATATTTCTGAATGATTTAGTGAAGTATCAGTGATTGTATGCTTCATATATCACCATGACATAGTAATATTATTATATGTGAAAGCATAACTCATATTAGATATGCCATATATATAGCATGGAACATGTTTCACTCCATTCCAATGCGTTCTAGTTGGAGTATAACTAAGCCTTGCAAATAAGTTAACTACAAAAATAATATATAGTCTTGTATTATTTGTAAGATATAAAATCGTCCATATTATACTGAGATATAATACTTAAGGACCAATAATTTCTTTACTATATTTTTGTATGTGAAAAGGCTCTCGTTTTACATCAAGAGAATGAATAATCATTGGAATGCTTAATGGATAAGATTTACACATACAAAATTATTTCAAGATGATGTTTGATGGACAAGAATTCCATTTGACAGATACTTAACTTAAAATCTAAGATACAATTTTATTTTTTCAAGATCCTTTATTTCAAATTTCTTTTTTAAATAGTATGCAGTAATTGAGATCTCTTATGGAGTTCTCACTATATTTAAATCATTAATATAAACAACAAGTATGATAAATTTTGAATTTATCTTCCAGATAAAAATACGTAGGCAAATGAAATTATTTTCATATCCATTTCTCTAAGTATTCAAATAGGCAAATATATCACATTCGCCTAAATTGTTTTAGCCCACACAAGAATCTTTGGATCTCAATATAATATATTTTTCAAAGTATTATATGCTTCAGACATCTTAATACTTCATGCATCTTAAATTCTTTAGAAATTTTCATATATATATATATGTCATTATCTAATGAATCATATGAGTAAATTGTCACAACATCCATTAAATATATGTCTAGCCTTTTAGAGGCTGCCAAACATATCAAAAATATAAAGGTAATAGCATACATGACAAGTAAATATGTCTCATCATAATATTTACCGAATCTTTGTGAGAATTTTTATACCACAAGTTGTATCTTATATCTCACAATTTTATTTATCTCATTTATCTTATGAGTCATATGAGTAAGTTGTCATAATGTATATCGAGCCCTTCATAAACTACCAAACTAATTTTGAGTGTAAGTGTATAATATAGAAAATTTGTTCTTTTCATAATATCATTTTATTTTTTTTATATACAATACCCTATGAGTATGACATCATCTAGTATCTAGACTACTGGTCCAAATATTGTATGTTTAACAAATAAATCTAGCTCAGGCTTAATTACTTTCCATTTTGGTCAATCTCTTCGACGTCGATAATTTTAAATATTTTTAGGCTCAAGCATATTTTGATAATTTTAATAGCAACATATACAAACATATTATCAATAATAATATTATCTATTTTTTTACATATTTTTAGATTTTAATGAGATCTCATAATTTTTTTGTACTAGAACACTTTTGAGGTTATTTCTATAGAAATATGGATTATTGATTTATGTTGCTTTTGACCTCTTTAGGAGTGTCATTTTGAAATTATTCATTTTTCTTTCTTTTAAAAAATAATAATTTAAACCAAGTGATCTACTATACTTCAAGTATATATTAGATTAATTGGCTGCCATATTAATAGGATGTCTTGCATGGACCAATCAATCGAGCATGAGTATTAGAAGCTAGCACATATGATTTAGACACATTCTGAATATTTGTAAAGATATTTGATAATGGATTTGTAATATTATACAAATAAATTAGTTTTTGAACTTTCAGTCTATATTAATTTGTACGTGTATCAAGATTGGACCAAGTCAGTGTATTCCAAGAAATCTTTTGTACTTTTGACCCTTTACTTTTATCTTTTTCTAATAGTTAAAAAACCAACTCACTAAAAATATTACTCAAGAAAATTTATTTTTAAATGTCCATAATATCTAATGTAGACAATCAAAATCAGTATAGATATCAAAATAATGGTGGTAATCCATTTTATTTTTTTAAGGTGATGCAGTAAGAATATATACACTTCAACAATAAATTTTAATATCATAAATTCTAAGTAAGATATATTTAGAATTTTAATATCATAATTTTTCGGTACTAGAACTATAAAATTATCATTAAATATGTGTATTGAAGTAAATTTGGTAAATAAATTGATATTTACTATGATTGGATATGATTATTTACTATTTTAGAGTTATGATCTTTAAAATCTAATTATAATTTTTAGTCCTTATTTGTTTGATAGCATTGTAATCTATTTATTTTATAATTTTTATTTAAATTTGATATATTTACAATGTTGAATCTCATAAAATTTGAATTTATTACCCTTGATATTTCTGAAAAAATTATCCATTATAAATACTTGATAATGAAATTTACCTTGATATTATGAATCTTAGAGATATTTGAGAAGGAAATCAAGCATCCCTGCAGGGTTGTTTAGAAATAATGATTTTTTTTAATTACTCAAATAAATAATTAAAAATTGATTATCTCATTATTAATTATTACAGCCTTTTTTTTGTAAATATTAAACTTTTCATGCCTTAAATATGCTCTTGCAGTATCAACATTGAGAGTATAGATTCACAAAATACTCTAAATTAATTTTTTGTTTACATGTAGCTAAACAAATATTTTTTACTTTTGATAAAAAATTATCAAATTCTTTCAGCTAACTTAAAATCATTCTCTGAAGTGAATGTATTATTTCAAGACCATAGACGAGATCATGATAAAAAGGGTTGTGGTAATTTTTTTTCTACCAATTTTGAAGTCAAAAGTGTTAAAAAGATATATATTAGCACAACTCTCAAAATTATTCATGATTAGAAAATATTTATTATAGCTAACATTAGCAGAAATTAATATTAATATAATATATGGTTCTACAAATTATGGTTGAAGACTCCAGAAAAGTACATCTTATATTCTGAATTTGAACATTCTGAATTTGAGCAAAATGATATTTCGATGATGCATTGTATTCAAGTAGATCCCAGAAAAATCTACTAAATTTTAAAGAATAGGTCGTAATAGATATCCTATTGAAACAAAGTGAGAGAGATATTGAATTTTTTTTTGTTAACTCTACAAATTTAAACCAGAAGTTCATATTTAAGAAATTCTAAATTTTTTTACTGTATTGTACTTTATAAAAATGACTGAGCTATACTATATACACTGAAAGTGTATAAATCTCAAAATTTTTATACTTTGGCATGATCATCTTAGTTATCCAAGTTCAAATATGATGCGATGTATTGTTAAAAATACAAATAGACATTCACTAAAAAATGTCAGCTAACAGATGTCAACTTTTACTTAATATTATAAATATTAATATACAAAGAGAAGCATTTGTGATATTGACATAATGAATTTTGGGTTTCACAAACCAATTGTTAGTTGATAAATTAAAGCAATCAACATATTATATAAACAATAATAACTGAAATCTATTGGTTAAATTATCACCAAAAATTATTAGTATCATACAACAATAATCATCAATCTAGAATGAATAATATAAATTTATGAAATTCGATACCACAAAATGATATATAAAAAAATTGTAAAAAGAAACCATATATTTTCTCTATAGCCGAATAATATATTTAGTATAATAATATTTGTAAAATTTTCTCAATGATTCAATATGAGAGGCTTTGATATTATTTATAGATAAAATCTTAAATATCAACATAGTCAAGATCGATCATGTTAAATTATCAAGAAATATAAATTAAATACGGAAACGCGCCCTAATTATAGAATAATAATTTTTTTATAGATTGGAAAAGCTATATATTTTTTTCTTCATTATTATAACTTGTAGAAACTATCGTGCTGATAACGTATTATAAATATAAAGAAAAATAGATAGAGAAAGAGAAATAAATTTTTTTTTTGTGAATTATCCCATACACCACCGATAATGAGTGTATATAGTGATGTGGGTAAACTATAGATAAGAATAGGATATTACAACTATTATAGAGTTAATCCTAATCTGAATAGGATAAAGTTAATCATAATCTTGATAAAATAAAGTTAATCTAATTAAATAATAGTCCACATATTTCCTAACAAAAACAAAATTAATTCTCATATTTTCTCAAGCCAATTGTCTTTTACAGAATTGCAATGCTAAAAAATATAATGCAAATTAATATTCTCGAACAAAAATTGAAAATCGATGTTCCGAACTATAGGAATTTAAATTATACTCGGTAAAAATTCATCTTATGTTCATTTACTGTTAGGCTAAATAATTTTGTTAAAAAAATCAAACTTACAAAATATATTAAAAAAATTGAGTAATTTATATAAAATGATTTCAATTGAAATTACTGAACTATCCAAATATTAAGTATTGCAACATTTTCAAATATCAAGATCTTATCAAATTTCTAATTACTTTTTTTTTTTATGAAAATAGCTTTTTAATTCCCTTGATTTCCATAGAGAGAAGAATCTTTTCCAGGAGATGTCCAATTCCATAGAGTTTTAAATACACCACAATCATACTTCCAATCCTTAAAAAATAGAACAAGTTGATTCCAGGAATCATTTGTTCTATTCGTCAATACGTTACACAATCAAAAGGAAATCAACAAATAAACATATATATAATAAGCTTTTGTGAGGTCATGAATGACACCTATACCAATCCCTTTGTTTTTTTTTTTATTTTAAAAATTTCAAAAACCAGTTAATTATAAAATTTAATTATAAGTCCACTAATTAAGTAATTAACCTTATCCACATAACGGTGATTGATGTGAAAATTTGGCATTGTTTAATAGAATCTTACAAAGAACTTGTGCTTAGAAGTTGTATGCATAACCTAATATGTGTAAAATGCGGGCAAACTCGTGGCTTGAGTGTGCTCCCTCCTCCTTGCATGCACGTGTTTTCTTGTACGTCTGCTGTCTAATGTGTGTAAACTGCGGGCAAACTCGTGGCCTGAGTGTGCTCTCTCCTTGCATGCACGTGTTTTCTTGTACGTTCGCTGTCTCTCCTATCCCAATTTTAATTGCTTTATTTTTTTTCAAAAAAAAAACATTCGTAATAAATTGAAGAGTTTTTTTTTATTTGGGCATTTACAAAACTATCATAAAAACAAAAATTATTTTTAAAAATACTACTATATCTTTTAATTTTCAAAAATATTAAATTTTAAATTTTTTTTTTTTATAAAAATACGGTATTGAAAGTTGGACATTGTTTGGCTACCATTTGGCCATTGTGGGTCCATAATTAATTCTAGTGAACTACAATGAGTATAATACATAGACCTTTTTTTGTTTTTTCATTTTTTTTCAAAATAAAATTTTAAAATATTAAATTAAAAATATTTATATTAAATTTATACTTATATATAACAAATAACTATATATATTCATATACATTATTATTTTAAAAATAAAATTTTAAATTTTTATTTATATTAATATTAATATATTTTATTTAATTTATATTTTTTTAAAAATAATTTTAACATATACTATAAATTATTTTTTAATATATAATATAATTCACATATTAGTTATTGGATTGCATTACAAAAGAAAAAATATATATCTTTTATTTTAGTATATGAAAATATATATAACATATACTTATATATACCTATTATTTTATAGAAAGAATATCACCATGTAATGTTTATATTTTTCAATTTGTAGCTATATGATAATCATAACTACATTTATCTATTGTCTTTAAAAAAAGAAGGTCAAAATGCAGCTGTAATATTTTAATATATAAAGATATATATAGTATATACCTATATATACTTATTGTCTTGAAGAAATAATATTACTATACAGTTATTATATCTTATTATATTTAGATATATACTAACTATAACTACATATATTTATTATCATTTTAAAAAAGTGTCAATATGTAGTTACAGTATATAAGTATATGAAGGTATATGTAGCATATACCTATATATACCTATTATTTTGAAAAAAAAATATTATTATATAGTTGTTATATCTTAGTATATATAGGTATATGCTAATTATAACTAATATTTATTTAAAAAAATAATATCAATATAGAGTTGTAATATCTTATTATAAAGGTATATGTAGCATATGTTTATATATATCTATTGGCTTGGAGAAAAAATATCGATATGCAACTCTTATATCTTAGTATTTGTCAGTATATGATAAATATAACTACATACATTTATTTTCTTTGAAAAAGAAATGTCAGTATACATGTGTAATATCTTAGCATATAAAGATATATATATATATATATTATATACCTAAATATATCTATTATCTTAGAAAAATAATATCAATATGTAACTCTTATATTTTAGTATTTGTAGGTATATAGTAATTATAATTACATATATCTAATATCTTTAAAAAAAATGCCAGAATGAAAATGTAATATTGGGGATGTATGAATATTAAGAGTCAAAGCTCACTATACCGGGAACACACAGTTCTCCAAGAGAAGTAAAGTGCGTTGTTATACTAGACACCACAGACTTTCTTTGCTCTGTTCATCACCAGTAGCATCCATTATCTGATTTTCAGCCTATATACCTCAAAGAACCACAAATATTTCTGATGTATTGGAACGGGATCATCCTGAGCTACAAGTTTCATACAAAGCATACTCTATCCTCAGAAGGATTTACAGAATATTGCTTCACCAGATAGTCTTAAGCATCATCCAAAAACACAATCATACACAAGGCTTTCAATAGGACATCGCTCTTTTGAATGTCTCTAGTTAACATATTCAATATAAGTCTTTCTGGATCATTGCATACTATTCATAAATAAATAATATAATAACTTAGATTGAAGAAGAAGAAGGTTTTTTTAGAATTGCATAATTTTATTCAAAAGATAGAAGGGTCAGATAACTCATGATCCCTCATTGATACATTAGAGCTCTTTATACAGCCAGAGAAGGAGCAAACGTACAATAATGGAATCGTAAGCAATGACTTCACAAAGCATAAAAGAAAATAAATAGTGGGTGTACAGTCGCATCCCACTTATACTAATAGTACAAGCACTAGACATTATACTCTTACAAACAGTAAAACGCACAGTAAAAAACAATACAATAATTCAATCAGAAAAAATGACTAGGGGACAGATTCATATTCATGTAGTCTTCGTCATTTGAGTCATATGAGGAACGTGCTAAGGGATTATCTGTCATATATGCTATATAGTCAACACTGTCAGTCTGAGTGGGCTAAGCACTATCTAAAGCTTCATTGATATCTGATAGTGTTGTTGGAGTTCCATCAATATTTCATTAGACTGAAGAGTCACCAACTGTAGTGTAGGTAGAAACAGTGGTGACAGCCAAATTTGTTGAGTCAGGTGAGTCTGGTGGAGCTGGAAGAGACAAGAGAGAATCTCTTTGTGCTGAAGACTGAGAAGTACTGGGACCTGCTTGCTTTGGTGTTGTTTGTTCATAGTCCATGAGACCATAGTCAATAAAATATTCTCCTGTAAGCTAGCAAGGGAGTTATGCCATTGTTTCAGCATACTGTTGTTCATGTCTGGTCCAATTTTTGTTCTTCACCATTGAAGTGCAAATAAGAGGTCTTCTGTGTGTTTGAGGAAAAGTTCTTGAGTTATTGAGTCTGCAAAGATGAGCTCTTAACTCAATTTGCTTCTGATTATTGTGATAAATCTTACCAGAGTATATTTTCTAATGAGCAACTTGATTTCTTGACCAAAATACACTTGTTTGAGGATATTAGAAAATAGGTTTGTGCATAATGAAAATAGCATGTTATCCTCTTGCTTCTTCATCTGGCTTCTGCCATAGTTGTTTCTCATGAATGATCTGTAGGAACTGTCGTTGTCACCATGAAACATCATTGAACCACTTAAGAAACTTCCAAGGCAAAGGATTTGCATGAATATGAGCTTGAATGTCTACATTAGAAATATAATTAAGCATGTCTAACACAGGGATTTCTATAGCATGATTATATAATGTCATAAGACACCATAAAAACCATAATTCTGTTGAATACTTGGGATGAGCAGGACAAAGGTGATAAACCAGCATCCATGGATATTCTGGATAGAATGCATTAACTTCTGGATCCATATCCAATGATTATGGATATGTTCAAGATAAAAATCAATGTGAGTTCTGGCAAATTCTTGAACTGCTGCAGGAGTTGCATAAGGAAAGGTAGGAGGAAATTCTATATTAGAGTTTCTCCATAACAGTGGTCTTGGTGGAAAATTTTTAGGTTTGTATCCTCTGAATATCACGATACATGGAAAATTGTTAGCTGAGGTGATGATGGGGATTGTTTTTGAAGGTATGGACAAAAGATCTGAAATCAAATTCTTTTGGCCTTTGATGTGTTCAACAGAATAGTCATATCTTGAAAACCATTCTTGGAGTCTAAGGAATTATTGAGGAGGTGGAATTTTCTATTTAAAGTCTGGGGCTCTAGGAAATGAGGTATTATCAAGGATGATCAGGAAATGATGACCAAGAAGATGGAATTCAAATTTTTTAATTTCATATTTTACCGCCAAAATTTCTTTATAAAAAGAATGATAGTGTTTCTCACTATCTTTGAATTGTCCGCTAGCATGTCCGCAATAATGAGTTTTTCATTAATTTTTTCAAGGAAAACAACACCCCAAAATTCATCAGTAGCATTTATTTGCAAAATTCTTAGATCATCTGAAGGGATATGAAGAGGAATTGGATGAGCAGTAATCCTCTTAATGGTCTGTATGGCTTCTGTTTGAGTGGTTGACTAAGGTGGTGGATTCTTTTTCAGTAATTTGGACAATTGGCTAATGGGTTGGGCTATAGCAAGATAAAAATCTTTGATATAATTAATTATACCGAGAAACTATTGAATCTGCTTAAAAGTTAAATTTTCATCAGGAAATTTAAGCAGTTCTTCTGCTATATGTGGACCTGGAGTGTAAATTCCATTTTCAAAATGTAAGCCCAAAAAATCAATAGAGTCTTGGCCTATGGTACTCTTCTTTTTAGAAATCATGATACCGTATTGTTGAACAATAGAAAAAATTTACCGAAGCAATTTATAATGGGCTTCTACTGTTGAATAGAACAATAGGATATCATCTATGTAAATCAGGGCTGAATACGGGATGGGCTGAAAAATTTTGATCATAGCCTTTTGAAATAATGATGGGGCCACTTTTAATCTAAAAGGCATGACTGTCCACTGATATTGAGCATCTGGAATGCAAAAGGCAATTTTGGGCCTATCTTCAGGCAGAATACCTAATTGCCAAAAATCTGCTTTCAAATCAAATTTTGAAAATATTTTTGCCGCCTTTAGATGAACCATGAGTGTAGAGATCTTAGGCAAAGAAAATTTATCATCTGCAAGAAACAGATTCAAAGGCTTGTAATTGATAACAAGTCCCTTTTTTCCTCTAAGAGCTTCTGAACGTTTCTCTACATAGAATGCTTGACAAGCCCAGTTGGACTTGGTAGATTCAATTAATCCTTGTTGCAGTAAGGATTCACATTCTTTCCTAGCAAGGGCAAGATCTGAAGAAGACATTTTAGGATGAGAAGCCTTTGTAGGATTTATATCTTCATTCTTTTTGAAAGGGAGAGAAATGAAGAATTAAACATTTTTTCATAAAGGTTGTGGATGATAAAAATCAGCATGAGAATCAACACAAGCTGGAAGTAATGAAATTTTTTTATCTTTAAAGTCTACTGGATCTTCTGACAAAGAAAATATTCTTTGTATATCAGTATAAGCTTTAAAAAACTTTTTATGACAAATTTCAGTAGGAAGAATTTGAAGATTCTGAGCTTGCTAATAAATGTCAAAACCTATCAATAGGTCTTTGCCTGGAAGAGAAGAACCAAGAACATGAGTCCAAATAATACAGTCTGGAAAGAACTCTATTCCAATTTTCTTCTTGGTTATAAAATGTGTAGAAAACACATTTTCATTAGCTGCTTTGAAATGTTCAATATGCGACTTTCAATAATCGTCTAGTAATACAACAAGATTCATCATGGATTTATGAGCTCCAGTGTCCATGAAAGCTATGAGTGGAATAGCCCTGTCATACTTAGATGGAAGTATGAAAATCTGGACTAGTGGAGTCAATATTGAATGATCAACAGAATAAACAAAGAGCAATTGCTGTTGAAGATGATAAATAGCAAACTTATCATCTTGTTCAGAATCAACAGAACTAGATTTTGAATAGGAATCATCATCATCAATGTGAAGTGCCATGATCGTCTCTTGATCTGCCTCACTCTGTCCTGAAAGAACTTATTAAATCTCTACATTGTCAGGGAGAGAGATTGAAGCTTGATTTATTTATTGGATCAACTTTGCAGTTTTCATAGGCTTCTTAGGATAATTTTTTGCAAAATGTCATTTTCTTCCACAGGCATAACACTTATCACCTGAGCTTCTTTTTCTCTTTAAATAAGGAGATCTTCTTCTGAAAAATCTGATCTTCTTTCTTTTCTTTCTGAATGGTTGAAAATGTTTATCCTTAAAAGAAAATCTGTGAGATTTCTTTTATGTAGGACAAGCATAATTATTTTCATTGTATTTAATGTTAAAAGAAGCTAGTCTTTTACAAGAATTTTGGAGAATCTTGTCATACTTCATGAATTTCTTCATGTTGTTATGATTTTCACACAGTCTACTTAGTGCAACAAGAGTAAACTGGTAAATTTCTCCCAATGAGACTTTATCAAGAGGTCTACCTGTTTGCTGTATAAACCAATTAATCTCAGGTTGAATTTCTTCAGGTAAAGATGTAATAAACACCTGTTTCATGCTAGGATCACCGTAACCACCTAGCATATAGAACTTCTCAGACATTCTCTGCTAATGAAAATCAAGATCTTTATTCTTTAAAGAACAATATTTCATTTCAAAAAATTCTTCTTTATGCCTTTTAGCAATAATTGTGTGATCTCACAAGAATGTAGTATAGATTTATAAAAGAGCATTAGAGATCTTCAAGTTGAAGAAAGATAATTGGGTATACTCATCTAGAGAAGTATTCCATTCTCTGAGACTTTCAGTAAATCTGGAAACAAACTCTTTAAGAACTTGTGGGAGAAAAGCACCTTTTTTTGCTATTTGCAAATCAATCTAGACATTAAACTCAAGAATCTTTGATCTCTATTTTCTAAGAGGTAAATCATCAAAAGTAAACCAATGACCATTAGATGGTTTATTGGCTTTTTGATGTTCAAATCTGAGATCATATTCTAAATGATTATCTGGAGAATCTTCCACAATTGGTTTAGTAACAGGAGGATCAATGGGAGGATCAACCATTAAAAGTTGAGAAATTACTGATCAGAGTTTGAAGAATCAGAATCCATAATATCTGTTTCAGAAGAATCTAGATCAGATGTATAAAGTGCCATATGTTGCTGAGGGAATGGTTCAGTCGCTTTTGGAGGAGGAGGAGGAGGAGGCTCTGGAGATTTCATAGTCTCAGTATAAGTTCTCTGAGAAGATGAGGGCTTTTGGGACCTAGGAGGCTTTTGAGTAACAGGAGGTATTAAAGATGAGAATCTTTGAAATAACTCATAAAATGTTCCAACTTAGGTTTAGTAAAGGGTATTGGTTGGTATGCAGGTGAGAAAATAGGGTAAAAAGGATCAGAAACAACAGATTGAGATTGTTTTGACAACAAATATCTTTCCATTATCTCAAGTCTGGATTTCAAGATTTTGATTTCTTCCTTTTTTTTTTATTATCAAAACTTGGTCTAAGATTATGCTGCTGAATCATCATTCTGAGTTTAGTGTCTAACTGATGAATTCTCATTAAAAGAGAACTATGATACTACTGAATTTCAGTAGACATTGATCTCAAGGCTAATGAGATTTTATCTGTATTGACAAATAACTGATCAATCTTAGAATCAATGGATTGTAAATAATTATTCTGAATTTAAGTATTATGTGTTTTCCAATTAAGAACTTATTCTCCTTGTGTAAGTTCTTTTAATTGTCCGGTGGGAAGAATTGTGTTTGGAGAGATATATGGTCTAATACTAATCTTAGTTTGAGAATCAGTATGTCTTTGAAGTGGTGGAAATTTTATGATTCTGAAAACATCATACAAGGTTGAGGTTGTGGTATCTGGGTTAATGATTGATGTACCAGTGGGGCATACCATTTAATTTTTTATGGTTTGGATAATTCTGGTTTCTTTGGAATATCAAGGAGTCATTCTGCTCGTAGAACTTTAAGAGCCTCATCATAAATAGGAAGAAGGAATGGATACTCCTTCTTCTGAATTTCAGAAGAAATTCCTATCAAGGGGGAGTTTTCTGAATCAGGAGGAGGACGTCTAAATCCCATTGCTTCAGATTTACACGAAGAGAAAAATCTCTTGGGTCCAGTGAGTCTAGTTGACCTAATAGGAGGATATTAAACATCTCCTATTTCTTCACAGCATATACAACCAGGGTCACATTCTTCTGAATATGGGGTATCCCAAATAAAATGGCCTCTGTCCTTTATAGCATAGATCAGTCTACCATCAGATGCAAAACTGTGGATTGTGATCTTTTTTGTATTTCTTGAAGAGACTGAAACTATCATACAAGTATGGAAGAGTTCTAGAAGAGAACTAGTACTTGCTCCTTCTGAATCCTTTACAGGTTCCTAGAAGATAGTTTTAAATGTACCATCTTTTTTTTCTAATGAACACAGGATTCATTGTTTTAAAGGTCTGGAATTCTGCCGTTGTTTCTCATAGGTTGTTACCCATTCCAAAGGAAGGAGTTTAATGAGATTTTTCCGAGGCAGCTGTCTAGGAGTTTGTACAATTGTAGGAGTAGTATCTGTATATGCATAAATATATAGAGCATCAGTAAATACTCCTGAGGAAGATAGGTTAATTGCATGGTCTTGTAATATGTACACTATCTGATGATGTATGGTTGTAGATAAGGATCCTTCAATTTGATCAGCTCCAATAATTTGAACTTGAATTTTCAAAGCATGTGACAAATGAACATCATTCAAGAACAAATTATAGTTGGGAAAAAAGGTCAGAACAACACTTCCAGCATTAAGTGTTGTAAGAATAGTACCAATCACTACGTTTTCAAAATAGACATATCTGGTATCTAACAGAGACAGTCTGGTAGTAACTGGAAGACCTTTCCTTCCATGATAAGAAAGGACAATTCTTACACCTCCAAGGTGGAGATGAGAATACCTTGTTTTTTCCACTGAGAGATAAACTCTTGTGGGATTTCGATGGTGTCATACTGTTCACCAGGGGTAGAAGACAAAACATTGATTCAGACGAGAAGTCTGAATGTATTCTTTCACATGAGGCCTCTTTGTAGAAATGAGATTGGAAATTTTCTTTATATAATTGGATTTTTGGAAAATAAGATAAGGATTAATTACATGGAGTTGAGAACTATCAACCTTAGAGTCTTCTCGGATATGAGCTATTTCTACAAGATAATCTATTTTATTAGTTATAGATTGAGAATAGGAAGGAGGAATAAGTAAAAAAGTATGATTAGCAATTTCTTTTAGAGAAGTAGACATGGTGTTTATATTTCTTCTTCCTTCATTATTATTACTACTTATCATATACGTAACATATATTTATGTTAGTATGTAGTTGTAATAACTTAGTATATAAAGATATATGTAACATAGACCTACATATACATATCCATTAAATAATCTAAAATGATTAAATTAGATATTGAAAATAGTAAAATAAATTCATAGTAACATTAAACCAAAACATAAATTAAAAAACAGAGGATGTTCAAATTTCATTTCTACCACTCTATAAACGATAAAAAAATCACTTTCTAAATTTCAAAATAATAATAGATGATGTTCATATACTAATATAGACTGATATATACTTACATATATTATTATTTTTGTGCAACATATACCCATATATTCTAGTTATTATATATTATATATAATATATACCAATATATATTATTAAAAATTATATATATCTATAACATATACCAACAATATCTAAATGCAATCAAAATTGAAAATTCAATATATATTATGATGGCTAATGATGTACTTAAGCAAACAATAATTTCATTTCCTTTGTCCAATCCTATCTTTTATTATAAGCTTTACATCAAAAATTTAGATCTAAAACAAAACAAACGTGTATTAGTGTTTTTATTATATACAATTTTTAAATCAATTTTAAATTATTATCCTCATGACGTCAATTTGGGATTTCACCACTTTTGACTAACAAAAGGTGATCATATTGACTCTTTCCGTAACTCAGATATTAATGGCCTTTCTTCATAAGTATTTTTTACCATTCCACTGGTAAAATACAAGTGTCAAAGGCAGAGAAGAGATTGGTGATAATAGCTGCAATAATTCCAGTAAAAAATTAAAACACAGTATATCTGAAAAATCAAAAGGTAAGAAAGTTAAAATTGAAAAAAAAAAAGAAGGAAAAGTTAAAAGTGAAATAAAAAGCATGTGTAGTAAAAATAAAACTTAAAATATAGTAGACTATGTAATTTTCTCCTTTTTTTTTCTTTTTATATAAGTATATTTAAAGAGTACTATTAAATAATCAGACGTCAAAGTCAAATCGGAATAAGAATAAAATATAATTAAAATTGGAATGATTATTATTCCTTGTGTTTGGTTTACTTTATAATCAGAATTATTATTAATTTTTTTATTATTTAAAAATTCAAAGATATTATAATTAAAAAAATAAAAAATATATTTAATATATTTTCTTTTAAAAATTCAAAAATATAATTTTTAATTTTGTTAAGAAAAAAATTAATTTATTAAAAAATTCATAGATATCGTAATTAGAAAAAATAATATTATTTTAAAAATCTAATTTATTTTTATCAAGAAAAAATTAAATTTATTTTATTTAAAAAATTTTAGAGATATTTATAATTAGAAAAAATCAAATTAAGTTTATTAAATTTATTCTAAAAATAAAAATAAGTATTCTAAAACTAAAAATAAGTATTTTTTAATTTTTTTATTCCAATCATGATTCAAATTTGATTAACAAGAGAGTAGTAGAGAATTTTTCATTTTTTTTCCTAAGATAATAGGATTATGGTTATACACGGGCCGGGATGGGCCAGGTTTACCCCTAGCCCGACCCGAATATACTTTGGGCCAAATTATTTGGCCCCTAGCTCAACCCTAGCCCGAATGGGTTGAGTTAATTCGGGTTGGTCTAGTCAACCAGGCCAACGGATCGGGCCAACGGGCTTTTCCTTTTTTTAAAATTCATGCAGTATGTACATCATGCATGTACATGTTGCATATATATGCAGTGTACATACTGCATATATTTATTATCTTTTTGATCTGTAGTATTAAGAGTATGATGTACACTATAGTCCATTTACTTTTTACTGGTATCAGAGCCATCTAGGTTTTTGGGATAGTAGTAGAAGTATATAAATAAAATTTTATTGTTAACTTTTGATCTGTAGTATTAAGAGTGTGATCTTTGGCTAGGAATTTGGATATGCAGTAAGACCCGTTGTTACCCAAAATGATAGGCGTTGTAGGGCAGTAAGTCAGTGGTTGCTTCCAAAATCTTAGAAATCACTCTTAAACTATTTTTCAAAAATTAAAAATGAAACTTTTTTTTATGTAAGTTTGCTAGTACAACTAAATCAGATAATTCTGAATCATCAGAAATTAAAAAGGATAGTAAATAAGAATGAAGTAATTTTAGAAGATTTTCATCAAATAATAGATGATTGGAACATACCCAAAGTAGATAAAGAACAAATTTATAAAATTTTAAAAATAAATATTTTTAAAACTGATTATACAATTAAAATAGAAGAAAGAGATATACAATTGAGTAAGCCTTTTGAAATGATTATATTGTTATCTTCTGAATCCCTAAAATATCATAAAGATAAAAAAAATATAAATGCATACATGTAGGATTAGTACAAATTAGTATAAAACCTTTGACAATAGAAGGACTAAATACTAGTATATTAATAGTTGTCAGAGATGCTATATTTATAAACTTTCAAGACTCTCTCTTAGGATCTGTAGAGAACAGTCTAAGTCAAGAACCTATCAATTTTGATATCTATCTTGATATTACAGTATCATTAAATGACTCTAATATCTTAAAAAGTATAGTATTAGAAATTAAAATCCATAATTATAAAATGTTAGAAGGATCAATTCCCGTAGTATTAATCTATAAAATAAAATATAAAGCAATGAATCTGCCTTTGCTACTAAATATAAAATACAGCATAAACCTAGAAAAACTAAGTTTCTTCAGACAGACCTTAGTAAAGCCAACACTGTGATTCCTAAAACCATATAGTGGAAGGACATTTCCTTTCCTGGTAAATGGATTTTAGAAGGAGTAGTTTCTCCTCCAGAACCTAAAAAACTTGTAAAGCCTAATATAAATATTAGTCAAATAGAATAGTATGAAGATAATAAAGTAAAATTAATATTCAGTAGACGAAGCATAAGCAGTAGGTATTCTGACACTTCTTCTTTTACTTCAACAGTAGATTTAGAAAGAGCATCACAGTTACCTTCTATTATATATACTTCTTATTCTAAACCAAACCCTAAACCAGTATTACAAACCTTTCTAAAGCCTAGGTATTCTATATCATATATACTTGAACCCAGTCATAAAATGAAAGGTATAGACAATAGCAGAGCTGTACCACAGCCTTTATATGTTGATCCAAATGAATTAAATCATATGGCTCTAAACCCTAGGTTAAATCAACCTTAATATGGAGATTTATCACCTTCTCCACCAATGTCACCTACAACTTCAGCTATTACTAAAAATGTAGCTAACATAGATAAAGAATTAAATGTAATAAATAAAAATTTTATTTTAATGAAGATAAATTTTATGAATAAATTACAACAACTAAAAATTTGGATAAAATGGTAAAAATTTATAAAGAACATAAATTTGAAGAATTAAAAACAAAATATATTGATTTTGTAAAATAAAATGAGATTTCAATAAAATTCTTTCATTGGTATAAAAAGATTTATAAAAAATTAATAAACCCTATAATAACTAGGAATAAAGAAACAGAATGAAAAATAAAAGATAAAATCATACAAAATGAACATCCACCTAAAACTACTAGTATATTTATGTATAGAAATAATAAAATAAAAATAGTACCATTTAAAACAGTAGCAGATGATGATCTAAATAGAAAAAATATTAGAAAAAAGTAATTTTAGTAATGTACACCTGTATAGTATAGGACAATAGTTAAATAGAATAGAAAAATCTATAAAAGATAAAGAAATAATACAATTGGATAAAGAAATTTCTGATAAAAAATTAAAAACCCATGTCTTTAAACCTTTTGAGATTTCTAAAACAGGTCAACAAGAGGTCAAACAGTCCAAGAACTCTGACTTCATTAAAGCAATTAAAGATCAACTTAGTAAAATTGAGTTAACTTCTGAATCAAAAGAAGTTATTCAAGATACACCTTAGTCTAAAACAATAAGTATAGTCACACAGGATCAAGATTCAAAAATAGGAGGAAAATCCAGTTCTGATACTGAAGATCTTGAATCTTTCAATAAAATAGTAACTCCTTAAATAAACCGTATAATTCACAGTCCATCTATAGTGCCTAGGATATCTACACCAGACCTTGGTATTATAGAAAGACCTAATATATTATCTCAGTATAAATATAATGCCTTATTAGTATATGAGTGAAATATAGATAACCTATCTGAATATAACATCCTTAGTCTTTTACAACATATGACTATGGTTGCTAATGCTTAAGAACACAGATTGATACATCTGATAAAACTATAGTAGAATTAATTATAGCTGGTTTCATAGGCCAATTAAAAGATTAGTGAGATAATTATCTCACTGATGAATAACATTTAGATATTTTAAATGCAATTAAAACCTATGAGGATAGAACACATATTTTAAATGAACATGGTGACACTATTCAGGACTCAGTTGCAATACTTATCCTGACTTTATCACTTCATTTTATAGGAGATCCAACTTATTTGAAAGATAAAAATACAGAATTACTGAGTAACCTCAGGTGTAAAAAACTTAGTAATTTCTAATTTTATAAAACAACTTTCTTAATTAGGGTAATACTTAAAGAAGATTTCACCCAGACATTCTGGAAAAAAAAATTCTTAGCAGAATTACCTTTCTTCTTAGGTGAGAAAGTTAGAAATAATATAAAATAGAAATTTGGAAATCCAATTCCTTATAACATTTTGACTTATGGTCAATTGATCAGTAAAGTTCAAAAGGAAGGATTAAAATTTTTTCAAGATATAAAATTGCAAAAATCTTTAAAGTTTGAAATGAGAAAAACTAAACAATAATTAGGATCATTCTATAAATAATTTGTTTATAGTATAGCTCAAGATTATAAAGGACAATGCTCAGGATAATTTTCAATAAATAAAAAATCTTATAAAAAACCTTATAAAAAGAATTATAGAAAGAAATTTGATAAAGAAGAATATTATAAAAAATCTAAATTTAAGAAAAATAGAAAATCTAATAATAAAAAAAATTTTAAAAATAAAAATATAGCATATAAAGATTTAAAATGTTATAATTGTCGTAAAAAAGGACATACATCTAGATTTTGTAAATTTAATAAAAACTTTAAAAATTAAATTTAGAAGAATCTTTATTAAATAAAATTCATGAATTATATTTAGAACCATAATCTGAAGAATATTTAGAATATGAAGAACTAAATCAAATATATGAAATATATTCAAAAACTAGTAATAGTTCTGAAACAAGTAGTAAATCAATTAATATGTTAACTAATGAACAAGAATCTCTTTTAGAATTAACAAAACATATAAGTGACCCTAAAATACAAGAAAAATTATTAAATAAAATATTAGATAATTTTAGTGAATCTAATGAAAAGTCTAAACCTTTTGTATTACCTAATACTAGTAAACAAACTGATGATTTAACGATAATATTAAATAAAAATAAGCAAATAAAAAATTAGCCTACAATAAATGATTTACAAAGAGAAATTTAAGAAATTAAAAGTTGAATTAAAAGAATTAAAACAAAAACAGCAAAATAATATAGAATTACTAAAATCTTTATTAAATAAAGAACTTCTTATTTTGAATCCACCTCTGAAGAAAAAGAAGAAAAACAAAAAGAAGAAATTGATAAAAATAATAATAACGATAAAAATAAAATTAGAATAATAGATAAAGATAAAGTACCTAAAAATTTTATATTTTTATTACATGAAATAACATCTAGAAAATATTTAATATCAATAAAATAAAAATTTTATGAGAATTATACTATAGACACTATAGTTTATTTGATACAATAGTAAATTTAAATTGTATAAAATCTAGTTTAGTACCAAAGAGATTTTGAGAAAACACTAGAGAAAAATTATCTTCAGCAAATAAATCTCAAATGAATATTCTTGGTAAAACAGAAGCATTAATTATTAATAAAAATTTAGAATTAAAAAAATATATTTATTTTAACTGATATGCAACATATGGTGATTTTAGGAACACCATTTATGAATCTAATAACTCTTTATTCAGTAAAAGATGATAGTATAACCTTTAAAATAAAAAAATAAAAAATTATTTTTTTATTTATAGAAAAACCTAGAAAAAGAATTTAAATTTACTTAAAACACATTCTATTTATGAATTAGAAATAAATGCACTAATAAAAGCAAAGTCTGAATAACTTTATAATTTAAAAGAAAATTATCAATTATAGAAAATAAATGAATAATTAAAAACGGAATTGGTAAAAAAAATAAAATGGACCAAATTAAGACCCAAATTGAAAATCAACTGTGTGCTGATCTGCCTAATGCATTTGGAACAAAAAACAACATATGGTTGACTTACCCTATGAAATGGGCTTAGAAGAAAAGTCTATTATCACTAAAGCCAAACCCATTCAAATGAATCTAGATATGATAGAATTTTGTAAAAATGAATTAAAAGATTTAGAAAATAAAAAACTTATTATTAAATCCAGAAGCTCATGGTCTTGTGTGGCTTTTATGTAAATAAGGTCTTTGAAATAGAACGTGTTGCTCCCAGATTAGTAATAAACTATAAACCTTTAAATAAAATTTTAAAATGGGTTAGGTACTCTATTCTAAATAAAAAAAAAAAATTAAACAGATTATATGAAGCAAATATTTTTAGTAAATTTGATATGAAATTTGAATTTTGGCAAATTTAGATTAATACTAAAGACAGATGTAAAACTGCATTCACTGTTCAATTTGGCCAGTACGGATGAAATGTAATGCCATTTAGTTAAAAAATGCACCCTCTGAAATTTAGAGAGTTATGAATAATATTTTTAATCTTTACTTAAAATTTTGTATAGTTTACATTGATGATGTTTTAATTTTCAGTAAAACTCTAGATGAACATTTTAAACGCCTAAAAATATTTTTTATGGTGGTAAGGAAGAATGGTTTAGTACTCAGTAAAACCAAGATGTTCTTATTTCAAAATAAGATTAGATTTTTAGGACATTATATAGAAAAGGTATAATAAAGCCCAATTACAAAGATTTTTAGGATGTTTAAATTATGTTATAAAATTTTATCTAAACCTGAACAGATTAATAAAGCCCTTACATGATAGGCTTAGAAAAAATCCTAACTCATGGACTGAGGTCCACACTGGTATAGTAAAATAGATTAAAACCCTAGTAAAAATTATTCCATGCCTTTATATCCTTGATCCATCAACCCCTAAAATAGTTGGAACTGATGCTTCAGATATACGATATGGTGGGATATTAAAACAAATAAAAGAGGATAGAGAAACCATAGTCCAGTTTACCTCTGAACATTGGAATCCAACCCAATTAAATTATTCAACCATTAAAAAAAGAGATTTTGAGTATTGTAATTTGTATTTCTAAATTTTAATTTGATTTATTAAATAAAATTTTTTTACTTCATATTGATTGTAAAAGTGCAAAAGAAGTTTTACAAAAAGATGTTAAAAACTTTACCTCAAAATAGATTTTTGCAAGATGGCAAGTTATTTTAAGTATTTTTAATTTTGATATAGAATATATAAAAGGAGAAAATAACAGTATACCTGATTTTTTGACTCATAAATTTCTTCACAGGAATCATAGGGAATAAGAAGGAAAAAGCCAATAAAGCCAAAGAAATAGTAAAATCAGATCCTGACACCTCTCTTAAAGCCCTGTCTGATCACTCAGATAGTATAACCAAGCCTTCAAGCATTAAAACTATAAAATCTTGGGCCCAAGTGGCTGAATAAATAAATACTGTAGAGCATGATAAAGCCCAAAATGAAGCAGAAAAATAATGGATTAACTAGTTGGCCAATTCTCTAGAGGTTCTTT
Organism: Garcia nutans; assembly: GCA_947685225.1. Taxonomy (NCBI): domain Eukaryota; kingdom Viridiplantae; phylum Streptophyta; class Magnoliopsida; order Malpighiales; family Euphorbiaceae; genus Garcia; species Garcia nutans. The sequence goes on along the minus strand of CANTUV010000024.1, from coordinate 8,235,718 downwards.
AGGTCCTTCAAAAATTGGGCCTCCCGCCTCCTACAAACTTGGCTCCTGTAGCCAGTAAAGCTCTAATTCCTTTTGTAAAATCTGGGACAAGAGAATCTTCCTCTTCAAATGCCCTATCCACAAATATTATAAAATCAGAGTTGGATGTTTCAAAACCCCCAACTTAAATTATTTCTTTAAATTTTCAATTTAAAAATTATTCAAAATGGTTTACAAAAACTTTAAGGGATACAGAATTAATAATTAAAATGGATTCTTGCGAGAAGCAAATCAGAATCTATGAGATATTATTAAGACTGTATATCCTAAAAATTAGTTTTTTAGACCTATTGATTATTTAAAAACTTAAGAATACTATTTAGCTATTCTTGAAGATACTGGTTCTATAAAATTAAAACATAACCAAGACACAAATGATAAAACCATTATATCTCACTCCTCAATCCAAATTAAAAAGTTCTCCATCCTTCTGAATGGGGAAAACCTTTGCATGACCTTGTGCAAATTAAAGCCAATTTTCTCACTTTTAAAACAATATGCTCTTCTTATACCTATTGAAATTATTTAGATGCCTGGACCAAAGCTCTCCTTTTCCAGAACTCTACAAACACTCATTCTTGGTTACTATATTTTGATACTAATATCAAAACTGATAAAATCCCCACGTGGTTCATAGAATAGTGGTATTATTTTGGCAATGATAAAAAGACTTTGTCACCTAAAGCTATTTTAGCTTACCAATATTTTAAAACCCATGCTCACCCTTCTTTGTATGAAAAATAATTCCCTTCTTTCCAAATATTTTGTATGAAATTCTTTATACCATGGGTATTTTAATGGTACTTTGAACTAGCATAACAGTCAGGTACCAATATGCGTGTGGTATCGAGAATGTATATATTCAAGTGGTAGAATGCCTTCAGAAATTTCACTAATGAGATGTCTGTTAAAAAATGGTGCTATGGGAAAGAGTATAGCCAAATTGATCCAAAATAGGATAATACTTTTGGAGCTCAGAAAGTCTATTATCAAGCCATTTTCTTAGCTGCAAAGACTGCCGATGAGTATAAAGTCATTATGGAATAAGTAGTTGAGTCCATTCCCTCAACATCTGAGCCTATAACCTTCAAACCCTCTTCTTCTGGTTCCTACACTAAAACCCAGTCTAAGAGATCAAAAGCCCATTCTAAAGCCTAGTCTAGAAGAAAGAAGTATGTTTCCTCTCCTTCTTTTGACTCATCATCCACCTCATCATCGTCGTCATTATCTGACTCATCTTCTGAATCTGACTCGGTTTTAGATTATGCTCCCAGCAATGAAGATGATTGTTATGGGGTCCTATCCTCAGTAAAGAAAAATAAAAAGGAAAAAGAAAAAAGTAAAAAAGAAAAAGAAAGGAAAAAGAAAAAAAATAAAGAGAAAAGAAAAGAAATAAAGAGAAAAGAAAAGAAAAAGAGAAAAAAAAATAAAAACCTGTGTTTCGTTTAAATTTTAGTAAAAAAGCAGAAGAAACCTTAATCCTTCAATAAAGTAAATAAAATTGGTGCCCACTGACAAAATGTTGTTCATCTACAGTATTCACCAGGGGAAACCAATAGTAAAGTAAGAAGAACTGTTCATATATAGTCCTCTACAGTAAAGCAAATAGTACTCCTAATAAAGTACTATTCATCTAGAGTTCCAGACGAGTAAAAGTACAGTAAAAGTAAATAGAACGATATATTACTATTCATCCACAGTACCAGATGTGAAAAGAACAGTGTAAAGCTAAAGCTCTCTGTCTATAAAAGGAAGCCATGTTTGAAGCTTGAAGATACTTTTTTTTTCAAAACCCTCTCACCTCCAGAAGCTCTGAAGAACTCCAAGTTCTAGTTTAGGTCTTCCTTTCCCTTTCCTTCTCACACATACTATTAGTATATCGGATGAAAATTCAAACATAAATTCAGGAGCTGAATCCGACTTGATAATATTTCTATATGTACTTGGGCATAACAATTTTACGTACCAGTAATCCTGTATTTGTACTTTGTATAATTTTAAATCTTATTAATAAAGTATTTGATATGTTTTTAATATAGTCTTTTACATTCTTTATATTTATTTAAATTTTGATTAAATTTCTGTATAGATCTAAGAGTGGTATTTTTACCTGATTGCCTGATGCCTAGAAAATTCACTAGGTTGGTTATTTTCCCTTGCGATCTATTAAATTTTTTCTTACTCAGTAAAACCAAGATGTCCTTATTTCAAACTAAGATTAGATTTTTGGGATCTTATATAGAACAAGGTATAATAAAGTATATAGAAAGAAACTTAGTATTTGGAGATAAATTTTCTGATCAAATATTAAATAAAGCCCAATTATAGAGATTTTATATTTATTTATAAAAGATTTTATAAATATATGCAGTATGTACACTGCATATATATTAATTATATTATTTTATATAAAATATAATTTATTTTATAATATATATTATATATAATATTATATAAATTATATTATATATTATAAAACATATTATATTTCACACTTTTAAAACAATATGCTCTTCTTATACCTATTGAAATTATTTAGATGCCTGGACCAAAGCTCTCCTTTTCCAGAACCCTACAAACACTCATTCTTGGTTACTATATTTTGATACTAATATCAAAACTGATAAAATCCCCATGTGGTTCATAGAATAGTGGTATTATTTTGGCAATGATAAAAAGACTTTGTCACCTAAAGCTATTTTAGCTTACCAATATTTTAAAACCCATGCTCACCCTTCTTTGTATGAAAAATAATTCCCTTCTTTCCAAAACTTTTGTATGAAATTCTTTATACCATGGGTATTTTAATGGTACTTTGAACTAGCATAACAGTCAGGTACCAATATGCGTGTGGTATCGAGAATGTATATATTCAAGTGGTAGAATGCCTTCAGAAATTTCACTAATGAGATGTCTGTTAAAAAATGGTGCTATGGGAAAGAGTATAGCCAAATTGATCCAAAATAGGATAATACTTTTGGAGCTCAGAAAGTCTATTATCAAGCCATTTTCTTAGCTGCAAAGACTGCCGATGAGTATAAAGTCATTATGGAATAAGTAGTTGAGTCCATTCCCTCAACATCTGAGCCTATAACCTTCAAACCCTCTTCTTCTGGTTCCTACACTAAAACCCAGTCTAAGAGATCAAAAGCCCATTCTAAAGCCTAGTCTAGAAGAAAGAAGTATGTTTCCTCTCCTTCTTTTGACTCATCATCCACCTCATCATCGTCGTCATTATCTGACTCATCTTCTGAATCTGACTCGGTTTTAGATTATGCTCCCAGCAGTGAAGATGATTGTTATGGGGTCCTATCCTCAGTAAAGAAAAATAAAAAGGAAAAAGAAAAAAGTAAAAAAGAAAAAGAAAGGAAAAAGAAAAAAGAAATAAAGAGAAAAGAAAAGAAATAAAGAGAAAAGAAAAGAAAAAGAGAAAAAAAATAAAAACCTGTGTTTCGTTTAAATTTTAGTAAAAAAGCAGAAGAAACCTTAATCCTTCAATAAAGTAAATAAAATTGGTGCCCACTGACAAAATGTTGTTCATCTACAGTATTCACCAGGGGAAACCAACAGTAAAGTAAGAAGAACTGTTCATATATAGTCCTCTACAGTAAAGCAAATAGTACTCCTAATAAAATACTATTCATCTAGAGTTCCAGACGAGTAAAAGTACAGTAAAAGTAAATAGAACGATATATTACTATTCATCCACAGTACCAGATGTGAAAAGAACAGTGTAAAGCTAAAGCTCTCTGTCTATAAAAGGAAGCCATGTCTGAAGCTTGAAGATACTTTTTTTTTCAAAACCCTCTCACCTCCAGAAGCTCTGAAGAACTCCAAGTTCTAGTTTAGGTCTTCCTTTCCCTTTCCTTCTCACACATACTATTAGTATATCGGATGAAAATTCAAACATAAATTCAGGAGCTGAATCCGACTTGATAATATTTCTATATGTACTTGGGCATAACAATTTTACGTACCAGTAATCCTGTATTTGTACTTTGTATAATTTTAAATCTTATTAATAAAGTATTTGATATGTTTTTAATATAGTCTTTTACATTCTTTATATTTATTTAAATTTTGATTAAATTTCTGTATAGATCTAAGAGTGGTATTTTTACCTGATTGCCTGATGCCTAGAAAATTCACTAGGTTGGTTATTTTCCCTTGCGATCTATTAAATTTTTTCTTACTCAGTAAAACCAAGATGTCCTTATTTCAAACTAAGATTAGATTTTTGGGATCTTATATAGAACAAGGTATAATAAAGTACATAGAAAGAAACTTAGTATTTGGAGATAAATTTTCCGATCAAATATTAAATAAAGCCCAATTATAGAGATTTTATATTTATTTATAAAAGATTTTATAAATATATGCAGTATGTACACTGCATATATATTAATTATATTATTTTATATAAAATATAATTTATTTTATAATATATATTATATATAATATTATATAAATTATATTATATATTATAAAACATATTATATTTCACACTTTTAAAACAATATGCTCTTCTTATACCTATTGAAATTATTTAGATGCCTGGACCAAAGCTCTCCTTTTCCAGAACCCTACAAACACTCATTCTTGGTTACTATATTTTGATACTAATATCAAAACTGATAAAATCCCCATGTGGTTCATAGAATAGTGGTATTATTTTGGCAATGATAAAAAGACTTTGTCACCTAAAGCTATTTTAGCTTACCAATATTTTAAAACCCATGCTCACCCTTCTTTGTATGAAAAATAATTCCCTTCTTTCCAAATATTTTGTATGAAATTCTTTATACCATGGGTATTTTAATGGTACTTTGAACTAGCATAACAGTCAGGTACCAATATGCGTGTGGTATCGAGAATGTATATATTCAAGTGGTAGAATGCCTTCAGAAATTTCACTAATGAGATGTCTGTTAAAAAATGGTGCTATGGGAAAGAGTATAGCCAAATTGATCCAAAATAGGATAATACTTTTGGAGCTCAGAAAGTCTATTATCAAGCCATTTTCTTAGCTGCAAAGACTGCCGATGAGTATAAAGTCATTATGGAATAAGTAGTTGAGTCCATTCCCTCAACATCTGAGCCTATAACCTTCAAACCCTCTTCTTCTGGTTCCTACACTAAAACCCAGTCTAAGAGATCAAAAGCCCATTCTAAAGCCTAGTCTAGAAGAAAGAAGTATGTTTCCTCTCCTTCTTTTGACTCATCATCCACCTCATCATCATCGTCATTATCTGACTCATCTTCTGAATCTGACTCGGTTTTAGATTATGCTCCCAGCAATGAAGATGATTGTTATGGGGTCCTATCCTCAGTAAAGAAAATAAAAAGGAAAAAGAAAAAAGTAAAAAAGAAAAAGAAAGGAAAAAGAAAAAAGAAATAAAGAGAAAAGAAAAGAAATAAAGAGAAAAGAAAAGAAAAAGAGAAAAAAAATAAAAACCTGTGTTTCGTTTAAATTTTAGTAAAAAAGCAGAAGAAACCTTAATCCTTCAATAAAGTAAATAAAATTGGTGCCCACTAACAAAATGTTGTTCATCTACAGTATTCACCAGGGGAAATCAACAGTAAAGTAAGAAGAACTGTTCATATATAGTCCTCTACAGTAAAGCAAATAGTACTCCTAATAAAGTACTATTCATCTAGAGTTCCAGACGAGTAAAAGTACAGTAAAAGTAAATAGAACGATATATTACTATTCATCCACAGTACCAGATGTGAAAAGAACAGTGTAAAGCTAAAGCTCTCTGTCTATAAAAGGAAGCCATGTCTGAAGCTTGAAGATACTTTTTTTTTCAAAACCCTCTCACCTCCAGAAGCTCTGAAGAACTCCAAGTTCTAGTTTAGGTCTTCCTTTCCCTTTCCTTCTCACACATACTATTAGTATATCGGATGAAAATTCAAACATAAATTCAGGAGCTGAATCCGACTTGATAATATTTCTATATGTACTTGGGCATAACAATTTTACGTACCAGTAATCCTGTATTTGTACTGTAACACCCCTTCCCGACCTACATGTGTAAGCTGAGTAGAGGCGCCACACTAACCTAATGTTGCTACCAATTTTACTTAGTCAAATTTTAGTTCCGATTTTTTTTTCAAAAATTTTGCCATAGTTTCGCCTAAAAATTGAGTCCCAAGTGTCGACAAAACCGGTTTTTTTCTTATTTTTAAAAACATTTTACACAAACCAATGCAAACAAAATCATTCTCAGTACACTCCCAATAAATCCCCCTTGTAACCTCAACTACAACCTGCAAAAAAGAATTTACACTTCTAGTGCAACATAACATAAAGGTTTTGTGACAATCCCTATATTTAAATATTACACAGCGGAAGTTATAAAATATTTACATATTTACATACTAAATATTTCTTTACAAAATATAAAGAAATATACATGATTGGCAAGTCTACTCTGATCTTTAAGCTCCCAAAATGGATTCTTCAAGGTCTACTCTCACTTGGTCTTGATGAACTCTCGGGTTCAACTCTATCAACTCTATTACCTGCGCGATTAAACACTATCGCGCTAAGCCAAGGGCTTAGTAAGATAAAACATGCTAATGGTATGCTTTAATGTAATGCAATGCCACATATGTTATTGATAAGATCAACATCATAAATATAAAGTTAATCACATAATTATGCATTTCACAAATCATAGTCATATGAGTATACCCCATTTCAACATCTTTCCACATTCAACATTACTCAATCATACTCAATAACCAACATCTCATTTCATTAACTCATAACATTATTTAGGACATTCATATAACCTTGACACCTATGGGCCCAACAAGTATTTAATACGATATTCAGAGTTCAGAGTTACTGATTTGGTTCATAGTCACAATAATCACGCCCGTAGGCAATGTATATACATGTATCTCTATCCATGGATAGTGTAACAGACCCAGTCTCTTGGACCATCACTCAACACATATGAGGAGATCCTCAACCCGGCAAGACTGTTACAAATCATATATCTTATATTCACAATTCTCATAGTGTAACAGACCCAGTCTCTTGGACCATCAACTCAACACATATGAGGAGATCCTCAACCCGGCAAGACTGTTACCTTTCATCATTTCTTAGGCATGCCACCCAAATCAAGAACTCTGAAACTGAATAACATATTAAACAAACAATTCATTTATTATATAGTTACCATTTCCATTCTCAAATTCTCATCACATTTAGGCAAACATGTCTTCTTTCTTTCAATATCATCATCATAGCCAATCACAATGGCATTGTCTCATATCATGTCTTATTTGAATTATTATTTCAATTTCAATGTATATTATTCATGAAACACATAACCATTCACAATGCATAACATAACATTGTTCAATCTCAACAATGCAATTAGGGCAAAGAACAATTGATATGATTCATATGAATAATACATTCTGGTTTTAGACTCCATTTTATCCTTATTTTGAAAAATTGTATAAAATAATCTACTTGATTAAAAATTCTACAATTTTTACAGAATTTAGTTTTGTATCTTAAAATCATTCCTTTAAAATTTCAAATCAAACTGAACACAAAATCTTGGTCAAATAGTTCACCTAACCAGACTGCCCCAATTGCCCTGCATCCTGGCAGCAGTTCTGAACTTTGTGAATTCCATAAATCAAATTCAATCAACGTGGTTCTAAATTATTTTTCTCAAATACTAGACTCACTAAGAAACAACATATCCAAAATTCAATTGGATATGATTTTTCTATATTTTATTAAAAATCCCGAAATATAGCTGTCTCAGTTAAGGTACCTGCTGGAACAGTTCTACTAAAAATAATCTTTCTAAACTCATAACCATTCCAAAATCGAATCAACATATTTTTTAGTCATTCTAGACTCATAGAGGCACAACATATCAAAAATTCACTTCAAGAACATTTTTCTATAATTAATTAAAAATCATACAAGTTACAGCCTTTACTAATTGTAAAACAGAAAAAGAATTCACTAAACACACTCTTACTCTTCCATCACCAACACCAACCTAGCTTCTTATCTTTAATTCCATTTCAACACTTGAGAATAAATCATAAACACATCTCATCATCAAATCATCAAACCCTAATTAACTTCCCATACCACTTCAAAAGTAGGAAAGAAATCAAAGGAAAGATCTTACCTTAGTTAAAACTTCTTGAATCAACACTTAAATACTTAATCTTCCTTCAATTTGAGCTCAACACATCAAGATCCTCTCTTCACCACTTGCTTTTCTTTCTCTATGGAGGAGCCGGCCACACACATGAAGAAGAAGAAGAAATTATGAATAAACCAAAGTCAACTCTTCTTTAAATCTCCACCAAGAGTTCCAATTCAAGCAATTACTTAATTACCCTTAATCATTTAATTTAACTTTTGTCTCATGTATGCCCATGATAGTAATTACACATAAAAATATCTCTCTTCCTTTGACTCTTCCTTTGACCCATTTATATGTTATATATATCCTCATATACACAATATATACCATTCTCTCTAAACCCTAATTCTTTCCCAATACACATATACACAAGCATTCTCCTCCCAATTTCTTTTCTTATCCCATCATATACATTCAATCCAATTTATAACAATAACAACAACAACAATATGCAAAACTTCTAGGTCATAAATGAGGATATTACAATTCTCCCCCTCTAAAAAGAAAATTTCGTCCTCGAAATTACCTGATATTAAAGCTGAAACAATTGCGGATATTGCTCTTGCATGGATTGTTCACTTTCCCAAGTTGCTTCTTCTTTTCCATGATTCTTCCACAAAATCTTCACAAGTGGCACTTTCTTGTTTCTCAACTCTTTCACATCACGTGCCAAAATAGCAACTGGTTCCTCTTCAAATGTCAAATCAGGATTTACTTCAATTGACTCAATCGGCAACACATGAGATGGATCCGACCTATACCTCCTCAACATAGAAACATGAAATACGTTATGAATATGATCCAACTCAAGTGGCAGAGCAAGTCGATACGCCACTGGCCCAACTCTTTCTAACACTTCATACGGCCCAATGAAACGAGGACTCAATTTTCCTTTCCGACCGAACCTCAAAATCTTCTTCCAAGGAGACACTTTCAGAAATACCTTATCTCCAACATCAAACTCTATATCTCTCCTTTTCAGATCTGCATAAGATTTCTGTCGGTCTGAAGCTGCTTTTAACCTGTCTCGAATCAACTTTACTTTTTCTTCAGTTTCTTGAATCAAATCAGGACCAATCAACTTATTATCTCCAAGCTCATTCCAACAAAGAGGTGTCCTACACCGTCTGCCATACAATGCTTCAAACGGTGCCATACCAATGCTAGATTGGTGACTGTTGTTGTATGCAAACTCCACCAGAGGTAAAAATCTATCCCAACTTCCAGTGAAATCAATGACACAGCTTCTCAACATGTCCTCAATAATCTGTATCACCCTCTCTGACTGTCCATCCGTCTGTGGATGAAAAGCAGTGCTGAAATGCAGTCGAGAACCCAAAGCACTATGCAAACTCTTCCAAAATCTTGAAGTAAACCTGGGATCTCGATCAGATACTAAAGAAGTTGGAACACCATGCAACTTCACAATCTCATGGATATACAGCTCAGCCAACTTCTCCAAAGAGTAATCCATCCGCACCGAAAGGAAATGAGCTGTCTTAGTCAATCTATCCACAATCACCCATATGGCATCATGTTTCCTTTGTGTCAATGGCAACCCAGACACAAAGTCCATTGTCACTCTTTCCCACTTCCATTCTGGCACTGACAACGGTTGAAGCAACCCGGTGGGAACTTGATGCTCATCTTTAACCTTCTGACAAGTGAGACATTTTGATACAAACTCAGCAATGTCTCTCTTTAACCCAATCCACCAATAATGCTGTCTCAAATCATGATACATCTTGGTATTGCCTGGATGCATAGCAAACATCGACTGATGAGCTTCTTCCAAAATAATCTTCTTCAAATCAGCATCATCGGGTACACATAATCTGTTTTTAAACCATAGGCTCCCATCACTCTTCACAACAAAATCTCTACTCTTTCCACTCTGACAATCTGAAATAATCTTCTGAATCTTCATATCAGTCATCTGAGCCTCTTTAATCTGATCTAACAAAACTGGCTTCAATTGCAACTGTGCCAACAATGCACCATCATCACAAGGTACAAAACTGGCATGCAATGCTCTCAACTCAACAAGCAACGAGAGCGAGTAAACTGTTAAACCAGCTAAAGACTTCCGACTCAAGGCATCAGCAACAACATTTGCTTTACCTGGATGATAGTCAATCAAGCAGTCGTAGTCTTTAATCAATTCTAACCATCTCCTCTGACGAAGATTGAGTTCTTTCTGGACACCCAAATACTTCAAACTCTTGTGATCAGTGTAGATGAAACATTTCTCCCCAAACAGATAGTGGCGCCAAATCTTTAATGCAAACACAATGGCAGCCAATTCCAAATCATGGGTCGGATAGTTAAGCTCATGCGGTTTCAACTGCCTAGATGCATAAGCTATAACTTTACCTTCCTGCATCAATACCCACCCCAAACCTCTATGTGAAGCATCACTGTAGATCACATATGGTTTGCCTTCCACAGGTAAAGTAAGAACAGGCGCTTGAGTCAACATATCTCTCAACTGCTCAAAGCTAGCCTGACACTGATCCGTCCACAAAAACCTCACTCCCTTACGAAGCAATCTGGTGAGTGGAGTAGCTATTAAAGAAAACCCTTTCACAAACCGCCGGTAATAGCCTGCCAAACCTAGAAAACTTCTAATCTCTGTCACAGACTTAGGTGGACTCCAATTCAGAATAGCTTCAACTTTACTTGGATCAACTCTAATGCCTTCTGCTGAAACAATATGTCCGAGAAAAGCTACTTGATCCAACCAGAACTCACACTTCGACAATTTAGCAAACAACTGCTTCTCTCTCAAAATCTGCAACACAATCTGCAGATGCATATCATGTTCCTCTTCATTCCGCGAATACACTAGAATGTCATCAATGAAGACCACTACAAACTGATCCAAATAGGGCCTAAACACCCTATTCATCAAATCCATAAAAGCTGCAGGTGCATTCGTTAGACCAAAAGGCATAACTAGAAATTCATAATGCCCATACCTGGTCTGAAAGGCGGTCTTCGGAACATCCTCAGCTCTGACTCTCAGCTGATGGTACCCAGATCTCAAATCAATTTTAGAAAATACAGCTGCACCCTTCAATTGATCAAAATGGTCATCAATTCTAGGCAAAGGATATTTATTTTTAATAGTCACCTTGTTCAATTGCCTATAATCGATACACAACCTCATAGTACCATCTTTCTTTTTCACAAATAGCACAGGAGCTCCCCAAGGAGAAACACTGGGGCGAATAAATCCTTTGTCCAATAACTCCTGTAATTGCACTTTCAACTCCCTTAATTCTGCTGGTGCCATTCTGTAAGGAGTAATCGAGATAGGAGTGGTACCAGGCAACAATTCGATACCGAACTCCACCTCTCTCTCAGGAGGCAATCCTGGCAACTCCTCTGGAAAAACATCAGGGAACTCTGCAATTGTGGCAATACTATCAATAGGAGAACCCTTCACTCTAGTATCCACCACATGAGCAAGATAGGCTTCACACCCCTTCCTAATCAATCTTCTAGCTGCAACAGCTGAAACAAATAAGGAGGCTAGCTGTTCCTGCTCATTAGATACTATCACATCTCTACCATCAACAGTTCTCAAAGAAACAATTTTCTTTTTACAATCAACTACAACTCCATGTCTAGCTAACCAATCCATGCCTAGGATCACATCATATTCCTTAAATGGCATCTCAATCAAATCTCCAAGGAACTCCTCACCCTGCACCCTCACTGCACAATCCCGGTGCACTTTACTAACCATCACACTATGCCCTAACGGATTTGTCACCAACACATCAAATCCTAGGGACTCAGCATGCACATCAAACACAAGCAAAACAGATGCACTAATATATGAATGTGTGGAACCCGGATCAATCAAAGCAAGTACTGAAATATCAAATAAAGAAAAAGTACCAGCTATGACTGCCGATGCATCTGGCTGCCTCTGCATAACATACATCCTCTGGGAAGATCCAACCTCCTCTGGTCTACCCTCCCTGGATGTAGCACCTCCTCTAGAACTAAACCCTGGTCTACCTCCTCGGCTGGCACCTCTGCCTCCTCGGCCTCCCCTCGCACTAGGTCGAGAAGCTGCTGTATCAACTGACATCTGTTATTGTCTCTCAGGACAGTCTCTCACAAAGTGATCAGGTGATCCACACCTGAAGCATACCCTTGATCTACTATACCTCCAACAAATGCCCCCATGTCTTCCACCACACTGGTTACACACAGGTAAGGTGGATCTCTGAACTCCAGGAGTAGGAGCACTCGCTACTGAAGCTGCAGGTCTAAATCTCTGTCTCTGTAACTGCACTGACCTACCCACTGGTCTCTGGCTCCTACCACCCCGAGGAACAAAACTCCCTTTTCCTCTCTTTGCAGAAGAAGACCCTGCCTCAAACTGGGGCCTCCTAACTCTAGTCTCTTCCTCTGAAGCAGCTGCAATAACTTGAGCTCTCTCCACACTGCGAGCTGCTGCCACAAGCTGAGAAAAATCATTATATCTTGAACCAGCCACATGACATATAAGAGAAGGCCTTAACCCCTCTTCAAATCTCCTGCATCTATCTATCTCATCAGCAATGATACCCCCAGCATACTGACTCAGTCGAATAAACTCAACTTCATACTCAGTAACGGTCTTGCTGTCTTGCTTCAAGCTTAAGAACTCCATCTTCTTCATGTCTTTATACTCCCTAGGAGTATACTTCAACTCAAATTCCCTCAGAAAATCAGCATATGACAAAGTTGGTGGATCATCCATAGAATGGGGCACTGTCCTCCACCAATCGTAGGCATCCTTCTGCAGCAAAGATCTTGCATAGTCAAACTTTTCCTCAGGGGTGGCTTGCAACTGAACAAATATTCTCTGAACTTTGTCTAACCATTGCTCAGCCACAACTGGATCAGTAGTACCTATAAAATCCTTTGCTCCAAACTTCCTTAGTTTATCATATTGCCTCACTGCTACCAAAGGCTGTGGGGGTGGTGGTGGTGGCTGTGGTTGCACTGATGCTGGCCTCAAAGCCTCTATCACATGCCTAACCCAAGCTGGCGGAACCTCCTCCCCAGCTGATCTCCTTGACACCGAAGCAGGTGCCTCCTCAACACTAATAACCCTAGCTCCATCATCAGGGGCAATACTCTCGGCACTACCCTCAACCGACTGTCGTGAGTGAGAATCCATCACAACCTAAGTCTGCAAACACAACATACTACATCTTATTAAAGATCAGAGGTTGCCAATCCCAAACATATATGTTATTCAAAAACCATTTTTTTAAAAAAAATCAAAATAGTCTTTTTATCACATTTTACCTAGGTTGAGAATCTCAAACCTAGGCTCTGATACCAAAACAATTGTAACACCCCTTCCCGACCTACATGTGTAAGCTGAGTAGAGGCGCCACACTAACCTAATGTTGCTACCAATTTTACTTAGTCAAATTTTAGTTCCGATTTTTTTTTCAAAAATTTTGCCATAGTTTCGCCTAAAAATTGAGTCCCAAGTGTCGACAAAACCGGTTTTTTTCTTATTTTTAAAAACATTTTACACAAACCAATGCAAACAAAATCATTCTCAGTACACTCCCAATAAATCCCCCTTGTAACCTCAACTACAACCTGCAAAAAGAATTTACACTTCTAGTGCAACATAACATAAAGGTTTTGTGACAATCTCTATATTTAAATATTACACAGCGGAAGTTATAAAATATTTACATATTTACATACTAAACATTTCTTTACAAAATATAAAGAAATATACATGATTGGCAAGTCTACTCTGATCTTTAAGCTCCCAAAATGGATTCTTCAAGGTCTACTCTCACTTGGTCTTGATGAACTCTCGGGTTCAACTCTATCAACTCTATTACCTGCGCGATTAAACACTATCGCGCTAAGCCAAGGGCTTAGTAAGATAAAACATGCTAATGGTATGCTTTAATGTAATGCAATGCCACATATGTTATTGATAAGATCAACATCATAAATATAAAGTTAATCACATAATTATGCATTTCACAAATCATAGTCATATGAGTATACCCCATTTCAACATCTTTCCACATTCAACATTACTCAATCATACTCAATAACCAACATCTCATTTCATTAACTCATAACATTATTTAGGACATTCATATAACCTTGACACCTATGGGCCCAACAAGTATTTAATACGATATTCAGAGTTCAGAGTTACTGATTTGGTTCATAGTCACAATAATCACGCCCGTAGGCAATGTATATACATGTATCTCTATCCATGGATAGTGTAACAGACCCAGTCTCTTGGACCATCACTCAACACATATGAGGAGATCCTCAACCCGGCAAGACTGTTACAAATCATATATCTTATATTCACAATTCTCATAGTGTAACAGACCCAGTCTCTTGGACCATCAACTCAACACATATGAGGAGATCCTCAACCCGGCAAGACTGTTACCTTTCATCATTTCTTAGGCATGCCACCCAAATCCAAAACTCTGAAACTGAATAACATATTAAACAAACAATTCATTTATTATATAGTTACCATTTCCATTCTCAAATTCTCATCACATTTAGGCAAACATGCCTTCTTTCTTTCAATATCATCATCATAGCCAATCACAATGGCATTGTCTCATATCATGTCTTATTTGAATTATTATTTCAATTTCAATGTATATTATTCATGAAACACATAACCATTCACAATGCATAACATAACATTGTTCAATCTCAACAATGCAATTAGGGCAAAGAACAATTGATATGATTCATATGAATAATACATTCTGGTTTTAGACTCCATTTTATCCTTATTTTGAAAAATTGTATAAAATAATCTACTTGATTAAAAATTCTACAATTTTTACAGAGTTTAGTTTTGTATCTTAAAATCATTCCTTTAAAATTTCAGATCAAACTGAACACAAAATCTTGGTCAAATAGTTCACCTAACCAGACTGCCCCAATTGCCCTGCATCCTGGCAGCAGTTCTGAACTTTGTGAATTCCATAAATCAAATTCAATCAACGTGGTTCTAAATTATTTTTCTCAAATACTAGACTTACTAAGCAACAACATATCCAAAATTCAATTGGATATGATTTTTCTACATTTTATTAAAAATCCCGAAATATAGCTGTCTCAGTTAAGGTACCTGCTGGAACAGTTCTACTAAAAATAATCTTTCTAAACTCATAACCATTCCAAAATCGAATCAACATATTTTTCAGTCATTCTAGACTCATAGAGGCACAACATATCAAAAATTCACTTCAAGAACATTTTTCTATAATTAATTAAAAATCATACAAGTTACAGCCTTTACTAATTGTAAAACAGAAAAAGAATTCACTAAACACACTCTTACTCTTCCATCACCAACACCAACCTAGCTTCTTATCTTTAATTCCATTTCAACACTTGAGAATAAATCATAAACACATCTCATCATCAAATCATCAAACCCTAATTAACTTCCCATACCACTTCAAAAGTAGGAAAGAAATCAAAGGAAAGATCTTACCTTAGTTAAAACTTCTTGAATCAACACTTAAACACTTAATCTTCCTTCAATTTGAGCTCAACACATCAAGATCCTCTCTTCACCACTTGCTTTTCTTTCTCTATGGAGGAGCCGGCCACACACATGAAGAAGAAGAAGAAATTATGAATAAACCAAAGTCAACTCTTCTTTAAATCTCCACCAAGAGTTCCAATTCAAGCAATTACTTAATTACCCTTAATCATTTAATTTAACTTTTGTCTCATGTATGCCCATGATAGTAATTACACATAAAAATATCTCTCTTCCTTTGACTCTTCCTTTGACCCATTTATATGTTATATATATCCTCATAAACACAATATATACCATTCTCTCTAAACCCTAATTCTTTCCCAATACACATATACACAAGCATTCTCCTCCCAATTTCTTTTCTTATCCCATCATATACATTCAATCCAATTTATAACAATAACAACAACAACAATATGCAAAACTTCTAGGGCATAAATGAGGATATTACATGTACTTTGTATAATTTTAAATCTTATTAATAAAGTATTTGATATGTTTTTAATATAGTCTTTTACATTCTTTATATTTATTTAAATTTTGATTAAATTTCTGTATAGATCTAAGAGTGGTATTTTTACCTGATTGCCTGATGCCTAGAAAATTCACTAGGTTGGTTATTTTCCCTTGCGATCTATTAAATTTTTTCTTACTCAGTAAAACCAAGATGTCCTTATTTCAAACTAAGATTAGATTTTTGGGATATTATATAGAACAAGGTATAATAAAGTACATAGAAAGAAACTTAGTATTTGGAGATAAATTTTCCGATCAAATATTAAATAAAGCCCAATTATAGAGATTTTATATTTATTTATAAAAGATTTTATAAATATATGCAGTATGTACACTGCATATATATTAATTATATTATTTTATATAAAATATAATTTATTTTATAATATATATTATATATAATATTATATAAATTATATTATATATTATAAAACATATTATATAATTAAATATAATATCTCAGATCTGGTCGGATTGGCCCGATGCCTGACCCGAGATGCCTCGGGCTTCAAATGAGAAGCTCGAGGCCCGCCCATAACTTTTAAAACCTGGCTCGACTGGGCCAGGTTGAGTTGGGTTGATCGGGTTAGTGGGTTTTATGAACACCCATAAATAAGATTCTGATTACTTAATCTATTTTATCTAACCAAATAACATCAATATGAATAGTTCATTCTCTTCTTATTCCCATCCCCAACCAAACGCCCCTTATACTCTTTTTTTTTTTTAACTTTTAGATTTCAAATTTGAATTTCAAAATTTAATTCTATCTTAATTAATGCTTCAATTTCCTAATAGATAAGTAATTTAATAAATTTATCTTTTCAAAACATTTTTCCTTTTTCAAAAATATAATTAATTATTATTATTTAAAAATGAAAACAATTTAAAAGTTTATAATATTTAAACAAAAAATTAATATTGAAAAAAAAACTTAAACAACTAATTGTGTTCAAGTGCAGTATAATGTTGTAAAAGTAAAATAAATAATATAATATAAACATACAAAACCAATATGAATAAAATGATAGTCAACTAGATTTAAAATGCACATTTATAATGATTTTTAAATAATAATAATTTTAATAATGAATAAATAGAGGTATGTAGTAATCCACTTTTTTAAAAAATAACATTAAAATAGTAATTAAAAAAATAAATTAACAAATTTATTAATAAAGTGTTTACAATATTATTTATCATTATCTATATAAATATACAACAAATAGACAAAAATAACTTAAAACAAGAAAAATAAGAATTTCTTATTTTATGCACTAATATCTTGTAACATTTCCTCTTTGTCTGCAAAAAGAAAAAAAAATTAAAATAAAAAATAGAAACAATTTTCTCTATAAATAGGGAAGAAAAATAAGAAAAATTCATAAAGAGAATTAGATTAAAAAATACAGAAAAATACAATAAAAAATAGATAAAAAATAAAAGAAGAGAGAAAAATATAGAGACGGTGAAGAAAAATACTATAAGTAAAGTTGCAAGAACAATTTCATGGTAGAGAAAAAATATAAGAAATTAATTTGTTAAATACAAAAAGTGTATTTAACAAATAAATTAAAGCAATAAACGAAGAGAGTATAACAACTATTAACAATTGAGGTCGCATAATCAGGTAAATATACTATAAGCCTTAAATTTTATATCGCAATTGTTAATATTGATTTTTATACAATACGATTCTGGATATGCATATGATTTTTTTATTTAATATTTTAAAAAAAATGAATTAAGTGCAAAAAAAATAAAGGCATATTTAACAAATGGCATGTAGACTTTTTCTTCATCCCCAGTAAATGTGTATATATATATATATTTTAGATAAAGGCGGGCGGCACCGCCGAGATTAATTTATTTATATCTAAAAAATGGTAAACCAATACATTCAGTTCTCACTAAGCCTCTTATAACCTGAGGAAGTGAAGCTTCAAAGTCGAAATAAAAATGACGCAAATTAAGCCTACTTAAGATAGCAAGAGAGTGGGAGATTTGATTAATTTCCCTATAAACATGACGAACAGTAGATCCAGAGGAGATCAGAAAATCACGAATAAAGCAAAGTCTATGATCAGTTGACCTTAAGTCCCGCAAGCCAAGGAAAAGTTGAGTAAGAGCCAAGGAATCCACTTCAATTTCCACCATGCAATTGTAAGCATTTGCAAACCAGAATGTGGCAACATATAAAGCTTGAATTTCTGCTTGAAAAGGAGATGAGGCATTCAATAGGAAACCTTGGCTGACAATAAATTTGCCTAAGGAATCCCGTAATATAAAACCACCAGACTTTGTATGATTAGTGTAGGAACCATCCACATTCATTTTTAATCTAGCACGAGTAGGCCTCATCCATTTTACAAGCATTGGTTTCTTCTGCAAACTACCAAAACCATCGGGCAACAAATCCATAAGATCAGAAGGGAGTTGCTTACCATATTTTTTAGCCGAGACAGTAACTCCCCAACTGTAGAGATAAGACTCTATTTGCTGATGCAATCCACCAATCCTAATGTTGCCTTCACCCCACCTGCAAGAATAGTACATTTTCCAAACATTCCAAATAATAATTTGAGGAATGAACCTTCTCAGCAAGCTCACAATAGAATCCGTCTTCTTAACTAACCACCAACTAATCAAAGTTTGTATGATTGAGGGACCAATATTAAAGACTTCCAGGAAAAAAGAACCATAGTATCTCCATATGTTTTTCACATATTTGCAATTAAGAAAGAGATGATCCATAGAGTCCGAATCTTCATTGCATAAAGGGCACACTGAAGGACCAGAAATACCGAACAGGTACAAATTCACATACAATGGTAGAGCTTGGTGCAGTACTCTCCACGTGAAGAAAGATATAGTCTTTGGAATTTTTGGGTGCCAAACTGAGGAAAAGGATAAACGAGTTGCATTACAACTTCTTACAAAATTGTAAACAGAAGCAAAATGGAATTTGGCCTCGAGGCGATCATGATGTTGATAATGCACCTGAGATTCACAGAAAAAACCAAGAGCCAAATGATGTACCTTGCAGATGCGCTTCCAAATGTTGGAATCAATAATCTGGAAGCTCATGTCGCCTTTCCTATAATAACGATGCATCATGTAATCAGCCCAAAGAGAATCTCTTTTCATTAATAGCCACCATAGCTTTACTGAGAAGGTTGTTTGAATCATATTTAGAGAGCGCAAACCGATGCCTCCTTCGTCAACCGGTTGACATAAAAGAGAGAACTTCATCCAGTGCTTTTTTTCTGATGCCCATAAAAAATTTGCCATTTTTTGTTCCATGATACGGATGACACTCTTAGGAAGAGACATGGCAGCCATAATATGAAGAGGAATAGTGGATAAAACATGCTTTATCAAAGTAATACGACCTCCAACAGACAAATATTTCTTAGTCCAACCCTGAAGTTTGTCATTAAATTTCCTAATAATGTCACCACAATAGGAAATAAGGTTAATTCCCTGATAAATGGGGGCTCCCAAATAAATGAATGGAAAATCCTTCTTTTTAATGGAAAAGGCATGCTCAATGCGACGAATACCAGCATTAGTCATATTTTTAGAACAATAAAAGGAGCTTTTGTTGAAGTTAATACATTGACCAGAAGCACTTTGATATTTGTTGAGGAAAGTTGTGAGCTGTTTAATACTGCGAAGATCACCCCTTGTAAAAATCAACAAATCATCTGCAAATCCAAGGTGAGTGACAACCGGACAGCCACAGCCTAGGTGATAAGGCAAAATTTTTTTACTATCCACCAAATATTTAAGGCCCCTAGAAAAAGCTTCAGACATAATAATAAACAAATAAGGCGAGAGAGGGTCACCTTGCTTAACCCCTTTGGATGGAGCAAAGAAACCATAAGATATACCATTCACACAAACTGAAAGCTTAGATGCTGCCAAGTTGTCCATAACCATGGAAATAAACCTACTAGAGAAGCCAAGCTTACCAAGCAGTTCCTTGAGAAAAAACCATGAAACTCTATCAAATGCTTTTGTCATGTCAAGTTTGATAGCAATGTTTCCTCCCTTTGCTTTGCGGTCAATATCGTGAATAAGTTCATTAGCTAGAAGGATTTGAGAGTGAATTGACCTTCCTTGCATGAACCCAGCTTGTTCAGGAGAAATCAAAGTGGCAAGGATAGGAACCAGTCTTGAAGCTAAAATCTTTGTGCAAGCTTTACTAACAACATTAGTAAGACAAATAGGACGGAATTCAGCAAAGGTAGTCGGACAACTGACTTTGGGAATCAGGGTAATTTGAGTGCAGCTGAAGGATTGTGGGATAGAGAGACCGAGAAAGAATTCTTTTAATGCACTACACACATCCCAACAAATAATATCCGTCAATCTCTGAAAAAAGAACCTTCATAACCATCCGGACCAGGGGCGCTGTCAGGATCAAGTTGCCAAACTGAATTCTTAATTTCCAAGTCAGATGGAATAGCAGTAAGGGAAGCATTTTGATCTTCATAAATCATGGTCGGAATATGAGTAAGCATATCTGAAAAGTCATAATGGTCATCATCGCCACTAAAAAGCTCTTGAAAATACCGAGCAGCTTCTGAACCAATATCCTCTTGAGAAGTCAACCAAGAGCCATCTGAAGATTTAATACAAACAATACGCCTAAAATTCATGGCAATTTTGACATACCTGTGAAAAAAGTGGGTATTGGCATCCCCATCTTGAATCCATTTAACTCTCGCCTTCTGCTTCCAATATATTTCTTCTAACCGAAGCTTTTGGGCTAGGTTTGTTTGAAGTTCTTTCAGACGTTTCCTGTTTATATCTGAAGGGTCATCAATATAAGCAGATTCAGCCATAGCAGCCTCACATTCAGCCTCCTTCACTCCCTCAAAAATGTTTCCAAACACCTCTTTATTCCAATTTCGTAAAGCTTTTTTCAGGTCTCTGAGTTTCAAGTGAAGTCCCTTCATACCTCCTCCATAAAAGCTCTTTGACCATTGATCGCGCACTAAAGGAATAAAAGACTTGTGCTCAAGCCACATTTTCTGAAATTTGAACGGCTTAGGAAGTTGAAATTCAGCCTTGTTACAGTAAAGAAAAAGTGGACAATGGTCCGAAGTAGTAGAGCCCAGGTGTCTCACCAATTAACATCAAATTGTTCAAAAAATAAATCATTAGCCATGAACCGATCAAGCCGCTTCCAAACCATTCCACTATTTCAATTCCCAGACCAAGTAAATGCTGATCCCATAAAAGGAAAATCCATAAAGCCACAAGTATCACAAAAGGAATTGAAGTCATCAATACTGGTTTGATTAGGAACAGAAGAGCCTTTGTATTCATCAATGCCACGAGTAACATTGAAGTCTCCTCCAATAAGAAAAGGACAATCAATATTATACTCAGTCAAAGCCTCCCATAATTTACATTTCTCATGCCTTGAGTGCTTGCCATACACCATTGCCAAGGTAAAAGAAAAATTAATTGATAAACATTGAGCCATGCAAAATGTAACTTGCTCCTTATCAAAGAAATTTTGGAAAGATATTGATTGGGTATTCCAGAATAACTACAGTTTATTATTGTCATTGCCAAAAAATTGATCAAAACCCAACCTCTTAGCAAACATAGGACCTTGCTCAGCATTAACCATAGGTTCAATTATTATAACATATGAGAATTTATGAGAAACACATAATCTTTTGAGCCTAATGAAGGATGATGAAATACCTCTAATGTTCCAGCACAAACAATTCATTGATTATTGTTATTATCCACAGAAGCATTAAGATGCGATCGACGCGTAGCAATTGGAGAGTCTCGACCAGATTTCTGCTTGCCTTTCTTCTTCCTAGCGACTTCAATAAAACCATCATCATTAGCATTCAACAATTTCCTTTCAAGGATGGCAGCGTCCTTCTTCAGCTGATCGATATCTTTGAGCGAAGCTGAGCCATCATCAGATTCATGACCCAACTCCTCATCTCCTAGACCCGTATCTTCAGCATCTGATGAAGAAATTTTAGCCTGATGACTCATCATTTCATTATCAATATTTGAACAACTTGCAATTCCATGGATAACCCCCTCAACAGCCATGGATAAATTGCAAGGCTTCACAGCCATATCCAAATTGTTATCATCATCTTTTTTATCTCTATCAGAAGCATGCTCCTCCTTATCATCAACCTTATCCTCAACAGTCATAAATAAAACTTCAGTATCACCATTATCGTTTTTAGTAGTCATAGCCTCCTTCCCGGACAGAGATTGATTGTTAGCTCTGTTAATTACCGTAGAAACTTTCTGATCATCAACATTCTGTTGCTGCAAGGAAGCAGATATCTTATCATTAAATACCTGATGCTCCGTAGATGGAATAGGAACCCAGGCCAATTTAGCTTTCTTAGGATGAGCTGCAGGATGATTAGATGAAGGGACAGTCTGAGCTTGGGGCTTAATCTTCTCCATATCACCGTAAACCTGCTGATCATTGACAACCAAATCATGAGGGCATTCATTTTCCAGGTGGCCAAACCTTTCACATTGAGAACAATAAAGAGGCAAATCCTCATAAGTGATGGATTGAGGGAAGACCATTCCAACATTGTCAATCGAAAGTCTCGCTGGGAGCTCTTTAGAAACATCAATCTCCACACAGATGCGAGCAACCGATGGTCGAGAACGCTGCACTGTAGCCGAATCTAATTTTAATGGATTACCAATCAGACGAACAATTTTAAACAAAGCTTCCTTATAAAAAAAAATGCACTGGTAATCCCTCCATAGTAATCCAAATTGGCATAATGGGACAGTCAACATGTGATCTAAAATTTGTGGACCATTTAAACACAGACATGTGAAATTGATTAAACTGCCAAGACTGTTTGAGGCAACATCGGAGAAAATCAGTTTCCAAATCAAAATTGATTAAAACGCAATGCTCATCAAGCAAACCCAAGGTAAAAGATCCCTTAAAACCAATGGCATTTAGAAATTTTTTCAAGAGTAACATACCAGGCCTCTTAAGATGGAATTTGCCAACCAGAGCATAACGGAAAGGGGAGGATAAGATTGATACATCATCCTTTGAGAAGGAGATTGAAGGAGAACCCCTAAACTTGCCAACTGTCTCAGACAAACGGAAGCTAGATTGAATTTCAGCAAAAGATCGGGCATCATCTAGAGGATTTGATGCTATTGAAGACGATGTTAGCCCTGATTTGAGAGCAGTAGCAAAAGAGATGCTGGACGGCCCAGCAGGGGCCGCCGACGGGAAGTTTTCAGTTGCCGTGTTGGAGTGGTGCCGTTTCTTCTAGGTCTGGCTCGTGTTGGAGTGGTGCCGTTTCCTCGAGTCATCTGTGTGTATATATATATATATATATGAAAATTAAACTAATATCCATAATTTTTTTTGAAAAATTTAGAAAAACAACTAAAAAAAATTAGAAATTTACCTCCTTTGTTGATGAATGAAAAAATTAAAATGCTTGAAGTGGTTGTTGAAGCATGAATTTAGGTCAAGAAAAATATGTATGTATGATATATATATATATATATAAGAAAGAAATAAGAAGGAACACAAGATAGCAGAAAAATAAAGTGAAAAAGAAGAGAAAAGAGTGAACAGCTAAAAGAAAAAATAAAGAAAATAGTGCAACGAAGAGAAGAAAGAGAAATTTATATATGGAGAAAAACTAGGGTTAGAAATTGTGTTGTTAGATAAGTGTTAAACCACAAGTTAGTTTGGTTTCTGCACCCGTGAGTTGGTTTGGGGTCTGGACTCGCCAGTTGGTTTGGGTTTTGGACTTGCTAATTGGCTTGGGTTTTGGACTCACCAGTCGGTTTGGGTTTTGGACTCACTAGTTGGATTGTGCTCTAGACCCTTGAATTAGTTTGGGTTCTGAACACTTTTCCTACATTGAATTAAGTTCTTCTAGCTTGATTGACCTTCTGTCATTTGAGAGTTCATCAACTTCAGCTTTTCTAGCTTGATTGACCTTCTATCATTCATTTGAGAGTTTGGCTTTCTTTTAGCTAGCTATTTCATTATTTATAAAAAAAATTAGGCTATTTTTAGCTCTTTTGCCCTTATATTCTCTCTTTGCTCCCTGCGTAGCAGAACATTGAAATAGAGTCTAAAAAAGTTTTGTACCTACATAAAATAAAAAATTGAAAGGAGAAATTTTGCCTCCTATATAGGCTTAAACCAATGATTTTGTTTCCATGTAGACTCCAACTAATGTTTTTGTTTTGTCTCATTCTTTGCCCAAGCATGTGTCTCCATCTTTGCAAAGTGATTGGATCTTTCTCAAGCAATGGGCCTTTCATGCCCCCCGACGCCATGTCTGCTTCTCATTTTTTGCTTCATAGAGTATCCACTATGATAAGAAATAGGCAACAAAAGACAACAAGAAGGCAGCGTGATATGCCCATGTATGGGTGTATGCATGATATGCATGAGTGATACTTATAGTGATTATACTGACTCACAAACTGAGGTGATAGGCTATAGGACTCTCGTTGGTACCTTTAGGCTATTCATGTAGGGCTTACATTGAATAATCATGAGATGTCACATCCATAGTTTCATCTCTAAGTTATAGAAAACATGAGTAGTGGGGGGCCCAAATAGGATAGTCAGAGATACATGAGACATCCATTTCAAACCATGATTTAGCACATTAGTTTCTTGTGAACAATTCTTTCATCAGCCTACCTTTTGCCCAATATGTCCTTTAAAGTTCGGTGGTGTAACATACTTCCCTAAGCTTAAAGGCTCATGTGACAAGAAAACATTTTTTTTTGAAATTTAATTTTAATTTTCAAATCAAATGTTAGTTTTTTCAAACAAATGTCAATATACCTTAGGACTTTTCTTTCAAACTAACACATTTATAACATCATAACCCTAGTTACCATACTAAATTTGGGAATCATCTCCATTTGAGCAAGAACCATTATAGTTCAGATAGGCACATGCACATTACTTGGCCCAAAGGTCTCATTGAGTTTAAATATTATCTATCTCATATACATGCTTATTCAAACAATCTCCACTAATAGACTCTACCTACCAAGAGAGATCGACAGGTTTTTAAAATGTTTGAAATAGGGTCTATAAGGGATATGGGTTAAGCTAAGGTCAACTGATATGATACTGCTAATAGATCTTTAAACTTCAAACTTTCTATTGGAGCCATAAGCAGCTGAGAACATTATTAAACTCTGGGCATCTTGTTGTCTTGCTTCATGAATAGGCAGTTAAAACATTCTTAAACTCTGGGCATCTTGTGATCTTACTTCATGAAAAGATAGAACTTGAATGTTCTTCCATCTTCTTAGAAGAAATCTAGATTTAATTAGGACAATCTTAATATTTTTCTTCTGCTTTTGCAAAATCTCAGGACCCTTTTTCTACTTTTCTTTCTTCCTTCTCTTTTTTTTTTCTATTTTTCTTTTTCTTTTTTGGACATGGCATTTCATCATTCTACCCTTTTCCTCTTTTTGGAATATCAAATCTAGGGCTTTCAAGAGTGCTAACTTGGAACTATATTGGACATCGCGAACCAAATTAAAGATATCTTTCTCCTATTTCTTTGATTTTAGTTGAGTCTCTGGTTAGGCTAGATCATTCAAGTTAAACTCATTTCATAGGCTGAGTGGAAAACTTCCACTACTTCAAGTAAAAAGAACTCTATTGGCTTATAAACTGTCATTTTGGATTTTCAATTTATGATTTTCTTCTATTTTTTATCTCTAATTTTTTCATAAGCCATCCTTTTGGGTTTTCAAAACTAGCGAGCTGCTCTAATTTTTGACTAGGTCACCCTTTCAGGTTTTGAACCTAGTAAGCTTTTCCTTTTCTTGTCTTTTTTTTTTTTTCTGTTTATCTCAGTTTTGATTTTTGATTTTTTTGGGTCCTAGTCTCTGAGAAAGTCATCTTGTTTGTACTATCCTATGCTTCTAAGTATGGAATAACAAGAGTATGCTTCAATGAGGATGGTTTCTTTTGTTGCCACTATGCCACCTTAAAGATGAAATAGATATGAGAAATTAGGTCTAGTTTAGATAAACTTCAATTGTCCTTATGGTCTTGACTAAGCATCCCTTTCTTTAATCTTCTTACTTTTTGGTAGCTCAATGATCATTAGACTTGTCATAAGTGTCACACCAGCTTAGGGTAGGTTATCAGAGTTACAAGCTCAAAAGGGCAAACTAAGGATTGATATTAACAAGAGTGGATACTAGTTGTTGGCTTACCAAAAATGCCTAGATCATCTCTCTCTTAAATAAGCACAATTCAATTTTTCCTCGAAAGTTCATCAAAGCATGTTTTAAGACTGACGAGAACTTAGACACAAGTAATTATGCAGGAGCCCTCTCTAAGTAAGCATACACATCTCAATGCTATAGAACTATTCCCTCACCTAGCAAAGTCAATCGGATCATGATGCATAGATATGTTAATTTATAAATATCAAGCTAGATTTGTTATTGATTGAGCACCAGAATGTTAAAAACCAAAAAAATTATAATTGCAACAAAAGTAATTTATTCAAACAATTTTAATTTGAAAAACATAATTGTTCTAAAGAAATACCAAAAAAAGAAAAAAAAGATGAACAATACACAAACCAAAGGAAGTTTATTGAGTTGGAGTTCAAAATGCTTCATTTACTTGGACGTACTAAAGGTAAAGAAGGATAAGACAAAATCTTTCTTTAGTCCTCCTTCTATCATGAAAGTTGCTGGTAGAGGTACTCTGCCAAACTTAGGCAAAGGATTTTATTTCATGTTAGGTTTACTGAGTTTAGGCAGCTTGCCACTATCAATTAGATCTTAGACCTCATACCTTAAAAAAAATGTGCGTATCTATTTCATTCCCTTGTGTCTGATGGAACTGACAGAAAGCTTTGGCATCAAAGTTTGGTGGAAGAGGACTCGGTAATGGTCGAGGAGCCAGTCATTGCAATAGCCCATGCTTCTGCATCTTATTGGAAACTAAGGATAAAGGTCTCCATAGATCTGAAAATTGTCTCCTATTCCTTTAACTAGTAGTTGATTGACATCCACCGCTTTCTATATACTCTGACCACCATATTATTAATTTCCCTTCTCATTTCTTATTTTAGAAAAATGATTCTTCTCCCTGTCCCACTCTTCTATTTGCAAGCCAGCTGGGAGAAGGTCTTTGAAGTCTCTAATAGGAGTATGAGACAACCTTCCACGGAGGTTAGGTAAGATAGCTCTCAATATCATTCTTTTCTTGTCAGACTCATCAGGCCTCTTTTTGAGGAGAGCAACCTTGTTTCTCCATCTTTTTATATAATCAACAAAGTTCTCATTATGCTTTTAACTAATAGTCTCCACCTTCATCAGGGTTACTTCCAGCTCAACATTGTACCCATACTGTTGGATGAAGGTCTTATATAGTAAATCCTAGTCATTTTAGGTGTTTTTCTCTAAGGTATTGAACCAATTTTGCACAATAGGATCAAGAGAAAGCATAAAATACCTCAAGATTTGAGCTTTAGTAGCTCAACATATTACATGGCAGTGATGTAATGCTTGACATGTAAGTGGGAATTTCTAGTTCCATCAAACTTAGTAAAAGGAGGCATCTTGAATTTTTAAGGGGTCCCTTCATCATCCTCAAATAGCTTGTCCACTTCTAACACTTCTTCAGTCTTCATCTTCTTTTCAAACTTCTTTTCTAAGTCAGCAATCAATTTTTCAACATCAGCAGATTCAGTCTTCTCCACAACCTTATTTTCTTTCTTATTTTCTTATTGGTCTTGGAAGTGTAGGTCCCAGTCATCATCATCACCAATCACCACTTTTTCTTCATCAAGGGCTACCCCATCTTTTTTCTTATTGGTACCAGTAAATGCCTCGGCATTCGTCTCTAATAGTGCAGCTAACTTACTTCTCACAGTCTCAGCTAGGGTCCCCTTTAGTTCTTCTATCTTGGAGGCTAGAGCCTTATTCACTAGGTCCTGAACTTACTCACAATCCATTAGTTTTGGCACGAAGTTGACTGAATTCTTACTGAACTCTAAATCACTAACATAGGTTGGATTGTCGTAAGCCTTTAAACTATTGTACTCCAGGTCTATGAGCCAAAAAGGATTAATGTGCTGTAATGCGATACATGTATGGATGTGTAGCAAACAACCAAATAGAGTCAAGACATTCCTTATAATCTTATATCTTTCACACATGAGTGGTGAGTCTCTTTTCCTAAGTATTATGGCTAACAAAGATATCAACATGGGACACTTTATTTTCAAGAATCTCTTAGATGAATTAACCATTAATTGTGTTTCCAAATATTGAAATCAGGTTATGATAAATCTCATTAATTGAGCATTAATCCTTTTGGGTCCACTGGATATTAGTAGCATTTCGGCTGGATGTTGGATTAATATCTAATTAATAGGCTTATAATAATTAGGTTTCTTACAATTTGGAAAATGCAACTAATGGTTCATGCCATAAATAAACCTATAACTAACAAATCTTTATAAAATTAAGGCCCACAATTGATTTTAATATTCCATAATTGACATAATTAATTGAAAGCCCATATCAAAAATTTTGTTAGAAATGTTTTATCTTTAAAACAAGATTTAAAGAAAATGGGTTATAGAGTTAAAAAAAAAATGGTTTAAGGGCCCTTCCTTGAAAATATTTTGAAGCCCATTGCAAAAAGTTTAAAAATTAATTTTGGGCTTTATGTTTGGGCAATAAAATAATTTTGGGCCACAAAATAATTTTGGGCTTTCATAATAATTGGTCATATTAGAAAAAGACAAACCAAATGGGCCTTGACTTGGGCCAAACATGTTAATCATAGTCAAACAACAAGAAATTAGGGCAAACCTAAGGAAAGTTACTGGGCCAATTACATGGGCTTTAGTCTTTGGGGTGAAAAGACTTAGGTTCCCATAACAAGTATATACCAAAAGATACAAGGCTATGAGTAGTTATACGATGCTCTATCACCATATCTTGAGTGAAAGTATGATATCATTTACATACACATAACACAGGTTCCACAGGGTATCTTAACTCATGCATACAATGCAAGTCTAAATAATGCAATGAATAATACCATAATAATAAAGAATAAAATAATATAAAGACCAATAGAATCAACTTTTTTTATCCGCAGTGAAGTCGCCAATGTGAGCGGGGATTTTTGTCCCCACTACTGGTGGAATGGTTTTTGCGACTTAGGCACTATTAGACTTAGGGTCTTAAAGAATACGAACCTAAGCCCGGAGAATATTAGTCACCACCTAGATGGGCTGGGAAGATAGAAAGGTGTGGTGGACTCGATTCCTAAGGAATCCCTAACCCCCTATTAGGTTCGATAATTTGGATATGCATGGGGAAGGTGAGAATGACCTAGCACCCTTATACTGCCCGGTTCATTGGAACCGGCCTCCTTTTTAGGCCTAAATATTATAAAAGTTTTAGATTGTTATGATATTATCCATGTTACATGCAATTAAAGAAAACAAACACCAATCATATTATAGATCAAACAAATAAAGAAAATGGGCACCTATACAAGATGGAAACATGCCCTTACAACGGTATGTCCATACATGTAACTAAAATAGGATACCCACTTTTTGGTGAGATTATATCATATAAAATAGTCCAAAATCCTTGCAATTAAAATACGTAATTAAAACAAGGCACCCATGAAGTGGAAATATGCATGATAAACAATAAATATCATTATAAATGAATAACAATAAATTAAATAACTAGAATCAGGGTTTTACCATTAAATTCAGGTTAGATTACCAAGTTGGGGGTCTTTACTAATCAAATTAGGATTTTGATACAAGATTAGGGTTGCTCATGGAAACTAAGGTTGTAATCTTAAATTAGATTTTAAAAGTACAAAACGAGGGTTTTACATGCGAAACTAGGATTTACAGGCATAAATTAGGGTTTTTCCTAAACTAGGTTTAAAACATGTGAATCTAGAGTCTAATTATGCTAACTGGGTTAAAACATGTAAAACTAGGGTTTAATGTACAAAAGTAATTTTAATCTTAAACCTAAGATGCAAGATCATTTTTCTACAACATGCAATAAAGATCCTATAATATAATTCTAAAATACAAATTAGAATTAGGGTTTCGAGTACAAAGTTAGGATTTATTGATCTTTTGATTAATTTCAAATCTAAACCAATAGCTTACTGTAAGAGAAATTACAAAAACTCGCCTATAATTTGATAACAAAGTGAATAAAGTATTGAAGTTCACCAGTCAATTCAATTTATCATTTGGTTACACAGTGAATGAAGTATTGAAGCTAATTAATTAATTCAATTGAATTAGCTAATAGAAATTATACCTGCATTGTTGGCTCCACCAAATTTAATCCGTTGAACCAAACTTGATGAACGCTACTGCCTTTATCAATTTAAATCTTAGTTGGCTCAAGTGATTCAAAGATTCCATATGGTTTTTGTCATAAGTTTAGCTACTGTCTCTTTCCTTTGATTGTGCACTGTCATTCTTTCCCTAATTGTTGTTGGTTTGATTAATTATGGCTCCTATTTGTTCCCTTTTTATAGATAATTACTAGGTCAACTTGTGGAATAACTTCTAATCAACTAAGGACATCACGAACCATTTGAGTCCAAGTTCAATTGAAATTCTTTAAGCTAGGGTCGGCTACAAATGCCAATTTGACATGAAGCTGGGTTCATGTCGAATGTTTTTGTCTATTCGACATGAATTTAATGCCAGACCCACAGTTTTGGCTTTTGAGTCGAACTCGAGTCGATTTGGGACTTTCAATTGGATTTAAATTTAATTAGGGCCCTTCTAATTAGAATCAGGGCTTTCAAATTGAGTCCAAACTTAATTCAACCTTTTAAAGTTGTATAGGACTAGGTTTAAGCTTCTAAAATTGGACCAAACTTAACCTACCCCCTTTTTAATTGGAACTGAAGTCATTTAGGGCCAAATTAAATGGTATAAATTAAGCATGGAAATGATTCTAATTCAATAATTTTTCTCTTTGTATGAATTATGTGTGTGTTAGCTAAAGTTATCCTAAGAAAGGTATATGGGTTTTAGAGAAATTAAGAGGTGGAGAGTAAATTGGGTGGATTTTGGAGCTCCTAAAAGTTAGTACGTACTTTGTTAACATTTAATTTAAATATTCATGTTTGACATCATTTTTTGGCATACTTTAAAGGGTGTTGTTGTCCCTTTAAAGTGGCATTATGTATAAATGGGTGTGTGATCGTGATTGTGATATGTTGGTTCTATTTAATAAGGGAAATAATAATGTTGTATGCAATGTGATGTGAAAATAAATCATATTGTGAATGTGAACAAGGGTTATGTGAAATGTGATTAAAAATGTGAAAAATGGTTATGGAATAATATGAAAGGTGAAGGTGATCATGGAATGAGATGATCACATAAAACATGTGAAAATTGTGAAAAAAATGATTAATAAGATAAAAATGAGGAAAGTGTAATGTTGATGTGTATGTATTTGCCTTGCACAATTACATGTTCTAGAATATTGAGATTGGTACGGTTGAGTTAGCATGCCAATGATATGTCATAACGTTTATTATGTCTTCGGGTGAGACACGTTGGTGTCATTAGCAAACCCTTTTTAGGGTGGTATTATATGACACTTAGATCCCTAGTGTCGATAGGGGATGCGTCTTCGGGTGGTATGATATGACACTTAGATCCCAGTATCATGATAGGCCAAATCAATATTTCTGGAACCTGGATATTGTGTAGGGACTTATTGGGCCAAATTTATGTGTTTCTGTGAAGTTGGTATATATTATGAGTTAATGAATGAGAAATGAATTTTAAATGGTAATGGGGTTTAAATATGTTATAAAATAAAGAATGTAATAATAAGTATTGCTTGTATTGGTAGAATGATGTGTGGTGTAACATGAAAGCATGCTTTGATTTTTAAATGTTTTATATTATCAAAGTATGTTCCACTAAGCTTGTGAGCTTAGCGTGGTTGAATATATCACGCATGTGATAGAATTGTAGATCAGAGCAATCCAAATTGTAGTTGAAATCTAGAGTTGAGTTTTACCATAAGACGAACTTGGATGGTGTTGCATACATATATAATTTTTGTTACTATACACTTTGGTTTTGTATATTTTAATCACGTCATGAGTATATTAAACAAAATTTGGGGATATCATATATACATGTAATTATAACAAGAAATTATTTTATATATGAAGCCTTTGGATATAAAATTATTGAAGTGGTGATTTAGAGAAAATGAGATTATTGGGAATGTAATTTTTATTGCAGGTTGTGTTTATTGTTTTATGATTTATCCAATTTATAGAAAAAACTTTGGTGAATTTTTGCCAGAGATTTTTTTATCCATAATAATTTTGTTTCTTAAATATATATAATTGTCTAATAAATTTATCTTTTTAAAGTTATATTATTTTTAGTAATGTATATAAAATTTTCTATGGTTAAATACTGTAACATTTTTATATTTTATATATGTATTTCACATATATAGGGTGTATGTATTATACATATAGAGAGTATAAGAGTGTTACATTTATTTTAGTATCAGAGCCTAGGTTTGAGATTCTCCTTAGTGGATTTTGAAAGAAAGAAGGGGGCATTTTAAAATGTGAATTGAGTTGTGATACATGCATATGCATTAGCAGCTGTGTTGGTCTCTGATGTGGCAATATTTATTTGTTGTAATAGATATAAATTGATATGGAATTTAGGATGCATAGATTGGAGGAAGAGAGTGCAGAAAGTATTGCTCCGAGTGATGATACAGCTGGAGCTAGAGTAGGAGATGTTGGAGAGGCAACTTTGCCAACCAGACCTATGGATGCTCCTCTAGCTTGTGTTCAACAGATGGTGGAATATTTTCTTCAAGCTACAATACCTCAGCGGAATAGAAAATATGATAAGCTTTGAAAGTTTTGCGCCATGGACTCTGTTGGTATAATAGATCCAGCGAAGGCGAAATAATGGTTGGATAGGGTTTAGAGACTCTTTGGTTAGCTGGAGGCTAGAATAGAAGATAAATTTGATTATGTTATATGATTATTGTAGGCTGATGCCTATGACTTCCACTACTGGCTTATGATGATTTTTCTAGTAGAATTTGAAGAAAAATACATGCCAGGGACTATAATGATGAGAAGAAAAGGAAGTTTCTAAATCTGAAGCAGGAGATAAGGACTATAACATAGTATGAGAAGTAGTTCTTGAGGATGAGTAAGACTACTAGGGGGATTGTATCAGATGAGATAGATATGTGTAGGAGATTTGAGGAAGGGTTGAAACCTGCTATCAAATGTCAGGTAGCAGCTGTATAGTATGAGTTTTTCTCTAGGTTAGTATCAGCAGCTAGAAGTATAAAGAGAGCTCAGGAGGTTGCATCTACTACAATTATGGAAGAAAATAAGGGTAGGAGACCTCAGGCTAAGGTGGAGTCATCATCTCGTAAGAGAGGGCAAGAAAATTTTTCACAGAGTTTTGGTAAGAGTCAGGAGTAGACTGGTAGACCTGTTCAGTAGAGGCAGAGGCCTACAACATCAGTGGCTAGTAACCCTACCCCTTCATCTCAGAGATCCATTCCACCTACTTACACCTAGTGTGGTGATGCACAGGGGTATTTATTGGGGAGTTAGTTCAAGAGGTTGTTACAGGTGTGGATCTCGAGACCATCATGTGCCATATTGTCCAGAGCCGCAAGAGGTCATATGGACGGAGACTGTTGAGTTTAGGCCTAGTATTAGATGGGACAGAGGTGGTAGAGGTTGTAAAGAGTGAGGAATTTGTAACTGTGGATAAACCAAAGGGAGCCAAAAACATCACAAAGAGTATATGTGATGCAGAGGAAGTAGAGTGCCTCAAATGTAGATGAAGGTAAATTCTTATTACTTGATCTTACTATTTTTGCATTGGTTGAATGTTTATTCTTTGATGATGGTGTTAGAAGTTAAGAATCCTTTGTGCTAGCTTAGGGATTTGTAAAGATGACATAGGATATTCATATGGGGGAGAGTAGAAATTATTAGGGTAATGATGGTGATAGTTTGTGGTAACAATTGTGTGTTTGGTTTTACAAGGAGTTGAGATTAGTGTTTGATTTTGATGGTTTTGTTTACTCCGAGGAAAAAATTATTCAAGAGGGAGAGAATTGTAACATACACAATTTTAAATACAAATAAATAATTAATATAGCAGTTAATGTGTTGGAAGAGTAATGTGCATGGTATATACCCAATATATACAAAAAATATATAATACACATTAGATACATAATGCGTACATGGTTATATACCTAATATATACACTTCCATCAAAGATAAAGTTAGGTAAAAACTTAAAAAGTAAAAGTTACAAATAATAATAATTATAATGGGTTAAAAATTAATTATGAACGGGAGAAGATTTAAAATACTTTAATATTTAATAAATACATACATAAATAAATTAAATATATATACACATGTGGTTGGGAAATAAGAAAGAAAATAAAAAAAGTCTTTCTTTTCTTCTCCACCTTCGTGGCCAAACCTTAGAGAGAGAAAGGGGAGGGAATTGATTTAATCAAAGAAATCAAATTTCACCAAAAATCAAATCAAATCAAAAGGATTTTGAAGAATAACCAAGTATTCAAGTAAGTTTCTTTCCTTTTAGGCTTGTTTCTTAAATTTTTAGATTATGTAATCATGAGAGTAAATAGAGAAATTTGCTTAAATTGAAATAGATGATCTTTATGGAGTGATTGTCATGTATTTATGTTGAGTTTGAGGTTAAATTGGTTAAGATGAGCATGATTGGTGAAGTTAGGGTTTATGGGTGAATATATAAAATTTAGGGTTTGGAAGGGGGTAACTATAGTTGTAGAAATGGATTGTTTTGATGTATAAGTAATGATTTTATTATTGGATAATAGAAATGAGTTGGTTATGATGAAGTATGAATAAGGTAGTAGGATAAGGAATTAGGGTTTTTTTGGAAGTTTGATGGAAATTGTATAATTAATGATAGTTTTGTATAAATTAAGCATGGAAATGATTCAAATTCAAAATTTTTGCTTGTTGTATGAATTATGTGTTTGTAGGCCAAAGTTGCCCAAAGAAAGGTTATTAAGGTTTTGGAGAAAGTAAGAGGTGGAGAGTAAATTAGGTGGATTTTGGAGCTTCTAAAGGTTAGTACATACTTTGTTAACATTTAATTTAAATATTCATGTTTGGCATACTTTAAAGAGAGTTGTTGTCCCTTTATTATGGCATTATGTATAAATGTGTGTGTGATTGTGATTGTGATATGTTCGTTGGATTTGTTTAGATAAATAATAGTATTGTATGTAATGTGATGTGAAATGAATCATGTTGTGAATGTGATAAAGAGTTATGTGAAATGTGAATAAAAAAGTGAAAAATGGTTATGGAATAATGTGAAAGGTGAAGGAGATCACGAAATGAGATGATCACATGAAACATATGGAAATTATGAAAAAGAAATGTTAAATTAGATAAAAATGAGGAATAAGTGTAATGCTCATGTGTATGTATTTGCCTTGCATAATTACATATTCTAGAATATTGAGATTGGTATTATCCAGTTGGCATGCCAATGATATGTTATGACATTTATTATAAAATGAATGACAAATGAATTTTACATGGTAATGGGGTCTAAATGTTTTATAAAATAAAAAATGTGACAGTAAGTGTTGCTTGTGTTGGAGTACGATGTGTGGTGTAACATGAAAGCATGCTTTGATTTTTAAATGTTTTATGTTATCGAAGTATGTACTACTAAGCTTGTGAGCTTAGCGTAGTTGAATGTATCATACATGTGATGGAAATTCATATCAGAGCAATTTGGATTGTGGTTGATATCTAGATTTGAGTTCTGCCATAAGACCAACTTGGACGGTGTTGCATACATGTATAATTTTTGTTACTATGCACTTTGGTTTTGTATATTTTAATCATGCCATATGTATATTAAATAAATTTTGAGGATATTATATATATATTTATTTATAATGAGAAATAATTTTACATATGTAACCTTTAGATGTAAAATTATTGAATTGGTGATTTAGAGAAAATGAGATTATTGAGAGTGTAATTTTTATCGGAGGTTGCATTTATTGTATTGAGATTAGTCAATTTACATATAAAACTCTGGCGAATTTTTTTCTGAGATTTTTTTATACATAATAATTTTGTTTATTAAAAATATATATAATTGTCTAATATATTTATCATTTTAAAGTTATATTATTTTTAGTAATGTATATGAAATTTTCTATGGTTATATATTGTAATATTCTTGTATTCTATATATGTATTTTATATATACGGGGTATATATATTATACTTATATAAGGTATAAGGGTATTACAGGTTTGCCCCGCGAAGATATGATCTTGGTTCAAGTAAAACAATCTTATTTTAGCTTTAACTTTTGCCCGAACCGCTCTTTGGGTTTCCAGCTCATCGAGCTTGCCCTTACTTTTTCCTATGTCGTACTTTTGGGTTTTCAACTTAGCATGCCCTTTTTGTTTTTGTTTTTGTTTTTTTCTTTTTCTTTTTATTTTTCTTTCTTTCTTTCTTTTTGTTTTTCTTTCTTTTTTTCTTTTACAACCTTGGCATAAAAAGGTTAAGACTTGAAATGATTTGGACCGAGCTTGATGAGGGTTGACTATGTCTTCTTGAGCATGAATCAAGTTGAACCTATCTTAAGGAATCTTGGACAACTCTTTTGCTTCTCTTATTGCTAACATGATATTGATCACATTTGTGCCATGATTGGTAGAATGAATTTCACAGAGTAAGGAGTTGATCCTTGCACACTTAGTGATTGTCAACTATTTTTTATTTGATAGCTTATTTGTTGGCTTCGACCACTTTACTGGGTCACGGTGCTTCAACTTATGTGACTTTTCTTTCCATGATCTCAAGGGGGGCTCCAAAAGATATGTAACTTCATGATGACAAACTTTAGAAAGATTCAACCCTCATTTCTTCTTCTTCTTCTTCCTTTCTTCTTTCTTTCTTTCTTTTTCTTTTTCTTTTGATTTTTTAGATCTTTTTTTAATGATCTCAAGTGATGCTTCAAAAGATGTGGCTTGGAGAAACTGGATAACATCTTGATGATCTCGATATCAATCATTTATAGGTCCTTCTAGAGTGTCAATGATGCAATCTTTAAGCCAAGGTTTGACGAATTTTTTTTCTTTTTTATTGTCTTTTTTGAACTAAGCTTAAAAGAGAATTGAATGGAAGCTTATAAAGTGACATGAAGGAAAATTTGACATTTTATTGTTAAATGGAATTTTATAGAAAAAGGACTAACATTGACAAACATAAGTTTGGACTAGACTCTGGCTCAAATTTTAACTCTGACAAACTCTAGAGTTGTAGACTTGGACTCTTAAGACTTGGATTGGACTAGAGCTCTTGTGACTAGGACTAAATTAAAGCTCTTAAGACTCATACTAAATTGGAGCACTTGAGACTTGGACTTAGGCTTGATATAAAGGGACACAGATCAACTAAGATACTTGGCCTTCCCATGGTACCAGTGGCATGGCAGACCATGGATTGTTAGGCAGAGGATTTATAGCACTGTTGGGCCTAGGTCTTGGTGGGATAATAGAGCCATTATCCACTAGGTTATGAATTTTATATTTTAAGATGAAGCACAAGTCAATTTTATAGCCGATTTTTTGGTGATAATCACAAAACTCATATGCCTATAAACTATTGGGTAATGGGTTGGGTATAGGAGTAAGAGGTAGAGGCTCTATAGATTTATCCTCAAAGGCTTTTTTATAAATAATCTCTGATGGATTTCCAATATTTGTAAAGGCTTTTAGCTTATGCCTCTCCAATCTGATAGGCTGCTGAGTACTGATGTTGGTTACCGCACTGTTCCCTTGATTATTGATAGGACTAGGATTAGAATAAAGGTAGTTTCCCACTTTTTTATATCTAAAGGAAGTGGTGTTGCAGATTCATCCTTTAATTTCTCAGAATATACCAAATCTTCTATTTTGGTTGTAATAGCAATCGGGGCTTTAAAGTTTGGAAGATGCTGGGTCTAGAGATGAGCTTAGTAAACTGGATGCAAGTTCTTAACTATTATATATATTTGTTTCTGCTCAGGTGGCTAGTTCACCATTTGTGCTACTTTCATCCTCCACATTGTAGGAAATAGGAGGACTCTTTTGGGCCTTGTTTGGTGCTTTTGTGATCTTGACAGGTGACATCAACCTCTTTATTATAGTTTGTCCACTTTTGTGAACTCAATACAGATATATTTTCAAGTCATATACTTTTTTCAGTCTAGATCCACAAACCACTTGATGCCTGGCCCAGTGATAAGTGTATAATTGATGATATTTTTGTCCCTATTTCTTAATATATTTATTGTCAAATTGAGTTTAATTTGTTTGTTCAAGTGTTTATTAGGGTTGATTCTAGGAACTTTTGACATGTTGGGGCCTTAAGGTTATTTAGGCCAGAATCACAGACAAAAGATAAGGAAAGAAGCTATTTTGGGAAAATTCTTCAAGTGACACGCCCAGTGACATGAGCGTGTCAGTGGCCGTGTCATTCAATTACTTTACAGAAGCTTTGACACATTCAGAGACATGGGCGTGTCACTAAACATGCCATTACTCTTGACTTACAGAAGATGTGACATGCCCAATGACATGGGCGTGTCCCTGACCGTTTTCCTAACTCAGCATTACAATAGCAACAACATGCCCAATGGCATGGGCGTGCTACTGCCCATGTCATCAAAGCTTGAAACAGCACTGTTGACACTCCTACAGACATTGGCTTGTCCATGGCCATGTTAGGCAAAACTTTCTGGGCTATAAAATTTGAGCTAAAGAGCGAATTAGGGATTCAGTTTTATTTTCAGAGCTGACCTCCCAAGAAAAAGAGAGTTTTTGGTAGCAAAGAGTGAAGGTGAAGACCCAATTCTTGGGAGATTTAATCCAAGATTCTAGGATTGAAGTGAAGAAACACAAATCATTCATTATGGATTGTTTGAATTCTTTTACTTATTTCCTCTATTTTGGTTTTCTAGTTATGAACATGAGGTAAACATTTTATCTATCTACATATTGATGAACCCTAGTTTTATTGCATGGATTGAATAGTTCTTATTAAATTAAATCATTTGATTGAGTTGTTTTATCCTTTTGATTCTTAATTTCTTATTTCCAATTGATAATAGCATGCTTATTGATTGGTTGTAATTTTTATATTATTGACTTGAGAAAGCTTGATAAGAACAAAATGCTCATTAGGATTGAGGGTTGATTGGAGTGCTAGAGATAGGCTTATAAGACCCTTTGGTTTAAAGTTCATTGTTCTTATTGCAAGATCAATTTAATTATGCTTGAGAAGAGATTCCTAGCATTCTACTTAGTGATTAGGGATTAATTCACTTGAGACAGGTTTTAGTCTAATTTAGGAGAATGCCAATTCAACTCTATTATTTGATTGAATTGAATTGATATTCATAAATGCTTTTTATGGATAGGGGGATTTAATATCTGGATAGTATTTTCATCACCAACTTTTGTTGCACAATATTCAATTTTTCTTCACTTTAGTTTATTGAGTAATTTGTCTTTTATTTTAATCATCACACAAAGTATTGATTCGCTAAATAACAATTAAAATTTGCACTAATATTTGACCTTGTCCCCAGTGGAATGATATCTTACTCACTATTTTATTACTTGAGCGACCTGTGAACTTGCGGTAACACTGCGATAGCATAGACACGTCACCAAATTTTTGGCGCCGTTGCTGG
Organism: Garcia nutans; assembly: GCA_947685225.1. Taxonomy (NCBI): domain Eukaryota; kingdom Viridiplantae; phylum Streptophyta; class Magnoliopsida; order Malpighiales; family Euphorbiaceae; genus Garcia; species Garcia nutans. The sequence continues at coordinate 8,195,519 of CANTUV010000024.1, read as the reverse complement.
GGACAACGGTTTTCAATATTTGTAATATAATCAAGACTGTTGATTTAGTTTTTATTTTATTTGTTTTTACATTAGTTCTTGATTGTTGATTGTCATTCTAGGTACTTCTTCCTATTTATGACCCGAGCTAGCTCTTCCTAACTACTTGAATTAGATCAAGAGCTAGAGAGAACATTGAGGAGAAAGTGAAAGGAAGAAGAGGAAGCAGTTCTGGTAGAAATGAATTCAAACTTTGAAGATCTTAGCTCAAAAGAAGAACTTGAAGTGATGACAGGAAATGAGCCAAGGACAATGCAGGAATTTGCTAGGCCTACTCTTATGGGGCCGATTCAAGCATACAGAGACCGGTAGTTACTGCAAACAAATTTGAGATAAAGACAAATGTAATTCAAATGGTGCAGCAAACTTGTCAGTTTGATGGGTTCCCAGATGAAGATCCTAATGCACATATTGAAATATTTTTGGAAATATGTGACACATTCAAGATACAAAATATCTCCAAAGATGCAATTAAGCTAAGGTTGTTCCTATTCATGCTTAGAGATCAACTGAAGAAATGGCTGAAATCTTTTTCCCTAAACACTTTCACCACAGAAAAATTCTTAGAAAAATATTTTCCACCATCCAAGACTGCCAAGTTGAGGAATGATATTTCATCTTTTCTCCAGCTAGATGGTGAGAGCCTTTATGATGCTTGGGAAAGGTTCAAAGTTTTATTTAGAAGGTGTCCTCATCATGGGCTTCCATTGTGGCTACAGATTCAAACTTTCTACAATGGATTGAATTATGCAAAGAAGCAGTCCATCAATGTAGCTGGCGGAGGTACCATAAATAATAAAACACCTGAACAAGCAAGGGATTTAATTGAATATATGGCCCTTACCAATTATCAGTGGCAAACTCCAAGGGAACAAGGAAAATTAAGGGTTACTGGTTCACATCAATTGGATCCCGTGGTTGCTTTGACAGCACAGTTGGAAGCAATGAATAAAATGATAGATTTTTTAGCTTCATCTTCGGGAAAATCAATGCAAGTGATATCTTGTGAATGGTGTGGGGGTGGACATCAAAGTCAAGATTGCCAAAGTGGCAATATGTTTGCTAGACAAGAACAGGTGGATTATGTTGGAAACATGCCTAGGCAACAGCAGAATAACAATAACACATATAATCCAGGGTGGAAAAATCATCCTAATTTCTCCTGGAATAATTAGATTAATCCAAGGCCTCCTCCTGGATTTTAGCAGCCTCAACATTAACAAGCTGCCCCTCCAAGAAAGAGTAATTTGGAGGTTATTATGGAGAAGTTTATAGCAGTTTTGGAAACCAGATTTCAATCAACAAAAACTACCCTTAGAAATCAGCAAGCCTCCATTCACAAATTGGAAAATCAGGCGGGGCAAATTGCCAAGTTACTCAGTGAACAACCACAAGGGAGTTTACCTAGCAATACTGAGGCAAACCCAAAGGATCAGCTGAAGGCAATTACTTTAAGGAGTGGAAAGGAGATTAAGGGTGGTGTCGTTAAAAAATAAGCAGAGCCACAAGAAAAAGAGGCTAAGACACAGAAAGCAGAAGAAGATAACCCTATAGTCACTTCGGGAGAGAAGGCTGCAGTGGAAAATGAGAAAGGAAATCAACCTCAAGAACCTAGTCCAGTAGTTCGAGTGCCATATTCAGCAAGGTTAAACAAGGACAAGATGGATGCTCAGTTTGGTAAGTTCCTTGAACTCTTTAAAAAACTGCACATTAATATTTTCCTTTGCTGAAGCTTTATCGCAGATGCCTAAATATGCTAAATTTTTGAAAGATATCATTTCTAACAAAAGGAAAATCGAGGAAGTATCTATGGTGCAATTATCAGAAAAGAGTTCAGCAATTTTATAGAAGAGGTTGCCTAAGAAATTAAAAGATCCTGGTAGTTTTACTATTCCATGTTTGATAGGTAATCTTGAAGTTCAAAGTGCATTGGCTGACTTGGAGGCTATATAAGTGTTATTCCCTACAAGATGTTTAAAGAGTTAGGTGTCGGAGAACCTAAACAACACTTATGACCATTCAACTTGCTGATAAGTCAGTCATTCACCATCCTGACATTATAGAGGATGTGTTGGTAAAAGTCGAGGATTTCATTTTCCCTAATGATTTTGTTGTCATTGATGTAGATGAGGATGCAGATGTTTTGCTTATGCTTGGTAGGCCATTTTTGCATATAGCCCTTGCCCTTATTGATGTCCATGATGGCACATTGACCTTAAGAGTGGGAAACGAGAAAGTTATTTTTAATATACATTATGCTATGAAGCACCCACTTACCCTCAATGAGGCGGATTCATGATATGATATCATTGAGCATGAAACATTAAATTGTGTTAATAACATTGTTTCCAAGGACCTCCTTGAGTTGTGTTTATTGCAGGATAATGTTGAGGATCAAGAAGCACCGGAGCAACTTACTTATCTTGAGCAAGAAAGTTATTTAAGAGTTGGGCATATGAAACCATTGAAATGCCAAAAGAACAGAAGCTGTGACCATCTATGATTGATCCACCAAATTTAGAAATCAAGATCCTTCCTGATCATCTTGAGTATGGATTTCTGGGAGAGGAGAATAAATGACCAATTATTTTAAGTTCCCATTTATCTTCTAAGCAGAAGGTAAAACTCATTGAGCTATTACAAAAACATAAGCAGGTTATAGCTTAGAAGATAGCAAACATCAAGGGTATTAGTCTGTCTTATTGCACTCATAAAATATTGATAGAGGATGAGTTCAAGCCAATGGTGCAACCACAATACAGACTAAACCCTAAGATGAAAGAAGTAGTTAAAGTTGAAGTGATCAAGCTACTTGATGCTGGAATTATATATCCAATTTTGGATAGCTCTTGGGTGAGCCCGGTTCAAGTAGTACCAAAGAAAGGAGGTACAACGGTGGTTCCTAATGAGAATAATGAGCTAATTCCAATAAGAATAGTTACAGGTTGGAGGGTTTACATCTACTACCGAAAGTTGAATGATGCAACTAGGAACGACCATTTTCCTTTGCCCTTCATTGATTAGATGTTGGAGAGATTGCCTGGGCATGAGTATTACTATTTTTTGGATGGCCTTTCAGGCTACTTCCAAATTCTTATTGTCCCAGAAGACCATGAAAAAACTACATTCACCTGCCCATATGGGACATTAACATATCGAAGGATGCCATTTGGACTATGCAACGTACCTGCAACTTTTCAACTGTGCATGGTGGCAATCTTTGATGAGCTCGGTCTTAATAAAATGTGAGGAAACAAACCTGGTATGTAATTGGGAAAAATATCCTTTCATGGTTCAAGAAGGAATCGTGTTGGGACATAAGATTTCAAGCAAGGGTATTGAGGTGGACTGGGCTACGGTGGAAACCATTAAAAAACTGACACCCCCCACATCAGTCAAGGCTATCAGAAGCTTTTTAGGACATGCGGGCTTCTATCAGAGGTTTATACGCGACTTTTCTAAGATAGCTCATCCTCTAACAAGACTCCTTGAGAAGGATGTTGATTTTGTATTTGACGAAGAATGTTTAAGAGCTTTCACAACTCTTAAGGAGAAATTGACCATGCTCCAATCATGGTAGCTCCTGATTGGAATTTACCATTCGAACTAATGTGTGATGCAAGTAATATTGCAGTGGGGACAGTTTTGGGTCAACGCAAAGAGAAGTATTTTCAGCCCATTTACTATGCAAGCAAGACGCTGAACGCAGCCCAATCCATTTAAACAACTATAAAGAAAGAATTTCTAGCTGTGGTTTTTGCTTTTGACAAGTTTAGTTCATATCTAATCTTGTCCGAAGTGATTATGTATACGAATCACTCAATTTCGAGGTATTTATTTGCCAAAATAGATGCAAAGTCTAGGCTAATTCATTGGATTTTGTTATTGCAGGAATTTGATTTGAAGATTCAAGACAAAAAGGGAGCTAAAAATCTGGCAGCAGATCACTTTCGTGCTTAGAGAACCCAACGTTGAAGAAGTTCAAAGAAGGGAACATTGATGATCACTTCCCTGATGAGCAGCTTTATGCCATGGTAAGTGAGGTAAGTGTTTCAACTTTTGATATACCTTGGTTTGCAAATTTTGCTAATTACTTGGCTGCTAGGGAACTCCCTAAAGATATGATGTATCAAGAGAAGAAGAAATTCTTTTCTGATTTGAAATATTACTTCTAGGAGGATCCTTTCTTGTTTAGGTTATGTAAGGATCACATGATCTGGCGTTGCATGGCATGGCCCAAAACAATGAATATTCTTCATCATTGTCATGCTGGACCAGCTGGTGGTCATATGGGAACCAATAGGACTGCTCAAAAGGTGCTAGAATCAGGATTTTATTGGCCCACGTTGTTTAGGGATAGTTATGATTTTGTGAAATGTTGTGATCATTGTCAAAGAACTGGAAACATCTCCTCTTGTGATGAGATGCCCCAAAATGGAATTCTAGTGTGTGAAGTCTTTGATGTATTGGGAATTGATTTTATGGGACCATTTCCTAGTTCTTTTGGCAACAAATATATTCTTGTAACTATAGACTATGTTTCCAAATGGCCTAAAGCCCAAGCTTTAGCAACAAATAATGCTAGGGTAGTGATGAGGTTTTTGAAAAAGTTGTTTTCAAGATTTGGTACACCAAAAGCAATTGTAAGTGATAGGGGTACTCGCTTTTGTAACGCTCAGCTTGAGAAAGTTTTTAAAAGGCTAAGTGTTACATATAGGTTTTCTACTCCTTACCAGCCCTAAACTAGTGGCCAAGTTGAGAACACGAATAAAGAAATAAAAAGGATCCTTGAAAAAACTGTAGAGCAATCCCAAAAGGATTGGTCTGAGAAATTAGACAATGCTCTATGGGCCTTTAGGACTGCATTCAAAACTCCATTGGGTACTACACCATTTAGGCTAGTATATGGAAAGGCTTGTCACTTACCTGTGGAGATTGAACATAATGCTTATTGGGCTATAAAATAGATTAACCTTGATCTAGCTAGTGTAGGTGACAGGAGGAAATTGCAGTTCAATGAGCTGGATGAATGGAGATTACAAGCTTATGACAATGCAAGGATGTATAAGGAGTGGACTAAGAGATGGAATGATGCTCACATTAAGGAATGAAAAGAGTTTTAAGTTGGCAATCAAGTATTATTGTACAATTCTAGGCTTCGACTTTTTCCAGGTAAGTTAAAATCAAGATGGTCTGGTCCATTTACAGTCAAAGAGGTTTTTCCCTATGGGACAATTGAAATTACTCACCCAAAGAAAGGGACTTTTAAGGTTAATGGGCAAAGGCTTAAACTGTATTTAGGGGGGACTTGAGTGAGTTGAAGGAGGTTTTATACCTCCAAGACTAAAGATGAACCAATCCCAAACGTCCAACTAATACGACATTAAAGAAGTGTTGTGTGGGAGGCAACCCACTATTTTATTTGTTTTGATATTTGTTTTTTTTAATTTTCATGTTTTTAGTTTGTTTGGTTGGTTTTTGATTCTTCTATCATTGGTTGCTGGTGTGTTTTCCTTGAATTCATTTGAATTTGTAGAGGAAAATTTTCTTTTGAGGGGTAACTTAAGCTTATTTGGGGACACGCCCATGTGAGTGGGCATGTCATTAATTTTAAGAGACAATAGCTTTGACACGACCAGTGACACCCTTGTGTCACTGGACATGTCATTTAAATGGCACCACAGTAGCTACAACACGCCCATTGACTTGCCCGTGTCATTGGTCATGTTGTTTTGGTTTAATTTGAGATTCACAGTAGCTACAACATGACCATGTCATTGGCCGTGTTGATTTAAATGAGTCATAGTAGCTACAACACACACACTGATATGCCCGTGTTAGTGAGCGTGTCGTTTTGTTCAAAAACAGTAGTTATGACAAGCTCACAGACAAGACCATATCAATGGGCATGTCCATGAGTTTTTAAGTCGTGCCGATTTTGAATCAAACATAATTTCCTCTCTCTTCTTCCCCTCTCTTTCGATTTTCTCTCAAATTTTCACACTCTCACACTTGAAATCACATACCCATTCATCCTAGAGGAGATTTTGACTCCCCTTTCATTATTTGGAGAGGATTTCATCCATTTTCATTTGCTTTTATCGCATTTTTTTCACGCTATTCAGGTATACACTCTTAACTTTTGAAATGTTATTTTGTTTTTTTTTTTTGCGATTTCTTGCGATTTGTTTGGAGATTCTTGCAAGTAATTTGGAGAGTCTTTGAGATCTATTGATTGTTGGCTTTTTTTTTTGTTTAGTTGGCTTGGCTTAGCAGTATGGGAATTTTTGACCTGAGGGTGCTGTTCTTCTTGAACTGCATAGTCCAGAAGATCCGGTGCAATGTAGCTCATGCTATCATGCATTTTTTCGATCAGCAGTCCAAGAAAGGGGCATCGTGTAACTTTCATGGCAGCATGTATGTTACGAGACTCGATCACAGCTTGGGGGTGTTGGATGGATGCCTCCCGATGACTTTGGATGGGCTCCATAAACTGTTGGGCATGGATACTTTGAAACGGTGTAACCGTGAGAAGGTGGTGGAGATGCAGGTGCCACCCATGGATTCCGATCTTGTTCCACCCATGGATTTTGAGCTAGTTCCTCCTTCTCCCACTTTTGACATACCTCCAGCTCCACCGACAGAAGTCTCCGGCCCATCCACCACTGCCGGACCTTCTTCCTCAGCTAGCCCATCTTTTACTCCAGCCCCTACCTTTAGAGACTGGTGTCATTCTATGGATGTTGAGTGGGATGATGACAGAAAACCAATGGAGTTTGAGTGCCAGATATGCAGGATAGAAGGAAAGATTAAAAACATTGAGCTGAACCAGAATAAGTTATTGACTCAGCAGGATCAGATCCAGCGTTCCATAGAGCAGCACTACTCATCCTTCCAAGTGTAACTGGATCACGAGATACTGAGGAGGCAATGGCTCGAGCAGTCTATGCTCGAGTTCTGGAGGCATCAGGGATTTAGCCCTACGCAACCACCACCACCACCGTACAAGCCTTCAGTTCCCCATGTTGATGTTTCGGACGATGATGATAGCGATGATTCTAGTGCCAGCGGTAATGATACGGGTGCTAGTAATGATTCCAGTGCCTAGCCCATGACCGACTAGCTCATTTTATTAATTTAATTTAATTTAATTTAATTTTATTTTATTTTTATTTTCTTATGAATGACTGTACGTTTCATTTTTAATATTTTTATGTTTTTGTTTATTTATTTATTATTATTATTATTTTTATATATGTCTTTGAACCTTCACCATTCTCTATGTCCATTTTTTTCCTGTAGCTCCTTCGACATCGCAATACTTTTGGAACCCTATTTATATATGTCGATTTAGGACATGTTAGGGAAGTTCTTTCTCTTTTGTTCTTTTTATTATTTTACACGCATTGGGGATAATATGTGTCTTAAGTGTGGGGGAGGGGCATATTTTATAAATTGAGCTTTTATTTTCATTTTTTCCGTTTGTTTCTTTTGTCTCATTTAGTTTCTTTGATTTTATTTTTGGGTTCAAGTAAACTAGATTGCTATTATAATATGAAGTGAAATGATTCCTCTTTTCATTAAAATAATGATTGATTTAACGAACGATAATCTCTTATTGAAGTTGAATTGAATTTTCTTAATTGATTGCTAAAGACTAAATGTGATAGTTTGAATTAGGTAGTTGATTGATGAGAGTTGCACATCTGATGTTTAAAACCTTAGTTACATTTTTTTAGCATAGCCCAATTCTTTAGATACTTGAGTCGAACTTAGTTTGACATCTTTATTATCGTAAGTTCCTGACCACTTTGCTATAAAAAAATAAAAAAATAAATTAAACCAATTTTTCAAGAGCTTTGAAAATTTATCCCTGTTCTGTTGATTTTAACTCTTGAATTAAAACAAATGAGTTGGAATAATGAATAGTGCTAGTAGCCATTTGAATGATGATTCTAACTGAGTAACTAGGGGTCGACATCACAAATGTTTATCTTCGTGTCAAAAAGTTAGTATTAGTTCAAATAAGTCGGGCTCCTTTTGAAAAACAATTAATGTTTCACGTAATGCATTTTACGAAGGGGTCAAAGAACTTAAGAGAATTACACTTCCTTACTTCATTCATGAATTTTGAGTTCTTGAAATTTTATGCTCAATCTTTTAACTTTGAACTTTTAAATTTTAGATCTATTAGATTTTTGTTTTGAAACTTCTTAATTCAGCTACCATGTTTGAGATTTCATTTTTGGTTGAGAATGTTAGGTTTTCTAATTCAAGTATTGTAAAAGCTTTTGTTTTCTTTGGATATAAAGGGGTCTTTCATTTTTGCCTATTATAGTGATTTGGTTTGCTTGAGGATAAGCAAAAACTTAAGTATGGGGGAATTTGTAAGTGTATAATTGATGATATTTTTGTCCCTATTTCTTAATATATTTATTGTCAAATTGAGTTTAATTTGTTTGTTCAAGTGTTTATTAGGGTTGATTCTAGGAACTTTTGGCACGTTGGGACCTTAAGGTTATTTAGGTCGGAATCATGGATGAAAGACAAGGAAAGAAGCCATTTTGGGAAAATTCTTCAAGTGACACACCCAGTGACATGGGCGTGTCAGTGGTCTTGTCATTCAACTACTTTACAGAAGCTTTGACACACCCAGAGACATTGGCATGTCATTGAACTTGCCATTTCTCTTGACTTACAGAAGATGTGACACACCCAATGACACGAGCATGACCTTGACCATGTCCCTAACTCAGCATTACAGTTGAACCAACATGCCCAAGGCCATGGGCATGCCACTGCCCATGTCATTAAAGCTCGAAACAACACTGTTGACACGCCCACAGACACGGGCGTGTCCATTGGAGTGTTAGGAAAAAATCTCTAGGCTATAAAATCTGAGCTAAAGAGCGAATTAGGGATCCAATTTTATTTTCAGAGCCGACCTCCTAAGAAAAAGAGAGTTTTTGTAGTAAAGAGTGAAGGTGAAGACCCAATTCTTGTGAGATTTAATCCAAGATTCGAGGATTGAAGTGAAGAAACACAAATCATTCATTATGGATTATTTGAATTCTTTTACTTATTTCCTCTGTTTTAGTTTTCTAGTTATGAACATGAGCTAAACATTTTATCTATCTAGATATTGATGAGCCCTAGCTTTATTGTATGGATTGAATAGTTCTTATTAAATTAAATCATTTGATTGAGTTATTTTATCCTTTTGATTCTTAACTTCTTATTTCCAATTGATAATAGCATGTTTATTGATTGGTTGTAATTTTCATATCATTGACTTGAGAAAGCTTGATATGAACAGAATGCTCATTACGATTGAAGGTTGATTGGAGTGCTAGAGATAGACTTACAAGACCTTTGGTTTAAAGTTCCTTGTTCATATTGCAAGATCTATTTAATTATGCTTGAGAAGAGATTCCTAGCATTCTACTTAGTGATTAGGGATTAATTCACTTAAGAGAGGTTTTAGTCTAATTTAGGGGAATGCCAATTCAATTCAATTATTTGATTTAATTAAATTGATATTCATAAATGCTTTTTATGGCTAGGGGGATTCAATATATGGATAGTATTTTCATCACCAACTTTTGTTGCATAATATTCAATTTTTCTTCACTTTAGTTTATTAAGTAATTTGTCTTTTATTTTAATAATCACACAAACAATTAATTCGCTAAATAACAGTTAAAATTTACACTAATATTTGACCTTGTCCCAGTGGAACGATATCTTACTCACTATTTTATTTCATGAGTGAACCGTACACTTGCAGTAACACTGCGATAGCATAGATACGTCACCACCCAGTCAAAGATTACTGGAATAACTAAGCAAGGAGCTCATATGTTACTCCAAGAGGGGAAAGAGCACCTATATACGTCTTCAAGTGGGTTTTGGGCCAAGTAAACTATCCATGGTGGTATCTTAAACTTTGGGGGAGCTCCAAAATTTTGGAAAGAGGGCCAATGAATCAACATCCATATAAGCTTCATTGCTCTTAAATTTTGAATCAACATTCATATAAGCTTCGTTGCTCTTAAATTTTCTCATATGGAATGGTTCAAGCAGTTTTTGAGAGGGCTCACCTTATATACCCTTAATTTTAGCCCTGAATAAGTTCAGTCCCAATTAAAATGGGCCAAATCAAATCGAATCAAATTTTAAGAAAGCTTGAATTGGTCCAATTTTAAAATCTTAAATTAAGTTTGATCCAATTTTAAAGGTTTGAATTAATTTTGATCCAATTTGAAAAGCTTGAATTAAGTTTAGTCCAATTTTAAAAGCTCAAATCAACTTTGATTTGATTTAAAAAAAGTGTAAACTGATGAATGGCCCATTCCAATTTGACATGAGGTATACTTATATCGAACATGGATAATTCAACATGAGCCATGCTCGCGTCAAAATTGGCTAGGCCAATTTGATATGAGTACTTCAATTCTGGCTCAATTGTGGCTTAAAAGATAGCCACAATTAGTAAATATACAAAAATTAAAAAGCAAGAAACAGAGAGTAATTTACAAGGAGGGTGTAGACCCTTGATTTTGGCCCTAGCTTGTCTGATCTTAATTATGGAAGGCCTAGTCAAGTTCGGTCCATTCTTAATGGCTTGAACCTGTTTTAAAGCTTCGATTAAATTGGTAGAATTTTATGAGGCCTAAAATAAGCTAGTTCAACCTTTGAAACCCTAAATAGGTTTGTTTTGAAGGTTTGGTTGGATTTAATTCGATGTGGGGCTTCTAGTTGTCTTCAAATTTCGGTATGGGTGTACCCATATTGAATTGGGGCATCCCAAATTGACATGGGACACCCCATAATAAATTGGGATGGTCCCGATTAGATATGGGGTGACCCCATGTCACCCAATTCTACATGGGGAAGCCCTATATCAAATTGGGAGAGCCCAATTCGATATGGGACCAATAAGGGGGACTCCATATAAAATTAGGGCAATCCTAATTTGATATGTAGCTTATCCATGTCAAATTATGATTGCCAATTCGATATGGACTTTGATTCCATGTCAGATTAGGATTTTTTTAGTTTGACATGGTCTTAATTTTCCTCGAATTAAATGTGTTTTAATCCGATATGCTCATGATTTTCTCTGAAATTAATTCAATATGCCTCAAAAAATCTTCTCTAAATAGGAAGTTAAAGACAAGGCTTTACCTAATACATTCTTCTATAATTATAGGTTTAAAAAGAACAAGAGGGGATTAACAGCAATTAGCAAAAGACACAGCAACTGAGATCCACCTTGACCAATCATTAAACATATAGAATTTAAAACCAATAGCAACCAAAGAGAAGATTGATCCAAGCAGTAGTACAAATTGGATTCAACATTTTAATTTTGAGGAACCAACAAAACGGAGGTTTGATTTCTGTGTTTAATTAATTTTAACTTACAGTAGCTATTTTCTTATAATTATATTCAGTTAGTCATTTTTATCTTTTAACCATTAATTTGGCTTTCTATATTTGTTTCATCTAAAAATATTCAAGTAGTCATAAGTTTATAATCATTGTAGTCAATATTAAACATTAAATCACACATGACTTTGATCATCGTAAGCATCAAACCCTAATTTCCAAATCATAATTTGTATGACCAAGACATCAAACCTTAAAACCCTAATCCTAAAACACTAACCCCAAAACTTTATCCAGAATCCAAACCCTAATTTCCTAAACCCTAGCTCTAGAAACCCTAAATTTCCCAAACCTTAGCCTAAACCGTAATTCTGTAAACCATTAAAACCTCAAAACCTTTAATCCAGTAACCCTATTTTCCAAAGTTTCTTAACCTTAATCTAGCAACCTTATTTTCCAAAGTTTCCTAACCTTAATCCAGTAACCTAAAACCAATTTATCCATCAGCCTCGGAACCCTGATTTTCAACTTAAAACCCCAATTTCCAAGATGTAAACACCTAGTTATATATATTTAATATTTTAAACCCTATTTTTGATTATTTAATTTATTACATACTCTTATGAATTTATGATTTATTTTATTTGACTTATGATGGATAGTTTATTTTATTTTGTTCAATATGGATGATTTAATTTTAATTATCACACTAAATGGTTTAATTTATTTAGTTATTTATTTATTCTGATTCTAAAATTGTAAAAGGAATGTTTCCACTTTGTGGATGCCTTGTTTATTTATTTATTTCTTTTATGTTATTTTTAAGGAATAAATGCAAAAGAGCATGTTTCTACCAATCGGTGGATGCCCTATTTTGATTTTATTTGTATGTTGAATATTAGACATTGTAAGGGCATGTTTTCATCATTCGATGAGTGCCTATTTTATTTTTTATCTTAATAAAATGATGAATGTTCATTTCTTTTAAATTGTGTATAGTGTGGATAATATTATAATACTTAAAAAATTTAATAATATTTAGACCTGAAAAGGAAACTTGGCCAAATATCACTTAAACTTGGCCAAATATTAATACTTAATAATAACACTTAAACTTTTTTTTATATAGATTTGGCTTCAGGAGCGTCTCTGCTTGCTTGATACTCCATATATGGATTTTGCTAGATATATGCCACGATATCATTCTGCTAGGAAACTACTCCATCCTCCTTCTTCGTATGTTGACTGGGTTAACTGGATCCACTCACGTGCTGAAGTCAACATCCGTTGGTTAGTACCTTGGTGGAAGATTTCTCGTATCACCATGCGGACATACTTGATGTATGTTCCTCTTGCTGCTCTTCATCGAGGTACTTACTATGATCCTCGCCGGCTTGAACGTCAGTATGGAGTTGAGCCTCGAGGTTCTGAATTCACTCCCGATTTAGACATGCCTTGTCTGACTGAACCCTACTTGGATCGGCTGAAGCAAAGCTGGCCTGCACATTACACTTATCGTGTGCCATAGATTTTACATTTGTCAATTTCTTTTAAAAGTGTACTGTTAGGACAAAAAAATAATAAAAGTAATAAAAGATGCTTCTTTTCCTTTTATAATTTGTCATCACCTTTTGCTATTGTGTTTATTTATTTCATCCGTATCTGGTTCAATACTTATAACAGTGCACATAGAACAATTTTAATATTAATTATGCTTTATTAAATTGGGAAATAACCAAACATAAAGCCAGCATACACAAGATCACTCCTGTTGCCAACTAGTCCTTTCGGATTTTCTAATTAACAATTTTCTCTCATTTAGCACTAATTGTTGCCTAGCCTGCCCTTTTGGATTTTTGAAACTAGCGGACTACTCTAACTTTTGCCTAGGTCACCCTTTTGGGTTTTCAACCTAGTGAGCTCTTTTTCTTTTCCTCTCTCTTTTTTTTATACATAAAACCTTTTCAACCTGTCAATGTTCACTGGCTCACTAAACTCGTTCCCGTCCATGTCTGATAACTTCACTGCACCCTTGCTCATGACTTGTTTCACAATATATGGCCCTTCTCAGCTAGGCCTAAATTTCCCTCTTGGATCAAATACATTAGGCTTACATTGTTTCAACACCAAATCCCCAACTCTGAGTTTTATGATCTTAACCCTTCTATTGTAAGCCCAAGCTATCCTCCTTTGATACAGTTGATGATGATACAGTGCTTTTAGCCTTCTCTCCTTTAGTAAAGCTAACTGTGTGTATCTGCTCACTACCCATTCCATTTTAGGCAGTTCAGCTTCCAAGACCACTCTTAATGACTTGATCTCAATTTCAATTGGCAACACTGCTTCCATCCCGTAAACCAAAGAGAACGGGGTCATTGTAGTCGGTGTTCGCACACTTGTTCTATATCCCCACAAAGCAAAAGGAAGCATCTCTGACCAATCCCTGTATGTCTTGGTCATTTTGGACAGAATTTGCTTAATTGTCTTGTTTGTTGCTTCTACTACACCATTAGCCTTTGGCCTATAAGGAGAGAATATGTGATGTTGGATTTGGTACTTCGAGAATAAGTCCTTAACTACTCTTTGAAACTGTACCCCATTGTTTGATATCACACTGTACGAGACTCCATACCAGCAGATGAGGTTCCTTTCAATAAATCTAGCCATTTGACTTGCCCCCAGTTTGTTGAAGTATTCGGCTTCAATCCATTTTGAAAAATAATCTTCCGCTACTATAATGAAATGGTTACCGTATGAGGTTGTCAGATGTATCTCTCCTATAATGTCGATACCCCAAGTGGCAAAGGGCTAGGGTGAAGACATAGAATGCAATTCTTTAGGAGGCACATGATTCAAATTACCATACATCTGACATTGTTGACACTTCTTTACAAACTCAATACAATCTCTCTCCATGGTCAACCAGTAGTAACCTTGTCAAATTATCATTTTAAATAGGGCTAAACCACACATGTGTGGACCGCAACTTCTCGCGTGTATTTCTGACATGATATTCTCCACTTCAAGCTTCTTCAAGCACCTCAAGTGCACCCCATCAAGCCATCTTCGATATAACTCTCCATGGAAGGTGGTGTATTACAAGGACCACCATCTTATGGCTCTTCTTTCTTTCTTTGTTGCCCCGATGGGTATTCCCTTTCCTCTAAAAATCATCTTATAGTATCATACCATGCATCATGGTCCATATAAGTTTCCATGATTATCTCATATTCAAAGCATGGAGTTGATGAACTGGTCAAAATCAGAGGCTTGAGGAACAAGTTGACAGGATTTTCCCATACCGAAGCCAATGTGGCTAGGGCATTAGCCATCTGGTTTTCTTCTCTTGGTTGGTGTATAAACCTACACTCCTTAAAGTTCTTCTTCATAATGGTCAAGTAATGGTGGTATGGTTTTAATTTCTCTTCTTTCAACTCCCACTCTCCATTTACTTGGGATACTACTAGTAATGAATCGTCAAAAACTTTCACTTTATCCACCTTCATAATCATTAGGGTTTCCAAACCAAAGATACATGCTTTGTACTCCACCATATTATTGGTTTCCTTGAATTTTAACTTTTTGGCTAAAAGGATAAGTTCTCCTTCGGGCGATTCTAGTATGGCACCCAAACCTGCTCCTTTCCCATTCATTGCTCTGTCAAAATACATTTTCCATCCTTGTTCTTCAATGGCCTCTAAATGTTCATCCAAAAATTCCAAGACTATCTCTTCACTATCTGGTAATGGTTGTTGGGCCAGGAATTCTGCCATTACTCTACCTTTGATTGTTTTCCTTGTTATATACTCAATCTCAAATTCTTCCAATATTATCAACCATCTCCCATACTTCCCAATCAAAGAGGGTGTCTCCCTTAAGTACTTCATTGGAACCTAGAAATTTCTTGCACACTATAAGATTAAAAGTAATGCCGCAACTTCTTAGAAGACAAAACCACAACTATACAGGTTTTTTCAATGATATTATACTTAATTTCATAAGGTAGGAGCTTTCTACTCAAATAGTAAACTATATGCTCAATTCCTGGCTCATATGCTTGGGCTAGCATGACTCCTACTGACCCTTCTTCTACTGCTAAGTATAGTAATAGTATTTTACCGGGTTTAGGTGGTTTCAAAACAGGTGGATTTAGTAGATACTCCTTTATTCAATCAAAGGCTTTTTGACACTCTTCATTCCACAAGACCAACTGATTCTTCTTAAGCAACTTGAAGATAGGCTCACAGATTGTTGTGAGCTTTGCTATAAACCTACTAATGTATTATAATTTACCAATGAATCCCCGAACTTCTCTCTCCGTCTTAGGGGCTGGCATATCCTTGATTGCTTTAACTTTGTCAGGATCAATCTCAATGCCATTCGGACCAATCACATGTCCTAACAATTTGCCTGAGGTAACCTTGAACACAGACTTCTTCAGATTTAATCTTATCTTATATTTCAATGCTCTATTGAAGAATAATTCTAAGTTTTGGAAGTGTTGTTCCCTTGTATCTGATTTCACCATCATATCATCAACATATACTTCAATTTCTTTATGCATCATGTCATGAAATAATGTGGTAGCCATCCTTTTGTAGGTTTCTCCAGCATTCTTTAATTCGAACGGCATCACCCTATAACAAAATATACCCCATGTAGTAATGAAAACAGTTTTGGCTTTATCCTCTTGGTCCATTAACACTTGGTTGTATTCGAAAAATTCATCTACAAATGAATATAGCACGCTAGAGGCTGCACTATCAATGAGGACATCTATATGGGGTAAAGGAAAATCATCTTTAGGGGAAGCCTTATTTAAATCTCTATAGTCCACACGGACCCTTATTCTTTCATCTTTCTTTAGCACGGGTACTATGTTGGCTAGCAAATCTGGATATTCTATCACTTCAAGAAACTTTACTTGTATTTGTTTAGTGACCTCTTCTTTAACCAATTCAGCCCACTCAGGTCTTAATCACCTAAGCTTTTGTTTGACAGGTTTCATGTGAGTGTAAGTAGGAATAAGATGTTCGGCTATGTCTCTATCTATTTCAGGCATATCCTTATAAACCCAAGCAAATACTTCTTCATATTTTTTGAATATTTTTTTAAATCTCTCTCTCTTATCAAGAGTAAGGTTGGATGCTATGCTAATATTTTTAGAATTTTTGGTTGTTCCCAAATTTAATGACTTTGTATCAACAGAATTAATATTAAAGATGCTCATGTAACCGCTATTTGAATGTATGCAACCATCAGGAGAAAAATCACACAAGTAAGCAAAATCAGACTTTATTGCATTCATTTTGGAAAAAAAAAACATCATCATTCTCATACAAAGCAGACAAATTAAAATCAAAATCAAAATCATAAAGCAGTATATCTTCAAACTTCTCTTCAACCAGGGCAGCAATCTCCTCCGGAGTCTTCTCGGCTTTCAGGACAACTTCCTTCTTTTCTTCTGGATTGGGCTCCTTGTCGGCTGGAAAGGTGAGCTCTTTTTTCACTTGCTCCACTAACTCGACAACATTAGCAAAAATTTTAAAATTCGGGATCAACTTTCCTATGAACATGATTAGCTCGGGCTTTCCTTGGAGTAGTCCCATGTCTGGTGCTTAAACAAAGATTTTTTCAAGTGGCGGGAAGCTCATCTTCTCATTCTTCTTTGGCTGGACATCTTTGTTGGCTTCTTCAAACCCTAACCCTTTATTGGAAGTTTGAGTTTTAAAATCTGGAAGCTTTGTTCCAAGACTAGCTCCAGAAAGGTAGCTCATGTTCTTCATCATGTTCAAGACCTTAGAGTCTACTACTTCATCATAAAAAATTATAGCTACATGGAACCATTGAGGGGCCTCTCCACTGTTAGAGCATTAACAACCTCATTATCTTCTGCCTCGATGGCCACTGTCTCATCTCCGTTAGGAAACTTGATCTTTTGATGGAGGGTGGAAGTAACTCCACCGAGAGGATGAAACCATGGTCGTCCCAAGTAAGGCAAAGGTAACAGGTATGTCCAAAACAATAAATTCAACAATAGATTCAATTGGACCAACCTTGACAACAACTTTTAAAGTTCCTTCGGCATGTCTCTTGGTGTTGTCATAAGCCCGAATGGTTACCTCAGTTGGGTTTAGATCCCTTGTCGACATGGCTAGTTTTGGCAATATTTTAAGTGGGCAAACATTTATGGAGGACCCACCATCAACCATTACACATGTAGTCCTTTTTCTTTTGATTTCCACTTTGATAAAGAGAGGACGGATGTGATCTCTCCCCTCTTCCGGTAAATCCGCATCTGAGAAAGATACTGCTCCCATATTAACTATACTCTTCTCTTGAATATCTTCACATTTTATTACTCCAATTTTTATGAAGTTGATCAGCTCCTCCGATGTTATGGAGGTGGAAATTGGCATGTTTGCCAAGGCCTTGGCCATAGTTTCTCAGTGCTTTTATAAATAGCCAATAAATCCCAAATGCTAATACTTACTTTGGTTCTTTTCAATTGCTTAAGCACGGTATCATCTTCCTCTTCTTTTTTCCCTACTTCAGCTTCCTTTCCTTTATTAACTTCTACCTCCTTAGGCGATGGCCTTGCATAAGGCTTACTGGATCTAGTGTTCATTACTTCATCTTTTTCGGGCTCGGGCCAGGTCCATCCCTCCTTCTTGGGTACAAGATCATCATCACTATCGCTTGAATGCCAAAACCCATTCACAACACAAATTGCTACTTCTTTACCCACTATAGCTGGTTCAATTTCTCTAAATACCTCTTCTTCTTTGTTTGCTTCTCCACCCACATCTTGGAAAGAAGACATGACAAAACTTTCATGCAAATCTCCTCCAATCATGAAGGTTACCGGTGGTGGTACTCTATTGAACCTTGGTAATGGATTGTCTTTGGTGTTCAGCTTGTTGGGCTCGGGCAACTTTCCACTATCAATCAAATTTTGGATCTCATGCCTCAACCTCACACATCTATCAATGTCGTGTCCTTGAATTTGATGAAATTGACAAAATGCCTTAGTATCAAAATTAGGTGGGAGAGGGTTAGACAAAGGACGAGGATTTAAGGGTTGTAACAATCCCTTCCTTTGAACCTTATTGAGAACCCAAGATAGCGGTTTCCCCAATTCTAAAAACTGTCTTCTTGTTCCTTGGCTAGTAGCATTAACACCAACTGCCTTTTGCATGCCTTGGTTACCAGACTGATAGTTTCCTTTCTCATTCCTTCTTGTTGAAAAATGGTTCTTCTCTCTTTCCCATTCTTCAATTAGCATATCAGCTTGGAGGAGATCTTTGAAATCACGGATGAGTGTATGAGACATCCTTTCACGAAGACTAGGCAACACCCCTCTCACAATCATCCTTATTTGATCAGATTCACTGGGTCTCTTCTTAAGCAAAGCAACCTTATTCCTCCATCTTTTCACAGAGTCCACAAAATTTTTGTTTGGCCTTTGTTTAATGGACTCAACTTCCATTAAGGTAACTTCCATCTCAACATTGTATCCATATTGTTGGATGAAAGCCTTGTATAGCAGATCCCAACTCTTTTGCATGTCATCATCTAAGATATTAAACCAATTTTGGATAACAGGATCTAATGAGAGCATAAAGTTCCTTAGAGTTTGAGCCTTAGTAGCTCTGGCAGACTACATAGCAGTGATATACTGCTTCACATGGAGGTGAGAATTTTTTATTCCATCAAACTTTGCAAAGGATGACATCTTGAACTTGTACGGAACTTCTTCGTCTAGCTCAAATAATTTGTCAACTTCGGACATTTCTTCGGTTTTCAGCTTCTTCTCAAATTTCTTTTCCAAATTCGTAATCATCTTTTCAACATCAGAAGTTTTGGTTTTCTCCATAACTGATCTTTCAACAATCTTTGGTTCTTTCTTCTTGTCTTGAAGATTTTGGAAGTATTGAGCCCAATCGTCATCATCATCAATGATCACCTTATCATCATCAAAAACCACTTCACCAACTTTAGCCTTCCCCTTGTCCTTTGGTTTCTTAGTGCTAGTAGATGCTTCGACATTATTTCCTAAAATTGCAGCCAATTGGTTCTTCATGGTCTCAGCCAGGGTCTCTTTTATTTATTCCGTCTTGGCATTGAGGGTGTCGTCCACCATTCTTTGAATTTGTTCAGGCTCCACTGCTTTTGGTGAACAAGTGATTGAGTTGCTACTAGATTCTTCGTCTCCGGCATAGGTTGGATTGTCTTAAGCTTTTGAACTATTGTAATCCAAGGCTGTGAGCCAGAGAGGATTAATGATATGAGATGCAAATGTATGTATGCATGTATGCACAAACAATAGATAAAGAAAGATAATTAGGACGTTTCTTCCAACCGTATAACATCCACACACGAATGGCGAGTCTCTTCTCCTAGGTAATATGATTAATAAAATACCAATATAGGGTTTCTTATTTTCGAATAATTCCCTAGGACGTTTCAATCAATAGTTATATTTTCAAAATGGAAATCAGTTCATGATAATTCCCATTAATTAGGTTTTAATCCATTCAACCAACTAAAGTAGCTTTTATGCTATATTGGATTAAAACTAAATTAAGAGGTTTATTATAAATAGATTTCTCACTTAAAAAAAGTAACTAATGATTCATGCCAAAAACAAGCCCATGATTAATAATTCTTAGTATAAACTAGGCTCACAATTGATTTTTAGTATTTCCTAATTGACCTAAATAATTTGCAAACTCCTTGTAAGAAAAGGTTGGATGAAAATAATTTTGTTTCTAAGCCCATTGTAAAAAGATTTTAGAAAAAATGGATTCTGGGCTTTGTATTTGAGTCATGAGAAAAGAATTTTTGGCTTGTTTTTAGAAAAGTTTTATGTCCAAAGACCATCTTGAAAAGTTTAAAAAATATCTTTGGTCTTTTGGATTTTAAAGAAAAATTTATTTTGAGCTTACAATATATTTAGGTCATATTAGAAAAAGAACAAATCAAATAAGCCATGATTTAAACCAAGATAAACTTACCATAGTCAAACAACATGCATTTGGGGTAAAAACCTAAGGAAAGTAACTAGGCCAATTACATGAGCTTTAGTCTTTGGGTTAAAAGGCTTAGGTTCCCATAACAAGTATATACCAAAAGGTACAATGCTATGAGTGGTTATGCCATGCTCGATCTCCATACCTTGAGTGAAAGTATGGTATCCCTTACATAACACAACACGGGTAACACGGGCATCCTAACTCACGCACACGATGCAATCTAAATGATGAAATGGATAATATCATGATAAGAAAGAATAGAATAATATAAAGACCAACGGAATTAACTTCTCTTATCCCCAGTGGAGTCGCCACTGTGAGCAGGAATTTTTGCCCCCACTCCCGGTGGAATGGTTCTTGTGACTTCTGCACTGTTTAGACTCGGGGCCTTAGAGAATACGGGCCTAAGCCCGGAGAAAATGGAGTCGCCACCTGAACGGGTCGAAAAAAAGAAAGGGGTGGATTACTCGATTCTTAAGGAATCCCCAACCCCTTAATGGGTCCAAAAAGTTGAGTTCGTGTGGGGAATGTGAGAAATGGCCTAGCACCCCCACAATGCCCTGTTCATTGGAACCAGCCTCCTTTGCAGGTCTTAATATTATAAAATTCTTAAATATAACAATATTATCCATACTACACACAACAATTAAAATAAAGCATCATTATATTAAAATTAAAGCAATGTCTAAACAAAGTAAATAAATGGACACCCATCCGAGGATGGAAACATGTACTTATATCGTCCATGTCTAAAACTAAATAGGACACCCACCGAAAGGTGGAAATATTTCTTTTACATTGGTCCAAAATATAAAAGCAATTTAAATTACATAAAATTTAACTAATGAGGTACCCACAAAGTGGAAACATACCTCTTACAATTTTAATACCAAAACAAACAAATAATAATCATAATAATAAAGAGAATATCCATCCATGATAAATTAAATAAATCAAGCATTGAAATTAAATAAATCAACCATCAAAACATATAATAAACGACATAATCAAATCCAAAATTAAATAAAGCAAATAAAGATACAAATTTAGGTTTATGTCTCAATTTAGGGTTCTTTAATTAACATTTAGGGTTTGAGATTTTGAAATTATTATTATTATTATTTAGGCTACTATGAGAGTTTTTTGGAAAAATGAAATTGATTAGGGTTTTATAATTTTAAGAAAGTAGTAAGGTTTTTTTAGTTAATCAAATTAGGGTTTAGAGCTAACATCATGAAATTAGGGTTTTGGAACCTTAAGACATTTAGGGTTTAGGTCTCACGGTTACTGGTTTGTGGTTACTGAGTTAAGAATTAGGATTTAGATTTACTATATTGGGTTTTAAGTTCACTAGATTAGGGCTTTAGGGTGTTGATGAACTTGTCATAAAGTTTTTATGTTTTAAGAATTAGGGTTTAGGAAAACTAGGGTTTACTGGATGGGGTTTTAAGAGGATTAGGATTTAGGAAAATTAAGAAATTAAGACACTGGGGTTAAGGTTTTGAAAATTAATAAGATAGTTTAGGCTTTTTAGACAGGTGTAATTAGGATTTTAGATTTGAAAAACATGTTTTAAGGCTATTAAAGTTTTAGGATTTTACGGTTAAGATATCAAGGTTTTATAATTTGAAATCTCAATTCTTTGGATGATGATTTTGAATTTAGAATTTGATGCTTTTCTGTGATCAAAGTTGAGTGTGCTTTTATTATTGATTGTAATAACTACTTATGCATTTTTTAGGTGAAATAGTAATTGAAAGCCAAATTATTGTTGAAAGATTAAAATAACTCACTGAATAAAGCTATAACAAAATAGCTACTGTGAAGGTTTGAAAATGAAATTAATTAAGAAATAGGGTTTGAATAACTTAGGGTTTATGAAATTAGATTTGTGTTGAATGATTATATTATTTATTTTAAGTAAGATAGTAAGTATTGTATGGATTAACTTATGCTACTGCATAAACTAGATTGAAGGAAGAATTAAACAACCAAGGCAGTGTGATGATGGCTTCAAAGATGAAGATGATTAATGATTGAATAAATAGAAGTTAGAGTAATTTACCTACGTTTGAAGGCTCCACCAAATTTGAAGAGATTGAAGCAAGTTGTTGCCTGCTTCATATTTGATTTTGGTTGAGCAAAGCAATCTGGAGATGATTGCTTCCTTTGGTTGCTATCTCTTGAATTTTTCCTTGCTTGCTAGGGTTTTCTTTTGGCCAAAAGAATTGAGAGTCCCAAGTTTGGTTCTAAGTTTCATCCTTCAAAGTCAGAAGTCCCAAAGTCCAGATCCCCCATTTTCTGAAGTGTTTTAATGTGGTATTTATAGGAAAAAAATCCAAACCCAATTCTAATTGTCTAAGGAAATTAAAATCATGTAGGAAAATAAACCAAAACCAAATAGAATTCAGTTTCAAAAAAAACTGCGTTGGAAAAAATTGCGCCGGCAAAAAATTGCTGCGGGCTACGAAAATTGCCAGAGCTGGGGCGGGCCAGCCCCTGCGGCGAATTGGCCCGAGCCAATTCACTTTTGGCGACAAAAATTTTTCGTTGCCGATTTTTATTTATTTATTTATTTATAACTTTATTAATATTACCTTTTTTATTTTTATTAAAAATTATAAATAATAAATACTAAAATAAATATTATTTAATTAAAATATCACAAAAATTATTTTGGACTATATAAAAAATATTGACCAGACTGGGTCAAAAATTAAGGGTCTACAATGTAATTATGCCAAATGTAGGCATAATTCTGCTACATTGAATATATAGCTAGAAAATTGATGAAACTAATGGAAATGGGTGAAAACAATGAAAAATAGTGGAAATTGGCATAACTGCCGGAGAATGAGAAAATATGTGATTGTTTAAAGAAAGTGTGTGCAACCTTATGTAATATCAATTTTCAGAGTATTGAGTTTATTGTTATATTGTATATCGATTATTTGACTTCGGGCCAAATGCTGGGCATCATTATTATTGCCTTTGGGTCAGATGCTAGGTATCACATTTATTTGCCTTCGGGCTAGACACTAGGCATCAATATTATTTGCCTTCGGGCCAGACACTGGGTGTCAAATATTAGTCCAAAGTAATATATTTGGAACTTGACTATATAAGGTCATTTGGGCCCAATACATGTGAGTATGGGATGAAATTATTTGATGAAATTAAATGTATGACTTGCTTCATTAGCTTGCATGCCAAGCTAATATGTTGAATTGAGTTGTATTTCTGCATTACATTGTCATTAGTTTTTATTTATATCAAAGTATGCTAACCAGTATTGCTTAGTGCGACTTGCTCATTACGTAAGTGACAGGGTTATTTCTAAGAGCCCTACTAGACCAGAGCCGGTGTAGAGTGTTTCGGCTCAATTTCTAGTTTTCTTCTGCCTCGTGAGTTCAGGACCAGTTGCTAGCATGTGTAAGTTCATTTTGAAGAACTTAACTTTTAATTATGTAGATTAAATTTTTAAATATAAAATTGTGGTAAATTATAAATGTTGGTTTTGATTTTGGGGATTAGGGATATGTATTTGTATATATGTGTATTTGAATATCTTGGAGAAGTGAAGGGGTTTTTGAAAGTATGAAATGGTTGAAAATATTTAGGAGTATTTGTTCTTGCAGGTTGTGAAAACAATTGTTTTTGGGAATGTTTGTATTATAGACAAAACTTTAGCGAATTTTTGTTGGTGATTTATTTACAAAAATATTTATTTTTGGCACCTAGAATTATTGTAAAATGTTTTTATTTACTTCCTAAAATATATTAGAAGTCTATGAATATATATCATGGAAATATGGAAATTTTTTTAAAAGGAACAGTGACATTCTAATACCGTATATGCATGCTTTATGTATACCGGATATATATTATATATATGGGGTATTAGGGTATTACATCCTAGGTTTGATCTAGGCATGCAATGAAAATTGGGCACCTTGAAACCTAAGTTTTAGTTGATAAGCATCGAGTTCGATGGTAATTGGAATTTAGAAATGTAATACCCCTGCCCAAGTAGGTCAATAAAAAGGCATGTGATAATATTTAATTTGTTAATTGGAATTTTAAGAAAAAAAATAGCTAAATTATGCATGTAAATTAGAGGAACTAGAAAATTATATTAAATTATTGAATTAAAAACTAGAATACAAATACGCATGTAGACAAATTGGTGCAAAAAATGGAATTTATAAATTAAATTAGTAGCTAGTTTAAAAATAACTCAAGTCTAAAAATCAAGAAGTATATAGATATAGAGACTAAAATATACTAGTCAATTTAATTAGCTAAAGTCACATATTATAAGTGAAAGATGAAAAATGGAATAACAATAGTAGTTAATTAAGTAAATGCAAACTTAATTGGAGGAGTTTAGTTAAGATAAAACAATTCATTTACATGTGAAAACCAATATCCTTAGAATGTAACCTTGTTATCATTAGTTAAAACCAAAATTTTGCTAATTCAAGGACAATTTCCTAACAAATTAATGAGTGAGGGGCTTAGGTGTCGTGATATGTAGAAGTGGAGAAGTTAAAAACATGATAGACAAGGTAGGTTGAAGGGCCAAATTGAAAAAAGAAAGGAGAGTTAAGAAAGGACGGGACAACTGTCATAACATTCAAAAGGAGAGAACAAAATCAAAGAACAAAACCTGCTTGATGGAGAGCCGAATTTCTTAGGCAGAAAAATAAAGAAGAAAATTCAAGCTAAATGATCATTTACTGCCAAAACCCACTGGAACCAAGATGAGATAAATACGCTTCAAGCAGATAGTTATTGTCCATAAACACTTAACAAATATTCAGCTCAAATTAAGAGAAAGTGAGGCTAGAGGAAGAGGGCTGGTTCGGACAAAACAAGAGGCAGAGGTAGTTGCTAGAAATTTCTGCATTTAAGGTGAGTGTTTAACACGTAAACTTAAAGAAACTTATGTTTGTTGATTATTTAAGAATTTATTTGGAAGAACTTGTAATGACTTGAAAATGGAAACCCATGACTTCTGGGTGAACTTTCTAAGACTAATCCCATGACTTAGCCTAATTTTCTAATGTTCATGTTGGCAAAACCCAAACTAGTAAGGGTCAAATCACTACGCCATGTACACACAGATAAAGAAGAAACTTACCGACATACTTTACGGCTTATGGCTATTCTGTTTACAACCTATGGCTATTCCGTTCTGGTATGTCATATGGTCCTTGTAATTGTAACACCCCGATTTTTATGTATTTAGAAT
This sequence comes from Garcia nutans, assembly GCA_947685225.1. NCBI lineage: Eukaryota > Viridiplantae > Streptophyta > Magnoliopsida > Malpighiales > Euphorbiaceae > Garcia > Garcia nutans. Next base: position 8,169,800 of record CANTUV010000024.1, on the reverse strand, counting down.
AGTAAATATGGGAGAGTAAATAGTTGTAATGGATAGAGAAAATATAAGATGAATATATATGATAGATGTAATATATATGTATATGTTATATATATTTAAAATATATTTAAAATAAACATGACATATATAAGACATATACATATATCCAACATATAAACCATATATACATGAGGTATAATTGGTTGTAGGGGAAGTTAATTTTAATTAAATAATAATAATAATAATAATAATAATAATAATAATAATAATAATAATAATAATAATAATAATAAGTGAAGAGGACAAAGTCAAGGAAGGAAGAAGATGTGTGGTAGAAAATTAAAGTGGAAATTATTTATAATATTTTATTTATATAAGATAAGGATGAGAAAAGAAGAGATAAGTCTTCTTCTTCTTCTTTTTCTTCTTCTTCATCCTGAGTTTGAGAGAGAGGGCAGAAGAGTGAACTTTCTATGTTACATATCAAATTTTACAAGAGATTCAAGAGGGATTAAAGGAAGTAGTCAAGATTTGGCAAGTAATTCAAGTAAGTACTTTTTCTTGAGTTTATTTTATGGATTATATATATATATAATATAGCTAGTGAGAGAAAGTGATGATTAGTTGAATAATATAATGATTGTTATTATGATTTTGTGTTTAGATTAACGAGAAGTAAAGAAGAGTAAGCTTGGAATAACCAAAGATTGTACATATAACTTCTTTGGTTTGTATTTATGATCTTGAGTTTATATATATAATCTTGAGGTTGTACCTATTTGATTTAACATTATTTGGAGTTGTTTATGCGATATGTGAGTGTTGTATTGATGAAAATAGAGTGAAAGAGTATTTTTGCGATGTCATGGGCGTACCTAGAGATTTAGCCTGACATGCCCAATGACATGTCCATGTCTCTAGGCGTGTCAAAGTCAATATAATACAGGATTAAAAAGACACGGCCAGTGACACGTCCATATCTCTGGACGTGTCGTAGCTATTGTAACACAGGACTAAGTGCACGGGCAGTGATACGGCTATGTCTCTGGGCGTGTCATAACTACTGTAGGGCAAAATTAAGGACATGGGCAGTGACGCGCCCATGTCCCTGTGCGTGTAAAAGTTTCTATAAGTTGAGTGTCACTTGAAGAATTATAATAAAATTTGTTGATTATGTTAAGAATTAGTATGTTGATGAGTCATATGGTGAGTGTGGCTCATGTTTGCATGATGAAAGTATGAAATGGGAAAATGTATTTGGATGCCAAGTGTAAATTATAAATGAATAATGATTATGATAAAGATGAGATAAATGTGATATTATTATTAGTTTGGAAAGTTTATATAGTATGAGTTAATGAGAAACTCCAAAGTATGGAGTATTGAATTAAGTGTTATGAGTTGAGAAGGAAAGAGAGGATTTAAGTTGTCTATTTGAAATAGATAGATTGATGTTATTAATAACTTGACTATTCATATCTTGATTAGAAGATGAAGTTATGAAGAGTTAGAGAAAGTAAAGATTTAGGTAGTTTGGCTTGACTTTTATTTATGTTGCATTACATTGGGCTTAACACATTTTGGATGAAAAATGTTTTAAGCTATTGGATATATTGAACATTGATGAACAATGTGCTATGATATGTGATTTGTCATGTATGCATTAAATGCATTGTGAAGCCATTGATAATGGCTAAATTGAGTATAAAGTGAAACGTGTGCAATATGTGAAAATGACCCAAAGTGTTTGGGTAATGTGGTTTGTTGTGTATGCATTAAAGATGTGAAAAGCCTTTGACAATGGCTAGATTGCATAGAATGTGATACATTGTGATGATATGACATTGAAATGATGAAATGAAATGATATGACATTGAAATGATGAAATGAAATGATATGTCATTGAAATGATGAAATGATATGATATGACATTAAAATGAATGAGAAAAATGAGAAATGAGGCAATGTGCCTAAATGATAATGAGAAAATGAGGCAATGTGCCTAGTTGAATATGAGAAAATGTGAAAGAAATGGATAATAGAAAATATGAAATAATTGTGTGCCTAGTATGTTATTCAATTTTCAGAGTTCTGTGTTTGGCGGCATGCCTATGAGGTTATCCTCATTATTTGCCTTTGGGCCTAGCTTTTAAGCAATTATTATGATCTGCCTTTGGGGCTAGCTTTTGAGCAATTACTTGATTTTTCTTCAGGGCTAGACACATGGTGTCAACTTGGACCAAAACAGTAACTCTGAGATTTGAATAGCATATTAGATCCTTTGGGCCATGCTTGTGTTTGTTATTGATCAATATGCTAAAAATTAAATTGTATGTTACATAGTGACATGATGTGCATAAGCATCGCGCATTGGCATTGCATCTAAATTGGTAAATGATGAAAGAATATAATGATAAATGATGTTAGTGTGTGAATGTGATTTTCTGTAATTTATGTATATGTTGTTTATAAGTACCACTAAGCTTTTGAGCTTAGCGCAGTTGTGTGAATAGCGCAAGTGAGTAGATTGCTGATATGAGAATTGGAGAGTGGTGCTACAAGAGAAGGTGTGTATAGACCCTTAATTTTTTACCTAGTCCAGTTCGATATGTTTAAATAGTCCAAAATAATTTTTTGTGGTATTTTAATTAAATAATATTTATTTTTAATAAAAATAAATAAAAATAAATAAAAATCGGCGATGAAAGAATTGGCGATAAAAATCACTGGCTATGAATTAGCCGCAGGAAAAACGTGCGGCGAATTGGCCACAAGCCAATTCGCCACAAATGTTACTTGCGGTGAATTGGCCTGTGACCCGCGCCCAGCCCACAACATCCCACAGAAAATGTTTTGCCAGCGCAGTTTCACACACTAATAGCCCAGCCTGCTCGTAATTTTTTTTTTGAAACCCTATTCTACTTGGTTTTTAATTTTATTTCCCAAATGGTTTTTATTTCCTTAACCAATTAGTATTAGGTTTTATTTTTTCTTATAAATACCACATTAAACACATAGAAAAGGAGATTAGGGGTTTTTTTTCTGCCAGAGACAGTTTATTTAAGAGTTGATTAACAATCTCAAGCTTGAAGGATCAAGAGGCAGCAAACAACATACAACCCATCAAAGGCAGCCCATACTGTCTTTGTTATTGTTCAACTAGAATTCAAAATTGTGGTGGAACCAACAACGGAGGTTTGACTCTCTATTGACTTGTTTATGTTTACAGTAGCTTCATCATTCAAATTGATCAATTGTTTAAACATACTTGTTTTTGTTATTTGATCAATTGTTTTATTTACCATCCAAACTTTATTTAAAACCTTAAAAATTATTTTTCAAAACCCTAATGCCTTAATACCCGTAAAATATATTTTTGAAATCTAAAACCCTAATTACACTTTTCTAAAACTACAAAGCAATAATTTATTTTCTTAAAACCCTAACCAAATCTATTTTTCTAAAATCTCAGTAGCCTATTCTTTCCAAACCCTAAATCCAATTTTCATGATCTTCAATCTTATTTATTTAAACCCTAAAATTTAATATTATTTTCATAAAACTTTCAAAACCCTAAATCTTTCAAACATCCAGTAGCCATATTACTTCTTTTATATTAAATATTTTTCAACTAATGAATTCAATATATACAAACCCTAATTGTTAAACATGAAACCAAAGAAACCTAAATTCTAAATTTATATACTTACTGTTTTATTTAAATTAGATGAATGTTTATTATATATTTTGACTGATGTTTGATGTCTTTGATGAATGATTTACTTATAATGAATGGTTGGCTATTTTTATTGATTTGTTTTGATTTCAAAACATTGTAAGAGGTATGTTTCCATATTTTGGGTACCCCATGTCATGAGCATCATGTGATTTATTTTATTTTAAAGTTTTTGGACTAATGTAAAGGACACGTTTCCACCTTTCGGTGGGTGTCCTATCTAGTTTTAGACATTGGATGATGTAAGGACATGTTTCCATCCTCGGATGGGTGCCCATTTCTTTGCTTTGTTTGGACATTGTTGTGATTTTAATAAAGAATTTATTTATTCTTATGAACACATGTAATATGGTTAGTATCATTATATTTAAGAATTTTATAATATTAAGACATGCAAAGAAGGTCGATTCTAATGAACAGGGCATTATGGGGGTGCTGAGTCATTTCTCACCTTCCCTACACGTACCCAACTTTTTAAACCAAATAAGGGATTGGGGATTCCTTAGGAATCGAGTCATCCACCCCTTTGTTTTTTCCCAGCTTGTCTGGGTGGCGACTCCATTTTTTTTGAACTTAGGCCCGTTTTCTCTAAGGCCCCGAGCCTAAACAGTGCTGAAGTCGCAAGAACCATTCCACTGGGAGTGGGGTCAAAATTTCCCGCTCACAGTGGCTACTGCACTGGGGATAAGAGAAGTTGATTTTGTTGGTCTTTTTGTTATTCTATTCTTTCTTATCATGATATTATCCATTGCATCATTTAGATTGCATTGTGTACGTGAGTTAGGACACCCGTGTTGTGTTATATAAGGGATACCATACTTTCACTCAAGGTATAGAGATCGAGCATGGCATGACCACTCATAGCCTTGTACCTTTTGGTATATACTTACTATGGGAACCTAAGCCTTTCAACCCAAAGACTAAAACTCATATAATTGGCCTAGTTACTTTCCTTAGGTTTTACCCCAAATGCTTGTTGTTTGAATATGGTTAGTTTATCTTGGTTTAAATCATGACTTATTTGGTTTGTTCTTTTTCTAATATAACCTAAGTACATTGTAAGCTTAAAATAAAATTTTTCTTTAAAGTCTGAAAGACCAAAGCAATTTTCAAAATATTTCAAAATGGTCTTTAGATATAAAACTTTTCCAAAAACTAGTTCTTTTCTCATGACTCAAATACAAAGCCCAAAATCCATTTTTTTAAAATATTTTTATAATGGGCTTAGAAACAAAATTATTTTCATCCAACCTTTAAAAGACCTTACAAGTTATTTAGGTCAAATATGAAAATACCAAAAATCAATTATGAGCCTAGTTTATGCTAAGAGTTATTAATCATGGGCTTATTTTTGGAATGAATCATTAGTTACTTTTTCAAGTGAGAAATATATTTATAATAAACCTCTTATTTTAGTTTTAATCCAATATAACATAAAAGTTACTTTAGTTGGTTGAATGGATTAAAACCTAATTAATGGGAATTATCATGAACTGATTTCCAATTTTAAAAATGTAACTATTGGTTGAAACATTCGAGGGAATTATTCGAAAACAAGATACCCCATGTTGGTATTTTGTTAACCATATTACCTAGGAAAAGTGACTCGCCATTCATGTGTGGATGTTATAAGGTTGGAAGGAACATCCTATTTATCCTTGTTTGTTTATTATTTGTGTATACATGTATACATACATACATACATCACATGACATATCATTAATCCCTTCTGGCTCACAACCCTGGATTACGACAGTTCAAAAGCTTATGACAATCCGACCTACTCCAAAGACAAAGAATCTAGCAGCAACTCAATTACTTTCTCACCAAAAGCAATGGAGCCCGAAAAAATTCAAAGAATGGTGGACGACACCCTCAATGCTAAAATGGAAGAACTAAAGGAGACCCTGACTGAGACCATGAAGAACCAATTGGCTATAATTTTAGGAAACAATGCCGAAGCATTTGCTAGCACCAAGAAGCCAAAGGACAAGGGGAAGGATAAAGTTGGTGAAGTGGTTTTTGATGATGACAAGGTAGTCATCGATGATGATGATGACTGAGATCAATACTTCCAAGATCCTCAAGACAAGAAGAAGGAACCAAAGGTTGTTGAAAGATCAGCTATGGAGAAAACTGAAACTTTAGATATTGAGAAGATGATTGCTGACCTGGAAAAGAAGTTTGAAAAGAAGCTGAAAATTGAAGAAATGTCCGAGGTTGACTAATTGCTTAAGCTAGATGAAGAAGTTCCACATAAGTTCAAGATGCCATCCTTTGCAAAGTTTGATGGAACCAAAAATCCTCACCTCCATGTGAAGCATTATATCACTGCTATGCAGTCTACCTGAGCTACTAAGGCTCAAACTATAAGGTACTTTATACTATCATTGGATCCCATTATCCAAAATTGGTTCAATACCATAGATGATGGCATACAAAAGAGTTGGGATCTACTATACAAGGCCTTTATCCAACAATATGGATACAATGTTGAATTAGAAGTTACTCTAATGGAGTTAGAGTCCATTAGACAAAGGTCGAATGAAAACTTCATGGACTATATGAAGAGGTGGAGGAATAAGGCTGCATTGCTCAAGAGAAGGCTTGATGAATCTGATCAAATTAGAATGATTGTGAGAGGGGTGTTACCTAGCCTTCGCGAAAGGATGTCACATACACTAATTATGGATTTCAAGGACCTTTTGCAAGCTGGACTATAAATTGAAGAGTAGGAAAGAGAGAAAAAACACTTTTCAACAAGAAGGAACGAGAAAGGAAACTACCAGTCTAGTAACCAAAGCATGCAAAAGGCAGTTGGTGTTAATGCTACTGGCCAAGGAGGAAGAAGGCAATTTTTAGAATTGGAAAAACTACTGTCTTGGGTTCTTAATAGGCTTCAAAAGAAGGGATTGTTACAACCCTTAAATCCTCAACTTTTGCCTAACCCTCTCCCACCTAATTTTGACACTAAGACATTTTGTCAATTTTATCAAATGCAAGGGCACGACATGAATAGATGTGTGAGGTTGGGGCATGAGATCCAAAATTTGATTGATAGTGGGAAGCTGCCTGAGCCCAACAAGCCAAACACCAAAGACAATCTACTGCCAAGGTTTAATAGAGTACCATCACCAGCAACCTTCATGATTGGAGGAGGTTTGCATGAAAGTTTTGTCATGCCTTCTTTCCAAGATGTGGGTAGAGAAGCAACCAAAGAAGAAGTGGCGTTTAGCAAAATTAAACAAACTGTGGTTGGAAAAGAAGTAGCAATCTGTGTTGTAAATGAGTTTCGGGATTCAAGCGATAGTGATGATGATCTTGTACCCAAAAAGGAGGAATGGACCCTGTCCGAGCCTGAAGAAGATGAAGTAATGAACACTAGATCTGGTAAGACTTATGCAAGGCCACCACCTAAGGAGGTAGAAGCTAGTAAAGGAAAGGAAGTCTAAGTGGAAAACAAAGAAGAGGAAGATGATACTGTACTTAAGCAGTTAAAAAGAACTTAAGCAAGTGTCAGCATTTGGGACTTATTAGCTACTTCTAAGAAGCACCGTGAAACTATGGCCAAGGCCTTGGCTAGCATTCCACCTCTATAACATCGGAGGAGCTGGTTAACTTCATAAAAGTTGAAGGAGTAATGAAGTATGAAGAAGTTCAAAAGAAGAGTGGAGTTGACATGGGAATGGTATCTTTCTCAGATGCAGATTTATTGGAAGAGGGGAGAGATCATATCCGCCCTCTCTTTATCAAAGTAGAAGTCAAAGGAAAAAGGACTTCATGCGTAATGGTTGATGATGGGTCCACCATAAATGTTTGCCCACTTAAAATTTTACCAAAGCTAGCTATGTCAACAAGATATCTAAGCCCAACATAGGTAACCATTAGGGCTTATGACAATACCAAGAGGCACACCGAAGGGACATTCAAAGCCATTGTAAAGGTTGGTCCAATTGAGTATATAGTAGAATTTGTGGTTTTGGACATACCTATTAGTTTTGCTCTACTTTTGGGATGACCATGGTTCCATTCTCTAGGTGGAGTTCCTTCCACCCTTCATCAAAAGATCAAATTCCCTAACAGAGATGAGATGATAGTCATCGAGGCTGAAGATAATGAGGTTGTTAATACTCTAATGATTGAGAGGCCTCTCAATGGTTTTCGAGTAGCTGGAATTTCTGATGATGAAGCAGTGGACTCTAAGGTCTTGAACATGATGAAGAACATGAGCTACCTTCCCAGAGCTGGTCTTGGAAAGGCCAAGGCTGGTGTGACAAAGATTCTAGACTTCAAGACTCAAACTTCCAAGAAAGGGTTGGGGTATGAAGAAGCTAGCAAAGATGTTCATCTAAAGAAAAATGAGAAGATGAGCTTCCCACCACCAGGAGAGATCTTTGTCAAAGCTCCAGACATGGGACCACTCTGAGGAAAGCCCGAGCCAATCATGTTAATCAAAAAGTTGATCCCGAGTTTTGAAATTTTTGCTGATGATGCCGAGCTAGTGGAACAAGTGAAGAAAGAGCTCACCTTGCCAGCCGACAAGGAGCCCAATCCAGAAGGGGAGAAAAAAGCTGTTGTGAAAGTTGAGAAAACTCCAGAGAGATTGCTGCCCAGGTTGAAGAAAAGTTTGAAGATGTCCTGCTTTGTTCCTCAAGCATCCACTGTGAGTCAGAAAGGAAAGGGTAAGAGCATACATGTAGCATAAATTATCATGGAATAGGAAATCCTACCAGGCAATTCATATCAACGCCCTGTGGATGAGATGGCATCGTCGGTTAATTAGAATGAGCAAATGGAGGTGCGACAAAGGAAGGTCCAGCCTCATGACCAAATGAGCCAGTGGCCTACAAATAATCATTAAAACAGTCAAAACAAGTTAAGAAAGAAGTAATTGTAATGGAAAAATAGTAAAAGTTTATCTGAGAGGTGCTAGCTCCGAGATGCGGGACAGACCCTCCTCCCTCTCCGTGATACTCCTCTTTATTGCTATCTTCCTTTTCCTCGAGAATTTCTCGGATGCCAACAGGAGATAAATCAAAGTTCAAGAGCCCTACTCAATTAAACTAGGCATATGATACACCCGGTGGATAGAGAAAGGTTTTAACATCATAACCGTGTCGAGCTAGCCACCATGCATTCTCCGGTATCGATGCGATATTTAAAGTATACTCCAGGCAATTCATTGGGATCCTCTGTTGCTCAGGACCAAGGAATCACTCATACACCCTCTCTCCGAGAAACCAGCCACTAGACACAGGGCCATCAATGACTCGGCACGTATGCTGAAAAGGCAGTGCGACATTCATGGAAGAAGTCCAGTTTGTCGGCTCTTTTGTGTTCCACCAAGCCAAATTGACCTACAAAATGACATAAGGTAAGTGAACTTTTATATAAATTTTAAAGTATACTAATACTATTTTACCTGGCCTCAGGTTAAGCAACTCAAGAGATAACGCTAGGTGTGCACATAGTGAGAGCCAGGAACTTGTGAGTAGGGATTTTTGCCCCCACTCCCGGTGGAATGGTTCTTGTGACTTCAGCACTTTTTAGGCTCGGGGCCTTAGAGAACACGGACCTAGGTCCGAAAAAAATGGAGTCGCCACCCGGACGAGCCGGAAAAAAGAAAGGGGTGGATGACTCTATTCCTAAAGAATCCCCAACTCTCTAATGGGTTTGGAAAGTTGGGTATGTGTGGGGAAGGTGAGAAATGGCCCAGCACCCCCACAACGTCCAGTTCATTAGAACTGGCCTCCTTTACATGTCTTAATATTATAAAATTCTTAAGTATATCAATATCATTCATATTACATGCAACAATTAAAATAAAGCATCATTATATTAAAAATCAAAGCAATGTCCAAGCAAAGCAAATAAATGGACACTCATCCGAGGATGGAAACATGTCCTTACATCGTTCATATCTAAACTAATAGGACACCCACCAAAAGGTAGAAACATATCCTTTACATTGGTCCAAAATATAAAAGCAATTTAAATTACATAGAAATTAATTAATGAGGTACCCACAAAGTGGAAACATACCTCTTACAACATTTGGAAATCAAAATAATCGATAAAAGTAAATAACCATTCATAAAAAAAAATCATTCATCAAAGATATTAAACATCAATATATAATAAACATTCATCCATGATAAGTTAAATAAATCAAGCATTGAAATTAAATAAATCAACCACCAAAGCATATAATAGACTACATAATAAAAAATAAAGCAAGTAAAGATACAAATTGAGGTCTACTGTTTCTATTTAAAGTTCTTTAATTAATATTTAGGGTTTTGAGATTTTAATATTATTATTATTATTTGTTATTTATTGAGGCTACTATAAGTTTTAAGAGAATTGAATGGGAATAGGGTTTTATAATTTAAGAAATTAGTAAGGTTCTTTGATTGATCAAATTAGGGTTTAAGGGGTAAAATTATGAAATTAGGGTTTTAACATTTTAAGATGTTAGTTTTATAATTCTTAGCTATTGGATTATTATTTTGGATTTACTATATTGGGTTTGAATGTTTGGGTTTATAAGGTTTTAAGGTTTTAAGGATTAGGGTTTAGGAAAACTAGGGTTTATGGTTTTGAGGGAATTAGGGTTTAGGAAAACTTAGGGTTTAGATTAACTAGTTTAGGGTTTACTGTCTTGGTTTTGGAATTGAAAAAAATAGTTTAGAGTTTTCTAAAGTAATTGTGATTTTTAGAAACTGTAAAGTAAGTTAGGGTTTGGAGATTTAACAAAACATTTGGAAATTTTGGAAAAGAGTTAGATGAAAATAGTTTAGGGTTTTTTTTAAGTTTTTTGAAATAGACAAAACAATTTAAGGTTTTTGGAAACAAAAGAAACGAATTAGGGTTTTTAAAGTATTTGAAAACAGAAGAAATCATTTAAGGTTTTTGGAAACAAAAGAAATAAATTAGGGTTTTTTAAAGTATTTGAAAACAAAAGAAATCATTTAAGGTTTTTGGAAACAAAAGAAACGAATTAGGGTTTTTAAGGTATTTGGAAATAGAAGAAATCATTTAAAGTTTTTGGAAACAAAAGAAACGAATTAGGATTTTTAAGATATTTGGAAACAGAAGAAATCATTTAAAGTTTTTAGAAACAAAAGAAATGAATTAGGGTTTTTAAGATATTTGGAAACAAAAGAAATCATTTATGTTATTGAAACAAAGATCAATGTTACTACATATTTATAGATCAAGGTTTTGTGTGTATATTCTTATGAATCAAAGAAACAAAGCTATTGTGATCATGAGCAATGTATAATTAAGGATCAAACCTGCGTAGTTGGTTCCACCAAAAAGTTGCTTTCTGGATAAACAAAGACAAAGGCAAGATTGCTGCCTTTGATGGCTTGATTGCTTGCTTGCTTGCTTATTTCTCTCAAATCTAAAGTTCCACTATCCGATCCAAGTCCAAAGTTCTCTCCCCTAAAAAGTCCCCCTTTTTTTGGTCCTTTAAAGTGTTATTTACAGGAAAATTTATATGATTAATCCTAATTGTTTAAGAAAACAAAAATTCATTCGGAAAAGAAACCAAAACCAAACAGAATTTGGTTTCGAAAAAAATTGCGTTGGAAAATTTTGCTGGGGAAAAAATGATGCGTGCCATAAGGGAATTTGCGAGAAACTGAGTGAAAAATTGTGAGCTGGGCGCGGCGGCCAAAGCCATTTTGCCCGCAGGAAAATCCTGCAGGCAAAATTGGCCTTGGCCAATTACTTTTGGCGACAAATTGTTTCGTCTCCTATTTTTCCATCGTCGATTTTTATTTTTATTTTTATTTTGGTTTATTTATTTATTTATTTATTTATTATTTTATTTTATTAAAACTTATAAAAAATAAATACTAAAATAAATATTATTTAATTAAAATAACACAAAAATTATTTTGGACTATATAAAATATATTGGACCGAACTGGGTTAAAAATTAGGGGTCTACAGAATTGCTACACGATCTGACAACCAAAATTTCAATCTCAGATACCCAACTCTCTCTCGGGAAATGCCAGATACCCTCACAAGATTGTGCTCATATATCCATACCTACAACAATAATGAAAATCAAATTCATGCAAGTATAAGAATGGAATTGACATTGGTAGAAGAAGAGTACGTCGACAACCACCATGAAACCAACGAAAGACTTCTTATTCTTGCAAATTTTATCTAGTCCATGATAGAGACATGCAAGACCAGCTTCACCCCAGCCGTAAAGCGGTGCCATACTCACATTAGTAAGGGCCCTCAACACCGACAGATTGATGGCAGATTTGGTGCTACATAAAATAGTCGACCCAAGGAAATATAGTAAAAATCCTTGAGCATATTGTTTGGCTATTTCTCTATAAATCCGTCCATCGTAGTTCATCCAATACTCCAAATCTGCTCAATTTTTATCTTGAAAGACCCTTTTAATGATGGTTCCATACCGATTAACTGTTGGACTTCTTCGTATGTCAGAATATCATTAGTAAGAGGGACCGGAAGGCTATAGTACCGAATACCAGTTATGGCTGTATAATCGACTGGCCCAATGGTCATCACTCCTATAAATAGATGAAAAGTATGGGTCGTGTCCATCCACCGCTCCGATAATGCTTGAACTACACTCCTGTCTATCAAACACTCATTAGATGGTAATTGCAAGCTAAAGCTTTCAAGACCACAATCTCGGACAATCCATTTTTTTCGAGAGGGTGCTACATCATACCATTGTCGGGCTTTATAGACACACCCTCTGCCCCGGATAACACAGCGATCACGCAAACACAGAGCCAGGTAAGTTAGCACGAGATAAGTATATCATCATACCAATACTACTGATTCATAGACTACATTTATTCATTATGTCCTATTCTAATTTATCTATTTATTTATTTATTAAATAGTCCACTAACTAAATTATTTGTGCTATTAAAATAATAAAAATTTTAATAATAAAAATTTTCTATGCAACTTAATAATAAAAATTTTTCAATAAAATCAAATAATGAATACATATTTGTGCTATTAAAATATTAAGTTGCATTGTTACCTTAGTTTTTTGATTTGGAATGCAATGAAGCTGCATCCCAGCCAGTAGACTTATAGTTCATTTTCATTTCGTCGAATAAATTCCAATAACTCAGCATTGGATCGAGGTCCTGATCTCAAAGCATGCATCTTCTCCTTAACTCTCTACTTAATTATCTACTTTAACTATGAAAATATGTAAGTATGGATGAGTATTGAAGAAATGGACCATTTATATAGAAAAATTGCAAAGAAAAAAGATAAATAAAAAAGGAAAAACAATATTCTGGTGAAAAAAGAAAAACAAATCAAAAGTAAATATCACTGTTGATAAATAGTAAATGAATAGTTAGTTAATAGTGAGTAAATAATAACTACACAGTGAATAAATAGTAAACTTAATTATTCGATTCAATTATTCAGATATTTGCATGTATACAAATATTTTTGCAATTTTAAAATATTTTTACATGCAGGGGGCAAGAGGATATAGGTATGGTAAAAAATATCTAAATTTTTTGCAAATTTCTTTAGTATCTTACTGACTATAATCACTTTTTTTTGCAGATAACCAAATTATTTTTAAGCCCAGAGCTTACCCCAAATCCATATCCCAAATTATTTCTTAAGTCTAGAACTTATCCCGATTCTAGAACTCAAATTATTTCTTAAGTCTAGAACTTATCCCGAGTCTAGAACCTAAATTACTCTTAAGTCCAGAACTTATTCTAGGTCCAGAACCTAGATTACTTTTAAGTCCAGAACTTATCCCGGGTCTAGAATTTAAATTACTCTTAAGTCCATCACTTACCTCGAGTCTAGAACCAAAATTACTTTTAAGTCCAAAACCCAAATTTCTTTTAAATCCAGAACTTACCTCGGGTCTAGAACTCAAATTACTTTTAAGTCCAGAATCCAAATTATTTTTAAGTCCAGAACTTACCTCAGGTCTAGAACCTAAATTATTTTTAAGCCTAGAACTTACCTCGGGTATAGAATTCAAATCCTAAATTCACCTTGTGTCCAGAATCCAAATTATTTTTGAATCCAGAACTCAAACCAACCTTGGTTACAGAGTCCAGTTTGGCTCTAAAATCCAGTCAAAATCACATTACTTTTCGTTCTCTTTTTCTGTAGTCTCAGATCGCTCAAGCAGGGGGAAAACTGTAGACCCTTAATTTTTGACCTATTCTAGTCTGATATTTTTAAACAGTCCAAAATAATATTTTATGGTAATTTAATTAAATAATATTTATTTTAATAATATTTATTACTTATAATATTTATTTTTAACAAAAATAAAAAATAAAAAAGATAAATAAATAAAAATAAATAAAAATCAGCGACGGAAGAATAGGCGATGAAAATTGCTGCGACGAATTGGCCACAAGCCAATTCACTGTAAATGTTACTTGCAACGAATTGGCCTGTGGCCTTGCGCCCAGCCTGTAGCATCCCACAGGAAATTTTTTGCCAGTGGAGTTTCACACGCTAATAGCCCGGACAACGTGCAATTTTTTTTCCAAAACCCTATTCTACTTGGTTTTTAATTTTATTTTCTAAATGGTTTTTATTTTCTTAACCAATTAGTATTAGGTTTTTATTTTTTTCTTATAAATACCAAATTAAAGATACAGAAAAGGAGATTTGGGGGATTTTTTCAGCCAGAGAGAGTTTATTTAAGAGTTGAGTAACAATCTCAAGCTTGAAGGATCAAGAGGCAGTAAACAACATACAACCCATCAAAGGCAGCTCACACTGCCTTTGTTATTGTTCAACCAGAATTTAAAATTGTGGTGGAACCAACAACGAAGGTTTGACTCTCTATTGACTTTTTTATGTTTACATTAGCTTCATCATTCAAATTGATTAATTGTTTAAACATACATGTTTTTGTTATTTAATCAATTGTTCCACTTATCATCCAAACTTTATTTAAAACCCTAAAAATTATTTTTCAAAACCCTAATGCCTTAATACCCGTAAAATATATTTTTGAAATCTAAAACCCTAATTACACTTTTCTAAAATCACAAAACAACAATCTGTTTTCTTAAAACCCTAACCAAATCTATTTTTCTAAAATCTCAGTAGCCTATTCTTTCCAAACCCTAAATCCAAATTTCATGATCTTCAATCTTATTTATTTAAACCATAAACTTTAATATTATTTTCATAAAACTTCCAAAACCCTAAATCTTTCAAACATCATGTACCCATATTATTTCTTTTATATTAAATGTTTCTCAACTAATTAATTCAACATATACAAAACCCTAATTGTTAAAAATGAATCCAAAGAAACCTAAATTGATGCATGAACTGTTAATTTATATACTTACTATTTTATTTAAATTAGATGAATGTTTATTATATATTTTGATTGATGTTTGATGTCTTTGATGAATGATTTACTTTATAATCAATGGTTGGCTATTTTTATTGCTTTGTTTTGATTTCAAAATATTATAAGAGGTATGTTTCCATATTTTGGGTACCTCATGTCGTGAGCATCATGTAATTTATTTTATTTTAAAGTTTTTGGACTAATGTAAAGGTCACGTTTCCACCTTTCGGTGGGTGTCCTATCTAGTTTTAGACATTGAAAAATATAAGGACACATTTTTATTCTCGGATGGGTATCCATTTATTTGCTTTGTTTGGACATTGTTGTGATTTTAATAAAGTATTTATTTATTCTTATGAATGCATGTAATATGGATAATATCGTTATATTTAAGAATTTTATAATATTAAGACATGCAAAGGAGGTTGGTTCTAATGAACCGGGCGTTGTGGGGGTGTTGGGCTGTTTCTCCCCTTCCCCATACGTACCCAACTTTCCGAACCCATTTAATGATTTTGGAAATGTTACTTCTTAAGAATGAGATTTGATAACATAAAATGTCTTACATTAAATATATTATTAATGTGGAATTAAGGTAAATGTTTAAACAAACATGACATCCTTATATTTTATATGCGTATTGTATGTATACGGTATATTTATGGTATGTACATAAGGTATAGGGTGTTACAGTCCCTTTCTAAAATAGTTTTACTGTGTATGTTATCTACATGAAATTTTTATATGTGTTCTATTCTACACTGAACATTAAATATTAATTTCTCTGTGTGCATATTTAACACCAAAGAACACAGAAGCTACTTAAACCTTAATAAGCTACTTAAGCTGCCAAGAACTTAAAGTGGAAATTAAAGCTCACACTACAAGCCAACACACTCACTCGATCAACGACTCATACTTTGCCATATGTGTTTAATTGTATTGCAGGTGTGTTGCATATAGTAGGACTTTGTGTAATCGACTCTACAAAGTGCAGGACAATAAGAGAAAAGTGTGATATTATTTGTAATATTTATATATTTAATTGTAATGAAGAGAGGGAAAAAATTTTGCATTGAATAAGGAAGATTCTTTGTAATAAATATCGATCTTGGGCAATCTGTGGTTCTTCAAGGCACTCGACAATGTTAAGCTGACCTAGACCCAAGGACCATCAGACCACCTAAATTGGGAAGATGCCTCCAGATTTGAGGGGTGGCAATTCAGATGATTTAAGGATTTTGACATTTTTGCTTGTCTAATCATCAGTTGATGACGAAGTAGTGAGGCTAGTAGGATAGTGCTAGGCTTTGATTGAGTGTACAAGATTGATGGTAGGTTCAATTTGGTCAGGTTAAAATGCTATGGTTAAGCTGTGATCAGGTTAATAACTATAGGAAACTTTAGCTCTAAGTGTGAGGGATTATTCAAGGAGGCCTCAATTAGGTTTGGCCTTGAATTGAGCTGATTTGTTTTGGAGGGCTTAGCCTCAAGTCTAACTTTTCTTAAATGCCTAGGCCTAGTTGTCTTTGGAATGAGTTGGTTCATCAACACATGAAACTTTGGCTTGGGTAAACAAGCTATCGTTTGTTTGGCTTGTGGCCTAATTTTCCAGATGTGGCTATTTTGCTTATTTAGGACATATGCAATTTGTTTGGTTTAGGTTGACTTTGAATGGGTTCTAGCCAAGCTTTTTAGGGCCACTTGGCCTTTGATTTATCTTAAGAAACTCCAATCTAGTTCAGACCCTAGTTACTGATTACTTATGCTATTCAAGAATGGCTCAAGGCTAATGGATTAGCAAATTGGTTTTGGTTTGTGAAGATGGTTTGGCTACTTGGGTTGTCTATGGAAGGCCTAGATTTTATAAATTTGGCCTTGTCATGAAATTTGCTTTGTCTTGATGAATTTTGCCTCTAACGAGTGGTTTCTAGAGTAAGAAGCTCATTGTTCACCCTGGGTAATCCATTTGGTTCAACATTTTGAACACCATTGGGAACCTTGCATTAGGGAACAAGGTTAAAGATTTAGGTGTCTTCATTCATTAGGTTTTTCATATGTTGGGGCTCAAGTGATGAGAAAGATAAGACATTCATTAGATACACTTGCTTTTTTCTTCAACAATTATGATGAGTATTACAACCCAAGCGACAATGAATGGTGGACTTGTTGATATCATTTTATGACACTATCTAGCATAACTGGTACATTGAATGGCTATTAGTGTTTGGTTAACCACAATGACATGGTCCAAGGAGAAGGTGCATTGATGACTAAGCGAGGAGGACACACTAGGGAGGACACTGCACCTACACCTAAGACTTAAGTGATGGTTCTAGGGTATGCCCCTTGGTAGTTTGAGATGACTAAATAATAATGGAACTATGGTCCAAATAAAACATCCTTATTTTAGCTTTAATTTTTACTTGAACTGCTTTTTGAAATTTTTAGCTCGACAAGCTTACTTTAGTTTTTGCTTAAGTCGCCCTCTCAGGTTTTTAGCTTAGAGAGATTTCTTTCTCTTTTTCTTCATCTTCTTTATTTTTTGTTTCATGGAAAACACAACCTTGGCATGAAAGGATTATAATTTTGTATGATTTTAGCTGAACCTAATGAGAGCTGCCGACATACCAATTACATTTGCAAAAGAATCAGGACTACATAGTTCCCATTTTGAGTTAATCCCATCTAAATCTACAAAGATAGTAGCTCTGCCAAATAATGTTTGCTTGAGGAAGCATGGACTAAGTTGAAACTTGTCATCAAGGTCTATTTATAGTATTAAATGTATCCCTTTTTGTGGCTAGCATTCAATTATTATGACACTGAATGTACTTCTGTTCAGGTTGATAGGATGGTTGTCAACTAACTGACCATAGAATAAAGAGATGTTCCTATCATAATGTAGGTGTAGGTTTGTGAACCTTAGAATTTTCACTTCAAGGAAAACCTTCAATTTTGCATCTAAATGTAAACCCATATGATAATTAATCCAATGCAACTAGAATTGCGTGAATTGGAGTTCAAATGGACATGAAACAACAAAAATAAGCCAAGCCATGCGAGATGGTTGCACAATTGGCCACATGTCTCACGTGCTATTGTATGATCCATACCATGGTAGCCTCTGCATGCTTGGTTGGACGTGCAAAGTGCAACAATTGCACTTTAGCTTATGGTACTTCCTCATTTTGGCATGCATAGCTGTCACACCAGACCCCCAAATCTCACATTGAAAATTCATATTTTTCACTCCCTTTTTCTCTATAAATAGAAGTCTCTCCCCACTTATAGGGGGCACCGAAAAAAGCAAACAACTCCTATTTACTACCTTTGGTCATTCTTTTATTCTTATATATTAGTTCTTTTATTTCTTTATACAAAGTTTTAGGCCTAAGCCCAAGCCAAGCCAAGTCAAGTGAAGGTTGAAGCCTTCCACCAAGCCCAAGCCAAGGCCCAATCCTTTCATCAAGCCCAAAGTCAAGGCCCAAGCATTCTTCCAAGTCAAGCCCTAAGGCCAAGCGTTTAAGTCAAGCAAGAAGAAATCTTTAAAGATAATATATCTAAACTTAATCTTTTTCAAGTTTATTAACATAACCAACTTAACTTAATGAACTCGAGCCCTTTGCAATCAAAGGCTTAAACTACTATGGCCCTAATTCCTATTCAAAGGTATATATAGACACATATTGGAATTTCATTCCCAGTGGTGGGCCCATCTAAATACCATAGAAGTAGTTCTCTTTCTTCCTCTTCTTCTTTACCACATTTTTAGTTTATGATTATAAATATTTATCTTTTGGGAAAGCGTGCCTAACCTAAAACCTTTAAGAGCCAAAGTTAGGATCTCCTATGTGGGGTTATAACTTAATTACTTTACCTACTTTATTTATATGCATTGGATGGATGTCATCTTATAAACTGTTTATGCATAATTATTGTCATGTCATTCATAAAATGATTTTTTTCTAAAAGCTAAAGTTTCATTAAGGGAAATTACTTTTTACTTAAAACTTGAAAACTTAGTCCAGGACCTATCATAATTTGTTTTAGATTAGTGCCTTTTGGGTTAAAAAGAAAATATCTTTTTAAAGTGAAATAAAACCTAAAAATTTTCTCAAATAAAATAAATTAAGACAATGACTCTATAAATTGGTTTTCAAAATAAAACCATCTAAATCCTTTTCAAAATAAAAGGCAACCCTTTTCAAAAGAAAAGGTAAAATTTCCAAACCCATGCTCACCAAACTGACAAAAAATGTATGCGATGATTTTGTGTGAAATCGAAGCCATATGAGCACTTTAGCTCCTATTTTAGTAGGCCAGATCGAAGCTCCGATGAGGTCTCACTGTTGGTGACTCCACTAGGGAATTAAAAATATTTTCTAAAAGAAAATTAATTGGACTCTTTTTTCAAGTAAGACTTGATTTTCCTATAGTTAAAATTTTCTTTTCATCAATCATCTTGTATAAAGGGTTCATTACCCTTAGTTTAAGAATCACCTTGGATAAGAAGTTGCATTTACTCGACAACCTTTCTTAGGTATGCTAGGGATAGCAAAAGCATCCAATCTGTGATGACTCCTTAATCATTTTGAGGTATAACAAACATACAATATTGTTCGACCTATTCCAAATTATTTATCCTACATGTGGTTAGGTATATAGATGTCTTAGTGTGAAGGGACCTTTTGGACTAAGCTTATCATAAACTCATTCATGTAATGACCATAGACCCTTTCCCTTAGGGAGTATGAGCCCTAACAATATAACCTGATGACATGATCATGAAACCTTTTTTTCATACATGCATACACGCATGCATCTCATTCATAAAACCCAAACTTTAGAGCTTCCTACCTTAAAACATAAGCCTCGACCTTAACACTAAGGAACCACAAGCCACAAGGGCTTGACCTTTAGAACATCAAAAATTGCCATAAGGGCTTAACCATTGGACATGAATCATTCAAACCCATTGAACCTTAGTCACAAGAGCTAAACATATCCATCTGGACATTAGCCACAAGAGTTAAACCTATCCATATGGACCTCAACCACAAGAGCTAAATCCATCTACATGGACCCTAGCCACAAAGAGCTAACCCTATTAACATGGACCTTAGCCACAAGAGCTAGACCCTTTAGACCACATGGACCATAACTATAAAGGCCTAACCAAGAAACCATATTCCTTAAACATAAAGTCCTAACCCTTTTTAGCCATGGACCGAACCATGCATTATCTTTATTTATGGACCAAACCATGCACTATCCTTAGCTATGGACAGAACCATGCATCATCCTTAGCCATGAAATAAACCATGCACCATCTTAAGCCATGAAACTAGCCATGCATCATCTTAAGCCATGGATAAGGCCATGTACCATCCTAGCCACAGACCTTAGCCATGCACCCATCTCCATATGAAGCATCTTTAGCAATGATCCAAGCCATGCACCTTCCAAACCTAAGCCATGGACCACAACCATGCACTATCCTCATGAACCACTAAGCCATGGATATAACCCATGCACCTAACCATATGACCATATGAACCTAAACCATGGTCATATCTCTCGAACAATTAACCATAGCCATTACCAATTAGTCCAAGCCATTGACAATAAACCTAACCCATGGCCACATTATCCAAAACTTGGTTATGAACCTGGCTTATAGCCATATAGTATGAGCCTTTGACCATGCCTGACCCATGGCCACATAATTCAAACTTTTGACCATGAACCTAACCCATGGCCATATAATCAAACCTTGACCATGAACTTGACTCATTGGTTACACATATACATAACCTCAACCTTGACTATGAACTTGAGCCATGGCCAAGTTATATAATCCATCATCAAGCTTTTGACCATGAACCTTGTTGTGTGGCCAAAGCCATCATTGACCTCTTCATACAAGCCTTATAGCATAAACTAAATGTAATACCTTGATTTTTGATATACTTTAGAATAGTAATTATGAGAGAGTATATTGGTGAAATAGGTAAAGAAAATATAATAAGAGATGGATGTGTATGAAGGATGTTATATATATTACTTATTTGAAATATATGGGAAATATAAATACAACATATAAGACATATACATATATCAACATATACACCACATATACATGAGGTATACATTGGTGTAGGAAAAGTTAATTTTAATTAATTAATAATTATAATTATAATTATAATTATAATTATAATTATAATTATAATTATAATTATAATAATGATAATAATGACAAGAGAAAAGGAGAAATGAAAGTCAAAAGAAGGAAAAAGATTATTGGTGGAAAATGTAGGTGGAAATTAATTATATTATTTTATATATAAGTTAAGGATGGAAATTTAAAGAGAGCTTTCTTTCTTTCTTTCTTCTTCTTCTTCTTCCTCTTTGAACGTGGCTTTGAGAAAGAGAATAGGAAGAGTGAGTTTCTCATGCTACACACCAATTTTAAAAGAGATTCAAAAGGGATTAATGAAGATAATGAAGGTTTAGTGAAGAAAACAAGTAAGTATCCTTTCTTAAGCCTATTTTTAGTGTGATTTTGAGTATATATGTGATATGGTTAATGAGAAAAAGTGATGATTAATTGAATAAAATGATAAGTATGATTTTTTGGAGTATACATATATTGAATTGATGCATAGATGATGAAAATATGATTATTTGTGAGAGATGATGATGGATAGTGAAATTGGGGAAAGGTGATGAGGAAAAAAGTAAGGGTTTTGTATAAATGAGTTGGGAATTGAGTAAATTGATATATGGATGATTGTATGAATGAATTATATAATGATTATTATTATGATTTTGTATTTAGGATAAAGGGGATCAAGTGGAGAGGAGTAAGCTTAGATTAACCAAGGTTTCTACATATAATCTCCTTAATTTGTACATATGATCTTGAGTAAGTATATACTTGTATTATGTTCTTGATTTTGGTTTGCACCATTCTAAGTTGATAGATGTATTTTTTTTATTTATATAAATATGGTATGAAAAAGTGGTTTTGAGATGCCATAGGTATAGCTATTGGATGCCTAATTCGTACTTCAGTTCAGATTTTATACCCAGAAAATTAGCCTGATAGGGGAAGTGACACACCCATGTCACTAGGCATATCGTAGATGCTGTTTTTCAATATAAATGACAGGCGCAATGACACGCCCATGTCATTGGACATGTCACAGCTTCTGTAAAGTGAATAAATGACATGGTCAGTGACACGCCCATATCACTGGGCGTGTCAGTTCAAGGATTTTTCCCAAAATGGCCCTTTTCCTTATCTTTCATTCGTGATTCATGGCTTGCATAGCTATATCTTTATATATATTGAATTAAAAATGTATATATGATTATAAAGTGAATAAATATTGATAAAATATGTTGATTATGCAAAATGTTATTATGTTGATGAGTCATATGGTGAGTGTGGCTCATGATTGCATGATGAAATATGAAATGAGAAATGTGGTTGGATGTCAAGAGTGAATTATAAATGAATAATGAATATGATAAAGATGAGATGAATAAGATGATATTATTAGTTTGGAAACTTAATATAGTCTTAGTTAATGTGAAACTCCAAAGTATGAAGTATTGAATTAAGTGTTTTGAATTGAGAAGGAGAGAGAGGATTTGAGTTGTATAATTAAGATATATAGATTGATGTTATTAATAACTTGATTCTTCATATCTTGATTAGAAGATCAAGTTATAAAGAGTTAGAGGAAGTGAAGATTTAAGGATTTGGGCTTAAGTTTAGGTTATTAGAGGTAAGTACATAAATGTATATATTGTATTTGTTATGTTTTATCGATTGAATTGATAAAACATGTTGTGATGATGGTGAAATGTATATTCATGAGTTATGTGATTTAAATATGAATAGGACATGAATTAATTATGGCATGGTTTAGCCATTTGAGTATGGCTAATTGTAATAATAGTGAAAAGTGTGTTAAATGTAAAATGTGCATTAATATGTGGTAGAGAGCCATATATGTATTGTATGTGAATTGTGAAAGAGTTTGTGAAATGAATATTAAATGATGAACATACATCACATAGTGTAATGATATAAAATAATGTGATAGTTGAAAAAGATATGAGAAGTGCAAGTTGCGCACTAAAATGTGGATGTGACCCACATTTGCATTATTTATGATGATGATTGGTGGAGACCATAAAATGAATTGCAAAGTGAAAATATGTTGAAAAATAAGTGTGTATTGTGTGCATCTTATACAATATCCAGTTGCCAAAAGATTGTGTTTGGTGATTGGCATGCCTTACGCGATGGGGTGGAGGCACTGGGTGCCACATAGATGTTACTACGCCCCTTAGCGAGACATATGAGGTATCATATTGATGAGATACACTGTGGATGAGACACTGGGTGTCACAGATATTACTACGTCTGTTAGAGAGACACATTGGTGTTATTACTGTTGAAATACGTTGTGGATGAGATACTGAGTGTCACAGATATTGCTACGTCCACTAGCGACTATTGAAATATGCTATCGATGAGACATTGGGTGTCACAGATATTACTACATCCATTAGCGAGACACATTTGGTGTCATTGTGATGAGATAGACCAAAATAATGGTTCTAGAACTAGTTTATTGTATATGGATAATTGAGCCCAATGTATGTGTTTGTGGTAGATAAGAATGATATTATGAATTGTGGATGATACATATATATATAAATTTAAGTATAAATATAAAGCTAATAATAATAAAGAAAATACAAAGAATATGATGATAAATGATGTTAGTGTTGTGAGTGTGATTTTTTGTAATGTATGTATATGTTATTTATATGTACCACTAAGCTTTTGAGCTTTGCGGTTGTGTAAATTGTGCAGGTGAGTAGATTATTGATCTGGGAGTCAGACATTTATGCCATGAGAAGAGTAAGAGTGTTTCGAGACCAACTAGAAGTTAGTGCATGGATGTATTGTATTTTGATAAAAATATATATGTACATAAGTGAATTTCAGACAAAGACAATGTAAATTTATATATATGTACATTAATGAAAAGTATAATGGTTTTGTAAATGTTACTTTTAAAAGAATGATATTTGATAATGGAAAATATTCTTTTATTAAATATGTAATTTATGTGGACTAAAGTAAGGGTTTAAACAATACTGTAAAGTAACATCCTTATATTTTATATGCATATTATACATATACGGGGTATATGTATGGTATGTATATAGGGTATATGGGTGTTACACTAAACCTATGCCATATATAATCCTACCTTCCACCTTACATCCATACACCATGTGCCCCTTTTGAGTAATCTAACCACTTTTAACCTTTAAAGTCCTTATTTACTTAGCCCTTTCACATTAAGGTACCAATAGCCAACTTTGAACAAACCAACATCCAAGCCTTTATTGAGACCATTCTTATGAGATAGGAAGAAAGTTTTAAGAATATGTTCACAAACCAACAAGTTGAATTCAACAAGACACTAGCTGACTCATTGGGTGCACAATGTAACTCAATCATGGAGGAGGTTCAAACTATGATATGAGGAACATGCCTTAACATCTAGATTTAGGTAGCCTCATCAAGCCAAGCTCTACCTGTTGTTGACCTAACAAACAATGGGGCTACATTGATCTAGCTCCACCAAGAGTCATTGTCCCTGACTCCCCTTGAATCATTTTTAAGAGGAAGCGACCCTTAAAACCAAAGCCCTGATGGATTAGTTAGAGGATATTGAGAGGAAGATCAATGCCATGATGCATAGGGATGAAGCCCTAGACATTGTCTCCTTTACATTATTCTCAAAGGCTCGGGTTCCTCTCAAGTTTAAGATTCCTAAAATGGACAAGTTCAATGGAACCACTTGCCCCAAGACCTATCTCAAGATGTATATGGGGGCCCTTAAACAAATGGACATTATTGATGAGCTCCATGTGCAACTATTCTAATAATTCGCTGGGGTAGTTTTCAAATAGTTTGTCGATCTTAATAAGAAGAAGTACCACACTTGGGAAGAGATCTAAAATATCTTCACCAAGCAATACCACTACAACATTGAAGTGGACATGACCTGAAGAAACCTAAAGAACACCAAGCAGGGTCAAAAGGAATCCTTCTCATCATTCCTTATGAAGTAGAGGGCTAAGGCATCTCAAATAGTAAACAAACCTTCTGAGCAACAGTAAATTGATATTATAGTCAAGAATCTTTGACTAGTATATCAGTGTAGACCCTTAATTTTTTACCAAGTCCAGTCCAAAGATTTTAAAATAGTCCCAAATAATTTTTATAGTATTTATTATTTAAATTTTAAATATTTATTATTTATTTTAATTATATAATATTTATTTTATAATATTTTATTATTTGCTTTTTTAAATATATTATTTATTATAAAATAATATTTAATATTTAATATTAAAAATATATACATATAAAAATGATAAAGAATAGAAAATAAAAAATTGGACGACTGAATCGGTGTGCGCCACGTGGTTGCGGCCAATTAGCCTGCCGCAGGCAACTGGCCTGCCAAGGGCCAATTCGCCGCAGGCAACGCCTACGGCGAATTGGGGCTCGCCCAGGCGCCTCACGCAATAACCTCTCGCAGGCCCAGTAGCTCGCGCGACGATGCCGATTTTGCCAAAACCTTCTTTTACTCGGTTTTGTATTTTTTTACTAAATAACCTATATTTCCTTAATCAAACAGAATTATTATTAGGTTTTTGCTATAAATAACAGTTTAAAAAAATAATGAGGGGACTTTTTCTGGGGATGGACTTTTGGGACACTGGAAAATTTCGGACTTTAGATTATTGGAGACTTTTTTCAATAGAAGCTAAAAACTCTAAAACTATAGCAATTTTTAGCAAGAAGATTAAGGCAGCAAGCAGTGATTGTCTTGGTGTTAGCTCATCCCAAATTTTTATCCAATAATTTTGGTGGAGCCTTCAAACATAGGTATTTATATCTAACTTTTTCAATCAAAAATCATCTTCATCCATTAATCATTAATCAATTAAAATTAATAAATTATAACTCTCAAACCTCATGTAATAAATAATTATGAACATCAACGGACAAAGTTTTTTTATTTCTTTTAAAAAACACAGTAACAATCATTTAGATTTTTCTAAAAGAAAATATTATTATAGTAGGTATTATTTTTATTTATTCCAGAACTGTTTACCTCTATTTTCATAAAAAAAATCAAAACCATAAACCACTTAAAATTGTAAAACCCTAATTAAATCAAATTTTCAAAATCTTCACAGTAGCCTCTTCTTTCAAAAATAAATATGATAGTGTTAGTTTTCATAGAAATCCAAACCCTAGTTCAATTTAAACCTTAATATATTTCAAAATCCTAATCAATTTTCCAAAATCATCACAGTAGCTTATTTTTTTAATACCTAAGTTTTAATCATATTTTTATAGGTTTTTTCCTTATTTTTTTAAATTCTAAATTCTAATTTTAATCACACAGTAGCATAATTCTTCTATAAAAAAAATAAAATTAATATCAGTTCTTTAAGATTCCAAAACCCTAGCTTTTATATATAAAATCCCAAAACCTTAAATGTTAATTAAGAAACTCTAAATTGAGACATAAACCTAAACTTGCATCTTCATTTGTTTCATTGTTAAGTGAATATTTATTATATATTTTGATTAATAATTTATTTATATTTCGATTTATATCTTCAATGAATGATTTATTTATAATGAATGGTTGGTTGGTTATTTTTAATGATTTGTTTTGATTTCAAAACATTGTAAGAGGTATGTTTCCATGTTTTGGGTACCTCATGTATTGAGCATCATGTAATTAAATTATATTTCAGGTTTTGGGCCTATATAAAGGATACGTTTCCATCAATTGATAGGTATCCTATTTTATTTATTTTCTTTTGGACATTGGACAATTGAAAAGGCATGTTTCCATCCATGGATGGGTGCCTATTTGTTTGTTTTGTTTGGATATTGTTATGATTTTAATAAAGTATTTATTTATTCTTATGATTGTATATAGTATGGATAATAATATTGTTATATTTAAGAATTTTATAATATTAAGACCTGAAAAGGAGGTTGGTTCCAATGAACTGGGCATTGTGGGGGTGTTGGGCCATTTCTCACCTTCCCCACACGTACCCAACTTTTTAAAGGGGGTTCAGGATTCCTTAGGAATCGAGTCATCCACTCCTTTCTTTTTCCCTGCCAGTCTGGGTGGCTACTTCATTTTCTCCGAGTTTAGGCCTATGTTCTCTAAGGCCCTAAGCCTAACAATGTTGAAGTTGCAAGAACCATTACACACGGGAGTGGGGGCAAAAATCTCCACTCACAGTGGTGACTCCACTGGGGATAAGAGAAGTTGATTTCGTTGGTCTTTATATTATTTTATTCTTTCTTATTATGATAGTGTCCATTGCATCATTTATTTTGCATTTTGAGTGTGAGTTAGGATTCCCGTGTTACCCATGTTGTGTTATGTAAGGGATACCATACTTTCACTCAAGGTATGGAGATCGAGCATGGCATAACCACTCATAGCCTTGTACCTTTTGGTATAGACATGCAATAGGAACCTAAGCTTTTCAACCCAAAGACTAAAACTTATGTAATTGGCCTAGTTATTTTTCTTAGATTTTACCCCAAATGCTTATTGTTTAACTATGATTGATATATCTTGGTTTGAACCATGGCTTATTTGGTTTTTTCTTTTTCTAATATGACCTACCTATATTGTAAGCTCAAAAATAATTCTTTTTCTTTAAGATCCAAAAGACCAAAACTATTTTCAAATTTTTCAAGGTCTTTGGACATTAAAACCTTTCAAGATGGGTCAAAAATCATTTTATACCTTATGACCCAAACAACCAAAGTTATCTTTCACTTCATCTAAAAATACAACCTTTTCTTACAAAGAGTTTACAAATTATTTAGGTCAATTATGAAATACCAAAAATCAATTTCGAGCTTAGCTTATACCAAGAATTATTAACTATAAGCTTGTTTTTGACATGAATCATTAGTTACTTTTTCAAGTGAGAAATCTATTTATAATAAACCTCTTAATTTAGTTTTAATCCAACATAGCATAAAAGCTACTTTAGTTGATTGGATGGATTAAAACCTAATTAATGGGAATTATCATGAACTGATTTTCATGTTTGAAAATATAACTATTGGTTGAAATATCTGAGGGAATTATTCAAAAACAAGATATCCCATGTTGGTATTTTTTTAACCATATACCTAGGAAAAGAGACTCGCCATTTGTGTGTGGAAGTTATAAGATTGGAAGGAACGTCCTAATTATCTTTGTTCGTTTATTGTTTGTGCATACATGCATACATACATTGGCATCACATATTATTGATCTTTTCTGGCTCACAGTCCTGGATTACAATAGTTCAAAAGCCTATGACAATCCAACCTATGCCGGTGATGAAGAATCCAGCAGCAACTCAGTTAGCTTCTCACCAAAAGAAATGGAACCTAAGCAGATGCCCTTAAAGTCAAGATAGAGAAACTAAAGGGGCCCCTAGCTGAGATCATGAAGAGTCAAATGGCTGCAATGTTTGGGAACACTGCTGAAGCTTCCGCAAGCACCAAGAAAGACAAGGGAAAGGCTAAAGCTGGTAAAGAAGCTTTTGATGATGACAAAGTAGTCGTTGATGATGATGATGATTGTTTTCAATACTTTTAAGATCCTCAAGACAAGAAGAAGGAGCCAAAGGTTGTTGAAAGATTAGCCGTAGAAAAGACTGAAACTTCAGATGTTTAGAAGTTGATCGCTGACCTAGAAAAGAAGTTTGGAAAGAAGATGAAAATTGAAGAAATGTCCGAGGTTGACAAATTGTCTGATCTAAATGAAGAAGTTCCATAGAAGTTCAAGATGCCATCCTTTGCAAAGTTTGATGGAATCGAAAACCCTCATATCCATGTGAAGTAGTATATCACTGCTATGCAGTCTGCCCCAGCTACTAAGGCTCAAACCTGCGGTACTTCATGCTCTCATTGGATCCTATTATTCAAAATTGGTTCAATACCTTAGATGATGGCACTCAAAAGAGTTGGGATCTGCAATACAAGGCCTTCATCCAATAATATGGATGTAATGCTAAATTGGAAGTTACTCTAATGGAGGTGGAGCCCATTGTACAAACGTCAAACGAGAACTTCATGGACTATGTGAAGAGGTGAAGGAATAAGGTTGCATTTCTCAAGAGAAGGCTTAATAAATCCAATCAAATTAGAATGATTGTGAGAGGGGTATTGCCTAACCTTCACGAAAGGATGGCTCATACACTCATTCGGGATTTCAAGGACCTTTTGCAAACTAGTCTACAATTGAAGAGTGGGAAAGAGAGAAGAACCACTTTTCAGCGAGAAGGAACGAGAGGGAAATTACCAGTTTGGTAACCAAGGCACAGAAAAGTCGATTGATGTTAATGCTACTGGCCAAGGAGGAAGAAGGCAGTTTTTACAATTGGGGAAGCCACTGTCTTGGGTCCTCAATAAGCTATAAAAGAGGGCATTGTTACAACCCTTAAATTCTCGTTCCTTTCCTAACCCTCTCCCACCTAATTTTGACATTAAGGCATTTTGTCAATTTCATCAAATGCAAGGGCATGACATAGATAAATGTGTGAGGTTGAGGCATGAGATCCAAAATTTAATTGATAGTGGGAAGCTGCTCGAGCCCAATAAGTTAAACACTAAAGAGAATCCATTGCCAAGGTTCAATAGGGTACCACCACCGGTGACTTTCATGATTGGAGGAGAATTGCATGAAAGTTTTGTCATGTCTTCTTTCCAAGATGTGGATGAAGAAGCAACCAAAGAAGAAGTGGTGTTTAGCAAAATTGAACAAACTATGATTGGAAAAGAAGTAGCAATATGTGTTGTGAAAAAATTTTGGGATTCAAGCGATAGTGATGATGATCTTTAACCCAAGAAGGAAGAATGGACATGGTCCGAGCCTGAAGAAGATGAAGTGATGAACGCTAGATCTAGTAATCCTTATGCAAGACCAATAGCCAAGGATGTAGAAACTAATAAAGGAAAGGAAGTTGAAGTTAGGAACAAAGAAGAAGAAGATGACACTATTCTTAAGTAGTTGAAGAGGACCCAAGCAAGTGTCAGTATTTAGGACCTATTGGCCACTTCTAAAAGCACAGTGAAACTATGGACAAGGTCTTGGCTAGAATGCCAATTTTTATCTATATAACACCGGATGAGCCAGTTAACTTCGTGAAAGATGAAGGAGTAATGAAATGTGAAGATATTTAAAGGAAGAGCAAAGTTGATGTGAGAATGGTATCGTTCTCGGATGCGGATTTACCGAAAGAGGGGAGAGATAACATATGCCCTCTCTTTATCAAAGTAGAAGTCAAAGGAAAAAAGACCCCATGTGTGATGGTTGATGATGGGTCCACCATAAATATTTTCCCACTTAAAATTTTGTAAAAGCTAGCTATGCCAACAAGAGATCTAAGTCCAACCCAGGTAACCATTAGGGCTTATGACAATACCAAGAGGCACGCCGAAGGGACATTCAAAGCTATTGTGAAGGTTAGTCCAATTGAGTCCATGGTAGAATTTATAGTTTTGGATATACCTATTACATTTGCTCTACTTTTGGGATGACCATGGTTTCATCCTCTTGGTGGAGTTCCTTCCACCCTTCATCGAAAGATTAAATTCCCTAACGGAGATGGGACAGTGGTCATCGAGGCTGAAGATAATGAGGTGGTCAATGCTCTAATGATTGAGAGGCCTCTCAATGGTTTCTAAGTAGCTCCAATTTCTGATGATGAAGTAGTGGACTCCAAGGTCTTGAAAATGATGAAGAACATGAGCTACCTTTCTGGTGCTGGTCTTGAAAAGGGCAAGGCCGATGTGTCAAAGCTTTCAGATTTCAAGACTCAAACTTCCAAGAAAAGGTTGGGGTATGATGAAGCTAACAAAGATGTTTAGCCAAAGAAGAATGAAAAGATGAGCTTCCCACCACTTGAAGAGATCTTCGTCAAAGCTCTAGACATGGGACCAATCCAAGGAAAGCCCAAGCCAATCATGTTCATTGGAAAGTTGATCCCGGGTTTTAAAATTTTTTGCTGATATTGCCGAGCTAGTGGAACAAGTGAAGAAAGAGCTCACCCTGCCAGTCGACAAGGAGCCTAATCCAGAAGGAGAGAAGGAAGATGTCCTGAAAGCCGAGAAGACTCCAGAGGAGATTACTGCCCTGGTTGAAGAGAAATTTGAAGATGTTCTACTTTATGATTTTGAGAATAATGATTTTGATTTTGATTTTAATTCGTCTACTTTGTATGAGGATGATGATGTTTTCTTTTCCAAAATGAATGCAATAAAGTCTGATTTTGCTTACTTTTGTGATGTTTCTGCTGATGGTTACATACATTCAAATAGTGGTTACATGAGCATCTTTAATATTAACTCTGTCGATACACAATCATAAAATTTGAAAACAACCAAAAATCCTAAAAATATTAGCATAGCATCCGACCTTACTCCTGAGGAGAGAGAGAGATTTGAAAAAATATTCAAAAAATATGAAGAAGTTTTTGCTTGGTCTTATGAGGATATGCCTGGAATAGATCGAGACATAGCCAAACATCTGATTCCTACCTACACTCACATAAAACCTGTCAAACAAAAGCTTACAGGATTAAGACCAGAATGGGCTGAATTGGTTAAAGAAGTGGTCACTAAACAAATACAAGTAAAGTTCCTTGAAGTGATAGATTATCCAGATTCGCTAGCCAATATAGTACCCGTAAAAAAGAAAGATGGAAGAATTAGGGTCTATGTGGACTATAGAGATTTAAACAAGCTTCCCCTAAAGATGATTTTCCTTTACCCCATATAGATGTCCTTGTTGATAGTGTAGCCTCTAGCATGCTACACTCATTTGTAGATGGATTTTATGGATACAACCAAGTGTTAATGGCCTAAGAGGATAAGGCCAAAATCACCTTCATTACTACATGGGGTATATTTTGTTATAGGGTGATGTTGTTTGGGTTAAATAATGCTGGAGAAACCTATCAAAGGATGGCCACCACATTGTTTCATGATATGATGCATAAAGAAGTCGAAGTGTATGTTGATGATATGATGGTAAAGTCGGACACAAGGGAACAACACTTCCAAAACTTAGAATTATTCTTCGAGAGAGCAGTGAAGTATAAGCTAAGGTTAAACCCAAAGAAATGCGTGTTTGGGGTTACCTTAGGCAAGTTGTTGGGACATGTGATTGGTCCAAATGGCATTGAGATTGACCCTGAAAAGGTTAAGGCAATCAGGGATATGCCAACCCCTAAGATGGAGAGAGAAGTTCAAGGGTTTATTGGCAGATTGTAGTACATTAGTAGGTTTATAGCAAAGCTCACCAAGATCTGTGAACCTATCTTCAAATTGCTTAAAAAGAATCAACCAGTTAAGTGGAATAAAGAATGTCAAAAGGCCTTTGAGCATATAAAGGAGTATCTACTAAATCCACCTGTTTGGAAACCACCTAAACCCGGTAAGCCCTTGTTACTATACATAGCAGTAGAAGAAGAGTCAATAGGAGCCATGCTAGCCCAAGCAGATGAGTCGGGAGTTGAACACGCAGTCTACTATTTAAGTGGAAAGCTCCTACCTTATGAAATTAAGTATAGTATCATTGAAAAGACCTATATAGCTGTGGTTTGGTCTTCTAAGAAGTTGTGGCATTACTTTCAATCTTATAGTGTGCAAGCAATTTCCAGGTCAGATCCGGTGAAGTACTTAAGGGAGACACCCTCTTTGATCGGGAAGTATGGATGATGGTTGATAATATTGGAAGAATTTGAGATTGAGTATGTAACCAGAAAAATAATCAAAGGTAAAGCAGTGGAAAAAATTCTGGCCCAACAACCATTACTGAATAGTGAAGAGGTAGTCTTAGAATTTCCTGATGAACATTTAGAGGCCATAGAAGTACAATAATGGAAAATGTATTTCAACAGAGCAGTAAATAGGAAAGGAGCAGGTTTAGGAGTCATACTAGAATCGCCCGAAGGGGAGCTTATCCCTTTAGCCAAGAAGTTGAAGTTCAAGGCCACCAATAACATGGTGGAGTATGAAGCATGTATTTTTGGTTTGAAAACCCTAATGATTATGAAGGTTGATAAGGTGAAAGTCTTTAGTGATTTATTGCTAGTAGTATCCCAAGTAAATGGAGAGTGGGAGTTAAACAAAGAGAAACTAAAACCATATCACCATTACTTGACCTTGATGAAGAAGAATTTTAAGGAGTGCAGGTTTAGACTCCTACCAAGAGAAGAAAACCAAATGGTTGATGCCCTAGCCACATTGGCTTCAGTATGGGAAAATCCTGACAACTTATTTTTAAGCCTCTGGTTTTTACCAGTTCATCAACTCCTTGCTATGAACATGAGACAATCATGGAAATAGATACACACCATAAGGCAATTTTTGGAAGATAAGGAATACCCGTTGGGGGCAACAAGAGAAGAGAAAAGAGCCATAAGGCGATGGTCCTTATAATACATCACCTTTCATGGAGAGTTGTATCGAAGATGGCCTGATGGGGTGCACATGAGGTGCTTGAGGAAGCATGAAGTGGAGCACATCATGACAAAAATAAACGTGGGAAGTTGTGGTCCACACATGAGTGGTTTAGCCCTAGTTAAGAAGATAATTCGGCAAGGTTACTATTAGTTGACCATGGAGAGAGATTACATTGAGTTTGTGAAGAAATGCCAGCAATGTCAGATGTATGGTAATCTGAATCACATGCCTCCTAAAGAATTGCATTTTATGTCTTCACCTTGGCCCTTTGCAACTTGGGGGATTGACATCATAGGAGAGATACATCTGACAGCTTCAAACGGTCACCGTTTTATTATAGTAGCGGTGGATTATTTTTCAAAGTGGGGCGAGGCCGAATCTTTCAACAAATTGGGGGCAAGGTAAATGGCTAGATTTATTGAAAAGAATCTCATCTATAGGTATGGGGTCCCGCACAGTGTGATATCGGACAGTGGGGTACAGTTTAAAGGTGCAGTTAAGGACTTATTCTTGAAGTAGGAAATCCATCATCACTGATCCTCCCCTTATAGACTGAAGGCTAATGATACAATAGAAGCAATAAATAAGACAATTAAACATATTCTGTCCAAGATGACGAAGACATACAAGGGTTGGTTGGAAATGTTTCCTTTTGCTTTGTAGGGATACAGAACAAGTGTGCGAACACTGACTAGAATGACACCATTCTCTTTGATTTGTGGGATGGAGGCAGTGTTGCCAATTGAAATTGAGATGAAGTCATTGCGAGTGGTCTTGAAAGCTGAACTACCTGAGAAAGAGTGGGTAGTAAGCAGGTACACACAGTTAGCTTTATTAGAATAGAGGAAGTTAAAAGAACTGTATCATCATCAACTGTATCAAAGGAAGATAACTCGGGCCTACAATAGAAGGGTTAGGGTCAGAAAGTTCAGAATCAGTGACTTAGTGTTAAAGCAATTTAAGCCTAATGTCTCTGATCCAAGAAGAAAATTTAGGCCTAATTGTGAAGGACCATATATTGTAAAGTAAGTCATGAACAAGGATGCAGTCAAGTTATCAAACATGGACGGGAATGGGTTTAGTGAGCCAGTGAACATCGATTGGTTGAAGAGGTTTTATGTATAAAAAGAAAGAGAGAGAGAGCTCGCTAGGTTGAAAACCCAAAAGGTTGGCCTAGGCAAAAATTAGAGAAGTCTAATAGTTTTGAAAACCTGAAAGGGTAGGCTGGGCAACAATTAGGGCTAAGCGAGAGAAAATTATCAAGTAGAAAACCCAAGAGGGCTAGTTTACGACAGGAGTGATCATGTGTATGTTGCCTTTTTGTTTGGTTGTTTCCCAATTTAATAAAATAGAGTTAGTATTAAAATTGTTCTATGTGCACTGTTTTATGTATTTGACCAAATATAGATAAAAAAAATAAACACAATAATGAAAGGTGATGAAAAATTATAAAAGGAAAAGAAACATCTCTTATTATTATTTTCATTATTTTTATATCCTAACAATATTCTTTCTAAAGAAATTGACAAATGTAAAATCTATGGTAGACGATAAGTGTAGCTTGCAGGCCAGCTTTGCTTCAGCCGATCCAAGAAGGCTTCATTCAGAAAAGGCATGTCTAAGTCAGGAGTAAACTCAGAACCTCGAGGCTCGACTCTATGCTGACGGTCAAGTTGGCGAGGATCATAATAAGTACCTCAACGAAGAGCAGCAAGAGGAATATGCATAAAATATGTCTGAATGGTGATACGAGAAATCTTCCACCAAGGTACTAACAAATAAATGTTGACTGCAACACATGAGCGGATCCGGTCAACCCAGTCAGTATACGAAGAAGCAGGATGAAGTAGTTTCCTAGCAAAATGATGTCGCGGAAGGTATCTGGTAAAATCCATGGATGGATTGTCAAGCAAGTAGAGGTACTCCTGAAGCCAAATCTGTAAGCACAAGAAAAGAATAAAGAATAATAAAAAAAGAAGAAAAAAAGGGGGCCCGTTAGGTCAAAAATCCGCAAGGACGACTTAAGCAAAAATTAGGGCGGTTCGCTAGTTCCGAAAACCTACAAGGGTAGTCTAGGCAAAAATTAGAACCAACATAAAAAAAGAGAGTTTCACTAAGTTGAAAACCCGCAAGGGTGGCTTAGGCAAAAATTAGGGCCCGCAAGGGCGGACTAGGCAAAATTTAGAGCAATAAAATAATAAATAAATAAATAAAGCCTAAATTGAAAACCCGAAAGGGAAGTTTAGGTAGTTATCTGAAGCAGCAAAGAACTTCCAGCTAATCTCCTCAAAGATTCTAATTTAAATTGGTCCAATCTCAGCTAAGATCACGGGTATCGGTGACAAGCCTCCTTCTATTTGGTCCATGATATCAATACGCGTGGATCGATATTGCCATCATGAGAAACAAGCAAGAATTGGCCAAGCAAACATAGACAAAGCATACATCCCCATGCCTTAGTAGGAGCCAAATGAGAAATGCAAAAGTCAATCAAGGGACCAAGCAGAATTTTCTCACCTCTCGTCAACTGTAGAACTTCAGGCTTTGAAAGTTGAAACAACATTTGCATCTTTTACTGAGTTTTGGAAGTCAATGTGGGCAATGCCATTGGTTGACTGCTTGGATATCCAAGGATGGACTCAAATTCTTCAATCATGGGACATACCTCAAAATCATTTATCTTGAATATCCTAGAATTCACATCCCAAAAGGAAACCGTGGCATGTAGAAAAGAATAGTCCAATTTAATATTTTGAAAGCACTTCAAAGTATTAATTTGAGACTAAGATATTTGTTCCCAATGAATAGCTTTCATGGCTTTAAATAAACTCTTGACTTTTTTCAAATTGAGTTTCGTCATTGTTGAAGTTAAAAGAAAAATTAAAAATTGTTGAACGGAATTTTTTTGTTTGTGGAAGATTTTCTTTTGGCTTCTGTTGGAATTAGGACATGAAAGAAGACTTATATAAAGATTTGTTAAACCAAAGTTGACAAGGAATGCGCAAAACCAAGACACGCAAGGAAAATATTTACGTTGAAATGATTGAGGAATTGTTGTACTCCCATTGGCTTTTGGTTTCTGCAAAACCGTGCCAATTTTGGACTCTGAATTGAAAAGAAATGCTTCTGTGTTGACTGTAATAATAGTGATAATAATAAACAAAAAAATTTTGAAAGTCAAAAGTTATAGTAAAAGTGAAAGTTATTATTAATTTATTTGTTAATAATAATAATAATACAATACTTTATTATTGTTAATAATAATAATAATAATACAATACTTTCTTAATTGATACAACAATGGATCACTGAGAAGGAGGAGGCACATCACTCATTTAGAATTCGTCTGATGGAAAGTACTTAAGTCCCTGTTCTTCTAAAATTCAAAGCTTTCAGTAGTCATCATCTGAATTAGATGAAAGGATCTCATGATCATCAGTTTGGGGCCTCCTAGAAGATGAAGCACCAGGATCTCTCATTCCCTTAAACTGATAGTCTCGAAAGTTTTGCTCTGACTAATGGTACAATCTTTTGAGAAAGGCCACTTGTTGGTGGCTAGCTGCTAATTCCTCTTGCAATTTCTTGTTTTGCTCCTCAAGCATCCACTGTGAGTTAGAAAAGGAAAGGGTAAGAACATACATAATCGTGCATACATATTGCGTAAATCATCATGGAATAGGATGACCTACCAGGTAACTCAAATCAGTGCATTGCGAAATGAGATGGCATTTTCGGTTGGTAAGAAGGAGCAAATGGAGGGGTGGCAGAGGAAGGTCCAGCCTCATGACCAGATGAGTTGGTAACCTACAAAAATAATCAAAACGGTCAAAACAAGTTGAAAAAGAAGAAATTACAATGACCAAATGATGAAAGTTTACTTGAGAGGTGCTAGCCCCAAGATGAGGGATGGACCCTCTTCCTTCTCCATCGCACTCCTCTTCATCACTATCCTCATCTTCCTTGGGAATTCCCCAAGCACCAATAGGAGATACGTCAAAATTCAAGAGTCATGCTTGAATAAATTGAACATATGACGCACCTGGTGGATAGAGATAGGTCTCAACATCATAACCATTTCGAGCTAACTACCATGAATTCTTCGGCATTGATATAATATTTAAAGTATGCGTCGGGCAATCCATGGGGATCCTCCATCGTTTGGGACCAAGGAACCACTCATACACCCTCTCCCCGAGGAACCAGCCACTGGACATAGGACCAGCAATGATTCGGCAGGTATTCTAGTAAGGCAATATGGCATTCATGGAAGGAGTCCAGTTCACTCGCTCTGTAGCATACCACCAAGCCAAATTGACCTATAAGATGATGAAAGGTAAGTAAATTTTTTACATAAACTTTAAAGAATACTGACATTATTTTACCTGGTCCTAGGTTAGGCAACTCAAGTGATAGCGCTGGGTATGCACATGGTGAGAGCCGGGAAGTGCTGTGTGATCGGACAACCAAAGATTTAACTTGGGATACCCAACTCTCTCGGGAAATATCAGGCACCCTCACAAGATTGTGCTTATATGCCCATACCTATAATAACAATTAGAATCAAATTCATACAAGTATAAGAAAGGAATTGACAATGGTGGGAAAGAATACCTCGACAATCACCATGAAGCCAATAAAAGATTTCTTATTCCTGCAAATCTTGTCTAGGCCATTATAGAGACAGGCAAGGCCAGCTTCACCCCAGCCATAAAGCGGCACTAGGACCATATTAGCAAGGGCCCTCCACATTGATAAATGAATGGCGAATTCGGTACTACATAAAATAGTCGACCCAAGCAGATACAACAAAAATCCTCGAGCATATTGCTAGGTTATTTCTCTATGAACCCGTCCATCATAGCTCATCCAATAACTCCGAATCGGCTCAATTTTTATCTTAAAAGGCCCTTTTAGTGATGATTTCATACCAATTAATTGTTGAATTTCTTCGTGTGTCAGGATATCATTGGTAAGAGGGACCGGAAGACCATAATACCGGATACCAGTTATGGTTATAAAATCAACTAGGCCAATAGTCATCTCTCCCACAGGTAGGTGAAAAGTATGGGGTCGTATCCATTCACCGCTCCGACAATGCTTGAACTACACTCCTATCTATCAGATACTCCTCGAATGGCAATTGCAGAATGAAGCTTTCAAAACTGCACTCTCAGACGATCCCTTTTATCTGAGAAGGTGCTACGTCATACCATTGCCGGGCTGTATAAACACACCCTCCGCCCCGGACAACACAGTGATCATGCTAGCACCGAACCAGGTAGGCAAACATGAGGTAAGTATATAATCTCACTAATATTACTGTTTCATAGCTTAATACTACTCATTGCTTTCTATTTAAATTTATTTTTATTAATAGTCCATCAGTTAATTTATTTAAAAAATAAAAAGCCTAGTTTTTCATCTTAATTAATTTAATAATATATATTTAATAACTCAATTATAACTAAAAAATAATACTAATGATGATAATAAAAAAATATAATAAATCAATTGAAAATAAAATATAATAAAATGATGAATATATACTTGTGCTGTTAAAATATATTACCTCAGTCCTTTGACTTGAACTACAAGGAAGTGGCATTCCAACTAGTAGATCGACAATTTATTTTCATGTCATCGAATAAATTCTAGCAACTCAGCATTGGATCGGGGCCCAGATCTCGAAGCATGTACTCTCTCCATTTTTTTTATCAACTCTCTGAAATGTAAATAAGCATAAATGATGGAAAGATGAAGAGAATGGCAAGGGTGGCATGGTTTATATAGAAAATGGATGAAGGAAAAACAAAAACTCAATAGTAAATCCGTGAACAAAAAAAAGTCAAAATCACTGTTAGTAAATAGTTAGTGAATAGTAAATAAATAGTATTCAAATAGTATTTAAATAGTAAAATCAATTATTCAGCTATTTGCGTGTCTAAAAATATTTTTTGCATTTTTAAAATATTGTTTTCACGCAGGAAGCAAGAGAGTACGGGTATGGTAAGAAATAGCTAAATTTTTTGCAATTTTTTTTATTGATGTCCTATTGACTATAATTATTTTTGCACATAATTCAAAATATTTTTGAGTTCAGAACTCGTCTTGGGTTCAAAATCCAAATTATTTTTTAGTTCAAAACTCACCTCGGGTCTAGAATTTAAATTATTTTTGAGTCCATAACTCACCTCGGGTCCAAAACCCAAATTATTATTGAGTTCAGAACTCACCTAGGGTCCAAAACCCAAATTATTTTCGAGTCCAGAACTCGCCTCGAGTCCAAAACCCAAATTATTTTTGAGTTCAGAACTCACCTCAGGTCCAAAACGTAAATTATTTTTTATTTCAGAACTCATCTTGGGTCCAGAACCTAAACTATTTTTTGAGTCCAGAACTCACCTCAGGTCTAGAACCCAAACCATTTTTTGAGTCCAGACTCACCTCGGGTCTAGAACCCAAACCATTTTTTGAGTCCAGACTCACCTCGGGTCTAGAGCCTAAATTTTTTTAATCAGAACTCAAGCCAACCTCGGGACAGAGTCCAGTCTAACTCTAAAACCCGAACAAAAATTATTGTAATACTCTTATACCCTATATACGTACAATACATATTTTTAGCATATGTAAAATACGCATATACGGTATAAAAATGTCACATACCGATTTAATAAAAAATTTTACATTTCTGTTTTAAGATTTCAAATACTAATATATAAAATAAATAGTATATAAATATTCTTTGCTTGTTATAGGAATCCAAAATAAATATTTTATATGAATATCTCGGAAAAATTCGCCAGAGTTTTGTTTGTAATTTGAACGTTTCCAAAATTTAACAAAACACAACTGCATAAAACAAACACTCCAAATAAAATCAAT
Source organism: Garcia nutans (assembly GCA_947685225.1). Taxonomy (NCBI): domain Eukaryota; kingdom Viridiplantae; phylum Streptophyta; class Magnoliopsida; order Malpighiales; family Euphorbiaceae; genus Garcia; species Garcia nutans. The sequence continues at coordinate 8,129,207 of CANTUV010000024.1, read as the reverse complement.
TCACCAATACTTCTATATTTCTCCATATTTTCTCAAAATACTTATATGTAGGTATATATATATCAACATTATATATAAAATCCCATCTTAAACAAAATTATTCAAATCATTCTTTACAATTTACAATATATGCTTTAAAAACATATCATAACATACATAATATAAAAAATGTACATGCTGGCAACTGGCTCTGATCTTGATGTACCCAAAACAACTCTTCAAGCTCAATAAATACAAACCTAGACTTGACCAGTTCTAGTAAAACTCTTTGGCTCTATCAAAACGTCCATGACACCTGCGCGACGAATTACAATCGCGCTAAGTCGAAGCCTAGTGGTTCAAACTTTGATAATAATAAAAATGTAAAGTAATGCCAATGCACAATGCATATAGAGGTCACATCATTTCACTTTATTATATTTTTCAAATATTTCATACTCATAACTCATAACATTATATTGCTCAATTGTATCACAATTCATAATTCACATTAAAACAAAGACAAGCATGGGCCCAAAAAGGATCTAATATGCTATTCAAATTTCAGAGTTACTGCTTTGGTCCATAATAACACCATGTGTCTAGCCTGTAGGCAATATATATATCCATGGATAATGTAACAGCCCCAGTCTCTTGGACCTCAACCCGGCTAGACCCTTAGGCCTCAGTATCTTGGTCCTCAACCCGGCTAGACTGCTATGGTTATTGAGGCTTACGACCCAGTCTTTTTACCCCAAAAACATCATATTTATCATTTATCAGCTGGGCTCGGCTTACGACCCGGTCTTTTCACCTGCCCAACAATTCATAGGTATGCCGCCAAACCCAGAACTCTGAAAATTGAATAACATACTAGGCACACAATTAATTCATTTATCTCATTATCAAATACTTTCACAATTCATTTCTCATTTTATTTCTCATATTCAATCTAGGCACATTGCCTTATTTTCACTTTTTTTTTTCTCACTTTTCTCACTTTTCACATCTTTCTCATTTTTCTCTTTTCTCATTTTTATCAATATCAATTCATTTCATTATTACACATATCTCATTTTTGCATTCACAACACATTACCCTATTACTTTGGGTATTTTCACATAATATGCATATTTCACACTTAACACAATTTACCAATTATCAATGGCTTTTCACAATGCATTTAACACATATATGACATTACAAATGTCATAGCACATTATTCATACACAATAAATGAACCAAGTAGCTTAACACATTTTTCAACCAAAATGTGTTAAGTCCAAATGTCATGCAAATATAAACATTATACTCAAAGTTTGTACATACCTCTACTAGCAACCCAAAGCAAGCTTAATACAACCTCCAATCCTATCCTTCCAACTTGCCTTTCACCACTTGGATGAAGCAAATCAACCTCCCTCAATGCCTATACCAAATGTGATCATACATAATCATTTAATATCATATTCTAAGGTATTCTCAACATCAAACCATAATTAAATATCACTCTAAACCAAATCCCAAAATTAAGCTTCACCTCACTTTAACTTTGAAAAACCATATCAAGCCATTTAAATTAGTGTTTTAAGTTTCCTAATATCATTAAAAACATATTTTAATACATTTAAATCATTTACATTATAACAATACACTCTTATACACAAAATCTCAAAAATGGCATAACCTTCCTCCATTGAAGGTTTTCCATTCCAACACAATCCATTACTCATTTCAAGCTTATATTCATCACTTTTAACACTAAACAACATGATTAAACAAATAAAATCACACAATTCAACCACTTTGGAAAATCACTTTTCCAAAACCCTAAATCTCCACTTCCATTCTCAAACTCCAACCAAACACAACCAAATCCAATATTTGACTTTAAAATACTTGTTTATGTATTAAAAAAACTCATTTGGAATCAATTTACATAATTAAAAACCATAATTTCAAAACCCCAAAAATTACATAACCCTAAATTCTCTCTCTTCACCAATCTTACCCAAACTCAACCATTTCTTTAATCCAACCTTAAAATCATTAATAACCAATCAAAAAGACTTCATTCATATCCAATTAAGCAAATAAATCATGCTACTATAGAATTCCAAAATTTACATAACACACTTTTCCATAGAATTTGAAAATTTGGTAAGAAAACTTACCAATTGACGAAGAAATTTCTAAAACTCCACTTGAATCCTTAAAATATCTTCAATTTTTGGAGTATGGAAGAAGAAAATCCTTCTCTTGAAGCCATGAAATTCGGCCTTGAAGGAAAGAAGAAGAAGAAGAAGACTTTATTTTTTTTTATTTCTCTTTCCTTTCACCCTTTAATTTTAAGCCATATATATATATATATTAAAATAATTTAATAATTATTTATTAAATTATTTATTTTATAAATAAAAAGTCCTAAATTCCCTCTTCCATTGAAAATAAGTTATTTTTGAATTATTTTATTAATTTTAAATTTCTAAGATTTAATTACCAAAATACCCTTTTACTTTGACTTTTCTTTTAAAAAGTGTTGACTTTTATATGTTATGTATATTTTACATATATATTACATATATTATCCACTTTTTTATTTAAAACCCCTTCATTTTTCATTTAAAACTATTAATTTAATTTATCCATTTAAATTATAATTTATTTTATTAAATTTTCAAAAATTAGAACTTTTCAAAAATTTAGGATATTACACATATGCACAAGTAATGTGTATCTTATATACACATCAAATGTACCTTATATGTGTATTAAATATTAAGTATGTAATGTAGTAATCCAACATATACAATTAATATACCATATGTATATGTTATATATACTCTAAATATATATATTGAATATATACAATTTATATCTCCAAATACTTATTTAATTTCTCCAAAATCACGGATGTTACAATTTTCTCCCCTTTAAATAATTTCGTCATCGAAATTATCAAGTATAGTAATAAATCATCCAAATCATTATTTTACCAAATTACATAATTTCTATTCTCCCCCTTAGGCTCATTCTTAATTTCCTTTTTACCATTCCCTAACACATCATTATACTGTCTATTTACTCAAACAGTCACAACAGATTATTATATCTTCAATCGAATTGTCATTAGAAAAATTAGTTCATCTCCTTAATATATATACACCACACACCTATTGCACTCAAGATATCTTATCACTTCATTATCTTAAAAATATACTCTTATCACCTTAAATTCAAATGTTAATAACTTTTATCTTAACACAATAATTTTACACATCTTCACTTTGATCCTACTCTTTATACAATTACCACATATTAATTTAATATCACCATTATACAACAACAAAATCTTATTTCCTTATTAAAATTCATTCCAATTATACTATAACTAACACTTTTCTCTTATAATTATTTGAAACTAATATAACTTAGCTCCTTTCATATGCATATACATATCAAAACGTTGTAATATGCGCATTATCATATAGCTTGCATATTCTTAATATAACTACACACATTGAATTTCAATAAATACTTGTAAACTTATTACATTTCGGATCAATTGATCTAACTATCACAATATGACCATCACAACCTTATTCTATTCTGACCAACCTTTTGTCTATTTTAAATTCATCAATATGTTTTCAATTCATGACCTAATTCTATTAGGTCAAATTTATTCTCAAATTTTAATTCTCTTCGAATTCATCATTACAGATAATATTCACTTCCCCTGGTCTCGTTTACTTTACACATCATTTTCATCAACTTATTCATTTTATACCACTTTCAAACACATTTATTATAACTCTTACTCACATTTCATAATTCCTTTCATTTACCATTTTCTCACATTTCTTATAGTTACCTTATTTACACAAATCACTTTTCTTATACATCATTTAAAGCTCATCATATTTTCACAATTCTCTTCTGTTCCACACTTTCTATAATTATAAACAAATTTCTAACATAAAATTATAAGATACAACTATGCAAACCATAAATCTTGACCATGTTTCTTGTAGCATAACTATCAATCTCACCAAATCTATCCAACGGTCATGTCATCTCAGGCCCATGCCGCGTGGATAACAAAACTAATTAGTCAATATACTAAACAAATCATACGACCATGGCATAATAATGGTCAAGCCTGTGGCTTATAAATAAATATTGCCCCTCTATCATTCTTCTTCAAAAATTTCCAATCACAACATTAAGTTCGTATCTCAAAAATCACATATTCATTTTTTTTAATCTTTTGCTACACAAAGAGTTAACACATTTCAGCTCTGTTTCAAAGCAATTTACTTTTGATCACTTCTATTTCTAAATAATTTACTCTTAATCACTTGATCATCATTAGCCTAACTCAAGTTTCAACAATATTATCATTAACATCTCTTACATATGCACATTCGTTCATATGTTAATTTACACAATTTCCATTTATTACTCCATTTCTAATCTATCTCTTATAAAAATTTTCATTCATTTTTTTTTCACTTCCATACTTTCTTCATTATACTTTCCTTTTCCTTACAATCTCTTATTTATACGCATATACATTGGGCTCAACACTATACAATCATCAAGTTCAGTTATTACAATAACAATTTCACCGTCCAACGCTGCTCGGACCCATTCTCAATCTCAATTTCATCACATGACCTAACTCTACGCAGGTCAAGACCTAATCTCTCTTAGGTATATTAATACTTGCAATATCATTCTCAATATCAATAAACAAGTAATTGTATAAGGTAACAAACACTCGATAACATTTTTTTTCATCCATATACATCTTCGTAATTCATATTCACAATGTGACTTACTTTCCACATTTTCTTATATATCACAATTGTGTTCATATTGAAAAATCTCATCACACTTATCATACAATTATACACAATTCCTCTTTAACATACAACCTATACAAAGTTAAAATTTATCACCTTTCAGAGAACATTATCATTTCTCATCCTTTTGACATTACTTAGGCTATTCATCAATTCAACATATATACACACTCTGACCACAAAATAATTAACATCTTCCTTATTCAATCGTCCATCTCTTAAATAAGTTTCTTATTATATATTTTTTTTCTAACACTTCATATAAATCTTAGTCATGTTTCCAATGTGACATCTCTCTCACTTTTTTTTTTTTTTTGCATTGATCACACCTTTCATATCCATTTTCATCATTTCCAATTCAATTAACTAAAGTAACTCATTTTCACTTGCTTAATCATTTCCCTTTATTTCATAATAAATTTCTATATTATCAACTACATTACACCTTAGTTAGTACTTTTATAAATAATATTACTCATTCAAAATTACTCTCATGTTTATTAAACATTAAACTATCAATATCTAAACAATCCTCATCAAAATTCCCTTACAACTCTAAATTTCCAACTTACTACTTTACTTAAACTTCATTCTATTAATCTCATTTTCAAGAGCTAACTTTATAAACTTTATTTTTATATTAATATAACATCAAAACACATCACTTTCACAATTATGAAAACTCATTTCAAAAATTCAAATTTCATATAATGCAACCAACAACATGAACCTCACCAAATCTCACCCATATCACATTCTCAATCTTAAGATCATAACATTCACTTTTAAACAACACTAATTCATTTCCTTACACTAATTAACATCATCTATTTAGATACTTTAATTTTATACATTCAACCCTAAATCATGCATCATTATTTCATAATAAATAATTCGCTATCATATATGATTTTACTCTTTGATTTTAATTATGAACTCTTTGTTGCAAATTATTAAAAACTCCATATTCCTTCTATACTTATACCGATATGCATATAAATCTTTATAATTTTCTTCATTCATTTGTCTCATAAAATTAATTTATTACTTACTTACACAAAACTGCATGACTTCCTCAGTTTCATGTCAATCTCACTTTTAATTTTTATATTCCTTACCAATTCTTTATAAAAGCTTGTAAACTTTTATCCATGTGCACTTGACACATATATGGACTTATATTTAAAGTTTTAGATTTTTCCAAGTTGATTTATTATATTTAAAAATTAAATCTTCTAAAATCAGAGAATCTGTCTCTTTAATAATTTCTCTGGCAGCACCCGGTTGTCCATTTTTTTCAGGTATCAAACATTAATAAAAATTCATGAAATTTTAACCATGTGTTATAGGAATACATATGATATTGTTTGTAAATATTTAGATTTTTCTGGGTTGTTTTACCATGGTTTCTAGATTTATTGTTTTTTTCAATTTCTATAGATTCTGAGTTGCTGAAATTTCTCCAACAATCTGTTCTTCTATTTTTCTTAATTAGAGATCAATCTTTAAAATTTATAAAATTTTATACATTTGGATTCTAACATATAGAAAAACTTTCTATTAAATTTTCAAACTCATCCAACATTTCTAGATTTGTTCAACAATTCAGACAATATCACTTTGCAGCACATCTATAAAATTTTCTGTAACTATCATGCTCATTTCTCAAACTTTTTTATTTTTATATCTTAAATTATTTCTTAGATTGTTTTTCTAATTTCACTTATTCATCAATTGAATCAGAAATAAATTTTAAATTTTAAATAAAAGTTCTAAAAATTCTTAATCCATAATCTCTAGAATGGCGTTTCCACTGCGCCACTCTGATCTATGCAACTCAGACACCATCTCAACTCATATCCATTATATCAAATGGACATTGTAACACCCCTATACCCCGTATATGCACACTACACACTACTACATTTGTAATATACATATACCGGACACAAGTGTGCCACGGTTTATATTAAACAACCCAATCTTTCAATTTAACAACAATATAAGTAAACTTAAAACATTTAAATTATATTATAATATATATAATGTTATAGAACATAATAGATAAAATATTTATTTATTACGCAGCAGAAAATGTAGTGGTATTTACATATATATATACATCAAAATCAATATTTAAAAAACATAAATTTTATACATGTTTAGCAGTTCGTCTCTGATCTTTAAGCCCACAATCAACAATTCAGAGTCTAGACTCGACTCGGTCTAGATGAACTCTCCGGTTCTACCCTGTCACCTGCGCGATGAACCACAATCGCGCTAAGCCATAGGCTTAGTGGTACAAACCACAATAACAATATGCTTTAACGTAATGCTAATGTCACACATTCATATATAATAAACAATACATAAGAACATCATATTTCAAACCCTTACATTAAATCTTATAATTCATTTATTTCACCATTTATGATTAACATTTAAACAAAGACAAGCATGGGCCCAAAAGAAACTAATATGCCATTCAACTTTTAGAGTTGATGTTTTGTTTCAATTTTCACATTTATAATTATCCCAACTAGGCTTCAAGGATTAGGCTCAACCAAGCTTCAAGGGGAGCAAAGCATGCTAAGCATCAACCCAACTTGGCTTCAAGAACCAAACCCAACCTAGCTTCAAGGGTTGTAACATCTCAACTAGGCTTCAAGGACTAGACCCAACCAAGGTTCAAGGGGAGTTAAGCATGCTAAACTTTAACCCAACTTGGCTTCAAGGATCAAGCCCAATTCAGCTTCAAGAGATTGTTACTATTAGGCTTGCCATCAACAACAAAACTCTGAAAAGTGAATAACACATTAGGCACACAATTCTTTCATTATTTCATTATCAATTCCATTCTCATTTCCTCATAATCATCTCGGCAAACATGCCCCAATTATTTCATTTCCATCATTATAGCCAACAACAATGGCTTCACATCTCATCATTAGGGTATACACAACCAATTGCATTGGATATACAATTTGAATGATCATCATATCTTTCACATTATGCAATTCATAGCATTAATCAAAAGTATCAACAACATAATAGATTACTTAACACATTTACAACCAAATTTGTTAAGTCCCAATGTCATGTAAATGTATGCAATAATGTAAGGTTTGTACTTACCTCAAGAGCAACTCACACAACACAAAACTCCTCTTCCAAAAATCCTTCAACACTTGGATTAGGGCAACTCAATCTCTTCAAAACCTAATCCAAAAGGTGATCATACATACTCACTTAGAAATACACATGAGATAATAAGACTAAGAACCAACTAGGGCAAACTCTATACATGACAAGCTCAACAACACGGGCGTGTCCCTGACCGTGCCCTAAACTCACAACACAGAAGCTTTGACATGCTCAGTAACAAGGGCGTGTCACTGGCCGTGTCAATCCTCCCTCAACACAGTAGCTATGACACGCTCAGTGACATGGGCGTGTCATTGGACGTGTAAATGCTACTACAACACAGAAGCTGTGACACGCTCAGTGACATGGGCATGTCACTGGTCGTGTCACCCATCCAGAAAATAGAACCATTGACACGCCTAAAGACCTGGCCTTGCTCATGGGCGTGTCAGACCAAAAATCCTGATTCCGACAACAACAACCTTACATCCAACAAACCACTTACTTCCACCATTATCCACTTCAAGCAAACTTAACTAAATACACACATAAACCAATATAACTTGCAAAAACACTAAAACAACTCAATACATACATCAAACCCCAATTCACAACCATTTCATAAACACAACTCTTACTCTTCCAACACGAAACCTAACTCCTTCTCTTCAATCCAACCCAAAAATCAAAATCAATTAAACCCAATACTCTCAAACACACCACCATCAAACATACTCATACCATCAATAATCAACCATCAAACTCAAATACAACTTAAAAGAAAACTAAGGAATCAAGTGGAAACTTACCAAAAATGATGAAACTTCTTAGATTTCCAACTTGATCACTTGAAACATCCTTCAATCTTGAGTTTGGAAAATCAAAAACTCTCTTCCTCTCTTGCTATGGTGATGGTCGGCCAACAAAGAAAGAAGAAGAAGATGATGAAGAAAGAAGAGCAAGTCAACACTTCTTCTCTTTAAACCTCCACCAAGCAATTAAATATTAAAATAATCAAATATCTTCATCCACTCACTAAATCAATTTTCCATTTCAATTAATTAAAATTAATTATTTCTTCTTTTGACTACTTAATAATTTGACTTGTATATGATGTATATATCTCTATATATACAACATATACACTCTTCTCTTCTTTAATCTTCCCACTTAAACATAGACATTTAATCCAAATACAACAATAAATATTCCAAAACTTTTAGGGCCTACTTTGGGATATTACAATTCTTCCCCTCTAAAAAGAAATTTCGTCCTTGAAATTACCTGATCTCAAGTTTGAAACTGTTGAGGATACTAATCTCGCATCGCTTGCTCATTCTCCTAAGTTGATTCTTCCTTTGCATGATTCTTCCAAAGAACCTTCACAAGTGGCACTTTCTTATTTCTTAACTCTTTCACTTTATGTGCCAAAATAGCAACTGGTTCTTCTTCAAAAGTCAGATCCGGACTCCCTTCAATAGATTCAACGGACAGAACATGAGATGGATCTGATCTGTACCTCCGCAGCAAAGAAACATGGAAGACATTATGAATTCTATCCAACTTAGGCAGCAAAGTGAGTCGATAAGCAACTGGTCCAACTCTTTCTAATACTTCATAAGGTCCAATAAAATGAGGACTTAGCTTCCCTTTGCGACCAAATCTCAAAATCTTCTTCCAAGGAGACACTTTCAGAAAACTTTATCTCCAACATCAAACTCTATGTCTCTCCTCTTCAAATCTGAATAAGATTTCTGCCGATCTGAAGCTGCTTTCAACCGATCCTTAATTATTTTCACTTTCTCTTTCGTTTCTTTAATCAAATCGGGACCAACCAACTTGCCTTCTCCAACTTCATTCCAACACAGAGGCATTCTGCATCTTCTTCCATACAAAGCCTCAAATGGTGCCATTTTAATACTAGACTGATAACTATTGTTATAAGCAAATTCCATTAATGGCAAAAATTTGCCCCAACTTCTAGAGAAATCAATGACACAGCTTCTCAACATGTCCTCTAAAATCTGTATCACTCTCTCTGACTGCCTATCTGTCTGCGGATGAAAAACAGTGCTAAAGTGCAATCAAGAACCCAAAGCACCATGTAAACTTTTCCAAAACGTTGAAGTAAACCAAGGATCTCGATTAGACACCAAAGAAATTGGAACTCCATGCAACATCACTATCTCACTGATATACTGCTCAGCCAACTTCTCCAGAGAATAGTCCATTCTAACTGGAAGAAAAAGAGCTGTCTTTGTCAACCGATCAACAATCACCCAGATAGCATCATGCTTCTTCTGAGTCAATGGAAAACCAGATACAAAATCCATTGTCACACGTTCCCATTTCCATTCAGGCACTGATAAAGGTTGAAGCAACCCTGTAGGAACTTGATGCTCGGCTTTCACCCTCTGACTAGTGAGACACTTGGATATAAATTCCGCTATATCTCTCTTCATACCTAACCACCAGTAATGCTGCCTCAAATCATGATACATTTTAGTACTCCCAGGGTGCATAGCAAAAACCGATTGATGTGCTTCTTGCAAAATAATCTTTCTCAATCTTGCATCATCAGGAACACACAATCTATCCTTGAACCAAAGGCTACCATCGTCTCTCATGTAGAAATCTCGATTCTCTCCTTTTTGGCAATCTGAAACAATCTTCTGAATTTTCTCATCAACCAATTGAGCCTCTTTAATCTGATCCAACAATACCAGTCTCAAATGCAACTGAGCTAACAATGCACCATCATCACATGATTCAAAACTAGCATGCAACACTCTCAACTCAATAAACAACGAGAGCGAATAAACAGTCAAACCTGCTAAAGACTTCCGACTCAAGGCATCAACAACAACATTTGCCTTACCGGGATGATAATCAATCAAACAGTCGTAATCTTTGATCAGCTCCAACCACCGTCTCAGTCGAAGATTCAGCTCTCTCTGAACACCCAAATATTTCAAACTCTTATGATCTGTATAGATAAAACAATCCTCCCCATATAAGTAGTGTAAATCTTCAAAGCAAACACTATAGCTGCCAATTCCAAATCATGAGTCGGATAATTAAGCTCATGCGGCTTCAACTGCCGAGAAGCATAAGCTATGACTTTACCCTCTTGCATCAAAACACAACCTAAACCATTATGTGAAGCATCACTGTAAATTACATATTGTTTATCTTCCACAGGCAAAGTAAGAACAGGAGCTTGAGTCAACATCTCCTTCAACTGCTCAAAGCTAGCTTGACACTGATCTGTCCACACAAATCTAACTCCCTTTCGAAGTAATCTGGTGAGTGGAGTAGCTATCAAAGAAAAACCTTTCACAAAGCGTCGATAATAGCCTGCCAAACCCAAAAAACTTCTAACTTCAGTTACAGACTTCGGTGGACTCCAATTCAAAATGGCCTCAACTTTATTCGGATCAACTTGTAACACCCCTTCCCAACCTACATATGTAAGCTGAGTAGAGGCGCCACACTAACCTAATGTTGCTACCAATTTTACTTAGTCAAATTTTAGTTCCGATTTTTTTACAAAATTTTTGCCATAGTTTCGCCTAAAAATTAAGTCCCGAGTGTCGACAAAACCGGTTTTTTCTTATTTTAAAAACATTTTACACAAACCAATGCAAACAAAATCATTCTCAGTACACTCCCAATAAATCCCCCTTGTAACCTCAACTACAACCTGCAAAAAGGATTTACACTTCTAGTACAACATAAAATAAAGGTTTTGTGACAACCCCCATATTTAAATATTACACAGCGGAAGTTATAAAATATTTACAAATTTACAAATTCATATACATCAAAACTCAAGTTTTACAACACATAAAATTTATACATGATTGGCAAGTCTGCTCTGATCTTTAAGCTCCCAAAATGGATTCTTCAAGGTCTACTCTCACCAGGTCTTGATGAACTCTCGGGTTCAACTCTATCCACTCTACTACCTGCGCGATTAAACACTATCGCGCTAAGCCAACGGCTTAGTAAGATAAAACATGCTAACAGTATGCTTTAATGAAATGCAATGCCACATATGTTATTGATAAGATCAACATCATAAATATAAAGTTAACCACACAATTATGCATTTCACAAATCATAGCTATATGAGCATACCACATTTCAACATCTTTTCACATTCAACATTAATCAATCATACTCCATAACCAACATCTCATTTCATTAAACTCATAACATTATTTAGGACATTCATATAACCTTGACACCTATGGGCCCAACAAGTATTTAATACGATATTCAGAGTTCAGAGTTACTGCTTTGGTTCATAGTCACAATAATCACGCCCGTAGGCAATGTATATACATGTATCTCTATCCATGGATAGTGTAACAGACCCAGTCTCTTGGATCATCAACTCAACACATATGAGGAGATCCTCAACCCGGCAAGACTGTTACAAATCATATATCTCATAGTGTAACAGACCCAGTCTCTTGGACCATCAACTCAACACCTATGAGGAGGTCCTCAACCCGGCAAGACTGTTACCTTTCATCATTTCTTAGGCATGCCACCCAAATCCAGAACTCTGAAACTGAATAACATATTAAACAAACAATTCATTTCCATTCTCAATTCTCATCACATTTAGGCAAACATGCCTTCTTTCTTTCAATTACATCATCTTAGCCAATAACAATGGCTTCACATTTCATTTCACAATATAACATCTCATTATTCAAGTATATATATATATATCTCATCCATGATCACATTATATTTCACATAGCATCATTCATAAATATCAACATTTCATTCCACATTACTCATGAAACACATTACCATTCACAATGCACAACATAACATTGTTCAATCTCAACAATGCAATTAGGGCAAAGAACAATTGATTATAACATTCATTGATTCAAGTGTATTTAAAGTGTTTAGGGTTAGGTTTAAGGACCAACCTACCTTTGGAGAACCAAAGCAATGCAAGAAGAACAAAGAATTAAAACCCTAACCATAAATAGTACATTCTGGTTTTTAAACTCCATTTTATCCTTATTTTGAAAAATTGTATAAACTAATCTACTTGACTAAAAATTCTAAAATTTTTACAGAATTTATTTTTGTATCTTAAAATCATCCCTTTAAAATTTCATATCAAACTGAACACAAAATCTTGGTCAAATAGTTCACCTAACCAGACTGCCCCAATTGCCCTGCATCCTGGCAGCAGTTCTGAACTTTGTGAATTCCATAAATCAAATTCAATCAACGTGATTCCAAATTATTTTTCTCAAATACTAAACTCACTAAGAAACAACATATCCAAAATTCGATTGGATATGATTTTTCTACATTTTATTAAAAATCCCGAAATATAGCTGTCCCAGTTAAGGTACTTGCTGGAACAGGTCTAATGAAAATAATCTTTCTAAACTCATAACCATTCCAAAATCGAATCAACATATTTTTCAGTCATTCTAGACTCATAGAGGCACAAAATATCAAAAATTCACTTCAAGAACATTTTTCTAAAATTAATTAAAAATCATACAAGTCACGGCCTTTACTAATCCTAAAACAGAAACAATTTCACTAAACACCAATCTTACTCTTCCATCACCAATACCAACCCAACTTCTCATCTATCAAGCAAAATCAATACTCACAATCATACCATAAGCAACTTAATCATACCACTTCAAAAGAATTGAAGAAATTAGAGAAAAGATCTTACCTTAGTTAAAAACTTCTTAAATCAACACTTGAACACTTAATCTTTCTTCAATTTAAGCTTGAAATCATCAAAACCATCACTTGTCTCTTTCTTTCTCTTTGGCTATGGAGGGCCGGCCATCAACAAGAAGAAGAAGAAGAAATGATGAAGAAAACACAAGTCAAACCTTCTTTAAATATCCACCATGTGATTTTATCCAAGCAATTACCAAAGTGCCCTTATTCACATAATTATCTTTTTGTCTTATATGTGCCCAATTAAGTAATTTACCAATCTCAAATAAATATCTTCTCTTGCATTGACCAAGCCTTTTGACCACTTTATATGTCATATATATTAACATATACACAACATATAAATTTGTCTCTAAACCCTATTTCTTCCCAAAATACATATACATATACTTTCTCTTCTCAATTTCTTTTCTCTTACAATTTAACACATATATTCAATCCAATATATAACATTAACAACAACAACAATATGCAAAACTTCTAGGGCATAAATGAGGATATTACAATTCTCCCCCTCTAAAAAGAAATTTCGTCCTCGAAATTACCTGATATCAACTCTGAAATAGTTGAGGATATTGCTCTCGCATAGTTTGCTCACTTTCCCAAGTTGCTTCTTCTTTTGCATGATTCTTCCAAAGAATCTTCACCAATGGCACTTTCTTGTTCCTCAATTCTTTCACATCACGTGCCAAGATAGCAACTGGTTCTTCTTCAAATGTCAAATCTGGGCTCACTTCGATAGACTCAAATGGCAACACATGAGATGGATCTGACCTGTACCTCCTCAACATAGAAACATGGAATACATTATGAATACGATCCAACTCAGGTGGCAAAGCAAGTCGATATGCAACTGGCCCAACTCTTTCTAACACTTCATACGGCCCAATGAAACGAGGACTCAATTTTCCTTTCCGACCGAACCTCAAAATCTTCTTCCAAGGAGATACTTTCAAAAACACCTTATCTCCAACATCAAACTGAATGTCTCTCCTCTTCAGATCTGCATAAGACTTCTGTCGGTCTGAAGCTACTTTTAACCTACCTCGGATCAACTTCACTTTTTCCTCAGTTTCTTGAATCAAATCAGGTCCAATTATTTTACCTTCACCAAGTTCACTCCAACAAAGAGGTGTTCTGCACCGTCTACCATACAATGCCTCGAACGGTGCCATACCAATGCTAGATTGGTGACTGTTGTTGTAAGCAAACTCCACAAGAGGTAAGAATCTATCCCAACTTCCAGTGAAATCGATGACACAGCTTCTCAACATATCCTCAATAATCTGTATCACCCTCTCTGACTGTCCATCCGTCTGTGGATGAAAAGCAGTACTGAAGTGTAGTCGAGAACCCAAAGCACTATGCAAACTCTTCCAAAATCTTGAAGTAAACCGGGGATCTCGATCAGACACTAAAGAAGTTGGAACACCATGCAATTTCACAATCTCATGGATATACAGCTCAGCCAATCTCTCCAAAGAATAATCCATTCGAACCGGAAGGAAATGAGCTGTTTTAGTCAATCTATCCACAATCACCCATATAGCATCATGCTTCTTTTGTGTCAATTTGTCACTCTTTCCCACTTCCATTCTGGCACTGACAATGGTTGAAGCAACCCGGTTGGGACTTGATGCTCTGCTTTAACCTTCTGACATGTGAGACATTTCGACACAAAATCTGCAATGTCTCTCTTCAAACCAATCCACCAATAATGCTGTCTCAAATCATGATACATCTTCGTATTACCCGGATGCATAGCAAACATTGACTGATGAGCTTCTTCCAAAATGACCCTTTTCAATTCAGCATCATCGGGTACACACAATCTGCTCTTGAACCAGAGACTCCCATCGCTCTTCACAATAAAATCTCTAGTCTTCCCATTCTTGCAATCTGAAATAATCTTCTGAATCTTCATATCAATCAACTGAGCCTCTTTGATCTGATCTAACAAAACTGGTTTCAAAAGCAACTGTGCCAACAATGCACCATCGTCACAAGATACAAAGTTAGCACGCAGAGCTCTCAATTCAACAAGCAACAAGAGCGAATAAATTGTTAAACCAGCTAAAGACTTCCGACTTAAGGCATCAGCAACAACATTTGCTTTACCTGGATGATAGTCAATCAAACAGTCGTAGTCTTTAATCAACTCCAACCATCTCCTCTGACGAAGATTGAGTTCTTTCTGGACACCCAAATACTTCAAACTCTTGTGATCAGTGTAGATGAAACATTTCTCCCCAAACAGATAGTGGCGCCAAATCTTCAATGCAAACACAATGGCAGCCAATTCCAAATCATGGGTTGGATAGTTAATCTCATGCGGTTTCAACTGTCGAGATGCATAAGCTATAACTTTACCTTCTTGCATCAATACACACCCCAAACCTCTATGTGAAGCATCACTGTAGATCACATAAGGTTTACCTTCAACAGGTAAAGTAAGAACAGGCGCTTGAGTTAACAATTCTCTCAACTGCTCAAAACTCGCCTGACACTGATCCGTCCACACAAATCTCACTCCCTTACGAAGCAATCTGGTGAGTGGAGTAGCTATCAAAGAAAACCCTTTCACAAACCGCCTGTAATAGCCTGCCAAACCCAGAAAACTTCTAATCTCAGTCACAGACTTGGGTGGACTCCAATTCAATATAGCTTCAACTTTGCTCGGATCAACTCTAATACCCTCTGCTGAAACTATATGTCCGAGAAAAGCTACTTGATCCAACCAGAACTCACATTTCGACAATTTGGCAAATAACTGCTTTTCTCTCAAAATCTGCAACACAAACCGCAGATGCATATCATGTTCCTCTTCATTCCGCGAATACACCAGTATATCATCAATGAAGACCACTACAAACTGATCCAAATAGGGCCTAAACACCCTATTCATCAAATCCATAAAAGCTGCAGGTGCATTCGTCAGACCAAAAGGCATAACTAGAAATTCATAATGCCCATACCTGGTCCGAAAAGCAGTCTTAGGAACATCTTCACTTCTTACCCTCAGCTGATAGTACCCAGATCTCAAATCAATTTTGGAGAACACTGACGCTCCCTTCAACTGATCAAAGAGATTATCGATTCTAGGCAAAGGATATTTATTCTTAATGGTCACCTTGTTCAATTGCCTATAATCGATACACAACCTCATAGTACCATCTTTCTTCTTCACAAAAAGCACAGGAGCTCCCCAAGGAGAAACACTGGGGCGAATAAATCCTTTGTCCAACAACTCCTGTAATTGCACTTTCAACTCCCTCAATTCTGCCGGTGCCATTCTATAAGGAGTAATAGAGATAGGAGTGGTACCAGGCAATAATTCAATACTGAACTCCACCTCTCTCTCAGGAGGTAACCCTGGCAACTCCTCTGGAAACACATCTGGGAACTCTGCAACTGTGGCAATGCTATCAATGGGAGAACTTCTTACTCTAGTATCTACCACATGAGCAAGATAGGCTTCACACCCCTTTCTAATCAACCTCCTGGCTGCAACAGCTGAAACAAATAAGGAGGCTAGCTGTTCCTGCTCATTAGATACTATCACCTCTCTACCATCACCCGTTCTCAAAGAAACAATTTTCTTTTTACAATCCACCACAGCTCCATGTCGAGATAGCCAATCCATACCTAAGATCACATCATAATCCTTAAATGGCATCTCAATCAAATCCCCAAGGAACTCCTCACCCTGCACCACTACTGCACTATCTCTATGCACCTTACTCACAACCACACTATGCCCTAACGGATTTGTTACCAACACATCAAATCCTAGGGACTCAGCATGCAAATCAGATACAGGCAAAACAGATGCACTAATATATGAATGCGTGGAACCCGGATCAATCAAAGCAAGTACTGGAGTATTAAATAAAGAAAAAGTACCAGCTATGACTGCTGATGCATCTGGCTGCCTCTGCATAACATACATCCTCTGGGAAGATCCAACCTCCTCTGGTCTACCCTCCCTGGATGCAGCACCTCCTCTAGAACTGAATCCTGGTCTACCTCCTCGGCTGGCACCTCTGCCTCCTCTGCCTCCCCTCACACTAGCTCGAGAAGCAGCAGAATCAACTGACATCTACTCCTGCCTCTCAGGACAGTCTCTCACAAAGTGGCCAGGTGATCCACACCTGAAGCATACCCCTGATCTACTATGCCTCCAACAAACGCCCCCATGTCTTCCACCACACTGGTTACACACAGGTAAGGTGGATCTCTGAACTCCAGGAGTAGGAGCACTCGCTACTGAAGCTGCAGGTCTAAATCTCTGCCTCTGGAACTGCACTGACCTACCCGCTGGTCTCTGGCTCCTACTACTCCGAGGAACAAAACTTCCTCTACCCCTCTTCGCAGAAGAAGACCCTGCCTCAAACTGGGGCCTCCTAACCCTAACCTCTTCCTCTGAAGCAGCTGCAATAACTTGAGCTCGCTTTACACTTCGAGCTGCTGCCACAAGCTGTGAGAAATCCTGATTTCTGGATCCAGCCACTAAGCACATGATCGAGGGCCTCAATCCCTCCTCAAATCGCCGACATCTATCAATCTCATCAGCAATGATGCCCCCAGCATACTGGCTCAGTCGAATAAACTCAACCTCATACTCAGTTACGGTCCGATGAT
This sequence comes from Garcia nutans, assembly GCA_947685225.1. Taxonomy (NCBI): domain Eukaryota; kingdom Viridiplantae; phylum Streptophyta; class Magnoliopsida; order Malpighiales; family Euphorbiaceae; genus Garcia; species Garcia nutans. The sequence goes on along the minus strand of CANTUV010000024.1, from coordinate 8,110,833 downwards.
CTTGCTTCAAATCTAGAAACTCTCTTTTCTTCCCATCTTTATACTCCCTAGGAGTATACTTCAACTCAAATTCCCTCAGAAAATCAGTGTAAGACAGTGTTGGAGGATCATCCATAGAATGGGGCACTGTCTTCCACCAGTCGTAGGCATCCTTCTGTAGCAAAGATCTTGCATAGTCAAACTTCTCCTCTGAAGTGGCTTGCAACTGCACAAATACCCTCTGAACTCTATCAAGCCACTGTTCTGCTACAGCCGGATCAACTGTACCAAAGAAATCCTCTGCTCCATATTTCCTTAGCTTATCATAGTGCCTTACTGGTACTGAAGGCTGAGGGGGTGGTGGCGGTGGCTGTGGTTGCATAGGTGCTTGTCTCATAGCTTCCATCATAGGCCTAAACCAGGCTGGCGGAACCTCCTCCCCAGCTGGTCTACCCGACACCGAAGCAGGTGCCTCCTCAACACTATCAACCCTAGCTCCCTCAGCAGGAGCAATACTCTCGGCACTACCCTCAATCGACTGACGTGAGTGAGAATCCATCACAACCTAAGTCTGCAAACACAACAGAATACCTCTTATTAAAGATCAGAGACTGCCAATCCCAAACATGTATTTTTGTTCAAAAACTCACTTTTTAAGTAAAAATAGTATTTTTCTTACATTTTACCTAGGTTGAGAATCTCAAACCTAGGCTCTGATACCAAAACAATTGTAACACCCCTTCCCAACCTACATATGTAAGCTGAGTAGAGGCGCCACACTAACCTAATGTTGCTACCAATTTTACTTAGTCAAATTTTAGTTCCGATTTTTTTACAAAATTTTTGCCATAGTTTCGCCTAAAAATTAAGTCCCGAGTGTCGACAAAACCGGTTTTTTTCTTATTTTAAAAACATTTTACACAAACCAATGCAAACAAAATAATTCTCAGTACACTCCCAATAAATCCCCCTTGTAACCTCAACTACAACCTGCAAAAAGGATTTACACTTCTAGTACAACATAAAATAAAGGTTTTGTGACAACCCCCATATTTAAATATTACACAGCGGAAGTTATAAAATATTTACATATTTACAAATTCATATACATCAAAACTCAAGTTTTACAACACATAAAATTTATACATGATTGGCAAGTCTGCTCTGATCTTTAAGCTCCCAAAATGGATTCTTCAAGGTCTACTCTCACCAGGTCTTGATGAACTCTCGGGTTCAACTCTATCCACTCTACTACCTGCGCGATTAAACACTATCGCGCTAAGCCAACGGCTTAGTAAGATAAAACATGCTAACAGTATGCTTTAATGAAATGCAATGCCACATATGTTATTGATAAGATCAACATCATAAATATAAAGTTAACCACACAATTATGCATTTCACAAATCATAGTCATATGAGCATACCACATTTCAACATCTTTTCACATTCAACATTAATCAATCATACTCCATAACCAACATCTCATTTCATTAAACTCATAACATTATTTAGGACATTCATATAACCTTGACACCTATGGGCCCAACAAGTATTTAATACGATATTCAGAGTTCAGAGTTACTGCTTTGGTTCATAGTCACAATAATCACGCCCGTAGGCAATGTATATACATGTATCTCTATCCATGGATAGTGTAACAGACCCAGTCTCTTGGATCATCAACTCAACACATATGAGGAGATCCTCAACTCGGCAAGACTGTTACAAATCATATATCTCATAGTGTAACAGACCCAGTCTCTTGGACCATCAACTCAACACCTATGAGGAGGTCCTCAACCCGGCAAGACTGTTACCTTTCATCATTTCTTAGGCATGCCACCCAAATCCAGAACTCTGAAACTGAATAACATATTAAACAAACAATTCATTTCCATTTTCAATTCTCATCACATTTAGGCAAACATGCCTTCTTTCTTTCAATTACATCATCTTAGCCAATAACAATGACTTCACATTTCATTTCACAATATAACATCTCATTATTCAAGTATATATATATATATATCTCATCCATGATCACATTATATTTCACATAGCATCATTCATAAATATCAACATTTCATTCCACATTACTCATGAAACACATTACTATTCACAATGCACAACATAACATTGTTCAATCTCAACAATGCAATTAGGGCAAAGAACAATTGATTATAACATTCATTGATTCAAGTGTATTTAAAGTGTTTAGGGTTAGGTTTAAGGACCAACCTACCTTTGGAGAACCAAAGCAATGCAAGAAGAACAAAGAATTAAAACCCTAACCATAAATAGTACATTCTGGTTTTTAAACTCCATTTTATCCTTATTTTGAAAAATTGTATAAAATAATCTACTTGACTAAAAATTCTAAAATTTTTACAGAATTTATTTTTGTATCTTAAAATCATCCCTTTAAAATTTCATATCAAACTGAACACAAAATCTTGGTCAAATAGTTCACCTAACCAGACTGCCCCAATTGCCCTGCATCCTGGCAGCAGTTCTGAACTTTGTGAATTCCATAAATCAAATTCAATCAACGTGATTCCAAATTATTTTTCTCAAATACTAAACTCACTAAGCAACAACATATCCAAAATTCGATTGGATATGATTTTTCTACATTTTATTAAAAATCCCGAAATATAGCTGTCCCAGTTAAGGTACTTGCTGGAACAGGTCTAATGAAAATAATCTTTCTAAACTCATAACCATTCCAAAATCGAATCAACATATTTTTCAGTCATTCTAGACTCATAGAGGCACAACATATCAAAAATTCACTTCAAGAACATTTTTTTAAAATTAATTAAAAATCATACAAGTCACAGCCTTTACTAATCCTAAAACAGAAACAATTTCACTAAACACCAATCTTACTCTTCCATCACCAACACCAACCCAACTTCTCATCTATCAAGCAAAATCAATACTCACAATCATACCATAAGCAACTTAATCATACCACTTCAAAAGAATTGAAGAAATTAGAGAAAAGATCTTACCTTAGTTAAAAACTTCTTAAATCAACACTTGAACACTTAATCTTTCTTCAATTTAAGCTTGAAATCATCAAAACCATCACTTGTCTCTTTCTTTCTCTTTGGCTATGGAGGGCCGGCCATCAACAAGAAGAAGAAGAAGAAATGATGAAGAAAACACAAGTCAAACCTTCTTTAAATATCCACCATGTGATTTTATCCAAGCAATTACCAAAGTGCCCTTATTCACATAATTATCTTTTTGTCTTATATGTGCCCAATTAAGTAATTTACCAATCTCAAATAAATATCTTCTCTTGCATTGACCAAGCCTTTTGACCACTTTATATGTCATATATATTAACATATACACAACATATAAATTTGTCTCTAAACCCTATTTCTTCCCAAAATACATATACATATACTTTCTCTTCTCAATTTCTTTTCTCTTACAATTTAACACATATATTCAATCCAATATATAACATTAACAACAACAACAATATGCAAAACTTCTAGGGCATAAATGAGGATATTACACAACTCTTATACCATCTGCTGAAACTATATGACCGAGAAACTTCACTTGATCAAGCCAAAACTCACACTTTGACAACTTAGCATACAATTGCTTCTCTCTCAAGGTCTGCAACACAATCCGTAGATGCTTGTCATGATCCTCTTCATTACGCGAATATATCAAAATATCATCAATGAAGACCACCACAAACTGATCTAAATAGGGACTAAACACCCTATTCATCAAATCCATGAAAGCTGCAGGTGCATTCGTCAATCCAAAAGGCATCACTAAGAACTTATAATGTCCATACCTTGTGCAGAAAGCTATCTTAGGAATATCTTCAGCTCTAACTCTCAATTGATGGTACCCTGATCTCAAATCAATCTTGGAAAACACTGCTGCTCCCTTCAATTGATCAAAGAGATCATCAATCCGAGGCAAAGGATACTTATTCTTGATAGTTACTTTATTCAATTGCCTATAATCGATGCACAACCTCAAAGTACCATCCTTCTTCTTTACAAACAAAACAGGAGCTCCCCACGGAGAAACACTAGGGCGAACAAACCCTTTATCCAACAACTCCTGCAACTGCACCTTCAACTCTCTCAACTCAGCAGGTGCCATTCGATAAGGAGTAATAGAGATGGGAGTGGTACCAGGCAACAAATCGATACCAAACTCAACCTCTCTCTCAGGGGGTAACCCTAGCAACTCCTCCGGAAAAACATTTGGAAATTCAGCAACTGTGGGTATACTATCAAGTTGAGAACCCACTGTTTTGGTATCCACAACATGAGCAAGATAAGCATCACACCCTTTTCTAATCAACTTTCTAGCTACAACAGCTGAAACAAACAAGGATGCAAATTGTCTTTGCTCACCAGATACCATCACGCTTCTACCATCACTGGTTCTCAGGGTAACACACTTCTTTTGACATTCTACCACAACTCCATGCTTAGACAACAAATCCATGCCTAAGATCAAATCATACTCCTTAAAAGGCATTTCAATCAAATCACCGAAAAATTCCTCACCTTGCACCATAACTGAACTATCACGATGCACCTTACTTACCACAACACTATGTCCTAAAGGATTTGTCACCAAGACATCAAATCCTAAGGACTCAAAATGCAATTTAGACACAAGCAAGATAGATGCACTTATGTATGAATGAGTAGATCCTGGATCAATCAAAGCAAGAACTGAAATGCCAAATAAAGAAAATGTACCCGCAATAACTGCTGAAGCATCCGGCTGCCTCTGCATCACATACACTTGCTGAGAAGACCCAGCCTCATCTGGCCTACTACCTCCGGATGTAGAACCTCCTCTCTGACTGATTCCAGGTCGACCACCTCTACTAAAACCTCTGCCCCCTCAACCACCTCTGCTAACACTAGGTTGAGAAGCTGCAGTATTAGTCTGTCTATCCTCCTGTAGCTCAGGGCAATCTTTGATAAAATGAGCTGGTGACCCACATCTAAAACATACTCCTGATCCACCCGTCTTCCAACAAGCACCCCCATGTGTCCTACCATAATGAACACATATAGGTGGAATGGATCTCTGAACCACTGGAGTCGGAGCACTCGCTATAGAAACTGTAGGTCTCGGTCTCTGCCTCTGATACTGAACTGATCTACCTGACTACCTCAGGCTCCTACTGACTCTCGGAATAAAACTTCCTTGGCCTCTCTTCATAGATGAAGACCCTGCCTCAAACTGGGATCTCCTAACTCTGGTCTCCTCCTCAGTAGCAGCTGCTGCAATACCCTATGCTCTCTCAACACTTCTAGCTGTGGCAACTAACTAAGAAAAGTCTTGGTACCGAGAACCAGCAACAATACACATAATAGAGGGCATCATCCCTCCTCAAATCTCCTACACCGATCAATCTCATCAGAAATAATCCCATCGGCGTAGTGACTCAACTAGATATACTCTATCTCATACTCTGTCACTGTCCGATTCTCCTGCCTCAGATTCAGAAATTCCATCTTCTTGGCATCCTTATACTCTCTTGGAGTATATTTCTACTCAAATTCCCACATAAAATCACTATAAGACAAAGTAGGTGGATCATCCATGGCATGAGAAACCGTCTTCCACCAATTATAAGCATCTTTTTGCAATAAGGATCTAGCATAATCAAATTTCTCTTCAAGAGTAGCTTGCAACTGGATGAATACCCTTTGAACTCTATCCAAACACTGCTGAGCTATTGCAGGATTTGTAGTTCCAAAGAAATCCTCAGCCCCATACTTCCTCAATTTATCATAATGTCTCACCGACACTTGCGGCTGTAGTGGCGGTGGCGGCTGCACTGGAGCTTGCCTCAACAATTCTACCACATGTCTTAACCAAACTGGCGGAACCTCATCAGCTGCTGGTCTCTCTGGCAACTCTACCCTCTTTAGGAGCTACACTCTCAGTACTACCTTTTATGGACTGACGTGACTGAGACGTCATCACTACCTATATCTGCAAACACAGCAGAATATACCTCATCAAAGATCAGAGACTCCCAGTGCCAAAACATGTATCTTATTTAAAAACCAACTTTTAGAATCAAAATGTTCTTTTTCATACAATTGACCTAGGTTGAGAATCTCAAACCTAGGCTCTGATACCAAAATATTTGTAACACCCCTATACCCCGTATATGCACACTACACACTACTACATATTTAATATACATATACCGGATACAAGGGTGCCATGGTTTATATTAAACAGCCCAATCTTTCAATTTAACAACAATATAAGTAAACTTAAAATATTTAAATTATATTATAATATATATAATGTTATAGAACATAATAGATAAAACATTTATTTATTACGCAGCGGAAAATGTAGCGGTATTTACATATATATATATACATCAAAACCAATGTTTACAAAACATAAAGTTTATACATGTTTGGCAGTTCGTCTCTGATCTTTAAGCCCACAATCAACACTTCAGAGTCTAGACTCGACTCGGTCTAGATGAACTCTCCTGTTCTACCCTGTCACCTGTGCGATGAACCACAATCGCGCTAAGCCATAGGCTTAGTGGTACAAACCACAATAACAATATGCTTTAATGTAATGCTAATGTCACACATTCATATATAATAAACAATACATAAGAATATCATATTTCAAACCCTTACATTAAATCTTATAATTCATTTATTTCACCATTTATGATTCATAATTAAACAAAGACAAGCATGGGCCCAAAAGAAACTAATATGCCATTCAACTTTCAGAGTTGATGTTTTGTTTCAATTTTCACATTTATCATTATCCCAACTAGGCTTCAAGGATTAGGCTCAACCAAGCTTCAAGGGGAGCAAAGCATGCTAAGCATCAACCCAACTTGGCTTCAAGAACCAAACCCAACCTAGCTTCAAGGGTTGTAACATCTCAACTAGGCTTCAAGGACTAGACCCAACCAAGGTTCAAGGGGAGTTAAGCATGCTAAACTTCAACCCAATTTGGCTTCAAGGATCAAGCCCAACCCAGCTTCAAGAGATTGTTACTATTAGGAATGCCACCAACAACAAAACTGTGAAAAGTGAATAACACATTAGGCACACAATTCTTTCATTATTTCATTATCAATTCCATTCTCATTTCCTCATAATCATATAGGCAAACATGCCCCAATTATTTCATTTGCATCATTATAGCCAACAACAATGGCTTCACATCTCATCATTAGGGTATACACAACCAATTGCATTGGACATACAATTTGAATGATCATTATATCTTTCACATTATGTAATTCATAGCATTAATCAAAAGTATCAACAACGTAATAGATTACTTAACACATTTACAACCAAATGTGTTAAGTCCCAATGTCATGTAAATGTATGCAATAATGTAAGGTTTGTACTTACCTCAAGAGCAACTCACACAACACAAAACTCCTCTTCCAAAAATCCTTCAACACTTGAATTAGGGCAACTCAATCTCTTCAAAACCTAATCCAAAAGGTGATCATACATACTCACTTAGAAATACACATGAGATAATAAGACTAAGAACCAACTAGGGCAAACTCTACACATGACACGCTCAACAACACGAGCGTGTCCCTGACCATGCCCTAAACTCACAATACATAAGCTTTGACACGCTTAGTGACAAGGGCGTGTCACTAGCCGTGTCAATCCTCCCTCAACACAGTAGCTATGACACGCTCAGTGACATGGGCATGTCACTGGACGTGTAAATGCTACTACAATACAGAAGCTGTGACACGCTCAGTGACATGGGCATGTCACTGGTCGTGTCACCCATTCAGAAAAAGAACCGTTGACACGCCTAAAGACCTGGCCGTGCTCATGGGCGTGTCAGGCCAAAAATCCTAATTCCGGCAACAATAACCTTACATCCAACAAACCACTTACTTCCACCATTATCCACCTCAAACAAACTTAACTAAATACACACATAAACCAATATAACTTGCAAAAACACTAAAACAACTCAATACATACATCAAACCCCAATTCACAACCATTACATAAACACAACTCTTACTCTTCCAACACCAAACCTAACTCCTTCTCTTCAATCCAACCCCAAAATCAAAATCAATTAAACCCAACACTCTCAAACACACCACCATCAAACATACTCATACCATCAATAATCAACCATCAAACTCAAATACAACTTAAAAGAAAACTAAGGAATCAAGTGGAAACTTACCAAAAATGATGAAACTTCTTAGATTTCCAACTTGATCACTTGAAACATCCTTCAATCTTGAGTTTGGAAAATCAAAAACTCTCTTCCTCTCTTGCTATGGTGATGGTCGGCCAACTAAGAAAGAAGAAGATGAAGATGAAGAAAGAAGAGCAAAGTCAACACTTCTTCTCTTTAAACCTCCACCAAGCAATTAAATATTAAAATAATCAAATATCTTCATCCACTCACTAAATCAATTTTCCATTTCAATTAATTAAAATTAATTATTTCTTCTTTTGACCACTTAATAATTTGACTTGTATATGTTGTATAGATCTCTATATATACAACATATACACTCTTCTCTTCTTTAATCTTCCCACTTAAACATATACATTTAATCCAAATACAACAATAAATATTCCAAAACTTTTAGGGTATACTTTGGGATATTACAGACATTGCCACATCAGGGATAAGATAAATTGTCAGTTACAATGCATGCATTACAATTGAAAATTTATTTTTTTATTCCAAATTTCTCTCTCTATCATCTCACCTTGGTCGAGAACCTCAAACCTAGGCTCTGATACCAAAATAAATGCAACACCCTTATATCCTATATACGTACAATACATATTTTCAGCATATGTAAAATACGCATATACGGTATAAAAATGTCACATACCGATTTAATAAAAAATTTTACATTTCTGTTTTAAGATTTCAAATACTAATATATAAAATAAATAGTATATAAATATTCTTTGCTTGTTATAGGAATCCAAAATAAATATTTTATATGAAAATCTCTGGAAAAAATTCGCCAGAGTTTTGTTTGTAATTTGAACGTTTCCAAAATTCAACAAAACACAACTTGCATAAAACAAACACTCCAAATAAAATCAATTCACCAATTCACCAATACTTCTCAATTTCTCCATATTTTCTCAAAATACTTATATGGAGGTATATATATATATATCAACATTATATATAAAATCCCATCTTAAACAAAATTATTCAAATCATTCTTTACAATTCACAATATATGCTTCGAAAACATATCATAACATACATAATATAAAAAATGTACATGCTGGCAACTGGTTCTGATCTTGATGTACCCAAAACAACTCTTCAAGCTCAATAAATACAAACCTAGACCCGATCAGGTCTAGTAAAACTCTCCGGCTCTATCAAAACTTCCATGACACCTGCGCGACGAATTACAATCGCGCTAAGCCGAAGCCTAGTGGTACAAACTTTGATAATAATAAAAATGTAAAGTAATGCCAATGTACAATGCATATAGAGGTCACATCATTTCACTTTATTATATTTTTCAAATATTTCATACTCACAACTCATAATATTATATTGCTCAATTGTATCACAATTCATAATTCACATTAAAGCAAAGACAAGCATGGGCCCAAAAAGGATCTAATATGCTATTCAAATTTCAGAGTTACTGCTTTGGTCCATAATGACACCATGTGTCTAGCCCGTAGGCAATATATATATCCATGGATAATGTAACAGCCCCAGTCTCTTAGACCTCAACCCGGATAGACTGCTACGGTTATTGAGGCATACTACCCAGTCTTTCCACCCCAAAAACATCATATTTATCATTTATCAGCTGGGCTCGGCTTACGACCTGGTCTTTTCACCTGCCCAGCAATTCATAGGCATGCCGCCAAACCCAGAACTCTAAAAATTGAATAACATACTAGGCACACAATTAATTCATTTATCTCATTATCAAATACTTTCACAATTCATTTCTCATTTTATTTCTCATAATCAAACTAGGCTCATTGCCTTATTTTCACTTTTTTTTTCTCATTTTTCACATCTTTCTCATTTTTCTCATTTTTTTCTCATTTTTATCAATATCAATTCATTTCATTATTCCACATATCTCATTTTTGCATTCACAACACATTACCCAATTACTTTGAGTATTTCACATAATATGCATATTTCACACTTTACACAATTTAGCCATTATCAATGGCTTTTCACAATATATTTAACACATATATGACATTACAAATGTCATAGCACATTATTCATACACAATCAATGAACCAAGTAGCTTAACACATTTTTTAACCAAAATGTGTTAAGTCCAAATGTCATGCAAATATAAACATTATACTCAAAGTTTGTACATACCTCTACTAGCAACCCAAAGCAAGCTTAATACAACCTCCAATCCTATCCTTCCAACTTGCCCTTCACCACTTGGATGAAGCAAATCAACCTCCCTCAATGCCTATACCAAATGTGATCATACATAATCATTTAATATCATATTCTAAGGTATTCTCAACATCAAACCATAATTAAATATCACTCTAAACCAAATCTCAAAATTAAGCTTCACCTCACTTTAACTTTGAAAACCCATATCAAACCATTTAAATTAGTGTTTTATGTTTACTTATATCATTAAAAACATATTTTAATACATTTAAATCATTTACATTATAACAATACACTCTTATACACAAAATCTCAAAAATGGCATAACCTTCCTCCATTGAAGGTTTTCCATTCCAACACAATCCATTACTCATTTCAAGCTTATATTCATCTCTTTTAACACTAAACAACATGCTTAAACAAATAAAATCACATAATTCAACCACTTTGGAAAATCACTTTTCCAAAACCCTAAATCTCCACTTCCATTCTCAAACTCCAACCAAACACAACCAAATCCAATATTTGACTTTAAAATACTTGTTTATGTATCAAAACAACTCATTTGGAATCAATTTACATAATTAAAAACCATGATTTCAAAACCCCAAAAATTACATAACCCTAAATTCTCTCTCTTCACCAATCTTACCCAAACTCAACTATTTCTTTAATCCAACCTTAAAATCATTAATAACCAATCAAAAAGACTTCATTCATATCCAATTAAGCAAATAATTCATGCTACTATAGAATTCCAAAATTTACATAACACGCTTTTCCATAGAATTTGAAAATTTGGTAAGAAAGCTTACCAATTGATGAAGAAACTTCTAAAACTCTACTTGAATCCTTAAAATCTCTTCAATTTTTGGAGTATGTAAGAAGCAAATCCTTTTCTTGAGGCCATGAAATTCGGCCTTAAGGAAAGAAGAAGAAGAAGACTTTATTTTTTTTTATTTCTCTTTCCTTTCACCCTTTAATTTTAAGCCATATATATATATATTAAAATAATTTAATAATTAATTAATTATTTATTTATTTTATAAATTAAAAGTCCTAAATTCCCTCTTCCATTCAAAAATAATTTATTTTTGAATTATTTTATTAATTTTAAATTTCTAAGATTTAATTACCAAAATACCCTTTTACTTTGACTTTTCATTTAAAAAGTGTTGACTTTTATATTTTATGTATATTTTATATATATATCACATATATTATCCACTTTTTTTTAAACCCCTTCATTTTTCATTTAAAACTATTAATTTAATTTATCCATTTAGAATATAATTTATTTTATTAAATTTTCAAAAATTAGAACTTTTTAAAAATTTAGGATATTACATATATGCACAAGTAATGTGTATCTTATATACACATCAAATGTACCTTATATATGTATTAAATATTAAGTATATAATGTAGTAATCTAACATATACAATTAATATACCATATGTATATGTTATATATACTCTAGATATATATAGTGAGTATATACAACTTATATCTCCAAATACTTATTTAATTTCTCCAAAATCACGGATGTTACAATTATATTGCTTTTCACTCTCTTTTGTTGCAGTCTCAGATCGTTCAAGTAGGAGGCAAACTGTAGACTCTTAATTTTTTACCAAGTCCAGTCCAAAGATTTTAAAATAGTCCCAAATAATTTTTGTAGTATTTATTATTTAAATTTTAAATATTTATTATTTATTTTAATTATATAATATTTATATTTATAATATTTTATTATTTATTATTTAAATATATTATTTATTATAAAATAACATTTATTATTTATTATTTATTAGTTGTATTTATTTTAATAATAATGTAATTAATTATAAATATTTTAATATAATATTTTTAATAGTAAAAATAAAAAATAAAAATATATACATATAAAAATGATAAAGAATAGAAAATAAACAATCGGACGGTCGAATCGGTGTGCGTCATGTGGTTGTGGCCAATTGGCCTTCCACAGGCCAATTCGTCGCAGGCAACTGGCGTGCCAAGGGCCAATTCACCATAGGCAACTCTCAATATATGACTTACTTTACAATATATGGTCCACTCTCACTTCTTTTACTCAGTTTAGACCCGTGTTCTCTAAGATCCTAAGCTTAACAGTGCTGAAGTCACAAGAACCATTCCACACGGGAGTGGGGGCAAAAATCCCTACTCACAATCAGACTCACCTATAGAGTACTTACCAAACTTCAAAGCCTAGGTTACCACTATCACAAAGTTTGAAGATTTAATTCAGACTAGTCAAATCAAGGATGACACAATCTTATCCTCCAGATATGTAATGAATCCTATCAACACCAACACTGCAACCACCAATTAGGAGAGTGGGGAAGTGTTTGCAATCAAATCTCAGCATCATATTAGAATTGATAAGAGAACAATGATTTTTCACATATTTGGGCATGCCATTGAGTGTGGTATATGAGAAAGCCTTAGAGGTGAAATTGCTTCAACCTTCTTTGCCCAAAAGCTAGAACAATAATGAGTTATGTGAGTATCATCAAAGCACCAAGCACAAAATAGACCTGTGTAAGAACATGAAGCACATAATCCAAGACCTAGTGGATGATGGAACCATCATCCTTTTAAGGAACCCACCGACCATAAACACCAACCCATTACCTAACCATTAAGATGTCAATTGTGTTTACTAATCAGACTTGGAAAATGACCTTTTTCATGCCAACTACCCAAAATATTGCATAACAACTGGTACTATGAGAAGGCCGATGACTTAGCTAACTTGTCACCCTTTAAATCAAGCCCCAGTCTTAAGAGTCTGGATATACCAAGTATTGAGTTTGAATCTTGGTTTAAGTCAAAGTCAAAATCTAAGTCTAATTTGAGTCTATGTCCAAATCTGTGTCAAACTTTGAGGTTGCAAATGTCAGCCCCTTTATAATGTTCCATTTATTAATAAAAGTGTAGGATTTTCTTTTTACCACTTCATATGTCTCTCTTTATCCAATTATCTTTTAAGCTTGATAAAACATTAAAAAAAAGAAGAAAAAAAAAGAAGACAAATAAAAAGAAAAGAAAAAAAATTATCATAGCATGGCATGAAAAATGAAAATTCCATTATCATTGCAAGGATTTGCAAGAATATCAAGTTTAAGTTATACAACTTCTCCAAACAAAAATCTTTTAGAGCCCAACTTGAGATCACTTCAAATAACTAATCTTACTTTCAGGAAGAGTTAATCACCTTTTTGAAGAAGCGGGAGATTTGAGACCAAAGCCAACAAAGCTACCAACCTGGCAGAAAGTGGTTGATAATCAATTAAATTAGCTTGAATGGTTGACCTTCACATCACGAGGGTACAGAACTGCCATGCCTATTTCCATACGATCAACTTATTATTCTATGATCTATTGGATGAAAGTCATCCTACCAATAAAGACAAGAATATGATCAATATCATAACAATTGAATGTTAGCAATGAAAGTGGGAGTAATGCATTTAAGGCTATAAATAGAAATAAACCTGACATTCTAACTAGAGAGTTGTCTAAGACCCTTCAAGGAATGTTCAATTCAAATATACATTGTTTAGTAAGCTACCATCTTTGTAGACCTAAATGGGATTAACTCAAAATGAGAACTACACAGTTCTAATTCTTTTGCAAAAGCAATCGATACATAGGCAACCTTCATTGGGCTCGGTCTAAATCATACCGAATCATAATATATTTATTCCAAGGTTGTGTTTTCTTAAAAAAAGGAGGAGAGAAGGGAAGAGAGAAATAAATAATGATAAAAAACAGAAGAAAAAAAGCTTGCTAAGCTGAAAACCTGAAAGGGCAACTTAGACAAAAGTTAAAGCAAACTAGTCTACTTGAAAAATTGAAAGGGTAGCTTGAGCAAAAATTAGAGCTAAAGTAAAGATATTTTTTTTAAGGTTTGTCAAATAGAGTCAATCTTTAGGAGTCAAAACCCTAAAGCCATATCTCCAGGGCATATCTAGAATCATCACTCAAAGTCTTTGGTGTAGGTGCAACCTCCTCCGTAATTTCTCTTTCTAATTTAGTCATCAAAGTATGTTGTCGTGCCTTCTCATAAGGCCATGTATTGGTAATAAACACCCATAGGAGTCCAATGTACCAAACTTACAAAATATTACCATTAAATGAAATCAGCAAGCCTATAGTTCATTATGGGTCAAAGTATCCATGAAAAAAGGAAATCAAGCTTATCTAAATGAATCACTAACCTTGTTTCCTAATGCAAGGTTCCCAACAATGCTCAAAGTACTAGCCATAATGGTCATAATAAGCTCCTTACTCTAGCAACCACTCATCAAAGGCAGAAAGCCAACTTCTTATGGAAAGTACAATTAACAAAATCTAGGCTTTCTATCGATAGCCTAAGTAGTCAAACCATCTTCACAAAATAGTTTGCTAAATGAATTAGCCTTGAGCCATACTTAGATAGTCCAATTAGCCTCGCCACCTTATAACCTGAATTGCTCTGAGGCAAAAACCTACAACCAAGACAACCTCATAAGTTAAGACCAAAACTACCCCTGCAGGGCCTCAAGAATTAGCCAATGCTCATGAGAAGAAAACAAGAGTTGCCCTTGGAAGGTCAAAGATGACAAACTTTTAAACCTCAAAAGCCATTTATGGCACTAACCAAGCAAGTCTTTATTCAAAAGCCTAACATGGTGTGAACGGGGATTTTTGCCCCTACTCCTATGTGGAATGGTTCTTGCGACTTCGACACTATTAGGCTCAGGGCCTTAGAGAACACAGGTCTAAACCTAGAGAAAATGGAGTTGCCACCCGGACGGTCAGAAAAAATAGAAAGGGGTAGATGATTGAATTCCTAAGGAATCCCCAACCACTTATTAGGTTCAAAAATTTGGGTATATATGGGAAAGGTGAGAAATGGCCCAACACTACCATAATATCCGGTTCATTGGAACTGGTCTCCTATTCAGGTCTAAATATTATTGAATTCTTAACTTATTAAAATATCATCCATACTACATGCAATGGAAATAAAAAAATATCCATTAAAATTAAGAAAGTCCAAACTAACAAAATGGGCACCCGTACAAAATGAAAACATGGCCTTGTAATAATGTCCAATGTTTCAAAGCACAAGTAAATAAAAATAGGACACCCACTAATTGGTGAAAACATGTCCCTTACAATTATTTCAAATTCATTAAATAAATTAAACTATGAAAATAAATTAATTAAAAAATAAGGCACCCACAAGTGGAAACAAGCCTTTTACAAGTTTATTAAAAATACAATCAATAAATACTTAATAATCATCCATGGTAAAGCAAGTAATCAAACAAATAACCAATCATTGCATAAATAATTATAAATTAGGGCTAAACTAGTGAAATTAATTATAAAAATTAGAATTTACAAATAGATCTTAATATAAACCCATTAATGAAATATAGGGCATGACGATGAAGGTCGCGCCTACGGAATAAATAATACTTTTAATGCTTAAGGAAAAATATAGCTACTGGATTAATATGAATTATTAAAACGTTTAATGCTTAAGGAAAAAATATAATTGGTGGATGCTTTAAGTGAATGAAATTTAGAAGAACAAAACCTGCATTGGAGGCTACACCAAATATTGATACACTGGAACAAGCTTACTACTGCCTGCCTTTGGTGAGTTTTAGTTGTAAACTTTAATGCAATTCGAGGAAAGTTATTTTGCCTTTCCCCTTTTGATTGTTGTCTATTCCTTTTGATTTTCTTTTGATTCCTTGATTATTGCTTTTTCGCTCCTGATAATTCTTTACTGCTATGGTTTTTTAATAGTTGTCGCCCCCTCTCTCTGTGCTAGTTTTTTATATCTATAAACGTTAACTAAGGCAACCAAGCTAAGCCATCTGAATCTAAATAAAACACATTTTGTCCTTATCCTAGTCTTTCTAGGATTTTAATAAAAGTTGACATATTCTCAGCTAAACCAAGTTGGGGGGTCTGCCCATATTGAATTGCCTTGGCCAATTCGATATGGGTACTTGTCCCATATCGAATTGGCTAAGGCCAATTTGATATGAGAATCCCATATCAAATTAGCCTTGGCCAATTCGATATGGGACTTGCCAACATCGAATTGGCCTAGGCCAATTATATATGGAACTTTTCCATACCGAATTGGCTTGGGCCAAATCAAATTGTCTAGATTATATTGTCCTAATTTTAAATGAATCAAACCTAATCCAAAATTAAACCTGGCTTAACTTGGATTTAGTAATTAAAACCAAACTTGGTCTAACTTTTCAAATTGAATTTAAATTGGGCCAAAATTAAGGGTCTACAGTCTTGCCCCCTGCTTAAATGATCTAAGACTCCAATGAAAAGAGTGAAAAGAAATATAATTTTGAGCAGATTTTGGGTAATGGTGTGTTTAGGACCCGTGAATTAAATTTGAGTTCTCTACCCAAGACTGGATCTAGGTTCTCGACCTGAGCTAGGACTAGGGTTCTCGACCCGAGATTTATTTTTTTTCTCAATCCGAAACTGGATTTGAGTTCTCTACCCAACATTGTATTTGGGTTCTCGGCCTGAAACTAGATTTAGGTTCTTGACCCGATATTAGATTTTGTGTTCTTTACCAGACACTGGATTTTGGGTTCTTAACCTGACACTGAATTTTAGGTTATCAACCCAATACTAAATTTTAGGTTCTCGACCCAAGACTTGGATTTGGGTTCTTGACTCGAGACTTGGATTGGGTTCTAGACCAGGCTAGATTTGGATTCTAGGCTAGAGACTGGACTGGATTCTGGACCCGAGGTTGTATTTGGGTTCTCAACCCAAAACTAGATTTTGGATTCTTAACCCAAGACTGAATTTGGTTTCTCAATCCGAGACTGGATTTTGGGAGATTTTGGGTTCTTAATACGAGAATTTGGTTCGACTGACCTTCTGTCAGTTTAGGGTTTTGGCTTTCTTCTAGCCAATCAATTTTAGCTCTTCTAACTGACTAACCTTCTGTCAGTGGAGAATTCTGGCTTTCTTCTAGCCGATTATTCCATTATTCAATGGATTGTGGGTCTTCACCCTTCAAAATAGATCTTCATCCTTGGACAACAGGTCTTCACTCTTCAAATTGGATCTTCATCCTTTGGACATCATGTAACACCCTTATTCCCAATATACGTACACTACATACACCACACATATGTAATATACAAAAATATATGATACAAGAATGTCACAACCCATTTTAACAAAATAAAACTTCACTTATAAAATCTGTATAAACTTAAATCATTTAACTGATATCCTATAAATAATAGATGAAATGTTACTTGCTAAAACACATATATAACTTCATTACCAAAGGTTTATCCAAAACATTTTTTATAGTTTGCGGAATATATATATACATACATCAAAATATAAAATAATATACGTGAAATCAATATGTACAAAAATATAAAATATATACATGCTGGGAGTTCGTCTCTAATATTGATGTTCAATAATCAACTCTGCACTCAATTTCTCAAGCATAGACTCGACTTGGTCTAGACGAACTCTCCGAGTCAACCGGATCTACCCTGTCACCTGTACGATGAATCACAACCGTGCTAAGCCAAAGCCTAGTGATACAAACTTTGATAACAATTTAGTTCAAATGCAATGCCAATGCACAACACATAAGGATATTATATCTCATAACATTATATCTTAATATATTGCTCAATTATTTCACAATTCATAATTCACATAAAAGAAAACACAAGCATGGGCCCAAAAGGATCTAATATGCTATTCAAATTTTAGAGTTACTGCTTTGGTCTAAGATGACACCATGTGTCTAGCCCCGAAGGCAAATCATAATCACAATGAGGATTACCTCATATGTAACATCCCAACTAGGCTTCAAGGACTAGGCCCAACCCAGCTTCAAGGGTCTGCTACATCATGTAACAACCAACCTAGGCTTCAAGGACAAAGCCCAGCCTAGCTTCAAGGGACTGTTACATCTTAGGCATACTAGGCACACAATTCTTTCATAATTCCATTATCAAATCCTTTCTCATTTTCTCATGATCAAACTAGGCATAATGCCTCAAATATCTCACTTATATCAATATAGCCCTTACCAATGACTTTACATACCATCTTTAATGTACAAAAAAAATTGCATTACCCATACGTTTTGGGTCATTATATTTTACACATAGTTCACATTATACAAATCATAGCATATTACTCATGCACCAACAATGTAGTAAGTAACTTAACACATTTTCCAACCAAATGTGTTAAGTCCCAATGTCATGTAAATATAAACAATTATTCAAAGTTTGTACCTACCTCTAAAAGCAACAAAACAAGCTCAAATACCACTTTCAACCTCCTCTTCCAAGATATCCCTCAACACTTGGACTGGGGTAAATCAAGTCTCTTCAAAGCCTAAACCAAATGTGATTATAAATAATCACTTAGTGATACACTTATAGGTATAAATAAAACCTCTCCACACAAGGATAAGATACACAAAGGAAAATAAGAAAAAGAACTATCTAGAGCAAACTCTACACATAACACGCTCAACAACACGGGCGTGTCAATGACCGTGCCCTAAACCCACAACACAAAAGCTTTGACACGCTCAGTGACAAGGGGGTGTCAATGATCGTGTTCTAAGCTCTATATTACAGTAGATAAGACATGTCCAGAGACATGGGCGTGTCCCTGCGCATGCCAAAACTCCTACAATATAGTAGCTATGACACGCTCAGTGACATGGGCGTGTCACTACACGTGTCAATACTATAACATTACAGAAGCTGTGACACGCTTAGTGACATGGGTGTGTCACTGTACATGTCACCAACACTGAAAATAGAACCATCGACACTCCCAAAGACATGGCCATGTCACCGGGCGTGTTAGGCTAAAATTCCTGATATCAACACATAATTGTCACATCCAAAATTATCTCTCTTTACCTTTTTTAACTCTATTCAAACCCAACTAAATTCATCATTATACCACAAAATACTTATAACAACATCAAAGCAACTCAATTAAAAGCAAAAATACACAATTACAACCATGACTTCACAACTCAAAAGTTACATAACCCAAAATTCTTATTCTCTTCACCAAACTTAACCATATCCTTAATTCAACCCTAATTTCATAGTTAACTAGTCAAAAGAACTTCAAAAATACCAATATCAACCATTAACACATACTACACCAAACATCCAATTAACACATATACAAACTTCCATAGAAAATCAAGGAAACAAGTTGAAAATTTACCAAATACGGAGAAAATCCTCAAAACTCCAACTTGAACAATTGAAATCCTTCAATTACTTGAGTTAGCAAGAAGCAAATTTCTCTTTTCCTTTGATGGAGGTAGCCAACTTCAATGGAGAAAGAAGAAGATGAAGATAATCACCAACTCCTCTTTATCCAACTAATCTCCTTTATAACCACACAATTATCCAACTTTCACTCTCCACCAAGTAACAATATATTACTTAATTAATACATAAAAATCATCTTCCACCAACCACTTAATTAATATTTTAATAATTAGAATAACATTTGACCCATATAAAATGTTGACTTGTGTATATTATGTATATCTACATATATATCATATACACTTTTTTTTACTTAATTGTATATATATATATATATACTTTTAAATCGTTTAATTAATTTTTAAAAATTAATATTTTTAAAATTTTGGGATATTACACATTGGCTCTTCACCCTTCAAAATGGATCTTCATCCTTGGACATTGAGTCTTCACCCACCCTTCAAAATGAATCTTCATCCTTGGACATCTGTCCCGCATTGACTTCAGCTCTTCTAGCTAGACTGAACTTTTATCTTTTGCATCTTCATTCTTTTAGGGGTTCTTACTTTCTTCTTATTTTGTTCTTTTTTTTACAAAAATTTGGCTATTTTTAGCTAGTCCTCATATTCTCTCTTTGACCCCTGTGTGACAAAATATTGAAAGTGAGTCTGAAAATGTTTTATACACTCATAAACTCAAAAAATTAAAGGAGAAACTTTGCCCCCTATATAGGCTCAAACCACTGATTTTGTTCCCATGCAGGCTATAATTGACGTTTGTGTTGTCTAGTTCCTTGCACAAGCATGCATCTCTTCTTTCTTTTGCAATAACCCTTTCATGCCCCCCTGATTCCATGTCTGCTTTTGATTGTTTACTTCATAGAGTGTTGCTGTTTACTTTTACAAAGAATAGGTAACACAAGACAACAAAATGAAGTGTGATATGCTCATGTATGCGTGTATGCATGATATGCATAGATGATACTTACAGTGGTTCCATTGACTCATAGACCGAGGTAATAAACCATAGCACTTCTATTGGTTCTTTCCACATACTCGTTCAGTTTTTGCATTAGAACAGCAGAAGACTTCACATTTATGGCTTTCATCTTTAAAATGTTGAAAATATAAGTGGTGAGGCCCAAACAGCATAATCAGAGACACATTCATTTTAATCTATGATTCACCACATCAGTTGGTAGCTTCTTCATAACCTTGCCGATAATCATTTATTTTTCCAATGTGTCATTCAAGGTTCAACGATGCAATATACTTCCCTTAACTTAAAGGTTTATATAACAAGAAAACATTTTTTTTATTTTGATTTTGAAATCAAATGTTGGCTTTGCCAAATCAGTGCCAATATACTTCAGGACTTGATTTTCCTAAATTAAAATATCTATAACATAACAACCTTAGTTACCATACTAAACTTTGAAATCATTTTTGTTTAATCAAGAACTGTTGCACTTCAAATAGGCACATACACATTACTTGGCCAAAGGTCTTGTTGAGTTTAAATATTGTCTATCTCATATGTATGCTTATTCAAACTATCTCCACTAGTAGACTCTAACTACCAAGAGAGATTAATAGGTCTTTAAAAAGCTTGAAATGGGGTCTATAAGGGACATGAGTTAAATGAAGGCCATTTTTATATTAGAGTCGATATGACACTATTGACAAACCTTCACACTACAATCTTCTTATTAGAATTGTCTACTATTAGAGGTTCCATTTTGACCTTCTGGGCGTCACTTTTATCTTCTTACTTCATGGAAATATAAAGCTTGAATGTCCTTCCATCTTATTGCAGAAATCTAGACCCAATTAGTATTATCTTGATCTTTAGACCACCTTTTTTCTTCCTCTTTCTTTCCTTCCTTTCCCTTTTTGGTATATCAAATCTAAGACTTTTAAGATTGCGGACCTGGAGCTATGTTGGATGAAATGAAAGATGGTCTTTACCTTATGTATTTGAGTCTTTGGTTTGACTGGACCAATTTAAGTTAATCTATTCTCATAAACTAAGTGGAAGTCTTTTGCTACTTAAAGAACTCTGTTAGATTTTTAGACTGCCCTTGTTAGTCTTTATTTTCTTTTTCCTTTGTTCTTTTCTTTTTTTTCCTTCTTCTTTTTTTTTCTTTTTTTTTTCTTTTTTCTTTTTTCTTTTTTTACGTTTTTTAGGTCCTAGCTGTAAAAGAGTTGTCTTATGTGTACCAACTTGTGTTTCTGATAATCGATGAGTGGAGTGGCATAAGTCTGCTTCAGTCCTGACTTTATTTCAATAAGTCAATGATATTGGGTCTAATTTAGGTGTCCTTTAACTATCTCTATAGTTGGGGTTTACAAGCCAATAAAAGCAAGTTAAGCATTTCATGAAGGCTCAAGGGGACAAACTAGGGATTGATGTTAATAGGGCAGATATTAGTTGTTGGCTTACCAAACAATGCTTAGATAATCTCTCTCTTAAATAAACAAAGTTCAATTTTGCCTTGAATGTTTATCAAAGCATGTTCTAAGATTGACTAGGACCTATACAAAAGTAATTATATAGGAGCCCTCTCTAAGTAAGCATACACAATTCAATGCCATAAAACAATTCCCTTACCCAGTAAAGTCAGTCAAATCATGATGCATAAATATACTAATTTATGAACATCAAGCTAGATTCATCATTGGTTGAGCACCAAAAAGAATAAAAACTAGTATAAATAAAAATTTAATGAAAGTAATTTATTCAAAAATAATTGTTCAAGAAAACATCAAAGAAAGAAAATAAAACAAAAACCAAACAAGTCAAGGGAAGTTTGTTGAATGGAGTTTCTCCTCACTTCTAATCTCCTTCATTCTCATCTTGAAAAGAGGATAAAACAAAATCTTTCTTCAATCCTCTCCCTATCACGAAGGTTGTTGGGGGTGGCACTTTTCCAAATCTTAAGCAAAGGATTGCTCTTGGTATTAGCCTTAACGAGCACATTTATCTATCTCATGCCCTTGCATTTGATGGAATTGATAGAAGGCTTTGGCATCAAAGTTTAATGGTAGAGGATTGTGTAGCGGTCGAGGAGTGAGTGGCTGTAATAAACCATGTTTCTGCAGCTTGTTGAAAACCTAAGACAAAGATTTTCCCAACTTTGAAAAGTATCTTCTATTTTCTTGACCAGTCACTGCATTGACATCCACTACATTCTATGTACTCTAGTTGTCATACTGATATTTTCCCCTCTCATTCTTTCTTCCAAAAAAATGGCCCTTCTCCCATTTTCATTCTTCTATCTGTAAGCCAGCTTGGAGAAAATCTTTGAAATCCCTTATGAGAGTGTGAGACATCCGTTCACGCAGACTAGGTAGGACACCCCTTACTAACATTTCTAATCTAGTGGGACTCATTTGGTCTCTTCTTAAGCAGAGCAGCTTTATTTCTACACCTCTTCACATAGTCAATAAAATTCTCATTTTGCTTTTGTCTGATAGTTTTCACCTCCATTAAGGTCACTTCCGATTCGACATTGTACCCATATTATTGAATGAAGGCTTTGTACAACATATCCTAATTTTTTTGGGTACTTTCCTTTAAGGTGTTGAACCAGTTTTGCATAATAGGGTCCAATGAGAGCATAAAATACTTTAGAATTTGAGCCTTAGTAGCTCGAGCAGACTGCATGGCAGTGATGTATTACTTGACATGGAGATGAGGATTGCCAGTTCCATTGAATTTGGCAAAAGAACACGTCTTGAACTTATAAGGGACTTCCTCATCTTGTTCAAATAGCTTGTCCACCTCTGACTTCTCATCAACCTTCAACTTCTTTTTGAACTTCTTTTCTAAATCAACAATCATTTTCTCCACATCTGATGTTTCAGTCATTTCAATAGTTGATTTTTCCACAACCTCTGGCTCTTTCTTTTTATCTTGAGAATCTTGAAAATACTAACCCCAATCATCATCATCAATCATTACTTTGTCATCATCAAAGGCTGCTTCACCAACCTTAGCTTTTCCCTTGTCTTTCTGCTCTTTAGTACTAGCAGACAATTCAACAGTGTTCCCCAATAGTGTAGCCAGTTTGCTTTTCATGGTCTCAGCGAGGACCTCCTTCAGTTCTTCCATCTTGGAGTTGATTACATCATCCACCATCTTCTGAATCTGTTCAAGTTCCACTGCCTTTGGTGAGAAGCTGACTGAGTCATTACTAGATTCTATATCACTGACATAGGTCAGATTATCGTACACTCTTGAACTGTTGTACTCTAGATCTATGAGCTAGAAAGGATAAATTCCATGTAATGCAATGCATATATATATACATGGATGCACAAGTAACAGATAAACAAAAATAATTAGGACATTCCTTCCAACATTATAACTTCCATACACAAATGGTGAGTCTCTTTTCCTAGGTATATGGTTAACAAAATATCAACATGGGATATCCTACTTTCGAACAATCTACTCGGACGGTCTAACGAATAGTTGTATTTTCAAACTTAGAAGTCGGTCCATGCTAATTCTCATTAATTAAGCCTTATTCCATTGGGCCAACAAAAGGATAGCTTTTATGTTATATTGGATTAAAACTAAATTTAAAGGATTTATCATAAATAAATTTCCTATATGAAAAAGCAACTAATAATTCATGCTATAAACAAGCCCATAATTAATAATTCTTGGTATAAATTAGTCTCACAATTGATTTTTGGTATTCCATAATTGACCTAAGTAGCTGTAAGCTCATTTAAGAAGAAGGTTTGTAATTTTAGATGAAGTGAAAAAATAATTTTGTTTCAAAGCCCCTCAAAAAAAAAAAAGGTTTTGTTTAAAAATGAATTTTGGGCTTTGTATTTAGGTCATGAGGTAGAAAAATATTTTTGACCCATCTTAAAAGGTTTTCATGTCCAAAGACCATTTGAAAAATAGTTTAAAAGTGTTTTTGGTCTTTTGGCTTTAAAGGAATAAAACCATTTCGAGCTTACAATATAATTAGGTCATAATAGGAAAAGAACAAACCAAATAAGCCATGGTTCAAACCAAGATATATCAATCATAGTCAAACAACAAGCATTTGGGTAAAAAACTAATGAAAGCAACTAGGCTAATTACATGAGCATTAGTCCTTGGGTTGAAAAGTTTAGGCTCCCATAGCAACTATATACCAAAAGGTACAAGGCTATAAGTGGTTATGTCATGCTCGATCTCCATACCTTAAGTGAAAGTATGGTATCCCTTACATAACACAACACTGGTTATATGGGCGTTCTAACTCACACACACACTGCAATCTAAATTATGCAATGGATAATATCATAATAAGACAAAATAAAATAATATAAATAGCAACTAAAGCAACTTCTCTTATCCCTAGTGGAGTCGCCATTATGAGTAGAGATTTTCTCCCTCACTCCCATGTGGAATGGTTCTTACAACTTTGACACTATTACGCTCAGGGCCTTAGAAAACACGAGCCTAAACCTTGAGAAAATAGAGTTGGCACCAAAATGGGTCGGGGAAATAGAAAGGGGGTGGATGACTCAATTCCTAAAGAATCCCCAACTCCTTATTAGGTTCGAAAAGTAGGGTATATATGGGGAAGGTGAGAAATGGCCTAGCACCCCCATAATGCCCGGTTTATTGGAACCGACCTCCTGTTTAGGTCTAAATATTATTGAATTCTTAACTTATTAAAATATCATCCATACTACATACAATGAAAATAAAGAAATATTCATTAAAATCAAAAAAGTCCAAACAAACAAAATGGGCACCCGCACAAAACAGAAATATGCCCTTATAATAATGTCCAATATTCCAAAGTACAAGTAAATAAAAATATGACACCCACCAATTAGTAGAAATATGTCCCTTACAATTATCCTAAAGTCTTTAAATAAATTTAACTATAGAAAATAAATAAATTAAACAAATAAGGCACCTATGAGTGGAAATATGCCTTTTACAAGTCTATTAAAAATACAATCAATAAATACTTAATAATCATCCATGGTAAAGAAAGTAATCAAACAAATAACCAATCATTACATAAAAAATTGTAAATTAGGGCTAAACTAATGAATTTAATTATAAAAATTACAATTTACAAATAGATCTTAATATAAACCCATTAATGAAATATAAGGTGTGACAACGAGGGTCGCTCCTATGGAATAAATAATACTTTTAATGCTTAAGGAAAAATATAGCTACTGGATTAACATGAATTATAAAAATGTTTAATGCTTAAGGAAAAAATATAACTACTGGATGCTTTAAGTGAATGAAATTTAGAAGAACAAAACCTCAATTGGATGCTCCACCAAATATTGATACACTGGAACAAGCTTGCTACTGCCTGCCTTTGGTGAGTTTTGGTTAGAGACTTTAATGTAATTCAAGGACAATTATTTTTTTCTCTCCCCTATTGGTTAGTGTCTATCCCTTATGCTTTTATTTTGATTCTTTGTTTATTTCTTTTTCATTCTTGATAATTCTTTACTGCTAGGGTTTTTTAATAATCATCGCCCCCTCTCTCTGTGCTAGTTTTTTGTATTTATAAACATTAACTATGGCAACCTAGCTAAGCCATCTAAATCTGAATAAAACATGTTTTTCCTTCATCCTAGTCTTCGTAGGATTTTTATACAATTTGACGAATTCTCAGCTAAACCAAGTTGGGGGGGTCTACCCATATCGGCCTTGGCCAATTTGATATGGCCTGACCATATCGAATTAGCCTTGCCCATATCGAATTGGCCTAGGCCAATTTGATATAGAGCTTTTCCATACCAAATTGGCTTGGGCCAAATCAAATTGTCTCGATTATATTGTCCAAATTTTACATGAATCAAACCTAATCCAAAATTAAACCTGGCTTAACCTAGATTTAGTAATTAAAATCAAACTTGGTCAAAATTTTCAAATTGAATTTAAATTGGGCCAAAATTAAGGGTCTACACTTGGTAAATTATGGAATCCTCAAAGGCCATAAGCCTTCAAACCTATCAAGCTTGAGAAAAAAATACACTCAAACCTAGAAGCCCATTTTGACATAAACTAACGAGGCCAAACTTGATTGTAGCATTTCAAAATCACCCTAAACTTTGAACTCCTCAAAAATGATCCTTTTACACTTCATGTCAAACTAGAACATGGCCTTAGAAGTTGAACCAATCAATTTAAAGCCAAACTAGATAATCACCTTAATCATCTTGTCCAACCTAAAAGACTAGACCTCACTACAACCTTCTTGTCCTAAACATTCTTTCAACTTTAAGTTGAACCTAATTGTAGCCTATCATGAGCTAGTAGCCTCACATTATCCAATACCCAAAGATAAACTCATGAACCGAGGTCAAAACTAGATTGGAGACCATGCCAAATCAAAGGCCAAATTCTACTAAAGTCCTTCAAAATAAGTCAAACTTAGGGCCAAGACTTCCAAATAAGTTAAACCTTAGGCCAAGCCATCAAAAACAAGTCAAACCCATAGCCAAGCCCTCTAAAATAAGTCTAACATGAGGTCAAGCCCTCTAAGATAAGTCAAATATGAGTCATGAACCTAAAATAATAATCTTGTCCAACCTAAAAGACTAGACCTCACTACAACCTTCATGTCCTAAACATTCTTTCAACTTTGAGTTGAACCTAATTGTAGCCTATCATGAGCTAGTAGCCTCACAATATCCAATACCCAGAGACAAACTCATGAGCTAAGGTCAAAACCAGATTGGAGACCATGCCAAATCAAAGGCCAAATTCTACTAAAGTCCTTCAAAATAAGTCAAACTCAGGGCCAAGCCTTCCAAATAAGTTAAACCTTAGGCCAAGCCCTCAAAAATAAGTCAAATCCATGGCCAAGTCCTCTAAAATAAGTCAAACATGAGGTCAGCCCTCTGAGATAAGTCAAATATGAGGCCTAGCCCTCCAAAATAAGTCAAACCTGAGGCTAAGCCCTCTAAAATAAGTCAAACCTGAGGCCAAGCCCTCCACAATAAGTCAAACCTAAGGCTAAAACCTCGAAACGATGAGTCAAATATGAGAAGACAAGTCAAACCTAAGGAGACAAGTCAAACTTGAGGCTAACCCTTCGAAACAAATCAACCCAATCTAAAGCCAAACCTGACTATGGCTTCCTATTGCTTGACCATAGCATCTGAATCTAGCCACAGTAATTTGATTGGACCAAACTGATCATTAGTCGTGCATACTCAATCAAAGCCTGGTATTACTAGTAGCCACACTACTTTGTCATTAAAAGATTGAGTAGACAATCCAAAAACAAAGAAAAAATTTGCCATCCCTCTAATCTGGGGATATCTTTCTATCAACCAAAAGTTAGGGTTTCAAGGTACCTGACTCTCATTTTTTGTATGCCTAGATCAAACCTAGGATGTTCTTCATTAGAACAGGTGTACAAATCCACTTTAAGTAAGAGCCCTAGAAATTCAGCCTTCAAGGTCATTCTAGGTAAGAGCCCTAGAATCTAGATTTTAGAACAAATCTAGGTAAGAGCCCTAAAATTTAGCTTTAAGATACATTCTAAGTGAGAATTCTAGAACATTAATTTTATCCATGATTCAATAATCAAGCAAAGTTCAAATTTAGTAAATTCATGCTGATGATATCATCGTGGATTAATCATTTTTAAAAATTTTGCCTCTTATTTTGAAAAGAGATACCTTTTATTTTGAAAGGGATTTAGATGGTTTTTTTTTTAAAACCATCTGTGAGCGGGGATTTTTGCCCCCACTCCAGGTGGAATGGTTCTTGCGACTTCGGCACTGTTTAGGCTTGGGGCTTTAGAGAACACAGGCCTAAGCCCGAAGAAAATGAAGTTGCCACCCGGACGGGCCGGGAAGAAGAAAGGGGTGGATGACTCGATTCCTAAGGAATCCCTAAACCCTTAATGGGTTTGAAAAGTTGGGTACGTGTGGGGAAGGTGAGAAATGGCCCAGCACCCCCACAATGCCCGGTTCATTAGAACCGGCCTCTTTTGCAGGTCTTAATATTATAAAATTTTTAAATATAACAATATTATCCATACTAAATTCAACAATTAAAATAAAGCATCATTATATTAAAATCAAAGCAATGCCCAAACAAAGCAAATAAATGGACACCCATTGATAAGTGCACAATTGATGATATTTTATTCCTATTTCTTAATATGATTATTATCCAATTGAGTTTAATTTGTTTGTTCAAAGTGTATTTTAGGGTTAATTTCAGGAATTCTCTGTATTTTGAGGCTTATGGACATTTCGGAGGAATTACGGATGAAAGTAAAAGAAAAGAGCAAAATTCATCAATGGACACGCCCATGGTCATGGACGTGCCCTTGATGCAGCATACAGAAGCATTGACATGCCCAAGGACATGGGCGTGCCACCAAGCATGCCTTTTGCAATGTTTCACTGTAGCTATGACACGCCCAGTGACATGGGCGTGTCACTGGACGTGCCTTAAGTTTAAAATCTCAGTGGCAATGACACGCCCAGTGACATGGGTGTGTCAATGGGCGTGTAAGGCGAAATTATCTACACTATAAAGCTGCGCTGAAGCACGAATTAAGGATTCAAATTTCATATCTTATAACCTAGAGCCGACTTCTAAAGCAAAGAGGAGAGTTTTGGAGCTGAGATTGAGGGTGAAGACATACTCTAAACAAGATCTAAATCAAGAATCAAGGATTGAAGTGAAGAAATACAAATTATTCTCCATGGATTGTTTGGTTTCTTTTATTCAATTCTCTTGCTCTGTTTTTCTGGTTTGAATATGAACTAATTCATTCTCTATCTAGATATTGATGAACCCTAGCTTATTTGTATGGATTGAATAATTACATTTAGTTGAATTATTTGATTGAGTTGTTTTATTCTTATGATACTTAATGATCTATTTCCAATTGATAATAGCATGCTTATTGATTGGTTCAAATTTTCATATTATTGACTTAAGAAAGCTTGATATGAATTGAATACTCATAAGGGTTGAGGATTGATTGAAGTACTAGAGATAGACTTACAAGATGCTTTGGTTTATAGTTCCTTGTTCTTAATGCAAGATCTAATTAATTGCGTTTGAGAAGAGATTCTGGCACTCTACTTAGTGATTAGGGAATAATTCACTCGAGAGATGTTTTAGTCTAAGTTAGAGGAATGCCAACTCAACTATATTAAATGATTTAACTGAATTGATGTTCATAAATATCATTGAGGCTAGGGGATTCAATATCTGGATAGTTTTATTACCATTAATCCTTTTTGCTCAACATTTAATTTCCCTTTACTTTCAGTCATTAGATTAATTGTTTTTAATTACTCCACATCACAAACCTATTGATTTGCTAAACAACAGTTAAGATTTGCACTAGTACTTGACCTTGTCCTCAGTGGAACGATAACTTACTCACTACTTTATTACTTGGTCAACCCGTGCACTTGCGGTATTGCTATAGCGTAGCTCCCATGCACCAAGTTTTTGGCGCCGCTGGCGGGGACAATGGTTTCAATATTAGTAATATAATTAAGACTGTTGATTTAGTTTTATTTTTATTTGTTATTAACATTGGTCCGTGCTCATTGTTAGGTATTTCATCTCATTTATGACCAGAGGTAACTCATCCCAACTGTTTGAATTAGATCCAGAGTTAGAAAGAACATTAAGGAGAAAGTGAAAGGAAGAAGAGGAGGCAGTTTTGGAAGATGCAAAAACAGAAATAAATCTGGAAATAGTAGAAGAAGAAGAAGAGTTTGAAGTGATGGAAGGAGTTGAGCCAAGAACAATGCAGGAGTTTGCTAAGCCCAATCTCAACGGAGCTGAATCTAGTATCTGGAGGCCAACATTTGCTGCAAACAACTTCGAAATAAAAGCAAATGTAATTCAAATGGTGCAGCAGACTTGTCAGTTCGATGAGTTTCCTGATGAAGATCCTAATGCACATATTGAGAATTTTCTGGAGATATGTGGCACATTCAAGATAAATAATGTCTCAGAGGATGCAATTAGGCTGAGGTTATTCCCATTTTTCCTTAGAGATAGACCAAAGAAGTGGCTAAAATCTTTTCCTCCAGGAACCTTCACCACATGGGGTCAGTTAGTAGAGGAATTCTTAGAAAAATACTTCCCACCGTCCAAAACTGCTAAGTTGAGGAATGATATCTCATCCTTTCTGCAGCAAGATGGTGAGACCCTTTATGATGCCTGGGAAAGATTTAAAGATTTGTTGAGAAGGTGTCCTTATTATGGACTTCCACTATGGCTTCAAATTCAAACATTTTACAATGGGTTGAATTATGTAAGTAAGCAATCCATTAATGCAGCAGCTGGTGGTACCATAAACAACAAGACACCTAAACAAGCAATGGATTTAATTGAAGACATGGCTATCTCAATGGCAAACCCCAAGGGAGCAAGGAAAGCTGAAAGTCATGGGTTCACACCAATTAGATCCTGTGGTGGCTTTGACAGCCCAATTAGAAGCATTGAATAAAAAATTTGATTCTTTGGCCTCTTCTTCTGGGAAAGTAATGCAAGTGATGTCTTGTGAATGGTGTGGGGGTGGACATCAAAGTCAAGAGTGCCAAAATGGCAACATGTTTGCTAGGCAAGAGCAAATAGATTATGTGGGAAATATGCCAAGGCAACAACAGAATAACCCCTACAGCAACACATACAATCCGGGGTGGAGAAATCATCCAAATTTCTCATGGACTAATCAAAATAATCCAAGACCTCCCCTAGGATTCCAGTAGCCCCAACATCAACAAGCTTCCCCTCCAAGAAAGAGTAATTTGGAGGACATGATGGAGAAATTTATAGCAGCTTCTGAAACTAGGCTCCAATCAACTAAAACCACCATAAGAAATCAGCAAGCCTCCATTCATAATTTGGAGAATCAGATGGGGCAAATTGCCAAGTTGCTCAGTGAGAGACCACAAGGAAGTCTGCCTAGCAACACTGAGGCAAATCCTAAAGAGCAGCTCAAGGCAATTACACTAAGGAGTAGAAAAGAAATCAGAGGTAATGTGGATGAGAAAAGTGGAGAAGTGGCAGAGAAAATGGATGAAATACAAGAAAAGAAAAAGAAGACAATCCTCCTATCGCTTCGGGAGAGAAAACTGCAGTGGAAAGTGAGAAAGAGAAGCAGCAGTCGCAAGAAAGCAGCCCCATATTGAAGGAATGTCGACCTAGAGTACCCTATCCGTCAAGGTTGAACAAGGACAAGATTGATGCTCAGTTCGGTAAGTTTCTTAAACTTTTTAAACAATTGTACATTAATATTCCATTTGCTGAAGCTTTGTCATAGATGCCTAAATATGCTAAATTTTTGAAAGACATCCTTTGTAACAAAAGGAAACTTGAAGAAGTGTCTTTAGTGCAGTTGTCTGAAAAGAGTTCAACAATTTTGCAAAAGAGGTTACCTAAGAAGTTAAAAGATCTAGGTAGTTTTACCATTCCATGTTTAATAGGTAACCTTGAGGTCAAGAGTGCATTAGCTGATTTGGGGGCTAGCATAAGTGTTATGCCCTATAAAATTTTCAAAGAGTTAGGCATTGGTAAACCTAAACCAACACTTATGACCATCCAACTTGCTGATAAGTCAGTAGTCCACCCTCGTGGCATTATAGAAGATGTGTTGGTAAAAGTCAGGGATTTCATTTTTCCCAATGATTTTGTTGTCATTGATATTGATGAGGATGCAGATGTTTCACTTATTCTTGGTAGGCCATTTTTAAATACAGCCCGTGCCCTTATCGATGTTCATGATGGCACATTAACTTTAAGAGTGGGTGATGATAAAGTTATTTTTAGGATATATGATGCTATGAAACATTCACTTTCACTTGATGAGGCGGAATCATGCAATGATGTTATTGTGCATGAGACCATGAATTGTGTAACTAACATTGTTTACAAGGATCCCCTTGAGTTGTGTTTATTGCAGGAAAATGTTGAGGATCAAGAAGCAATGGAGCAGCATGCTTTTCTTGAAGCAAGCAATTCATTCAAAGGCAAGGCATATGAGACTATTGAGATGCCAAAGGAAGAGAAGCCAAAACCATCATTGATTGATCCACCAAACTTGGAACTAAAGCACCTTCTAGATCACCTTGAGTATGGATTTCTGGCGAAAAAGAAAAAATTACCAATAATTCTGAGTTCCCACCTATCTTCTTAGCAGAAAGAAAAGCTTATTCAGTTGTTGCAAAAACATAAGAAAGTAATAGCTTGGAAGATAGCAGACATCAAGGGTATCAGTCCATCCTATTGCACTCATAAGATACTAATGGAGGACGAATTCAAGCCGGTAGTGCAACCACAACGGAGACTAAACCCGAAGATGAAAGATGTAGTGAAGGCTAAAAATATTAAAACTACTTGACGCAGGGATTATATATCCAATCTCGGATAGTTCTTGGGTGAGCCCAGTCCAGGTGGTACCAAAGAAAGGAGGGATGACGGTGGTCCCTAATGAAAATGATGAGCTGATTCCAACAAGAACAGTTACCGGTTGGAGGATGTGCATAGATTACAGGAAATTGAATGATGCAACCAGGAAGGACCATTTTCCTTTACCCTTTTATTGATCAGATGTTGGAGAGGTTATCCGGGCATGAGTATTACTATTTTTTGGATGATCTTTTAGGCTATTTCCAAATCCCTATCGCCCCGGAGGACCAAGAGAAGACTACATTCACCTGCCCATATGGGACATTCGCATATCAAAGAATGCCATTCGGGTTGTGCAATGCACCTGCGACTTTTCAAAGGTGCATGGTGGCAATCTTTGATGGACTTGTTGAGGATATTATGGAGGTGTTTATGGATGATTTCTCGGTCTATGGCAGCTCATTTGAAAGATGTTTGGAAAACCTTGAAAGAGTCTTGATGAGATGTGAGGAAACCAATTTAGTACTTAATTGGGAAAAGTGTCATTTCATGGTTCAAGAGGGAATTGTGTTGGGATACAAAATTTCAAACAAGGGCATTGAGGTGGATCGGGCTAAGGTAGACACCATTGAGAAGTTACCACCACCCACATCTATAAAGGCCATCATAAGTTTTCTAGGACATGCGGGTTTTTATCGGAGGTTCATTCGAGATTTTTCTAAGATAGCCCGTCCATTGACAAGACTCCTTAAGAAGGATGTGGATTTTGTTTTTGATGATGAATGTCTGAAAGCATTCACAACCCTTAAGGAGAAATTGACCCATGCTCTAATCATGGTAGCTCCCAATTGGAATCTACCATTTGAACTAATGTGAGATGCAAGTGACTTTGCAGTGGGAGCAGTCTTGGGTCAACGCAAGGAGAAATACTTTCAGCCTATCTACTATGCAAGCAAGACCTTGAACACAGCTCAAGCTAATTACACAACTACAGAGAAAGAGCTGCTAGCTGTGGTTTTTGCTTTTGACAAGTTTAGATCATATCTAATCTTGTCAAAAGTGATTGTTTATACAGATCATTCGGCTTTGAGGTATTTATTTGCGAAGATTGATGCTAAGCCTAGGCTAATCCGTTGGGTGTTGTTGTTGCAGGAATTTGACTTAACGATTCAAGACAAGAAGGGAGCTGGAAATTTGCCAGCAGATCATCTTTCTCGCTTAGAAAATCCAACTTTGGAGAGGTTTGAAAAAGGGGACATTGATGATCACTTCCCCGATGAGAAGCTATATGCCATGGTAAGTGAGGTAAATAATTTAAATTTTGGAATGCCTTGGTTTGCAGATTTTGCTAACTATTTAGCTGCTAGGAAACTTCCTAAGGACTTAACTTATCAAGCAAGGAAGAAATTCTTTTCTGACTTGAAGTATTATTTTTGGGAGGATCCATTTTTATTTAGATTATGTAAGGATCACATGATCCGACGATGTGTGGCATGGCCCGAAACAATGAACATTCTTAATCAATGCCATGCTGGACCAGCTGGTGGTCATATGGGAGCCAATAGGACTGCTCAAAAGGTACTAGAATCAGGATTTTATTGGCCCACTTTGTTTAGGGATAGCTACGAATTTGTAAATAGATGTGATCATTGCCAAAGGATTGGAAACATTTCATCTTGTGATGAGATGCCCCAAAATGGAATTTTAGTGTGTGAAGTCTTTGATGTATGGGGGATCGATTTTATAGGACCGTTTCCAAATTCTTTTGGTAACAAATATATTTTTGTAGATATAGATTATGTCTCTAAATGGCCGGAAGCCCAAGCCTTGGCAACCAATGATGCTAGGGTTGTGATGAAGTTTTTGAAGAAATTGTTTTCTCGATTTAGTACACCAAAAGCAATTATATGTGATAGGGGTACTCACTTTTGTAACTATCAGCTTGAGAAAGTTTTCAAAAGACTAGGAGTTACACATAGATTAGCTACTCCCTATCATCCCCAAACTAGTGACCAAGTTGAGAACACGAATAGGGAGATTAAACGAATTCTGGAAAAAACTGTAGAGCGATCCCAAAAGGATTGGTCCGAGAAATTGGACAATGCTCTATGGGCTTTTAGGACTGCATTTAAAACTCCTTTGGGCACTACACCGTTTAGACTAGTATATGGAAAAGCTTGTCATTTACCTGTCAAAATTGAACATAATGCATATTCGGCTATTAAACAGATTAACCTTGATCTAGCTTATGCAGGTGTACAGAGAAATTTGCAGGTAAACGAGTTGGATGAGTTGAGGTTGCAAGCATATGACAATGCCAGAACGTATAAGGAGCATACCAAGAAATGGCATGACGCTCGCATTAAGGATAAGAAAGAGTTTCAAGCGAGAAATCAGGTATTGTTGTACAATTCAAGGCTTCGACTCTTTCCGGGTAAGTTAAAGTCTCGATGGTCTGGTCCTTTTACTGTCAAGGAAGTTTTCCCCTACGGAGTGGTTGAAATAACT
Source organism: Garcia nutans (assembly GCA_947685225.1). Lineage (NCBI taxonomy): Eukaryota > Viridiplantae > Streptophyta > Magnoliopsida > Malpighiales > Euphorbiaceae > Garcia > Garcia nutans. Next base: position 8,075,166 of record CANTUV010000024.1, on the reverse strand, counting down.
CACCCGGAAAAATGAGATTTTAAAGTTAATGGGCACATGCTCAAATTATACCTCGAAGGGGAAATACAAGACTTGAAGGAGGTTTTACACCTCCAAGACTAGGGTAGTTTACTCTACCGTCCAACTAATACGATGTTAAAGAAGTGCTGGGTGGGAGATAACCCACCGTTTTATGTTTTTGGTTTGTGTCATCATTTTATTTTCATTTTATCATTCTTTTATTGGGTGGTTGTTTGTTTGTTTTGCATTCATTTGAATTTGTAGAGCAAATTTGATTTTGAGGAGTAGATTGAGCATATTAAAGGACATGCCCGTGTCATTGGGCGTGTCATTATTCTTTTCAGGCAGTAGCTACAACACGTCTAGTGACACGGTCGTGTCTATGAGCGTGTCGTTTTACATGAGAAACAGTAGCTATAACACACCCAGTGACACGCCCGTGTCCATGGACGTGTCTCTAAAAAAATGACAAATGACGAAAAATTATCCAGCACGCCCTCAGAACACGCCCAAACTAGTGGACGTGTCGTTTGCATGTTGTCACAGTACATGTGACACGCCCGTGTTTGTGGGCATGTCGATTATCATTTCATCTAGTACCTGTGACATGCCCATTGACACAGCCGTGTCTGTGAGCGTGTCATGTACACTTTCTTTTATACTATAGAGCACGCCCAGTGACACGGGCGTGTCAATGGGCGTGTCGACGTCTTTATATATAGAACCGAAGCGATTTTCACGCACTTTTCATTTTTCTTTCTCATTTTCTCTCAACTTTCTCGCACTCCCACCAGCACATTCACACACCCATTCACTTTAGGAGAGATTCTCACTCCCGGCTTGCATTAGTTGCATGCATTTGCTCGTTTTTTTGTTGAATTTACTCATTCCACGCGATTTTTTCTTTTCAGGTACGGAATCTCAATTTTTGCGATTTTTGTTTGTTTTCTTTCATTTTTCGTATACATTCCTTGTATTTTCTTATCTTTGCATTGAAGTTGGAAGTTTCATGATGTATTTTCTTTATTCTGATGTGCTTTTATTTCTCGTCATTTTTGCGGCATTTGATTAATTTTGATTTTTGTTTGTTATGAATTCCGTTTTGATTCGGCATTTGTTGATTTTTGAATTGGTTTGTAGTTTGAGTTGTATATTGATTGTTTCATTTGTTTGATTCTAATTAATCGTCATTTTTGGAAAATGTCTTGTTATTGTGGGAATTGCCTTTATTGTGGTATGTTTATTGCTGTCGTTCGAATTGATTTGTTGCTTTTGGTTGATTATGTTTATTGTTGTCGTTCGGATTGGTTTGTTGCTTTTGGTTGATTAAGCGTGCATTGCTATAGGTGGATTACATTTGGGTATTCTTTATTGTTATAATGCCGGAATTTTGGTAACCTTGTATCATGCTATCCTTGTGTTGTTATTGAGGAATCTTTTTGGTTTGTTTTGCAGACTAACCGACAATGGGGCCTCGCAAACAATCATCTTCCTAGCTTCCCACTAAGCGTGCACGAGGGGAAGGCAGTTCTAGCCAACCCGCTACCCGTCCAACTTCTAAATTCATGGCCGCCCACAAATGCCTTAGATTTTTGAATGCCGAGGAAAGAAGGCAATTTGAACTCTTCGGCAACAAAGAATGGTCTCCACCTCGTGTTCTAGATTGGGATGCTGGCTAATATTATAGCAGATATTCGAGAATTAATTAATCAACCAGGGTGGGACCAACTATTCTCCATTAAGGAGCCCTCCTATCGAGAGCTGACACTGGAATTTTACTGCACCTTCCAGTTCCAGAAGACCAAGGTTTCTATTACTGAGCCAACGATTAAATTCAGACTGGGAGGGCAGAGATTCAGCATGAGCATTAATGACCTTGGGGTGCATCTCGGGTTGTATACTGTAGAGAAGGTACAGACCTTTGATTATCTAAACTCTGAGTTGGATTTTGTTGAGTATGAGGTTGCTCCTCCTAGGGTTTGGCGGACCTTTGCACCCACTGCCGATAAGTATCAACCCAAGGTCTCTAAGGCATCCAACTTCGAGTCTTTCCCCTGCCGAGTGGTGCACAACCTATTAGTTCACACTCTTATAGCTCGGCTGAGTAGCACAGGGGTGGTAAGCTTGCGAGATCTGTTTTTCCTGTACTGCATGGTACAAAAGACCTGGTGCAATGTCGCACATTCCATCACCCATTTTTTCTACGAGCAGTCTAAGAAAGGAGCATCATGTACTTTACATGGTGGTATGTATGTCACGAGACTCGCTCGTCGTCTGGGTGTGTTAGATGGCTGCTTACCTATGAAGATGGATGGTATGCCCAAGTTGTTGGGTATGGACACATTAAAGAGATTGAACCGAGAGAAGGTAGCTGGGCTGCAGGCAACTCCTTCTGCTCCTCCTTCGGATATACCACCACCTCCACCGTTAGATTTTCTGGGTTCATCCACCGCTGCTGGGCCTTCGACCACTGCTGCTGCACCTTCTTCTTCTGCTCGACCTTCTTTTGTCCAGACTCCTGTATTCCGGGATTGGTGTCAGTCAGTTAATGTTGAGTGGGATGATGACAGGAAACCCACATATTTAGAGCCTCATATTTGTAGGATTGAAGGGAAGATAGGGAATATTGAGCTGAATCAAAATAAGATCTTAACCCAGTAGGACCAGCTGCAGCAGTTTATACTTGACCAGTCTACTTCTTTCCAAGCCCAGCTGGATCACAAGATCTTAAGACGGCAATGGCTAGAGCAATCCATGTTGGAGTTCTGGCGGTATCAAGGGTTTCACCCTTCGTAACCTCCACCTCCACCATATCAGCCACCTACTCCTGAACCTGCACCTGCACCTGCACCTCCAGTTGATGTTTTCGATGATAAGACTGGCAGTGACGATTCCAGCACTGCACCGATTTTTGACTAGCCCACATTTTTATTTTATTTTTATTTTATTTTCATTTCTTTGCTTGTTTAATATTCTTTTTAGTTTTCTTTCTTTTTCATTACTTTTGGACAATTGTTATTTTCTTTAAGAACTGTTTCTTTTGTTTGTTATTTTATTTATTTATGTCTTAACCTTATTTTTTCTTCTTTTTGCATTTTAGATTTTTGTTTTAAGGCAAATCCTCCTTCACCATACTCTTGGCACCGTACTCATATTTTTCCATTTATGGACACGAAAAGGGCAGTTTTTCTCTCTCTTCATTATTTCTTATTTTGCACACACATTGGGGACAATGTGAGTCTTAAGTGTGGGGGAGAGGTTTACTTTCTTGATTGAATTTTTATGATTTCATTCTTTCTATTTGATTCATTTATCTCAAATAATTTCTGCAAATTGTTTTTCTTTTTGGATTTAAGTAAGCTAGATTGTTGTAATAAGTGTGAATTGATGTGGTTTCCCTTTATATGTTGAACTAATTTGAGATTTCCTAAATGATAATTTCTTGTTGAGGTTAACTTAGTGACCTTGATCAATTGCTGAGGATCGATTGTAATAGCTATAGTTGGGTTCTGGATTGATGGAAATTGGACACATCTAAAGTTTAAAACCTTAGTTACATTTTTTAGCATGTTATAAGTCCTTAGATTCTTGAGTCGGACTTAGTATGACCCTTAAGTTTCTAACCCTTGAGTTGTTAAAATATATATATATATATAATAATAATAATAAATAAATAATTCTAATTAAAGGAGCTTTGAAAATTTATCCTTGTTCCGCTGATTTTTACTCTTGAATTAAAACAAATGAGTTGGAATCATGAATAGTGCTAGTAGCCATTTTAACGGTGATTCTGGCTGAGTAACCAGGGGTCGGCATCACAAATGTTTACCTTCGCGTCAAAATGTTAGTATCAATTCAAACAAGTCGGGCTTATTTAAATAAATAAATAAAAATTTGAGGGTTAGGGAACTTAAGAGAAAATTTACATTTTTCGTACTTTGCTCATGGCTTTCTGATTTTCTGGAATTTTATGCTCAATCTTTTAACTCTGGATTTTTAGGTTTTAGGTTTGTGAAATTTTTATTTTGAAACTTCTTGTTCAGCTGTTATGATTATGAATTAGTTTTTGTTGAGAAAGCGAGGTTTTCTGATTCGAGTATTGTCAAAACTTTACTTTTCTTTTTAAATATAGGGGGTTCCGTCATTTCTGCTTATTACAGTGATTTAGTTTGCTTGAGGACAAGCAAAAACTCAAGTGTGGGGGAATTTGATAAGTGCACAATTGATGATATTTTATTCCTATTTCTTAATATGATTATTATCCAATTAAGTTTAATTTGTTTGTTCAAAGTGTATTTTAGGGTTAATTTTAGGAATTCTCTGTATTTTGAGGCTTATGGACATTTCGGAGGAATTATGGATGAAAGTAAAAGAAAAGAGAAAAATTCATTAATGGACACACCCATGGTCATGGGCGTGTCAATGGACGTGCCCTTGATGCTGTATACAGAAGCATTGACACGCCCAGGGACATGAGCGTGTCACCAAGCATGCCTTTTGCAATGTTTCACAATAGCTGTGACACGTCCAGTGACATGGGCGTGTCACTGGACGTGCCTTAAGTTCAAAATCTCAGTGGCAATGACACGCCCAGTGACATGGGCGTGTAAGGCGAAATTATCTACACTATAAAAGCTGTGCTGAAGCATGAATTGAGGATCCAAATTTCATATCTTATAACCTAGAGCCGACTTCTAAAGCAAAGAGGAGAGTTTTGGAGCTGAGATTGAGGGTGAAGACAAACTCTAAACAAGATCTAAATCAAGAATCAAGGATTGAAGTGAAGAAATACAAATTATTCGCCATGGATTGTTTGGTTTCTTTTATTCAATTCTCTTGCTCTGTTTTTCTGGTTTTGAATATGAACTAATTCATTCTCTATCTAGATATTGATGAACCCTAGCTTATTTGTATGGATTGAATAATTACATTTAGTTGAATTATTTGATTGAGTTGTTTTATTCTTATGATACTTAATGATCTATTTTCAATTGATAATAGCATGCTGATTGATTGGTTCAAATTTTCATATTATTGACTTGAGAAAGCTTGATATGAATTGAATACTCATAAGGGTTGAGGATTGATTGGAGTACTAGAGATAGACTTACAAGATCCTTTGGTTTATAGTTCCTTGTTCTTAATGCAAGATCTAATTAATTGTGTTTGAGAAGAGATTCTGGCACTCTACTTAGTGATTAGGAATTAATTCACTCGAGAGAGGTTTTAGTCTAAGTTAGAGGAATGCCAACTCAACTATATTAAATGATTTAACTGAATTGATGTTCATAAATATCATTGAGGCTAGGGGGATTCAATAACTGGATAGTTTTATTACCATTAATCCTTTTTGCTCAACATTTAATTTCCCTTTACTTTCAGTCATTAGATTAATTATTTTTAATTACTCCACATCACAAACCTATTGATTTGCTAAACAACAATTAAGATTTGCACTAGTACTTGACCTTGTCCTCAATGGAATGATAACTCACTCACTACTTTATTACTTGGTCAACCCGTGTACTTGCGGTATTGCTATAGCGTAGCTCGCACGCACCACCCATCCGAGGATGGAAACATGTCCTTACATCGTCCATGTCTAAAATTAAATAAGACACCCACCGAAAGGTGGAAACATGTCCTTTACATTGGTCCAAAATATAAAAGCAATTTAAATTACATGAAAATTAATTAATGAGGTACCTAATAATGGAAACATACCTCTTACAATTTTAATACCCAAATAAAAAAATAATAATCATAATAATAATGAAAATATCCATCCATGATAAATTAAATAAATCAAGTATTGAAATTAAATAAATCAAAACATATAATAAACTACATAATTAAAAACTAAAATTTAATAAAGCAAATAAAGATACAAATTTAGGTTTATGTCTCAATATAGGATTCTTTAATTAACATTTAGGGTTTTGGGATTTTGAAATTATTATTATTATTTAGGCTACTATGAGAATTTTTAAAAAAATGGAATGGATTAGGGTTTTATAAATTTAAGAAAGTAGTAAGGTTTTTAGTTAATCAAATTAGGGTTTAGGGCTAACATCATAAAATTAGGTTTTTGGATCCTTAAGATATTAGGGTTTATAATTTTAAAAGATTGGGATCAGGGTTTAAGATATTTAATGTTTAAGAGAGAAAGATTTATGTGATTTATTGGATTTGAGCTTAAGGGTTAATTGGTTTACTAGATGAGGGTTTGAAAAATTACGGTTTTGATTTATCATTTTAGAAGAACTATGGATTCTGGAAATAAATTAAGATTTTGGAAAACAATTAGGGTTTTGAGACTTTAATGGAATAATTTAGAGTTTAAAGTTTTGGGAAAAATAGTTTAGGCTTTTAAAGTTTTGAAAACAGAAGAACAGTTTGGGGTTTTAAAGTTTTGGAAACAGAAGAATAGTTTAGGGTTTTTGATAATTTAATCAATGATTTAGGCTACTAGATGAATGGAAAATCTGATTTATAAAACATATGATTAGAGTTTAATAATTAATAATTTAAGTTACTGAAAGACTCAATATCAAAACAGATAATAGAAACACTTAAAAGAAAATGTGGCAATACTATCGTATACTTAAACAATTCATGAATAAAAACATAAGAGTGTTGTAAATATAAATAAATCAAAGATTTATAATCAAACCTCCGTCCCGTTGGTTCCACCACAGTTGACTCTGGCTGAACAAGAACAAAGACAGCATTGCTGCCTTTGATGATTGATGAGTGCTACTTGTTGCTAATTTCTTTTTTGTCGTTTCGGCTTTGCTATTTTATCTCCCTTAATGTTAATTACTGCCCCCTAGGGTTTTTCCCTTTTTCTTTTCCGTGTTTTAATGTTGTATTTATAAGAAAAAAATAAAAACCTAATCCTATTTTAATAAGGAAATACCAATTATTTAGGAAAAATTAGAAAATCGGGTAAAACAAGGTTTGGTAAAAAAAATCGGCAGAGCGCGCGGGCTGCGCTTGCGAAAATTGCTACAAGAATCAGTGGCGGGCTAGCTGGGCAAGCCAGTTCATCGCAGAACTGCAAGCCTAGCTGCGACGACACTTTCTGCGGTGAAATGCCGCGCGTCTCTCGCCGATCCGTCCGATTTTTATTTTTTTATTTTTTTTATTATTTTTTATCTTTATTAAAAATAACTGTTAAATATTGTAAGTAATTAAAAAATAACTAAAATACCACAAAATTTATTTTGGACTATCGGATTTGAATAGGTCAAAAATTAAGGTTCTACACCATCTTGATGATTTCCCACCTTAATTTCTTTTGTTTGGGAAAACCTAAGAAAAAAAAAATTTTTAGTTTGACTCCAAAAATATTTTAATCCAAAAAAAGCATTAGTCTTAAACCAATCACAATGTGCCATAGACTAGGTTTTTAAGTTTTAAGTAAAAAGTGATAGGCCTTTAAAGAAACTTAAACGTTTGAAAGAATATTTTTTTTTATGCAATGAAAATTATAATACAAATGACATTAATATATATACATGAGAAATTATTTATGACATCCATAAAAAAAATATTTAAAGTTACATTAAAAATCTCAGTACGCCAATCCATTGGAGACAAACCCATTAAAAATCCAATACCCAAAGACAAACTCACGAACCGAGGTCAAAACCAGATTGGAGACCCCTATGCCAAATAAAAGGCCAAATTCTACTAAAATCCTTCAAAATAACTCAAACTTAGGGCTAAGCCTTCCAAAATAAGTTAAACCTTAGGCCAAGCCCTCAAAAACAAGTCAAACCCATGGCCAAGCCCTCTAAAATAAGTCAAACATGAGGTTAATCCCTCTGAGATAAGTCAAATATGAGGGCCTAGCCCTCTAAAATAAGTGAAACCTGAGGCTAAGCCCTCTAAAATAAGTCAAACATAAGGCCAAGCCCTCCACAACAAGTCAAACCTGAGGCTAAAACCTCCAAATGATGAGTCAAATATGAGAAGACAAGTCAAACCTAAGGAGACAAGTCAAACTTGAGGCTAAGCCCTTCGAAACAAATCAATCCAATCTAAAGCCAAACCTGACTATGGATTCCTATTGCTTGACCATAGCATCTGGATCTAGCCAGCGTATTTTGACTGGACCAAACTGATCATTAGTCGTGCATACTCAATCAAAGCCTGGTATTACTACTAGCCTCACTACTTTGTCATTAAAAGTTTGAACGGACAATCCAAAAACAAAGAAAAAATTTGCCATCCCTCTAATATGGGGGCATCTTTCTATCAACCAAAAGTTAGGGTTTCAAGGTACTTGACTCTCATTTTTTGTATGCCTAGATCAAACATAGGATGTTCTTCATTAGATCAAGCGTACAAATCCACTTTAAGTGAGAGCCCTAGAAATTCAGCCTTCAAGGCCATTCTAGGTAAGAGCCTTAGAATCTAGATTTTAGAACAAATCTAGGTAAGAGCCCTAAAATTTAGCTTTAAGATACATTCTAAGTGAGAATTCTAGAACAATAATTTTATCCATGATTCAACAATCAAGCAAAGTCCAAATTTAGTAAATTTATGCTGATGATATCATAGTGGATTAATCATTTTTAAAAATTTTGCCTCTTATTTTGAAAAGGGGTGCCTTTTATTTTAAAAGGGATTTAGATGGCTTTGTTTTGAAAACCATCTTGATGATTTGCCACCTTAATTTCTTTTGTTTGGGAAAACCTAAGAAAAAAAACTTTTTAGTTTAACTCCAAAAATATTTTAAGCCAAAAAAAGCATTAGTCTTAAACCTATCACAATGTGTCATAGACTAGACTTTCAAGTTTTAAGTAAAAAGTGATAGGCCTTTAAAGAAACTTAAACTTTTGAAAGAATATATTTTTTATGCAATGAAAATTATAATATGAATGACATTAATATATATACATGAGCAATTATATATGACATCCAAAAAAATAATTAAAGTTACATTAAAAATCTCAAAATAAAGGGATTTTAACTCTAGCCTCTTATGGACACTAGGATAGGAACACATTCCCCAATAAAAAAAAGAGGAAAGAAAGGTAAAAGGATAAAAAATTGAATTTATGGCTTTTATTGGGCTCGACAATTGGAGTCATATTCCATTATATTCCTACATATCTTTTTGAATAGAAATCAAAGTTCTTGGTATTTCATATCAGTGATTGCAATGGGCTTAGACTTGTTTGATTATCATGTTTTGATGATACTTAGTTATATTACCAAACTTCAAAAAAGAATGAGTTTAGATATGTACATTTGATGATTTCCTCTTGCCTGGTCTTGGGATGGGTTAAAGGGTTTTCCCACACCTTAGTTCCACTTTTGGAAGACTTGACTTGAAAGGCTTGGGCATTGACTTAACTTGATCAAAAGTATCCTTGGGCCCAATTTAACTCCAAAAGCTATAGGTTGATGAAGGAGTCCAAAAATTTGGTTGCTTTTAAAATTATTAAGCCAAATTAATTAAAAGAACCAAAGAAAAGCTTTAACGGTCCAAAACAAAGGAGGAATTATGACCTTTTAAATAGGTTTTACTTGCCTTTTTAGTGTGTTATGGAAGTGGGAAGAGACTTTCTATTTATAAAAGGAGCCAAGGGAGCAAAAATGACAAATTTCCAATATGGGACTAGGGTTTTGGTGTGGCAGCCATGTAGGCCACGATGCACTAGCTGTGTGGCTTACAACATTCGAGTGAAATGTGGCAGCCGCGCCCCACATGCTGGCACCCTCCCATAGGTCTACACCATTTCATCTTGTACAGATCCTTTTGGTTTTCGAATTGCACAATTTTAGTTGCTTGGAATCATTGTCATGTGGGGTTCCATTTAGGTGCAAAATTAGGGGTTCACATAACTTGTGGCATTGATTATTGGAGACCTACTCTTTATCATTATTATGTTTGCTATTATCATGATAGTCTTCATTGTGCAGTTTTACTCTTATTGTAATTGCAATGATTATTTTGAATATGTTGAGTTTGATCATTAATATCCTATGTTATGTTTACTTGTTAACATGGATGGTTTATGTTTAAATGTTTATTGTCTTAATATATATATATGGGTTGTTCTATTGTTGTGAGTTTTATTTCTTTTATATTCCCATGTATTTGTTATTGTCATCATATTTCCATAACATCCTCATGCATATATATTTATTATGCTTTCTTAGGAAGGCCGTATTAAATTAAGTTTATAGGAATGTATTTTTATATTTTCTTAGAACTGATATATTCAGATATTTATGTTGTAATTTTGTTATATTTTTTGCTTTCTCGGTATATTTTCCCTTTTAAACTTTCAAGTTGTGAAGGCTTATTTCACTACAAGAATGTGGAAAATTACTGAGAAAAAAATACCAATAAAAAAATATATGCTGGTAATACTGACAGAAAAAATAATAAAAATAAATTAGAAAATATATTGACGGTTTATCGACTGAATTCCAAGAGATAGAATTACCGACAGACTATATCTTGGTAAATGTGGCGCTAATAGTTTGTGCCATAATTTATAGTCTAAATTCACCAACAATAATAGTATATGTTGGTAAGTTTTGTGTAAATATCGACAAAAAAATTCTCTCAGTATATTAAAAATATATAAAAGTTATATATTTATTTTTCCATGAGATATTTTTTTCTCTTGGTACTAAAGAGAAAATGTAAGTTTCTCTCAGCTAAGTGTGACTAGATATTTCCTATCTCAAGTTCTATGTTTATTGAGAGATATGCCTATCTCTCAGTATTACCTAGAGAAAGTTCATATCTCTTAGTAAACGAAGAGTCAGAGGTGGGAGTTTTTCCTCCTCACTTTTTCATGAGATAATTTTTTATCTTAGAACTACCGAGAGAATGTAATTTTCTCTCGATAATACCGAGAGATAATAATATCTCTTGAAAAAGTGAGGCTGGTTATTTCCTACCTCAACCTCAATGTTCACCGAGTGATAGAGCAATCTCTCGGAATAATAAACAAGTAATATATTTATTTTGCCGTGAGATAATTTTTTCTCTTAGTACTGCCAAGAGAATATAATTTTCTCTCAATAATATCTAGAGATAATAATATCTATCGGCAAAGTGTGGCTGGATATTGCTTATCTCAACCTATATATTTACCAAGAAATTTATCAATCTCTCGGTATTACCGAGAGAAAGCATATCTCTCTGTAAACAAAGGGTGATTTCTAAGAGAACTTTATCTCTCAGCAGTGCCAAGAGAATATCATTTTCTCTCTGTATTAGCGAGAGAGAATTCTCTTCTCTCTGTAAACCAGTAATAAAAGAGGCAGGAATCAACTTCTTTGTTTACCAAGAGATTGAATAATCTCTCGATATTGCTGAGAGAATCCTCTTATCTCTAGGTAAACGAAGAGACAAAGGCTGGAATTTTTCCTTCTTAGTTTTCCAAGAGATACATCCCTTCTCTTGGTATTACTGAGAGAAAATTATTTTCTCTCAAAATAACCGAGAGACTGGCCTTTTCTCTCAATAAAAGAATAGGGAGAGGCAGAATATTTCCTACCTATCCTATTACTGTTTTGTCCAGAGAAAAATGATTTCTCCCAGAATTACCGAGAGAAAAATATCTCTCTGTATTACCAAGAGAATTGATATTTCTCTTGGTAAATAAAGAAACATTTGTCAATTCTTTAGCCATAAGTAATTTACCGACAAATTCATTTATCTCTCGATAATGCCAATAGACACTTATTTTTCTTAGCAAATATAAAACCCTCTGATTATAATCTCCTTCTTCTCTTTTTCGGCCGCCACTGCTTATTCCTCTCCCTTATGTTTTTGTGTCTCTATCTCTCTATGTCTATCTCTCTTGCTTTCTCAGTCTCTCTCTCTCTCTAATTCTCTAATTCTGACGACAACGAACTCAAACAAGAGGTATGTATTGTAACTTATTATTTTTTTAATTTATATATATAAATTTATAAATTTTTTCGGTATTATGCAGTTTTTTTTAGTTGATAAATTGTTGTGTTTGAAGGTTGAAGAAATAAACCAGTTTTTATAAATATTTTTAAATGTATTATTTTTTAAATGGTTAAAATATTAGTTGTATGATTTTGTTAATTTTTTAATGTATGATATGTGTATTTTTTCTGTATTTTGTTAATCTATGTGTAATATAATATTGTTTGTTTTGTTTATTTTTGTTGTGAATTTGAGTATTATGGGGTGATATTATTTTACATTTATTTTTTTGGTGTTATTAATTTTATTGATAGAAAAAATTAAGAAATTTGTTTGCATCTAAAAAATGAATTATCAATTTATTAATTGAATTAAAATTTTTAAATGAAATTTTGTAATTATTAAAATTTATATTAATTTCTATTTATATTTTATAAAATAATGTGGAAGAATAAAAAAATTTATGTTATTTTTGACATTTTAGGGGTTTAGTTAAAAGATTAAAATTTTTGTTTACTGTAGAATATTTAGGGGATTAATTAAAATGTATTGAAATTTAGTTATTTTAGAAATTGTTAATGAATACCCTTGTACCCTATATACGTACAATACATATTTTCAGCATATGAAAATACGCATATACGGTACAACAATGTCAACGACCGGTTTAATAATTTTTTTTCACATTTTTAATTTAAAATTTCAAATTCTAAATATATAAAAATTAAATAGAATATAAATATTATTTACATGTTATAAGAACCCAAAATAAATAATATATATAAAAATATCTAGAAAAAATTCGCCAGAGTTTTATCTGAATTTTGGATATCCCAAAATTTAGCAAATACTCAACCTGCAAAAAGAAAACACTCCCAAATAATTTCCAACCACCATCTTAACCATACTTCTCAATTTTACCAAATTTCTCAAACATTTATACATATAGATATATATAATTTAAAACACACTTACTTTTCCATTTCAAATACATTGACCCAAACATTCTTTATAATATACAATATGTAAAATCCAAAACATAATATATTATGCATAAAACTCAAAAATGTACAATAACATAAAAATATATACATGCTGCTGGTAGTGTTTCTGATCTCGATAGCAACTCAACTACAAGTCTAGACCCGACCTGGTTTAGAAGAACTCTCTGGCTCAGCTGGGTATACCCTGTCACCTGCGCGATGGAAACAATCGTGCTAAGCCGAAGCCTAGTGGTACAAACTTTAATAATCACAATATAAGTCAATGCAATACCAAATGCACAATGCATATAGATGTCACATCAATCCACTCTCTTATATTTTTCAAATATTTCATAAGCACAACTCATAACATTATATTACTCAATTGTATCATAATTCATAATTCACAGTAAAACAAAGACAAGCATTAGCCCAAAAAGAATCTAATATGCTATTCAAATTTTAGAATTATTGCTTTGGTCCATAATGATACCATGTGTCTAGCCCCGTAGGCAATATATCTATGGATAATGTAACAACCCTAGTCTCTTGGACCTCAACTTTTCCAAAACCATAAATCTCCACTTCCATTCTCAAACTCCAACCCAACACCACCAAAACCAATATTTGACTTTAAAATACTTGTTTATGAATCAAAACAACTCATTTGGAAACAATTTTCACAATTAAAATTCATGTTTTCAAAACCCCAAAAATCTATAACCCTAAATTCTCTCTCTTCTCCATTTTTTAACCAAACTCAATCATCTCTTCAATCAAACTTTAGAATCATTGTTAACTACCTAAAATAACATCATACACACCAATTCCAATAATTATAACATACTACATCAAAATCTCAAAACTCACATAATCTCATCTTCCATGGAATTCAAAGAAAAGAGATGGAAACTTACTAATTTTGGTGAAAATCACCAAAAATTCACTTGAAACTTCTTAATTCCTTCAATTTATGGAGTGTGAAAGAAGCAAAATCCTTGGACTTCAAACTCCCATGGAAGCCACGTCCTTGAAGAAGAAGAAGAAGAAGATGAAGACTTTTAATATTCTCCTTTCATCTTTTATTTAACCACATATATATATATATATATTAAAATAATTTAATATTTAATATTTAATTATTTTTTTAATAAATTAAAAGTCATAATTTCCCTCTTCCATTCAAAAATAATTTATTTTTGAATTATTTTATTAATTTTGAATTTATAACATTTAATTACCAAAATACCCTTTTCTTTTAAAAAGTGTTGACTTTTATATGTTATGTATATTTTGCATATATATCATATATATATTCCACTTTTTTATTTAAAATCCCTTCATTTTTCATTTAAACCATTAATTCACTTTTAAATTATAATTTATTATATCAAATTTTCCAAAAATTAGAAATTTTCAAAAATTTTAGGATGTTACAATTCTCTCCCCTAAAACAAATTTCGTTCTCGAAATTACCTGTCGTCAAGTCTGGAACAAATGGGGAAACTAATTGTGCATCGCCTGCTCACTTTCCCAGGTTGCCTCCTCAGTGGCATGATTCCTCCAAAGGACTTTCACAAGTGGCACCCTCTTATTCCTCAATTCTTTAACTTCTCATGCCAAAATCGCCACTGGTTCTTCCTCGTAAGTTAGATCTGAACTTACCTCAATGGACTCCACTGACAAGATATGAGATGGATCATACCTATATCTCCAAAGCAGCAAGACATGGAAAACATTATGTATTCGATCCAACTCAGGCGGCAAAGCTAGTCTATAAGCCACTGGACCAACTCTCTCCAACACCTCATATGGTCCTATGAAACGAGGACACAACTTCCCTTTGCGGCCAAATCTCAAAATCTTCTTCCATGGAGACACCTTCACAAACACTTTATCTCCCACACTGAACTCTATGTCTCTTCTCTTTAAATCTGAATAGGATTTCTGTCGGTTTGAAGATGCTTTCAAATGACCCCGAATCACCTTTACTTTCTCCTCTATTTCCTTAATCAAATCGGGACCAACCAGTTTACCTTCTCCAACTTCATCCCAACACAAAGGTGTCCTGCATCTCCTGCCATATAAAGCCTCATAAGGAGTCATCCCAATACTCGACTGATGACGGTTGTTATAAGCAAATTCAATTAATGGCAAAAATCTGTCCCAATTCCCTGTAAAATCAATGATACAGCTCCTCAACATATCCTCCAAAATCTATATCACTCTCTTTGACTGTCCATCTATCTGAGGATGGAAAGTAGTACTAAAATGCAATCGAGAACCCAAAGCATTATGCAAACTCTTCCAAAATCTCAAAGTAAACCGGGGATCTCGATCCGACACCAAAGAAACTGGGACTCCATGCAACCTGACTATCTCGTTGATATACAGCTCAGCCAACCTCTCAAGAGAAAAATCCATCTGAACTGGAAGAAAATGAGTTGTCTTCATCATCCGATCAACTATCACCCAGATTGCATCATGCTTCTTCTGGGTCAAAGGTAGTCCAGTCACAAAATCCATTGTCACTCGCTTCCACTTCCACTCTGGCACTGATAATGGTTGGAGCAACCCTGAAGGAACTTGGTGCTCAGCCTTCACTTTCTGGCAAGTGAGACATGTGGATACAAACTCTGCTATGTCCCTCTTCATACCTGACCACCAATAATGTCGCTTCAAGTCCTGATACATCTTGGTACTCCTAGGGTGCATAGCAAAAAGTGACTGATGTGCTTCCTCTAATATCATTCCTTTCAATTCTGCATCATCGGGAATACACAATCTATCTTTATACCATAGACTGCAATCATCCCTCACATAAAAGTCTCGACTCTCCCTCTTCTGACAAACCAACACAATTTTCTGAATTTTGTCATCTGCCAACTGAGCCTCCCTAATATGATCTAACAAGACTGGCCTTAACTGCAACTGAGCCATTAAAGCACCATCATCAGAAGATTCAAATCTAGCGTGCAACTCTCTCAACTCAACAAGCAATGAGAGCGAATAAGTAGTCAAACTTGCCAAAGATTTTCGACTCAAAGCATCAGTAACAACATTTGCCTTACAAGGATGATAATCAATCAAACAGTCGTAGTCTTTAATCAACTCTAACCACCGTCTCTGCCAAAGATTCAGCTCTCTCTGAACACCCAGGTATTTCAAACTTTTGTGATCCGTATAAATGAAACACTTCTCCCCATAAAGATAATGTCGCCAAATCTTCAAAGCAAAAACTATGGCTTCCAACTCCAAATCATGCGTCAGATAATTCAGCTCATGCGGTTTTAACTGTCAAGAGGCATAAGCAATGACTCTACCCTCCTGCATCAGAACATAACCTAAACCACTGTGTGAAGCATCACTGTATATCACATATGGTTTACCTTCCACAGGCAGGGTAAGGACAGGAGCCTGAGTCAACATCTCCCTCAGCTGCTCAAAACTCACCCGACACCGATATGTCCACACAAATTTAAATCTTTTTCAAAGTAATCTGGTGAGGGGTGTAGCTATTATAGAAAAACCCTTCACAAATCGACGATAATAGCCTACCAATCCTGGAAAACTTCTAACCTCTGTCACAGTCTTTGGTGGACTCCAATTTAAGATAGCCTCAACTTTACTCGGATTAACTCTAATACCCTCTGCTGAAACCACATGACCAAGAAAAGCTACCTGATCGAGCCAAAACTCACACTTAGACAACTTAGCATACAACTGCTTCTCTCTCAGAGTCTGCAATATGATCCGCAAATGCCTATCATGATCCCCCTTATTACGCGAATACACCAAGATGTCATCAATGAAGACTACCACAAACTGATCCAAAAATGGTCTGAATACCCTGTTCATCAAATCCATAAAAGCTGCTAGTGCATTCGTCAATCCAAAGGGCATCACCAGAAACTCATAATGCCCATACCTCATGCGAAAATCTGTCTTAGGTATATCCACATCTCTGACTCTCAACAGATGGTACCCTGATCTCAGATCAATCTTAGAGAATACTACTGCTCCCTTCAACTGATCAAAGAGATCATCTATCCGAGGCAAAGGATACTTGTTCTTGATGGTCACCTTATTCAACTGCCTATAATCAATACACAATCTCATGGTGCGATCCTTCTTCTTCACAAACAACACAGGCGCTCCCCACGGAGACACACTAGGGCGGATAAACCCTTTATCCAATAACTCCTACAACTGCACCTTCAACTCTCTCAACTTAGCAGGTACCATCCAATAAGGGGTAATAGAGATAGGAGTGGCACCAGGTAACAAATCGATACCAAACTCCACTTCTCTCTCAGGAGGTACCCCTGGCAACACATCAGGAAAAACATCTGGAAACTCGGCAACTGTGGGTGTACTTTCAAGCAGGGATCCCACTACTCTAGTATCTACAACATGAGCAAGATAAGTTTCACATCCCTTCCGAGTCATCCTCCCAGTTGAAACAGTTGAAACAAACATGAATGAAAGATACCTCTGCTCACTATATACTATAACATCCCTACCATCCCATGTTCTCAAAGTAACACATTTCTTCTGACAGTCTACAACAGCCCCATGCTTGGATAAGCAATCCATGCCCAAAAATCAGATCATATTCCCTGAAAGGCATCTCAATCAGGTCACTGAGAAACTCCTCATCCTGAACAACAACTGGACTATCTCGGTGCACCCTGCTCACCACAACACTATGCCCTAAAGGATTTGTCACCAAGACATCAAATCCTAGGGACTCATAATGCAATTCAATCATAGGAAAGATGGATGCACTTATGTATGAATGCGTAGATCCAGGATCTAATAGAGCAAGGACTGAAATACCAAATAAAGAAAATATACCTGCAATGACGGCTGAAGCATCCGGCTGCCTCTGCATCACATAAACCCGCTGAGATGGCCCAGCCTCATCTGGCCTACTGCCTCTGAATGTAGAGCCTCCTCTCTGACAAAACTCAGGGTGACCACCTCTACTAAAACCTCTGCCACCACGACCCCCTCTGACACTGGGTCGAGAAGCTGCAGTATCTGCCTGCCTAACCTCTGGTGGCTCAGGACAATCTCTAATAAAATAGTCTGACGACCCACATCTAAAACACACTCCCGAAGCACATCTCCACCAGCAGACACCTCCGTGTACTCTACCATAGTGAACGCAAGTAGGTGGAGTAGCTCTCTGAGCCACTGGGGGTCAAAGCACTAGCCACTGAAATTGCAGGTCTCTGTCTCTATCTCTGTTGTTGTACTGACCTGCCAAACTGCCCCTGAATCCTACTAAACCTCTAAAAATGTCCCCCTCAGCCTCTCTTCATTTATGAAGACCCTGCCTCACTCTGGGGTCTCCTAAATCTGGTCTCCTCAACCTGGCAGCTGCTGCAAGACTCTGTGCCCTCTCAACACTCCTGGCAGCTGCAACTAACTGGAAAAAATCCTGATACCGAGAGCCTGCAATGATGCACATGATAGAGGGTCTCAGTCCCTCCTCAAACCTCCTGCACTTGTCAAACTCGTCAGAAATTATCCCACCAGCATAGTGACTCAACCAGATAAACTCGATCTCATACTCTGTCACTGTCCTGGTATCCTGTCTCAAACTCAGGAACTCCATCTTCTTTGCATCTTTATACTCTCTCGGAGTATACTTCTGCTTAAATTCCCGCAGAAAATCATCATAGGTCAGGACTGGTGGATCATCCAGAGCATGTGGAACCGTCTTCCACCAATCATATGCATCTCTCTACAGAAGAGATCTGGCATAATCAAACTTCTCTTCTGGACTGGCCTGTAACTGAATAAATATCCTCTGAACCCGGTCTAGCCACTGCTCTGCTACAGTAGGGTTTGTAGTACCAATAAAGTCCTCAGCCCCATACTTTCTCAGTTTATCATACTGCCTCACCGGTAACTGCGGCTGTGGCTGTGGCTGTGCCGGCTACGAAACTAGAACCTGCCTCAACAACTCTACCATATGCCATACCCAGCCAGGCGAAACCTCATCAGCTGCTGGTCTCATAGGCACAGAAACAAATGCCTCACCAGTAGACACAACTCTAGCTCCATCTCTACCCTCATCTGGAGCCACACTCTCTGCACTACCCTCAGCAGCCTGATACGGCCGAGACGCCATAACTACCTATATCTGCAAACAAAGCAGAAAATACTATATCAGAGATCAGAAACTGCCAGTGCCAATGCATGTATTACAATTAAAAACTATTTTTCAAATCTCCCATTTTCTCTCTCTATCATCCCACCTAGGTTGAGAACCTCAAACCTAGGCTTTGATACCAAAACAAATGTAACACCCTTGTACCCTATATTCGTATAATACATATTTTCAGCATATGTAAAATACGCATATATGGTACAAAAATGTCACCGATCAGTTTAATAAATTTTTTTTTTCACATTTTCAATTTAAAATTTCAAATTCTAAATATATAAAAATTAAATAGAATATAAATATTATTTACTTGTTATAAGAACCCAAAATAAATAATATATATATAAATATCTGGAAAAAATTCGCCAGAGTTTTATCTGAATTTTGGATATCCCAAAATTTAGCAATTACTCAACTTGCAAAAAGAAAACACTCCCAAATAATTTCCAACCACCATCTCAACCATACTTCTCAATTTCACCAAGTTTTTCAAACATTTATACATATAGATATATATAATTTAAAACACACTTACTTTCTCATTTCAAATACATTGACCTAAACATTCTTTATAATATACAATACGTAAAATCTAAAACATAATATATTATGCATAAAACTCAAAAATGTACAATAACATAAAAATATATACATGCTGTTGGTAGTGTTTCTGATCTCGATAGCAACTCAACAAGCTCAACTACAAGTCTAGACCCGACCTGGTTTAGAAGAACTCTCTGGCTCAGCTGGGTATACCCTGTCACCTGCGCGATGGAAACAATCGCGCTAAGCCGAAGCCTAGTGGTACAAACTTTAATAATCACAATATAAGTCAATGCAATACCAAATGCACAATGCATATAGATGTCACATCAATCCACTTTCTTATATTTTTCAAATATTTCATAAGCACAACTCATAACATTATATTACTCAATTGTATCATAATTCATAATTCACAGTAAAACAAAGACAAACATGGGCCCAAAAAGAATCTAATATGTTATTCAAATTTCAGAGTTACTACTTTGGTCCATAATGACACCATGTGTCTAGCCCCGTAGGCAATATATCCATGGATAATGTAACAGCTCCAGTCTCCTGGACCTCAACCCGGCTAGACGCTTAGGCCCCAGTATCTTGGTTCTCAACCCGGCTAGACTGCTACAGTTTTTGAGGCTTACGACCCAGAACATCATATTTATCAGCTGGCCTGGCTTACGACCCAGTCTTTTCACCATTCCAGCGTATAGCTCATAGGCAATCATAGGCATGCCGCCAAACCCAAAACTCTGAAAATTGAATAACATACTAGGCACACAATTTATTCATATTTCTCATTATTAATCTCTTTCTCATTTTCACATATTCAATCTAGGCACATTGCCTTATTTTCACCTCTTTTTTTCTCACTTTTCTCATTTTTCACATCTTTCTCATTTTTCTCTTTTCTCATTTTTATCAATATCAATTCATTTCATTATTACACATATCTCATTTTTGCATTCACAACACATTACCCAATTACTTTGGGTATTTTCACATAATATGCATATTTCACATGTTACACAAATTAGCCATTATCAATGGCTTTTTCACAATGCATTTAACACATATATGACATTACAAATGCCATAGCACATTATTCATACACAATCAATGAACCAAGTAGCTTAACACATTTTCCAACCAAAATGTGTTAAGTTCAAATGTTATGCAAATATAAACATTATATTCAAAGTTTGTACATATCTCCACTAACAACCCAAAGCAAGCTAAAAACAACCTTCAATCCAATCTTTTCAACTTGCCCTTCGCCACTTGGATGAAGCAAATCAACCTCCCTCAATGCCTAAACCAAATGTGATAACAAATAATCATTTAGTATCACATTTAATGACATTTTCAACATTAAACCATAATTACACATCACTCTTAAAAATTTCCAAAAATTTAGCCTTTCCTTACTTCAACATTAGAATTCCATTGTACTATAATTAAATTAGTGTTTTAAGTTTATTTATATTATTAAAAACTTATTTTCATACATTTAAATCATTTACATTATAAAAATACACTCTTATACACAAAATCTCAAAAATGGCATAACCTTCCCCTATTGAAGGTTTTCCATTCCAACACAATCCATTACTCATTCTAAGCTTATATTCATCACTTTTAACACTAAACAACATGCTTAAACAAATAAAATCACACAATTCAACCACTTTGGAAAATCACTTTTCCAAAACCCTAAATCTCCACTTCCATTCTCAAACTCCAACCCAACACCACCAAATCCAATATTTGACTTTAAAATACTTGTTTATGAATCAAAACAACTCATTTGGAAACAATTTTCACAATTAAAATTCATGTTTTCAAAACCCCAAAAATCCATAACCCTAAATTCTCTCTCTTCTCCATTCTTTAACCAAACTCCATCATCTCTTCAATCTAACCTTAGAATCATTGTTAACTACCCAAAATAACATCATACACACCAATTCCAATAATTATAACATACTACATCAAAATCTCAAAACTCACATAATCTCATCTTCCATGGAATTCAAAGAAAAGAGATGAAAACTTACTAATTTTAGTGAAAATCACCAAAAATTTACTTGAAACTTGTTAATTCCTTCAATTTATGGAGTGTGGAAGAAGCAAAATCCTTGGTCTTCAAACTCTCATGGAAGCCACATCTTTGAAGAAGAAGAAGAAGAAGAAGATGATGAAGACTTTTAATATTCTTTTCCTTTCATCTTTTTTTTAACCACATATATATATATATTTTAAAATAATTTATTATTTAATTATTTAATTATTTTTTTAATAAACTAAAAGTCCTAATTTTCCTCTTCCATTCAAAAATAATTTATTTTTGAATTATTTTATTAATTTTGAATTTATAAGATTTAATTACTGAAATACCATTTTCTTTTAAAAAGTGTTGACTTTTATATGTTATGTATATTTTGCATATATATCATATATATATTCCACTTTTTCTTTTAAAATCCCTTCATTTTTCATTTAAAACCATTAATTTAATTTATCTTTTTAAATTATAATTTATTTTATCAAATTTTTCAAAAATTAAAAATTTTAAAAATTTTAGGATGTTACGGTTAAGGGGTTTAATTTTTTTAGGGGCATAATATTTAAGGGTTTAATTTTTTATTTATAATTAAAATATAATTTGTTTGAGAAATTGATAAATATAATATATATGAAACAAAAAAATTAGTTATTTTTTCAATTGTAAAAATTATATATATTATAATTAAAAATTATAATTGTAAAACATATGTGTCACATGTATATATATTTGTGTGAAGATATATAATGTTTGCGAGGCTAAAAATTGAGTTTTTTTTTTTTCAATTGTAAAAAATTAGAATATTTACAATTAAAAATTATAATTAACAAATGTCATTAGAAATTATAAGTAAAAAAATAAAATTTAAAAAAATTATAAGGTTGAAATATTAAAATATGTTTGTTTGTTGTGAAAGATTATGAAATTAATAGAACTAAAAACTACAATATGATATTATAATTATAATTATAAGTTAAAATTATATATATTATAATTAAAAAGTATGATTCTAAAATATATTTGTCACATGTATATGTATTTGTATGAAGATATATAATGTTTGTGAGACTATAAATTGAGTTGTTTTTTCAATTGTAAAAAATTATAATATTTAAAATAAAAAATTATAATTAACAAATATCATTAGAAATTATAAGTAAAAATTAAAATTAAAAAATTATAAGGCTGAAATATTAAAATTTGTATGTTTCTTGTGAAAGATTATGAAATTAATAGGACTAAAAACTACAATATGATATTATAATTTTAAGTTCAAATTATACATATTACAATTAAAAAGTATAATAGTAAAATATATGTGTCACATATATATGTATTTGTGTGAAATATATACTTTTTGTGAGCCTAAAAATTGAGTTGTTTTTTATAATTATAAATTTAAGTTCAAATTATATATATTATAATTAATTTAAGTTGTTTTACAATTATTAGAAATTTTAGATCAAAGTTATAATTGTATAATATAATTATAAATTTTTATCAGTTAAAACATATATATATTATTTATATATTGTTTCTATTTTTTTCCTAGTTTATGATAAATTGAAATTATATAAAACATTATATGTTTTTTTAAGTTATAAAAATTATAAATATTATTTGTAAAATATTTATTCTAGTTGTAAATATAGTTATAAAGTTGAACATTTATTTATTATATTATATTATATTGTAATGAATAATGATAAATTAGTATAACGAATAATGATAAATTGGTCGTTAAATCGTCAAAATTTTTTTATTTTTCATTATTCTAATCAAGTTAATTAAAAAAATTAGATTAGAAATCAATAAAGGAAAAAAGTAAGTGGATGATTTAATAAGTTTAATTAGCAACAAATTATAAAATACTAATTTTAATAAAAAAAAATAAGTTAGCATAAATAAACATATGTTAATTTATTAAAATTGTAAATAATACAATTTCAATAACAATGTATTTAGGCCTTTGAAGAAAGATCATTATATGTAATGAATTGCTATTTAAAATCTCTAAAGAGCATATATTTAGGCCTATAATATTCCATCATATATAATAAATTATTAATTATAAATCCAAAAGTGCATATATTTAAGTCTATAGATTTCTTAATATCTAATAAATTATTAATTACAAATCCAAAATATATATTTGTGCCTATAAGATTCTATATATCTAATAAATTATTGATTATAAATCCAATGCGCATATATTTAGGCCTATAATATTTTATAATGTATAATAAATTATTAATTATAAATCCAAAAATCATATATTTAGGCTAATGAAATTTCATAATATGTAATAAAGTTATTCTGCACTTCTGTAAATTATCCTTACAGCGTTTCCCATTTTTCTTATTCTCTTCACTCTAACATAAAATAGAAAAACTCTTTGTAAACTCTAAACTTCCACAATACAATGTGTGTTGATATGTTAGTTTAAGTTATGATTATACAAGATATATCAATTTTTTCACAATATTTCAAAAATTGTAATGCCACTCATATGACTAAATCTAAATCACACTTTTAATATAACATTGTCCTTTTGCATTGCTGGAGAAAATGAATACAAATCGTACTTAGATATATCAACGGCTAAATCCAGATTGCACTCTTAATATAGAATTTTCCAATAGGATAGAAGAGTTTATTATTTTGGGTCAAGTCAAATGAGATATATGCAAGGCAATAAGATTCATTGTCCATGCATAAAATGTCAAGATAGGAAATTTTGAAAAGTAGAAGAAGTGAAATTCCATTTGATGAAATGGGGGTTTGTATCAGATTATTTCATTTGGAATAGGCATGATAAAGAAAATGTAGTCGAGCCACCGGTTTAAGAACAATATAGTACATTCAAACCAGTGTTTGAAAATCCATACCAACAAATGGTATATGATGTTGCTCGGCCTAATGTGTTTGACTGAGGCATGCCAGATACTGTTGGTGTTGGATCTAGTGATGTCCAATATGAACCAGTGGAGGAGGCTCCTAACATGGAAGCTCAACAACTTTATAATTTGTTGAACTCACTTGATATTGATACAGAGTGGTGGCCTGGGTGTTAAAAACATACTTCGCTATTAGCCATGGTACGCTGTTTGAACATGAAGGCTAAGCAACATATGTCAGAAAAGGCTTTTGGTCATTGGATTCAATTTATCAAAGAGATTTTACCTGAAGATAATAAAATGTTTGATAGTTTCTACCAATCAAGGAAAATTGTTCAAAGTCTTGGACTGCCAATGGAAATTAATGACTGTTGCAAAAATGGGTGTATGTTATATTGGGGGTAATGAAGAACACACAATATGTAGGTTTTGTTCTGAACCATGATTCAAACAAAGTCGAGTTACTGACAGACAAAAATTTTTGCCTTTTAAAAGAATGTATTATTTTTCACTTACATCTAGACTTCAAAGATTATATGCTTCAAATGCTACAGTAGAACACATGAGATGGCATTATGAGCATGGAAAAGAAGATGGAATCATGTGTCATTCCTTGGATTCTAAGACATGGAAGCATTTCAACCGAATAAATCTAGATTTTGTAGTTTAATGTCATATTGGGTCTGTGTATAGATGGTTTTCAACCTTTTGGGTCATTGGGACAGCAATACTCCTGCTGGCTAGTAATACTCACTCCTTACAATTTGCCACCCTAGATGTGTATAAAAGAGAAATATTTATTTCTCTCCATACATGTGTTTGGTCCCAGTAATCCAAAACATCAAATAAATGTAATTTTGTAGCCATTGATAACATAGTTGAAACAATTGTTGAATGAGGGAGTCGTGACTTATGATTGTTCAAAAAAAACAAAATTTTAATTTAAAAGCAACACTTATGTGGACTATAAGTGATTTTCTTGCATACGTAATAACAAACGCAATATTTATCTGGATGGAGTATTACGGAAAAATTAGCATGCCCTTACTGTATGAAAGATACAGAAGCATTTACTCTTTCGAATGGAGGAAAAACAAGTTGGTTTGATAATCACAGAAAGTTCTTGAAGGTAGATTAGTCATTCAGAAGAAATCAAAAGTGTTTCAAGAAAAATACTATAATAAGGAAAAATGCTCCGTCAATATTTAATGGGGATGATTTGTTGTTTCATATTGATTAACTGGGTCTACAAAAAGGTAACTGAATCTAATAAAAATCACAATAGTTGTGTATGTTGGAATTGTGAATGAAAAAAGAGCATATTTTGGGATTTGACTTATTGCATAATCTAGATGTGATGCATATTGAAAAAAAAATGTATTTGAGAATGTGTTCAATATAGTTATGGATGTTTCAGGTAAAACAAAAAATAATGCTAAGTCAAGAGAAGACTTGAGGATTTTTTGTAAAAGGCCGGAGTTGGAACAAGATGAAATGACTGACAGATATCTGAAAGCTAATTATATATTGGATCGTAATAAGAAATAATGAATATGCCAACGACTAAAAAATTTGAAGTTTACATACAAATATGTATCAAATTTGTCGAGGTGTATTGATACGAGGAAATATAAACTGTTTGGGATGAAGAGTCATGATTGTCACATATTTATGTAGAGATTATTACCGATTGCATTTAGAGATTTATTACAAAAAAAAAAAGTGTAGGAAGCTCTCACTGAATTAAGCTTGTTTTTTAATGAACTTATTGTAACATCCCTTAAAGTTTCCTAAGTTGAGCAGTTAGAAGAAGAAATTCCAATTCTTTGCAAATTGGAAAAAATATTTCCTCCAAGTTTCTTTGATTCAATCGAATATTTTCATTTTATTTTCCATATGAAGCTAAAATTACTAGATCGGTGCAGTACCATTGGATGTATCCTTTCAAAAGATATTTGAGACATTTAAAGAAAAATATAAAAAATAAAGCAAAAGTAGAAGCTTTAATTTGTAATGCTTTTATAGTGGAAGAGGTATCAACTTTATGTTCTTATTACTTTATCCTTATGTCATAACAAAATTGTGTCAAGTCCCTTGGAATGATGATGGAGGAATGGAAGACCAATCTGAAGGAATCCTATTTATTTTCAAACCTTCGGGATGACCATATGGTAAAGCAACAAAGCGAAGATTGGATAAGAGAAAATATTCTGCAGCTCATACTTATATAAGTTAACAAATTTTAATTAGAAAATTTTTTAAATATTTACCTCTAACATAAAATCATCATACCTTATATGATATTGATGTGTTTTTAATCTATTGCTGCATATTCATTAAACATTTATGAGATTTGCACCAAAATATAACGAATTCTCAAGTTGATGTAGAGGTAGAGAGTAGTTTTTCCTTATGTATGGTTCCACAAATATATAAGAATTAATTACTTACATTAATGTAAATATAATCTTTGTATTTTGTCAATTTTTTTAAAATTTAAAGTTATATAATATTTTTCTTCTTGATTTAGGCAACTGAAAATGACCAAATGATTCCAGACAAATATTTGAAGGATCTAGCTCAAGGTCCATTACTAATTGTTAGATGTTATAAAGTGTATTTTGTCAATGGCTACAAATTTCACACTAAATCTCATTGTAAAATAAGAGCAACTATAAATAGTGGTGTTTGTATAAAGGGGTCAAATTATAGTGAAAACTCATATGATTTCTATGGTCACTTAGCAGATATTATAGAGGTAGAATATCCAACTCTACCAATTAAGAGGGTGGTATTATTTAAATGTGATTGGTATGACCCCATAAATGAGATAAGAGTCCATCCTCAATATAATTTAGTGGATGTGAACAAAAGAAGAACATATGTCAAATATGAACCATTCATTCTTGTCAATTAAGCTGCCCAGGTGTACTACGTCCCTTACCCTAGCATAAGGCGAGACACTTCTAATTAGTTGCCAGTATGCAAAATAAAAGCTAGATCAATAATTGATGTACCCAAATCATCTTCCAATAATCAGGAGTTAGATACTACATTTTAGGAAGATAGTTCTGAAAATGTACAAGCTGCAGCTTTGACAAATGATGTTGATCCATGTCCTTTAAATGATCTAACTGGATAACTTATGGATATTGATTCTGAAGACAAAGAATTTGAATAAGATGAATCAATACTTGTATCAGAATCTGAATCATCCCAATCAGATGAAGATGATAAATAAAAATAATAAATATGCATAATACTGACAAACTATTTAGCCTATAACAATTACTTTAATAGTTTCTGTATTAATTGTAATATGTAAATTAATTATATAAAGTGTTTTTATTTAAATATGCATTGTGGACATGGCAGACATTTGGATTGATTAGGGTCTAGCAGTCGATCCATTGGAGGTCGAGGCCCTGGTGGCCAATCCACAGGTCTACAACTGCAAGATGTTGCAGATGATGTTCTAATTGAGGACCTGCCTATTGACGAGCCTGTTGAGGATATGCCCATAGAGGATCCTCCTCCTTCTGCTAACCCGCCCTCTACTGATGCTCCTATTGGTTCTACTAGTACTAATATTGTAGCATAAACTACGAGTGCAGATGGCAGGATGGAGCATCTCAGAGTTTGGGAGGAAGAGTAAGTATTTTTTATTTTGCTTTATTTATATTAAAGATTAAAATTTTAACCGATTGATATTTTATAATTAATTACTATTTGATCATCTTGCAACTACATGATGGATCCATCTGGGTCTTCCGTGAGATGTATCCGAAAGATCATGACAAAAAAGATGGATTTTTTCAGAATTTCCTAGAAGGTCGTCTCTCCAAAGATGAAGAACTTCTGGTTCAAGGAGTTTAAGGTAAAAAATTTGCCTACATTTTAATATATAATATGCAAAAGCTAAAATTTTATAATTATCAGATACTAATTTATCTTTTTCTTACATAAATATTTTTACTAAGACTAAACCATTGATCACCTGGTTTGGATTGCCTTCATGAACAGGGCAGCTATTCGCTATAACGATATGTTGAGCAAGGTGAAAGCTGCGGGAAGCAACCTTCATTTATTGATGATCAGCTTTAGGCTAATCTGTAGGCATAGTAGAGCTCTCTTGAGAGTCAGGTACGTTCTATCATTGCTTCTCAAAATAGCAAGTCCAGTGTTATAAATGGTGCTGGTCCATCCACACATACTAGAGGCTATAGGTCGCATCATGCTCATGCCCAAGCACTTGTAAGTATGATTATATTTTTTAATATTTTTATTTGTATTAATTTGAGTCACATAACTAATATTTTTATCTCAGTAGGAGTCTACCCTGGGTTGAGCAGTTATGTATTGCTTGTACATACACATACCAGGGATCATGATGGATATTCATTTATGGATCATTGATCCCAGAATATAAATATAAGTAATTACATAATATTTTTCTTAAATTTTATAATAAAATTTAAAATATAAAGTAAATAATATTGTTCTATTATATAGGATCGTTATATTGCATCTTGGGAGGAGCCCACCCAGTCTGAGATGCATGTTGATGACGACAGTTTATTTAAATCTACTATGGGTGGAGAGAAGAAGAAGAAGCTATATGGACTTGGCTCCCCGTATTTCAGCACAACTTCTTCTTCTTCTTCTTCTTCTTCTTCTTCTTCTTCTTCTTCTTCTTCTTCTAGTTTGTCTATTTTACGGGAGGAGATTGAGCATTTGAACAAATAGTTAGCAGAGCATGATCGGACTGTCCAGTAGTAGATATAGGATGAGATGCACATCCGGGTCTAGGAGCATATGTAGACCGAGGTACAATGGTTGGTTCAGCAGTAGCTACAGGAGTTTATGACCAACTTTATGCACGGAACTTTCGATCCATCACGCCAACATCCTTCGGGCAGTCCTTATCCTCCACCTCCGCCTTCGCCTTCACCTTCATCTCCTCATGCTTCTATATGATTTTAGATTTTTTTTCCTTTTATTGCATTTATCATGGGCTAAACATGTTATGGGCCGACATATTTTTTTTCGGTATTACAAAAAAAAATGTATTTTGTTGGTAGTACCGATAGAAAATTTTTTATGTCTGTAATTTTTACAGACAACTATCATGTCGATAATGCTGACAAATATTTTTCTCTCGATAATTTACCGATAAAATATTTTTTCTGTTTGCATTTTCTATATTGACAGAGAATATCTATACAGAAATTATCTATTGGTAATATGTTAGTAAATCTAATTACCGATGAAAAATAATAATTACCGACAGATTTTTTTGTCGGTAATCTGTAACATTCTTGTAGTGTTTTCATGTGGGTTTGGGTGCCTATTTTCCATCTTTATTTACATTTATTCATACATTTATCATTTTTATAATATTCATGTTTCTTGTTATTATTTGGTTTTGATTTTATTTTAATAATGTGTTGATAATCGCAAATGAAATACTATAAAAATATAAGAGGAGGTCGATTCCAATAAACTAGACATATAAAATGCTAGGTCATTTCCTATTTTTTTCATATGTACCCAATTTTTTAAATCCAATAAGGATTGAGAATTTCTTAATTAGAGTCTTCACCCCTTCTTTTTCCTCTTCCATGTGGTGAATCATTTCATTAGATTTAGGCGTGTGATCCCTAAGGTTAGACCCTAAGCAATGCCGAGATTGTGAAGAATGGGATTCGGCTCACAATATATCAATTTCTAATTTGATAAGGGGCACAGTTGAAATTTATAAGATATAAATAAATGTCCTTTTAGGTTATGGTCTCCAATTGAGCAATATACATTGTTTAGTTTTCTCTAAAAACTTTTGGGCAAGAAAAAAACATAGTCATCTAAGGATTATATTCATTGGAAAAACTAACGGATTCTATCAATAAAATAAATTTTCACATTAATTAAGATATACTTCCGTTAATCACTTTTCTTCTATTCTTATTGTATTTTACATAAAAGATTTTATATTCTTGGATTTAATTAATGTTATTAATAAATATATAATCCAAGATTTTTATGTAATTAATTGCATGTATGTTATTTGGTCTAGTTACATCCCAATAAAAATTAAGAAGTCTAATGAAAATTTCATAATCATATAATTCAAAGTAAAAAATTTGACTTATTAACAAATTTTAAGAACTATAATTTATAATTCTAAAACAACATAAACTGAATTCATAAATCAAAATAAGTTTATTTTATTTAACTCTTGTAAAACCACAAGAGTTAAAGCTATCATCCTTTGTTTTCGGGTGTTTGCTTGTTTTGGTTTAATTAGTCAACCAACCGAAACAAATTATTTTAATCCATGATAGTTATAACTATCGAATATTATACTATCATATGGTAGATATTTAATCCGCATACATAAATTTAATTAAATCCACTTCTATTACGTTGAATTTATATGAAATTCAAAATTGAAATTGTCTAAAATTAAATTATTTAAATTAATTAAGAATCAATTTATATATTTAATAATTATAAGGAGAAAATGTGGGTCAAGTTTCACACATCATACTAAATTTATTTCTGATAAAAATTATTAAAAATAAATTATTTCATGCTGAAATTAAGAAATTCGTAAATGCTAACTCTAAAAAGTAAACTCAAATCAATAAACAAAAGAGCAAATTTCCATTATTTAAAGCAAATTCCCATAATAAACCAATGTAATCCTTAGAGTTACAATTTGATAATCTTACTCAAAAGTTACTACACGTGAATTACTATTTGTTTGATTCAAAATAAATTAAGAAAAATAAAATTCTTTTGAAATAATAAAATATAACATAATTTGATATGGTTTCTTAACCATAATTAAGTTCACTTAAATTTAATTTAAAAGGTCATTTTAAAATTTAACTCAATATCAAATTCTTCATTAATATTAATTTACTATTTTGTAGAATGTCAATAATTCGGTATAATTCATAAATACTATAAAATTCTATTTTTTAAAAGAAATATTATAAATTTCAATTCATATGTCAAAAAATATATTTTGATATGGAAATAAAAATAAATAAATAATAAATTAAAAGCATTAAAATAAAATAGTTTGAGTTTTTTTTAATATTTTTTAATCATGTTGATAAAACATTTGAATTAACAACTCAATGAAAATGCACTAAATCACTATAAGAAAATTACGAATTAGTGATAGAATTTAGTAAGATAAATGTTTCATAGCTAATTATCGATGGTTTATCTACGGAATAGTTATGAAATAAAAACTTTAATGTAACTATGGAATTGTCAAAGGATTAGCTAGAAAATTTAACTAAGAAAATTTCCCGGGATGCCATTCTTAGCAATAAATTAATTAACGAATGTTTAGCGATGAAAGTAATTGAAATATGGGAAAAATAACAATGGAAAACTTCCTTTGTTAAATTAATTTATTTTAAAATTTTAACAAGGGATAGTGAGAGATTTATGAAAAAAATTTTATTTTAATAAAATGATTAAATATATTTTAAATTGTTGTGCAGCAAATGTTAATAATATATAAATTACTTGTTATTATATAAGTAAATAATATATAAAATATTATATTAAAAATAAATATCAAGAAAATTTTCAAAAAAAGTCGGAGAGGTCAGAGACAGTTTCACTTAAATTGTAGTATCCTTAGACAAAATTTTACCTAGATAATTAATAGCACAACTCAACTCAACTCAATAAAGCCTTAATCCCAAGTCAATTGAAGTCGGCTATATGGATTCTTATTTTCCACTCAATACGATTTAGGATTATCCCTTCTGATAGATGTAACATCATAAGATCATTTTGAACCACCTTTGACCAAGTCGGTTTAGGCCTATTTGTCCCTCTCTTAACTATATCTACTATAACTTGTTCGATTTTTATAACCAGTGCATCGTTAGGTCTTTGTTTCACATGGTCAAACCATCTCAATCTATACTCTCTTATCTTATCCTCAATAGGTGTTACCCCCAATTTTTCTCTAATGCACTCATTGCGAATTCTATCCATCCTAGTATGACCACACATCCATCTTATCATTTTCATTTTCGCAACATGCATTTTACTCATGTGTTGTCCTTTTACTGCCAACACTCACTACCATATATCATCACAGGCCGTATTGCAGTGCGGTAAAATTTTTCTTTTAATTTAATTGGCATCTTTTGATCACATAGAACTCCTGTAGAACCCTCCACTTCATCCAACCAGCTTTAATCCTATGATTTATATTTTCTTTACAACCCCTATCTTCTTGAATAATAGAGACAAGGTATTTAAAATAAGTACTATGAGGTACTGCTATTCCATCTCAAATAATTTTGCCTCTTTCCCTATTCTCGCTATTAAATCTACAATACATATACTCAGTCTTAGTCCCACTTAGCTTAAAACCCTTAGATTCTAAAGTGCTTCTTCGTAACTCCAACTTTTGACTTATTATTGCTTGAGTCTCATCTATTAATACAATATCATCCGTAAACATTATACACCAAGGGATGTCATCCTGTATATGTCTTGTTAGCTCATCCATGACAAAGGCAAAAATATAAGGGCTCAAAGCCGAACCTTGGTGTAATCCAATAGAAACGGAAAAATCCTTAGTATCCCCTCCCACAGTGCGGGCACTAGTGATGGCTCCCTCATACATATTCTTCAAGACTTGGATATATCGTATAGATATTCTCCTATGCTCTAGGACCCACCATAAAACTTCTCTAGGGACTCTATCATATGTCTTTTTTAAGTCAATAAAAATCATATATAAGTCCTTCTTCATCTCTCTATATTTTTCCATCAAATCTCTTATAAGAAAAATAGCTTCCATAGTTGATCGACCAGGCATAAATCCAAACTGATTTTAGGAGATACAAGTATCTAACTACAAATGGTGCTCCATAACTCTCTCCCACAATTTCATAGTGTGGCTCATAAGCTTTATACCTCTATAATTTGAGCAATTCTGAATATCTCCTTTACTCTTAAAAATAGGTATTAAATTACTTTATCTCCATTTATTAGGCATTTTTTTTGTACTTAAGATCTTATTAAACAAAGATGTCAACCATGCAACTCCTGTATCTCCCAAATATTTCCAAACCTCAATACGTATCCCAACTGTTCCATAGGCTTTACCAACTTTCATCCTCTTCAACGCTTCTTTAACTTTCGAAAACCTAATCCGTCTAGTGTATTTCATATTTTTCTCCGGCCTAACGTCTAAACCCTCAATATTATCACTATGGTTACCATTAAGAAGTTTCTCAAAATAGCTTCTCCATCGTTCCTTAATATCCTCTTCTTGAACCAGAAACTTATTCTCTTTATATTTGATGCACTTAACTTGGTTTAAATCACGGCATTTCTTTTTCCTTATGTTAGCCAATTTATAGATAGCTTTTTTTCCTTCCTTTATTCCAAGTTTCTCATACAAACTCTCTAAAGATTGTGTTCTTGCTTGACTAACTACCTTTTTAGCATCTTTTTTCGCTTGTTTGTACTGCTCAAAAGCATCATTGTTATTACACTTGGGCAAACTCTTACACCATTCTCTTTTACTTCTTACTGCTTTTTGTACTTCCTCATTCCACCACTAAGACTCATTCGAGGGATGTCCACACCCTTTAGATTCTCCAAGAATCTTTCTAGCTACTCCTTTAATTATTATAGACATGCATATCCACATATCATTTGATGACATACTCACATCTTCCTCCCACCCTCCAGCTTTGACCAACTCATCCTTGAACAATAATTATTTTTCACCTTTTAAAGTCCACCACCTAATCTTAGGAATATTGTTCCTCCTTGGCCTATTAGTCAACCTCTTAAACTTGATATCCAAAACTACTAATCTATGCTGAGTGGTTAAAGCCTCACCTGGAATAACTTTACAATCCTTGCATCGAGTTCGATTGGGTTTTTTTGTGAGTATGAAGTCAATCTAACTTCTATTTTGCCCACTTTTAAAGGTTACTAGATGTGATTCCCTTTTTATAAAATATATGTTTGCCAGAATCAAACCATAGGCTAAAGCAAAATCAAGGATACTCTTACCTTCTTCATTTCTAATTCTAAAAACATACCCTCCATGTACCTCCTCAAAACCTACTCTGTCTTTTCCTACTTGTCCATTTAAGTCTCCTCCCATAAAAATATTTTCATCATTTGGATTCCCTCTCATAAGTTCATCCATATCATCCCAAAAATTTTGCTTGCACTTCCCATCCAATCCAACTTAAGGGGCATATGCACTAATTATATTGATGATCTCATTCTGGAGCACTAATTTAATTGAAATAATCCTAATGCTTACTCTTTTCACAGCTACAACCATCTCCTTTAGGTTCCAATCCAAAATTATACCTACTCCATTTTTACTTCTATTTGTACCTATATACCACACTTTATACCCAGTATTCTTAACTTCTTTACTTTTTTCTCCAACCCATTTAGTCTCTTGAATACAAGCAATACTAATTTTCCTTCTCTTTATAGTATTAACAAGTTCTCTCAGTTTACCTGTAAGAGATCCAATATTCCAAGTTCCTATTCTGATCTTACTCCCAACTTGTTCTTTCTTATGCTTCTTCCTATAGAATTTTTTACCATTATCTGAACATGTATCTCTCGTATTACTCATATTTTGGACTAACTTCTTTACCCACACCCGTCCATGATGTGAGAACCCTTGTTTATTAGGAACCACATCCGGGCGCCGACATGGAGCGTCGCATTAGAAGAACGCCCTACACCCTTGCTTATTCTTCACTATACCTGAGCTCCGATGTAGCACATCGCAAGTAGAAAATGCCCCAATGATATTATTATTAGAATCCATATCATGAAATGTGTCAAAAAATTTACGCTGGTTGTCACCTATAACAACCCTCCTCCTTTACCCGGGTTTGGGACCGGCTATACACAAGAAACTCATATATAGGCGGAGTTAGATAATTAATAACACAATATAACAAAATAACTACACTTGATAATAGCTACAAAATGGAGGCAAAAATAACACACTAGATTTAACATGGTTCACCCTTTAATTTAGGCTACGTCTACAAGACAAACTCCAAATAATTTCTTTCAGTAATAAATAGTAGGATTACAAGAGAGACTTTTTTAGAAATATATTCTAGAAGTACAACACTCATAAATGAGATAAACTCAAAATAGTAGTAAGTATTTCCCAAACACCCAAAGCAAAACCTCACTATTTTGTCACTCGCAAAAATTATTATCTCAAATAAATAGTTTTTTTCCTCTCTTAAAATTTACTTTCTCGATATATATATATATATATATATTCAAATTGTTATATTTATTAATTGAGGGAGAAGGCCTATTTATAGGCCTTCCCACCTTGTTAAAAATGTGTTGCATTTGCAAAATGCAATTGCAATTTTCAATTCGGTGGAGTTAAAGCAAATTGTCCAATTAGACAGCTTGCTTTATATATATATATATATATATTATAGTTGTGGGTCCTATTTAATTGAGTGTGACACTACAACAAATCTCCTTCTCACACTCAATTGGGTGGGACTTTCATATCAGCAATCTCTCTACAAGCAACTAGTTTCTCCGTAGATAAAGTTTTAGTCAACATATTAGAACCATTATTATTTGTGTGAATCTTTTCAAGCTAAAATTGCTTCATCTCTAGTGTGTCTCAAATCCAGTGATATCTCACATCAATATATTTTGATCATAAGTGAAAAGTAGAGTTCTTACTGAGATTAATGACACTCTGACTATCACAGTACAATACATACTTCTCTTGCTTAAAGCTCAACTCTTGCATAAACTTTTTCATCCATAGTAGCTTTATGCTTGCTTCAGTAATTGCAATACATTTAGCCTTAGTAGTGGATAAGACAATGCATTTCTGTAACTTTGATTGTCAAGAAATAGCTCCCCCTGCAAAAGTAATCAAGTATTCAGAAGTGGATTTTTTGGAGTCAATGTCATAAGCTATATTTGCATCTGTGTACCCATCCAACACATATTTCCCATTACTAAAGGATAAAAAAATTATGGAGGTTCCTCTAAGATACCCTACTATCCATTTTACTGCTAATCAATGATTCTTTCTAAGATTAGAAAGAAATCTGCTTACAACTCCAACGGCATGAGCAACATTCGGCCTTGTACAAACCATAACACACATCAAGCTACCAACTTCAAAAGCATAAGGTACTTTCTTCATTTCTTCTTTGTCATTCTTACTTAAAGGATATTGTTTGGAACTCAACTTGAAATGACCTGCAAGTAGAGGGCAAACTAGTTTTGCCTTGCTCATGTTGAACCTATCAACAACTTTCTTAATGTATTTCTCTTGAGATAGTCATAATTTCCTTCTATTTCTATCTTGAGTAATCTTCATCCCCAAAATTTGCTTGGCAGATCCCAAATCCTTCATTGCAAAGGACTTGCTAAGCTCTTTCTTTAAAGAACATATTTTTTTAGCAACATTGCTAACTATTAACATATCATCGATATAAAGCAATAAGATGATAAAATCACCATCATGAAATTTCTTTATAAATACGAAATGATCACCAGTTGTCTTTCCATGCCCATGATCTATCATAAATGACTCAAATTTCTTGTACCACTACCTTGGTGCTTGCTTGAGTCCATACAGGCTTTTCTTCAACCTGTAGACTATATTCTCTTTTTCTTTAGCTTTAAACCCATATGGTTGCTCCATATAAATTTCTTTCTTTAAGTCACCATGTAGCAAAACTGGCTTCACATCAAGTTGTTCTATCTCTAAATTTAAGCTGGCAGCTAAACCAAAAATAACTCTGGCAGAAGACATCTTGACCACAAGTGAATTTCTTCAAAGTCAATACCCTTCTTTTGCTCAAAACCATTCATAACCAACTTAGCCTTGTACCTTGGCTGTGAAGTATTATTTTCAATCTTTACTCTAAAAACCCATTTATTCTTCAATTCTCTTTTTCCTTTAGGCAACTTTACCAGCTTATAAGTGTGGTTCTCATGCAAGGAGTTTATCTCATCTTGCATAGCATTCAACCACTCATTTTTTTATCGCATGCTATATCCTCTTCATAGCTTTTAGGTTCTCCCCCATCAGTAAGCATCACATACTCATGAGAAGAGTATTTCTGAGAGGGTGCTTTATTTATGATGGATCTTCTTAATTGGACTTCAACTGGTGGTGTAGGAGGAGGCTGATCATCATAATCATTAACAGCCTCATTAGTTTCATCAACATCAATAATAGGCTCACCATCATTGTTGATATTTTGTTCATTTGCATCACTTTTCTCAGAACTAGGTAACTTTGATGTGATATGTGTAATCTTTTATTTGACTAGTTTAGATTTCTTAAGATCTTCAATAGTTTAATCTTCAAAGAACAGCACATCTCTGCTTATGATGATTTTCTTATTAGCAGGATCTTCAAGCTTGTAACCAAACTCTTTATGGGCATAACCCAAGAAGATGTATTCTTTAGCCTTAATGTCAAGCTTGGATCTCTTATCTTTTAGAATGTGAACAAATGCCCCGCATCCAAAAACTCATAGATCATACGAAACATCTTTCCACCTCCATACTTTTTTCTGAAATATCTTCATTAAGAGGAACTAAAGGAGAAAGGTTAATCAGGTCCGCTGTAGTTCTCATTACTTTACCCTAAAAGGACTTAAGGAGTTTAATATAAGAGAGAATACACCGGATCCTTTCCATGATAGTTCTGTTCATTCTCTCAGTAACTCCATTTTGCTGAGGTATTTTTGGAATTATCTTTTCCAACTGAATGTCGTGCTCCTTGCAATATATCTCAAATGGACCCTGTATTATCCACCATTATCTACACGAACACATTTCAACTACCTTCCTATTTCTCTTTCAATACTGATATAAAAATGTTTGAATACATCCAACACTTGATCTTTGGATTTCATAGCAAAAGCCTACACTTTTCTAGAGTGGTCATCAATAAAGGTTACGAAATATGAAGCACCACCGAGTATTTTATCACTCATGAACAAACATCAGTGTGAACTAGATCTAGAACATTTGATCTTCTTGAAGAGTAAGATCTCTGTAATTCAACTTTATGTTATTTTTTGACCTAACAATCAGTGCAGGATTCTAAATGTATACTTGTAAAGGGTAGAAATTTCTTCCTAGTGAGAACACTAATTCCTTTCTCACTTAGGTGACCAAGTCTTTTATGCCATATATTTGATGAAGTATCTGTTACTACATTCATCTCTACTTTGCATATCTTAGCTTACACAAAGTATAAGATGTCTTGTCTGCTTTCTTTAGTTAACACAAGATTCCCTTTGGCAATTTTACAAATCTTTGTACTAAAGGAACTTATGCAACCTTCATCAGCAAGAGTACCAGAGGAAATAAGATTGAGCCGCATCTCAGGAACATTCCTGACATTATTAAGCTTGCACCCGATGTTAGTATTTAAGCATACCATACCTATGCCAATGACCTTGGCTAAAGCTTTATTTCCCATTTTGACATAACCAAAAATCACCACTAGTATATGATGTAAAAAATTCATGTTTAGTAGATACATTATATGAAGCTCTAGAATCAACAACCCAAGAGATTTCATGGCCATTAAGGTATAGACAATTGTCTCCAATAGAAATGGCAACATCACCATGAAGTGCAATTGAAGCTCTATCTTCTTTTTCTTCATTTTTGTCTTTTGCGTTTTCCTTTTTCAAGTGCCTACAAAATCTTTTTACATATCCTGACTTACCACAGTAATAGCAAGTGATACCTTTCCTTGACTTGGATCTACCCCTCGACTTATTATGGTTGTCTAACTGCTTGTCTGCATTTTGAAATTGTCTAGTTCTGCTTCTACCACACCTTTCAGTAACTAGTGCTTCTGAGTGTGTAGAAGAGCCTTGATCTTTTCTCCTAGTTTCTTCATTTGCAAACTTTCACAAACTGCAGCTATGGACAGTTTGCCTTCAGGAGCTGAATTACAGAAGGTAACCACCAAAGTCTTCCAACTGTCAGGCAAAGTACCAAGAAGAAAACAAGTCTGCAGCTCATCAGACAATACAACTTCTAGATTGGTTAAGTGATTTACAATATATTTAAAATCGTTCAAATATTTAGCTATACTGCTCATATCTTTAAATCTTATATGGACAAGTTTTTTAATAAGAAAAGTCTTATTTTGTGAGGATTTTCTTTCGTACAAATTTTTAAGTTTCTTCCACAAGACATCGGCATTATTCTCCCGAGCTACATGATGATAGACACTATTATCTATCCATTACCTAATTGTACGTACAGACTTTCTATTCATTTTCTTCCAATCTTTGTCTGATTTATTTGCTGGTTTGCCCTTTTTACCTTCAATAGGATCATAAAGATCCTTGTAGATAAAAAAAAAAATCTTCCATTATAGGCTTCCAAATGGAATAATTTTAAAAAGTTAATTTAAACATATTACTTAACTCTTCTATTTTAAATTAAATAGATAATAGCTAACCAGGCTCTGATACCAGTTGTTGTACAGCGAATGTTAATAATACACAAATTAGTTGCTGCTATATAAGTAAATAGCATATGAAATATTGTATCAAAACTAAATACTAAGAAAATTTCCAAGAAATGTTGGAGAAGTCACAGATGGTCTCACTTAAAATCCAGTCTCCTTAGACAGAATTTTATTCGGATAATTAATAACATAATATAATAAAATAACTACACTTGATAATAGCTATAAAATAGAGATAAAAAAACACACTAAATTTAACGTGGTTCACCCTTTAATTTAGGCTACGTTTACGGGACAAACTCCGAATAATTTCTTCCACTAATAAATAGTAGGATTACAAAAAAAAAACTTTTCTAGAAATATATTCTAGAAATACAATACTCACAAATGAAATAACAAAATAGTAATAAATATTTTTCAAACATCCAAAGTAAAACCTCACTATTTTATCACTCACAAAAATTATTATCTCAAATAAATAATTTCTTCTCTCTTAAAATTTACTCTCTCTATATATGTTTTTTTTTTCAAATTGTTATATTTGTTAATTGAAGAGAAATACTTATTTATAGGCCTTCCCACTGCATTTAAAATGCATTTCATTTGCAATTTATAGTTGCAATTTGCAATTTGGTGGAGTTGAAGCAAGCTGTCCAATTAGACAGCTTGCTTTTCTTTCTTTCTTTTTTTTTTCTAAAATTTTATAGTTGTAATTGTGTGGGACTCCACAACATAAATTTGCTAAGGGATTAAGTGAGAATTATTA
The DNA here is from genome assembly GCA_947685225.1 of Garcia nutans. Lineage (NCBI taxonomy): Eukaryota > Viridiplantae > Streptophyta > Magnoliopsida > Malpighiales > Euphorbiaceae > Garcia > Garcia nutans. Next base: position 8,034,267 of record CANTUV010000024.1, on the reverse strand, counting down.
AGAAATTAAATATTTAACAAGGTATTCAGTCCATCACTAAATATATTAGAATTTTTGAAAAATATTTAAATTGTCCAAAAGTTTAACAAAGAAAATAACGAGAGATAAGTGAAAGACTATATAAAGTTAATGAGAGATTCGCTCTCTCATTAACTTTATTCGACTTGAAAGAAAAAAAAAATTAAACAAGGAAATGAGTTAACGACGGAATTAGTAAGAGATTGTGAAAAAATAAATAGATTAGCGAGGGATTAATATTATTAGTTAAAATTTTCAGAAATTAAATATGTAATTATTAATATAATTTATATTTAACAAGGGAATTTGTGAGGGATAAGTAAAAAATGACAAAATTAACGTAGGATTTTCTTTCCTTAACTTTATTTGAATTCAAGGAAAAAAATTAAGTAAATAAATAAGTTAATAAGGGAATTAGTGAGGAATTTTGAAATAAAAAATAAGGATTGTTATCCCTTGTTAACTTTTTAAGAAATTAAATATGTAACTATTAATAAAATTTATATTTAAAGAGTGAATTAATGAGGGATAGATAAAGACTAGATAAACTTAATGAGGGATTTTGAAAAAATAAATAATTTAGCAAGAGATTATTATTCCTCATTAAATTTTTAAGAAATTAAATATGTAATTGTTAATATAATTTATAATTTTTTTATTAACTAAACTAATTTTTGAGAATGAATTTTTGTAATTGAGTTAGTTTTTGTGGACTTTCCACCATTATAATTTATTGACACTAACACCAAAAAAAATAACAAATACCAGAAATTTCATAATTTAATAATTAATAATTCATTATGTAATACAAAATTCAGTGCCTAATTATGTAATACTTTACCACCTTCTAAACGTTTTATTTATTTATTTTTTATTTCTACAATTTCATTGTAATTTCCTTGTTTCGTCAATATTCATTCATGGAGGATTGATGATTAGCTAACATTATATTGAACCTATAATTTTACATTATTTGTATGAAGGATATCTAATGAAACAATAATTGAGCTAAGATGTACATAATCACAAAAATATTGAAAAAAATGTAAATCTTAATTTGTAATTTTGTTACTCTCTGTCCTTTAGTATGTGTTATAAGTAATTAGATAACATTTAAATTATACAACGCTTAAGGGATATCGTCAAAAAATATTTGTTTATTAAAATTAAATTTATATTATACATTAATAAATATTCAAATTCTTCACTTGATGTATTATACTATCATTTGAAGTGTTCAATTAATTTAAGATATTATATTTCATTTGGAGTGTCCAATTAATTTCTTCTTGCTAGTTTGTATACGTAATTTTTACCTTGTAAGTTAATGACAAAAAGGAAAAAAGTTTTACCTTCCAGACCATTAGGCCAATATCAAATTGTCTACTTTTTTGATGTGTACGTTTATACCAAATAATTACAATGTCGAGCAATTTTTTTTTTTGTTCTAACATTTCTTCATAGTTTTGCACTTATTCCTTTCCACTTTAATTCTTTGTGATAAAAGATAGAAGATTAGCGAATGGATCATATCTAAAATGGCCATTTTAATTTAGTTTCATGTGGACCAAATGATTGTTACATATATATATATATATGTATTTTTTTTTGTTTGGTAACGAGGAACTTTTGGTGGAGTCCGACCATCTCTTTGGGGTGGAGTTCGACCACCAAAGTAAAATTTCAAGGGGACTAGCCTAGCAATCCACCATCAGAGCTTCTCATTTCAATACGAGCTCATAGTAAGGCTTCACATAGAATATATCCAATATCATTAAGTGTTAGAGGTGTTGTTTAATCCTTATTCAAACTGAAAACTTTGCTGACATATTTTCTGTGCTTTACAACTCTTTCTATCCGTAATGGGTTATATTATTAAGTATTGTTCCCCTTAATCTCTACATAGCTTAATAGTTCTGCTTCCGTGTCATCTCCATCTACAACAGAAGTTGCTTTATAATAGGAGGTCAAAATTTAAGGCTTGAATTAAGGCAACCAAAAAGAGAAGCAACATCAACAATAGCAGTAACAAAAAAAACTTATTGAGCAAATGCGACAACCACAAGAACTTATTAGGCGATCGATGTTACATATGGATAATTACATTCGACTGATAGTGGAGGTCAGTCTTGCCCATGAAAGAACTTTGAGAGACCATAGATTTATCACTTAGAGGATTATTAATGTTATATTTGTTAGGATTGAACAAATGTATGTTTTATTACATTTTGAATTGATGACTTAATTATTAATGTTATTTTATTTTTTGTAGTTAGATCTGAATTCATATTTGTGTTTGGAATTGTGATTGATAAATTTTTAATTCAGTTAAATATTTTTATATTTATTAAATTAAATATAACTGCAAGATGAAAAAATTTAAATTCAATTATAATTTAACGAAAATTTTTTTAATTCAAAAAAATTTAACATGGGAATTTATTTAAATATAATTTAATATAGTGAGCATTTAGTGACAGATTTTATAAAATACTATAAAAAATAATGAGGGATTTGCAATGAATTTAACAAAAACATTGTAAAATGTAGCAATCAATTGGCGAAGAATTATTTTAAAATCAAATTAATTCACAATAAATTTAACGATCGAGTAGCAAGGGATTTTAACCGATTCAGAATAGGTGTAACAACGTATTAGCAAGGAATTTAATAAAATATTATAAAATGTAGCGAGAGATTATCTTAAAATCAAATTAATGCATAATAAATTTAACAACACATTAGCAAGAGATTTTAATTAATTTCAGAATAAATTTAACAACCGGTAATATAATTAAATTAAAATAAATATATTGGCATTTTAACTATAGATTAGATAAGAATATTTAGTGATGAATTATTTTATCCACGGAGTAATGACGGATTAGTAAAAAATTATTTTAAAATCAAATTAATTTATAATAAATTTAACAATGAATTAGCAAAAAATTTTAATTAGTTCTGAATAAAAATAACTAGGGATTAATTAGTGAGAGATATTATTTAAATCACAATAAAAAATACCGATATTTTAAATACGAATTAACTAAGGATATTTAGCCATGAAATTTTTTTCCTATAAATTAACAAGTGATTTTTCATCACTAAAAATTTTGCCTTTGTCAAATAAATTAATGAGATTTTATAAATTTAGCAAGGAAATTTTTTTGTTGGTAAATTAATTAGGGAATTAAAATTCCTCATTAATCCTATTAGCAAAGAAAAAATGCAATGGATACATTCCCCTTCAATTATCTCATTAATTAATTTTACCAAGTGATGTTCATATTTTTAGTAAGGGATTATTCTTCATTAAATTGTTGTTTTCTTGTAGTGAATATATATTTACTTGTGATTAAATCATAAATCCGCTTTTATGACTTTAAATAAATAAAGATTGTTTGAATATTAATGGTAAGTTCAAAATTATGAAAACAAATTCTTAAATTTTAAATATAAAATAATAAAATATTGCTAAAAAAATTGAATAAAAAACGTACATAAAGAAATTAGTAAATTCCATTAAAATTTACACAAAATTCCATTAAATGAACAAAAAAAACTTAACAAATAGAACTAAAAATAAAATACATAATAACAAATCAATGTGAAAAAACAATTAATGAACATAAATAAATATGTTTTATTGAATAAAAAACAATGAAAAAAATGAAAGGAGCATTGATCACCTATCAAAAGAAAAGATACACAGTGACTAATAAAAAAAAAGGGAGTATGAGACAAAGAAAGGAGGGAAGATAAGATTTTCTGAAAGCAAAGAAAGGCAACACTATCACTTGCCTGGTAGGTTGAATTTTATTTACTATTTTCTTATTTTTGCTTCTTTGATTCTACCACATGTAGCACGCTATTTACGTCAAACCCAAACAATGGGTTAATTAATATTTATATAAGAAATTATTTTCTAGTTGTAATATTAGAAAAAATAATCTAGAAATTATAAGCAAACTATAATTAAATGTTGAAAAAAATTGGAAGGAAAATTATGAAGTTAAATTTAGAGCTAACTGTGCGTGAGGATATCCAAGTAAATACACATCAAATAAATTCATTATTTGATTAACAGAATTCCATTTTTGATATTGCAGCTGATGGGTAATTTACTCCAACAACTGTTGATCAAGCAAATAAATCCTAAATGCAGGGTTTATCTAATTTTAAATTAGAATTTGACAAATCAAAATTGATTTGAAACTAATCAAAATCAAAAATATGAAAAATTAAATAAAGTTCTTTTTTAATATAGCATTTAATTGCATCATATTCCTAAAAAGTTGATAAAATAATATTCTTTAACTAAAGATATTATATTTATTTGCAAATAATTCATGTAAAATGAAATATTTAGTGTACTAAATTTTATAAATAAGTTGATAAACTATTTTATTTATGGTGAATAAGAAAAATTATATTACTGGAAAAGATAATTATGGAATTATATGTCAAAAGATAATTATACGCTTGCTTTAGAATATGATAAAATAAAAAAAATATGTTATAAGAACAGTTTAACTATTACTCAAACTTTTTCAATAAAGTTGAATTATAATCAAACAAGTTAATATATTTTTCAATCTACTTTTTTAATATTTTATTATATTTTTCAAACAAGGCAGTATAATATTTCTCAATAAAATTTAATACCCAAAATATATTTCTGTAAAATATATTTTAAGTAATCAATTTTTCTAGTACACTACCAAACGACCCATAAAAGGGGTCAAACTCAAAATTTATTTTTAAATTTCAAGTAATTATGCTCTAAGAGACTTTTTTTTTTTATTCTATTGGGAACAATATTATATATTGTATATATATTGTATAAAATAGAATAATTATTTATAGTGTTTTTGGATTTTTTTTATTTTTTTCAATATATTAACATGAATATTATAATTTTTTCAATACATTAAAATAATATTGTGATAAAATTATTCATTGTGTTTGAATTTTGAAGTTAAAAATAATAGTTATTGAATAATGAATTTTAAGACAATTATATATATTATTGCATATGTCATAACAAATTACATGGAAAATTTAATTAACAAAATAAAATAACATGATATTATTAAGTAAAAACATTAAGAATTAAATATATTTTATAAAAAAAAATATGACCGCCAATAAAATAGTTATGGGCCTATTTGAAAATTTTCATCAAATTGTTTATATTTGTTCATTTATAATACTAAAAAAATATGAAAATAAATGTGTTCCCAACTTTAAAATAAGCAATAGTTTCCTACTAAGTATGCTAAACAAATCATATTTTAAAAACAATATTGATTTTTTTAGTAACAACCAAATATATAATAAATATTCATCCATTGCTAAAAAATATTCTCCTTCTATTTTTTTTTCTAAAAAGGTCTAAGCGTAAAAATTTACATAACGTGTGACTAACCATTGCCACGATTCTGTTAACTGAAATCGCCGGTTTGGAACTATCGATTTCGGTTCATAATTTTCTTAAACCTTAACCTTAATCAGTAAGAGCCGGTTTAGTTAAGGTTCAGACTCTTAAAAATCAGTTTAGTTTCAATTTTGATTCCGGTTTGAACCACCGGTTCAAATTAATTTTTTTAAAAAATTATATTTAAAAGAAAATACTATTATTGATACATAATAATATTTTTTTTATAAGATTAAACACCACTTATAAAATTAATAATATTATTTAAGTTAAATCAAATAATATTATTTATAAATATTTAATATTACAATTAAAGTATAAAGAAAAAATTTTAAAAAAATATATTTGAACATAATTACTAAAAATCAATTAACTGCATAAATTATAATTATAAATATTTAATATTACATTTGAAATATTCAATAAATACAAATAATGTGTCTTGCACTTGGCAATCTACTTCTTCTTCATTATTCAAAATATTAATACATTGTTGTGGAATTTGCTCATCATCACTTATATTATCAAAATGACTAGAACTTCTCATTTTAATATAAATTAATAATAATAATAATAATAACAACAACAACAAAATAATAATAATTAACAATCAATAAATATTACTAGTAATACTAATAAAATAATAATAATTAACAACAAACAATAAATATTACTAACAATAATAACATATAATAATAAGAATAAATAATAAATATTACTACTAATAATAAATAACAGTAACAAATAATAATAATAAGAATTTAAGAGAGTAGAAATTAGAGAATTGAGAGTTGAAAATTTTAGAGTTAAATTAGATAATTAAAATTTAATGATTGAGAGAAATTGTGTAAAAATTAGAAAATAAATTTAAAAGATGGTGTATTTATAGATTTTTTGAATTTTTTATTTCTATAAAATACCCCTATAAAAAAAATTTTCTATTAGTGGGGGTAAATTGGTAGAATAGACATAATTAAAAAAATAAAAAAATAGTTGCCAATGACACATTGTGCCGTTGGCAAGAGGCACACTGTCATGTGCAGTGTGCCTGCTGGCAGGTGGCTAGCCAATGGCCACCTACCAGCGCACCTATTGCATAGTTTTTTCAATTTTTTTTTTAATTTTTTGGTTTTGAACCTGAACCAGCTATTCGGTTTCGGTTCAAATATTTTGGAATCGAAACCAGAACCTTAAAGGAAGGCTATGATTTCGGTTTTGAACCTATAATTATGATTTATGGTTTGGTTCATTAAACCAAACCGAAAATGTCGTTCTGGTTCAATGGTTTAACAAAACCTTGACCATGGTTATGTATGACTTGGCAAAATTACAATTTTCTCTATAAACTAGAGGATGTAAATTAATGAAAGTCTCTCTTTCTCTCTCTCATTTCTTTTAGCTTTCAAGAAATAAAAATGCTTGAGTCTTTGGTGTATTGACTATGTCTTGTATAATTCTCGGACTAATGCTAAATTTGTTCCTAAATCTTGCAAATTCAGGCAACATCAACAGTACTCAACTTGGATTCATGTTTGATGGTTATTTCAAGTTGGGTGATGGTAGTAAGGCAAAGCATACCAGTGCCAATATGACTTCTCAAAAAATAGTTATTGATGGAGGCTTAAGTGAAGCAAATCAAGTTTTTTACGACTTCCCATTAAAACTCAAGAACTCAACTTTTGGTTCTGCATTCTCCTTCTCTTATATTTTCATTTTTGCAGTAGTACCCAAAGACCCAGAAGAATTTAGTGGCCATGGACTTGCCTTTGTTGTCTCTCCTTCAAAAGGTATTACTGAAGCCTTACCAAATTGATATATTGGTCTTTTTAATGCAACTAATAATGGGAAGGTTTCAAATCATATTGTTACTGTAGAGCTTGACACAGACCAAGATTTTCAATTTGATGACATAAATAATAACCATATTGGTATTGATATTAATGGATTGGTCTCTATAAAATATGCTACTGCAGGGTATTATAGGACTAATGATCGTAGCCGTTTCAGAGAGTTAGATCTCAAAAGTGGAAAGGCAATGCAAGTTTGGGTAGAATATGAGAGCTTGAGTCAACAATTGAATGTTACTATACATCCACTTAACATACCAAACCTGAAATTCCCCTTTTTTCTTTAACAAAAGATCTTTCTTCTTATTTGCTTGAATCTATATATGTGGGGTTTTCTTCTTCTAGTGGGTCAAAATCATCTCATTATATTTTGGGTTGGAGTTTTAAGGTCAATTATAAAGCAGAAGAAATTAACTTGTCTCAAGTTCCTGATATTCCTTATGTTAGAAGGGAAAAGGAAGGGGGTGGTGGTAGAGGAGATGGTTACAAAAAAATGCAAAAAATGTTGGCCGTAGTATTGTCATTAACAGGAGGGATTTTTATTTTAATCTTGATTTTTGGTGCTCTAATGATTTATAGAAGGAGAAGATTTATTCAAGTTCTTGAAGATTGGAAGTACTATATGTGTAACACCCTTATACCCTATATACGTATGATACATATTTCCAGCGTATGTAAAATATGCATATACGGTACAAAAATGTCACGGACCAGTTTAATAAATTTTTTTTCACATTTTGAATTTAAAATTTTAAATTCTAAATATATAAAAATATAATAGCATATAAATATTCTTTACTTATTATAAGAACCCAAAATAAATAATATATACAAAAATCTCTGGAAAAAATTCGCCAGAGTTTTGTCTGTATTTTGGACATCCCAAAATTTAGCAATTACTCAACCTGAAAAAAGAAAACACTCCCAATAATTTCCAATCACCTTCTCAACCATACTTCTCAATTTCACCAATTTTCTCAAGCATTTATACGTATAGATATATATAATTTAAAACACACTTACTCTCCCATTTTAAATACATTGACCCAAACATTCTTTATAATATACAATATGTAAAATTCAAAATATAATATATTATGCATAAAACTCAAAATGTACAATAACATAAAAATATATACATGTTGTTGGCAGTATTTCTGATCTCGATAGCAACTCTACAAGCTCAACTACAAGTCTAGACCCGACCTGGTCTAAAAGAACTCTCTGGCTGAACTGGGTCTACCCTGTCACCTGCGCGATGGAAACAATCGCGCTAAGCCGAAGCCTAGTGGTACAAACTTTGATAATAACAATATAACTCAATGCAATACCAAATGCACAATGTATATAGATGTCACATCAATCCACTTTCTTATATTTTTCAAATAATTCATAAGCACAACTCATAACATTATATTACTCAATTGTATCATAATTCATAATTCACAGTAAAACAAAGACAAGCATGGGCCCAAAAAGAATCTAATATGCTATTCAAATTTCAAAGTTATTGCTTTGGTCCATAATGACACCATGTGTCTAGCCCCGTAGGTAATATATATATATATATCCATGGATAATGTAACAACCCTAGTCTCTTGGACCTCAACCCGGCTAGACCCTTAGGCCCCAGTATCTTGGTCCTCAACCTGGCTAGACTGCTACAGTTTTTGAGGCTTACGACCCAGTCTTTTCACCCCAAAAACATCATATTTATCAGCTGGCCTGGCTTACGACCCAGTCTTTTCACCATTCCAGCGTATAGCCCGTAGGCAATCATAGGCATGCCACCAAACCCAGAACTCTGAAAATTGAATAACATACTAGGCACATAATTTATTCATATTTCTCATTATTAATCTCTTTCTCATTTTTACATATTCAATCTAGGCACATTGCCTTATTTTCACATTTTTTTCTCACTTTTCTCATTTTTCTCACTTTTCTCATTTTCTCACTTTTCTCATTTTTATCAATATCAATTCATTTCATTATTACACATATCTCATTTTTGCATTCACACACATTACCCAATTACTTTGGGTATTTTCACATAATATGCATATTTCACATGTTACACAAATTAGCCATTATCAATGGCTTTTCACAATGCATTTAACACATATATGACATTACAAATGTCATAGCACATTATTCATACACAATCAATGAACCAAGTAGCTTAACACATTTTTCAACCAAAATGTGTTAAGTCAAAATGTTATGCAAATATAAATATCATATTCAAAGTTTGCACATACCTCCACTAGCAATCCAAAGCAAGCTAAAAACAGCCTTCAATCTAATCTTTTTAACTTGCCCTTCACCACTTGGATGAAGCAAATCAATCTCCCTCAATGCTTAAACCAAATGTGATAGCAAATAATCATTTAATATCACATTTAATGGCATTTCCAACATTAAATCATAATTATACATCACTCCTACAATTTTCCAAAAATTTAGCCTTTCCTTACTTCAACATTAGAATTCCATTCTACTACAATTAAATTAGTGTTTTAAGTTTATTTATATTATTAAAAACATATTTTAATACATTTAAATCATTTACATTATAAAAATACACTCTTATATACAAAATCTCAAAAATGGCCTAACCTTCCCCCATTGAAGGTTTTCCATTCCAGCACAATCCATTACTCATTCCAAGCTTATATTCATCACTTTTAACACTAAACAACATGCTTAAACAAATAAAATCACACAATTCAACTACTTTGGAAAATCACTTTTCCAAAACCCTAAATCTCCACTTCCATTCTCAAACTCCAACCCAACACCACCAAATCCAATATTTGACTTTAAAATACTTGTTTATGAAACAAAACAACTCATTTGGAATCAATTTGCACAATTAAAATTCTTGTTTTCAAAACCCCAAAAATCAATAACCCTAAATTCTCTCTCTTCACCATTCTTTAACCAAACTCCATCATCTCTTCAATCTAACCTTAGAATCATTGTTAACTACCCAAAATAATATCATACACACCAATTCCAATAATTATAACATCCTACATAAAAATTCAAACTCTCACATAATCTAAATTTTCAAGGAATTCAAAGAAAAGAGATGGAAACTTACTAATTTTGGTGGAAATCACCAAAAATTCACTTGAAACTTGTTAATTTCTTCAATTTATGGAGTATGGAAGAAGCAAAATCCTTGGTCTTCAATCATCCATGGAAGCCACGTTCTTGAGAAGAAGAAGAAGAAGAAGAAGAAGAAGAAGACTTTTAAATATTCTTTCTTTTTCATCTTTTTTTTAACCACATATATATATATTAAAATAATTTAATATTTAATATTTAATTTTTTAATAAATTATCCTAATTTCCCTCTTCCATTCAAAATTAATTTGTTTTTGAATTATTTTATTAATTTTAAATTTATAAGATTTAATTACCAAAATACCCTTTTATTTTAAAAAGTGTTGACTTTTATATATGTTATGTATATTTGTATATATATTATATATATATATATATATTCCACTTTTTCATTTAAAATCCCTTCAATTTTCATTTAAAACTATTAATTTAATTTATTCTTTTAAATTATAATTTATTTTATCAAAATTTTCAAAAATTAGAAATTTTCAAAAATTTTGGATGTTACAATTCTCTCCCCCCTAAAACAAATTTCGTCCCCGAAATTACCTGTCCTCAAGTCTAGAACAAATGGGGAAACTGACTCTGCATCGCCTGCTCACTTTCCCATGTCGCCTCTTCAGTGGCATGATTCCTCCAAAGGACTTTCACAAGTGGCACCCTCTTATTCCTCAATTCTTTAACCTCTCGTACCAAAATCGTCACTAGTTCTTCCTCGTAAGTCAGATCTGGACTCACCTCAATGGACTCCACTGACAAGATATGAGATGGGTCAGACCTATATCTCCGAAGCATCGAGACATGGAAAACATTATGTATTTGATCTAACTCAGGCGGCAAAGCTAGTCTATAAGCCACTGGACCAACTCTCTCCAACACCTCATATGGTCCTATGAAATGAGGACTCAACTTCCCTTTGTGGCCAAATCTCAAAATCTTCTTCCATGGAGACACCCTCAGAAACACTTTATCTCCCACACTGAACTCTATGTCTCTTCTCTTTAAATCTAAATAAGATTTCTGTCGGTCTGAAGCTGCTTTCAAACGATCCCGAATCACCTTTACTTTCTCCTCTGTTTCCTTAATCAAATCGGGACCAACCAGTTTACCTTCTCCAACTTCATCCCAACACAAAAGGTGTCCTGCATCTCCTGCCATATAAAGCTTCATAAGGAGTCATCCCAATACTCGACTGATGACTATTGTTATAAGCAAATTCAATTAATGGCAAAAATCTGTCCCAATTCCCGGCAAAATCAATGATACAGCTCCTCAACATATCCTCCAGAATCTGTATCACTCTCTCTAACTGTCCATCTGTCTGAGGATGGAAAGTAGTACTAAAATACAATCGAGAACCTAGAGCATTATGCAAACTCTTCCAAAATCTTGAAGTAAACTGGGGATCTCGATCTGACACCAAAGAAACTGGAACTCCATGCAACTTGACTATCTCATTGATATACAGCTCAGCCAACCTCTCAAGAGAATAATCCATCTGAACTGGAAGAAAAAGAGCTATCTTCATCATCCGATCAACTATTACCCAGATTGCATCATGCTTCTTTTGAGTTAAAGGCAGTCCAGTTACAAAATCCATTGTCACTCTCTCCCATTTTCCACTCTTGCACTGATAAAGTTTGGAGCAATCCTGAAGGAACTTTGTAACACCCCTATACCCCGTATATATACACAGCATGCTAATACGATCGTAATATACATATACTGAATATAGGTATGCCACGGTTTATTTAAACATACAAATAATCCCTTCAAATAATATGAATAAATTTAAAACATTTAAAGAAAATTTTAAAAAGAAAAAAAAAACAATAGATAAAATGTTTATTCAAAACGCAGCGGAACAATATACAAATATTTACAAATACATATACATCAAAACTCAAATTTTACAAAATATAAAATATATACATGTTTGGCAGTGTGTCTTTGATCTTTAAGCTTCACAATCAACATCTCAAAATCTAGACTCTACTCGGCCTTGAGGAACTCTCCGGTTCTTCCCTGTTACCTGGCGATAAACCATAATCGCGCTAAGCCAACGGCTTAGTGGTACAAACTACAATAATATTATGTTTTGATGCAATGCCAATGTCACACAATCAATTCCATACACCATTCAAAAGAATGTTATACTTCAACATCTTACTTTCCTTAATGTCATATCAAACATTCATTCTCAATAAGATACTTATGCATTATGAGTAATCTCATTATTCATTAGTTTCACCATCCAAGAATCACATTAAAAACAAAGACAAGCATGGGCCCAAAGACACTAATATGTCATTCAACTTTCAGAGTTAATGTTTTGGTTTAATTATCACATTTATCATTATCATTATCCCAACTAGGCTTCAAGGATTTAGGTTCAACCAAGCTTCAAGGGGAACAAAGCATGCTAAGTATCAACCCAACTTGGCTTCAAGAACCAAACCCAACCTAGCTTCAAGGGTTGTAACATCTCAATTAGGCTTCAAGGACTAGACCCAACCAAGCTTCAAGGGGAGTAAAACATGTTAAACTTCAACCCAACTTGGCTTCAAGGATCAAGCCCAACCTAACTTCAAGAGATTTTTACCATAGGCATGCCACCAACAACAAAACTCTGAAAATGGAATAACACATTAGCCACACAATTCATTAATTATTTCATTATCAATTTCATTCTCATTTACTCATCATCACTTAGGCAACCATGCCTCAATCATCTCATTAGCATCATTATCATTTTAGCCAACAACTATGGCTCCATATCTCATCAAGAGAATATATATATATATATCATCAATTGCATTGCATATCATCTAGGAAAACATGCCTCAATTATGTCATTTACATCATTATAACCAACCACATTGGTTTCACATCTCATTATATCTCAATTTACATTAATCAATTCATATTATACCAATCATAACATTTATCACATGAAGTTACAATGTAATCAATTACTTAACATATGTACAATTAAACATGTTAAGTATCAAAATCATATTGCAACCATGTAGCTTGTACTTACCTTAAGATAACTCACACCAATCTATACCCTTCCTCTTCCAAGAACTCTTCACCACTTAGGTTAAGGCAATTCAACCTCTTCACAACCTAAATCAAGAAGGAATATTACACATGAGATACTAAGACTAAGAACCAACTAGGGCAAACTTTATACATGACACGCTCAACAACACGGGCGTGTCCCTGACCGTGTCCTAAACTCACAACACAGAAGCTTTGACACGCTCAGAACCAGGGGCGTGTCACTGAACGTGTAATACATTCTGTCTCCCAGAAACATTGACACGTCCAACAACACGAACGTGCTCATGGCCGTGTTAATTCTTCAACCACACAGTAGCTAAGACACGCTCAGTGACATGGGCGTGTCACTGGACGTGTAAATGCTACTGCAACACAGAACCATTGACACGCCCAAAGACTTGGCCGTGCTCATGGGCGTGTCAGACTAAAAATACAGATTCCGGCAACATCAACACTACATCCAACAAATCACTTTCTTTCACCATTTCCCACTTCAAACAAACTTAACTAAACACACCCAAAAACCATAATAAACTTGCAAAAACACCAAACAATACCAAATATACATTAAACACAAATCATAATCATCACCACAAACCCTAAACACAACCACAAAACTATCTCTTCCAACAAACTCACTCTTTCCTTCAATTCAACCCCAAAACTCAAAATCAAATAAATCAAACACTCTTAAACACACCACAATCAAACACACTCCTATTAACAACAATCATCCATCAAACTCAAACACAACTTCAAATAAAATAAAGGAAAACAAGAGAGAGCTTACCAACAATAATGAAACTTCTTGAATTTTCAACTTAGTAACTTGAATCACCTTTCAACTTTGAGCTTGGAACCCAAAACTCTCTTTTTCTCTCTTGTCTTGATGATGTCTGGCCAACAAAGAAAAAGAAAAGAAAATGAAGACAACGAGTCAAACACTTATCTCTTTAAACCTCCACCAAGTCATTTTAATATTAAAATAATCCAAATTAACCTCTTCCATTCATAATTTCCTTATTAATTAATTCTATAAATCATAACATAAATATCTTCTTCCATTAACTTTCTTTGACTTTGACTTGTGTATATGTTGTATATATTTTCATATACACAACATATACACTCTCTCTATAATTCTTTTCTCTTCCCAAAGAATCATATACATTCAATCCAATTACAACAATAATATCAAAACTTCTAGGGCATACTTTGGGATATTACAATTCTCCCCCTCTAAAAAGAAATTTCGTCCTCGAAATTACCTGATATTAAGTCTGAAACAGTTGAGGATATTGATCTCGCATTGCTTGCTCACTCTTCCAAGTTGCCTCTTCTCTACCATGATTCTTCCAAAGAACCTTCACCAGTGGCACTTCCTTATGTCTCAACTCTTTCACTTCATGTGCCAAAATAGCAACTGGTTCTTCTTCAAATGTCAGATCCGAACTCACCTCAATAGATTCAACTGGCAAGATATGAGATGGATCTGATCTGTACCTCCGCAACATAGAAACATGGAATACATTATGAATTCTATCCAACTCAGGTGGCAAGGCAAGACGATAAGCAACTGACCCAACTCTTTCTAAAACTTCATATGGTCCAATGAAACGAGGACTCAGCTTCCCTCTTCGACCAAATCTCAATATTTTTTTTCTAAGGAGACACTTTCAGAAAGACTTTATCTCCCACATCAAACTCTATATTTCTTCTTTTCAAATCTGAATAAGACTTCTGCCGATCTGAAGCTTCTTTCAACCGATCCTGAATTATCTTCACTTTCTATTCAGTTTCTTTAACCAAATCAGGACCAATTAACTTGCCCTCTCCAATTTCATTCCAGCATAAAGGCGTTCTACATTTTTTACCATACAATGCCTCAAATGGTGCCGTACCAATACTAGATTGATGACTGTTGTTGTAACCAAATTCCACAAGTGGTAAAAATCTGTCCCAACTTCCAGAAAAATCAATGACACAGCTTCTTAACATATCCTCAATAATCTGTATCACTCTCTCTGACTGCCCATCTGTCTGTGGATGAAAAGCAGTGATAAAGTGCAATCGAGAACCCAAAGGCCCACGTAAACTCTTCCAAAACCTCGAAGTAAACCGGGGATCTCGATCAGACACTAAAGAAATTGGGACTCCATGCAACTTTACTATTTCACATATATACAGCTCAGCCAATCTTTTAAGAGAATAGTCCATCCGAACTGGAAGAAAATGAGCTGTCTTAGTCAATCGATCAACAATCACCCAAATAGCATCATGCCTCTTCTGAGTCAATGGCAATCTAGACACAAAATCCATTTTCACTCTCTCCCATTTCCATTCAGGCATTGATAAAGGTTGAAGTAACTCTGTTGGAACTTGATGCTCAGCTTTTACCCTCTGACACGTGAGACACTTGGATACAAACTCCGCTATATCTCTCTTCATACCAGACTACCAGTAGTGCTGTTTCAAATCATGGTACATCTTTGTACTACCCGGATGCATAACAAAAACCGATTGGTGTGCTTCCTCTAAAATAATCTTTCTCAAACTATCATCATTAGGAACACACAACCTATCCTTGAACCAAAGGCTACCATCACTTTTTATATAGAAATTTCAGCTCTCCCCATTTTGGCAATCTGATACAATCTTTTGAATTTTCTCATCATCCAATTGAGCCTCCTTAATCTGATCCAGCAATACTGGTCTCAACTGTAACTGAGCCAATAATGCACCATCATCACATACTTCAAAATTAGCATGCAACGCTCTCAACTCAATAAGCAACGAAAGCGAATAAACAGCCAAACCTGCCAAAGACTTCCGACTCAAGGCATCAGCAACTATATTCGCCTTACTAGGATGGTAATCAATCAAACAGTCGTAGTCTTTAATCAGTTCTAACCATCGCCTTTGCCGAAGATTCAGCTCCTTCTGAACACCCAAATATTTCAGACTTTTGTGATCCGTAAAAATAAAACATTTCTCCCCATACAAATAGTGTCGCCAAATCTTCAAAGCAAACACTATAGCTGCCAACTCCAAATCGTGAGTTGGATAATTAAGCTCGTGCGGCTTCAACTGCCGAGAAGCATAAGCTATGACTTTACCCTCTTGCATCAAAACACATCCTAAACCATTATGTGAAGCATCACTGTAAATCACATATGGTTTATCTTCCACAGGTAAAGTAAGAACAGGTGCTTGAGTCAACATTTCTTTCAACTTCTCAAAGCTAGCTTGACACTGATCCGTCCATACAAATCTAACTCCCTTCCGAAGCAATCTGGTGAGTGGAGTAGCTATCAAAGAGAAACCTTTCACAAACCGTCAATAATAGCCTGCCAAACCCAGAAAACTTCTAACTTCAGTCACTGACTTTGGTGGACTCCAATTCAAAATAGCTTCATCTTTTGGATCGACTCTTATACCATCTGCTGAAACTATATGACCCAGAAAAGTAACTTGGTCAAGCCAAAACTCACACTTTGACAGTTTAGCATACAACTGCTTCTCTCTCAGGATCTGTAATACAATCCGCAAATGCTTGTCATGCTCTTCTACATTACGCGAATACACCAAAATATCATCGATGAAGACCACCACAAACTGATCCAAATAGGGCCTAAACACCCTATTCATCAAATCCATAAAAGCTGCAGGTGCATTCGTCAATCCAAAAGGCATTACTAAAAACTCATAATGCCCATACCTTTTGTGGAAAGCTGTCTTAGGAACATCTTCAGCTCTAACCCTCAACTGATGGTACCCGGATCTCAAATCAATCTTGGAAAACACTGCTGCTCCCTTCAATTGATCAAAAAGATCATCAATCCTAGGCAAAGGATATTTATTCTTAATAGTCACTTTGTTCAATTGCCTATAATCAATGCATAACCTCATAGTAAAATTGGTGCCCACTGACAAAATGTTGTTCATCTACAGTATTCACCAGGGGAAACCAACAGTAAAGTAAGAAGAACTGTTCATATATAGTCCTCTACAGTAAAGCAAATAGTACTCCTAATAAAGTACTATTCATCTAGAGTTCCAGACGAGTAAAAGTACAGTAAAAGTAAATAGAACGATATATTACTATTCATCCGCAGTACCAGATGTGAAAAGAACAGTGTAAAGCTAAAGCTCTCTGTCTATAAAAGGAAGCCATGTCTGAAGCTTGAAGATACTTTTTTTTTCAAAACCCTCTCACCTCCAGAAGCTCTGAAGAACTCCAAGTTCTAGTTTAGGTCTTCCTTTCCCTTTCCTTCTCACACATACTATTAGTATATCGGATGAAAATTCAAACATAAATTCAGGAGCTGAATCCGACTTGATAATATTTCTATATGTACTTGGGCATAACAATTTTACGTACCAGTAATCCTGTATTTGTACTTTGTATAATTTTAAATCTTATTAATAAAGTATTTGATATGTTTTTAATATAGTCTTTTACATTCTTTATATTTATTTAAATTTTGATTAAATTTCTGTATAGATCTAAGAGTGGTATTTTTACCTGATTGCCTGATGCCTAGAAAATTCACTAGGTTGGTTATTTTCCCTTGCGATCTATTAAATTTTTTCTTACTCAGTAAAACCAAGATGTCCTTATTTCAAACTAAGATTAGATTTTTGGGATCTTATATAGAACAAGGTATAATAAAGTACATAGAAAGAAACTTAGTATTTGGAGATAAATTTTCCGATCAAATATTAAATAAAGCCCAATTATAAAGATTTTATATTTATTTATAAAAGATTTTATAAATATATGCAGTATGTACACTGCATATATATTAATTATATTATTTTATATAAAATATAATTTATTTTATAATATATATTATATATAATATTATATAAATTATATTATATATTATAAAACATATTATATTTCACACTTTTAAAACAATATGCTCTTCTTATACCTATTGAAATTATTTAGATGCCTGGACCAAAGCTCTCCTTTTCCAGAACCCTACAAACACTCATTCTTGGTTACTATATTTTGATACTAATATCAAAACTGATAAAATCCCCATGTGGTTCATAGAATAGTGGTATTATTTTGGCAATGATAAAAAGACTTTGTCACCTAAAGCTATTTTAGCTTACCAATATTTTAAAACCCATGCTCACCCTTCTTTGTATGAAAAATAATTCCCTTCTTTCCAAATATTTTGTATGAAATTCTTTATACCATGGGTATTTTAATGGTACTTTGAACTAGCATAACAGTCAGGTACCAATATGCGTGTGGTATCGAGAATGTATATATTCAAGTGGTAGAATGCCTTCAGAAATTTCACTAATGAGATGTCTGTTAAAAAATGGTGCTATGGGAAAGAGTATAGCCAAATTGATCCAAAATAGGATAATACTTTTGGAGCTCAGAAAGTCTATTATCAAGCCATTTTCTTAGCTGCAAAGACTGCCGATGAGTATAAAGTCATTATGGAATAAGTAGTTGAGTCCATTCCCTCAACATCTGAGCCTATAACCTTCAAACCCTCTTCTTCTGGTTCCTACACTAAAACCCAGTCTAAGAGATCAAAAGCCCATTCTAAAGCCTAGTCTAGAAGAAAGAAGTATGTTTCCTCTCCTTCTTTTGACTCATCATCCACCTCATCATCATCGTCATTATCTGACTCATCTTCTGAATCTGACTCGGTTTTAGATTATGCTCCCAGCAATGAAGATGATTGTTATGGGGTCCTATCCTCAGTAAAGAAAAATAAAAAGGAAAAAGAAAAAAGTAAAAAAGAAAAAGAAAGGAAAAAGAAAAAAGAAATAAAGAGAAAAGAAAAGAAATAAAGAGAAAAGAAAAGAAAAAGAGAAAAAAAATAAAAACCTGTGTTTCGTTTAAATTTTAGTAAAAAAGCAGAAGAAACCTTAATCCTTCAATAAAGTAAATAAAATTGGTGCCCACTAACAAAATGTTGTTCATCTACAGTATTCACCAGGGGAAACCAACAGTAAAGTAAGAAGAACTGTTCATATATAGTCCTCTACAGTAAAGCAAATAGTACTCCTAATAAAGTACTATTCATCTAGAGTTCCAGACGAGTAAAAGTACAGTAAAAGTAAATAGAACGATATATTACTATTCATCCACAGTACCAGATGTGAAAAGAACAGTGTAAAGCTAAAGCTCTCTGTCTATAAAAGGAAGCCATGTCTGAAGCTTGAAGATACTTTTTTTTTCAAAACCCTCTCACCTCCAGAAGCTCTGAAGAACTCCAAGTTCTAGTTTAGGTCTTCCTTTCCCTTTCCTTCTCACACATACTATTAGTATATCGGATGAAAATTCAAACATAAATTCAGGAGCTGAATCCGACTTGATAATATTTCTATATGTACTTGGGCATAACAATTTTACGTACCAGTAATCCTGTATTTGTACTGTAACACCCCTTCCCGACCTACATGTGTAAGCTGAGTAGAGGCGCCACACTAACCTAATGTTGCTACCAATTTTACTTAGTCAAATTTTAGTTCCGATTTTTTTTTCAAAAATTTTGCCATAGTTTCGCCTAAAAATTGAGTCCCAAGTGTCGACAAAACCGGTTTTTTTCTTATTTTTAAAAACATTTTACACAAACCAATGCAAACAAAATCATTCTCAGTACACTCCCAATAAATCCCCCTTGTAACCTCAACTACAACCTGCAAAAAAGAATTTACACTTCTAGTGCAACATAACATAAAGGTTTTGTGACAATCCCTATATTTAAATATTACACAGCGGAAGTTATAAAATATTTACATATTTACATACTAAACATTTCTTTACAAAATATAAAGAAATATACATGATTGGCAAGTCTACTCTGATCTTTAAGCTCCCAAAATGGATTCTTCAAGGTCTACTCTCACTTGGTCTTGATGAACTCTCGGGTTCAACTCTATCAACTCTATTACCTGCGCGATTAAACACTATCGCGCTAAGCCAAGGGCTTAGTAAGATAAAACATGCTAATGGTATGCTTTAATGTAATGCAATGCCACATATGTTATTGATAAGATCAACATCATAAATATAAAGTTAATCACATAATTATGCATTTCACAAATCATAGTCATATGAGTATACCCCATTTCAACATCTTTCCACATTCAACATTACTCAATCATACTCAATAACCAACATCTCATTTCATTAACTCATAACATTATTTAGGACATTCATATAACCTTGACACCTATGGGCCCAACAAGTATTTAATACGATATTCAGAGTTCAGAGTTACTGATTTGGTTCATAGTCACAATAATCACGCCCGTAGGCAATGTATATACATGTATCTCTATCCATGGATAGTGTAACAGACCCAGTCTCTTGGACCATCACTCAACACATATGAGGAGATCCTCAACCCGGCAAGACTGTTACAAATCATATATCTTATATTCACAATTCTCATAGTGTAACAGACCCAGTCTCTTGGACCATCAACTCAACACATATGAGGAGATCCTCAACCCGGCAAGACTGTTACCTTTCATCATTTCTTAGGCATGCCACCCAAATCAAGAACTCTGAAACTGAATAACATATTAAACAAACAATTCATTTATTATATAGTTACCATTTCCATTCTCAAATTCTCATCACATTTAGGCAAACATGTCTTCTTTCTTTCAATATCATCATCATAGCCAATCACAATGGCATTGTCTCATATCATGTCTTATTTGAATTATTATTTCAATTTCAATGTATATTATTCATGAAACACATAACCATTCACAATGCATAACATAACATTGTTCAATCTCAACAATGCAATTAGGGCAAAGAACAATTGATATGATTCATATGAATAATACATTCTGGTTTTAGACTCCATTTTATCCTTATTTTGAAAAATTGTATAAAATAATCTACTTGATTAAAAATTCTACAATTTTTACAGAATTTAGTTTTGTATCTTAAAATCATTCCTTTAAAATTTCAAATCAAACTGAACACAAAATCTTGGTCAAATAGTTCACCTAACCAGACTGCCCCAATTGCCCTGCATCCTGGCAGCAGTTCTGAACTTTGTGAATTCCATAAATCAAATTCAATCAACGTGGTTCTAAATTATTTTTCTCAAATACTAGACTCACTAAGAAACAACATATCCAAAATTCAATTGGATATGATTTTTCTATATTTTATTAAAAATCCCGAAATATAGCTGTCTCAGTTAAGGTACCTGCTGGAACAGTTCTACTAAAAATAATCTTTCTAAACTCATAACCATTCCAAAATCGAATCAACATATTTTTTAGTCATTCTAGACTCATAGAGGCACAACATATCAAAAATTCACTTCAAGAACATTTTTCTATAATTAATTAAAAATCATACAAGTTACAGCCTTTACTAATTGTAAAACAGAAAAAGAATTCACTAAACACACTCTTACTCTTCCATCACCAACACCAACCTAGCTTCTTATCTTTAATTCCATTTCAACACTTGAGAATAAATCATAAACACATCTCATCATCAAATCATCAAACCCTAATTAACTTCCCATACCACTTCAAAAGTAGGAAAGAAATCAAAGGAAAGATCTTACCTTAGTTAAAACTTCTTGGATCAACACTTAAATACTTAATCTTCCTTCAATTTGAGCTCAACACATCAAGATCCTCTCTTCACCACTTGCTTTTCTTTCTCTATGGAGGAGCCGGCCACACACATGAAGAAGAAGAAGAAATTATGAATAAACCAAAGTCAACTCTTCTTTAAATCTCCACCAAGAGTTCCAATTCAAGCAATTACTTAATTACCCTTAATCATTTAATTTAACTTTTGTCTCATGTATGCCCATGATAGTAATTACACATAAAAATATCTCTCTTCCTTTGACTCTTCCTTTGACCCATTTATATGTTATATATATCCTCATATACACAATATATACCATTCTCTCTAAACCCTAATTCTTTCCCAATACACATATACACAAGCATTCTCCTCCCAATTTCTTTTCTTATCCCATCATATACATTCAATCCAATTTATAACAATAACAACAACAACAATATGCAAAACTTCTAGGTCATAAATGAGGATATTACAATTCTCCCCCTCTAAAAAGAAAATTTCGTCCTCGAAATTACCTGATATTAAAGCTGAAACAATTGCGGATATTGCTCTTGCATGGATTGTTCACTTTCCCAAGTTGCTTCTTCTTTTCCATGATTCTTCCACAAAATCTTCACAAGTGGCACTTTCTTGTTTCTCAATTCTTTCACATCACGTGCCAAAATAGCAACTGGTTCCTCTTCAAATGTCAAATCAGGATTTACTTCAATTGACTCAATCGGCAACACGTGAGATGGATCCGACCTATACCTCCTCAACATAGAAACATGAAATACGTTATGAATATGATCCAACTCAAGTGGCAGAGCAAGTCGATACGCCACTGGCCCAACTCTTTCTAACACTTCATACGGCCCAATGAAACGAGGACTCAATTTTCCTTTCCGACCGAACCTCAAAATCTTCTTCCAAGGAGACACTTTCAGAAATACCTTATCTCCAACATCAAACTCTATATCTCTCCTTTTCAGATCTGCATAAGATTTCTGTCGGTCTGAAGCTGCTTTTAACCTGTCTCGAATCAACTTTACTTTTTCTTCAGTTTCTTGAATCAAATCAGGACCAATCAACTTATTATCTCCAAGCTCATTCCAACAAAGAGGTGTCCTACACCGTCTGCCATACAATGCTTCAAACGGTGCCATACCAATGCTAGATTGGTGACTGTTGTTGTATGCAAACTCCACCAGAGGTAAAAATCTATCCCAACTTCCAGTGAAATCAATGACACAGCTTCTCAACATGTCCTCAATAATCTGTATCACCCTCTCTGACTGTCCATCCGTCTGTGGATGAAAAGCAGTGCTGAAATGCAGTCGAGAACCCAAAGCACTATGCAAACTCTTCCAAAATCTTGAAGTAAACCTGGGATCTCGATCAGATACTAAAGAAGTTGGAACACCATGCAACTTCACAATCTCATGGATATACAGCTCAGCCAACTTCTCCAAAGAGTAATCCATCCGCACCGAAAGGAAATGAGCTGTCTTAGTCAATCTATCCACAATCACCCATATGGCATCATGTTTCCTTTGTGTCAATGGCAACCCAGACACAAAGTCCATTGTCACTCTTTCCCACTTCCATTCTGGCACTGACAACGGTTGAAGCAACCCGGTGGGAACTTGATGCTCTGCTTTAACCTTCTGACAAGTGAGACATTTTGATACAAACTCAGCAATGTCTCTCTTTAACCCAATCCACCAATAATGCTGTCTCAAATCATGATACATCTTGGTATTGCCTGGATGCATAACAAACATCGACTGATGAGCTTCTTCCAAAATAATCTTCTTCAAATCAGCATCATCGGGTACACATAATCTGTTTTTAAACCATAGGCTCCCATCACTCTTCACAACAAAATCTCTACTCTTTCCACTCTGACAATCTGAAATAATCTTCTGAATCTTCATATCAGTCATCTGAGCCTCTTTAATCTGATCTAACAAAACTGGCTTCAATTGCAACTGTGCCAACAATGCACCATCATCACAAGGTACAAAACTGGCATGCAATGCTCTCAACTCAACAAGCAACGAGAGCGAGTAAACTGTTAAACCAGCTAAAGACTTTCGACTCAAGGCATCAGCAACAACATTTGCTTTACCTGGATGATAGTCAATCAAGCAGTCGTAGTCTTTAATCAATTCTAACCATCTCCTCTGACGAAGATTGAGTTCTTTCTGGACACCCAAATACTTCAAACTCTTGTGATCAGTGTAGATGAAACATTTCTCCCCAAACAGATAGTGGCGCCAAATCTTTAATGCAAACACAATGGCAGCCAATTCCAAATCATGGGTCGGATAGTTAAGCTCATGCGGTTTCAACTGCCTAGATGCATAAGCTATAACTTTACCTTCCTGCATCAATACCCACCCCAAACCTCTATGTGAAGCATCACTGTAGATCACATATGGTTTGCCTTCCACAGGTAAAGTAAGAACAGGCGCTTGAGTCAACATATCTCTCAACTGCTCAAAGCTAGCCTGACACTGATCCGTCCACAAAAACCTCACTCCCTTACGAAGCAATCTGGTGAGTGGAGTAGCTATTAAAGAAAACCCTTTCACAAACCGCCGGTAATAGCCTGCCAAACCTAGAAAACTTCTAATCTCTGTCACAGACTTAGGTGGACTCCAATTCAGAATAGCTTCAACTTTACTTGGATCAACTCTAATGCCTTCTGCTGAAACAATATGTCCGAGAAAAGCTACTTGATCCAACCAGAACTCACACTTCGACAATTTAGCAAACAACTGCTTCTCTCTCAAAATCTGCAACACAATCTGCAGATGCATATCATGTTCCTCTTCATTCTGCGAATACACCAGAATGTCATCAATGAAGACCACTACAAACTGATCCAAATAGGGCCTAAACACCCTATTCATCAAATCCATAAAAGCTGCAGGTGCATTCGTTAGACCAAAAGGCATAACTAGAAATTCATAATGCCCATACCTGGTCTGAAAGGCGGTCTTCGGAACATCCTCAGCTCTGACTCTCAGCTGATGGTACCCAGATCTCAAATCAATTTTAGAAAATACAGCTGCACCCTTCAATTGATCAAAATGGTCATCAATTCTAGGCAAAGGATATTTATTTTTAATAGTCACCTTGTTCAATTGCCTATAATCGATACACAACCTCATAGTACCATCTTTCTTTTTCACAAATAGCACAGGAGCTCCCCAAGGAGAAACACTGGGGCGAATAAACCCTTTATCCAACAACTCCTATAACTGCACCTTCAACTCTCTCAATTCAGCTGGTGCCATTCGATAAGGAGTGATAGAGATGGGAGTGGTACCAGGCAGCAAATCAATACCAAACTCCACCTCTCTCTCAGGGGGTAATCCTGGCAACTCCTCAGGAAACACATCCGGAAAATCTGCAACTGTGGTTATATTATTAAGTTGAGAACCCATTGCTCTAGTATCCACCACATGAGCAAGATAAGCATCACACCCTTTTCTAATCAACTTCCTAGCTGTTACAGCTAAAACAAACAAGGATGCAAGTTGTCTCTGCTCACTAGATACCATCACACTCCTTCCATCACTGGTTCTCAAAGTAACACACTTCTTTTGACAATTGACCACAGCCCCATGCTTAGACAACCAATCCATGCCTAAGATCAAATCATATTCTTTAAAAGGCATTTCAATTAAATCACCAAGAAACTCCTCACCTTGCACCACAACAGCACTATCACGATGCACCCTACTCACCGCAACACTATGTCCTAAAGGATTTGTCACTAAGACATCAAATCCTAAGGACTCTAAATGCAATTCAGACACAGGCAAGATAGATGCACTAATGTATGAATGAGTAGATCCTGGATCAATCAAAGCAAGTACTGAAATGCCAAATAAAGAAAATGTACCCGCTATAACTGCTGAAGCATCTGGCTGCCTCTGCATCACATATACCCTCTGAGAAGATCCGGCCTCATCTGGCCTACTGCCTCTGGATGAAGATCCTCCTCTCTGACTAAACCCGGGTCTACCACCTCTACTGAAACCTCTGCCCCCTCGACCACCTCTGCTGACACTGGGTCGAGAAACTGCAGTATCTGTTTGCCTATCATCTTGCATCTCCGGGCAATCTCTAATAAAATGATCTGGTGACCCACATTTAAAGCATACTCCGGATACACCAGTTTTCCAACAAGCACCCCCATGGGGCCTACCACATTGAACACATACAGGTGGAGTAGACCTCTGAACTACTGGGGTCCGGGCACTAGCTACAGAGACTATCGGTCTCGGCCTCTGCCTATGATACTGCACTGGTCTGCCTGATTGCCTCTGACTCCTACTGATCCTCGGAACAAAATTTCCTCTACCCCTCTTTATAGATGAAGACTCTGCCTCAAACTGGGGTCTCCTTACTCTAGTATCCTCCTTAGAAGCAGCTGCTGCAATGCTCTACGCTCTCTCAACACTTCTAGCTGCTGCAACAAGCTGAGAGAAATCCTGGTATCGAGAACCAGCCACAATGCACATGATAGAGGGCCTCAATCCCTCCTCAAATCTTCTGCACCGATCTATTTTATCAGAGATAATTCCCCTAGCATAACGACTCAACCGGATGTACTCAATCTCATATTCTATCACCGTTCGGTTGTCTTGCCTCAAATTCAAGAATTCCATCTTCTTAATATCTTTATACTCCCTCGGAGTATATTTCTACTCAAACTCCCTCAGAAAATCACTATAAGATAGTGTAGGTGGATCATCCATGGCATGAGGAACCGTCTTCCACCAGTCATAGGCATCTTTCTGTAGGAGGGATCTGGCACAGTCAAATTTCTCATCTGAAGTAGCTTGCAACTGGATGAATATCCTCTGCACTTTATCCAACCACTGCTTAGCCACTGCAGGATCAGTAGTGCCCAAGAAATCCTCGGCCCTATATTTCCTCAACTTATCATAAAGTCTTACTGGCACCTGAGGTTGTGGTGGTGGTGGCTGCACTGGAGCTGGCCTCAATAGTTCTATCACATGCCTTAACCAACCCGGCGGAGCCTCCTCTGCAGCTGATCTCTCTGGCACAAAAACAGGTGCCTCACTCACTCTATCAACTCTAGCTCCATCTCTACTCTCTCCTGGAGCTACACTCTCTGCACTTCCTTCTATAGTCTGACGTGAATGGGACTCCATTACTACCTATATCTGCAAACACAGCAGAATATTCCTCATTAAAGATCAAAGACTGCCATACCAAAACATGTATTTTACTCAAAAACCCACTTTAAAAATCAAAATATTCTTTTTCTTACAATTGACCTAGGTTGAGAATCTCAAACCTAGGCTCTGATACCAAAACAATTGTAACACCCCTATACCCCGTATACGTACACAACATGCTAATACGATCGTAATATACGTATACTGAATATAGGTATGCCACGGTTTATTTAAACATACAAAAAATCCCTTCAAATAATATGAATAAATTTAAAAAATTTAAAGAAAATTTTAAAAAGAAAAAAAAACAATAGATAAAATGTTTATTCAAAACGCAGCAGAACAATATACAAATATTTACAAATACATATACATCAAAACTCAAATTTTACAAAATATAAAATATATACATGTTTGGCAGTGTGTCTTTGATCTTTAAGCTTCACAATCAACATCTCAAAATCTAGACTCTACTCGGCCTAGAGGAACTCTCCGGTTCTTCCCTGTTACCTGCGTGATAAACCATAATTGCGCTAAGCCAACGGCTTAGTGGTACAAACTACAATAATATTATGTTTTGATGCAATGCCAATGTCACACAATCAATTCCATACACCATTCAAAAGAATGTTATACTTCAACATCTTACTTTCCTTAATGTCATATCAAACATTCATTCTCAATAAGATACTTATGCATTATGAGTAATCTCATTATTCATTAGTTTCACCATCCAAGAATCACATTAAAAACAAAGACAAGCATGGGCCCAAAGACACTAATATGTCATTCAACTTTCAGAGTTAATGTTTTGGTTTAATTATCACATTTATCATTATCATTATCCCAACTAGGCTTCAAGGATTTAGGTTCAACCAAGCTTCAAGGGGAACAAAGCATGCTAAGTATCAACCCAACTTGGCTTTAAGAACTAAACCCAACCTAGCTTCAAGGGTTGTAACATCTCAATTAGGCTTCAAGGACTAGACCCAACCAAGCTTCAAGGGGAGTAAAACATGTTAAACTTCAACCCAACTTGGATTCAAGGATCAAGCCCAACCTAACATCAAGAGATTGTTACCATAGGCATGCCACCAAAAACAAAACTCTGAAAATGGAATAATACATTAGCCACACAATTCATTAATTATTTCATTACCAATTTCATTCTCATTTACTCATCATCACTTAGGCAACCATGCCTCAATCATCTCATTAGCATCATTATCATTTTAGCCAACAACCATGGCTCCATATCTCATCAAGAGAATATATATATATATCATCAATTGCATTGCATATCATCTAGGAAAACATGCCTCAATTATGTCATTTACATCATTATAACCAACCACATTGGTTTCACATCTCATTATATCTCAATTTACATTAATCAATTCATATTATACCAATCATAACATTTATCACATGAAGTTACAATGTAATCAATTACTTAACATATGTACAATTAAACATGTTAAGTATCAAAATCATATAAATGCATGCAACCATGTAGCTTGTACTTACCTTAAGATAACTCACACCAATCTATACCCTTCCTCTTCCAAGAACTCTTCACCACTTAGGTTAAGGCAATTCAACCTCTTCACAACCTAAATCAAGAAGGAATATTACACATGAGATACTAAGACTAAGAACCAACTAGGGCAAACTTTATACATGACACGCTCAACAACACGGGCGTGTCCCTGACCGTGTCCTAAACTCACAACACAGAAGCTTTGACACGCTCAGAACCAGGGGCGTGTCACTGAACGTGTAATACATTCTGTCTCCCAGAAACATTGACACGTCCAACAACACGAACGTGCTCATGGCCGTGTTAATTCTTCAACCACACAGTAGCTAAGACAAGCTCAGTGACATGGGCGTGTCACTGGACGTGTAAATGCTACTGCAACACAGAACCATTGACACGCCCAAAGACTTGGCCGTGCTCATGGGCGTGTCAGACTAAAAATACAGATTCCGGCAACATCAACACTACATCCAACAAATCACTTTCTTTCACCATTTCCCACTTCAAACAAACTTAACTAAACACACCCAAAAACCATAATAAACTTGCAAAAACACCAAACAATACCAAATATACATTAAACACAAATCATAATCATCACCACAAACCCTAAACACAACCACAAAACTATCTCTTCCAACAAACTCACTCTTTCCTTCAATTCAACCCCAAAACTCAAAATCAAATAAATCAAACACTCTTAAACACACCACAATCAAACACACTCCTATTAACAACAATCATCCATCAAACTCAAACATAACTTCAAATAAAACAAAGGAAAACAAGAGAGAGCTTACCAACAATAATGAAACTTCTTGAATTTTCAACTTGGCTACTTGAATCACCTTTCAACTTTGAGCTTGGAACCCAAAACTCTCTTTTGCTCTCTTGTCTTGATGATGTCCGGCCAACAAAGAAAAAGAAAAGAAAATGAAGGCAACAAGTCAAACACTTATCTCTTTAAACCTCCACCAAGTCATTTTAATATTAAAATAATCCAAATTAACCTCTTCCATTCATAATTTCCTTATTAATTAATTCTATAAATCATAACATAAATATCTTCTTCCATTAACTTTCTTTGACTTTGACTTGTGTATATGTTGTATATATTTTCATATACACAACATATACACTCTCTCTATAATTCTTTTCTCTTCCCAAAGAATCATATACATTCAATCCAATTACAACAATAATATCAAAACTTCTAGGGCATACTTTGGGATATTACAAACTTGGTGCTCAGCCTTCACTTTCTGGCAAGTGAGACATCTGGATACAAACTCTGCTATGTCCCTCTTCATAACTGACCACGAATAATGTCGCTTCAAGTCCTGATACATCTTGGCACGCCTAGGGTGCATAGCAAAAAGTGACTGATGTGCTTCCTCTAATATCATTCTTTTCAATTCTGCATCATCAGGAATACACAATCTATCTCTGTACCATAGACTGCCATCAACCCTCACATAAAGTCTCGACTTTCCCCTTTTTGACAAACCAACATAATTTTCTAAATTCTCTCATCTGCTAATTGAGTCTCCCTAATATGATCCAACAAGATTGGCCTCAACTGCAACTGAGCCATCAAAGCACCATCATCAGACGACTCAAATCTAGCATGCAATGCTCTCAACTCAACAAGCAACGAGAGAGAATAAGCAGTCAAACCTGCCAAAGATTTTTGACTCAATGCATCAGCAACAACAATTGCCTTACCATGATGATAATCAATCAAACAGTCGTAGTCTTTAATCAACTCTAACCACCGTCTTTGCCGAAGATTCAGCTCTCTCTGAACACCCAGATATTTCAAACTCTTGTGATCTGTATAAATGAAACACTTTTCCCCATACAAATAATGCCGCCAAATCTTCAAGGCAAAGACTATTGCTGCTAATTCCAAATCATGCGTTGGATAATTCAGCTCATGCGGTTTCAACTGTCGAGAGTTATAAGCAATGACTCTACCCTCCTGCATCAGAACACAACCTAAACCACTGTGTGAAGCATCACTGTATATCACATATGGTTTACCTTCCACAGGCAGGGTAAGGACAGGAGCTTGAGTTAACATCTCTCTCAGCTGCTCAAAACTCGCCTGACACCGATCTGTGCACACAAATTTAACTCCTTTCCGAAGTAATCTGGTGAGTGGTGTAGCTATTATAGAAAAACCCTTCACAAACCAACGATAATAGCTTGCCAATCCCAAAAAATTTCTAACCTCTGTCACAGTCTTCAGTGGACTCCAATTCAAGATAGCCTCAATTTTACTCGGATCAACTCTAATACCCTCTGCTGAAACCACATGACCAAGAAAGGCTACCTGGAGCCAGAACTCACACTTAGACAGTTTAGCATACAACTGCTTCTCTCTAAGAGTATGCAATATTATCCGCAAATGCCTATCATGATCCTCCTCATTATGCAAATACACCAAAATGTCATCAATGAATACCACCACAAACTGATCTATATATGGTCTGAATACCCTGTTCATCAAATCCATAAAAGCTGCTGGTGCATTTGTCAATCCAAAGGGCATCACCAGAAACTCATAATGCCCATACCTCGTACTAAAAGCTGTCTTGGGTACATCCACATCTCTGACTCTCAACTGATGGTACCTTGATTTCATATCAATCTTAGAGAATACTGCTGCTCCATTCAACTAATCAAAGAGATCATCTATCCGAGGCAAAGGATACTTGTTCTTGATGGTCACCTTATTCAACTGCCTATAATCAATACACAATCTCATGGTGCCATCCTTCTTCTTCACAAACAACATAGGCGCTCCCCACGGGGACACACTAAGGCAGATAAACCCTTTATCCAATAACTCCTGCAACTGCACCTTCAACTCTTTCAACTCAGCAGGTGCCATCCAATAAGGGGTAATAGAGATAGGAGTGGTACCAGGCAACAAATCGATACCAAACTCCACTTCTCTCTCAGGAGGTACCCCTAGCAACTCATTAGGGAAAACATCTGGAAACTCGACAACATTAAGTAAGCTAACATAACCAGAGCTCGTATCCCTATGTAGCATTCCTCCTCGGCTTATTCATAGGTCGGGAAGGGGTGTTACAATGCCGCCAAACCCAGAACTCTGAAAATTGAATAAGATACTAGGCACACAATTAATTCATTTATCTCATTTCATTTCTCATAATCAAAATAGGCTCATTGCCTTATAATAATATCATCTTTTCTCATTCTTCTATTTCATCTCAATATCGATTGGTTACATTATGTTTTCACATCTCATATCACCTATTTCCACATTTCTTTTCATATACAATACTTTACTCAATTGCATTGATACATCAATAAAATTCACATTATGCATATCACAACATATAACTCATTCATCAACAATGTATCAAGTAACTTAACACATTTCTAACTAAATGTGTTAAGTCCCAATGTCATATAAATGTATGCAATCATTCAAAGTTTGTACTTACCTCTTAAAGTAACAACACCACTCTATCAACTCCTCTTCCAAGATAACTCTCAACACTTGAATAAAGGTAGCTCAACTCTCTTCAAAACCTAATCCAAAGGTGATCATACACACTCACTTAGAAATACACAAGAAGAAAATAAGAAAGAGAGCTATCTAGGGCAAACTCTACACTTGGCACGCTCTACAACACGGGCGTGTCTTTGACCGTGCCCTAAACTTATAACACAGAAGCTTTGACACGCTCAGTGACATGGGCGTGTCACTGGCCGTGTCAATCCTCCAACAACACAGTAGCTATGACACGCTCAGTGACATGGGCGTGTCACTGGCCGTGTCAATCCTCCAACAATACAGTAGCTATAACACGCTCAGTGACATGGGAGTGTCACTGCTCGTGTCACCAACCCAGAAAATAGAACCAACGACATGCCCAAAGACATGGCCGTGCTCTTGGGCTTGTCAGGCCAAAAACCTGAAATCGACACCAACAAAGCCACAACCAACACTCATCTTCCAATAGCCAAATCAACAACACATAACTCAACCAAAACCATCAACAACTCAAAAATACTTGAGTAAACCTTAAAACAACTCAATCACAAACATCAAACACCACCATATAACACAACTCAAACTCACAACACCCACAACTCTTGTCTCTTCAATCCAAACCCAAAAATCAAAGTTACTACGACAAAACACTTCAAACACACCAAAATAACCATAAACACATCTACAACAGCCATCCAACAAACCCAAGAACATAAACTCAAAAGAAAACTAAGAAACAAGTTGGAAACTTACCAAAAGTGAAGAAAATCCTTAAAACTCTAACTTGATCTCTTGAAAACCTTCAATATTTTGAGCTTGGAAGCAACAAAATCTCTTCTCCTTTGGTTGATAAGGGTGGCCGGCCAAAGAGAAGGAAAGAAGAAGATGAAGGTGAACGAGGAAGAAGAAAGAAAGAAAGAAGGAAAGAAAGAAAGTCAACAGTCTTCAACTACTCTCTCCTCAAAACACTCTCCACCATACATTTAAACAATAAAATATTCATCCACTAACATCATCATCCACTAACATAATTAAATCCATTTAATTAATCAAAATATCTCTTTTGACTTCTAAGACCCAATGACTTGTATATATATTGTTTTTATCTCCATATACATAACATATACACTTTAAATTATTTAATCCAATACAAGAATTAACACTCCAAAATTTTAGGATATACTTTGGGATACTACAATTCTCCCCCTCTAAAAAGAAATTTCATCCTCGAAATTAACTGTTCTCAAGTCTGGAATAATTGAGGATACTGATCTCACATCGCTTACTCACTCTCCCAAGTTGCCTCTTCTCTACCATGATTCTTCCAAAGAACCCTCACAATTGGCACTTTCTTATGTCTCAACTCTTTCACTCCATGTGCTAAAATGACCACTGGTTCTTCAAATGTCAGATCCGGACTCACCTCAATGGATTCCACTGACAAAACATGAGATGGGTCTGACCTGTGCCTTCGTGGCATAGATACATGGAAGACATTGTGAATTTTATCCAACTCAGGAGGCAAAGCTAATCGATAAGCCAATGGTCCAACTCTCTCCAGTACCTCGTAAGGTCCAATGAAACGAGGACTTAACTTCCCTTTGCGGCCAAATCTCAAAATTCTCTTCCAAGGAGACACTTTTAAAAATACTTGATCTCCAACATCAAACTCTATGTCTCTCCTTTTCAAATCTGAATAGGACTTCTGCCGATCTGAGGCTGCTTTCAACCGATCCCGAATTATTTTCACTTTCTCTTCTGTCTCATTAATCAAATCAGGACCAACCAATTTGCCTTCTCCAACTTCATTCCAACGTAGAGGCGTCCTGCATCTTCTTCCATACAATGCCTCATAAGGTGCCATTCTAATACTAGATTGATGACTGTTGTTGTAAGCAAATTCCATCAATGGCAAGAGTTTGTCCCAACTTCCAGAGAAATCAATGATACAGCTTCTCAACATGTCCTCTAAAATCTGTATCACTCTCTCTGACTGCCCATCTATTTGCGGATGAAAAGCAGTACTAAAGTGCAATCGAGAACCCAAAGCAGCATGCAAACTCTTCCAAAACCTTGAAGTAAACCGAGGATCTCGATCAGACACTAAAGAAATTGGGACTCCATGCAATCTCACTATCTCACTGATATACAGCTCAGCCAACTTCTCAAGAGAATAGTCCATCCGAACTGGAAGGAAATGAGCTGCCTCCGTCAACCGATCAACAATCACCCAAATTGCATCATGCTTCTTCTAAGTCAACGGAAAACCAGTCACAAAATCCATTGTTACACGCTCCCACTTCCATTCAGGCACTGATAAAGGTTGAAGCAACCCTGTTGGAATTTGGTGCTCGGCCTTCACTCTCTGACAAGTGAGACACTTGGATACAAACTCCGCTATATCCCTCTTCATACCTGACCACCAATAGTTTTGTTTTGAATCATGATACATCTTGGTACTCCCAGGGTGCATAGCAAAAGCCGACTGATGTGCTTCCTCTAAAATAATCTTTTTCAATCTTGCATCATTAGGAACACACAGTCTATCTTTAAACCAAAGGCTGCCATCATCTCTCACAAGAAAATCTTGGCTCTCTCCTTTTTGGCATTCTGACACAACTTTCTGAATTTTCTCATCAGCCAATTGAGCCTCTTTAATCTGATCCAACAACACCGGTCTCAACTGCAATTGAGCCAACAACGCACCATCATCACATGATTCAAAACTAGCATGCAATGCTCTCAACTCAACAAGCAACGAGAGCGAATAAGCAGTCAAACTTCCAACTCAAGGCATCAACAACAACATTCTCCTTACTAGGATGATAATCAATCAAACAGTCGTAGTCTTTGATCAATTCCAACCACCATCTCTGCCGAAGATTCAGCTCTCTCTGAACACCCAAGTATTTCAAACTCTTATGATCCGTATAGATAAAACACTTCTCCCCATACAAATAGTGTCGCCAAATCTTCAAAGCAAAAACTATAGCTGCTAACTCCAAATCATGCATCGGGTAATTCAACTCATGCGGCTTCAACTGCCGAGAAGCATAAGTTATGACTCAACCCTCTTGCATCAAGACACATCCTAAACCATTATGTAAAGCATCACTGTAAATCACATATGGTTTATCTTCCACAGGCAAGGTAAGAACAGGAGCTTGAGTCAACATCTCCTTCAACTGCTCAAAGCTTGCTTGACACTGATCTTTCCACACAAATCTAATTCCTTTCTGAAGTAATCTGGTGAGTGGAGTAGCTATCAAAGAAAAACCCTTCACAAATCGTCGATAATAGCTTGCCAAACCCAGAAAACTTTTAACTTCAGTCACTGACTTCAGTCACTGACTTCAGTGGACTCCAATTCAAAATGGCCTCAACTTTACTCGGATCAACTCTAATACCATCTGCTAAAACTACATGACAGAGAAAAGTCACTTGATCAAGCCAAAACTCACACATCAACAGCTTAGCATACAACTGCTTCTCTCTCAAGGTCTGTAATACAATCTGCAAGTGCTAGTCATGCTCCTCCTTATTATGCAAATATACCAAAATATCATCAATAAAGACCACCACAAACTGATCCAGATAGGGTCTAAACACCCTATTCATCAAATCCATAAAAGCTGCAGGTGCATTCGTCAATCCAAAAGGCATTACCAAAAACTCACAATGCCCATACCTTGTGCGGAAAGCTGTCTTAGGAACATCTTCCTCTCTGATTCTCAACTGATGGTACCCTGATCTCAAATCAATCTTGGAGAAAACTGCTGCTCCCTTCAACTGATCAAAGAGATCATCTATTCTAGGCAAAGGATACTTATTCTTGAAGGTCACTTTATTCAACTGCCTATAATCAATGCACAATCTCAAAGTACCATCCTTCTTCTTCACAAACAAAAATGGAGCTCCCCACGGAGAAACACTAGGGCGAACAAACCCTTTATCTAACAACTCCTGTAACTGCACCTTCAACTCTCTCAGCTCAGCAGGCGCCATTCGATAGGGAGTAATAGAGATGGGAGTGGTACCAAGCAATAAATCGATACCAAACTCAACCTCTCTCTCAGGGGGTAACCCTGGCAACTCCTCAGGAAACACATCTGAGAATTCAGCAACTGTGGGTATACTATCAAGTTGAGAACCCACTATTCTGGTATCTACAGCATGAGCAATATAAGCAAAACCCTTTCTGAATCATCCTCCTAGCTGCAACAGCTAAAACAAACATGGATACAAGTTGTCTTTGCTCACTAGATACCATCACATCTCTACCATCACCGGTTCTCAGGGTAACACACTTCTTCTGACAATCTACAATAGCTCCATGCTTAGACAACCAATCCATGCCTAAAATTAAATCATACTCCTTAAAAGGCATTTCAATCAAATCACCAAGAAACTCCTCATCCTGAATAACAACTGGACTATCTCGGTGCACCTTACTCACTACAACACTATGCCCTAAAGGATTTGTCACCAAGACACCAAATCTGAGGGACTCAGAATGCAATACAGACATAGGCAAGATGGATGCACTTATATATGAATGAGTAGATCCTGGATCAATCAAAGCAAGAACTGAAATGCCAAATAAAGAAAATGTACCCGCAATGGCAGCTGAAGCATCTGGCTGCCTCTGCATCACATACACTCGCTGAGAAGGCCCAGCCTCATCTGGCCTACTGCCTCCGGATGTAAAGCCCCCTCTCTGACTGAACCCAAGTCTACCACATCTACTAAAACCTCTGCTACTACGACCTCCTCTCACACTAGGTCAAGAAACTGCAGAATCTGCCTGCCTATCCTCCTGTAGCTCGGGACAATCTATAATGAAATGGTCTGGCGACCCGCATCTGAAACATACTCCCGAAGTACTCCTCCACCTGCATTCACCTCCGTGTGCTCTACCACAATGAACACAAACAGGTGGAATAGATCTCTGAGCCACTGGGGTCGGTGCACTAGCCACAGAAATTGTAGGTCTTAATCTCTGCCTCTGATGTGGTACTGACCTAACAGGCTGCCTCTGGCCCCTACTGAACCTCTGAAAATGACCTCGTCGACCTCTCTTTACAGATGAAGACCCTGCCTCAAACTGGGGTCTCCTAACTCGGGTCTCCTCTTCAGTAGCAGCTGCTGCAATAGCCTGTGCTCTCTCAACACTTCTGGCTGCTGCAACAAGCTGGGAAAGATCCTAATACCGGGAACTAGCAACAATACACATAATAGAGGGCCTCAACCCCTCCTCAAATCTCCTACACCGATCTATCTCATCTGAAATAATCCCATCGGCATAATGACTCAACCGGATGAACTCTATCTCATACTCTGTCACCGTCCGGTTATCCTGCCTCAGATTTAGAAACTCCATCTTCTTAGCATCCTTATACTCCCTCGGAGTATACTTATGTTCCAACTCCCGCAGAAAATCACCATAAGACAAAGTCGGTGGATCATCCATGGCATGGGGAACCGTCTTCCACTAATCATAAGCATCTCTCTGCAGAATTGATCTAGCGTAATCAAACTTCTCTTCAGGAGTGGCTTGCAACTAGATAAATACCCTCTGCACTCTATCCAACCACTGCTCAGCTACAGCAGGATCTGTAGTACCAAAGAAGTCCTCAGCTCCAAATTTCCTTAATTTATCATAGTGTCTCACCGGTACTTGCGGCTGTGGTGTGGCGGTAGCGGCTGCTGCACTGGAGCCTACCTCAACAAATCTACTACATGCCGTAACCAAACTGGCGGCATCTCATCAGCAGCTGGTCTCTCTGGCATAGGAGCAGGTGCCTCTCCAGCTATCTCAACCCTAGCTCCAACTCTACCCTCAACAGGAGCTACACTCTCAGCACTACCTTCTACAGATTGACGTGATTGAGACGCCATCACTACCTATATCTGCAAACACAGCAGAATATACCTCATCAAAGATCAGAGACTACCAGTGCCAAAACATATATCTTATTTAAAAACCATATTTTAAAAATCAAAATTTTCTTTTTCTTACAATTGAACTAGGTTGAGAATCTCAAACCTAGGCTCTGATACCAAAACAGATGTAACACCCCCACACCCAATATACACACACAACATACGGCCGCACAACAAGCGATATACGCATACCGGATAAAGGGGTGCTACGATTCATTTCTAAACAACCCAAAAACTTTAGTCTTTAACATATAAGCATCATAAGTCAGTCCGAATAAACTTAAAACATTCAACCTATATTATAAATAGTAATAGATAAAATATTTCTTCGTTAAAATACACATATATATAACATTAGTATCCAAAAGCTTATATAAAATAGTCTGTCAAAATATTTGTTAATTAAGCAGCGAAAAATACATATGTTTACATCAAAATCAATAAGTACAAAAATATGAATTTATACATGCTGGTAGTTCGTCTCTGATCGTGATGCCCACAACTCAACACTGCTCTCACAACTCAAGCCTAGACTAGACTCGGTCTAGACGAGCCTTTAGGTACAACCGGATCTACCCTGTCACCTGCGCGATGAACCACAATCGCACTAAGCAGAAAGCTTAGTGGTACAAACTTTGATTCAATATAAATCAATGCGATGCTCATACACAATACATATGAATATGTCAACTCATTACATTATATATTTCAATATATTAATCATTTGCATCACATTTCATAATTCACATTAAAACAAAGACAAACATGGGCCCAAAACGAAACTAATATGCTATTCAAAATTCAGAGTTACTGCTTTGGTCCATAATGACACCATGTGTCTAGCCCCGTAGGCAATATAATAGACCCAGTCTCTTGGACCTCAACCCGGCTAGACCCTAGGGCCCCAGTTTCTTAGTCCTCAACCCGGCTAGACTGTTACAGTTTTTGAGGCTTACGACCCAGTTTTTTCACCTCAAAAACATCATATTTCACATTTTTCAGCTGGACTCGGCTTACGACCCAATCTTTTCACCTGTCCAGCAATTCATAGGCATGCCGCCAAACCCAGAACTCTGAAAATTGAATAACATACTAGGCACACAATTAATTCATTTATCTCATTTCATTTCTCATAATCAAAATAGGCTCATTGCCATATAATAATATCATCTTTTCTCATTCTTCTATTTCATCTCAATATCGATTGGTTACACTATGTTTTCACATCTCATATCACCTATTTCCACATTTCTTTTCATATACAATACTTTACTCAATTTCATTGATACATCAAAAAAATTCACATTATGCATATCACAACATATAACTCATTCATCAACAATGTATCAAGTAACTTAACACATTTCTAACTAAATGTGTTAAGTCCCAATGCCATATAAATGTATGCAATCATTCAAAGTTTGTACTTACCTCTTAAAGCAACAATACCACTCTATCAACTCCTTTTCCAAGATAACTCTCAACACTTGAATAAAGGTAGCTCAACTCTCTTCAAAACCTAATCCAAAGGTGATCATACACACTCACTTAGAAATACACAAGAAGAAAATAAGAAAGAGAGCTATCTAGGGCAAACTCTACACTTGACACGCTCTACAACACGGGCGTATCCTTGACCGTGCCATAAACTTACAACATAGAAGCTTTGACACGCTCAGTGACATGGGCGTGTCACTGGCCATGTCAATCCTCCAACAACACAGTAGCTATGACACTCTCAATGACATGGGTGTGTCACTGGCCGTGTCAATCCTCCAACAACACAGTAGCTATGACATGCTCAGTGACATGGGCGTGTCACTGCTCGTGTCACCAACTCAGAAAATAGAACCAACGACACGCCCAAAGAAATGGCCGTGCTCCTGGGCGTGTCAGGCCAAAAACCTTGAAATCGACACCAACAAATCCACAACCAACACTCATCTTCCAATAGCCAAATCAACCATACATAACTCAACCAAAACCATCAACAACTCAAAAATACTTGAGTAACCTTAAAACAACTCAATCACAAACATCAAACACCACCATATAACACAACTCAAACTCACAACACCCACAACTCCTGTCTCTTCAATCCAAACCCAAAAATCAAAGTTACTAGGACAAAACACTTCAAACACACCAAAATAACCATAAACACATCTACGACAACCATCCAACAAACCCAAGAACATAAACTCAAAAGAAAACAAAGAAACAAGTTTGAAACTTACCAAAAGTGAAGAAAATCCTTAAAACTCCAACTTGATCTCTTGAAAACCTTTAATCTTTTGAGCTTGGCAGCAACAAAATCTCTTCTCCTTTGGTTGATAAGGGTGGCCGGCCAAAGAGAAGGAAAGAAGAAGATGAAGGTGAACGAGGAAAAAGAAAGAAAGAAAGAAAGAAGTAAAGAAAGAAAGTCAACACTCTTCAACTACTCTCTCCTCAAAACACTCTCCACCATACATTTAAACAATAAAATATTCACCCACTAACATCATCATCCACTAACATAATTAAATCCATTTAATTAATCAAAATATCTCTTTTGACTTCTAAGACCCAATGACTTGTATATATATTGTTTTTATCTCCATATACATAACATATACACTTTAAATTATTTAATCCAATACAACAATTAACACTCCAAAATTTTAGGATATACTTTGGGATATTACATTGTAGGGTAAAGTGGTGGAAATGAATTTGATACGTTGAAGTTTAAACAAAGTAGTAAAAGGTGACAATAGGGTGTTGTTGACAATTTGGTAGAAGTTGGTAAATAATGGAAGTTGGATGGTAATTTGGCATGGAAATGAATTTAAATGAATAATGTTATTTATAGTTTGATTATTTGTGTTTAGGTCAAGATAACCCCAAAGGAGATATTTAGGGCTTGGTGATAACAAGTGGAACTAAGTGACTTTTGGAACCAAGGAAAGTTTGTACATATTGTGAAATCTATTTAATTAAAGTTGCATGTATGGTATTGTCCATTTTGGGTGAACTTTGAGGAACTTGGCTTTCCTTCAAAGTAACATTATGTACGAGAGTGTGCGAAATGCTTAAATTATAAAATGATATGCCAACATAGAATGGCTAATATCAATGCTATGAATAAATAGTGATGACTATGATGGGAAAGAGGAAAGGAAATGGGGATGGGAAAATATGATATAAAGCAAAGTGTGCATGTGTTGGGTTGGTATAGTGTATATATTTATTATAAGATATGGATAATCATATATCCTATGCAATGTAGCATAGTTATGTGATGGACGTCACACTGGGCATTTGTCCAATGAAAAATTAATGTTTATATATGAAATGTGTAATAGTGTGCTATGTGCATTGTGGTGCTTTTAGGCAGGGCACATTAGTGTCAAGCACATAGGTGCTGGGGAGATGGCCTTCAGGCGATGATAGACACTTTGCTCCGATGTTGAGAGAGGGTGGTCTTCATGTGATATATTGACACTTTGCCCACAGTGTCGAGAGGAGGCGGCCTTCGGGTGAAATTTGACCCTTGCCTCTGGTGTTGATAGGGGACAACCTATGGGTGATATGTGTGACACTTTGTCCTCGGTGTCAGACTTTTGGGTCATTTTAACTAAGTTAATGGGCCTAGTGTGTGTGAGTAGGTGTGTATGCATGAGTTGTTAATGATCTGTTATGAATTATTGTTTATAAAACCATGAATATTG
The DNA here is from genome assembly GCA_947685225.1 of Garcia nutans. Classification (NCBI taxonomy): domain Eukaryota; kingdom Viridiplantae; phylum Streptophyta; class Magnoliopsida; order Malpighiales; family Euphorbiaceae; genus Garcia; species Garcia nutans. The sequence continues at coordinate 7,992,230 of CANTUV010000024.1, read as the reverse complement.
TTAAGTATATGGTGGTATGTTGGTGTTCTTTATGTATTGATGAGTATTTGTTTAAGATATTGCCTTTTCATATAAAGAAACTGAACACTTTAATTAAATTATTATTATTATTAAAATATGTATCACTAAGCAAATTTTCTTAGCACGGTTAGATGTATTGCGCAGGTGTTAGGACTGCAGGGTAGAGTGGTCCAATGTGACCTGAGCTATCAATGTTTATTTTGCCATAAGACCAATCGTGCCGGGATTGCATACATGTATAACTTTCAGGTTTTGAACTTTGGTAATGTAAATTCTGAGACAAATTATATTTTATTAACTTATTTTGAGAATATTATATATGTACATTTATGATGTATTTTGATAAGAGATTTGTTGGATTTAATGTGTAAATTAATGAAATGGTGATTTGGTGGATTGGTTGTAAACTTTAGTTTGGGAGTGAAATTTTATGCAGGTTGTATGATCGTTGAAATAGGGATTTATTAAAATTACAAATTAAACTTTGGAAAAATTTTCCCTGAAAATTACTTTTATGAATTTGTAATTTATTTTAAATATTAAAATGAGGGTTTTAACTGTAAATATTGTAGTACCTTTGTATCTTAAATATGTATTTTACGTATATAGAGGTATATGTATATTATATGTATTTAGGGTATAAGGGTCTTACATGATGCTTGACATCCGAAAGGAATTTCTTCCTTTGATTTGAAGAGATCTCAGGTGGAAGAATTCCCTTAGCTAAATAATTAATAAGGTCTACATACCATAGGGGTGTAATTCTTATAATAGTACAATTGTTCATCTGGGAATGACTTGTTGATTGGTAGCTTATCTTCTTCACTCTCTTGTCTTTCTAACCTTGAAAGGTGGCTAGCTAGTAGATTTTCATTGATCTCAAAATAGAACTCTTGGAAGAGTAGGATCCATTGAATCAACCTTTGTTTAGCTTCCTTCTTACTCATAAGATACTTGAGAGTTGCGTGGTTAGTGTAAACAATAACTTTATAGCTCAAAAGGTCATATCTAAATTTGTCCAATGCAAAAACAATGGAAAGCATCTCCTTTTTCATTGTTGCATAATTGATTTGAGCTTCATCAAGGTTACGGCTTGCATAGTAGATCACATGGCTCTTCTTATTTTTCCTTTGACTTAACACAATTCCAATTGCATAATTGCTTGCATCATATATGATCTCGAAGGGAAGGGACCTATCTGGTAGTGAAATAATAGGAGTTGAAATCAATGTTGTCTTTTACCAATTAAAAGCAATTAAACATTCATTAGAAAAAAATTAAAAATGACATCTTTATTTAATAATTCACACAAAGGTTTAGCAATTTTAGAAAAATCCTTTATGAAGTTCTTATAAAACCCTGCGTGTCCTAAGAAACTTTGAACCCCCTCGACATTGGTGGGTGATGATAGCTTTTCAATTATCTCCACCTTAGCTCTATCTACTTTAATCTTGTCTTGAGAGACATTGTGTCCAAGTATGATTCCTTCTTGTACCATAAAGTGGCACTTTTCCTAATTTAGCACGAGGTTTATTTCTTCATATCTTTTAAGAATATGTCCTAAATTCTGCAAGCAACTATCAAAAGTAGAACCATATACAGTGAAATCATCCATGAAAATTTCCACTATGTATTCTTCTATGTCAAAAAATATAGCTATCATGCATCTTTGAAAAGTGACTAGTGCATTACATAACCCAAAAGGCATTCTTCTATATGCAAATGTTCCATAAGGACAAGTGAATGTGGTCTTCTCTTGATCATCTAGTGCTATAGGAATTTGAAAATAGCTAGAGTATCCATCTAATAAGAAAAAGTAAGCATTACCCGCAAGCATTTCAAGCATTTGATCAATAAAAGGTAAAGGAAAGTGATCCTTGCGAGTGGCATCTAAAAGCTTAGTCACCTCAAATTTAACTACCTCCTTCATGTTTGGGTTTAACCTCCTTTGTTGATCTATTATAGGTTTAGAATTATCCCCCAACAAAATTATATGCATACAATTTGAGAGGCTAATTCCTTTAATAAAAGATAAGATCCAACCTATTGCTTTTTTTTTATTTACCAATTAATTTTAAGGTTTGACTTAATTGACTCTCATTTAAATTAGCATTCACAATTATAGGCAAAAAATTATTGGGATCAAGAAAAGCATACCTTAGATGATTAGGAAGAGGTTTTAATTCCAAGTTAATAGCTTATTTAATAGAAGGAAGGGGGAGTGGGTTATCATTTCGAAGCCCTTTGAAGTATTGAAAAGGTACCTTTTGAGTTGCTTTTAAGGCTAAAGCAAAGGTAGCAACTTCTTCATTTTCATCATTTGGAGTTGAACTATGTGCGAGGCAGGCTTCCAATGGGTCTTTAATGAACTTGTTTTCAAACACCTCTTACATGCAATCATCAATGATATCAATTCTGAAGCAGTTATCCATAACAGTAAGGCTTTTTATATCTTTTTCAAGGTTGAACTCAACTTTCTCATCTCTTATTTTAAGGGTGAGCTTGCATCCATAAAAATCAAACATTGCTCCAGCTGTGGCCAAGAATAGCCTTCCAAGAATAAGTGGAATATCTAAGTCTACATCCATATCAAGTATGACAAAATCCACAAGAATATAGAGCTTTTCCACTTTCACAAGAACATCTTCAATGATTCAAATTGGATATTTGATTGAGAGATCTACTAGATGAAGAGACATCCTTGTTGGAATGAGATTGGTGAAGCCAAGTTTCATGCAAATTGTTTTAGGCATCAAGCTCACATAGACCCTAAATTTTGGCCCAGATTAAATTTAAGAAGCTTAAACCTGGTTCGTTACATTTGAAAGAGCTTAAACCTAGTTTATAAGCTTGAATCAAACTAGTCTAATTTATAAATGCCCAAATTAAATTTATAAAATAGGTTTAGTCTGAGCATTAGAAAAAATTATATTCGATTTGAGTTGGCCACTCCAAATCAACATGAGCCTAATTCATGTTGATTTGAACACTCCAAATCGACATTAACCCTATTCTTAGATGATTCTCAATGAGTTCGGTTTGTTTAGGAATCCTAATTGTGTTTAAATTGTCCAAATCTCAGAACCGGATGAGGATTAACAAGGAGTGTTAACCCTAATTGATACATTATAAATAGGAAAGAAGAGGGAAAGCTAAGGGGGCAGCGATGATTAAGAAAGATAAGCAGTAATTAATAAGAAAATAATTGATACATAAACTAAAACTAAAACACACGAGGATCAACACAACAATTTTCTCTGGATTGCATTCACTCAACCAAATACCAATTGATCTAGGCAAACATCTAAACGAGCTTGGTTCAATAAATTAAAATTGGTGGAGCCTACAATGTAGGTATCATCTTCTCACTTTGTTTGAATTTCAATTAATAATCTTCGTATTATGAATTAGGCATACTGTGAAATTTTGATGAATTTTATGAAACTATAATTCTTTTAATTCCATCTAAGACATAAAATTGATATCTCTTTTAACATTGCATTGTCTCTGACATAATTTTCATGGTTAACAGTAATCCATCTTTCAAAACCTAATTCCATAAGTGTAAAACCTTAATTCTTTAGGCTTAAACCTAGTTGGCATATCTTAGCCTAGTTTGCATATTAAGCTTTAAAATTTCATTTTAAACTCCAACCTTACATGTGTTAATCTTAATTTGAAATCTTCAAATCTTGATCTTGCACATTAGACTTTAATTTTAGGGTTGAGTTTTAGTATTACATGCAAAAGACCTTAGATTAATATTAAAACCCTAGGCTAGCCTAAAAACCCTAATTCCCATTTTAAAACCCTGATTTGCATGTTGTTGTCTTAGTTTGTATATTAAACTCTAGAATTGCATGTCCAACCTTAATTTTATAATTGAAACTATTGATTGATTGTTTGATTTATTGTTATATACTTTATAATTAATGATGCATTTTGGTTGTTTTATTGCTTATTTTGGTTAATTAAATTATGTTTATTTGAGTTTTAAAGATTGTAAAAGGCATGTTTCCATCTTGTGGGTGTCTTAGTTATTTTTAATTATGTAATTTATTTTATGAACTTTAGGCCTTTGTAAAGGACACGTTTCCACCAATGGTGGGTGTCTTGTTTTATTTACTTATATCTTTGATATTGAAAAGTTGTAAGGGTATGTTTCCATCCTTGGATGGGTGCGTATTTTATTTGCTTTATTTCAATAATATGATGGATGCTTATTTCTTTTAGTTGCATGTAATATGGCTAATATGATAATAATATAGAATTCAATAATATTTAGATCTGAAAAGGAGGCCGGTTGCAATAAACCGAGCGTTATAAGGGTGATGGCTCATTCTTACCTTCCCCATGCGCAACCAACTTTCCGAACCTAATAGGGGTTGAGGATTCCTTAGGAATTGAGTCATTCAACCGTTTCTTTTTTTTTTCCCGATTCGTCTGAGTGGAGACTCTATTTCTTTGGATTTAGGCTCGTGTTCTCTATGGCCTAGATTCTAACAGTGCTGAAGTCGCAAGAACCATTCCACTGAGAGTAGGGGTGAAAATCCCTGCTTACAATGGTGACTCCACTAGGGATAAGAGAAGTTGATTCCGTTAGTCTTTATATTATTTTATTCTTTATTATTTTGGTATTATTTATTGCATCATTTATAATGCATTATGTGTGTGAGTTAGGATGCCCTATGGCACCCGTGTTGTGTAAGTGCAAGTGATACCATACTTTCACTCAAAGTATGGAGATCGAGCATTGCATAACCACTTATAGCCTTATACCTTTTGGTAAGTACTTACTATAGGAGCCTAAGCCTTTTCAACCGAAAGACTAAAGCCCATGTAGTTAGTCTAGTAACTTTTCTTAGGTTTGATCCAATTGTTTATTGTTTGACTATGGTTAACATATCTTAGTTGAATTAAGGCCCTTTTTTTTATCTTTTTTCTAATATAACCTAATTATGTTATGAGCATGGTCTTTTTAAGCCCAAACCATTTTCAAAAACCTTTCAATGTAAGCTAACCTTTTTAAGATGGGCCCAATCTCAAAAAAATTAAGTTTTTGGAACAAACTTTTTCAAGAAAGGGCTCAAAATTATTCTTTTACCTCATGGCCCATTTTACCAAATTTCTTAAAAGGAGCTTGTAAGTAGTTAGGCCAATTATGGAATATTAAAATCAATTGTGGGCCTTATTTATAGCAACGTTTGTTAATCATGGGCTTGTTTATGGCATGAATCATTAGTTTCTTTTCCAACTAAGAAATCTACTTATGATAAACCCTTTAATTTAATTTTAATCCACAAAATAGCATAAAAGCTATTTCCCAGTTGACCCAATGGGTTAAGACCCAATTAATGGGAATTATATTGGACTGAGTTCATATTTAAAAATAAAATTATTGGATAATCCGTCTGAGTGGATATTAAAAAACAAAACATCCTATGTTGATGTTATGTTGACTATATGCCTAGAAAAAAAGACTCGACGCTCATTTGTGAAAGTTATAAGGTTAGAGTGAATGCCCTAACTTTATTTTTTTGTTTATTACTCATGAATATATGCTTGCATGCATTGTATTACATTTGCATTAACCCATTCTGGCTCATAGATCTAGAGTATAATAGTTCAAGGGCTTACGACAACCCCACCTACAACTCATAATCCAGTGAGAATTCAGTCAGTTTTACACCAAAGCTTATGGATCATGAGCAAATTCAGAACTTAATGAACTAGGCCCTAGCCTCAAAAATGGAGGAGCTGAAGGGGGCCTTAGCTGAGACCGTGAGGAGTTAATTACTTTCACTATTGGAGGATAACAATGCTAAAGTGTCTACTAGTACTAAGAAGTAGAAAGACAAAGGGAATGTTAAGGTAGGAGAGGTAGCCTTTGATTATGAGAACATGATAATTAATGATGATGAATGGGAGTAGTACTATCAAGACCAACAAGATAAGAAGGAAGAAAAGAAGGCTATAGAGAAGACTAAATTCAGTGATGTTGAAAAAATGATTGTTGACTTGAAAAGGAAGTTTGAAAAGAAGCTAAAAACTGAACAGGTCTCAGAGATGGACAAACTATTTGAAGATGATGAGGCAATTCCTTACAAATTCAAGATGCCTGCTTTCGCTAAGTATAATGGTACAGGAAATCCTCACTTGCATGTCGAGCGGTACATCACTACCATGCAGTCTACTAGAGCTACTAGGGCTTAAATCCTAAGATATTTCATGCTTTCTCTAGATTCCGTAGTACAAAACTGGTTCAATACCTTAGAGGAGAACACCCAAAAGGATTGGGATATGCTATACAAGGCCTTCATTCAGTAATGTGGGTATACTGTTGAGATGGAAGTGGCCCAGATGGAGGTGGAAACTATCAAGCAAAAGTGGAATGAGAATTTTATTGATTATGTGAAAAGGTGGAGAAACAAGGCAGCTCTTCTCAAAAAGAGGCCTGATGAATTTGACCATATTAGAATAATACTGAGAGGTGTCCTGCCTAACCTCTATGAACGGTATCATATACGCTTATTAGGGACTTTAAAGACCTTCTCCAAGCTAGATTGCAAATAGAAGAGTGGGAAAGGAAGAAGAACCATTTTGCTTGGAGAAGGAATGAGAAGGGGAGTTACCAGTCTGGCAATCAAGGTGCACAAAAGGTTGTGGATGTCAATGCAACTGGTCAAGGGAACATAAGATAGTTTTCAGATATGGGAAGATCTCTGTCTTAGGTTTTTAATAAGCTGCAAAAGTAAGGGTTATTGCAGGCACTGGCTCCCTGACCATTACCCAATCCTCTACCACCAAACTTTGATACTAATGCATTTTTTCAATTCCATCAAACACAGGGGCTTGAAATAGACAAGTGTTTTAGGTTGAGACATGAGGTTCAAGATATAATTGATAGTGGTAGGCTGCCTGAACCTAACAAACCTAGCATGAATAATAATCTTTTGCCTAAGTTTGGAAAGGTACCTCCACCGGCAACCTTCATGATGAGGGAAGATTGAGAGAATATGAAGGAAGAAGAAAATCCATTCAATAAACTTCCTTTTGCTTAGGTGCTGCTTGTCTTATTTTCTTTCTTTAGCATTTCATTGGAACGATTATGTTTTCTCAAATTAAGATTATTTAAATAAATTATTTTTATTGAATTTATAATTTTTTTTTGCCATCTTAATGCTCAACCGATGATGAATCTAGCTTGATATTCATAAATTATTGTGTTTATGCATCATGATCTAAATGACTTTACTAGGTGAGAGAATTATTCTATATCATCGAGCTATGTATGCTTACTTAGAGAGGACTCCTGCATAATTACATGTGTCTAGGTCTTAGTCAACCTTAGAATATGCTCTAACAAAATTTCGAGGCAAAATTAAATTTTTCTTATTCAAGAGAGAGATGAACTAGGCATTGTTTTGTGAGACAACAACTAGTATCAACCCTATTGATATCAATCCCTAGTTTGTCCCTTCAAACCTTTATAAGATTTTAGCTCTCTTTTTATTGGCTTGTAAAACTGATAACATACCTTGAGCTGTTATAACACTTATGACAAGTCCGATGATCACTACGCTACCAAGATTGAAGAAAGGGATGTTCATTTTTTACTTCAACTGGACCTAATATCTAAGATTTATTTCATCATTGAGATGGTAGCAGGATAAAAAAAATCCATTCTCATTAAGGCATACTTGTGCTACTCCATAGTTAGAAGCATGAGATGCTACAAACAAGACAACTCTCTTAGGGCTAGGACAAAAAAAGAAAAGGAAAAACACAAAAAAAAAAGAAAGAAAAGAAATAAAGGAAAGAAAGAAAAGAAAAAAAGAAAGGAAAAAAGAAAGAGAAAAGAAAAAGAGAAAGAGAAAATAACAAAAGAGAAAAAAAAAGAAGAAAGGAAAGAAAAAAAAGAAAATGGGCCCGAGTTTATGCAAAAGCAAAAGGAAAAGATAAAGATTGTCCTAATCAGATCTAGATTTCTTCTAAGGAGATGGAAGGAAATTGAAGTCCATCGAAGCAAGAATAAGATGCCCATAGTTTAATATTGCTCCCAGCTACCTATGGTTCCAACAGAAAGTTCATAATGTGAAGATTTGTTAGTAGTGTCATATCAACTCCAATTTACAAATTGCCTTCATCTAACCCATGTCCCTTATCGACTCCATTTCAAGCCTACTAAAGATCTATTAATTTCTCTTGGTAGGTGGAGTCTATTAGTAGAGATTGTTTGAATAAGCATGCATACGAGATAGACCATATTTAGACTCAATGAGACCTTTGGGCAAGTAATGTGTATGTATTTATCTGAAGTGCAATAGTTCTTGCTTAAATGAAAAAGATTCCCAAGTTTAATATGGTAACTAGGGTTGTGATGTTATAGATGTGATAATTTAGAAAAGTTGCATCCTGAGGTATATTGACACTGATTTAGCAAAGCCAACATTTGATTTCAAAAAAAAAAACAAAAAAGTATTTTTTTTGTCACACAGGCTTTCAAGCATAAGGAAGTACATTTCATGGTTGAGCTTTAAAGGACAAACTGGGCAAGAATGGACTGATGAAAGAATTATTCATAAGGTTATGTGCTGAATCATGGTTTGATAATGGATGTCGCTTGTATATCTGACCATCCTACTTGGGCCCCCACTACTCATTCTTTTTTATGTCTTAAGGATGAAGCTGTGGATGTGACATGTCATGATAGTCCAATGCAAGACCTGTATGAATATCTTGAGGGTACCAATGGGAGTGCTTCAGCCTACCATCATAGCCTGTGAGTCAGTATAATCATTGGACGTATCATTCATGCATATCATGCATACACGCATACATGAGCATATCACGCTGCACATTTATTGTCTATTCTTTAAGCAGCCAATACTCTTAAAGTAAATGATGAGAATCAAACATGGAATCAGGGGGCATGAAAGGCCCATTGCAAAAGATAGAAGAGTTGTATGCTTTGAAGCCTTAACATTGGGCACAACATCATTGGGTTGAGCCTGCACAAGGGAATAGACCCTTAATTTTTTTCCTAGTCCAGTCCGATATTTTTAAACAGTCCAAAATAAATTTTATACTATTTTAATTAAATAATATTTATTACTTATAATATTTATTTTTAATAATGAAAATAAAATAAAAATAAAAAAAAATCGGCTACAAAAATTGTCGACGACGTAGGTTCTCATTGGCCAATTTGCCGCAGGAAAAACCTGTGGCAAATTGGCCAAAAGCCAATTCACCGCAAGTTTTACTTGAGGCAAATTGGCCCATGGCCTGCACCCAACCCGCAGTGTCTCGCAGGAAATTTTTCACCAGTGCAATTTCGCACGCCAGTAGCCCAGCCCGCGCGCAATTTTTTCGAAACCCTATTCTACTTGGTTTTTAATTTTATTTCCTAAATGATTTTTATTTCCTTAACCAATTAGTAATAAGTTTTTATTTTTTCTTATAAATACCACATTAAAACACAGAAAATGGGATTGGGACTTTGGACTTTGGACTTGGGATCTAACTTTGAGGGGACAACCAAAATTAATCAAGAATTCCAATTGGACTTTTAAACCTGGAAGCAATCTGAAGCAGTGAAGAGCAAAAAGAAGCCTTCCGACCACAAGGCAACAAGGCAGTGTTGTCTTGATCAAGGGTTCCTCAAAATTACAACTGCGCAATTGTGGTGGAATAAAAAATGAATGTTTGATCATAACCAATAAATTCTTGTGTTCATAGTAGCCATAACATGCTTCCTTTTTAATGTTTTATTAAGGTATTTTGATATTAATTTTCCAGAAGTATGAAATTGTTGAATCTGAATTATATGTTTTATGAACCAAAACCCTAATATCTTAATACTCGTTAAATTAATTTTGAAGTCTAAAACCGTAATTGTAATTTTCTAAAACCATAAAATAATAATTTGCTTTCTTAAAACCCTAACCAAATCTATTTTTCTGAGATTCACAGTAGCCTTATTTTTTTAAGTATCAAAAGCTTTAACCCTAATTAATTCTTCTTTCCAAAATCACATAGTAGCATTATTCTTTTAAAAATAATAGTAGTTTCTCAAAATCCCAAAACCCTATTTTCTAAATCTTAAACCCTAAAATCTTAATTTTTAACACCAAAACCTACAACCCTAAAAGCCAGTTTCTAAAATTTTCTAGGGCGCTGCCCCCCGACCCCGCAAGGGGAGCTGCCCCTTGACCCTGTTGGCTAACCGGCTAGCGGGACCGCTGTATGCGCTCATTGAAGGGGTCAATATTCATTTGTGTATTATGAGTCTGTGTATTTGACTTTCCTTTTTCCAAAGCCCTAATTTAGTAATTAAAATTCTAAAATCCTATTTTAAGATGCGAACCCTAAATTTATATATTTATTGCTTTATTTAATTTTAAATTTGATTATGTAGTTTATTATATATTTTGATGATTGATTTATTTGATTTCGATGTTTGATTGGTTTAATTTATCATGGATGAATATTTTTTTTAATTATTATTTGTTTATTAAAATTGCAAGAGGTATGTTTCCATTATTGGATACCTCATTAATTAATTTTCATGTAATTTAAATTATTTTTATATTTTGGGATTAATGTAAAGGGCATGTTTCCACATTTTGGTGGGTGTTCTATTTAGTTTTAGACATTGGACAATGTAAGGACATGTTTCCATCCTCAGATGGGTGTCCATTTATTTATTTTGTTTGAACATTCCTTTGATTTTAATATAATGATGCTTTATTTTAATTATTGCATGTAGTATGGATAATATCATTATATTTAAGAATTTTATAATATTAAGACCTGAAAAAGGAGGCCGGTTGTAATGAACCTGGTGTTGTGGGGGTGCTGGGTCATTTCTCACCTTCCCCACACGTACCCAACTTTTCGAATCCATTAAGGGGTTGGGGATTCCTTAGGAATTGAGTCATTCTCCCATTTCTTTTTCCCGACCTGTCCGGATGAAGACTCCATTTTTTTCGGGTTTAGGCCCGTATTCTCTAAGGCCCCTAGCCTAAACAGTGCTGAAGTCGTAAGAACCATTTCACCGGGAGTGGGGGCGAAAATTTCCGCTCATAGTGGCGACTCCACTGGGGATAAGAGAAGTTGATTCCGTTAGTCTTTATATTATTCTATTCTTTCTTATCATGATATTATCCATTGCATCATATTAGATTGCATTATGTGCGTGAGTTAGGATGCCCGTGTTACCCGTGTTATATTATATAAGGGATACCATACTTTTACTCAAGGTATGGAGATCAAGCATGGCATAACCACTCATAGTGTAATATCCCAAAGTATACCCTAAAAGTTTTGGAATACTTATTGTTGTATTTGGATTAAATGTATATGTTTAAATGTAAAGAGAAATGAGGTAAGGGAAGAGTGTATATGTTGTATATATAGTGATATATACAACATATACAAGTTAAAGAAATGGAAGTCAAAGAAGATTAATTAATTATTTTAAATTAATTAAATTAATTAAATGAAAAATTGAATTAGTGAGTGGATGAAGATATTTGATTATTTTAATATTTAATTGCTTGGTTGAGAACAAAAGAGAGATTGAGTGGTTAAGTGAAGAGGGAGTGTTGACTTTGCTCTTCTTTCTTCATCTTCTTCTTCTTCTTTCTTTGTTGGCCGACCATCACAATAGCAAGAGAGGAAGAGAGTTTTTGATTTTCCAAGCTCGTGATTGAAGGATGTTTCAAGTGATCAAGTTGGAAATCTAAGAAGTTTCATCACTTTTGGTAAGTTTTCCACTTGATTCCCTTGTTTTCTTTTAAGTTTGTGTTGTGGGGTTGGTGTTTGATTGTTGATAGTATGTGTATATTTGATTATGGTGTATTTGAGGGTGTGTAATCTTCTTGGTATTGATTTTTTGGGGTTGGATTGAAGAGAAAGTGTTAGGTTTGGTGGAAGAACAAGTGTTGTGTTTGAGTTGTGTGAATGTAATGGTTGTGAATTGGTGTTTGATGTATGTTTTGAATTGTTTTGGTGTTTTTGCAAGTTATTATGGTTTATGGGTGTGTTTAGTTAAGTTTGTTTGAAGTGGAAATTGGTGGAAGTAAGAGGTTTGTTGGATGTGTTGTTATTGCTGCCGGAATCAGAATTTTGGCCTGACATGCCCATGAACACGGCTAGGTCTTTGGGCGTGTCAATGGTTCTGTGTTCTTGGATAGGTGACATGAGTAGTGACACGCCCATGTCACTGAGCGTGTCACAGCTTCTGTGTTGTAGTAGCATTGACACGTCCAGTGACATGCCCATGTCACTGAGCGTGTCATAGCTACTGTGTTGAGGGAGGATTGACACGGCCAGTGAAACGCCCATGTCACTGAGCGTGTCAAAGCTTCCGTGTTGTGGTTTTAGGGCACGGTCAGGGACACGCCCGTGTTGTTGAGCGTGTCATGTGTAGAGTTTGCCCTAGTTGGTTCTTAGCCTTATTATCTCATGTGTATGATCACCTTTGGTTTAGATTTTGAAGAGAGTTGAGTCGCCCTAATCCAAGCATTGGAGGATTCTTGGAAGAGGAAGTGTTTAGATTGGTATGAGTTGCTCTTGAGGTAAGTACAAACTTACATGGTTGCATACATTTACATGACTTTGAGACTTAACACATTTGGTTGTAAATGTGTTAAGTAAGTTATTACATTGTTAATACATTTGATTAATGTTATGATTTGCATAATGTGAAAGATATGATGATCATTTAAAATGTATGTCCAATGCAATTGGCTATGTATACTTTAATGATGAGATGTGAAGCCATTGTGTTGGCTATAGTGATGCAAATGAAATAATTGGGGCATGATTGCCTAGTTTAATTATGAGAAATGAAATGAGAAATGAATTGTGAAAGAGATTGATAATGAGATAAATGAATTAATTGTGTGCCTAGTATGTTATTCAATTTTTAGAGTTCTGGGTTTGGCGACAAGCCTATGAATTGCTGGACAGGTGAAAAGACCGGGTCGTAAGCCGAGTCCAGCTGATAAATGTGGAATATGATATTTTTGAGGTGAAAAGACCGGGTCATAGGCCTCAAAAATAGTAACAGTCTAGCCGGGTTGAGGACCAAGATACTGGGGCCCTAGGGTCTAGCCGGGTTGAGGTCCAAGAGACTGGGTCTGTTACACTATCCATGGATAGATATATATATGTATCGCCTATGGGCTTGATGAATGTGATTATGGACCAAGCAGTAACTCTGAACTTTGAATAACATATTAGATCCTTTTTGGGCCCATGCTTGTCTTTGTTTCAATGTGAATCATAAATGGTAAAATAATTGAATAAGATAATGAAATGTAATGTTATGAATTATAGCATTTTGAATATGATCTCTATTGTTGAAAGTATGACATTGTAATTGCATTAAAGCATATTGTTATTGTGGTTTGTACCACTAAGCCTATGGCTTAGCGCGATTGTGGTTCATCGCACAGGTGACAGGGTAGAACCGGAGAGTTTAGCTAGACCGAGTCGAGTCTAGACTCTGAAGTGTTGATTGTGGGCTTAAAGATCAGAGACAAACTGCCAAACATGTATAAATTTTATGTTTTGTAAACATGGATTTTGATGTATTTATATATTTAAATACCACTACATTTTCCGCTGCAAATGAATAAATATTTTATCTAGTATAGTTTATAATATAATTTGAATGTTTTAAGTTTTCTTATAATGTTGTTAAATTGAAAGATTGATTTGCTTATTATAAACCGTGGCACTCCTGTATTCGGTATATGTATATTACAGGTGTAGTAGTATGTAGTGCGCGTATACGGGGTATAGGGGTGTTACACATAGCGTTGTACCTTTTGGTATATACTTGCTATGGGAACCTAAGCCTTTCAACTAAAGACTAAAGTTCATGTAATTGACCTAGTTACTTTCCTTAGGTTTTACCCCAAATGCTTGTTGTTTGACTATGGTTAGTTTATCTCAGTTTAAATCATGGCTTATTTGATTTATTCTTTTTTTAATATGATCTAAGTACATTGTAAGCTCAAAATAAATTTTTTCTTTAAAGTCCAAAATACCAAACCAATTTTTAAAATTTTTCAAAATGGTCTTTGGATATAAAACTTTTCCAAAAACTAGTTCTTTTCTCATGACTCAAATACAAAGCCCAAAATCCATTTTTTCTAAAATCTTTTTACAATGGGCTTAGAAACAAAATTATTTTCATAACCTTTTGAAAGAGCTTACAAATATTTAGGTCAATTATGAAATACCAAAAATTAATTGTGAGCCTAGTTTATAATAAAAATTATTAATCATGGGCTTATTTTTGGCATGAATCATTAGTTACTTTTTCAAGTGAGAAATCTATTTATAATAAATCCCTTAATTTAGTTTTAATCCAATATAGCATAAAAGCTACTATAGTTGGTTGAATGGATTAAAACCTAATTAATGAGAATTATCATGAACTGATTTTTTTTAAAATATAACTATTGGTTAAAACGCCTGAGAGAATTTTTTAAAAATAAGATACCCCATGCAGGTATTTTGTAACCATATACCTAGGAAAAGAGACTCGCCATCCGTGTGTGGAAGTTATAAGGTTGGAAGGGACATTCTACTTATCTTTGTTTATTGTTTGTAAATACATGCATACATGCATACATACAATGGTATCACATATCATTAATCCTTTCTGGCTCATAGCCCTGGATTACGACAGTTCAAAAGCTTATGACAATTTGACCTATCCCGGAGATGAAGAATCTAGCAGCGACTTAATTACCTTCTCACTAAAAGCAATGGAGCCCGAACAAATTCAAAGCATGGTGGATGATGCCCTCAATGCCAAGATGGAAGAAATAAAGGAGGCCTTGGCTGAGACCATGAAGAACCAATTGGTTGCAATTTTAGAAAATAATGTCGAAGCATCTGCTAGCACCAAGAAGCCAAAGGACAAGGGGAAGGCTAAAGTTGGTGAAGTGGTTTTTAATGATGAAAAGGTAGTCATCGATGATGATGATGATTGGGCTCAATACTTCCAAGATCCTCAAGATAAGAAGAAGGAACCAAAGGTTGTTGAAAGATCAGCTGTGGAGAAAACTGAAACTTCAGATGTTGAAAAAATGATTGCTGACCTGGAAAACAAGTTTGAAAAGAAGCTGAAAACTGAAGAAATGTCCGAGGTTGACAAACTGTTTGAATAAGATGAGAAGGTCCCTTATAAGTTCAAAATGCCTTCCTTCGCTAGGTACAATGGTATTGGAAACCCTCATCTCCATGTGAAGCAGTACATCATTGCTATGCAGTCTGCCTGAGCCACTAAGGCTCAAACTCTAAGATATTTCATGCTCTCATTGGACCCTGTTGTCCAAAATTTGTTCAACACCTTAGAAAAAAGTACTCAAAAAGATTGGGACATGTTGTACAAGGCTTTCATTTAGCAGTATGGGTATAATGTCAAGTTGGAAGTTACCTTAATGGAGGTGGAAGCCATTAGGCAACGACTAAATGAGAATTTTGTGGACTATGTGAAAAGGTGGAGGAATAAGGTTGCATTACTCAGGAAGAGGCCAGATGAATCTGATCAAATAAGGATGATTGTGAGAGGGGTGTTGCCTAGTCTTCGTGAAAGGAGTCTTTGTGAAAGGATGTCTCATATACTCATCCGGGATTTCAAAGATCTTCTCTAAGCTGGTTTGCAAATAGAAGAGTGGGAAAGAGAGAAGAAGTATTTTTCTTCAAAATGAAATTATCAGTATGGCAATCAAAGTACACATAAAGAAGTCGATGTCAATACAACTGGTCAAGCAAATAGAAGGCAGTTTTTAGATCTAGGGAAGCCTTTGTCTTAGGTCTTCAACAAGCTACAAAAGGAGGGACTATTACAACCATTAACTCCTCGACCTTTGCCGAATCTTTTGCCCCCAAAATTTGATACTAAAGCCTTTAGTGAGTTTCATCAGACACAAGGACATGAGACAGACACATGCTTACAACTAAAACATGAAATCCAAAATTTTATTGACAGTGGTAAGCTACCCGAGCTGGATATGCCCAATACCAAAAGCAATCCTTTGCCTAGGTTCAACAGAGTGCCACCACTAGCAACTTTCATGGTAGGAGGAGGATTGGAGGAAGATCTTGTCTTATCCTCCTTTCAAGATGAGAATATTGAAGTTGTGAAAAGAGAATAAGCATAATTCAATAAACTTCCCTTGTCTTGTTTGTTTTTGTTATTTGTTTTATTTGTTTTATTTGGTGTTTTATGGAACAATCATATTTTTCAAATTTAAAGTTATTTGAATAAATTACTTTCATTAAAAATTTTATTGGTCTTTGTTCTTTTTGGTGCTCAACCGATGATGAATCTAGCTTGATATTTATAAATTAGCATATCTATGCATCATGATTCGAATGACTTTACTAGGTGAGGAAATTACTCTATAACATTGAGCTGTGTATGCTTACATAGAGAGGGCTCCTGCAAAATTACCTTTGTCTAGGTCCTAGTCAATCTTAGAACATGTTTTGATGGACTTTTGAGGCGAAATTAAACTTTGCTTATTTAATAGAGAAATGATCTAGGCATTATTTGGTTAGCCAACAACTAGTATCCACCCTATTAAATATCAATCCCTAGTTGTCCCTTTGAGCCTTTATGAAATTTTAGCTTTCTTTTCATTGGCGTACAAACCCCAACAACCTACCCTGAGTTATTGTGATACTTTTGATAAGTCTTATGATCACTAAGGTGAAGAGGCAAGAAGATCAAAGAAAGGAATAAATAGTAAAGACCATGAGGATAGTTGAAGTTCTCAAGACCATAAGGGTAGTTGAAGTTCATCTGAATTAGACCAAATATCACAGATAAAGTTAGGACTGAAGCAGATTAATACCACTCCACTCATCCATTACCAGAAATACAAGTTGGTACAAACAAGACAACTCTTTTGGAGCTAGACAAAAAAAAATAAATAAAAAAATAAAAAAAGAAGAAAGAAAAAGAAAATAAGATAAAACCCAAAACGGTTCAGAAATCCAACCGAGTTCACTTTTACCTAAGGCATCAAAAGGATTCCATTTTATTTATAAGGAAAGTTTGACTGGAATTGGTTCAACCCAACCAAAGATTCGATCAAAATTAGAGAGAAATGAGAAAGACCATCTAGTTTTTGAAAGTCATGTACTTATCGATCCTATAGAGAAGGACAAAATAATAAAAATGCTCAAAGAAACAGAAGAGTAAGAAAAAGAAAGAGAAAGAAAAGGGAAAAGAAGAAAAGAAATGAATTTGGGCACCAAACCTTTTGCAAGGGCAAAGACTGTCCTAATCGAGATTCAGATTAATGTCAAAAAAAAGAAAGAAGAATGTTCAAAGCTCTACCTTTTCATGTTCCCAACTGTCTAAAGTTCCAACAAACAGTTTGTAGTGTGAAGGTTTGTCCATTGTGTCATATCAGCTCCAATCTCAAAACGGCTTTCATTAAACCCATGTCCCTTATAGACCCCATTTCAAGCCTATCAAAAACCTATTGATCTCTCTTGGTAGGTTAAGTCTATTAGTGGAGATAGTTTGACTAAGAATGCATATGAGATAGACAAAATTTAAACTCAATGAGACCTTTGTCCAAGTAATGTGTATGTGCCTATCTGAAGTGCAACAATTCTTTCTTAAATAGAAATGATTCCCGAGTTTGGTACTGTAATATCCCAATTTATGCCCTAGAAGTTTTGAATATTATGGTTGTTTTAATTGGATTGAATGTATGTGTCAAATTGAAAGAGAAAAGAATTTTTAAAGGAAGTGTATATGTTGCATATATGGTAGTCTAAATAACATATGCATAAGTCAAAAGGGATGGTCAATGGAAGAGGATATTTATTTGTGATATGTGAAATTACTTAAATGGGCATATGAGTGACAAGAGTTAAGTTTAAATGGATGAGGGCATTTAAGTAATTGTTGTGTTAGAATTGCATGGTGGAGATTTAAAGAAGAAGAGAAGTTTGACTTGTCATTATTTCTTTTCTTCTCTTCTCTTTTGGTGTGGCCGGCTATCAAAGGAAAGGGAGAGGAAGAGAGGTGTTCTAAGTTCTAAACATCAAATTGAAGGGAGAATCAAAGGATTAAGTTGGAGATTTGTGAAATTTCTTCAATTGAGGTAAGTACTCTCTTGTTTTCCTTTGTTATTTTGAGGTTGTGTTTGAAGTGAGTTATGAATTGTTGATCTTATGATTGAGTGTGTTTGAGATGTGTTTATAAGTGTTGAGATTGATTGTAAGTTACAAAGTTAAATTGGTGTTGGTTTTGGTTTGAAGATGGTAAGTTAAGTGGATGTGGATATTGAAAGAACAAGAGTGATGTTGGTTTAGGGTTTTGAAGTGTTGAGTGATTAAATGTGTTGTTGATGTATTGTTATTGTGAATATTGTGATGAGCATGCAAGATATGTGTTAATGACATTGTTTATATTCATTTGAATGGGGTTATGTTGTGCATAATGTGTTTAAATTCAATCAAAAGAGATTTGGCCATGTTTAAGGTTTTTAATCATGAGAGACACGACCAAACTAAGGAAGAGACACGACCAAACTATAGAATTTTGGGAGACACGGCCAAGTCTAATGAAAATGTGGCCGTGTTGGATGATTTTTAGAGAGACACGGTCGTGTCCCTTGCCCATGTCTGCCACTGCCAATTTGTGTTGAGAGACACGGCCACAAGCTTGGCCGTGTCCCTTGAGTGTGTTGGCTACTGTGAGTGTCCTTTGCTCTTCTTGCTTTGTTGAGATTGAACATACATATGATGATGCATATGACACTATATGAACAATGTTATGTGTTATGCATTGTGAATCTTGTGAATGGTAATGTGTTGTATGAATAATGTACTTTGTAATGTTAAATCAATGATGCTATATGTAAAATGTGAAGGATATGATGAGGTAATTGATTATGTATAGCTTGATGGGAGTAGTTCTTGAGATAAGGGCAAACTTACCTAGATGCATTCTTTTATATGATTTTGAAACTTAAAACAATGTTAAGTAAATTACCAAATTGTTAATACAATGTGACTAATGTTGTTATTTGTATAGTGTGAAAGCTATAAGGATCATCCAAAAAGGTATGTGTAATGCAATTTGTTATGATAAATGTTTTAATAATGATTGAAATGAAATAAATGGATATGTTGTTTATATGACGATGAATTTGAGATTCATGTGCAATGAAATTGATTATGTATGCTTGAATGATGAAGTGTGTAATGTGAATTGAGACATCAAGAGATGTGGAACTAATGTTCTGAGATACAAATGTGATGTGAAGCCATTATGATTGGCTATGATGATTCAATTGAGAATGGAAATGATAATGAAATAATAAATGAATGGTGTGGCTAATGTGTTATTCCATTTTCAGAGTTTGTTGTTGGTGGCATGCCTAATGATAGTAACAATCTCTTGAAGTTAGGTTGGGCTTGATCCTTGAAGCCAAGTTGGGTAGAAGTTTAACAAGTTTTACTCCCTTTGAAGCTTGGTTGGGTCTAGTCCTTGAAGCCTAATTGAGATGTTACAACCCTTGAAGCTAGGTTGGGTTGGTTCTTGAAGCCAAGTTGGGTTGAGACTTAGCATGCTTTGTTCCCCTTGAAGCTTGGTTGAACCTAAATCCTTGAAGCCTAGTTGGGATGAAGATAATGATAATGTGATAATAAAACCAAAGCATTAACTCTGAAAGTCGAATGGCATATTAGTGTCTTTTGGGCCCGAGTCTGTCTTTGTTGTCAATATGATATACAAATGTTGAAATAAATGAGTAGTGAGATCTATGGTGGCTTTGTTGGAAATGTGATTCATGATTGGTGAATTGTGAATAAGATAATGTTATGAAGTATGTTGTGTAATATGTGTATTGATATATTGGTTGTGAGTATTAATGATGGATTGTGGTTGGTGATAATGATATGTATATAATATATGAAATTAGTCGAGATATATGAAAGGTGCAATTCAAAAGGAAAAACATGACAAGATACTAATGATACATGGAAGTGATATTTCATTATATGTTAGAATTTCTATAATGTATGTTTATATGTTATATTTGTACTACTAAGCTCTCGGGCTTAGCGCGGATGTGTAATCGCGCAGGTAACTAGGTGGAAGATATGAAGTCTTTCGTTATGCCACGAGACGAGTAAGAGTTTGTCGAGACCAACTAGAGGGTGATGCATACATGTATAATTTTTAATTATGATGTATTTCTGACAAAAGTATATTTATATGTATCAATGAAGTTTTGATAAAGATAAGATTATGATATATATATGTAAGATCATTAAAAGTATAATGATTTCGTAAATGTTCTTTAAATTTATGTATTGTGGTTTGAACTCTGTTAAAGGTTTTAAAAATGTAACGAAAAGTGACATCCTTATACTTTATATACTTACTGTATGTATACCGGGTGTATGTATAGTACTTATATGGAGTATCGGGGTGTTACAAGTACAGTAACTAGGGTTATCATGTTATAGATATGTTAATTTGAAAAATCAAGTCCTAAGATAAATTGACATTAATTTGGCAAAACCAACATTTAATTTCAAAATCAAAATTCAAAATTGAAAATTAAAAAAAATCAAGTTACGGGGAGTATGTTGAACTATCGAACCTCGAAGGACACATTGGGCAAAGGAAATGATTACTGGTAAGGTTATGAAGAAGCTACCAATTGACATACTGAATCATAATTTGAAATGGATGTATCTTTGCTGCTTGGGGCCTCCATTATTCATGTTTTCAATATCTCAAAGATAAAATCCATAAATGTGAAGCATCCTGTCATTCCAAAGCAAGACCTAAATGGGCATCTTGAAGGAGTCAATGAGAACACTTCAGCAGATCACCTTGGTCTATGAGTCAACGGAACCACTGTAAGTGTTATTCATGCATATCATACATACATGAGCATATCACATTGCATTTTCTTGTATTGTATTCTTTGTCAAAGCGAACAACAGATACTCTATGAAGCAAAGAAGAAGTGGGTATAGAATCAGGGGGGCATAGAAGACCCATTGCTTGAGGAAACTCCAGTAATTTTGCGAAAGAAAGAAGAAATGCATGCTTGTTCGAAGAACTAGATAATCTACAAACATTAACCAAAGTCCGCATAGAAAAATCATGGGGGCCAAGGAGAAGATATGAAGACTAGCTAAAAAAATGGCTGAAATTTTTTGCAAAAGTGTAAAGGAAGAACAAAGAGAATGGAAAAAGAAGAAATTTAGAACTCTCAAAAGAACAAGGATGCAAAAGACAAAATATCAATCCAGCTAAAAGAGCTGAAGCCAGGATAAAGACCCGATCTCCAATGGATAAATATCCATATTTCAAGGGTAAAGACCCGATCTCCAATGGATAAAGATCCATGTTTCAAGCGTAAAGACCCGATCTCCAATGGATAAAGATCCATGTTTCAAGGGCAAAGACTCGATCTCCAATGGATAATGATCCATGTTTCAAGGGTAAAGACCCGATCTCCAATGGATAAAGATCCATGTTTCAAGGGTAAAGACCCGATCTCCAATGGATAAAGATCCATGTTTCAAGGGTAAAGACCCGATCTCCAATGGATAAAGATCCATGCTTCAAAGGTAAAGACCCGATCTCCAATGAATAAAGATCTATGTTTCAAGGGTAAAGACCCAATCTCCAATGGATAAAGATCCATGTTTCAAGGGTAAAGACCGATCTCCCATGGATAAAGATCCATTTTTAGTGGGTAAAGACCCACAATCCATTAAAGAATAGAACAACTAGTTAAGCCAGAATTCTCAACTGATAAAAGGTCAGTTAAACTCAGTTTTGGGTCCAAGTACCCAACCCGATCTCGGGTCTAGAATCCAAATCCAAAATTCATCTCAGGTCCAGAATCCAAATTATTTTAGAGTCCAGAACTCAAACCAACCTTGGTTACAAAGTCCAATTTGGCTCTAAATCCAGTCAAAAATCACATTGTTTTTTTCTCTCTTTTGTTGTAGTCTCAGATCGCTCGAGCAGGGGATAAACTGCAGACCCTTAATTTTTTACCTAGTCTAGTCTAATATTTTTAAACAGTCCAAAATAATTTTTATGATATTTTAATTAAATAATATTTATTTAATAATATTTATTTTAATAATAAAAATAAAAATAAAAACAAAAAAATCGGCGACGAAAATCGTTGGCGACGAATTGGCCACAAGCCAATTCGCCCAATTCATCGCAGGAAAAACTTGCAGTAAATTGGCCTGTGGCCCGCTTCCAGCCCGCAGCATCTCGCGGAAAATTTTTCACCAGCGCAATTTCGTACCCAGTAGCCCGGCCCACGCATAATTTTTTCGAAACCCTATTCTACTTAGTTTTTAATTTTATTTCCTAAACGATTTTTATTTTCTTAACCAATTAGTATTAGATTTTTATTTTTTCTTATAAATACCATATTAAAACATAGAAAAAGGGATTGAGGCTTTGGACTTGGGATCGGACTTTGAGGGGACGACCAAAATTAATCAAGAATTCCAATTGGACTTTTATACCTAGAAGCAGTCTGAAGCAGTGAAGAGCAAAAAGAACCCTTCCAACAACAAGGCAACAAGGCAGTGTTGTCTTGATCAAGGTTTCCTCATAATTTCAACCGTGCAATTGTGGTGGAACCAACAACGAAGGTTTGATCTTAACCAATAAATTCTTGTATTCACAGTAGCCATAACATGCTTTCTTTTTAATGTTTTGTTAAGGTATTTTGATATTAATTTCTCAAAAGTATGAAATTGTTGAGTCCGAATTATATGTTTTATGAACCAAAATCCTAATATCTTAATACTCGTTAAATTAATTTTTGAAGTCTAAAACCCTAATTGCACTTTTCTAAAACCACAAAACAATAATATGTTTTGTTAAAACCCTAATCAAATCTATTTTTTTGAGATTCACAGTAGCCTTATTTTTTCAAGTATCAAAAGCTTTAACCCTAATTAATTCTTCTTTCCAAAATCACACAGTAGTATTATTCTTTTAAAAATAATATTAGTTCCTCAAAATCCCAAAATCCTATTTTCTAAATCTTAAACCCTAAAATCTTAATTTTCAACACCAAAACCTACAACGTCAAAAGCCAGTTTTTAAAATTTTCTGGGTGTTGCCCCTTAACCCAACCTTCTAATCGGCTAGCGGGACCACCGTATGGGCTTGTCGAAAGGCTCAATATTCATTTGTGTATTATGACTTTTCTTTTTCTAAAGCCCTAATTTAGTAATTAAAATTCTAAAGCCCTATTTTAAGATGTGAACCCTAAATTTATATATTTATTGCTTTATTTAATTTTAGATTTGATTATGTAGTTTATTATATGTTTTGATGATTGATTTATTTAATTTCGATGTTTGATTGGTTTAATTTATCATGGAAGAATATTTTTTCAATTATTATTTGTTTATTAAAATTGTAAGAGGTATGTTTCCATTATTGGATACCTCATTAATTAATTTTCATGTAATTTAAATTGTTTTTATATTTTGGGATTAATGTAAAGGACACGTTTTCACCTTTTGATGGGTGTCCTATTTAGTTTTAGACATTGGACAATATAAGGACACGTTTTCATCCACGGATGGGTGTCCATTTATTTATTTTGTTTGAACATTGCTTTGATTTTAATATAATGTGTTTATTTTAATTGTTGTATGTAGTATGGATAATATCATTATATTTAAGAATTTTATAATATTAAGACATGAAAAGGAGGCCGTTTCTAATTATTCGGGCGTTGTGGGGGTGCTGGGCCATTTCTCACCTTCCCCACACGTACCTAACTTTTCAAACCCATTAAGGGGTTAGGGATTCCTTAGGAATCAAGTCATCCACCCCTTTCTTTTTTCTCGGCCTGTCCGGGTGGCTACTCCATTTTCTCTGGGTTTAGGCCCATGTTCTCTAAGGCCCCGAGCCTAAACAATGCCAAAGTCACAAGAACCATTCTACTAGGAATGGGGGCGAAAATCTCCACTCACAAGAGGGCAAAGCTTCACCTTTCAATTTTTGATTTTATACATGTACAAAATATTTTCAAACTCTCCTTCAATGTTCTGCCATGCAGGAAACAAGAGAGAATATGAGAGCTAAAGGGATAAAAATAGCTGAACTTTTTGCAAATCGGAAGCCATTAAATAATCAAAAGGTTAATCAAATAAAGAATGGAATAAATGAATAAAGATACAAATGATAGAAGGTCAGTCCAGCTAGAAAAGCTAAAATTGATCCGTTGAAGAATGGAACAAGTGCCTAGAAGAAAGCCTGCACCCTCAATTGACAGAAGGTTAGTCAGCTAGAAGAGTTAAAGTCAATATAAGATGAAGGTCCATCCTCAATTAGAATCCATTGAAGAATGGAACAAGTGGCTAGAAGAAACCCGCACCCTCAAATGAAAGAAGGTCAATCAACTAGAAGAGCTGAAGTCAATACAAGACGAAGGTTCATCCTCAATCAAAATCCATTGAAAAATGGAGGAAGTGGCTAGAAGAAAGCCATGACAAAAGATCAACCAGCTAAAAGAGCTGAAATTGAATGGCTGAAAGAAAGTGATGATGCGAAACTTATGCTATTGCAATACCGCAAGTGCACGGGTCTCTCAAGTAATAAAGTAGTGAGTGAGTTATCGTTCCACTGGGGACAAAGCCAAGTATTAGTGCAAATCTTAACTGTTGTTTAGCAAATCAATAGTTTTGTGAAGTTTTGTAATTAAAGATAATTAACTTAATAACTGAAAATAGAGAGAGATTGAGTGTTGAATGAATTGATTGATGATGAAAATACTATCCAGATATTGAATCCCCCTAGCCACAATTATATTTATGAAAATTAATTCAATTAAACCAAATAATAGAGTTGAATTGGTATTCCTCTAAATTAGACTAAAACCTTTCTCAAGTGAATTAATCCCTAATCACTAAGTAGAATGCTGGAATCTCTTCTCAAACATAATTAAGTAGATCTTGCATTAAGAATAAGGAATCATAAACCAAAGGATCTTGTAATTCTATCTCTAGTACTCCAATCAATCCTCAATCCTTATGAGTATTCAATTCATATCAAGCTTTCTCAAGTCAATAATGTGAAAATTGTAACCAATCAATAAGCATGCTATTACCAATTGGAAATAAATTATTAAGCATCATAAGAATAAAACAACTCAATCAAATGATTTAATTAAAAAAAATTATTCAATCCATACAATAAAGCTAGGGTTCATCAATATCTAGATAGAGAATGAGTTAGTTTATGTTCAAAACCATAAAACCAGAACAAGAGAAATAAGAAAAAGAATCCAAATAATTCATGGCGAATAATTTATATTTCTTCACTTGAATCCTTGAATCTTGGTTTAGGATATGTCTTCACCTTCAACCTCAGCTCCAAAACTCTCTTTTTCGCTCTAGAAGTCGGCTCTAGGTTATAAAATATGAAAATCCGATCCCTAATTCGTGCTTCAGCTTAGCTTTTATAGTGCAAATATTTTCGCCTGACACGCCTAGTGATACACGCCCATGTCACTAGGCGTGTCATTGCCACTGGGATTTTGAATATAAGGCACGTCCAGTGACACGCCCATGTCACTGGGCGTGTCACAGCCACTGTGAATCATTGCAATAGGTACGCTTGGTGACACGCCCATGTCACTAGGCTTGTCCATTCTTCTGTATGGCAGTATCAAGGGCACGTCCATTGACACGCCCATGTCCATGGGCGTGTCACTTGAAGAATTTTGCTCTTTTCCTCTACTTTCATCTGTAATTCCTCCAAAATGACCATAAACCTCAAAATATAGAGAATTCCTGAAATTAACCCTAAAAAGCACTTGAACAAACAAATTAAACTCAATTGGATAATAATCATATTAAGAAATAGGGGCAAAATATCATCAATTGTGCACTTATCAGAAAGCCAGAATACTCAACTGACAAAAGGTAAGTCAGCTAGAAGAGCTGAAATTGATGGCTAGAAGAAAGCCAGAACCCTCAACTGACAGAAGGTCAGCTAGTTAGAAGAAATGAAATTGATAGCTAGAAGAAAGCCGAAGCTCTTAACTAGTATAAGGTTAGTCAAACTAATCACGAGTCCAGAACCCAAACCAATCACGGGTCCAGAACCCAAACTAACTCATGGGTCAAGAATCTGAGACAACTACGGGTCCAGAACCCAAGCCAAGTCACGGGCCTAGAACCTGAATCCTATCGCGAGTCCAAAATTTGAACCCATTTTCAAGTTTAAAACCCATCCAGATCTAAGAACGGCTCAAAATCGTATTGCTTTTCACTCTCTAAATAAATTCAATATCATTCAAGCAGGGGACAAAATTGTAGATCCTTAATTTTAGTCCGGAATAAATTCAAGAAGCTTAAACATGGTCCGTTACAATTTTAAAGAGCTTAAACCTAGTTTAAAAGCTTGAATCAACCTACTCTAATTTATAAATGGCCAAAATAAATTTATAAACAAGTTCGGTCCAAGAATTAGAAAAAATTGGATTCAGTTTGAGTTGGCCACTCCAAATCAACATGAACCCAACTCATGTCGATTTGGACACTCCACATCGACATGAACCCTATGCTTAGACGATTCTAAATGAGTTTGGTTTGTTTAGGAATCCTAATCATGTTTAAATTGTCCAAATCTTGGAACTGGATGAGGATTAACAAGGAGTGCTAACCCTAATTGATACATTATAAATAGGAAAGAAGAGGGAAAGCCAAGGGGGCAGTGATGATTAAGAAAGATAAACAATAATTAACAAGAAAAGAATTGATATAGAAATTGAAACTAAAACACACGAGGATCAACACAACAATTGTCTCCGGATTGCATTCACTCAATGAAATACCAATTGATCCAGGAAGACTTCTAAATGAGCTTGGTTCAAAAAATTAAAATTGGTGGAGCCTACAATATAGGTATCATCTTCTCACTTTGTTTCAATTTCAATTAATAATCTTGGTATTATGAAATAGGCATACTGTGAAGTTTGTATGAATTTTATGAAACTATAATTCTTTTAATTCCATTCGAGACTTAAAATTGATATCTCTTCTAACATTGCATTATTTAGGACATAATTTTCATGGTTAATAGTAATCCATCTTTCAAAACCCTAATTCCATAAGTGTAAAACCTTAATTCTTTAGGCTTAAACCTAGTTGGCATTTCTTAGTCTAGTTTGCATACTAAGCTTTAAAATTTCATTTTAAACTCTAACCTTACATGTGTTAATCTTAATTTGCAATTTCCAAATCATGATCTTGCATATTAGACTTTAATTTTAGGGTTGAGTTTTTATATTACATGCCAAAGACCTTAGATTAATATTTAGATTAATATTAAAACCCTAGGCTAGCCTAAAAACCCTAATTTTAAGATCAACCCCTAATTCACATTTTAAAACCCTAATTTTCATGTTGTAGTCATAGTTTGTATATTAAACCCTAGAATTTCATGTCCATTTATAATTGAAACTATAGATTGATTG
The DNA here is from genome assembly GCA_947685225.1 of Garcia nutans. Taxonomy (NCBI): domain Eukaryota; kingdom Viridiplantae; phylum Streptophyta; class Magnoliopsida; order Malpighiales; family Euphorbiaceae; genus Garcia; species Garcia nutans. Next base: position 7,964,661 of record CANTUV010000024.1, on the reverse strand, counting down.
TTTGATATATTGTTATATACTTTATAATGAATGATGAATTTTAGTTGTTTTATTGCTAGTTTTGGTTAATTAAATTACGTTTATTTGAGTTTTAAAGATTATAAAAGGCATGTTTCCACCTTATGGGTGCCTTAGTTATTTTTAATTATATAATTTATTTTATGAACTTTGGGCTTTTGTAAAGGACACATTTCCACAAATGATGGGTGTCCTATTTTATTTACTTGTATCTTGGATATTAAATAGTTATAAGAGCATATTTTCATCCTTGGATGTATGCTTATTTTATTTGCATTTCAATAATGTGATGGATGCTTATTTCTTTTTATTACATGTAATATGGATAATATAATAATAATAATAATAATAATAATAATAATAATAATAATAATAATAATAATAAAGAATTCAATAATATTTAGACCTGAAAAAGAGGCTGGTTCCAATAAACCGAAAGCTATGGGGTGCCGAGTCATTCTCACCTTTTCTATACGTACCCAACTTTTTGAACTCAATAGGGGTTGGAAATTCCTTAGAAATAGTGTCATCCACCCCTTTCTTTTCTTTCCCGATCCGTCCAGGTGGCGACTCCATTTCTCTGGGTTTAGACCTATATTCTCTAAGGCCTAGAGCCTAACAGTGTCAAAGTCGCAACAATCATTCCACAGGGAGTATGGGCAAAAATCTTCGCTCACACTCACACTTGTACCTAAATCACATAAAACTTTATGAAATTCCACTTCTCCAATTGTATAAGGAATTGAAAAACTCCCTGAATCTTTTAGCTGTGAAGGAGCTATTTTTGAATCAAAGTGTTGCACGCTTTAGTGAGTGCGATCTTTGTATTATCTTCAAGCTTCCTTTTGTTAGATAGCAACTCCTTAAGGAACTTTACATAAGTAGGCATCTGTGCTAATGCATCTGTAAAAGGAATGTTAATGTGAAGTTGTTTAAAATTTTTTAATAATTTTTCATATTGCTTATCCAACTTTTGTTGTTTCAGGCTTTGAGGAATGGGGATTGGAGGCTCATATAGCTTGATTATTTCTTTTGGTGCCTCTTTAACTTCAAATTTGTCTTGCTTTTCCTCTTCTTTTGAAGGATGTAAATCAAAAGGTAAAGTCTTCACTTTAGTTTGGCTTGGTCGAGCTCCTTGGTTGCGAGTATCAAGTGAAATTTCTATTTGCCCCACTTGGATCTCAAGGTTTCTATTTTGAATTGCAAGTTGTTCCATCCTTGATTCAAACTTCTCACATTCTTTCCAATTTTATCAAAGCATTTAAAAGAGACTCCAATGAATTTTTCCAAGGAGGCCTCATAAGATGGCTTTTCAGGTTGTGGCACTTAACTTTAGGTCCTCATAAAAGGTGGTTGGTATGGCCCCTTTTGATTATTTTGATTCTCCCAAGCTAGATTTTGATGATTTCTCCATGAGGGGTTGTAATTGTTGCCTTGAGGAGAATTAAAGCCTCTATTTTGATTTCCCATAAATTGTACTTGCTCCATGATTCGACAATTAGTACTTTTATGGTTTCCTCCACATCCTTCACAATTTAATGGTAAAGATGCAAATTTGACATGTTCTAACTATTTGATGAGTGCATCTACCTTGGTTAAAAGCAAGAAATAGTTGTCAACTTCATGAAGGCCAGCAACATTTTGTGTATTATTCCTTTCTGAAGACCAATAATAATTGTTTGCTACCATCTCTTTAATTAGTTCATAAGCATCTTCGAGTACCTTATTCATAATAGCTCCTTTAGCTAATGCATCAATTGTACTCTTGATAGATGATGTAAGCCTATTGTAGAATGTTTGAATCAAGAGCCAATCCGGTACTCCATGATGGGGATATCTCCTTTGAAGATCTTTGAACCTCTCCTAAGCTTCATATAAAGTTTCTACATAAGATTGGATGAAGCTAGTGATGTTATTCCTTAGCGTAGTAGTTTTAGATGGTGGGAAGTATTTGGCTAAGAATGTTGAAGCTAATTGATCCCATATGGTGAATGTGCAGGTACTTTAGATAAGAGTTATCTCTTTGCTTTATTTTTAATGAGACTGGGAAGAGCCTTAAAATATTGGCATCATCAGAAATGCCATTAATTCTGAAAGTACCGCACATCTCTAAGAAGGTGGCAATGTGAGTGTAAACATCTTCGTGATCCAAGTCATGGAAGGTTGATTATTGCAATAAATTTATGAGTGAAGGCTGAGTTAAAAATTGTTAGCTTGAACTGATGGTCTCATAATGCTTGATCTAATGTTAGCAATAGGTAAGGCATAATCCTTGAGAGGTCTAGGCTGAGCTCTCGATGCCTCATTGTTTAATCCCTCGTTATTTGGCATGTTCCCTTCTTCTTCAGATGAGTAAAGAGGATTGTCAATAGGAAATTCAGCTGAAGTTCCCTCCACTTTATTCTTTAGCCTTTCCTTCCTTTCTTTGTTTTCTTGTACAAAACCTTTCAATTTCAGGATTGTAGGGTATAAATGGGTATTTGGATTGTTGTGCATATAAACCCTAAATCTGCAAGAAAAAGAAAGAAACTTTAAAAGTAAAAAAAAATAAAAATAAAAGGTCCAAAGTAATAATAGTTTAATATTATTAATATTAGAATGGTCACCTTCCCTAACAATGGTGCCAAAAATTTGTTAGGGCCTAGTCTAGCTATCTGTAAGTGCACAGTTCATAATCAAGTAATAAAGTGTGAGTAGAGTATCGTTCCCACAAGGAAGGGTATCCTAAGTATTAAACAATTAAACTAACTATTATTTGGATGTTAAATTAATGTGAATTGAAAACTAAAATTATCTAATGATCAAGCTGAACTGAATTTTGAATTTAAATATAATATTTTTGGCATTACAGTTAAACCTATCCTCATTGATTCACTATTAATTTCCTAAAGTATTGACACAATCTGAATATACTCTTGATTATTGGTTCGGTTCTCCTAAATTAAGATTAGTTTCTCTCAAATGCTAAACCTAATATTAAACTTAACGTTGTATCTACTCTCGTGATCATAAGCAAATTAAGCCAACTCATTAAGATTAGTAAGTAACCTTTGTATCAACCCCTTAAGTGTTTACCCTATCTCTAGGCGCAAACTTAAACCTAAGATTGTTACCTCCTTTAACTAATATTGTGCTTACACTCTTACTCTATCACACAATACCTAAGATCAATTAATTATTGGTCAGATAATCAAAGCATTAAGTTTAAAAATAACAAAATAATAAAGAGTAAACTTCAATTCAATCAAATTAAAAATAATTACTTCATAGATAAATCAAATAGTAAAAATTTAACCCTAATAGGTTTTTAGTTACTCATGATTGAAATGAAAATTAAATAGAAAGAGTAGAAAATAGAAGACAATTAATATTGTGTCTTCTGTAACTAATATTGTGCTTCCACTCTCGCTCTATCACACAATACCTAAGATTAATTAATTATTGGCTAGATAGTCAAAGCATTAAGTTTAAAGATAACAAAATAATAAAGAGTAAACTTCAATTCAATCAAATTAAAAATAATTACTCCATAGATAAATCAAATAGTAAAAAATAAACCCTAATAGGTTTTTAGTTACTCATGATTGAAATAAAAATTAAATAGAAAGAGTAGAAAATAGAAGACATAATTGAAATTAAAATTAAAAGAAAAAGAAAAGAAAAAAACTAGAAAGATTATACGTAGAAAGAAGGAAGCCTCTTGAACTTGAATTGCTCTTGCACAAAATTCTCTCTTCTCTTCAAAGTTAACTCTAAACAAAAATCTAGAAAATTATCTCTTCTTTTTCAGTTGGAGGATCTAAGGTATTTACAAGGGCTTAGGAAACTTCTTTTGCAAGTAGAAAAAAGGTTAGGATAGGTTTAGAAGAGTTTCAATTGAAAAAGAAGTTAAATTTTAATTGAAGGAAAACAAATCCTAACAAAATAAGGAACTTGTAAAATTCATATATTATCTAATAAAGTCCAATCTAGGTTTGGGCTCTCATGATAATTGTATTTCTTAAAGGTAGATAAATTTAGGCTTTTGAATCACTCAATTTGGGCTTCAAAAGCTCAAATTATGGCCTTTTGAAATAAACTGGTTTGGACAGAATTTCTATTCCAATTTGGATTCATAGCTCTGATTTTGCATAGCTGTTTGGAGACCCAAACAAACTCAGATTTGTACAAATAAGACCATTATAAAAAGCTTGAAATGTTTTCTAAAAATTTCATGAATAATAATTTCTCATTCAAGAACTTTAAGATAATCAAAATCTCATGTAAATCTTCAAATGTCAAATCTACCCAAATCTGGAAATCACATAACATGCCCTGACAATAGCTGTTTGGTTCCCATAGGCATGTGTCTTGACTTTCTTTGTCTTTTTGCATATTTTTCTTTAATTTTCCTTAATTTTAATCAAAAACTTGTATTTTGACACTTCAAGTTAAATAGAATAAATTCTAACTTCAACAAAAAAATACATCAAATTCAATTGAAAACAATTAAAAATATGGTTAGAATTATCTAAAATATTAGTCAAAATACAACTCTATCAGTCATACTTTACATATAATTTATTAATTATTCTCTTTATATTTTTATTACTATCAATTGAATTTGATGAGTTTATATTGTGAAAGCTAGAGTAATTGTGATCTTGAAATTTTGGCTTTACAAAATGTGAATTTGGATCTCCAAGAAAAGAGATGTAAAATAGAAGGGCAGATAAACGAGTTCAAAAATAGAAGAAAATGACTATGCACGGTTATACAAATCGCTATACGTGGTTGTGCACTTGAAAATACAACTAGAAGACCAAAAAGAGAAGTCCAAAATCATTTTGATTTCCAAGGCCCTACATTTTCAGTTTGCACAGCCATGCAAATCAAAATGAATCTATCCAAAAATTTAAGTGGCAAATCAAGTGAGGCTAGATGATTTTTGAAGTCCACGACTATGTAAATCAAAATGCACGGCCCTTTATTCTATTTTGGCACTATTTTGAGGTGAATTTCATGGCACGACTGTGGGAATCATTAGACGGTTGCAAATCACGATCTTGTGCAAATTCCTAATCAATTTTGAAGACTCTAGGCCTTTTCCTAATCAAAATAGATGATCTCCAAGACCTCTTTATAAAGCAAAGCCTCCTTCTCAAATTAAAGATCCAATTCTTATTATATTTTTTAGCCGTATTCTTAAGATTTTTTTTGGAGAGAAAGAAGGATGCTTGGTTTAAGGAAGAAAATCAAGTTCCAAGAAGAGCTCCATTCAATCCGAGAAAGATTTAGAGTTTGATTTTTCTTGTTCTTTAATTCATAATGTTTTCAAATTTTTGCTTTGATTCTTGTATTGTTTTCTTTTCAGTCATGAATAACTAAAATCCTAATTAGGGTTAGATCCTTATTTTGATTTTTCTAAAGAATAATTCATGATTATTTGATTTAATTATATTATCTTTTTTGTTATTTTGTTATCTTTGTGCTTAATATTATTATTTATCTGGCCAATAATTATTGAATTTGAGATGTTGTGTGATAGAGTGAGAGTGAAAGTATAACATTAATCAAAAGAGATAACAATCTGAAGTAGTTTTTATTTAGAGATAAAGAGAACGCTTAAGATGTTGATTAAAAGATTCTCACAAATTCTAATGAATTGACTTAATTATTTATACTCATAAGAGTAAACATAAATGTTATGTTTTTTTTTTTGGAAACATAAATGTTCAGTTCAATATTTATTTTAAATCTTAAGAGAGACTAGAATTTCATTTAGGAGAATTCAACTAATAATAAAAAAAGAAGAATAAAAGTGAATCAAAAACTTAGGAAATTAATAGTTAATCAATATAAGAGTTTAGTTCAATTGATTTCAAATTCAATTTAATTTATTTAATTCTAAAGCAATTTTTTTTTCAAATAATAAATAATTTAGTTGTTTGGTACTTAGAATATTACTTACTTATGGGGAATAATACTCTACTCACCTATGCACTCGCATAAATAAGGATAAGTATAGCGCAATAAGTTATTAGTGTTGTTGTTGGAGAAAACGACCCTTCTAATATTTATAATATTGAATTGATATTATTTTAGATTTCTTTTATTTGTACTGTTAATTTATTTCTTTTTTTCCCTTTGTAGATTTTATGATTGTATGAATAACAATTTCAACACTAAGCTTGAAGCATATAACCTTGAAATAGAAAAGTTTTATCATAAACAAATAAACATAATATATACTAAATATAAATATAATATATATTAAATATAAATTCTATATATACTAAGTATAAACTCATTATAATTTTTTGATATTTACAATTTGATAAAAAAAATTTAATATTTTTGAAAAAGTTTTTTTAAATATTTATGTAAAAAACTTCTTTACCGCGGTTGTTGTGTAAATAATCCAAAATCCACTAACATTGAAGTTGACACATCATCTTCAGAAAACCATCTCTCTGCTACTATTTGATTCTTATAAACCCTAAACCCTTCTCATCTCGATTAGCTAACGCCCAACGGCTTCTCTTGCTTCAAAATCCATTATTTTTTAGGGTAATGCTCCCTCTTTCTCTCTCCTCCTCTATATAACTTTTTTTTTTGTCAGACTATATAACTTTGTTATGAATTGGCTGGAAATTTTTTTTGTCTATAAATGTATATGGCAACTTCAAGAAATTAAATCTGTGAATTTATTTTCATCTGTTACAATTTTTTAAAGGAATTTTCTTTCTTCTTCTTCTTCTTCTTCTTTTTTGTTTAATTCTGGTTGAAGGCTAAATTAATTTGTATTGAAGAGAAATGGTACGGCCATATGGACTAAAAGGGAAGAAGCAGAAGAAGAGAAAGGAGAGATATGATAAAGAAGAAGATGATGTGGATGAGCAGCAGACCTTGGAAGGAACAAAACGAGCGATGATATCAAAAACTGAAATGGGTATTCAAAAAATTGAAAAAGAAACCGAAGAAGGAGAAGAAGAAGAAAAAGAAGAGATAGAAGGGCAAACACATGAAATGGATGGCATTCCAATTCTCCCCAATGATTCAAAAGCAAAAACAAATGGGATCATTTTCGTGCTCGAGAGAGCCTCTTTGGAAGTTGCTAAAGTTGGAAAGGTATGAGCATTGCAATTAATTGTTATAATATTTTATTAGATACATTTGGATTTATCTAAGTTTTGCATTAATTGGATTCAAATTTATGGTTTTATGCTCTCAGTGTGTGGGTTTTGTTGGAATTTCTGAATTGGCGTTTAATAATCTTGAATAGATTCTTCTCCTCCATCTAACTAGTTCTTTTTTATGCAGAATTACCAAATCTTGAATTCTGATGATCATGCAAATTTCTTGCGAAAGAATAATAAAAATCCTGCTGATTATAGGCCTGACATTGTTTATTAGGTTAGTTCACGTTGGGATTTGTTGTTTGCCACCACTTGTTTGCGTTTAATTGCCCTGGACTACTTAACAGTGTGCTGCATTTCTTATATTAGCACTATACATCATTGGCCTAGTTGTTTGAGGAGTCTTACTTTAGGACCAATACTGGCCTTTGTCCCCCTAATTAAGTTAAGAAAACAGTTTGTTGCAGCAATGTAAATTAACTTTCTTCCTTGTATCATAACTACTGATGATTTCAGGCTCTCTTATCAATCTTAGATAGCCCAGTGAATAAGGCTGGGAGGTTGCGAGCTGTCTATGTGAAAACGGAAAAAGGTGTCCTCTTTGAAGTTAAACCCCATGTACGTATACCACGGACGTATAAGCGGTTTGCTGGAATTATTTGTAAGTTCAACTAAGTGTCAAACAATCAATCAGATACCATGTTAACTGTCAGATCTTTTGTGTGCTTTGAAGCACTATGTCTTGCTATTTCTTAAGCTTATTCAATCTTGCAGTGCAGTTGCTTCAAAAACTGAGTATAACTGCTGTTGGTAAGCGTGAAAAACTTTTGCGTGTAATCAGGAATCCTGTGACCCAGTATCTACCTGTCAATTCCTGTAAAATAGGTAAGCTTTACAGTTTTTGGCTAGTCCATTATGAATGGTTACTATTTACTGTGAATGATTAATTTTCTGGATTTTCATCAGGTTTCTCATTTAGTTCCGAAAAATTGGTTAAAATAAGCAAGTATGTATCTGCAGTTGGTGATGATAAGGATCTTGTTTTTGTGGTATGTTCTTGTACTTCTCTATTGTGTAGTATCTTGTTGAGACTTGTACCCTGATCTATCACCCTACAAATCTTCAGGTTGGTGCAATGGCACATGGAAAAATTGATTGTGATTATATAGATGATTTCATAGCAATTAAGTTCTTTGTGGATCTTTCTTTTTATGCAATTATGTTTTTATTAACATATGCACTCATCTGCTATGCATATGCTTTTCTCCTTCTATGGTTAGCATCCTTTTTTTTCTGTTCAGGCTTTTGAGATGGCATTTTTCCCTTCCCCACAAAAAATAAAAATAAAAATAAAACCGCAATTTCTTGATACTAATATTAGCATATATATTAAGGGATTAATAAGTACAAAATAAAAAAGTGTTGGATGTTTCTTATAAACATAATTAAAATGCCTTTACATTCAAATGAGTTTTCAATGTCTGGTGAACTACTTGAAATCAATATGCTTGGTTAACTACAAGCTTATTTTGCATTACCTATTTCTGTATTAAGTTGACAAGTAATTTTTCTCTGCAATTTGAAATTTATTATCTTGCTGCTTAACTTCTGTAGATATAGCTAAATTTCATTTATTTTGATGTATATATTCCTCCTTATAAGTGGGAGAGGACCTTTTTAGAACTACTAACTATTGTATGCATTGTTGTTGGAATAGGAAACTTAAAAATCAATAATTTTATATTTTAGTCGAGTTGAATTTTAGGTGAGAATGTAGGGATATGTGTATCATTTTCAACCATATGGAGTAGCTTGTTAAAGATAGAAATATGAACTGTTTAGTCACTGCCTCTGTTCATTAATTTATCCCTTTCCTCTTACAGAAGAATGTTATATTAGTAAAAAGAAGTGGCATCCCAACTTTTTTATGTGTGAGAATCTAGAATGTTGTCATCCACCAACATTTAGAAGCCAACTGATATTGTATACGCATATACTCAAGTTTTAAATTTCCTTGCTATACAAAATAAAAGTAGACATACATTTTGTGTGTCATTTGTTAAGACAAGGCAATTATTGTGGCTGTCTTGTGCCATCCAACTGTTGTTTATGCTGATCATTCTTTAGAAACAAAAGAATATTTGTTTCGATCTTCTTTTGCCATTGAAACTCAAGTATAAAAAGATGTCATAGATATGTGCATACAGTGACAGTCCAGCATCAATTTATCCTGGTTTGATCATATATGCATGGGAAAATTTCGAGTAAATGGGAAATTTGTGCAGTCTGATTTCATTATTTTGCTTGAGACATTTGCTTTTTGTTAGAGAAAAATTTATCATCTAATATTTCATTTGATCCAATTGTTTCAAGTTTTTTCTTATTATTATCAAATTCTTTCCAATACCACCTTAAAGTAGTATCACATTGAAAAATGAGATGAAAAAACAAGTGAAAGAAAAAATACTGTTGTAGCAATTTGTTTCTGTTTGTTGTAATATCTAGGAGTTGCTTCAGTCTTTTGAATCTCATCAATGTAAAAATTTTCCTCCATGGTACTCAATAAATAAATGAATACATTGCAGGTGATATAACTTTCTCTGATTATTGGACTGTAAACCAAAAAAACATGGGTGCTGAATAGGCTTTCTAGTGACTGAACTATTATGCCATTAACTCATTGAAGATTGTCATATGTGATTGTATCGGTAGCAATGTCTTGACATTGGTCATTGTTTTTGTGCTTTGGCAGTTTCTGGGTATCCACTTAGCGCTGCCTGGTGTATTTCTAAGATTTGCGAGGCTGTGGCTGACAAATGGGATGTACTGTGAAGATGTCATACTTTTTCAATGCCTTAAATCAATTTTAAGTTATACAGAATCTGATTTTAATTTATTGTCATATATGCAAACTCAGTGCAGTTAATTGATAACACTAGCATAAATGTTTAACCACAAGTTGAAGAGTCGAATTCTAATTTTTACCCAAGTCTTCAATCCCTTATCATTTCACATGTCCATTGGAAGGGTTGATTTTTAAATATAGTATGACCGGGAGCTGGCTAATCGCTATTGCTAATGCATGCTCATTTTTTCTGTTATATTCCTTTTCATTCTTATGTTCAAATACAGGCTTGGTTAAAAACTGGAGAAGCTAGAACTGGTAGCCAATAGGCTGAGTTGAAGCTCTAACTGGTAACCAATTGTCGTGTAGTTGGCCTAGCAATCTGCATTTCGATTGCCTTTACTATGAGCATGTCTAATAACTTAAGGTTCCTGCTGCAACATTAGATGAATAACCATTGTTAGATTGTATCTCCAATTAAAATGAATTAATAAGCTCTTGTAGAAAAAAAAATGTTTTTCGAGTTGCTCTGGGTAAAAGACACAGGAGGATGTTCCATTATGAACGAGATATGGTACAGGAGATCAAGTAATTTAAATAGTTGAACTAAAGTAATTCAAATATTGATTACAGAGTGTGAAACCTACGAAGAATTAAGGCTCACTCTGTCCATTTGCTAGCGAGAGTGCTTCTTGAGGTTGAGGACTTCCTTTGCATACGAAGCCAGTCTCTCCTTCAGCTTGCCTGTAGCCTCTTTATATTCCCTGTTCATGACATCCAACTCGTTGATCACTTCCATGTACCTAAACCGAACAGCGTCCAAGCTTGCTTGTGTTCCTCGAAGCCTCATTCTAAGTTTCACCTTTTCCTTACTGTTGTTCACTTCGTCCTGTAATAGCATACAAGGAGACCGTGATAAATTTGTCTCTTAAATTAAGGATGACATATGCTTGAAAATGCACTAGGAACATATATCTAGAGGAAAATAAAGAACATGAAATTGAAGCCATCTTAATTCATTAAATAAGGATGTTCACATTTCCCCAAATTGCAAGTGTTGAAAGGGGGCTGTCTATCTCAGATACCTTTGCATACATAAAAGATAGTTTGACGATTTGAATGTAGAACTCTTCGGTGCTAATGGAGGTCATCTTACTACAGGAGAGTGAGTGAATTGCCACAGGTGGAAGTTCATGTGTGGAAACCAATTTTATTGTTTTGAGGCTAAGTTATTGATTGTTTCCAATGATAATGCAAAAAAAAAAAAAAAAGCATTTCTAATCCTGTTAAGCCAAAAAGTTCAGGACTAAAACCAAGGATCTTGGACTCCTACCATTTTTAAAACAAGCATGATGAAAACAAGGTAATAAAGATTTTCTGGAGACTCCATAGCATGATGAAAACAAGGTAATAAAGATTTTTGATACTGGCATAGTAAATGTATACCCTTCAATAATCATGTGCATATGAAAATGAACTTGACAAGTCTTATTCTTAATTTATTCTCTGATCTTAGCCAAATCTCTTAGAACTTCTGAAATTCATTTTTCCTAATTTAAATTTTTTGCAGTAAAAACACAGGATTCGTATTTTCCCTAAATGGATGGTCCCTCTAAAATGCGATTCATATTTTCCCTAAATGGATGGTCCCTCCAAAATGCAATAAATACTATAATTCAACAGTGAGCTACATATATGAAGCTGGTGAAAACTTATCTTCAAAATGATGAATGATTACACCAGACTTACATTCTGCATATTGGCTTCCATACTGGAAATTCTTGCATTCAGTTCCTCAATGTGAGCTTTTGCACCCACCAACTGGCACAAATTTATCGTCACATTAACATAACAGTCCAGGGAACAGAAGGGTAGGACAGAATAAATGAATTTATGACCAACCTACCACGTCATCGCAATGCTTTCTTATAAATTCTACGTCACTAACATGGATTTGATACCCTTCAATCTTAGCCATCAATAGATCCCGTTCTTTCATCATATCAAGAAGTTGACTCTGAAGTTTCTGTTAAGAACATGTAATCAATTAAACAAAAAGTAATGGATAGTATGAAACTATTCCTCAACTGGGAGTTACAAGGCTATGTTTGATTCACTCAAGAAAATAGGAATGGTGTAAGATTCCAATTTTTTATTTGAGGCACAAGGATACCAAATTCTAATGATATTTTCAGATTAATCACTTGAATCTAGGATGAATAATTTTTAAGATTATTATAAAATTTCATTTAATTATATTGGAAAGTAAAGTTCAGCTGGGATTCTCGGAATATACACATCAATTTTCTTCTCTCATTCCATTTCCAAGGCACAGCAAACATGCTAAATGCCATTGTTCACACATTAGTGTGATACCACAAGTACATTTATTTATTAAAAAGTGCAGTCTAATATTGTGGTAAAAGCATAATAAAATCATCAAATATGAGTATATTATCATTATAACGAAAATCAAATATAATCCACGTACAGTTTTTGTTAACATTCTTGTGTCTGTTACATCGATCATTAAGTCAAGTGTATAAAATTACTTTTATATACGTGTGTGTTAGAATCACAGCTTTGACACTCTTATTGTACTTAATTATAAGAGATTCCTTTCAATTATTGTATATAAATTTCCTTTTTAGCTAGATTTTTATGTATACACCCTATGTACAAAGATTAATTCACATAGAAAATAAAGAAGTTTTTCTCTCATCTACATCGTCTCAAAGCTAAGCCATTCATTTTTGGAGTGAATTTTTTTCCTCTTTTTTCCATTTGCAAACAATGTTTGATTATTGTTGAGATATTAGTTGAAGTAAGAATTGTGTATTGTTAGTAGTTGGCAGACAGTTTAATGTAATGGTAGATGGTAGTTTATAGGCTCTAACATGTATAAATATATGTGTGTATGTTTACTGAAAAATATAGAGAAAAACAATTCTCTATCTTTTATGATGGCACCAGAGCCTGGTTGGAACCTAGGCTACTTTCTTCTTCTCCTTCTCTGCTGTTTCTTCCCCTTTTCTTTTTTTTTTTTCTCAATTTCCATATAGTGTGAAGCTATTGTGGGTTTTGATCACCACTAAAGAGTGTTCCCTTTTTTCTCACCGCCCTTCTTAGAAGAGTCGCAGGCCAAGGTTAGGCCGTTTCCCAGAAGTCAGACCACCAAAGAAGCTGTGTGTGGCCCCCATGCGCCAACCAGAACTCCGGCGAGCCTCTTCAAGTGCTGGCACATGATGGCACATACGGCAAGGTCAATTCCTCCGACCTTCTTCTCTAGCGTCAACACTTCATTTCTGGTGAGATTCCAAACTCATCCAGCCCTTTCACTGTCGATCCAAGGTCCATTTCAAAGGTTTGGTTGATTTGGAAGCTGCTACCTATTTGAAACAGATTCACAAGCTAGTATTTTGCTATCTCCGTAATGGCGAAAGCCTCGGAACATCCAGGTTTTATTCGTTCTCCTTTTTCTTCTAATATCCCAGCTATTACTACTGTTAAGTTAAAAGGAAGCAAAAATTATATTTCATAGGCTGCTTCTATTGAACTTTGGTTTATGAATCAAGGATATGAAGATCAATTTGAAAAAAATAGTTCAGATATTGATGAAAAAGATAGGGCTGCTTGGCTTAAAATTAATGCTCAACTATGTTGTCTTTTATGGCATTCACTAGAACCCAAACTTTTTACTCTATTTCAGTCATGCAAAACTTGTAAGTTTTGGACTAAGGCTAAAACCTTATATACTAATGATGTGCAAAGAATATATAAGGTAATTTATGATATTGTCCATCTCCAACAAAACCAACTAGATATGACCGGATATTTGGGACAAGTTGAAACATTTAGGGATGAATTTTAATTCTCTCATGTCATTATTTGACAATATTGCAATTCGGGAAAAGCAGAGACATTTTTTTATGGTTTTGGCCTTGATAGGACTTAGATCATACCTAAGTTCCATAAGAAATCAAAATTTAACAAGTTCTACCATTCCTTCCCTAGAAGATGTGTTTGCCAGACTCATACATATATCTTCGCATTCTACACCAATTAGTGAGACAGAATCATCTATTTTGGCGGTTCAAAGTAAATATGAGAATTCTCAAAATAAGAAAGGAAGAAAATCACATTGTACATATTGTGACAAGAGTTTTCATACTCGAGAGAATTGTTGGGCCTTACCCAGACGGCCACCAAGAAATAATCAGTCGGGCAATAATTGACCTACAACCCATATTGCTTAAATTCAAGGAAATGGTCTACTTTCTTTACCTGATGAAGGCAACCAACAATCCAATTTTATCACATTGATTGGAGCATATTACAATGACTATATACAATATCAAGCTGCAAAATAACCCGGAGGCTCTCATTCTGGTACATATTTTACCTGCCTCACTAGAAGTTCCTCTATTGGTCCATGGATTCTTGACTCCGGTGCATCTGATCATATATCTGGTGATAAAAGTCATTTCTCTACCCTCACTTCTATTAATGATGCATATATTATCACTTTAGCAAATGGTTCACAAATTGCAGTTAAGGGTATAGGACATGTCCAATTTTCTCCATCAATCCCTTTGACAAATGTCTTGTTTGCCCCTAAATGTCCATATAACCTAGTTTTAATCGAAAAATTAACAAAAAGCCTCAATTGTTCTGTCATCTTTGTATCTAATTCTGTTATTGTATAGGACCAGAGTACGGGAAGGACGATTGGAACAAAACATAAGTCATGAGCCTTGTACCACCTCTATCATCTAAATATAAATTGGTACATATATACACATTCTTCTAGAATCCCTAAAAATGGCACATATATACACATTCTTCAAAAAATGGCAAATGGTGCTTCCAATTTTGTGCAAACAGGTAATGCCTTTCTTTCTAAAATTAATACTTGTTCTTGGATTATAGATTCAGGAGCAAACAGACACATGACAGGCTCTTCAAAAGAGTTCCTAACATATTATCCATGTCCAAAAGGAAATACTGTTCAAACAGCAAATGGGTCTTCTTCCCTTGTATTTGGATCAGGTTCTGTTGAATGTACACCAAAGATTAAACTATACTCTGTTCTTCATGTACCTCATTTTCTTGTTAACCTTTTTTCTGTCAGTTCCCTTACCAAAGCTCTTGATTGTAAAATTGAATTTTTTCTAGACCATTGTGTTTTTTAGGATTTGCAAACAGGGAAGATAATTGGCAATGGTAAATTGTAAGATGGCCTATACATTTTGGATGAAAGTCAAAACTATATTTCCGGTACTAACCAAGCCTTTTTTTTTAGTAGAAATAAGGAAATAAAACAAGAGATAATACACTTGCATAGACAATTAGGACATCCGTCAATCTTTGTCTTAGAAAAGAAATATCCTAGCTTGTTTAAAGGGATTTCATTTGACTCTGTTTTCTAATGCTTGTGAATTTGCTAAGCATACAAGGAATTCTTATCCTTTGAGTAATAATAAGAGTATAATTCCTTTTATCAATATCCATGCTGATGTTTAGGGACCCACTTAGAATACTTCATTGTCTGGTCATAGATGGTTTGTTATTTTTATTGATTGTTGTACCAGAATAATTTAGAGATATTTATTGGAAGCAAAAAGTGAAGTTTTTGTTGCTTTCAATATTTTCACAAAATGATCAGTACACAATTTGATGTTAAGATTAAAATTCTTAGGACGAATAAAGGTAAAAAATACATGGATGGTGATTTTCATGCATATCTAGAGTCTAGCGAAATAATACATCAAACTAGTTATGCTTATACTAGTGCCCAAAATAGTATTGCTGAAAGAAAAAATAGGCACATATTAGAGGTTGCTCGATCTCTCATGTTCACCATGAGCTTACCCAAACCATATTGGAGAGATGCAATCCTAACACCTACTTATCTTATAAAAAAGATGCCCCTTGAAACCCTCAATTTTAAGAGTCCTCTTAAGTTCTGCTAGGTAAAAATTCTTATATTGTCCCTCCAAAGGTATTTGAGTGTGTTTGTTTTGTGCATACTCGGAATGCTAAAAAGTTGGATCCTAAGGCTCTTAAATGTGTGTTTGTTAGTTACTCTCTAACTCAAAAGGAATATAAATGTTATCTTCCTCCATCTAGGAAATATTTTGTCAATATGGATGTTACTTTTAGAGAATTTGTGTCTGACTTTACTTCTCCCCAATCTCCTCTTCAAGGGGAGAATGAGAAAGAAGAGATTCCTAATTTAGAAATTCTTGATATTGATAATTCTATTCAGGAAAAGAGTCTTGATGACCTTAGTCTGAAAGATAATCCCATTCAAGGGGAGAGTCTTGTTGAGGGGGGATGAGAATTTGATTTAGAATCCCTGTGTATACATAGGTACATATATACATAAAATTAGGAATTAAAATTAGGTACATAGAATTAGGTACCTATTTATGAAAGTAGGAATTAGAATCCCTTTTTCTTCATACAGTCAACAATATACATAGGTACATATATACACATTCTTCTAAGTCTAATTAGGAAACATAATCAAATCAAGGAATCCCTAAACTAAAGGAATAAATCTCTCCTAAATCTTTACATTTATTATTAGAGATTCAAAATTCCATTAGTAATGATGTAATTAGTCTTACTACAGAATCTCATATCCTCCAATTTTGAGCTTTCTTCTTTCAATGATACTATTGGCAGACAATAGCTAGTCAATTATTAGTTGTACAAAGAATAATTAGCTATCTAATTGTATAAGTGGAACTATTAGTTGTAAGGATTAGTGGGCTAGTTGTAGAATTATATAATAATAGCTAGCTTTTCATTTTTTTGTTATATAAATACCTATTGTATTTGGAGAAATAAATACACTGAAATTAATGAGAATTAAAGTGTTTTCTTTAATTGCATTAAAACTAACATGGTATCAGAGCCTAAAATCTATGCTAGATTGTTCATTCTAATACAGTGATGTTTTAATGGAGTCACACTAAAGGCACTTTGTAGGTGAGGTAGTAACTTGCCCTCAACCATCATTCAGCAGTGTTCACTGCCCACCTTGGAAGAAAGGCCACGACGAGTTTGGCTTGTTGCTGAAGACCGATCACCAGACGCCGATGTACATGAGTTCACGCGCCGGCGAAAGCTTCTGGAGTCACTATTCAAGCACCAGCGATTGTAGCATGTGGACCGGCTTCCAGTAACCTTTTCTCACCAGTTCTTCTCCCGACCTCGTTTCCGAGCATTTCCAATCTAGACCAACTACCTTCAAGTTGGATCCGACCATTTCTGATTTAAGAAATTTTTTTTATCTATCGTTGAATCTTTAATATGCAATACTGGTATTTTTATGTATTTTGTCTACTATTGATTTTGGTCACACTTGTTAAGACCATATTTGTTGAAAGGATAAAATTGCAAATGATAAAAAACCTAGTCCTCCCATTACTGATTATCCCTCTTTACAAATTAGTCCAATAAAACTTGATGGAATGAACTATCTTACTTGGTCAAGGTCTTGTCTATTGTTTATCAAAACTACGAGGTTGTAGGAATATATAATAAGAGAAAAAAAAGAAACTTGGATTAACTGATTCCTCATTTAATCAGTGGAATTCAAAAAATTCTCTTATTATGTTATGGCTCATCAACTCCATGCAACCCGCTATTGAAAAAGCATATTTGCTACTTGATACAACTGAAACTGACTCTCAAATGGTTAATATCGCACAAAAATATGAACTTTGAAATAAAATTCATGGAATGAAACAAGGAGAGAAGACTATTTCAGAATATTTTTCAGAATTAAGTGATTTGTGGCAGGAACATGATTACTACCAAAATTTTCAAGCTAACTGCGCTACAAATGTAGTTAATTTTCAGATGTTTTTAGAGGAGGAGCATATCTATGATTTTCTTGCTAGTTTAAATCTGGAATATGATCAAATCAGAGTTCAAGTACTTGGTAAAGAACATTTACCATCCTTACTCCAAACATATTCATATGTGCAGTATGAAGAAAGCAGATGAAGTGTTATTTTGCATACAACAATAGTTAAGAAAGCTGGATTAGCTGCCCAATCAGTTCATGAACACCCTAAAGAACACATTGAGGACTCCTGATAATGCGATTATTGTGGAAAACCATGCCATAAAAGAGAAACTTGCTGGAAATTGCATGGTGAACCAAATAAAAGTCGTGGAGGAAAAAAGGGCAATCCAGTAAAGACTCGAGCAAATTTGACTGAGGCAGTAAGGCCAAATGAAGCAACAACCTCAAGAGACAATCTATCTAATGAAGAGGTTCAAAATTTAAAGCGACACTTATCTCAGCTTAACACTAACTCAACTGTCGATTCATCCAATCTTGTAACCTCAGGTAATATCTCTTCCACTAATCATAATACTTGTTCATGGATTATAGATTCAGGAGCAAATAAACATATGAGAGGCTCTTTAAGAAGATTTCAAACTTATTCCTCATGTCCAAAAGAAAATCATGTCAAAATAGCATATGGTTTTATTACTCTTGTATCGGGAACATGTTCTATTAACTGTACTTCAAATATTAAATTATCTTTTATCCTTCATGTGCCTCATTTTTCTGTTAATCTTTTATCTGTCAATTCCATTACTAAAATCCTTAATTGTAAAATTGATTTTTTTTAAACCATTGTGCCTTTTTCAGGATTTGCAAACATGGAAGATGATTAGCAGTGGTAAACTACAAGATGGATTATACATTTTGGATGGAAGTCTCAATTCAGATTCTAGTATAAATCATGTTTTTTTTTCTAGTAGAAATAAGGATTATAAACAGGAGATAATATAATTACATAGGAAATTAGGGCATCTATCTTTTTTGTCTTAGAAAAAAAATTCCCAAATGTGTGTAAAGGGATTTCATTTGACTCTTTATTTTGTGATGTTTATGAATTTGCTAAGCATAGAAGGAACTCCTACCCTTTAAATAATAAAAAAAAGTACAATTCCTTTTGTGACTATTCATTCTGACATTTGGAGACTCACTCAAAATACTTCATTGACTAGCCAGAGGTGGTTTGTTACTTTTATTGATTGTTGTACAAGAATAACTTGGACATACCTATTAAAGAAAAAAAGTGATTTATTTTCTTGCTTTCAATCTTTTCATAAGATGATTAGAACCCAATTTGATGCTAAATTTAAATTCTTAGGACATATAATGAAAAGGAATACATGGATGGGTTATTTCATGCTTATCTATAGTCCAATGGGATAATACATCAAACTAGTTGTGCTTACACAAGTGCACAAAATGGTGTTGCCAAAAGAAAAAAAGACATATTTTAGATGTGGCTCAAGCTCTCATGTTCACCATGAATCTTCCAATACCTTATTGGGGAGATGCAAACCTAACAACTACTTATCTTATAAATAGGATGCCTCTTAAAACACTCAATTTTAAAATCCCTTTAGAGGCTTTGCAAGAGAAAAATTCTTGTATTGTTTCTCCAAAAGTATTTGGGTGTGTTTATTTTATTCATGCTAGGAAGGTTGGGAAATTAGAACCTAGGGCTCTTAAATGTGTATTTGTTGGATACTCTTCTACTAAAAAAGGATATAAGTGTTACCACCCTCCCTCTGGGAATACTTTGTTAGTATGGATGTTACTTTCAAATAATCTGAATCCTTCTTTAATTTTCCCCAATCTCCTCTTCAGAGGGAGAATTAAAAAGAAGAGGAGAATTCTAGTTTAGCTACTCTTGATAATTCTATTTTAGAAGATAATCCTATTCAGGAGGAGATTTTGATTCAAAAGAAAAATATTGGCATTTGGATATACCTGATTTGAGGAGATATTCAAAGAAAAATAAAATAAAGAATGCCATCATACAGTTTGTACCACGTCAAGAATCACCCCCACATCCTGAAAATTCTTTAGATCCTTCGGGTGAGTCTTTTCAACTTTTTGATTCAGTTGATGATTTAGATTAGCCAATTGCCTATAGGAAAGGAGTTAGGTCATGTACTAAACATTCTACGTCTAATTTTGTTTCATATAACTCATTATATTCTTCTTATAGAGCCTTTGTCTTACCTATTTCTTCTGTGTCTATTCCCCATAATTGGAGGGAGGCTTTCAATGATCCGAAATGGAAGGAAGCAATAGTTAAAGAAATGAATGACCTTGTAAAGAATGGAACTTGGAAACTTGTCACTTCTCCTACTGGAAAAAAATTGGTTGGCTATAAGTGGATATTTACTGCAAAACACAAAGCTAACGGTTCAATTGAGTGACACAAGGATAGACTTGTGGCTAAGGGATTCACCCAAACATATGAAGTTGACTATTAAGAGACATTTGCTCCTATTGCTAAAATGAATACCATAAGAATATTAACAGTTATGCTGGGTTGTAAGCCAGCAAATTCTCCTATTGAAAGTAATCATAAACTACAAGCAGGAATATGGACTTCAGTTGACATGGAAAAATATCAAAAATTGGTAGGAAGATTAATATATCTATCACACACTAGACCATTAATTTATCTATCACACACTAGACTAGACATAACATATGCAGTTAGTGTGGTCAGCCAATATATGCATGATCCACGTGAACCCTATTTACAGGTAGTCTCCCGGATTCTATGATATCTTAAGTCAGCTCCTAGAAAAAGTCTTCTTTTCTCCAAATATGGCCACTTTCGAATTGAAGCCTTCACAAATGTAGATTGGGTTGCATCTCTTGATTATAGAAGATCAACCTTTGGCTACTGTATTCTTGTGGGAGGAAACTTAGTTACTTGGAGGAGTAAAAAGCAGAGCGTGGTTTCTCAATCAAGTGCAGAAGCAGAGTATAGAGTTATGGCACAAGGTGTTTGTGAACTACTATGGCTGTGAAAGTTACTAAAGGAATTAAAATTGTTGAGTGAAGACAATTTTGTCTATGTTTTGTCACAATAAGACTACCATCAGCATAGCTCATAACCCAGTTCAACATGATCGCACAAAATACATTGAAATTGATCGACCTTCATAAAAGAAAAATTGGTTGATGGTTCTTTAAGTCTATTTCATGTATCAAACAAACAACTAGCTGATGTGTTTACCAAAGGGCTATGCAATAGAAATTTTCATATTTTAAATTGCAAGTTGGGCATGTGAGATTTTTGCACCAACTTGAGGGGGAGTGTTGGCAGACAATAGTTAATTGTTATTAGTTGTACAAAGAATAATTAGCTATCTAATCGTATAAGTGGAACTATTAGTTGTAAGGATTACTGGGCTTGCTGTAGAACTATATAATAATAGCTAGCTTTTCACTTTTTTGGTGTATAAATACCTATTGTATTTGGAGAAATAAACACACTAAAATTAATGAGAATTAGAGTGTTTTCTCTAATTGCATCAAAACTAACAAATACATTTACCAAACTACTTACAAAAAATGCTTAAATAACAACCTTCTACTTGTACTTTTGTCAGTCGTAATGGTAATGGTACTCAACAAGATAATAGAGGAGGAAATAGAGGACCACTTTCGAATAATAGAGGCAATCAACATAATGGTGAGGTTGCTTCCAATGGTATATGTTTTTATTGCATGAACTCAATTATACAAAACGTATGTGTTTCAAACTTCAGAATAAGAACTACCATTCCTTAATGGCTTGCATAGAAACAAACAACTCCAGTCTATCAGTTCTCCCAATATCAGACATTAAACCTCAAATGAAAATTAATTTTCATAACTCCACTTACATGTTTTACAAAAAAACTTAAAACTATCCAGTAGCTTTCGAGGATTTAAATTAATTGTCAGAATCTATTTTTTTTTTACTAAAACTTTAAGAACCGTAGGTTATTTTATTCAAACTCAAAACCTTAAACTATTTTTATCCAAAAGCTTAAATCATTTCATTATTAAACTCCAAAATATTGATTATTTTTCCAAAACCTTAATTTATCTCTCCAAATCCAAAATTATTATTTTTAGGCAGTAAGTAAAACCATAATTCCAAACCCTGAATTCCAAAATCCTAGTTTCAAAAACTCTAATTCCAAAACCCTAATTACAAAACTCTAGTTTCTAAAATCCTAGTTTCCAAAACTCTAAGTTCCAAAACCCTAAGTTCTAAAAACCCTAAACTTATACTTTTTATTACTTAATTTAATTTTAGATTTGATTATGTAGTTTATTATATGTTTTGATGGCTAATTTATTTAATTTCAATGCTTGATTTATTTAATTTATCATGGATGAATATTTTCTCTATTATTATGATTATTATTTGTTTATTTTAGTATTAAAATTGTAAGAGGTATGTTTATATTATTGGATACCTCATTAATTAATTTTCCTGTAATTTAAACTACTTTTATATTTTGGACCAATGTAAAGGATATATTTCCACCTTTCGGTGGGTGTCCTATTTAGTTGAGACATAGACGATGTAAGGACATGTTTCCATCCTCAGATGGGTGTCTATTTATTTGCTTTGTTTGGACATTGCTTTGATTTTAATATAATGATGCTTTATTTTAGTTGTTGCATGTAATATGGATAATATTGTTATATTTAAGAATTTTATAATATTAGACCTGCAAAGGAGGCCGGTTTCAATGAACCGGGCGTTGTGGGGGGTATTTCTCACCTTCCCCACACGTACCCAACTTTCCGAACCCATTAGGGGGTTGAGGATTCCTTAGGAATCGAGTCATCCACCCCTTTTTTTTTCGGCCTGTCCGGGTGGCGACTCCATTTTCTCTGGGCTTAGGCCCGTGTTCTTTAAGGCCCCGAGCCTAAACAGTGCTGAAGTCGCATGAACCATTCCACCGGGAGTGGGGGCGAAAATTCAACCTCCTTTAGGAAAGAAACTAGTTCAGTGCAAAAGGATGTTTATAGTAAAACATTGAGCAAATAGTACAATTAAAAGATACAAAGCAAGATTAATGGCTAAAGGGTTCAATCAGACCTATGGAGTTGATTATCAAGAGACATTTGCCCTTGTAGCAACAAAGAACACCATTAGAATATTTTTATCTTGTGCAGCAAATCTTGACAAAGACTTGCATCTGTTTGATGTCAAAAATACTTTTTTACATGGCAATTTAAAAGAAAACAGTGTATATGGAGATTCCTCATAGATTTGATGAAAAAACCAAATGAAAAGTTTGCAAACACAAAAAGTCTTTATACTAGCTGAAGAAATCACCAAGAGCATGGTTTGAGAAGTTCAATAAACCCATGACTTCATTTGATATACTAAAAAATATGGTGATTATACATTATTCATTAAACATTGTGGTGGTAAAATCACTTTACTCTTTATTTATTTTGATGACATAGCATTGACTAGAGATGACAAGGAAAAAATAGTCTACGAAATTTTGGCCAAGGAGTTTGGAATTAAGGATTTGGGGCAATTACGGTACTTCCTTAGAATTGAAGTTGCTAGATTTAATAAGGGAATTTCCATTTTCCAAAGAAAGTATATTCTTGATCTCCGAAAAGAAACTAGTATATTGGTATCGAAGCCAGCAGAATTACTGATTGAAACTAATCATAAGCTTCAGGCAGGAGTGGAAAAGTTTGTTGACCTAGGCAAATACCAGAGATTAGTTGGCATATTAATCTATCTTTCACATATTAGGCTAGACATAGCTTACTCTATCAATATGGTAAGTCAATACATGCATGACCGTCACAAATTTCACTAGGAAGTGGTTCAACATATCCTAAGATATTTGAAGTCTACACCATGAAGAGAACTACTTTTCTACAAATAGGTCATTTACAAATAAAAGCCTTTATAGATGTAGATTGGGCTAGATCATTAGATGATAGAAGATCAATTCTAGTTATTTTGCTTTTGTTAGTTTTAATGCAATTAGAGAAAAACACTCAAATTCTTATTAATTTTCAGTGTGTTTATTACTCCAAGTACAGTAGGTTTTTATACATAAAAAAAAGCATAGCTAGCTCTAATTATTTAATCCTACAGCTAGCCCTCTAAGTCTTACAACTAATAGTTCACTTTATACAATAATTAGATTCTTATACAACTACTAATCAACTAGCTATTGTTTGCCAACACTCCCCCTCAAGCTGGTGCAAAAATATCACACGTGCTTGACTTGCAAATTAAAATGTGAAAAATTCTACTGCTTAGTACTTTTGTAAATACGGCGGCTACTTGTTCGTTTGTTGATACATGAAATAGACTTAGAGAACTATCAATCAATTTCTCTTTTATGAAGTGTCGATCTATTTCAATGTGTTTTGTGCAGTCATTTTGAACTGGGTTATGAGCTATGTTGATGGCAGCCTTATTGTCACAAAACATGGACAAATTGTCTTCACTAAATAATTTTAATTCCTTTAGTAACTTTTGCAGCCATAGTAATTCACAAATACTTTGTACATAGCTCTATATTTTTGCCTCTGCACTTGATCGAGAAACCACACTCTGCTTTTTACTCCTCTAAGTAACTAAGTTTCCACCCACAAGAGTGCAGTAGCCAAAGGTTGATCTCCTATTATCAAGAGATCCAACCCAATCTGCATCAGTGAAGGCTTCAATTCGAAGGTGACCATTTTTTAAGAAAAGAAGACCTTTTCTAGGAGCAAACTTAAGATATCGCAGAATCCGAAAGGCTGCTTGTAAATGGGGCTCACAAATATCATGCATATATTGACTGACCACACAAACTACATAAGCTATGTTTGGTCTAGTGTGTGATAGATAAATTAATCTTCTAACCAATCTCTGATATTTCCTCATGTCAATTGAAGTCCATATTCCTGCTTGTAGCTTATAATTACTTTCAATAGGAGAATCTACCGGCTTACAACCCAACATACCTGTTTCTTATAAAAGATCCAAGATATTTTCCTTTGTGAGATAAGATTACCCTTTTTGATCTAGTCACTTCAATTCCTAGGAAATATTGCAGTTTTCCCATATCTTTGATCTCAAATTCCTGGGTCAGAAGCTTCTTTTGTCAATCTACTTCTTCTCTATCATCTCTAGTTACAACAATAACATCAACATAGACAATAAGTAGAGTAATCTTTCCCTTAGAATGCTTAATGAACAAGGTGTGATCAGCATTACTCTGTTGATATCCAAAGGAAACCATGGCTTTACTGAACCTGTCAAACCATGCTTTAGGAGAATGTTTTAGTCCATATAGAGCCTTCTTAAGTCTGAAAACCTTTCCTTGTGTTTCTTTACTCTCAAAACCTAGAGGAATTTCCATGTACACTTCTTCCTTCAAATATCCAGTAAGAAAAGCATTTTTTACATCAAATTGATGTAAGTCCCAATCAAGATTAGCTGCACAAGTCAACAGTATTCTGATGGTATTCATTTTAGCAACTGGGACAATTGTCTCCTGATAGCCTACTCCATAGGACTGAGTAAATCCCTTAGTCACAAGTCGAACCTTGTATCTTTCAATTGAACCATCAGCTTTGTGTTTTACAGTAAATATCTACTTGCAGCCAACCAATTTCTTTCCAAAAGGAGAAGTGACAAGTTCCCAAGTTCCACTCTTTGTAAGGGCATCCATTTCTTCAACCATAGCTTCCTTCCATTTGGAATCATTGAAAGCCTCTCTCCAATCCTAGGGAATAGATATAGAAGAAACAGACAAGACAAAGGCTCTATAGGAAGAAGACAATGAGTTATATGAAACAAAATTAGATATAAGGTGTTTAGTACATGACCTAACTCCTTTCCTATTGGCAATTGGCTGATCTAAATCATCAAATGAATGAGAAAGTTGAGAAAAACTCACTAGAAGGATCTAAAGAATTTTCAAGATGTGGGAGTGACTCTTGACGTGGTACAAACTGCATGATGGCATTCTCTGTTTTATTTCTCCTTGAATATCTCCTCAAATCAAGTATATCCAAATGCCCAACATTCTCCTTTTGAATGGAACTCTCCTCCCCCTGAATAGGACTATCTTTTAAAATAGAATTATCAAGAGTGGCCAAACTAGAACCCTCCTCTTCTTTCTCATTCTCCCCCTGAAGAGGACATTGGGAAAAATTAATGTAGGGCCAAGATTCTCTGAAAGTAACATCCATACTAACAAAGTATTTTCTAGAGGGAGGATGGTAATACTTATATTCGTTTTGAGTAGAAGAGTACCCGACAAATACACATTTAAGAGCCCTAGGTTCTAATTTCCCAACATTCCTAGCATGAACAAAACAAACACGCCCAAAAACTTTTGGAGGAATAGTGTAAGAATTTTTTTCCTGCAAAGCTTCTACAAGGCTTTTAAAATTAAGTGTTTTAAGAGGCATCCTATTTATAAGATAAGTAGCTGTTAGAATTGCATCTCAATAAGGTTTTGGAAGGTCTAGCCACTTCTAAAATGTCTATTTTTTCTTTCTGCAACACCATTTTGAGCAATAATGTAAGCACAACTAGTTTGATGTATTATCTCATTGGACTCTTTATACATGAAATAACACATCCATGTATTCTTTTCCATTATCCGTCCTAAGAATTTTAATTTTAAAATCAAATTGGGTTTTAATCATCTTATAAAAAGATTGGAAGCAAGAAAATACATCACTTTTTGCCTTCTATAGGTATATCTAAGTTATTCTGATACAACAATCAATAAAAGTAACAAACCACCTATGACCAGTCAATGAAGTGTTTTGAGTAGGTCCTTAAACATCTAAATGAATAGTTATAAAAGGAATTGTACTTTTATTATTATTCAAAGGATAGGAGTTCTTTCTATGCTTAGAAAATTCACAAGCATCTCAAAATAAAGAGTCAAATGAAGTCCCTTTAAACACATTTGAGAATTTTTTTTCTAAGACAAAAAAAAGATGGATGCCCTATTTGTCTATGCAAGTGTATTATCTCCTGTTTAAAATCCTTATTTTTGCCAAAAAAAAAAGAATGATTTATACCAGAATCAGAATTGTGACTTCCATCCAAAATGTATAACCATCCTGCACTCTACTAGTGCCAATTATCTTCCCTGTTTGCAAATCCTGAAAGACACAATGGTTTAAAAAAAAACTCAATTTTACAATTGAAAAATTGAGAGTTTTAGTAATGGACCTGACATATAAAAGATTAGTAGGAAAACAAGGCACATGAAGGACAAAAGATAATTTAATATTTGGAGTACAATTAATAGAACATATTCCTGATACAGGAGTAACAGAACCATCTTCTATTTTGACATTATTTCCTTTTGGACATGAGGAATAGGTTTAAAATCTTCTTAAAGAGCTCGTCATATGTCTATTTGCTCCTAAATCTATAATCCATGAACAAGTATTATAGTTAGTGAAAGAGGCATTACATGAGGTTACAAGAATGGATGACCTGACAGTTGAGTTAGTGTTAAGCTGATATAAGAGTCGCCTTAAATTTTGGACCTCTTCAGTAGATAGATTATCATTTGAGGTTGTTGCGCCATTTGGCCTTGTTGCCTCAGTAAAATTTGCTTAAGTCTTTACTGGATTGCACTTTTTTCTCCATGGCTTTTATTTGATTTGCCATGTAATTTTCAGTAAGTTTCTCTTGAATGGCGTGGTTTTCCACAATAATCACACTGTCGAGAGTCCTCAGTGTACTCTTTAGGGTTTTCATGAACCGATTTGGCAGCTAATCCAGCTTTCTCAATTGCTGTTATACACAACATAGCACTTTTTCTGCTTTCTTCTTGCTGCACATATGAATATGTTTGAAGTAAGGATGGTAAAGGTTCTTTACAAAGTACTTAAACTCTGATTTGATCATATTCCATATTTAAACCAGCAAGAAAATCATAGATGCGCTCCTCTAATAATTTTTGAAAATTAACTGCATTTGTAGCGTAGTTAGTTTGAAAATTCTGATAATAATAAAGTTCCAGCCACAAACTACTTAATTCTAAAAAATATTCTGAAATAATCTTCTCTCCTTGTTTCGTTCCATGAATTTTATTTCGAAGTTCATATTTTTGTGCAACATTACCCATTTGATTACCCATTTGAAAGTAAGTTTGAGAAGCAGCTTTCCAAATTTTTTTAGTTGTATCAAGTAGCAAATATGTTTTGACATAACAAGAGAATTTTCTAAATCCCAGTGATTAAATAAGGAATTAGTTAATCTAGATTTCTTGTTTTCTCCTGTTATATATCCCTGCAACCCCCTAGCTTTGATAAATAATAAACAAAACCTTGACCAAGCAAGATAATTTATCCCATAAATTTTATAGGACTTATTTGTAAACAAGGATTATTAGTAATTGGGGGACTAAGTATTTTATCATCTGCCATTTTATCCTTTCAAAAAATAAGATTTTAACAAGAGTGACAAAAAATCAACAATAGACAAAAAAACAAAATTTCACTATTGTAGAAACAGTAAAACTGCAGGCACAGTAGACAAAAAAAATTGTCTTAAATAAAAAAAAGGTCGAATTAGACCTGAAGGTATATGGTCTGGATTGAAAATGGCTGAAAATAAGATTGGAAGAAGAATCAGTGGAAAAAGGTGGATCGGAAATGGCCGACGCATGAATAGTAACTCCTAAGGCTTTCACCGGTGCGTGGGCCCAAGTGCATCGGTGTTTGGCGATCGATCTTTTGGGATAGGCCAATCTCGAGGTGGCCTTTCTTCCTAGGTAGGCAGTGAGCTCTGATGAACGATGGCTGAGGACAAGAGA
The DNA here is from genome assembly GCA_947685225.1 of Garcia nutans. NCBI lineage: Eukaryota > Viridiplantae > Streptophyta > Magnoliopsida > Malpighiales > Euphorbiaceae > Garcia > Garcia nutans. Next base: position 7,936,011 of record CANTUV010000024.1, on the reverse strand, counting down.
TATTCCTCCAACAAAACACCTACTGTTACTCTACCAATGTTGCCTTCACTGTCTTAACCAACCGAACTCAAACTTCAAGGCTCTGATACCATGTTAGTTTTAATGCAATTACAGAAAAACTCTCTAATTCTTATTAATTTTCAGTGTGTTATTACTCCAGGTACAATAGGTTTTTATACACAAAAAAAGCATAGCTAGCTCTAATTATTTAATCCTACAGCTAGCCCACTAAGACTTACAACTAATAGTTCACCTTATACAATAATTAGATTCTTATACAACTACTAATCAACTAGTTAGTGTCTGCAACATCTTTCATCAAAGGAAATTTTATCACTTCGAGGAGCAAAAAGCATACTATGGTAGCTAGATCTAACGAAGAAGTATAAACAAAGCTATGGCACAAGCAATTTATGAACTATTATTGTTGCGTAAGCTGATGGAAGAGTTGAGATTACTGGAAATAACAAATTTATCCTTGTTCTATGATAGTAAGGCAGCCATCAACATAACTAATAATCCATTTCAACACAATCAAACTAAATATATAAAGATTGATCGTCACTTTATAAAGTATAAAATTTTGGAAGGTTCTCTCAATATTTTCCTATGTTACCACATAAGAACAGCTAACTGATATATTCACTAAGGGTTTATAAGCAAAATTTTTCACACATTGCTTGCAAGTTGGGCATGTGCAATATTCATGCAACAACTTGAGTGGGAGTGTTGGAATCTTGTAATTATTAGTAAAGATTATCAGGAACTTTATTCTTAATTAGAATTCTTTCTTAATTAGCTAGCTTCCTATCCTAGGACTTAACTTGTATATAAATTTCTTGTTATAGGAGGTTGTAAATACATTGAAACTAATAGAAACACAATTTTTCCCTTCTCAAGACCTATTTCTTACTAACACATCTATTTTGTATAAATTCCATACTATAAAGAAAAAAGAAATATAAGTTTTCCCAATTATTTTTTACAATATCAAAAGGCCAAAAACAATACAGAGAATATGTTTTTCCTTGACAAAGACACACTGGCAAGTAAGCAAATGATGACATGGTGAAGACAACAATATGTGGAATAATGCCCTCAACTAAATAATTTGACCCTGAAAATTTTCTTGTAACTTACTTCTAACACTACTTTAGACATTGATGTAGTCTCCACATCGTATGACTTTGTCTTCTCTTCTATTGCTTCAAGAGAAGCTTTCTCCTTCGTAGTCCATATTGCTTTTTCCTCCTCCATTTCCAATAGGGAATTAGTAAGTTGCTACAAACATAAAGGTAGAATTCTAAGAAAGATTTTCAATAAAACAAAAAATAAAAATTGGCAAGAGCTTTTTGTTCCAATTATACTTAGCTTGTTAAGTTACCATTGCTAATTCCTCCTTTTCTGCTAGCAATAATTTCATAGAATTATCCATTGCTTGCTGGTTAATTTTTGATTCTTCTAATTGTTCTCTCTATACAAAAAAAGAGGAATAAGATGAACAAAAAGCACAGTAGTCATTTCAAAGTTAACAATAACAATCAAAACTTAATGATGAAAATTCAATGAGGAAATTGCAGAGAAATTTACCAGGCCTGAAACCTCTTCCAGCAGCACATTCAATTCAGCATTTGATAAGTTGAAATTTCCAGATAGAGTTTCCAACTCTGAAGTTGAAATAGCATTTGCAGATAAAGCTTCTTCCTTTTCCTTTTGTGTAGCTACAACTTCCTCTTCTAGAGAAGCGATAGTTGCTTCCATTTCAAATCCAAGAACTTCCAGCTTTCTGTATTCTTCCTAAAAATACAACAAAAGGAATTGGAATGGAAAGTAGAATAATATCAGAACTGAAGTCTCCAAGATGTTAAATATAATATTTTGACAACACCCAACACCCTTCCCCCCCCCCCCTAACAATAATATGCATAACCAAGATGAATTGCAAACTAGGGGAATATCTTATGCACGGAGGAAAACCCGATGCAATAGTTACCTAAAACAATCAACAACTTGTAGTATTGTATGGTGTTGACTCCGATACCAAGAGACGAATGAAATAGAAGATGTAGATAAATAAATAAAATAATAACAATTTGTTTACAACTCAATGTTACCAACCAATCAATTTCATATTCAATAGAATTTTGTTATAGCACAGGAAAAAACAAACCACTATGCAATAAAGTCAAAGCTTAAGATTCATGGTCACAAAGCAAAAGCAAACAAAAACTTTCATGTCGTAGATAATAACTAAATCCAAACAAAAACAAACAAACAAAATTGTAGAATTACTATTCTTATTATATACATGATTCTAGGCTACAAATAGTGTATTAACTATTAAGTTGTATATTTTCCTATTTGGTAATTCATTGTTATAATGTAAATCCCATCTCACTATAATATAAATTCCACCTAGCTTGAGGGAATAATAAAGCTGATTTTTCAAACTTCATTCAACTCTCTCTCTCTCTTTTCTCTAATTTATCATGATATCAAGCCTTGTGATTTCGTTGCCCCCTCTATCTCTAATACTACTCTTCACGGATACTCTCTATTTCACATAACCCGTCATTATCCAAGCATCCATTTCACTCCCCTCCTCTCCTTAGGACCCCCAAATGTTGATCAACCTTCCAGAGAAATCCAATTGTCAGAAAAGTCAAGGGTGTGACCACACGCTCCATCTGTAGTTTCTTTTGGAGCACCATGCGCCAGCATATGCACCCATTTATAGGCGCCTTTTAATAGCAGCTTTTCCAAAAATGTCGCCTCATCATTCCACCACTATTGTTTGCATTATATTGCAATTCCAACTTCATCTGGTATTTTTTTCTTTATCGACATAATATTTTTTACTTTTCTCAACCCATGGGGTAATGTTAGTTTTACTCAAACAAGCAAATTCTTGGTTCTATTCAAAATGTCTGAGATTTCAAGTTTGATCAAACTCCTTTTCTCATCTATCTCCGATTCTCCTATGGATTCTATTTTTAAATTACAAGATAATGATAATTATGTATCATTGGCTACCTTTGTTAAATTATGTTTTTGGATCAAGGTTATAGTGATCATTTAGGGAAAAAAAAAGGCCATTGTTATTGATGAAAAAGATAGGGCGGCATGGACTAAAATTGATGTACAATTATGTAGTTTTGTGTGGTATTCTCTTAAACCAAAATTACTTACTTTGTTTTAGTCCTACAAAATATGTTACAAAGTTTGGACTAAGGTGAAGATAACATATATCAATGATATTCAACGTACTTATAAAGTTGTGTCGGACCTTGTCAATTTACAGCGAAACTTTCAAGATATGGATAGCTATTTAGATCAAGTTGAAACTGTAAAGATGAATTTAACTCTTTCATGCCACTATCTGCAAATATTACTGAAAAAGAAAACCAAAATGATAAATTCTTTTTGGTATTATTCCTGATAGGACTTTGGGCATATTTGGCTTCAGTAAGAAATTGGATCCTTGCCAAACAAGTAATTCCTAATTTGAAATCTTGATTACTTCATATCTCCTCAAACAAAACTAAAAATGATTCCTTTGTGCTACTTGTTCAAAAATATAGTCAGCAAGGAGAATCACATAGAGAAAGGAAAAGCTCTAAATCTCACTGTACCTATTGTGATAAGGAAGGTCACACGTGAAACTTGGACTCTTCATGATCGACCTCCATATATAATCAAAATAATCGATCGATAACTCATATGATCGAGTTTCAAAGAGATGGAATTCTTCCTCTAGCCATGGCCCAAGCCCTAGGGGCCAGTTCATTTATTTTGACTATGTCTGATTATGATGAATACTTGCAATATCAAGCATTGAAATAGCAGTCATTCTTCCATGGCTGTTGTTGCTCAACCGGGTAATTTTTTTTCTTGCCTAACACGATCTTTACCCAATGGATCCTGGATCATGGTTTTTAGTGCTTCTGATCACATCTCTGGTAATAAAAAAAAAATTTTCTCAACTCTCACATCCCCATCCTCTATGGTCACCTTGGCCAATGGATCACAAACAATTATTACAGGAGCAGGAGAAAGTAAACCCCTCTCTTTTATCCCTTTAGTATCCATCTTTGTTGAATATTGTAAATTTATGTACATTCCTACTTAGAAATATTCCTAATTAGAAATAGATTCCTAATTAGATTAGGAATTCCTTGTATAAAAACAATCCAACTCTCTTGCAAATTTAAGATTAAGAAAAAGAATAAAATTTCTTGAGATTTTCTCATAAAATCTTCATAGTATCAGAGCTGGCAATCAAGAACACAACTCGATTTTTTAATTTTTTCTTTTCAAGTACAGTAAACCTTAAAAGAGGTTGAGATCTTAATAAGCCATTTAGCCACTTTGGTCTTCCTCACTTCCACCCTAGTAGACAACAAAATCCAATCACCGACTAGACACCAGAATCTGATGACCCTTCTCACGTTGCGAGTCACATGCGCCAAAAACTCACTCTTAGTTTATGTTCACGCGCCGAAGCATGGACTTCACTCCATTGCCGTTGGTTTCGCCTGTAACCTTTTCTGAGATCGCAGCATTGTTTCTGGCCTTTCCCTACTAATTCTGAAGCTATTAGTATTGGTCCAAGAGAGGCTTCTACTTGTAAGCAACAGTTGACTCAAGTTTTTTCGTTATACTTGCAAGCTACTGTCTTTTTTTTAAGCTGTTGTTGTGTAATTTCAAATATCCTTTGGATAATTTAAAATAATGGTAGGTAGTAAAAAATTACCTATTTCTAGTTCTGATAACCCTTAATTGCAAATCAATACCGTAAAACTTGACAGAACTAATCATCTTGCATGTTCAAGATCTTATTTACTCTTATCAAGGCTAGAGGATTATAGGGTTATATTACTAATGATAAAAAGAAACCAGATACCACTAGTAGTGACTATAATCAATGGGAATCAGAAAATTCCTCGGTGATGTCTTAGCTCATCAATTCTATGCAACCTCAAATTGCTCGAACATATCTTTTGCTCAATACTGCGGAAAAAATATAAACCGAAATATCTCTCACATATTTGCAAATTGGTAATGATGCTTAGATCTTTGAACTTCGAAATAAAATCCATGGTACAAAGCAACGTAAGATGACTTTTTTTTAGTATTTTTCTAAGCTAAGTGAACTGTTGCAGGAGCTTGATTATTACCAGGACTTTTAAGCTGATTGTACCAGAGATGCAATTAGCTTTAGAAATTGATTGAAAAAGAACGAATTTATGATTTTCTAGCCAGTTTGAACACAGAATATGATCATATAGGGGTTCAAGTATTTAGTAAAGATCTTTTACCCTCCTTACAACATACTTATTCTTGTGCCCAACAAGAAGAGAGTAGAAGAAGTGTCATGCTTCACCAAGCACTAGTCAAAAAAACTGGATTAGTTGCACAATCTCCTAATCAACTGAAAGTCCGTAGCCATTTATCTGATAAAGATCACTAGCAATGTGATTATTGTGGCAAGCCAAGACACACTAGGAAACACTATTGGAAGTTGTATGGAAGACCAACCAGAGGTCATGGAGGAAAGAGAGGGGGTCCGATAAGGGCCCAAGCAAATATAGTTGAGACTAATGATACTTATGAGCCCCTTGCAGTTGGCGCTCTTATCAACAAAGGATATTCATAATTTAAGACGTCTCTTATCCTAGCTGGACTCTCCATCCCTTGTTGGTACATTGAATTTCGTGTAATCGTGTACTTTTTTTCTTTTCAATTCTAATGCTCGTCCCTGAATTATGGACTCTGGAGCTAATAGACATATGAAAAGTTCTTTTAAAGTGGTCTTAACCTATTCTTCTATGAAAACGGAGATAATGTAAACATAGCCAATGGGTCTTTTACTCCTGTATCCGGAACAGATTTTGTTGATTGTACTCCAGATATTAAACTATCTTTAGTTCCTCATGTGCCTCGTTGTCCTATGAATATATTATCCGCCAGTTTCCCAACAATAGCCCTTTGGAGATGTTGCAAGGTAAAACTTCCTACACAATTCCACCGAAAGTGTTTGGATGTGTATGTTTTATTCATAGCAGGAATGTTGAAAAATTGGACCCTAGGGCTCTTAAGTGTGTATCTCTTGATGATAGGAGGTCAACCTCTGGCTACTGTACACTTGTAGGGGAAAACTTAGTAACTTGGAGAAGCAAAAAAAAAAAAAAAAAGGTTTCTCAATCAAGTGTAGAAGCATAGTATAAAGCTATGGCACAAGGAGTTTTTCAACTACTATGGTTACGAAAGTTGCTAAAATAATTAAAATTGTTCAGTAAAGACAATTTATCCTTGTTTTGTGACAATAAGGTTTCCATCAGTATAGCTCATAATCTAATTCAACATGACCGAACAAAACACATAGAAATTGGTTGACATTTCATAAAAGAGAAATTAGTAGACGATCCTCTAAGTCCATTTCATGTGACATCAGACAAACAGCTGGCTAATGTGTTCACCAAAGGACACAACAATAGAAACTTCCATAATTTAGTTCGCAAGTTGGGCATGTGTGATATCTTTGCACCACCTTGAGGGAAGTGTTAATAGGTAGTAATTGGTAGATTTTAGTTAGCATCAAAATGTACAAGTGGTACAGGTGGTAGTTAGCATATATATTTATTTTAAATATCTATAATCTGTGTATAAATACCCATTGTAATTGATTTGTTCATATATAACAAAAGTAAATATTTTCCTCACTCTAAAATCAACAATTTACCATGATTATTATGTTGAAAGAACACTAAATGATCATATTGACATCGTCATGCCAAATTCCCAGATTACTAAACCATATAATGACCACAACCGACAAACCAATGCAAGCTCCCCCCAAGCAACAAATCAAAGAGGTTGCTCCATATAAACAACCTCGGTCAATTCTCCATTAAGAAACACATTTAATGTCAAGCTAATGGAGGGTCCATCGATGTATGGCTGCCAAGGGTATAAAAGGTGAACAAAAAGAAATTTGGCCATTGGTGAAAAGGTATTATTGTAATCAAGACCATAAATCTAAGTATATCATTTGGCCACCAAGCGTGCCTCTAAGCGATCTATTTGTCCATCAATTTTGACTTTTACGATAAACACCAACTTATATCCAATTATAGTTTTTCCCTCTGGTAGCAGAACTAATTCTCAAGTTCCATTGTTATGTAATGCGGTCAATTCTTCTATCATTGCATCTCGCCACCCTAGTCTTAACGCTTCACTAACAATTTTAGGTGTAGTGACATTAGACAACATAGATAAAAAAGTATTATATAAAGGAGATAAAAAATGGGAACTAAGAAAATTATAAATTGGTTATGGATTCCGGGTGGAACGATTATCTTTGCGAATGGCAATGGGAAAAGTAGCTACTTCTATGTCTAGCATAGGAACAATAGGAGTAGGTGGAGCAAGTGACGGTGAAGAAGAAAGTGGAAGAACATGATTGGCAATGTACTTGTATCAAGAGAACATGAACTATGATTATTAGTGTAACACCTCGATACCCTATATAAGTACTATACATATACCTAGTATACATACAGTAAGTATATAGAGTATAAGGATGCCACTTTTCTTTTTACTTTTTAAAAACCTGTAACACAATTCAAACCATAATAGGTCAATTTAAAGAACACTTACAAAATCATTGTCTTTATCAAAACTTCATTTATACATTTAATATAACATACTTAAAGTGGATACATGTATGCATTACCCTCTAGTTGGTCTCGACAAAATCTTACTCTTCTCGTGGCATACCAAAAGACTTCATATCTTCCACCAAGCTACCTGCGCGATAATACATCCGCGCTAAGCTCGAAAGCTTAGTAGTATAAATATAAAAATACAAACATATATCATGGAAATACTAACATATAAAGATATATCAATTCCATATACTTTTAGTTCTTATTAAGTTTATCCCTTTTCATTTGCACCATTCATATCTTTCAACTAATTTCATATCTTATACACATATATATACATAACATTTCTACCAATTCCAACCCATCACTAATATTCACAATCAACATCTCAATACACACATTATACATCATACTAACCATAAGTCACATTTCCAATTAAGACAATCATTGTCTTCAACCACAATTCATCAATTGAATTCACAATCAATGCGAGTACACACATTATACATCATACCAATCACAACATTTCTTTATTCACAATTCACCATTTATGATTCATCATTAGTGCTCATAATCAATATTTCAACACACAAATTACATATCATCAATCACATGTCCAATGAAGTATACCAAAGATTTCATTATCCATTTCTTTCAACATTTGTATATCACATTGACAACAAAGACAGACTCGGGCCCAACAGACACCACTATGTTATTCAGAGTTCAGAGTTACTGCTTTGGTCTATAATCATAATCATCAAGCCCGTAGGCATCATATATCAATATTTCTATCCATGGATAGTGTAACAGACCCAGTCTCTTGGACCATCAACTCATCATGAGGAGATCCTCAACCCGGCAAGACTATTACCAATCATATATTTCATATTCACAATTCTCATAGTGTAACAGACCCAGTCTCTTGGACCTCAATTCAACTCAATTTGAAGAGATCCTCAACCCGGCAAGACTGTTACCTTTTTCATTTTATAGGCATGCCTCCAAACCCAGAACTCTGAAGACTGAATAACACATTAAACACATATTTCACTTATTGTTTCATTATCAATTTCAATCTCAATGCTCATTATCATCTAGGCAAATATGCCTTATTTCTTTCAATTGGATCATCATAGCCAATCACAATGGCTTCGTCTCACATTTGAATCATCATGGCCAATTACAATGGCTTCACTACATATCATATCTCAATCCATATGATACATATAACATCATTGATATAACATTTCAAAATATATTATTCATATAATACATTGCCATACACAAGATTCACAATGCATATAACATAACATTTTCTCATTTCTCAAAACACATTAACATCATTCATTACTAGAGCATTTATCATTACAAATTGCACATACCTTAAGAAGGATCCTCATATTTTCCTACCTTTTCCATTTCATATTTCATCCTTTATATATATATATATACATTCTTCATTTACATTCACAATATAATAGCTTATTTAACACTTTCATCCCAATGTGTTAATGTTCAAAGACATATAAGGATATACAATCAAATAGGGTTTATGCTTACCTTGTTAATGCTCTTCACATCCTTCACATCATTCAATCATCACCTTAGTCCAATTATATTAACAATATAATAAATCACTTAACACATTTGCAAACAAATGTGTTAAGCCTCAAATTATGTAATTAAATACAATCATATGTATTGTTACTTACCTCAAGAACTATTCCCATTCCTCCATACATTTCCTCTTCCAAGAATTCTCAACATATAGGTTAATGCAACACAATCTCTTCAAAACCTAATCCAAAGATCATTATACATAGGTTTAGAATCATCCACATACATTTGATTAGGGCATTCTTTGTTTTAGACATGTTTAAGGTGTTTATGTTTAGGTTTAGGTACCATAATACCTTTGAAGAATCAAAGCCATGCTAAAAGAACAAAGAATAAAAACAATAACCATTACATTTGAGGGACACGGTTAGGGCAATTCAACCTCTTCACAATCTAATCCAAAAGGAATATTAGCAAAATGACCATATGAATAGTACATTCTGGTTTTAGACTCCATTTTATCCTTATTTTGAAAAATTGTATAAACTAATCCACTTGACTAAAAATTCTAAAATTTTTACAGAATTTAGTTTTGTATCTTAAAATCATTCCTTTAAAATTTCAGATCAAACTGAACACAAAATCTGGGTCAAATAGTTCACCTAACCAGACTGCCCCAATTGCCCTGCATCCTGGCAGCAGTTCTGAACTTTGTGAATTCCATAAATCAAATTCAATCAACGTGGTTCCAAATTATTTTTCTCAAATACTAGACTCACTAAGAAACAACATATCCAAAATTCAATTGGATATGATTTTTCTACATTTTATTAAAAATCCCGAAATATAGCTGTCTCAGTTAAGGTACCTGCTGGAACAGGTCTAATAAAAATAATCTTTCTAAACTCATAACCATTCCAAAATCGAATCAACATATTTTTCAGTCATTCTAGACTCATAGAGGCACAACATATCAAAAATTCACTTCAAGAACATTTTTCTATAATTAATTAAAAATCATACAAGTCACAGCCTTTACTAATTGTAAAACAGAAAAAAATTCACTAAACACAACTCTTACTCTTCCATCACCAACACCAACCTAGCTTCTTATCTTTAATTCCATTTCAACACTTTTACACACACCATACACAAACACACTAAATCATCACATCAACCAATCACAATTTTATTTAGACACAACTTCAAATTTGACAAAGGGAAACAAAAGAATTCTTACCTAAAATGAAGAAATTCCACAAATCTCTTTTCACAACCTTTGATTTCTTCTTCAATTTGCTTCTTGTCTCAAGAACACTTCTCTTTCCCTTTTGTCTAAGGAAGAGCCGGCCACACACAAATGAGAAGAGGAAAAGATGAAGAGCAAAAGTCAAATTTTGCTTCTTATATCCACCAAGAGTTTTTAACCTTGCAATTACTAAAACACCCTTCACCATTTAACTACCCTTTTGTCTCATATGTGCCCAATTAAGTAATTTCACATGCCACATAAAAATATCCTCTTGCATTGACTCTCCCTTTGACCAATTTATATGTTATATATATCATCATATACCCAACATATAAACTTGTCTCTAAACCCTAAATTTCTTCTCCAAAACACATATACATATACATTCTCTTTCCATTTCTTTTCTCTTACAATTTAACACATATATACAATCCAATATATAACAACAACAACACTAACCACAACATCAACAACATAATCAAAATTTTTAGGGCATATATGAGGATATTACAATTCTCTCCCCCTTAAATAATTTCGTCCTCGAAATTATCTAGTATAATTGTAATTCATTCATAATACCATACCATCTTAACTTCCATATGAAGTTAATTATACGCTTAAGTCATTATATCATCAAATCATATAGCTTCAACTCTCCTCTTTAGAATCATCCACCTTCTTTAAATTCCTTAACTCATCATTCTATATGTCTATACATCTTATTACTTTCTTGATCAAACATTCAAAAGATCTCATTACATTCCTATTAATATCTTTATACCAGAATCAGATCATCATATAGCACAAAAATACTTTGTCAAATCTTTATATTTAATACATTTTGTTCTTCACTTCTTTGTAATTACTCTCTTAACTTTAACCTTAAAAACTATAACTTATATCTGAGCATTAATTATCCATTCATTACAATCACTGTCTAAATAGACATCTATCACCCTCAATAGATAACAAAATCCTGATTTTTCATACATGGAGTTATTTCTTTAGCATGCTTTTCACTTAACTTACATATTAATACATTACTTTTCAACTTATTTTATAAATAACCAATCTTTTTCCCTTTTTCTCATGATGATTTATAATTATTATACTCCACTCATTCATGTCCAATCATACTTTAAAATTTACATCATATACATTATCATGTAAATAACTACACTCTTGGTACAACTATACACATTAAATCTCAATAATGATTCATAATCTCAGCCAAATCTAGATCCATTGATTTATCTGTCACATTATATCCACATTCCAATCTTGTTCAACTCCAACCAATAATTAATTTATTCAAACTTATCATGAAATTTCACAATATTCATATATGTATATATATTTATAACCTAATTCCATTAGGGTAAACATATATACAATTTCTGATCTCTTCCGATCCATATTCAATCAAATTATCATGATAACAAATCACTTCAAATTATCTTTTAATATACACATAATTTATTCTCTATCATCTTATTATAATACCCACCAATTCTCATAAAGGTTTTTATACCATATTTACTGTCTACAATTCATGCACTCAAACCTCGAGTTACATATCTTAAACATATTCAATATAACTTTCATAACATTCCATATCATTCCATATCATTGTTATATTTATTTTGATTACCTTATTTTCATATCATCCGTAACTCAAAACCTTTCCATAGTTTCTTTTTCCTCTCTTAGTCTTCACAATTATAACCAAAATTGTTAACATAAAATGATAATATACAACTTTATCCATCATAACTTTTAACTATACTTCTCAATTATAATTTCAACCTCACCAAATCTGTATTACAATCATTTTATCTAAGATTCAAATCCATGGATAACAATTTAACCGATCAAATATACTGAACAAAACACATGGCTTTAAAGGGATTAATATTCAAGCCTGGAACTTTTAAATCAATGCTGTCTTCTTTTTTTTTTTTTTTTCATCCTCAATCTTTACAAATACAATGCTAAAGTACATATCAAGAATCACTTATTCCTTCTTTACATTTTTGCTATATCAATAGCTAACACATTCCAACTCCGTTTCAAATCAATTGCACTCGATTTATAATCTTTATCCACTTAATTCATGTTTCTACAATATTACTCTATACATATTCAATCATATGGAGTTCCTATACAATTTCTATTTGTCACTTCATTTCTAATCCATTTACAATCTCTTATAATATAACATTACATAGAACTTTCCATATGTGCATACTTTGGAACTCTAAATATCATATGATCATCATACTTTGGAACTCTAAATATCATATGATCATCACATTCAATGCTTACTATAACAATTTCCACTATCCAATATTACTCAAGTCCATTCCATTCTCACTTCCATCACATAATTCATTTAGCTTAACACAATTCAAGACCTAATCTCCCTTAGGTCTTTTAATACACACAACATCATTTCCATATTACTAATTCTATAATAATACCACATACATTTCATTCACAGTGAAAACTCAATTCACATCTCATATACATGTATACACTTAATTATATGCTCTTGTTTTATTTCCCTTTTTCATACATTCAATACAAATTTAATGTTTATCACTTTCTTTTAAACATTGTCATTCTCATTCTTTCAATATGATGTAAAGCATTCATTCATACTACAATGTATATATATATCCTGACTATACTAATACTTCACATTCATCTTGATCATATTCCCAAAGTGACATCTCTTTCACTTTCATCCCTAAAAAAACACTTAATATACTTCCATAACCATCTTTACTCTTTGCAGTTAAAATGACTTAAAAATAACTCATTTTCATTTGCTTATCCAATTCCTTTTTTTTTTACTTTAAAACAATTTCTCTTTCTATCAATCACATTACTCAATTCATAATGCTTTAATATGGAATATTAGTCATTTCACCTAACCCATATATTGAATATACATTAAACCATCACTATCCCAATAATCTTTATCAAATTCCACTAAAACTTTAACTTCTCAAATTACTACTTCATTTAAGCTTCAATTTACCAAACTCATCTTTTCTAATATCACTCTAAAACATCTTACAAATATATATCACAAAGCAATATTAAAACTTATAATTTCCACAATCATCAAGCTCACTTCAAAAAATCTCAAATATCACCTATTATCACCATTACCATGAGCTTTCACAATATCCAAGCATTTTACATTTCTAACATTGAATTTACTATGTTCGCATCAAAATAATGATATCAACTTATTTTCTTACTTAACCAATATCATCTCTTTCCTTTAATAAAACCTTAACTTTATATATATATATATATTCCAACTTTAACTAGTCACACTTTGTCTATATTAACCAACTCATTCAATATTCCACCATTCTTTCCTCATTTTTAGTAACATATCTTTCAATAATAACAATCCAACAATATTTTCTCTGTCTAGCAACCTCAACATAAACATTATTATAAAGAGATTCAAAGTATAGAGGAAAGAGTGCATACTTTAATCTTGATTTTGATTTCTATTCATTTTTCAACTTTATTCTCTTTTTTTTTTATATTTCAATTCACATTATGTCCCACATAATATTGCTCATAACCATCAACATTACATTCTATGTTGCACACAACATGACATTTTTCATATGCATCATCAATATACATATATCACATTATATTTCACAATTCGTTTCCCATAATCAATTAGGCACTATGCCTCAATTATAATTCATTTCCAACATCATGGTCAACAATCATGGTTTCTCATCACATCAAAATGGTATACACATATATCATCAACTATATTGAACATCTCATATAACACAAATATTCTACAATTCATATAATGCCACATCCGAGACCAACCTAGGTATGAATGCATATGCATGTATTACAAATTTCATTTCAAAACTTTTCCTTTGTAACTCTATTTAAGCTTTCCAAAACTTTTCTTTTTAATTCTACTTATACTCTTCAAAAATTCTCTTTTTAGTTTCACTTAGGCCGAGAATCTCGAACCTAAGCTCTGATACCAAAACAATTGTAACACCTCGATACCCTATATAAGTACTATACATATACCTAGTATACATACAGTAAGTATATAGAGTATAAGGATGCCACTTTTCTTTTTACTTTTTAAAAACCTGTAACAAAATTCAAACCATAATAGGTCAATTTAAAGAACACTTACAAAATCATTGTCTTTATCAAAACTTCATTTATACATTTAATATAACATACTTAAAGTGGATACATGTATGCATTACCCTCTAGTTGGTCTCGACAAAATCTTACTCTTCTCGTGGCATACCAAAAGACTTCATATCTTCCACCAAGCTACCTGCGCAATAATACATCAGCGCTAAGCTCGAAAGCTTAGTAGTATAAATATAAAATACAAACATATATCATGGAAATACTAACATATAAAGATATATCAATTCCATATACTTTTAGTTCTTATTAAGTTTATCCCTTTTCATTTGCACCTTTCATATCTTTCAACTAATTTCATATCTTATACACATATATATACATAACATTTCTACCAATTCCAACCCATCACTAATATTCACAATCAACATCTCAATACACACATTATACATCATACTAACCATAAGTCACATTTCCAATTAAGACTATTAAAGTCTTCAACCACAATTCATCAATTGAATTCACAATCAATGCTAGTACACACATTATACATCATACCAATCACAACATTTCTTTATTCACAATTCACCATTTATGATTCATCATTAGTGCTCATAATCAATATTTCAACACACAAATTACATATCATCAATCACATGTCCAATGAAGTATACCAAAGATTTCATTATCCATTTCTTTCAACATTTGTATATCACATTGACAACAAAGACAGACTCGGGCCCAACAGACACCACTATGTTATTCAGAGTTCAGAGTTACTGCTTTGGTCTATAATCATAATCATCAAGCCCGTAGGCATCATATATCAATATTTCTATCCATGGATAGTGTAACAGACCCAGTCTCTTGGACCATCAACTCATCATGAGGAGATCCTCAACCCGGCAAGACTGTTACCAATCATATATTTCATATTCACAATTCTCATAGTGTAACAGACCCAGTCTCTTGGACCTCAATTCAACTCAATTTGAAGAGATCCTCAACCCGGCAAGACTGTTACCTTTTTCATTTTATAGGCATGCCTCCAAACCCAGAACTCTGAAGACTGAATAACACATTAAACACATATTTCACTTATTGTTTCATTATCAATTTCAATCTCAATGCTCATTATCATCTAGGCAAATATGCCTTATTTCTTTCAATTGGATCATCATAGCCAATCACAATGGCTTCGTCTCACATTTGAATCATCATGGCCAATTACAATGGCTTCACTACATATCATATCTCAATCCATATGATACATATAACATCATTGATATAACATTTCAAAATATATTATTCATATAATACATTGCCATACACAAGATTCACAATGCATATAACATAACATTTTCTCATTTCTCAAAACACATTAACATCATTCATTACTAGAGCATTTATCATTACAAATTGCACATACCTTAAGAAGGATCCTCATATTTTCCTACCTTTTCCATTTCATATTTCATCCTTTATATATATATATATACATTCTTCATTTACATTCACAATATAATAGCTTATTTAACACTTTCATCCCAATGTGTTAATGTTCAAAGACATATAAGGATATACAATCAAATAGGGTTTATGCTTACCTTGTTAATGCTCTTCACATCCTTCACATCATTCAATCATCACCTTAGTCCAATTATATTAACAATATAATAAATCACTTAACACATTTGCAAACAAATGTGTTAAGTCTCAAATTATGTAATTAAATACAATCATATGTATTGTTACTTACCTCAAGAACTATTCCCATTCCTCCATACATTTCCTCTTCCAAGAATTCTCAACATATAGGTTAATGCAACACAATCTCTTCAAAACCTAATCCAAAGATCATTATACATAGGTTTAGAATCATCCACATACATTTGATTAGGGCATTCTTTGTTTTAGACATGTTTAAAGTGTTTATGTTTAGGTTTAGGTACCATAATACCTTTGAAGAATCAAAGCCATGCTAAAAGAACAAAGAATAAAAACAATAACCATTACATTTGAGGGACACGGTTAGGGCAATTCAACCTCTTCACAATCTAATCCAAAAGGAATATTAGCAAAATGACCATATGAATAGTACATTCTGGTTTTAGACTCCATTTTATCCTTATTTTGAAAAATTGTATAAACTAATCCACTTGACTAAAAATTCTAAAATTTTTACAGAATTTAGTTTTGTATCTTAAAATCATTCCTTTAAAATTTCAGATCAAACTGAACACAAAATCTGGGTCAAATAGTTCACCTAACCAGACTGCCCCAATTGCCCTGCATCCTGGCAGCAGTTCTGAACTTTGAAAATTCCATAAATCAAATTCAATCAACGTGGTTCCAAATTATTTTTCTCAAATACTAGACTCACTAAGAAACAACATATCCAAAATTCAATTGGATATGATTTTTCTATATTTTATTAAAAATCCCGAAATATAGCTGTCTCAGTTAAGGTACCTGCTGGAACAGGTCTAATAAAAATAATCTTTCTAAACTCATAACCATTCCAAAATCGAATCAACATATTTTTCAGTCATTCTAGACTCATAGAGGCACAACATATCAAAAATTCACTTCAAGAACATTTTTCTATAATTAATTAAAAATCATACAAGTCACAGCCTTTACTAATTGTAAAACAGAAAAAAATTCACTAAACACAACTCTTACTCTTCCATCACCAACACCAACCTAGCTTCTTATCTTTAATTCCATTTCAACACTTTTACACACACCATACACAAACACACTAAATCATCACATCAACCAATCACAATTTTATTTAGACACAACTTCAAATTTGACAAAGGGAAACAAAAGAATTCTTACCTAAAATGAAGAAATTCCACAAATCTCTTTTCACAACCTTTGATTTCTTCTTCAATTTGCTTCTTGTCTCAAGAACACTTCTCTTTCCCTTTTGTCTAAGGAAGAGCCGGCCACACACAAATGAGAAGAGGAAAAGATGAAGAGCAAAAGTCAAATTTTGCTTCTTATATCCACCAAGAGTTTTTAACCTTGCAATTACTAAAACACCCTTCACCATTTAACTACCCTTTTGTCTCATATGTGCCCAATTAAGTAATTTCACATGCCACATAAAAATATCCTCTTGCATTGACTCTCCCTTTGACCAATTTATATGTTATATATATCATCATATACCCAACATATAAACTTGTCTCTAAACCCTAAATTTCTTCTCCAAAACACATATACATATACATTCTCTTTCCATTTCTTTTCTCTTACAATTTAACACATATATACAATCCAATATATAACAACAACAACACTAACCACAACATCAACAACATAATCAAAACTTTTAGGGCATATATGAGGATATTACAATTAGAGGCAAGAGCATTTGGCAAATGGCGTGAGTAAACTGGAAGAAGAACTTGTATAAGGGAAATGATTTGTGGAAGACTTGGAATAGGGAGAACATCATAAATGAGTTTGGTGCTTTCACTTTTTAATGAAAAATATAGTGATGACTTAAAGAAGGTTATATCTGCCAAAAAGAAATACTTTCGTTGTTTGAGGTTAATGCATTTGTAGCCATTCCAGAGACTTTGAGTAGAGATGTTGATTTTTATGTTCAGCAACTCTATTCTGTTGGAGAGTATATGCATAAAATTTCAATGTATGATTCCTTACGAAGACAAAAAATTTGCAAAAGAAGAGGATAAATATTCCTCTCTATTATCACTTCATAAAATTTTTATTGAAACATTAAATTTATTACGGATTTCAATATTAAAATTTTGAAATATAGAGAATAGTTCATAATAATGTTTCGTTAAATATATCCACATGAAACGAGAAAAATCATCAATAAATGTAACAAAATGCTGAAATCCTATAATTGCTCTAACTTAACTCGAACCATATGTTAACTCGAACCCATATGTCTCAACTCAACTCAACTCAACAATTCAACAAAGCCTCTATCTCAAGTTAATTGGGGTAAACTAAATGGATATTTTTTTTCCACTCAAAGCGATTGTGGACTACATCCTCGAAAAGATGTAGAGCCATTCTAAATCACTTTTTTCAAAGTTAATTTAGACATACCCCTACCTTTGCTAATTATTTCTACCATACCTTGTTCAATATTTCTAACATGTGCATCACTAGGTCTTCATTTTATATGATCAAATCACCTCAATATGTGTTCTCTTATTTTATACTTAATAGGAGCAATCCTCACTTTTTTTCTAATGCATTCATTGTGAATTTTGTCCATTCAAGTATTTCCACACATTCATTTTAGCATTCTCATCTCAGCAACATGCATCTTACCCATGTATTATATTTTCACTACCAACACTGGCTCTTGTACATCATAACAGGGTGTATTGCAATACGGTATAACTTACCTTTCAATTTAATTGGCATCTTTTGATAGCATAAAATTCATGTGGCACTCCTCCATCCAATCTGCTTTAATTCTATGGCTAATATTATTTTAAGCCAAAATACTTAAAATGAGTACTATGAGACCCCTTTCTACTTTTGTATTACTAAACTTATAATGCATATCTTCTGTCTTAGTTCTACTTAACTTAATACCCTTAGATTCCGAAGTATTTCTCCACAATTCTAACTTCCTACTTACTCATAATTGGGTCTCATTTATTAACACAATATCAGGAGCAAACATCATGCACCATAGGATGTCATCATATATGTCTTGTTAGCACATACAAGACCAATACAAAGAAATAGGGACTCCATGTTGAACCTTGGTGTAATCCAATAGAAAAAGGAAAATTTTTAGCATCTCATTCACTTGTACTGACGCTAATGATAGCTCCAGCATAAATATCCTTTAGAACTTGGATATATCAAATTGATACCCTCTTGCGCTTCAGGACCCATCATAAAACTTCTCTAGGAACTCTATTATAAGCCTTCTCCAAGTAGTTTGAGTGAATTAAATCAAACATACATGTAGCCCTAATAATTTGACTTGTTTGGAAAAGGAACTATGAGTTTGTTTCACAAGCTGACATGACACACTCCAAGGAACATAAAGTGGACAGATTGGGAACAAGTTTCGAAAGTTTATTAAGATTTAGATGGTCAAGGCAATGATGAAGAAGATCGGCATATGGGGAAGAAGGAACGGCCTGGATTTCGAACCCTAGACTTTGATACCATGAAGAAATTGAGAAGAAGAAGAGAGATTTTGGAATACCTAATTTTTCATATATTCATCAATATACACAGGCATATAAATACACAATTCCCTACATCTAATATGGAAATTAGATCCAAAATCCCTAAATTATAGTAGTAAATATCTCCCTAAATATTCCTATATTTTTACACTAACGAAAGAACCTCCTCTATTTGTTGCTATCAAAAATGGTATTCATTCTTCTCATAATCCTCACCTCATTTACAATTTTTTGAGTTATCACCGCCCATCACCTTCATACTACGCTTTTATCTCAAATTTGTCTGTTATGCCTGTTTGAAAACTATTAGCAAAGCAAAGGCTCATCTAGGTTGGCAATAGGCAATTGTTGAGGAAATGACCACTCTTCATGCTAATAATATTTAGGAGATAGCTCCATTACCATTTGGGAAATATGTAACTTGTTGTCGTTGGATTTATATAATGAAAGTTGGTCCTAATAGGAAGGTAGATCGCCTAAATATCAGTTCGTTTGCCAAAGGGTAGACTCAAATTCTTATCCTTGATTATAGGAACACCTTTCCAGTTGCAAAAATGGCCTCCGTTTTTCTCCTCATTTCTCTTGTTGTAATGCACCGTTGGAGTATTGACCAACTAGACATTAAAAACGTTCTTTTACATAAAGAATTGACAAAAGATATTTATAGGGAGCAACTACCAAGCTTTGTTGCTCAGGGGGAGTTTAGTATAATTTGTTGATTGCGGAAATCTTTACATGCATGGTTTGAACAGTTTAGTACTGTCGTTCAAGAATTTGAGATGCATAAAAGTGAAACAGATCACCCAACATTTTATTGTCTTACAGTCTATGGCAAGTGTATTTATCTAATGGTGTATCTTGATGATGCTGCTATAATATGTGATGATCATGAAAGGATCACTCAACTAAAACAATATCTTTTTAGCCACTTTTAAACTAAAAATTTAGAAAAGTTGAAATATTTTCTGGGCATGCGACTTAAAACATAGGCACTGATATTGCACAAAGGAAATATGTCTTAGATATTTTAGAAGAAACTGAGATGCTGGATTGTAAACCTGTGGAAACTCATAGACCCAATTGTTAAATTGGTTCTAGAACAGGGGAAGCCACTAAAAGACCATGGTCAGTATCAGAAATTGATTGAAAAACTCAATTATCTTACTATTACGCATCCAGACATTTTCTTTGCAGTAAGTGTGGTTAGTTAGTTCTTCAAGCTCTATGTGATAGTCATTAGAATACAATGATACACATCCTTAGATTTATCAAGGGAGCTCTGAGACAAAGTTTGTTGTATGAAAACAGAGGATATACACAAATTGTTGAGCAAATAGACGTTGATTTGGTGGTTTCTCCCTTAGATAGATGATTAACCTCATGGTATTGTGTCATTGAGGGAAATCTAATATCATGAAAAAGTAAAAATGCAAGATGTTGTAGCAAGATCAAGTGCAGAAGCAAAATATCAAGCCATGGCCTTAGTAACTCACGAACTTATTTGGTTAAAACCACTTCAAGAATTAAGGTGTGGAAACGAGAGCCCGATGAAATTGATATATCATAATCAAGCAGCATTACATATTGCCTCAAATCCATCTCAAATCCAATCTTCCATGAAAGGACAAAATATGTAAAGACAACAAATATATTTCTTTTTATCATACTATCAAATCTTGTTTTTCTAGTGTATAAAGTTGTACTGTATAAAGATATAAGCTTAATATAGATATAGATTAATCTAGAATATAGAGCGTCATTTTATCAAGCAGAAGATTGAATTATGACGCATTGCTACTTGTTTTGTTAATTCAAATGATCAACTGCCAGATATTTTTAGTAATGCTCTACAAGGACTTCGAATATAATAAAATAAGAGCCTATGATGTATAAGCTCCAGCTTGAGGGGGAGTGTTATGATATACTAGATTTTAGGATTAATTATAGGTTGTAAATATTGTGTATTAAATATTGAGTTGTATGTTTTCCTATTTTACAATTCCCTGTTATAATATATACCCCATCTAGCTTGAGGGAATAATAAAGCTAATTTTTCAGACTTCATTCAACTCTCCCTCTCTTCTTTCTTTAATTTATCATCTATTATAGATGACGTAGAACAGGAAACTAAAAAGAGAACAGTAAACCAATATTTATTCAAGCAAAGAACATAATTCACAAAACAAATTGATTATGCAATCTTAATAGTTCAATCTGACAAGTAGACAACTCACGAGCAATGCAGGGTATGTGAAACAAATATATGTAAATGGTCATCCATGGGCAATTCTAGTGAAATTACAAAGACTTTGACTTTTTTTTTAGATAAAATACCTTTAGATTCTTGTTAGAAATTGAATCACCCCTTCTACCAGCAAGTGAGTCATGTTTGTTAATGCCACGCTCAAGATGACTATTCTGACCATGCAATCGTTTCACCTCTCTTTCAGCAAATGCTTTCTCACCCTGCCAGTGTGAAATATGCAAGTGATAGAAAATAATTTAAATTGAATAGTTGTATATATAATGGAAAGCCAGAATATTTGATACAAAACCTCCAGTTTAGTTTTCTCCTGAATAGCATTCTTGAGCTTGAACTCAGTCTCTTTTAACTTAACTTTTCTTTTCTCAAGATCTTTTCTCAAGTTTTCCTTTTCCTTGGCCAGGGAACACCCTGATAAGCACAATATTTCCTTTTCAAGACTTTGAATTTGAAAAGACATTTGTTCTTTTTCCATATCCCATTGCTCATAAATTGTTTGTAATAAATAATGAAATTAGAAAAAATGTCAGCAAATAAAGCCAATGCCATACTCTTCATAATAATAATAATAATAATAATAATAATAATAATAATAATAATAATAATAATAATAATAATAATAATAAGCTTACTCTCAAGGACTCTTCATAATTTCGAGCATCATTTCCGAATTATTTCATCTCTTTCTGGAGATCAATAGATTGATTGCACAAAAGAAGCTGCAATTTGGCAAACTCAGCAAAAATTGTTTCCCAGGTTTGGTCATGCTCACATATCTATAAGAACAACTATACCTTCTCATTCTCAATGTTAGCAACTTTCTGCCTCATAGAATGATGTAACATCTCGTGATTATTAATGTTCAATTTTTGTTATGAGATCTCTCAAAAATTAAAGTCTTAAAATCCTATATTGAAAAAAAAAAATCCTTCAGATAGATGTAGGACACCAGGGTCTAAAGAGAAAGCTGAACAAAAGAAAACGCCTTACCACACAACAAGAACAAGCACTCAAGATGCAGTGCCTTCGTAAATGATGAGTTTTAGGAGATTTTCGAAAGTACTCACATTAAACACACTAAATACAATAGAAAAACTCTGGAAAGACTCGTCCAAAAGTGAGGGAACACTCTCCAAAACTTTTGAAATCAGCACTAGTAGAAAAGAAAAAGGGGCAGTGTAGTTTCTCTTTATGATACAGTGCCTTTAGCACAAATCTATCATCCTTCTAAGCTCACCGCCCCCATAGGAAGGAAGCACAAGTCGAAATCAGCCTGTCCACAGCAGATCATTGCTGGAAGTCACCTCGCCCAAAAGCTCCGGGCAGCACTGTTCACATTCCACCTTCTAACGCGCGACTATTTCTGGCCACCTTTTCTCACCGTTTCTTCTTCCAACCAACTTTATAGCTATTTTCGATGATGACCATGTGTTTTCTAGCCTGAGAATAAACTATTTTTTGATTGCCAATTTTCCTTTTGTTCTACTGCAAGTGTGAGAGTGAGCAATGAACTAGGAACAGGGCATCCAAAATCAACAGCCTTTTTCTGTTATTATAGTGACTTCATCTTCTTTTATAATTTTTGTGATTGTTTCCATTCTTGTTTTGGTATTTCGAGATGTTATCAGCTATGGTTTCACTAGGGTGAAGCTATCTCTAAGCTCTGCCCTTATTCAATCGTTACTCTCATTCTCAAGGCTTCCCATATTTTGTTTTTAAGGGATTTGTCTCTTGTTTATCCAATATAGAAACATTGTCTTGCTAGTTCCTTTTTTGAAGGAATATGGCAGACTCTAAAAAATCGGTTTTTCTAATTTGAGTCCATCCATTCCGATTAGCCAAATAAAACTTGATGGAATTAATTACCTAGCATAGTCAAGATCTTGTCTTTTGGTTATCAAAGCAAGAGGATTACATGGCTATATTACAGGAAGAGAAAGAACCCCAAGCTAACTAATTATTCTTATAATCAGTGGGGCTCAAAAAATTCTCTTGTTATGTCATAGTTTATCAATTCTATGCAACATGTTATTACAAGAACATATTTGTTACTTGATACAGCTGAAAAAATTTGGAAAGCTACTTCACAAACTTATTCTCAAATGGGCAATGTTGCACAACAATATAAACTTCGAAATAAAATCCAAGGTATGAAACAAGAAAAGACTATTTTAGAATATTTTTCAAAATTAAATATTTTGTGGCAAGAACTTGATTATTATTAGAATTTTCTAGCCAACTGCGTTAGTGATGCAGTTAAGCTTCAAAAGATGTTAGAGGAAGAACGTATCTATGATTTTCTTGTTGGTTTAAACTTGAAATATGATCAAATTAGAATTCAAGTACTTGGTAAAGAACCTTTACCATCTTTACTCCAAACATATTCTTATGTGCAGCAAGAAAAAAGTAGAAGAAGTGTAATGTTATGTACAACAACAATTGAGAAAGTTAGATTAGCTGTCAAATCAGTTCACGAAGACCCTAAAAATTACACTGACTTATGACAGTGTGATTATTGTGGAAAACCACGCCATAGAAAAGAAACTTACTAGAAATTGCATGGTAAACCAAATAAAGGTCGTGGAGGAAAAAGGGGAAGGTTCAAGCAAACTTTACTGAGGCAACAAGACCAAGTGGTGGAACAACCTCAATCGGCAATCTATCTGATGAAGGGATTCAAAATCTAAGGTGGCTCTTATCTCAGCTTAACAACAACTTGTCACCAACTTTGTAACCACAAGTCATGCCTTTCTTGCTAACCATAATACTTGTCAATGGATTACAAACATGTGACAGGCTCATCAGGAAGATTTCAAACATGTTTTTCATATCCAAAAGGAAACAATGTCCAAATAGTAGATGGTTCTTTTACTCATGTATCCGGAACAGGTTACATTGACTGTACTCCAAATATTAGATTATCATATGTCCTTTATGTGCCTCGTTTTCCCATTAACCTTTATTTGTCAGTTCAATTAGTAAAACTCTTAATTGTAAAATTGAGTTTTTTTCCAAACCATTATGTTTTTCAGAATCTGCAAATAGGGAGGATGATTAGCAGTGATAGACTGCAGGATGGCTTATACATTTTAGATAAAAGTCACAATCCTGATTCTGGTACAAATCATGCTTTTTTTTTTGGGCAAAGATAAGGATAGTAAAAAAGAAATTATATAATTGCATAGGCAATTAGGAATCCATCCTTTTGTCTTAGAAAAGAAATTCCCAAGTATGTTTAAGGGGATTTCATTTGACACCTTGTTTAGCAATGCTTATGAATTTGCTAAGCATATAAAAAATTTATATCCTCTGAGCAATAATAAGAGTACAATTCCTTTTATGACTATTCACTCTGATGTTTGGGGATCCATTTAAGCACTTCATTGACTGGTCATAGATGGTTTGTTACCAAAGTAACTTGGCTCTATTTATTAAAGGCCAAAAGTGATGTATTTTCTTGCTTTCAATCTTTTCATAACATGATCAACACTTAGTTTGATGCTAAGGTTAAAATCCTTAGAACATATAATGGAAAGGAATATATGGATCGAGGGTTCCATACTTACATAGAGTCTAATAGAATAATACATCAAACTAGTTGTGCTTATACTAGTGCTCAAAATGGAGTTGCCGAAAGGAAAAATAGACACATTTTAGAAATAGCCCGAGCTGTCATGTTCACCATGAATTTGCACAAATCATATTGGGGAGATGCAACTCTAACAACAGCTTACCTTATCAATAGGATGCCTCTTAGAACTGTCAACTTCAAGAGTCCTTTAGAAGTTCTGCTATGGCAAAATTCTTACACAGTTCCTCCAAAAGTATTTTGGTGTGTTTCTTTTGTTTATACTAAGAATGTTGTGAAATTAGATCCTAGGGCTCTTAAATGTGTATTTGTTAGCTATTCTCCTACTCAGAAGAGCTGTGCATCTAAGAAATATTTTGTTAGTATGTATGTTACTAATTTGAGCCACTTCGGTTTACCCCAATCTCCTCTTCAGAGGGAGAATGAGAAAAAGATGAGAATCCTATTCTGACAGCTCTTGATAATCTTATTCTGGAAGATAATCTTATTCAAGAAGAGAGTCCTATTCAAGGGGAGAATTTGATTCAAAAGGAGAATATTATGCGTTTGGATAGACCGGATTTGAGAAGATATTCAAGGAAAAATAAAGTAGAGGATGTTATCATGAAGTTTATACCACGTCGTCTATACCACCTCAAGAATCACTCCCACAACCTGAAAACTCTTTAGATCCTTCTGGTGAGTCTTCTCAACCTTCTAGTTTAGTTAATGATTTAGCTCATGTACTAAATATCTTATATCTAATTTGTTTCATACAACTCATTATCTTCTTCCTATAGAGTCTTTATCTTGTCTTTTTCCTCTGTATCTATTCCATAAGATTACATAGAGGCTTTCTATAATCCTAAACGGAAGGAAGCAATGGTTGAAGAAATGAAATCCCTAGCAAAGAATGAAACTTGTCTTTTCTCCCTCTAGAAAGAAATTGGTTAGCTACAATTGGGTATTTACTATAAAATATAAAGTCGATGGTTTAATTGAAAGATACAAGCTATACTTGTTACTAAAAGATTCACTCACACCTATGGAGTGGACTATCAACAGACATTTGCTCTAGTTGCTAAAATGAATACCATCAGAATATTGTTGACCTATGCAGCTAATCTAGATTGGGACCCACAACAATTTGATGTAAAAAATGTTTTCCTTCATAGAAATTTAGAGAAAGAAGTATACATGGAAATTCCTTTTGAGTTTTGAGAGCAAAGAGAAACAAGGAAAGGTATGTAAACTAAAGAAGGTTCTATACAGGTTAAAACAGTCTCCTAGAGCTTGGTTTGACAAATTTAGCAAGGCCATGGTCTCCTCTGGGTATCAACAAAGTAATATTGATCATACCTTGTTCATTTAACACTCTAAGGGTAAGATCACTCCTCATTATCTATGTTAATGATATTGTGGTAACTGGAGATGATAGAAAAGAATTAACTAGACTAAGGCACATCTTAGCCCATGAATTTGATATCAAAGATCTTAGAAAACTACAATATTTACTAGGAATTGAGGTATCAGGATCAAAAAGGGGAACTTTTATCTCACAAAGGAAAAATATCTTGGATCTTCTTCAAGAAACAAGTATGTTAGATTGTAAGCCAGCAGATTCTCCTATAGAAAGTAATCATAACTGCAAGCAAGAACAGGAACCACAGTTGATATGGGAAAATATCAGAAATTGATAGGGAGATTGATTTACCTCTCTCACACTAGACCAGACATAGCATATGCAATTAGTGTGGTCAGTCAATATATGCATGATCCTCATGAGCCTCATTTACAAGTGATTTTTCGGATTCTACAATATCTTAAGTCTGCTCGTGAAAAAGGTTTTTTCTCTAAGCATGGTCACCTTCTCCATGGACTTGTCTTGGCATCCTCCGCCGGCAGTGGCCGAGCTTTGACAGTTACGTGTATTCTCTCCATTTGGAGGGGCCTTTCGATTTTAGATTTGGAGGGCAAGAGAATCGGATAGTCTCCGTCGCTCAATTACTCAGAAGAAAAACCATTTTAATTGTGCGATTCATTTCCCGCCCAGTGTTTTGTCTGAAGTACGAAAATGGGCAGCATTACATAAATTTTTTTTTTGGACTTTTTACAAAACTACCAACAAAACAAAATTTTTTTCAAAAACACTATCCATATAATAAAATTTCAAAAATACCTAAAACATTAATAAAATTACAAAAATACTATACATATTATATATATGTTATAGATATATTATATATATTATAAATTTCTTCAAAAAAAATATAAAAATTAGGTTTATTTCATATATTATTTTGTAAAAAAAATACATTTAATACAAAATAACATAATTTTACAAAAATTTCTTAAAAAACAAATTTTAAGAATATCATTTTATAGCTTAATTTTATATACTTCAGATATATTATATATATTATAGATATATCATGTATATGTTGTGAATATATTATATTTTAGTATTTATATATTATACAACATTTATGTATTTCTTAATTATAGTATATATGCAATAGATATGTCTTTTAATTTTTACATGTTGATTAATTATAATATATATGTTATGGACATGTAATAGATATGTCACAGATATATTATTGTTTGTTTTAATTATATTATGGATATGTTACAGATATGTTATATATGTATTTATTTTTTTGTGTATAAAAAAATATAATAATAATAAATTATTTATGAATAAAAAATATTAAAAATAAAAACAAACATAAAAAAATTTTAAAAAAAAAGAAAAGAAAAACCAACAAAAAAAGTATAAAAAAAGCGCCACATCGTATTATTGAAAAAAAATTGTCCACTGTATATTTAAAAATTCAAACTCAAAACACGATTTTTCGTGTAATTTTCTCTATTTTTTAACGTGTGAATAATATTTTGGGCTTTTTATAAAACTAACTGCAAAATAAAAAATTTTGAATATAAAAAATTTCAATACCTAAAAAATTTATAAAATTATAAAAATATCTCACATCATCATATTTTTATAATTTATATTATATATATATTATAAAATTCTTCAAAAAAATATAAAAATTAAATTTATTTCCAATATTACTTTGTAAAATAATACGTTTAAGAGAAAATAATATAATTTCATAAAAAATTCTCAAAAAAAAATTAAAATACATCATTTCGTAATATAATTTTATATGTTTTATATATATTGTGTATAAATTAGAGATATGTCATGTATATGTTATGCATCTATTATATTTTAGCCTTTATATATTATACAAGTTTTATGTATTGCTTAATTATAGCATATATGTAATAGATAAGTGTCTTCTAACATTTATATGTTGATTAATTATAGTATATATGTTACAGATATGTTATATATATATTGCAGATATGTTACTGTTTGTTTATGTGTATTATGTATATATTTATTTTTTTATGTACAATAAAAAAAATAATAATAAAATTATTTATAAATAAAAAATAATAAAAATTACAAAAAATTACAAAAATTGGAAAAAAAAAAAAAGAAAACACAAAGTAAAAATATAAAGAAATGAAAAAAAAAAGTGTGTTGTAATATTGAAAAAAAAAATTGTCAACCGAAAATACAAACTCAAAAAAAAAAATATATCTCAATGTAATTTTCCCTAATATTTTGGAGTCGAGTCCATAGATCACAACAGTTTCATAATCAGTATTTGAACTCAAATAATTTTAATTAAATTAAAATAGTTTAATTTATCTATGTGCTCGGTGATTAATAGAATAATTTTTTTATTTGTTATCATGATATTTTGATAGGTTATAACTTTATAATTTAACTCGTTCCTTGAGTTTATAACTTTATAATTTAACTCGTTCCTTGAGTTTAGTTAGTCAATTACCAATTCATTATTCATTAGTTTTTATATTCATGAATTAAGAACAAACCAATTGTTTTGAAATTGCAAATTAAATAAACCCTATAATTTACATTTCTAATTCATTCTTAGGATGGTTAAATTGTTTAGTTCCGACATCAAATTTTATCTCTCAGTCCATCATTCGATATTAAGTGATCAATAGATGGTCAATCTATCAATCTAACTTAAAGTCCTACACAATCAATTAATAACAAGGTATATTAATGGAATTATCAAATTAAGTCATTTAATCAAATCTACTACAATTCAAGGCATGAGTAAATTAGCTCATCATCAATTTAAAATAAGTATTCATCTCAATATACATCAAATCACAATTGTCCATTGAAATATTGATGTTCTTAACAACAACAACAATTAAGAAATAAATTAAAAGAGAGAATATGAAGAACCCTTTCTGAAGATGTTAAGAGTTAAATTACTTGTCTTCCTCCTAGCTTCCACTTTGATGTGATGAAGAACTTTCAAGCCCTATTCAATCAATGGCTCTCCTCTTGAAAGGTGGAGTGGTAACTCTCTCAAGCTTGCACTCCTCAATCAAGTCTTCATCAAACCCTCACCTTCTTGAAAGCTTGTTCACTCACTTTTATCCAAGAATTGTCTTTTTCTTCTCTATGGGAGAAAATGGAAGATGGAAATGGAGGATGAGGAAGAGAATGGTGGTGATGGTGATTTCCTCCCAAAAAAAAATGTATATGGTCTCCCACGTCTCTCTCCCTTCAATCTCCAGGTGGGACACTGCTAAGGCCCTGGCCGTGTCTCTTGCATGTGTTTACTTGTGCCTCCTTTCTTTTCTTCTTTCTTCTTTGTTCCTTAGGTGGGACACGGCCAAGACCCTGGCTGTGTCATGTGACACAGACAATGGCTTGGTCGTGTCTCTTAAATGTGTCTACTTCTGTCTAAAATTTCCTAAGGGACACGATAAAGCCAAGTTGTCCTGGTCGTGTCTTGCTTGTTCCTTGTCTTTTTTGCCCTTTGATGAGGGACACGGCCAAGCCATGAAGTGTCTTAGCAGTGTCACATGCTTTTCTCTAAACTTCATCCATCAAATTGAATTGAATTTTTATTTTTGCACTTCAACCTAAATCAAACACTTCAAACAATCTTTAAACACAAATAAAAGGAAAAAATTAACTAAAAACTAATAAAATTACCCTAAGAACTTAGAAATAATCGGTTGAAACAAATACCCCACACTTAATTCTTTTCTTGTCCCCAAGCAAAGTTAAAATGAAAACAAACTAAAATAAGAACAATGTGGTCAAGTTCAACAGTTATAAGGATATATAAAGACTTCCATTTTCTTAAATCCGTAATCAATATCAAATCAAACAAAACCAATACTCATATAGTTTAGTGGCTTTCCATGCATAACCAATATTGTCATTCCCTTACCAACTCTTTAGAGTGTTTAAACATAGTGGTGTTTACACTCCTAACATTCAATGAAAGATTATCACCACAGGCTTACTTATTGATCAAATTTTCACCACTAAATTTCAATCAACCATTAATCATAAGGTCTTTAATTTTGTTGTAACGGGGCTAAGGTAAAGGTATGATATTTGGGAGAGTAAGTTTATTCATCAAGTTCAAGAGCATTTCAAGAATAAAGTAAATAACGTATTAATACCAAACAATCCCAAGATATCTTCCACTCACTTAGCGCTAGGCAATTAAGTACCCCCTTATTTATTTATTTAATTTTTTTAAATAGGGTTTGCAACTAAAGAACACAATAATTTTCAATTTAAAACCCAATAGTTTTAACCTGACACTTTATTTAACGCAATACTCAATCACTAAAACTCCTAAAATGCTCTCGACCTAATAAAAGGGGTAAGAGTTAAAGACAAAATGGTTCAAGGCTAATGGTGATATGAAAGAGAGAAAAGGAAAAATGAAATAAGCTCAAAATTGGCGAACTAAGGTCGAATATAAGGTTGGTCTTTTTAAGCTAAAGTAGATACACATAATTACCTAAATCATATTGATGCTTAATTAAAAATTTTTATATAGTCTCAAGATGCATGTCAAAGCAAGTTCTAGCAATTCATTAATCGATGATGTTATTCACACATAAAAAAAAATAATAAGTTGGCATCCAACTTAAAAGGCTCAATTCTCACGAGTTTAAAAAAGCAATGCAAGGAATACCCATCCAAATCAACAACAAGCACCAATTTTATCTAATTCTCAAATTCATGATTCAAAATTAAAGGTCATCTATCAATAAGCTTGTAACAATTGAACTTAATAACTTTCTAAACAATATGGCACAAGTCATAACACTTAAAAAAAACAACTAAATTAAAAACAAAAGCTTAAAACAAAAAACTAAGCGCCCCACACTTAAGATTGACATTATCCTCAATGAAAACTGGGATAATTAAAAAGAAGAAGAGTTAAAGTACAACCTGTTTTCCAGCGTTCTCTGTGTGAGACAAATGTTACCTTTTCAACCACAAAATATTAATTTTTCATGAACAAAATAATAAAAAGAAAAGAAAAGAAAATAACAATTAAAATATCCGACAACTGAAAATAAGAAAATAAGAAGTGTTCACAAAAAGTTGAAGTAGACATGATCTATGGTGATGGAGGATGTGACGATGATGTTGCTGAAGGATGGAGGCTAAGAATCTTCACAAGGTTGTTGTTGATTTGCTCTAATTGGTAAAGGACTTCCGCATGATTGCAATCCACTTTGTTTTCCAAGGCTTCTATTCTACTAATAATCTCTTACTTTTTTTGAAACTGAAGCTTCTTTATCCAAATCGAGTGAATCCGAGTCAGACTCCTCACCAACTCTAAGTCTCTTTTACCGGTCCCCTTGTGCAACTTGCTCTTTAGAAGCCATAACATAAGTCCGCCATTCTTGGTGACGATGCACATTTTTTCTAGAGTAGCAAGGTCTAATGATTCACTGCCTAAAATTCTAGTCATATTGCATGTGCTCGGGTCAAAACCATCAACAAATGCTATAGCTAAGGTGGTCACACAACCACCTATGTAAATTGCGCCCCTTTTTCTATTTGCCACACTATCAAAAACATCGGCCGGTACTCACGGGCATTACATTATTCGCACACATTCTAAGAGAAATAGCTCACTTAATTCTACTACATCCGGGCTTTCTTTCCGTGTAATGAATCGACAAGACATAAACCTATATAAATATCTCCAGGTGGGATTTACCAATTTCATTGCCTTGGCCAATTTGGCCATATACATTCCACCCGAGCCTATTACTCCCCATGCAAATTATTGTTTAAAATCTTTAGGCACACATTTTTTTCCTTCTTGGTGGAAACCAAAAATACCATTCAATTGAGCAATATCAATAACATAAGATTTCCCACAACAATTTAAAGCCTAACCTAGTGCAAATTTTAACTTCATCTCTTTCAACTTTAAGAGAGGTTAGAAATTCAATGGTAAGTTCATGGAATTACATAGGTTTAAGGGAAACTGATCTCTCCCACCTTAGGTTTTACGCATTCTCACAAGTTTATCTTCCTCCTCACTACTAAGAGTAGAAAAAATTATCACTTGTTGTGAGTTGTTTTCCCCAAGAAAAACATGCTTTAAGTGTTTTGGAAGTTCTTTAAGTTCAATCCCCTTTGGTTGAATCTCCTCATTTGAACCCTCAACTTCTTTCTCCAAATTTAGAGCCCTTTCTAACTTGTCTTCACCACTCTCCTACAAAAAAACTTTTATAACAACATTTTCAGTAAAATTAATGAAAGATCAGTCCTTATACAAAGCAGTAGTGGGAATAAGGGAAGTGTTAAAAATTAAAAATTCTACAGTTTGACCTAAAACAGTCATTATTAATTTTCCATTTTTAACATCAATTAATGTGTTAGTTGTGGCCATAAAAGGTCTCCCTAACAAAATTGTATGTTTAGAATCTCTAGGAATTTCCTTCCCCAATTCTAAGACAATGAAATCAATGGGTACAATCAAACCACCTACCTTAACTAGAACATCTTCTACCATTCCCTTAGGGTATCTAAGAATTCTATCTGCAAGTTGCAAAACCATTTTAGTTGGTTTGAGTTCCCCTAGCTCTAATTTCAAGTAAACAGAGTATGACATCAGATTAATAGTTGCTCCTAAATCACACATACCAATAGTTTCTTTCCTATTCCCCATAGAGATGCTAACTATAAAGCTTCCAAGATCCTTTAGTTTTGGAGGTAACCTGTGTTGTAAAATAGCACTTGTTACTTCTGAGTCTATCACCTTCTCATTCAACTCATACTTTTCTTTGTGTTAAGCTCCTTAAAGAATTTGGCATAACATGACATGTTTTTAATCACCTCAAGTAAGAGGAGGTTAATACTTACCTTTGAGAGCATATTATAAATTTCAAAAAAATATTTATCATGCTTCTCATTTTTTAACCTGTTTAGAAAAGGAATTGACGCTCTGTACAGATTTGGAGATTTGTACAGCTTTGGTGCAACTGATGTCTCCTCACTATCTTCCTTCGGCTCACTTGGTTGAACTTTGCCTTCTTGTATTTCCTCGCCATTCTCTTGCATTCTACCTA
The DNA here is from genome assembly GCA_947685225.1 of Garcia nutans. Lineage (NCBI taxonomy): Eukaryota > Viridiplantae > Streptophyta > Magnoliopsida > Malpighiales > Euphorbiaceae > Garcia > Garcia nutans. The sequence continues at coordinate 7,901,870 of CANTUV010000024.1, read as the reverse complement.
CATCCAAAGAATCATCAATTGTATTATCACCAATTTTATTATCAAGTACCTTACCACTTCATAAAACTGTGATTGCTTTGGCTTGGTCCAGTTGGCTTAAAAATTTTCCTTTTTGATTAACTTGTAGTTGATTAGCCAATTGACCCACTTGAGTTTCTACCTTCTTAAGTAAGGCTTCCAAAGAGTCAAATCATTTGTTGTTCACCTCTTGATTTTGAGTGCTTATTTGAATGAAAGCATTCAAAATGTCTTCAATTGAAGATTTCTTATCTTGCTCATGATTTGAACTTTGCCCTTGAAATTGGAGTCCCCTTTGATAAGGTTGGAATGAATGTTGAGGTAGAACTAGCTGTTGGTTCTTCCATGAAAAATTAGGGTGATTTCTCTAACCGGGATTATAAGAATTTGAGTACGGGTCATTCATTTCCCTTTGTTGGAACCCTTCAAAAGCAAAAGCTTGCTCTTGCCCTTCTTGGAATTGGTCAAATTTTAAAGGACATACATTTGCATTGTGGCCTACCACACCACATGATGCACATAAGTCTTAGCTTGGCACCGGGAAGTTTCCTCTAGCATTCAACAATTTAACTTTCCTTGTCAACTCGGCAATTTGCCTTGCCATTTCTGAGTTTGCATTCAACTCATATGCTCCTCTTCTCCTTTCCCCAATACTCTTTTATTGAGAATTTTCTCCCAACATTTCAAATAATACAACAATTTCAACAATTATTTTCTCACCTATTGCCCCTCCTGCAGCATTATCCACTATGTTTTGACATTTTTGAGTTAGCCCATTATAGAAGAACTGATTAAGCAATTGTTGTGGATAATAATAATGAGGGTATTGAAACAATAAAGATTTGAAGAGATCTCAAGCCTTATTAAATGGTTCCCCATCAAATTGGGTGAAAGTTGCAATACTCCCCCTAAGCTTATTTGTCTTTCGATGTGAATAAAATTTTCCTATGAATTTGTTATACACTTCGGTCCAAGTGGTCAAGGAATTTTCCGATAAGGTCATCAACCATGCTTTTTCCCTATCTTTCAAACTATATGGGAAACCTCTCATTTTGAGTTCATCCTCTGTTAATGCTTGCAAAGGGAAAGTATACAATGTTGTATAAAAATCTCGAATGAAGTTGAGAGGATCTTCATTTGACAATCCATGGAAGGATGGCAACATACTATAATGAGTGTTTTTGAGTTCATAATTTCTTGCTGCGTTGCTCAACCGGATACATGATGTGGTTACTCCAATGATCAGCCGGGCAAACTCCTTCATAGGTGGTTCCTCTAAGTCACCCATTTCTACTTCCGTGTTCTTCTCAAATTGCTCGTCGGTTTCTTCTCCTTCATTTCCCAAAGGATCTATGCCTTCGGTTCTTGGAAGTCTATGAATATCATCTATATATGGAACAAGTTTATTTCTTTGAGACCTTCGTCCTTGCATAAATCACCTAAGAAATTCAAAAAGGAACACCTTAAACAATTAAAATAAAAGAATCAAACTACAAGCAACAATTGCTTTCCCTGGCAGTGGTGCCGTTGCACTCTAATTAACACTACTACAAAGCGACACTCGCAAGTATATGAGGTAATTGTGGCAACGGTGATCACACCAAGGTCATCTCACAAGGAAGGAATTATTTTGCAATAGTTTGATTTAAACAAAATAAATAAAATTGAGTGTGTGTTGTTGAATTGGTGAATTGTAATTAAAATTTGAAAGTAAAAATGAGTAGTAGTTATGTAAGATTAATTCAATTCTAGGAATGGTGCCTAGGTTTGTAGGTCAATTTAATCAAAGCTTAATTTTCAAATTATCTATTAATATAACCTTGTATTTTAATTTGTTCCTTGAGTTTAATTAGTAATTACAAATTCATTAGTTTTCACATTCATGAATTAACAACCAATTGTTTTGAAATTGTAAATTAATAAAGCCCTAGAGCTTATATTTCTAATTCATTCTTAGGGTGGTTAATTATATAGTTCCGATATCAAATTTCATCTCTCCATCCATCGTTCAATATTAAGTAATTAATAGGTGGCTAATCTATCAAACTAACTTTAAGTCTAATACAATCAACCAATAACAAGGTATACTAATAGAATTATCAAGTCAAGTCATTTAATCAAATCTACTACAACCCAAGGCATGAGTAAATTAGCTCATCATCAATTTAAAACAAATATCCATCTAAATATTCATCAAATAAAATTTATACATTGTAATATTAATGTTCATAATAAAACAACAATAATTTAGAAATTAATTAAAAGAGAGAATATGAAAATACCCTTATAGATGCCAAGAGTTGAACTACTTGTCTTCCTCATAGCTTCCACCTTGATGTATGATGAACAACTTCCAAGCCCTCTCTAATCAATGACTCTCTTCTTGAAAGATGGAATGGTAACTCTCTCAAGCTTATAACTCTAATCAAGCTTTCTTTAAGCCCTAATCTTCTAAGGAGATTGCTTACTCAATTTAATCCCCAAACTTGATTAAGTCTTGTCTATGGAAGAGATGAAAGATGAATGGAAATGAAAATGAAGAGAAAATGATGTCTCCCCCTCCAAAACAAGAACCAAAAACTAAGAAGTAGATGGCTCTCAAAAAAGCCAAGCGTGTATGTATTTCCATCCCTCTCCACTTCCAATTCTTTTCAATTTTTTAAGACACCAAGCATGTCTTGCCAACTCATACACCACTCTTTGTCTCCCTCTTTTTCTTTGTTTAATATTTCTTCCCATAAATCCATCGACCTTTTACTCATTTTTAATATTTCTTTTTAAAAAGACAGAGTCTTTTGTTTCCCATTTGTTCCTCGCTTCGTGCAAAATAATTCAAAGGGACCATATGAGACACGACCAAGTCATGAGTGAATTGGCCTTGTCACTCATTTTCTTATGGTCACGGCCAAGTCATGTGGTCATGTCCATGGATGCTTCTAACATTTCTTTCTTCTTTAGGTGGGACAACCCCTATATCCCGTATGCGCATACTACATACCACCACCATCATAATACATGTATACTGAATATAGGAATGCCACAGTTTACTAAATAAACAAATCATCCCTTTATACAATAATATGAGCAAACTTAAACATTTAAGTTATATCATAAAACACAACCGATAAAAATGTTCATTCAATACGCAGCGGAAAATGTAGCTGTATTTACAAATACATAAACATCAAAAATCAAATTTTACAAAACATAAAGTTTATACATGTTTGGCAGTTCGTCTCTGATCTTTAAGTCCACAATCAACACTTCAGAATCTAGACTCGACTCGGTCTAGATGAACTCTCTGGTTCTACCCTGTCACCTGCGCGATGAATCACAATCGCGCTAAGCCAACGGCTTAGTGGTACAAACCACAATAACAATATGCTTCAATGCAATGCCAATGTCACTCATTTCAAAAATAAAGACAATAGTCATAAATGATATATTAATATTTTTCATAACAATACATTCCATTATTTTATTCAATTGTTTCACCATTCATGAATCACACTGAAACAAAGACAAGCATGGGCCCAAAAGACACTAATATGCCATTCAACTTTCAGAGTTAATGTTTTGGTTTAATTATCACATTTATCATTATCATTATCCCAACTAGGCTTCAAGGATTAGGCTAAACCAAGCTTCAAGGGGAACAAAGCATGCTAAGTATCAACCCAACTTGGCTTCAAGAACCAAACCCAACCTAGCTTCAAGGGTTGTAACATCTCAACTAGGCTTCAAGGACTAGACCAAACCAAGCTTCATGGGGAGTTAAGCATGCTAAACTTCAACCCAACTTGGCTTCAAGGATCAAGCCCAACCTAACTTCAAGAGAGTGTTACTATCATTAGGCATGCCACCAACAACAAACTCTGAAAATGGAATAACGCATTAGACACACAATTCATTCATTATTTCATTATCAATTTCATTCTCATTTTCTCATCATCATTTAGGCAACCATGCCTCAATTATCTCATTTGCATCATTATAGCCAACAACAATGGCTTCAAATCTCATCAATAGAGTATACATAACCAATTACATTGCACATATATTTTAAATTCATCATCATCTAGGCAAACTTGCCCCACTTATTTCATTTGAATAATTATAGCCAACCGCAATGGCATCACATCTCATCATATCTCAATTTAAAACGTTCCTTTACTAGACATCCGGGGCTACATTTTTTCAAGATTTCAGGTCGATTTGAGCTATATCTGATTTTTAACGTTCCTTTGAAGTCAAGCCTACTATGCTGTCCTGAGGCAGCTTGCACATTGTCTACTAAATCCATCATATCTTATTATGTACAATTCCAAATTGGGTAATTTAAAGTTATACGTCTAGCAAAGACACAAATAAACAATTAAGTCTTCTTTGAGACTCTCTAATTCTGTCATTAACTTAGATGAAATTCGAGCTCAAGTTATAGGTCATGTTCTAAGTTCCTTTGTTCTAAGTCTAAATCATATCCTCTATGTCTGTTTCTTACCAATCTGGAATTCGGGATGTTACAATTCTATCCCCCTTAATTTAAGTTTCGCCCCGAAACTTACTTATTCATGCATAATTCTTACATATATTTACACATAGCTTGTGATTCTACGTTTCATTCCACGAATCTAGAGACATCCTATATTGACATAAATAATTATTTGCTTAGTTCATCAACATATAAATCAATTATCAATTCTTATCTGGCATGTACATCTACCTATTCATCATATAACTTTCTCCTTACTTTATCTTACATGGCACACATAATTATTTACTTACTACCTATCTCCCAAAATCGACTAAACATATGCTCTGATACCACTAAATGTAACACCCCATCTTAGCCTACATTTATAGACCAAGATGAACTGTTATCACATGGTGATTGTGTCTTAATATTTTACTTAACAAATTTTAAGTGCAGATTTAAAAAAAAATTTTTGCCATAACCTCCCCTAAAAATGGAGGTCCCAAGTGTCGACAAAACTATTTTTTCTGATTTTTGAAACATTTTTACACAAACCAATGCGAATACAAACAAATTCAATACACTCCCAATGATCCACCCTTATAACCTCAACTACAATCCTGCAAGAAGAATTCACACTTCTATATTCACAACCCAACTCAATTCAAAACCATACAGTTATTATACATTACTAGACTTACATGTTACATCAAGTTATCTCTTTGTATTGTTCAAATAAGTACATGCCAGTTTCTAATACCAAAATACAAAATAAAGAGCACCACTTAAGTTTGTTGATGACCGACAAATCGCAGGACTCCTCTGCTCGCTACTGGCTTCTTGCTAATAACCTACGAGTTTAGAAGAAACTAAACTCGCTAAGAATTGCTTAGTGGGTACTTTAACTAATTACGGAAAATAAATAATAAAAGTATAATGCACTTTTAAAAGCAATGAGTCGTATTGAAAAATAATATCACAGTAAAAGTAATCCATACATGTCATATATATTCAGTTATTATCATTTTATCATTTCGCTCCACAAGGTAATTACGAATACACCGATCTCGAAATGAGGCCTCGTATAGAATTATGCGTGGTCTTGACCTCACACGACTAATTGCCATGGTCTTGGTCTCACACGATATAACTGCGTGGTCTTGACCTCACACAACTAATTGCCATGGTCTTGGTCTCACACGATATAGCTGCGTGGTGTTGACCTCACACGACTAATTGCCATGGTCTTGGTCTCACACGATATAATTGAGTGGTCTTGGTCTCACACGACTAGTTGCCATGATCTTGACCTCACACGATATAATCCCCATTCCAGACCGGTTTTACCCATTTACCGAGTAGAGCATATATAACATTTCATATATACCCATTCACTTCATATATATACCACATATTCTCCATGTATATACAATATATGCTTACACAAATACCACATATACTCACATATGTATCATATGTATCACATATATACCATATACACGCATATATATACCATATGGACAATAAACTCTAGTTCTTGACCCAACTTGATCCTTGTTTTAGAAAATTTGTATAAAATAATCCACTTGGCTAAAAACTCTACAATTTTTACAGAATTTAGTTTTGCATCTTAAAATCATTCCTTTAAAATTTCAGATCAAACTGGACACAAAATCTTGGTCAAGTAGTTCACCCAACCAGACTGCTCTAGTTGCCCTGCATCCTGGCAGCAGTTCTGAATTTTATAAATTCCGTAAAATAAATTCAATCAATGTGGTTCCAAATTATTTTTCTCAAATACTAGACTTATTAAACAACAACATATCCAAAATTCAACTCAAGATAATTTTTCTATATTTAATTAAAAATCATACAAGTCACAGAATTTTACTAATTGTAAAACAGAAAATTTTCAAAAGGAGTTCAATGGTTAAAGTACCAAACCTTGCTCTTTAATTCCCTTTTGCTTTTCCTATTGTGGCCGAAATTTGTAAGTGGAAAAGAGAGAAATTGGTTCTTCATATCATGATATATGTATATATAAGGGAAAAAATGATGATCACCTTATGTGTTGGATAAATCCTTAAAGACCACTTGCCCACCTTTCTCTTTCTTCATTTAATACTCATGCTAAATGGTTACTTTTGATTGGCCAACAAGAGATTTTTCTAGTTTTCTTTCCCATTACTTCTTCCCACTTGTCCCTCTTTCCATTGGATACCCTAAAGTTGTCCCGTGTTACCCATACGGTCCCGACACGAAACCGGGCCCACTTTACGTTCCGGCGATTAATCGATTGTAACTTTTAAACCGTGCGTTTTCGGGAAAAATTGAAACCCACGGTTATGACCCGATTAATCTCGAGAATATTCTTCCAGGGTTGGATATGGGCACTATTAAGAACTTCCGACACTTAGTTTTTAAATTTACATAGTTGCCCCTAACTTTTGAGAAATTCTCACTTAGGTCCTTTTGATATCCCTTCCTGACCTTGCTGTCTTTCTTTATTAATATCTTTTTACTCACGACTCCAAATTAAGTAATTATTATTCCCACTAAAACTAGACATCCGGGGCTACATTTTGTCAAAATTTCAGGTCGATCTGAGCTATATCTGATTTTTAACGGTCCTTTGAAGTCAAGCCTACTATGCTGTCCTGAGGCAGCTTGCACATTTTCTACTAAATCCATCATATCTTATTCTTTACAATTCCAAATTGGGTAATTTAAAGTTATACGTCTAGCTAAGACACAAATAAACAATTAAGTCTTCTTTGAGACTCTCTAATTCTGTCATTAACTTAGATGAAATTCGAGCTCAAGTTATAGGTCATGTTCTAAGTTCCTTTGTTCTATGTCTAAATCATATCCTCTATGTCTGTTTCTTACCAATCTGGAATTCGGGATGTTACAATTCTATCCTCCTTAATTTAAGTTTCGCCCCGAAACTTACTTATTCATGCATAATTCTTACATATAATTACACATAGCTTGTGATTCTACGTTTCATTCCACGAATCTACAGACATCCTATATTGACATAAATAATTATTTGCTTAGTTCATCAACAGATAAATCAATTATCAATTCTTATCTGGCATGTACATCTACCTATTCATCATATAACTTTCTCCTTACTTTATCTTACATGGCACACATAATTATTTACTTACTACCTATCTCCCAAAATCGACTAAACATATGCTCTGATACCACTAAATGTAACACCCCATCTTAGCCTACATTTATAGACCAAGATGAACTGTTATCACATGGTGATTGTGTCTTAATATTTTACTTAACAAATTTTAAGTGCAGATTTAAAAAAAAAAATTTGCCATAACCTCCCCTAAAAATGGAGGTCCCAAGTGTCGACAAAACTATTTTTTCTGATTTTTGAAACATTTTTACACAAACCAATGCGAATACAAACAAATTCAATACACTCCCAATGATCCACCCTTATAACCTCAACTACAATCCTGCAAGAAGAATTCACACTTCTATATTCATAACCCAACTCAATTCAAAACCATACAATTATTATACATTACTAGACTTACATGTTACATCAAGTTATCTCTTTGTATTGTTCAAATAAGTACATGCCAGTTTCTAATACCAAAATACAAAATAAAGAGCACCACTTAAGTTTGTTGATGACCGACAAATCGCAGGACTCCTCTGCTCGCTACTGGCTTCTTGCTAATAACCTACGAGTTTAGAAGAAACTAAACTCGCTAAGCATTGCTTAGTGGGTACTTTAACTAATTACGGAAAATAAATAATAAAAGTATAATGCACTTTTAAAAGCAATGAGTCGTATTGAAAAATAATATCACAGTAAAAGTAATCCATACATGTCATATATATTCAGTTATTATCATTTTATCATTTCACTCCACAAGGTATTTATGAATACACCGATCTCGAAATGAGGCCTCGTATAGAATTACTCGTGGTCTTGACCTCACACGACTAATTGCCATGGTCTTGGTCTCACACGATATAACTGCGTGGTCTTGACCTCACACGACTAATTGCCATGGTCTTAGTCTCACACGATATAACTGCGTGGTCTTGACCTCACACGACTAATTTCCATGGTCTTGGTCTCACACGATATAATTGCGTGGTCTTGGTCTCACACGACTAGTTGCCATGATCTTGACCTCACACGATATAATCCCCATTCCAGACCGGTTTTACCCATTTACCGAGTAGAGCATATATAACATTTCATATATACCCATTCACTTCATATATATACCACATATTCTCCATGTATATACAATATATGCTTACACAAATACCACATATACCCACATATGTATCATATGTATCACATATATACCATATACACGCATATATATACCATATGGACAATAAACTCTAGTTCTTGACCCAACTTGATCCTTGTTTTAGAAAATGTGTATAAAATAATCCACTTGGCTAAAAACTCCAAAATTTTTACAGAATTTAGTTTTACATCTTAAAATCATTCCTTTAAAATTTCAGATCAAACTGGACACAAAATCTTGGTCAAGTAGTTCACCCAACCAGACTGCTCCAGTTGCCCTGCATCCTGGCAGCAGTTCTGAATTTTATAAATTCCGTAAATTAAATTCAATCAATGTGGTTCCAAATTATTTTTCTCAAATACTAGACTTATTAAACAACAACATATCCAAAATTCAACTCAAGATAATTTTTCTATATTTAATTAAAAATCATACAATTCACAGAATTTTACTAATTGTAAAACAGAAAATTTTCAAAAGGAGTTCAATGGTTAAAGTACCAAACCTTGCTCTTTAATTCCCTTTTGCTTTTCCTATTGTGGCCGAAATTTGTAAGTGGAAAAGAGAGAAATTGGTTCTTCATATCATGATATATGTATATATAAGGGAAAAAATGATGATCACCTTATGTGTTGGATAAATCCTTAAAGACCACTTGCCCACCTTTCTCTTTCTTCATTTAATACTCATGCTAAATGGTTACTTTTGATTGGCCAACAAGAGATTTTTATAGTTTTCTTTCCCATTACTTCTTCCCACTTGTCCATCTTTCCATTGGATATCCTAAAGTTGTCCCGTGTTACCCATACGGTCCCGACACGAAACCGGGCCCACTTTACGTTCCGGCGATTAATCGATTGTAACTTTTAAACCGTGCGTTTTCGGGAAAAATTGAAACCCACGATTATGACCCAATTAATCTAGAGAATATTCTTCCAGGGTTGGATATGGGCACTATTAAGAACTTCCGACACTTAATTTTTAAATTTACATAGTTGCCCCTAACTTTTGTGAAATTCTCACTTAGGTCCTTTTGATATCCCTTCCTGACCTTGCTGTCTTTCTTTATTAATATCTTTTTACTCACGACTCCAAATTAAGTAATTATTATTCCCACTAAAACTAGACATCCGGGGCTACATTTTTTCAAAATTTCAGGTCGATCTGAGCTATATCTGATTTTTAACGGTCCTTTGAAGTCAAGCCTACTATGCTGTCCTGAGGCAGCTTGCACATTGTCTACTAAATCCATCATATCTTATTCTTTACAATTCCAAATTGGGTAATTTAAAGTTATACTTCTAGCTAAGACACAAATAAACAATTAAGTCTTCTTTGAGACTCTCTAATTCTGTCATTAACTTAGATGAAATTCGAGCTCAAGTTATAGGTCATGTTCTAAGTTCCTTTGTTCTATGTCTAAATCATATCCTCTATGTCTGTTTCTTACCAATTTGGAATTCGGGATGTTACAATTCTATCCCGCTTAATTTAAGTTTCGCCCCGAAACTTACTTATTCATGCATAATTCTTACATATATTTACACATAGCTTGTGATTCTACGTTTCATTCCACGAATCTAGAGACATCCTATATTGACATAAATAATTATTTGCTTAGTTCATCAACATATAAATCAATTATCAATTCTTATCTGGCATGTACATCTACCTATTCATCATATAACTTTCTCCTTACTTTATCTTACATGGCACACATAATTATTTACTTACTACCTATCTCCCAAAATCGACTAAACATATGCTCTGATACCACTAAATGTAACACCCCATCTTAGCCTACATTTATAGACCAAGATGAACTGTTATCACATGGTGATTGTGTCTTAATATTTTACTTAACAAATTTTAAGTGCAGATTTAAAAAAAAAAAATTTGCCATAACCTCCCCTAAAAATGGAGGTCCCAAGTGTCAACAAAACTATTTTTTCTGATTTTTGAAATATTTTTACACAAACCAATGCGAATACAAACAAATTCAATACACTCCCAATGATCCACCCTTATAACCTCAACTACAATCCTGCAAGAAGAATTCACACTTCTATATTCACAACCCAACTCAATTCAAAACCATACAGTTATTATACATTACTAGACTTACATGTTACATCAAGTTATCTCTTTGTATTGTTCAAATAAGTACATGCCAGTTTCTAATACCAAAATACAAAATAAAGAGCACCACTTAAGTTTGTTGATGACCGACAAATCGCAGGACTCCTCTGCTCGCTACTGGCTTCTTGCTAATAACCTAAGAGTTTAGAAGAAACTAAACTCGCTAAGCATTGCTTAGTGGGTACTTTAACTAATTACGGAAAATAAATAATAAAAGTATAATGCACTTTTAAAAGCAATGAGTCGTATTGAAAAATAATATCACAGTAAAAGTAATCCATACATGTCATATATATTCAGTTATTATCATTTTATCATTTCACTCCACAAGGTATTTATGAATACACCGATCTCGAAATGAGGCCTCGTATAGAATTACTCGTGGTCTTGACCTCACACGACTAATTGCCATGGTCTTGGTCTCACACGATATAACTGCGTGGTCTTGACCTCACACGACTAATTGCCATGGTCTTGGTCTCACACGATATAACTGCGTGGTCTTGACCTCACACGACTAATTGCCATGGTCTTGGTCTCACACGATATAATTGCGTGGTTTTGGTCTCACACGACTAGTTGCCATGATCTTGACCTCACACGATATAATCCCCATTCCAGACCGGTTTTACCCATTTACCGAGTAGAGCATATATAACATTTCATATATACCCATTCACTTCATATATATACCACATATTCTCCATGTATATACAATATATGCTTACAAAAATACCACATATACTCACATATGTATCATATGTATCACATATATACCATATACACGCATATATATACCATATGGACAATAAACTCTAGTTCTTGACCCAACTTGATCCTTGTTTTAGAAAATGTGTATAAAATAATCCACTTAGCTAAAAACTCTAAAATTTTTACAGAATTTAGTTTTACATCTTAAAATCATTCCTTTAAAATTTCAGATCAAACTGGACACAAAATCTTGGTCAAGTAGTTCACCCAACCAGACTGCTCCAGTTGCCCTGCATCCTGGCAGCAGTTCTGAATTTTATAAATTCCGTAAATTAAATTCAATCAATGTGGTTCCAAATTGTTTTTCTCAAATACTAGACTTATTAAACAACAACATATCCAAAATTAAACTCAAGATAATGTTTCTATATTTAATTAAAAATCATACAATTCACAGAATTTTACTAATTGTAAAACAGAAAATTTTCAAAAGGAGTTCAATGGTTAAAGTACCAAACCTTGCTCTTTAATTCCCTTTTGCTTTTCCTATTGTGGCCGAAATTTGTAAGTGGAAAAGAGAGAAATTTGTTCTTCATATCATGATATATGTATATATAAGGGAAAAAATGATGATCACCTTATGTGTTGGATAAATCCTTAAAGACCACTTGCCCACCTTTCTCTTTCTTCATTTAATACTCATGCTAAATGGTTACTTTTGATTGGACAACAAGAGATTTTTATAGTTTTCTTTCCCATTACTTCTTCCCACTTGTCCCTCTTTCCATTGGATACCCTAAAGTTGTCCCGTGTTACCCATACGGTCCCGACACGAAACCGGGCCCACTTTACGTTCCGGCGATTAATCGATTGTAACTTTTAAACCGTGCGTTTTCGGGAAAAATTGAAACCCACGGTTCTGACCCGATTAATCTCGAGAATATTCTTCCAGGGTTGGATATGGGCACTATTAAGAACTTCCGACACTTAATTTTTAAATTTACATAGTTGCCCCTAACTTTTGAGAAATTCTCACTTAGGCCCTTTTGATATCCCTTCCTGACCTTGCTGTTTTTCTTTATTAATATCTTTTTACTCACGACTCCAAATTAAGTAATTATTATTCCCACTGAAACTAGACATCCGGGGCTACATTTTTTCAAGATTTCAGGTTGATTTGAGCTATATCTGATTTTTAACGTTCCTTTGAAGTCAAGCCTACTATGCTGTCCTGAGGCAGCTTGCACATTGTCTACTAAATCCATTATATCTTATTATGTACAATTCTAAATTGGGTAATTTAAAGTTATACGTCTAGCAAAGACACAAATAAACAATTAAGTCTTCTTTGAGACTCTCTAATTCTGTCATTAACTTAGATGAAATTCGAGCTCAAGTTATAGGTCATGTTCTAAGTTCCTTTGTTCTAAGTCTAAATCATATCCTCTATGTCTGTTTCTTACCAATCTGGAATTCGGGATGTTACAATTCTATCCCCCTTAATTTAAGTTTCGCCCCGAAACTTACTTATTCATGCATAATTCTTACATATATTTACACATAGCTTGTGATTCTATGTTTCATTCCACGAATCTAGAGACATCCTATATTGACATAAATAATTATTTGCTTAGTTCATCAACATATAAATCAATTATCAATTCTTATCTGGCATGTACATCTACCTATTCATCATATAACTTTCTCCTTACTTTATCTTACATGGCACACATAATTATTTACTTACTACCTATCTCCCAAAATCGACTAAACATATGCTCTGATACCACTAAATGTAACACCCCATCTTAGCCTACATTTATAGACCAAGATGAACTGTTATCACATGGTGATTGTGTCTTAATATTTTACTTAACAAATTTTAAGTGCAGATTTAAAAAAAAAAATTTGCCATAACCTCCCCTAAAAATGGAGGTCCCAAGTGTCGACAAAACTATTTTTTCTGATTTTTGAAACATTTTAACACAAACCAATGCGAATACAAACAAATTCAATACACTCCCAATGATCCACCCTTATAACCTCAACTACAATCCTGCAAGAAGAATTCACACTTCTATATTCACAACCCAACTCAATTCAAAACCATACAGTTATTATACATTACTAGACTTACATGTTACATCAAGTTATCTCTTTGTATTGTTCAAATAAGTACATGCCAGTTTCTAATACCAAAATACAAAATAAAGAGCACCACTTAAGTTTGTTGATGATCGACAAATCGCAGGACTCCTTTGCTCGCTACTGGCTTCTTGCTAATAACCTACGAGTTTAGAAGAAACTAAACTCACTAAGCATTGCTTAGTGGGTACTTTAACTAATTACGAAAAATAAATAATAAAAGTATAATGCTCTTTTAAAAGCAATGAGTCATATTGAAAAATAATATCACAGTAAAAGTAATCCATACATGTCATATATATTCAGTTATTATCATTTTATCATTTCACTCCACAAGGTATTTATGAATACACCAATCTCGAAATGAGGCCTCGTATAGAATTACTCGTGGTCTTGACCTCACACGACTAATTGCCATGGTCTTGGTCTCACACGATATAACTGCGTGGTCTTGACCTCACACGACTAATTGCCATGGTCTTGGTCTCAAACGATATAACTGCGTGGTCTTGACCTCACACGACTAATTGCCATGGTCTTGGTCTCACACGATATAATTGCGTGGTCTTGGTCTCACACGACTAGTTGCCATGATCTTGACCTCACACGATATAATCCCCATTCCAGACCGGTTTTACCCATTTACCGAGTAGAGCATATATAACATTTCATATATACCCATTCACTTCATATATATACCACATATTCTCCATGTATATACAATATATGCTTACACAAATACCACATATACTCACATATGTATCATATGTATCACATATATACCATATACACGCATATATATACCATATGGACAATAAACTCTAGTTCTTGACCCAACTTGATCCTTGTATTAGAAAATGTGTATAAAATAATCCACTTGGCTAAAAACTCTAAAATTTTTACAGAATTTAGTTTTACATCTTAAAATCATTCCTTTAAAATTTCAGATCAAACTGGACGCAAAATCTTGGTCAAGTAGTTCACCCAACCAGACTGCTCCAGTTGCCCTGCATCCTGGCAGCAGTTCTGAATTTTATAAATTCCGTAAATTAAATTCAATCAATGTGGTTCCAAATTATTTTTGTCAAATACTAGACTTATTAAAAAACAACATATCCAAAATTCAACTCAAGATAATTTTTCTATATTTAATTAAAAATCATACAATTCACAGAATTTTACTAATTGTATATATAAGGGAAAAAATGATGATCACCTTATGTGTTGGATAAATCCTTAAAGACCACTTGCTCACCTTTCTCTTTCTTCATTTAATACTCATGCTAAATGGTTACTTTTGATTGGCCAACAAGAGATTTTTATAGTTTTCTTTCCCATTACTTCTTCCCACTTGTCCCTCTTTCCATTGGATACCCTAAAGTTGTCCCGTGTTACCCATACGGTCCCGACACGAAACCGGGCCCACTTTACGTTCCGGCGATTAATCGATTGTAACTTTTAAACCGTGCATTTTCGGGAAAAATTGAAACCCACGGTTATGACCCGATTAATCTCGAGAATATTCTTCCAGGGTTGGATATGGGCACTATTAAGAACTTCCGACACTTAATTTTTAAATTTACATAGTTGCCCCTAACTTTTGAGAAATTCTCACTTAGGTCCTTTTGATATCCCTTCCTGACCTTGCTGTCTTTCTTTATTAATATCTTTTTACTCACGACTCCAAATTAAGTAATTATTATTCCCACTGAAACTAGACATCCGGGGCTACATTTTTTCAAGATTTCAGGTCGATCTGAGCTATATCTGATTTTTAACGTTCCTTTGAAGTCAAGCCTACTATGCTGTCCTGAGGCAGCTTGCACATTGTCTACTAAATCCATCATATCTTATTATGTACAATTCCAAATTGGGTAATTTAAAGTTATACGTCTATCAAAGACACAAATAAACAATTAATTCTTCTTTGAGACTCTCTAATTCTGTCATTAACTTAGATGAAATTCGAGCTCAAGTTATAGGTCATGTTCTAAGTTCCTTTGTTCTATGTCTAAATCATATCCTCTATGTCTGTTTCTTACCAATCTGGAATTCGGGATGTTACACACAACCCCCACGGTCGTGGGTTAGCAAACGAACCTGTCCTATTTGCTTAACACCCCTACGGTCGTGGCATCCAAGGGCCACGGTCGTGGCATCCATTATGCTTCTGTTTCCAATCAAACTCATGTATTCTATGCTTTAAACTTAATTAAACACAAACATTTTGAAGATCTACCAAAAATAATTGATCAAACTCAATATTGACATCAATTACCAATTTAAAACCATAACATAAACACAACTCTTACTCTTCCATTCAACTCCAAAATCACAATCAATTAAACCCAACACTCTCAAACACACCACAATCAAACATACTCATACTATCCACAATCAATCATCAAACTCAAATACAATTTAAAATAAAATAAGGAAATCAAGTGGAAACTTACCAAAGTTGATGAAATTTCTCAAATTTCCAACTTGATCACTTGTTATCTCCTTCAATCTTGAGCTTGGAAAACAAAAACTCTCTTCCTCTCTTGCTCCTTTGATGGCCGGCCAACCCAAAGAGAAAAGAAACCAAAGAACAAAATGAATGGCAAATAACCAAGTCAACTCTTCTCTTTAAACCTCCACCAAGCAAAATAATATTAAAATATTATAAAATCCTCTTCCACTAACTTAATTTTCCATTTTCCACTAATTAATTAAAATAAATTATTTCTTCTTTTGACAATATAATAATTTGACTTGTATATGTTGTGTATATCTCTATATATACAACACATACACATCTCTCTTCTCATCTTTAATCTTCCCACTTAAACATATACATTAAATCCAAATACAATAATAATGCCAAAACTTTTAGGGTATACTTTGGGATATTACAATTCTCCCCCTCTAAAAAGAAATTTCGTCCTCGAAATTACCTGATATCAAGTCTGAAACAGTTGAGGATACTGATCTCGCTTCACTTGCTCACTCTCCCAAGTTGCTTCTTCCTTTGCATGATTCTTCCAAAGAACCTTCACAAGTGGCACTTTCTTATTTCTCAACTCTTTCACTTCATGTGCCAAAATAGCAACTGGTTCTTCTTCAAATGTCAGATCCGAACTCACCTCAATAGATTCAACGGACAGAACATGAGACTGATCTGATCTGTACCTCCGCAGCATAGAAACATGGAAGACATTATGGATTCTATGCAACTCAGGCGGCAAAGTGAGTCGATAAGTAACTGGTCCAACTCTTTCTAATATCTCATAAGGTCCAATAAAATGAGGACTTAACTTTCCTTTACGACCAAATCTCAAAATCTTTTTCCAAGGAGACACATTCAAAAATACTTTATCACCAACATCAAACTCTATATCTCTCCTCTTTAAATCTGAATAAGATTTCTGCCGATCTGAAGCTGCTTTCAACCGATCCCGAATTATCTTCACTTTCTCTTCCGTTTCTTTAATCAAATAAGGACCAACCAATTTGCCTTCTCCAACTTCATTCCAACATAGAGGTGTTCTACATCTTCTACCATACAATGCCTCATATGGTGCCATTCCAATACTGGATTGATGACTGTTGTTGTAAGCAAATTCCACAAGTGGCAAAAATCTGTTCCAACTTTCAGAAAAATCAATGACACAGCTTCTCAACATATCATCTATAATTTGTATCACTCTCTCTGACTGCCCATCTATCTGTGGATGAAAAGCAGTGCTAAAGTGCAATCGAGAACCCAAAGAACCATGTAAACTTTTCCAAAACCTTGAAGTAAACTGGGGATCTCGATCAGACACCAAAGAAATTAGAACTCCATGCAACTTCACTATCTCACTAATATACAACTCAGCTAACTTCTCCAAAGAGTAGTCCATTTGAACTGGAAGAAGATGAGCTGTCTTTGTCAATAGATCAACAATCACCCATATAGCATCATGCTTCTTCTGAGACAACGGCAAACCAGTCACAAAATCCATTGTCACACGTTCCCATTTCCATTCAGGCACTGTTAAAGGTTGAAGCAACCCTGTTGGAACTTGATGCTCAGCTTTCACCCTCTGACAAGTGAGACACTTGGATACAAACTCCGCTATATCTCTCTTCATACCTGACCACCAATAATGTTGCTTCAAATCCTGATACATCTTTGTACTCCCAGGGTGCATAGCAAAAACCGAGCGATGTGCTTCTTCTAAAATAATCTTTCTCAATCTTGCATCATCAGGAACACACAGTCTATCTTTGAACCAAAGGCTACCATCGCTTCTCACATGCAAATCTCGGCTCTTCCCATTTTTGCAATCTGACACAACTTTTTGAATTTTCTCATCGGTCAATTAAGTCTCTTTAATCTGATCCAACAACATTGGCCTCAATTGCAACTGAGCTAACAAAGCACCATCATTACATGATTCAAAACTAGCATGCAACGCTCTCAATTCAACAAGCAACAAGAGCGAATAAGCAGTCAAACCTGCTAAAGACTTCCGACTCAAAGCATCAGCAACAACATTTGCCTTACCAGGATGATAATAAATCAAACAATCATAGTCTTTTATCAGCTCCAACCATCATCTTTGCCGAAGATTAAGTTCTTTCTAAACACCCAAATATTTTAGACTCTTATGATCCGTATAAATAAAACACTTCTCTCCATACAAGTAGTGTCGCCAAATTTTCAAAGCAAACACTATAGCTGCCAACTCTAAATCATGTGTCGGATAATTAAGCTCATGCGGCTTCAACTGCCGAGAAGCATAAGCTATGACTTTACCCTCTTGCATCAAGACACAACCTAAACCATTATGTGAAGCATCACTGTAAATCACATATGGTTTATCTTCCACAGGCAAAGCAAGAACAGGCGCTTGAGTCAACATTTCCTTCAACTGCTCAAAACTAGCTTGACACTGATCTGTCCACACAAATCTAACTCCCTTTCGAAGTAATCTGGTGAGTGGAGTAGCTATCAAAGAAAAACCTTTCACAAAGCGTCGATAATAGCCTGCCAAACCCAGAAAACTTCTAACTTCAGTTACAGACTTCGGTGGACTCCAATTTAAAATGGCCTCAACTTTACTCGGATCAACTCTTATACCATCTGCTGAAACTATATGACCCAGAAAAGTCACTTGATCAAGCCAAAACTCATACTTCGACAGCTTAGCATATAACTGCTTCTCTCTCAAGGTCTGCAACACAATCCATAAATGCTTGTCATGCTCCTCTTCATTACGTGAATACACAAAAATATCATCAATAAAGACCACCACAAACTGATCCAGATAGGGCCTAAACACCCTATTCATCAAATCCATGAAAGCTGCAGGTGCATTCGTTAATCCAAAAGGCATCACTAAAAACTCATAATGCCCATACCTTGTGCGAAAAGCTATCTTAGGAACATCTTCAACTCTGACTCTCAACTGATGGTACCCCGATCTCAAATCAATCTTGGAAAACACTGCTGCTCCCTTCAACTGATCGAAAAGATCATCAATCCTAGGAAAAGGATACTTATTCTTGATAGTCACCTTGTTCAATTGCCTATAATCGATGCATAACCTCAAATTACCATCCTTCTTCTTCACAAACAAAACAGGAGCTCCCCACGGAGAAACACTAGGGCGAACAAACCCTTTATCCAACAACTCCTGCAACTGCAACTTCAACTCTCTCAACTCAGCAGGTGCCATTCGATAGGGAGTAATAGAGATGGGAGTGGTACCAGGCAACAAATCGATACCAAACTCAACCTCTCTCTCAGGGGGTAACCATGGCAACTCCTTAGGAAACACATCTGGAAATTCCGCAACTGTGGGTATACTATCAAGGTGAGAACCCACTACTCTGGTATCCACAACATGAGAAAAATAAGTATCACACCCTTTTCTAATCAACTTTCTAGCTACAAAAGCTGAAACAAACAAGGATGTAAGTTGTCTCTACTCACTAGATACCATCACACTTCTACCATCACCGGTTCTCAAGCTAATACACTTCTTTTAACAGTCTACCACCGCTCCATGCTTAGACAACCAATCCATACCTAAAATCAAATCATATTCCTTAAAAGGCATTTCAATCAAATCACCCAAAAATTCCTCACCTTGTATCACCACTGAACTATCACGATGCATCTTACTCACCACAACACTATGTCCTAAAGGATTTGTCACCAAGACATCAAATCCTAAGGATTCTGAATGCAATTCAGACACAGGCTAAATAGATGCACTTATGTATGAGTGAGTAGATTCTGGATCAATCAAAGCAAGAACTGAAATGCCAAATAAAGAAAATGTACCCGCAATAACTGCTGAAGCATCTGGCTGCCTCTGCATCACATACACTCTCTGAGAAGACCCAGCCTCATCTGGTCTACTGCCTCTGGATATAGAGCCTCCTCTCTGACTAAATCCAGGTTGACCACCTCTACTAAAACCTCTGCCCCCTCGACCCCCTCTGCTAAAACTAAGTCAAAAAGCTGCAGTATCAGTCTGTCTATCCTCCTATAACTCAGGGCAATCTTTAACAAAATGAGTTGGTGACCCACATCTAAAGCATACTCCTGAACCGCCCATCTTCCAACAAGCACCCCCATGTGTCCTACCACAATGAACACATATAGGTGGAGTAGATCTCTGAACCACTAGAGTCGGAGCACTCGCTACAGAAACTGTAGGTCTCGGTCTCTGCCTCTGATACTGAACTGACCTACCTGACTGCCTCTGGCTCCTACTAATTCTCAGAATAAAACTTCCTTGGCCTCTCTTCATAGATGAAGACCCTGCCTCAAACTGGGATCTCTTAACTCTGGTCTCCTCTTCAGTAGCAGCTGTTGCAATAGCTTGTGCTCTCTCAACACTTCTGGCTGCTACAACCAATTGAGAAAAATCCTGATACCAAGAACCAGCAACAATACACATAATAGAGGGCCTCAACCCCTCCTCAAATCTCCTACACCGTTCAATCTCATCTGCAATAATCCCACCGGCATAGTGACTCAACCGGATGAACTCTATCTCATACTCTGTCACAGTCCGGTTATCTTGTCTCAAATTCAGAAATTCCATCTTCTTGACATCCTTATACTCCCTCGGGGTATATTTCTGCTCAAACTCCCTCAGAAAATCACTATAAGACAATGTAGGTGGATCATCCATGGCCTGAGGAACCGTCTTCCACCAATCATAAGCATCTTTCTGCAAAAGGGATCTAGCATAATCAAATTTTTCTTCAGAAGTGGCTTGCAACTCAATAAATACTCTCTGAACTCTATCCAACCACTGCTCAGCTACTGCAGGATCTGTAGTACCAAAGAAATCCTCAGCCCCATATTTCCTCAATTTATCATAATGTCTCACCGGTACTTGCGGCTGTGGTGGCCGTGGCTGCTGCACTGGAGCTTGCCTCAACAATTCTACCACATGTCGTAACCAAACCGGCGGAACCTCTTCAGCGACCGATCTCTCTGGCACAAGAGCAGGTGCCTCACTAGCTCTCTCAACCCTAGCTCCATCTCTACCCTCTTCAGGAGCCACACTCTCAGCACTACCTTCTATAGACTGACGTGACTGAGATGCCATCACTACCTATATCTACAAACACAGCAGAATATACCTCATCAAAGATCAGAGACTGCCAATACCATAACATGTATCTTATTTAAAAATAATATTTTAAAAATCAAATTTTTTTTAAAACCTAGGTTGAGAATCTCAAACCTAGGCTCTGATACCAAAACAATTGTAATACCCTTATATCCCGTATACGCATACTACATACCACCACCATCATAATACACGTATACTGAATATAGGAATGCCACAGTTTACTAAATAAACAAATCATCCCTTTATACAATAATATGAGCAAACTTAAACATTTAAGTTATATCATAAAACACAACCGATAAAAATGTTCATTCAATACGCAGCGGAAAATGTAGCTGTATTTACAAATACATAAACATCAAAAATCAAATTTTACAAAACATAAAGTTTATACATGTTTGGCAGTTCGTCTCTAATCTTTAAGTCCACAATCAACACTTCAGAATCTAGACACGACTCGGTCTAGATGAACTCTCTGGTTCTACCCTGTCACCTGCGCGATGAATCACAATCGCGCTAAGCCAACGACTTAGTGGTACAAACCACAATAACAATATGCTTCAATGCAATGCCAATGTCACTCATTTTAACAATAAAGACAATATTCATAAATGATATATTAATATTTTTCATAACAATACATTCCATTATTTTATTCAATTGTTTCACCATTCATGAATCACACTGAAACAAAGACAAGCATGGGCCCAAAAGACACTAATATGCCATTCAACTTTCAGAGTTAATGTTTTGTTTTAATTATCACATTTATCATTATCATTATCCCAACTAGGCTTCAAGGATTAGGCTCAACCAAGCTTCAAGGGGAACAAAGCATGCTAAGTATCAACCCAACTTGGCTTCAAGAACCAAACCCAACCTAGCTTCAAGGGTAGTAACATCTCAACTAGGCTTCAAGGACTAGACCCAACCAAGCTTCATGGGGAGTTAAGCATGCTAAACTTCAACCCAACTTGGCTTCAAGGATCAAATCCAACCTAGCTTCAAGAGATTGTTACCATTAGGCATGCCACCAATAATAAAACTCTGAACATGGAATAACACATTAGAGACACAATTCATTCATTATTTCATTATCAATTTCATTCTCGTTTTCTCATCATCATTTAGGCAACCATGCCTCAATTATCTCATTTGCATCATTATAGCCAACAACAATGGCTTCACATCTCATCAATAGAGTATACATAACCAATTACATTGCACATATATTTTAAATTCATCATCATCTAGGCAAACTTGCCCCACTTATTTCATTTGAATCATTATAGCCAACCACAATGGCATCACATCTCATCATATCTCAATTCACATTAAAGTAATTCATCATTAAAGTATTCATCATATCCAATTGCATTGCACATACATTTGAATGATCATCATATCTTTCACATTATAGAAATCATAACATTAATCAAATTGTATTAACAATATAGTAAATTACTTAACACATTTACAACCAAATGTGTTAAGTCTCAAAATCATGTAAATGTATGCAACCATGTAAGTTTGTACTTACCTCAAGAACAACTCACACCAATCTATATAGTTCTTCTTCCAAGAATTCTCCACACTTAGGTTAGGGCAACTCAACCTCTTCACAACCTAATCCAAAAGGAATAATACACACTTATTTACAAATACATGAATTCCAATGCAATTATTCACCTATTAATCTCATACTAGACCCATAGATCACAAATTAAAAGCCAACACAACTATCTAGGACCTCACGGTCGTGGCCTCACAACCCCCACGGTCGTGGGTTAGCAAATGAACTTGTCCAATTTGCTTAACACCCCCACGGTCGTGGCATCCAAGGGCCACGGTCATGGCATCCATTATGCTTCTGTTTCCAATCAAACTCATGTATTCTATGCTTTAAACTTAATTAAACACAAACATCTTGAAGATCTACCAAAATTAATTGATCAAACTCAATATTGACATCAATTACCAATTCAAAACCATAACATAAACACAACTCTTACTCTTCCATTCAACTCCAAAATCACAATCAATTAAACCCAACACTCTCAAACACACCACAATCAAACATACTCATACTATCCACAATCAATCATCAAACTCAAATACAATTTAAAATAAAATAAGGAAATCAAGTGGAAACTTACCAAAGTTGATGAATTTCTCAAATTTCAAACTTGATCACTTGTTATCTCCTTCAATCTTGAGCTTGGAAAACAAAAACTCTCTTCCTCTCTTGCTCCTTTGATGGCCAGCCAACCCAAAGAGAAAAGAAACCAAAGAACAAAATGAATGGCAAATAACCAAGTCAACTCTTCTCTTTAAACCTCCACCAAGCAAAATAATATTAAAATATTATAAAATCCTCTTCCACTAACTTAATTTTCCATTTTCCACTAATTAATTAAAATAAATTATTTCTTCTTTTGACCATATAATAATTTGACTTGTATATGTTGTATATATCTCTATATATACAACACATACACATCTCTCTTCTCATCTTTAATCTTCCCACTTAAACATATACATTAAATCCAAATACAACAATAATGCCAAAACTTTTAGGGTATACTTTGGGATATTACAAACACGACCAAGGCCTTGGCTGTGTCATGTGACACGGCTAGTGGCTTAGCCGTGTCTTCTACTTGTGTTCACCTCTATCATTTGTTTTGCCTCCTTTATTCTTTGGTTTCATCAAGTGGGACACGGCCAAGGCCTTGGCCGTGTC
Source organism: Garcia nutans (assembly GCA_947685225.1). Lineage (NCBI taxonomy): Eukaryota > Viridiplantae > Streptophyta > Magnoliopsida > Malpighiales > Euphorbiaceae > Garcia > Garcia nutans. The sequence goes on along the minus strand of CANTUV010000024.1, from coordinate 7,877,711 downwards.
TCTTGCCAGTGTCTGTCTCTGCCCAATTTTCCTGAAGGACACGGCCAAGCTAAGTTGCCTCAGCCCGTATCCTACTTCTTCCTTGCCTTTGATGAGTGACACATCCAAGCTAAGTGGTGTCTTGGTCATGTCTCTTGATTTTCCATAAACTTTGATCCGTCACTCCATTATTTTGCATTTCAACCTAAATCAAATACTTCAAACAATCTTTAAACACAAATTAAAAGAAAAATTAACTAAAAATCAATAAAATTAGCCTAAAAATATAAACATAAACGATTAAAATAATAAACACCAAACTTTCAACAGTTTTTGCTATATCGATTTCTTCAAAGTAGGGCTTCACCCTCTGTCCATTTACTTTAAATGTCTTGTTGGTTTTCAAATTGAGTAACTCAACAACCCCATATGGGAATGTTTGAATTATTGAAATGGTCCGCTCCAATGAAATTTCAAATTTCTAGGAAACAATCGCATTCTTGAATTGAATAGGAGGACTTTCATTTCCAGTTTGAAAGTGCTTCTAAGGATCATTTTGTCATGCATAGCTTTTGTCTTTTCCTTATAAATCCTTGAACTCTCATAGGTTTCATTCCTAAGCTCATCAAGCTTGAAGATTTGTAATATTCTTTGCTCCCTTGCTCCTTCTAAGTCCATATTCGTGGTCCATATTGCCCAATAAGCCCTGTGCTCCAATTCCATCGGTAGGTGTCAAGCCTTGCCAAAAACCAGCCTATATGGAATCATTCCCAATGGCATTTTGAAAGCAGTCATATAAGCCTACAGTGCTTTCGAAAGTCAGATTGACCAATCCTTTCTTATTGTGCTCACCATCTTCTCCAAGATCCCCTTGATTTGCTTATTGAAAATCTCGGCTTGTTCGGATGTTTGGGGGTGGTATGGAGTTGCCACTTTATATTGAATGCCCAACTTGGTCTTCAACCTTTCAAACCATTTATTGCAAAATGGCTTTCTCCATCACTCACTATTGCTTTTGGGGTTCCAAAACTGCTCAAAATATTCTCTTTCAAGAATTTCAGAATAACATTAGCATCATTAGTCCTAGTGGGGATAGCTTCAACCCACTTGGACACATAATCCACTGCAAGAACGATATATTCAAAACCAAAGGACTTGGGAAGTGGTCCCATGAAGTCTATTCCCCATACATCAAAAATTTCAACCACAATAAAATATTGAGAGGCATTTTAATCTTTTTGCTAATGTTCCCTACTCTTTGACATTTGTCACATCTTATACAAAATTATAAGCATCCTTAAAAAGAATAGGCCAATAAAAACCGCTTTTAAGAACTTTCTCGGTGGTCTTATTTCCTCCAAAATGCCCCCCACAATACATGTTATGAAAAAATTGTAGCACTTGTAATTGCTCTTCTGCAGGAACACATCTTTTAATAATTTCATCCCTGTAAATTCTAAATAAATATGGATCATCCCAAAAATAGTACTTACTGGAATGTAGGAACCTTTTCTTTGTTTGAAAATTCAAATATTTTCTCACAACACAACAAGAAAGATAATTAGCAATATCGACATACCATGGTGCTTGAGTTAAAGCAAACAAGTGTTCATCCAAAAATTTTTCAAAAGTATTTTCACAAGCAATTCCTGCATCATCATCATGAGAGTTCAATCTAGAAAGATGGTCAGCTACTACATTTTCACTTCCTTTCCTATCTTTGATTTCAACATCAAATTCTTGCAACATCAAAACCCATCTAATGAGCATAGGTTTAGCTTGTGGTTTAGTCAATAGGTATTTCAAGGCTGTAGGTCTGAAAATACTATGACTTTAGAGCCTATCAAATAAGATCTAAATTTAATCAATGCAAATACTACAACTAACATTTTCCTTTCAGTGGTTGTGTAATTCACTTGTGCATCATTTAAAGATAAACTTGCATAATAAATTACACACATCAATTTGTTCACTCTTTGACCCAAAATAGCTCCAATGACATAATTCGATGCATCCCACATGATTTCAAAAGGCATGTCCCAATTAGGAGCAACAGTTATAGGGGCATAAGTTAATTTTTCTTTCAAAATTTCAAAAGCATCTAAGCACTTTTCATCAAAAGCAAATGTGACATCTTTTCCTAGTAAATAACACAAAGGACGATAAATTTTAGAAAAATCCTTTATAAACCTCCTATAAAATCCTGCATGTCCTAAAAAGCTTCTAATCCCCTTTATAGTTGTGGGTGGTGGTAGATTCATGATTACATCAACCTTAGCTTTTTCTACCTTAATCCCCTTATGGGACACAACATGTCCCAAAATAATCCCATGATCAATCATAAAGTGACTTTTTTCCCAACTCAAGGTAAGATTACATTCAATACATCGTTCAAGTACAAGAGTCAATTTATATAAACAATCATCAAATGACTTGCCAAAAATAGAGAAGTCATCCATAAATACCTCAATGCACTTGTCCAACATATCAGAAAAAATGGAAAGCATACATCTTTGAAATGTTCCCGGTGCATTGCAAAGTCCGAATGGCATACTCCAAAAGGCAAATGTCGCAAAGGGACAAGTGAAAGTCTTTTTAGGTTGATCCTTTGGTGCTATCGGGACTTGGTAGTAACCTGAAAGACTATTAAGAAAACAACAAAAAGTATGTCCAGATAATCTATCCAACATTTGATCAATAAATAGTAGAGGAAAGTGATCTTTCTTGGTGACATTATTTAATTTCTTATAATCTATGCACATTCGCCACCCGATATGAGATATTGTTAGTAATAAGTCTCCCTTCTCATTTTGGACCACAGTCAACCTTGCTTTTTTTGGCACAACGTGTACGGGACTAACCACTCACTATCAGTAATGGGATAGATTACTCCATCATCAAGCAATTTTAGAACCTCCTTTTTTACTACTTCGCTCATATTAGGGTTAAGCATCCTTTGAGCCTCTCTCACCGGCTTAGCCCTTTCCTCTAAAACTATCTTGTGCATGCACATAGAGGGACTAATACCCTTGATATCACTTAACCCCCAACCAATGGCTCTCTTGAATTTTTTCAACATTCTCACAAGTTTATCTTCCTCCTCACTACTAAGGGTAGCAGAAATTATCATTGGTTGAGAGTTATTCTCCCCAATAAAAATATACTTTAAGTTCTTTAGGAGTTCTTTAAGCTTAACCCCTTTTGGTTGAATCTCCTCTTTCTCGATTTCAAGTTCTTCTTCAACACTCTCATTGTCCAACATGGACTGGCATTCCTCAATCTCTTCATTAAAAATCTCAGCTTCTTCACCCAAAGTTAAGACCCTCTCTAGCTTGCCTTCTCCACTTTCCTGTAAGAAAACGTCTTGAACAGCAAGATCATCTAAATCAATGAAAGAACAGTCTTTATACAAAGCAGTAGTAGGAATATGAAAAGTGTTAAAAATTAAAAATTCTACTATTTATCCTAAAATGATCATGGTTAATTTTTCATTTTTAACATCAATCAATATATTATTTGTAGCCATAAAAGTCATCCCTAACAAAATTTTATGTTTAGAATCCCTAGGGATTTCTTCCCTAATATCTAAGACAATGAAATTGACGGGTACAATCAAACCACCTACCTTAACTAGAACATCTTCTATTATCCCCTTGGGATATCTAAGAGTTTTATCTGCAAGTTGCAACACCATTTTTGTTGGTTAAATTTCCCCTAGCTCTAGTCTCAAGTAAATGGAGTATGACATCAAGTTTATGCTAGCTCCTAAATCACAATGCCAATGGTTTCTTTCCCTTTCCCCATAGAAATGCTAACTATGAAAATCCCAGGATCTTTTAGCTTAGGAGGTAACTTGTGTTGTAGTACAGCACTTGTTTCTTCTGAGAAGATCACCTTCTCATCCATCTCATACCTTTTCTTTTTAGTGTTTATCTCCTTAAAGAATTTGGCATAAGATGACATATTTTTAATGATCTCAAGTAAGGGTAGGTTAATACTTACCTTTGAGAGCATATTGTAAATTTCAGAAAATTATTTATCATGATTCTCATTTTTTAACCTGCTTGGAAAAGGGATTGGTGGTCTATAAGGATTTGGAGATTTGTGCAACTTTGGTGCATCGGATGACTCCTCACTATCATCCTTCGACTCACTTGGCTGAGCTTTGCCTTCTTGTATTTCCTCGCCCTTTTCTTGAATTGTACTTGCATCCAAAGAACCATCAACCTTATTATCGCAAATTTTATTATCAATTACCTTACCACTTCTTATGACCATGATTGCTTTGGTTTGCTCTGGTTAACTTGGAAATTTTCCTTTCTGATGGGCTTAAAGTTGATTAGCCAATTGACCCACTTGAGTTTCCACCTTCTTAAGTGATGCTTCCAAAGAGTCAAACCGTTTGTTGTTTACTTCTTGATTTTGAGTGCTTATTTGAATGAAAGCATTCAAATTGTCCTCCAGTGAAGGTTTCTTGAATTGCTCTTAATTCAAGGTTTGCCCTTGAAATTGGGGACCTCTTTGATATGGTTGGAAGGGCTGTTGAGGTGGAGCATGTTGTTGATTTTTTCATGAAAAATTAGGGTGATTTCTTCAATCGGGGTTATAAGAATTTGAGTATGGGTCATTCCTTTCCCTTTGTTGGAACCCTTCAAAAGCATAAACTTGCTCTTTCCCTTCCTAGAATGGGTCAAAGCTTGAAGGGCACACATTTGCTTAGTGCCCTACAAGACCGCATGATGTGTATTATTCCTGGCTTGGCATCGGTAAGTTTCTTCTAGCATTTAGTAATTTCACTTGTCTTGTCAATTCCGCAATCAGCCTTGCCATTTCTGAGTTTGCACTTAACTCATATGCTCCTCTTCTCCTTTCCCCAATATTCTTTTATTGAGAATTTGCTCCCAACATTTCAAACAATGCAACCATTTCAGCAGCTGTTTTCTCACACATTGGCCCTCCTGCAACATTATCCACTGTGTTTTGACATTATCGAGTTAGCCCATCATAAAAGAATTAATTGAGCAATTATTGTGAATAGTAATGATGAGGGCACTGAAACAATAATGAAGCAACCCTACGTCTCATGAAACGATTCTTCATCAAATTGGTGAAAGTTACAATACTCCCCTTAAGCTCCTTTGTCTTTTCGTATGAATAAAATTTTTCCATGAATTTGTAATACACTTTAGTCCATATGGTTAGGAAATTATCCGGTAAAGTCATCAACCATGCCTTTGCCCTATCCTTCAAACTATATGGGAAACATCTTATTTTGAGTTCATCCTCTGTTAATGCTTGAAAAGGGAATATATGCAATGTGGTATACAAATCTAGAATGAAGTTGAGAGGGTCTTCATTTGGCAATCCATGGAAGGATGGCAGCATATATAGTGAGTGTCTTTGAGTTCATAATTTCTTACTCAACCGAAAACATGATGTGGTTATTCTAATGATCGATCGGGCAAACTCCTTCATCGGTGGTTCCTCTATGTCACCCATTTCTACCTCCGTGTTCTCCCTAATTTGCTCTCCGGTGTCTTCTCCTTCTTACCCCAAAGGATCCACTTCCTCAAGTCTAGGAAGTCTATGAATATCATCCATAAATGGAGCAAGTTCATTTCCGTGGGACCTTAGTCCTTACATAAATCACCTAGGCAAATCAAGAAGTAACACTTTAAACACTTTAAATAATTAAAATAAAAGGATCAAACTACTATTAACAATTGCCTTGCCCAGTAACGGCACCAAAAACTTATTGTGCTCATTTAATTACTACTACAAAGCGACACTCGTAATTATACAAGGTTATTGTAGCAATGGTGATCACCCCTAGGTCGTCTCACAAGGAAGGTGTTGTTCATAATAATTTGATTAAAACAAAATATTAAATGCTTAGTATTTGTTGATGAGATGGTGAAATGTAACTAAAATTTAAAACTAAAAATGAGTAGTGGTTGTGCAAGATTAATTCAATTCTTGGAATGGTGCCTAGGGTTATAGATTAATTTAGTCAATTGCCAGTTCATTAGTTTTCACGTTCATGAATTAACAATAACCAATTATTTTGAAATTGCAAATTAAATAAACCCTAGAACTTATATTTCTAATTCATTCTTAGGGTGGTTAAATTATTTAGTTCTAATATCAAATTTCACTTATCAGTCCATCATTCAATATTAAGTGATCAATAGATGACCAATCTATCAATCTAACTTAAAGTCCTACGCAATCAACCAATAACAAGGTATATTAACGGAATTATCAAATCAAGTCATTTAATCAAATCTACTACAACCCAAGGTATGAGTAAATTAGCTCATCATCAACTTAAAATAAGTATTCATCTCAATATACATCAAAATAGTATTGTCCATTGAAATATTGATGTTCTTAACAACAATAACAATCAAGAAATGAATTAAAAGAGAGAATATGAAGAACCCCTTTTGAAGATGTTAAGAGTTGAACTACTTGTCTTCCTCTTAGCTTCCACTTTGATGTGATAAAGAACTTCCAAGCCCTCTTCAATCAGTGGCTCTCCTCTTGAAAGGTGGAGTGGTAACTCTCTCAAGCTTGCACTACTCAATCAAGTCTTCTTCAAACCCTCACCTTCTTGCAAGCTTATTCACTCACTTTTATCCCAAGAATTGTCTTTTTTTTATGTATGGGATAAAATGGAGGGTGGAAATGGAGGATGAGGAAGAGAATGGTGGTGTTGGTGATCTCCTCCCAAAAAAAAAAGTATATGGTCTCCCACGTCTCTGTCCCTTCAATCTCCAGGTGGGACACGACCAAGGCCCTGGCCATGTCATGTGACACAGTTAATGGCTTGGCCTTGTCTCTTGCATGTGTCTACTTCTGCCTTCTTTCTTTGCTTCTTTCTTCTTTATTCATTAAGTGGGACATGGCCAAGACTCTGGCTGTGTCATGTGACACGGCCAAGGGCTTAGCCGTATCTCTTGAATGTATCTGCTTCTGTCTGAAATTTCTTGAGGGACATGACAAAGCCAAGTTGTCCTAGCTGTGTCTTGCTTGTTCCTTGTCTTTCTTGCCCTTTGATGAGGGACACTGCCAAGCCATGAAGTGTTTTGGCCGTGTCACATGCTTTTCTCCAAACTTAATCCATCAAATTGAATTGAATTTCCATTTTTTCACTTCAACCTAAATTAAATACTTCAAAAATCTTTAAACACAAATAAAAGGAAAAAATTAACTAAAAACCAATAAAATTACCCTAAGAACTTAGTCATAATTGGTTGAAACAACATACTCTATGAAATGTTGAAGTTGAAATAGATAAAGAAAGTTAATTTGAAATAGAAAATAAAGTTTATAGACACCGAGTTTATGTGTGCCTTTGTATGGACTGCTACTATTTGGGGATGACTTGTATGGTATGGTAGGATGTCTGTTGACTGAGGATACAGATTGTTTTCTAGTTTTATTGACATTAATTCTTTTCATAAAGGTTTTTTTTTTAATAAAAACCTTGCCGGTCTTGTTTTGTTGATTGTTTATAGACACTATTTATAGGTCTGGGTAGCTTCTTTGCAAGTTGTAGTTGGACGTTGAGTTGGTATGTGCCTAGTGGGAAAGTTGTTGTAATATCTGTGATTTTAGACAAATTTAAATAATTAAATGGAGGAGTGTTGGGAGAGGTATATGTGTAGTATATACCTAATGTATACACAAGATATATTGGATATACATAGTGTATCCAATGAATATACCTAACATATACTCATTATATACATTAGTTACACATTATATACTTAAAATATACATGACATATATACATGCATAAAAATATACATAACATATATAAAAAGTATAAATGAAATATAAATATATATATGTAATTATAGATGAAAGATGATAATAAAAATAAATAAATAAAAAAAGTCAAAGGAGGAAATGAAATATGTGGATGGGATTTAAGGGAAAAATAAATAAATAAATAATTAAATTAATATATATAGGTAGAAGAGTAAGAAGAAAATGAAAAACACTATTTATCTTCTTCCTTTTACTTGGGCCGAAATTTTAGAGAGAGGAAGAGAGATTTTTACTTTATTATTTACACCAAATTTTGCTAAAAATCAAAGGATTTCAAGTTGGTTTTGAAGAAATATTAAGGTTTCAAATAAGTTTCTTCTCTTTTAAGCTTTATTTTCTTGGATTTTAAGATTATGTATGATTGAGTTAGTGAGAGAAAGGACATTTTAATTGTTAAAATCGGTGGTAATAAAGCTAATGTAGTGGATATATGGTGATTTGTTGATTAATTGGTTGAGATGGGCATAATTTATGAAATTAGGGTTATGGGATACAAATAACAACAACAACAAAGCCTTAATCCCAAGCTAATTAGGGTCGACTATATGAATTCTTTTTTTTACTCGATTCGATTTAGGGCTACCTCTTCTGATAAATTTAAAACAGCAAGACCTTTTTGTATCTCTATTGTCCAAGTTAATTTAGGTCTACTCCTGCCTCTCTTAGGTATTTCTACTTTAACTAGTTCAGTTTTCCTAACCGGTTTATCTCTAGGTCTATGTTTCATATGGCCAAACCATCTCAATCTATGCTCTCTTATCTTATCATCGATAGGTGCTACCTCTACTTTTTCTCTAATGCTCTCATTCCTGATTCTATCTATTCTAGTGTGTCTATACATCCATCTTATCATTCTCATCTCTGCAACATGAATCTTACTATGGGTATTCATAATTCTTGTAATGGATTGAATTAATGTTGTTTTAATGTATATGTTATGATTTTATGGTTGAAAGTTAAATATGAGTAGATTTTGGAGAAGTTAGGGTTATTGGGTAGATTATGTGATATTAGAGTTTTTGAAGGAGGTTTCAATAATTGTTAAAATGAATTTTCATGAAGTTATTTTGATTTATAAATGATGATTTTGTGGTTAGATGTTGGAAATAAGTTGCTTAAGGTGAAGTTTGAGTAAGGTAGTGAAGGGAGACATTAGGATTTTGATGAGATTTTGATGGAATTTGTGAAATTAGTGGTTGTTTGATATAAATTAAGATGGAAGTGATATTAATTGAATAATTGTGCTTATTGTATGATTTATGTGTGCTTAGGCCAAATTGGAACAAGTGGCGAAACTTAAAGCCTTTTTGGATTTTGAGGCTTGGAAAAAAGTTTAGGCTTGGTTTTGGAGCAAAGAAAAGGTTAGTACATATTTTAATAACATGTGTTCTCATTAAATATAATTTGGCATATTGTATGTTGTTACTTTCAGAAGTGCTTTTTCACATTACCTATGCAATGTTGCATAGTTGTATGGTGGGTGTCACATTGGGCAATTGTCCAATGGAAATTGATATTTGTACATGATATATGTGAAGTATATAAATGTTGTGTAATATGATGTACAATATGAACATATTTGTGAAATGTGATAAAATGTATGGGAATGAGTCACATTGTGAATGTGATTCATAGTTATGTATGTGAATGTGAAATGGGTTTTTAATGTGTAATGTAGAAAATATGGGAAGTGTGGACATTATGAAAAAGACATGAAAAGTGTGATAAACTGTAAGGAGATCTTGGAAAATGGTGATCACTTGGAAATATGAAAATGTAAAGAGATATTGTGTGTTTATAACCCTATACAATTATTTATCCAGTAATGTTGAGATTGGTTATGTATACATTGATAGACCTGAGCCCAACTATGTCTTAACCTAAGTAGAGCTAGGTCCTGAAATTGAGATTGATGATAGACCTCAGCAGGGATAGATCTTAAGATTGGACATGATAAATATATAGGGGTTATTGGGCCCAATATGTGTATGTGTGAATGTGTTGTGTGTGTGTGTAAGGCTTATGTGATAATAAAAGTTTTGTATAAGTATTGCAAATTACATTATGAGAAAAGCATTTAGATGTATATATATATTATTTTTTTAAAATATGTACCACTCAACTATATGCTTAGCATATTTATATGTATCGCACAGGTGATAGGACTCCAGACTTGAGTAGTCCAAATTGAGGTGAGATTAGAAGTTTGAGTTTGCCATAAGACTAACCCTGATGGTGATGCATTCATGTATAATTTTTCATACTATGTATTGTGGTTTGTAAATCTTGGACATATTATATGTATATTAAATATATTGTGGGAATATTATATATGCATATATACAAATAATTATGATGGGAAATGTTTTGGATATAATACCTTGTTATGTGAATTAGTGAAGTGGTGATTGAAGGATTAATTATAAATGTTATTTTGGGAGTGTTGTTTTATACAAATTATGTGTTTGATGAATTTGGGATTTATTGAAATTTCAAAAAAAAAAAAACTCTGGCAAAATTTTTTTAGAGAATTTCTTTAACAAATTTATAAATCATTTTTAATATTAAAGTAGGAATCTATGTATGCATTTATATCCTAGATATGCATTATATGTATACGAAAAATATGTATTATACATATTTAAGGAATAAGGGTATTACAACTGCAGTGTTAGTGCTACATTTTTTGGTGGTTTGTGCGTTTGTATGGTTGTATACACTCTCTTTTTTTGCTAAGTTGAATCCACCATAATTATAATCTTGCTATTGAGTATAGAACACTATATCTTTCAAATTACTTTATTGTTAAACTTATTTCTATGTTATTTTTTCAGTTCCTTAAATTAAAAGATGTTACAATGGGCATATTGATTGAATAATTAAGGCTAAATACATATGTAGACCCCTAAACTTATAGCATTTAGTCACTTTGCCCCTTAAACTTTTAATTTTACCATATAGCCCTCGACATATTTTTCTTTAGGGGGCTACATACTAAAGAAAAGTGGCTAAGAAATACATTACCTAAATGATGAGAGGTTTTACAATGCCAAGTGTGAATCAAATTATATTCTTGCTCATTAACAAAGCCTAAGATTGGTATTATGTCTTTAGGAGAAGTTGTAGAAAGTGCACTAGCCTAATTAATATGAGTATACATCAACTTAATTGGACATTCAAGAGTGACTTTCTTTAGAGATCAAGCTAAAAGCCCTATATAAGCTAACTAATAGCTTGCCTGTTGTTCCCTAGTTGATTGATTTTTAGCTTAATCTTTGGTTCAACCATGGTCACTAAGAATTTATGCAAATTTTATGTTTTAGTTTTTGCATAGAATTGGTTCCCATTATTTGTTTGTTTCTCATTAATCACATCCATATTTATGGATGGAAATGAATTGGTTTGTAAATTCTGAATTTCTCGCTGGTGCAAGTTTACAGGTATTCATTGGAATTCTTCAGTATCCATAAGAAAAGAGCATCTTGGACATGTATGGTCATTGTTCCTGCAAGTTATAAGCTTATAGCAATTGTTTGATGTCAACAATTTAGTTTATATATATATATATATATATTAATTTTAATGTTTGAGAATTGATTTCTTATTTTTTATAAATAAATTTGTGTTACAATTTTTTTTATAATTTTTTTATAATTTCTTTTAAATAAGTATATTTCCTAATTTTTTAAAATAGAAAATTATTTTTCATCTTTATAAGAAAAACGTATTTTCCAGTTTTCTAAAAGAAAAAAATAGTTTTCCATTTTTATTAAGTAAACACATTTTCTAAATTTTCTACAGAAAATAAATACTCTAATTTCTTAGAAAACTGAACATAGAAAATAGAAAATCATTTTCTATAAGAAAACACACCCTAAAGTTTTTTTTAACATATTTTTTTAATTTTTTTCCTTTTTTACATATTATTTAAAAGTTTATAAAAAAACATATTCTTTAAAAGTTTATTATTTATTTTTTGAATGGATTCAGTGGATTTTGATTTACTTAGAGCACAATTTTGTTTGGATAATTTTCCTTTTTCAGTGGTATACATGATTATGTCTATAATATATATGGTCATGTTTGATTAATATGAGTTTAATATGAGATCCATATAATTTATATAGGTTTTTATATATGTACGTCTTTAGATAATATGGATGGTCATGTTTAATTAATGTGTTTAATATAAAATCCATATAAATGAAACACTACAATATTTTACGTAAACATGGTTGTGTGAATATACAAGTGCTATATATGAATGTGTTTAGGTAATATACACGCTATGTCCATAACATACATTACCACATTTAATTAATAACTGTTTAATATGAGATCCAAATAAATGGAACACTACATTATCTTAGGTAGATATTGTTATATTAAATATACAAGTATTATATATGGATATGTTTAAATGATATAAGCAGTCAAGTCTATAACACCCATAGTTATATTTAATTGATATACATTTAAGATGAGCTCCATATATATAAATGAAACACTACAATACCTAAAAAATATAAAATTTTTACCATTCTAACAAAATTATTACTAATATTAAATTAGGTTGATGGTAGTCCAAGCAATTAACAGTAGCCATAGAAATTAATTCAACAATTAAGGTTTTTCAATGTCAATTAATATGACCATTTTTTTCCATTTGAATTAATATTTAATTAATTAATTTTTACTACAAAATTGAATTAAAACACAAATTAATTTATTGATTTATCTGCTTACAATTTTTGCTCGTGTTAAATTATTGTAAATTTTAATATTGATTATTAATACTTGTATTAAAATATAATATCTCTTGAAAAAAATTATATAGTATCTGTTTGATATATTAATATTAATTAAGTTAAAATATATTACTTATAGAATGAATTAAGAAAATTTTATGATAAATATATATATATTCTCTAAATTTGCTATAATTAGGAAATATTAAAATGATTGTACACTTGCAAAAATTATATTCAAATTTAATTATTTTAAAGGTGACCAATAAATATATAAGATTTTTTAAAAAAAATTTCCCAACTAAGCGGAATATAATTAAATTCATGAGTTACTGATATGTGTCTAGTGATATGCTAAGTTCTAAATATTTGGATCATTTATTAAACAAATAAAAAAAATTATATCTCAATTCAGCTAATTTATTAACAATATATGATAGTAAACCACTTTGCACTTTGAATATTCGAATAAATTAATAGTAAAATAAATAAACAAAATTTGTTATTACATAAATTATTTATATGATGGACATAAAATACACATATTAATTAAAGATAACTATATATGTTATGGACTTGACCGTGTATATCACTTAAACACATTTATATATAACACTTGTATATTTAACGTGGCCATATCTATGAAAAACACTATAATGTTTCATTTATATGGATTTCATATTAAATGCATAGTTAAATACATATATAGCCTCTTGAACTTATAGTATTTAGTCATTTTATCTCATGAATTTTCATTTTACCCACCTATCCCTTGTACTTGTCTATTTTGTAATAACAAACACTTATATTAATAAATACTGATCATTTTGCCCCTTATATTTGTATATTTTATACCAAATAGATATGTTAGTAACTCGGAGTGACTTGGAGTAACTAAGTAAGTTTGTGTTTATAATTTATAAAAAATATAAGTTTAGGGGGGCTATATAGTTAAATTGAAAGTTTAAGGGTGTTAAAGTGACTAAGCATTACAAGTTTAAGGGTTATATATATATTTAGCCTACATGCATATTACTTAAATATGGGTATTGTGTTATGGATATGGCCGTATATATTATGTAAACACTTTTATATATAGCATCTGTATGTTTAACATGACCATGTCTTCATAAGACATTGTAGTATTCCGTTTATATGGATCTCATATCAAACACATATTAATTAAACACGGTCATGTATATTACAGATATAACCGTGTGTATTACCTAAACACATTTATATATAATACATGTATGTTCACATGACCATGTCTATGTAAAACATTATACTGTTTCATTTATATGGATTTCATATTAAACACATTAATTAAAAATTTCAATGTATGATATGGACATGACCATATATATCACCTAAAGACATACAAATATAATACATGTATAAATTATATGGATGTCATATTAAAATACATATTAATTAAACATGATCACGTGTATTATAGACATGACTATGTATATGATGCAATGGAAGTAAATAAACAAAGGGTAAAAGGGTATTATTCCTATTTAGTCTTAGAATACTCAGGTAATAGACACAAATGAGAGAAAACTTCTCTATTGATTTGTTATTAAAATCTGAAAGTTACCTCTTCATTACCTTTTTGGCAGTCTGTTACATTATATAGAATTAAGGTCACATAAACACTTATTACAAATAATGAAACTAAATAAATTGGTAATAGACTGCCAAAAATAGAATGGAATGCATATATGGAAACAAAATAATCACGAAACTAGAAAATTGCTAAAATAGTGACTTGATGTTATATTCCTACCAAAATTAAACAAAAAAATAAATATTTGCTTCATCAATATAATATTCCTACCAAAATTAAATAAGAAAATAAATATTTGCTTCATCATTCTCCCTTGCTTGGAAAAAACTCGACCTTGAGTTTTATAATGCCGAAAAATCAATAATTGAAATACTACAATGGCAAGTTCAGTACTCCTTAGAGATGGTGAATTTTCTAGCAAATTATAATTAACCAACTCCTTAAACTCTTTGAATGGCTATTGGATTTCAATGGAGTATTGAAATGATTCCCAAATTGGGTCACATATTTCATCAAATATGTTCCTATGGAATTGGGTGATTATGGTGTTTATAAAACTACCAACTAATTCCTTTTCTTCTTCCTCATTAATTATTGTTGATATCATTTTTTGCATCACCAAAAGCTTATTACATGTTGGTGAAATATTAAGCTCCTCCATTTTCTCACAGTAGTCATAAAAAACTGGTTGTGATTCTTCAACTTCCTCTATCTCATCATTATATTCATTAAAAACTGATTCTAATTCTTCGAAATTATTCTCTAAATAATCTTTTGCATGTAATTTTTCCATGTGAGTCAAAAACCTCAATTTTGATTTTTCCACCATCTAAACCATGATCATGTAATAATCGTACTTCCAACTGATCCTCTATGAGTTGCACCATTCGCTCTGTTAATTGGTCCATCATTTGTTCAAGTTGATGCTCAAGGTGGGTCATGAGATCACGCTCATAAACCTTATCTATATGTTGTTGTGGTTGTCTTCATAGTGCCATAGTTGTCTAGGAGTGAATCACACTCTAATACCAACTGACGTAGTGAAAGTAAATAAATAAAGGATAAAGGGGTATTATTCCTGTTTAGTATGAGAATACCCAGCTAATGGACATAAATGAGAGAAAACTTTTCTACTAAGTTGTTATTAAAATATGAAAGCCACCTCTTTATCACCTTTTAAAAGGTTACATTATATAGAATTAGGATTACATAATCCCTTATTACAAATAAGAAAACTAAATAAATTGGCAACAAACTGCTAAAAATAGAACAAAATGTATATATGAAAATAAAATAATCGCTAAACTAGAAAATTACTAAAATAGTGCTTTGATGTGATATTTCTACCAAAATTAAATAAGGAAATAAATATTTGCTTCATTAATATGATGTTCCAACCAAAATAAAAAATAAATAAATATTTGCTTCATCAATGTGTCACTATAAAAGAAAATTGTTATTTAAACAAAAGTGCTTCAAATAAATCAAAACCCATTGAACCCGTTTAAAAAATAAACAAACTTCTAAATAATATGTAAAAAGGAGAAAAAATTCATAAAAAAAAACTATGTTAAAACAAAAAACTTTAATTTTCCATAAAATAGATATTATTTAAGATACCAAACACATAATATCTACAACTTACTGATGTTTCAAAAATTCTTATATTTCAAAAATAATAGCTGAAACTAAAAATTTATTATTTACAAGTGTAATAATGATAGTTTAGAAGTGAGAAAAGAGTAAGAGAGTAGAGAATAATAGTAGATATATGATTTATATGAAGAGAAAGATAACAAGGGAGTGAAAAAAGAACAAGAATGAGAACAGAAAAGAGGGAAATATAACATAGAGTTTCTTTCTCTATTTTTTTAGTGTCAAAAGTAAAAGTATCCAAAATGATCTAATTAAGATGAGTATGGTCTAAAGCTGACTAGTGCTCTTCCCAGAGGTATTTATTTAGTGAATTTCCTAAGATATATTATGAAATTTTAACAAAGTATGAAACATAAATGCTTCAATTTATGTACTATAATATGTTTTATATTAATATATAATAAATTAATTAAAAAATCCTAACTTATACCTTTTATCAAAATTATTAAAATAAAATCTTAACTTTTCTTTGAAAAAAGTTAACGCATGGCTATGCCAATTCATACTTTATAAATGTAAGGGTTGTGAACAAAATATAGATTTAGGTCCCACTAAAAATAATAGTAGGATCCTATCATTGTTGGATTGAAGCACAATGAGTTACACAATTGTTAGCAGGGATGGATGGACATTCATAATGATAAGTAAAATTGACAACTTAATATTCCAATTTATTGTACATTGAAGGTTGAGGTAAGATATAGTATATATTAGAAATTAGATACTCTATATGTTATAGTATTGATCACATTTTTTCCTTTTGCTCATTATTTCATAATCTTCCATTGGATACATAAACTATTTTGATTTAAATATTGTTGTTATGCATATATTTAACCTATCAAAACTATCATAGACCATTTAGGTCTAAGTGATTGTGTAATCTACAAAGCCATTATTAAACTATTACCTTGACTAAGTCATTATTGATGTAAGCCTCATTTTAATGGGACTTACTTTCATTAGATTGTGTGCACACATATAACTATATTGTTAAAAGGGAAAAGTTGCTACCATTACTGCGATTGTTTATTGTTATTGTACTAACGATTACTATTAATATAGAATCATTATATCAATTGGTTCAATTATTGAGAATCATATTCATTATTATTGTGATTTGTCAATACTATTAATTAATGACCTTCAAATATTCTTAATTGAGCCCCTAATGATTAATATATGTTATATTATCAATAAAATAAAAGCTTGTTTATTTAATGGATTTCAAGTACTAGTGGTGTAGGACTATCAACTTCTTGAATGTCCTTCATCCTCAAGAAGCTTAACTTTTGGCAAGTATAGAGCTTAATGCACTGATGGACCAATCGTTAGAAGCCATCTTCAACAATTCAAGGATGCATTGCTCACCACATTGCAAGGCTTATGGAATGATCTAGCTATCATTGAAGAGTGTAAGAAAGTGATCCAATCAAGGACCAATTCATGCCAAAGTCCACAGACCCATTGAGCCTATCCTATGGACCTATCACTTGAGGGCGTCCACAATTGTCCAAGGAAGCATTACTTACCATGTTGTAAGGCCTTTGGAATGACCTACTGTAGACCCCTTATTATGGCTCCTAAGAAGAATGGCCAAGCCCAAGCCCAAGCCCAAGCCCAAGCCCAATAATTAATTAAATAATTAAATTTATTAATTTATTTAATTGGGCAAAATTAAAAGGCCATGACTAATTGGCCATAGGTCATGGCTGATTCGCTATTGTAATGACTCAATTTTTTTGAAATATTTAAAATTCAAAATTTTAAGATGATGCGTACTTGTTTATGTATCATTTATTTATTTGTTTGTTTACTTTACTATAAATTGTAAAAATATATTTATACATGATTAAATAATAAAATAAAATGATTATAATAATTAATAAAGTAGATGGAGATATTAAAAAGAAGAGGAAGAAAGAGAAATATAAAATAAAATAAAAAATAAAAAAGGTGGGGTGGGTTGGGGTTCACTCTCCACTTTGAGGGGAGATTAGCAAGCCAACTTTTCAACTTAAAATAAAAATTACAATAAAATAAGAAGAATAATCAAGAAAGAAAAAGAAGGAGAAGGAGAAGGAAGAAAATAGAGGGAGAGAGAGAGAGAGAGAGAAGGGGGATGTATGAGATTTTGAGAATATTATTTTCTTTTATAAGAAACAAAATTAGAAGTTAAAGATGGAAAATATATGAAGGTAGCTAGAGAGAAAGGTTCATCACAGTAGAAAGAAAGAGGAAGAAGAAGTATTGGAAAGTTTGAGCCATGGTGATTTCTTCTTCTTTTAATTTTTTATTCATCATTTAAGGTTAGTAATATATATGTATACTAATTCGAATCAAAGGTTTAATTTTTATAGGTATAATAACTGAGCAGAAGAAATTATGATTTTGGCAAAGGTTAAAATGAGATTAGTATATATATCTTTTGTTATATTTTTAAAACCTGCTTATTCAACTTAAATGTGTATATTATGGTCTAATTAGTTTTTCGTTTGGAAGGAGGAATTTGACATCTTAGTTTTGAACTTTTGATATGATTTAATTTATATTATTGAGAAACTATGAAATTTAGTTTATAATTCATTAAACGATGCTCAAATCTAATTGTTTTATGAAAATTTATGAATGGCGTTATGAAGGTTATTTAGACTGCTTAATAATATTCTAAGAGGTAACTATGCGTTAAAAGAAATCACTATATTAGACCCACTACGTGAGTCTTATGCCAATAGAAAACTATTAGTTTTTGGAGTAATTGTTTGTTCTTTCCTTAATTAATGAATGTAGTCAATTTATAATATAAATTTAGATTCATAAAAATGATTAATACGAATAAACTACATATGTAAATATTGAATTTTATATAATTTAGTTTTATTTAAACGACGTTATGTTATAAAACGACGTTAGTTTTCTTAGGATTAATCAAACTAATTTAGAATATGTTTTAAAATATAAGGAATTATTTTATAACAAAACTAGCTAAATATTATTAAAATCCAATTTATTTTTATTAATATTGATATTGATATTGTTGTTGTCGTTGTTGTTATTATTATTATTATCAGTATTGAGAATAAAAACCATATATAAATAATTTAAAAAATTATGATGTTTTAATAATTGATGATTATTTAGACTTGTGAGATCTTATTTGTTTGCTAAGTTTAGATTTGGAGGGCCATATGACGTGATTAAATTATTAAAGACTGATAGAAATTTTGTGGATTATTTAGAAGTGTTCCTTTCTTATTTTGTTTTCGGGGAAAATGTTCTAGTTATAGGGGAGATTCTACCGAATTTCTGCAGAAATTTTGAAGTTGTTGGTTCATCTTTATTCTAACACTTTTTTCATTTACTAGGTGACTATTACTTCTGAGGAGAGCCAGTCTGGTTTTCATCAAATCTATAAGTTATATAAATTAATATAATACTCAGCTCTTTTGATTTACATTAATAATTATAATTGCATAAATGCAATGATTGCTTATGTAGTATATATAAAATTATCATTATTAGCAACAGGCTATATAAGCATAATGTGTGTTGGTGCATGAGTTGATTACTCTTATTGCATATTACTTGTGTTTGTCGAATAGGGTTATGATGATATAAGACCATATAGGATGTGATCTGCATTCTGAATATGATATGATATGATGATATTATAGGATGGTGAGCTTAGGACTAGCGTGACGAGGGGGTCTTTCTCATGCTCAATACTGCTTGGCTGCAGTTGTGATAACAAACCCTATGTATTAGATTATAAGAGAAACATATGAACTAAGAGAGTCAAATAGGGGATTGGCTATCCAATTTAGATTCACTGCAGTTCCTATCGACTAACTCTTATCCTTGTTTGATTATATGATTGTTTGTTTACTTGACATTGCATGAGCATTGTTGCATTAGAGCAGTGCATTACATTAATTACTATATAGCTCATTGAGTTGAATCTCACCCCTATTCACCATTTGTTTCTTTAGTGTGTAGGTTGAGCTTGAGTGAAAATATTTTATCGAGTTATCATGCCTTTCATTTCTCAGCAGGAGATTTATCTATACATTTTATTATATAATTATGTCACATTTATTTGTATTCTAGAACTCTATTTGGTATTTCATTCTTTATCTATCTTTCTAATTAGTTTTTTTTTGTTCAGTTACATATATTTATTAATTAGTGTTTGATGATGAGGATGCAATTTGAGATGATTGCTTGAGTGGTTGTGACATAATGCCATGTACCAGTTCTATGAGATAGGCAAGTCCCTAGCCCTGATTTTATGACAATGATTGCTATCATTGTGTAGTTTCCTTGAGCTGTGAGTTATCAGGCTTATTATGAGTTCTAGAAAACACATGCTTTCTTGTTCCTTAGTGCCAGTCATGTACCTTTGGGTTTGGGTTGTGATCGCCATGAACCATGGCAAATTGGCCATGGTTCATTTCGGTTTAAATGGGTAGATAAGGATAAATCTTTTTGGGATATTTTTAACAAAAAATAAAAAAGGATAACAATCTTAAAGATAGGAGGGAATTTTAGAAAATAACGGGGATAATAATTTGAAGAGGAAGAGATGAAGAAGGACAAAAAAAAAAAGATAAAAGGCATAGAGAGTTAAAAGGGACACGGAGGGAAAGTTAAAAACCAATATAGATTTATCAAAATTTTACACATGGAGAAGTCATTTCACTTAGCAAAATTAAAGAATCTTTGGGGTGAACTACTAGAGAACTTAAATTTCAAGCACACGAAGGTGGCTTTCAGACTAACATTGCAAAAGGAGGGTGCTGCTGCAAGAGGCAAAATTTGAGTTCCACCGAATCAAAGTCAGAAATTGGAGGAGCCAACAATATTTATAGAATTTCTTGAACCTCATTTTCATTTGAATTAATTTATGTGTTTTATTGTTTATATATGTGTTGTTTTTCCTATGTGAGTTGTTCTTTAGATATTATATATTAACTAAAAAATCTAATGAAGCATTGGCAATGTAAAAATTTTAATTAACCTATGAACATGATCGTCTTGAGGACATTGTTTAAAATCCCATGTTTAATGTAATTTGTTTAAAATCATGATTTCATTTGCATAATTAGTCATTTTTGTAAATCATTTGTAATAATAAAAAAGGTACAGAACAAAAACAATGGCAAAATTTCCATTTGCAAATAGTACTTTTTAGCCTCTAAATTGCCATTTTAAAATTAATATTTTTAGTACAAAATTTTTACCAAATCAAATTTGTGTTTTGAAACAAGCTACAAAATTGATCACTGTGCTTAAAAATGATTTCTGCTTAATTTAATTTCACAATACCTTTTTTTCCAATAACGTCTACAAAGTTTAAATTGTTTTTTTTTTAATGATTGATCACTCTCTTGGTTAATAATGAAAGAAGTTTAGTTCTTTTTATTTACTATGTTTTGGGTATAAAAAGATAAAAAATTATTTGCCTAATTTTATGTCATTGTTAATATTTTGTGTTTATATGAGTTATTTATGTGCTGTTTTTTTTATTATTTTGTGATAGAATTATTGATGCTTAATTTTCAATGTTTATGCACATTAATTATTAACTATTATAATGTCATTGTCATTATTATTATTAGTTTTTCTTTATTATTAGTCTTATTTCATTATGTTAATTATTTTAAGGGAAAAAAAGTAAAAGGCACATTTTCACTCTTTGTGGGTGCCCACTTTTATTTATTTTCTTATATTTACTTTTTTTTGCGCTCTGAGGAATTGTAATGATATGTTTTCTACCAAGTGTAGATAGTCATTAACTATATTGTACTTTGTACTATTTATTTTATGAAATGAATCTCTATTTTATTTTATAATGTATATTAATTTAATAATATTACAATTATTAAAAATAATATAATACTTAGACTAAAAAAGGAGGTCAGTTTCAATGAACCGAACATATTAGAGATGCTAGATAAATTCTCATATTTCCCATTATACCTAACTTTTTAAACCCAATAAGGATTGGAGATTTTTTAGGAATTGAGTCTGCCACCTCTTTTATTTTCTTCCCAAGCTATCTAAGTGACAAATTCTATTCTCCAGGCCTAGGCCCATGTTTCCTAAGGTTTAGAACCTGACAATGCCAAAGTCACAATAACCACTCCACCAGAAGTATGGAGCGAAAATATCTGCTCATATTGGCAACTCCTCTAGGGATAAGAAAAGTGGATTTCATTAGTCTTAGTATTATTTTATTTTTGGTCATTATAATATTATTCATTGCATCACTTAGAATTGCATGTGTTTGAGAGTTAGTATGTCTTATAGAACCTTTGTTATGTGTGTATAAGTGATATCATACTTTCACTCAAGATATGAATATTGAGCACTGCATAACTATTAACAACCTCATACCTTTAGATATCATTGTTGTGGGAGCCTGATTCTTTCACCCTTAAAGACTAAAGCACATATAGTCTGCCTAGTAACTTTCCTTAGATCTACCCTAAAGGATTGTTATTTGACTATGATTGACATATTTTGGCCAGGCACATTTGGTTTGTTTTCTCCTATTATGACCTTATTATGTCATAAGTGTAATATCCGTAATTTCGATATACATAAAAATAATTAGTATGAGGGAATAACTTGATGTGTTGAAAGGGAGATACATAATATATATACTTTAGATATGCATAACACATATAATAGAAACATAATATATACACTAAATATATATAATATATACATTGAATACATAATGTATACACACATACATATATATATATTTAAGTTGGAAAAGTAAAAATAAATAAATAAATAGATAAATAAATAAATAAATAAAAGTCAAAGTAAGAAATATATTATTTATTGTTGGGATTTAAAGAAAAATAAAATTTATAAAATAAATAAATAATATATATATATGGATGGAATGGAATGGAATATCAAAATTAAAAAGACATCATCTTCTTCCTTTTTTGTCCACCATACCCGAATTTTACAAGTTGAAAGGGGGAGAAATTATTTCTATAAACACACCAAATTTCCTTAAAAATCCAAGTGTTTTAAGTGGATTTTAAAGAAATACCAAGGAATCAAGTAAGTATTCTTCATTTAAGCTTGATTTATTTAGTTTTCTAGAATATGTAATTATTTGGTTAGTGAGTGAAGTTGATGTTAATTGAAAAAGAAGATAGTTATGAAGTAAATATGACATATTTATATTGAATTAGTGGTTAATTGGTTGAAGTGAGCGTAAAATATGAAACTAGGCTTATGAAAAATATTAAAATTAGGGTTTTGATGGAGGTCTTGTTGAAATTAGTATAATTAAGGGTTATTATGAATAATTTAAGTAAGAATATATTTTTAATTAAAGAATTGAACTTGTTATTCATTGAAGAGAGGTTAGGCCAAGTTGAAGCAAGTGGTGAAGTTTATGGGTTTTATGAATTTGAAGCTTGGAAAGTGATATTAGTTGGATTTTGGAGCTAAATAAAACTTGTACATACTTTGACAACATATACTTTAAATGTTGGAATAATCACATTGGCACTTTGAAAGTTTGTTTTTGTTTCAACTTTAAAATGAGATTATTTTTATATCTTATGTCATTTTACAAAAATGTGACTTGAGAATTATTTTGAGTTTAAAACCATTATGATATGATGACATTTTAAATGAGGCA
This sequence comes from Garcia nutans, assembly GCA_947685225.1. NCBI lineage: Eukaryota > Viridiplantae > Streptophyta > Magnoliopsida > Malpighiales > Euphorbiaceae > Garcia > Garcia nutans. Next base: position 7,854,247 of record CANTUV010000024.1, on the reverse strand, counting down.
CATTATTGTTATGGAGTATAATGTGCATTATGAAAAATGTGGGAAATGATGATATGAAATGAGAATGTGAAAATGTGATGTTGTGATTGGTTGTCCTACATAATTATTTGTTTTAGAATATTGAATTTTGATATTGTCGAGTTGGCATGCCAACGATATGTTATAATGTTTTATATACCTTCAAGCGAGATACACTAGTATCACCTCTATTACTATGACTTCGGGTGAGACACACTAGTATCAAACACTCAGACAGTTCGATATTGAGGAGACGGCCTTCAGGTAAGAGTAATACACTGGTATCACATGACACCTAATCTCCGGTGTCAGATCTTTGGGTCGCCATCGGCTAAATTAATATTTATGGAACTTGAATATTGTGCAGGGATTTGTTAAGCCCAATGTGTGCTAATGTGATATATTTATATGATTTATGAGTTTATGAATTATTATTTGAGCATTGTATTTTCATTTAAAGATGAATGTATTTTAGATAAATAAAGGAGTATTTGTTTTAAATATTTTATGTTACAAAGTATGTACCACTAAGCTTTTAGCTTGGCGCGACTAAATTTTGTCATGCTGGTGACAAAGTAAAGAAAGAAATCGCTGATAGAACTGAGTAGATATAGGATTGAGGTTGCTATTGAAATTGAAGTCATTTGCCTCGAGACCTGTCTTGCCGGTGCTATAATGCATTGCATGTATAGTTTTTCTTCTAATGCATTTTGGTTTCGTACATATTACATACTTTATAAATGTGTTTTAGTAATCAATGTTTGATAATGTTTTGTAAATATATAAATTGTAAATTATTTATATTTGATAAACATTTGGATGTGAATTGGAAAAGATGTGGAAATTGAGAAATTGAAATTTCGGGAGTGTATTTTAATGCATGTTGAGTAATTTTGAATTGAGGTTTATTGAAATTATAGACGAAACTCTGGCGAATTTTTTTCAAATATTTTTAATTAAATCAAAGCTTTATTTTTAATAGATTTATAATTTGGTATTAAATGAGAATTTCTATAATTAACTACTATAGCACTTTTGTATTATATATATTATGGATGTAGGGTATAATGGTGTTATAATAAGCCTAAAATTATTTTCTACAACCCAAAGCCCAAAATCTTTTTTTTTTCAAATCAAATTCTTTCAAAATGGGCTTTCAACTAAAATCCTATTTCAAAGATTGGCTAAAATCATCTTCTACTTTATGGTCTAAGAATTTTTGAAAAAATAAGTGTAAGGCCCTAAATTATTTTATGAATCAAACTATTTTGATGGGCTTTGAAACCCTTTTAAAGATGGACCAAAACTATTTTCCACTTTATGGCATAAAATTTTAAGCACAACTCCAAAAGTCATTTTTTAATAAGCTTTTTTAATCTAGGCTTTGAAGTTAAAACTTTTTTGTAAAAGGGTCAAAATTTGTGAAATGGGCTTGTGATATGTTAAGTCAATTATAGAATACTAAAACCAATTATGGACCTAATTTGTGCTAAGACTTGTAAATTTTTAGCATGGACCATTATACTCTTTTCCATATGATAAGAAACCTATTTATAATAAGCTCGCTAATTACATTTTAATCCAATATGTAGCCAAAAATACTGCTAAATTTCAGTGGACCCAAAAGGATTAAGACTTCATTAATAGAATTCATCATAAATTAGTTTCAACATTTGGAAATACAATTAGTGGTTAATTCGTCTGAGTGATTGTTGAAAATAAAAGGCTCCATGTTAGTATTTTTATTGCCCATAATGCCTAGGACAGAGACTCACTACTCATGTGTGGAAGAGATAAGGATGGAAGGAACATCCTCAATCTATGTGTTGACTTCATGGATACATACATTGCATTTGCATATTAATGACCCTTTTAAACTCACATATTTGAATTAAAACAATTCTAGGACCTATGACAATGATTCAAAGTTGAGTGAATACTCAGTCAGTTTCATACTAGGAGGAATGGATTTCGATCAGATTAAGAATCTAGTGAATGAAGCTTTGGAGGCTAAGATGGAAGATATAAGGCGGACCTTGGCTGAGATAGTAAAGATTCGGTTAGCTACATTGTTGTGAAATAATAATGTTGAAGCTTGTGAAAACTCTAAGAAGTAGAACGATAAAGGTAACACAAGGTAATTGAAGTGGCTTGTTAGCCAAACTATTGGCTTGATAAATTCTATTTTGATCTTAGGTAATCAAATTGAATGATATTAACATTTGCATTAAGTTAAATTATGCAGGAAGCATAATTCACATTCAGTTTGCTCAGACCACAAAAATTTATCCAGTGAAGGTCACGACCAGTAGTACTCTCAAAATCTTAACGTGCCATGGATGGTATGGTCGGAACTACATAAGTCCGACTGGACTAAGGATTGAAAAATGACACAACATCATTAGTAAAGATCACAAGCAGTGGTACTCCCAGATTTTTAGCATACCAGTTATCTTTATCGGACCTTGATGCAGTCTGTTTGGACTAGGCCAGAGATGAAAATCCTAAGAAGTTCCAATAGAGCTCACTGTTATTGGTACTCCGAGAATCTTAGCATACAAAGAATACATTGACAGGACCAATAATGTCCCTACCGGATCAACATAACAGATTTTCAAAATTATAGTCGTTGCTTATCCACTCAATTATTGGATGCTATGTGTACTAGCCATTGGAAAAATGTTGTAATAAAATTGTCCAATACGACCAGATAAATAGAAAGTTTGACTGCACCAAGGACATACTGACCAGACCATGCCCAATCCAACCATGAAGTTGCTCTGACAATAATTAAAGTGGAAGACAAGATTTAAACATGTTGGCACCTACCTCAAATGGCTACTTGAAGACTTGAAAGCTATAAATACCCCAAACTTCATTTTATAGGTGAATTGTGATTATTATAGCCAAGATAAACAACTTTCATTTCTTTTCATCAAAATTTCTATTTGTATTCTTTGAGTGTTGAGTGTGAGCATTAAACATCATTATATACGTTTGAGTGTGAGTTGGAAAATAATTACGTTTTATAGTGAGCCTGGGAAAAATCTTGTTGGCTTGTGAGGAAATTACTCAAACCTTGTGAAAGTTTGGTGTAAGCTTGTAAAAACACCAAGTTAGAGTTGAGCTTGTAAAAACTCATTGATAGTAGAAACTCAACAAGTTATTGAGGAAGTGGATGTAGGATTAAGGAATCTGAACAACTATAAATCTCTTGTGTTCTTTCTTCTCTACTTTATTATACTCATTTCTTCATCTTGCTTTTAAATTTTAATTTCTCATTATTCTTCAAAACAACTAATTCACCCCCCTTCTAGTTGCCATCTTGGGATAACAATTGGTATCAGAGCCTCAAAATTTGAAGAAGCTTAATTGTGAAATTTGATCCATAATAGAAGCCACTACCTCATATACCTCCGCAACCCCTTCTCATGGAAATCTTAATTCCTATCTTAGACCCTACTTTGATGGAACAGATTATTCTTATTTGAAACACAATATGTATTTGTTCCTTGATAGTGAGGGAATTGAGCTATGAAAATGTGTGCAAAATGAGTGGAAACCTCTTGCTCATGAAGTTGATGGTGCTCAAGTGCCTCTCTTTAGAACATAATAGACCGATGCTCAAGAAAGGGCTCTTTACAAGAACAATAAAGCAGCCTCCATCTTGGTGAATTCCATGTCTAGAGAAGAAGGTGGAAGAATTCAACATTTTACTAGTGCACATAGCATTTGGAAAACTCTTAAGAATTATCACGAGGGTACCACCCAAGTGAGGTTCACCAAGACCCAAATGCTTATGTATGAGTATGAACTTTTCAAAATGAAACCAAATGAGAATGTCACCTAAATGACAAATAGACTATGTGCTATCGTCAATGACTTGAAGAAATATGGAAAAATATATAATCAAGGTGACATCAATAGCAAAAAAATTGAGAGCACTTAGAGCTAAAAAGAACTTTGAATCAAAAGTTTCTTCAATTAAAGAAGCTCATGACCTTAGCACTCTAAGGACCGATGAGCTAGTTGGAAAACTTTTCACCTTTGAATTGCATATTGAAAAAGAAGATGATAATGGTGAGAAAGAGAAAAGAAAAACTATAACTCTCAAAGCCACTAAAGAAGTAGAGAGCTTAAGTGAAAAAGATAGTGATGACAATAAATAAATGACCATGTTATCTAGAAGAGTAAATGAATAGAAAATAAAGAGGAGAATGCAAGCTAATAAAGGTAACTTCCCAAAATCCTCCTTCAAAGAAAAAGAAAAGAAGAATGAAGTTAAATGCTATGAATGTGGCAAGATAGGTCACATCAAAACGGATTGCTTTAAATTGAAAAACAAATATAAGTGGGACAAAGAAAAGAAAAAGTTTCTCAAAGCTACTGGGGATGATGATTCTTCAAGTGAAGAAGAGGAGGAAGAGAAAGGAATTGCAAATCTTTATCTCATGGCAATAGAAGATAATGATCATACCAATGCGGTAGGTACTCAATCTTTAAGCTTTAGTACTTATAATGACAATGTTGATAATGCTTTAGATGACAGTGATTTAGTTGAGCTTATGAACCTAAGAGTACAAAAATATTTTTCTAAAATGAAATTTTATAAAGAGAAATGTTCTAAGCTAGATAAGGATTTTATTTTATTTTTTAAATTCTACTTTAGAATTGAAGACTTCAAATGCACAATTAATGAAGTATCTAAAAATTTATCTATTTTAGATAAAATTACGATGGAAAATAAAATTTTGAAAGAAGAAATCAATGAACTCAAAAACTCTATTTATAAATTTCATAAAGGAAAGGAGGCCTTAGATGCATTGATAAGTGTTCAAAGGTCACCTTCCACCAAATATGGATTAGAATTCAATGACTCTACTAAAACTACATCTAATACACCAACTTTTGTTAAGGCCTTTACAACTAAAACCACTACTGTTGAAGTTATAAACAACATCAATGCACATACTAAGCCTAAAATTCCCAAAAAGACTACTCAAGGCTTATTAGACTATAGAACTAAGTTGCCAAGAGCAAATTATGCATATATGTACACAAAGCATGAACACAAGCATAAATATACATAAAAACAATTTCATTCCACACATATTTGTGATTGTCCACATAATCCATTAGTTCAATAGAAAAAAAATGCAAAGACATTAACCCTTATACCAATGTCATTATTGCATGAAAATGGGTCACAAAAGTATATTTTGCTATATTAGAAAGGCTCGACTCAATTCAGAGGACCCTTCAACAATTAACTCTCAAGGATCCAAGTTCGTTTGGATACCTAGAAGGAGATAAACCTTATTGCTTTATAGGTGTGCCTAAATTCTACAATCCATGAGAGCATTTGGCTTATAGATAGAGGATGCTCACGACACATGATAGGTAATGCAAAACTCTTCACAACCCTCACCTATAAGCAAGGAGATAATGTAACATTTGGAAACAATATTAAAGGTAAAATTATAAGTATTGGTTCCATTGGTATGTTTGGCAAGAATATGATTGATGATGTATGGTTAGTTGATGGATTGAAACTTAATTGGCTTAGTGTTAGTCAATTATGTGATAAAGGTTACAATGTCAATTTTAATTCTAAATGATTCAAAATTACCTCTTCTAATGGTAAACTTGCATTCAAAAGAGGTAGAATTTGCAACACTTATAAAATTAACCTACACTCTAACAATTTTTTTAAGTGTCTAGTTACCATTAATAATGATGCTTGGGTTTGGCATAAAAGATTGGAACATGCAAATATAGACTAACTCCAATGTCTAAGTAAAGAAGAGCTTATAGATGGACTCCCCAAAGTGAAATTCAATAAAGATAAAATATATGAACCATGTCAACTTGGGAAACAACACAAAAGCTCTTTCAAATTTAAGAACATTGTAAGTACTTCTAGATCTTTAGAATTAATTCATTTGGACTTGTTTGGACTAAATAGAGTTGCTAGTTTATAAGGAAAATTATATGCATTTGTCCTTGTTGATGATTACTCTAGATTTAATTGGGTTAATTTCTTAGCTCATAAGAATGAAGCTTTTAACCATTTCAAAATTTTTGCAAAAAAAGTTCAAAATGAAAAAGGATATGTGATCACATCTATTAGAAGTGATCATGGAAAAGAATTTGAAATTAAGAACTTTGAAAATTTTTGCAATAGACTTAGTATTTCACATAATTTTTTAGCACCTAGAACACCATAATAAAATGGTGTGGTTGAAAGGAAAAAATAGAATATTAGTAGAAATGGCTAGAACAATGCTCAATAAGTATAGTTTACCTTCCTACTTTTGCGCAGAAGCCGTTAATACTACTTGTTATATTTCAAATTGAGTTTTCAAAAGACCTTTAATGAAGAAAACTTCTTATGAGTTATGGAATGGAAGAAAACCCAAAATTTCATACCTTAGAGTATTTGGATGCAAATTCTTTATATTGAATACCAAGGACAACCTTTGAAAATTCCCATCCAAATTGAATGAAGGAGTGTTCTTAGGATATTCATCCTCTAGTAAAGCATATAGAGTATTTAATAGGAGAACTTTAGCAGTTGAAGAATCAATACATGTTATCTTTGATAAATCCTCTAAGCTTGATCATGGAAAAAGTAGTATTCTTAATGATTTTGTAGGTATTGTTAAAGAACTTGAGATAAATGATGTTCCAAAAGAAAAAAAAAATGATGAGCTAGAACAAATAGGGAAACAAGAAGAACCCAAGATAGATGTAATATCCCAATGTTTGCCCAAGAAGTTTGGATATAATTGTTGTTTGTTTGAATTATGTGTATATGTTATGTTGATAAGAAACAAAATTGAAAAGAGAATGTTTATGTATTGTTTAAAAAGGAAAGGAATGTGTAGAGAGAAAGTGTATATGTTGGGTATATGGTAATATATATAACATATACATTAGTCAAAATGGATGGTCAATGCAAGAGGATATTTATTTGTGGTATGTGAAATTACTTAAATGGGCATATAAGTGACAAAAGTTAAGTTAAATGGATGAGGGCATTTAGGTAATTGCCTTGTTAAAATTGCTTGGTGGATATTTAAAGAAGAAGAGAAGTTGGATTTGTCTTCATTTTCTCTTCTTTGTTTGGTTTGGCCGGCTACCAAAGGGAAAGGAAGAGCAAGTGAGGTGTTTTGATTTCTAACATCAAATTGAAGGAAGAATCAAAGGATGAAGTTGGAGATTTGTGAAATTTCTTCAATTGAGGTAAGTACTCTCTTGTTTTCCTTTGTTATTTTTGAAGTTGTGTTTGAAATGAGTTGTGGTTTGTTAACATTATGATTTGGTGTGTTTGAGATGTGTTTATGAGTATTGGAATTGATTGTGAGTTAAAAAAGGTTAAATAGGTGTTGGTTTTGTTTGAAAATGGTAAGTTAAGTAGATGTTGTTATTGAAAGAAGAAGATTGATGTTGGTTTTAGGGTTGATGTGGTAATTGATTGAATGTATGGTTAGTGTAGTGTTAATGTGAATATTGTGATGAATATGTGTTAATAACATTGACTACATTCATTTGAATGAGGTTGTGTTGTGTATAAGGTGTTGTTAATTCAATCAAAGGAGTTTTGGTTATGTTTAGGGTTTCATTCATGAGAGACACGGCCAAACTAAAGAAATTTTGAGAGACACGGCCAAGTCTATGAAATTTTGGCCGTGTTGGGTGATTTTTGGAGGAGACACGGCCGTGTCCCTTGCCCATGTTGGCTTCTGTTGCTTTTGGTTGAGAGGCTTTTGGTTGAGAGACACAGCCACAAGCTTGGCCGTGTCCCTTGGGTGTGTTGGCTACTGTGATTATTCTTTGCTCTTCTTGCTTTATGGAGATTGAACATACATTTGATGATGCATATGATTCTAAATGAACAATGTTATGTTATGCATTTGTGAATCTTGTGAATGATAATATGTTATATGAATAATGTGACTAATATTATGACTTGTATAGTGTGGAAGAGATGTGGATCATTCAAAAAGGTATGTGCAATGCAATTTCTTATGATGAATTACCTTAATGTTAATGGAGACATAAAGAAATGTAGAACTAATGTTTTGAGTTATAATGATGTGAATGATATGATTGAAACATGCCTAGATGATATGATTGAATAATGGTATGTTGTTTAGTTAATGTAATTGATGTTGTATATTATAATGATGAATCAAATGGATTATGAAGTCATTGTGATTGGCTATGATGATTTAATAGAGTTGTGAAGCCATTGTGATTGGCTATGATGATACAATTGTGATAATTGAGGCATGTTTGCCTAGATGATGATTCAATTGAGAATGGAATGGATAATGAAATAATAAATGAATTGTGTGGCTAATGTGTTATTCCGTTTTCAGAGTTTGTTGTTGGTGGCATGCCTAATGTTAGTAACAATCTCTTGAAGTTAGGTTGGCTAAGTCCTTGAAGCCTAATTGAGATGTTACAACCCTTGAAGCTAGGTTGGATTGGTTCTTGAAGCCAAGTTGGGTTGATACTTAGCATGCTTTGTTCCCCTTGAAGCTTGGTTGAACCTAAATCCTTGAAGCCTAGTTGGGATAATGATAATGATAATGTGATAATTAAACCAAAGCATTAACTCTGAAAGTCGAATAGCATATTAGTGTCTGTTGGGCCCGAGTCTTTCTTTGTTGACAATGTGATATACAAATGTTGAAATAAATGAATAAATGAGATATATGATTGCCTTTGTTGGAAATGTGATTTATGATCGGTGAATTGTGAATAAAGTAATGTTATGAAGTGTGAAGTGCAATATGTGTATTGATATATTAATTGTGAGGATTGATGATGGATTATGGTTGCTGATAATGATATGTATATATGTATATCATATATGAAATGAGTTGAGATATATGAAAGGTACAATTCAAAAGGAAAATCATGATAGGAATCTAATGGTATATGGAATTGATATATCATCATATGTTAATATTTTTATAATGTATGTTTATATTTTATATTTGTACTACTAAGCTCTCGGGCTTAGCGCGGATGTGTAATCGCGCAGGTGACTAGGTGGAAGATGTGAAGTCTTTCGTTATGCCACGAGAAGAGTAAGAGTTGTCGAGACCAACTAGAGGGTAATGCATACATGTACAACTGTTAATTATGATGTATTTCTGACGAGAGAATATTTGCATGTATAAAAGAAGTTTTGATAAAGATAATGATTTTGTATATGTTATTTAAATTAACGTATTATGGTTTGAACTATGTTACAGGTTTTAAAAATGTAACGACAAGTGGCATCCTTATACTTTATATACTTACTGTATGTATACTAAGTATATGTATAGTACTTATATAGAGTATCGGGGTGTTACAATTATTTTGGTATTAGAGCTTAGGTTCGAGATTCTCGGCCTAAGTAGAATTAAAAAGAGAAAGTTTTGAAAAACTTAAAGAGAATTAAAAAGAAGAGTTTTGAAATGTAATTGGTAATACATGCATATGCATTGACACCTAGGTTGGTCTCGGATGTGGCATTATATGAATGGTAAAATATTTGTGTTATATGAGATGGATGCTAGTGTGTGAATGATGTTTTACATGAAAGTAAAGCTAGAGAAAGAAATGATATGGATTTATATAAGTTTAATTGATTAATTGAAAAAAAAATATATATATATATGGAAATTTATGCAAGTAAAGTGAATTGTTAAATGTGTTGAAGTATAAAGAGATGAAAAGGAGAATAGAGTTGAAAATGAGCTGGAAACAAAATCAAGATTAGAGTATGTACTCTTTCCTCTACACTATGAATCTCTTTATAATAGAGTTTATGTTGGGTTTGCTAGATAGAGGAAATATTGTTGAATTGTTAATATTGGAAGATATGTTACTAAAATGAGAAAAGTATGGTGGAATATTGAATGAGTTGGTTAGTATAGACAAAGTGTGAATATTTAAATTTTTGGGGTATATATAAAGTTAAGATTTTGTTAAAAGGAAAAAGAGATGATATTGGTTAAGTAAGAATATAAATTGTTATTGTTATTTTAATGCAAACATGGTGAATTCAATGTTAGAAATATGAGATGCTTGGATATTATGAAAGCTCATGGTAATGGTGATAATATGTGATAATTGAGATTTTTGAAATGAGCTTGATAATTGTGGAAATTATATGTTTTGATATTGCTTTGTGATATATATATATATATATATATATAAGATGTTTTTAAAGTTGATATTAAGAAAAGATGAGTTGGCAAATTGAAGTTTAAGTGAAGTAGTAAGTTGAGAAGTTAAAATTTTAGTGGAATTTGATAAAGATTATTGGGATATTGATGATTTAATGTATATTCAATACATAAGATAAGTGAAATGACTAATATTGCACATGAAAGTATTATGAATTGAGTAATGAGATTGATAGTATGAGAATTTGTTTTGAAGTAAAAAGGAAAGTGGATAAGCAAATAAAAATGAGTTATATTAGGTCATTTTAATGAAAAGGGTAAAAATGGATATGGAAGTATATTAAATGTTTTTAAAGATGAAAGTGAAAGAGATGTCACATTGGGAATGTGACTAAAATGGATGTGAAGTATTATTATAGTCAATATATATATATATATATTTGTGCTGTGTGAATAAATATTTTATATCATACTGGAAGATTTGGTACTGGATTGCGCTCGCTGGCTCTCTTAAGTGGGAGGTCAGGTGTTCGATCCAGGGAGGCGACTTGCACTCATGTGTCTTGGGGGTAAGCCAAATAAACGAATCCTACAGGAGGGCCCGTGAGGGCAATTTAGTACTGTAGCAGCCCAGCCCAGAGGCCCTGGGGGTTTCTCCGGATAGGAATGGCTCAGCAGGTGGACTGGGACGGTTGTTACAGTTATAAAGGAAAATTTGTATTGAATGTATGATAAATAAGAGTATCTAATTAAGGATATACATGTATATGATATGTGAATTGAGTTTTCAATATGAATGAAATTATGATATATAAACAAATGTGTGAATCACATTATGAAGGTGACCTATGAATATGTATGTGGTATAATTATAGAATTAGTGATATGGAAAATGATGTTATATGTATTAGTGGACCTAAGAGATATTAGGTCTTGAACTGTGTAAAGCTAGATGGATTATGTGATGGAAGTGAGAATAACATGGACTTGAGTAATAGTGGACAGTGGAAATTGTTATGATGAACACTGAACATGATGATTATATGATATTTAGAGTCCCAAAGTATTCACATATGGAAAGTTCTAAATAATTATATTATAAGAGATTGTAAATGGATTAGAAATGGAGTGACGAATAGAAATTGTACAAGAACTGCATATGATTGAATATGTATATAGTAATATTGTTGAAACATGAATTAGGTTGATAAGGATCATATAATCGAGTGCAAATTGGTTTGAAATGGAGTTGGAATGTGTTAATTTCTGTTATACCAAAAATGTAAAGATTGAGAATAAAGTTATATAAGAACAGTATTGATTTGAAAGTTTCAAGCTTGAATATTAATCTCTTAAAGCCATGTGTTTTGTTCAGTATATTTGATCAGTTAATTTGTTATCCATGGATTTGGATCTTAGATTTAATGATTGTAAAACAGATTTGGTGAGATTGAAAATTATGTTGGAGAAGTATAGTTAAAAAGTTATGATGGATAAAGTTGTACCTTATCATTTTATGTTAAGAATTTGGTTATAATTATGAAGGTAAAAAGAAAAAAAGAAATTATGGAAATGTGTTGAGTTATGGGTAATATGACAAAAAAAGGGTAATCAATATAACTATGACAATGATATGAAATGAATTCATAATACTTTCATTTATGGTATGTAATGAATGAATGAACTCGAGGTTTGAGTGAATGAATTATAGATTATAAATGTGGTATAAAAAAATTGTTATGAGAAATGGTGGGAATTATAATAAGATAATAGAGAAGAAATTATGTGTATATTGAAAGATAATTTGAAGTGATTTGTTATTATGATAATTTGACTAAAAATGGATCGAAAGAGATCAAAAATTGAATTTAAGTTTGCCTTAAGGGAATTAAGTTATATATATACATATATGGATATTGTGAAATTTCATTATAAGTTAAATAAATTAATCGTTGGTTGAAATTGAACAAGATTGGAATGTGATTATATTGTGACAGATAGATCATTTGATCTAGATTGGGCTAAGATTATGAGTCATTATTGAAATTTAATATGTATAGTTGTACTAAGAGTATAATTATTTACATGATATGTATATGATGTAAAATTTTAAAGTGTGAATGGACATGAATAAATGAAGTTATAGTAGTTATAAATCATGATAAAAAGGGAAAAGATTGGTTATTTATAAAATAAGTTGAAAAATAATGTATTAATATGTAAGTTAAGTGAAAAGCATGCTAAAGAAGTAACTCCATTTGTGAAAAATAAGGATCTTGTTATCCATTGAGATTTGATAAATGTCTATTTAGACAGTGATTGTGATGATGGGATAATTAATGCTCAGATAAAAACCAATGGTTTCTAAGGTTAAAGTTGAGAAAGTATTATTAAAGAGATGAAAGAACAAAATATATTAAATATAAAGATTAGACGAAGTATAAGTGTGCTATAAAATGATCTGATTCTTGTATAAAGATATTAATAGAAAATGTAATGAGATCTTGTGAATGTTTGATCAAGGAAGTAATAAGATGTATAAACATATAGAATGATGAGATATGGAATTTAAAGAAGGTGGTTGATTCTAAAGAGGAGAATTGAAGTTATATGATTTGATAATATAATAACTTAAGCATATAATTAACTTCATATGGAGGTTAAGATGATATTGTATTATGAATGGATTACAATTATACTAGATAATTTCGAGGACGAAATTATTTAAGGGGGAGAGAATTGTAATATCCCAATGTTTGCCCAAGAAGTTTGGATATAATTGTTGTTTGTTTGAATTATGTGTATATGTTATGTTGATAAGAAAAGAAATTGAAAAGAGAATGTTTATGTATTGTTTAAAAAGGAAAGGAATGTGTAGAGAGAAAGTGTATATGTTGGGTATATGGTAATATATATAACATATACATTAGTCAAAATGGATGGTCAATGCAAGAGGATATTTATTTGTGGTATGTGAAATTACTTAAATGGGCATATAAGCGACAAAAGTTAAGTTAAATGGATGAGGGCATTTAGGTAATTGCCTTGTTAAAATTGCATGGTGGATATTTAAAGAAGAAGAGAAGTTGGATTTGTCTTCATTTTCTCTTCTTTGTTTGGTGTGGCCGGCTACCAAAGGGAAAGGAAGAGCAAGTGAGGTGTTTTGATTTCTAACATCAAATTGAAGGAAGAATCAAAGGATGAAGTTGGAGATTTGTGAAATTTCTTCAATTGAGGTAAGTACTCTCTTGTTTTCCTTTGTTATTTTTGAAGTTGTGTTTGAAATGAGTTGTGGTTTGTTAACATTATGATTTGGTGTGTTTGAGATGTGTTTATGAGTATTGGAATTGATTGTGAGTTAAAAAGGTTAAATAGGTGTTGGTTTTGTTTGAAAATGGTAAGTTAAGTAGATGTTGTTATTGAAAGAAGAAGATTGATGTTGGTTTTAGGGTTTGATGTGGTAATTGATTGAATGTATGGTTAGTGTAGTGTTAATGTGAATATTGTGATGAATATGTGTTAATAACATTGACTACATTCATTTGAATGAGGTTGTGTTGTGTATAAGGTGTTGTTAATTCAATCAAAGGAGTTTTGGTTATGTTTAGGGTTTCATTCATGAGAGACACGGCCAAACCAAGGGAGAGACATGGCCAAACTAAAGAAATTTTGAGAGACACGGCCAAGTCTATGAAATTTTGGCCGTGTTGGGTGATTTTTGGAGGAGACACGGCCGTGTCCCTTGCCCATGTTGGCTTCTGTTGCTTTTGGTTGAGAGGCTTTTGGTTGAGAGACACGACCACAAGCTTGGCCGTGTCCCTTGGGTGTGTTGGCTACTGTGATTGTTCTTTGCTCTTCTTGCTTTGTGAAGATTGAACATACATTTGATGATGCATATGATTCTAAATGAACAATGTTATGTTATGCATTGTGAATCTTGTGAATGATAATATGTTATATGAATAATGTGACTAATATTATGACTTGTATAGTTTGGAAGAGATGTGGATCATTCAAAAAGGTATGTGCAATGCAATTTCTTATGATGAATTACCTTAATGTTAATGGAGACATAAAGAAATGTAGAACTAATGTTTTGAGTTATAATGATGTGAATGATATGATTGAAACATGCCTAGATGATATGATTGAATAATGGTATGTTGTTTAGTTAATGTAATTGATGTTGTATATTATAATGATGAATCAAATGGATTATGAAGTCATTGTGATTGGCTATGATGATTTAATAGAGTTGTGAAGCCATTGTGATTGGCTATGATGATTCAAATGTGATGTGAAGCCATTGTGATTGGCTATGATGATACAATTGTGATAATTGAGGCATGTTTGCCTAGATGGTGATTCAATTGAGAATGGAATGGATAATGAAATAATAAATGAATTGTGTGGCTAATGTGTTATTCCGTTTTCAGAGTTTGTTGTTGGTGGCATGCCTAATATTAGTAACAATCTCTTGAAGTTAGGTTGGCTAAGTCCTTGAAGCCTAATTGAGATGTTACAACCCTTGAAGCTAGGTTGGATTGGTTCTTGAAGCCAAGTTGGGTTGATACTTAGCATGCTTTGTTCCCCTTGAAGCTTGGTTGAACCTAAATCCTTGAAGCCTAGTTGGGATAATGATAATGATAATGTGATAATTAAACCAAAGCATTAACTCTGAAAGTCGAATAGCATATTAGTGTCTGTTGGGCCCGAGTCTTTCTTTGTTGACAATGTGATATACAAATGTTGAAATAAATGAATAAATGAGATATATGATTGCCTTTGTTGGAAATGTGATTTATGATCGGTGAATTGTGAATAAAGTAATGTGATTTATACCTAGAGCTTGGTATGACAGACTTAATGCATATTTATTGGAAAATGGTTTTTCAAAAGGCAAAGTTGATACTAAGCTCTTTGTTAAAAAGAAATAGAATAACATCTTAATTGTATAAATTTATATTGATGACATTATATTTGGTGCAAATAATGAATCTTTGTGCTAAGAATTTGCTTCTAGTATGGCAAGGGAATTTGAAATAAGCATGATGGGTGAACTCAAATTCTTGGTCTATAAATTAAGCAATGTAAGGATAAAATCTTCATCAACCAATCCAAATCCATAAAAGAACTTCTCAAAAAGTTTGTCATGGATGGTTGCAAGGCAAGTAAGACTCCAATGAGCACATCATTGAAGTTTGTAAGAAAGTATTTGAGAAGAAATATTGAGGTATTATCGGATTACTTTTTTACTTAATCGCTTCTAAACCCGATATAATGTATAGTGTTTTATTATGTGCTAGATTTCAATTATGTCCTAAAGAATCTCATTTGAATGCTACAAAAAAAATTTTGAAATACTTATGTGGAATATTATATTTAGGTCTTTGGTATCTTAGAAATACATCATTTGACATTTTAGATGATGCAGATTTTTTCAATAGCCTATTGGATTGGAAAAGCATGACCAGTGCATGCCATTTTCTTGGTGATTACCTAGTTTCTTGGTTTAGCAAGAAACAAGTATCGGTTGCTTTATCTACCATAGAAGCCGAATATATTGCGGTTTGCTTTTTTTAAACACAAGTCCTATTGATGAAGCAACAACTGCTAGATTATGATAAAGTATTTGATCACATTCCCATTAAGTGTGATAACACAAGTGCCATTAATCTATCCAAAAATCCCATTCAACATTCTAGGTCAAAAGACATAGATATTAGACATCAGTTCTTAAGAGACAATTTTCAAAACCAAAATGTTGTTTTGGAGTTTTTGGATACTTAAAATCAACTTTTAGATATCTTTACTAAACCATTAAAGGAAGAAAGATTGAATGTCATAAAATAACATATTAAGATGATAGATGGGAGCACCCTAGATTAAATACATTTTGTTTATTGGTATGAATGTGTATATCAATTATGGAATTAGAATTGCTTACAAATATATACATTTTACATGAACTAATTCCTCTTTTGCATATGTTTTGATCATACATTTAGGCCAAAAATTGAGATATAAACAACTAACCTAAAATATCCTCAATTTCTAAAATTATTAAATTTCCCGATTAGACCATCTATAAGGTCAGACCACACCTTTGGTATTTTTCATCAAACTTCAAATCTTTAGCTAGTCTAAGCTTATTTAGACCTGGTTCGACTATAACTTTTTAAAATTTTTTGACCGTCATGTTGAAAGAAGTGTAGTTCATTTGGAATCTCAAGTTTTTGCTCATATTATTTTAGTCCAACTGTACTAATCTAGGTTCAACTAGGAACTTTCAAAATTTTTTTAAAAATATCGTCGTTGGAGAATGTTGAAAACATGCAAATCTCATCCCTAACGGCTACAAACAGCTATATTCACCTCCAAACTCTATAAAAACCCCTCTAATCTCAACTTTAGTCTTCCTTTATCTATAGCTTCACTCTCAAACAAATCAAATCACTTTAATACTCATATTTATCAAATTCTACCTTTTTCTACTCAAGTTCTTATAATGACCCCAAAAGACTCTCACAATAAAAAGGCTTCAAGACAAGAGAAGGGAAAGGGTATTGCAACCTCTTCCACTCCAAGGGAGGATTCTAGGATAAGAACTCACAAGTCTAGACACTTTAGTGAAGAAGAAAAACAAAGCTATGCTAGAATTCTAAACAAAAAATGTGAACCCAACAAAGTACCTTCATCTTTCACTCTAGAAACCCTAGTAATAGAAACCCAAATAAGAGGGTACTTATCAATTCTTGAGAAAAGTTTTTTTTTCTTAGAGAAAGATGATCTAGGTTGGGAATCTATAACCAAAGAGTTTCTCACTAGTTTGGTTATTAAGAAAAAAGATATAGAACCCTTAGTTTACTATAGAATCACTTTTAGACTATTTAATGTCACATACTTACTCTCTCTACAAGAATTTACTTCAATTTGGGGATTCAACATGGAAGGTATTCTTCACACCTCCGATGCCTTAATCTCTAATGAAATTTTGCTTGACTTTTGGAAAGTGGGCTCCATAGAAATTGACTTCCACAAGTCATCCAATGCCAAACATCTTCGGACTTATATCTCTTTGGATCCTCCATAGAATCATCACCTATATAATCACCGTGAGAGGAGAAAGTAATGAGAAGGTCACTCACAAAGATCTATTATTTCTCTATTACTAGGTGAAAGGAATAAATATCCAAGTCGATAAGTTTTTAATTGATTCCTTTCTTATCATTAGGAATAAATCAACCGGTATAATAATGATCCCATCCTTCATCACACAAATAGCTAAATATGTAGGTGCTCTTACCGCTACCAACCTATCCACTCTCTCAAATCCCCTTGATCTGGCTAAAACTCCAATCAACATTTAATACTTGAAGCATTCCAAATACATTATTAAAATTGATAACAAATATGAGTATGCCTTTGAAGCACAAAGAGCTATAGCCCAACAAAAGAAAAGGCCTAAGTTTGTAGTTGAGTATACGAAAACCTTTCAAATGTAAATCCCTAGACCTCAAACACATAAAACTCTAGGATCAATTTTTGATATCCTCCAACAAATTTAAGGGCAAAGTTCCTCCCATACCACTCATATTGACAATTTCACCAAGAGGGTCTCTCATCTTCACATGGAGTTTAGGGCAATGAAAGAAGTAATGGGCATGTATGCCTCAATGTTCACCATTGGATGAAGAAGGATATGAAGGAGAAAACAAACCAAAGGTTATGATGAAGGTCTATAAGAGGAAGAAGGAGATAAAGATGAGGAAGAAGGAGATGGAAATGATGATAATGATGACTTTGATACTCCTCCATACTCTCCACTACCTTATTTTTTTTAGTATCTATTGTGTATGATCTCTATGTTTTATTGGCTTTTAATGAAAATGATCATACATGCTAACTTCTACTTGCTTGATCTTAATAAAAGCTTATAATTTTTTTTTATCAAATGCTCATTCTTTATTATTTGTTGCATTATTTTTACCTTTGTCAAAGGGGGAGAATTTAAATTGAATTGAATTAAATTTGAAATTATATGAAAAATAAATCAAAATTCCATAGCATAGGTTAAGGGAGAGCAATTGATTGAAAACTTAAAACAATTTAAAATTGTTAGCCAATTTAATTTAATTGCCAAAGTAAAAAAGGGGGAGATTGTTAGCCAAACTATTGGCTTGATAAATTCTATTTTGATCTTAGGCAATCAAATTGAACAATATTAATATTTGTATTAAGTTAAATTATGCAGTAAGGATAATTCACATTCAGCCCGCTTAGACCATGAAAATTTATCCAGTGAAGATCACGGTCACCAGTACTATCAAAATCTCAACATACCATGGATGGTATGGTCGGAACAAAAAAAAAAGTCCGACCGGACTGAGGATTGAAAAATGTCTCAACTTCATCCAGTAGAGATCACGGGCAGCGGTACTCCCAAATTTTTAGCAGACCAGTTATCCCTATCGAACCTTGATGCAGTCTGACCAGATCAGGCCAGAGTTGAAAATCCTAAGAAGTTCTAGTAGAGCTCATGGTTATTGGTACTCTGAGAATCTCAACATACTGGGAATACATCGACCGGACCAATGATGTCTCAATCGGATTAATATAATATATTTTCAAAATTATAGACATTAATTATCTGCTCAATTATCGGATGCCACATGTACTAGCCATTGGAAAATGTTGTGAGAAAATTGTCCAGTACTACCGAATAAATAAAAAGTCCAACCAGACCAAGCCTAGTCTGACCTTGAAGTTGTTCTAGATAATAATTAAAGTGGGAGACAAGATTCAAACATATTG
Organism: Garcia nutans; assembly: GCA_947685225.1. Classification (NCBI taxonomy): domain Eukaryota; kingdom Viridiplantae; phylum Streptophyta; class Magnoliopsida; order Malpighiales; family Euphorbiaceae; genus Garcia; species Garcia nutans. The sequence continues at coordinate 7,835,225 of CANTUV010000024.1, read as the reverse complement.
GCACCTACCTCAAATGGCTACTTGAAGACTTGAAGGCTATAAATGCCCTAAAAAACTTCATTTTCAGGTAAATTGTGATTATTATAGCCAAGATAAACAAATTTCATTTTTTGCATTAAAATTTCTATTTATAATCTTTGAGTGTTGGGTGTAAGCATTAAACACCATTGTATAAGTTTGAGTGTGAGCTTTAAAACACTTAGGTTTTAGAGTGAGCCTGGGAAAACTCTCATTAGGTTTTGGGAAAATTACTCAAACCTTGTGAAAGTTTGATGTAAGCTTGTGAAAATATCAAGTTAGTATTGGGCTTGTAAAAATGAATTGACAGTAGAAACTCAACAAGTTGTTAAGGAAGTGGATGTCGGATTGAGGAATCCGAACCACTACAAATCTTTTATGTTTTTTCTTTTCTACTCATTTCTTCATCTTGCTTTTAAATTTTTATTTCTCTTAACTTCTTCAAAACAACCAATTCACCCCACCTCTTAGTTACCATCTTGGGACAACATGGCCTTTCATGAGGAGAGGTTAGTGATTGATGACTATGATTGGGATATGATCTTCAATTCCAACAGGTAAAAAAGGAAGAAAAGAAGGGGGAGAAGAAGGTGGAAGTAAAACTAGAGCAAGCTAATGTCAAAAGGCTTATTGCTGACCTGGAAAAAAAGTTTGAAAAGAGATGAATATTGAAGAAGTCAAAGAGGCGGAGAAGTTGTTCGAAGATTATGGTTGTGTTCCGTATAAGCCTGCCTTTGCAAAGTTTAATGGAATAGAAAATCTTGATTTGCATGTTAATTAGTACATTATTGCCATACAATCTGCTAGAGCCACGAAGGCTCAAACATTAAGGTACTTCATGCTCTCTTAAGATCCTATGGTGCAGAATTGGTTTAACACTTTGTAGAAAAGCCCTTAAAAGGACTGAGATTTATCGTATAAAGCATTAATTTAATAGTATGGGTATAATACAAAATTGTGGCAATTCTGATGGAGGTAGAGTCTATTAGATAGAAATAGAATGAAGAATAAGTTGATTATTTAAAAAGATGGAGAAATAAGACAGTCCTAGTTAAGAAAAGATTGGATAAGTATGACCAGATACAGATGATAACCAAGGGTGTTTTGCCTCACCTTTGTGAATGAATGGCCTAAACCATTATATGGGATTTCAAGGACCTTCTTCTGGTTGGCCTTCAGATAGAAGAGTGGGAAAGGGAGAAAAATAGATATTTTGGGAGAACAAATGGTAAGGAAACTACTAGTCTAGAAACCAAAACCAAAGTTCACAAAAGGCAGTAGAGGTAAATGTGACTACGAGACAAGTGAAAAGAAGATAATTCTTAGAATTGAGAAGACCATTGTCCTATGTTTTAATAAGCTACATAAGGATGGTTGTTGTAGCTTTTATCCCTACAAGCTTTGCTAAATTTTCTACCATTTAATTTTGGTACTAAAGCCTTCTACCAGTTCCACCAAATGTAAGGGGCGCAATATAGACAAGTGCATTTAGTTGAAGTATAAAATCTAGGACTTGATATATAGTAGAGAGTTGCTAGAGCCAAACAAACCTAGTATCCAAAATAATCCTTTACTAAGGTTTGGAAATTTTCTCCATCCTCCACCTATATTCATGATAGGTGGAGGATTAAATAGAGATTTCTTTTATTGTCTTTCAAGGATGTGAGTGAGAAGGACCAAGAAAAAACAAAATTATGATCATTCAACTTTAGTCTATGTTAGCAATGAAGATGAGTCCAAAGAAGATAAGTAGGCCTAGTATGATCCCGAGTAGGAAGAAGTGAATAATACTCACTCTAGTGGACCCTATAAAAGATCTTCCCCTAAAAAGATAAAAAGTTGACAAAGAGAAGGAGGTTAAGATGGAGGATTTGAAGAAGAGGATGATTTTGTGATCAAACAATTGAAGAGAACCTAAGCAAGTATAAGTATTAGGGATTTACTAGATACATCTAAAAATCGTTGGGAAATACTGGCCAAGGCTATGGCCAGAATGCAAATCTTGACCTTTACCATACTAGAGGAGTTAGTTAGCTTCATGGTAAAACAACAAAGAAAGTGGCTAAAGGAGAAGAGATGGATCCATGTCAGAAAGAAATAAAGGCTAAAATCGGGGGTTATAACATTCTAATATGCGGATTTACCAAAGAAGGAGAGAGATCATATCTGGCTACTGTTTATCAAAGTGGAAGTGAAATGGAAGAGAACCCCATGTGTCATGGTAGATGATAGGTCTACACGTGACTTAAGCCCAACTAGTGTGAGGATTCGATATTATGACAACACTAAGAGGTAAGCAAGGAACTTTTGAAGCTATAGTCAAGGCTGGCCCTATTGAATCTATAGTAAAACTTATAGTTTTGGATATCTTAATAACTTTTCTATACCATTGGGATGTCCTAGTTCCATCCCCTTAGTGGCATTCCTTCTTTGATCCCTTAAAAGATCAAATTCCCATTAGGGAAACCAAATGATTGTGATTGAGGCTGAGTAAAATGAGGTGGTTAATGCCCTAATGATAGAGAGACCCCTGAATGGGTTCCAGGTGGATGGAATTAATGAATGCCCAATGGGTATTTCCAAAGTCTTCTCTGTGATGAAACAAATAAATTATTTGTATGGTATTTGTAACACCCCTATATCCCATATGCGTACACCACATACACCCACAAATGTAATATACGTATACCAGATACAAGAATTACACAGTCTATTTGAAGCAAACCAATCTTTAAAACTTTAACATCAAATCATCATTATAAATAGTAATAGATAAAACATTCGTTGTTAAAATACATATACATATATTTTGATTAGCAACGAAAAATGTAGCGGAATATACATATGTATACATCAAAAACAATATTTATAAAAATATAGAGTTTATACATGCTTGGCGGTTCGTCTCTGATCTTGAAGTCCAACAATCAACACTTCATAAGGGATCACAAGCCTAGACTCGACTCCGTCTAGCTGAACTCTCCGGTTTAACCGGATCTACCCTGTCACCAGCGCGATAAATCACAATCGCGCTAAGCCAAAGGCTTAGTGGTACAAACCTTGATAGCAATATGATTCAAATGTAATGCCAATGTCACACTTTCAACCATTAGAAACAATACTCAAGGATGCCATATTTCATAACATTAAATCTCATTATATTGTTCTTTTGTTCCATTATTCATAATTCACATTAAAATAAAGACAGGCATGGGCCCCAAAGAAACTAATATGCCATTCAAATTCCAGAGTTACTATTTTAGTCCAATAATCACATTTATCAAGCCCGTAGGCAAATCATTATCACAATGAGAAACATCTCATATGTAACATCCCAACTATGCTTCAAGGACTAGGCCCAACCAAGGTTCAAGGGGAGCTCAGCATCAACCCAACTAGGCTTCAAGGACCAAGCCCAACCCAGCTTCAAGGGATTGTTACTTTTAGGCATGCCACCAACAATAAAACTCTAAAAATTGAATAAAATACTAGGCACACAATTCTTTCATTATTTCATTATCAAATCCATTTTCATTTTCTCATGATCATCTAGGCACAATGCCATAAAAATATTTCATTTACATCATTATAGCCATCACTAATGGTTTCACATATCATCATTAGGGTATACATAACAAATTACATTATTCATACATATTGAATCCTCAACATATATTGCACATAGTTTACATAATGCAAATCATAGCACCATTCTCATATATCAATAATATAATAGGTAACTTAACACATTTTTCAACCAAATTTGTTAAGTCCCAAACTTATGTAAATGTATGCAATCATGTAAGGTTTGTGCTTACCTCTAAGAGTAACAACGCCACTGTATCAACCCCCTCTTCCAAGAATCCTTCAACACTTGGATTAGGGCAACTCAAATCTCTTCAAAACCTAATCCAAAGTTGATTATACATTCTCACTTAGTAATACTCATAAGGAAATAAGAATAAGAACTATCTAGGGTAAACCCTACATATGACACGCTCAACAACACGGGCATGTCCCTGATCATGCCCTAAACCCACAACACAGAAGCTTTGACATGCTCAGTGACATGGGAGTGTGTTGCGCTCGAATTAACTCTACCACAAAGCGTTACTCGCAAGTATACGAGGTAGCTGTAGCAAAGGTGATCGTCCCAAGGTCGTCTCACAAGGAAGCTAAAGTGGCTAATTGATTATCAAATTATGAATAACAAGTAATGAAGAAAATTTAAATTGCTAACTAACGAAGAAGATTGATTGAAGTTTAAAATGAATAAAAGTAAATTAAGCTGATTTTTTGATTCACTTGATAGAAAGGTCTAGGGTTTGCACTTCTCTACTACTTATATGTATGAACGGTTATTCCTCTTAACTAATTTAATTTCAAAGATTAAATCTCAAACAACTTAATTAATCGAGTCAAGGAAATAAGCTCTCGCATTCAAACATTTTTCAACTAATCTTGTTATAATTGAAATAATCTTTTTAATAGGTTATATCTCTAATTCACCTAAGTCCTTAATTGAATTGTTCCAGTATTAGACTTCATCTCTCAATCCATCATCTAATACCTAAAACACATAATTGGTGGCCAATCAATTATATATAAACAATATTTCATTCAATAAAGGCTAAAGAAATTATTAGTTAAGAGAATAACCAATTCATACAATCATAGCAGATCCATACAAACCCTAGACTAGATCAAATTAGTTCATAATGCTATCAAACATACTCATCTCATTAATGTTCAAAGAAATCAAATTAGACATGATAATATCCATTAATACAATTTCAATGAAAATAAAGAGAATAAGTTTGAGAACAAAACCAAGTTACAAACTCCTTGAAGCTTCTGAAGAATCTCTTGTTCAAATCTTGCAAGAAGGATGTATCAGTGGCTAGAACAATCTAATCTAAGCTAGATAAAACAAAGTGTAATAAAAAATCAAAGAAAAACAAAGTTATCAAAACCCTAATCTCTTTAACGGCTCAATCTCAGCTCAAAATCGCCAACAGTCCCCAAAACCATAGCTTCTTTTTTCCTTTTATATGAAACTTCTGCTTTAAAATCCGCTACGGCTTTGGTTCATGATGGACACGGCCAAGTTGGATGTGACTTGGCTGTGTTGGTGGTCTTTGGAGGGACACGGCCAGTGACTTGGCCGTGTCCCTTGCATGTGTTCACTTCTGCTTGCTTTTTCTTCTTTTCTTCTTTGGTTGAGTGACACGGCCATGTTAGAGATGACTTGGCTGTGTTGGAGCTTTTTGGAGGGACACGGCCAGTGACTTGGCCGTGTCCCTTGCCTGTGTCTGCTTCTGTGAGAATTGATCTTCTTTGCCTTGGATGCAAGTGAGACATGGCCAGGTTGGATCAACTTGGCCGTGTCTGGGCTTCTTTGGAGGGACACGGCCAGTGACTTGGCCGTGTCCCTTGCTTGTGTCTTCTACTGTGAGTTGCTCTTCCTCTTTAGCTTGGTATGGGACACGGCCAATGACTTGGCTGTGTCCTCTGCCTGTGTCAGCTACTGCCCCTTTTCTCCTTCAATTTGCTTCCTTGCCTTTTTTAACCTAATACAAAACTCAAAACAAACTTTAAACAAGAAGTAAATAGACAATAACCAACAAAACATAAACACAATACTAAAAACTATATCAAAAACGACATAAACACTGAAATAAACTAAAACTACCAAAATTAATGAAAACACTAAACAAACCGATTAAAACTAACAAAATACCTAAATAAAACAATAATTATCATAATAAACAAGACATAAATCTATAACAAAAAACTAATAAAACAACGTGTCACTGCATGTGTCAATTCTCCTTCAACACAGAAGCTATGACACGCTCAGTGACATGGGCGTGTCACTGGATGTGTCAATCAACCAACAACACAATAGTTATGACACGCTCAGTGACATAGATGTGTCACTGGACGTGTCAATACTACCGCTACACAGAAGCTGTGACACGCTCAGTGACATGGGTGTGTCACTGCTCGTGTCACTCGTACTGGAAACAGAACCAATGACACACCTAAAGACATGGCCGTGTTAATGGCGTGTCAGGCCAAAAACCTGAAATCGACCCCAAAAATGCCACATCCAACAATCATCTTTCTTTTACCCTTTTCCACTCCAAAAAAAACTTAACCAAAACCATCAATATACCATAATAAACTTGCATAACATCAAAACAACTCAATTACATGCATCAACACACAAACACAACCATATTCACAACTCAAAGTCACAACAACCACAACTCTTGTCTCTTTCACCAAACTTAACATTTTCTTCAATCCAACCCCAAAATCAAAGCCAATTAGACCAAACGACCTCAAACATATCAAATCATTCATAAACACATCTACAACAACCATTAACCAAACTCAAATATACAAACTCTAAAAGAACACAAAGAAACAAGTTGGAAACTTACCAAAAGTGAAGAAAATCCTTAGAACTCCAACTTGATCACTTGAAATCCTTCAATTGCATGAGTTAGAAATCAACAAAACCTCTCTTTCCCTTGATGAAGATGGTGGTGGCCGGCTATCAAAAAGAAAGAAGAAGAAGAAGAAAATAGAAATGGTCAACTCCCCTTCACTAATAGCCATATGAATTTCTCTTTAAAACTCCACCAAGCAAATACATTATTATAATAATATAATCCCAAATATCAACCTCCACCATCACTTAATTTCTAATTTAATAATCAAAATATCATTTGACCATTAAATAAAAGTTGACTTGTATATGTTGTATATATCTTCATATATATAACATGTACACACTTCCCTATCTTATCTTTCCACTTAATCAAATATACACTTAACATTAATTTCCATTTCAACAATAAGCATATCCAAAATTTTAGGTTATCATTTGGGATATTACAATATTGACCTTGGAAAAGAAAAAGTTAGGATAACAGAGTTACCAGATTTTAGAGCACAAACTTCCAAGAAAGGGTTAGGCAATAGAGGAAAAGAAGAAGATACTCAATCAGGTGGTGATAAGAAGTTGTAATTTCCCCCTTTGAAGAACATGTTTATGAAGGCTCTGGAATTGGGAACAGTACTGCAAGGCAAGCTAGAGCCAATTATGTTTATGGCCAGGTTGATTTTGGGCATCGAAATCTTTATTCATGTTGTTGAAATTGTATAACAAGTCAAGAAAGAGATCACTCATTTAACTAACCAAGAGGTAGAACCAAAAAAAGAAGAAGAGCTACCCTAACAATCCATAAGACTCAAGAGGAGATTGCGGCTCTTATTGAGGAGCCATTTGAAAACCTTAAAATTTGTGATAATGAGAATACTGATTTTTCTTTTGATTTGTCTACTCTTTATAAGGATTCTTTGCCAAAATAAATGCAATCAAGTCTGATTTTATTTACTTGTGTGATATTTTTCCTGATGATTGCATTCATTCATGTGGTGAATACATGAGAATTTTCAATATTAACTTCATTGACACACAATCATTAAACTTAGAAGCATCTAAAAATCTTAAAAACATTAGCATTACATTTTACCTTACTCCTAGAGAAAGAGAGAGAGTGTGTGTGATATTTGAAAAAGTATTTAGAAAATATGAAAAAGTTTTTGCCTAGTCCTATGAACATATGTCAGGGATTGATCAGGATATAACTGAACATAGGATTCACACATACACTCATATAAAACCCATCAAGCAGAGACTTGGACACCTAAGATTGGAATGGGCTGAGTTGATTAATGAGGAAGTTACTAAGCATATACATGTGAATTTTCCAGAAATGATTGAGTATCCTCAATGCTTGGCCAAAATTGTCCTTATAATTAAGAAGGATGGAAGGATCAGGATTTGTATAGATTATAGGGACTTGAACCAAGCTTCCCTGAAGGATGATTTCCCCTTGTCTCATATAGATGTGCTGATTGATAGTGTGGCCTCTAGCGTCCTACACTTATTTATAGACGGATTCTTCGGATATAATCAAGTGTTAAAGGCTTAAGAAGATAAGGCCAAGACAATTTTTATAACTGTATAGGGTATATTCTGTTATCGAGTTATGCCTTTCATATTGAAAAATGTTGAAGCCAGTTATCAAAAGATGACCATGACCTTGTTTCATAACATTATACATAAGGAGGTTGAGGAGTATGTTGATGATATGATGATTAAGTTAGAAATGAGGTAATAACACTTTTGGAATTTAGAGCATTTCTTAAAAAATGCAGTAAAATATAACCTCAAACTCAATCCTAATAAGTGTGTGTTCGGGGTTACCTCAAGTAAGATGTTGGGTCACATTATTAGTTCAAATAACATTGAGATTGATCCTAATAAAGTTAAGGCAATAAGGGATATACCAATCCCTAAGATGGAGAGGTATGTAAGTAGGTTCATTACAAGACTAGCAAAAATTTGTGAGCCTATCTTTAAGTTATTGAAGAAGAACTAACCAATTAAATGGACTGATGAATTTTAGAAGGTGTTTAAGCATATAAAGGAGTATCTGTTGAATCCCCCTATACTAAGGCCACCCAAGCATTGTAAAATTTTGATACTGTATTTAGCCATAATAAAGGAGTCAGGTGGATAATTCAAGAGTTAAACATGCCATTTACTATATAAGTACAAAGTTGTTGCCCTATGAGATTAAATATAGTATCATAAAGAGGACTTGTATTGATGTGGTATGGTCAACGAAGAAATTGTGGCACTATTTGAAGTCTTTTAGTGTATAGGCAATCTCTAGGTTAGATCTAGTATTTGCAGGAAATGCCTTCATTGATTGGGAAGTATGGTAGGAGGTTGAATAAGAATTTAATATTGAGTATATGACTAGGAAAACTATTAAAGGAGGGGTAGTTGCAAAATTCATGGCTCAACAATCATTACAAGATAGTGAGGAAATAGTTTTTGAATTTCTAAATTAGCACTTGGGGGCGATTATAGTGTAGGAGTGGTGAATATACTTTGATGGAAAGATTAACAGAAAAGGAATTGGCTTAGGAGTCATATGAGAGTCATCTGAAAGGGAATTTATACCTCTAACAAAGAAGTTAAAGTTTAAGGTTATAAATAATATGACCAAGTATGAAGCCTATGTATTGGATTAGAAACCTTGATGATAATGGGATTAGATAAAGTATAGATCTTTGGTGACTCATTACTAGTAGTCTCTTAGGCAAGTGGAGAGTTATAACTAAAAGAGGAAAAGTTGAAACCGTATCATGATTATGTGGTATAGCCAGAAGGAAGTTTAAAACCTATAGGTTTTTCCATTTGCCTAGATAAAAAAAACCAGATAGGCGATACCTTAGCTTAGGGATGACAATATTGTCCAATTTGATAGACATCTGATCCTACCTGATCCCATTGAATAAGGTTATACTCGATATGTTTATAGTTATAGGAAATGGATTAGAAAAATTATACCTCATATGATTTTGGATTATGTGTCTCCCTATCTGAACCTAATTAGATTATATATCTTTTTTTAGATATTTATATAATATTTAGTTTCAAATATCATGCCAATAAATTTTATGCAACTTTTATTTAATATTAATATATTAATTTATTTTGAATAAAAGATAAAAGACGTGAGACACATTTAATTAATTAAATTCATTATTTAATTTATGCAACACGTAAGTTGATAACATGCTTTATGCTAAATATCCAAATTGACTTGTTGGTCGATAGTCCAATTATTTTTTACCTTTCTACCCTCACATATATATGACCTAAACCTAATTTTTTTAAACTTGTGGTAGTCAACCATCACCAAATTAATTGCGTACTCTATGAGACCTCGCCCAAGCACCGATTCGACCCACTTGAAAAATGGAGTCAAAATGCTCTTTTGGGCTTAGTCTCGCTTGATACCATCATGTATGCTCTTCGCTTAGTTTGGTAAGATTGGGTTTAAAAATGATTTTTGTTTGAAAGATTATTCACTCACCTTTTTATTTTGAAAAAGGGAAGATAACTTTTGTTTTAAAAAGGGCTAATTGGAGAATTGCTAACTTAAATTATTTGGTTTGTAAAAATTTAAGAAAAAATCCATTTTGTTGACTCTTTGAAAAATATTTAATTTTTACCCTAAATGCACTGGTTCAAAACCATTCACGATGAGTTGTAGGCTAGGGTTTGAAATAAAATTTAATAAAAAGTAGTTCTCTATGATTGGTTTTAACCTTTGTGATTAGAAAAAGAATTTTTCATGTTGATGGCAAAAATAAATAATGAATGAAAATTAATCATGCATGAACAATTAATTATATGACATCTATAATTGCATTAAAAAAAATAAAATTATTACAACACCCAAGAGAGCATTCACAAGGGACTTTAGCCCTTATGGATACTAGGTCAAGCACAAATCCTCCATTAATTAATAATTCAATTAATAATGAATAGAGAATAAATTCATACATTCAAAATTAGATGATAATAAATTAAATTGCAATGAACTAAATAGCTATAATTGAAATTGCAAAATCAAAATCAGCTTAATAGGCCAATTTTATGATTTTTAGTGAGGGCTCGCTACCTGAAGTGAAATTCCAAAGCATGCCTACTTATCTTGTTGGAATAGAAATTAAAGTCGTAAGTAGTTCGTGCCTTTGATTACGAAAGGCTTGATTAGCCAATTTTAGTTAATTATTATTACCAAATTGGAAATAAAAAAATTAAGGAAAAAGTACCTTTGGATTTCTTTTCTGCTTGATGTAGGGTTGTAGTGCTTTGCTGCTTTGAAGCTCCACTTGATTAACATAGAAATTAATTATGCAATTTAAGTAAAAAGTGGAATAGGGATGAATTGATTTGAAGAAGTGAGATTAATTGAGTGATGTACTTAATTTAAGTGCTTAAAAAGTTAGTTTGGCTGAGTTTCAAAGCTCAAAAATTAGACCCTTGTATTGAAAAAGGGAATCTTATTTATAATGGTGCAAAAATCTATCTACAGAAGGACCAATGGTCATGCGTGCATCGGTGGGGTCATGCGAATTCGTTGCACTCTATGCAGACACAGCGTACGATGCACAAACAACATGGTGCCCCTATATATATGACTTATTTCTGGCATTTTTTGCATTTGTGGGAATTCATGTGCAATGTTTTGGGTTTTTCTGTGCCTTTTATAGGAATTTTTCATTTTGATTACTGACTGTGTTACATGAGCCAATTTAACATGAGCTTGCATGGCTTGGCTAGCCACAGTTTCAGTTTTACTGAAACTAAAACACCGCTCTACCTCTCGTAAGTCAAGAAAGACTATTGTGATGCCCTAATATTTCCTATAAAAAGGCAATTAAAAAACAAAAAGAAAAAAAGCGTCAATTAAAAAAGTAAAACCATAATTAACTTAGCAATTCACTTGGAATAAAAAATAGAAGATCAATGCAGCAACCAAGGAAGGCAATGAAATTGCCTTCAGATTGCTTTGCTCAGCCAAGAATCAGGATAAAACTTGATTCAGGTAGTAAGACAGAGATCTTGGTTCAACACGTTCAACATGGTGGAGCCAATAAATGAAGGTTCAATTTTGATATTTAATTCGTTTAAATTTATAGTAGCTATTTTCATTCTTTAAACAACATCTAGTAGGTTGTTTAAACAATTATTTGTTTTAAACTTCCATTAGTTTGGTATTTATTTCATCCAGTAGGTCATGATCATGATTTAAGGTTGGTTTAAATTTTTTTAATCTTATTTTCAAAACCTTAAAACCTTAATCCTATTTTCGAAACCTTAAAACCCTAATCTTGTTTTCAAAAACCTTAAAACCCTAATCTTATTTTTAAAACCTCAAAAACCTAATTTGATTCCTAAAACCCTAATTCACCTAACTTGGTTTCTAAAAATCCCTAATCTTGGAAAACCCTAATTTTATAAAACCATAATTGTGCATTTGTATATAAAAACCCTAATTCACCCAACTTGAGTTTTAAAACCCTAAGTCCTAAAATCCAAACCCTAAAAAACCTTAAACACTAAAATCCAAAGCCTAATTCCAAAAATTCTTAAAATCCAAAACCATAATTTCTAAAATCCTAATCCAAGATCTCAATCCTTTATGACTAAACCTAGTTTGCATGCTTTAGCCCTTAATTTCTTATCAAACCATAATTTTGTATCTAAAATATTAGATTTGATTATTTGATTTATTATTGTATGCTTGCGATGGATGATGTGTTTCTGATTTTATTTTGTTGATGAATGATTGCATGGTTTTATTATATTTGATTATTTGGATTTGAAAGATTATGTAAGAGCCATGTTCCCACTTTATAGGTGTCTTGGTTTTGATTATGTAATTCAATTTAACTTTTAAGGATTTTGGAACAAAGTAAAGGACACGTTTCCATCAATTGCTGGGTGTCCTATCTTATTTGTTTGTATTTTGGGTTTTTAACTTTGTAAGGGCGTGTTTCATCCTTCGATGGGTACCTATTTTGTTTATTTTATTTCAATAATATGGTGAATGATTTATTCCTTTATATTGCATGTAATATGAATAATGCTATAATAATTTAAGAATCTTATAATATTTAGACTTGAAAAGGAGACCGGTTCTAATGAACCGAGCGTTACGGGGGTGTTGCGTCATTCTCACCTTCCCCATATGTACTTAACTTTCTAAGCCCAATAGGAGAGTTGGGGATTCCTTAGGAATTGAGTCATCCACCCCTTTCTTTTCTTTACTGGTCCATCAAAGTGGCGACTCCATTTCTCTAGTTTAGGCCAGTATTCTCTAAGGCTCATAGCCTAACATTGCCGAAGTCGTAAAAACCATTCTACCGGGAGAGGAGATAAAAATTCCCACTCATAAGATTCTCATTCACCATGATTCAGAGACAGCGTGGACATCTTGGCTGCTAGAGATTGGTCCAAATGAGATTTTGTGGTATTTCACTTGGTACCAAATTTGTACTTTTATAACTATGAGCTTTGGATACAGGGTTGTTTGTTTGTTTAGATTGTTAATGTCGACATTTTATCAGGAGACTAAGATTCTCTGGCAGATGGGTCATTCTCAGGGTGTACCACCTAATGGTATGGCACATGGCCCTGTAGTTATTACTCTTGCTTTTGCTCAAACTATATTAGATGGTTGGGCTCAGGGATTTCATATGTTGTGGCCATCTGGGCTAATAGACACAATTGATGGGTACATAGGTTGGTTTATTATTATGGTTTGGCCTAGAGAGAAGGTACAATGAATGGTTTTGATTAATGAGTTGGAGGCAAAAACTATAGACTAGACTACTTAAACTTAGGAGACTACTTTTGGTAGATGCTTTAGGAAGGTTCTTAGTTAACTTGTCAAACTTTGATTTTATGTTTAGAATAAATTCACGCTATGATGAAACTTTTATGAGCATTATGGAATAAAATTTCATTGATTACATTTTTAGATGGGATGAATGCATGTTATGAAGTATTTTGGACCAACCCAAGGAGGGCTTCCTTCTTATCTCTTTATTCTTGCTCTAATTTTTTGCCGAGTGTCCTTTTCAAGTTTTCAACTCACCAAGCTTCCTTTTTTTTTAGAATCAAATTCGTGTAGTTCTTTTACAATAATGGTGATGCCATTAGATGAAATATCTCTTGAGCTAGTCCATGTTGCATGGGCTAGAGAATTCGATGCCAACTATGTCTGATAGTACTACTGCTCCACCTAATAAGATCTTCTCTTGCCTAATTCAGTCTAAATTTCCTGTGGGATCATGTACTGGAGCTTTGATCTCTTTCAACACCATGTCCTTCTTACAAACCCTGATCCTTAATCCTTTTGTTGAAATGCCTAGCTATCTTTAATTGGTACCCTTGCACCCTATACAAAGCATCCTTCCTCTCCTCATCAATGGATTTTACTGGTCGTAGTAGGCCCTAGCCCATTCAACTTCACCGAGTTGACTCTCCCGAAGTACTTGAGCTAACCAAAACTCTATCTCAATTAGTTGTACTTCCTTTATACCATATACCAATGAGAAAGGAGTTGCCCTTGTTAGTGGCTTGACTGATGTTTTGTAACCCCATAAAGCAAAAGGTAAATGTTCATGCAAGATTTTGTGATTTTCCATCATCCTTTATAGAATGTTCTTTATGGTCTTATTAGTAGCTTTTGTAACTCTATTAGTATAAGGCTGATAAGGGGGAAGATCTATGATATTGTATCTTCTATCTTTCCATCAGTTAAACCACTTCCTTTTAGAAGTGAAACCCATTATCCAAAACAATTTCAAATGGGATTATATACCGATGAATGATGTCAGTTTGTATAAAGTGGGAGTGGGCAACCTTCTTGGCATTGAGAACAGAATATGAAGCTGCTTCTACCCACTTGGTGAAATAATCTATAGCCACTAATATGTACTCATGACCATTGGAAGACTTAGGGGTAACCTTCCTTATTGCATCAATTTCCCATATTGCAAATGGCTAGGGAGTTGCTGCAGGATGTGATAGGACTGGAGGCTATTTTTATAACTTAGCATATATCTAACAATTGTGGCACCTTTTGACAAAGCTCGCATAATCCTCCCTCGTGATGAGTTAGTAATAACCAAGATTCAAGATTTTTCTAGCCAAGAAAATTTCATTCATGTAGGGACCTTGCTTATCATCATGAACCCATTTCATTATCCGTTGTGCTTCATATTCATCTATACATTTAAGGTGGATGTTGTTCCAAGAGCACTTATATAGTACATTATCATTTAGATACTAGCTGGCCAGTTGTCTTAGAGTTCTCCAGTATGCTTTTGAGGCCTGGTAAGGGTATTTACCTCTTGAACAAAGTTAAGAATGTCCCAGAACTAAGGTTTCTTGTCAGATACTTCAACTGTAGCACAGTAGGAGGGATCCATCATCTCCCTTCCCATGTTGGTCATGGATGCTAGAGTGGCTAAGGCATTAGCAAATTGGTTCTTAGTTCGAGGAAGGTAATAGAATGAAACTTCTTAGAACTGTTGTACTAGATCTTCCAAATGTCTAAGGTAAGGAACCAAATGTTCTTCCCTTATCTTCTATTTTCACAATGCTTGTGATATAATAAAAGCAGAATCTCCATACACTTTCAGGTATTTGACATTCAATTTTAAAGTAACCTTGAGCCTAGTGATGCAAGCTTCTTATTCAGCCTCATTATTTGTAACCTTGAAAGCCAGCTTAACTAATAGTGGAATAGTCTCCCTTTCTAAGGTAATTAAAACAATTCCAACACTATAACCTTTGTGGTTGGATGCACCATCGAAGTACATAAGCCATACTTCCTTACTGATACTTATGATATCTTCATCTGGAAACTCTGGTTCCTCTATAATATCTTGAATAGGGGCCACAACTAACTGGTCAACTACTATATTACCCTTAATTG
Organism: Garcia nutans; assembly: GCA_947685225.1. Taxonomy (NCBI): domain Eukaryota; kingdom Viridiplantae; phylum Streptophyta; class Magnoliopsida; order Malpighiales; family Euphorbiaceae; genus Garcia; species Garcia nutans. The sequence goes on along the minus strand of CANTUV010000024.1, from coordinate 7,819,815 downwards.
CCTTGCGAGCTACAATCTTGAGGTTAAAGGTAGTGAGGACTGCTGGCCATTGGGCCATCTTACTATCTAGAATCGGCCTCTCCATAAGGAATTTCAAAGGGCTCAGATTAACGATTGCTTATGTAGTGTAAAAGGCCAAGAAGTAGCATAGTTTCTGACATACCCATACCAAAGCCAAACATAACTTCTCAATCTGGTTATATTTAAGCTTATAGACTAGTAGCCTTTTGTTGAGATAGTAAATGTCAAATTCCCATTACTTCTTCAATTACTGAGAGATAAAGGAGTAATAAATCTCTGAGCCTTAGAGGTTGTAGGACTAGAGGAGACATAAGGTATTGTTTCATCTTCTCAAAGGCCTCTTGAAATTTGCCTTTCAACTTGGTTGAGGTATCCTTCTGAAGTAATTTGAAGATAAGTCCACACACATCAGCCATCTGATGAAACGACTAATGTATTATAGATGCCCCAAGAATCCTCTTATTTCCTTTTATGTCTTGGGCACTGGCATCTTTAGAATTTCCTTAGACTTGGCTGGATCAGTTTCAATCCCTCGGGAACTAACCATATGCCCCAAAAATGTGCCGAAAGCTACTTTGAACTCACATGTAGTAGGGTTGAGTTTCAAGTTATATTGATGGAGTCTAAGAAAGAACTATCTTAAGGCCTTTATATGTTGTTCTGCTTTCTTTTATTTGATAACCATATCATTCACATGGACTTCACTTAATGCATATTGTCATGGAAGAGATGTAACAATTCTTTGATAGGTTGCCCCAACATTTTTTAGACTAAAGGGCATGACCCTATAGTAATAAATACCTCATTTTATAATGAAGGCTATCTATTTTCTATTTGGTGGATGAACCGTGATCTGATTATACCCGGCATAGAGGTTGGTTAATGAAACCACCTCGGATTTGGCAATACAATCTATCAGCAGATCAATATGAGGTAGAAAAAAAATCTTCTTTTGGGCATGCCTTATTAAGATCTCTGTAATCCACACACATGTGAACTTTCCCATCTTTCTTTGGAACTAGCACGATGTTGGCTACCCATTGAGGGTACATGATGGGTTAAATGAACTTATTTTCCAGTAGCTTGGTTATTTCTTCCTTAATCTTCAAAGACCATTTAGGCTTCAATCTTTACAACTTTTGTTTGATCAACTTCTTATTATTGAAAGTAAGGATTTTATGAACTGCTATTGAAGGATTGAGTCCTATCATGTCATTGGCCTTCTAGGCAAAGAAATCTTAAATTCTTCAAGAAATGTCATCAGATCCTACTTATTAATGATCTAGGATGCAATGTATGCATTTTTTTTGGCATTTTTTATTTTCCTAAGTTCATTTTTATTTATCTTCATTGATTTCATTAATATTTCATATTTCATAATGCTCATCAAAATATAAAGGAGGAAAAGCAAAATAAACTGCTCACCAGTCAGAAGTACTCACCAGTCTCTTGCTGGAGTTTTACTGGAAATTTTTATCGGAAGAATCTGATAATAAATTAGGTACCAAAACGTTCATCTCGGAGAAAGGAGTCTAGAAATATATGTCACTCTCCCTCACTTATTGGAAGTTTATCGAAAAAGGTGTTAGAAGCTACTGTCTTAGCCAGATTTAGCCAAAACTTAAGTTAGTCCAAAAATTACAAAATGAGGTACCAAATGAAAGCTTAGAAAGAGAGGATTCTAATGGTACCGGTCTTTTCAAGAAAGGAGGTTGGCAAGAAAATTATAATGATTCCTTTGGTTTTGGTTTGCAATGAGTCACCCTTCTTTGGATTTGTTGTCTAAAAAAAATCCAACTGTGAGTGAGCGGCGATGATCGAAGGCTGGACGGTGGAGATATGGCCAATCAAAGTTCAGACTTTACTTTTTCTCTCTCCTTTCTCTATTTTTCTGATTCTCTTTCTCTCTCTCTCTCTCATTTTCTCAAAACACTATACCATCACACACTAATCCACTAATTAAATAACACCTCTCATCTTATTTTATTATTTTATTATATATTTTATTTATTTATTTATTATTATTATGTTTAAATAAACTTTTTCCACACTTTTATTTTCACTTTTCTTTCACCCTTTTTCAAATCCCAAAACCAATATTCTCTCTCTAATTTTCTTATTATGGTTATGGTTATGGTTATGATTATTCTTATTATTGGCTATTAAAATCTCCCCCGTTAAAATAAATTTACCCTCGAATTTAATTAGGCAATCAATAACCCATCACAATTCTAATTATATGAAAGTTGACTAGTGTGCAATTAACGATATTTTTTTCTAGCAATAAAATTTTTTAACTTGTTACAAATAAATATGGATATTTATCTCTCATCTTAACTTCAGTTCCCAAGTACATTCTTTAGAGGTATGGTCGCGCACGACACTTTTACCATGAGGATTTCCTTAGAGCATAACTTTTGAATATAATGGCTTCAAGTACCTCCTCATAAGAAATATTCTCACAAATCTGAACTTTTGTCGTTTTAGTACATGTGAAGGATCAAGAATATACTTCCTCAACATCGAGATATAAAACACTGGATGAATATGAGAAAGATCAGATGGCAAATCAAATCGATACGTAACCGCTCCAATCCTTTCAATAATCGTATAAGGTCCAATGGACCTTGTTGCCAAATTAGCCTTCTTACCAAATTTCATAGGTTTAGGGTCTGTATAACTCTTTTAGTGACTGGCTGCAATTTTTAGTCGTTCTCAAATAATAGGAATTTTTTTAGAAGTGATTTAGACTAGGTCAGGTCTTGTCGGTTGTCTCTCCACTAACTTCTTCCTAACAGATTGGAGATCTACATTTCCTGCCATAAAAAGCCTCAAAAGGTGCCATCTTAACGCTAGTATGGTAACTATTATTATAATCAAATTTGATTAATGATAGATGAAAATCCCAATGGCTCCCAAAATCAAGCACACACATCTAAAGCATATCCTCCAGGGCTTGGATAGTCCTCTCAGATTTCCAATCAGTTTGAGGGTGAAAGCTCTATTGAAATCTAATCTTGTACCCAATGCTTGTTGTAATGATTTCTAAAATCTAGAAGTGAATTGCGGCCCTTTATCTGACACAATAGAAACTGGGATTCCATGTAGACAAACTATCTTCCCCATATACTTCTTAGCATACTTAGCCTCAGAATAATTTACTTTTAGTGGAATAACATGTGCTAAATTAGTCAATCGATCTACAATGATCGATACGGAACCATACCCTGAATTGATTTTAGGCAATCCTGTAATATCCCAAAATTTTGAAATAAATATTAATTTTGAAGAGTTTTTGCTTCTTGCTAACTCAAGAAATTGAAGGATTTCAAGTGTTCAAGTTGGAGTCTTAAGGATTTACTCCATATTTGGTAAGTTTCCAACTTGTTTCTTTGATTTCTTTTGGAAGTTTGTGTATGTGTAAATTGGATGTTTTGTGTGGTATGTGTATAAAGTTGATTTTGGTATGTTTGAAGTTCTTTGTTTAGTTAACTATGAATTTGGGGTTGGATTGAAGAACAGGGTGTAGTTGGTGAAGAGAATAAGAGTTTTGGAATTGTGTGACATTTGGCTTGAGAAGTCTTGGTTGTGATTGTGTATTTTTACTTGTAAATGAGTTGTGTTGATGTTTATACAAGTATCATGTGGTATAATGATGGTTTTGGCTGATTTTGTATGAGTTGAAAAGGTTTATGAAAGATGATAGTTGGTTGTGGCATTTTTGTGTCGATATCAACTTTTTGGCCTGACACGCCCGGTGGTATGTCCATGTCTTTGGGCGTGTCAATAGTTCTATTTTCAGTGTTAGTGACACAAGCAGTGACACGACCATGTCACTGAGCGTGTCACAACTACTGTGATGTTGTAAAATTGACACGACCAGTGACACGCTCATGTCACTGAGCGTGTCATAGTTAATGTGTTGTTGGAGTTTTTACACGTGCAGTGACATGCCCATGTTACTGAGCTTGTCAAAGCTTCTTTGATGTGGGTTTAGGGCATGGTCATGGACACGCTCGTATTGTTGAGCGTTTCATGTGTAGAGTATGCCCTAGATGAATCTTTTTCTTATTTTCCTCTGTGTATCACTTAGTGATTATTTATAATGACATTTGGTTTAGGTTTAGAAGAGACTTGAGTTACCCTAATCCAAGTGTTGAGGGATATCATAGAAGAAGAGGTTGAAGTGGTGTTTGTTGCTCTTAGAGGTAAGTACAAACTTTAAATAATTGTTTATATTTACATGACATTGGGACTTAACGCATTTGGTTGATAAATGTGTTAAGTTACTACATGATTGATACATGAATAATATGTTATGATTTGTATATTGTAAATTATGTTGAAATACCCAAGGTAGTTAAGTAATGTCTTGTAAATGAAAAGAAATGCGGTATAATGTGATGAGATATGTGGAAACATGATGTGATCAATTTATATTGATATAAATGAGAAAATAAGGCGATGTGCCTAGCTTGATTATGTGACAATGAGAAAGAAATTGATAATGAGAAATAAGAATATATTGTGTGCCTAGTATGTTATTCAATTTTTAGAGTTCTGGGTTTAGCGGCATGCCTATGAATTTCCTATAGGCTAGACGCTGGTTATCAATTTGAAAATATTTTTGAGGTGAAATGACCGGGTTGTAAGCCTTAAAAAAAATCCTTAGGCTGGGTGAAATGACCGGGTCGTAAACTCAATCCTAGTTAGATTAATCCATGGATATATTGCCTACGGGGCTAGATACAAGGTGTCATTATAGACCAAAGTAGTAACTTTGGAATTTGAATAGCATATTAGATCCTTTTTGGGCCCATGCTTGTCTTCGCTTTAATGTGAATTATTAAATGTGGAATAATTGAACAATTTATTAAGATAAAATGATATAATGCTATGAGATATAATATCCTTATGAATTGTGGAATAGCTGAGTACTATAATGAGATATAATGTTATGAGATATGATATCATTTGTATTGTGCATTGGCATTGCATTTAAACTATATTGTTATCAAAGTTTGTACCACTAAGTTTCTGACTTAGCGCAATTATGGTTCATCGCGCAGGTGACAGGGTAGATCCGGTTGCGCTGGAGAGTTCAACTAGACTGAGTTGAGTCTAGGCTTGAGATTGTTAGAGCAGTGTTGATTTGGACATCAAGTTCAGAGACAAACTGCCAGCACATACATATTTTATATTTTTGTACATATTGATTTTGATGTATTTAAATATGTATATTCCGTGAACTATCAAAAATATTTTGGATAAACCTTCGGTAATGAAGTTATATATGTTTAACAAGTAATATATCATCTATTATTTTTATGATATCAATTGAATGTTTTAAGATTATACAGATTTTATAAATGATGATTTGATTGTTTAAAAAGGCTGTGACATTCTTGTATCCTCTATACGTATATTGCATATAGCGGGTATATGTAGTGTACGTATATTGGGTATAAGAGTGTTACATTTATTTTGGTATCAGAGCCTAGGTTTGAGGTTCTCAACCTAGGTGGGTTGTAAGAAAAAGAAAATTTAGATTTTAAAATACAATTTTTAAATAAGATACATGCATTGTCATTGGTAGTTTCTGATCTTTGATGTAGCAAATTATACTATGTTTGCATATATAGGTAGCTATGGTGTCCCAGACACGTCAGTCTGTTGAGGGTAGTGCGAGAAGTGCAGCTCCTATTGAGGGTAGAGATGGAGCTAGAGTTGAGATAGCTGGAGGGGCACCTACTTGTGAGTGGGGATTTTCGCCCCCACTTCTGGTGGAATGGTTCTTGCGACTTCGACACTGTTTAGGCTCGGGACCTTAGAGAACATGGACTTAAGCCTGGAGAAAATGGAGTAACCACTCGGACGGGCCGGGAAAAAGAAAGGGGTGGATGACTCGATTTCTAAGGAATCCCCAACCCCCTAATGGGTTCGAAAAGTTGGGTACGTGTGGGGAAGGTGAGAAATGGCCCAGAACGCCCACAATGCCCAGTTTATTGGAAATGGCCTCCTTTTCAAGTCTTAATATTATAAAATTCTTAACTATAATGATATTATCCATACTACATACAACAATTAAAATAAAGCATCATTATATTAAAATCAAAATAATATCCAAACAAAGCAAATAAATGGACACCCATCCGAGGATGGAAACATGTCCTTACATTGTCCATGTCTAAAACTAGATAGGACACCCACCAAAAGGTGGAAATGTGCCCTTACATTATCCCATAAATATAAACTAAATTAAATTAAATAAGGTTTAAATAATGAGGTACCCACAAAGTGGAAACATACCTCTTACATTAGTACCAAAATAAACAAATAATAATCATAATACTAAAGGAAATATTCATCCATGATAAATTAAATAAATCAAACATTGAAATTAAATAAATCAACCATCAAAACATATAATAAACTTCATAATCAAATCTAAAATTAAATAAAGCAATAAATATATAAATTTAGGGTTCGCATCTTAAAATAGGGTTTTAGGATTTTAAAATTATTATATTTATTATTTAAGATACTGTGAGGATTTTTGAAAAAATGGAATGGATTAGGATTTTATAAATTTAAGAAAGTAGTAAGGTTTTCAGTTAATCAAATTAGAGTTTAGGGCTAACATCATGAAATTAGAGTTTTGGAACCTTAAGACATTAGGGTTTATAGTTTTAAAATATTGCGATTAGGGTTTAAGATTTTTACGGTTTAAGAGAGAAAGATTTATGAGAGTTATTGGATTTGGGCATAAGGGTTTATAGGTTTACTGGATGAGGGTTTGAAAAATTAAGGTTTTGATTTATCATTTTAGAAGAAATATGGATTCTGGAAATAAATTAAGATTTTGGAAAACAATTAGGGTTTTGAAACTTTTAATGGAATAATTTAGGGTTTAGAGTTTTGGGAAAATTAGTTTAGGATTTTAAAGGTTTTGGAAACGAAAGAACAGTTTATGGTTTTAAAGTTTTGGAAACAGAAGAACAATTTAGGGTTTTAAAGTTTTGAATACAGAAGGATAGTTTAGGTTTTAAAGTTTTGAAAACAGAAGAATAGTTTAGGGTTTTTGATAATTTAATCAATGACTTAGGCTATGGAATGAATGGAAAATCTGATTTATAAAACATACGATTAGAGTTTAATAATTAATAATTTAGGTTACTGAAAGACTTAATATCAAAGCAAATAATAGAAACACTTAAAAGAAAATATGGCAATACTATAGTATGCTTAAACAATTCATGAATCAAAACATAAGAATGCTGTAAATATAAACAAATTAAAGATTTATAATCAAACCTGCGTTGTTGTTTCCACCGCAGTTGACTCTGGCTAAACAAGAACAAAGACAATGTTGCTGCCTTTGATGGATTGATGATTGATGAATGCTTACTTGCTGCTAATTCTTTTTTACTATTTCTACTTTGCTATTTTTAATCTCTCTTAATGTTAATTGCCGACCTTTAGGGTTTTCTTTATTTTTTTCTTCTAGGGTTTTCTGTCTCCCTCTTTCCTTTTTTTTTCCTCCCGTGTTCCGCCTCCAAAAGTCCCTTCTAAAGTGTTTTTATGTGGTATTTATAGGAAAAAATCCAAACCTAATTCTAATTGTCTAAGGAAATAAAAACCATTTAGGAAAAGAAATCAAAACCAAATAGAATTCTGTTTCGAAAAAAACTACGCAGGAAAAAATTACACTGGCTAAAAATTGTTGCAGGCTACAGGCGGGCCAGCAAAAAAATTGCAAGAGAACTTAGGCGCGGGCCAGCTTCCTTCGGTGAATTGGCTTGAGGCCAATTAACTTTCGGCGATGAAAAATGTTCGTCGCCAATTTTTCCGTCGCCGATTATCTATTTATTTATCTATTTTACTTTACTTATATTACCTTTTTTTTATTAAAAATTATAAATATTAAATATTAAAATAAATATTATTTAATTAAAATGCCAAAAAAATTATTTTAGACTATAAAAAATATTGGACCAAACTGGATCAAAAATTAAGGGTCTACAGTTTGCTCCCTGCTTGATTGATCTGAGACTATGGCAAAAGAGAGCGAAAAGCAACAAGTCTTTTAATTTTGGCAAAAATAAACTTAATTTTCTTGAGATGGTTTGGGTTTTGGGTTATGGACTCGGAAAAGACTTAGGTTCTGGACCTGTGCTAAGTTCTGGACTTAAGGGTAATTTGGGTTCTAGACCCGAGCTAAGTTCTAGACTTAAGAGGAAATTTAGGTTCTGGACCTAAGCTAAGTTCTGGACTTAAGAGTAGTTTGGGTTCTAGACCCGAGCTAAGTTTTGGACTTAAGGGTAATTTGGTTCTGGACCTGAGCTAAGTTCTAGACTTAAGAGGGAATTTAGGTTCTGGACCTAAGCTAAGTTCTGGACTTAAGGGTAATTTGGGTTCTGGACCTGGTTCGAGTTCTGGACTCAGAAAAGACTTGGGTTTTGAACCCAGGATGATTTGGGTTCTGGACCCGGTTCAGGTTCTAAACTCGGAAAAGACTTGAGTTCTGGACCCAGGATGGTTTGGGTTCTTGACCTGAGCTAAGTTCTAGACTTAAGGGTAATTTGGATTCTGGATCTAAGCTAGGTTCTGGACTTAAGAGTAATTTGGGTTCTGGACCCGAGCTAGATTTTGGGTGGTCGACATGAAACTAGATTTGGATGCTCGATCCTAAACTGGATTTGGATACTCGATGCTAAACTGGATTTGGATACTCGATCCTAAACTAGATTTGGATGCTCAACTCGATCCTAAACTGGATTTTGATACTCGATCCTAAACTGGATTTTGAATACTCGATCCTAAACTGGATTTGGATACTCGATCCTAAACTGAATTTGGATACTCGATCCTAACTGGATTTGGATACTTGATCATAAACTAGATTTGGATACTCGATCCTATCTGGATTTGGATACTCGATCCTAACTGGATTTTTTGAACCCATCAGGGGATTGGAAATTCATTAGGGATCGAGTCATCCACCCCTTTCTTTTTTCCGGCCCGTCCGGGTGGTGACTCCATTTTCTTCGGGCTTAGGCCCGTGTTCTCTAAGGCCCCGAGCCTAAACAGTGTTGAAGTTGTAAGAACCATTCCTCCGGTAATGGGGACAAAAATGCCCTCTCACAGTCATATTAGAAAAAGAACAAACCAAATAAGCCATGATTGAAGCTAAGATAAATTAACCATAGTCAAACAACAAGCATTTGGGGGTAAAAACCTAAGGAAAGTAACTAGGCCAATTACATGAGCTTTAGTCTTTGGGTTGAAAGGCTTAGGTTCCCATAACAAGTATATACCAAAAGGTACAAGGCTATGAATGGTTATGCCATGCTCGATCTCCATGCCTTGAGTGATAGTATGGTATCCCTTACACAACACAACACGGGTAACATGGGCGTCCTAACTCACACACACTATGCAATCTAATATGATGCAATGGATAATATTATTATAAGGAAGAATAGAATAATATAAAGACCAACGGAATCAACTTCTCTTATCCCTAGTGGAGTCGCCACTATGAGCGGGGATTTTCGTTCCCACTCCCGGTGGAATGGTTATTGCGACTTCAGCACTATTTAGGCTCGGGGACTTAGAGAACACGGGCCTAAGCCAGGAGAAAATGGAGATGCCAACCGAATGAGCCAAAAAAAAAGAAAGGGGAGGATGACTCAATTCCTAAGGAATCCCCAACCCCCTAGTGTGTTCAAAAAGTTGGGTACGTGTGGGGAAGGTGAGAAATGGCCCAGCACCCTCACAACGCCCGGTTCATTAGAACCAACCTCCTTTTTAGGTCTTCATATTATAAAATTCTTAACTATAATGATATTATCCATATTACATGCAACAATTAAAATAAAGCATCTTTATATTAAAATCAAAATAATGTCCAAACAAAGCAAATAAATGGACATCCATCCGAGGATGGAAATATGTCCTTACATTGTCCATGTCTAAAACTAAATAGGACACCACCAAAAGGTAGAAATGTGCCCTTTATATTAATCCAAAAAATATAAAATAAATTAAATTACATAAGATTTAAATAATGAGGTACCCACAAAGTGGAAACATACCTCTTACATTAGTACCAAAATAAACAAATAATAATCATAATAATAAAGGAAATATCCATCCATGATAAATTAAATAAATCAAATGTTGAAATTAAATAAATCAACCATCAAAACATATAATAAACTTCATAATCAAATCTAAAATTAAATAAAGCAATAAATATATAAATTTAGGGTTCACATCTTAAAATAGAGTTTTGGGATTTTGAAATTATTATATTTATTATTTAGGATACTGTGAGAATTTTTGAAAAAATGGAATGGATTAGGGTTTTATAAATTTAAGAAAGTAGTAAGGTTTTCAGTTAATTAAATTAGGGTTTAGGGCTAACATCATGAAATTAGGGTTTTGGAACCTTAAGACATTAGGGTTTATAGTTTTAAAAGATTCGGATTGGAGTTTAAGATTTTTACCGTTTAAGAGAGAAAGATTTATGAGATTTATTGGATTTGGGCTTAAGGGTTTGTAGGTTTAATGGATGAGGGTTTGAAAAATTAAGGTTTTGATTTATCATTTTACAAGAAATATGGATTCTGGAAATAAATTAAGATTTTGGAAAATAATTAGGGTTTCGAGACTTTTAATGGAATAATTTAGGGTATAGAGTTTTGGGAAAAATAGTTTAGGATTTTAAAGGTTTTGGAAATGAAAGAACAGTTTATGGTTTTAAAGTTTTGGAAATAGAACAGTTTAGGGTTTTAAATTTTTGGAAATAGAAGGATAGTTTAGGGCTTTAAAGTTTTGGAAACAGAAGAATAGTTTAGGGTTTTTGATAATTTAATCAATGACTTAGGCTATGGGATGAATGGAAAATCTTATTTATAAAACATACGATTAGAGTTTAATAATTAATAATTTAGGTTACTGAAAGACTTAATATCAAAACAAATAATAGAAACACATAAAAGAAAATATGGCAATACTATCGTATGCTTAAATAATTCATGAATCAAAACATAAGAATGCAGTAAATATAAACAAATTAAAGATTTATAATCAAACCTGCGTTGTCGGTTCCACCACAGTTGATTCTGGCTGAACAAGAACAAAGGCAATGTTGCTGCCTTTGATGGATTGATGATTGATGAATGCTTACTTGCTGCTAATTCTTTTTTGCCATTTTCGCTTTGCTGTTTTTAATCTCTCTTAATGTTAATTGCTGACCTCTAGGGTTTTCTCCATTTTTTTCTTCTAGGGTTTCCTGTCTCCCTCTTTCCTTTTTTTTCTCCCGTGTTCCATATCCATAAGTTCCTTCTGAAGTGTTTTTATGTGGTATTTATATAAAAAAAATCTAAACCTAATTCTAATTGTCTAGGGAAATAAAAACCATTTAGGAAAAGAAATCAAAACGAAATAGAATTCGATTTCGGAAAAAACTGAGCTGGAAAAAATTGCGCTGGCAAAAAATTGTTGCGGGCTACAGACGGGCTAGCACAAAAATTGTGAGTGAATTGGGGCACGGGCCAGCCAATTTCCCTCAGGAATTTCCTATGGCAAATTGGCCCAAGCCAATTCACTTTCACTTTCGGCGACGAAAAATTTTCATCGCTGATTCTTTCATCTCCGATTTTTTATTTATTTTACTTTACTAATATTACCTTTTTTTATTTTTATTAAAAATTATAAATAATAAATATTAAAATAAATATTATTTAATTAAAATACTATAAAAATTATTTTGGAATAAAAAAAATATTGGACCAAACTGGGTAAAAAATTAAGGGTCTACACTACTCCTGTGCCAGAGAGACCAGCAGTTGATGAGATTCCACCGGTTTGGGTATGACATATGGTAGAGTTGTTGAGGTAGGCTCCAGTCAGCAGCCGCTGCCACAGCAGCCGCAGCCGCAGCCGCAAGTATCGTCGAGGCAATATGATAAATTGAGAAAGTATGGAGCTGAGGACTTTATTGGTACTACAGATCCTGTTGTAGCTGAGTAGTGGCTAGATAAAGTCCAGAAAGTTTTCATCCAGTTACAGGCTACTCCAGAAGAAAAGTTTGATTATGCCAGGTCTCTTTTGCAGAGGGATGCATATGACTGGTGGAAGACGATTCCACATGCCCTGGATGATCCACCAACCTTGACCTACGATGATTTTCTGCGAGAGTTTGAGCAGAAATATACTCCGAGGGAGTATAAAGATGCAAAGAAGATAAAGTTTTTGAGTTTGAAGCAGGATACCAAGACTGTGTCGGAGTATGAGATCAACTTTACCCGATTGAGTTAGTATGCTGGTGGGATTATTTCTGATGAGATTGACCGGTATCGGAGGTTTGAGGAGGGGTTGAGATCCTCTATCATGTGCATTATCGCAGGCTCCTGGTATCAAATTTTTCTCAATTGGTTGCAGCAGCCAGGAGTGCTGAGAGAGTACAGGGTCTTGCAGCAGCTGCTAGGGATGAGGAGACCAAGGCTAGGAGACCTTAGAGTGAGGTAGGATCTTCATCCGTGAAGAGAGGCCGAGGAGGTTATTTTTTGAGATTCAGTAGGAGCCAGAGGCAGTCTGGTAGGTCAGTACAGCAGCAGAGGCAAAGATCGAGACCTACAGTTTCTGTGGCTAGTGCACTGACTCCAGTGGCTCAGAGGTCTGTTCCACCTACTTGTGTCCATTATGGTAAAGCACACGGAGGTGTCTGTTGGTGGAGAGGTACTTTAGTATTGTGCTATAAATGTGGATCACTAGATCATTTTATCAGAGATTGCCCAAAGCCACCAAAGGATAGACAAGTAGATACTGCAGCTTCTCGACCCAGTATTAGAGGGGGTCGTGGTGGCAGAGGTGCTAGCCGAGGATGTAACACCCCGATACCTTATATAAGTACTATACATATACCTGGTATACATACGGTAAATATATAAAGTATAAGGATGCCACTTTTCGTTACCTTTTTAAAACCTGTAAAAGAATTCCAATCCATAATACGTTAATTTAAATAACATTTACCAAATCATTATCTTTATCAAAACTTCATTTATACATATACTTACTTTCTCAAACAAAATACATCAATATAAAAGTTATACATGTATGCATTACTCTCTAGTTGGTCTCGACAAACTTTTATTCTTCTTGTGGCATAACGAAAGACTTCATATCTTCCACCTATTTACCTGCGCGAATACACACCCGCGCTAAGCCCGAGAGCTTAGTAATCCAAATATAAAATAGAAACATATAGTATAGAAGTATTAACATATAATGATATATCAATTCAATATATAATTAGTTCTTAACATACTTTCTTTTCTTTTTAATTTCATCTTTAATATATCCTAGCTAATTTCATATATGATGTACATATATACATAATATTATCACCAACCCCAATGCATCACCAATACTCAAAACCAATATATTAATACCCCCACATTATATATACCATACCAATCATTATTGCAATACACACTTTACATATCATACCAATTATTATTGCAATGCACACATTACATATCATACCACTCATTATTGCAATACACACATTACATATCATACCAATCATTATTGCAATACACACATTACATATCATACCAATCATTATTGCAATACAACATTACATATCATACCAATCATGAATCACATTTCCAATAAAGACAACCTTTATCATCAACCACAATTCATTTACATATTACACTTAATAACATTATATTATTCACAATTCACCATACATTTAATCATTCACCAATTCAAAACCCTAAAACCAACTTAACTCTTGATCCTTCACAATCAACATCCACTTAAACTTACAATCTTCACAACCAAACCAACACCAATTCAACCTTTTAACTTACAATCAATACTAACACTTATAACACAACTCAAACACACCAAATCACAAAATCAACAAACCCTAATTCACTTCACACAAAACTTCAAAATAACCAAGAAAAACAAGAGAGTACTTACCTTAAATGAAGAAATTCCACAAATCTTTAACCAAATCCTTTGTTTCCTTCTTCAATTTAATTCTTGCATCAAGAACACCTCTCTTGCTCTCTCCTTTCTTGAATGGCCGGCTGTTGCGCTCAAATTAACTCTACCACAAAGCGTCACTCGCAAGTATACGAGGTAGCTGTAGCAAAGGTAATCGCCCCAAGGTCGTCTCACAAGGAAGCCAAAGTAGGTAATTGATTATCAAAGTAAAAGTAACAAGTAATTGAAGTAATTTAAATTGCAAAGTAATGAAGAAGATTGATTTAAGTTGAAAACAAATAAAAATAAATAATAGCTTATGTTTTGATTCACTTGATAAAAAGAGTCTAGGGTTTGCACTTCTTTACTACTCATATGTATGAAGGGTTATTCCACTTAACTAATTTAATTTCTAAGATTAAATCTCAAACAACTTAATTAATTGAGTCAAGGAAGTAAGCACTCGCATTCAAACCTCTTACAACTAATCTTGTTATAATTGAAACAATCTTTTTAATAGGTTATATCTCTAATTCACCTAAGTCCTTAATTGAATTGTTCCAGCATTAGATTTCATCTCTCAATCCATCATCTAATACCTAAAACACACAATTGGTGGCCAATCAATTATATGTTAACATTATTTCATTCAATTAAGGCTAAAGAAATCATTAGATAAAAGAATAACCAATTCATACAATTCATAGCAAATCCATACAAACCCTAGACTAGATTAAATTAGTTCATGATGTTATCAAGCATACTCATCTCATTAATAATCAAAGAAATCAATTTAGACATAATAATGTTCATAAACACAATTTCAATGAAACTAAAGAGACAAAGTTTAAGAATAAAACCAAGTTACAAACTCCTTGAAGTTTTTGATGAATCTCTTGATCGAATCTTGCAAGAAGGATGAAACAATGACATGAACAATCTAATCTAAACTAGTTTAATCCAAAGTAAAATCAAAATCCAAGAAAACAAATGTTTAAACCCTAAGATCTCTCTCAGACGGCTGAACTTTGCTCTCAAAAATCGTCAACCCTCCAAAACCTAACTTCTTTTCGCTTTTATATGAAACGTCGGCTTTAAAAAAATTCAGTGCGCGTTAGGTTCATGAGGGACACGGCCAGGTGATGAGGGACACGGCCGTGTGAGGGCTTGTTGGAGGGACATGGCCAGGTGACACAGCCGTGTCCCTTGCCAGTGTTCGCTACTGCCTGCCTTTCGATCCCCTTGTCTTCTTTGTTGAGTGACACGGCCAAGTGAAGCTTGACTTGGCCGTGTTGCAGCTTGATGGAGGGACACGGCCAGGTGACACAGCCGTGTCCCTTGCATGTGTCCACCTCTGTTACTTTGAAACTTTTTGCCTTTGGAATTGGTTGGACACGGCCAAGTCAAGATGACTTGGCCGTGTGGGTCTTCTTTGGAGGGACACGGCCACATGACTTGGCCGTGTCCCTTGCTTGTGTCTGCTACTGGGACTTGCTCTTCCTTTTAACTTGGTATGGGACACGGCCAGTGACTTGGCTGTGTCCTCTGCCTGTGTCAGCTACTGCCCATTTCATCTTCAATTTGTTTCCTTGCCTGTTTTAACCTAACACAAAACTCAAAACAAACTTAAAACACGAAGTAAATAAACAATAACCGATAAAACATAAACACAAACTAAAAACTAGATCAAAAACGACATAAAACTAGCAATAAACTAAAACTACACAATTAAAGAAAACACTAGACAAACCGATAAAAACTAACGAAATACCTAAATAAAACAATAATTAACATAATAAACAAGACACAAAACTTATAACAAAAACTAATAAAACAACTACCCCACACTTAAAACTTTGCTTGTCCTCAAGCAAATTTACATGGCATAAATTAAAAACTCAAGCAATCTTAACTATAATTCCAGTACATAGATGAAATACTTTAAGACATCAGACATAAATAATTGCAATTTCCTTCAATCAAGATTTTCTTAACTCATTCATTGATCCAGACATACAAATTTTGTCTCTCATCTAAGTGTTTCACTCGATTTAAAAGGTTGATCACTCAAACCATTCATAACTGCATACTGCCATAAACTTGCTTAATTATCCAATCTCCCTCACTGATTTTCTCAAGAAATAATCCGAAGGTCTTTCATTTGGATGTAATGGGGCTAAGGTAAAGGTGTGAGAAAAGACATTTAGGCTGGAGCATCAAGAAATGGAGTATCTAAATTAGACACTACTCTTGCTTAAGAAACTCACAACTCCCCAAATGACATACTCACCAATCCATTAATACTTCACATACTTGCATAAATACATGAGTCAACATTCCTCTTTTGATAACCAATGCTAGAACATATATGAATTTTGCATATATATATAACTTTTCTTTATTTGCTTTCTTTTATATTATATATATATTTTTATTTTTTTTTACTTTATATATATATATACAAAATTAAGAATTACATGGAACATCTAGCTTAAAAATGTAGAGGAAAAGAATAATGACTCTTAATCAAATACAATGTGCACAGTATGCATTTCAACCCCCAAATAGCAATTCCACCTTGTTGTTATTTATTTATTTATTTATTTTTTAACTTGCTTACCCCACACTTTGAAACAAACCACCCTATTGTCATATCATAACACTCCATTCCTTAATGCAGGTATGATGAAAATAAGAACATGTTAAGTTGAGAAATGTGTTGATCAACAAGAAAAGGTCAAAGGCTCAACTTGGCTCACTAAGGAAATCAATATTAAGGGAGGTCTCTTTAAGCTAAAGGGGCTAACCTAGTTTGCCTTCATCATTTTAAAATTTGAGATTAAATCATAATGTGAGTTCAATAAGTATGCAAAAGCAAACTCTAGAGATGCAACATCATGAAGGTACACACTTAAGAAAAGAAAATCAATTGACAAAAATATCAAATTTATAAGGCTCAAAACTCACACAGGTGGGTTCACAAAGATTATATGTCATGAATTGCAAAATGCGAAAATTGATCCCGAGTGAATTCAAATGCTCATTTCTATGCTGATACCAAAGTCTCAACTATAATGCTAGAATTAAAGAAAAAATCAATAAATTTTCAACAATTATGCCATGCACAACAAACACAATGAACAAAACAACCACAATAAACAAAACAAAAATTAAAGGAAAGTTTAAAAAAGTACCCCACACTTAAAATTGACATTGTCCTCAATGGAAAACAAGAATAATAAATAAAAAGAGTTAAAGGACAACCTGTCTTCCATGTACCTGGTGAGGCAAAAACCCTAGCTTTCCATCACAAACACAAAAGTTTAATAACAAAAGTACAATAAAATATCCAAACACAAAAGTTTAAACATGAAAAATAAAAACGAAAAATAAAACAAAAATACATTAAACAAAATAAAGCAAGGACTCAAAATCTAAGGAAAAGGTGGGCGGGAAGATGATGCAGCTGAGGAATGGAGACTCAAGATCGTCGCAAGGTTACTGTTAATCTGTTCCAACTGCTGCAATAACTCAGCATGGTTTCGGTCCACCTTGCCATCCAGTCGATCCACTTTGCCCTCCAGGGCCTCAATCCTTATAAGTACCTCTTGATGTTCCGAGACCGGAGCATCCTCATCTAGACCTAAAGAATCCGAGTCTGACTCATCTTCAACCCGGGCTCTCTTCTGCCTGTCTCCCGGTGCTTCAGGCTCAGCTGAAGGCATCACAAAAGTCCCTCTCCTATGCACCACCATTTGCATCTTTTCAAGGGTAGCTAAATCCAAGGAATCATTACCCAAAATTCGAGTCATCCGAGTGGTACTCGGGTCAAAATCCTCCACAAGGGCTACTGCTAATGTAGTGATCAATCCTCCAACACAAATAGCCCCCCTCCTTTTATTAGCTACAGTATCAAAAACATCGGCTAACCAATAGCCGGCACTAATATTCATTTCATTGAAAACACAGTCCAAGAAAAATAGCTCACTCGACTCAACCACACCTGGGCTTTCCTTCCGAGCAAAGAACCCACATGACATAAACATGTGCAAATATCTCAAAGTAGGGTTCCTTAATTTAGATGCTTTGGCCGATTTGGCTACATAAGTGCCCGAGCCTAAGGCACCCCAAGCAAATTGTTGTCTAAAATCTTTGGGTATCGATCTTTCCCCATGTTGATGAAACCCATAGATATCATTCAACTGATCAATAGTAAGCACAAATGATCTACCCATTAATTTAAACATCAGTCTCCTGCAAATTCTCTTATCATCTCTTTCCACCTTAAGAGTTGCCAAAAATTCGAGGGTGAGCTCCTCAAACTGCAGAGGTCTCAATGAGACAAAAGTCTCCCACCCAAGATATTGCACATATCTATAAAAAGCAGTTCTCATTTGCAAAGCATCTAGAGATTCGTCATTCACATACCTTGTCGGGAAAAAACCCCGAGCCAAAAGACTTGCCCTCTTGAGAGATAAAGTTGAGGAGGATGACGAAGCTCCTTCGGCACCAGATTTCTTCTTCTTGCGGTGTGGTACAATTTTAGTTCTTGGCGACATGAAATCTGAGAAATTAACACCCAAAACTGAATTAATCAAAATAATATGAGTAAAGAGCAAGTTTTTAGTGATAATCTCAAGTTTTGTTGGAGTAATTTGAAGTTTAAACGGAAAAGATGGAGTTTTGAAAATAAAAATCAAGAGTTTTGTTGTTGCAGAGAACGAGAGAGAGAGAGGGAAGAAGATAAAAAAAAGTTAGGGATTTATGAAATAAAACTGGGCAAAATCGGGCTTTTAAAAGTCAAAAATTGGAGGACACGGCCGTGTGAGTGCTGACTTGGCCGTTTCTGTGTGTGAAAGTGAAGGGACATGGCCAAGTGGAGAGCACACGGCCGTGTCTCATAGTTTTTGGGGGACACGGCCAGGTGACACGGCCGTGTCCCCTGGGTGTGTCCAAATCTGTATGGAATTGCAAAATCGTTCAAATATTTGAAGGAGTTATGGCCGTGTCCAGTGTGTGACACGGCCAAGGGACACGGCCAAGTCCTTTGGCCATGTCACCTACTGCCTTTTTATAAACTTTAAACATTTTTTTTCGACGATTTTGCAACCTTCTTCGTTAAACACCCTGAAACATAAAGTAAAGAAAAACCGATCAAAGCTCAGTCCATTTATTAAAACCGAACATAAAATTAATTATATATGCAAACTAAAATAAAGTAAAGAAAAACCTTCTTCGTTAAACACCCGCAAAATTTAAAATTACAACTATGAAAAATAAATGCAAACTGATGGGTTGCCTCCCATTTAGCACTTCTTTAATGTCATATAGCTGGACATCATGCAAAGCTTAGGGATCATGAATTAAAGTACTGTCAATGACCCTCACTTCCTGAAATCCTTCATTGTATAGCTTAACTCTCTGTCCATTCACTTTGAAAGTCTCACCTGTTCTAGAGTTAAGTAATTCAATTGCACCAGAAGGATATACCTGAGTTATCTCGAAAGGACCACTCCATCGAGACTTGAGTTTACCTGGAAAAAGACGGAGTCGTGAGTTAAAAAGTAAAACCTTCATACCTGGACTCAATGTCTTTCGCACTATAATTTTATCATGAAGTGCTTTAGTGCGATCCTTGTAAATTCTCGAGCTCTCATAAGCCTCATTCCGCAGCTCATCTAACTCTGAAAGTTGTAGAAATCTTTCTCTCTTCGCTTTGTCCAAGTCCAAATTCTAAGTCTTGATTGCCCAATATGCTCTGTGCTCCAACTTCACTAGTAAGTGACAAGCTTTTCCAAACACCAATCGATATGGACTCATACCTAGAGGAGTTTTGAAAGCAGTTCGATATGCCCATAGTGCATCGTGCAATCTGCTTGCCCAATCCTTCCCGGATGTGTTGACTGTTTTCTCCAGAATTCCTTTTAGCTGCTTGTTGGAAATTTCCACTTGTCCAGAAGTCTGTGGATGGTATGGGGTTGCCACCTTGTGCTTCACACCGGATTTATGCATTAACTTCTCAAAAAGCCTGTTGCAAAAATGGCTCCCCCCATCACTGACTATCACCCTTGGTTTGCCAAACCTGCTAAGAATGTTTTCCTTCACAAATTTAACAACAATATTAGCATCATTAGTACGGGTGGGGATTGCCTCCACCCATTTGGAAACATAATCAACAGCAACTAAAATGTATTCATAACCGAAGGACTTAGGGAAAGGACCCATGAAGTCTATCCCCCACACATCAAACAGTTCAACAATAATATATGACTGAAGGGGCATTTCATTCCTCCTTCCAATGTTACCTACTCTT
Organism: Garcia nutans; assembly: GCA_947685225.1. Classification (NCBI taxonomy): domain Eukaryota; kingdom Viridiplantae; phylum Streptophyta; class Magnoliopsida; order Malpighiales; family Euphorbiaceae; genus Garcia; species Garcia nutans. The sequence goes on along the minus strand of CANTUV010000024.1, from coordinate 7,799,471 downwards.
TGGCAACGATCACAATGCTTACAATAGTCTTGAGCATCTTTAAATAAAGTAGGCCAGTAAAAACCACTTTGAAGCACCTTTTCTGCAGTCTTTCTTCCTCCAAAATGACCCCCACAGTGAAGGTCATGACAAAATTGAAGAACACTCAATTGTTCTTCCTCAGAAACACACCTGCGAACTATCTCATCTTTACAAATCTGGAATAGATAAGGTTCATCCCAAAAATAAAACTTACTCAAGTGTAGAAACCTTTTCTTTTCCTGAAAAGACATTTTAGATCGCAAAATTCCACAAGCAAGATAGTTAGCAATATCTGCAAACCAAGGTGCATTAATTACCACAAACAAATGCTCATCAGGAAATGCTTCTAAATTTTTATGAATGCTATCAGATGCAAGATTTTCACCAAAGTAGGGTAATCTGGATAGATGATCAGCAACAACATTCTCACTACCCTTAGTATCCCTGATCTGGAAATCAAATTCTTGCAATAACAACACCCATCTAATTAAGCGCGGTTTAGCATGCTGTTTTGTTAAAAGATATTTAAGAGCTGCATGGTCAGAATGAACAATAATTTTTGACCCAATTAAATAAGCTCTAAATTTATCTAAAGCAAAAACAACAGCCAACATTTCCTTCTCAGTTGTGGTGTAGTTCATTTGTGCACTATTCAGGGTTAAACTAGCATAATAAATTACCCTCAAGTATTTGTCAACCCTTTGCCCAAGAACAGCTCCTACCGCATGATTAGAAGCATCACACATGATTTCAAAAGGTAAAGACCAGACAGGAGCTACAATCACAGGTGCACTAGTCAATTTTTCCTTAAGGGAATTAAAAGCTTGCATGCATTGTGCTGTAAATTCAAATGGAACATCTTTCCCCAATAAATGGCACAATGGTTGGCTTATTTTGGAAAAATCCTTAATAAACCTCCTGTAAAATCCTGCATGCCCTAAAAAACTTCTTATTCCCTTAACAGAGGTAGGTGGGGGTAACTTAGCAATCAATTCAATTTTAGCCTTATCCACCTCAATCCCTTTATTTGACACCACATGACCTAAGACAATGCCCTGAGTAACCATAAAATGACTCTTTTCCCAACTTAAAGTGAGGTTACATTCAATGCATCTCTCAAGCACTCGAACAAGTTTATCGAGGCAATTATTAAAAGAATTACCAAAAACAGAAAAATCATCCATAAATACCTCAATAAAATCATCGATCATATCTGAGAAGACAGACATCATGCATCTCTGAAAAGTTGCAGGTGCATTGCACAAGCCAAAGGGCATACGTCGAAATGCATAAGTCCCAAAAGGGCAAGTAAAGGTTGTCTTGGACTGATCCTCTGGAGCTATTGGCACCTGATAGTACCCTGAAAGGCCATCCAGAAAATAATAATGTGAGTGTCCAGAAAGTTTATCTAACATTTGATCAATAAAAGGAAGAGGGAAATGATCTTTCTTTGTAGCATTGTTCAACTTCCTATAATCGATGCACATTCTCCATCCAGTAGTAGTCCTAGTAGGAACCAACTCATTATTCTCATTTTTCACCACAGTGATTCCAGATTTCTTAGGAACTACATGTACTGGGCTCACCCACTCACTATTAGCAATTGGATAAATTACTCCTTCATCCAGCAATTTGAGCACTTCCTTCTTAACCACTTCACTCATATTTGGGTTAAGTCTCCTTTGGGTTTCCCTCACAGGTTTAGCTCCCTCTTCTAAAGTGATTCTATGCATGCACATGGAAGGGCTAATACCCTTGATGTCACTCAATCCCCATCCTATTTCTCTCTTCAATCTTTTAAGCTCACTCACTAACCTCATCTCCTCCCCTTCACTAAGTTCACTAGATATTATCACAGGTAAAGTATTGTGATCTCCCAAAAACACATATTTCAGGTTCTTAGGTAACTCTTTCAGCTGTAACTCTAGTGAGGGGTTCTTCTCTTCTTTTTCAATGGGGAAAAGTTCAAAAATTAGGTCATCCTTGAACTCCTCTATTTCAGCATCCTCTAAAGTCTCAAGATAACTGGCTATTTCTGTATCACAAATTTCCATATCACTACCCAAAGTCAATGCCAGCTCCAATTTATCAGAGGAACCTGTCTGCAAGAAAACATCTGAAATAACTGCATCAACACAATCAATGAAAGAACAATCCTCATATAAAGCAGTTGTAGGAATAGGAGAAGTGTTAAAAATAGAAAATTCCACAGTTTGTCCCAAAACAGTCATTGATAATTTTCCATTCTTAACATCTATCAAAGTATTGGTAGTTGCCATAAAAGGCCTACCCAGCAGAATGGTGTTTGCAGATGGTGAAGAATTACCTACTTCCATGTCAAGAACAATGAATCAACAGGAACTATCAAACCACCAACTTTAACTAACACATCTTCTATAACCCCTTTCGGGAATCTAAGAGATCTATCAGCTAATTGCAATACCATTTTTGTTGGTTTAAGTTCTCCTAATTCCAAATCAAGATAAACAGAATAAGGCATTAAATTCACACTAGCCCCTAAATCACACATGACCTCAGTACATTTTCCATTCCCCATAGTAATTTGAATAATAAAACTTCCAGGATCCTTTAGCTTAGGAGGTAGTTTATGCTGCAAAACAGCACTAGCTACCTCAGAAACTATCACCTTTTCATTCGGCTCATACCTTTTTTTCTTGGTATTCAGTTCTTTGAAGAATTTAGCATAAGCCGGCATGTTCTTAATTGCTTCAAGTAAAGGTAAGTTGATACTTACCTTAGATAGCATGTTGAAGATATCTGAAAACTGCTTATCTTTTTTATCATCCTTCAACCTGCTAGGGAACGGTATAGGTGGCCTGTATGGATTGCTTGCCTTGTGCAAATCTGGTGTAGAGGTCTTCTCCACTAATCTTTCTTCAGCACCTTTGTTATCTTGTTCTCCTTCCTTTTTCTTTTCTTGCTCACCTGCATTTACAGAGTTATTTTCAACATTATTATTAATTACCTTGCCACTCCTAAGAACAGTCACTGCTTGTGCCTGCTCAGGTTGACTTGGAAACTTCCCCTTTTGTTGAATCTGCATCTGTTGTGCAAGTTGCCCCACTTGGGTCTCCACCTTCTTAAAAGATGCCTCCAAGGAATCCAGCCTCTTGTTGTTCATCTCTTGGTTTTGAGCACTGGCTTTGATAAAAGCCTGTAAACTTTCCTCCAAACTCTCTCTCTTAGGCTGACCTTGATTTTGATTTGAGGATTGGCCCTGCTGGTTCTGTCTCTGGAGCAAATGGAAAGGCTGTTGAGCATTATTTGTCGTCCAGGAAAAATTGGGGTGGCTCCTCCAACCAGGATTGTAAGTGTTGGAGTAAGGATCATTCCTGGCTCTTGGTTGAAATCCTCCCATAGCATTAACTTGCTCAGCTTCATTCCCAAAAGTCTCATATGCAGAGGGACATAAATTTGCTCCATGCCCAAATGTCCCACAGATTTCACACACTTCTTGAGTAGATGAAGAAATATTGTTCTTCATGTTTAGCATCTGAACCTGTCTTGTCAACTCAGCTATTTGACTAATCATTTCAGTATTGGCTTCCAGTTGATTTACCCCCTTGCTTCTTCCCCTTACACTCTTTTGTTGAGAATTAGCTCCCAACATCTCAAAGATCTCATAAGTCTCATCAGCTGTCTTTTCTCCCATGGCTCCCCCAGCTGCATTATCAACAGTGTTCTGAAATTGCTAGGTGAGACCATCATAGAAAAACTGATTAAGGAGTTGAAGTGGGTAGTGATGATGTGGACACTGGATCAATAGCATCTTGAATCTGTCCCAAGCCTCATGAAATGGCTCTCCTTCAAACTGAGAGAATGTAGCAATCTTCCCTCTCAACTCAGCTGTATTTTGGTGTGAATAGAACTTGCCCATGAATTTATTGTAAACTTGCTCCCAAGTTGTCAGTGAATTTTCAGACAACATCATGAGCCAGCTCTTTGCCCTATCCTTCAAAGTATAAGGGAAACATCTCATCCTCAAATGATCTTCTGTTAGTCCTCCTAAAGGAAAAGTGTTGAGGGTGGAGTAGAAATCCCTAATAAAATTCAAAGGATCTTCATTTGGAAATCCATAGAATGATGGCAGCATGTTGTAGTGAATGTTCTTCAACTCATAGTTCCTTGCTGCATCTGTCAGTCTTATGCAAGAAGTGGAAGTCCCAATGACAGGTCTAGCAAAATCTCTCATGGTTCTTTGCCTTTCTTCAGCCATCTTTACAGATTTTTCAGATTCTGACTCAAAATCCGAAATGTCTTCCTCTGAAGTATCAAATCCGATGTAGAGCTCAAACTCCTCTCTGCTCCTTTTTACTCTCTGAATTTTTGGAATGAATGGGTGCAATTCTCCTTCGAGTGATCTCCTGCCTTGCATAAACAAAAATTTCTAGAAAAAGAAATATCAAAAGCAAAAGACAAATAAAATAAAATGAAAACAATGAAAAATTAACTCTAAGTATTTAAATTTTTTTTAAATAAACAATTACGCCAATTAGCATCCCCGGCAACGGCGCCAAAAACTTGTTGCGCTCAAATTAACTCTACCACAAAGCGTCACTCGCAAGTATACGAGGTAGCTGTAGCAAAGGTAATCGCCCCAAGGTCGTCTCACAAGGAAGCCAAAGTAGGTAATTGATTATCAAAGTAAAAGTAACAAGTAATTGAAGTAATTTAAATTGCAAAGTAATGAAGAAGATTGATTTAAGTTGAAAACAAATAAAAATAAATAATAGCTTATGTTTTGATTCACTTGATAAAAAGAGTCTAGGGTTTGCACTTCTTTACTACTCATATGTATGAAGGGTTATTCCACTTAACTAATTTAATTTCTAAGATTAAATCTCAAACAACTTAATTAATTGAGTCAAGGAAGTAAGCTCTCGCATTCAAACCTCTTACAACTAATCTTGTTATAATTGAAACAATCTTTTTAATAGGTTATATCTCTAATTCACCTAAGTCCTTAATTGAATTGTTCCAGCATTAGATTTCATCTCTCAATCCATCATCTAATACCTAAAACACACAATTGGTGGCCAATCAATTATATGTTAACATTATTTCATTCAATTAAGGCTAAAGAAATCATTAGATAAAAGAATAACCAATTCATACAATTCATAGCAAATCCATACAAACCCTAGACTAGATTAAATTAGTTCATGATGTTATCAAGCATACTCATCTCATTAATAATCAAAGAAATCAATTTAGACATAATAATGTTCATAAACACAATTTCAATGAAACTAAAGAGACAAAGTTTAAGAATAAAACCAAGTTACAAACTCCTTGAAGTTTTTGATGAATCTCTTGATCGAATCTTGAAAGAAGGATGAAACAATGACATGAACAATCTAATCTAAACTAGTTTAATCCAAAGTAAAATCAAAATCCAAGAAAACAAATGTTTAAACCCTAAGATCTCTCAGACGGCTGAACTTTGCTCTCAAAAATCGTCAACCCTCCAAAACCTAACTTCTTTTCGCTTTTATATGAAACGTCAGCTTTAAAAAAATTCGGTGCACGTTAGGTTCATGAGGGACACGGCCAGGTGATGAGGGACACGGCCGTGTGAGGGCTTGTTGGAGGGACACGGCCAAGTGACATAGTCGTGTCCCTTGCCAGTGTTCGCTACTGCCTGCCTTTCGATCCCCTTGTCTTCTTTGTTGAGTGACACGGCCAAGTGAAGCTTGACTTGGCCGTGTTGCAGCTTGATGGAGGGACACGGCCAGGTGACACAGCCGTGTCCCCTGCATGTGTCCACCTCTGTTACTTTGAAACTTTTTGCCTTTGGAATTGGTGGGACACGGCCAAGTCAAGATGACTTGGCCGTGTGGGTCTTCTTTGGAGGGACACGGCCACATGACTTGGCCGTGTCCCTTGCTTGTGTCTGCTACTGGGACTTGCTCTTCCTTTTAACTTGGTATGGGACACGGCCAGTGACTTGGCCGTGTCCTCTGCCTGTGTCAGCTACTGCCCATTTCATCTTCAATTCGTTTCCTTGCCTGTTTTAACCTAACACAAAACTCAAAACAAACTTAAAACACGAAGTAAATAAACAATAACCGATAAAACATAAACACAAACTAAAAACTAGATCAAAAACGACATAAAACTAGCAATAAACTAAAACTACACAATTAAAGAAAACACTAGACAAACCGATAAAAACTAACGAAATACCTAAATAAAACAATAATTAACATAATAAACAAGACACAAAACTTATAACAAAAACTAATAAAACACCGGCACACCAAAGAGAAGAAAAGAAAAATAAACAAAAGTCAACTTCCTCTTCTTCTTTAAATCTCCACCAAGAGATTTTAACCAAGCAATTACCTATATACCTTTTTCCATTTAACTTAACTTTTGTCACTTGTATGCCCATAATAGTAATTTCACATATCCAAATAAATATCCTCTTTTATTGACTCTCCCTTTTGACTAATGTATATGTTAGTTATACCACCATATACCCAACATATACATTTCTCTCTACACCTTACTTTCCTTTTTAAAACAACACATACACATTCTCTTTTAATTTCTTTCCTCTTTCAAATCAAATTTACATTCAATCCAATTAAAACAACAACAATATTTAAGACTTCTAGGGCATACATGGGGATATTACAATTCTCTCCCCCTTAAATAATTTCGTCCTCGAAATTATCTAGTATAATTGTAATCCATTCATAATACCATATCATCTTAATTTCCATATGAAGTTAATTATACACTTAAGTCATTATATCATCAAATCATATAGCTTCAACTCTCCTCTTTAGAATCAACCACCTTCTTTAAATTCCATAACTCATCATTCTATATGTTTATACATCTTATTACTTCCTTAATCAAACATTCAAAAGAACTCATTACATTTCTTGTTAATGTCTTTATACAAGAATCAGATCATTTTATATTACACTTATACTCCATCTAATCTTTATATTTTAATATATATTATTCTTTCACTCCTTTGTAATTATTCTCTTAACTTTAACCTTAAAAACCATTGACTTATATCTGAGCATTAATTATCCCTTCATTACAATCACTGTCTAAATAGAAATTTATCACCCTCAATAGATAACAAAATCCTGATTTTTCATAAATGGAGTTATTTCTTTAGCATGCTTTTCACTTAACTTACATATTAATACATTACCATGTAAATAATTACACTCTTGGTACTACTATACACATGAAATTTCAATAATGATTCATAATCTTAGCCAATTCTAGATCCATTGATCTATCTGTCACAATATATCCACATTCAAAATTTATTCAATTTCAACCAACAATTAATATATTTGACTTATCATAAAATTTCACCATATTCATATATGTATATATATAACTTCATTCCATTAGGGCAAACTTATATTCAATTCCTGATCTCTTCTGATCCATTTTCAGTCAAATCATCATGATAACAAATCACTTCAAATTATCTGTTAATATACACATAGTTTATTCTCTATTGTCTTATTATAATACCCACCAATTCTTATAAAGATTTTATACTATATTTACTATCTACAATTCATTCACTCAAACCTCGAGTTACATACCTTAAACATATTCAGTATAACTTCCAGTCATATTCTATAATTTCTCCCTTTTTAATATCTCTTCACAATTATAACCAAATTTTTAACATAAAATGATAAAGTACAACTTTATCCATCATAACTTATAACTATACTTCTTAAACAAAATTTTCAATCTCACCAAACCAGTATTGCAATCATTTTAGTTAAGATCCAAATCCATGGATAACAAATTAACCGATCAAATATACTAGACAAAACACATGGCTTTAAGAGATTAATATTCAAGCCTGGAACTTTCAAATCAATACTGTTCTTCTCATAATTTTATTCTCAATCTATACAAATACAAGACTAAGGTATATCTCAAGAATTACATATTCCTTCTTTGTATTTTTACCATATCAGAAGTTAACACATTCCAATTCTATTTCAAACCAATTTACACTCGAATAAATGATCTTTATCAACTTAATTCATATTTCAACAATATTACTATATACATATTCAGTCATGTGCAGTTCCCTTACAATTTCTATTCGTCACTTCATTTCTAATCCATCTACAATCTCTTATAATATATATATAGAACTTTCCATATGTGAATACCTTGAAATTCTAAATATCACATGATCATCACATTCAATGCTCATCATAACAATTTCCACTGTCCCATATTACTCAAGTCCCTTTCATGCTCACTTCCACCACATAATCCATCTAGCTTTACACAATTCAAGACCTAATCTCTCTTAGGTCCACTAATACATACAACATCATTTCCATATTACAAATTCTATAATTATACCACATACATATTCGTAACTCACCTTCATAATAATTTTCACTTTTTTTTATCGTAATTTCGTTCATATTGAAAAACTCAGTTCACAAATCATATACATGTATACACTTAATTTTATGCTCTTATTTTATTTCCCTTTTTCATACATTCAATACAAATTTAATGTTTATCATTTTCTTTTAAACATTGTCATTCTCATTCTTCCAATATGATGTAAAGCATTTATTCACACTACAATGTATATATATATTCTGACTATACTAACACTTCACATTCATCTTGATCATATTCCCAATGTGACATCTCTTTCACTTTCGTTTTTTTTTTAAAAAAAAACATTTAATATACTTTCATAACCATCTTTACTCTTTGCAGTTAAAATAACTTAAAATAACTCATTTTCATTTGCTTATCCACTTCCCTTTTTACTTTAAAACAATTTCTCATACTATCAATCACATTACTCAATTCATAATGCTTTAATGTGGAATATTAGTCATTTCGCCTAGCTCATGTATTGAATATACATTAAACCATCAATATACCAAATTTTTTTTTCTTTTTTTCAAATTCCACTAAAACTTTAACTTCTCAATTTACTACTTTGTTTAAGCTTCAATTTACCAAACTCATCTTTTCTAATATCACTTAAAAAAAAACATCTTCCAAATATATATCACAAAGCAATATTAAAACATATAATTTCCACAATCATAAAGCTCACTTCAAAAATCTCAAATATCACATATTATCACCATCACCATGAGCTTTCACAATACCCAAGCATCTCACATTTCTAACATTGAATTTACCAGGTTCGCATTAAAATAACAATATCAACTTATTTTCTTACTTAACCAATATCATCTCTTTTTCCTTTAACCAAAACCTTAACTTTATATATATATATATATATCCCAACTTTAAATAATCACACTTTGTCTATACTAACCAACTCATTCAATATTCCACCATACTCTCCTCATTTAAAACATAACTTTCAGTCTTAACAATCCAACAATATTTCCTCTGTCTAATAACCCCAACATAAACTTTATTATAAAGAGGTTCAAAGTGTAGAAGAAAGAGTACATACTCTTATCTTAATTTGTTTTCAACTCATTTTCAACTTTATTCTCCTTTTCATTTCTTTATGTTTCAATTCATATTATGTCCTACATAATATTGCTCAAAAACATCAACATTACATTCCATGTTGCACACAACATGACATTTTCATATGCATCATCAATATACATATATCACATTACATTTCACAATTAGTTTCTCATAATCAATTAGGCACTATGCCTCAATTATAATTCATTTCCAACATCATTGCCAACAATCATGGTTTCTCATCACATCAAAATGGTATACACATATATCATCAATTATGTTAAACATCTCATATAACACAAATATTCTACAATTCATATAATGCCACATCCGAGACCAACCTAGGTGTCAATGCATATGCACATATTACAAATTTCATTCCAAAATTTTTCCTTTTTACTTCTATTTAAACTTTTCAAAACTTTTTTTTTTAATTCTATTTATATTTCTTCAAAAATTCTCTTTTTAGTTTCACTTAGGCCGAGAATCTCGAACCTAAGCTCTGATACCAAAATAATTGTAACACCCCGATACCTTATATAAGTACTATACATATACCTGGTATACATACGGTAAATATATAAAGTATAAGGATGCCACTTTTCGTTACCTTTTTAAAACCTGTAAAAGAATTCCAATCCATAATACGTTAATTTAAATAACATTTACCAAATCATTATCTTTATCAAAACTTCATTTATACATATACTTACTTTCTCAAACAAAATACATCAATATAAAAGTTATACATGTATGCATTACTCTCTAGTTGGTCTCGACAAACTTTTATTCTTCTTGTGGCATAACGAAAGACTTCATATCTTCCACCTATTTACCTGCGTGAATACACACCCGCGTTAAGCCCGAGAGCTTAGTAATCCAAATATAAAATAGAAACATATAGTATAGAAGTATTAACATATAATGATATATCAATTCAATATATAATTAGTTCTTAACATACTTTCTTTTCTTTTTAATTTCATCTTTAATATATCCTAGCTAATTTCATATATGATGTACATATATACATAATATTATCACCAACCCCAATGCATCACCAATACTCAAAACCAATATATTAATACCCCTACATTATATATACCATACCAATCATTATTGCAATACACACTTTACATATCATACCAATTATTATTGCAATACACACATTACATATCATACCACTCATTATTGCAATACACACATTACATATCATACCAATCATTATTGCAATACACACATTACATATCATACCAATCATTATTGCAATACAACATTACATATCATACCAATCATGAATCACATTTCCAATAAAGACAACCTTTATCATCAACCACAATTCATTTACATATTACACTTAATAACATTATATTATTCACAATTCACCATACATTTAATCATTCACCAATTCAAAACCCTAAAACCAACTTAACTCTTGATCCTTCACAATCAACATCCACTTAAACTTACAATCTTCACAACCAAACCAACACCAATTCAACCTTTTAACTTACAATCAATACTAACACTTATAACACAACTCAAACACACCAAATCACAAAATCAACAAACCCTAATTCACTTCACACAAAACTTCAAAATAACCAAGAAAAACAAGAGAGTACTTACCTTAAATGAAGAAATTCCACAAATCTTTTAACCAAATCCTTTGTTTCCTTCTTCAATTTAATTCTTGCATCAAGAACACCTCTCTTGCTCTCTCCTTTCTTGAATGGCCGGCACACCAAAGAGAAGAAAAGAAAAATAAACAAAAGTCAACTTCCTCTTCTTCTTTAAATCTCCACCAAGAGATTTTAACCAAGCAATTACCTATATACCCTTTTCCATTTAACTTAACTTTTGTCACTTGTATGCCCATAATAGTAATTTCACATATCCAAATAAATATCCTCTTTTATTGACTCGCCCTTTTGACTAATGTATATGTTAGTTATACCACCATATACCCAACATATACATTTCTCTCTACACCTTACTTTCCTTTTTAAAACAACACATACACATTCTCTTTTAATTTCTTTCCTCTTTCAAATCAAATTTACATTCAATCCAATTAAAACAACAACAATATTTAAGACTTCTAGGGCATACATGGGGATATTACAGAGGAGGTCGGACATGGTCTAGTCAGAGAGAAGGTTCTACTGAAGGTAGTAGACCAGATGAGGCAGGGCCATCACAACAGCTTTATGTGAAGCAGAGGCAGCTGGATGCTTTAGCTGTTATTGCGGGTACTTTTTCTTTATTCTGTACTTCAGTTCTTGCTTTGTTAGATCCTGGATCAACTCATTCATACATTAGTTCATCCATCTTGCCTGTGACTAATTTGTATTCAGAGTCCCTAGGATTTAATGTTTTGGTGACAAATCCTTTAGGGCATAGTGTTGTAGTTAGTAAGGTGCACCGTAATAGTTTGGTTGTGGTTCGGGATGAGGAGTTCCTTGGTGATTTAATTTAGATGCCTTTCAAGGAGTATGATTTAATTTTAAGCATGGATTAGTTATCTAAGCATATGGCTATGGTAGATTATCAGCAAAAGTGTGCTATCCTGAGAACCTGTGATGGTAGGGATGTGATGGTATCTAGTAAGCAGGGACATCTTTCATCCATGTCTGTTTCAGCTGTTTCAGCTAGGAGGATGATTTGGAAAGGATGTGATGCTTATCTTGCTCATGTTGTAGACACCAGAGTAGTGGGTTTCCAACTTGACAGTATACCCACAGTTGCTGAATTCCCATATATTTTTCCTAAGGAGTTGCCAGGAATACCCCTGAGAGAGAGGTTGAGTTTGGTATCGATTTGTTTCCTGGTACTACTCCCATCTCTGTTACTCCTTATCGCATGGCACCTGCTGAGTTGAGAGAGCTGAACGTGCAGTTCCAAAAGTTATTAGATAAAGGGTTCCTTCACCCTAGTGTGTCTCCGTGGAGAGCGTCCATTTTATTTGTGAAGAAGAAGGATGGTACTTTAAGATTGTGCATTGATTATAGGCAGTTGAATAAAGTGACTATCAAGAACAAGTATCCTTTGCCTAGGATAGATGATCTCTTTGATCAGTTGAAAGGAGCAGCGGTATTCTCTAAGATTAATTTGAGATTAGGGTACTATCAGTTGAGAGTCAGAGATGAAGATGTATCTAAGATAGCTTTTCGTACGAGGTATGGGCATTATGAGTCTTTGGTGATACCTTTTAGGTTGATGAATGCACCAACATTATGGATTTGATGAACAGGGTATTCAGACCCTATCTAGATTAATTTGTGGTGGTCTTTATTGATGATATTTTGGTGAATTCATGTAATGAGGAGGATCATGACAAGCATTTGCGGATTGTATTGCAGACTTTGAGAGAGAAGCAGTTGTATGCTAAGCTGTCTAAATGTGAGTTTTGACTTGATCAAGTGACTTTTCTTGGTCATGTGGTTTCCGCACAAGGTATTAGAGTTGATCCGAGTAAGTTGAGGCTATTTTGAATTGGAGTCCACCGAAGACTGTGACAGAGGTTAGAAGTTTTCTGGGTTTGGCAGGCTATTATTGACGGTTTGTGAAAGGTTTTTCTATGATATCTACTCCACTCACCAGATTACTTCGGAAGGGAGTTAGATTCATGTGGACAGATCGGTGTCAGGCGAGTTTTGAGCAGCTGAAGGAGATGTTGACTCAGGCTCCTATTCTTACTCTACCTGTGGAAGGTAAACCTTATGTGATTTATAGTGATGCTTCACATAGTGGTTTAGGTTGTATTCTAATGCAGGAGGGTATAGTCATTGCTTATGCCTCTCGACAGTTCAAGTTGCATGAGCTAAATTATCCAACACATGATTTGGAATTAGCAGCCATAGTTTTTGCTTTGAAGATTTGGCGACATTACTTGTATGGGGAGAAGTGTTTCATTTATATGGATCACAAGAGTTTGAAATATCTGGGTGTTCAGAAAGAGTTGAATCTTCGGTGGAGAAGATGGTTAGAGTTGATTAATGATTATGATTGTTTAATTGACTATCATCCTAGTAAGGCAAATGTTGTTGCTAATGCCTTGAGTCAAAAGTCTTTGGCAGGTTTGACTGCTTATTCTCTCTTGTTGCTTGTTGAGTTGAGAGCATTGCATGCTAGATTTGAGTCTTTTGATGATGGTACATTAATGACTCAGTTGCAATTGAGGCCAGTGTTATTGGACCAAATTAGAGAGACTCAGTTGGCAGATGAGAAAATCCAGAAAGCTGTATTGGATTGCCAAAAAGGAGAAAGTCGAGACTTTCATGTGAGAAGTGATGGCAGTTTGTGGTATAAAAATAGGTTGTGTATTTCTAATGATGCAAGACTAAAAAAGATAATTTTGGAGGAAGCACATCAATTAGCTTATGCTATGCACCCTGAGAGTACCAAGATGTATTAGGATTTGAAGCAATATTATTGGTGGTTAGGTATGAAGAGGGACATAGTAGAGTTTGTATCTAGATGTCTGACTTGTCAGAGAGTGAAGGCTGAACACCAAGTTCCTTCAGGATTACTTCAGCCATTATCAGTGCCAGAGTGGAAATGGGAGCGAGTGACAATGGATTTTGTGACTGGTTTGCCCTTGACTCAGAAGAAGCATGATGCCATTTGCGTGATTGTTGATCGGATGATGAAGACAGCTCATTTTCTTCCAGTTCGAATGGATTATTCTCTTGAGAGGTTGGCTGAGCTGTATATCAGTGAGATAGTGAGATTGCATAGAGTCCCAATTTCTTTGGTATCCAATTGAGATCCACGATTTACTTTGAGGTTTTGGAAGAGTTTACAGGATGCTTTAGGTTCCCGGTTACATTTTAGCACTGCTTTCCATCCTCATACAGATGGGCAGTGTAACGCCCCCGTACCCCATATATGCACACCGCATACACCCACACAACACGCGATATACGTATACCGGATAAAGGGGTGCCACGGTTCATTTTAAACAAACCAAACTTTAATCTTTAACATATAAGCATCATAAGTCAGTCCGAATAAACTTAAAACATTTAATCTATATTATAAATAGTAATAGAGAAAATATTTCTTCGTTAAAATACATATATATAACATTAGTACCCAAAAGCTTATCTAAAACAGTCTGTTCAAAATATTTGATAATTAAGCAGCGGAAAATATGTATGTTTACATCAAAATCAATAAGTACGAAAATATGAAGTTTATACATGCTAGCAGTTCGTCTCTGATCTTGATGTCCACAACTCAACATTGCTCTCACAAACTCAAGCCTAGACTCGACTTGGTCTAGATGAGCTCTCCGGCACAACCGGATCTACCTTGTCACCTGCACTATGAACCACAATCGCGCTAAGCAGAAAGCTTAGTGGTACAAACTTTGATTCAATATAGATTAATGCGATGCTCATACACAATACATATGAATATGTTAACTCATTACCTTATATATTTCAACATATTAATCATTTGCATCACATTTCATAATTCACATCAGCAAAGACAAACATGGGCCAAAAAAGGATCTAATATGCTATTCAAAGTTCAGAGTTACTGCTTTGGTCCATAATCACATTTATCAAGCCTGTAGGCGATATATATATCCATGGATAATGTAACAGACCCAGTCTCTTGGACCTCAACCCGGCTAGACCCTAGGGCCCCAATATCTTGGTCCTTAACCCGGCTAGACTGTTACTGTTTTTGAGGCTTACGACCCGGTCTTTTCACCTGCCCAACGATTCATAGGCATGCCGCCAAACCCAAAACTCTGAAAATTGAATAACATACTAGGCACACAATTAATTCATTTATCTCATTATCAATCTCATTCACAATTCATTTCTCATTTCCTTTCTCATAATCAAACTAGGCTCATTGCCCTAATATATCATCTTTTCTCAATTTTTCTCATTCTTATATTTCATCTCAATATTGATTGGTTACATTATGTTTTCACATCTCATATCACCTATTTCCACATTTCTTTTCATATACAATACTTTACTCAATTGCATTGATACATCAATAAAATTCACATTATGCATATCACAACATATAACTCATTCATCAACAATGTATCAAGTAACTTAACACATTTTTAACTAAATGTGTTAAGTCCCAATGTCATATAAATGTATACAATCATTCAAAGTTTATACTTACCTCTAAGAGCAACAACACCACTCTATCAACTCCTCTTCCAAGATAACTCTCAACACTTGAATAAAGGTAGCTCAACTCTCTTCAAAACCTAATCCAAAGGTGATCATACACACTCACTTAGAGATACACAAGAAGAAAATAAGAAAGAGAACTATCTAGGGCAAACTCTACACTTGACACGCCCAACAACACGGGCGTGTCCCTGACCGTGCCCTAAACTCACAACACATAAGCTTTGACACGCTCAGTGACATGGGCGTGTCACTGGCCGTGTCAATCCTCCAACCACTTTTTCCCAAATCTCCTGCACCGATCAATCTCATCTGAAATAATTTCACCTGCATAATGACTCAATCTGATGAACTCTATCTCACACTCTGTCACCGTCTGGTTATCCTGCCCTAGATTCAGAAACTCCATCTTCTTAGCATCCTTATACTCCCTTGGAGTATACTTCTGTTCAAACTCCCGTAGAAAATCACCATAAGACAAAGTCGGTGGATCATCCATGGCATGGGGAGCCGTCTTCCACCAATCATACGCATCTCTCTGCAGAAGAGATCTAACATAATCAAACTTCTCTTTAGGAGTGGCTTGCAACTGGATAAATACCCTTTAAACTCTATCCAACCACTACTCAGCTACAGTAGGATCTGTAGTACCAAAGAAGTCCTCAGCTTTGAACTTCTTCAATTTATCATAATGCCTCATTGGTATTTTTCGGTACTTGCGGCTGTGGCGGCAGTGGCGACTGCTACACTGGAGCCTGCCTCAAAAAATCTACTACATACAGTAACCAAACAACCAAAATCTCATCAGCAGCGGTCTCTCTGGCATAAGAGTAGGTGACTCACCAGCTATCTCAACCCTACCTCCATCTCTACCCTCAACAAGAGCTACACTCTCAGCACTACCTTCTATAGACTGAAGTGACTGAGATTCCATCACTACCTATATCTGCAAACATAGCAGAATTACCCCATCAAATATCAGAAACTGCCAATGCCAATGCATGTATCTTATTTAAAAATCATATTTTAAAATCAAAATTTTGTTTTTCTTACAATTCACCTAGGTTGAGAATCTCAAACCTAGGCTCTAATACCAAAATAGTTGTACCACCCCCCGTACCCCATATACGCACACCGCATACACCCACACACACGCGATATACGTATACCGGACAAAGGGGTGCCACAGTTCATTTTAAACAAACCAAACTTTAATCTTTAATATATAAGCATCATAAGTCAGTCCGAATAAACTTAAAACATTTAACCTATATTATAAATAGTAATAGAGAAAATATTTCTTCGTTAAAATACATATAAATATATATATATAACATTAGTACCCAAAAGCTTATCTAAAATAGTCTGTTCAAAATATTTGATAATTAAGCAGCGGAAAATACGTATGTTTACATCAAAATCAATAAGTACGAAAATATGAAGTTTATACATGATGGCAGTTCGTCTCTGATCTTGATGTCCACAACTCAACACTGCTCTCATAAACTCAAGCCTAGACTTGACTTGGTCTAGATGAGCTCTCCGGCACAACCGGATCTACCCAGTCACCTGCGCGATGAACTACAATCGCGCTAAGCAGAAAGCTTAGTGGTACAAACTTTAATTCAATATAGATCAATGCGATGCTCATACACAATACATATGAATATGTCAACTCATTACCTTATATATTTCAACATATTAATCCTTTGCATCACATTTCATAATTCACATCAGCAAAGACAATGGGCCCAAAAAGGATCTAATATGCTATTCAAAGTTCAGAGTTACTGCTTTGGTCCATAATCACATTTATCAAGCCCATAGGCGATATATATATATCCATGGATAATGTAACAGACCCAATCTCTTGGACTTTAACCCGGCTAGACCCTAGGGCCCCAGTATCTTGGTCCTCAACCCGGCTAGACTGTTACTGTTTTTTAGGCTTACGACCCGGTCTTTTTACCTCAAAAACATCATATTTCACATTTTTCAGCTGGGCTCAGCTTACGACCCGATCTTTTTACCTGCCCAGCGATTCATAGGCATGCCGCCAAACCCAGAACTCTGAAAATTGAATAACATACTAGGCATACAATTAATTCATTTATCTCATTATCAATCTCTTTCACAATTCATTTCTCATTTCATTTCACATAATTAAACTAGGCTCATTGCCCTAATATATCATCTTTTCTCAAATTTTCTCATTCTTCTATTTCATCTCAATATCGATTGGTTACATTATGTTTTCACATCTCATATCACCTATTTCCACATTTCTTTTCATATACAATACTTTACTCAATTGCATTGATACATCAATAAAATTCACATTATGCATATAACAACATATAACTCATTCATCAACAATGTATCAAGTAACTTAACACATTTTAAACTAAATTTGTTAAGTCCCAATGTTATATAAATGTATACAATCATTCAAAGTTTGTACTTACCACTAAGAGCAACAACACCACTCTATCAACTCCTCTTCCAAGATAACTCTCAACACTTGAATAAAGGTAGCTCAACTCTCTTCAAAATCTAATCCAAAGGTGATCATACACACTCACTTAGAGATACACAAGAAGAAAATAAGAAAGAGAACTATCTAGGGCAAACTCTACACTTGACACGCTCAACAACGCGGGCGTGTCCCTGACCATGCCCTTAACTCACAACACAGAAGCTTTGACACGCTCAGTGACATGGACGTGTCACTGGCCGTGTCAATCCTCCAACAACATAGTAGCTATGACACGCTCAGTGACATGGGTGTGTCACTGGCCGTGGCAATGCTACAACAACACAGAAGTTGTGACACGCTCAGTGACATGGGCGTGTCACTGTTCATGTCACCAACCCAGAAAATAAAACCAACGACACACCAAAAGACATGGCCATGCTCCTGGGCGTGTCAGGCCAAAAACCCTGAAATCGACACCAACAAAGCCACGACCAACAATCATCTTCCAATAGCCATATCAACAACACATAGCTCAACTAAAACCATCAACAACTCAAAAATACTTGAGTAAACCTTAAAACAACTCAATTACAAACATCAAACACAAACACCACCATATATCACAACTCAAACTCACAACACCCATAACTCTTGTCTCTTCAATCCTAACCCAAAAATCAAAGTTACCAAGACAAAACACTTCAAACACACCAAAATAACCATAAACATATCTACAACAACCATCCAACAAACCCAAGAACACAAACTCAAAAGAAAACCAAGAAACAAGTTGGAAACTTACCAAAAGTGAAGAAAATCCTTAAAACTCCAACTTGATCTCTTGAAAACCTTCAATCTCTTGAGCTTGGAAGCAACAAAATCTCTTCTTCTTTGGTCGATAAGGGTGGCCAGCCAAAGAGAAGAAAAAGAAGAAGATGAAGATGAAAGAAAGAAGGAAAGAAAGAAAGTCAACACTCTTCTCTTTTAACCAAACCACTTTTCCCCAAATCACTCTCCACCATACATTTAAACAATATAATATTCAACCACTAACATCATCTTCCACTAACTTAAATAAATCTATTTAATTAATCAAAATATCTCTTTTGACTTATAAGACCCATTGACTTGTATATATATTATTTTTATCTCCATATACATAACATATACACTTTAAATTATTTAATCCAATACAACAATTAACACTCCCAAATTTTAGGGTATAGTTTGGGATATTACAATTGTGCCTTTTTAATGTAACACCCCAACGGTCATGAGCATGCTACATTACCACTTCCCCTCACGGTTTCATGAGAAATGGTACTCGGCAAGGCACGCTAAATCTCTTGTAGTAGAGGTCGCGTGTTTGAAACAGGGGGAGGCGACTTACGCCCATGACCGTTGGGGTAAGCCAAATAAACAAATCCTGCTATGAAATCGTGAGGGGAAGTGGTAATGTAGCACGCTCCGTTGGGGTGTTACAGGCAGTTAGAGAGAGTGATATAGATTTTAGAGGACATGTTGAGAAGTTGTATCATCGATTTCTCTGGGAGTTGGGACAGATTCTTACCGCTGATTGAGTTTATTTATAACAACAATCATCAATCCAGTATTAGTATGCCACCTTATGAGGCCTTATATGGCAGGAGATGCAGGACACCTTTGTGTTGGGATGAGGTCGGAGAAGGTAAACTGGTCGTCTTAATTTGATTAAGGAAACATAAGAGAAAGTGAAGTTAATTCAGGATCATTTGAAAGAAGCTTCAGACTGACAGAAATCCTATTCAGATTTGAAGAGAAGAGACATAGAGTTCAGTGTAAGAGATAAAGTGTTCCTGAAGATGTCTCCATGGAAGAAGATTCTGAGGTTCGGTCAAAAAAGGAAGTTGAGTCCTCTTTTCATAGGACCATATGAGCGAGTTGGACCAGTGGCCTATAAATTAGCTTTACCACCTGAATTGGATCAAATTCATAATATCTTCCATGTCTCTATACTTCGGAGGTACAGGTCAGACCCATCTCACGTTTTGTTAGTGGAATCTATTGAGGTGAGTCCAGATCTGACTTATGAGGAAGAATCAGTGGCTATTTTGGCACGTGAAGTGAAGCAGTTGAGAAATAAGAAAGTGTCACTTGTGAAAGTTCTTTAGAAGAATCATGCTACTAAATAGGCGACATGGGAGAGTGAGTAAATGATGTGGAATCAGTATCCCCAGTTGTTCCAGACTTGAGAGCAGGTAATTTCGAGGACGAAATTTATTTATAGAGGGGAAAAATTGTAATATCCCAAAATTTTGAAATAAATATTAATTTTGAAAATTTATTTAAAGGATTTAAAAAGTGTATATATTTGATTAAGTGAAAAGAAAGAAAAAAGGGAAGTGTGTATATGTTGTATATATGAAGATATACATGTTGTATATAAGTCAACTTTTCAACTTGGTCAAATGATATTTTAATTATTTAATAAGATATTAATAGTAATGGATAGTGGAAGAGGATTTTTGAGATTTATTTATTATTATTATAATAATATATTGCTTGGCAGAGATTAAAAGAGGGAAAAGTGGGGTTTTGTATGGTTAAAAAGTGAAGTAGTGGTTTTGATGTTATCTTCTTCTTCTTCCTTCTCCTTTGAGGCCGACTGCCACCATCATCAAAAGGGAAATAGTTTTTGCTTCTTGCTAACTCAAAAAATTAAAGGATTTCAAGTGTTCAAGTTGGAGTCTTAAGGATTTACTCCATATTTGGTAAGTTTCCAACTTGTTTCTTTGATTTCTTTTAGAAGTTTGTGTATGTGTAAATTGGATATTTTGTGTGGTATGTGTATAAGGTTGATTTTGGTATGTTCGAAGTTCTTCGTTTAGTTAAGTATGAATTTGGGGTTGGATTGAAGAAATGGGTGCAGTTGGTGAAGAGAAGAAGAGTTTTGGAATTGTGTAACTTTTGGGTTGAGAAGTCTTTGGTTGTGATTGTGTATTTTTACTTGTAAATGAGTTTTGTTGACATTTATACAAGTATCATGTGGTATAATGATGGTTTTGGCTGAGTTTGTATGAGTTGAAAAGGTTTATGAAAGATGATAGTTGGTTGTGGCATTTTTGTGTCGATATCAGGTTTTTGGCCTGACACGCCTGATGGCACGGCCATATCTTTGGGCATGTCGATGGTTCTATTTTCAGTGTTGGTGACATGAGCAGTGACACGCCCATGTCATTGAGTGTGTCATAGCTACTGTGATGTTATGGAATTGACACGACCAGTGACACGCCCATGTCACTAAGCGTGTCATAGCTACTGTGTCGTTGGAGTTTTTACACGTACAATGATACACCCATGTTACTGAGTGTGTCAAAGCTTCTATGATGTGGGTTTAGGGCACGGTCATGGACATGCTTGTGTGGTTGAGTGTGTCATGTATAAAGTTTTCCCTAGATGGTTCTTTTCCTTATTTTCCTCTGCGTATCACTTAGTGATTATTTATAATCACATTTCATTTAGGTTTGGAAGAGACTTGAGTTACCCTAATCTAAGTGTTGAGGGATATCTTAGAAGAGGAGGTTGAAGTTGAAGTGGTGTTTGTTGCTCTTAGAGGTAAGTACAAACTTTGAATAATTGTTTATATTTACATGACATTGGGACTTAACACATTTGGTTGATAAATGTGTTAAGTTACTACATGATTGATACATGAATAATATGCTATGATTTGTATATTGTAAATTATGTTGAAATACCCAAGTTAGTTGAGCAATATGTTGTAAATGAAAAGAAATGTGGTATAATGTGATGAGATTTGTGGAAACATGATGTGGTGAATTGATATTGATATAAATGAGAAAATAAGGCAATGTGCCTAGCTTGATTATGTGACAATGTGAAAGAAATTGATAATGAGAAATAAGAATTTATTGTGTGCCTAGTATGTTATTCAATTTTCAGAGTTCTGGGTTTGGCGGCATGCCTATGAATTACCTATGAGCTAGATGCTGGGCGTCAATGTGAAAATATTTTTGAAGTGAAATGACCAGGTTGTAAGCCTCAAAAACAAATTCTTAGGTTGGGTGAAATGACCAGGTTGTAAACTCAGTCCTAGTTGGATTAATCCATGGATATATTGCCTACGGGGCTAGACACAAGGTGTCATTATAGACCAAAGTAGTAACTCTAGAATTTGATTAGCATATTAGATCCTTTTTAGGCCCATGCATGTCTTTGCTTTAATGCGAATTATGAAATGTGGAATAATTGAACAATTTATTAAGATAAAATGATATAATGCTATGAGATATAATATCCTTATGAATTGTGGAACAGTTGAGTAATATAATGAGATATAGTGTTATGATATATGATATTCTTTTGTATTGTGCATTGGCATTGCATTTAAACTATATTGTTATCAAAGTTTGTACCACTAACCTTCTGGCTTATCGCGATTGTGGTTCATGGCGCAGGTGACAGGGTAGATCCGGTTGAGCCGGAGAGTTCAGCTAGACCGAGTCGAGTCTAGGCTTGAGACTGTTAGAGTAGTGTTGATTTGGACATCAAGATCATAGACAAACTGCCAGCATGTATATATTTTATATTTTTGTACATATTGATTTTGATGTATTTAAATATGTATATTCCACGAACTATCAAAAATATTTTGGATAAACCTTTGGTATTGAGGTTATATATGTTTTAACAAGTAATATATCATCTATTATTTTTATGATATCAATTGAATGTTTTAAGATTATACAGATTTTATAAATGATGATTTGATTGTTTAAAAAGGCTGTGACATTCTTGTATCCTCTATACATATATTACATATAGTGGGTATATGTAGTGTACATATATTGGGTATAAGGGTGATAAAAATCCAGTCACAAAGTCTATAGTAATCCTTTCCCAATTCCACCCAGGGATAGAGAGTGGCTGCAATAACCCTGAAGGCTTTTGATGCTCTAATTTTACCTATTGACACATGAGGCATCTAGAAATAAATTCTGCAATATATTTCTTCATGCTATTCCACCAATATATACCTTTCAGAACTCAATATATCTTAGTGGAACTTGGATGCACATTGTAAGCTGTAAGGTTTGCCTCTTCCAATATCTCCTTTCTCAGATTATCTACATCTGGAGTACATAACCATGAACCATGTCATTATACACCTTTTTCATCAATCACAAAGTCCTTAGAGTTACCATTTTGCTCTTCTTCCATGACTGCTTAATTATGGGGTCCCGTCTTTGAGCTTCTTTGATTCACTCTACTAGTATTAAGTGGACTTGGAAATGTGCCAATAGTATACTTGAGCCATTCACTTCAAGTTGTAACCCTTCATTAAACAACTCTATCAATTCTTTAATAATGGATCACTTTTCCACCACGATATGAGCTAGGCTATAAGAAGACTTTCTACTCAAAGCCTCAGCCGCTATATTTGCTTTACCAGGATGATAGAGGATAGTGTAATCATAATCCTTAAGAAGTTCCATCCATCTTCTCTATCTCATATTTAAATCCCTCTTATCAAAGATATACTTCAAGCTTTTGTGATCTTTGTATATTTCATAAGTTTCACCATATAAGTAATGTCTCCACATTTTTAATGCAAAGATTACCGCTGCCATCTATAGATCATGGGTATGATAATTCTACTCATGTTTCTTTAATTGGTGAGAGGCATAAGCAATTACTTTGCCATGTTCCATCAATACACACCCAAGACCAACTCTAAAAGTATCACAGTAAATGGTGTAACCACCCATTCCTGAAGGTAATGTTAACACTGGAGCAGAAGTATGGCAATCCTTCAATTTTTGGAAACTGTCCTCACATGATTTAGTCCATACAAACTTGGCATTCTTGTGAGTTAATTGAGTTAAAAGAGCTGCTATACTTAAGAAATCTTTATCAAAGCGACGATATTATCCTGCCAATCCTAGAAAACTATGAAACTCGGTAACATTGTAGACTGCGACCAATTTATAATAGCTTTAACCTTTTTAAGGTCCACCATAATGCCATCCTTAGTAACAACATGTCCTAAAAAGGTCACATTATCTAACCAAAATTCACACTTGAAAACTTAGCATACAATTGATGATTCCTTAGAGTCTATAAAACCATTCTCAAATGTTGTACATGTTCTACTAGCAACTTGAATATACTGGGATGTCATCAATAAATACAATAACAAAATGATCCAAGAATGGCTTAAACACCATATTCATTAAATCCATGAATGTGGCTGGTGCATTAGTGAGTCCAAAAGACATTAAAAGAAACTCATAGTGATTATACCGAGTCCTAGATGTCATCTTAGGTATATCTTCCCTCTTGATCCTCAGCTGATGATACCTTGAGCAAAGATCAATTTTTGAAAAACACTGAGCACCCTAAAGCTGGTCTAACTAGTTATCAATTCTAGGAAGAGGATACTTATTCTTTATTGCAAATTTGTTCAACTGTCTGTAATCAATGTAAAGACATATAATACCATCATTCTTCTTCACAAATAACACATGAGCGCTGCAAGGTGAAGTATTAGGTTGGATGAACAATGAATCCCTTATCCAAAGAACTTGTAATTATTCTTTGAGTTCCTTCAACTCTATAGGGGCCATCTTATAAGGTGGCATAGATGTGGGATTCATGGCAGGAACTACATTGATACATAACTTTACCTCCCTTTTAAAAGGTAATCCTGGAAGGTCCTGAGGGAAAACATATGGGAATTCATTCACTACTAGCACATTTTTTAAATATTCAATATATGTAGAGACATCTCTAACAACTGCTAAATACCCTTAACAACCACGATGCAACATCTTTCTGCACTAATAGCTAATACAAGGCTACATGGGGCAATGCTTTTATCTCCCTTAAAAGAAAATCCCGAATCACCTAGTATTTGAAAGATGGCCTCCTTATTACAGCAATTGAGAGTGGCATAAGGAGTTGATTGCCAATCCATACTAAGAATTATGTCAAAATCCATCACATTGAGAAAATAAGATTAACAGGTAGAATTTTTCCCTCTACTAAAAATGGACAAGATAGAAAAATTGTATCTACCAATAAGGAACCATTCATGGGAGTTTCAACAAATAAGGGACACTTCAAACTAGTAGGTATTATGTCAAGTTTTACTAAAAATCTAGGGGAAACAAAGTAGTGCTTAGCACTCGAATCTATCAATACATGTGCCTCTCAAGAACATATAGAAAGATTACCTACCACCATTCCATTAGAAACTTGTGCATCATGATAGTTAAGGGTGAAAACTTGAGCTTGTCCCTGATTTTAATCTCTGCCTAAATACCCTAAGCTTTGACTCTATCCTCTGCTCCTACCTCTAAAACCACGGCCCTGCTGGCCACTTATCTATCCCCTAGACTGAGATACACAAGATGCCTTTATAAGTTGGCCCATATTAGCTATGGAAACTTCTTATTATAAGTTCTTTTTCCTCTTGCTAAGGGTAAATCCCTAGCAAAATTACATGGTTGGCCACATCTCAAGCAAACACTCAATCCCTACATACATTATCCCTGATGGGCTTTACCACTTCTAGCACAGGTATTAGTGCTGGAACTGGAGCCTGAACCACTATAGCTAGAACCCCTATTACTACCACTGTAACCTCAACCATGCCTGAAACCACCCTTAGTCTTGCTCTTACACCTAAAGGAACTATGTGGCTTTGAAGTATGAGTGCCCATCTAAAAAGTACCACAACGACTAGAAAAACTATGAGTGCCCTAACCTCCTGGTTGAGTAGATCCTTTAGATCCCTTTTTCTTTTCTTCTAAGGTGAATTCAATATCTTGAGATGTATCAACCAACTCATTAAAAGGTCAACCCTGACATTCATTGAGTAAGTAGTTGTAATTATCGCCAAAGCCCTGACATATCTAAACTTCTTAAGCTCATCATCTGCTACCATAGTGAGAACAAACCTGGACAACCCCAGAAATTTGGTGTTGAACTTTGCCACTGAAGTATGTTCACCCTTTCTTAAACTCTCCAGTTTTATCATTTTTTGATGCACAAATCTGGATGGAACAAACCAAGCTAAAAACTCCCTTTGAAAATCATCCAAAGTCATCTCTTGATATCGAGGTTGTATGTAGTTTTATACCATGCTTGTGCAAGACCCTCTAGCCTTTGACCAATAAAATATATGGATCTAGTATCTATACAACCCAACTCCACACAAATCTCTCAGATGTTATCAAGGAAGACATACACTTTCCCCTCATCACCAAAAAAAGTCAATGGATATTGCTTAATGAATCACTCTTAGGAAACTTATGAAGGTGTTGCAACTAAGGCTTCGAAAGGAACAACATGCATCTTATTAGTCATGATCTTCTAGAATCCTATGAGCACGGCTTACACACCTGTAGGGACCTCCTCCCTAGCTTGTCTATGTCTGCCTCAGCGACTAGGTCTAGACGCAATCAAAATTATAAAACCTTCTTCCCCATGAGTAGCTATTTTAGTTTTAGCACCAGCTCTAGTTGTACGCTCACTCATCTACTCATCTTACCAAAAAGAAATAGGGAACTTTAATCAAATAGGAAAAGCCAATATATAATTATATAAAGGTAATGAAAAATAAACTAACTCAGTAAAACAAAATGGTACTACAGATATGGAAAATAAGAAAATATGAAAAGGCATGTAGGGACCCTATACTCCGCAAATCTCTTTTTCTTAGGAAAAGAAATTAAATGCTCTGATACAAACTTTATCACATCCCAAACTCGAGGGCACGTGACCAGCACTGGGGAACGAAAATGCAAGTGGCTTCTAAAACCCATAGTCAGCTTGACAAATCATCATAATTGTTTAAAACATCACATCAATTATTTCAAATACAATATTAAGTCATATAATCCCACCAGTATGAAATTACAAATTTTCTAAAGTACAAATACACCATAATACAGATTAAATTACAAATCTAATTAATTTTATAAATAAATTCCATTATCAGGGAAGAAAGGCAAGGTTATTAAATAATTACTCTTAGTAAATCACCTTAGTAACCTGAACAAAATAGTGAGATATGGGTGAGCGTCTCAACTCAGTAAGTGATACCAACCAATATAATAACCTGGTGTCCTAACATGATTCTATATGAAGGATGCTCATGCATAATGCCAAATATAAAACATAGCAAATAATCATCTAAGGATGAAAATTAGTCCACATGAACCACTCTAAACCTCAAATCGGGAAGCAAATCCCCTTATTTGGCTCTTTTTATCCAACATAATCTCTTAGAATTCAATACACTTAGGGTCTTCTGTCATAGCTTTAGTCAAGCAGCACTATTCGACCGATAAGCATTACTGAACATAAGAAAGCCTCCTCCATCATGTTAGTCTTAAACTTATCATCATAATATTATATCATTTTATATTCATAATCCAATCCTATATGGTCCCATTTCATCCCAATTCCATTCAGCAACCACAAATTATATTCTTAGATAATTGAGCAATTACAAGCAAATGTTGAAATTCTAAAATTTTAAATAATGCATAATAATATATATATATATATTAATGCATGAAATAAAAAGAAAATATATTAGAATTACTCACTATTTAAGCAAAGAAATTTGACTCAGTTAACAACTCAGCTTGGGAAAAGTAGGATATGGTATTGAATGGTCTATAGAATAAAATGTCATAAAAATATTTTTGATAATAATTTTATACTCTAGAAATATATATTTTATGACTAAAAAAGTTTACTAAAATTTAATATAATTTATTCTTAATTGGACCCTCAAAGTACAGACAACCGATATAATTAATATTATTAAATTAATTCATTAAATTGGAATTAGACTTGAAAATTTAATTATTGTCCCCGTAAAATCTATAGTTTTCATGCTAGGTGACATTAAATATTTAACACGTAACAGATTTCATCGAAAGTATTCACCAGTCTCTCGCCGGAGTTTTGCTGGAAAATTTTATCATAAGAATTTGACAGCAAATTGGGTACCAAAAAGTTCATCTTAGAGAGAGGAGTCCAGAAATATATGTCGCTCTCTCTCACTCACTAAAAGTTTTCCAAAAATAGTGTTGGAAGCTATTGTCTTGGCTATATTTCGGCTAAAATTCAAGCTAGTCAAAAAATTCCAAATGAGGCATCAAATGAAAGCTTAGGAAGAGAGGATTCTAATGGTACTTATCTTTTCAAGAAAGGAGGTCAAAATTGGTTGAAATTTGTTCAAAATTTGATGACAGTGTCAACTTCGAATGGGTGGGGCGGCTTCCTTCGGTATCGGTTGGCAATGAGTTTGTCATCTATAGATGAATCCAACGGTGGGTGAGTGGCGATGATCGAAGGTCGAAATTCGGAGATATGGATGATCAAAGTTTTTACTTCACTTTTTCTCTCTCCACTCTCTATTTTTCTGATTTTCTCTCGCTCTCACTCTCTCTCTCTCTATCTCTCTCTCTCTTTCTCTTTTTGATTTTCCCGAAACACCACACCATCACACATATGCACACAAACACACACACACTCTCTCTATCTCTTTCTCTTTTTGATTTTCCTAAAACACCACACCATCACACACTAATCCACAAATTAAATAACACCTCTCATCTTATCTATTAATTATTATATTTTATTATATTTTTTATTATTTAATTATTTTTAAAACAAATTTTCCCACTTCTTTTTCTCTTTTCTTTTACCCCTTTTCAAATCCCAAAACCAATATTCTCTCTCTAATTTTCTTTTATTATTATTATTATTGTTTATTACATCGTGCTCTGTAAAGATGCCAATATGGTGCTTTCTGTTGACTCCTTCAATCTCCTTAAAAATTTAGAGTCTAGGGCTGAGCTGGCTGATATGCTAAAAGCCATACAAGTTGGAGTTGATAGAACATTGAAAATCACGAGCTCTAGTGGAGTTAAGAAGGAGCTCGCCTTGATCCAAGTACTTGAGCAGTTTCCAGATGTCTTTGTTTGGATCCATACTAATGTTAAGAGTATTTCACTTAAGCTCATGATGCACGAGCTCCATGTGGATCCTAATGCCACACTGATAAAGCAAAAGAAAAGAAACCTTAGTCCAGAGAGGTAATTGGCTACCGATCAAGAAGTGGACAAGCTCTTGAAGGGTGGTTTCATCAAAGAAGTTTTATTCCAAGGCTACTTAGCCAATGTGGTCTTGGTAAAAAAAGCCTAATGGAAAGTAAAGGATGTATTTGGACTTCACTAATCATAATAAAGCATGCCCTAAAGACTCCTACCCACTCCTGCACATTATCTTCCTTGTTGACTACACTGTGGGCTATGAAGAATGCAGCTTCATCGATGTCTTATTGGGATGCCATCAAGTCCCCTTGAGACCCAAGGATCAAAGAAAAACTCCATCACAAGAAATGAAACATATTGTTACAAGGTCATGTTGTTCGGTCTAAAAAATGTAGGAGCCACCTACTAGAGACTAGTCAATAAGCTTTTCCAAGTGCAATTAGAGGGGAATAGAGGCCAACCCTGAGAAGATCTAAGCTGTCTTAGAATCGTCCAAGAATATCAAAGAAGTATAGAAGCTAAATGGATGAATTACAGCCCTTGGAAGATTCATTTCATGCTTGGCTAGGAGGTTCTTGCCTTTCTACAGGCTCTTGAAGAACACCTGAAACAATTCCAGTGGACAGAAGAGTGCCAATAGGCCCTCACCAAGCTAAAAGCAGTTTTTAAGTTCACCTCCCCTCCTCAACAAAACATTATACTTGTACCACTCGGCCTTACCAATAGTAGTATACTCAAGCTTGGTCATAGAAGAAGATGGGCAACAATACCTAGTCTATTACACATGCCATGCTTTGAATGGTCCCGAGCTCAAGCACTCACCCTTAAAAAAGTTGGCATTATCCTTTCGAACTATCTCAAAAAGCTTTTATCGTACTTTGGTATGCACACTATCATAGTATGTACCAATTCATGCTTGAAGAAAATTCTGTAAAGGCTAAAAACCTCGGGTTTACTCACTAAAGGGGCCACTAGATTGGG
The DNA here is from genome assembly GCA_947685225.1 of Garcia nutans. Lineage (NCBI taxonomy): Eukaryota > Viridiplantae > Streptophyta > Magnoliopsida > Malpighiales > Euphorbiaceae > Garcia > Garcia nutans. The sequence goes on along the minus strand of CANTUV010000024.1, from coordinate 7,769,238 downwards.
GTAATTTGATGTTCAGTACGAGCCTATACAAGCCACAAAGGCTTAAATTTTGGTAGATTTTTTCACAAAATTGTATAAACATCCCTCTAAGTTTGCCCCAAGGGAAGCTTGGTACCTTAATGTAGACAGAGCATCTTATAGTGAAGAAGCTAGTATTGGAGTGGTCTTTAAAAGGTTAAGGGAAGATACTTATCAAGTACTCAGCAAGGCTTAACTTCACAACCTCTAATAATGTAGCAAAGTATGAAGCCATATATTTGGGACTAAGACTTGCTTTAGAAGTTTGACCTAAGCCGTTATAAATCTTCTCGGATTCCCAATTAGTAGTCAACCAACTAATTAGGAAATATGAGACTAGAGAGTCTAGCATGATCCACTATAAAGACCACATAGCCAAGCTCTTGTTGGCCCTAGAAAAGAAGGGTTGTTCTTGGTAGATCCACAAAACAGTCTGGGCAGAGAATGAACAAGCTGATAAGCTAGCTAAAGTCATTGATACTAGGGAGTAGGCCTGTAATATCCCAAAATTTTAAAAATTTTAATTTTTAAAAATTAAATAATTGATTTAAATATATATATTTAAGTGAAAAAGTAAAATGTGTATATGATATATATATATATGTAGATATACATAACATATATAAGTCAATATTTTAACTTGGTCAAATGTTATTTTAAATTATTAAAAAGTAATTTATATAGTTAGTGGAAGATGATTTTCTTTATATATTAATTAAGTAATATATATATATATATATATTACTTGGTGGAGAATGAAAGAGGGATATTTGTGTGGTAAAAAGGGGTTTTAGTTGGATAGAGTTGAGTTAATGTTCTTCTTCTTCTTCTTTCTCCATTGAAGGTCGGCTATCTCCATTAGAGGAAAGGAGAGATTTGTTTCTTCCAAGCTCAAGTAATTGAAGGATTTCAATTGTTCAAGTTGGAGTTTTTTGGATTTTTTAATATTGGGTAAGTTTCCAACTTGTTTCCTTGATTTTCTATGAAAGTTTGTATATGTGTGAATTGGATATTTGGTGTAGTATGTGTTAATGGTTGGTATTGTTATGTATGAAGTTGTTTTGAGAAGTTAACTATGATTTTATGATTGGATTGAAGAAATGGTTAAGTTTGGTGAAGAGAATAAGAGTTTTGGGTTATGTAACTTTTGAGTTGTGAAGTCATGGTTTTAAATTGTGTGTTTTGCTTTTAATTGAGTTATTTTGATGTTTATACAAGTATTTTATGGTAAAATGATGGATTTGGTTAAGCTTGAATAGAGTTGGAAAGGGTAAAAAAGGATAATTTCGGATGTGATAAATATGTGTGATATTAGGTTTTTGGCTTGACACGCCCGGTGACACAGCCATATCTTTGGGCGTATCGATGGTTCTATTTTTAGGGTTGGTGACACATGAAGTGACACGCCCATGTCACTGAACATGTCACAGCTACTATGTTGTAGGAGTTTTGGCATGGGAAGGGACACGCCCATATTTCTGGATGTGTCTTATATGTTGTAGTACAAATCTTAAGACACGGTCATTAACATGCCCATGTCACTGAGCGTGTCAAAGCTTCTGTGTTGTGAGTTTTGGGCATGGTTATTAACATGCCCGTGTAGTTGAGCGTGTCATGAGTAGATTTTTCCCTAGATAGTTCTTTTCCTTATTTTTCTTTTATGTTCTTTATCCTTGTGTTGAGATGTTTTGTTTATGACTATAAGTGTGTTAATAAGTGATTATTTATAATCACATTTGGTTTAGGCTTTGAGGAGACTTGAGTTGCCCAATCCAAGTGTTGAGGGATATCTTGGAAGAGAAGGTTGAAAGTGGTGTTTGAGCTTGTTTTGTTGCTTCTAGAGGTAAGTACAAACTTTAAATAATTGATTATATTTCCATGACATTGGACTTAACACACTTTGGTTGGAAGATGTGTTAAGTTACTACATTATTTATGCATGAGTAATATGTTATGACTTATGTATTGTCATAAATGCATTATATGTAATGTGAACTATGTGCAAGATATGATAAAGACCCAAAATATTTGGGTAATGTAGTTTGTTGTGTATACATTAAAGATATTATGTAAAGCCATTGGCGATGGCTATATTATATAAAATGAGATACATTATGATTATATGATGATGTTAATATAAATAAGGCAATGTGCCTAGCTTGATCATGAGAAAATAAGAAAGAGATTAATAATGGAAATATGAAATAATTGTGTGCCTAGTATGTTATTCAATTTTCAGAGTTCTATGTTTAGCGACATGCCTAAGACGTTGGGATGTTATATGATGCAACAATCCCTTGAAGCTGGGTTGGGCTTAGTCCTTGAAGCCTAGTTGGGATGTTACATATGAGGTTATCCTCATTGTGATTATGATTTGCCTTCGGGCTAAACACATGGTGTCATCTTGGACCAAAGTAGTAACTCTGGGATTTGAATAACATATTAGATCCTTTTGGGCTCATGCTTGTGTTTGTTTTTATGTGAATTATGAATTGTAAACAATTGAGCAATATATTATGAGATATAATATTCTTATGCATTGTGTATTGGCATTGCATTTGAACTTTATTGTCATCAAAGTTTGTATTACTAGGCCATTGGCTTAGCGCGATTATGATTCATCGCGCATGTGATAGGGCAAATCCGGTTGAGCCAGAGAGTTCGTCTAGACCAAGCCAAGTCTAGGCTTAAGATCTTGAGTGCAGATTTAATTGTTGGACATTAAGATCAGAGACAAACTGCCAGCATGTACATATTTTATATTTTTGTTCATATTGACTATGTATATTATATTATATTTTGATGTATATATATATGTATATATCGCAAACTATCAAAAATATTTTGGATATACATTTGGTAATGAAAGTATGTATGCATTATAGCAAGTAATATTTTATATATTATTTACATTATATCAGTTAAATGATTTAAGTTTATACAAGTTCGAAAAGTAAGGTTTTTTATTAAAATGGGCTGTGACATTCTTGTATCATACATTCATATATTACATATGTTGGGTGTATGTAGTGTACGTATATAGGATATAAGGGTGTTACAATGCCCCTTAGAACAAAGTTCTCACTATGTCCATTGAAAGACCCAACATGAGACCTCAATTGTGATGATAATAGATCTGAGGAAGGTTGGAGGCTACCAATTTACAAGTTTCTTGATTCTGGTGACCTTCTTAAAGACCTAATGGAAGCCACAAAGACTGTTAGACCATGACAAACTTTTATACAAAAGGTCATTCTCCCACCTTTGGAGCAAGTGTGTATCTCAAGAAAAGGGTAATTACTTGCTTAAGGAGATACATAAAGGCATTTGTGGAGCTCTTGAAGGAACTCTAGCAATATCGAATTGCTATAGGGATATTTTTGGCCTTCCATGGATCATGATACAAAGGACCTAGTCAAAAAATGTGAAAAGTGCCAGAAGCACACCAATGTGCAACATCAGCCATCTATTAACCAGAAACCCATCAAAAGCTCATGGTCTTTTGCCCAGTAGTGTATGGGCATCCTGGGACCTTTTTCACAAGCTATAGCTTAAAAGAAGTTCTTGGTAGTTGTGGTAGATCACTTCATCAAATGGGTAGAAGCTGAACCTTTAGCTTTTATTGCCCCAGCCTCCATCATCAAGTTTTTCCAAAATTCAATGATCATAAGGTTTGACACTTTCTCACACTTTAATCACAGATAAGAACAAGCAATTAGACTGTACATCATTCTGAGAATATTGTGCTAAGCTCAAGATAGATCTCCAGTTCACCTTGGTTTACTATCCTCAGTCTAATAGCAGATCAAGATCATCGACCAAACCATACTTGCAGGGCTAAAGAAAAGATTGGATGAAGCTAATGGCCTATGGGTGGAAGAAATTTATAATGTATTATGGGCTTATCGCACCTCGCTAAGGATAGCCACTAGACTCCCTTCGTATTGGCTTATGGCACCAAAGTAGTTATCCCTGTGAAGATCGGGCTCCCATCGAGCGAAACTCTCAACTTTTCAAAGGAACAATAGCCTGATTCTAGGTACAACATTGACTTACAAGATTTCCAAGAGGGATCAAGCAAGCATCAGGGCAGAAGCTTATAAAGTTCATATTGCCAATTTTCACAACAAGAGGGTATGCCATAGGCAGTTTAAGAGACCAGGTGCTGAGAAAAGTCATATCCACCCATTGATGGCTGGGCCTGGGAAGTTAGGTACCAACTGGGAAGGACTGTATAAAGTGGCTGAGGTACTCAAAGGTAGAGCATACAAGCTCCACAATCAAAAGACAAGAAGATCCCATGAACTTGGAATGCTAACAACCTAAGACAGTGCTTTCAATGGCTCGTCCTATGAATGGAAATTCTTAATGTAAATTCTATTCTCTTTTTCTTTTGTATCTATTCTTAATGTAAATTCTTTTCTCTTTTTCTTTTGTATCTCCTTAATGAAAAATTTTTAAGTGTGCGCATACAAAATGAAAAAGAAATAAGGACACCGCCAAGATGCCCATATGGCATTAGTCACTATTATTTGTAAAAAAAAGCATATGCATGGACACATAAACACTGAATAACTCATATCTTCACTTACTAACCAAGCACCAAGATCAAGCTAGCACCAACATAATATCAACACTTTAATCATGTGATGAATCTAAGCACTCTAATTGTGCATTAACCTAAGCACTCTAATCATGCAATAGATCCAAGCACTCTAATCATTCATCCACATAAGCACTCTAATCGTTCATCCACCCTAAGCAATCTAATCATGTACTGGACCTAAGCACTCTAATTGTGCACCAAACTCATCACACTCTAATTATGCAATAACAATGGCAATTTGGGTGTACATAATATAACACTTAACTATGAAAAAAAAATCACTAAAGCATTCTAATCGTACATCAAACTAATTATCTTAACTGAGTTCCTGGCACCAAGTTCATAGCACTTAAATCGTGCTAGAACAATCACAACAACACTCTAACCATGCATCCAACTAATGATCTTAAGCGAGTTCATAGCACTTAAATCATGCTAGAACAATCACAACAACACTCTAACCATGAATCCAACTGATCTTAAGAGAGTTCATAGATCAAGCTCTATTCAAGAAAATAATTAATTAATACATTATAGTCACATATCCTAATAGATTATTCAAACATAATCAAATAAATAGGCAACAAGTTCCAAGTTTATGTTAATTGCATACAAGGTTCGATATTTAACTATATAAATTAAAATAAACTGAAAAAATATATTAAAAGAAGTTTATATCATTAATTTTTACTTGAAAGTCAAATTACATATAAAGAGAGGCTAGCCTTCATAATAATTCTAGGCCTGACCTCGGTATAAGCTTTCCTATCTATTGGAAGCTATACAAAACTCAAAAGCTCTATATTGAGCTATACAAGCTCTCTATCGAGCTAAACAAGTAAAAAAATATAAGAAAATAACAAAAAACAGAAAAAGCTCTATCGAGTTGTATAAAAGAAAATTCAAAATCAAAAGGGTAGGAGCCTCATCCTATGACTCCTCATCCCTTTGGACCTCCCCCTCTTCTCAGTCACTTTCTTCATATGCAAGGGCCTCGTTGGGAGCTTAGTCATAGTCCACATCCATGACACGGTTAAAGTCCTCCCTTGGATACCTCTTCCCAAGCTCTGCACATACCAACTCTTAGAACTTGATAATTTTAAGAGTGATGTCGTTGTTGTTTCCTCACCCAGCTTCAGCAAATCTTCCTACTTCTTAGCAAGCAATGCATGCATCCGTGGTAGATTTACCTTGGCTTTGGTGACTTTTGCCTTGGCTTTCTTCTCCACTTTAGCTACTTAGAGCTTGACCTCTTTGCTTGCTTCTCTGCCCTAGCAAGGAGAACCTCGACCTCCTCAACTCAAGCAGCTACCTTTTGTTCAGTCTCAGCCATCTTCCCTGTAAGTTGGCTAAGTTCCTCCTTAATCTTCTTATAACCATTTACTACCCCAGCTAACCGATCCCCCACATAAAAGGAAAGGAGATCGTACTGCAAGAACGAGCATCCTAGTTAGTCACAGAAAAACAAAATAAAAATAAAGAAAAAATCACCACTAAATATATCTTGCTGGCGACAACTCGAAAGGGTTCTAAGAGGGCCCCGAGTTCATCTTTGAATAGTGGTGGTTTTCTTTGGGAACCCTTCTCAAGAAGTCCCTGGAAAAGATCCCTACTTCAAGATCCGTGATAGAGTACTCGGCTTTGTGCCAAGCTTTGAACTCTTCACTGAGTACCTATTGGACCTGAGTAGTATTCAGGACCTGCTCTGTTCCCTTTGAATGGTCTCCCTTGTCCACCTATACCACTAGGATGAGGGACCCTCTAGTACATTGCTCCACCTGAGTACAACCTTGATCATCTACATAGCTAGCAGCATCTTGGACAGGAGTAGGGTCAGTCTTCATGACCATGACCACGACCTCAATCATGTCTTCTGCTCTTTCCTTTTTGGATGAAGTCTTCCCTAACCTTCGCCCTGAGGAAGCATCCTAGGCGTCCTTTTCTATACCTCTTAGTGGAGGCGTGCGCCTCCTTACCTGAGCTCTTTACTCAATTAGCTTAGACCTTATTCACTCAATCCTTCAAGCTTGAGCCTTTTCCTTTGTCCATATTTGCACAAAATAACAAATCAGAAAAATTACTTCCGAACTAAGCAAACACTAATCACATGCAAAAAATTACCAGCCCGATCCTAGGGACATGTCTTAATAGGTTCCTTTCCCATCGAAAAGTACATCTTTATCAGCCTCAGGACATTCAATTTCTCTTTCTGAATGTTCTGCTTTATGGTGTCAAAAACCACCTTTTTGGTTGGCTCCAAGTTCACCCTCTTTAGATGGGCAAGCTTGTTATGTTATTCCGCCGGTTTAAGCAGCCGATATCCCCAGTCTTCTCCAAAATAATGAATCTATCTTTTCATCACTTTATAAGTCAGGCTTTCCAATGAAAATCTTAAGCCTTTGTTCAAGCCTTAAGAAATAAAAAGTCTTCATATTCATATGGGCGCTTCTTGAGCAGGCACAGCATGGCCAAGACCCTTAGCAAAGGCTCCACTTGCAACAACTTACACAATAACCCAAACCCTATTATGGTACACTAGGATTTTAGGCTTAGCTACTCTAGAGAGATTCCATTCATGGAAAAGAAGTGCTTAATAAATGGGCAAAGGGGAAATTGAACCCTTACCACTAGGTCCTCATAAATTATCATTTGATCGACCTTCGATTTGTCATGACTCCAAGTGCTCTCTCTACATAGTACCATCCGATACTCAGTAGGTATTTTATACTTCTCTTGAATTCCATTTAAATACATCTATGTTATAGAAGAGTGTATGTCCTTAATCTGAGCCTGATATATTAAGACTCAAGTATCTACTTCCTCTTCCTCTTCATCTACCAGGGCAAGTTTCTCACCCTACACTCTCAGCCACATCCCCTTTGACTGCATCACTCTCGAGCTATGACTTAATGATGAGCTCTCAACATCACTCTCAGACCGAGATAGATCACTATGTTATAGATACTGCTCACTCACCCTCTCCCCATCTATAGACTTGAAATCAAGAAAAAGAATATAAACTTAAAAATTACAAAAATTCTTAGCTATTGCAATTAGCAACAAATCAAGACCTCGGTGGACTAGGAAACACCAGGCCACTCTTTGTGATGTTATTACTCAAAAGCTGAATAAAAATATCAAATTTGTTAGAGCAATTGAACTCTCAAACTTTACAGAAGTGAGGAATGGCCAATAATCAACCCTCTATTAACAGAGGTAGGGGAATTAAATGCCCTTGGTGGGAAACAATTTTTGTTTTCTGCCCATTTGCCCTACAACAACTGTAGCACTGCCCCCCCCCCCCCCCCCCCTTCTCTACAACTATCCCACTACCCCCCTTTGTAACTGTCATGTACTCGACTGAGCTCCAAGAGTGATATTTTTCCTTGTCCGACATAAATGTCAGATTACTTAGAGGGGACTAGTGGTACTACCCCTTATTCACCAGGCTTAAAAATTGAGCTCGATGCCTTGTCAATGACGAGACTGAGCTCTTAGAGAAGGATGGACCTTAGTAATGGACAATTAGGGTTTGACCAAGCTCTTAATGTTCGAAAGAAAGATCATTGAAACAACCATCATACGGGACTGACACTTTCTGAAGATCCGCTGACGTACGCAGACATTGTCTCTCGCCCCTTAACTACAAATAAGGATGAACCCCCACTAGTAAAGGATCTTTCTCCAACTTTCTTAACTTGCTTACATACAGATATATCGAACACTGAATTAGGCATTAAATTTTTCCCACTAGAGCTCGTTCCCTTCTCTTGTCCTGCAGGTAGGAGAGTCAGTAGCCGAACTCGAACCCAAACCAAAAGTCCTTGAGAGTCCACTTTGTCATCAGCTATATATTCGTGCGAATAATTGCTCTAATTGCTTTTAGGGTATTACTACTTATTAGTGTATGGGAAACAATCACCGAGTTAAGTTTATTTTTCAAAGACTTGACATCCACAATCCTTAAGGGATAAAATATGGAGTGCCTTCATGAGAATATACTGATAATACTTTATAAATTGAAGCATATTTCTTTGTAGTCTAGTCTTTTTATCTTTGGTTTTCCTTCTTCATCAAATTTTCTACCATCATTATTTGTAGGTGGTTGTCTCCATCTAGTACTCAAATGAGGCTCGAACTAATGAGAACAAAAATTAGGTGCTTCCTCAACTATATAATCACTGCACATGGAAGCTTCAACTTTGCTTTATTTTTTATATTCTTTTTTAAATATCAAAGATACTACTCAAATAGATATGTTAATCAGTACTGAATGGGTCCATCTATTTTTTTTATAAGGCAAGTGTATTGGTAAATATTCCATGGAGTTAAAGAAGGCTGGTGTAGTAGCTCACACATATATTTTATGCAATTATGTTGAAGTTACTCCTTATCTAAAATCAGTATATATAAAAAGTAAATCGATTAAATGAATGTCTCCTGTTTATTTATATTTTTAATTTTTTTTTTATTTCCATATGTTGAAGTATTTACATCAAATGACTACAAGAATTGGATGAGGATATTTCTAATTCTCAAATTGATGCAAAATTTGATAAACATTTCTCCATATGGTTCACAAAATATGTAGGTTTCATTTCATATTTAACTTATAATCAATAAATTATATGTAAATATAATTATACTAAATTATAATTTATTTAATTTCATAGGCACATGACAACGCAGAAGTTATAAATAACAAGTGCAATAATAAGTGAAAATCGGATCTAACAAAGGGTCCATTACCAACTGTGAAATACTATGACATTTATTTCATGAAAGGATTTTTCACAAAGAATCACATAGCTCTAAAAGGTTAACAATGAACAGTGGAATTTGTATTAAGGGGTCAAACTATAATGAAACTTCATATGACTTATACGGTTGCTTAATTGACATTGTTGAAGGGAAATATCCAACTTTACTAATTAAGTGAGTTGTCTTATTTAAATGTAATTGGTGTGAGCGGAGATTTTGCCCCACTCCCATGTGGAATGGTTCTTGCAACTTTGGCATTGTAAGGCTTAGGGCCTTAGAGAACATGGGTCCAAACCTGGAGAAAATGAAGTTGCCACCTGGATGGGCCGGGAAAAGAAAGGGGTGGATGACTTGATTCCTAAAGAATCCTCAATCCCCTAATGGGTTTGGAAAGTTGGATATGCATGGGAAAGGTGACAATGACCCAGTGCCCCCACGACGTGGTTCATTGGAATCGTCTCCTAAACAAGTTTAAATATTATTAAATCCATAAATATTATAAAATCGTCCATAATACATGTAATTATCAAAATAAATAATCATTCATTGTATTAAAATCAATGAAAGTCCAAACCATCAAATAAATGGGCACCCATACAAGATGGAAACATGCACTTACAACCATGTCCAATGTCTAAAACTAAATAAAATGGGACACCCACCATTTGGTGGAAACATACCCCTTACATTGATCCAAAACTCAAAATAAATTAAATTACATTAAACTTAATTAATGAGGTACCCACGAAGTGGAAACATACCTCTGACATTATGGAAACTAAAATGATTAAAATAATGAACCAAATGAATTAAACCATTCATAACATTCATAATAATTAAAAGTAAATCATCAAAAATAGAACATTGATAAATCACTCATCATAAGCATATTATAAAATAAATAGTCACAATTTTAGGGTTCAATCTTAAATAAATTATTAAATGTATAAAATTAGGGTTTTGAAGTTGGTGTTTTGGAAATTAGGTTTTTGGTATTTGGAACTAAGGTTTTGGTATTTGGATTAAGCTTTAAACAAATTGGTGTTAAATTATATCTACTGGATTAGGGTTAGGAAATTTGGGAATAGGGTTTTGGTAAATTAGGGTTTAAGTGAATTGGGGTTTAAGTAAATTTAGGTTTGGGTAAATTTAGAATTTTAGAATTAGGGTTTTAGGTTTACTGTATATTAGGGTTTTGGTTATTTAAAAAATGTATTTAGGGTTTTGCAAATTGGAGGAAACATATTATGGTTTTGGAAAAAGTTTAGCTACTGGCTATGTTTAAACTAATGAATGTATACTAATTAATATAATTGGTGTGTCTAAGCTACTGGAGGTACTTTGGATGAAGAACAAATATGATTAATGTTTAAACAAACATCACCAAAGCTTCTTATATTTTAGTTTAAATGAATTAAACTTAGAGAACTGACCTTCGCTTGTTGATTTCACCAAAAATTAATTGTTGATCTAAACTCTCGCTTGCGCCAATTTGAAATTCTTGGCTAAACAGAATCAAGGCAATAACCGCTGTCTTGTTTTATGAATTTGATAGTATTTTCTCTTTGTGTTTTGCTAATTACTCTTCTTTTGTTTTAATAGTTTTGACTGCTTCTGTGTTTATTAATAATTAAAATTGTTGGTCCTTTCTCCATTCTTTTAATCATTTATTTATAGGGGAATAATCACTTAACTCGGATAGTTAATTTGAGAGGCTGAAATCGACATGAGACCGGCCTCATATCAATTTTGATGTCCAAATTGATATGAGCTAGCCTTATATCGATTTGGGGTGCCCAAATCGATATGAGCTATGCTTCACATTGATTTGAACCAACCCGACTCAAACCGGTCAAAATTATTAATTTGTTTAGGCAGGATCAATTTTCACATTCTGCAATTCATGACATATAAATCTTTGAGAAACCAACCTTTATGAGTTTTGAGCCTCATAGGTTGAATATTATTGTCAATTGATTTTCTTTTCTTAAGTGTGCACCTTCATGATTTTGCATCTCTAGAGCTTGCTTTTGCATAATAATTGAACTCACATTATGATTTTATCTCAAGTTTTAAAATGATGAAGGCAAATTAGGATTACCCCCTTTAGCTTAAAAGGACCTCCCTTAATTATGAATTCCTTAGTGAGCCAAGTTGAGCCTTTGATTTTTTCTTGATAGATCAACACAATTCACAACTCAATACAATTCAAAAACTTGTTGCGCTCTAATTAACACTACTAGAACTACACTCGCAAGTATACGAGGCTGCTGTAGTATTTTGGTGAACACCCCAAGGTCGTCTCACAAGGAAGCTAGAATAGCTAATTAGTTATCAAATCATAAATAACAAATTATCAATAAAATTAAATTGCTAAACAACTAATGAAAACAGAACGAGTTGAATTTAAAACAATGAAAGTAAACTGAATAGATATGTTGATTCACTTAATAGAAAGGTCTAGGGTTTGCACTTCTTTACTAACTTATATATATGAAAGGCTATTCCTCTTAACCAATTTAATTTCAAAGATCAGATTTCAAGCAACTTAATTAATCGAATCAAGGAAATAAGCTCTCGCATTCAAACCTCTTTCGAATAATCTTGTTACAATTGAAATGATCTTTTTCTTAGGTTTATATTTCTAATTCACCTAATTCCCTAATTGAATTGTTCCAGCATTAGACTTCATTTCTAAATCCTTCATCTAATACCTCAAACACATAATTGGTGGCCAATCAATTATATATTAACATTTATCCATTCAATTAAGGTTAAAAGAAATAATTCAGTTAAGAGCAATAACCATTTCATACAATCATACTAGATCCATACAAACCCCAGACTAGATCAAAATTAGTTCATAATGATGCTATCCAACAAATTCATCTCATTAAAATTCAAAGAAAATAATTTAGACATAAGAGAATTCATGAACACAATTCCAATGAAACTTAAGAGATAGAGTTTGAGAACAAAACCAAATTACAAACTTTCTTTGGCTTCTGAAGAATCTCTTGTTCAGATCTTTGCTAAAAGAAAAATAATGCAATGGCTAAAACTAATTTAATCTAGAGTGTTTGCATGAAAGTGTAATCAAAACTCCAATAGAAAATGAAGAATAGATTAAAAGTTTATGTAGACGGTCGGAAAAATGTGTAACCCCTTTCAAAAACCCTAATCTTCTTATTTATACGAAACCCTAGCTCAAAATCCGCGTCTCCTTTCTTTCCTTAGCCCCATAGAGTGACACGGCCAGTCACTTGGCCATGTCACCTGGATGTGTCAGCTTCTGTGTAATCTTTCTTCTTTGCTTCTATGGAATTGAGTGTGACATGGCCAAGCTCCTGGCCGTGTCTTGGCCTTGTCACCTACTGATTCTCTTCATTCTTTACTCTTCTTTCTTTGCTCTTCTTCCTTGGCTAAATATGGGACACGACCAAGCTTGTGACCGTGTCACCTGCCAGTGTCAGCTTCTACCAAATTTTCCTTCCTCTCTGGGTTCCCTTAGTTTTGCCCTTAAGGTGAGACACGGCCAGTGGCTTCGCCGTGTCTTGCTGCTTCATGCTATTCTTTCTTCCAAGGAAGTTTTTTGCATATTAACCTGAAACAAACTTTAAACAAGAATCAAATGAAACATTAACCAAAAACACATAAACACCACGCTAAAAACTAGGAAAAAAATGACATAAACACTGGAATAAATTAAAACTACCAAAATTGATGAAATCACTAAATAAACAGATTAAAACTACCAAAATACCTAAAGAAAATAATAATCATCATAATAAATAAGATACAATTCTATGACAAAAACTAATAAAACAACTACCCCACACTTAAAACTTTGCTTGTCCTCAAGCAAATTCACATGGCATAAATTAAAAACTCAAATAACCTTAACTATAATTCAAGTATATAAGATGAAATCCTTTAAGACTCAACTATAAATAAATGCAATTTACTTCAATCAAGATTTTCTTAACTCATTCATTAATCCAGACATAACAAATCTCATCTCTCATCTAAGTGTTTCACTCAATTTCAAAGGTTAATTCACTCAAACCACTCATGACTGCATACTGCCATAAACTTGCTTAATTATCCAATCTCTCTCACTGATTTTCTCAAGAATTAATCCAAAGGTCTTTTATTTGGATGTAATGGGGCTAAGGTGAAGATGTGAGAAAAGACATTTAAGTTGGGACATCAAGAAATGGAGTATCTAAGTTAGACAATACTCTTACTTAGAAAGTTGTAACTCTCTCAAATGGCATATTCACCATCCCTTGATAATCTCACATACTTGCATACTTAAAGAAAAGTACATGAGTCGACATTCCTCTTTGATGACTAATGCTAGAAAATATATGAATTTTGTATATATATATATATCTTCTCTTTTATTTTTTTTATATTATATATATATATACAAAATATAAAATTGCATTGAACATCTAGCTCAAATGTAGAGGAAAAGAATAATCAACTCTTAGTCAATTACAATATGCAAAGTATGCATTTCAGCCCCAAATCTTACTAAAGCAATACTATTTTTTTTAATTGCTTACCCCACACTTATGAATTGAACCATCCTATTGTCATATCATAAGAAAATCCATTCCTTAATGCAGGTATGATGATAATAGGAAAATGTTGAGTTGTGAATTGTGTTAATCTATCAAGAAAAAGTCAAAGGCTCAACTTGGCTCACTAAGGAATTCATAATTAAGGGAGGTCTTTTTAAGCTAAAGGGGGGTAATCCTAATTTGCCTTCATCATTTTAAAACTTGAGATAAAATCATAATGTGAGTTCAATTAGTATGCAAAAGCAAGCTCTAGAGATGCAAAATCATGAAGGTGCACACTTAAGAAAAGAAAATCAATTGACAATAATATTCAATCTATGAGGCTCAAAACTCACAAAGGTTGGTTTCTCAAAGATTTATATGTCATGAATTGCAGAATGTGAAAATTGATCCTGAATGAATTCAAATGCTAATCTCTATGCTAATACTAAAGGCTCAAATAAAATTCTAGAATTACAGAAAAGTCAATAAGTTTCCAACACTTATGCCATGCACAAGGCACAATATAACACACAAAGACAAACAAAACAAGAATTAAAGGAAAGCTTAAAAATTACCCCACACTTATAAATTACATTGTCCTTAATGGAAACAAGGATAATAAAGAAAAAGAGTTAAGGTACAACCTGTTTTCCATCGTTCCCTTGTGAGGCAAATGCTATCTTTTCACCCACAAACATCAATTGTTCAGAAACAAAATACAATATATAAAATAACCAAAATATAAAGTGCTAAAATTAAAAACAAAAACAAAAAATAACAACGAAAATATGCTATAACTAAATACAAGAAAGTAAGGAATTTTCTCAAAAGATTAGAGCCAATTTGATCTACGGTGAAAGAGGATGTGATGATGATGCAGCTGAAGGATGGAGACTCAGGATCTTAGCAAGGTTGCTATTGATTTGCTCCAACTGTTGCAAGACCGCAACATGGTTAGGATCGACCTTGCTTTCCAGTGCCTCTATCCTATTAAGTATCTCCTGATTGTCCGGGACTGGAGCATCTTCATCCAAATCAAGAGAATCTGAGTCAAACTCCTCATGGACTCGTGTTCTCTTTTGTCGGACCCGCGGTGCATCTGGCTCAGCTGAAGCCATCACATAGGCCCCTCCCCTGTTCACAACCATATGCATCTTCTCAAGTGTGGCCAAATCTAATGAATCATTACCCAAAATTTTAGTCATACGGCAGTTACTTGGGTCAAAATCATCAAGAAGGGTTGTCGCCAATGTGGTAACCAATCCTCCAATACAAATAGCACCCTTCTTTTTGTTTGCCACATTATCAAAAACATCGGTCAACCAATAGCCAGCACTAATGGGTATGGCATTACAAGCACAATCTAAGAAAAAGAGCTCACTAATTTCCACTACACCTGGGCTTTCCTTCCGTGCAAACAACCCACAAGACATAAAGCAATGCAAATACCTTAGAGTGGGATTACTCAATTTAGTTGCCTTGGTCGATTTGGCCACATAAGTTCCCGAGCCCAATGCTCCCCATGCAGATTGTTGTTTAAAACCCTTAGGTACAAATTTTTCACCTTGTTGATGGAAACCAAAGATAACATTCAATTGCTCAATACTAACTACACATGGTCTGCCAAGCAATTTAAAATTCAACCTAATGCAAATTTTTTGGTCATTTTTTGGTCATCTCTTTCAACCTTAAGAGTGTTTAAAAATTCCAAAGTAAGCTCTTGAAATTGCAAAGGTCAAAGGGAGACTAATTTCTCCCACCCAAGGTTTTGAACATAGCTATAAAAATTATCCCTAATATGAAGAGCATTAATGGATTCATCGCTTACATACCTCATCGGAAAGAAATCCCTAGCCAAAAGAGTCGCTCTCTTTGAAGATGAAGAAGATGAAGATGGAGCTGTAGTTGGAGGTTACCTCCTCTTGTGGTGGGACACCATCTTTGTTCTTGGCATATTGAAAGATTTGGAAAAATTTGAAGCTTTAACAGATTAAATTGATTTGTTATGGGAAAAGAAGAAGATTGATCGGGTTAATTTTGATTTTGGTGAAGAAAAATTGAGAATTAATGGGATTTTGGAAGCTTTGAGAAAACAACAATGGAGGTTTTTGAGAGAAATAGTCGAGAGAGAGAGAAAGGAAAAAGGAAAAACTAGGGATTTAAATGAAAGAAAAGGGCTAAAACCGTGTTTTTAAACTTAGAAATTGAGGTGACACGGCCAAGCTTGGTTTAGCTTGGCCGTGTTTGATGGGCTTGGAGGGACACGGCCAGTGACTTGGCCGTGTCCCCTGACCATGTTTGACACTGTAAAATAAAAGGTTGCAAGACAAAGAAAGGGACATGGGTACACGGCCAAGCCTTTTGGCAGTGTCAGGGACTGTGTAATTTTGGATTTGCTTGACACGGCCAGTGGCTTGGCCATGTCAAGTGGCAGTGTCCTTCACTGCCATTTTAGCTCTCTTTTTTTATCTCTTTTTTTTATATGTCACCAAATCTAAAAGAAATGCAATCCTCTTCCTTGATTAACCCTGAAACATATTAAAAAAAATAAAAACCAATCAAAGCACCTATTGCATTTATTTAAACCAAACATGAAATTAAAATTGCTAAATATAAAATTGTAACTATGAAAAGAAATGCAAACCAATGGGTTGCCTCCCATTTAGCGCTTCCTTAATGTCATGTAGCTGGACATACCGCAGGACTTAAGGATCGTAGATCAAAGTGCTATCGATGATCCTTACTTCTTGGAACCCTTCATTATATGGTTTAACTCTCTGT
This sequence comes from Garcia nutans, assembly GCA_947685225.1. Lineage (NCBI taxonomy): Eukaryota > Viridiplantae > Streptophyta > Magnoliopsida > Malpighiales > Euphorbiaceae > Garcia > Garcia nutans. Next base: position 7,752,501 of record CANTUV010000024.1, on the reverse strand, counting down.
CCATTTACTTTAAAAGTTTCATTCATTCGAGAGTTAAGCAATTCTATAGCACCGGAAGGATATACCTGAGTTATCACGAAAGGACCACTCCATCGAGACTTGAGTTTTCCTGGAAACAGAAGGAGATGAGAATTAAAAAGCAAAACTTTCATACCTAGGCTCAATGTCTTTCACACTAAAATTCTGTCATGAAGTGCTTTGGTGCGGTCCTTATAAATCCTTGAACTCTCATATGCCTCATTCCTTAGTTCATCTAACTCTGAAATTTGCAGAAAACGTTCTCTCTTTGCCTTGTCCAAGTCTAAATTCAGAGTCTTGATTGCCCAATATGCCTTGTGCTCCAACTCCATTGGTAAATGACAAGCCTTACCAAAAACCAATCGGTCTGGACTCATACCCAAAGGAGTCTTGAAAGCATTTCGATATGCCCACAATGCATCATGCAATCTACTTGCCCAATCCTTCCTTGATAAGTTGACTATTTTTTCCAGAATTCCTTTGATTTGCTTGTTGGATGTCTCAACTTGTCCTGAAGTTTGTGGATGGTATGGGGTCACCACCTTATGTTTCACACCAGATTTGTTCATTAATTTCTCAAAACGTTTGTTGCAGAAATGACTTCCCCCATTACTAATTATCACTCTTGGCGTGCCAAATCTGCTAAGAATATATTCCTTCACAAATTTAACAACTACATTAGCATCATTAGTACGGGTGGGGATTGCCTCCACCCATTTTGAAACATAATCAACAGCAACTAAAATGTACTCATAACCAAAAGACTTGGGAAAAGGACCCATGAAGTCTATTCCCCAAACATCAAACAGTTCAACAACAATATAAGATTGAAGGGGCATTTCATTCCTCCTTCCAATGTTGCCTACTCTTTGACAACGGTCACAATGCTTACAATATTCTTGAGCATCTTTGAATAGAGTAGGCCAGTAAAATCCACTTTGAAGTACCTTTTCTACAGTCTTTCTCCCTCCAAAATGACCACCACAGTGAAGGTCATGACAAAATTGAAGAACACTCAGTTTTTCTTCCTCAGATACATACCTGCGAACTATCTCATCTTTGCATATCCGGAATAGGTAAGGTTCATCCCAAAAATAAAATTTACTCATGTGCAAAAACCTTTTCTTTTCCTGAAATGACATGACAGAATGTAAAATACCACACGCAAGATAGTTAGCAATATCTGCAAACCAAGGTGAATTCATCACCGCAAACAACTGCTCATCAAGAAATGCTTCTAAATTTTTATGAATGCTATCAGATGCAAGATTTTCACCAAAGAAAGGTAATCTAGATAAATGATCAACTATAACATTTTCACTTCCCTTAGTATCTTTGATTTGAAAATCAAATTCATGCAATAATAACACCCATCTAATTAAACGAGGTTTAGCATGTTGTTTTGTCAAAAGATATTTTAGAGCTGCATGATCTGAATGCACAATAATTTTAGACCCAATTAAATATGCTCTAAACTTATCTAAGGCAAAAACAACAACTAGCATTTCTTTTTCAGTTGTTGTATAATTCACTTGCGCAATATTTAGGGTCAAGCTAGCATAATAGATCACTCTCAAAAATTTCTCAACCCTTTGCCCAAGGACAGCTCCTACTGCATGATTAGAGGCATCACACATAATTTCAAAAGGTAAAGACCAAATAGTAGCTACAATTACTGGTGCACTAGTCAATTTTTCCTTAAGGGAATTAAAAACTTGCATGCATTGTGCAGTAAACTCAAATGGAACATCTTTCCCAAGCAAATGACACAATGGTTGGCTTATTTTAGAAAAATCTTTAATAAACCTCCGGTAAAAACCTGCATGCCCTAAAAAGCTTCTTATTCCCTTAACAGAGGTAGGTGGGGGTAACTTAGCAGTCAACTCTACCTTAGCTTTTTCCACCTCAATCCCTTTACTAGACACAACATGGCCTAATACAATGCCCTGAGTAACCATGAAATGACTCTTTTCCCAACTCAAAGTGAGGTTACATTCAATGCATCTCTCAAGCACTAGAACAAGTTTACTGAGGCAATTATCAAAAGAATCACCAAAAATAGAAAAATTGTCCATAAATACCTCAATAAAATCATCTATCATGTCTGTGAAAATAGACATCATGCATCTCTGAAAAGTTGCAGGTGCATTACACAAGCCAAAGGGCATACGCCGAAATGCATAAGTCCCAAAAGGGCAAGTAAAACTAATCTTGGATTGATCCTCTAGTGATATCGGCACCTGATAATAACCTGAAAGTCCATCCAAAAAGCAATAATGTGAGTGTCCAGAAAGTTTATCCAACATCTGATCAATAAAAGGAAGAGGGAAATGATCTTTCTTTGTGGCATTGTTCAACTTCCTATAATCGATACACATTCTCCACTCAGTAGTAGTCCTAGTAGGAACCAATTCATTCTTTTCATTTTTTACCACAGTGATTCCTGATTTCTTAGGCACTACATGTACTGAGCTCACCCACTCACTATTAGTTATTAGATATATCACTCCTTCATCAAGCAATTTAAGCACTTCCTTCTTAACCACTTCACTCATGTTTGGGTTAAGGCACCTTTGGGTCTCCCTCATAGGTTTAGCTCCCTCTTCTAAGATGATTCTATGCATGCACATTGAAGGGCTAATACCTTTGATGTCACTCAATGCCCATCCTATTGCTCTTTTCAATCTTTTTAGCTCACTCACCAACCTCATCTCCTCCCTTTCACTAAGTTCGCTAGATATTATCACAGGTAAGGTGTTGTGATCTCCTAAAAATATATATTTTAGATTTTTAGGCAACTCTTTCAGCTCTAACTCAAGTGAAGGATTATTCTCTTCTTTTTGGATGGAGGGACGTTCAAATGCTGGGTCCTCCTTAAGTTCCTCTATTTCAGCACTCTCTAATGTCTCAAGGCAACTAGCTATTTCTGAGTCAAAAATATCCAAGCCATGATCTAAAGTCAGTGTCAGCTCCAATTTATTCGAGGAACCTATTTGCAAGAAAACATCTTAAACAACTGCGTCAATACAATCAATTAAAGAGCAATCCTCATATATTGCAGTTGTAGGAATGGGAGAAGTGTTAAAAATAGAAAATTCAACCGTTTGTCCCAAGACGTCATTGACAATTTACCATTTTTAATATCTATCAAGGTGTTGGTCGTAGCCATAAAAGGCCTACCCAGTAGAATAGTATGTGCAGATGGTGTAGGGTTATTTCCTTTCATGTCAAGAACTATAAAATCCACAGGCACTATCAACCCACCAACCTTAACTAACACATCTTCTTTAACTCCTTTCGGGAATCTAAGAGATCAGTAAGCTAATTACAAAACCATTTTGGTAGGTTTAAGTTCCCCAAGTTCTAATTCGAGATACACATAATAAGGCATCAAATTAACACTGGCTCCTAAATCACACATGCCATCAGTCCCCTTTCCATTACCCATAGTAATTTGAATTATGAAACTACTAGGATCCTTTAGCTTCGGAGATAGTTTATGTTGCAGAATAGCACTAGCTACCTCTAACACTATCACCTTTTCATTTGGCTCATACCTCTTTTTCTTGGTGTTCAATTCCTTGAAGAATTTGGCATAAGCCGGCATGTTCTTTATTGCTTCAAGTAAAGGTAAGTTAATACTTACCTTAGACAGCATGTTGAAAATGTCTGAAAATTGCTTATCTTGTTTATCATTCTTCAACCTGCTAGGGAATGGTATAGGTGGCCAGTAAGGATTACTTGCCTTGTGTAAATCTGCTGAAGGGGATTTCTCCATTGATTTTTCTCCAGCACCTTTGTCCTCTAGTTCTCCTTCCTTTCTATTCTCTTGATCACCTGCATTCGTAGAATTATTTGCAACATTATTATTTATTACCTTGCCACTTCTAAGAACACTCACTGCTTGTGCCTGCTCAGGTTGACTCAGAAATTTCCCTTTTTGTTGCATCTGCATCTGTTGTGCAAGTTGTCCCACTTGGGTCTCTACTTTCTTAAAAGATGCTTCCAATGAATCCAGCCTTTTGTTATTCATCTCTTGATTCTTGGCACTGACTTGGATAAAAGCACGTAAACTATCCTCCAAACTCTCTCTCCTAGGCTGCCCTTGATTTGAAGATTGCCCCGGCGGTTGATTTTGTCTCTGGAGCAAATGGAAAGGTTGTTGAGAATTATTTGTTGCCCAGGAAAAGTTTGGATGATTCCGCCAACCAGGATTGTAAGTGTTTGAATAAGGATCATTCTGGGCCCTTGGTTGATATCCCCTCATAGCATTAACTTGCTCAGCCTCATTTCCATAAGACTCGTATGCAGAGGGGCATATATTTGCTCCATGCCCGAAGGTTCCACAAATTCCACACACTTCTTGAGTGGATGAAGAGGTATTGTTCTTCATGTTCAGCATCTGCACCTGCCTTGTTAATTCAGCTATCTGATTGACCATCTCACTGTTGGCTTCCAATTGATTCACCCCTTTACTTCTTCCTCTTACACTTTTCTGTTGAGAATTAGCTCCCAACATTTCAAAGATTTCATAAGTTTCATCTGCTGTCTTTTCTCCCATAGCTCCCCCAGCTGCGTTATCAACAGTATTTTGAAATTGTTGGGTTAGACCATCATAGAAAAACTGATTCAGAAGTTGAAGTGTGTAGTGATGGTGTGGACATTGGATCAACAACATCTTAAACCTGTCCCAATCCTCATGAAATGGCTCTCCTTCAAATTGAGAAAATGTAGCTATTTTTCCTCTCAATTCAGCTGTCTTCTGATGTGAATAAAATTTGCCCATAAACTTGTTATAGACTTGCTCCCAAGTTATCAAAGAATTTTCAGGCAACATCATAAGCCAGCTCTTTGCCCTATTCTTCAATGTGTATAGAAAACATCTCATCCTCAACTGGTCCTCTATTAGTCCTCCCAATGGAAATGTGTTGAGGGTGGAGTAGAAATCCCGGATAAAATTCAAAGGATCTTCATTCAGAACTCCATAGAAAGATGGCAGCATGTTGTAATGGATATTCTTCAACTCATAAGTTCTTGCTGCATCTGTCAATCTTATACAAGATGTGGAAGTTCCAATGATAGGTCTGGCAAAATCCCTCATAGTTCTTTGCCTTTCATCTCTCATATTGGTAGATTGTGCAGTATCCGACTTAAAATCAGAAGTTTCCTCCTATGTATCAAACCCGGTATACAGTTCAAACTCTTCTCTGCTCCTTTTTACTCTCTGAATTTTTGGAATAATTGGGTAAAGCTCTCCTCCAAGTGATCTCCTGCCTTGCATAAACAAAATTTTTGGAAAAAAGGAATTATTAAAAGCAAAAGATAAATAAAATAAAATGTAAATAATGAAAAATAATTTAAAATATTTATGCCTAATAAACAATTACGCCAATTAGCCTCCCCGGCAGCGGCGCCAAAAACTTGTTGCGCTCTAATTAACACTACTATAACTACACTCGCAAGTATACAAGGCTGTTGTAGTATTTTGGTGAGCACCTCAAGGTCATCTCACAAGGAAGCTAGAATAGCTAATTATTTATCAAATCGTAAATAACAAATTATCAATAAAATTAAATTGCTAAACAATTAATGAAAATAGAACGAGTTGAATTTAAAACAATGAAAGTAAGCTGAATAGATATGTTGATTCACTTAATAGAAAGGTCTAGGGTTTGCACTTCTCTACTAACTTATATATATGAACGGCTATTCCTCTTAACCAATTTAATTTCAAAGATCAGATTTCAAGCAACTTAATTAATCGAATCAAGGAAATAAGCTCTCGCATTCAAACCTCTTTCAAATAATATTGTTACAATTGAAATGATCTTTTTCTTATGTTTATATTTCTAATTCACCTAATTCCCTAATTGAATTGTTCCAGCATTAGACTTCATTTCTCAATCCTTCATCTAATACCTCAAACACATAATTGGTGGCCAATCAATTATATATTAACATTTATCCATTCAATTAAGGTTAAAAGAAATAATTCAGTTAAGAGCAATAACCATTTCATACAATCATAGTAGATCCACACAAACCCCATACTAGATCAAAATTAGTTCATAATGATGCTATCCAACAAATTCATCTCATTAAAATTCAAAGAAATTAATTTAAAGATAAAAGAATTCATGAATACAATTCCCATGAAACTTAAGAGATAGAGTTTGAGAACAAAACCAAATTACAAACTTTCTTTGGCTTCTGAAGAATCTCTTGTTCAGATCTTTACTAAAAAAAATAATGCAATGGCTAAAACTAATTTAATCTAGAGTGTTTGCATGAAAGTGTAATCAAAAGTCCAATAGAAAATGAAGAATAGCTTAAAAGTTTATGTTGACGGCTGGAAAAATGTGTAACCCCTTTCAAAAACCCTAATCTTCTTATTTATACGAAACCCTAGCTCAAAATCCGTGTCTCCTTTCTTTCCTTAGCCCCATGGAGTGACACGGCCAAGCTTGTGGCCGTGTCATGTGACACGGCCAGTGGCTTGGCCGTGTCACCTGCCAGTGTCAGCTTCTGCCAAATTTTCCTTCCTCTCTTGATTCCCTTGGTTTTGCCCTTAAGGTGAGACACGGCCAGTGGCTTCGCCGTGTCTTGCTGCTTCATTCTATTCTTTCTTCCAAGGAAGTTTTTTGCATATTAACCTAAAATAAACACTTGAAACAAACTTTAAACAAGAATCAAATAAAATATTAACCAAAAACACATAAACACCACGCTAAAAACTAGGACAAAATGACATAAACACTGGAATAAATTAAAACTACCAAAATTGATGGAATCACTAAATAAACAGATTAAAACTACCAAAATACCTGAAGAAAACAATAATCATCATAATAAATAAGATACAATTCTATGACAAAAACTAATAAAACAGTCATAACTTTTCACAATTTTAATATGGTATTTATAAAGTAGGACCAATTTAATTTCAGCCTTTTAAAATTAGGTTTAGGCCCCTTTAAAATTATAACAAACCAAGATAAGCTTCTTAAATTTAAATCGATCCAAATTTAAGGGTCTACAGTTTGCCCTCTGCTTGACCGATCTGAGACTTCAGTAGAAGAGAGTAAAAAGCAACATGACTTTTGAACTGATTTAAAGCAAAAATTGATTATGGAACCTAGGTTGGATTGAGTTCTGGACTCAAAAATAATTTGGATTTTAAACCTGAGTTGGTTTGGATTCTAGACCCGGGATGGTTTGGATTCTAGACCTGAATTGAGCTCTGGAATCAAAAATGATTTGGGTTTTGGACCACATATGGTTTGTTCTGGAGTAAAAAAAGATTTGGATTATGAACCTAGGATGGTTTGGGTTTTGGACCTAGATTGAGTTCTGGACTCGAAAATAATTTTGATTCTAGACTCGAGTTTGGTTTCTATTCTGGACCCGGATTGAGTTATGGACTCAAAAATAATTTAGATTCTTGACCCGGGATGGTTTGGATTTTAGACCTAGATTGAGTTCTAGACTCAAAAAAGATTTGGGTTCTGGGCCCAGGATGGTTTGGGTTTTGGACCTTTATTGAGTTCTAGACTTGAAAAAAAATTTAGGTTCTGGATCCGAGATGGCTTAGGTTCTGGACCCAGATTAAGTTCTAAACTAAAAAATAATTTGGGTTATGGACCTGGATTGAGTTGCAAAAATTAAATTCAATGGTGAGTTTTGCAAAAAAATCTAGCTATTTTTTACCTTACTTATGTACTCTTGCCCCTTGTATGGAAAAATATTTATAAGTACAAAAAATATATAATTCGACACACAATAATATATAACCACAAAGCTTATCATAACATGTAATGTCTGTGAATTATTGAAACAGAAAGAAATCCTTGAATTGTTGTTCTAAGAAAGAAGCCAATAATGTAAGGTGAATTGTGAATTATGAATTATTGAACACTGTTAAAATGAAAAATTATTTGTGTTGTTGACGAAACTAACTCCTTTTGTTATTTTCTTTTCTTTTCTTTCACTTCATCCATTTCCTTTCTTTTCTTTCACTTTATAATTTATATTTTATTTTTTCATTTTTTCTCACATACCTGAAATATCCCTTAGTTTTTCCTATATAAGCACATGAATTATTTGCATTTGGCATTCAGAACATCTTCATCCTCAACATTCTTATAGTTTTAAGTTTTGAAAGCATTATCACTTATCATAAATGGCTGCTATTCAACATTCCTCGAAGTTTAGAACATGCTCAAACAATGAATTACTTACTTACCTCGAGTTTCACTATTACCTAAGATGCATCTTCAACATAGTTCCAAAGAAAAAATGCAGGTAAGCTTCATTTTTCCTGTAATTTAATTACTTATTCACATAAAATTTGTAAGTATAATTTAATTATAAATGTTATTATGTAAAAATATGTATGAAAATTTTATAGAGCAAAATTGATAAATATTATTGGTAAATATTATTGTGCAAAAATATGCATGAAGATTGATGTAGTAAATTTGGTAAATATTGTTATGCAAAAATATGTATGAAGATTGATGTAGCAAATTTGGTAAATATTGTTATGCAAAAATATGCATGAACATTGATGTAGCAAAATTCACGGAAATTAGTAAAAGAAGGGGGGTATGAATGTAATTTTTAATAACGTGCCAAAAAGGAAATATATATGTACTTACTTGGACTTACCTATATTTAGATAGCATGACGGCTGTGACATTCATGGTGGTGGAAACATCCACAAAGCCCGCAAGTGGTATCATTAATCCCCACCTGTGGTAAAAAGAATGGTCCAAGAAAACAGGTTTAAAGATTTTGTTTTGCAATTACCATCCCGAGGATATCAAATTGGCAGAAGTGCCATTCAAGCACTTGCAAAACGATGGATGGACACTACCCTTACTTTTCACCTACCTATCAGAGAGATGACCATAGGTCCAATTGATTTTGCTGCCCTAATAGGCATCCAATACCACTGGATTCCCGTCCCTTTAACTAGCAATATTTTAACCCGCGAGGAAATTCATCAATTGACCAGTGTTAGGCCTCATTTTAAAGGATCTTACAAAATCAAATATGAGCCTACTCGAGAATACTGGATGAAGTATACTTAACCCATCCAAAATGAGAGCGTTGGACAGTATACTTGGGGTCTCTATTATATTTACAGGGGGCGACCATGTTGGGTAGCACTGAGTCTGTCATCCATCTGTCAGTGCTACGTGCCCTTTTTTATTTATACCGTGTGCCAACTTATGCATGGGGAGAAGATGATCTTGCATGCCTCTATCATTACTTTGATGTAATTTACAGGAATAGAAGATCCTTTATTGGCTTTATGGTTGTTGCTGAGGTATCACTTTTCTTATAACTGTTGGTCCAAATAATGCATGTGTGTGGATTTTGATATTTCTTTTCATGTACAAGTATGGGCGTATGAACACAATCATGTGAGAGTTCCCAACATTACAAGGTCGCAAGCCGGATACCCACAACTAAACTTCTAGTTGTTGGGTCCTAGAGAAGTGCTTGGAAGCCACCACATACACACTCACCGCTATCAAATGAGTCACTTAACCTGGGACCAAGTAAGAAAAATGTTAATATTAATATCAAAAACTTATGAGTAAAATAACTTACCTATTTGCTTTTTTGCAAGTGGACGTAGCTTGGTGGAGCACCAAAGAGAGAAATAACTAGACCGCTTGTATGATTGATGCACTGCCCTTATAAGAGTCTCATCGGATCATTACCGGCCCAGTCTCTTATGGATAGTATCTTGGTGAACGAGTGTTAACTAGTTTGTCAATCTTGACCAGCGGAGGGTACCAGAAGATTTTCCATCATTCCTATTGAACACCATATGTAATATCCCTATGTATGCCCTAGAAGTCTTATATATGTTGTTGTTTATATTGGATTGAATGTATATGTTATGTGTTAAGAAAAGAAATTGGGAAAAGAATGTATATGTATATGTGTTTTGAGAAGAAAAGAGGGTTTAGAGACAAGTTTATATGTTGTTTATATGTTGATATAATTAACATATACATAAGTCAAAAGGGTTGGTCAATGCAAGAGGATATTTATTTGAGAATTGTGAAATTACTTAAATGGGCACATATGAGACAAAAGGTTAATTAAATGGATGAGGGCATGTTGGTAATTGTTTTGTTAAATTGGGTGGTGGAGATTTAAAGAAGAAGAAATGGTTGATTTGTATTCATTCTTCTTCTCTTCTCATGTGTGTGCCGGCCATTGAAGAAAAGAGAGAGCAAGAGAGGTGTTCTTGAAGCTAGAACCAAATTGAAGAGGCAATCAAAGGGATTGGTTAGAGATTTGTGAAATTTCTTCATCTAAGGTAAGACTTCTCTTGTTTTCCTTTGTCAATTTTGAAGTTGTGTCTAAAAGAAATTGTGATTTATTGATGTGATGATTTGGTGTGTTTGATATGTGTTTATAATTGTTTAAAGTGATTGTAAGTTAAAAGATGGAATTGGTGTTGGTTTGGTTGTGAATATGGTAAGATATGTGAAGGTTGATTGTGGAAGATCAAGTGGGAAGTTGGTTTTAAGGTTTGGTATTGGTGAATGTTTTAATGTAATGTTTATGTGTTGTTTAAGTGGTTAATGTGATGAATATGTAAGATATGTGTTAATAACATTGATTAGAACAAATTGAATGAAGTTATTGTTGTGCAAAGGGTGTGAAAATGCATTTGGAAGAGTGTTGGTTTTGATTAGGGTTGTGTTCTTGAGTGACACGGCTAGAATCGATGACAAACACGGCCAAGACTTGAGAAATTTGGGTGACACGGCCAAGTTGGAGGGATTGTGGCCGTGTTGGTTATGTTTTGGGGTGACACGGCCACTGGCTTGGCCGTGTCCCTTGAGTGTGTTTGCCATTGCCTGAATTTTGTGGAGAGACATGGCCGTGTCCCCTTGCCTGTGTCTGCCTCGGCTTGAATTGGTATTAAGAGACATGGCCACAAGCTTGGCCGTGTCCCTTGGGTGTGTTTGCTACTGTGATGGTTTTGGTTCTTCATGCATTGTTTGATTCTTCAAAAGTCTTGTGCTCCTAAACATTTTATATACACTCTAAGTACTTTGTAATCAAAGAATGACCTAAACAAATGTATGTGGATGATTCTAAACCTATAAATAATGATCTTTGGATTAGGTTTTGAAGAGATTGTGTTGCATTAACCTAAATGTTGAGAATTCTTGGAAGAGGAAATGTATAGAGGAATGGGAATAGTTCTTGAGGTAAGTACCAATACATATGATTGTATTTAATTACATAATTTGAGGCTTAACACATTTGTTTGCAAATGTGTTAAGTGATCTATTATATTGTTAATATAATTGGACTAAGGTGAAGATTGAATGATGTGAAGGATGTGAAGATCATTAACAAGGTAAGCATAAACCCTATTTGATTGTATATCCTTATATGTCTTTGAACATTAACACATTGGGATGAAAGTGTTAAATAAGCTATTATATTGTGAATGTAAATGAAGAATGTAAATTGCTATATATATATATATATAAAGGATGAAATATGAAATGGAAAAAGGTGGGAAGAAATGAGGATCATTCTTAAGGTATGTGCAATTTGTTATGATAAATGCTCTAGTAATGAATGATGTTAATGTGTTTTGAGAAATGAGAAAATGTTATGTTATATGCATTGTGAATCTTGTGTATGGCAATGTATTATATGAATAATATACTTTGAAATGTTATATCAATGATGCTATATGTATCATATGGATTGAGATATGATATGATATGAAGCCATTGTGATTGGCTATGATGGTTCAAATGTGATGGAAAGCCATTTTGATTGGCTATGATAACTCAGATATGTTGTGAAGCCATTGTGATTGGCTATGATGATTCAATTGAAAGAGATAAGGCATGTTTGCCTAATTGATGATGAGATTGATAATGAAATAATAAATGAATTGTGTAACTAATGTGTTATTCGATTTCAGAGTTCTGGGTTTGGAGGCATGCCTATAAAATGAAAAAGGTAACAGTCTTGCCGGGTTGAGGATCTCTTCATTTTGAGTTGAATTGAGATCCAAGAGACTAGGTCTGTTACACTATGAGAAATTGTGATTATGAGATATATGATTGGTAACAGTCTTGCCGGGTTGAGGATCACCTCGAGTTTAGCCGAGTTGATGATCCAAGAGACTGGGTCTGTTACGCTATCCATGGATAGAGATATTGATATATGATGCCTACGGGCTTGATAATTATTGTTATAGACCAAAGCAGTAACTCTAAACTTTGAATAACATATTAGTGTTTTGGGCCCGAGTCTGTCTTTGTTGTTAATGTGAAATATAAGTGTTGAAATAAGTGAGATCTATGGTGGATTCCATTAGAAATGTGATTCATGATTGGTATGATATGTAATGTGTGTATTGCAATAATGATTAGTATGATATGTAATGTGTGTATTGCATTAATGATTGGTATGATATGTAATGTGTGTATTGCAATAATGATTAGTATGATATGTAGTGTTATATTGCAATAATGATTGGTATGATATGTAATATGTGTATTGCAATAATAATTGGTATAAAATATATAATGTGGGTGTATTAATATATTGATTTTGAGTATTGGTAATGCATTGGGGTTGATGATAATATTATGTATATATGTACATCATATATGAAATTAGCTAGGATATATGAAAGATGCAATTAAAAAGAAAAGAGAATATGATAAGAACTAATTATACATTGAATTGATATATCATTATATGTTAATACTTCTATACTACATGTTTATATTTTATATTTGGACTACTAAGCTCTCGGGCTTAGCGCGGGTGTGAATTCGCGCAGGTAAATAGGTGGAAGATATGAAATCTTTCATTATGCCACGTGAAGAGCTAGAGTTTGTCGAGACCAACTAGAGGGTGATGCATACATGTATAAATTTTAATTATGATGTATTTCTGACGAGAGAGTATTTATATGTATAAATGAAGTTTTGATAAAGATAATGATTTTGTAAATGTTATTTAAATTAATGTATTATGGTTTGAACTCTGTTACAGGTTTTTAGAAAAGGTAACGAAAAATGACATCCTTATACTTTATATATTTACTGTATGTATACTAAGTATACGTATAGTACTTATATAGGGTATCGGGGTGTTACACCATATCCATGTGAGAACCTTATTGGAGTTGTACTCACAATGGCTTTGATATTGGAGACCTTCTGCTTTCACTGGATGTGTCATATGTTCAATTCATTGAGGATCAACCGCTAAATTTTTAGGTGTCTCCTACTGGCATTCGGGGGCTTCCCAGAGGTGAAGAAGAAGACATAAAAGTGAAGGAAGGAGAGGAAGAAGAATATGAAGAAGACGACGAAGACGAGGAGGAGGAAGGTGAGCCTTCTTCCCATTCTCGTGGCGATTCTAGGGCTGGCACTTCTTAGGTAAACATTTTCCATTTTGTCATTGCAACTGTTTCTTCTTAATTTGTTATGACTATTTTCATGATTATTGCAGCCTGCTGGTTCATTCAGTCATGAGGCTGGACCTTCCTACGTTGTCCTAGTTTAGCGGCAATTTTCACCAATTCACGACAATTTTCTCCATTTGCTCCTTCCATTCAGCCAAATGTGCCATCTTATCTGCAAGGCTTCGATTTGAGTTATCTGGTCTGTCATCCTTTTCCATAATGATATATGCTTATATGTATTCATGAAAATGTATGTACTTACCTTTTCCTTGTTTGGCTCACAGCGGATGCTCAAAAAGCAGAATAAAATGTTGTAGGAAGAGTTAGCCACCACTAGTCAACATGCTACCCATTTTCAAGGATTGTACCATAAGGAGGCATAAAACTTGTAGGACTTTTGGTTTCAAGGCATGAGGGATCTGAATGCTCCTTCTTTGAGAGGGCCATGGATTGTCGACTATGATGCACCTCCTTCTTTTTCAAGTGATGACTATTACAGAACCGACTCTCAGAGCAATAAAGGTTTGGGTGCTTCCTCTTTGAGTGGACTTTGGGAAGACGATATACCTCCTCCTCCATCAAGCGATGACTTTCTCAGGGCTTTTTTTGATATAGACCGCCCCTCCTCAGAATGATTAAGTTGTATTATTTAGATAAAAGGCTTGTATTAATAGTAATTATAATTACATTTTAGTTCTCCAACAACTTTGACTTTTCACCACTTTTTTTAAATCTTATATGTACAAAGAATATCCATGACAAAATCAAATTTGGATTCATTATGGATAAAAGTTTTCTAAACCATAATATACTCGGCATTTCAAAAATTACTCGGTGTGAACCCCTTTTCCATGCGTGTCTCGATTTCCAACCATTGCCTATTCCTCACATACTTTGGTATACAAGCAACCGTCTTATATAAAATATTCTTTAATTTTCCAATAATGCCACAATTCCTAACTTCAACAGAAACAAATTAATATCTTACAATCTTTATCATAGCAATGAAAACAATTCCAACAATTTTGATTTTTTTTTCTTTAACTTCAAGAATGACTGAGATTAATTTGAAGAAAATCAAAGGTTTTTTTAAGACCATGAAATCTATACTTTGGGAACAAATATCTTGGTCTCAAATTAATGCTTTGAAGTGCTTTCAAAATGTCAATTTAGACCATTCCTTTTTACATGTCATGGCTTTCTTTTGGGATGTGAAAACTAGGACTTTCAAGATAAACAACTTTGAAATTTGTCCTATGATCGAAGCATTTGAATCTATTCTCGGATATCTAAGTGATCATCTAACGGCATTGCCCACACTAACTTTCAAGACTCATCAAAAGATGCAGATGTTGTTCCAACTCTCGAAACCTGAAGTTCTGCAATTGACCAGAGGTGAGAAAATCCTGCTCGGTCCTTTGATTGATTTTTGCACTTCCCATTTGGCTCCCACCAAAACTTGGGGATGCATGTTGTCTTTGCTTGCTTGGTTAATTCTTGCTTATTTCTCCTGATGGCAACATTGATCCTTGAGTGCTGGATGTCATAGACAAAATGGAGGGGGGATTTTCACCAGTACCCATGATCTTGGTTGAGACCTTAGTTGGATTAGATCAATTCATGACCGATTCTTCAAGGAGGTTAGCTGGAAGTCCTTTGCTACTTCAAGTAATTACCTAAATCTCCCTTTGAGTTTTCAATTTAGGTCTATTTTTATTGCTAACTTTTTCCTAGCCCGCCCTTGCAGGTTTTCTAAGCTAGCGAGCTATCTTAATTTTTGCCTAAGCCATCTTACGGGTTTTCGACTTAATGAACTTCTTTTATTATTATTATTATTATTATTATTATTATTATTATTATTATTATTATTATTATTATTATTATTATCTATTGGTTCTAATTTTTTTCTGGACCACCCTTATAGGTTTTCGGAGCTAGCAAACCATCCTAATTTTTGCCTAGGCCGCCCTTGTGGGTTTTCAACCTAACATGCTTCTTTTTTTAATTATGGCTTATGTTTACAGATCTAGTTATAGGAGCGCCTCTGCTTACTTGACACCCCATCTATTGACTTTATCAAATATCTCCCACAACATCATTTTGGTAGGAAACTACTCCATCCTGCTTCTTCATATGTTGATTGGATTGACTGGATCAGCTCATGAGTTGTGATTAACATCCGTTGGTTGGTACCTTGGTGAAAAATTACCCATACCACCATTCGAACGTGTCTGATGTATGTTCCTCTTACTGCTCTTCGTCAAGGTACTTGCTATGATCCTCATCCACTTGACCTCTAATATGGAGCCGAGCCTCAAAGTTCTGAGTATAATCTTGATTTCGACATGCCCCGTCTGACTAAAGCCTACTTGGATCAACTGAAGCAAAGTTGGCCTGCACGCTACACTTATCGTCTACCATAGATTTTACACTTGTCAATTCCTTAGAAAAAATGATGTTATGATGAACAATAATAATAATAATAATAATAAAAGATGTTTTCTTTACTTTTATAATTTGTCATCACCTTTCGCTATTGTGTTATTTATTTTATCCTAATGGTTAGATTATTTCAAAATAGTGCACATAGAATAATTTTAATATTAACTCTATTTTATTAAATTAGGGAACAACCAAACATAAAGCTAGCATACATAAGATCACTCCTATCGCCAACCAGCCCTTTCAAATTTTCTAATTGACAATTTTCTCTCATTTAGCCCTAATTGTTGCCTAGCCAGCCCTTTTGGATTTTCAAAACTAGCGGACTGCTCTAATTTTTTCCTAGGCCACCTTTTTGGGGTTTTCAACCTAGTGAGCTTTTTTTTATATACATAAAATCTCTTAAACCTATCAATGTTCACTGGCACACTAAACTCGTTCCCACCCATGTCTGATAGCTTGACTGCACCCTTATTCATGAATTACTTCACAATATATGACCCTTCCCAACTAGGTCTAAACTTCCCTCTTCGATTAGGGACATAAGGCTTACACTACTTCAATACTAAGTCCTTGACTATAAACTTCCTAATTTTAACCATTCTATTATAGGCCCGAGCTATCTTTCTTTGATACAGCTGATGATAATACAATGCTTTTATCCTTCTCTCTTCAAATAAGGCCAACTGTGTGTATCTACTCACTACCCATTCCTTCTCAGACAATTTAGCTTCTAGGACTACCCTCAATGACTTTATCTCAATCTCAATTAGCAACACTATTTCCATCCTATCAACTAAGGAAAATGGCATAATTCCACTCGGGGTTCGCACACTGGTCCTGTAACCCCATAAAGCAAAAGGAAGTATTTCCGACCAATCCTTGTATGTCTTAGTCATCTTGGATAGAATCTGCTTAATTGTCTTTTTTTTTTCTTCCACTACATCATTAACCTTCGTCCATAAGGGGAGAATCGGTGATGGTGGATTCGGTACTTTGAGAATAAGTCCTTAATTGCTTTTTGAAACTGTACCCCATTGTCTGATATCACACTATGTGGGACTCCGTACCTGCATATGAGATTCTTTTCAATGAATATTGCCATTTACCTTACCCCCAACTTGCTGAAAGATTTAGCCTCAACCCATTTTGAAAAATAATCCGCTGCTACTACAATGAAACGGTGACCGTTTGAAGTCATCAGATGTATCTCTCTAATAATGTCAATCCCCCAAGTTGCAAAAGGCCAGGGTGAAGACATAGAATGTAATTCTTCGAGAGCTAAGTGATTCAAGTTAACGTACATTTGGCACTATTGGCACCTCTTCATGAACTCAATACAATCTCTCTCCATGGTCAATCAGTAGTAACCTTTTTGAATTATCTTCCTTACTAGGGATAACCAGTTCATGTGGGGTATACAACTTCCCGCATGTATTTCCAACATGATCTGCTCAACGTTGGACTTCCTCAAGCATCTCAAGTGCACCCCATTAGTCCATCTTTGATACAACTCTGCATGAAAGGTTATGTATTATAAGGACCATCGTCTTATGGCTCTTCTCTCTTCCCTTGTTGCTCCCAACGAGTATTTCAATGTGAATATGAAACAAGAGGCTTAAGAAATAAGTTGAGAGGATTTTCCCACGCCACAACTGGAGGCTTATGAACTAGTCAAAACTAGAGGCTTAAGAAATAAGTTGAGGGATTTTCCCACACTGAAGCCAATGTGGCTAGGGCATCAGCCATCTACTTTTCTTCTCTTGGTAAGTGTATAAATCTACACTCCTTAAAATTCTTCTTTATCATGTTTAAATAATCGTGGTATAGTTTTAACTTCTCCTCTTTTAACTCCCACTCTCCATTCACTTGGGATACCACTAACAATGAATCACCAAAGACTTGCACCTTATCCACCTTCATAATCATCAGGGTTTCTAAAATAAAGATACATGCTTCATACTCCACCATATTATTGGTTGCCACGAACTTCAACTTCTTAGCTAGAGGAATAAGCTCCCCTTCAGGTGATTCTAATATTACTCCCAAACCTACTCCCTTCCTATTTACTGCTCCATCATAGTACATCTTCCATTCTTGTACTTCTATGGCCCCTAAATGTTCATCAAAAAATTCCACAACCACTTCCTCACTATCTGACAATGGTTGCTGGGTTAGGAATTTTGCTAGTGCTCTATCTTTGATGATTTTCCTGGTAATATGTTCAATCTTAAACTCTTATAAAATTATCAACCATCGACCATATTTTCCAATCAATGAGGGTACCTCCCTTAAATATTTCACTGGATCCAACCTGAAAATTGCTTGCATACTATATGATTGAAAGTAATGCTGCAATTTCTTAGAAGACCAAACCACAACTATAGAGGTCTTTTCAATGATACTATACTTAATCATATAAGTTAGGAGCTTTCTACTCAAATAATAGATTGCATGCTCAACTCACGATTCATCTGCTTGAGCTAGCATTGCTCCTATTGACTCTTCTTCTGCAGCTAAGTATAGTAACAAAGGTTTACCAGGTTTAGGTGGTTTCAAAACAGGTGGGTTCAACAAATATTCTTTTATACACTCAAAGGCCTTTTGATATTCTTCATTCCACTTGATCGCCTGGTTCTTTTTAAGTAATTTAAAGATAGGTTCACAGATTGTGGTAAGCTTTACTATGAACCTACTAATGTACTGCAATCATCCAATGAACCTCTGAACTTCCTTATTTGTCTTAGGAGTTGGCATATCCCTAATTGCCTTAACCTTATTAGGGTCAATCTCAATGCCATTTGGGCCAATCACCTGCCACAACATTGTGCCTGAAGTAACTCTAAACACACACTTCTTTGGATTTAATCTTATATTATACTTCACTGCTCTCTAGAAGAATATCTCTAGGTTTTGGAAATGATGATCCCTTGTATCTGATTTCACCATCATGTCATCAACATAGACCCTAACTTCCTTATGCATCATGTCATGAAACAAGGTGGTTACCATCTGTTAGCCAAATAATCTCAATTTTGATCCTTGACAACTCAAATTGAATGACTTATCTAACATGTGTTTAAAGAACCTTGTTGCAGGATTAGGTTGTTACAAATAAGTTGAACAGGGCACAATTAGCGGTCGCACAAACAATGGAGATGACTGCCCCACTAAATTGAAGGATGAAACCATATCACAGTAGGGTTCACGGTTAGAAACTTAACCACTGTTGCAACCGCACATCAACAAGCGCGACCGTCCTACAAAAATGGACAACCGCAAAAGGAGAAACCCAAATCATCCAAATTCCAATAAGGTTCGTGGTGACAAGAACGGTGATGAATACAGTCTTGCTTACTGATATCGCGACCGCCCTTCAGACTCTGCGACCGCTCTGCTGATTCAAGAGAAAACTGCTCAAACTGACAGTAGTGTTCGCATCCTAAGGTGCATCCAGAAGTTTGACGTGATTCTTTCAACTCTACCGCAAACTGGCACCTAGAGCAACCGCGATATTTGTATTTAGGCAGAATTTTATTTTTCCCAATTAAAGAATGCCACGTGTGATGACCGTTATAAACCCACTTAAGCATTCAAAAAGGATGACCACACTAACCTTATGCGCGATCGTCCTGACAACCACAGCATGGGCAAGATTCCAGCAGTAGAGCACTTAAAATTCGATCGTTGAAGCAAATTTGAATGCAGTGACCGTCCCTTATCAAAGGGGGACAGCGTAGGACATTGCAGCGACCGTCCCGGTATCAAGGACGACTGCTAACTACTTCAAACAGTCTATTAACACAAGGTCTAAACTGCCAAAACTTATTTCTCACTATCTATAATGGCTAGTTAGACCACATTGGCTATAAATACATTATTATTCTGTAAAAATAAAAGAGGATTCAAAAAATTTGATAGCCAAGCAACATATTTCCTTAACTTCAATTTACATTTGAATTGTAATGAATGTTAGGTGTAAGCATTAAAAACACCATTGTAAAAGTTTAAGTGTGAGCTTGAAAATACTTAGGTTGTGAAAGTGAGCCTGAGAAAAACTCTTGTAAAGGTTGTGAGAGTAAGCCTATTAAAACTCTTGTAAAGGTTGTGAGAGTAAGCCTAGTAAAACTCTTGTAAAGGTTTGAGTGTTAGCCATAGTAAAACACTTGTCAAGTTAGGTGTGAACTTGTGAAAACACCAAAGTTGGAAGTGAGCTTGTAAAACTTCAAAGTTAGTGGAACCTTAACAAGTTGTTAAGGAAGTGGATGTAGGATTGGAGAAAATCCGAACCACTATAAATCTTGTGTGTTCTTTCTTCTACTCACTACTCAACCACTTTTCTCTTCCGCATTTCTTGTTTGTTGAGTTTCTAATTTGCCATCATTTCCTCAGAAAACCAATTCATCCCCCCTCTTGGTTTCCATCTTGGGACAACAATTGGTATCAGAGCTAGAAATTTCTTAAACTTAATTGTGAAATTTGATCCACTATGGCAACTTCTTCTTCATCAAAGTTAATCTCTCATGGAAATCTTAACACTATTCTTAGACCCTATTTTGATGGAATAGATTATTCCTATTGGAAACACAAAATGTATTTGTTTCTAGATAGTGAAGATATTGAGCTATGGGATTTTGTGGAAAGTGAGTGGAAACCTCCCACTTATGAAGTTGATGGTATTCATGTTCCTCTTCCTAAAGCACAATGGTCAACTATCAATGTTAAAGATTGATTCAAGAACAATAGAGCCGCTTCCATCTTGATGAATTCCATTTCAAGAGAAGAAGTGGAAGAGTTCAACATTTAACTTGTGCACATTGCATTTGGAAGACACTTGAAAACTATCATGAAGGTATGACCCAAGTGAGATTCACCAAGAAACAAATGCATGTTCATGAGTATGAGCTATTCAAGATGAAACCAAATGAAAATGTCACCGACATGACAAATCGCTTGCTTACTATTGTCAATGAACTAAAGAAGTATGGCAAGGTATATGATCAAGGTGATGTAAATAGAAAAATCTTGAGCCCTAAGAGCTAGAAAGAACTTTGAATCAAAAGTATCATCCATCGAAGAAGCTCATGATCTTAGCACATTGATAACCGACGAGCTTGTGGGAAAACTACTCACATTTGAGCTACATAGTGAAAAAGAAGAAGATCAATGTGAGAAAGAAAAGAGAAAACCAATTGCTCTCAAAGCAATCAAAGAAGTTGAGAGCTCAAGCAACGAAGATACTGATGATGAAGATGAAATGGCAATGTTCTCAAAAAGAATTAATGAATGGAAAAGAAAGAAAAGATTACAAGCTAATAAAGGTACACTTCCTAAATCCTCCTTCAAAGATAAAGAAAAGAAAAATGAGGTAAAGTGCTATGAATGTGGAAAATCTGGTCACATCAAATCGGATTGCTTCAAAGTAAAGAACAAAAGGAAATAGGACAAAGAAAAGAAAAAGTCTCTCAAAGCCACATGGGATGACTCTTCTTCAAGTGAAGAGGAAGAAGAAGAAGAAGAAGGAATTGCAAAGCTATGTCTCATGGCTATTGAAGATGACTCCAATGAGGTAAGTACTCAATCCTTGGATCTAATAGCACATGATGATACTGATGACCTAGATGATAGTGATTTGATTGAGCACATGAACATTAAAATAGAAAAATATTTTTCTAAGATGATGCTCTATAAGGAAAAAAGTTCTAAGTTAGAAAAGGACTTTATATGCTTAAAGAACTCTACCCTAGAATTGAAAACCTCAAATGAACACTCGATGAATTCAATAAAAGAGTTAAATAAAAACTCACATGATTTAGAAAAAGTTATTAAAGAGAATGAAATTCTAAAGCATGAACTAAAAGAACTAAAAGAATCC
The DNA here is from genome assembly GCA_947685225.1 of Garcia nutans. Lineage (NCBI taxonomy): Eukaryota > Viridiplantae > Streptophyta > Magnoliopsida > Malpighiales > Euphorbiaceae > Garcia > Garcia nutans. The sequence continues at coordinate 7,730,689 of CANTUV010000024.1, read as the reverse complement.
ATTTCAAGATTTCATAAAGGGAAGGAAGCCTTAGACACATTAATTGGTAACCAAAGATCACCTTCCTTAAAATATGGATTAGGATTCAATAGCTCAACCAACATTACACCAAGCACACCAACATTTGTAAAAGCCTCTATAACTAGAATCTCAAATGTTGATATTGTAAAGAACAAAGATGCTCACACCAAGTCTAAGAGCCAAAAAAACTTTTCATGGCTTACTAGGAAATAGAGCTAAGTTCTCAAAAAGTAATCATGCATTTATATACACTAAACTTGCACAAAAGCAATCATATATTTGTAGTTGTATGTATAATACATGGAATATGAATAGAAAAGTGCAAAAATATAAAACACTGTGGCAATGCACAAATTGCATGAAATTTGGACATAAAAGCATTTTTTGTCATATTAGAAAGGCTCATCTCAAGTTAGAAGACGCCTCTATTGCTAACCATCAAGGACCCAACTTCATTGGGGGTACCTAAGAAAAGATAACTACTATTGCCTTGTAGGTATGCCTAAAATCTACTATCAACGAAAGCACATGGCTTGTGGATAGTGGGTGCTCAAGGCATATGACTAGGAATGCAAAGCTCTTTACAAGTATTACTTACAAACATGGAGGTAATGTAACTTTTGGAAATAATGCTAAAGGTAAAATTATTGGTGTTGGCTCCATTGGGATAATTGGTAAAGACTTGATAGAAGATGTATGGCTTGTTGATGGTTTGAAACATAATTTGCTAAGTGTTAGTCAATTATGTGATAGAACATACATTGTAAATTTTGATTCCAAAGGATGCAAAATCACAAATTCAAATGGTGTTATTATATTTAAGGGAACTAGGACAAACAACACTTATAAAATTGACATACATTCCAATCATGCATTTAAATGTTTAATTTCTACTAATAATGATGCATGGTTATGACATAGAAGACTAGGCCATGCTAGTATGGATCAATTAAAATGTATTTGTAATGAAAACCTAGTTGATGGTCTCCCTACGATAAAATATGACAAAGATAGAATTTGTGAACCTTGTCAACTTGGTAAGCAACATAAGAGCTCATTTAAAGCAAAGAATGTTATAAGTACCTCTAGACCTTTAGAGCTCATTCATTTGGATTTGTTTGGACCAAATAGAGTTACAATCTTAGGAGGCAAGTTATATACATTTGTTCTTATTGATGATTACTCTAGATTCACATGGGTTAATTTCTTAGCTCAAAAGAATGAAGCTTTTAATTACTTCAAAATGTTTGCAAAAAGAGTTCAAAATGAATAAGGATATGTGATGACATCTATTAGAAGTGATCATGGCAAAGAATTTGAGAATGAAAATTTTGAAAATTTTTGTAATGAACTTGGCATTTCACATAATTTTTTTGCTCCTAGAACTCCACAACAAATGGTGTTGTTGAAAGAAAAAATAGAACCTTGGTTGAAATGGATAGAACAATGCTCAATGAATATGAATTACCATTTTATTTTTAGGCGAAAACCATTAATACAGCTTGTTACATTGCAAATCATGTTTACAACAAAAGGCCTTTAACTAATAAAACTTCTTATAAGCTATGGAATGGAAGAATTCCCAGAATTGCATATTTTAGAGTATTTGGATGCAAATGTTTTATATTGAACACCAAGGAAAATTTTCATCTAAATCGGATGAAGGCATATTCTTAGGATACTCATTATCTAGCAAAGCATATAGAGTATTTAACATAAAAACTCTAGTTGTTGAAGAATCAATGCATATTGTATTTAATGAATCATCTAAACTTGATCAAATTAAAGGTAGTACTTCCAATGACCTTGCAGGTACTCTTGAGCCTCAAGAAACTATTGATGCTCCAAGGATCAATCAGTATGAACTTAAAGAGAAGACTTAAGATCTACCTAAGGATTGGCAATACAAGAAAGATCATCCTAAGGAACTCATCAATGGTGAAACATCTAAGGGAGTAACTACTAGATCTAAAATTAATCATATAGATGTTAATTTTGCTTTTGTTTCTCAAATTGAGCCAAAGACCATTGAGGAGGCCTTAAACGATGAATGTTGGATGATTGCAATGCAAGATGAACTTAATCAATTTGAAAGAAATAATGTATGGGAACACACTCCTAGACCTAAAGATCATTCCATCATAGGATGCAAATGGGTCTATAGAAATAAGCTTGATGAAAATGGTCACATCGTTAGGAATAAAGCAAGATTGGTAGCCAAAGGCTATAATCAAGAAGAGGGCACTGACTATGATGAAACATTTGCTCCTGTTGCTAGATTAGAACTTGCTTTTGCATGTCACATGAACTTTAAACTCTTTCAAATGGATGTTAAAAGTGTATTTCTAAATGAATTTCTAAACGAAGAAGTTTATGTAGAATAACCTCCTGGTTTTGAAAACTACAAGTTTCCAAATCATGTTTTCAAACTCACCAAAGCTTTATATGGATTGAAACAAGCACCAAGAGCATGGTATGATAGACTTAGTGCATATTTACTTAAAAATAATTTTTCAAAAGGAAAAGTGGACACAACCCTTTTTGTTAAAAAGGACAAACATAACATTTTAATTGTACAAATTTATGTAGATGACATAATATTTGGAGCTACTAATGAAACCTTGTGCAAAGAATTTGTTTATTGTATGACTAGGGAATTTGAAATGAGCATGATGGTTGAACTCAAGTTCTTCCTTGGATTGCAAATCAAGCAATGCAAAGATGGAATCTTCATTAACCAATCCAAATATACAAAGGAACTCATCAAGAAATTTGGAATGGTTGGCTGCAACACTAGCAAGACTCCTATGAGCACATCCTTGAAATTGGGTAAAGATGAAAATGGTAAAGCAGTAGATGAAAAGAAATATCGAGGTATTATCGGATCACTACTTTACTTAACCGCTTCTAGACCTGATATAATGTATAGTGTATGTCTTTGTGCTAGATTTCAAACTTGTTCTAAAGAATCACACTTGAATGCTACTAAGAGAATTTTAAAATATTTAAACGGTACATTGCATTTAGGCCTTTGGTATCCTAGAAACACATCATTTCATATCTTAGGTTTTTCGGATCTGAATTATGCTCGTAGCATCTTGGATAGAAAAAGCACAACAGGAGCTTGTCACTTTCTTGGAAAATGTCTAGTTTCTTGGCATAGTAAGAAACAAGCATCGATAGCCTTGTCTATGGCAGAAGCCGAATATGTTGCAGCATGTTTTTGTTGCACTCAAGTATTATGGATGAAACAATAATTGCTTGACTATGGAAAAGTATTTAACAACATTTCCATTTAATGTGATAACACGAGTGCTATCAACTTGTCTAAAAATCCTATCCAGCACACTAGATCTAAAAATATAGACATTAGACATCATTTTTTGAGAGATAATGTACAAAACCAGAATATTGTCTTAGAGTTCATAGATACACATAATCAACTTGCAGATATCTTTATAAAACCTTTGAATGAAGATAGGCTTAACTTCATTAAACTTAATTTAGGTATGATTGATGGAACTTCCATAAATGGATAAAAGATTGCCTATCAATAAAAATCTCTTAAACATCTCAAGTATAAACTTTGATCACTTTGCTTAAAACTTTAAAAATCCATCATTTTTCTTTGCATCTTTCATTTTTGAGCTACTCGCGTTCGTTCTAATGCCTCTAGCGGTCGCAATCTTGCCAGACAGATTCATCTGAATTGACACCTCTGCCAGCGGTCGGGAAACCCTATGTGCGGTCGCAATAATTTGAACAGTTTGGACCGTTGCAGACATTCTCTGCACTCGCAAATGCACAACTTACTCTAATGGTCGCTAGAGTGTCTTTAGTGATCGCACCTATACAAATTGGCGACTGCACTCTGTACACTCTGCTCGAAATTTTGTAACCGTTGGCTGTATGATAGGTCGCGATTTTCCAAACTTCAACAGTCATAAATGGCTACTTTCTTAATTTCTTCTATTTAAGACCATCACACCTCAGTTACATGGATCTTTTACCTCTTATAACATACAAACTTCCCTCCAAATCTCCAAATCCTCTCAAGAATCATCCCCCTCTCAAACACTCTCTGTTTTCCAGTTTTCTTCTGCTCCTTTAACTCTAATGGCCCCCAAAAAGAAAATTACTTCCAGAGGAAAAGGGAAAGGAAAGAAACCTTTAGGAATCACCATAAGTGAACCTATAGATGCTCCTCCATCTCCTCCACAGTCTAGAAGAGGTGAGAAAATTCATAAACCTCACCACCAAACCCCTGAGGAAGATGTGAGATATACCATGCTGAAAAGGAAGAAATTTGAAGGAACTAAATCTCCATTGGTGGGATGCTCTCTGCCCTCAACATTAAAGAAGAGATTGAGAGTCTACTTGATGTTCTTGGCTTGAGGAAATTCATTTTTCCTGAAGAGGTAGGCTACTCTAGCTTAAGTAAGGAATTTCTCATGTCCTTTCAGATTGAAAAGAGTGCAAATTCTGCACTAGGGTGGTATGGGGTTAGATTTAAGTTATTTGACCAATATCTAGCCTTAACATTAGAGGACTTTGGAAAAATTTGGGACTTTCCTGTTGATGGAATAACTTCCTACAATGATTAAGCCTTCTCCAATTAAACACTCTCTACCTTTTGGCAAGAAATTTCTGTAGAGACCTCATTTAAAAAAGAGTTGAAAGCTAGACACATCAAATCCCTCACCCACTGGATGCTTCATAGGATCATAACCTAGACCATACACCAAAGGGCTGATGGGAATGAAAAGGTAACAAAAAGAGATCTCATTTTCTTATATGCTTTCACCCACAATATCCAAATGAACACAGCAAAATTCTTGATTAACACATTGTATCACCATGCTATCACAAGAACTGGAACCTTCTTCTTATCCTCCCATATAACTTAAATAGCTAGGGACCTAAACTTGCTAAATGATCTTAACTTAGCTACCTTGAGAAACTCTTTCAATCTTGCCTCTAGTGCCATCACCATTGACTATCTAGAACATGCTAGCTGTGTAAGGAAAATTGAGGGACAGACAGAGAAAATTGGGACGTAGTATTATTTTGGCAAACGAGGAGTTGCTGACAGACAGAGAAAAAGACCAAGGTACACCATTAAGGAAGAAGGAGACTCCTTGGAAGTTGTTGTTGAACTACGTCCCAAAGCTTCCTAATCTAAACCTACCCAAAACAGCTCTCCCACAAAACTCATTTTAAAAGCTATCAAATCACTCTCCAGGAAACTCTCTCGGTTCAAGAAAAGTGTCTCCAAGAGATTCCATCACTTGAACAAAAGAATTGGTCTTATATCTCACATGCATCATGATCTCTATGACATGCAAGGCAAGCTGAATTTGCCTCAATGCAATCTTGAGGATTGGGATATAAGCGATCATACAGAAAGTCTCCCTAAAAAAGAAGAATCCACCAGCACTAGCTCTACCAGCAATATCCCTCTTGATAAGGGAAAAGCTCCTATAGAAGAAGAAGAGCTAGATGAGGATGAAGATTCTAATTAGTTTAATGTTTTCTTCTGCTTTTGTTTCTGTTTTGATTTTGTTTCTCTTTTGTTTGTTTGTTATCTTTGTACTGCTTTCTTTCTAATAACACCATGTTTTACACCTAATGGTTATCATATTTAAATATTACCATATTTTGCTTCTATTATGAATTTTGCCTATAACAAAGGGGGAGAGAATATGTATTGTTTCAATTTATAACCAAAAGGAAAAGATTTAAAATGGGAATGTCCTTTTTACAAATGTGCCAAGTTATAAGCTCCATCATAAACATGATTCATGCATATGTTTAGGTGGAGCTTTGTAGAAATGTATTAACACTCAACACATGAGAAGCCAACTTAATTTACATTCCTTTCAATTTATATCATCATTTCATTTGATTGCCAAAGTCAAAATGGCGGAGATTGTTAGCCAAATGATTTCAATTTTGATCCTTAACAACTCAAATTGAATGACTTATCTAACATGTGTTTAAAGAACCTTGTTGCAGGATTAGGTTGTTACAAATAAGTTGAATAAGGCACAATTAGTGGTCGCACAAACAATGGAGACGACCGCCCCACTGAATTGAAGGATGAAAACATATCACAGTAGGGTTCGCGGTCAGAAACTCGACTATAGTCACGACCGCACATCAATAAGCGCGACCATCCTACAAAAATGGACGACCGCAATAGGAGAAACCCAAATCATCCAAATTCCAATAAGGTTCACGATGACAAGAACGGTGAAGAATACGGTCTCGCTTACTAATATCGCGATCGCCCTTCAGACTCCGCGACCGCTCTGCTGATTCAAGAGAAAACTGCTCAAACTGACAGTAGTGTTCGCGTCCTAAGGTGCGTCCAGAAGTTCAATGCGAGTCTTTCAACTCTACTGCAAACTGGCACCTAGAGCGACTGCGATATTCGTATTTAGGCGGAATTTTATTTTGCCCAGTTAAAGAATGCCACATGTGATGACCGTTATAAACCCACTTAAGCATTCAAAAAGGGCGACTGCACCAACCTTATGCGCGACCATCCCGACAACCACAGCATAGGTAAGATTCCAGCAGTAGAGCACTTAAAATTTGATCGTTGAAGCAAATTTGAATGCAGCGACCATCCCTTATCAAAGGGCGACTGCGTAGGACATTGCAGTGACTGTCCCACTATCAAGGACAACCGCTAACTGCTTCAAACAGTCTATTAACACAAGGTCTAAACTGCCAAGACTTATTTCGCACTATCTATAATGGCTAGTTAGACCACATTGGCTATAAATACATTATTATTTTGTAAAAATAAAAGAGGATTCAAAAAATTTGATAGCCAAGCAACATATTTCCTTAACTTCAATTTACATTTGAATTGTAATGAATGTTAGGTGTAACACCCCTACATCCGGTACAAGCACACTACAAACACCACAATGTAATATACGTGCACTGAACATAGGGATGCTACGGTTTTCTTTAACCATCAACTCATTTTAAAAGATACCATAATCTTTATCATTATACATTATAGAAAATAAATAATTAACTTGTAATATAAAACAAAATAGATATAAATACATTTACTTAATACGCAGCGGAATTTATAAAATAGTTACATATATGAAACATTTAAATCCATATTTACAAATATACATATATTCACATGATAAACAATATTTTACAAAATATAAAGAAGTTATACATGATTGGCAGCTTTTCTCTGATCTTTAAGTCCCAAAATAAACTCTTCAATGTCTACTCTCACTCGGTCTCGAGGAACTCTCGGGTTCAACTCTGTTACCTGCACGATCAACACTATCGCGCTAAGCCAACGGCTTAGTAGTACAAAGTATACTAACATTATGCTTTAATACAATGCAATGTCACACATGTTACTAATAAAGGCAACATCATAGGTGGAAAACTAACATCACACCTTTAAATCTCATAAACCATACACATATAAACATATCACATTTCAAAGTCCTTCCATGGATTTCATTATTCAATTATTGTACTATTAATGAATCACATATAAACAAAGACAAGCATGGGCCCAAAACACACTAATATGCCATTCAATTTTCAGAGTTAATGCTTTGGTTTTGTTATCACATTTATCATTATCATAAACCCAACTAGGCTTCAAGGATTAGGTTTAACCAAGCTTCAAGGGGAACAAAGCATGCTAAGTATCAACCCAACTTGGCTTCAAGAACCACCCCAACCTAGCTTCTCAATTAGGCTTCAAGGATTAAGTCCAACCTAACTTCAAGAGATTGTTACTAATATTAGGCATGCCACCAACAACAAACTCTGAAAATGGAATAACATATTAGCCACACAATTCATTTATCATTTAATTATCATTTCCATTCTCAATTCTCATCATCATCTAGGCAAACATGCCTTATTTCTTTCAATTGAATCATCATAGCCAATCACAATGGCTTCACATCACATTTGAGTTATCATAGCCAATCACAATGGCCTCATTGATATAACATTTTAAAGTACATTATTCATATAACACATTACCATTCACAAGATTCACAATGCATAAAACATAACATTGTTCATATAGTATCATATGCATCATCATTATATCTCAAATCACATTTCATATTTATCATATATATATACCTAACACTTTACATTATTCATTGATTTATAATCTTCCACATAGATTTGTTTGGATCATTCTTTATTTTAAAAGTGTTTAGAGTGTTTATTTTTATGTTTAGGTGCTAGAAGACCTTTGAAGAATCAAAACAATGTGAGAAAGGCAAAGAACAATCACAGTAGCCAACACCCTCAAGAGACACGGCCAAACTTATGGCCGTGTCTCTCAACACAAAAATCCAGTAGCAGACACGGGCAAGGGACACGGCCAAGACAGTGGCTGTGTCTCTCCAAAAATCATCCAACACGGCCAAATTTCCTCAAACTTGGCCGTGTCTCTTCCTTGGTTTGGCCGTGTCTCTCATGAATTAAAACCCTAAACATAGCCAAATTTCTTTTGATTGAATTTAAACACATTGTGCACAACATAACCTCGTTCAAATGGGTATAATCAATGTCATTAACACTTATTTTACATTAACAATACATCAACAACACATTTAATCACTTACCACTTCAAAACCCTTAAAATAACATCACTCTTATTCTTTCAACCTCAACATCCACATAACTTACCATCTTCAAACCAAAACCAACACCAATTTAACTTTTTAACTTACAATCAATTTCAACACTTATAAACACATCTCAAACACACCAAATCATAAAATCAACAAATCATAACTCACCTCAAACACAACTTCAAAAATAACAAAAGAATCAAGAAAGTACTAACCAAAATTGATGAAATTCCACAAATCTCCAACTTAATCCTTTGATTCTTCCTTCAATTTGAAACTTGGAATAAACAAATCTCACTTTGCTCTCTTGCTATGGAATGGCCGGCCAACATGGGAAAGAAAAGAAGAGGAAAAATGAAGAAAAGTCAAGTTATCATCTCTTTAAATCTCCACCATGTATTCCAAAACAAGAATTTACCTAAATACCCCTTTTCGTTTGTTTTAACTCTCTTTTCACTTATTTGCCCATTTAGGTAATTTCACATATCACAAAAAAAATATCTTCTTCCCTTGACTCCTCATTTGACCAACATATATATTATATATATTACCATATACCCAACATATACACTTTCTCTCTACACATTACTTTCCTTTTTAAACAATACCTAAACATTCTCTTTTCCATTTCTTTTCTTATCAACATAACATATACACATAATTCAAACAAACAACAATTATATCCAAACTTCTAGGGCACACATTGGGATATTACATTAGGTGTATGCATTAAAAACACCATTGTAAAAGTTTGAGTGTGAGCTTAGAAACACTTAGGTTGTGAGAGTGAGCCAGAGAAAAACTCTTGTAAAGGTTGTGAGAGTAAGCTTAGTAAAACTCTTGTAAAGGTTGTGAGAGTAAGCCTAGTAAAACTCTTGTAAAGGTTTGAGTGTTAGTCATAGTAAAACACTTGTCATGTTAGGTGTGAACTTGTGAAAACACCAAAGTTGGAAGTGAGCTTGTAAAACTTCAAAGTTAGTGGAACCTTAACAAGTTGTTAAGGAAGTGGATGTAGGATTGGAGAAAATCCAAACCACTATAAATCTTGTGTGTTCTTTCTTCTACTCACTACTCAACCACTTTTCTCTTCCGCATTTCTTGTTTGTTGAGTTTCTAATTTGCCATCATTTCTTCAGAAAACCAATTCACCCCCCCCCTCTTGGTTGCCATCTTGGGCAACACCATTCTTTAGTAGGTTGCTCCATCATTCTTTAACCCGAACGGCATCACCCTATAACAAAATATACCCCATGTAGTAATGAAGGCAGTTTTAGCTTTATCCTCTTAAGCCATTAACACTTGATTATATCCGAAAAATTCATCTATGAATGAGTGTAGCACGCAAGATGTTGCACTATCAATAAGGACATCTATATGGGGTAAAGGAAAGTCATCCTTAGGGGAAGCCTTGTTCAAGTCTCTATAGGTCACACAAACCCTAATTCTCTCATCTTTCTTTGTTACGGGAAATATATTGGCTAGCGAATCTGGATCATCAATCACTTCAAGGAACTTTACTTGTATATGCTTAGTGACTTCTTCTTTGATCAATTTTGCCCATTCCGGTCTTAACCATCTAAGCTTTTATTTAACAGGTTTCATGTGAGTGTAAGTTGGAATCATGTGCTCGGTTATATCTCGATCAATTCCAGGCATATCCTCATAAGACCAAGCAAAGACTTCTTCATATTTTTTTTAAATATTTTTTCTAATCTCTCTCTCTCTCTCTCATCAGGAGTAAGGTCAGATGCTATGCTAATATTTTTAGGATTATCGGTTGTTCCCAAATTTAATAATTGTGTATCAACAGAGTTAATATTAAAAATGCTCATGTAACTACAATTTGAATGTATGCAAGCATCAGAAAAAAAAAAACATCACACAAGTAAGCAAAATCAAACTTTATTGCATTCATTTTGGAAAATAAAACCTCATCATCCTCATACAGAGCAGACAAATTAAAATCAAAAACAGAATTAACATCAATGTTATCATCATAAACTAAAAGGTCCTCAAACTGTTCTTTAATGAGAACGGCAATTTCCTCTGGAGTCTTCTGGATCTTCAAGGCAGCTTCCTTCTTCTCTTCTGGGCTAGGCTCTTTATCAGTTGGCAGGTCAAGCTTTTTCTTCTTCTGTTCCACCAGTTCAGCAACATCAGCAAAAATCTCAAACCCAGGGATCATCTTTCCCATGAATATAATAGGCTTTGGCTTTCCTTTCAGTGGTCCTATCTCTGGTTCTTTGACAAATATTTCTTCAAGGGGAGGAAAGCTCATCTTCTCATTCTTTTTTAGCAGAACACCTCTATTTGCTTCATCACAACCCAACCCTTTCTTGGAAGTTTGAGTCTTAAAATCTGAAAGCTTAGTTACACCTACCTTCCCTTTTCCAAGGCCGATACCGGGTAGAGAATTTATTTTCTTCATCATAGCTAGAATTTTAAAACCATTATTAGAAACAACATCTACTTGAAAACCGTTGAGAGGCCTCTCAATCATCAAATCATTTACTACTTCATTATTCTCAGCCTCGATAACCACTGTTTCATCTCTATTTGGGAACCTGATCTTCTGATGGAGTGTAGAAGGAACTCCACCAAGAGGATGAAACCAGGGTCATCCCAACAATAGTGCAAAGGTGATGGGTATATCTAAGACCACAAATTCTACCATAGATTCAATTGGACCAGCCTTCACAATAGCTTTAAAAGCCCCTTCAACATGTCTCTTAGTATTGTCATAAGCCCTAATCGTGACCTCGGTTGGGCTTAGATCCCTTGTTGACATAGTAAGCTTTGGCAAGATCTTAAGTGGACAAACATTTATGGCAGACCCATCATCAACCATCACACATGGAGTCTTTTTCCCTTTGACCTCTACCTTGACAAAGAGCCAGTGGATATGATCCCTTCCCTCTTCCTGTAAATCTACATCCGAAAATGATACCATTCCCACATCAACCTTGTTCTACTTTTGAATATCTTCGCACTTCATCACTCCTTCAACTTTTGTTATAGAGGTGGAAATTGGCATGCTAGCCAAAGCTTTGGCCATGGTTTCATGATGTTTCTTGAACGTGGCCAATAGATCCCAAATGTTGATACTTGCTTGAGTCCTTTTCAATTGCTTAAGGACTGTATATCTTCATCTTCCTTTGTTTCTTTTTCAGCATCCTTCCCCTTATCGTCTCCTACTTCCTTTGATTGTGGCCTTGCATAAGGCTTACCATAATGGGTGTTCAATACCTGATCCTCTTCAGGCTCAGAACAGGTCTACTCCTCCTTCTTTGGTTCAGAATCATCATTACTATTAGTTGAGTCCCAGAACTTGTTCACAACATAGATGGCTCCTTTTCAACCATAACTTGCTTCATCTTGCTTAGCCCCACTTCATCTTAGTTGGTTCTCCATCTACGTCTTGGAAAGAAGACATGACAAACTTTTCATGCAAACCTCCTCCAATCATGAAAGTTGCCGGCGGTGGTACTATGTTGAACCTTATCAGAGGATTGTCCTTCATGCTAGGCTTGTTAGGTTTGAGTAACTTTTCACTGTCAATTAAATTCTAGATCTCATGACTCAACCTCAAATATTTATCCATCTCATGCCCTTACATTTGATGGAAATGACAGAAAGCTTTAGCATCAAAGTTAGGTGGTAGAGGATTTGGCAAGGGGCGAGGAGTCAAAGGTTGTAAAAGTCCCTACTTTTATAGCTTATTGAGAACCTAAGACAATGGCTTTCCCAACTTTAAAAATTGCCTCCTTCCTCCTTGACCAATTGTATTAACATCGACTACCTTTTGTGTGCCTTGATTTCCAGACTAGCAGTTTTCTTTCTCATTTTTTCTTGTAGAAAAACAATTCTTCTCTCTTTCCTATTCTTCTATTTGCAAGCCAGCTTGAAGGAGATCCTTAAAATCTCTAATAAGGGTATGGGACATCCTTTCACTAAGATTAGGTAGCACCCCTCTCACAATCATCCTAATCTAGTCTGATTCATCGGGCCTTTTCTTGAGCAATGCAACTTTATTTTTTCACCTTTTCACATAGTTAACAAAGTTCTCATTCTGTTTTTGCCTAATTGACTCAACTTCCATCAAAGTAACCTCTAACTCAGCATTATACCCATACTTTTGTATGAAAGCTTTATATAACGAATCCTAGTTCTTCTGAGTACCATCCTCTAAGGTGTTGAACCAATTCTGGACAACAGGGAGCATGAAGTACCTTCGAGTTTGAGCCTTAGTAGCTCAGGCAGACTGCATAGCAGTGATGTATTACTTCACATAGAGATGAGGATCCTCAGCTCCATCAAACTTGGGAAAAGAGGGCATCTTGAACTTGTACAGGACCTCATCATCTTGTTTAAACAGCTTGTCCACCTCTGACATTTCTTCAATTTTCATCTTCTTTTCAATCTTCTTTTCTAAATCAGTAATCGTCTTCTGTACATCTAAAGTTTCAGTCTTTTCTACAAATAATCTTTCCATAATCTTCTGCTCTTTCTTCTTATCTTGAGGATCTTGAAAATATTAAGCTCAGTCATCATCATCATCAACAATTACTTTGTCATCATCAAAGGCTACTTCGTCAACCTTAGCCTTTCCTTTGTCCTTCTACTTCTTAGTACTAGCAGATGCCTTAGCAGTGTTCCCTAAAAGTGCAACCAGTTGACTCTTCATAGTCTCAGCCAGGGCATCCTTTAGTTCTTCCATCTTGGCATTGAGGGTGTCGTCCACCATCCTCTGAATATGTTCAGGTTCCATTGCTTTTGGTGAGAAGCTAACTGAGTTGCTACTAGATTCTATGTCACTGGTATAGGTTGGATTGTCGTACGCTCTTGAACTACTATACTTCAGGTCCGTGAGCCAGAAAGGATCAATGCCATGTAATGCAATGTGTGTATGCATGTATGCACAAGTAACAAATAGACACAGATAATTAGAATGTTTCTTTCAACCTTATAACATCCATACATGAATGACAAGTATCTTTTTCTAGGTATATGGTCAATAAACTATCAACATGGGATATTCTATTTTCAAAAAATTCTATCAGACGATTTTAACCAATAATTATATTTTCAAATATAGAAGTCAGTCCATTATAATTCTCATTAATTAGACTTTAATCCATTGAATCAACTAAAAATAGCTTTTATGCTATATTGGATTAAAACAAAATTAAAAGGTTTATCATAAATAGATTTTTTATTTTAAAAAATAAATAATGATTAATGCCAAAAATAAGCCCATGATTAATGATTTTTGGTATAAACTAGGCCCACAATTGATTTTTGGCATTCCATTATTGACTTAAATAGTTTGTAAAATTTAAAAGGATGGTTAGGGAAAATAATTTTGTTTCAAAACACATTGTAAAAAAAAATGTTTGTTTAAAAATGAATTTTGGGCTTTGTATTTGAGTCATGAGGTAGAAAAGAATTTTTGACCCGTTTTAGAAAAGTTTTATATCCAAAGACTATCTTAAAAATTTTGAAAATAATTTTGGTCTTTTGGATTTAAAAGGAAAAATTATTTTGAGTTTACAATATAATTAGGTCATATTAGGAAAAGAATAAACCAAATATGTCATGGTTCAAACCAAGATATATCAATCATAGTCAAACAATAAGCATTTGATGTAAAAACCTAAAGAAAGTAATTAGGCAAATTACATGAGCTTTAGTCTTCAGGTTGAAAAGTGTAGGCTCCTATAGTAAGTATATACTAAAAGGTACACAACTCTGAGTGGTTATGTCATGCTCGATCTCCATATCTTGTGTGAAAGTATGGTATCCCTTACATAACACAGCAAGAGTTACAAGGGCATCCTAACCCACGCACATAATGCAATTTAAATGATGCAATGGATAATACAATAATAAGGAAGAATAAAAAAAATATAAAGACCAACGAAATCAACTTCTCTTATCCCTAGTGGAGTCACCACTGTGAGCGAAGATTTTCGCTCTCACTCCCACGTGAAATGGTTCTTGCAACTTCGGTACTATTAGGCTCAGGGCCTTGGAGAACACGGGACTAAACTCAGAGAAAATGGAGTCACCACCCGGATGGGCTGAGAAAAGAAAGGAGTGGATGACTAGATTCCTAAGGAATCTCCAACCCCCTAATGGGTTCGGAAAGTTGGGTACGCGTGGGAAAGGTGACAATGACCCAGTACCTTTATGGCGCCTGATTCATTGGAATTGATCTCCTTTTCAGGTCTAAATATTATTAAATCCTTAAATATAAAAAAATCATTCATAATACATGTAATTATCAAAATAAATAATCATTCATTATATTAAAATCAAGAAAATTCCAAACCGGCAAATAAATGGGCACCCAAACGAGATGAAAATATGCCCTTACAACTATGTTTAATGTAACACCCCTATACCCCATATATGCACACTACACACTACTACATCTGTAATATACGTATACCGGATACAAGAGTGCCACGGTTTATATTAAACAACCCAGTTTTTTTAAAAAATTTAAAATTAACCATATTATGAGAAAACTTGAAAACATTCAAATTATATTATAAAGTACAATAGATAAAACGTTCATTCAATACGCAGCAAAAAATATAGCAGTATTTACAAATATACATACATCAAAAATCAAATTTTACAAAACATAACATTTATACATGTTTGGCAGTTCATCTTTGATCTTTAAGCCCACTATCAACACTTCAGAGTCTAGACTCAACTCGGTCTAGCTGAACTCTATGGTTCTACCCTGTCACCTACGCGATGAACCACAATCGCGCTAAGCCAACGGCTTAGTGGTACAAACTACAATAATAATATATTTCAATGCAATGCCAATGTCACACATTCAAATATTATAAATAATACATAAGAATATCATATTTCAAAACCTTACATTAAATTTTATTATTCATTTGTTTCACCATTTATAATTCACATTTAAACAAAGATAAGCATGGGCCCAAAAGACACTAATATGCCATTCAACTTTCAGAGTTAATGTTTTGGTTCAATTATCACATTTATCATTATCCCAACTAGGCTTCAAGGATTAGGCTCAACCAAGCTTCAAGGGGAGCAAAGCATGCTAAGCATCAACCCAACTTGGCTTCAAGAACCAAACCCAACCTAGCTTCAAGGGTTGTAACATCTCAACTAGGCTTCAAGGACTAGACCCAACCAGCAGGTGCCATTCGATAGGGAGTAATAGAGATGGGAGTGGTACCAGGCAACAAATCGATACCAAACTCAACCTCTCTCTCAGGGGTAACCCTGGCAACTCCTTAGGAAACACATCTGGAAATTCAGCAACTGTGGGTATACTATCAAGCTGAGAACTCACTATTCTGGTATCCACAAAATGAGCAATATAAGTGTCACACCCTTTTCTAATCAACTTCCTAGCTGCAACAGCTGAAACAAACAAGGATGCAAGTTGTCTCTGCTCACCAGATACCATCACACTTCTATCATCACCGGTTCTCAAAGTAACACACTTCTTTTGATAGTCTACCACAGCTCCATGCTTAGACAACCAATCCATACCTAAAATCAAATCATACTCCTTAAAAGGCATTTCAATCAAATCACCCAAAAACTCCTCTCCTTGCACCACAACTGAACTATCACGATGCACCTTACTCACCACAACACTATGCCCTAAAGGATTTGTCGCCAACACATCAAATCCTAAGGACTCTGAATGCAATTCAGACACAGGCAAGATAGATGCACTTATGTATGAATGAGTATATCCTGGATCAATCAAAGCAAGAACTGAAATGCCAAATAAAGAAAATGTACCCGCAATAACTGTTGGAGCATCCGGCTGCCTTTGCATCACATACACTCGCTGAGAAGACCCAACCTCATCTGGCCTACTGCCTCCGAATGTAGAACCTCCTCTCTGACTGATCCCAGGTCGACCACCTCTATTGAAACCTCTACCCCCTCGACCAACTCTGCTAACACTAGGTCGAGAATCTACAGTATCATTTTGTCTATCATCCTGTAGCTCAGGGCAATCTTTGATAAAATGAACTGGTGACCCACATTTAAAACATACTCCTGATCCACCCGTCTTCCAACAAGAACCCCCATGTGTCCTACCACAATGAATACATATAGGTGGAATGGATCTCTGAACTACTGGAGTCGGAGCACTCGCTACAGAAACTGTAGGTCTCGGTCTCGGTCTCTGCCTCTGATACTGAACTGACCTACCCGACTGTCTCTGGCTCCTACTAACTCTCGGAACAAAACTTCCTCTGCCTCTCTTTATAAACGAAGACCCTGCCTCAAACTGGGATCTCCTAACTCTGGTCTCCTCCTCGGTAGCAGCTGTTGCAATACCCTGCGCTCTTTCAACACTTTTAGGTGCTGCAACCAACTGAGAAAAATCCTGATACCGAGAACTAGCAATAATGCACATAATAGAGGGCCTCAACCCCTCCTCAAATCTTCTACACCAGTCAATCTCATCAGAAATAATCCCCCCGGCCGGTATAGTGACTCGACCGGATATACTCAATCTCATACTCTGTCACTGTCCGGCTCTCCTGTTTCAGATTCAGAAATTCCATTTTCTTAACATCCTTATACTCCCTCGGAGTATATTTCTGCTCAAATTCCATGGCATGAGGAACCGTCTTCCACTAATCATAAGCATCTTTCTGCAGAAGGGATCTAGCATAATCAAACTTCTCTTCAGGAGTGGCTTGCAACTGGATAAATACTCTCTGAACTCTATTCAACCACTGCTCAGCTACTGCAGGATCTGTAGTGCCAAAGAAATCCTCAGCCCCATACTTCCTCAATTTATCATAATGTCTCACCGGCACTTGAGGCTGTGGTGGTGGTGGCGGCTGCTGCACTGGAGCTTGCCTCAACAATTCTACCACATGCCGTAACCAAACTGGCAGAACCTCATCAGCAGGTGATCTCTCTGGCGCAGGAACAGGTGCCTCTCCAGCTCTCTCAACCTTAGCTCCATCTCTACCCTCTTCAGGAGCTACACTCTCAACACTACCTTCTACGGACTGACGTGACTGAGACGCCATCACTACCTATGTCTGCAAACACAGCAAAATATACCTCATTAAAGATCAGAGACTGCTAATACCAAAACATGTATTTTATTCAAAACCCAACTTTTAAAATTAAAATATTCTTTTTTTTCTTACAATTTACGTAGGTTGAGAATCTCAAACCTAGGCTCTGATACCAAAACAATTGTAACACCCCTATACCCCATATACGCACACTACACACTACTACATCTGTAATATATGTATACTGGATACAAGAGTGCCATGGTTTATATTAAACAACCCAGTTTTTTTTTTAAATTTAAAATTAACCATATTATGAGAAAACTTGAAAACATTCAAATTATATTATAAAGTACAATAGATAAAACGTTCATTCAATACGCAGCAAAAAATATAGCAGTATTTACAAATATACATACATCAAAAATCAAATTTTACAAAACATAACATTTATACATGTTTGGCAGTTCGTCTCTGATCTTTAAGCCCACTATCAACACTTCAGAGTCTAGACTCAACTCGGTCTAGCTGAACTCTCTGGTTCTACCCTGTCACCTGCGCGATGAACCACAATCGCGCTAAGCGAACTGCTTAGTGGTACAAACTACAATAATAATATGTTTCAATGCAATGCCAATGTCACACATTCAAATATTATAAACAATACATAAGAATATCATATTTCAAAACCTTACATTAAATTTTATTATTCATTTGTTTCACCATTTATAATTCACATTTAAACAAAGACAAGCATGGGCCCAAAAGACACTAATATGCCATTCAACTTTCAGAGTTAATGTTTTGGTTCAATTATCACATTTATCATTATCCTAACTAGGCTTCAAGGATTAGGCTCAACCAAGCTTCAAGGGGAGCAAAGCATGTTAAGCATCAACCCAACTTGGCTTCAAGAACCAAACCCAATATAGCTTCAAGGTTTGTAACATCTCAACTAGGCTTCAAGGACTAGACCCAACCAAGCTTCAAGGGGAGTTAAGCATGCTAAACTTCAACCCAACTTGGCTTCAAGGATCAAGCCCAACCTAGCTTCAAGAGATTGTTACTATTAAGCATGCCACCAACAACAAAACTCTAAAATTGACTAACATATTAGACGCACAATTCTTTCATTATTTTATTATCAATTCCATTCTTATTTCTTCATAATCATTTAGGCAACCATGCCTCAATTATTTCATTTACAATATTATAGCCAACAACAATGGCTTCACATTTCTTTAAAATCATCTAGGCAACCATGCCTCAATTATTTCATTTGAATCATTATAACCAACCACAATGGCTTCACGTCTCATCATATCTCAATTCACATTAAAGCAATTCATCATTAAAGTATACATAACCAATTGCATTGAACATACATTTTGAATGATCATCATATCTTTCACATTATGCAAATCATAACATTAATCAAATGTGTCAACAATGTAATAGATTACTTAACACATTTACAGCCAAATGTGTTAAGTCCCAATGTCATGTAAATGTATACAATAATGTAGGGTTTGTACTTACCTCAAGAACAACTCACACCAATCTATACACTTCCTCTTCCAAGAATTCTTCACTACTTGGATTAGGGCAACTCAACCTCTTCATAACCTAATTCAAAAGGAATAATACACACTTATTTAAAAATACAAATGAATTCCAATACAATTATTCACCTATTAGTCTCATACTAGACCCGAAGATCATAAAATACAAGCCAAAACCACTATCTAGGTCCCCATGGTCGTGGTCTCACAACCCCCATGGTCGTGGGATAGCAAACGAATCTGCCCACTTTGCTTAAAACCCCCATGGTCGTGGCATCCAAGGGCCACGGTAGTGACATCCATTTTGCTTCTGTTTCGGATCACCCTCATGTATTCTAGGCTTTTAACTTTATTAAACACAAACATCTTGAAGATCTAAAATACTAATTGATCAAACTCAATTTTTACATCAATCACCAATTCACAACCATAACATAAACACAACTCTTTACTCTTCCAACACCAACCTAACTCCTTCTCTTCAATTCAACCCCAACACTCTCAAACACACCACAATCAAACATACTCATATTATCAATAATCAACCATCAAACTCAAATACAACTTAAAAGAAAACAAGGGAAATCAAGTGGAAAACTTACCAAAGTTGATGAAACTTCTTAGATTTCCAACTTAATCACTTGAAACATCATTCAATCTTGAGCTTGGAAAACAAAAACTCTCTTTCTCTCTTGCTTTGGAAGGTGACGGCCAATAAGGAAAAGAAAAGAAGAAGAAAAAGAAGAACAAGAGACAAAGTCAACACTTCACCTCTTTAAACCTCCACCAAGCAAATATAATATTAAAATAATCAAATATTCTCTTCCACTAATTCAATTTCCTTTTAATTAATTTAATTAATTTAAAATCATTAAATAATCATCTTTTGACTTCCATTTCTTTGACTTGTATATATCACTATATATACAACATATACACTCTTCCCTTACCTCCTTTCTCTTTCCAATTAAACATATACATTTAATCCAAATACAACAATAAATATTTCAAAACTTTTAGGGTATACTTTGGGATATTACATCCAATGTCTAAAACTAAATAAAATGAGACATCCACAATTTGGTGAAAACTTGCCTCTTACATTGATCCAAAACTCAAAATAAATTAAATTATATTAATCTTAATTAATGAGGTACCCACGAAGTGGAAACATACCTCTTACATTATGGAAACTAAAATAATTAAAATAATGAACCAAATGAATTAAACCATTTATAACATTCATAATAATTAAAATTAAATCACCAAAAATAGAACATTGATAAATCATTCATCATAAGCATATTATAAAATAAATAATCACAATTTTAGGATTTAATCTTAAATAAATTATTAAATATATGAAATTAGGGCTTTGAAGTTGGTGTTTAGGAAATTAGGTTTTTGGTATTTGGAATTAGGGTTTTGGTATTTGGATTAAGCTTTAAACAAATCGGTTTTAAATTATGTCTACTGGATTAGGGTTAGGAAATTTATGAATAGGGTTTTGGTAAATTAGGGTTTAAATGAATTAGGGTTTAAGTAAATTTGGGTTTGGGTAAATTTAGAATGTTAGAATTAAGGTTTTAGGTTTACTGGATATTAGGGTTTTGGTTATTTAAAAAACTGATTTAGGGTTTTGTAAATTAGAGGAAAAAGATTATGGTTTTGGAAAAGGTTTAGCTACTGGATATGTTTAAACTAATGAATGTATAATAATAAATATAATTGGGTGTGTCTAAGCTACTGGAGGTACTGTAACACCCCCGTACCCCATATATGCACACTACATACAACCATATCTGTAATATATGTATATCAGATACAGGAGTGTCACGGTTTATATTAAACAATCCAATCTTTCTCTTCTGCATTAATATGAGAAAACTTAAAACATTTCATATATATTTATATATATATTATGGAACATAACATGTAAAACATTTATTCATTATGCAGCGAAAAATGTAGCTGTATTTATATATATATCTACATCAAAATCAATATTTACAAGATATATAGAGTTTATATATGTTTGACAGTTCGTCTCTGATCTTGAAGTCCACAATCAACACTTCACAAGCCTAGACTCGACTCGGTCTAGATGAACTCTCCGGTTCAACTGGATCTACCCTATCACCTGCGAGATGAACCACAATCGCGCTAAGCCAATGACTTAGTGGTACAACCCATGATGACAATATGCTTTAATGTAATGCCAATGTCATGCATTCAAATATTATAAATAATACATGAGGATATCATATTTCAAAACCTTACATTAAATTTTATTATTCATTTGTTTCACCATTCATGATTCACATTTAAACAAAGACACGCATGGGCCCAAAAGAAACTAATATGCCATTTAATTTTCAGAGTTAATGTTTTGGTCCAATTATCACATTTATCATCCCAACTAGGCTTCAAGGATTAGGCCCAACCAAGCTTCAAGGGGAGCGAAGCATGCTAAGCATCAACCCAACTTGGCTTCAAGGACCAAACCAACCCAGCTTCAAGGGTTTGTAACATCCCAACTAGGCTTTAAGGATTAGACCCAACCAAGCTTCAAGGGGAGTAAAGCATGCTAAACTTCAACCTAACTTGGCTTCAAGGATCAAGTCCAACCCAGCTTCAAGGGATTGTTACTATTAGGCATGCCACCAACAACAAAACTCTGAAAATTGAAAAACACATTAGGCACACAATTCTTTCATTATTTCATTATCAATTCCATTCTCATTTCCTCATAATCATCTAGGCAAACATACCCCAATTATTTCATTTGCATCATTATAGCCAACAACAATGGCTTCACATCTCATCATTAGGGTATACACAACCAATTGATAATGAAAAACAACAAAACTCTGAAAATTGAAAAACACATTAGGCACACAATTCTTTCATTATTTCATTATCAATTCCATTCTCATTTCCTCATAATCATCTAGGCAAACATGCCCCAATTATTTCATTTGCATCATTATAGCCAACAACAATGGCTTCACATCTCATCATTAGGGTATACACAACCAATTGCATTGTACATATAATTTGAATGATCATCATATCTTTCACATTATGCAAATCATAGCATTAATCAAATATATCAACAATGTAATAGATTACTTAACACATTTACAACCAAATGTGTTAAGTCCCAAAGTCATATAAATGTAATATCCCAATGTATGCCTTAGAAGTTTTAAATATTGTTGTTGTTTTAAATTGGATTGAATGTATATGTGTTATGGGAAAGGAAAGAGTGTATAGAGAGAGGTGTATATGTTGTTTATATGATAATATATATAACATATATGCAAGTCAAAAGAGTGGTCAAGGGAAGAAGATATTTATTTGGTTTTTTATAAAATTACTAAAAGAGGGCAGTAGGTTTGACACGACCAGTAACACGCCCGTGTTATTGAGCGTGTCATAACTACTGTGAGATGGGAGAGTTTACACGGCCATGAGCACGCTCACGTTGTTGGACGTGTTGATATTTTTAGAGAGGCGGAATGTATTACACGCCCAGTGACACGCCCGTGGTTCTGAGCTTGTAAAAGCTTCTGTGTTGTGGAGTTAGGGCACGATCAGGGACACGCCCGTGTGGTTGAGCGTGTCATGTTTAGGGTTTGCCCTAGTTAACTCTTAATTTGATTATCTCATGTGTATCCCTAAGCAAGTGTATGTTATTATTTTTGGATTAGGTCTTGAAGAAAGTGAGTTATCATTGATCTAAGAAGTAAAAGAATCTTGGAAAGGAAGTGTTTAGAGTTGTGTGAATTGTTATTGAGGTAAGTACAAACCTTGCATTGTTGCATACATTCACTTGATATGACATTATTGTTATATATGAATAATGTTATGTTTTGCACATTGTGAATCTTGTGAAATGTACTATATGTATAATGTGAAATGAGATAATTGAGACATGTATGCCTATATGATTATGTTCAATGTAATTGATTATGGATATGTGAAAGATGATGTATTATATTGTGAATTGAGACATGATGATTCAAATGTGATGAGAAGCCATTGTGAGTGGCTATGGTTATACAAATGAAAGTGTTGAGGCATGATTGCCTATTTGATATTGAGATACAAATTGAGAAAGAGAATAATGATATATTTGTATGTTTAATATGTTATTCAGTTTCAGAGTTCTGGATTTGGGTGGCATGCCTATGAAATTATGAATAGTAACAGTCTTGCCGGGTTGAGGATCTCTTCAATTTGAGTTGAATTGAGGTCCAAGAGACTGGGTCTGTTACATTATGAGAATTGTGATTATGAGATATATGATTGGTAACAGTCTTGCCGGGTTGAGGATCTCCTCGATTTGTTGAGTTGATGGTCCAAGAGACTGGGTCTGTTACACTATCCATGGATAGAGACATATATTTATATATGTTGCCTACAGGCTTGATTATTGTGATTATGAACCAAAGCAATAACTCTGAATTCTGAATATCGTATTAAACACTTGTTGGGGCCATAGGTGTCTATGTAATGTTGATGTTATGAATGATGTTGTAATATGATGAAATAATGTAATACTCATGAAATATTGTATATTGAGTATGATCTTTATTGTTTGATTGTATATCATTGTTATTGATTAAGCATAATAGCATTATGGTTTGTACTACTGAGTTGTTGGCTCAGTGCGATTATGATTCATCGCGCAGGTGATAGAGTTGATAGAGTTGAGACAGAGAATTCCTCTAGACCTAGTTGAGGTTATTTTGATTGTGAAGAGTTGGATTAAAGCTTAAAGATCAGAGAGTCAAGCTGCCAATCATGTATATATTTCATATTTTGTAATTATTGAGGTTTAATGTATTTATATTTGTAAGTTTTGGATGTAACTTCCGTTGCGTAATAAACAAACATTTTTATCTATTGTGTCTTATGATTTTCATTTCTCTTTATTTGGTATTTCTTAAATTTTTAGTTTTACTTTAAAGATGATTTGTGTATTTGTAAAGTATGTCATTTCTATATTCAGTATACGTATAATACGATCATATAAGCATGCTTTGTACGTATACGGGATATAGGGGTGTTACAATAAATGTATGCAACCATGTAAGGTTTGTACTTACCTCAAGAGCAACTCACACTAATCTATCAACCTTCTCTTCCAAGAATCCTCAACACTTGGATTAGGGCAACTCAATCTCTTCAAAACCTAATCCAAAAGGGATGATACACGCTTACTTAGAGATACACATGAGATAATATGGATAAGAACTAACTAGGGCAAACTCTATACATGACACGCTCAAGAACACGGGCATGTCCCTGACCGTGCCCTAAATCTACAACACAGAAGCTTTGACAAGCTCAGTGACAAGGGTGTGTCACTGGCCGTGTCAATCCACCAACATCACAGTAGCTATGACACGCTCAGTGACATGGGCGTGTCACTAGTCGTGTCACCCATCCAGAAAATAGAACCATTGACATGCCCAAAGACTTGGCCGTGCTCATGGGCATGTCAGGCCAAAAATCTTGATTTCGGCAACAACAACACCACATCCAACAAACCTCTTTCTTTCACCATCTTCCACTCCAAACAAACTTAACCAAACACATCAATAAACCATAATAGCTTTCAAAAAACACCAAAACAACTCAATACATACATCAAACACAAATCACAACCATCACATACACAAAGCACAACACTTGCTCTCCAACACCAAACTTAACCTTTCCTTCAAACCAATTCCAAAATCAACACCAATAAGACCAAACACTCTCAATTACACCAAAATCAAATATTCACATACCATCAACAATCAAACACCAAACTCAAAATACAAACTTAAAAGAAAACCAAGGAATCAAGTGGAAAACTTACCAAAAGTGATAAAAACCCTTAGAATTCCAACTTGATCACTTGAAACACCCTTCAATCTTGAGATTGTGTGAGCAAAATCTCTCTTTCCTCTCTTGCTATGGTGATAGTCGGCCAAACAAGGAAAGAAGAAGATGAAGATGAAGAAAGAAGAGCAAAGTCAACTTGTTAACCACTCTTAACCATACAATTCTCTCTTTAAATCTCAACCAAGAAATTATAATAATATAATATTCATAAATATCATCTTCTACTTACTTTAATTTCCATTTTAAAAATAATTAATAAATCTCCTTTTGACCTTAATTAAATGTTGACTTGTATATGTTGTATATATCTATACACACTCCTCTAACCTTTCTTATCTTCCCACTTAAACATATATACACTTATAACATTTAATTCATATATAACAATAAGTATTCCAAAAAGTTTAGGGTAAAGTTTGGGATATTACAGGTACTTTGGATGAAGAACAAATATGATTAACGTTTAAACAAACATCACCAAAGCTTCTTGTATTTAAGTTTAAATGAATTAAACTTAGAGAACTTACCTTCGCTTGTTGATTTCTTCAAAAATTAAATGTTGATCTAAACTCTCGCTTGCACCAATTTGAAATTCTTGGCTGAACAGAATCAAGACAATAACTACTGTCTTGTTTTATGAATTTGATAGTATTCTCTCTTTGTGTTTTGCTGATTACTCTTCTTTTGTTTTAATAGTTTTGACTGATTCTGTGTTTCTTAATAATCAAAATTGCTGGTCCTTTCTCCGTTCTTTTAATCATTTATTTATAGGGAAATAATCACTTAACCCTAAATCTAAACTGTTTAATCCAAGTCTTAAATGAATTATAGCTTGATTCGAAAATTAAATTTCCCAATCAAAACTCTTTTAAAACTCGGATTAGTCAATTTGAGAGGCCAAAATAGATATGAGGTCGGCCTCATATCGATTTGGGATGACCAAATCGATATGAGCAGACATCCAAATCAATATGAGCAAGCCTCATATCGATTTGGGATGCCCTAATCGATATTCATCCCAAAATGATATGAGGCAATGCTCATATCGATTTGGCTCTCCCAATTCTAAATCGATATGAGCTGGCCTCATATCAATTTGGGGTGCCCTAATCGACAATCGACATGAGCCATGGCTCACATTAATTTGAACCAACTTGACGCAAACCGATTCAATATTATTAGTTTTTCAGGCATAACTTTTCACAATTTTAATATGAAATTTATAAAATTGGACTAATTTAATTTCAACATTTTAAAATTAGGTTTAGGCCCCCTTTAAAATTATAACAAACTAAGATAAGCTTCTTAAATTTAAACTGACCCAAATTTAAGGGTCTACAATTGGTATGATCGTATTTCAACTGGAATGAAGATTCATAAACATATAAATTGGTAGACATTAATAAAAGATAGACATAATAAGTACTAACCTTTTATTTTGGTAACTCAAGCTTCACAAGTTTATTATGCGCCATATCCTAGTTTGAGACAATAGTTGATTGGTCAGTAATTTGCAAAATCAAAGCTCAGTCAATTGTTAATCTTCTTAAATCATCAAAAAAAAACTTCAAACCACGATATTGCCTTTCAAGAAGAAGAATGTGATTTTGTGACTTAAATAGAGAAATAATAGGAGATGGTTATCCATGTCCTTTGAATAATCTGGTTGGCCAACCGGTTGACATTGATGCAATGGATTCTGAGTTAGATAAAGATTACTAGACTCAAGCTCGTTGAATGTATCAAATTCAGAAAAAGAGGAAGTCTATATAATTTTATTGATTTATTTATATTAATGTAATTTAAATTTGCAAAAAAATTAATTATTATTTTAAAAAAATTAATAAAAAAGTTACCAATGGATTAAAAATCTATCGATAATCATAAATAAAATTACTAACAAAAGTTAATTTATTTGACTAAATATATTTAAAAATATACAGAAGATTTATTGACAGAAATTTGAATACTTTGCCTACAAATTATCGATATAACTTTTTTTTTGAAATTAAAATTTAAATAATACGCCACTGAATGGGTGTCAAAAGTTTTGTTGACAAATAAGATTTCTCTTAGCTTTATTAGAAATTTCATGGCCGAAAACTCTATCAATAAGTCGTTACTAATTATCTACAGCTTGTAAATTTTATCGGGAAATATTTGCCCAGAAGGAAATTAGAGATAGAAATTATCTGTCGGTAACTTTCTTTATCGACAAATTTTTTTGGGTTACTGACGGAAATTTTCATTAGTAATTAGCATTTTTTTTATAGTGCTTCACAATTCATAGACTGCTCTTAGACATTATATAGTCGGGTTTTAAGGTACTTTTTTTGTACTTTTAATAATTGACTTACTTCTTTTTTTTTAATTATTGATGCCATTATATAATATTATATATTTGTAAATTGTAATTTTTCTTATTCCTATATATATTTACAATTTTTCTTAATCCTATATATTTTAATTTTTTAGGTTCATTTATACTTCTTCTCCTCGTACAAAAGAACTCTTATCTAAGGTCCTTCTTGATTGTTTACTAGAATGGAATCTGGAGAAAAGATTGTCTACTTTGACTGTGGATAATTGTAGCACATATGATGCTATGATTGGCATCCTTTAAGATAAGCTTCAAGTAAGTTCACTTGTGTGGCATGGTTCACTTTTACACATGCGTTGTGCTGCATATATTTTGAACTTGATTATGCAAGATGGTTTGGCAAATATTGAAAAAAGTATTGAAAAAGCACGTGATAGTGTTGTGCATTAGATTGCATTATCTAAAAGAAAACAAAATTTTAAAGAAACATCAAAGTCATTGCATATTTATTGCATTAAGGAGTTGATTCTTAATTGCAAGGCATGATGGAATTCTACTTACTTGATGCTTTCCACTACATTGATTTACAAAGATTTTTTTTTTCTTGAAACAACGTGATTCTTCTTACAATTTTGTGCCAAGTGAAGATGAGTAGATTTTGGCAAGTGATATTTGTGATAAATTAGAATTGCTCTATCATGTCACTGAGATTTTTTCTGGGATAAATTATCTCACATCTAATGCCTACTTCACTAAATTTTGTGAGGTGAAAATTGCATTAACTTCATGGCTTAATTCTCTAAATGGAACTATCAATAGGATGGCTACACACATGTTAGATAAGTTCAATAATTACTGGGAGATGATTCATGGTATTATGGGAGTTGCAATCATTTTAGATTCGAGATTCAAGATGAAATGTTGGAGTGGATGTTTTCTCAAATTTATGATGACAAGGCTATGGTAGAAATCATAAGAATAAAAAAATTTGTTATAATTTGCTCAACAAGAACTCCAATGTCAGTTTGCCTTGTTGTTCTTAATCAACCCCAGGGATTTTTATGATTAATTTTTTTTTAGGTTTTGATTTGTATGTGAGTAGTGATGCACAACTTGGTAATGAGAAAAAAAAAATTGGATCATTACCTTGATGATAGTGTGTTACCAAGAACTAACGATTTTCATATTCTTTCTTAGTGGAAAAACTATGGTCTTAAATATCCTACTTTGATGTTTATTGCAGGAGATATTCTAGCTATTTCTATTTCAACAGTTGCCTCAAAATTTTGCTTTTAGTACTAATAGTAGGTTATTAAGTCCACATAGGAGTGGAATTCATGCTAATACATCGAAGGCATTAATGCAGTGTGCACAAAGTTGATTATGGATGGAACTTAAAGTTAAGTATTTTGTATTACAACTACATTTATTTTTTTTTTTTGTGATTTGTGTATTAAATTTAATGACATAAAATTCTTTTCATGTTCATCAATATCGCCTAAAAATTGCATAATTTAAACTATCCTTAACGGCATTAATGATGACATTGCTAATGATTAAAATGTACTCTTTGTTCAGCTGAAATTGTAATTTTTGCCAAAACAAAAATTTATCTCTTAAATTGTCACTTTATATAATTAAGAAAAATTTATTAGCTTTTTTAATTATACCCTTATTATTAATAATTTAATTAATAAAATGATAGTATAATATTAATAAATTAAAAAAAATATTTTAATCAATTCAAAATAATTTTATATAATATAAAAAAATTTAATAACTTTTTCAACATACCTGCATGAGCTGAAAATGAAACGAATATAGTAATTGAACTTGAGGATGGCCAAGTAATTATGTAAGAAGTGGATGGTTAAATAAGATAATAACGCTTATGGATTTTAAAGTCAATATATTATCTTAATATTTTAATAATAATACTGCATATATTTTAAAAAAATATTTATACTAATAAAATCACATTTAATTAATATTTTTATTTATATTTTTCATTATTTTTTTATGATCCCATCTTACTCATTTTAGTCCAATAAATAACAGTAATATTATTTGTACATAACCCGATTCAACTTGAAATAAGTCTTAAGAATTAAAAGTGGATGGTAAGAAAATATTGATACATTAATTTATGTTATAATTTTTCTATAAAAAATTATTTTTAATTTCCTTTAAATAAACATATTTTCTGATTTTTTTAATATAGAAAATTATTTTCAATCTTTATCAAATAACAATACTCTTATTTTTCAAAATAGAAAAAAAATAATTTTTCATTTTTACTTAGTAAATATATTTTTAAATTTTTTATAGGAAATAAATACTCTAATTTTTAAAAAATTGAAAAAAAAAATAATTTTTTATAAGGAAACACATCGTTGCTTTAGCCATTTTTAGCAATAAAATACAAAGAGAACAAGGCTTCGGTAACTGAGAAAGCTAGTAGGAAAGGAATCACAGTGTCAGCACGAAGCGTGTGGGAGGAATAGTGCAGCCTCTTTCTTGTGCAAAGAAACATGGAGGTAATAATTTATAAAAAGAAACAAACAATAATTGAGCAAAGAGAAGGCTATCTATACATTACTACCCAATACTTGTATTTATATCTTTTCTGTTCTCATGCTAGTTATGCCCTCAATTTTCTCCTCTGACAAAAACAGCTCTGCAGAGAACCTCCTAAAAACTACCATATATATCTGTACATAAATATAAAACCTCCATCATCTTGCAAAACCCTCTCAAAGCTGCACCCCTATTCTTTGTGCAACCTGCGTCAGAAAAAATCAATTTGTCAGTGTATGCAAATCCCATCTGAATTACCTTAATGATTTTCATTTAAGTCCAGAGATTTTTTTTCCCTTTTTGATAGAAACTTTTAAGAGGGGAATTGTGAAGATTTAAACTCCTTATCAGCATATCTAATTCACCACAAGACAGGCGCTTGATCACAGTGCTATTTAGCTTATGAAAACTCAATACCCTCTGACAGAACAGTGATTAATTAAAGTATTGGCATTAGAAAGGGACACTTGACATTCCAGATTCTAATCCTCTTCTACAAATATGACATGAAAATTCAGGAAACTTATCTCCCATTTGCATGAAATTACCATATTCTTTAAACTTGAAACTGTGGTCTGATCCACATTCAATTGTTTGATATATCTCTTCCTCAGGACCTCACCTTCAATTTTGACTATTGAAAATTGAAGGGCTTACCTCCTTAAAGGAGTGGACATCACTTCCCCAAAGCCATGCATCACAGCCTGCATCTCTTGCACCCCATATATCATTTCTGCGATCATCTCCTACATGCAAAGCATCCTCAGGTTTTACCCCCAACAATTCGCAAGCTTTTAAAAATATTGTTGGATTTGGCTTCTCTGCAGCAACCTGATTAGAGAGAGAGAGATAATAATTTTAAAAAAAACAGTCAATACTTAAAATTTACAAATAAAGCAGCAGAGTCTTGCCAACTAATATTGATTCTGGCACAGGAGAGCAGCATTACAAATTGAACCCGTTATCTCTATCTACAACCCAGATACCCTTCACCAGACTCAACTAAAAACCAAATTGACCAAAATAAATACAAGGCATATTCTTCTCATTCTAGTTGGCTTTGTTGTATAAAAAGAATCCAAAAATATGATCAAAATGGTACGAAATACTACACAAGTTACATGCTAACTGTTGTAAGAACAGGCTCATTTATTTTAATTGCATGTCAACAAATTCATTTCAACTTTTCTTTCCAATATAATAACTGATTGTGTCAAACAGTCATGATGAACACCATGCAGATGATTTTGGTAGAAATTTAAGTAAATTTAGTAAACTCGCAAATAAGATAAAATTTTCCTAACTTCTCCATTTCTAAGCGTCTAAAAAAGCAAGAACTATTTATTACTGATGAGCAACCTATATAATCCAAAGAAAATTTCAAGTTCAGCATACAAAAGATAAAAGATTTGATCCCAAAATATATTCTCCATGAAAATTCTTCCAAATGGAAAAAAAGAGAAAGGGGATTAAGAGAAGAACTGTCTTACTTCAGCTGAAACTGCCACGGCGTCAAACCAATGATCACAGTTTAAAGCCTGCAGAAGAGGTCTCAATCGAGTGTCAAAGTTAGACACAACAGCCAACTTTATACCCGCTTTCCTAAGAGCTTTAAATACTTTCTCAGCATCAGGATCACAGATATGCCAAGCCTTAAGATGAAACAATGAGTCAAAAGTTATAGCTAGCAGTTAAAATAATGCAGAAATATATATAATCCTAATCAGTCAACCATACCTTTTCAGTAGTATAATAGCTATAAAGCTCTTCAAAATACTGAGAATCTGAGCAGCCAGTAGAAGAACTGACTATATATTGCCAGAAGGGTCTTCCATCGTTTACGTATCTGCAATATTTTTAAAAGAAAGAGGGGATCATACTTAGAGAGAACTAAGTGAGAGGACCAAGAAAATTAAGTGCATGTCAACAATCTTTAGAACATTAGCAAGTTTGAAGCAAATGCAATGCCATCAGATGTGACATACAAGTACAGAAAAAGACAAACTCTTTTCCATCATTCCATGTCACTTTCCATTTATTACTCCCAGATTTGTTATACCCAGCTCACATTCAAGAGAATAGATACTAATACGAGCTTTGTTATATGGTTAATCTCACGCAATTCTTCTCCTTTTCATTTTCTCCAAAGCTTTTGAAGATTGAAAATAAGCATTGCCCTTTCTATCATTACAAGGATGATTCTATAGTACGTGCCACTGATGAGGCATCAAGAAGCCTGTGTAGATATGCAACTTTCTTCCCCTTCTTTTTCTCTTCCCCACAAAAATTATTTGAAACAGAAAAACAGTAAAAAAGTTGGCTCTACTCATCAACCAAGTATTAATGCTGGTTATCCCTGTGTGAGACCTGCAACAACTCTTGAACCAGCGTAGAAGAGATAAGGATACCATTTAAGAATTCGGCCCACAATAAATAAGGCACTACAAGTGATCACTAAGGTGAAAGCTTTTGCCATCAGTGTTAGTTGATGGATTTTGTGAATGCAAACAAACTCCCAACTCAACTAGGCCTCAGCCCCAACCAAGTTGAGAAAATATGTAGCATATTTTCTCTACTCTGTTTAGCAACTTCTATAAAAAAAGAGACTGCTGCTAAATCTTTTTCATTACTTTACCACTTTGTGAGTGCGTTTGGGGGGGATGGGGGGAGGAGTTAGCCGAGCCACCTGAGAGCCCCGGGGTAACATATATGTTAACAATCCCCAATTTCTGACACATTGCTCAGTGTGTGATGCGTCCTTGACAGATATTGCGGTTAACCATAACATGGAATTATATAGAAAAGTTTGGTTCTACGACCACCTCTTATCAACTTTTATTTTGAAGTAAATTGTATTTTTGAAAATGTGATTAAAATTATCAGCACAAACTTATTTTTCTTCAAGTTTCAAAATTGGTAATTTAACTTGAACGCCGAGTTTCATGCCTTAAAAAAAATCTCCACTCATTATACTTTTAATTTGCTTCCACCAATATATATATGCATACACATATACATATATAAATGTACAAACACACACTAACATATATATGTATATATATATATCAAGGTAGAAGGGGAACGTTAGCGCAACGGTAAACGTTTTCGCCTTATGACCTGAAGTTACAGGTTCGAGTCATGGAAACGGCCTCTTGCAATTACAAGGGAAGGCCGCGTATAATGACCCAATGAGTCCGACCCTTTTCCAGACCCCCGCATTGCAGGAGCGTTTATACACCGGACTGTCTTTTTATATATCAAAGTGCAGTGAAGCTTGAAGCTTTCAGACAGTGAGCTTGGAAGGACAGGACAGCATAAAATGATAAGCAATAGGTCCTTTGAAGCTAACAGGCTAACAAGATCCCCACTCATGCTCTTTATGGTTTTTATGACTAATCTTGTTATCAAGATCCCTTGTCATGCTCTTTGAAGCATACATGAGATTATGAGATCATGCTCTTTGAAGCATGCACGAGATTGACAAAAAATTAATTGAAAGTCAATGATGAGATTTGATGAATTTTATACACATCACTTAAGAGAGAGGAACTTTTCTAAAGAGCCCAAATCAGTGACAGCATTTCTTTAATCATCGATTTCTCTCATGTCAATAAGAAAGCAAACTTAACCGTCACTTAAGAGAATATGTGCGCCAAATCAAGAGGCAAAAGCTACCAGCCTAACAAGGAAACACAATACAGACTCATAACCAACCAATATAATGATCATAACTTAACCTAAAAGAGATTTACAAATGACTATGATAATGTTATTATAGTTTTAATGCTTTTTTCTCTTGATCCAACAAAAACAGGTATAATAAAGTTCCAAAAAAGTAATGGTTACAACGAGAAGTAAAATAATCACAGGAATAAAAAGGATTTTAAAGAAAATATATTACTAACACTAATTTCCATGTAAAACAAAATTAAAAGGTAAAGGACAGTAAAAAGGAGCACACCTGAGTCGAGATCTACCCCAAGGCTGCTCATAGGCCCTTCTATATCTGTTCAGTATCTCATCCTCTGAGTACACTACTCCATATTTCTCCCCAATCTTTCTATATATCTACAACAAAATAATATAGCATCACACAAATATTCATTTGGATTATAGAATTAATATAAATATAAATCAAAATTAATGAATATATTAAATACAGCAAAAAAAATACCCAGAAGAGGAAAAGGAAAGAAAAATCCGTTCTTCACAAGATATATAGTATAAATTACAAACGAAATTCTATGGAATGCAGAAAGAAACAATTTTATGAGCCAAATTTTACACACAGAAAAACAGAACAAGATAAAACTAATATATAAACAAGAATCTGTCAAAACACCACCCATATATTCAAAGAGTACAATAAATTAATAAATTAACTTTTTTACAACCCAAAAATAAAAATAAAAATTCCCAGTTTACAAACAGAGACGTTCAGAGAGGACTCTACAAGACCTCAGAACAACTTTTAAAAAAAAGAATAAATTAAAACTCCAAAATAATATGCAAAAAACACTAAAAATTCCAGAAAATTTTACATGTATAAGAACATTAACAGACTAATATACACGTGAATAAATAGGATATAACTATGCATTTTATACCTGTGCCGTAGGCTGAGAAGGAACAACAAGAGTACCAACAGCATCAACAAGCAAAGCTTTATGAGTGATATCACCGTACAATGACCTTCTATAATCTTCATAATCCTTCACTCCCAGTATTTCCAACCCAACAACTCTTGCACCCACCACATCTGACTCCGCTACCGCCGCCGCCGAGGATGAAGAAAACCGAGTCAACCCATTACAGAATGGTCCAGATCCTGAGGAACCCAATATTTTATTATTAATATTATTATTATTAAGAAAAACAGAGAGAACCCTTGTTATTTTTTCTCTTGTAGCCTTTATCGCCATTTTTGGTTTCTACATTTGGCATTTGCAAATGTTTAGATTTCAGAGTTTCTTACTTTAATGTTTTGATTTCAGAGTCTCTTACTTTGATGGTTATAAAGAGAGACCATGACTTCAGGATCAATCGCAGCCAAGAGAAGTTATATATAGAAGGACCTACATGGCCAAGTGTATGTGTATGTGCTGTTATTACTTTAATGTCTTTTGGAGAGTCATGATATTACAGTTTTACCATTTAAATTGTATTATTAATTATTTTTGGACAACTCGCATGTTATCTAATCCCAAAGTATAATATAATTCACTAATTAACAGAACACATGACTCAATCAATAATACGTAGTGGACTTTAATCTTCTTTTGTTTACTTCAATCAATAACACATGTTTTCTCAGTGTTTCATGTTCTGAATTTTCTTTGGTTTGTTTCTACTATAATTTTATCAAATCAAATTTGCAAAGTATAAATATATAACTAGCTACATCAATTTATAAATTCACAATATTTAGTAACTTTATCTCTAAATTTTCATTTTAAACACTTTATTTTATATATTTATCTATTTTTTACTAATAATACTTATATTAATTAATATTAATAACTTTGTCTCTCATATTAATAAATTTTATATAAAATAAATATGTTGATAATTCGGTATAACTAATTAAATTTATATTTATAAATTAAAAAATATATAAGTTCTAAAGTTATATGATTTAAAAAGTAAAATAAATAAAAGCTACAAATTCATAAGCCATATATGTATTTAGCCAATTTCCAAATAAAAATTTTCATTTTGTTAAGGTTAATTATTATTTTAATATGAAATTTCACATAATTAATAAATTAATACTTTTATTTTAAATTGAATTAATAAAATTTAAATATTTTATTTCGTGGATTACTTATTAAATTATTTTTATTAATTAAATATAACAAATTATTATTTAATTTCTAAATTTTAAATGAATTATTAACTAATTTTTGATCCTTTACTAAATAATAAATCACCAATCACTGACTTATTTTCACATATTTTATTAAATTAAAACTTTTCATTTCAACTCCACATTTTTGTGCTAATAAAATTGGATATATGATGATGAACCTTTATTTATTGATTTAAAATTCTTTATTTTCAGCTCTTTGTATATTTTTAATTTGTAATGTTGGACATCTAAAGAGTCTTTTTTTTAAAACTTCTCATATATTTGAACTTCTCCTTTAATTTCTCTAGTTACGTACCCTTTAATTTCATTTCCTCCATTTCAATCTTAGCATCTATAATTAGTTCATTTAGATTTAAGGGTGTATAAAATTTGATTAACTGACCGAATTTTTAGTTAACCGATAAAAAATTTAGTTTGATTAACTGAATTTAAAATAATTCGGTCGGTTCAGTCGAATAATTTATGTAAATTTATTTTTTATTCAGTTAACGGTTAAACAGTTTGGTTCGGTCGATTAACTGTTAATTAAATTTCTTTTTAAAAAAATTATTTAGTCATTATTTTTTATTTAATTCTTTAATTATATTAATTTTTTTACTATAAATATAAATTTTTTTTGCAAAACAAAGTTATTTTTAAATTTTTTAATAAATTTTATTTAGTTATTTAATTATATTAATTTTTTAATCTAAATAAAATTTTATTATAAAACTTAAAAAAATTAGTCGATTTGGTTAATTAACCGAACCGACTAATTTAATTCGATTAATTAATTAAATTGATTAAAATAAAAATTCGATCAATTTCAATTAAAAAAAATTTTAAAACCAATTCAATTAAATTGATCGATTAATTAAATCAATCAACGAAATGACCATTTCTATTTAGATTGCCATATACTTTCTTTACATAAACAGAGTTAGAGGGGCTAACGGGGTCATAGCCCTCCAAACTTTAAAAAAAAAAAAATTAAATATTTGAATAATATATATTTAAATATAAATTATATTGCTTAGTACACATGTTAGCCCCAAAGAGTTAATTAAATATTACTTTATAAGTTTTTAATCTTTTTAAAAGATTAATGAATTAATAAATACCTGAAATATTTGAATTAATTAAATTTTTTAAAAATAAAAGATTTGATTGATGTGTAAAGACAACCACCTTAAATTAACCAAACTAAAGCCTTTGCTTTTCTCTTCTTTGTTAATATGTCTCTTTTATTTATGAAAATTTGAGTTAATATAGTTATTTTTTTTTTTTAAATTTAAGTCAGCAATTATATTGAGTTAATATAGGATTGGTAGAAACGGTTATGTCAAAAGCATATCCATTGATTGATAGATTAATTTTGACTTGCTTTTACTCTATCAATTTCAACTGCAACTACAGAGCAAGTATTTTCATCTATAAAAATTATAAAAACAATATTTCATAATAAGATAAGATAGAAGATGATTTTCGTACAGATTCTTTAATTATTTATATCAAAAAAAATACTGAAAAATTTATGGCTGACATTATTATTTATAACTTTTATTTGATAAAAGAGGGGCGAATACACCTTAAATAATGAATAATAAAAGTACATTTGTGTATTTGTAATATTTTTTACAACTTATTATTAATAATGTTTAGAAAATTTTGTTATAGTATTTTTTTAATAAACTATTTATGGTCTCCTTCAAAAACTCTCTGACTCAGCTTCTACTTTAGTGTGTTTTTATTTTGTTATTTTTCATTTAATGGAGAAATAATATTTGAACAGATTTATCATTCTTTCTTTCTTTCATTTTTTTTTTTTTTGAGCAAACCATTAATCATTAAACTTGATTGAAAACTATAATTAGTACTTTAGCTATTCTTTTTCCAAGATAGCCTTCTCGTACAATTTGTGCTTTGTGAAATATAATTATACCTAACATTTAGCCTAATATGCTTCTTTTATATTGAACTATATTTGTAGATTAGCCTACCATGCTTATTTTATGCCTAATTTATCTATCTAATTTGTAGGTTAGCCTAATATACTTCTTTTATGCTAAATAATATTTAAATTGCTTTTACATATATTATTTTTTGGTGAAATTTCTTAATAATGTTTCAAAAGAATTAAAGAGTTCTCATAATAGAGTTTGAACTGTGCGGTTTAATTTTAACTTATCTACGTCTATTTCCATTTTGGAGCTTGATATTATAAAACTTCATTTTTTTTTATTTGAACGTGTCTATATTCTTTTATCTTGATTATTATTTAATATTAGGTTATTATGCTTTAAAATGCTATTAATGTCACAGTGTTTCAATAAAAAGGTTGTTGCTCTGATTTTGGTTTTAGTTGCAACACAAAATTGTTGAGCTATTGTTGTTAATTAGTTTGGTCATATTGGTCTTTTTTTACTCTCATAGCTCATTCCGTTGAATTCATATATAGAGCCACTTGGCTTTTGTTATTTTTATTGCAGATTTTGGGTCCTTTTTTACTAATATAAACATTTTGTTTTCATGCAAATATCTCTATCCGTATAACGGTCTAGGACTAATCCTATTCGGGTTCTACAGACGCAATAATGACCCTTCCAACGGCATTTTTTCGTACACAATACTAGGATTGAGAATCGAATCTAAGACTGTGCTTAAGAAAATTCAGATCCTCAGCCATCTGGACCAATTCTCGTTGGTTACTGATATAAAGATTTTTGTCAGTGTTTGTTAGCTTTTGTATTTTGTTAGTTTTGATTTTTGTTTTAGGTATTGGTTATATTTTTTGCTTTATTTTTTAATTGTATTTTATTTTATGAGTAGAAATAAAAATTTATTGAAAAATTATAGAACTTATAATTGAAAATCAATTAACTTACTCCAAACTTTTATAATTGTTATCGTCATCCACAGCATCACGTGAATTCTTTGCTAATTTAAATATAATTCATTAATCATAATATATACTTTAATAAATTTAACCAATGAAATACTTTTACATAATAACTTACTATTTAAATAAAAAATAATGAAAATATATGATTGATTTATTGATGAACAATCAGCATTCAGCGGATAAAGAGTTTAAACATTAATTGTTAACAATTTTGATTTTATAACGTGTTTCAATTATGATTTTAAACCACTAAAATAATTAGTTTAAAAAATTGAATTTATCAAACATCTAGTATAAGCCATTAAGAGATGAAATTTTAAATTCTAGTTTTCAATCATATATATATGCAACCATGAATTTAAATCAGCACTAAATAATTAAGGCAATTAAACATTAAGTTCGATTTTCAAAATTAAAATTTTAGTTTATTAATTAAATCAAATTTAAGAGTTCAAAAATTATTAATCCACTTGTAATTAAGTCATACTTTATGAATCAAATAATAATTGATACTTTATTTGTTATTTGGTAGCCTTTGTGGTATAAGGTTTATATTCATCTTCTCACATTCATGATTTGGCCCAGCTACTTAGGTATTGGTCCTGAATTTTGAATATTTCCTATTCGGGGATTTAATTTGCTATAATTAATTGTAAGATAGTAAAAATTTACTATCAATTTTTTTAGGGAAGAGTTATGTGTATATTATTTATGTATGTATAGTTAATTTTTATTTTATATAATTAATTGTTTGGAGATAGAAAAAGTTTCTATCAAATATTAGCTTAGAGGAAAAGTTATATTAAATATTAGAAATTTCCTTAAAGAGAAAATAAATGGCATGGTTTGGATCTTATCGGCCTCGCACATAATTTACATAGAAATTTCCTTTATTTTGTCTTTTTTTTCAACTTGAAAGGAAATACATAGATATTTTTATACATATATAGAATATTTTATACAGAAAATTACATCATATATTACATTTTAATTTTAATTTTCAATTTTATTACTGTTATTTTTTTTTTCATTTTTAACTTTTCATTTTCTCAATTTTAATATTTTTTTATTTTATTTTTATAAAAATACGATTTTTTTTTACCAGTGTCGAATTGTTCTTCTTCTTTCTATTTTTTCTTGCTTTCCTTTTACCGTCATTTTCGCCATTCACTTCACTTCATGTTTGCATTTTGTATTCTATTTTTTCTTGCTTTCCGTTTAGCATCATTTTCGACTTTCACTTCACTTCATGTTTGCATTTCGTATTCTATTTTCTTTGTTGGTTAGTGGTTTTGTGGTTTTTTTTCATTCTTATTGCTTCCTTTTTCAACTGTTTTTCATCACGTTTCAATTTTTCTTATATTTTCTGCATTGTTGAGTGGATTTTGTGGTTTTATTGGTTAGTTTTTTTTAAATGGTTATGAGTGCTTCCTGTATTATTCCTTTTTATAGAACTACTTTTCAGATTATTTGATTTATGAAAAAATCTGCTATGGCTAATGTTAACTTGTATTAAACTGTAATAGGAGGCTGTTATTTAGGGTTTATGTATATCTTTTATTGTTTGTAATATCAGTTTATATACAAGTATTACATCACAAAATAGGAAAATAAGATCCTACAAATGATCCTGTAATCTCTACTAATAAGGAAAAAATATAAAAGACATTACTTTAGTCAACACTCCCCCTCAAGTTGTGTAGTGGGATCTCCAATACCCAACTTGTCAAGAATTATTCTGAATATTTTTCCATTTACTGCCTTTGTTAGTATATCTGCTAGTTGATCTTCAGAACGAACAAAAGGTAATTCCAGGATTCCTCCTTCAAGTTTTTCTTTGATGAAATGACGATCAACTTCCACATGTTTAGTCCGATCATGCTGTACAGGGTTTTCTGAAATCTGTATTGCTGCCTTATTGTCACATTTAAGCATACATGGTAATGGAGGGGGAAAACCAATTTCTGTCAATAATTTCTTCAGCCATAGAAGTTCTGTAACTCCCTTTGCAATCCCTCGAAACTCAGCCTCTGCACTGGAGAGTGCCACCACTTTCTGTTTTTTGCTTCGCCAAGTTACCAAATTTCCTCCGAGTAAGGCAAAATACCCAGAAGTGGACCTTCTATCATTTGGGTTTCCAGCCCAATCTGCATCCGTATAGATCTCAAGGTCAAGACGCTCATTTTTTCTGAAGATAATTCCTAGTCCATAAGTACCTTTCAAATACCTTATGATTCTTAGAGCTGCCTCCATATGTTCCTCTTGAGGCTGATGCATAAATTGGCTGATTACACTTACTGCATAGGCAATGTCTGGCCTGGTGTGGGAAAGATAGATGAGCTTGCCAACTAGTCGTTGATATCTGTCTTTATCTGCTGGGTTGCTTCCTTCTTTTACTTGTAGTCCATGATTAACAGGAAGAGGAGTTTCAGCTGGTTTACAATCTAATAAACCTGTCTCTGTCAAAAGATCAAGAATGTATTTCTTCTGTGACATAAAGATCCCCATTTTTGATCTAAGGACCTCTATCCCAAGAAAGTATTTGAGTCCTCCAAGATCTTTCATTTCAAACTCTGTGAACAAGTTTTTTCTTAATTCTGCTATCTCTTCAGAATCACTCCTGTTATGATCATGTCATCTACATAAATAATCAGACAAGTGATCAAAATTCCTTTCCTCTTTAGAAACAGTGTATGATCTGCATTGCTTTGTTTGTACCCATATTTTCTCATAGCCACTGTAAACTTACCAAACCAAGCCCTTGGTGATTGCTTCAAGCCATAAAGAGCCTTTTTCAATCTGCATACTTCATTTTCTTTGAAGTCATTTTTGAACCCAGGTGGAGCTTCCATATACACCTCCTCACTTAAATCTCCATGTAGAAAGGCGTTTTTTACATCAAACTGATGGAGTGGCCAGTCTCTATTAGCTGCAACTGAGAATAGAACCCTGATGGTATCAATTTTAGCTACAGGTGAGAAAGTTTCTGAATAGTCAATCCCATATGTTTGTGTATACCCCTTCGCTACTAATCTGGCCTTATAGCGTTCGATGGACCCATCTGCCTTGTGTTTTATTGTAAACACCCATTTACATCCGACTGGATGCTTCCCTTTTGGTAGTATACTTTTTTTCCAAGTTTCGTTCTTCACAAGAGCTTCCATCTCAACTTTCATGGCTTCCCACCATCTTTTATCAATTTTTGCCTCTTCTACATTTCTAGGAACCTATTCAGAGTAGAGGATAGTTGAAAAAGATTTAGCATTATCTGAGATACTCCCCCTGACAACATTACCTAGGGGATATCTGGAGGATCTGGATATATGTTCTGGAGTATACTTCTTAGGAGGAACTCCTCGAGTAGATCTGGGAGGTAACACATATCTATCATCTTCAGGCACTACACTTTCATAATCAGAGTCAACAATTTCATCCACAGATCTAGTAGGACTAGTAGTACTTACCTCAAGAGGATCATTCATAGGAGGAGTGTCAGGACGTGATTCAGATGCGTCATTCTGCACTATGTCAAGAATTGGCTCGATGGTCTGGGAGCAAGGCTCTGTTGGAACTCCATCAGAGACAAACAAGTTATCTAACCAATCTAAGGAGTCCTTATGATTCTCCCCCTGACGACTAGGTTGGGTAGAGTAAAAAAATTCTGACTCAAGAAAATCACAATCCATAGTCACAAATGTTCGTCTGGTATCAGGATTGTAACATCTATAACCTTTTTGATTTATCCCATACCCGATAAACACACATTTCCTAGCACAAGGATCAAGCTTGGAACGTTCATGTTTTGGAATATGGACATAAACTGAACA
Organism: Garcia nutans; assembly: GCA_947685225.1. Taxonomy (NCBI): domain Eukaryota; kingdom Viridiplantae; phylum Streptophyta; class Magnoliopsida; order Malpighiales; family Euphorbiaceae; genus Garcia; species Garcia nutans. The sequence goes on along the minus strand of CANTUV010000024.1, from coordinate 7,688,027 downwards.
TCCAAAAATTCTTGGTTGTAGGGTTAAAGGTGGAGGTAGGGTAGTTTGGGTTTGAAGAACTTGGATTGGTGTTTTATGGTCAAGGCTTTTGGTAGGTAGTCTGTTGGATAAATAGACTGAAGTAGCAATGGCTTCAGCCCAAAAATGTTTGGGAACTTTTGCTTCAATCAACATGGATCTGGTCATTTCAAGGAGGAACCGATTCTTTCTTTCGGCTACTCCGTTTTGCTGGGGGGTATTGGGACAGGTTGTTTGGTGAATAATTCCTTTTTCATTACAGAAAGTTTTCATACTCTGGTTAACAAATTCGCCACCATTATCATACCTAAGGGTTTGAATTTTCTTGTCAAATTGTGTAAGGATCATATTGTAAAAAACCATAAATTTCTCAGACACTTCGGATTTGTTTTTCAAAAAATATACCCAAGTTATTCGTGAAAAATCATCAATAAACAATAAGAAATACTGAAAAGGACCACTATTAATTGGAGCGGGCCCCCATACATCCGAATGAATTAATGAAAATATAGTCTTAACTCGGGTATTATTCTGGGGAAAAGAAATTCTATGGTTTTTTGCAAATATGCAGGTTTCACAAGTAAAATCAACTTTCTGTCTAAACAAAGATGGAAATAAAAACTTAAGGTAATAAATAGACGGATGACCTAGACGACGATGCCATAACCATATTTGTCTTTCTGAAGTTCCATGAGCCAGCATTCCCTTTCCGTTTTGAGCCATCTCATCAACATGACACAGTCCTCCGCGCTCAGTACCACGCCCAATTATCTCCCCTGTATGAATGTCCTGTAAAAGACAGAATCGAGAAAACATTAGTACTACACAATCTAGCTCAGCTGTAACTTGACTTACAGACAAAAGTTTGCATGATAGTGAGGGAACGTAGAGGCATTTTGAGAGTTTCAAATTTGGAGTCACTTCAACTGTTCCTGCCCCTTGCACATTAGATAATTCTCCGTTGGCATTTTGGATATGAGTCAAGTGTGGCTTTCTAATTTCGACAATGTCAGAACGGTCATATGTCATGGTATCGGTGGCGGCACAGTCAAATAGCCAGCCCAATTTCTCACCATTGGGCTTCTGCTTCTGTTTTGAACCTGTAATAGAATATTGGGTCTTTGGGCCTCTTGGAACATTTTGGCCCACATGATAAGCAACCCCACCCAATTTAATTTCTGCCTCCTTATTTCTTTTTTTTTTTTTAATTTTTTGTTTTTTTATTTTTATTATAAACTCCTTCCATAAATACATTAAGAAAGGGTTTAGGGTTACCATTTTTTCCTGCAAACGCCGCCATTCCTCTTTCCTTTTCTTCTTCGTTTTCTTCGTTCACCATTGAGCGGCCGCTGCTGGTGCTGCTGGTGACTTCGTTGATGCCCACACCGGCGGCGGCTCGCCCATTGCTTGATCTATTGCTTGTTTTCGTTCGGTTTGAATCGCTCCACCATTCTGGAAAACCGATCAATTTGAAGCATGATTCTTTTGTGTGCTTCTTCATTCCACAGTGGCTGCACACTAGAGAGGCTTTGTCATCGCGCTGTGAAGAACTCCTGTCTGAGCGCCCATCGCGCTGAGAAAAAACTCTGTCTGAGCGCCTTGAGTTGCTGGTCTCATCTCGGTTTCTCTCTGGGTTTTTCGCTGCCAGTCCCTGCCCAATACCCGATGATGATGAGTCTTCTAAAGGGTTGGATGCCGGCTTCAAGATCTTGAGCGTGGTGACCTCCCTTCTGACCTGGGCATAAACGGACTCAACTGAGGGTAAGGGATCCGATTTGAGAACCTCTCGACGGATTCTGTCATATTTTTCATCCAATCCTGCAAGAAATTGGTAAATTCTTTGATCTTGTTGCATTTTGTCAAATTTTGAAATCCCGATGGTACAACAGTCCATTGGGTTTTTTTGTTTTCGATCTATGGCCATCCATATAGATTGAATATTCGTCCAATACTCCTCAAGAGTCTGTGATCCTTGTGTTTGCCTGTAAGCTTTCATGTGCAGGTCATAGACTTGGAATCCATCTACTCCGCTGCCATATGTCACGGCAAGGCCATCCCAAAGGGCTTTGGCTGTCGGGTATTCGGCTATCCTATTTACCAGTCGCTCGTCAACATTTGATATTATCCAGGTAAAAACAAGATTGTCGATTTGTTCCCACACTGGATAATTTGGGTCTTCTTCTGCAGGTGCTGGAGGTCTACCTGTAATGTGGCTCAATTGGCCTCGGCCACCTATACCCTTCCGCATCAATCTTTGCCATAACAGATAGTTATCGTTTTCTAGCTTGACAGCAATAGTTAAATCTTCTGCATTGGTTTGGATTACAGGAACATTAGAGTTGTTTTTGAGCAGGTTGGCTAACTGCAATGATAATTCTTCTGTGTTTGCCATTTTTGGTTAGGAGAAGGGGTTCTGGTTGGTCTCTGAGTTCTGGTTGGTTTCTGGGAGGGCTTGGTTTGGTATATGATGAGCTTGGTTTAAACAAAAGAATTGAATTCTTCTGGATCAGATACTTGCTCTGATACCATGTTAACTTGTATTAAACTGTAATAGGAGGCTGTTATTTAGGGTTTATGTATATCTTTTATTGTTTGTAATATCAGTTTATATACAAGTATTACATCACAAAATAGGAAAATAAGATCCTACAAATGATCCTGTAATCTCTACTAATAAGGAAAAAATATAAAAGACATTACTTTAGTCAACAGCTAAGAAATTGATGAAAAAGTCAGATGGTCATAGTAAATCTTTTGCAAAAAAGGTATTTTTTTTGTTTGCATGGTTTTATGTTTTTGTTGTTTTTGATTCATTTTCATTGTTTTGTAGTTTTCAGAAGATATATTACGTTTTTAGTTTATATATAGATGTGATTTTGTTGTTGTTGTTGTTGTTATGATATTCATCTTATTTTGTGAATTTATATGGTACGCATATGCAAAATAAATAGTCATTTAATTTTTTTTATGTATGTTGTTTTTTATATATCATATATTGGAAAGTGTATATAACATATATAGACTTATAATTAGATTTTTTTTTGTGTTTTATGTAAAATATATTAGAAAATATATATAACATATACAAACATATGAGTTAATATTTTTTTATTATAGTTATGTTTTGCACTTATGTTTTTTTCCTGGTATTGACGACTAGGAACGCTTATGATGTTCATTCTGAAAAAATTGGTTGAGAGTTGAAGTATAATGTTATCACTAATTTGAAGTTTATATTGTCTTCAAATCAACTAAATTTATTTTGTGAGATGCAATTTGGATTTTTATTGGATATGCATTTTTTTAAAATTCAAACTCATGGTATTTATACATTGATATTGAGAGAGATGAAGCATGCAAATCCTAAAAAGATGTTGTTTCATTTTGATAGTGTTGATTTTTTGTTTGGTCTTTATGAATTCAGTTTGATTACTGGTTTGAAATGTGTTAGTGATAAAAATAAGTTTTTATTTTCTAAAGATGATAATTAGTTAGTATTTTATTATTTTTGTGGTAAGGGAAAGATTTCTAAATTTGATGTTGTTAAGGTTGGTGTTTTATATGTTCTCCATCTTTTCTTTTTATCATCCCTTAAGGATAAGTTGGTTTCTAAGGAAGATTTAGATATTATTAATAGTAGTAATTATTTTGAAAATCTTTTTGGTTTGAAAATTTTTTATTTTATTATGAATAGTTTAAAATAGAAATTTCGTGAGAATGTGAAGGAGAATTATTCTAAGTTTTATAGATTGATTAGATTTTCATTTGTCCTTCAAACTTGATCTTACGAGTGTTGTGCGTTGCTTAGGGGCATGTTTGGTGTAAGATCTGAGAATAATTTTTCTCGTCTTATTTGTTAGTCTTTTGAATCTTCTTCATATTTGAAAATTTTGGAAGTTGTTTTTTCTCATTCTGTTTTTGAAGTGATTATTGAGTATGGGATCCAGGAGCAAAGCCAAGGGTGGGTAGTCCATGGACTCCCCTGGCCTATGGAAAAACTTGTTATCTTCTATGCTAATTTGGGAATAAGTTATAAACACCAATTGATGCTATACAAATGGCATCAATTGAACATCTAAAAAATTTTCTAAACAAAACTATATGGCTCTTGAATTCTATTGAATTTAAATACCCAATTACCCATTTATATAAAAATATTATTATATAGCCCTACGAATTGATAAATATATGTTTCTTTTTTCATTTATCTCAATTTATAGTTTACTCACAATGTTAATAAGTTAATTAATATATTAAATATTTATTATACTCATATCTAATATTATTAATTAATAAAAATAATTATAAATTTATATTTTTAGTAAAAATAATTTTTTTAATTTTTTAATTCTTATAAAATAGAAATTGTGTTTATTAATTAACAAAAAAAGGGAGGAGAAAATATGATATGAATTGGTTATGTGAGTTAAAAGTCCTTGGGTTTGTTGCTTTATGAGTTTAGTGCATTATGTCGAGAAAGATATTTTTATAAAAAAATTGAAATTGAATCTACTATGTAACATTTTTCAAAAGATATAAACTCGTAGGATATAATTATTATCTCTCAATCATTATTCAACTAAGAATAAAAATTAGTTGTTACGCTATTATAATATTAAAAAAATTACTTCTATTTAATTTTATCTTGAATTTATTCGCAATGAATTTATACGTTGAATGCAATTTTTTTTTTTTAAAATTTTGACCCTCCTCAATTTAATCTCTGTTTATGCCATCGACGGGACCTTTTAAGGTCTATTTTTTTTTTTTTTGAAAAGAAAGTTATGGTTATATCAGATATCCCTTTAGGCCAAACCACAAGCTCTGATATATTCATATGGTATCCTAATAAATAAGGAATATTGTTAGTTAAATCTGTTCTCCATTTCTTGTCTAATATGCAGAATAATGATGGAATTGGTAACCATAACTCCTCTACAATTAGGTCCCAAATATAGAAGTAAGTTTAGAATTTAAAAATCCAACCTAAGATAAAGAGTTTCAACTAGAGAACTTGTGTAAATGCGCTTCCTTCCATGGTTAATCTATGTAAATGAAATCTTAAGACTAATAATCAGTGCCTTATATATAATAAGACTAAAGAGACTGAGTTGCACATTTTATTCCAATATGAATATGCTGGAGCATCTTGGCTTATGGATAATTTGGGATTCAACCCCCCTTATAATCAATCTACTTTCTCTTTTGGTAGCTTGACATTTCAAATGCTTTGAACTCTTCAGATAAATACTCATTAATGGCTAAAATTACTTATATGTATTAGAGTCTATGGAAAAATAGGAATGAATTTTATTCAATGGGACATATCCATATCCTTAATCTGTGAATAGAGCATATATGTTATTCAAAACTTTTTTGGAGGCTAACTCGTCAAAAGATGCCCAATCCAATTGCTCTCCTAATAATAGAAGAACAGTCTCAACTATTGCCTCTATACCAAAATAGAGTCCTTGTCTTGTAGGGTGGATAAAGTCCAAATGATTCCTGGTCACAATTAACAAAAGCTGCCATGGTTGCTAGATGTTGGGATGACAGAATTGTGAATAGAGTTACTTGCCTTAACAGATCTTCCTTTCCCATCAGAATGAAGCTCATACTCTTCTTCTAATAGTCCAACGAGCGAGAAGTTTTTATTTTTCCAATGTTTATTTTTGAATCTAACTGCTCCACTCTTATACAAACCATTAATTCTACTAAATCTGGAGATTGAAGGCTATGTACACAGTATTAGAAGTTTCAAGGATTTTTTTGTTAATTGTTCCTTTGTTTTTGTTAAAAGTTCCTATAGTCTTGTGGCATGCTGGCTTGCATCTACAATATTGTACAAATAATTTAGGCCTGACTGGGGAACAAATCATACATGCATGTACTGTTAATGAATGATCTTTCTTAATTTATCCATCTTTTATTGATAAAAAAAAATACACTTTTATATTGCATTGTGTGAAGCAGTGAATGACTGTGGATGAGGAGGCAGTTGTACCTCCAAATTTTAAAAAAAATTACCATGTACTCTCATATCAAATTAATAAGTGCATTTTTATTTATTTTAAATTACAGTCCACTTATTAATTATTTTAATATTATTAAATTTATATTATACCCATATTTAATATCATTTATTAAAAATATGGCCAAATATACATATAACTCTCTAAATTTTATTCGTTTAATCAGTTTGCACCATGAAGTTGCAATTTAAACATATAACTCATAAACTCATGTTTTCCTTAACCAATAAACATAAATTTATTGAGTCACATCGAGTCACACTGAGCCATTTTTTTTAACTTATAAACAAAATTTTTCTCTCTAAATCTCTTATTTTCTAAAATCTAATTTCTAAAATATAATCCCTTAATTAAGATTTGAGGCATTAGATTTTAGATAAAAAAAAAAGGATTTAAAAGGAGGAAAAGTGTGTTTATAAATTAAAAAAATATAATTCAGTATGACTTGCCATCATTCAATGAGTTTTCACTTACAATTTAAGAAAAAACGTAAGTCCAAGAGACTAGTTGAATTGAAAGTTTAAAGAGAAACTAACTAAATGAGTAAAGTTAATGAGTTACACATGTATTGGGCAAAAAATATTTAATAAAATATTATATTAAATTAAAATTTTAATAAAAATATATAAATTTATATTTTCATAATGTAAATAATTTTTTTATTTTTTATGAAATAAAAGTGTGTCTATCAATTTTTTTAATTTTTATTAAATAAAAGTGTATCTATTAATTTCGAATAGAACAAAAATATTGAACCATGTTTAATTTTTTTAAAAAATAATTTTTACCCTTATAAAATTTCACCTTCAGACTATAATATTATAGCTGTTGCTGATTATCTGTGACAGAGGAAATGAGGTATTAAAATAAGTTTTGGCTAGGCTAATAATATCATATTACTTATATTCGCATGTATGCTAAATTTTAAATAATATTTCTTATATTTTTTAAAAAAAAATAAAACACGTATTTTCAAGATAAATAAATTTATAATATTTTACATTAAAATAAAATTGGGTGTCTTAAACTTATCTTTGGTGATGTGGAATTCCAAAAAATCTAGAGGGAAATTATCATCTATATGTTGCACTAAATAGAAATTTTCATAATTTGGAAAGAAAATATATATTATTATTATTGCTATTTAGAACTTGATTAGTCAACAAAAGAAAAACTAACGAAGAAAATATACACCTAAGATCAATAATTGAACATTAATCATGATGAAGATGACAAGTGATAATTTTGTAATTAGATGAAATACTATGCCTATGTTAATGGTGTTTAAGTAACTTATCCCGACTTGTAGGGCTGACAAAAAAAAATGAAAGGAACCGGAAATCAAATAAAAATAAAATTAACTAAATATATTTATTTAAAATAATTTTATATAAGATTTAAAATTTTTAATTATTTTTTAAATTTATATATATACTGAATGTGACAATTTCATTAATATAGAAAAAAAAATAAGTTTAGTTGGTTATCATATTATTCATTTTTTTAGCAGGATTATGTTATTTATTTACCTCTTGTACTATGTATTTAACATTATTTATTTATTTATAATATTGTTTGAAAGTTTAAACGGTATAAATCAATAAATTAAATCGATAACTAATTTTATAAATACAGTTTTAATTTTAAAAGTTAAAAATACGGATTAAAAATAAAAAATTGTTAACCAATTTAATGATACTGATTATAAAAATAATTAATTTTAATTTAAAAGAAAATATAAAAATCAATACAAATATATCTCAATGATTTGATTAACCAATCACAAGCAACCTTAATGTCATATGAAAAAGAAAGGCAATAACGTGGCAGGCGGCAAAGGCAGTTAAAACCGAGTCATCAAATTTCTCGTTTGTCTATTTAACCAATTTTATCATGAATCGTAGGCCCCAATTTCATGGTCTAAATGTCAAGCGGGCCCCACTTTGTTTCATAATCATCACCGAATAGGCGAATAATCAATCATAAAGGTGTTTTACAATCAGACGAAAAAAACGGTTGGGACAAAATAAATAGGTAAATATTTATCTTTAGAGTTTAGTTATTTCATATTTTTTAAAATGATATTAGAAAATTTGATAAAAAAAAATCCATGAGCAATACACTAATAAATTATAAACTTTATTAATTTTAACTAAATTTTATTGGACAAAAATAATCCTCTCAATCCCTTAAAAAAAATATAATCCTCTCAATCCCTTAAAAAAATATGCATAAATAATATTTTCTCTCTCTTGGCTCTCTCTTTCTCCTTGTTCAGTGCTATATATTTTTTTCTTTCTCTTTTATTTTTCGATCTTTTCTTTCTATTTCTCTTGTTCGATTACTTCTCTCTCTTTCTCTTTATCGATCTCCTCTATATCTTTCACTATGCAGATATTTTCTATACTTTGCAGCTCCATTTGTTGATAACTGATTTATTTTGTCTCACCCAAGTAAAAAGGTAAATCGACATAGTTCTTTTTTTCTTGAAAAAATCTAATTAGAGCTAATATGAGAAAATGTCGACAAAACATGTAGGGAATGAATTTCAAAAAAAAAATGTTGCTTATCCTTGAATAGTACTATAATGATTTTTTTATTTTTTTAAACGATATTATTCCATATATTTGTCTTCATCCTTCCTTCATTCCTCATTTTTTTCTCTTATTTGTATATATGAGTTATTTTGGTGTGGATATGATTTTGATATAAGTTGGTATTAGTTTGATATGAGTTAGTATAATTGATATGAGTATATTTTTTTATTGATATGAGCTTAAAATGAGTATATTTTTATTGATATAAGTATGCTATGAGTATATTTTCATAAATACGAGTTTGATATGAGGTAGTGTTATTGATATGAGTAGATATGAGATGGTACTAATTTTATATGAGTTTGAAAATGAGTTAGTATTATTGATATGAGTTAGTGTTATTGATAGGAGATTGAAATGAGTATATTTTTATTGATATGAGTTTGTAATGAGTATATTTTTATTAATATAAGTCTGATATGAGTTTATTTTTATCAATATGAGTATATTTTTATTGATATAGGTTTGATATGAGTTATTGACATGAGTTTTATATGACTATATTTTTATTAATATGAGTAGATATGAGTTGGTACTAATTATATATAAGTGTGATATGAGTTAGTATTATTGATATATTTTTAATATGAGTGGATATGAGTTGGTACTAGTTTCATATTATTATGATATGAGTTAGTATTATTGAAATGAGTATATAATGAGTATATTTTTATTGAAATATATTATTGAAATGAGTATATTTTTATTGATATGAGTTTCATATGAGTATATTTTTATTGAAATGCATTTGATATGAGTTGATGTCGTTGATATGAGTTTGATGTGAGTGAATATGAGTTGGTACTAGTTACATATGAGTTTGATATGAGTTAGTATTATTGATATTAATTTTCTCTGTGGTTGATATGAGTTTGATATTGATGGTTCTGATTGTGGGGTATTGATGGATAACTTGAAAGTTATCGGAGGACGAATCCATTTTATGGACGAAATAATTATTCTCATCTATTATGGTGAGACATTTAATGTCAGTATCGGCAAATATGTTGGCAGTTGTGTTGAATATATTTGTCTGACTAGAATGGTTGACTTTAACGAACTTAAAAAATCAGTATCAGAGGCGTTTCATATTGACAGCACATCAAATATAGAATTCAAATTTGTTACTTGTAATGACCCACATTCTCTTTATGATTTAATAGATGATAGGTCACTTAGGATATTCATAGGCATTGTAATGGAGGATAGACTTAAAGCATCCATTTATTGTTAGTGTTGAAGAATGAGCATATAAATTTTTACACGAAATTAATGATCCTCTCGGTGAAAAAAAATTGTCTAAGTAGAGGCACCGGGTTTTTATTCGAAACTAAAAGATGCAGATGTAAGGGTTGCACCAATTACTGAAACTATCCATGTAGCCCCAAAATATTATGAAAATAATCCTGGGCCAGAGTTTCAGCATACTGGGATAGAACACAGTGATGACATTCTTTTTAATTGCAATAATGAGACAGAAAATATGACTATTGATAATGAAGAAACAGTGACAAACTTGTTAGCATGCAGGAGCAATCCAGAATTGTTAGGCGAAAGTTATATATTCGAAATGATTGAGTAGAGAAAAATATTTAAGTCAAAGGATGATATTAAGATAACTATGTCCCTTATTGTAATTAGGGAGAAATTTCAGTTTAAGGTATTCAAGTCCAATACGTCTTTCTTTGTCTTGCGCTGTACTGATAAAAGTTATACGTGGAGATTGAAAGTGAGAAGTCTTGGAGACTCGAAGGGTTATTGGATGATGACAAAATATGTCACTCAACATACATATCTGACAGATTTTGATCAGAGTAGACACAAATAAGTAATTAGTTGGGTTGTCACAAAGTATGTTAAGAAGCGATTCATAAATCTTGGGAGGGTTTCCAAACCCAAGGATATTATCAAAGACATGCGTAATAAATTTGGTGTCAAAATTAGTTATTCTGTTGCATAGAGGGGATAAGAGTATGCATATGAGAATATCAGACTTGGTACTCCATAACAATTTGTCTCAATTCTACCAACCTATTTGCATATGTTAGGCAAAACTAATCCGGGTTCAGTTATACATCTATAATGCAGTGATGATAATCGATTTGAGTATCTTTTCTTTGCTTTTGATGCTTCAATAAAAGGTTTCTAAAATTGTAGACTTGCAATTACTATTAATGGTACTCATCTGAAAGGAAGTAGCGAGGTGTGCTTTTCACTACCATTTGTCAAGAAGCAAACCAACAGATATTTCCCTTGGCATTTGGATTGGTGATTCTAAAAATTATGCATCATGGACGTGGTTTCTTACGAGGTTGAAGGAAGCTTTTGGTGAAAGACCGGATCATATTATTATATCTGATAGACACCTAAGCATTCAAAAGGTTGTAGCTAAGGTTTTTCTAAATGCATTCCATGGAATTTGCATGTATCACTTGTTAAATAACTTGAAGTGCAAATTTAAAATATAACCAAATACCTTAAGAAGTACTACTATAAAATAGCTAAAGCCTGCACAATAAAGATTTCACTAAACTTTTTGGAGGATTTTTCTTCAGTATTCCCAGTGTGAAAGAATATATAAAATGTGTTGGACTAGATAGGTGGATGCGGTCTCATATGCATAAAAAGAGGTATAACACATTACGACTAACATCTCCAAATCAATCAATGTATGCTTGTAAAGGCGAGAGAGCTTCCTATTACTGCATTTGTCGATGAAGTTAAAAAGATATGTCAAAGATGATTTTATGAACATCGAAATAAGGTAGAGTAGTCCACTGATAAAATGTCAATGAATGTAGAAAAAAAATTGAGGAATAGGATGATGAAAGCATAAAAAATAAATATAAATTCTTTATTTTTTGCAATGTCAAGGTTTTTAATTTTTTTCATCAAATGTCATTATTTATGTTATCCCAAGATGGCAACCAAGAGGGGGGGGGGGTGAATTGGTTTCCTCAAGAAATAATGACAATTAAAAACTCAACAAAATAGAAGTGCGGAATTAAGAGATGGTTGAGTAATGGAAGAAAGAAAGAACACACAAGATTTATAGTGGTTCGGATTTACTTCAATCCTACATCCACTTCCTTAACAACTTGTTAAGGTCCCACTAGACTTTGAAGTTTTTACAAGCTCACTTCCAACTTTGGTGTTTTCACAAGTTCACACCTAACTTTACAAGTGTTTTTCTAAGGCTCACACTCACAACCTAAACAAGAGTTTTACAAGGCTTACTCTCACAACCCAAGTGTTTTTCCAAGCTCACACTCAAACTTATACAATGGTGTTTTTAATGCTAACACCTAACATTCATTACAATTCAAATGTAAGTTTAAGTAAAAGAAAATTTGTTGCTTGGCTATCAAAATCTGATTTCTTGCTTCACTTTTCTTTTTTTGTTTTCTCATAGAAACATTGTATTTATAGCCAATGTGGTCTTACTAGCCGTTATTGATAGTGAGAATAAAGTCTTGGCAGTTTAGACCTTCTTTACTTAAACTGTCCGAAGTATTTCGCGGTCGTCCTTCATACAAGGATGGTCGCGCTCATATCTCACGCGGTCGTCCTTGGACAAGGAGCGGTCGCTGCATTTTAAAATTACTTTAAATACTTCAACGGTCGAATTATAGTGCGCTGAAGCAGGAATCTTGCCCATGCTATGATTGTCTGGACGGTCGCGCCTAGCCAAGGTCTGGTCGCCCTTTTTGAATATTGAAGTGGGTTTACAACGGTCATGTCACGTGTCATTCTCTGACAGGGCAGAAGAGATGTCCGCCATAATTTGAATATCGTGGTCGCCCTAGGTAGCATTTCGCGGTCGAGTTGACAAACTCGCGTCGAACTTCTGGACGCACCTGAGGACGCAAACACTACTGTCTCTTTAAGCAAATTCTTCTTGAATTGGTAGAGAGGTCGCGAATCTTAATGGGCGGTTGCTACAGCAGCAAGTGAGGCCGTGTCATTCACCGTTCTTGTCACCGCGAACCTTACTGTGATTAGAATGATTCAAGGCCTTTGAGTAGCAGTTGTCCATAACTTGGGACGGTCGCTCTTCTTAAAGTGCGGTCGCGACTTAGGTCGGGCTTCTGACCGCGAAACCTACTGTGATAAGGTTTCATCCCGTAATTGCATGGTGCGGTCGTATTCATGTTGGGTGCGACCACTAGAAGTGTTCTATTCAGTCTTTTTGAAGCAACCTAATCCTGCAACAAGATTCTTCAAACACATGTTAAATGGATCATTCAATTTGAGTTGTCAAGGATCAAAATTGAGATCTTTTGTCTAACAATCTCCCTCATTTTGACTTTGACAATTCAAATGGAACGATGAGAAAAAATAATAAGTTTAAAATACTCCCCCTTAACATATGCATGAATCATGATTAAGAGCATTGTGATTATTAGATTATCTTGGTGCAAATGTTATTGTTTTATGCAAACATTTCTCCCCCATTGTCAATAAACATAACATACCTTGGTGCAAATGTTCAACAATCATTCCAAGTTATTTCATTTCTCCCCCATTGTCATAGGCAAAATGTTTATTTAGTTTAAATATTGTTTGATGATTTAAACATCGATGATTTAAAAGTAGTGAACATTATGTTTATTAAAATATAGAGAAAAATACAAGGAGATAGTAAATAAAAAAAACAACAAAACAAATCAAGGCAGAACACAAAATGTAAATATAAAATTATGAAAAACTATGCAAATCTAATCAGATTCATCATCCTCATCTATCTCTTCTTCTACTAAAGGAGCTTTTCCTTTATCAAGAGGAGCAATAGAGGCAGAGCTAGTACTAATGGACTCTTCTTCTTCAGGAAGGCTTTGGGTATGATCACTTATATCCCAATCTTCAAGGTTGCATTGAGGCAAGTCCAGTTTGCCTTGCATATCATATAGATCATGATGCATGTGAGATATAAGGTCAATTCTCTTATTCAAGTGCTGGAATCTTTTGGAGACACTTTTCTTGAACTTAGAGAGTTTCCTGGAGAGAGATTTGATAGCATGGAGGATGAGTTGGGTAGAGGATGAGGTAGTTTCTTGAGCAGCTTTTGATGAAGTAGCATTTGGAGGTAATTCCACAGCAACTTCCACAGAGTCTCCCTCTTCCTCAATTATATACCTTGGCCTTTTCTTTTGTCTATACACAACTCCTTTCTTGCCAAAGTAATACACATATGATCCTTCAATCTTCCTCACACATCCAGCATGCTCTAAGTAGTCAATAGTAATGGCACTAGAGGCAAGATTGAAAGGGTTTCTCAAAGTAGCTAAGTTCAAATCATTCAGTAGGTTTAGGTGCCTAGCTATTTGAGTAATTTGTGAGGATAGGAAGAAAGTTCCAGTTCTTGTAACAGCATGATGATAGAGGGTGTCAATCAAGAACTTGGTTGTGTTCATTTGGATGTTGTGGGTGAAAGCATATAAAAAGATGAGGTCTCTCTTGGTTACTTTTTCATTCCCATCTGCTCTTTGATGGATGGTGGTGTAGGTGATAATCCTATGGAGCATCCAATGGGTGAGAGATTTGATGTGTCTGGCTTTTGATTCCTTTTCAAAAGAAGTTTCTACTGAAATTACTTGCCAGAAATCAGAAAGAGTTTGGTTTGAGAAGATTTGGTCGTTGTAGGAGGTTATACCATCAGTAGGGAAGTTCCAAAATGTTGCCAAAATCTTCTAGGGTTAAGGATTGGTATTGATCAAAGAGTTTAAACCTAACCTCATACCATCCTAGTGCAGAGTTAGCCCTCTTTTCTATTTGAAAAGACATAAGAAACTCCTTGCTCAGACTGGAATAACCTACCTCTTCTGGAAATACAAACTTTCTCCATCCAAGGACATCTAGCAATCTCTCAATCTCGTCCTTGATATTTAGGGCTGAAAGCATCCCACCAAAAGGAGATTTGGTTCCCTCAACCTTTTTTCTCTTCAACATAGCATACCTAACATCTTCCTCAAAAGTTTGGTGGTGAGGTTTGTAAATTTTCTCACCTCTTCTAGACTGTGGAGGAGATGGAGGATCAACTATGGGTTCTCTAATTATGATTCCTGGAACTCTCTTTGCTTGTCCTTTTATTTTGGAAGTGGTTTTCTTTTTGGGAGCCATCAGAACAGAAACAATAGAAGAGAACTGGAAAACAGAGAGTGATTGAGAAACAAATGATTTTGAGAAGATTTTAGAGATTCAGAGGGAAGTTTATGTGTTTTAATAAGCAAAATATCAAAGAAACTGATGTAACATACTCTTAAATAGATGAAATTAAGAAAATAGCTGTTTATGACTGTTGAAAGTTAAGAGTTGCGACCTGTCACACAACCAACGGTTATAAATTTCGAGCAGAGTGTACAGAGTGCGGTCACAGATTCAAGTGGGTGCGATCGCGACATGTGGTCTAGCGACCATTTGAAAGATAAGTACGCTCGCGAGTGAAGAAATTATCTGTAACGGTCGAAACTGTTCAAATTTTTGCGTCCACGCATAAAGTTTCTCGACCGCGCACAGAGTTATTTGTTTGAATGAATCTGGCAGAAACGATAGCGATCGCGAAAGGACACTGGAGTGACCGCGAAAGACTTAAAAATGAAAGATTCAAGGAAAGATGGAAGATATTTCTAGTGTTTTAAGAAAAAATAAATTCATGCACATAGAAACTTCATTGATAGGCAATTAATTCAAAGTGATTCCATTAATCATTCCTAAGTTAAGTTTGATGAAGTTAAGTCTATCTTCATTCAAGGGTTTTGTAAAGATATTAGCAAGTTGATTTTGTGTATCTATAAATTCTAGGATTATGTTCTGATTTTGTACATTTTCCCTTAAGAAATGATGTCTAATATCTATATGCTTGGATCTAGAATGTTGGATAGGATTTTTAGACAAATTGATAGCACTAGTGTTGTCACATTTAATGGAGATATTGTTAAACACTTTACCATAGTCAAGCAATTGTTGTTTCATCCATAATACTTGTGTGCAACAAAAACATGCTGCAACATATTCAGCTTCCGTTGTGGATAAAGCAACCGATGCTTGTTTCTTACTATGCCAAGAAACTAGACAATTACTAAGAAAGTGACATGCTCCTGTTGTGCTCTTCCTATCTAAGATACTACTAGCATAATCTGCATCTGAAAATCCTATAATATGAAATGATGTATTCTTAGGTTACCAAAGTCCTAAATGCATTGCGCCACTCAAATATTTCAAGATTCTCTTAGTGGCATTCAAGTGTGATTCTTTAGGACAGGTTTGAAATCTAGCACATAGAAATACACTATACATTATATCAGGCCTAGAAGCAGTTAAGTAAAGTAGTGATCCAATGATACCTCGATATTTCTTCTCATCTACTGCTTTACCATTTTCATCTTTACCTAATTTCAAGGATGTGCTCATAGGAGTTTTGCTAGTTTTGCAGCCCTCCATTCCAAATTTCTTGATGAGTTTTTTTGTATATTTGGATTGGTTGATGAAGATCCCTTCTTTACATTGCTTGACTTGCAGTCCAAGGAAGAACTTGAGTTCACCCATCATGCTCATTTCAAATTCCCTTTAGCATTGTTTCCAAAAGTTACATTACCTCCATGTTTGTAGGTAATACTTGTAAAGAGCTTTGCATTTCCAGTCATATGCCTTGAACATCCACTATCTACAAGCCATGTGCTTTCGTTGATAGTAGATTTTAGGCATACCTGCAAGTCAATGGTGATCATCTCCTTTTAGGTACCCACATGAAGTTGGGTCCTTGATGGTTAGTAGTAAAAGTGCCTTCTAACTTGAGATGAGCCTTTCTTATATAACAATAGAAATTTTTGTGTCCGAATTTCATGCAATATGTGCATTGCCATGGCATTCTATACTTCTGCATTTTTCTTTTTGTATTTAACGTATTATGCATACAACTACAAGTATGTGATTTCTTTTGTGCATGTTTAGAGTACAAAAATGCATAATTGTTTTTGGCTTTATTTCCTAGTGAACCATAAGAAGTTCTTTTAGACATGGTGCAAGCATCTTTGATATGAACATCAGAAATTTCAATTGTAGATGCTTTCACAAATGTTGGTTTGCTAGGTGCAATGTTGGTTGAGCCATTGAATCTTATCCATATTTCAAGGAAGGTGATCTTTGATTATTAATTAATGTGTTCAATGCTTCCTTTCCTTTATGAAATCTGGAAATTGATTCTTTTAGTTCTTTTAGTTCATGCTTCAATGTTTCATTTTCTTTAATCACCTTTTCCAAGTCATGTGAGTTTTTATTTAACTCTCCTATCGTATTCATCAAGTGTTCATTTGAGGTTTTCAATTCTAAGGTAGAATTCTTTAAGCATATAAAATCTTTTTCTAACTTAGAGTTTTTCTCTTTATAGAGCATCATTTTAGAGAAATATTTTTCTATTTTAAAATTCATGTGCTCAATCAAATCACTATCATCTATATCATTTATATCATCATGTGCTACTAGATCAAAGGATTGAGTACTTACCTCATTGGAGTCATCTTCAATAGCCATGAGACATAGATTTGCAATTCCTTCTTCTTCTTCTTCCTCACTTGAAGAAGAGTCATCCCATGTGGCTTTGAGAGACTTTTTCTTTTCTTTATCCCATTTCCTTTTGTTCTTTAATTTGTAGCAATCCGATTTGATGTGACCAGTTTTTCCACATTCATAGCACTTTACCTCATTTTTCTTTTCTTTATCTTTGAAGGAGAATTTAAGAGGTGTACCTTTGTTTGCTTGTAATCTTTTCTTCCTTTTCCATTCATTGATTCTTTTTGAGAACATTGCCATTTCATCTTCTTCATCAGTACCTTCATTGCTTGAGCTCTCAACTTCTTTTATTGCTTTGAGTGCAATTGCTTTTCTCTTTTCTTTCTCACCTTGATCTTCTTCTTTCTCACTGTGTAGCTCAAATGTGAGTAATTTTCCAACTAGCTCGTCGGTTCTTAATGTGCTGAGATCATGAGCTTCTTCTATGGATGATACTTTGGATTCAAAGTTCTTTCTAGCTCTTAGGGCTCTCAAGATTTTACTGTTTACATAACCTTGATCATATACCTTGCCATACTTCTTTAGTTCATTGACAATTACAAGCAAGCGATTTGTCATATCGGTGACATTTTCATTTGGTTTCATCTTGAACAGCTCATACTCATGAACATGCATTTGTTTCTTGGTAAATCTCACTTGAGTCGTACCTTCATGGTAATTTTCAAGTGTTTTCCAAATGCAATGTGCACAAGTTAAATGTTGAACTCTTCCACCTTCTTCTCTTGAAATGGAATTCATCAAGATGGAAGCAGCTCTATTGTTCTTGAATCGATCTCTGATATTGCTAGTTGACCATTGAGCTTTGGGAAGTGGAACTTGAATACCATCAACTTCATAAGTGGGAGATTTCCACTCACTTTCCACGAAATCCCATAGTTCAATCCCTTCACTGTCTAGAAACAAATACATTTTGTGTTTCCAGTATGAATAATCAGTTCCATCAAAGTAGGGTCTAAGAATAGTGTTAAGATTTCCATGAGAGCTTGATGAAGAAGAAGTTGCCATAGTGGATCAGATTTCACAATTAAGTTTAAGAAATCTCAGGCTCTGATACCAATTGTTATCCCAAGATGGCAACCAAGAGGGGGGGGGGTGAATTGGTTTCCTCAAGAAATAATGACAATTAAAAACTCAACAAAATAGAAGTGCGGAATTAAGAGATGGTTGAGTAATAGAAGAAAGAAAGAACACACAAGATTTATAGTGGTTCGGATTTACTTCAATCCTACATCCACTTCCTTAACAACTTGTTAAGGTCCCACTAGACTTTGAAGTTTTTACAAGCTCACTTCCAACTTTGGTGTTTTCACAAGTTCACACCTAACTTTACAAGTGTTTTTCTAAGGCTCACACTCACAACCTAAACAAGAGTTTTACAAGGCTTACTCTCACAACCCAAGTGTTTTTCCAAGCTCACACTCAAACTTATACAATGGTGTTTTTAATGCTAACACCTAACATTCATTACAATTCAAATGTAAGTTTAAGTAAAAGAAAATTTGTTGCTTGGCTATCAAAATCTGATTTCTTGCTTCACTTTTCTTTTTTTATTTTCTCATAGAAACATTGTATTTATAGCCAATGTGGTCTTACTAGCCGTTATTGATAGTGAGAATAAAGTCTTGGCAGTTTAGACCTTCTTTACTTAAACTGTCCGAAGTATTTTGCGGTCGTCCTTCATACAAGGATGGTCGCGCTCTTATCTCACGCGGTCGTCCTTGGACAAGGAGCGGTCGCTGCATTTTAAAATTACTTTAAATACTTCAACGGTCGAATTATAGTGCGCTGCAGCAGGAATCTTGCCCATGTTGTGATTGTCTGGACGGTCGCGCCTAGCCAAGGTGCGGTCGCCCTTTTTGAATATTGAAGTGGGTTTACAACGGTCATGTCACGTGTCATTCTCTGACAGGGCAGAAGAGATGTCCGCCATAATTTGAATATCGCAGTCGCCCTAGGTAGCATTTCGCGGTCGAGTTGACAAACTCGCGTCGAACTTCTGGACGCACCTGAGGACGCGAACACTACTGTCTCTTTAAGCAAATTCTTCTTGAATTGGTAGAGCGGTCGCGAATCTTAATGGGCGGTTGCTACAGCAGCAAGTGAGGTCGTGTCATTCACCATTCTTGTCGCCGCGAACCTTACTGTGATTAGAATGATTCAAGGCCTTTGAGTAGCGGTCGTCCATAACTTGGGACGGTCGCTCTTCTTGAAGTGTGGTCGCGACTTAGGTTGGGCTTCTGACCGCGAAACCTACTGTGATAAGGTTTCATCCTGTAATTGCATGGTGCGGTCGTATTCATGTCGGGTGCGACCGCTAGAAGTGTTCTGTTCAGTCTTTTTGAAGCAACCTAATTCTGCAAGAAGATTCTTCAAACACATGTTAAATGGATCATTCAATTTGAGTTGTCAAGGATCAAAATTGAGATCTTTTGTCTAACAATTTAAGATATTGGCATGTCATGCCGTTATTTATATTTCACAGATAGAGCCTACTAGCAACAACAAATACGACGTTAAGGACATAAATAAAAATTATGTTGTTGATATGTCTAAGAGGACTTGTTGTTGTAGAAAGTTTCAATTAGATCAAATCCCATGTGTGCATGCTCTTTTGGTTGTTAGAAATAACAGCTATGACACTTATGAGTTGTGTTCTCCATATTACTCGCTTGAGTATTGATTTCAAACATACAAAGAAATCATAAACCTAATTCCTTATATCATAGATTGGTCTATCTTAGAGCATATTCGTAGCGTCACTCTTTTACCATCAGATGTGCGCACATCAATTAGGAGGCAGAAAAAATGTAGGATTCCTTCACTAGGTGAGAAAAAAACTCATCTGAGGTGCAACCGAAGTTGCGAGTGTGGTCAAAATAGTTCTACTTGCCAAAATCTCATTTGTTTGTATAGTTCTTCAAGAGTATCTGTAATGACCCCATCTGCACAGTCTTACGACAGCTGGTCTATTGGGCCTTTTCTTCCGTAGGTGGACCGTAGTCCTAGCTCTCAATCTGGCAGGTCGCACAGTACTGTACCACCCTCGCGGGTCCTCCAGTAGGATTTGTTTATTTGGCTTAAGTGGTGCACAAACCATTTAAGTTGCCTCCCCGGATCAAACACCTAACCTCCCACTGAAGAGAGCCAGTGTGAGCCATCCAGTACTAGTTAAAAAGGCGCCTTTTTAACTGTTCTATTGGACCTTTTCTCCCGTAGGTGGACCGTAGTCCCAGCCATCAACCTGGCAGGCTGCCACAGTACTGGACCGCCCTCGCGGGCCCTTCAGCAGGATTTGTTTATTTGGCTTAAATGGTGTACAAACCATTTAAGTCGCCTTCCCGGATCGAACACCTGACCTCTCCCTTAAGAGAGCCAGCATGAGCCATCCAGTACTATTTCTACCACCTTTTTAACTGTAACGACCCCACCTGCACAGTCTTACTACAGTTGGTCTATTGGCCCTTTTCTCCCACAGGTGGACCATAGTCCTAGCCCTTAACTCGGCAGGCCGCCACAATACTGGACCGCCCTCGCGGACCCTCCAGCAGAATTTGTTTATTTGGCTTAAATGGCGTACAAACCATTAAGTCGCCTCTCCGGATCGAACACCTGACCTCTCCCTTAAGAGAGCCAGCGTGAGCCATCCAGTACCATTTCTACCACCTTTTTAACTGTAATGACCCCACCTGTACAGTCTTACGACAGCTGGTCTATTGGGCCTTTTCTCCAGTAGGTGGACCGTAGTCCCAGCCTTTAACTCAGCAGGCCGCATAGTACTGAACCGCCCTTACGGGCCCTACAGCAGAATTTTTTTATTTAGCTTAAATGGTGCACAAACCATTTAAGTCGCCTCCTCGGATCGAACATCTGACCTCCCACTTAAGAGAGCCAGTGTGAGAATCTAGTACCATTTCTACCAGTGATAGAAATGGTACTGGATGGCTCACGCTGGCTCTCTTAAGTGGGAAGTCAGGTGTTCGATCTGCGGAGGCGACTTAAATGGTTTGTACGCCATTTAAGCCAAATAAACAAATTCTGCTGGAGGGCCCGTGAGGGCGGTCCAGTACTGTGTGGCCTGCCGGGTTGAGGGCTGGGACTATTGTCCACCTACGGAAGAAAAGGCCCAATAAACCAGCTGTCGTAAGATTGTACAGGTGGGGTCGTTACAGTTAAGAGAGAAACAATTGTATGTTAAGCTATCTAAGTGTAAGTTTTGGCTTGATCAAGTAACTTTTTTGGGTCATGTGGTTTCAGTAGATGGTATTAGAGTTGATCCAAGTAAAGTTGAAGCTATTTTGACTTGGAGTCCACCAAGGACAGTGACTGAGGTTAGAAGTTTTCTGAGTGTGGCAGGCTATTATCGATGGTTTAAGAAGGGTTTTTCTTTGATAGCTACTCCACTCACCAGATTACTTTGAAAGGGAGTTAGATTCGTATGGACAGATCAGTGTCAAGCAAGCTTTGAGCAGTTGAAGGAGATGTTGACTCAAGCTCCTATTCTTACCTTGCCTGTGGAAGATAAATCATATTTGATATGGTTTACAGTGATGCTTCACATAGTGGTTTAGGTTGTGTTTTAATATAGGAAGGTAGAGTCATAGCTTATGCTTCTCGGCAGTTGAAGCCACATGAGTTGAATTACCCAACACATGATTTGGAGTTGGCAGCCATAGTTTTTGCTTTGAAGATTTTGCGACATTACCTTTATGGGGAGAAATGTTTCATTTATACAGATCACAAGAGTTTGAAATACTTAGGTGTTCAGAGAGAGTTGAATCTTCGGCAAAGATGGTGGTTGGAGTTGATTAAAGACTATGACTGTTTGATTGATTATCATTCTGGTAAGGCAAATGTAGTTGCTGATGCCTTGAATCGGAAGTCTTTGGCAGGTTTGACTGCTTTTTCGCTCTTGTTGCTTGTTGAGTTGAAAGCTTTGCATGCTAGTTTCGAGCCTTGTAGTGATGGTGCTTTGTTGGCTCAGTTGCATTTGAGGCCGATGTTGTTGAATCAGATTAGAAAGGCTCAGTTGGCAGATGAGAAAATTCAAAAAGTTGTATCAGATTGCTAAAAGGGGGAGAGCCGAGATTTCCTTATGAGAAATGATGACAGTTTATGATACAAAGATAGATTGAGTGTTCTTGATGATGCAAGATTGAAAAAGAATATTTTGGAGGAAGCAAATCAATCGGCTTTTGCTATGCACCCTGGAAGTACTAAAATGTATCATGATTTGAAGCAACATTATTGGTAGTCAGGTATGAAGAGGGACATGGCAGAATTTGTATCCAAATGTCTCACTTATCAGAGAGTGAAGGCCGAACACCAAGTTCCTTCGAGGTTGCTCCAACCTTTATCAGTGCTAGAATGGAAATGGGAGCGAGTGACAATGAATTTTGTGACTAGTTTGCCCTTGACTTAGAAGAAGCATGATGCCATCTGGGTGATTGTTGATCGGTTGATGAAGACAACTCATTTTCTTCTAGTTCGGATGGATTATTCTCTTGAGAGATTAGCTGAGCTATATATCAGTGAGATAGTGAGATTACATGGAGTCCCAATTTCTTTGGTGTCTGATCGAGATCCTCGGTTTACTTTAAGATTTTGGAAGAGTTTGCATGCAACTTTGGGATCTCAGTTGCATTTTAGCACTGCTTTTCATCCTCAGACAGATGGGCAGTCAGAGAGAGTGATACAGATTTGAGAGGATATGTTGAGAAGTTGTGTCATTGATTTCTCTAGGAGTTGGGATAGATTCTTACCATTGATGGAATTTGCTTATAACAACAGTCATCGGTCCAATATTAGAATGGCACCCTTTGAGGCATTGTGTGGTAGAAGATACATGACGTCTCTATGTTGGGATGAGGTTGGAGAAGGTAAGTTGGTTGGTCCTGATTTGATAAAAGAAACGGAAGAGAAAGTAAAGATAATTTGGGATCGTTTGAAAGCAGCTTCATATCGATAGAAATCCTACACAGATTTGAAGAAGAGAGACATAGAGTTTAGTATTGGAGATAAAGTTTTTCTAAAAGTGTCTCCTTGGAAGAAGATTTTGAGATTTGGCTGCAAAGGAAAGTTGAGTCCTCGTTTCATTGGACCTTATGAGGTACTGGAAAGAGTTGGACCAGTGGTCTATAGACTCGCTTTGCCACCAGAATTGGATAGAATTTATAATGTCTTTAATGTTTCTATGCTATAGAGGTACAGGTCAGACCCATCTCATATTTTGTCAGTGGAGTCTATTGAGGTGAGTCCGGATCTGACTTTTAAGGAAGAACCGGTGGCTATTTTGGTACATGAAGTGAAAAAGTTGAGAAATAATAAAGTGCCACTTGTGAAGGTTCTTTGGAAGAATCATGCTAAAGAAGAAACAACTTGGGAGAGTGAGCAAGTGATGCGAGATCAGTATCCCCAGTTGTTCCAGACTTGAGAACAGGTAATTTCGAGGACGAAATTATTTTTTAGAGGGGAAAAATTGTAATATCCCAAATAGTACCCTAGAATTTTTGGATTAAATGATTTTAAGTGTATGTATATTTAAGTGAAAAGATGATAGGAAGATGTGTATATGTTATGTATATGAAGATATATACAATATATATATACAAGTCTATTGCTTATTTGGTCAAGAGATATTTTGATTAATTAAATAGTAATTAATTATGTTAGTGGAAGATGACATAAGTGGGTTTATTATTTTATTAATTAAACATTTGGGGGAGAGTGATTTGGGGAAAGTGCTTCGTTAAAGAGAAGAGTGAGGTTTGACTTTGCATTTTCTTCTTCTTCTTCTTCTTTCTTCTTTGGCCGGCCACCACCATCTTCAAGAGGAAGAGATTTTGTTACTTTCTAACTCAAGAGATTGAAGGTTTACAAGAGATCAAGTTGGAGTTTTAAGGATTTTCTTCACTTTTGGGTAAGTTTCCAACTTGTTTCTTTGTTTTCTTTTGAGTTTGTGGTTATCAGTTTGGTGAATGGTTGTTGTAGATGTGTTTTTGGTTGTTTTGGTATATTTGAGGTTGTGTTATTTTGTTAACTTTGATTTTGGGGTTGGATTGTAGAGATAAGGTTAAGTTTGATGAAAGAAACAAGAGTTGTGGGTGTTGTGAAATTTGATTGTGATTGTGTTTTGATGTTTGTAATTGAGTTGTTTTGATGTTATGCAAGTTTATTAAGGTATGTTGATGGATTTGGTTGAGTTTGTGTGGTGTTGATAAGGTTGTTGAAAGATGATAGTTGAATGTGGTATTTTTTTGTGTCGATTTTAGGGTTTTTGGCCTGACACGCCCATTAACACGGCCATGTCTTTGGGTGTGTCATTGGTTCTATTTTCTGGGTTAATGACACGTCCAGTGACACGCCCATGTCAATGAGCGTGTCACAGCTACTGTGTGGTTGGAAGATTGACACGTCTAGTGACACGCCCATGTCACTGAGCGTGTCATAGCTTCTGCGTTGGAGGAGAATTGACACGTGCAGTGACACGCCCATGTCACTGAGCGTGTCAAAACTTCTATGTTGTGGGTTTAAGGCACGATCAAGGACACGTCCGTGTTGTTGAGCATGTCAAATATATAGTTTGCCCTAGATAGTTCTCTTCCTTATTTCTTAAGTGTATCACTAAGTGAGTATGTATAATCATCTTTGGACTAGGTTTTGAAGAGAATTGAGTTACCCAAGCCAAGGTTTGAGTGATAT
This sequence comes from Garcia nutans, assembly GCA_947685225.1. Classification (NCBI taxonomy): domain Eukaryota; kingdom Viridiplantae; phylum Streptophyta; class Magnoliopsida; order Malpighiales; family Euphorbiaceae; genus Garcia; species Garcia nutans. The sequence continues at coordinate 7,663,114 of CANTUV010000024.1, read as the reverse complement.
CTTGGAAGAGGAGGTTGATATAGTGGTGTTATTGCTTTTAGAGGTAAGTACAAACTTTGAATGATTACATACATTTACATGACATTGGGACTTAACACATTTAGTTGAGAAATGTGTTAAGTTACTTGATAAATATTGTTGATGAATGAGTTATATGTTATGATATGCATAATGTGAATTATGTTGATGTATCAATGTAATTGAGTAATGTGTTATAAATGAAAAGAAATATGGAATAATGTGATAAGATATGTGAAATCATAACGAAATAAATTGATATGAAGAATGAGAAAGGTGAGAAAAAAAAAGGATAACAATATAATAAGGCAATATGCCTAGTTTGATTATGAGAAATGAAAAGATAATGGAATTATGAAAGTATTTGATAATGAGATAAATGAATAAATTGTATGCCTAGTATGTTATTTAATTTTCAGAGTTCTGAGTTTGGCGGCATGCCCATGAACTGCTGGGCAGGTGAAAAGACCGGGTCGTAAGCCGGGCCCAGCTGATAAATGTGATGTTTTTGGGGTGAAAAGACTAGGTCGTAAGCCTCAAAAACTATAGCAGTTTAGCTGGGTTGAGGACCAAGATACTGGGGCTTAAGGGTCTAGCTGGGTTGAGGTCCAAGAGACTGGGGCTGTTACATTATCCATAGATATATTGTCTACGGGGCTAGACACATGGTGTCATTATGGACCAAAGCAGTACCTCTAAACTTTGAACAACATATTAGATCCTTTTTGGGCCCATGTTTATCTTTGTTTTAATGTGATTTATGAAATGTGATGCAAATGATTAATATATTGAGATATAATGTAAAGAGTTGATATATTCACATGTGTTATGCATTAGCATCGCATTGATCCATATTGAATCAAGGTTTGTACTGATCAGCTTTCTGTTTAGCGCGATTGTGGTTCATCGCGCAGGTGACAGGGTAGATCCAGTTGTGTCGGAGAGCTCGTCTAGACCGAGTCGAGTCTATGCTTGAGTTTTTGAAATCAGAGTTGTTTGTAGACATCAAGATTAGAGACGAACTGCCAGCATGTATAAATTTTATATTTTTGTAGTTATTGATTTTGATGTAAACATATGTATATTCCGCTATATTTTTTGCTGCTTATTAAACAAATATCTTGGATAAACTTTTGGGTACTAATGTTATATAAATATGTATTTTTAACAAGGAATATTTTCTCTATTGATTTCTATAAAAAAAGTTAAATGTTTTAAGTTTACTCATATTGTTGAAATGATGATTTGATGTTAAAGATTGGTTTGTTAAAATGGACTGTGACACCCTTATATCCTCTATAAGTATATCACATGTTGTGTGGGTGTATGTGGTATATGTATATGGGGTACGGGGGTGTTGCACTTGTTTTGGTATCAGAGCCTAGATTTGAGGTTTTCAACCTAGGTGAATTGTAAGAAAAAGAAAATTTTGATTTTTAAAATAGGGTTTATAAATAAGATACATGCATTGGCACTGACAGTTTCTAATCTTTGATGAGGTATATTCTGCTGTGTTTACAGATATAGGTAGTGATGGCATCTCAGTCACATCAGTCTGTAGAAGGTAGTGCTGAGAGTGTAGCTCCTAATGAGGGTAGAGATGGAGCTAGGGTTGAGATAGCTGGCGAGGCACTAGCTCCAGTGCCAGAGAGACCAGCTGCTGATGAGATTTTGCCGGTTTGGTTACGGCATATGGTAGAATTATTGAGGCAGGCCCCAGTGCAGCAGCCGCCACCACAACCGCAGCCGCAAGTACCGGTGAGACAGTATGATAAATTGAGAAAGTTCGAAGCTGAGGATTTCATTGGTGCCACAAATCCTGCTGGAGGGCCCGCGAGGGCACTCCAGTACTGTACGGCCTACCGGGTTGAGGGCTGGGACTATGGTCCACCTACGGGAGAAAAGGCCCAATAGACCAGCTGTCGTAAGACTATGCAGGTGGGGTCGTTACAGCATCTATGGTTCAAAAATAGAAACAATATTCATTAATATGCAATAATGATTTGTATTATAAATTAGTTATTTATAATGATGATTTGTTGCAAAATGTTTCAGACTTTAGTAGAAGATGATTAATAATTACAAATTGAGTTTGTTATGAAAAAAATGTTGACTTTTATTTATTATGTTATTGGATATTAGTTTGATATGAGTTTATCATTATTGATACGAGTCAATATGGGTTGATATGAGTATAATGTCTTCGATATGAGTTTAGTATGAGCATAATATTATTGATATAAGTTTGGTATGAGTGTATTTTTATTAGTATGAGTTTGATATGAGTATATTTATATTGATACGAGTTAGTATGAGTTTGATATAAGCATGTTTTTATTAGTGTGAGTCAATATGAGCTGATATGAGTATATTATTATTGATACGAGTCAATATAGGTTGATATGAGTATAATGTCTTTGTTGTGAGTTTGGTATGAGTATAATATTATTGATATGACTTTGGTATGAGTGTATTTTTATTGATATGAGTTACTATGAGTTTGGTATGAGTATATTTACATTAATATGAGTTAGTATGAGTTTGATATGAGCATATTTTTATTGGTATGAGCCAATATGAGTTTGATATGAGTATATCATTATTGGTACGAGTCAATATGGGTTGATATGAGTATAATTTCTTTGATATGAGTTTGGTATGAGTATAATATTATCTATATGCATTTGGTATGAGTGTATTTTTATTGATATGAATTAGTATGGGTTTGGTATGAGTATATTTAAATTGATATTGGTTAGTATGAGTTTGATATGAACATATTTTTATTGGTATGAGTAAATATGAGTTTATATGAGTATATCATTATTGATACGAGTCAATATGAGTTGATATGGGTAAAATGTCTTTGATATAAGTTTGATATGAGTATAATATTATTGATATGAGTTTGGTATGAGTATTTTTTTTTATTAATATGAGTTTTTATGAGTTTGGTATGAGTATATTTATATTGATATGAGTTAGTATGAGTTTGATATAAGCATATTTTTTTAGTTATAGCTGCCTTCTTTTCTTTGGTTTCTCTTTTCTTTATTGTTCTTTTATGTTCATTTGCTTTTAAGGCTGTGATTCTGTCGATCAACCAGGATATGGTAGCATACAATTCTTTATTCAATTGAGTGTGTAGTGTGTTTTCACTTTCTAATGCACTGCATCTACGCTCGAGTTGTGATATGCGTAACTCCATTTTATTATTCTCCATATCTACATCCACTTGCATTTTTCTTTGATGCATGACACTTGGATCTTTCTTTCTTTTGCTCATACATTCAAATGTTTTGAACCTTTTTTCTTTAGTATCACTAACTGGTTTTCTATAAAATCTAGTTTCCTAAAAAATAATATAATAATCAGAATAAAAGACCTCTAATATTGTTAAGCATTATGATATCATAAACAGAACAAAATGCAAGTAATACCTCAGGGCCAGTAATTTTTTCCTTTTTTGAGTGTCTTTGGATTTTCTTTGGAAAATTCCTTGTAGATTAGGATAATCATCCTCAACATATGTTATTTTCATTTCCACAGTAGTCAGCTCCTATATATTATAGTATTAATTCAATATATGTGACGCGGACCCTTAGCAACGATGGCAGCAAACCCAACGTATAACAATGGTAGAGAACTCCTTGAAGCTTGATAATCACCTCCTAAGGAACCCAACGCCTATAAAGAGATGCGAACTCACTATGATTGAAGGATTTAGTTGGTAAGAAGAAGGAAAACGCCACAACTCTTGTTGATAAGTAAACCTAATTCTTGATGCAAAGAAAGAATTAAAGAATCCACTCTAATCTCTCTCACACGAAAATTCACAAGAAGAACTTGTAGAAGAATTCAAAAATTTTTATTAATTGTTGTTGTCTGAAATTCGGCCTAATAGTGCCCTTAAGGGTTACAAAATTCCTAATTGCATATGGAAAGCTAAAACATTCCTAATTGCATGAGGAAAACATTCCTAATTGCATAAGGAAAACATAAAGTATGGAAACAAAATCCTAATCCACTAAGAAAAATGTAAAGTATGGAAACAAAATCCTAATCCAATAAGGAAAATATAAAGTATGGAAACAACCAAACTAATCCCTTCAACATTAGAAATGCCCCACACTATTTGGGCTGTCCATGGGCCTTAAATTACTTCCCAAGGCTTTATATGAACCCCCATGGACCTTTCTTGCATGTTGGACCTTTCTTTAGCTAGCCTTTAACTTCCACACTAAGCATCATAATAAGCTTTGGTGCCTTCTTCAAGCTCTATCTCCATCTTCTTGAATGATAATTCTTGAAGCTCTTTGGAAATCTCTTCTTGAATATGCAAAGCCATACTAGCTTGATATCTCTTTGCCTTTCTCCTAGTGATTGGTCCACTTGCTAGCTTCAAGGGATCCTTTCTTGCATCATTCTCCCCCTCTTCAAAAAGATTTGTCCTCAAATCAGCATCATCAAAAGGAGAAAGATCACTTACATTAAAAGTAGTACTAACATTATATGTACCTGGTAAGTCGATCTTGTAGGCATTGTCATTAATCTTCTCCAGCACTTGGAATGGGCGATCTCCCCTTGCTTGCAACTTGTTCTTCCTTTGGTTAGGAAACCTCTCTTTTTGAAAATGCACCCAAACCCAATCTCCTACTTAAAACTTAATCTCACGTCTCCCTCTATTTGCAGAATCAGCATATCTCTTATTCCTTTTCTCAATATTCGCCCTTGCTTTCTCATGCATCTCTTTCACCAATTTAGCTTTCTTCTCACCATCTAAACTAACAAGCTCATGAGAAGGTAAAGAAACAAGATCCAAAACTGTTAGTGAGTTAAAACCATAAACAAGCTCAAAAGGTGAATATCCTGTAGAAGAATGAATAGCACGATTATAAGCAAACTCAATAAATGGCAAACAATCTTCCCAAGAACTCAAATTCTTACCCACTAAAGCTCTCAACATGGTACCTAAAGTTCTGTTTACTACTTCTGTTTGTCCATCCGTTTGAGGATGACAAGTGGTGGAAAATAACAACTTGGTACCTAACTTTCCCCAAAGCACACACCAAAAGTGAGACAAAAACTTGGTGTCTCTATCAGAAACTATGGATTTTGGTATCCCATAAATTCGAACCACATCCCTAAAGAAGAGTTCGGCCACTAAACTAGCATCATCACTCTTATGACATGGGATAAAGTGTGCCATCTTACTAAACCTATCAACAACCACAAATATGCTATCTCTCCCCCTCTTAGTCCTTGGTAATCCTAAAACAAAGTCCATACTAATGTCCATCCAAGGAGAACTAGGAATGGGTAATGGCATATACAAACCATGAGGCATAGATTTAGACTTAGCTTGCCTACAAGCCAAACAAGCCTTACAAATCTGAATTACATCCCTTTTCATATTTGGCCAATAAAAGTGTTCATTCAGCATGTCTAAAGTCTTATCAACTCCAAAATGCCCCATCAAACCCCCCCACAATGTGATTCTAATACTAGCAAATCTCTCATAGAAGATCTAGGCATGCATAATTTTGAACCCTTAAACAAAAACCCATCATGTCTATAGAAAGAATTAAAAGCACCATGCTCACAAGCATCATAAACATTTCCGAAATCAGAATCACCAACATATAAGTCCTTTATACATTCAAATCCAAACAATTTAGTACTCAAAACATTTAGTAAAGCGTACCTCCTTGAAAGTGCATCTGCCACTACATTGTCTTTACCTTGCTTGTATTTGATCACATAAGGAAACTTCTCAATCTTCATAACCCATTTTGCATGTCTTTTATTCAACTTGCCTTGCCCTCTCAAATGCTTCAATGATTCATGGTCTGAATGGATCACGAATTCCTTGGGCAGCAAATAATGCTCCCATACTTCCAATGCTCTCACCAAAGCATATAGCTCCTTGTCATAAGTTGAATAATTCAGCTTTGCTCCAAAATATGCAATGGGCTTCGTCTCTTGCATCAAAACAGCTCCAATACCTACACCAGAAGCATCACATTCTATTTCAAAAGTAGAATCAAATTTAGGTAAAGCTAAAATGGGTGTAGTAGAAAGCTTCTCTTTCAAAGCATCAAATGCTTCTTGTTGCTCCTTGCCCCAAACGAATCCCACTTCTTTCTTGATTATGCTAGTCAAGAGGGCTGCCAATGTAGAGAAATTAGGGACAAATCTCCTATAGAAGCTTGCCAATCTGTGAAAACTCCTCACTTCTGTCACACTTGAAGGATTCAGCCACTCTTGGATAGCTTTCACCTTCTCTTGATCAACTTCAATTCCCTGCATACTTAGAACAAAACCAAGAAAAACAACCCTATCTAGACAAAAAGAACACTTCTTAAGCTTAGCATAAAGGTTTTTCTCCCTAAGGATTTCAAGCACTTTCCTAACATGTTCAACATGTTCTTCCTCAGTTTTGCTATAAATCAGAATATCATCAAAGTAAACTACCACAAACTTACCTAAATAAGCTCTCAAAACATGGTTCATTAATCTCATGAAAGTACTAGGTGCATTAGATAAACCAAAAGGCATAACTAACCATTCATACAAACCATATTTCGTTTTGAAGGCAGTCTTCCATTCATCTCCCGGCTTCATGCGAATTTGATGATAACCACTCATAAGATCAATCTTTGTGAAATATTTTGCCCCATGCAATTCGTCCAACATGTCATTAAGTCTAGGAATGAGATGTTTATACTTCACAGTAATCTTGTTCACAACCCTATAATCTACACACATCCTCCAAGAACCATCTTTCTTGGGTACTAATAAGACTGGAACGGCACAAGGACTAAGGCTCTCGCGAACCAAGCCTTTCTCCAAAAGCTCTTCAACTTGTCTTTGCATCTCTTTTGTCTCCATAGAATTGCTCCTATATGCTGGTCGGTTTGGAATTGTAGAACCGGGTATGAAATCAATTTGATGTTCAATCCCTCTTAATGGCGGCAAACCACTAGGAAGGTCTTCAGGAAACACATCCTTAAAATCTTGCAACAAAGACACAAAACTAGAAGGTAAAGAATCAAGAGATTCTTCACTGTCAGCAAGTAACAATTCTTTATACATAATAATAAGTACAGGCTGCCCTACATCTATCTCTCTTGCTCTTGCATAAAAAGTATGTTTTACTTTTTCTCCTTACTTATTTTCTCTCACCAATGGGCCATTTATTTGTTTGCTTACTTTCTTTTGACTCTCGGCCTCTTTTCCCTTTTTGCACTCACTCACTTTATTATTTTCTCTCTCCCTACCCTTAGAATTACCCTTGGGTGTTGAAGAAACATCATTGGCCGAATTTGAACCCCCTTGGTTCATGTTGGCCGAAACTTCTTTCTCCCTCTCTAGCATCCTCTTCTGATCTTCATACACCTCTTGAGGTGATAATGGTGCTAGAACAGCCTTCTTTCCTTCATAAGTAAAGGTATACTTATTAGAAAAGCCATCATGTTGTACCCTTCTATCATGCTGCCATGGTCTTCCTAATAGCAAGTGTCCAGCTTGCATTGGCACTACATCACTCAAAACCTCATCTTTATACCACCCAATAGAGAATGGTACCTTGACTTGCTTCAACACTTTTACTTCCCCAGCGTCATTGAACCATTGCAACTTGTAAGGATTGAGATGTTTAAAACAAGTTAACCCCAATTTATCCACCATTGTAGTACTAGCAGCATTGGTACAACTTCCACCATCAATGATAAGTGTACAAACCTTACCATTCACCAAACACCTAGAGTGGAAAAGATTATCCCTTTGATCCAAGCCTTCTTCCTTGACTTGAATATTCAAGGCTCTTCTAGTAACAAGCATCTCTCCATGTTCAGCATTCAAGACTTGATTCTCCCAAGCCTCTTCATCATATTCGGCCCTATAATCACATTCGGCCTCCTTTTCTTCTTCATGTTCAGATTCTGATTTAATTTCCCCTTCATGGGTAGCAATCATCACTCTTTTATTTGGACATTGAGAAGCAATGTGTCCACTTCCCAAACACTTGTAGCATTTAATTTCCTTACTTTGAGTAGGTCTAGAAGGTGTTTCCTTGGCTGTTTTTGCATCCCCATCATTCGGCTTCTTGAAATTAGGATTGTAGGAAGAATTCTTTTGGAAAGAACCCTTGTAATCCCCTTTGTAGGAACCTCCACTCGAACTTGAACCCTTGATGTTTGAAAAATTTCCACTAGCTTTAGAGTAGCCATTTTTCGAAATAGCTTTATTCTTCAATCTTCTCTCTATCTTCATGGCCTTTTGAACTAACTCTTCCATTGTGTTGAATTCATACATCTCCAATCGGCTATGTTCAAATTCAATCCCCCAAGAAATCGTGACATCTTCTTATCTTCATCTTCATCAATATTTGCCCTAGCCATGATCATCTCCATCTCTTTGTGGTACTCTTCCACACTTCTTCCACCTTGAACTAGTCTTGCTAGTCGATTGTACAAATTCTGAATGTAGTGAGATGGTACAAATTGACTCCTCATTAGTTCTTTCAAGGTTGACCATTCAGGAATAGGCCTCATACCTTTCCCTCTTCTATTAGCTTTCAATTGATCCCACCAAAAGGTAGCATACCCCTTGAACTCTACGGCTGCCAAAACTGATTTCTTCTCTTCGGTGTAGTTATGGCATTAGAAAATCTGCTCAACTTTCCTCTCCCATTCTATGAACTCTTCTGCATTGTTCTTCCCTTCAAAGGAAGGAATCTTCATCTTGATGGAAGTAAGGTCACCATCAGTGGTAGGTTGATTTCCACCTTCATCTTCATCTTCTACCCTTTTGGCTACTTCTAGGGCTTCAAGATTTCCTTGCCCTTCTCTCCTAAGCACTCTTCTAGCTCGCATTATGGGATTTGGATGTGCGGCTGGCTACCCTTGTTGCACTTGCTGAATTTGTTGTGCTTGTCGTACTGCATTCTCTTGCAATCTAGTATCCATCATCTCCATTCGACTAAGCATTGCTGCCAAAGTCTCATTAAGCCTAGCCAAGCTTTTGGCCATAGCTCCTTCTTTGCTAGTCTCTTCTCCTTTTCCAGCCATGTTAACGAACAAACAAACTCAAAGAAACAAGATTAGTAATAATCAAAATTCACTCAAGTGTTTAGAATTACCTCACTTTTCTTGTCTTCCTTGATTGCACTTTAGAACCAAGCTCACCAACCAACAATTGTCAAGTCGTTCAAGACACTAGAACCTAAATCCTAGAACTAGATAGAAAACAAGACAAGTATCCGGGGGCAATGCAAGGTAATTTGCACTACACGATATAAAACCAAGTATCAACACAAGCAAATGATACTTAGCAATGTAATGGAATTAAAAGCTAGATAAAGAAATCAGAAACAATGAAGACAATAAACAAGACAAATTTGGATATAATGAATCAAAAACAACCCACACTTGGCAAGCTACTTTATGGACCTAATCAATTCTACCCAAAATGCTAGCTTCTAGACTCTAATTCCCACCTATAACACTCAAATAACATGATTATTAAGGTCTGATTTTCGAATTCCAAAAGCCCCTCAAAAGGTGAAATTTTTCGCCCAAAAATTATATTACTTCTCACCCACCTAGATCTGATCCTTAGCACCCAAATAGCAAGAATATCAAACAATTTTTGTTGAGGTGGTTTTGTACTTTTTTTTTGCTTCCTCTCACTATCCCCATGATTCGGGACTTAATTTACTCCCAAGGACTTTTTGAAATCTGGACTTAATTCGCAACCCCAGATTCACTCAAGACCAAATTGAAATCAAACTTGAACACAAACTCTAGCTTTTGCTTTCTTTCAAGAACCCTAATTCTTGGTTTCGAAATTCTCCAAGAATCCTTTCCTAGGTTTCGTTTTCACCCTAAGAATACCCTCCTTCAATTCGGCCTTGATCAGAATTTATATGTGACTCTTTTTCAAAAATTAAAGACTAGACTCTCTAAGAACCCTAAAACGCAGAAATTTAAAAGATCTAAATTAACAAACCCTAGAAAGACAAAGTAGATAAAAATTACCTTGTAGCAAGGCTCTGATACCAAATGACGCGGACCCTTAGCAACGATGGCAGCAAACCCAACGTATAACAATGGTAGAGAACTCCTTGAAACTTGATAATCACCTCCTAAGGAACCCAACGCCTATAAAGAGACGCGAACTCACTATGATTGAAGGATTTAGTTGGTAAAAAGAAGGAAAATGCCACAACTCTTGTTGATAAGTAAACCTAATTCTTGATGCAAAGAAAGAATTAAAGAATCCACTCTAATCTCTCTCACATGAAAATTCACAAGAAGAACTTGTAGAAGAATTCGAAAATTTTTATTAATTGTTGTTGTCTAAAATTCGGCCTAATAGTGCCCTTAAATAAGGGTTACAAAATTCCTAATTGCATATGGAAAACTAAAACATTCCTAATTGCATAAGGAAAGCATTCCTAATTGCATAAGGAAAACATTCCTAATTGCATAAGGAAAACATAAAGTATGGAAACAAAATCCTAATCCACTAAGGAAAATATAAAGTATGAAAACAAAATCCTAATCAACTAAGGAAAATATAAAGTATGGAAATAAAATCCTAATCCAATAAGGAAAATATAAAGTATGGAAACAACCAAACTAATCCCTTCAACATAAGAAACGCCCCACACTATTTGGGCTATCCATGGGCCTTAAATTACTTCCCAAGGCTTTATAAGAACCCCCATGGACCTTTCTTGCATGTTGGACCTTTCTTTAGCTAGCCTTTAGCTTCCACACTAAGCATCATAATCAGCTTTGGTGTGCCTTCTTCAAGCTCTATCTCCATCTTCTTGAATGATAATTCTTGAAGCTCTTTGGAAATCTCTTCTTGAATATGCAAAGCCATACTAGCTTGGTATCTCTTTGCCTTGCTCCTAGTGATTGGTCCACTTGCTAGCTTCAAGGGATCCTTTCTTGCATCAATATGTATATGAATAATAGCATTGGTATTTGTAAAACTCAAAATATCAAACTCATATCAAGTTAAATACCTGCTGCGATAACTTTGAACAAATTTGTGGGTATGGATATTTTGAAGATATTTTTCAGTTCATCAATCGCGGAAACCCATTTCCGCACCTCTCTACCCCTAACTCTTGTAAATTAGAAATAACATCCATTCTAAATATGGTCAAGGCATCAGAAAAACTAATGATAGAATAGCCACCCACCACTTTGTTCTTTAATTTTTTCAGGGATTCTTTCAACTTCGAACACAGAAATTTCCAGCTCACAAACCCTCATGCAACGTTGTTAAATGCCTCAACATCGTCTACAAGAGCTAATATTTTAGGATCCACCTTTATAGTCTTAGCCTTTTCCAAAACTAACATATCAACTAAGCAAGTTACTCCTAATTTAATTTGCAACTCAACATCCTTGCATTTTTAAAATTCATTAAACAATCTCTCCCATGTTGATCTACCATAGCGATGAACTAAGAATTTGATCTCCCCAACCATATTTTTCCAGTCATAGTATTTTAGCCCCATTACTAAATAATACTCAACAATTCCAAAGTTTAGGACTAACTTTCAAAACTTAAATAAAAGGTCATATTGCTTTTCATTTGGAACTTGATGTATGAAAAGCCAATGAAAGAGCCCAGACTAATGATCAAAATTTTCTTTATCAACCCCAAGAAGGTTACTGACATTGTATCGTTTAAAGATAACCATCTACACCAAAATAATAAAAGAGTGTTACCAATAAATGAAAAGAGATTGAACATAGAAGAAGTATAAATCACAATAGTCATACATTGTAAATCACACAAACCTTCTCTTTGTTAGAACCAATTACAGTAACACCCCTTCCTGACCCACATGTGTAAGCCGAGTAGAGGCGCCACACTATCCTAATGTTGCTACCAATTTTACTTAGTCAAATTTTAGTTCCGATTTTACAGAAATTTTGCCAGAGATTCGCCTAGAAATTTGGGTCCCAAGTGTCGACAAAACTGGTTTTTCTGATTTTTGAAAATATTTTTACACAAACCAATGTGAATACAATCAGTTTCAATACACTCCCAATGAATCCACCTTATGCCCTCAACTACAAGCCTATAAGAAGAGTTCACACTTCTAATACAAAATAAAGTAGAGGTTTATTATTATTACATACTACTAACGTACAATATAATATAGTAGTTCTCAATCTTATATATACATATACATGCCACAACTAGATAACTCAAAATGGAAACTAAGAGATCTACTCTGAGATATGCTGTGGGTTTGGTCGTTGCTTCCCAAAAATTAGCTACTGCTCCGAACCTACGAGTCAAGAAAAACTTAACTCGCTGAGCAATGTCGCTCAGTGGGTACTTTACCAATGGAAATAAAAGTAAAACATGAAAGCATTTGAAATACAAAGAAATAATTAAATAAAAAATTAACCAACCTTAAACCAATGGACGTCATTGTACATTCAGTGTAAATATGCTTTCAACAAATGTAACAACCATAATTCAAACTCATTTTGCATTATGTAGTTTAAAAGAAACAAGACTTTGGCTCTACTGGTATATAGGGAACCATAGCGATAAGGCAGTGGCCCTCACCACTGTAACATAGGTGGCCCTCACCACCATTATCAAATCACAGGAATGGCCCTCACCATCCTAGTTATAACCAATGGCCCTCACCATTGGCCCCCAATGGCCGCACCATTGAGTTTAGATCATAACAATTCAATCACAATATCAAGCAGTACTGCATAAGTTAGTATAGTGCACCATATCCTTATCTACCACTCCCAACTATCCAGTAAAGCATAAAGGTTAAAATGATTCAATTTAAGTCTCAAACTTCATTTTAGAATGATTAGAAAAATTATTTTAATTTCCGTCGCACTTTGCCATTTACGCCGCGCACCACATTCTTTAGTCAAACCATTATCCTTTTTCACATATTTAACATCCACAATAAACATATTAAACATTTCAAAGCATTCCTCAAAAGTCACAAATTGACCAAATGAATAGTGTCGCGGCATGAAAAATCGGCAACGAAAATGGCATGACCAAATGAATAGTAAAATCTGGGTTTTTGTCAGAATTTCAGTCCACTTCAGTCATGCATTTGACCAAGTAAATGATCTTATTTTTGGCTGAAATTTTACAAAAAACTTATTTCATATGTTGACTAATTACATGTAAAATTTCGTTGAAAAATTCATTCATTTGCTACCTCAAACAACTGTCAAAAAAAGAGTCCAGAAATCTGCCACTTTGGAACCATTTCGGCCCAAACATATGAAATACATAGGATAGTTTATTTTTCTTTTTCAAATCAATATGAAGGCTTCTTTAATGGTAAAGTGAAGATTCAAACACTTCCCTTTGACAACTTTTGCATGTTTAACTCAAATCAAACCAATTAAAGTTCAAAACAACTTACCAAATCAACTTGCCAAATTTTCTCAAAACATTTGGTTTCAATTAATTTTAAACAACTCAATTGCCATAAGAAACCAAGAACATAACTCAAACATTTAATTTAAACTCAATCAATACATTTAAGCATCACATCAAAAATTCCATAAACCAAAGTTTGTAAGAAAAATAAAATTTCTTTTATGGTAAAGTACCAAACCTTGTTCTTTTAAATCCCCTTGGCTTTTCCTTCTTTTCCTTCCTTAATCTTTGTTTCCCCTTCAAGAAATTCAAGAACACAACCTTAAACATAACCCTTAGCAATTTAGAACAATAAGCTATCCTCCATTTCTTTTCAAACTAAACCCTAATCTAGCCTTATTAAACCTTAAAAACTTTGATTCTTCCATTTAATTAATCAATATCATCACTACTTAACATTTTTCCCAAATCCACCATAAGAACCCTAATTTCCAATCTTCCAATAGATATATAAATACTTAAAATTTGATACTAGAATTGAATTCTACATACTTGAAAACCTTAAAACTTACCTTGAAAATCAAACTTGACAAAAATTTGAAACTCTTTAGTGTTCTTCCTATGGAGGCCGAATGTTTGAAGTGGGAGAGAGAGAGTTTTGTTCTTCTTGCTATGATGATATATATATAGTGGAAATGATGTCCACTTTTGGGTGGATGAATATTTTAAGGCCAAATGTCCACACCTTTTTCTTTTCTTCTTTTTATAAACCCTAAATGGCTAATTTTCATTAGCCCAAATGTCTCTTCCTTTTATTAGTTTAAAACCCAAGCCCTTAACTTTCTTTTAATTATATTTTGGCTCCTCCACCTCCTTGTGCTGAAATTTTATAGTCTAAGGTGTTAAAAGACTAAAATACCCTCCGGCGATTATTTGATCGTAACTTTCAAACCGTACAGTTCCACGAGGCAAACTACATATGGTTTTGATCCTCTCGACCTCTACTTTCTATTTTTAAGGTCTATTTTAGGTTTCCAAGTCGTTTTGAAAAATTACCAATAAGCCCTTGACTTTTTACAAAATTCCCTTTAGGTCCTTTCTTTGTTAGGGTTTTGCCCGGGCTCCGTTTCTACTGACGATCGTTTCATATTCAACCCCTCGACGTCCTCTACTCACTCGTGTGTTTATTTCCTACTTTAGATTCATGTATAAAGTTTAATTTATAATGACCAAAATGTCCCTAGTCTACATGTCTTCGTTTCTCTTTAACGGGGCATTTTCTGGAAAAACCGTTACACGTAGTTGCGACCCAATTTTTCTCTACTTCCCATTTTTGGAATATGTTATGTGCACTATTAAGAACATCCAGTACGACTTTTGAAAATTACAGTTACCTCCCCAAAACTTTTGGAAATTACAGTCACCTCCCCAAAACTTTTGGAAATTACAGTCACCTCCCCAAAACTTTGCATTTCTTCAATTAGGTCCCATTGGTCCTATAGCCTTATCTGGGGCCATTGTCAGGAATTATCTTCTCCTTTCCCCTTCTCTCACTGTGCACGTGACTACTAAGTATAAATGCGGTGGGCGGATGTGACAGTTCGTCCCTCGTTAATTTAGGCTTCGTCCCGAAGCCCATCAGGTTGAAAATAAATATGGGTACTGCTTCCTCATAGTTTCTTCGCGTTCCCATGTAGCTTCTTCTACTTTGTGATTCCTCCAAAGCACTTTGACCAATGGAATCTTCTTATTCCGCAACTCTTTGATTTCCCGTGCTAGGATTTCTACCTGCTCTTCTTCGTACGTCAAGTCGGGCTGAATCTCAATGTTTTAAGCTTGTATAATGTGGGTTGGATCTGAACGATACCTCCTTAGCATTGAAACGTGGAAAACATCATGTATTTTACTTAATTCGGGTGGTAACGCCAATCGGTAAGCTACTGGACCTACCCGTTTGATGATCTCATATGGTCCGATGAATCTAGGGCTTAGCTTGCCTTTCTGTTTAAATCGTAATACCTTCTTCCGAGGAGAGACTTTGAGGAATACTCTGTCGCCGACCTCAAACTGTATGTCTTTCCTCCTTAGATCCGCATATGATTTTTGCCTGTCCGCCGCTACTTTTAGTCGGTCTCGAATGATCCCTACCTTTTCCTCAGTTTCCTTAACTAAGTCTGGCCCCAACATCTTTTCCTCGCTCAATTCTGTCCAGCAAACTGGAGTTCTGCATTTCCAACCGTACAGTACTTCTTAAGGAGCCATTTGTATGCTGGATTGATAGTTGTTGTTGTACGCGAATTCCATTAAGCTCAGGTGTTTGTCCCAGCTGCTTTTAAATTCTAAAACGCACGCCCTCAGCATATCTTCCAAAACTTGAATCACTCTTTTCGACTGTCCGTCTGTCCGGGGATGGAATGTTGTACTGTGGTACGTTCGAGTCCTAAGGGCTGTTTGGAATTTCTGCCAAAAATTTGACGTAAAGCGTGGATCTCGGTCTGATATGATTGAAGTTGGGACTCTGTGAAGACGTACGATCTCCTTGATGTACAAGTCTGACAATTTGTCTAGCGAGTAATCCACACGTACTGGTAAGAAATGAGCAGACTTAGTAAGCCGATCCACCATTACCCAGATCGCGTCATGTTTGTCCCTAGTCATAGGCAATCCTGTGACAAAATCCATAGTAATACGGTCCCATTTCCATGTTGGAATCGTAATAGGTTGTAGTAGTCCTGAGGGTAGTTGATGTTCTGCTTTCACTTGCTGATAGGTTAGACACTTCGTCACGTTATCCACGATGTCTCTTTTCATTCCTGGCCACCAATAATACTCCTTCAAGTCCCGGTACATTTTTGTTGCTCCCGAATGCATTGTGTAAGGACTGTTATGAGCTTCTTGCAAAATCTGTTTCTTCAATTCCTCGGACTTAGGTACCACCATTCTCTTCTTGTAGTATAAGATACCATCTGGACGGATTTGATAATCTCCTGATGAATTCTCCTGCGCCTGTTGACTCCACTTCTTCACTTGTTCATCTTCCTTCTGAGCCTCACGTATTTGTTGATGTAAAGTAGGTCGCACGTGCATTTCTGCAAAGATAGCTCCATCTTCTGTGGGCTTTAATCCTACCCTCAAAGCACGTAGCGCTTGCATTGACTTCCTACTAAGTGCATCTGCTACGGCATTCGTTTTGCCCGGGTGATAGTTAATCGTATAGTCGTAGTTGGCTAACAATTGCATCCATTTTCGCTGTCGCAGGTTTAAATCTTTCTGTATGGGCAAATACTTCAGGCTTTGATGATCCGTATAAATGTAACACTTTTCCCCGTATAGGTAGTGCCTCCACGTCTTGAAAGCCAAAATAATTGCTGCTAATTCTAAGTCATGCGTGGGATAATTCTTTTCGTGTGGCTTGAGCTGTCGAGAGACATACGCAATGACTTTGCCCTCCTGCATCAATACGCAACCTAAGACGATGTGGGATGCATCGCTATAGATCACAAAGTCTTTTCCTGATTCGGGTTATGTAAGAATGGGCGCTTCAGTAAGTTTTTGCTTCAGCCTTTCAAAGCTTCGTTGGCAAGCGTCGGTCCACTGGAATTTGGCATTTTTCTGAAGTAGCTTGGTCATAGGTGCGGCGATCATGGAAAACCCTTTGACGAATCTCTGATAATATCCTACTAACCCCAAGAAACTACGGACTTTCGTTACTGTCTTAGGTGGCTTCCATTCTAATACTGCTTCAATTTTCTTGGGATCGACCCTTATTCCTTCTGTCGATACAATATGTCCCAAGAAGGCTACTTCTTCCAACCAAAATTCACATTTGCTGAATTTAGCGTATAACTGCTTCTCTCGCAGGGTTTGCAAAACGATCCTAAGGTGGCGATCATGGTCCTCTCGATTCTTTGAATACACCAATATGTTGTCAATGAATACAACCACGAACTGATCCAAATACGGGTGGAAAATTCTGTTCATCAGATCCATGAATACTGCAGGTGCGTTCGTTAATCCGAAAGGCATAACAATGAATTCATAATGTCCATAGCGAGTTCTGAATGCGGTTTTTTTTGTATGTCTTCAACTTTGATCCCCAATTGATGGTAACTCGATTGTAGATCGATTTTTGAAAAGACTCCAGCACCTTTGAGTTGATCAAACAAATCGTCTATGCGAGGTAGCGGATACTTGTTCTTGATGGTCGGCTTATTGAGTTGACGGTAATCCACACACAACCTTAGGGATCCGTCTTTCTTTTTCACGAACAATACTGGCGCTCCCCATGGTGACACGCTTGGCCTAATGAACCCCTTGTCTAAAAGTTCATGTAGTTGTACCTTTAGTTCTTTTAGTTCCACTGGCGCCATTCGATAAGGTGCGATGGATACTGGTGCAGCTCCCGGGTACACGTCTATGGTGAATTCCACCTCTCGTTTAGGTGGTAATCTGGGTAAATTGTCAGGAAACACGTCGGGGAAATCACAAACAGTAGGTATATCTTGTAGCTTCGGTGCCTCTTCTTTCGCTCCTAACGCGCATACCAGGTATGCCTCGCAGCCTTTTTGCACTAACCTCTTAGCCGTCATGGCGGAAATGATGTTAGTTAGATAGTGCTTCCTCTTTCCCACTAAGGTCACTTCATCGCCGTCTGCAGTATGCAGAGTAACTCTCTTCTGTTTACAGTCAACCAGTGCATTGTGTTTGGCCAACCAATCCATCCCAAGAATAGCATCGAATTCTTGAAATGGTAGTTCAAATAAGTCTCCCTGAAAGATATGTCTGTGTATCTCCACGGGGCAATCTTTCACTACCTTCCTCGTAATCACCTCACTCCCTAATGGGCTAGTAACTAATATTCCCTCTTCCTCTAGTTCTACCTTTAGGTTCCCAAGTTTTTCATTTTTCGTGCATATATATGAGTGTGAAGAACCCGGATATATTAAAACGTAAATCATAACTCCAAACATAGATAACTGACCTGCAATCACGTCTAGCACTTCTTCATCTTCTCACCCCCTCATGGCATACATTCTAGCGGGAGCCCTCGCTTCTGATCGATTTACCATTTCAGACTGCACACGTGATGGATTTTCGCTCCTACCTCTGCCTCGGCTTCGCCCTGCTGCCGCTTGCGATCCCTCAGTCTCCCTAGGTAGATTCTACATTCGCTGGGGACACTCTCGCATAAGGTGGTCTAAAGATCCACATATGTAGCATGCAAATGTTTGACCCCAACATTCTCCCGGGTGACGGCGTCCGCATTGATCACAGCGTGGATTAGTATTTTCGCCTTCATTACCTCTCGGACCGGTAGAAAAGTTACCTCCGCTTCGGTTGAATCCTATTCCTTGCCCTCTTCCGGATCTTCTGGTACTAGCGATTGAAGTAGCTTGACTTGGACCATTGCGATTCGATCTCTGACTGTAACCCCGGCGTTGACCGCCTCCCGTGGAACCACTACCTCGGAATCGCTTCCTTGATGATTGGTAGTTTCCTGAATAGTTTTGGGTACCTCTCTTCTGTTTCATCTTCTGTCTTCTATTCTGCTCATCAGACTGACATTGCTCTACTTCCAGAGCCCTAGTGACCAACTCGGAAAATTCCTTGATATTAGCAGCAATTAGCTGCATCCTAATCTCATTATTCAAACCATCCTAGAATTGCTTACACCTATCATGTTCGTCTTCAATTGTCTTCTTGGCATACCTACTCAGCCTGGTAAATTCCCTCTCGTATTCGGCAACGGTCAGTCGACCTTGCTTTAAGTGTAGAAACTCCTTTTTCTTGGCATCTAGGTATGCCTCCGATATAAACTTCCTCTTGAACTCATTCACAAAGAAATCTCATGTCCTTTGTTCCGGTGGAACTCATTGTTGAACTGTGTCCCACCAGACATATGCTTCTTCCACTAACAAGGAAGTAGCGCACACAACTCGCTCCTCTGGTGTGCACTGTAACTGATCTAAGGCTCGTACCGTTCCTTCCAGCCAATACTCGGTTGTAGAAGAATCATCATCCCTTCGGGCCCTAAACTCCTTCGCCCCGTACTTTCTTATCTTTTTAATCGGGGGTTTCCTTTCTCCTCCTACAGCAGGTACTGGTATGGGTGCTGGCACTGGTGGTGGTGCTGGGGCAACACCGGCTATCTGCCGTAATATGGCAGCCATTTGTTGTAACATTTCGTTGGGGATAGGAGCATCTGCTGGTGGTTGCTCAGATGCAGGTATCTCTGATACATGCGTTTCTACAGTTCGGGAGGCCTGAGACTCGACCTCCTCCTCTATATCACGCTGCGCTATTCGCGACATCTAAAGAATAGAGGAAAACGTATACAATTCCATCATCAATAACGACCCAGACCAACAGCATTTAATTACCCTAGGTGGCTTGTATATAAAGATAAAACTCTTAAATAACACATATACAACACAACTTTTATTTATTTCCAAGCAAAAGTTTTTACATTACTAAGAAGTCCCTATGTTCATTCCAAAATTTAGGACTCCTTACTACTATATCATTATGTCATACTACCATACAATATTTACACGATACTCTGATGTCACATATATACATAACCAAAAGAACCTCCAAAAAGCAACACATCACGGAGCTCAGTGAGTAGGTGCCCTAGGTGAGGTGGCACTGTCAGACAAATACTCTTCTATCTCAGGATCAAAATCTGGGTCATGCGATACTTCACCAGGTAAGTGCTGGCCTAGCTCCTGGACCCTCTCTTGCAAAGCACGGATCTCTCTATGTGCTACCGCGAGGCTCCTACAGGCACTATCAAACTCAACTCTATGACTAAGCCTGTCCTCCTTTAACATCTGCACGTCTCTCATCAAGGTGGTAATCATCTCATTTTTTCTCTCAGGTCTTCACGATCCTGTATACTTCGATCTGCCAGAATTTCTATGGTTTCATCTTGCTCCTGTACTATTTACTTTAGCCTCTCTACTTCCATCCTCAGCTCCCTCATCTCATCATTTCGATCCCCTATAATTACTCCTGTTATAATTAAAATAACATAACTAACAATACTACACACATGTATAGTTACATAATTAGAACCCCTAACCTAACCCTATGGGTCATACATTTAAGGTTCAGTTCAACTAACTACCCAGAATCGGCTAAACCGGCGCTCTGATACCAAAAATTGTAACACCCCTTCCCGACCCACATGTGTAAGCCGAGTAGAGGCGCCACACTATCCTAATGTTGCTACCAATTTTACTTAGTCAAATTTTAGTTCCGATTTTACAGAAATTTTGCCAGAGATTCGCCTAGAAATTTGGGTCCCAAGTGTCGACAAAACTGATTTTTCTGATTTTTAAAAATATTTTTACACAAACCAATGTGAATACAATCAGTTTCAATACACTCCCAATGAATCCACCTTATACTCTCAACAACAAGCCAGCAAGAAGAGTTCACACTTCTAATACAAAATAAAGTAGAGGTTTATTATTATTACATACTACTAACGCACAGTATAATATAGTAGTTCTCAATCTTATATATACATATACATGCCACAACTAGATAACTCAAAATGGAAACTAAGAGATCTACTCTGAGATATGCTGTGGGTCTGGTCGTTGCTTTCCAAGAATTAGCTACTGCTCCGAACCTACGAGTCAAGGAAAACTTAACTCGCTGAGCAATGTCGCTCAATGGGTACTTTACCAATGGAAATAAAAGTAAAACATGAAAGCATTTGAAATACAAGGAAATAATTAAATCAAAAATTAACCAACCTTAAACCAATGGACGTCATTGTACATTCAGTGTAAATATGCTTTCAACAAATGTAACAACCATAATTCAAACTCATTTTGCATTATGTAGTTTAAAAGAAACAAGACTTTGGCTCTACTGGTATATAGGGAACCATAGCGATAAGGCAGTGGCCATCACCACTGTAACATAAGTGGCCCTCACCACCATTATCAAATCACAGGAATGGCCCTCACCATCCTAGTTATAACCAATGGCCCTCACCATTGGCCCCCAATGGCCGCACCATTGAGTTTAGATCATAACAATTCAATCACAATATCAAGCAGTACTGCATAAGTTAGTATAGTGCACCATACCCTTATCTACCACTCCCAACTATCCAGTAAAGCATAAAGGTTAAAATGATTCAATTTAAGTCTCAAACTTCATTTTAGAATGACTAGAAAAATTATTTTAATTTCCGTCGCACTTTGCCATTTACGCCGTGCACCACATTCTTTAGTCAAACCATTATCCTTTTTCACATATTTAACATCCACAATAAACATATTAAACATTTCAAAGCATTCCTCAAAAGTCACAAATTGACCAAATGAATAGTGTCGCGGCTTGAAAAATCGGCAACGAAAATGGCATGACCAAATGAATAGTAAAATCTGGGTTTTCGTCAGAATTTCAGTCCACTTCAGTCATGCATTTGACCAAGTAAATGATCTTATTTTTGGCTGAAATTTTACAGAAAATGTATTTCATATGTTGACTAATTACACGTAAAATTTCGTTGAAAAATTCATTCATTTGCTACCTCAAACAACTGTCAAAAAAAGAGTCCAGAAATCTGACACTTTGGAACCATTTCGGCCCAAACATATGAAATACATAGGATAGTTTATTTTTCTTTTTCAAATCAATATGAAGGCTTCTTTAATGGTAAAGTGAAGATTCAAACACTTCCCTTTGACAACTTTTGCATGTTTAACTCAAATCAAACCAATTAAAGTTCAAAACAACTTACCAAATCAACTTGCCAAATTTTCTCAAAATATTTGGTTTCAATTAATTTTAAACAACTCAATTGCCATAAGAAACCAAGAACATAACTCAAACATTTAATTTAAACTCAATCAATACATTTAAGCATCACATCAAAAATTCCATAAACCAAAGTTTGTAAGAAAAATAAAATTTCTTTTATGGTAAAGTACCAAACCTTGTTCTTTTAAATCCCCTTGGCTTTTCCTTCTTCTCCTTCCTTAATCTTTGTTTCCCCTTCAAGAAATTCAAGAACACAACCTTAAACATAACCCTTAGCAATTTAGAACAATAAGCTATCCTCCATTTCTCTTCAAACTAAACCCTAATCTAGCCTTATTAAACCTTAGAAACTTTGATTCTTCCATTTAATTAATCAATATCATCACTACTTAACATTTTCCCCAAATCCACCATAAGAACCCTAATTTCCAATCTTCCAATAGATATATAAATACTTAAAATTTGATACTAGAATTGAATTCTACATACTTGAAAACCTTAAAACTTACCTTGAAAATCAAACTTGACAAAAATTTGAAACTCTTTGGTGTTCTTCCTATGGAGGCCGAATGTTTGAAGTGGGAGAGAGAGAGTTTTGTTCTTCTTGCTATGATGATATATATATAGTGGAAATGATGTCCACTTTTGGGTGGATGAATATTTTAAGGCCAAACGTCCACACCTTTTTCTTTTCTTCTTTTTATAAACCCTAAATGGCTAATTTTCATTAGCCCAAATGTCTCTTCCTTTTATTAGTTTAAAACCCAAGCCCTTAACTTTCTTTTAATTATATTTTGGCTCCTCCACCTCCTTGTGCTGAAATTTTATAGTCTAAGGTGTGAAATGACTAAAATACCCTCCGGCAATTATTTGATCGTAACTTTCAAACCGTACAGTTCCACGAGGCAAACTACATATGGTTTTGATCCTCTCAACCTCTACTTTCTATTTTTAAGGTCTATTTTATTTTTCCAAGTCATTTTAAAAAATTACCAATAAGCCCTTGACTTTTTACAAAATTTCCTTTAGGTCCTTTCTTTGCTAGGGTTTTGCCCGGGCTCCGTTTCTACTGACGATCGTTTCATATTCAACCCCTCGACGTCCTCTACTCACTTGTGTATTTATTTCCTACTTTAGATTCATGTATAAATTTTAATTTATAATGACCAAAATGTCCCTAGTCTACATGTCTTCGTTTCTCTTTAACGAGGCATTTTCTGAAAAAACCGTTACGTGTAGTTGCGACCCGATTTTTCTCCACTTCCCATTTTTGGAATATGTTATGTGCACTATTAAGAACATCCAGTACGACTTTTGAAAATTACAGTTACCTCCCCAAAACTTTTGAAAATTACAGTCACCTCCCCAAAACTTTTGGAAATTACAGTCACCTCCCCAAAACTTTGCATTTCTTCAATTAGGTCTCATTGGTCCTATAGCCTTATCTGGGGCCGTTGTCAAGAATTATCTTCTCCTTTCCCCTTCTCTCACTGTGCACGTGACTACTAAGTATAAATGCGGTGGGCGGATGTGACAATTACATTCTTTATTAATTGAATTATTTGCAATTCACGGCCTACCCTGTTAACCTGGTGGTACCTCTAATCACTTGGAGGGATGACATAATCAACATCTTAGTGAATATTTTATTGATTAGTTGCTTAATTATTGACAAGCTACACTTTTGAATAAAGTTGACTGAAGTAGATAATTTTTTATAATTACTTACTCCGATGCGTTCTTCGTTAGTATATTCACCTCCCACTTCCTTCTTATCAATGGGCATGTCGTCACTAAAGAACACCTAAAATCTTGGCTTCCTTGCCTTACTAGCCACACCTGGTTCACAAAAGCATTCTTCTTTTTATTCTCCAGCCCTTAGGAGAGTTTGATGACATTACTCTTAGACTTGCGTAGAGCGTTGTTGGCTTGTCCCCACATAAGAAAAATTGCTCACTTTGATAAGATGGGCTAGTATGAGAACATGTTGCCATTTTTTCCTATAATTTTTTTTACTATAAAGTCAACATCAAAAAAGCTCATAACAAAATCAGATCAACTCATATCAAATTCGTATAATTGATACGAACTCGTATCAAACTCATATCAACTCATACTGACTCATATCAAACGCATTGATAATACTAACTCATCTCAAACTCATATCAATAATACAAACTCATATCAACTAATTTCAAACTAATATCATACTCATCTCAACTTATATCAACTTACATCAACTCATACCAACTCATACTAACTAATTTCAAACTTATACTAACTCATATCAAACTCATACCAACTCATATTAACTCATATCAAACTGATATCAGCTCATACCAACAAATTTTAAATTCATATCAACTCAGACTAACTCATATCAAACTCATACTAACTCATATCAAACTCATACTAACTCATACCAAACTCATATCAAACTTATACCAATTATACTAACTCATACCAAACTCTTATCAAACTCATACTAATTATACTAACTCATAACAACTCATATCAAAACTCATACTAACACATACCAACTCATATCAATAATACAAACTCATAAAAAATCATATCAAACTCATATCTACTCATATCAACTTGTCGTACACAGGGCGATGGGGAGCATACGAGGTGTAGAATTAATTCAATTTTTGTCGATTTATATTTAATTATTATTTTTATATCTGTTAGGAGTCCCCACTAATCAATTATGATATTTAATTGGATACCTAATAATGGTCTGTGTTTCTAGATTCGAGGGGTTAATTACATATAAAGAAGAAAAAATACCCTATAATATCTAAAAATTGGTACTATAATTATTGTGATATTTTATTATCTATATATTTTTATTTATAATAGGAATTATATTCACTATATGAATATAAATTCTAATTATATTTTTTTATCTTTATTTTTTTTACTATTGTATCTACCGTCTAAAATTTTTTTTTATTAATTTTAATAATTTTATTACCTTTGTGGGCACATATTTCATTTATTAGTTAATTACTTAATTATTATATTTACTATATTTTAATGCTATTAAATAACTTAATATTTGTTAAATTTATTGTAACTATTTTTAAATTACATTCACTCCCTGGACATGATTGTTCTAGTTTGACATTTTATTAAATATTTTTATATATCTTTTATTTTTATAATTTGTTAATATATTTTTAAAAGAGTATTTTTTATTTTATTTATTTTATTAAAATGAACTTGAATTTAAAATTTAATTTTGATTGTCTATGTATTCGTTTGGCAAAATTAAAGTCTTGATAATTCGATTTTCTTTTATTTTTGTATCATTTTTATTTTTGTTGTTGTTATTATGCCTACTTTCTGGACATAAACCCTTCTTACTTTAGTTTTTATTCTTTTATTGTATTTATCTTTTTTTGTTTATTCGCAAATTATTTTAAATCTATTGTTATGTATTATTTTTTTTCTTATATTCACTTACTGAATATAATTATCAAATTTATCTATTTGATACTTTTTATTACATATACTAATTTTATCAATAAATTTAAATTTATTCGACAATTATGATACTTATGATCTGAGTATAATAATTTTTATTTTTACCATATTTATTATTATTATTAGTTAATAAAATAAAATATACTAAATAAGATATTTTAGTTAGGGTTGAGATTTTAATTATGATTAATTGGACAATTGATAATAAGAATAAAAAAATTGAGTATTATAAAAAAAACATTTAAAATAATCTAATAACATCAATGTTATGAATTTTATAGTTATTATTTTTTAAAAAAAATTTATTATAGTATTATTTGACAAAAAAAAAAAGAAAATCAATATAAAATTAAAAAAAATCCACTATGATGTTACAGTGGCCCATATTTGTCTTCACAAAGAAGACAAGAAACAAAAAAAAAAGGAATATAAAATTCATTATATATGTATAATGAAGAGAGGTGCCTAAAAAGAGGTGAAATTATGTTAAGACTACTGCGGCCTTTTAAATAAAAAAAAATGATAAAGATAAATCAATAATTTAAAACGTATACTGAAATTTACTGTTTTCATTTTTTTCCTTTTATTATTTTTATATAAAATAAGAACTCTAAACCTAAATCTAAACCTAAATTTCTATCATATATATACGTATCATTCTAATACTTTCCCATTTTTTCTCTTTTGTCATGAGTCCTTTTTTTTCAGCTTCTTTCTTTCTTTCTCATTCTTTTTTCCCCTCTTCTTTCTCAAAAAAATAATTTATTTCTAATAGTGCGTTTGAAGTGCCTTGGTTTGTATACTAAGGTAATGAAATTTTTTCTCCTTTTATTATATATATATATATATATTCTTTTTATCAATCTTCTAATATGTGCACTGTATTTGATGGTTTGGCTTGATTCTTTTTTTAGAATATCAAATATTTTTTAGAATATTTTTTTATTTTCATAAAATTACTATCACCATATTTAGAGCTTGTTTTCTCTCTTTTTTATTTTATTTTTATTATTTTCTAGAACATGAATTAGGCTTTTTTTTAAGTCTTTTTTTGAATTTACTTTGTTTATAATTTGACATTATTATTATCTCCTTTTATGAATTTATTCCATATCATTTTTTTGGCATTTTATTTATGATGGTTGTAGCCGACAAAACATGTATTGAAACAAAGTTTGTATTTTTTATTTATACATATCATTTCTCCAGCCCATTATTATTATTATTATTATTAAATGGTAGCATTTGACTTTATTTTTAAATGCTTTATGTTGATATTAAATTTGTGTATTTATGAATGTTGTAGATTAATTTAGAATTTATGTGTACATGCATGTGGCTATTTGCATATTTTTCACAAATTAATCAAGTAGAATGTAGTTACTACTTCATTACATAATCTTTAAAAGAAAATTTCATATAATAAAAAAATACAGTGACAAATCAAAATATACAATATAGAGATTAAGACTTAGAGGATATTTACCTTATATTGAGTTTTGATAGTTGAGGATTTGATGTAAATTTCTTTAATGTTTACTGATTACACTATCTGTACTCAGTAAATTTATGATGTCTTGTATTTAGAATTTTCGGTCAATTTCCTCTTACTAGGAAATTGTTTTATATTTCTCATTGCTGTATTTTCTATATATTTTTCAATCTCTAAAAATTTTTTTGATCAATAATATCTCTAATTTTCATTTTTTTTTTATCCTTTTTTCTTATTATCCTCTTTTCCTTCTTTGTGTTCTTCTTTTATAGTAGATTTTAACTAACTCTTTTTTTTTTTATTTCTCCCTTAATTGTTGTAGGAAACATGGCAAGAAAGGAGTAGTTGTTTTTCTTTCTTTTTTTTTTAATTTTTTTATATATTTGGTGTAATATTATAAATATTTTATTAATAATCATATTTATGTATTTTTAATTACTGTCCTTTTTTTAAAGGAGAATGGATTACTACACAACTTACTTCAAACTCATATCTATAATATTTCAAACTCATATCAGTAATACAAACTTATATCAATAATATAAACTTATATCAACTCATATCAAACTCATACCAACTCATGCTAACTCATATCAACTCATACCCACTAATTTTAAACTCATATCAACTCATACTAACTCATATCAAGCTCATACCAACTCATACCAAACTCATATCAAACTCATACCAATTATACCAACTCATAACAACTAATATCAAAACTTATACTAACCCATACCAACTCATATCAAACTCATATCAATAATATAAACTCATAAAAAATCATATCAAACTTATATCAACTCATATCATACCCATATAAACTCATTTTAAACTCATATCAATAATATTTCAAACTCAAATCAGTAATACAAACTCATATCAACAATATTTCAAACTCAAATCAGTAATACAAACTCATATCAATAATACA
This sequence comes from Garcia nutans, assembly GCA_947685225.1. Classification (NCBI taxonomy): domain Eukaryota; kingdom Viridiplantae; phylum Streptophyta; class Magnoliopsida; order Malpighiales; family Euphorbiaceae; genus Garcia; species Garcia nutans. The sequence continues at coordinate 7,634,990 of CANTUV010000024.1, read as the reverse complement.
AACTCATTTCAATAATACAGACTCATATTGAACTCATACCAACTCATACTAGCTCATATCAACTCATACTAACTCATACCAACTAATTTTAAACTCATATTAACTCATGCTAACTCATACAAACTCATACCAAACTCATATCAAACTCATACTAATTATACTAACTCATAACTAATATCAAAACTCATACTAACCAATACTATCTCATACCAAACTCATATCAAACTCATATCAATTATACTAACTCATAACAACTCATATCAAACCCATATCAATAATTCAATCTCATACTAAATCATGCTTAACTCATATCAAACTCATACCCAATCTAATACTATATCATACCAAACTCATATCAAACTCATACCCAATCTCATACCAAACTCATATTAAACTTATACCAATAATACTAACTCATACCAACTCATATCAAACTCATATCAATAATACAAACTCATATCACACTTATATATCAATAATACAAACTCATATATCACATTCATATCAATAATATAAACTCATTTCATACTAATTTCAAACTCATATTAACTCATATCAAACTCATATTAATTAATTTCAAACTCATATTAACTCATACTAACTCCCAACTCATATCAATAATACAAACTCATAAAAAATCATTTCAAACTCATATCATACTCATATCAACTCATTTCAACTAATTTCAAACTCATGTCTATAATATTTCAAACTCATATCAATAATATAAACTCATTTCAAACACATATCAATAATAAAAACTCATATAATCTCATATCAAACTCATACCAACTATACTAACTCATATCAAACTCGCATCAACTCATACCAACTCATATCAAACTCATACTAATAATAATAACTCACAACTTATATCAAACTCATACCAAGCTCATATTAAACTCATACTAATAATAATAACTCATAACAACTCATATCAAACTCATACTCATACTAACCCATACCAACTTATATCAAACTCATATTAATAATACAAACTCATACCAAATAATACCAAACTAATATCAAACTCATACCAATAATAGTAACTCATATCAACTCATACTAACTCATATCAAACTCATACCAACTCATACCAACTCATATCAAACTCATACCAACTAATTTCAAACTTATATCAACTCATATCAAACTCATACCAAACTCATATCAAACTCATACCAAACTCATATCAAACTTATATCAAACTCATACCAATATTACTAACTCATAGCAACTTATATCAAACACATACTAACTCATACCAACTCATATCAAACTTATATCAATAATACAAACTCATACCAAATCATACCAAACTAATATCAAACTCATACCAATAATAGTAACTCATACCAACTCATATTAACTCATACTACCTCATGCCAAACTCATATTAACTGATTTTAAATTTATATCAACTCATACCAACTCATCTCAATAATACAAATTGATATCAAACTCATATCATACTGATACCAACTCATACCCACTTATATCAAACTCATACCAACTCATTCTAACTCATATCAAACTCATATCAATACTATAATCTCATACCAAATCATATCAAACTCATATTAATAATACAAACTTATATCAAGATTAAAACAACTAATTTCAGCTTTCACACTTACTCATATCAAACTCAGGTCAAAATAATATGAAACACATCCCCAATAATATCTTATGTGAAAAATTATCTCTACTGATTATAATAACAGTATGTTCACATCTATCAAAAAAATAAGGCTTGTTTTAGTAAAAGAGTATGTAATATGCATAGTTTGTTCTTTCATATAAAGCATTTATATAACCAGAATAAAAAAAAAAGAAGCAAAAATCACCAATTAAAATCATAAATTTTACCGAAAACTAAACATTTTACAAACAAATTCCCATTCTCGCAATCAAAATAAGCACAATGAGTTAGAAGAGAGAGATCGAGAGAGAAAGAGGATAAATACATTTAGATCACCGTGAGGAACAGTGAAGAAATAACGGCTATGATAGGAAAAAGACAATAGCTTCAACCTTAAAATGCTAAAATGGAAAGAAATAGAGAGAAGAAATGGTAAAAATGCTTAACAGTGACTGACGAGGGCTTCTTGCTTCGACAGAGAGCATGAAGGAGAAGATAAAATTCGAAAATGGGGAGAGAAGGAAACTACTTCTAAAAATATGAGCGGACTTTTAAGTTCTTAAGGGTATTTTTATCTAGAAGAGTCTAATTAAGAATACTAGGGTCTAAAATTTATTAATGTTTTATTGAAGGGTATTTATCTGACAAATTCCCATGATATTATTAGTTAAATGCATGAGGTGGTGACGATCTTAGAACAAAAAATTAAACAAAAGGGTGAAGGAACCAACATGCCAAGGAGAAAAAAAAAGAAAAAAAATAGAAGATGAAGATTTCTTGCTTTGTTTGGATGGATCCTAAAAAATAAAAAGGTCCCCTCTTTTTGTTTATCTCTATTTATATTATATAAAAAAATCAATTCTTAAATATTTTTTTGATAAATGAGGATTATATTAAAATAAAATAGTAAGCAGGTACAAATAAAAGACACTAGAATGGAGAGACAGCTAATCCCAAACAACTATGGTTGCCCAAAAACACCCCATTCTAGCATCTGATACAAGTGGAAAACCTGAAGTCTCAACATTATAACGGACTGAATTAATAAAAGGTGTAGCATCCTTTGAAACAATATGAGAAATGAAACCTGGGCATTCTTCAATCGATACTTGAACATCAGTTTGTGGACTACCCAGGTGAGCAAGATTGTGGGCTGCCTTATTGCATTGACGTGGAGCATGCTGCCATCTGTAGCTGATAAAGGATTTTTAGAGCAAACGACATTCATCAAGTATTGACCCTAATTCATTTAGAAGATTGAAATTACCATTCAAAGCATCAATAATATATTTGCAATCAGATTCCATAATGAGTCTCGAAAAGCCAAGGTCAATAAATAGATAAAGACCCCAACTGAGGGCTTTAGCTTTAGCAATAGAAGGCTCCCATATTACCCGAAGAAATTGAGCTGCACAAGCTAAGACCTGGCCTTCTGCATCCCGAAAAATGGCTCCTAATCCCGCACCATTAGATCCACCAACCCCTGCATCTACATTTAATTTGATAAAACCATGTGAAGGAGCAGACCAACTCGATTGTGATACCAAATTCTGAGAGCATCTAGCCGTAAATAACCTATCCGAAGCATAGAAGGGATGTTAAGAAACCATATTCTCCATTATATTTTTTAGAGCTAAAAGGGAGAATTTTTGTTGTTCATGCATCCATCCATTTCGCAATATCTAAATATTGTAGCATATTATACTGCATAACAAAATATCTTTGGGCTTTAAAATATGCACCAAGTTTTGAAAGTGAAGCCAGCAGCCTGACATACCTGACTTAATGAAAAGTCATCCCAAATAGCATGAACAGTGTTGCAATCTCTACACAGATGTAAGGTTATTTTCTCCTTATCGCAGAAAAAATAAGGTATTGAAATGGAAACTAATCTGCGATGGAGAAGGGAATGAGTAGGTAGAATATCTAAGTAAGCATGCCATAGGAAATTAACCACCTTGGGATGCAACTTTAATTTCCATAAAGACTTCCAAAATCCATTATTTGAAGAAGAGGAGGCAGGTGGTTCTTAATGCCGAATTTGGTTAAGGGCAACTCTATAACCACTTTTAACTAGATAATGACCAGTAAAATGAAAATGTCAGCCAATGGAATCTTAGCTATATGAATTTATAATATGAATGTTGATGATTCTCTTAACATCAACTGGCAAGAAAACTTCGCTTAGTAGTGTCAATTTCCATGATCTACTACCACCATCAATTAACTTGTCTACCGTAGCTTCTGGAGATAGACCATTACAAGGGGAGATGGACTTAAAGGAGTACGGTTAGGGAATCCATCTATCCTCCCAAATCTTTATGCTTCTTCCATTCCCAATTCTCCAGCAAGAGCCAGCCCGAAGAACCTCTCTACCCCATAATATACTGCACCAAGTGAAGCTGGAAGAAGGGCCAATTTTAGGTTGAAGAAACAAACAAGTCAAGTAATATTTGGCTTTAAATAAGCAAGTGATAAGAGAGTTAGGGTTCACAATCAATCTCCAACCTTGTTTTGCAAGAAGGGCCTGATTAAAACTTTCAAAATCAAGAAAGCCCAATCCTTCATCTTCTTTAGGCTTACACATATGGTCCCATTTACAAAGGTGCATTTTCCTTTCTTCGCCTTTTTCCCCCACCAATAATGACTGATCATAGCATGCAACTCATCACATATGAAAGATGAAAGGTAAAAACACTGCATGATGTAGGTAAGAATCACTTGAGCAACTATTTTCACGAGAAGCTCCTTGCCCGCCCATGACAGAAATTTCTCTTTCTAATCACTTAATTTTGATCACATTTTGTCCTTGATTTTATTAAAGAGAAGGCGTTTGGACCTCCCCACAATAGTAGGTAAACCCAAATAAATGGCATAATGATCCACTTTCCTAACACCTAAAGAAGAGGCCACAGACTGTTTCTCTAAGCTACTAACGTTAGCACTGAAGGAAACTTCAGACTTAGAAAAGTTAACTTTTTATCCCGAGAGAGATTCATATTGCTGTAACACTTGGGAAATAGCCTTCAGTGCAGAGAAGAAATAAATAAGGAGAGATGGGATCTCCTTGTCTTAAGCCTCTTGAAGGTTTAATGATGCTTGAAGGAACCCCATTCACCAAGATTGAATAAGAGACCGAAGTAACCAAATTCATCACTGTTCTAACCTAAGGAATTGAAAAACCCAAATGAATTAGGATAGCTTCCAAATAAGACCATTCGATCCTATCATAAGCTTTGGGCATGTCCAATTTAAGAGACATTACTCTCCTACTGCTCTTTCTGTGATCCTTCATAAAGTGAAACACTTCAAATGCAGTGAGAATATTATCGGTAATTAAGCGTCCTTGTACAAAGGCACTTAGGGTAACATCAATAATTTCAAGTAGGACTACTTTTAATCTGTTTGGAAACACCTTAGTAGAAATTTTACAAATTACATTGCATAAATTGATGGGTCTAAATTCAGTAATATTTTTGGGGATCAAACATATGTTGGTGTGATTGAAATTCAAAGGCATCTCACCATCATTAAGGGATTTCAATGTCACTTTCACCATATCATTGCCCACTATCTTCCAATATTTCTAGAAAAAAAAAGTGAGGTAAGCCATTAGGTCCAGGTGACTTTGCGGGATGCATCACTTTAAGTGCTTGAAAAATTTCCTCTACTGTGTAAGGTCGATTGAGGGTTCCATTCATGTCTTCAGTTACCTTACATTGTACAAAGGGGAGATCAGCTACTGTAATATTAATATTATATTCAGAAGAAAATAAATTATCATATAATTGAACAATATGATTTTGTAGTTCCGATCCCTAAAGCTCCCATCCATTTTCATCACATAAAGAATGTATGAAATTTTGACTACGTCTATTTGAAGCTACAACATGAAAATAACAAGTATTTCTATTTCCCTCTGATAGCCAGTGAACCTTAGCATGTTGGAGCCACATCAATTCTTCCCTGTGATCTATTTCAGAGATTTGATCTTTAAGAGTCCTTCTTTCTTCAAGATTCTGTGAACCCAAGAGGGGGAGGTGCTCTAATTATCAAAGAAGCATCAATTTTTGAGTTTTTAGGCTACCAAAACTCATTTTGCTCCAGGCTTGTAATTGGTGACTGCAAAGTTGAACTTTATCACTCCATGCCCCCATGAGAATCAGTATTCTAACTATTTTTAATAACCTCTAGATAGTCAGAATCTCGAGACCACATAGCTTCAAATCGAAAGGATTTATTTTGGGTATTAAATCTCTTTTTGTTTCCTTAATCATAAAAAATGATAGGTAGATGATCGGAACCATTGTGAAATACATGAAAGAGAGCATAATCTAGGAACAAAAGCCTCTAAGTAGGTGAGATCAACATCTTGTCCAGCCTTTCTTCCACAAATTCTTGGCTTGATCTTCTTTTGTCCTATGTAAACGGATACCCTTTATAACCTACGTTGGATAGATTGCAATAAAAAATCGCTTCCTTAAAAGCATTAACAGCCCCATCATTTCATTAAACCCCTCCCCTCCCCCCAATTTTTCACAGTGCATAAGAATTTCATTGAAATCCCCAATAACCAGCCAAGGAAGGGTAAATTATGAGTACAACTGACGTAGGAGTGCCCAGGAACGGTGTTTATTTTGAGTTTCAGGCCACCCATTAAAATAAGTTAACCTCCAATTCACGTTCTTTTAATCTTTAACCACAAAGTCCATATGATGAGTAGAAAAAGATTGTAGATCCAACACAACTGAATCATCCCAAAGGAGTGAGAGACCTCCACCACCATTTCTGTCCTTAAAAGTAATGCAATTCTTGTAACCCAGTTTAGTCTTGACAAGTTTCATTTTATTTTCAGTTACTCGTACTTCCATGAGGAAGACTAGATTAGGAGTCTGGGACTTGAGCAAATGTCCCAAGTTAGCAACTGCTGAGGGACTACCTAAACCTTGACAGTTGTAGATGAGAAGCCTCGTGGTGATAGGCAATCGGTTACCTCAGAACCGGTTGTTTTAAAGGATCGAGTGTGGGAGGAAAATACTGAGTGCCTTTTTGACGTTTCTAGACTTCTAAATCATTCATCAAAATCCTATCCATACATTCATAATGAGACCTCTTTGATACAGAGGTGAGTTAGGACATGTTCACTCCACTATTATGTTTATCCCTCGCCAATCTTTTCCAGGAGGATTTCTTACGAGCATATGTAGATAGATCTTCAGAGTTTGGGTTTAACTGATTGTACAACATGTCATTTTCTACTTGTTCTACTATCTGGGTAGACAGTCGAATCTTTCCTTTAGGTTCTTTTGTGATCGGTTGGGAATCCATATGAACCTTTGCTTAATTTTGCTGAGTCAGTGGCAAAGGAATTACTTGAGGGTGGAAAGCAAGTGGTTCATTACATGTTACAGTACAGTGATGGGAATGATTGCCATTTTTCTGACTGTTTACACTATGAGAACTATAATGTGAGGAGGGGGAATTGTTCAACATATTTAACACATCCTTGAGAGACTTGCTTAAGCTAGTAGATCTCCCAGTCCTATGAGATTTTGCCCTAGTGTTTATGCTAGTTTGATGGAGACCCGCCAACAACCTTGATTCTCTATCTTTTTCAACTGGATTTCTTAATTGGAAACCCTTCTTTAGGGAGACCTTAAGCCATTCTCCGTATTGAGTATCGTATTTGTTCCCCCTTTGTCACAATCAGTAACAGAGTGCCTTAAAACACCACAACCATAACAAAAATTCTGGAGTCGTTCATACTTGAGCTTGATCCACTTCACCTCATCACCCAGTTTCAATAACACACCTTTACGCAAAGCCTTATCAACATGAATAGAAACTTTGAATCTCAGGTAATTTGACCAACCCAAGAAATCTCCATCGTCTGCTTCAACAAGCGTCCCCATAAGGTTGGCAATAATCTCCACCGTCTTCCTTGATAGCCACATGAAAGGTATATCATAAGCTCTCACCTAAAAATTCGTATCAGGAAATAGTGCCATTGAGGGAGTGTCATTCATCTTCATAGGTCATAAGATTAGTAGCTGGTCATCCAAGCACCAGGGTTCTGAATCCAGAACCCTTTGTCGACCTATTTCTATATAGAACTAGAACACAAAAAAAATTTTCCCCAATCGATGAAAGCTACAACCTTTATGCAGTCTCAAACTTTTCATCATAGTTGATCTCAAAGAAGGGACATTAAAATCTTTTATGGTTAGAAGCATACAGACCAAACACAATGAGATTCTAAAGTGCTGAGAGCTTTGCAAGTTGGGGTCCAATTGCATTTTGCCAATAACATTGTCATCTGAAGTTAATTGTAAAAAGGCGAACAAATCATCAATATCCCCTATTTCTAACATATCTCGGTGAAAAGATAGAGTCCAATGTGCATAAAGATCCAATCTAATACACTCTAAAACAAGATAGGAGGTCATAGGAAAGGAGGGAAGAAAGAAAAGGAGGAGAGGAACCCTAGCCGAGACCCGAGAGATAGAAACCCAATGAAAGGGAGGAGAGACTCTCTACAGGAGAGGAGTCTTTTTCATGTTCCATTCTTAAATATTATTTCCTATGTCTTTTCATTTTTTTATTATTTATAATAAAATAATATTATAAATTTATTTAATGAAATAATTCTTTTCATCTCATTTAATTTTATATTTAAAAAAGTGATTTACAAAAATATTAAAATATTATTATTTTAAAATTAATTAATTAACTATTTAAACTCCTATTGAAAAGTCTATTATCGTAAACTATTACACATATATATTTAATTGGTTTTCATTAGGTGCCAAAACTCAAAATCATATTTTACTGTAAATTATATTATTTATGTAAATATACAAATTGATATTCCTATAGTTATAAGTCTAAACAAATGTGACATTTTGGATAAATAACAGCTCTTAGACTGTCTTGACACTTATAATTATAAATATTGCATTTAAATATTGCATTAAAAATTGCATATGCTATTTTTTTTTTGTTATTTCAATTACATTTGCAATTATAAAAACTGAAGTGAAGTCTGAATAAATAATTATTTAAAAAAAATCCAAACAGAGAACAAATTAACACCTATTATTTTAAAATGAAATTTAATATATATATATATATATATATATAGTTGGACAAAGAGTAATTAATATTACACTCGTTTTATGTTCTGAGCAACTTTCATTAAGAATTCATCAGTAATCAAAATGATGTCTTTAATATTTCCTAGCAAAACAGTCAATATGAAGGATTGCTTCTTACAAAAGATTTTATTACAGAACGGATGCATATCAATTTAATCAATAAAAAAATAAAATTAATTATTTTTTAAATATAAATTTTAGTATTTTGTCATACTAGAATTTAAAATAAATTTTAAATTAAAAAATTTTGATTTATTATTTTTAGTAATTTTTATTTTGATTGAAAATTTTAGAGAAAATTACACGGAACACTGAACATTAAATTTATATTTACAAAAATAAAAACAGTGTAATTTTTTTTTAAATATACGGATGTGTGCTTTTTTTACGCTGTTTTTTATTTTTTTCTGTTCTAATATATATTTTTTAATTTTTAATATTTTATTTGTATTTGTATTTTTTAATTTATAAATAAATTTTTTATTTTTACATTCTCGTTATACACACAAAAAATTAAACATATACATAACATATTTGTAATATATCCATAATACGCTTAAAATAAACAGTAATATATATGTAATATATCTACAATATATTTGTAACATATTCTCAATATATATATTATAATTAATCAACATATAAATGTTAGAAAACACATATTTATTACATATATACTATAGTTAAACAAAATATAAAAATTTTACAATATATAAAGGTTAAAAAATAATATATGCACAATATATATATGACATATCTATAACATATATACAATATATCTAAAACATATAAAATTATATTATAAAATGATATTTCTTAATTTTTTTTAAAAAAGTTTTATGAAATTATATTATTTTCTCCTAAAGGTATTATTTTACAAAATAATATTAGAAATAAACTCAATTTTTATAATTTTTTTGAAGAATATTATAACATATACATAACATATCTATAACTTATACAAATTATAAAAATATGGTAAGGTGAGCTATTTTTATAATTTTATAAATTTTTTAGGTATTTTAAAAATTTTTTATATCAACAGTATTTTTAAAAAAACTTTTTGTTTTGTAGTTAATTTTGTAAAAAGCCTAAAATTTTATTAAACAACTTAAAATGATTAAGTCCAAAAATTTTAAATTTTAAATACTGAATGACATTATTAAATGCTCTCTAAAATTGAAATGGATTTCTTTTTATGAAGAAATATCTTATTAAATTTATTGAGAAAAATAATCTGAGAGTATAATTAACTGTTTTCAAACTTTTAAATTTAAAAAATAAATTTTAACAATATCTATCATTATCTCTAATATAATCTTATTCTTAACAATTCCAGTAATAACATTGGCTATAGCGTGATTAATATATATAGCTAGCTAGGTTGGTTTGATAAAAAAAATCAAACAATTAGATATCAAGATTAAACTAAGCGTGGCCACGGTTCTGTTGAACCATTGAATCAGACCGACAATTACGGTTCGATTAACCGTAATTAAATATTTAGAACCGGAATCAGAACCTTCCTTTAAGGTTCCGGTTCAGGTTCCAAAATATTTAAACCGGAACCGAACAGGCGGTTCCGGTTCAAAACCGAAAAATAAAAAAATAAAAAAAAAATTAAGAATATTTTATGAAAATAAAAAAATTCAAAAAATCTATAAATACACTATCTTTTTAATTCATTTTCTAATTTTTACACAATTTCTCTTAATAATCAAATTTTAATTATCTAATTTAACTCTAAATTCTTCAACCCTCAATTCTATAATTTCTACACTCTTAAATTCTTCTTCTTATTATTTGTTATTTATTATTTATTATTTATTCTTATTATTATTTATTATTATTGTTAGTAATATTTATTGTTTATTATTATTATTATTTTATTATTATTATTAGTATTTATTAGTATTGCTAGTAATATTTATTGTTTATTAATTATTATTATTTTGTTATTATTATTATTAGTAATTGTTATTGTTATCATTGTTAAAAATTATTATTATTATTATTATTATTATTATTATTATTAAAATGACAAGTTCTAGTCATTTTTATAATATAAGTGATGAAGAGTAAATTTCACAATAATATATTAATATTTTGAATGATGAATAAAGAAGTAAATTGACAAGTGCAAGACACATTATTTATATTTATTGAATATTTCAAATGTAATATTAAATATTTATAATTATAATTTATATAATTAATTGATTTTTAGTAATTATGTTCAAATATTTTTTTTAATTTTTTCTTTATACTTTAATTGTAATATTAAATATTTATAAATAATATCATTTGATTTAACTTAAATAATATTATTAAATTTATAAGTGGTGTTTAATCTCATAAAAAATATTATCATGTATCAATAATAGTATTTTCTTTTAAATATAATTTTTTAAAAAAATTAATTTGAACCGGCGGTTCAAATCGGAACCGAAACCGGACCGATTTTTTAGGGTTTGAACCGTAACTGAACCGACTCTTACCGGTTAAGGTTAAGGTTCATAAAAATTATAAATCGAAACCGGCAGTTCTGGTTAACCGAACTGTGGCCATGGTTAAATTAAATATATAAAAATAATAGTAAATATTTTTTTAAAAAAAATAACACATAAAAATATATGTATATAAAAAATAATGACTGAATATATAATGATAATATTAAAAGAAAAGAAAATATAAAATATTAATGATATAAGATAAAAAAAATATAAAATAAATTCTATAGGATTGAATTGGTTCCTTCTAATATGATTTTCAAACCAAGCATTGAATTTGCGTTTATTTTATTTATTTAATATAGCGACGTGATTTTCTACATGATTTTATCCATAACGTATAAAGCCCTGTGATAGACTGCTAGCTTAGCTAGGAACGTAATTAATGAATATCCGAATATTTGAATACTCTTGTGCTTAATAATTATGAGGTTAGACAATGTGATTTTCATTAAACAATATTTCATATTTAAAGTTTATAATTATGATTGAGAAATGTAATTAGAAATATACGTTCGGTTAATCGGTTAATTAACTTATTAAATTTAAATATAAAAAAATTTTTAATATTTTTTTAATAAATTAACTGAATTTTAATTTCTATTGACTTGACTAATTAATCAAATTAGTTTGGTCAATTTGATTAATTTTTTATTAAATCAGTTTCACATATCGATTAACAATGTAATTTTTTTATTTCTTTTTTTTTATTTTTTTATTTCAAAACAAAAAAAAAGAGAGTTTTTTTGTTGGAACGCTTGGACAGATCAGATTTGTTAGAAGAGAAAAAGAGTGGCGTTGCAAGATTTGAAGCCTCAACTTTGACGATAGGCATTTCAGGCTCAATGGCAGAAACCATAATAGAAGGAATTGGTGGTAATAGCAATGGCAGCGGTATCGAAACGCAGCAGAGAAATGAACTTTCATTGGTAAATGTTTGCTTTTTGGGAACCCAAGATAATGAAAGAAAAAAGATCACTGTAATTACATTGAAGAACAATGGCAGAATAACGGAGACGAAGAAAGATAAAATTTTTAAATAAAAAAAAAATTTCAAATGAATTTATATTAAATTTTATATTCACATTAAATAATTAAATGATGAAATTTTTATTATTTTTATTTTAATATATAAATACTATAAATTATATAAATATAAAATTAATTATAGTTTTATATTATATAAATATAAGTATATTAATTATATATATATAAATACATATACTTTTTTATGAAAAAAAAAATATATATATATATGTAAATATACATATATACATAGGTGCTAAGAGAAGGCAATGGACCCCATGCCCTTTTGATTCCGTCCTGCCAAAGAAAGTGACCTTCCAAATCCCTCTAATGGAAATCACAATTTCACTGAAAAACAACTCTCAAGAACATCAATCGAAGCCCCAAAATGCCAATAAAATCAATAACAACAACAACGATGAATTGAAAGGTTTATCTATGATGCTAGCCAGTGTTATTAGGCATTTCAATCTAAAGCTCAAGACACTATACAAAGCCAAGACAAACTTAATTTCGCCATTGATTGTCTCACTAGAGTTAATTATTTAATGGGTTTTTCATTTTTTTTTTATATATTGCACAGAAAAGATGGAATCTTTATGGGGTTTTAATGGTGACAGAGTTTGTAATTAAATTTGGTAGAGTAGAGTTAGATTCAATTATAAGAGTAGGAAGCTCTAACAACAATGCAGCAACCTCTAACTCATCATCTCTATTATACTTGGGCCAGTAGTGGGCATTGGCGCTGCTATTACTTATCTGTTTCATTTTGTTTTTCAAACGTTTAATCGAGTAACCAGACTTGATTAATTGACTGAAAATCAAACTCCGTTTGATACCGTAACCAAATCAATCGCAAATGTATGTGGTCAGTTAACATTTAATACTCACCCCTAATTGTAATTTTAAAAGTTCTTAATTGCTTAAATTAAATATGAAGTTGTATTTATTATACTTAACGACACAACATTTAGTTTTTATAAATTAATTAAAAATTATTTATTATTAAAGAAAATAATAATAAAAATTAATAATTTATGTTCATAATATAAAAAGATTATAATGTAATTCACTAATTTTACTTTTTGATTAATGACTAATTTATGATGATGAAAAACATTAAAGGAGACTAAAGAAGAGGCCTTTGTATTGTTGAACATAAAGCACTCGAGCTACAGAGAAGAATTCTACTGTACATATGTCGGGCTACTATCTAACTGACTGAAAGTACTGAGTTGAGCTGAGCTGGCAAAGGTGTAACAAATTTAGCCGGTTATAACCACTAGTAACAAACATGTGGGTGTGTTCTTGTGGTTCTGTGTGTACAATAAACAACAACATGATGATAACATAATGGCTAGTTGGCCCGATAGCAATTTCTCTCTATAAAGGAAGGGCTTAAAAATAGTTAGATTTAAAGAAGGGCTTTTCACAAAAATACAAAAAAAATTAAAAATAATTTTAAATTTATTGTATTTATAATGATTTTATTAGTTTACAATGAGTTTTGATATGTGCATTATTTGGTACTTTTATTGTCTACATTATTATGCATTTTTGGATTATTTATGTGCTTAATTCACTTTGTTAGACAATTTTTAGCAATTAAACAATATTTTAGTTGCATTTGGAATAATTTAATTAAATCGGTAAAATTCCAGCATCTTTGTTATCTTGACCCTTGTTTAGTTTTTCAGAGATATATGGGGTTGTAGACCTTTAAATTGGAATCCGTTTGATGTGTTGGAAAGATGAAACAGAGTTCTACAATTGTCTAAGAGAAACCAGAAGCTAATTCAATCTCAATATTGATCAAATTCAGCTCTGAAGTTTAAAGCTATATGCTGTATAACTAAGCACGACCTGTTCTACTGTGAACTTCATATCTGGAGCTCCAAGTGTCAAAACAAGACAAACCCAGGCCCATTATAAAGACATCGCTACAAATGTCATGAAGACCATTTATTGAAATGGTGTCGTTTTGAGAGTCAAAGATGGCAGCTAAGTTGGTGTTTCTGCTACAATGTACTCAGAGAGGGCTGTTACGGTTTTTAGGTCATATCTGGAGCTGTGAGGCTCGGCTTCAAGCGAGCCTTATCTCGTTAGAATCGTGAGAAAGAGATTTTCAAAATTGTTGAAGAAGTCAGAACCATATTCGAAAAGGAGGGTGCCAAAAATAGGGGAAGATCAGAACAGAATATTTTTTCATCTCAAAATCCCTAATTAATTGGGGATTCTTTTCTATTCTTCAAAAGGAAATGTAAGGAGCAGGGGGAGGATCATCTAAACTTCTTTCACCATCTATTCAGAGGTTCAATTTAATTCTTTTTAGTTATTGTAAGCCATGAGTGGCTAATTTCTTTACACCAATTCAAGGGATTTATCACCTTGCACTTTTGCGAGACGGGTTTTAAATGAGTAGTTTCTTCTTGAATATCTGTTGTTTCTTGTTCTTATTGAATTGATTCTATTGAATTCTTTGCTAAAAAGGCCTATTAATGAATTGTTTGGTAGGATTAAGTGTTATTTCAAATTTCATAATCCGTAATTGTTATGAAAGTTTGAATGTTAGTAGCAATTAGGTATTACTGATTATATTTCAGATTTTCAGTAATAATCTATAGAGACAATAGGGTTGAATTAAATGGTTTATGCTTTATAAATTGTTGTTTAAGTTTAACTACTTCCTGATTCTTAATGCTTTTATTAAATTGAAAGAGATTGCTTAATACCCGATCGTTTGATAATTAGAGTTAATGAGGGTGCTGAGCTCAAGTTAACGAAATAGGGGAGTTTTGGGAATTTATCATGCTTTTTGGTAAATTTCAGTTAAGTATTCAAAGAGTAATTAAATCATAAGTTGTTTGTGATCAATTGTGCATTGGATTAGAAATCACCTTGAATTGGTTCTTCATCAATTTGCATTACTACTTCAGTTTAATTAATTAATTTTCTTTTTGAATTGTTAAGATGAATTTTTCACAAACAAACCCCCCCCCCCCTTCTTTTTACACAAAAATTAAGATTTCAGTCTCTAGGGTTCGACCTGAATTCACCACTTCTACAATTAAATTCAGTAATTTAAATTTGGTGGAATCGACAAACATCAAATTTTTGGCGCCGCTGCCGGGGACTGAAAGTTTATTATTTTGTGTTTTTATTTTGTTAAAATTGTGGTTTTACCTTTGTGTAGTATTTTGGTTTTCAGGTTTGTGGTGAAAAGTGCAGTATTATTTTTCAAGAAGGAGAATTTAAGTGTTTGTGATGAATTTAAGTGCAGTATTATCCGTAATCATCCGCTCAGATGAAACTTGACCCAAAGTAGCTTGTTTAGCTAATTTCCTCAAGTGTTTAGCTGTCTTCTCTACTTCAGGATCAAAGAGAATTTCACCAGACTGAGAACTTCTAGTCATAAACCAAGTGACTTAAATTCTCCTTCTTGAAAATAATACTGCACTTTTCACCACAAACCTGAAAACCAAAACACTACACAAAGGTAAAACCACAATTTTAAACAAAATAAAAACACAAAATAATAAACTTTCAGTCCCCGGCAGCGGCGCCAAAAATTTGATGTTTGTCGGTTCCACCAAATTTAAATTACTGAATTTAACTGTAGAAGTAGTGAATTCAGGTCGAACCCTAGAGACTGAAATCTTAATTTTTGTGTAAAAAGAAGGGGGGGTTTGTTTGTGAAAAATTCATCTTAACAATTCAAAAAGAAAATTAATTAATTAAACTGAAGTAGTAATGCAAATTGATGAAGAACCAATTCAAGGTGATCTCTAATCCAATGCACAATTGATCACAGACAACTTATGATTTAATTACTCTTTAAATACTTAACTGAAATTTACCAAAAAGCATGATAAATTCCCAAAACTCCCCTATTTTGTTAACTTGAGCCCAGAACCCTCATTAACTCTAATTATTAAATGATCGGGTATTAAGCAATCCCTTTCAATTTAATAAAAGCATTAAGAATCTGGAAGTAGTTAAACTTGAACAACAATTTATAAAGCATAAACCATTTAATTCAACCCTATTGTCTCTATAGATTATTACTGAAAACCTGAAATATAATCAGTAATACCTAATTGCTACTAACATTCAAACTTTCATAACAATTACGGATTATGAAATCTGAAATAACACTTAATCCTACCAAACAATTCACTAATAGGCCTTTTTAGCAAAGAATTCAATAGAATCAATTCAATAAGAACAAGAAACAACAAATATTCAAGAAGAAACTACTCATTTAAAACCCGAGTCTCGCAAAAGTGCAAGGATGATAAATCCCTTGAATTGGTGTAAAGAAATTAGCCACTCATGGCTTTCAATAACTAAAAAGAATTAAATTACCTCTGAATAGATGGTGAATGAAGTGTAGATGATCCTCCCCCTGCTCCTTACATTTCCTTTTGAAGAATAGAAAAGAATCCCCAATTAATTAGGGATTTTGAGATGAAAAAATATTATGTTCTGATCTTCCCCTATTTTTGGCTCCCTCCTTTTCGAATATGGTTCTGACTTCTTCAACAATTTTGAAAATCTCTTTCTCATGATTCTAACGAGATAAGGCTCACTTGAAGCCGAGCCTCACAGCTCCAGATATGACCTAAAAACCGTAATAGCCCTCTTTGAGTACATTGTAGCAGAAACACCAACTTAGCTGCCATCTTTGACTCTCAAAACGACACCATTTCAATAAGTGGTCTTCATGACATTTGTAGCGATGTCTTTATAATGGGCCTGGGTTTGTCTTGTTTTGACACTTGGAGCTCCAGATATGAAGTTCATAGTAGAATAGGTCGTGCTTAGTTATACAGCATATAGCTTTAAAATTCAGAGCTGAATTTGATCAATATTGAGACTGAATTAGTTTCTGGTTTCTCTTAGACAATTGTAGAACTCTGTTTCACCTTTCCAACGCATTAAACAGATTCCAATTTAAAGGTCTACAACCCCATATATCTCTGAAAAACCAAACAAGGGTCAAGATAACAAAGATGCTGGAATTTTACCGATTTAATTAAATTATTCCAAATGCAACTAAAATAATATCTAATTGCTAAAAATTGTCTAACAAAGTGAATTAAGCACATAAATAACCCAAAAATGCATAATAATGTAGACAATAAAAGCACCAAATAATGCACATACCAAATTCCCCACACTTATCCCGTGCTTGTCCTCAAGCATGACTCAAAACTCAAATTAACTCTATATAGGAGCCACAAACTTCACCTTAAAACTCAATCCAACATATGCAAATCTCTAAACAATTCAACATCACAATTGAGAACTCAACTATCAATATCATTTCATTATTATGAACACAATTGAAGAAGGTTACACTAAGGATTCATAAAATATGCACACACACTCTCGAAATTTGAATCGACAAGCATTTAATTGAGCACTTAATAAAGCGTCAAAAACACATTTTCATAGCTTCATAATAAAAACGGGTGAATGTCCATATACTCTCCTCCAAATCCCCTCTCCACTAATGTAGAACAAATTTCAACTCTAGATCAATAGGTCTTTTATTCGGGTTGGCTAGGGTGAAGTTACAAATGAAAGGATAATGTAAGGATGAAGACAAATGAGAAAAATAAGTCTTTTAACAAACAACTAAATAGAGCAATACATAAACTAACTAACTAATACTCAAACAAGGACAATTTCAACTCAAAATAACATAATTACAGCAGACTGAAATGATCAAATACTAATATTAAACTGGGATTGACTTCTTCTTTCTTTTTCATTCAAAATTTTTTTTTCTTTTTTTTTCAAAATAAACTTACACATCATAATACTTTTTACAATGGACTCAAACTGATAAAAATTTAAACATATAAGTCACAAGGACAATTTATTCGTAAAATAACAAAGACCAAGACAATTACTCAAAACTAACACTTTAGCATGCTCAACAACAACCTATAAGACTATTTTCTCATTTAAAGGGTGGTAGGTAAAGAGCTTTTGGTATATATGGCTACATTGTGGGCTATGAAAAAAATTTAGAGTACGCATTCAGCATACTACGTGGGCTAGAAGGGGTTGGAAGAACGGTAACAACTAGGTATGATAACTTAAAGGGTATAACGACGGCCAAAAGAGCGCCTAAATCATTTCCAAAGTTAAGATCCAACCTAAAGATTTTGCCTCAAGGGAACGTAAAAGAGAGTTCTAGCGTTCGTGAAGCTATCCTAAATTTTTGCTTCAAAAATTGCTCTCAAAAACACCTATCAAAAGAAACTAAGTTTTGAAAAATATATTTTTAGAATTCAAAGTGTAAACAACTTCAACCAAGGTTCATACGTGCAGTAATGGTTAATCTCAAGCTAAAATTCTCGCTCACTAGTCTCATCAATTAAAGTTCTCATAAATGTTAAACAAAGTAACAAAGGCAAAGCTCCCCTCTCTAGAGTTTCTAAGAGTTCCAAATCATGTTATAAAGACACCATAACCCCATTGAGTAAGTCCCAAAATTAGTTCGACACATCAAAAATTTAAAAAATTTTACTCAAATATACCATGGGATAAGTGGTTAAATGTAGTTTAGAAGCATTTTTTTTTCTCAAAACAGTCAAAATTTACTTGAAAATTCAGCAGCATTATCATCACATGAAGCATAAAAACCATCAAATAAAAACACCCCTAATAGTAAAACCCTTCCCCACACTTATTTCATACATTGTCCTCAATATGTACAAATCTCAATTAATCACAAAGAAGGGTCACAAGAAAGTAAACAGGAGTAAAAGTGTAGAAATACTGCCCTGTTGCACTGAAATTTACTCATCAATAAATTGCAAACAAAAGTCAGGCTGCTGTCTAGTAACGGGTACCTGCTGCAGAATCAAATGCAAAACACAAGCCAGACAAAACAAGCAAACAAGTGGCTGGCTGGTCACTTTTTCACACAAAATTACTAACAATCTCAACCATATTCACCATTCGTTACCTACCCAGCTCTGCAGAACCTAGAAACAACTAATTGGAACCAAAGTAACTTAAACTCACACCCAAAAGAATGAAAACCAACACACATACCAAGCAAAACAAAGTATCCATAACAATTGACATCCAATTTCCAAAATTTTTATGCCAATCAAGAACTTTAGTGATAGAACCAATTAATCAAATTGTATACACAGGAATAAATTCAATCTTGTGAAAAAGGTTTTGGCTGCACACTCTCAGTTTGAGTTAAAATTCCTAACTGGACAATTTAAAGACCAATTGCATTTATGTGTGACATCTCAGTTCATGCACTTTAGATGGAAAATAAGCATTCTAACAAACACAGAACCTAAATAGTAACTCAATTCTCAATTGCCTTAACAAAACATTGATCTGGCCAACCAATACATGCTCACAGACATATGAATTCGAAAATAATGAGAATTTCAAGCCAAGAAAAACAGACATGAAGCAATTCGAGAAGAGAATCAGTGAACACTGACCTGGTGATACGAATTAGAAGGAAACCCAAGATTATGGGTGAAGTTGCTCTTTAGAACTGACCTCTATTAACCTCCTTTGCTGAATTCCAGTATAGCAGAGGCGGTGAATGCTTCAAAACTTCATAAGAAAGAGCAAAGATGGTGCGAATTTGAGGTTTGGGTTTTGCTCTGACTCACCGACGGGAATCAATTGGAAAAGAAGATGGTGTAGGGTAGAGGACGGGTCTACGATTTGAAGGAACTTCTTCTAATGATCGAACAAGAACCCCTGAGCAGAGGAAATCGCGAGTTTTGCGAGAGGAAGAGGGGAAGGTCATTTCTCTATTTATTCCATCTTCTTTTTACCCAGAACTGCAGATTCAAAATTTAACAAAAGGAAGAAGATGACATTATTTATTTATATATATGTGTAAATAAATAAAATAGAGCAAAATTCTGGGTTGCCTCCCAAAAAGCACCTTTGTTTATCATCGTTGGCTCGACATAGTCGCAGCAATCTTCTTCAATCCAAATAAATTGGATCAATCAATTTGATTTCCTCCAGTGAATGCTCTTGAAAGCCTTCATAAAATGGCTTGAGTCTATGGCCATTGACTTTGAACACCTTCTTAGTTCCTAAACTTTGAATTTCAACAGCACCATAAGAAAACACATTAGTAACAATAAACGGTCCAATCCAACGAGAACGCAACTTACCAGGCATTAACTTCAATCTAGAATTGTACAATAAAACTTTTTGCCCAACCAGAAACTGCTTCCTTAAAATTAATTTATCATGAAATGCTTTTGTCTTTTCTTTATAAATCTTAGAATTTTCATAAGCATCAAGACGAATCTCCTCTAACTCCTATAATTGTAACTTTCTTTCCACACCAGCAGCATCTAAATCAAAATTACAATGTCTAACAGCCCAAAAAGCCTTATGTTCTATCTCAACAGGAAGGTGACACATCTTACCAAAAACCAACCTGTAAGGGGACATACCTATGGGTGTTTTATAGGCAGTCCTATAAGCCCACAAAGCATCATCAAGTCTAAGGCTCCAGTCCTTTCTATTTGGCTTCATTGTCTTCTCTAGGATGGACTTCACCTCTCTATTAGACACCTCAGCTTGCCCACTTGTTTGAGGATGATAAGTTGTAGACACTATGAAAAACACCATATTTCTTTAATAATGCTTCCACAGCTCTATTACAAAAATGAGTGCCTCTGTCACTGATTAAAGCTCTAGGAATTCCAAACCTACTAAAAATTTTTGACTTGATAAAATCTACAACAGCTTTAGAGTCATCAGTTCTGGTGGCTTTAGCTTCCACCCATTTAGAAACATAATCAACAGCAAGAAATATATAAACAAAACCAAAAGAAGAAGGAAATGGACCCATAAAATCGATTCCCTACACATCAAAAATTTCACATAAAAGTATTGGGGTCTAACTCATCTCATTCCTTCGAGATATACTTCCTGTTCTCTGACATTGTTCACAATTTTTACAGAAAATATATGCATCACGAAAAATGGTAGGCCAATAAAAACCACAATCCACTATCTTCCTACCTGTTCTCTTAGACCCAAAATGACCACCACATGCAAATGAATGACAAAAAACAAGAATTGATTCAATCTCATTATCAGGAACATATCTCCTAATAATTTGATCAGAACAAAATTTCCACAAATATGGTTCATCCCATACATAATACTTAGACTCACTCTTCAATTTTTCTTTTTTAGCTCTACTTAAATCAGAAGGTATAGTCTTAGTAACCAAATAATTCACCAAATCAGCATACCAAGGGTTCATACCTTGTAATTTACATAATTGCTCATCAGGAAATAATTCTTGTAAAGGAATTGGATCCTCTTGTGTCACTAACCTACTCAAATGATCAACTACCAAATTCTCAGCACCTTTCTTATCCTTGATTTGAAGATCAAATTCTTGTAAAAGAAGAATCCATCTAATTAATCTTGGCTTTGCTTCCTTCTTTGCTAAGAGAAACTTTAAAGCTGCATGATCAGAAAATACAATCACTTTAGAATTAAGCAAGTAAGATCGAAATTTATCTAAAGCAAAAACAATAGCTAAAAACTCTTTTTCAGTTGTGGAGTAATTGCGTTGTGCAGAGTTTAATGTCCTGGATGCATAATAAATCACACGAAGAAGCTTTTCCTCACGCTGCCCTAAAACAGCCCCCACCGCATAATTACTTGCATCGCACATAATTTCAAATGGTATAGACCAATTAGGATCTTGATTAATAGGAGGTGTCGTCAGTGCTGACTTTAACTTGTTAAAAGCCTCCTTACATTCTTCACAAAACTCAAATTTAACATCCTGCTGCAATAATCTAGATAAATGTACCGCTATCTTGGAAAAATCCTTGATAAACTTTCGATAGAAACCTGCATGACCAAGGAAAGAACGCAATTCCCTCACAGTTGTGGGGTATGGTAAATTCACAATTAAATCAACCTTTGACTTATCTACCTCAATACCTCTATTAGAAACAACATGCCCTAAAACAATTCCTTGGTCTACCATAAAGTGGCACTTTTCATAATTCAAAACCAGATTTTTTTCAATGCATCGCTCAAGAATAGAATTTAAATTATGTAAACATGCATCAAATGAATCACCATACACTGTAAAATCATCCATGAACACCTCAATGCAATTATCAATAAAATATGAAAATATGCTTACCATACATCTCTGAAATGTTGCTGGTGCATTACAAAGTCTGAAGGGCATTCTTCTAAACGTAAAAGTTCCAAAAGGAAAAGTGAAGGTAGTCTTTTCTTGATCCTCTGGTGCTATCACAACTTGATTATATCCCGAAAAACCATCAAGGAAGCAGAAATAAAACTTACCTGCTAACCGCTCAAGCATCTGATCAATGAATGGCAATGGGAAGTGGTCCTTCCTAGTTGAAGAGTTTAACTTGCAGTAGTCTATGCACATACGCCATCCACTCTGAATCTATGTTGGAACTAGCTCATTATCTTGATTTGTTACAACCGTCACTCCTGATTTCTTTGGCACAACTTGAACTGAACTTACCCATTTACTATCTGAAATTGGGTAAATCACCCCAGCATCTAATAGCTTCAAAATCTCCTTCTTCATAACTTCCATCATCTGTGGGTTCAGCCTCCTTTGAGCTTCTCTACTTGGCTTAGCATCATCTTCTAACAAAATCCTATGCATACACACTGATGGACTTATACCTTTGATGTCAGCCAATGTCCATCCAATTGCTTCCTTATGCATTCTTAGAACTCTTGTTAATCTTTCTTCTTGAATCTTAGTTAACTTACTTGAAATGATAACTGGAAGTGTATCATTATCTCCCAAGTAAATATACCTCAAATGCTCCGGTAATGGTTTGAGTTCAAGAGCTGGTGCAGCTACAATAGAAGACAATAATTTTGTGTGATTAGGTAAATCAATCTTAGAAACCTCATACCTTTTTGGAACTAATGGTAGTGACTGCAATTCCATTATTGTATCTTGAATTTCTGCACTTAGGGGCTGGTTTGTACTCCCTTCATGAATTCCTTGACTAATCACTACTTCCAACTCATCCTCCTTGCTCAACTCAAAGACATTCTGCACACATGTATTAATTACATCAATAGAGAAAATAGAATGCTCATCAACAGGATGCTTCATAGCATCAAAAATATTAAATTTAACTACTTCCCCATCAAATTCCATGGTTAAAGTGCCAGCATCCACATCAATTTTAGTCTTGGCAGTTTTTAGGAAAGGTCTACCAAATAAAATCAAAGCAGAATTTGATGTGGGAACACTCTCCCCCATATCCAAAATATAAAAATCTGTAAAAAAAATTAAATGCCCAACCTGCACTAAAACATCATCAACTACACCCATCAGGTAAGCATTAGAACGATCAGCCAATTGAATAATAACACTAGTTTCCTTCAAAGCATTCAAATTCAAATTTTGGAAAACTGAATATGACATAACATTAATAGACGCTCCTAAATCTGCCATTGCTCGCTCAATTTTAGAATCACCTATTTTACATGGGATAGAAAATGAACCTGGATCCTTACACTTGGGAGGTAATTTCTGTTAAATGAATGGTGACACATTTTCCCCAACACTAACTTTCTCATTATCCCTAAACTTGCGCTTTGTAGTACACAATTCCTTAAGGAATTTAGCATACTTGGGAATTTGCTTGATCGCATCAAGTAAAGGTATATTGACTTGTACCTTTTTGAACATCTCCAAAATCTCTTTCTCTTGTTCTTCTTTCCTTGTCTTGGCCAACCTACTAGGAAATGGATGAGGGACAGCAAAATTATTAGCATCATTAAGTTTAGAATTTACCTCAACAGTAGGAATCACAGAATCTTTTGAACTTTACTGGTGCTTCTTTGTTGACTCCTTTACAACTTGATTATCAACTTCTCTCCCACTTTGCAAAAGTATAGCACTTGCATTTTCTTTAGGATTAATCACTGTTTGTGATGGAAGCTTACCAGAATTTTGAGCTTCAAGTTTACTCACCGATGAAGCTAATTGGCCAATTCGCTTCTCTATACTCTGAATGCTAGTCCTAGTTTCCTGCTGAAACTGTTGTGTATTAGTAGCCAAAGCTTTAACAATTTCATCAAGTGACATACCTTGATTTTGAGAAGAGGATGGCAATTGATTCACTTGTGGTCTCTGCTGCTGGTAGCGATTTTGCATCGGCTGATTCCCATAGCTCAGATTTGGATGGTCTCGCCATCCCGGATTATAAGAATTAGAATAGGGATCATACCTGCATTGCTGCTGCCCATAATTACTTACTGCGCTGGCATGCTGCACTAATTCATTCTCTTGAAGCATAGGACACGTGTCAGTAGCATGACCCGGAACCAAAAAAATTCCACATGTTTTAACAGCTTGCATGTTCCCTACAGCCATTTGTCTCACTAAAGAAGTTAAATCAGAAATTTTCTTCTCAAGATTAGATGTACTTACCTCATTAACCTTTCTAGGTGTGTGATCCATTCTCATTCCAAACTGTTGAGAATTTTCTGCCATGTTAGCAATCAACCTCCTTGCATCTAATCTTGCGCTTTGTAGTACATAATTCCTTAAGGAATTTAGCATACTTGGGAATTTGCTTGATCGCATCAAGTAAAGGTATATTGACTTGTACCTTTTTGAACATCTCCAAAATCTCTTTCTCTTGTTCTTCTTTCCTTGTCTTGGCCAACCTACTAGGAAATGGAGGAGGGACAGCAAAATTATTAGCATCATTAAGTTTAGAATTTACCTCAACATCAGGAATCTCAGAATCTTTTGAACTTTACTGGTGCTTCTTTGTTGACTCCTTTACAACTTGATTATCAACTTCTCTCCCACTTCGCAAAAGTATAGCACTTGCATTTTCTTTAGGATTAATCACTGTTTGTGATGGAAGCTTACCAGAATTTTGAGCTTCAAGTTTACTCACCGATGAAGCTAATTGGCCAATTCGCTTCTCTATACTCTGAATGCTAGTCCTAGTTTCCTGCTAAAACTGTTGTGTATTAGTAGCCAAAGCTTTAACAATTTCATCAAGTGACATACCTTGATTTTGAGAAGAGGATGGCAATTGATTCACTTGTGGTCTCTGCTGCTGGTAGCGATTTTGCATCGGCTGATTCCCATAGCTCAGATTTGGATGGTCTCGCCATCCCGGATTGTAAGAATTAGAATAGGGATCATACCTGCATTGCTGATGCCCATAATTACTTACTGCATTGGCATGCTGCACTAATTCATTCTCTTAAAGTGTAGGACACATGTCAGTAGCATGACCCGGAACCAAAAAAATTCCACATGTTTTAACAGCTTGCATGTTCCCTACAGCCATTTGTCTCACTAAAGAAGTTAAATCAGAAATTTTCTTCTCATGATTAGATGTACTTACCTCATTAACCTTTCTAGGTGTGTGATCCATTCTCATTCCAAACTGTTGAGAATTTTCTGCCATGTTAGCAATCAACCTCCTTGCATCTAATCTTGTTCTTTGTAGTACATAATTCCTTAAGGAATTTAGTTTACTTGGGAATTTGCTTGATCGCATCAAGTAAAGGTATATTGACTTGTACCTTTTTGAACATCTCCAAAATCTCTTTCTCTTGTTCTTCTTTCCTTGTCTTGGCCAACCTACTAGGAAATGGAGGAGGGACAGCAAAATTATTAGCATCATTAAGTTTAGAATTTACCTCAACATCAGGAATCTCAGAATCTTTTGAACTTTACTGGTGCTTCTTTGTTGACTCCTTTACAACTTGATTATCAACTTCTCTCCCACTTCGCAAAAGTATAGCACTTGCATTTTCTTTAGGATTAATCACTGTTTGTGATGGAAGCTTACCAGAATTTTGAGCTTCAAGTTTACACACCGATGAAGCTAATTGGCCAATTCGCTTCTCTATACTCTGAATGCTAGTCCTAGTTTCCTGCTGAAACTGTTGTGTATTAGTAGCCAAAGCTTTAACAATTTCATCAAGTGACATACCTTGATTTTGAGAAGAGGATGGCAATTGATTCACTTGTGGTCTCTGCTGCTGGTAGTGATTTTGCATCGGCTGATTCCCATAGCTCAGATTTGGATGGTCTCGCCATCCCGGATTATAAGAATTAGAATAGGGATCATACCTGCATTGCTGCTGCCCATAATTACTTACTGCGCTGGCATGCTGCACTAATTCATTCTCTTGAAGCGTAGGACACGTGTCAGTAGCATGACCCGGAACCAAAAAAATTCCACATGTTTTAACAGCTTGCATGTTCCCTACAGCCATTTGTCTCACTAAAGAAGTTAAATCAGAAATTTTCTTCTCAAGATTAGATGTACTTACCTCATTAACCTTTCTAGGTGTGTGATCCATTCTCATTCCAAACTGTTGAGAATTTTCTGCCATGTTAGCAATCAACCTCCTTGCATCTAATCTTGCGCTTTGTAGTACATAATTCCTTAAGGAATTTAGCATACTTGGGAATTTGCTTGATCGCATCTAGTAAAGGTATATTGACTTGTACCTTTTTGAACATCTCCAAAATCTCTTTCTCTTATTCTTCTTTCCTTGTCTTGGCCAACCTACTAGGAAATGGAGGAGGGACAGCAAAATTATTAGCATCATTAAGTTTAGAATTTACCTCAACATCAGGAATCTCAGAATCTTTTGAACTTTACTGGTGCTTCTTTGTTGACTCCTTTACAACTTGATTATCAACTTCTCTCCCACTTCGCAAAAGTATAGCACTTGCATTTTCTTTAGGATTAATCACTGTTTGTGATGGAAGCTTACCAGAATTTTGAGCTTCAAGTTTACTCACCGATGAAGCTAATTGGCCAATTCGCTTCTCTATACTCTGAATGCTAGTCCTAGTTTCCTGCTGAAACTGTTGTGTATTAGTAGCCAAAGCTTTAACAATTTCATCAAGTGACATACCTTGATTTTGAGAAGAGGATGGCAATTGATTCACTTGTGGTCTCTGCTGCTGGTAGCGATTTTGCATCGGCTGATTCCCATAGCTCAGATTTGGATGGTCTCGCCATCCCGGATTGTAAGAATTAGAATAGGGATCATACCTGCATTGCTGCTGCCCATAATTACTTACTGCGTTGGCATGCTGCACTAATTCATTCTCTTGAAGTGTAGGACACATGTCAGTAGCATGACCCAGAACCAAAAAAATTCCACATGTTTTAACAGCTTGCATGTTCCCTACAGCCATTTGTCTCACTAAAGAAGTTAAATCAGAAATTTTCTTCTCATGATTAGATGTACTTACCTCATTAACCTTTCTAGGTGTGTGATCCATTCTCATTCCAAACTGTTGAGAATTTTCTGCCAATTTAGCAATCAACCTCCTTGCATCTAATCTTGTTCTTTGTAGTACATAATTCCTTAAGGAATTTAGTTTACTTGGGAATTTGCTTGATCGCATCAAGTAAAGGTATATTGACTTGTACCTTTTTGAACATCTCCAAAATCTCTTTCTCTTGTTCTTCTTTCCTTGTCTTGGCCAACCTACTAGGAAATGGAGGAGGGACAGCAAAATTATTAGCATCATTAAGTTTAGAATTTACCTCAACATCATGAATCTCAGAATCTTTTGAACTTTACTGGTGCTTCTTTGTTGACTCCTTTACAACTTAATTATCAACTTCTCTCCCACTTCGCAAAAGTATAGCACTTGCATTTTCTTTAGGATTAATCACTGTTTGTGATGGAAGCTTACCAGAATTTTGAGCTTCAAGTTTACTCACCGATGAAGCTAATTGGCCAATTCGCTTCTCTATACTCTGAATGCTAGTCCTAGTTTCCTGCTGAAACTGTTGTGTATTAGTAGCCAAAGCTTTAACAATTTCATCAAGTGACATACCTTGATTTTGAGAAGAGGATGGCAATTGATTCACTTGTGGTCTCTACTGCTGGTAGCGATTTTGCATCGGCTGATTCCCATAGCTCAGATTTGGATGGTCTCGCCATCCCGGATTGTAAGAATTAGAATAGGGATCATACCTGCATTGCTGCTGCCCATAATTACTTACTGCGTTGGCATGCTGCACTAATTCATTCTCTTGAAGTGTAGGACACATGTCAGTAGCATGACCCAGAACCAAAAAAATTCCACATGTTTTAACAGCTTGCATGTTCCCTACAGCCATTTGTCTCACTAAAGAAGTTAAATCAGAAATTTTCTTCTCATGATTAGATGTACTTACCTCATTAACCTTTCTAGGTGTGTGATCCATTCTCATTCCAAACTGTTGAGAATTTTCTGCCATGTTAGCAATCAACCTCCTTGCATCTAATCTTGTTCTTTGTAGTACATAATTCCTTAAGGAATTTAGTTTACTTGGGAATTTGCTTGATCGCATCAAGTAAAGGTATATTGACTTGTACCTTTTTGAACATCTCCAAAATCTCTTTCTCTTGTTCTTCTTTCCTTGTCTTGGCCAACCTACTAGGAAATGGAGGAGGGACAGCAAAATTATTAGCATCATTAAGTTTAGAATTTACCTCAACATCAGGAATCTCAGAATCTTTTGAACTTTACTGGTGCTTCTTTGTTGACTCCTTTACAACTTGATTATCAACTTCTCTCCCACTTCGCAAAAGTATAGCACTTGCATTTTCTTTAGGATTAATCACTGTTTGTGATGGAAGCTTACCAGAATTTTGAGCTTCAAGTTTACTCACCGATGAAGCTAATTGGCCAATTCGCTTCTCTATACTCTGAATGCTAGTCCTAGTTTCCTGCTGAAACTGTTGTGTATTAGTAGCCAAAGCTTTAACAATTTCATCAAGTGACATACCTTGATTTTGAGAAGAGGATGGCAATTGATTCACTTGTGGTCTCTGCTGCTGGTAGCGATTTTGCATCGGCTGATTCCCATAGCTCAGATTTGGATGGTCTCGCCATCCCGGATTGTAAGAATTAGAATAGGGATCATACCTGCATTGCTGCTGCCCATAATTACTTACTGCGTTGGCATGCTGCACTAATTCATTCTCTTGAAGTGTAGGACACATGTCAGTAGCATGACCCAGAACCAAAAAAATTCCACATGTTTTAACAGCTTGCATGTTCCCTACAGCCATTTGTCTCACTAAAGAAGTTAAATCAGAAATTTTCTTCTCATGATTAGATGTACTTACCTCATTAACCTTTCTAGGTGTGTGATCCATTCTCATTCCAAACTGTTGAGAATTTTCTGCCATGTTAGCAATCAACCTCCTTGCATCTAATCTTGTTCTTTGTAGTACATAATTCCTTAAGGAATTTAGTTTACTTGGGAATTTGCTTGATCGCATCAAGTAAAGGTATATTGACTTGTACCTTTTTGAACATCTCCAAAATCTCTTTCTCTTGTTCTTCTTTCCTTGTCTTGGCCAACCTACTAGGAAATGGAGGAGGGACAGCAAAATTATTAGCATCATTAAGTTTAGAATTTACCTCAACATCAGGAATCTCAGAATCTTTTGAACTTTACTGGTGCTTCTTTGTTGACTCCTTTACAACTTGATTATCAACTTCTCTCCCACTTCGCAAAAGTATAGCACTTGCATTTTCTTTAGGATTAATCACTGTTTGTGATGGAAGCTTACCAGAATTTTGAGCTTCAAGTTTACTCACCGATGAAGCTAATTGGCCAATTCGCTTCTCTATACTCTGAATGCTAGTCCTAGTTTCCTGCTGAAACTGTTGTGTATTAGTAGCCAAAGCTTTAACAATTTCATCAAGTGACATACCTTGATTTTGAGAAGAGGATGGCAATTGATTCACTTGTGGTCTCTGCTGCTGGTAGCGATTTTGCATCGGCTGATTCCCATAGCTCAGATTTGGATGGTCTCGCCATCCCGGATTGTAAGAATTAGAATAGGGATCATACCTGCATTGCTGCTGCCCATAATTACTTACTGCGTTGGCATGCTGCACTAATTCATTCTCTTGAAGTGTAGGACACATGTCAGTAGCATGACCCAGAACCAAAAAAATTCCACATGTTTTAACAGCTT
This sequence comes from Garcia nutans, assembly GCA_947685225.1. Classification (NCBI taxonomy): domain Eukaryota; kingdom Viridiplantae; phylum Streptophyta; class Magnoliopsida; order Malpighiales; family Euphorbiaceae; genus Garcia; species Garcia nutans. Next base: position 7,604,625 of record CANTUV010000024.1, on the reverse strand, counting down.
GCATGTTCCCTACAGCCATTTGTCTCACTAAAGAAGTTAAATCAGAAATTTTCTTCTCATGATTAGATGTACTTACCTCATTAACCTTTCTAGGTGTGTGATCCATTCTCATTCCAAACTGTTGAGAATTTTCTGCCATGTTAGCAATCAACCTCCTTGCATCTAATCTTGTTCTTTGTAGTACATAATTCCTTAAGGAATTTAGTTTACTTGGGAATTTGCTTGATCGCATCAAGTAAAGGTATATTGACTTGTACCTTTTTGAACATCTCCAAAATCTCTTTCTCTTGTTCTTCTTTCCTTGTCTTGGCCAACCTACTAGGAAATGGAGGAGGGACAGCAAAATTATTAGCATCATTAAGTTTAGAATTTACCTCAACATCAGGAATCTCAGAATCTTTTGAACTTTACTGGTGCTTCTTTGTTGACTCCTTTACAACTTGATTATCAACTTCTCTCCCACTTCGCAAAAGTATAGCACTTGCATTTTCTTTAGGATTAATCACTGTTTGTGATGGAAGCTTACCAGAATTTTGAGCTTCAAGTTTACTCACCGATGAAGCTAATTGGCCAATTCGCTTCTCTATACTCTGAATGCTAGTCCTAGTTTCCTGCTGAAACTGTTGTGTATTAGTAGCCAAAGCTTTAACAATTTCATCAAGTGACATACCTTGATTTTGAGAAGAGGATGGCAATTGATTCACTTGTGGTCTCTGCTGCTGGTAGCGATTTTGCATCGGCTGATTCCCATAGCTCAGATTTGGATGGTCTAGCCATCCCGGATTATAAGAATTAGAATAGGGATCATACCTGCATTGCTGCTGCCCATAATTACTTACTGCGTTGGCATGCTGCACTAATTCATTCTCTTGATGTGTAGGACACGTGTCAGTAGCATGACCCGGAACAAAAAAATTTCCACATGTTTTAATAGCTTGCATGTTCCCTACAGCCATTTGTCTCACTAAAGAAGTTAAATCAGAAATTTTCTTCTCAAGATTAGATGTACTTACCTCATTAACCTTTCTAGGTGTGTGATCCATTCTCATTCCAAACTGTTGAGAATTTTCTGCCATGTTAGCAATCAACCTCCTTGCATCTACTGGTGTCTTATCAACCAAAGCACCTCCACTAGCGGCGTCTATCATACTACGGTCCATTGGCATAAGTCCCTCATAAAAATATTGAATCAAAAGCTGCTCACTAATCTGATGATGGGGACAACTTGCACAAAGCTTTTTAAACCGCTCCCAATACTCATATAAACTCTCTTCATTGTATTGACGAATGCTACAAATTTCTTTTCTTATGTTGGCAGCCCGAGAAGCAGGAAAATACTTCTCTAGAAACATCCGCTTCATCTCATTCCATGAATTGATAGACCCGGAAGGAAGGTAATATAACCAATCCTTAGCTGTGCCTTCCAATGAGAAAAGGAAAAGCTCGAAGCTTAATTTACTCCTCTGAAACTCCTTGAGGTTTCATGCTAGAACACACCACATGGAACTCCTTCAAATGCTTATGTGGATCCTCACCTGAAAGTCCATGAAATTTAGGTAGCAAATGGATTAGACCATATTTTAATTCAAAAGCAACATCTAAAGCAGGAAATTGAATGCACAAAGGTTGTTGATTTAAATCAGGTGTAGCCAATTCTTTTAAAGTTCTGGCTGCCATGGTTTCAATCTCAAAATCTGAATCTGAAACTGATTCCCTTGGAGAATTGCTTGAATTATCCGTAAACGTCTGCTCAAATGAAACTTGACTCAAAGCAGCTTGTTTAGCTAATTTCCTCAAGTGTTTAGCTGTCTTCTCTATTTCAGGATCAAAGAGAATTTCACCAGACTGAGAACTTCTAGTCATAAACAAGTGACTTAAATTCTCCTTCTTGAAAAATAATACTGCACTTTTCACCACAAACCTGAAAACCAAAACACTACACAAAGGTAAAACCACAATTTTAAACAAAATAAAAACACAAAATAATAAACTTTCAGTCCCTGGCAGCGGCGCCAAAAATTTGATGTTTGTCGGTTCCACCAAATTTAAATTACTGAATTTAACTGTAGAAGTGGTGAATTCAGGTCGAACCCTAGAGATTGAAATCTTAATTTTTGTGTAAAAAGAAGGGGGGTTTGTTTGTGAAAAATTCATCTTAACAATTCAAAAAGAAAATTAATTAATTAAACTGAAGTTGTAATGCAAATTGATGAAGAACCAATTCAAGGTGATTTCTAATCCAATGCACAATTGATCACAGACAACTTATGATTTAATTACTCTTTGAATACTTAACTGAAATTTACCAAAAAGCATGATAAATTTCCAAAACTCCCCTATTTCGTTAACTTGAGCCCAGCCCCCTCATTAACTCTAATTATTAAACGATCGGGTATTAAGCAATCCCTTTCAATTTAATAAAAGCATTAAGAATCAGGAAGTAGTTAAACTTGAACAACAATTTATAAAGCATAAACCATTTAATTCAACCCTATTGTCTCTATAGATTATTACTGAAAACCTGAAATATAATCAATAATACCTAATTGCTACTAACATTCAAACTTTCATAACAATTACGGATTATGAAATCTGAAATAACACTTAATCCTACTAAACAATTCACTAATAGGCCCTTTTAGCAAAGAATTCAATAGAATCAATTCAATAAGAACAAGAAACAACAGATATTCAAGAAGAAACTACTCATTTAAAACCCGAGTCTCACAAAAGTGCAAGGATGATAAATCCCTTGAATTGGTGTAAAGAAATTAGCCACTCATGGATTACAATAACTAAAAAGAATTAAATTGAACCTCTGAATAGATGGTGAATGAAGTGTAGATGATCCTCTCCCTGCTCCTTACATTTCCTTTTGAAGAATAGAAAAGAATCCCCAATTAATTAGGGATTTTGAGATGAAAAAATATTCTATTATGATCTTCCCCTGTTTTTGGCTCCCTCCTTTTCGAATATGGTTCTGACTTCTTCAACAATTTTGAAAATATCTTTCTCACAATTCTAACGAGCTAAGGCTCACTTGAAGCCGAGCCTCACAGCTCCAGATATGACCTAAAAACCGTAACAGCCCTCTCTGAGTATGTTGTAGCAGAAACACCAAATTAGCTGCCATCTTTGACTCTCAAAACGACACCATTTCAATAAGTGGTCTTCATAACATTTGTAGGGATGTCTTTTAGGAGTCTAATGGGCCTGGGCTTGTCTTGTTTTGACACTTGGAGCTCCAGATATGAAGTTCACAGTAGAACAGGTCGTGCTTAGTTATACAGCATATAGCTTTAAACTTCAGAGCTGAATTTGATCAATATTGAGACTGAATTAGCTTCTGGTTTCTGTTAGACAATTGTAGAACTCTATTTCATCTTTCCAACGCATCAAACAGATTCCAATTTAAAGGTCTACAACCCCATATATCTCTGAAAAACCAAACAAGGGTCAAGATAACAAAGATGCTGGAATTTTATCGATTTAATTAAATTATTCCAAATGCAACTAAAATAATGTCTAATTGCTAAAAATTGTCTAACAAAGTGAATTAAACACATAAATAACCCAAAAATGCATAATAATATAGACAATAAAAGCACCAAATAATGCACATATCAAGTTTACAATGAGTTTATCATGAATTTATAATGAGTTTATAAATTTTATACAGTTTATAATGAGTTTATTATGAATTTATAATAAAATAACTAAAATACCCTTGACAAAAAAGTAAAAATTTTTAAAAATATGGTAGAGGGTGTCATTTTCTCTTTTAAAAATATGGTATGTAATTAAGCCCAAAATTAATTTAAAAGCCAATGTGTATCTTCACTGAGAAACTTATTTATATATTTTTTCTTTAGATGAGGTGTAAGAAAATTAAATAAAGTAGAATAATATAGAGTAAAGTAGGGTAAAATAAAGTAAAGTAAAATATTTATTTATTTATTATTATTATTATTTTGTATTTGGATAGAATGTAAGATTAAATAAAGTGAAGTAAAGAGCTTATATTCTTATATTTTTTGGGTGAAAGGTAAGAGAATGTAAAGTTTAATATTAATTGGCTAAAATATCCTTTTATTTATGAAACTAATTATTATAGTTATACAATTAATTAAAATTATTTTTAATTATAATATTATTTTAGAAATAGTGCAATCATAATAATATTCTCTATGAAAAAGATAAATATATAATAGGTATTTGAGTAATAAAATATTTATTAGAAGGATAAAAATGTAAAATAAAAGTTTTAACACTCCTAATACCCCAAAATGATGTGTTAAGATTTTTATAAAAAATAACACTCCTTAATCCTTTATTAACCTTATTAAAACCTCTCCCTTGATCTACCCTCTTCCTAAACAATACAATTTATTCTCATTTTCCTTCTTTAATCCTACCCATCATTCTTTCACCTCGTCCCAAACACAGGTTGAATAAAACAAACTATCTAATGGAAAAATAAGCTATGTTAAAGTCTCCGTCCAATCAAAGATTTAAATAGTTTGTTTTGCGAAAAATTATACATAATTGAGTCTACAAAAATTTAAGTTCTAACTTGTACTTGCATAAAAATATAAATGTCCAATTGCACCTTTTCTTTAATATATATTAGAGTCAGGCATGTGCCAAAAAACTATGATAGTGATTAATGATTTAATATATAGTATAAATATTTAAAATAATAAATGAATTATCAATATTTCTTAGTTAAACAATAAATTCATGCTGTAGTAATTAAAATACAAAATAAATATATAAATAAAAAGTAAACTACATAGGAATTCCTTTGTCGCTGGAAAGAATTTTTTTCAATTTATTTTCTTTATATATATATATATATATATGAATTTTGGAATTCTATAGGTCGCCATTCAAAAAAAAAATTTTAAAAAAGATAAACACCTATAAATATTATAAAAATATATTTTTGATGAATTAATAAAGAGATTTATTAAAAAAAATCAATTATGATTTAAAAATTCATGTAAAAGGACACATTAATAAAAAAATAAAATTTAATTATAAGAATTGAAACTCACAATTTAAAGATGTAGATAATATATTTTTTTATTTATCACATTCTATGAAGTTAGCAGATTGAAAGAAGAAAGGAAAAATTAATTAAAATCAATAAAAAAAATGGAAAGTGCATAAAAAGAATAAATTAATTAGGGAAAAGTAATTTGGACTCTGAAATTTCTTGTTCAATTAAGCCCTTTTCTCTATCAAAATTAGATTAATTAAGACTCGATAATTAGGTCTATACATAAAAATTGAATATTTCTTAATCGAGTCGAAGGATAAAAAAAAATTAAAATTGAATTATACAATTAACTTTTTTATTAGATTCAAACCAAGCTGCATCGTTGATTTTAATTGATATGATTATGGAGATTAGATAATATCTGAACTAAAAACTGTATCGAACTATATTAAACTGTATGAATTATTTTGAACTATAAAAACTGGTTATATTTTAATAATTTATCTTATATATTTTATATAACAGAAATTAAATTTACTTATAATTTTTTATAAAATCTAATATATAATAATTAAATATTATTTAATACCACATTAAAATATATTTATTTTATATTATGAAGCTGAAGTTTCCATTTATTTTTTGTGAGGTGGCACTTCGCCTAAATCATAGGGTTTAAAATCTAATTCTATGATTGGAACTTAACCCCCAAATCTTTCTTATTTTGTAAGTTGAAATTCACCCCCCAAATCTTCACTCTTATGCTTTGACTTTCTTGTTTGAAATTAATAATTTTTTTTTCAAAATTATAAGATTTTTTTATTAATCTTATTATTATTTTTAAATTTTTAATGTATTAAACTATTTTACAGTAATTATGTTATGTTGTATAAAATTTATTATATAATAAATAAAAAATAATTTTATTTTCGAATTAAGGGGAAAAAAGTGTTATATAAAGATTGAAAAAAAAACAAATAATTTTAAAAGGTATGGCCTTAATTGATATTATATGTAGGTAGAAAATAATATAATTTGACTTTTTCTTAATGAAGTTGTATGAAAGTTACAGCTATAGTCTGACTGAGACTGAGCTGAAGTGTGATTTGGGCTGAAAGTAAATAAGCAAAGCTTAGCCACAGAGAGTACTTAAGGATGGAAATGAAACTATAACACAAACCACAGATTCAAAGTTAAAAGACAACTCATTAATTCCAATTGAATATGACTCCTCAATCACCAGCTGTCCAGCCTCTTACAAGTGGATTTCAATTCACGTTTTAATTGACATAAATATTAAAAAAATTATTTATATAATGTATTTAAAAAATAATTTAAATTTATGAAATTAGTTATACTTGAGTTAAATTCTTTGAAATTAATAAAATATGAAATGAATTTTATATTTTTAAATGAATCTAAATTTAGCATTTAAAAAGGTATAAACTAATTGCAAAATTTAGCTTTTTATCATAATTTTTTGCTTTTTTTCCCCTTAAATAAAGATTGCACTAGATCACAGAATCAGCTTCTATCTCTTTCAAATTTCTTTTTTCAAAATTACCATAATAATACTGTAAAAAAAACCACAGTAATATAATTAATGAAAAAAAAATCTATAAAGGTTATAAAATACAAATAATAATTTAATTTTATCTATATATTATATGCAAAAACACATATATTATCCTCTCTAATTTACTTGCACATAATATTTTATATTATAAATTAACCTTTTCATTAGTTATTCATGTTAATATACAGAACCTGTAACTTTGCTTTCGATAATATCATTTTTACGTTATATGCTCAAAATTATTTATATTAAATATATTTCATTATTTTTTGTAATTAAAAATTTATTTCAAAATATAACTAATTAATCTGAAGTAAATAGTTATAAATTATGTATATAAAGTGAATAACCAAAATGATTATAAATTAAATTTTAACTTTGATTTCATAACTATTAAAATTTGTGTAAACTTTTACGATTTGGATTGTAGCATTTATCAATTTAACAAAAAAAAAGATTTAAAAGTTTCAAAAAATTATGTAAATTATATTAAAAGAAAAAGTATATAAATTTTTATATAATAATTTGCTGCGGTTGGGCTATAGTATATGAATTAAAATGATAAATAATTTTAAGTTAAATTATTTTTCGTATAAAATGGAAATTGTTAAATAAAGATATTGAAAATTATAAAATTATCATATGAAAATTATTTTGAATTTTTATTAAAATAAAAATTCTAATTTGTGAAAAATAAAAATTTAAAATATGATGAAAAATATTGCATATGAATATGTTCCCTTCAAAAAAAAAAAGAATATGTATTTACATATTTTATAATCATATGCAATATTACTAGAATTTATTTACACCATAAAATAAAGGAAAAGGGAAAAAAATAAATTAAACATAAATGTAATATTTGTTATTTTATAAATAATAAAATAATGTTTTTTATAGGTGAATATATATTACAGGTGAATATTTTTGCACTGCAATAAATCTATCTCCATAATAATATTATTAAAAATAAACTGTTATGTAATTCTAAAATATTTCTATATAATTTTTAAAAATTCACATCAATAAAAAAAGTTTAGAAGTTGGATCTAATTCAATTGTTGAAATTATCATATATAGAGAGAGGGCATTCGATATCTAATATTACGTCATTAAATGTAGATGGTATTTTTCAAAACGGGAGCTTTTCAGCTTATTGTGAATAAGTGATTTTTAGATTATAATCTGATTAAAAATAAGCAATTAAGCGTTTCTGTAAACTAGTAATAATCAGATGATAATCAGTTTATAATCAGTTAAGTGTTTCTGTAAAATCAGCTTATAATCCGTTTTTAATTACAGAAACTGTCAAAATGACCAAACTATCCCTGAGTTTATTTATTGTATAAAAATAATTTTTTAAATGTCAATTCAAAATTTATTTTGCAATAATAATAATAATAATAATAATAATAATAATAATATTGGTGTTATCAATAAATTATACAAATAAAAAACTAAAGTGTATAGGGTGGGCAAATTTAGAATATTGAAGATTAGGTAAGAATAGTATGGTCTTTTACTTAGTCAAAACTGCTTAAAAAATAAGTGCTTTAAAAAAAGTAATAAAACCCAACTTTTAAAAAACTGATTAAAATCAGATTATAATATACTATTTAAGTTTTCAGAAACACTTAAATAAACAACTTATAATCTAAAAACTGCTTATAAATAATTTTGACCAGCTTTTAAATTTTGAGAAACACCCTCGTAACAATAATATATGGGACGACGAAGCAATCTTATCGTTTGGGTGATAGACAAAGACGATGCAGGTAGAGAGGATGAAGACTAAAATGGCCGCTGGGAACAGTCAGAATCAATGCGGACTGAAATCACAACACTCTCCCTCTATTCCATTTTAAATGTCCTATGATTTTTTTTATTTCATTTTAATTATAATTTTTATAAATTTAAGATATAACGTATTTTTTAGTATCTAAATTTTATATGTTTGACATATCGAGTTTTTAAATTTTTATTTGATGATACTAAGCTCATCAATTATACATTGAATTTCTTTATAACAACAGTTAAACGCGTAATTTTTACATGACTCAATATCATCCAATAAAATTTTAATTGTTTAATGTATAAAATATATAAAATTTAGGGATCAAAAAATATATTATTTCTTAATTTTTTTTTATCAAAACACACTATTTTACTGCAACAGCCACATAATTTTTAAACATAATTAAAAATATATGTTTAACTTTTATAAAAAAAAAATTTATTATAATTAACCCATATAATTAAAGAATTCAATAACACTAAATAAAAATTCGAAAGGTTTAATGATCGAAATACGTAAAATTTTAAGTATCAAAAATGTAGTTTTTCTAATTAATAATGAGAGAATAACTAAACACGTAATTAAATAAATTATTATAAATTTTTTATAAAATTTATAATTATTAATAATTATTTTAATATATATAATTATTTTTAAAATGATAATTAAAATGAGATGTGGTAGGTAGCAAATAAACACACGTTCACATCTATCATAGAAAAATGGATAAAACTGTTCCCAACAATCTTTCAATTTTATGCTTTTCTTTTTTTTCTTTTTTTAAAAAAATAAATTTAACACAGAGATTAAAATGATGTGATAATGAAGGGGAACCAACTGTATGACCATATACCATACCATGCCTGATCTCATCTAAATCTAATCTTCATGGACTTGGCTTTTACAAGTTAGTAGTAGTCACCCCATGCTTCTGGAGAGTGTATCTTCTTATGTGCTGTACTTAAATTTTAGTAAATATCAAGATATCTGTTTTACTCGTAATTCTTTTTTATAGATGAAAGTTTCTATTCTTTCTCTCTCTCTCAATACTTAAAAAAAAATTACAATTACAATTACAAGTTTTATTTCAAATTATAAGTACATATTAGATATGTTTAAAACCTACATATATATGAAATATAAATTTTGTAGAAAGCAAAATTATTTTACAAATATTTAATTAGTTCCTCATAATATAATTAAGTGTCTGTTTAAATTGAGGTTCCTCTACTTTTGCCAACATTTATACATTTTCTTTATTATTTATTTTTTTTAATGCATCACATGTAATTAATTTTCTATTGCTATGAAAAGTAAAATCGTACTTACTACTTAGATTGGTTTGGTTTTTAGATCAGATTCTTGATATAACTATTATTTGGTATTCATATAATTCCATTTGTCATCCTTCTTCTTTTTATATTTAATAACACTAGTTTCTTATCTATGGGTGATAATAAGAATAACAATATATAATAAATATAACTAATAACAAATAAATATAAAATAATTTATATATTGTTACACACTATCTCTTATTTGGTTTGATTAAGATGAGGTGTGACGGTTCTAGAATTTAGGTCAGTTTGAAGCCACCAACAACTATAGTTTTTTTTTTTTTAATTTAAAAAGCTCGAACTTTGAAATACGGTTTTTGTAAGGTTCGAACCCCTGACCTCTGTTAAGAAGAGTAACATCGGGTGGCCAGTTGGGCTATCCCCAACTGGTTAGAACCATTTTTAGATTATACTCAAATTATTTAATGTTATTATAGAAACATATATTTACTAGTATAAACTCACTTGTATTTAAAATTTTACAAATATAAATACTTTATATATATATATTATATTGTACCAACGGAGAGCTATAGAGCACAATATTTTATAGACTTTATTTATTATTATCTAATCTACTTCTAGTACTAACCAACAAAGTGAGCAGTTGAAATGTAGAAATTCAGACACTCCCATATGTAGATTACTAATATGAAAAAAAATAGTGACAATAGGTGAACCGTCAACTTAATGAATTATAACTTAACTCTCGATTGGGTGAGATAATCAATAAAATCACTTAAGTAGAGACATATGCAAAGTAAGTAAAAGAGGAATCAACATATTAAAAATAGGGGTGTTCAAAAAGTCCGTGGCCCGAAAAATCTGGCCCGGCTTGAATCCATAATAGGATCGAGCCACCGGTTTTAAATTTAGACCCGAGCTATGCTCGAGTCGGATTTCGGGTTAAGGTTGAAAATTCTAAGGCCGGCCCGAGGTTTTAATTTTTTTAATATTTTTTTAAAAATATATTTTTTGATAATTTAAATTTTATATAAAAAGATTTTAAAATTTTAAAATATTGTATGTATTTTATTATATTTGGGATTTAAAAATTTAATCCATGAGAAATAATTTTTATATTTTATATTTTTTTACTTGAATAATGAAATAAATAATGAAATAACTAAATAATTAAATAATTTGGTTATTATAAATATTGATATAATAATTTATATATTATTAGATATAATTTGGTATAATAAATTTTAAAGTAATATTTATAGATAAATTTTATTGAAATTTTTTTAAAAAAAATTATCCTTCAATTTTTTTCAATTTAAAAAAAAGCAACCCGACCCGAACCCGGTCAGGCCCAAAGTCACCTGGCCAGACCGGGCTTAGGGCCGGACCACGGGCTGTAAACTACAACCTGAATATTTTTTAGATCGGGCTGCGGACTGGGGTGAAACCCAGCCTAACCCGGTCTGAGAACACCTCTATTCAGAATAATCAAGCATTAATAAATACTACAAATTAAGATAATGATAGATAATGATATAACAACCGTTATATCCAATAACATATTGTGACATTCAGAACAGAGCAGTCATTAGCTATATATTATGGCAGTAACTTTCTCCTTTTTGCATATAACAGAACACCAATGTACACCGTCCAATAGTTTAACCATCCATCGAAGTTGGGTCATGTCACAACATTAGATATCAATAATAGCTTTTCAAGCAATTTTAACAGAATAACCAGAAGGTCAATAAATATAAGAAACTCAACAGAAGAGTCAAAATCAATAATATTATAACTCAATAATTGATCTTAATAGAGGAACCAACAAATTGGTTAAGCAATAAATAAATTAACAGAAGCAAATATATCAATAAAAATGTTTAATCAGAAGCAAATGATATTTCATTGAATATAAATACAATGCAAAGTATTGTAAACTAGGTTGTAAATAGAACAAGATACTGTTTAATACAAATTAAATAGTACTGCTTGGGACAAAATAGGTCAGAAATCATATTAAATTATAACTCACCTGTAGCTCTTATGGCATCTTGTCTTTAAAATCAGAGAGTTCTCCTGTTTCTTTTCTTCCTACACAATATCATTATACACACTATTTATTAATATGTAACCTTAATTATATATATATATACATATCATTTTGGGGTTATACCAAATTTGACTTCCTTATGATTAATCTTATTTATTTTCTGAACAATTTTCACATATTGCATGTATTATGTTTCTTTCATTTCCAATTTATGATAAACAATTTTTTTTAATTATTAATACTCATATCTTATTTACGTAAAGAAAAATTACAGCTCTTATTTAATATTATTCAAATATTAAATTGTATAATTTTAATTTTACTTTATCATTATTATGTTTATAATGATAGTCTCTACATTCTTCAATTTTTAGAATTTAAGTTATTATTTTTCTAATTCTTTGATTATAATCCCAAGAAATTAAATAAAAATTCATATTTTTCTTTAATTCCAAATCAAAATTCTGATTTTACTAAAATTAAATACATGTGTTATATTTATTATTATTATTATTATTATTATTATTATTATTATTTAAACCAAAATAATTAAATTAAAGGTACATACCTTTTTTAGTCTTCAATTGCTCCCTACTCTCTTTAAATTATAATGTTTCATATACTATACTTGAAATTTTGGTTTGAAATTTAGTGCGCACGGTTTATTTAAAAGGAAAATTTCATATTCTTAGTTTCTCTCCCTTTAATTGAATAATTATATAATATTTCTTAGATGAGCACTTGTAGATTACTAGATATTTTTTTTACTTTACACTTGTTAATAATAAAATTATGTATTTAACCACATTTTTTCACGCGTATGCTCAAAAGTCAAGTTTACATTCATCCATTTAATTTTCATTATTATTTTATTAGTTATAATTATTGCATCTATTGATTAGGTAATATACTCTTTTATTCTTTAGCTTTACACCATTATCTTCCTAACACCCATTTCCTTATACGTTGCATGGTCTATAATTAAGATTAATATTTGTTCATGTATTTTTTAATTTATTATTATTGGACATGTGTTTATGCATGTATGTATCCATACTTCATACACTTATAATATTTCCTCATGCATTATATACATAATCATACATTGGGCCAATTATTTGAGCTCATTATCCTCCAAATTTTAAGCCGAGGTACAAGCGTATACATATACATATTAATTTAATTTAATTATATAATTATATTTCTACTACAATAATTCTTATATCTTAATATTATAAATAAAAATTTTAATTTTAATTTATTTAGATGAGGTGTTACATATATAAAGTAGCAATAAATTTTATTATAAAAATACAAAATAAAATATTTAATTGATTTTTATAACAACATCATCAAAATAATATGAGTGAGTAAATATATTATTTTATTTCATAATTTAACATTTTTACTGGGTAAAAATAAAATTTTACATATATTTTTGCTATAAAAAAATTATGAACTTTATAAAAAAAGAAAAAAAATAGATTAAATAAAAATTCAAGCAAATTTTTTTAAATAATAAAAAAATGCCAAATGAAAAATTTATAATCATATATTTATATTAGAATTATTATTGATATTAATATTATTATTACATAAATTATTAACATATAATATTCTAGCGATCATTAAAATAAAATTTGTTCAAACAGATAATTAAAAAAGTATTGTAAAACTCGCATTACTTTAATTTTTTATGCATAAAAAAGTAAAAGTATATTGGCCCACATATTATAATATTTTTTATTAAACCTTTTATTATAAGGGTGATAAAAAATCTGTTAAATAATAGTTTATTTAGTATGAGATAACAATATATATGCTTAATAGATGGCAATTAAAGTAGAGGAGTTAAATAGAAAAAATAATAAAGTACATGGGCCAAATTATACATTTTGCTTTACACATTATATAGACACAATATATCTGTAGCTTTCTCTATTTGCCCATTTTGGTTATCTGCTTTCTATATTTATCCATTTGCTATATTGTCCTGTATATTTATTTATTATATTATAATAGACACTTATATAATTACATATTAATCAAATTTATCTCTTGCATTTATATATTTTTTTATATCAAAGAGATACCTATATATATATGTAGTATATTAATTTTGTTTAGGTTTCTATTAAGTATAAACTAATATGCAATTATATAAATGTCTATTAAAATAAAATAGATAAATATAATAGATAATATGATAAATACATAAATACATGAGATAAAAAAAATCAAACAAGTATAGGGAGTTAGGGAGTCATAGATGTATTAAGCCTATTACATATCTAATTCTATTTCAAATATTGGCCCTCTCACATCTCATTCATTGTTTAAGAAATGCGCATACTATTAAAATATTCAATTTCATGATTTTAACCTTATAAACATAAATAGATCATTTTCAATTATACATATAATATTTCTTACTGCAAGAACATGGAAAATTCATAACATCTTCAGCATTCAAGATTAATTCTCTCTCTCTGTCTCTGTATATATATATATATAGAAATTATATTTGTTTAGCATTCTCTTAAATTATATACAAATTTAATAACATAATCAAAATGAAATTGGAAAAGAAACACAAAAAAATACCATAAAAGTATCCACGTGGGAAAGTATGAGTATTAAAATGCGAGTATATCTTCTTATATGCTGTATTTAAATTTATAAAATATCAAGAGATCTGTTTTACTCGTAATTCTTTTTTATAGATGGAAGTTTCTATTCTCTCTCTTACTACTAAAAAAAATAAAATTACAAGTTTTATTTTAAATTATAAAGATATATATTATATATGTTTCTAACCTAAAAATATATGAAATATAAATTTTGTCGAAAGCGAATTTATTTTGTAAATATTTAATTAGTTCCTCATAATATAATTAAGTGTCTGTTTAAATTGAGGTTCCTCTACTGTTGCCAACATTTATACATTTTCTTTATCATTTATTTATTTTTTCAATGCATCACATGTAATTAATTTTCTATTGCTATGAAAAGTCAAATGGTACTTAGATTGGTTTCGTTTTTAGATCAGACTTATGCAATTGGCTGCTTGGATTTTTTCAAAGAGTTTGAAAAATTAGATAAAGAAATTTGAGGAAAGGATGAATATATATATATATATATATGTATGTATGTATGTATATATATATATGTATACGTATAAAGCAAGATTTCATTTTCCACTGATGCTTAAACCAAAGAAACAGTAATAATAATATATTCATTTTGTAGAGATATTATAATGATAATTTCTTAATATAATATATTGTTTGGTATTCATGTAATTCTATCTGTCATCCTTCATATTTTTATATTTAATAACATGATTTTACATTAAAGTTCCTTATTTTTAATTTATAACATTAAAATTATAGTTATTATTATTATTTTTTTTGGCAAAAACTTGACATGAATTTTACACCAAATAATTTTTTTAACAAAATTTTATGTTAGATTAAAATTTTGACTTTTCATACAGTTCATTCACTGTACTCATTGTTTCTCTCCAACAACACAAGATTCCTTTCTCCAAAAATCTCTCCCAAAAAAAAATTGGAATAATATTTTTTTTATCTATCGATTTAATATGTTTTACTTGTTAAACTTCTAAGTTTTTATTTAGTAATATTAAATCAATTAACTATATGGATGGATGATATTGAGCCCATTTATAATAATAATTAAATATATAATTTCACATGCATTAATCAAGAGATTACTGCCACCAAATAAGAGTTTCGATATTTAATATGTAAAATGCATAAAATTTATAAGTCAAAAAATACATTATTATTTATTTTCTCATTATAATGCATCGTTTTACTCTAAAAACCACGTGAATTTAATAAAAATAAAAAATACATAATTAATTTTTGTCAAAAAAAGCTTAATATTATTAATAATTAAAGGGCTAAATATCAATAAATAAAAATTTAAAAATTTAATACGTAAAATATACAAAGTTCAAGTGTAAAAAAATATATATTTTTTCAAAAAAAAATTATATAGTTTAACTTCGTGCGAACTTTTGTTCGTCTAATCAATAATTTCATTAAAAAAGTGCAATAAAGAAAACATTAAAATACAAACTTGCTTCCAAATTAAATAAACGACACAATGACGCTTTAATAAGAGGAGAGACTTGTATAACAGTAAAATTTTAGTACGGCAGTTTTCCAATTGAAGAATTATTGAAAAATTATGAATATGACTATAATTATAATTTTAATATAAAGTGATTGTCTAAATTCAGAAAATAATTGATGTATTTAATTATAAAGGTTAATGATATGAGTTTTACAAATTAAATAAAATTAAATATACAAATAAATGAAATTATCCCTAAATTTAGTATATAACACATACAAAATAAAAGTTAAACTAATCTGTGATATTGTCTTTACTTTTAAATCCTAGAAAAAGAACATTCAAGAATGGAGCAAATTCATGATTAATTCGTAAATCTAATTATAATTATTAAAGTGTTTAAAGATGAATTTGTTAGAAGCTGAAGCGGGTGAAAGTTAGACTAAATGTCAATTGCATCCTCACATTGCAGGCCGAAACTGAAGGTCCTGTCCACCAAAAGAGCAACTACAGCTTAGAAAGACCAAATATCCCTAGGAGGAAATTACACCATATATTTTCATTTTCATTTTCATTTTTTTTCATTTATATTTATTTTGTTTTTTCATTTTTTTACTTTTAATTAAATTTGTATTTACAAAAATACAGTTTTTTTTCCCGCCTTTATCCTCTTTTAACCGCTATTACTCTTTTTTTTTTTGGATTGTTCTCTCTTTCATCAAAACTGAATTTGTTTTGATTTTAGTAACCAATATAAGGAAAAGAAAATGTTCTTTTTGAGAATTTTGATTGCAAGATTTTGATGTAATTAATTATAACTAGGCTTTTAGAGTATGATGTTTATATTTATTCACTTTATAAATATATTCATTCGTCATTTATATTTTATACACTCACTTTCTATAATTGATTCAATTTATATATTTTACTCATTCATTTTTTATATTTTTAAATTACATTATGTAATTCTAATTTCAGGCCATAGATGTAAAGCCGTCATTTTTTTCTGTAGCTCCCACAACTTGGGTACCTACCATTTTCAAGAGTACAATACAGGGAATAGTATGATGGATATGTATGTATATTGTCAAATTCTGACTGTAATTCAATTACAGAAAAGCAAAGATAGTGAATCGCAACTAAAATGAAACTATTTTTCTGCATATACTTTTACTCAATCCATGCGATGAAAGCAATTTTGCAGCTCAAGTACCACAAATCCAAAATTTACAAGTCTATGGACTTACAAGCGAGCAATTTTAAGTTCGTGCAGACCTTCACTTCGTTGGCTATCCCTATTAAAAGCTATCAATTCTTCTTGCTCTTCGTTATCAGTTTTATTTTCATCACCACCTGATTCATCATCATCCTCCTCATCCCAATCATCATCATCATCATCATCATTGTCGTCATACTCTCCATCAACAAATCTAAAACCCCCATTAACTCCTTTTATAACACTACCATTATCTAAATTTCCTACAAGTTGATTAGCTTCCGCTTGTTCATCTGCTGTTTTGGCTAAGGACAAAAGAATGTTCTTTGCTTTCTGGTCAGGAGGAACCCCATAGCTCTCCATTTCCTTGTACCAAACGACAGCGCTTCCAAAATCTTTGTTCTTACCATATGCATCCATTATTGCAGTCAAAATTGTTTGATTTGCTTTTATGCCGCACAACTGCATTTCTTCATATATTTCTATCATCTTCTCAAGATTATTTATCTTAGCATACCCTTTGATCAATGCTCCATAAGTCACAACATTAGGTTCAAATCCATCTTGTTTCAGTCTATTGAAGAATTTTTCAGCACCCACCATATCAGATGCATTCACATATGCTGATAACATTGTCGTATAGGAGCAAAGATCTGGGGTACATCTGCAAAGAATGAAATCATAAAGGCCATCATTTTTGACAGAGACCATGGAAAACCTACAACATATTGTGAAAACAAAAGCACTTGAAATAATATAGCATAAAGATTTAAAACCATTATGAACTTGTAAAGGGTAGATTCATCAGGTCAATTGAACTAACGTTATATCCTCATGGCCACAAGCAATCAAGCATAACAATGGAGCTCACAATTCATGATTGTATCCAAAGTTACTTGGAATGAACACAAAAATGAGAAAATGGAAATCCACTATCCTCAAAAGGTATAACCAGGCAAGTTTTTATCTATTACCTTGCATGCTTAAATAGCATGCTATGCACCGAGGTGGGTTTAAGGCGCAATCTTGATAGGCTTAACATAAATAACTTTTTCTCTTCCAATTACACTTTTGAAAAGGTTTCAAATCTTTGATGGTCGCCAAATGAACAAAGTTATATGTTCTCATTGGGGAATGTGGATTGCAGTTTCCTGCCAACGTAGCAAATTAAGTTCCATTAATTTTTTGGTTCTATCAAACTATTGAAATGAGAGAATTATTGACAAAAAATGTTTTAAGCAGTGTGAGACTCACTCCTGTATCTAAAACGCAACAAAAACAAATAATGAATTATTATTTTGCCAAAGGATTGAAGATTGCTACAGTTAAAGGTGGTGTTCACTGAATAAATCAAGGAGCATTGATTCATGTATTTTGGATTATGTGATGTAAGTCAACCCTAGGTGTGGTGCCTATAGGGATTTTGTGTGTGATGCCAAAATCCCAAGTGTTAAGCTTGGAATCTTATCGCTTCTCAAGTTTGCAACAAGATTTCAAAATCAGGTTTGAAACTCTTAATCAAATAAGGATTAACTGCTTGAAATTTTCCTCATGCGGGAAATAAAAAGTACCAATAAGGCAACTTGAAAAAAAACCCATTAGCTCTAAGGGTGCACCTTGAAACTTGTGATGCAGATTTAGGAAACCTTTACCTGTCTCTTCTCATGCTCTTGAACACTGTTCGCGCCTGTTCTACCATCCCCGAGATAGCAAAGGCATCAAGCAAAATGTTATATGCTTTATGGGTTGGCCTAAAAGAGACAGCACAACAACACAATCACCTTCACATGTAAACCACATGAGACTGAATTTAACCAAGAATATATAGGAATGGAATAGCTACAGATTTGGTGGAATGATAACCAGTCAGATTTATGTTAGACGAGGGAAATCAAAACAAGCTTCCATCTCACACATAATGGCTGCAGATAGGCAGCTAACCAAAAGGTAAACGTGAAAAATAATTGAAATTCAGAACACAATAGTTAATGGGGTGCCTTTGGTTGGCTTCACATCTAGGGTCTACTTCACCTACCCCCGGCAAGTTCTCCCACCAAAACAAATCTCCAGCCAGAAATCATAAGTATTTGATGGCATCTATGATTGTGTGGAAACTGGAAACTTGACTAAAATACAGAAAAGACCCATTTTAGTTGTCAAAGTATCCTCTAGAATCCAATCCAGGACTTCAATTTTCTTTTTCATGCGAGGGCAATTTTAGTATCTTGACGAGGATGATCATTTTCAAATAGCAACAGATTAACCATTATAAAATAACTTCATCTTTGTTTGGATAAAAAAAAAAATCTAATCCCAGGAATTTGCACTCCCCATGCTAGTTCCATAAGCATTCAGTGATTGATAAGTTCAAATGATACAGCTAGCAATGGCAATGGGGGTGGAACATTGCAAAAAAATCTTTTGGGGCGGGAATCTCCATTTATTTTATTCTTTTATAATTTTAAATTATTGAAAACTTATATTTCAATACATTGTCATGAAATATAAATGCATATACTTGAAATGTTTAATGCTACATGTTAATGTTTGTGAAAAAATATTAACATTATGTAATAAATATTTAAATAATAATTCTTTTAAGAAAAATAGTTTCCTATATATAAAGTTCAAAATAATTACATAAAAAATATTATATACAATAAATTGGGTTAAACTTGCTCTCAAAAAAATTGGGCTAAATTTGGGCCAGGGATTAGGGCAGTGCGAGAAGTACCTAAGCCTGTCCTTACCCTGACTATGGTAGTGGGGCAGGGATTCCTTGCCAGGTCAGGCCTGGGACAGGGATTCCCATTGAGTTGGATAGAAATTATCATTTCTAGCTACCGCTTAACACAAGCTCCAGATATTGGCCCCTTCCCATATCAAATTGAAACAGGAAATTTTCTATACAAACCTGACACCAGCATCCAGCATCTCCTCAAAAACTGCCAAAGCTTCTTCCTCCCGTCGAGCTTTTCCATAAGCATTGATGAGTAATGCATAGCTCACAACGTCAGGCCGAAGACCAGATCTTTGCATCTAAAATTCATGCATTTACTTCAAAATCTGATTTTATTATAAAAAACATATTAAAAGATAAGGCAAAGAGTAGATATTAAAGAAGAAAGAATCCAAATTATAGAAAACCAAAATCATTTGAGGACTCTTCACAAAACATAATAGAGAATAGTAGCACTCATGCATGAGCAACTATATTTTCCACTCAAGTCGCATGCTAGTCACCAGTGCAGTTAGCTGCACTAGCAAAGCAAACCAGCCACAACTCAACTCAACTCAAATCAACTAAACAAAGTCTTAATCCCAAATTAATTGGGATTGGTTATATGTATTCTCTTTTTCCTCTTGAAATAATTATAGGCTACACCTTTGGAGAGAAGTAAATCCGTAAAATAATTCTGAAAAACTTTAGTCCAAGTTAATTTATATCTTCCCTTACCTCTCCTAGTCAGTTAACTTGTTCAATTTTTTTAATAGAAGTATCACTAGGTCTTAGTTTTACATGATCAAACCATCTTAATCTATGTTCCCTCATTTTATCCTTAATAGAAGCTATCCCACCTTTTCTCCAATGTACTAATTGCAAATTTTATTCATATTAGTATGTCTACACATCCGTCTAAGCATTCTCATTTTAGCAACATACATCTTACCCAACCATAGAGAAACAAACTTCCTTTGCTTGAACACACACATTAATATCCCTAATATACAATATCTTAACAAGTGGCCTAATGTGTCTAGACATCTAGTATGAATAGAATTCAGACTAACAAGAGAATGTAAGCATTGGACATATCAATTCAAGGAACAAATGGCCTTTCAATAAGTCAACTGATAACTCATGTAAGAAGTGAATACTCACATCCCAAGATTTATATGTCCTTTAACAAAATAATAACAAGAATCATGTAATGTTGAAGCAATAAGGTTGCGAACAATTTCAAGGACAATCATATAAATAAGGTTTTCTCTTTTGCACCTTTAAGATTAGTCAAAAATAAGAAGAATATTTCTTTTGTTCTATTCACCTTTAGAGCAAAGAATATATGCAGATTACATAAGCTAGAAAAGGAAAGAATCCTACAAATTTGCTTCATAAATTAACTAAGTCTAAGTCAACTATACAGCCTATCAACATACATTTTGTAACACTCCCCTTAAGCGAGAGCATAAATATTAATCATGCACAGCTTGTTACAAAAATACTCAACCCAATTTTCATTTAGAATCTTTTTGGAGATGTCACCTAATAGGTCTCTTGCCTTCTCATATCCAGTAGATATCAAATTTTCTAGAATTTTCTCCCGAACAAAGTGATAATTTACTTCAATGTGCTTTATTCTTCCATGACATATAGGATTTGAGGCAATATGCAGAATAACCTGTTTATCATGCCACAATTTTGTTGGTAATAAGGACTTTAGACCAACTTCAATCAAGAGATGATGTACCCACAAAATCTCACATGCAGACTGTGCTATGGCTCTATATTTTGGCTTTGAATTATACCAGGATACAACATTCTTGCTTCTTACTTTTCCATGAGACCAAGTCCACTTAATAAAAATTCAATAACCTACAGTGGACCTTCTATCAACATTGGATTCTACACAATCAACATGTGAAAAACACTTGATAATAGTGTGCCCATGACTGTACCTCATCCGAGAGCCCCTTTTAAGTGACAAATGATCTATTCCAGAGCTAACCTATGGTTAAATGTTGGTCAAGACATAAATTGACTAACAATATTAACCAAGTATGCAATATCTCAACAAGTCATTGAAAGATAATTCAATTTCCCAACCAATCTTATACTTTCTCCAAATAATTCATTATCATCTCTTGTGACATGCAAATTAGGAGTCATAAATGTGTTGCATGGCTTGACTTCTATTTTCCTCGTCTCTGTTAACAAATCAAGTACATATTTTATTCGAGACAAGAAGATTTCTTTCTTACTTCTTGTCACCTCAACTCCTAAGAAGTATTTCAATAGCCTCAAATCCTTTGCACAAAATCTGGCATGCAAGAATGAACTTAGATTTGAAATTCCTCCATTGTCTTCTCTTGTAATGATGATATCATCTAGATACACAAGGAGAATAATGCCTATCTCATATTGCTTATGGAATATTGAATGATCAAATATGCATTTCTTTAACCCAAATTGTTTAGCTACCTCACTTCCCAAACCAAGCATGAGGACTCTGCTTTTAAACCATACAAAGACTTCTTAAGAACTCCCCCTAAGCAACAAACTCAGGTGGTTACTTTATGTAAACTTTTGCTTGGAGATCTCCACGTAAGGAAGCATTCTTGATGTCTAGCTAGAATGAGGGCCAATCATAAGAAGCAACCATGGAAATGAACAGTCAAACAAAAGTCATTTTAGCCACTGGGGAGAATGCATCAGATTAGTCCATGCCGTAAGTCTAAGTCTATCCTTTAGTAATAACTCGTGCTTTAAGGTGAGTCATAAAATTATTAAGACTAACTTCAACTACAAATGCTAATTTGCATTCAATAACTTTCTTCTCTGAAAGTAAATCTACTAAGTCCCAAGTTCCATTTTCATCCAGAGCATGGATCTCTTTTCTCATTGCATTTCACCAATCTGGATGAGCTAACACATGTTGAGTAGTTTTGGAATAAAGAAAGAGTCTAGAGAGGCTATTAAAGCACACAAGAAGGAGAAGACAAATGATCGTATGAGACAAAATTAGTAATTGGATAGGTATATTGGCATTCACCTTTGCAAAGTGCTAGTAGGTCAAGATCACTTGGGGTTGGATATAATGACAAAGAGGCTAGGGCAAGACATGTATCTCTAGTCTCTTTCCTCCTAGAATAGCTTTTAACACTTAGTGCAGGAATAAAAGGAAAATGATCACTTGGTTGTTGAGTGGAGGAAATCTAAGATGTGACAATATAGGTTAACCAGCCACTCCCTAGCGAAAGAAGTAACATCATCAGACACCAGATATTTGTTGAGATCAAGATTGTAACACCTATACCTTTTTGGATGAGAATAACCTAAAAAGAAACTTCAAAAGCTTCAAATCCAATTTAGTAATATAGGTTCGAACATCCGAACAAAACAAATGACTCCAAAACTTATTGGTTTCAGAAGAAACAATGACTTGGTTGGAAAAATGTTGTATGGAATCTTGCCATTGAGTGCATGCATGCAATGGATAAAAAAAAAACAAGTAGTGGGCACTGCACCAACCCAAAAGTGCTTAGGCACTTCCATTTGAATGCTCGGGCTGTCTAAAATATGTTTGTTCTTCCTCTCAACTACTCCATTTTGAAATGATGTATTGATACAAGAGGATGGGTGAAGGATTCCATTTTGGGTCATGTAGTTCTAAAAGGAGTCTAAAAGATATTCTTTAGCGTTAGAACACCTCAATATATGCACAAAAACATTAAATTGGGTTTTGATCTTAGCATAAATGGCACAAAAGTAAAAAAAAAAAACTTAAGAATTATTTTTTATAAAAAAGTATTCAAGTCCTATGAGAGTAATCATCCACAAAATAACAAACTACTTGAATCTAGACTTAGACGTAACTAGGCGTGGCCCCAGAACATTCGAATGAACCAACAACAACAACTAAGCCTTAATCCCAAACAAATTGGGGTCGGCTGTATAGATTCTCAACAAAATAAGCTCAAAAGACACCAAAAAAAAAACTCCAGCCTTAGGCCCCTTCCAAGACACGGATTTTACGTCTCCATTCAAGTCTGTCATTAATCAAATCCGCATCAAGATCTAAGGCACGTAAGTCTCTTGCTATCACCTCCTTCCACACAGTTCTAGGTCTGCCACGACCTCTAGCCCCCTCAATCAACAAATTCTCACACTTACGAACCGCAGCATTAGGAGGTCTTCTTAAAACATGCCCATACCATCTAAGTCTTCCTTCCCTCACCTTATCTCCGACGTCCGCTACTTGGACTTTTTGTCGAATATGAACATTCTTAATTTTGTCCAGTCTGGTATGTCCACACATCCATCTTAGCATCCTCATTTCTGCCACACTCATCTTATGCAAATGTTGTCCCGTTGGTGCCCAACACTCACTACCATAGAGCATCGCAGGTCTAACAACCGTCCTATAGAATTTACCTTTCACTTTCAGAGGTATTTTCTTATCACATAAAACCCCAGTCGCACCCTTCCACTTCAACCACCCTACCTGTATTCTGTGAGCCACATCTTCATCTATACGGCCATCATTCTGGAACACCGAACCCAAATATTTGAAGTGGTTGGTTTTAGGAACCAAAACTCCATCCAACTTAACCTCATGTTCCTGCTTCTTCCTTAGACTGAACTCACAGTGCATATATTCCGTTTTACTCCTACTTAACTTAAAACCCTTGTCCTCGAATGAACCAACATAAAAGCAAAATTAGTTTATTAATTTTAGGACCAGACGAGCTTCAATGGTGTTCAACAAACTAAACAAACTAGCATGATTCATAATCCAATGAAAATACATTATGAAACTAATACAATTTCTTTAATTATAGGAAAAAAAAAATCCAAAATTGAACCCTTAAAGGCTCCAACATCATCTAAAAATTGGACAAAAATAAGAAGAGTTTTTCTTATGTTTTATTCATCTACAAATCAAAGAATATATATAGATTATATAGGCTAGAAAAGGAAAGAATAAATTCCTACAAATTAGCCCTACACATTATACAAATTAGCTAAGTCCTAGTCAACCATACGGCTTATCAATATAAATTCTGTAACTGAACCAAAAAGGATATTCTTTATACTTGCAGAAAGTAATTAGCAATAAAATAATAAAAAGCAAAAAACCTAACTATCATCTTAATATAATGCCAGTTAGAAGAAAATGAATACTTCATAGAGTGTAATGTAAGATGTCCAAGCCTCACCAAGAGATTAGGATATTTTATTTTCTATAATTATAAGTTGGTATAGTTGTAAATAAAGGCAAATGGATTTGAGAATACCTAAATGCTAGCTTTGGTCTCCAAAGGCTGGAAATTCCAATAGTGGGGAGAGACAAGCATAATATATAAAATCCAACAGTAATGGAGGAAAATTTTCAAGATGTTGTCTTCATTTTTGTTGTTAGCAAACCCTAACTCTTGCAGTTCACTGTTTAACAACTGGATGTCACTTGAGGTCGACCAAATTGGCACTTAGTCGTACAAGGAATGTTACTGAAGAAAAACAAAAACTGAATAATTTGAAGACTACATATAAGAAAGACATCTCATTCCATAACAATGCTCCTTCACTGGTATGAGAAAATGAGGTTAATGAGAAAATGTACAGGAAAGAAATATCAAAAGGAAAAAATCAAAGATAAAAAATCAAACAATTGATTTCAGTGAAGTCTTCGAGATAATCTTTTTGTTATTTTCCTTACAAGTGACATTTGGGACTGCAATTGCACAGTAAAAATTTAGAAAATGACCTTGGAAACTGTATTTGCATAGCAAATCAAGATAATAAAATATAACCAAATATCTTTCATAAATTTTACCTGGTCATATATCTTTGAAACTTCCTTATAATTGGTCTCAAATGACATTAGACTATTATAAGTGACAGTAGACTGTGGAACTCCTTGCTTGGTCATTACAGAAAATACTTTGCGAGCTTTTTCGTAATTCCCAGCTTTTCTATACATGTATATCATGATGTGGAACATTTGCTGATCTGGTTTCAGTGAAGGGTTTTCCTCATTCAAAAGAGTCTCAAAGACTTCTTCAGCCTCCTTAAACTTGTTTCCCTGCATAATTCCAGGAACAACCATTATATTGCAAGATTCATCAAATGAATCCACGCTTTACAAAATGCATATCACATGAGGGGTAAGACTAGCAAGCCAATATTAACAAAACACACTTATGATTAACTCATTCCCAACGGCCTAAAACAAATTGAACAGGCACTACTTAACTCGAGCAAGGAAAACATATGAGCATAAATAGGAAGAACATATCAAGGCATCAGATGTATATATACGATGTTCTACGCTTATAGTGATTCTAGCTATACAGCACTGCTGCATGCTCTCTCTCTCTCTATCTAACATGCTTATAGATCACACAATGTGAGAAGCAAGTCATGTATGAGGAAAAGAGCCAGGTTTGTCCTGTCCAATAATTTCACATCTCTCTATAACAATCAAACTTGTAATGTATAAGATATAGCATTTCACTATTGGTGACCAATTCTAGCACATCCTAATCCAGCTATAAGATAAATTCAACCTGAGGTATGTACAGCCCAAGAAGAGTCATACTTTCTGCAGTATCTTAGAGAAGTATCACACTGCCAACTTAATTTCCACGAAAAATGATGAGAAAAAATGGCAGAAATACGCACAAATGTACAGTAGAACAGGCACATCCTGAGATTTTCTTTTTGATTGTTTTCTTATTATTCCTTTATTGTCTCTGTATGCTTATTGATAGATAGTTAAATTGAATTATATTTATTGGATAAATTGATAGTTAAATTGAATAGTTAAATTGAATTATATTTATTGGATAAATTGATAGTTAAATTGAATTATATTTATTGGATAAATTGAGAGTTAAATTGAATTATATTTATTGGATAGTGACTACAGAGCACACTTTTCCAGTAAGTACTATTAAAACTTAGGGAAAGAAAATCTCCATCTGCAATGGTTTGTTGAGAATATCAAAAGTTAGTTATTCTCTTAAATCTACAAATGCATGCAAAGATTTAAAACCCATTTTGCTTCAACTTAATGAAAGCAGAATGCATAAATGCTCCTTCGCTGGTATGCAAGTCAAGAATAAAAGTCAAGGGACAGGAAAATCATATAGCTACTTAAATAGCATATAGAAGATAACAAAATAAAAATATGACTTTTGACTGATTAAGCACATCCCAATTCAACCACTAAACCTCCCAGCCATGTTCCCGAGGTTCAACACACAAGAAAGAAGTTGATTGTGCACCTAAAACCTTGCCTAAAGTTTAGGCCATGCTCACGAATAAGATCATTATGGTGATTAAACCAAAGAAATGTTAAATGCACATGCTCACATGCCCAAACACATACATAAGTGCACCAAAAAAGATAAATTACCTCAACAAATGTTTTTAGTATTATTTGATATGTCAAAGCAGAAGGCTTGGGTCCTGAAGATTGCATTCTTCGAAAAATGGCTTCAGCATTATTATATTTAGCTCCTCTTCCATAGGCCTCCATGAGAGCAGTGTGGGATACAACATTTGGCGTATAGCCCATCTTATTCATATGACGTAAAACCTTCTCAGCCTCATTGAAGTTCCCTTGCTTTCCATGAGCTGTTATGAGCATGATTAAATCCATTTCATTGAAGTCCCACCAATGCTGTGTTCGAAGCCATTCTAAAATCTAGCAAAGCAAAATAAACAACCATAACATCCAAATCATTAAAACAGTAACAGCAACGAGCTCAGATAAGAAAACATCTTGATCTTATAGAAAATAATAAATCAAAACAATGCTACGACATTTACAAAAACCAATGGCATGACACGGTGTTATATTTACATTTGAAATGAAGAAGAGTTAAATTCAATATTGGAGTTGATGTGCATAATTTTTCACTTTTTGGTCATGATAACACCGAATTATAAATCCCTATCAATTCAAATGCACACCAATCAAATTAAGTTCAAATTGACATTAATTCAGAAGCTCACCTATCCCAACTGACACTAAGATTGATGCAAAATTCAGATTTTTTAATCAATTATCCATAAGGTAATCAAAAGCGCCAGGCAAATTAAATATTCAGAAAATAGCAACTAAGTCTCATACTTGGCGTTATCATCGGCCATACTTTTTTTAAATACCCTTCTTCAACTTAAAAAATTATATAATCTCTAATAGCTACCACAAAAATAACAGAAAAGACACAAAAATTCAATTAAAAACCTCAGAAACAAGATTCCATTTCCTCAGTTGCTTAAATCTGACCAAAGTACCCAAAATCAGGTCTTTAGGAAGAGGCTGATTATGGGTTCTCTTGGTTTTAAGAACAGCAACAGCAGAACCCAAGTCCTCAATTTGCTTCATTAGTCCTCTCCAATTCTTCTGGTCAGCTTCATCAGCTGCATCTTTGAAAACTTCCACTTTCCTTCTTTTCTGCAAGAACTTCCTGGGAGCTAACATACCCATAGCTACAACCTCTAATTTTCCTCCATACACTTTAGTGCTTATATTGAGAGAATTGACAACCATTTTTGAAGACCTCCAATGAGTAGAAGGAGGAGAAATGCTGGGCTTCAAGAAGAGAGTTGGAGCCATTTCCAGAGGGTTTTTGAGGTTTTATCGGATTTGTAGAATTTTAAGATATTTCATGTTTGTATTCATATCTATAGATTTTTGGAGAGAGTGGACAGGAAAACGACTTATCGTATAGTATAAGCAACTAGCCAAGTTTGGACAGTAGGAATCTACAATCTAGCTTAAAACGGAACCGTTTCCTTTTGTTCTATGTTTGGATATGTCTATTAACTTAAAGGGATTTTTATAAAATTAACCTAAAAACTGAATATATTTTTAAATATACTACACTTAATAAAAAAGATTTTGGAATAACATATTTTTTTACTCTTAAACTTTAAATATTTTACATATTGAGTCTTTAAACTTTTATTTGGTAACATTGAGTCCCTCAACTATATAAGTTGATAACATTAAACTCCATTTATAATAATAGTTAAATGTGTGATTTTCATACTCTATCAATTAAGAGTTTTAATGTCACCAAACAAAAATTTAGAGGTCTAATACACAAAACACACAAAGTTCATGAATAAAAAAATGCATTATTTTTTAATTTTTCATTAAAATGCGTCATTTTGCTTTAACAGCCACACAATTTTGACGGTAATTAAAAATAGATATTTAAATTCTGTCAAAAAAAAGGTTCAATATTATCAAATAAAATTTCAGACGCTCAATACTCAAAATACCTGAAATTCATGGCCAAAAAATATACTATTTTTTCAAAAATTTTAAAAATACGCTGAACAAAACTATAATTTTAAAAAAAGAAAAATTAAACTATATATTATTTTTAAAATTTTTATTTTTATTTTTACTGCTTTTATTTTTTTTTATTTTTGATCTTTTATTTTTTTAACTTTTTTTTTAATATATATTTTGCGTTTACAAAAATACGGGGTATGGAGAGACATGGATCCAAAGCTAATAGGGGTCTCGCAGCTCTTCAAAAAATTCAAAAACTATCAGAGATGCACCTAATGTTGTTCAATATTGAAGCTTATGTAAACCAACATCGATACATCATACATTCTTCTAGGTTTCCATGCAACCAATCAACTATAGGCAGCAGCTTGAAGTACATCACTTGAGGCAAAAAGGCTAATGAATGTTGATTATTACTGGTCCATGTCAGAACTACTGGCAACATTTTTTTTTGTGGATGTTATAATGCATAGTTTTGGAGTTAATTATTTTTGTCGTAGATTATGCATAGTTGGTGATAATACAGAGGCCGAATCAGGGGGCACGAGGAGTCATTTGTCTCCCCTTGATTTCAATACATATATACATATATGTATATATGTGTATATGTATTTATTTTTAAAAAAATTAATACTTTAAAAATTTAAATTAGTTTTTAATTTATTATTTTGATAATTTTATTGAGTGTTATAATTATTTATAATTATTGTTTAATTTAAAGTTTAATTTATGGGTTTTAGTTTATTATTTTGATTATTAATTTAATTATTTTGAAATTTGATTATGAATTGGAATTTGGAGTTTTGATGATTAGATAAATTATTTTAGAATTTGATTATAACATAAATTGAAAATTTAAGATTTTATGATTATGTAAATTATTTTAAAATTTGATTATGATATGTATTAGAAATTTAAGATTTTATGATTAGATTAATAATTTTGCAATTCGATTATGGATTAGATTTATAGTTTTGTGATTGTTTAATTATTTTATAAAATATATTGTATCATATAAATTTATTTAAAAATAATTAGTTTAAACACTTTCTTTAAAATATCACAAAAACTATATAAATATTATTTAAGAAATAATATATATTGTATAATTTTACTTGTAGTGTTTTAAAGTAAAATTTAAATATTAAAATAAAAATAATTAAAATCCTAATATTTAATTATTTAATATGAAAATAAAATTGAATATAAATATTAATTTAAATTATTTGTATTAATTTTATTAATATAAAAATAAAATAAAATATAAATTTATTTATAATTTTTTTAGGAATTTTGCCTCCCATTACTTAATGTTCTGGTTTCGCCATTGATAACACTTGTTAAGGAAATGATTTGTTGGCTAAGGTGTAGTATCAATTGTCCCATGGCGGAGGTCCAATTATGGGGTCAAGTCACAGTCGAAAGCCGTGGGTACTTATTATATGCTAAATGCATTATAAGGCTAGGATATGCGTCTTTCCTAACACTAATGGTTTTGAGAGAATTGGTAGCACTTGAGGTCCCACAAATGGTATCAGAGCATATGTTAGGGGTTCGATTCCCAATAGGAGCAATTGCTGAGAGGGAGATTGTTGGCCAAGGTGTGACATTAATTATGTTGTGGTGGAGGTCCAATTGTGGGGTCAAGTCATAGTCAAATGCCATGGGTGCTCATGTGCTGAATGCATTATAAGACTAGGGTATGTGCCTTTCCTAATGCCAATTAGTTTTAGGAGAACTGGTAGTGCCTCACCAATTAGTTTAGGGTATGTGCATTTCCAGCTTACCTTACCATATTACTTGGCCACATGGCTCACATTTCAGGAACACACCTGTCTAATATGCCTAGCCACATGGCTTATCTTTTGAGGGACACACCCATCCAACTCAGCCACAATGGCCCACTATCTAACCTAGTTGCATTGCATACCTCAACGACCCTCAATACACTAAACCACTTGACCACGTGAACCATACCCATGTGAACCATCCTATGCCTTGGACTACTAGCCCTAATCACCTACCATATGAACCATACCCATAGGCCATGAATTATAGCCCATGCATCAAATCATTTGACCACATGAATTTATGAGGCTTTGCCTGAGAACCAATCCAGTTTTCTCAAGAATCAAGAGCCGAAATGCTCATTAGGGCTAAGTCCCACACGATACCACTGTGTACAATTTTCAGTCGGTTCGGTAAGCATAGGTTTAGAATTATCTTTTATTTTGAAAAGATTTTGTTTATTCTATTTAAAAAGAAACTCTCTTTTTATTTTGAAAAGGGATGGTGCAAAGATTAGAGAGTCGCCATCTTAGTTTATTTTATTTAGAAAAATTAAGAGAAAAGCCATTTAATTGACTTCATTAAATTAAGTTAATTTTTACTCAAATAGGGCATTAGTCCAAAACTAATCACGATGGGTCTCAGACTAAGTTTTCATACTAATTTTGATAAAAATGGTTTGTTATCTCTTTTTGATTGAATTTTGACCTTAATAGAATTGATAAAAAATGCAATTTTTATGTATTATAACATAACTGGTGCGTATGATATTATTATGATGTATGAGCAGGTAATAACATAACATTCACAAATGCAGTGTAGGAAAATAAATATTACAACTCCAACAAGGATAATAATTTTAGGGAAGCTTTAACTCTAGCCCATATGGGTTCTAGGTTGAGTACAGATCCCCAAATCAACTAATTAACCAAAAAGAAAAACAAATAAAACAACAACAACTACCATTAAAAAACTCACCAAATTTACAATGGTGCCCAAAATGTCAAAGAAGAAGAAATATAACAGTAATAACAGATATACTAATAAAATAAATTGAAGAAAAATTAAAATAAAAAGTCTGGTTAATATGTTTTTAATGACATTAATAAACTTAAAACACTAATTTAAATGGCTTGATATGGTTTTTCAAAGTTAAAGTAAGGTGAAGCTTAATTTTGGGATTTGGTTTAGAGTGATGTTTAATTATGGTTTGAAGTTGAGAATACCTTAGAATATGATATTAAATGATTATGTATGATCACATTTGGTATAGGCATTGAGGGAGGTTGATTTGCTTCATCCAAGTGGTGAAGGGCAAGTTGGAAGGATAGGATTGGAGGTTGTATTAAGCTTGCTTTGGATTGCTAGTAGAGGTATGTACAAACTTGAGTATAATGTTTATATTTGCATGACATTTGGACTTAACACATTTTGGTTGAAAAATGTGTTAAGTTACTTGGTTCATTGATTGAGTATGAATAATGTGCTATGACATTTGTAATGTCATATATGTGTTAAATGCATTGTGAAAAGCCATTGATAATGGCTAAATTGTGTAAAGTGTGAAATATGCATATTATGTGAAAATACTCAAAGTAATTGGATAATGTGTTGTGAATGCAAAAATGAGATATGGGGAATAATGAAATGAATTGATATTGATAAAAATGAGAAAAAAATGAGAAAAGTGAGAAAAATGAAAAAGATGTGAAAATAAGGCAATGAGCCTAGTTTGATTATGAGAAATAAAATGAGAAATGAATTGTGAAAGTATTTGATAATGAGATAAATGAATTAATTGTGTGCCTAGTATGTTATTCAATTTTCAGAGTTCTGGGTTTGGCGGCATGCCTATGAATTGCTGGGCAGGTGAAAAGACTGTGTCGTAAGCCGAGCCCAGCTGATAAATGATAAATATGATGTTTTTGAGGTGAAAAGACTGGGTCGTAAGCCTCAAAAAACCGTAGCAGTCTAGCTGGGTTGAGGACCAAGATACTGGGGGCTTAAGGGTCTAGCCGGGTTGAGGTCCAAGAGACTGGGGCTATTACATTATCCATGGATATATATATTGCGTACGGGCTAGACACATGGTGTCATTATGGACCAAAGCAGTAACTCTGAAATTTGAATAGTATATTAGATCCTTTTTGGGCCCATGCTTGTCTTTGCTTTAATGTGAATTATGAATTGTGATACAATTGAGCAATATAATATTATGAGTTATGAGTATGAAATATTTGAAAAATATAATAAAGTGAAATGATGTGACCTCTATATGTATTGTGCATTGGCATTACTTTACATTTTTATTATTATCAAAGTTTGTACCACTAGGCTTCGGCTTAGTGCGATTGTAATTCGTCGCGCAGGTGTCATGGACATTTTGGTAGAGCCGGAGAATTTTACTAGATCTGGTCGGGTCTAGGTTTGTATTTATTGAGCTTGAAGAGTTGTTTTGGGTACATCAAGATCAGAGCCAGTTGCCAGCATATAAATTTTTGATATTATGTATGTTATGATATGTTTTTGAAGCATATATTGTAAATTGTAAAGAATGATTTGAATAATTTTGTTTAAGATGAGATTTTATATATAATGTTGATATATATATACCTATATATAAGTATTTTGAGAAATTATAAAAAAATTGAGAAGTATTGGTGAATTGGTGAATTGATTTTATTTGGAGTGTTTGTTTTATGCAGGTTGTGTTTTGTTGAATTTTGGAAACGTTCAAATTACAAATAAAACTCTGGCGAATTTTTCCCAGAGATTTTCATATAAAATATTTATTTTGGATTGCTATAACAAGCAAAGAATATTTATATACTATTTATTTTATATATTAGTATTTGAAATCTTAAAACAGAAATGTAAATTTTTTTATTAAATCGGTCTGTGACATTTTTATACCGTATATGCGTATTTTACATATGCTGAAAATATATATTGTACGTATATAGGGTATAAGGGTGTTACATTTATTTTGGTATCAGAGCATATGTTCTTGGAGGGATCAAGAGATAATGAGATCCTCCCCTATAACATAACTGTGTTTTCCTTCAAATTCCCTCAATTCTACACATGGGTTTGGTGGCCGGCCGGCTGTAGCGGCCATGGTGGCGGTGGCGGCCAAGGTGACAAGTGAAGCAAAGAAGAGGAGGGATTCGATTATATATATATGTGGAAGTTATAAGGTCATGATGGATTGTATACCATTGGGGCAACTATGATCCCTTGGCAATGTATTTATTAATTATGAAACACATTATGTTTTTATAACGGGAAATAAAACATATTTTACTATCTTTTGCTTAATATTTTACTATCTTTTTTCCTTTTTTTTTATAATGAGGATATGAGATGATTTAAATAAATTTTCTTGTAATAAATTTTTTCTCTATTTTGTTCATGATTTGATTCTTAGTGTTGTTGTCTAATTTATATCTTATGCTTAACCATTTATGAATTATAATTTATCCTTTCATTTATTTATTTATTTATTTTGATGAATCAATTGAGATAGTTAGCAGTGGAAAAAAGCTAGTTTTCAGTTGTTTCTACATACGCTTCTAACAAAGACCACAATTAAGAATATACGTGAAAGGGCCTAGTAAACGATGCCATTTCCAAGAAGAAATTTTTAATTTGAGCTAAGAATGTATTGATTCGAATTATTTGGCTAAAAAATATTTCAAAAGAACTTTATACTATGAAAACTTTTGAAGAGGACAAAAAGCATTCTATTTTTTTTTTATTAAAATACATTTTATTTTTATTGAAATTTATTATAATCCTATTCTAATAAAAACTAAAATATTGATTACCACTTAATATGTACTGTTGAAAAATTCTAAAGCTATTACAATTGAACCTATATTACACCAAAGCATTTACTTTCTTGAAAATAAGAGCAGATTAACCCAATGCCAAAGAGCAGCATCCTCGCAAATGAAAAGCAATTGTATGTTGGAATAAGGCTTTCAATCCAATGCTCACTTCACATCATCAAAAAACCGGAATATAATAATCCAACAAAAAACTAGTGCCATAATTGATCTCATCAAGCAACATCAATCACATTCTATTCTATAATCTTAAAATACCAATAAACAGGCAAGATGCTACAAGGGTAAAAGGATATTACTTGAATACCATATTATTAGTATGGTAAACAAGTTGAAAAGTACAATCAAAAACTCCCATAACAAGAATAATGTTTCTCAACCAAAAAAAGAAAAGCTCAATCTAGTAAAAGAACCCAAGAACCTTGCCACCAACATTCTTTCTTCTAGCCTCTTCATGGTCCATGGTGCCAGCAGAAGTTGTCAACACAATATAACCAAACTGCAATTTTAAATCAGTGCAGATGTCAAGACCAGAAGATACAAATAAAAAAAATTTAAATCAATGCAGTTTCCACATTATAAGATGAACATACATGCATAATATCAAGTAAACACTCACTGTGACTTCAGATAAAAACATGTATATCGAGAACAAGTATAAATGAGTTTACTTGCCAGTGCTTATGTGCTAATCATAGCTCAATACTCATGGTAAATCACAATTTCTTGCTTAAAAGAATCGAATTTAGACATTTTTTCAACTTACCTGTCTTGAGGGGGGCAACCTTGCAGTCCATCCTTCAATCTCCTTCACACCAATATCAAAACGAGGACTGATAACCCCACACTTGTTCAACCGGCCATTCAATTCAACCACGGTTTTACCAGCTCTGTGATCATCAACATACTCAAACTCACCAATGAATCCTTCAACCAAAGAAAGAAGAATCATAAATAATCATAGATTAACTCAAAGAACATAGAAAGAGATTGAATCCAGGCGAATAAGAATAGATACCATGCTTCTGCATCACCAGCAAAAAATTTATGATCACCTTCGAGGAAGGGCTGATCATAACTTGCCTCTTCCCACGCTTTTCAGCATTGTACATGCTCTTCAAAGCATCATTCAAAACACTAACTCTCACCATTGTTGCTGCTACACATATTTCAGTAAATGATCTTAGAACATAATATAGGTTCAAGAAGAACGATAAATATTAATATTTCACCAAAACAAGTCCCAATTTAATTGAACTTTTGGAAATGCCAATTTTTCAAGAATGTAATAACAAAGCACAGAACTCCATTACACCTAACTATAAGCCTAACCCTTGATCTATTTATACCCATAATTTCAAAAACAGAGAGATCTCTGAAACTCTTGGAATTGCAATTGTAACAAGAAGTCAGCTCCAAAACTCTCCTTTTTTGCTTTAGAAGTCGGCTCTAGGTTATAAAATATGAAATTCGGATCCCTAATTCGTGCTTCAGCGCAGCTTTTATAGTGCAGATAATTTCGTCTGACACGCCCATTGGCACACCCATGTCACTGGGCGTGTCAATGCCACTGAGATTTTGAACATAAGGCACGTCCAGTGACACGCCCATGTCACTGGGCGTGTCACAACTACTGTGAGTCATTGAAAAAGGCATGCTCGGTGACATGCCCATGTCACTGGGCATGTGAATGCTTCTGTATGCAGCATCAAGGGCACATCCATTGACACGCCCATGTCACTGGGCGTGTCCATTGATGAATTTTTGTTATTTTCTTCTACTTTCATCCGTAATTCCTCTGAAATAACCATAAGCTCAAAATACAGAGAATTCCTGAAATTAACCCTAAAATACACTTGAACAAACAAATTAAACTCAATTAGATAATAATCATATTAAGAAATAGGAATAAAATATCATCAATTGTGCACTTATCAAATTCCCCCACACTTGAGTTTTTGCTTGTCCTCAAGCAAACTAAATCACTGTAATAAGCAGAAATGATGGACCCTCTCTATATTCAAAAGGAAAAGAAAAGTTTTGACAATACTAGAATCAGAAAACCCCACTTTCTCAACCAAAAACTAATTCACAATCATAACAGCTGAATCAAGAAGTTTCAAAACAAAAAATTTCACAGACCTAAAACCTAAAAATCCAGAGTTAAAAGATTGAGCATAAAATTCCAGAAAATCCGAAAGCCATGAATAAAGTACGAAAAATGTAAATTTTCTCTTAAGTTCTTTAACCCTCATTTTTTTTATTTAAATGTATATACACATATATATATACGTTTTAAGGAGCCTGACTTGTTTGAACTGATACTAACCTTTTGACGCGAAGGTAAACATTTGTGATTCCGACCCCCGGTTACTCAGCCAGAATCACCGTTCAAATGGCTACTAGCATTATTCATAATTCAAACTCATTTGTTTTAATTCAAGAGTAAAAATCTGCGGAACAGGGATAAATTTTCAAAGCTCCTTTAATTAGAATTATTTATTTATTTTTATTTTCATTTATATATATATATATATTATTTTTAAACAACTTAAGGGTCAGAAACTTAAGGATCATACTAAATCCGACTCAAGAATCTAAGGAATTATAACATGCTAAAAAATGTAACTAAGGTTTTAAACTTTAGATGTGTCCAATTTCCATCAATCCACAACCCAATTATAGCTATTACAATCGATCCTTAGCAATTGATCAAGATCACTAAGTTAACCTCAACAAGAAATTGTCATTTAGGAAATCTCAAATTAGTTCAACATATAAAGGGAAACCACATCAATTCACACTTATTACAATAATCTAGCTTACTTAGATAAAAAAAATAATTTGCAGAAATTAATTGAGACAAATGAATCAAATAGAAAGAATGAAATAGTAAAAATTCAATCAAGAAAGTATACCTCTCCCCCACACTTAAGACGCACATTGTCCCCAATGTGTGTGCAAAATAAGAAATAATGAAGAGAGAGAAAAACTGCTCTTTCATATCCATGAATGGATAAATATGAGTACGGTGCCAAGAGTATGGTGAAGGCGGATTTGCTTCAAAATAAAAATCTAAAATGCAAAAACAATGTTAAGACATAAATAAATGAAATAAACAAACAAAAGAAACAATTCGTAAAGAAAATAGCAATTGTCCAAAAGCAATGAAAAAGAAAGAAACATAAAAAGAATATTAAATAAGTAAAGAAATGAAAATAAAATAAATTAAAATAAAAATGTGGGCTAGTAAAAAATTGGCACATCGCTGGAATCATCATTGCTGGTCTCATCATCGGAGACATCAACTTGAGGTGCCAGTGCAAGAGCAGGGGCAGGTGGCTGGTATGGTGGAGGTGGTGGTTGCGAAGGGTGAAACCCTTGATACCACAGAACTCCAACATGGATTGCTCCAGCCATTGCCGTCTCAAGATCTCGTGATCCAGCTGGGCTTGGAAAGAAGTAGTCTGGTCAAGTATGAACTGCTACAACTGGTCCTGCTGGGTTAAGATCTTATTCTGATTCAGCTCGATATTCCCTATCTTCCCTTCAATCCTACAAATTTGACGCTCTAAATATGTGGGTTTCCTGTCATCATCCCATTCAACATTAACTGAATGATGCCAATCCCGGAATGCAGGAGTCTAGACAAAAGAAGGTCCAACAGAAGAAGAAGGTGCAACAGTGGAAGAAGGCCCAACGGCAGTGGATGAACCCAGAAAATTCGATGGTGGAGGTAGTGGTATATCCAAAGGAGGAGCAAAAGGAGCTGCCTCTGGTATATCTGAATCCATAGGAGTTGCCTACAGCCCAGCTGCTTTCTCCCGGTTCAGTCTCTTTAATGTATCCATACCCAACAACTTGGGCATACCATCCACTGTCATAGGGAGGCAGCCATCTAACACACCCAGGCGACGAGCAAGTCTTGTGACATACATTCCACCATGTAAAGTACATGATGCTCCTTTTTTAGACTGCTCGTAGAAAAAATGTGCGATGGCGTGTGCGACATTGCACTGGGTCTTCTGTACCATGCAGTGCATGAAAAACAGATCTCACAAGCTAACCACCCCTGTGCTGCTCAGTCGAGCTGTAAGAGTGTGGACTAATAAATTGTGCACCACTCGGCAGGGGAAAGACTCGAAGTTGGATGCCTTAGAAACCTTGGGTTGATATTTATCGGCAGTAGGTGCAAAGGTCCGCCAAACCCGAGGAGGAGCAACCTCATACTCGACAAAATCCACTTCGGAGTTCAAATAATCAAAGGTCTGTACCTCCTCTTCAGTATATAACCCGAGATGCACCCCAAGGTCGTTAATGCTCATGTTGAATCTCTACCCTCCCAGTCTGAATTGGATTGTTGGCTCAGTAATTGAAACCTTGGTCTTTTGGAACTGGAAGGTGCAGTAAAATTCCAGTGTTAGCTCTCGATAGAAAGGCTCATTGATGGAGAATAGTTGGTCCCACCCTGGTTGATTAATCAATTCCTGAATATCTGCTACAATATTAGCCAGTTCCATAGCATCCCAATCCAAAACACGAGGTGGGGACCATTCTTTGTTGCCGAAAAGTTTGAATCGCCTTCTTTCCTTGGCATTTGAAAATCTAAGACATTTGTGGGTGGCCAAGAAGTTAGAAGTTGGACGTGTAGCAGGTTGGCTAGAACTGCCTTCCCCTCATGCACGCTTGGCAGGAAGCTGGGAAGATGATTGTTTGTGAGGGCCCATTGTCAGTTAGTCTGCAAAACAAACCAAAAAGATTCCTCAATAATAACAAAAGTATAGCACGATACAAAACACCCATAAAAGACTGACACAAGGTTACCGAAATGCCGGCATTATAACGATGAAGCATAATGTATATTCTAATAAAGGCAATACTAACAGCCAATATAAACCAAATGTAATCGACCTATAGCAACACACATATAATCAACTAAAAGCAACAAACCAATTCGAATGACGGCAATAACAATACCACAATAAAGGCAATTCCCATAATAACAATACCATTTTCCAAAAATAATGAGTAACTAGAACCCAACAAATGAAACATTCAATATATAACTCAAACACAAACTAATTCAAAAATAAACAAACACCAAATGAAAACGGAATTCAAAACAAACAAAAGCAAAATTAATCAAATGGCTAAAAATTACGATAAATAAAAAAACAGCAAAATAAAGCACACGCATCATAAATCTTGCAACTTCAAGGCAAAGACAAGAAAATACAAGGAATGTATATGAAAAATGAAAGAAAAATGAAAGAAAACAAACAAAAATTGCAAAAATTGAGATTCCGTACCTGAAAAGCAAAAATCGCGTGGAACGAGTAAATTCAACGGAAAACAAGCAAATGCACACAAATAATGCAAGCCGAGAGTGAGAATCTCTCCTAAAGTGAGTGGGT
Source organism: Garcia nutans (assembly GCA_947685225.1). Classification (NCBI taxonomy): domain Eukaryota; kingdom Viridiplantae; phylum Streptophyta; class Magnoliopsida; order Malpighiales; family Euphorbiaceae; genus Garcia; species Garcia nutans. The sequence continues at coordinate 7,564,490 of CANTUV010000024.1, read as the reverse complement.
GTGTGAATGCGCCGGTGGGTGTGCAAGAAAGTTGAGAGAAAATGAGAGAAAATGAGAAAGAAAACTGAAATTTGCATGAAAAATGGCGTTGGTTCTATATATAAAGACGTCGGCATGCCCAGTGACACGCCCGTGTCATTGGGCATTCCCTATAGTATAAAAGACAATGTACACGACACGCCCACAGACACAACCGTGTCCATGGGCATGTCACAGATACTTGATGAAACGATAATTGACACGCCCACAGACACCGGCGTATCCATGGGCGTGTCACATGTACTGTGACAACCAAGCAAACGACACGCCCACTAACTTGGGCGTGTTCTTTGGGCGTGCTGGCTAATTTTTCATCATTTTTTTAAGGCACGACTAGTGACATGAGGCATGTCATGGCTACTGTTTCAAATGCAAAATGACACGCTCAGAGACACGAGCGTGTTGCTGGGCGTGTTGTAGCTACTGCCTGAAAAAAATAATGACATGCCCAATGACACAGGTGTGTCCTTTAATATGCTCAATTTACTCCTCAAAATCAAATTTCCTCTATAAATTCAAATGAATGCAAAATAAACAAACCCCCACCCAATAATAGAAGGATAAAACTAAAAAAAAATGACGACACAAACCAAAAACACAAAAATTTAAGACATAAAAATCAAAGAACAAATAAAACAGTGGGTTGTCTCCCACCCAGCACTTCTTTAACGTCGTATTAGTTGGACGGTAGGGTAAATCTCCCTAGTCTTGGAGGTGTAAAACCTCCTTCTATTTGGTCCATTATATCCAATACTCGTGGATCAATATCACCATCAGAAGAAACAAGCAAGAATTGGCCAAGCAAGCACAGACAAAGCATACGTCCCCATGCCTTAGTAGGAGCCAAATGAGAGAGACAAAAATCAATCAAGGGAGCAAGTAGAATTTTCTCACCTCTCATCAACTATAGAACTTCGGGCTTTGAAATGTGAAATAACATCTGCATCTTCTGTTGTGTTTTGGAAATCAATATGGGTAACGCCATTTGTTGATTATTTGGATATCCAAGGATGACCTCAAATTCTTCAATCAAGGGACATGTTTCAAAGCCATTAATTTTAAATGTCCTAGAATCCACATTCCAAAAAGAAGCCATGGCATGTAAAAAGGAATGGTCCAATTTAACATTTTGAAAACACTTTAAAGTATCAATCTTTGACCAAGACATTTGCTTCCAGTGAATGACATCCATATTCTTAAATAGAATATTTATTTTCTTCAAATGGAGTTCGGTCATCGTGGAAGGATGAAGGAAAATTAGAATTGATAAAAGGAATTTTTGTGTTGAAGTGGAAAATCTCTTGGTTTTTGTATGAAATTATGGCATGAAAAGTAATTTATATAGAAGAACCCATGCTATTCCAAAATTGATAAGGAAAAGAGTGAGACCGTGATGCATGAGGAAAAAGAATTAGCAACGAAATCTCTTTAATTACCGTGTTGCATTTGGTTTTAGATAATTGATGCGGCTGTGAATGTAAAAAGGGAAATTGTGGCGCAATAATTATGATATATATACATATATAAAAAAAAAGTAAAAAGTAAAAAGTAAAAAAAGTAAAAAAAAAAGAAAGAAAAAAAGGAAAAAAGTTGCAGTAAAATAAAAATTATATATTATCATTAGTATTTTTATACTTATTGTACAATGTTTCCTCAATTGACACAATATTCATACATCACTAAGAAGGAGGTGGTAGGTCATCAAATAAAGCTCTGAAAAAATCATTGCCTGTCGGAGGAGGAGGCAAATCACTCGTCCTGAGTCTGCCCGAAGCAGGAGCACCAGAATCCCTATTACCTTAGAGTTCCAATATGTCACGGTCCTCATCAGAAGTAGATGAAAAAATCTCATGGTCATTGGCTTGGGGGCCTCTAGATGAAGAAGCAACAGGATCCCTCATCCCCTGAAATAGAAAGTCTCAAAAATTTTGTTCTGATTGATGATACAAATTTTCAAAATGGGAAACTTGCTGATGACTAGCGGCCAACTATTCTTGAAGATTTTTTGTTTTGTTCTTCAAGCATCCTCTGTGAGCCAGAAAGGAAAAGAGTAAGAGCATACATAATCATGCATACATATAGCATAAGTTATCATGGAACAAGAAAACTTACCAGGTAATTCATATCAATATCCTACGGATAAGATGACATATCTGGTGGAATAGAATGAGCAAATGAAGGAGCAGTAAAAGAAGGTCCAGCCTCTTGATTAAATGAGCCAGGAACCTACAACAATCATAAAAAAAGTCAAAACAAGTTAAGAAAGAAGCGATTGCAATGGAAAAATGGTAAAAGTTTTACTTGAGAAGTGCTAGCCCCGAGATGTGGAATGAATTCTCCTCCCTCTCCATGATGTTCCTCTACATCTCTATCCTCATTTTCTTCGGGAATTTCCCATACACCAATAGGAGATATATCAAAGTTCAAGAGCTTTATTTGAATAAAATGGGTATAGGATGCACCCGATGGATAGAGAAATGTTTCAACATCATAATCGTGCTGAGCCAACCACCATGCATTCTCCGGCATTGATGTAATATTCAAAGTATATTCTAGGCAACGCATCGGGATCCTCCACTGCTTGAGACCAAGAAACCACTCATATACTCTCTCTTCGAGAAACCAGCCACTAGATACAGGGCCGGCGATGACTCGATGAGTATGTTGAAAGGCGGTGCAACATTCATGGAGGAAGTCCAGTTTGTCAGCTCTTCCGTGTTCCACCAGGCCAAATTCACCTGCAAAATGACATAAGGTAAGTAAACTTTCACATAAAATTTAAAGTATACTAATGCTATTTTACCTGGTTCCAGGATAGGTAGCTTAAGACAAAGTGTTGGGTATGCACATGGTGAGAGCCGAGAACTTCTACACGCTCTGACAACCAGAAATGTAATCTCGGATACCCGACTCTCTCTCAAAAAATACCAGGCACCCTCACAAGATTGTGCTCATATGCCCATGCCTATAATAATAATAAAAATCAAATTCATGCAAGAATAAGAATGGAATTGACATTGGTGGAAGAAGAGTACCTCGACAATCGCCATACAACCAATAAAAGACTTCTTATTTCGACAAATTTTATCAAGGCCATGGTAAAGACAGGCAAGGCCAACTTCAACCCAGCCGTAAAGTGGTACCATCCTCATATAAGTAAGGGCCCTCGACACTAACAAATGGATGGTGGATTCAGTGCTGCCTAAAATGGTCGACCCGAGCAAATATAACAAAAATCCTCGAGCATACTGTTGGGTTGTGTCTCTGTGGATCCATCCTTCATAGTTCATCCAATAACTATGAATTGGCTTAATTTTTATCTTAAAAGGCCCTTTATATGATGGTTCCATACCAATTAATTATTGAATTTCTTCAAATGTCAGAATATCGTTGGTAAGAGAAACCGGAAGACCATCATATCGAATGCTGGTTATAGCAGCAAAATCAACCGGACCAATTGTCATCTCTCCAATGGGCAAGTGCAAAGTATGAGTTGTGTCCAACCATCGTTCTGCAAGCGCCTGGATCATGCTCCGGCCTATCAGATACTCCTCGGATGGTAATTGTGTAGACCCTTAATTTTTGACCCCGTCCGGTCCATTATTTCTTATATAGTCCAGAATTATTTTTGTGGTATCTTAGTTAAATAATATTTATTTTAGTATTTATTTTTTATAATTATAGTAATAAATAATAATAAATAAATAAAAATAAAAATCTGCGAAAAAAAAATTGGCGACGAAAAAATTCATCACCGAAAGTGTTGGACAAAATGGCCTTGGGCCATTTCACCCGCAGGAGCTTCTTGCCGGCGAAATGGCCTGGCAACCCGCCAGCACCAATTTTGCTTGCAATCCCTCGCAGCCGTCACAAATTTTGCCAGTGCAATTTTTTCAACGCAATTTTTTTTCTAAACCAAATTCTATTTGGTTTCGGTTTCTTTTTCTAAAGAATTTTAGTTTTCTTAAACAATTAGGATTAATCATATAAATTTTTCTATAAATAACACTATAAAGGACAGAAAAAGACGAGGAATTTTTGGAGCTGGGAATCGGACTTATTAGAAGAGAGAAATTTAAACTAAGATCTGAGAGTGGAACTTTAAGATTTGAAAGGAATAAGCAAGCAAGCAATCAAGCCATCAAAGGCAGCAATCTTGCCTTTATCTCCATTCATCCATGAAGCAATTTTTGGTGAAACCAACGTATGAAGGTTTGAATCTCTAATTTCTTTTTGGTTTCTTACAATAGCTTTATTTTTTTGATTCATAAGATTATACACATAAAACCTTGATCTATAAATATGTATTAACGTTGATCTTCATTTCAATGACATAAATGATCTTTTCTGTTTCTTCTAAACCTCAAAAAACCCTAAAAATACTTTTTCTGTTCTTCTAAACCATAAAAACCCTAAAAATACTTTTTTTTTCTTCTAAACCTTAAGAACCCTAAAAATACTTTTCTATTTCTTCAAAACCTTAGAACCCTAAATTGTTCCTTCTATTTCCAAAAACTCTAAAAATACTCTTTTGTTTCCAAAGACTTTAAATCGTTTTTCTTATTTCCAAAAGCTTTCAAAAACCCTAAGTTGTTTTCCTTTCACTCCTTTCCAATATTTCCAAATGTTTTGTTAAATATACAAACTCTAAACTCACTTCACAGTTTCTAGAAAATCATAATTGCTTTATGAAACTTTAAACTTTTTTCTTCAATTCCAAAACCAAGATAGTAAATCCCAAACGAGTTAATCTAAACCCTAAGTTTTCTTAAACCCTAATTCCCCTAAAACCGTAAACCCTAATTTTTCTAAACCCTAATCCTTAAAACCTTATAAACCTAAACATTCAAACCCAATATAGTAAATCCAAAATAATAATCCAGTAGCTAAGAATTATAAAGCTAAGTGTTCAAACCCTAATTTCATAATTTTACCCCTCCAACCCTAATTTGATTAATCAAAGAACCTTATTAATTTCTTAAATTATAAAACCCTAATCCATTTTAATTCTCTTAAAACTTATAGTAACCTAAATAAATAACAATAATAATATCTTAAAATCCCAAAACCCAAAATATGAATTAAAGACTTTTAAATAGAAACAGTAACCCTAATTTGTATCTTTACTTGCTTTATTTTATATTTAATTATGTAGTTCATTATATGCTTTGATTTATTTGCAATGCTTGATTTATTTAATTTATCATGGACGAATGTTTATTATATATTTTGATTGATGTTTAATATCTTTGATGAATGATTTATTTATTATGAATGGCTATTTACTTTTATCGATCTATTTTGATTTTCCAAATGTTGTAAGAGGTATGATTCCACTTTTTGGGCACCTCATTAATTAATTTCTATGTAATTTAAATTGCTTTTATATTTCAGACCAATGTAAAGTATATGTTTCTACCTTTCGGTATGTATCCTATTTAATTTAGACATGAACGATGTAAGGGCATGTTTCCATTTTGGGATGAGTGTCCATTTATTTGCTCTACGTGGACATTGCTTTAATTTTTAATATAACGATGCTTTATTTCAATTATTGTGTGTAATATGGATAATATTGTTATACTTAAGAATTTTATAATATTAAGACCTGTAAAGGAGGCCAATTCCAATGAACCGGGTGTTGCGGAGGGTGCTGGGCCATTTCTCACCTTCCTCACACGTATCCAACTTTCCGAACCCATTAGGAGGTTGAGGATTCCTTAGGAATCGAGTCATCCACCCCTTTCTTTTTCCTAGCCCGTCCGGGTGGCGACTCCATTTTCTCCGGACTTAGGTCCGTGTTCTCTAAGTCCCCAAGCCTAAACAGTGACGAAGTCGCAAGAATCATTCCACCGGGAGTGGGAGCAAAAATCCCCGCTCACAAATTGCAAGATGAAGCTCTCAAAACCGCAATCTTGAGTAATCTGCCTTACCCGAGAAGGCGTTATATCATACCATTGTTGGACTTTGTAGATACACCCTCCGCCCGAATAACGCAACGATCACGCTAACATAGAGCCAGATAAGTCAACACGAGGTAAGTATATCATTATATCAATACCATCGATTTTTAGGCTAAATTAATTTATATTCTATCTACTTAAATTTTTAAATCAATATATTTTTTCTAAATTTACTAAAAAAATAGAAAATATGAAGAAAAAAGAAAAACAAATAAAAAAAATGAAAAGAAAAAAAATAAGAAAAATGAAAAAAAGAAAAAAAGAAAAACAACAGAAAAATGAAAAAAAAGAAAAAAAAATATATAAAGGGAAACAGAAACAAATATATAAAAAAACGAAATGAAAAAAGAAGAGAAAAAAAATACAAAAAAACAAAAATAATTTGCTGTTAAAATAAATAATACCTTGCTCTTTTGATTTAAACTACAATGAAGCGGCATCCAGGCTAATAGACCTATATTTCCATCTTCATGCCGCCGAATAAATTCTAATAACTCAGCATTAGAATGAGTTCCTGATCTTGAAGCATGCATTTTTTCAAAACTTTATGCTAAACTTGAAAGGCTTATAGAATGAAAAGATTGCTGTATGTGAATGAAATGAAGAAATCGGTCGTTTATATAGAGGAACAACGAAGGAAAAAAAATTCAAAAAGTAAATTTCACTATTGATAAATAGTAGATTACTATTTACAAATAGTAGGTTACTATTTACAAATAGTAGGTTACTATTTACAAATAGTAGTTACTATTTACGAATAGTAAATATTGCATAAACAGTGACTACACAGTAAATAAATAGGAAACTCAATTATTCAATTTAATCATTCAAATACTTGCGTGTATATAAATATTTTTTCACTTTTAAAATATTTTTACACGCAGGGGGCAAGGATAAGATATATGCATATGCAAGGCAAAAAATTAGCTAATTTTTTGCAAATTCCTTTAGTATATTACTGAATATAATTATTTTTTGCAGATAATAAAATGTCTCTTAGGTCCAGAACCTAAAATATCTCTTAAGTCCAGAACTTAGCTCGATCTAGAACCCAAATTACCCTTAGGTCCAGAACCTAAAATTTCTCCTAAGTCCAGAACTTAACTCGGGTCCAGAACCCAAAATTATCCTTAGGTCCAGAACCTAAAATTCCTCTTAAGCCCAGAACTTAGCTTGGGTCCAAAACACAAATTACCCTTAGGTCTAGAACCTAAAATTTCTCCTAAGTCCAGAAATTAGCTCAGGTTCAGAACCCAAAATTATCCTTAGGTCTAGAACCTAAAATTTCTCTTAAGTCTAGAACTTAGCTCGGGTCCAGAACTGAAATTACCCTTAGGTCCAGAACCTAAAATTTCTCCTAAGTCCAGAACTTAGCTTGGGTTCAGAACCCAAATTATCATTAGGTCCAGAACCTAAAATCTCTCTTAAGTCCAGAACTTAGCACGAGTCCAGAACCCAAATTACGCTTAGATCTAGAACCTAAAATCTCTCTTAAGTCTAGAATTTAGCTCGGGTCTAGAATCCAAATTACCCCTAGGTCCATAACCTAAAATTATCGTTAAGTCCCGAACTCAAATTGGGTCCAGAACCCCAAAACCTCAATCATCTCAGAAAAATTAAGTCTATTGCTTTTCACTCTCTTTTGCTGTAATCTAAGATCGTTCAAGCAGGGGGGAAACTGTAGACTCTTAATTTTTTACCTAGTCTGGTCCAATATATTTTATATTGTCCAAAATAATTTTTGTGGTATTTTAATTAAATAATATTTATTTTAGTAAAAATAAAAATGGTGAAGTTAATAAAATAAAAATAATAAATAAATAAATAAATAATAAAAAAATAAATAAGTAAAAATAAAAATAAAAATAAAAATCGACGATGAATGGCTAAGGCCAAATCGTCAGCAGGAAATTCCTGCGGTGAATTGGATGGCCGCCCAGCCAGCGCCCGCAGTCGCTCGCAATTTTTGCCAGCTCTCGCAGTAACGCCCAGCTAGTCCTCGCAAATCCTCACAGTTTTGGCAAACGCTCGCAGTTTTCTCCGGCGAAATTTTTCAACGCAGTTTTTTCCGAAACCAAATTCTATTTGGTTTTGGTTTCTTTTCATAATTAATTTTAGTTTCCTTAAACAATTAGAAGTAGGTTTACGATTTTTCTTATAAATAAGACTTTAAAACTCAGAATATGGGGGGCAAAATTTGTGTGATCAAAATTTGGAATTTTTGAACTTAGATTGGATTGGAGTAAAAAATAGAAAACCCTAGCCAGAGAAGATTAGCAACAAGCAAGCAATCAAGAATTCATCAAAGGTAGCCACACTGCCTTTGTCTTTGTTCATCCAAAAAGCAATTTTTTGTGGAACCAACTACGCAGGTTTGATCTTTAATCATAGATTATATATTTACGGTAGCTTGGGTTCTTTGATTAATAAGAACATGCACACAGTTCTTTGATCCTTAAATATGTAGTAATTTGATCTTTGTTTCAATAACATAATTGTTCCTTCTGTTTCCAAAAACCCTAAAAAGTACTCTTCTGTTTCCAAAAACCTTAAGAACCCTAATTTATTTCTTCTGTTTCCAAAAACCTTAAGAACCCTAAATTATTTCTTCTTATTCCAAAAACCTTAAAAACCCTAAATTATTTCTTCTATTTCCCAAAAACCTCAAAAACCCTAATTTGTTTCTTCTGTTTCCAAAAACCTCAAAAACCCTAATTTATTTCTTCTGTTTCCAAAAACCTTAAAAACCTTAAATCGTTTCTTCTGTTTCTAAAAACTTTAAAAACCCTAAACTGTTTTCCTTTAACTTTTTTCCAAAATTTCCAAATGTTTTCTTAAATCTCCAGACCCTAATCTTCTTCAAGTTTTCTAAAATTCGTAATTATTTTATAAAACTCTAAACTATTTTCTTAAATTTTAAAACCAAATATATTTTCTAAAATACCAAAAACCCTAACTTTTCGAAAAGCCAAAATAGTAAACCCTAAGTTTTCTTAAACCCTAATTCAGTGCATCCAATCTAATAAATGTAAACCCTAAAGCCACAATCCAATAAATCTAAAATCATAATCCAGTAAACATGAATTATAAACCTAATATCTTAAGATTCCAAAACCCTAATTTTATAATGTCACCCTTAAACCCTAATTCGATTAACCAAAAAAAAACCTTACTACTTTCTTAAATTCACAAAACCCTAATCCATTCCAATTTTCTTAAACCTTTACAGTAGCCTAAACAAATAATAATAATAATGTTAAAATTCCAAAACCCTAAATATTAATTAAAGAACTTTAAATAGAAACAGTAAACCCTAATTTGTATCTTTACTTGCTTTATTTTTAGATTTGATTATGCAATCTATTATATGCTTTGGTGGTTGATTTATTTAATTTCAATGCTTAATTTATTTAATTCATCATGGATGGATGTTTTCTTTATTGTTATTATTTGTTTGTTTTAGTATTAAAAGTGTAAGAGGTATGTTTCCACTTTGTGGGTACCTCATTAGTTAAATACCATGTAATTTAAATAGTTTTTATATTTTAGACCAATGTAAAGGACATGTTTCTACCTTTTGGTGGGTGTCCTATTAATTTAGACATGGATGATGTAAGGACATGTTTCCATCTTCGGATGGGTATCCATTTATTTGCTTTGTTTGGACATTGCTTTGATTTTAATATAGCGATGCTATATTTCAATTGTTGCATTTAATATGGATAATATTGTTATACTTAAGAATTTTATAATATTGAGACCTGCAAAGGAGGCCGATTCTAATGAACCGGGCGTTGTGGGGGTGCTGGGCCATTTATCACTTTCCCCACAGGTACCCAACTTTCCGAACCCATTAGGGGGTTGGGGATTCCTTAGGAATTGAGTCATCCACCCTTTTCTTTTTCCCGGCTCGTCCGGGTGGTGACTCCATTTTCTTTGAGCTTAGGTCCGTATTCTCTAAGGCTCTGAGCCTAAATAGTGCCGAAGTCGCAAGAACCATTCCGCCGGGAGTAGGGGCAAAAATCCCCGCTCACACCTATTTATCCCATTTGAATGGGAATCAGAGCTATAAGTAGTTTACGCCTTTGATTATAAAGGACTTTTACTTAACCAATTTTGTAGTTAATTAGTTACCAAATTGAAAAGAGAAATGTGAAGAAATTTGTACTTTGAGTAGCCATTTGCTTTGGATGTAGGCTGATGTAACACCCCTTCCCAACCTACATATGTAAGCTGAGTAGAGGTGCCACACTAACCTAATGTTGCTACCAATTTTACTTAGTCAAATTTTAGTTCCGATTTTTACAAAATTTTTGCCATAGTTTCGCCTAAAAATTGAGTCCCAAGTGTCGATAAAACCGGTTTTTTTCTTATTTTTAAAAACATTTTACACAAACCAATACAAACAAAATCATTCTCAGTACACTCCCAATAAATCCCCCTTGTAACCTCAACTACAACTTGCAAAAAGGATTTACACTTCTAGTACAACATAAAATAAAGGTTTTGTGACAACCCCCATATTTAAATATTACACAGCGGAAGTTATAAAATATTTACATATTTACAAATTCATATACATCAAAACTCAAGTTTTACAACACATAAAATTTATACATGATTGGCAAGTCTGCTCTGATCTTTAAGCTCCCAAAATGGATTCTTCAAGGTCTACTCTCACTAGGTCTTGATGAACTCTCGGGTTCAACTCTATCCACTCTACTACCTGCGCGATTAAACACTATCGCGCTAAGCCAACGGCTTAGTAAGATAAAACATGCTAATGGTATGCTTTAATGAAATGCAATGCCACATATGTTATTGATAAGATCAACATCATAAATATAAAGTTAACCACACAATTATGCATTTCACAAATCATAGTCATATGAGCATACCACATTTCAACATCTTTTCACATTCAACATTAATCAATCATACTCCATAACCAACATCTCATTTCATTAAACTCATAACATTATTTAGGACATTCATATAACCTTGACACCTATGGGCCCAACAAGTATTTAATACGATATTCAGAGTTCAGAGTTACTGCTTTGGTTCATAGTCACAATAATCACGCCCGTAGGCAATGTATATACATGTATCTCTATCCATGGATAGTGTAACAGACCCAGTCTCTTGGATCATCAACTCAACACATATGAGGAGATCCTCAACCCGACAAGACTGTTACAAATCATATATCTCATAGTGTAACAGACCCAGTCTCTTGGACCATCAACTCAACACCTATGAGGAGGTCCTCAACCCGGCAAGACTGTTACCTTTCATCATTTCTTAGGCATGCCACCCAAATCCAGAACTCTGAAACTGAATAACATATTAAACAAACAATTCATTTCCATTCTCAATTCTCATCACATTTAGGCAAACATGCCTTCTTTCTTTCAATTACATCATCTTAGCCAATAACAATGGCTTCACATTTCATTTCACAATATAACATCTCATTATTCAAGTATATATATATATATATATATCTCATCCATGATCACATTATATCTCACATAGCATCATTCATAAATATCAACATTTCATTCCACATTACTCATGAAACACATTACCATTCACAATGCACAACATAACATTGTTCAATCTCAACAATGCAATTAGGGCAAAGAACAATTGATTATAACATTCATTGATTCAAGTGTGTTTAAAGTGTTTAGGGTTAGGTTTAAGGACCAACCTACCTTTGGAGAACCAAAGCAATGCAAGAAGAACAAAGAATTAAAACCCTAACCATAAATAGTACATTCTGGTTTTAAACTCCATTTTATCCTTATTTTGAAAAATTGTATAAAATAATCTACTTGACTAAAAATTCTAAAATTTTTACAGAATTTAGTTTTGTATCTTAAAATCATCCCTTTAAAATTTCAGATCAAACTGAACACAAAATCTTGGTCAAATAGTTCACCTAACCAGACTGCCCCAATTGCCCTGCATCCTGGCAGCAGTTCTGAACTTTGTGAATTCCATAAATCAAATTCAATCAACGTGATTCCAAATTATTTTTCTCAAATACTAAACTCACTAAGAAACAACATATCCAAAATTCGATTGGATATGATTTTTCTACATTTTATTAAAAATCCCGAAATATAGCTGTCCCAGTTAAGGTACCTGCTGGAACAGGTCTAATGAAAATAATCTTTCTAAACTCATAACCATTCCAAAATCGAATCAACATATTTTTCAGTCATTCTAGACTCATAGAGGCACAACATATCAAAAATTCACTTCAAGAACATTTTTCTAAAATTAATTAAAAATCATACAAATCACAGCCTTTACTAATCCTAAAACAGAAACAATTTCACTAAACACCAATCTTACTCTTCCATCACCAACACCAACCCAACTTCTCATCTATCAAGCAAAATCAATACTTACAATCATACCATAAGCAACTTAATCATACCACTTCAAAAGAATTGAAGAAATTAGAGAAAAGATCTTACCTTAGTTAAAAACTTCTTAAATCAACACTTGAACACTTAATCTTTCTTCAATTTAAGCTTGAAATCATCAAAACCATCACTTGTCTCTTTCTTTCTCTTTGGCTATGGAGGGCCGGCCATCAACAAGAAGAAGAAGAAGAAATGATAAAGAAAACACAAGTCAAACCTTCTTTAAATATCCACCATGTGATTTTATCCAAGCAATTACCAAAGTGCCCTTATTCACATAATTATCTTTTTGTCTTATATGTGCCCAATTAAGTAATTTACCAATCTCAAATAAATATCTTCTCTTGCATTGACCAAGCCTTTTGACCACTTTATATGTCATATATATTAACATATACACAACATATAAATTTGTCTCTAAACCCTATTTCTTCCCAAAATACATATACATATACTTTCTCTTCTCAATTTCTTTTCTCTTACAATTTAACACATATATTCAATCCAATATATAACAATAACAACAACAACAATATGCAAAACTTCTAGGACATAAATGAGGATATTACAGCTGAAGTAGCTTTGCTTGGGAAGTATCAAGAAAAAGATGCCAAAATGACTATGAGACCAAAAAATTATAAGAGAATTGAATTGAATTTGATTAAATTAATCCGAGATAAATTTTATTGCATTTTGGTGTCGGAATTAATTTCGGCAGGGTTTCAGTATGAAAATTCTAGATCCCTTTTTTAAAGAATAAAACCTCATTTTATAGTGAAAAATTAAGAAAAAAATTAAACCAAAATGACCTTGGTCTACACGAACGTCGGATGGGCCTCGTACATCGACGGGCAGAGCGACAAGATGTATACCTTTTTTGTTTTTTCTTGCCCGTTTAACCTTTGATTTGTCCAATTCAAGTTGTGTTGAATTTTTTATCATGCAGGATTTCATTTAGGAGCAAAATTGATGATTTTTCCTCATATCCACAATCAAGAATTTTCAGAGACCATTTAGGGCCCGTTTGGTCCTATCTGAACTATGACTCATATGATTCCAATTTTATTGAAGCCATAATCTTATTCACCTTAATTTAGTTGTAAAATTAGGAGTTCAAATCTGGCCCCAATCATGGTTTCTTTGTCTGAAAAGCATACATGATGTTGTGAACACTATGATTTCGATGCAAGATGTTATGTCATGTCATGTAATGAGATGATTGTTTGCTCTAGGATATTAGGATGGTCCATTCTAAGGTTGTCTTAGAATGCCTATGTAAATCTATACTAATGGGTTAAGGGGAGGCCCATTTAGGTTTGACCCAAGATGTTTATGCAAACTTACCCTAAAGGGATAAAGGAAGGTCCATTCTAGGTTTTGACCTAAAGCATCAGTGTAAACCTACCCATAAAGGGGGGGTAAGGGAAGGCCTATTCTAGGTTTGAGCTAAATTGTCTATGTAAACCTACCTTAAAGGGGGAGGGGGGGGGGGTAAGAGAAGGTACATTCTAGTTTTTTACCTATTTAAACCTACCCTAAAGGGGGGGGGGGGGGGGGGGGGGGGGGAGGGGTAAGGGAAGGCCCATTATAGGTTTAACCTAAAATATCTATGTAAACCTACCTTAAATGGGGGGGGGGGGGGGTAAGGGAGGACCTATTCTATGTTTTGACCTAAAATGTCTATTTAACCTACCCTAAAGGGGGGGGGGGGGGGATGGGGGAGGTAAAGGAAGGTCCATTCTAGGTTTTGACCTAAAATGTCTATGTAAACCTACCCTAAAAGGGGTAAGGGAAGGCCTATTCTAGGTTTTGACTTAAAATATCTATATAAACATAACTTAAGATGCTTAAACTGCTTGTTGGTTTGTGGCCTTATGTTAATTGTTCTACGACAATGTCGCCATCTTTGTTATTGAACCAAGGTTTGAGTTTTAGGGCACTTACCTAAAACGTATTTTAAATTGGATTCTAAGGCTTTTAATCTAAAATTATAATTTTAGGCTATTGCCTAGGATGACCTTTGAGGTTGAAATCTAAGGTACTGACCTTAAATATATCTGAAGGTTGGGTTCTAGGGTACTGACCTAGAATTCATTTATAAATCAGATTCTAGGGCTCTTACCTAGAATGATAGTAAGGGACAATCCTAAGTTTGGCTTAGGAATAAAAAATAAGAATTTTAGGTACCTTAAAACCTAAACTTTTGGTTATTAGTAAACAGGATCTAGGGGATGCCCCCTGAATTCAAGGGATGGCATTGGGCTTTTCTATTAGATGTATGTTCAATTTGACAAAACTAAAGGTGTTTTTGGTGAAGCTTTAATTTGTAGCTAGTTTTAATCTATGAATGAGGGATTTAACCATGGTTGGCTCAATCTAGATTTGAATTGCTCTAGAGGGCTTATCCTCTAGTAAGTTGGAAAATGTATTAGAAGGCCCGGGCCTTAGGTTTTCTTTAGAGGAGCATGGCTTCAAATGTATTTTGTTATGTTGGCTTGGTCTTAATTTATCTTGGGGTCCTTAGCTTCAAACTCAGATTGAGGGTTTGACCTTGAGTGTGTCTTTTGATTTGTCTTGGAGTGCTTGGCCTTAAGCCTGGCCCATTTTCTAGAGACTTGGCCTCAATTTAGGTTTGAATTGCTTTTGGAGGGTTTGTCCTTAATTTGGCTTATCTTGGGAGGCTTCGCCTACTTTGGAAGAATTGATTTTGGGTCTGAAATACTTTTAGAGGGCTTATCCTCAAATTGGCTTAGTTTGGAGACTTGCCCTTGGTTTGATTTATTTTAGAGGTTTTAGACGGCCTGGCCTCAAGCTTGACATCTTTTTAGGTTTGACCTATTTTAGAGAGCTTGGCCTCAGGTTCTATTTTGGTTGGGAAGCCTTGGCCTTGGCTTGATTTTGGGATGAGTTGGTTCATCAGGCTTTGAAACTCTGACGTAGAAGTTATGGTCTGTTTTACTTGGATAGACTGTGGTCAGATTATTTGGGAAAAATGCATTTTCCTTATATTGACTCCCATCAAGCTTTGATTTTGAGGGGTGCTTGACTTTGAAGGCTTAGGTTAAATCTGGCATTTGGTTTTGCTATAGGCCACTGTTTAGAACAATAAGGATGGGATTTGGCTATGACTTTTGGATAAGGTGGTTAAGGAAAATATTTAATTTTGCTTAAACTTGTTGCATTGGCTTATTTGGCAATTGACTTTTCGATCAGTTTGGTTTCCAAGGTTTTAGTCTTGATTCGATTTAGAAGGCTATGCCGAAAATGGATTTTTGGGTTTGAGTGAAGTTTTATTCATGCCCAATAGATGAAGGCTTATTTAGTTGGTTCAAGAAAGGGCTTTTTGAAATTTTTGCGACCTTGGGATTTCCAAGGGTAGCTCAAGTTTCTTTTCATGATTATAGTTATGTGTTTGTATTGGTATGGGCTTTGCCCTTAAAGAATTAGGGTAATAAGATAAGGAGACTACTTAGGCTTGTCTAAGCATGGCTTAAGGCTAATGGTTTGGTTTTGAGTTCTTATTTATGAAGATGGTTTGGATTATGGGTAGTAGGGCGGAGTGGTTGCTTAAGCTTGTGCAAGTATGGTTCAAGGCCAATGGTTTAACAAATTGGTTTGTGCTTGTAAAGAGGGTTTGGTGTTAATTCTTGTGGAACTCATCTTGTATAAGAAGCTGGCTTCTCCTTGATGATTTCTGTCTTTAATGAATGGTTGTTGGAGCAATGAGCTCATAACTAACCATTGATAAACCATTATGCTTGGCTTGATGCATAATGAAATGAGGTTGGTAATTCAAACATTATTTATTGAATGCTTCTTCTGTTAGAGTTGGATGACATGACCTTGGTTATTTCATGAGATGAGCTTTCTAAGAATATAGCTCAAGTGGAAATGACTAGTGATTTCATTCGATGATGAGGTTTGGAGCTGGAACAACTTGGGTGGCTATTTGTGTTTGGTTTATGGTCCTATGAGAAGGTACAATTAATAAACTTTAGTGACAATATTAAAGGGAGACATTAAGGAGAAGGCTGCACCTACACTTAAGGTTTAAATGATAACTTTGGGGTATGAATTTGAAATTTTTACTTTTTTATTGGAAGCTTAACTTTGAAAAGCCTTGATTTAAGTAAAATATTCTTTTTTCTAATTTTTGCTCGAGCTGCCCTTCAAGGTTTTTAACTTGACGAGTTTGCTCTAATTTTTGTCTAAGCTACCCTTTTAAGTGTTCATCTTAGCGAGCTTTTCCTCTTTTTTTTTTTTTTACATGACCTTGGCATGAGAAGATTTGCTATTATTTGGACCAACTTAGACATGGTTGGAAAAAGTGAGATTGAGCCTAGTGGGGCTACCTACGTATAAATTGCATTTATAATAGAATCAGGTCGGCATAGTTATTATCTTGATCTTATCTAAGTCTGCAAAGATGGGAGCTTTATAGGCAAGGTACTTGCTTCAAAGTATCTTGGATGACTTATTTTGTTGAAGTGTTAGGCTAATTTTTGTTCATAGCCCTTAGTGCATCACTTTCTCATATTTCTATTTGGATTGGTGGGATAGTTACAATCCATGGAATAAGGTGTTGGTCCTAAGTTCTTGTGTGAATAGAAGTTAAAGTTTTGTAGCTCTATGATGTGGAGGTTTGGGTACTTAAACTAATTTGAGTCTTTATCAAACATTTCCTACTAGGCCAACTTGATAGCTTTAGGGAAGCTTTTGAATGTCTCACTAGTTTGTGGCATTGGATCTTTTGCAATTTTGGCAAGGTGACTTCCTCCTTCAAGAGATGTTGATTTAGAGGAATCGTGATGATCTTGCAACTTTTGTGCTGAGGTATGATGAGTCTCAAAAGATGTTGACCTTGGGGAGAACTATGCTGCTTCATGCTTCTTAATCTTTGATCTCAGAAATTCTTCTAAAGGGTCGGTCCTCATTTTTTGGATGATTTTTTAATTATTTTTTTTCCTTTCCCTTTTTTTTCTTTCTTCTCTCTCTCTCTCTCTTTTAAGATCCATATGGGGTTCCAAAAAATGTTGACTAAGAACTTCTGTTTAACAAGATTTATGATCTTGCTCTTATAAATTCTTCCAGAGGATTGGTCCTCTGTTATCATATGACAATGTAATGCCAAAATCATTGCTTATTGCTTTGCTTCTTTTTTTTTCTTTTTTTTTCTCTTTTTTTTTTAGACAATGTGTAGAAAATGATGAAAAGAAAACTCCATATTTTTATTGAATATTGCACAAAGGATTAACTCTCTACAGTGTCAATATTTGACATAGGCTTTGACACGAAACAGACTCTGACTTCTTTGATTGACTTGCTTTTTAACTTGATGTTGGTAGGCTCAAACTTAAATTTTGATTTTGATTGACATGAGTTTTGACTCGATGTTGGTAAACCCAAACTTTTGAGACTCTGACAAGACTCCAACTTTATTTTTTATTGGTTTTAAGTTTTGAATCGATGCTTTGAGATTTGGACTCAAATTTTGACCTTGGCTCTATATATGACATGAACTTATACTCCACATGTAAAATATGCATACACAGTGCAAGAATGTAAAAATTCCTGTCTTATAAAAAATATCCATAATTCCAAGAAAAATATTTTAAAACTTAAGTTGTATTTTAATAAATAAATAAACCATTCATTAAATAATTTTAAGTACTAAACACACATTTTTAAAGAAAAGTCTTTGGAAAAATTGGCCAAAATTTTGTCTGTATTTTGAATATTCCCAAAAATCAATAACTCAACCTGTATAAAAATTTAATACTCTCAAAAGTTTACATTCATCGAATTCTCTTAAAACTCCAACACTTCTCATAATACTTCAACTTATATATATATACATCGACATTTCACATAATACCAGTTCATAAAGTTTGATCCAAAACCTTTATAATTTACATTGTTTACACATCTATAAAAATAATATACATAATTTTAAAAAAGTTTACAAAATGAGATAGTTACATGCTTGCAGCTGGCCCTGGTCCCTGGCAGCCTATCAAAACTTCAAGTATAAATAGGAATCACTAAACCTGCTCTGGTCTAGCAGAGATCTCAGCATCAACTCAATCATCTGCACGATGAATTTCAATCTCTCTAAGCAAAAAACCTAGTGGTACATACTTTGGTATAAAATAAATTATATTTTATATGCAATACCATAAATACACTAAATGACACTTGTCAAGCAATGATCGAACATTTTAATCAACATATCAATCATCCACCTACATTGGGATAAAAAGTCCTTATATAAGAGTCTTGTTCTAGAAATAATGTCATGGGCTATCTCATTCATCAATAACACTAGCGTGTCTAACCCGTAGGAATAATAAATCTGTGACACCAATGTATCTCACCCGAAGGCGTAATAATCAATTCACCTATGACAATGCTTGATTTGCATTGATTATGACATGATTAATCAATGCCATAATCAATGCAAATCAAGCCTAGCTCCATGACAAGTTGGCAAGGTGTTTGGCCCTAATTTCAAGCAATTATAGTTTTAATTGGAAATCCTGGTTAAGCTCAGTCTACATACTGATGTTTAACCTAATTTGTTCCTTATAAATAGGGACTTAAGCAGCACTTAATGGGATGCCCACAATTATCAAACCAAGAATGATCAAAGTAGAGACATAATTAAAAAGAGGAAGAGCAAATTAGGTTCATGGATCTTTAATGGCCACAATTATTCAAGAGCCATGATTATTAAAACCTAGAAAGAATTAGAAAAAGAGAGGCAGTAGTAATACAAGAATAACGAGAGAAAGCAAGACACACAACGAAATCAACACAGCAACCTGGGTGGCAGAAACAATTATCTCCAACCTACTTCATTCAACCAGTATCAACATTGTTTCAGGCAGTGGCACAAGTAAGCTTGATTCAACATGCTTAACTTGGTGGAACCAACAACGAAGGTTTGGTTTTCATGATTCAATTCATTTAATACTTCCACTAGCCATATTGGTTATTTTATTTTACAATAACCATATCAATAATTCAATTTAAAACTCACAATAACTATATTGATCATTTAAACATATTGTCGAATAATGATCAACTTATGAATATTATTACAGTAGATAAATCCTAAGAATCAAACCTATTTACATGTTTCAAACGCCAAAACCATAATCTTATTTTTAAAAGCATAAAACCCTAATTTAATATTTTAAACCCTAAATTCTATATAAAGCCCTAATTTAGGAAAAAACCTAATTTGTACAAATATAAAACCCTATTTTAGATAGAAACCCTAATTCCCCAACAAAACCATACCATACAAACTGCCGTAGGCGCGACCCTCGTCATTGCACCCTATATTTCCATAATGGGATAATATTAAGATGCGCTTATTTATTTATTTTTTAATTATTATTATTCAATTATTTTCATATGTGTTATGTTATTTTTTTCCTGCTTTATTTTTTCCTTAGATTTATATGTATTTTTAAAGAAAATTGTAAAATTCTTGTTTCCATCTAGTCTGGGTGCCTTATTTATTTAGTTTATGTAATTTGATTTATTTTAAGCTTTTGGGACTATTGTAAGGGACACTTTCCACCTATGGTGGGTGTCCTATTTTATTTATTTTACTTTTTTTGTGGACATTGGATATTATTGTAAGGGGCATGCTTCCTTTTTTGTATGGGTGCCCATTTTATTAGTGTGGACTTTCTTGATTTTAATGAATATTTTTTTTATTTTCAGTGCATGTAGTATAGATGATATTATAATGCTTAAGAATTTAATAATATTTAGATCTAGAAAGGAGGCCGGTTCTAATGAACAGGGCATTATGAGGGTATTGGGTCATTTCTCACATTACTCATGCGTACCAACTTTTCTAACCCAATAGGGGGTTGGGGATTTCTTAGAATTCAAGTCATCCACCCCCTTTCTTTTTCCTGACCCATCTAGGTGGCGACTCCATTTTCTCCAGGTTTAGGCCCGTGTTTTATAAGGCCCTGAGCCTAACAGTACTGAAGTTGCAAGAACCATTTCACATGGGAGTTGGGGCAAAAATCTCTACTCATCGCCGGCTCCACTAGGGATAAGAGAAGTTAATTCCATTGGTCTTTATATTATTTTATTCTTTCTTATTATGATATTGTCCATTGCATTATTTAGATTGCATTATGTGCATGAGTTAGGACGCCCGTGTAATCCGTGTTGTATTATATAAGAGATACCATAATTTCACTCAAGGTATGGAGATCGAACATAACATAACCACTCATAGCCTTGTACCTTTTGGTATATACTTACTATAGGAGCCTAAACTTTTCAACCTAAAGACAAAAAGCTAATGTAATTGGTCTAGTTGCTATCCTTATATTTTTATCCAAATGCTTGTTATTTGACTATGATTGATATATCTTGGTTTGAACCATGGCTTATTTGGTTTGTTCTTTTTCTAATATGACCTAATTATATTATAAGCACAAAATGATTTTATTCCTTTAAAGCCAAAAGACCGAAAATATTTTGACTCTTTTTCAAGATGCTCTTTGGACATAAAAACCTTTTAAGATGGGTCAAAAATCTTTTTCTACCTCATGGCCCAAATACAAAGCCCAAAATTCATTTTTAAACAAACCTTTTTATAATGGGCTTTGAAACAAAATTATTTTTCACTTCATCTAAATTACAACTTGTTCTTAAATAAGCTTATAGTTATTTAGGTCAATTATGGAATACTAAAAAATAATTGTGAATCTAATTTATACCAAGAGTTATTAATCATAGGCTTGTTTGAGGCATGGATAATTAGTTGTTGTCCCAAAATAGGAAATCTATTTATAAGGCTCCATGTCGAATTGGCAAGTGCCAATTCGACATGGTGTCTAGGTTTTGGGCCGAACCAAACTAGTTTGGGTCATATCAAGTTGGTTCATCCTTATTTTGGGCTTCTAAAATTAAATTGGACTAAATTCAAACTGTTTAAGCTTTTAAGATTATGTCGGACTAGGTTTAAGCTTCTAAACCTGTATCGGGCCCTTTTAATTGGGACTAAATTTAATCTGTGCCAAAATTAAGGGTCTACACATACATTCACACAATTCAAGTAACATAACACATTCAACAAATGTATAGTACTATGCTTAGAATCAACGAAATCAAATAAATTCATCACCAAAGTATGTACTAACCTTTTATTGAGGGCACTCCAAGCTAAATAGACACCTTTTCCACAACTTATTCAAAGTAACCTTCATAAATAGGTTGATGAAATAACTACCTACTCAACTTCTATTAAAAATGTGAATATATACTATACATTAGAATCACATTTTAAGGTATTTTGAGCATAAAACATAAATTAAGGCATATTTCTTCAATTTCCCCTTTTCTTAGCCCTAATACACTTGAACCTTAGAAATCCAATTCAATAAATTTTAAATTGAGTTTAAGCTTAAATATAACCAAACCATTATTTTTTTAACACATTTCAAGCATTAAAACTCAATTTCGAAGCATTCCCTTCAAAATCCTAAAATGTGTCCTAAGCTTCTTCAATTTTAGTTCTTCATTCTAACCAATTTCAAATGGTAATTTGTGTTCATTTCTATCATTAAAATTATTAAACAACATAATTTAAATCATAAAATCAAATGTACTATCAATCTTTACTAAAGCCCTTTCCAGAACCCTAATTCTTATTCTTCCTCTTCCAAACCCTAACAAAAATTAACATTTTCTTCAATTTAACCTTAAATTCATTATTTACTCATCAAAATAACTTCAATCATATTCATTCTAACAATTATAATATGCTCTCTCAAAAACCCAATTCATACATAATAAAAAATTTCAAAGAAACTTCAAACTTAGGTAAGAAAGCTCACCAATGAGTGAAGAAACCACCAAAGCTCACTTCAATCCTTGAAAATCCTTCAAAATTTGGTATTTGGAAGAGCAAAATCTTCCATTAGTCTTCAATGGTGAATTCGGCCTAGAGAGAGTGTGAGGGGGGATTTTTTCCCCCACTCCCGGTGGAATGGTTCTTGCGACTTCGGCACTGTTTAGGCTCGGGGCCTTAGAGAACACGGACCTAAGCCCGAAAAAAAATGGAGTCACCACCCGGACGGTCTAGGAAAAAGAAAGGGGTGGATGACTCGATTCCTATGAAATCTCCAACCGCCTAATGTCGAAAAGTTGGATACATGTAGGAAAGGTGAGAAATGGCCCAGTACCCCAGACAACGCCCGGTTCATTGGAACCAGCCTCCATTGCAGGTATTAATATTATAAAATTCTTAAGTATAATAATATTATCCATATTACATGCAACAATTTAAATAAAACATCATTATATTAAAATCAAAGCAATGTCCAAATAAAGCAAATAAATGGACACCCATCCGAAGATGGAAACATGTCCTTACATCATCTATGTCTAAACTAAATAGGACACCCACCGAAAGGTGGAAACATGTCCTTTACATTGGTCCAAAATATAAGAGCAATTTAAATTACATAACACTTAACTAATGAGGTACCCACAAAGTGGAAACATGCCTCTTACAATTTTTAATACTAAAACAAACAAATAATAATCATAATAATAAAGAAAATAATCATCCATGATAAATTAAATAAATCAATCATTGAAAATAAATCAATCATCAAAACATATAATAAACTACATAATCAAATCTAAAATTAAATAAAGCAAGTAAAGATACAAATTTAGGTTTATGTCTTAATTTAGGGTTCTTTAATTAACATTTAGGGTTTTGAAGATTTTGGAATTATTATTATTATTTAGGCTATTGTGAGAATTTTTGAAAAAATGGAATGGATTTGGGTTTTATAAATTTAAGAAAGTAGTAAGGTTTTTGGTTAACCAAATTAGGGTTTTATGGTTTGAAACCTTAATTTTGCAAATTATGATTTATGATTTGATGCTTTACCGTGATCAAAGTTAAGTATGATTTTAATATTGACTATAATAACTACTTAAGTGTTTTTAGATGAAACAAACATAGAAAGTCTTTAATGGAGTTATTGAAAAATTAAAATATCCCAGTGAATAAAATTATAAAAAGCTACTATGAAGATTTATGGTTTGAATAAATTAGGGTTTAGGTTTGTATTTTGAATAAAGCTACTGTATTTTAAATAATCATAATAAAGAAAGTTAAACATAAAGATTTATAATACATAAATAAATATTGACCCGAGCCCATACGGCGGTCCCGCTAACCGGTTAGCGGGTGGGAGTGTGAGCGGGGATTTTCGCCCCCACTCCCAGTGGAATGGTTCTTGCGACTTCGGCATTGTTTAGACTCGGGGCCTTAGAGAACACGGACCTAAGTCCGGAGAAAATAGAGTCGCCACCCAGACGGGCCAGGAAAAAGAAAGGGGTGGATGACTCGATTCCTAAGGAATCCCCAACCCCTAATGGGTTCGAAAAGTGGGTATGTGTAGGGAAGGTGAGAAATGGCCTAGTACCCCCACAATGCTCGGTTCATTGGAACCGGCCTCCTTTGCAGGTCTTAATATTATAAAATTCTTAAGTATAATAATATTATCCATATTACAAGTAACAATTGAAATAAAGCATCATTATATTAAAATTAAAGCAATGTCCAAACAAAGAAAATAAATGGACACCCATCCGAGGATGGAAACATGTCCTTACATTGTTCATGTCTAAACTAAATAGGACACCCACCGAAAGGTAGAAACATGTCATTTACATTGGTCCAAAATATAAAAGCAATTTAAATTACAAGATATTTAACTAATGAGGTACCCACAAAGTGGAAACATACCTCTTACACTTTTAATACCAAAACAAACTGATAATAATAATAAAGAAAACATCCATCCATGATAAATTAAATAAATCAAGTATTGAAATTAAATAAATAAACCATCAAAGCATATAATAAACTACATAATCAAATCTAAAATTTAAATAGAGCAAATAAAGATACAAATTAGGGTTTACTGTTTCTATTTAAAGTTCTTTATTTAATATTTAGGGTCTTGGGATTTTAGTATTATGGTTGTTATTTGTTTAGGCTACTGTAAAGGTTTAAGAAAATTGGAATGGATTAGGATTTCATGAATCAAATTAGGGTTTAGGGGTAACTTTATGAAATTAGGGTTTTAGAATCTTAAGATATTAGGTTTATAACTCTTGGTTACTGGATTGTAATTTTAGGTTTACTGTATTGAGTTTTAAGGTTTAGGTTTATAAGATTTTAAGGTTTTAAGGATTAGGATTTAGGAAAACTAGGGTTTACCGTATTAGTTTTGAGAGAATTAGGGTTTTTTGATATTTTGGAAAACATATTTGATTTTAGGATTTAAGAAAACAATTTAGAGTCTTATAAAATAATTATGATTTTTAGAAACTGTAAAATAGGTTAGGGTTTGGAGATTTAAGAAAACATTTGGAAATTTTGGAAAAAAGTTAGAAGAAAATAGTTTAGGGTTTTTTAAAGTTTTTGGAAATAGGAGAAACGATTTAATGTTTTTAAGGTTTTTGAAAACAGAAGAAACGAATTAGGATTTTTGGAGACAGAAGAAATAAATTAATGGTGAGGTTTTTGGGAAACAGAAGAAATAATTTAGGGTTTTTGAGGTTTTTGGAAATAGAAGAAATAAATTAGGGTTCTTAAGGTTTTTGGAAACAGAAGAAATAAATTAGGTTTCTTCATGTTTTTGGAAACAGAAGAGTACTTTTTAGGGTTTTTGGAAATAGAAGGAACAATTTAAGTTATTGAAACAAAGATCAAATTACTACATATTTAAGGATCAAAGTACTGTATGCATGTTCTTATTAATCAAAGAAACAAAGCTACGTAAATATATAATCTATGATTAAAGATCAAACCTGCATAGTTGGTTCCACCAAAATTGACTTCTGGATGAACAAAAACAAAGGTAGTATGGCTACCTTTGATGAATTGTTGGTTGCTTGCTTGTTGCTAATCTTCTCTGGCTAGGGTTTTCTGTAATCCAAGTTCAATAGTCCAATTCTCGATCACACTAATTTTTTCCTTCTAATCAAAAGTCCCTTAATTCTGAGTTTTAAAGTGTTATTTATAGGACAAATCATAAATCTAATTCTAATTGTTTAAGGAAACTAAAATTAATTAGGAAAAGAAACCGAAACCAAATAGAATTTGGTTTCGAAAAAAATTGCGTTGGAAAATTTTGCTGGCGAAAACTGCGAGCATTGGCGAGGACTGCGAGAGCTGGTGCGAAATTGGTTGGGCGGCCAGCCAATTTCACTTTCGGTGATGAATTTTTCGTCGCCGCTTTTTATTTTTATTTATTTATTTTTTCTATTTTTATTTTCTTTATTAACTTCACCATTTTATTTTTATTAAAAAAAATATAAATAATAAATACTAAAATAAATATTATTTAATTAAAATACCACAAAGATTATTTTGAACTATATAAAAAAATATCGGACCAGACTGGGTCAAAAATTAAGGGTCAACAGGGGTGGGCAGCGCCCCTTGCGGGGTCAGGGGCCGTGCCTCAAAAGATTTGAAAACTGGCTTTTAGGGTTGTAGGTTTTGGTGTTGAAAATTAAGATTTTAGGGTTTAAGATTTAGAAAATAGGGTTTCAAAATTGGAAGAAACTAATGTTATTTTTAAAACAATAATGCTTACTATGTGATTTTGGAAAGAAGAATTAATTAGGGTTAAAGCTTTTGATACTTGAAAAAAATAAGGCTACTGGATTTTTGAAATAGAGATTAGGTTAGGGTTTTAAAGTTTCGGAAGCAGTAGAGTAATTTAAGGTTTTTCAAGTTTTAGAAGTAGAAGGATGATTTAGGGTTTTTGAAGTTTTTGATCAAATTGTATGATGAAACAATTAATCCAATTTGAAAGATGAAGCTAATGTAAAGAAATAAAAAAAGAAAATAGAGATTCAAATATCCGTTCGTTGGTTCCTCCACAATTGACTTCTGGATGAACAATGACAAAGGCAATGTTGCTGCCTTTGATGGATTGATGATTGTTTGCTGCCTCTTGATCTTTCAAGCTTGAGGTTGGCTGAAGAAATCCAAAAGTCCCAAGGTCAAGTCCAAAATTTTCAATCTAGTAAAACAATTTCTCTCCTCAAGTTAGAAGTCCAAAGTTTCAATCCAAAAATCCCCCAATTCTGTGTTTTAATGTGGTATTTATAGGAAAAATAATAAATCTACTTCTAATTGCTTAAGGAAATTAAAACCAATTAGGAAAAGAAACCAAAACCAAATAGAATTTGGTTACGAAAAAAACTACGTTGGAAAATTGCACTGGTGAAAAACTTGCTGGCGTAAACTGCAAGGATTGCAAACTGCGAAGAATTTCCTACAGGCAGGTGCCAATTAGCCGCAGGAAATTCCTGCGGTGAAATGGCCCAAGGCCATTTCGCCCACAGAAAATTCCTGCGGGCGAATTGGCCTAGCCGATTCACCTTCGGCGATGAATTTTTTCGTCGCTGATTTTTATTTATTTTTATTTATTTAACTTTACCATTTTTATTTTTATTAAAAATTATAAATAATAAATGTTAAAATAAATATTATTTAATTAAAATACCACAAAATTCTTTTGAACTATATAAAAAATATCGGACCAGACTGGGTCAAAAATTAAGGGTCTACAGAGAGAGAGGAAGAAGATGAACTTTATTTCTGACTTTTCTTTCTTTAATTTTCCTAACCATATATATATTATTATAATATTATAATTAATTAATTATTTTTAAATTCCAATTTTTATCTTCCATTTAAAATTAATTTTTTTTAATTTTTTCAGAAATAAATTTATCATTTTGCCCCTCTTTCACTATTCATCTTTTGTTTTTTTTTCTATCTTATGTTTGATTTTATATGTAATGTATATTTCGTTTATATTTTACATATACATTGCATGTTTTCTCATTTCCAACACTTCATTTAAACCTCCAACTTATTAATTTAATTTAACTTTAGTAAATTACTGGATGTTACAACTTTCTCCTTTTAAAATAATTTCGTCCTTTAAATTACCTCACATCATTTCTGAAATAGCTGAGAATACTGGCTCCGCATCATCTGCTCACTTTCCCATGTCGCCTCCTCAATGGAATGGTTCCTCCAAAAAACTTTAACGAGTGGAACTTTCTTACTTCTCAACTCCTTCACCTCCCATGCCAAGATTGCTACTAGTTCCTCTTCATAAATTAGATTCGGACCCACCTCAATAGACTTCATTGACAAAATATGAGATGGACCCGATCTGTACCTCTAAAGTATAAAGACATGGAAAACATTACGTATCCAATCTAACTCAGGTGGCAAAGCTAGTTTATAAGCCACAAGTCCCACTCTCTCCAGAACCTCATATGGTCCGATGAAGAGAGGACTCAACTTTTCTTTCCAGCCAAATCTCAAAATTTTATTCCATGGAGACACCTTCAAGAACACCTTATCACCCACACTAAAATCTATATCTTTCCTTTTCAGGTTTGAATACAATTTTTATTGGTCTGATGCTGCTTTCAAATGATCCCAAATTACTTTAACCTTTTCTTCTATTTCCTTGATCAAATCAGGACCTACAAGCTTACCTTCTCCAATATCATCCCAACGCAATGGTGCCCTACACTTCCTGCCATACAAGGCCTTATAAGGAGCCATCCTAATCTAGAATGAAAGCTTTTGTTGTATGCAAACTCAACCAGAGGTAAATGTCTATCCCAATGCCCAGTAAACTCGATAACACAACTCCTCGGTATGTCTCCAGGACCTGAATCACTCTCTCCAACTACCCATCAATCTAAGGATGGAAAGTAGTACTGAAATGTGACCGAGAACACAAGGTATCATGAAACCTTTTTCAAAATATGGACGTGAATCTTGAATCTTGATCTGACACTAGATAAACTAGGACTCCATGCAGTCTTATCACCTCATTAATGTATAGTTCAACCAACCTATCAATTGAGTAGTCCATCCATGCTAGAAGAAAATGAGCTGACTTCATCAATCTATCCACTATTACCCAGATTGTATCATGCTTCCTCTGGGTCAAAGGCTGTCCAACCACAAAATCCATAGTCACTTGCTCCCATTTCCACTCAGGAACTGATAATAGCTATAGCAACCCTAAAGGAACTTGGTGTTCAATCTTTACCCTCTAATAAGTGAGACATCTGGATCCAAACTCTACTATATTATTCTTCATACCTGATCACCAATATTGCTTATTCAAATCATGATATATTTTTGAACTTCTGGGATGCATAGTAAAAGGGGATTGGTGTGCCTCCTTTAGAATCCTCTTCCTCAATTCCACATCATTAGGAATACACAATCTATCTTTGTACCACACACTACCATCATCTTCCACATAAAAATCTCCGCTCTCCCCCTTATGGAAGTCCTCCATAATCTTTTGAATTTTCAAATCCATCCTTTGTGCCTCTTTAATCTTATCAAACAACAATGGCCTCACTTATAATAGAGCCATAAAAGCACCATCATCACAAATTCTCAAATCTTGCATGCAATGTTCTCAACTCAACAAGCAACAAGAGCGAATAGTTATTCAACCTTGTAATGGACTTCCAACTCAAGTGTCTTCAACTACATTTTCCTTGCTGGGATGATAGTCAATCAAGTAATCATAATAATTTTTTAACTCTAACCACTGTCTCTACCGAAGATTCAACTCTTTTTGGATACCCAAATACTTTAAACTTTTGTAATCTATGTAGATAAAACATTTCACTCCATACAAATAATGTCGCCAAATTTTCAGTGCAAACACAATGGCTGCCAACTCCAAATCATGAGTTGGATAATTCAGCTCATGAGGCTTCAACTGTCTAGAGGCATCTATAATAACTCTATCATCTTTCATCAACACAGAACCCAAACTACTATGCGAAGCATCACTGTATATCACATATGGTTTGCCTTCTATAGATAAAGTAAGGATTAGATTTTGAGTCAACATGTCTCTCAACTGCTTAAAGCTCACTTAACATCTATCAGTCCACATAAATTTCACATCCTTCTGAAGCACTCTAGTGAGTGGCATAGCTATCATAGAAAACCCTTCATAAACTGACTATAATACCCTGCCAATCCCAGAAAACTCCTTACCTCTATCACATTCTTTGGTGGATTCCAATTGAAGATTACCTCCATCTTGCTTAGATCAACTCTAATACCTTCTGCTGAAATAACAATTCTGAGGAAGGTCACCTGATCTAACCAAAACTCATATTTAGACAACTTGGCATATAACTATTTCTCTCTCAAGGTTTATGGTACAATCTGTAGATGCTAATCATGCTCTTCCTTATTGTGAGAGTACACCAAAATATCATCAATGAACACACCACAAACTGATCCAAGTATGATTTGAATACCTGATTCATTAAATCCATGAATGCTGCTGGTGCATTAGTTAGCCTAAAAGGCATCACCAAAAACTCATAATGAGCAAAAAGCCATATTGAGTACATTTACATCTCTAATCCTCAACTGATGATACCCTGATCTCAAGTCAATCTTAGAGAATATAGTTGCCCCTTTTAACTAATCAAACAGGTCATCGATGCAAGGCAATGGGTACTTGTTCTTGATGGTCACCTTATTCAACTACTGGTAATAAATGCACAATCTCAAGGTGCCATCCTTCTTTTTAACAAAAAGTACTAGTTCTCTCCACGGTGAGACACTAGGGCGGATGAACCCTTTACCAAGCAACTCTTGTAACTGCACCTTCAACTCCTTTAATTCCACTGTGCCATATGATAATGAGTAATAAAAATAGGAGTGGTACCTAGCATCAAATTGATACTAAACTCCGCCTCTCTCTGGTGGTAGCCTAGAAAACTCATCAAGGACACATTCAAAAACTCAACCACTGTAGGTATACTCTCAAGCTTTGACCCTACCGCTCTGGTATCCATAACATGAGCTAGATAAGCCTCACACCTCTTCCAAATCATCCTTCTAGCCAA
Source organism: Garcia nutans (assembly GCA_947685225.1). Lineage (NCBI taxonomy): Eukaryota > Viridiplantae > Streptophyta > Magnoliopsida > Malpighiales > Euphorbiaceae > Garcia > Garcia nutans. Next base: position 7,534,048 of record CANTUV010000024.1, on the reverse strand, counting down.
AATGGATGAAATGAACATGGATGAGAGCTACTTTTGCTCACTAGATACCAATATATCCTTCCCACCACTTGTTTTTAAAGTAACACATTTCTATTAACAATCTACCATAACCCCATGTCTAGATAACCAATCCATACCCAAAATGAGATCATAATCCCTAAAGGGAATCTCAATCAGGTCGCTGAGAAACTCCTCATCATGTACTACAACTGGACTGTTTCTGTAAACCTTACTAATTACCATACTATGCCCTAAAGGGTTGATAACCAGCATATCAAACCCTAAGGACTCTAAATGTACACCGCTCATAGGTAGAATGGATGCACTTATGTATGAATGCGTTGAACCAGGGTCTTTCAATGTATGAACTGAGGTACCAAATAAAGAAAAAATACTAGCTATTACCGTTGAATCATCTAGTTACCTCTGTATCACATATACCAGCTGTGATGTCCCTACATCCCTTCATCTACCACCAGCTATGGATCCTCCTCTCTGATCGGACCCTGATCTGCCCCCTTTGCCACTACATCTGCTTCCTCGCCCCCCTCTGCCATTGGGTCTGGATGCTGTTGTATATGTCTATCTATCATCTAGTGACTCTAGACAATCCTTGATAAAATGATCTATAGAGCAACATCTAAAGAAAGCTGGAGTACGGGTTCCTCAACAGACACCTATATGCACCTGTCCACACTGAGCACAAGTGGGTAGAGGATCTTTGTGAAACTGGGATCAGAGCATTAGCTACTGAAGTTATAGGTCTCACTTCCTGCCTTTTTCTTTGTTGCTGAGACCCCTGCCAGATTGCCTCTGGCCTCTACAAAACCTTTGTGAGAAACTCCCTTGGCATCTCTTAGATGATGAAGACCCTGCCTCCAACTGTGGTCTTCTGTCTCTACTCTCTACTCTGACTGCAGTTGTAATCCCCTGAGCCTTCTCAATATTTCTAGTAGCAGATACCAACCAAGAAAAATCCTTATATTTACACTCCGATATTTATCAATCTATTTTGTCACAATTCCTCCTGCATACTTACTCAGCCAGATAAAATCTTGTTCATAATCTGTCACTGCTTTTTATTCTTGCTTCAAACTCAGAAATTTCTTTTTCTTAGCATCTTTGTACTCTTGAGGGGTATATTTCTTCTCAAACTCTCTTAGAAAATCAGTGCATGTCATCACCGAAGGATCAACCATTCCATGGGAAACTGTCTTCTAGCAATCATAGGAGTTATCCTATAGAAGAGACTTGACATAATCAAACTTCTCTTCTGCCATGGCTTGTAACTGGATAAATACCCTCTGAACTATTTCCAGCAACTGCTCCGCTATGGCTGGATCAGTAGTGCCAAAAAAATTAATAGCCCCATGTTTTCTTAGTTTATCATACTTTCTAGTTTGCTGCTGCTGCTATGGTACTAGGGCTTATCGTAACAGCTCCAACATCTGCCACACCCAGGCTAGTGGAACCTCCTCTATGAGCAACACTCTCAGTGCTCCCCTCACCAGAATCATATGTTCGAGAGGCCATGTCTGCCTATGTCTGTAAATACATAGAGAATCACATCAGAGACCAGTTCAAGTACCAGTGCAATTGCATGTATGACATTTTAAAATCACATTTAAATCCCATTTTCTTTCTCTAAAAACCCACCTAGGTTGAGAACCTTAAACTTAGGCTCTGATATCAAAATAAATGCAACACTCTTGTACTTTATATAAATATAATACATACACTCAATACATGCAAAATACGCATACACAATACAAGAATGTTAAAATTCCTATCTTACAAAAAAATCCATAATTCCAAGAAAAATATTTTAAACTTAAGTTGTGTTTTAATAAATAAATAAACCATTCATTAAATAATTTTAAGTACTAAACACACATTTTTAAAGAAAAGTCTCTAAGAAAATTGGCCAAAGTTTTTTCTATATTTTGGATATTCCTAAAGATCAATAACTCAACCTACATAAAAATTTAACACTCCCAAAAATTTACATTCATCAAATTCTCTCAAAAATCCAACACTTCTCATAATACTTCAACTTAGTTATATATATATCAACATTTCACACAATACCCAGTTCATAAAGTTCAATCCAAAACCTTTATATAATTTAAATTGTTTATATATTTATAAACATAATATACATAATTTAAAACAAGATTACAAAATGAGATAGTTACACGCTAGAAACTGGTCTTAGTCCTTAGCAGCCTATCAAAACTTCAAGTATAAATAGGAATCACTAAAGCTGCTCCGGTCTAGCAGAGTTCTCAATATCAACTCTATCACCTATGAATTTCAATCGCGTTAAGCAAAAAAAATAGCGGTACATAGTTTGGTATAAAATAATATATATACATATGCAATGCCATAAATGCATTAAATGACACTTGTCAAGTAATGATCAGACATTTTAATCAACATATCAATCATCCACATGCATTGGGCCCAAAGGTCCTTATATAAGAGTCTAGTTCCAAAAATAATATCCTGGGCTATTTCATTCATCTATGACACTAGCGTGTCTCACCCGTAGGCATAATAAATCTGTAATACTAATATGTCTCACCCGAAGACGTAATAAATCTATGACACCAGTGTGTCTCACCCGAAGGCGTAATAAAAATCTAGTAATAATATTTTAAAACCATACTCTATATAAGGTAACATGTAACCATATTTTCTCAAGTTCCACATTTCACCCATCTTTCCCCATTTTACACTCTTTTTCATATTTTCTACTCACAATCCATAACATCGGCAAATACAATACCAATGTGGCTCGCTTCCACATTTTAGTGCATATCTTGCACTTTTCACACTTTACATAAACATCACATTTAGCCATTCTCCAATGGCTCAACATGACATAATAAATGCAAATCAAGCATTGTTTCTTCAAATAGTCCCATGCACATACATTCACACAATTCAAGTAACATAACACATTCAACAAATGTATAGTGTTATGCTTAGAATCAACGAAATCAAATATATTCAAAACCAAAGTATGTATTAACCTCTTAATCAAGGGCACTCCGAGCTAAATGCATAACTTTCCCACCACTTATTCAAAATATCCTTCACCACTAGGTTGATGAAATAACTATCTACTCAACTCCTATTAAAAATGTGAATATATACCATACATTAGAATCACATTTTAAGGTGTTTTAAGCTTAAAACATAAATTAAGGCACATTTTTTCATTTTTTCCTTTTCTTAGCCCTAATACACTTTAATCTTAGAATCCAATTCAACCAATTCAAGATTGAGTTTTAAACTTAAATATATCCAAACCATTATATTTTAACACATTTCAAGCATTAAAACTCAATTTAGAAACATTCCCTTCAAAACCCTAAACAGTGTCATTAGCTTCTTCAATTTTAGTTCTTCATTCTAAAAATTTCCAAATGGTAATTTGTGCTCATTTCAATCATTTAAATCATTAAAAAAAATGCAATTTAAGTCTTAAAATCAATTGTACTATCAATCTTTACTAAAGCCCTTTCCAAAATCCTAATTCTTGTTCTTTCTCTTCTAAACCCTAACCAAAACTAACATTTTCTTCAATCTAACCTTAAAATCATTATTTAATCATCAAAATAATTCAGTCATACTCATTCCAACAATTATAACATGCTATCTCAAAAACCATATTCATACATAATCAAAATTTTAAAGCAACTTCAAACTTAGGTAAGAAAGCTCACCAATGAATGAAGAAAGCACCAAATCTCACTTCAATCCTTGAAAATCCTTCAAATTTTGGTGTTTAGAAGAGCAAAATCATCCCTTGGTTCAATGGTGAATTCGGCCTACAGAGAGAGAGAGAGAGAGAGAGAGAGAGAGAGAGAGGAAGAAGATGATGAACTTTATTTTTGACTTTTCTTTCTTTAATTTTCCTAACCATGTATATATTATTATAATATTTTAATAATTTTTAAATTCTAATTTTTATCTTGCATTCAAAATTAATTTTCTTTGTAAATTTTTTTAAATAAATTTACTATTTTGCCCCTCTTTTACTGTATTTTTTTCTATCTTATGTTTGACTTTATATGTAATATATATTTCCTTTATATTTCACATATACATAAAATGTTCTCTCACTTCCAAGACTTCATTTAACCCTCCAACTTATTAATTTAACTTAATTTAACTTTAGTAAATTATCGGATGTTACACTTAGCCTTCTCATAGTACCAATTTAATTTATTTTTCTAGTTTTATTAGGAAGTATAATTGAGATTTTGTTGGATATAGGGAGGTTTGTCTGATCAAGGCATGTTCAAGCTAGCCTTAATGGTGGTTGAGAAAGGATACATGTTCTGGTTGCCTTGGGTGGAATGATCATCCCATTATTAATGAGGTCTTGAATTTTGTGCTTCAGGCTTTTGCATTCATTAGTTTTGTGCTCACCCCCTTGGTGGTATGCACAATATTCAATGATCTTGTAGCTCTTAGGTAAGGGGAAAGGAGCCTTGCTTGGATCTAGAGGTGTCACTAGACAAGCTTCTAAAGCTTTCACATAGACTAAGCCTAATGTGATTCTCAAGTTTGCAAATTCTCTTTTGGTGTTACTCTTCTTAAGATGGTTGCCCATCTTAGGAGGGGGGGGGGGGTCCGTTGCTATTCTGTTATGCCCCTTGAGTTCCTGATGGTTTAAGTTATTTTCTTTACCTTGAAAATGATTCAAGGAAGGAGGAAGGCTAGTGTTTGCTTAGGGATCCTTTTAGGTGGCTATTGGATTAGTTGCTATGTTGGTTTGACCTGACTTATATGAGGACCTATGTTGAGCCTCCAAATGATTAATTAGGATGTTCCTAAAATTGGCCTATTGGATGTTCAAGATAGTGGTAGCTTCAATATGTTCCGTCAGCTTCTTGATGATCTCAGCAACATAAGTTTATTGTGCAATGAGAACTATTTGAAAATTCTCTTGTTGTTCTTCAATGAGAATGATGGAATGTGCTTGATGGGCTGCAAGGATTGTCTGATAATTCTCCTTTTGCTTCTTAAGGAGGTTGGTAAAGTAATCCTTTTGGACATTGAGATCCATTTGAAAGTTGTCTTTTTATTTCTTGAGGAAAGCTTTCAAGTAAGGAAGCATCTCAGTATTGTCTCTTTATTGGGCCATGGGTAGCTTCACATGAAAAGGCTAGATAAAAAAAGGTTTGAGAAAGGCTGAATTACTCAACACGACAATATGGTGTTTAAAGACTTGCATTGGTGATGAGTGGCGGCTCATGGTTAATGGCCCATATGTAGGCCGGGGTAAGTAATACTTTTAATTCAGGTATGGTTAAACCACTAGTCAATGGGTCACTTGCCAAGATGGTTAGGCACATAGGGCGCAGTTCATATGTTGTGGTTATGAAGCCTATCTTTTAAGGCTAAAGGACATGAATTTTGTCCATGACTGAATGTTTAGGTGTATGGGGCTTGGTCCATGTGGTGAAGCGGTTATGTGGATGGACTATAGTCCATGGCTTGAAATGGCTCTCAAGGGTATAGTTCATGTGATCAAATGGTTTGGCGCATAGGTGTGATTCACATATTGTGACTATTAAGTCTAGCTTTTGAGGCCAAATAGCTAGGAGCATGAATTTTGGGCTTGGTCAATATGGCCAAGTGGTTATACAGATGGGTTATGGTCCATGGCTTGAAAAGGTTCACATGAATATAATTCATGTGGTAAGTGATTAGGAATATTGGTCTAACTCTTGGGATGGTTCACATAGGTATGCTTTATGTGGTCAGGTGTCCTGGTGTGTGGAGAGCTGGTATGGCTGGGTTGGATGATTATGGTCTCAAGTGGTGTGCCATATAGTTGGATAGCGGGCCATAATGGTTGAGTCAGATGGGTATATTCCCAAAAAGATGAGCCATATGGCTTGGTATGTTGGATGGGTGTGCTCTCAAAAGGTGAGCTATATGGCTGGGTATGTTAGATAATGGGTAAAGGTGGATATGTTATGTGGCTAGATTAGATGGTGAGCTATATGACTCAGTTAGAAGGTGAGCCAGGGTGTGGCTAAGTTGGATAGGTGTGTACCCAAAAGGTGAGCCATGTGGCTTGGTCAAATGGTGAGCTATTATGGGTATATTCTCAAAAGATGGCTCCTGTGGTCGAGTTAGATGGTGATACCATTGTGTATAGGTGGGTCAGGTGTCTCCCCATAAGATGAGACGTATGTCTTAGTTATATGGTAAGTTATTGTGATTAATTTTGGATGAGTGTGTTCCCAAAAGGTAAGCCATGTTATTAGGTGGGATTGTGAGCTATTGCAGCAAGGTTCGATGGGTTTGTTCCTAAAAGGTTGACCATATGGTAAATTGTTAAAGCCATATGGCTTAGTGAGGTCTAGTGTGGTCAGTTATGGTTTAAACAAATGACTCTAGGAGCCTGGTTATAATATTTATCAGTTCAAGCCATGTGGCAAAGGGAAGATTGAGTAAGGTCCTTAATAGTTTAGGCCATGTGGCTTGGTAGGGTAGGGTTGGTCCCTAATAGTTTAAGCCACGTGGCTTGGTGAAATATGGTATTGTCCCTAATGGTCTAAGCCATGTGGCTAAGTGAAATAGGGTTGGTCCATAACAGTTTAAGCCATGAGGCTTGGTGAAATAGGGTATGGTCCTTAATAGTTTAAGACATGTGGTCGGATAGGGTATGGTCCTAAAAGCTGAGCAATATGGCCGGATAGTGTGGCCCCTAAGGTTTTTTGAGCCATGTGGTTGAGCCTTGCATCTAGCACTGCTTGAGTGGTTTTTATTTACTTGGTTTAGCCTCTGTGACCTTGGTTCGAGCCTAAGGGTTCATGCTGAAGGTTTAAGCCATTATGGTTATGATCCTTGTCTAATGGTCAAGCCATTGTGTCTTAGGTTATTGTATGATGGTTATGTCTATATTTATGAGATAAGCCAATGTGGCTTAGGTTTGATTCCTAATGGCTGAGCAGATATGACTCAAGCTTGTGCTAGGTCAGAGTGGTCCAGCTAATGTGGCTTGGTTTTGGTGGTTGAGATGGGCTAATACGACATTGATTTCTTTTGGACGGGTTAAACATATATGAGCTTAGTATAGATCTGATGGTCAAAATAATGTGGCTTGATTTTGTGAGTTAAATCTATGATGTGGTTGGGCTAATGTGATTTAGGTTAGATGGTTAAATAGGTATGGCATAGCTATGGAGATTGAAGGTCATACTAATCATGGCTTCGATTTGAGGGGTCAAGCCTATGGGGTTTAAATTCAATGTGATTGCTCAAGGTAAATATAGCATCGAGCTCAATTTTATATTGAGTGGTGAAGCTAACATGGCTTGGTTCATGCTTGATAGGTTGAGCCTGCAAGGTTTGGTTTCATGTTTAATGGTTAAGCCAATTTGGCTTATGTTTATATGGTAAACCCAATGTAGCTTGGGTAGGTTTGTGCTCTATTGGTCAAGCCAATGTAGTTTGGGTTCATATTTGATAGGCTAAGTTAATGTTTGTGAGCGGAGATTTTCTCCCTCACTCCTATGTGGAATGGTTCGTGCAACTTCAGCATTGTTAGGCTTAGGGGCTTAGAGAATACAAGCCTAAACCCAGAGAAAATGGAATCACCACCCGGACAGGCGGGTAAAAAGAAAGGGGTGGATGACTCAATTCCTAAGGAATCCCCAACCCCCTAATGTGTTTGAAAAGTTGGGTACGTATGGAGAATGTGAGAATGACCTAACACTCCCATAACACCCGATTCATTGAAATCGGACTCCTTTTAAGGTCTAAACATTATTAAATTCTTAATTATTATGATATTATCCATACTATACATAATTTAAAAGAAATAAACATCCATCACCTTTATTAAAATGAAGCAATAAAATAGGCAATATCCAAGGATGAAAATATGCCTTTACAATAATTGTCTAATATCCAAAACTAAATAAAATAGGACACCCACCATTTGGTGGAAACATGCCCTTTACATTAATCTAAAACTTAAAATAAATTAAATTACATTAAACTTAACTAATGAGGTACCCTCAAAGTGGAAACATACCTCTTACATCTTTAAAGCACTAAATAATTAACCAAATGAAATTAAATTAACCAAACAATTAAACACAATAAGCAAAAATAGAATAAATCATCCATAACAAATAAAACATTAATAAATCATTTATAATAAATATGAAATAATTAAATCTAGGTTTTAATATTTATACTAAGCATCAAATATACAAATTTAGGGTTTATATCTTAAATTATGATTTATAGGTGGTTTTAAGATTTTTATGATTAAATTAGGATTTTTAGATTAAAATTAGGGTTTTAGTATAAGGATTAGGATTTCAGGGTTTATGGATGAAATTGGGGTTTTTACAGTTTTGAACATAAGAGTAGGATTTTTAAGGTTTTAATTTGGAAATTAGGGTTTTGATTTAAAATTAGGGTTTTTGGATGAAATTAGGGTTTTGATTTGTGGATGAAATTAGGTTTTTTTAGGGTTTTAGGGAAAAGTAATCAAGGTTTTAGGGTTTTATGAATACATGATTAGGGTTTTGGTTTCAAAAAATGGATTTTAGGTTTTGGTGAAATCTTAGTTACTGTGAAAACTTTCAAGCTACTTTAACAATTGATTTTTTTAATAAATATTTGTATAGAAAATGGCTACTGGATGAAACAAATCAAAAAATAAACATGGATAAACAAGCTACTGTGATGATAATTTGAAAGGTAATTGCAATTATTTATTGAATAAATTGAATTAGAAAAATAGACCTGCGTTTGAAGGCTCCATCAAAATTGAATGTTGAACCAATATGCTTGGATCAATCGTAGTTTTGGTCAAGTGAAACAATTGCCTGAAAAATTGCCGAGTGTTGATTTTCTCAATGTTTAATTATTGCTACTGTCTCTTTTATTTAATTGCTCTCTCTTAATTCTTGCCTCTTAATTGTTTAATTAAAATAGTCGCCCTGTTTCAGTCTTGAACTTTGTTATTTATAGACAAAGAAGACCAAACCCTAATACTAATTCGAATCCAAACTCAATTAGGAAATTAACAAGCCGAGGGTCAGATTAGTGGTCGGTGGAGAATTGGCCATGGGCCTGTGTCGAATTGGCATGCCAATTCGACATAGGCCGGGCATGCCGATTCAACAAAATTTCGGTACGGCGATATTAATATTTTATTTTATTATTATATTTATTATTTTATTATATTATTATATTATATTATATTATTATAATTAATATTATAAAATAAATATCATAAATTTTTATTATTATTTATTATTATATTATTATATTTTGGGATTTTAATATTGTACCAGACCATTTTAGGCATGTAAAATTATTCCATACTAGTTTAAACCTTTAGACATGATCTAACTCCCTTTTAATTAGGGCCGGACTAGATTAGGTCAAAAATTAAGGGTCTATAAGTTGCCCTCCTGCTTGAGCGATCTGGGACTACAATATAAGAGAGTGAAAATGACATGATTTATGACTGGGTTTAGAACAAAAATGGATTCTGGACCCGAGGTTGGATTGAGTTCTAGACTAAAAATGATTTGGGTTATGGACCTGAGTCGGTTTGGGTTTTGGACCCGGGTTGAGTTCTGGACTAAAAAATGATTTGGGTTCTAGACCCGAGTTGGTTTTGTAACACCCCCACATCCAATGCACACACACTACAACCACAACAATGTAGCATAAGTGCACCAAACATAGGGATGCTACGATTTTCTTCAACATTCAAAACATTTAAATAGATACAATACTATTATCATTATATATTATAGAAAAGTAGATCATTTACTTTTAAAATAAAACACATTAGATATATATATATACATTCATATAGTTATTACACAGCGGAAGTCATAAAATATTTACATATTTGAAAACACTTAATTCCATATTTACAAATATACATATATGTACATTTAATCAATACTTTACAAAATATAAAAGAGTTATACATGATTGGCAAGTTTTCTTTGATCTTTAAGTCTCCAAAATCAACTCTTCACTGTCTACCCTCGGTCGGTTTCGAAGAGCTTTCGGGATCAACTCTATCAACTCTATTACCTGCGCGATTAAACACTATCGCGCTAAGCCAACGGCTTAGTAAGATAATCATGCTAATGTTATGCTTTAATGCAATGCAGTACCAATTCTCAATCCATATTATGCATGTAACATCATATATGCCAAGTTGATAACATAGCTTTCCATTTTATAACTCAACATATATATATCTATAGGCATATCATACTTCACATCTTATCATAGACCTCATTTATATTCATTTAATCATTCATCATCAACAATAAGCTAAGGCAAGCATCATTCATGACTCACATTAACCATAGACAAGCATGGGCCCAAGACACACTAATATGCCATTCAATTTTCAGAGTTAATGTTTTGGTTCTATCATCACATTTATCAATATCATATACCCAACTAGGCTTCAAGGATTAGGTTCAACCAAGCTTCAAGGGGAGCAAAGCATGCTAAGCTTCAACCCAACTTGGCTTCAAGAACCAACCCAACCTAGCTTCAAGGGTGGTAACATCTCAATTAGGCTTCAAGGATTCAATCCAACCTAACTTCAAGAGATTGTTACACTTACTAGGCATGCCACCAACAACAAACTCTGAAAATAGAATAACACATTAGCCACACAATTCATTTATTATTCAATTATCATTTCCATTTCCAATTATCATCAACATTTAGGCATACATGCCTTCTTTCTCTCAATATCATCATCATAGCCAATAACAATGGCTTTGTATCACATTTCACATTTCAATTCATATTATGCATAAAGCATCATTGATATCACATCTTTGATATAACATTTCAAGGTACATTACTCATAAAACACATTACCTTTCACAATGCATAACATAACCTTGTTTAAATCTCAACAATGCAATTAGAGCAAAGAACAATTTATATGATTCATAGCTTTAGGATCTTTCATATGCATTTGATTAGCTCATTCATAGTTTAAAGTATGTTTAGAGTGTTTAAGTTTAGGTTTAGGAACCAACCTACCTTTGAAGAACCAAAACATTGCAACTAGGTCAAGGAAAACAAAACTTACCTAACCCATATGAGAGACACGGGCAGCACACATGAGGGACACGGCCAAGCTTGTGGCCGTGTCTCACAACTCAATTGGACAGTAGGCAACACGGGTATGGGACACGGCCAAGCTTGTGGCCGTGTCACTCAAACCAAAACTCACAGTAGTGAACACAGGCACTAGACACGGCCGTGTCTCTCAAAACCAATTCAACACGCCCAAAACTTTCATGACTTGGCCGTGTCTCTCCTTTGCTTTTGGCCGTGTCACCCAAACCAAACCCTAACCATCTTCAACCCTCTTTCAATTGCACTCAATCACAATATACACCATACAACATGTTTCAAATGAACATAAACAATGTTCTAAACACATATTCATCATAAGAATCACCTCATAATACATTAATATTACACTTAAACACAAATCATCTCAAAACCCTACAATCACCATCTTTCAAAATCAACATCCACCACTTCCAACAACAACACCTATTTAAACTCTTAACTTAAAACCAATTCAACACTTGAGAACACAACACAAACACATCTAATCATCAAACCAACAAATCACAAATCACCCTAATCATAACTTCAACACTACTTCAAAATAAGTAAAGGAAACAAAAAAATACTTACCTTAGATGAAGAAATTCCACAATTCTTTCACCAAAGCTCTCAATTCCTTCTTCAATTTGATCTTAGTATCAAGAACACTTCTCCTTCCCTTTTGCTAATGGAGAGCCGGTCACCTCTTGAAAGAAAGAAGAAAAGATGATGAAGAATCACAAAGTCAAACTTCATTAAATACCCATCCAAAGGAAAATTACTATAATGCCCTCATACATATCTTAATTCTCTTTGTTATCTCTTGCCCATTTTGGTAATTTCACATGCCCTAAAAAAATATCTCCTCTTGCCTTGACCAACTCTTTTGACCAATGTATATGTTATATATATCACAATATACACAACATATAACTTGTCTCTAAACCCTAAATTCTTTCCCAAAACACTTATACTTTTCTTTTCTCAATTTAAACCAACAATACAACAACAACAACAACAACAACAACAACAACAACATGCAAAACTTCTAGGGCATAAATGAGGATATTACAATTCTCCCCCTCTAAAAAGAAATTTCGTCCTCGAAATTACCTGAAATCAATTCAGAAACAACTGAGGATATTGCTCTCGCATAGTCTGCTCACTTTCCCAAGTTGCTTCTTCTTTTGCATGATTCTTCCAAAGAATCTTCACCAATGGCACTCTCTTGTTCCTCAATTCTTTCACTTCCCGTGCCAAGATAGCAACTGGTTCCTCTTCAAATGTCAAGTCTAGGCTCACTTCAATAGATTCAAATGGCAACACATGAGATGGATCCGACCTGTACCTCCTCAACATAGATACATGGAACACATTATGAATACGATCCAACTCAGGTGGCAAAGCAAGTCTATACGCCACTGGCCCAACTCTTTCTAACACTTCATACGGTCCGATGAAACGAGGACTCAATTTCCCTTTCCGACCGAACCTCAAAATCTTCTTCCAAGGAGATACCTTCAAAAATACCTTATCCCCAACATCAAACTGAATGTCTCTTCTCTTCAGATCTGCATAGGACTTCTGTCGGTCTGAAGCTGCTTTTAACCTGCCCCGAATCAACTTCACTTTCTCTTCAGTTTCTTTAATCAAATCAGGCCCAATTAACTTACTTTCCCCAAGTTCATTCCAACACAGCGGTGTCCTACACCGTCTACCATACAGTGCTTCGAATGGTGCCATACCAATGCTGGATTGGTGACTGTTGTTATAAGCAAACTCTACAAGAGGTAAGAATCTATCCCAACTTCCAGTGAAATCGATGACACAGCTTCTCAACATATCCTCAATGATCTGTATCACCCTCTCAGACTGTCCATCCGTCTATGGATGAAAAGCAGTGCTGAAATGCAGTCGAGAACCCAAAGCACTATGCAAACTCTTCCAAAATCTCGAAGTAAACCTGGGATCTCGATCAGACACTAAAGAAGTTGGAACACCATGCAATCTCACAATCTCATGGATGTACAGCTCAGCCAACCTCTCCAAAGAGTAATCCATCCGAATCGGAAGGAAATGAGCTGTCTTAGTCAATCTATCCACAATCACCCATATGGCATCATGTTTCCTTTGTGTCAAAGGCAATCCAGACACAAAGTCCATTGTCACTCTTTCCCACTTCCATTCTGGCACTGATAACGGTTGAAGCAACCCAGTGGGAACTTGATGCTCTGCTTTAACCTTCTGACAAGTGAGACATTTAGATACAAATTCAGCAATGTCTCTCTTCAACCCAATCCACCAGTAATGCTGTCTCAAGTCATGATACATCTTTGTATTGCCCGGATGCATAGCAAACACTGACTGATGTGCTTCTTCCAAAATGATCCTTTTCAAATCAGCATCATCGGGTACACACAATCTGTTTTTAAACCAGAGGCTTCCATCACTTTTCACAACAAAATCTCTACTCTTTCCATTCTGACAATCTGAAATAATCTTCTGAATCTTCTTATCAGCCAACTGAGCCTCTTTAATCTGATCCAACAAAACTGGTTTCACATGCAACTGTGCTAACAATGCACCATCATCACAAGGTACAAAACTAGCACACAATGCTCTCAACTCAACAAGCAACGAGAGCGAGTAAAAAGTTAAACTAGCTAAAGACTTTCGACTCAAGGCATCAGCAACAACATTTGCTTTACCTGGATGATAATCTATCAAGCAGTCGTAGTCTTTAATCAATTCTAACCATCTCCTCTGCCGAAGGTTGAGCTCTTTCTGGACACCCAAATACTTCAAACTCTTGTGATCAGTGTAAATGAAACATTTCTCCCCAAATAGATAATGGCGCCAAATCTTTAATACAAAGACAATGGCTGCCAATTCCAAATCATGGGTAGGATAGTTAAGCTCATGCGGTTTCAACTGACGAGATGCATAAGCTATAACTTTCCCTTCCTGCATTAGCACACAACCCAAACCAATATGTGAAGCATCACTGTAGATCACATAGGGTTGGCCTTCTATAGGTAAAGTGAGAACAGGCGCTTGAGTCAACATATCTCTCAACTGTTCAAAGCTAGCCTGACACTAATCCGTCCACACAAATCTCACTCCCTTACGAAGCAATCTGGTGAGTGGAGTAGCTATCACAGAAAACCCTTTCACAAACCGCCGGTAATAGCCTGCCAAACCCAGAAAACTTCTAACCTCTGTCACAGACTTGGGTGAACTCCAATTCAAAATGGCTTCAACTTTGCTCGAATCAACTCTAATGCCTTCTGCTGAAACAATATGTCCGAGAAAAGCGACTTGATCCAACCAGAACTCACACTTCGACAATTTAGCAAACAAATGCTTCTCTCTCAAGATCTGCAACACAATCCGCAGATGCATATCATGTTCCTCTTCATTCCTCGAATACACCAGAATATCATCGATGAAGACCACTACAAACTGATCCAAATAGGGCCTAAACACCCTATTCATCAAATCCATGAAAGCTGCAGGTGCATTTGTCAGACCAAAAGGCATAACTAAAAATTCATAATGCCCATACCTGGTCCGAAATGCTGTCTTCGGAACATCCTCAGCTCTGACTCTCAGCTGATGGTACCCCGATCTCAGATCAATCTTAGAGAATACTGACGCTCCCTTCAACTGATCAAAGAGATCATCGATTCTAGGCAAAGGATACTTATTTTTAATGGTCACCTTGTTCAATTGCCTATAATCGATGCACAACCTCATAGTACCATCTTTCTTCTTTACAAATAACACAGGAGCTCCCCAAGGAGAAACACTGGGGCGAATGAATCCTTTATCCAACAGCTCCTGTAATTGCACTTTCAACTCCCTCAATTCTGCTGGTGCCATTCTGTAAGGAGTAATGGAGATAGGAGTGGTACCAGGCAACAATTCAATACCAAACTCCACCTCTCTCTCAGGAGGCACTCCTGGCAACTCCTCTGGAAAAACATCAGGGAACTCTGCAACTGTGGCAATACTATCAATGGAAGAACCCTTCACTCTAGTATCTACCACATGAGCCAGATAGGCTTCACACCCCTTCCTAATCAACCTCCGGGCTGCAACAGCTGAAACAAATAAGGAGGCTAACTGTTCCTGCTCATTAGATACTATCACCTTTCTACCATCACCGGTTCTCAAAGAAACAATTTTCTTTTTACAATCCACCACAGCTCCATGTCGATATAGCCAATCCATGCCTAGGATCACATCATATTCCTTAAATGGCATCTCAATCAAATCCCCAGGGAACTGCTCACCTTGCACCACTACTGCACTATCCTTGTGCACTTTACTAACTATCACACTATGCCCTAACGGATTTGTTACCAAAACATCAAACCCTAGGGATTCAGCATGCACATCAAATACAGGTAAAACAGATGCACTAATGTAAGAGTGTGTGGATCCAGGGTCAATCAATGCAAGTACTGCAGTATTAAATAAAGAAAAAGTACCAGCTATGACCGCCGATGCATCCGGCTGCCTCTGCATAACATACATCCTCTGGGAAGAACCAACCTCCTCCGGTCTAGTCTCCCTGGATGTAGCACCACCTCTAGAAATGAACCCCGGTCTACCTCCTCGGCTGGCACCTCTGCCTCCCCTCACACTGGCTCGAGAAGCGGCAGAATCAACTGGCATCTGCCTTTGCCTCTCAGGGCAATCTTTCACAAAATGGTCAGGTGACCCACACCTGAAACATACCCCTGCAACACCAGCCTTCCAACAAGGACCACCATGGGGCCTCCCACAATGGATGCAGATAGGTAAGGTGGATCTCTGAACCATAGGGGTTGGAGCACTTGCCACTGAAGCTGCAGGTCTGAATCTTTGTCTCTGGAACTGCACTGATCTACTTGCTGGTCTCTGACTCCTAATACTCCGAGGAACAAAGCTTCCTCTACCCCTCTTCACTGAAGAAGACCCTGCCTCAAACTGGGGCCTTCTCACCCTAACCTCATCCTCTGAAGCAGCTGCAATACCCTGAGCTCGCTCCACACTCCGAGCTGCTGCCACTAGCTGGGAAAAATCTTGATATCTGGATCCAGCCACATGACACATGATAGAGGGCCTCAATCCCTCTTCAAACCTCCTACATCTATCTACCTCATCTGATATTATGCCCCCAGCATACTGACTTAATCGAATAAACTCAACCTCATATTCAGTTACGGTCCGGTGATCTTGCTTCAAATCTAAAAATTCTCTTTTCTTCCCATCTTTATACTCCCTTGGAGTATACTTCAATTCAAATTCTCTCAGAAAGTCAGCATATGACAAGGTTGGTGGATCATCCATAGAATGGGGCACTGTCTTCCACCAACTATATGCATCCTTCTGCAACAAGGATCTTGCATAATCAAACTTTTCCTCAGGGGTGGCTTGCAACTGAATAAAGATCCTCTGAACTTTGTCAAGCCACTGTTCTGCTACAGCTGGATCAGTGGTACCAATAAAATCCTCAGCTCCATACTTCCTTAACTTGTCATAGTGCCTCACTGGCACCAAAGGCTGAGGGGGTGGTGGCACTGGTTGTACTGGCGCTTGCCTAAAAGTCTTCATCATATTCACAAACCAAGCTGGTGGAACCTCCTCACCAGTTGGTCTCCCCGACCCAGAAGCAGGTGCCTCCCCAGCACTCTCAACTCTAACTCCCTCATCAGGAGCAACACTCTCCTCACTGCCCTCAACTGACTGTCTCAAATGAGAATCCATCAACACCTAACACTGCAAACACAACAGGACACACCTTATTAAAGATCAAAGATTGCCAATCCCAAACATGTATTTTATTTCAAAAACTCACTTTTTAATTCAAAATATTCTTTTTATAACATATTGCCTAGGTTGAGAATCTCAAATCTAGGCTCTGATACCAAAACAATTGTAACACCCCCACATCCAATGCACACACACTACAACCACAACAATGTAGCATAAGTGCACCAAACATAGGGATGCTACGATTTTCTTCAACATTCAAAACATTTAAATAGATACAATACTATTATCATTATATATTATAGAAAAGTAGATCATTTACTTTTAAAATAAAACACATTAGATATATATATACATTCATATAGTTATTACACAGCGGAAGTCATAAAATATTTACATATTTGAAAACACTTAATTCCATATTTACAAATATACATATATGTACATTTAATCAATACTTTACAAAATATAAAAGAGTTATACATGATTGGCAAGTTTTCTTTGATCTTTAAGTCTCCAAAATCAATTCTTCACTGTCTACCCTCGGTCGGTTTCGAAGAGCTTTCGGGATCAACTCTATCAACTCTATTACCTGCGCGATTAAACACTATCGCGCTAAGCCAATGACTTAGTAAGATAATCATGCTAATGTTATGCTTTAATGCAATGCAGTACCAATTCTCAATCCATATTATGCATGTAACATCATATATGCCAAGTTGATAACATAGCTTTCCATTTTATAACTCAACATATATATATCTATAGGCATATCATACTTCACATCTTATCATAGACCTCATTTATATTCATTTAATCATTCATCATCAACAATAAGCTAAGGCAAGCATCATTCATGACTCACATTAACCATAGACAAGCATGGGCCCAAGACACACTAATATGCCATTCAATTTTCAGAGTTAATGTTTTGGTTCTATCATCACATTTATCAATATCATTTCCATTTCCAATTATCATCAACATTTAGGCATACATGCCTTCTTTCTCTCAATATCATCATCATAGCCAATAACAATGGCTTTGTATCACATTTCACATTTCAATTCATATTATGCATAAAGCATCATTGATATCACATCTTTGATATAACATTTCAAGGTACATTACTCATAAAACACATTACCTTTCACAATGCATAACATAACCTTGTTTAAATCTCAACAATGCAATTAGGGCAAAGAACAATTTATATGATTCATAGCTTTAGGATCTTTCATATGCATTTGATTAGCTCATTCATAGTTTAAAGTATGTTTAGAGTGTTTAAGTTTAGGTTTAGGAACCAACCTACCTTTGAAGAACCAAAACATTGCAACTAGGTCAAGGAAAACAAAACTTACCTAACCCATATGAGAGACACGGGCAGCACACATGAGGGACATGGCCAAGCTTGTGGCCGTGTCTCTCAACTCAATTGGACAGTAGGCAACACGGGTATGGGACACGGCCAAGCTTATGGCCGTGTCACTCAAACCAAAACTCACAGTAGTGAACACAGGCACTAGACACGGCCGTGTCTCTCAAAACCAATTCAACACGCCCAAAACTTTCATGACTTGGCCGTGTCTCTCCTTTGCTTTTGGCCGTGTCACCCAAACCAAACCCTAACCATCTTCAACCCTCTTTCAATTGCACTCAATCACAATATACACCATACAACATGTTTCAAATGAACATAAACAATGTTCTAAACACATATTCATCATAAGAATCACCTCATAACACATTAATATTACACTTAAACACAAATCATCTCAAAACCCTACAATCACCATCTTTCAAAATCAACATCCACCACTTCCAACAACAACACCTATTTAAACTCTTAACTTAAAACCAATTCAACACTTGAGAACATAACACAAACACATCTAATCATCAAACCAACAAATCACAAATCACCCTAATCATAACTTCAACACTACTTCAAAATAAGTAAAGGAAACAAAAAAATACTTACCTTAGATGAAGAAATTCCACAATTCTTTCACCAAAGCTCTCAATTCCTTCTTCAATTTGATCTTAGTATCAAGAACACTTCTCCTTCCCTTTTGCTAATGGAGAGCCGGCCACCTCTTGAAAGAAAGAAGAAAAGATGATGAAGAATCACAAAGTCAAACTTCATTAAATACCCATCCAAAGGAAAATTACTATAATGCCCTCATACATATCTTAATTCTCTTTGTTATCTCTTGCCCATTTTGGTAATTTCACATGCCCTAAAAAAATATCTCCTCTTGCCTTGACCAACTCTTTTGACCAATGTATATGTTATATATATCACAATATACACAACATATAACTTGTCTCTAAACCCTAAATTCTTTCCCAAAACACTTATACTTTTCTTTTCTCAATTTAAACCAACAATACAACAACAACAACAACAACAACAACAACAACAACATGCAAAACTTCTAGGGCATAAATGAGGATATTACAGGTTTGGGTTCTGGACCCAGGTTGAGTTCTAGGCTTGAAAAAGATTTGGGCTTTGGACATAAGTTGGTTTGGGTTCTGGACCCGGGTTAAGTTCTGGACTAAAAAATGATTTGGGTTCTGGCCCGAGTTATATACAGAAAATTAATTATAGTCAGTAAAATTTTTGCAAAAAAAAAATAGCTATTTTTACCATATATGGATTCCTACATCCTCTTGCCCTCTGCGTGAAAAAAAAATATTTTAGAAGTACAAAAAATATTTTTAGACACAAATAATTACTATATGCATGTGACAAAGTAATAATTGAAATAATAATTGAAATGAACTATTGATGTCAGTTGCTTTGTAATGTAGCAAAGTGATAATAATTGACATCATCTATTGATTCACATTACTTTGCTTTGCACTTTTATTATTTTTTTGGTCTATGTCTATATAAACAATCCGAATGGCCCATTTCTCATTCATTTAAACTTTGAGAGACCATTTATATTTGCAAATGGAAAGGATATAGTATGCTTCAAGATCCGGGCCTCCATCCATCGCTGAATTACTAGAGTACATCAGAAAATGTTGATCTTCTAGCTGGGATGTGGCTTTATCGTAGTTCGAGTGAAAAAACTCAGGTAAGGATTCATTATACTGTAATTTAATGTTTTAGTCGCACAAGGTTTTCTATATATGAGGAAAATATTATAAAGAAAATAAAGGAAGTATGAAAAGAAGATTGTGATTTTAGAAGACTAATTTTTAAGCTATGATTTAGATATTTAAAGTAGATAAGCTAATGAATTATAGTAAAATTTAACAAGTAACTTAGTATTAAAAGTAGATAAACTAATGGATTGAGGCAAAAGTTTAGTAAGTAACTTAGCATCAATAAATCAGAATAAAAAGTAACTTATGGAAATAGTACATTTTAAGTAAAGAAAGAAAAAATAAAATTTTTACCATTTGCAAGAAAATTTATTTACCTGGTATTGGCTTACCTAGATTGATGTTAGCACGATCGCTGCATTGTCCAGGGTGGAGGGTGTGTTTATAAATCCCGATAATGGACCTTCTCGGGTAAAATGGATCATCCAAGGGTTCGATTTTGAAAACTTTATTCTGCAACTACCATCTGAAGAATGCCCGATAGATAGGAGTGGGGTTCAAGTGCTATCTTAATGATGGATGGACACGACCCATACTTTTCACCTCCCTGTAGGAGAAATGACCATTGGCCCAGTTGATTTTGCATCCATAACTGGTCTTCAGTACTATGGCATTCCAATCCCTCTTACTAATGATATCCTGACACATGATGAGATTCAATAGTTAATAGGTATGGAACCTTCATTAAAAGAGTCATTTAAGATAAAAATCGAATTGATTTGGAATTATTGGATGAGCTATGCCCGAAGGGTTCTTGGGGAAATGGCCGAGCAATATGCATAAGGATTTTTGCTATACTTGCTTTGATCGACCATTTTATATAGTACCGAATTTGATATCTATTTGTCAGTGTTGAGGGCCCTTGTTGATATGGATCTCTTGTAGCTTTATGGCTGGGATGAAGCTGGCCTTTCTTATCTATATCATGATTTTGACAAGATTTGCAGGAATAAAAAGTCTTTTGTTGGCTTTATGGTTATTGTTGAGGTATTGTCTTCCACCATTTGTCAATTCAATTCGTATATTTGTATGAATTTGACTGCCATTGACATTGTAGGTTTGGGCTTATGAGCACAATCTCGTGAGGGTGCCTGGTATTTCCTAAAAGAGAGTTGGGTATCCGAGGTTGAATTTTTGGTTGTTTGATCATACAGCAGTTCCCGGCTCTCATCATGTACACTCCTAGTGCTATCACTTACCTTTTGTAATCTTGTAAAATAGTGTTGAAATAGTGTTAGTATGCCTTGAAATTTATGTAAAAGTCCACTTACCTTTTGTAATCTTGTAGGTCGATTGGCTTGGTGGAAAGCTGAGGAGCGGGCGAGTTGGACTCCTCTCATGAATGCTGTGCACTACCTTACCAGCACTCCCATTGAGTCATCGCTGGTCCTGTGTCTAGTGGCTGGTTTCTCGGGGAGAGGGTGTATGACTGGTTCCTTGGTCCTAAGCAACAAAGGGTTCTGATGGATGGTCCAGCATATACTTTGAATATTACATCAATGCTGGAGAATTCGTGGCAGCTAGCTCGGAATGGCTATGATGTTGAAACTTATCTTTGTCCACTAGTTGTGTCATATGTCCAATTTATTTGAGCATAACCCTTGAATTTTGATGCATCTCCTGTTGGCATCCGGGGAGTTTCTGAGAAGGAAGAGGGAAGTAAAGAAGAAGAAGAAAACAATGATGAAGAGGGATATAAGAAGAGGGAAGATAATCTATTTCTCATTCTGGGGGTGGTACCTCTCAGGTGAATTTCCATCATGTCGCCCACTATGACTACTCACTCTTGAATTTGTTTTGAATCTCTTTTATTTTTTATGGTAGGCTACGGTCAATATTCTCCACGTGCTCCTTCTTCATGCCCGAATATGCCGTCTCATCCTTAAGGCTTCGATTTAAAGTATCTGGTTTGTCATTCTATTTTATGTTGATTTATGCTATATGTATGCATGATTATGTACATTCTTACCCTTTCCTTTTCTAACTCACAGCGAATGCTTGAGGAGCAAAATAAGAAACTACAAGAAGAATTAGCTACCAGCCGCCAACAAATCTCCCATTTTGAAGGATTGTATCATCAGTCGAAATAAAACTTTCGAGACTTCCTATTTCAGGCCATCAGGGATCCTAGTGCTTCATCTTCTAGGGAGCCCGAACTTGTGACTGTGAGATGTCTCCTCCTTTTTCAGGTGATGAATATTATAGAACCAAATTTCAAGGTAATAGGGATTTAGGTGCTTCCTCTTCGAGTGGACTATGGACGAGTGATATTCCTCCTCCTCCATTAGGCGATGAATTTCTTAGGGCTTTATTTAATTATCACCTCCTTCTTTGAAGTGATCTACCATTGTGTCAAGTAAAAAGCTTATATTAATAATAATAAGGATAATAATAATAATGGTATTTACTTTTACTGCAACTTTGACTTTTCAATTTAAATTTTTTTATATCCTTTTTTATATACATAAAAATTTAAATAGGATGTCCATGACGAATCCACAATTTGAATTCGTCGTGGACTCAAATTTACAAAACCAAGTTAGATTTGGCATCCCAACTATCACTTGATGTGAACACCTTTTTCATGCGCGCCTTGGTTTCAAGCTACTGCCTATTCCTTATGCACTTCGGTCTACAATCCATTGCCTATTTAAATCTTTTCAATTCATTAACCAAAACAAGTCTATCAACCTTTTCCTCTCAATTCTCATCTTATGAATTTTATCACAGTGACAGAAATAACTCTAATTCTTCGATTGTAACACTTCACCAACTCATCTTTGTAAACTTAAACCAATTGCAATTGCTCCCTACTATGACAGAAGCTAATTTGAAAAAGATAAAAAATTTATTCAAGATTATCAAGGCTACACATTGGGAACAAATATAATTGTCTCAACTCAATGCTTTAAAATGCTTTCAAAATGTAAAGTTGGACCAACCATTTTTACATTCCATGGCTTCATTTTGGGATGTGAAAACTAGAACTTTCAAAATAAACAACTTTGAAATTTGTCCCATAATTGAAGAATTTGAAGCTATTCTCGGATATCCAAGCAATCATCCAATGACATTACCCATAATGACTTCCAAGACTCATCAAAAGATGCAGATGCTATTTCAACTCTCAAAACTTGAAGTTCCACAACTGACCAGAGGAGAGAAAATCTTGCATGGTCCATTGATCGATTTTTATATTTCCCATTTGGCACCCATGAAAGAATGGGGACACATGTTTTGCTTGTGCTTGCTTGGTCAATTATTACTTGTTTCTTCTAACAGCAACATTTATCCATGAGTACTGGATATTGTGGACCAAATTAAGGGAGGATTTTCACCAGTACCCATGATTTTGGCTGAAACAATAGTTAGATTAGACCAATTCAAGAAAAAATCTTCAAGGAGGTTGGCTGGAAGTCCTTTGCTACTTTAGGTTATTACCTAAACTGCCCTTTTAAGTTTTCAATTTAGGTCTTTTATTTTATAGCTCTAATTTTTGCCTAGTCTGTCCTTGTGGGTGTTCGAAACTAGTGAGCTGTCCTAATTTTTGCCTAAGCCACCCTTGTAAGTTTTCAACTTAACGGACTCACTTTTTTTTATTGGTTATAATTTTTTCCTAAGCCTCTTATGAGCAAAGATTTTTGCCCCCACTCCCATGTGGAATAGTTCTTGGGACTTCGGCACTATTAGGTTCAGGGCTTTAGAGAACACAAGCCTAAACTCGAAGAAAATAGAGTCGCCACCTAGACAGGCCGGGAAAAAGAAAGGGATAACTAGATTCCTAAGGAATCCCCAGGGCCAGAAAAAAAAAGAGGTGGATAACTCAATTCCTAAGGAATCCTCAACCCCCTATTTGGTTCAAAAAGTTGGGTACGCATGGGGAAGGTGAGAATGACCTAGCACCCCTATCGTGTCCAATTCATTGGAACTGGCCTCCTTTTCAAGTCTATATGTTATTAAATTATTAAATATTATAAAATCATCCATACTACATGCGAACATTAAAATAAATAATTATTATATCAAAATCAAGACATGTCCAAACAAAATGATAAATAGGCACCCATCCATGGATGGAAACATGCATTTACAATCGTCCAATGTCCAAAAGAAAACAAATAAAATAGGACACCCACCAATTAGTGGAAACGTGTAATTTACATTTATCCAAAACTTAAAATAAATTAAATTACATGAAACGTAACAAATGAGGTACCCACAATATGGAAACATACCTCTTACAATCACTTGATCAATAAGCCAACATTCGACCATTCATCATAAAATTAAGCAAAAATAAATCATCCATCAAGACATATAATTAACATGCATTAATAATCAATTCTATATCATATTAATCAATAAATGTACAAACTAGAATTTTATTGATATGAATTATAATTTAAGAAAATATGATTGATGTTTTTAGGGTTTTAGAAAAACTCAGTTAGGGTTTAGAATTTTAAAAAAATAAGATTAGGGTTTAGGGTCTTAGAAAAATAGGATTGGAGTTAACAAAGTTTGAAAATTGGTTTTATTGGTTTATAAATGTAGATTAAGGATTTGGGATTTGAATTAGGGTTTTAGTTATTAAAACCAGGCTACTGTGATATTAAAATTTTTTTGATTTAACAATCTACTGGGTGAAACAAAATTGAATAAGTAAATTATTGCTAATTTTAAAGCCTACAATTACTGATTATGCTTTAATAAATGAATGAGAATTGAAATAAATGAATTTGAAACTATTAGAACTTATTTAGACAGTGAAGAAAAATAACCAGTATTTAAAGTTATCAACACAACATCCTGAGTTGAATTTAAATGAGTTAAATGTAGTAAACGTACCTTTGTTTCCACCACAATTAAATGTTGATCTTGCAATGATTTGAAACTCTAGTCGAACAAGACAAAGACAATGTGATACTACCTTTGTGATTTTATGGTTTTGTAATCTGCTTGTATTTGTTACTGACTGCTAACTTTTTGTCAATATTGCTTAATGCTGCTAAGGTTTGATTGTTTAATGTTTACTGCCTAATTGTTGGCTGTTAGTTGCTTAATCCAAATTGCCATTTATATTGCTAATCCCCTTGTGCTAATTCAGATCTTCCTTCCCCCGGTTGCTGAAGCTCTTAAACCTGTATTTATATAATGATGTATTTAGTTAAACCTTGTGAAAACTTTTCCTTTTAAAAATGGTTTCTTGAGGCATAGCGAATTAGATTGATTTTAATTCGACCCAAACCGTGAGCATGTCGGACTCAAATTCTTCTAATCTAACATGGAACCAAAATCCATAGGCTCCATATCGAATTAGGATTGCCCTAAGTAGATATGGAATCCAAGAAATCAACTTCCATGCCAAATTAGGGACTTATAACAAATTGGTGAAGGCCCAATTCGATATGGGACCTCCTCATATTGAATTGGGGCTTCCTAATTATATATGGAAGCCAAATTAGGGTCTCATATCGAATTGGGAAGGTCTCAATTCGATATGGGACTCTCCCATATCGAATTGGGAGGCCCAGTTCAACATGGATACACCATAAACTACAATTAATGCCCCCACATCGAATTAGACCCGACGAAACCTTTAAAAGAAACCTATTTAGGGTTTTAAAGGTTGAACCGTCCTATTTTAGGCCTCATAAAATTATATCATCTAATCAAAGCTTTATTAGAAATGGACTGATCATGACTTAGGCCTCATTAATTAGCATTGGACTATCCAGGGCTAAAATCAAGGGTCTACACCGCCCTTACGGGTTTTCAACCTAACGAGCTCTCTTTTTTATTTATTTATTTTTAAATTATTGCTTGTCTTTACAAATCTGGCAATAGAAGTGCCTTTGCTTGCTCGACACCCCATCTATGGACTTTACCAGATATTTACCACGACATCATTATGCAAGAAAATTGCTTTATCCTGCTGCCTCATATGCCGAATGGGTTGATTGGATCTACTCACGAGTTATTGTTAACATCCGTTGGTTGGTACCTTGGTGGAAGATTACCCATGTCACCATTCAAACGTATTTGATGTATGTTCCTCATGTTACACTTCATCGAGGCACTTGTTATGATCCTCATCGACATGGCTGCCAATATGGGGCCGAACTTTGAGATTCTAAGTTTACTCATGATTTAGACATGCCCCATTTGACTGAAGCCTTCTTGGATCAATTAAAGCAAAGCTAGCCTGCACGCTACACTTATCATCTGCCATAGATTTTACACTTGTCAATTCCTTAGAAAAAATGATGTTAGGATGAACAATAATAATAATAATAATAGATGTTTTATTTCCTTTTAAAATTTGTCATCACCTTTTGCTATTGTGAAATTTATTTTACCCTAACGGTCAAATTATTTTGAAATAGTACACATAGAATTATTTTAATATTAACTCTGTTTTATTAAAATTAGGAATGTCCAAACATGAAGCCAACATACACAAGATCACTTCTGTCGCCAACCAGCCCTTTCGGATTTTCTAATTGACAATTTGCTCTCATTTAGCCCTAATTATTGCCTAGCTCGCCCTTTTGGGTTTTCGAAACTAGCGGATTGCTCTAATTTTTGTTTAGGCCTCCCTTTTTAGGTTTTCAACATAGTTAGCACTTTTTTCTTCTCTTTTTTTTATACATAAAACCTCTTCAACTTGTTAATGTTCACTAGCTCACTAAACTTGTTTCCATCCATATCTGATAGCTTGACTGCACCTTCATTCATGACTTGCTTCATAACATACGACCCTTCCCAACTAGGTCTAAACTTCCCTCTCGGATCGAAAACATTGGGCTTGCATTATTTTAATACAAGATCACAGACCTTAAGCTTCCTACCCTTAACCCTTCTATTGTAAGCCCAAGCTTTCTTTCGTTGATACAGTTGATGATGATACAGTGCCTTCAACATTCTCTCTTCTAATAAGGCCAGCTATTTATATCTACTTGCTACCCATTTTGTCTCAGGCAATTCAGCTTCCAAGACCACTCTCAATGATTTGATATCATTCTTAATTGGCAGCACTACTTTCATCCCATAAACTAAGAAAAATGGCATCATTCCAGTAGGGGTTAGCACACTGGTCTTGTACCCCCATAAAGTGAAAGGAAGCATCTCTGACCAATCCTTATATGTCTTGGTCATCTTGGATAGAATTTTCTCAATTTTCTTGTTTGTTCTTCCACTATACCATTAGCATTCAGTCTACATGATATGATAAACTTCAGACTTCCTCAAGCATCTCAAGTGCACTCCCATTGAGCCATCTTCGATACAACACTCCATGAAAGGTGATGTATTGTAAGGACCATCTTATTGTGTCATATCACGCATCATGGGTCTATATCATTTTCCATGATTGTTTTATATTCATAGCAAGGAGTTGATGAACTGGTCAAAACCAAACGCTTAAGAAATAAGTTGATAAGATTTTTCCACACCGAAGCCAATGTGGCTAGGGCATTGACCATCTGATTTTCTTCTCTTGGTAAGTGTATAAATCTGCACTCCTTAAAATTCTTCTTCATCATGGTCAAATAATCGTGATATAGTTTTAACTTCTCTTCTTTCAACTCCCACTCGCCATTCACTTGGGATACCACTTACAATGAATCACCAAAGACTTACACCTTATCTACCTTCATAATCATTAGGGTTTCCAAACCAAAGATACATGTTTCATACTCCACCATGTTATTGGTTGCCCTAAACTTCAGCTTCTTAGCTAAAGGAATGAGCTTCCCTTCAGGTGATTCTGGTATTACTCCCAAACCTGCTTCCTTTATATTTACTGCTCCATCAAAATACATCTTCCATCCTTGTACTTCTATGGCCTCTAAATGTTCATCTGGAAATTCCAAAACCACTTCCTCACTGTTCGATAATGGTTGTTCAGTAAGGAATTATGCTATTGCTCTACCTTTGATGGTTTTCCTGGTTACATATTCAATCTCAAATTCTTTTAAAATTATTAACCATTGGCCTTATTTTCCAATCAATGAGGGTGTCTCCCTTAAATATTTCTTAGGATCCAACCTGGAAATTGCCTGCACACTATATGATTGAAAGTAATGCAGTAATTTCTTAGAAGACCAAACCACTGCTATACAAGTCTTTTTAATGATACTATACTTAACCTTATAAGGTAGGAGCTTTCTACTTAAATAGTAGATCGTGTGTTCAACCCCCGATTCATCTGTTTGGGCTAGCATTGCTCTTATCTACTCTTCCTCACAACCAAGTATAGTAATAATGGTCTATTGGGTCTAGGTGGTTTCAAAATAGGTGGATTCATCAAATACTCTTTTATATGCTCAAAGGCCTTTTGACACTCTTCATTCCACTTGATTGGCTGGTTCTTTTTAAGTAATTTAAAGACAGTTTACAGATTGTGGTAAGCTTTGCTATGAACCTGCTAATATACTAAAATCATCTAATGAACCCCTTAACTTCCTTCTCCATCTAAGGGGTTGGCATATCCCTAATTGGATTAACCTTGTCAGGTTCAATCTCAATGCCATTTGGGCCAATCATGTGTCCCAACATTTTGCCTGAAGTAATTTCAAATACACACTTCTTTGGATTCAACCTTAGATTATACTTCACTGCCCTTGCAAAGAATATCTTTAGTTTTTGAAAATGCTACTCTCTTGTATCCGACTTCACCATCATGTCATCAACATAGACCTCAACTTCCTTATGCATCATGTCACAAAACAAGGTGGTGGCCATCCTTTGGTAGGTTGCTCCAGCATTATTTAACCAAAATGGCATCACTCTATAACAAAATATATCCATGTAGTAATGAAAAATAATTTTAACTTTATCCTCTTGGGCCATTAACACTTGATTGTATCCAAAAAATCCATCTATGAATGAGTGTAACACGCTAGAGGCTGCACTATCAATAATGACATCTATATGGAGTAAAGGAAAGTCATCCTTAGGGGAAGCCTTGCTCAAGTCTCTATAGTCCACACAAACCCTAATTCTCCCATCCTTCTTTGGTACGGGAACTATGTTGCTAGCCAATCTGTATAGTCTATCACTTCAGGTAACTTTACTTGTATATGCTTAGTGACTTCTTTTTTTTTTATCAATTCTACCCATTTCGGCCTTAATCATCTAAGCTTTTGTTTGACAGGTTTCATGTGAGTGTAAGTGGGAATCATGTGCTCGGCTATATCTCGATCAATTCGAGGTATATCCTCATCAGACCAATCAAGGACTTCTTCATATTTGTTAAATATTTTTTCTAATCTCTCTCTCTCATCGGGAGTGAGGTTGGATGCTATAATAATGTTTTTAGGATTATCAGTTGTTCCCAAAATTAATGATTGTGTATCAATAGAGTTAATATTAAAAATGCTCATATAACCACTATTTGAATGTATGCAACCATCAGGAAAAACATCACATAAGTAAGCAAAATTAGACTTTATTGCATTCATTTAGAAAAGAAAACATCATCCTCATACAGAGTGGAAAAATTAAAATCAAAATCAGAATCAACATCAATGTTCTCATCATTATAAACTAAAAGGTCCTTAAACTGTTCTTCGACGAGAGCAAAAATTTCCTTTGGAGTCTTTTGGATCTTCAAGGCAGCTTCTTTCTTCTCTTCTTGGCTAGGCACTTTGTCAGTCGGCACATCAAGCTTTTTCTTCTTCTGTTCCATCAAATTAGCAACATCATCAAAGATCTCGAACATAGGGATCATATTTTCCATGAACATAATAGGCTCCGACTTTCCTTGCAGTGGTCCTAGCTCTGGTGCTTTGACAAATATTTCTTCAAGTGTAGGAAAACTCATCTTCTCATTTTTTTTAGAGTAACACCTCCATTTCCTTCATCATATCCCAACCCTTTCTTGGAAGTTTGAGTTTTGAAATCTGAAAGTTTTGTTACACCTATTTTCCCGTTCCCAAGGCCAGTACCTGATAGATAGTTCATTTTCTTCATCATTGCTAGAATTCTAGAACTCATTATGTCATTATCAGAAAGAACATCTACTTGTAAACCATTGAGAGGTCTCTCAACCATCAAAGCATTTGCCACTTCATTATCTTCAGCCTCGATAACCACTACCTCATCCCTATTTGGGAACTTGATTTTTTGATGAAGTGTAGAAGGAACTCTGTCAAGAGGATGAAACCAGTGTCTTCCCAATAGCAATGCAAAAGTGACGGGTATATCTAAGACTACAAACTCTACTATGGATTCAATTGGGCCCGCCTTTACAACAGCTTTGAAGGTTCCTTCAGCATGCCTCTTAGTATTATCATAAGCCCTAATGGTCACCTCAGTTGGGCTCAAATCTCTTGTTGACATAGCTAGCTTTGGCAAGATCTTAAGAGGATAGACATTTATGGTGGATCCATCATCAACCATTACACATGGAGTCCTTTTTCCTTTGACCTCTACCTTGATAAAGAGTGGGCAGATGTGATCTCTTCCCTTTACCTGTGAATCTGCATCCAAAAATGACACCATTCCCATATCAACCTTGTTCTTATTTTGAGTATCCTCGCACTTTATCAAACCTTTAATCTTTATGAAATTAACTAGCTCATCCGGTGTTACAAAAGTAAAAATTGGTATGCTTACCAAAGCTTTGGCCATAGTTTCATGATGTTTCTTGGATGTGGCCAATAGATCCCAGATGTTAAAGCTTGCTTGGGTCTTTTTCAATTACTTAAGGACTGTGTCATCTTCACTTCTTTTTTAGCATCCTTCCCCTTGTCAGCCTCTGCTTCTTTTGGTGAAGGAGTTGCTTAAGGCTTACCAAAGCGTGTGTTCAGTATCTCATCCTCTTCGGGCTCAGACCAAGTCCACTCCTCCTTCTTTAGTTCAGAATCATCATCACTATCAGTTGAATCCCAAAACTCGTTCACAACATAGATGACTACTTCCTTTTCAACCACAACTTGCTCCATCTTGCAAATTACCTCTTCTTCTTTAGTTGTTTCATCACCCACATCTTGGAAAGAAGACAGAACAAACTTTTCATTCACGTCTCCTCCAATCATGAAAGTTGCCAATGGTGGTACTCTATTGAATCTTGGTAGAGAATTGTCCTTCATGCTAGGCTTGTTAGGTTTGGGTAACTTGCCACTATCAATCAAATTCTAAATCTCATGTCTAAACCTCAAACATTTGTCCATCTCATGCCCTTTCATTTGATGAAATTGGCAAAATACCTTAGCATCAAAATTAGGTGGTAGAGGATTTAGCAAAGGGCGAGGGGTTAAGGGTTGTAATAGTCCCTTCTTTTGTAGCTTATTAAAAGATAGTGTCTTTCCCAACTCCAAAAATTGCCTCCTTCCTCCTTGACCAGTTTCATTAACATCAATGACCTTTTGTGTGCCTTGATTGCCAGACTGATAATTTCTTTTTTCATTCCTTCTTGTAGAAAAATAGTTCTTCTCTCTTTTCCATTCTTCTATTTGCAAGTCAGCTTGAAAGAGATCCTTAAAATCTCTAATAAGGGTATGAGGCATCATTTCATGAAGATTAGGTAGCCCCCTCTCATAATCATCCTAATCTAATCTGATTCATTGGGCCTTTTCTTGAGCAATGCAACTTTGTTTCTCCACCATTTCACATAGTCAACAAAGTTCTCATTTTGTCTCTGCCTGATTGAATCAACTTCCATCAAAGTAACCTCCAACTTAGCTTTATACCCATATTGTTGGATGAAGGCTTTGTATAATAAATCCCAATTCTTCTGAGTACCATCCTCTAAGGTGTTGAACTAATTCTAGACAATAGGGTGCAATGAAAGCATGAAGAATATTAGAGTTTGAGCCTTAATAGCTCGGGTCGACTACATAGCAGTGATGTATTGCTTCACATGGAGATGAGAATTTCTAGTTCCATCAAATTTGGCAAGGAAGGCATCTTGAATTTGTACGGGACTTCCTCATCTTGTTCAAACAAATTGTCCACCTTTGACATCTCTTTAGTTTTCAGCTTCTTTACAAACTTCTTTTCTAAATCGGCAATCATCTTCTCTACATCTAAAGTTTTGGTCTTTTCTATAACCTTCGGCTCTTTCTTCTTGTCTTAAGGATCTTGGAAGTATTGATCCCAATCATCATCATCATTAATAACAACTTTGTCATCATCAAAGGCTACCTCGCCAACCTTAGCCTTTCCTTTGTCCTTCTGCTTCTTAGTACTAGCAGATGCATCAGCGGTATTTTCCAAAAGTGCAGCCAGTTGTCTCTTCATAGTCTCAGCTAGGGCCTCCTTCAGTTCTTCCATCTTGGCATTGACGGCATCATCCACCATCCTTTGAATCTGTTCAAGTTCTATTGCTCTTGGTGAGAAGCTAGCCGAATCATCACTGGCTTCTATATCACTAGCGTAGGTCGGATTGTCGTATGCTCTTGAACTGCTGTACTCCTGGTCTGTGAGCCAGAAAGGATTAAGGCCATTTAATGCAATGCATGTATGAATGTATGCACAAGTAACGAGTAAACAAAGATAATTAGGACATTTTCTTCCAACCTTGTATCACCCACACACGAATATCGAGTCTCTTTTCCTAGGTATATGGTCAATGAAATATCAATGTGGGATATCTCATTTTGGAAAACTTCGCTCGAATGCTTTAACTAATAGTTGTATTTACAAACATAGAAGTTAGTCCATGGTAATTCCTTTTAATTAAGCCTTAATCCATTGAATCAACAAAAGATAGCTTTTATGCTACATTGGATTAAAACTAAATTAAAAGTTTTATCATAAATGGATTTCCTATTTGGAAAAGCAACTAATGATTCATGCCAAAAATAAGTCCATGATTAATAAGTCTTAATATAAATTAGGCCTAAAATTAATTTTTGGTATTTCATAATTGACCTAAATATTTTGTAAGCTCATAAATTTGTTTCTAAGCTCATTTAAGAAAAAGATACAATTTTGAAAATGGTTTTGTTTTCAAGGCCTATTGTAAAAAGATTTGTTTAAAAATAAATTTTGGGCTTTGTATTTAGGTCATGAGGTAGAAAAGAATATTTTATCCATTTTATAAAAGGTTTTTTTGTCCAAAAGACCACCCTGAAAATTTTAAAAATAGTTTTGGTCTTTTGGGTTTAAAGGGATAAAAATTATTTTAAGCTTATAATATAATTAGGTCATATTAAAAAAAGAATAAATCAAATAAGCCCTAGTTCAAGCCAGGATACATCAATTATAGTCAAATAACAAGCATTTGGGTAAAAACATAAGGAAAACAGCTAGGCCAATTACATAAGCTTTAGTCTTTAGGTTGAAAAATTTAGATTCCCATAGCAAGTATATACCAAAAGGTACAAGGCTATGAGTGGTTATGCCATGCTTGATCTCCATACCTTGAGTGAAAGTATGATATCCATTACATAATACAACACGGGTAGCACAGATGTACCAACTCACGTACATAAAAAAACATCCATAAAACAAAATATTAATAAATTATTTATCATAAACATGAAATAATTAAATCTAGGTTTTAATATTTAAACTAAGAATCAAATATATAAATTTAGGGTTTACATCTTAAATTAGGATTTATAGGTGGTTTTAAGATTTTTATGGTTATATTAGGGTTTTAGTATAAGGATTAGGATTTTAGGGTTTATGGATGAAAATTGGGGTTTTTATTGTTTTGAAAACAACATTAGGATTTTTAAGGTTTTAATTTGGAAATTATGATTTTGATTTAAAATTAGGATTTTTGGATGAAATTAGGGTTTTGATTTAAAATTAGGGTTTTTGGATGAAATTAGGGTTTTTTAGGGTTTTGGGGAAAAACAATCAAGGTTTTAGGGTTTTATGAAAACATGATTAGGGTTTTTATTTTAGAAAATAGATTTTGGGTTTTGGTAAAATCTTAGTTACTGTGAAAACTTTCAAACTACTTTAACGATTGATATTTTTGATAAATATTTGTATAGAATATGGCTACTGGATGAAACAAATCAAAAAAGAAACTTGGATAAACAAGCTACTGTGATGATAAGTTGAAATGTAATTGCAATTATTAATTAAATAAATTGAATTAGAAAAACAGACCTGCATTTGAAGACTTCACCAAAATTGAATGTTGAACCAATATGCCTAGATCAATTGTAGTTTTGGTCGAGTGAAACAATTGCCTGAAAAATAGCTTAGTGTTGATTTTCTCCTTGTTTAATTGTTGCTACTGTCTCTTTTGTTAATTTCACTCTCTTAATTCTTGCCTCTTAATTGCTTAATTAAAATTGCCACCCCTTTTCAGTCTTAGATTTTGTTATTAATAGGCAAAGAAGACCGAACCCTAATACTAATCCGAATTCAAACTCAATTAGAAAATAAACAAGCCAAGGGTCATATTAGTGGTTGATGGCGAATTGGCCATGCCAATTTACCTCAACCATGCGCCTATAGCAAATTTGCATGTCCATGCCTGTGGAAAAAATTAGCATGCCGATTTGCCATGGACCTATGGCAAATTGGCATCCTAATTCACCACAGGCCATCGGGAATGCCGATTCGGTAAAAATTGGGGCCAATGATATTAATATTTTATTTTATTATTATATATTATTATTATAATTTATATTATAAAATAAATATCATAAAATTTTCTCTTTTTTATTATTTATTATTATATTATTATGTATTGGATTTTAATATTGTACCAGGCCATTATAGGCTCATAAAATTATTCTATACCGGTTCAAACTTTTAGACTTAATCTAACTCCCTTTTAATTAGGGTTGGACTAGAGTAGGTCCAAAATTAAGGGTCTACAATGTAACCTAGGTTTATGAGATAAACCAATGTGGTTAAGATTTATGTTTAGGGATAAGTTAGTATGGCTTAGGTTTATGCTAATTTTGTTTAGGCTTAATGTGGTTTCAAGTCTATAGTTTGGATTGAGTTTTAAGGGAATGGTACCTTAAAATTATGGCGATAGTATGGATGAAATGCATGAATGAAAACAATTTTATAAGGATGGTTTAAGATTATGGTTCATGCCTCTCAAGGGTAGGGTCTATGGCCTTTACATGCAAATGGTGGTTTAGTCCAAAGGGTAGTCCGTCACATTAGGACAATTATATATCTAACCACATGACAGATAATTAATCTAGTGTGGGTCCAACAATACACGCATGTCCATTACACCTCAAAAAGATTAAGGATTTTGTAGCAGGTTGGATGCTTTCACTATCCCCAACATTCCTCATGAAGGTTGTCAAGTGGATGCTAAAACTAAAATTAAAGCATAAGGAACCCTTATGCATGATGAAGGAGAAAATCAGTAAAGAGAAGATGATTTTGAAAAGAGCCTATTAAAATTTTGTTTTGAAAAATTTAAAGTCGCTAGGTGTGAGGCCTCACCCGAGTACTGATTCGGCCAGCTCAGGAATCAGTAGTAGAAATGCTCATTAGGGCTAAGTCCCACATGATACTGCCGTGTATGATCTTTAGT
This sequence comes from Garcia nutans, assembly GCA_947685225.1. Lineage (NCBI taxonomy): Eukaryota > Viridiplantae > Streptophyta > Magnoliopsida > Malpighiales > Euphorbiaceae > Garcia > Garcia nutans. The sequence continues at coordinate 7,498,533 of CANTUV010000024.1, read as the reverse complement.
TGGTTTGATAATCATGAGAATAGAATTATCTTTTATTTTGAAAAGATTTTATTTCTTTTATTTAAAAGAAACTCTCATTTATTTTGAAAAGTGATGATGACTTTTATTTTGAAAAGCAAAGATTGGAGAGTCACCATCTTATTTTATTTTATTCGAAAAAATTAAGGAAAAACCAATTTAAGTGACTCCATTAAATTAAGTTAATTTTTACCTAAACAGGACACTAGTACGGAACCAATCATGATGGGTCTCAGGCTAAGTTTTCATACCAATTTTGATAAAAATGATTTGGTATCACTTTTTGATTGAATTTTGACCTTATTAGAATTGATAAAAATGCAATTTTTATGTATTATGACATAACTGGTGCATATGATATTATTATGATGTATGATCAGGTAATAACATGACATTCACAAATGCAGTGCGGGAAAAAAAATATTACAACTCCATCAAAGATAATAATTTTATGGGAGCTTAAACTTTAGCCTTTATGGGTTCTAGGTCGAGTAAAAATTCCCAAATCAACTAATTAACTGAAAAAAAGCAAATAAAACAACAACAACGACCATTGCAAAATTCACCAAATTTGCAATGGTGCCCGGAATGTCAAAGAAGAAGAAATATAACAGTAATGATAGAAATAATAATAATATAATTGAAGAAAAATCAAAATAAAAAGATTGGTTGGTTATTTGGTGTTGGCTCGTCGCTTGGAGTAATATTCCGAGTGTGCCTACTTGTCTCGTTTGAATGAGAATCAGAGCCGTAAGTGGGTTGTGTCTTTGATTGCAAAAGACTTTTAATTAGCCAATTTTGCAGTTAATTAGTTACCGAATTGAAAAAAGAAAGGTGAGGAAATTTGTACTTTGAGTAGCCATTTCCCTTGGATGTACGGTTGAAGTAGCTTCGCTTGGGGAGTCTCAAGAAAAAGATGGCAAAATGACTTTGAGTCCAAAAAATTATAAGAGAATCAAATTTAATTTGATTAAATTGATCAAAGATGAATTTTGTTATATTTTCATGTCGAAATTAATTTTAGCAGGGTCTTTGGTATGAAAAATTTTGAATCCCCTTTTTGAAGAAGAAAACCTCAATTTGTAGTGAAAATTAAGAAACAATTAGACAAAAATGACCACGCATGTCAGACGGGACATATGAGCCCACCTCATTCACAGGCCACTTTGACAGCAGCAAGCCATGCGGACAGCTACGGATTGCGCAGCTGCCCCTGGCCACACAATAGACCGCAGACCTTTTTTTTTTTTGCCTTTTCGAGCCCATTTGACCTTTGATTTGTGTAATTCAAGTTGAATTGAATTTGTTATCATGTACGCTTTCATTTAGGATAAAAATTGAGGATTTTTCATCTTGTTCAAAACTGAGTATTTTCAAATACCGTTTTGGGCCCATTTGGGCCCGTTTGGACCAAAACTTGACACCTAAGCATTCATTCATACCTCTAACTATTTAGCCTTAAAAGCTAGACTTCATAACCACAACATATGAATAGTGCCTCATATGCCTATCCATCTTGAAACATGAACCATGACCCATTGATTAATGGTTTGGCCATGCCAAAATTAAAAAGCATTATCTACCCTGTCCTACATATGGGCCTGTAGACCCTTCATTTTTAACCAAGTCCAGTCCCATATTTTAAAATCTGTCCAAAATAATTTTTGTTGTATTCATTATTTATTTTATTTAATATTATTTTATTATTTATTTATTATTTTATTTGTCTATATATATTTAAAAAATAAAAAAAATAAAAAATTGAACGGACCAATCGGTGAGCGACAAATGGTAAGTCAATTCACTGCTGGCCGGAAGGGTCTGCGGTGAGCGAATTGGCCTGGGCTAATTCGTCGTAGTTGCATTCTGTGATGAATTGGGTAGCGCCTCACAGGCGCTAGCCCAATTGTTCGAGTCCCAGCCTCGTTGCTCGCATCCCAGCAGCCCATGCCAGCGCTTTGGCCAATTTTTGCAAAAATTTTATTTTTACTCGGAAACTCGAATTAATTTCCTAAACAGTTTTAATTTCCTTAACATATTAGGTTTTGTTTGAAATTCCTATAAATAATAGTTTTAGACATAGAAACAAGGATGGAAAAATTTACTCAAAAATTACGATTGGACTCTGAAGCAACCCAAAGTAGCCAAGAACAAAAAAGAACACTCCCATCCACAAGGCAATAAGGCTATGTTGTCTTGATCAAAGTTTCCCCAAAATTCCAATGGTGCAATTGTGGTGGAACCAACAACGAATGTTTGGTCTTAACCAAAATATTTTTTATTCATAGCAGCCATAACATGCTTTATTTTAAATGTTTTGTTGATGTGTTTTGATATGAATTTTTCTAGTAGCATAAAATTGTTGAATCTGAATTATATGTTTTATAAACAAAACCTTAATTCATTAAAACCCTTAAAACCCTAATGTCCCAGTGGCTAAGTAACGCCAAAAACCCTAAATTATTTTGTTAAAACTTAAAGCCCTAAACTATTTTTGTCCAAAACCTTACACTATTTCTTTAAATCCCAAAACCCTAATTATTTTTCCAAAACCTTAATTTACTTCCCCAAATCACTGTTTTTCTAAAATAATAAATTAAATCCCTAATCTCTTTTAAAACCTGTCATCCAATAACCCTACCTTCAAATTATCCTCCCCAAAACATCAAAACCGTAATCTAGTAAACTTAAAACCTAATTCTCCCAAACCCTAGTCAAGGATCCTTAAAATTCTTAAAACTATAATTCCCAAAACCAAGACCCCAAAACCTAAAACCTTAATTATAGTGGCTCAATTCTTGAATTTAGGACCAAACCCTAATTCCAATAATTTAAAACCATAAACCCTAGTTTCCTAAACTATAATTCATAAAACCCTAGCTTATATATTTAGTCTTTAATTGTTATTTGAATCCTGCTTTACATACTTAGTTTACATCTTCATATCTTGATCTTTATCTGGCTTATAATGAATGGTTTACTTTCATGATTGGTTTTTATTGATTTACTTCATTATGTAAGAGGTATGTTTTCACCTTGTGGGTACCTCATTAATTAAACTTCATGTAATTTAAATTATTTTCATATTTTGGGATTAATGTAAAAGATACGTTTTCACCTTTTGGTGGGTGTCCTATTTAGTTTTAGACATTGGACGATGTAAGGACATGTTTCCATCCTTAGATGGGTGTCCATTTATTTGTTTTATTTGGATAATGCTATGGTTTTAATAAAGTATTTATTTATTCTTATGATTGCATGTAGTATGGATAATGTCATTATATTTAAGAATTTTATAACATTAAGACCTGAAAAGGAGGCTGGTTTCAACGAACCGGGCATTGTGGGGGTGCTGGGTTATTCTCACCTTCCCAACATGTACCCAACTTTTCAAACCTAATAGGGGGTTGGGGATTCCTTAGGAATCGAGTCATCCACCCCTTTCTTTTTCCTGGCATGTCTGGGTGGCGACTCCAATTTCTTCGGGTTTAGGCTCGTGTTCTCTAAGGCCCTGAGCCTAATAGTGCCGAAGTCGCAAGAATCATTCCATATGGGAGTGGGGGCAAAAATTCCCGTTTACAATGACGACTCCACTGGGGGTAAAAGAAGTTAATTCCGTTGGTCTTTATATTATTCTATTCTTTCTTATCATGATATTATCCATTGCATCATTTAGATTGCATCGTGTGCGTGAGTTAGGATGCCTATTTTATCCGTGTTGTGTTATGTGAGGGATACCATACTTTCACTCAAGGTATGGAGATCGAGCATGACATAACCACTCATAGCCTTATGCCTTTTGGTATATACTTGCTATGGGAGCCTAAACCTTTCAACCCAAAGACTAAAGCTCATATAATTGGCCTAGTTACTTTTCTTAGGTTTACCCCAAATGCTTGTTGTTTGACTATGGTTAATTTATCTTGGTTTAAATCATGGCTTATTTGGTTTGTTGTTTTTCTAATATGACCTAATTACATTGTGAGCTCAAATAATTTTTTCCTCTAAATTCAAAAGACCAAAACTATTTTCAAAATTTTCAAAATGGTCTATTGATATAAAACTTTTCAAAAACAAGTCAAAGATTCTTTTCTCATAACACAAATACCAAGCCCAAAATCCTTTTTTTTTTTTTACAATGAGCTTAAAAACAAAATTATTTTCACACCCTTTTGAAAGAGCTTATGAATATTTAGGTCAATTATGGAAATACCAAAAATTAATTGTGAGCCTAGTTTATACTAAGAATTATTAATCATGGGCTTGTTTTTGGCATGAATCATTGGATACTTTTTCAAGTGAGAAATCTATTTATAATAAACCTCTTAATTTAGTTTTAATCCAATATAGCATAAAAGCTGCTTTAGTTAATTGGTGGATTAAAGCCTAATTAATGGGAATTATCATGAATTTAAACAAGCTATGGTTGGTAAAGAAGTAGCAATCTATTTTATGAATGAATTTTGGGACTCAAGCAATAGTGATGATGGAATTGAACCCAAAAAGGAGGAATGGATCTTGTCCGAGCCCGAAGAAGATGAGGTGATGAACACTAGATCTGGTAAGCCTTATGCAAGGCCACCGCCCAAGGAAGTAGAAGCTAATAAAGGAAAGGAAGTAGAAGTTGAGAATAAAGAAGAAGAAGAAGACACTATTCTTAAGCAATTGAAGAGGACCCAAGCAAGTGATAATATTTGGGACCTATTGGCCACTTCCCAGAAGCACTGTGAAACTATGGCCAAGGCTTTGGCTAGCATGCCAATTTCCACTTCCATAACACCAGATGAGCTGGTTAACTTCATGAAAGTTGAAGGAGTGATGAAATGCGAAGATATTCAAAAGAAGAGCGAAGTGGATATGGGAATGGTATCATTCTCAGATGCGGATTTGAAGGAAGAGGGGAGAGATCACATCCACCCTCTCTTTATTAAAGTAGAAGTCAAAGGGAAAAGGAATCCATGTGTGATGGTTGATGATGGGTCTACCATAAATGTTTTTGCCACTTAAAATCTTGCCAAAGCTAGCTATGTCAACAAGAGACCTAAGCCCAACTGAAGTGACCATTAGGGCTTATGACAATACTAATTGTTGTGAAGGTTGGTCCAATTGATTCTATGGTAGAATTTGTGGTTTTAGACATACTTGTTACTCTTGCAATACTATTAGGATGACCCTGGTTTCATCCTCTTGGTGGAGTTCCTTCAACACTCCATCAAAAGATCAAGTTCTCAAATGAAGATGAAACGGTGGTCATTGAGGTCGAAGATAATAAAGTGGTCAATGCTCTAATGATTGAGAGACACCTCAATGGTTTTCAAGTAGCTACAATTTCTGATGATGGAATAGTGGACTCCAAGGTCCTAAAAATAATGAAGAATATGAGCTAACTTCCTGGTGATGGTCTTGGAAAGGGTAAGGCTAGTGTGACAAAGCTTTCAGGCTTTAATACTCAAGCTTCCAAGAAAGGGTTGGGGCATGAAGAAGCTAACAAAGATGTTCAGCTAAAGAAGAATAAGAAGATGATCTTCCCACCACTTGAAGAAATTTCTATCAAAGCTCCAGACATGGGACCACTCCAAGGGAAGCTAGAGCCAATCATGTTTATGGGAAAGTTGATCCTGGGTTTTGAGATTTTTGCTGATGTTGCTGAACTGGTGGAACAAGTGAAGAAAGAGCTCATCATGCCAACTGACAAGGAGCCCAATCTAGAAGGAAAGAAGGAAGCTATCCTAAAAGTAGAGAAGACTCTCGAGGATATTGCTGCTATAATTGAAAAAAGTTCGAAGATGTTCTGCTTTATAATTTTGAGAACAATGATTTTAATTTGTCTGCTTTGCATGAGGATGATGATGTTTTCTTTTCCAAAATGAATACAATAAAATATAAATTTGCTTACTTGTGTGATGCTTTTCCTGATGGTTGCATACATTCAAATAGTGATTACATTAGCATTTTTTATATTAACTCTGTTGATACACAACCATCAAATTTGGAAACAACCAATGATCCTAAAAATATTAGCATAGCATCTGACCTTACTCCAGATGAGAGAAAGAGAGATTTGAAAAAATATTTAAAAAATATGAAGAGGTTTTTGCTTGGTCTTATAAGGATATGCCTAGAATAGATCAAGACATAGCAGAGCATTTGATTCCTACCTACACTCACATGAAACCTGTCAAACAAAAACTTAGACGGTTAAGACCAAAATGGGCTGAATTGGTTAAAGAAGAGGTCATTAAACAAATACAAGTAAAGTTCCTTGAAGTGATAGATTATCCAGATTGGCTAGCCAACATAGTACCCATGCCAAAGAAGGATGGAAGAATTAGGGTCTGTGTAGACTATAGAGACTTGAACAAAGCTTCCCCTAAAGACGATTTTCCTTTACCCCATATAAATGTCGTTATTGATAGTGCAGCCTCTAACGTGCTACACTCATTTGTAGATGGATTTTTCAAAAACAACCAAGTGTTAATAGCCCAAGAGGATAAGGTCAAAACTACCTTCATTACTACGTGGGGTATATTCTGTTATAGGGTGATGTTGTTTGGATTATAGAATGCTGGAGAAACTTACCGAAGGATGGCTACCACTTTGTTTCATGATATGATGCACAAAGAAGTCGAGGTCTACGTCGATGATATGATGGTAAAGTTGGATACAAGGAAACAACACTTCCAAAACTTAGAGTTATTATTTGAGAGAGCAGTAAAGTATAAGCTAAGGTTAAACCTGAAGAAATGTGTATTTGGGGTTACTTCAGGCAAGTTGTTGGGATACGTGATTGGTCCAAAAGGCAACGAGACTGACCCTGATGAGGTTAAGGCAATCAGAGATATGCCATCCCCAAAGACGGAGAGAGAAGTTTGGGGATTTATTGGCAGGTTATAGTACATTAGCAGGTTCATAGCAAAGCTCGCCATGATATGCAAACCTATCTTCAAATTGCTTAAAAAGAATTAGCCAGTTGAGTGGAATGAGGAATGACAAAAGGCCTTTGAATCTATAAAGGAGTATCTACTAAATCCACCTATTTTGAAACCACCTAAACCCGGTAAACCTTTATTACTATACTTAACAGTAGAGGAAGAGTTGATAGGAGCTATTCTAGCCCAAGTAGACGAGTCAGGGGCTAAGCACACAGTCTACTATTTGAGTAGAAAGCTCCTACCTTATGACATTAAGTATAGTATCATTGAAAAGACTTGTATAGCTATGGTTTGGTCTTCTAAAAAGTTGCGGCATTACTTTCAATCTTATAGTATGCAAGCAATTTTCAGATTGGATCTAGTGAGGTACTTAAGGTAGACATCCTCTTTGATCAGAAAATATGGTCGATGGTTAATAATTTTGGAAGAATTTGAGATTGAGTGTGTAACCAGGAAAACAATTAAAGGTAGAGCAGTGGCAGAATTCCTGGCTCAACAACCATTGCCAAATAGTGAAGAGGTAATCTTGGAATTTCCTGATGAACATTTAGAGGCTATAGAAGTATAAGGATGGAAGATGTATTTTGATGGAGTAGTAAATAGGAAAGGAGCAGGTTTGGGAGTCATACTAGAATCACTTGAAATGGAGCTTATCCCTTTAGCTAAGAAGTTTAAATTCAGGACAACCAATAATATGGTGGAGTATGAAGCATGTATTTTTGGTTTGGGGACCCTAATGATTATGAAGGTAGATATAAGTGCAAGTCTTTGGTGATTCATTGCTAGTATTATCCCAAGTGAATGGAGAGTGGGAGTTGAAAGAAGAGAAGCTAAAACCATACCACTATTACTTGACCATGATAAAGAAGAACTTTAAGGAGTGTAGGTGTGAATATTCAAATTTTGAGGCTCGGAAAGCCGACTGTAAAAGACCAAGCCAGACCGGTCGACTGCGGCAGAGTTCACCAAATATATACCTTCATGGTACTTGAAATGTCCGGAGCGACGCAAGGATCACAGGTATGGTCTCGGAATAATTTTTGGAGGTCCGCAGCTCCCGGAAAATCAGTTTGAACGAAAAATGCGAATTTCGATGCAGTTTTGCGGTGAACCGCTGGGACCGGCGGTCCGACGGCCGCCCACGGCTGTCCGACCGGAGTTCCGACCGCGCCGGTCTGACCGCCAGGACCGGCGGCCCGACCGCCGTCAGTGTCCTTTCCCATTTTTCTGGCGACCGCCCGGTCCGACCGCTGACCATGGCGGTCCGACCGCCGTCCAGCCCGAATTTTGCCTATAAAATGCTGCTAAACTTTCAAAAGAGGAGGTTGGACTTTTTCGGGTGGGCCTCATGCTGTCGAATTCTTTTCACGCTTAAAAAACTCTTATTGGACTTTTATTTGCAAGAATCTAACCTTGGGTGGCAGGGATTAAGAATCATATTTCAAGATCTAAGAAAACAAGATCTGGAACTTCGAAGTGGAAGGACCCTAAACAAGGTAGTATGATAATTCATCATTTGTCAATTCAAATATATCATAAAGCATCCTATCTTCTTCTTAATTTCTTTTCGGTCAAAGACCTAATCCTTTTAGGTCTAAGGCCTAATTAACTAATCAATCAACACTTCGGCATGAAGCCGCGAATCAATCAACTTTTTGGCACGGAGCCTGAATTGTATCTTTTTGGTACAAAGTACCTAAATTTCACAATTAAAATCAATCTTTTGGCCAAAGGCCTAAATTGCACTGTTTTGGTACAAAGTACCTAAATTTCACAAATTTGCACTAAGTGCTAAAATTAACAACTTTGGCAAAAAGCCCAACAAATGCACGAAGCATACACACACACATGCATGAAGCATAATTTTCATCGCCTTTAAATAGGCTTTTCCGAACTACATGGGCTTTGATCTCTTATAAAAACGAGAGTATGTAGGCATATTTGAGATTCACCTCAAATAACAAGTCCACAATTTATCAACCATCTCTTCTTCTCCCTTTTTATTTTTCTTTTGGATTCATTTCTTATTTGACAAATTAATCAAATACATGACATAGTCCCCGAATCCTCCTTGGGTTCGTAGATTAGAAGCCTTTACATTGGATGCGTTAATTGGAGTCAGACAAGGGTTTTCTCAGCTTTTCCCTTCGGACAAAATAAACTGAGTGGCGACTCCTGACAACAAGTGAACTTTCATCCGAATCCTTTTCGGGTGGAAAACCGAGGTTCACAATTTGGGAACTCCACTGGGGACCATAAAAATGATTTATGGGATCTTAGTGGACTACAATTGTTTATTTGATTAACTTGCCCTTCTTTAGGGTACTTTTTATTTATTTTGCAGGGTACCTTAGCAATGATTATCCTTTCTTTAAGGATATTGAAATTGAAAATTGATGAAAGGACTTTCTGGGGACCATAAAAATAATTTATGGGATCCTAGTAGACTATTATTCATTTGACTAACTTGCCCTTCTTTAGGGTACTTTTATTCATTTTGCAGGGTACCCTAGCAATATATATCCCCTCCTTGGGAATATTGGATTGAAAATTGACAAAAGGAATCTTTTTCCTTTAATGGACATCTTGTTTGATTAGTTGTGCATTTATTGTGTCATTCAGAGAATCTTTTTCTCTTGCATCATATGGGGGAATCCTTTTCCTCCATTGCATATAAAAATTGTTTTCAAATGAATTTCTTCTCTTTCTGTTCAAAATTCTGAGTCTGGATAGCAAGTAGCGCTGACCGGCAGGTCTCCTTGATTATGCCGGCGGACAGCCAAAGCGTCCTCCCTGTTGTCGCAAACCATTCCAATCCTTTTGGAGTGGCCCATGAGTAATCGTACTGTACGCGAAACTCCTTGTTTCACATGTGGTTAGGTATATCTTACTCAAGACTCAAGGGTCCCTATTATAAGCTTATCCTCTATTTTTCATGAACAACAGAACCTTCCCTTAGGTTGTATGTACCCAATGATAGTGCCACATTCCATTAAAATGAATTATGATGTGATGAGGTGCATTCATGCAACATGACAACATTATTTTGGGGGAAAATCTTTTGGGGAAAACTTTTGATGTATATAAGTGGACCAAGAGTTCTTCCTACCCTACACACTACCCTGATCCTTTACCCTTAACCTTTGCAGGTATCCACTATCCGTGTGCCTTCACCCACTCGAGCTACACCAACTCCAACTGTGCAATCACCCACAAGTCCTGCTACCCAAATTTCACCAACTGCTCCAATTACTGAAATGGCTACTATTGAACAGATTAAGGCCTTGCTAGACGGACAGGTTAAGGAAATTGAAGCTAGAATGCAAGAGAGAATTGATGAAGCTTTAGCTGCCCAAAGGGTAGCCATCCTGGCTGAATTAGGAGGGGCACCAAAGACAGCCACTACTTCTAAAAATTTGGGGAAAGAACCTATTGTGGGGCAAACTAGTACCCCCATGACTGCTCAGAACAATACCCCTGTCATCAATTTGGAGGATCCACCCTCTAAAAATGAAACTAATGAACTGAAAAAGAAACTTGAATTGCTTGAAAGGTCAATCACTGCCATGAAAACTCATAAAGAGGTGGTAGACATGGATTCCTTATCCTTGTTTCCCCAAGCTAGATTGCCTCCAAAATTCAAGATGCCTGGGATGGACAGATTTGATGGGACCACTTTCCCTAAAACCCATTTGAAAATGTATGTGGGGGCCTTGAGCCCTTGGGGTTTAAATGATGAGCTCTTTGCTCAACTCTTTCAACAATCCTTGACTGGGGCTGCCCTAAAATGGTTTGTAAGCCTAGACAGTGCTAAGATTAAGACCTGGGAAAACATCTGCAATGCATTTAACACTCAATACCACTACAATATTGAGGTGGATGTCACTAGAAGAGAACTTGAGACTACCAAACAAAACAACAATGAACCCTTCTCCTCGTTCCTTACGAGGTGGAGGGCAAAAGCCGCCCAAATGATCAATCGCCTTTCAGAACAGGAGCAGATTGATATTATAATCAGGAATTTAAGGCCTACATATCAAGCTCAACTGCAAACCCAATACCTACCTACTTTCAAATCGCTCATTGCGACTGCAACTAGGGTAGAAGACTTGATACAATTGGGTAAAATAATAGATGAGGGAGCTACTTCGAAGTATAGGAAACAAGGCCAAGCTACTCCCTCGAGTAAGGTCAATGAAGTGGCCAATATTGCCCCTGCGAATCCTTTACGTGTGGGCAATCTTGGGCAGAGAAATCAGCCAAGAAGGCAATATACCGACCTTGGGGTGCCCCTTCATCTAGTGTTTAAAAAGGCCGTGGAAGGGAAGTATTTGAAGCCTTTGGACCCAAGGCCACCTCCAAATCCATTACCCTCCAGTTATAAGGCCAATGAGTATTGTGAATACCACCAAGGAAAAGGGCATAGAACAGATGCTTGCTGGACTCTGAAAAACCGCATACTGGATTTGGTGGATAGGGGTGACATCATTCCTCTCAGGAGTCAACCGAACATTAATACTAACCCTTTGCCTAATCATTCCATCCACGCCATCACTGTGGAAGAAGAGCTGTTTGATCCTTTCAAACTTCTCTTAGAAATGAATGAAGTGTGTGTGTTGGATTTGAATGACCTTGCTAAAGAGGTCGACGCTTTGACAAGAAGCGGAAGGCAATATCAGCCACTCGACTTGGGAAAAGCCCCTACAACCTCAAATCCCCCCCATAAGAAAACACCAGAGCCAAAAGAAGACCCTGTCCTCACTCAGCTTAAACAAACTCAAGCTAAGGTGTCAATTTGGGAGCTCCTTGCTTCCTCATTCCCACACCGTCAGGCTCTCAGCGAAGCTTTAAGTCAACTTGATACATCAGTGGACACAAGCCCAGAAGCTTTGGTGGCCACTTTGACTCAATCAACCAAGGCATTGAGTATCCGATTTTCTGATACAGACCTACCAGAAGATGGCAGTAAACACAATGATGCTCTATACATCACCATACAAACTGGGGGAAAGACTGTGCCCATGGTTCTCATTGATAATGGGTCAGCCTTAAATGTATGTCCCTTGAAGGTAGCAAGTTGTCTAGGGTTGGAGGCTACAGATCTTACACCTTCTGATCAGATTGTTAGAGCATATGATAACACTCGAAGAGAAATTTTGGGTGTTGCCACTCTGGAAATTGTCATTGGGCCGGTGAAAATGAGAGTGATCTTCCAAGTCATTGATGTACCCGCAAGCTTTAATCTCCTCCTTGGAAGGCCGTGGATTCATCAGAGTAATGCTGTCCCTTCTTCATTACATCAAAAACTTAAGTTCCCTTTTGAAGGAAAAATCATCACTATCAAAGGTGACACCTGTGAAATCAACAAGAGAACCATGGATCAGTCTCTCTTTGAGGTTGTTCCTGGTGAAACCGCCATGACCTTGACTGGTTTCCATTATGATACAGTCCAATGCATTGAAGGAGAAAAACCCAAAGGGCCATTTATCTTATATGATTTTGGAGAGGTCCAAATCAATTGCTTGGTGGGAATGATGCTAAGGGTGGGTCTGCTGCCCGGAATGGAAATGATAAAGTCTGGGAGGAAAACACCCGTGGTGCGGCCATGGGAAGAACCTGAGAATAGGGGAACTTTTGGCCTAGGGTACAAACCCATAGATGAGGAGGTAGAAGAGTTTGAGCATGGAAGGAAGAAAAAGAAGAATTGGGGGGCAAGAAGCCTCAAAATGCGCCCTTATTTTAGAACTCTGAATGGTCACTTCTGCAAACCTGGGAAAACAGTCCTTACTGTGGTTTCCAGGAGCCATTCTATTCTCCTATGACTAGGAAGCAATTACCGGGTTTTGAGATGTTCACTGATGTTTTAGTGTTGAAGGAAGAAGAGCCAGAACTTATAACTGAACCACAAGTGGAAGATTTCATGCGGCCTAGTCTCTTTGATGAGGTTGCTATGATAACCAATTTTGAAAATAAAAGGGACTTCACAAAGCTGATCAAGACTATAGATGGACCACTGATGAACTGGTATGCCGAGGAGGGACAAGCTGCTACAGTCAAACCTAGTCCTGTATCATACCCTGAACCCGAGTCTTGTACCGAGTCAAATCTCGAGTCAAACACCGAGTCAGAGTCCAGTTCTGAGTCTTCCTTATCTTCAGGAATAGAAAACCCTGATGTCAAAAATGATGTAACTCGGGAGGATGACTCCGCCATTATTAATGAAACTGTTCAAGTTCTTGGTTACCCTGTGTCTTTTGCTTTCCAAGTATTATCTAGCAAAAATGAAATAAATGAAATGAAAGAAATAAATGAAAAGATAATAATTGGCAAAGAAAATGAACATACATACATTGCATATGATTGTATGAATAAGGAACAGGTTGTCGAGTGCATCAGAAGATATGTTGACTGCTTCATGTGGAAGGCAAGTGATGTCACGGGAATAGACCCAGCAGTAGCAGTTCATAAGATTCCGCTATACCCTGATGCAAAGCCGGTTAAGCAGAAATTGAGAATAATGAAGCCTGAATGGTCTTTGAAAATTAAAGAAGAGGTTGCCAAGCAACTGGACAATAAGTTCATAGAACCAATTGCCTACCCTTCCTGGTTAGCAAACATTGTGCCGGTCCCGAAGAAAAACAAAAAGGTCAGGATGTGTGTTGACTACAGAGATTTGAATAAGGCCTGTCCCAAGGACGATTTTCCACTACCACACATCGATTTGCTGATAGACAGGATGGCTGGGCATGTGATGGTTTCCATGACTGACCTCGCGGTTGGGTACAATCAGATCCTAGTTCACCCACCAGACAAAGAGAAGACAACTTTCATTACAGAATGGGGCACTTTCTGCTACAGGGTTATGCCTTTTGGGTTGATAAATGCAGGGGCTACCTACCAAAGGATGGCGACAACAGTCTTTCATGACATGATTCACAAAGAAGTAGAAGTGTATGTTGATGATATGATTGTTAAGTCAAAATCTCCAGAAGAACACGTTGAAGCACTTGAGAAGTTCTTCCTTAGACTTCGCAAGTACAATTTGAAGCTCAATCCTACAAAGTGCCTCTTTGGTGCAACATCAGGCTTATTTTTGGGATATTTGGTCAGCAAGAAGGGAATAGAAGTTGATCCAGCAAAGTCGAAAGCTATTCTGAAAATGCCTCCGCCAAGAACAGAAAAAGAGATTCGAGGCTTGCTAGGTAGATTACAGTATATCAGTCGATTCATATCGCAGTTGGCAGAGACTTGTGGTCCAATCTTTAAGCTACTAAGGAAAGGCGCTTCACAAGAATGGAATGAAGACTGCCAAAAGGCCTTCGACAAGATCAAAGAATACTTGTTAAGTCCGCCAATTCTACAACCTCCCAGAATGGGAAAGCCCCTGCTCTTGTATTTGTCTGTAACAGATGAAGCCATGGGCGCAATGCTAGCTCAAGAAGCCAAAAGTACAAAGGTGGAAAATGCAATTTACTACCTCAGCAAAAGGATGTTGGATTATGAGTTAAAGTATAACAAGATTGAGAAGTTGTGTTTAGCCTTGTATTGGACTTGTACGAAGTTACAACACTACTTGTCTTCTTACACTACTTATGTCATCGCAGAACAGAGTCCCTTGAAATTCCTTATGGAGAGGCCTGTTTTGGACAGCAAAATGGCTAAGTGGGTGTCAACATTGGCAGCCTTTGACCTAAAATTCATTCAAAGGAAAGCTGTGAAAGGTGGCGCAATAGCTGACCAATTAGAAGAATTACCCGTGAAAGACGAGATGCGAGGAATGGGTTTCCCTGACGAAGACCTCCTGAATGTGGAAAGAAGTGTTTGGGAGATGTATTTTGATGGGGCATCCAATTATCATGGAAATGGAATTGGGATTGTGTTCAAAACTCCTTGTGGAGAATACATTCCATTTTCAGTTAAACTTGACTTTAGCTGCACAAACAACGAAGCAGAATATGAAGCTTGCATCTATGGGCTTGAAGCCGCCCTGGAATTAGGAATTAAGAACCTAAAGGTCTACGGTGATTCTATTTTAATAGTATCACAAGCCTTAAGGAAATGGAAGATAAGAGAAGAGCGTTTGGTTCCTTACCTACAATGCCTTGATCATCTGGCACAACAATTCGATGATTTGTCCTTCGAATATCTCCCAAGAGCAAAGAATCAGTTTGCTGATGCCCTGGCTACTTTAGCTTCCATGATCAATATCAAGGAGGGGAAAGTCATTCGTCCATTGAAAGTTCAACTTCAGATGCAACCTGCCCACATAATGCATTTGGCCGATGGTAAACCATGGTTTTGGGATATCAAGAGTTATCTCAAAAGTGGAAGTTATCCGGAGGGATCATCAAAGGTTGATCAGAGGGCCATAAGGCAGCTAGCCACAGGTTATATTCTTAATGGAGATATCCTCTACAAGAGGAGTTGGAATGGAATGCACCTAAGGTGCGTGAATGAAGCAGAGGCTAAGCAGATAATGGAAATGGTACATGGCGGCGAATCAGGACCACACATGTATGGGATCGCCTTGGCTCAAAAAATTGCCAATCTAGGGTGTTATTGGTCCACCATGAATGCAGACTGCATGGCATTTGTGCAAGAATGCCATCAGTGTCAGATATTTGCCAAGATGCAGAAGCAACCTCCCGTTGCCCTGAATCCAATCACTTCTTCATGGCACTTCGCTACTTGGGGGATAGATGTAATTGGCAAAATACATCCAAAAGCCTCAAATGGACATCAGTTTATCTTGGTAGCAGTGGATTACTTCACAAAGTGGGTTGAAGCAGCTTCCTATGCAGAATTAAACGCCAAAAAGGCAGCACAGTTTGTCCGAACCAACATCCTTTGTCGGTACGGAACGCCATTTGAGATTATCACTGATAATGGAACTCATTTCCAAGCAGAATTTGCTGAGCTCTTGAAGGATAAGAATGTCCAGCATCATAAGTCCTCTCCTTATAGACCTCAAACAAATGGAGCTGTAGAAGCAGCGAACAAGTCTATAAAGGTGATCATACAAAAAATGATCAAGGAACATAGACGTTGGCATGAGAAATTACCGCTGGCTTTGTGGGGATATAGTGTTAGTGTATGTGCCCTAGGCCATTTGTTTGGATCTTTATGTTATACATTCATTATTAATAAATGAGGTTTTATTATCATTATTGTTGTTTGCATGTTACACAATTTTGATATTTGTCCCTGGTTTATTATTGTTATAGAGATAAAAAAATAAATAATTCTTAACCAGTATGAACATTGATTTGATGATCATCAGATGGTTATGTGTATAGTGATACAAATCAATTTCATAAATACTTGTTAGAGAACAATGTATTGGATAGACCCATCATGAGATTACTACATGGGTTAGTGTCATAAGTAAATCTCATGATAGTTATGTAATAATTCTTTGACTTGAGATTGTCATAGTTTCCAATATAAGGACTATTATATTTTGACATGATCAAACATTATCCGTAACTGGATAGTAATAAAGGTTATGTTCATATATGATAGAAATTATGTAGAGGATAATGAACAATCAAGATAGAATTTGTCCCTCTCTTTGAGAGAGATATCTTTTGGGCCCCTCGATAAGTGAGACTGTGAAATGCATGGCCGTGCTCAAATGAATTGATAATGTGATCAATTTCATTTGTTTTTATCAGTCTACTTGGAGATCGAGTAATCATAAGTTTGGACAATATAAGTATGACGTTGACCATGACTTATGTTCAAGCTAGATATCGTGTGACAAAGGGATTAATGCATATACTATTATTAGGCAAATTGGACATTCCTTATATTAATTGGGTAGTTGTAACGCCTTGCTAGAGGCCAATTATGACTTGTTGATTTAATAGAGATTAAATTGACTGCCAATTAATATGGGCCTATCGGGTCACACACAAGAATGCGTTTTGGGCTGGATATAATATTAATAATATTAATATTAGATATTAATATTTATTATTATTATTATTTTCATTTTTATATATATATTATTAGATAATATATTCAGAATCCTAATTAGATTTGGATTCTGAATTTGACTTACCTTATCCAATTATATTTATTATTAGATAATGTATTCAGAATCCTAATTAGACTTGGATTCTGAATTTGACTTTCCGTATCCAATTTTGAATTGGATTCTGGAGTGATTATATTCACTCCAGACGTTAAGTCTTCTCAGAGGTAACAATAAAAACAAAGAGGAACGAAAAAGGTAACCCTAATACGTTTTTAGAGAAAACGTTTTTCCAGCCTTCGCTGTTGCAGAGAGCTAGCACTCCAAACGGTAGCATTCGTGTGGATACGCGATAGAGGGTGTTTCGCGATCGAGGCATCTCTTCAAAACTGTGATTTCGAATCATCAACAGGTTAGTTCTTTGAACACTTTTGTCGAATTAAACGAACAGCATGGATCCTGGTGGGAAATCAGAGATCAAATATTTTTCCGCTGCGTGTTTTTGTTTGCAGTGATCTCCTTAATTTCCTAACATATAGAACATCAATTAGAACTCCTATTGGGGCAACCCCGTATTCCCTGGTGTACGGAATGGAAGCAGTACTCCCCATTGAACTGGAAGTTCAATCGGCGAGGATAATTCAAGAAAGTCAGATAAATGAAGCTGAATGGATTAGCAATTATCATCATCAGTTGTTGGGTTTGGATGAAAGAAGACTTCAAGCTCTACATCAGATTCAAGGGTATCAGAGGCGAATGGCCAGACATTTCAACAAAAAGGTCAAAGATCGAAAGTTGGAAGAAGGTTGTTTGGTCCTGAAAGAGATCAGAACACCTGTTACAGATCCTCGTGGGAAGTTTCGTCCTCATTGGACATGACCCTACATTTTAAAGAAAATACTTTCCGGCGGAGCCGTCATCTTATCTGATTTGGATGGTCTGGAGTTCATAAACCCATGCAATCTGGATTAGTTAAAGAAATATTATGTATAATCATGCATTGTAATGAACTACATTAGACCTGATTCTCGCAAACTAATTCGAGATATGTAGGCAGCTCTCCTTGAGCACGGTCTAAATATTAATAAAAATCATCCATTCATCTTTCTTTTGCTAATATTATAAAAAACACAAAAAAAAACACAAAAAAAACACAAAAAATCCTGCTAAGTCGAAAACCCACAAAGGGCGGCTTAGGCAAGAATGGGTAAGAGCTCGCTAAGTTGAAAATCCGAAAGGATGGCTTAGGCAAAAATTAGAGCAAATAAATAAAGTAGATAATGGTTGGAAAGCAAAAAAAAAATCTTTCATTACAAAAAAGAGTCAGTCATTACAAAAAAAGAGTCAGACCATAAGTCTTATACATTCAAGGAACTAAAAAGGTACAAACAACCCAAAAAAACAAACAATGGAGTCACCATGGGATCTAAATCCTACGCCTCCTACGTGGGGCAGAGTCTTCGGTATCTTCCTTAGTTCCGGAACTCTCTGCAACGTCTATCTTCTCCTCGCTAAGAGGAACCACCTCCTCTCTCTCCAACTCCTGCAGCAAGGCATACCTCCTGGGTTTTTCAACGGGCCAAACTTCAGCTATAAGCCAGGTCCTATACTCCGGAGTAGGCTGAACAAGGGAAGGCTCAGCAAAAGGCCTGATCATCTGATGGTCTCTGACCCAAGTCTGTAGAACAACTCGGGTAACTCCAAGGGTAATAGGGGAAGCAATGGTAAGCCCAACCGGAAGGGGAACCCTCTGATTAATCCCCATCTGTCTGAGGACCCGGGAAGCACTATACCATGTGGTGTGGGTGAAACCAAGGAGATAGACATGGTTGTGCATGGCATTTGCCTCCATGAAGCGAAGAATTCTATACCAAGGGACGAACCATAACAATTCTTCGGGTCCAAGCTCAAACAACCAGATAGCCCACTTAGCCATGGAGGGAAAAGAAATCTGGATTCTCCTGGTACGGTACTACGAAGGGTTATATGTCAAGGCATTAGGAGCAGCAACCACTCGGAGATGGTCTCTCAGCCAAACCTGAAAAAATAGATCCTTTCTATTTACAAACAAAAAAGAGAGAATGAAATTAGAAGAAGCAAAAGGTGTAACAAGATTACCTGAAGAATGATCGGGGTGACAGTCCAGTTCTCAAACCCGAGGGCAGCTCTGTCAAGACTCTGGATAGTCTTAGCCAGAATCATACCACCGATGCAATTAAGCTCTTCCATCTGCCTAACCATGGGGCAAAGCCTCAAATCACCGAAGCCAGGATCACGATTGAAAAGAAACCCGGCTAATAGGCAGAAAACAAAAGCTCGCATTCTGTGTTTCAGCTGAACCTCATCTTCAAAGTTGGCGGTCAGAAATTCGTCAATCAGGGGAAGCAGCATCGCTCTACTCCCATCCATGATCATAGCTTGAGCTTGAGGCCTGGTAAAATTGAAAAGCCTCTGAAAGGATCCCACATAACCAACTTGGACCTCATGCCTTACAAGAGGGGCATTGGGGTCACATCCAATGATTGAACAAAATTCCTCAAAAAGAGGACACATTTCCTCCATTCGAGCACCGAATATGAAAACATGGGCTTGAGGATCCCAAAATCTAATGCAAGCATGCAAAAAATCCCAATCCATAGCCACGTCCCTAAGGGTAGTAACGGCTTTCAGTCCATACCTTCCCATATTGATCCTTTCGACGTTATGAAGGCTCTTGGTCCAGTTATGCATCACGTGGTTAAAAAGAGGATTCATTGTTGAGGGAAATAAATAAAAAAAATCCTGCAATGAGAAATCTGTTTCTGGCCCGAAAATGCACTCAAATTTCTGTTTTTCTTCCAACACATATACTGCTCCCGGGGTCTCCCCGGCGGTAAGACCACCGCCCACGGCTGTCCGACCGCCGGGCAGGCGATCAAACCACCGGACCGGCGGTCCGACCCCCGCCCCGGCGGTTGACCCGCCTGACCAACCGCCCCCACATAGCCTCGATTCCCATTTATATATATATATATTCTTATTTTATTTTATTTTCATCTTTATTTTATTTTATTTTATGAAATTCTTGTGTTTTGGCCCTGTTTAGATTATTTTAGGTACTATTTTTGGGGTTATCTCAGGGATTTATTTTTGAAAATAGATTTCTAAAACAAACAAAAAACAAACATCATACATACATATCTGTTGTTAATACTAATAAATTAGTGCAGGTTTGTACTTGAGTTCGAATGACAGGTGGAAAATACGAAAAGTACAAAGTACAGAGCAAGAATAATTCAAATACTACAAATATAGTCCAAGACAAATATCAGAATTCAGCGCCGGGCTCTCCGTCTTTGCGGCCTGTTCTGCCTCTCATAAGCAGCATCAGTCCAAGCACCAGCCAGCTCATCCGACAAAGCGGTGATCAGTGCTGTCATATCAGCAACTAGGCCCTCAGGTACCTGTGAAAAAGACACAATCACAATCAATTTCAAGAGAATTTTATGAATCCTTTTCATGAAAAGTTCTAAAAGAATATACCTGAGTGATGTGAACAAGCCTCCGATAAGGTGCACTCTCCGCACTAATTGGGCGGGACACCCAACCATCAGGTGCATGATAACGAACAGCATATGGCAACCTTAAGTTGGTTAAAGCAGGGTCCAATTGACCGGTAGCCGCGAGGATGGATGGGGGAGGCCTCAAATGTGATGAACTGCTGCTTGCTCCAGTATGTGATAGTCCAGCCCTGAAAGTGGAAGCCCTAGTCCTAGAGGAAGAGGGTCTGTTAGCTCGCCAACTGGAAGAGGGATGGTCTCCCGGGGTGCTGGAAGTGGGGGCTGAAGAGTGGGAGGACCGATAAGGTGGTGCAGAATCGAACCGGGCCCCAATGTGTGGCATCAGTCGCTCAAGACAGTAGATATCATAATCTTCTTCATCCGGGGCAAAGGCCGATTCGAAGGGATCACCCTCATACTGGGATGCTGTAATAGGCAGAAGCGTCAGAGACAGCATGTCATCAGGGGGGTCTAAGGGAACTGTACGAAAGCCAGCAATCTGGAAAGTCACTCTCTCGGCGAGATAGTATCGTCGATACTCTGGATGGGGAAGTATGAATCGACGGTGGGTCAGGGTCTCTGATCGCTGAAAGCTGTGATCTTGAGCAATCCACTCTGTCAGCCGGTTAGACATTGTTGTAAATGCTACCTGTAAAAATTTATTATGTTAGTGAATCATTTTCTCTAATATAATAAATAACGATGAAGATAAAGTATTTACCGAGTTCATGGAGCAACTGTCGAAGAACGATCTAAGCTCTCTGATAGGAAGCTTCCTCTTTGGTGCTGCTATCCTCTCTTTATACCACCTCCAAGCAATGGGAGAAAAAAGATCTACAGGGGCAAGTGGCTCACGAAGAAAAGGGGCGACATCAGGAAAGTACTCATAAGCCCACGTCTGAAAAAATGAAGAAGAGATCAGAGTCGGTGTATGCAAGGTGAAGGAAATGTTCTTTACATTACCTCCCAGAAGTAATACAAGCCACATGGAGCGATGCAGGTATAGCAAAGGTCTGACATGTCATCATACAATTTACACAACGTCATGCTAGCCCAATCATATGTCTGAAGTCGTGTTAGGTCGGTTAGACTCTTCAGCACATTGAGATTCACTGCATCCTTTCTGTTTGCTAAGAAGGAGCTAGCAAATAGGAGGATCAGGGTGAACCTGGCCGCCTGATCAGCAGTAAGATCGCCTACCTCATAACCAGTATAGATGGCTGGCGCCTGCTCTACAAGCCACCTCCTCTGAATGTAGCGAGGCGCCTGATGTCGAGGGTAGTCAACCCTGATTAAAGTGACCATATCGACTGAAGAGATGTCATGCCGCCAGTCATTGTAGTACTCCACCATCTCAACGCCAAATGGAATCCCAGAGATGACGGAAAAGTCGGTGGGCATCATCGTCATCTCCCCCCAAGCAAAATGGAAGGTATCAGTAGTGGGCCACCATCGCTCAACCAGCGCGCAGATCAACTCCCTGTGGATATCCCTGCCCGCATCTATAGTCCTCAAATGGTGGAGGAAAGCAGGTCTGATAAGATCCCCCACCGGATGGCAGGCCTCAAGAATGTAAGCCGGAATAGTGCTCATGGGCCTCTCGGCAGTGGATATCCTAATCGCAGTGTCCTAAAAAAAATCATCATCATCATTAGCGTGGGTAATTTCGGGGGCAACTTCAGAAAAATTTAAAATCCATCCCCAGCCGGGTGTGACTTCCTAAAGGATTATTTCTAAGTTCTTTACTAGAAATAATTACTGATGGCAGAAAATGGTGAAACCTGGTATTACCCTTGATTCATTACTAGTACATGTAAAGGAAGAATTCTTAAAAATTTGTTTCTAAGTTCCTTACTAGAAATAAATAAATTTCCTAAACATGCATATTAGGTAAGTAAAAGATAAAGTACTTACCTCGTAACAACCGGTCCTGGAGCTGTGCTTCTCCTCCTCAAGTAAAAGATTGCAGGGAGGGAGTGGGATCTCGAAGTCTTCAAAGCCAGTGAAATCCATTGTTGAAAGAAAGTTTGAAGAAAATTGAAGAAAAAGAAAGAATGAAAGCAAATGAAAATGGAATTGAATCAGCCAATTTATAAGGAAAATGTGAAATCGCGGGTCTTTTTGCACCTCGCTCAAAATTCTCGTTTCAGACGACCACTGAGCCCCATAAATCATTTTTATGGGCCCCAGTGGGGGGCAATTGTGAATATTCAAATTTTGAGGCTTGGAAAGCCGACTGCAAAAGACCAAGCCAGACCGGTCGACCGTGGCAGAGTTCACCAAATATATACCTTCATGGCACTTGAAATGTCCGGAGCGACGCAAGGATCACAAGTATGGTCTCGGAATAATTTTTGGAGGTCCGCAGCTCCCGGAAAATCAGTTTGAATGAAAAAATGTGGATTTCGGTGCGGTTTTGGGTGAACCGCTGGGACCGGCGGTCCGACCGCCGCCCACAGCGGACCGCCGTCCAGCCCGAATTTTGCCTATAAAATGCTGCTAAACTTTCAAAAAAGGAGGTTGGACTTTTTCGGGTGGGCCTCATGCTGTCGAATTCTTTTCACGCTTAAAAAACTCTTATTGGACTTTTATTTGTAAGAATCTAACCTTGGGTGGCAGGGATTAAGAATCATATTTCAAGATCTAAGAAAACAAGATCTGGAACTTCGAAGTGGAAGGACCCTAAACAAGGTAGTATGATAATTCATCATTTGTCAATTCAAATATATCATAAAGCATCCTATCTTCTTCTTAATTTCTTTTCGGTCAAAGACCTAATCCTTTTAGGTCTAAGGCCTAATTAACTAATCAATCAACACTTCGGCATGAAGCCGCGAATCAATCAACTTTTTGGCACGGAACCTGAATTGTATCTTTTTGGTACAAAGTACCTAAATTTCACAATTAAAATCAATCTTTTGGCCAAAGGCCTAAATTGCACTGTTTTGGTACAAAGTACCTAAATTTCACAAATTTGCACTAAGTGCTAAAATTAACAACTTTGGCAAAAAGCCCGACAAATGCACGAAGCATACACACACACATGCATGAAGCATAATTTTCATCACCTTTAAATAGGCTTTTTCGAACTACATGGGCTTTGATCTCTTATAAAAACGAGAGTATGTAGGCATATTTGAGATTCACCTCAAATAACAAGTCCACAATTTATCAACCATCTCTTCTTCTCCCTTTTTATTTTTCTTTTGGATTCATTTCTTATTTGACAAATTAATCAAATACATGACATAGTCCCCGAATCCTCCTTGGGTTCGTAGATTAGAAGCCTTTACATTGGATGCGTTAATTGGAGTCAGACAAGGGTTTTCTCAGCTTTTCCCTTCGGACAAAATAAACTGAGTGGCGACTCCTGACAACAAGTGAACTTTCATCCGAATCCTTTTCGGGTGGAAAACCGAGGTTCACAGTAGGTTTATACACCTACTAAGAGAAGAAAACTAGATGGCCGATGCCCTAGCCACATTGGCTTCGATATGGGAGAATCCTATAAATTTATTTCTTAAGCCTCTGGTTTTGACCAGTTTATCAACTCCTTGCTAGGAATATGAGACAATCATGGAAACTAATGTGACCATGATGCGTGGTATGACACTATAAGACTAATTTTGGAGAATAAGGAATACCCGTTGGGGGCAACGAGGGAAGAGAAAAGAGCCATAAGGCGATGGTCCTTACAATACATCACCTTTCATGGAGAGTTATATTGAAGAAGGCCTGATGGGGTGTACTTGAGATGCTTGAGAAAGCCTGAAGCTGAGCATATCATGTCAAAAATACATGCAGAAAGTTGTGGTCCGCACATGAGTGGTTTAGCCCTAATTAAGAAGATAATTCGATAAGGTTACTATTGGTTAGCCATGGAGAGAGATTGCATTGAGTTTGTGAAGAAGTGCCAGCAAATTAAATTGGGTGGATACTAATTGTTGGCTAACCAAATAATGCCAAGATCATTTCTCTCTTAAATAAGCAAAGTTCAATTTCACCTTAAAAATTTGTCAAAGCATGTTCTAAGACTGACTAGGACCTAGACAAAGGTCATTATGCAGGAGCCCTCTCTAAGTTAGCATATACAACTCAATGCTATAGAGCAATTCCCTTATCTAGTAAAGTCATTCAAATCATGATGCCTAGATACATTAATTTATGAATATCAAGCTAGATTCTTCATTGGTTGTGCACTAAAATGAACAAAGACCAACAAAAATTTTATGAAAGTAATTTATTCAAACAACTTTAAATTTAAAAAACATAATTGTTCCAATTAAATATTAAAGAAAGCAAAATAAATAGAGCAATATTCAGCTAAGGAAAGTTTGTTGAGTTAAGCTCCTTCTTCTTTCATATCTTCAACATTCCCATCTTGAAAAGAGGATAAGACAAAATCTTCTTCCAATCATTTTCCTACCATGAAGGTTGCTGGTGGTGGCACTCTGTTGAACCTTAGCAAAGGATTGTCTTTTGTGATGGGCTTATCAGGCTCAGCAGCTTACCATTGTCAATTAATTTTGGATCTCATGTTTTAGTCACAAGCATTTGTCTGTCTCACGTCCTTGTGTCTGATGAAACTCACAAAAGGCTTTAGTATTATATTTTGAGGTTAAAGGATTCGGCAAAGGTCGAGGGGCCAATGGTTGTAATAGTCCTTTCTTTTGTAGCTTGTTGAAGACTCAAGACAAAGACTTCCCCATATCAAAAAATTACCTTCTATTTGCTTGACCAGTTGTATTAACATCAACTTCCTTTTGCATGCTTTGATTACCCGATTGGTTATTCCCTTTCTCATTTCTTCTTGCCGAAAAGCAGTTCTTCTCCCTTTCCCATTCTTCAATTTGCAGAGCAGCTTGGAGAAGATCTTTGAAATCACAGATGAGTGTATGAGACATCCTTTCACGAAGACTAGGCAACACCCCTCTCATAATCATCCTTATTTGATCAGATTCATCGGGCCTCTTCTTAAGCAAAGCAGCCTTATTTCTCCATCTTTTCACATAGTCCATAAAATTCTCATTTGACCTCTGTTTAATGGACTCAACTTCCATTAAGGTAACTTCCAGCTCGACATTGTACCCATATTTCTGAATGAAAGCCTTCCACAACATGTCCCAATATTTTTGAGTACTTTTCTCTAAGTTGTTGAACCAATTTTGGGTAATAGGGTCCAATGAGAGCATAAAATACCTCAGAGTTTGAGCTTTAGTAGCTTGGTCAAACTGTATAGCAGTGATGTACTGCTTCACATGGAGATGAGGATTTTCAGTACCACTGTTCCTAGCGAAGGAACGCATCTTGAACTTATAAGGGACCTCCTCATCTTGTTCAAATAGTTGGTCGATCTCGGACATCTCTTCGATTTTCAGCTTCTTCTCAAATTTCTTTTCTAAATCAGCAATCATCTTCTCAACATCAGATATCTCGGTCTTTTCAATAGTTGTCTTCTCAACAACCTTCGGCTCCTTTTTGTTTTGAGGAACTTAGAAGTATTGAGCCCAGTCATTATCATCATCAAGGACTACCTTGTCATCATCAAAAGCCACTTCACCAACCTTAGCCTTCCTTTTGTCCTTTGGCTTCTTGGTGCTAGCAAATGCTTCAGCATTGTTCCTTAAAATTATAGTTAATTGATTCTTCATGGTCTCGTCCAGGGCCTCTTTTATTTCTTCCATCTTGGCATTGAAGGCGTCATCCACCATTCTTTAAATTTTTTCGGGCTCCATTGCTTTTGTTGAGAAAGTGATTGAGTCATTGCTAGATTCTTCATCTCCGGCGTAGGTTGGATTATCGTAAGCTTTTGAACTATCATAATCTAGGGCTGTGAGCCATAAGGGATTAATGATATGAGATGCAAATGTATGTATGCATTTATGCACAAACAATAAACAAAGAAGGATAATTAGGATGTTCCTTCCAACCTTATAACTTCCACACACGAAAATGGTAAGTCTCTTTTCCTAGGTAGTATGGTTAACAAAAATACCAACATAGGGTATCTTATTTTCGAATAATTTCGTCGGACATTTCAACTAATAGTTATAGTTTCAAAATGGAAATCAGTTCATAATAATTCCCATTAATTAGGTAATTCATTGAATCTTAACTAAAATAGTTGTTATGCTATATTGGATTAAAACTAAATTGAGAAGTTTATTACAAATAGATTTCTTACTTGAAAAAAGTAACTAATGATTCATACCAACAATAAGCCCATGATTAATAATTCTTAGTATAAACTAGGCTCACAATTGATTTTTGGTATTCCATAATTGACCTAAATAATTTGCAAGCTCTTTGTAAGAAAAGGTTGAATGAAATGCGAAAATAATTTTGTTTGAAAAACCCATTGTAAAAAGATTTTTAGAAAAAATAGATTTTTGACTTTGTATTTGAGTCATGAGAAAAGAATTTTTTATTTGTTTTTAGAAAAGTTTTATATCCAAAGACCATCTTGAAAAGTTTTGAAAATAGCTTTGGTCTTTTGGAATTTAAAGAAAAAATTTATTTTGACCTTACAATGCACTTAGGTCATATTAGAAAAAGAACAAACCAAATAAGCCATGATTTAAACCAAGATAAAATAATCATAGTCAAACAACAAGCATTTGGGGTAAAAACCTAAGGAAAGTAACTAGGTCAATTACATGAGCTTTAGTCTTTGGGTTAAAAGGCTTAGGTTCCCATAGCAAGTATATACCAAAAGGTACAAGACTATGAGTGGTTATGCCATGCTCGATCTCCATACCTTGAGTGAAAGTATGGTATCCCTTACATAACACAACACGGGTTACACGGGCGTCCTAACTCACACACACAATGCAAAATAGGATGATGCAATGGATAATATCATAATAAAAAAGAATAAAATAATATAAAGACCAACGGAATCAACTTCTCTTATCCCTAGTGGAGTCGCCACTGTGAGCAGGGATTTTCACCCCCACTCCCGGTGGAATAGTTCTTACGACTTTGGCACATTAAGCTCAGGGCCTTAGAGAACATGGGCCTAAATCCGAAGAAAATGGAGTCGCCACCCGGATGGGCCAGGAAAAAAGAAGAGGGTGGATGACTTGATTCCTAAGGAATTCCTAACCCCCTAATGGGTTCAAAAAGTTGGGTACGTGTGGGGAAGGTGAGAATGACCTAGCACCTCCACAACACCCAGTTCATTAGATCCGGCATCCTTTTTAGGTCAAAATATTATAGAATTCATAATTATTATGATAAAATTCATACTACATGCAATAATTAGAATAAAAGCATCATTGCATTAATAATCAAAATAATGTCCAAATAAAACAAAATAAACGGACATCCATCTGAAGATGGAAATATGTCCTTGCATAGTCCAATGTCTAAAACTAAATAGGACACCCTCCAAAAGGTGAAAATATGTCCTTTACATTAATCCCAAAATTTAAAATAACTTAAATTACATAAGGTTCAACTAATGAGGTACCCATAAAAAGGAAACATACCTCTTACATGGTTAATTCCAAAATAAATTAATAACGATAACAAAGGAAACATTCATCCATAAATTAAATAAATCCATCACAGATCAAATATGTCATCCATGAAAACATATAACAAATCCAATAAATAACTAAAACCAAAGTTTATATCATTACACAAATGAAATTAGGGTTTAAAGAATTAGGGGTCTGGAAATTAGGGTTTATAATTTTAAAAGATTGGAATTAGGGTTTAAGATTTTTTAGGCTTACTGGATGGGGATTTCTGGATTCATTGGATTTGGGATTAAGGGTTTGTAGGTTTACTGGATGAGGGTTTGAAAAATTAAGGTTTTGATTTATCATTTTAGAAGAAATATTGATTTGGGAAATAAATTAAGATTTTAAAAAATAATTAGGGTTTTGAGACTTTAATGGAATAATTTAGGGTTTAAAGTTTTAGGAAAAATAGTTTAGGGCTTTAAAGTTTTGGAAACAAAAGAACAATTTAGGGTTTTGATAATTTAATCAATGACTTAGGCTACTGGATGAATGAAAAATCTGATTTATAAAACATATGATTAGGGTTTAATAATTTAGGTTACTAAAAAACTCAATATCAAAACAAATAATAGAAACACTTAAAAGAAAATATGGCAATACTATCGTATGCTTAAACAATTCATGAATCAAAACATAAGAATGTTGTAAACATAAACAAACCAAAGATTTATAATCAAATCTCCATCCACCACAATTGACTCTGGCTGAACAAGAACAAAGACAACGTTACTGCCTTTAATGGATTGATGATTGATGAGTGCTACTTGTTGCAAATTTATTTTTTGTTGTCTTCTACTTTGCTGTTTAATTTCTCATAATGTTAATTGTTGACCCATTTTCCAATCTAAAATGTTATTATTTATAGGCTAAAACCTCACTCAAAAAAACCTAACCCTAATATTAATCCGTCCTTAACACAAATTCTAGTTTAAATAGGAAACTAATTGGTCAAAAAACTCAAAAAAAAAAAAACAATTGAAGACCATGTCGATTTGGTGTGCCAGATCGGCATGGACCAAGGCCATGTCGACCTAGGCATCCAGGCCGACATGAGCCAATGCTCATGTCATTCTGGAGCCAGATTGACATGAGCTAGGCTCATGCCTACCTGGGGCCTCTAGATCGACATAAGCCAAGGCTCAAGTCACCTGGGCTCTTTGAAATAATTTTGCATTTTTTAATTTTTTGGACTGGACCGTCTAAAAAACTTCTTTTAGGGTTTTGTAGTTGAGTTTGTGCCTTTTAAAATCAGACCAACTTATTTGAAGTTGTAAATCAGATCGAATTTATTTTGGCACTCTTTAATTAAGACCATACCAACTTAGGGCCAAAATTAAGAGTCTACAGGTACTATAAGAAGGCTGAGTCCTAGTCTAGTCATAGCCTGTGTTAGATACTGAGCCAAGGTCAAAAATTGAGTCCAAGTCTTAAAGCATCTAGTTAAAGCTCAAACCAATCAAAGTCAAATTCAGAGTTTATTTTGAGTTAAAGCTTATGTAAAGCATTGAGGATGCAAAGTTAATCTCTCATGTAATGTTTCATTTATTAATAAAAATATAGATTTTTCTTTAATCATTCTCTATGCATTATCTAAAACAAAAGGAAAAAAAAACAACGAAGCAAAATAATAAACAATGACCTTGGCA
This sequence comes from Garcia nutans, assembly GCA_947685225.1. Classification (NCBI taxonomy): domain Eukaryota; kingdom Viridiplantae; phylum Streptophyta; class Magnoliopsida; order Malpighiales; family Euphorbiaceae; genus Garcia; species Garcia nutans. The sequence continues at coordinate 7,468,893 of CANTUV010000024.1, read as the reverse complement.
TTACATTGTCATCAAATCATAAACAAGGACCAATCCTCTGAAAGAATTTATAAGATCAAGATTATAAAACTTTTCAAATAGAAGTTCCAAGTTAACACCCTTTGGAGCCCCACATGGATCTTAAAAGAGAGAGAGAGAGAGAGAAGAGAAAAAAAGAGAGGGAATTCATCATACATTGGTATAAGAGTTGCAAGATCATCACATTAATATCTCTTAAAGCATGAAAAGAATAAATAATAATAAGTCACTTTGTAACACCCCTATACCCCAATACGCACACCACATACCACTACATCTGTAATATACGTATACCGGATCAACGTCAACATTTACAAAACATAAAGTTTTTACATGTTTGGCAGTTCGTCTCTGATCTTTAAGCCCACAATCAACACTTCAAAGTCTAGACTCGACTCGGTCTAGCTGAACTCTCCGGTTCTACCCTGTCACCTGTGCGATGAACCACAATCGTGCTAAGCCATAGGCTTAGTGGTACAAACCACAATAACAATATGCTTTAATGCAAATTTCAATGTCATACTTTCAAGCAATAGAGATAATATTTAGAAATGTTGTATTTCATAACTTTACATTTCATTATCTTATTCAATTGTTTCACAATTTATGATTCACATTGAAACAAAGACAAGCATGGGCCCAAAAGAATTTAATATGCTATTCAAAGTTCAAAGTTACTGCTTTGGTCCATAATCACATTCATCAAGCCTGTAGGCGATATATATATCTTTCCATGGATAGTGTAATAGACCCAGTCTCTTGGACCTTAACCCGGCTAGACCCTAGGGCCCCAATCTCTTGGTCCTCAACCCGGCTAGACTGTTACAGTTTTTGAGGCTTAAAACCCAGTCTTTTCACCCCAAAACATCATATTTTACATTTTTTTTAGGTAGGCTCGGCTTACGACCCGGTCTTTTCACCTGCCCAACGATTCATAGGCATGCCGCTAAACCCAAAACTCTGAAAGTTGAATAACATATTAGACACACAATTAATTCATTTATCTCATTATCAATCTCTTTCACAATTCATTTCTCAAAATCAAACTAGGCAACTATGCCCCAATTATTTCATTTGCATCATTATAGCCAACAACAATGGCTTCACATCTCATCATTAAAGTATACATAACCAATTGCATTGGACATACATTTTGAATGATCATCGTATCTTTCACATTATGCAAATCATAACATTAATTAAATGTATTAACAATGTAATAAATTACTTAAACATTTACAACCAAATGTGTTAAGTCCCAAAGTCATGTAATTGTATGCAACAATGTAGGGTTTGTACTTACCTCAAGAGCAATTCACACAACACCAAACTCCTCTTCCAAGAATCCTTCAACACTTGGATTAGGGCAACTCAATCTCTTCAAAACCTAATCCAAAAGGGATAATACACACTCACTTAAAGAGACACCTGAGATAATAAGGCTAAGAACCAACTAGGGCAAACTCTACACTTGACACACTCAACAACACGGGCATGTCCCTGACCGTGCCCTAAATCCACAACACATAAGCTTTGACACCCTTAACAACACGGGCGTGTCATTGGATATGTCATTCATTCTATCTCACAGAAACATTGACATGTCCAACAACACGGGCGTGTTCATGGCCGTGTCAATCCTTCCTCAACACAGTAGCTATGACACGCTCAGTGACATGGACGTGTCACTGGCCGTGTCAATGCTACTACAACACAGAAGCTGTGACACGCTCAGTGACATGGGCGTGTCATTGGTCGTGTTACCCATCCAGAAAATAGAACCATTGACACGCCTAAAGACCTGGTCGTGCTCATGGGCGTGTCAGGCCAAAAATCTTGATTCCGGCAACAACAACACCACATCCAACAAACCTCTTACTTCCACCATATTCCACTCCAAACAAACTTAACTAAACACACCAATAAACCATACTAACTCGCAAAAATACCTAAACAACTCACTACATACATCAAAGACCAATCACAACTCATCTCATACCCAAAACACAACACTTGCTCTTCCAACACCAAACTTAACTCTATCTCTTCAATCAAACTCCAAAATCAACACCAAGAAGATCACACACCCTCAAATACACCATAATCAAATATACACATACTATCAACAATCAAACACCAAACTCAAAACAAAAACTTAATGAAAACAAGGGAATCAAGTGGAAAGCTTACCAAAAGTGATGAAAACCCTTAGAATTCCACCTTAATCACTTGAAACACCTTCAAATCTTGAGTTTGGAAAGACAAAACCTCACTTTCTCTCTTGCTATGGAGTTAGCCGGCCAAGGAGAAAAGAAAAGAAGAAGAAGATGAATAGAACACAAGTCATGTAATATCCCAAAGTATACCCTAAAAGTTTTGGAATTATTGTTGTATTTGGATTTAGTGTATATGTTTATATGGAAAGAGAAAAGAAGTAAAGAGAGAGAGTGTATATGTTGTATATATAGAAATATATACAACATATACAAGTTAAGGTAATGAAAGTCAAAAGAAGATAATTATTTATTTTAAATTAGTGAAATAAATTAAAAGGAAAATTAAGTTAGTGGAAGAGGATTTTATGAATATTTTAATATTATTTTTGCTTGGTGGAGTTTTAAAGAGAAAGAGTTGACTTGGTTTTTTCCATTCATTTTGTTCTTTGTTTCTTTTCTCTTTGGGTTGGCCGGCCATCAAAGAAGCAAGAGAGGAAAAGAATTTTTGATTTTTCCAAGCTCAAGATTAAAGAAGATTTCAAGTGATCAAGTTGGAAATTTAAGAAGTTTCATTAACTTTGGTAAGTTTCTTCTTGATTCTCTTGTTTTATTTTAAGTTGTGTTTGAGTTTGGTTTTGGATTATCAAGAGCATGAGTATGTTTGATTGTGGTGTGTTTGAGTGTGTTGGGTTTAATTGATTGTGGTTTTGGAATTGAATTAAAGAGAAGGAATTAGGTTTGGTGTTGGAAGAGTAAGAGTTGTGTATTGGTAATTGATGTATGTTGTGAGTTTTTGCAATTATTATCTTAGATTTTCTATGTGTTTGTGTTTATTTGAGTTGAAAGCATAGAATACATGAGTTTGGTCCGAAACAGAAGCAAATTGGATGCCACGCCCGTGGCCCTTGGATGCCACGACCGTGGGGGTGTTAAGCAGATTGGACAGATTCATTTTCTAACCCACGCCCGTGGGGATTTTGAGGCCACGACTGTGGGGTTGTGAGGCCACGACCATGGGGACCTAGATAGTGGCTTTGGCTTGTATTTGTGATCTATGGGTCTAGTATGAGACTAATAGGTGAATAATTGTATTGGAATTCATGTGTATCTTTAAATAAGTGTGTATTATTCCTTTTGAATTAGGTTGTGAAGAGGTTGAGTTGCCCTAATCCTTGTAGTGAAGTGTATAGATTGGTGTGAGTTGTTTTTGAGGTAAGTACAAACCCTACATTATTGCATACATTTACATGACATTGGGACTTAACACATTTGGTTGTAAATGTGTTAAGTAATCTATTACATTGTTGATACATTTGATTAATGTTATGATTTGCATAATGTGAAAGATATGATGATCATTCAAAATGTATGTTCAATGCAATTGGTTGTAGATACTTTAATGATGAATTGCTTTAAGGTGAATTGAGATATGATGAGATGTGAAACCATTGTGGTTGGTTATAATGATTTAAATGAAATGATTGAGGCATGGTTGCCTAGATGAGTATGAAGAAATGTGAAGCCATTGTTGTTGGCTATAATATTGCAAATGAGAATGGAATTGATAATGAAATAATGAATGAATTGTGTGTCTAATGTGTTTTTCCATTTTCAGAGTTTTGTTGTTGGTGGCATGCCTAATAGTAACAATCTCTTGAAGCTAGGTTGGGCTTGATCCTTGAAGCCAAGTTGGGTTGAAGTTTAGCATGCTTAACTCCCCTTGAAGCTTGGTTAGGTCTAGTCCTTGAAGCCTAGTTGAGATGTTACAACCCTTGAAGCTAGGTTGGGTTTGGTTCTTGAAGCCAAGTTGGGTTGATACTTAGCATGCTTTGTTCCCCTTAAAGCTTGGTTGAGCCTAATCCTTGAAGCCTAGTTGGGATAATGATAATGATAAATGTGATAATTGAACCAAAACATTAACTCTAAAAGTTGAATGGCATATTAGAGTCTTTTGGGCCCATGCTTGTCTTTGTTTCAATGTGATTCATGAATGGTGAAACAATTGAATAAAATAATGGAATGTAGTGTTATGAAAAATATTAATATATCATTTATGAATATTGTCTTTATTGTTAAAATGTGTGACATTGGCATTGCATTGAAACATATTATTATAGTGGTTTGTACCACTAAGCCATTGGCTTAGCGCGATTGTGGTTCATCGCGCAGGTGACAGGGTAGAACCAGAGAGTTCAGCTAGACCGAGTTGATTCTAGATTCTGAGGTGTTGATAGGGGGCTTAAAGATCAAAGACGAACTGCCAAACATGTATAAATGTTATGTTTTGTAAAACTTGATTTTTGATGTATATCTATTTGTAAATACCACTATATTTTCCGCTGCGTATCGAATGAACATTTTATCTATTGTACTTCATAGTATAATTTGAATGTTTTCAAGTTTTCTCATATTATTGTTAAAAGGAATGATTTGTTTGTTTAGTAAACCGTAGCATTCCTATATTCGGTATACGTATATTACAGATATGGTGGTATGTAGTGTGTGTATACGGGGTATAGGGGTGTTACAAGTCAACTCTCTCTTTACCACTCAATTATCTCTTTAATTCTCAACCAAGCAAATTAAATAATAAAATATTCATAAATATCCCCATCCACTTATTAAATTCCATTTCAATTAATTTAATAAATAAATAAATCTTCTTTTGACCTTCCATTTCTTTGACTTGTATATGTTGTATATATCTATATACATACAACATATACACTCTTCTCCTTACCTCTTTTCTCTTTCCACTTAAACATATACACTTATAACATTTAATTCAAATATAACAATAAATATTCCAAAACTTTTAGGGTATACTTTGGGATATTACAATTCTCCCCCTCTAAAAAGAAATTTCGTCCTCGAAATTACCTGTTCTCAAGTCTGGAATAATTGAGGATATTGATCTCGCATCGCTTGCTCACTCTCCCAAGTTGCCTCTTCCTTTGCATGATTTTTCCAAAGAACCTTCACAATTGGCACTTTCTTATGTCTCAACTCTTTCACTCCATGTGCTAAAATGACCACTGGTTCTTCTTCAAAAGTCAGATCTGGACTCACCTCAATAGATTCGACCGACAAAACATGAGATGGGTCTGATCTGTATCTCCGCAGCAAAGAAACATGGAAGACATTGTGAATTCTATCCAACTCAGGCGGCAAAGCAATTCGATAAGCAACTGGTCCAACTCTCTCCAATACCTCATAAGGTCCAATAAAACAAGGACTTAGCTTCCCTTTGAGGCCAAATCTCAAAATCTTCTTCCAAGGAGACACTTTCAGAAAAACTTTATCTCCAACATCAAACTCTATATCTCTTCTCTTCAAATCTGAATAAGATTTCTGCCGATCTGAAGCTGCTTTCAATCGATCCCGAATTATCTTCACTTTCTCTTCCGTTTCTTTAATCAAATCGGGACCAACCAATTTACCTTCTCCAACTTCATTCCAACATAGAGGCATTCTGCATATTCTACCATACAATGCCTCAAATGGTGCCATTCTAATACTAGATTGATGACTGTTGTTATAAGCAAATTCCATTAATGGCAAAAATCTGTCCCAACTTCCAGAGAAATCAATGACACAGCTTCTCAACATGTCCTCCAAAATTTGAATCACTCTCTCTGACTTCCCATTTGTCTGTGGATGAAAAGCAGTGCTAAAGTACAATCGAGAACCCAAAGCAGCATGCAAACTCTTCCAAAACCTTGAAGTAAACCGAGGATCTCGATCAGACACCAAAGAAATTGGGACTCCATGCAACTTCACTATCTCACTGATATACAGCTCAGCCAACTTCTCCAGAGAATAGTCCATTCTAACCGGAAGAAAATGAGCTGTCTTTGTCAACCGATCAACAATCACCCAGATAGCATCATACTTCTTCTGAGTCAAAGGCAACCCAGACACAAAATCCATTGTCACTCGCTCCCATTTCCATTCAGGCACTGATAAAGGTTGAAGCAACCCTGTTGGAACTTGATGCTCAGCTTTTACCCTCTGACAAGTGAGACACTTGGATACAAACTCCGCTATATCTCTCTTTATACCTGACCACCAATAATGTTGCTTCAAATCATGATACATCTTGGAAATTGATGTGCTTCCTCTAAAATAATCTTTCTCAAACTAGCATTATTAGGAACACACAATCTATCCTTGAACCAAAGGCTACCATCTTCTCTCATATAGAAATCTCGGTTCTCTCCTTTCTGGTAACCCAAAACAATCTTCTGAATTTTCTCATCAGCCAATTGAGCCTCCCTAATCTGATCCAACAACACCGGCGTCAATTGCAACTGAGCTAACAAAGCACCATCATCACAAAGCTCAAAATTAGCATACAACGCTCTCAACCCAACAAGCAACGAGAGCGAATAAACAGTCAAACCTGCTAAAGACTTCCAACTCAAGGCATCAGCAACAACATTTGCCTTACGAGGATGATAATCAATCAAACAGTCGTAGTCTTTAATCAATTCTAACCCAACATTTGTCGAAGATTCAGCTCTCTCTGAACACCCAAGTATTTCAAACTCTTATGATCCATATAGATAAAACACTTCTCCCCATACAAGTAATGTTGCCAAATCTTCAAAGAAAATACTATAGCTACCAATTCCAAATCATGCATCAGGTAATTAAGCTCATACGGCTTCAACTGCCGAGAAGCATAAGCTATGACTCTACCCTCCTACATCAAAGCACAACCTAAACCATTATGTGAAGCATCACTATAAATCACATATGGTTTATCTTCCACAGGCAAAGTAAGAACAAGAGCTTGAGTCAACATCTCCTTCAACTGCTCAAAACTAGCTTGACACTGATCTGTCCATACAAATCTAACTTCCTTCTGAAGTAATTTGGTGAGTGGAGTAGCTATCAAAGAAAAACCTTTCACAAAGCGTCGGTAATAGCCTACCAAACCCAGAAAACTTCTAACTTCAGTTACAGACTTCGGTGGACTCCAATTCAGAATAGCTTCAACTTTACTCGGATTAACTCTTATACCATCTGTTGAAACTATATGACCTAGAAAAGTCACTTGATCAAGCCAAAACTCACACTTAGACAGCTCAGCATACAACTGCTTCTCTCTTAAGGCCTGTAACACAATCCACAAATGCTCGTCATGCTCCTCCTTATTATGCGAATACACCAAAATATCATCAATAAAAACCACCACAAAGTGATCTAGATAGGATCTAAACACCCTGTTCATCAAATCCATAAAAGCTGCAGGTGCATTCGTCAATCCAAAAGGCATCACCAAAAATTCATAATGCCCATACCTTGTGCAGAAAGCTGTCTTAGGAACATCTTCAGCTCTAACCCTCAACTGATGGTACCCTGATCTCAAATCAATCTTGGAAAACACTGCTGCTCCCTTCAACTGATCGAAGAGATCATCAATCCGAGGCAAAGGATACTTATTCTTAATAGTCACCTTATTCAATTGCCTATAATCGATGCTCAACCTCAAAGTACCATCCTTCTTCTTTACAAACAAAACAGAAGCTCTCCATAGAGAAACACTAGGGCGAACAAACCCTTTATCCAACAACTCCTGCAACTGCACCTTCAACTCTCTCAACTCAGCAGGTGTCATTCGATATGGAGTAATAGAGATGGGACTGGTATCAGGCAACAAATCGATACCAAACTCAACCTCTCTCTCAGGGGGTAACCCTGGCAACTTCTCAGGAAACACATCTGGAAATTCAGCAACTGTGGTTATACTATCAAGTTGAGAACCCACTATTCTGGTATCTACCACGTGAGCAAGATAAGCATCACACCCTTTCTGAATCATCCTCCTAGTTGCAACAGCTGAAACAAACAAGGATGCAAGTTGTCTCTGCTCACCAGATACCATCACATTTCTACCATCACCGGTTCTCAGGGTAACACACTTCTTTTGACAGTCTACCACAGCTCCATGCTTAGACAACCAATCCATGCCTAAGATTAAATCATACTCCTTAAAAGGCATTTCAATCAAATCACCCAAAAACTCCTCACCTTGCACCACAACTGAACTATCACGATGCACCTTACTCACCACAACACTATGTCCTAAAGGATTTGTCACCAAGACATCAAATCCTAGGGACTCAGAATGCAATTCAAACAGAGGCAAGATAGATGCACTTATATATGAATGAGTAGATCCTGGATCAATCAAAGCAAGAACTGAAATACCAAATAAAGAGAATGTACCCACAATGACGGGTGAAGCATCTGGTTGCCTCTGCATCACAAACACTCGCTGAGAATGCCCAACCTCATCTGGCCTACTTCCTCCGGATGTAAAGCCTCCTCTCTGACTGATCCCAGGTCGACCACCTCTACTAATACATCTGCCACTTCGACCTCCTCTCACACTAGGTCGAGAAACTGCAGAATCTGCCTGCCTATGCTCTTGTATCTCAGGACAATCTCTGATGAAATGGTCAGGCGATCCACCAATCTTCCAACAAACACCCCCATGTATCCTACCAATCTTCCAACAAACACCCCCATGTATCCTACCACAATGGACACATGTAAGTGGAGTAGATCTCTGAACCACTGGAGTCGGAGCACTAGCTACAGAAACTGTAGGTCTCGATCTCTGCCTCTGATATTGAACTGACCTACCCGACTGCCTCTGGCTCCTACTAACTCTCAGAATAAAACTTCCTCGGCTTCTCTTCATAGATGAAGACCCTACCTCAAACTGGGGTCTCCTAACTCTGGTCTCCTCTTCAGTAGCAACTACTGCAATACCTTGTGCTCTTCAACACTTCTAGCTGCTGCAACCAATTGAGAAAAGTCTTGGTACCGAGAACCAACAACAATACACATAATAGAGGGCCTCAATCCCTCCTCAAATCTCCTACACCTATAAATCTCATCTGAAATAATCCCACCGGCATAGTGACTCAACCGGATATACTCAATCTCATACTCTGTCACTGTCCGGTTCTCCTGTCTCAAATTCAAAAATTCCATCTTCTTAGCATCCTTATACTCCCTTAGAGTATATCTCTGCTCAAACTCCCTCAGAAAATCACCATAAGACAAAGTCGGTGGATCATCCATGGCATGTGGAACTGTCTTCCACCAATCATAAGCATCTTTCTGCAAAAGGGATCTAGCATAATCAAATTTCTCTTCAGGAGTGGCTTGCAACTGGATGAATACTCTCTGAACTCTATCCAACCACTGCTCAGCTACTGCAGGATCTGTAGTACCAAAGAAATCCTCAGCCCCAAACTTTCTCAATTTATCATAATGTCTCATTGGCACTTGCGGCTGTGGTGGCGGTGGCTACACTGGAGCTTGCCTTAACAGTTCTACCACATGCCTTAGCCAAACCGGCGGAATCTCATCAGCTGCTGGTCTCTTTGACAAAGGAGCAGGTGCCTCTCCAGCTCTCTCAACCCTAGCTCCATCTCTACCCTCTTCAGGAGCTACACTCTCAGCACTACCTTCTATGGACTGACGTGACTGAGACGCCATCACTACCTATATCCTCAAACACACCAGGATATACCTCATCAAAGATCAGAGACTGCCAATGCCAAAACATGTATCTTATTTAAAAACCGTATTTTAAAATCAAAATTTTCTTTTTTCTCACAATTGACCTAGGTTAAGAATCTCAAACCTAGGTTCTAATACCAAAACAGTTGTAACACCCCTATACCCCATATACGCACACCACATACTACTACATCTGTAATATACGTACACCGGATACAGGAGTGTCACGGTTTATATTAGACAACCCAATTTTTCTCTTCTGCATTAACATGAGAAAACTTAAAACATTTCATATATATATATTATGGAACATAACAGGTAAAACATTTATTCATTATGCAGCGAAAAATGTAGCGGTATTTACATATATAAATACATCAAAATCAACGTTTACAAAACATAAAGTTTTTATATGTTTGACAGTTCGTCTCTATCTTTAAGCCCACAATCAGCACTTCAAAGTTTAGACTCAACTCGGTCTAGCTGAACTCTCCGGTTCTACCCTGTCACCTGCGTGACGAACCACAATCACGCTAAGCCATAGGCTTAGTGGTACAAACCACAATAACAATATGCTTTAATGCAAATTTCAATGTCATACTTTCAAGCAATAGAGATAATATTCAGAAATGCTGTATTTCATAACTTTACATTTCATTATCTTATTCAATTGTTTCATAATTTATGATTCACATTGAAACAAAGACAAGCATGGGCCCAAAAGAATTTAATATGCTATTCAAAGTTCAGAGTTACTGCTTTGGTCCATAATCACATTCATCAAGCCCGTAGGCGATATATATATATCTATCCATGGATAGTGTAACAGACCCAGTCTCTTGGACCTCAACCCGGCTAGACCCTAGGGCCCCAGTCTCTTGGTCCTCAACCCGGCTAGACTGTTACAATTTTTGAGGCTTACGACCCAGTCTTTTCACCCCAAAAACATCATATTTCACATTTTTTTCAGCTAGGCTCGGCTTACAACCCAGTCTTTTCACCTACCCAGCTATTCATAGGCATGCCGCCAAACCTAGAACTCTGAAAGTTGAATAACATATTAGACACTCAATTAATTCATTTATCTCATTATCAATCTCTTTCACAATTCATTTCTCAAAATCAAACTATGCAACCATGCCCCAATTATTTCATTTGCATCATTATAGCCAACAACAATGGCTTCACATCTCATCATTAAAGTATACATAACCAATTGCATTGGACATACATTTTGAATGATCATCATATCTTTCACATTATGCAAATCATAACATTAATCAAATGTATTAAAAATGTAATAAATTACTTACACATTTACAACCAAATGTGTTAAGTCCAAAAGTCATGTAATTGTATGCAATAATGTAGGGTTTGTACTTACCTCAAGAGCAATTCACACAACACCAAACTCCTATTCCAAGAATCCTTCTTCAAAACCTAATCCAAAAGGGATAATACACACTCACTTAAAGATACACCTGAGATAATAAGGCTAAGAACCAACTAGGGAAAACTCTACACTTGACACGCTCAACAACACGGGCGTGTCCCTGACCATGCCCTAGATCCACAACACAAAAGCTTTGACACGCTCAACAACATGGGAGTGTCATTGGATGTGTCATTCATTTTGTCTTACAGAAACATTGACACGTCCAACAACACGGGCGTATTCATGGCCGTGTCAATCCTTCCTCAACACAGTAGCTATGACACGCTCAGTGTCACTGGCCGTGTCAATGCTACTACAACACAGAAGCTGTGACATGCTCAGTGACATGGGAGTGTCACTGGTCGTGTCACCCATCCAAAAAATAGAACCATTGACACGCCTAAAGACCAGATCGTGCTCATGGGCATGTCAGGCCAAAAATTTTGATTCCGACAACAACAACACCATAACTCACTACATACATCAAACACCAATCACAGCTCATCTCATACCCAAAACACAACACTTGCTCTTCCAACACCAAACTTAACTCTATCTCTTCAATCAAACTCAAAAATCAACACCAAGAAGATCACACACCCTCAAATACACCATAATCAAATATACACATACTATCAACAATCAAACACCAAACTCAAAACACAAACTTAAAAGAAAACAAGGGAATCAAGTGGAAAACTTACCAAAAGTGATGAAAACCCTTAGAATTCCACCTTGATCACTTGAAACACCTTCAAATCTTGAGTTTGGAAAGATAGAACCTCACTTTCTCTCTTGCTATGGAGTTAGCCGGCCAAGGAGAAAAGAAAAGAAGAAGAAGATGAATAGAACACAAGTCAAATCTCTCTTAACCACTCAATTATCTCTTTAATTCTCAACCAAGCAAATTAAATAATAAAATATTCATAAATATCCCCATCCACTTGTTAATTTCCATTTCAATTAATTTAATAATAAATAAATCTTCTTTTGACCTTCCATTTCTTTGACTTGTATATGTTGTATATATCTATATATTTACAACATATACACTCTTCTCCTTACCTCTTTTCTCTTTCCACTTAAACATATATACTTATAACATTTAATTCAAATACAACAATAAATATTCCAAAACTTTTAGGGTATACTTAGGGATATTACACACTTCACTGAAGAGCACAAAGATCCAACACCATAAATCAGTAAGGCATTCAAAGCCATAAACAAAGCTATCTAGTCAGCTTACCAAAAAAAGGTTTGAATTCCTAACCATCACATCATGGAGCTACAGAAACTCCACACCCAAGAACAACATCTTGTTCCATGTATGGAAACCATCATACTAATTCAGACATAAATATGAGAAAGGACTATGAACAAAAATTATCTAGACAGTTCAATAAAGAGGTCATCCAGGATCCCTTGAAGCAAGTACATTGTTTGATAGAGATCCCATCTTTGCAGACTTAGATGAGATCAAGATAAGAACTACACATGCCAGATTCTCTTGCAAATGCATTTGATATGTGGGCAGCCCCCACTGGACATGGTCCCACTTGTTCCAACCCAGTCCAAGTTGGTCCAAATAATGCCAAAAATCTTTTCATGCTCAGGTCATGTAAAAAGAAAAGAAAAAGGGAAAAGAAAAAGCTCACTAAGATAAAAACCTAAAAGGGCACTCAGGAAAAAAATTAGATCTAAAAAATGTTTTACTTAAATCAAGAGTTGTAAAAGTTAAGCTTCCAATGAAAGTCAAAATTTTAAAGTCATATCACTCAGGGAGTAGACCCTAAAGTTATCATTTAAACCTTAGCTATAGGTGTAGCCTCCTCCTTAATGTCTCCCTCTAATCCAATCACCAAGGTTCAGTAGTTATGCCTTCTTATAGGACCATGAAACAAACACATACAACCAACCAAGTTACTATAAATCCAGACCTCATCACCAAATGAAATCACCAATCATTTCCACTTGAACTGTGGTCTTAGAAAGCTCATCTCATGAATGACTAAGATCATAACATCACCCTATAATAAAAGAAGCATTCAATAAATAATGTTCAAATTACCAACCTCATTTCCCTATGCTTCAAGCTAGACATAATGGTTTACCAAAGGTTAGCTATGAGCTCATTGCTCTAGCAACCATTCATTAAATATATAAATCATCAAGGAGAAGCTAGCTTCTTATATAAGATGAGTTCCACAAGAATTAGAGGCAAACACTCTTCACAAGCACAAACTAATTTGTTAAACCATTAGCCTTGAACCATACTTGCACGAGCCTAAGTAGCCCCTTTGCCTTACTACCCATAATCCAGACCATCTTCATAAATAAGAATCGAAAACCAGTCAACTAAATCATTAGTTTTAAGCCATATTTGGACAAGCCCAAGCGGCCTCTCTACCTTTTTCAAGGGCAAAACCTATAACGGAAATAACCATACTCAAATTTTAAATCTCTCAGTACCTAAATAAGTTTTCATTCAAATCTAAAGATCCCATTCGGGCATGAATAAACTTTCATTTCAACCTAAAAACCCATTTTAGCACAGCCTTCCAAAAAGCATGACTAGACTAGACTAAAGCCTTGGAAATCAAACCATTCCATTTAAGCCAAAACAATAAATTTAAGCCATTTGCCTTAACCATCTCACCCAAAGGCTAGATCTAGACTCCATCCTTCATATCCTAAACATTTTCCAAGATAGTGGTCCATAACTAAAAGAACTAAAGGCTATATTTGATATAAGCCTTCAAAACCAAACATCCCTTAAACCAAAGTTTAATAGGAGCCAATACAAAGAAAGTTGTATCCTTCCTAAATTAGCATACCACAGTCTATCTAAGCCAATCACAACTTGCTTGCTTAACTAAACCAAAGTTCCATAATGAACCAACTCATCCCCATAATTGAACCTGAGGCCAATCCCTCTAAAATAGGTTAAATCTAACTACAAATCCTCCAAAAAGAGTTAAGCCTGAGGCCAAGCCTCCAAGATGAGCCGACTTATGGAAAAGCCCTTCAAAAGTAATTTAGACCTAAGATAAAATCGTCTAAAGTAGGTCAAACCTCCTAGTATAAGCCAATTTGAGGATAAGCCCATTAAATAAATTCAAACATAACTTGAGGCCAAGTCTCTTGAAAATTAGGTAAGCTTGAGATCAATCCCTCTCAAACAAGCCAACCTTGAGGCTAATCCCTCCAAAGAATAGTCAAAACCAAAAGCCAAGCCCTCCAAGACAAGTCAAGGGATGCATCATTTAGAATAGGTTAAACCTAAAGCCAAGCCCTTCAAATCAAAATTAAAATATGAGTCTAGAGCCATGCCCCTAATAAAAATTAAGGCTAAGCCACCATAACAAAAAACATCTAAGGCCAAGCCCCTCAAAAGAAAACTTGAGGCAATGGCCCACTAAGATAATTATGACTTACTAGAGGGCAAGGCCTCTAAACCAATTCAAATCTAAATTAGCCTAACCATGGTCAAATCCCTCATATTGAAAGGTTAAAACCAACCATAGGTACTAAAGCTTTACAAAAGTACCTCTAGTCTTTCAAAATTAACTATTAACCATGCAAATAAGCAAAATGGCCATCCCTTGAATTTAGGGGGGCATCCCTCTAGATCCTATTTACTATCAACTGAGAGCTTAGGTTTCAAGGTACCTAAAATCCTCAGTTTTATTCCTAAGCCAAACTTAGGATTGTCCTTTACCATTATTCTGGGTAATATCCCTAAAATTCAACAATGAAATTAATCTTGGGTTAAAACCCTAGAGACATTCCTTCATATGTATTCAAGGTCAGCACCTTGGAACTCAAACCTCCACAACCATCATTCGAGGTGAAATCCTAGAATCTAATTTTCAAATTAATGCTAGGTTAGTACCCCTAGAGCCTAATCTTCTTATATATTCAGGGCCAACACCTTAAAATTCAACTTTCAAAACCATCTTACGTAAGAGCCCTAAAACTCAAACCTCGATTCAGTAACCAAGACAACAACATCATTATAGAACAATTAAAATAAGACTAGAAACCAACTTATGGTATAAGCATATAGAGATAAAGTTTACATAAACATCTTTAGTCAAACCTAGATGGTCCTTCCTTTACCCTATTAGGGTAGGTTTACATAGACATTTTAGGGCAAAAACATATAATGGGCCTTTCCTCACCCATTTGGAGTAGGTTTACATAAATATTTTAGGTCGAACCTAGATAAGCCTTCCCTTATCCTATTAGGGTAGGTTTACATAGATATTTTAGGGCAAGAACCTAGAATGGGCCTTCTCTCATCCATATAAGGAGTTTTACATAAGCATCTTAGGTCAAACCTAGATAGGCCTTCCTTTACCCCTATTAGGATAGGCTTATAATGACATTTTTAGGTCAAACCCAGATTGGCCTTCCATTACCCCTATTAGGATAGGTTTACATAAACATTCTAAGACAACCTTAGAGTGAATAATTATCTCATTACATGACATGACATGGCAGCTGAGCGAGGAGAGGGAGGGTCTTGACCACCTTTCCTAATAACAATCCCACAACTGTTCTTCCCCTTATCCTTTGAAGCAACTTTCTTCTTAAGAGCCATATTTATAGAGATAGAATGTGAGTTTTGAAATAAAACAACAAATAGGCGAGAAAAAGCTTAAAAGAGTGCTTTAGTGGGGTTTGAGTGCTTAGGGTAGTTTAAGGCTTTAGAAACATTAAAGAACTTTTAAAACTGATAATGGGTGGTATTTATAGAGAGAAAAATGAAAAAAGTAGCCATTTTTTGCTATTAAAAGGGAAAAACTGTCAAAAATTACATATTTAAAATAGTTATATTTTTTCTGCAGAAAAAGGTTGTCACGACCGTCCCGATGTTCAGTGCCAATGCAAGAACATGGCTCATGACCATGAGCCAGGTAGGACTCTCGCTACCAAATTGACATGTCATAATAGTTGAGATATTTTATTTTCTCACCTCTGATATTCCCTTTGGTGCGACCGCTAGCTCTTAAACCAATTCAAAAACAATAGGTTTGTAAAACAAAGTTTAGACATGGTTGACTATTAACGCATGATCAAGTGAATGTTGTTGAAAAAATTTGGTTGTCCATGAACAGGGAATCTTGTACAATGCCAAATTCATTCAATCAATCATAACAAGCAAACAACATACACAAATAATCAAACATTCAACTAATTAAAGATAACAAAAGTAAGTATATAAGCAACCAAATAATGGGAATTCAATGCATATGTTAAGCAAATGCAAGATTTTTCAATTTATGGTGCTCCCATTAAGTATCTTAAGATTTTGCTTCATCAAATTTAATCTTTCCTCATTTAATAGTTTTGTAAAAATATCCATAAGTTGGTTTTGAGTTTTACTAAACTCTAAAACACATTGTGTTTTGAGCATTATCTTTAAGAAAGTGATGTCTAATGTCTATATGCTCAGACCTAGAATGTTGGATAGGACTTTTGGATAGATTAATGGCACTAGTGTTATCAAATTTGATGGAAATATGAAAAAACACTTTACCAAAATCAAGCAATTGTTGCTTCATCCATAGGACTTGTGTGTAATAAAAGCAACCCGTAACATATTCAACTTCCGTAGTAGATAGAGCAACTGAAACTTGTTTCTTACTAAACAAAGAAACTAGGCAATCACTAAGAAAGTGACATGCCCGATAGTGATCTTCTTATAAAATAGGCTACCGATAAAATTGATATCCGAATATCCTAGAATGCTAAAAGATTTGTCCCTAGGATACCCAAATTCTAAATGCAATGCACCACTTAAATATTTTAAAATTCTCTTTGTAGCATTCAAATGTGACTCTTTTGGATAAGATTGAAATCTAGCATAAAGACACACGCTAAACATTATATTCGGTCTAGATGTGGTAAGATCAAGTAGAGATCCGATAATACCTTTATATTTCTTCTCATCTACTTTCTTACCATTATCATCCTTTTTCAACTTTAAAGATGTGCTCATGGGAGTTTTGCTAGCCTTGCAACTATCCATCCCATACTTCTTAAGAAGTTACTTAGTGTACTTACATTTCATCCTTGTATTGCTTAATTTGTAGACTAAGAAAGAATTTAAGGTCACCCATCATGCTCATCTCAAATTCCTTAGTCATACAAGAAGCAAATTCTTAGCACAAGGCCTCATTAGGAGCACCGAATATAATATCATTAACATAAATTTGAACAATTAAAATGTCATAAAATTTCTTTTTAATAAAAAGAGTTGTTTCTAATTTTTCTTTTGTAAAACCATTTGCTAAAAGATGTGAACTTTGTAAACCAATTTTCCAAAAATTATACAGTGATATGATATGGCAGGTAATTATAGATTTTTTATTTTTTATTTCCATAAAATACCCCCCCTCAAAGTCATTTTTCTGTAAATGGGGGTAAAATTGATATTTCAATTGTTCAAAATTTTAAATTATTATTTATAAATTTTAAAAAAATTAAAATCAGTATGTTGTTGGCACATTGTAGTGTGTCATTGTGTATGTGTGCTAAAGGCACACGATTGTTGCCAGCAAGCCATTACCTTCTGCCAACGGCATGGCCATGCAATAAAGAATGGTTCCCTACTATATAGCATGTAGCAATATTTATTTCTTTATTATTTATTTTATTACAATTTGGGCCTAAAATCATTTATCAGAGTCTAGTTTAAAATATAAAGGATCGGGATCGAACTCTTGTAAGGCAATCCCAGTCTTGGCTCAAGCCTAGAAAACTCAGTCCACAGTTTGGGTTGGTAAACCAGACTATACTCTCTGGGCCAGGCCAATTTTTTACCTGAACCTTGGCCATGGCTATCTAGGATGGAAAGATATATCAAGCAAAAAAAATATATTTTGGATACTAATGATAATGTAGTTAGTTTTGTAATACCAAACCATTTTTTAGGAATGACCTTATTGAAATGCTATAACCATTATGACTGGTTGCCACAATGGCCCATTTAATACTCAAAATGGAGACAATTCATTATTAATCAATAAATTTAAAATTCTGGCTTAAGATAGTTTATTCATAATACATATAGGTACATTGATCAAGTATTAATATCAACATTTGTTAAGCGATGGCATCCTAAAGCTAATAGCTTCCTTATGTAGTGGGGGGACATACATTGGATGACGTCTCAAAAATATTGAAAATTCTAGTTACTGGAATGCCCATATGCAAGCCATATGAAATAAACTATTATGGAGAAGTTGAGACAAAGGTGAGGTGTGTCACTTCATCTTTCATGGTTGCATGTAAATTATGTATGAGTTAAGGATACATACTTTGATGCTTGCAATCATCATTATTTCAAGGTTTACATCCTATTGCTTCTTGGTTGCATCACATTTGCAGATAAATTAGCTATATAGGTCCCTTGAATTTCTTTATTCTTTAGGGGATGTTGATCATGTTAACTACTATGCTTGGGGTGCGACAACTCTAGCCCACTTATATAGATAACTTGGACTATTATTAAAGTCAAAATGTTGGTAGATCGGTGGACCCTTTTTTTTATTTCAAGTGTGGGTCCATGAACAATATCCGCATCTTCAATCCTATCTTAATGTGATCTATAGTGTAAAACAACCACGAGTGTGTTGTTGGTTGATGTCTAGTGATTTTAGGGTGATAAACCTCAACTTTAATCGGCTAGAGAGGGATTAGATTTACTTTTTCCCATTTTTGTAACATTCTTGACTTATTTTACATTAATAATTTAAATATAATATTTTACTTTAATTCTATCTTGATAGTAATATATTGTCTTGATAGAGAGGGATTAAATTCTGTCTTGATAGTAATATATTTATAAAATTTTCTAATTCCATTATTTTTAATGTGTAAGTAGTAATCAATGTCTTTCATTACATAGATTGTGTGGGATCCATATAGAAGTTAGCAAGTAAAGCAACCATTGCATTCTATTTCATTCTATAAAAGGCTCCATTATTGTAGATCCTTGATTTTGGTCCTAAGCTAGTCCGATCCTAATTAAGGAAAGTCTAGTAAAGTTAGTTCAATTCTTAATGGCTTAAACCTATTTTAAAGCCTTTAATTAGATTGGTTCAATTTTATTAGGTCTAAAATAAGCCGGTTCAATTTTAAATGCCTTAAAAATGGTTTGATTCGAATTTAGAAGGGTTGGGTATTGATCCAAGTCGATATGGGACATGTCCAAATCGAATTGGAATATCCAATTCTATATGGACCATTCCATATTGATTTGGTAGCACCAAATCGATATGGAAGGGAGTCCATATCGAATTATTGGCCAACCAATTCGATATGGACCATTCCATATCGAATTGGTCCACCAATTCTATATGGATTTGGGTCCATATCGAATTGGTTGGCTACCAATTCGATATAGACCATTTTGTATTGAATTTGGACTCTTAATTCTGCTCCATATTGAATTAATCTAATTTTAATTTTACATGGATACGGTTTTATGAGATTGATCTAGATTAAGCTCGATTTGGAATCTGTTTTAACCTAGTTGGTTTCCTATAAATAGGAGATTAATAAGTTAAACAAGGGGACTGATCAAACAACAAGATGGAAAATTTGATTAGCGAACTGGCAGACAAGAAAGGAGGAAAAGAAACACAAAAAAGAAAGGAGGCAGAAGCATCAACAAAGCAACACAGAGAGAAAGAGAAGAGATAGTAGTGGTTTTATCAAACCCTAATTATCAAGAAGCAATTAAAAGGCAGCAAACATATAACAATTGTCTCAAGCAGAGGCAGTGGTTTCCCTCAACCAATAACAAAGCAGATTCAGGTAGTGATAACATCGTGGCTTGGATCAACGTTCTTTAAATTTGGTGGAGCCAACAAGTAGAGGTTTAGTTTTTCTTAAACTCTTTAAATTTATAGTATGCTTCTCTTATTTCAACCATTGCCTTGCAATTACTTAAGCCTTTAGTAAAGTAGTTTTCATTTCAATAAGAAAATAATATCATCATGTAGTAGTTACTTTCACGTTGCTTCACAGTTACAATTTCAATCAATATATTCTCATATAATAAAAGCCATTATCAAGTAGTAATAAATTGTTACTTCGGGCCGTAACCAAATATAAGTATTAAACCTAATAATGTTTCTAAAAACCTTTAAACCCTAGCTTTATTTCCAAAACCCTAATTTAGCATTCTAAACTTTTAGAAACCTGATTTATATATTAAGACCCTAGTTTTACATATCTACTATTCAATGAAATATTAAAACCTAGACTTGATCATTTAATTTATTAATGTGTGTTTGTGATGGATGATTTATTTTTGTTTTATTTATAATGAATGGTTGAATGTTTTTATTAGTCTATTTTAATATTGAAGAATGTAAGAGGTATGTTTTCACTTTGTGGGTACCTAATTAGTTAGGTTCAATGTAATTTAATTTATTTTGGACATTGGACATTATAAGGGCATGTCTCCATCCAGTATGGGTGCCCATTTATTTTGTTTAAACTTATTGTGATTTTAATAAAGTGATTACTTATTTTTATAATTGTATGTAGTATGGATTATATTTTAATAAGTTAAGAATTTAATAATATTTAGACCTGAAAAGGAGGTCGATTCCAATGAACTAGGCATTATAGGGGTGGGCCATTTCTCACCTTCCCCATATATACCCAACTTTCTGAACCCAAATAGGGGATTAGGGATTCCTTAGGAATTGAGTCATCCACACCTTTCTATTTTTTTTCCCGTATAGGTGCCGACTCTATTTTTTCTAGGTTTAGGCTCGTGTTCTCTAAGGCCCTAAGCCTAATAGTACTGAAGTCGCAAGAACCATTCTACATGAGAGTGGGGGCAAAAATCTCCACTCACAGTGGCGACTCCATTGGGGATAAGAGAAGTTGATTCCGTTGGTTTTTATATTATTTTATTCTTTCTTATTATTATATTATCCATTGCATCATTTAGATTTCATTGTGTGCGTGAGTTAGGATACCCATGTTACCCATGTTGTGTTCTATAAGGGATACTATACTTTCACTCAAGGTATGGAGATCAAGCATGGCATATCCACTCATAGCCTCATACCTTTTGGTATATACTTGCTATGAGAGCCTAAACTTTTCAACCCAAAAGACTAAAGCTCATGTAATTGGCCTAGTTATTTTCCTTAGGTTTTTCCACAAATGCTTGTTTTTGACTATGACTAATTTATCTTGGTGTAAACCATGGCTTATTTGGTTTGTTCTTTTTCTAATATGACATAATCATATTGTAAGCTCAAAATATTTTTTTCCTTTAAATCCAAAAGACCAAATACCAAAATTTCAAAATCTTCGAGATAGTCTTTTCAAGATAGGTCAAAAATATTTTTCAACCGTATGGCCCAAACTTAAAAGCCCAAAGGCTTTGAAACAAAATTACAAATTATTTTCTTAAAAAGAGCTTACAAATCATTCAGGTCAATTATGGAATATCAAAAATTAACTGTGAGCCTAGCTTATACCAAGAATTATTAATCATTGACTTGTTTTTAACATGAATCATTAGTTATTTTTTCAAATGGAAAATTTATTTATGATAAACCTCTTAATTTAGTTTTAATTCAATATAGCATAAAAGTTGTTTATTTGAGATTCAATGGATTAAAGCCTAATTAATGGGAATTATCATAAACTGACTTTCATGTTTGAAAACATAACTATTGGTTAAAATCATTTGAAGAAATTTTTTGAAAAGAGAATATCCCATGTTGATATTTTGTTGACCATGTACCTAGGAAAAGAGACTTGTTATTCGTGTGTGGAAGTTATAAAGTTGAAAGAAACGTCCTAATTACCTTTGTTTTCTTGTTGTTTGTGCATACATGCATACATGCAAACACACTTTGTATTACATGGCATTGATCCTTTCTGGCTCAAAAACCTAGAGTACAGCAATTTAGAAGCATACAACACCACCACCTATAACAATGATTTTGATTCAAGTGCTTCGTTGGGAGGATGGTTGCAAACCAGCTAAGGGATACAGTCGATGAAATTGTCAAAGCTAGGATGGCTGAGGTACGAGATCAATTGGTTAAAATTATGAAGACCCATTTGATTAAAATTCTGGAGATCATCAACAATGCTAATGAGGCATCTCCTATTAACATAAAGAAGAAGGGAAAGGCAACATTAACAAAGAACAGGCCCACTAATAGAGATCAAATAAAAAATGATGGGTCAATCCCTATTATACTAGATCAGTCAAACCATGTGCTATCTAAGTGGAACAATAAGGGCAGCTACCACCCTAGTGGGCAAAGTCAAAGGGAAAGAAGAGGTATTGAGAAAAATGCAACAACAGAATCAGCAAAGAAGCATAAATTTTCAAACTTGGGAAAACCTTTGTCAAAGATGTTAGAAAATCTAATAAAGATGGATTTCCTACAACCTTTGGCACCTCGGCCTCTACATAAGCCTCTGCCATCAAATTTTGATGCCAAGGTCTTCTGTCAATTCCATCAAGTGCAAGGGCATGAGACAGATAAGTGTGTTTGATTAAGGCATGAGATCCAAGATTTGATTGATAGTGCAAAACTGCCTAATCCTAATGAGCCTAACACTAATAATAATCCTCTGCATAAATTTGGAAAGGCGTCATTGCTTGCAACCTTGATGATGGAGGGAGGATTGGAAGAGAGTTTTATCTTGTCATCTTGTCATGATATGGATGGAGAAGCTGATAAAAAGGATGTGATATTAAGCAAACTTGGACTAACTGTGGATGATGAATCAATGATCCTTGATGATGGAAAAATCCTTGCCCTTGGTATGTCTAAATAAATGAAGCATCTTCGACCCCAACTCAACAAACTTTCCTTGGCTTGTTTGGTTTTTTTTCATTTTATTTCTTTGGTGTTTTCTGGAACAATTATATTTTTCAAATTAAGATTGTTTGAATAAATTATTTTTATTAAATTTTTGTTGGTCTTTGTTCATTTTGGTGCCCAACCAATGATGAATCTAGCTTGATGTTTATAAATTAGCGTATCTATACATCATGATTCAAATGACTTTACTAGGTGAGAGAATTTTTCTATTGCATTGAGTTGTGTATGCTTACTTAGAGAGGGCTCATGCATAATAACCTTTGTTTAGGTCCTAGTCGATCTTAGAATATGCTTTGATAAACTTTCGAGGCAAAATTAAACTCTACTTATTTAAGAGAGAGATTATCTAGGCATTGTTTGGTAGCCAACAACTAGAATCCACCTAATTAAATATCAATCCCTAGTTGTCCCTTTGAGCCTTCAAAAATTTTAGCTTACTTTTCATTGGCTTGCAAACTCAATGACCCACCCTGAGTTGTTATTACACTTTTGACAAGTCTTATAATCACCAAGAAATGAAAGGGAAATAAGATTGAAGAAAGGAATGCATAGTCAAGACCACAAGGATGGTAAAAGATTACCTAAAGTAGATTTAATATCTCCAGTCTCTGTCATCATTGAGATAAAGTTAGGACAATGAAGTATTTATCCTCATTGAAGTAGACTCACTCTACTCCACTCATCCATAGTCAGAAGTATAGAATGGTGCAAGCAAGACAATTCTTTTGGAGCAAGGACCCAACAAAAAAATAAACAAATAAAAAAAGGAAAAAATACAAAAAAAGATAGTAAAAGCAAAAACAAAAGGCAAAAAAAGCAAAAAAAATGAAAAAAAAATAAAAAAAAATAAAAATGGGTCTTAAGTTTGTACAAAAGTAAAAGAAAAAGATGAAGATTGTATTAATCAGTTTTATATTTCTTCCACTGAGATAGAAGGAAATTAAAGTCTAGCAAGATTATTCCTAGCTGCCAATGGCTCCAACTAAAGATTATAGTGTGAAGATTTGTCAATAGTGTCACATCAGCCTTAGCTCAAATATAGCTTTCATTTAACCCATGTCCCTTATAGATCCCGTTTCAAGCCTATTAAAGACATGTTGATCTCTCTTGGTAGGTAGAGTCTATTATTGGAGATAGTTTGAACAAGCAGGCATATGTGATAGACAATATTTAAATTCGATGAGACCTTTGACCAAGTAATATGTATATGCCTATCTGAAGTGTAACAGTTCTTGTTTAAATGAAAATGGCTCCCGAGTTTAGTATGGTAACTAGGGTTGTCATATTATAGATATGTTAATTTGGAAAATCGAGTCCTGAGGTACAATGACACTGATTTGACAAAGTCAAAATTTGATTTTAAGAAAAAATGTATTTTTGTTTTCTTTCATCCACAGCCTTCAAGTTAAGGGAAGTATGTTGTATTATCAAACCTTGAAGGAAATAATGGGCAAAAGAGGGCTAATGAAAGAATCACTTACAAGGTCATGTCATGAAGCAGTTATCAACCAAATGGATACCTCCCATGTCTTTGGCTACCATGGTTGGGGCCTCCACTACTCATGTTTTCAACATCTTAAAAGCCATAAATGCGAAGCCTTTGTCATTCCAATTCAAGACCTGAACGTGCATCTGGAAGAAACCAATGAGAAAACTTCAGCTGATCACCTCAGTCTGTGAGTCGATGGAACCACTGTAAGTATCATCCAATCATATCATGCATACATAAGTATATCACATTGCATTTTTGTCTTGTGTTCCTATTCTTTGTCAAGGTAAACAATAGATACTTTATGAAACAAATGAGAAGCAGATATGGAATCAGGGGACATGGAAGGCCCATTGCTTGAGGAAGCACCAGTCACTTTATAAAAATAGAGATGCATACTTGTGCAAGGAATTAGACAAAACACAAACATTAATCAGAGCCTGCATGGAAAAAATCATTGGTTTGAGCCTACACAAGGGGCAAAACTTCCTCTTTTCAATTTTAAGTTTATGTGTGTATAAAATATTTGTAGACTCACTTTCAATATTTTGTCATATAGGACCAAAGAGAGGATATGAGGACTAGCTAAAAAATAGGTGAACTTTTTACAAAAGAAATAACAAAAAGAATGGAATAAAAAGAAAATTAGAACTCTCAAATGAATGAAGATGCAAAAGACAAAAGATCAGTCCAGCTAGAAGAGCTGAAGTCAATGTAGGATAGATGTCCATGGATGAAGATCCATGTTGAAGGATGAAGACTCGATATCCAAAGAATAAAGATTCATTTTAAAGGGTGAAGACCCAATCTCCAAAGGATGAAGATCCATTATGAAGGCTGAAGACCCTATCTTCAAGGATGAAGATCCATTTTGAAGGGTGAAAACCCAATGTCCAAGGATGAAACCCATAATCCATTGAGGAATAGAATAACCAGCTATAAGAAAGCCAAAATTTCCAGATGATAGAAGGTCAGTCCAGCTAGAAGAGCTAGAATCGATCCATTGAAGAATGGAGCAAGTGGCTAGAAGAAAGCCATGATAGAAGATCAATCAGCTAGAAGAAAGAGAGGATATGAGGACTAGATAAAACATAGCTGAACTTTTTGCAAAAGAAAGAACAAAAAGAATGGAACAAGAAGAAAATTAGAACTCTCAAACAAATGAAGATGCAGAAGGTAAAAGATTAGTCCAGCTAGAAGAGCTGAAGTCAATGAAGGACAAATGTCTGTGGATGAAGGTCCATGTTAAAGGGTGAAGTCCCGATATTCAAAGGATGAAGATCCATTTTAAAGGTGAAGACTCAATATCTAAAGTATGAAGATCCATTTTAAAGGGTGAAGACCCAATCTCCAAGGATGAAGATCCATTTTGAAGGGTGAAGACTCAATGTCCAAGGATGAAGATCCGAGGTCCAAGGACGAAAACCATTTTAAGGGTGAAGACTCACAATCCATTGAGGAATGGAATAATCAGCTAGAAGAAAGCCAAAGTTCTCAGGTGACAGAAGGTTAGTCCAGCTACAAGAGCTAGAATCGATCCATTGAAGAATGGAGCAAGTGGCTAGAAGCAAGCCATGATAGAAGATCAATCAGCTAGAAGAGCTAAAATTAATTGGCTAGAAGAAAGCCAAAATTCTTAAACTAATAGAAGGTCAATCAAATCTAGTCTCGGGTCCAAGTATCCAGTCTTAGGTCCTTGTACCCAAATCAAATCAAGTCTTAGATCTAAGTACCCAGTCTCGGGTCCAAGTATCCAAATCATATTTAATCTCAGGTCTAAGTACCAGTCTCGGGTCTAAGTATCCAATTTCAATTTAGTCTCTAGTCCAAGTATCCAAATCAACCAATCCAGCCTTGGGTCTAAAACCCAAATCACTTTTTTTGAGTCTAGAGCTCAATCTGGGTCCAAAACCTAAATCAGCTTGGGTCCATAACCCAAACCAATCTGGGTCTAGAACCCAAATCTTTTTTTAGTTCAAAACTCATTTGAGGTCCAAAACTCAAATTCTTTTTGAGTTCAAAACTCATTTTGGGTCTATAACCCAATCAACCTCAGTTTAGAACCCATCCTCATCCAAATCAGCTCAAAATCATGTTGTTTTTCACTCTCCTCTGCTGAAGTCTCAGATCGTTCAAGCAAGGGGCAAACTATAGACCCTTGATTTTGGCCCTAAGCTAGTCCGATCCTAATTAAGGAAGGCCTAGTCAAGTTTGGTCCATTCTTAATGGCTTTAAAGCTTTTAATTAGATTGGTTCAATTTTATTAGGCCTAAAATAAGCCGGTTCAATTTTAAATGCCCTAAAAATGGTTTAATTCGAATTTAAAAGGGTTGGGTATTAATCCAATTCGATATGGACATGGCCCATATCAATTTAATTAGCTACCAATTCGATATGGACCATTCCATATTAATTTGGTAGCACCAAATCAATATGGAAGGGAGTCCATATCGAATTGGTGGCTCCATATCGAATGGGTCCACCAATTCGATATGGAAGGGAGTCCATATCGAATTGGTGGCTCCATATTGAATTAGTCCACCAATTCGATATGGATTTGGGTCCATATCGAATTTGTTGGCCACCAATTCAAAATGGACTATTATGTATTGAATCTGGACTCTTAATTCTGGTCCATATCGAATTAATCTGATTTAAATTTGACATGGATACGATTTTATGAGATTGATCCAGATTAAACTCGGTTTGGAATCTATTTTAACCTAGTTGGTTTCTTATAAATAGGTGATTAATAAGTTAAACACGAGGACTGATCAAACAACAAGATGACAACTTTAATTAGCAAACCGGTAGCCAAGAAAGGAGGAAAAGAAATACAGCAAAGAAAGGAGACAAAAGCATCAATGAAAAAGAGAAGAGACAATAGCAGTTTTATCAAACCCTAATTATCAAAAAGCAATTAAAAGGTAGCAAACATATAACAATTGTCTCAGGCAGAGGTAGTGTTTCCCTCAACCCATAACAAAGTGGATTCAAGCAGTGATAATGTCGTGGCTTGGATCAACATTTTTTTAAATTTGGTGGAGCCACCAAATGGAGGTTTAGTTTTCTTAACCTCTTTAAATTTACAGTATGCTTCTCTTATTTCAACCATTACCTTGAAATTAGTTATGCCTTCAGTAAAGCAGTTTTCATTTCAATAAGAAAATAATATCATCATGCAGTAGTTACTTTCACGTTACTTCATAGTTACAATTTCAATCAATATATTCTCATATAATAAAAGCCATTATCTAGTAGTAATAAATTGTTACTTCGGGCCATAACCAAATATAAGTATTAAACCCTAATAATGTTTCTAAAATCCTTTAAACCCTAGCTTTATTTCCAAAACCCTAATTTAGCATTCTAAACTTTTAGAAACCTGATTTATATATTAAGACCTAATAATGTACCTCATTAGTTAGGTTCAATGTAATTTAATTTATTTTGGACATTGGACATTGTAAGGGCATGTCTCCATCCAGTATGGGTGCCCGTTTATTTTGTTTGAACTTATTGTGATTTTAATAAAGTGATTACTTATTTTTATGATTGTATGCAGTATGGATGATATTTTAATAAGTTAAAAATTCAATAATATTTAGACTTGAAAAGGAGGCCGGTTCTAATAAACCATGCGTTATGGGGGTACTGGGACATTTCTCACCTTTCCTATGCATACCCAACTTTTCAAACCCAAATAAGGGGTTTGAAATTCCTTAGAAATTGAGTCTTCCACCCCTTTCTATTACCCCGGCCTGTCAAGGTGGCGACTCCATTTTCTCCAGATTTAAGCCCTTATTCTCTAAGGCCCCGAGCCTAACAGTTTCGAAGTTGCAAGAACCATTCCACATGGGAGTGGGGATGAAAATCCCTGCTCACAATTATATTTGTGGATGTTGTTGAGTTGCATTGTCCCAATTGAGTATTACATCAATTTGGATTTGTGTAACTATTTTGTCAATGGTCATGCCAATAGAGGACAACATAGGAAGAGGATATGGAAAACAATTAAATGGTGTCATCAACCAACTTAATATATATTGGAGGGAGTGGCCGTTAATCTTGGTCTTGAACATAGGATAGTACAATGCTTATTAGTGTTAGTTTTGGTGATGTTGTGTAACATTCAATAAAATAATATTAACAACAACAACAACAACAACAACAAGAATAATAATAATAATAATAATAATAATAATAATAATAATAATAATAATAATAATAATAATAATAATAATAATAATAATAATGAAAAGAAAGAAGATTAAGAGAGATTTGGTATGGGGAAATGAACTAGGTGAAACGGTTGAAAGATTGGGAAGAGAGAAAGTTGGTTGAAAATTTAAAAAATAAAATAATATAACCATATTTTATATTAATAAAGGGAGTGAGTTGTTGTTATGTAATTGGGTGTGTGAGTGTGGATTTGCGTGGAAAGTCAATCGGGGAAGAGAGTGGGAGGGAGAGAAGACAAAGAATGAAAGAGATGAAAGAGAAAGAGAAGATTGAAGCTTCGAGTAATAGTATATCCACCATCTGACCTTCGATCACTGCCACTCGTCCACCATCGATTTCATTTCGCGACGATGAATCTAGGGAGGGGTGACTTATCACCAACCGATGCCAAAGAAAGCCACACCTCATGTTTGAAGGTGATGCCTTCTGCCAGCTTCGGAGCCATTTTTCAGCCAACTCGGACCTCTTTTCTGTGTAAGATAGGTATCATTAGACTCCTCTCTTCCTAAGATTTCATTTGCAACCTCATTTGCAATTTTTGGACTAACATAAAATTTTGCCCATATTCCCTACAGCTTTCAATGCCATTTCGACCAATTTTCAGAGAGTGAGGAAGAGTAATATATATTTTTGAAATTCTTTCTCTAATATGAATGTGTTGATACCCATTTTACCATATAATTCTTTCGACAAAAAATTCTCTAGCAGAACCCTGGCATAGGATTGGTGAGTACTTCCCACAACACTTGTTACGCATTAAATATTTAATTTTATCTCGCATGACAATTATAGAATTTATGGGGATACTAATTAAATTTTATAAGTTTGATTTTAATTTAATAAATTATTTGAGAGGAATTATGTTAGTTGTTTGTATTTTTAGAGGCTAGTTTAGAATAAATTCTATTAAATTTTTAGTTCGATTTTTTTAGTCATTGAATTTCTATTATGTAGATTCTGTAATTAATGTCATAATATTTTTAAGATATTTTATTTCATAAACCATTCAGTATTAGATCCTACTGGTCCCAGGCTAAGTGATTGATTAAGTCAAGTTTTTTGTTTCTTCACTTAAACTATGAGTGATACAAAGTGATACTTTCAAATATATTTTCTTGTATTTCATGCATTTGCACATAATATATGTATATATATTATTAATTATGCATTATTTAAAATTTTAGAATTTCAGCATTTGCCTTTATTTGTTTATTTATATGATGAATATGATATGTGGATGCAAGATAGAATTGGGATGACATGGGATCACATAAGATGTGATATCAATTTTGGATATGAAATGATATGATAATATTATATGATGATGAGCTTAGTACTAACGTGATGGTGGAAGCTTTCTTACGCTCAGCATTGCTTGTTAGCCGAGTAATGCTGCTTGACTAGTGATAGTAGACCTTATGTGTTAGATTCTAAGAGACCATATACTACAAGAAAAATAAGAATTAGCGACAGACAAATCTGTCACTAATTTTAAAAAATCTATCGCTAATAGTCATTAGCGACGAATTTGATTTGTCGCTATTCACGTTGTCACTGAAAAATTAGCGACAAAATTTTGAGTCCATCGATGTTTATCCGTCGCTACTTATACATATTATGCTGCTACTTAATCTTGTCATTCTTTAGTGAACACAAATTTAGCGACAAATTTTATTAATTTAATTTTAAAAAATAAATTAATTTTTTAAAAATAAAATAATTTATTTTTTAAAAAAATAAAATATTTTATTTTTTAAAAATAAAATATTTTATTTTATTTTTAAAAAATTTTATTATTTTTTTTAAAAATAATTTGTTTTAGTTTTTTATTTCTAACACAATTTATTTCCAAAAATTATGTATTTTATTAAATAATTTATTTTAAAAAATATTTATTCAAATAAATAATTTATTTACATAAAAAATTAAATTATTTACCAAATAATTTCTAAAAATAATTTTTTTTCAACTAATTTCTCTTTGAAATAATTTATTCTAAAAATTATTTAATCAATAAAATAATTATTCAATCAAATAATTTATTTATTCTAAAAATTATTATTTTAACCAATAATTTATTAAATATAAAAATAAATTATTTTACTAGATATTTTCTAAAAAATATTTATTCTAATATTTACCTAAAGCATAAATCAATCTATTAAATAATTTCAAAAAGTTTATTCTAAAAATCATTTATTAAATCTAATAATTAATTAAGTCTAAAAACAAAATTATATATTCAATCAAATAATTTATTCAATCTAAAAATAAATTATTCAACCTAATAATTTACAAAAATTATTCTATCAAATAATTTCTAAAAATTGTTTTTCTAAATATTATTTATTCAATAAAATATAATATTTATTTTAAAAATTATTACTAATTATAAAAATATAAATAAGTAAATAAGTAAAAAAAAATACATACCTTTAATCCAAATGCAAGAGAAGAAAAAGGGAAAGAGGGAGAAGAAGAAGAAAAAAAAAAGAAAAGAGAGAGAGAGAGAGAGAGAGAGAGAGAGAGAGAGAGGAGAAAGAAGAAAAAGAAAAGAAGAAAGAAAGAAAGAAAAAATAAAAAATGAAAGTAAAGAAAAGAAAAAAGAAGGAAGAAAGAAGAAGGAGAGAGAGAGAGAGAGAGAAGAAAGAGAAAAAGAAGAAGAAAAAAATAAAGAAAAAAACTGAGAATAATAAATATTAAATTTTTAGTGACGGAATTAAGTTTCGTTGCTAAAAAAAGCGCTTAAATTTAAAATTTTATTACTAATGATGAATTTAGCGACATAATTATGTTCCATAGCTAAAATCGTACACAAAAACTCCGCCTATATTGTAAAATATTTAAAGTTAGAATTTCGTCACTTAGCGACATAATTATATTCCGTCGCTAAAAGCTTGCACAAAAAAATCCGCCCCTATTTTAAAAATATTTGAATGTAGCGATGAAACTTAGCTCCGTCGCTAATTAGCCAGCATAAATGGCATCCATATTTTTAAAATATTTAAAAATTAGCGACGGAATAATTTCGTTGCTAATTCAGATGAAATCAACAACAGGATATAGGTTCAATCACTAATTAGCGACGAAATTAAAATATATGGTTAATTAGTGATCAAAATAAATTATGTCGCTATTTTTATTTATTAGTGATGGATATTTAATATCGTCACTAAATGGCTGGCGCCAGATTTAGCAAGTGATTTTTTCTATTACTAAATCCGTCGCTAACAATTTTCCATTGCTATTTAGCGACGAATAAAAATCTATCACTAATTTTCATCACCAATTTGCATTTTTCTTGTAGTAATATTAGATAAAAAAGAATTAGAATGGTTCTTGCTTTGTTTTGGTAAATGAGCTTCACAATGTCTAGTTGGTGTTTGTTTTGTGGTGCCAATGGGAATAAGAATGGATTATCTCATTCTTGTTATTTGATTAGATAAAATAAATAGGATGATTGACTCAGGAAAAGAAATGAGTTATTCTTTGCTACTTTCCTGTTAATCAATTTTTATTCCTGTGGAATTAAATAAAAAAATACATTCTCTCTTTGAAGAAATTAAAACACAATATCAAACAAATTCTTTTCATCAATCTCCAAAAACAAGTGTAACACCCCTTCCCGACCTACATATGTAAGCTGAGTAGAGGCGTCACACTAACCTAATGTTGCTACCAATTTTACTTAGTCAAATTTTAGTTCCGATTTTTTTTTTCAAAAATTTTTCCATAGTTTCACCTAAAAATTGAGTCCCAAGTGTCGACAAAACCGGTTTTTTTCTTATTTTTAAAAACATTTTACACAAACCAATGCAAACAAAATCATTCTCAGTACACTCCCAATAAATCCCCCTTGTAACCTCAACTACAACCTGCAAAAAGAATTTACACTTCTAGTACAACATAAAATAAAGGTTTTGTGACAATCCCCCATTTTTAAATATTACACAGCGGAAGTTATAAAATATTTACATATTTACATATTAAACATTTCTTTACAAAATATAAAGAAATATACATGATTGGCAAGTCTGCTCTGATCTTTAAGCTCCCAAAATGGATTCAACAAGGTCTACTCTCACTTGGTCTTGAAGAACTCTCGGGTTCAACTCTATCCACTCTATTACCTGCGCGATTAAACACTATCGCGCTAAGCCAACGGCTTAGTAAGATAAAACATGCTAATAGTATGCTTTAATGCAATACAATGCCACATATGCTATTGATAAGATCAACATTATAAATATAAAGTTAACACATAATTATGCATTTCACAAATCATAGTCATATGAGCATACCACATTTCAACATCTTTCCACATTCAACATTACTCAATAACCAACATCTTATTTCATTAACTCATAACATTATTTAGGACATTCATATAACCTTGACACCTATGGGCCCAACAAGTATTTAATACGATATTCAGAGTTCAGAGTTACTGCTTTGGTTCATAGTCACAATTCTCATAGTGTAACAGACCCAGTCTCTTGGACCATCAACTCAACACATTTGAGGAGATCCTCAACCCGGCAAGACTGTTACAAATCATATATTTCATATTCACAATTCTCATAGTGTAACAGACCCAGTCTCTTGGACCATCAACTCAACACATTTGAGGAGATCCTCAACCCGGCAAGACTGTTACCTTTCATCATTTCTTAGGCATGCCACCCAAATCCAGAACTCTGAAACTGAATAACATATTAAACAAACAATTCATTTATTATATACTTACCATTTCCATTCTCAAATTCTCATCACATTTAGGCAAACATGCCTTCTTTCTTTCAATATCATCATCATAGCCAATCACAATGGCATTGTCTCATATCATGTCTTATTTGAATTATCATTTCAATTTCAATGTATATCATTCATGAAACACATAACCATTCACAATGCATAACATAACATTGCTCAATCTCAACAATGCAATTAGGGCAAAGAACAATTGATATGATTCATATAAATAATACATTCTGGTTTTAGACTCCATTTTATCCTTATTTTGAAAATTTGTATAAAATAATCTACTTGACTAAAAATTATAAAATTTTTACAGAATTTATTTTTGTATCTTAAAATCATCCCTTTAAAATTTCAGATCAAACTGAACACAAAATCTTGGTCAAATAGTTCACCTAACCAGACTGCCCCAATTGCCCTGCATCCTGGCAGCAGTTCTGAACTTTGTGAATTCCATAAATCAAATTCAATCAACATGGTTCCAAATTATTTTTCTCAAATACTAGACTCACTAAGAAACAACATATCCAAAATTCAATTGAATATGATTTTTCTACATTTTATTAAAAATCCCGAAATAGAGCTGTCTCAGTTAAGGTACCTGCTGGAACAGGTCTAATAAAAATAATCTTTCTAAACTCATAACCATTCCAAAATCGAATCAACATATTTTTCAGTCATTCTAGACTCATAGAGGCACAACATATCAAAAATTCACTTCAAGAACATTTTTCTAAAATTAATTAAAAATCATACAAGTCACAGCCTTTACTAATCCTAAAACAGAAACAATTTCACTAAACACCAATCTTACTCTTCCATCACCCACACCAACCCAACTTCTCATCTATCAAGCAAAATCAATACTTACAATCATACCATAAGCAACTTAATCATACCACTTCAAAAGAATTGAAGAAATTAGAGAAAAGATCTTACCTTAGTTAAAAACTTCTTAAATCAACACTTGAACACTTAATCTTTCTTCAATTTAAGCTTGAAATCATCAAAACCATCACTTGTCTCTTTCTTTCTCTTTGGCTATGGAGGGCCGGCCATCAACAAGAAGAAGAAGAAGAAATGATGAAGAAAACACAAGTCAAACCTTCTTTAAATATCCACCATGTGATTTTATCCAAGCAATTACCAAAGTGCCCTTATTCACATAATTATCTTTTTGTCTTATATGTGCCCAATTAAGTAATTTACCAATCTCAAATAAATATCTTCTCTTGCATTGACCAAGCCTTTTGACCACTTTATATGTCATATATATTAACATATACACAACATATAAATTTGTCTCTAAACCCTATTTCTTCCCAAAATACATATACATATACTTTCTCTTCTCAATTTCTTTTCTCTTACAATTTAACACATATATTCAATCCAATATATAACAATAACAACAACAACAATATGCAAAACTTCTAGGGCATAAATGAGGATATTACAATTCTCCCCCTCTAAAAAGAAAATTTCGTCCTCGAAATTACCTGATATCAACTCTGAAACAACTGCGGATACTGTTCTCGCATGGATTGTTCACTTTCCCAAGTTGCTTCTTCTTTTCCATGATTTTTCCACAAAATCTTCACCAATGGCACTCTCTTGTTTCTCAACTCTTTCACTTCCCGTGCCAAGATAGCAACTGGTTCCTCTTCAAATGTCAAGTCTGGGCTCACTTCAATAGATTCAAATGGCAACACATGAGATGGATCCGACCTATATCTCCTCAACATAGAAACATGGAATACATTATGAATACGATCCAACTCAGGTGGCAAAGCAAGTCGATACGCCACTGGCCCAACTCTTTCTAACACTTCATACGGCCCAATGAAACGAGGACTCAATTTTCCTTTCCGACCGAACCTCAAAATCTTCTTCCAAGGAGACACTTTCAAAAATACCTTATCTCCAACATCAAACTCTATATCTCTCCTCTTCAGATCTGCATAAGACTTCTGTCGGTCTGAAGCTGCTTTTAACCTGCCTCGAATCAACTTTACTTTTTCTTCAGTTTCTTGAATCAAATCAGGACCAACCAACTTATTATCTCCAAGCTCATTCCAACAAAGAGGTGTCCTACACCGTCTGCCATACAATGCTTCAAACGGTGCCATACCAATGCTGGATTGGTGACTGTTGTTGTAAGCAAACTCCACAAGAGGTAAAAACCTATCCCAACTTCCAGAGAAATCGATGACACAGCTTCTCAACATGTCCTCAATAATCTGTATCACCCTCTCTGACTGTCCATCCGTCTGTGGATGAAAAGCAGTGCTGAAGTGCAGTCGAGAACCCAAAGCACTATGCAAACTCTTCCAAAATCTGGAAGTAAACCTGGGATCTCGATCAGACACTAAAGAAGTTGGAACACCATGCAGTTTCACAATCTCATGGATATACAGCTCAGCCAATCTCTCTAAAGAGTAATCCATTCGAACCGGAAGGAAATGAGCTGTTTTAGTCAATCTATCCACAATCACCCATATGGCATCATGCTTCTTTTGTGTCAATGGCAAACCAGACACAAAATCCATTGTCACTCTTTCCCACTTCCATTCTGGCACTGACAATGGTTGAAGCAACCCGGTTGGAACTTGATGCTCTGCTTTAACCTTCTGACAAGTGAGACATTTCGACACAAAATCTGCAATGTCTCTCTTCAAACCAATCCACCAATAATGCTGTCTCAAATCATGATACATCTTCGTATTACCCGGATGCATAGCAAACATTGACTGATGAGCTTCTTCTAAAATGACTCTTTTCAAATCAGCATCATCGGGTACACACAATCGGTTCTTAAACCAGAGACTCCCATCATCTTTCACAACAAAATCTCTAGTCTTCCCATTCTGACAATCTGAAATAATCTTCTGAATTTTCTTATTAGCCAATTGAGCCTCTTTGATCTGATCCAACAAAATCGGCTTCAATTGCAACTGTGCCAATAATGCACCATCAACACAAGGTACAAAACTGGCATGCAATGCTCTCAACTCAACAAGCAACGAGAGCGAGTAAACTGTTAAACCAGCTAAAGACTTTCGACTCAAGGCATCAGCAACAACATTTGCTTTACCTGGATGATAGTCAATCAAGCAATCGTAGTCTTTAATCAATTCTAACCATCTCCTCTGACGAAGATTGAGTTCTTTCTGGACACCCAAATACTTCAAACTCTTGTGATCAGTGTAGATGAAACATTTCTCCCCAAACAGATAATGGCGCCAAATCTTCAATGCAAAAACAATGGCAGCCAATTCCAAATCATGGGTCGGATAGTTAAGCTCATGCGGTTTCAAATGTCGAGATGCATAAGCTATAACTTTCCCTTCCTGCATCAATACACACCCCAAACCTCTATGTGAAGCATCACTGTAGATCACATATGGTTTGCCTTCAACAGGTAAAGTTAAAACAGGCGCTTGAGTCAACATTTCTCTCAACTGCTCAAAGCTAGCCTGACACTGATCCGTCCACACAAATCTCACTCCCTTACGAAGCAATCTGGTGAGTGGAGTAGCTATCAAAGAAAACCCTTTCACAAACCGCCGGTAATAGCCTGCCAACCCAGAAAACTTCTAATCTCTGTCACTGATTTAGGTGGATTCCAATTCAATACAGCTTCAACTTTGCTCGGATCAACTTTAATGCCTTCTGCTGAAACAACATGTCCGAGAAAAGCTACCTGATCCAACCAGAACTCACACTTCGACAATATAGCAAACAACTGCCTCTCTCTCAAAATCTGCAACACAATCCGCAGATGCATATCATGTTCCTCCTCATTCCGCGAATACACCAGTATATCATCAATGAAGACCACTACAAACTGATCCAAATAGGGCCTAAACACCCTATTCATCAAATCCATGAAAGCTGCAGGTGCATTCGTCAGACCAAAAGGCATAACTAAAAATTCATAATGCCCATACCTGGTCCGAAAGTCGGTCTTAGGAACATCTTCAGCTTTGACTCTCAACTGATGATACCCAGATCTCAAATCAATTTTGGAGAACACTGACGCTCCCTTCAACTGATCAAAGAGATCATCGATTCTAGGCAAAGGATATTTATTTTTAATAGTCACTTTATTCAATTGCCTATAATCGATACACAACCTCATAGTACCATCTTTCTTTTTCACAAATAGAACAGGAGCTCCCCAAGGAGAAACACTGGGGCGAATAAATCCTTTGTCCAACAACTCCTGTAATTGCACTTTCAACTCCCTCAATTCTGCTGGTGCCATTCTATAAGGAGTAATAGAGATAGGAGTGGTACCAGGCAACAATTCAATACCGAACTCCACCTCTCTCTCAGGAGGCAATCCTGGCAACTCCTCTGGAAACACATCTGGGAACTCTGCAACTGTGGCAATGCTATCAATGGGAGAACTTCTTACTCTAGTATCTACCACATGAGCAAGATAGGCTTCACATCCCTTTCTAATCAACCTCCTGGCTGCAACAGCTGAAACAAATAAGGAGGCTAGCTGTTCCTGCTCATTAGATACTATCACCTCTCTACCATCAACAGTTTTCAAAGAAACAATTTTCTTCTTACAATCTACCACAGCTCCATGTCGAGATAGCCAATCCATACCTAAGATCACATCATATTCCTTAAATGGCATCTCAATCAAATCCCCTAAGAACTCCTCACCCTGCACCACTACTGCACTATCTCTATGCACCTTACTCACAACCACACTATGCCCTAACGGATTTGTCACCAACACATCAAATCCTAGGGACTCAGCATGCAAATCAGAGACAGGCAAAACAGATACACTAACATATGAATGCGTGGAACCCGGATCAATCAAAGCAAGTACTGGAGTATTAAATAAAGAAAAAGTACCAGCTATGACTGCCGATGTATCTGGCTGCCTCTGCATAACATACATCCTCTGGGAAGATCCAACCTCCTCTGGTCTACCCTCCTTGGATGTAGCACCTCCTCTAGAACTGAATCCTGGTCTACCTCCCCGGCTGGCACCTCTGCCTCCTCTGCCTCCCCTCACACTAGCTCGAGAAGCAGCAGAATCCACTGGCATCAGCTCCTGCCTCTCAGGACAGTCTCTCACAAAGTGGTCAGGTGATCCACACCTGAAGCACACAGCTGATCTACTGTACCTCCAACAAACGCCCCCATGTCTTCCACCACACTGGTCACACACAGGTAAGGTGGATCTCTGAATTCCATGAGTAGGAGCACTCGCTACCGAAGCTGCAGGTCTAAATCTCTGCCTCTGGAACTGCACTGACCTACCCGCTGGTCTCTGGCTCCTACTACTCCGAGGAACAAAACTTCCTCTACCCCTCTTTGCAGAAGAAGACCCTGCCTCAAACTGGGGCCTCCTAACCCTAACCTCTTCCTCTGAAGTAGCTGCAATAACTTGAGCTCGCTCTACACTTCGAGCTGCTGCCACAAGCTGTGAGAAATCCTGATATCTGGATCCAGCCACTAAGCACATGATCGAGGGCCTCAATCCCTCCTCAAATCGCCGACATCTATCAATCTCATCAGCAATGATGCCCCCAGCATACTGGCTCAGTCGAATAAACTCCACTTCATACTCAGTTACGGTCCGATGATCTTGCTTCAAATCTAGAAACTCTCTTTTCTTCCCATCTTTATACTCCCTAGGAGTATACTTCAACTCAAATTCTCTCAGAAAATCCGCATAAGACAAGGTTGGTGGATCATCTATAGAATGGGGCACTGTCTTCCACCAGTCGTAGGCATCCTTCTGTAGCAAAGATCTTGCATAGTCAAACTTCTCCTCTGAAGTGGCTTGCAACTGCACAAATACCCTCTGAACTCTATCAAGCCACTGTTCTGCTACAGCCGGATCAACTGTACCAAAGAAATCCTCTGCTCCATATTTCCTTAGCTTATCATAGTGCTTTACTGGTACTGAAGGCTGAGGGGGTGGTGGCGGTGGCTATGGTTGCACAGGTGCTTGTCTCATAGCTTCCATCACAGGCCTAAACCAGGCTGGCGGAACCTCCTCCCCAGCTGGTCTACCCGACACCGAAGCAGGTGCCTCCTCAACACTATCAACCCTAGCTCCCTCAGCAGGAGCAATACTCTCGGCACTACCCTCAATCGACTGACGTGAGTGAGAATCCATCACAACCTAACACTGCAAACACAGCAGATTATATCTTATTAAAGATCAGAGACTGCCAATCTCAAACGTATATGTTATTCAAAACCACTTTTTAAGTAAAAATATTCTTTTTATTACATTTTACCTAGGTTGAGAATCTCAAACCTAGGCTCTGATACCAAAAATTGTAACACCCCTTCCCGACCTACATATGTAAGCTGAGTAGAGGCGCCACACTAACCTAATGTTGCTACCAATTTTACTTAGTCAAATTTTAGTTCCGATTTTTTTTTTCAAAAATTTTGCCATAGTTTCGCCTAAAAATTGAGTCCCAAGTGTCGACAAAATCGGTTTTTTTCTTATTTTTAAAAACATTTTACACAAACCAATGCAAACAAAATCATTCTCAGTACACTCCCAATAAATCCCCCTTGTAACCTCAACTACAACCTGCAAAAAGAATTTACACTTCTAGTACAACATAAAATAAAGGTTTTGTGACAATCCCCCATTTTTAAATATTACACAGCGGAAGTTATAAAATATTTACATATTTACATATTAAACATTTCTTTACAAAATATAAAGAAATATACATGATTGGCAAGTCTGCTCTGATCTTTAAGCTCCCAAAATGGATTCAACAAGGTCTACTCTCACTTGGTCTTGAAGAACTCTCGGGTTCAACTTTATCCACTCTATTACCTGCGCGATTAAACACTATCGCGCTAAGCCAACGGCTTAGTAAGATAAAACATGCTAATAGTATGCTTTAATGCAATACAATGCCACATATGCTATTGATAAGATCAACATTATAAATATAAAGTTAACACATAATTATGCATTTCACAAATCATAGTCATATGAGCATACCACATTTCAACATCTTTCCACATTCAACATTACTCAATAACCAACATCTTATTTCATTAACTCATAACATTATTTAGGACATTCATATAACCTTGACACCTATGGGCCCAACAAGTATTTAATACGATATTCAGAGTTCAGAGTTACTGCTTTGGTTCATAGTCACAATTCTCATAGTGTAACAGACCCAGTCTCTTGGACCATCAACTCAACACATTTGAGGAGATCCTCAACCCGGCAAGACTGTTACAAATCATATATTTCATATTCACAATTCTCATAGTGTAATAGACCCAGTCTCTTGGACCATCAACTCAACACATTTGAGGAGATCCTCAACCCGGCAAGACTGTTACCTTTCATCATTTCTTAGGCATGCCACCCAAATCCAGAACTCTGAAACTGAATAACATATTAAACAAACAATTCATTTATTATATACTTACCATTTCCATTCTCAAATTCTCATCACATTTAGGCAAACATGCCTTCTTTCTTTCAATATCATCATCATAGCCAATCACAATGGCATTGTCTCATATCATGTCTTATTTGAATTATCATTTCAATTTCAATGTATATCATTCATGAAACACATAACCATTCACAATGCATAACATAACATTGCTCAATCTCAACAATGCAATTAGGGCAAAGAACAATTGATATGATTCATATAAATAATACATTCTGGTTTTAGACTCCATTTTATCCTTATTTTGAAAATTTGTATAAAATAATCTACTTGACTAAAAATTCTAAAATTTTTACAGAATTTATTTTTGTATCTTAAAATCATCCCTTTAAAATTTCAGATCAAACTGAACACAAAATCTTGGTCAAATAGTTCACCTAACCAGACTGCCCCAATTGCCCTGCATCCTGGCAGCAGTTCTGAACTTTGTGAATTCCATAAATCAAATTCAATCAACGTGGTTCCAAATTATTTTTCTCAAATACTAGACTCACTAAGAAACAACATATCCAAAATTCAATTGAATATGATTTTTCTACATTTTATTAAAAATCCCG
The DNA here is from genome assembly GCA_947685225.1 of Garcia nutans. NCBI lineage: Eukaryota > Viridiplantae > Streptophyta > Magnoliopsida > Malpighiales > Euphorbiaceae > Garcia > Garcia nutans. The sequence continues at coordinate 7,427,267 of CANTUV010000024.1, read as the reverse complement.
AAATAGAGCTGTCTCAGTTAAGGTACCTGCTGGAACAGGTCTAATAAAAATAATCTTTCTAAACTCATAACCATTCCAAAATCGAATCAACATATTTTTCAGTCATTCTAGACTCATAGAGGCACAACATATCAAAAATTCACTTCAAGAACATTTTTCTAAAATTAATTAAAAATCATACAAGTCACAGCCTTTACTAATCCTAAAACAGAAACAATTTCACTAAACACCAATCTTACTCTTCCATCACCCACACCAACCCAACTTCTCATCTATCAAGCAAAATCAATACTTACAATCATACCATAAGCAACTTAATCATACCACTTCAAAAGAATTGAAGAAATTAGAGAAAAGATCTTACCTTAGTTAAAAACTTCTTAAATCAACACTTGAACACTTAATCTTTCTTCAATTTAAGCTTGAAATCATCAAAACCATCACTTGTCTCTTTCTTTCTCTTTGGCTATGGAGGGCCGGCCATCAACAAGAAGAAGAAGAAGAAATGATGAAGAAAACACAAGTCAAACCTTCTTTAAATATCCACCATATGATTTTATCCAAGCAATTACCAAAGTGCCCTTATTCACATAATTATCTTTTTGTCTTATATGTGCCCAATTAAGTAATTTACCAATCTCAAATAAATATCTTCTCTTGAATTGACCAAGCCTTTTGACCACTTTATATGTCATATATATTAACATATACACAACATATAAATTTGTCTCTAAACCCTATTTCTTCCCAAAATACATATACATATACTTTCTCTTCTCAATTTCTTTTCTCTTACAATTTAACACATATATTCAATCCAATATATAACAATAACAACAACAACAATATGCAAAATTTCTAGGGCATAAATGAGGATATTACAACAAGTATTTATTTCTTAATTATATGTATTTTTATTATTTATTTATATTTTAGGAATTTGTACTCGATTAATTTGATATGTATTGATATATTTAAATTTTTATGAATTATCTATTTAACATGTTGGTTTTTTTGGTGATTGAGTATATAACAAAATACTTGATAAAAGATTGATTTCTCATATGATACCAACACAATCTAGTATGGTGATCAAAACTGATTGACAAAATATATCATATACGTAACTATGGTCATAGTTCGGTTAATCGGAATTGCTGATTCAAAATACCGGTTTCGATTAACCAAAATTGTGAATCTTGATCTTAGTCGACAAAGGCCGATTTGAATAAGGTATAGGTCCTTAGAGAACCAATGGTTCAAACTGATTTTTCTTTTTTTATTCATATTTAAAAAAATCATCATTGTCGATAATATTTTTTATGAGATTGAACACTTGACTTATAAATTTAATAATATTAATTAAGCTAAACAAAATAATATCAATTGTAAACATTTAATATTATACTTCAACTGTAAGGGAAAAATTAAAAAAATGTTTCGTCAGAGTTTCGTCTATTATTTTAATAAATTCTAAAATCAACCATACACAACCAGCAAGAAAATATCACTCCCAAAATAATACTTCTCAAAATCCATCATGTTCTTCAAAATCATCAAGTATTTCACACACCCAAATATAATGTACTTAGTTTACATTTATAATATTTTACAATACTGTGAGCGGGGATTTTCGCTCCCACTTCCGATGGAATAGTTCTTACGACTTCGGCACTGTTTAGGCTCGGGACCTTAGAGAACACGGACCTAAGTCTGGAGAAAATGGAGTCACCACCCGGATGGGCCGGGAAAAAAGAAAGGGGTGGATGACTCAATTATTAAGGAATCCACAACCCCCTAATGGGTTCGAAAAGTTGGGTACGTGTGGGAAAGGTGAGAAATGGCCCAGCACCCCCACAATGCCCAGTTCATTGGAACAGGCCTCCTTTACAGGTCTTAATATTATAAGATTCTTAAATATAACATCAACATCAGAGTAATAAATGATTTATCCCTATTAAAGAAGATTTATATTACTCCGCTTATCCATTATTGGAAGCCCAAGTTGGTACAAATAAGACAACTCTTTTAGAGCTAAAACCAAAAAAAAAAGAAGAGAAAAAAAACAAACAAAAGAAAAAAAAGAAAAAAGAAAAAAAAAAGAGAAAAAAGAAAAGAAAAAAGGAAAAGAAAACCCAAAATGGTTCAAAAAAGCCAACTGAGTTCTCTTTTACCTAAGACAACAGAAGGCTTCCATTTGGTTTATAAGGACGGTTTGACTTGAATTGGTCCAACCCAACTAAAGATTCGATCAAAATCAAAGAAAAAGGAGAAAGACCATCCAGTTCTTGAAAGTTTTGTATTTGACAGTCCTACAAGAAAATGGGACAAAATGATAAAAGAAAGGAAAGAGTAAGGAAAGAGAAAGAAGAGGGAAGAATAAGAAAAATAAAAAGAAAGAAAAGGAAAAAAAAAGAAGAAAAGAAGCGAATTTGGGTCTTAAACTTTTTTGCAAGGGCAAAGACCGTCCTAATCACAATCCAGATTAATGCCAAGAAGACAGAAAGAATTTAGAGTTTAGCATGATTGCTCCCAACTGCCTAAAGTTCCAACGAGAAATTTATAGTGTGAGGGTTTGTCCATTGTGTCACATCAGCTCCTATCTCAAAATGGCCTTCATTTAACCCATGTCCCTCATAGACCCCATTTCAAGCCTATCAAAGACCTGTTGATCTCTCTTGATAGGTAGAGTCTATTAGTGGAGATAGTTTGGATAAGCATGCATATGAGATAGACAGTATTTCAACTCAATGAGACCTTTGGCCAAGTAATGTGTATGTGCCTATCTGAAGTGCAACAGTTCTTGCTTAAATAGAAATGATTCCCGAGTTTAGTACAGTAACTAGGGTTAAAATGTTATAGATATGTTAATTTGGAAAATCAAGTCCTGAGGTACATTGACATTAATTTGGCAAAGCCAACATTTGATTTCAAAATCAAAATTAAAAAAACAAAAATAAAAAAAGTGTTTTGTCATACAAAGCCTTCAAGTTAAGGGAAGTATGTTAAACCTCCAAAGGACACATTGGGTAAAAGAAATGATTATTGGTAAGGTCATGAAGAAACTACCAACTGACATGCTGAAATATAGTTTGAAATGGATGCATCCCTGACTCTGCTGCTTAGGGTCTCCACCGCTCGTACTTTCAACATCTTGAAGATAAAAGCTACAAATGCAAAGCTTTTGATCATTCCAATGTAAGACTTGAACAAGCGTCAAAAAGGAACCAATGAGAACACTTCTGCTGATCACTTTGGTCTGTGAGTCGATGGAACAACTGTAAGTATTATTCTTGCATATCATGCATACATGAGCATATCACATCGCACTTTCTTGTCTCGTGTTGTCTATTCCTTGTCAAAATGAACAGCAAACACCTTGCGAAGTAAAGAATCAAAAGAAGATATTGAATCAAGAGGGCACGAAAAGCCTATTTTCTTGTGGAAGCTTCAATCATTTTGCAAAAGAATAAATACGTGCTTGTGCGACGAACTAGATGGAAAAAACATCAATCAGAGCCCGCATAGAAAAATCATGGGTTTGAGCCTACACAGGGGGAAAAGTTTCTCCTTTTCAATTTTTTGAGTTTATATATAAAACATTTTTAAACTCACTTGCAAATATCTCGCCACGCAGGGGGAAAAGGAGAGGATATGAAGGCTAGCTAAAAAGGGCTGAATTTTTTGCAAAAGTGCAAAGGAAGAACAAAAAAGAATGGAATTAAAAAAAAAAAGAAAATTAGAATTCTCAAAAGAATGAAGATGCAAAAGACAAAAGATCAACCACAAGGGTAAAGACCCGATGTCAAAAGATGAAGATTCATTTTCAAAGATGAAGACCCGATCTCAAAGGATGAAGATCCATTTTTTGGGTGAAAAATCACAATGCATAGAATGACTGAAGTAGTCAGATTTCTCAAATGGTAAAAGGTCAGTCAAACTCAATCTCGGGTCCAAGCACCCAAAATCAAATCAATTTTGGGTTCAAGTACCCAAATCAAATCTAATCTCGGCTCCAAGTACCCAAATCAAATCAATCTGGAGTACCCAATCCTGGGTCCAAGTACCCAAATTCAATCCAATCTTGGGTCCAAGTACCCAAATCAAATTCAATCCAATCTTGGGTCCAAGTACCCAAATCAAATCATTCTCGGGTCTAAGTACCCAATCTCGGGTCCAAGTACCCAAATCAAATCAATCTTGGGTCTAAGTACCCAATCTCGGGTCCAAGTACCCAAATTCAATCCAATCTCGGGTCCAAGTACCCAATCTCGGGTCCAAGCACCCATTCTCAGGTCCAAGTACCCAAATCAATTCAAGCTCGGGTCCAAGTACCCAATCTCGAGTCCAAGCACCCATTTTTGGGTCCAAGTACCCAAATTCAATCCAATCTCGGGTCCAAGTACCCATTCTCGGGTCCAAGTACCCAAATCAAATCAATCTCGGGTCCAAGTACCCAAATTCAATCCAATCTCGGGTCCAAGTACCCAAATCAAATCAATCTCGGGTCCAAGTACCCAATCCCGAGTCCAAGTACCCAAATTTAATCCAATCTCGGGTCTAAGTACCCAAATCAAATCAGTCTCGGGTCCAAGTACCCAAATCAAATTCAATCTCGGGTTCAAGTACCCAAATCAAATTCAAGCTCGGGTCCAAGTACCCAATCTCTGTTACAAGTACCCAAATCAAGTCCAGAACTCGAACTGGGTCCATAACCCAAAACAAATTCAAATAATCATCTCATCAAAAATTAAGTCTTATAGCTTTTCACTCTGTTTCACTAAAGTTTCAGATCATTCAAGCAGGAGGCAAACTATAGACCCTTAAATTTTGACCCGATCCGGTCCAATATATTTTAATTAGTCCAAAATAATGTTTGTATTGTCCGATATATTTTAGTTAGTCCAAAATAATTTTTATGGTATCTTAATTAATTTTAATATTTATTTTAGTAAAAAAATGGTGAAATGGATAAAAATTCAAAAATAATAACAAAAAATAACAAAAAAATCGGCGAAGAAAAAATCATCGCCGAAAGTCAGCGTGGACCAGTGGCCATTTCGCCTGCAGGAATTTCTTGAGGGCTAAATGGCGCTACGGGCCCGTTCCGCACACGCTGCCGCAGCCAGCTGCGGTAGTTTTTTTTTTGCCAGAGCAGTTTTTCCGCAGCAATTTTTTTTTGTTTCCTTTTCTTATTCAATGAAGATGTCGTGAATAATTAGGAATGAAGGATATAAAACTTCTATAAATATGGACTAAACAACACCAAAAAAAATGGAGGCCAAAAAAGAGAAAAGTGGACAGAAGCTTGGAAAAGAATTGATCCGAAATTGAGTAGGAAAGGGAGTAAATCAAGCTGATTTTTTGAGGGAGCAGAAAAATGATTTAAGCAATTCAAAGGCAAAAAGACTTGTCTTTGACCTTGTTCATCCAAGAAGCAATTTTTGGTGAAACTTTCAAAATAAGGTTTGAATTCTTAATTTCTTTTGTTTTTTTTCTCATAGTAGCCATAATTTAGACTTTTATTTGCTTTATTCAATTCTATATTTGATTATGCTTTGATTTATTTTATATGCTTTAATTTATTTAAGTTCAATGCTTGGCTTATTTAATTTATCATGGATGGATGTTTACTTTCTATTGATATTTAATATATTTGATGAATGATTTATTTAAGATGAATGATTATTTACTTTTATCAATTTATTTAGATTTATAAATGTTGCAAGAGATATGTTTCCACTTTGTGGGCACCTCATTAGTTAAATGTCATGTAACTTAATTTGCTTTTCTATTTTAGAACCAATGTAAAGGACATGTTTCTACCTTTCGGTGGGTGTCCTATTTAGGCATGAGATGTAAGGACATGTTTCCATCCTTGGATGGGTGTCCATTTATTTGCTTTGTTTGGACATTGCTTTGATTTTAATATAATGATGCTTTCTTTCAATTATTGTGTGTAATATGGATAATATTACTATACTTAAGAATTTTATAATATTAAGACCTGTAAAGAAGGCCGGTTCCAATGAACCGGGCGTTGTGGGGGTGCTGGGCCATTTCTCACCTTCCCCACACATACCCAACTTTCTGAACCCATTAAGGGGTTGGGGATTCCTTAGGAATCGAGTCATCCACCCCTTTCTTTTTCCCGGCCCATCCGGATGGCCACTCCATTTTCTCCGGACTTAGGTCCTTGTTCTCTAAGGCCTCGAGCCTAAACAGTGTCGAAGTCGCAAGAACCATTCCACCAGGAGTGGGGGTAAAAATCCCCGCTCACAGTGGCGACTCCACTGGGGAACTTGATCTTTTGATGAAGGGTGGAAGGAACTCCACCAAGAGGATGAAACCATGGTCGTCCCAAGAGCAAGGCAAAGGTGACTGGTATGTCCAAAACAACAAACTCAACAATAGATTCAATTGGACCAACCTTGACAGCAGCTTTGAAAGTCCCTTCAGCATGCCTCTTAGTGTTGTCATAAGCAAGAATTGTTACCTCGGTCGGGTTTAGATCTCTTGTTGACATGGCTAGCTTTGGCAATATCTTAAGTGGACAAACATTTATGGCAGACCCATCATCGACCATTACACATGGAGTCCTCTTCCCCTTGACTTCTATTTTGATAAAGAGAGGGTGGATGTGGTCTCTCCCTTCCTCCGGTAAGTCTGCATCCGAAAAAGAAACTGCTCCCATATTAACTTCACTCTTTTATTCGATCAAAGTCCTTTTGACATTCTTCATTCCATATGACCATCTAATTCTTTCTAAGCAATTTGAAGATAGGCTCACAAATTATTGTGAGCTTTGCTATAAATCTGCTAATGTATTACAGTTTACCAATGAATCCCTGAACTTCTCTCTCCTGCTTTGGGGCTGGCATATCTGTGATTACTTTGACTTTGTCAGGATCTATCTCAATACCATTCAGACCAATTACATGTCCCAATAATTTTCCTGAAGTAACACCGAATACACATTTCTTCGGGTTTAATCTTAGCTTATATTTCAAATCTCTATCGAAGAATAATTCTAAGTTTTGGAAGTGTTGCTCCCTTGTGTCCGATTTAACCATCATATCATCAACATACACTTCAACTTCTTTGTGCATCATGTCATGAAATAGTGTGGTGGCCATCCTTTGGTAGGTTGCTCCAGCATTCTTTAAGCCGAAAGGCATCACCCTATAACAAAATATACCCCATGTAGTAATGAAAGTAGTTTGGGCTTTATACTCTTGGGCCATTAACACTTGGTTGTATCCGAAAAATCCATCTACAAACGAGTGTAGCACACTAGAGGCTGCACTATCAATGAGAATATCTATATGAGGTAAAGGAAAATCATCCTTAGGGGAAGCCTTGTTCAAATCTCTATAGTCCACACAGACCCTTATCCTCCCATCTTTCTTTTGCATGGGAACTATGTTGGCTAACCAATCTGGATATTCTATCACTTCAAGGAACTTCACTTGTATTTGCTTAGTGACCTCTTCTAATTCAGCCCACTTAGGTCTTAATCGCCTAAGCTTTTGTTTGACAGGTTTTATGTGAGTGTAAGTAGGAATATGATGCTCGGCTATGTCTCGATCTATCCCCGACATATCTTCATAAGACCAAGCAAACACTTCTTCATATTTTTTGAATATTTTTTCAAATCTCTCTCTCTCATCAAGAGTAAGGTCGGATGCTATGCTAATGTTTTTAGGATTTTCAGTTGTTCCCAAATTTAATGATTGTGTGTTAACAGAATTAATATTAAAGATGCTCATGTAACCGCTATTTGAATGTATGCAACCATCAGGAGAAACATCACACAAGTAAGCAAAATTAGACTTTATTGCATTCATTTTGGAAAAGAAAATATCATCATCCTCATACAAAGCAGGCAAATTAAAATCAAAATCAAAATCAAAACCATTGTTCTCAGAATCATAAAGCAGGATGTCTTCAAACTTCTCTTCAACCAGGGCAGCAATCTCTTCCGGAGTCTTCTCGGCTTTCGGGGCAGCTTCATTCTTCTCTTTTGGATTGGATTCACTTAATTAATTTTTTTAATTTTTATTCATTTCACCATTTTTTACTAAAATAAATATTAAAATTAATTAAGATACCATAAAAATTATTTTGGACTAACTAAAATATATCGGACAACACAAAAATTATTTTGGACTAATTAAATATATTGGTTCGGACCGGGTCAAAAATTAAGGGTCTACAGTTTGCCCCCTGCTTGAATGATCTGAAACTTTAGTGAAAGAGAGTGAAAAACAATAAGACTTAATTTTTGATGAGATGATTATTTGAATTTGTTTTGGGTTCTGGACCCAGTTCGAGTTCTGGACTTGATTTGGGTACTTGTACCAGAGATTGGGTACTTGGACCTGAGCTTCAATTTGATTTGGGTACTTAGACCCCAGATTGGGTACTTGGACCCGAGATTGGGTACTTGGACCCGAGACTGATTAGATTTGGGTACTTGGACCCAAAATTGGATTGAATTTGGGTACTTGGACTCAGGATTGGGTACTTGGACCCGAGATTGATTTGATTTGGGTACTTGGACCCGAGATTGGGTACTTAGACCCAAGATTAGATTGAATTTGGGTACTTGGACCTGAGATTAATTTGATTTGGGTACTTGGACCCGAGAATGGGTACTTGGACCCGAGATTGGATTGAATTTGGGTACTTAGACCCGAATATGGGTACTTGGACCCAAGATTGGGTACTTAGACCCGAGCTAAAATTGATTTGGGTACTTGGACCCGAGAATGGGTGCTTGGACCCGAGCTTGAATTGATTTGGATACTTAGACCCAAGATTGGATTGAATTTGGGTACTTGGACACAGGATTGAGTACTTGGACCCAAGATTGATTTGATTTGGGTACTTGGACCCGAGATTAGATTCGATTTGGGTACTTGAACCCAAAATTGATTTTATTTTGGGTACTTGGACCCGAGATTGAGTTTGAATGACCTTTTATCATTTTAGAAATCTGACTGCTCCGGTCATTCTATGCATTGTGCTTTTTCACCCAAAAAATGGATCTTCATCCTTTGAGATCAGGTCTTCATCCTTGAAAATGAATCTTCATCTTTTGACATTCGGTCTTTACCCTTGTGGTTGATCTTTTGTCTTTTGCAATTTCATTCTTTTGAGAATTCTAATTTTCTTTTTTTTTTGGAAGGAACGTCCTAATTATCCTTGTTTATTGTTCGTGCATATATGCATGCATACATACATTTGCATCTCATATCATTGATCCTCTCTTTTTCTTTGATTTTGATTGAATCTTTAGTTGGGTTGGACCAATTCAAGTCAAATCGTCCTTATAAACCAAATGGAAGCCTTCTGTTGTCTTAGGTAAAAGAGAACTCAGTTGGCTTTTTTGAACCATTTTGGGTTTTCTTTTCCTTTTTTCTTTTCTTTTTTTTCTTTTCTCTTTTTTTCTTTTGTTTGTTTTTTGTTTTTTTTTTCTCTTCTTTTTTTTTGTTTTAGCTCTAAAAGAGTTATCTTGTTTGTACCAACTTGGACTTCCAATAATGGATAAGCGGAGTAACATAAATCTTCTTTAATAGGGATAAATTATTTGTTACTCTGATGTTGATGTTGATATATTGGAGATACTAGGAAAACTTCAACTACCCTTATGGTCTTGAAAAATTCAACTACCCTTATGGTCTTGAAAACATCAACTACCCTTATGGTCTTGAGAACATCAACTACCCTTATGGTCTTGAGAACTTCAACTATCTTCATGGTCTTGAAACTTCAACTATCCTCATGATCTTGACTAATCATTGCTTTCTTTGATCTTCTTTGCCTATTCATCTTAGTGATCATAAGACTTGTCAAAAGTATCACAACAACTCAGGGTAGGTTATTGGGGTTTATAAGCCAATGAAAAGAAAGCTAAAATTTTATGAAGGCCCAAAGAGACAACTAGGGATTGATATTTAATAGGTGGATACTAGTTGTTGGCTAACCAAACAATGCCTAGATCATTTCTCTCTTAAATAAGCAGAGTTCAATTTCGCCTCAAAAGTTTATCAAAGCATGTTCTAAGACTGACTAGGACCTAGACAAAGATAATTATGTAGGAGCCCTCTCTAAGTAAGCATACACAACTCAATGCTATAAAGCAATTCTCTTACCTAGTAAAGTCATTCGAGTCATGATGCCTAGACACATTAATTCATGAATCATCAAGGTAGATTCCTCATTGGTTGAGCACCAAAATGAACAAAGACCAACAAAAATTTTGATGAAAATAATTTATTCAAGCAGTTTTAAATTTGAAAAACAAGATTGTTCCAATTAAAGAAAGTAAAATTGAAAAGCAACATTCAAGCTAAGGAAAGTTCGTTGAGTTTAAGCTTCTTTTCCCTTCACATCTTCAATATTTTCATCTTGAAAGGATGATAAAACAAAATCTTCTTCCAATTCTTTTCCCACCATGAAGGTTGCCGGTGGAGGTACTCTATTGAACCTTGGTAATGGATTGTCTTTGGTGTTGGGCTTATCCGGCTCGGGTAGCTTGCCACTATCAATCAAATCTTGGATCTCATGCCTTAATCGGGTACATCTATCAATCTCATGTCCTTGAGTCTGATGAAATTGATAAAAAGCCTTAGTATCAAATTTTGGAGGTAATGGACTAGGCAAAGGTCGAGGAGCCAATGGTTGTAATAACCCTTTCTTTTGTTGCTTGTCGAAGACCCAAGACAAAGGCTTCCCCAGATCTGAAAACTACCTTCTATTTGCTTGACCAGTTGTATTGACATCAACTTCTTTTTGTGTGCTTTGATTGCCCGACTGGTAGTTCCCTTTCTCATTCCTTTTTATTGAAAAATGATTCTTCTCCCTTTCCCACTCTTCAATTTGTAGACCAGCTTGGAAAAGATCTTTGAAGTCCCTTATAAGGGTGTGAGACAGCCTTTCACGGAGATTGGGTAGAACGCCTCTCATGATCATCCTTATTTGATCAAATTCGTCGGGCCTTTTCTTGAGCAAAGCGGCCTTATTTCTCCATCGTTTCACATAGTCCACAAAATTCTCATTTGGCATTTGCCTAATGGACTCAACTTCCATTAACTTCCAACTCGACATTATACCCATATTGCTGGATGAAGGCCTTGTATAGCAAATCCCAACTCTTTTGTGTTCCATCATCTAAGGTATTGAACCAATTTTGGACAGCAGGATCCAATGAGAGCATGAAGTACCTTAGAGTTTGAGCCTTAGTAGCTTGAGCAGACTGCATAGCAGTGATATACTACTTCACATAGAGATGAGGATTTCCAGTACCATTGTATCTAGCAAAGGATGGCATCTTGAATTTGTATGGAACTTCTTCATCTAGCTCAAATAATTTGTCAACTTTGAATATTTCTTCAGTTTTCAGTTTCTTCTCAAATTTCTTATCTAAATCAGCAATCATCTTCTCAACATCAGATGTCTCGATCTTTTCAAAAGTTGCTTTCTCAACAACCTTTGGCTTCCAATCATCATCATCAACGATCACCTTATCATCATCAAAAGCTACTTTACCAATTTTAGCCTTCCCATTGTCCTTTGGCTTCTTGGAGCTAGCAGATGCTTCGACATTGTTTCCTAAAATTGCAGCTAGTTGATTCTTCATGGTCTCAGCTATGACCTCTTTTATTTCTTCCATCTTGTCATTGAGGGCTTCATCCACCATTCTTTGAATTTGTTTGGGATCCATTGTTTTGGGTGAGCAAGTGATTGAGTCATTGCTAGATACTTTATCTCCGGCGTAGGTTGGATTGTTGTAAGCTTTTGAACTATCGTAATCCAGGGCTGTGAGCCAGAGAGGATCAATGATATGAGATGCAAATGTATGTATGCATGCATATATGCACAAACAATAAACAAGGATAATTAGGACATTCCTTCCAACCTTATATCATCCACACACGAATGGCGAGTCTCTTTTCCTAGGTATATGGTTGACAAAATACCAACATGGGGTACCTTGCTTTTGAATAATTCCCTCAGACGTTTCAACCAATAGTTATATTTTCAAAAATGGAAATCAATCCATGATAATTCCCATTAATTAGGTTTTAATCCATTTAACCAAATATAGTAGCTTTTATGCTACATTGGATTAAAACTAAATTAAGAGGTTTATTATAGACATATTTCTCACTTGAAAAGAGTAACTAATGATTCATGCCAAAAACAAGCCCATGGTTAATTTATTCTTAGTGTAAACTAGGCCCAAAATTGATTTTTGGTATTTCATAATTGACCTAAATATTTTTGCAAGCTCTTTGTAAGAAAAGGTTGGGTGAAAATATTTTTGTTTCTAAGCCCATTGTAAAAGATTTTAGAAAAATGGATTTTGGGCTTAGTATTTGGGCCATGGACCAATGAATTTTTGATTTGTTTTTAGAAAAGTCTTATGTCCAAAGACCATCTTGAAAAATTTTGAAAATAGCTTTTGTCTTTTGGACTTTAAAGAAAAATTTATTTGAGCTTGCAAATGTACTTAGGTCATATTAGAAAAAGAACAAACCAAAGAAGCCCTTGATTTAGACTAAGATAAACTAACCATAGTCAAACAACATGCATTTGGGGTAAAAACCTAAGGAAATTAACTAGGCCAATTACATGAGCTTTAGTCTTTGGGTTAAAAGGCTTAGGTTCCCATAGCAAGTATACACCAAAAGGTACGAGGCTATGAGTGGTTATGCCATGCTCGATCTCCATACCTTGAGTGAAAGTATGGTATCCCTTACATAACACAACACGGGTAACATGGGCGTCCTAACTCACGCACATGATGCAATCTAAGATGATGCAATGGATAATATCGTTATAAGAAAGAATAGAATAATATAAAGACCAACGAAATCAACTTCTCTTATCCCCAGTGGAGTCGTCACTGTGAGCAGGGATTTTCGCCCCCACTCCCGGTAGAATGGTTCTTGCGACTTTAGCACTGTTCAGGCTCGGGGCCTTAGAGAACACAAACCTAAGTCCGGAGAAAATGGAGTCGCCACCTGGATGGGCCGGGAAAAAAGAAAGGGGTGGATGATTCGATTTCTAAGGAATCCCCAACCCCCTAATGGGTTCGGAAAGTTGGGTACGTGTGGGGAAGGTGAGAAATGGCCCAGCACCCCCACAACCCCCGGTTCATTGGAACCGGCCTCCTTTACAGGTTTTAATATTATAAGATTCTTAAATATAACAACATCAACATCAGAGTAACAAATGATTTATCCTTATTAAAGAAGATTTATGTTACTCCGCTTATCCATTATTGGAAGCCCAAGTTGGTACAAACAAGACAACTCTTTTAGAGCTAAAACAAAAAAAAGAGAAAAACAAACAAAAACAAACAAAAGAAAAAAAAAGAGAAAAAAGAAAAGAAAAAAGGAAAAGAAAACCCAAAATGGTTCAAAAAAGCCAACTGAGTTCTCTTTTACCTAAGACAACAGAAGGCTTCCATTTGGTTTATAAGGACGATTTGACTTGAATTGGTCCAACCCAACTAAAGATTCGATCAAAATCAAAGAAAAAGGATGAACAAGGTCAAAGACAAGTCTTTTTGCCTTTGAATTGCTTAAATCATTTTTCTGCTCCCTCAAAAAATCAGCTTGAATTACTCCCTTTCCTGCTCAATTTCGGATCAATTTTGTTCCAAGCTTCTGTCCACTTTTCTCTTTTTCGGCCTCCTTTTTTTTTAGTCCATATTTATAGAAGTTTTATATCTTTCATTCATAATTATTCATGGCATCTTTATTGAATAAGAAAAGTAAACCAAAACCTAATTGTATTAGGTTTCAAAAAATTTGCGTCAAAAATTTCGTTGGCGAAAAAAAACCGCTGCGGAAAAACTGCGCTGGCAAAAAAAAACTGCTGCAGCTGGCTGCGGCAGCATACGCTGAACGGGCCCGTAGGCCATTTCGCCTGCAGGAATTTCCTCCTGGCAAAATGGCCTAGGCCATTTTGCCCACAGGAGTTTCCTGCAGGCAAAATGCCCACGGGCCCGCGCTGACTTTCGGCGACGAAAAATCCTCGCCAATTTTTTCATCGCCGATTTTTTTTTATTTTTGAATTTTTATTCATTTCACCATTTTTTTACTAAAATAAATATTAAAATTAATTAAGATACCATAAAAATTATTTTGGACTAACTAAAATATATCGGACAACACAAAATTTATTTTGGACTAATTAAAATATATTGTACCTGACCGGGTCAAAAATTAAGGGTCTACAAATACCATAATTATGTAAACATAGTTACAAAATGATGTAATGTATGTACATATAGTAAAATTGAACAAAATGTATATTTACATAATATGCAGCCTAGCACCAAACAAATTGGTCTTGTGGCAAAAATCTTTAACTTCAAGAGCAACTCGAAAACTAGACCTGATATGGTCTACCAAGGCTCCTTCTCTCGGCAACCTTGTCCCTTACATGATACAATTGAATCGTGTTAAGCTAGAAGCTTAGTGGTACATACTTTGATAACACGACATATTTTAACCAATCAATATATATGTTTTATGCTATCATGGCAATGCAATGCTCATTTATTATGTCACAACCTACCGCATTCACACACATTGGGCCCAACTAGTTCCTACAAAATATTCAAGTTCTAGAATAGTTGATTTGGTCTATCATGACCCAAAAGTCAGACACTGAGAATTTAAGTGTCACATATATATATCACTTGAAGGTCGTCCCTTCGACACTAAAGTGTCCAATACCAGTGTGTCTCATCCAAAGGCGTATAAAACATCATGACGTATCATTGGCATGCCAACTTGACAGTACCAAGATTAATATTTTGGAACTAATAATTGTGCAAGGCAAACACACACCTCAACTTAATACATTTTCATTATTTCCATCCCATTTATCACTTCCTCTTAAATCAAATTCGGCATGACCTTTAGTCACATTGTCAATGTGACTCTTTTCTCATATTATCAATGCATTTTCTATATTTCCAATACAATGTATATAACATTATCATTCACCATTAAATAATAGTTTATAAACTCAAACACAGTGCACCAAATACACTTTGAGTAATAATGCATAAAATATGTGAACAATCACATTTCTAAGTAGCTTAACATACATACATAATATCAATGTGTTTATGTCAAATCATATATAAATAAAATACAGGTTATCAAAGTATGTAATAACCTCAAAAAGCTCCAAAATCAATGTAAATCCACTCTTCAAATTTGACTACCACCAAACACTAACCGTCCTCACTTGGCAACTTAGACTCACTCACTCTTAAACCAAATAATAAGATAATCATTTTTCTATTCATTTTATTCTAAACAATCACAAATTATAAATTTCTATCCAAAATTCCATTAAAACCCTAGTTTTCTCTACTACCCTTCTTAAACTTCACCCTAACCAACTCATTTCTACCATCCAACCATAAAATCATCACATATACATCAAAATAACTTCAAAACAAGCCATCACAACAATTATAATTACCCCCATCAAAAATCTCAATTTCACATAATCTAGATTTAAAGGAAAAGTTCTTAAATTGTAAAGAATTCTTATCTAATGTTGATTAATCTTCAAAATCACCTTAAATCCTTAGAAACTCTTATGAAATTTGAAGTAGTTGAAGAAGAAAACCTTCCCTTTGCTCTCTAATGGAAAAAGAAGAAGATGAGGAAAAAGAAGAAGATGAGCTCTTTGATAAAATCCTACTTTCCAATTATATGCTTCTCATATATATATAATTACAAAATAATTAATTAATAAAATATTATTATATTTTTAACCTTTCTATCTATAAATAATTTTTAACCTCTTTTATTTATTATTTTTTAATTATTATTATATTAAATTTTAACTTTTTACTTTTTACCTAACTTTATTTTTTAGTGAATGTATATATATTAGATATATGTCATATATACATTATGTATCCAATGCATATTTTGTATATATCTTATGTATATATTAGTTATATACATTGCATATCCTTCTTCCAACACTTTAATTAACTCTCCATATTAATTATTTAATTGTATTTAATAAAAATATGTGTGTTACAATAATAATAAATACCAATAATAGTAGCAACAATAATATTAGTATTAATAATGAGAATTTGTGAGAGTATAGAATTGAGAGTTAGATTAGAGAATTAAATTTGAGAGTTAATAGAAATTATGTAAAAAATATGAAATGAAATGAAATATGAGGTATTTATAGATTTTTTATTTTTTAAAAAAAAAAACTTTGGCAATTTGGAACCTAAATCATCGGTTTGGACCTAATTCAAAAATTATGGACCTGAGACCAGAACCTTAAAGTGCAGTCTTGATCTCTATTTTGAACCTCCAATCTTGATTCACAGGCCAATTCAGTGAACTAGACCAAAACTACATGTCCAATTCACCAGTTCAATTGGCCCTTGGCAATAGTTACATATGGGTTTTGTTGTTGTATTTTGCGTATGGGTTTTATTTTTTGGATACTTATGCAAATATATACTTGAGAGATTGATTTTTCATTTGAAATGTGTGAGATGGGGATTTTCACCCCCAATCCAATGTGATGTGTTGAACCAAACTCCTATCTTTGAAAGCTTGGATCAGTGAGAATATTGGCTGGTGTGTAACACCCCTTCTCGACCTACGTGTGTAAGCTGAGTAGAGGTGCCACACTATCCTAATGTTGCTATCACTTTTACTTAGTCAAATTTTAGTTCCGATTTTTACAAAAATTTTGCCATAGTTTCGCCTAAAAATTCAATCCCAAATGTCGACAAAACTGGTTTTTGAAAACATTTTTACACAAACCAATGCAAACAAAATCATTCTCAGTACACTTCCAATAAATCCCCCTTATAACCTCAACTACAACCTGTAAAAAGGATTTACACTTCTAGTACAAAATAAAGTAAAGGTTTATTATGAAATACAGTAGATAAAATATTTGTTCACTATGCAACAGAAAGTAATAATATTTACAAATTCATATACATCAAAACTCAAGTTTTACAACACATAAAATTTATACATGTTTGGCAGTCAGTCTTCGATCTTAAAGCCCACTATTCACTCTTCAAAATCTAGGCTCGACTCGGCCTAGAGGAACTCTCTGGTTCTTCCCTGTCACCTGCGCGAAGAATCACATTCGCGCTAAGCCAACGGCTTAGTGGTACAAACTACAGTGCTATGATGCTTTAAGGTCATGCTAATGTCACACATTTCAATAGTTAAGACAATATTCACAAATGATATCTTTATATTGTTCAAGACTACATTTCATCATTTTATTCATCACTTATGATTTACATTGACACAAAGACAAATATGAGCCCAAACGACACTAATATGTTATTCAAAGTTCAGAGTTACTGCTTTGGTCCATAATCATAATCATCAAGCCTGTAGGCGATACACATATATATCTCTATCCATGGATAGGGTAACAGACCCAGTCTCTTGGACCTCAACTCGGCTAAACTCGAGGAAATCCTCAACCCGACAAGACTGTTACCTGTAACAGACCCAGTCTCTTGGACCTCAACCCGGATAAACCAAGGAGATCCTCAACCCGGCAAGACTGTTACTATAATTCACATTTCACATTTATCAACTGGAATCGGCTTACGACCCGGTCTTTTCACCTATCCAGTACTTTATAGGCATGCCACCAAACCCAGAACTCTGAAGGTTGAATAACAAATTAGACACAAAATTCTTTTCATTTATATCTTTATACATTTCTTTCTCAATTCAATTCATTCTCATAAGCAAATTAGGCAACCATGTCTCAATCATCTCATATGATCTCAAATCACAATAAAGCAACTCTTCATAACATCATATCTTTCACATTTCACATTTCGTTATATTTCAAATCATATTAATCAATTCATTATTCAAGTGGATATAATCAATGGCATTAACACATATTTTACATGCTCATCACAACATTCACATTTATAATCAAATATGTCTCAAGTCTCAATATCATATGAATGTATGCAATAATGTAGTTTGTACTTACCTTAAAACCAACTCACACCAATCTATACAGGTACTCTTCCAAGAATCCTCAACACTTAGGTTAGGGCAATTCAACCTCTTCACAACCTAATCCAAAAGGAATATTAGCAAAATGACCATATGAATAGTAAATTCTGGTTTTAGACTCCACTTTATCCTTATTTTGAAAAATTGTATAAAATAATCTACTAGACTAAAAACTCTAAAATTTTTAAAGAACTAAATTTTACATCTTAAAATCATTCCTTTAAAATTTCAGATCAAACTGAACACAAAATCTTGGTCAAATAGTTCACCCAACCAGACTGCTCCAATTGCCCTGCATCCTGGCAGCAGTTCTGAACTTTGTGAATTCCATGAATTAAATTCAATCAACGTGGTTCCAAATTATTTTTCTCAAATACTAGACTCACTAAGAAACAACATATCCAAAATTAAATTGGATATTATTTTTCTACATTTTATTAAAAATCCCGAAAGATAGCTGTCTCAGTTAAGGTACCTGCTGGAACAGGTCTAATAAAAATAATCTTTCCAAAATCATAACCATTCCAAAATCGAATCAACATATTTTTCAGTCATTCTAGACTCATAGAGGCACAACATATCAAAAATTCACTTCAAAAACATTTTTCTATATTTAATTAAAAATCGTACAAGTCACAGCCTTTACTAATTGTAAAACAGAAAGAAATTTCACTAAACACAACTCTTACCCTTCCATCACCAACACCAACCTAACTTCTTATCTTTAATTCCATTTTCAACACATACAAACACACCACAAGAAATCCTAACCATATTATCAACAACACTTCATCAAACTCAAAAATAACTTCAAAAACAACAAGAGCAATCAAGAGAGAACTTACCAAAAATGTTGAACTTCTTGAATTTCTAACTTGTTTTCTTGAAAACTCCTTTAATTTTGGTCTTGGAAAATCTAATCCCTCTCTTGCTCTCTTGCTTGAGTGATGGCCAGCCAAACCACAAAGGAAGAAGAAGAAAAATAAAAATGAATTGCAAAGTCAAATTTCTCATTTCTTTAAACCTCCACCAAGTATTCCAAAAAGAAAATTACTAAAATACCCTCTTCTTTATATCTTAACTCCCTTTTACTTATTTGTCCTTTTTAGTAATTTCACAAATAACAAATTAAATATCTTCTTCCTTTGACCATCCATTTTGACTTGTATATATGTTATATATATTTCTATATATATAACATATAAACTCTCTTCCAATCATCTAAATTTCTATTTTCCATTAATTAATTAATTCAACAATAATAAACATAAATATCTTCTTCTTTGACTTTCTTATTTGACTTGTATATATGTTATATATATATTTCTATATATACAACATATACACTCTCTCTTAAATTCCTTTCTCTTTCAAATTAAACATATACATTTTAATTCAAATAAAACAACAATTATACTAAAACTTCTAGGGCACATTTTGGGATATTACATGGTGTCTTTTTGTTAAGTTGCTACCTTGATATTCTTTGATTGTTGATGTTTGTTCACTTGTGTTGCTTTCCTTCATTTAATTGTTGCTAACCATGCTTGCTGCCCTTTTCTTTTTAATTTTCGTTCCTCTCAGTTGATTTTCTATTAATCAAGATGTCCCCCCCCCCCCCACTTTCTATCTATTAATCATATATTTATAGGCAAATACCATCTCCTTAAAACCCTAATCACCTAATAATCTGAAGATTACAATGAGTCCATATTAATTAAGGAATCCTAATCTATCTTGAAATCATAATTAAAGACAAATCAATGTATTAAGGCTTTAATTCGCCGTGTCCAATGGTTCGTGGTGATCCAAATTCATCATGGACAAAGGTCCACGGCGAATTAGAGTCCCAATTTGCCATGGAAAAAGGTCCATGGCGAATTGGAAGTCCCAATTCGCCATGGGCCTTTGTCCATGGCTAATTGGAGTCCCAATTCACCATGGACAATGTTCCATGGCGAATTAGAGTCCAATTCACCATGGTCCAACACTTCTTTGACCTTTATGGGTAAACTGGGCTTGGTTGGACCTATTCGGGCTTTTAAAACTATACCACATTTAATTCAAGCTTTTAAAATTGAGTTGAAGTTGATTTGATCCTTTAAAAACTAAATCAGACTAGATAGGGCTTTAAAAAAATTAAACAGACTCATTTCAGTCCTTTTAAAATTTGATCGACCTATTTTAAAGCTGTAAACTAGGTTTAAGCTTTTAAAATGGGACCAAATCCAGCTTGGCCTCTTTTAATTAGGATCGGACTAACTTAGGACCAAAATTAAGGGTCTGCAAAATGATGTCATTATACTTGTTTCTAATAATCTGGTATGTGGATTTCAATGGATGATGTCAGTGTTATTATTATTAATTTTGGTATATATGATCACTTTATACTGTAAAACATATGTATTAAATTGTGTTACTTTATAAATACAATCTAAAATTTATTGTATTATTTTTTTAAAATGACAAAATCATAAGGAAGAAAAGGATCTTTAGAATGTATATTTTCTATTTCTTAATGAAATTAGAAGAGTTAATTGGCAAAGATAGAGCAATGGATAAGGATGTTGAAAAATTGATGATGTTGTAGAAAATATGGCCAAAGAGGTAAATATTATCAGAGAAGATAATGAAAAGATGATATGTTGAGATTAATGGACAATCAAACTCTATTTAATCATTGACAATCAAATTGATAAAAGAACTAATGATTTCAAATAAGTCTATTTTGCAGAGTTAGGATCCGAGCAGCTTTGTGTGACCGCCCGAATGAATGACCAAGCGACTGCACAAATACAACACGAGCACAGAAGCCAAACTATCATATAGATCTGCAGAGCCAAGATAACCAAACAGACATACACATATGGCAAGTAGAGAACTTAATAGACATATAGAGTGCCAAGCTGGATATAGAACTGCTGAGCTAACATAACCAAACTGTCGAGCTGAAAGAAGCCTGATGAAAAAATTGAGCTAAGCAAGTAGTGCAGATCTACACCGAGCTAGGCAAGCCAACTATGACAACTAAGCTAAGTCCACAACTTCTACAAAAGATTTAGCATTGTCAGTGAGCGGTGAAGTTAGGATGCCCGGTAGGCATGCGAACGTATGCAAGCACCGAGCGACCGTGCTAAATCAAGGTAAAAATTCAAAAACTCACCAAAAGGATAGCGGTCTCAGTGAGTAGTGAAGTCAAGACACCAAAACTTTGGGCGACCGCCCAATATGCTCGAGCAACCGCATGTAACAAAGAGTTAAAATACTAAAAGAATAGAAGAAATAGCTGTCAACTCTCACGGTGCTTCCTTAACGCTCAAAACCTTGTGCAATTGTCCAGAAGGACGACTGATTATACAAGTCCAGCAGATTTTAATCTTAGCGCCAAATACCTCATACCAATGATAACTGGACACGTGGATGAAGAAATTTGAATTCAATGGTAACTTTGTGTCTAGCGACCGCACGTCGAGTTGGGCGACTACATGACACAAAAGTATGGGCAAGCTAGATTCTGTCAGATAATAAAACTTGACCATTGGAACTAGCCATTACACAAAGCTTTCAAACTGTACGACCACCCACTCGGCCAAGCGACTACTCGTAGAGCTCCGACCACAGAATTAGTGGAAGACAAGCACTAAACATGTAGGAACCACTTCAAATGGCTAGTTTATGCTAAATGGCTATAAATATCACATTAAATTTCATTTTTGTGGTTAGAGAATACTTTGATTGTTTTTGTAATTTCATTGAACAACATTTTTCATTATCTTATCTAAAGATCAAAAGATCAAAAATCTTATATTGTTGGGTGTGAGCATTAAACACTATCAAAAGTTCGAGTGTGAGCTTAGAAGCACTTAGATTGTGAGCGTGAGCATGGGAAAACTCTTGTAAGGGTTGTGAAGATTGATCTCAAACCATTGTAATAGTTGGTATGAGCTAGTGAAAAGATCAAGTTAGAGTTAAGCTTGTAAAAACTCAAGACTAGTGGAACTTTAACAAGTTGTTAAGGAAGTGGATGTAGGATTGAGGTAAATCCAAACCAGTATAACTCTTTATGTTCTTTCTTATCTACTCTACTCCATCTTCATCTACATCTTCTTCATTTCTTGCCTTTGAATTTTAAATTTACTATCATTCTTCACATCAACCAATTCACCCCCCCCCCCCCTCTTGGTTGCTAGTTTAGGACAACAATTGGTATCACAGCTAGTAAATTTCTTCAAACTTAATTGTGAAATTTGATCCAAAATGGCAGCCATTCCACCAACAAACAACTTTGCACATGAAAATCTAAATTCATTCCTTAGACCCTATTTCGATGGAATAAACTACTCTTATTGGAAACACAAGATGATTTTGTTCCTAGATAGTGAAGGAATTGAGCTTTGGGATTTTGTTGAAAATAAGTGGAAACCTCCTATTCATGAAGTTGATGGTGTCCAAGTTCCTCTTCCTAAATCACAATGGTCAAGTGCCAATGTGAGAGATCGGTTCAATAACAATAGGGCAACCTCTATCTTGATGAGTTCAACATCTCACTTGTGCACATTGTATTTGGAAAAATCTTGAGAACTATTATGAGGGTACTACCCAAGTGAGGCTCACCAAGAAGCAAATGTATGTACATGAGTATGAGCTACTCAAGATGAAGCCCAACAAAAATATCACCGACATGACAAACCACTTGCTTGCCATGTCAATGAACTAAAGAAATATGGTAAGATATATGATCAAGATGATGTCAATAGCAAAATCTTGAGAGAACTTAGAGCAAAGAAGAACTTAGAGTCAAAAGTTTCTTCAATTGAAGAAGTTCATGATCTTAGCTCTTTGAGAACTAATGAATTTTTCAAAAAACTACTCACCTTCGAATTACACACCGAAAGAGAAGAGAAGAAGAATAAGGTGAAAAGGATAAGAGGAAAGTAATAGCTCTCAAAACCATCAAAGAAGTTGAGAGCTCAAATGATGCAGATAGTGATGATGAAGAAGAATTGGCTATGCTATCCAAAAGAATAAGTGATTGGAAGAGAAAGAGAAGACTACAAGCTAACAAATGTACATTTTCTAAATCTTCCTTCAAAGATAAAGATAAAAAGAACAAATTGAAATGTTATAAATGTGGCAAATCCTATCACATCAAGTTGGATTGCTTCAAATTGAAAAACAAAAAGAAGTGGGATAAGGAAAAGAAGCGATTACTCAAAGCTACATGGGATAATGATTCCTCAAGTGAAGAAGAAGATTAAGAAGAGGAAGAAATTGCAAATCTATGTCTCATGGCTATTAAAGATGATAATAACTCCAATAAGGTAACTACTCCATCTTTAAACTTAATTGTGTATGATGATGTTGTTTTAAATGAAAATGGTTTGATTGAGCATATGAACCTTAGAATAGAAAAGTATTTCTCTAAGATAAAATTTTATAAAGATAAATGTTCCAAGTTAGAAAAGGATTTTGTGTCTTTGAAAAGCTCTACATTAGAATTGAAGACCTCAAATAAAAACTTGTTGAAATCAATTAATGAAATGACTAAAAATTCACATAGCTTAAAAAATGTGATCAAGGAAAATAAATTGTTGAAGGATGAAATAAATGAGTTGAAAGAGTCAATTTCAAAATTTCATAAGGGAAAAGAGGTCTTAGATATATTGATCAATAATCAAATACCACCTTCCTTAAAACATGGTTTAGGGTTCATTGGCTCATCTAACACTTCAATGTACCAACATTTGTTAGAGATTCTACAATACAAACATCTAGTGTTGATATTGTAAAGAACACTAATGCATAAACCAAACCAAAAAATCCTAAAAGGATTGCATTGGGTTTAGAAGACTCCAGAACTAAAGTTCCAAGAGCAAATCATACATTCATGTATACAAGGCATTTACACAAACACAAAATTTCACAAAAGCAATCTCATTCGGCACACACTTGCAATTGTGTGCATGGTTCATTGAATTTCAATAGGAAAGTGCATAAGTACAGAATCTTGTATCAATGCACTTATGATATGAAGTTTGGACATAAGAGCACTTTTTGCTATATTAGGAAGGCTTATCTCAAGCTAGAGGACCCTTCTATTACTAACACCCAAGGACCCAACTTCATTTAGGTATTTAAAAGAAGATGAACATTGTTATTTTATAGGTATGCCTAAAATCCACTATCAAAGAAAATATTTGTCTTATGGATAGTGGATGCTCAAGGTATATGATGGGTAATGAAAAGCTTTTTACAACACTCACCTACAAGCATGGAGGTAATGTAACTTTTGGTAAAAATGCTAAAGGTAAAATTATTGGCATTGGTTCCATTGGCATGCTTTGTAAAAAATATGATTGATAATATTTGGCTTGTTGATGGATTGAAACATAATTTACTTAGTGTAAGTCAATTATGTGACAAAGGATATGATGTAAGTTTTAACTCTAAAGGATGCAGCGTTACCCAATTCAAATGGTGAACCTGTATTCAAAGGAGTTAGAATTGGCAATATATATAAAATTGACTTATATTCCAATAATGAATTTGAATGTTTTATTACCATTAGTAATGATGCTTGGCTTTGGCATAGAAGACTAGGACATGCTAGTATGACTCACTTACATCACATTAGTAAAGAAGAACTAGTTGATGGTCTCCCTAAGGTAAAATTTGATAAAGATAGGACTTGTGAACCTTGTCAATTTGGAAAGCAACATAAAAGTTCATTCATATCTAAAAAGATTGTAACCACTTCTAAACCCTTAGAACTCATTCACTTGGATTTGTTTGGACCAAAAAGAGTTGCTAGCTTAGGTGGCAAGTTATATGCATTTGTACTTATTGAAGACTACTCAAGGTTTACATGGTTTAATTTCTTAGCTCAAAAGAAAGAAGCCTTCAATCATTTTAAAATATTTGCAAAAGGAGTTCAACATAAAAAAAAGGCTATGTAATCACATCTATTAGAAGTGATCATGGCAAAAAATTTGAAAATGAGAACTTTAAAAATTTTTGCAATGAGTTTAGTATTTCACACAACTTTTCGACTCGTAGAACACCACAACAAAATGGTTTGGTTGAAAGGAAAAAGAACATTAATTGAAATGGCTAGGATAATTCTCAATGACTATGATTTACAATCCTACTTTTGGGCGGAAGCCGTTAATACCGCATGGTATATTTCAAATTGTGTTTACAAAAGGCCTTTGATAATCAAAACTTCTTATGAGCTTTGGAATGGGAGAATACCCAAAATTTTATACCTTAGAGTGTTTGGATGCAAATGATTTATATTGAATACCAAGGACAACCTTAGAAAATTCTCATCCAAATCAAATGAAGGCATATTTTTAGGATATTATCATCTAGCAAAGCATATAGAGTATTTAATAAGAGAACACTAGTAGTTTAAGAATCAATGCATGTTGTTTTTCATGAATCCTTTGAACTCGATCAAAGAAAAGGTAGTGTTCTTGATTATTTTGTAGGTACATTTGAACAACAAGAAACAATCAATGCTTCAAAGAACAATCTTAATGAATAAGAAGAAGAGTCTCAAGAGCTACCCAAAGATTGGCATTACAAGAAGGATCATCCAAAAGAACTAATCATTGGTGACACCTCAAAGGGAGTTACTAGATCTCAATTTAAATACTTAGATTCTAATATTACTTTTGTTTCTCAAATTGAGCCAAAGACCATTGAAGAGGCTCTTAGTGATGAGTGTTGGGTGATTGCTATGCAAGATGAACTCAATCAATTTTAGAGAAACAAAGTATAGGAACTTGTTTCTAAACCTAAAGATCATCCAATTATAGGATGTAAATAGGTATATAGGAATAAGCTTGATGAAAATGGTTTCATTACTAGAAACAAAGCAAGATTGGTAGCCAAAGGCTATAACCAAGAGGAAGGCACTGACTATGATAAGACATTTGCCCCTGTTGCTAGATTAGAAGCCATTAGAATATTGCTTGCATTTGCATGTTACATGAATTTTAAACTTTTTCAAATGGATGTTAAAAGTGCATTTCTAAATGGGTTTATAAATGAGGAAGTTTATGTTGAACAACCTCCCGATTTTGAAGATTATGAATTTCCAAATCATGTTTTTAAGCTTACCAAAGCACTATATGGATTGAAACAAGCTCCAAGAGATTGGTATGATTGACTTACTGTATATTTGCTTGAAAATAGATTTTTAAAAGGTAAAGTTGACACAACTCTCTTTGTTAAAAAGAAAATGCATAATAATTTAATTGTGCAAATTTATGTTGATGATATCATATTTGGTGCTACTAATAAATCTTTGTGTAAGGAATTTGCTTCATGAATGACTAGGGAATTTGAAATGAGCATGATGCGTGAACTCAAATTCTTCCTTGGACTACAAATCAAGCAATGCAAGGATGGAATCTTCATCAACCAATCCAAAGTACACAAAGAAACTCCTCAAGAAGTTTGGAATGGATGGTTGCAAATCAAGTAAGACTACCATGAGAACATCCTTGAAACTTGACAAAGATGAAAGTGGTAAGACAGTAGATGTGAAGAAATATTGAGGCATTATCGGATCACTACTTTACTTAACCGCCTTTAGACCAGATATAATGTATAGTGTATGCTTATGTGCTAGATTTCAATCTTGTCCTTGGGAATCACATTTAAATGCAACTAAAAGAATTTTAAAATACTTGAGTGGTACATTGCATTTAGGTCTATGGTATCCTAGAAACAAATCATTTGACATATTAGGCTTTTTCGATGTGGATGCCGGTAGCCTAATGGATAGAAAAAGCACCACCATAGCATGTCATTTTCTGGTGAATGCTTAGTTTCTTAGTTTAGCAAGAAATAAGTGTTGGTTGTCTTATTTACCACGGAAGCAAAATATATTGCTGCATTTTTTTTATGCACACAAGTTCTTTAGATGAAAAAACAATCGCTTAACTATGAAAAAACATTTGATCACATTCCTATTAAATGCGATAACACTAGTGCAATCAATTTATCCAAGAATACCATTCGGCATTCTAGGTCTAAGCTTATAGACATCAAACATCATTTCTTAAGGGATAATGTTAAAAATCATAATATAGTTTTAAATTTATTGAAACTCATAATCAATTTGCGGATATTTTTACAAAACCCTTAAATGAAGAAAGAATGAATTTTATAAAACAAAATATTGGCATGATTGATGGAAAATCTCTTGCATAATCATTCTCTATTTTCCCCAAAATCTATATTGATCATGTGCACTTAAAAAAATTTCAAAATCCAAAACGGCTCATTTTGTATGGACGCCCCAGTATACCGAGCGGTCATACATCACCTACTCCCTCTCGAGCCCAAGCCTTAAAATAATTCTCCTAAGCTTTAACATGTATTTCTACCAAGCCCGAGCTTCAAAGCATTTCTCTTCAGTGAATGCACAACAGCTCGTGCGGTCAGTCAAATTCAAGAATTTTAAATTTTTCTTGACCGTTACACTCCTATCAAGCTTGTGCGCGCATGTACTACTAAGAGAGCTCACCATACTGAGCTGGCGGTTGCCCAATAGCACGGGTGACCACACAACATGTTTAACTAACCTTTCTTTTGAATGTTGGAACTTTCAAAAATTTAAATTTTTAGCCCCCAAATGGTAAAAAATGGCAAATTTTCTAAATTTTATCTATAAATACCTCTATTTTTCATGAAAATACATCTTTACAAACTCAAAAACACATATTCAAACAATCTTCCAAGAATTTAATCATCTAAAAGAAGATTTTGAAGGATTTTCTCTATTTGAAGTTGTTTGTTCAAAGTATCACCAACAATCTATTTCTTTCCACATTTCTTTCAATCTTCTACATTTCTTTTTCTTTTAGTTTTTTTTTATTGAGGATATGACATAACCAAGGGAAAAGGGATTGTCATTAGTGAACCCCAACCTCAACCTTAACCCAAACCTAAACACTTTGCTAGAAAAAGTGCCCAACCACATAAACCCAAGTACAAAAATGAGGATGAGAAAACCAAGTATTAAATGCTCAAGAAAAAGACCCTTGAACCAACCAAAATGCTTGCGGAAGGGATGCTCCTAACTTTAAACATCCAGGGTAAAATTTATAGCTACCTTAATAGAATTGGGTGGAGGCAATTTGCATTAGGTTACTCTAGCCTCTCAAGGGAATTCTTAATGTCTCTAAGGGTAGAGAAAAACCACAATGCACCTATAGGATTCTATGGAATTTATTTTAGGCTTTTGACCAAGATTTTGCTCTTTCTTTAGAAGTGTTTGGAGAAGTTTGGGGATTCCAAACTCATAGAGCATTCTCCTACAATGATATAGATTTTCCTTTAAAACATTATTCATCTTTTTAGAGTGAACTATCCATTGAAACCCAACACAATAATAGGCCATCCAAAGCCATCCATTTTAGGACCCTTCTCTTTTGGCTCTTGCATAGAATCATTACTTACACCATTCACCAAAGAAGGGATGGAAATGAAAAGGTTACTCAACGTGACTTATTTTTCTTGTATGCTATTGTGCATAATGAGCTAATCCAAAGTGCTAGGTTTCTCATAGACACCTTTATTCATCATGGGAACTTTAAGGCAAAAACCTTCTTTCTATCCTTCCAATTTACTCAACTTGCTAGACATTTAGGACTCCTAACCCCTAAAAATCTTGCAACCCTAAGTGATCCCCTTGATCCAACTACAAACTCAATCAACCTAGACTACCTTGAATATGTTGGATGCATACAAAATGCTGATAATCACTATGAGTATACATTTGGTAGCAAGGGAGTTATCCAAAGGGAAAGGAGTAGACTTAGGTACCATATTATGGAAGAAGAAGGTGAATCTATCTGTGTCCAATTTGAGCACCCTCCTAAACCTTCCACAAAAGAAAAATGTGAATCATCCAAAACTCTCATATTTTTTCTCAAGGACATATCTTATCTGCAAAAACAATTTAATAATTTCAAGAAGGATATCACAAAAAGAATCACAAAACTCAACAAAAATGTTGATCTCATTTCCCATATTCATCATGACATATATGACTTCTAAGGGAAATTTGACATTCCTCAATGTGAGTTAAGTGAATGGGATGTGAATGAGCATATTGAAAGTCCTTATGAAGGATCCTCACCATGCTTACATAAATCCTCTCCAACTCCTTCTCTTAGTGATGATGATGAAAGAACTCCAACTCCCCCTCCACCATCAAGAAAAGGAAACGAAAAAGTTTAGATTGATCATTTTCTTGTATTTTTATTTTAATCGAAATCAAATTTATTTTTATCTTATATTCACTTTTATAATTCTCAATGAACTTTATCTCTCTTTTACCTTAATTTTCTTTTTGCCTTTGTCAAAGGGCGAGAAACATATATGTGATTTAATTTAAATGATTTAATTGTCAAAGGGGGAGATAAACTTGATTGAAACAAGAAAAGAAAACAAATTGGTATCAAAAAAGCATACATCAATTGGTATCAAGAAAAGTATGCATCAATTATTTAACATAGGGGAGAAAATTTATTATCATTGCATTAATTGCTTCATGCATTTGATTATGTTTAACTTAAATTGAATTTGATTGTCAAAGTCAAAATAGGAGAGATTGTTGGCATTGATGGAAAATCAAACTCTATTTTGATTATTGACAATCAAATTGATAAAAGAATTAATGATTTCAAATAAGTCTGTTTTGCAGAGTTAGGATCTGAGCGGCTTTGTGTGACCGCCCAAATGAACGACCGAGCGACTGCACAAATGCAGCATGAGCTTAGAACCAAACTATCATATAGATCTGTCGAGCCAAGAGAACTAAATGGACATACGCAAATGCCAAGCAGAGAACTGAATGGACAAATAGAGTGCCAAGCTAGATATAGAACTGTCGAGCTAAGAGAACAGAACTGTCGAGCTGAAAGCAGCCTGATGAAACAACCGAGCTAAGCAAGTAGTGTAGATCTACAATGAGCTAGGCAAGCCAACTATGGAAACTAAGCTAAGTCCACAACTTCTACATAAGAGTTTGCATTATCAGTAAGCAGTGAAGTTAGGATCCCCGGTAGGCATGCGAACACATACAAGCACCAAGCGACCGCACCAAATTAAGGTAAAAATTCATAAACTCATAGAAAGGATAGCGGTCTCGGTGAGCAATGAAGTCAGGATGCCAGAACTTTGGGTGACCACCTAAGATGCCCGAGCGATTGCACTTAATAAAGAGCTATAATACTAAAAAGAACAGAAGAGATAGTGGTCAGCTCTCGCGGTACTTCCTCGATGTTCAAAACCTTGTGCAATCACATAGAAGAACCGAGCAACCGCATAAGTCTAATAGATTTGAATCTTAGAACCAAATATCTCAAACCAATGATAACCAAACACTTGAATGAGGAATTTTGAATTCAATGGTAACTTTGTGCCGAGTATGGGCAAGCTAGATTTTGTTAGACAACAAAAGCTGACTATTGGAACTAGCCGTTACACAAAGATTTAACCACCAAGCCGAGCGACTGCACATCGAGCTCTAACCACAAATTTAGTGGAAGATAGGCACTAAACATGTGGGAACCACTTCAAACGGCTAGTTTCAGCCAAATGGCTATAAATACCATATTAAACTTCATTTTGTGGTTAGAGAATACTTTGATTGTTATTGTAATTTCATTGAACGACATTTTTTACTATCTTATCTAAAGATAAAAAGATCAAACATCAAAAATCTTAAAGTGTTGGTTGTGAGCTTTAAACACCATCAAAAGTTTGAGTGTGAGCTTAAAAACACTTAGGTTGTGCGAGTAAGTCTGTGAAAACTCTTGTATGGGTTGTGAGGATTGATCTCAAACCATTGTAATAGTTCGGTGTGAGCTAGTGAAAATATCAAGTTAGAGTTAAGCTTGTAAAAACTCAAGACTAGTGGAATCTTAACAAGTTATTAAGGAAGTGGATATAGGATTGAGGCAAATCTGAACCACTATAACTCTTTGTGTTCTTTCTTCTCTACTCTACTCCATCTTCATCTACATCTTCTTCGTTTCTTGCCTTTGAATTTTAAATTTGCCATTATTTTTCACATCAACCAATTCACCCCCCCCCCTCTTGGTTGCTAGTTTGGGATAACATGATGGTATATCTGTAACTCAGCAAATCCAACATCAAACATCTAAAAGAGCAAGGAAAAAAAGCACATCAAAGTTGATATCGCAAGGCCCTGCTAGGGTTACTACCTTCCAAATTGTTTCTTCTAATTTTAATTATTTCATGCAAAATATAAACACAAATCATGCTACCATTGAGAATGCATGGTCTCGTTTAGAGGAACGTATGTAAGAAATGGCTAATAAAAGTAATAAAGTGCTAGATGAGTTACTTCAAATTGAGATTATAGATAGTATTGAAGCATTACAAGTTACAAATATTCTCACTGCTAAACAAAATAAATTGAATGTACTCTATCAAGCTCTAACACACCATAGAAAGTATTTTGTAATTGGTCTTTTTATCATATTTCTAGAGGATCCAGTTCTAGAATGATTTAAACTTTCGATATTGACTTTCCTATTTCAGAGTAATTTATATTTTCATCTTAGAAAAACTTAAATAAGTTGAAAGATGATGCATTTTAATTATTTATTATGATATTTTTAATTAATTTTTGATTTACTAAAATAAAATTACTTCACATAGATATATATTTATGTGTGTGCATTAAAAATTACTATTGATTTTGATTCCAGTCTTATTATATTCCAAACAACTTCAAAGAGAATAAAAAATTGATTTCAGACCAAACTAAACAAAAAAATTAAATAGCTTTACCGATTTTTTCTCATTCTAATTCTAATTCCAATTTTGATTTCGAAATTCAAACAAAATGGGGCCTTACATTAAAGGATATGAGTAACCCATCAATTCAAATGATGAGGGTGATCGACATATGGTCAACGTATAAGACATATTTAGCATATAATAGTTTCACTCTCCTCCTTCCTTTGTATATGCATATCACTATTTCTTATCCATTGCATCTATGCCATTTCATTGTTAGACAAAAATAAGAAATTACATTCATCTAACATAAAATAATACACCATAAATAATAAATTCAATCTTCATTATCATTTTTCCTATAGGTTTATCTCTACTTACAAATGATTTTCTCAAATCCATCTTTCTCTCAAACCCAACTGTGGGTGCTTGGTCCAACTGCTCCCCTGGTGGTTTTATGATCTCGATACTACTAAGTTCTTGACCTTAGGAATCCAACAAGCTAAGACCTATGAGAAGGGAGTTATCACTCGATATGGAACCCAAAAAGATAATTGGTGGTAGCATACTCTTGATTCCAAGAGGAATCTCTAACCCCCTTTTTCTGGGTTTAGGAGATTAGGAATATATAGAAGTAATATGAAGAGAGAGTCTTCATATTGCTTGCATAAGCTCGATTTGGCCTCCTTTATGATTTTAATATTAGTTAATTGGAACTATTAGAATATCAAATACTAAACGACTTTTGTAATAAATAAATAAATCATCTATAACAAATAATAACCATACATTATAACTTGATGCAAATGATGCATTTGTTATAAAAAAAAATACTTATACAAGCATGTACAAGAATGGAAATATGTCTTTACAATCTTCAAAAATAAAATAAAAATCAATTAATTATATAACTTTAAACAAACCCTATACATTTGTTTAAAAGGAAAAATTACATCATAGCCTATATGCATTAGATCTAAAGAAAGGATATGTAAATATGCATGAATAAGTATGGCATAAACATAGATAATCAATATATAAAAAATAAAGAATTAAATAGTAACATAAACATATAATTAAAGATAACAAAATAAATAATGAAATAAACAGAAAACATCATAAAAACTATCGAGCTCAATAATCCTGGGATTATCGAGTTTAATAAAATCTTAAATATATATTAAATATGAATTTACATCTACTGTGTTCTCACATGTTGGGTTTAAAAAGATTATCCAACTCGATAATTATGGAATATCAAGTTTCATAATTATCAACCTTTCAAAAGCCATATTTATTTCATAAATTCTTTTAACTCCATTAAAACAATATTTTTGGTTTTTTCAATCATCCTTACTTTATTCATCCTTATTTACATACCTAAAAACCAATTTCTCTTTATATATAAAATTTTATGAAAATCATTTATAGATAGATTCTTTAGAAAAATCTATGAAATATTGCATGTGCTCATGAAGATTGTCGATTTGGATAGTCAAAACTATGAAGCTCAACAATATTCCTTCTCAACAGAAAAAAAAAACTATTTTTTTAAGTAATCTTTCCATATTTAAACATTAAGGATTCTTCCAAAAGGTTGTTAAGAGTATGTTACTTTAGTTGGGTTTGCAAAATAATTTAAATAGTTTTTTACTGATTCCAAATGTAAAATCTTAAATTCATTTCAAGTTTGTAATTTTTTTATCTATAAAAAAGGTCATTTAACTTAGTTTTTATCATGTTTGAACATCATACCAAAGTTCCCATGTCAAGTTATGTTCATTTTGGATGTATTAGGCTAGTTTCCATTAGTTAGAATGGGTTAGAAATCATGAGAACAAGATAAAATGTACCTTTTGAAGTTCTTTAAAAACTAGTTGTCAAGGGTATTTGATCAACAGGATTCACCTGCTTTGGATAATCTCCTTTGGCTTTGGTTGATTGGATCCTCTAGTCCTTGTGTCCTCCTTGCTATTGGTTGCTTTCTTGCTTAAAAAACATGCTCTGATTGGTTTGTTTTTGGACCCCTAAAAAGGTGCAGCATACTAACTTTTATTGCCAAATGCCTACTATTAGTAGGATCGAATTGTTGAGCTCGACAATTAATAAATGTCAAGTGTGACAATTTTATCCTCATGTGGTTAATCTTCCTTTGACTCATTAATCTTTTACATTAGCAACCTCGACAATTCCTGGAAATTATCGAGTTCAATAATAAAGACTATCGAGTTCGACAATTTACCAAAAATTATGCAAGGTGCCAAATTCAAGTGTCTACACCAAAAAATTTGAATGAAAAGAAATTCATTCTTTTATGTAAAATTTATATATGCATAAAATATTAGTTTGATTTGAAAAATTAAAACCAATGAAGAGTGAGATGTGTATAAAATAAACACATTTATTTTCAAATTTAAATTAACATATTGAAGGTTTACTTCTTAGTTTTCAAGAATAACAAAATATTTAGAAATAATTTTCTAAAAATCAATAAAGAAAATAGTTAGTACTTCAAACTTATATCCAATGATATTTTTGCTTTTGTGATAAATTTTTTTTTTATTTTTCTTTATTTTAGTTTGATTTAGGGTATGTTTACTTGATTTTTATTCAATAAAATAAGAAAAATAAATCGTGTCAAATATGAAATTTTTCCATATAGAAAATAAAATTCCAAAATTTTTAAAATTATAACTAATTTTTGAATAATATCTTTAATATTTTATTTTATTTTTCTTTAGGTTTACTGTATTGTTCTTTAATTAGAAAACATTTTGAGTCTTTATAGTATAGTAATTTATCCAAAATTATAGAGAGCATTTTGCATAGTGGACAAAGTTTGGACCACTAAAAGGTAAAAATATAATTAACAGTTCCAAAAGCAATAATAACTTTCAAACATATGAAATGTAGGGTCACATATTAATAAATTGCAGACTTTTGTCAATGACTTTACTTAATAATGTTGCAAACTTTTGTCGATGACTCCACTTGAATGAAATCTAAAAGTTCAGAAAAGTTCTGTAAGATTTTACAAAGGATGATCTTACTTTCCTTAGACTTGATAGCATAAAAGGAGAAATTTTTGTGATTTTATTAAGGAGTGTGCTTGGAGATTGTTCCTAGGGTTTAAAATATGGGTATGAATGGCTAGCCAAAATAAAGTTTTTGCCTTATTTGTAATCCAATTCAAGAAAGACTACAACTATATTGTCAAACAT
The DNA here is from genome assembly GCA_947685225.1 of Garcia nutans. NCBI lineage: Eukaryota > Viridiplantae > Streptophyta > Magnoliopsida > Malpighiales > Euphorbiaceae > Garcia > Garcia nutans. Next base: position 7,392,175 of record CANTUV010000024.1, on the reverse strand, counting down.
GTATCCCATTTCGTGGCTTGAATTCACTTGAGTTGTTTAGGTTGCCAAGCCAATAAATTTTTGATTTAAATTAGATGATTTAATATCTATCTTAAATGGTACCATTGCACATAAATTAAAATGGATTAACTCAATAAATTTTTAGGTTAATTGGTAACTTGATTTAATATTCAAAGATTTTTTAAATATTAACCTAAAATTCAACTAGAATTTCAATTTAAATCGATCTTATATGGGATTTAATAAAAAATTCTAATTCTTTACTTTAATATTGTTTAGACATGTTGACCTTATATAGACTATTTTGGATAATTATGCCTTGTACCTTAAAAAAACAAAATCTCACACTCACAGCTTGTAACACCCTTATACCCTATATACATACAATATATATTTTCAGCATATGTAAAATATGCATATACGGTACAAAAATGCCACAGACCGGTTTAATAAAAATTTTCACATTTCTAATTTAAAATTTCAAATACAAAATATATAAAATTAGATAGTATATAAATATTGTTTACTTGTTGTGAACTTGGTGAAATTGAGAAGTATGGGTGAAATGGTGATTTGAAATTATTTGGGAATGTTTTCTGATGCAGGCTGTGTTTTGCTAAATTTTGGAATGTTCAAATTATAGACAAAACTCTTGGCAAATTTTTTCAAAAATTTTCATATAAAATATTTATTTTGGTACTCGTTGAGTGAAAAAGACTCTCTTAAAGGAGGTCTTGGGATCGAAACGAGAGAAGTGACCCTACAGGGTCGTAAGCCTCAGAAACAAATCCTGCTGTGGAACCGTGAGGGGAAGCAGTACTGTAGCAGTCCCTTGAAGTGGGCTGGGTGAAATGGTTGGGCCGTAAGCCCAGGGCCGTTGGGATGTTACACAACTTATTTATTTTCTTTTTTTTATCATCTTTCTTGTCTTTCACCATGATTTTTCAACTTTCATCACCCCCTCCTTCTATTACTCTTTTTCTTTCATTTCTCTATTAGGACTCATCCTTTCTCTTTGTTTCAATCAATCTATTAAAGTCTAGATCCATTTAAATTGGTAAATTATAAATTTTTTTAACTATTCATAATGTATTTTTGAAAGAAGATATTTGTAAATGGTTAATCTGAGCAATGCATGTATGTTTTTTATTTGAAAAATGAAATTGCATTATGTTTTAAGAGAAATATTTTATTTTTGATCCTTTTTACCATGAGTTTGCAGTTCTTTCTTCTTATCTTCCTTTCTTTCATTATTTTTATTTATGGAGTTGAATGAAGTGTTATGAGTGTCATGGAGGTCTTGGAATTGTATTGGAAGAAATATTATGGATTATATAAGCTATTATTGGGTGTTAAAGATTTTAATAGAGTGTTTAAAACATAATTGTGGATTGTTATTATGGTTTGTTATATGTTGCCATATATAATGTTAGTGAGTGTTATTGATTGCTTTGTAGATTATTAGAGATTGTTATGGACTGTAATGGGTTGTTCTTAGTTGTTATGGGTTACTGAATACTTTGTAGACTATTAGGGGTTATCAAGGTTTATTATTGTAGATTATTTTAGATTGTTATATATATTTGTTAAAGAGTATTATTGATTGCTCTGCAGATTGTTATTATTTTTTATGAGTTGTTATAGGTTGTTATGAGCTATTATTGCATAATTTTTTTTGTTTTTATATATTAATATCAATTATTTTTGTGTTTATGAATTTTTTATATTAACATGATTTTGAAATATATATTTATGATTGTAGAGTATGATGAATAGATGTTGAAGGATGAATTAATAATCCTCACACATTAAAATAGGAAATTTGATGACAATATCTGCAACTATATTGGCGGGAGTAATGAATTTATTATTTTGAATAGAATGTTTGATTTCAATGAACTAAAGAAAAATGTATTGAAGTTGCTTAATTTTGACAATAAATCAAAAAATTGGGTTCAAATTTGTTATAGGACTAGACAAACAATCTCTTTGTATGTTGTTAATGATATGACACTTTAGGGATTCATTGGCTTTGTTATTAAGAATAGAACGAAACATCTATTAATTGTTAACATTGAATAACGTGCATATAAATTGGGCCATGGTAGTAATTATCCATCTAGACTAAAAAAATGTGTTTAAGGAGATATAATCTAAATGTGTTTAAAGAGATATAATCTGTCTTGATTCAGTATAGAAGATTAATAACATAATAAGGTACTTATGGACATAGAGACAGATGCAAGGTTTATTGGGAATTTAAAGCAAGAACAATCAAAATTGGCAGCCAATACACAATAAAAAAAAATTCTCAAACCCTAGATCATCCCATGTTGATTAAAATTATAATAAAAAAAAAGAACATACAAGGGTTAGAGATTATACCTATGAGTTCTTCACAAATTCTTCACCTTCTCTTTTTGTTGGGTTGTCGCAAACTACAATAATCCAATGGTAGGATTATCTCTAATAGTATCCACACAAGAGAAGAATTAATCTTCTATCTAATAGGAGTAGCCTAGTGTGAATCATTGTGCTAACAAGAAGAAGAACTCTAATGAAAAGGAAGAAAACCTAAGAGGGAGAAGAAACTCTTTCTTGTCTTCCTTTTGGGTTAGGAGGCAAAAATGAGGCTCCATCTATTAAGATGGTATTTATATCCCTTTTGTCTTCTAGGGTTTCTATTAGCTAGGGTTTTAAGCTTAATAGCATATTATGCCCAAATGGGCTCAACTTGGCCCAATAGCTAATAAACCCATTTTCTTCTTTCTTAATGGATCTAATCCATTAAATATATTATCTAATAATATATTTAAAGCCAATTTAATTAATTTTGAACCCTTTTAGTATGTCACATTAGGATTCCAAATATGTTGGTAGCTAAATACCAATTTTACCATTAATTAAAATTAAGGTTTCGTCAAATGAACGTTCGTTTAGGATTAATTCACTAATCAACTAATTGATATAAAGTAGACTAAGATTGGCATCTAGCAATGCATCATGGCCACCTAAGTGTTGAGAAAATCAAAGTAGTTTGACTTTAACCTTTCTATAGTTAGTTACCGTGCAATAAACTATTTGCATCATACAATATCTCATTCGGTTCAATGCATGGACTTTGTGTTAGCTCCCACTATATTGACTAAGTCACACCTACTCTGAATATATTATTTCTTATTCCCAAAACTCATTACTCTATAAAAAGCATCTTTGAGTCTCTCTCAAAGATCCATTCACCTTGGCTAAGGTCCCAGAGTAATGCTTTCCTACAAGAGGCCATGAGATATACTCTCCTTCTATTCGAAGTGATGTATCCTATGTCGATCTCTCAACTATCTTTGAAAGCCTCATGCAATACCCAATGACCACCCTATGAGCAATCTCACATGAGACAACAAGGAATGCAATTAAGATCTCACATGAGACAACAAGGAATGCAATTAAAGTATAATACTTGATATCCAAGATACCTTTGAGACCTCAAGTCTAAGGATGTTTGCACAATCTCTATGATGAGATAAGATCATTGACATTGAGTAGAAATCCATATGATAATCTCATAGTTAGGCCATCCAATGAACTTGTTCTTCCAACAAGCATCCACATGTTAACTCTAAGCATCACCATGCTTACAGCTTATGAGAACAACTGCTTAATCAAATCAAGAAGTATAATATGTGCTAGTCTATCCACACTAACAATGTCCCACCTTATTAATACTATAACTAGGGATAATTTTAGTATAAACATATTTGCATGTAATAAGAATCTCATATCATGATCTCATCATGATTTCCCTTACACTGTGTTTTCTACTAATGACTTTATTAAACAGTTTAGGATATATAATCAACTACATGCGTCATATGAGTACTGAATAATAAAGGATGCCTTAATCCATTAATATATAACTGAATGTAATATGCATATTACAACCTAAAGTGATTATCTCTAGGGCATACATATCTAACAAACTCCCACTTACACTAAAGCCAATCATCTATGTATTTAATACCATAGGAGTGTAAATGATCATCATGCTTTCGTTGCGCTAGTGGCTTAGTGAGCGGATCTACTATATTTTGATCTATGGTGACTCGTTCTATCTTCACATCTTATCTACCTATGATCTCCCTAATCAAATGGTAACACCTAATTACATTTTTTGATCACTTATAAGACCATAGTTCCTTTGATTTTGTAATGGCTCCATTTTTATCACAATACAATGGTATTGGATCAACAATGCTAGGGACCACTCCTAACTCAGTGATGAACTTTTTGATCCATATAGCTTCTTTGACTACTATGGAAGCTACAATGTACTCAGCCTCAATTGTTGAATTAGCAGTCGTTTCCTATTTGGAAATCTTTCAACTAACTACTCTGCCACACAACGTGAATACATAGCCCGAATGGGATTTGGAATCATTCTTATCTAATTAGAAACTGGCATCAGTATACCCATTTACAATCAAATCCCCATCTCCATAAACTAAGAATGCATCCTTAGTCCTTCTGAAGTACTTAAGGATGTTCTTAACAGCTACCCAATGCCCCCTTACTAGGATCAGACTGATATCTACTTGTGACACTTAGAGCATAAGATACATCGGGTCTAGTACATAACATAATGTACATGATGGATCCAATAGCTAAGGCATATGGTACCTTACTCATGTGATCCCTTTCATCTTGTGTCTTAGGAAACATAGACTTAGAAAGGCTTATCCAATGGGCCATGGGTAAGAATCCTCTCTTGGATTGATCCATGCTAAACCTCTTCAGCATTTTGTCTATGTATATAGACTGTGAAAGACCTAACAACCTTTTTAATCTATCCCTGTAGATCTTAATCCGCAATATGTAGGTTGCTTCTCCAAGGTCTTTCATGAAGAACTTATTGGATAGCCAAATTTTAACTGATAAAAGAATAGAGACATCATTTCCTATGAGTAATATGCCATCTACATATAGTACTAAGAAAATAACTGCACTCCCACTGACCTTCTTATACACACAGGGTTCATCCATATTTTGTGAGAAACTAAAATTTTTGACTATCGCATCAAAATGGATGTTCCAACTCCTAGAAGCCTGCTTTAATCCATAAATGGATTTTTGCAGCTTGCATACCTTACTGGTATCATTGGATATGAAAACCTCAGGTTGTGTCATGTACACATCCTTAGTCATATTTCCATTAAGGAAAGCTATTTTCACATCCATCTGCCATATCTCATAATCATAATGAGCAGAAATGGCTAGGAGTATCCTGATGGATTTGAGCATAGCCACAGGGGAGAAAGTTTCATCAAAGTCAATACCTTATCTTTGAGGTTACCCTTTCGAGACTAGGCGAGCCTTGTAGGTAGATACATTACCATCCATGTTCGTCTTCTTCTTAAAGACCCACTTATAGCCTATGGGCTTTATCCCTTCAGGCGGGTCAACCAAAGTCCAAACTTGGTTTTCTTACATGGAATCCATCTCTGACTACATGGATTTTAATCATTTGTCATATTCTAAACTCTTTAGAACTTCCTCATAGGTAATAGGCTCATCAATCTCAATAAGCAATATATGATTATGATCAGTCAAGAGAAATCCATATCTCTATGGAGATACACTTATCCTTCTCGATCTGCGAGGAACCTGTGTATCAATAGGTTCTATTGTTACTTTATCAACATGAGTAAATGATTGAGATCAATCGATTGATCTATGTTTGTTTGAATCTCTTTGTAATGTTTGAAATTTTAAATAGTGATTTTCTGTTAACCATTGATAATGGATTGTGTATAGTGATGAAAGTGACTTGGGTAATTGAAATAAGTGGGAAAGTAGGATGAATCATGCTTTAAAAAAATAGAAAGTCTGATCCAGGTATGAACGAAATTGGTATTTCTAAAAAAGAATCTTAAAGTGTTAGAAATTTATGAAAATGCCCTTAACTCTAGAAGTGAATTTTAACGAGTTAGACTATGAAATATAAATTGTATGACTTTAAATTAACTAAAGAAATTGTTTTTATGATTTTGCGGAACTCAAAATAGGATTAGAATTAAATTTAAAGAAGTGAGTGCATCAAAGCTATAATAAAGCACACATTATCCAACCAAAACCCTAGATAATATATAAAGAGGAGCCAAGAAATTTCTCCTCTCTTCTATCATCATCTTCACGCCAAACACCTCTTCATCATCACCATCTCTCTCTTTTCTTCTATCTTCTTCCATTACCATACATCAAAACATGAAGATCTTTAATTATAACTCCAAATTTTCATAGGAATCCACTAGTTTATGAGAAGAATCAATAAGATTATCACCAAAAATCAAAAAGGGGTAAAGAGAAAAGAGAAAGAGAGGAGTTCTTGAAAGGGGTATGTGCTTGTGTATGACTAAATTGTAAATAGCTGGTTTTCTTTGAATTTTAATGCTTGAATAAGTTAATTGGATCATTTTAATTGAGTTATTTGCTAAAGAATTGAATAAATGATATGTTGTGTAAGGAAAGATTGAAGAACCTTTATATGAATTTTACTTCAATTTTGTAAAAAATAAGTGTGATGATATTGTTCTTGGCTAAAGAGTGATGGTTATGGAGTGTTGATAACTAAATTTATTGCTAAAGATTTAATTAATTGAGAATTGAGTAAAGTGTTAGATTTGGATTCTTTTTATTTGAAAGTTTGGTTTTTGGTTCATTTTTATCATGGTTATTAAATGTCTTTAGGTTGTCTTAACTTAAAACACAAGTTGGAACAACTTTGACTCACAAAAAAAAAATAAATTTTTAAGTTTGGCAGATACTGGAAAATCCACACGGGCATGTAGGTTTGATCCACACGGCCGTGTGAATCATTCAGCTTCTGTAACTCTACTTTCAGTAATGTTTTGGTACACATAGGCGTGTAGACTTCTTAGGCACGCCCATGTCCACTATGTAACCCTAATTTTCTTCTTTTTCAACCCCAAAACACTTCATTTCTTATGTTAATATAATTTTTCTTGTTCAGTTAACATTTATAACATAATTATTACATAAATATATGCAAGTTTGTCAAATTAAAGGTTAAAATTTTGAAAATGTCTACAAGTTAGTTTCCAAAAAAGCCTTGGAATTTTGTAAGTATTAGATAAGGATTATAGTATCATTTTATTGACATGATATGTAATTAAATGTTATTAGAGGTGAATAAGTAATAAATTGCCCAAACCATATTGATGTTAGACCTAGCTTAGGGTTGAATGGCTAGCCAGAGGGTGGATATCCATAATGAAAGTGGGCACTTCATGCCATTAGTGGACACATCGTGCCACCAGTGATAGTGGGCATATTTGCCAAAAGTCAATACACTTGGCAGAGGACCTTTGGCCATATTTTTGATATTAGGCATTAAATTGCCGATAAGGACCCATTATCTGAATCTAAGGTCTAAATTCTGTATGTATGGGCAAAGTAAAAGAATTGCATATGATGTAAAAAATATGCCTTGTGATTAATTTAATAAAATTATTGAACATTGAGTTTTCTTATGTTGAGTATATCAAATATATAAATTTATCAAATTTCTATTAAAGTACCAAAGTGATGATTTTATTATTTTTCATGAATAATAATTCAAAGTTATCTTTCTTAATATTTTCTTGCATATAATGAATACACAAGCACCAATAAGCTTTTCTTAGCGTGTTAGATTTGTTTCTGATGCGCAGATTAAACGAGATGAGAAGAACCAGTTGAGTGAGATTTATAAAGAGCCAAATCAACTACATCACAAAAAGGACTTCTAAGAAATATTCTATATAAAGAGTTTTAAATTGTTCACATGGTAGAGATATTTATTTTGAATGACAATTGTATAAGTTTATAGGTAGTATGTTATATATATATATATGGGTGAATGTCTAGTTTTTGTGGACTAGCATGAGAATTTTGTAAATTACAATAATTTCAAGTATGTATATATATTATGTATGTTCACATTAATTTATGTTGAGGTTTTGCTTTGTTTTGTATGGTGTAATATAAATGGATGGTTTGAGGAATGAATGTATGAAAAACTTAAGAAATGGAAATTTTCTTTGAAAGGAAGATTTAAAATAAAATGCACGGGTGTGTCATTCTATCAGACACGACTGTGTTGCTTATTTTATTTAAATTGACAGTGTTGATTTAAAACACATGGGCATGTCAACCTTGGTTGACACGGGCCTGTTCCTGTCTTAAGTAAGAAAATACTTTTCAAGTTCTATCAAACTGAGTGTTTTGGCAACATCTCTTTATAGTCAATTATACAAACTATTTAGGGTTGTTACATTTAGTGGTATCAGAGCCTACTTCAGGCGGTTCTAAGTTTGTGGGTTACGGTGCGAGTGAAATACAACTGTCATTACTATGTGAACTATAAGTGAATATGTATTTTGATGTAGTTGATCTCTAAATTTTTATAGGTATAGATGGCTTCTAGATCACGTCAGGGTGCGGAGGAACAGGTTGCATCCTCACATAGTCAGGCAAGTGTCGGGAACCAACAATCATCTAGGCCTTCCGCAACCGTTGGACCCCTAGTTTGTGAGAAACATAGAGGAAGTTCTTATGCAGATTGTAGGAGTAGCTCCTCCTGCACAGCCACCACCACCCGTGCCCCATAGAACACCATTGGAGAGAATTAAATATTTGGGAGTAGAAGATTTCAAAGCACGTAATACTGATAAGTCTTTAGTGGCAAAGTATTAGTTGGAATGGATTTTAAGAGGTTTTGATCTTTTTGCACTGTATGGATGAGGATAGATTAGAGTGTACAATTTCTTTATTACATGACCAAGTTTATAGTTGGTGGGATATGAAGCAGAAATCTATTCCTACAGATAGACTCACCTGGGCATTTTTCCAGGAAGAGTTTAAGAAGAAATATATTAGTGAGATTTACATAGAAGAGAAGCGAAGGGAGTTTTTATATTTGAAGCAAAGGTAGTCATCTGTGTCCGAGTATGAGAGGTAGTTCATTCACCTCAGTAAATATTTTCCTGAGTTGGTTTCAACTAAAGAAGAAAGTGTAAGCGATTTGAGCAGGGTTTGAACAGTTAGATTTGGGTGTACTTAGTGGGGATGAGAATCAAAGAGTTTTCTACTCTTATTAATGCAGTAATTTCCATTGAAAATGAAACTAAATAAGAGCAGGGAAGAAGACAACAAACTAAATAAGAGCAGGGAAAAAGACAACAACAACGTAAGGGATTTTCTAGTGAACAATAGGAGGGTGGTCAGAAGAGACAGAGGGATACTCAAGTACAAACCCAGACTCAAGGATCTAGTAGAGGAAGTGGAACTAGTTTTCAAAGATCCTGAGGGGGTAGGTCTAGTGTTTCTACAGGCTTGTCTTTACAAGTAGTTTCCATACCTTGTCAGCATTATGGCAAGGGACATGCAAGTGATGATTGTTGGTATCGAAGTGGGGCTTGTTTGAAATTTGGTTCTAAAGAGCATAAAATTAGAGATTGTCCCATGATAAAAGAACCTGAAGTTGCTGAAGGGAAGAGTTCAGTGCAGAAGTCTCAAATAGGCCATAGATCAGGTAGAGGTGGTTGACCCAGTGCTAGTCAACAAAGAGGATCTAAAACAGTGGATAGACCTCAGACTCGAGGTAGTGCTCTAGCCAAGACTTATGCTATGAGAGCAATGGAGGACTAGGATGCTTCAAATGTTGTAGTTGGTAAATTCTCTTTACTTGGTCTTAATGTATATGCATTGTTAGATCTTGGTTCTACACATTCTTATATATGTACAACTATAGACTCAGAGAAGAATATGCATGCTGATAAACTTAACTTTAAGATAGAGGTTACCAATCCCTTAGGCCATAGTGTGTGAGTAAACAAAATATAACGGAATTGTCCAATTAGAGTTCATGATGTAGAACTTTGTGTTGATTTAATTGAACTGCCATTCCATGATTTTTATATAATTTTGGGAATGGATTGGTTATTCCGACATCAAACAATTATGGATTGTCATAATAAAGTTGTGACCTTTAAGATTCCGGGACATGATGAAATTGTTGTTCGAAGAGAGAAACAATTCTATCTTTCTAGTTTGATTTCAGCTACCAAAGCTAAAAGGTTAGTTAGTAAGAAATGTGAAGCTTATCTTTACTTATATTATTGATGCTCAACAATCAAGCAAAACTTTGGAAGACATACCCATAGTGTGTGAATTTCTGGATGTCTTCCCAGAAGAGTTACCAGGGGTACCGCCAGAAAGGAAAGTAGAATTTGCTATTAATGTAATTCCAGGTACGACACCAATATCTATTCCACCTTCTAAAATGGCACCTCCGGAACTAAAAGATTTAAAGGTGCAACTCCAAGAATTGCTTGATAAAGGATTAATAAGACCTAGTGTGTCACCTTGGGGCACATCAATTTTTCTTGTGAAGAAGAAAGATGGTACCCTAATATCGTGTATAGATTATCGACAGTTGAATAAGGTGATAGTCAAGAATAAATATCCATTACCTCAGATAGATAATTTGTTCGACCAGTTGAAAGGAGCATGTATTTTCTCCAAGATTGATCTTAAATCAGGTTACTATCAGATGAAAGTTAAGGAAACTAATGTTCCAAAAATAGCTTTTAGAACGCAATATGAACATTATGAATTTCTTGTTATGCCATTTGGTTTGACTAATGCTCTAGCAGCTTTCATGGACTTGGTGAATCAAGTCTTTAAACCTTATTTAGATCAGTTTGTAGTTGTTTTTATTGATGATATACTAGTTTATTCCAAGAATTGAGAGGAGCATGATAAACACTTGAGAGTGGTGTTATAAACATTGAGGGAGAATCAATTGTATGCTAAGTTGTCAAAATGTGATTTCTAGATGACAGAAGTGACATTCCTAGGACATGTGGTATCAGCTAAGGGTATCCATATAGATCCTAGTAAAATTGAGAGTATTTTAAATTGGCAGCCACCAAAGAATTAAATGTAACAAAAGTTTGAATTTTTCTTATTTTAGTTGGAAATTATAGAAGATTTGTGCAAGGGTTCTCAAAAATAGCACTTCCTTTCACTAAACTTCTTAGAAAGGAAAATAAATTTAAGTGGGATGATCAATGTCAATCTAGTTTTGAGCAATTGAAAATTATACTGACGGAAGCACCTATTTTGACACAATCAAATACAGGTAAAGACTATGTGATTTATAGTGATGCCTGTCATCAAGGACTTGGTTGTGTATTGATACAAGAAGGTAAAGTAATTGCTTATGCTTCTAGGCAATTGAAACCTTATGAACTAAATTATCCCACACATGATTTAGAATTGGCAGTAATTGTATATGCTCTAAAAATTTGGCGGCATTATCTGTATGGTGAAAGGTGTTATATCTTTACTGATTATAAAAGTTTAAAGTATTTGTCAACACAAAAAGAGCTCAACTTAAGGCAGAGGAGATGGATGGAACTAATCAAAGATTATGATTGTATCATTGACTACCATCTTGGGAGAGCTAATGTGGTAGTTGATGCACTAAACTGAAAAACTTAAGCAGGTATGTTATAGATATAAATTGTAGAAATATATGTGTGTATTAAATAACTAAAATGATATAGTATGTTATGATAGCAGAATTAGGAGTAGAACCAAATTTAAGGCAGAAAGTTATAGAAGCTCAGAAATAAAGTCAAAAGCTATTGGAAGTGATGGAACAAGTGCAAAAGGGTAAAAGTCAAATTATGTTGCTCTAGAAGATAGTAAGAAGCTAAAGGAGCTAAAGGAGAATATTCTTAATGAAGCTCATAAAACTACTTATGTTGTGCATCCTGGAAGTAATAAGATGTATCAGGATTTAAAGCCTTTTTATTGGTGGCCTGGCATGAAAAAGGATATCACTAAATATGTTACTCAATGTTTGATATGCCAGCAAGTCAAAGTAGAACACCAAGTTCCATCGAGTCTTTTACAACCCATCTCAATACCAGAGTGGAAGTGGGATAGAGTGACCATGGATTTTGTGACTGGTCTTCCGAACACCCAGAAGAAACATGATACAATATGGGTGATTATTGATAGTCTAACTAAATCAACTCATTTTCTTCCAATACGGATTGACTACTCTTTGAATAGACTTGTTGAATTGTATATTATTGAGATAGTCAGGCTTCATGGAGTGTCGATGTCTATTATTTCAGATCGAGATCCGCACTTTATTTCAAGATTTTAGGAAAGTTTTCAAAAAGCTTTGGGTACTCGACTTTATTTCAGTATTGCATTTCATCCCCATACCGATGGTCAATCAAAAAGGGCGATACAGGTGCTTGAAGATATGCTAAGAAGTTGTATAATTGAGTTTGAAGGGAGCTAGGATAGAAATTTGCCTTTAGTGGAATTTGCTTATAATAACGGTTACCAGACGAGTATCAGCATGGCAACCATATGAAGCACCATATGGGAGAAAATGCAGAACTCCACTTTGTTGGACTTAATTAAGTGAGAGCAAGCTTGTGGGACCTGATCTTATCAGGCAAACTACGGATAAAGTAAAGATTATAAAGAATCAGTTGAAGGTTGCAATGGATAGGCAAAAATCTTATGCAGACTTGAAGCTGCAACTCATCGAATTCCCATTTTACTTATAGTACACGGATAGTACATAGTTCTACAGAAAAAAAAAGAGATTATCTAAGACTTCATTTTGATACTAATTGAAGTTGCGTTGTTGCGTCAAAAGAAGGATAGCTATACTGATTCGGTATACTTTAAAGAAACCCGTGGTGTAATATTGACGATCTCACAAAGATGAAATTTCAGTGAAATTTATTTATTGATCTCATCTTTTACAGAGTCGATCCTTTTTTATTGTACAAGAATATGTGGAGCTGTTCAAACAACTTCTAATCGTATTCGGTGAAATAAGATTCTAAGATTATAAGTTCTTTTTGGAAACTTGCTACTAGTTCTAAGCTTGTAGCTTAACTCAAGAGCAAGGTAAGGCACGCTCTTTCATTAATTAGCTAGGGCTTCATGCACTCATGTTCCTCTCTTCTCTCGAGCTAATGCCTATCTAGCTAGTTGTGCTCTTTCCTTCTCCCCTCTTACTTCTGACTGGACTTGTCATCGCTGTTGAGTTTATGCCCTATCTTTTTCTCAATAATGCCTTTGTCATTTGATCCAATAGTGTTCCATTAGATATGAACAGATTTGATAAAAAATGATAACTCTCGGATAGAGTATTAGAATCAAAAATCCATTAGATAATGAACTATTGGTTCTAAGCCATCTCTGGCAATGAATCAACAATTCAAAGTGTTTTTCTTGTGTATTCTTGATAAACAAACATTTATATATAGATGTAGGAAGATCTGTTTGGGAAGTAAGAAGCCCCGTTAACATCTCTTCATCTTCAAAGAATTCTTGATGTGAAAAAATAGAGACAAAAGGCTGATCTTTGAATAGTAAAAAGAGTGGATCTGTAGGGTCCCAAATGAATTGGCTTATATGAAAAAAGCCTTGTTCTTTGGAAGATCTATCTCGTATCTGGTACTACTTGGTTCCACTTTGCAAGAACTCCAAATCATTCTCTTGAAGCTCATCCTCTCATCATAAATGATCTGCTTGCCCTGAAATGACCTGGCCCCGAAGAAGGCAGCCTATAGAGGTAAGCGCCTAGCTTAAAGAATAAGTAGAATATGTCACCGATCTCTTCTTTGGCTGAAGGCTTTGCTTTACCTAGAAACTACCTACTATCAAGCTATCAAGGAAGAAAAAGAACTAAGCTAAGATAGAGAGTAGGCTGAGCATAGTTTCTATTCATGGATACCACTGTCGTTAATTCAAAATCGGATGCTTCATCAGAATGTAAAGGAAAGACGAACGGCAGACTTAGCTTCAAAGCTTGAAGCATCAGATTCATTCTAACTTTAGGGTTTGGGGTCACCTAGAGATACCACCTCAACTGAAAGCAAACATGAAGTAACTTAAGCAAAGTGAGAGGCAGGCAAGAAAGGAACTAAACAAAGCAAAGAGAAACTAGCTTAAAGCAATACAGCTAATAGCTCATCAATCAATAAAGGAACTGGTAGATATCTTTCAATTATCTGATGCAGACTCGTATGCTTGCTTCGTAGTAACTACCTAGCTGGCAAGAAAAGATTCACATTGTCCTCAATGTGAGCATGCATCAACTAAAAGAGAGGGTTTAGATGAAACCTGATTTCTATCGTTCCCATATGCGATGTACAATGCTCCTTCCACCCATAATGCAATTGTCGCTCTTGTCTGTAAGGATGGATAGCATACAACTCCGAAGGATACCCAATGTATTGCTACACGTAAGTAGCATTATTTGAAAACATGTGAATGTCATCTTAGGGTAATCCTCCAGTGCAATAGGAACTTTGTAAAACCCTTTTTCATTGTGCAACATGGTTCTATCCGTTGTATGCTCTTCTTCACCACCAAGAGTAGAAGAGATGATTTTTGGGGACTCTTTAAGTTCAACCAAGTTTGGTTGAATCACTTCTTCATCCACTCTAACAATGTCAAGTCCCATCTCAACAATCTCAGCATCTAAAATTAGCTTACACTCCTCAATTTCTAAATTGGGCATTTCATGCTCTTCTTCTAAGGTCATAGTCATCCCAATCTTATTTTCACTATCTCCTTGGGAGTGCATATTATAGATGTCAGAAAGTTGCTTACCTTGCTCCTCATCCTTCAAGCTACATGGAAATGGATTTGGTGGCCTATCAGGATTTGAATATTCATGCAACTTTGGTGAGGTTGATGCCTCCAAATTCTCCTCCTCTGTTGATTGGCTTGGCTCCTTTATGTTGGGTTGTATCTCCTCGCCATTATCTTCTTGATTAGTGCCTGCATCCAAAGAATCACAAAATTTGTTATATATCACCTGTTCACTCCTTAAATTTGTAATTACCTCGGTTTGCTCTAATTGGCTAGGAAATTCATCTTCTTGGTGTGCTTGGAGTTGATGTGCCAGTTGCCCAAGTTGAATTTCCACCCTCTTCAATGATTCCTCCAAAGAATCAAACCTCTCATTGCTCCCTTCCTGATTTTGTGTGCTAATTTGAAGGTAAGCATTCAAATCATCTTCCACTGTGGATTTCTTGCATTGATTCTGATTTTATGCACTAATTTGAATGAAGGCATTCAAACTATCTTCCAAAGTGGGTTCCTTAAGTCGATCTTGATTTTATGCGCAAGTTTGAATGAAGGCATTCAAACTATCCTCCAATGAGGGTTTTTTAAGGTGATCTTGATTTGAATATTGTTCTTGAGAGTAAAAACTTCTTTGGTAAGGTTGAAAACAATTTTAAGGTGGAATGTGTTGCTGATTTTCCCAAGAAAAATTTGGTTGGCATCCCCAGCTTGGGTTGTAAGGATTAGAATATTGGTCATTTCTACCCATTTGCTATAAACTATCAAAGTCATCTTCTTCCTCTTACCATTCTTGGTATCATGAGAAATCGAATGAGCATGTATTTGCACTATGCCCTGCATTGCCACATGCTACACATATCTCTTGGCGTGGCATAGGTGCTCTTCCTCTTGCATTTAGCACCTTAAGTTGATTCGTCAATTCTGCTAATTGCCATGTCATTTTAGACTCATCGTTCCTATCATAAACTCCCCTGTGCCTTGAAAACTGCATCTTTACAAAAGGCACTTAGCAACTTAAAGAAAATAAACAAATAATTAAATTGAAAGAAAATCAAACAAAACAAACAAACAATTCAAAGAAAACAAACAAACAATTAAATTAAAAAAATCAAACTATCACTACTTAAACAGCCTTCCCCGGCAGCGGCACCAAAAACTTGTTACGCTGGAATTAAGTACTACTACAAGCGGCACTCGCAAGTATACGAGGTAACTGTAGCAAAGGTGATCACCCCAAGGTCATCTCACAAGGAAGGTGTAGTTCATAATAGCTTGATTAGCAAGTAATCTAAATGAATGAGTGTGTGTGTTGTTTTGAAATTATGAAAGAGCAATTTAAACCTAAAATTAATGTTCATAGGGTTGATGTGAGTGATGGTTGTACAAGATCAATTCAATTCTTGGGAAGGTGCCTAGGATTATAGGTCCATTCAATCAAAGCTCAATTCTCAATTATCCATTAACATAACCATGTAATTAATTTGTTCCTTAAGGTTAATTAGTCAATTACCAATTCATTAGTTCTCACATTCATGAAATAGCAATAACCAATTATTTTGCATTACCAAATTAAGAAAACCCTAGAACTTATATTTCTAATTCATTCATAGGGTGGTTGATTATAAAGTTCCGATATTGAATTTCACCTCTCAGTCCATCATCCAATATTCAAAGATTAATAGGTAGCTAATCTATCAACCTAACATTTAATACAATACAATCAACCAACACAAGGTACATCAATGGAAATATCAAATCAAGGCATTCAATCAAATATACTACAAACCCTAGGCATGGGTATTTAGCTCAACATCATCAATTTAAAACATTCATTCAACTCAATATAAATCAAATACAAATTGTTCATTGCAATATCAATTGTCTTAATTCAATAAAAAAAATATTGAAATGAATTAAAAGAGAGAATAGAAAAACCCCTTGTAGATGCCAAGAGTAGGATTACTAGTTTTCCTCCTAGCTCCACTTTGATGTATGATGAAGAACTCAAGCCCTCTTCAATGGATGATTCTCCTTTGCAACATGGAATGGAGCTTTCTCAAGTCACCAATCCTTCAATTGATTATGCCTTTGAGAGATGGAATGGAGCTTTCTCAAGTCACCAATCCTTCAATGAAGCTTCGTCAACCTTTAAGAGCTTGTTAACCCAATTTATCCCAAAGAATCTCAAAGATCTTATCAATGGAAGATGGAGAAGATGGAGAGGATAGAAATGGAGGATGAAGATGAAGAGCTAAGGGAGAGTGTCGCTCTCCTCTCAAACCCTGTATCCCCCCTCTTTCTTTCTTTTTTCTTTTTTTCCTTTCTTTTTCGCCAACCCTAGGTCTTATCCCCGCTCTTCTCCTTTTTTGTGCAAAAGAATTCAAATATATATTAAGGGTGACACAGCCAAGATTGATTTGGCTTGGCCGTGTCCTTCACTGCCTTCTTTCTTTCTTTCTTGTCTTTCTTTTATTTAGTCTCAAAGGGTGACATGGCCAAGCTCCTGGCCGTGTCATGTGACACGGCCAGTGGCTTGGCCGTGTCATGTGGGTGTGTCCTCTTCTGTTTCTTTATTTTTGCTCTTTCTTTGCTTTGATTTCTTTGTTTTTCTCCTTGGATGTCTCCTGGCTGTGTGAAGCTCTGCCTTCATTTTCTTTGAGGTGACACGCCCAAGCTTGATTTGGCTTGGCCATGTCTTGCTTGATTCATGTTCTTTCTTCATTATTTTGATCTTCCAAGGGAGTTTTTGCACTTAAACCTAAAACAAACACTTCAAACAAACTTTAAACAGAAATCAATCAAAACATTATCTAAAAACACATAAAATCACACTAAAAACAAGTACAAAAAATGATCTAAACAACTACTTCTCTCTATGCTTAGGTGCATAAGCGGATTTCCATTGCTTATGGCTATGTGATCAATGCCAATGGTATATACTATAGCCCTCAACAACAATCTATTATTGATAGAGCTTAGCGCAGCACTAAAGGGAAAGAAAAAGGGAAGTCGCTCAGCTCAGGCCAAGCTCTAGGGCTAGGACTGCTAACCTAATATCAATAAGAATTGAGAAGGGAAGCTCCTAATTCATCTAGCTTTTTATTTTAAGTACAATGTGGGAGATAGGGTATTTTAAAAGTATCTCCATGAAAGAAAGTTCTTCATTTTGGAAAGAGAGGGAAACTAAGTCCTAGGTTAATTGGACCATATGAAGTACTTGAGCGTGTGGGTCCAGTAGCCTATCGACTAGCTTTACTTCTAGAACTAGCAAAGATTCATAATGTATTCCATGTGTCGATACTTAGAAGATATAGATCAAATCCTTCGCATGTGATACAAGCAGAGTCTATTGAAGTCTAGCCATATTTGAGTTATGAAGAAGAAGCAGTTACTATTTTGGCTTGTTATATAAAGGAGTTATGAAATAAATGTATTCCTTTAGTAAAAGTATTATGGCGGAATCATTCAACTGAGAAAGCCACATGGAAAAGTAAGGCAATGATGAGATAACAATATCCTCAATTATTTCAAACGTCCGAGACAGGTAAATTTTAAGGATGAAATTTCTTAAGAGGGGGAGAATTATAATGTTTGAAATTTTAAATAGTGATTTTATGTTAACCATTGATAATAGATTGTGTATAATGATGAAAGTGACTTAGGTAATTGAAATAAGTGGGAAAGTAGAATGAATCATGCTTTTAAAAAAATAAAAATTTTGATCCAAGTATGGACAAAATTGGTGTTTCTAAAAAAGAATCTTAAAGTGATAGAAATTTATGAAAATGCCCTTAACTCTTGAAGTGAATTTTAACGAGTTAGACTATGAAATATAAATTGTAGGACTTTAAATTAACTAAAGAAATTATTTTTACGATTTTAAGAAACTCAAAATAGGATTAGAATTAAATTTAAAGAAGTGAGTGCACCAAAACTATAATAAGCACACCTTATCCAACCAAAACCCTAGATATTATATAAAGAGGAGCCTAGAAATTTCTCCTCTCTTCTACCATCATCTTCATGCCAAACACCTCTTCATCGTCACCATTTCTCTCTTTTCTTTTATCTTCTTCCATTACCATACATCAAAACATGAAGATCTTTAATTATAACCCCAAATTTTCATAGGAATCCACTAGTTTATGAGAAGAATCAATAAGATTATCACCAAAAATCAAAAAGGGGTAAATAGAAAAGAGAGGAGAGGAGTTCTTGAAAGAGGCATGTGCTTGTGTATGAGTAATTTGCAAATAGTTAGTTTTCTTTGAATTTAAATGCTTGAATAAGTTAATTGGATCATTTTAATTGAGTTATTTGCTAAAGAATTGAATAAATGATATGTTGTGCAAGGAAAGATTGAAGAACCTCTATATGAATTTTACTTCAATTTTGTAAGAAATAAGTGTGATGATATTGTTCTTGGTTAAAGAGTGATGGTTACGGAGTGCTGATAACTAAATTTATTACTAAAGATTTGATTAATTGAGAATTGAGTAGAGTGTTTAATTTGGATTCTTTTTATTTGAAATTTTAGTTTTTGGTTCATTTTTATCATGGTTATTAAATGTCTTTAGTGGTTGTTTTAACTTAAAACGCAAGTTGGAACCACTTTGGTTCACAAAAAAGTAAATTTTTAAGTTTGGCAGATGCTGAAAAATCCACACGGGCATGTGGCTTTGATCCACACGGCAGTGTGAATTATTCAGCTTCTGTAACTCTACTTTCAGTAACATTTTGGTACACATGGGCGTGTAGACTTCTTAGGCACACCCATGTCCACTATGTAGCCCTAATTTTCTTCTTTTTCAACCCCAAAACACTTCATTTCTTATGTTAATATAATTTTCTTGTTCAATTAACATTTATAACATAATTATTACTTAAAAATATGCAAGTTTGTCAAATTAAAGGTTAAAATTTTGAAAATATCTACAAGTTAGTTTGCAAAGAAGCCTTGGAATTTTGTAAGTATTAGATAAGGATTATAGTATCATTTTATTGACATGATATGTAATTAAATATTATTAGAGAAGAATAAGTAATAAATTGCCAAAACCATACTGATGTTAGACCTAGCTTAGGGTTGAATGGCTAGCCAGAGGGTGAATATCCATAATAAAAGTGGGCACTTTGCGCCATTAGTGGACACATTGTGTCATCAGTGATAATGGGCATATTTACCAAAAGTGAATACACTTGACAGTGGACCTTTGGCCATATTTTTTATATTAGGCATTAAATTACCGACAGTGACCCGTTATCCGAATCTAAGGTCTAAATTCTGTATGTATGGGTAAAGTAAAAGAATTGCATATGACGTGAAAAATATGCCTTGTGACTGATTTATTAAAATTATTGAACATTGAGTTTTCTTATGTTGAGTGTATCGAATATATAAATTTATCAAATTTCTATTAAAGTACCAAAGTGATGATTTTATTATTTTTCATGAATAATAATTCAAAGTTATCTTTCTTAATATTTTATTGCATATAATGAATACACAAGCACCAATAAGCTTTGCTTAGCGTGTTAGATTTACTTTTGAGACATAAATTAAACAAGACGAGAAGAACCTATTGAGTGAAATTTATAGAGAACCAAATCAACTATATCACAAAAAGGTCTACTAAGAAATATTATGTATAAAGAGTTTTTAGATTGTTCACATGGCAGAGATATTTATTTTGAATGACAGTTGTATAAGTTTATAGGTAGTATGTTATATATATATATATATGGGCGAATGTCTAGTTTTTATGGACTAGCATGAGAGTTTTATAAATTACAATAATTTCAAGTATGTATATATATATTATGTATGTTCATATTAATTTGTGTTGAGATTTTACTTGGTTTTGTATGGTGTAATAGAAATGGATGGTTTGAGGAATGAATGTATGAAAAACTTAAGAAATGGAAATTTTCTTTGAAAGGCAGATTTAAAATAAAATTCATGGGCATGTCGTTCTATTAGACACGGCTGTGTTGCTTATTTTTGTTTAAATTGACAGTGTTGATTTAAAATACACGGGCATGTCAGCCTTGGTTGACACGGGCCTATTTCTGTCATAAGTAAGAAAATACTTTTCAAGTTCTATCAAATTGAGTGTTTTGACAGTATCTCTTTATAGTCAAGTGTACAAACTATTTAGGGGTGTTACACTCTTGAACTTCATCAAGTTCAATTCTACTCTCACTATCCTCTTTTAGAAGAATCTCTTTCTCTAATAAGATAGCATACTTTGAAACAAATACTTTTTGTTCCAATGGGTGGTAGAAGTAGTGTCCAATAGTCTCTTTTGGATATCCAGCAAACAAATATATATCATACTTAGCTTCAAGCTTATCTAATACTATCCTCTTTACATAAGCAAGACATCCCCATACTTCCATATATGAAAGACTAGGTTTCTTGTTATTCCATATCTCCTATGGTGTAGCATCAACCGATTTTGATGGAACTCTGTTAAGGAAGTAAACAGTAGTCTCCAATGCATAACCCCTAAAGGATTTGGGTAAGTCTGCAAAGCTCATCATAGATCAAACCATATCCAATAAAGTCTGATTTCTCCTCATAGACACCCCATTATGTTGTGGTATGTATGGAGGAGTCCATGAGATAATATGCCATTATCCTTTAGATAACTTTGAAACTCTTAGCCCATATATTCTCCACCTTGATCTGATCTAAGTGTTTTTAATACTTTTGCCAAGTTGTTTCTCTACTTCATTTCTGAATTCTTTGAACTTTTCATGGGCTTCAGATTTGTATTTCATCAAATACAAATATCCATATCTAGAATGATCATCGATAAAGGCAATGAAGTATTGGAAACCACCTCTAGCATGGGTTGTCATTAAACCACAAACATTTGTATGTATTAGGTCCAATAGCCCATTTGCCCTTTCACCCTTTCCACTAAAAGGTGATTTTGTCATCTTTCCAAGTAAACAAGATTCGCATGTATCATATGATTCATAATTAAATGATCCTAAATTACCATTCTTATATAACTTAGACATGCGATTTTCATTAATATGGCCTAAGCGACAATGCCAAAGATATGATGGTTTCAAGTTATCTAACTTTTATCCTTTATGTTTATGTTGAGAATATCATTACCCAAATCTAGAACATATAAACCATTATCTAATGAACCAGTACCGTACAAAATATTATTTAACCAAACAGAACAACCATTATTCTCAAAAGTTAAATAAAAACCATCCTTGTTTAAACAAGAAACTGAAATAATGTTCTTTGTAAGTACCAGAACATAATAACAATTACTAAGCTCTAGAGATAATCCATAAGGTAAAGATAATATATAAGTCCCTACAGCTAATGCAGCAACTCTTACTCCATTTCCCACTCGTAAGTCCATCTCTCCCTTCTAAAGCTTCCTACTGTTCTTTTTTTCCCTGCATACCAGTACATATGTGAGACTCACATCAGGTATCTGATACCCATGTGTTATTATTAAAAGCAGTATTTATCTAAATCATAAACATACCTAAAGCCAAAGCATTTGATAGCTCCTTCTTCTTTTGAGACTCTATAAAGGTCTTGCAGTTCCTCTTCTAGTGGCCATCCTTCCCACAATGGAAGCAAGTTCCCTTTGGAGCAGTCTCTACGCTTTTCTTCTTAATTCCACATTGAACCTTGGTTTGAGTCTTCATCTTCTTCTTTTTCTACATAGAACTCTTCTTTTTCTTAGAAAAATTAGAAGACTCAACCACTGTGACTAATTTCTGATCCTTAGTGAGAGAAGGCCCAATAGTCTTGTGCATATTAATCAACTCAGGTATTGTAGCATCAATTTTATTCATTTGAAAGTTAAGCACAAAGGGTGTATAACTATTAGGAAATTACTATAGAATTAAGTCAACACTTAACTCATGGTCCATTGCGAACCCAAGAGATCCTAACATCTTAATATAGCCTAGCATTTTCAGCCCATGCTGCATAACTAATGTCCCCTCTACCATCTTAAACGAAATAGATTCTTGGATATCTCATATCTCTCAACTCAGGCTTGCTCATAAAAGAGTTCCCTGAGATGGTAAATCATGGCAAAAGCTTCCATGTGTTCATGTTGCTTTTGCAACTCTAGAGACATAGAAGAAAGCATAATACAAGAAGAAATCTCATTATCCTTCTTATGCTTTGCATGAGCTAAGTTCTCCTCAGCTGACGCATCCTCAGTAGGGATGGGTGGAACTGGTGTGTCCAACATATAAGCAATCTATTCAGAGAGAACTATTCTGAAATTTCTGAAATAGTCTAAGAAATTGGACCCAGTTAACCTATTTGACTCAAGAATGCTACGTAAATTTGTGTTGGATGACATGATTCTAGCAACCTAGATGTAAAAGGATAGAATATGTTAGTATGTAAATATATACATATAATGCGTCTTTATTAGGTCTTTAATTAAATGCATATAGCTCCCATTATTTTATTATGAACCAATTAGCTCTCACTATTGATCCGAGAAAGCTCATTGGAAGCTTTCCTAATGGGTTTGTATCCAATATTGTTATGTGAAACCTTGGGTTTGCCCAACAAGCCCACATAACTCCAAAGGTAGGTATCTCATACCAATTGCTTTGGGCAACTACTGAATCATTGGGCTATCAACTCTTGATATGTGTATATCTCATATACACTTACCCAATCTTGCCTCTAATTTGTATTAACCTTGGGTTTGCCCAACAAATTAATACAATTAGTTAAGTCTGGCCCATTAATTAGGAATCTCATTCCATAACTTGAACATATTTTTATAGAAGAGGGCTTGGGTTTACCCAACAACCCAATCTTTTAGAAAAACTCTGGTTCTTACTATATTAATGGAAGGAATTAGACTTAATTTTAATTGAGGGATTTCTTATTTTAAGTCTCATCTTATTTTAAGCATGCATATTTTATCTATGTATCATCATCAAGATAAATATGGTAATTTCAAAAATTACATGGCATGATTATGGACATACCTACATTGATTTCCTTGAGCCAAGAAGGAAACCAATAGGATAAACCTAGGTAGATGCATGAATTATAAAGAGAAATATAAATTTCCAAAATTTATATTTTCTTCTTTATCTTGTAATTGGTGTCATCTCCATCTTCATCTCCTCACACTTCAATTCTTATGTAATCTAGTTACATTATTTTAGAAACCAAAAAACCTCAAGTCACATTTGAGGGGAGTTAGGTGAGAAGAGAAATACAATAGAGAATAGAGAAAGGCAGGACACGCAAGCCCTATTTACCAAATACAAAAATTCATGCATATGTTCAATCTCATTGGGAAATGCCAACCATAAACCCTTAGATGCATTATGCCTAATGCAACACATGAAAAATAAATTGATTTTCTACATTGTTCCTTAAGGTTCCAACTCTTGAAACCAAATATTTAATCATTTTAGCTTTGATTTATTAAATTCATTTGAACTTTATCCCAATTAATCTCATTAATTTAGTTCAAATATGTCCACCTTTGATTTTAATCTCATTAAAATTCTAGTAAAAATTTGATGATTTAAAGTTTTAGGAAAAGTTAAGAAAATCCAATTTTTATTTTATTATAAAATTTATTAATTGAATTTTCTAAAATATCCATATTCAAAAAATATAATTCAGCACTAAAAATCATCAAATCAATTCATATATATCATATAAAGAAGAAAAACTTGTTGGACTATAACAAAAGGTATCAAAACATATCAAACATATGTTCTTGCATAAGACTATTTTAAGCAATAACCTTTTTGTTATTAAATTTAATTAAAATTCCCTTTGACTTGTTCATGCTTTTTGTCCAGCCTTGAAAAATATATTTCATATGTTTACCATGGTTTTAATGATCAAATCATATATTAAAAACCATAAGAATCAAATTCGAAATATGGTTTTTTGGACAAAAACATCAACATTGTAATTCTGAGCATCTTCACAGTAATTGAAAACAATCACGTCGTAACTCTGAACAATATCATTGTAACTCTGAATAATATCATCGTAATTCTAACGATTTTGACAGATTAAATTTTTTTTTATTTTGTTCCATTTTGAATCCAAATTAAACATTTTAATTCAATCAAAATCTTACAAACTTAATCAAAAGCATAAAGGGATAACCAAAATCAATTGAAAACATATGACATAAAGCTAGGATTTCTAAAATTGATTATTTTTCATGCCTTTCAATTTTATTCAATATAGGTGGGCTCTGATACTACTGTTGAGAATTTAAAGTAAGAACAATCAAAATTAGTAGCCAATATGTAGTGTAAAAATAAAAATTCCTAAACCCTAGATCATCCCATATTGATTAAAATCAAAATAAAAGAAGAACATACAATGTTTAGAGATTATACCTATGAGTTCTTCACAAATTCTTCATCCCATATTGATTAAAATCAAAATAAATAATTTAAGATATATAATCAACTACATGCATCACATGAGTACTGAATAATAAAGGATGCCTTAATTCATTGATATATAAATGAATGTAATGTGCATATTACAACCTAAAGTGATTGTCTCTAAGGCATACATATCTAACAAGGTTATCACCAATTAATTAATCAATCCATCCAATGAAGCCCTTGAATATGATGCATATGAATATGATATGCTTGAATATAAACACGAGATTTCATATTTCGATAAACTAAAAAAGGCCAATGTATCAACAATGACTGAGGTAGAACATACTACTAATGATCTTATAGATTGTAATATTGGGGCAGAACTTACTATTGACAATGAAGAAAATTTTATAGACTTATTTTCATCCAAAATTAACATAAAAATTAACCCTATTAGGGGAAAGTTCAATAACTAGATCGATTGAAAAGGGTAAAATATTTAAATCAAAGGGAATTTAGCGATAGACTTTGTTTATTATTGCAATGAAGGAAAAATTTCAATTCAAGGTATTCAAGTATAATATTTTATTTACTTTTGCATGCTATATTGTTAAAATTTGTACATAAAGATTGAGGACAAAAAGTCTTAAAGAAAGCGACTATTGGATGGTGACAAAATATGTGACCCAATATACTTGTTTGATTGATTTTATATAGACTAAACATAGATAAGTGTTATGAATTACCCACAATATGTAAATAAAAGTGTTAGGGTGCCCCCTAGTGTGTTATTTGGGTGGTGTTAGAGGTTGCTTTGGATTGTTAAAAATTGTTATGGATTATTTCCTAGTTTTGTTTAATGTATAACACATCCAATCAAATAACACACCATAACATTCAATAACACATACGATACAAATATTTTGTTTGCCATAAAATAAAAACTCCACATCAAACGTATCACTCATCTTTCAAAATATATACATATATAAAGTAAAATTCCCAAATGTACTATAAATATTGACATGTATCAATTAGCATCACTATGATAAGATCCAATATTTTTGTTAGCAACATGAAACCATAAGCAGCATATGGTGGTGTATCTCATATTATCCACATGCTCCTATTTGCAATTCCAAATATCAAGGTTTGCAGTCATTAAAGATTTTATGAATTTGGCTAAAAAAAACCACAATGCTACCTGAGAACGAAAAGAGCAAAGTTTCAATAAATTGAATGAATTTTCATTATTTTAAAGTAATGAAATTTGTAAAGATTACCAATTTTATTGTGGACAATTGTCGTGATCATAGATGATTCTAAATTTATGGTTTTTATTTTTCCAGTGTTCACTCCTGTGATTGAATAACCTAAAATAGTCTAAAGTGGCTGACAATATTTCTACAATTAGGTTCACACAAGCTTGTCTTTTGCCTTTGTGGTTAGGCATATAAAGTGAACCAAACACAACATTGGTCCATTTGGCAAGTTGAATCTTAATAAGAAACTAATGCATGTTATTTTGATTGACTGAATGATAAATTGTGTCTACATTATAGACATGCTTTCCATACCCAAGCTCATCTCTGAAAAAATTTTAAATAGTAATAGAAGGAATCTCCATCCTTTTTTCTTCCTTCTTCTTAATAAACACAACAAATTAAATGTTTTCATGTTATCAACTAAGTGTAAAAAAATATTTGTATGAGCTAGACTTCCTACTTATATCCTTTGAAATTCATTTCTCGTTGTTCATTGAAAGATGTTTGTTTGTTGAGAATAGGGGATTACAATGGGTTGAGAAGAAGAAAAAATGCATATAACTCATTATCCAGCTATCTTAGGGCAACCAGTAATTTTTTAGTCCTTTCCCTCTTACTTCTGACATATAGAGTCCAAGGACCACCTGTATACTTTAAATTTGGCACTTTCCTCCTTGTTCTCGCAACATCTTCATCAAAAGCAATTTGAAAAACCATCTTGATTGAAACCCTCCTCACTGCCCATACATAAACTAGCTAAATCTGGTTCAACAGCTTCATCAATGTAGATCTTCATTAGCACCATTATCATTTCCTATACATATCACAATATATATAAGTATAAGAACAAAAATATATTAATATAAGAATATAAAAATATTATACATACAAGTAATAAATACATTTTTGTTAATAGGTTGTAGTTAGTTGTTGGATGTTAGGCATAAATATACTAGTTAGTAGTTAGTAGTTTTATTTAATATATAGATAGGTTATAATTTGCATAAATGGCATTGTATTATTTGTTGGAAAATATACTGAATAAATGAGTTTATTTCTTCAAACTCTAAAATCAACATGGTATCAGAGTCTACTAGGTTGTTCTAAATTTTTTTATTGGCATCATATTCTTCAAATAAAGTAGTAAAGGTTTTTTAGGTTGTGGAGTGGTTTTGGCACTCACTTACTATTCACTCTAATAGGAAGAACAACCATGCCAAAATTGGCCTATCACAGAAAATTCATCGTTGGAAACCTCCGACGTGAGTATATGTGTAACACCCCTAGACAATCCTATTAACAACTATCAAGAGATGTCATACAATGCCTATACACTTATAAATTTAATTTTAGATAAAAACTAAATCTACTATCAATAAAAATTTTGGCAGAGTCTCCCCTAAAATTTGACATTTCCAACATCTTCTCCACTAAAAACACAACCTGCAGAAGAAAACACTCCCGATAGTTCATTCATTCAACCTCAACTCCAATTTCCACAATCCATCATCAATCATCCGCAATTTAAATCAAATATTTTTTATTTTATTCAGATTTTAGTTCTTTAGATATTTATACAACTAATAGTCTTAATATAAAGTTTAGCTCAAACCATAATATAAAAGTATATAACACTCTAGGTTAAACATAATTACACAATTATTATTGTAGGTAAATACTACTATGTGAACAAAGTTAAATACATTATTCAAAATTATTCATAAATTACCTTCTGATCTGCAATTAATCTTGAAATTTTATAATTCACTCAGCTAGATCTATCATGCCCGTCTGATATGCATGTTAGAAATAATCTAACATGCTAAGCAATTCTTAGTGGTGCTTGCATACTCATAATTTGCTAAAATTATTACAAAAGAATATTTATAATAACAAATGAAAATAAAATCTTTAGTTTGATCATAAATTAAATTAATAATTAATTTAATTAATTGAATTCAAATTATTTACCTAATTCATAATAAGCTCTAAAATTTAAATTAAATTTTTAAAAAAATAATCAATTTGTAGTTAGTTATTAAAATATTATTAACTAAGATAAAAGAATATTTGCTTTATAGTTAGTGATTAAAATGTTATTAACAAAGATAAAATTCTATAACACAATCAAACTTTTCACACAATTTTAGTAAATACCTATATTACACTTTGCTCATTTTCATTAAATCACATTTTATATTTTTGCCCTCATTTACTTATTTTAAAATCATAAATTTGGATAACGGGTCATTAATGGCAAGTAAATACCCATTGTAGAGAATATGACCAATGGCCCATTGATGGCATCAAATGCTTACTATCACAAATGACAGAGAGGGTCTACTAATTGCATGAGTGTCCATTATAATTGGAAATACAAAATGTCCAATAATAGCACAAAGTGCCCACTAACACTATGAAAGTTTACCCTCTCTAGCTAGTCATTCAATTCAATAACTAGGCTTTTTATTAGTATATTGGGCACTTTAATTATTTTTCTCATTCTAATCAATTTTCTCAATTATGTAAATTTTTACTAAAGCATCACTCTTAGGTAAACACTTCTTTATTTTCTAATTAATCAATTACATAATTAGAATATCCATTTTAACTAAAAATGTTTCTTTAGCTTAACTATTCTTTTATTTATTATTCAATAGTTTTTACTTTAACCATACTTGTAAAAAAATACTTACTAAATTAAACTTAAACTCATTGTATTTAAAACATATTCGCAAACATATTTTAAACAATTATTTTAATACTAAACCCTTAAAATTTCTCGGTACTAAACCTCCATTAAAAATTATACAGATTTAAACATAAGTCTTTGGCCCCTACATAAACTCATATTTTAAAGTTATATATTTTTCTAAGTTCCTTTATTATCTTTAAAAATTATATTTTCCAAACCTACATATTTTGTTTTTATAATAACTTTACTGGCAGTACCCATTTTTCAATTTTATTTAGGTACCCAACTTTATAAAAATTCATGAAATTTTAATCATATAAAAAAACATATATATAAACTTTTACCTAAAATTTTAGAATTTTATACACTCATTTATCTTATTGTTAAATTGTGTTTACTTAGCCTTGTAGATTCTGGTTTTACAATACTATTCTGGCAATTTTAATTTTTGATTTTATTTTTATAATTAAACCTTTATTAAAATTTATAAAATTTTAACCATATGTCTTAAACATATATATGATATTATATGTAAAATTTCAGATTTTTTTCTAGTTTATTTTAC
Source organism: Garcia nutans (assembly GCA_947685225.1). NCBI lineage: Eukaryota > Viridiplantae > Streptophyta > Magnoliopsida > Malpighiales > Euphorbiaceae > Garcia > Garcia nutans. Next base: position 7,362,570 of record CANTUV010000024.1, on the reverse strand, counting down.
TATGGTTTCCAATTGAGATTCTTAAACCTTAAAATTCTAACTCTACTAGCACAATCATGACATCTTGTGTTCTTCTATTTTTTTTTATACTAAATCATCTTTAAAAATTATAAAATTTTATAAACCATTTACTAACATATAAATAAACTCTTAAGTAAAATTTAATAATTTTTAAACCTTTCTAGGTAGTCTGAAAATTTGGACAAAAGATACTTTACAATTAATTCAATTAATATGGTTCAACTAGCTTCCATAAGCATTTAAAATAAAAATAAATAAATATTAGCAAACTATTATTACACAAGCACAAAACTCTTTTCAAATTAGTTTTTTCTCTCTCTTCTTCAATTTTCCTTGAATTTATGGTGATGATTTTAGAGTTTTTTACCGGTTCTAATGAATTCTACTAAGAATTTTATATTATATGTGAATTTTTCCTAATTTTTTACTTAGGTTTGATGGAAGAAAGAAGAAAAAAAAATGAAATTTGGCTATGGTTGATGGTTATGTCGGTTTTTCTTGAAGGAAAAAGATGAAAAATGATTTTTATTTATTTATATATATTTTATTAGGGTTTTAATCATATAAGGTGTGCTCACCATAACTTTGGTGCACCCACATTCTTTATTTATTTTTAAATCCAACTTTTAATTTTGTAAAATTAATTTTTTTAAAATTAATTTAAATCTCTATTATCCATATTTTACATCCTAATCTCAATTTAATATCCAATCTAGGGTCAAAAAGGTATTTCTTTAAAGTTTTATCACTTAAGAATTCTTTTGCAGAAATACTAATTAAGTTTATATCTGAATTAAATTTTTAACTTTTTAAGACTTAACTAATCTTATTCCTCATCTATTACAAATACCCAAGTCGCTCTCTACATATACACAGCCCCATATTGGCATGGTTCAAAAAGACAACACTTAAAAATTTCAAACATTACAACTATGTCCCTCTTAAGAAATTTTGTCCTCAAAATTTTCCTATTCAAGGTGTTTAAAAATAGCTGAGGGTACTGTTGTCTCATTGTTTCTTCACTTTTCCATGTGGCTTCCTCAGTTAAGAAGTTTCTCCATAGCACTTTTACTGGAGGAATGCGTTTATTCTATAATTCTTTGATTTCTTGAGTTAAGATAGCCACTGGTTCTTCTTCATAACTTAGAACTGGTTGTATCTCAATGAATTCCACATGTATCACATGTGAGGGGTCTCATCTATATCTCTTAAGCATTGATACATGGAATACATTATGAATCTTGACTAGTTTTAGAGGTAAAGCTAGTCGATAGGCTACCGAACCTACATGCTAAAGGATCTCTTATGGTCCAATAAACCAGGGACTTAGTTTCCCTTTCTTACCAAAGTGATACTTTTAAAAATACTTCATCCCCTATGTTGTATTCAATGTCCCTTCTTTTCAAATTTGCATAGGACTTTTGTCTATCCACTGCAGCTTTTAGTTGATCCTTTATGAACTTCACTTTATCTTCAATTTGTCTGATGAGATCAAGTCCCACAAAATTTCTCTAACTTAATTATGTACAAGATAGTGGAGTTCTACATTTTCTTCCAAACAGTGCTTCATATGGTGCCATACCAATACTTGTCCGGTAGCCGTTATTATAACAAATTCTACCAATGGTAGATGTCTGTCCCAACTCTCTTCAAATTCAATAACACAGCTTTTGAGCATATCTTCAAGAATCTTTATCACCCTTTTTGATTGGCTATCAGTCTATGGATGGAATGCAGTGCTGAAATAGAGTCGGCACTCAATGTTTTCTAAAAACTTTCCTAAAATCTTGAAGTAAAAGGTAAGTCTCGATCTGATATGATAGACTCTGGCACTCCATGAATCATGACTATCTCATTTATTTACAGTTCTATAAGTCTATCTAGTGAGTAGTCAATCCCAATTGGCAGAAAATGGGATGACTTAGTTAACCTATCAATAATCACCCAAATTGCATCATGTTTCTTCTGGGGTTTTTGGAAGACCAGTCACAAAATCCATGGTGACTCTATCCCATTTCCACTATGGTATTGTGATAGGTTCTGATACATCTTGTTCCTTCCTAGATACATAGTATATTTGGTATTATGAGCTTCTCCAAGGATGTTCTCCTTTAACTCCATTACATCAGGACCATAAATTTGATTCTTAAAGTATAAACCACTATCTTCCAAAATAACATAATCTGATTTTTCATCTTTGTGCACTTGTTCCATCACTTCTAGCAACTTTTGTTTCCTTTGTTGGGCCTCTATAACTTTTTACTTAAGGGATAGTTCAATTTTCAATTCTGTCAACATAACATATTATATTATTTTTTTAGTTATATAACATATATATTATGTTTTATTTATAACATATGAACTTATTACCTGCCAAAGTCTTTCGACTAAGAGTATCAGCCACCATATTAGCTTTTTCAGGATGGTAATCAATTATACAGTTATAATCTTTGATTAATTCCATCCATCTTCTTTGCCTTAAGTTGAGCTCTTTTTAGGTAGGTAGATATTTCAAGCTTTTATGATCAATATAAATATAACATCTTTCACCATAAAAGTAGTGCCGCTAAATTTTTAGAGCAAATACAATGGCTACAAGTTCTAAATCATGTATGGAATAATTCAACTCGTGTGATTTCAACTACCTAGAAGCATAAGCAATCATTTTGCTTTCTTGTATCAATACACAACCAAGTCCCTGATGAGAAGCATCACTATAGATATGTAATCTTTACCTTGAGTTGGTTATGTCAAAATAGGCACTTTTGTCAACATAGCCTTTAATTGTTCCAAGCTAGCTTAGAGAATCCCACTTAAATTTGGTTTTCTTTTTAAGCAATTTAGTCAGATGAAGTACTATCTTAGAGAATCCTTCCACAAATCTTCTATAGTATCTAGCTAAGCCAAGGAAACTTCGAACTTCCATTACATTCTTTGGTGGTTACCAATTTAGAATAGTTTCAATTTTACTAGGATCCACATGGATACCATCAGCTGATATCACGTGTCCTAGGAATGCCACCTCTATTAACCATAAGTCACATTTTGATAATTTAGTATATAATTGATTCTCTCTCAGTGTCTGTAGCACAATCCTCAAATGTTTATCATGCTCCTCTTTATTCTTGGAATAAACCAGTATATCATCTATAAAAATAACCACAAACTGGTTTAGATAAGACTTGAAGACCCAATTCATCAAGTCTATGAAGGATGCTAGGGCATTGGTCAAGCCAAATAGCATGACTAGAAATTCATAATGCCCGTATTGGGTTCTAAAAGCTGTCTTTGGAACATCATCTTCCTTAACTTTCATCTAATAATAGCGCAATTTAAGATAAATTTTAGAGAAAATACATTCTCCCTTCAATTGATCAAACAAGTCATTAATTCGAGGAAGCGAATATTTATTTTTAATGGTCACCTTATTTAACTATCGGTAGTCAATACACAAACTTAATGTACCATCTTTTTTTCATAAAATGAATTGGTACCCCAAGGCAACACACTTGGTCTGATGAACCCTTTATCAAGCAATTCTTGTAGCTGCACTTTTAACTCTTTCAATTCTGGAGGTGCCATGCTATAAGGTGGTATGGTAATTGGTGTTGTATCCGAAACTATATCAATAACAAATTTCACTTCTCTTTTCGGAGGGAGTCTAGGTAATTCTTCCATAAAGACATCATTCACACACAAAAGGTATGTCTTCTAACTCCTTGCTTAAATGCCATGTGTCAAGAACATAAGCAAAGTAGGCTTCACATTTCTTTATGATTAACCTTTTAGCCTTGGCAGCAAAAATTAAACTGAAAGGATAAAACCGCCTTTCTCCCTAGACAACAACATCACCATATCCCAAAATCTTAAAAGTCACAGCTTTCCTATGACAATAAATGACTGCTTGATGTCATGATAACCAATCCATTCCCAAGATCATATCAAAATCATGGAATGGAAGTTCAATCAAATCGGCTAGAAGTTCTATGTTATGGATTTTAATCAGACAGTCCTGATACACTTTATTTACTCTCACATTATGGCTTAAGGAATTAGTAACTTCAATGTCATATTTAAGTTTAACAGCATGCATATTCTTCCCTGAAGCTATAGTTGTTCATATGTATGAATGTATGGAACTAGGATTTAATAATGTATAAACATTAAGTCCAAGTAAGGAGAATTTTCTAACAACAATATCTGGAGCATCCTAATCCTCCACTGCTTGCATGGCATATGTCCTTGCTGGAACACTACCCCGTGTTATCAACAGTCTCAGACCCTCTCTTCTGACTAGCACTAGATTGACTGCCTCTGCCTATTCTACCGTCTGTTTGTAGCCTTTGTACAGAACCTTGTCCTTCAGCAGTATTAGATCCCTTTATTACAGGACATTCCTTAATCTTGTGTTCTTTAAAGCCACATTTTAGACAAGCTCCACTCTAATACCAACAAACATCACTAGCATGTCCCTTGCCATAATGTTAACAAGGTGTAAAAATTGCCCGTAAAGACAAGCCTATAGAAATGTTAGATCTACCCTCTCGAGATGTTTGAAAAGCTGTTCCACTAGTATTACCTCCTCTACTAGATCAATATGTCTATGTTTGTGCTTGAATGCTTCTCTGTCTTTTTTTGACCACCCTATTTCTACTCATTATATGATACTTTCCTCTATTGTTGTCTTCTTTTCTGCTCTTGTTTAGTTTCATTTTCTATGACCACTGCTATATTAACAAGAGTAGAAAACTCCTTAATCCTTATTGCCACTAAATAAACACGAAGCTGGCTATTCATACCTTATTCAGAATGCTTGCATTGTTCTTCCTTAGAAGTAACCAATTCAGGAAAATACTTGCTGAGATGGATAAACTACCTCTCATATTCTGACACAGACAACTGTCTCTGCTTCAGATAAAAAAACTCTCTATGTTTTTCGTATATATAAATTTCACTGATATATTTATTTTTAAACTCCTCTTGGAAAATTCCCAGGTAAGCCTATTGCTAGAATAGTTTTCACCTTCGTATCCCACCAAGCATATGCTTGTTCTTGCAGTAATGAGACTGCACACTCTAGCCTCTTCTCATCAGCGTAGTGAAGAAGATAAAAAAAATCTCACAATCCTCTCCAGCTAAACTCTATTGTAGAAGATTTATATGTGTCAAGGGCTTTAAAATCTTCCACTCTTAACTTTTTTATTCTTTCCAGCAGAGATCTCTATAGTACTGGCGGTAGAGGCGGCGCTGGAGGAACTACCCCTACAATCTGTCTAAGGACCTCCTCCATGTTTCTCACAAACTGGGGGTACAATGGTATCTGCCCTGCAGAGGGTTCTGTTGGCTGTTGATTCCCCACACTTGCCTGACTATGTGAGGATATAGTTCTTCCTATACAGCTCGACGAGATCCAGAAGTCATCATATACCTATAAGCATTTAAAGACCAATTTCATCAAAATATATATTTACTTTTATAGTTCACATAACAATGATAGTTGTATTTCATTTTTTCCCTTAACCCCCATAATAGAATAGCCTAAACTAGGCTTTGATACTACTAAATGTAACACCCCTAGACAATCCTATTAAGAACTATCAAGGGATGTCATACAATGCCTATACACTTATACGTTTAATTTTAGATAAAAAATAAATCTACTATCAATAAAAATTTTGGCAAAGTCTCCCCTAAAATTTGATATTTCCAACATCTTCTCTAATCAAAACATAACCTGCGGAAGAAAACACTCTCAATATTTCATTCATTCAACCTCAACTCCAATTTCTATAATCCATCATCTATCATCCATAATTTAAATAAAATACCTTTGATTTTATTCAAATTTTAGTTCGTTAGATATTTACCACAACTAATAGTCTTAATATAAAGTTTAGCTCAAACCATAATATAAAAGTATATAATACTCTAGGTTAAACATAATTATACAACTGTTATTGTAGGTATAATACTGCTATGTGAACAAAGTTAAATACATAATACAAAATTCTTCATTAACTAACTTTTGATCTGCAGTTGATCTTGAAATTTTATAATTCTCTCAACTGGATCTATCCTGCTCGTTTGATTTGTGCATCAGAAATAATCTAGATCTATCATGCCCGTCTGATTTGCGCATCAGAAATAATTTAACACACTAAGTAATGCTTAGTGGTACTTGCATACTCATAATTTACCAAAATTATTACATAAATAAAATATTTATAATAACAAATGAAAGTAAAATCATTAGTTTGATCATAAAGTAAATTAATAATTAATTTATTCAATTGATTTAAATCATTTACCTAATTCATAAGTTTACCTAGTTCATAATAAACTCTAAAATTTAAATTAAATTTTAAAGAAAATAATCACTTTATAGTTAGTTGTTAAATAATTTTTAATTAAAATAAAAGAATATTCACTTTATAGCTAGTGATTAAAACGTTTAATAAAGATAAAAGTTCTATAACACAATCAAATTTTTCACATAATTTGTGTAAACAATTATATTACTTTTTGCTCATTTTTATTAAATCTCATTTTATTCTTTTGTCCTCACATACTGATTTTAAAATCCTAAATTCAGATAACGAGTCATTAATAGCAATTAAATACCCACTGTAGAGAATATAACCAATAGCCCAGTAATGGCATCAAATGTCCACTATCACAAATAACACAAAGTGTATGGCACGAGTATCCATTATCACTAGAAATACAAAGTGTCCAATAATACACAAAGTGTCCACTAACATTATGGATGTCCACTCCCTCTGGCTAATTATTCAATCTGATAACTAGATTTTTCATCTGTACGTGGGCACTTGAATTATTTTTCTCATTCCAATCAATTTTCTCAGTTATGTAAATTTTTACTAAAGTATCACTCTTAGGTAAATATTTTTTTATTTTCTTATTAATCAATTACATAATTAGGATATTCATGTTAACTAAAAATATTTCTTTAACTTAACTATTCCTTTCTTTATTGTTCAATAGTTTTTACTTTAACCACACTTGTAAAGAAATACTTACTAAATTAAACTTAAACACATTGTTTTTAACACATATTCACCAAACATATTTTAAACAATCATTTTAATTCTAAAACTTTAAACTTTCTCAGTACTAAACCTCCAATAAAAATTATACAGATTTAAACACAAGTCTTAGACTCCTACAAAAATTCATATTTAATTTTTTCATATTTTTTTTAAGTTTCTATACTATGTTTAAAAATTATATATTTTTTTAAACCTACATATTCTATTTTTACAATAATTTTACTGGCAATACTCATTTTTTAATTTTATTTACGTAATAGATCTTTATAAAAATTCATTTTAATTATATAACAAAAACATATATAAGAATGTGTATCTAAAAGTTTAGAATTTTATACACTCATTTACCTTATTGTTAAATTGTGTTTACTTATCCTTATAGATTCTAGTTTTACAGTCACTACTCTGACAGTTTCAATTTTTTATTTTATTTTTATAATTAAACCTTTATTAAAATTTATAAAATTTTAATCATATTTTTTAAACATATATATGATATTATATTTAAATTTTCAGATTTTTTGGGTTATTTTACTATGGTTTCCAATTAAATTTCTTAAAATTTAAAATTCTAGCTCTACTAGCACAGTCTTGGCAGCTCGTGTTCTTCTATTTTTTTATTCATATTAAATAATTTTTAAAAATTATGAAATTTTATACAACATCTACTAACACAAGTAAACTCCCAAGTAAAATTTCATAATTTTAAATATTTCTAGATTAGTCTAAAAATTCGGACAAAAGATACTTTACAATTAATTCAATTAATATCGTTTAACTAGCTTTCATAAACATTAAAAATCAAAACAAAATGAAATAATAACAAACTATTAATACATAAGCACAAACTTCTTTTCAAAGTAGTTCTTTCTCTCTCTTTCTCAATTTTTCTTGATTTTATGGTGATGGTTTTAGGGTTTTTCACCTATTCTAATAAATTCTACTAAGAATTTTAGGTTATATGTGAATTTTTTTTTTAATTTTTCACTTAGGTTTGATGGAAGAAAGAAGAAAAAAAATAAAATTTGACTATGGTGGATAATTAGGTCAGTTTTTCTTGAAGGAAGAAAAAGAAAAATGATTTTTATTTTTTATTTACATTTTATTAAAATTTTAATCATAAAAGATGTGCTCACCGTTGCTTTGGTGCACCTATTTTCTTTATTTATTATCTAATTTTTTAATTTTGTAAAATTATAAAATTTATTTATTTAATTAATTTAAATTTCTATTATTCATATTTTATTACTCAATCTCAATTTAAAATCTAATTCTATAGTTAAAAGGGCATTTCTTTAAAGTTTTATCACTTAAGGATTATTTTGCAGATATGCTAATTTCATGCTACTCTATAAAAGTCACATTTCTTTATGTAAAAATATTGGGACTGTTTATTTGTAAAAATATTTTTATTTTTTAATTTTTGATCTTTTTTATTTTTTAGATTTTTATTTTCTAATTATTTTTAAATAAAAATTAAAAATTAAAAAAAATTAGTCTATAAGAATCAAAGTGAGATACAAACTCCTATGTTTTTTTTTAAATTATGTTTTTATTTAGAAAATAACTAAAATTAGTTTTCTAAAACTAAAATATTAGTTAATAAATATAGAAATTTTTTTTATTTTCTAAATGAAAAATTTTTATAACTAAATAACAAATATTATTTTTCATTTTTTAGAAAATATTTTGAAAAACAAGACTTGTTTGTTTTCTATAACTTAACAGCTCCTTGAATTTATAAAATTCTCAAAAAAATAAAAAAATTTAATTTCATCTTTAGTATTATTTTATAAAAATACAATTTTTTACAAAAAAAAAGATGTTTTATTTTATGAAATTCTCCAAAACTCACAAAAAAAAAAGTCATTTATATATTATTTTATAAAATTATATTTTTCAAAAAAATAATTTTATAAAATTTTTAAAAATATATTAAATATTAGTCATTTCACATATAATTTATAAAATTACAATGTTATAGAAAATAAATTAAACAATTATAAAATAACAGATAATATATCATTTCTTTTTAATTTTTTTTAAACATTTTATAAAATCAAGTAAAACTATACTTGGCTGGGACGAAAATGTCCATTTCAAGATGTGGTTAAAGATGTCACTGGACTTTGATGGGTTTGTATTTGGTGAGTTTCTTCTTATTCTTCTTATTCTTCTTCTTCTTATTCTTCTTCTTCTTTTGAGAAATATTTGGTGAGTTTCTAGTAGGTATGACATGTGAAATGCATTTTATAAAATATAGTTAACTTGCAATTTGTGATTTTGTTTTGCATTTCATTCATTGATTGTTGAGTTTAAGAATTGATAATTTTTTTTGTTGAGTTTAAGAATTGATAATTTTTTTATCCTAAAAAAAAGGAGAAATTTAGTTAACCAATATCTACAAAGATTTCAATTCTTTTATTGAGAGATCTATCGTTGATTAGAGAGAGTGTTGGTAAAGAGTAGAAGAAAAAGATTGATCAGGTAAAAGGAGATTTACTAATTTGGTGAATGCAAAGTACAAATAGACACAAGCTTATACAGTATTTGATAGTGAGAGTGGGTGAGAGGAAAGAGAATATTTATTAGATTTAAATTAATTTTGACAACATCACTTTTCAAATTTAAAAAAAATAATCATAAATTTGTATGGAAGAGCGAAATTGTTCGACATTTATATTATTCTTTTTGAATATTACATTGTAGATAGAGAATTTATTGTTACAAAAGGTACACTATGTCTCAATGTGCTCAACATTTATATTACCTAGTGACTAAATAATTAATTTTTAAAATATAGATATTTAAATATTAATATGTAGTTTGGTGATTAGTAGCATATGTAAATAATTATTCTATTTAGATCTCGAATCCAAATTCTAAGTGTCTCCGCATATAATTAATAAAAAATATAGATATTTAATAAAAATAGTTTAATATTAGAAAATGGTCTTATACGGTATTGCGAGTATTTTTTATGTTATATATATACTAATTTCGAAGATTAAATAATTTTAAGCAAATAAAATAAAAATTAAATTACAAAAATTATAAAATTAAATGTAAATAAAATTTAAATAATAACAACTGAAAAAATAAATCTAACAAAAAATTAAATAAAGCTAACATAAAATTAAAAAACATAAAATAAAAAATAAAACCTAAACAAATAATAAACCTAAATAAAAATTAAAATAAAATAATTAATATAACTAAAATTAAAATAAAACTCTAACAAAAAAATTAAATTATAAAAATTAGCCTAACATAAATTAAAAATAAAATTATTGTTTAACCAAAATATATATAAAAAAAGCAGATAAAAAAGCAAATAACAAAAAAATAACCTAAAACATTACAAAGAACACAAATATATATATATATATATATATATAACAACCAAATAGTCCTAATCAAGATCCAGATTAATGCTAAGAAGATAGAAGGAATTTCGAGTCTAGCAAGATTATTCTCAGCTACTTAAAGTTCAAACAAGAATTTTGTAGTGTGAGGGTTTGTCCACTGTATCACAATAGCTCCAACTTACAAGTGGCCTTCATTTAAACCCATGTCCCTTATAGACCCCATTTCAAGCCTATCAAAGATCTATTGATCTCTCTTGGTAGGTAGAGTCTATTAGTGGAGATAGTTTGGATAAACATACATATGAGATAGACCATATTTAAACTCAATGAGACTTTTGCCCAAGTAATGTGTATGTGCCTATCGAAGTGCAACAATTCTTGCTTAAATAGAAATGATTCCCAAGTTTAGTAAGGTAACTAGGGTTGTCATGTTATAGATATGTTAATTTGAAAAATCAAGTCCTGAGGTACATTGACATTAATTTGGCAAAGCCAACATTTGATTTTTTTTTTAAAAAATTACAAAGCCTTTAAGTTAAGGGAAGTATGTCGAATCATTGAACCTCTAAAGGATACATTGGGCAAAGAAAATGATTACTGGCAATGTCATGAAGAAGTTACTAACTGACATGCTGAATCATAGTTTAAAATGGATGTATCTCTGCTGTTTGGGTCTTCCGTTATTTATATTTTCAACATCTTGAAGATAAAAGCCATAAATATGAAGCATTGTGTCATTCCAATACAAGACCTAAATGAGCATCTGAAAGGAACCAATGAGAACACTTCTGCTGATCACCTCGGTTTGTGAGTCGATGGAACCACTGTAAGTATTACTCATGCATATCGTGCATACATGAGCATATCACACAGCATTTTTTTCTTGTATTATTTGTTCTTTATCAAAGTGAACAGCAAATACCCTATGAAGTAAACAATCAAAAGAAGATATCAAATCAGTGGGGCATGAAAAGCCCATTACTTGAGAAAGTTTCAGTAATCTTGCAAAGAGAAGAAATGCGTGCTTGTGCGAAGAACTAGACAACAAAAACATCAATCAAAACTTGCATGAAAAAAATCTTTGGTTTGATCCTACACAGGGGGCAAAGTTTCTCCTTTCCAATTTTTTGAGTTTATATACCAAACATTTTCAAACTCACTTGCACATATTTTGCCACGTAGGGGGCAAGGAGAAGACACGAGGGCCAACTAAAAAGAGCTGAATTTTTCCTAAAGGAAGAACAAAAGAATGGAACAACAAGTTTAGCTAGAATCCTCAACTGATAAAAGGTTAGTTAAATTCAATTCAATCTAGGATCCAAGTACCCAAATTAAATCCAGTTAGGATCGAATATCCAAATCTAGTTTAGGATTGTAGAATTATAAAAAGTATAAGATATAATACATACGCATTAATTGAATAATAATGTTGTGATTTTAAAACTAAATAGTATTATGAAAAAACGAAACAATAGTGTAATAGTTATAATTTTTTATATGTATATTTTTAGATAACTAATTATCAATATTAAATAATATATTATAATCTTATTTAAATATTTCGAGTAAATATAATTATTATCAATATCAAATAAGATATTATAATTTTATTTAAATTTTTTAAATATAAATTATTATTAAATATAATATTTTAATTTTATTTAAATTCTTTAAATAAATATTTATTATATAATAAATAATAAATTTAATTTAAAATATTAAAAAATTAAAATTATGTAACACGAAATTATGATAACGTTAACTATTTTAGTATAATATATAAATATAAATTAGATAAATACATAAATAATAATAAATTTTAAAATTAATGGTTCAAAAAAATTTTAAAATTAACTCTAATAATTTATAATTTTTTTTCACTAATTTCGCACAATGTGAATTTCCATATTTAAAGGGGTTCCATTCTCCAAAGTCAAAAACAAACAACAATCCCATAGACAAATTGTTTCTTAATTCCTATTAATAATAAGGTTTACCAAAAAAAAAAGAAAAGAAAAGAAAGAGAGAAGCCATGGGCAAGAATTTGATACTAGCTGCAGCAGCTGCAACGCTGGTGGCTCTTCTCTCCATCCTAATAACCAATCCCAACAGTCTCTTTGCTCCATATTCAATACCATCTTCTCTTGATTATCTCCACTCCGCAAAGGTCGTTCATGTCACCGGAGCCATAGGACCAGAGAGTCTGGTCTTCGATCCTAATGGAGAAGGACCTTATACAGGCGTTGCCGATGGCAGAATTCTCAAATGGCTCGGAGATGGCCGTGGCTGGGTTGATTTTGCCACTACCACTTCTAATAGGTAATAAACCCATCTGGGTTATTTTGTTTTTGGCTAAATATTTCTTGTAGATTATTGCTTCAGTGATTTCTGTTAATGCAATTCAGGTTATTTGAGGAAAAAAAAATAGTGGCTAATGGAAAGCAGTTCTCAGTAAATGAAGGGAAAGTTAATCTACTTTACAAAATTGCTATGTTTCTCAGTTCCTTCTTGTTTTAAGGCTGTAATTTTTGGGCAAATTGTCAATATAACTAAGGCAATCGATTTGAATACTCCAATAATATTCACTAGATTGTTTGCTACTGCATGTGTATATTAATTTGTTGTCCATAACCTGAGGAAACCATATTCTGGCTTTCATGAACAAGTACATTAATAGTTCATCTTACACCATTCGTTTCAAATTCTATTATACAAAGCCAAGAGTTAAAAACACTTAAACACACCTTACCTCACTTTGTCAAGAACCCATGAAATCTCGCATTCCTAAATCACATGAATAAACCTAGCAAGTTCTTTTTGTTTTGTACAAGTAATAACTGGCTTTATGCTTAAGCTTTTAGCCATCCTTACCATTAGGCTAACACCCAATATTAAGTGCCTTTCTTATAGTTTCAATGCTGACATTGTCTTCCCTTCTCATTTGATAAAAAGGTTCTAGTCATTATTGTATGATCCATTGTTATCCTTTTGAATTTTGTTGTATTGAAATGACTTGATTTGTTATGTATGTGATGTTCACATAAATATGTATCAGTTTGCTTGAATCTTTGACCATAGTTGGTTGAAGAATACAAGGGTCAATACTTATGCATATTGGCTTGCAACTTCAAAAATTAGCAAGGACGGAGCATGCAACTTTCCATCAACAACTTTTTTCTTTTGGGATATATGCATTTAAATGCAGTGGTGTTCTAAATCTAATTATTAACTCCTATAATCATGTGATGCCTAATTGGGAAGTAGTTGACATATTGGTGCCTAATAGTTCAGGATACAACTATGACGGTTCTTAATTAGGTGCAAATTCCAAATGTTTCATGCAAGAATTATTAATATTTTATTGGTTCTTTTCAGTTTTTAACATGGCAATTATTGTGCTTTCATAATTTTGACTTGTTGGAAACCTCAATTTTTAAGGAAGGAGTGCATTCGCCCATTTGCACTAGAATTGGAGCATGTGTGTGGAAGGCCATTGGGACTAAGGTTTGACAAGAAAACTGGAGATCTCTACATTGCTGATGCCTATTTAGGCCTTCAAGTAGTAGGTCCAAATGGAGGTTTGGCAAGGCCAGTGGTCTCTGAAGTTGAAGGCCATCCCTTACGCTTTACAAATGATTTGGATATTGATGAGCAGGATGATGTGATTTACTTCACAGATACAAGCAAAATCTTCCAAAGAAGGTAACTTAACTTACACTTTCTACCATTATTAAGCTTGAAGACTATGCCTTGAAGTCAATAGGAAATGTTTTATTTTATGGCCATGCTTTAATAGTTTTCTTAAGATCACGAAAAATTGATTATTAAATATTAGGCACATTGGCAATTTACTTTGGCTGTAACCTTGGAGTTGGAGGTACTTTAACTGTCCCACTTGGAATCTATTTAAGAAAGAGAAAGTGAAAGAGAAGAAAAGAAAGAAAAAGAAGAATGAAAATAAAGTATATAGAACTAAAGAAGTGCAAATTTATTAGAATGAAACATAAATTGCCAAACTTTTTGTAGAGGTAATATTATCAATAATGTAGTAACTTTTGTGGATTAACTGATTAAGGAGATTTTCATAGTGAATGACTTGATCCTTTTATAAAAAATTCGAGTTCCATGCTACCAATGTTGGATTGCCCAATCGAAGGGAAACATGGAATTATCATGTCAAAGACACCTGAAAATCGTTTTATGCTCTGTTTGGGAGGAGGTAAAGTAAAATAAAGTTTTGTAAGGTATTGTTTTGGAAAGTAAGGCTTTTAGATAGATGGTTTTGACCTTACAGCTTTTTATTGTTTGGGAGGAATGCATGGTAAAATAAGGTTAATTATCATCATAAGTTTGGGAGGAAGGGAAGATAAAGTAAGGTTTTAAGGAATATTTACATAAACTTCCTATTAAAAAATGGTAAACAATTTGACAAATATTCAAATTTATTATTATGTTAAAATGTTTATATCCTTAAATCAAAATCTTGAATCTGGTCAAACAATCAAATAAATGATTAATTATAGAAATAAAAATTCATAGATATTAATATAGCATTATAAATATAAAAGTAACGGAGAATAATGAGTATTAGCTAAGAGTTTGGCCTTAATCAATTGATTCACTTAAACTTTTAGCTTATTCAAATGACTGTCATGAACTAACCAAGTAACTATGCAAAATAAGAAAATAAATCAAAACAACAATAAAATAGTACAGTAAGAGGAAATAACTTAAAGTAAAAGTTTATCCTTCATAAATTATATTTATTCCCCTTTGAACAAAAAACAATATATCAACTATAATACAAGAAAAATTTGAGGGAAACAAGTGTTAGTTCAAAGTTCTGCTTTAATCAATTAATTGGGTTGAACTGTTTGTTTAAATTTCATTCTTAATCAAATGATTATCTTGAACTAACAACATATACAAATAATCCAAGAAAGAGGAAAAAACTTAAAATGAAATTTTATCTTCACAAATTATGTATAATTCTCATCGAACAAAAAACAATTAATCAAACATATAAAAAAGAACAAAAATGAGAAAATAAGTGTTAAAGTTCGACTTTACATAAATGATTCTGTTGAACTGTTAGCTTGAGGTTTATATTTAATCAATTTGTCTTGAACTGAGCAATTTTTGTGCAAAATAAATAAATAATATACAAATCTAACAAAAAAAAAATACAGATCTAACGAGACAAATCATACAGATTTACTCATGCATGAAAATAAACGTGAAAAAGAGAGAATAAAATAGTGTCTATGCATTACAAATACAGTTTGTTAAAAAATAAATAAAAAAAAATTAAGAGATTTTACCAGATGCTATGAGAGATGAAAGAGCTCAAAGAAGAAAGAAAGTAAGAGTGAAATGTTTATATGAAAGAGAAGAGTGTTAACGATGTGTACTTAATATGGGTACGGAATTATAAGAAATGGAAAGGGTAAAACAGAGAATACAAGTCAAAAAGAATAAAGCCTTGCAACCTTGCCTTCTCAACCCACCGACTTGATGGGTTGGAAAAAGAGAGGTTTGTGATTGTTGTGGAAAACCTGCAAAAACCTTACTTTATTTAGCATTAATGTATTTACATTTGCAAAAAACTTATTTAGCATTAATGTCACATTTACATTTGCAAAAAACATGGGCTAATTGAAATGTAATTTTTCATAGTTTAAACTGTTTTATTTCTTTGAAAAGTTATTTCTGGATACATAAAGCTTATTCCTCTATTCTTAGCCTAAGAAGTTAGTTTACCATTTCCAATTTTTTACTCATTATTATTTTTATTTCCAATTTTGCAGGCAATTTATGTCATCAATATTGAGCACAGACAAGACAGGTAGATTGCTGAAATATGATAAATCAAGCAAAAAAGTAACCATCTTGCTAGAAGGCCTTGCATTCGCTAATGGTGTGGCACTAAGCAAGGACAACTCCTTTGTGCTAGTAGCAGAAACCACTGCTTGTCAGATTTCAAGGTTTTGGCTTCATGGTCCTGATGCTGGAAAGGTCGATGTCTTTGCAGAGCTTCCAGGATTTCCAGACAATATAAGAAGAAATTCAAAAGGAGAGTTTTGGGTAGCTTTGCATGCTAAAAGAGGACTTTTAGCCAACTTGGCTATGTCAAATTCATGGGTTGGAAAAACACTGTTAAAACTTCCACTTAGCTTTAAACAACTTCATTCGCTGTTAGTAGGGGGGAAGCCACATGCAACTGTCGTAAAATTAAGTGAGGATGGGAAAGTTGTCCAAGTTTTAGAAGATTGTGATGGAAAGACATTGAAGTTTGTCAGTGAAGTAGAAGAGAAGGATGGCAAGCTATGGATTGGGTCAGTATTGATGCCTTTCCTCGCTGTTTACAATATGCAGTAAAGATATTTCATAATATATTAAGTGTTTCTGTAATTCAGATATGAATCCATTAAGTTTTATGGTTTGTCATGGTAGGGTTTGATTTTTGTTTGTTTTGATTTTGACCCTTTATGTTATAGTTTTGTATGGTAATTTTATAGTTTAATAATTATATATTTTCAAATCACTAATTTGGTAGTTTGTTATAGTTTTACAATTTTATCTTTAAAAAATATTTAAAATAAATTTTTTAAATACTAAATATATGATCATAAATAATTTTTCATTTTTATAATATATTATAATTTTAAAAATATCATCAAATTAAATAAAAAAATTATTTAATTATATTATACATATCATTTTTTAAATATAATAAATATTATGTAAAGTATAATATTATATAATACTATATATTTTTAAATTATATTGTTATTCATCCAAACAAATCCAAATAAAGTGTAAGTTATTTTTTTTTTAAATTCAAACCATTAAATGAAAGTTATAATATTTTTGCGATAATTCTTTTAAGATATATAATTATACTGTTGGTGTTTAAATTTTTTAAAATTTAACAATTGAATTATTCAACTTTTTAAAATATCAACTGAGTGATGGAACCAGAAAAATGTATATAATTTGGTTATTTTAGCAGGTTGCAAACTAGTTACAGGTAAATATCATAGGTATAATTATATTGTTAGTGTTTGAACTTTTTAAAATTTAACAATTGAATTATGTAACTTTTCAAAATATCACCTTTTATTAACATGCATCATCCAAAAAAGTAGCTTTTAATTTGCAACTGGCTAAAACAATTAAATTGTACATGATTTTTCAGTTCCAACACTCAATTGATATTTTAAAAAGTTAAACAACTCAATTGTTAAATTTTAAAAAGTTCATACACCAACAATGTAAATATAGTGTAAATATACTTTTTCTTAATAAAACAAACTGAAGTCTACGACCCATTTACGTTACCAAAATTGTTGACTCCTTTCTCCTTCGAAACAAGCAATTGAAGCATGTTTGTGTATGCAATTCAACATTATACATATGCACTAACAATAGATGTATGTATATTCAGGGTTTTTACTATTTTGTGGGAGAAGTCCCACTATTTATCAAAGTGTGGGACTTGCTCCCAAAAATATTAAAATTTTGGAGTCAAGCATCAAATTAAAATTTAGACTTTCAGTTTCATGTTTTATTTTTTTTTTTAGACTCAAACTGAAACTGTCAGTTTCGGTTTGATAGTTGAATTTTTTTTTTACTCAAACCAAAAGTGATTGTTTCAATTTTGAAACTACTAGTTTTCAGTTTGATGTGTGTTAAATTTTATTTTTTTAAGATGACTGAAACTGAAAGTCATAATTTCAATTTCTGTCATATGCACAGCGTTAATTAGCCAACAAGCTTTAATTTTATTTTTTTAAAATTATAATAATTTTTTATTTAATACCCTAACAACTATCCCGCTCTACTCTCATTTTTTATCTTCAAATTTATTCTTTTCATTTTTCATTTTCTTCTATGTTACTATCATCAAGTAAATTCTCATTCTCCCAACACATTATACTCACATAATCTCTCACTATAAATAATTATTTTTATCTTTTTCTTCCTTATATTTCAATTTTTCAAATTCATTTTCTACAAAATATTATTCATTAACCCTACTATTAAATATTTCTTAAGCAACTACAAAAAATAATTATCATCTCTGTCACAAACAAATCACTATTAAGGTAAATGTTATCTTAAATTTGATTTTTTTTCATAAATTTATATTAATTTGTTGCATATTGTATTTTTTTTTTGCAGATTTTTTAGCAAATTTGGAAGCATATAAAGGTATTTATAAATTATAATTTTTTATTTTTTATTTTTTATATATAATGTATTAATTTTACATGAATATGTTTTTTATGTGTTGCAATTATTATATTATTTTGTGTATTTTTTCATAAAATTTATAATTAATGTGTGTAGAGCTTAGGGAGGAATGTTGAAATTAATATTTTTTTTAAAATTATTTTATAAATTTATAATTATTACTTATGATTTAGGAATAATATTAAAATTAATTATTTTAAATTTTTTATAAACTTATAAAAAAATATTTAGGCTTAATGGATAACATTAAAAATAAGTTTTTAATTTTTTTTTGCTAAACTTATAATTATTTTATGGTTTTTTTAAACTTATAATTAATTTTTTTTTTCAATTTTTCCATAAACGATTAAATATTTTTTTTAGGGTTATAAGATGAATGTTAAAAATTTTGAAATTAATTTTTGAATTTTTTATTTTTTCATAAACTTTTAATTATTTTTTAGTGTTTGGGGGTTTGTTGATAACATTAAAAAATATTTTTAAATTTTAGCAACTTAATTTTTTCTTAAACTATTGTATTAATTTGTGTATTTTTTGATAAAATTATAATTAATTTGTTTAGAGCCTAGGGATGAATGTTGAAATTATTCTTTTTATTTTTAATTATTTCATAAATTTATAATTAATAGTTAGGGTTTAGGAATAATATTAAAATTAATTTTTTTTTAAAAATTCATTAAACTTATAATAAATTTATTTAGGCTTAATGGATAACATTGAAAATAAGTTTTAATTTTTTTTTCTAAACTTAAAAATATTTTAGGTTTTTTCTATATTTTTTGTAAACTCGTAGTTAATATTTTTTAGGATTTAGAGAGAATATTAAAATTAATTATTAATTTTTTTAGAAGTTGTAATTAATTTTTTAAGGGTTTATGAATAATATTAAAATTATATTTTTTATTTTTTTCATAAAGTTATAATTAATTTAATGGAACAATAATAATTTAGGAGTTCTAATTTCTTAAATTAAAATATAAACTTATGTGTCAATTTTTCTTTTCAATTTTTTCATAAACCATTAAATAATTTTCTTAGGGTTATGAGATGAATGTTAAAAATTCTGAACTTAATATTTTGGTTTTTAATTTTTTGATAAATTTTTAATTATTTTTTAGTGTTTGGGAATAACATTAAAAATTATTTTTAAATACTAATGACTAATTTTTTTCTTAAAATATTATATTATTTTTTGTATTTTTTCTTACAATTATAATTAATTTATTTAGAGCCTAGGGATGAAGATTGAAATTAATCTTTTTTATTTTTAATTATGTTATAAATTTATAATTAATACTTAAAATTTAGGGATAACATTAAAATTAATTTTTTAAAAAATTATAATCAAGTTATTTAGGTTTTGTGGATAATATTGAAAATAAGATTTTAATATTTTATTTTTTGCTAAACTTATAATAATGTTTTTAAAAAAAATTTTCTTAAATTTGTAGTTAATTTTTTTTTAGGATTTAGAGAGAATATTATAATTATTTATTTATTTTTCTATAAGTTATAATTAAATTTTTAGGGGTTTATGAAAAAATTAAAATTTTTATTTTTATTTTTCATAAAGTTATAATAAATTTATTGAGACAACAATAATTTGAGAGTTCTAATTTCTTAAATTAAAACATAAACTTATCATTAATTTTTTTTCCAATTTTTTCATAAACCATTAAATATTTTTAGGGTTATGAGATGAATGTTTAAAATTTTGAAATTAATTTTTTAGTTTTTAATTTTTTTTTATAAACTTGTAATTATTTTTTAATGCTTGAGTATTATATTAAAAATATTTTTAAATGTTAATGACATAATATTTTTTCTTAAAATATTTTATTATTTTATGTATTTTTTCATAAAATAATAATTAATTTGTTTTGAGCCTAGGGATTAATGTTGAAATTAATCTTTTTATTTTTAATTATTTAATAAATTTATAATTAATACGTAGGGTTTAGGGATAAAATTGAAATTAATTATTTTAATTTTTTAAAAAAATTATAATCAAGTTATTTAGGTTTTATAGATAACATGGAAAATAAGTTTGTAATATTTTATTTTTCGCTAAAATTATAATTATTTTTTTAAAATTTTTCCATAAACTTGTAGTTAATTTTTTTAGGGTTTAGGGAGAATATTATAATTATTTATTTATTTTTCTATAAGTTATAATTAAATTTTTAAGGGTTTAGGATAACATTAAAATTATTTTTTTACTTTTTCATAAAGTTATAATTAATTTATTGCGACAACAATAATTTGAGATTTTTAATTTCTTAAATTAAAACATAAACTTATAATGTTTTTTAGGGTTTAGGAATAACATATCAATTAATTTTTATTAATTGATTTTCTTGAATATATAATTAATTTTTTGAGGGCCTAGGGATAAAACTAAAATTATTTTTTTCAATTTTATCATAAACTATGAAATAATTTTTTTAGGGTTATGCATGTATGGTAAAAAAATTTAAATTATTTTTTTTAAATTTTAATTTTTTTTTCATAAACTTTTATTTTTTTAAGCTTTAGGTATAACATTAAAAAAATATTTTTTTTTATTTTTGATGTCTTAATTTATTCATAAACTTATATTCTTTTTTTATGTATAAAGATAACATTAAAATTATTTGAATGTAAAATTTTATGAATAAGCTTAACTTTTAATTTTGATATGTATATATATGTATGTATGTATGTATATTGAAATGGTTCTAATATTCATGAGGATTAAAAAAATAAAATATTAGATGTAGTTATACATGTGTAAATTTTTCTTAACCATATTCATTAGTTATATGAATAACTAAGGAGTATGAATTTTGAATATAGACATTAGAATTACAATAATATTTATTAGGAGTATAAATAATTGTAGTGATATTTATATGTGTACTTAATTAATTATCTTAATTATTGTCTTTATCTTTGAATTAGTCATCTAAATTATTGTCTTCATCCTTGAATTCCAAATTAATTGGGCAAGAGATGTTTTTTTATTGATTATTTTACAATGAATTAGTTGATGATGAAAATGATGCATCAAAATCTATAGCCGTTTTTAATTTATTTAAAATTAATTAATCATGAAGTTTGTATTAGTTTAAAAAAATATGTTAACAGTTATACTAATAATTTTAATTCTTTGTAAATTTTCAAATTATACATTTAATTTAATAAGATAATATTATGCACAGTTAAATATATATATATATATAGTTTTGAATGTACATATTAATGATACCATTCAAATTTTTGTTAGTAAACATGACAGTACCTGATACAATAATTACACACTGGGGCAGGTGAGTAGTTAAAACTGTAATTGGGGGTTGATTACGAATTTGGATATAACAATTGGATACAAATACCTAATAACATTTATTTGGATTTCAACTCACTTATGTTAAATATGAGACTTGCCATGGGATTAAATGAAAATCAAATAATTAGCAAAATACAATTCCACAATCCATTTCCAGTGTATAAAGGATTAAGTTTCAGGTGTATAGAAATTACAAATAACGTTGATTCGAGTATGGTGCTTAACCAAGCTAGTCAAGTTTAAGGTTTACAAAATATTGAATTGTATGTTGAATATATTGAGGATCGTACCACCAACAATACCCTTGATAATGATAGTCCTCCAAATCATTTGGGTTCTAAATTAGTTAATGATGATTTGTGTGGAGATGATGATGTAATATTGGGTGGATAACATGACCATGATGGGTGGAAGAGATGGATGATGACGATTTCCAAGGAGATGATCCAGAATTAGGGAATGATGATGAGGACAATGAGTCCATATCTAAAGATTATAATGATATTGATGATAATGATGACGATGATGATTATGAAGTTGGTTTTAATTCGGATGATGATGAGGATGCAAATATAGGTCAATTGTTTCCTATTGATTTGATGTCGCCTACATCATCAAATTAACATTTTGTTCCCAGTTTGTTTCCTCAAACATCTGAATATATGAATGTTGATATTAATTCATTACGGGTGAATTTTGATGATTATAGTGATCATATCATGTTATGGGATATTTCAAAAGAGTTTTGTAAAGGTATGATTTTTTATTCAAAGAATGAAGTAGAGACAGCTACTAGGGAGTACTCCATTAGGCATAACTATCAATTCTAAACATATGAGTCAAAAAGTAATTCACTTGCATTGATATGTAAGAATAATAATGGTGGATACAAATGGAGATTACGTGCACCTAGAAAAAAGGATAAGCGGTATTGGGAAATAACGGTATACAATGGCCCCCACACTTGTAGTTTTCTGTTGGTGTCACATGATTACAAAAATTTGGAATCTGACTTCATTTTTACTTGCATAGAAGAATTGGTTAAATTAGATTCCGATGTAAAAGTTGTGATTATCATTGCATTTATAAAGGAAAAATTTCATACAACTATGTCTTATAGAAGAGCATGGATTGTAAAACAAAAGGCACTTGTAAGGTTGTATGGGGGGTTGGGATGAATCTTATAAGTTGGTCAGACAATGGATGTTAGTTGCACATCAGTCTAACCCAGGTTTTAGGTATGAAATTGAAGATGTTGAAGTTGTAAAGAATAACAGACTTGTTTTGGGTGTCAAGCAATTTGAACAGGTCTTTTGGGCATTCAGGCCATGTATAGAAGGTTTTCGGCATTGCGCACCAGTGTTAATAGTTGATGAGACTTTCTTATATAGAAAATACAATTGTGTGATTCTTACTGCATAATCCTTTGACGGTGATGGGAGTATATTTCTTGTTGTATTTGCAATGGTTGAAAAGGAAAGTAAGAGCAACTGGTTATTTTTCATGCAATGCATAAGACAATACATCTATCCAAACATGCCCAATGTTTGTGTTATATCTGATAGGCTTCTTGGAATTAAGCATGCAATGACTGATCCAATGTGGAGGAAATCAAAGCACGGGTATTGCACTCATCATGTTGTCACAACTATAACACAAAATTCAAGAATACCGCATTGAAACAAGTAATAGAAAAAGCAAGTGTGATCTATAAACTGGGGTGTCCTTAATATTCCTTAATGATTACGATTGGTTATTTTAAAGTATGTGTCAATATTATTTCATTGTAGCTTGGGAAAATCAAGTATGGAAATTTAAATAGCATCTGCAAAAAAATTAGTGATATTTATCCGAAAACACTTGAATGGTTGGAAA
The DNA here is from genome assembly GCA_947685225.1 of Garcia nutans. Lineage (NCBI taxonomy): Eukaryota > Viridiplantae > Streptophyta > Magnoliopsida > Malpighiales > Euphorbiaceae > Garcia > Garcia nutans. The sequence continues at coordinate 7,338,652 of CANTUV010000024.1, read as the reverse complement.
AAATTTCGAAAAAAAATGGGCATTGTGCCATGATGGTGGAAAATGACAACTAATATGGCAGAATCTATGAATGCATTGTACCTAAAAATCTATGAATGCTAATTACAACCCTGGTCGAAATGCTTTTTTTCAAATTGGTCACAATATTTGATCAACGTCGCACGCAATTTGCAACAGAAATTAGTGATGGATACAAGTTCACTCAGAAATGCATGTCTGTGTTGTAAAAGCAAATTAGAAAGGCAAATCGATATGAGGTTACCAATTTTGACAGTGGCAAAGACATGTTCTCAATTAAGACAACTCGCAATAACTTCAGAAAAAAAGGGGATAGCGTGCATACTGTTAAACTATATGAGAAATCTTGCTCATGCGGCAAATTTCAAAATACTAAAATTCAATGCTCTCATACCATTCCTGGTTGTCTATATAATGCATTAGATCACATAAGTTACATTTCACCCATTTATACTCTTTCCAAGATATATAAATGTTGGGCAAATCATTTTCATCCGCTTCCGGATCGTGACTATTAGCCAATTGCAATAGAGGATCCTTTAGTCCCTAATCTAAAAAGGATACGTAAGCAGGGTTGACCGAGAATAGCTTGAAAAAAAAATGAGATGTACTGGTAAAATTTCCAAACAAGAAATGTATTTTGTAAAAAATGTGGTCAAATAGGACATAACACTAGCCAATGTGGAACATAAGTTGCACTAAATGTTGTCATACGTAGCATTATTTAGTAAAAATGTATTGCGCAAAAATTTTGTACATAATTATATAACATATTAATTTTTATTATTAATTCATATGTTTCAAGTAAAAAATAGAGATAAAGATTTCACAACTTGGAATTAAACTATATATTCAACATGGTTAACAGTTATGAAGATCCTAGTGGTAATATTTGGTATGGTCGTAAAAGACCATTTAAATTGGTTCCTATATATAGTCAAACTGAAATATAGAGTCTCATATTTCATTATAACTATTATTTAATGTTTATAATATATGTAGTTACATTGAAAAAAAATTAGCAAAAAGAATTTTTTTTTTTAATCAATCCACTTAGTTAAGTCCACTTATATTGTCTTATGATATAGACAATCTACATACAATAATACATAGACAATATACATTTAATAATACATTTAATGTAAACAAATGATATAGATTTACTCAAATAAGCAAATCAAAATATACAAAATCTATATATTTACTCAAATAAAGTTAATAATATGCAAATCAAATATTTATACAAAACTCATAATTTAATAGGCTTTGGTTTGAATTAAACCAAATTCACAGTTTCGATTTGAATCAAACCAAAAATCACAGTTTCGATTTAAATCAAACCAAAAATAATTGAGTCAAATCAAAATTCAAACTTTCGATTTTACCACAAACCATAACTGTGTATTTCAGTTTGATTCGAACCGAAAATCACAATTTTGGTTTGAGTCAAACTAAAATTCTGAGTATCTATTTGACTCAAATCAAAACTATGATTTTCAATTTGAGTCAAACTGAAACTCTATTTTTATTTTTCACATTTAAATTAATTAATAAATGTTAAATATATTTAATTTGATATTGTAAATAATAAATTTTTTTTAGTAGACTACAAAAATTAAAATAAATAAATAAAATTTTTAAGTTTTAACCTCGTTTTTTTTTTTTTTGCAAATTTAATGATATTTTGTTAAAAAATTATTTCATATTTATAATTTTCTAAATTAAGAAAATTAATTTAATCATAATAAAATAAAAATTAAATTAAATTGCATACTAACCATAACAAATTAAAATTCAGATTTTTAATATCTATAATTTAAACTCATACTCATTTTTTTAAAAAACATTTTACACACATTATAGGATGCAAGCAATTTTATTCTCAATAATTAAAAAATAAATGTGAGTATTTTTTTTATATGGAATTTAGTATTAAAAATAGTAGAAAAATAATAATAGCGAATGTTTAATAAATTTTTATGAAGCATAATTTATTAAAAATTTTAACTCATAATTATAATTTTCTAAACTAAAACAATAAATTTAACAAAAATAAAAATCACAAAATAATATGCATAGTATAAAAAATTTTAAAATTTATATTTTAAATTTCTAAAATTTAAAATCACAATAACAAATTTTTTAAAATTTACACTCATTGGTCTAATTTATTTAATTTTATCATACTTCTAATTCTCTATATAAAAACATTAATCTAACTAAAAATAAAATATTTCATGCAAAGGAAAATATATACTACAATAAATAAATTGATAAAATTATTTTAAATAAGATAAATAACTTATTTTCTTTCTAGATATTAAATTTCTGCAAAAAAAAAAGAATATATATGGTTAATTACAAAACATACATTAATTAGCAACAAAAATTAAAAATAAATTGATTTTCCTAACTTATAATTTAAGATGTATGAAGATTTGATAGAGTTTGAAATAAGTTGGGTATAAAAATTTAGCAAGTTTAGATAGAAAGAAGGTTGAGAGAGTTATGGTAATTTAGATGTGTTTAAAGAGGTTGAGAGGGTTGAAATGGTGAAATGGTTGTTAAAATGGAGTGAAATGGTTTGTAACGTAAAAAATAAATTAAAAAATATTTTTTAGCAAAAAATGTTAGGAAATAAGAAAAAAAAAAAAGAGACGTTCAAATTCAAAATGTATTGGATGTCTCTTTGTAGATACATCCAATCCATTCTCAGGTGTGGGAATAGCAAGTAAAACAGAAATTTTAAATTTTGGTTTCACTGGTTTTTAAAAAAAATAGTTCAGTTTCAGTCCGAGTCAAATAAAAACTAAGACTTTCAGTTTGACTCTAAAAACAAATTAAAATATCAAACCAAAAGTTTAAATTTCGATTTGATGCTTGACTCCCACATTTCAGTATTTTTGGGAGCATGTCCCACACTCTGGTAAATAGTGGGACTTGCTCCCATAAAATGGTAAAAAAACTCATGTATATTCAGGACTGACCTAAATTAAGAACCCATTGAGCATATGTTTGGAACTGAGTTCTAATTTATTTTTTGAAAATTTGCATTTTGAATTATTTTTTAATTTTTTGAAATAAAATTTAATTACTTTTTTATAAAGGAATTTCTTTAAAAAATCATTATTTCTATTTCAAAAACACCATTTTTCATATATATATATATCAAATATACATTAGAATACCAAAATTGTGATATATTTTAGGCAAAAATATTTAAAAAATACTAAAATTGTATTCCAATTTTCACTTCTATCATAATTTTTTTGGCAAATTAGTATGTACACTTATTTTTTTATTTTAAATTTATCTTTTGACTGGTTGGATTTTCTTTTACAGAATATTTTGCTGCAATGTCAATTCATTTTTATTTTTTTTTCAAAAATAAAGTAATGGTGTTGCAAAAAAAGAAACGTTTGCTTATTTATTCTTTGACAAAAATTAAAAAAATTACGACATGAACAGGTATTACAAAAAAGTAACCCCAATTGAAAAAAAAAATAACGACCATTACAAAAAAGGAACACTCATCATCATCATCATCATCATCATCATCATCATTATTATTATTATTATTATTATTATAAAGAAATCATTGTTCTCTTAAAAGTTTAATGAAACAACTAAAAGTAACACCAATAAAAAGTCACATCTGCTCAAATAATTGTATTACTTAAATAAACAAGAGAACTAATTTCTAGTGATGAGCAAAATTATCCGAACCTAACCAATCTGACTATAATCCAACCAACTCTATCGACTATGTCTGTTTAAATCGATTGACTTGATACATTTACTAATAAATCCGACGGAACCCTATAAAATTGATTGAATTCGATTGAACCGATATATAATTGTCGATTTTCAAAGATAGATTTTTTCGACCGATTAATAGTAGTCGGGTTGGTCAAACGCCAAAACCCGACCAACTACTACACATCCCTACTAATTTCTCTTTTATTAGCCATTCAAATCTACTCAGACAATTCACCAATATGAAAAACAAAACAACAACAAAGAGCAACATTATACTTTACCATACCAGTTGCTAACCAATAAAACAAAATTCAATCAAAGGAATAAGCTACACTAACCTATTGAGAATTAAGAATTTGCATAGTTACTCTTTAGATACTTTGTATTTTGGTGGGAAATTTGTAATCTGAATGTATGTTGTAATAGTAAGAAAATCAATTAGTATGATAGTAGATATGGGTTAGTTTTTAAGTGTTTTAAGTAATCTAAGTATGGGGGATGGTTAAGGCATGGCTATTATCCAACTTTGTACTCAAAATCATCACTTTAGTCTCTCTATATATTGTAAGAAAATCAATGAAAAAGTAGCATTAGTTTTTGCTCTATTTTTTAGTCTTATTTCGTCTTTAAAACTCTAACATTGTATCAGAGCTAAATTATTAAGGGATGTGAGGTTTGAGAAATTAAATTAAAGTGAGTTTTTTCTTATAGATTAAACACTTTCTTAAGTTAAATGGCTTCAACCAACCTTGTTATTCCTATTGTTCCTCTTTTTTCTGGTGAAAATTATCAGATTTGGGCAATTAAAATGAAGTCTCACTTAAAGTCTATGGGAATATGGGAAATTATAGAGCACGGTAGAGAGGTTTCACCACTTAAAGCTAACCCAACATTAGCTCAAATTACACAATATGAGGAGGAGAAAATGAAAAGGGATAAGGTTGTCACTTGTATACATTCAGCCTTGTCCGATGTTGTTTTCACAAGAATTATGCATCTTGAAAGAGCAAAACAAATATGAGAGAAGTTAAAGGAAGAGTGTAACACCCTTATGTCCTAAATACATATAATACTTATACCTCGTACACATAAAATATATATCTAGGACATAAGGATACTATAGTAATTACATTTAGAAACATTTACTTTGATATTATAAATAATTTATAAATTATAAAAGAAAATTCTCTAAAAAGATTTCGCCAGAATTTTATCTGAAATTTCATTAAATTTCAAATTTTCAAATGTCACAACCTGCACAAAAATAATTTAACACTCTTAAAATATAATTTACACAAAATCCACCAATAACTAAAATTTGCCTATTTACCATTTACAGCAATATTTATCATAATTAAGTTCTTACATAAATATATATTTATACAATCATTTCAAGTCTTTAAAACAAAACCAAATATTATGATACAATTTATAGAAACCAAAATGCATAATAAAAAACACAAATATACATGAATGCAGTTGGCCCAGTTGGTCTCGTGGCACCCTCGAACTCCAAAAATCACCGACAATCAGGATCTCTCGGATCAACAATCCTCTTACCTATACGATTTAAACAACCGCGCTAAGCTATACAGCTTAGTGGTACACAATCTCAACTGCATTATATATATCATATTCAATTATACTTTCCCATAACAATACTCATGCAACATCTTTACTTTCAATTTATAACTCATACACATAGAACATTTCCACACACATACACTTTGGGCCCAACACACCTGTACAATTATCAAGTCCAGTTATCACAATAATAATTTCATGACCCAGCTCTTTTCAGGTCCATTCTTAATCTAATCTCATTACATGACCTAGTTCTGCTCATGTCAAGACCTAGTCTCGCTTAGATCTATTAATGCATGCAATATCATTCTCAATATTACTGGACAAGTAAGTGCATAAGGTAACAAACATATAATAACACTTTTTCACATCTTTAAGTAATCATCTCAACTCTTGATCACTTTAACATTACATCACATTATCACAATTTCCAGGTAATCAACCTTATCATGATCACTTTCAGCTCATATATTCATATTATTTCATATTTTAAATATTTTCTATATTTTTAAGTCATCCACATACACAATCATAAGTCACATTCATAATATGACTTACTTTTCACATTTTCTTACATATCACAATTGTGTCCATATTGGACAACTCACCACACATATCATATACATTTATACACGCAATTATACTCAATTTCTCATTTACACACAATCTATAAAAATTTAACATTTGTCACATCTCATGGAATACTATCAATTTCTCATGCCCATGACATTACTTAGGCCATTTCTCAATTTTTCCATCTTATATATTATATAAATCATCCTCACTCATTTTTTTCTCTTTATCACACTTCGCATAAATCTTAGTCATATTTCCAATCTGACTTATCTCTCACATTTTTTTTTCTATTTACCATACTCTTCATATCAATTTTCATCATTTCCAAATAAATTATCTAATGAAGTTCATTTTTACTTTCTTGATCATTTTCATTTATTTCATAATCACTTTCTACATTATCAACCACATTACACATTATATGGTACTTTTATAAGCAATATTATTCATTCAAAATTACTCATATGCTCAATAGACATTAAACTATCAATATCTAAGCAGTCCTCATCAAAATTCCATTAAAACTCTAAATTTCCAACTTACTACTTTACTTAAACTTCAATCTACTAATATTATTTTCAACATTTAACTTTAAAAACATTATTTATATAATAATATAACATCAAAACATATCATTTTAACAATTATGGAAGCCCATTCCAAAACTCTAAATTCCACAAAATGCAACCAACAATATGAACTTCACCAAATCTTATCTATATCATATTTTCAATCTTAAAACTATAACATTTACATTAAAACAATACTAATTAATTTCATTACACTAATTAACATTATCCATTTTAGAAACCCTAATTTTGCATACTCAAATCCTAAATCCAACTTCATCCAAACTTGCTCATATTTAATTTTTAACTATAAAATCATTGCATACATATATAAATAACTCTAATTTCATACATTCCAACAATTTTAACTAACCACACCTAAAACCCTAAATCATGCATCACTTTTCCATATCCTAAAATTTTCACAGCTTGTCCAATAAACCAACAAACCGACATTCCACCATATTTTCTTCATTTAAACAGCAATTCTACTTATTTTAACAATTAAACATCATTTTCTCTCTCTAGCAATCCAAATATAATCTTAAAAAGAAAGAAAACTAAGTTTTAGAGAAGATGTACTTACTTGAATCTTTGATAAATCTTCAAAACCACTTCAAAACATATGAATTTTTTATGAAATTTAGAGTATTTGATGAAGAAAAGCACCCTTTCTTTTTAGGAATTTCGTTCATGATGTGGTGTGACGAAAAAAGAAGACTTTTCTTTTTTATTTTTACTCTTATTTTCCCATCCTCATATATATTTATATAATTAATTAATTAATATTTTTATAGTATTTAGATATTCATCTTCTTCCATCCATATTTATTTTAATTTTAATTCATTATTATTTTTTTATTTTCCTTCTTCTTTCCAACTATTTATATTAATATATTAATTAATATATTAATATATTAATAAATTTTTACATTTCCATCATCTTCCACTAATAAAATTGATTCATATTTAATAAATTTTCACATCTCCATCATCTTCCATTATCAAAAATTATTTTTAATTTTAATTAATTTTATTTATTTTTATTTAAATAACTTTTAATCTTCACTAAGTATTTCTTTCTTACTTTGACTTTCTTTTCTTTTTTTCATTTATTTATTTTTTTCCATCTTCTCATCCATAAATATCTATATATATAAATATTTATATCCCATTTATATGTTGTATATACTTTATGTATATGTATATGTCATGTATATATTATTTATATTTTACATATACCATCATATACATATGTATATATTGTATATACCATATATATGTAATGTATATTTAATGTATATAAATACTCATATGCATATATAATGTATATCCTATATACACATCAAGCATACCTTATATATAATATATATATATAAATATATAAAATAAATATCCAACATATACAATTAATAAATAATATGTATATATTATATATACACTAGGTATACATTATGTATATACAATACCTATATCTCCAAATACTTATCTAATTTTTTTCAAAATCACGGATATTACAAAGAGTTTGAAGGGAGTGAAAGGGTCAAGGTTGTAAAGTTGTTAACTCTAAAAAGAGAGCTTGAAAAACTAAAAATGAAGGAGAATGAATCTATCAAAGATTGTTCTTCTAAATTGTTGGAATTGGTAAATCAAATGAGACTCTATTGGGAGGTTGTGGATGACTATAAAGTTGTTGAAAAGATGTTGGTTAGCTTGCCTGAAAAGTTTAAAGCCAAAGTATCAATAATGAAAGAATCATGTGATTTGAAAAAGATGACGGGAGTAGAGCTTTTTAGTAAGCTTCAAGCTCGAGAACATAGATCTCCTATGAGAAATGAAGATGCAATTAAAGGAGCATTCGTAGCTATCAAAGCAAAGTATAAAGGAAAAACTCCATCAAAACCAAAGAATGATGAAATTGAAAGTCAATATTGTAATGTCAAAAAAATTTCCACCTTATGGTACTTGTGGAAAAATAAATCATTATGAAGAAAGATGTTGGAAGAAGGCTTGAGGTAGTTTTTATAAGAAAATTGGTTATATTGAATTGTTTTACAAGGTAAAACAATATCAATCTCCACCACAAGTTGTCCAACAAATTAAAGTGATGGAAAACCAACAAGATGATGAAGAGCATTTGTTTTATGCAACTCATTTGAAAGTTCCAAGATATGTGACGTCAGAAAAATTCATTTGGAATATTGATAGTGGTTGCACAAATCACATGGCCAAAGATGCAACTTATTTCACTACTTTTGTAACACTCCCTAACAGACCTGTCAAAGAATTATTAGAAAATATTATTCAATACCTATCAATTCTATGACCAACATTAAATAAACATCAAAATAATTAAACTAAAAATTTCGGCAGAGTTTTCTTTGTAATTTTCTATGCTAAAATCTTCTTCAACCTAACACAATCTGTAAAAAAAACTTCTAACCTCCTCACATTCAACCTCAAATATAATTACACTAACTCAATAATATTCATTCACAAATTAATATAATTATACAATACTTTCATCAACCTATATATAGATGAAATATTCTCCAACAGTAATATCATTTGCCAAAGTTTTATAACCTATACTACATTTACAAATAATAAAACACTAGCTTATCCAAAATTATACAACTTTCATTTAATATAAACATTGCTATGTGAACAGTAAATATATGTATAGAATCTTCTAAATTTTATACTTTCTGATTTGCAATTGATCTTTGACACTTTAAGATCTTACTATGCTGGATCTACCCTATCCATCTAATATGCATGTTAACACTCTAAGCAATTGCTTAATGGCGCTTGTATATTCATATTTATCAAATTTATAACATAAGAAAATAATTGAAATAATAGATGAAAATAAATCATAACTTTGAATAAATAAATAAATAAATCACTTAATAAATTAAATTCAAATTACTTATCTTAATGATAATAAGTTCCAAAATTTAACTTAATTTAAAAGAAAATAATCACTTTGTAATTACCTGCTAAAACATTAATGATTAAGATAAAAATTTCATTTCACATTCACTTTTCCTTACAATTCTTATAAATACTTGCATTGCATATTACTCATTTTCAATAAATTTCATTTGTTTTTACCCTCGTATACTAATTTTAAAATCCTATACTCGGATAATGAATTTACTATTGGCAAGTAAATATTCACTTTCAGGGATTAGATATGGCCAGAGGCCCACTGGTGGCATGAATGTCCAATAATACTAATGGCACAAAGTGTCCACTGATGGCACCAAACACTGTAGACGTCTACACTCTGGCCAACCATTCTATCCGATACTAGGTTTTTCACCAATACATTTGAGCACTTTAATTATATTTTTCATTTCAATCAACTTTTTTTCAATTATGTCAATTTTGCTAAAAACATTACTTTAAAGTAAACACTCCTTTGTTTTGTTTTTAAACAATTTCACACTTAGAATATCAATTTTTGCTAAAAATATTTCTTTAAAGTAACCATTTATTTCTTTATCATTCAATGGTTTTGCAAACTTTGACAATACACTTCATAAAATTATTCTTTAATTTAAACTAAAACATATTTCTTTTAAAATATAACCATCAAATAAGCTACTAATAATCATTTTTCTTCCAAACCGTAAACTTTTCCTAAAACCCTAAATTTAACAAAACCCTAAATCAAAACTTTAATGATTCAAAAGTTGTTTTAAGCATAGTTTTAAAAGCTATACACACACTTAATATTACTCATTAATGAGTCCATAATCAATTATGTTCTCAAAAAGTTCAATATTCAACTCTTGCACATAAAGTTTAATTAATCAATTCTATCCCCAATAATTCAATTAATATAGATTAACTAGCTTCTATAAGCATTTAAAATAAAAAAACAAATAATAACAAATTATTAAAAACACAAGCACAAACCTCTATCAAAGTAGCTATTCCTTCCTCTTTTCTCTTATCACTTGATTTAATGATGCTATTCTTGGAAAATCACTCGTACATTAGCTATTTTCCTTAAAAATTTTGAGTTATTACTAAAAAGCCTTGGGTTTTTAAGTAAAGAAATGAAGAAGAAGATGAAGAAGAAGAAGAAGAAGAAAGAAGAGAATAAATGGTGATGGTGGTGATGGGTTTCGGTTTTAAAGAAGAAGAAAAAGAAGAAGAAAGTGGTCAAATTTTGACTTTGAATAATATTTTAGAGTTTTACTTTCATGTAATGCATGTATCATAATTTCGATATACCTACCTTTTTCAATGATCCCTTAATCTGATTTTTTAACTCCGAAAAATCATAAAAATATTTGTTTTAATTATTTTAAAGCCCTATTATTCATATTTCATATTCCAATTACAATAGAATTGAATTTTAGGCCACAAGGGTATTTTTATAATTTTTATCTCTTAAATTTTTTTTAAAAAAATACAGATTAAATCCATATTCGGATTTAATTTTTAACTTTATATGGCTTAAACAATCATATTTTTTCATCAATTTCAAATATTTAAGTCACAATTAATATCATACACAGTCTAATATATATATTTTTACAATTTCGGATAAATCGGTGAAGACTAAAGTGAGTGTTGTCCCAAGATGGCAACCAAGAGGGGGGGGGGTGAATTGATTTTTTGAGAAATTGATGACAAATTAAAATAAAGAATTCAAAACTCAACAACCAAGAAATGTAGAAGATGTAGAAGATTGAGTAGTGAGTAGAAGAAAGAACACAAGAGATTTATAGTGGTTTGGATTCAACAATCCTACGTCCACTCCCCAACCTCAATTGGGTATTCCACTATACTTGAAGTTTTACAAGCTCACTTCCAACTTTGGTGTTTTAGATGGCAACCAAGAGGGGGGTGAATTGATTTTTTGAGAAATTGATGGCAAATTGAAACAAAGAGTTCAAAACTCAACAACCAAGAAATGTAGAAGATGTAGAAGATTGAGTAGTGAGTAGAAGAAAGAACACAAGAGATTTATAGTGGTTCGGATTCAACAATCCTACATCCACTCCCCAACCTCAATTGGGTATTCCACTATACTTGAAGTTTTACAAGCTCACTTTCAACTTTGGTGTTTTTACAAGTTCACACCCAACTTGACAAGTGTTTTCCTAAGGCTAATACTCAAACCCCTTACAAGAGTTTTTCTAGGCTAACTCTCAAACCCAATAAGTGTTTGTGGCTCACACTAAACCTTACAATTGGTGTTTTAGTGGCTAACACTCAACCTTATATGAAGAGATAAATAGATGAAAGCTTAAGGAAATAAATTGCAAGAGTTTGGACAATATTAGTATATATTCTCTTGCTAGAAGACTTGTTTGAGGTAGTATTTATAGGCCTCAAACAAGTTCTGCCAGTTGGTGAAGTGGGTAGAAAAGTGCAACTTTAACAGCCACAAAATCTTCTTGGATTTTTGTATCAGACTTTTGGTGCGATCGCGCATCACCTTTGGGCGTTCGAGCATCCATTTGTGCGGTCATCCCAGCTGTCTGGTGCGGTCGTGTAATTCAAATATCTAACGGCTACTTGACACGTTGCATCTTCTTATTGGTTCTTTAACTAGCCGTTGAAGCCCTCCAACGGCTATATGAATTTAGCCATCGCGCAGCCACTTTGGGCGGTCGTGCATTGTCTTGCGTCGAGTCATTCACCGCTCCTCGCCACCGTAAACCTCTCTGTCAAATCAAGACAGTTTGGATGGTCGTGCAACCCCTTGGGGCGGTCGCATATTCCTTCAAAGACAGATTTTCAGCACTTAGAAAATCTTCAAATTTCTTTGCATTTCAGCTCATTCTAAGTTGCTTTCCTGCCATATAGACACTCATTGAAGCCATTAGATCACTTCAATTTATTTGCCAAGATCAAAATCAAGATTGACCTAAATATAGGTCAACAATCTTGCCCTTTTTGATTTTGGCAATCAAATTGAATTTGAAATAAAAATAATCAACAAAAATAGGCAATACTTCCCCATTATGCAAAAACATAAGAAAATTCAAAAGACAATGTTTAAATTCATCAAATTCTCTCCCCCTTTGCCAAAATTCAAAAAGATGAGGGAAGAGATGAAGAGCAATCAAGCAATTTAAAAAGATGATATAAGAAATAAGGAAATATAAACACAAGACAAGATCAAAATCAATGTTGGTGTAACTTTATACTAGAATTCAAAATCAATAGCCAATACCATAAACAAAATTCACAATTAACACAAATCTAAGCCATATACTTAGAAAAAATAAAAGTACCAATCAATGGAAAATATCAAAATCAATTGAAAATATGTTAAAGATACCAATTGATTGGATTATACTTCCCCTCAATTGATGATCTCCCCCTCAAGATGTGAAAAACTTAGAAACAATTAAGATCCATTTTTATCAAAATATTCAAGTTTTTTCCTCTCTTGTTAGAGTCAAATCAAGAGGAATATAAAAAGAAAATTGAATACAATTCAAGAAAGTGATTAACTAATTATGAAAAAATTTAAAATGTAATAAAAATAATTTAGTCAATCACAAAATTATTTTTCAACCGTAATGTCAAACCCAATATGTAAAGTAAAAAATTAAAAGTATAAAAGTTAAAATGTTATAAGGCAAGAATTGTTACCAATTTTTTAATTTCAATTGCCTTACTCTTAGCATTGTTGGACTTGGTTTGATGGAGTACTTATCCTCCTCCATTTTCATGCCATTTGCCCTTGTCAATTAGGGGGTTTTCCTTGATAACCTTTTCTAAGCTATGTTTTTTTTAAAATATTTGTTCATTTGAGGTTTTTAATTCTAAAGTAGAATTTTTTAAACATACAAAATCCTTTTCTAGTTTTGAGCATTTGTCCTTATGAAATTTTATCTTAGAAAAATACTTTTCTACTCTAAGGTTCATATGTTTAATTATATCACTATCATCTAAAGCATTATCAATATTGTCGTAATTTAAATTCATGTTTAAATATTGGGTACCTACCTCATTGGAGTGTTCATCATCTCCCATAGCCAGGAGACATAGATTTGCAATTGCTTGCTCTTCTTCCTCTTCTTCTTGCTCTTCTTGTATCTCCATTTCCATCTCATGTGTGAGTAATTTTTCAATGAGGACATCCGTTGGAAGCTTGCTCAAATCATGTGCTTCCTCAATGGATGATACTCTTACTTCAAAGTCCTTCTTTGTAAGAGTTCTAAGGATTTTGCAATTTATGTCTTCCAAAGAGTAGACTTTGCCAAATTTCTTTAAATCATTGACAATGGCAAGAAGTCGGTTGGTCATCTCCGTGACATCTTCAAGGACTTCATTTTGAAGAGTCCATACTCTTGGACAAGCATTTGGACCTTCATGAATTTTACTTGATTAGTGCCCTCATGATAATTCTCCAAGGTCTTCCAAATACTATAGGCATTTGAGCATCCAAGAACTTTCCACATTCTTCCTTTGGAAATGAGCTTAGGAGAATGAAAGAAGCCTTTTTATCTCTCCCATTGCTTCTTCTTTGTTCTTCATTCCACTCTTTTCGTGGAATCTTTTTTTCTACACCATCAACCACTCTTGTAGGAATCTTCCACTCATTTTCAACATAATCCCAAAGCTCTATTCCTTCACTATCTAGGAGCAAAAATATCTTGTGTTTCCAATAGAAATAATCAAAGTGAGGTATAAGATGAGAGTTTAAGTTTCCATGATAATGAGCTATGGAGTTGGAAGAAAAAATTGATGTACAGGTATTAGTGGGTATGGTTGCCTTTGAGGATCAAATTTCACAATTAAGTTTCTTAAAATTTTGAAGACTTTGATACTAATTGTTGTCCCAATATGGCAACCAAGAGGGGGGGCGGTGAATTGGTTTTTTGAGAAATTGATGGCAAATTGAAACAAAGAATTCAAAACTCAACAACCAAGAAATGTAGAAGATATAGAAGATTGAGTAGTGAGTAGAAGAAAGAACACAAGAGATTTATAGTGGTTTGGATTCAACAAACATCCACTCCCCAACCTCAATTGGGTATTCCACTATACTTGAAGTTTTACAAGCTCACTTCCAACTTTGGTGTTTTTACAAGTTCGCACCCAACTTGACAAGTGTTTTCCTAAGGCTAACACTCAAACCCCTTACAAGAGTTTTCCTAAGCTAACTTACAAACTCAACAAGTGTTTGTGGCTCACACTAAACCTTACAATTAGTGTTTTAGTGGCTAACACTCAACCTTACATGAAGAGATAAATAGATGAAAGCTTAAGAAAATAAATTGCAAGAGTTTTGACAATATTAGTATATATTCTCTTGCTAGAAGACTTGTTTGAGGTGGTATTTATAGGCCTCAAACAAGTTCTGCCCGTTAGTGAAGTGGGTAGAAAAGTGCAACTCCAACAGCCACAAAATCTTCTTGGATTTTTGTGTCAGACTGTTGGTGCGATCGCCCATCACCTTTGGGCGTTCGCGCATCTGTTTGTGCGGTCATCCCAGCTGTCTGGTGCGATCGTGCAATTCAAATCTCTAATGGCTACTTGACATGTTGCATCTTCTTATTGGTTCTTTAACTAGCCGTTGAAGCCCTCCAACGGCTATATGAATTTAGCGGTCGCGCAGCCACTTTGGGCAGTCGCGCATTGTCTTGCGTCGAGTCATTCATCGCTCCATGCCACCGCGAACCTCTCTGTCAAACCAAGACAGTTTGGATGGTCGCGCAACCCCTTGGGGCTGTCGCTTATTCTTTCAAAGACAGATTTTCAGCACTTAGAAAATCTTCAAATTTCTTTGCATTTCAGCTCATTCTAAGTTACTTTCCTGCCATATAGACACTCATTGAAGCCATTAGATCACTTTAATTTGTTTGTCAATATCAAAATCAAGATTGACCTAAATCTAGGTCAACAGTGAGAATGAGAAATAGAGAATTTGTGCATGCTGAAGGAAAATGTTCAATTACAATTCAGACCAAGAAAGTTATGAAAATCATTTCTGATTTCTTAGTGTTGCACAACTAATGAAGAAGGGTTATAAACTCTCATTTAAAAATAATTGCTGCACCATAATGATTCACATGGGTATAAGATTTCAAAATAAAAAATGGTAAATAAAAGCTTTGTTTTAAATATGAAAGATGATTTATATACTAATGAAATTGATGAAGTAGTAGAATTAGAGGCATGGTTGAATTACAAACTTTAATGAAACAAATGAGTGCATTGATGTTGAAAATGAAAATGAAGAATGTTATATAGTTTGTGGTCCCATTTATAATTATTCAAAGCTAGAAGATGTTTACAGTAATGCAAGTAAGGAAGAGAAAAGCAAGAAAATTGGACTAGCTGTAATTTTATTTGTCGGTAGTAAAAAAGTTGATGAAGTGGCAAATTGCAATTCAAGAGAAGATTCACCTGTTGAAATTCTTCCTTATGCTTAGTTTGAAATTCTGAAATCAAACTTAACAATAACAAAGAAAATTTTCAAAGAGGAGTGTTGAGAATTGAGAATTTGCTTAGTTACTCTCTATATATTTTATATTTTGGTGAAAATTTTATAATCTGAAAATATGTTGTAATAGTAAAAAAATGAGCAGGTATTGTAGTAGAAGTGTTTAATGTGATCTAAGTATGGCGGATGGTTAAGGCATGGCTATTATCTAACTTTGTATTCAAAATTTTCATTTTATTCTCTCTGTATATTGTAAGAAAATCAAAGAAAAAGCAGCAGTAGCTTTTGCTTTGTTTTTAATTTAAAAAAAAAAAACCAAAGAAGTATAACCTCTACCCGGATATCGAGCTAATAATCCAACTCCTTATGTCCTCCAACTCTACTCCTCGATTTAATCGTAAATCCAAGCAAACTTCAATACTAATTACTCTGCATATCTCATCACTTAATAGTGGTAAAAATGTGGCCAACCATCCATCCATACACTAGCCAAATCTGAATACGACACAATCAAGTTTTGAGTAATTTTCTTTACTTGTATTCTTGCTAGAACACGCACTTACAAACCCAAAAATAGCTCCAATCCAAGACTTAACTCAATCGCTTTCTTCACTCGCTTTGTTTCCAAGTCTTTACCTAATAATTCAGCGAGTAATTTATAAACTTGGAAAACAACTGGAGCGAGCAAAGGTACGCTTTTTAAAGTGCTACACGGTGTTGAGCATCTCCATATAACTTAAAATCCTTGTTTTTTATGTTCTTTTATAGTATTTATCATGCATTACAAATTGGATGTCACTATTATTTTCATACAATATTAATTTCAATTTTTCTTTTTTCCTTCTAATTATTTATTTTTCAAATAAAGCAAATAAGTGTAGCCGAAGTCAATGTAAAAACGGACGGCAACAATGAAAATCACATAAAATAAAAAACAAATTTAATTTAAGCTTAAAACCATTCATCAAAGCAGTCCCAATCAGGCTTTTCGTAAAAGTCTATGAGTTGCTATAGGATTTTCAGCACAAAGCAAGAGCCCGTGCTATTGCTCTGTGTGTGTGTTTTCATCCACTGATTACTTCAAAACGAATGCCCGTTATTTTTTTCAACAGGCATTAACACTCGTAATTTTTCTTAATTTTTTAAAAAGTAAATAAATGGACATTGCTATTTTATAATGCCCATTACTCTATTTTTTTTCAAAATAAAAAAATAAAAATTGACTGATACGTCAGCCAAATATCTGGTAAAAATAAACTCGGTAGATAAAAAAATAAATTTAAAAATAAAAAAAATAAACTTATATAATAATTTGTCAAAAAAATTTACAATAAAAGCGAAAATAAGAACAAAGTTTAAGTAATTTTTTTATATATTTAAAAAATGATAAAAAGTTATATATAATGTAATTTTTCCTTTGGTAAATCATGATTGGGAAAAAATTATAAAATTATTTTCTAAAATCATGATTATTAAATCCGAAAGAGCTCAAAAGCAGTTTTTTTTTTCTTTTTTTTTAACTCAATGCCAAATACACAGTAAAATGAGACTATCTGAATAATGGATACTTATGTTTAGAGAAATTTACTTTGTATACTTAATTTAGCTGGTGATTTTGCAAATATGCGGAGCCGAACCTTTTTTTCACTTTTAAGGAAATAAGCTTTTTTTTTTTTTCAAATTTAACTTTTAAGCGCTGTTTTTGAATTTTTTTTTATTTTTACATTTCTTTATATTTATTTATTCATAAAAAAATTCTGATATCATATTTTTAATATACCCATAAAAAAATAAATATATACATAACATATATAAAATATACATACAACAATGCAAATAATATCTATATAATGTTTATAATATTTATTTAATTTAATTTTTTTTTATTTTTATTCTCATAATATTCACATAAATTTAACAACTTTCACATAAAATACACACAACTAAATAATAAATACATAACATACACATAATATTTACAAAATAAACATATAATATTTATCAAACTTCGACATTACAAAATTAAAATTTTTTAATGTGTATAATATATAAAATTTATTTAATAATAAATTTAATAATTTTTATTAATATATTTTTACATATTTTATTTTTTTGTGAATATTATTTATTTTTTATAATTAAAATTATAAAAATTAATAAATTTTATATGTTAAAATAATAATTTAAGATATGAATTTTAATTATTTTATTAAAATATTTTAATTTAATAATAAAGTTTGAAAAGAAAAGATAAAATTTGAAATAAAATATAAATGGTAGTGAGAGAAGAGATATTTAAAAAAAATTATTTTTGTAGGAAATGAGATATTTTTGAAGTTTTGCTTTGATTTTTTTTTATAAAATTATAAATATTTTTAATTTTTATAGTATTTTTAGAATAAATTTTTTTTTAATTAGTCATGTATATGTCCATTATATTTATTTGGGTCCGCACTATACTGGTATAAGGTGCATCTATTTTTGTTAGAAGGTAATTATGATTTTGCCAGTGGCCAAGGACACTGTGGCGGTGCTTAATTCGGTGGCTCTTAAATTTAATAATAAATAGAAAAAATAGAATTGCTATTATGATGATGGTTATACAATTTATAATATTTCCAATTATAGCTCATTCAGAATTATAAATTAAAAATATATAATTTATTTTTAAATAATTTTAAATATAATTTATTTACAAAACTCTCATATTTGAAATAACACCATTTAAAAAAAATAAATTTTATTGAATTACATATTTATACATATATTTGATTTATTAAAGATATAACAAAATAATAAATATTTTTAAAATATTAAAAAAAGTAACATGTAGTGTAGTTTTTTTAAAATAGTATCTTATTTAGTTAAACAACAATTATTAACTTCATTATCAATTAAATAAAAAAAATTTATAAACAAGTAAATATTTATACAGAAAATTCAACAGAGTTTTCTCTAAAAATATAGCTACCTTACTAATTTTTAGCGTCTCTAAAATGAAAAAAACACTTCCAATAACTTTTATTTATATCACCCAAGCTATAACAACATTTCACAAATTACAAATACTTCTAAAAAATAAGTCATTCCCAAAATAAATTACCATATAAATATTTACAAAATAATAAAATTCACATCTCAAACAATTCACATACAATAATAAAACAATTATAATAACAAAAAATTCACACTATAAGTACATTTATCAAATTTTCATGGGCCTAAATATATGCATTTTTTGCATTTATATTAGTTATTAAGGTTTTAATTTAGGGAAATTTACAGAACTAATCTAAAACTTAATTTTCTTTTCAAAAATACTGTATTTAAAAAAAATCATTATTACGGAAATTAAACTTTAGAATTGAAAAAATACAGTACGCTACAAAGGAAATCATTGCAGAGCAACTCATCAATACCTCATTTATCCATCAAAAAGCATGTTTAACTACTGCACCTAAATAAATTATTGGGACTTTTATAAAACTAACCTTAAAAACAAAATCAATTTCAAATATTTTGTACTAACTTTTTTTTAAAAAATTTTACGACATCAATCCTCATTAATTATAAAAATATGGCTTTTATAATAAGTGAGAGTTACTTATTCGATAACCGATAATATACAAGGGACGAAAAAGTAATCTAACTTTCTGCTAATCACAAACCCACCCAAGATGAATCCCCATTTCACGGCAGATTTTCATTTTTTTATTGGTTTTTTTTGCAATCATTTATTAATTTTTTTTACAATATCTAAATTTTTAAAATATTAATTTTTATTTTTAGAATAAAATTAATAAAATAAATTTAATTTTTCTTAATAAAATCAAATTAAAATTTAATATTTTTTCAATATTTTATGTAATCACAATATCTCTAAATTTTTAAATAAATAAATTTATTTTTTCTTAATAAAATTAAAAAATGTTTTTTAAAAATTTTTAAATAAAATATAGTAAATCTATTTTTAATTTTTTCTAATTATAATATATCTAAATTTTTAAATAATAAAAAAATAAATAATCATTTCGATTTTAAAGTAAACCAAATAAGTATATGTTGTTATACATAACATATACTAATATATAACTAAATATATATAATTTTTATACTCTTATTATGTTAAAATTTAATAAGTAAATATTATTATATGAAACATATATTGACATATATAACTAAATATATATCATTTTTATATTGTTAATCCTTTAAAATTTAATAAATACATGTAACATATACCTAAAAATATTATTATTTAGTTAAAGTATATATAACATATACCTATAAGTATTTAGATGTACCATTCTTTAGTTAACGTATGTATAACATATATCCATATATACCTACAAATATTATTCAGCAGTTAAAATATATATAATATATCTATATATATTATTCTTTAGCTAAAACATATATAATATATACCTATAAATGTCACTATTCAGTTAAAATATATGTAATATATATATCTACATATATCCACATATGTTATTATTTAGTTAAAGTATACGTAACATATACCAACATATATCTACAAATGTCTTTATTCAATTAAAATATATGTAACATATACCTAAATATATCCACATGTATCATTCTTTAATCAAGGTATATATAACATATACCTATATATATCTATAAATAACATTTTTTAGTTAAAGTATATATAACATATACCCACATATATCTACAAATAATATTCTTGAGTTAAAGTATATATAATATATGCACACATATGTCCACATATGCCATTGTTTAACTAAAATATATGTAACATATATCCATATATTTCTATTAAAGTATATATACCTGCATATATCAACATATATCATTCTTCAGTTAAAGTATATACAACATATACCCACATATACATATAAACACTATTATTCAATTAAAGTATATGTAACATATACCTACATATATTCTTATATACCACTTTTTAGTTAAAGTATATGTAACATATACCCGTATATACCTACATACACTTATATATATATCCACATATATCATTATTTAATCTAAGTATATATAACATATACCTACATATACCTAAAAATATCATTCTTTAGTTAAAGTATATATAGCATATGCCTATATACATCTACATATATCATTTTTTAGTTAAAATATATATAATATATACCCACATATAATATTCTTCAGTTAAAATATATATAATATATACCTATATATATCCACATATATCATTCTTTAGTTAAAGTATATATAATATATATCTATATATATCCACATATATCATTCTTTAGTTAAAGTATATATAATATATATCAACATATACTAACAGATACCAACGTATACCTACATATATATAACAAATACACATCTAGTTATATATAACATATACCAACATATATAATATATACCAACATATATCCATATATATTGCATATAAAATTGATATATGTTGTTAATATTTTTAATTTATATATAACTATACTAACATATACCTAAACAATAAAAAATAGTTTTAAAAAACACTACAAAATCAAAAGATCACAAAAATACTGCACAAAGAAAAAAAATTCAAAAAATACCATAATTTTTGGACTTTAAAAATATATAAAAAAAGAAAAAGAAATAAAAAGAAAAAACAAACAAATAAAAAGAAAATAAAAGAAACATTATGAAAAAGAAAAAAAGAAAAATAAATACAAAAAACAAACATTATGGAAAACAAAAAAAGAAAAACAAGCACAAAAAAGAATAAAGAATAAATAAAAAGAAAAAAATAGTGGGTCGTAAATATATATTACGTAACTTCCGTATATATGAAAATGGAAAAGTATAGAAGTGAAAAAGAAAAAGAACAGAAATGTAAAAATAAAGTTTTTGGTGTATTTTTTAAATCAAAAGTCAAAAGACCGTGTACGATGTAATTTTTACTTTAATTTATAATTAATGGGCTTTTATGATTATTTATATTTTCATTTTCTTATTAAGTTTATTATGTATATTATGGATTTTCATGAACCTAAATATTTCTAGTTTTCAAATGCACGGGTCCTAACTTTTTTTTTTTTTGTCAAAACTATGATTTTCACTTTTTCTTTTTGTTTTTGATGGCAAAATAACGTTATTTTTTTCTATTTTATTTTTTTATTTATATTTTTTTATTCATAAATAATATTATTTTTTTATATCTTTAATACGCACACAAAAAATAAACATATACACAACGCATATAATATATTGCAGCAAACATAGGAATTGAGATACTTATACCTCATCAAAATACTAAACGCATTCCCAATTTATTAATACACTCTCATTCTAAAATCTAAAATTTAATTTGTTATTACTATATCCCACTAAAAGACTTTAATATCATTTATTTTATTATACTTAATTTTTTATTTACATACCCTACTTTTTAAAATTTCTCTCTTAAAAAATCAATTTCTTTATATTTTTCTCTTACTATTCGTTCTTTTCTCTCAATTAAGGAAGTTCTGACAGTATATCAAGAGTGTGGTGGACCCTTTCCTCCTTCATGCGCTTTTTAACTTTAAATTCGTCTTTCATTCACTTCATTTCAGTAGTAGTTAGAAATTTATGTGGAGAATAATTAAATTTTAGGGTTGTTTTATAATATCAAATATTAGTGCTAAATTTTTGAAGGTTTAGACTTTAGATGTATGATTGGTGGGGGTAAATTTTTATTTAAGAAGATATTAGCATTTTATTTAAGGTTATTTTATTTGAGAAAGAAAAAGTGTGAAATGAAAAAGAGAGCAGATGATTTTTTTTTTTCAAAATTATTGAAGTTTGATTGAAGGTAAAACTTTTTTCATTCAATTTCATATAGTACACATATAATTTGATATAAATTTTCAAATATTAATCACAATTGATGTGTAATTATTCATCAATCACTCAATGAATATAATCTCTCATTTAGTAGGATAGTGATAAAAAATGATTTGATAAAATTTAATAATAATCCATCAAATCAGGGCTAAATATTTATATTTATTCGGCCACTATTTGATAAATGGACTAACATATTTAATAATATGTAATTAAATATATTTAATTATGTAGTCATCTTTTGCCGTGCTAGAGTGATTCCAAAATCACTTAACTTTATTTATATTATTTTAAGTCACTAAATACTTACCTTAAACTCTTCAAAAAACTCATAACTCATGTCTTTTTTCATGATTTACCTTTAAATAATAAAAAAGTATAAAGTAATTGGAGTGAGCGGACGAAAAGTATTTGAGAGTTAGAAAAGTGAAAAATGGAAAAAATGAAAAAGATTGAATTAGTTTTAGGATTTAGAATGGGGTATATATAATAACTTGAGAGGGAGGTGTGTCAATATAAATATTAAAATTATAAATATTATAATTCTATATATCATTTGATATAATTTTCTTGAGGGTACTTTAAGAAAAATGTTTTGGAGGTGTATTTAGAATTTTGGTGGGGTGTAAATATTTTCACTTCAAACATAGATATATATACAACATATATATAATATGGAGATAGTAACCGGAGGCGAGAGGACAATCTCAATCCTGTTCCCGCCACACAAACATGGCATATTTGCACTCGTTCATGCCCCGTTGGAGATCTTTGCAGGAAATTTATAAATTTTTTATTTTTTAAAATTAAAATTTAATAATATAAAATTTTAATAATTTATAATAAGTGTACACTTAATAAAATAATATTCTAATAATTATATATAATAAAATTTTAAAAATACAACAAGATAAAATATATCAAGTTAAATTTATTCTGCATATGTAAATAATTAAAACAAATCATACATAATATAATATGTATAATATATTATATATAATATGTATATTGTAATATATAATATGTATATTATAATATATATTTTATAATACATAAAATTTATTATATATAAAAATAAAATATATCCAATCCCATCGTGGTGGGGGGGATTTTCTCCCCATCTTTGTTGCCAAGGGGAAAGATACAGGAAATTTTTATCCCTTTCAGGGCAAATCCCGCAAGGAACAGGGAATCTCTATCCCAGTGACAATCCTAATCAAACATACATAAAATATCTACATAATTTATTTAATATTTTTTAAGTTTATTTATTTTAATTTTATATATACACGACATGCACAACATGTACACACAACTACACAATAAATACATAATATATGCATAATATCTATATAACATGCACACAATATATACAATATCTAAACAATATCTATATAATAAAATTAAAGTTTTTTAAGCTTTATTTTACATGTAAAAATTGTTTAAAATTATAAATTTAATAATTTTTATTAATATATTTTTATGTATTTTACTATTTTATATTTTCTGTGAGTCTTATTTGTTATTTGTAATTAAAATTAAAATTTTTTCTTTATAAAAAATAATACATTTTATATGTTCAAAATATTATTTAAAATATTATTTTTTTATTATTTTTTTGAAACATAATTATTTAATAGTAAATTTTGGAAAAAAAAAAAGAGAAAATTTAAAGTAAAATATTGATTGTATTGAAAAATTATGTATTTTTGAAGAAAAAAAAAATCTTATTTTAGTGAGAAGTAAAGTATTTTTAAAAATTTACTCTATTTTTTTTTTATAAAAGTGAATTTTTTTGAAGAATTTTTTTTAAAAAAGCTAGTTTTTATCGGTAGTTTTGTAAAAATCCCTTTAAATTAATTATTAGATTCATAATTTATAATTAATTAGTCATTTACCCACACGATAACGGGTATAATTTTGTATCATATTATAAAATTTTATTATATATATATGATATTTTATATTTATATATTAATGATTTATTAAGTATATAACATTTGTATCTTCGTATGTTAATAATTTCAGTAAATAAATTTTAGATTTAATATAATTAGCAACCGTTAATATATTTGTAGAAAATAAAATTAAAATGTAATCTAATTTTTATCTTTGTAAATTAATAGTTTCATATAATAAATTATGAGACATAAATAATATATAAAAAAGTAAATAATCATAACGCATAATATTTTTATATTGTATATATATATATTATGTAATAATCTACTTTTCATTCATTTTTTAATTTTGATATGTAAATTTATTAAATATAATATATTTGATCTTCATATATTAATAATTTATCAAATAAATAATTCTTTATTTTCATATATATTAATAGTTTCAGTTAAAAATTTATTAGTAATTATTAATTTATTAATAATTTATTAAATGCGTTACTTTTATCTTTATAAATTAATAATTTAAGTTAAAAATATTATTAATAATTTATTAAATATATGATATTTTATATTCATATATTGATAAATTTTTTACTAAATGCAATAAATATTATTTTTCTTTTTTCTTTTCACATTATGCATATATGTAATTTTTTGCACCATATAATGATTTTATTTTTCTTGACTTATATATATATTAACATGTTAAATATATTTTACCAGGCTACAATCTTTGTGTCGTAATCATCAACTACATTTGCTTTCAATAATTGAACCAATGGTGGATGCTTCTAAATCACATTGGTATGCTAGTTTACTTGGTTTTACTGATGTGTTTACTTCTGTAGATAATAAAATTTGGATTTTGTGGAAAGCTCATTTGGTGTCTCTTACTCAAATTAGAGGTACTCGTTCTTTTGTTACTTGTGATGTCGACGGTTTATTTTGGGTATTAAGTTTCAATTTACTTCCGTCTATGGGCCTCATAATCGTCTTGAAAGAAGCTGTTTGTGGGACAGTTTAAGGGCGATGCAAACTTCTTTACCATGGTTAATAGGAGGGGATTTTAACATCATTAGATCTCCCATGGAATATAAAGGTAACTCTGAACCTTGTCTTCATAGTATTCAAGATTTTGTTGCATGTTTGGATGACTGTGGATTAATGGATATTCCTTTTTCTGGGTGTTCATATACTTGGACGGGAATGAGGTCTTTGGGGAGTGTTTGGGAACGGCTGGACCATATCATGGCTAATTTGTCTTTCCTTGACTTATTTTCGGATATTCATGTTAAGCATCTCAGCAAAACTACATCTGACCATGCACCACTCTTATTGACTTGCACATTCAATCAGTTTGATGGTCCAAAGTCATTTCGATTTCAGCACATGTGGACTACACATGAGGGGTTTTTGCCTTTTGTAAAGGAATGTTGGGCCAAGAATTTTTATGGTGGAGGCATGTGGGGCATTTTCAAAAAGCTTAATGACCTCAAACACAATCTGCTCCAATGGAATAAGCATCAGTCATGTTTTCAGATATTGAAACATTAGAAAAAGAGACAGTAGAGGCAGAAATAACATACCTCTCGGATTCATCACCTAGTAACCGAACACTTTGGCAAAAGAAAGAAGCATTGCTCATTCGTGGACATAAACATGCTGAGATATTTTGGAAACAAAAAGCAAATATCCGTTGGTTGCAAGAAGGTGATGCTAACACCAAGTTTTTTCACAGCTACGTTCATGTTAAAAGGAAAATTCAACGGATTTCCGCTATTCAGTCGGAAAATGGTTCATGGTTATATGATCAAATTGAAATTGGGAATGAGGCTGTTAACTTCTTCAAAAGACTTTTTACTAAAGGTGATGTGGTGTCTTGTTCCTCTTTATTAGATTTTATTCCCTCTTTGGTCTCTGATGAGCAAAACAGAATTTTGGAACAAATTCCGTCTGATTTTGAAATTAAACAAGCTGTGTGGCAGCTGGACCCTAATAGTGCTGCAAGATCGGACATGTTTGATGGGTATTTTTTCTGCTTTTGCTGGGATATTGTTCAGTGGGATGTGTGCAGTGCTATAAAAGAATTCTTTCTTGGTATTCCGATTCCAAAAGCATTTAGCAAGGCTACCATTATTCTTCTTCCTAAGATTGAGCATCCAGCCAATTTTGCACAGTTTCGGCCTATATGCTTAGCCACGTTTTTTAGCAAGGTTAGTACTCGAATTATTGCTAATAGAATGGGACCTATTCTTGATCAGATTATTTCTCCGGAACAGGCAGGTTTCTTGAAGAACAGGTCCATTCATGAACATATTTTAATTGCCAATGAATTAATTCATGATATTGATAGAAAGATGAGGGGTCATAATTTGGCAATTAAATTGGATATGGCTAAAGCTTTTGATAGGGTCTCTTGGATTTATTTGGAATCAGTTATGATTAAATTTGGCTTCTCAAACAGGATTGTCAAGTTGATTATCAATCACTTAAAAGCCACCAATTTTTCGATTCTGATTAATGGTGCTTGTTGAGGAATATTCCAACCAACTCGGGGTGTTAAGCAAGGTGATCCTTTATCACCTCTTTTATTCATTTTAGCTTCAGAGGGTTTTTCGAGAGGTTTGAAGCATTTGGTTTTACAAGGTACAATCACTGCTTATAAAACTTCTAGAAGATGTGATATCATTTCTCACCTTGCCTTTACGGATGACCTCTTAATCTTTATCAATGGGGATGTTCGAAGAGCTAAAAATTTTATGGAATTTTTGAAGCTTTATCAAAATTCCTCGAGACAATTGGTGAATCTTGACAAAAGTTCCTTTTATTGTTCGACTAAATGCTCTTCTGGTTTTAAAGAAAGGATGAGAGGTATTTTATCTATCTCTCATAAAGCTTTACCTTTTCTCTATCTTGGAGCCCCAATTTATAAAGGCATAAACCGTGCCCAATATTGCCACCATCTCCTTCATAAAATTGATGCCAAACTTATGGGATGGACTAAGCATTTCTTGTCTTCGGGAGGAAGGCTGTTGCTTATTAAACATGTGTTATCCTCTATACCCATACATACATTAGGTCCGATGACTTTGCCTAAAAGTATTACTAATGCCATTGAGAAAAAGCTAGCTGATTTCTTTTGGTCATCTGGAGCGGATACACACAGGTACCACTGGATCCAGTATTCGGATTTTTGCTTTCCGATTCATGAAGGAGGTCTTGGCTTGAGATCCTTAATTACTTTGCAACAAGCTTATTCCACTAAAATATGGTGGCGATATATGGAGAACAATAGCATGTGGGCGAAAATCATGAGGCAACGTTATCACCGGAAGGGTCTTATGAAGATGGTGAATACTGATTCATGCTCATGGAAAAGAATTTGTAAGATTAACCACATAGCTAGTAATTGGGTCACTATTAGCAATTCGGGGCCTTCATGGAAAGAAAGTGGGGACACTAGATTTACTTTAAAAGCTGCGTATGAGATCATTCGAGATAGACAAGCTACTACCCTCTCCGATCAGTTCATATGGGGTTCCTTTGTTCCCATTAAACATTCCATCTTTCTTTGGCAACTTATACGGGGGTCGCTTCCGCTGCCTTCAAGACTTCAAAGAATGGGAATTTCCCTTGCTACTGTCTGTCCATTTTGTTGTCAAAATGCAGGTACTACTTCCCATATTGTTCTACACTGTTCGCAGGTACAAATTATTTGGAATTTCTTTAAGCAAGCACTGGAGATTACAGCTGCCCCTTCGAATAGCCTGAAGCAAGAATTGGTTTCTTGGTGTATCAAATTTGGACCAAAGACTGCCATGGGTATTGCTTCAAGATATTTGGCTACTCTTATTATATATTCCATTTGGAAGAATTATTGCACGTTGACTTGGGGAAGTGGGGTATTTTATTCTCTGGCTGTGATTGAACAAATCCAAAAAGATTTTTACAGGTGGGGAGTAGCATATTCTTCTGCCGAATTTGCACTCCCAATTCAACATCTTGCAGATTTTTTACCTGATAACTTTGGTGCTCAGTTGCGGATTAAGCTGATTGTGTGGAGACCTCCTCATGAAGGGACTGTGAAACTAAATGTAGATGCTTCCTTCGCATCATTTTCTTCAGCTAGTGGCTGTATCCTACGGGATTCGCATGTTGTTATAATTGCAGCGACAAGTTTTCTCTTTAGTGCTAAGGATCCTACTGATGCAGAATCAAAAGCTCTGTTGCACAGTCTGCATTGGTATGTACAATATTTTCATGGTGGAAAGTGATTCTAAAATATGTGTTGATCTTCTCATGCAACAAGACCCAATTTCTAAAACTCTTTCCCAAGTAAAACAGATCGTATACCAGCATCGGATGAGTCTCAATCACGTCTTTAGGGAAGCAAATCAAGCAGCTAATTTTTTTTAGCTAAATTTAGTCGGTTGTACTCCATAACTTGTAGTTTCGTTTCTTTTGCTTCTTTGCCCCGTATACTCAAGGGGATTGTACTCTCAGATATTTTTGGTTTACCGTATATAAGATATAAATAAATATGATCTGCCTTTTCGACTTTGCCAAGTCGAATTCAGACGCACAGGTTACCTGTCGCTATCGCTGAGCTACTTAGTAAAGTTTAGAAGGTTTTGATCCCTTTTAAAAAAAAATAACATTTTAAATATATAAATTAATTATTACTATAAATAAATTATTTAATTTATAATTAATTTATTATGAATGTCAAGAGTTATATATTTTTTAACTTTTTAACTTTTTAAAAATTTTAAATATATTATTAAATTATATTAATGTATAATTAATTTATAGAAGATTAAAAGTCATAAATATAATTTATTAATTATTAAATTTTAAAAAGTATTGAAATTGATTAAAAATAATTTAAAAAGAAAAAAAAATGTGAGTCAACCTTTTTTTAAATTTGATGATATATATATATGGCTGAGCAAGGGTCTTAGAAATCTCCGAACCAATCAAAATAACCGTACTAAAAATATCCAAAACCAAAAAATTATGTTGACTTTTGACTTTATTTGAATCGAATTGTACTGATTTTTTATAATATGGAATGGTTTTAGAGATTATGTCATATTCGGGCCAAACTATACCGAATTGGACCGAACCGAATATCTAAAATAATATCCGATTGATTAATAAAAATAATATAAAATTATATTTTGTTATATTGATTTATGTTGGATATTTAATATCGTATATATTAAATTAAAGAAATTTCTTAATTTAACTAAAAATAAAATATATAAAAATAAAATTAATGATTATATATTATTTTTAATTTGTCACCTAATTAATATTGATTTATATGCTTTACATTATTATTAAATTAATAAAATATAATTTATATTTAAAAGATTTTAATTGTCAATAAATTATTAATTAAATATTTTAAATTAAATTGATATTCAATATGATTATATAAATTATTGCTATCAAGTAATTTTTTATATTAATATATTTTAAAAAATCTTTATAATAATATTAGTTTTCAATAAAAATAATGAGTTAGTGCATTAATAATAATTAATGATACTAGTGATGGTGGAGATAAATAAAATAATGAATTTTAAAATAATATGAATAATATAAATATTAATTTAGATATAAGTAATAAGTACGATCGATTACTAAATTTTTTAAAAATATATTAGAATTATTTTTTATATTATATCATGTAATATATTTATTTTGATATTTTCATCATATTATATATATGCACATATATATACTTTAATTTTCTTTATTTTATATTTTATTAATTAAATATACAAATCTTATTAAAATATATCTATAATACTCATTTATAAACTATTAAAACTACTTTATTTTCATTCATAAATATTAACTTAAAAATAAATAAATAAAGAGATTGGTGTTATGGAGATTTGAACCCTTGACCTTTAAACATTTTTTATTTCATTTTACCACCAGAATAAATAAACCATACAAGTATGTAAGCATCAATATTATACATAATTATAATTAATACATGTAATTAATATTATATAATTAATATAAAAAAATTAATTTATATATATAATACAATTGACACATAAAAAATATAACATATTATATATAAAATCAATTATATATATTGCATGTGATAAAAATAGTTAATATTATAAAATTTAATAGTACTATAGTATACTATATATGATATATATACTACTTAATATATCATACATTATTTTCACTATATTATATAAGGTGAAAATAATAGTATATCTATATAGTGAAAATAGTAGATATATATTAACCATAATCAACTTTATAACATTAACCATTTCTATCATATGCAATGCATATAATTGATTTTATATATAATATGATATATTTTTATGTATCAATTCTGTTATATATACAATTAAATGTTTTAATAACATAACTTTAGTTTTAAAAAATAATGTAAAAATGTAATACAATTGATACATAAAAATATAACATACTATATATTATAGTATATTATGATATATATTCTTCTTAATATATTTTATATTATTTTCACTATAATATATGTGGTAAAAATAATACTATGTTTAACTATAATATAATATACATTTAAGCCAATTATCAAATTTTTCTTTGTTAAATTGCAGGGAATGAAGTTCAAGCATATGGAGTTTAACAATTTTTGATTTGTCTATCTTACTTATTTTTATTTTTTTATAAATTTAAGTTTTTATTTTGAATTTGCAATAATTTAATATTGGATATTTTTATTTTATTTTATTTTATTATGAATATTGGATATTTATAATAATTTTATCATTTATATTTTGGATTATAAAAATTTATGTTGAATGTTTTTTATTGTTAAAATAGTTAAATAATATTTTTTATTTAGAGTTTTAAAAACAGAGATAATTTTCAAATCTCCATATCTAAATAAACCCCGAACCGAACCATAAGAATAGAATTTTCGAACCGAATTACTCCGAAAAATCAGAGCAATTCAATTCGAAGATTTCTTTGTTACGGTTCGGTTCCGGAGATTTATTTTAAAAATCTCTAATATTCTGTTCGAAGCTGAAAATTTTTTAATCTTCAAATTGCTCCTGACCGTGCTCAGCTCTAGATATAGATATAAATATATATTAGAAATGTCAAAAATTATATATTTTATTATTTAATTTTTTAAATTTCTAAAATATATAAATTAATTATTATTATGAATAAATTATTTAATTTATAATTAATTTATTATGAAAGTTAAGAGTTATATATTTTAAATATTTTAATTTTTTTAAAAGTATAAATGTATTATTAAATTATATTAATATGTAATTAATTTATAGAAGATTAAAAGTTATAAATATAATTTAATTATTAAATTTTATATAAATTATTGAAATTAAAAAAATATGAATTATTCATTTTTAAAATTTGATGATGTTGTAACCTCATATCAAATTTTCTATCCTTGGCTTTTATATATACAATATAGATATATATTTGGATGTGTATACATATATATTAGAAATGTCAAAAATAATATATTTTATTATTTAATTTTTAAAATTTCTAAAATATATTAATTAATTATTATTATAAATAAACTGTTTAATTTATAATTAATTTATTATGAATATTAAGAGTTATATTTTTTTAAACTTTAAATTTCCTAAATATATATATATATTATTAAATTATATTAACATGTAATTAATTTATAGAAAAATAAAAGTTACAAATATGTTTTATTAATTTTTAATTTTTAAATGTTATATAAATTATTGAAATTAAATAAAAAAAGAAAAAATAAGAGTTTGCTAATTTTAAATTTTAATGATGAGACAATCATTCTTTCCTTAGTTTATATATATATATATATATATATATATATATATTGTTGTTAGCTAGTCAATTATTCGCATAATATATGGTAATAAAAATATCAAAATAAATAAATAAAATTAATGATAAATAAATATAAAATAATTTACATATAAATTAATAGTAAATATTATAATAGAAAATTTGGTCTAAACAATTTGAATGAGCCGAAATATAATTTTTTTTTATTTCATAACTTACACTTTCACTAATCAATAATAAAATTTATACACATTTTTACTATAAAAAACCATGAATTATATGAAAAAGACAAAAAAAAAAGAAACAATAGAAACTCAAGCAAACTCTTTTAAATAAAAAAATATTACTAAGAAGATTTATAAGTATAAATTTATATTATTATTACATAAATTATTAACATACATTAAATTTTTAGGGAGGTTAAAAATCATATTTTTTATTTTTTAAAATTTTAAATTTCAAAAAAATTAAGTATTATTATAAATAATTATTAATTAAATGATTATTTAAATAAAATATTGATATATAATTAATTTATTAAAAATTTCAAAACTCATATTTTATTGTTTAATTTTTAAATTTATAAAAAAAATAATGAATTAATTATTATAGATAAATTATTTAATTTATTATTAAGGTTTAAAATCATTTTTTTAACTTTTTAAATTTCTAAAAACATATAAATTAATCATAATTTAATATGTAATTAATTTATAGAATATTAAAAGATATAAATATAATTTATTAGTTATTAAATTTTATATAAATTATTATAATTAATTAAAAATGAGAAATAGCCTTTTTAAAAATAGAAGGAGAAATTGAAACACCATTGTATCTCCGTATTCTAAGAAATTGTGAAATTTGAGTATCCTTTAAAATTAATGACATGACATGACATGACATGTTAAAAAAAACTTTATTTCCTTGACTTTGTGTGTGTGTATATATATATATGTATGTATATGGATTATTAAGTGGTATGAAAATTATAGTGTCAATTGATTTCTTTTTTGCTTCTATAATTTATAAAAATGATAAATTAGTAATTAGATTTCTTGATATTTTTTTGTATCTTTAAAAAATGATTGAAGAGAAAAAATAAATGCCAACTTAAAATATATGTGCGAGAGTTTATATTCCTCATTGCATGAACGAAAAAAAAAATCTTATTGTGTCTTAAAAAATTAAAAATAAAAATATTCCTATTTATTGAAGATAAAAAACTAACTCGTAAAATATTGATATGCTTATATATCATTTTACAATTAAACATTGTATTTATTTTATAATAATTTATTAAAATAATTTTCTAGATAATAATATTATTTTTTACAATTGAGTAAGATTTAATGTTTGATTTTCTTTTAATATATTAGATATATTTTATTATAAATATTTGTATAGTATGTGAATATAATTTTTTTTAATATTATATATATTTGCATGTCTAATATTATTTTTTATATATTAATCATATTAATATATAAATTATTTTCTATCTGCAATATATATTTATATATATATTATAATTATATTAAATATATTATTATTATTATTCTTATATTAAATATATATTAACTCTAATCCCGCAAATAATAAAACCCTAATTCTGCAAAATTCCTAATATCCCTCGTTTACCAATCCAACTGATCCATCTGTAAGTCAAATTCTTCTCGAGTCTCAATCTTTCTCTGGTTCTAACTTTGTCTCTCAAAAACCTTATAAATTTCAATCTTTTTGAAACCGAATCCAAGCATGGTAATTGTATGTTGATTTATAAATGTATTATTAGGTTTTGATTTATTTGTTTATGTTTGTTTAACCGTTAAGAAAGATGGATGGGAACAAAGACGATGCTTTGAAGTGCTTGAAAATCTGCAAGGGTGCACTGAATTTCAGTGATCGAACTCATGCATTAAAGTTTATGTCCAAAGCTCGCCGCGTTAATCCTATTGACGATCTCATATCTACAGTTGAAAAGAATTCATCGTCTTCGAATCAAACTGCTGAGAGTAACACCACTGCCAACAATGAATCTAAAGTTCATAATAGAGTTCCCTCAACTGGGTCTTCATCTGCCTTTGATCCATCATCCTCGGTTATGTACACAGAGGAGCAAATCATGATAAGAGACAAATCAAGAAGAAGAAGGATTATTATGATATTCTGGGCTTGGAGAAAACTTGTTCTGTTGAAGATGTTCGAAAAGCTTATAGGAAATTATCCCTCAAAGTTCATCCTAATAAGAATAAGGCTTCTGGAGCTGAAGAAGCTTTTAAAGCTGTCTCCAAGGCCATTCAGTGTCTTAGTAACGAAGAGAATTGGAAGAAGTTGTTGGATTATTTATATGGACTAATATTTATACATTAAATATAACATTAGGTTAAAATAATTTTATGTCATATATATATATACTATCATAAAAGGTTTGGCTCAAATATTAAAGTGATCTAATTTGGTTTAGGTTAATTATGGGCATATTTTTAAGTTATAAAGTATGGGTCTATATGTGTAGATACTCTAATGTAATTTCTAATTTTATGATGGGCTAAATTAGAAATAGAAGAAGTCTTCAAAAGACATTAGGATTATGGTCTCCAAATTATGTGTTTGAGTTTCTTCTTATATATATCCCATCATATATAAGATAAGGTAGAAGTTTTGAAGAGCTTAGAATTTCTCTAAAAATAAAACCTCTCAAACACATCAATTTGGAAGATCAAAACCATAAGGCTAAGGATTCAGATCTTCCATATGGATTCAGGTACGCTTCCGCTTTCAGTTTTATTTAATTATTATTGATGATTTAACATGAATGATCTTGAATTGATGATGGTTTTCATCAATAGATTTTGATCCTACAATTGGTATCAGAGCTTATTCATGTTTAATCATTGAGATTCAAGTTATTTTATTGTTGTTTTGGATATGGATTAAGACTTGGTTCATTTATGATAAAATTTTGGTTAAATTGAATTGTGATTTATACAGTATATGTTTGTGGTATTGTGGATATGTTGAAATTTTTCTTTATACGGGTCTCATTAATTATTATGTGTTGAAATTTTTCCTCATATGGGTCCCATTAATTTTTCTTCTTTATTTATGTACAAGCTCCACATGTTGAAATTTAGAAAAAAATGTATTTGACATGTTTGGACATTGATTAAATATATTTATATTTTATCAATTAATTTTGGATTTTGGGAATTTTAGATTTAAATAATGGAAAGATTATATATATATATTTAGATAAATTGATTGACACAATAAGGCTCACCAAAGTGAACTTAGTGGAGATTAATTTATTTTAAAATATATAAAGAGTTAAGTGTGTGTGACTAATGTGAATATAAATTGGCCCAAAGGAAAGTTTATATTCAACATAATCACATATGCTCTTGTGGTGATAAATATGTGATGATTATTTGGTTTTACATGTGAGCAATAAATCAGCCCAAAGGAGGATATATTGTTTGGCATATTAATTTATCATCAATATTTAATTGCTACGCCAAGGTACCACTTGCAAGTTAATATTTTGTCCAAAGATGAAATATTAATGGAGCACTCGGTATCTTGAGATGGGGTTTACCATTATTTAAATTTATTATTCAACTTCAGTTATACTTTGGAAATATGTTAGTATATTGATTGTTTGTTTTGTTTTGGATTCAGTTAATGCTACCGCAGCTAATATTTCTGCCAAAATTAATTCGGTTCCTATGTTAAATGGCACAAATTTTAAGGCATGGCAAGAGAGTGTTCTTATCACTCTCGGAGTCATGGATCTGGACTATGCGATAAGAGTTCAGAAACCCGCTGATCTTACTGATAAGAGTACCTCTGAGGAAAAGAGAGAGATGGAAAAGTGGGAAAGGTCTAATCGCATAAGTCTTATGATCATTAAGCGTGCTGTTCCAGAAGCTTTTAGGGGCACTATGTCTGATCAAGTGGATACTGCTAAGGGTTTCCTTGAGGATATAGAGAAAAGATTTGCTAAGAATGAAAAGGCTGAAACTAGTACAATCTTAGCAAAACTTATCTCTTTGAGGTATACAGGTAAAGGAAACATAAGGGAGTATATTATGGAAATGTCACATCTTGCTTCAAAGTTAAAAGCACTTAACTTGACCTTGTCTGAGGACTTGTTAGTGCATTTGGTTTTGATATCTCTTCCAGCACAATTTAGCCAGTTTAAGGTGAGCTATAATTGCCAAAAGGAATCTTGGTCACTTAATGAGCTCATCTCACACTGTGTTCAGGAAGAGGATAGAATGAAGCAAGAAAAGATACCAAGCGCTCATTTAGCTTCCACTTCTAAGGACAAAAAGGACAAAAGGAAAGACAATAAAAGAAAGAAAAATAAGGAAGCTGCAGAAGCGCCACAAAAGAAACAAAATAAGGAACAAAATCAAATTACTTGTTTCTTCTGTGGTGCTCCAGGTCATGTGAAGAAGCATTGTACCAATTATCATGCATGGCGTGTGAAAAAGGGTAAGCTTCTTAATTTTGTTTGTTCAGAGGTTGATTTGACTTCAGTGCCTAGACACACATGGTGGATAGATTTTGGTGCAACAACTCACATCAGTGTGTCTATGCAGGGTTGCCTGAGTTACCGAAAGCCTAATGATGTTGAAAGATACATCTACGTTGGCAACGGACATGAGATTGAAGTTGAAGCAATTGGGACATTTAGATTATTATTAAGAACTGGTTTGTATTTGGATTTGAATGAGACTTTTGTCGTACAGTCTTTTAGATGAAATTTGATTTCTGTTTCTGTATTGGACAAATTTGGTTTTTCTTGTTCATTTGGAGATGGAAAATTTAGTCTTTTTCAAAGTTCAAATTTATTTGGTTCCGGTTCTTTGTCTGGTTATGATAATCTATATATGATTGATACAGTTGCTTCATTTCATGAATCTTTGTCTATTAGTACAATAGGCATAAAGCGCAAATTAACCAATGAGAATTCAGCTGCATTACGGCACAAGAGATTGGGTCATATCTCTAAAAAGAGAATTGAGAGACTTGTGTCAGACGATATTCTCGATCCTCTTGATTTTACAGATTTTGATGTGTGTATAAACTGTATCAAGGGAAAACAAACAAATGTGAGGAGATTTGGTGCCAACAAGAAATCAGACGTCTTGGAACTAATACACACAGATATTTGTGGTCCATTCCCTAAGGCTTCTTGGAATGGGCAACAATACTTTATTTCGTTCATAGATGATTTTTCACGATATGACTACCTTTATCTCTTACATGAGAAATCGCAATCACTGGACATATTTAAAAGTTATAAGGCTGAAGTTGAGAACCAACTCAACAAAAGGATTAAAAGTGTCAGATCTGACCGTGGTGGTGAATACTATGGTAGATATGACGGTTCAGGTGAACAATGTCCAGGACCATTTGCGAAATTCCTAGAGGAATGTGGTATCGTCCCACAGTACACCATGCCTGGTTCACCCACTATGAATGGTGTAGCTGAAAGACGAAACAGAACACTTAAGGATATGGTAAGGAGTATGATTAGTCATTCTACCTTACCAGAATCACTCTGGGGAGAGGCTTTAAAGACTGCAGCTTATATACTCAATAGAGTTCCAACTAAGGCAACTGCAAAAACTCCATATGAGCTTTGGACAGGTAAACAGCCTAGTCTTAAGCATTTGCATATATGGGGATGTCCAGCTGAGGCAAGGCCTTACAAGCCAAATGAAAAGAAATTGGACTCAAGAACTATCAGTTGTTACTTTATTGGATATTCTGAAAGATCCAGGGGTTACAAATTTTATGATCCCACAACTAAGACTATATTTGAGAAGGGAAATGCCTGATTTTTTGAGGATGTTGAGTTTGCAAGGGGAGAAAGAGTTAAAGACTTTGACTTTGAAGAGGAATATGTAAATATTCCTTTAATTGCTCTTGACAATAATCAAGAACAATACTCTATACCTGATATTGTTCAAGAAGCAATTCCAGACAATATCATTGAATCTCCCACTCAAGTTCAAGAAATTGTTCTAGAAGAACAAACTCTACAACCTTAAGAAACATTGCCATTAAGAAGATCCACTAGAGAAAAGTTGAGTGGGTAGGCTACTTACTAGGCATTTAGGGGGTAGCCATTCACGCGTCTTTCAGCTCTGAAATGAGGATCAAATAAAACTAAATGTATTCAAGAAAGTGTCTATATCCTAACCCTGGAACCATTAGTGGAATCAGAGAGGGTAGAACCTAGATAGAGAATAGAGTCGCCGAGGTAGAAAGAGAGATTCTCTTTTATAGAATTTATAGAATAGGGGTACTCCAACAGAGAAAACAGAAAGAAGAACTCAATTCGATGGGTCCTCTAACTAATATTAATATCGGCTAATCTCGGGAGGGGAGGAGAAGGGAATGATAACTTGATAAGGGGTATATGGTTTGAAGGTCTTCGAACCTTTCTTTCAAATGATGGAATTCAGGAGGAATGGCGTCCCTGCGTCAGCAAAGTGATCATTCAAAGAAAAGATTCTTAATGCTGCTTTTAGAGCAATGAACATGGAAAGTCCTAACTCTCAAAAGTGGATTAATGCCATGAATGAATAGATAAAGTCCATGAGCGATAATGACGTATGGGATCTTGTCCCATTACCTGAAGGTTCAAAACCCATTGGTTGTAAATGGATTTTTAAAACCAAGAGGGATTCGAAAGGTAATGTGGAGAGGTACAAAACACGTCTTGTTGCTAAGGGCTTTACACAGAAAGAAAGCATTGATTATAAAGAGACTTTCTCTCCAGTTTCCTCAAAGACTCTTTTAGGATTATAATGGCTTTAGTGGCATATTTTGATCTTGAGTTACATCAGATGGATGTTAAAACTGCGTTTCTCAATGGCAATATTGATGAAACAATTTATATGGTACAACCAGAAAATTTTGTATCGGGTGATGCAAAGTCTATGGTTTGCAAATTAAAGAAATCCATCTATGGACTTAAACAAGTGTCTCGACAATGGTATTACAAGTTTCATCAAGTTGTCATCTCATTTGGTTTTGAGGTGAATTTGGTTGATGATTGTATATACCATAAGTTCAGTGGAGTAAGTATATTTTTCTGGTTTTATATGTTGATGACATATTGCTTGCCAGTAATGCTATAGGTTTATTGCATGAAACCAAGAGATTTCTAGCTAAGAACTTTGAGATGAAAGATCTTGGTAATGCATCTTTTGTATTAGGAATCCAAATACATCGAGATCGTTCTCAAGGTGTACTTGGATTATCACAAAAGGCTTATATTGAAAAGGTTTTAAAGAGATTTGGCATGCAAGACTGTAAACCAGGAGATACCCCTGTGGCTAAAGGAGACAAGTTTAGTCTTAACCAGTGCCCTAAAAATATCTTTGAGGAAAAGGAAATGCAGAAGATTCTTTATGCTTCAGCAGTAGGGAGTCTGATGTATGTACAAGTTTGTACGCGTCAGGATATTGCGTACATTTGTGGGATGTTAGGCAGATATTTGAGTAATCCAGGAATGGATCACTAGAAGGCAGCCAAAAGAGTTATGTGGTACTTACAGAGAATAAAACATCATATGCTCACATATAGAAAGTCGGATAAATTAGAGATTCTTGGATATTCAGATTCCGACTTTGCTGGATGCCAAGATAGCAAGAAGTCTACATTAGGTTATATTTATCTGCTTGCTGGTGGAGCTATTTCCTGGAAAAGTGCTAAACAGTCACTTGTAGCTCCTTCCACCATGGCAGCTGAATTTGTAGCATGCTATGAAGCATCTAATCATGGAATATGGCTGCGAAATTTTGTCACTGGGCTGCGAATTGTGGATAATATTGAAAGATCACTTAAGTTATTTTGTGACAATAAATCAGCAGTTTTATATTCCAATAACAATAAGAGCTCGACGAAGTTAAAGCACATAGACATCAAGTTCCTAGTTGTTAAAGAAAGAGTTCAAAGTGGACAGTTGTCTATAGAGTATATTGGTACAAACTCCATGATTGCGGATCCGCTTACTAAGGGACTACCACCCAAGGTCTTTCATGAGTACACTGCTCATATGGGTGTTACGTCATTTGAAGAAATTCAGTTTTAGTGGGAGTTTTGTATTATGCTTTCTTGTAATAGACAAACTTTGGTTATGTTATGCTTGATTTTCTGCAGAAATAAAGTTTTTAATTTATTCACACTTTGAATTTGGCATGATGTGGTTTCATCATGGTTTTAGGAGGATCAATTGGAAATAGACATATTTAGATCACATTGCATGTAATTTTCATGCTACACATCCATACTTGATCTATGTCATTTGGTTATATTAGTATATGTGATCAAGGATAATTTTATTATGATGTAACTATAATAAATAATGCCTTGGTTCTATATTGATATAGCTACTGGACGAGATTGTTCGAAAAACCATTTAGTTATGATAGATAAGTTTTGAGCTCATAAGGTTATATTATGGCATAAGATTATAAAGTTGTAAAGTTATATTTATGTACAAATATAGTCCAAGTGGGAGATTGTTGGATTATTTATATGGACTAATATTTATACATTAAATATAATATTAGGTTAAAATAATTTTATGTCATATATATACTATCATAAAAGGTTTGACCCAAATATTAAAGTGATCTAATTTGGTTTAGGTTAATTATGGGCATATTTTTAAGTTATAAAGTATGGGTCTATATGTGTAGATACTCTAATGTAATTTCTAATTTTATGATGGGCTAAATTGGAAATAGAAGAAGTCTTCAAAAGATATTAGGGTTATGGTCCCCAAATTATGTGTTTGAGTTTCTTCTTATATATATCCCATCATATATAAGATAAGGTAGAAGTTTTGAAGAGCTTAGAATTTCTCTAAAAATAAAACCTCTCAAACACATCAATTTGGAAGATCAAAACCATAAGGCTAAGGATTCAGATCTTCCATATGGATTCAGGTACGCTTCCGCTTTCAGTTTTATTTAATTATTCTTGATGATTTAACATGAATGATCTTGAATTGATAATGGTTTTCATCAATAGATTTTGATTCTATAGAAGTATGATCTAACAAGAAGTGATGAGCCTGTTTATGAGAGACGAGCTCAGAGGCATCATGGAAGGCATGGAGGATACAATCAGTACTATGATAATTTTGATCCAAACGAGATTTTCAGGAAATTCTTCTTTGGAGGAATGTCGCCTGCAATTACCCAGTTCAGAAGTTTCAATTTTGGGGGAGGTATGGGGCCAAGAACATGTGATAATTAATGCATCTGGGTTTAATATGCATGCATTGATTCAGTCGCTGCCTGTTCTCGTGATCTTGCTTTTGAAGTTTTGACTTTTAAAATTTGATGATGTGGCGATCATTCTTTCTTATCATAAACAATAAAATATGACTCTTATTTCTTAGGAACAGTGAAATTGGAATTGATTTTGCTTTCAGGAAATATCAGTCTTCCCCTTAAAATTTTCTTTTTCATGATGCATATTGGTTACTTTTTTTAATATATATATATATATATATATTATAGATAAGCTTTTATGATTATTTTATGTTTTCTTTTTTTTCATTAAATTTATTATGTATGTTAGAAATTTTCATGGGTTTAAATATATGCATTTTTTCACTTATATGAGTTATTAGGTTGTTAATTCATATGTAATAGGCTTTTATGATTATTTATGTTTTCTTATATATGTTATGAATTTTCATGAGCCTAAATATATAATTTTTGCATTTATATTAGTTATTAGGTTTTTAATTTATAATTAATAGGTTTTTAATTATTTATATTTTATTTTTCTTATTATGTTTATTTTGTATGTTATGAATTTTCATGGGTCTAAATATATATATTTTTATATTTATATTAGTTATTAGGTTTTTAATTTTTAATTAATAGGCTTTTATAATTATTTATTTTTTAATTAATAGGCTTTTATAATTATTTATATTT
This sequence comes from Garcia nutans, assembly GCA_947685225.1. Classification (NCBI taxonomy): domain Eukaryota; kingdom Viridiplantae; phylum Streptophyta; class Magnoliopsida; order Malpighiales; family Euphorbiaceae; genus Garcia; species Garcia nutans. The sequence continues at coordinate 7,296,168 of CANTUV010000024.1, read as the reverse complement.
TCTTTTTTATTAAGTTTATTATGTATGTTATGAATTTGGGTGGGTCTAAATATATGCATTTTTGCATTTATATTTGTTATTACATTTCTATTTTTTTTTAATTATTAGGCATTTATAATTTTTTTATTATGTATGTTATAAATTTGCATGGGTCTAAATATATGTATTTTTACATTTATATTAAATGAAATCGAAAATGGAATTAAAATGAAATGAAAATGGAATCAGAATCGGAATCAGAATGATTATTTATTCTTTTTGTTTAGTTTACTTTGAAATCAAAATTAGAATTGGAATGATTATTTATTTTTTTATTATTTAAAAAATTTTAAAATATTATGATTAGAAAAAATAAAACATAAAATTATTAAATTTTATTTTAAAATTTTTAAAAATTAATTTTTAATTTTATAAGAAAAATAAATTTATTTATTTAAAAATATTATAAATTAAAAAAAAGAAAAAAATATTTTATTTTATTTAAAAATTTTAGAAATATTCATAATTAGAAAAAATCAAATTAATTTTATTTTAAAAATAAAAATAGGTATTTTTTAATTTTTAATTTCAGTTAAAAATCAAATCAGATTAATAAGAATCACTCATTTCCATTTTTAGAATAATAAGATTCTCATTTTCTTCGTAACATCTATTTTATCCAACTAAATAATATCAATGAAAATAATTTATCTCATTCTTATTCTCACTCCCAACGAAACATCACTTTAGTTATTAGGTTTTTAACTTATAATTAATAGGCTTTCAAGATTGTTTATGTTTTTGTAAAACCCTTGATTTTTTTGGAAAATTGGAGCTTAGGGGCAAAATTGTAATTTTACCTTCAATTCATATTCGGGTGCATTTTATAACGTTTGGTGCTTATTTTCATAATGTACGTGTTGAGATGTTTGTTTTGAATATAATATTGTGTTTTTAGCTTCGGGGGGTATTTTGGTCATTTTGGCGGTCGAAAAATTTTCGGGTTTCATTTTACTGTTTTTGATGTCATTTTGGTGACCGTGATGTCATTATGGTTATTTTAAATATAATTTTGTTAGGAGTTGTGTTTCAAAAATTTTTCGGATATTTATTAATTTTTAATTAAAATAAAATAAAATAAATTAATTAATTAAATAATTAATTAACTAATTAAAATAATTCTGAAAATAATTGAATTTGGGGTTAGTTGTGAATTTTTATAAGTTAGTTGGGTTTTTTTTTGAATTTTTAAAGAGTTTTAGGATATTTTTAAATTAAATAAATTAATTTAGGGGTATATTAGTAATTTACCACCTAAAAATTGTATAAATATGGGTATTAGGGTACCCAATTAGAGGCAAAAAAAACCCTTGTGCCGTCAGAGAGAGAAAAGAGGAAGAAAAATCAATTTTTTCTTCAAATCAGAGCTGTGTCGTTTGGTCAGTGCGCGCGCGGTAGTGCCGGTGTCGTTCGACATACGAGCGTGTTGTTCGGCGTAGAGCTGCAGGCTGGAGGTGTTGTCGTTCGGAGAGCCACGAGTGTCGTTCGGCGTGGCAGCGAGGAAACGAAGCCTGTCGTTTTGGCTTCTAATTTTTGGTAGTTTCGAGATTTTGAGGTTTTCTTCAATTTCTTCCAACTTCATGGCATGATTTTTGTTATTTGGTGTTAGTATAACATATAGGATGTTTAAAAATAAAATTTTAAGGTTGATTTTGATTTTTAATGAATTTAAATAGAATAAATTGTTTAAGGGTGTTATTGGTGTTATTGAGTTTAGATTTAAGATTTATAAAAATAGGCTTATGATTTGTAACCAAATTTGATTTTGATCTGTTCTAAGGATGTTAGGTTAGCTTTAGGATTTTATTTGAGAATTTTAGGTTAAGATTTATATTTTTAATTGAATTATTAATTTGAAAATGCTGTCTGTGTATAGTCACTGTAAATTTAGTATCTTTGTCGAATTTTTAAAAATAATTGGTGTTCGATATTAATCTGAGTTTTTGATATGTTGTTTATTAGGATGTTGTGAATCTGTGAAAAATAATTTGGAGTCTAGTTCTAATGTTTAGGTTCCGAAATAAATTAAGAATTGACACTGCTGTTGGTTAAGGATTTTCTGATGATGTCTGTTTTAAAAATTATTTTGAAGGTCTTAAATGTCTTGAAAAATTATGAAATTTTTATATGTTGTCCATCCTGATGTCTATAATACGAGAAAATTATTTGGATAATTTTGTAGTAACGAAATGTGAAGGATTTATGATGATTTTTGCTGTACTGATTTTTAGTGGTTCAAACAGAACCAGAATGTTGTAAAATATTTTTGGGGGATCAAATAAATTTGGATTAATCTGAAATTTTGCACACACGTTATTTAGATGTTGGAGAAGCTACTGGAATTTTTCCAGAATTTTTGAATGATGAAATTATTTTCTGAAAAGTTTTGAATTATAAGGACTACTTAAGAATTTTTATCGGTTTTGGGTGTTGGTAGGAATTATGATTTTTGCATAGGGACTGATGTGATATTATTTGATAAATGAGTTATAAAAATTAAGTTGAGGTTCTGGTTCTAATAAATTTTAGGTAATTAATTGATTTTGTATTTTTGAGGTGCGATCGGTTTAACCATTGGGTTGAACCATAATTTTGAGTTAAGTCGGGTTAGTTTTTAATTTTGGATTGTCTTGGTTAATTGTTGGTTAAGTATTGGTCTTTTTGCATTCATAGCATGCATTGCATCCCTCATGATAGATGAGATAGTGGGATTGATTGTTTGACTATGTAATTATCTTTCCTTAGGCAATAATCTAGCTGAAGCTCAAGGTCAGTAGGTTGTGAGGATTTGGCTAAGCTTTCTTTGGATACCAGGTAAATTCATGGGTGTATGTGTATTATTTGTGATGTGCTATTTGCTAACTAAGCTATTATATATATATATATATGCCCTTCGTATATATTATCCTTTCTAATTTCGATATATTATCCTTTCTTGCCATAGTCTTGCATGTGAATAGGAGACAGAAAAACTTGTATGCTATTTGCTAAATGCCTTGATATGATATTGAATATTCTTGTGATGTGCGATGGTGTGTCTAATGGGGACGGAGGATATGGATTGTGATTATGGAGATTAATTTGTATATTGATATCGATCTTGTTCTTGGGGCTTATGCCTACTTGCTCTTGGGGCCACGTGCCTACTTGTTCTTGGATATGGTTGAAGGAGGTGGATGTTATATTTTGTAGACCCCGATACACCATCATGTATGAGATTATTGTGGATGTTTACTTGATATATATTACTTTGTTAAATTGTATTAGTGTTTCTCTGCCTTTCATGAACTTACTGAGCGTCTATATGTAACGCTCACACCCTTATAGATTGACTTGCAGGTTGAAGATATATTCCTTAGTGAGCTCGGTCGTTCTCTTTGTGGGTTCTTCTAGTTTGGTTGTGGATTTTGGTTCGTCTGCATATTTTCTTTACTCCATAGAGATTTCTGGATATTTTATAGGCGGACCGTGTTCGAACCTTTTTTCTTGTAATAAGGAGTAGACTGTTTCTTTGCATCTAGTTTGAGTTTTAGTTATTGAAATTGATTTTGGATAGTATCATTTTTATTGATAACTTGATTATGAAATAAATTTATTGAACTTAGTAATTTTGCACTATAATAATAAATTTGAATTAGGCTTATAAGGTTGTACTTAGATATAGCCTTACGCCGGTCCCGACTTCTCAGTTTGGGTCATGACAGTTTTCTTTTTTTTTTTATTAAATTTATTATGTTATGAATTTCCACGTATCTATCTATATGTTTTTTTTTTTGCATTTACATTTATTAATTCATACATAACAATAATACAAATAATACAATTCATGCATAATAATAATAATATAAAACAATACAATTCAAACATAATAATTAGGGTCATTTTTTTTCTAAATTCCATTAACCCTAGTTAGGCCTTTAAATTATTTATGTTAGAGAAATTTACATAATATACGGGATTTGGGCTTTCCATTTGCAAATATCCTGTCAGAAACTTTTTTATTTGGACTTTTCACAAAAATATAATAAAAATTAAAAATTAAATTAAATATACCATATTTATGAAATATTTACCAAAATATCAGAATTTATAAAATATTTACTAAAATACCAGATTTTTATTAGTTTACAGAAAGTTTACAATGAGTTTATAATTAGTTTACAATAAGTTCATAATTAGTTTATAATGAGTTCATAAATTTTACACAATTTATAATAAAATTATTATGAATTTATAAAAAAATTACTAAAATATCCCTGGTAAAAAATAAAAAATTTTAAAAATATGGTGGATGGTGTCATTTTCTCTTTTTATTTCAATTTTACTATTCACACTTTTCTAATTTCATTTTTACGGATTCGACGCTATTTTTTTCTCTTTTTTTCTGCTTTCTTTTTTTTTATTATTTTTTTGATATTTATTTATATTTTTTATTTATAAATAATTTTTTTATTATTATATTCTTATTATACACACAAAAAATAAACATATATAATATATATACAACATATACACAATACACATAACAAACAGTAACATATACACAATAGACATCAAATATACACACATCATCTATACAGTATTTACATAATTTAATTAATATTTTTTTAACTTTATTTTTTTAATTTTACATATACATAATATACACAATAAATACATAATATAAATATAACATCTATGCAATATCTACAACATTCATATAACATATAATATTTTTATATTCTATATACATATAATACATACATTACATATATGTAAAATGCTTATATAAAATATAAGAATACTATAGTAATTAACCGTAAAAAATTCTCATATTCATTACCAAAAATAAATTTAATAGATAAATACATATATATTTAAATATCAAAATAATATGTATAAAAGAAAATCTCTAAAAAAATTTGCCAGAATTTCATCTATAATTTTAATAAATTTCAAAATTAATAAAACACAACCTACAAGAAAATTTCACTCCCAAAATAATATTTCTCAAAATCCATCATTTTCTCCAAAATCATCAAGTATTTCACACACCCAAATATAATTTACTTGGTTTACATTAATAATATTTTATAATACCATAATTATATAAACATATTTACAAAATGACGTAATGTACATAAACATAGTAAATTTGAACAAAATGTATATTTACATGATATGCGGTCTAGCACCAAACAAACTGGTCTTGTGGTAAAAATCTTTAACTTCAAGAGCAATTCAAAGCTAGACCTGATCAGATCTATCATGACTCCCTCTCTCAGCAACCCTATCCCATGTGCGATACAATTAAATTGCGTTAAGCTAGAAACTTAGTGGTAAATACTTTAATAACACACCATATTTTAACCAATCAATATATATATATATATTATGCTATTATGGCAATGCAATGCTCATTTCTTATTTCACAGCCCTTACGTTTTATTAACATACCACATTCACACACACTAGGCCCAACTAGTCCCTATACAATATTCAAGTTTCAAAGCAATTGATTTAGTTTATCGTGACCTAAAGATTCGACACTAAGAATCTAAGTATCATATATATATATATATATATCACCCAAATGTCATCATCTCGACATCAAAGTATCTGACACCAGTGTGTCTCTTCCGAAGGAGTAATAATAAATATAATAGTAGTATATTTCGCTCAAAGGCGTATAAAAAGTTATGACATATTTTTAGCATGCTAACTCGACAATATTAAAATCAATATTCGAGAACAAATAATTGTGCCAGGCAACAAATATCTTACATTAAATCACATTAGTCTTTTTTGTTTCATATTACATAACCATTTTCTAAATTTTCAATCACATTAGGTATCAACCTTAGTCACATTTATAATGTGACTCATTTTCACATTTTCAAAACATTATATAAAACATTTACATTTTCTTTAAAACAGTAATCTTTGAACCCAAACTAATGTACAAATCATTTTTTTAGCAATAATGCATAAAGTAAAAAATAGTGTTACTTTAAAGAATAACAATATTCCTTAAAATATGATAATTTGAATTATGTCATGAACAAATATTCAATGTAAATATTAACAAAGTATGTACTAGCCTTGAAAAACTCTAAAATCAACCTAAAACCACCTTTCAAGCCTTACTTCTTCCAAACTCTAAATCCTTTCACCAGACAACTTTGGCTAAAACCCTCTTAAATCAAATAATAAGTAAAATTATTTCATTTAGAATCATAATTATACTCATTTTACTCAAAGCAATTACTAATTATATAATTTCTATCAAACTTCCTACAAAACCCTAATTTGCCTTTACTACCTTTCTCAAATTCACCAAACTAATTCATTTCCATCATCCAACCATAAAATCATAATATACTCATCAAAATAACTTTAAAACAATTCATTTTAACAATTATAACTTGCCCCATCAAAATCCCAAAATCCGCATAACCTTAATTCTAAAGAAAAACTACTTAAATTGAAAGGATTATTACATATTGCCTGATTATTCTTTAAAACTATCTTAAATCCTTTATAATTCTTGTGAACCAAAATTTCCCCTTGCTCTCTGACGAAGTTCGGCCATGGAGGAAGAAGAAGAAGGAAAATAGACTTTTTAATTTTCTAACTTTTTTTACCATCCATAAATATATATATATATATATTTAATTAATTTAATTATTTATTATATAAATATTATTTATTTTATTTTACTTAAAGATCTAACCCATAAATATCCCTCTTACCTTTTTGATTTTTATATTTATTATTTATTTATTTTAAATATGTATATTTATGGATATGTATATGTTGTGTATATGATGTATATATATTGTGCTTATATTATATATCCAGTGTATATTTTATATATATCTTATATATATTAGGTATATACTATTATATAATAAAAATAAAGATTTTATATAAAATATACACAACATACATGCCACATCAACATAATAAAATTAAGATTTTTAAAGCTTTTTTTATGTTTATAATATGTAAAATTTATTTAAAAATAAATTTAATAATTTTTATTAATATATTCTTATATATTTTACCTTTTTTAATTTTTTTAGTTTTATCTGTTATTTATAATTAAAATTAAAATTTTTCTTTTATAAAAAAAATTAAGACATTTTATCACTTAAAATTTTATTTTAAAATATTATTTTATAGAAATATATTTATTTAATAGTAAAGTTTGAAAAAAATAAAAATAAAATTAAAATAATGCTTGAAATGAGAGATGAGATATTTTTTTTTTAAAAAAAAAATAGTGGACTTAGTATTTTTGAACACTTTTCAAGGTATAGTATTTTTGAAAATTAAACTTATCCTTAAAATAGTTTTGTAAATATCTCTTTCAGTTAAGTTTGTCCCAAAATTACTTTTCATATGGGCTTCGACCCATAAATGTAATTTTTTTGAGCTTTTGATAAAAATATAAAAAAATTAAAAATAATTTTAAATTTATCATATTTATAAAATATTTATCAAAATATCAGAATTTATAAAATATTTACAAAAATACCAGATTTTTATTAGTTTACAAAGAGTTTACAAAGAATTTATAATGAGTTTATAATAAGTTTATCATGAGTTTATAATTAATTTATAAATTTTACACGGTCTATAATGAGTTTATAATAAAATGACTAAAATATCTCGGTAAAAAAAAATTTTTAAAAATGTAGTGGAGGGTGTCATTTTTTCAATTTTTTTAGTTTAAATTAATTTTAAAAATCAATTATTTATTATCCAATTGTTTCATTGAATTGAATTATTTTTTAAGGCCAATTTATTTTTAAGCCGAATTCTTATCTCATTAACTTAAATTGACACTACATATTATTTTCATTAATTTAAGAGGAAATTACAACTGCATTTTCAATTTGCTCTTATTTCTTTTTTTTCATTTTTAACATGTTCTTTTTTTTTTTCAACTTTAGTTTAACTTTTATCTTTTGTTTTTCAAATATACGATGTTTCTCTTCTCCTCCGTTATTTCCTCTTTTCCTGCTACTGTTTCCTTCTTCGTGTAACACTAAACACAAACACGAAGAGTAGGAGCAACAGAATGAAGCACACGATCTAAAATAGTCAAACTAGTAGGTATAGTACACAATGTGGGTCTTAGTATTGGGTTTTCATTGTGGGTCTAATAATGTATGCCAATTTACTGAAATTGAAGGCTGATGGGAGCAGGTGGTGAGATCATGGTGGCTAAATAAGAAAATTTTGGCTTCATAAAATTAAAAAAAAATGGCTGCAACCCTCAATTTTTTCACTTGTGAGTTATTACGTGAATTCTAACTATTGCCTATTTTTATATATGGCAGTTGGTTCGCACTGTGCTAGCCTGACATAAGTTTATTGTATATTGTGACTTTTTATGTTATATTGTGCTGACCCAACAAATTAATTATGTCATATTAGGCTATACATAAATTTAAAAAGTAATAGTCTGATATTATGACTCTTATATAATCGTCTTGTGCTATGTGGTACTAATGTATAGTTAGCCTAATCATTTTTAATAAATTTTATTATTAATTTTAGGTCTGATCTCTCTAAAGTCATAAAAATTTTAGTCTATAAATTAATAATTTAATTTTACATATATAACATCAATTAAAAATATAAAAATTTTAAGAGATTAAATTATTTGAAAATTTTTAATTCTTAAATATTAAGATAAATTTAATTTTAAAAATTAAAAAATATAATTTTATTTAGAATATCATATGGTGAAAAATTATTAGTTTAATAATAACTTTTTAAAAATAATTTTTTAAATTTAAATTAAATATAATATTATTTATTTGATAAAAAAATAATATGTATGAATCTATTGTTTTATTATTAATTTATTAGACATTTATTATTTATTATATTTTTTTGTAATAAATATAAAATATAGAATCGGGCTGCTTGTATGTCCAAGCATTATTTTTTTGTCTAAAGTAGACCTATTTTTGCCTATATTCACACATTTAAATATGAGTTTTTGAGGGTTTTTTTATTTTTTATGTTAGATGTATATATTATTTTAAAAATGAGGGATTAAATAGGATATTTAAAAATATAAAGTGCTGCCAGACTTTTTCTTCAAAGTACAAGGATAAAAGTATGCATGATATTGAGATTAAGACTCTTCCATATTAATTAAGACTCGTTTTAAATTAAAATTTAATTTTAATTAATTATAAAGTTTAATAATATTTTTTAAGAGAAAAATTTTTAAAGTTAAAAAATTCAAGATCTTAAAATTTTATTGCAGAAAATTTTTTAGATGTTTTAGAAAAAGAAAATAAATTTGTAAGTCCCATAAAATCGTTAGTTTAGTGGCCATATATTATTATTGTTCTTAAGATCAAAGTTGTAATATCTACAGTAGTTGTTGAATATAGTTACTAACTTGAAAATGCAGATGATATATAAATCTATTTAATTTTTAAAAGGTGTATATAATTTTATACGAGCATGATATTTGGGGTTTTTTAATTTTTAAAATTTATTTTTCTTGAAATATTTTTAGTATTTTAGAATTAATTATAATTAACTTTTATTCCAAAGTGAATTTTATAATAACTCATGAAATTCCACACCATAACAAAATATTTTTTATTTTATGTATATATAAAATGATCAAAATTTTGCAATATTAATAAGATTGGTGCTTAGTCGCTAATAAAGTAAGCCACAAAGGACCCAAGTGTCTTTAAAAGAAATACTCAAACTTCTTTTAAGAAAAATGCTAATCCACTTGATTTTTTTTATTATCCCCTTACAAAAATAAATACTTAATTCTTAAATTATAAACTCAATATATTATATTACTCATTCTGTTCTAATAAAATTATCATTTTAGAAAAAAATTATCTCATTAAAATTATTATTTTATATAATTAATAAAAATTAATTATTTTTTAATTATATTATTATTAATGAGTTATTTAATGAAATGAGAGTATAATAATATTAATATTAATGAGTTAATATGAATATTTTACTTAATTTAAAATAATTTTATATAATATTTAATAATTTTAATAATTTTATTGATAAATATATATAAGTTAGAAGGTGATAATTTCACTAGGATGTTTACTATATATTTTATGTGATATATAATATTAATATACACTTAATTTTTTATGAAATTAGACATGTATATATATATGCAAATGGTTTTTTTTTTTTGTCTTCCATTTTTTCTGTTTGTACGATACGAGTGTTTTCCACAAATTTCAACCCACAAAGATTTTTTTTTTTCCAAATTTGATGATGTTTATTTATTTTTATTTTTTTATGAAAATTTTGATGATGTTTAATTAGAAAAGTAAAGGTGACCCACAATACCCGGCAAGAATCATGATATTTTGAAAGCTCCCAAAAGGTAAAGGATCTTTTGTTATTGAATGGTAGTCCTTTCTTGGAATGAGAGATTGGGACTATTCCTTCCTCTCTTCATTTTCTGTTATTAACTTAACTTCAATTTTCTCCCTCTGGCAATTGCATCTAAAGGGCGTGCCAATATCAATCTACTTTATCAACCTTACATATAATTTATCCGTTCTAAATTAATAAATGTATTTTTCTTTTATTATAATTAAAAAATTAACAGTTTTAATTTAAAAAATATATATATTTACATTTCTATTGTAATATGAAATTTTATTATTCAATATTTTTATAAGTAATATTAAATATTAATATACTACATATGTAACACATTAACTAATGTAAAAAATAATTATAATTTAGGGAAAATAGGAAAAAATATACTGGTCAATTTAAAACGAAAAGAATACTTATCTCAATATTTATTTATTAATTTAATGATAATTCTACAAACATTATTTTATTTTTGAATCCAATATAATTAATTATATTTCCACTAAAGTGATTTTGAATTTTTCAATCACTTATTCTGTTGAGATTTTGAGTTACACTCAAAAAATATATTTATGATTTTTAAAATTTATATATTATTTATTGTTAATTTTAATCGTATAATTTATTTTTGTAATAAGAATTATCTATTCCAGCTAAAAAAATATTTTAATACTTTCATAATTATAAATTTATTAGTAAAAATTAATTAAACTAACAATATATATATATTTTTTTATTAATTACATATCAAGAAAAAAAAATACTTAAACTCAAATTTGAGACCCAAATGATCCTCACTACTATGCTATATCTTGGTTGTTAAACTAACAATATGTTTATTCAAGAGTTATTAATTTTATAATTTTATTTCTCTTTATTTTTTTTATCAATTTTATAGATATTAATAAAAGATATATGGAATTGTGTATATATGATTTTCTTAAAAAAAGAAAATACTAACAAATTAAAAATAAAAAGAGAAAATTATAATGTAAATCAATAACGTGAATGATTTCTTGAAACTATTTTGACCAAAATTGCATTAAATCATAGCCGTTAGAGTTGGTAACGGGCTGGACAGGGCGAGGTCAATCCTCATCCCCGTCCCACCGTAGTAACGGGATAAATTTATTTCCGTGGAAATTTTTACGGAAAATTTATTTTTATTTTTATTTAAAATATAATAATATAAAAAATTATTAATTTATAATAATTTTACAATTAATAACATAAATTATTAATTTATAATAATTTTACAATTAATAACATAAATTATTAATTTTACAATCAATAACACAAAAATTTTAATTATTTAATTTTAGAATTTAAATATAAAATATTATTTTTATTTATATAAATTAATATAATTTGTATAATTTATAATATGATAAATATAATATATAATATATAATATAATAAAATATATATAATAATATACATATATATAATATATTTTTTATATAAATATATTCAGGTCTACGAGGAAATAGGGATGAGGATCCCTGCAGGACAAGGATACTCTCCCCATTTTCACCCTATCCCGATAAACAAAAAGAATTTTCTCTCCATTTTCATTCCCACGAGAGAAAAAAATAAGAAATGACCTCCCCTCCCCCTCTTTTTGTTTAGGATAAATCTGTGCAGGGAGCAAAAATTTTTCTTATTTCTGTACCCCAAAACCAAATAATTTTTTTTTACAAATTTGTAATTGAGATTTAACTAAGCTAATGACATTGTAGCCTACTTATAATGGTTATATATATATATATATATATATATATTTGGGTTTTGAGAATAATTTTCTGCTACTCTGATTTCCTGCATAAACAAATATTCAAGGAAAAGTAATGTCATTTATCTTCTTTATCTCTTCTCTTTGATACACATGCAATTTTTTTTTTTAATTTATGAATATTACATTGAAGAGGAGGAATTCATCCTGAATTTATTGATTTGAAGGAATGTGTATTTGTATTTAGTCTATGCCAAAGCATGTTGATACACATGCATTTTCTTTTTTTGAAAGGCATACACATGCATTTTCTAACACATATAACTTGGCAAAAAATATTAGATTGAATTTTTTATTTATTAATATATAAATTTTATATTGAATAAATATAAAAATTAATGAGAATTTATAGATAAATAATATATGTATTTACTATTTGTTTTTTATTAATATATCTATTCATATATATTATTTATGGATTTCACATTAATTTTTTCCCATTTGATTTTTAAGTTCCACGGCGAAAAAGAACTATGAATAGAGCTATGTACCTAATAATCCATAATAGCTGTATTTCCAAGTTGCTTCCATGTTTAACCATATGCTTGCTATTATGAGTAATTACTCAATTAAGTAATCATTTCATTCAATTCAAAAAAATAATAATAATAACAATCATTGAACAATCTTTAACAAAAGATCTTTTTCTCAAAAACTGAAGATCCCATTGCCTTCTAAAAAAATTCATTCAAATTTTTCTTATTACATATATAATGTAAATAAGGAAATTAATTCATGAAATTTTTTTTAATATTATAATAAGAAAGAAAATTTGATTTTAATTTTATTATTTAAAGAAGATATATTTAACGTTAAACTATACTTTCAACATACATAAAAAAAAGAATTTATTAATCATCTTAATTAATTATTCTAATAAGATGAATAGAGTGAATATTAAGATTTAAATATAATTTAAAATAATTCCTACCCTAATAAAAACAACGAAGAAACGAAAAATATCTATGTTCTCAACACTAAGGTGTGTAAATTTATTGAACCCGATCAAATTCGATAGAATTCATTATATTTTGATCGGATTCGGTCAGTTAATATTGTATATATAGGTAAAATTAAATTTTTATTTTTAAAAAATTTTGGATTCAATCGGGTAGTCAAATTGAAATTTATTTTTTCAATTTAATCCAAATACAATCGATACATATATATTTATAAATTATAATATATATTATACGATCAGATCCGACTCAACTCGATTTATAAATATATATAATATTATATATATTAAATATATATAATATATATTATAATATTATTTAACTCGATCAAAATAAAAAATATATAAATTAATTAAAAATATATATAATTTTGATAGAATTTAATTTAATTTTTTAAAATACAAACGGAGACGGAGGTCAACCGTGCTCACCACCATGCTTAGCCTTTACAAATGTTTTCTTTTTAACTTTTTCTTTCCAAAACATATGTGCAAAGTGCAATTTAATATTGCTTTCCAACTTTGGCAAATGGGATTTTGGCTTCATATAAATTTTTTATTTAATTGTTTTATAAAAAAATTATATACGATACAAATAAATGTATATTAGAAATTCTCAAATATTTATTTTTTTATGCCACAATTTGTCCATCATATACACACCTAAGACCTAATACTATGTGTTAATAATAATAATAAAGAAGATTAACTAATTTAATAACAATATTAGGTCTGATGCCTTTTTTTTAATTTCTTTAATTTGTTCAACCGTCTTCATGTGATTATTTTTTAAAAAAATTTAATAAAATTCCAAAAATAAACAAAATAAAATAAAATAAAAGATGGATTTTGTCTTTACTATTATCTTTTGGCCAATTGGGCACTATGAAAATGATATCCACAAGCACAAGTTATAATAAAAAAAAAGTATGCATATCTTATATCTACCTGTCTTGTTTGATATAATTAGGAAAATGATTCAAGAATTAACAACTAATTAATGAGGTTATAATTTAATCTTTACAACCTCAAAATTAATCCTTAAAAAAAATAAACATATTTCAGGTTGTATTCCCATTAATTTTATTTTATTATTTAAATTATATTATATTGTTAACTTGATTTTTTAATATAAATGTTTAGTGTTATTAAATTAAAAATAAATAAATGAAGAGCCAAAAAAAGCTTATAATAAGTGATTTTTATTGAAATGATGCACAACCATATCTAGTCACATGTCAAGAATTTTTGAATTTGTCAAGATTAGCATCCATTTGACATTGACCTAACAATATTCCTGTACCTATAAAGTCAAATATTAGATATTTGAATTATTGATTATTATTTCTTTTCTTTTATATGAATTAACTAGGACTCGTACATATGAATATTAATCCTCTTAATCCAAGTTTTAAGTGTATTCAATTAGTTTAATTAATAAAAGTTTTAATTACATTCGATTAGTTTGATTTTAAGTGAAAATGTAGGATAAAATTGTATAGGGCAAGAACTTAAATATAATCCTAAAGTATTTATAAAATTTCGTATAATAAAAAAATGTTGATTTGAATTTATGGGATCCATTTTTCGCTGTATTGCTATGTTAATATATTGTTAAAAGGTTAAATATGATCCTAAAATATTTATAAAATCACATATTGGATTTCAAAATTTTTTTAAATGAAATATATCATTTATTTTTGTTTCAAAAAAATATACATTTTGACTAAAATTCAAATTCAAATGAAATTCAATAAAAAATGGGAATATAAACAAAAACTGAATTAACAAATCAAGTCAAATAAATAAATAAAAATTCACAAATCATATCATTAATTTCTTTTTCATATTATTATGTTTTATATTTGTAAGTTAAAATTTATACAAAACTATGTAATATTTTAAATTTTTTTTGTAAATATATACTTAAAATTATCAAAAATTAATATTTAAATTTAATAAAATTCTTTTAGTTGGATCTATACATAATAAAATAGATCTATATATATTTAATTTATATTAATTGCCAAAATTATCAACAAAACTAAATTACTAAAATAATGATGATAATTTGCATGTTCTAAAATATTGTAAAATATAATAAAAATCCACGAGCTCACAAATAATTACATAATTTGATTTGTCATAACATACTAATTAATTAACAACTCACGAGCACCGAAATATCTAATTTTTGGAAAAAAAAAAAAGAAAAAAAAGCATATTTTGCCAAGTATAATTTAGAGGACCAATATGAGATTTTGCAAATATTTTAAATTCATATTTAACTTTTTTTTTATTCGTTAAAAAAATTTTAATTTTTTAAATATTTTTTGCTGTTAGTTAAATCCATAAATAGTAAAAAAAAAAATTTTTTTGTGTAAATTATTATTTTAGAGTTGAGCGGGTAAATTCACAATAGCAGTAAAATTTTTTATAGTGAATTTTAATATAACTGTATATTTAAAGACTCAAATGTGAAACTTCAAATTAAAGTAGAACAGTTTTTTGTCAACCGATTTATATGTTTAATAAGATGGATATATTTTACTAAAAAAATTGAGATCCAATTTAAAAATTTTCAAATATTTTAGAATTATATTTGACTTTTTAACTAAATTCTTTTAACATTTATTTTGTTTTATGATTGTTATAAAAATCATAACAATCTTTTTCTTATTAATCCAAATCAATACATTTCATATTGATGATCACTAATATCCATTACATGCCAAAGTTTCGTGTGTGGTTAGCACTACGTAAATTGTACTCACTTGTACATGAGCTAATTATGTAATTTCAAGGCAAAAAAAAATTATACGTATAATTATAATCCAAACAACCAATTATCAACCACTGATAAATTTCCATTACCATTTAATGTTACAAGTCCACTATTCATCTAATAAATACTAAAAATAACTATTCATCATGCTTTGAAATAAGCATGACATTATAATTGAAAAATAACACAATAGCAAAATATTTTGGCTGTAAATTAAAGTGCTTTCGCTACTAACAATCGAACAAAAATTTTAAGAGAAATATTTAAACAAACAAAGTATCCAAGTCGATTTTGACAATCTCCAATAGGTAAATAGGCTAGAGGAGAGGCGAATTGATGGTTTATTTTTCTTTAATTTGCATTTATTTTGATGTTTTTTAAAATTAAATATTTTTTATGATGTACTTTTTTCGTTATAGTGGAAAATAAAAACAAGACAAAATTGCACTACAACTCTTCGCTGTAGGAGACACCCTTCATATTATGCAACAACTAATCAATAGCAGAAATGGGCATGTGAAGGAGACGTGTAGCCCTATTGGGAAGAATAAACTAAGTTTAGCCAAATGATCAGCCAAAAAATTACTTTCTCAAATTTATGTTTAAACACTACCTCCCAATTTCTGCCTATCAACTCATGGATTTCATTGATTAAATGTGAATGTTCATGAGGATCCAAATTAATTACTCATTTATAGCCTATGTCCTATGTAGCAGGAGACTATTAAGGACACCCTATAGTTTCCCTTTCCAAATACCATTTGCATTCCTAATTACACCTCCAACAAAAGCACAATCCGAGGGGGAATGATAGTAGCCATCATTATTAATCTCATAGAAATCCTTTAGGGGTGGCTTCCAAAAGACCAATACTTCCTCATTGGTGGCGCTTTTCAAATGATACTCACTAGTCAAGGACCAAACTTTTATAACTTCTATACCTGAATATCATATTTTCTAAGAAGGTTATGTACAAAAAACTCATTGGTATCCAAAATGAAAAATCTCCGCCTCCACTAGAACCAACACGTTCCAAACATTTATGGCATGAGGACAATCATGTAATACATGCAACGTAATTTCTCTATCTAAATTACACTAAGGACAACCATCGATACGTGTCATATGTCTTCTTCTTTGTTCAACATCAGTAAGCAAACCAGCCAAAGAAAAGATCAAATCCATTGTAGTCCTGGCCAATGCCAAATCAACTTTCATAGTTTTTCGTCTTGAGTCCTCTAAACATTGCTTATCTGGTAGTAAGCAGATCTATAAGTAAATTTAACAATCTATGTATAAGCCCAGAGCCTTCTATCCTTTCCCCTTAAAGGCATAGGGCAAGGAACTGAAGCTATCTTTAATAACATTGAATAAGGGAGAAAAGGCCTAAGTAAATCCCAATTCCATTGCAACTCTCCATTTATATAAAAAGAAATAGGTGTTTCAATAATTTCAGTAGGAATATGAGGATTGGCATAGTAGATCAAAGGATTGTCTTCTGTGGATTTGTTGACTCTGTAATTTGACTTGTCTTTACTGAGTAAAGTGAAACGCACCGTTTTATTTGAAAAGGAGCATGATATATATTCTGCTGTTCAGGGTTAGGGTATTACGTTTTTCCTTTTTCTGTATTTTACTTTTTCTCTCTCCAGCGGCGCGATTTTTTCTGCTCTGCTAGGGTTTGATCAATCTTTGCTGTTTCTTGTAAAACCTGTAACAAGAGTGTTACCATCTTGTTCTGTGAGTGTTTAAGTACAAAGAAATATTGATCTGTGAGAGGAGGGTTGTTTGAGAGGCTGTATTCTGTAATCTTTGACTCTGATTAGTGGATTGATCGACTGAGGATCTCCTCCTCCTTGGATGTAGGCTTTCTTTGTGAAAGCTGAACCAAGTAAATCTGCTGTGTTGTGTTTTGTATTTTCTTTCTTTCTTTGGTTCTGTGAATTTGGGTTCGAAATCGTAACAGTGGTATCAGAGCGATCGCGATTTCGGTGACTCAGGTTGTATCTCTCCTTGTTTCTGATTAAACGCTTTTCTGTTTTGATAAGTTTTTTTTTTACTTCCAGGGTTTTCTATTCTTCTCTGGTTTTAACCGAGAAGTTATTTACGATTTCGATTTCAGTTTTTTCTTTCTCTTTTCTTGTTGTTTACTATATTAGATCTGGTGACTACTGGTTTTTTTGTCTCAGGTTTAGTCGAAGGAAGAAAAGAACAAACTGAATCGCTCTGAAACCCTAAAAAAAGAGAAGTGATGTCGATCACTAAGATCAACGTCGAGAAATTCGACAGGAAGGGGGATTTCGCCATCTGGAAAGAAAAGATGTTAGCCATACTCATTCAACAGAAGTGTAAAAGGGCACTGGATGGTCTGGAAGCACTTCCTGCAAATCTTGATGATACTGCAAAGCAAGATCTGATGGATCTTGCTTACAGTACGATTATTTTGAATCTTGCTGATTCAGTACTCAGAAAGGTAAGGGGTAAGTCTACTGCTCCTGATCTTTGGGCTAAATTGAATGAACTCTACACTGTGAGGTCTATGTCTAGGATAGCCTTCTTGAAAGAACAGATATTCAGTTTTAAAATGGATTCACAAAAATCTATAGATGATAACCTTGATAACTTTCAGAAATTAGTTCTGGAACTTGCTGATGCAGGGGAAGAATTGAGTGAGAAAAATCAGACGATTATCCTCCTTAATTCTATCTCTGAAAACTACCAAAATGTGAAAGATGCACTAAAATATGATAGGGATAAGCTTACTGTGAATGATGTGATGAATGCCTTAAAGCTAAGAGAATTGGAGGTTAAAACTGTTAATAAACAGAAAACCAGTATTGAGAGCTTGTATGTTAAAGAAAAATTAAAAGGAAAAAAGAAAAGAAATAAATTTAAATCCCAGGATATTGGTCAATCACATCACTCCAATAACAATTCCACACAGTCTGACAAGTTTAGTAGTCAAAACACAAATAACACTAGCAAATTTGATAGAACATGCTTCTATTGTAAGAAAAAGGGTCATATTAGAAGGTTTTGTAGAGAGAGATTAAAAAAGATAGAACAGAATAACAATAATGAGTCTGGAGCAGCAAATTCATCAACACAGGTTGATGATATTGAAGCTCTAACTGTTACTGACAATAGGAATACTGATGTTTGGATCCTAGACTCTGCTTGTTCTTTTCATATGACTCCACATAGGCATTGGTTCACACACTATCATGATTTGGCTGGTACTAATGTGTTAATGGGAAATGATACTTCATGTAAAGTGTTAGGTATTGGCTCTGTTAGATTGTCAATGTGGGACGGTAAACTGGTTGAGCTAACACAGGTCAGACATATACCTGATTTGAAGAGAAATCTTATTTCCTTAGGATATTTAGAAGAATTGGGCTTATATCATATAGGCAGAGATGGATTTCTAAATGTCTTTAAAGGAAATAGGTGTATTATGAAGGGTAAAAGAATAAACAGGTTATATCATCTAGAAGCATCATCAGTAACTGATGTTGCAGCCAACACTGAGTCCAGTTGCAACTCCACCATTCTGTGGCATAGAAGGTTAGGCCACATTGGCTTTAATGGGCTGGAAAAACTCTATAAACAAGGGGCATTAGACATAAATGAGTTTTACAAACCAAATACCTGTGAGAGTTGTGTGATGGGAAAGTCACATAGACATAGCTTTGGTTTTACAAAGTATAGAGCTAAGGAATGCTTAGAATATATTCACAGTGATCTTTGGGGGTCATCTAATATACCTATGTCATTGTCTGGGTCACAGTATTTTGTCACATTCATAGATGATTTCTCTAGAAAAGTATGGATATATTTTCTGAAAAACAAAAATGATGTTTTTAATAAATTCTGTGAATGGAAAATGTTAGTTGAAAACCAAAAGGACTGTAAAATTAAAACTCTAAGGACAGACAATGGACTTGAATTCATAAACAATCAGTTTAATGAATTCTGTACCAGAAATGGTATTGGAAGGCATAAGACTTGCACATATACACCTCAACAGAATGGTGTAGCTGAAAGGTTTAATATAACTATTCTAAATAAAGTTAGATGCCTGTTGTTTGAGTCTGGATTAGGTAGGAAATTTTGGGCAGAAGCTACTTTCACAGCTTGTTACCTAATTAATAGGTCACCAGCCTCTGCTATAAACTTTAAATGTCCAAATGAAATCTGGAATGGGAGATCAGTTTCTTATTTGCATCTTAGAACCTTTGGGTGCACTGCATACATGCATAATCAACAAAGTAAGCTAGATCCTAGAGCAAAAAGGTGTGTCTTTGTTGGTTACCCAGCTGGGGGTTAAGGGGTACAAACTGTGGATCCCTGCAGAAAATAAAATGGTAATTAGTAGGGATGTAACCTTTAATGAGAATGAATTTTATAAGACTAACTTGCAGGTGAAGCAATATGAGTTAAATTCAGACCTTGACATCTTTGAGGTGGAGTTAGACAGGTTCAAGCCAACTGATCAGACAGCTCCTCCTCAGGATTTAAATGATGTTGCAGAAAATGAAGGACATGTGCAAGCTGATGGTTCTGACCAAGATTCAGAACATGAAGATCATGATCTGGATGGTTACATGTTAACCAGAGACAGACAGAGAAGGGAAACCAGAAGACCAGCAAGGTTAAATGATTATTCCTTCAATACTGTTAATGCTGAACTAACTGCATTTGCCTTTATGTCTGCAGCAGTCATTGAGACAGGTGAACCAATTAACTATGAGCAAGCTAAGGCCAGCTCGAACTGGAAGTTCTGGAAAGCTGCCATGGAGGAGGAAATGACATCTCTGATAAAAAATCAGACCTGGAAATTGGTTCCTAAGCCTCAAGGTAAGAAAATAATAGGATGCAAGTGGATTTACAAGGTAAAGCCTCCTGTCCCTGGTCTTGATAAAGCAAGATATAAAGCTAGGGTAGTTGCTAAAGGTTTTTCTCAAAGAGAAGGCATTGATTTCCATGAAATTTTCAGTCCAGTGGTTAAACATGTTTCAATTAGATTAATAATGTCCATAACAGTTTTATTGAACTTGGAATTAGAACAGATGGATGTCAAGACAGCTTTTCTGCATGGTAATCTTGAAGAAGAGCTGTACATGACTCAACCAGAAGGTTTTGTGGTAACTGGTAAGGAGAATTATGTGTGTTTACTGCAGAAATCTTTGTATGGTCTTAGGCAAGCACCAAGGCAATGGTATAGAAGATTTGACGAATTTATGACAAGTAACAGATTTAAAAGAAGCTGTTATGATCCATGTGTTTACTATTCTGTTTTGCCAAATGGAATGTTTATATATTTGTTGTTATATGTAGATGATATGCTAATTGCTTGTAAGTGTATGTCTGAAATTAACAAGTTGAAATCCAAACTGTCTAAAGAATTTGAAATGAAGGACTTAGGTCCAGCTAGGAAAATTCTTGGTATGAACATAGTTAGGAATAGAGATAAAGGCATTTTGTTGTTAAATCAAACTGACTATGTGTCTAAATTTCTTGAAATGTTTGGTCTAGATAAAATCAGAGTTGTTTCTACTCCAATAGGTTCACAATTCAAGCTGTATTCGAGTTCTAAACCACTTACTGTTGCTGAAGCTGATTATATGAAAAATGTACCATATCAAAATGTGGTTGGAAGCATTATGTATGCCATGATCTGTACAAGACCTGACATACAATATGGGGTCAGTTTAGTGAGTAGATTCATGAGTAATCCAAATAAAACTCACTGGGATGCTGTTAAATGGTTGTGTAGGTACCTGCATGGTTCAAAAACAGTAGGTTTGATGTTTAAACAGTCTGATATGCATGATTTTGATGTAATTGGTTTCTGTGATTCTGATTTTGCTGCTGATTTGGATAAAAGAAGGTCTATTACTGGTTATTGTTTCATATTTGGCAATAATATTGTTAGTTGGAAATCCAGTTTACAGCATATAGTGGCCCTGTCATCCACAGAGGCCGAATATATAGCTTTGACAGAAGCTGTCAAAGAAGCCTTATGGATCAAAGGTATTGTATCTGAGTTGGGGTTTTCTCAAAGCAAAACTTGTGTGTATTGTGACTCACAAAGTGCTATTCACTTGAGTAAGAATAGTGTATTTCATGAGAGAACAAAACACATTGATGTGAGGTTACATTTCATCAGAAATGTGATTTCAAAGGGTAAAGTTGATGTTAAGAAGATCTCTACTCTTAATAATCCTGCTGATATTCTAACTAAAACTGTTTCTATTTCTAAATTTCAGGATGCATTAAGCATGCTTGGAGTTCAGAAAGTTTAAACATAAAGATGGTTATTACCTGAGAAGGAGAGCTGAATGTTGATCAATCAGTATTTCAGAGTCAAGTGGAGATATGTGGATTTGTTGACTCTGTAATTTGACTTGTCTTTACTGAGTAAAGTGAAACGCACCGTTTTATTTGAAAAGGAGCATGATATATATTCTGCTGTTAAGGGTTAGGGTATTACGTTTTTCCTTTTTCTGTATTTTACTTTTTCTCTCTCCAGCGGCGCGATTTTTTCTGCTCTGCTAGGGTTTGATCAATCTTTGCTGTTTCTTGTAAAACCTGTAACAAGAGTGTTACCATCTTGTTCTGTGAGTGTTTAAGTACAAAGAAATATTGATCTGTGAGAGGAGGGTTGTTTGAGAGGCTGTATTCTGTAATCTTTGACTCTGATTAGTGGATTGATCGACTGAGGATCTCCTCCTCCTTGGATGTAGGCTTTCTTTGTGAAAGCTGAACCAAGTAAATCTGCTGTGTTGTGTTTTGTATTTTCTTTCTTTCTTTGGTTCTGTGAATTTGGGTTCGAAATCGTAACATCTTCAATAACCCATAGGTCAATCTAGAATTCAACTCAATGGCCATTTCCAACCAACCACCTGCTGCCCTCAATAACCACCAACCAGGTCTTCTCTAGCGATTGCCGAAATTTGGAACCATCCATAATAATTGGATAGACATCATTTGACCGTGGTCCAAACTTATATTTTGAAGACAAATCATGAACCCACAAAATAACTTCAAAAGAATTCATTTTAACAATTTAGAACACCTTCATCAAAACCTCAAGCTACTCATATTCATGAAACTAAAAGAAAACTTCTTAAATTTAGAAAATATTTACCTAATACTTGATTTTTTTTCAAAAGCATCTTAATTCTCTTAAAATTCTTGTAAAATTTGAAGTAATTGAAGAAGAAATCATCTCACTGTTAAGCTTCCAAAATTGGGCCATACATGTCAAGAAGATTAAGATGATAAATTTTTATATACCTTGATTTTCAATTTTGCCCCTCTCCATCATATATAATTATTAATTATTAATTATTAAAATAATGAGATATTTTCTTCTTTCTTCCTATCCATAATTACTTTTAAATTTAATTATTATTATTTATTTTAATTTCTTTTAATCTCCACCGAGTATTTCTTTCATTCCTTTGATTTTTCTTTTTTCTTTTATGTACTTATTTATTTTTATCTTCTCATTCATAAATATATATGTATATGTCATTTATATTTTATGTATATGTATATATCATTTATACTTTAATTATATGTTATATATATATCTTTATGTATATGTATATATAATATATATTTTATATATACATCAAGTATACATTGTGTGTATATCTTATATATTTTATGTGTATATTTTATCTTTCTCTCTTCCAACATACTAACTATCATCCAAATTAATTATTTACCAATATTTAAAATTCATGGATGTTACAATTATTATATTATTTAATAGGCAAAAATATCAAAAGATACTTAAATTTTTCTCTAATTTTTACTTCTATCGTAAACTCTTTTTTTTTTTATAAATTAGTATATAAATTTATTTTTTATTTTAATTTTATCTTTTCACCGGTTGAATTTATTTTTATCAAATATTTTGCTGAATTATCAATCTATTTTTATTTGTTTAAGAAAATAACAGGTGTTGCATCATTAAAAAAAAGTAACGGGCGTTAAGGAAATAAAGCACATTATGAAAATTAAATTTCATTTTCACTATACACAGCTTCTTCTTCTAGGCCTCTTAAAACGACACGACCCTATTCTCATTATACAATTCTAAAAATGTCACTTTCATACTATAATGAGCATTTGGGCATTCAAATTGGTAATTGTATCTGTAACCTCTGCATAAATTTTAATCATAAAAAGAAAATTGTTAAAGATAAATACCCAAAAATGTTGTATCTCTAACCTTAGCCCAATTCCATAATATTTTTGTTCTTCCCATAACGAGTTGCTTAATTTTCACTATATTTAAAAGTATTTTCAGTATGGTTTAATAAGTCTAATATAATATGATATGATATAGTATGGTATTGATAGTGAACCATATTTGAAAAGATGGTATAATGCTGCTAAATTATTTAAATGTATGATATGGTTTGATTTAATTTTATCTATATCATAATCTAAAATATAAAAAGTCCATAATATTATTATTAAGGGTAATTTTTTCAATAAAAATTTTAAACCATCTCAATCCATCAGTTTGGTGGTTTGATAAACTTGTCAAATTTTGCCCATCTCACACAATGGCTAAACCATCTTAAACCATGAATAAAGAGTGAAAGTCCTCTCAAATATAGTTTAACTTTAAGCCATATCATATTAACCATGAAAACCTAAGATGAAAGTCTTCCCAAACAGACCCTTCCTCTAATAAACTCTCTTATTCAAAACCTAAACAAAACCTCTAATCCAAAACGCCTTGGCATGGACTCCTTTAAAACCACCTACCAAGAAGAAAAAGAAGACAAAGAAGAACCCACCAACTACCGTGATCCACCTACAGCAGCCACTGCAGCCATTGAACTTGCAAAATACCGGAATGACACTGAAAAACCACAAAATGATAAGGAAACTGTTGGTGGTAACACACCAAAATTAAAAAATGAAAATGAAAAAAAAGAAAGTAAAAAATGCAACGTGCCTAACAAGGAAGAAATTGTCAAAAATGTGAAGTGAAAATGGGAGGTGCCTAAGCCTAATTTTCACCTAATTTAGTTTGACAATTTATTTGCATTTGAAGCCTATAAATAGGCTCATTATCTCCATTTGTAGACACACCAAGCAAACACAAAATATAGCTTAAGGAGAGCTATAGGTTAAACACCAAGTAGTTTATATTAGGAATTAGAGAATCAATCTCTTGGAGTTCCTTGGAGTATAAATATTTGGGGGTTGTTTTATGGGTGTCGGTTAGAAAAATATTTTGTAATTTGTGGTTGTAACAATTTGCCGCATAATAAATATTTTTCTTGGTTGTCGTTAGACAACGACCGTGGTTTTTACCCATTCGGGAGTTTTCCACGTTAAATCATTGTGTTTTATTCTCTTTAATTTCACAGTCATTATTTTATTTTCTCATTTGTTCCTGCTTGAAGACGGTCCGAAGGGCGGAAAAATAGCGATTTTCCCAACAAGTGGTATCAGAGCTTAGGTGTTATAATTTTTGTCAAAAATCTTAGTATGCTCTGTGGTTGCAGCTTGGTCTGATCTTCCACATCAGAAAAGATTTTTGTTAAAAAATTATTTTTGTTTTTAAGCTGGTGGAGCCTTTGGAGCTGGTGGAACTTTGAAAAAGGTGGAGCCGTTTTGCTTTGGTGTGCTTGAGTATTGGTGGTGAGATAAATAATTACATGTCGAGGTAAATTCTGTCAAACAACACGAATTTAATCTAAGGCAAGTGGATTTTAAGTGAGACCATTGTGACTCCTCCTCTTACTTGGGAATTTACCTGGTGTAATTGTTTATTTCTAGTCCTTTATTAGCACGTAGTAAGCATGTAGGCAATGAGATGCGAGATTGAGAAATTTGATGGGAGAATGAATTTTGCACTGTGGCAAGTGCAAATCAAAGATACAGTCAGCGGAAGAAATTCAGAAAAAGGCGGTGGTAGTGGAGACTCAGAAAAATTCAAGATTAGTGATGAAGAATGGTAGGAGCTGGATATCAAGGCGGCAAGTCAAATTCGCATGTGTCTAACAAAAAATGTTCTTGCTAATGTGATTGGATTGTCCACGACAAAGAAGCTGTGGGAGAAACTGGAAGAATTGTATCAAGGGAAAAATATATCCAACAGGTTATATTTGAAGGAGCAATTTCATACGTTGAAAATGGCGGAAGGTACAAAGCTGTCAGATCATCTGAGTGTCATTAACGGCATCGTCTCTGAATTGGAAACTCTTGGAGCGCAAACTGAAGATGAAGATAAAGCTCTTCGGCTCATCCTGTCACTTCCTTCATCATATGAGCACATGAAGCCTGTTCTGAAATATGGTAGTAAGAAAGTAGTGTATGCGGATATGGTCAGTAAGCTCATTACTGAGGAGAGAAGACTGAATGAAATGGAAAATAAATCACATGAAGATTCAGCTTTATCTGTCAGTAGCAGAAAAAAGAATAAAGGCTCCGGAAAGAGGAAGGTTGTCTGTTGGGGTTGTGGTCAAACTGGACACGTGAGGAAGGATTGCCCGAATGGTGGAGCTGATTCGGCTAGAAGCTCTAACGTTGTTGCTGCCAATGTGATCTCCTGTGGCGAAGGAGATGATGAGTTTTCTCTGTAGTTGAGAGAAATGTGTCCTTATGGCATGATTGCTACCCGTTGAGATACCATGGAAGAGGATGGATTATTGGTAGCTGGTCCACAGAAATGCGTGCGACATTGGTTGACAGTTGATGCAAAGCATGTGGTGGAAAAATGATGTCGATGGCTAATGAACTCTCGGAAAAGTCAACAGGAGGGTTGCACCATAAATTATTAGCGGGATCCGACATGGCCGATGGAAAATTCTTGGAGTTGGCGAAATAATTCCAAGTGGCGATACTCTTTTATGGTGGAGTATGTTAATTTTTGACGTTAAGAATTATGATTGTCGGTAACAAATAATGTTGTGTTTTTATTTTTCAAGGTGGAGATTGTTGGTGGTAGCACACCAAAATTGAAAAATAAAAATAAAAAAAAAGAAAGTAAAAAATGCAAGGTGCCTTAACAAGGAAGAAATTGTAAAAAATGTGAGGTGAAAATGGAAGGTGCCTAATTTAGCCTAATTTTTACCTAATTTAGTTTGACAATTTATTTGCATTTGAAGCCTATAAGTAGGCTCATTCTCTCCATTTATAGACACACCAAGCAAACACAAAATATAGCTTAAGGAGAGCTATAGATTAAACACCAAGTAGTTTATATTAGGAATTAGAGAATCAATCTCTTGGAGTTCCTTGGAGTATAAATATTTGGGGGTTGTTTTGTGGGTGTCGGTTAGAAAAATATTTTGTAATTTGTGGTTGTAACAATTTACTGCATAGTGAATATTTTTCTTTGTTGTCGTTAGACAACGACCGTGGTTTTTCCCCATTCGGGAGTTTTCCACGTTAAATCATTGTGTTTTATTCTCTTTAATTTCACAGTCATTATTTTATTTTCTCATTTGTTCCTGCTTGAAGACGGTCCGAAGGGTGGGAAAATAGCGATTTTCCTAACAGAAACTTCTCAAAATGGTGACTCGACAAAACATCAAGAGCAATTTGTATCTGGGTTCTCTGAATCGGAGAGAAACCCACTCTCAAATCCCCTAAAGTTGAAAACATTGGAGAAGAAGATGATGAAAACGACAATGAAGATGAAGACCCACCTCTCAAAAAGCACAAGTGAGAAGCAATCAAGGAAATCCAACAATAATAATACTCATAGTTCAAGCAATTGATTAAAAAATGGGTTAAAGCAGAGGTTGTTGGCTTTGGATAGAGAAATATTGATGCAAAGATCAACGGGGGAGAAGCAACGGAGAAAGTTAGGAGAAACAAGCTGCTGTGCTATTAATGGTGCTATCTTATGGCTCTGTTTATGCTTAGTTTTAGGAGAGAGTATTAAGGAATTGAAGAAATGCAAGAAATGAATATATATCCTTGATTTTCTTAATTTAATTGGAAAGTCTTGTACGTTGCCCACTTTCTTACTGTGAAAGTTTGGACGAATTACCTTAAAAGTTTTATCTTCTATTGGGAATCTTGTAATGTTTCCTTGTTCTTTAGATGCAATTGGTTTTAGTTGCATCCAGATTTGATGGGCGCGATGAACATGGTATATCCATGAGTCTTGAAAAAAGAGAGAGAAATAAGAAAATGAACTAATGTAACGTCCGTTAATTCGAGATTTATTTAATTTTTAAAGAATAAATGAATGGACGTAACATCGTTCATTTATTTTTTAAAATGTCATTCATTTATTTTTTTAAAATAAAAAAATAAAAATAGATTAATGTATTAATAAAATATTTGATAAAAATAAGTTCAACTTGTCAAAAGATAAATTTATAATAAAAAAAAGTATGTATAAAAAAAATTAGGAAAAAAATGAAAAAAAAAGGAGTAAAGTTTAAGTAATTTTTTTATATTTTTGCCTATTTAATAATGTGTATACGTTTGACTTAATTAATATCAATACCTAAAAAACAAGCGAAAACATGGCATTATTAAAAACTTCATTGTTATAAAATTCAATAAACAAGGAAATAATATCTTGGACATAAAAAAAAAATAATAAATGATGAGTGGCCATCTATATCAAGATATAAAGCAAAGTGGTAACCAAAATCAACTTTAAGACAAGTTTATGCATATTTTAGATTTTTTTTAGAGAGATAAAGAAAAATAATAAAATAAAAATAAAAGAATAGAAAAAGGGGACCAAATGAAATGGGAAGAAAAAAAGCCCAAAGAGAAGGGTGAGAAGGGGACCATAAATATTTTGGGCATTTTACCTGTCAAAATTCTGAGTGACTGACTACAATACAAGCCATGCGGTGACCATTTGCCTTCTCGTACACTTCCTATAAGTTATTTTGCCTCTCATTATAGCCTGATTTCTATGCATTTTTCTACATTATTTTTTTTTTCATTTTCATATATATATATATATATATTCAGAATATTATAGAAAAAAAGGAAATTTTAATTTTAAGTAATTAATAATTTAAAATGGTTAAATATTAAAAACTATTATTATTATACCTATTTTTTTTTAATGATTTTACACTTCAGGAAAGAAGGGCATGAGGATAAAGCCTACATAAGATTGTTATATATATATAAATAGAAAAAAATAAAAAATAAGAAAAAAGAAAAAAGAAAAGAAATTCCTTGACACATTATATAATTCAATGTACAAGGTGTCACAGATAAAACATACCTGCAAGATTACAAAACCTTGTGTTTGTGGAGCCATGTAAGAAATTGCCTAACATTTCATATGATCATTGCCCCCTCTCTGCTCTCCCACCACATTCACATTAATATATTCTCTTAACATTTTAATTAATTTTATTTATTTTCTCAAATATATATATTTCTTTCCAATTCTATCAAGCAGATTAAATTATCCATAAAAATCTTTATAAAGAATGCATTGGTACCAATAAATAATGTTAAAAACACACACACACACATATATATACTATTATTATTTAGTTATTATTTTGGAAATGGCTTGGAATAATATTTCTATCCTAACAAATTATTGTTTTAGAATAATATTTGAAATTGTCTTTTCTTATTGAGATAATATTCTCAACTTCAAATCAAATATACAAAAAGTAACAACATAAAATAATTAAAATTATATTATTAGTACTGAAATTATTTTCTAAACTAACAAAAAAAATTATAAATTTCAATTTCAATTCAAACTTAATTAATAAAATATATGAATAAATTATAACTAATAATATCCAAGGTTCTATAAAATTATATATATATATATAATTTATAGAATATAATAAATATGGAAAATAAAAAAAAGAGGCTAAAAAATAGAGAGGGAATGGACAGCAAAAACAGTATGAAAGAAATTGTGAATGTCTACCTAAGCAGAAACCTCACACGTTCCTCTATCAAAATTCATCATCACTTCGTCCCTACCTTTCTTTCTCTTTGGACCAAATAAATCATTCTCGGGATCTTGTCCATTCCCCCTATTTTAATGTACTATTAATTTAATATTTTTGATTCCATGGTACTAAATTTTTTTTTATGCATATTTTTCTAATATTTTTTAAATATTTCAGCATTCAGCCATTATTCGACTGATCTAAATTATTCGACTGGTTCAAATTTAAATATTGTCAAGTTAAAAAAAAAAAGACAGCTTTTTCAATGATTTTTTTTTTATTCACAAGAGTTAAATCCAAAATTTTACTAAAAGAATAATAAATTTTTTATCACTTGTGCCGCCGATCTATGTTGGCAAGAAAAGGATGATAATTTTGTATCCCAAGCATTGAATTTTTGGAGTTATTATGAGTTGTTATATATGATTTATAAAATTGTAATAATTATGATATTTTTTTCTAATTACTTTGTTTATTTATTAAAATTAAATTAATTTAAAATTATATTTCAAGTGTTATGTATAAATTTAAAAATTATTTAGGTTCAATTAATTATTAATAATAAATAAATATTAATTATTTAATTTTTTTTAATTATGAGATACTATATAATTTATTTTCATATTATTATTATATCATATGCATTGTATTATCATATGTATTATATTGTTTCAATTTTTAATATGATATATGAAAAAATTTTAATTAAAAATTATAATTAATTTTTTACTAAATTAAAACAAAGGAGATAATTTATTTTTTATATTATTCTTATATATATATTATATTATCTTTATTTTAATATGTTATAAGAAACAGGTTTAATTAAAAATTATAATTAATTTTTTTAAAAATGTTAATAGTTATTATAACTAATTGTTATGATATTTTAATAATTATTTATAAATTAATAATTTTAAATAATCTAGAAAAGGGTTTTTTTTTTAGCAGAAATGAGAGTTTCGTTGCCGAAAAATAAGCTTTATAACAAAACTAGATAATTAGTATGTAAAAGCAATCCCAACATATCCACAACAAAATCGAAAGCCATTCAAGGCGTTAAGAAACTCACAAACCATTTATATAAATTGAAGAACAAACCAACATTCAAAGGAAAGTTTCAAGCTTGGCTGATCTTGATAATGAGTGCCTAGAAACAACAGCTGAGTTTCATATCCAGCAAAGGGGTAATTTTGTTATTAATAATGTCTATAAAATTATAACATAATTGAAACAAATATAAAGAGAAATAAAATATTAGCTACTTAAAAAAAACTTAAAATACAAAGTCTTAGAAATTGATAATTTTTAGGTGATCCAGTAATTAAAAATTACTGACCGGTTAATAGATACTAATTTGGCAAATTACTAAATGGATTGGCTTATTGATAAAACAGTTATAAAGTAATTATAAAACTAAACTAAACACCTTTAATGCTCTGATTTTGTCATTAATAACAAAAACAATGTGTTTTAAACTTTTTTTTAGCCAAATTATTTGCCTTTCTACTTTTGAATTATTTGATATGATGCCAAAATATTTATGTTATATTAACTCCACTCTTTAAAAATTCACCATCATAATAAAAAATATGAAATTACCTTAAAGTACAGCTTAATAATTAATCATTTTGAATGCTTCATAATTTAAAATTTTGATTTTTACGTATGTTCTATAATTTTATCATTAAATATAAATTCAGAATAATTTCAAATGACCATCTGTATATTTAAAATAACTTTAAGTGATAATTTTGTTCAAATAAGTGCTATGTAAAACATATATTTTCTTTTTAAAAACAAAATGAAATTTTGAATTGATAAAACATTGATTATATATATATTTCCTTTTTATCAGAAACATAAACACACAATAGAGATTTTTTAAATCTTATTTAGCAATAAGTGGTATCATATATTAATTCACATATTACAATGTGTTTATAAGTAAATCATTTATGTAGGAACTAGTGGCTCGTTTTATACTCAAAATGAAGTAACTATACCACATAATAGTATTTTGTAGAATGAAATTACTATTTTTTGTTTTTTCGTAAAATTTATATTTCATGAGTTTAGAAAATATTTAGTATACTTAATAAATTCTTATGCGTTTAAAATTTTAATAAAAAATTGTGATCATGAATTTATTTTTCATGAAATAATTATTTCAAATTTAATTTTAAACTAAATTTGAGAATATATATTTCCAATTTCATATTTTATTCTGTACTATGAATTTAAAAGATTTGCAAATGAAAAAATATCTTAATTTCTAATCTAATATTAAAAAATCAAATTATATTTAATACAATAAGAAAATAAATTTACTTACCAACTAAATCAATTTGTTTAGACAAATCAACTAAACCAGCCTTAAAATTAATAATCATTTTCCTTTTTTTTTTTAACTGAAATTAATATTCATTTTCTTGTTGCATGAAAGATGATGAATTTTTTTTTTAAAAGGTACAGTCAATTTCTCACCGGCTAATATGTGTATATATATGTTTATTAATAATCATTATTGAACGCATTCAAAGGGTCAACGAAAACCAAAAAAAGATTTGATTTGGTGAGACAGTTAAAGTTCTGCAGTCATAAGTGCGTAAGGCTCACTCTAACATTATAATAATAACAATAATTAAGTGTGACATCCTATCTTAATTTTCTTTTGTGTGGGAATGCTCAAATGATTTTTCACTATAATGAATAATCATTATAATGTGGTCTCACCCATTTCTTGATTTAATTAATTGCTATTTTCCCCATTTCATTAGCATATAATTGACATATTTCTTACAAAATCTTCATCTAAGTAGGATGCAAACTCAAGACCTATAATTAGACTTAAGTATTCCAAATATTTACCATTGAAGTTTTTTTTAATTGCATATCTTTTTAATTAAGTAATCCTATCACTAGAAAAGATTGATTTTAGCCTATCACATTTGATTTTATTGGAATTTTCACACTTCTTTTTCCAATCATGATATTGGTTTGAATTTGTAAATATACAATTTTAAAAATAATTTTAATAGGACTTAATGCATAAATTAAAATAGGACTTAATGCATAAATTAACTTTAAATTTTGTTATATTTTTATAATCATATCACGTTTTCTATTTTGTGTCAATTTTATCTTAATTTTAAATTTTAGTTTTAATTCTACCCATTGATGTCAGTCCAAAAACAACTTTAAATAGGAATTTTAGCACATCATTGGGAATGCCTTAATGCCATTAGCCCAAATTAGAATGTGAATTCTATATTAAACAAGAAAACTCATAACCAAAAATTACCTTATAAAATTTACTATAAATAACTATATAAAACTGATCTATTTTTTTTTATCACTCACATGAGTAAAAATTATTCTATGCTCTATATTATATAGTCACCTTTATTAGAATTAACATTTCTTTTCTACATATTAGTTGGTTTGATGGTGTTAACAATAAATCCACTCTTGATTGACAATTCTTCAACATATATATTAGGCCTCTAAATGGAAGTTGATGGTATCAACAACCTATATATTTGTTAACCCTTAATTTTTCATATCCACATTAAAGTTTAATATATTACGGTTGTGTGGCATCAACAATAGCTCAAATCAAAAATCGGAAGGGCCAGAATGAATTTTTAAAAGTTTTTTGTACAAAATTGGGCCCGTTAAGGCACGTTGTTATGTCATAAGCCTGTCACAAGAGCTACAAAATCTACCACAAATGGGTAGTTTGCTGCAGTGAAGCTCAATTTTGGTGTTGCGATGCCCCAGACCCCTTTTTCATCCGATTTTTCACCCCAAAATTACTATAAATAGACCCTCTAACCCCCATTATTCCACACACTAACCAAGCAAACTAACCTAATTGCTAGTTAGTCTTCTCCTTCTCTCTCTTTTCTTCTTTTAAAAGTAAAGATTCGAGCTTCCTTAGTAAAAATCGCCTAAAGTTAGCTTTCTTAGCTAGCTGGGTGCTTGGTCTATACTTAGGTGTTTGTTTTCCTGAAAAAACCTCAAGCCAATTACTTCCTTAGCAATCTAAATCATAGCAAATTTTGAAACTAAGGTTTGGCCATATGCTAAAACCTTTACCTCCCAAGGGGCCCAAAAAAGGTAAAAACCTTAATCTTGATTCTCTTTATCTTTTAAAATGAGTTGGTGAATGAATGAACTTTATTAAATTCAAAGGCCATCTTTTGGACTTTGAATTTTTGCAATGAAATTTAATTTCCTCCACTTGGTTTCAAGAAATAAACCTAAAATTGAATCTCTTTTCAAAATCAAATCATTTTTCAAACTAGGTTTAAAAAAGTAAACCTAAAATCAATTTTCAAACTAGGTTTAAAAAGTAAATCTAAAAATCATTTTTCAAAACTAGGTTTATCAAGTTGAACCTAACATCATCTTAGACTTAGATTTATCAAGTTGAACCTAAAATAAACTTAGATTTAAGTTTATAAAGTTAAATCTAAAATCAACTTAGACTTTGATTTATAAAGGTAAACTTAAACCTAAAATTGAACTTAAACATTAGGTTAACCTAAGTTAGACTAGGAAAACAAAAATTAAGTTCAAATCATGATTACAAAATGGTTAGAACTGCATGTACTTTGTTTTCTATTCAAATGAGATATGCAAACCTACTTAGAATTTTAGATCGAGTATCAAACCCATTTAATCATAAAACACTTCCTTCTCTAAGAATTCCCTTTTTATTTCTTTGATTATGATGTTTGTTTATGTTACTTTATTTTGGGGAATGTGTATCTATCTTAGAATTTGTAAGGTTAGAATTAGGATCATCTATTTATTTTAGGTTTTTAAGTTGTAAATCTAATTTCAAGCCTGCACTTTATTTTTGCTTTATCCTTTATCTTTATCCTTTACTAGTTCATGAATGAATGTTATACATTAATTGTTGTTCATGCATTTTAATTATCATATCATGTTTATAATTTCCATTCTTCATGAAATAATATTTTGTGAGTTTTTTTTAATCAAAAACCAAACTATTTTTACTTAAAATAAGCCAAAACCTAGGTCTTGAATATGTCCTTTAGTTTAAAGCTAGTGGTTTTATCCTTGGGATATAATTGGAGTTAACTTTTTTGGTTTTCTTAAATTTTCACTTTTGTTTCTAAAAAGAAATAAATTTAAGTGGCTAATTTGAAATTTTTTGCTAAACTGAGCGTAATCCAACGTGATGAAAAGTGACTATAGCACTTTCGTGTGGGACTTAGCTCAAATGAGCATTTTGGACCGCTGCTTGTGTAGAGCCTTATAGTATTGAAAAGCTAAGTTAATTTATTAGTGTAAATTGTTGATAATTGACAATGCTTTGATGTTTAAATATCTTAAGTTAGGTTAGTTTATTACAAGATTTACCATAAAACAATATTAGGAATACTGGCACAAGGACCTAATCCAAAAAAATATGAAGATATCAATCTTAATAATATGCTTGGATCTTGCACACCTAGTTGGGCATTTTTTTTTAGTTTAGAAAAAAACCTGGTGCTAGAGAGAACACTAGTCATCATACTGGTAAGCTATAGGATAAATCTGATAACATTAACAATAAATAGTTAAAAAGAATCTAAATAGAGTCTTGTTGAATATTAGGATTCAACCAAGATAAGGAGTTTTTATACATGATATTGAGATAGTAAGAAATCTATTATTCCTTGAAGATACTGGAACACAAAACTTCCAAACTAATGATCTTGAATACAATCGAGACATAATAGTGCTAAGGTCACCAACTTTGAATACGATCGATCAATGGGATATTGTAAATGGAGTGGCCTAAGAAAATAATTGCTTTTATCTTGGAATAATTTTATATATTTCAATAATTATGAGGTTGATGGCAGAGGAGAATTATATTGTGTAAAGAACTATCAACTAATCCTTGGATTGATTTTCCACAACATTGAATCATTTCACTAAGCTAATTAAAGGGAAAAATGATGATATAACTGGGAGAAGAAACTTCATCAAATGATCCAAAAGAAATATTCTTGATAATTAAAGGGAAGAACTAAAGTATGATAATGCCAACATGTTGCTCCAAAATGATAGAAAGAAGCAAACTGATATTAAAAGAGATATCCTCTATTAGCTCGGCAAGATAATCTAGGCAATAGTCCTCCTCATCGTTGTAATGAGTACCAAAATGGTGATATATATAATAATAGTAAATAAGACTATGACTGGACATGATAAAAATTATGATAGGAGGCTAAACTATTAGTTTAATTATAATGGTAATAATAATAATGATAGAGATGCTTGAAAAAGGGAATATGAATATAAAGATTCCTAACATTGAAAATGATCTCATAAGAGCATTTAGGAGAATGGGGTAGAATTTAGAAATAAAGCTAGGCTAGTATATCAAAACCTTACCCTAATTGAATTAAGTGAGTTTACCCATTTCTCCT
This sequence comes from Garcia nutans, assembly GCA_947685225.1. Lineage (NCBI taxonomy): Eukaryota > Viridiplantae > Streptophyta > Magnoliopsida > Malpighiales > Euphorbiaceae > Garcia > Garcia nutans. Next base: position 7,259,813 of record CANTUV010000024.1, on the reverse strand, counting down.
AGAGGCTATACCGAGTTTCTTTTCTTTTTTTTAATGTGGAGGATAACTCAAACATTATTGAACACATTTCTTAATTTAATACATATTGTGGGGAAGCGTTGATCAAAAACTTTCTTAAGCTTTGGATATTCGGTAATTCTTTGACCAAATGGCCCTTTACTTGGTATAATAATTTGAGATCAAATTCAATAACCACCTAAGCAAAAGAGGAGAAGAAATTTCATATAGAATTTATTGATCAAGTCAATGGTTATGAAAGGTGTCTAAAGGAGAATGATCAATAGGAAAGCTTCAAAAGGAACTTATTACTAAGATCCACTAGAAATTTTTACGGCTGATAAAGATGAGGTCTCATATTCTAATGAAGAGGTTTAGTTAGCTGAACTCAATCTAGGTGTGCGATATAAGTGTTCGACCCTTAGAAAATCTTTAACATTCAAAAAGAATGCAATAAAATTCAACCCAAATAAAATTGCCAAAGAGTACTCCTTTGACTTAAGAACAAGGCTAATGTTATATTTGATTGCCTACTCATGGATTGTCAAATCATTAGTTTGGCTAGGCATATTATTCTACCAATTAAGAAATGAACCAAAAGAGATTACTACAAGTAGTACAACTCTTTCAAGCATCACACCAATAACCACATCATCTTTAGAAGCGTCACTTAGAAGCCAATCGAAGAAGGAAGATTTGCCTGTCCAAGCAAGGGAAAATCATATCTGGTGGAAACATATCTATTTCTTAGATAGTGAAGATGGCTAAGATTAATATAGCAAGCATCAAGATCTTAGAGGGTATGAGACTTATAGTCAAAACCCATAGTAAAAAAAAAACTAGACTTGCACCTCATATAACCAAAAGATTTATGGAAACATTGGATCAAGAACAACTTGAATTGGATGAGGATAGGCCACAAAGGATGAAAGTGGGTGTTCATACTGGAAAGGCAAGTCGCGGTTATTGGAGAGCATGCTAGTGGCAAGCCACAGTAGCCATAACAACTATGCAAAATCCCACATTCTTTTTGTATTTTTTTTACTCAAAAAATCAATTATAAGTAGCCACACCCCCTTCAATCCGAAAGACATTAGTAGAAGCTCAACACTTTTATTAGCTTTCTTTTCCATCTTCTCCCTCTCTTTCTTTAAAGGAAAAAGGTTCAGTTTCCTCAATTTGAATTACCTATATCTCATCTCTTTGGTTAGCTTGGCTGCTATTTATCTTTGACATGTGGAGTGATTTTTATTATAATCTAGTATGAATATACAAGTCCTCCTTTCAAGGTGGAGCTGCTATCTAGTAAAGCATTATATAATCTATCGCTTTCTAAGCCTCATCGAAAGAAGGTATAATTCCCTTCATTTAATTTCATTATGTTTATTTTAATCAATAATCAAATCACCACTCAAAAAATGATAAAAAAAAAAAATTAAAATGGATCAAAACAAAATATTACAAAATGAATAGAACTACATGAAGAATTTTGATTCCCATTCAAAGAAATATACATGCATACTTGGAATCTGATTTCAAGTAGCTAACTAAAATAATCAAAATAGAATTATTTATTTGCTTTCTTTGAAAAATGTGTGACCTCTCTAGAACAAATAAGAGTTAAAGTTAGTATCCCCCTCCATTTCGGTTTTGAATGTAATAATTAAAAGTTTTATTATTTAATATTGTTTTATTATTGTATTATACATGTTATGCATTATATAATTAAAGATAGAGATAGAGGCTATAGCCACCTTTTCCAAGTCAAGTGTTTCGAATCCATTCCATTTATTTAATTTTCATTTCACGATCAATTTTAAAAGTCATAGGTTAACAAAAGGGAAAACTTGTTTTACTTAAAGCTAAAAACCTAGTTTTCGAATCCCTATTTTCATTTAAAAAAACTAGAGCATTTTCCAAAAGGTATAAATAGAGTTACTTTAGGTTTTACCTTATGTTTTCCCTTCAAAAATAAAATTAACATGGCAATTCAAAACAAATTATCAAATTTCAGAAATAAAAAGATCTGCTAAATAAAACTGACATCCGCTTCTTGCGTGGGAGTGAATATAAAAGAGCATTCCAATTTCAAGTGGATCAAACTAGTGCTTAGCAAAATCTCACAGTTGACGACTCCACTTGGATAAATTATTTTCTAAAATGAAAATAAAACTTGACTAATAATTAGCTAATTTTCAGTAATGTAGTTTGACTTTTAAATAAAGTCTAACTTTTTCATGCATCATACTTGTACAAGGCTCCTTGCCTAAGCCTAGTTATAGGAAAACCTCTAGATAATAAGTAGTATTGATTAGACAATCTTCCTTAAGTATGCTTGTAGATAGTGAAAGTAATTTAATATGTAACGAATCATCAATCTTTTCGAGAAAGAGAAAATATGAGGGTTTTAGTATGGACAAGAAAACCATAAGCATGGGGGTTTGGCATTGCCAATCTCATGCCTAACCTGACCAATATAATAAGAAAGAGAAAGAAAGAGAGAGGAAAAAAGAAAAGAAAAAAGGAAAGATAAGCGTACAAAGAGACTAAAGAAAAAAAGGGAAAGACACCAAAATCAAAAGTTTCTATTTCAAGATTTTCCTCAACCAATAAATAAGGAAGAAGAAAACAGTGTAAATCTAGAGTTTTAAAGATCAGAGGAGCTAAAAATGGAGTTTATTCCCTAAAACCTTAAACCCTTTTCTTATTTTTAATTTTTTCTTGCATTTTTGTTTTTAATTAGTGCTTCTTATGTTATGGTTCTACTTTTTTTTTTTTTACGTTCTGTGTATGTATGTATATATATGTATATGACTGTAAAAATGATTTTTAAAGGAATAAAATAGTTTTTAGCTAGATTTATATATAAATCTCATGTTTTGATGCTCCTATTGTATTTTTAAGTTTGTTTATGTTGTATACATATTAAGATTAATAAAAAGGTTTAAAAATCATATTTTTATGTATTTTGGTTGAGCTTCTAAAATAATTTTTCTTGTTGTATGTTCTACGAGTTGAAGATTGACAAGCTCATTAGTCTCCTCAAAATCACTTATGTATGTGTTATTTACATGATTTTATTCCTTCATGTTTTTTGCCACCTCTTGAGTAAGTGATAAGCGAGCTCGCTATTCATTATTAATGTTTGTTAATCACCATAAAAATGTTTTCTTTTCAAACTTTGTATTTTCTGGGTTTCTCCATTAGATAATAACAAGCTTGATATTTCCATTGATGCGCTTATTATTCTCCTACAAAATGATGTTCTATAAAATAGCAAGTTTGTCATTTGCAGGTGTTGGCCTCTCTAGTCTTTTAAAATTGACTTGTTTATCAAGTGACGAGCTTGTTACATGTCAAGATTGATGGGCTCGTCATTATCCTATTAACTAGTTTGCAAGTTCTCTTATGTTGTTTGTACATTTTCTATTTGCTTTCTTTATGTGTCTTCATTTTATTTTAATCACTTATATCTATATGTACATATATATTGACTCTATCACTTATGTGTGTGAATTTTTGTTCTCCTTGTGATATATATAATAATTATTATTTTTTCATTAGATAAAATACATTTAGGATTCATTATGTAATTTTGCCTATTTATAGGTATTTTCATTTCTATTTAATAATATGAATTCTATGTAATAATGTAGATGTCTTTTGATAATAAAATATGCATTTCTTAGTGTCTCTATGCATGGTTTTTTTGCCTGTTTGGAGACTAATATTTTTAATAATTGATGACTTAATAATGCAAAGGCTTGAAAAGGAGGTCAGCCCCAATAAACTAGGTCTATGTGGATGTTAGGGTGACTCCTACCTGTTCCCATATATACTAGACTTTCCAATTCTTAGCAAGAGGTTGGAGATTGCTTAGGGATTTGAGTCTTACTCCTTTCTTTCTCTGTCTTATTGGGTGGTGACTCCATAATTCTCTGGGCCTAAGCCCATAATCTCTAAAGTTGTGAGCCTAATAATACAGAGGTTGCCATTATACTTAAGACTTTTCAAGGCAAAAACCCCATAGCTTACATCTAATCTATTTTCATATCAACTTATTGAACCGTGTAGACTTAATCTTTTTTCATATGAACTCATTAAATTATGAGAATTGACTTGTGCTCATGTGACCAATTGAACCATATATACCTAATTTATGCTCATATCAACATATGGAATCGCATAGACCTAACTTGTGCCGACTAAACCATGTAGACCTCACATGTGGTCATATCAACACATGAAACCACATAAACCTAACTTGTTTTATGGACCCATAGACCTAACCTATGTTTATGAATCACAACCTAATCTATACCCATTTCCCTTAACAAATAGACCTAAACTATACCCATAAAAAATCCATGTCCACGCTAAATCTAATGGATCACTTAGACCTAACCTATGTCCATGGACCTTATAGTCTTGAATTGTATAATTGGCTTATGAACTTCATGCAACCATAAACACATTGAGTCACCAAACCTTATCTATGTTATACCTTGATAAGATAAAAGTCAACCTTACCCATTCTTGAGTTAAATCTCGAACTAAATAAGAGACAACCTAAATCATTACCCTAAGTCACACTTCTAATTAGACAATAGTCAACCTTAGCTAGTCTTAAGTTGTGTCGTGACAAGATAAAAATTAGCTTTAACTTGTTTTCTTTGTCCTACAACCATTTCATCCTGAAACACAAATCCACATATGATTTAAATTATACACTTGCCCTTTCATTTTCTTTTTGTTTCCAAGAAGGTATTGATGGACAATCCAATCAACACAGATGACTTAAACACTCATTTCACCCACATCCTTAAGAGGCATAAGGATAATTTTTTAGGCTATCCTTATCTCCTAAAAAGTCCATTTCACCAATCTCCTCAAAGAAAAGGTGGAAAATTTTAAAGTTATTATCAGTAATATGAAATACCCTATAATGGAACCCATACAACTCAGATGTCGGCTTTAAATGTCAGCTAATACTTAAAGAAAAAATCTAACTCAAAAAAAATCCTAACTCTGAGAATTCTACTAATATTATATATATGGAATAATAAATTGAGAAGAGTAGTAATAATTGAAAATAATAACGATAATGAAAATGTCAATAATAGTAAAGAAAGTATATCAACATAAGAAAGCCATAAAATTTTACTAAAATAAAAACCTAAGGTATTGTAATCTTGGGGCATAGCTCCTACTATTTACAACTTTGACACTACTTAGGGCCTAGTACTTAGGGATAATGAGCCTAAACCCAGAGAAAGAAGTTCTCATCCAATAGACTAGGAAAGAAAATGGTGAAGACTCATATTCAATGGAATCTCCAACCCTTATTAGGTTTGAAAAGTTAGGTATGCATGGAGAATGGAATTACCAAGAGAATATATTTTTTGTCGATAAAATTACCGAGAGAATATATTTTCTATCGGTAATATTGAGAGATTATATTTTCTATCAGTAAAATTACCTAGAGAAAATATATTCTCTCGGTAATATCGATAAATAATTATTTCTCTGGGTATGTTATATACGTTACAAACGTCTTTTTATTTATGAAGAGAATATATTTTTTTATCGATAAAATCACCTAGAGAATATATTTTTTGTCAGTAATACCAAGAGAATATATTTTCTGTCAGTAATACCTATAGAAAAATTATTTCTCGTAGTAAATTTTATACGTTACAATAGTCTTTCCATTTACCGAGAGAATATATTTTCTGTCTGTAAAATTACAAAAAGAATATAATTTATGTCGGTAATACCGAGAAAAAAGACTGTTCTCTAGGTAAATGAATAGTCGCAACCAAATTAGGTGGGTGAAAATTTTACTTCAGTAGGTTAGCCGTTTACCGAGAGAAAGTATACCAATAAAAAATATATTATGTCAGTAAAAATTACCTAGATAATATATTTTCTGTCGGTAATATCGAGATAATATATTTTCTATCTATAATACCGACAAAAAAGACTGTTTTCTCAGTAAATAAATAGTCGTAACCTAATTAGGTGGACGAAAATTTTACTACTAGTAGGTGAGGTGTTTACCTAGAGAAATCATTTTTCTATCGTTAATACTGACAAAAAATATATTCTATCGGTAAAAAGAGGTATACTGGGTGGCAAATTTTTCATCTCATTATGTCTATTTACTGAGAGATAGATGATTTTATCGAAAATACGAGAGATAATTTTTTTTCTCTCAGTAAGTATAAAATTAGCGGTAATAATTTTACCTCCTAAATTATATATTTGCCAATAGATTGCTCTTTTTGTAGGTAAATTTATCGACAAATACTTATTTCTCTCCTCTCTTATTTCTGTCAGCTCTCCCTATTTTCCCCATTTCTCTTTTGCATGTGTCTGTCTCTGTGCCATTTTCTATGTTTTTATTTTTTACTTGAAGATGAAGAAGAAGAAGAAGAAGATATTTATTTTATTTTTTTAATTTAATTAATTTTATTAAATTTTGTAATTTATGTTATTTATTTTTTAATTTGTTGTTATTTTTTATAAATTTGATATTTTATTTTGGGTTTATGACTATTGTAGTTTAGGTTGATTATTTATATTTTGTTTCTGTGTTGTTTGAATATTAGGGTATTTTTTTATTTATTAAAAAAAATTAGGTAAATTTTATTTTTCTTAAATTTCAAAAAATAAAAAAATAAATTTGTAAATTTATTTTAATTAACCAAAATATTATTTTAGGGATTTTTAAAATTTTCATAATATATTTAGAATTAATTTTTGTATTTAGAATTTTATTTAGGGTGTTAGAATAGTTTTAGGGTATTTTTATGATTTTTTAAAAAAATTAGGTAAATTTGATTTATTTTTATAAATTTTAGAATAAAAATTATAAAAAAAATTAATTTTTAAAATTTTTTAATTAACAAAATATGCTTTAGGGAATTTTATAATTTTTTGTTATATTTTTAATTTTTTTTGGTAAATATAATATTTTAGGATGTTAGATTTTTTAAGGGTATTTTTATGATTATTTGAATAAATTTTAGGTAAAATTAATTTATTTTTATAAATTTCAAAATAAAAATTATAAAAAATTAGTTTTTAAATTTTTTTTAATTAAATGGAATATATTTTAGGAAATTTTAAAATTTTTTATTATATTTTTAGAAATTTTTTAGTAAAAATATAACAAAATTTTTTTAAAATTTTTTGTTGGTAAAACCGATAAAAAATCAATTTTCTTCGGTAATGCCTGATAGAAAATCTATCAGCAAATATTTTTTGTTAGCAATCTTATTGATTGTGTACTGTAATGGCTGACATATTTTTCATCGGTATTATTAACAGAAAAATATTTCGTTAGTATTACTGACAGAATATCTCGTTCTATTGGTAAACTTTGCTAACGAAATTTCTATAGAACATGCCGACAGAAAATTTTCTCTCAGTAATTTACCGACAGAAGATTGTTTTCATCGGTATTTCCATTAACGAAAAAGAATATAACTACAAAATTTTCTGTCTGTAAATCTGATTAATGATAAAAAAAGTAAGGATTACCGATAAATTTTTTCGTCGATAATCCAGTATATTCTTGTAGTATTTTGAGGAGGTTCATTGCAAGCACATAAGCTTTGATTTTGGAGTGGGTTGATGGGGACCAAGGAGGATCACTCAATCTTCGATGAAATAAAAGCTATCTAACTCATTCTTTTGTTACGACTCTCTGTAGATCGAACTAGCCATTCATCCTTTATATCTCAACCTCTAAGAACTCCAATTTTAGCATGTCTACTCAAGAGCAAGAAGGTTTTGACCGGAATATATGTTATTTAGATACAATTCTAAACTTGAATAAGATGAAGTATACATGGGTTAAAAATATTTGCTTATCTCTACTGTTCATGCACTAAGCTAAGGTACTATATCCTCCATGCAATCATCCTAATAATTAGTTAATTCAATATAATCATATCTACCTATCTCTGTAGTAGCCTGGCTCGAAACTAGCTTCAAATAACCTACCATTTTATGGCTTAACAACGGCTTGAAAAGGTTAACCCAAGTTAATTTGCAATAATACTATTTATAGTTGCTTTTTTAATCATCATAAATCCTTCACTAATCATTATTAGGGATAAAATTCTCATCGCTAATTGACAAATATCTTGTAGTGTTGCATTTCAATGGTGGATTAAATTTCAAAAGGCATATCTTATAGTGAGTTAGTATTGGATCAAGCCATTACAATTGATATTAGAGCCATCCACCAGCTTAAAGTGCAAATCTAGGTATTATACGGGGCTAGGTGCTACACGGTGGAAGTCATATCTAAAATCGGTTGGCTAAGTGCTACATCGTGGGAGTCACATCTAGACACTTGTGGAAGCCACCTCTGGTCTGCATCACCTCGTCTACATGGATCTTGGACTAAGCCCAAATGTAAACATGAATCAACCTGGTTGCATCAAGGATGTTGCATCTCAAAGGAGGGGAGATGTAACACCCAGGTCGGGTGACCTGCTAACTTGAGAAGCTTAGTCAAAGGAGGTGCTAACTTGAGGTGCTTACATGTCAAGTATAGGAAAAAGAATCCCACATAACTTAGGTTAACTATTTTAAGGCCAAAGATTGGGCCTTGAAATGAGCAGATTACTTGAAGTTAGTATTGGGCCGGGATATTACATAAGAAATTTAAGTATTATGATAAGTTCGAAACTATTCTCATATTAGTCCTACAAATCCTACTCCATTTTTTCTTAAGAAATTATGAAAATATTTACTTATGGCGGTAATGAAATTTATAAAGAAAGTTGCAATGAAATTCAACTTATCAAGAGTAAAATTTCTAGATATAAATTAAATGTGCGGACTTAGACATTAACCATATATAAGCTCGGGGAAAAACTTGTGAAATTAATGATATTCAAGATTTAGAATCACAAGAACTTATTGAAACAATGGAATGTGTTTCTTTTGTTGTATATTTAATGTGGAAGTAGCAACCGCAGGATCCAACTACTGTCCTTACACTTTTTTTTTTGCCAAATTGTTATTGACATTATTGGTGGCGGGAGTTTATTTACGAGGATCTATTTTATGGGCCCTAGTAAGAAAAAAAAATTTGACATCACACTCCAATCTAGAACTTTAAGGCATTGGACTTATGAGTTATTTTTACATATATATAATTATACTTCATATCCCAACATTTGAATATATTACTTTTTGTATATATATTTCTTTTACTTTTTTTTCTTTTAGCAAATATATATATGTATATATATATATCTAAACTAAATATTTAGGAAAATTGAGTTTTTTGAATAAAAACAATACTAAAAATACTAAATCATTCTTACTATATTAATAATTTCTATTTTCATTTTTATTTATTAAATTTAAATATAGTGATAAATTGATATTTGTTAGTAAATCTAATTCATGTAATATGATTTATTAATGTACATTTAAATTGATTGTTATTAATAAAAATAAAATATTGACACAATAAAAAAATACATATTTGAGATATAAATAAATATATGTCTAAAATTGAGTTCTAACATGTTAAATCTTAAAGTAGAAAAACAATTCACTAAAAACACTTTACATTATGAGCTCTCGTTGTGTAAGTTTTTATTTCTATTTAAATTACAATTCTATTATCTATGAAATACTCATCTCAATTTGCTTCTTATAGGTTGTGTTGATAATGAAAATTTTTAATATCTCAATTTATTAGTTTTTATGCCTTTTCTCATTAATTTATAATTGATGGATAAAACTAATATATATTAATAAGAGTTAAATTTATTATTTTAAAATGAAAAAAATAGCAAAGATTATAGTGAATGAAAATTCTAGACACATATTTAATAGGGAGTAAGCCTTACAAACTTTCAAATTCTACGTCTACCCCAACTTAAGTTATAATATACCATAATTAATAATTATAGTTTACTAATTTAAAAATATTATAAATATATTTAAAAATTTTAAAGTATATTCATAAGCATTTATAATTGATGGTTCATTTATAAATTATGCTTATGACTTGGTTAGATGGGATTCTACTAATGTAGAGCCCTTTATTTCGCACAAAATAATTACTTTACCTAAACATAAAATTTAAAATTTCTTTATATTTTTAATAAATTTATTATAATAAAAAATAACATAAATACATATTTATCAGCCAATTTGTATCAATCATCTATAATCAATAAGTCACAAATATTAACCACTAGCAATGGCCACTATGACAACCATCACCATAAAATATTATTTTTAAAATTTTTTTTATTATAGTTGATAATAAAGAATATAAAAATATCATGTGGTTGAACTAACTTTCATTTTGATTTCCTAGAAATATTTTTGATAAAATGAGATTTGAAGGTTTCCTTGTCATGTGTGAAATGCTCAAGAGAGGTAGGGCTACTCAAGTGGCCCCTTAGCTTAAAAAATCTAGCCCAACCAGAAGATTTGAAGTGAAAAAGAAAGGATCGAAAGTGCTAATGTATAAGGATTAAAATAAGATTTGGTTGTATATTTATGAAGAGTTTGATTTTAATTGTGCATTTGGTATAGCTGGTGAATGTAGTGGTAAATTGTTAAGTTACACTTAGGGATACATGAAACTGTTAGGAGATTTTTGTAAATAAAGATGAGCTTAGCTTAGAGAGTAAAGTGAGAAGGCAAAACTTAAGTGAGAAGAATTTGATATATAACCTTTGATGAGTAGAATAAGTGTAAAGTTAGTGAAATAACTAAAGACAATTGAATGTTAGATTACTTGTTTATGATTAAGCGATTGAAAAAAGGCTTGTGACTATTGACTTTATAAAGAAAGTTGGGTTGACTAGATCATATTGCAATAAGGTATAGTAATATTTATAAAATTTTGTATAAGATAAAGAGTGTAAGAATAATGAAAATGAAAGTTTCATGGAAAGAGAATAGTAGTGAGAAGACACTACAAGGAAAACTGAATCAGACAACGCTTTCTGGCCGTTGTCTGATGAAGACAAAAACGGTTGTCTATTGAAGCGATGTCTGATAGCATTTCAGACAACGGTTTTAAAACCGTTGTCTGATGTTAGTTTGCACAACGGTTTTTAATTTTATCAGACAACTGTTTTTGGCCGTTGTCTGATGATAGTTCAGACAACAGTTTCTAATTTTTCAGACAACGGTTTTTAACCGTTGTCTGATGGTTTCAACAACAGTTTGTAAATTTTCAGACAACGGTTTCTAAATTTTCAGACAATGGTTTTTAACCGTTGTCTGATGAATGTTTAGACAACGCTTTTTGACCGTTGTCTGATGAAGACAAAAACCGTTGTCTATTGAGGCGATGTCTGATAGCATTTCAGACAATGGTTTATAACCGTTGTCTGAAGATGGTTTCCACAATGGCTTTTAGTTTTATCAGACAACGGTTTTTAACCATTGTCTGATGAAGGTTTAGACAATACTTTTTGACCGTTGTCTGATGAAGGCAAAAACCATTGTCTATTGAGGCGATGTCTGATAGCATTTCAGACAATGGTTTATAACCGTTGTCTGAAGATAGTTTCCACAACGGTTTTTAGTTTTATCAGACAACGGTTTTTAACCGTTGTCTGATGAAGGTTTAGACAACGCTTTTTGACCGTTGTCTGATGAAGATAAAAACCGTTGTCTATTGAGGCGATGTCTGATTAAGGTTTATACAATGCTTTCTTATTAAAAACCGTTGTCTGATTAATATGTGCACACTGAATATTAGACAATAGTTTCAATGTTCATTTTCATTTCACCACCATTGTCTGTTAAACTGTACATTATACATATAAGACAACACTTTACAATGAAGGATTGCAAATTTGGGAATAAAAAAACCTCCACAAATTCAACCATTCAACATATTAAAAAACTAAAAAAAATCAACACTATACATATATCACTGAATTATACTATTAACTTCAACTTGAATGACGCTTCATGAAATATTTGACGAAGCCAATCCTAATCTTGTTGATGTCGGCATCACTATACTCCAAGTTGCCTCTGCGTAGCCACTGAAAAATGAATAAAATTTTGGTTAGCCACATGTAGTAAATACAAAACTATTATATAAAAAATGAAAATAATTAAAATTCTAACCTTAGCTGCAAACTGAAGCTCCTTGTCATAACAGATTTCCTTCATGTACCTCATGACAAAGAGGCCGCAGTCCGTGGCCTCTTTCTGCACAGGAACCCCCTGAAATAGCAAATGAAAACAAAAATGAAGTACCACATGTTACATCCATATGTAAACCCATATGCAAACCAACACATCAACCTAATCACACAATCTAACCTGAAAAAATGCAATCCAAATATATACGAGCAAGTATACAAGTAATGCCAGCAGTGCTGCAATTGGAAATGAAAAAATGCAGACCAACTGAAAATGCTTTGTGGACTCCAAGTTTGTACTGAAATGAAAAAATGCAGTCCAAATTTTGCAATATTTCTTTCATAGAACAAGCAATTAACATATTGTATAAATTGTATAAATCAGAAATGATGAGAAAAACAATACCGCCATGTTCTCCCATAAAATTTTCCTCCTCACATTCTTGTTGACACTCTCTTTGTATAACTTTATGGCACTACAAGAAACACAATATAAGTTAACAAAATTGCATTTTCCCCAAATTTAACAACTTAAGACTAAATAGGCAGAGTCGCAACTTACTTGTCAACAACCTCTATCCATTCCTGGCTAGCAATGCGACGTTTAAGAGGGTCCATGTGGTAGACTACCTCTCCCGTCGGATTTACAACAGTTAATACCCAGTGATTCCTACGAAATAACAAAATAAAATACAAGCAATTCTTCATATTTGGAAGAACATAACGCCAAACAATTCATTGAACAAAAAGATCTGAATAAATACAGAACCGACAATGAAACAGTGATTTCAATCACCAAAATAGCAATCACAAAGGCTCAATTCATAACATCAATCACAATCACATACAGAAGCAGCGTTATTTAGCTACTAACTCTCATTAGCTACAATAGCAGATAAAAAAGAAAGGTAAAGAAATACTCACACATCGTTGAAAGGCAAGAGAAAGTATTGCCCTTCTTTAGCCCCCTTAAATCGACTCGCAAGTATACGTGACCTCCCCCCTGAATTACCACATCCAATGGCACCAATCATGCTGGGATCCACAAAGCAAATCATATCAACCATTTTATGCCTTTTGACATATTCATACAAGTAGCTGCATACAAAATGAAGTAATAGTTGGTACATATTATCAGTTTAATTCCAGCACAATTAACAAAGAAAATAAAAAGCTATTGTACTTGGAAACTTACTGAATAAATATGGTAAGTATGGATCCGAACATTTCACCTCCGGCGCACACAGTATGTAGATCTTGTAAGAACACAACTTGCTTTTTGCTCACACCAAATGCTTCTTCACTTAGGGCAAAACTAACTGTTCGATCATCGCTTAAGGCATCCTTCGCCCACAGCCACAAACGTTTCAAAGATGCTGGATAATCAGCACCCATCTGAACATGCAGCTCCTCCTCAAACATATCAGCTTCTATAACAACAGGCTTCTTTAATTTCTTGGAGGCTTTTTTCTTCACACAAGCTTTTTTAAAACTCTGAAAATAAAGGGGGGCATGTGAACACAGTAAATAGCAAAAAAAAAAGCAATTATGCAAAGTTTCATTTCTCAAAACTTAACCTTTGGATTAGACACCCCATCCAGCACAATCAAATTTCTCGGCCATGCTATAAAAGTACCCACGGCTTGGTCCACAGTAACAATTTCATCGCTGACTGGGAATGGGATATTGACGTCTGTAAATATAAAAAACATGGAAAAATTACATTTATTTATATGTTTGAATATAATCATTATAAGTTTGAATAAATATTAAGTAGTATCCTCAAACCTTGAATTGTACGAGTGATCGACACTCTTGCATTCTCTTGTGCAATCTTAACTCCATGGAGAGATGGCTCATGTCCTTCAACAATCGGGACTTCAACAACATTTGCATAAGAAACAATATTGCTCGGTGATCCTATGGCCAGCTTCGCCAATTTCACTTGATTATCAAACCCATCATCATCATTTTTTTTAACAATGTCATCATTTTTTATTTCAACCTCCTCATTATTGGGACCTTTGACATCAGCAGAAACCTCAATACCTTCTGCCTCCTCAGCATCAGCAACCATAGCAACAACCTCGATACGTTCTGCCTCCTCAGCAGCAGCAACCTCATCAACATCTGCAACAATCTCAGCAGCAACCTCATGAACATCATCCTTATCAAGCACCTCCAGTTTCTCCAAAGCAAGGACCTTCTCATCATCAACAGAATTGGGACTCCTTTTTGCTTCATCTGAATTGAGACTCCTTTTTGCTTCAACAGAATTTGCATCAAATTCAGGACTCAAATTCTTCCTCACAACCGGCACTTGCGCCTCTTGATCCTTCACAATAGGAATGGAATTGGAGCAACTTGCTTGTTGGGAAGGCATGTTTGGACTAGACACAGGCTTTGACAAAAATTCTGCTCTAATCTTGGCAATTTCAGCAGCCCAAAATGCATCTCTCTGTGCTATAATTTTCTTGGTCTCCTCCTCCATGACCATTTGAACCCCCTCCCGTATCTTTTCATCAAAATTCTTTGCTTTTCTCTGCATGGGAGACCAAAATAGACAGATTGCTTCACGTGCCTTCCCTGGCCACGTACTCTTCCAGAATGCTCCGGTTTACCAAGCGCCTTCGATAACACATCATCAGCGCCTTGTTCAACTACTTCACCTGAACTAACTTGCTCCTTTAATGACTCCTAAAAAATAGACCCAAAATGGATGTAGTTAATAAATTAGTAAACAATAAAAGCTGATTAATTGAGTTGAAACTTGAATCGAAAATCAGAACTTACGATTTCCTCAGCTTTGTGCTTCACTCTCTCATCTTTAAACTTTCCTTGTCTGTCCTGCCTTACAAGGATCCAAGCCTTCGATCGATCGATCTCTGAAATCCCTTCAGGATGAGATTCAGTCTGCATGTATATATATAGAGGATGACCTTATTAGTAATATAAACATGTTTTAAGAAGCATTATAAATCGATATTGACGATACACAAGTCATAGAAAGCAAAATTAAATACACAAGTCAACACTAACCCATTCACTTTCCAAGTTCACGTATCCTTTTCGAGACAAACGATGAGGATACTCGTTCTGCATACTTCTCTTGTGTTGTTCTTCATGAATTTTCTAAGACAAAAAGGAACAAAACATCATAAGTATGAAAAAGGAATCCAGATTACCATTTGGAACTAAATTAAGAAACAAGAAAATTGAAGATTTCCTTACGCTAAACTCGACTCCCAGACGATCAGCAACGAAAATGTCCCAATGCGACTGCTCAATGAATGTGAAGTCAGCTGGAGGAAACCGCAGCTTCTCTGGTTCATCACGGTGTGGAAGAACATAGAGTCTCGTCAACCAACATTTGAATTCCCTCCATTTTTGACCAGCAGACTGCAGTACCATTTTCTTGGAAGTCGGTGGTACAACGAAAGCCATCTACATACATAAACCACAAAAATAAAATTAGATGAATAAGTTACTGAAAACCCAACGTGTATAAAGCAATTGAAAAACTAATGTATATAAATTAATTGTGTGGGAAGGATTTTGCATAACCTGGACACAATCCCAAATCTTTGTTTTGACGTCTTCAGCAACTTCCTTCCAGGAATCATGCCATATCGGGGCTTTAGACCTTGCTAAAACTCCGATATATGATTGCATCTCTGAAGCAGCCCTGCCAAATGGTGCTCCCTTTGCATTAAATGTAACTGTAGGCTTTTGACTACTGATCTTCCGTCTAACAATTCGGTGCATGGAGACACACCCTCGTTTCAGCAGTTTTAATCCTGCAATATCGTCCTCGTTTGATTTCGGCTTAACCTTATCCACTCGCTTTCTTTTCTTGGACAGTTTTTTTTTCCAATTTTTCAGAGATCGACTTCCTCTTCGAAGATACGGGGGAAGAAGTCGATGGCTTTTCTGGGTGCATTGTCCGTGTCCTGGAGATAGCCTTCACCACTCTCATTGTGGCTGGATTTGGGGAAGACTGGGCTTGTTGTTTACATACACGGGGAGAAGAACGGGTGGGTAGTTGATACGATTGTTTCTTCTTTGAAGGAGCCATAATCAGCACCTGCATTCACAAATTAAAAGTTACATTTTGTACGAAATCATCCAGTTTAAACATTGGAAATCACAGGAAACAGCTGCAGGTTTGATAACCATCAGCCAACAGGTAAGAATTATATGTGAAAATGCATTTTTGTAGAATGTTGATGTAAGCCTGCATTTTATCACGTTGCTAAGCAAATAACTCATAATTTAATTGGGACACGGCTAAACTAAAATCCTACTACGAGACTAAAACAAAACAGAATTAGTAAAAAATAAACTATAGCTTGCACAACAGACAAGATAGCTACAAGTTCTTTAGTCGATTAGATTAATGAAAGCGGTTAAGGACTTATTTCAGGTGCATTTGAAATGACACCTATTCTAAAGCCACATTCAACAAGACCTGTGTCCACAACCATGAACCTGAACTGTATCAAATCAAAGAAAACCTATGCATTATTTAAGTCAAATCTCAATATTTCAAATTCCTCTGTCCAAACCAGTGAAAGGCTTATCTATCTCTTCCAGTAAAAAAATATTCACATGGCTAAAATTTAGTCAAAGATTAACAAACAGGACATGGGCTGTATTTCGGAGCAGGAAAAAATATTAACAGCGACATTTGCAGTATTCTACACATTGCAGCCGGAAACAAAAAGAAGCAGCATATACAACAACAACTAAGTCTCATGAAAATGGTTTATAAAAAAAACTTCTAAGAACTAAGAAGAGGAAGAAAAATATTATACAATAACATAATAACAGATAAAATTAAAAAAAAATTGCAGAGCGACAAAAGTATATAACGAACCTCAAAGGCTGGAACTGAGGGAGTGAATGCAGAGCCGCAGTGAGTGGCGGGCGGGTTAGAGAGAAAGGTATAAGAGGAAGAAGAAATATGGATGTGCCGTGCGTTTTTAGGTCAAGACTGAAGATTTCGAAAGAGGGAAGGAAGAGAACAAAGTTAGGTCTAGCAATGGAAAGAGGGAAGGAGGAGAACAAATTTGGGTTTAGTTTCTGAAGCTTTCTACCCGTGAAAATGGAAACAAATTAGGTATACACAGAGAAATCGAAAGAGGGAAGGAGGAGATAGGACAGAGAAATCGAAAGAGGGAAGGAGGAGATAGGACAGAGAGAGAGAAATCGAAAGAGGGTCTGTTTAGGTTTATTGTTAAATTTCAAAACGGCCGTGTTTTGGGCAAAATGGGGGCAAATGAAAATTTTTTTGGGAAATAAAGGGGGGAATTTAAGTGTTCAAAATATTGCTCAAGTTTTGACATCCCTCTTTTGAAACAAAATGAATTTTTCAAATTTTTGTTAAATTAACTTTACAAATTCACTTATATAGATGACTCATAAAATTCAATTTATAATTCATCCATAAGTGCTTAAGGCAATACAATTTAAATAATTAGTAGTGATAAATTTCTATGGAACCCTATATAATTATAAAATTTAGTGTT
The DNA here is from genome assembly GCA_947685225.1 of Garcia nutans. Classification (NCBI taxonomy): domain Eukaryota; kingdom Viridiplantae; phylum Streptophyta; class Magnoliopsida; order Malpighiales; family Euphorbiaceae; genus Garcia; species Garcia nutans. The sequence goes on along the minus strand of CANTUV010000024.1, from coordinate 7,242,136 downwards.
GATGTAAATTAGATTGAGCAAAAACTAAATAAGTCTAACATTGAAAAATTTTAACGAATACTTGTATATACTTATATATACTTGTATATATGAATAAGCAAGTCCACAAGAATACTTGTATATATATTTGTATTTGTGATTGTGTTCTTTTATCAGTTAATTGTATTGGAAAATTTGAGTGCAAGGGCAGTAGGTTTCACAGGTATATACTAATATATACTTGTATATATACTAATATAAACTTGTATATATTTGTGTATACTAATATATATACTTGTATATACTTGTATATTTACAAGTATATATATTTGTATATACTAATATATATACTTGTATATACTAATATATAATTGTATATACTTGTATATATACTAACATATACTAATATATATACTTGTGTATATACTTATATATATACTTGTATATATTTATATATATACTTCTATATACATGTATATACTTATATATATTTATAATATATACTTGTATTCCTACTTATATAATATCATATTATATCTAAATCATTATTTAACATATACTAATATATATATATATTATATACTAATATAATATATATTTATATATACTTGTATATATACTAATATAAACTTGTATATATTTGTATATACTAATATATATACTTGTATATACTAATATATAATTGTATATACAAGTATATACACTAACATATACTAATATATATATATATTATATACTAATATAATATATACTTATATATACTTATATATATACTAATATAAACTTGTATATATTTGTATATACTAATATATATACTTGTATATACTAATATATAATTGTATATACTTGTATATATACTAACATATACTAATATATATACTTGTGTATATACTTGTATATATACTTGTATATATTTATATATATACTTCTATATACATGTATATACTTATATATATTTATAATATATACTTGTATTCCTACTTATATAATATCATATTATATCTAAATCATTATTTAACATATACTAATAAGTATATATTATATACTAATATAATATATACTTGTATATATACTAATATAAACTTGTATATATTATATCTAAATCATATTATATCATATTATATCTAAATCATTATTTAACATATACTAATATATATATATATATATTATATACTAATATAATATATACTTGTATATACTTGTATATATACTAATATAAACTTGTATATATTTGTATATACTTGTATATTTACAAGTATATATATTAACATATACTAATATATTTACTTGTATATATACTAACATATACTAATATATATACTTGTATATATACTAATATATATTTGTATATATTTATATATATATAAGTATATACATGTATATACTTATATATATTTATAATATATACTTGTATTCCTACTTATATAATATCATATTATATCTAAATCATTATTTAACGGTGGACTTTAAAATTTCTAATGGGTTTATGAAATATTTATAAATCCAAACCTTAGCTTTTAATACTTAGTCAGTTTATTTGGCTTAAAGAAAGCCTAACTTCCATACATTGCAAATAGCCATTAAACATGTTATTATTATAAGAAAATCTAACTTCCATTAAACGTCCAAGCTTCTATTTCTGCTTCATCTCTCATTCCTCTTTCAGCTTCATTAGTCGTGGTTCTCTCGCTGCCAAACCCTAAGCACCACTCTCCTAAGCACCACTCTCCTTGCTGCGGTCTTCATTAATGCCGGCCGTCTCCTTGCTGCCGGCCGTCTCCTTTGTCAGTAACTGCATTGTCCCAATTAAGTCGAAAGAAGATTATTTTTTTACTTATGAGCCGTAAGTAATCGTCCCATAGAGATCGTCCCATAGAATTCATTCCTGTGTTTAATCTAATTGAATTATTGCATTGTATTTTCAGATTACTATAATGTTGCATTGATATTTTCAGGTTACTATAATGTTGTTTTGTCCCTTCAATTTTCTGCTTAAATTTCAAGATCTACAGTATGTGTCCATGCTTCTGATGTCTCTGCTTGTTTATAAGTCTTTGGCTAAAATTTGATGCCTATCAGTTGAAATGGTATGTTGAGTTGTGTCAGTGAATTGAGGATTATTTGTGGATTCAGGTTTTTCTGAATGAAGTTGAATGTCTGTTAAAACGTCTGTTAAAATTTATTTTGTTGTGAGATCTATAAACAGAAAACCTTTCACTCCTGACTTGTAACCAAGAAATACGCCTTTCCTTGCTCTTGGTGCTAGCTTTTCTTTTCAATGACAACTTTTAAGTTCTATATGTGAACCCTTTTTCTTTCTCCTTCAGGTTGAACAATTACATAACAGTCCAAGCTTCCTCATGCAACTTTATTCAAACCACAACAACCATATGATAGCTGTCCTCGAGAAACCTTCATAGAAGTTAGCTGCAACATCTGCTCTCGCATCTGAGGTGAATATACTTCCCTTCCAGGTTCTATTTGACTTTTGGGCATAATTCAGTGGTCCAACTAACTGAATTATTGCTCAAATTGCAGAACTGGTCCAACTCAAAGATGGATAGATCTTGGTTGAAGGCTGATAGAAGAACAAGAGAGTTTCAAATAGGTGTGGAAGAGTTGTTAATGTTTGCATTTGAGAATGGGTTTGATGAAACAAAAATTAGTTGTCCATGCTTAAGATGCGCTCACAGTAAATCGTGGAAGGCTCAAACTGTTAGGGATCATCTTTTCCAATATGGTATTGATCAAACCTATACTTGCTGGATATGGCACGGAGAGTCAAATCCAGAAGGGAGTCCTTTAGTTGCTGAAACCGATTGTTTCTCAGAATCAGTTGATCAAACTGGTATAAGAACGGGGCATGATAATGTCGACGATGATGATATTTCATTAGATTCCTCTGATTTCATTAACCATGTTGAAGGTGAACATGAACCCCTTTATCTGGGATGCAAGGGTTATACTAAGATGAAAGCTTTAGTCAAGTTATATAACTTGAAAGCAAAGCATGGCATTTCTGATACATGCTTCTCTGATATTCTTCTTTTGCTTGGGTCAATGCTTCCAAAAGGCAATAGTATCCCTTCTTCCTTCAGTGAAGCCAAGAAAACCTTATGTGCTATGGGTATGGAGTATGAAAAAATACACGTGTGCCCGAATGATTGTCTCTTATATCATGGTGAGAGAGATGAAGATGAGACAATTTGCCGCATATGTGGAGCCTCTAGATGGAAGCTGGACAAGAAAGGAAAAGAATTGGAAGGGGTCCCTGCTAAGGTTCTATGGTATTTTCCATTAATACCAAGGTTGAGGAATTTGTTCAATACAGCTCAAATTGCAAAGGAAATGACTTGGCATGACACCGGGCGACAAAAGGATGGTAAAATTAGACATCCGGCAGACTCACAAACATGGAAGGTGGTCGACCAAAAGTGGCCTGAGTTCGCTTCGGAGACAAGAAACCTTCGGTTAGCTTTATCTACCGATGGATTCAATCCCTTCCGTGGATTATCAACTGATTACTCATGTTGGCCTGTTTTGCTATGTATTTACAACTTACCACCTTGGCTTTGTATGAAGAGAAAGTATATTATGTTAAGTTTGTTGATATCCGGACCGAATCAGCTCGGAAATGATATTGATGTGTTCCTTCAGCCACTTATAGAAGATCTTCAAGTGTTATGGAATGGGAAACAAGTGTATGATGCATATAAGAAAGAGTTCTTCATACTAAGGGGAATTTTGTTGTGGACAATTAGTGATTATCCAGCCTTAGGCAACTTGTCGGGCAATATCATTAAAGGGTATAATGCTTGTACTGTCTGTGTTGATAAAACAAAAGCTACCAGGTTGGCAAATTATCGTAAGACGGTGGTTATGAGGCATCGTAGGTGGTTGCCCCGTTATCATCCATATCGAAGGCAAAAATTAGCCTTTGATAACACCGTGGAGAAGTTGTCGGCTCCTATTCCGTTAACTGGAGAGGAGGTCTTTGAAAGGGTACAACCACTAAGGGGCCATGTCTATGGTAAGACACAACGCCAACCTCGATTGAATAAATGTGAACCTCGACCTATTTGGAAGAAGATGTCTATATTTTTCCAACTTGAGTATTGGAAATTTTTGCCGGTTAGGCATGTCCTTGATGTGATGCATATCGAGAAAAATATATGTGAAGCTTTGACTGGTACCTTGCTAAATATACCAAGGAAGTCAAAAGATAAGGAGTCCGTCCGTCTTGATATGGCTGAAATGGGAATAAGAACGGAGCTGAGGCCAAAAACTCCCGGAAAAAAAGAGAAGTTGCCGACGGCATCTTGGAACTTATTGCATAAAGAAAAGAAGATTGTCTGCTCCTCCTTGGTTGGCATGAAGTTACCTGATGGTTTTTGTTCAAACATTAAGGGTCTAGTATCAATGGAAAATCTTCGACTTGTTGGAATGAAATCTCATGACTGCCATACAATGTTGCATCACTTACTCCCCATCGCAATTCGGTCAGTACTACAAAAACAGGTTAGGTGCACTATTATTAGGTTTTGCCTCTTCTTCAAGGCAATTTGCAGTAAAGTCATCGAGGTGGATAAACTGGAAAAAATGCAAGCTCAGTTGGTGGAGACCATATGCTTGCTAGAAAAGTACTTCCCCCCTTCCTTCTTTGATATAATGATCCATCTCTCAATTCATCTTGTGAGAGAGGTTGAGCTCTGTGGGCCAATCTTCCTTCACTGGATGTACCCTTTCGATAGATATATGAAGACTTTCAAGGGTTATGTACGGAATCGGGCTCGTCCGGAAGGGTGCATTGCTGAGGCCTATGTTGCAGAAGAGGCCGTTGAGTGTTTGGTCAACTTTGAAGAAGCAACTGTTGGATTGCCGAAAAATAGTAGGGATAAGAACGACGCAAAATACAGACCCTTATCTGGTGCAACAGTGATAACGCCAAGTAAGAAGGACTTGCACCTAGCACATTTGTGTCTTCTCCAAAATTGTAATGACGTTCGACCATATTTTGAGTAAGTTACTTCAATTTGTTTTTGTTATTTCCTTATTTTCTGCATTTTGTTTCAAAAATTAATAAAGTTGATTTTACTTGCAGTGAACATATGGCTTCTTTGGTGAAAATATATCCACAACATGAAAATGATGAAGAGTGGCTAAAGAACATGCAAAATGAAACATTCCCTAAGTGGTTTCATAAAAAGGTTAAATCTTATAGCCCAAGTATTTTGCTGCAATTTGCATCAAAAATAGGCCTGTTTCTTTATATATTTTACTGAAAAATAATGAATGCCCTGTACTTGTGAATTCTTTTGAAATACTACAATATTTATCTTCTCTCAAAGGCTATATCATACTTATGGCCAATTTAATTTTTTGGACAGATTGCATCAGAATTACTTGATGAGAAGAATACAGTAACTAAGGATATAATGTGGATTGCAGCAGGGCCTAACAAGGATGTAGCTACATTCAGTGGCTATAGAATCAACGGTGTTACCTTCAGCACCAAAGAATGTGATGATACTCGGCAAGTTCAGTGCAGCGGTGTTTGTGTAGATGCCGATACAATGCTTGTGAAGGGTAAGGATAAAAATATCGAGCATACTTCACATACATTTTATGGAGTTATTACAAGTATTTGGGAGTTGGACTATAACCACTTTAGGGTTCCTATCTTTCGTTGTAATTGGGTAGATATAAACAAAGGGGTTAAAGTAGATGACTTGGGATATACATTGGTTAATTTGAACAAATTAGGTTTTCTAAACGATCCTTTTGTGTTAGGAAAACATGTCAAGCAAGTTTGTTACATAGATGACCCTCTTGAAAAATTATGGTCAGTTGTCTTAAAATTACATGACAAGTACTATGATGAAAGTGATGATGAAAATGAGGGATCTGTAGAAATAGAACTTGAGAATGAGCTACATTTGCCAACGTTCCCATATGTTGATGAACTCGATCAAGAAAACAGTAGTTACATGCGGGAGGAAGAAGAATTGATTCAGCTGTCATGATGGTAATAATTTCATTTGTTTTAAGTTCTATTTTGAAATTATGTCCTGCCATTAATTTTTCCATCGTTTATACTTGCAGGTCCAACATCCTTAATGCCTGTCACAACTCCCTGCTGCCTGTAGAATAAATTGTTTATATCATTCACAATTTAATGAAAGATTGTTTGGACGCTTTGTTGAAAGTTTTGTGTTTCTTATTTAAATTTTTTGAAAGTTTCATTTGTACCTATCATTCGATTTGTATCTTTATTTGACACTTTGTTCAAAGATTTGGTTATATAATTTATTGAATCATGTGGTTTTTGCTCTGACACCATGCTGGTAGATTTGGTTTAACACTTTTCAGTGGAGGATTTCATTTGATTTGTGTTTTTGGATTCATTTGTGTATAGAGATTACCCTCTTGAATGAAGGCATTTTTTTTTCACACTCAGTTAATCAGACAACGGTTTCTTACAAAAAACCGTTGTCTGAACATATATTATACAATGATATGAATAGTTAATCAGACAACTTTTTAAATAACCGTTGTCTGAAACATCTTATCAGACAACGGTTTTTTTTTTACAAAAAAACACTTGTCTGAACGTATATTACACAACGGTTTTAAAACCGTTGTCTGAAACGCTGAATTATACAACACATTCGAAAAAACCGTTGTCTGAAATATCATATCAGACAACGGTTTTGTATTACCAGAAAAATAGTTGTCTGAACATATATTACACAACGGTCCCTAAAACACCGTTGTCTGGTGTGACCAAAATGACAGCTAATAGACAACGCTTAAAAAAAAAACCAAAAACAGTTGTTTGAAAACTAATCAGACAACGCTTTTTTGGAAAAAAAAATCGTTGTCTGTTTTTTTCAAACAATGGTTTTTTCCTTAACCGTTATCTGATGACCGTTGTCTGATTCAGTTTTTCTTGTAGTGAGAACTATCTTGAGTAGAGTAGTTATAGTGTTTAACATAAAGTGATTTAATGTAAATGTATTAAATTTAGTAGGATTAATTCATTTCTTGTAATCTAGATTGGAATTTGATTTTATTCCCAGAGATGTAAACATTATTTATTTGGCTTGAATGAATGAAGTTAATTGTAAAGTGTTAAGTATAATTGTGATGAAGATAGCAAAGTAATGCTTTTGAGATATGGATAAGCTTGCAATTGTTGGAAAAGTATCTTCTTGTATTAAAGTGTTTTTTTATTGAATTATTATAGTTATTTAAGCTTGATATAATTTAATTAACTTAAGGAAGAGTAGAGTTAGTAGTGAATTAGTAACAAATACTAGTCATTTAATATGCACGAGCGTGTCATTCTAATTGACACAATCGTGTTGTGTAAATTCTTTTGCAAAAGACAAAAATGAACTGAATTGTATGGGCATGGCTCTAAAGTACCACACACGTGTTTCCTAAAATTTAAATAAGGAATTATAATTTTAAAATGATATAGTATTTAAATCCTAGCGACAACTAAGGAAGCTAAATACTTAGTAAAGAAATATGATAATACTTATCATACAAAAGTGTATTGAGTGCAATATATATATATATATATATATATATTTGTATATTCAAGATATAGATGGTGTATAAAATATTATATATATATATATATTTGAAGAGAACGGTATAGTGTATTGACTAGAATTATATCTATATATAATATCATAAAGAGAAAATGGTAACTTATGAAGTGTATGGTGTTAGAAAGAATAAACTAATTGAAGTGAAGATAAGTGCATTGTATTGTAAAAGTGTAAATCTCAAAGAAAGAATAAAATATGTGTTTTATGTTCATTAGTATGATAATTATAAAATATTTTACAAATAGTAAAGTAAGTGTGTTACCTAGTGATACATTTCATAAACCTAGTGTTCGGATTGAATGGCTAGCCAGAGGGTTGAAGTCCACAGTGATAGTGGTCACTCTATGCTATCAGTGGATACTCTGTATCACTATATTCAGTGGGCATTCATGCTATATTGGGTCATTAGCCAAATTCTATACAATGGGCATTTATTTGCCATCAGTGATTAATTATCCGAATCTAGAATTTGGAACTTAGTATATGTGGGAAAAAGTGTAAAGATAAGTGAGCTTATTGAAAATATAAATATGTTTTCATATAAACTGAGTATATAAATATAACAACAATTATAACAAGCAAGATCTTTTAATGTTATATCGAATTGAATATTATTGAATAGAAATAATAAAAGTATCTCAAGTATCATATATATATTGACTGAAAATGTCTTGAAAAGTTATTATAAACCATGATGTGCAAGTGACAAATAGAACATAAGTGTTCAGAGTACTAACTAAATGAAAATACTCATTATTAAAAAGAAACGAGTGAACCTTATAAAAAATACACCTTATGAACTATATTAAAAGAATGTTATTAGATATAACGAGGTTATGTTATATTTATCATAAATGAATTATGTATTTATCTTGTAATGAACAAATCTATTGGAAATATTTGTCATATTGACTCAGTTTTAGAAAATGTATCTGTTATTTTATTAATACAAATATTTTTAGTGTAATTATTAGCAAGTATATATATATATATACATACAAGCACCACTAAGTTATAAGCTTAGTGAATTATAAATCTTCGGACATCTAGGTTTAATGGACCAGGTCTAAATTAAAGATTGATGATCAAAGATTTCAAAGATGAGCTGTAAAGTGATTGAAGTTGGATAATGTAGATTATATAAGCATTGTATAATTGAATTGGATTATTTAAAAATGATATAAAGTTTCTATGAGCACATAGATTATTTGTAAATGTATAAACGTTTATAATTATGGATTGACAAGTTTGTAATAGCTAATTTGAATTATGGTAGGTAATAATATTATTGGAGATATTGTAATTTGGATAGGTGTTGGAGGTTAGACGTGCTTCTCTGTAAATGGCATTCAAGAATGAAATATTGAATAGAGAGGAGTGTGAAAAAAATAATTCGGACAGAATTGTAAACAAAATGGTATTAACAATTTATGGTATGTGAATACTAAGTAAGGTATATAAGTCATTGTATTTTGAGTAACATTTTCTGATAGATTAATCGAAAGAATTATCAGAGAATGTTACATGGACACTATGGGCAGGTTTCTCCATGCATAGAAAAATAGATAAAGTGATAGAGGAGTACCTTAGCAGACTCCTCTAGATGGTTTGAAAACTTTTGGGTTTTTGATAAAAATACAAGAAAAATTAAAAATAATTTTAAATTTATCATATTTATAAAATTTTTACCAAAATACCAGAATTTATAAAATATTTATCAAAATACCATATTTTTATTATTTTATAAAGAGTTTACAATGAGTTTATTATGAGTTTATAAATTTTACACAGTTTATAATGAGTTTATAATAAAAATAACTAAAATAACCCTGATAAAAAGTTAAAGTTTTTAAAAATGTGGTAGAGGGTGTCATTTTCTCAAAATTTTTAACAAATCTCAATTCCATGCTATTTGCATGGAAGTGGATTTCTAAATTCTATATAATAATTGAACAAAGGTTTTGAGGATCTCTTACTCTTTTGAGAGTGTTTAAAATAAAACCCCATTTACCTTTATCATAACAAAAGTACTAACTGAATTCCCCACTATCCCCAACATTATTAATAAAAGGTCACATGATAACCATCCGAACCATATGCTTTTAAGGGCTTCATTTGAAAAATAGCCCATCTTATTTCATCCACTATGATTGGTTTATAAAGATTAGACAAAGTATCCAAGTCTAGAAAAGGAAAGCACATGATTGACTTATATTGTGGTCAATCACATGCTTCTTCCAAATAGAGCTTAGTAAAGAAGTCCACTATTATGGCTTTGATTGACCCTGGACTCTTTGTCTATTGACCCTATGCATTTCTAATCATAGTAATCACGTTGCTTCTTTTTCTCTATATACCCATTTCATAAAAATATGAAGTGTTATGGTCTCTAACTTTAATCCACTTTATACGAGCTCTCTAAATCCAAAGAAACTCCTCTTAAGTCTCAACCAGCTTAGATCCTCCCTTAATTTATATTCCAGAAGTTGGAGATTTTTTGAATCATGAATAGCTAGAGCTCTCTAAATACCTCTAAGCCTCCGTGGGAACATTTTATTTTTAGTAAAAATCCAAAGGCTTCTTTATTAGATAACATAAGATTAGATGAAAATTTATTTAAGCCTTTAGGATCCCATCATAAAGTTCCAATTCTTTGCCGTAAATCTTTTTAAAATCAAGGTGTAGTAGCCATGGGGCTAAAAAATGAAATGACATGTCCCCTTAATATTTTGACCTTACTCAAGGAGATAAACACTATGCAATGGTAAATTGAATCAGAGGTAAGTGAATGACTTTAGCATCTGTGAATTTGAGAAGCCATGCATTGTTATAGATTGCTCTATCAATATATTCCTTCAGGTTACCCTTTACATAAGTAATTCACTGGCTGTTGAACCCCAAGTCAACCATATGAAAGTTCTGGAACCAACTCTAAAAAGAATCACATGCTGCACTCATATTACTTGAACCACCTTTCTTCTCTGAACTACACCATAGGGTATTAAAATACCCCAGCCAGTAACTAAAGTTCATTAATAGTTCTAATTAGACGAGAAAACTCTTGCCATATGAATTTTCTATAAGAACTTACTAGACAACCATAGACAATTGTAAAAAAGCATGTCTCATCATTGGACTCTCTTCCTAAAATATGAATGTACTGCCTATATACCTCTAGAACCAATAAAGAGATTGAATCATTCCATAAAATCTAGATCCCCCATATGAATCCCAATACTTCCATATGAAAAGAATTTGGAAAACTAGACTTTTTAATAAATTTATCTGTTTGAAGACTACTTATTCTCACTTCAAAAAGTGCGAATAAATGAATCTTTTTAACATGAAATAAACTTTTAAATGCATTTGCAAAATCTTTAGATGCAAGCCCCTAGTAATTCCATATACAAAAATCTAAATCCATAAAAATGAAGAATAAAAAATGGTGTTATTCAGTAGGTATCTCCAAACTCCAGTACTCTTATCAATAACATAACCACTCGATAGGTTAATGTGAGCCAAGGATATAGCCCTCACTCTTAGCAAACTCGGCATTGCTTAGGGTCTAGCACTTAGGGATCATGAGCATAAACTCGGAGAAAGGAATCACCACCTGAAAGGCTGAAAAAGAAGGGGTAAAGACTCCCATTTAGGAATCCCCAACCCGATACTAGGTTTGAAAATTAGGTATGCATGGGGAAGGTAGGAAATAGCTTAGCACCCCATACACTCGGTTCATTAGAATCGCCCTTCCCTTTTTATTCTTGTAGTATTTCATTTGTGATTATCAACATATTATTTAAATATATATCATAACCAAAAAATAAAAAGAAATATGAACATTATATAAAAGTAAATGATAAATGTATGAATAAATGTATATGAAGATGAAAAATAGGCACCCATTTACGTAGAAACATGTCATTACAACATGAATGTTCAAAAGAGAAAATTACATCTAAAGGAATAAGATACAATAAAATTACAACATAAATAACCTACTACATCAGTTCTAATGAAAGATAAAATTATATTGATGTATACCTAATACATCCATTCTAAGAAAGTGAAATAAATATATATGCATGAGTATGTTATGGAAACGTGATGAAAATAATAAGCATATAAAAATATGAAATCAATAGAACATATAATAGCAGTAACAACCCTTATAATAACAATAAAAAAAAATCAAACATATGATGATAAAAATGATAAATATAAACCATCCACATTTAACAATTAGACACAACATAGGACATTAATGATCAAACTCAATATAATCAAAATAATCACAACAACCGAAATAAGTTTATAACAGTATAATGAAGACTATCATGGTAACAGTAAAAATAACAATGATAAAGAGTAGGTCTCCACTTATCAGCAACACATATTATAGACCAAACATGCAACTTAACAATAGAAAACAAAATAAAACATAAATACATAATCTCATATCCACTTTCAGTTTTGTTTTTAAATGGTTTAAACATGTTTATTGTTTGTTATTTTTACTCCTTTATGGTCAGGGGTTCCAAAGTCTTGAAAGTCCATATGTCCAATTTGACTCTTTATATAACTCTTATTGTGCATGGAAGAAGAAGCCACACTAGTAATTATGGCATGAACGCCATAGGAAAGACAATTACATCACTCCATCTAGCGTTACCGCTAGAAAGACTAATGTGGTTGTCACTCACTTAACTGTCACACAACTCTAGGTTGTTTCTTCCTCTCCAACCGAAACAAAGCAACTAGGGTCCTTGTTAAAAAGTCCTTTATGTAGTTTATATGGTGTTCTCCATGTCAAGTTAGTATCTTGTGGTTTTTAAACATTATATCTTAAAGTTTGAGTCTTTTTACTTATTTTAGTCATCTTAATCTTCAAGCTTACACTTTTACAAGTTAATGTATATGTTCTTTGATCATGTTTAGGTTTTATCTATTTTACCATATTAACATATAAGAAGAAATGAGGAAGAAGATAACATCTTACAGAAGCATATAAAGAGAAACAAGGAAAAGAGGATTGATATAATGGCAAGATAACATATTAACACAAACAAACAACACTCAATTAGGCATCAAACACTTAGGAAATATAACTATAGTAACCTAAATGAAGGATTGGAACATGATACTTCTATTGTTAGTTCCTTTGTTCATTAAATAAGAAGAAATGGAAGGGAGGTCCTCAAGGATCTGTCTTAGCCCCTTTTGGACTACTACTTCTTCAATTGTTGTTGTAATGGTAAGAGTTGGTAGAGATCTTGGTTTTGTTTTCTGCTTGAAGGAACAAGAAATGAAGAAGGAAGTACTTTTATAGCTATTCTTCTACTGTAGCAATGCCTATTATTTTTATAGTTTTTCTTCCACTATAGCAATGGTTACTATAGACCTACACGTAAATCTTTCTCTGGATCTTCTCTTAAAGGTAGTTTCTATCTTTTGCTCTTTATTGCTCTCTCTTTTAAACAATAGCTTAAATAATGAAGCTTCTCTTAAATTGCCAAAAGATCCTTATTCTAGTGATCAGTAGCCTATCTATAGACTATTAAAGGCTTCCTTCAAAAGATATCAAGGAATGGCGTAATTTCAAATTAGTGGTGAGAAAGCTTATGGAGTGAGCTTAATTTGTAGCGTAAAGATGTAGCAAAATATGTTAGCATGATATATTTGACAGCACTCTCACATCCATGCCATCAAAAATCCCCACATCAGTCCCTCTAGTAGGCACACCATAAGGATTGGCGTGGGAGACATCCATGCCACTTTCTTGGCTTTTTCTTCAGATGGAGTCTTTTGGGTCCAAAACAACAATCATCCTTTCTCTATAGCCCCATTAGCCATAATTAGCCATTATTCAGGTATTTCTTCAATTTGTCTAGACTAACAAAAAACTATGGTATCTACATCTAGGTCTTTGCACATCGTCTAGTATCATTACTTCATTTTCCACCTCACTAGAACCACTCAAATCTCTATCTAAATCCATCTTCTATTTTTTGGGTTCCAAAACAGAGAACTGGTTGATTGCAAGTGCTATATGCATTTAATAGTCCTGGATAGTTATTGCTATATGGTTGTTTATATTTAGAAAGGTCATATTAGGCATGAGGGAAAAGGCACTCTTAGGGAAGGCTGAAACCATGTTCAAATCAACTTACTTATCACCTTTATTACTAGGTTATATGTTATGCAAGGGTCCTTACTTATCTCATGGCTCGTTGGTTGCTTGCGTGGCCTACATGGCTTGCATGCCTATAGGGCCTTTGTTAGCCATTAACTTATTATACTTTTTATTTTCTAGTGATGTCTATTTCACAACTATTGAATTTTAGTTGTCTATAGAAGTTGACTAAAATATCATTATAGGACTAGGATTCACATCTCCCCTTTTAAGGGTGGTATCTTGAGTGGGAGCAAACAAATCGTTTAGTTTTTTTAATGTATCAAATCTAGATCCTTCCTTAATTATGAAAATATTATTGGTTCGATTATTCCTTAATCTTTAAAAACTCGATTTTCTTCCTTTCCTAGTAACTTGCATAAAGGCGAAGAATCGTCGTCCTCTATAGCCATATTTTTAGGCAAAGTCAATGACATCTTGTCCACCTCCTTGCCAATGGTAAATTTTCCATTATGGAGGGGGAGCCTAGAGACTAGGTGACCATATAGTCCACATTCATAATAGATTTTGGGAAGCCCCTTATATTATATGTTGTGAACTTTACCATCAATGATAATTTTATGGAGCAACGGCTTATTAAGATCTAATTCAACTGCAATATGGGCAAACTTCACTATGCATATGTTTTTAACATTGTAATCTATTTTAACAACCTTTTCAATCATATCTCCTATAGCTCTTAAAACCCTCTTATGATAGAGGTGGAGGGGAAGGCTAGGGATATGTATCCATGCCACTACTAAGTTAATGGAGTCCTTAGAATAATTAAACTCTAGATGCTAGGACTTCATAACAAAATTATGTCCTATGATCATCCAATAACCCTTGACCAATATCCTCTTAAAACCCTTAGTCATTTTAAATTGAACTATAGAAAATAGTCCCCATCAAAGTCTATCACATGGAAATCACTTATATCATGCCACAACCCTTGAAATCTTAAACACAAGGTATGGTATAACCAATAGGACAACCCAAGAGTTTCATGATAAGGTTGTTTCCCATGGTTTACAAAGGGTTGCTTTAATCCTTCATAATAAAACCATTTTAAGTATACCATTATTCATCTCACCCAGCAAGTCATCATCCTCAAAGGTTATATCATCATAGTTAGTAAACAGGTAAATTCCATATTTTTTTTCTCCTTCATGAGGATATCTTTGAAAGATAGAAGAGATTTATCCATGTCGCTAGGGTTATATATCTGAGGGATGGCCATCCCTTATCCGCTTTTTTTCAGGAATAGTCATTCGGTACACTGGGCAATGATAGAGACTCTCCCTTAGCTGAGGGATCTATTTCCATTCTAAGGTTTCTCCCAACAAATAATTTTGACTCTATAAGAATAATACACTATGATACTAAATAAGTTTCTCAAGGCTAGTAAAATAACTTTACCCTCATACATTTTAAGATGAGATTTTTTAATCTCTAATCTTGAATGCCCTAAGATCTTTTGATCTTTTTCATTGACTTGCTTGGATATAATTTGACACTTCAATCTTCGAGTAATATAGTATTGAGTCTTCATATATGATTTTTTTTAGATTTAGAATGTCTTCATGATTAAGATCTTCAAGTTTCTAAAAATATTTCTTTTTTAATATTTATAACTTCAAGTCTTTGATATATTGTCTTCCATCTTTAGATAAGCTAAAAGCATAATACTCTAATTTTCATATGAGTTTTGGTAATCATCAATATGAACTACAATTTTGATATTATTATTTAGTGTTCGCACTTTAAAGTCTACACTAATAATATTGTCAAAAACTACTGATGTGGCATCTGTGTGGCATAACGTTGTAAACCTATGTAGATTATCATTTATGCCACGTGGAAGCTATTTCAAAATCTTTTGACAGAATTGAAATTATAAACTTCAAGGTTGAAAATCTCACACTTTACCTCTATGCACTCCAAAATGAAAACAACTATAATCACATGATACTTTTTTTTTGTACATTTTTCCTCAATAATAAATTAAACATTATAAAGTTTTATATGTTTTAAGTATTTTTATAGTCTTGTAAATTAAAATTCTTAATATTTTTATCCAATTCTCAATATTACAATAAAAAAAAGATTATTGGAGAATATTTTCTAAAATATTGTTGTATTTGAAAATTCTTTTTTAGAAATAAGTTACTTTCAAAAATGTGGTTAAATATAGTTTTCATTTTAGTCCTAAAGATTTTTTAAAATGGCAATAAATTTATATTTTTCTCTTTTTTTATTTTTTAATATGAATAAAAAAATAAATTCTTATAATTAGAGTTTTAAATGAATCAAAACGAGTCTTAAAATGGTTGAAATTGATTTTGTTTACATGTGATTTGAATTTGAGCAGAGTTGAGCTTCATATTAAACTTAAAAAAATTATTGAAGATCAGCCAACTTTTTGAGCGAGTTCGAGCTTGTTCACAAGCTTGATTAATTTTAATTTTTATTTAATAAGTTCCGTAGAATATATCAATAGTTACATTATATATTATATATTTAAATTTAAATTTAAAGAAGTTTTATTTAAAAAAGTGATATAAAATTGATCATATATTTTTAATAATCCAAGGTTTTCAACTTCTAGTGTATTTGACTATACAAAAATTTCAAGAAAGTTGACTGCATAATTCTGTTTGACTAACAATACTATATTTATTTATAAATGATATATATAAAATAAAATACTGGACCCGCTAAACTTTACTAACTAGTTAGTAAAATATTTTACTTAGAGAGGAGAAAAAAAAAATATTTCACTGAAAAAATGTATTGAGAAGTCCACACATTAAAGATAATCATATCCTTAATTTAAAATATAATAAAATAAGAAGGATATGTTATAAGGATAGTTTAGCTATTGCTTAAACTTTTCCTGTAAAATTGGGTTGCAACTAAATAAGATAATATTTTTTTAATATATTTTTTTAGTATTTTATTACATCTTCCAAATACAATAATATAATCTTTTTCAGCAAAATACAATTCACGTAATATACTTCTGTAAAATATATTTTCAGTAATTAATTTTTCAGTAATTTACCAAATATACTACTAAAATATCCGGTAAAATTTGAAATCCAAAGGTATTTAAAGAGAGTAATTTTATTTTTTTTTTCTTCGAGTTTGAAATTTCTTTTTTCATGTGATTTTGGTGGCCAATTAATTTTTTATAAATTAAAAAAAAAAAGAGAAAGAAGAAGAAGAATGAAGAAAGATTTGAAAATGCATTGTCTTTTTTTTTTTTTTTGTTAAAGGCTGAAAAAAAAAAGTTGATAAATTAGAGGCAGTAAATATTGTAGGTCATTTCATGAGTTATTTCCTTTTATCATAAAGTCACTTCCGTTTAAAGGTTGCTTGAGATGATACTCATATAATAATTTTGAATTGCAGATTTCTTGTAAAATTTTTTTAAAATTAACTTAAATTTTCAAAGATTATTTTTAATTGATTTATTCTAAATCAAACAAGCCATGTCTCAAATATTGATTAAATCATTGATTTTTTGAGCTAATATTTAATAGATTGAATTTATTTTGAATTTCATATAAAATCAACTGAATTGCAAGTTAAAATTTTACTAAGGCAATTTTTGATTGAGCATCCTAATTGTATAAACAAAGGGTGTGAGTTTCTTCCTGTGTGGTTTTTTCCCCTTTGTTTTGAGTAAAAAATTCAGTTAACAGTGATGAAACCAAAATTTAATTGAAGAAGATTAAAATTTTAAAATAAAAAAATTATATTTGATATATAAATTTATTATAAATAAGTTTAACATAAAATTAAATGAAAGTAATTTTTTAATATTACAGTAATATAATAATTAATTTTTGTTCTAAGTTTCTATAAGTTATATTAATAATTTTTTAATTAATTATTATTATTATTATTATTATAAATTTAAATTTTTTTGTACTAATATGAGCAAAATTATTTAGATAGAATTGGATAAAAAAAAATCAGCATTGACTATTAAATAAAATAAAATAATATGTTAATAAATATGAATTAATAATAAAAATAAAAAATAAAAAGTAATATATATATATATATATATATATTTGGTTGAAACTGATATAAAAAATTTGAAATTAAATTTAGTTTTTAAAATAATTTTAGTATAACAAAAAAGTATAAATAATTTAAAAATGTAAACATTTGAGGGGGTTAAATCAAATTTAATTTTTAAAATCATTTAAGTATAATAAAAAGTTTTTAAATAGTTTTAAAATAAAAAGAGGGGGGTGGGAAGGTCAATTAAAAAATAATGTTAAAAAAAATATAAAAAATTATTTAGAATATCAAATTTTAGATGTGAAGATTTGAGAGGATGATGACCATTCTAATTAAATATACTTCTTTCGTTTCATTTTAAATATTATGTAGGAATTTTTTTTATTTTAAATATTATTTTTAAAAATTTAAGAAAATATTAATTAAAAAATTTTAATATTATTTTATTAATTAATAAAAAATAAATAGATGAAAAAGATAAAAAATAATATATAAGTAAATTATAATAAAATTTTTAAAGAATTTATAATGATTAATTATTTTTTTAATTTATATATATTATTTTTATATAATATTTAAAATAAAATATAGGGAGTATATAAGTTTTGTTAAAAAAATTAATCATTAACTAAGGGAATTAAGTGCCATAGTTTGACAAAACTGTTGACACAGAAATAACCTTTTGAAAAGTGAGGAAATGGCAATTATCGAAAGAACCCAATCTTCAAGAAAGTTTAACAGCATAAAATCAGCTTGCAAAAACCAAAGAAAATGCTGAGTGAACTCTCTCATATTAGTCTTACAATTGGCCCCACCTAATAAGAATGCTTTTTCCTTATTTAATTTTTTTATTTTTTTTATGTTATTTATATATTAATATTATTTCTAGAAGGTCAATTTAAATATTGACATTTATGGATACTTTGGCCTAATTGTTGATAATCTTGAAGAAATTTTTCATTTGAAACGAAGCCAACTTTCAACAAAAGAATCTTGAATCGACCTTTAGAGATCGCTAATTATGTAAAATTCTTCAGAAAATCTAATACTATTCAAATATCAAATTGATGAAAGTTCTAAGAAAAATCTAATAATTAATTACTAATTATATACATCCATTTTAAATGTCACAGTTAATAATTTATATTGTATATTAATTATATAATTAAAAACTTAACAATAAATATAATTTTTATATTTTATATGTTAACATGTTGCATATAATAGGTATATTTACAAAAATAATTTAAAAAATAAAATATTTTTTTCAATTTTATGGTATTTGAAAAAAAAAATTAAATTTACGCTCTTGGCACTTTTTGCTTACAAAAAATACAATAAAAAAAACATATGGATCACTTTTTTTTTTTTGTTCAAACACTATAGCTGTATCTAAACTTGAAATATATTGTCCAATTTTTTAATTTTTGTTGTACTTTTTTTTTTTATTGAAACCTTGCAGCTGTTATTTTTTTTATTTATCTAAACCCTGTTTTTCATTGTACTTTTTTTAATCTTTTTTCATTTCTCTTACTCATTAATTAGCATTTTAAAAACTTTATATAATTAAAAAAATAATTAAATTAACTTGAAATATAATTTATGATAATTAACTTTAAATTATTTTTATACGTATATTTTTATATATTTTATTTAATTTAGACTTTTTAAAATAATTTAACATACACTATAAAAATTATTTAAAATATTTTTTAATATATAACATAATTTATATTTTTATATACATATATCTAATTATATGTAAAAAAAATATTTATATATAACTAAATATATTTTCATATATATCTGATTATACGTAACATATATACATATATATTATTATTATTTTTAAATTCAACATAAATATTTAGTTATGTATACCATATATGTATATATAACTAAATATATAAAATAAATATATTTTATTATTTTTTTAAAATTTAATACATATATTTAATTATATATAACATATACCCATGTATATTATTATTATTTTTAAATTTAAATCTATATCTAATTATATATAATATATATCTATATTTAACTAAATATATAATAATTATATATTATGTATTTTCTTTTAATTCAATATATATATATATATCTAGTTATATATAATATATATTCATATTTAACTACATAAAAAATTATTTTTTTTCAAATACAGCACAATAAAAAATAAAAAAATAAAAAAACAAAGGAATAAAATTTAAAAAAATACTAGACACTTTAAAAACAAATAAAAAAGGAAAAAAATAGTACAAAAAAATAAACAGATAAAAAGAAAATAAAATAATCAGTTAAAAAGAAAAAACAAACTAATTAAATAAAACAATGAAAAATTAAAAATTAAATAATCAGTTAAAAGAAGAAAAAAAAAAAGGCAACCACGTTAACTTTCGTATAATTAAAAAAGGAAAAGTATAAAAGTGTAAAAAAAAAGTTTTAATAGTGTAAATGAAATAAGAAGTTAAAAAAGCGTGTATTATTATAATAACTTATCAATTTAGATATTAATTATTTATTAATATTTATTTAAATATATTTATTTATTAATATTTGATATTGTAACACTTCTCGTTTTTCAGTCACTTATAATTAATAAATTATATATATCATTACCAAAATTAAATGTACATATTCACCTATATACTATTATTATTATTGTCGCACATATAAAATATACGAAGATAAAATAAAATTATGAATTAATTAATAAATAAGTTTAATATTCAAATTGATTTCAAAAAAAAAGTTTAATATTCAAATTTTTTATATAATTAAAATGGGTATAATTCATGACAGTAATATCAAGATTAAAAACCGTTACATTAATATCATGTGGTTTTGAAACTTAATTTTTAATAAATCTTTTGAAACTTTCAATTTTCTAAAACAATTTTAGAATGGTTATATGAAATCGTTCAAAGATCCAGATTACGTAATTTTAATTTTTAAGGAGGCAAAATGTTTTATTATAATATTTTACAATATATAGTTAAAATAAGTTAGATTTATATGTAATTTCATTTGTCAATTTATTATTATTAATTGAAAGATTAAAAACTATTCTCATTGATTAAGCATATGGGTATTAATTATGTATCAAAACATAAAAACAATTAATGTTTGGTTTTTAGAATTCATTGCAACACTTTATATTTGTAGTTTTTTAAGAGTTTTTGCTCTTCATTAATTTGTGAGTTTATACTTTATACAAATTAATTGTCTCTGCTTAATCTATGAATGATATATTACAATTTTCTTACGTTATTCTCTTAATGGATTGAAAAATTAAAAAATTAAATAAATTTTATAAAAATTTAATTAATTATTTCTTAATAAAATGGAAAGCCAACTCAACTCAATAAAATCTTAATTTCAAGTTATGTATGATTGACTATATGGATTATTTATTTTACCCGGCTCGATTTAACTATATTTTTTTAAAAAAATGTAAAGTCATAAGATTATTTTGAATTATTTTTGTCCAAATTAATTTAAATTTATCTCTGTTCCTTCTAAATATATCTACTTTAATTTATTCAGTTTTTATAATTGACACATTATTAGGTCTTTATTTTGCATTATCAAATTATCTCAATTTCTAATCTCTTATTTTATCCTAAATTTACGTTATGCATACATTTTCTCTAGTACACTTATTACATATTATAGCCATCTTAATGTGTCTACATATCTATTTTATTATTTTTATTTTTTCAACATACATCTTATTTTTTTAATTATACATACATTTTATTTATGTGTTGTTATTTTATTATTTAACGCTCATTATCATATATCATAGCAAACTATATTACAATACGGTGAAATTTTTCATTCAATTATATGTATAGTTATTAAATAAAAAATTCATTACGTAGGATATTTTAAATTTTAAGAATAATTTTAAATTAAGTTCTTGCAAAGTAATGTCAGTAAGAGATTAATGTATAAGAAATAACTCCTACTGACATGACCTTTATAAGAAATTAATTTTAGAATTATTCTTAAAATTTAAAAAATCCTCCATAATAAAATTTTGATTTAATACTTACAAATATATATATTATTATATTTTATTTTTAGAAATTGAATTAATAAAAATATAATAAATCCGATATCAATATACTGAAATATTAGAAATGTAACAAATGAACTCTATAATTAGTAATAAATTAATAATCTGAAACCCTTACTTAAATTTTCTAAAATACTTAAAAAAACAAATCTAATTAAAAAAAATAAAATAGAAAATAGAAAATATGTTTAATATCATATGACATTATCCGATTGTCGACATGGAGAAAAAGAGAATAGAAGGGGAAGTGTTTTTTTTCCTCCTTACCTTCTATCATTGAACTTCTTTCCCTCCTTTTTTTTTACTTAGCCAAAGTAATATCGCTCTCTAGAGGATACTTTACACTCTTCATTAGATCAATGCACTTCATCATTTTTATAGTTTAATTTTTCTATGTGTCGTCCCTCAACTTCACGCTTATCGTCTCTCATCCCATTTACTGTCACTACCATTAACAATAAATTGACTTGATATTTTATACAGCGTCACATTAGCATATATAAACCGATGCGGTGTTATGTCAACTCTCTAAAAGATAAGTTACACATATTGCCATCAATAATATGTTGTTTCACTTTGTTGACTTTCAAATTTAATTTGTAATGAAAATTAAAACAAATAAATATTCATGGAATTAAATTTATATTTATTTTCAACCACCATTCCATCATCGAGTGGCCATCGACGAACAGGGGCGGAGCTGAGGAGAGTCGTGTAGAGGCTGACAATTCCTCCACCGGCGGCACTGAACTAATATATAGGGGGTTTGTGTTACCGGTGGTGAGTGTTGCAGAGAGAACGGGAGAGCTCCGCCCCCCTGCTCTTGTTGCGATTGCGAGAGAAGAAGAAACGCGTGAGAGATTGAAGACAACCTCTCACGCGAAATTACTATTTTACCCCTCGGGCTTTAATTTTTTTTTTTTTAATTCTATTAAGTGAAACGGCGCACTTAATACGGTTTAAAAAAAATAATAAAGCCAGAAACAAATGCTGATGGTTCGAGAGAAGAAGAGAGACCGAGGGCGAGAGCCAGAGGCGAGAGATTGAGAGAGCAGAGACAGAGGGGCAGAGCCGCAGAGAAAAAATGAGGAGAGGCGGTGGTCCGACCATCGGAGACGGCGACGTTGCAACACCGAGCCTCCGGAGACGGAGACGCTGCAACACCGAGTATGCAACCAGGTTTTTCAAATTTTTGTAATTTTTTTATTCCCTCAAAAAGTCTCTGGTTCCGCCACTGGCGACGGCTGAATCCACCCATTGCCAAGTATCCAAAAATTCCATAAGGTTGATTTCCACAGTAAGTGACATTTTCAAAGTTAGTTTGCAAAAATTCAACTCCAGTAAACATGAAAACAACTTCTATTGAATTTGATTTCAATGTTTTTAATCCTATAGATATGTTTGTTTTCTAATTTTCGAGCGTTGTTATTATGATTAATTGTTATGTCGAGGTAAAAAAAGTATTGAGTAAAAATGGGGAAGTAAAATTTTCAAGTTGATTAATTTTTGCTTGATACCTACTATTTTACCTACTTGTCTAATATACCTACTTAACTCTCATGCATCTACATATTATATTTATTTATAAATATATAACTAAATATTATATATATGAAGTATGCATCTTGCATATATGTGTGTATATTCCCTTATGTGATGATTTACATGCTACGCCCGTTTGCTAGATGGGATTAGAATAACATAGAATCACATAGGACTGTGATATGTATTCTAATATTGACACGAGTTTAAAATATGATGATGAGCTTATAACTGACGTAATGATAAAAATTTGCTCATTGCTTATTAGTCGGATGATATTATTTGACTATGATTATGATAATAAATCTCAAGCATTAAATTTTATGAGATAGTTTTTGGACAGATCTCTAATTTTAAATTTAGTGTGATTCGTGTGAACTGATTCCTATCATTGATTGATTTTATAATTTATTGTATGATTGATATAATATATGAGCATATTCTTAGCAAGAATAAATATATAACACTAAATTTGTGTTACTTAATATTACTCATCGAGTCAAAGGATAACCATTGATAATCATTTTTTTCTCCATATTACAGATTGAGCGTAAAAGTATATTTTATGGAGTTACTCATGTATTCTATTTCTCAGTAAAAGAGTCCATTTATTTGTTTTAGTATAAAATTATATATAATTATTTTATATTGATTTATATTGTTTTCAATTGATTTTCTACTTTATATTCTTGTGGGGATAATGGGGCTAGTTCAATCGGATTGTGTAATATTTTATTAAGCAAAAAGTTAGTAATGAAATAAGATTATTGGGATGATAGCCCTAAATAGTAGTTATATGATGTTTGTATAAATTCAGCTTAATAGGTGAATCCACAAACAATGATAATATAATAGTATAGTTTTCTCATATTAGTTAATCAGGTTGATTACGAGTTCTAAAAAAAATCACGTGATTTTTTGTTCTCTAGTACCAAGTCACATGTCCTTAGGTTTGTATCTTGATAAAGAAAAATTCTACTATTATTTGTGTTTAAATAACCTCATTTTTCTACTTTTCTCACACAAAATGTAATAAGTAGATTGTTAGAGAGACAAAAGGAGGAGAAAATGGGGATGGGCAAATAAAAATGTGAAAATTGTGAGCTAAAAAAACCACACGAACTTGAAAATTTTTATTCAAACGGAATGGATGAAAATTGTGATAAATATTTTGAGCACCAAATGGTTAAAAATAGAGATGGATTCTTCTTACAATCTATTTAGTAATAAGATAAGAATGTCCTTAAGCAAAAAAAAATAATCATTTTAAATGTAGTTAAAAAAATAACTTAAAAATATTAATTATTGGTATTGAAATTATTAATAATTTAGATACATATTTAAGGTTAAAAATACTAGGCATATAAAAGGGACATGCTAAATAGATACGAAATCTCATAAATTTGCATCGTTTATTTATTTTATTGCCTAAAATTTTAATTTAATTATATAATTTTCTAAACTTATAATTTTTTAATTTATAAATGTAAATTTATTAAGTCATACTAAATTACTAATGTATTTATTTAATATAAAATATAAAAATATAATAAATAAAATAATTAATACTCATTAATATAAGAGGTCTGTTAGTAAAAAAAGAAAAAAAACAAATAAGTTTAAAAATAAAAATTTATATAGCAAAATTGTTCATATAACAAAATGAGTAAATTCTATAACTTTAAGAGGGTATATGTATTTGAGAAAGAAATAACTTTTAGATTAGATATAAATTAAAATTTTTAATTTTTATTTGGTAAAATTAAACCCCTTAATTATATGAGTTGGTGATATTGAGTCTTTTTATAATGACAATTAAATTTATATTTTTATACATTATTAATTGAGGACTCAATATTACAAATTAAAAGTTCAGAAATTTAATATGTAAAATACATAAAGTTTAAAAATTAAAAAATATATTAGTTCTTAAATTTTCATCAAAATATACTATTTTATTCTAATAGTTATACAATTTTAATGATAATTAAAAATATGAGTTTAATATTTATTAAAAAAATTTAATTTTATCAATTTGTATAATTAAGAGCTCAATTTTATCAAATAACAATTTAAAATTTTATTTTATATCTTATCTAAAGATTAGGGTGAAAAAAAAACCTAATTGCTTTGAGAGAAGGATATAAGATGTATGGGATATGATGAAATGTAATATGTATGGGCATGGGAAGCAAATCTTAAAAGGTAATCAAAAAGAGAAAAAAGGTATTGTTTGGGCACCCCACGACTCCCCCACCTGCCCAAGATATGGTATGCGCTACATGATTTCATTTTTGGGAGAAAAAGCCCCCCCTTGGCTTACATCATCTGTATCTCTTCCCGGATTTTCAGGGCCCCACTCCCCTCCACGCTTTTGCTTTCTTCCTAAATTTCCTTCTCTTTTCTTTCTAATTTATTCACCCTTTTATTATATATATATATATATATTTATGATTTAATTCCACCTCTCCTCTCCTTAACATTTCCCATTCGGATTTGTTTTTCTTTTTTTTATTATTCTTTCATTTTTATTTGTTTTTTTTTTAAATTTCCCATTGCTTGCCCTGTAATTCAATTCAAATATCATCTTGGAAAATTTGCAAGATTTGTTAAGAAATCTGGTCGGATCTTGCTTTGTTGGGTGTGTGGATTTTCTTAGGTCTTTATTTCAATACCAAAATAATAATAATAATAATTAAAATCAAAATTAAAAAGCTTCTCTCCCTTTCTATTCTCCTTCCTTTTCATTAGAGTAGAGAATATGCTACCAAACTAAGAAACCCATTCTTGAAAATCATTTATATTTCTTGGTTTTCTTTCATTCTTTGTTCTTGAGTTGTGTTTTGGATCTTTATTTAATTTTACTTGCAATGTCCGCAGCTACAGATTCTAAGTTTCATGTTTTAGCTGTTGATGACAGCTTAATAGATAGGAAACTCATTGAAAGACTCCTCAAGACCTCATCATATCAAGGTACTTCTACTTTCTTGGCTACCAAACAGAAAAAGAAAAATTTTCCCCCACATGGGTCTCATTCTTTATTTTTTTGAATTGGGTTCTGATTTTCACATATTTTGTTGTTACTACAGTTACTACAGTTGATTCTGGTAGTAAAGCTTTAGAATTTCTGGGTTTACATGAAGATGAACAGAGCAACCCAGAAACACCCTTTGTTTCTTCAAACTACAATCAGGTACTTTTTTTCTGTTTTGCCTTTTTAATTTCTCTAAATGCTTCAATGTCAGGAATTTCTTTTTCTTTCATGATAATTTTCTTTCTGGGATTCTGAAATTTTCTTTGTATTTTTGTGGATTTCCAGGAAGTGGAAGTGAATCTTATTATTACAGATTACTGTATGCCTGGCATGACAGGCTATGATTTGCTCAAGAAAGTGAAGGTAAGCTTTTTTATTTTCTATTCTCTTGTGTCCATTTGCTGTTATCATTATATTCTCCTCTTCTTTTTCTTTTTTAAAATTTTATTTTTATCAATCTTTCTTTCCTTTTTTCCCCCACTGAGATCCAATATCTATTGTTGGAAATGTTTTGTTCTTTTAATTTCTTTCTAAGAATGATATATATTCATTTATTTTTCTAAGTTGTCTTTTTCAGATGAGTTGTTGCCTTGATGGATCGTATTTGTTGCCCACTTTCCAGAGAATGTCAATGAAAAAAATCTTTTTGGAATATATTTTTCCACCTAATTTTTTTTTAAATCTAAATGAATCAATCATGTTTTTAGATATTCAAAGATTTTACTGTCTTTCATTTGAATTTCATGTCATTAAAATGTAAATAATAAACTTCTATAAATTTTTTTCAATGAAAGATTCAAAGATTTTTTGGGTCTTTTCTTTGATTTTGCAGGAATCATCATCTTTGAAAAATATACCAGTAGTGATAATGTCATCTGAGAATGTTCCTTCAAGAATCACAAGGTAAATAAAAAAAATCAGTAAAGAAAAAAAAAATTCCAGATAGATTGAATTTATTTATTTTTTTGCTGTTTTTGGGAAAGTTAAGGAATCTTAAATTTGGGTTATATATATATATATATATTGGTAACAGATGTTTAGAGGAAGGAGCAGAGGAATTTTTCTTGAAGCCAGTACAACTATCAGATTTGAAAAGGCTTAGACCACATATGATGAAAGCAAAAATCAAGAATCAAAATCAAGAAAATCAAGAAAACCAAGTATTTGAACTACCACCACCGCCAGCAGCAGCAGCAGCAGCAGCACCGGCCAACAATAACAAGAGGAAGGCCGCAATGGAAGAAGGGATTTCACCAGAGAGAACAAGACCAAGATACAATGACATCACCAGTGTGGTCTAATTTATCAAGAAGATCTTTTTTTTTTTTTAAATTTACAATGTAATTTAAGTATTTTTTTTAAAATAGAATTTAGTGGTGGTTAATACAAAGGCTGAATAGGAACTGTAGAGAGTTTTTTCATGTATTATACATTTTTAAACATATTTCTTTCCAATTTTGTTTATCTAATTAGACTAAAAGGACCCACAAAAAAAGAAAAAAGAAAGCTTTTTTTTTAAAAAAAAAAATACTCGCAAGAGAGAAAAATCTAAGGTCAGTAAGAGGATCTTTAAAGTAAAGATATGGATTTCAATTAGGCTATTAAATGCAGCCTTTGTTTGAATTGACCAATTTCTCTATTTTTTTAATAATTTTATAAATTTAGGTACTTTTATTTTGAATTTATTAATTTATTACCATGATATTAAAAATTAAAATTCATGTGTCACAGTTATTTCGAAAAATTTCTATTAATTTCATGGGAGTTTTATATTTCATTAGAAAAATGTTAATTAATTTTCTGGGAGTTGTGTTTCATGAGTATTGAGATGATTAAAGGCGCTAGTTTTTGAAAGGAAAATTTAGGTATAATTTTTTTTTTTCATTATATTAGCCTAACATATTACTAAATTTTTAAGTAGATATTTATTTGAATCAGAGTTGTAATAATATTATAATAATTGCAATAATATTATAATAAATTAGTCATGCTAAAAATTATTAAGTTTTGAAGCCATAATTAAACCAAAAAGGAATGTAAAGTTTTGTCACAAGCAAAAAAAGTTTTTTGGTAAATCAGAGTTACCAAGTTTTAACGCGGAAAATTTTTATTAAAAATTAATAAAAATATATTTTTACTAGAATTTAAATTCTGTGTAAAAATTGCTTGAAAACAAAGGATTATCCATTTTAAGTATTATAATTGGGGAGAGGAAATCAAACTTGGATTCACTAAGAGAGATGCAACAAAGAGTTATCTTTATCATATATTTATTATTTAAAAAAATGAAATTAAATTATAAAAAATACTCGCTAGAGTCCTAAATTGTTAAATACACTTTGTGATTCATAGTAATTAAAAAAATTAATTGTTTTTATTGAAATTTGTATATAATTTTTATCACACATTTTAATTTAAAATATATTTAATTAAGTAATATTAAATATAAATTTAACAGATATTTAATATATTAAGTATCGAAAGAGTAACAAACATAATTTAATTGTGAAAAAATAATCCCAAAAGTGAAAAATAAAATATTAAGATTTAATTTATATGACTGCATAGGATTATAGTTATACACCCAAAACAAGCGTTGCAAAATTAAAAATTTTACTACCACAAACTGATGGTGCTATTCAGCTCATTATTTTTCTTTTTATATTATAATTGAAACAAATAATCATAGATTTCATTTTATTTAACATTTTGTCAATATATGATGTAATCCATTCGTTAAAATAAGATAAAAAAAAAAGAAACCAAACAAAGAGAGATTTTCTACTTTTGGAAACAAACTATTCCTATTTATTTATTAATTTTATCGAGTAGCTTCGGATCAAAATTTTTGTACTTTATAATTTCAGAATACTGGCTCCTGAAAACAATAAGCGAATCCCCGTGGTCAACACGTGACTTTAATATTAACATTACACAAAGGCTACTGTACATACAAGTCAGTAGTTGTATTTTAATCTTATCTTAAAAAGGATAAATTTGAATTACCATTTCTAAATAAATAAATTAGTTAAATACTCTCCAAGAGAAAAAGCTTTCCATCCCAAGAATATTTGAAGTTTCAACTACAAGCAGTATGAGACTTCAAAGATCACTAAAAAAGAATAACAAATATCTTCCAAGCATAGGCACACATTTACCAAATCATTAAAGATTTACACACCGTAATATGCCAATTTGCATCATCACAACTCAAAATTTTGAATATGCTTCCAATAAGCGCATATTTTGAATCTGAAAATTACTTTTTTACCTTTTAACATTATTCTGTCAAAAGTAAAAAACAACAATTTAAATTCCAAACGATAGAGCAGAATTTCCATATTAACACACAACCCTATTAAACAATATCTGCTTTACCATCACACCAAAATATTGCCACTTCTGATCATCCGATGATTCCACAGGAAATTTATCAAGGAAAAGAATTTCATCTTTTCTTTTCTCCTAAATAATCCTAATTGTCAAGTGTCATATGCTACAAGCTAGTCAATTTTTACAAACCAATAAATACCTCCATAGATTTCTACATCTCAAAGCTTCTCCCCTTCCAAAATGCTATGTACAGACCCTGAGTTTCGACCTGCTCTAGAGAGGAGAAAAAGTTAGTAAGCCCTGTCAATAATCTGAGAGCTAAAAATTGCATTAGAGAGGAGAAATATTGTATTCCCCAATTTTTACTAGTAATCCTGAGTAAGTTTTACTGTGCATGCTTAAGTTACAATACACACCTTTCAATTTGGAACTACTGCTAAAGTGAATAAAAAGCTGCTACTACTAAAATAACAAAACATAACATGATAACCTATTCTTAGCTATTGAAAACAACAAATTGCTTTACTGCCATGCCTGTATTAGTAGAGTTTTATGTAAATGTTCGAACTATAACGACCGGTGACTTGCTTAATTTTCTTAAAAATTGGAAAAAAAGAATATTCTGGATTTAAATCTAAAAATTATTAAAACTTATTTTCTTTCAAATGTCCAAAAACTCCTGATTGGTTTTTGAAGTTGCTTTCTGTTCTAGTAAAAGAAATGCAATTGTCACTGTTCCCCCTACATCTCATAAAAGGTAAAGAGAACTAAGGTAACCTGTCTTTAATGTATTTCATTAGATGGAAAATGAATTCCTAGAAAAAGCCAAGGATAACTTGAATTTTAGTAAACAGTAAAGATCACCAACTCACTAAGATAAAAGTTCTGAGAAATTCATCTAAATTGCAAATGAATCCTGCTGAAGAATTCATTTACAAATGAATAAGAAATAGATTAATACAAAGGACTTACCATTAAAATTTTAGTATTATTCACTTCCAAATTCATCATAAGTCACACCTTCAGATATAGTGTCCAACCTTTTATTGTCTCCTGTAAGGCCAGGGCATCAAATTAGCTTCATACTCTTGCAACATAGCTAACATTATGGAGAATAGCAAAAAAAAAAAAAAACCTTGATGTTCTCTTTCGCGAGAATCCAGGAAGTTTTCGTTGTCTGAGGCTAGGAAGGGTGATCTTGGATAGTTCTCCAATATGTCTGAAAATTTTTTCACCAGGAATAGTTTAGAATTAAATCTAATATTCATAATTTAGCTAGTTAATAAATATTCCCCATAAATTTTCATAGACAATACTAAGTTCAAGTCAGCTACTCATAACTCAACCTGAACGCTGGAAATGAAGACATATTACTCATAACTCTGCCCGTACAAGTATAGGCAACTATTGGGTTGACAAATTACCACTAAAATGATAAAGGTAAGCAGGAGAGGACTGGGGAGTTTCAGAAGAAAAAAAAAGGAAAAGAAAGGAAAGGAGCAAAAAAGGAACATGCCCTCGTCACAACTGGACTAGTCTATGGTGCACCGACACAGAGATGGAGACAGAGAAAAGGTGAACCTGAACTCTGAGCAAAGTCAGCTGCCAAATCAGAGAGACTAAAACTTCGAGGAATATTACTCAAAAATCCATATGAAGAAGTGTCTGCATCCAGAAGCGGTTCATTCAAAGCTTGGGAATTAGACTCTACACTACTGAAAGAAGCAACAGATGCATCTGCAATTGATGGGCGCGCTTCCAGGACATTGCCATCAGCACCAAACATGTAAGGGTTAGTGCCTGAATAACCAGCTTCAGATTTGATCATTCCCCCATTTAATCCTTGCATTAACCCCATGTTTGAGCTCTGTGTTGAAAGCATGTTCAGAGGAGCATCAATTCTATTGGCATGAGCAGATATTTCAACAGCAGTGTGCATACTTGAGTGCAGTGATGATCCACCATTGGTGAATGCATTAGTCATACTTGAACCAAAAGGATGATGCATGTTCTCTGGTTTCACAGCTGGTCCTGTATGCTCTGGGGCATAGCGTGCTGGATTCTGGTGAACTGTGCAAAAATAGAATCAGTTGCCAAGAAGCCAAGGACTCATAACAGGCTTAGCATAATAGTACAATTTGATGGCCCTAAATGCACAACGCTAGCAATTATGTGACATGGATCCACCAATCAATTAGTCATGTCATGTCATACCAAACTTCATTTCAGTTGAAAAATAGACAAACATAAAGGTGATATATGTGAATGATTCAAGAGTTTCAACTTAAAAATTGAAATCTACATTGTTCACTGTACTATTAAGCACATCTTGAAGGAATTAAAAAGAAATGAATTCTATATCACATCCATTTAACAAATAAATGAGTTTTACCTTTATTTTATTGAAATGAAAACATATTTTGAGATTAAGAGAGGAAGACGAGAGAAAGAAAGAGGCTCTTCCAAACGGTCCAACATTTCCCAAAATTATTCGCCTTTCTTTTATGCGTCTAGATTTAAGTGAGGAAACAGCATTGTAAATCATATCCAATGAGAAAAGCCATAATAGGAAGCTCTATGATTATTGACATATCAATATTATTATGCTACATAAGTCAATATCATGCGTGCACCTTAACATAAAACAGGTTCATGAGAGATGATGGGAAGAGAAAAGAAGGCTGACACAATTGATAAGCCAAAACTAATGATTTTCCTGTTATAAATGAGAAAATCAAAATATAAATAATTTTGAAGAACAAAACTCTTTCTCACTGTGATCATTTTAAAAGAAGAACGATACAAAAATGCATACAAGCATCTTCAACAGAGTACAGGGGCACAGAAAAAAAAAAAACTTGGGTGGGCCCAAATTTTCTTCTCTCTCCTTCAATCTCTGGGTTTCACTTACAATCCTTTCAAGACTTCTTTCAAACCAATACATTTTTTATAAAACATGAATTTTTTTCAAAAGAAAATATTATCAATTTTTTTTTAAAAATGAAAATATTATTAACAACAACGGGAGAAAATCAACAGCTGATTCCACAAAAGCAAACATTATCATCATATCATGTCCAAATGGAAGAGAACTAGTCTTACTTGCTAGGATATGAGATCCATTAGAAGCAACTCCAGTTGGACTAATCTGATGCATCAACTGTACCTGTTGCTCAAGCAGCTTGTTGAATTCTATTATTTGGTGCTTCACAGTTAGTCTCAAATAATATGCCTTGAAGAATTCCCGATTCTCTTCTTCAAGCTTTTGCCAAACTAGAAAAACAAAGTAAAAGTTTGTGAACAAATGGAAAAAGTTCCGCCTTTACAAATCAAGATCTAAATATATATAGAGAGGGAGAGAGGAAAGGACGGGGAGGGTTTTAAATGACAGAATCAGAAACAGTAGCAGTAGCAGTGTAGCCGATTCAGCCTCAATCATAATAAATCGTTCTGAATCAGTTGCTGCTGCCATGAATTTTTTAAAGCTACAAAATACTCCAATCAACAATAAAATATAAGTTCATAATAATAATAACAACAATAATAATAATAGTAAAATAATATAAAAGGTTTTAAGTTGATAATTGAAATGGAGTTATGAAACGGCTTAAACATTACAAAATGGCCATTGTCTAAAATCCTGCTGGAGAGGGACTTGTTTTCTTTACAGGTTTAACTTTAACGGATAGAAATTATTAGACCAACTATTTAGAGTAAAACGGTGAGTTCAATAACATTAATAATTAATAATTCCAAAATCTAAATTTGCAAACAAAAAAGTGAATGTATAACTTAAAGTTGCACCTTTAACACTAATACTATAGAATCATGATTTCAAGAGAGGAAAAAGAGGGGGGTCTTGGGGGTGGGGGAATTCCCCCCCCCCCCCCCCCCCAATCCTCTCTCTTATTATTCAAATTAAAAGGAGAGCTCAATCACATGTTTGTAGCACTAAAAACCCTTAATTCAATTTATCTTCTAAACAAGTACAATTGCTTATGAACTTCTTACATGATAATCATAAATGAATCAAGTTGTAGGTAATACACTCAAAACGACACGCATACAAATAAAAAAATGCAAGCTTAAAGCAACAAAGAGATGGACATTTTATGAAAAACTTCAAAAGACCTCTCTTGAAGAAAGTATTACTTGATGCAGTTTTCATATAAAGAAATGCAATACGGTCCGCGATGATGTATGATAGTAAGTGTTGGGCTGTGAAAGGACAACATATGAATAAGATGCATGTTGCAGAGATGAGAATGATAAGATTGATGTGTGGATACACTAAAATTGATAAAATACGAAATGAGCGCATTAGAGAAAAAGTAGAGGGTAGCGCCTATCGAGGAAAAGATAAGAGAGCATATATTGAGATGGTTTGGCCCATATAAAACGTAAACCTAGTGATGCGCCGATCAGGAAAACTGAATTAGTTAAAGTAGAAATAGCCAAGAGAGGTAGGAGTAGACCTAAATTAACTTGGACAAAAGTGGTACAAAATGATCTTACTGTTTTACATTTATTAGAAGAGATAGCCCTAAATCGATTTGAGTGGAAAAGAAAAATTCATAGAGCCGACCCCAATTGACATGGGATTAAGACTTTGTTGTTATTGTTGTTGTTTTCCCTTGGTTTTTAATATTAAAAAAGAAACGCATATGAGACAATTATATATATTTTTAAATAGTAAGGAAAACTTCTACTATGATGAATAAATTGTATGCTCACTTCAAATTAATTGTTCTCGAACTCATCTTATTTTTACTAGAAGTAGAAAAAAAATTACTGGTTCAATAATTCGAAAACTTATACCATGCATTGGTTCAAGATGATACATCATGTGTGTGTTTTTTGATAGGTATAAAGAATACCACATTATAATTTCATCTCTAGCGTGTATGAAAACTTATTCGCAAGAAAATACATCTATAAATTGAAAACATTATACTCATTATTACAGTCCCATATTGGATATCAAGTTATGGGTCCTACAATTGGAGGTTCTAGGATAGGTATAGTGATATTTGATATTTGTTTTTCTACTTTTGGGACCTAGGTTTAACAAGACGAAAATAAGGGCTGGTTAAAGAGAGAACTTTAGGTCTTGTTTAGTTATGAAAAACATTTTGTTTTCATTTTCCAATTTCCTTATCCATTTCCCAGTTAAATAATTTTTCATTTCCAATTTGAAAATTCAAAACATGGAAAACATGTTGTTTGTCTAATCTTCCAGTTTCATTTCCAATTCCACTTTATATGATTTCTTATTGCACGTTTCTTTTTCTATTAAAAACCTATTACTATGTTGGAAATGATTAGTTCTTTATATGATAGGCTCACTTAAATATAATTTTTAAATTTAAAGACAATTCAAATCTAGAACTATGAAGAAAATTATCCTGCAACCATTTAGGGTAACATTTTATAAATTCAAAAAATTTACATATTAATAACCAAGTGGTAAATAACCTTACAAAAATTGCAGCATAGCAATATTAGTTCGATTTGATCCTATCCTTTTCAATGAAAAAAAAAAGTAGGTTGGAGCTTCTTTATAATTTAAAGGCTTAAATGTATTAAAATACACAACGATAAGCATGTTTTGTATATTTAAAATGACCTTTTATTTACTTGACCTCTGAATTGTTGGCAATTTGCTACATATTTTAACTGCATCATAATGGATGCTGATGTGACAAACGACTCATTAGTACGAATCACCCAAATAAAAAATTAGGCATCCTACGTAAAAATGATATTTAGCTAGTTTTGCATATTTAACATGATTTTTTTTTGGCAAATAATTATATGACCGTTTTATTTTTTGGCAAACAAATATATTATATGAAAAAGTAACTTTTTCTCACATTTTAATTTTTTAAACTCAAAATAAAGTACAATAGGATTTGACAAATAATTATATGACCGTTTTATTTTTTGGCAAACAAATATATTACCGTTTTATTTTTTGTCAAATCCTATTGTACTTTATTTTGAGTTTAAAAAATTAAAATGTGAGAAAAAGTTACTTTTTCATATTTCTTAAACTATGACAGAAAAATAATTAAATTTTTTTAAAAAATTAAAGAAATAATTAAATTTTTTTTAAAATTAAAGAAGACATCAAAATTTATATATGAAAAATTAGGGAAGAACCAAAATCTAAATATGATTTCAACGTCTTCTTCAATTTTTAAAATTTTTTTAATTATTTTTAGTCAGTTTAAAAAAAATTAAAAAAGTATCTTTTCTCAAATCATAATTTATAAGCTCAAAATAAAATAAATAGAACTTAATAAAAAAAATAAAAAAGTCATGTATTTATTTGCCAATACTTCAAAGCTCATATATTTATTTGCCAAAAAAAATATCATGTTAAATATGCAACATACGCTAAAGTTCATTTTAACGTGGAATGCCATATTTTTTATTTGGGTGATTTATACTAACGAGTCGTTTAACATATCATCATCCGATATAGTACAATTAACAAATGTATCAAATTGCCAACAATTCAAAGGTTAAATATTTATTTACCAAAAATAAAAGGTCATATTAAATATGCAAAACATGCTAAAAGTCATGTATTTATTATACATTTAAGCCTAATTTTAAAAAAAGTATTAAAACATGTTTTATTAATAAATTAAATAAAATTTAAACTAGATTCAGAAATTTAAAAAAATATCATTAAGGAATTACAGGAAATTAAAAATAGAATAACAAACTAAAAGCTACTGCATAGTGAACCACTATTTACTTCTACTTGACTTCTGCATCCTATATTTAAAATAGGTTTTTAGGTCTACTCGTGCCAATTGCTGGTAAAACAGTACACGCGGTATATTATTGGGCTCAAACATAAACCATAAGCTATCAGCTTTAGCAATGATTCATCTGAGACAAAAAGGTCATTATACCAGCGACAGATTCATTCTTAGTTATTCATAATTAATACGAATCTACTACA
The DNA here is from genome assembly GCA_947685225.1 of Garcia nutans. NCBI lineage: Eukaryota > Viridiplantae > Streptophyta > Magnoliopsida > Malpighiales > Euphorbiaceae > Garcia > Garcia nutans. The sequence continues at coordinate 7,205,362 of CANTUV010000024.1, read as the reverse complement.
AACTCAATTATTACACTAAAATTATTGAAAATCCATTTATTGAAGAATTTCAAAGATCCTTAGGCAGTGAATGGTCACAAAATAATCTAAGTTTAAGCAACAGGCGGGCATGTGCTATGGATTGGAACTGAACACAGAACCAGATTATTGAGGCTGCAGCGGCTGACAGTTGGGGAGTATAATAGTGCTGAAAATATTGCATGAAGGAGCATTTAGGTTCTTTTGATGTTCATAACGAAACAATTGAAACCTGAATTTTGTTGAAATTTTATTCATTGAAGAAATAACTAAATTCCAAGCTTTTACAACTAGAATTCCTTGGGCTTCTATAGTCATTACATCTATTGTTGAATTGCACCAAAAAATCCAAAAGATGCACAATTGGTGAAAATTTTTTTTTTACTTGATAACCTTCGAGAAAACAAAAAAGATATAAATTAATCTTCACATATGTAGATATAAACTGATACTCATCTAGAAGTGCTTGACCTCCTAATCTCAGGGATTCAGACTTCGAAGTTAGAGCTATTTTTTAAACCACTAAGCCTGTTAGGGTTTCATTACATATTAAACCAACACAAACTGAATCTAAGATACAAAACATTACACCTACAACCTCATTCTCATAAATCTAAGATTTACCAAAATATTCCTCCAAACTAAAATTATACAATTCTGGGGCTAGCAACTAATTTACTTCAATAAACTCGCACACAAGACTCAGAGGGCTAGAAAGTGTGGCACTCATATCAATATTCAAATCTGAAATGAATCTTAAGTTTATGAATCAAGAATTTATTCGAATTGCAAAATGATGCCTGTAAAAGAGAGAAAAAAGCATGATTGTAACACCTACATCAAATTCTTTTGGTTTTAGCAATTTGGGTTAAAAACTTTAGTTAGTGTTACGATTATATCCCTCTGTCTTTCTTTTTAAAATTGCCAATAATTTGTTAACATGGACATTAAACAAGAGTATAATGTATCTTATCTCATCTTGTACCTCAAAATACTTCAGCTTTTCCTTTTCTGCACATCCTTATCATTTATTTCTTTTTTGCCCAGTAGCACTAATATCCTACTTCAAGATTTTTGACACTCTTTTAGATGCCACAAGTCCTAGCCACAAACTACAAATCAATAGCATCCTAACATACCTATACAGTACACTCGAAACATTTCCTCAATATTGAAGGATAACCATTCATAGAAAGATAGCTGGCTTTAACCTTCTGGCTCATCTCTGACATAGACAGGCCAGCCACCTCTCACACACAAATTTTTACTTGTCAATAAGAAACCAGATAGGAATATAGGAATTTTAAATAACCCATATGAAGCACTTAAAATAAACAAAAAATAAGCACTTAACTTTTTGGGTTTCTTTGGTAGCATATATTGATTTTAAGTGGATTTTATCACTTTTTTTTTGTTTTTGGCACTTACTTCAAAAAGTCAATTTGGTAAATAAAAAAAATTACTGAATGTGTTTAACTAATGAAAAAACCACCATCATGGCTCTATCTCTCCACCAGCACTACCACCAATGTTACGCACCACCACCACAAGTATCACCACTGCTGCTGCTGCTGCAACCATCATTCCAATTACTAATAAATTAACTATTGGTAATTATTTAACTTTGAATTTCAGTACTTAATAATTCAGTGATAATTCAACTAATTTTCTCAAATATTATTCGGCTCTTAAATTCAGTGCTAAAATTATTCTGCACTTAATTTTCAATTATACCAAATGCCTCTTTAGTCCTCAAGTTTCTTAAAGGCTTAAGAGAATAGGACAACTATGGGTTGGGCTGCATTGAACTCATAATCAACTACAATTACAAAAAACCAGCAATCACAATGCGTATGAACCATCTAAAGAATAACCACCACAATCTGGAAGTGACTTCAAATTTGTAAAGTTACTTTGTATCCTTTGGACTTGTGTATTAGTAGTGGCAGTACACTGACTGTATACCCAATACTGGTAAGAGCAAGAGATATAATTTGCTCATTCAAGTTTTTAAGATAAGAGCAAAGATTAAAAAAACAATGTTACCAAGTTCAGTGAAACCCGGTTCTATCTTTGCTTGAACTTGTAATGTTTCCACGACTTCCCTCTGGTTCATGTACAATTGCAGACATCTTTCTATCAGATTTTGCACCTGGAACCAGAGATCAATAAGCCAAAACATAATATTTAGAGTGGCAATATTCATACTTCAAGGTTTATAATTGCTCACTTTAAGAACAAACAAAAGAAATATCAAATGCAGAAATCCATTCCCTTTTCCTCCTTTTCCACAGACAAAAAAAGTAAAATTAAAACAAAATCCAACAAAAATAGAAATAACACAATTCAATGAAATTGAACAGCTTGCTTACCACTTGAATATCTTTGGTCGAGACTCTTCTCGTCGGCCCACTAGACATATTTTGTGATTCCAACCAAAAAAAAACTTTGATTTCAAAACCAACTTCAATTCGCTTTTTTACCCTCTTAGACGACGCTTACCAGGATCGCAGCCACGCGATCGAATTGCGATCTGGAACAGTAATTTGGGTGATCCAAATGTTCTGAAAGTGGAAAGATTAATATTTTTTTTTAAAAAAAATAAGAAGTTAAAAGAAAAACTCGTACCTGAATTAAATCGAATTGTCGGTGAAATTGTAATCTCAAACGAAATTGAATTCTGAATTTCAGTTCGATTTGATGAATTATTGGGTTTTGTTAAACGGAGAGAAAGGCGATGATGCGTTGAAGAACGAAGGAAAGGGTATCTATCCGATGATACGAAATATGTGCGAGTGCCGATGGAGATAAGCGTGTGCCGATACGAAGAGCAAATCGTGCGTATTTACTCTTTTACAATTATAAATAAATATTTTCTATTTCGGTTAAGTATTTGACCAAAGTCATTCATTTTATTTGAAAAATTAATTAAATAATTTTAAATTTTTATTTTTATCAAATAAAATAATTAAATTTTATATAGTACTATCAGTATGTCCCTAAACACCCTCTGAGCCTTTTTCACGTCCTTGTAACCAAAAAACAAACAATAAGCCAAAAAAGTATAAACTCATGCTTTCACTTAGAGATTTTTTTCAGAATCACCAAAATATCATACACAAATACTAAATATAAACTCCCTTTCTTTTAACATTTATTTCTTTAAATATTTCTCATGTTAACCATTTTTATCAAGAAACCCTAACTCTAAAAAATATTTCAAACCTTTTCATTCTCTTCATTTAGTGTTTTTATCACCTTGTTTACAAGTTTTAAAAATAATGACAAGTTTTAACAATAATTCAAATATAAAAGATGAGTCTAAGGTATGCAAAATGAGTTTTTTTTTTTTACACTTTAACTACCGTAGTCGATGAAATATGGTTAGCTCTGGACTGTCAAATACAATTCACTATGGCTGACCAAGTTAATTGTGGTTGGCCATTATGAACAACTAAATAAATATTGGTCGGTCATTATGGTCGACTAATATACTTCTTATTTGGCTACAACAGTTGATCATATGCATGGTAGCCGACCATATTACATTTGATTGATTGTTTTAGTTAACCAAATGCCTATTTAATTTTAGATTATGGAATACAATTTTAAATATTTGTAGAATAAAATTTTTAAATATTTGTAGAATAATTTTATTTTTGCTATGTACAGAATGAATGATAAAATACTAGCAATTGACCATATCTATAATTTTACCACACATGAGATAATATGAATATGGTACTTATTATGTTATTATGATTAAATATTATATGATCATAAATATATCTAATGTAGCCTTAATAATACATTATTTTCATTAAAGATATTCAATGATAAAGATGTTTTGATATATTGAGTTTGTACTACAGCGAAGCAACTTGATTTTGTGGTAGTAATAAAATATTCAATATCATTTGAGTTGAAAAAAAAATGTCAGAGGGACTCTGACATGTGAAAATTATAGAAAATATGTGAAACCAAGTCGTGATGAGAATACAAAAAGAAGACCAGTAGGGATAAAAAAAAAATGTGATTGTCCATTTTGTATACAATTCATACACACTTTAATCAACATAGCCATCAATACTTAAATTAACATAGAAATTCACTTAATTATGGAATATAACAAATATTTGTAAACCCAAAATATAATTCATAAAAGTACTTATCAAAATAAATCTCAAATACATAGGAAAATTCCAATAATATAAATCCCAAATACATAGGCAAAGCCTAATAATCTCATGATCGATGGATTGTTAAGCCTTCGTCGTAGTTGTGCTAATGCAGTAGGCCATATTCATGAAGAATTATCACCGACCATATCTAAAAATTTGAATAAAGTGCAATATTAGTTGATATAACTAAAATAAATATTTATTTAATCGGGTCAAATAGAATGCGTAAAGAACAATATTATCACATAACTATGAATTTTAAAAAAATTATTTGTTGTGTTGTTGGCAAATATTAGTTGATTGTTGATAGTTGATTGCTAGCTAATAGGTAAAAATATATATTTTTTGATAAATTATAGGTATAAATATATTGGTGGTTGTTAGTAGTTTTATTTAATATAGATAGTATACAATATTTATAAATAGCATTGTACATGTTTGATGAAAATATACTGAATCTATGAGTTTTTCCTCCAAACTATAAAATTAACATGGTATTAGAGCTATACTAGGTGTTTCCATTTTTTTTGTGGGCAGCACTAAGTGTTTCAAAGAGACAGAGAAAGTTGTGGTTTTCTGGCGCACATCGAGTGACCTTTTGTTGTCACCACACTCATAGGAAGGAAGAGTCGACTGAGATCGATTAGGAGCTCATTGCCGGATATTGTCGCCAAAGACATCATGCGTCGTCCGAAGTCACCAGCGTTATTGTTCATGCGTCGACAAGTGCTCACTTTTTCTAGTATTTTCCGATCATTTTCTCGTTGTTGTTTCTCCTAAACTCCTCTACTACCATTTTAGACCCCCCACCATGAGTTTTCAACATGAGTATACATTGTTTTTTGGCAGCTAATTTTCCCTTTTGTTCTACTGCCACAGTGCATTTACTGTAGCATCCGTGATTTTAGAAAAATTAAATAAGTATTTGGAGATATAAATTATATATACTCAATATATATATCTAGAGTATATATAACATATACATATGGTATATTAATTGTATATGTTGGATTAATACATTACATACTTAATATTTAATACACATATAAGGTACATTTGATGTGTATATAAGATACACATTACTTGTGCATATGTGTAATATCCCAAATTTTTGAAAAGTTCTAATTTTTAGAAATTTGATAAAATAAATTATAATTTAAATGGATAAATTAAATTAATGGTTTTAAATGAAAAATGAAAGGATTTTAAATGAAAAAGTGGAACATATATGTGATATATATGTAAAATATACATAACATATAAAAGTCAACACTTTTTAAAAGAAAAGTCAAAGTAAAAGGGCATTTTGGTAATTAAATCTTAGAAATTTAAAATTAATAAAATAATTCAAAAATAAATTATTTTTGAATGGAAGAGGGAATTTAGGACTTTTAATTTATTAAATAAATAATTATTAAATTATTTTAATATATATATATATATGGTTAAAAAAAGATGAAAAGGAAAAGAAATATTAAAAAAAGTCTTCTTCTTCTTCTTCTTCTTCTTCCTTTAGGAAGTTTTCCATGGGAGTTTGAAGCATGAATTTGATTCTTTCATACTCCATAAATTGAAGGATTTAATAAGTTTCAAGTGGATTTTTGGTGATTTCATCCAAAACCAGTAAGTTTCTAACTTTTTTCTTTGAATTCCTTGAAAATTTGTATTATGTGAGAATTTAAATTTTGATGTAGCATATTATAATTGTTGAAATTAGTGTGTATGATATTATTTTGGGTAGTTAACAATGATTCTAAGGTTAGATTAAAGAGATGATGGAGTTTGGTTAAAGAATGATGAAGAGAGAGAATTTAGGGTTATGAAACTTTTGGGTTTGGGGAAACATGAGCTTTAATTGTGAAAATTTATTCCAAATGTGTTGTTTTGATTCATAAACAAGTATTTTAAAGTCAAATATTGGATTTGGTTGTATTTGGTTGGAGTTTGAGAATGGTAGTATTGATTTAGGGTTTTGGAAAAGTGAATTTTCAAAGAATGATTAATTGTTTGATTTTAATGCTTAAATCATGTTATTTAATGATATAAGTGGTAGAAATAAGATTAAAATGATAATTGGATTGAGTTGGAATGGAAATCCTTCAATGGTGAAGGTTATGCCATTTTAGGGTTTTGGACATAAGCATGTGGTTAATTAATGTAATTGGTTTAAACATGCTAAAACATGTTTCTAATGATATTAATAAACTTAAAATACTAATTTAAATAGATTGATATGATTTTTCAAAGTTAGAGTGAGGTGAAGCTTAATTTTGGGATTTGGTTTAGAGTGATGTTTAATTATGGTTTGATGTTGAGAATACCTTAGAATGTGATATTAAAGGATTATGTATGACCACATTTGGTATAAGCATTGAGGAAGGTTGATTTGCTTCATCCAAGTAGTGAAGGGCAAGTTGGAATGATAGGATTGGAGGTTGTGTTAAGCTTGCTTTGGGTTGCTAGTGGAGGTATGTACAAACTTTGAATATATTGTTTATATTTGCATGACATTTGGGCTTAACACATTTAGGTTGGAAAATGTGTTAAGTTACTTGGTTCATTGATTGTGCATGAATAATGTGCTATGACATTTGTAATGTCATATATGTGTTAAATGCACTGTGAAAAGCCATTGATAATGGCTAAATTGTGTAGAATGTGAAATATGTATATTATGTGAAAATACCCAAAGTAATTGGGTAATGTGTTGTGAATGCAAAAATGAGATATGTGGAATAATGAAATGAATTAATAATGATAAAAATGAGAAAAATGAGAAAGATGTGAAAAATGAGAAAAATGAGAAAAAAAATGTGAAAATAAGGCAATGTGCCTAGATTGAATATGTGACAATGAGAAAGAAATCGATAATGAGAAAAATGAATAAATAAAAAAAAGTGAGAAAAAGATGACATAATAAGGCAATGTGCCTAGTTTGATTATGAGAAAATGAGAAAAGTTTTGATAAAGGAATTATGAAAGATTTTGATAATGAGAAATATGAATAAATTGTGTGCCTAGTATGTTATTCAATTTTCAGAGTTCTGGGTTTGTCGGCATGCCTATGATTGCCTATAGGCTAAACGCTGGAATGGTGAAAAGATTGGGTCATAAGCCAAGCCAGCTGATAAATATGATATTTTTGGGGTGAAAAGACTAGGTCGCAAGCCTCAAAAACTGTAGCAGTCTAGCCGGGTTGAGGACCAAGATACTGGGGTCCAAGGGTCTAGCCGGGTTGAGGTCCAAGAGACTAGGGCTGTTACATTATCCATGGATATATTGCCTACGGGGCTAGACACATGGTGTCATTATGGACCAAAGCAGTAACTCTGAAATTTGAATAGCATATTAGATCCTTTATGGCCCATGCTTGTCTTTGCTTTAATGTGAATTATGAATTGTGATACAATTGAGCAAAATAATGTTATGAGTTGTGATTATGAAATATTTGAAAAATATAAGAAAGTAGAATGATGTGACATCTATATGCATTGTGCATTGACATTGCATTGAGTTTTATTGTTATTATCAAAGTTTGTACCACTAGGCTTCGGCTTAGAGCGATTGTAATTCGTCGCGCAGGTGTCATGGATGATTTGGTAGAGCCGGATAGTTCTACTAGACCTGGTCAGGTCTAGATTTGTATTTATTGAGCTTGAAGAGTTGTTTTTGAGTACATCAAGATCAGAGCCAGTTGCCAGCATGTAGATATTTGATATTACAATGTATTTTGATATTATGTATGTTATGATATGTTTTTGAAGCATATATTGTAAATTGTAAAGAATGATTTGAATAATTTTGTTTAAGATGAGATTTATATGTAATGTTGATATATATATACCTATATATAAGTATTTTAAGAAAATATGGAGAAATTGAGAATTATTGGTGAATTGATTTTATTTGGAGTGTTTGTTTTATGCAGGTTGTATTTTGTTGAATTTTGGAAACGTTCAAATTACAAACAAAACTCTGGCGAATTTTTCCAGAGATTTTCATATAAAATATTTATTTTGGATTACTATAATAAGCAAATAATATTTATATACTATTTATTTTATATATTAGTATTTGAAATCTTAAAACAGAAATGTGAAAATTTTTATTAAATCGGTCTGTGACATTTTTATACTGCATATGCATATTTTACATATACTGAAAATATGTATTGTACGTATATAGGATAAAAGAGTGTTACATTTATTTTGATATCAAAGCCTATGTTTGAGGTTCTCGACTTAGGTGGGTTGTTAGAGAGAGAAAATTGAAATAAAAAAATAATTTTTAATTGTGATGCATGTATTGGCACTGGCAATTTATCTGATCTCTGATGTGACAATGTCCATTTGATATAATGGATATGAGTTGAGATGGAGTCTGGGTTGCATAGATCAGAGTGGCGCAATGGAAGCATCATTCTAGAGATTATGGATTAAGAATTTTTGAAACTTTTATTTGAAATTTAAAATTCAATTCAATTGATGAATAAGTGAAATTAGAAAAACAATCTAGGAAATGATTTAAGATATATAAAAAAAAAGTTTGAGAAATGAGCATGATAGTTACAGAAAATTTTATAGGTGTACTGCAAAGTGATATTGTCTGAATTTTTGGACAAATCTAGAAATGTTGGAAGAGTTTGAACATTTAATAGAAAGTTTTTTTATATGTTAGAATCTAATGTATAAAATTTTATAACTTTTAAAGATGAATTACTAATTAAGAAAGGTAGAAGAACATAGATTGTTGGAGGAGTTCCAGAAATTCAGAATCTATAGAAATTGAGAAAACATAAATTTAGAAACTATAGTAAACCAACCCAGAAAAATCTGAAAATTTACACACAATATCATATGTATTCATATAACATATGGTTAAAATTTCTTGAATTTTTATTAAGGTTTGATACCTGAAAAAAATGGACAACCTGGTGCTGCCAGAGGAATTATTAAAGAGATAGATTCTCTGATTTTGGAAGATTTAATTTTTAAATATATTAAATCAGCTTAGAAAAATCTAAAACTTTAAATATAAGTTCATATATGTGTCAAGTGCACATGGATAAACTTTTACAAGCTTTTATAAAGAATTGGTAAGGAATATAAAAATTGGAAATGAGATTGACAAGAAACTGAGGAAGCCATGCAGTTTTGTGTAAGTAAGTAATAAATTAATTTTATGAGACAAATGAATGAAGAAAATTATAAAAAATTTATATGCATATGGGTATAAGTATAGAAGGAATATGGAGTTTTTAATAATTTGCAACAAAGAGTTCATAATTAAAATCAAAGAGTGAAATCATATATGATAGCGAATTATGGAACAATGATGCATAATTTAGGGTTGAGTGTGTAAAATTAAAGTATCTAAATGGATAATGTTAATTAGTGTAATGAAATAAATTAGTGTTGTTTATATGTAAATGTTATGATTTTAAGATTGAAAATGTGACATGGACGAGATTTGGTGAGGTTCATGTTGTTGGTTGCAATATATGAAATTAAAATTTTTGAAATTGGTTTCCATAATTGTGAAAGTGATGTGTTTTAATGTTATATTAATATAAAAATAAAGTTTATAAAGTTAGCTCTTGAAAATGAGATTAATAGAATGGAGTTTAAGTAAAGTAGTTAGTTGGAAATTTAGAGTTGTGAGAGAATTTTGATGAAGATTGTTTACATATTGATAGTTTAATATTTAATAAACATGGGAGTAATTTTGAATGAGTAATATTATTTATGAAAATATCATGCAACGTGTAATGTGGTTGATAATATAGAAATTTGTTATGAAATAAAAGGAAAATGATTAAGTAAGTAAAAATGAGTTACTTTAGGTAATTGTATTGAAAATGATGAAAAGGGATATGAAGGGTATGATAAATGCATAAAAAAAATGTGAGAGAGATGTCACATTGGAAATGTGACTAAGATTTATGTGAGGTGTTAAAATATATATATATATATATATAATAAGAAACTTATTTAAGAGATGGGCGATTAAATAAGGAAGATATTAATTATGTTGTGGTCAGAGTGTATATATATGTTGAATTGATGAATAACCTAAGTAATGTCAAAAGAATGAGAAATGATAATGTTCTCTGAAAGGTGATAAATGTTAACTTTGTATAGGTTGTATGTAAAAGAGGAATTGAGTATAATTGTATGATTTGTGTGATGAGATTTTTTTTTCTATATGAACACAAATATGATATGTAAGAAAATGTGGAAAGTAAGTCACATTGTGATTATGACTTACGAAGGTGCATGTGGATGATTAAAAAAATATTATCGATTGTTTACTACCTTATACAAATACGTGTTTGGTGGTATTGAGAATAATATTGCATGTATTAATATACTTAAGAGAGATAAGTCTTGACCTGCGTAGAGTTAGGTCATGTGATGAATTGAGATTGAGAATAGACCCGAACAGAGCTGGACGGTGAAATTGTTATTTAACACCTAAACTTGATGATTGTATAGTGTTTTGGGCCTAAAGTATATGCGTATAAATAAGAGATTGTAAGGAAAAGGAAAGTATAATGAAGAAAGTATAGAAGTAAAAAAAAATGAATGAAAATTTTTATAAGAGATAGATTAGAAATGGAGTAATAAATGGAAATTGTGTAAATTAGCATATGAACAAATGTGTATATATAAGAGATGTTAATGATAATATTGTTGAAATATGAGTTAGGCTAATGATGATCAAGTGATCAAGAATAAATTGCTTTGAAACAGAGCTGAAACGTGTTAACTTTTTGTGTATCAAAAGATTAGAAAATGAATATGTGATTTTTGCGATACGAACTTAACATTGTGATTAGAAATGTTTGAAGAAGAATGATAGAAGGGCAGTATTTATTTATAAGCCACAGACGTGACCATTATTATGGCATGACTGTTGGCTAGTTTTGGTAAGATTGATAGTTATGCTTCAAGAAACATGGTCAAGACTTATGGTTTGCATAGTTGTATCTTATAATTTTATACTAGAAATTTGTTTATAATTATAGAAAGTGTGGAAAAGGAAGAGAATTGTGAAAATATGATGAGCTTTAAATGATGTGTAAGAAAAGTGATTTATGTAAATAGGGTAACTATAAGAAATGTGAGAAAATGGTAAATGAAAGGAATTATGAAATGTGAGTAAGAGTTATAATGAATGTATTTGAAAGTGATATAAAATGAATAAGTTTATGAAAATGATGTGTAAAGTAAACGAGACTAGAGGAAATAAATATTATATGTAATGATGAAGTCGAAGGGAATTAAGATTTGAGAATAAATTTGACCTAATAGAATTAGGTCATGAATGGAAAACAGATTGACAAATTTAAAATAGACTAAAGGTTGGTCATATTGTGATAGTTAGATCAATTGATCCGAAATGTAATAAGTTTACAAGTATTTATTGAAATTCAATGTGTGTAGCTGTATTAAGAATATGCAAGCTATATGATAATGTGCATAATACAGTGTTTTGATATGTATATGCATATGAAAGGAGCTAAGTTATATTAGTTTCAAATCATTATAAGAGAAAAGTGTTAGTTATAGTATAATTGGAATGAATTTTAATAAGGAAATAAGATGTTGTTGTATAATGGTGATATTAAATTAATATGTGGTAATTGTATAAAGAGTAGAATAAAAGTGAAGATGTGTACAATTATTGTGTTAAGATAAAAGTTATTAACATTTGAATTTAAGGTGATGAGAGTATATTTTTAAGATAATGAAGTGATCAGATATCTTGAGTACAATAGGTGTGTGGTGTATATATATTAAGGAGATGGACTAATTTTATCAAATGACAATTCGATTGAAGATATAATAATCTATTGTGATTGTTTGAGTAAATAGACAGTATAATGATGTGTTAAGGAATGATAAAAAGAAAATTAAGAATGAACCTAAGGGGGGAGAATAGAAATTATGTAATTTGGTAAAATAATGATTTGGATGATTTATTACTATAATGGATAATTTCGAGGACGAAAATATTTAAGGGGGAGAAAATTGTAACATCCGTGATTTTGGAAAAATTAAATAAGTATTTGGAGATATAAATTGTATATACTCAATATATATATCTAGAGTATATATAACATATACATATGGTATATTAATTGTATATGTTGGATTAATACATTACATACTTAATATTTAATACACATATAAGGTACATTTGATGTGTATATAAGATACACATTACTTGTGCATATGTGTAATATTCCAAAATTTTGAAAAGTTCTAATTTTTGAAAATTTGATAAAATAAATTATAATTTAAATGGATAAATTAAACTAATGCTTTTAAATGAAAAATGAAGGGGTTTTAAATGAAAAAGTGGAACATATATGTGATATATATGTAAAATATACATAACATATAAAAGTCAACACTTTTTAAAAGAAAAGTCAAAGTAAAAGGGTATTTTGGTAATTAAATCTTAAAAATTTAAAATTAATAAAATAATTTAAAAATAAATTATTTTTGAATGAAAGAGGGAATTTAGGACTTTTAATTTATTAAATAAATAATTAAATAATTAATTATTAAATTATTTTAATATATATATGGTTAAAAAAAAGATGAAAAGGAAAAGAAATATTAAAAAAAGTCTTCTTCTTCTTCTTCTTCTTCTTCCTTTAGGACGTTTTCCATGGGAGTTTGGAGCATGAATTTGATTCTTCCATACTCCATAAATTGAAGGATTTAACAAGTTTCAAGTGGATTTTTGGTGATTTCATCCAAAACTAGTAAGTTTCCAACTCTTTTCTTTGAATTCCTTGAAAATTTGTATTATGTGAGAATTTGAATTTTGATGTAGTATATTATAATTGTTGAAATTGGTGTGTATGATGTTATTTTGGGTAGTTAACAATGATTCTAAGGTTAGATTAAAGAGATGATGGAGTTTGGTTAAAGAATGGTGAAGAGAGAGAATTTAGGGTTATGGAACTTTTGGGTTTGGGGAAACATGAGCTTTAATTGTGCAAAATTGTTCCAAATGTGTTGTTTTGATTCATAAACAAGTATTTTAAAGTCAAATATTGGATTTGGTTGTATTTGGTTGGAGTTTGAGAATGGTAGTATTGATTTAAGGTTTTGGAAATTAATTGTTTGATTTTAATGCTTAAATCATGTTATTTAATGATATAAGTGGTAGAAATAAGATTGAAATGATAGTTGGAATGGAGATCCTTCAATGATGAAGGTTATACCATTTTAGGGTTTTGGACATAAGCATGTAGTTAATTAATGTAATTGGTTTAAACATGCTAAAACATGTTTCTAATAATATTTATAAACTTAAAATACTAATTTAAATGGCTTGATATGGTTTTTCAAAGTTAAAGTGAGGTGAAGCTTAATTTTGGAATTTGGTTTAGAGTGATGTTTAATTATGGTTTGATGTTGAGAATACCTTAGAATGTGATATTAAATGATTATGTATGATCACATTTGGTATAGGCATTGAGGGAGGTTGATTTGCTTTATCCAAGTGGTGAAGGGCAAGTTGGAAGGATAGGAGTGGAGGTTGTGTTAAGCTTGCTTTGGGTTGCTAGTGGAGGTACGTACAAACTTTGAATATATTGTTTATTTTTGCATGACATTTGGACTTAATACATTTAGGTTAGAAAATGTGTTAAGTTACTTGGTTCATTGATTGTGTATGAATAATGTGCTATGACATTTGTAATGTCATATATGTGTTAAATGCACTGTGAAAAGCCATTGATAATGGCTAAATTGTATAGAATGTGAAATATCTATATTATGTGAAAATACCCAAAGTAATTGGGTAATGTGTTGTGAATACAAAAATGAGATATGTGGAATAATGAAATGAATTAATATTGATAAAAGTGAGAAAAGTGAAAAAAATGAGAAAAAAATGTGAAAATAAGGCAATGTGCCTGATTGAATATGTGACAATGAGAAAGAAATCGATAATGAGAAAAATAAATAAATGAAAAAAAAAGTAAGAAAAAGATTATATAATAAGGCAATATGCCTAGTTTGATCATGAGAAAATGAGAAAAGTTTTGATAAAGGAATTATGAAAGAATTTGATAATGAGAAGTATGAATAAATTGTGTGCTTAGTATGTTATTCAATTTTCAGAGTTCTGGGTTTGGCGGCATGCCTATGATTGCCTACGGGCTAAACGCTGGAATGGTGAAAAGACTGGGTCGTAAGCCAGGCCAGCTGATAAATATGATGTTTTTGGAGTGAAAAGACTGGGTCGTAAGCCTCAAAAACTGTAGCAGTCTAGCCGGGTTGAGGACCAAGATATTGGGGCTCAAGGGTCTAGCCGGGTTGAGGTCCAAGAGACTGGGGCTGTTACATTATCCATGTATATATTGCCTACGGGGCTAGACACATGGTGTCATTATGGATCAAAACAGTAACTCTGAAATTTGAATAGCATATTAGATCATTTTGGGCCCATGCTTGTCTTTGCTTTAATGTGAATTATGAATTGTGATACAATTGAGCAAAATAATGCTATGAGTTGTGATTTTGAAATATTTAAAAAATAAGAAAGTAGAATGATGTGACATCTATATGCATTGTGCATTGACATTGCATTGAGTTTTATTGTTATTATCAAAGTTTGTACCACTAGGCTTCGGCTTAGCGCGATTGTAATTCGTCGCCCAGGTGTCATGGATTATATGGTAGAGCCGAATAGTTCTACTAGACCTGGTCAGGTCTAGGTTTGTATTTATTGAGCTTGAAGAGTTGTTTTTGGGTACATCAAGATCAGAGCCAGTTGCCAGCATGTAGATATTTGATATTACAATGTATTTTGATATTATGTATGTTATGATATGTTTTTGAAGCATATATTGGATATTGTAAAGAATGATTTGAATAATTTTGTTTAAGATGGGATTTTATATGTAATGTTAATATATATATACCTATATATAAGTATTTTAAGAAAATATGGAGAAATTGAGAAGTATTGGTGAATTGGTGAATTGATTTTATTTGGAGTGTTTGTTTTATGCAGGTTGTGTTTTGTTGAATTTTGGAAACGTTCAAATTACAAACAAAACTCTGGCGAATTTTTTCCAGAGATTTTCATATAAAATATTTATTTTGGATTCCTATAATAAGCAAATAATATTTATATACTATTTATTTTATATATTAGTATTTGAAATCTTAAAACAAAAATGTGAAAATTTTTATTAAATCGGTCTGTGACATTTTTATACTGTATATGCATATTTTACATATGCTGACAATATGTATTGTACGTATATAGGGTATAAGGGTGTTACATTTATAGTCTATATCAGATAATTTTTTTCGCCGAGGGATTTATTTCCTGTGTATCTATTATAGATATTTTTTGCTAGTTCTTTTTGAAGAGGTATGACAGACTCTAAAAAATTGGTTCTCTTTATATCTGATAGTCTATCTCTTTATATTAGCCTAGTGAAACTTGATGGAATTAATTACCTAGCATGGTCAAGATCCTGTCTCTTGTCCATCAAAGCTAGAGGATTACAATGATACATTACATGGAAGAAAAAGAAACCTGAATTAACTGATTTCTTGTTGAATTAGTAGGACTCAGAAAATTCTCTTGTTATGTCATGATTTATCAACTCCATGCAACCTGCTATTGAAAAACATATTTGCTACTTGCTGAAAAATTTTGGAAAGCGGCTTCTCAAACCTACTCTCAAATGGTAATATTGCACAAAAATATGAACTTCAAAACAAAATTTATGGTACAAAACAAGGAGAGAAAGACTATTTTAGAATATTTTTCAGAATTAAGTGGTCTATGGCAGGAACTTAATTACTATCATAAATTTCAAGCTGACTACGCTGCAGATATAGTTAAAAGTTGCTAGAGGAGGAGCGTATCTATAATTTTCTTATTGGTTTAAACTAGGAATATAATCAAATCAGAGTCCAAGTGTTTGGTAAAGAACCTTTGCCAACTTAACTCCAAACATATTCGTATGTGCAGCAAGAAGAAAATAAAAAAAGTGTTATGTTATGTATAACAACAGTTGAGAAAGCTGGATTAACTACAAAATCAGTTCATAAACACCCTAAAGATCACACTGAGGACTCCCGATAGTATGATTATTGTCGAAAATCATACTATATAAGAGAAACTTGTTGAAAATTACATGGTAAACCAAATACACAGGCTGTGGAGGAAAAAAAGGGAGCCTAGTAAAGGCTCAAGCAAATTTAACTGAGACAAAAAGGTCGAGTGGTACAACAGCCTCAACTGACAATCTATCTAATAAAAAGGTTCTAAATTTAAGGCCACAGGTAATGCCTTTCCCACTAATCATAATACTTATTCATGGATTATAGATTCAGGAGTAAATAGACATATGACAAGCTCTTCGGGAAGTTTTCTAACCTATTCCTTATGTCCATAAGGAAACAAGGTCTAAATAGTATATGACTCTTTTACTCTTGTATCTGGAACATGTTCTATTGATTGTACTTCAAATATTAGATTATCATCTGTCCTTCATGAGCCTCTTTTTCCCTTTAACCTTTTATCTGTTAGTTCCATTACTAAAACTCTTAATTGTAAAATTGAGTTTTTTTTTTCCAAAATGTTTTTTTTTTCAGAATTTGCAAACAGGGAAGATGATTAGTAATGGTAGACTGCAAGATGGCTTATATATTTTAGATGAAAGTCACAATTTTGATTCTAGTACAAATCACGCTCTTTTTGGCATAAATAAGAATATTGAATAGGAGATGATACAATTGTATAGGCAGTTAGGGCATCCATCTTTTTTTGTCTTAGGAAAAAAAATTTCCAGATATGTTTAAAGGGATTTCATTTGATTCTTTATTTTGTGACTCTTATGAATTTGCTAAGCATATAAAGAATTTCTATATTCTGAATAATAATAAGTATAATTTCTTTTATGACTATTCATTTTGATGTTTGGGAACTCACTCAAAACACTTTATTTACTATTCATAGGTATTTGTTACTTTTATTGACGGGTTTTTACTAAATTGTGGGAGCAAGTCCCACAATTTACCAGAGTGTGGGACTTGCTCTCAAAATCACTGAAGTATGTGAGTCTTCTTATCAAATTGAAAGTCCAACTTTTCGGTTTGATGAGTTATATTTTTTTAATTTTTTTTTACAATAAATCGAAAGTCTTAGTTTCAGTTTGCACTAAACCGAAAGTTACCAAAAGTCTTAGTTTCAGTTTAGTGAATTTTTTTTTTAAATTGAGTGAAACCTAAATTATAAATTTCAGTTTCATTGAAATTAGATTCCCACGCCTCGAATCTTTGCATGGATTGACGTCAATCTATGCAGCATATTCAAATTCAAAATTTTATTTTATTTTTTTCAAATCCTATATGTTTTTTTTTAATTTTTAATTTTTTTTAATTTTTTTTAACACATTAGAACCATCCATCCCTTTATAAAAACTATTTCACTCTATCATAACAACCATTTCACCCTATTTCAACGCTATTAACCTTCTTGAAACTCTCTAAATTATTTTAACTCTCTCAATCTTATAACTAAACTTTCTAAATTTTCATACACAATTTATTTCAAACACACTAGAATTTTCATACATCTTAAATTATAAGGTAGGAAAATCAATTTATTCTTAATTTTTTACTAATTAACGTATTTATGTAATTAATCATATATATTCTTTTTTTCTAGAAATTTTATACCTTGGAAGCAAATAAGGTATTTATCTTATTTTAAATATTTTTATCAATTTATTTATTGTAGTATATATATTTTTTACTTTGCATTAAATATTTTTTTGTTAGATTAATGTTTTAATGTATAAAATTAGAAGTGTGATAAAATTAAATAAATTAGAATAACGAGTGTAAATTTAAAAAAAAATTACTGTGATTTTAAATTTTAGAAATTAAAAATGTGAATTTATTAATTTTTATACTCTACATATTATTTTCATATTTTTTATTTTGGTTAAATTAATTTTTTAGTTTAGAAAATTAGAATTATGAGTTAAAATTTTTAAAAAATTATAGTTAATAAAAATTTATCAAACATTCACTATTATAATTTTTCTTCTATTTTTAAAAATAAATTCCATATAAAAATAATCACTTTTTTTTAATTATAGAGAATGAAATTGCTTGCCTCCTACAATTGCATCAAATTTATTTAAATTTGTTTTATTCGAATTTTAGTTTTTTTAAAAAATATATGAACTGAAATCTATAAACATAAAAAGCCATATATTTTGACTGATCTATAATCTATTTTTTACATAATTAATTAATTTATTAAATAATGATACCAATAACTTCATTTTTAAAAATGTGAACTTTTTAATTTTTAGTATACATATGATTTTAATTTTTCTTTGTTAAATTAATAAATGTAATTGCATTATTTTTTACATATTATTTTAATTAGTATACATATTATTTTGATTTGCATCAAATTTTTTCAGTTCGAGTGGAAGGTGAGTCAAACCGAAAGTCTAGGTTTCAGTATATCTTAAACTGAAAATTTGATCTTCGGTTTGGGCCAAACTGAAATCCAAAGTTTCGGTTTGATAGCAAATCGAAATATTTTGGTTTGACAAAAAACCAAAACTATGGGTTTTGGTTTGAGCCACAATTTTAGTTTGGGCCAAATTTTATGTGTCTAAAATTTTAAATACCCTAAATTTTTAATATATATTCCAAATTTTTTTTTGTTATAAACTTTTTGTATTTAAATTTTTTGTAAACTCAAAATTTTTTAACTCTAATTTGCATATATTTTATGAACCATAAAATTTTTTAAGTTTTTTTGTGAGCAAAATTTTTAATTTGTATGTAAGCAAAATATTTTTATATAAACCCTTTGTCTTTAAATTTTATGAACCCTAAAAATATATTACTACGTACCCTAAATTTTTTAATTGTTCATTGTATATTTTATCTATTTTAATTTTGATATTTTTTTATTAAATATTAATTTTGTAAAATATGTTAAATAATTTTTTCATAAATCACTCTTAAGGTAAATGTTAAATTAAATTTGAATTTTTTTTAAAATTTTTTATAAATTTTATGAAAAAAATTTTTAAAACAGTGGCCCGTCGTTTCGTCAGTGCGCGCGCCAGGGTGCCAGTGTCGTTTGGCGTGTGACCGTGTCGTTCGGTGAGGAGCTGCGGGCTGGAGGCGTTGTCGTTCGGCGTCTCGCGTTCCGTCGTTCGGCGTGCTGCGGGCTGGCTCGCCGATGTCGTTTGACCTCTGTTCCAGCAGCTTTAATTTTCGAGTTTTTGGTGTTTTTGAGGTTTTTTCTTGATTCCTTTTGCATTATTTCGACTTCCATTTGATTATTTCATGTTCATATCATATTGGGTTGGTATTTTTCTTAATTAAATTGTCTAAATTCGAATTATTATTTAATTAAATTGATTTTTTACAAAATAGGTTAGGTTTTGAGTTTTTATTGTTTTGGGGGATTTTGGTATTGAATTAATTGATTTGGCTAATGTGTTGGGTTCCGAAATTTGATGAAGGTATTGAGTTAGGGTTTGATTAAATTGATTTGGGTGTTAAGATTTTCGAATTAATTGTTTTCTTTGAGTTTTTGGAGGAATTAATTATCTGCTGAAGTTTGATTTTTGTGCTGTATGTTGCCCGATTTTTAATTTAATATTGGAACATGATAAAAATATGAAATTTGGATATGTGGCTCTAAATTGAGTCTAGTTTATGAGAAAAATAATTTTTGGGATTTTGGAGTATCGTATATTTCTGGAAAATTCAAGTTTGCTACTGTTGTCTGACAAACTGTGCTGTTGATGCTATTGCATCAACTGTAACTTTCAAAATTCATATTAAAATGTATAAAAATGTTTTTGATTTGATTTTCATATATGTTGTAGTTCTGGAAGTCTAGTTTACAAGAAAAATATGTTGGGTTATGTTTCTGTTTGTTATACTTTTGAAATAATTAGATCTTTCTACTACTGTCAGTATACCTTGTGAGTTGTATACTGTTTTGAATAAAAATTGATTGAGGGAATTCTAAGTCTTGAAAAGTTATGAAATTTTGGTAGGATGCTTTTCAGATATCAAATTAACTTCTGGTTGAAAATTATAAATTTTGCATATACTGGTTAATTGTTTTGAATTTTACAAGTTGACACTCGTTTTTCAGGTTTATCGGTAAAATTGTATCTTGTGTATATTGATTATTTAGGTAAGGTATTTGATGAATTTAAATTGTAAGGAATTTTTAAGGATGTTTTATATTCTGGAAAGCAAGTTTAAAGGTGTGGTATTATGATGGTTAAGTTATGTTTGGTTGACAAAAAGGTTTAACCTTGTTGTGGAAATTATTAAATTGTGTGCATTCACGTCATGCATTCCCATTTGCACTTGCATACATTTGTAAGGGTGGTTGTTAATTGATGGTTAATGGTTAGGCGGTGGTCCAGCAGCACCTCAGACTTAGGGTGGCGGATTGCTTAGCTGACTGTTAGACCAGGTAAGTTCTATGGGTGTATGTGATTATTTGTGTTGTGATTATTTGTGTTGTGCTACTTGCTAACAACTTATATACATATATAAACCCTTCTTATAATATATTATCCTTTCTATATATTCATTAGACTATTCTTTCGAACCCAGCTTCGCATGCTTTAGGAGACAGAGAAACTTGCATGTGATTGTATTTATGTGATAATATTGAATGTGATATTACTTGTGCTGTGTGATGGTGTGTCATGAAGGGGAAGGAGGTTACTGAGGCTTAATGCCTATACTGTTACTGAGGCTTAATGCCTATACTGCTACTGAGGCTTAATGCCTATACTGTTTACTGAGGCTACATGCCTAATTACTGATTACTGTACTGTACTGAGAAGTTATAAGGGCGGATGTGACTGATATGATTACTGTACTGTTTACTGATTGGTGACCCCGACACACCATCTTGTTTGCTTAATTTGTGATTGTATTATATGTACTGCTTATATAACTGTTAGATGTTTCTCTGCCTCTCATAGACTTACTGGGCGTCTATAAAGCGCTCACACCCTTATAGATTGTCTTGCAGGTTTACAGTGATTGCCTTCGTCTATCTTCTTTCTCTTCTTGGCGAAGTCGATCAGGTTTTCGTTTGTGTTTTTGGTCCTTCTGCTTAGAGATTTCCGGATATTGAACTTTTGGGCGGATTGATTCCGAATCCCTTTTTGTGTAATAAGTAGAACTTGTCTGCATTAGATTTTCCGAATGATTTTATTGTGATTTGATTACATTGATGGATTGCATTTGAACTAGGATTGAGGATTTTATAAGTATTGTACTGTTTTGCACTTAGACTGTTATGAATGTTTTAATAGGCTTTTGTGGTCGGACTTCGGTTTGGCTGCATGCCGGTCATGGCCCCCGGGTTGGGCCGTGACAAAAGTGGTATCAGAGCACAAGGTTAGATTCAGTCACACTTATAATTTGTCTAGTTGTATCCGGAAATCATTAGGAAAAATTCTTTCTGTGTTTCTTTTGCTTCCGCGTTAACCGATATGCTTATACTAATATCAGGAGGTATGTCTCAAAGAAGTACTGGAATCTGGATAGGGGGAGGTTCCTCTGGTGCTGGAACTTCTGGAACTGCAGATGGTGCTAATCTGCCTCCACGTAGACGTGGGAGACCTCCTAGTGCTGCAGCAGGGAATGTTAATACTGCAGGAGTTGTGCCTGATCCTCAGCCACCTACTCCTGGGAATAATCCTGTACCTGAGGCTGCACCGGCTGCTGCAGTGGGTCAGGAGCAATTTATGACTACTATGATGACCATGGGTAGATCTATGGAGACTCTTGCCAATGGAATTGCTCAGTTGGTGTAGAATATGAATCAGAATGCTGGGCAAGCCAATGATCAGCCACCTACTGTTGAACCCCAGTATGTGAGGTTAAATGAGTTTATCAGAGTGAACCCACCTACATTCTCCAACTCTGCTACTGAGGATCCGGTATACTTCATCAATGAGGTACGTCAGATTTGTTTAGCTCTCAACTGTACTGATGATAGATCTATAGAGTTGGCAGGCCATCAGTTAAAGAGGTCAGCTCAGGTGTGGTTCGATGATGAGATCAGAGATAGGGTTCATTTTTGGGATGAGTTTAGGGACTTGTTCATGCAGAATTTCATACCTGAGAATGTTATGTGGCAAAAAGGCCAAGAGTTTGAGAGGTTGAAGCAAGGGGATAGATCCATAGCTGAGTACTATGAGAAGTTTCAGGATCTGCGACAGTATGCTACACACTTGATTCAGGATGAGGCTCGGATGACTCGCAGATTTGTGGAGGGACTGAACAATAAGTATTATGGTTTTGTTGCTAGCCATAACTACACTGAGTTGCATTTAGCTAGGAACACAGCTCTGGGTTTGGAAAACAGAGGTAAGACTGACAGGACTGAGGATACTACTGATGTCAGTAGAAAGAGGAGTAGACCTAATGATTTGCATGGCTACCAAGGACAGAACAGAGATCAGAGAGGTTATAATAGAGGTGGTCAGCAACAGACTTACCGATTGCAGAATCAGAATCAGGGGCATCCTGTTTGTAGGTTTTGTGGTAACCGTCATCCAGGAGATTGCTGGAGACAGATGGGAGCATGTTTAGGTTGTGGACAGATGGATCACCAGGTGAAGGATTGTCCTAATTCTCGGCGTGGTCAGAATCAAGGAGGGCAGCAGAATTATGTGAGACAGCAGGGAATCAGGGTAACAACAACCGTGGCAACGGTAATGGTAATGGCAATGGTAATGGCAGAGGTAATGGTGGTCGAGGTTATAATGGAGGCCGGGGTAATCAGAATGGCAGACGACAGAATGGAGGTTATCGAGGTTACCAAGGTCAGCAGAATCAGGGTTATCACCAGAATAATCAGCAGCAGAATGTTGTACCCGCTTTGCCAGCAGGTCAGAACAATGCTCAGAATCAAAACCAAGGCCAGAATCAGAACCAGAATTATGCTCGGGTGTTTAATCTTAATGCTCAGCAAGCTCGGGCTGATAATAATGTGGTGCAAGGTACACTCTCTATATGTTCAATTGATGCACATGTTCTTATTGACCCTGGAGCTACTCATTCATTCATATCACCTAGCTTTGCATCTAGATTATCTAGATCACATGAACTTTTAGCTGAGCCTTTGTTTGTTCATACACCACTGGGGGATGAGATAGAGACGGTGGATGTTTATAGTAACTGTATGGTCAGAGTTGAGGATGCAGATTTAGCTGCAAATTTGATTGTCCTATCTGTTTTGGAATTTGATGTGATATTGGGAATGGATTGGTTAGCTTGTCATGGAGCTAATGTTGACTGTAGGGCTAAGATAATCCGATTTGATTATGAAGAAGGTAAGTCGGTGACATTCCATGGTTCCAAGACCATTGGTCCTTGTCAGATGATTTCTGCTTTGGGAGCTAGAAGGTTGTTGCGTAAAGGTTGTGATGCCTATCTTGTATCTATTCGGGATGTGCAAAAAGAAGAAGTTAAACCAGAAGACGTTCCTATAGTGCAAGATTTTGTGGATGTTTTTCCTGAGGATTTGCCTGGGTTACCTCCTGAAAGGGAGATTGAGTTTTCTATTGATCTTGTACCCGGCACAAATCCTATCTCTATGCCGCCTTATAGAATGGCACCGGTAGAGCTTAAAGAGTTGAGGGAGCAGCTGAATGATTTGTTACAGAAGGGTACATCCGACCGAGTACTTCACCTTGGGGAGCTCCGGTTCTTTTCGTGAGAAAGAAAGATGGTTCCATGAGGTTGTGTATTGATTATCGGCAGCTAAACAAGGTGACGGTCAAGAACAGATATCCATTACCGAGGATTGATGATTTGTTTGATCAGTTGCAAGGGGCGAAGTTTTTCTCAAAGGATGATCTTCGGTCTGGTTATCATCAGTTAAGGGTACGAGAGAGTGACATACCTAAAACTGCTTTTCGCTCAAGGTATGGTCATTATGAGTTTCTGGTAATGTCTTTTGGACTTACCAACGCCCCTGCTGCTTTTATGGACTTGATGAATAGGGTGTTTAGTCCATATCTTGATCGGTTTGTTGTGGTGTTCATTGATGATATTTTGGTGTATTCCAAGACTAAAGAAGAGCATGAGGAACATTTGAAGCTGGTTTTGCAAACTCTGAGGGAACATAAACTTTATGCTAAGTTATCGAAATGTGAATTCTGGTTGGATAAAGTTGTGTTCTTGGGTCATGTTATATCTTCTGAGGGTGTTCAGGTTGATCCAAAGAAGATTGAGGCAGTCATGGATTGGCCAAGACCAAAGACAGTTACAGAGATACGAAGTTTCTTGGGTTTGGCTGGTTATTACAGAAGATTTGTTAGAGATTTTTCTCGACTTGCAGCACCTTTGACTAAACTCACTCGCAAGGGTGTTAAGTTTGTTTGGGATGATGCTTGTGAGGAGAGTTTTAACCTTCTGAAAGAAAGGTTGACATCTGCACCTGTACTTGTTTTGCCGGAGGGCAATGAAGGCTATGCTGTTTACTGTGATGCATCTGGTATTGGTTTGGGATGTGTGTTGATGCAACATGGTAGGGTGGTTGCTTATGCTTCAAGACAGTTGAAAAAGCATGAAGTTAATTATCCTACGCATGATCTGGAGATGGCTGCTGTTGTGTTTGCACTAAAGATCTGGAGGCATTATCTGTATGGTGTTACATGTGAGATTTTTACTGACCATAAGAATCTCAAATATGTTTACTCGCAGAGGGATCTGAACTTGAGGCAGAGGAGGTGGATAGAGTTTCTGGAAGATTATGATTATAATATTCAGTACCATCCTGGGAAAGCAAATGTTTTGGCTGACGCTTTGAGTCGCAAGTCTATGGGGAGTTTGTCACATATTTGTTTGACGAGGAGGTCCTTGATTTCTGAGATTCACCAATTGCTTGATGAGGGTTGGACATTTAATATGTCTGACAAAGGAGTTGTGAATGGTAGAGGGGTGTTTCTTGCTAGTTTGGCTGTGAAGCCAAATTTTCTCGACAGGATTATTTCTGAGCAAAGTAAGGATGCGGATTTGGAAATTTTACGACAGAAAGTCTTAGCCGGTGAGAACAAGGAGTTTGTTATAGATGATAAAGGTGTTTTGAAGTTTGGTACTAGGGTGTGTGTTCCTAAGGTAAATGATTTGAAGACTGATATCCTTAAGGATGCACATTTCTCTAAGTACACAGTTCACCCAGGTTCCACCAAGATGTATCGGGATTTAAAGCAGTTGTACTGGTGGAAAGGGATGAAGAATGATGTTGCACAGTTTGTTTCTCAATGCTTATCTTGTCAGCAAGTTAAGTATGAGCATCATAAGCCTGCGGGATTGCTTAAGGAGTTACCACTGCCTGAGTGGAAATGGGAGAAAATCAATATGGATTTTGTTGTCGGTTTGCCTAAAGCTCCTGGTGGGCATGATTCGATCTGGGTTATTGTTGACAGATTGACTAAGTCCGCTCATTTTCTTCCAGTAAATACTAAGTACACAGTGTCGCAGTATGCCAAACTGTACCTCAATAGGATTGTGAGTCTTCATGGGGTTCCAGTTTCTATAGTTTCTGATAGAGGACCACAATTTACTTCTAGATTTTGGCAGAAGCTTCAGGAAGGTTTGGGAACTAATCTTCATTTCAGCACTGCTTTTCATCCTCAGACAGATGGTTTGTCGGAGAGGACTATTCAGACTTTGGAAGATATGCTGCGATTGTGTGTTCTTGATTTTGGTGGTAGTTGGGCAGATCATCTTCCTTTGGTAGAGTTTGCCTACAATAACAGTTATCAGGCTAGTATTGGTATGGCTCCATTTGAGGCTCTGTATGGCAGAAGGTGTAGGACTCCATTATATTGGGAGGAGGTTGGTGAGCGTCGAATTAAGGGTCCTGAACTTTTGCAATACAGTGCTGAGGTTGTACCAGTGATTCAAGACCGTATTCGGACTGCTTTTAGTAGACAAAAGAGTTATGCTGATTTGAAAAGAAGAAATCTGGAATTTGCTGTCGGAGATAGAGTGTTTCTGAAGGTTTCACCTTTCAAGGGTGTTATGAGGTTTGGTAAGAAGGGAAAATTAGCTCCACGGTATGTTGATCCATTTGAAATTCTGGAGAGGATTGGTGATGTTGCTTATAGGCTTGATTTACCACCTCAGATGGCTTCTGTGTATCCGACATTTCATATCTCGATGTTGAGGAAGTATGTACCTAGTCCTGATCATGTGCTAGCTCCGGACACTGTAGAGATTAGTGATGATTGTTCTTATGAGGAGCAGCCAATGGCTATTCTGGACCGTCAGGTCAAGCGGTTGCGTTCTAAGGATGTAGCTTCTGTGAAAGTCCTTTGGCGCAATCATTCTGTTGAAGAATGCACCTGGGAAGCCGAAGAGCTTATGAAAGCTAAATATCCCTATCTGTTTGAGTCTTCAGGTATGTTTTAGATTTCGAGGTCGAAATCGTTTTAAGGGGGTTAGACTGTAATATTCTTGAGTTTTAGTGTTAGAGCACTTGCATACCAGCATAACATCATACTCATACATCGCATGATATTGTTTGTGACTGATGATTGACAATTGTATGCAATGGATCTTATTGAAAAGGTGTATGTGTAATGATGTTGTACTCGATTGATTGGCACTGATATTGACTGGGTTGAGCGCTAAGCGCTATTCATTGATTTTGTTTTGGTTATCTGAAAATTGGTTTTTTATTTAATGAATTCTAAATGGATCAAACCTGGAATGGTCATTAGTGCTTGGTATCTTGTGGTTATGGCCTGATCAACCATAACAACACATACTAAGTAGACGATACCATCCGGATTTGTGTATAGCTATTGTATGATAGTTTTGATGGATAATGATTATGTTGGATTCAATTGCGCGGACGCAATTACTTTAAGGGGGTTAGATTGTAAAACCCTTGGTTTTTGTATGATTTTAAGTCTAGGGGCAAAATGGTAATTTTGCACCTTAGGGGCAAAATAGTCATTTTGTGCCCTTTGAATGTCTTTTTGATACTCGGGGCGACGAGACGGTCGTTTTGAGTATAATATTGTGTTTTTAGCTTCGGGGGGTATTTTGGTCATTTTGGCGGTCGGAAAATTTTCGGGTTTCGTTTTGCTGTTTTTGATGTCATTTTGGTGACCGTGATGTCATTACGGTTATTTTAAGTATAATTTTGTTAGGGGTTGTGTTTCGGAAATTTTTCGGATATTTATTAATTTTTAATTAAAATAAATTAAATAAATTAAATAAAATTTGGGGTTAGTTGTAAATTTTTATAAGTTAGTTGGGTTTTTTTTTTATTTTTTAAAGAGTTTTAGGGTGTTTTTAAATTAAAAAAATTAATTTAGGGGCATATTGGTAATTTGTCAATTAAAAATCGTATAAATAGGGGTGTTAGGGCACCCAATTGAGGGTTTAATTATTTGTGCCGCCGGAGAGAGAAAAAGAAAAAAAATCAAAATTTTCTTCAAAAACAGTGGCCCGTCGTTTCATCAGTGCGCGCGCCAGGGTGCCAGTGTCGTTTGGCGTGTGTCCGTGTCGTTCGGCGAGGAGCTGCGGGCTGGAGGCGTTGTCGTTCGGCGTCTCGCGTTCCGTCGTTCGGCGTGCTACGGGCTGGCTCGCCGATGTCGTTTGACCTCTGTTCCAGCAGCTTTAATTTTCGAGTTTTTGGTGTTTTTGAGGTTTTTTCTTGATTCCTTTTGCATTATTTCGACTTCCAATTGATTATTTCATGTTCATATCATATTGGGTTGGTATTTTTCTTAATTAAATTGTCTAAATTCGAATTATTATTTAATTAAATTGATTTTTTACAAAATAGGTTAGGTTTTGAGTTTTTATTGTTTTGGGGGATTTTGGTATTGAATTAATTGATTTGGCTAATGTGTTGGGTTCCGAAATTTGATGAAGGTATTGAGTTAGGGTTTGATTAAATTGATTTGGGTGTTAAGATTTTCGAATTAATTGTTTTCTTTGAGTTTTTGGAGGAATTAATTATCTGCTGAAGTTTGATTTTTGTGCTGTATGTTGCCCGATTTTTAATTTAATA
The DNA here is from genome assembly GCA_947685225.1 of Garcia nutans. Lineage (NCBI taxonomy): Eukaryota > Viridiplantae > Streptophyta > Magnoliopsida > Malpighiales > Euphorbiaceae > Garcia > Garcia nutans. The sequence continues at coordinate 7,177,055 of CANTUV010000024.1, read as the reverse complement.
TTGGAACATGATAAGAATCTGAAATTTGGATATGTGGCTCTAAATTGAGTCTAGTTTATGAGAAAAATAATTTTTGGGATTTTGGAGTATCGTATATTTCTGGAAAATTCAAGTTTGCTACTGTTGTCTGACAAACTGTGCTGTTGATGCTATTGCATCAACTGTAACTTTCGAAATTCATATTAAAATGTATAAAAATGTTTTTGATTTGATTTTCATATATGTTGTAGTTCTGGAAGTCTAGTTTACAAGAAAAATATTTTGGGTTATGTTTCTATTTGTTATACTTTTGAAATAATTAGATATTTCTACTGCTGTCAGTATACCTTGTGAGTTGTATACTGTTTTGAATAAAAATTGATTGAGGGAATTCTAAGTCTTGAAAAGTTATGAAATTTTGGTAGGATTCTTTTCAGATATCAAATTAACTTCTGGTTGAAAATTATAAATTTTGCATATACTGGTTAATTGTTTTGAATTTTACAAGTTGACACTCGTTTTTCAGGTTTATCGGTAAAATTGTATCTTGTGTATATTGATTATTTAGGTAAGGTATTTGATGAATTTAAATTGTAAGGAATTTTTAAGGATGTTTTATATTCTGGAAAGCAAGTTTAAAGGTGTGGTATTATGATGGTTAAGTTATGTTTGGTTGACAAAAAGGTTTAACCTTGTTGTGGAAATTATTAAATTGTGTGCATTCACGCCATGCATTCCCATTTGCACTTGCATACATTTGTAAGGGTAGTTGTTAATTAATGGTTAATGGTTAGGCGGTGGTCCAGCAGCACCTCAGACTTAGGGTGGCGGATTGCTTAGCTGACTGTTAGACCAGGTAAGTTCTATGGGTGTATGTGATTATTTGTGTTGTGATTATTTGTGTTGTGCTACTTGCTAACAACTTATATACATATATAAACCCTTCTTATAATATATTATCCTTTCTATATATTCACTAGACTATTCTTTCGAACCCAGCCTCGCATGCTTTAGGAGACAGAGAAACTTGCATGTGATTGTATTTATGTGATAATATTGAATGTGATATTACTTGTGCTGTGTGATGGTGTGTCATGAAGGGGAAGGAGGTTACTGAGGCTTAATGCCTATACTGTTACTGAGGCTTAATGCCTATACTGCTACTGAGGCTTAATGCCTATACTGTTTACTGAGGCTGCATGCCTAATTACTGATTACTGTACTGTACTGAGAAGTTATAAGGGCGGATGTGACTGATATGATTACTGTACTGTTTACTGATTGGTGACCCCGACACACCATCTTGTTTGCTTAATTTGTGATTGTATTATATGTACTGCTTATATAACTGTTAGATGTTTCTCTGCCTCTCATAGACTTACTGGGCGTCTATAAAGCGCTCACACCCTTACAGATTGTCTTGCAGGTTTACAGTGATTGCCTTCGTCTATCTTCTTTATCTTCTTGGCGAAGTCGATCAGGTTTTCGTTTGTGTTTTTGGTCCTTCTGCTTAGAGATTTCCGGATATTGAACTTTTGGGCGGATTGATTCCGAATCCCTTTTTGTGTAATAAGTAGAACTTGTCTGCATTAGATTTCCCGAATGATTTTATTGTGATTTGATTACATTGATGGATTGCATTTGAACTAGGATCGAGGATTTTATAAGTATTGTACTGTTTTGCACTTAGACTGTTATGAATGTTTTAATAGGCTTTTGTGGTCGGACTTCGGTTTGGCTGCATGCCGGTCATGGCCCCCGGGTTGGGTCGTGACACATATGATTTTAATTTTTCTTTGTTAAATTAATAAATGTAATTGCATTATTTTTTACATATTATTTTAATTAGTATACATATTATTTTGATTTGCATCAAATTTTTTCGGTTCGAGTGGAAGGTGAGTCAAACCGAAAGTCTAGGTTTCAGTATATCTTAAACTGAAAATTTGATCTTCGGTTTGGGCCAAACTGAAATCCAAAGTTTCGGTTTGATAGCAAATCGAAATATTTTGGTTTGACAAAAAACCAAAACTATGGGTTTTGGTTTGAGCCACAATTTTAGTTTGGGCCAAATTTTATGTGTCTAAAATTTTAAATACCCTAAATTTTTAATATATATTCCAAATTTTTTTTTGTTATAAACTTTTTGTATTTAAATTTTTTGTAAACTCAAAATTTTTTAACTCTAATTTGCATATATTTTATGAACCATAAAATTTTTTAAGTTTTTTTGTGAGCAAAATTTTTAATTTGTATGTAAGCAAAATATTTTTATATAAACCCTTTGTCTTTAAATTTTATGAACCCTAAAAATATATTACTACGTACCCTAAATTTTTTAATTGTTCATTGTATATTTTATCTATTTTAATTTTGATATTTTTTTTATTAAATATTAATTTTGTAAAATATGTTAAATAATTTTTTCATAAATCACTCTTAAGGTAAATGTTAAATTAAATTTGAATTTTTTTTAAAATTTTTTTATAAATTTATAATTAATTTGTTGTATATTTATAATAATTTTTTTGCAGTTATTTTTTAATCAATTTTGGAAGCACAAAAGGCATTTATAACTTATAATTAATTATTTTTTATTTTCTATATATAATGTATTATTTTTACATTTATCTTTTTTATATGTTGCAATTATTGTATTATTTTGTGGATTTTTTTTTATAAAATTATAGTTAATTTGTTTAGAGTCTAGGGATGAATGTTGAAATTAATTTTTTAATTTTTAAAATGGATAACATAAAAATTAATTTTTTAAATTGTTCATAAACTTATAATTAATTTATTTAGGCTTTATGGATAGCATTAAAAATAAAATTTTAATTTTTTATAAACTTTTAATTATTTTTTATTTTTTTCATAAACTTTTAGTTAATTTATTTAGAATTTTTTATAACTTTCATAAACATTAAAATTAATTTTTAATTTAGAATTTTTATTGAAGTTATAATTAATTTTTGTAGGGTTTAGAGAGAACATTAAAATTATCTTTAATTTTTAAATTTTCTTGGAGTTATAATTAATTTTTTTAGGGTTTAGAGAGAAAATTAAAATTAATTATTAAATTTTTTTGAATATATAATTAATGTTTTGAGGGTTTAGGGATAACATTAAAATTATTTTTTTTCAATTTTTTGATAAACTATTAAGTAATTTTTTTAGGGTTATGAGATGAATGTTAAAAATTTTAAAATTAATTTTTTATTTTTTTCATAAAGTTTTAATTTATTTTTTTTAGGTTTAGAGATAACATTAAAATTGATTTTTAAAATTTTGATGGCTTAATTTTTTCATAAACGTATATACTTTTTTTTAGGATTTAGGGATAATATTAAAATTATTTGAATGAAAAAATATACTATAATTAATATTAATTTTTAAAATTTCATTTAACTATATATAGTAAAGTTTATTTTATTAGCTAAAGTGTATATAGTATTTAAAGTATTATAATTCTAAAAAAATAAATTGCGGAATTAATTACATGAATAAGCTTAAAGTAAAATTTTGATATGTATATATATACATACATATATATATATATATATATATATACATTGAAATGGTTATAATATTCATGAGGATTAAAAAAATAAACAACTAGGTGTAGTTATACATATGTAAATTTTTCTTAGTCATATTCATTAGTTATATGAATAAATAAGAAGTATGAATTTTGAATACATATATTGAAATAAAAATAATATTTATTAGGAGTATAAATAATTATAGTTGTATTTATCTTTGTACTTAATTAATTATCTTGATTATTGTCTTCTGTAACATCCTAAAAAAAATTACTAAGATTAAATTAAATTAAATTAATAAGTTAGAGAGTTAAATAAAGTGTTGGAAGTGAGAGAACATGAGGAGTACTTCTAAAATATAAAGAAAGTATACATAACATATAAAATTAAATAGTAAAAAGAAAAAGACAAAAGTTAAATAGTAAAAATAGGCAAAATGGTAAAAACTCAAAAGGTTAAATAATAATAATAATAATAATAATAATATTCTTATTAAAATAGATAGTGAAAGACGATGAAAAAAAATTAATGAATTATTAATTATTAATTAAGAAATTAAGTAATAAAATAATATATATGTGGCTGTTAATTAAAGAAGAATAAAAATCATATATACATATGTTCATCCTCTTCTTCCTTTTTCTTATTGTATGCCGATTTTGCTAAGGTTCAATGGAGGAATTTTCCTTCCAATTTATCTCAAAGTCTTCAATATTTCTAGGAGTTTTAGGGTGATTTTGAGGTTTCCTTAATCAAAGGTAAGCTTTCTTACCTATTTTGTGGAATTCTTTGAAAGATAGATTATGTATGATTTGAGTTTTTGAAATATTACATTATAATTATTTAAATGGATATAGAAGATGTTATTTTGATGAGAAAATAAGAATTTTATAGTTATATGATGGATTTGTGTAAGTTTGATTGAAGTATGGTTTAGTTAGTGAAGAATTTAGGATTCAAAGGAGCTTAGTTAAAGATTGGGTGTTAATTAAATTAAATAGTTTAAATGTGTTAAAATATGACCTTATAGATATAATTGAACTTAAAATAAGAATTAGAATGGGCTAGAATGGATTTTTAGAACCAAAGAGGGTTAGGGAAAATTTTTGATAATTTGAAGGAATGATTGTAAATTGAGTTTTATTATTTAAAATGTGTTGGAATGTAATGTAAGAGACATAATTGGGCTTAAAACTCAATTTGGAATTCGTTGAAGTGATTTTCCAAAGCTTAAGTTCATTAGGGCAAGAAAATGGAAATTTAAAGGAATATTGCTTAATTCATGTTTAATAGCTAAAACACCTACAAATGTAACTATAACTAATTATGTTCACTCACATTTTGATTAGGGAGTGAGTGAAGTTAAATTCTCATAACTAAGAAAAAAAGGGCAATAAGAAAAGTTGGTGTGGAGTGGAGCTTTGACTCACAATTTTGTTTAAAAGAGGTATGTACATACTTTGACATCTATTTAAATTGATTGCATTGCTCTTAAACATAACACACTGCATGTGGTGAATGTGTTATGGTACTTGATTGATAATGTATATGTATGTGTGGCATTGTTTGAAGTAACAATGCTTGGTTTGAATTGAATGTTGTATGATAAATCATTTAAGAATGGATAAAAGGGATGATATGGAAAAATGTGAAGAGTGCAAATATGGCACTAGAATGGTGAAGTGAGCCACATTCATAATGTATGTAAAAATGATGTTTATTATGAGTAGTAAATTAGAAAAAAAAAAGAGAGTATGAAATACAGGCAAATAAGATAAAATTAAAAAAATGATGAGAAATGTAATTGCATGTCACCTTATATAGAGTCTGGTTCTAGAATATTATTGTTGAATAGCATGACGCCTTCGGGAGAGACACACTTATGTCACTGATAGCATGACACCTTCGGGAGAGACACACTGATGTCACAAATGGATGAGATAGCCCACGACAATAATTGAGGAACTAGCATAGTATATAAGGATTTATGGGTCCATTGTATGTGGATGACTATTATGTTAATAAAATTATGTATATGTTGCTTGATAATGAAGCATAATGTAGTTTTGGGTTGGATGCTCGCTCATCGGAGATGGCGGAGCTTCAAGCTATTCGGGTCAGCCTCCAATGGTGTCTTCAGCTGCGATTTTTCCCGTTAATTGTTGAATCTGACTCTGCGTGGGCAGTTCAACAGATTGGTTCATCTTCCAGTGTTGGTCACGCGGCAGATTCTGTCAAGAGGCTCTTTCTGGATACTGCTTCCTCGATCACTCATATATTTTGGGAGGCTAACAGTGCTGCTAATTATCTTGCCACTAGTTGCAGATTTCATTCTCACTCTTCTTCTTTCTTTACTTTTGCTTCTTTGCCTAAGATGTTGAAAGGCATTATTCTATCCGATTGTTTAGGTACTCCTTTTTTGAGATTTAGATAGTTTCTTCCCCATCTTATAAGGGTTTTGTACGGAACTTTCATGGGTTTTCCCACTTCTTTTTGATTTTAATAAAAATCTCGGTGGTGCCGCCCACCTTTACCAAAAAAAAAAGAAGCATAATGTATGACGTGGCATTACATATATAATGTTATTTGTTTTTCTTTTGTACTAAAGTATATACCGCTAGGCTATTAGCTTAGTACGATTGAAATTTATCGCGCAGGTGACAGAGTTGATCCGGAGATTTCGGAGAGTTCTGCTAGACTTGGTCAAGTCTAGATTGTGGTTGGATTACACTCAAAGTTTTATAGGCTGCCACCGACCAGAGCCAACTGCATTCATGTAATTATTTAACTTTTGTGAAACTTATTTTAAATATGTATGTTATGTTTGTATAATTGTAAGTAATGTAAATTATAAAAGTTTTGGACTATTTGTTATGTGTTGGAAAATATGTGTAATGTTGTTATGCATTTATGTATTGGAGATTTTGGGAGAATGGATGAAATGAATATATTTTGAGAGTGTTAAATTCTTTTATGCAGGTTGTGTAATTGATATTTTGAAAACATCCGAAAAACAGATAGAACTTTAGCGATTTTTTTTCAGAAATTTTTATTTAAAATTTGTAGTTTGAAAATTTATTATCAATTGGTAATATTTTGCTTATTTATTAAGGTAGATTATAAGTATTTAAAATATTTCTTGAAATTATGGTAAATTTTATAATGAATGGAATTGTGACATTTTTATACTATGTATACATATTTTATATATACGTGGGAGTATATATTAAACGTCTATAGGATATAAGGGTGTTATATTTATTTTGGTATCAGTGCCTAGTTTGAGGTTCTCGACCAAGGTAGGTTTTTAAGAGAGAGAAAGGGGGATTCTAAATATGATTTTAGTGTTACATACATGTATTGCATTGGCATTTAAACTGGTATCTGATGTGGAAAAAATGGGTTGCGATTTCAGATATAGATCGATATGGCATCTAGGATGCATCGGTCTGGAGAGGGGAATGTAGAGAGTGTTGCCTCTAGAGAGAGTGTTATTGGAGCCAGTGCAGAGATTGCTATGGAGGCATCAGTGCCTGTTAGACTAGCAGTTGAGAAGGTTCCGCCAGTCTGGATGCGACAGATGGCAGAGCTGTTACGATAAGCCCCAGTACCATAGCAGCAACAAACTAGGAAGTATGATAAGTTGAGAAGTATGGGGCTATTGATTTTTTTGGCACTACTGATCCAGCCGTAGTGGAGCAGTGGCTAGTTAGAGTTTAGAGGGTATTTATCCAGTTACAAGCTACTGCAGAAGAGAAGTTTGATTATGCCAAGTCTCTTCTGCAGGGGGACACCTACAACTGGTGAAAGACAGTTCTCTATAGAATGGTTGATCCTCCAGTGCTGACATACATGATTTTCTGAGAGAGTTTGAGAAGAAATACACCCCTTGAGAGTATAAAGATGCTAAGAAGAAGGAGTTTTTGAGTTTGAATCAATAATCGAAGACAGTGAAAAAATTTGAGCAGATTTTATCCGGCTAAGTAAGTATGCAGGAGAGATTATGTCAGATGAGATAGATAGATGCCGAAGGTTAAAGAGGGGATGATTTCATCCATCATGTGTCAGGTGGCGACTGTGTAGTATGAGAAATTTTCATGATCGGTATCTGCTGCCCAAAATGTTGAGAAATCCTAGGGGATCGCGGCTTCAGCCAGAGTAAAAAGTAGAGACATGAAACTATAGTTGGAGGCAGGGTCTTCATCATCTAAGAGAGGTCAAGGGCATTTCTCACAGAGGTATGGTAGAGGCTCGGGGCAGCCTGGTAAGGGGTCGTAGCAGCAACAAAGGTAGAGACCTATAGCCTCAGTAGCTAGTTCTCCGACTCCAATTTTACAAAAATCTTTTCCACCCACTTGTACTCAGTGTGGATGGATGCATAGAGGTGTTTGCTGGGGGACTCATGCATCACCTAGTTATTTTAGATGTGAGTTGTACCACCACCTTATCAGAGATTGTCCAAAGCCACCTGAGGATAGACAAACATAGACAGTAGTTTTCAGACCCAATGATAGAGGGGGTTGAGGCAGTAGAGGTGGTCGAGCTGGGTCTGGTCAGAGAGTAGGATCCATAATTAGTGGTAGACAGGAGGAGGTTGGGACCTCACAGTGAGTATATGTGATGCATATGCATCCACATGAATCAGTCGTGATGGCTAGTATTTTCTTTTTATTTGCCACTTCAGTTCATCCATTGATAGACTATGGGTCGCCATATTCATATATCAGTGCATCCATCTTGCTTGTGAGTGATATGCATTCTGAGTCATTAGGGTTTGATACTAGTAACCAACCCTTTAGGACATAGTATGGTGGTTAGCAGAGTTTACTAAGATAGTCCGGTTATGGTGCATGATGAAGGTTTTCTCGCTGATTTGATTGAGATGACCTTTAGGGATTATGATCTTATCTTAGGCATGGGTTGGTTATCCAGACATGGGGCTATGGTAGACTGTCTGTAGAAATGTGTTATCTTGAAAACACGTGATGGAAAGAATGTATTGGTATCCAGTAAGAAGAGACACATCTCATCCATGTTTATTTCAGCCATTTCAGCTAGGAGGATAATCCAGAAAGCATGTGAGGCTTATCTGGCTTATGTTATGGATACCGGAGTAGTGAGCTCTTAGCTTAATAGTATACCTTCAGTGGCTGAGTTTTTGGATGTGTTCCTCGATGAGTTGCCAGGTACTAATTTGATGCCAGGTACCACTCCTATCTCCATTACCCCTTATCGATGGCACTTGAAGAATTAAAGGTGCAGTTGCAGGAGTTGCTTGATAAAAGGTTCATTCACCCTAGTATTTCACTATAGGGAGCACAAGTGTTGTTTGTTAAGAAGAAGAATTGCACTTTGAGATTGTGCATTGACTATAGGCAGTTGAATAAAGTGACCATCAAGAATAAATACCCTTTGCCTCGCATTGATGATCTCTTTAATTAGTTGAAGGGGGCAACAATATTTTCTAAGATTGATCTGAGATCTGGGTATCATCAATTGAGAGTTAGAAATGCAGATGTGCCTAAGACTATTTTTTGCATAAGATATGGCCATTATGAGTTTTTAGTGGTGCCTTTTAGGCTGACAAATGCACTAGTAACATTTATGGATTTGATGTGTAACACTCTTATACCCTATATATGTATAATACACACACCCAGTATATGTAGAATATACATATACCATATAAAAATGTCACGACCCGGTTTAATAAAAATTTTGACATTTTTGATTTAAAATTTCAAATACTAAATATATAAAATTAATAGTATATAAATATTCTTTACTTGTTATAGGAACTCAAAATAAACATTTTATAAGAAAATCTCTGAAAAAATTCACCAGAGTTTTATCTGTAATTTGAACATCCTAAAATTTAGCAAAACACAATCTGCATTAGAAAACACTCACAAATAATTTCAAATTACAATTTCACCCATACTTCTCAATTTCACCAAGTTTCTCCAACATATATATATATATAATTTAGAATACATTTAAACCCCCATTTCAAATAACTTAACCCAAACATTCTTTATAGTTTACAATACATAAAATCCAAAAATATGATATAATATGTATAATACTCAAAATATACAATAACATAAAATATATTCATGCTGCTGATAGTGTTTCTGATCTTGATATCAACTCTACAATTACAACCACAAGTCTAGACCCGACCTAGTCTAGAAGAATTCTCCGGCTCAGTCGAATCTACCCTGTCACTTGCGCGATGTAAATAATCTTGCTAAGCCAAAAACCTAGTAATACATACTTAATAACAATAAAACTCAATACACCATGCATATGGATATCACATCATTTCATTTTCTCATACTTTTCAAATATTTCACAATCCACAATTCATATAAAAATAAACACAAATATGGGCCCAAAGATAACTAATATGCTATTCAAATTCCAGAGTTACTGTTTTAGTCTATAATGACACCATGTGTCTAGACCCGCAGGCAAAATATCAATGTAATAGTCCAACTAGATCTGAGCTTACGACCCGGTCATTTCACCTAAAAAATATTTTTACAGTGACGCCCAGCGTCTAGCCCGTAGGCAAATCATAGGCATGCCGCCAAACACAAAACTCTGAAAATTGAATAACATACTAGGCACACAATTTATTCATATTTCTCATTTATATCGATATCAATTCATTTCATTATGTTTCCACATATCTCATTACATTATACCACATTTTTGTATTTACAACACATTACGTAATTACTTTGGGTATTTTCATATAATTCACATATTAATCATATTTAATGTAATCTAGCCAATACCAATGGCTTTTCACTATGCATTTAACACATATGTGACATTACAAATGTCATAGCACATTATTTATCAAGCAACTTAACACATTTTCCAACCAAAATGTGTTAAGCCCAAATGCCATGCAAACATAACCAATGTATTCAAAGTTTGTACTTACCTCAAATAGCAACCAAAACAAGCTTAAAACAACCTCCAATCCTATCCTTTCAACTTGCCCTTTACCACTTGGATGAAGCAAATCAACCTCCCTCAATGCCTAAACCAAATATGATAGCAAATAATCATTCAGTATCACATTTAATGACATTTTCAATATTAAACCATAATTAAACCCCATCCAAGCAAAAATTCAAACTTTAAGGCTAACCTCACTTTGACTTTGGATTCTCATACTAGGCCATTCATTTTAATATATTAAGTTTATTTATATTATTAGAAACATATTTTAATACATTTAAACCATTTACATTATAAAAACACACTCTTATACACAAAATTCTAAAATGGCATAACCTTCTCCCATTGAAGGTTTTTCATTCCAACACAATCCATTAATCATTTTAAGCTTATATTCATTACTTATATCACCAAACAATAAGATTAAACCAATAAAATTATACAATTTAACTACTTTGAAAAAATTATTTTCCAAAACCCTAAATCACACTTCCATTCTCAAACTCCAACCAAACACAACCAAATCCAATATTTGATTTTAAAATACATGTTTAAACACCAAAATAACTCATTTAGAACCAATTTGCACAATTAAAAACCATGATTTCTCAAACCCTAAAAGTCCATAACCCTAAATTCTCTCTCTTCACCATTCTTTATCCAAATTCAACCATTTCTTCAATCTAACCTTAAAATAATTAATAACTACCCAAAATAACTTCATACACACCAATTTCAACAATTATAACATACTACTTCAAAAATCCAAAACTCACATATTCAAAATTTTCATAGAAATCCAAAGAAAAAGCTAAAGAACTTACTTTTTAAAGTGAAAATCACCAAAAATCCTTTTTGAACCTTTGGAATCCTTCAATTTTGGAAGCTTGGAAGATCAAAATCCTCTCTTAGCATCCATAGAGATTTTGGCCCTTGATGGAGAAGAAGAAGATGAAAAAAAAACTTTTATTTTCTCTTTCCTTTCACCTTTTATTTATAACCATGTGAATATATTATTTAATATTTTAATAATTAATTAATTATTTAATAAATTAAAGGTTTAAAAATCCCTCTTTCATTCAAAAATTATTTATTTTTGAATTAATTTAATAATTTTGAATTTTTAAGATTTAATTACTAAAATACCCTTTTTACTTTGACTTTTGACTTTTCTTTTTAAAAGTGTTGATTTTTATATATTATGTATATTTTACATATATATCACATATATATTCCACTTTTTCATTTAAAATCCCTTCATTTTTCATTTAAAACCATTAATTTAATTTATCCAATTTAATTATAATATATTTTATCAAATTTCCAAAAATTAAAAATTTTCAAAAAAAAATTGGGATATTACAGATGAACCAGGTTTTTAGGCCATAGTTGGACACGTTTGTGGTGGTATTTATTGATGATATTTTGGTTTACTCTTATAGTAAGGAAGAGCATGATAAGCATCTGCGAATTGTATTGCAGACCTTGAGGGAGAAACAGCTGTATGCTAATTGATCCAAATGTGAGTTTTAGTTGGATCAAGTGACCTTCCTCGGAGTATAAAGTTGTATATAAAATTAGTAATACTAAAACTCTTGTCCTCATGAAAAGTTCTTTTCTTATCATGTGATAAGTTTTTTTATGCATGGTAACTACAATGATGGCCTTCAATCTTGATGAGCACTATACTTGAATGTCGCTTTCTGAGGAGAATGGTGTTAGAATTTGAGGGTGGAAGTATAGGTAATGGATATATCCCTCCGCAATATATCTTAGTGGGTCGATTCTTAACTAATCGTCATGTGAATTTCCAAGCAATGAAAAATTTGATAGCTTTAATTTGGCAACTGGTGAAGGGAGTTTACATTAAGGAACTCAAGCTGTATGAGTACTAGTTTTAATTATTTAATAAATTGGATCTACAATGAGTTCTCTCTAATGGGCCTTGGGCTTTTGATCAAAATCTCCTCATTCTGGCATGGGCAGAAAATGGTATTGAACCTCTGGTTGTTGATCTTAACTCAGTCTGCTTTTGGGTTCATGTTTACAATATGTTTGTGGGTTTTATATTTGAAGGTATTTGTAAGAATATTGGTGATGCTATGGGCACTTATATAGAGTATGACCCTAAAAATTTCACTGGTGCCTAGGTTGTCTTTATACATATTTGGGTGGCTTTGGATGTCCGTGTTCCTCTTAAGAGACATATGAAAATCTAGATTTTAGGACAATTTTACTGGATCTATTTTAAGTATGAGAAGCTTCCAACTTTTGGCTTCCACTATGGGTTATTGGGTAATTCAAAAAAGGTATGCCCTACGTTGTGTGAGGGACTTGTGGATGTATGAGAAGTAAATGAATTTGTTTATGGTAGTTGGCTGAGAGCCCTTGGTCGAAATAGTTCTCAAATTGGGGAAAGGTGGCTTCGAGAACAACTACCATTAGAGACTTCCAGTGGTGGTGGTCGGTCTGGTGATTCATCTAGAATGGCTTCACCATTCCATGCAATGGAGGAGCAGTTATCCACATAAGGAGATGTTGAACATGGACCTTATCCATGATTCTGGTAGTTATGAGAAGTTATCTTTGGTTGAGGGTGATGGGCCTGTGTCACAAAAGGCTTTATCTATTTTTTCTACCAAACAATGTCAATTTGATGAGATTAGTTCTACTTCAAAAGGGGACCCATTAAGTTCTAACAATACATCTACTGTAAGTGGGACAACTGAATTAAAAAATGTTTTATTGGTGGGTACTGGAATGGAGCAGGTCCGTCAGGCCCAATGAGTGCAATTATGTGGAACTGTGGTGGGCTTGGGAACCCGCAGATAGTTCAAGTATTAAAGGACATGGTCCTTTTAAAGTGACACAAGTTTGTTTTTCTTTGTGAAACATTGGTGAAGAAGGAAATAATGGAAAATGTTAGAATGGCTATTGGATTTGAGGTCTCATTTACAGTGGATAGTATTCAGAATGGTGGTGGTCTTGCCTTCTTTTGGTGGCATCAAAATATGGCAAAGCTTATTAGCTAATCCCGATAATATATTGATCTTGAGGTGAAGTTGAGACTGCTGTTTGTTATAGGCTAATGGGATTCTATTGATATCCAAACTATAATCAACGACGGCAGTCCTAGAACTTATTAAGAGCTATGAAGAGGCAATCGACACCTCCTTGGTGTGTAATGGGTGATTTTAATGAGCTTTTATCTCCACTAAAAAAGAGAGGTCGTAACCCACATCCTCTTTCTCTGTGCTCTGCATTTCGATATGCTCTATCTGATTGTGATATTTCTGGTTTAGGTTTAATTGGACATCAATTTATGTGGGAAAAAGGAAGAGGCACGGATAATTGGGTAGAGGAGAGGCTGGATCAGGTGATGGTAACTTCTTCATGGGTGGATTTGCTTGTCTCTGTCCAAATGTTTAACTTGGAGAGTGCTTGTCCCAATCATTCTCCCTTATTTCTCAGGCTCTGTGTTCATCAGTTTATGGTAAGCATGAAAAGGTTTTGATTTGAGAATGCCTGTATTCAGGATGCATAGTGTGGTGACATTATTACTCACTGTTGGAATCAAACTGTGGGTTGTCCGATTTTGTCCAGATTGCAAATGTGTAGTGAAGAACTTAAGCATTGGGGTGGTGAAGCTATGAGGGGTTTTAGGAAGCAACTGGATTCTTGTAAGTTGTAGTTACGCTTGTTGAGAGGGAAAGTTGATCAATATTTGATGCAGAGATATAATGATGTCCAAAGCCATTATTTGGATCTTTTGCAGCAACAAGAAACTTTTTTAGTGCCAGTGGGCTAAGCAACATTAGTTGCAATTAGGTGATCAAAACTCTAGATTTTTTCATAATTCAGTATTTGCTAGACGTAGGCAAAATATGATCTTTAGTCTTCAAGATGATTTGGGTAATTGGTATACATGGAATGCTGGTCTAGAGGATCTGATTGTTGGTTATTATGAAAATCTCTTTGAATCTCACGATAATAAGTTTGATTTCGTGCTCCATTGTGTTGAGAGATATGTCACTGATGTACACCAAAGTATTATGGGGGCTGAATTTACTGTTGAGGAAGTTAGGGCTGCTGTGTTCTCAATGCATAAAGATAAATTTCCTAGGTTGGATGGGATGAATCCAGGGTTCTATCAATCCTTTTGGCATGTGGTAGGACAAGATATTACTAGAGAATGTCTGCAGGTTCTAAGATCGGGTTCATTGCCTACTGAATGGAATTCCACTATCCTGACGTTAATTCCTAAGAAGGATAATACAAATAAAATCACTTATTTGAGGCCTATAGCCCTTTGCAACGTGATATACAAAATCGTGTCTAAGGTATTAGCCAATAGATTAAAGGTAATTATGCCTAAGTTAATATCAAAATCTCAAAGTGTGTTCATTACTGGATGCCTAATCACAGACAATGCTCTTGTTGCTATGGAAATTCTTCATTTTCTACAGCATAAAACTAAAGGAAAATTGGGATGGACTGCTTTAAAACTTGATATGACTAAAGCATATGATAGTATGGAGTGGATTTTCTTATAACGGATGTTGTCCAAGATAGGGTTTGATCATCGATGGATAAGCCTTATAATGATGCATGTTTCATCGGTCAATTTTATTATCAAAGTGAATGGTTTGGATCTGGAACATGTTCATCCAAAGAGGAGCTTGTGCCAAGGCGATCCTCTATTGTTGTATCTTTTCCTCTTTTATGTTGAAGGACTTTCGAGTCTGCTGAAGAAGTCTAAAGCTATGGGTAATATTCATGGATGCAAAATTGCAAGAGGAGCTCTAACTATATCTCACATATTTTTTTTTATTGAGGATAGCTTCTTGTTCTTTAGAGCAACAAGTCAGGAAGCATCATCTATGAGAAGGCATCAGGTTAGATACTCAATTATCAAAAGTCTTAAGCTTTTTTCATTTGCAATACTGCCAGGGAAGATCGCGCAATGGTTTATGCTATTTTGAATGTTTCGGCTTCTTCTTCTCCTGGGAAATATTTAGGTGTTCCCGCAATTGTTTGTCTCAATAAAAGAGAGGTATTTGAATATATATAACAATGGGTCTGGTTGAGAATTACAAGCTGGTCAAATCATCATTTATCAAAAACTGATAAGGTAGTTCTGGTGAAGGCTGTTTTACAAGCAATACCATCATATTTGATGAGTGTTTATCTCTTTCCAAATGGGCTATGTCAAGATCTGGAGAATATGTTTAATGCTTATTGGTGGCAAGCAAATCAGCGACGTAGTGGGATCCATTGGTTACGTTAGAGTAAACTGTGTCAGTAGAAGATTCATGGTGGTTTGGGCTTCCGTAAAATTCATGAGTTCAATATTGCACTACTAGGGCGACGAAGTTGGAGACTAATAACTAGGCCTAATTCTTTGTTTGGTTAGATCTTTAAGGCCAAATATTTCCCTAACACTTCCTTCTTTGAGGCTATGGCTAGGTCTAATATAAGTTTTGGCTGACGAAGTATACTGACTGCATATGGTATCCTTAAGGATTGATGTAGAAGGAGAATTGGGTTTGGTTTTGAGGTTCGAGTGATAGATGATCCATGGCTCCCTGATGATGATAATCCATATGTTTCCTCGATATTACCTTCAACACTTCAACATATTACTGTTTAGAGTTTATTGCTCCCTCATGCAAGGAGTTGGGATGTTGATTTGGTGAAGGACTTATTTAATCCTAGAGATGTCTCATTAATTCCTAGCATTCTGATAAGCTTCAATGATGTTCTCGATAGTTGGGTATAAAGATGGGATAAAAAAGGAGTTTTCTTTGTTCGCAGTTGCTATTAGAGACTAATGCAAGGAGTTGCTACATAAGATCAATCTTTATGTTCCTTTTAGAAATAAGTATGGAATCTGCCTATTCCTCCAAAGGTCAAACTTTTCTTATGGTGGATATGTGCTGGGTGTCTTCCAATAAAGGATAAACTACTACTTTGACATGTGGAGGTAATGGTCTTTGCCCTGTATGTAACTCAACTGCTGAAACTACAGTTCATATATTATTATCGTGTCCTTTGGCATTGGAAATTTGGCATCACTCTCAAATGGAGATAAGTGTTGGTGAGTTGAGTCGGTTTTGCAATGGTTGTGTGATCTTTGGGGTGCTATTGATGTGGATAGCAGATGTCTGGTTGCTGTGGTTTTATGGGCTCTATGGTATGGGCATAATTAGGTTGTTTGGAAGCAGAAATCTATGTCGGCCCAAGGGATTTTTTGTTTGGCATCAGAACAATTGCAACAATGGACTCATGTATAAGTTCAACTAGATCATAGACATGGTCGACAGTCAATTCCAGTTGTCAAATGGCTTAAACCACAATAGGGATGATGCAAATGCAATGTTGATGCTGCACTTTTTCCTCAGGAGCACAAATATGGTATGGGGTTTATGAGCAGAGATGCAAATGGCCAATTTTTGTTTGCTTCTTCAACAATTTATGATGGTTCTCCTCCAAAGTTAGCAGAGGCAATTAACTTCTGAAAGGAATTGAGCTGGGTTAAAGAGAGGGGTGGCATTGTGTGATATTTGAATTGGATTGTCTGCAAGTAGTACAAGCTTTGTCTTCTTTTAGTGTGGATAATAATGAATTTGGTTTAGTTATTACTGATTGTATGTCTCTCATCTCTATTATAGGAGAGACCAAAGTTAACTTTGTTAAGTGCTCTGCGAACCAAGTTGCTCATAGATTAGCACGAGTTTCTAGTTCATTAGCTGAGCTTGGATTTTTTTTTGTGGGTTCTCTACCGGATATCATTAATGATGTTCTTTCTTTAGATTTACAATAATGGATGTCTTCTTTGACTTCAAAAAAAAGTGACCTTCCTCAAACATGTTATTTCAGCAGAGGGTATTAGAGTTGATCCGAGCAAGGTAGAAGCAATTTTGAATTAGAGTCCACCAAAGAATTTTATTGAGATCAAGAGTTTTCTAGGATTGAGAGGCTACTACCGTTGTCTCATAAGTTAAATTATCCAACTCATGATTTGGAATTAGCAGTCTTTGTGTTTGCACTGAAGATATGACGACACCATTTGTATAGAGAGAAATGTTTCATATACACTGATCATAAGAGTTTGAAATATGTGGGTGTTCAGAAAGAATTGAATCTATGAAAGAGACGGTGGTTGGAGTTGATTAAAGGCTATGATTATTTGATTGACTATCACCCAAGGCAAGGAAAATGTAGTTGTAGATGCCTTGAGCGAAAATCCATGGTAGGTTTTGACTACCTATGCTCTCATTTTACTTGTTGAGTTGAGAGCTTTGTATGCCAGATTTGAGATTTGTAATGATGGTGTTCTTATGGCTTAGTTGCAGGTGAGGCCATTGTTGCTTGATTATATTAAAGAGGTATAGAGGTGATATTTGAAATTCCAAAAGATTGTGAAAGATTGCCATAAGTTGGAGAGCAGAGATTTTTTTTGAAAGATGATGGCAGCATGTCGTACAAAGATTGGGTATGTGTTCCTAATGATAATGGTTTGAGGAAGAATATTCTAGATGAGTCACATCAATCCCCTTTTGCTATGCATTATGGAAATACCAAGATGTATCATGATTTGAAGAGGAAGTACTGGTGGTCAGGTATGAAGAATGATATATTAGAGTTTGTGTCTAGATGCCTCCCATGTCAGAGGGTGAAGGCTGAGCACCAGGTTCCTTCAGGGTTGTTGCAACCATTATCATTTTCTTGAAATGAGAGAGAGTGACAATTGATTTTGTGGCTAAACTGCCTTTGACCCAGAAGAAGCATGATGCAATATGGGTGATAGTTGACAGGATGAAGAATTAAGCTCATTTCCTTTCGGTTAGGATGGACTACTCACTTGATAGGTTGGTTGAGTTGTACATTAATGACTTTGTAAGATTTTATGGTGTTTCAGTTTCACTAGTGTCAGACCGAGATCGAAGATTAACATATAGATTTTGGAAGAGTTTGCAGGGTGCCTTGGGTTCTCTGTTACACTTTAGTTCTATTTTTCATCCTCAAACAGATGGGTAGTCAGAAAGAGTGATTAAGGTTCTGGAGGACATATTGAGGAGCTATATTATCAAGTTTATTGGGAGCTGGGGTAGACACTTTCCTCTAGAGTTTGCATACAACAATAGTTTTCAGTCTAGCATTGGGATGACTCCTTATGATGCCTTATATGACAGGAAGTGCAGGACACCATTGTGTTCAGATGAGGTTGGAGAAGGCAGGCTTGCAGGTCCCCACTTGATCAAAGAAACAGAAGAGAAGGTTAAGATAATTTGGGATCGATTAAAGTGGCTTCAGACCAACAGAAATCATACTCAGACTTGAAGAGAAAAGATAGAGAGTTTAGTATGTGGGATAAAGTATTCTTGAAGGTGTCTCCATGGAAGATTTGAGATTTGGTCGGAAAGAAAAGTTGAGTTCTCACTTCATCGAATCATATAAGGTTTCAGAGAAAGTGGGGCCGGTGACTTACAGATTGGCTCTGTGGCCAGAATTGGATAGAATTCATAACGTCTTTCATATCTCGTTGCTTCGAAGGTACAAATCAGATCCATTTCATATCTTATCAATTGAGTATATTGAGGTGAGTCCAGATCTGACCTATGAAGAAGAACCAGTGGCGATCTTGCACGGAAAGTAAAAGAGTTGAGAAACAAGAAAGTGCTAGTGATCAAGGTATTATGGAGGAACCATTCTATTGAGGAAGCGACATGGAGGGAGTTGTAAGATCCTCAAAAAAAATTTACTAAGATTAAATTAAATTAATAAGTTGGATAGTTAAATGAAGTGTTGGAAGAGAGAAAACATGAGGAGTGTTTGTAAAATATAAAGAAATTATACATAACATATAAAGTTAAATAGTAAAAAAAAAGACAAAAGTTAAATAGTAAAAAGGGGCAAAATGGTAAAAATCCAAAAAGTATAATAATAATAATAATAATAATAATAATAATAATAATAATAATAAATAGATAGTGGAAGATGATGAAAAAAATTTAATGAATTATTAATTAATTAATTAAGTAAGTAATAAAATAATATATATATGTGGCTATTAATTAATGAAGAATAAAAATCATATATGCATATGTTCATCTTCTTCTTCCTTTTTTCTTATTGTATGCCGATTTTGCTAAGGTCCAATGGAGGAATTTTGCTTCCAATTTATCTCAAAGTCTTCAATATTTCTAGGAGTCTTGGGGTGATTTTGAGGTTTCCTTAATCAAAGGTAAGCTTTCTTGCCTATTTTGTGGAATTCTTTGAAAGATAGATTATGTATGATTTGAGTTTTTGAAATATTATATTATAATTGTTTAAATGGATATGGAAGATATTATTTTGATGAGAAAACAAGAATTTTATAGTTATATGATGGATTTGTGTAAGTTTGATTGAAGTATGGTTTAGTTAGTGAAGAATTTAGGGTTTCGAAGGAGCTTAGTTAAAGAATGGGTGTTAATTAAATTAAATGGTTTAAATGTGTTAAAATATGACCTTAAAGATATAATTGAACTTAAAATAAGAATTAGAATGGGCTAGAATGGATTTTTAGAACCAAAGAGGGTTAGGGCAAATTTTTGATAATTTGAAGGAATGATTGTAAATTGAGTTTTATTGCTTAAAATGTGTTGGAATGTAATGCAAGAGACATAATTGGGCTTAAAACTCAATTTGGAATTGGTTGAAATGGTTTTCCAAAGTTTAAGTTCATAAGGGCAAGAAAATGGAAATTTAAAGGAATGTTGCTTAATGTATTTTTAATAGCTAAAACACCTAGAAATATGACTATAAGTAATTATGTTCACTCACATTTTGATTAAGAAGTGAGTGAAGTTAAATTCTCATAACCAAGGAAAGAAGGGCAATAAGAAAAGTTGGTGTGGAGTGGAGCTTTAGCTTACATTTTTGCTTAAAGAAGGTATGTACATACTTTGGCATCTATTTAAATTGATTGCATTGCTCTTAATCATAACACATTGCATGTGGTGAATGTGTTATGATACTTGGTCGATAATGTATATGTATGTGTGACATTATTTGAAGTAACAATGTTTGGTTTGAATTGAATGTTGTATGATAAATCATTTAAGAATAGATAAAAGCGATGATATGGGCAAATGTGAAAAGTATAAATATTGCACTAGAATGCGGAAGTGAGCCACATTCATAATGTATGTAAAAATGATGTTTGTTATGAGTAGTAAATTAAAAAAAAAGAGAGAGCATGAAATGTAGACAAATAAGATAAAAATGAAAAAAATGATGAGAGATGTAATTGCATGTTACCTTATATAGCCTATGGTTCTAGAATATTATTGTTGGATAGCATGACACCTTTGAGCGAGACACACTAGTGTCACTAATAGCATAATGCCTTCAGACGGAAACACTGGTGTCATTGATAGTATGGCGCCTTCAGGTAAGACACGCTGGTGCACAGATGAATGAGATAGCCCGAGATAATAATTCAGGAACTAGGACAGTATATAAGGATTTATGGGCCCATTGTGTGTGGATGACTGATATGTTAATAAAATTATGTGTATGTTGCTCGACAATGACTCATAGTGAATGATATGGCATTACATATATAATGTCAATTTGTTTTTCTTTTGTACCAAAGTATGTACTGCCAGGCTACTAGCTTAGCATGATTGAAATTTATCGTGCAGGTGATAAGGTTGATCCGGAGATTCTTGAGAGTTTTGCTAGACTTGGTCAGGTTTAGATTGTAGTTGGATTACACTCGAAGTTTTATAGGCTGCTATCGACCAGAGCCAACTGCATTCATGAAATTATTTAACTTTTGTGAAACTTGTTTTAAATATGTACATTACATTTGTATAATTGTAAATGATGTAAATTATAAAAGTTTTGGACTATGTGTTATGTGTTGAAAAATATTTGTTATGTTTTTTTTTGTATATATATATGTATTGGAGATTTTGGGAGAATGGATGAAATGAATATAATTTGGGAGTGTTAATTTCATTTATGCAGGTTGCGTAATTGATATTTTAGAAATGTCCTAAAAACAGATAAAACTCTAGCGAATATTTTCTAGAGATTTTTATTTAAAATTTATAGTTTGAAAATTTATTATTAATTGGTATTATTTGTTTATTTATTGAGGTAGATCATAAGTATTTACAATATTTCTTAGAATTATGGTAAATTTTGTAATGATTGAAATTGTCATATTTTTATATTATTTATACGTATTTTATAAATACAGGGGAGTATGTATTATATGTATATAGTGTATAAGGGTGTTTCATCTTCATCCTTGAATCCCAAATTAATTAGGCAAGAGATGTTTTTTTGTTGATTATTTTACAATGAATTATTTGATAATAGAAATGATGCATCAAAATCCTTAGCCGTTTTTAATATATTTAAATTTAATTAATCATAAAGTTTGCATTGGTTTGAAAAAAAAAATTAAATGCTAAACTGATAATGGAGACCAACAATTTTAATTTTACGTAAAATGTTAAATGTTAAATTTAATTTTTTTATTATATGAAATTACTTTTTGACATTTTTATCACATCAAATGAATGGATATGATCTAGTTGTACTGGTTTAGTTATATTGTTCCATATATGATCGAATATTACAATTGAATCATATGATATATATGTTACATGATTATTTTTAATTTAATATGAATATATTAGGCATAATTAAATATATATAGATTTGAATGTAGATATTAATGATACGATCCAAATTTTTTTTTAGTAAACATGACGGTATTTGACACAATAATTATTCACCGGGGCGGTCAAGTAGTTGAAACTATAATTGGGGTTGATTACAAATTTAGATACAACAATTGGATATAGATACCTAACAATATTTATTTGGATTTCAACTCACTGATGTTTAATATGAGGCTTTTTATGGGTTTGAATGAAAATCAAATAATTAGTAAAATCAATTTCGTAATCCATTTCAAGTGTAATATCCCAAAGTATGCCCTAGAAGTTTTGATATTATTGTTGTAATTGTATTGAATGTATATGTTAAATTTTAAAGAGAAGAGAAATTTATAGGGAAGTGTATATGTTGTGTATATGGAAATATATACAACATATATACAAGTCAATTGTGTTGGTCAAAGGAAGAAGATATTTATTTATTTTAATTAATTAAGTTAATTAGTGGAAAATGGGAAATTAAAATGAATGGAAGAGATTAATTTGGATTATTTAATATTATAATTGCTTGGAGGAGGTTTAAAGAGAGGAGTATTTGACTTTGGTTTATTCATTTTCTTTTTCATTTCTTTCCTTTTCCTTTTGTTGGCCGGCCATCTAAAGCAAGAGAGAGAGAGAGTGAGTTTTGTGATCCAAGCTCAAATTGAAGGAAGATTCAAGGGAATAAGTTGAAATTTGTGAACTATCATCAACTTTGGTAAGTTCTCTCTTGATTTCTCTTGTTTATTTTGGAGTTATGTTTGAATTTGAAGGATTATTGTTGATGATAGGAGTGTGTTTTGATTGTGTTGTGTTAAGAGTGTTTGATTCATTTGATTTTTGGATTTTTGAGTTTGGATTGAAGAAAAGAGTAAGTTTGTTGGAAGAGGTAGTGTTGTAGGTGTGTTTTGAGTTTGTGGTGATGATTTTGATTTGTGTTGGATGTATGTTTTTAGTTGTTTTGGTGTTTTTGCAAGCTTGTTATGGTTCTTGGGTATGTTGAGCTAAGTTTGTTTGAAGTGGATTTTGGTGAAAGGAAGTGATTTGTTGGATTAAGTGTTGTTGTGGCCGGAATCTGTATTTTTGGCCTGACACGCCCATGAGCACGACCAGGTTTTAGGCGTGTCAATGGTTATGTATTTTTGATGGGTGGCACGAGCAGTGACACGCCCATGTCACTGAGCGTGTCACAGCTTCTGTGTAGTATTAGTATTGACACGTCCAGTGACACGCCCATGTCACTGAGCGTGTCATAGCTACTGTGTTAGTAAGGAATTGACACGGCCATGAACACGCCCATGTTGTTGGACGTGTCAATGTTTCTGTGAGACAGAATGTATTACACGTTCAGTGACACGCCCTTGGTTCTGAGTGTGTCAAAGCTTATGTGTTGTGGAGTTAGGGCACGGTCAGGGACACGCCCGTGTTGTTGAGCGTGTCATATGTAGAGTTTGCCCTAATTGATTTTTATCCATAGTATCTTATGTGTATAATCAACTTTGGTTTAGGTTTTGAAAAGAGTTGAATTGCCCTAACCTAAGTGTTGAGGATTCTTGGAGGAGGAAGTGTATAGATTGGTGAGAATTGGTTTTGAGGTAAGTACAAACCCTAAATTAATGCATACTTTTATATGATTTTGAGACTTAACACATATGATTATAAATGTGATAAGTAATCTATTGCATTGTTGATTCATATTAATAATGTTATGTTTTGCATAATGTGAATTGAGATAATTAAGGCATGTATGCCTAGATGATGATTTTCAATGTAATTGATTATGTATACTTGAATAATGAAGTATTATAATGTGAATTGAGACATGATAAGATATGAAGCCATTGTGATTGGCTATGATGATTCAAATGAGATGTGAAGCCATTGTGATTGGCTATGATGATTCAATTGAGATAAGTGGGGCATGTTTGCCTAGATGATGATGAGAATTGAGAATGAAATTGATAATGAAATAATAAATGAATTGTGTGGCTAATGTGTTATTCCATTTTCAGAGTTTGTTGTTGGTGGCATGCCTATAGTAACAATCTCTTGAAGTTAGGTTGGGCTTGATCCTTGAAGCCAAGTTGGGTTGAAGTTTAACATGTTTTACTCCCCTTGAAGCTTGGTTGGGTCTAGTCCTTGAAGCCTAATTGAGATGTTACAACCCTTGAAGCTAGGTTGGGTTGGTTCTTGAAGCCAAGTTGGGTTGATACTTAGCATGCTTTATTCCCCTTGAAGCTTGGTTGAACCTAAATCCTTGAAGCCTAGTTGGGATAATGATAATGATAAATGAGATAATTAAACCAAAACATTAACTCTGAAAGTTGAATGGCATATTAGTGTCTTTTGGGCCCATGCTTGTCTTTGTTTTCATTGTGAATCTTGAATAGTGAAACTAATGAAACTATGAAGATACAATATGAATGCTTGATATGATATTGAACAAAATAAAATGTTGAAATATAACGTTCTTTTGAATGATGTATGAAATTGATTGTGACACTGGCATTGCATCGAAACATAGTATTATTGTAGGTTGTACCACTAAGCCGTTGGCTTAGCGCGATTATGATTTATCGCGTAGGTAACAGGGTAGAACCGGAGAGTTCCTCTAGGCCAAGTGGAGGCTAGATCTTGTGGTGTTGATAGTGAAGCTTAAAGATCGAAGATAAACTGCCAAACATGTATATACTGTATGTTTTGTAAATCTTGAGTTGTAATGTATAAGTATTTGTAAATAATTGTTATATTTTCCGCTGTTTTTAAATAAACATTTTATCTTTAGTCTTTTATAACTTCTTTTAAATATTTTAAATTTGTTCATGTTTTTGTAAAGGGATGATTTATTTGTTAACTATACCATAGCATTTCTATATTCAGTATACGTATATTACGATCGTATTAGCATGCTGTGCACGTATACAGGGTATAGAGGTGTTGCATCAAGTGTATGGAGGATTAAGATTTAGGTGTATAGAAATTAAGAATGATGTTGATTGGAGTATGGATCTTAACCAAGATAGTTAAGTTCAAGGATTCCAAAGCATTGAATTGTATGTTGATTATATTAAGGACTTTACCACCAACGATACCCTTGATAATGTAATTCCTTAAAATCATTTGGATTCTAAACTAGGTAATGATGATTTGTGTGGAGATGATGATGCAATATTGAGTGGACGACATGACCGTGATGGAGAGCAAGAGATGCATAATGACGATGTCTAAGGAGATGATCCAGAATTAAGGGATGATGATGAGGACCATATCTAAAGATTACAATGATATTGATGATAATGATGATGACTGCGAAGTTGGTTTTAATTTGGATGATGAGGAGCATGCAAATATAGGCAAATTATTACCCATTGACTTGATGTGACCCGTATCATAAAATCAACATTTTGTTCCTAGTTTGTTTCCTTAAATATCTGAATATATGAATGTTGATATTGCATTGTTACTAGTGAATTTTGATGGTTATAATGATCCTGACATGTTAAGGGATATTTTGAAAGAGATTTTTAAAGGTATATTTTTTTATTCAAAGAATGAAGTAAAGACAGCTACTAAGGAGTACTCCATTAGGCATAACTGCTAATTCCAAACTGAGGAGAATTGATATTACAATGAAAAATTTGTATTAAGAGAATTGATATTACAATGAATAATTTGTATGTGATTTATATTGAGTTAAATGATTATTTTAAATTGATGATGTTGAGCTAAATACCTATGCCTAGGGTTTGTAGTAGATTTGATTGAATGCGTTGATTTGATATTTCCATTAATGTACTTTGTTTATGGTTGATTGTATTGTATTGTATTGAATGTTAGGTTGATAGATTAGCTACCTATTGACCTTTGAATATTGGATGATGGACCGAGAGGTGAAATCCGATATCAGAACTATATGATCAACCACTCTATGAATGAATTAGAAATATAAGTTCTAGGGTTTTGTTAATTTGCAAATGTAAAATAATTGGTTATTGCTATTTCATGAATGTAAGAACTAATGAATTGGTAATTGACTAATTAACCTTAAGGAATAAATTAAGTTATAAGGTTATGTTAATGGATAATTGAGAATTGAGCTTTGATTGAATGGACCTATAACCCTAGGTACCTTCCCAAGAATTGAATCGATCTTGTACATGTAACACCCCTATACCCCGTATACGTACACAACATGCTAATACGATCGTAATATATGTATACTGAATATAGAAATGCTATGGTATAGTTAACAAATAAATCATCACTTTACAAAAACATGAACAAATTTAAAACATTTAAAAGAAGTTATAAAAGACTAAAGATAAAATGTTTATTTAAAAATAGCGGAAAATATAACAATTATTTACAAATACTTATACATTACAACTCAAGATTTACAAAACATAAAGTATATACATGTTTGGCAGTATATCTTCGATCTTTAAGCTTCACTATCAACACCACAAATATCTAGCCTCCACTTGGCTTAGAGGAACTCTCCGGTTCTACCCTGTTACCTGCGCGATAAATCATAATCGCGCTAAGCCAACGGCTTAGTGGTACCACCTACAATAATACTATGTTTCGATGCAATGCCAATGTCACAATCAATTTCATACATCATTCAAAAGAACATTATATTTCAACATTTTATTTTGTTCAATGTCATATCAAGCATTCATATTGTATCTTCATAGTTTCATTAGTTTCACTATTCAAGACTCACAATGAAAACAAAGACAAGCATGGGCCCAAAAGACACTAATATGCCATTCAACTTTCAGAGTTAATGTTTTGGTTCAATTATCACATTTATCATTATCCCAACTAGGCTTCAAGGATTAGGCTCAACCAAGCTTCAAGGGGAACAAAGCATGCTAAGTATCAACCCAACTTGGCTTCGAGAACCAAACCCAACCTAGCTTCAAGGGTTGTAACATCTCAATTAGGCTTCAAGGACTAGACCCAACCAAGCTTCAAGGGGAGTAAAATATGTTAAACTTCAACCCAACTTGGTTTCAAGGATCAAGCCCAACCTAACTTCAAGAGATTGTTACTATAGGCATGCCACCAACAACAAACTCTGAAAATGGAATAACACATTAGCCACACAATTCATTTATTATTTCATTATCAATTTCATTCTCAATTCTCATCATCATCTAGGCAAACATGCCCCACTTATCTCAATTGAATCATCATAGCCAATCACAATGGCTTCACATCTCATTTGAATCATCATAGCCAATCCCAATGGCTTCATATCTTATCATGTCTCAATTCACATTATAATACTTCATTATTCAAGTATACAAAATCAATTACATTGAACATCATCATCTAGGCATACATGCCTTAATTATCTCAATTCACATTATGCAAAACATAGCATTATTAATATGCATCAACAATGCAATAGATTACTTATCAAATTTATAATCATATGTGTTAAGTCTCAAAATCATATAAAAGTATGCATTAATTTAGGGTTTGTACTTACCTCAAAACCAACTCTCACCAATCTATACACTTCCTCCTCCAAGAATCCTTAACACTTAGGTTAGGGCAATTCAACTCTTTTCAAAACCTAAAACAAAGTTGATTATACACATGAGATACTATGGATAAAAATCAATTAGGGCAAACTCTACATATGACATGCTCAACAACACGGGCGTGTCCCTGACCGTGCCTTAACTCCACAACACAGAAGCTTTGATACGCTCAGAACCACGGGCATGTCACTGAACGTGTAATACATTCTGTTTCACAGAAACATTGACACGTCCAACAACATGGGCGTGTTCATGGTCGTGTCAATTCCTTACTAACATAGTAGCTATGACACGCTCAGTGACATGGGCGTGTCACTGGACGTGTCAATACTACTACTACACAGAAGCTGTGACACGCTCAGTGACATGGGCGTGTCACTGCTCGTGTCACCCATCCAAAAACACAGAACCATTGACATGCCTAAAACCTGGTCGTGCTCATGGGCGTGTCAGGCCAAAAATACAGATTCCGGCCACAACAACACTTAATCCAACAAATCACTTCCCTTCACCAAAATCCACTTCAAACAAACTTAGCTCAACCTACCCAAGAACCATAAAAAACTTGCAAAAACACCAAAACAACTAAAAACATACATCCAACACAAATCAAAATCATCACCACAAACTCAAAACACACCTACAATACTACCTCTTCCAACAAACTTACTCTTTTCTTCAATCCAAACTCAAAAATCCAAAAATCAAATGAATCAAACACTCTTAACACAACATAATCAAAACACACTCCTATCATCAACAAAAATCTTCAAACTCAAACATAACTCCAAAATAAACAAGAGAAATCAAGAGAAAACTTACCAAAGTTGATGATAGTTCACAAATTTCAACTTATTCCCTTGAATCTTCCTTCAATTTGAGCTTGGATCACAAAACTCACTCTCTATCTCTCTCTTGCTTTAGATGGCCGGCCAACAAAAGGAAAAGGAAAGAAATGAAAAAGAAAATGAATAAACCAAAGTCAAATACTCCTCTCTTTAAACCTCCTCCAAGCAATTATAATATTAAATAATCCAAATTAATCTCTTCCATTCATTTTACTTTCCCATCTTCCACTAATTAACTTAATTAATTAAAATAACTAAATATCTTCTTCCTTTGACCAGCACAATTGACTTGTATATATGTTGTATATATTTCCATATACACAACATATACACTTCCCTATAAATTTCTCTTCTCTTTAAAATTTAACATATATATTCAATACAATTACAACAATAATATCAAAACTTCTAGGGCATACTTTGGGATATTACAGTACAACCATCACACACACACACGTTAATTTTAGGTTTAAATAGTTCTTTTCACCATTCCAAAACATCACATGAACTTGCATTTAAATTACTTGCTAATCAAGCTATTACGAACTACACCTTTCTTGTGAGACGACTTTGGGGCGATCATCTTTGCTACAATTACCTCGTATACTTGCGAGTGACGCTTTATAGTAGTACTTAATTTGAGCGCAATAAGTTTTTGGCGCCGCTGCCGGGGAGGGTTGGTTAAGTAGTGATAGTTTGATATTTATTTGTTTGTTTGTTT
Organism: Garcia nutans; assembly: GCA_947685225.1. NCBI lineage: Eukaryota > Viridiplantae > Streptophyta > Magnoliopsida > Malpighiales > Euphorbiaceae > Garcia > Garcia nutans. Next base: position 7,147,715 of record CANTUV010000024.1, on the reverse strand, counting down.
TCTTTGAATTGTTTGTTTGTTGTATTTGAATTTGTTTTTTTTTATAATTTAATTGTTTGTTTATTTTCTTTAAGTTGCTAAGTGCCTTTTGTACAGATGCAGTTTTCAAGGCACAGGGGAGTTTATGATAGGGATGATAATTCTAACATGGCATGACAATTAGCAGATTTAACGAATCAACTTAAGATGCTAAATGCAAGAGGAAGAGTACCTATGCCACGCCAAGAGATATGTGCAGCATGTGGCAATGTAGGACATAGTGCCAATACATGTTCATTTGGTTTTGAACGATACCAAGAATGGCAAGAGGAAGAATATGACTACCAAAGTTTCCAGCAAATGGGTAGAAATGACCTATATTCCAATCCTTATAATCCAAGCTGGGAAAGCCACCCAAATTGTTTATTGGGAAAATCAGCATCAAATTCCACTTCAAAATTTTTTTCAACCTTACCAAAGAGGTCCTTACTTTCAAGAACAATTTTCAAACCAAGATCACCTTAAGGAACCCACATTGGAAGATAGTTTGAATGCCTTTGTTCAAACTACCACACTAAATCAAGACCACCTTAAAGAACCCACATTGGAAGATAGTTTGAATGCCTTTATTCAAACTACCACACTAAATCAAGATCACCTTAAGAAACCCACATTGGAGGATAGTTTGAATGCCTTCATTCAAATTAGCACACAAAACAAAGATCAACTTAAGGAACCCACTTTGGAAGATAGTTTGAATGCCTTCATTGAAAGTAGCGCACAAAATTAAGCTCAATGCAAGCAATCCATAGTGGAAGATGATTTGAATGCTTACCTTTAAATTAGCACACAAAATCAGGAAGGGAGCAATGAGAGGTTTGATTCTTTGGAAGAATCATTGAAGAGGGTGGAAACTCAAGTTGGGCAACTGGTACATCAACTCCAAGCACACCAAAAGGAGGAATTTCCTAGTCAATTGGAGCAAGTCAAGGTAACCACAAATTTGAGGAGGGAACAGGTGATATATAACAATTTTTATGATTCCTTTGATGCAGGGACTAATCAAGAAGACAATGACGAGGAGATACTACCCAACATGGAGGAACCAAGTCAATCAAAGGAGGAGGAGAATTTGGCTGCATCAACTTCATCACAATTGTATGAACCTCCGAATCCTTTTATGCCACCATTTCCATTCCCAAGTAGGCTGAAGGAAGAGGAGCAAGGTATGCAAATTCCTGAATTCTATGACATGCCCTATAATGAAGATAGTATAGATAAGCTTGAGGTGGCCATGACCTTAGAAGTAGAGCCTAATATTTCTAATTTAGAAATTGAGGAGAGCAAATTAATCTTAAATGATGAGGTTGTTGAGAGGGAACTTCAAATTGCTAAAGAGGATGAAGAAGTGATTCAACCAAACTTGGTTGAACTTAAAAAAAGATTTCGAAAAATATTTTGGTCGGGGAGTACAGTTTGCAACAAATGATCATCTCTCCTACTCTCATTGGTGAGAACGAGCAAAAAACGTATATAACCATGTCGTAAACTGAAAAAGGTTTTTACCACGTCCCTATAGCATCCGATGATCAAGCTAAGATAACCTTCACATGTTCCCTTTGGACAATTGCTCTTCCAAGGATGCTACCTAAGCTTTGCAATACATTGGGTACCTTTCGAAGTTGCATGTTGTTCATCCTCTCAGTCATGGGCTACAATTGCATTATGGGTGGAAGGAGCCCTACACATCGTATATGGGAATGATAGAAATCAGGTTTCATCTAAACTCTCTCTTAGTTTATGCATGCTCACATTGAGGACAATGTGAATCTTTAAGTGTGGGGTGCATTTTATGTTTTTACTTTTAAGTTATTTTTGTTAAGTTTAGTTAATGTTTTTAATCTTTTTCTTTGAATAAATGAATTTTGGAAAGTTCAATTGTTATAAACATTGTTGATAGACGACTTTTGAATTTTTGAAGCATTAATTTGAGAATTGAGTAGAATTGGTGCTTATCGTCAATTTGGTTGGTTTTTCTTTGCATCACCATTAAACTAGTAAGGAATTGACCCATCAACTTATTATTCTTTTTGCGGGTGAATATCTTTGATTGATGAGTTGCTAGAACTTGCTTTGAAATGCATTTTGAGACTACATAAAAATTTTAATTAGGCATCAAGATGATTAAGGCAATTAGGTGAACCCACTTTGGCTTAAAAAGACCAACCCTATATTCAACCTTAGTTAGCCAATTTTGAGCCTATTTCGTTTCTCCTTTTCTTTCTTTTTTCGCAACACTACTAACTTTGAATCATGCTATTTTGTCTCTTACCCTTTCGTTAGGTCAAGAGCATTTTAAGAGCGTTTATGATCGAGTATTGTGTTGAATTAAGTGTGGAGTTAAATTTAGTAGGTTTAAGATTGCAAACTATTATGTTTTTTTAGTTGCAAAATAAAAAAAAAAGAGAAAAAAAATGATAAGAATAATTGTTGTTCTTATTGAAAGGGTTGGAATATGTTTGGGAATAATCATTGCAACATTTAATAAGTGAGCTCCCTTGAAAAGTTCTTTAATGTCAAGGGGTAGGTGAGAGGAAGGTGTTTTGGAATTGTTGGGGTATATGTATATGATCGGTTACTTTATTCTTGAAGTGCTCTTGAACTTAATGATTAAGCTTACATTTCCTAAATGTCATGCCTTTACCTTAGCCCCAATACAACCAAAGAAAGACCTTTTGATTGATGCTTGATTGTAATTAGGTGGTAGAGATTTGATCGATAAGCAAGCCTATGACAATAATCTTTCATTGATTGTTATGAGTGTAAATACCACCTTGATCAAACACTTTTAAGAGTTGGTGAGGGAGTGACAAACATAGGTTATGCATGAAAAACCACTAAATTGCATGGGTATCAATTTTGTTCGGTCTGATATTGATTGCGGATTTAGGGATAGGGAAGTCTTGAAACATTTTTATAACTCTTGAACTTAACAAAATTTATCTTGTTTAGTTTGTTTTGATTTTAACCTTGCTTGGGGACAAGCATGGAATTAAGTGTGGGGTATTTGATGAGATCATTTTTGTACTTATTTTTAGTATGATTTTTATGTGTTTTTAATTAATGTTTCATTTGATTTTTGTTTAAAGTTTGTTTTAAGTGTTTGTTTTAGGTTAAAGTGCAAAAACTCCCTTGGATGATCAAAACAGTGAAGGAAGAGCATGAATTAAGCAAGACATGGCCAAGCCAAAGCAAGCTTGGCCATGTCCCTCAAAAGAACTTCAAGGCAGAGCATGACACGGCCAAGAGACACCACCAAGCCACTGGCTGTGTCTCACCCAAGGAACAAAACCAAAAAAGAAAAGAAAAGAAGGCAGAACTTGACACAAGCAAGTGACATGGCCAAGCCACTGGCCGTGTCACATGACATGGCCAGGAGCTTGGCCGTGTCCCATCTCAAACTCAAAGCAAGGAAGGAGTAAAATGAAGAAACAGAAGAGGACACACCCACATGACACGGCCACAAGCTTGGCCGTGTCACTCCTTGAGAACAAAGAAAATAAAAGAAAAAAATGGGCAGTAAGTGACACGGCCAGTAAGCTTGGCCGTGTCCCAAAGAAATTGAGAGACACGACCACAAGCTTGGCCGTGTCACTCTTGATGTGTTGAATTCTTTTGCACGAGTTGGGAGACAAGTGGGGAACAAAGACTTTGCTTTTGCCAAAAGAAATATTAAAGAAAAGAAAAGCTTGCCTAATTGATGGAAAGAATTATTAAACAAAGAGAATAGTGGGAGACAAGAGAGAATGGTGTCAGTTGGAAGGCATAGGTTGAGCTTTGAATGAAATAAAAAGAGAAGGAAAAATTAAAGAAGGCATACACGGTTTGGGGAAGAGAGTGACACTCTCCCTTGGCTCATCATCTTCATCCTCCATTTCTATCCTCTCCATCTTCTCCATCTTCCATACACAAGATCTTTGAGGTTTCTTGGGATAAATTGGGTTAAACAAGCTCTTGAAGGTTGAAGAAAGCTTCATTGAAGGATTAGTGACATGAGAAAGCTCCATTCCATCTTCCAAAGGCATAATCAATTGAAGGTTTGGTGACTTGAGAAAGCTCCATTCCATATTGCAAAGGGGAATCAACAATTGAAGAGGGCTTGAGTTCTTCATTATACATCAAAGTGGAGCTAAGAGGAAGACTAGTATAATCCTACTCTTGGCATCTTCACAAGGGGTTTTTCTATTCTCTCTTTTAATTCATTTATATTGTTTTTGTTGTATTAAGAGAATTGATATTACAATGAACAATTTGTATTTGATTTATATTGAGTTGAATGGTTGTTTTAAATTGATGATGTTGAGCTAAATACCCATGCCTAGGGTTTGTAGTAGATTTGATTGAATGTGTTGATTTGATATTTCCATTAATGTACTTTGTTTATGGTTGATTGTATTGTATTGAATGTTAGGTTGATAGATTAGCTACCTATTGACCTTTGAATATTGGATGACGGACCGAGAGGTGAAATCCGATATCGGGACTATATGATCAACCACCCTATGAATGAATTAGAAATATAAGTTCTACAGTTTTGTTAATTTGCAAATGTAAAATAATTGGTTATTGCTATTTCATGAATGTGAGAACTAATGAATTGGTAATTGACTAATTAACCTTAAGGAACAAATTAAGTTACAAGGTTATATTAATGGATAATTGAGAATTGAGCTTTGATTGAATGGACCTATAACCCTAGGCACCTTCCCAAGAATTGAATCGATCTTGTACAACCATCACACACACGCGTTAATTTTAGGTTTAAAATTTTCTTTTCACCATTCCAAAACATCACACGAACTTGCATTTAAATTACTTGCTAATCAAGCTATTACGAACTACACCTTCCTTGTGAGACGACTTTGGGGCGATCATCTTTGCTACAATTACCTCGTATACTTGTGAGTGACGCTTTGTAGTATTACTTAATTTGAGCGTAACATGTACCGTATAAGAATTAGGGTATGTGTTGGCACTTTTGTTGTTATTCTAGCCGTACTCCACCTACAAATATTAAATGTAATATTATATATTTGAGAAAATTAATTGCAATTTAGTTATATCATAATAAAACTTGCCTTCGACCAAGAGATGAGTCTTCATGAATTTGTGGGTTAGTGATTTTTGGGACAATATGGAAATCGATCCCAAGCCCATAGCTGCAACAAAAATAAAGGGCCATAAATCTTCGTTGCAGATGGATTAGTCGCATTACATAATTCTCTATATAAAAATGATAAGCATGCAGCCCCCAGCTATATTGTCCAGCTGTTTGAAAATCTTCTTGATAATGTAAAAATGATAAATTAACCTGAGTTGTATTCTTGTCACAAAATAGGTCCCCTTCTATAATGTGTAAGATAAGGGCACGAGTGTGGCATGCACTTACGTAATCAACAACACCATCTGGAATGTTTGCAAAATTATCTTTTAGCTAAGTTAGCTTCAAGTATGACTAACTCCTTGCATCATCAGGAGAAACGATACCAAGAAGTCTCCCACAAATCTCATCCCATACACCATAAGTGGGGCCAATAATTCCATGGCCTTCGATGGGTAATCCTGTTTATAGTGCCACATCTTATAAAGTGATTATGAACTCTCCCACAGGTAGGTGAAAAGCATGTGTCCCTAGTCTCCACCTCTCGACTAATGATATAATCAGGTGCCAATCAATCTGAAAGAATCCCATAAGAGTAATGCTATAAAACCCACTTTGTTGTAGCAGTGGAATCATACGCTGGTCTACTTTGTTTGTGTTCATGGCTGAGGTGCCACATCTATAATTTAACGGCTCGTTGCCACTCTATAAAATAAAAAATTACAAATTAATGATTTAACTATGTTTAATTCTAGTTTGATAAAATACAAGTTAACGTAATGGGTTTTTTATTTAATACCTATCCATTCCATATTGCCTTCGATATGTGACTATTTTGTAAATTCAATATGGATGAATCATGTAGGCCAGGGTGAATAAAATTCCATTGTATATGAGAACCAACCATTCTGCCTGTATAGTAGTTAAAAGATCATAATTATTACTCTAAAACTAGTTATTTCAATACTTAAAAATAATAAAAAATTCATTAATTAAATTACATCATTATAAATTTAAGTCATTTTATGATAGATAGACATCGCAATTACATTAGGTATTGATATATTATTAATTGAATAAGGGATTATTATAAATTAACAATCTAATTGTAAATTAGTTATGCATTCAAGAATTGATGGAAGGAGCCAGAGATAGAATTTAGATACTACCGCATTTTTATGATGACAGTGTATTAGAAAGACACAATAATAGAAAAGAATATTATGCAAGACTACATTGCGAATGGCATTTTTAGATCTAGGAGGTTGACGCATTAGTTGTTGATCTATGGTAATTAGGTGCTACAATCATTAAGCGACGATCATTATCAATGGCATGTATAAATATTTATACATAAGAAACTGCTTTAAGAAGAATCAAAGTGGAAAATAATCGGATTTTGATTTGTAGGTCAAGATATATTATGCTAAAACTAGGTAAAGATCAAGCAGTTGCAATTGGGAGACAACTCACTAAAGTAGAGACAACTAATGTCCTTAATGATAGTCGCTACGTATCTGAGTATAAAATATCTAATGAAGACATATAAATATTAATATGTACTCAACTTATATTATGATTTAACATTGTAATATATTATAATATTAATCACTACTAGGATTATGAATTTTTAATTTTTTAAATATGTGAAAAGCGATTTGTATTATCTAATTGAACTTCTCCTCATCAATCAAGTCAATATTTACAATAGTTCATAAAACATTGACTTAATATTAATCATCACATAAATTTAATTAAATGCACATAAACACATTACATATAAATAAGTTCATAAGTACATATATCATGATTCAAATAACCATAAAATGAACATGAATAGTCTTATCTAATTATCATAAAATGAACAAGAATAGACTTATCTAATCTATTATAAAGCTCTCTTGGTAGCATATAACTAACTTTCGGCAACATATAATTTTCTTTTTCTCTTAATTCCTATCAGCATCCTTAATGCAAGACTCGAAGTCTTTTTAGCAACCCATGTTATATATTCCTTAATAAATCCTCTCACAAGCATTTTATAAGACCCGTTGTGGCCACCATTTTTCTCCCATAAGAAATCAAGGACACATTGGTCGATTGGGGTGGGCATTACATGCCTTAGCACTTCATACTTTTGGAACTCCTTTAGTAAATCACCTTCCCAAATAATATCTTGTAGCTTTTCATTAAAATTAATTATGTGATTCATTGAACTAAATTATCATTCCTTTTGTCTTTCAAATCCATTTTTAGCACATATAATTATTGATCATTTGATCTACCTTTTCACATTGTTCTCTCCTCCTAATGACTATTAATTCTGATTCTCATATTTATTTTGTAAAAATAAAATAATTTATGTGTTAATATACATTATTTAATTATTATTAATCTATTAGGGTTTAAAATATATATAAGAATTAAATTTAACACTAACAAGTGAATTCATGTATTATTATTATTTTTATTTATTATAAACTAATAAAAATGAAATTAAAAAACATAATCAACTCGTAAATGTATATACTTAGAGTTAAAATAGTCAAACCAAAATTTAGAGTCTCATATTTCATTATAACCATTATAAATATTTATAATGTATGTAGTTAAATTGAAAAAAATTTAGCAAAAAGGAAATCTCTGTCTTTTTTTTTTGAATCAATCTACTTAGTCATAGAGCAATTTTAATATAGACAATATATATAATATATATACAAATATACATACAATAATATATATTTAATGTACACAAAATATATATTTTTACTCAAATATGCAAATTAAAAATATGCAAATCAAATATATAAAATCCATAATTTGAACTAAAATAAAATAGGATTCTGATTTCAATTAAACTGAAAATCATAGTTTCAATTTGACTGAAAATCATAGTTTCAATTTGACTCAAACCAAAATTCAGAGTCGCAGTTTGAGTCAAATTAAAACTCTCAATTTCGGTATAATTGAGTCAAACCGAAAGTTTCAATTTTGGTTTGACTCAAACTGAAAAACTAAGTTTCGGCATGAGTCAAATCGAAACTGTGATTTTTAGTTTGACTCAAATTAGAACTCAATTTTATTTTAGTTTAAATTAATTTTGCCACATTGAAATTAAAAATACTATAAATATTCTAGAATTAATTAGTAGAATAATATTACCAAATTATTAATATTAAATGAAGATAGTTGGTTTTATTAATATTTTGATGATGGAAGATGATAGAAATAAATGATGATGGTAAATGTTAGAAAATACATGTAAATATTTTATTAATTTTAAAATAAAAAATAAAATAAATAAATTAATGAATGTTAAATATATTTAATTTGATATTTAATATAAAAAGATATTAGTTGATTAATAAATGTTATAAAAAAAGATTTATTAGTAGAATAAAAAATTGTTTTTAAAAAATAAAATTTTATAAGTTTTAACCTAATTTTTTTCCTTTTTGCAAATTTAAGTATAATGTGTTAAAAAAATTTAATTCGTATTTCTAATTTTCTAAGCTAAGAAAATTAATTTATTCAAAACAAAATAAAAATGAAAATAATATGTATACTAATTATAACAAATTAAAAAAATTCACATTTTTAATTTCTATAATTTAAACTAATAATATTATATATATTTACACATTTTGTATGAGGCTAGAATTTTCATTCTCAATAATTAAAAAAAATATGAGCATTTGTTTTTTAATACGGAATTTAGTTTTTTAAAAAAATAAGAAAAATAATAATAGTGAATGTTTAATATATTTTTATTAAGTATAATTTGATAAAAAAATTTAATTCGTAATTCTATCTTTCTAAAAGAAAAAATTAATTTAACTAAAATAAAAAAATATGAAAAAAATATGTATACTATTAAAATTTACAAAATTCACATTTTTAATTTCTAAAATTTAAAATCATAGTAACAAATTTTTTAAAATTTACACTCATTGTTCTAATTTATTTAATTTTAGCATACTTCTAATTCTCTATATTAAAACATTAATCTAACAAAAAATAAAAACATTTCATGCAAAGTAAAATATATACTACAATAAGTAAATTGATAAAAATATTTAAGATAGGATAAATACCTTTTTTGCTTCCAATATAAAAATTTTCTACAAAAAAAGGAATATATATGATTAATTACATAAATACAATAATTAGCAAAAAACAATTAAGAACAAAATGATTTTCCTACCTTAAAATTTAAGATGCATGAAAATTTGAGAGAGTTTGAAATAAATTAGGTATGAAAATTTAGGAAGTTGAGATAGAAGATTGAGAGAGTTAAAATAATTTGGAGAGTTTGAAAAAAGTTGAGAGGGTTGAAAGGGGTTTTATGATAGGGTGAAATGGCTTTTATATAGGGTGAATGGTCTTAATGTGCTAAAAAAAATTGAAAAAAATTTAATTTTTTTAAAAATTTTTCGTATAGGATTTGAAAAAAAAAATAAATTTGAATCAGCATGGATTGACGTCTCCTTGCGCAGAGAGACGTCAATCACTTTGCAAATTCCCATGCCAGTGGTGTGGGAATATGCTCGGTTTCACTTGATTTAAAAAAAAAATTCTTTTACATCAAGTTGAAACTCAAGTTTCGATTTGAGAAGAGGTATAAAAAAAAATACAAGCATCAAACCGAAAGTGAGACTTTCAATTTGATGCTTGACTCCCATAAAATAGTAATAATGGGAGCAAGTCTCATATTTTGATAAAATGTGGGATTTGCTCCCACGTTTTAGTAAAAACCTCTTTTTATTTATTGTTCTATAATAACTTGGGTATACCTATTAAAGGCAAAAAGTGATATATTTTCTTGTTTTCAATCATTTCATAAGATGATCGAAACCCAATTTAATACTAAAATTAAAATCCTCATGACAGATAATGGAAAGGAATATATGGATGGGGTGCGTCATGCTTATCTAGAGTCCAATGAGATAATACATCAAACTAGTTGTACTTACACTAGTGGCCAAAATGTTGTTGAAAGAAAAAAATAAACATATTTTAGAAGTGGCTTAAGCTCTCATGTTCACCATGAATCTTCCAAGACCCTATTGGGTAGATGAAATCATAATAGTTGCTTACCTTATCAATAGAACGCCTCTTAGAACACTTAATTTTAAAAGTCCTTTAGAGTCTCTTCAAGGAAAAAATTCTTACATTATCCCTCCAAAGGTATTTGGGTGAGTTTGTTTTGTTCATGCTAGGAATGATAGAAAATTGGAACCTAGGGCTCTTACATGTGTATTTTTTTGGCTAATTTCCTGCTCAAAAGGGATATAAATGTTACCACCCTCCCTCTAAGAAATTCTTTGTTAGTATGAATGTTACTTTCAAAGAATTTGAACCCTACTTCTATTTACCCCAATCTCCTCTTTAGAAGGAGAATGAGAAACAAAAGGAGAATCCTAGTTTGGCAACTCTTGATAATTCTATTTTAGAAGATAAACCCATTTAGGAGGAGAGTCCTGTTTAGGAGGAGGAGAGTTTGATTCAAAAGGAGAATGTTAGGTGTTTGGATAAAACTAATTTGAGGAGATATTCAAGGAAAAATAAAACAGAGAATGTTATCATTCAGTCTATACTACGTCAGGAATCACTTCCACATCTTGAAAACTCTTTAGGTCCTTCTAGTGAGTCTTCTTAACTTTTTGATTCAGTTAAGATTTGGATAAACCCATTGCCCATAGGAAAGGAGTTAGGTCATGCACTAAACATCCTATATATTGCTTTGCTTCATATAACTCATTGTCTTCCTCCCATAGAGCCTTTTTCTTGTCTGTTTCTTCTGTATCTATTCCCCAGGATTGGAGAGAGGCTTTCTATGGTCCCAAATAGAAGAAAGCAATGGTTGAAGAGATGAAATCCCTTGTAAAGAATGGAACTTCAAAACTTATTACTTCTCCCCTTAGAAAGAAATTGGTTGGTTGTAAGTGGGTATTTACTATAAAACACAAAGCTGATAGTTTAATTGAAAGATATAAGGTTACACTTGTGGCTACTATCAAGAGACATTTATTCCAGTTGCTAAAATGAATACCATCAGAATACTATTAACTTATGCAGCTAATCTTGATTGAGACCTACAACAATTTTGTCGTCTCTTAATGGCAACCAAGAGAGGGGGTGAGGGGAGAGGTGAACTAGTTGTCTAGTGAAAATGAGGGCAAATTAATAATTTAAACAAATAAGGAAGGAAGAAGAGATTGAACATAAGCAATTTATAGTGGTTCAGATTTCTCAAACCTACAACCACTTTCTTAACAACTTGTGGAGATTCCACTAGCTTTGAGTTTTTACAAGCTTCACTCTAACTTAGTATTTTTCACAAGATTACACCAAACTTTTACAAGGTTTGAGTATTTCTCACAACCCAATAAGAGTTTTACCCAGACTCGCTCTAAAATCTAGTGTTTCAATGCTCACACCAAACTTCTACAATGGTATTTAATGCTCACACCCAACACTCAAATACAAAAAGTATGAAATTGTAATATAAATAAACAAAATTGATTATTTTGTGTAAATGGCTCACTTCTTGTTTTAATCATGAAATTTTATAGAGTATTTATAGCCATTTCAGTCTAACTGACTGTTACACAGGATGACTAGTGGATTCCAACATTATCATTAAAATATTTACTTTGTTAATTATTCATATGCTGATATCGATCACTCTAGCCTTTGGTGCAGTTGTGCTTACACAATGTGCGGTCACACTTAAGCTTGGGGCGATTGATACCTTTGAATCTTTTTTAACAGCGGCTAGTGTAAGTTGCCTCGACAAATAATGTGCCTCTATCTTGTGCTAGCTTATAGTGTTGGTGTGGCCGCACTTCTTATGTGGGCAGTCGCTCCTTTCATATTGTGAATTTTCCCTCTAATTTATTATGCCATATGTCATGCAATCATTGTAAGAGAGAAAAATCACCAAAAATCAAAAAGGTACTATCGCGCTTCTTATGGATAGTGGTAAGAGAAGGCCTCTCATGCTGAGCTCTAGGTTATGATCTCTACTACCATTTTAAGTAAATTTTGCTTTTGAATTCAGTTGTAGTCGTGCCATTAAGTTGGGAAATTATGCGTTGTGGTCTAACGCCCATTTTCTTCACCACACCAATGACTGTGATCTATACTGTATGTATTGAAAGATTCCAACCTTCAGGGGCTATCGCAAGTCATTTGGGATGATCGCACTCACCGGCCTCGCGATCACCCTTGACTACGCACTCGTCACCATGAACTCTATTGTGTTCTTTTTTCTTTTTCTCATCTTAAGGTGCGGTCGCACCTTAGGCTTGAATGCGAACTGTTCATATTACTTTAAAGCAAATAAACCTACTTCAAAGACACTTGAAACTCAAGTTAAAATACCTTTTAATTTAAGTGCTAAAGATCAAAATATGTGTTAACCATTTAGCTAGCAAATTTGATGTAAAAAAATGCTTTCCTTCACGGAGATCTAGAGGAAGAAGTGTACATGGAAATTCCTCTAAGTTTTGAGAGTAAAGAAACACAAGGAAAGGAATGCAACCTGAAGAAGGCTGTGTATGGATTAAAACAGTCTCCTAAAGCATAGTTTGACAAATTCAATAAAGTCATTGTCTCCTTTGGATATCAACAGAATAATGCTTATCACACCTTGTTCATTAAGTACTTTAAGAGCAAGATTACTCTACTCATTGTCTATGTTGATGATATTGTGGTAACTGAAGATGATAGAGAAGAAGAAGCTCTACTAAGGAAGCTCATGACCTAGGAATTAAAGGTCAAGGATCTGGGAGAACTGTAATATTTCCTAGGAATTGAAGTGGATAGATGAAAAAGGGGAATCTTATCTCATAAAAAAATATATCTTGGATCTTCTACAAGAAGCAGGTGTCACGACCCAACTAGGGACCGTGACCGGCGTACAGTTACACTTACGTGTAACTATACAAGCCTAAGATAACATTAGCTAGATCATGCCTTAAAGGAAAATAGTGTAAGTTATGCTCATAAATTCAACTATAAGTCTAAAACAATATAATAAGTGTTCTAATTATTCAAAACCAAAACAATACCGTCTAACTGAAAATGGTCAAATGTTTAAATCTCATTATTACAAAGAAACGGGTTCAGACTCAGTCTGCCCTTAGGTTATCCAGAAATCTATAAAGGAAGAAACATCTCCACTAACCTACTAGCTTTAGAATTCCAAAGAACGAAAGAATGGAAATAAACAACTGATGCTACCAGTGGACCTCAACCTGCAAAATCAGTCTATAGGGGTGTGAGCGTTATATATAGGCGCTCAGTAAGTTCATGAGAGGCAGAGAAACATCTAACAGTTATATAAGCAGTACATATAATACAATCACAAATTAAGCAAACAAGATGGTGTGTCGGGGTCACCAATCAGTAAACAGTACAGTAATCATATCAGTCACATCCGCCCTTATAACTTCTCAGTACAGTACAGTAATCAGTAATTAGGCATGTAGCCTCAGTAAACAGTATAGGCATTAAGCCTCAGTAGCAGTATAGGCATTAAGCCTCAGTAACCTCCTTCCCCTTCATGACACACCATCACACAGCACAAGTAATATCACATTCAATATTATCACATAAATACAGTCACATGCAAGTTTCTCTGTCTCCTAAAGCATGCGAGGCTGGGTTCGAAAGAATAGTCTAGTGAATATATAGAAAGGATAATATATTATATATACATTTGTTAGTCAAACATCAGCACATCACAAACAAACAATCACACCCATGAACTTACCTGATATGCAGACTTATTGAGATAAGCAAACTCCTCGATCCTATTGATCCCGAGGACCGACCTGATTATCACCTAAGTATACGATTCAACAATATCATTCATCAGAATCCGTCTCACTCACATGAAGTGTAATGTATGCCATGTATGCCATGAATAATAGTCAATCGAGTATTATTCAATAAAATGACCATTTTACCCCTAATGCATTTTCCTAACCAATTGACCATTTAATCAACCATCATACAAACTCATGATTTAATTTAAAATTGCAGACCATACTCATGCAAAAACATTCACCCCTAAGTCTTACGTAAACGTAGCAAAGTGTTTCCAAAAGCGAAACTTAGTTTTTTTCCACAATATCGATGTATTTAGTGAAATAAGGGTAATTTTGGAAATTTCATATAAATTAATCCTGCTGTTTAAAAATTTTGGAAAACTTCCAGAAGGTCCCTCACCCTTCCAGAGACCCCCGTACAAAATTTCAGGTCCATACAAAATGATTTAGTCCCCCAAAATCGATTTGCGATATACTGCCCGATCCATAACTACTAAAATGGGCAGTAGGATACATATGCATAAATACATACACAACATTATATAAAATTTCCCCAAATATTTTTAACATTAAATTTACTTCATAAAATACAACATACTCAAATTTTGTAAATATCCAGTACGTAAAAAGCCCTCAAACAATTAACCCAACATGGACTGACCAGTAGATCCATTCTGGTAGTGACCAGGTCTATGATTTATTTACTCAACAAATATTATGATTCTGGATCTACAAAAATTACCATATGCAAGTAACATCTGAATACAGAACATACTAAAATTTCAGACTTATACCCATCACCTACGATTTATAAAAATTCATCAAAGTTTCTGGAATTTTCAGTAAATCCAGACAGCAAATTATACCAATTCAAAATTTAATTAAAAATAAAATACAAATCCTAAAAATATAAAATAAATATACAGGCATCCCTTAGAAACCCTAGAAAAAGATACAATAAATTTTAGGCGTGATCTATTACTGTAAGTATGTTAATTAAATCAAAAACCGTTAGATCCATCAAAATCACTTACAGATTTTTTCCCACTTTGAAAATTAATTAAAAATAGAAAATAAATTTAAATCCGATGCAAAATATGTTTTATCAGACCTAAAAACACCCTAGAATGTGATTGTGGAAAAAGATCGAATTAGAATTGAAGAGAAATAAATGAAAAACCTCAAAAATGAAAGAAACGTTGAAAACTGAAACTAGAGCCAGGCAAAACGGCAGGCCGAGAACCAGTGGCCACACGCCGAACGACGCGCGCAGCACGCCGAACGACAGGAGGCTTCGTTCGCGTGGCTCGCCGAACGACCGATGCTCACTCGCCGAACGACAATGGCTTCCTCGGGCGGCTGAATCAAAACGACGGTGCTACGAATTCTGCTCTAAAATTCTCTTAAATTGAATACCCGATTTTGTGAGTGTCTCCAACTCTAAACCTAGCTGATTAGGGTCTATTTATAACATAAACACTTCCTAAAATTGTGTTTTAACCCCACTTCAATTTATTTTATTTAAATTAACCTCAAATATCAATTTAACCATTAAAAATCACCCCCTCAAACTTAAAACTCACAATTAAATCCCTCTTCACTAAATTTAACACAAAATAGGTTTCAGTATTTATTTTTAAAATAAAAAAAAATATTTTTATTCCATTTAAACACCGTAATTATTTTAAATGACCAAAATGCCCCCGAACACAAAAATACAATATTATACTCAAAACGACCGTCACATCGTCCCGAGTATCAAACAGAGCACCAAATCACCCAAATACGTTCAAACAAAATATAAGGGTGCAAAATGACCATTTTGCCCCTCAAGCGCAAAATTACCATTTTGCCCCCGGATTCAAATATTATAAAACCGAGGGGTTTTACAATCTTACCCCCTTAATAAAATTTCGTCCTCGAAATTTCAAAACAAAATAACCACAAGACAACCCTTATCACTTCGGTTTTACACAAAACTGGAAAGCATCGACTACCTGATACATGTTGTTATGGTTGGCCAGACCATAACCACACAATACCAAGCACTAATGGCTATTCCAGCTTTGCTCCTGTTAAGTTCATTATGACATTAAGACACAATTTCCAAAACCAAATAAAATATCACGACCAATAACAATATTAATACTATGTAAACAATATACATAACTCGATCAACCTGCCATTCAACTCGTCATTACCCAACTCAATCAATGTCAAATCAATCGATATCAGTCAGACAACTCAATCAATAGCAATATCAACAGTCCAAAGTCCAAAATGCAAAAATGCATC
The DNA here is from genome assembly GCA_947685225.1 of Garcia nutans. Lineage (NCBI taxonomy): Eukaryota > Viridiplantae > Streptophyta > Magnoliopsida > Malpighiales > Euphorbiaceae > Garcia > Garcia nutans. The sequence continues at coordinate 7,131,443 of CANTUV010000024.1, read as the reverse complement.
AATAGTCAAAAATAAAAAAATGCCATGCACAACTATGATGTTATGACAATGCTTATGTATGTTAATGTTTATGTATACTATGCATTCTATCACTCTAAATATACATTCTACCCCCCTTTAAGAATTTCGCCCACGAAATTTAGAAAATACCTGAGGATTCAAACAAATGAGGGTATGTAGATTTCACAGTTTCCTCCAATTCCCAGGTGCACTCATCAATAGAGTGATTACGCCATAAAACCTTTACGGATACTACATCTTTGTTGTGCAGTTGTTTCACTTGACGATCTAAGATTTTAACAGGTTGTTCTTTATAGGAACAATCATTACTGATCTCTATCGTCTCTGGAGCCAACACATGCTCAGGATTTGCAACATATTTCCTCAGCATAGAGACATGAAAAGTCGGATGGACCGCTTCTAATGCTGGTGGTAATGCCAATCTATATGCCACTTCTCCCACACGCTCCAACACCTCATACGGACCGATAAATCGCGGAGCTAGCTTACCCTTTTTACCAAATCTCATAACTCCCTTGAAAGGTGACACTTTAAGAAACACCTTATCTCCTGCAGCAAATTCTAAGTGTCTCCTCTTAAGGTCTGCATAGCTCTTTTGCCTACTGAAAGCAGTTCGAATACGGCTCTGGATGACTGGCACTTTCTCTGAACTATACTGTAAAATCTCTGGGCCACTTTTGTCACGGCTCTGATACCACTTTTGTCACGACCCAACTAGGGACCGTGACCGGCGTACAGTTACACTTACGTGTAACTATACAAGCCTAAGATAACATTAGCTAGATCATGCCTTAAAGGAAAATAGTGTAAGTTATGCTCATAAATTCAACTATAAGTCTAAAACAATATAATAAGTGTTCTAATTATTCAAAACCAAAACAATACCGTCTAACTGAAAATGGTCAAATGTTTAAATCTCATTATTACAAAGAAACGGGTTTAGACTCAGTCTGCCCTTAGGTTATCCAGAAATCTATAAAGGAAGAAACATCTCCACTAACCTACTAGCTTTAGAATTCCAAAGAACGAAAGAATGGAAATAAACAACTGATGCTACCAGTGGACCTCAACCTGCAAAATCAGTCTATAGGGGTGTGAGCGTTATATATAGGCGCTCAGTAAGTTCATGAGAGGCAGAGAAACATCTAACAGTTATATAAGCAGTACATATAATACAATCACAAATTAAGCAAACAAGATGGTGTGTCGGGGTCACCAATCAGTAAACAGTACAGTAATCATATCAGTCACATCCGCCCTTATAACTTCTCAGTACAGTACAGTAATCAGTAATTAGGCATGTAGCCTCAGTAAACAGTATAGGCATTAAGCCTCAGTAGCAGTATAGGCATTAAGCCTCAGTAACCTCCTTCCCCTTCATGACACACCATCACACAGCACAAGTAATATCACATTCAATATTATCACATAAATACAGTCACATGCAAGTTTCTCTGTCTCCTAAAGCATGCGAGGCTGGGTTCGAAAGAATAGTCTAGTGAATATATAGAAAGGATAATATATTATATATACATTTGTTAGTCAAACATCAGCACATCACAAACAAACAATCACACCCATGAACTTACCTGATATGCAGACTTATTGAGATAAGCAAACTCCTCGATCCTATTGATCCCGAGGACCGACCTGATTATCACCTAAGTATACGATTCAACAATATCATTCATCAGAATCCGTCTCACTCACATGAAGTGTAATGTATGCCATGTATGCCATGAATAATAGTCAATCGAGTATTATTCAATAAAATGACCATTTTACCCCTAATGCATTTTCCTAACCAATTGACCATTTAATCAACCATCATACAAACTCATGATTTAATTTAAAATTGCAGACCATACTCATGCAAAAACATTCACCCCTAAGTCTTACGTAAACGTAGCAAAGTGTTTCCAAAAGCGAAACTTAGTTTTTTTTCCACAATATCGATGTATTTAGTGAAATAAGGGTAATTTTGGAAATTTCATATAAATTAATCCTGCTGTTTAAAAATTTTGGAAAACTTCCAGAAGGTCCCTCACCCTTCCAGAGACCCCCGTACAAAATTTCAGGTCCATACAAAATGATTTAGTCCCCCAAAATCGATTTGCGATATACTGCCCGATCCATAACTACTAAAATGGGCAGTAGGATACATATGCATAAATACATACACAACATTATATAAAATTTCCCCAAATATTTTTAACATTAAATTTACTTCATAAAATACAACATACTCAAATTTTGTAAATATCCAGTACGTAAAAAGCCCTCAAACAATTAACCCAACATGGACTGACCAGTAGATCCATTCTGGTAGTGACCAGGTCTATGATTTATTTACTCAACAAATATTATGATTCTGGATCTACAAAAATTACCATATGCAAGTAACATCTGAATACAGAACATACTAAAATTTCAGACTTATACCCATCACCTACGATTTATAAAAATTCATCAAAGTTTCTGGAATTTTCAGTAAATCCAGACAGCAAATTATACCAATTCAAAATTTAATTAAAAATAAAATACAAATCCTAAAAATATAAAATAAATATACAGGCATCCCTTAGAAACCCTAGAAAAAGATACAATAAATTTTAGGCGTGATCTATTACTGTAAGTATGTTAATTAAATCAAAAACCGTTAGATCCATCAAAATCACTTACAGATTTTTTCCCACTTTGAAAATTAATTAAAAATAGAAAATAAATTTAAATCCGATGCAAAATATGTTTTATCAGACCTAAAAACACCCTAGAATGTGATTGTGGAAAAAGATCGAATTAGAATTGAAGAGAAATAAATGAAAAACCTCAAAAATGAAAGAAACGTTGAAAACTGAAACTAGAGCCAGGCAAAACGGCAGGCCGAGAACCAGTGGCCACACGCCGAACGACGCGCGCAGCACGCCGAACGACAGGAGGCTTCGCTCGCGTGGCTCGCCGAACGACCGATGCTCACTCGCCGAACGACAATGGCTTCCTCGGGCGGCTGGATCAAAACGACGGTGCTACGAATTCTGCTCTAAAATTCTCTTAAATTGAATACCCGATTTTGTGAGTGTCTCCAACTCTAAACCTAGCTGATTAGGGTCTATTTATAACATAAACACTTCATAAAATTGTGTTTTAACCCCACTTCAATTTATTTTATTTAAATTAACCTCAAATATCAATTTAACCATTAAAAATCACCCCCTCAAACTTAAAACTCACAATTAAATCCCTCTTCACTAAATTTAACACAAAATAGGTTTCAGTATTTATTTTTAAAATAAAAAAAAATATTTTTATTCCATTTAAACACCGTAATTATTTTAAATGACCAAAATGCCCCCGAACACAAAAATACAATATTATACTCAAAACGACCGTCACATCGTCCCGAGTATCAAACAGAGCACCAAATCACCCAAATACGTTCAAACAAAATATAAGGGTGCAAAATGACCATTTTGCCCCTCAAGCGCAAAATTACCATTTTGCCCCCGGATTCAAATATTATAAAACCGAGGTGTTTTACAGCAGGTATTCTAGGTTATAAGCTAGTAGATTCTCCTATTGAAAGTAACATAAGCTACAAGTAAGAATAGAGACTTCAGTTGACATGAGGAAATATCAGAGATTGGTAGGGAGATTAATTTATCTGTCACACACTAGATCAGATATAGCATATGCAGTTAGTGTAGTCAGCCAATATATGCATTATCCTCTTGAGCCTTATTTACAAGCAGTCATCTGGATTCTACGATATCTTAAGTCTGCTCATAGAAAAGGTCTTTTTTTCTCCAAACATAGTCACCTTTGAATTGAAGCCTTCATAGATGTGAATTGGGATGGATATCTTGATCATAGGAGATCGACATCTGGCTACTATACATTTGTGAAAGGAAACTTAGTTACTTGAAGAAGTAAAAAGCAGAGCATGGTTTCTCGATCAAGTACAGAGGTAGAGTACATAGCTATGGAATAAGGTGTTTATGAACTACTATGGTTACAAAAGTTGCTAAAGGAATTAAAATTACCTAGTGCAGACAATTTATTCTTATTTTGTGACAATAAGACTGCCATCAGCATAGCATATAACCCAATTCAATATGACCATATAAATACATTGAAATAGATCGACACTTCATAAAAGAGAAATTAGTTGATGGTTCTCTAAGTCTATTTCATTTGTCGTCAAACAAACAACTGGCCAATGTGTTTACCAAAGGACTCAGCAATAAAAACTTTCATATTTTAATTTATAAGTTGGGCATGTGTGATATTTTTGCACCAACTTCAGAGGGAGTATTGGCAGATAATAGTTGATTGTTGACTAATATGCAAAAACATACTGGTGGTAGTTAGTATTTTTATTTAATATAGATATGATATAATTTGTATAAATAACATTGTACATGTTTGATGAAAATATATTGAATCAATGATTTTTTCCTTCAAACTCTAAAATTAACATGTCCAATGTTTTAGTCAAGCACAACTGGATAAGTAAATCAATTTAGTTAGCCATAGGAGCCGATTATTTCTATTTAGTTTGTTATAATGGCCGACTAAATGGTTTTAGTTGGTCCCTATGGCTAACTAAATGGTTATAATTGATCATTGTGGCCAATTAAATGGTTATAGTTATCCACTATGGCTGAATAAATGGTTTTAGCTTGTCATAGTGTAACACCCCTTCCCGACCTACGTGTGTAAGCTGAGTAGAGGCGCCACCCTATCCTAATGTTGCTACCACTTTTACTTAGTCAAATTTTTGTTCCGATTTTTATAGAAATTTTGCCATAGTTTTGCCTAAAAATTCAATCCCAAGTGTCGACAAAACTGGTTTTTTTCTAATTTTTGAAAACATTTTTACACAAACCAATGCAAACAAAATCATTCTCAGTACACTTCCAATAAATCCCCCTTATAACCTCAACTACAACCTGCAAAAAGGATTTACACTTCTAGTACAAAATAAAGTAAAGGTTTATTATGAAATACAGCAGATAAAATCTTTGTTCACTATGCAACGGAAAGTAACAATATTTACAAATTCATATACATCAAAACTCAAGTTTTACAACACATAAAATTTATACATGTTTGGCAGTCAGTCTTCGATCTTAAAGCCCACTATTCAATCTTCAAAATCTAGGCTCGACTCGGCCTAGAGGAACTCTCTGGTTCTTCCTTGTCACCTGCGCGAAGAATCACATTCGCGCTAAGCCAACGGCTTAGTAAGATAAAACATGCTAATGGTATGCTTTAATGTAATGCAATGCCACATATGTTATTGATAAGATCAATATCATAAATATAAAGTTAACCACATAATTATGCATTTCACAAATCATAGTCATATGAGCATACCACATTTCAACATCTTTCCACATTCAACATTAATCAATCATACTCAATAACCAACATCTCATTTCATTAACTCATAACATTATTTAGGACATTCATATAACCCTGACACCTATGGGCCCAACAAGTATTTAATACGATATTCAGAGTTCAGAGTTACTGCTTTGGTTCATAGTCACAATAATCACGCCCGTAGGCAATGTATATACATGTATCTCTATCCATGGATAGTGTAACAGACCCAGTCTCTTGGATCATCAACTCAATACATATGAGGAGATCCTCAACCCGGCAAGACTGTTACAAATCATGTATCTCATAGTGTAACAGACCCAGTCTCTTGGACCATCAACTCAACACCTATGAGGAGGTCCTCAACCCGGCAAGACTGTTACCTTTCATCATTTCTTAGGCATGCCACCCAAATCCAGAACTCTGAAACTGAATAACATATTAAACAAACAATTCATTTCCATTCTCAATTCTCATCACATTTAGGCAAACATGCCTTCTTTCTTTCAATTACATCATCTTAGCCAATAACAATGGCTTCACATTTCATTTCATAATATAACATCTCATTATTCAAGTATATATATATATATATATATCTCATCCATGATCACATTATATCTCACATAGCATCATTCATAAATATCAACTTTTCATTCCACATTACTCATGAAACACATTACCATTCACAATGCACAACATAACATTGTTCAATCTCAACAATGCAATTAGGGCAAAGAACAATTGATTATAACATTCATTGATTCAAGTGTGTTTAAAGTGTTTAGGGTTAGGTTTAAGGACCAACCTACCTTTGGAGAACCAAAGCAATGCAAGAAGAACAAAGAATTAAAACCCTAACCATAAATAGTACATTCTGGTTTTAAACTCCATTTTATCCTTATTTTGAAAAATTGTATAAAATAATCTACTTGACTAAAAATTCTAAAATTTTTACAGAATTTAGTTTTATATCTTAAAATCATCCCTTTAAAATTTCAGATCAAACTGAACACAAAATCTTGGTCAAATAGTTCACCTAACCAGACTGCCCCAATTGCCCTGCATCCTGGCAGCAGTTCTGAACTTTGTGAATTCCATAAATCAAATTCAATCAACGTGGTTCCAAATTATTTTTCTCAAATACTAGACTCACTAAGAAACAACATATCCAAAATTCAATTGAATATGATTTTTCTACATTTTATTAAAAATCCCGAAATATAGCTGTCCCAGTTAAGGTACCTGCTGGAACAGGTCTAATGAAAATAATTTTTCTAAACTCATAACCATTCCAAAATCGAATCAACATATTTTTCAGTCATTCTAGACTCATAGAGGCACAACATATCAAAAATTCACTTCAAGAACATTTTTCTAAAATTAATTAAAAATCATACAAGTCACAGCCTTTACTAATCCTAAAACAGAAACAATTTCACTAAACACCAACCCAACTTCTCATCTATCAAGCAAAATCAATACTTACAATCATACCATAAGCAACTTAATCATACCACTTCAAAAGAATTGAAGAAATTAGAGAAAAGATCTTACCTCAAATGAAGAAATCCACAAATCTTTAACCAAAACCCTTGTTTCTTTCTTCAAAATGCTTCAAACCTCAAGATCACCTCTCTTTCTCTCTTTGTCTATGGAGAATCCGGCCACTTCAAGAAAGAAAGAAGAAAATGCACAAGTCAAACACCTTTTCTTCTTTTAATCTCCACCATGCATCTTACAAGGAAAATTACCAAAACACCCTTAACCATATAACTAACTCTTTGTCTCATATAAGCCCTTTATAGTAATTTCATTAACAACCAAAAATATCTTCTTCCACTTAACCATCACCTTGACTCTTCATTTGACCAATGTATATGTTAATTATATCATCATATAAACAACATATACATTTGTCTCTAAACCCTAAATTTCTTCTCCAAAACACATATACATATACATTCTCTTCCCATTTCTTTTCTCTTACAATTTAACACATATATGCACAAACATTCACTTCCCAATATATATATCAACAACCACAATAACAACAACATACTCAAAACTTCTAGGGCATAAATGAGGATATTACAATTCTCCCCCTCTAAAAAGAAAATTTCGTCCTCGAAATTACCTGATATCAAAGCTGAAACAATTGCGGATACTGCTCTCGCATGGTATGCTCACTTTCCCAAGTCGCTTCTTCTTTTGCATGATTCTTCCAAAGAATCTTCACCAATGGCACTCTCTTGTTCCTTAACTCTTTCACTTCTCGTGCCAAGATAGCAACTGGTTCCTCTTCAAATGTCAAATCTGGGCTCACTTCAATAGACTCAAATGGCAACACATGAGATGGATCCGACCTATATCTCCTCAACATAGAAACATGGAATACATTATGAATACGATCCAACTCAGGTGGCAAAGCAAGTCGATACGCCACTGGCCCAACTCTTTCTAACACTTCATACGGCCCAATGAAACGAGGACTCAATTTTCCTTTCCGACCGAACCTCAAAATTTTCTTCCAAGGAGACACTTTCAGAAATACCTTATCTCCAACATCAAACTCTATATCTCTCCTTTTTAGATCTGCATAAGACTTCTGTCGGTCTGAAGCTGCTTTTAACCTGCCTCGAATCAACTTTACTTTATCTTCAGTTTCTTGAATCAAATCAGGACCAACCAACTTATTATCTCCAAGCTCATTCCAACAAAGAGGTGTCCTACACCGTCTGCCATACAATGCTTCAAACGGTGCCATACCAATGCTGGATTGGTGACTGTTGTTGTAAGCAAACTCCACAAGAGGTAAAAACCTATCCCAACTTCCAGAGAAATCGATAACACAGCTTCTCAACATGTCCTCAATAATCTGTATCACCCTCTCTGACTGTCCATCCGTCTGTGGATGAAAAGCAGTGCTGAAGTGCAGTCGAGAACCTAAAGCACTATGCAAACTCTTCCAAAATCTGGAAGTAAACCTGGGATCTCAATCAGACACTAAAGAAGTTGGAACACCATGCAGTTTCACAATCTCATGGATATACAGCTCAGCCAATCTCTCCAAAGAGTAATCCATTCGAACCGGAAGGAAATGAGCTGTCTTAGTCAATCTATCCACAATCACCCATATAGCATCATGCTTCTTTTGTGTCAATGGCAAACCAGACACAAAATCCATTGTCACTCTTTCCCACTTCCATTCTGGCACTGACAATGGTTGAAGCAACCCGGTTGGAACTTGATGCTCTGCTTTAACCTTCTGACAAGTGAGACATTTCGATACAAACTCAGCAATGTCTCTCTTCAAACCAATCCACCAATAATGCTGTCTCAAATCATGATACATCTTCGTATTACCCGGATGCATAGCAAACATTGACTGATGAGCTTCTTCTAAAATGACTCTTTTCAAATCAGCATCATCGGGTACACACAATCGGTTCTTAAACCAGAGACTCCCATCATCTTTCACAACAAAATCTCTAGTCTTCCCATTCTTGCAATCTGAAAAAATCTTCTGAATCTTCTTATCGGCCAACTGAGCTTCTTTGATCTGATCTAACAAAATCGGCTTTAATTGCAACTGTGCCAATAATGCACCATCAACACAAGGTACAAAACTGGCATGCAATGCTCTCAACTCAACAAGCAACGAGAGCGAGTAAACAGTTAAACCAGCTAAAGACTTCCGACTCAAGGCATCAGCAACAACATTTGCTTTACCTGGATGATAGTCAATCAAGCAGTCGTAGTCTTTAATCAATTCTAACCATCTCCTCTGACGAAGATTGAGTTCTTTCTGGACACCCAAATACTTCAAACTCTTGTGATCAGTGTAGATGAAACATTTCTCCCCAAACAGATAGTGGCGCCAAATCTTTAATGCAAACACAATGGCAGCCAATTCTAAATCATGGGTCGGATAGTTAAGCTCATGCGGTTTCAACTGTCGAGATGCATAAGCTATAACTTTCCCTTCCTGCATCAATACACACCCCAAACCTCTATGTGAAGCATCACTGTAGATCACATATGGTTTGCCTTCAACAGGTAAAGTAAGAACAGGCGCTTGAGTCAACAACTCTCTCAACTGCTCAAAACTAGCCTGACACTGATCTGTCCACACAAATCTCACTCCCTTTCGAAGTAATCTGGTGAGTGGAGTAGCTATCAAAGAAAACCCTTTCACAAACCGTCGGTAATAGCCTGCCAAACCCAGAAAACTTCTAATCTCTGTCACAGACTTGGGTGGACTCCAATTTAAAATGGCTTCAACTTTGCTCGGATCAACTCTGATGCCTTCTGCAGAAACAATATGTCCGAGAAAAGCAACTTGATCCAACCAGAACTCACACTTCGACAATTTGGCAAATAACTGATTCTCTCTCAAAATCTGCAACACAATCCGCAGATGCATATCATGCTCCTCTTCATTCCGCGAATACACCAGTATATCATCAATGAAGACCACTACAAACTGATCCAAATAGGGCCTAAACACCCTATTCATCAAATCCATAAAAGCTGCAGGTGCATTCGTTAGACCAAAAGGCATAACTAAAAACTCATAATGCCCATACCTGGTCCGAAAAGCAGTCTTAGGAACATCTTCACTTCTTACCCTCAGCTGATGGTACCCAGATCTCAAATCAATTTTGGAGAACACTGACGCTCCCTTCAACTGATCAAAGAGATCATCGATTCTAGGCAAAGGATATTTATTTTTAATAGTCACCTTGTTCAATTGCCTATAATCGATACACAACCTCATAGTACCATCTTTCTTCTTCACAAATAGCACAGGAGCTCCCCAAGGAGAAACACTGGGGCGAATGAATCCTTTGTCCAACAACTCCTGTAATTGCACTTTCAACTCCCTCAATTCTGCTGGTGCCATTCTATAAGGAGTAATAGAGATAGGAGTGGTACCAGGCAACAATTCAATACCGAACTCCACCTCTCTCTCAGGAGGCAACCCTGGCAACTCCTCTGGAAACACATCCGGGAACTCAGCAACTGTGGCAATGCTATCAATAGGGGAACCCTTCACTCTAGTATCCACCACATGAGCAAGATAGGCTTCACACCCCTTTCTAATCAACCTCCTGGCTGCAACAGCTGAAACAAATAAGGAGGCTAGCTGTTCCTGCTCATTAGATACTATCACCTCTCTACCATCACCCGTTCTCAAAGAAACAATTTTCTTTTTACAATCCACCACAGCTTCATGTCGAGATAGCCAATCCATACCTAAGATCACGTCATATTCCTTAAATGGCATCTCAATCAAATCCCCAAGGAACTCCTCACCCTGCACCACTACTGCACTATCTCTATGCACCTTACTCACAACCACACTATGCCCTAACGGATTTGTTACCAACACATCAAATCCTAGGGACTCAGCATGCAAATTAGATACAGGCAAAACAGATGCACTAATATATGAATGTGTGGAACCCGGATCAATCAAAGCAAGTACTGGAGTATTAAATAAAGAAAAAGTACCAGCTATGACTGCCGATGTATCTGGCTGTCTCTGCATAACATACATCCTCTGGGAAGATCCAACCTCCTCTGGTCTACCCTCCCTGGATGTAGCACCTCTTCTAAAACTGAATCCTGGTCTACCTCCCCGGCTGGCACCTCTGCCTCCTCTGCCTCCCCTCACACTAGCTCGAGAAGCAGCAGAATCAACTGGCATCTGATCCTGCCTCTCAGGACAGTCTCTCACAAAGTGGTCAGGTGATCCACACCTGAAGCATACCCCTGATCTACTATGCCTCCAACAAACGCCCCCATGTCTTCCACCACACTGGTTACACACAGGTAAGGTGGATCTCTGAACTCCAGGAGTAGGAGCACTCGCTACTGAAGCTGCAGGTCTAAATCTCTGCCTCTGGAACTGCACTGACCTACCCACTGGTCTCTGGCTCCTACTACTCCGAGGAACAAAACTTCCTCTACCCCTCTTCGCAGAAGAAGACCCTGCCTCGAACTGGGGCCTTCTAACCCTAACCTCTTCCTCTGAAGCAGCTGCAATAACTTGAGCTCGCTCTACACTTCGAGCTGCTGCCACAAGCTGTGAGAAATCCTGATATCTGGATCCAGCCACTAAGCACATGATCGAGGGCCTCAATCCCTCCTCAAATCGCCGACATCTATCAATCTCATCAGTAATGATACCCCCAGCATACTGACTCAGTCGAATAAACTCAACTTCATACTCAGTTACGGTCCGATGATCTTGCTTCAAATCTAGAAACTCTCTTTTCTTCCCATCTTTATACTCCCTAGGAGTATACTTCAACTCAAATTCTCTCAGAAAATCCGCATAAGACAAGGTTGGTGGATCATCCATAGAATGGGGCACTGTCTTCCACCAGTCGTAGGCATCCTTCTGTAGCAAAGATCTTGCATAGTCAAACTTCTCCTCTGAAGTGGCTTGCAACTGCACAAATACCCTCTGAACTCTATCAAGCCACTGTTCTGCTACAGCCGGATCAACTGTACCAAAGAAATCCTCTGCTCCATATTTCCTTAGCTTATCATAGTGCCTTACTGGTACTGAAGGCTGAGGGGGTGGTGGCGGTGGCTGTGGTTGCACAGGTGCTTGTCTCATAGCTTCCAACATAGGCCTAAACCAGGCTGGAGGAACCTCCTCCCCAGCTGGTCTACCCGACACCGAAGCAGGTGCCTCCTCAACACTATCAACCCTAGCTCCCTCAGCAGGAGCAATACTCTCGGCACTACCCTCAACAGATTGTCGCGAATGAGATGCCATCTCTACCTATATCTGCAAACACAGCAGAATATTCCTCATTAAAGATCAAAGACTGCCATACCAAAACATGTATTTTACTCAAAAACCCACTTTAAAAATCAAAATATTCTTTTTCTTACAATTGATCTAGGTTGAGAATCTCAAACCTAGGCTCTGATACCAAAAATTGTAACACCCCTTCCCGACCTACGTGTGTAAGCTGAGTAGAGGCGCCACCCTATCCTAATGTTGCTACCACTTTTACTTAGTCAAATTTTTGTTCCGATTTTTATAGAAATTTTGCCATAGTTTTGCCTAAAAATTCAATCCCAAGTGTCGACAAAACTGGTTTTTTTCTAATTTTTGAAAACATTTTTACACAAACCAATGCAAACAAAATCATTCTCAGTACACTTCCAATAAATCCCCCTTATAACCTCAACTACAACCTGCAAAAAGGATTTACACTTCTAGTACAAAATAAAGTAAAGGTTTATTATGAAATACAGCAGATAAAATCTTTGTTCACTATGCAACGGAAAGTAACAATATTTACAAATTCATATACATCAAAACTCAAGTTTTACAACACATAAAATTTATACATGTTTGGCAGTCAGTCTTCGATCTTAAAGCCCACTATTCAATCTTCAAAATCTAGGCTCGACTCGGCCTAGAGGAACTCTCTGGTTCTTCCTTGTCACCTGCGCGAAGAATCACATTCGCGCTAAGCCAACGGCTTAGTAAGATAAAACATGCTAATGGTATGCTTTAATGTAATGCAATGCCACATATGTTATTGATAAGATCAATATCATAAATATAAAGTTAACCACATAATTATGCATTTCACAAATCATAGTCATATGAGCATACCACATTTCAACATCTTTCCACATTCAACATTAATCAATCATACTCAATAACCAACATCTCATTTCATTAACTCATAACATTATTTAGGACATTCATATAACCCTGACACCTATGGGCCCAACAAGTATTTAATACGATATTCAGAGTTCAGAGTTACTGCTTTGGTTCATAGTCACAATAATCACGCCCGTAGGCAATGTATATACATGTATCTCTATCCATGGATAGTGTAACAGACCCAGTCTCTTGGATCATCAACTCAATACATATGAGGAGATCCTCAACCCGGCAAGACTGTTACAAATCATGTATCTCATAGTGTAACAGACCCAGTCTCTTGGACCATCAACTCAACACCTATGAGGAGGTCCTCAACCCGGCAAGACTGTTACCTTTCATCATTTCTTAGGCATGCCACCCAAATCCAGAACTCTGAAACTGAATAACATATTAAACAAACAATTCATTTCCATTCTCAATTCTCATCACATTTAGGCAAACATGCCTTCTTTCTTTCAATTACATCATCTTAGCCAATAACAATGGCTTCACATTTCATTTCATAATATAACATCTCATTATTCAAGTATATATATATATATATATATCTCATCCATGATCACATTATATCTCACATAGCATCATTCATAAATATCAACTTTTCATTCCACATTACTCATGAAACACATTACCATTCACAATGCACAACATAACATTGTTCAATCTCAACAATGCAATTAGGGCAAAGAACAATTGATTATAACATTCATTGATTCAAGTGTGTTTAAAGTGTTTAGGGTTAGGTTTAAGGACCAACCTACCTTTGGAGAACCAAAGCAATGCAAGAAGAACAAAGAATTAAAACCCTAACCATAAATAGTACATTCTGGTTTTAAACTCCATTTTATCCTTATTTTGAAAAATTGTGTAAAATAATCTACTTGACTAAAAATTCTAAAATTTTTACAGAATTTAGTTTTATATCTTAAAATCATCCCTTTAAAATTTCAGATCAAACTGAACACAAAATCTTGGTCAAATAGTTCACCTAACCAGACTGCCCCAATTGCCCTGCATCCTGGCAGCAGTTCTGAACTTTGTGAATTCCATAAATCAAATTCAATCAACGTGGTTCCAAATTATTTTTCTCAAATACTAGACTCACTAAGAAACAACATATCCAAAATTCAATTGAATATGATTTTTCTACATTTTATTAAAAATCCCGAAATATAGCTGTCCCAGTTAAGGTACCTGCTGGAACAGGTCTAATGAAAATAATTTTTCTAAACTCATAACCATTCCAAAATCGAATCAACATATTTTTCAGTCATTCTAGACTCATAGAGGCACAACATATCAAAAATTCACTTCAAGAACATTTTTCTAAAATTAATTAAAAATCATACAAGTCACAGCCTTTACTAATCCTAAAACAGAAACAATTTCACTAAACACCAACCCAACTTCTCATCTATCAAGCAAAATCAATACTTACAATCATACCATAAGCAACTTAATCATACCACTTCAAAAGAATTGAAGAAATTAGAGAAAAGATCTTACCTCAAATGAAGAAATCCACAAATCTTTAACCAAAACCCTTGTTTCTTTCTTCAAAATGCTTCAAACCTCAAGATCACCTCTCTTTCTCTCTTTGTCTATGGAGAATCCGGCCACTTCAAGAAAGAAAGAAGAAAATGCACAAGTCAAACACCTTTTCTTCTTTTAATCTCCACCATGCATCTTACAAGGAAAATTACCAAAACACCCTTAACCATATAACTAACTCTTTGTCTCATATAAGCCCTTTATAGTAATTTCATTAACAACCAAAAATATCTTCTTCCACTTAACCATCACCTTGACTCTTCATTTGACCAATGTATATGTTAATTATATCATCATATAAACAACATATACATTTGTCTCTAAACCCTAAATTTCTTCTCCAAAACACATATACATATACATTCTCTTCCCATTTCTTTTCTCTTACAATTTAACACATATATGCACAAACATTCACTTCCCAATATATATATCAACAACCACAATAACAACAACATACTCAAAACTTCTAGGGCATAAATGAGGATATTACACATAGTGCCAAAAATAACTATTTAATGGCCGGCTAAATATAAATAATCGATGCTGGTTTGTCGAATATTATAAATTATTCTATTTTTAACCAGATTCTTTCACTAACCAATAGCTCTCTCTACATATACATATCTAAAAATTTGAATTTATATACAATCTAAAAATCTGACCAAAATATAATAAATCGAACCAAAATGTAACAAATAATTAAATAAATGTAACAAAATAACTAACCAAGATTAAAACTAACTTTGAATTTTTAAGGGAAAATGGCAGTAGATGGCTGCGACAGTGGCAAAATCAATAATAGATTAAATAGAAAAACTAAAGGATGAAAAGGGTCAAAATGGGTGGCAAATGTTTTTAGTTATTGAAGTTTATGGGAAAGAAGGTGCGTATTTACACTATGTTTGAATTGGGGGTAAGGAAGGGAAATTGATCGTATAACAATGGAGTATACATTTTTATATTTGTTTGGAAATGAGAGTATAAATTAAAAGAAAGGGATGGATGGGTAAGCCTTACCCTTCCTTACCCCTTTAAACAATAAAATTTTCTTACACCCCAAATTGGGGTGTAAGAGAGGGAAAGTAAATTAATAAGTTATAAAAAATAGTAATTTGATTTTTTTATCCTTTTAAATTAGATTCTTATTTTATAACATGACTAAAATTTTTGTAATTTCAATATTTTGTACCATTCCTTTAATGAATGTATATTTACCTTATTCTCAAATAGAGTTAAGCACTTAACTTCTTCCCCTCCCTTTCCTATCCTTACATTCCCATTACCCTCTTTAATTGAACCTTCAATGCACCCCATTCAAACATAGTATGTATTTAGTATTTTTAGGACTTATGTGAAAAAATTAAGGATATACTGGTAATTTCATAATGGCATATCTATAAATTTTATAAAAAAAATCTTAATTTTTTTGTGTATTTAACCACAATGGTGTATTTATAAAAAAATTGCAGTGTATGGATATTCATGCCTTATAAATAAACCCCCCAAAAAAATTGTGTACGGAGTTGGGCAATCGTTGTTTTGATAGTTCGATTGTGTCTTGGCTTGATTTAGGCTTAATTTCTAATTTATTTATATGATTGATTTTATGATTACTCTTTTATAGACTGTATACTAATATTTTAAACTATTTTACTAACTTATAATTTATAATTTTAAAGATATATACAATTTAATCAACAAGTATAATGTATTCTAACATTCTCCCACTCGGATGCCATTGATTATATGATTTCAAAAAAAATATTTTATTTTAAAAAGACTTTTGTGTTAACACAAAAAATGTTTATGCAGCCACAAATTTTAAATACAACATAATCCAATAGAATATTCAATTATATTAATTCGATACAGTATATAACTAATATTGAATTCTAACAATTATTGTATCATTTATAGATAAAAATAGTCCATACCTATAAATTCTAGTTTATTTATTTATATGAACTATTAATGTGTTTTAGTATGGTGTGAATATTAGCACCATCATGTGATGAAAATATTAATTTTATCTTCATCGTGCTTTGCAATCTCTCATGAGACTCCAAATATGTTTTACTAAAAAATTTATCAATAAAAACCACCGAGTGTGTAGACTAGTTGGTAAGAGACGGTTCTCGTTTAACTAGAGTCTTGGCACTCTTGTGGTTCTACTCGGTTTGACTTGAAAAAAGATAATTTACACAAAAAAATCTTAATAAAAATTCATATTTAAGTTTAACGTAAAACTTTTAGTTACTGATAAGACTCTGCTTATACTTCACCAAGAAGTTTTTCTATAGATAAGAGTCATAATTTGAGTCTAACTTAAGCCTTTACTTAAATCTATAGAATATGAATATATGTATATATAAATCTTAATGCCTCAACATATATAAACAAACAACTCAAAACTTTATTTTGCTTATATTATGGTAATTGGCTATTTAGCATATTCATTAACTTGCATTATGCATAATTACATAAATATAATATTTGAAAGAATGACATTAATGATCATCGTCAAAACAATATTCATAACCCAAAATAATCATAGTAATAGTAAAAAAAGTTCATATATGTATACCAATAGAAGTTAAACTAATGTTAGTTACGAAACTTAAAGAAACTGAAGAGGAATCTAGTCATGATAATCTTGAAGCTCGTGCAGATATGAAGAAGGTGAGGAAGGAAAAAGCAAGTTGGTGATAAAGGACAAGAATTAAAGGAACTTGCAAAGAAGGAAGAGAAGTAGACCAACATCAAGTGAGCCAAGACCTATAAAAAAAGATGTCTTCCACGGATTTCTTTCTTTACCAATTGATGGACAACAAGATGATGATGGAAGGGAAAATCCTCTCCAAGATTGAAAAGGTAGAGAAGAAGTATGATAACAATATTTCCTTCTTTCCAAATGCTTGAATGGCATACATATATATCACTCAAGGTTAGAATCCATTCTTCAGTTAAGAAGAGATTTTGTGGTAAGTAGTGAGTGTACTTGAAAAAATCTTCATCAGTGCTTCCACTCGAGACCAACCAACACGTTACCCGTAAGATAATCAAAATGCCTAAGACTCTTCATTCTTATTTTTTGCTCCTTTTGCTTACATTCATTTAGTACATTCTTTTTGTTTTTTTTTCATTTGGCAAATTTTCATTTAGCTTTGTTGGCTTTTAGTACTTCTAGTTAGTTCCTTTTACCTTATGCATAGATAGTTGGCTACTTTTGAACCTTCATGTTTTTTTATATACATTTCCCCATTTTCTTTCCTATTTTGTGTTTAACAAATATTACTTTTAATTGAATTTCAAGAATGTGGTATCGGGAGTAATAGGGTTGGTACTGAGGTAGGAATTCCCCATATTTTTCTCCTACGAAGACGTAAATAGAAAGATTCTTCTCCCATAGATCGGGGTAGAGCGGGAAAGCTGGATGTAGTAAGGATTCTTGTCCCCGCGCTCGTGAGGAGCCGACATATAAATATTATATTATGTGTTATATATTATAACATATTATATATGATATTAATATATAAATCAAAATAGATAATTATTATGTATGTTGTATTTAAGTCATTTGTAATGTAGAATAAATTTACTTTTATGTATTTTATCTTTTTGTATTTATTGAATTTTATTATATAAAATTATTGAATTATTGTATTATGGTGATATACAATTATTATATATTATTATTTTTTTACATTATTAAATTTTAATTTAAAAAATGGAAAAAAATTTCATGGGAAATACTAGCCATGGGGATCCTTGCGGGGATGGGGATGAAGCTAAACCTGTCCCCATTTGTGAGGTGGGGATAGAGACAAGAATTCCCTGCTAAAGTGAGGACAAAGATGGGGAATATCCCTGCTCTTGCTCTGCCCTGTTGTCATCCATAAAGAGTAAATACACACTCGTTACTGAATCTTAGTGCTCATTATTACTGACTATTCATTTTTGGGAGTCATCAAAATTAACAGAATAAATTAGCAAATATTATTTGTCATTTTCAAATAAAATCTGCATAGATTTTTAACTGTTGAAGATGACACAATATTTATCACTTTCACTATAGAACAAACCACATTTTTGAGCTAAATATGAAGTTCTGTATATAGATGGATCCAGTTCCCAAGTGAAGGATAAGAGATATTATGTGCATTTAAGTACAATCCAATATTCTAATCATAAAATCTTTCTTGTTTTATTTTAGAATAAATAATTTCTTGCTCTAAATTTTTAATTTTCACTCTTAAGTTTAATATCATTTATTTGTAATAACTTAATATATGTGCTGAGAGATATTTAAATCTAAAATCCATTGTAGTTGCTTATGTGTTTGGATGAAATCCTGCAAATTTAATAATCCTACAAAATTTGAAGAGTTAATGGCTCGAAGATGACTTTGGTAAGATTATTATGAGACTATGATAATATTACAAAGTTGCTTATGTAAACTGGGATTTCTTATGTATAGTTTATTTGAGACCAATTCAATTTGTTCTTAAGTAGCCTGTGGCCATTGATCATAACCACAACATAGATAATCAATTGATAGAGAAGTCAATTATTAAATTGGTCATTAGTAAATTATTTCCAATAATTTACCACTGCATAGCTTTAGAAACTTGAAATTATGCAGTTTTCTAAGTAAAAGCTCTAACAACTAACAAATTGGCTTTGCTCAGCATGAGGTTATTTAACTGCATCTAATTGGCACAAAATACTAACTAATTGCATATGCTTGCTTCACATGCTATAAAAAAACCTATCAATTTATCATAGCAAACCTTAAAAAATTGACAATTATTATAATTTGAATAAAAGAATAAGAATTAGAAGAGGAGTCTTGGTGCAACAACAAACGTTTTCACTGTATGAACTAAGGTCATGAGTTCGAGTAAAGTTGCGTACAATAGATCCCATGAGTCCGACTCTTTCCCGAACCTCGTACATTGCAGAACCATTTGTGCACTGAGCTGCCCTTTTCTTTTAAAAGAATAAGAATTAAGTTTGAAAATAATTAAACATCGTTTGCCTATAAAGAAAATTTTTCAGATTGATTAAATGCCTATAAAGGGCCAATTCTTAGTCATTATCTAAATCAACAATTAGATTACTGACATCCTCAATCCCCATAAAGATATGAACAAGATCTTCAGAGAGGCCTCTGGCATGTCGCACTGCTGCTGGTATATTTGAATGAGACATAAAGCAAGGCATGCTTATAAGGGACTTTACACTCCTTACAAAATACACCATCTTCAAGCTATACTTACATATATAAAACCCAAAGCAAAATAGTTTGTTTATTAGGTCTGTGTTAGAAAGGATGTTTACCAAAACTAACAGTTATACTAAAATACTTAGTGGTCTCAACAATGTGCTTCGACAGTGCATTAATCTTGTTAAAAAGCTAAGCACAGAACCTACATCCTTTGTCTGCAAGAGAGAAATTATAAAATAGTTTCTTTGCAGAAGTTAGTTTTGACTGCATGCAGTACTTTTTGTCAACATTTAATCTGATGGCATCATTGATCACTTGTGAATAGTGCAATTCACGTCCTGGATGACCTAGAAAAGCTGCGTAGTTAACTCACTTTACTCACTGATGTGATGCTAGAAACTCAACAATTTTATGCCCATTTACATTTAATGAAAATACAAATTTTAGAAATATGTACTAACCTTGTTTCACTTTCTAAGCCAAACTCTAAACTTCACCACCTTTGTCACTTAAGCCTACACATACATAGTCCAACAATAAGCAACATTATTTATTTAAAGTCACTTACATGCTCATTGTATATCAAATTACCATTATTTATACAATTCTCATCACAACCCCATTAAAACTCTAAATTCATTATTTCATACTTTATTTAAACTTCATTCTACCAACATTATTTTCAACATTGAACCTTAAAATCATTACTTACATACCAAAATAACAACAAATCAATTCATTTTTATAATTACCTTATTTTTCTTCCAAAACCCTAATTTCACATAACTTAACCTTAAATCTCAACTTTATTCAAACTTATCCATAATCAATTTCTAACCATAGAATCATTACATACATATTAAAAAATATTAAATTCATCCAATTCAACAATTATAACCATCCACATCAGAACCTTAATTTAAACATCACCTTTCCATAACCCTAAATTTACCAACTTTGTCCATTTCAGTCAACCAACCATCAATTCATCATATTCTCATTATTTTAACATCATTTCTATATATTTTAATAATTTAACATCACTTTCTGCAACACTCTTATACTCTATATACGTATAATATATATACCCCATATACATAGAATACATATACAAAATATAAGAGTGCCACAAAAATTGCCTGTGAAGCCTCATACTTTCAATTAAAATGTCATTATCGCAAATATATTTATACATCCATAATATTCCTAAAACTCTTTATGTTATATACTTACACTCTCAATAAACATAGTTAATACTTATAAAACTTTTTGCAACATCACTTATACAAAATTAATGTAATGTATATAATATATACAATAATTCAAAATGTATTAATACAAAAAGTATACATGTATGCACTTCTAGCACTATTGATCTTGCGGCACTTTAGATCATCAAGTATCTACCACAATCTAGGTTCCTTTGAACATCAACTCTCTTATAGCACGATTCATGCAACCGCGCTAAGCTTTACAACTTAGTGGTACACATCTATAGATAATAAACATTATACGTACACATTTGCATTTTTCATTTTATTTTATTCATTATATATACAAATGTATATTCCTTTATTTTCTAATCGCAACTATCAAATCCAATACTCATATTATTAATTTCATAGCCTAATTCTGCTTAGGTCATCTCAGTTTCTAGACCCAATTCTGCTCAGGTTTATTAACATATGTATTTTCAGTGACATATTATAAATCATCTCATTCCATTTTCCATAACGTAATACACATATACACATACACATATCACACACACACATTGGGCCCAAATAACTCTATACAGTATTCCAGTTCCAGAGGCATTGTCACGGCCTATCGCGACATAGGGGATCTAAGTGTCGTATCTATCCCCTGTTGACACCTCTGTGTCTGGCCACAAAGGCAAATAATAGTGTTGCCCAACGTCAGGCCTGAAGGCAAATAAAAGTGATGCTCAGCATTTGGCCCAAAGGAAAATAATAGTGACGCTCAGCGTCTGGCCCGAAGACAAATCATATAGCATAAAAAATAATTCTTTGAAACAAGATACTATACAAACCAAACACATATTTCATTTCATATTATCATTTAAACATCGATAATTTCAATATTTCCAATATTTGCAACACATTTCATTGTCTTCTTAGTCACAACCACAATGTGTCTAATAAATCACATTTCACATATATCTCATAATCATGTCAAAATATGATCACAATCACATGTCCCACAAGTTATCACGTTATATATTCATTTATCATCTTTATTTTCATATTTCTACATATTTCTCACATTTTTCATTAAAATATCTAATTTTATAATTCTCAATCTACTTACACAATTCATGAATCACATTTTAAAAGTGACTCATTTCCATATATCCATTTCATGCTTCCATTTCATTTGTCAATTTCTCATAAATTCATATTCAATTCCTCTTTACAATATCTACATTTTAGTTACTTCAAATTATTCTTTATAATTACTTTTCACATTACCTTTCTCATCTTTTCCAACTATTTTTTTTATCATATTTCGTTCTTTTTACCCAATTTCCATATTTTCCACATTTTAAAATTATTATCTACATTTTCAAGTGGTTACTACTTCTCATGATCACTTTGCCCTCTTTCTTTTTTCCATGTTTTAATTATTTTTTTCATAAAGGTTTCTTCCATGATTTTTATTTTTCTTTCTACTTCTTTCATATTTCTTATCACATTGTTTAATTTTCATATTCTTCAATCGTTTTTAGCATGACTCATAAATACTACATTATATACATAACCATTGAAATATTCATACTACAATAGTTCATCTTTCAAATTCTATACTTTCATGTATAAATTCTAAATTTTATATTGAGCAAATGCCCAATGTAACACTATCACATAACTATGCCAAATTGCTAGACTATGTGATTTTTCCACATTTCAAATACTTTATATACATGTTGTCAATTCACATTTAACAAAAGTTCAAGTAAATAAATATATATGTACTAACCTTTTTTTTCCAAGCCAAATTCTAAATTCCACCTCTTTATCGCTTTAACCTACACATACATAATTCAATAATAAGAAGACATTTCTCATTTAAAATCATTTAGATGCTTATTGACTATCAAATTACCATTATCTATCCAATTTTCACCAAAACCTCTTTAATACTCTAATTCCAAAATTCACTACTTTATTTGAACTTCATTCTACTAATATCATTTTCAACGTTTAACCTTAAAAATACTACTCATACATTAATATAATACTAAAATAATTTACTTTCACAATTATGGAAATCTCTTTCAAAATTCAAATGTCACATAATGCAACCATCAACATAAACTTCACCAAAACTTATCCATGTCACATTTCCAACCTTAAAATCACTATATTACCGGTTCCAACATAACGTTAGCAATTTATTTTAGTACACTTTAATTATTTATACACCCTTTACATCAATTTTACATAACATTTCACCAAAACACTATATCTGCCATTGCTACCTTATTCAAACTTCAACATATCAAACTCATTTCCATCATTCAACTATAAAATCATCAATAATACATTAATATAACATCAAGACAATGCATTACCATAATTATCAATCCCTTCTTCAAAAATCTTAATTTCACATAATCTACCCATAATCCTAACTTCATCCAAATTAACCCATATTCAATTTATAAGCATAAAATCATCACATACATATTGAAACAATACTAAATTCATCCATTACCATAATTATAATCAACCATATTAGAAACCCTAATTACCCATATTCATCATCAAACTCTACTTCCATCATTTATGCTTATTTCCAACAACCAATCAACAAATCATAATATACTCATCCTTTTAGCTTTAATTCTATCAATTTAAGCAATTAAATACTACCTTCTCTCTCCAACTAATTCAAATGTAATCATAAAATTAAAAAAGACAAGCTTGAAATAGAAAATACTTATTTGAATCCTTAGTAAATCTTCAAATTCACTTTAATTCCTTTGGATTTCTTGTAAAATTTGGAGTATATGCAAAGAATTTTGTCTCCCTCCCTTCTCTTTTTATGGTTCGGCCATGTAGAAAATTTGGAGAAGAAGATGGCCATTTGGTTTTTATTCTACTTAATTTCCATCCACAAATATGTATATAATAATTATGTACTTAATTAATTATTTATTTATTTAATTCCCTTAATTAATTAATTATTTATTTAATTCCCTTTTAATTTCAACTATCCATTTCTTTCTTTCATTTAATAATAATTTAATTTTGAATTATTTTAAAACTTTAATTTTCTATCTTCCATTTAATTCCCACCAATCATATCTCTTCCTTCTTTGACTTTCTTTCTTCTCTTATTATTATTATTATCAACAACAACTTTTCCAACACCAATTTATACTTGATATATATGTGTGGTATATTTTATACATATGTATATGTCATATATATTTTACTTATATATTACATATACCTTTATGTACATATTTATGTAATGTATATATTATATATATGTAATGTATGTTTTACTCATATGTATATATAATGTGTATCCTATTTATACATCAAGTATACCTTATATGTACATTATATATATTAAATATAATATATATCCAACATATATAATAATTATATGATATATATATGCTATGTATACACTAGTTATACAATAAATATATATAATACCTATGCCTCCAAATACTTATTTAATTTCTCTAAGATCATGGATAGTACAATTATCTCCTCCTTAAATAATTTCATCATCGAAATTACTTACTGTAGTAATCAAACTTTACTAAAATTAATCGCTAATCTTCATTTGATGCATAATTAATTATCAAATTATTGTCACAACTGACCATCATTACTAACCACATAATCTTTTACTCTCTTCCTTACAAACACTCTTAATTATTTTTACAATTACCATTGTAAAGATCAATAATAATTATAAATTCCTCACTTACTTATACCCAATGTACATATTGTTTCTAGTTCTCCAAACATACAATTTAAATTCCAAATCCATACTTCCATTCATTAATCAATTACAAGTCATTACCTATGATCAAGTATTTAAATAGCATTAAACTAACCATTTATAGTGTACAAACCAATTCATAATTTCATCCAAAAACTCAACCATGTCAATATAATATCACGCCCATGCCTTTCAAATTATTTCTGACTTTAGCTTTCAAATTCTTTGATTCACACATTTGCTTCTTTATCTTACTCTCTCCGCTATCTAAAATCATTAATATTTTCTCCATCTGTCATACCTTTTTTGTCATTTCTCAAATTGTATTATTCCCTTACAATTAAAGTAAAATTCTCTGATCAAGTACTATTATATTTTATTTATTCTCCAACTATGCACTAATTTAATTATCAATATACACATGTCAACCTTTTCTCATATAAATCTTACTTTCAACTCATCCAATAAATTGATTTTATTGCTATCTTTGATAATCTGATATCAATTATAGGTACTCCTGAAATTTACTCATTATGTTGTGATTAATTCCATCCACTTAAATCAAATGATTCATTTTTTAATCAATCAAATATTATTTATAAAATAAATTAAAATAAATTTATTATAAAATCATTATATATCCATTATTAAATTTTTATATCCATCTTAAATATCCAAATACATATTTATCACTTTTCTCATAACATCTATTTCCACATAACACATAAATGAACACATATCAGTCATTGAATCAAATATAGATTGCATACATAACCTCAATTACATTAACTTAATAAACTATTTATATAAATTCACATTTTAATTACTCAAAATAAGGAACAACATTTAAATTTTAATTCACTCATAGTAAATCATAACTTAACCAATATTATATGTCACTTTAATAAATTCTCAACATACTTTCATAATAAACAGATTTGCTGACATATACTAATTCTCCCTTTAATTTAACTATAAACTCCTTGCTTTTAATTTATTAAAAACTCCATGTTCCTTCTTCATACATCTACCAATCCATATGTAAATATTTATAATTTTCTTCAAGCATTTGTCACATAAAATTAGTTTGTCATTCACTTCCACAAATATGCATGACTTCCTCACTATCATGTCAATTTCACTTTTCAACTTTTCATTCACCACAAAATATTCACTAAAGATTATAAAATTTTAATCAGTGTACTTAACATATAAATGGGCTTATATTTAAAATTTTATATTTTTCTAAGCTGATTAACTATATTTAAAAATTAAGTCTTCTAAACCCACATAATCTATTTCTTTGATAATTCCTCTGGCAGTACTTATTCACATATTTGTTTTAGGTATCAAACCTTAATAAAAATTTATGAAATTTTAACCATATATTTTAGAAATACATATGATATTATATATAAATTTCAGATTTTTCTAGGTTTGTTTGCTATAGATTTTAAATATGTTTTTCAACTCCTAATAATTCTGAGTTGCTAGAATTGCTCCAACAGTTTGTGTTCTTCTATTTTTCTTAAATAGTAATTCATCTTTAAAAATTATGAAATTTCATACATTACATTATAACATATAGGTAAACTTTCCATTAAAATTTCAATCTCATTTAACATCTCTTGATAAATTTAAAAATTTGGACAAAATCATTTTCGCAGCATATATGCAGAATTTCCAACAACTATAATACTCATCTCCCATGCTTTTTATTCATATCCTAGATCATTTTCATTAATTTCACTTATTCATTAATTGAATCAACCATAAATCTTAATTTAAAATTTTTTTAAGTGAAAGCTCCAAAGATCCTTAATTTAAAATCTCCAAAATGACACTTCCGCTGCACCACTCTGATCTATATGTCCCAGACGCTACCTCAAATTATATATGTTACATAAAATGTACTTTACCACATCAGATACCAACACAAATGTCAGTGCATATGTATGTATCAAAACTCAAATCACTATTTTAAAATTCCCTTTTCACATTTTCAAAATACACCTAGGTCGAGAACCTCAAACTTAGGCTCTGATACCAAAATAAATGTAACACTTTTATACTCTATATACGTACAATACATATATTCCGTATACATAAAGTACATATATAGAATATAAGAGTGCCACAAAAATTGCCTGTGAAGCCTCATACTTTCAATTAAAATGTCATTATCACAAATATATTTATACATCCATAATATTCCCAAAACTCTTTATGTTATATACTTACACTCTCAATAAACATAGTTAATACTTATAAAACTTTTTGCAACATCACTTATACAAATTTAATGTAATGTATACAATATACACAAGAATTCAAAATTTATAAATATAAAAAAGTATACATATATGCACTTCTGGCACTATTGATCTTGCGACACTTTAGATCACCAAGTATCTACCATAATCTATAGATAATAAGCATTATATGTACACATTCGTACTTCTCATTTTATTTTATTCATTATATATATACATATGTATATCCCTCTATTTTCTAATCTCAACTATCAAATCCAGTAATCATATTATTAATTTCATAACCCAAATTTGCTTAGGTCATCTCAGTTTCTAGACCCAATTCTGCTCAGGTTTATTAACTTATGTATTTTCAGTCACATATTATAAATCATCTTATTCCATTTTCCACAACACAATACACATATACACATACACATATCACACACACATTAGGCCCAAATAACTCTATATAATATTCCGATTTCAGAGGCATTGTTATGGTCTATCGCGACACTAGAGATCTAAGTATTGCATCAGTCTCCTGTTTACACCACTGCATCTGGCCCGAAGGCAAATAATATTGATGCCCAACGTCTAACCCGAAGGTAAATAATAGTGATGCCCAACATTTGGCCCGAAGGCAAATAATAGTAATGCTCAGCGTCTGGCCCAAAGGCAAATCATATAGCACAAAAAATAATTCTTTGAAACAAGATACTATACAAGGCAAACACATATTTGATTTCACATTATCATTTAAACATCGGTAATTTCCATATTTCCAATATTTGCAACACATTTCATCGTCTTCTTAGTCACAACCATAATGTATCTAGTAAATCACATTTCTCATATATCTCGTAATCATGTCAAAATATGATCACAATCACATGTCCCACAAGTTATCACGTTATATATTCATTTATCATCTTTATTTTCATATTTCTACATATTTCTCACATTTTTCATTAAAATATCTAATTCTATAATTCTCAATCTACTTACACAATTCATGAATCACATTTTAAAAGTGACTCATTTCCATATATCCATTTCATGCTTCCATTTCATTTGTATATTTCTCATATATTCATATCTAATTCCTCTTTACAATATCTACATTTTAGTTACTTCAAATTATTCTTTATAATTACTTTTCACATTACCTTTCTCATCTTTTCCAACTATTTTCTATCATATTTCGTTCTTTTTACCCAATTTCCATATTTTCCACATTTTAAAATTATTATCTACATTTTCAAGTGGTTACTACTTCTCATGATCACTTTGCCCTCTTTCTTTTTTCCATGATTTAATTATTTTTTTCATAAAGGTTTCTTCCATGATTTTTATTTTTCTTTCTACTTCTTTCATATTTCTTATCACATTGTTTAATTTTCATATTCTTCAATTGTTTTTAGCATGATTCATAAATACTACAATATACGCATAACCATTGAAATATTCATACTACAATAGTTCATCTTTCAAATTCTATATTTTCATGTATAAATTCTAAATTTTATATTGAGCAAATGCCCAATGTAACACTATCACATAACTATGCTAAATTGCTAGACTATGTGATTTTTTCACATTTCAAATACTTTATATACGTGTTGTCAATTCACATTTAACAAAATTTCAAGTAAATAAATATATATGTACTAACCTTTTTTTCCAAGCCAAATTCTAAATTTCACCTCCTTATCGCTTTAGCCTACACATACATAATTCAATAATAGGTAAACATTTCTCATTTAAAATCATTTAGATGCTTATTGACTATCAAATTACCATTATCTATCCAATTTTCATGAAAACCTCATTAATACTCTAATTTCACCATTCACTACTTTATTTAAACTTCATTCTATCAATATCATTTTCAACTTTAACCTTAAAAACATTACTTATATATTAATATAACACTAAAACAATTTACTTTAACAATTATGGAAACCTCTTTCAAAATTCAAATTTTGCATAATACAACTATTAACATAAACTTCACCAAAGGTTATCCATGTCACATTTCCAACTTTAAAATCACTATATTACTAGTTCCAACATAACATTATCAATTTATTTTAATACACTTTAATTATTCGTACACCCTTTACATAAATTCTACATAACATTTCAACAAAATACTATTTTCACCATTACTACCTTATTCAAACTTCAACTTATTACTCATTTCGATCATTTAACTATAAAATCATCAATAATACATTAATATAATATCAAAACAATGCATTACCATAATTATCAATGCCTCCTTTAAAAATCTTAATTTTGCATAATCTACCCATAATCCTAACTTCATCTAAATTAACCCATATTCAATTTATAACCATAAAATCATCGCTTACATATTGAAGCAATACTAAATTCATCCATTACCATAATTATCATCAACCATATTAGAAATCCTAATTACCCATATTCATCATCAAACTCTACTTCCATCATTTATGCTTATTTCCAACAACCAATCAACAAATCATAATATGCTCATCCTTTTAGCTTTAATTCTATCAATTTAAGCAATTAAATACAACTTTCTCTCTCCAACTAATTCAAACATAATCATAAAATCAATAAAAACAAGCTTGAAATATAAAATACTTACTTGAATCCTTAGTAAATCTTCAAATTCACTTTAATTCATTTTGATTTATTGTAAAATTTAGAGTATATGAAAAGAATTCTATCTCCCTCCCTTCTCTCTTTATGGTTCGGCCATGGAGGAAATTTGAAGAAGAAGATGACCATTTGGTTTTTATTCTACTTAATTTCCATCCATATATATATATATAATAATTAATTAATTAATTAATTCCCTTTTAATTTCAACCATCCATTTCTTTCTTTCATTCAATAATTTAATTTTGAATTATTTTAAAATTTTAATTTTCTGTCTACCATTTATTTTCCACCAATCATATCTCTTCCTTCTTTGACTTTCCTTCTTCTCTTATTATTATTTTTTAATTATTATTATTATTATTATTATTATTATTATCATCAACAACAACTTTTCCAACACCAATTTATACTTAATATATATATGTGTGGTATATTATATATATATATATGTCATATATATTTTACTTATATATTACATATACCTTTATGTACATATTTATGTAATGTATATATTATGTATATTTAATGTATGTTTTACTCATATATATATATATAATGTGTATCCTATGTAAACATCAAGTATATCTTATATGTACATTATATATATTAAATATAATATATATATATATCCAACATATATAATATATGATATATATATGCTATGTATACACTAGGTATACATTTGATATATATATATAACATCTATACCTTCAAATACTTATTTAATTTCTTTAAGATCATGGATATGATGCTTTCTCTCTCTAGCAATTCAAGCATAATCTTAAAACTCAACAACAACAAGCTTAAGAAGAAGTATTTACTTATTTTCTTGACTTCCCTTCAAAATCCAACTTGATTCTTCAGAAATTTTAGTGAAATTTGATGTGCTTGGAAGAAACCCTCACTCCTTTTCTCTTTCTTCAATTTCATTTTAGACATGGAAGAAAAAGAATATGACCTTCTTATAAAAGGCAATTTCTCACTTTGTCCTCCACTTAATTACATAATTGCCACTTAATTAATTAATAAAATAATATGATATTTCCTTCCTCCTATCCAAAAATATTTTAATCTTAATTTAATTATTATATTTTTAATTACCATTCATACATATTAATATAAATAATTATTTAATTATTTATTTTTAATCTCCACCTTTCCTTTTTTTCATCTCTAACTTTTCTCTCTTCTCATTTATTATTATTATTATTATTATTATTATTATTATTATTATTATTATTATTATCTTTCACAACACAAATGTATACTTTACATATATGTATTATATATTATATATATGTATAAGTTATATATATATATCATATATATTTCAAATATACTATATGTATATATATTATTTCCATTATATGTACATCTTGTATTCTCCTCTTCTAATTATACCTATTTAATCCTTCATATAAAACACTCCAATATATATCTCATGTGTATATTATATAATCTAACATATATAGTAAATACAAGATATGTATATACTATGTTTACACTAGATATACATTAGGTGTATACAACACATATACCTCTCTTAAAACTTTAATTAATCTCCAAATACTTATTTAATTTATCTAACTGCAGATATTACATCTAGCTTCGCCAAGAGGCTATGAAATAAGAATACAAGTAAAAAATCAAGCTTACAAGCAAACAAATAATTCAAAGGCTCAACAACAAAGATCCATTCTAAAGATAATAATCAAAACTCTATTATAAGGATTAAACAAACAAAATAAGCAAAACCCACCTTTCCAAAGAAGCCCTGGTAGGATTTCACCCTGTGGTATAATCACATGGGCCATTTCCTATTACTGTTGGCTGAATTGCGGAGTATGAAAGACAAACTCAGCTGAAGAATCCCAGAAACAGAACCAAAGTTTTACAGTAAATCTCATAAGCATTACATGCTTGAATGTAGTTGTTTGGTAAAGTGGTGTGCTCATTCCATTATAAGGATCAAACTCATTCTCAAAATTCATCAGTATTGTCGAAATACTGGGCTCCCCAAAATCTATTTCTGAAAAAAAGAGTATAATAAGTAATTATAAGAATCAAATTGTAGACCCTTATTTTTTTACCAAGTCCAGTCCCACATTAATTAAAAGTAAAATCTAAAAATTTAAAACGGTATAAAATATTTTTTGTATTATTTATTATTTATTTTAATAACATTATATTTATTATTTATTTTAATAATATAATATATAAAATAAAAAGAAATTATAAATATATATTTATAATTTAATATTTATTTTTAATAAAAAATAAAATAAAAATAAAAAATAAAAATATAGAACGAATCGGCGAACGACATGCGGCAGCGGTTGCGTGCTCGGCCTGCGGCGAATTGTTGCTCGCAGCCAATAAGGCCTGTGGCGAATTGCTGCTCGCCTGTGGCGAATTGCGAGTCTAGCTTGCCCAACGCTCGCATGCCAGCATCCTTGCAGCCTGCAAGTTTGTGTGCCTGCCCGTTAGCCAATTTCGCCAAAATCCTATTTAATTCGAAAGCTTTAATATTTTCCTTAATCAACTAGGTTTTTTTTTTATTGCCTATGAATAACACGATTAAAAACAGAGAGGGGACTTTTCTTTTTCTTTTTTTTGGGACTTTTGGACTTTGGAGACTTTGGGATAGCAACAATTAAAAAAGAAAATGGCAGCAGCAACAACAATTAACAAAGCAGTTATTATTAAACCTTAGTGTCAACAAAAGAGAGGTAGAAATAATTACAGAAAAGCATAATCAACACAGAAGAAAAGGAACACACGTCAATTATCCCATCAATTGTTTCTCCCAACCAATATCAATGTTAGCTCAGGCATTGGATTAGTAAGTTTGGATCAACAGATTATTATTGGTGGAGCCTTCAACGCAGATTTTGTTTTCTATATCTCACTCGTTTAAAGTTACAATAATAAGTTTCATTATTAATACATTTAATGACTTACAATTGATTAAATCTCCAGTAGCAATTTTTTAAACCAACACATCTCATGTAATATTCATCTAAATTAACATCCAGTAGCCCTATGTTTATAAACATAACCACATAAACTAAAACCTTAAGTTAAAACTATAATTTTTATCCCAAAAACTCTAATTTTTACCTTAAAATCCTAGTTTAAGAAAAAACCTAATTTCTATAAATATAAAATCCTAGTTTAGATAGAAACCCTAATTTTCCGTAAGTGCGACTCTTGTCGTCACGCCCTATATTTCTTTAATGGATAATATTTAGATATTTTTTTTATCTTCTTTTTAATTATTCAATTATCCTTATATGTGTTATATTATTTTTCCTTGCTTTACTCTTTTCCTTAGATATATATATATATATATTAAAGGGAATTGTAAAAGGTATGCTTCTATCTTTGTGTGGGTGCCTTGCTTATTTAATTTATATAATTCAATTTATTTAAAGACTTTGGGACAATTGTAAGGGACATGTTTTCACCTTTGTGTGGGTGTCCTATTTTATTTATTTTCTTTGTGAATATTTAAAGATTGTAAGGGTATGTTTCCATCTAAAGATGTGTATCTATGTTATTTTTTAATGTGCTGTTTTATCTTGTGTTATGAATAAAACTATTTTATTAATAAATTTGCATGTAGTATGGATGATATTATAATATTTAAGAATTCAATAATATTTAAATCTAAAAAGAAGGCTGGTTCTAATGAACAGGGTATTATGGGGGTGCTGGGTCATTTCTCACATTCTCCATACGTACCCAACTTTCCAAACCCAATAGGGGGTTGGAGATTCCTTAAGAATCGAGTCATCCACCCCTTTCTATTTTTTCAATCCGTCCGGATGGCGACTTCATTTTCTCTTGGTTTAGGTCCGTGTTCTCTAAAGTCCTGAGCCTAACAGTGCCGAAGTCGTAAGAACCATTTCACATGTTATAGAAAAAAGCCTTCAAGAAATTAAATTTTTTCAGAGCAAGAAAGAAGATCGTGACCATGTGGAAATATGTAGCCAATTATAGAAAAATTGAAAAATTGAGGTTATGTTAGGATAATTTTTGTTTTTGAGTTTTAAAAAAAAAAATTAAAACACAATCAGTAACATAAACATGATTTTGAAATATTAATAAAACTCTCTTTTATATAAGACATTTTTTATGTTTATCTTTTTAAAATTTTTTATTTCTTTATTTTTAATAAATAAAATTTTAATAATTATAAAATAGTTTTTAAAAACATAAAACATGTTTTTAAAAAATATATAACAAAAATTAAAAATAGTTCTAATTTAAAAAAAATAAAAATCTACAACGTAAATGAATACACACAAAAAAGTCAAGGTCAAATTTCAACTAGAACTCGAAAAAAAAACGAAAAATAAATTTTTACAAAAAATTTAATTTAGGCTCTAAATTTTATCCTAATTAACGAATATATCTCTATTTTTTACAAACTATTTCGCCCTAAATTTTGATTCTTCTTCTTCCTAAGCAACTGGTTCTTCTGCCAAAATTTCTTCAAAACACCGTTAATATATAGGAAGAATCAAAATTTATGGGTTCTTCAAATTTCGAACATCTTCTTAATTTTGGTAGTCAAATTCAGTGAAGGACATCTTCCTAATTTTCATTAAAATGTAGTTAGGGACATCTTCCTTATTTTGGTAGAATTAAATTTCTTTATTTGACTATCCCTTTTACTAGAACAAGATAGAATGGAGTATTTATAAAATAAAATTTAAAAAAATATATTTTCAAAAATACTACAAAAAAATGATATAAAAATATTTTTAGACAAAAGTTTTTTTTTTCAAAAATACAGTGGACTTAGATATTCAAAACGTAAGAAGCCTATAAATTATAAAAATGTTATTTTATATGTAATATATCTTGACATGTACCAATATATACCGACATATATTAATATATACTACTATTTTATAATTAATATATGCCAATATATTTCAACATATATCGACATGTACCCACATGCACTGTTATTCTATGACTAACATATATCAACAAATAATAATATATATCCATATATACTATTATTTTAAAATTAATATATATCGACATATATCAACATATATATTATATATAAGTTGGTATAATATCTTAAATTTGATAGAAATCTTAAAAATTGAATTTTTTTTAAACATTTATCGAACATGTGGAGTGTGTTATATTGAAGAACAAAAAACTCTCATATTAATACATTTAAGACCTAAAAACAATAAAAATAATTACAAAGAAGAAACTAAAATCAAGCAATTTCATAAGAAGATGATCGCTTGAAGTCCATTTGAATCAATCAAAACTCAGAGCAAGAATGGCCTTTGTAAAAATTAGTTTTGTGGGCCTTGTAGTCTCCATTGCATGATAATGTCACATTGTTGAGAACAATAAAGTCATTAAAATAATTTTAGATTTTAGATTTGTAGCATGTGGTGTCCATCAACAGTTGCAAGAGCTCCTCTCAGCCAATCCCACTCTGAAGCATCATTATGTGGCAATGAACAACTATGTAATAGGATTGGCTTGAAAAGGGCAGAGTTTACTAGTATCGTAGTGAACAATTGTGCTTTTGGTGATTCAATCGAGTTTCTAGAAGAAGAAGAAAAAGTAGCAACAGAATAGGGTATAATGGAGAAAAAGGATAAACATGCATGATCATTTAATTAAAAAAAAAAACTTGAAGAACATGAGGTCATAAGGTCTGTATAAAATACTTTGATTTGGAGAAATATGGCCACTGTAACAGTTGAAGAAAGCGAGAATCGAGAAATCGTATTTTTGAAAATAAAATAATAAATAACGTAAAATTTTTTAAAAAAAATAAAAGGCTAAAAATGAAAAAAAATAGCAATAAAATTGAAAAGAGATTTTTTTTTTAAATTTTTTGAAGCAAAAAGAGAAGTTAAAAAGTAGTAAATATTGTAATTTCCTCAATTATTAATGCACTAGCACTGAACTAAAAAATAGGTCAATTGGACTATATTTTAATTTTAATTGAAAAATATTTAGTCCTCATATAAAAGGTTTTTTCTTTTTTTTTTTTAGATAACTAAATTTAAAAAAAGTTTACAAAAATACTAATTAGACAAAAAATTTACAAAAATACTATTTTCATGTAAATATTTGCATTTATAATTTTTTTTTTCATTTGCTTCTTCTCATCATATTCCTAATCAAACATGGTTCATCCACCTTTTAAAACTACTTTTCCCATTCCGAAATCTACATATATTATTATTATTTTTTTAATACAACACAGCAGAGTAAGTATTATTATAATTGTAGTAATATATTGGGATAGGATAATATTTTTCATAATTACTTAATTATACTTTAATGGTGTATCAAATTTATAATTTTATAATTTTTCAAATTAAGTATTAATTTTATTAAATCAAAAGTCATTAATTATTATTAAATTTCTCATTCTTATTTGAATATATATATGACTAGAAATTGTATTGCCAACTTTAGGAATAGGGTTAGAAGAAAGTTGCATGTAAGCATAAGCAAAAGTGCATATTTTCACATGATTTGGAATGGTAAATTTGGTTTTGAGGTTGGCTATAAAGGGCAAACACATGTAGTAGATTTAAAAAAAAAAAAAAAAAACTTGCCCTTGTTGAAAATTAGATCATACTTTGCTCTCATACCATTATTGCCATTCTAAATTTAGATTAGAATCCTGACAATTATGTGCATGATTGGTATAAAAATTTCAAGTATCTAGAAGCATATGGTCATATGATGCAACCTATGAATAGAAAGAAATTTTAGGCCAAATCTAGAAATGATCCCCCTCAATCTCCTCTATATAAAAATCTAACTGAAAGACCTACAAAAAAAATAAAAGAAAAGAAGAGGGTGAGACAATCAATGGTTATAAACTATCAAGGAAAAATAGGATAATGACTTGTCAAGTTTGCTTTTAAAAGGGACATAACAAGAAAAAATGTCCACAACTGTCTTCCAACACTCAACAGTCAGCAAGTCAGACAACTCAATTGGTTATTGAAATTCCTACCAAATACAACAAGTCAATAAGTAAAAAAGTCAATAAGTTATCAAATCAACAAGTTAGCAAGTCAGGATCAAATACAATAGATTTGCTAAAAATTGTTCCAAGTCAGCCTCATTTGGAGTAAAATAACCATAGTGCACTGTAACGACCCCACCTGCACAGTCTTACGATAGCTGGTCTATTGGGCTCACCTCAACGGTCATGGGCGTGGTCTCTCAACCCGGCAGGCTGCCACAGTACTGGACTGCCCTCGCGGGCCCTCCAGCAGAATTTGTTTATTTGGCTTAAATGGTGTACAAACCATTCAAGTCGCCTCCCCGGATCGAACATCTGACCTCCCACTTAAGAGAGCCAGCATGAGCCATCCAGTACCATTTCTACCAGTAGGGATATCTTGGAAGAGGAGATTGATAGAGTGGTGTTGTTTCTTTTAGAGGTAAGTACAAACTTGGAATGATTGCATACATCTACATGACATTGGGACTTAACACATTTAGTTGAGAAATGTGTTAAGTTACTTGATAAATATTGTTGATGAATGAGTTATATGTTATGATATGCATAATGTGAATTATGTTGATGTATCAAAGCAATTGCGTGATGTGTTGTAAATGAAAAGAAATGTTGAATAATGTGATGAGATATGTGAAAACATAATGGAACAAATTGATATTGATATAAAAGAGAAGAATGAGAAAATATGAGAAAATGATGATATAATAGGGCAATGTGCCTAGTTTGATTATGAGAAATGAAAAGAGAATGAAATTATGAAAATATTTGATAATGAGATAAATGAATAAATTGTGTGCATAGTGTGTTATTCAATTTTCAGAGTTCTGGGTTTGGCGGCATGCCTATGAATTGCTAGGCAGGTGAAAAGATCGGGTCGTAAGTGAGCTCAGCTGATAAATGTGAAATATGATATTTTTGGGGTGAAAAGACTGGGTCGTAAGCCTCAAAAACTGTAATGGTCTAGCAGGGTTGAGGATCAAGATACTGGGGCCTAAGGGTCTAGCCGGGTTGAGGACCAAGATGTAAGGGTCTAGTCGGGTTGAGGTCCAAGAGACTGGGGCTATTACATTATCCATGGATATATATATTGCCTACGGGGCTAGACACAAGGTGTCATAATGGACCAAAGCAGTAACTTTGAACTTTGAATAGCATATTAGATCCTTTTGGGCCCATGTTTGTCTTTGCTTAAATGTAAATTAGGAAATGTGATGCAAATGATTAAAATGTTGAGATATAATGTACTGAGTTGATATATTCACATGTATTGTACATTAGCATAGCATTGATCTATATTGAATCAAAGTTTGTACCACTAAGCTTTCTGCTTAGCGCGATTGTGGTTCATCGCGCAGGTGACAGGGTAGATCCGGTTATGCCGGAGAGCTCGTCTAGACCTAGTCGAGTCTATGCTTGAGTTTGTGAGAGCAGTGTTGAGTTGTGGATATCAAGATTAGAGGCAAACTGCCAGCATGTATAAATTTCATATTTTTGTACCTATTAATTTTGATGTAAACATATGTATATTCCACTGCATTTCTCGCTGCTTATTAAACAGTTGTTTTGGATAAACTTTTGGGGTAATGAAGATATATGTACTTGTATTTTAGTAAGGAATGTTTTATCTATTACTTTTTATAATATAAGTTAAATATTTTAAGTTACTCATATTATTGACTTATGTTGATTTAAATTAAAGTTAAAGATTGGTTTGTTTTAAAATGGACTGTAACACCCTTATATCCTCTATACATATATCACGTGTTGTGTGGGTGTATGCGGTGTACGTATATGGTGTACGGGGGTGTTACAACTGTTTTGGTATCAGATCCAGGTTTGAGGATTCTCAACCTAGGTGAATTGTAAGAAAAAGAAAATTTTTATTTTTAAAAATATGGTTTTTAAATAAGATACATGCATTGGCACTGGCAGTTTTTGATCTTTGATGAAGTATATTCTGCTGTGTTTACAGATATAGGTAGTGATGGTGTCTCAGTCACGTCAGTCCGTAGAAGGTAGTGCTGAGAGTGTAGCTCCTATTGAGGGTAGAGATGGAGCTAGGGTTGAGATAGCTGGAGAGGCACCTGCTCCTGTGCCAGAGAGACCAGTTGCTAATGAGATTCCGCCGATTTGGTTAAGGCATATGATAGATTTGTTAAGACAGGCTCCAGTGCAGCAGCCGCCACCGCAACCTCAGCCGCAAGTACCGGTGAGGCAGTATGATAAATTGAGAAAGTTCGGAGCCGAGGACTTCTTTGGTACTACAAATCCTGCAGTAACTGAGCAGTGGTTGGATAGAGTTCAGAGGGTATTCATCCAGTTGCAAGCCACTCCTGAAGAGAAATTTGATTATGCTAGATCTCTTCTGCAGAGAGATGCATATGATTTGTGGAAGACGGTTCCACATGTGATGGATAATCCACTGACCTTGTCTTATGGTGATTTTCTGTGGGAGTTTAAGTAGAAGTATACTCCAAGGGAGTATAAGGATGCTAAGAAGATTGAGTTTCTGAATCTGAGGCAGGATAACCGGACTGTGACAGAGTATGAGATTGAGTTTATTCGGTTGAGTCATTATGCCGGTGGGATTATTTCAGATGAGGTAGACCGGTGTAGGAGATTTGAGGAGGGGTTGAGACCCTCTATCATGTGTATTGTAGCAGGCTCCTGGTATCATGATCTTTCCCAGCTTGTTGCAGTAGCCAGGAGTGTTGAGAGAGCACAGACTATTACAGCAGCTGCTACTAAGGAGGAGACAAGAGTTAGGGACCCCAGTTTGAGGCAGGGTCTTCATCTGAAAGAGAGGCCGAGGAGGTCATTTTCAGAGGTTCAGTAGGGGCCAGAGGCAGCCTGTTAGGTCAGTACCACATCAGAGGCAAAGATTGAGACCTACAGTTTCTGTAGCTATTGCACCGACCCTAGTGGCTTAGAGGTCTACTCCACCTACATGTGTCCATTATGGTAGGATACATGGGAGTGTTTGTTGGAAGATAGGTGGACCAGCTGTGTGTTTTAGATGCAAGTCACCTGACCATTTCATCAGAGATTATCTTGAGCTACAGGAGGATAGACAGACTGATTCTGCAGTTTCTCGCCCTAGTGTCAGAGGAGATCGTAGTGGCAGAGGTTTTAGTAGAGGTGGTAGACCTGGGTTTAGTCAGAGAGGAGGCTCTAAATCTGGAGGCAGTAGGCCAGATGAGGCTGGGAAATCTCAGCGAGTGTATGTGATGCAGAGGCAGCCGGATGCTTCAGCCGTCATTGCGGATACATTTTCTTTATTTAGCATTTCAGTTCTTGCTTTGGTTGATCCAGGATCTACGCATTCTTATATAAGTGCATCCATCTTGCCTGTGTCTGAATTGCATTCTGAGTCCCTAGAATTTGATGTTTTGGTGACAAATCCTTTAGGGCATAGTGTTGTGGTGAGTAAGGTGCACTGAGATAGTCCAGTTGTTGTTCAGGATGAGGAGTTTCTCGGTGATTTGATTGAAATGCCTTTTAAGGAGTATGATTTGATCTTAGGCATGAATTGGTTGTCTAAGCATGGAGCTATGGTAGATTGTCAGAAGAAGTGTGTTACTTTGAGAACACGTGATGGTAGGGATGTGATGGTATCTAGTGAGCAGAGACAACTTGCATCCATGTTTGTTTCAGCTGTTGCAGCTAGAAGGTTGATTCGGAAGGGATGTGAAACTTATCTTGCTCATGTGGTAGATACCATAGTAGTGGGTTCTCAACTTGATAGTATACCCACAGTAGCTGATTTCCCAGATGTTTTTCCTGAGGAGTTGCCAGGGATACCCCCTGAGAGAGAGGTTGAGTTTGGTATCGATTTGTTGCCTAGTACCACACCTATCTATACTACTCCTTATCGAATGGCACCTGCTGAGTTGAGAGAGTTGAAGGTGCAGTTGCAGGAGTTGTTGGATAAAGGGTTTGTTCGCCTTAGTGTGTCTCTGTAGGGAGCTCCTGTTTTGTTTGTGAAGAAGAAGGATGGTACTTTAAGATTGTGCATTGATTATAGATAGTTGAATAAAGTGACCATCAAGAATAAGTATCCTTTGCCTCGGATAGATGATCTCTTTGATCAATTGAAAGGAGCAGCAATTTTCTCTAAGATTGATCTGAGATCAGGGTACCATCAGTTGAGAATCAGAGAGGAAGATGTTCCCAAGACAGCTTTCCGCACAAGGTATGGACATTATGAGTTCTTGGTGATGCCTTTTGGGTTAACGAATGCACCAGCAGCTTTCATGGATTTGATGAATAGGGTGTTCATACCCTATTTAGATCAGTTTGTGGTGGTCTTTATCGATGATATTTTGGTGTATTCGCATAATGAGGAGGATCATGATAAGCATTTGCGGAATGTGTTGCAGACTTTAAGAGAGAAGCAGTTGTATGCTAAGCTGTCTAAGTGTGAGTTTTGGCTTGATCAAGTGACTTTTCTGGGTCATGTGGTTTCAGCAGATGGTATTAGAGTTTATCCGAGTAAAGATGAAGCTATTTTGAATTGGAGTCCACCGAAGTCAGTGACTGAAGTTAGAAGTTTTCTGGGTTTGGCAGGCTATTATCGATGATTTGTGAAAGGTTTTTCTTTGATAGCTACTCCACTCACCAGATTACTTCGGAAGGGAGTTAGATTTGTGTGGATAGATCAATGTCAAGCAAGTTTTGAGCAGTTGAAGGAGATGTTGACTCAAGCTCCTGTTCTTACTTTGCCTGTGGAAGATAAACCATATGTGATTTACAGTGATACTTCACATAGTGGTTTAGTTTGTGTTTTGATGCAGGAAGGTAAAGTCATAGCTTATGCTTCTCGGCAGTTGAAGCCGCATGAGTTGTATTACCCGACGCATGATTTGGAGTTGGCAGCCATAGTTTTTGCTTTGAAGATTTGGCAACATTACCTTTATGGTGATAAGTGTTTCATTTATACATATCACAAGAGTTTGAAATACTTGGGGATTCAGAGAGAGCTGAATCTTCGACAGAGATGGTGGTTGGAGTTGATTAAAGACTATGACTGTTTGATTGATTATCATCTTGGCAAGGCAAATGTAGTTGCTGATGCCTTGAGTCGGAAGTCTTTGGCAAGTTTGACTGCTTATTTGCTCTTGTTGCTTGTTGAATTGAGAGTGTTGCATGCTAGTTTTGAGCCTTGTAGTGGTGCTTTGTTGGCTCAGTTGCAATTGATACCGGTGTTGTTGGATCAGATAAGGGAGGCTTAATTGGCAGATGGAAGAATTCTAAAATTTGTATCGGATTGCCAAAAGGGGGAGAGCCGAGATTTTCTTCTGAGAAGTGATGGTAGTTTATGGTACAAGAATAGATTGTGTGTTCCTAATGATGCCAGATTGCAAAAGAATATTTTGGAGGAAGCACATGAGTCGGCTTTTGGTATGCACCCTGGGAGTACTATGATGTATCATGATTTGAAGCAACATTATTGGTGGTTAGGTATGAAGAGGGACATAGCGGAGTTTGTATCTAAATGTCTCACTTGTCAGAGAGTGAAGGCCCAGCACCAAGTTCCTTCGGGGTTGCTCCAACTTTTATTAGTGCCTGACTGGAAATAGGAGCGAGTAACGATAGATTTTGTGACTGGTTTGCCCTTGACTCAGAAGAAGCATGATGCAATTTGGGTGATTGTTGATCGATTGACGAAGATAGCTCATTTTCTTCCAGTTAGAATGGATTATTCTCTTGAAAAATTGGTTGAGCTGTTTATCAATGAGATAGTGAGATTGCATGGAGTCCCAATTTCTTTAGTGTCTGATTGAGATCCCCGGTTTACTTTGAGATTTTGGAAGAGTTTGCATAATGCTTTGGGTTCTCGATTGCACTTTAGCACTGCTTTCCATCTGCAGACAAATGGGCAGTTAGAGAGAGTGATACAAATTTTAGAGGACATGTTGAGAAGCTGTGTCATTGACTTCTCTGGAAGTTGGGACAGGTTCTTGCCATTGATGGAATTTGCCTATAACAACAGTCATCAGTCCAGTATTAAAATGGTACCCTTTGAGGCATTATATGGTAAAAGATGCAGGACGCCTCTATGTTGGGATGAAGCTGGAGAAAGTAAGTTGGTTGGTCCAGATTTGATTAAAAAAACAAAAGAGAAAGTGAAGATAATTCGAGATCGTTTGAAAGCATCTTCAGATCGACAGAAATCCTATTTAGATTTGAAGAGGAGAGACATATAGTTTAGTATTGGAGATAAAGTATTTTTGAAAGTGTCTCCTTGGAAGAGAATTTTGAGATTTGGTCGCAAAGGGAAGCTGAGCCCTCATTTTATTGGACCTTATGAGGTACTGGAAAGAGTTGGACCAGTGGCCTAAAGACTAGCTTTGCCGCCTGAGTTGGATAGAATTCACAATGTATTTCATGTATCTATGTCGTGGATGCACAGGTCAGACCCATCTCACGTTCTGTCAGTGGAATCCATTGAGGTGAGTCCGGATCTAACTTTTGAAGAAGAACCAGTGGCTATTTTGGCACATGAAGCGAAGGAGTTGAGAAATAAGAAAGTGCCACCTGTGAAGGTTCTTTGGAAGAATCATGCTAAGGAAGAGGCAACTTGGGAGAGTGAGCAAGTGATGCGAGATCAGTATCTCCAGTTGTTCCAGACTTGAGAACAGGTAATTTTGAGGATGAAATTTATTTATAGAGGGGGATAATTGTAATATCCTAAGTGATACCTTAAAATTTTTGGAAATATTATTTGTGAGAGTTAATTATATGATTTTAAGTGTATTTATGATTAAGTGAGAAGATAAGAGGAAGGAGTGTGTATATGTTATGCATATGGAGATATATATTATATACAAGTCTATATCTTAATATGGTCTAAATATATTTTAAATTATATAAGTTAGTGGTAGTGGATATTTGGTTTAATTATATTATTATATTAAGTTAGTGTAAGATGATGTAATTGGGTTTAATATTATATTGTTAAATTGCTTGGTGGAGAGTAATTTGAGGAAAGTGTTTGGTTTAAGAGATTGACTTTCTTTCT
Organism: Garcia nutans; assembly: GCA_947685225.1. Lineage (NCBI taxonomy): Eukaryota > Viridiplantae > Streptophyta > Magnoliopsida > Malpighiales > Euphorbiaceae > Garcia > Garcia nutans. The sequence continues at coordinate 7,087,601 of CANTUV010000024.1, read as the reverse complement.
TTCTTTCTTCTTCTTTCATCTTCATCTTATTCTTTCTTCTTTGGTCGGCCATCACCACCATCTTCAAGAGGGAGAGATTTTATTGCTTCCAAACTCAAGAGATTGAAGGATTTCAAGAGATCAAGTTGGAGTTATAAGGATTTTCTTCACTTTTGGTAAGTTTCCAACTTGTTTCTTTATTTTCTTTTGAGTTTGAGTTGATGAGTTTGGTGAATGGTTGTTGTAGATGTGTTTATGGTTGTTTTGGTATATTTGAGGTTGTGTTGTTTTGTTAACTTTGATTTTGGGGTTGGATTGAAGAGAAAAGGGTTAAAGAAAGATGTTTGTTAGATGTGGCGTTTTGGTGTCAATTTTAGGGTTTTTGGCCTGACACGCCCATTAGCATGGCCATGTCTTTGGGCGTGTCATTGGTTCTGTTTTCTGGGTTGGTGACACGTCCAGTGACACGCCCATGCCACTGAGCGTGTCACAACTACTGTGTTGTGGTAGATTGACACGTCCAGTGACACTCCCATGTTACTAAGCGTGTCACAGCTACTGTGTTGTTGGAAGATTGACACATCCAGTGACACGCCCATGTCACTGAGCGTGTCATAGCTTCTGTGTTGGAGGAGAATTGACACGTGCAGTGACACGCCCATATCACTGAGCGTGTCAAAGCTTCTGTGTTGTGGGTTTAGGGCACGACCAGGGACACGCCCGTGTTGTTGAGGGTGTCAAGTGTAGAGTTTGCCCTAGATAGTTCTCTTCCTTGTTTTCTTATGTGTATCTCTAAGTGAGTTTGTATAATCACCTTTGGATTAGGTTTTGAAGAGAATTGAGTTACCCAAGCCAAGGTTTGAGGGATATCTTGGAAGAGGAGATTGATAGAGTGGTGTTGTCTCTTTTAAAGGTAAGTACAAACTTGGAATGATTGCATACATCTACATGACATTGGGACTTAACAAATTTAATTGAGAAATATGTTAAGTTACTTGATAAATATTGTTGATGAATGAGTTATATGTTATGATATGCATAATGTGAATTATGTTGATGTATCAAAGCAATTGAGTGATGTGTTGTAAATGAAAAGAAATGTTGAATAATGTGATGAGATATGTGAAAACATAATGGAACAAATTAATATTGATATAAAAGAGAAGAATGAGAAAAGATGAGAAAATGATGATATAATAGGGCAATGTGCCTAGTTTAATTATGAGAAATGAAAAGAGAATGGAATTATGAAAATATTTGATAATGAGATAAATGAATAAATTGTGTGCCTAGTGTGTTATTCAATTTTCAGAGTTCTGGGTTTGGCGGCATGCCTATGAATTGTTGGGCAGGTGAAAAGACAGGGTCGTAAGCCGAGCCCAGCTGATAAATGTGAAATATGATGTTTTTGGGGGTGAAAAGACTAGGTCGTAAGCCTCAAAAACTGTAACAGTCTAGCCGGGTTGAGGACCAAGATACTGGGGCCTAAGGGTCTAGCCGGGTTGAGGTCCAAGAGATTGGGGCTGTTACATTATCCATGGATATATATATTGCCTACGGGGCTAGACATAAGGTGTCATAATGGACCAAAGCAGTAACTCTGAACTTTGAATAGCATATTAGATCCTTTTGGGCCCATATTTGTCTTTGCTTAAATGTGAATTATGAAATGTTATGCAAATGATTAAAACGTTGAGATATAATGTAATGAGTTGATATATTCACATGTATTGTGCATTAGCATAGCATTGATCTATATTGAATCAAAGTTTGCACCACTAAGCTTTCTGCTTAGCGCGATTGTGGTTCGTCGCGCAGGTGACAGGGTAGATCCGGTTGTGCCGGAGAGCTCGTCTAGACCTAGTCGAGTCTAAGCTTAAGTTCGTGAGAGCAGTGTTGAGTTGTGGATATCAAGATCAGAGAAAAAACTGCCAGCATGTATAAATTTCATATTTTTGTACCTATTGATTTTGATGTAAACATATGTATATTCCGCTGCATTTTCCGCTGCTTATTAAACAGTTATTTTGGATAAACGTTTGGGGTAATGAAGAAATATGTACTTGTATTTTAGTAAGGAATGTTTTATATATTACTTTTTATAATATAAGTTAAATATTTTAAGTTACTCATATTATTGACTTATGATGATTTAAATTAAAGTTAAAGATTGGTTTGTTTTAAAATGGACTGTGACACCCTTATATCCTCTATACGTATATCACGTGTTGTGTGGGTGTATGCGGTGTACGTATATGGGGTACGGGGGTGTTACACGCACTATCCCCCAAACTTCCTATGACTATTGTAAACTAAACTAAGTATTATGGTTCAATCTTACGGCTTACATTGTGATCATGGTTTGTAGATTCATTGTTCAAGAAAAACACATGTAGTAGGCCAAAGTACAACGAAAAGCGGTTCATATGTTGAGAATTCAGCAGCTGCAACTTAATTTGTTAATGAACTACTTAGGTTTGGCAGTAATGAAGCTTGTAAAAGAACCTTCAGTTATTCAAGGATTCTCAAATCTAATTACATTTCATGATTGGCCACCTAACTATTAGAGGATATGGTGTTTATACTAATATCAAGATTGGAAATATGGTTATTAATGTTAGTTTTTTTCCTTATTTCAATTATTTATACTTCATCCATCCTATAAAGATAGGTTTACTTTTCATTTTACAATGATTACAAAATATTAATTATTTTTATTAGAAAAATAAATTTGCATATATTTTTCTTATTATATCCTTAATTTAGTATGAGATATATTTAATAAGTAATATTAAATAGGTGTATTATATAAAGAATTTATATGATAACTAATTTATTAAAATAGTAAGCGGGCTATAATTTGAGATAGTAAAAAAAAGTGAGCCTATCTTTGTGGGACAGAAGAAATATTTCCATTTTAATGTTTATATATTAATGCTTTTAACTTTGATTTACTTTTGCAGCCAAAAACTGATTCCCAAAGGATGATGTATAAAGATGGTGTAAGAAGACTAGGAAATAAACCAGAACCAAGTTTTTATGATTGAAAAGAATGAAGGTTTTATGAAGGAAGGAAAAAGATTCATAACTTCATCTCAAGTCAAGATAGCATCTCAAAGGAGAAAGAAAAGAAAGAGTAATGATCCATCCTCAACCGAACTACCAGCAAAGAATACAATAATTGAAGCATAATTGCCAAGAAACCTTTTTTTTTTTTGTGCTTTTGAATATTTTGCAGGTCATCACATATATTTATGTGATTGTGAACTTCATACTGTTGATTTTTTGTATTATGCTTAGTGTACACTTTTGTCGATAGTTTGTTGGTAATTTTTTGTAAAACAAATGTTTAATTGTTTGTAATTGTCATTAACTATGAATATCTCTTTTGATTAATCCAACAATTAATTTAACAATTTCAATGACTATGGTACTTTTTTTTCATCAATACCTTTACATATTGCAATCTGAGATTGCATCTTACACTTCACTTTTCTAATACTACGGGTGGAATTACCCTATGATCTGACCGAGTCTCTTTTAAATACTTAAGAAAATCTCAATATAAAATCTGCTACAAATATCCATTTATAATATGGATATTTAATATTTTCTTATACTCATGAATATAACATCATCATTTAAAATTCATATTGTCATTGTTAAATACATAACAATGTTATTCACTCAAATCATCACAAGACAACCCCAAATATTACTATAATGTAAAGATGACTATGTTGGCCCAACCTTTGCTACACTCTGGTGGAAATAAAAGGTGAGGTATTCTACCTATTTATTCTCCAATATCTAAAAATGTTAATACATATAAGGGTTGAGTCCAACTACTCAGTGAATTGATAAATATGTAACAAGAAAAATAAATATAAGTATTTGCATATATCACCATTAATCAACTCGATAAATAATACTTGGAATCTTAATCATAAGCTTCAAACATTTTTTAATTCTCAAAATAATACGAATAATTTAGTTCAATCATTTATATATACTCAAATATAATTCTCTACTGATCCATCTTCAATCCAAGGGCGCATGATGACTTACTGTTGTCCCAAACTAGAAACTGAGAGTGGGGGGGATAAATTGGTTTATATGAATAATGATGGTAAATTTGAAATTCAAAAACCAAGAGATGAAGAAGATGTAGATGGAAATGAAGTAGAGTAGGGAAGAAAGAACACAAAGAGTTATAGTGGTTCGGATTTACCTCAATCCTACATCCACTTCCTTAACAACTTATTAATGTTCCACTAGTCTTGAGTTTTTACGAGCTTAACTCTAACTTGGTGTTTTACCTAGCTCACACCAAACTATTACAATGGTTGAGATCAATCCTCATAACCCTTACAAGAGTTTTTCTAGGCTCACTCTTACAACCTAAGTGTTTCTAAGCTCACACTCAAACTTCTTATGGTGTTTAATGCTTGCACCCAATACTCTAAGATTTTTGATGTTTGATCTTTTGATCTTTAGAAAAGATAATAAAAAATTTTGTTCAAAGAAATTACAATAACAATCAAAGTATTCTCTAACCACAAAAATGAAGTTTAATGTGGTATTTATAGCAATTTGGCTTAAACTAGCTGTTTGAAGTGGTTCCTATATCTTTAGTACTTGTCTTCCACTAATTCTATGTCCGAAGCTCGGTGTACAGTCACTTGGCTCGGTGTACGGTCGCACAGTTTGAAATTTTTATGTAATGGCTAGTTCCAACTGTCGGATCTCGATGTCTAAAAGAATCTCATTTGCCCATACTTTTGCGTCGTGTGGTTGTCCAGCTCACCATACGATCGCTCGGCACAAAGTTACCATTAAAATTAAATTTCTTAATCCACGTGTTCGGTTATCATAGCTCAGAGGTACTTGATACCAAGATTTAAATTAGCCAGACTTGTGCGGTAGCTTGGTCCTTCTGGGCGGTCGCACAAGGTTTTGAGTGTTGAGGAAACACCACGAGAGCTGACCGATACCCCTTCTGTTCTTTTTAGTATTTTAGCTTTGTCATGTGCGGTCGCTCGGGCATCTAGGATAGTCACTCGAAGATCTGGCATCCTGACTTCACCGCTTACTGAGACCGCTATCATTTCTGGGAGTTTATGAATTTTTACCTTGATTTGGTGCAATCGCTCGGTTCTTTTGTATGGTAGCACCCCTACCGGGCGTCCTTACTTCGCCACTCACTGACAACGCGAACTCTTATGTGGAAATTATGGACTTAGCTTAGTTGCCGTAATTGGCTTGTCCATATCGGTGTAGAGCTATACTATTTACTTAACTTGATTGCTCCAATGGACTACTTTTAGCTCGCTAGTTCGATTCTCTCAATTCGGCAGTTCTCTATCTAGCTCGGCACTCTCTGTGTCTATTCGGTTCTTTGCTCAAAATATGAGTATATCTGTTTAGTTTTTCTTGCATTGGTTAGATATGTATAATAGTTTGATTTTAGGCTTATGCTGCATTTGTGCGGTCACTCTATCGATAGTTTGGATGGTCACACAAAGCTACTCAGATCCTAACTCTACAAAGTAGACTTGTTTGAAATCATTAGTTCTTTATCAATTTGATTATCAATGATCAAAATAGAGTTTGATTGTCCATCAATCTCAACAATCTCCCCCTTTTTGACTTTGGCAATCAAATTGAATTTAAGTTAAACATAATTTACTACATAAAGTAATTAATGCAATGATAATAAATTTTCTCCCCCTATGTTAGATAATTTAACAATTGATGCATGCAATTCTTGATACCAATTGGTGTATGCTTTTCTTGATATCAATTTATTTTCTTTTCTTGTTTATCTCTCCCCTTTGCCAATTAAATCATTTAAATTTAATGATATATATATATATATATATATATATTTCTCCCACTTTGACAAAGGCAAAAAGAAAATGAAAGTAAAGAGAAAGAAATTCGTTGATGCCAATAGATGAAAGTACAAGAGAAGAATAAATTTGATACCAAGTGAAAGAAAATATAAGAAAATGATTAATCTAAATCTTTTTCTTTTCCTTTTCTTGAAGGTGGAGGAGAAGTTGGAGTTCTTTCATCATCATTACCAAGAGAGGGAGTTGGAGAGGAGTCATGTGAGGATGGTGAGGATCCTTCATAAGGATTTTCAATATATTCACTCACATCCTATTCACTTAACTCGCATTGAGGAAGATCAAATTTCTCTTGGAAGTTATATATGTCATGATGAATATGGGAAAGGAGATCAACCTTTTTGTTGAGTTTTATGATTCTCTTTGTGACATCCTTCTTAAAATGTTTAAATTGTTTTTAAAGAGAAGATATGGCCTTGAGGATAAGTTTTAGAATTTTGGATAATTCACCTTTTTCTTTGGTGGAAGTTTTAGAGGGGTTCTCAACTTGAACATGGATACGTTCGCCTTCTTCTTCCATAATATAGTACCTAGGTCTCTTCCTTTCCTTTTGGATAACTCCCATGCTTCCAAATGTGTACTCATAGTGATTATCAACCTTTTGGATACATCTATCATGTTCAAGGTAGTCTAAGTTGATGGAGTTTATAGTCGGATCAAGGGGGCAACTTGGGGTTACAAGATTTTCAAGAGTTAGGAGTCCTAAGTGTCTAGCATGATGAATAAAGGTGTCAATGAGAAATCTAGCACTTTGGATTGGCTCATTATGCACAATGACATATAAGAAAAATAAGTCACGTTGAGTAACTTTCTCATTTCCATCACTTCTTTAGTGAATGGTGTAAGTGATGATTCTATGTAAGAGGGTCCTAAAATGGATAGCTTTGGAAGACCTATTGTTGTATTAGGTTTCAATGGATAGTTCACTCCAAAATGATGAATAATTCTTTAAAGGAAAATCCACATCATTGTAGGAGAAAGCTCTATGAGTTTGAAATTCTCAAACTTCTCTAAATTCTTCTAAGGAAAGAGCAAATTCTTGGTCAAAAAGCCTAAAATAAACTCCATAAAATCTTATAGGTGCATTATGGTTTTTCTCTACCCTTAGAGACATTAAGGATTCCCTTGAGAGGCTAGAGTAACCTAGCTCATTAGGAAATGCAAATTGTCTCCACCCAATTCTATCTAGGTAATTATAGATTTCACCTTGGATGTTTAAGGTTATGAGCATCCCTTCCGCAAGTATTTTGGTTTTTTCAAGGGTCATTTTCTTGAGCATATGGTGCTTGGTTTTCTCATCCTCATTTTTGTACGTGGGTTTGTGAGGTTGAACACTCTTTCTAGTGAAGTGTTTAGGTTTTGTTTAAGGTTGAGGTAGAGGTAGAGGTTCACTTATGATAATCCCTTTTTCCTTGGTTGTGATTTTTTTTTTGGTGATTTTTTTTGGGTACCATATCATCAATCAAAAACAAAGTAAAAGAGAAATAGAAATGTAGGAGATTGAAAGAAATTTAGAAGGAAATAGATTATTGGTGACACTTTGAACAAACTACTTCAAATTTGATGAAAAAACTTCAAAATCTTCTTCTTGATGATTAAATTCTTCGAAGATTGGTCGAATATGTATTTTTGAGTTTGTAAAGATGTATTTTCATGCAAAATTGGGTATATATAGACAAAAATTAGAAAACTAGTCATTTTTTACCGTTTGGGGTAAAAAAATTTTAAATTTTTGAAAGTTCCAACATTAAAAAAATTTGTTACACAGGTTATGCGATCACCAAAGCTTTTGGACGATCATTAGCTCTGTCTAGCGAGCTCTCTTAGTTGTGCATGCTCGCACAAGCTTGAGGGGAGTGTAACGGTCGATAAAATTTGAAATTGTTGAATTTTGACTGACCGCATGAGCTATTGTGCGCTCACTGAAGAGAGATGCTTTGAAGCCCGGGCTTGGTAGAAATGCGAGTCAAAGGTCAGGAGATACGTGTCAAGGCTCGTGAGAAATCACTTGTATAGCTTGGGCTCGGGAAGAGAAGACAATGTGTGGTAGCCCCAGTATACCGAACTCTAGCACAAAGGGAGCCATTTTTGGGTTTTGAGAAAATTATAAGTGCATGCGATCAAAATACATTTTGGGAGAAATAAAGAATTGTTATGCAAGAGATTTTCCATCAATCATACCTATGTTTTGTTTTATAAAATTCTTTTTTTCTTCATTTAAGGGTTTTGTAAAAATATCCGCAAGTTGATTTTGAGTTTAAACAAATTCTAAAACTATATTGTGATTTTAAACATTATCCCTTAAGAAATGATGTTTGATGTTTATATGCTTAGACCTAGAATGGTGAATGGGGTTCTTGGATAAATTGATTGCACTAGTATTATCACATTTAATAGGAATGTGATCCAATATTTTTTCATAGTCAAGAAATTGTTGTTTCATCCAAAGAACTTGTGCGCAACAAAAACATACAATAACATATTCGGCTTTCATGGTAGATAAATCAATCGACACTTGTTTCTTGCTAAACCAAGAAACTAATCATTCACCAAGAAAGTGGCATGCTCTAGTGGTGTTTTTCCTATCTAGTAGGCTACCGATAAAATCTGCATCGGAAAAGCTTAATATGTCAAATGATGTGTTTCTAGGATACCATAGACCTAAATGCAATATACCACTCAAGTATTTTAAAATTCTTTTAGTTGCATTCAAATGTGATTCCCTAGGACAAGATTGAAATCTAGCGCACAAACATATACTATACATTATATCCGGTCTAGATACGGTTAAGTAAAGTAGTGATCCAATAATACCTCAATATTTCTTCTCATCTACCGCCTTACCACTTTCATCTTTGTCAAGTTTCAAGGATGTTCTCATCGGAGTCTTACTTGATTTGCAATCATCCATTCCAAACTTCTTTAGGAGTTCCTTTGTGTACATGGATTGGTTTATGAAGATATCATCCTTGCATTGCTTGATTTGTAGTCCAAGGAAGAATTTGAATTCACCCATCATGCTCATCTCAAATTTTATAGTCATACAATAAGCAAATTCCTTGCACAAAGATTCATTAATATCACCAAATATAATGTCATCAATATAAATTTGAACATTCAAAATGTTATGCATTTTCTTCTTAACAAAAAGAGTTGTGTCAACCTTGCCATTTGAAAATCCATTTTTCAGCAAATATGCACTAAGTCTATCATAGCTCATGGAGCTTGTTTCAATCCATATAGTGCTTTGGTAAGTTTAAAAACATGATTTGAAAATTTATAATCTTCAAATCTGAGAGATTGTTCAACATAAACTTCCTCAATTATAAACCCATTTTGAAATGCACTTTTAACATCCATTTGAAAAATTTTAAAATTCTTGTGACATCTAAATGCAAACAATATTCTAATGGCTTCTAATCTAGCAACGGGGGCAAATGTCTTATCATAGTCAATGCCTTCCTTTTGATTATAGCCTTTGGCTACCAATCTAGCTTTGTTTCTAGTAATGAGACCATTTTTATTAAGTTTATTCCTATACATCCATTTACATCCTATAATTGGATGATCTTTAGGTTTAGGAACAAGTTTCCATACTTTGTTCCTCTCAAATTGGTTGAGTTCATCTTGCATAGCAATCACCCAACACTCATCACTAAGAGCCTCCGCAATGGTCCTTGGCTCAATTTGAGAAACAAAAACAATATTAGAATCTAAGTATTTAAATTGAGATCTAGTAGTTACTCCATTTGAGGTGTCACCAATTATTAGTTCTTTTGGATGATCCTTCTTGTAATTCCAATCTTTGGATAGCTCTTGAGACTCTTCTTCTTGTTCATCAAGATTGTTCTCTTGAACATTGATTGTTTCTTATTATTCAAATGTTCCTACAAAATCATCAAGAACACTATCTTTCCTTTGATCAAGTTTAGAGGATTCATAAAAAACAACATGTATTGATTCTTCAACTACTAATGTTCTCTTATTAAACACTCTATATGCTTTGCTAGATGATGAATATCCTAAAAATATGCCTTTATCCAACTTGGGTGCAAATTTTCTAAGATTGTCTTTGGTATTCAATATAAAGCATTTGCATCCGAACACTCTAAGATATGAAATTTTGGGTATTCTTCCATTCCACAGCTCATAAGAAGTTTTATTTATCAAAGGCCTTTTGTAAACACGATTTGAAATATAACAAGCGGTATTAACGGCTTTTACCCAAAATTAAGATGGTAATTCATACTCATTGAGCATTGTTCTTGCCATTTCAATTAATGTTCTATTTTTCCTTTTAACCACACCATTTTGTTGCGGTGTTCTAGGAGCCGAAAAATTATGTGAAATACTAAACTCATTGCAAAAATTTTCTCATTTTCAAATTTTTTGCCATGATCACTTCTAATAGATGTAATTATATAGCCTTTTTTATTTTGAACTCTTTTTGCAAATATTTTAAAATAATTGAAAGCTTCATTCTTTTGAGCCAAGAAATTAACCCATGTAAACCTTGAGTAATCATCAACAATTACAAATGCATACAACTTTTCACCTAAGCTAGCAACAGTATTTGGTCCAAATAAATCTAAGGGTCTAGAGGTTCTTACAACCTTTTTAGATTTGAATGAGCTTTTATGTTGCTTACCAAATTGGCAAGGTTTACATATCCTATCTTTATCAAATTTTACTTTATGGAGACCATCAACTAGTTCTTCTTTACTATTATATTGTAAGTGATTCATACTAGCATATCCTAATCTTCTATATCATAGCCAAGTATCATTACTAATGGTAATCAAACATTTAAATGCATTATTGGAATGTATGTCAATTTTGTATGTATTGCCAATTCTAACTCCTTTAAATACAAGTTCACTATTTGAATTGGTAACTTTGCATCCTTTAGAGTCAAAACTCACATCATATCCTTTATTACACAATTAACTTACACTAAGCAAATTATATTTTAATCCATCAAAACATTATCAATCATATTCTTTCCAAGCATGCCAATTGAACCAATACCTATGATTTTACCTTTAGCATTATTACTAAAAGTTACATTACCTCAATGCTTATAAGTGAGTGTTGTAAAGAGCTTTTCATTACTCATCATATGCCTTGAGCATCCACTATCCATAACCCAAACATTTTCATTGATAGTGGATTTTAGGCATACCTACAAAGTGACAATGTCCATCTTCTTTTAGGTACCCAAATGAAGTTAGGTCCTTGGGGGTTAGTAATAGAAGAGTCCTCTAACTTGAGATGAGCCTTCCTAATATAGAAAATTGTGCTCTTATGTCAAAGTTTCATACAATAAGTACATTGATACAAGGTTCTATACTTATGCACTTTCTTATTGAAATTTAATAAGCCATGCACATAGTTACAATTGTGTGTTGAATGAGATTATTTTTGTTCATTTTTGTGTTTATATACATGCATTGTATACATGAATGCATAATTTGCTCTTGAAATTTTAGTTCTAGAGCCTTGTGAGCCCAGAGAAATCCTTTTAGGATTTTTAGGCTTGGTTTGTGCATTAGTATTCTTCATACCATCAATACTAGATGTTTGGGTTGTAGAAGCTCTAACAAATGTTGGTGCATTAGGTGAAGTGTTAGATGAATCAATGAACCCTAAACCATGTTTCAAGGAGGAAGGTCTTTAAATATTGATCAATGTATCTAAGGCCTCTTTTCCCTTGTGAAATTTTGAAATTGACTCTTTTAACTCATTTATTTTATCCTTCAATGTTTTATTTTCCTTAATCACATTTTCTAAGCCATGTGAGTTTTTATTTATTTCATCAATTGATTTCAACAGGTTTTCATTTGAGGACTTCAATTCTAATGTAGACTTTTTCAAAGACACAAAATCCTTTTCTAAATTGAAACATTATCTTTATAAAATTTCATCTTAGAGAAATACTTTTCTATCCTAAGGTTCATATGCTCAATCAAACCATTTTCATCTAAAGCATCATCAACATCATCATCATATGCAATTAAATTTAAGGATGAAGTACTTACCTCTTTGGAGTTATTATCATCATCAATAGCCATGAGACATAGATTTGTAATTTCATCATCTTCTTCTTCACTTGAGGAATCATCATCCCATGTGGCTTTGAGTGATCTCTTCTTTTCCTTATCCCACTTCTTCTTGCTTTTTAATTTGAAGCAATCAGACTTGATGTGACCGGATTTGCCACATTCATAGCATTTCACTTCATTCTTTTTATCTTTATCTTTGAAGGAGGATTTAGAAAATGTACCGTTGTTAGCTTATAATCTTCTCTTTCTCTTCCACTCACTTATCCTTTTGGATAGCATAGCCAATTCATCTTCATCATCACTATTTTCATCATTTGATCTCTCAACTTCTTTAATGGCTTTGAGAGCTATAGCTTTCCTCTTGTCCTTTTCACCTTGTTCTTCTTCTCTTTTGGTTTGCAATTCGAAGGTGAGTAGTTTTTCGACAAGTTCATCGGTTCTCAAAGAGCTAAGGTCATGAGCTTCTTCAATTGAAGAGACTTTAGACTTAAAGTTCTTCTTTGCTCTAAGTGCTCTCAAGATTTTGCTATTCACATCATTTTGATCATATATCTTGCCACATTTCTTTAACTCATTGACAATGGCAAGCAACCGGTTTGTCATGTCGGTGACATTTTCGTTGGGTTTCATCTTGAATAGCTCATACTCATGTACATACATTTTTTTCTTGGTGAGCCTCACTTAGGTAGTACCCTCATGATAGTTCTCAAGAGTTTTTCAAATGCAATGTGCACAAGTGAGATGTTGAACTCTCCTACCTTCATCTCTTGATATTGAATTCATCAAGATGGAGGTTGCCCTATTATTCTTGAACCAGTCTCTCACATTAGCACTTGACCATTGTGATTTAGAAAGAGAAACTTTGACACCTTCAACGTCATGAGTAGGAGGTTTCCACTCATTTTCAAAAAAAATCCCAAAGCTCAATTCCTTCACTATCTAGGAATAAGAACATCTTGTGTTTCCAATAAGAATAATCCGTTCCATCGAATAGGGTCTAAGGGTTGAATTTATATTTCCATGTGTGAAGTTTTTGTTGGTGGAATGGTTGCCATTTTGGATCAAAATTTCACAATGAAGTTTAAAGAAATTTTACTAGCTCTGATACCAATTGTTGTCCCAAACTAGCAACCAATAAGGGGTGAATTGGTTAATGTGAATAATGATAGTAAATTTGAAATTCAAAAACTAAGAGATGAAGAAGATGTAGATGGAAATGAAGTAAAGTAGGGAAGAAAGATCACAAGGAGTTATAGTGGTTTAGATTTATCTCAATCCTACATCCACTTCCTTAATAACTTGTTAAGGTTCCACTGGTCTTGATTTTTTACAAGCTTAACTCTAACTTGGTGTTTTACCTAGCTCACACCAAACTATTATAATGGTTGAGATCAATCCTCACAACCCTTACAAGAGTTTTTCTAGGTTTACTCTCACAACCTAAGTGTTTCTAAGCTCACACTCAAACTTCTTATGGTGTTTAATGTTCACACCCAACACTCTAAGATTTTTGATGTTTGATGTTTGATCTTTTGATCTTTAGACAATATAATAAAAAAAATAAAATTATAATAACAATCAAAGTATTCTCTAACCACAAAAATGAAGTTTAATGTGGTATTTATAGCAATTTGGCTTAAACTAGCCGTTTGAAGTGGTTTTCACATGTTTAGTTCTTGTCTTTCACTAATTTTGTGTCCAGAGCTTGGTGTACGGTCACTCGGCTCGGTGTGTGATCGCACAGTTTGAAAGTTCTATATAACAGCTAGTTCTAACAGTAGAATCTTAAAGTCTGACAGAATCTTGTTTGCCCATATGTTTGTGTCATGCGGTCATCCAGCTCACCATACGGTCGCTCGGCACAAAGTTACCTTTCAAATCAAATTTCTTCATCCACGTGTCCGGTTATCATAGGTCAGAGATATTTGGCGTCAAGATTTAAATAAGCCAGACTTGTGCGGTGCTCGGTTCTTCTGGGTGGGAGCACAAGGTTTTGAGTGTTGCAAAAGCACCACGAGAGTTGAGCGCTATCCCTTCTGTTCTTTTTAGTATTTTAGCTCTTTGTCATGTGCAGTCGCTCGGGCGTCTAGGTTGGTCGCTCAAAAATCTGTCTTCCTAACTTCACAGCTATCATTTTTGTGAGTTTATAAATTTTTACCTTGATATGGTGTGGTCTCTCGGTTCTTTTGTATGGTCGCACCCCTACAAGGCATCCTTACTTCACCACTCACTGACAACACAAACTCTTTTATGGAAATTATGGACTTAGCTCAGTTGTCATAATTTGCTTGTCCAGCTCGGTGTATAGTTGCACTATTTACTTAGCTCAATTGCTCCAATGGACTACTTTTAGCTTGTTAGTTTGGTTTTCTAATTTTGACAGTTCTATATCCAACTTGGCACTCTTTGTGTCTATTTGGTTCTCTGCTTGGCACATGAGTATATCTATTCGATTTTTCTTAGCTCGGTCAGATCTGTATAATAGTTTGATTTTGTGCTTATGTTGTATTTGTGTGGTTGCTAGATCGACAGTTCGAGCGGTCGCACAAAGCTACTCGGATCCTAACTCTGCAAAGTAGACTTATTTAAAATCATTAGTTATTTGTCAATTTGATTGTGATGATCAAAATAGAGTTTGATTGTCTATCAATCTCAACACGTACCTTGCAAGCCCAAGAAGAAATAATTTCAATACATATATGCAGAGCAAAACCCCCAAAAGATAAATAACTGTAACTTTAAATTCTATAAACACCTATCATCAAGGTGAGATAATATAGGATTATAACAAGAGTGTATATAAATTATTATTCAGCTATATTATAATCAACTAGTCATATATATAAAAATCTGAACTACCATTATTTGTTCTCAATTTATAAGAAAATAAATAACATTCAAAAACAAAAATCATTCTGAATTTATTAATTTTTTCTTTTAAAATCATATATATATAATACTTTAAAAATACAATTTTACATATGTAGCGCCTCTGCGTACAATGTACAGCTCTGGATTACTATTTATCTATAGGCGAATCCCATATCGATTAAGTGCAAGGTGAGAAAGTAGTACATAAGGATAGGTATGCTTTTGACTAGCAAGATGCATTTTGGGCCTGGAGGTAAGTCTGGGCCTGAGAACAAATTCGTGTGGGCTTGCCCAAAGTGAAAAATATTATCTTGCTAGTCGGGCTATTACAACTTGGTATCAGAGCCAAGAGACTTGCTCCTCTGGCCACTGGTGAAGCAAAGCCCAGCGAGGATGCTTAGTCTCTTAGGGGGAGAATGTAACACTTCTACGTACAGTATACGGCTCTAGGTTACCATTCATCCTTAGGCGAATTTCACATCGGTTAAGTGTAAGGTGGGAAAGTAGTAGATAAGAGTGGACATATTTTGGACTAGCAAAACGTGTTTTGGGCCTAGAGATAAGTCTTGGCTTGAGAACAAATTCATGCGGGCTTGTCCAAAGCAGATAATATCTTGTTAGCCAGGCTGTTACAATATATTTATCCACTCACCTAGACCAAAGGATGTATCTGTCTAACCAACATGATTCCTCTTATATTTAATAATTCTAGCTGGGTTCATTCCTAAATAATATTTAATTTAAGATATATCCTACATTTTATCAGCTACTATGGATGTATGCTATGAAAATGACGTGTAGGTATGGTTCTTAAATTCTAACAAAATTTCGGCGGAGTTCGGACATAATTTGGTTTTTTCCAAAATTTAAAAAATACTCTAATGAGTATTATTAGAGTTTTTTATCTAGTCCTTCAATAATATTTTTAACAACTCAATATAATTTAAATATCCAAATTTACTAAGTGTTCATAATATTTCAATAAATAATTAAACTACATTAATTTAGTTCGTTTATTTTAATAGTTTAAAAATAATAATAATGAAAATATTTATATTAATAATTAATTAATTCGATTTCTTTTAAATAACATTTTTTAATCTTTGGCATTTTAAGAAAATATCATCTTATATTTATTTTCAAATTAAATAATTTAATTCTTATGTATATATATATATATAATTTATTTAACTTAGTTTCAAAATTAAGTTTGTTTTAATAATAAGTATAACAATATATATACTATAATAAAGAATTTATTAAAATAATAATAATATCATTTACTTCAATTTTCTTACTTGTTATATTTTAAAATATTCATAATAATGACACTAATAATTATAATAGTGATATTAATAATATTTACTTAGACGTTAACATTATTTGATTAATTTTTATTACTTAAAATAATAACTTAACTACCTTTAATTTAACCATAATAATTTATATTAAATTTAATTATAATTATAATTATAATTATAATTATAATAATATACCATTTATTTACTTTTCAATACTTTATTTTATTTTCTAATAATCACTTATAACAAAGTCAATAATTTTGATAATAAAATAACAACATTATTTACTTAGTTAAAAATAATTATTTAATTATCATTATTTCAATTTTAATAATTTATATTAAATCTAATACAAAATAATATTAGTAATAATAATAATACTAACTATTGAAATAAACTTATAATAGACTTAAAAGTAATAAATATAATATATTGATAATAGAAATAATAATAATAATAATAATAATAATAATAATAATAATAATAATAATAACTTAATCTTTAATTTCATAGTTATAATATTACTATCTCTTTTAATTAAGTAATTAATTTTTATAAGTTTCAAAAATATATTTATAATTTTTATAAGTTTCAAAAATATATTTATACTTAATTTAATCATTTAATAATTAATTAATCCAATCTAATTTAATAATTAAAAATTCTTATACAAATAATAATTTAATGAAAATAATAATAAATATAAATTAAATAAATAAACTATTTATTTGTTTTCTTCTAATTAACAATTTCATACCTATATTTATATTTATATTTAAATATCACTAATTAATTCTATAAACTGTAATTAGATCTTAAATTATTAGTATAAATCAATTAGTAAAATAAATTATTTTTAATTAAATAATTCATTAGAAAATAATTATTCTAACTAAATTTATTAAATGACTGCTAAATTTTAGTTTAATATTCAAAATTATAGTGATTAACTAAGTTAATTATTTATTATAATTATTATGATTATTGTTTATTTACTTAGTTACTTTTATTTATTCTAAATTTGTTTTCTTTTAATTACCACTATTAATCATAATATTACATATATATTTCATTTTTATTCCTAAATTTTTAATTAATCAAAATTTAATTTATTACAATTAATACCAAGTTTTAGTTTTAATATATATAAATATATGAATTTTCAAAAACTCATCAATAATTTGCAAATGATATGTTAAATTGAAGCTCATGAAGAGGAGAACTCAAAAACTATGCAATTTGTTGGAAAAAGAGACTGAAAAATTATTGAAAATTGGCCAAAAAATGGTTGTCGGCGGTACTCTTAGAACTGATTTCGTACGGTGCGTGACACCGATTTCGGTGGGCATTTATTGCCATTCAGGTTGCGTTGGCAAGTCTGTTGAGTGGACTTTTATGGTGGCCAGTGCGTGTCGATCGTCGATGACCGGAAGGCTACGAATCGGAGGCAAACATACATTGTCTCTTATCTCTCTTCCCTTCCCCCTCTTTCTCTGTTTTCTTTTTTCTTCTCTCTCTCTCTCTCCCTCCCTCCTCTATCTGATACTCTCTCCAATTAATCAAACCTCACCCCTCATTTACATAAATAATTCTAACTAATAATTCTATTCTCAATTATTAAAGTTTGATCTAATTATTTATTTATTTATTGTTACTCAATAATATTAATAAATTCTATCTTTAGTTGTTGTTTTGTTCTTTTTTTAGCAATTATTATTATCATTAACTTTAATTAATTATTATTTTTTCTTAATAATTGTTACACCCACAACTTATAATGTTATCCTGCTAACTAATCATTATATTTTTTTTTATTCATTGTCCACTCAAAATTTAAAATTATTCGTTATTTGTTACTTTAATTATTGTTAATATCGTATTTATTTTTATACAACTATTCACCAACTTTAATATTCTTTTATGTTTATTTGTTAATAAATAAATATCATTATTATTACTTCAATTTTTTTGAAATTATCATTATTTTAATTATTAATTCAATTATTATACTTTATATTATTTATTTTATTATTATTAAAAATTCATAATGCTAATAGCGAGTCTTAAAAGCTATTTTAGGGACATCCAATTTTGTTATTTTCAACTGATGATACCCCAATCGTAAATCTATTTTAGAAAAGACTTTAGCACCTTGAAGTTGACTAAAGCGGTTATCAATGCAGAGCAACGATTATTTTTTTTGAATAGTGACTCAATTCAACAACCTATAATTAATGTACAACAGCATGGATCCATCTTTTTTTCACAAATAACACAGAAGCTCCCTAGGGTGAAACACTATGTCTAAGAAATCTTTTATCCAATAATTCCTGCAATTGCATCTTTAATTCTTTTAACTCCATATGAGCCATTTCTGTAAGGAGCTTGGGAAATAGGTGTTGTACCGCGCTGAACATCAATAGAGAACTCGATCTCTCTGTCTCGAATACCTCATAATCAACATACTCATCAGAAGAAGGAAGAGGATCCCTACAAGGTTGACCAACAATTTCTAGTCTAATTACTCGATTTTTCAGCTAGGGTTTCTACCACGACCTCTACCATATTGTATTTTTGGCTGCATTTTCCTATAAAAATAATTGTATAACATAAGCAACTATGTGATATTTCTATGTATGTAACATATATTCATGAATAATAGTACATATATATCTATATATTAGTGCATCTAGACAAATCTCTTTAACTCTTGGGCAATTGTTCATGAAAATTTAAATACTTTTGATTATGTATGACTATAATGCTATCATGAATGAAATAATATGATGATGCTATTTGAATTTTAAAACATCATTTGACTCATTCATAATTCCCCTCAATATGCAACTTTAAAAGAACTTTGCCCTTGAACCCAAGAAATTTGACAGTTATATTAGATATTAAAATGAGTCTCTTATCCCTAGTCACTTAGATTCTCATAGGTCTCCCCATGAAAATCTACAAAATCTTTAACCTATACTCTAATACCATAAAATGTCACACCCCACTTTTCTAATACTAGGAGTGGACTTAATCTATGATCTGACCGAGCCTCTTCAAAATACTTAAGAAAATCTCAATATAAAATCTGCTACGAATATCCATTTATATTATGGATATTTAATATTTTCTTATACTCATGAATATAACATCATCATTCAAAATTCATACTATCATTGTTAAATATATAACAATATTATTTACTCAAATAATCACAAGATAACTTTAAATATTACTATACTGTAAAAATGACTATGTTGGCCTAACATCTTCTACACACCGATGGAAATAAAAGGAGAGATATTCTACCGATTTATTCTTCAATATCTGAAAATGTTAATATATGTATATATAAGGTGAGTCCAACTACTCAGTAAATAGATAAATACATAAAAAATGAGAACAAATAAGGCTTAAATATATATATATATATATATATTTGCATATATCACCATTAATCAGTTGAATAAATAATACTTGAAATCTCAATCATAACTTTCAAACATATCTTAATTCTCAGAATCATATGAATAATTCAGTACAAACATCATTTGTATACACTCAAATATAATTCTCTACTGATCTATCTTCAATCCAAGGGTGCTTGATGACTTATCTCGCAAGCCCAAGAAGAAATAACTTCAATAAACATATGCAGAGTAAAATCCCTCAAAGATAAATAACTGTAACTTTAAATGCTATAAACACCCATCATCAAGGTGAGATCATATAGGATTAGAACAAGAGTGCATATAAATCATTTATCCAGCCACAATATAATCAACTAGTTACATAAATTAAAATCTCAACTACCATTATTTGTTCTCAATTTATAAGAAAATAAATATTATTCAAAAATGAAACATCATTTTGAATTTAATAAATTTTTTTTAAAATCATATATATATAATACTTTAAAAATATAATATTACATATTTATCCACTCACCTAGACCAAATATTTTATCTGTCTAACCAATATGATCTCTCTTATATTCAATAATTGCAGTTAGATTCATTCCTAAATAATAAAAAAATAATATTTAATTTAAGATATATCCTAAATTTTATAAGCTACTATGGATGCATGATATGAAAATGACGTGTGGGTATAATTTTTAAATTCTAACAAAATTTCGGTAGAGTTCCAACATAATTTAGTTTTTCCCAAATGCTAAAAAATACTGTAATGAGTATTATTTTAATTATCAAGTCAGCTTTTCATTTAGTCCTCCAAAAATATTTTTAATACTCAATATAATTTGGATATCCAAATTTACTAGGTATTCATAATATTTTAATATACAATTAAATTACATTAATTTAGTTCGTTTATTTTAATAGTTTAATAATAATAATGAAAATATTTATATTATTAATTAATTAATTCAATTTTTTTAAATAACATTTGTTTAATCTTTGATATTTAAAGAAAATACCATGTTATTTTTATTTCCAAATTAAATAATTTAATTCATGTGTATATATATAATTTATTTAACTCAGTTTTCAAAATAAGTTTGTTTTAATAATAATAATAATAATATCAACAATATATATATACTATAATAAAGAATTTATTAAATAATAATAATATCATTTACTTAAATTTTCTTATTTGTTATATTTTAAAATATTAATAGCAATGACACTAATAATTATAATAGTCATATTAATATTATTTACCTAGACGTTAACATTATTTGATTAATTCTTATTATTTAAAATAATAACTTAACTACCTTTAATTTAACCATAATAATTTATATTAAGTTTAATAATAATAATACACCATTTATTTACTTTTTAATACTTTATTTTATTTTCTAATAATCATTTATAACAAAGTCAATAATTTTAATAATAAAATAATAATATTATTTACATAGTTAAAAATAATTATTTAATTATCATTATTTCAATTCTAATAATTATTGTTAAATCTAATACTAAATAATATTAGTAATAGTAATAATAATACTAGCTATTGAAATAAACTTATAATAGACTTAAAAGTAATAAATATAATATATTGATAATAATAATAATAATAATAATAATAATAACTTAATCATTAATTTCATAGTTATAATATTTCTTGCTCTTTTAATTAAGTAACTAATTTTTATAAGTTCTACAAATATATTTACACTCAATTTAATAATTTAATAATTAATTAATCCAATTTAATTTAATAATTAAAAATTTTTATACAAATAATAATTAATGACAATAGTAATAAATATATATTAAATAAATAAACTATTTATTTGTTTTCTCCCAATTAACAATTTCATACCTATATTTATACTTATATTTAAATATCACTAATTAATTCTATAAACTATAATTAGATCTTAGATTATTAGTCTTAATCAATTAGTAAAATAAACTATTCTTAATTAAATAATTAATTAGAAAATAATTATCTAACTCTATTTATTAAATAACTAATAAATTTTAGCTTAATATTCAAAATTATAGTGATTAACTAAGATTAACTAATTATTATATTTATTATAATTATTATAATTATTGTTTATTTACTTAGTTACTTTTATTTTTCCTAAATTTGTTTTCTTTTAATTACCACTACTTAATCATAATATTACATATATATTTCATTTTGAATCATAAATTTTTAATCAATCAAAACTTAATTTATTATATTAATACCAAATTTAAGTTTTAATATATATAAATATATAAAATTTTAAAAACTCATCTATAATTTATAAATGATACGTTAAATTGAAGCTCATGAAAAGAGAAACTCAAAAATACCCGATTCGCTGAAAAAAGAGACCGAAAAACAATCGAAAAGCCGCTGAAAAATGGTTACTAACTAATCATTATGTTTTTTTTTTCCTTGTCCACTTAAAATTTAAAATTATACATTATTCATTATTTGTTATTTTAATTATTGTTACTATCATCTTTATTTTTATACAACTGTTCATCAACTTTAATTATTTGCTAATAAATAAATATCATTATCATTACTTTAATTATTAGTTCAATTATTATACTTTATATTATTTATTTGTTTTATTATTATTATTATTATTATTATTATCATCATTATTATTATTATTATTATTATTATTATTATTATTATTATTATTATTATTACTACTACTACTACTACTACCACTACTACTACTACTACAAGATTTTACATTGCAAGTGTTTATAATTTGAATTTTGGAGTCTTCTTTCTTTCATATACAACATTCTTCATTTAAGCATTTCAACAAACACTTAGTTCACATCACATTTCACATCTACTTAAAATAACAAAATAGCTAAATTTAATTTACTAATTCCACCACAACAACCATAAATTACAACTTAAACATAAAAGTTGTAAATTTCATACCACCTCATACAAAAATGGGATTGGTTATGTAATATTTGAAATTTTTAAACAGCAATTTTCTGAATTATATATACATATTGAACTGTGTATAATATTGAGAGTGACTCAGATATTTTAAATAAATGGAAAAATGAGATTGGTTAAGCCTTTAAGAGTTAAAAGTTAAATCTGTGTATGGATAAAATTGGTATTTTAAAAAAAATCTTTAAGCAATAAAATTTTACAGAAATACCATTATGACGTTAGAATTGGATTTTATTGAAATTGGGATGAGAGATATGGGTACTAAAGTTTTAAATTAATTATTTTTACAGTTTTACGGAATTAAAAGTTTAATTTCGAAATAATTTAAGAAAGTAGATGCATCGAAGTTTTAGTGTGAACACCTTATGGGATTAAAATTCTAAGTAATATATATACACACACACACAAATATATATATATATATATATATAAGAAATTGTTCTTCTTCTTCCCATCCCAAAACCTACATACCTTTTTCACCATAGCCAAAATTTAATTTCTTCCATCTTCTTCCATCATTATACATAGAAATTAAAGAAACTTCACATATAACTCAAAATTTTTATTAGAATTCATCAAATTAGGTGAAAAACACTACAATCATTACCAAATAATCAAAAGAAAATTGGGGAAGAGAGAAAGTGCTACTTTGTAAAGAGGTTTGTGCTTTTTATATTTATAATTTGCTATTGTTTTTTTCTTTTTCTTTTTATGGATTATGTAAGTTACTTTCACTACTTTATTTGAATTTTTGTGATGAAATTAATTAATTGAATTTCTTAAAAGGGAAAAGTTTGAATATGAAACTAAGTGAAGAGAAAATTGATTAGAAATCATTTTTGAATAATTTTAAGTTTTTTTGTATAATTTTAAGCTTAAAATTAAGTTTTAAAAAAAAATTCATTCATAAAAGGATTAATTTAGGGTTTTGGCAAAATTAGGTTTTATAAGTATGTATATAATTAATTCATGAAATATTTGGTTGTGAGCTCATAATTGATTAATAATAGTGCATTTATATAGTTTTAAACAAAAACAAGGCTTAGAGAAATTTTTGAATTTACAAAGTGATTGTTGTCCCAAGATGGCAACCAAGAGGGGAGGTGAATTGGTTTTCTTGATGAATGAAGGTAAATTGAAAAACTCAACAAATAAGAAATGTAGAAGAGATAAATGGTTGAGTAGTGAGTAGAGGAAAGAACATACAAGATTTATAGTGGTTCAAATTTTCTCCAATCCTACATCCACTTCCTTAACAACTTGTTAAAGTTCCACTAACTTTGAAGTTTTACAAGCTCACTTTCAACTTTGGTGTTTTTACAAGTTCACACCCAACTTGACAAGTGTTTTCCTAAGGCTAACACTCAAACCAGTTGCAAGAGTTTTACCCAAGCTCACTCTTACAACCTAAGTATTTCCAAGCTCGCACTCAAACTTTTACAATGGTGTTTTTAATGTTTATTCCCAACACTCATTACAATTCAAATGTTAATTGTAGTAATAAAAGAAAATATGTTGCTTGGCTATAAAATTCAAAATCTCTTTTTTTCTTAACAGAATAATAATGTATTTATAGCCAATATGGTTTAACTAGCCGTTATAGATAGTGAGAAATAAGTCTTGGTAGTTTAGACCTTATTAATAGACTGTTCAAAGCAGCTAGCGGTCGTCCTTGATACTAGGACGGTCGCGTCAATGTCTCACGCGATCGCCCTTATATAAGGGGCGGTCGCTGCATTCAAAATTGCTTCAATGGTCGAATTTAAGTACTCTGTTGCTGGAATCTTGCACATGCTGTGGTTATCGGGACGGTTGCGCATACACTAGGTGTGGTCGCCCATTTTAAATACTGAAGTGGGTTTATAACGGTTATTACATGTGACATTCTTTAACTGGGTAAAATAAACTTCCGCCTAAATATGAATTTCGAGGCCGCCCGAGGTGCCAATTAGCGGTCGAATTGAAAGACTCGCGTCAAACTTCTGGGAGCACCTAAGGACGTGAACACTACTGTCAGTTTGAGTAGTTTTCTCTTGAATCAGCAGAGCGGTCACGAAATCTGAAGGACGGTCGCTACAACAGTAAGCGAGACCGTATTCTTCACCGTTCTTGTCACACCGAACCTTACTAGAATTTGGATGATTTAGGTTTCTCATGTTGCGGTCATCCTTGTTTGTTGGACGATCGCTCATGTTGATGTGCGGTCGCGACTGTGGTCGAGTTTCTAACCGCGAACCCTACTGTGATATGGTTTCACCCTTCAATTCAATGGGGCGGTTGTCTCTATGCTTTTTGCGACCACTAAATGTGCCCTGTGTTGACTTATTTGAAACACTCTAATCCTACAACAAGGTTCTTAAAACACATGTTAAATAAGTCATTCAATTTGAGTTGTCAATGATCAAAATTGAGATGATTTGGCTAACAATCTCCCCTATTTTGACTTTGACAATCAAATGGAATGATAATATAAATTGAGAGAAATGTAAATTAAATTGGCTAACAATATGAGCAATCTCTCCTAATTAAAACTTCTCATGTATTGAGGGTTACTATAAAGCTCCCCTAAACATATGCATGTATCATGTTTATTTTGGAGTGTATAATGATATAACTTGGCACATTAGTAAAATAACATTCCCATTTGTAATTTCATTTGTATATCTCTCACCCTTTGTATATATCTCTCCCCCTTTGTATAAGAACATTTACATATTCTCTCCCCCTTTGTCATAGGCAAAATGCAAAATGTAAGAGAAATATTAAAGATAATGGTAAGATTATGAACATAATATGTAATAAACATAATGTTATTAGAAAGAGGGCAGTACAAAGACAATGTAAGAGAGAAAAGAAAAAAAATAACAAAACAGAAACAAAAATAGAAAAAGTAAACTAATCAGAATCTTCATCATCATCTAGCTCTTCTTCTTCTATAGGAGCTTTTCCCTTATCAAGGGGTACATTGCTGGTAGAGCTAGTGCTGATGGATTCTTCTTCTTCAGGGAGACTCTCTGTATGATCACTTATATCCCAATCCTCAAGATTGCATTGAGGCAAATTCATTTTGCCTTGCATGTCATAGAGATCATGATGCATATGAGATATAAGGTCAATCCTTTTATTCAAGTGATGGAATCTCTTGGAGACACTTTTCTTGAAGCGAGAGAGTTTCCTGGAAAGAGATTTGATAGCTCTCAAAATCAGTTTTGTAGGAGAGCTAGTTTGGGTAGGTTTAGATGAGGAAGCTTTGGGAGGTAGTTCAACAGCAACTTCCAAGGAGTCTCCTTCTTCCTCAATGGTGTACCTTGGTCTTTTCTTATGTCTATCAACAACTCCTCTTTTGCCAAAGTAGTGCACATATGTGCCTTCAATCTTCCTTACACAGCCAACATGTTCTAGATAGTCAATGGTGATGGCACTTGAGGCAAGATTGAAAGGGTTTCTCAAGGTAGCTAAGTTAAGATCATTGAGTAAGTTCATGTGCCTAGCTATTTGAGTGATTTGGGAGGATAAGAAGAAAGTTCCAGTTCTTGTGACAGCATGGTGATATAATATGTCAATCATGAATTTTGTTGTGTTCATTTGGATGTTGTGGGTGAAAGTATATAAGAAGATGAGGTCTCTTTTAGTTACCTTTTCATTCCCATCAGCCCTTTGGTGAATGGTGTAGGTTATGATCGTATGAAGCATCTAGTGGGTGAGGAACTTGATGTGTCTAGCTTTTGACTCTTTTTCAAATGAAGTCTCTACAGAAATTTCTTGCCAAAAGGTAGAGAGGGTTTGGTTGGAGAAGGCTAAGTCATTGTAGGAGGTGACTCCATCAACAGGAAAGTCCCAAATTTTTCCAAAGTCCTCTAAGGTTAAGGCTAGGTATTGGTCAAAAAGTTTAAATCTAACCCCATACCACCCTAGTGCAGAATTTGCACTCTTTTCAATTTGAAAGGACATGAGAAATTCCTTACTTAAACTAGAGTAACCTACCTCATCAAGGAAAATAAATTTTCTCCAACCAAGAACATCAAGTAGACTCTCAATCTCTTCCTTAATGTTGAGGGCAGAGAGCATGCCACCAAATGGAGATTTGGTTCCTTCAAATTTCTTTCTTTTCAGCATGGCATATCTCACATCTTCCTCAGGGGTTGATGGTGAGGTTTATGAATTTTCTCACCTCTTCTAGATTGTGGAGGAGATGGAGGAGCATCTTGAGGTTCACTAATGGTGATTCCTAAAGGTTTCTTTCCTTTCCCTTTACCTTTGGAAGTAATTTTCTTTTTGGGGGCCATGAGAATTGAAAAAGTAGAAGAAACTTTGAAAATAGAGAGTGTTTGAGAAGGAGATGATCTTGAGAGGATTTGAAGATATGGAGGGAAGTTTGTATGTTATAAGTGATAAAAATCCTATGTAACTGATGTATGATGGTCTTAAATAGAAGAAATTAAGAAAGTAGTCGTTTATGACTATTGGAGGTTGGAAAATCGCGACCTGTCAAACTGCCAACGGTTATAAAATTTCGAGCAGAGTGTACAGAGTGTGGTTGCCTATTTGTATAGGAGCGATCGCTAAAGATAGTCTAGCGACCGTTAGAATAAGTTGTGCGCTCGCGAGTGCAGAGAATGTCTATAACGGTCGAAACTATTCAAATTATTGCGACCGCTCACAGTGTTTCCCGACCGCTCGTTGAAGGGTCAATTCAGATGAATCTAACTGGAAAGATTGTGACCGCAATACGCGTTGGAACGACCGCGAATATCTCAAAAATGAAAGGGGCAAAAGTGATGGATTGTTATAGTTTTAAACAAAGTGATCAAAGTTGGTGCGTAGAGATTTTTAAGAAATTTTTGTGAATAGGCAATATTTTATTCATTCATGGATGTTTCATCAATCATACCTAAATTATGCTTAATGAAGTTAAGTCTATCTTCATTCAAAGGTTTTGTAAAGATATCATCAAGTTGATTATGTGTATCTATAAACTCTAAAACAATATTTTGATTTTGTACATTATCCCTCAGAAAATGATGTCTAATGTCAATATGTTTAGATCTAGAGTGTTGGATGGGATTTTTGGACAAGTTGCTAGCACTAGTGTTATCACATTTAATGGAAATATTATTAAACAATTTACCACAATCAAGCAATTGTTGCTTCATCCATAACACTTGTGTGCAACAGAAACATGCTGCAACATATTCAGCTTTCTCCGTAGACAAGGCTACCGATACTTGTTTCTTACTATGCCAAGAAACTAGACAATTGCCAAGAAAGTGACATGCTCCTGTTGTGCTTTTTCTATCCAAGATACTACTAGCATAATCCACATCCGAAAAACCTAAGATATGAAATGATGTGTTTCTAGGATACCAAAGACCTAAATGCAATGTACCGTTTAAGTATTTCAAAATTCTTTTAGTAGCATTCAAGTGTGATTCTTTAGGAAAAGTTTGAAATCTAGCACAAAGACATACACTATACATTATATCAGGTCTAGAAGCGGTTAAGTAAAGTAGTGATCCGATAATACCTCGATATTTTTTTTCATCTACTGCTTTACCATTTTCATCTTTACCCAATTTCAAGGATGTGCTCATAGGAGTCTTACTAGTCATGCAGCCATCCATTCCAAATTTCTTGATGAGTTCCTTTGTATATTTGGATTGGTTAATGAAGATTCCATCTTTGCATGCTTGATTTGTAGTTCAAGGAAGAACTTGAGTTCACCCATCATGCTCATTTCAAATTCCCTAGTCATACAACAAGCAAATTTTTTGCACAAGGTTTCATTAGTAGCTCCAAATATTATGTCATCCACATAAATTTGTACAATAAAAATGTTATATTTGTCCTTTTTAACAAAAGAGTTGTGTCCACTTTTCCTTTTGAAAAACCATTTTCAAGTAAATATGGACTAAGTCTATCATACCATGCTCTTGGTGTTTGTTTCAATCCATATAAAGCTTTAGTGAGTTTGAAAACATGATTTGGAAAATTGTGGTTTTCAAAACCAGGAGGTTGTTCAACATAAACTTCTTCGTTTATAAATCCATTTAGAAATGCACTTTTAACATCCATTTGAAAGAGTTTAAAATTCATGTGACATGCAAAAGCAAGCAAAATTCTAATAGCTTCTAATCTAGCTACAGGGGCAAATGTTTCATCACAGTCAATGCCTTCTTCTTGATTATAGCCTTTGGCTACCAATCTTGCTTTATTCCTAGTGATGTGACCATTTTCATCAAGCTTATTTCTATAGACCTATTTGCATCCAATGATTGAATGATCTTTAGGTTTAGGAGTGAGTTCCCATACATTATTTCTTTCAAATTGATTAAGTTCATCATGCATTGCAATCATCCAACTCTCATCATTTAGAGCCTCCTCAATGGTTTTTGGCTCAATTTGAGAAACAAAAGCAAAATTAACATCTATATGATTAATTTTAGATCTAGTATTACTCCCTTGGATGTTTCACCAATGATGAGTTCCTTAGGATGATCTTTCTTGTATTGCCAATCCTTAGGTAGATCTTGAGTCTTTTCCTTAAGTTCATTCTGATTGATCCTTGGAGCATCAATAGTTTCTTGTGGTTCAAGAGTACCTGCAAGGTCATCAAAAGTACTACCTTTCCTTTGATCAAGTTTAGATGATTCAACAAAGACAACATGTATTGATTCTTCTACTACTAGAGTTTTCTTATTAAATACTCTATATGCTTTGCTAGATAATGAGTATCCTAGGAATATGCCTTCATCCGATTTGGATGAAAATTTTCCAAGATTTTCCTTGGTGTTCAATATAAAGCATTTGCATCCAAATACTCTAAAATATGAAATTCTGGGAATTCTTCCATTCCATAGCTCATAAGAAGTTTTATTAATTAAAGGCCTTTTGTAAACACGATTTGCAATGTAACAAGCGGTATTAACGGCTTCCACCCAAAAATAAGATGGTAATTCATATTTATTGAGCATTGTTCTAGCCATTTCAACCAAGGTTCTATTTTTCCTTTCAACCACACCATTTTGTTGTGAAATTCTAGGAGCAGAAAAATTATGTGAAATGCCAAGTTCATTACAAAAGTTTTCAAAATTTTCATTCTCAAATTCTTTGCCATGATCACTTCTAATAGATGTGATCACATATCCTTTTTCATTTTGAACTCTTTTTGCAAACTTTTTGAAGTAATTAAAAGCTTCATTCTTTTGAGCTAAGAAATTAACCCATGTGAATCTAGAGTAATCGTCAACAAGAACAAATGCATATGACTTGCCACCTAGACTTGTAACTCTATTTGGTCCAAATAAATCTAAATGAATGAGTTCTAAAGGTCTAGAGGTACTTACAACATTCTTTGATTTAAATGAGCTCTTATGTTGCTTACCAAGTTGACAAGGTTCACAAGTTCTATCTTTGTCATATTTTATTTTAAGGAGACCATCAACTAGGTTTTCATTACAAATGCATTTTAATTAATCCATACTTGCATATCCTAGTCTTCTATGCCATAACCAAGCATCATTATTAGTAGAGATTAAACATTTAAATGCATTATTGGAATGAATGTCAATTTTATAAGTGTTGCTTATCTTAGTTCCTTTAAATACAATAACACCATTTGAATTAGTGATCTTGCATCCTTTGGAATCAAAATTTACAATGTATTTTTTATCACATAATTGACTAACACTTAGCAAATTATATTTCAAACCATCAACAAGCCATACATCCTCTATCAAGTCTTTACCAAGTATTCCAATGGAGCCAATGCCAATAATTTTACCTTTAGCATTATTTCCAAAAGTTACATTACCTCTAAGTTTGTATGTAATACTTGTAAAAAGCTTTGCATTCCCGGTCATATGCCTTGAGCACCCACTATCCATAAGCCATGTGCTTTCGTTGATAGTAGATTTTAGGCATACTTACAAGGCAATAGTAGTTATCTTTTCTTAGGTACACAAATGAAGTTGGGTCCTTGATGGTTAGCAATAGAGGCATCTTCTAACTTAAGATGAGCCTTTCTAATATGACAAAAAATGCTTTTATGTCCAAATTTCATACAATATGTACATTGCCACAATGTTTTATATTTTTGCACTTTCCTATTCATATTCCATGTATTATGCATACAACTACAAGTATGTGATTGCTTTTGTGCATATTTAATGTATATAAATGCATGATTACTTTTTGAGAACTTAGCTCTATTTCCTTGTGAGCCATGAGTGGCCTTTTTGGAATTCTTAGACTTGGTGTGAGCATCTTTGTTCTTTGCAACATCAACATTAGAGATTCGAGTTGTAGAGGCTTTTACAAATGTTGGTGTGCTAGGTGCAATGTTGGTTGCGCCATTGAATCCTAATCCATATTTTAAGGAAGGTGATCTTTAGTTACCAATTAATGTGTCTAAGGCTTCTTTTCCTTTATGAAATCTTGAAATTGATTCTTTTAGTTCTTTTAGTTCTTTTAGTTCATGCTTCAGAATTTCATTCTCTTTAATAACTTTTTCTAAATCATGTGAGTTTTTATTTAACTCTTTTATTGAATTCATCAAGTGTTCATTTGAGGTTTTCAATTCTAGGGTAGAGTTCTTTAAGCATATAAAATCCTTTTCTAACTTAGAACTCTTTTCCTTATAGAGGATCATCTTGGAAAAATATTTTTCTATTTTAAAGTTCATGTGCTCAATCAAATCACTATCATCTATGTCATCAATATCATCATGTGCTATTAGATTCAAGGATTAAGTACTTACCTCATTGGAGTCATCTTCAATAGCCATGAGACATAGGTTTGCAATTCCTTCTTCTTCTTCTTCTTCTTCATCTTCACTTGAAGAAGAGTCATCCCATGTAGCTTTGAGAGACTTTTTCTTTTCTTTGTCCCATTTCCTTTTGTTCTTTACTTTGAAGCAATCCGATTTGATGTGACTAGATTTACAACATTCATAACACTTTACCTCATTTTTCTTTTCTTTATCTTTGCAGGAGGATTTAGGAAGTGTACCTTTGTTAGCTTGTAATCTTTTCTTTCTTTTCCATTCACTTATTCTTTTTTAGAACATTGCCATTTCATCTTCATCATCAGTACCTTCGTTGCTTGAGCTCTCAACTTCTTTGATTACTTTGAGCGCAATTGGTTTTCTCTTTTCTTTCTCACCTTGATCTTCTTCTTTTTCATTGTGTAGTGTTTAGATCATTTTTGGACTTTTTTTTAGTATGATTTTTATGTGTTTTTAGTTAATGTTTCATTTGATTTTTGTTTAAAGTTTGTTTGAAGTGTTTGTTTTAGGTTAAAGTGCAAAAATTCCCTTGGAAGATCAAAACAGTGCAGGAAAAGCATGAATCAAGCAAGACATGGCCAAGCCAAATCAAGCTTGGCCGTGTCACCTCAAAGGAAATGAAGGCAGAGCTTGACACACCCATGAGACACGGCCAAGCCACTAGCCATGTCTCACTTAAAGACCAAAACCAAAGAAACCAAGAAAGAAAAGAAAATACGCAGTACTTGACACACTCACATGACATGGCCATGTCGCTTGAAGCTTGGCCATGTCTTTGCCCATGTCTGATTGTCTTGGCCATGTCGCTTGAAGCTTGGCCATGTCTCATTGTCTTGGTTGTGTTTCATCCTAAGAAAATAAAATCATATGAAAATAGAAGCAGTGTTGAACACAAGCACCATCTTAGCCATGTCTCTGCCCATGTCGCTTGAAGCTTAGCCATGTCGCTTGAAGCTTGGCCATGTCCAAGGAAAAATTGGTAGACATGGCCATGTCACCCTTATCTTGGCCGTGTCCCTCAAAGAAATTGAAGCAGTGACTGACACTGGCAAAAGACACGGCCAAGCCATTGGTCGTGTCTCACCTAAAGAGCAAAATCCAAAGAATAATGAAAGAAAAGAAAGAAGGAAGAAGGCGACACTGGCAAGTGACATGGCCAAGCCACTGGCCATGTCACATGACACGGCCAAGAGCTTGGCCGTGTCACCACTTGAGAACAAAGAAAAGAAAGAAGGCAGAAGGTGACACTGGCAAGAGACATGGCTAAGCCACTGGCCATGTCACATGACATGGCCAGGAGCTTGGAAGTGTCACCCTTAATATATATAAATTCTTTTGCACGAAACAAGAGGGAGGTCGAATTGAGAGGGGGAGACGGCTAGGGTTTTGAAAAAGAAAGGAGAAAGAGAAAAAACAAAGAAAAGAGTGGAAAAAATGATTTGGGGAGAGGAGAGAGTGACACTCTCCTTGTCCCTTCATCTTCATCCTCCATTTCTATCCTCTCCATCTTCCATTAACAAGCTTCAATTTGGTTCTTTGGGATAAATTGGGTTAACAAGCTCTTGAGGGTTGAAGAAGCTTTATTGAAAGGTTTGGTGACTTGAGAAAGCTCTATTCCATCTTACCAAGGCATAATCAATTGAAGGTTTGGTGACTTGAGAAAGCTCCATTCCATATTGCAAAAGGGAATCACCATTGAAGAGGGCTTGAGTTCTTCATCATACATCAAAGTGGAGCTAGGAGGAAGACTAGTAATCCTACTCTTGGCATCTACAAGGGATTTTTCTATTCTCTCTTTTAATTCATTTCAATATTGTTTTTGTTGTATTAAGAGAATTGATATTGCAATATACAATTTGTATTTGATTTATATTGAGTTGAATGAATGTTTTAAATTGATGATGTTGAGCTAAATATCCATGCCTAGAGTTTGTAGTATATTTGATTGAATGCTTTGATTTGATATTTCCATTGATGTACCTTGTTGTTGGTTGATTGCATTGGATTGTATGCTAGGTTGATAGATTAGCTACCTATTGATCTTAAGATATTGAATGAAGGACCGAGAGGTGAAATTTGATATCGGAATTATGCAATCGACTACCCTAAGAATGAATTAGACATATAAGTTCTAGGGTTTATTAATTTGCGAATTAAAACAATTGGTTGTTGTTGATTCATGAATGTGGAAACTAATGAATTGGTAATTGACTAATTAAACTTAAGAAACAAATTAATTACAAGGTTAAGTTAATGGATAACAAGAGAATTGAGCTTTGATTGAATGGACCTATAACCCTAGGCAGCTTCCCAAGAATCGATTTGATCTTGTACAACCATCACTTCCATTACTTTTAGTTTTAATTGTTTTAAAACCCTATTCCAAACAACGCGCAAACTTGCATTTTTGAATTAATTGTCAATCAAGCTATTACGAACTACACCTTCCTTGTGAGACGACCTTGGGGCGATCACTTTTGCTACAACTACCTCGTATACTTGCGAGTGACTTGTGTAGTAGTACTTAACTCGAGCGCAACAAGTTTTTGGCGCCGCTGCCGGGGAAGGCTGTTTAAGTAGTGATAGTTTGATTTTTTTTTAATTGTTTGATTGTTTTCTTTGAATTGTTTGTTTGTTTTGTTTGATTTTCTTTCAATTTAATTATTTGTTTATTTTCTTTAAGTTGCTAAGTGCCTTTTGTAAAGATGTAGTTTTCAAGGCACGGGGGAGTTTATGATAGGAACGATGAGTCTGAAATGGTATGGCAATTAGCAGAATTGATGAATCAACTTAAGGTGCTAAATACAAGAGGAAGAACACCTATGCCACGCCAAGAGATATGTGCAGCATGTGGCAATGCAGGGCATAGTGCAAATACATGTTCATTCGGTTTCGCACGATACCAAGAATGGCAAGACGAAGAAGATGACTTTGATAGTTTCCAGCAAATGGGTAGAAATGACCAATATTCCAATCCTTACAACCCAAGCTTGGGAAGCCAACCAAATTTTTCTTGGGAAAATCAGCAACACATTCCACCTCAAAATTGTTTTCAACCTTACCAAAGAAGTTCTTACTCTCAAGAATAATATTCAAATCAAGATTACCATAAGAAACCCTCATTGGATCATAGTTTGAATGCCTTCATTCAAAATAGCGCACAAAATTAAGATCGACTTAAGGAACCCACTTTGGAAGATAGTTTGAATGCCTTCATTCAAATTAGTGCACAAAATCAGAATCGATGCAAGAAATCCACAGTGGAAGATGATTTGAATGCTTACCTTCAAATTAGCACACAAAATCAGGAAGGGAGCAATGAGAGGTTTGATTCTTTGGAGGAATCATTGAAGAGGGAGGAAATTCAAGTTGAGCAACTGGCACATCAACTCCAAGCACACCAAAAGGAGGAATTTCCTAGCCAATTGGAGCAAGTCAAGGCAATCACAAATTTGAGGAGTGAACAGGTAATATATAACAAATTTTGTGATTCCTTTGATGCAGGTACTAATCAAGAAGAAAAAGCGAGGAGATACAACCAAACATAGAGGAGTTAATTCAATCAAAGGAGGAGGAGAATTTGGAAGCATCAACATCGAAAAAATTGCATGAACCTCCAAATCCTTATATGCCCCCAATTCCATTCCCAGGTAGGCTGAAGGAAGAGAATCAAGGTATGCAACTTTCCTTAGTGTTATGACATGCCTTATAGTGAAGATAGTGAAAATAAGCTTGAGATAACCATGACCTTAGAAGAAGAGCAGGCATTGCCCAATTTAGAAAATGAGGAGAGTAAGCTAATTTTAGATGCCGAGATTGTTGAGAGGGGACTTGACATTGTTAAAGTGGATGAAAAAGTGATTCAACCAAACTTGGTTGAACTTAAAAAGTCCCCAAAAATCATTTCTTCTACTTTTGGTGGTAAGGAAGAGCAGAAATCTGATATGCCCATGTTGCACAAAGACAAAGATTATTACCACGTTCCTATTGCACTGGAGGATTACCCTAAGATGACCTTCACATGTTTTCAAATACCGCTACTTAAGCGTAGCAATACATCGGGTATCCTTCGGAGTTGTATTCTATCCATCCCTAAAGACATGAGAGACAATTGCATTATGGGTGGAAGGATCCCTACACATCGTATATGGGAATGATGGAAATCAAGTTTCATCTAAACTCTCTCTTAGTTTATGCATGCTCACATTGAGGAAAATGTGAATCTTTAAGTGTGGGGTGCATTTCGTGTTTTTACTTTTAACTTGTTTTTGTTTTAAGTTTTAGTAATGTAATATTTTTCGTTGAATAAATGAATTTTGGGAGGTTCAATTGTTATAAATTGTTGATTGATGACCTTTGAATTTTTGAAGCATGAATTTGAGAATTGAGTAGAATTGGTACTTATTGTCAATTTTGTTGGTTTTTCCCTTGTATTGCCTTTAAACTAGTGAGTAATTGAGCCATCAACTTATAATTATTGTTATGGGTGAACATCTTTGATTGATGAATTGCTAGAACTTGATTTGACATGCATTTTAAAACTACATAAAAATTTCAATTAGGCATCAAGATGATTAAGGCAATTAGGTGAACCCACTTTGGCTTAGAAAGAGCAACCCTATTTTCAACCTTAGTTAGCCAATTTTGAGCCTATTTCATTTTTCCTTTTCTTTCTTTTTCGCAAAGCTACTAACTTTGAATCATGCAATTTTGTCTCTTCCCCTTCCATTAGGTCAAGAGCATTTTAAGAGTGTTTATGGCCGGATGTTGTGTTGAATTAAGTGTGGGGTTAAATTTAGTAGGTTTAAGATTGCATACTTTTATGTTATTTAGTTTCAAACCCTAAAAAAATAGAAAATAAAAACATAAAAAAAAGAAGAAGAAGAGAAAAAAAAATAAGAATAAGAATAATTGATGTTCTTGTTGAAAGGGTTGGAATATGTTTGGGAATAATCATTGCATGATTTAATAAGTGAGTTCCCTTAAAAAGCTCTTTAATGACAAAGGGTAGATGAGTGGAAGGCGTTTTGGAATTGTTGGAGTATATATATATGAATGGTTACCTCATTCTTAAAGTGCTCTTGAACTTAATGATTAAGCTCACATTTCCTAAATGTCATGCCTTTATCTTAGCCCCATTACAAAAAAAAAAAGACCTTTTGATTGATGCATGATTGTAATTTTGTAGTGGAGATTTGATTAATAAGCAAGCCTATGGTAATATTCTTTCATTGATTGTTATGAGTGTAAACACCACCATGATCAAACACTTGTAAGAGTTGGTGAGGGAGCGACAACATAGGTTATGCATGGAAAACCACTTAATTGCATGGGTATCGATTTTGTTCGATTCGATATTGATTGCGGACTTAGGGATAGAGAAGTCTTGGTGCATTCTTATAACTCTTGAACTTAACAAAATTTATCTTGTTTAGTGTTTTGATTTTAGCCTTGCTTGGGGACAAGCAAGGAATTAAGTGTGGGGTAGTTGTTTAGATCATTTTTGTACTTGTTTTTAGTATGATTTTTATGTGTTTTTAGTTAATGTTTCATTTGATTTTTGTTTAAAGTTTGTTTGAAGTGTTTATTTTAGGAAATAGTGCAGGAAAAGCATGAATCAAGCAAGACATGGCCAAGCCAAATCAAGCTTGGCCGTGTCACCTCAAAGGAAATGAAGGCAGAGCTTGACACACCCATGAGACATGGCCAAGCCACTGGCCGTGTCTCACTTAAAGACCAAAACCAAAGAAACCAAGAAAGAAAAGAAAATACGCAGTACTTGACACACTCACATGACATGGCCATGTCACTTGAAGCTTGGCCATGTCTGCTCGTCTTGGCCATGTCTTTGCCCATGTCTGATCGTCTTGGCCATATCGCTTGAAGCTTGGCCATTTCTCATTGTCTTGGCCGTGTTTCATCCTAAGAAAATAAAATCATATGAAAATTGAAGCAGTGTTGAACACAAGCACCATCTTGGCCATGTCTCTGCCCATGTCGCTCGAAGCTTGGCCATGTCGCTTGAAGCTTGGCCATGTCCAAGAAAAAATTGGTAGGCATGGCCATGTCACCCTTATCTTGGCCATGTCCCTCAAAGAAATTGAAGCAGTGACTGACACTGGCAAGAGACACGGCCAAGCCATTGGCCGTGTCTCACCTAAAGAGCAAAATGCAAAGAACAAAGAAAGAAAAGAAAGAAGGCAGAAGGCGACACTGGCAAGTGACATGGCCAAGCCACTGGCCATGTCACATGACACGGCCAGGAGCTTGGTCGTGTCACCACTTGAGAACAAAGAAAAGAAAGAAGGCAGAAGATGACACTGGCAAGAGACATGGCCAAGCCACTGGCCATGTCACATGACATGGAGGAGCTTGGCCGTGTCACCCTTAATATATATAAATTCTTTTGCATGAAACAAGAGGGAGGTTGAATTGAGAGGGGGAGACGGCTAGGGTTTTTGAAAAAGAAAGGAGAAAGAGAAAAAATAAAGAAAATAGTGGAAAAAAACGATTTGGGGAGAGGAGAGAGTGACACTCTCCTGGTCCCTTCATCTTCATCCTCCATTTCTATCCTCTCCATCTTCCATTGACATGCTTCAATTTGGTTCTTTGGGATAAATTGGGTTAACAAGCTCTTGAGGGTTGATGTAATATCCTCATTTATGCCCTAGAAGTTTTGTATGTTGTTGTTATTGTGGTTGTTTTAAATTGCAAGATAAAGAATTGGGAAAAGAAAAGTATATGTGTTTTGGGAAGGATTTAGGGTTTAGAGAGAATGGTATATGTTGTGTATATGTTGATATATATAACATATAAATGGGTCAAAGAAGAGTCAAGGTGTTGGTTAGTGGAAGAAGATATTTTATTGTTGAGTGTGTAAATATATATATGGGCTTATATAAGACAAAAGGTTAGTTATATGGTTAAGGGCCTTGAGGTAATTTACTTTTGGAAATTTTGTGGTGGAGATTAAAAGGAAGATTGACTTTGTGATTTTTGATCATTTTCTCTTCCTCTTGATGGTAGTGGCCGGCTCTCCATTAGCAAAAGGGAAGGAGAAGTGTTCTTGATAGTTAGATCAAGATTGAAGGGAGAATTGAAGAATCAAGTTGAAGATTTGTGGAATTTCTTCACTTTAGGTAAGTAATTTCTTGTTTTCTTTTATTAATTTGGAAATTGTGGTTAAGGTGTATTGAGAATTGTTGAGATGATGATTTAGTGTGTTGATGTGTGTTTATAAGTGTTAGAGTTGATTGTAAGTTAAAAATTGGAGGTTGTGTTGGTTTGGTTGTGATTATGGAAAAATAAGTGAAGATTGATAGTGGAAAATCAAGAGTAGAGTTTGAGTTAGGGTTTTGAGATGGTGTTTGTTTAATTGTGATATTAAGGTGTTTTAAAGTGATTATTGTAATGAATATGTATTTAGAACATTGATGATGATCATTTGAAGCATGTGGTATGATGTATA
Source organism: Garcia nutans (assembly GCA_947685225.1). NCBI lineage: Eukaryota > Viridiplantae > Streptophyta > Magnoliopsida > Malpighiales > Euphorbiaceae > Garcia > Garcia nutans. The sequence goes on along the minus strand of CANTUV010000024.1, from coordinate 7,048,824 downwards.
TTGAGTTTTAATGCATTTGGAAGAGAGTTGGTTACATTTAGGGTTTTGGTTTTGGGAGACACGGCCAAAGGCCATGTGAGACACGGCCAAGTCATATGATTTTGGACGTGTTGGATTAATTTTTGGGTGACACAGCCGTGTTCCCAAGCCGTGTGAGCTACTGTGAGTTTTGGTTGAAGAGACACGGCCGTGTCCCTAAGCCGTGTTTGCTACTGCCAAAGTTGAATTGAGAGACACGGCCACAAGCTTGGCCGTGTCCCTCATGTGTGCTGCCCGTGTCCATCAAATGAGTTGGTTAGGGTTTTGTTTCTTTGTTCTTTTTGCATTGTTTTGGTTCTTCAAAGGTGGGTTGGTTCTTAAACCTAACCCTAAACACTTTAAACACACTTGAATCAATGAATGAACTAATCAAATGCATATGGAAGATCCTAAAGCTATGAATCATATAAGTTGTTCTTTGCCCTAATTGCATTGTTGAGATTTAAACAAGGTTAGGTTATGCATTGTGAAAGGTATTGTATTTTATGAGTAATGTACCTTGAAATGTTGTATCAAAGATGAAATGATAATTCAAATAAGATATGATGAATGATGCTATATGAGATATAATGTGATCATGGATGAGATAAGTATACACTTGATTAATGAAGTGTTATATTGTGAAATGAAATGTGAGGCCATTGTTATTGGCTATGATGATAATATTGAGAGAATGAAGGCATGTTTGCCTAAATGTTGATGAGAATTGAGAATGGAAATGATAATTGATATGTAAATGAATTGTGTGGCTAATGTGTTATTCCATTTTCAGAGTATGTTATTGGTGGCATGCCTAATGATAGTAACAATCTCTTGAAGTTAGGTTGGATTGAATCCTTGAAGCCTAATTGAGATGTTACCACCCTTGAAGCTAGGTTGGGTTAGTTCTTGAAGCCAAGTTGGGTAGAAGCTTAGCATGCTTTGCTCCCCTTGAAGCTTGGTTGAACTTAATCCTTGAAGCCTAGTTGGGTCTATGATATTGATATTGATAAATGTGATGATAGAACCAAAACATTAACTCTGAAAATTGAATGGCATATTAGTGTGTCTTGGGCCCATGCTTGTCTATGGTTAATGTGAGTCATGAATGATGTTTGTTTTGCTTTGTATTGATGATTAAATGAATACTAATGAGGTATATGAAAAGATAATAAAATGTGGTATGTAATGTGAAAGTATATTGTTAATTTTGCATATATGATGTTACATATATATTATGGTTTGAGAAATGACATTGCATTGCACGAAGTCATATCATTAGCATGATTATCTTACTAAGCTCTTGGCTTAGCGCGATAGTGTTTAATCGCGCAGGTGATAGAACTGTTAGAATCGAACCCGAGAGCTCTTCGAGACCGAGTGAGGGTAGACATTGAAGAGTTGATTTTGGAGACTTAAAGATCAAAGGAGATTTGCCAATCATGTATAACTCTTTTTATATTTTGTAAAGTATTGATTAAATGTACATATTTGTATATTCGTAAATATGGAATTAAGTGTTTTCAAATATGTAAATATTTTATGACTTCCGCTGTGAAATAACTATATGTATGTATATATATATCTAATGTGTTTTATTTTAAAAGTAAATGATCTATTTTTTTATATTATATAATGATAATAGTATTGTATCTATTTAAATGTTTTGAATGTTGAATAAAACCGTAGCATCCCTATGTTTGGTGCACTTATGCTACATGGTTGTAGTTGTAGTGTGTGTGCATTGGATGTGGGGGTGTTACAATTGTTTTGGTATCAGAGCCTAGGTTTGAGATTCTCAACCTAGGTAATATGTTATAAAAAGAATATTTTGAATTAAAAAGTGAGTTTTTGAAAGAAAATACATGTTTGGGATTGGCAATCTTTGATCTTTAATAAGGTGTGTCCTTTTTTGTGTTTGCAGTGTAGGTGTTGATGGATCCTCATTTGAGACAATCGGTTGAGAGTAGTGAGGAGAGCGTTGCTCCTGAGGATGGAGCTAGGGTTGATAGTGCTGGTGAGGCACCTGTTTCTGGGTCGGGTAGACCAGTAGGTGATGAGGTTCCGCCAGCCTGGTTTAGGAATATGATGGAGACTTTCAGGCAAGCGCCAGTACAACCAGTGCCACCACCCCCTCAGTCTTTGGTACCAGTGAGGCACTATGACAAGTTAAGGAAGTATGGAGCTGAGGATTTTATTGGTACCACTGATCCAGCTGTGGCAGAACAGTGGCTTGACAAAGTTCAGAGGATCTTTATTCAGTTACAAGCCACCCCTGAGGAAAAGTTTGACTATGCAAGATCTTTGCTACAGAAGGATGCCTACGATTGGTGGAAGACTGTGCCACATTCCATGGAAGATCCACCAACTTTGTCATATGCAGATTTCTTGAGGGAATTCGAGTTGAAATATACTCCTAGGGAGTATAAGGATATGAAGAAGATGGAATTCTTGAGCTTGAAGCAAGATAACAAGACTGTTACTGAGTATGAAGTTGAGTTTATTCGACTGAGTCAATATGCTGGGGGCATCATTGCTGATGAGATAGATAGATGTCGGAGGTTTCGGGAGGGATTGAGACCCTCTATCATGTGCTTAGTGGCCGGGTCTAGATATCACGATTTCTCCCAGCTAGTGACAGCAGCTCGAGATGTAGAAAGGGCTCAAGTGATTGCAGCTGCATCAGAGGAAGAGGTCAGAGTGAGAAGGCCTCAGTTTGAGGCAGGGTCTTCTTCAGTGAAGAGGGGTAGAGGAAGCTTTGTTCCTCGGAGTATTAGGAGCCAGAGACCAGCAGGTAGATCAGTGCAGTTCCAGAGACAAAGATTCAGACCTGCAGCTTCAGTGGCAAGTGCTCCAACCCCTATGGTTCAGAGATCCACTTTACCTATCTGCATCCATTGTGGGAGGCCACATGGTGGTCCTTGTTGGAAGGCTGGTGTTGCAGGGGTTTGTTTCAGGTGTGGGTCACCGGATCATTTTGTGAGAGACTGTCCGGAGAGACAGGAGTTTATGCCAGTTGATTCTGCCGCTTCTCGAGCCAGTGTGAGGGGAGGTAGAGGAGGCAGAGGTGCCAGCCGAGGTGGTAGAGCAGGGTTCAGTTCTAGAGGTGGTGCTACATCCAGGGAAACTAGACCGGAGGAGGTTGGTTCTTCCCAGAGGATGTATGTTATGCAGAGACAGCCGGATGCATCGGCGGTCATAGCTGGTACTTTTTCTTTATTTGATACTGCAGTGCTTGCTTTGATTGATCCGGGTTCCACCCATTCTTATATTAGTGCATCTGTATTGCCTGTGTTTGATGTGCATGCTGAGTCCCTAGGATTTGATGTTTTGGTGACAAATCCGTTAGGGCATAGTGTGATTGTGAGTAAAGTGCATCGAGATAGTGCAGTGAGGGTGCAGGGTGAGGAGTTCCTTGGAGATTTGATTGAGATGCCATTTAAGGAATATGATGTGATTTTAGGCATGGATTGGCTATCTCGACATGGAGCTGTGGTGGATTGTAAAAAGAAGATTGTTTCTTTGAGAACTAGTGATGGTAGAGAGGTGATAGTATCTAATGAGCAGGAACAGTTAGCCTCCTTATTTGTTTCAGCTGTTGCAGCCAGGAGGTTGATTAGAAAGGGATGTGAAGCTTATCTTGCTCATGTGATAGATACTAGAGTAAGAAGTTCTCCTATTGATAGCATTGCCACAGTTGCAGAGTTCCCTGATGTGTTTCCTGAGGAGTTGCCAGGATTGCCGCCTGAGAGAGAGGTGGAATTTGGTATTGAATTGTTGCCTGGTACCACTCCTATCTCGATTACTCCTTACAGAATGGCACCAGCAGAACTAAGAGAGTTAAAAGTGCAATTACAGGAGCTGTTGGATAAGGGATTCATTCACCCCAGTGTTTCTCCTTGGGGAGCTCCTGTGCTGTTTGTGAAGAAGAAAGATGGTACCATGAGATTGTGTATCGACTATAGGCAATTGAACAAGGTGACAATTAAGAATAAATATCCTTTGCCTAGAATCGATGATCTCTTTGATCAATTGAAGGATGCAGCTGTGTTTTCTAAAATTGATTTAAGATCTGGGTACCATCAGCTGAGAGTCAAAGCTGAAGATGTTCCGAAGACCGCATTTCGGACCAGGTATGGGCATTATGAATTTTTAGTTATGCCTTTTGGTCTGACGAATGCACCTGCAGCTTTCATGGATTTGATGAATAGGGTGTTTAGGCCCTATTTGGATCAGTTTGTAGTGGTCTTCATCGATGATATTCTGGTGTATTCGAGGAATGAAGAGGAACATGATATGCATCTGCGGATTGTGTTGCAGATCTTGAGAGAGAAGCAATTATTTGCCAAATTGTCGAAGTGTGAGTTCTGGTTGGATCAAGTAGCTTTTCTTGGACATATTGTTTCAGCAGAAGGCATCAGAGTTGATCCGAGTAAAGTTGAAGCAATTTTGAATTGGAATCCACCCAAGTCAGTGACAGAGGTTAGAAGTTTTCTGGGTTTGGCAGGCTATTACCGGCGGTTTGTGAAAGGGTTTTCTTTGATAGCTACTCCACTCACCAGATTGCTTCGTAAGGGAGTGAGATTTGTGTGGACGGATCAGTGTCAGGCTAGCTTTGAGCAGTTGAGAGATATGTTGACTCAAGCGCCTGTTCTTACTTTACCTGTAGAAGGCAAACCATATGTGATCTACAGTGATGCGTCACATAGTGGTTTGGGATGTGTGCTGATGCAGGAAGGGAAAGTTATAGCTTATGCATCTCGTCAGTTGAAACCGCATGAGCTTAACTACCCCACCCATGATTTGGAATTGGCAGCCATTGTGTTTGCATTAAAGATTTGGCGCCATTATCTGTTTGGGGAGAAATGTTTCATTTACACTGATCACAAGAGTTTGAAGTATTTGGGTGTTCAGAAAGAGCTCAACCTTCGGCAGAGGAGATGGTTAGAATTGATTAAAGACTACGACTGTTTGATAGATTATCATCCAGGTAAAGCAAATGTGGTTGCTGATGCCTTGAGTCGGAAGTCTTTAGCTGATTTTAACAGTTTACTCGCTCTCGTTGCTTGTTGAGTTGAGAGCATTGCGTGCCAGTTTTGTACCTTGTGATGATGGTGCATTATTGGCACAGTTGCAATTGAAGCCGGTTTTGTTGGATCAGATCAAAGAGGCTCAGTTGACTGATAAGAAGATTCAGAAGATTTTGAGGTTCGGTCGGAAAGGGAAATTGAGCCCTCGTTTCATTGGACCATATGAAGTATTGGAAAGAGTTGGGCCAGTGGCTTATCGGCTTGCTTTGCCACCTGAGTTGGATCGTATTCATAATGTGTTTCATGTTTCTATGTTGAGAAAGTACAGGTCAGATCCATCTCATGTGTTGCCATTTGAATCTATTGAAGTGAGCTCAGACTTGACATTTGAAGAGGAACCAGTTGCTATCTTGGCACGGGAAGTGAAAGAGTTGAGGAACAAGAGAGTACCATTAGTGAAAATTCTTTGGAAGAATCATGCAAAAGAAGAAGCAACTTGGGAGAATGAGCAAATCATGCGAGAGCAATATCCTCAGCTGTTTCGGCCTTGATATCAGGTAATTTCGAGGACGAAATTTCTTTTTAGAGGGGGAGAATTGTAATATCCTCATTTATGCCCTAGAAGTTTTGTATGTTGTTGTTATTGTGGTTGTTTTAAATTGCAAGATAAAGAATTGGGAAAAGAAAAGTATATGTGTTTTGGGAAGGATTTAGGGTTTAGAGAGAATGGTATATGTTGTGTATATGTTGATATATATAACATATAAATGGGTCAAAGAAGAGTCAAGGTGTTGGTTAGTGGAAGAAGATATTTTATTGTTGAGTGTGTAAATACATATATGGGCTTATATAAGACAAAAGGTTAGTTATATGGTTAAGGGCCTTGAGGTAATTTACTTTTGGAAATTTTGTGGTGGAGATTAAAAGGAAGATTGATTTTGTGATTTTTGATCATTTTCTCTTCCTCTTGATGGTAGTGGCCGGCTCTCCATTAGCAAAAGGGAAGGAGAAGTGTTCTTGATAGTTAGATCAAGATTGAAGGGAGAATTGAAGAATCAAGTTGAAGATTTGTGGAATTTCTTCACTTTAGGTAAGTAATTTCTTGTTTTCTTTTATTAATTTGGAAATTGTGGTTAAGGTGTATTGAGAATTGTTGAGATGATGATTTAGTGTGTTGATGTGTGTTTATAAGTGTTAGAGTTGATTGTAAGTTAAAAATTGGAGGTTGTGTTGGTTTGGTTGTGATTATGGAAAAATAAGTGAAGATTGATAGTGGAAAATCAAGAGTAGAGTTTGAGTTAGGGTTTTGAGATGGTGTTTGTTTAATTGTGATATTAAGGTGTTTTAAAGTGATTATTGTAATGAATATGTATTTAGAACATTGATGATGATCATTTGAAGCATGTGGTATGATGTATATTGAGTTTTAATGCATTTGGAAGAGAGTTGGTTACATTTAGGGTTTTGGTTTTGGGAGACACGGCCAAAGGCCATGTGAGACACGGCCAAGTCATATGATTTTGGACGTGTTGGATTAATTTTTGGGTGACACAGCCGTGTTCCCAAGCCGTGTGAGCTACTGTGAGTTTTGGTTGAAGAGACACGGCCGTGTCCCTAAGCCGTGTTTGCTACTGCCAAAGTTGAATTGAGAGACACGGCCACAAGCTTGGCCGTGTCCCTCATGTGTGCTGCCCGTGTCCATCAAATGAGTTGGTTAGGGTTTTGTTTCTTTGTTCTTTTTGCATTGTTTTGGTTCTTCAAAGGTGGGTTGGTTCTTAAACCTAACCCTAAACACTTTAAACACACTTGAATCAATGAATGAACTAATCAAATGCATATGGAAGATCCTAAAGCTATGAATCATATAAGTTGTTCTTTGCCCTAATTGCATTGTTGAGATTTAAACAAGGTTAGGTTATGCATTGTGAAAGGTATTGTATTTTATGAGTAAATGTACCTTGAAATGTTGTATCAAAGATGAAATGATAATTCAAATAAGATATGATGAATGATGCTATATGAGATATAATGTGATCATGGATGAGATAAGTATACACTTGATTAATGAAGTGTTATATTGTGAAATGAAATGTGAGGCCATTGTTATTGGCTATGATGATAATATTGAGAGAATGAAGGCATGTTTGCCTAAATGTTGATGAGAATTGAGAATGGAAATGATAATTGATATGTAAATGAATTGTGTGGCTAATGTGTTATTCCATTTTCAGAGTATGTTATTGGTGGCATGCCTAATGATAGTAACAATCTCTTGAAGTTAGGTTGGATTGAATCCTTGAAGCCTAATTGAGATGTTACCACCCTTGAAGCTAGGTTGGGTTAGTTCTTGAAGCCAAGTTGGGTAGAAGCTTAGCATGCTTTGCTCCCCTTGAAGCTTGGTTGAACTTAATCCTTGAAGCCTAGTTGGGTCTATGATATTGATATTGATAAATGTGATGATAGAACCAAAACATTAACTCTGAAAATTGAATGGCATATTAGTGTGTCTTGGGCCCATGCTTGTCTATGGTTAATGTGAGTCATGAATGATGTTTGTTTTGCTTTGTATTGATGATTAAATGAATACTAATGAGGTATATGAAAAGATAATAAAATGTGGTATGTAATGTGAAAGTATATTGTTAATTTTGCATATATGATGTTACATATATATTATGGTTTGAGAAATGACATTGCATTGCACGAAGTCATATCATTAGCATGATTATCTTACTAAGCTCTTGGCTTAGCGCGATAGTGTTTAATCGCGCAGGTGATAGAACTGTTAGAATCGAACCCGAGAGCTCTTCGAGACCGAGTGAGGGTAGACATTGAAGAGTTGATTTTGGAGACTTAAAGATCAAAGGAGATTTGCCAATCATGTATAACTCTTTTTATATTTTGTAAAGTATTGATTAAATGTACATATTTGTATATTCGTAAATATGGAATTAAGTGTTTTCAAATATGTAAATATTTTATGACTTCCGCTGTGAAATAACTATATGTATGTATATATATATCTAATGTGTTTTATTTTAAAAGTAAATGATCTATTTTTTTATATTATATAATGATAATAGTATTGTATCTATTTAAATGTTTTGAATGTTGAATAAAACCGTAGCATCCCTATGTTTGGTGCACTTATGCTACATGGTTGTAGTTGTAGTGTGTGTGCATTGGATGTGGGGGTGTTACAGTTGAAGAAGCTTTATTGAAAGGTTTGGTGACTTGAGAAAGCTCTATTCCATATTGCAAAAGGGAATCACCATTGAAGCAAGCTTGAGTTCTTCATCATACATCAAAGTGGAGCTAGGAGGAAGACTAGTAATCCTACTCTTGGCATCTATAAGGGGTTTTTCTATTCTCTCTTTTTAATTCATTTCAATATTATTTTTGTTGTATTAAGAGAATTGATATTGCAATGAACAATTTGTATTTGATTTATATTGAGTTGAATGAATGTTTTAAATTGATGATGTTGAGCTAAATATCCATGCCTAGGGTTTGTAGTATATTTGATTGAATGCTTTGATTTGATATTTCCATTGATGTACCTTGTTGTTGGTTGATTGCATTGGATTGTATGCTAGGTTGATAGATTAGCTACCTATTGATCTTAAGATATTGAATGAAGGACCGAGAGGTGAAATTTGATATCGGAATTATGCAATCGACTGCCCTAAGAATGAATTAGAAATATAAGTTCTAGGGTTTATTAATTTGCAAATTTAAAACAATTGGTTGTTGTTGATTCATGAATGTGAAAACTAATGAATTGGTAATTGACTAATTAAACTTAAGAAACAAATTAATTACAAGGTTAAGTTAATGGATAACAAGAGAATTGAGCTTTGATTGAATGAACCTATAACCCTAGGCACCTTCCCAAGAATCGATTTGATCTTGTACAACCATCACTTCCATTACTTTTATTTTTAATTGTTTTAAAACCCCATTCCAAACAACGCACAAACTTGCATTTTTAAATTAATTGTCAATCAAGCTATTACGAACTACACCTTCCTTGTGAGACGACCTTGGGGCGATCAATTTTGCTACAACTACCTCGTATACTTGCGAGTGACGCTTGTAGTAGTACTTAACTCGAGTGCAACAAATTTTTGGTGCCGCTGCCAGGGAAGGCTGTTTAAGTAGTGATAGTTTGATTTTTTTTATTTAATTGTTTGATTTTTTTTCTTTGAATTGTTTGTTTGTTTTGTTTGATTTTCTTTCAATTTAATTATTTGTTTATTTTATTTAAGTTGCTAAGTGCCTTTTGTAAAGATGCAGTTTTCAAGGCATGGGGGAGTTTATGATAGGAACGATGAGTCTGAAATGGCATGGCATATAGCAGAATTGACGAATCGACTTAAGGTGCTAAATACAAGAGGAAGAGCACCTATGCCACGCCAAGAGATATGTGCAACATGTGGCAATGCAAGGCATAGTACAAATACATGTTCATTCGGTTTCGCATGATACCAAGAATGGCAAGAGGAAGAAGATGACTTTGATATTTTCTAGCAAATGGGTAGAAATGACCAATATTCCAATCCTTACAACCCAAGCTGGGGAAGCCAACCAAAATTTTCTTGGGAAAATCAGCAACACATTCCACCTCAAAATTGTTTTCAACCTTACCAAAGAAGTTCTTACTCTCAAGAAGAATATTCAAATCAAGATTACCTTAAGAAACCCTCATTGGAGGATAGTTTGAATGCCTTCATTCAAACTAGCGCACAAAATCAAGATCGACTTAAGAAACTCACTTTGGAAGATAGTTTGAATGCCTTCATTCAAATTAGTGCACAAAATCAGAATCGATGCAAGAAATCCATAGTGGAAGATGATTTGAATGCTTACCTTTAAATTAGCACACAAAATCAGGAAGGGAGCAATGAGAGGTTTGATTCTTTGGAGGAATCATTGAAGAGGGTGAAAATTCAAGTTGAGCAACTGGCACATCAACTCCAAGCACACCAAAAGGAGTAATTTCCTAGGCAATTGGAGCAAGTCAAGGTAATCACAAATTTGAGGAGTGAACAGGTAATATATTACATATTTTGTGATTCCTTTGATGCAGGTACTAATCTAGAAGAAAACGGCGAGGAGATACAACCAAACATAGAGGAGTTAATTCAATCAAAGGAGGAAGAGAATTTGGAAGCATCGACATCGAAAAAATTGCATGAACCACCAAATCCTTATATGCCCCCAATTCCATTCCCAGGTAGGCTGAAGGAAGAGAATCAAGGTATGCAACTTTCCAAACTTTATGACATGCCTTATAGTGAAGATAGTGAAAATAAGCTTGAGATAGCCATGACCTTAGAAGAAGAGCAGGCATTGCCCAATTTAGAAAATGAGGAGAGTAAGTTAATTTTAGATGCCGAGGTTGTTGAGAGGGGACTTGACATTGTTAAAGTGGATGAAGAAGTGATTCAACCAAACTTTGTTGAACTTAAAAAGTCCCCAAAAATCATTTATTCTACTCTTGGTGGTAAGGAAGAGCAGAAATCTGATATGCCCATGTTGCACAAAGACAAAGATTATTACCACGTTCCTATTACACTGGAGGATTACCCTAAGATGACCTTCACATGTTTTCAAATACCGCTACTTAGGCGTAGCAATACATCGGGTATCCTTCGGAGTTGTATGCTATCCATCCCTGCAGACATGAGTGACAATTGCATTATGGGTGGAAGGAGCCCTACACATCGTATATGGGAACGATGGAAATCAGGTTTCATCTAAACTCTCTCTTAGTTTATGCATGCTCACATTGAGGACAATGTGAATCTTTAAGTGTGGGGTGCATTTCGTGTTTTTACTTTTAACTTGTTTTTGTTTTAAGTTTTAGTAATGTAATGTTTTTCGTTGAATAAATGAATTTTGGGAGGTTCAATTGTTATAAATTGTTGATTGATGACCTTTGAATTTTTGAAGCATGAATTTGAGAATTGAGTAGAATTGGTACTTATTGTCAATTTTGTTGGTTTTTCCCTCGTATTGCCTTTAAACTAGTAAGTAATTGAGCCATCAACTTATCATTATAGTTGTGGGTGAACATCTTTGATTGATGAATTGCTAGAACTTGATTTGACATGCATTTTAAAACTACATAAAAATTTCAATTAGGCATCAAGATGATTAAGGCAATTAGGTGAACCCACTTTGGCTTAGAAAGAGCAACCCTATTTTCAACCTTAGTTAGCCAATTTTGAGCCTATTTCATTTTTCCTTTTCTTTCTTTTTCGCAAAGCTACTAACTTTGAATCATGCAATTTTGTCTCTTACCCTTCCATTAGGTCAAGAGCATTTTAAGAGTGTTTATGGCCGGATGTTGTGTTGAATTAAGTGTGGGGTTAAATTTAGTAGGTTTAAGATTGCAAACTATTATGTTATTTAGTTGCAAACCCTAAAAAAATAGAAAATTAAAAAAATTAAAAAAATAAGAAGAGAAAAATTAAAAAAAATAATAAGAATAAGAATAATTGATGTTCTTGTTGAAAGGGTTGGAATATGTTTGGGAATAATCATTGCATGATTTAATAAGTGAGCTCCCTTAAAAAGCTCTTTAATGACAAAGGGTAGATGAGTGGAAGGCGTTTTGGAATTGTTGGGGTATATATATATGAATGGTTACCTCATTCTTGAAGTGCTCTTGAACTTAATGATTAAGCTCACATTTCCTAAATGTCATGCCTTCACCTTAGCCCCATTACAACCAAAAGAAAGACCTTTTGATTGATGCTTCTTTGTAATTTTGTGGTGGAGATTTGATTGATAAGCAAGCTTATGGTAATTTTCTTTCATTGATTGTTATGAGTGTAAACACCACCATGATCAAACACTTGTAAGAGTTGGTGAGGGAGCGACAGCATAGGTTATGCATGGAAAACCACTTAATTGAATGGGTATCGATTTTGTTCGATTTGATATAGATTGCGGACTTAGGGATAGGGATGTCTTGATGCATTCTTATAACTCTTGAACTTAACAAAATTTATCTTGTTTTAGTGTTTTGATTTTAGCCTTGCTTGGGGACAAGCAAGGAATTAAGTGTGAGGTAGTTGTTTAGATCATTTTTTTTACTTGTTTTTAGTATGATTTTCATGTGTTTTTAGTTAATGTTTCATTTGATTTTCGTTTAAAGTTTGTTTGAAGTGTTTGTTTTAGGTTAAAGTGAAAAAACTCCCTTTGAAGATCAAAACAGTGCAGGAAAAGCATGAATCAAGCAAGACATGGCCAAGCCAAATCAAGCTTGGCCGTGTCACCTCAAAGGAAATGAAGGCAGAGCTTGACACACCCATGAGACACGGCCAAGCCACTGGCCGTGTCTCACTTAAAGACCAAAACCAAAGAAACCAAGCAAGAAAAGAAAATACATAGTACTTGACACACTCACATGACATGGCCATGTCGCTTGAAGCTTGGCCATGTCTGCTCGTCTTGGCCATGTCTTTGCCCATGTCTGATCGTCTTGGCCATGTCGCTTGAAGCTTGGCCATGTCTCATTGTCTTGGCCGTGTTTCATCATAAGAAAATAAAATCATATGAAAATAGAAGCAGTGTTGAACACAAGCACCATCTTGGCCATGTCTCTGCCCATGTCGCTCAAAGCTTGGCCATGTCCAAGGAAAAATTGGTAGATATGGCCATGTCACCCTTATCTTGGCCGTGTCCTTCAAAGAAATTGAAGCAGTGACTGACACTGGCAAGAGACACGGCCAAGCCATTGGCCGTGTCTCACCTAAAGAGAAAAATCCAAAGAACAAAGAAAGAAAAGAAAGAAGGCAGAAGGCGATACTGGCAAGTGATATGGCCAAGCCACTGGCCATGTCACATGACACGGCCAGGAGCTTGGCCGTGTCACCACTTGAGAACAAAGAAAAGAAAGAAGGCAGAAGGTGACACTGGCAAGAGACATGGCCAAGCCACTGGCCATGTCACATGACATGGCTAGGGGCTTGGCCGTGTCACCCTTAATATATATAAATTCTTTTGCATGAAACAAGAGGGAGGTCAATTTGAGTGGGGGAGACGGCTAGGGTTTTTGAAAAAGAAAGGAGAAAGAGAAAAAACAAAGAAAAGAGTGGAAAAAAAATGATTTGGGGAGAGGAGAGAGTGACACTCTCCTTGTCCCTTCATCTTCATCCTCCATTTGTATCCTCTCCATCTTCCATTGACAAGCTTCAATTTGGTTCTTTGGGATAAATTGGGTTAACAAGCTCTTGAGGGTTGAAGAAGCTTTATTGAATGGCTTGGTGACTTGAGAAAGCTCCATTCCATCTTACAAAGGCATAATCAATTGAAGGTTTGGTGACTTGAGAAAGCTCCATTCCATATTGCAAAAGGGAATCACCATTGAAGAGGGCTTGAGTTCTTCATCATACATCAAAGTGGAGCTAGGAGGAAGACTAGTAATCCTACTCTTGGCATCTACAAGGGGTTTTTCTATTCTCTCTTTTAATTCATTTCAATATTGTTTTTGTTGTATTAAGAGAATTGATATTGCAATGAACAATTTGTATTTGATTTATATTGAGTTGAATGAATGTTTTAAATTGATGATGTTGAGCTAAATATCCATGCCTAGGGTTTGTTGTATATTTGATTGAATGCTTTGATTTGATATTTCCATTGATGTACCTTGTTGTTGGTTGATTGCATTGGATTGTATGCTAGGTTGATAGATTAGCTACCTATTGATCTTAAGATATTGAATGAAGGACCGAGAGGTGAAATTTGATATCGGAATTATGCAATCGACTACCTTAAGAATGAATTAGAAATATAAGTTCTAGGGTTTATTAATTTGCGAATTAAAACAATTGGTTGTTGTTGATTCATGAATGTGGAAACTAATGAATTGGTAATTGACTAATTAAACTTAAGAAACAAATTAATTACAAGGTTAAGTTAATGGATAACAAGAGAATTGAGCTTTGATTGAATGGACCTATAACCCTAGGCACCTTCCCAAGAATCGATTTGATCTTGTACAACCATCACTTCCATTACTTTTAGTTTTAATTGTTTTAAAACCACATTCCAAACAACGCACAAACTTGCATTTTTAAATTAATTGTCAATCAAGCTATTACGAACTACACCTTCCTTGTGAGACGACCTTGGGGCGATCACTTTTGCTACAACTACCTCGTATACTTGCGAGTGACGCTTGTAGTAGTACTTAACTCGAGCGCAATATGTAGCTCAAATGTGAGTAGTTTTCCCACAAGCTCGTCGGTTCTCAATGTGCTAAGATCATGAGCTTCTTCAATGGATGATACTTTTGATTCAAAGTTCTTTCTAGCTCTTAGAGCTCTCAAGATTTTGTTGTTTATATCACCTTGATCATATATCTTATCATACTTCTTTAGCTCATTGACAATAGCAAGCAATCAATTCGTCACGTCGGTGACGTTTTCATTTGGTTTCATCCTGAATAGCTCATACTCATGAACATGCATTTGTTTCTTTGTGAATCTCACTTGAGTCGTACCTTCATGATAGTTTTCAAGTGTCTTCCAAATGCAATGTGCACAAGTTAAATGTTGAACTCTTCCACCTTCTTCTCTTGAAATGGAGTTCATCAAGATGGAAGTGGCTCTATTGTTCTTGAATCGATCTTTAACATTGACAATTGACCATTGTGCTTTGGGAAGAGGAACTTGGATACTATCAACTTCATGAGTAGGAGGTTTCCACTCACTTTCTACAAAATCCCATAGCTCAATCCCTTCACTATCTAGAAATAAATACATTTTGTGTTTCCAATAGGAATAATCCATTCCATCAAAATAGGGTCTAAGGATAGTGTTAATATTTCTATGAGAGGTTGAGTTTAATGAAGAAGAAGTTGCCATAGTGGATCAAATTTCACAATTAAGTTTAAGAAATTTCTAGCTCTGATACCAATTGTTGTCCTAAGATGGCAACCAAGAGGGGGAGTGAATTGGTTTTCTTGAGGAATGATGGCAAATTAAAAAACTCAACAAACAAGAAATGTAGAAGAGATAAATGGTTGAGTAGTGAGTAGAAGAAAGAACATACAAGATTTATAGTGGTTCGGACTTTCTCCAATCCTACATCCACTTCCTTAATAACTTGTTAAGGTTCCACTAACTTTGAAGTTTTACAAGCTCACTTCCAACTTTGGTGTTTTTACAAGTTCACACCCAACTTGACAAGTGTTTTCCTAATGCTAAGACTCAAATCACTTACAAGAGTTTTACCCAGGCTCACTCTTACAACCTAAGTGTTTCCAAGCTCACACTCAAACTTTTACAATGGTGTTTTTAATGTTTACACCCAACACTCATTACAATTCAAATGTTAATTGTTGTAATAAAAGAAAATATGTTGCTTGGCTATAAAATTCAGAATCTCTTTTTTTCTTAACAGAATAATAATGTATTTATAGCCAGTGTGGTCTAACCAGCCGTTATAGATAGTGAGAAATAAGTCTTGGTAGTTTAGACCTTGTTAATAGACTGTTTGAAGCAGTTAACGGTCGTCCTTGATAATAGGACGGTCGCGTCAACGTCTCACGCGATCGCCCTTATATAAGGGACGGTCGCTGCATTCAAAATTGCTTCAACGGTCGAATTTAAGTGCTCTGCTGCTGGAATCTTGCCCATGCTGTAGTTGTCGGGACGGTCGCGCATACACTAGGTGCGGTCGCCCGTTTTGAATACTGAAGTGGGTTTATAACAGTTATTACACGTGGCATTCTTCAACTGGGCAAAATAAACTTTCGCCTAAATATGAATTTCGCGGTCGCCCTAGGTGCCAATTAGCGGTCGAATTGACAGACTCGCGTCGAACTTCTGGACACACCTAAGGACACGAATACTACTGTCAGTTTGAGTAGTTTTCTCTTGAATCAGTAGAGTGGTCACGGAATCTGAAGGACGGTCGCTACAACAGTAAGCGAGACTGTATTCTTCACCGTTCTTGTCACCGCGAACCTTACTGGAATTTGGATAATTTGGGTTTCTCATGTTGCGGTCGTCCTTGTTTGTTGGACGGTCGCTCATGTTGATGTGCGGTCGCAACTGTGGTCAAGTTTCTAACCGCGAACCCTACTGTGATATGGTTTCATCCTTCAATTCAATGGGACGGTCGTCTCTATGCTTTGTGCGACCGCTAAATGTGCCCTGTGTTGACTTATTTGAAACACTCTAATCCTTTCTTAAAACACATGTTAAATAAGTCATTTTATTTGAGTTGTCAAAGATCAAAATTGAGATCATTTGGCTAACAATGATGAATTTAGGGTTACTTAAAATTTAAGGTTTAGAGAAAGTTTAAAGTTCAGAATTTAAGTGATGGATTATAAAATGTTTGATAAATATTTCCTAAATAAAAAGTGTTTAATTTTAATTTAAGAAATATTTCTTTATATGTATAGTTAAAGTAAAGACAAATGAATGATAAAGAAGGAGTATGCTTTCTTTTTCAAAGAATTGTTAATGTTTTTAAGTGTGTGATATGATAATTGTGTGTTTCATTGAAAATGAGAGAGAAATAAATTGCCCGAACCATACTGATAATAAACCTAGCTTCTGAATAAATGTCTAGCTAGAGGGAGGACGCTTATAGTGTTAGTGGACACTTTGTGCCATCAGTAGACACTTTCTATTACCATTAATAGTGGACACTCATGCCATCAATGGGTCATTGGTCATATTCTCTATAATGAGCATTTACTTGTCATTGGTGACTCGTTATCCGAATTTAGGATTTAAAATTCAGTGTGTGAGAGCAAAGCAAATGGAATGTGCAAAGATAAGAAAACTTGTGCGATGTGATTACTTTTTATTAATTATATTGAACATTAAATTTATTAATGTTATGATAAGTCAATTTGCATTTTAAAATATTTACATATGTTATTTTTAAAGTGGTGATTCTATTTCTTTACATATGGTAGTTCAGTAATTATTTTTTTATGATATAATTTTTGGTAATTTGTGAATATGCAAGCATTTAGCGTGTTTGATTTATTTCTGACACGCATATTAGACATGTATGATAGACTCAACAAAGTGAGATCTAGAACTTCAAGATCAACTACAAATCAGAAGGTGTTTATGAAAAATTTAATATTATGTATCTATTTAGTTTAGATAGCAATGCTATAATCTTAACGACAATTGTATAATTATGATTAACCTAGAGTTTTATATACTTATAATTATGGTTTGATTTAAACTTTTTAGTAAATTATATTAGTTATGAAGAATGTGCAAACATATTGATAGAAGTAAAGGTATGGAACTAAATTTCATATGATTGTTGGTGAATTAATAAGATTGGAGTTGAGATTGTATGCGAGAAATATAGGGAGTATTTTTCTTATGTAGGTTGTGTTTTGATTGAAAAAGATATTGACATTGTTAATTTTTAAGGGAGACTCCGCCAAAATTTTTATTGATATTAATTTTAGTGTTTATTAACAGAATTGTTAGGGAATGTTACAGGTTATCTTAGGTTTAAAGTTAAAAAACCAAAATTAACCCAAAAGCAACCATAATTACGCTTCCACATTCCATAATTCAACAACAAAAAATCAAAATAAATAAAAAGGCACCAAAAAGTAACCAAAAATCAAAACAGAATGCTTGAACATTCATTCTTCATTTGAGAATTTCATCAACATTCTTTCTTCATTTAAGCATTTTATCAAACACTTGGTTCACATTATATTAAACGTCTACTCAACATAGCAAAAAAGCTAAATTTAACTTTCTAATTCCACCACAATAACCATTAATTACAATGTAAACATAAAATACACTATATAAACATAACCTAAGTCCTCACTTCAATATCAGAATCAAAATTGAAAAATATTGCCCATGCCCACAACCACTTCTCTCTTCTCCACCTCATATAATAATAATAATAATAATAATTATAATAATAGTGTTAAATTTCTTTTTTGAAGAGCGCTAATTGTACTTAATTTTATATTTACCTCTAGTATTGTGTTTTATTCTTTTAAGAATAATAATTTTGATGAATAGTTGAAGAGAATATAATAAGGCTATAAGAGTAGTCATCGTGGAAAGAAGTTGGACAAGTGACTAAAAAGATTCCATATTATATGTAGAAATAACAATTAAATTTAATAAAAATTTAATTTAAATAAATTATATTTTATCAGTTTTAAATACTGAAACAATTTCCCTTCAAAAAAATGATGAAACAATTTATGAATATTTTAATGTTAAAAAAAGAATTTTTTTTTTTGGGAAAAGAAAAGGAAATAATTTGAAATAAATAGAAATTTTATATTTTTTATAACACATTGAAATTCATATAATAAAATCACACAAATATCTTTACAATAAGCTCTTAAATATTTTAATATTATTAAATAAAAAATTAACGGTAGTAAAAGAAATAAAATAGAATAAATTTATTATCAATTTACACCTTATATGAAACAATTTTCTACAAAAAATCAATTGAATTTTCTTTTAATGCAATTGAATCCAATTCCTTGAAAGAAAAAAAAAACAATTTAACTCAATTATAATTCCACAGAAAATAGATATATATTTTAAATGAAGCCTCTAGTTTTGGAATAATTATATGCTACCTCTGAGGTAGTCACTCAGCATGCTGACTGTTTACAACAAACAAATAGAATTATTACACATTAAAAAGATATGACACGTAGATTAAATGAAATGTTTCATTTAATCTACGTGTCAGATCTTTTTAATGAATAGGACTGATGTTGATTTGTTTCATTTAATCTACGTGTCAGATCTTTTTAATGTGTAAAAATCTTATTGGTTTGTTGTAAACAGTCAGCATGCTGGGTGGCTACCTCAGAGGTAGCATATAATTATTCCTAGTTTTGGGAAGAATTTATTCTTTTCTTGACATCCTTTCATATTCTTCAATAAAAACACCTAATTTATTCTTCCTTATCCTTGAGAATCTTTAATTTCTTCCATGAAAACGCAAGTTGCTCAAGGAATATATTAAAAGTATAACTTTTACTTTGCAAGACTTTATTCTAAACACGAATAATTTATATATCTGCTCCTGTTATTGGAAAAACGAAGACAGAAATAGAGAAAACGATGTCAAATATTTGTTTTCTCGAGTTCCAATACAAGCTTTCAAGAAACAAACTACTAAGAAAACCTTCTCGATTATTCTCTTCGAGGGATAGACAAATTTCAGTTGCTTCAATTTCTAATAATTTGCACCAAATTTAAGAGAAATGAGGCAGATTTTCAGGAAATTTGACTCGAACAAAGATGGAAAAATTTCTCAACAAGAGTACAAAGCCATGCTTCGAGCTTTACGCCAAGAACACATGATAAAAGAAGTTCCAAAAATCTTTCAAGTAGTGGATTTAGATGGAGATGGGTTTATTGATTTTAAAGAATTTATTGAAGCTCAGAAAAATGGAGGTGGCGTTAAGATGGCAGAGATTCAAAGTGCTTTTCGAGCATTTGATGTGAATGGAGATGGAAGCAATGGCGGAGCCAGCTGCTCCGGAAGAGGGGGGGCTAAAGGAGAAGAAGGGGGCTGAGGGGCTGAGCCTTCACTTTTATTGCTCCGGCCTGCAGAAAAGTTTTTGCTCCGGCCGGCAAAAAGAATCCTTTAAAAATACACGTCCGGCGGCCGGCAGGGGGACGTTAGCCTCCACCCGACCCCACCTAGCTCCGCCACTGGATAAAAGAATTAGTGCTGAAGAAGTTATGGAAGTTTTACGGCAACTGGGAGAAAAATGCAGCCTTGAAGAATGCCGGAAAATGGTGAGAGCAGTTGATTCCGACGGAGATGGGATGGTTAATTTGGATGAATTTTGTACCATGACGACACAAACTGGTCCGTGATGATTACTGAACTTTACAAGGGGGATTTCATTTATTTATATTTTGCATTAGTTTCATGTTTGCTTGCATGTAACATGTGCAAATTTAAGGAAAATTATTTTCATAATTGTTGTGAATGTTATATGAATATATTTCAACTTTTATCTGATATATCAGAGAGATATAATTTATAAAATATTTTCAGTTAAATTTAAGAGATATTTTTAAATTTTATTAGAGAAATTTAAGATAATTTTAAAAAAAAATTGAAAATGTAATGTTAATTTCTTTTTTTATTAATCATCCGAGGACAGTAAATTTCTTTCTATCCAATTTTAAAGTAACTGCATATTTAGAGATTCAAACTCGTGACTTTTAATTAATCTATCTTGTGACTTCTAATTAATCTATCAATGATATATAATGTCGTTTTTTTTAAGTAATAATGGCTGCTCAGAAAAAAAAAAAAGGGAGCTATAATATTATCATGTATTTTAATGTCATACCAATGAAATACAATAATGAAATGATTATTTAAATATTTTAATATGGTTATATTTTTTCTTGTAAATATGAATATAATAATAATTATTAAAAAAAACAAAGAAAAGTGACCAAATAAAATTAATTTGAAAAATAAATAGTAAAATAATACCAACAATAGTCGTAATTTGTCCAAACATAGGAAAAGGAAAAAAAGAAGCTAGCAAGTTTATAAAAAAATTAAAAAAGAAAAAAGGAATGTAATTAACAATTAACATCTAATGTATAAAAAGCTTCAAAATGAATTTTTGAGTTTAACAACTATAAATTTTATAAATTATCATACAGATAATAAATTAATTATTGAAAATGAGAGATTATTAATTAAACTCTCAACAACTAAATAACATTATTGTTGTTTATATTTGATATATAATATACTTGATTCTATCAATTTGAGATAAACACAATATTAATTACTAAAATATCTTAAATTTTTAGTTTTTTTTACCCAATTTTAATATATTTTATTTTTTTTATTAAACATATTAGTTTAAGATTGTACTCTTGTCACACTGCAATAGCATTTAACAAAATTAGTGATAAGAATCTTATTAAATCCGGTTAGAAAAATATTTTCCCTTTGTTCTACAAAAGTTATTTACTGTTCTATTTTTGAATGTCTCAAAATAATTATCCACTTTTATTTATAAAATATATTTTTTATTTTTTATTTTACCCTCTAATAAATTTATATTTTAAATAAAAAATTAATTATAATTTAAATTATTTTTAAGATAAAATATATATATGAACAAAGATAAAAAAAAGAGAAATATATTAATTATCAATAAATTAATTATATTTTTTAAAAATTTATAAAAAAACAAAAGTGACAGCTTCTTTTAAAAGGGAGGGAGTAATAACTTCAACAGCTACTTTGTTATAATTCTTTTAACATAATGAATAAATAAAGTTTTCACTTTTCACATACATAATCGTGCGCACAAGTTTAAACTTTAGCTCAATCAAACAATACAATATTTAATCATTTTACTATAAAAATTACAAGATTACTTATAATTCAATCAGCAAATTTTTCGGGATGCGCATGACTGGAAACTAAAATTAGTACAATGCAAAAACAAATCATATTTTTTATTAATAAAAATAAAAAAAATAAATAAAAATCTGAAATTTCTGTGTTAGTAAATAAACCTAATTGTTACCACATGCGGTATTAATTAATTTTAAAAATATAATTTAAGTATTTAAAAGTTATATATAACTAAAGTCAAAAAAAGAAGACTCATTTCTTTTTTACATCTTTCTTTCTTATATTTTTTCCTTTCGGCAGCCCATTTAAAAATTTATTATTTTTCTCTTCTTAAAATATGAGCTCATACTTAAATCTTCTTCTCTACTCTTTTTTCCATCATTCTTCTTTATTATTTTAGATTTTGTGATTCTCACTTCCACTTTTACAGCCAACACCATTTCACAAGTCACTTAAAGCAACAAAAATCTAATTTTCTATCTTTGAAGGCAATAGTGGAACTTTAAAAGCTAAAAGGTACAATTGTAATGTGCTAATTGGTAATGAAGATTTTCAAATTACATATTATACTTTTATATTTCTTAAAACTATTAGTTTGACCATTTATTCTTGTTTGATAATGAATATACTTTTTATGAAAGCTATATTAGGTTCTTATTATTTTATTACCTTGATGCATTTATAAGTTGCCCCCTAAACTAATTTTCTAACTACGCCCCTGAACCCATATGAAGTGATTTTACAACTTTTATAACTATTTTTTCTTCTACAAAATTTGATTAGATTTAGACTAGGGGTGTTCATTTGGCCCGATAACCCGAACAAACCCGACATGTTCGGGTCGGGTTGGGCTAGCCCGAAATGAAAATAAGATCGAGCCTAGGATAACAAAGTCAAGCCCGATGTTTGGGTCTGGTCGGGCTTCAAGTATAAGAGAATTTTCGGGTTAACCCTACCCGACCTGTTTGCTTTAACACATATAATAATATTTTAAAAAAATATTACACACTTTCTTTCACCCTATACCCTACCAGTTATTACATTTTCATTACTCAACGCTGCCCCTCACCCTATCAATGTCTTCTCTCTCGCTGGACGGCGCCGTTCTCCAGTCCTCAGTAACCCACGCTCGGCCTCACCTCTCCACGTCAACATCGACACACCTCTCCATGCACCATCGATCGACGTCGACGCCTTACTACAGACTCTGTATTGGTCACTCCAGCTCCACGCTCGCTCCTACTCGACGTTCGCTCAGCCGACCTCACTCCAGCTCGAAGATCGCTCGGCCTCGCTCCTGTTAGATTCTCGCTCGGCCGGCCTCGCTCCAGCTTGACGCTCGCTTGGCCGGCCTCACTCAAGCTCGATGCACCTCTCCACACGCCACAGATTGACACCTCACTCCAGGTCGACCCTTGGCCTCGACGCCTCGGTGGGTCACTTCTGCACGAAGCTAGCTCGACCTCACTCCTGCTCGGCGCTTGCTTGGCCAGCCGCGCTCCGGCTTGAAGTCCGACGATTTGTTTCAGGTAATTTTTTTTAATTTCTTTTAACAGTGTCTTTTATTTTCTTGTTTCAGGTAAGTTTATTTTCTTGTTTGGTACATCTCCAGTGTCTTTTATTTTCTTTTTTAATTTCTTTTAATTTCTTGATGGGTTTTAATTGTTGTATTGTTTTAATTTCTTTAAGTGTTTGATAATCAAATGTGCTTACTGTCTTGAAAAGAAAAATATATATATGTTAATACCATCCAGAATAAGGTATATTTCAAATAATTAATGTTGTACAATTTGGAGAGTACCAAAACTTAAAAATTGGTAGAATTAGGTAGATTAGAATTCAAATATTTTTTTAATAGAATTAAAATAAATTATGATCATTACCATTAATGATTTGTTTTTTCATATTATTTGATTTGGTTTGGTACTTTGTTATGTTTAATGTTTTTCATATTATTTGGTTTGTTTGGTACTTTGTTTGGTAATTGTTTATACTTATTAGTTGTGTTTGTTGTGATAATTGTCTTTTTTTTTTTGTTGCTATTTGGTAGAATTGCAAATGGTTGCCAATGACCCCAGTGATAATGATCATAATGCCACTAACCTTAATGCCGATGCTTTTACCCCTAATCCTACTCCTACTGTTGCTTCCCAAATTGAGTCTGTTAATAAAAGAAAAGCTCCTCCTAAGAATAAATTCGATGTTTGGGAACATTTTACTAGACTTCTATTGAATAAGATAAAGGGTGAACAAAGAGCTTCCTGTAACTATTGTGGGGACTCCTATGCTGCTAATCCAGTGAAACATGGTACAAATACTTAAAAAAGACATATTCCAAAATGTACCAAATATCCATACAATGAAAAGAAACAACCAATTTTGTCAATTATGAACAAGAGTAGTGGTGATGGTAGTATATCTAGTGAAAAATCATTGCTTCCTCATAAATATAACTTTGAGGATTGTAGACGTGCATTGGATGAATTAGTGATATGTGATGAATTGCCTTTTAGAATTGTTGAAGGGTATGGTTTTCGTAAGTATAGCAACCAATTAGAGCCTAGATTTTCCGTTCCATCACGGATAACAGTTGCTAGAGATTGTTATAAGCTTTATCTTTCTAAATTCAAGAAATTAAAGGCTTTCATTAAAAATTCAAATGCCCATGTTTGCCTTACTCCAGACACTTGGACATCAATTCAAAATTTTAATTACATATGTTTGACTATCCATTTCGTTGATAAAAATTGGAAATTGCAAAAAAGAATTTTGAGTTTTGTTCCAGTTGAAAATCATAAGGGTGATACTATTGGGAAGGCAATTAAGAAGTGTATGTCTAATTGGGGTATTGATAAGGTGTTCACTGTAACTATTGATAATGCAAGTTCAAATGATGTTTAGGTCATTTTTGTACTAGTTTTTAGTATGATTTTATGTGTGTTTTAGTTAATGTTTTGATTAATTTTTGTTTTAAGTGTGTTTAAAGTGTTTGTTTTAGGTTTAGGTGCAAATAGACCCTTGGAAGATCAAAACAGAGCAAAAAATGAAGAGGGCAGAGAGAGACACACCCAGAGACACGGCCAAGCCTCTGGCCGTGTCTCATCTTGGAGGAAACAAACAGTGAGGGACACGGCCTGGAGCTTGGCCGTGTCCCAAGAAAGAAAATCAAGAGACATGGCCAAGCTTCATATGGCTTGGCCGTTTCACTCACCTCTCACCACTAAAGAAAAGAAAGAAAAGAAAGAAAGAAAGGAAGAGCCACAGTGAGGGACACGGCCAGTTGGCTTGGCCGTGTCCCATGGAGATCAAGAGACACGGCCAAGCCAACCTTGGCTTGGCCGTGTCACCTCATGGAAAGGAAGAAAAGAAGAAGAGACACGGCCAAGCCACTCTTGGCTTGGCCGTGTCACACCAAAAAAAACATATAAATTCTTTCGCACGACAGAAAAAGAACAGAGACGGCTAGGGTTTGAGTTAGAAAAAAGAAAAGAGAAAGAGAGGCAAACACCAATTTGGGATGAGGAGAGAGTGACACTCTCCTTGTCCCTCATCTTCATCCTCCATCTTCATCTTCTCCATCTTCCATTGATAAGATCTTTGAGGTTCTTTGGGATCAAGTGGGTTGACAAGCTCTCAAAGGTTGAAGAAGCTTCATTGAAAGGATTGGTGACTTGAGAAAGCTCCTTTCTATCTTCCAAAGGCACAATCAATTGAAGGATTGGTGACTTGAGAAAGCTCCATTCCATATTGCAAAAGGGAAATCAACCATTGAAGAGGGCTTGAGTTCTTCATCAAACATCAAAGTGGAGCTAGGAGGAAGACTAGCAATCCTACTCTTGGCATCTTCACAAGGGGTTTTTCTATTCTCTCTTTTAATTCATTCCAATATTGTTTTTGTCATATTAAGAGAATTGATGTTACAATGAACAATTTGTTTTTGATTTATATTGAGTTGAATGAATGTTTTAAATTGATGATGTTGAGCTAAAAACCGATGCTTAGGGTTTGTAGTATATTTGATTGAATGCTTTGATTTGATATTTCCATTGATGTACCTTGTTGTTTGTTGATTGCATTGGATTGTATGCTAGGTTAATAGATTAGCTACCTATTGATCTCTAGATGTTGAATGAAGGACCGAGAGGTGAAATTTGATATCGGAATTATGCAATCGACTACCCTATGAATGAATTAGAAATATAAGTTCTAGGGTTTCATTAATTTGCAAATGTAAAATAATTGGTTATTGCTATTTCATGAATGTGAGAACTAATGAATTGGTAATTGACTAATTAACCTTAAGGAACAAATTAATTACAAGGCTATGTTAATGGATAATTGAGATTTGAGATTTGATTGAATGGACCTATAACCCTAGACACTTTCCCGAGAACTGAATTGATCTTGTGCACTCATCACACACTTCAACCCTACACTCCTTAATCTTAGGTTTAAATTGTTCTTTTACAATTCCAAACAACAAACTTCTGCATTTAAATACTTGTCAATCAAGCTATTACGAACCACACCTTCTTGGGAAAATGACCTTGGGGCGATCACCTTTGCTACAGCTACCTCATATACTTGTGAGTGCCGCTTGTAGTAGTACTTAATTCGAGCGCAACAAGTTTTTGGCGCCGCTGCCGGGGAAGGATGTCGCAGTAGTGATAGTTTGATTTTTCTTTACAATTTAATTGTTTGTTTGTTTTGTTTAATTTTCTTTTAATTTAATTATTTGTTTGTTTTCTTTAAGTTGCTAAGTGCCTTTTGTAAAGATGTAGTTTTCAAGGCACGGGGGAGTTTTTGATAGGAACGATGATTCTGAAATGGCATGGCAATTAGCAGAATTAACGAACCAACTTAAGATGCTAAATGCAAGAGAAAGAACACCTATGCCTACTCGTGAAGTATGTTCGACATGTGGCATTACAGGACATAGCGCAAACATGTGTTCATTTGGTTATGGACAATATCAAGAGAGGCAAGAGGAAGAATATGCTTATGAAAGTTTCCAGCAAAGGGGTAGAAGTAACCCATATTCCAATCCTTGTAATCCAAATTGGAGAAACTACCCAAATTTTTCTTGGGAAAACCAACAGCACATTCCACCTCCAAATTTTTTTCAACCTTACCAAAGAAGTTCTTACTCTCAAGAACAATATTCAAATCAAGAGTACCTTAAGCGACCCACATTAGAAGATAGTTTGAATGCCTTCATTCAAATTAGCGCGCAAAATCAAAGTAAACTTAAGGAACCCACTTTGGAAGATAGTTTGAATGCCTTCATTCAAATTAGCTCACAAAACCATGATAAATTCGAGAAATCCACAGTGGAAGATGATTTGAATGCTTACCTTCAAATTAGCACAGAAATTCAGGAGGGCAGCAATAAGAGGTTTGATTCTTTGGAGGAATCATTGAAGAGGGTGGAAATGCAACCTGGGCAATTGGCACATCAACTCCAAGCACACCAAGAGGAGGAATTTCCTAGCCAATTGGAGCAAATAGAGGTAATCACAAATTTTAAGAATAAACAGGTGATATATAACGATTTTTGTGATTCCTTTGATGCAGGAACTAACAATGAAGAAGATGGTGAGGAAATGCAATCAAACATAGAGGAGTTAATTCAATCAAAAGAGGAGGAGAATTTGGAAGCATCGACTTCGACAAAATTGCATGAACCTCTAAATCCTTGTATGCCACCACTCCCATTCCCAAGTAAGCTGAATACAGAGAAACAAGGTATACAAATTTCTGAACTCCATAACATGCCCTATAGTGAAGATAGTGTAGATAAGCTTGAGGTGGCTATGACCATAGAAGTAGAGCCTAATTCTTCCAAATTAGAAATTGATGAGAGCAATTTACTAGTGAATAATGAGATTGTTGAGGGAGAACTTCAAATTGCTAAAGAGAATGTAGAACACATTCAACCAAACTTGGTTGAACTTAAAAAAACCCCAGAAATTTTGAAAGATGTTTTGGTTGGGGAATAAAGTATGCAACAAATTATCATCTCTCCCATCTTGGTGGTGAGAACGAGCAAAACCAATATAAAACCATGTTGTAAACTGAAAAAGGTTCTTACTATGTCCCTATAGCATTAAAAAATCAAGCTAAGAGAACCCTCACATGTTCTTTTTGGACAATTGCTCCCCAAAGAATGCTACCTAGGCTTTTCAATACATTGGGCACTTTTCAAAGTTGCATGGTGTTTATCCTCTCAGTCATGGGCTCCAATTGCATTATGGGTGGTAGGAGCCCCACACATCGTATATGGGAACGATGGAAATCAGGTATCATTTAAACTCCCTCTGTAGTATGCATGCTCACATTGAGGACAATGTGAATTTTTAAGTGTGGGGTGCATTTTGCATTTTATGTTTTTGTGTTTTTACTTTTAAGTTATTTTTGTTTAAGTTTAGTTAATGTTTTTAATGTTTTTCGTTGAATAAATGAATGTTGAGAAGTTCAATTGTTTTAAACATTGCTGATAGATGACCTTTGAATTTTTGAAGCATGATTTGGAGAATTGAGTAGATTTGGTGCTTATTGTCAATTTTGTTAGTTTTTTTCCTTGCATTGCCATTAACCTTGTGAGGAATTGAGCCATAAACTTATTATTCTTTTTGTGGGTGAACATCATTGATTGATGAATTGCTAGAACTTGCTTTGACATGCATTTTAAGACTACATAAAATTTTTAATTAGGCATCAAGATGATTAAGGCAATTAGGTGAACCCACTTTGGCTTAAAAAGACCAACCCTATTTTTAACTTTAGTTAGCCAATTTTGAGCTTATTTTATTTTCCTTTTCTTTCTTTTTCACAACACCATTAGCTTGAACCTTGTTGTTTAACTCTTATCCTTTCATTAGTTCAAGAGCATTTTAAGAGCGTTTATGACCGAGTGTTGTGTTGAATTAAGTGTGGGGTTAAATGTAGTAGGTTTAAGATTGCAAAGAAAAATAAAAAAAAAAAGAAGAAAAAAAATATATATATATAATAATAAAAAATAAAAATAAAAAAAAAGAAAAAAAATATACATATATATAATAATAAGAATAATTGTTGTTCTTGTTGAAAGGGTTGGAATGTATCATTGCAATATTTAATAACTGAGTTCCCTTGAAAAACTCTTTAATGGCAAGGGGTAGATGAGAGGAAGGTATTTTGGGATTGTTGGTTATGTATATGATTGGTTACTTCACTCTTGAAGTGCTCTTGAACTTAATGATCAAGCTCACATTTCCTAAATATCATGCCTTTACCTTAGCCCCATTACAACCAAAATAAAAGACCTTTTGATTGATGCTTGATTGTTATTTTGTGGTGGAGATTTGATTGATAAGCAAGCCTATGACAATAATCTTTCATTGATTGTTATGAGTGTAAACACCACCATGATCAAACACTTGTAAGAGTTGGTGAGGGAGTGACAACATTGGTTTTGCATGGAAAACCACTTAATTGCATGGGTGTCGATTTTGTTTGATTCGATATTGATTGTGGATTTAGGGATAAGGAAGTCTTGATGCATCTTTATAACTCTTGAACTTAACAAAATTCATCTGGTTAGTGTGTTTTGATTTTAGCCTTGCTTGAGGACAAGCAAGGAGTTAAGTGTGGGGTAGTTATTTAGGTCATTTTTGTACTAGATTTTAGTATGATTTTATGTGTGTTTTAGTTAATGTTTTGATTAATTTTTGTTTTAAGTGTGTTTAAAGTGTTTGTTTTAGGTTTAGGTGCAAAAAGACCCTTGGAAGATCAAAACAGAGCAAAGAAAGAGAAAAAAATGAAGAGGGCAGAGAGACACACCCAGAGACACGGCCAAGCCTCTGGCCGTGTCTCATCTTGGAGGAAACAAACAGTGAGGGACACGGCCTGGAGCTTGGCCGTGTCACTCACCTCTCACCACTAAAGAAAAGAAAGAAAAGAAAGAAAGAAAGGAAGAGCCACAGTGAGGGACAAGGCCAGTTGGCTTGGCCGTGTCCCATGGAGATCAAGAGACATGGCCAAGCCAACCTTGGCTTGGCCGTGTCACCTCATGGAAAGGAAGAAAAGAAGAAGAGACACGGCCAAGCCACTCTTGGCTTGGCCGTGTCACACCAAAAAAACGTATAAATTCTTTCGCACGACAGAAAAAGAACAGAGACGGCTAGGGTTTGAGTTAGAAAAAAGAAAAGAGAAAGAGAGGCAAACACCAATTTGGGATGAGGAGAGAGTGACACTCTCCTTGTCCCTCATCTTCATCCTCCATCTTCATCTTCTCCATCTTCCATTGATAAGATCTTTGAGGTTCTTTGGGATCAAGTGGGTTGACAAGCTCTCAAAGGTTGAAGAAGCTTCATTGAAAGGATTGGTGACTTGAGAAAGCTCCTTTCTATCTTCCAAAGGCACAATCAATTGAAGGATTGGTGACTTGAGAAAGCTCCATTCCATATTGCAAAAGGGAAATCAACCATTGAAGAGGGTTTGAGTTCTTCATCAAACATCAAAGTGGAGCTAGGAGGAAGACTAGCAATCCTACTCTTGGCATCTTCACAAGGGGTTTTTCTATTCTCTCTTTTAATTCATTCCAATATTGTTTTTGTCATATTAAGAGAATTGATGTTACAATGAACAATTTGTATTTGATTTATATTGAGTTGAATGAATATTTTAAATTGATGATGTTGAGCTAAAAACCGATGCTTAGGGTTTGTAGTATATTTGATTGAATGCTTTGATTTGATATTTCCATTGATGTACCTTGTTGTTTGTTGATTGCATTGGATTGTATGCTAGGTTAATAGATTAGCTACCTATTGATCTCTAGATGTTGAATGAAGGACCGAGAGGTGAAATTTGATATCGAAATTATGCAATCGACTACCCTATGAATGAATTAGAAATATAAGTTCTAGGGTTTCATTAATTTGCAAATGTAAAATAATTGGTTATTGCTATTTCATGAATGTGAGAACTAATGAATTGGTAATTGACTAATTAACCTTAAGGAACAAATTAATTACAAGGCTATGTTAATGGATAATTGAGCTTTGATTGAATGGACCTATAACCCTAGGCACTTTCCCGAGAACTGAATTGATCTTGTGCACTCATCACACACTTCAACCCTACACTCCTTAATCTTAGGTTTAAATTGTTCTTTTACAATTCCAAACAACAAACTTCTGCATTTAAATACTTGTCAATCAAGCTATTACGAACCACACCTTCTTGGGGAAACGACCTTGGGGTGATCACCTTTGCTACAGCTACCTCGTATACTTGCGAGTGCCGCTTGTAGTAGTACTTAATTCGAGTGCAACAAATGACACAACCATTGCATATATGAAAAGAAGATTGATTAGTTGGAATAAGGCAGTTTGTAATGGAAATTTCATGCATATGCGATGTCGTGCTCATATATTGAACTTAATTGTGACTGATGCGTTAAAAGAATTGCATGATTCTGTTCTTTATGTTCAAAATGCTATTAGATATGTGAGATCTTCTCATGCACGTCTGAAAAATTTAATGAATATGTTGACATGGAAAAGGTGGAAAATAAGAGTTCGTTGTGTTTGGATGTTGCTACTAGGTGGAATTCCACCTATAAGATATTGGATACTGCTTTGGTGTTTAGGAAAGTGTTTGATAGGATGTTAGAGGAGGATGATCCGTATATTTTTTACTTTAAAGATGATATTAAAAAGAGTGCTCTTGAATTTAGTGATTGGGAAAATGCCAGGGTATTTATTTGTTTTTTGCAGGTTTTTTATCAAGTTACCTTGAAGTTTTATGGTTCATTATATGTGACATCCAATACATGCTTTAGTGAAATTGTTAGAATACAAAATTTATTGAATGCAAGTCATCGAAGCACAGATTTTTATATACTAGATATGGCAAAGAAAATGCAGGAGAAATATGACAAGTATTGGGGTAATATTAAAAAATTTAATCCTTTGATAGGTGTGGCTGTTGTATTGGATCCTCGGTGTAAACTTGAATATGTCGAGTTCAATTATAATTTGATATATGATAAACAAGTTAGTGATACTATAGTGAAAAAAGTAAAAGATTCTTTGAATAAATTGTATGAGTTTTATTCTCAGTGCAGTGGTAGTAGCAGCACTATGGATGTGGAATGTAATGAGCTCTTTAATGGATAAAATAGGAGATATTACTTTAGAGACAGATGATATAGAAATGCAATGGGATGAAATGATAATGAATAAGCCAAAAGTTACTTCAGATTCTACAACTGAAATTGATAAATACTTAACTGAAGATATTAAAAAAAGGTTTCTTCTTTTGATGTGTTGGAATAGTGGAAGGTCAATGCCCTTAGGTATAAAGTCCTTTCTCTCATTGCATGTGATATATTGGCTATGCCAGTCTCTACTGTGGCATCTGAGTCTACTTTTAGTACTTCTGGGCATGTAATTGATGAATTTAGGAGTTCTTTATCTCCTAAAATGACAGAGGCATTGATTTGCGCTCAAAATTGGTTGCGACCTACGAACTTCAAATTTAATGATTGAAATTTTGATCAGTTCGAAAAAACAGATCAAATTGTTAATGGTATATTATTTATTTCATCAATTGTTATAATTTTTTAATCTACATTATAGTTTTTATTTATTATTAGTATTTTTTTTTACTTTTACAGATGTTGTAGCAGGAGTGTTTCTAACTCAATAATCAATGAGTTCAAAAGATGATGCAAATAACAGCCAACTAATTATTGATTGATGTCTGCGATTTTATTTTAATATATTGGATTTGATATTTGAAAATTATAATTGTATTAGAATTAAACTTATAATGTATTGTATTTTGTTTCTTTTTCATGCCCCGCCCCCTAATATGGTAATTTTATTTTTCTTCTTTATTTTCTTTAATGGTGATATATATGTTTTCTTTTTTATTTATAATAGCATTAGTTAAAAATCATTAGCTTATAATGATATTAAGTCAAATTTCTTTGAGTTATATGTTTTAGGTTAAATGATTTTTAGGTAGATCATAAATTTAATTTTTTTAGATTAAATTTATTGATTTGATGATTTTTATGTAATTTTTATGCTATTTATGTTAGATATATTCTTGATTTTAAATAAATTGCTATAAATTCTATTTTTATTTTAAATACATTGATTTATTGATTTATGTAATAAAATATTTTTTAAAAAGTCAAAATTAAAAAAATAAAAAAAATAAAACTTATTGGCCCAACCCAGCTGTCCGACCGAACCGAGCTGGCCCGGTCCGACCGGGCCTAGGGTTTGGCAACGGGCTAATTTTTTTAGCCCGAAGAAAAGTCAAGCTGGGTCTGGGTCAAGGTGAAACTCGCCCCAACCCGACCCGTGAACACCCCTAATTTAGACTAAGTTCGAGTTTGAAAAATATCAAATTTTTTTAGAAACCCAACAGCAAATTTCTTTGTGAATTGTGATCAAGACCCTATCCGTGGACAGGTGAACCGTACAGGGGCAACCGAGTGTTTTCCTTTCTTCTTTTTATTGAAATGTAAAAATTATAGGAAAAAAATTACTTAAATCATGTATGATTGTTAACATTTTATAATCATTAAAACCTTAATTTATATCCATCAGACACTATGAAGGGGCTTAACTAAACTCATTATATTTTTCTAAATCTAATTTAAATTTATTTAAATTAATATATATTATTTTTAGTTGACTTATATATTTTTTATATTAAAACTATATAAAAAATAATATTTAAATTTAATAAAATAATAATAATACTCACATATATTAGAATATTTTAAAATAAATAATAAATAAATAAAATTCAAAATTTACGCAATTAATGCAAACACACGAGAAATTATAATGATATTTATGTTTGAATTTACTATGTGACTTTTTTTTAAAACATGAATTTACTATGTGAACTTGTTGAATAATATCTATCCTTTTAATTTGAGTTGCATAGTATTTTGAGGTATCACAAATTAGTATGATCTTTCTATAAACAATAATAATAAAAAATTGAAAATTGAAAAGCTAAAATAAGTAGTTTAAAAAAAGCCTAAATAAGTAATAAAAATACCATATCATTAAATAAAATCATTAAGTGTTAAATAATAAATAAATTATAATATAATTAAAAAAAAATTGTAATGTTCAAAATTTTAAATAGGAAACTTTTTAACTAATATTGATAATTGATAGTGTATAGTGATAAAAGTAACGTCGATAAATGCTATAAGTAGATAATAATGAATAGTATATTTCAAAATTTACTGAAAAAATTATTTTTACTGTTTTACTGGACGAAAAATCAAATTAGAATCAAAGGTTAAGAGTGAGGGTGCATCGTAGTTAAAATGAGATTGTCTCATCTGATTAAACTATATATATATATAAACATGTGTGTGTGTGTAATATTTTCTTCTCTCTTCTCCCATCTTCCACGCCTATCATCACCATCACCACCAAAACTTCTCCTTTCTTCTTTTAAAAAATTTAACTAAAATTTAAAAGAAAATTAGATCTTGTTATAGGTTTTTAAAAGAATAAGCTAAAAAAGGTGAGATTATCAACGAGTGATCAAAGAAAAAGAGGGAAAAGAGAGAAGAAGAGGGATTTTAAAAGAGGTATGTGCTTATGTATTTTTAATTTGTAAATATTTGAATTTCTATGAATATTAATGTTTAAATTGGTTGATTGAGTAATCTAAAATGAATTATTACTCAAAAGTATTGGTTAAATGGATTGATGAGTGAAAAATGAATTAAAAGAACTTATAAGTGATGAGTATGATTCATAATTTAATCAATATAAGAAATGAATGGTTTGATGTTGTTTTTAGACACAAGTGATGGTTAAATATTGATTAATTGATATTTGAGAAAAGTATGTGATATAGATTCTTTCATGTTAAAAAAACTAGTTTTGATTCATTTTTATCATAGATCTTGAATATATGATAAACATGTGTAATACCAAGTGTTGATCAAAGAATTATTCCGTTGAAGTGATATACATAATTCAATGTTAATTAAAACTAATGAATTGCCCAAAACATACTGATTTTAGATCTAGCTTGGAATTAAATGGTTAGCCAGAGGGAGGATATCCTTGGTGATAGTGGGCACATCGTGCCTTTAATGGACACATTGTGTCATCAATGACAGTGGACATATTTGCCATTGTACATTTTTGAGATTTGGCATTAAAATTACTACGGTGACCCATTATCCAAACCTATGATCTGAGTTCAATGTGTATGGACATATTTAGTGAAGTTATCTATATAGAAAATATATGTGAATATGATGTTATGAATAATTGAAGAAATACAAAATAATAATATAAGTCAATTATTTAAAATCGACTTACTGTATTACAATGTGAAAGTGATAGATAATGTATATAATAATATTTCAAGTGAAAGTTCTAATGCACAGAATAGAAATGTTATTTTCAAAATATTAAACTGATCAATAACTTTCTAAGTGTTATAATGATTGAAAGTGCATATAATGATATAAGATACAAAGTGCTCCAAAGTATAGTACTAAATCAAAGTGTCAAAACTATAAATTGAATGAAATTATCCTATATGTGAAACTAAAAAGTAAGACTTTTTAAAAAATAAAATAAGTGTAATATAAGCAATGTTAACAAATGAGAAAGTAAGTCTTAAATGAAATGATTCAAAAAGAGAAAAGTTGTAATACTGAAAGTGTAGTATAGCATAATGACTTTTATAAAGTTAAAATTATTATTTTGTGTAATCAAAATATTATGTTGGTTTGTTATTGAGAATATTTAATATATTGAAATGTTTATTAAACTGAGTGTTATTATTTTTTGTAAGTATTTTCTTTAATATTAAGCAACAAAATATGTTTATATAAGTACCACTAAGCTGTAAGCTTACCGTATTAAAATTTTTCTGATACGAATGTATCATGTCATCGGAGTAAGTTAAGAAGTGGAGATAAAGATCTCAAAAATTATCTACAGTGCATATACAAATCTTTTGTATATTGTATTTGTATGTTATGAAATATATATATATATATAATTTATTTTGGCTATTTGAGAGATCGTATACATTTGTAAACGTGAAAGGAATATATGTATTTAGAGAACGAAATTTTAGGTCTTAGTGAATGATTATCAAATCTAGTAATATATTATATATTTATTTTGGATTGACAAACTTATGATGACTATTTGATTTATATTTAGTATTTGGTTTATTGGAGATATTAGAGATTGGTTTAAATGTTGGATTTATTAGTGTTGTATTCTAAAGATTGTATTATTATTTGAAATTTTTTTGTTAGTAACACTTTGAGTTAAAGGAAACTTTGTCGATGAATTGATTAGATTACTGACACTATATTGAGTAATATTTTTTGATAGTTTTATGCGAGAATTGTCAGGAGATATTACATTTAGTGGTATCAGAGTTGGTTTAGGCATTTCTGCCATGTGGAGTTTATGAGAGAAGTGAAATGCAATTGTCTAAGTTATGTGAATTAAATAAGTGGATATGTGTTTTGATACAATTGATAAATTTCATATGTTTATGGTAGTAGAAGATTTTATAAGAATTTATTGAAAATTCATAGTGTATTGTTTGGAGTGCACTGGACCTATTTGTGAAAAAGAAGGATATGAAAAGAAAGCAAAATATGAGTAGTTAAAGAGATATATCAAAATAACATAGTGGAAGTGTAATATTTTATTAGAATATGAGGAATAAATTATAACAAATAGATAAATTTCGAGGATGAAATTTCTTACGAGGGTGAGAATTGTAATGCCCTAAAAATTTTTAAGTACTAATTTTCTACATTAAGTGAATATATGAGTGTAAATTAGATTTATTATAATATTATATGTAACTTGAGCATTTGGAACTGATAAGAATAAGATTTACTAAGCTTTAATAAGAGTAACATTAAATCCGAGTATGAATAATATCGGTATTTCTGAAAAAGATTTCGAAGAGGTAAGAAATTATAAAAATATGGATAATGGGGTTTTAAAGTAGCTAAAGTAATTATTTTTACAATGTTTCAAGATTAAAAGAAATTGGAGTAATAGTTAATTAAAGAAAATGAGTGCACCGAAACTATTGTATGAGTAAGTGTATTGGATAAAAACCCTAAAGCCTATTCAAAGATTTTTAGTGCCTTTTATTGCCTTCAAAAATGTCATACTCATAATCTCTACTTCCACCTCCATCTTCATCTCTTTTTCTTCTTCTTTCATTTCTCACCATAGAAATCATGGAGAATTGGTAGAAAAAAATAAGTTTTGATGGATTTTAGCTAATTTAAGCTTGATCTGTTGATAGTATATGGTATTATGTTATTATTTTATTTTATCAAATTGCAGGGATGTTAGAAATTAGGTGACAAAGTAGTTACAATCCTAGGGGATTTAAACTCAATATGAAACACATAAATTTTAAACTGTTAATGAAAATTAAATTCCTCAGGAGTTAAAATGAGGTATGATCGCACGTGGATGTATCGCCATCTGAAAGATGGCCTTTTGGATGAAAATTATTTGTTTTGGGTTGAAGATTTTATTGCATTTGATTGTTCACATCCTGAATGTATGGATGATGATAAAATAAAGTGTCCATGCAATTTTTTTAAGTGTCGAAATTGAAGCTACTTGAAGTCAATATAGTCTGCTATCATCTTCAAAAGTATGGATTTGTGCTAGATTATTATGAGTGGATTTTAAATGGAGAAATCTAGCGTACAGGAAATATCCAGGAAGAAGAAGTTGGTATAAGAGTTGATGGTCAACATAATGTGAATGATCATACTGATGTGATGGATGGCATATCATCAGGTAATTTGTACTAGCAAATGGTTTATGATGTAGCTAGTCTGAACTTCAATCCCAGTGTGGAACTGCCTAATTCTACAGCACAACATTTGCATAATATGTTTGATGATGCAAACTAGGAGTTATGGCTAGGTTGTGAAAATCACACACAACTATCAATTATAGCTCGAATGCTGTATTTCAAGTTTGAATATCACATTCCTAAGTGTTGTTATGATGAAATATGTCAGTTTATCAATGAATGTTTACCAACAGACAGTGCGATGACTGATGGATTTTATGACACAAAAAAGATTGTCAAAGGTCTA
Organism: Garcia nutans; assembly: GCA_947685225.1. Classification (NCBI taxonomy): domain Eukaryota; kingdom Viridiplantae; phylum Streptophyta; class Magnoliopsida; order Malpighiales; family Euphorbiaceae; genus Garcia; species Garcia nutans. The sequence goes on along the minus strand of CANTUV010000024.1, from coordinate 7,011,222 downwards.
AGATTACCCATGGAGATGATACACTATTATTAAAATGGTTGTATGTTGTATTGGGGGTGTCGATTAAAATTAACTAATTGCAAGTATTGTGAATATCCTCAGTATATGAGGAGGCAAAAAGGGGTTGGTTAGCATAAATAGAATATCCCATATAAGAAGATTTATTACTTTTTGCTGACTTCGAGGCTACAATGTTTGTATGCTTTAAAAAAGATTTCTAATGATATGACATGGCATACAGAACATATAGTAGAAGAAGGGGTAATGGGTATCTGATGCTCCTGCTTGGAAGTAATTTGATGTGACACATCCTAAATTTTCTATAAAGCCACTAAATGTGAGGTTGGGTTTATAACCGATGGATTCAAGCCACTCAGTCGTCCAGACAACAATACTTATAATGGCTAGTAATTATTACACCACAATTTGTTGCCTTGGTTGTGCTTGAAGGATGAATATATGCTCTTAACAATCATTGTTCCCAAGCTTAAAAATCTTAAAGATAAGCTGGATGTCTATCTACAACCACTGATATTAAAATTACAGATGTTGTGGGATGTTGGGGTATAAACATATGATGCATCAAAGGTATGAATATTATAAGAAAAATGTAAATTGGCGATGAAAATTAGTGACTACATTACATATTTGTCGCTAATAAATAAAAATAGCAATATAATTTATTTCCGTCACTAATTAGGTATATATGATATTAATTTCATCCGAATTAGCAATGGAGTAATTTCGTCGCTAATTTTTAAATATTTTAAAAATACGGGTGCGATTTTAGGCGGGCTAATTAGCAACAAAACTTATCTCTGTCGCTTATTTCATTGCTAATTAAATATTTTAAAATAGAAGTAGATTTTTTTGTGCAGACTTTTAATGTCGTTAATTTCATCGCTAATTTGCGACGAAACATAATTCCATCACTAATTTTAAATATTTTAAAATTTGGGTGGGATTTTCTGAGTGCTTTTAGCAACTGACTATAATTTCGTTGCTAATAGTGAAATTTTAATATAAAGTGCGTCTTTTTAGTGATAGAACTTAATCCGTCGCTAAACCTTAATATTTATTCTTCATAACTTTTTTCCTTCATTTCTTTATTCTTCCTTTATTTCTTTCCTTCTCTTTTTCTCTTTCTCCTTCTTCTCCCTACTTTTTTCTTCTTTTTTCTTTCTTCTTTTTTTTTTCTTCTTTCTCCTCTCTCTTTTTTCTTTTTCTTCTTCCTCTTCCTCCTCTTTCTCTTTTCTTCTCATGAATTTAGATTGAAAGTATGCATTTTTTTTTGCTTATTTATTTGTACTTTTATAATTAGTAATAATTTTTAGAATAAATATTATATTATGTTGAATAAATAATATTTAGTCAAAGAATATTTAGAAATGATTTGGTAGAATAATGTTTGGAAATTATTAGGTTGAATAATTTATTTTTACATTGAAAAAATCATTTTATTTTTAGATTGAATTAATTATTTGATTGAATAAATAATTTTTTGAGTAAATTTTTTGAAATTATTTGATTGATTGATTTATATTTTAGAGAAATGTTAGAATAAAAATAAAATTATTCTATTGATTAAATAATTTTTTAGAGAAATATTGGAATTTAGTGGAATAATTTATTTTTATATTGAACAAATTATTTGTTAGAATAATAACTTTTAGAATAAATAAATTATTTGATTGAATAATTATTTTATTAATTAAATAATTTTTTGAATAAATTATTTTTTAGAGAAATTAGTTATAAAAAATAAATTATTTTTTAGAAATTATTTTTTAAAAGTATTTTTTAAAAAATAAATAAATTATTTTTTAAAATAAAATAAATTGTTTTAAAAATAAATTGTTTTAAAAATAAATTATTTATTTTTTAAAAAATAATTTATTTTATTTTTTCAAAATAATTAATAATTTTATGACGAATTTTGTCTTCTTTAAATGATGACAAGATTAAGAAGCGACAAAATATATATAATTAGCGACGAAAAAATCCGTTGCTAAATACCAACGGACTAAAAATTTTATGGCCAATTTTTGAGCGACAATATTAATAGCTACAAATGAGATTCTGTCACTAATGACGGATTTTTGAGAAATCGTCGCTGGTTCTCTTTTTTTTTTTTTTTGTGACAATGCCTACCGGCAGAGGCACAATCGGTACAATTAGTAAAGTCAATCTAATTCATCCAATCGAGGCACTTCTTCGACTCCATCGGCTCCAATCGACCCAATGGTGCCTATGTATGGCAATATTAATATTCCTGGTTCATCTTTTGATTCTCCTTCTACACAAATTTCGACCCAAGTACACATGGGAACTTGAATCCTACCCCAGGAGTGGCTCATCTACAAATTGTTTGACTGTAATTAGGAATGAGTAAGATTTACATATATTACAAAATTTTTAGTTATTTACTCCTAAGTTTTACATTTAATTAATATTATTATTTGAGATTTTTATTTTTATTTACAGGCTCTCTCATTTGGGGCATTGCAGCAAACATATGAGAAACATTTTACAATAAAAGTTAGACATAGGTGGTTATTGCTGGAAAAGGGGTCACAAAAGAGACAAAGGCATTTTATTAGGAAGAGTTTCAGGTAATTTAAAAATTCTTATTATTTAAATATTTTTATAAATTATTTAATACATTGTAATAATTAAATAGACATATCATTCTATATCTTTTATTCTTGTAATACAAAAATATTTTTACTAGGATGAGGTAATTAACAGTTTGGTCAAGATCACATAGGAGAAAAAGGCTGCTGATAGGTATAAGGCGTTGATGTGCACACTGCGAAAAGGGAACAAGCAGCCAGTTCCGGATGCTGTATGGGAGAATTGACAACATGAGTGGTCTAAGCTAGAGTACTTAGCTATTTGTGAAGAATTCTCCATCAATCGCTGTAGTGAGATGGGCGGTCTAGGTTATGGGACATCGTGGCACACTAACAGTTCTATGTCGCATCTCCAACAGAAGGAGATTCTAGTTTGTCTTATATAATAACTTTGAATTTTAAGTTAAGGATTGAAGAAGGTGGATGGGGTTCAGGGAAGCCTTCAACCTTTTCTTGTATAAACGAATTTGTAATGATTGCATGTTATGGAGAAAGGGAGTGCATATTTATTATTATATGCATTTTATTGTTGAAACAATTAATGTAATATTTGTTATATTTTGACTAAAATATGTGGCTACATTTTGTCTGAAATATGTGGTTATATTTTGACTAAAATTTGTGATTATATTTTTCTTAAAAGGTATATTCTGTGAGAGTTTTATCTTTTTTATTTTGGTATTTTGGGAAAAATGGTTATATTTTCAGTCCTACCATGAAAACTCGGGTGTTTTTGATCATTTTTTGTTTAAAACTTACATGTTTCTCCACAGTTCGTCCCTTGAAACTGCTTTGTTTCTTGATTGTTTATGTCTTGAAACTGTTCTGTTTCTCCTTGATCATTTACAATAACCCACTGAATTATATTCTAAGTTTAAAACCCATGATCATTGTTTGTTTCTTGAAACTGCTTTGTTTCTTCTGAATCTTTGAATTAGAAAATCTAGATTGCATATTTCAATAGTCTTTCTTTATCACAAAGACACACACAAAATCAATTGACAATAACAGATAACCAATGGACGAGATGAGTTTGTAAACTAAAGAAATGAAAGTGTAATACCTGATATAGAGCTGAAAAGCAAGGATTTTGATAACCAAATTTAGTTTTTGCATGTAAATAAATGAATTCTTCTATTTGGGGTACAAAATTAAGCTTGACTACGACTTCTACATGCTCCCATTGTTGTGAACTTGTAATAAATATGTTAATTTTTCTGGTTTTTAGTTTTACATGCCATGTCTAAAGATAATCAGTATGCAAATTTGCTAGTAGTTGCGGATCATCAAAGTTGGTTATTTTCTAGTCTCAAAATAAGAATGTATATTGCATACTGACTTTTAATTTGTTGCTTTGATTTGAACTTAATTTTAGTGATTCCTGGTACTTTGGTTTGTTGTACTATTTTGCATTCAGTATTTCATTTTAATGAATAAAACCATACAAAATCTTCACTGGTCCATTTTAGTTATTTATGCCTTGCATGTGGTTTAGGTATATATAACTTGATTTGATTGATATAAGAAGCTGGTTACCTTGATTTTCAATGGAAGAATAATGAGCTGCCACTTCCTGGAGGCTTTAACTATTTTGTTTTGTTGTTTTTGGTTTTAGTTTCATGTTTATGTGATTGGTTTATTAGATTTTTTTTGGGGTTAGGTTAAATGAAGATTATTCATACTGATTATTAGCAACTTGATGTAATTTTTTATCTTCTTTTTTTCTCTTCAACATTGCAGCAAGGGGATTAATGGAATGTGAAGTGAGTAATATATTTCTATAAAGTTCTTGCTTTTGTTACCTAAAGCAAAGCAATATATAGTACTACATTAGGTTCTTTTTTGTGTTTATTTGGCTTATTTTTCTTAAGCGTTGAAATTGCATTTCTGCTTTAATCTTCAAATTGTGAAAGAAGATGTATTCAATTGCTCTACATGACATTTGCAGTATTACAACTTCAAATCAATATGAAAAGCATTAGAATTGTCTTGGTCTCCTCCTGTACTATTTGAACTTCATAATTTTGATTCATTGCAAGTATAGATGCTGCTGCTGATGAAGATGTGATTATATATGATAGGCTCTTCTTTTCTATTTATTTATTTAGATCCCATTTTAGAAAAACCTCAATTTAATGGACTTTTCTTCTCCTCTTATGTGTTCTTGTATAGGCATTGATGTGTAAAATGTAAGCTATGTTAATGTGCAGGCTAGGGAGCTTGGGTAGGAGCCATTTCCACATGAGATATTTGAAAGAACACATAGGAAGAAGGGGAATTCTGATTTTGTTGATGTTAGTTCTCAAAGCATTCACGTAAGCTAGATAACTTTTGTATTTGCATTACATTATGAAATGTAATTTATGATTAATGTCATTATTTAATGTTTTTGCTTTATATGATTTAGGAGCGATATTTACAGTTAAAAGAGCAGCAGTCCCAGCCGCACGACAGGCCCAGTGAGACTCCTATCATTAACAAGGCTGAACTTTGCCTAAATGTTGTCAAATGTGAGAAGAAACGAAGAGTCTATGTCACGAGCTCTAGCTCTTCTACCTACTATAATCAACTTGCAACACCACCCGCACCCTCTCCAATAATTGACTAGTCAGTTCTTGATGAGTTGCAAACTCTCAAACAAACATTGTCTGATATGTAGGAGAGAAAGCAACGATGCGAGAACCAGCATGAAGAGCTATTGAGCCATTTGGATGTGATTATCAGAAAGGGGCAAACTTCATCATCTACTCTACATACTACAAATGATGGTGCATCATATGAGGACTTTGCTGATGATTTGATTGCAGATTTGTAGGGTATTTGCCCTTTTTATTCATACATATCAAATATATTTTGTGACACTGATAATATTAATATTTTGGTGTGACATTGATAACATTAATATTTTAGTACGAGATTTATAATAGAAATATTTTGTTACAATTTACTTTTGTTATGTACATATACTATCTTATATATATAACAATATATTCATGTTTCTACATTTCTTTTAACTTTCTTCTTATATTTTTGTAGGTGAAAAATTATGTAATATTGATCAGTAAAATTTAAAATATAAATGAAATAAAAAATTAATGTTATTAAAAATAAAAAATATAAATGAATTTCAAATACAAAAATATGAATATAAAAATATTGAAGTATAAATGAAATTATAAGATAAATAAAATACTAAATATATTTTTTAAAAATACATTTAAAATGATTGTTTTGATTAAGAACCGACAAAAATCAGTTTCTAATAGAAGCATAGAAATCGGTTTGTAATGTATAATTTGTTTAGTCATCTAACTTGTTCCCAAAAAGAAACCTATAGTTTCGTTTCTATTACAAACAGAATATTCCATTTGAAATACATCAAATCAGTTGCAAATTATTAATGAATATTAATAGATTTAGGAGCATAATATAGGTTTCAATTAGAAATGAAAATATCGGTATCTATTAGAAACAAATTCCGTTTCAAAATTACATGGTCCATTGTCAACATATGGACCTTAAGGACCCAAATATAAATGAATATGTCCATTTCAATTAGAAACAGAGATGTATTCATGTCTAATAGAAATGGAAAATCTGTTTCTATTTGGGTCCTTATTTGGTGGTCGAGACCGATCCGGTTTAAAAATGGATCACGTCTTCCGTTTGTACTCAGATATCTAATTTCCATTTCTACTCTATTTCAAAATTAGAAATTGAACACTTTTTCCGTTTAAACTAATTAGAAACAATCATTTTAAATACAAATTTGTTCCGTTTCAAATATGTTTCCAAGCTGAATTAGAAACAGAATTTTTAGATTCAAAACTGTGAAAATCTTATAGTGATAGCCAAACTCATCTTGACCATACCCAATAAACACAATGTCGTGTTTTAGCATCCAACTTCAACCGCTCATGCTTTGGTATGTGAACAAATGTCTTGCACCAAAAAACTTTTAAGTGATCAAAAGAGATATCCCTTCCAGACCACACTCTTTCTAGAATATCATACTTCAAAGGGACATACGGTGAAATATTCAGAATATGAACCACAACATTTAACGCTTTAGCCCAAAATGATTTTGGTAGTTTTGCATGTGATAACAAACATCTAACTCTCTCTTTGAGAGTCTTGTTCATTGTCTTAGCTACACGATTCAACTGAGGAGTTTTTAGTGGTGTCAACTTGTGATAAATCTTCTGCTTCTTGTAATATCTCTGAAGTGATGCAATGTACTCACCCCTATTATCTGACTTAATATACTTTAATTTTCTCCCAGTTTCTCTCTCAACTAGGGCTTGAAACTGTTTAAATACCTCTATAACTTGATCTTTACTCTTCAAGGTATAAATCTACAGTTTTCTTAAACAATTATCAATAAAAGTCACGAAATAGGAGGAGCCTCTAATTGATATGGTCTTGAAAGGACCACACACATCATAGCGTACTAACTTTAATTTCTTGGCTTCTTTTCATAATGGGCAGAATACTTAAAAGCAACTCTGTTGTGCTTTTCTGCTAAGCAATCAACACATCTATTTAAATAAATACTGCTCAAACCGGCTACATTCTTCTTTCTGACCAGCATTGGCATTCCTTTTTCACTCATGTGACAAATCATTTTATGCTAAATCTCAGCTACATCATCTTTCTCTACTACATTAATTATACTTTTAGAGATTTTAGCTTGCATCAAATAAAGCGAAGAAACTTTGTTATCTCGAGCTATAATGAGAGAACCTTTGGTGAGTTTTCATTAGCTATTTTAGGAGGTATTGCAGTATTCTTTATCATCAAGCTTTCTAGCAGAAATCTTGATGTTAGGAACATGCTTTATATCTTTTAACAGCAGCCTAGTGCCATTGTTGGCCTCTAAGTGAATATCATAATCTTTGCACTACCATTGTTATCCATTTTAACTGTCCTAAAGTCACCTATTGTATAGGTTGTAAATGAGAAGAAATTCATGTTCAGTTGTAGTGACAATTCTCACATCATCGCTATCATCTTTCTTTTTTATTCTTCCCTTTCTTCTTCTTTTTTTTTTTCCATTTTCAGCAGTATTTCTTGATATACCCCTTTTTATGACAATGATGACATTTAACATTGGCAAATTTATCAGAATTACCACGACTAGTATCTCTACTTTTATCTTTATTATTTGAGCCCCTATTCTGACTTTTTTTCCCCTGATAGTTGTAGCTTGAATATCTGATTATAAAGAGGAAGCACTTTGTGAGCGTCTTCTTATCTCTTCATTTAGGATGCCATTTTTCACTAATTTCATTACAACAACATTTATAGGAGCAAAATTTGTTAGTGAAATCTTCACAATCTCCCAACACTCTAGCAATGAAGCAAGTACCATTAGAGTAAGCACCTCATTATCAAAGGCGACGTCCATGCCCGACAACCGATCTATAATTTCTTGAAACTCATTCAAGTAATCTAAAACGGAATTAGCTTCTCTATATCTCATCTGCATTAATTTTGTGAGAAAAATTAATTTATTATTGTCTATCTCTAAAACATATGATTCTTTAAGCTTGTTCCATAATGTTCTTGCATGGGTTTCACCATAGATATGGTTATACACATTATCAGCAACTAGTTGGATAAAACCACACATACTTGTTTGTGCTCAAATTTTCATTCTTCATTTGTCTTAACGTCGAGTTTACTCGTACTAAATTCCGATAAATGCATCTTTGTCACAAATGGTAGATATTTCATCTTGGATCTCCAAATGTGGTAATTTATGCTATTTAAGTTTATCATTTTGCTCGTATTTGTCTCTATCTCTTCGAATCAAAACTCTGATACCAGTTGAAGGGAAAATTGTGAAATAAATCTCAAATTATCGGCACAAGCAGGATAGGTGGATCAGTAGTAATTAATTAAAAAATACGTGCAAAATAAAAATAATTAATAAAAAGAGACAACAATATTTAACGTGATTCACCCTTTTAATATGGGCTATTTTCATTGGTCAAATTTTAAATAATTTCTTCTACTGATAAATAGTAGGATTATAAAAGAGAAACTTTTTTAAAAAAATATTTTAGAAGCACAATCCTAATAATTGAGATAAACTCAAAATAGTACTAAGTATTTTTCAAATATTCTAAAAATAAAACCTCATTATTTTTTCACTCACAAAAATACCTCACATTATTATTTTTTTCTCTCAAATGGTATTTTATATACATACCCACCATTTTAATCTCTTTCTCTCTCTTTTTCTTTAGTTGGAACCATGCCCATTAAAATGAGGAGAGAAGGCATTCCTCTTCTGCCTATCTGCCATAATTGATGGCTTTAGTATTTTTTTTATAAATGGTCAAAAAATGAGGCCTTTTAAAATTGTTAAAAATGGTGGCAGTACCCTTGTAGATTGGTAACCCCCACCCAGCACACACACTTATATATATATATATATATATATATAAAAATTTATATATATATAGTGTGAGCACTAAAATACTATAATTTTAATTGCAAATTATTTGCAAATTGATTGAACTAATAATAATAATAACATTTATATATCTGAAAATAAAACTTTTATTCAAATAGGACCATAAAGCCACACCTAATACATTCAAATGCACAATTAATACTCCAATTTGCAACCAACTTCTACAATATTAATTCAACTTTAATTTGTTCCTTTACTAGTAATTAGCTTAGCTAACATAATTAAATATTCAGAACACAGGTGAACCAGCAGAATGAGGAGCATCCACCACTAAATTGAGCAAGCTATTCCAATAATTCCCTTGGTCGACTTGATCAAGATTATTATTTATAATATTACCATTGCAGCTTTCACTTGTATCATTTTCTCCAACTATAGAAGAGTTATAAACCATAATATCAGAAAATCCATCCATAATATTAATCCCATCTTCATTATTTTCATTTTCTTTTGCTGCCCTAAAACTGTCCATAACCCATGCAGTAGTACTGCTATTATTATACGTACTACTCATTTCATGCACAGTTATTTCTTCATTTGTAATCTCTCCTTTGCATGTACTATTATTATTATTATTACTGCAATTAGTGAATTGAAGCTGCTGAGGAATAATTAATGAGTTCTCTTGCTGAAACCTAACCACTGGGATTGATAAACAATTTTCTGAAAAATTTAATGTGGATGTTGGAGACTCAAGGCTGTCGCCGCCGCCATCTGTGACACAAGACATTCCGGAAACCATTCCTTGCCATGCTTTTAGTACGTCAAGACACTTTGGTCTAACTGCCGGACCAGCAGCTGCTGCAGTGGTGGCGACGGTGGCTTTGTTAATAGTCAAACAGAAGCCAAATTGGTTGTGCAGAGATTTTGATGCTAGTTTTGACTCACGGACCAATCTGGCTTCAGCATCTAGGCGAGCACTCTCCCACTGAGCTATGTGACTTAAATTGGCAGCATCCTTAGAGTTTCCGGTGCCGGAACCAAAGGCATCCGCTTTTGGTTTGTGGGTCGCCGGATCTATACCCATTTTATCTAATCTTTTCTTCAGATGTGTGTTCCAGTAATTCTTGATCTCATTATCAGTTCTTTTGGGCAAGTGAGTTGCTATAGTAGACCACCTAAGATCAAACAAAAATAGATCCATTTTTTTTTTCAAAATTGAGAAATTACACTACAGATTAAATCTTTAGTTAAATGTACTTAACAAAAAAAAAAAAAAACCATAAGATTGTATGTCCGATGACGATCTTATGATAGCATATCTGGAGTTAGGACTCTGCTAAAAATCAATTATCATGTGACATGTTTAATGTGATGGTGAATTTGGTCAGGGTGGCCAATGAGTCATTGGATGCATGTATGATACTGGAGTTATTCACAGAACTGAATCTCAAATTCATGTGCTGATTAGAATCATATTTATAGAACAAAGAAAAAGCCAAAGTGTTACTTATAACAATGACCGAGCTCTAAATGTGAATAATAATTAACAAGAAAACAGATTAAATAGAGGAAAATTTTATAGAGAGAAATAATAAGATCACCAGCTTTGGAAACCACAATATTATTGGTAAGTGAATCAAGTCCATAATGCGACTTATATATAAATATGAGATAAGAGAGAAAGGGTACGTAGTTAGAGTTGAAAAAATATATGAAAATGATCTCACTTGTTTCCAAGAAGAGCATGAAGTTGAATAATTGTCTGTTCTTCCTGCAAACTGAACTTTCCTCTCTTAATATCAGGTCTCAGATAGTTAGTCCATCTAAGTCTACAGCTTTTCCCGCATCTTTGAAGTCCTATATAATGAATTAATAGGAGTTTCTATATCAATAATTCAGTAGAGGTGAAAGAGATATTAAATAACCCAGTTCTATATATCATAGCCTTTGGTTCACTGATACGACTATGAGTTCAAATTTCTAGTTAGAATCAAATTAATGAACCCAAAAAAGAAAACGAAAATCACCAGCTTTTGCAGGCAGAGCTTGCCAACTTCCATGGCCATGTTCTTCTATATAAGCCAAGAGCTTTTGATCTTCTTCAGGAGTCCATGGTCCTTTCTTTAGTCCTCCTTTTTCACAGCATGGAGATCGAACCATTTCTTTTTAATTGTTAATTTCCCTAACCAAATATAGAACCAGAGTATATAGAAATATGTAGGGAAATAATCGGAAATATATCTAGTGTAAGGACAACTCAAGCCAAAAGAAAGCTCAATGAGATTTTATATTTATAGAGGGTGATCATAAGGCTGGGGTACTAATATTTATTTTTTTTAATTAATATATTTCTTAATATTAATTCATTTTGGATTTTTTAGAACAGCGTATGAAAATGAGAGTCAATTAAATAATTGTTTTTATTTTATTTATATGACTATTGGTATGCAATTAATAAGAAGGCAACAGCTACATATATATATCATTCATTGCCTTTCTGCAGCTGTTAATTTTAAACGTTACAGCAATTTAATTAATTTCTTATGACAATATCTCTTGGTCTTGAGCTGTTGATATTATTAAAATTTAAATACCAATAGTAAGTTGCTGGTGCCTTAACCTAAAAAAAAGGCAAAATTACGTATATGGCTTATAATATATTCAGTGAAAGTTGGATAATTATATGGTTGCAACATGAAAGGTTACGAGCTTCTGTTATCTTCAAGGATGTCTTAGAATTTAACCTTGGAGAGGTTTATTTTGTCTGCCATTTCTCCACTTCCGTATACACAGTGGGAGTTTCGTTGATTAAAGTATGAATAACAATCTTGTCGATCATCTCAATTGTGAATATTTTGTGGCCTCTGGCACTTTGATTCGTGGCAACCTGGTTCCACTTGAACTCATCTCTCTTCAATCTAATCTCATATGCTATGATGGTTTATAGTTGAGACTATCAATGTTGTATAATTGTCCTTTCTTTTTCTGTTTTTTATGTGCAAGTATATTCTTTTCTTCTAAGGGGTTTTTTTGACATGGAATTGGGGTATTTAATTTTGGATGTATGGACAAGCTCATGACTTGGGTAGTATGACGTAGCGGAAGTAATAAACAAAGGTGCTATTCCTGTTTAGTCTAAGAATGCACATGTAATAAACACAAAATGAGAGAAAAACTTTTCGACTGAATTATTATTAAACTTTGAAAAAACTCCCTTATCACCTCCTAAAAAGTTACATTATATAGAGTTAGATTTATATAAATCTTTATTACAAATAAGAAAACTTGATAAATTGATATCAGACTGCAAAAAATAGAACGAAATGCAATATGAAAATAAAATAATTATATAGCTAGACAAATCGCTAAAATAATGCTTTGATATGATATTCTTAAATAAGAAAATAAATATTTACTTCATCATTCTCCCTTGCTTGGAAAAAACTCAACATCGAGTTTTGTAGTGCTGAAGAATCAATAATTGAGATACTACAATGACATGTTCATTATTCTGTAGAAATCGTGAATTTTCTGGCAAATTATCATTAACCAACTATTTCAACTCTTTAAATGGCTACTAAATTTCAATAGAATATTGAAATGCTTCCTAAATCAGATCACATATTTCAGAAAATATATTTTTATTGAATTGGCTGATTCTGATATTTGTAGAACTATCAACCAAATCCTTTGCTTCTTCCTCATTCATTGTTGTTGAAATATTAAGTTATTTATCTCTTAACAATAGTTATCAAAAACTGATTGTGATTCTTCAACTTCCTCTATCTCATCATTATATTCATCAAAAACTGGTTCTAATTCTTCAAAATTATTTTCCAAATAATCATTCGCATGTAATTTTTCATGCGAGTCAAATACTTTAATTTTTGTTCTTCCACTATCTAAACCAAGAGCATGCACTAATCGTGCTTCTAATTGATTCTCTATGTGTTGCATCATTCGGTTCATCATTTGTTCGAGTTAATGCTCAAGATGGGTAATGAGATCACGCTCATAAACCTCCTTTATATGCTGTTGTAGTTATCTTTGCAGTGTCATAATTTTCCAGGAGCGAACACGGCTCTGATACCAACTGACGTAGCAGAAGTAATAAAGAAATATATTATTCCTGTTTAGTTTAAAAATGCCTAGGTAATAAACACAAAATGAGAGAAAAATTTCTTAACGGAATTATTATTAAACTCTGAAAAAACTCTCTTATCACCTCCTAAAAGGTTATATTATATAGAGTTAGGTTTATATAAATCTTTATTATAAATAAGAAAACTTAATAAATTGATATCAGACTGACAAAAATAGAACGAAATATAATATGAAAATAAAATAATTATATAGCTAAATAAATCTCTAAAATAATTCATTGATATGATATTCTTAAATAAAGAAATAAATATTTGCTTCATCAGTAGTTCACCCCCATCAATCCATGTTTTTCCCCTTCATTTTACTAAATTAATAAAGGTGTGACTTAATTATAAAAAAAATATATTCAGCGAAATTATATACTGTATATATCGCTTCATTTTGTTTTTTAAAATTTGCCTTAATAATGGAATTTCATTAAATTCTTGGCTGACTTTCTTGCAATAAATTGTTGTTTAATAATTAAATTGCAATTGTTTAAACAAAAATGAACGTAAGATTTAATGATTACCAACTACCCATTAATTAATTACATACTTCTGTGCTTCAAAAGACAATAACTAATAATTGGTTGTGGTTTCCAACTAAATATCTCAAAAATTCTTAACCTAAAGTATATACTTGCAATATTCTTAATTAATTAATCTACTGATTCACCAGGTAATTGATACAAATTTATTCATATGTGAATAAAGAACGCAAATTGCATACAATAATATAGTTTACGCAGAAAATTATTCATAGAACATCATCAACATAAAATTTCATATTCTGAAATAAAATGAATTTAAAGTGAATAAAATGAATTTTTTTCTCTAGTTTTCTATTATGTTAAAGCTAGTGTTATGTTGTTATTGTCTATCCATGCACGTCTACATGGCTTTTTTAAATATTTTTTATTATACAAACATTAAAGAGTTAAAAATCCCTAGCTAATTTTGGCAAGATTTTTTCAGCCATATAGCAATTTTTAAAATTAACTTATTTATCATAGATATGGAAAACTAGGTCTCCAAGAGCCAAAATATATTTATATAAAACAAATAGAATTGCCAAAGAAATATATTAACTATCAATTAGTCTTTAAATTAAATACAGGTAATAGTTAATAATATTGATAGCTGAAAATCAGCTGGCCGCGGGTAAATAATACCAAAAGTTTCCAAAGTTTACCCTCATTTATATTTTGCTTATCATTGATGTAAATGAATTAATAAATTTTAATTTTTCCATTGTAATAAGGTATAATTTTGAATTTTTCAGCAACAAACTCACAAGAATGATATATATGTTATAAATAAATGAATGTCTATTGGGTCACACAGTCCATACATGTATTAGGGTTTCTACTCTATAAATAGAGGAGTTCCCCATCAGTTTAATACTACGCTCATATCTCTTGGTCTATATTCTTCTTGTCCTCTTCTCTCTTGTCTCTTGCCTCTTCCTTTATTTTTCAACACGTTATCAGCACGATTGCTTTGGTTTAAGGTTGCTTCGGTGTAAGCCAGGTTTGTGCCCTTAATTTTGTGTTTGTGAAATTAAAATTAGAATCAGAATTTTAAGTAGAGTGCTTCCACCTGTAAAGCCGAATTGTCAATTTGAATTAAAAATATAATTATGTATGTCTTCTTTTTATGATTGAAATCAAAGGATGGAATACTGATATAATCCTTGACTTTTACTTATTCCGTTGTTTTTATTCTCCTTTTTTTTTCTTGTTTGTTTATGGCTTATTGCTTCTTACTTTCACTAATTTTATACATATTGGTGCTTAATTGAAGATTGAAGCCTTTATCATATTGCTATGCTGCTATTTAGGGTCTTATCCTTAACTACTGAGATTTGCTGTTCACCATGTGTTTTTTTTTATGAGGTGTGTACTTGTTTTGTTGCCGTGATATATTGAATTTGTTGACACTGATAGGTGCGTTTATGTGTGTGTGTGTGTATGTGTGTGTGTATATGCATAATTTGTGACCTGCGCAATGAATGGTTCTTAGTCAAAAGTTTATAATAATTGTTTTTTTTTCGTTGTATTCTAAAGCTAAACTTCAAGTCTCTGATTTATGGTTATATGCTATTTTGTTCTAAAAAAATATTTTTGGTTAACATTTGAGAAAACAAAATGTGCAGTTTTTAATGTACTATTATAATTAATAGAAACTATATATATAATATTATTTTCTTTGCATGCAAATTGCAATGGTATATATAGAAGTTTTGCCTATATATAATATTAGATTATTAATTTCATAATAAATTAATTTGGTTTTAAAAGAACACATAGTTTGAATGAGTTTACACATGAAAACTTCTATCAACATCATTAATTGATAAACTGCAATTTATGATGTCGGATTATAATGGATAAACATTGGATGGAATGTGAGTGTAACACCCCTATAATCTATAATTCATCGATTTTACTTTATTATGTTTTTATTTTAAACTTGTGACATTTTATATTCTTTTAAGTATTATATTAATTTTCTTCTTATATTTTTGTGAAGACATTATGGATGCTACACAAACTTTAGTGGAAAAAGAAAATCGAGATTTGTGTATTGCTGATAGTGCATCAACGCACACAATTCTTAAAGATAGAAAATACTTTTCCCAATTGAAAATGGGAGAAGAATTTGTTCATACTATATCTGGAAGGAAAAGAATTATTAAAGGCTCTGGAAGAGCAAGTATAATACTTCCAAGGGGAACGATTATTAATATTAATGGTGCATTATATTCCCCATTGCCTCACAGAAATTTATTAAGTTTTAAAGATATTCGCCTAAATGGATATCATATTGAGACAAAAGATATGGATACTAAAGAATTTCTTTGTATTACAAGTACCATATCAAACAAAAAATGTGTATTAGAGGAACTACCTGCAATTTCCTCTGGTTTATACTATACTTGTATTCGCACAATTGAAATTAATATGGTTGTAAACCAGAAGTTTACAAATCCAAGTGCATTTATTATTTGGCATGATCGATTAGGTCATCCTGGATCAATAATGATACGAAAAATTATAGAATCTTCATGTGGACATCCATTGAAGAACCAAAAGATTCTTCAATCAAATGAATTTTTTTGTCCAGCTTGTTCTCAAGGGAAGTTTATTATTAGGCCATCGCCTAGTAAAATTCAAATTGAATTACCAGCGTTTTTAGAACGCATACATGGAGATGTTTGTGGACCAATTCATCCACCTTGTGGACCATTTAGATATTTTATGGTCCTAATTGATGCATCCTCAAGATGGTCACATGTTTGCTTATTATCAACTCGAAATTTGGCATTTTCGAGATTGCTTGCTCAAATAATTCGTTTAAGAGCTCAATTTCCAGATTATTCTATTAAAACAATTCGTTTGGATAATGCTGGTGAATTTACATCTCAAGCCTTTAATGATTACTGCATGTCAATTGGAATTAAAGTTGAACATCCTGTTGCTCATGTTCACACTCAAAATGGTATGGCAGAATCATTCATTAAAAGATTGCAATTAATTGCAAGGCCATTACTGATGAAAACAAAACTTCCTGTTTCTGCTTGGGGACATGCTATATTACATGCAGCATCACTTATTCACATCAGGCCAACAAATTATCATAAATTCTCCCCTCTACAATTGGTTTTGGGTCAAGAACCAAATCTTTCCCATCTTCGAATTTTTGGATGTGCGGTTTATGTTCCAATTGCTCCACCACAACGCACAAAGATGGGCCCTCAAAGGAGGCTAGGGATATATGTTGGGTATGAATCTCCATCAATAATTAAATATTTAGAGCCTTTAACTGGAGATTTATTTACGGCTAGATTTGCTGATTGTCATTTTGATGAGTCAGTTTTCCCAGCATTAGGGGGAGAAAATAAACAGTTGGAAAAACAGATTAGTTGGAAAGAATTATCTTTATCTCATATGGATCCTCGCACTGGGCAATGTGAATTAGAAGTTCAAAAGATAATTCATTTACAAAATGTAGCAAATCAATTGCCAGATTCATTTACTGATCCAAAAAGAGTAACTAAATCTTATGTTCCAGCTGAAAATGCTCCTGTTAGAATTGTAGTCTCTGAAGGACAAGTTGCCCAAGCTAGTGAGTCTATTGCACGCCAAAAACGTGGTAGACCAATCGGTTCCAAGGATAAAATTCCTAGAAAAAGAAAAGGAGCGAATGTTCAATGTGACCAAATTTCTGGAGAAAATGCTCTTGAAGAGCAATTTTTTGAGAAGACACTTGACATTGTGGAAAAGTTTCTAGAAGAAACTCAGGTACCTGAAAATATTGAAAATGATGAGATCTCAATAAATTATGTCGTGTCTGGTCAAAAATGGAATCGAAGCCAAGTAAACATCGACGAAATATTTGCATACAATATAGCGCTAGATATTGTAAAAGAAGACGAGGATCTTGAACCTAAGTCTATTGATGAATGTAGACGCAGAATTGATTGGCCAAAATGGAATGATGCAATTGAGGCTGAATTGAAATCCCTTGAAAAGCGTAAAGTTTTTGGACCTGTTGTCCAAACGCCAATGAATATCAAGCCAGTGGGATATAAATGGGTTTTTGTACGAAAGCGAAATGAAACTAATGAAATTGTGAGATACAAAGCAAGCTTGTTGCCCAAGGTTTTTCACAAAAACCTGGCATTGACTATGAGAATACATATTCTCCTGTGGTGGATGTAATTACACTAAGATATTTAATAAGTTTGGCAATTCATGAAAGTTTTGAAATGCATTTAATGGATGTTGTGACTGCCTATCTGTATGGCTCACTTGACAAAGATATCTATATGAAAGTTCCTGAAGGATTTAAGTTGCCTGAAGCACAAAAGTTAAATTCTCGAGAAGTTTATTCCATTAAGTTGAATAATGCTCTCTATGGATTAAAATAATCTGGGCGAATGTGGTATAATCGTCTTAGTGAATATTTAATGAAAAAGGGCTATAAAAATGATGCTATATGTCCATGTGTTTTTATCAAAAGATTTGGATCCGGATTTACCATTGTTGCTGTCTATGTTGATGATCTAAATATCATTGGAACTTCAGAAGAGATATCTAAAACTGTGGATTTATTGAAAAAAGAATTTGAAATGAAAGATCTCGGAAAGACAAAGTTTTGTCTTGGCTTGCAAATTGAGCATATTGCAGATGGTATTTTAGTCCATCAATCCACATATATAGCCAAGGTGTTAAAGCGGTTTTATATGGACAAAGCACATCCATTAAATTCTCCAATGGTTATAAGGTCGCTTGATGAAAAAAAAGATCCTTTTCGACCTCGAGAAGATGATGAAGAACTTCTTGGTCCAAAAGAACCATATCTCAGTGCAATAGGAGCATTGACATATCTTGCTAGTCATACTCGACCTGATATAGCATTTGCAGTAAACTTATTAGCAAGATATAATTCTTCACCAACACGAAGACATTGGAATGGAGTTAAACATATTTTTCGATATCTTCGTGGTACAATGGACTTGGGTTTATTTTATGCTAACACATCAAAGTCAGTTTTGATTGGTTATGCAGATGCAGGATATTTATCAGATCCACATAATGGTAGATCTCAAACAGGTTATTTATTTACATGTGGAGGTACAACTATATCATGGCGATCTACAAAACAGACTATTGCTGCTACTTCTTCTAACCATGCAGAGATTTTGGCCATCCATGAAGCAAGTCGAGAATGTGTTTGGTTGAGATCAGTAATTCAATATGTTCAAGGTACATGTGGTCAACATCCTCAAAAAGAACTCCCAACAGTTTTATATGAAGATAATGCTGCATGTATACACCAGTTAAAGGAATGATTTATTAAAGGGGATAGAACAAAGCATATTTTACCAAAATTCTTCTTCACTCACGATCTTCAAAAGAATGGTGATATTGATGTTCAACAAATTCGCTCAAGTGACAATCTTGCCGATTTATTCACGAAGTCGCTTCCTACAACAAGTTTTGAGAAATTGGTGTACAAAATTGAAATGCGCAGACTCAAAGATCTCAAGTAATGTCTTCATGAGGGGGAGTAGAATACGCACTGCACTCTTTTTCCCTTTCAAGGTTTTTATCCCATTGGGTTTTTCCTTGTAAAGGTTTTTAATGAGGCAGTATGTTATCGCGTATTCATGTAGTTAGTAATATTTTTATGAATATTTTTAAGACATTCAAGGAGGAGTGTTATAAATAAATGAATGTCTATTGGGTCCCACAGTCCATACATGTATTAGGGTTTCTACTCTATAAATAGAGGAGTTCCCCATCAGTTTAATACTACGCTCATATCTCTTGGTCTATATTCTTCTTGTCCTCTTCTCTCTTGTCTCTTGCCTCTTCCTTTATTTTTCAACAATATATAATGTTATGTATAGGAGAAAAATTTTAGTCTTATGAAGATTCTGTGGGATCCGTACACACACACACACATACACACATGCACACAAAGCCTATACTTTTTCTGTTGACATATCAATAATAAATTATGACTATTACCTAAATAAAATTACTAGAGATTTGTATCCTTGTAAACAACTAAGACATAAAATGCCTAATTGAGTAGTTGTATCATTATGAAATTCATATCATATTGTATTAAAATTTAGTGATTTATTTGAATTAAATCGATATTTAGTGAATATAAAAAATCACTATTTAGTAGTTTAAAAAAAATCTAAAGCTGGTGATGCGTTTAAGTTAACCCTGTCAAGTGTATTAGTCGTATTAGTAATATAGATTTATGAATCCAGGTATTATTCTATGAAAATCAAAGTTTAAAAGCTATTTATTACATTGCAATAATGTTATTTGAGGAATAACAATTGAATGAAATAATTGAAAGTAAATTTTAACTAAATTAAATTTGTAAAAAAATTTAATAGCTTCAATAAACAAATAACAATTCAATCAATAAAATATGTTAGCATCTATAATCTCCTAAACTTATATAGATATCAACATTGATCATGAAATTTGAGTTAAGATTGACTGATTGATTCTAAAGCCTAGTTAACCTTATTCAGGAATATAACCTTTCAAATTAATACTAAACTCTTGTTCAAACACTTTTATATTAATTTGCATACAATCAAACCCAATTATTCAACTTTATTCAGAAACGTGAATATGAACAAGTCAATTTTAGAGTATCTATTCGAACAAATCATCAATCAACCTGTTATATAAAATCCTAACAGTCATGAATTTAAATTTCATTAATCATCAACTTTAACTTCTATATTCAACACATCATTAAAGAATCAATCAATAAAATCACAAACCCAACCAAATTTATTCAATGGTTGTAACGTAATTGGTTATGGGGAAAAACTAGGCTGGGATTCAAAAGAATTAGAATTAAACTAACTCAATTCCATAAATCAAAATCAATATCTATCATAGTTTACGGTTCATATTTTTCATAACAAAAAGAAATCTACTCTATAACTAAAATTAGAAAACTAAAATTGAAATTGAAAATAAATATGATAAAAATAAAGCAAACTCTGGATTGGTGTCTTCGTCTTTATCTTGGTCTCCTCTCCATGGAGTTTACATCCTCAAGGTGGAAGAAGAAGAATCTTTCTAATGTACAACAGCTCCCTCCTCCAACGTCTCAATACATTATTCTCTTTTTATAATCAAAATAATCCTATTCTTACTAGGGTAAATAAGAAAATATCCTAAATAGGAGTTCCAAGTGAAAAGGGAAGGAATAAAATAGAATCCTAATGAGTTAAGAAAAGTAAAATTCTGTTGTAATTTCGTGCATGATCATATGCATGACCATGCAAAAATCTACCTTCAAAACTCAGTACTAGGAAATTCTGGCAGCAACATACATAACCATATGCATGTCCATACAACTGCCCATTCATTTTTCTGACTTCATGTACTTTCACTAGATTCTTGTATTTCCCAAATTCACATACAAAAATTCAAAATAAGCTTTAGTAATAAAAATAGCCAAAATGCAAATGAAAAACAAAAGAAAACTAATAAAACTAATACAAATATCATCTTAATTGTGTATAAAATATACAATTATCGACCACCACACACTTAGCTCTTTGCTCATCCTCTAGTAAAGCCAAAATTAAACCAAATTCGAAAGGTCATCTCAATACAATAGAAAAATTCATAATTTAAAAAACATGGGTCTCAAACTGAACTTCAATCATCAAAAGTCTATAGAAATTCAATTAAATGAAAGTTAGAGAATTAATATATTATATTACTATAGGACAAAAATCGTATTCATTCATAAGCCAAAAAGAACTACAATACAGTAACACTCATGCTCCCAAAATTTCAAAGCTGACCCCCATTCTTTATTTGTTATTATTTTTTATAGCTGTTGCATTTTGCTTCCTTTTTTCTTTTTTAATTGGCAACATTCTCTCGTCGCAGTTACTTTTTACTTTTGATCACCACCTACAAAAATTGCCTTGCTCATGTTCTTGAACAAATTTATAAGAATTTTAATTAGAACTGTGGAGCAATAATTAACTCATATTCTAACTAGCATAAGGCTTTGCAATTTCATAGGGTGCATGCAGATCCCTGGTTATTATGCCTAGGTAGGATTGCTCAGCCTAAGTTCACGAATCAAAAATAGCTTCTTATTATTCATTTTTATTTTTTATAAGTAGTCTGTCAGCAGGCTAAAACTGCAAGTAGTCACCACTCAGTGGAGACCGAGAATATATATCTCAAAAGGTGGGTTAAAGTAAGGGTGGGTCAAACCCGATTCTTTAAACCGAGTTCAATGATGGCAAACTACTAGTCACTAGGTCAAATAATCTATATGCACCACTCTTTGCATTTGTCGAGAAGCTCTTTTAGAAATGCAGTTTGTAAGGACAATTGATATAATAACATGTATATTAAAAAACAAAAAAAAAATGTATGTATGTTCATTGTAAATATCAAGACAACAATCATAAAGATTCAAGTTTATGATTTCAAGATTCATTATAAATCAATTTGGATTATTTTTAATGTATTTTATAATTGAAATGTGAAAATAACATGTTCAAAGACATAATCATTAACCTAGTCATGCCATCTAAGTTATCTCTTCATTCCACAAGAACATCATTTTTTATCATTAACAATCAATCAAAGATTTTCTAATTAAACTTACTAAATCCAATGGAGAATGGTATATAGAGTTTAAACCCTCAGATTCTACATTTAGTTTACATGCTGTCAATTTAGATATGTTCACATGCTCAAAATTCACAAAACAGACAAGATAAACTTAATGGATTGAATCACCTACCTCAAAGGCAATGAACACAAAAAAATTTTAACACTTGATATGCTAAACCATGCCTTGCTCCTTGTTCTTGATGATTTCGATAATTTAAGCCAACTTCGATGAAGAACAACTCCAATGATTAGCTACAAACACTCCTCTTACTTTGGATCACTAATACTACTAGATTGGGAGAGGTTTTGAGGATGAAATAGCTATTGGACTCCTTGGGGATAATGCGAGCTTAGATTACTTTAGAGAACAATATGTATTTCTTAGTTAGTTAGTGTTGGGATCCTTCATCCTCCTCCTTCAAAAGTTGGTTTGAGATGAATTTATAGGCTTGGGTTTTCATTAGAAGGCTTCCTAATTAGTTTAGGATATGTATTGAGGAAACAAATCGAGTAGAATCAAAATAAAAAAAAGGAAAGAATCTCCAAAATATTGGAAAGTTGATTTGCTACCTAATCTATCGAAGAAGCTCTGCATGGCAGTTCTCTCTGGCTAAGGAAGGTTGTTGCTAAAAGCACCGCGCTGTAATAATACTTGGCCATAGAACCTCCATACAATAGTTAGAACCTCTACGCGATAGGTCTATCTAGCGAACACTATCTCCTGTGCTTCTAAGCCATTTTCTTAATGTTTCGAACCATTTTTGTAATCTTCTGATTTGTGTTCACTACCATTGAACTAGTTTTCAGTCCATAAACTTAACTTTCCATTTTATGAGTTTAAACAAGGAAACAAACAAAACTAAAAGATTTAATGGGTTTCATCATCGAGTTTATCCATTGCTTCAATCATTTGGTTAAAATCAAATGCTAATAGAGTGAATAAAAAAGAACAAGAAACATCAGTGCTATTGCAAAGCAAAACTTTTACTTCTTATAATATTCACAAAGTTAATTCATGTATCAGCATAATACTAAGAATTCTAAAACTTTCAAATAATTTGAAGATCATGAACTAAAGATAAAATATGTTGAATATACTGGACCTATGGAATTGAAAAAAAAAAGTCTCAACTATTACATCAAATTTCTCAACCAAAAAGGTTCAACAATTTGACCACAAGCTCAAGTTTCATAAGCAACGGACTAAGTATACACAAAATTTTCAAACACCATACATCACACTTTTAGAAATCAACATTGTCCTCAATGCAAAGAAAGAAATCAAAGGAGATAAAAAGAAAACATAAATGTATAGAATACTCCCCTGAAAATATTGTGAGCATAATCAACATGCAATCAAGTATAGTACGATGAGGATGAGTGTTCTTGGTTGTCCTCTTCGATAAAGTCATCCAATTTCTGCATAAATGATTTTTTTTCATGATTTTTTTATTATGGGCATGTAATATCCCATGCAAATTTTTGCCTAAAAATATGAATTTGATCATAGTAGGCATGCCTAAGTGCATAGGCATGCATTTACCTATGTTAATATCTACCCACTTTGCACAACTCGCCTCCTTGTGCATGACCATATGCACGATTGTGCAAGTGGTCATGCAAATCTCAACCAAAAATTGGTCTACTCATCACACCTTGCATGATCAAGTGCATGACCATGCATATGATTATGCCCTCTCTTTTTTGCTACGTCTAAATTTGCATGAGCAAGTGCATGACAATACAGACGTCCATGCATACTTCTGCCTCTGTTCTTTGTAATGGCGATCACCTCCAAAATCCTACTAAGTGAGAGAAAACTAATTTAAATAAATTTAAACTCTTCCAAGCTAAATTCAAAGAGCCAACCCCACACTTAAACATTATCGCAATTAGGATTGGAGAAATGTATTGAAAAAATAATAAAATACTCATAAGGACTATTAAAGCAACTAAAAATGAAAATTTGAAAAAAAGGAAGACAATAGGATAGATGTGTACAATTTTGCAACCTGGTACTAGCCCATTAAGTTATAGACCCAACACATGAAGAATGACTTGGATCAAATATCAAATGAGCCTCAAATAAACAAAACAACAAAGCCCTTTAGGACCACCCTTGGCAACCATGTGTGGCTGCCACCAAGGTTGTCATGTGGCTACTAATGCCGGATTGACCATGTTGGTGGGCTGCTATTACCCACCAATTGGTAGTTGCATCAAGATTATGGTACCAGTTGCACCTTATCAATTGATCTCATATAAAAAAAAATGCAATTTTGCTCCTTTAAGCTCTTTTATAAATAGAATAGCTCCCCAACACAAATTACACCAAAAGAGAAGCAATACCCATTTGCTAGCTTTTTTACTCTCTTTTTGTCTTCTATCTTTCTAAAATGGAAAAAAAATTTACTCTTTGGTTTGAACAACCTAGGGCTTTCTTCCTTGACTTGATCAAGTGCTACTGTAACCTAGCGTGTAGGGTCATTAATCTAAACATGTCTTAATATCTTAAAATTGACCAACCAACTTGAACTTTTGGATTATTTTTCAACTAGCTTGACTTGGAGCATTCTTTCGAGTTAAAGCTTCCACAAAATGGAATTGCGATATTATAAAGTGCTAAGTGATATGCCTTTGCCCAAATTACAAAGAAAGAAGGTAAGTGCTAGGCTCAACTCCTTTTCAATTTCATAATCATACCAAATAAAAAAACATGATAAATCAAATTATTAGTGTTGAAAGGGATTGAATTACAAGATTATGATTTCCATTAGAAGAGATATGCAAGCATACTTGAAATGTGAATCCATGTAGTGAACCAAATTAGGCCAATCAGATCAATTTCTCTCTTTCTTTTACCTTTATTTTAATTGTTTTACTTTAATTACTTTATTTTTATTTGCTTCATCTAATTGATTTAATTGATTTCTTTGAATGTTTTGTTTAATTGCTTATTCTGGGGAATGTGTGACTCTTTCAGAATTTATAAAAGCTAAAGTTAGGATCCCTTTTAAGCTTTATATGTAATTAAGCTTTATTTGACTTGTATTGCTTAGATTATTATGTTTAATTAAATTAACTGTTTAACTTATATTTGTTTCATTCTTAATATAAATGTAATGTCATTTTTAAAATTTCATTCATGAAATTAATTTTTTAAGTCAAAATTTTAAAGGCCCAGTTTTTTTTTTTTTTATAACGTAAAACTAAAACTTAGTCTATAAACCCATCCTTTGGTTCAAAATAGTGCAATTTTTGGGCTAATTAATTAGAATAAAAAATTAGATTTTTTTTCTTAAATTTTCCCATTTAAAAATAAATTTAAAGTGACAACTCTAAAATCAATTTCCTAAACTCAACGAATGAAATGGAGAGTGTATTTAAGTGCTTTTGTGTCATTTAATCCAAATGGGCATTCATATTTCACTAAGCACATCAAACTAGTGCTCAGACGAAACCTC
Source organism: Garcia nutans (assembly GCA_947685225.1). Taxonomy (NCBI): domain Eukaryota; kingdom Viridiplantae; phylum Streptophyta; class Magnoliopsida; order Malpighiales; family Euphorbiaceae; genus Garcia; species Garcia nutans. Next base: position 6,985,359 of record CANTUV010000024.1, on the reverse strand, counting down.
ACAATATATGGATCCTAAAATCTGACACAACTTATTTAACTTGTATATCATTTATAATCTAAATTAATATTATATTCTTACATAATCAATTGAAACATTATTCATAAAATAAAAATCATGAGAATATTAAAATGTAAATACATTTAAGAAATATTTTTAAAAAAACACAAAAATAAAATATGTATAAGCCAATATATAGGAGATGATGAATGTGTTTTAGATTTTATCATTAGAATTTAGTAATAAAGAGAAAGAACTAAGGAGATAAAGTGCGACTAGTAACATAAATTTTATAAGAAAATCTTTTGAAAAATAAGTAAAACCTATTGTTTACTATTTTAGGTATAATAATAATAATAAAATGTCATAGTTTTAAATTTGGCTAAATTATAGTCATCGTCCAATGAAAAATAACCAATGTCATGTTTTGGTCCAACATCTTCAATTCGTCACGCTATAATCCCTTGGATATTCTATTTTATAAAATTGTCATCCTGCTATCCATCTCCCATCCAATCCACTAATGGCACGCTAACTTGGCAACACATTGTCCATCCCATCATCTTCCCACGTCATAAAGGTGCCCAATAAGCTTTCCACTGTGTATGAAACCCAAAAAACTCCTCTCCTCGCCAGTTTCTTTCCCGTTAGTTTCTATGAATAGTTAGCCATCTTAATTTTACACTTTTTCTCTATTTCTTTCTAAATTTTCTCTGAAATATTCTTCTTGGAATTCAACAAGATCACCACTTTATTCTATAAAGTTAAAGCTTTTTACTTAATCCAAAGCTGGAATGTTAGGTTGTCTTCTACAAGCATTTTAATTAAATATAGGTAGAGATATTAATTATGGTGTGGTGGGGGACCAGAAGAAAGGAATAAAAAAAGTGTTGGTGGACTAACATTTGGGATGGCGACAAGAAGAAAAGGTATTGTAGAATACAAACATGATATATATATTTTTTGTCTAGTTAGATACTGATAGTGAAAAAGGCTAGGGTTTTTTTTTTCAAAATTGTAAGTACTAAAAAAGGGGGGTTTAGGTTTGTTAATACATGGAGGGTTGTATTGTTAAGTTTGGGTCATGAATTTGCAAGGTCATTTGCTATTGAACACATTCACATGCAAGTTTTTTTATAGATTCACATTAACCATCCCTCATTATATGTTACAAATCTCACTAGCATCCAAAATCATATTGAAATATAAATTCAGAAATGATGATAGTTGATGTGGATGTGAAATCCAAAGAAATGTGCTTTGTGTTTGACTGTTTATACTATGTTGTTTTTCTTTTTCTTTTTCAGGTTCGAAGGAGTTTGCTATTAATTTACATTATAATGGGGATAAAGTTGAATTGGCATACTGTGGTGAAGAGTTGCATTACATATGGGGTTATGAGGTTGATAGGATTGTTGTGATATCTATTAATCAAGTGATGGAAACATTGGATGCAGAGGAGCGGTATTTGAGATATTGGTAGAGGGAACCATCCAAGGAGTACAAGGATGGTCTAAGGCCACTGGAGAATGATGGACATATCTTGGTGATGGCTGAGTAGGCTGAACAAGTTGGTGAAGTTGAGGTTTATGTTGAGCATCTGGCCAAGTGGACACTACTTGAAGAATTCAAGTTATTGTTATTACCTTCAAAAGTTGTGATTGAAGAGCCTCAACATCAATAACCTGCTCCAAGTAATAAAAGAATGAAATGAAAGGAAGCAAGTACAGTGGAGATTATTCCTTATAGTAAGAGAGGCAGGTCACAAGATCCTTCAATGTTGAAATACATTGCGTATAAAATTCAAATTGATGTGGTACAAAGCCATGTAGTAGAGGCAGCAGAGGGTGTAAATGAAGGTGAAGCTAAAACAATCCTAACCATGTAGTAGAGGTAGCAGAGGGTGTAAAGGAAAATGAATATGAAACAATCCCTAGCCCTGTAATAAAGGTAGTAGAGAGTATAAATGATAATACTGAACCAATCCAAAGCCTTGTAGTAGATGTAGTTCATACTAATACATACGAAAGCCTTGTAGTAAATGAAATAGAGGCTCAAACTAAAGCCTCACAAACTGTTGTGGATTTGGAACAAACAACAGATGGACCTGTTGGTGGTGCTGAAATGAATTTTGATATGTTTGATGGCATGATCTAGAATGTGAACTTTGAACAAGAGCTACTTTGGTCCACTGCAAAGGTTAAATAGGGGCAAGCAGCCTCCGACAACATATCATCTGAACCTACAACCACTCACACTAGACCAGAAGCAAAAGATGATGAATCTGATGAGTTAAATGTACAAGATGGTCATGATGAGAACTTGAAAGATGAGAACTGTAATTTTGCAGACATGGATGATGATCTTGAAGAGGTCTTCAATGAGAATGTTAATAATGCAACAAGCAACATTCCCTCTGTAAGTAGAAGATCATCAAGTGGAGGCCATGATCCAAACATTCAATTGCATGGAAATGAAAACCAAGGTATAGAATCTAACTATGCACCAAGTGATGAGTTGCATAATGAGCAGGAGTGTAGACCCTTAATTTTTGACCCATTCAAATTCGATAGCCCAAAATAATTTTTGTGGCATTTTATTTATTTTAATTATATTTTAATTACTAATAATATTTAATAGTTATTTTTAATAAAAATAAAAAATATAAAAAATAAAAAATCGGACGGATCTGCGAGAGTCGCGCGGCAACTCATTTCGCCGCAGAAATTATCTGCGGCAAATTGGGCAGTCCCCAATTCACCGTAGATGGCAATCTGGGGGCAAATTGGGCACTGTCCAATTCACCGCAGCCAGTTCTTGCACGAATTGGCCGCTGCATCCGTTTTTGCCAGCGAAGCCCACGGGCCCAACAGCCCACACACGGCCGATTTTTTGACCAAACCTTGTTTTACCCAGTTTTCTAATTTTTTCTAAAAAATTGGTATTTTTTTATTAAAATATGATTATGACTCTTTATTTTTCTATAAATACCACATTAAAACAAGAACAAAGAGGAGGAGGAGACAAAACACGGAAAACCCTAAAAAAAGAAAAAGAAAAAGCAGAGAGCGGCCATTGAGATTAAGAAAGATTGAAACCAGAAAAGGCAGAAGACAACAAAAGGAATTAGCAACAAGTATCAATCATAAAATAATCAATCAATCAAAGGCAGCAACACTGCCTTTGTTATTGTTCATCCAGAAAACAATTTGGAGGAACCTTCAACGCACGTTTTGTGTCTTAATCTTGAATTTGCTTAAACATTCAATTGTTATATCGTTTTTGTTCTTATTGGTTTTTCATTTATTTTTGTTATCACTTTAATTCAATAGTATAAATTGATAAACCCTAATTATACATTATGTTCATTATTGTTTCATCCAATAGCTCAAAAATCTAGAGAAATCTAAAAACCCCGAACTATCTTCTTAATTCTCTAAACCCTTAACTTCTTTACAGTTTCTAAAAACTTTAATCTTAATTATTTCTATAGAACTCTAAATTGTTCTCTTAAATTCTAAGATCGAATATGTTTTCTAAAATATATAAAACCCTAAACTATCTTATCAATTCTCAAAAACCCTAACCCCAGTGTCTTAATGCCTTAATTTTCCTAAACCCTAACTTCTTAAAACTCAATCCGAGAAAACCATAATTTATTCCCAAAATACCAAAACCTCATTTTTCAAACCCCCATCCAGTAAACCTAACAAACCCTTAAGCCCAAATCCAATAAATCTCATAAATCTTTTTCTCCAGTAAACCTAAAAAATCTTAAACCCTAATCCCAATCTTTTAAAATTATAAACCCTAATATCTTAAGGTTTCAAAACCCTAATTTCATGATGTTAGCCCTAAACCTTAATTTGATTAACCAAAACCCTTACTACTTTCTTAAATTTATCCATTCCATTTTTCCAAAAAGTCTCACAGTTGCCTAAATAATAATAATAGTAATTCCAAAATCCCAAAACCCTAAATGTTAATTAAAAAATCCTAAATTGAGACATAAACCTAAATTTATATCTTTACTTGCTTTATTTAATTTTAGATTTGATTATGTAGTTTTTTTTTATATGTTTTGATGGTTGATTTATTTAATTTCATTGCTTGATTTACTTAATTTGATTTATTTGATTTACCATGGATGGATATTTTCTTTATTATTATGATTATTATTTGTTTAAAATTGTAAGAGGTATGTTTCCACTTTGTGGGTACCTCATTAATTAATTTCTATGTAATTTAAATTGCTTTTATATTTTGGACCAATGTAAAGGACATGTTTCCACCTTTCGGTGGGTGTCCTATTTAGTTTAGACATGAACGTTATAAGGACATGTTTCCATCCTCGGATGGGTGTCCATTTATTTCATTTGTTTGGACATTGCTTTGATTTTAATATAATGATGCTTTATTTTAATTGTTGCATGTAATATGGATAATAACATTATATTTAAGAATTTCATAATATTAAGACCTGCAAAGGAGGCTTGTTCCAATAAACCAGGTGTGTGGGGGTGCTGGGTCATTTCTCACCTTTCCCACATGTACCCAACTTTTTTAACCCATTAGGGGGTTGGGGATTTCTTAGGAATCAAGTCATCCACCACTTTCTTTTTCCTGGCCTGTCTGGGTGGCGACTCCATTTTCTCCGGGGTTAGGCCCGTGTTCTCTAAGGCCCCGAGCCTAAATAGTGCCGAAGTCGCAAGAACCATTCCACCGAGAGTGGGGGCAAAAATCCCCGCTCACAAGGAGGATGGGGATGAAGGGACTAAAAATTTTTAGAATTTAATGCAGATAGAGATATGGATGATCCAGCTTGGACTAAAGGTATGAAGTTCAAAGATAGAAATGAGTTTAAGAATGTAGTAAGGAATTGAAGCATAAAACACATATTTCAGACATGGTTTTAAAAAAATGATAAAATGATGGTTCAGGTAGTATGTAGAGAGGAAACATGTAAATTCAAGCTGGTTGCATGTAAGGATGATAGGAAAGAGGTAGGAGATGACACATTTGAACTTAGGATAGCTAACTTGACACATACTTAATAATACTTATGTAACTTCATTATGGTTAGATAATCACTGAATTGATGATATTAGAGAAAACCCTAATTTGACACTCAGTGCATTCATCAGTAGAGTACAAAGGGATCATAAGTTTTGTATGGTAGAATGAAGGCATGGAGGGTAAAGAATTTTTCCTTGAAGATCATAAATAGAGATGAATCTAAACAATATGAGATGTTGCATGATTATAGGTTAGAGCTACTAAGATCTAACCTTGGTTTTACTATTGAAATAAAAGAAGATAGAGGGCCATTTGAAGGGATATACATTTGCTTGGCAGCCTTGGGAGAGGGATTTAAAGCTAGTTGTAGGCCCATTGTTTGTTTGGATGGGTGTTTTCTAAAAGGTATATATGGATGCCAAATGTAATCAGTAGTTGGCATTGATCCTAATGACTGTATCTACCCAATTGCTTATGCTATTGTAAGAGTTGAAAATACTCAAAATTGATCTTGGTTTCTAAGTAAATTGAAAGAAGACTTATCCATGTATAACTCTCGTTAATGGACTTTCATGTCGGACAAACAGAAGGTAGAAAACTATACTAGATAATTTCAATAAGGTATTTTCATAACATTTGTTTGATCTAACTTGATTATTTTTTCATGTAGAGCTTAGTGAATGTGATTGGATAGATGTTTCCAAATTCTGAACATAGGATGTGTGTAAGACATCTATGGACCAATATCAAAGCTACATATAGAGGTAAAGAATACAAAGATCTGTTATGGGCATGTGCAAAAGCAACTTATTCCAAGAAGTTGGATGACTGTTTAGAAGAGGTTGAGAAAAAGTCTGTAGAGTTTAAAGAGTGGTTAAGGAACAAGCCATGTGCAAATTAAAGTGGGGCTTATTTTAAGACCGATTGCAAGTGTGACATTTTGTTGAATAATATGTGATGGTGCTTCAATAGATATATCTTAGAAGCAAGATCTAGACCCATTATCACAAAGTTAGAAATGATTAAGGTTTAGAAATGATTAAGGTTCAACTGATGATGAGAGTAACTAAGAAGATAGATCAAATGGGAAGGATTCAAAATCTTATATGTCCTAAAATACAAAAGAAACTAGAGAAGATTAAGATTTTGTCTAGAGATTATTTTCCAACCTTTAATGGGTCAACTAGAGTGCAGGTTGCAAGTAAGGGAGAACAGTATGTAGTTGATATGGATAAGAGAACATGTGGTTGCAGGAGATGGGATTTAACTAGTATCCTATGTGTACATGCCAGGTTCAACTGATGATGAGAGTAACTAAGAAGATAGATCAAATGGGAAGGATTCAAAATCTTATATGTCCTAAAATACAAAAGAAACTAGAGAAGATTAAGATTTTGTCTAGAGATTATTTTCCAACCTTTAATGGGTCAACTAGAGTGCAGGTTGCAAGTAAGGGAGAACAGTATGTAGTTGATATGGATAAGAGAACATGTGGTTGCAGGAGATGGGATTTAACTAGTATCCTATGTGTACATGCCATTGCATGTATAGTTGGACAAAATGAATGGCCTAAGCTTTTATGTTGATGCATGCTACCATATATCTACTACTATAAAAGTGTATAGTAATACCACTAAACCAACAAATGGCCCTAAGTTGTGGGCTGAAGCTAGTGGACATAACATAATCACTTTGTCTCCCATTGTTTTGAACAAAAGAGGAAGGAGGCCCAAGTCACATAAAAAGGAGGCAAGTGAAAGGGAAGAAGCTGAAAAAAGAAAGAGGGCAATGAAAGGGGCTGGATCTGCAACTGAACCAACTAAAACAAAAGAAAATGCAGTTTGATGGAGCTTTAAAATGAAAGGTTTAGTGAGAATTAGGTGCAGTCAGTGTAGGCAAATAGACCACAACAAAAGATCATATACGAAAGATCTAGTCCAGCAGGTGTGCGATGTTTAATATATTTTACTACAATGTGTGTTGTTGAATGTAAATATAGAGTGGTTTTGTGTTCTTTGGGGGGGGGGGGGGTGGGGTTTGCTGCATATTTTACAACACATTGCTTTATTTTTTGTTTGCACGATGTAGTTTGATGGATGATAATGATATGTTTACTTAATATTGTGGACGATAATGATACATTTTTGTAATTTGAGGGACGATAGTGTGACATTTTTAAAAGGTGTAGGACGACAATGTTACATTTATGAGATTACTATATTAATAGTATTGCATTTTATTTTTTGCAGGAAAACAATCAACATGGAAGTGGAAAATAGAGAAGCTCAATTCCAGTCCAACCAAGGACTCAAATAAGCATGCAATAGAGCACAATTACTAGCAATCCATAACTGATGTAAAATAATATTTTGCTTTGTCAGTGACATTACAACATGTTAATGAACAATTACTGATGCAACTAAATTGGCTATAATTTGTCAAAAGCAAGAATCTGGAATTGTAATTTTGACCAGATTTCAATGAAATTGGTTTTGCATTATAACACCCTCATACCTTATATACATACTGTACACATACACCATATATGTACAATATGCATATAAGACATAAAAATGCTAAGTTACAAATCCTTTCAAACCTTTCATTATCGTTTTCATACAGATACATATATATATAAGAACATAAGAACATTTTTCATTTAATTGCATATATACATTTATATATTGTCTTTCAAAAAAATTTACTTATATACATATACATATGGTCAAACTACAGAATAACAAAATGGACATGCATGCACCACCTTCTAGTTGGTCTCTGGCACACCCTCAGTCTTCACGTAGCACAAATATCCGACTCTCAGATCAGCATCTACTTACCTGCGCGATTTACACAACCGCGCTAAGCTTCACAACTTAGTAATACATATAAATAATATTTATAAATAAATACACAATTACAAAATAGGGATTCACATCTCACTTACACATCATTACACTATTGAAAATCACATTCTATATTCGTGCATAACTATTAGCTTCACATCCCACTCACACATTATTGCAATTATTAAGTTCAGCTATCACACTTTCAGTTTCTCGACCCATCTCTGCTTGGGTCAAATTTCAATTTCAATCACATGACTTAGCTCTGCTCAGGTCAACCATCATTTCAAACACATGACCCAGCTCTGCTCAGGTCAATCATCATTTCAAACATATGACCCAGCTCTACTTGGGTCAAGACCTAGCTTTGCTCAGGTCTATAATATATGCACATCTAGGCCTAGTTCTGCTCATGACCTCTCTTGCATATCCAATCAATCTTAACACAATTAGACAAGTAATGATATAGGTTACATGTATATAATATCACTTTAGTTTATACTTTTCCAGTAATCATCACCATTCTTGATGACATCACATTACTAGTTCATACATAGGTCACATGCTTTATTTCTCCTTTTTCTCATTCATTTCAATATCATATCATTATTCATTTACAATTCACACTTGACATTTAACCACAATGCAAACATGAGCCACACTCACCATATGACTCATCAACATACCAATATGTAGCATAATTAACATATTTTCTCATAACTCTTCAAGTGACACACTCAACTTCTACAATTTTGACACGCCCAGGGACATGGGTGTGTCACTGCCTGTGTCTTTAATACTGTCTTACAGTTGCTATGACATGTCCAGAGATATGGGCGCGTCACTGCCCGTGTCTTTATTTCTGCCTTACAGAAACTTTGACAAGCCCAGCAACATGGGCGTGTTTATGGCCGTGTCAATTATCTTATCTCACAATAGCCACGACACGACCAGAAACATGGATGTGTCACTGCACGTGTCTTTAATTCTGTATCACAATGACTATGACATGACCTAGGGACATGGCTGTGTCATTGGGCGTGTCAGGCTAAATCTCTGGGTACGCCCATAACATCACAAAAATACTCTTTCACTCCAGTTCATCAATACAATACTCACATATCACATAGCAACTCCAACCCATGTTACATCAAATATTCACAATCTCAAAATCATATATATATATATATGTATACTCAAGATCATATATACAAACCAAAGAAATTATACATACAAATCTTTGGTTATTCCCAAGCTTACTCTTCTTTCTTTTTTTCTTGTTAATCTAAACACAAAATCATAATGACAATAATCATATATTTTATTCATACCATTATTCATATATCAATTCATTCAATCCCCAACTCAACTTTACCAAACCCTTGTTCTTTTCCTTAATACCAACTACTCATCATTATCCCCAACATCTAATCATATTTTCTTTATCTATGTATTAATTCAACATATATATATATAGAACAATATATCATTGTCATAATATTATTCAATTAATCATCACTTTCTCTCACTAATTATATCATACATATATACATAAAATCCATAAAACAAGTTTAAGAAGAAGGTACTTACTTGAATTACTTGCCAAATCTTAACTATTTTCTCTAATCCCTCTTGAATCTCATATAGCATGAAAAATTTCACTCTTCCCCACTCTCTCTCTCTAACCCACGTTGAAGAAGAAGATGAAGAACACTTCCCTTCTTCCTACCCATCCTTATCCTTATATAATTAAAATATTATATAAAATTTCCACTTAAATTCTCCACCACGCATCTTCTTCCTTCCTTTGACTTTTTACTTTCCCTTTTATTATCAATTTATTATTATTATTATTATTATTATTATTATTATTATTATTATTATTATTATTATTATTAATGAATTAAATGATTAAAATCAACTTTTCCACCACCAATATATATCTCATGCATATGTGTAGTATATGTTAGGTACATGTATATGTCTTGTATATATTCTATTTATCCTTCTCATGTATCTCATATATATATATAGTTCATATATAACATCCATCATAAGCATCCATCTAATATTTTCTCTACCCATTATACCCATATGCTCTCTCATATTTACTATTCTAAAATACATCAAAAATTGGGATATGACAATTCTCTCCCCCTTAAATAATTTCATCCTTGAAATTATCTATCTCAATGAATAAATTCCATTAATACAATCACTAATCTCTACTCTCCCCCTTATGTACATCCTTAAACATTTATGCCAATGTCCCAAATAAATTTAAATAATTCTCAATTCTAACAATTTCATCCAAGAAAGCACACATACAATCATTACACATCTAATAATATTAGATAATCAAATTTTTACCTTCATCTAGAATATTCTGCTTTCCCTTTTATTATCAATTTTTTATTATTATTATTATTATTATTATTATTATTATTATTATTATTATTATTATTATTATTATTATTATTATTATTATTATTATTAATGAATTAAATGATTAAAATCAACTTTTTTACCACCAATATATACCTCATGCATATGTGTAGTATATATTAGGTATATGTATATGTCTTATATATATTCTATTTATCCTTCTCATGTATCTTATATATATATAGTTCATATATAACATCCATCATAAGCATCTATCTAATATTTTCTCCACCCATTACACCCATATGCTCTCCCATATTTACTATTCTAAAATACATCAAAAATCGGGATATTACATGCATTGTCTTCAATATGGTTATTGTATATATACAAATAAATTAGTTTATATATTTAAACAAATGCAATGAACAACAGATGTACTAAACAAGTCTTTTCATTTCTAAGGATAAATATTACAGTAGATAGCCCTTGCAGCTAAATAGTAATTCCATGGAAACAAAATAGATAGCATAACAATGAGGTATTCCATCAATTTTTTTATTCTTTCTTTGATCATATCCAAGAACACAAAATAGGTATTCCCATAGTTGTAAAAATAAAAGTCCTTCCAAACCTAGCACAGTATTCCTCCTATGGAGCTCTTTCTTCTCTTTCTCCAGCCTATCGATCTTCTTCAACAGCGTATTAATGATGCTCTTAGCTTGTTCAGGGTAATCTTGATCAACTCGTACAAAAAACCTACAAGGTTCATAAGGGGTCTACATATAAAAATTGAAAGAAAATTAAATGCATAAAGTCCCAAATGAAAAAACAGTATAAATCAAATTTATACTTACTCCATAATATTTGCAGCCATAAATGTGCATCCCAGGGTTATCAGTTGTCCAAGAAGTCTGAAGAGGAGCTAACTTCCTGCACTAAAAAATGAGGCGAGAAATATCACATCAGTATTCTGACATTATAGAGAGAAAGTGAAAAATCAATTTTGTTAGGGTTTAACTGTGAAATATGCATGAAAGAAGAAACATCGATGGAGCAGAGATGTGTTCTCTTTTATAGCGAGGAGAGGTGTTTTTTTGGGTTTCGCACACAGTGGAAAGTTGATTAGGCATCTTTTAATACGTGGGAAGATGATGGGATGGACAGTGTGTTGCCAAGTCAGTGTTCCATTAGTGGATTGGATGGGAGATGGACGACAGGACCTTGATGTTATAAAAAAAATATCCAAGGACTATAGCGTGACAAATTGAGGATGTTGGACCAAAACATGAAATTGGGTATTTCCGTTGGACCTTAAATGTAATTTAGCCTTTTGAATTTTTTTTGAAACTACATTATTTTAGTTATATGGGTTATAGTAAATTTGTGTGTCAACTCGCTATAGGGCTTATTTTAAGTCATGTTATAAATATGATGATTTATTTATGACACTAACCTATTAAGGATCAATTATAATCCACTAATTCTATGTGTCTTGAATCTTATTGATGTATCATAACCCTTTTTAACTTCTCAAAGAGTTTCAATTAACCAAGGTTGTAGAAGGAGTTGGCTTGCGAATTCTCCTCAAATTTTTGTTATAACAAATTTAGCTTCTTTTCCAATTGTGAATCAAGATAATATTAACTTTTCCAATATTAAATAGGTTTTAACTTTTTTGTTGTTCTGTTGAGGATTTTAGTTTTTTTAAAATGTTAATAAAAAAGAGAGTTATTTTATTTTATTTTATTTTTGTTTGGGATTTTTTATTTCATTTTTTATTTTGTTGTTATATTTTTTATTAATAAAAAAGAGAGTTTTTTATTTTATAAAAATTATTTTTGATTAATATTTAATAGCTTTTCTTATTGGAATTTTTTATTTTATTTTATGTGATTTTCAATTAGAATTTTTTTTAGGGTTTGATTTTTTTTTTCATTCCAACACTAGTGCATTGGATATACACTTGTATATTACAATTTGTTTGTTCCTATATAAGATATGTATTTGTATGTTATAATATTCTGAGTTTATTCAATTTTAACTGATCAAATTCAAATATATGTGCCTGATCAAAACTTTAAGTTGGCTTGGTCGAGTTCTGATAGACATTTTCATTAAGAGACTGGGTTTGATCGAATTGAAAAATGTCCCAAGTATGTCCAAAATCCATAAAAGCTAAAGTTAGGGTTCCTTTTTAGGCTTTATATGTAATTAAATTAAGCTGTATTTGACTTTTATTGCTTGGATTATGTTAAGTTAAATTATTTATTCAACTTATATTTGTTTTATTCATAATATAAATGTCATTTTGCTTTTAAAATTTCATCCATGAAATTAATTTTTAAGTCAAAATTTTAAAGGCCTGGTTTCTTTTACTTAGTCTGCAAATTCATCCTTTGGTTCAGAGCAGTGCATTTTTTGGTCTAATTAATTAGAGCCAAAAAATTGAATTTTTTCCTTAAATTTTTTCATTTAAAAATAAATTTAAGGTGGCAAGTCTAAAATAAATTTCCCGAACTTATCAAACCAAATGGAGAGCATATTTCAGTGCTTTTGTGTCATCCAAATCCAAATGAGCATTCTGATTCCACTAAACACATCAAACTAGTGCTCCGACGAGATGTTACAAGTGTACATTGATGCTAAAATCTAACAAAACCCATTTAACTTGTATATCATTTATGATCTAAAATAATACTATATTCTTACATAATCAATTGAAACATTATTCATAAATAAAATCATGGAGAAAATAATTTTAAATTGCAAATACATTTAAGAAATATTTTTAAAAAAACACAATAAAATAAAATATATGTAAGCCAATATATAGGAGATGATGAATGTGTTTTAGATTTTAGCATTAGAATTTAGTAATAAAGAGAAAGAATGAAGGAGATAATGTGCAATCAATAATATAACTTTTGTAAGAAAATCTTTTGAAAAATAAGTAAAACCTATTTTTTACTATTTTAGGTATAATAATAATAATAACAAAACAACATAATTTTGAATTTTATTAAAACTATATCATTTTAGTTAAATAGGTTGTAGCAGATTTATGTGTTAAGTCACTACCAGGCCTATTTTAATTCATGTTATAATTATGACTATATATTTATGACACTAACCTATTAAGGATGAATTATAATCCACTAATTCTATGTGTTTTGCATCTTATTGACATATCATAACCCTTTTTAACATCTTTTTCTCTCAAGGAGTTTCACTTAGCCAAGTTTGTAGAAGTAGTTTGGCTTGTGAATTCTCCTTATTTTTTGTTATAACAAATTTATCTTCTTTTCCAATTGTGTATCGAGTTAAAGAAGTCTACCATCATCCTAGATTTAGAAGCTATTCATTGATGAACTTGTGTGTTTCATTGATTTTATACATGAAACAAGTTCATCTTGCATTAATTTTTGGATGTTTTATAGATTTTTGCAAAAGAATGAGTTTTTCTTGGCAGGTTAAGTGTTTTTGAGCATTTAGACCTAAAAGGAAGCAATTTGATCAAGAAAGGAGCAAACTTGGAGTAGAAGAGTTCAACATGGGCATGTCAGATTTTTCAACATGCCCATGTTCAAAAGTTTAAAGCTGCCAATTTTTTTTGGAATTGCTAAATAGAGGGGTTTTGTTCAATATGGGCATGTTAAACTTACCCGACATGCCCATGTTAGACTAATATTTTCAACTTTGACATGCTGAGGTGGAAACTGACTATTTAACCCTATGGGTATTTTGAAAAAAGAGAAGACACTATAAAAACATCTTTTTATGGAAGATTAGGTGGCCAACATTAGCCATCCTTGAAGCATTTTTCTTCTCAATCTCATTCATCTTTCTTTAAAAAAAACCTTCATCCATCATTAGAGAAGAAGAAGAGAAGAAGCTTATGCTTAGAGAAGGATTCAACCATTTCTATAAGATTCATCCATCTAGTTTGAACATTCAATTACGATTTAGAATTTCAATTTTTAATTCTTTGATTTCTTTGTTATCTAATTAAGTTAAATTTTAGAGTTATGGATTCTATGATATATTTCTTCATTTCTATTGTTTTTATTTTTAATTTAGCTATGAATAATTAATCTTCTTAGTGGGATTAGGTGAATTTAGGATTATAGATGATGGGTATTGATTGATTTAATCATTTATTCATTACTTGAATCAAAGTTTTGTTGATTTTGTTCTTAATGCTTGTGATTGACTGACCACCAATTACATGTTCAATTGAAATCATATATTGAGTGAAAGCTTGATATAATTTTAGATTGTGAAAACAAACAACTGTAAAATATTCATTTTAGAGATAAAAGAATTTTAGAAGATCAACTTTACTCCTTTGAGCTTAATAGATTATTGTGGTTTAATGTTCATAAGAATTAAACAATTAAATTCCAACAATTATTAATTTTCTTGCTTAAAAGAGAAGAATATTAAATTTAAAGGAATTGGTAATTTTGATCCAAGAAAGTTTTGAATTAATTTGAAAATTGGTTTTTGTCCATTTGAAATAAGTCTAATGAAACCTAATCCTACTTGTTAATTTAAATTATTTTAAATTTGAATTTAAATTTGAAGTTCGAATTAGTTAGATAATTATCTTAATTTAATTTTCAATTTGGATATATTTTTGAATTTTAAATTAAAAAATTGTTAGATAATTTTTTAAATATCTAATTAATTTATTTATTTTTAAATAATAGTCAAATTAAATTTAAGTTAGTCAATTAACTCCTTCTCTGTGGGAATGATCTTTTCAAACACTTACTACTTGTACGACCCGTGTACTTGCGGTTTAGAATTACTACACAATTCGTCAAACAAGTTTTTGGCGCTGTTGCCGGAGAAGAAGAAATTAATTTGATAACAATAAGTTCAAAAAGATACTATTAATTTAAAATTTTATTTTAATTATTTTCATTTGCTTATCTGCAGGATTTTTATGCATAGTAATAGATAAGTTATATTAGAAGAATTTAATCCTGAGATTGAAAAGCAGTGCATAGAGAATAACAGAGCAAGAAGGGAGAGTCTTCACTTAGAAAGAGAAGAAAGGAAATAAATTTGTGCACAGGAGTCTCTAGAAGAAGAAAGTAGGGTTGAAGTGGAAGAAGCTAATGATGAAGAAGTAAATATGGGTGACCCACAAGATCAAATTCAACCAAGAAATCTCACTTTGAGAGAACATGCCATGCCAAATCCATAAATTGGCTCAAGCATGACTCGCCCTGCAGTGAATGCTAATAATTTTGAGCTTAAACTAGCTCTCATCAATATGGCTCAGCAATAGATTTTTCTATAGGTTAGAGCAAGAAGATGTTATTACTCATTTGGAAAATTTTCTGGAAATTTGTGATATAATAAAGATGAATGGGGCCAATGATGATGCAATTAGGCTACGGCTTTTTTCTTTTTCATTGAAGGACAAGGGAAAAGCTTAGTTATAAGGTCAAGCTGCTAAAACTTTCACTACTTGGGATAATCTTTCTAAAGAATTTTTGAAAAATTATTTTTCTTATGAGAAAACTTCAAAATTCATAAATGATATAACTAGTTTTATGCAGTTTGATGGTGAATTGCTTTATGAAGCATGGGAAAGATTTAAAGACATTCAAAGGAAGTGTCCTTACTATGGGATTTCATAATGGCTAATTGTTCAAACATTTTATAATGGGATAATAGGGCCATTGAGGAGCACAATTGATGCAGGTGTAGGAAGGACTCTTATAAATAAAAATACAGATGATGCATTGCAATTACTCGAGTCCATGGCAGTAAATAATTACCTTTGGTCTAGTGAGATGTCTTTACCTAAGAACCAGGTAGCTGGGGTACATGAAGTAGATGGAATTTTATTACTTTTAGTTAAGTTTGTTGCCTTAGCTCTGAAGATAGAGCATGTTAATCTTGCCAATACATGTTGTGAAGGGTGTAGTGGAAATCACCAATCTTTTGAGTGTTCAGCTCAAGAACTAGTGCATTTTATAGGGAATCAAAATAGAGCTCAACAATTGCCTTATGAAAACACATACAACCCTAGTTTGAGAAACCACCCAAATTTGTCTTGGGATGAAAATCAAGGCAACCAAGAAAATCAAGAGAATCAATTCAACCAAAGAGGGATGTACCAAACACCATTTTCTAATCGGGGTTAAGGTCAAGCTAATTACCAAGACAACAAGATGGGCTATGAAACTGCTTTAGAAAAATTTATTTCTGTTTCTAGTGAGAGGTTTGATAAGTTAGATAAGCAATATGACAGGTTGGAAACTAGGATGGATCAAATTGCAAGTCAAACTAGGAACCTTGAAGTACAAATTGGACAAATAGCTAGTTTTTTAAATTTAAGAAGTCAAGGGCCTTTGCCTAGTAAAATAGAAATAAATCACAAGGAACTTTGCAAAGCGATTACACTTAGAAGTGGGAAGCAGTTACAAGAGTTGGTTCCAAAGAAAGTTGAATCAAAAAGAGAAGGTGAAGAAGTTAAAAAAGATGACAAAATAAAGAGGTCGAGAAGGAAAAGGAGGAAAGTGATACATTCCCTTCTAAGAAAGAAGTGAAGCCTTATGTGCCATCTGTACCACTTCCTTAAAGGCTTCAAAAGTAAAAGGTGGAGAAATAGTATGAGAAGTTTCTTGAAGTGTTTAAGCAATTGAGAATCAACATACCTTTTATGGATGCTCTTACTCAAATTCCATCATATGTTAAATTCTTGAAGGAGCTTCTTTCCAATAAGAGATCCATTGAAAAAAAAAATGCAAGAGTTGTGCGTACTGAAGAATGTAGTGCAGTGATCCTAAATGAACTTCTATCTACATTGAAAGATCCAAGGAGTTTTTCTATACCTTAAACTATTGGTGATGTTGATTTTAATAAAGCTTTATGTGATTTAAGTGGTAGTGTGAGTTTAATGCCAAATTCTATTTGCATGAAGCTTGGATTCACTTATTTGAAAACTGCAAAGATGATAGTACAGCTGGCTGACGAATCAATTAAACATCCCTTAGGGATTGTAGAGAATGTGAAGGTAAAGGTAGACAAGTTCTACTTACCTGCAGATTTTATCATCCTAGAGATGGAAGATGATGTAAGAGAAGGAAAGTTGACTTTGAGAGTTAGGGGTGATAAGGTGGAATTCAATTTAATCAAATCAATGAATAATCCACCCCTAATGTATAGTTATTTTCGAGTGGACACTATTGATATTTTAATGCATGATGGTCCTGAAATGAAAAATCAAGAAGAATCTTTTTGAGAAGAGTGGAGTATGAATTCTCAAGATAAAAACAATGGGGTTGATGTTGACATTTTAGCTTGAAAAACCTACCATTAACTTCATCTCGAAAGAAGTATGATTCTGAAGAGCTAGAGAAGCATGGCATTGCATATAAGAAAGTGATCTATCAATTTTTGCCTTGAGAGACATTGAAAGTCGA
The DNA here is from genome assembly GCA_947685225.1 of Garcia nutans. Classification (NCBI taxonomy): domain Eukaryota; kingdom Viridiplantae; phylum Streptophyta; class Magnoliopsida; order Malpighiales; family Euphorbiaceae; genus Garcia; species Garcia nutans. The sequence goes on along the minus strand of CANTUV010000024.1, from coordinate 6,967,667 downwards.
GCTAATGACTTTAAACAAGCGCTTTTGGGAGGCAATCCTATTTTCTATTTCTTTACTTTCATTTAATCTTTATATTTTTGGTGGTTTTAAATCATCTGATTAAGTTAATTTGAAGTTTTGATGATTGTTTTAAATAATATAAGAGTTAATAATTGAGTTTATTGGTGTTTTGCAAGTTTGGAGAGATAAAAAATTTAAGTGGTATTGAAAATTTTTAATTTTACACAATTTTTAGGGTTTTCATAATTTTTGGGAGATTAAAAAATTTAACACGGGTGTGTTGAGGTAATGAACACACCTGTGTTCAACATTTTGGGTCTGTCCCTTTTATAAAAAAAATTAGCAGTAGTGAATTTTTTAACACAGATGTGTTGATTAACCCAACACACCCATGTTCAAGAAAGGGCTACTGCCCTTTTCTTTTGGAAATAAAAGAAAACAACCCATGTAAGGGTTGTATAAATATAAAAGATTCTTTTAAAAAAAAACTAACCATTCTCCACCCAAATTTTCTCTCTTCCAAACCCGATACCCTTCTCTTTATCTCCTTTTTCTTTACTTTTTTCAAATTTCAACCAAATTGCTTCAATTTTATTTTAAAATCAAGTTACTCAAGCACTTTAATCAAGATTTTATTAATTAAAACCAACTTTTATCAAAGATTTGAAGACAATTGGTAAGAACTATTTTTTTTATTGATTTTCATAAATTTCAAAATTGTGAATGGGTTTTTATGATTTTTGCTTGATTTTTGAAGATTTCAATTATTCTTTCCTGTTTACATCATTTATTTTTGAAGATTAATTGTGGAATTCGAATTTTGTGAAAGATTTTTTTTTTATTTTGTTATTTTTCTTCTATGAATTGATGAAGTTATTGAATATTTTGAGAATAATTGATAGTTGAAGTGAAATTAGGTAGTTTAGTTTGGGTTTTGTTTTGTATTTTTGTTTCTATTCTTTCAAGATTGCATCAATGATTTAGAGGATTTCATGAGAATTGTGAATTAGGTGAATGGAATTTTGTTGATAATTGGTTTTGAGGTTATCTTTGCATTGATTGGGCTTTTGTGATTTTGTCTTCAATCTTTAAGATTTTTATTGATCTTTCAAGACTACTAGTGGAGTGTTTGTGGATTTTGAATTATGTGAAGGAACTTTTGTGGGTTGTTAATTATTAATCTTGATTAATTTGAGATTTTCTTGCAAATAATTAGGATTTTGATGATAGTGCAAAGCTATGAATAAATTTATTGGCTTTTTTGTGATTTTTGCATCTATTTCTTGATATTTATTGTTCGTAGCCAATTAAACCTTTATTTTTTCAAGGTTATATGCGAATTTTGAATTTTATGAAGAAAACCCATGATTTTGATGAGTTGTTGTTGTTATATATGGTTTTTTTTTATATTGAAAAAAATTGCATACTTTTACTTTTGTTACACTTTGGGAATTTGGTTAATCTTTAAAGTTTATAGTTTTGCTTAAAATTTTTTAGGGCTAAGTTATTATTTTTGAGTACTTTTGGTATAATAAAGGAATAATTGTTTGGTTTTGGAGATAATGCATGTGATTTTGATTTTTAGAATTTAATTGTTTCCATTTCTTATATAGTCAAATCACCATGCCTCCAAGAATGAGAATAAAGTCGGTTGCTCACAAAAGGTCCAAAAGGAATAGTGAATCCTCATCAAGAGGCATGCTTCACCTCCACCTCCACCTGTAGATCAGTGATTTTCCCGTAGACATTGGGGATAAAGTCTATTCTAAGTTTGGGAGAAATTCACGCAGTGAAGTCTTCTTTTTAAACGTTGTTTTTATTTCATTTTAATTTCTAGTTATTTTAGAACAAATTTTAATTTTTAGTTTCTTTATCTTTTATTTAGATGATTTTATTTTAGTTTGGATGTTGGATTTTGGATTTTGGGTATGGATTTTTATGATGAATTTTATTGCTTTTAAAAATTTTTTAGTTGATTTGATTTGAGATTATTTGTGTTGAAATGCTTTGTGCTAAATTTGATTTTATTGTGGATTATTTTCAGTGATGATAAATATTTTGTCTAAATAGTGTAAATTTCTATGTGCATTTTAACTAATAGACTTTGAAGATGAAGGGAGTACATTTTTATTACAATTTTCTCCTTTAGTATATTGAATTTATGGTTTTAAAGGTGTATGCTTACTTAGAAAGGGTTTTTACTCTTTTAATCTTGTTAGAAAACCTGAATTTTTGTCTGAGCCTAGAACATGCTTAGAACTATCTTTGAGGCGAAATAAGATTCTTGCTAAGGATAGGAGAATATGATTTAGACATGATTTAGACATGATTTAGCTCAATATATATATCCACCTAATTTTAAAATTTTCCACTAGTTTACCCTTTGAGCATAATTTTATTTTGGCTTGCGTTTCTTTGATATATATGAAGCCTTAACATCCTACCCTATCAGATGTGGGCTTTTTGAGGATCATTAGCTATACAATTGTGGATGAGTGATATATGTGTTGAAATCTTTCTTGAAGTTGCTAAATTTAAATGAAAACTCTCTAGTATTATCAAATGTCTGAGTTTGGGAAAAATTCTAAAATAATATCCTTATGCCCCAACTCAAGTCAAATTCAAAGTTTTAGAGAGTTAGTAAGTTAGAAAAGAAATATTGCAACAAAATCTTTAGCAAATTGAAGAATCACTTGAGATAAATGTTTGGAGTCCTTAAGAAGTTTACTTTTGTTGAAATTTTTGTAGTTTCACTTTAGCCAAAAAACTTTTACTCACGCTACAAGCATTTAAAGACATGATGATTCTTCTAAAATTAGCAAGACAAATTAATGAATAAGACTTTATAAGTATGCATATGAGACGGGCTCTGTTCTTTAAGAACTAGGTATTCTTGGTGAGAGGCCGGAGTATGTGTCTATCTGAAGTGCAGCAGCTTTAGTTTGTGAATTTTTTATACTATTGGAGAAAAATTTGTAATGTGGCATGTATGACTAACTGAATTAAGGAATGGATGTTGTTTGCACGTGATGAAATTTCTTTTTGAACTAAAAATCTAAGAAAAAAGTCCACATTTTCTGGAAATTTATTCTGGCGCATTGCTTGAGGATGAAAAATATCTTAAGTTTGGGGGAGTTGATGAACTTGTGCTTTTCATTGATTTTATACTTGAAACAAGTTCATATTGCATTAATATTTGGATGTTTTATGGATTTTTACAAAAAAAAAAAAGTGTTTTTCTTAGCAATTTAAGTGTTTTTGAGCATTTAGAGCTACAAGAAAGCAATTTTGTCAAGAAAGGAGCAAAATTGCAGTAGAAGAGTTCAACATGGGCATGTTAGATTTTTCAACATGCCAATGTTCAAAAGTTTGAAGCTGCCAATGTTTTTTTGGAATTGCTAAACAGAGGGGTTTTGTTCAACATAGGCATGTTAAACGTATCCAACATGCCCATGTTAGACTGATATTTTCAACTTTGACTGCAAAGGTGGAAAATGCCCATTTAACCCTAGAGGTATTTTTGGAAAATGAGAAGATACTCTAAAAGCATCTTTTTATGGAAGATTAGGAGGCCAACATTAGCCATCCTTGAAGCATTTTTCTTCTCCATCTCATTTCTCTTTCTTTAGAAAAAAAAACCTTCATCCACCATTAGAGAAGAAGAAGAAGAGAAGAAGAAGCTTGTGCTTAGAGGAAGATTCAGCCATTTCTACAAGATTCATCCATCTAGTTTGAACATTCAATTACAGTTTAGAATTTCAATTTTTAATTCTTTGATTTCTTTGTTATTTCATTAAGTTCAATTTTAGAGTTATGGATTCTATGATTTATTTCTTCATTGCTATTGTTTTTATTTTTAATTTAGCTATGAACAACTAATTTCTTTAGTGGGATTAGGTGGATTTAGGAGTATGGATGATAGGTATGATTGATTTAATCATTTATTCATTTCTTGAATTAAAATTTTATTGATTTTGTTCTTAATGTTTGTGATTGATTGGTCACCAATTACATATTTAATTGAAATCATATATTGAATGAAAGCTAGGTATAATTTTATATCATGAAAATCAACAACTTTAAAAAGTTCATTTTAGAGATAAAAGAATTTTAGAAGATTAACTTTATTCATTTGAGTTTGATAGATTGTTGTGAATTAATGTTCATGAGAATAGAACATTTAAATTTCAGCAATTATTAATTTTCTTGCTTCAAAGAGAAGAAGATTAAATTTTAAAAAATTGATAATTTTGATCTAAGAAAGTTTTGAATTAATTTGAAAATTAGTTTTTATCCTTTTGAAATAATTATAATGAAACATAATCCTACTTATTAATCTGAATTATTTTAAATTTGAATTTGAATTTGAAGTTTAAATTAGTTAAATAATTATCTTAATTTAATTTTAAATCTAGATTTATTTTTGAATTTTAAATTAAGAAATTGTTAGATAATTTTTAAAATATCAAATTAATTTATTTATTTTTAAAAATAGTCAAATTAAATTTAAGTTAGACAATTAACTCTTTCTTTGTAGAAATGATCTTTTCAAACACTTACTACTTGCACGACTCGCACGACTCGTGCACTTGTTGTTTAAAATTACTACAAAATTCATCGAACATTCATGGATTAAAAGATCAAGAAAAATGCATTTAATTATAAATATATTTATATGAAAAAATATTATAAGTTATTGTTATTTAAAAAATTAGACCTTCATTTTTTTGTTCTTTTATTAATTTTAGCGCAAATAAAATTTTCTAATGTTAGCCGTAGAATAAACGGACTTACAATTCTAACATAATTAACAGTTATTCAATTTCAATAATAATTATAATTGTAATTTATAAAAATTTTATTTTTATAGAATGTTCTTACTTTATATATTAAATCAAATATCCCCTCCTATTCTTAAAATACTTTGAATAAATCTTCTCACCCTCTATTCTGAAGGCAAAAAAAATTATATTTACCGAATTCATCCTATAAAAAATTAAGTAAAATCATTTTAACTTTATATTTTATTAGTATAAATATATTTATTGCTATAAAAAATATTGTTTTGGCTATTTATTTTATTATATAATTAATATTTTAAAATTTTATGTTCTAAAAGATACTTTAAGTTTTTAATAGCAAAAATTATTTATTATAATATTTATATATTAATAAATATAATAATGTCATCAATTTATATTAATGTATAATTTATAATAATTTTATCAATAAATTTATTTTATGTAATATTTAATTTAAGTTAGAGTTGTACATAATGTTAGTACTTGATCAAACCCACCTAGAGCAAAGCATTTCTAGCGGGTTTAGTCAGTTTGTGATGCACACACAAGTGATAATGGGTGAATTTTTCTAAATTTTTTACGTTTCGGATGGTCAAATGAGTTAGGTTTTAATTTTTTCGTATGAACCTAAACTCAATCTACTATTAAAACACATATATAATGTAAAATCGTGTCATATTCTTTTAAAGAAAATGGCATGATTTCTTTTCAATGAGTCTAAGCATCCTAAACTTCAACCCTAATGACCTCGATCACACATTTCAAATTTCTCTCACTTTCTTCAAAATTTCTCTTTGAACTCTCTCTCTTTCAATTTCATTCTACGTGACTTCCACCAATTTCTTTTCTTCTAAATTTCACTTTCTTACATCAATTTCTTCTAATTATCCATCAATTTCTTCTAATTCTCTACCAGTCTAACAGTTTCTTTGTGAGTTTTTGAATTTGTTGGTGAGTCTTCAATCTTTTTTATGTTTTTGTTGGCTATTGGGATTTTTAGTTTTAGGGTTTTTTCACTTTTGTTATTCTGTTTGGGATTTTAGTTTAAAAAATTTTTATTAATAAAAAAGAGTTTTTTTATTATATTTTTTTGTTTGGGATTTTTTTTTTACTTTAAAAGAGATTTTAGTCTGGGATTTTAATTTATTTTATATTTTTATTGTAATTTTTATTAATAAAAAAGAGTTGTTTATTTTATAAAAATTATTTTGGATTAATATTTAATAGGGGTTCTAATTGGAATTTTTTTTTATTTTGTTATGTGATTTTCAATTAGATTTTTTTTTAGGGTTTGATTTTCTTTTTCATTCCTACACTAGTGCATTGGATATACACATGTATATTACAAGTTTGTTCCTATACAATATATGTATTTGTATGTTATAATATAAACTTTTTCAATTTTAACTGATCGAATTCAAATATGCGGCTTGATTGAAAATTTAAGTTGGCTTGATTGAGTTTGGAAAGACATTTTCATTAAGAGATTGGGCTCGATCGAATTGAAAAATGCCCTAATTAAGTATGACCAAACCCAACCTGTATATAATCGTAATTTAAATCTTAATTAAATCCTAGTTCAACTTTATTTCAAAGATTAAGTCCGGAACTAAAATCTTGCAACACTTATTCTCTTTTGAAAGGTTATTAACTTTTGGAATATTTATAAAACTACCCTAAAAAATAATATTTATTATAAAAATACTACAAAAATTAAAAATATTTATACTTTTATAAAAAATTAGTGTAAAATTTCAAAAATATATTATTTTTCAATAAAACAAAGTTTTTTATTTTTCAAAAATACTCTTCCCTCACAACAATCAATATTTTACTTCAAAATTTTATTTTTTTTCAAACTTCAATATTAAAATAAAAATATTCTAATAAAATAATAAAAATTAATATTTTAAATTATTTTTTTATCATATAAAAATCATAATTTTTTATAAAAAGAGAAAATCTTAATTTTAATTATAAAAAATAACACTAAAAAATAAAAATAAAATAAGACATGCAAAAATATATTAATAAAAATTATTAAATTTATTTTTAAATAAACTGTACATATTTTATACATAAAAAAAATATAATTTCATTATATAGATGTGTAATAGATGTGTTGTAGATGTATTGTAGATGTTATAGATATATTATAGACGTTGTGTATATATTATATTTTTGTTATTTAAGTTGTGTATATTTTATACAAAAATTATTAAATATTGTGTGAATATTGTATGAATGTTGTACGGATGTTTTGAAAATAAAAAATTAAACAAATAAAATTAAATAAATATTAAAAATATTATATAAATGTATTATAGATTTATTGTAAATGTATTATTGATGTGTTATAGATGTATTGTGGATGTGTAGATATAGTTTATATTGTTGAGTGTGTATTTTTATATATGTTATATGTATGTTATGTATATGTTTAATTTTTATGTGTATATTAAAAATATAATATTAAAAAAATTTTAAAATAAAAAAATATAAATAAAATATAATAGAAAAAATTACAAAATTACAAAATTTTTAAAAAAAAGTCACCGTGAAAATCGTAAATATGTAAAAAAAATTTGCCTGCCGTATTTTAATAAATGCAACTCCTTCGCGTACAGGGTGTAAATTCCTCCTTTTTTTTTCTTAAAGAATAATGCCATGTGGTTAATCCAGTGGCGGAACGACCATGGGGTCGTGGGGGGGTCACACGACCCCCCCTCACCGGCAGCCAGACTTGAAATCCTCATACTTGCCGGCCCCTGCTCTAAAACTCAGCCCCCGCTGAGTTTCAGAGGAAATTGCAGTGAGGGGTAGACGAACCCCTCGCTGCAATTTCCATTTTTTTTTATAAATTAGTCCCTGGCGAAACGGCGTCGTTTCGCCAGGGACTAATTTTTTTATAAATAAACCCCTGACGAAACGGCGTCGTTTCGCCAGGGGTATAATAAAAAAAATTAAACCGGCCCAAGTGAAACGACGTCGTTTCGCTTGGGCCGGTTCAAAAAAAATAAAGGGCTGCGTTCTTCTTTCATGTCTTTGCCCCTCTCCTCCCTGTCTCAGATCCCCAACCCACTGCCAGCAGCACCACGCCACCACAGCCACCAGCCGCAGCACCGCCGACCGCCGCACCACAGCCACCCACCGCACCGGCCGCCCCCACCACCGCCGCCCGCCGCACCGACCCCCCCTCAGTAACATTCTGGTTCCGCCACTGGGTTAATCTAATTGTTTGAAGCAAATCTAATCTCAAATTGATATTATAAAATTTTAATTTAGATATAATAATTATTTATTATTGTAAATATATTACTTCCTCCATTTTAATAAAATTGTTACTTTATAAAATAAAAAAGTAATTAATTTTTTTAATTATACTCTTATTATTTATGAAAAAATTAATAAAGTAAAAGTATAATAATTTTAATATTAATGAGTTCATGGAAAGTATTTTAGTTCATTCAAAATAATTTAATATAATATTTTAAAAAATTTGATAATTTTAATAGAAGTGCATGAGTTGAAAAGAACAATTTTATTGAGACAAAAGGAGTAATATTTTTACATCTCTACATATTACTCTTATACTTTTCAACTTGTATATTATTTATTTTTTAAAATGTTAAATGAGAGAGAATTGAATTTGAATTTACTATCTAATTAAAATATGCATATTAAATTTGTATGGTTTATCGAGAGTTGTTATTAGATATGTTAGTCTTCATTTTAAAAGTCACTCTTCATCATTTCGTATGAATATTTTATTATTTAATATTGAGATGTAAGTGTTTTAAGATCAAGTATTCAAGTAGTATATAAGATTAGGGACATTTACAAAATTACCTTAAAAAAAACTTTTCAAAAACACAGCTGCTAAAAAATTCTTTCAATTTTACAAAATTCGCTTCTTTAAATTACAAAAATACGGTGACCATCACTATTTATAGTTGTGCTCTTTTTTTATAAGGTTTTTGGCCACTATTTGTTTACAAAACAGTGGCAAACAATGGCCATTTGTTTTTCTTTTTTCTTTCTTCTTTTAAATTTAAAATAAAAATTTTTAAAATATTAAATTAAAAATATTTATATTAAAATTCTATTTATACGTAATATATTCTCATATATAACCATATATATTGTCATTTTAAAAATAAAATTTAATTTTTTATTTATATTAATATATTTTATTTAATTTGTATTTTTAAAATAATTTAACATAAACTATAAAAATTATATACTATTATTTGTTGATATATGTTATATATGACAAGATATATCAGTTGACTTATAATAAAATATTAATAAACAAACTAATATATGTTGATATATGTTACATATAACAATATATATATCAGTTGATTTGTAATAAAATATTAATATGCAAACTAATATATGTTAATATATGTTGATATATGTTACATATAATAACATATATCAGTTGATATGTGGTGCTACCCCACATTTACCAAACTCACAGACCGAGCCCAATACCCTAGTAAATCCTTGACCGAGCTCTCGAAGAGTGATAGACCATGATTTCGAATATCTTTGGTTTTGTTGAGCTCTCCAGCGTCCGATCGACAGACAGAGCTCTGACATAGGAGGCATACAACACTGGCACCCCTGGATATCCGCTAACATACTATGAAGATCTGCTGACATGTTCAAATATTGTCCTCTACCCCTTAAACTATAAATATATATGGATCCCCATAGGTAAATGATCTTTTCTCCAATTTATTAAGCTCGTCTATTTATAAATAAATCAATTACTGACTTAAACATCGGAGTCTCTCCACTAGAATTCGATCATTTTCTTTATCTTACAGGTAGAAGAGCTAACCAAAGTAGAATCCAAACCTGAACATGAGTCATTGGAGTCCACCTCGTCATCAATTTATAATAAAATACCAATGTACAAAATAATATATGTTGATATATGTTACATATAATAACATATATTAACATCTTGTAATAAAATATAACATCTTAAATATAACAACATATCAGTTGATTTGTAATAAAATATACATATGCAAACTAATATATATCGATATATATTAATATGTGTTAATATATATTACATATAATAATATATATCTGTTGATTTATAATAAAATATTAATATACAAACTAATATATGTTAATATATATTACATATAATAGTATATATAAGTTGATTAGCAATAAAAATATTAATAAACAAAATAATATGTATTGATATATGTTATATATAACAACATATATTAGTTGATTTGGTGATATATATTAATATATATTACATATAATAATATATATGTTACATATAACAACATATATTACTTGATTAGCAAAAGAAATATCAGTATATAATTGATATATTGTTATATGTTCATATATGTTACATATAATAATATATATATCAGTTGATTTACAATAAAATATCAATATATAAACTAATATATTTTGTTTTATGTTTATATATATTACATATAACAACATATACTTGCCGTATAAATGAAACATAATTTATATATAATTATATAATTAAAACATAATTTACATATAATTATATAATTAAAACATAATTTATATACAATTATACAATTAAATTTTTTATAATTAAAAATTAATTAATTAATTAACTTAAAACATAATTTATGTTAACTAATTTTAAAAGATATTTCATACACACACCGTTATATATAAAAATATAAAACATAATACTAATATATTATTCAATGTATATATTAAATTAAAATATTTCAAAAAAAAATAAATATTTGTATGGCTGCATTAAAAATATAAATATAAATATGCATGAAAAAAGAAAAGAAAAAAAAAGTAAAAACAAATAAAAAAAGATAAAAAATTTGCACCAGCCAAAAGAAGCCAGCTCCTTATCAATTGTACCATATAAGTGATAAGGAAAAAAATAATTTCTGTAAATATGAAAAATTAAAAGCATGAAAATGTTAAAAAAAAGCATTGTAAAATTAAAAACAAGAATAGAAAACACTGTATATTGTGTAATTTCCTCATAAGATTAGCTTGTTGACTTGGTGTGCAGACTTAATTTCTTTTTATTTTAAATTTCTTTTATTTTTGTCTCCACTAAAAACGTGTAAAAAAAATAACATAAATGTACACGCACATATTTACCAATTTTTCTGCTATTTTTATTGCAAGGGCAGCAACTAGTATACCAAAACTCATGAAATTCTTAGGTAAGGTTTAACTTCAATTGATGATATCAATTGTTACTCTCATCTAATTACTAATTATGAATAACTAATTAATTCATACTTTCTGTATATACTAAAAATTTATAATTAAGTTGAGAGTGTAAAAATTAAATATGAACAACAAACAGTTTAAATACATCATTATAATCTGAAAGTGAACATATTTAATGAGCTTGGAAATATTAATTGTTAAAGGACCCATCCAAAGTGAACATATTAATTGAAAATGTCAGTCTTTTCATTGTGTTGTCTGAATCCTGTTAGACATTAGAATCTACGTAGCTACTTCTCCTCACTCAGAATCAGCTGGCTTTGGTACTTTTACCCAGACATGGCAATTTTCTGCCTGTCGCTTCATATCTCCACTAATTTCACCTTATTGAGAATTCTACAGTCCAATCCATTTCTATTATTATCATATATATAATATTTTATTAACGTTTTATATATTAATTTGCCATTCAATTTGTTTGCAAATTTTACATTTAATGATTAATGAAAACAATTTTTTATATCATATATATATGTATATAAGTTATGTCGATATGATATAATCAGGAACGAACTCAAAAATAAAAATCAACATTCAAACCTTCTGAGAGTTACCACCTAAACTCTCTGATATATATATATATATATATATATATATATTAACATATAAAAATTTTATAATATAATTATTCCACTAGTAGTTTGATTATACTTTATTGATTAAGAGTTTGATTATACTTTATTGATTAATAGTTTACTGAAAAATTTATAATTAATTATTGCAAACTAAAAAAAATTATTGTTTACTTTCTTATATTGACAAATTAATTATCTATATTTTAATTATTTTTTAATCACACAACTCTTCTATAATTATTTATAAATGTGATTAGTCCAGGTCTTAGTTGTTAAACATAATATTACTCTTGTTTTATTTGGTCTAATTATCAATGTAAATTCAAATAAAAATACATTAATTATGTATAAAATAATATTATTTTTTGCTATGTCATCCACCGTTAATGAAGGAAAAGTTAAGTTAGTGAAAAATGCTAACTCAGGGCTTAAATAGTTTATTTTGCAAAAAGCTTTATATAATTGAGCTCGAAAAGAATTTAAGTATCAACTTGTATACGCATGAAAACTACAATTTAACTAGTGCTATAAAAAAATTACTAATTTCAGTATTATTATACTATTGCATTTACTAAAAAAAAAAGTCACTGCAATTGATTTATGAAATTCAAGAAAAAAAATGCATTACAGTTGAATACAAAAATAACTTTTTAAAATTTCAATTTTAAGAACATATATGAAATTACAAGGTTAAAGCATGAGAAATTGAAATAATAAAAGTATTTTTTTTTAGAATTAGCTGTTATTATTATATAAAGGGTAAAAAAAAAATTCAATGAAAATAGTACATTTTATTATTATTTTAAAATTACATGGTTGAATAATCGATATTATTAGATTTTTTTTATAATCACGTGACTAAATATTTAAGATTATTAATTCTTTTTATAATTATAATAACATAGTTGAATGGACTAAATTTATAATATTTATAATTTGGGGGCCAAAATGTATTGATTTTTAAAAATATATGCAATAAAAATATTATAAATCAATTAAAAATATAACTACAAAATTAAGGATGGACGAAATCGGTTGCTAAACATATGAACTCCATCGCTAATGGCATATACCAATGGAATAACGATGGAAACGTGTTTGTAGTTATTGTTTTTGTTGCTAATTCCTAAGCGACGACGCGACGACTTTACAACAAATGTCACTAAATTAATGACGAGCAAAACTGTCACAAAGCAACTTGGACATCGCAAAAAAATAAAAATAAAAAGAGAAAGGGGAATGATTGGCGATCAATATGACAACATGTTTGCAATAAATTGCCATTGCAAAATGGAACAACCACAAATAATGTAGCAACTTTTCCAAGTAAAGCTAGCGATGGATTTTTAAAAACCGTCACTAATATTTAGCAATTCGTGATGACTACTTTAGTCTATCTCTATTTTTTGAACTATTTGTTTAATAAACTAATAATAGTTTTAGAAATTACTTGTTCATATGCTAAACAAACATGTCCCTAAATTATATTAATGCAAATATATAAATATTAATATATACGCACAAATATGTAGTTAAATAAATGTATATATAAACCGTCACATATATTATACAAAACAAAAATACAAAATAACATACAAAGTCCCAAGTATCAAAAAAAAATTATCAAATTGGTTGCTGTTTTTATTCCTCCTTATGAAATAACCTTAACCTACTCCAATTATCTAGCCAATGCCCCAAATCTCTAGTTAATGTTCTAACCTATGCAATATTATATAGTTCATATATACAAAACATTACAATAAAGATTATCAAAATAGAACAACAAAGTAACAGAAAAACTTACATATATGGATTAGCAAAAGATGACCCATCCAATCCACGAACCATCTAAAAAAAAGAAAATTATTTTCAATATCAATCACACACACATGCAACATTAAACAAAGATAATTAACATACAATTAATTATTCACTATCACTAGTTTCATGTTCATCATCAAGTTCCTCATCACTTTCTTCATATGTTTCAATATTAAATTCTGATTCATCAGAATGTACATGTTTATTATCATCATTTGTGTCTCAATCAAATTAGCATTCTAATAATTAAATAGTATTGGGCCTACAACCAAATTATTATTATTGATTTCATGCTTGCATAACTCATCTTCTTGAAATGCAACAAGAGACAGGATCAAAGTTTCAATAGAATCAAGTAGCTTTAATACGGGTCTAGCTTTAATCTTATAGGCTGCAAGTCAATCAACTTTATCTCATCTAAAACTAGGATATGGTAAAAACATTACTTGAATAGCTTGCATAGCAAGGATGAACATTTTGTACTTATTAAATGTTCGTCTTTTGTTGATATCTACTAAATTATACTCCTTTTGAATTTTTGTAACAATATTTGGAATTGAATCGAATCAATCACACTTGAATATCACTAATTTTTATGGGAAGAGTTGGATACTCTACAACAAAAATTTTATTTAATCAACCATAATAATCATTGGCATCCCATTGTATAATTTGACCCTTTTCTACATACTACATAGTTATAGTTTTGTTATGGGTTGTTATGGATTGTTATGAGTTATTATAGACATATTATTGTAAAATTATTTTTAATTTTTGTATATTATTATAAATTATTTTAGGTTATCACATAGACTGTTAGTGAGTTTTATTGATTGCTTTGTGAATTATTATATATTAGTATGTGTTGTTATAGGTTGTTATTGTACAATTGTATATATATATATATATTATACATTGTTTTAGGTTACATATAAACTTTTAGTGAGTTTTATTGATTGTTTTGTAGATTGTTTTGAGTTGATATGGACTGTTATGTGTTGGCATAGGCAATTATTATAACACTTTTATTCATTATTTTTAATGATATTGGTTTTTATTTTTATGTCTTTTTATATTTGAGAATTATTAAATCAATTATTTATGTATTGATTTTTATGTTTATGTTTTTTTTTTTGTTAATATGAATTTAAAATATATATTTATGCTTGATGTTAGAGTCTATTTTAGTCTTACAATCTGAAGTCCTAATGCGCAATAGATGCATGAAATATAGTTGCAAAATTTTTTCATTTTACAAATGATTTGGTCTTCTTCATGTAGCCCTTCATTTTCACATAATAAATGGCATAAACTAATGCAATTGAATGATATATAATAAATTAATGTCTATAGAAGTGGTCAATAATTGGAAAACTTCCTTATCATATGAAAACTACACTCGTTAGATTTTGGATGGATGGTTGTACTTTACCTCTAGCAATGGGATAGAGTTCTAGATGATCCAGCCCCTAGGAAGGTGTGAACTGATATTTTCGCCCCCACTCCCATATGGAATGGTTCTTGCGACTTCGACTGTAACACCCCGATATCTTATATAAGTACTATACATATACCTGGTATACATACGGTAAATATATAAAGTATAAGGATGCCACTTTTCGTTACCTTTTTAAAACCTGTAAAAGAATTCCAATCCATAATACGTTAATTTAAATAACATTTATCAAATCATTATCTTTATCAAAACTTCATTTATACATATACTTACTTTCTCAAACAAAATACATCAATATAAAAGTTATACATGTATGCATTACTCTCTAGTTGGTCTCGACAAACTTTTACTCTTCTTGTGGCATAACGAAAGACTTCATATCTTCCACCTATTTACCTGCGCGAATACACACCCGCGCTAAGCCCGAGAGCTTAGTAATCCAAATATAAAATAGAAACATATAGTATAGAAGTATTAACATATAATGATATATCAATTCAATATATAATTAGTTCTTATCATACTTTCTTTTCTTTTTAATTTCATCTTTAATATATCCTAGCTAATTTCATATATGATGTACATATATACATAATATTGTCACCAACCCCAATGCATCACCAATACTCAAAACCAATATATTAATACACCCACATTATATATACCATACCAATCATTATTGCAATACACACTTTACATATCATACCAATTATTATTGCAATACACACATTGCATATCATACCACTCATTATTGCAATACACACATTACATATCATACCATTCATTATTGCAATACACACATTACATATCATACCAATCATTATTGCAATACAACATTATATATCATGCCAATCATGAATCACATTTCCAATGAAGACAACCTTTATCATCAACCACAATTCATTTACATATCACACTTAATAACATTATATTATTCACAATTCACCAATCATAATTCATTATTAATACTCACAATCAATATTTCAATACTTGCATTTCACATTGACAATAAAGACAGACTCGGGCCCAAAACACTAATATGTCATTCGACTTTCAGAGTTAATGCTTTGGTTTAATTATCACATTTATCATTATCCCAACTAGGCTTCAAGGATTAGGTTCAACCAAGCTTCAAGGGGAACAAAGCATGCTAAGTATCAACCCAACTTGGCTTCAAGAACCAATCCAACCTAGCTTCAAGGGTTGTAACATCTCAATTAGGCTTCAAGGGCTAGACCCAACCAAGCTTCAAGGGGAGTAAAACATGTTAAACTTCAACCCAACTTGGCTTCAAGGATCAAGTCCAACCTAACTTCAAGAGATTGTTACTATTAGGCATGCCACCAACAACAAAACTCTGAAAATGAATAACATATTAGACACATAATTCATTGATCATTTTATCATCAATATCATTCACAATTCTCATCATCATTTAGGCAAACATGCCTCACATGTCTCAATTGAATTGTCATAGCCAATCACAATGGCTTCACAACATATCATATCTCAATCCATATGATATATATAGCATCATTGATATAACATTTCAAAGTATATTATTCATATAATACATTGCCATACACAGGATTCACAATGCCTATAACATAACATTTCCTCATTTCTCAAAACACATTAACATCATTCATTATTAGAGTATTTATCATAACAAATTGCACATACCTTAAGAATGATCCTCATTTCTTCCTACCTTTCCATTTCATATTTCATCCTTTATATTTATATATATAAAGTGATTTACATTCTTCATTTACATCCATAATATAATAGCTTATTTAACACTTTCATCCCAATGTGTAAATGTTCAAAGACATATAAGGATATACAATCAAATAGGGTTTATGCTTACCTTGTTAATGATCTTCACATCCTTCACATCATTATCATCACCTTAGTCCAATTATATTAATAATATAGTAAACCACTTAACACATTTGCAAACAAATGTGTTAAGCCTCAAATCATGTAAATAAATACAATCATATGTATTGGTACTTACCTCAAGAACTATTCCCATCCATCTATACATTTCCTCTTCCAAGAATTCTCAACAATTAGGTTAATGCAACACAATCTCTTCAAAACCTAATCCAAAGATCATTATTCATAGGTTTAGAATCATCCACATACATTTGTTTAGGTCATTCTTTGATTACAAAGTATTTAGAGTGTATATAAAATGTTTCGGAACAAAAGACTTTTAAAGAATCAAACAATGCATGAAGAACCAAAAACCATCACAGTAGCAAACACACCCAAGGGACACGGCCAAGCTTGTGGCCGTGTCTCTCAAGACCAAAACTTCCCGAGGCAGACACGGGCAAGGACACGGCCGTGTCTCTTAACACAACTCAGGTAGTAGCAAACACATTCAAGGGACACGGCCAAGCCAGTGGCCGTGTCACCCCAAAACCTATCCAACACGGCCAAAATTCTCCAGACTTGGCCGTGTTTCTCAAAAATAATAAGTCTTGGCCGTGTCTCAACTTGCTTTTGGCCGTGTCACTCAAGAACAAAACCCTAATTGTGGCCAAAACACTTCTAATGGCATTTAGACACAATATGCACAACATAAACTCAATCCAATGGATATAATCAAAGTCATTAACACTTATTTTGCATGTTTAACACAATATTCACAATTAACCATACATTTAATCATTCACCAATTCAAAACCCTAAAACCAACTTAACTCTTGATCCTTCACAATCAACATCCACTTAAACTTACAATCTTCACAACCAAACCAACACCAATTCAACCTTTTAACTTACAATCAATACTAACACTTATAACACAACTCAAACACACCAAATCACAAAATCAATAAACCCTAATTCACTTCACACAAAACTTCAAAATAACCAAGAAAAACAAGAGAGTACTTACCTTAAATGAAGAAATTCCACAAATCTTTAACCAAATCCTTTGTTTCCTTCTTCAATTTAATTCTTGCATCAAGAACACCTCTCTTGCTCTCTCCTTTCTTGAATGGCCGGCACACCAAAGAGAAGAAAAGAAAAATAAACAAAAGTCAACTTCCTCTTCTTCTTTAAATCTCCACCAAGAGATTTTAACCAAGCAATTACCTATATACCCTTTTCCATTTAACTTAACTTTTGTCACTTGTATGCCCATAATAGTAATTTCACATATCCAAATAAATATCCTCTTTTATTGACTCTCCCTTTTGACTAATGTATATGTTAGTTATACCACCATATACCCAACATATACATTTCTCTCTACACCTTACTTTCCTTTTTAAAACAACACATACACATTCTCTTTTAATTTCTTTCCTCTTTCAAATCAAATATACATTCAATCCAATTAAAACAACAACAAAATTCAAGACTTCTAGGGCATACATGGGGATATTACATCGACACTGTTAGACTCAGGGCCTTAAAGAATACGAGCCTGAACCCGGAGAAAATAAAATTGCCACCCGGACGTGCCGAAAAAATTGAAAGGGGGTGAATGATTCAATTCCTAAGGAATCTCTAACCCCATATTAGGTTCAAAAAGTTGGGTACATAGGTAGAATGTAAGAATGACCCAGCTCCCCATAACGCCAGGTTCATTGGAACTGACCTCTTTTTTACGTCTAAATATTAATAAATTCTTAACTTACTGAAATATCATCTATACTACATATATATTAAAGTAAATAAATATTTATTATATTAAAATCAAAGAAGGTTCAAACAAATAAACAAATAAAAATGGGCATCCATACAAGATGAAAACATGCCCTTACAGTAGTGTCCAATGTCTAAAACTAAATAAAATAGGACACCCACCATTTGATGGAAATATGCCCTTTACATTAATCCCAAAACTTAAAATAAACTAAATTTACATTGAACTTAACAAATGAGGTACCCACGAAGTAAAAACATACCTCTTAAATCTTTGAAATCAAAATAATAAATATTAAAATAATTAACCAAATAAATTAAATCATTCAAGCATTCACAATAATTAAAAGAAAATCATCCATTATAAACCAAATAAAATAAATCATCCATTATAAGTATATAATGAGTTAAATAATCAAATCTAGGTTTTAATATTATATTGAGCAATAAATATGTAAAACTAGAGTTTTAATATATGAATAAGATTTCTTAAAGTTTAGAATACTAAATTAGGGTTTTAGGATTTTGGAAAACATGATTAGGGTTTTTAGGGCTTTGGAAATATTTATTAGCATTTTTAGGTTAAAATATGATTTTATGGTTTTGGGATGATGATTAGGGTTTAAATCAAAATAGGTTGCTACTGGATTAAAAACAACTACTTAATATTACTTAATGTTTTTAAAGAAGGAAAACAACTGAGGAAAGCTTAATTAATATTGAGTTTACAGAAAAAAAAAAAAAAAAAAAAAAAGCTACATAGTAGGCTCCACAAATATTGATATGTTGAGTCAAGCTTTATTTATGCTACTGCCTGATCCAACCTTAATTTTGGAGACAATGGTTACTGCCTACTTTTGGTTGCTATGTGTTTGATTATTTTTCTTTTCTTTTTTTGTTAATTCTTGTTGTTAGTTGCTTTTTTAATTGTTGTTGTGTGTCTTGTGTTGCTCTCTCTGTTTGTTGATAATTCTCATTGTTGGTTGCTTTTTTAAATTCCCTGCTATCAAATCCCCCCTTCCCTCTGTGCTTTAATCATATATTTATAAGCAAAGACCATCTCATTGAAACCCTAATCGTCTGCTAATCCGATAGTCAATCCAAGTCGGATCTCAATTAGGAAGCTTTTAATCTGTATTAAATCCAACATTAAATGACCATGGAGAATTAAGATTACCTTATTCGCCATGGTCATTGGTCTACTATGAATTATGACTCCCTAATTCTGCATGGACATTGGTCCATGGCGAATTGGAAGCCTCAATTCGCCATGACCAATAGTCATAGTGAACTGGGGATCCAATTCGCCATGGGTCCAAAGTAGCATGGCTTTTCGGGCATAGATGGACTTGTTCGGGATTTTAAAGCTAGACCAAATTTAATTCAAGCCTTTAAAATTGACCATGGCGAATTAGGATTCCCTAATTCGCCATGGTCATTAGTCCATGGCAAATTAGAACTCCCTAATTCGCCATGGACATTGGTCCACGGCGAATTGGAAGCCTCAATTTGCCATGAATCAATAGTCATAGAGAATTGAAGATCCTATTCGCCATGTGTCCAAAGTGACATGGTTTTTCGAGCTTGGACGTACTTGTTCGGGCTTTTAAAGCTAGACAAAATTTAATTCAAGCTTTTAAAATTAAGTTGGAGTTGATTTGGTCCTTTAAAAATTAAATGGGACTAGGTTAGGGTTTTAAAATTCAAACCAACTTAATTCAGGCCTTTCAAAATTGGACCAACCTATTTCAAAGCTATAAACTAGATTTAAGCTTTTAAAATCGAACCAAATTTAGCTTGGCCTGCTTTAATTAATATCGAATTAGCTTAGGGCTAAAATTAAGGGACTACAGAAGGTCATTAGATATATATGGAGAACAAACTTAAAATTGAACTCATGATTTGTATCATTATTAAATTATTATGATTGTTCTTTTCTAAGTAGTTGATCTTATCTAATATTTTGTCTTTTTTATCAAATGAAGTAATTGTTGTAAGATTTTTCGCTAATTTTTTTTTTGTAGTGATGTATTTTTGTTAAGAAATCGGGAAAATTTAAATTCTTCTAATTTTTGTATAACATTCAATTTGTATATTGTACATATACTTTAGAGAGATATGAAATTATAGATTTTCAATATACGTACGTGCAATATAAATACAATGGTGAGAAATTGCATTAGACTTGCCTTCTTGATAAAAAAAACTATTATCTTAGAGACAAGCCCTGGTAGATATGCAACTAAGTGGGGTTGCATGTTCAGGTCAACCCTTTATTTTTACTATTAAAGATTATTAGCATGCGGGTTAGTCGGTTATAGTCGGATAAGAGAATTTTAGGTAGTCTTAAGAAATGCAGAGAGAGGGGGAGAGAGGAGGAGGAGGAGGCATAAGAGAGAGAAAGAATGGTTAAAAAAGAAAAGATTTTTTTTAAGGTAAAAGGTATTATTGTCTAAAAAAGTCTACACAAAATTAATGGGTCTAAAATTTATTAAGGCTTTACCCACATGTATTTATTTAGTTAAATTCCTATTTTTATTTAATATTTCAAATTGAGTTGGATTTGGTATGTTCAAATTCAAATTAATTTAAAAGTATTATAAAATTTAGAAAACAAAATAATTTGCTTATTAACTTATTAGATTGTATTAAATATTTCTAAATTTCCTATGCTTATGTACTTTTAATGATAATTGAATTATAATAAGCTTTTAAAATTGTACCTATTATTTTCATTTTCTTTACATGATACCTATATTGATATTTTTATTTATTTTATAGTGCGTTTAGTTGCACAAAAATTTTAGAAAAGTTAACTATATAATTCTATTTGATCAACAATATTATGTTTGTTTGCAAATAATCTATATAAAACAAAATGCTGACGTCACTAAACTTTATCAACTAGTGGTAAAATATTTTACTGGTGGAGAGTGGAAAAATATTTTACTAGAAAAGGATATTGAAGAGTCCACATATTAAAAGATAATTATGCTCTTAATTTAAAATATGATAAAAAAGAAATGTTATAAAAGTAGTTTAGATATTTCTCAAACTTTTTCTATAAAGTTGGATTGCAACCAAACATGTTAATATTTATTCAAATATATTTTTTTAATATTTCATTACATCTTCCAAATATAGTAATATAATTTTTTCAGTAAAATATAATTTCAGTAATATATCTCTATAAAATATATTTCTAGCAACTAATTTTCTAAGTAATTTAACAAATACGCTGTTAAAAACTCTCAAATTCACAAATATTACTATCTCTAGCCCATACAATATATAATAAATTTCAAGAAGGTATTTTATAAAATTAACAATTAAGGATTAAAATTTTAAATACTGAATTTTATGCATTAAATAATATAATTGATATACTTTTTAACGAAATTATTAAATGCTGAAAAAGTTAATTTGTGCATGATGTTGTGAAATACCTCCTAACACTCTATTTCTTAAACTAAAAAAAGAAAAACCTACAAGGCAGCACTCCAACTAGGTAAGAAAAAACCAGAATATTCTCAACCTATTTGTCTTACTTTTGATCTACATTAGTACATTCCATCATATCTTGTCTCCCGCTATCCGCTATTTCTTAAAAATATATTGTGGATAAAAATTGCATATGTTTAGAATTTTTTTTTTATAACATATATATATATATATTTTTTCGTTTCATGAATATATATAGAGACAAATTTAGAATCATTTTATTTGGAGAATTCAATATATTGTATAAAATATGTTTAATTTTTTAATAATTTTTTATTATTTGAAAGTGTAATTTTTTAATTATTTATTATATAATTGTTATATACTTTTTTATTTAAAAATATTAATAAATAAAGAATTATTTTTTACTATGCTCCCACCCGGCCGGAACTCATCTATACAGAAGACAGCAAAAGAAAAAAAAAGTATAGAAAATATTATAGTAATTGTTTGGAACACCCTCTGTTTGGAGATGATGCGAGAAGAAAAGCAGTGATGTGACACTTAAAGAATGTCCCCATTTCTCTTTATTGAGTGCGTGTTAAGCGGATTCAGTCACAAAATTAATTAATGATTAATAAATAAATAAATAAACTCTTATACTTATATAAAAAAAATTAACCCTTTTACTTTGGATTCATCCAACAATATCTCTACCTATTTAAAGTGGAGAAATTATACACTAGAAAGGTTCTACCAACTAGGATTTCCTAGTTGGTACCACGAACCAATAGTATATGGACATGTGGCTATTTTTAAATTATCTTTTCTTTTTCACTGTTAACATCCATTTAAATGAAAAAATAAAATAAAATAAAATTGATCTCATGAAATTGCACTGCTGATCGGTGAGAATGGAGTCCGATGGAGTGTAGATCTGACTCAACTCAGCTATATCACAATCAAAATTCCGTTTTAGAGAGAGAACCCATAAAATTTTATTTTATATTATAGCAGAACGTATCAAGGAGAGAAAGAAAGCATTAAAATACTTTCATAATCTGAAAGTAATTCCACTTCTTATCATGGATTTGTTGTTTCTCTGTATGTATGTATAACAAATTCAATTCAATTGAATGCAATTTTATTTAAATAAGAAAAGGCAAAATAATGTTCTTAGTTACGCCATTAATGAATGCTATTTTGGGTTTTTCTTTTTTATAATTATGATCTTAATTTCTGGATCTTGATTTTATTTTTTCTCGATTTTTATACTGATTTTGTAGTAAACCTAGACTTTTATTATAAAGGAAAATAATTTTGGAATTCGGAATGAAAAGTATCTTCTTCTCATTCATCTTACACACAGATTCAATTTTGCAAAAAAAAAAAAAAAAATTCTAGTCCTGCACTAGTAGTTTCATAGGATTAATCTTTTCTTTTCATTAAATGGGTAATTAATACGGGAAAAGAAAAAAATTAATTTAAAAAATAATAGCCACATGTCTATATACTATTGGTTTGTGATACTGACTAGGAAATCCTAGTTGAAATCACTGTTCTAGTATTTAATTTCTCTTTAAAATGGTATTAATATATCATTGGCCGAGCTATTTTTATTCTCATTATTGATCATGTATTACACACGCTTGAAACTCAAATTTCTCTTATTTTCCATCTTTCCCATATTTTTTCTTCTATAAATAGATAAAAATCCTCTTATCTTCTCTTATATCATTGGCCGGGCTATTTCTATTCTCATTGAATCACTGTTCAGCAAAATCTTATTTTCATTCTAATTGAGACATTAATTTCTACAAGCAGCAACCTGTTGAAGGTGTTACATATACTTCAAAATCGAGAAAAACTTCTATTTATTTTTGTTAGGGTGATAGTTGACAAAAAAAAAATGTAATGGGATGTATTACAATCCCACATCGAAAATGTAAGAAGAATAGGGGAGGAATTTTCTCTATAAAAAGAAACCAATACTTAAGGTTTTAAACACACCAAAACACAATAAGTATTTTATATTAGAGATTAGAGTTGAGCTCTTGGAATCTCTTGGAGTATAAATATTCGGGGTGTTTTGGGTGTCGGGTAGAAAAATATTTTGTATTTGTGGTTGTAACAATTTTCCACATAGTAAATATTTTTCTTGGTTATCGTTAGGTAACGGCCGTGGTTTCTCTCCATTTGGGAGTTTTCCACGTTAAATCTTTGTGTCTTTATTCTCTTTAATTTCTCAATTGTTATTTTATTTTCTCATTTATTCCTGCTTAAAGACAGTCCGAGGGGGTGAAAAAATAACGATTTTCCCAACAAGTGGTATCAGAGCTTAGGTGTTATAATTTTTGTCAAAAATCTTAGTATGCTCTGTGGTTGCAGCTTGGTCTGATCTTCCATATCAGAAAAGATTTTTGTTAAAAAATTATTTTTGTTTTTAAGCTGGTGGAGCCTTTGGAGCTAGTGGAGCTTTGGAAAAGGTGGAGCCGTTTTGCTTTGGTGTGCTTGAGTATTGGTGGTGAGATAAATAATTACATGTCTAGGTAAATTCTGTCAAATGACACGAATTTAGTCTAAGGCAAGTGGATTTTAAGTGAGACTATTGTGACTCCTCCTCTTACCTTGAAATTTACCTGGTGTAATTATTTATTTCTAGTCCTTTATTAGCACAAAGTAAGCATGTCGACGATGAGATTTGATATTGAGAAATTTGACGAGAGAATGAATTTTGCACTGTGGCAAGTTCAAGTCAAAGATTTGTTGATCCAGTCTGGACTGCATAAGGTTTTGCAGGGTAAACCGACAAGTGGAGACTCAGGAAAATCCAAAATTAGCGACGAAGAATGGAGTGAGCTAGATTTAAAGGCGGCAAGTCAAATCCGCATGTGTCTAGCAAAAAATATTCTTGCTAATGTGGTTGGATTGTCCACGACAAAGGAGCTGTGGGAGAAATTGGAAGAATTGTACCAAGAAAAAAATATATCTAATATGTTATATTTGAAAGAGCAATTTCACACGTTGAAAATGGAGGAAGGTACAATGCTATCAGATCACCTGAGTGTCCTTAACGGCATCGTTTCTAAGTTGAAAACTCTTGGAGTGAGAACCGAAGATGAAGATAAAGCTCTCCGACTCATCCTGTCACTTCCTTCGAAATATGAGCACATAAAGCCTGTTTCAAAATATAGTAGTAAGGAAGTGATGTATGCGGATGTGGTTAGTAAGTTAATTACTGAGGAGAGAAGATTGAATGAAATGGAAAATAAAACATATGAAGATTCAGCTTTGTCTGTCGGTAGCAAGAAAAAAAATAAAAGCTCCGGTAAGAGAAATGTTGTCTGCTAGGGTTGTGGTCAAACTGGACATGTGAGAAAGGATTGCCAGAACGGTGGAGCTGATTCGACTAGAAGCTCTAACGTTGTTGCTACCAATGTGATCTCCTGTGGCGAAGGAGATGATGCGTTCTCTCTGTAGTTGAGAGATGTGTGTCCTCATGGCATGATTGCTACCCGTTGAGATGCCATGGAAGAGGAAGGATTATTGGTAGCTAGTCCACGGAAATGCGCGCTGCATTGGTTGACAGTTGAAGCAAGGTGCGTGGTGAAAAAATTATGTCGATGGCTAATGAACTCTCGGTAAAGTCAACAGGAGGGTTGCACCATAAACTATTAGCTGGATCCGACATGGCCGGTGAAAAAATTCTTGAAGTTGATGAAGTAATTCCAAGTGGTGATACTCTTTTATGGTGGGGTATGATAATTCTTGTTATTAGAATTATGATTGTCGGTAATAGGTAATGTTTTTTTTTATTATTTTTGTCAAGGCGGAGATTGTTAGCCGTGATAGTTGACAAAAAAAAATGTAATAGGATGTATTACAATCCCACATCGGGAATGTAAGAAGAATAGGGGAGGGTTTCCTCTATAAAAAGAAACCAATACTTAAGGTTTTAAACACACCAAAACGCAACAAGTGTTTTATATTAGATATTAGAGTTGAGCTCTTGGAGTCTCTTGGAGTATAAATATTCGGGGTGTTTTGGGTGTCGGGTAGAAAAATATTTTGTATTTGTGGTTGTAATAATTTTTCACATAGTAAATATTTTTCTTGGTTGTCGTTAGGCAACGGCCGTGGTTTTTCTCCATTTGGGAGTTTTCCACGTTAAATCTTTATATCTTTATTCTCTTTAATTTCTCAATTGTTATTTTATTTTCTCATTTATTCCTGCTTAAAGACGGATGGGCGGAAAAATAGCGATTTTCTCAACAATTTTAATTGAAGAGCGATTTGAATTTAAAAAGAATTTGTAGTTAATTGCTAGAGTTTGATTAATGCATTATGGGAGGAAATTTTGTGTTTTAGTTTGAAAGTTTAATAAATTCATAAATTTTTGAAAGTTGTATATTATATATAGTTGGGTTTTTTTTTATAATGTAACTGGTTTTTCAACGGTTAGAGAATTATGATTGAATCTTAATGGGGTTTCTAACTTTAATAGGTTTTACAAAATTTTGATTGAATTTTAATGAGTTTTCAAGTTCTTGATGGATCTGCTAGTTTTTATTGATTGCATTTCAAAGGGTTTTATCTAATTTTATTTAAAGAATTAAAATTAAATTTTAATGGGTCTTATTCTTGATGAATATGCTAGTTCTTTACTGAATTTTAATGAATTTTTTAAAATATTAAAAAAAAAAACTCCCAATTCTTATTTCTTGAAAAATTGTGTGTTTTTTTTTTATTGTTTGTTCCATTGCATCTGTATTTTTTCTGCAATTTTTTTCTTATTCATACTCACCAAATCAAATCTTAATAAATCAAATTTCATTTCTAAATTGACAGTAGATGGGATTGAACAATTGCAGTTATTTGATCTTTTGACGACCAAAATTTATTTTTTAGCAACTGACAGAAATATGAGGTTTATACTGTATTTGTTTTTATGTTATTTGATCTTTTGATGACTATAAATTTTGTCGATTTGCTTTACAAAAAGGAATTATGGTAATGGATGAAAGTGTGAGAGAGAGGCTAAATTTAGGGAAGAAAACAGGAAGCAAAGCTATTCATGAGCATTTGAATTGAATTACATATCTATTCAGGAGCATTTGAATTACACATTTCTCAAACTTTTTCTCCAGCTCATCTGATGACATATATATATATATTAGTTTCAATTTAAGCAAATAGAGATGTATAATGAGATGTCCGCAAACTAGAGGAAGCTAATAATTTTTTTTTTAACAAGTATATGTATTAATTTATGTATTAAACCATTATTTAAATTTCAAAGCATGTATATCATGGCCATGGATTTACATACAGTAATTTTTAGAATCCATTTAAAGTATAATTTCGATTTGTAATTTAATTAAGGACAATATTCATTCATTTTTATAAGTTATTTACATATTTTGTAAAAGAAATTTAAATCTAAATTCTTATATTCAATGTGTTCGGATATAATATGTTTATATTTCTATATCTCGCCAATATAATAGACAAAAAAAATTATATAATCAATTTTCATTAACTTAAAATTAATGCTTAATTGAATTGTATTTAATATATTTAAAATATTAAATTCTAATATCACATCAATAAATATAAGTTGTTATACTCATAAATTTATAAGATAACCAAATATTAAAATTTATTTATACAACATTAATTAATTTTTTACTTAGTTTATGATATATTTGATGATGAGGCGTACTTCAAGGGGTCTTAGCTCAGATTTGGATTCTGTTTAAGTTGACTTTCTCATCTCAAGGCAAGAAGGAGAGGGGGAATTGGGCTCTTAGGAAGAGGCTCCAATGCCTAAGTTAAGATTAGGTTTGTCTAAATACAAAGCGAGTAAAATGAGAGTGGAAGAGACCAAAGAGTGTTGATTTATGGGGGTTCACCTCTATTTATAGGTGGTGGAAGGAGACAACCTATGATTGGTGTCAACATTGATTATGGATGTGTCAGTGTCATATGACGGTTGTATTAAAAAATTATCCACCTGGACACTAAGAGCTCGATCGGATTGGGGTGTTTGGAACCTAGGTCCATCTTTCCTCTAAGAACTCAATCACTGATGACGATGATCGGATACTGGGAGCTCGGGAAGTAGGAATAGTATCACCAATCTCCTCATGGTCATTTGACATTTATGTTAGACTAGGATCAATGTTGCTCCAAGGAGCTCGGCTGAGACCTGTTGTGATAATTGAATAGTTATGCAGGGAAATTAGGTGACCCTTATTGCTTGGGAATTGAGTCCGCTACTCTAAGAGGTAGTACTGCTAGTCCCCCCCCTTGGAGTCTTGGTATTTATGCCAAGTAGTGTCGGTTAGGGTTCCCAAAAGAAAAACATGTCAAGCAAGAGTATGTCAATGCTTCAGATGGCGTGCCAACAATTCAGGTGGAAGTTCAGAAGCATAACTCTCACATCATGCCATAATGAATTCTGTTCATCTGGCCAATGTTTGCCTCTATATATAGAGGGTGGGGCAACAACATTCTTCACTTGACTCAAAGAGGAAAAGCTTGGTTGTTCTAAATTATTATTGTGTTCATAGTTTCTAAAAGCTTTAGAGTATGGATCGGTGTGTTTCTCAGAGCTCGACAAATTCCTAAGTAAAGGTGAGCTTAAGTTCTTACTTTCTAGCAAAAATGGTTTGTACGATCATCAACTCGGTAGTTCTAAAGGGATCATAGGAGGTGGTTGACTCCTCTGGGGGGGAAGGTCAGAGGTCACACTGGAGACAACTCATCTAAGGGACGATGTGTGTGTAGATGTTACGAACCTTACCCTAATAGATGAAGAAGAGGAGAAACAACAAAGGATGGTAGGGCCCATGCTAGTGCTGAAAAAGCTCTAGCGAGAGACATTCGATCCTCTCTAAGTGTAAAAGATTTAGAGGGGATTTGCTAAAAATATCTCATACCAGAAGAGTAAAAGGTGCTCATGCCCGAAGAGGAGGTCCGAGCCTATGACGATCCTCCTGCCAACTAGCTTATGACATATGAGGAAGACTTGAGGTTCGGGGTGTGTTTCCTTTTGTGCCCTTTCCTTCAGGCATTCCTTCGCTATCATAGCATTGCACCTGCCCAGCTTAGCTCGAATGCTTGGAGAACTATTACAGGTTTTGAGATCTTGTATGGGCTGCTTGGTGAAGCTTGTGTGGGCTGCCAACTAGTGTGTTAAAGTTGTGCTTGAGAGAGGACGAAGAGTATTTCTACCTGCAAGAGCAGCCTGGCTCGGGTTCTTCACAAGGAAACCAGACTCAATGAAGGCTTGAAAGGATCGATTTTTCATTCTTGAGAACACTAAAGGGTTTGGCTACTAAAATGCATGGATAGGCGAGCCTAATAGAGATCAGGTGGTCAAGGGGTAGCTCAGTCAGGGCGAGCTTATGAATTATGAAACTGTGGAATGAGACATTGTAAAAGAGAAAAGGAATGTTATGTGGTTGATAAAGGAGTACTTTCCCATTGGAAGAGATCCAAAAGAGATTTGCCCAAAGGACCAAATCAGTACATTTTCACTCTTAGTACTTTGTTTTGTTCAATGTTCATTTATTCAATTGTTTGTTCTCTTGTAGAGATGAGTTTAGGGTCATCCACTAAGGAGCTTAAGTGCTTGGCTGAGAAAGATGCCAAGAAAGAGGCAAGGAAAAAGCCAATACAATTGGCGAACCCTCTAGTAGATGAGCTACCAAGACTAAAGGTGCCTCTCAGGAGAAAGATTCCGATTTTGATGTAGCTTTGCCTCATTAACAGGCTGAAGAATTACTAACCCGCCACCATAGCCTGGTTCAGTTGGTGGAGGGGGTGAATGAGAAACTTGATGATGCAAACTACTCAGTATAGGACCCTATCACCCAAAAGGTGCTCGGGCAAATATACCGAGCAATCCCTCATGAAAGGTGAGAGCATGCACGGAGAGAAGCTCTCATAAAGGATGATAACGGTGTCCCACATGGTAGGAAATAATCCAAACTCCTTATTCTGTGACCTAGTATTGGTGTATAATTTGACTAAGTGATGTTTTGCAGCTTGCCCAACTTTTTTCACACTGTGGCATATCGAGTGGTTGTTATGGTAGTGAAGTTTCATCAGGCCACCAAAAGCTACGAAGAGGAGGTTTCTCGAATGCGAGAGGTGGAAAAGGCCTTAAGTGTTAAGATCGAGGAGCTACGCTTAGCTCAAGAAGCTCTAAAAGCCAAAACCATAGAAATGTGCTTGGAAGAAGAGGCACTAAAGACAATCCGTCAAGGACTAGTAGCCGTCTTTGCCTATTAGCAGGATGTGACGAAGCATCTAAGAGAAGAAAACCCAGAAATGGACTTGTCTTGAATGATGGACATTGATATCGACTAGCTAGCTTATGTGGCCGAGGCATAAGAAGATGAGGATGAAGAGAATGAAGAAGAAGAAGACCGGTAGGATGAGGTCTAAGACTTATAATTTTGTATATTCTAGTTGTAGAGAGTTCATTCTCTAGTGGTCTATTATTGTGCTTGTAAAGGCCAAGCCCATTATGTAATGGAAATTTTGCTCGTCTAATTAAATGAAGTTTAATTCAACTTTAATAGTTGCATTTTATTTTATTCTTGATGTAACATTTTATTTGTATTAAATTGGTTACTCGGTTTGTAACCGAACTTGGTGCGAGGTGATAGAATAAATGCTAAATCTATTTTTATTTTTGTTGGCGTGCCTATGACATATTGTTTAGCCTATTCGAGCACGAGATGCATTTGAGCATTCTGCTATTATTAGTGTGCCTTGGGCACAACTTTATTTAGCATGCTCAGGGCACGATGCGTGGGTGGGAGCTTATGCACCAAGCATTCTGCTGAATACAATGGTTGACTAACCTGAACTTCCATTCATGCCATATAAATGAAATTATACATATGTTTTAAAAATTAATAAAATAGAAAGGTAAAGTTGTAAAATAATTACCTGCCTAAGTTGTACTAAATGTGGTGTCCGGCTAGACAACCTCTTTCAAAGTATGACTCCTGCTAGAGCCTTCCTGGAACCATTGTTTTTGTGGTTAGAGTGAAGCTGTTCAAGCTCTCTTACTCCAACCAGATTCTTGATTTCTCTTTTCAGTGTAGATTATTCATCTATGTTGTTACTGTAGTTCTGGCTTGGTGTTTAAGGGTGAAAAAGCTCGTTCTTAGTGAAATAGTGTACCGGGGCTCAATACCTAGGGATTGTGTCCCCTTTCGATATTCTGACATTCATGTCATATAACTTCTTTGGATGTTCTTGGACATTGTTAGAGTACTTAGCTATGTATACATATTTTTCTTTTTTTATACAGTAATAGATAATTATCTTTACAAACAGATTAGGGCTCATAGATTAAAAAAAAGAATACTATTACACGCCCCCATGTTTTACATGATTAGAGATAGCAAAAACATACTCCGAACAATATGAAGTAAGGTGCACAGTCAGAGAGTATGAATTGATGTCTGGTCAAAGTGCTCAAAGCTCGGTGCACGATGAGGGCATTGTGATATGCATGATTAGAGTGTTATTGCTCACTGCACGATCAGGATGCCATGAGATGCACGATTAGTGCTTAAGCTCAATGCGCTTGAGGGTGCTATAACAGTTCGGTATGCATAAAGGTGCTATGATATACCCTTAGAGTGTTATAGTTCTGCACATTTAGAGTGCTTCTCTTTGAAGAGCTAAAGGACATACTTGAGACTTCATCGGCCATGTCGGGAATAGACAATCCACCCTCACCGTACCACTGATGGCGAGACATACCTTAGGGGGTTCTAGCCCAGGTTCGAGTTCGGGCTTTGTTTCATATAGCTCTCCCACTTGCAAGATAACAAAGAGAAGGCGACCAAGCTTTTCGAAAGAGGCTCCGATACCTAAATCAGAGCTCGATTTATCTTAATACAAAGAGAGTAAAATGAAAGTGGAAGAGACTAGAGAGAGTTTACCTGTGGGATTCACTCCTATTTATATTTAGTGGAGGGAGACAATCTCTGAGAATTAATTATGGATGTGTCAGTGCCGTATGACGACTATGTCAAGACTGTGTCAAGAAACTATATACCTACACACTAAGAGCTCGGTTAGACTAGGGTATTTGAACCTAAGTCCACCTTTTCTCTGAGAGCTCGGTCACTGATGACGATGACTGGTTACCGAGCTTATCCTGGGAGTTCGAAAAGTAGGGGTAGTATCACTATTGGTAAGCTTTTTATATATTTTACCGTTACCTTCAATAAATATGGATAAATTTTTCAATAAAATCTGAATTTATATATATATATGTAATAATGGCCCCATTGCTTAAAAGAGAAAAAAAAAACTTAATATTTTTAAATATAATATACCTTTACTTTTTATACATATAACATTGGCAAATTTTATGCACTTTTTAAAAAAATGCACTTAATAAGTCGTGTTGTTTTATTTCGAGCGTCCCATACATTTAATAAGTCCACTGTCTAGAATAAAAGTTTTTTTTTTTCAAAGCATTTTACGGCAACGTTTACGTATGTAACAATTGCTGGTTAGGTGGACTTCACATAAATGTTGAACAACAGTTCTGTGGGATGTCTACTGTTACATAGAGTACAAACTGGCGCGCGTGGTCAATTTATATCTTATGAAAAAAAATATTATGTTAAATAATATGAATACAAATTATTTAAGAATTACTATTTTTTAAGTCAACTTAATAATTTTTTTAATCATACAAATTAGAAGATTATATTTTTTTATTAAATAAAATTATAATTTTGAATAATTTTTGTCAACAACTCTTAGAACTGTATATTACTTTTGAATATTAATGTTAAATTCTAATACTAATTGGACTATTATTGTAAGATAATTACTTAAAATTTGAGAAAAAGTAATTATATTATTACCATTTTACAAAAATTGAAAAAATTTAAATATACTATCAATATTTTTTTAGCAACATGGAGGAATCACATATATCATCATATTAATTTGACTTAGTATATTAAGTCTATCTTTTTATTTCATATTGACATCGGAAAATTTATAGAGGAGAAATATATATTTTCATTGTAGTTTGCTCATGAAAAATTATGATTAATAAAGCGAAAAGTAAGTCTGGTTATTAATTAAGTTCATTTTTTTAGACGATGTTTAGCTGATTAACTTTCTTAATTATTAGATTATTAATTAAATAGTTATATATATATATGAGTTTTTTCAAAAATACCCTAAAATAAAAATATTTTAAAAAATACTCCCTTTTCAATTTTAATTTCAAAAATATATTTTTTTAATTTTTAAATTAAAAAATGCCATTTTTATTTATATATATTTAGCATATTAAAGTTAATTTTATATACTAATAAAGTTTTCTATATATTTTATTAAAGCGAAAACATATTTAGTATATGTTTTATAGATATTTTATTTAGTATATTATACACTTACTAATAAAGTAAAAAGTAAGTCTGGTTATTAATTAAGTTAATTTTTTTAGATGATGTTTAGCCGATTAACTTTCTTAATTATTAGATTATTAATTAAATAGTTTTATATATATTGGAGTTTTTTCAAAAATACCTTAAAATAAAAATATTTTAGAAAATATTCACTTTTCAATTTTAATTTCAAAAATATATTTTTTTAATTTTTAAATTAAAAAATACCATTTTTATTTATATATATTTAGTATATTAAAGATATACTTCAGTATATAATGAGTACACAGTCAGTATATCAAAAATATATAAAAATTAAAAAAAATATATTATATAGTGTAATTTTCTCATATATATATATATCCAACAAAAACTTAAATGGATCGCAAGGGGAAATAAATAACCTAGAATTTTTCAGGCAACATGCAATCAGACATAAGCCTCACTCTTAGATCTATACAAAAATTTAAACAAAATTTAAATAAATATAAAGAATGTAAAAGACTATATTAAAAACATATCAAATACTTTATTAATAAGATTTAAAATTATACAGAGTACAAATATATGAATACTGGTACGTGAAATTGTTATACACAAGTGCAGACATGAATACTGTTCATTCAGATTCAGCTCATGAATTTATATATGGATTTTCATTCGATATACCATTAAACCCAGTATTATACCAAAATACAAATAAAATTCAGAAACAAGTTTCCGATTTACCAGATCAGACAAAGCTGCAGGTACAAAACATATTTATATTAAATATAAAAAATAAAATAAAATTTAAAATACAAAAACAAGTATTTAAACTTACAGAAAAATTTATAGATAAAGGAGATACAAAAATGAAAGAAGGTATGTGAGAGAGAAAGGGAAAGGAAAATATAAACTAAGTTTTGCAAAGATTTCTTCAGAGTAGGGAGTTTTTTAGAGAAAAATTCGATCCCTTTAAGCTTCAAAAGAGGTTCTTTAAATAGGCATAGCTTTACTGATCTTTACTGTACTTTTCACATGCTGGTGCTGTAGATGAATAGTTTCATATTGGGAAAACAATATCATCACGCGTCCAACACTGTAGACAAATAATACCTTTTATCGGGGGTACTATTTGCTTTACTGTAGGGAACTATAGATGAACAATTATTCAGACTTTACTGTTGGTTTTGCTCTGGTGAATACTGTAGATAAACAATATTTTATCAGTAGACACCGATTTTATTGACTTTATTGAAACTGAAGAAATAAGCTTCCTTCTGCCTTTTTACCAAAATTCAAACTAAAAATATTTTTTTCTTTTTTTTTCTTTTTTCTCTATTTTTTTCTTTTTTTTTCTTTTTCTTTTTTTCTTTTTCTTTTTTCTTATTATTTTTCTTTACTGAAGACAAGACCCCTTAACAATCATTTTCATTGCTTGAAGTATAATCTGAATCTGAGTCAGATTCAAAAGATGAGTCAGATGATGACGATGATGATGAGGTGGATGATGAGTTAGAAGGGGAAAAGGAAACATACTTTTTTTTCTTTTGGATTGGGTTTTAAAATGGGCTTTTAATCTCTTCGACTGGATTTTAGTGGAGGAACTAGAAGAAGAGGACTTTAAGTTTATGTGCTCAGATGTTGAGGGAATGGACTCAACCATCTGTTCCATAATGGCTTTATACTCCTCAGCAGTCTTTGAAGCTGCGAGAAGAGCTTGACAATGGGCTTTCTGAGCTCTAAAAGTATTAGCCTATTTTAGATCAATCTGGCCATATTCTTGCTCATAGTACCATTTTTTAACAGACATCTTAGTAGTAAAATTTCTGAAAGCATTCCACCACTTGACTTTATACATTCTAGATATCACACATATATTGGTACCTGACTGGTATGCTAGTTCAAAGTACCATTAAAATACCCATAGTATAAATCATTTCATACAAAATATTTGGAGAGAAGGGAATTATTTTTTATACAAAAGAAGGGTGAGCATGAGTTTTAAAATATTAGTAAGCTGAAAGAGCTTCAGGTGACAAAGTCCTTTCATCATTATCAAAATAATACCACTATTCTATGAACCACATGGGAATTTTATCAATCTTGATATTATTATCAAAATACAGCAACCAAGAATGAGTGTTTGTAGAGTTTTGGAAAAGGAGAGCTTTAGTCCAGGCATCTACTTAATCCCAATAGATATAAGACGGACATAATGTTTTATAAGTGAGGAAATTCGCTTTAATTTGGTCAGGATCATGTAAAGATTTTCCCCATTTAGAAGGATGGAGAACTTTTTTAATTTGGATTGAGGAGTGAGATATAATAATTTTATCATTTGGGTCTCGATTATACTTTTATTATTGCATTTATTTCTAATTCATAAATAGAATGTGTTTTAAGTAAATTTAAATTCTTTTTTCTAAGTTTTTCTATAAATGAAAAAAATAATTTTTTGATTTTTTATTTTAAAGGTTATACTATCACCTTTTTTTTTCAAATGTAGCAAAAGTTTTGATAGAATGCCCATGTGCCCCGCATGGTACTCACACTTTTCATTGGAGTCATACCATTTAGTGTAAGGTGGTTTCATTGGTTTCAATGGTGTCAAACACACTTGCTATCCTTGCAGTAGTTGAGGCAACAATTCTGCATAATTTATTGGGATAGAGTCAAATGTTTCTATCCTACTTTCCTGAGGGCTATTATTTTGTTGCCTTCCTTGATTGGTTGATTTGTTCTATTGTCTACTCCTTGGGCAAGTGTAGAAGCACCGTGACGAGTGGGATAAAGAGCATTTTGAGAACTCATCAATCAGGAAGCATGATAAGGGAATTGATACATTTCAGGCCTTACATTAGCCACATAATGTGGTGGAGGATGATGATAGCAAGTTTCTTTAGGCTGTAGATGTTCTATCATGTGGGTTTCTCCCTCTTTCTTTTTGCCTGAATATTATCTTTTTGAGTTGTTCTCTTCAATACTTTGCTCCTCAATTTTTCCTTTTTTCATACCTTGCTTAATCTTTTCCCTGGATAGAATAAAATCTAAAAAGTTAGTAGTTGCGTTAGCTAGCAACATATTATAGAATGGTTATCCTAATGTGTCTAAGAAATTAGATATTATCTCCTTATCTGTGAGAAGGGGGACTAACTTGTGCTACTTTGTCCCTCCATCTTTGTGCATATTCTTTAAAAATTTCATTGTTTTTATTTTCCATAGCTCTCAAATCATCCCTGCTAGGTGCCACATCCATATTATGTTTATATTGCTTCATGAAAGTATTTGCTAGATTTTTCCATCTTCGAATGTGTGTTCGATCTAAACTTATGTACCACCTCATTGCCAATTTTGTAAGACTTTCTTGAACAACATGAATCAGTAATTTCTCATTATTGATGTATGTTGTCATTCTACTATTGAACATTGATAGGTGACTTTAAGGACAAGATAATCCATCATATTTTTCAAAGTCTTGAGTTTTGAACTTTAGTGGTATCGTCATGACTGATACCAGGCATAGTTGAGATGCATCAGTGGTTCCGTATACATTAACTCCTTCAATTGCTTTTAAATGCTCTTCTATCCATTCTATCTTTTTTGAAACAAGTTCAAGACGAGCTCTTTTGAAATTTCTTTGCATCTTTTGGTCATCCAAGTCTAAAATTATTATAGGTTCTTCAAAAAAAAAAAAATAGGAGGCCTTGGATTTATTTGAGCTTCTCTTTCTTGTCCCCTTGTGGCATTCCTTGAAAAGGTTGAGAAGAACCCACATTTTCTACTGGATAAAATCTGGTGGATATACAGGATCCCTCATGACATGTGTAAAAGGACAGGCTATCGGGATTCCTGATCCTGAGACATTAGGCATGGTTTCTATAATGTTCTCGTCTTTGAGTATTTCATGAGTTGTGCCAATTGATTTCTCATTTCTGAAACTTCTTCTAACATATCCTTTATCTGGTTGATATGAATCCTCATTTCTTCTTGGGCTTGATTTTTCATAAGTCTAGTTTTTGAATGAGTCTCGTAAAAGTGAGTTAAGTCAGATTTATTTTTTGAAAGTTGGCCTATGTTGACATTCCTGATGGTATATTTATTTTGCATTAGAAAATATTTTTATTTACCAATTTTCATTTGAATCATAATGCAATAATTATGCAAACTCATTTTTTAATAAATAATAAAATAAAATAACATAAATAATTGACCGTTCTTCAATATATTAAACAAAAAAAATATTTTGCTTATCAAATTACAGAAAAAATCAAATTCTATTAACTCTTTGTGACCTTA
This sequence comes from Garcia nutans, assembly GCA_947685225.1. NCBI lineage: Eukaryota > Viridiplantae > Streptophyta > Magnoliopsida > Malpighiales > Euphorbiaceae > Garcia > Garcia nutans. Next base: position 6,929,899 of record CANTUV010000024.1, on the reverse strand, counting down.
ATCTGAATTTTTTATAATAGAAAAGCTCTTGATACATTTTTTCCAGTAAATTATAGAGCTTTTATCCATATGGTCCCACTGGCATATAAATTATCTTCATACGGTTCACTTCTTAGGCCATAGAGCTTACTTGTTGAGCTAGTTCTTTCAATTTTTCAATAAGATGATTAACTTGGGTGCATACCTGATAAAATTATCTTAATGAAAGACACAATCATCCTTATATGCTCTTAAGCGTGCGGCTAAATCATTTTACTCAACTAAAATTTGATCTATAGAAGCAGTCAATTGATCTATCTGGTCCTGATATGCTTGAATTTTTCACACTAAATTTTGGACATTAGTTTGTTGCTAGCATGATTCCTTGACTAGAGCTTTTATCTCTCTCTTCATGCTTTCTTCCCTTTCTTTATACCAATCTAATAGTTGTTGGAATATAAACATTTCTCCCTTTAAATTCTTATTTTCTTGCTATATTTCGAAAGCTCTCTTTTTGACTTCTAAGATTGTTATCTTCCTTTTCATCATGTTGGACGCTTGCATTTGGACTTTTGCTAATTCATATTTAAGTTTTTCATTTTCCCTATGAAGTTCAAAAATCCTTTTTTTAGCCTCTGCCATCTCTCGAATCCAGTAAGCTACATCTCTATCATCTATGTAAGATATTTTTCCCATGATAGCTTCATCAATAAGAACATGTTTATTTGATGTGGAAGGTTCATTGTGCATTCTTACTATAGGAGGGACGAACCCTTTTCCTCTTTTGTGGTGCAATCTAGGTAACTCTGACTCACTAAGTCTCTATAAGCTCCAGATTTTATCTTCCTCACAATCTGCCATGCATCTAGAACTTTACCCAGGTTGGCAGATGTCTTCTTATTCTCATAATCAAAGTCTATGTGATCCAAACCTATTGTTTGAGGAATAAATTGTGAAGATCCCAATTGTCTTCTTACCATTGTCGGTGCATATATGGTGACCCCCAATATTCCTATTAAAGGCACTTATGGAAAGTTGCCACAACTGAATATTAATTATTGTCTTTCCTTTCAAAAGGCTAATCAGGATATATCTTCTTCTTTTATCTGTTGTAGAAATCTTAACTATAGCTTTTTTATTCGGGGAAGTCTTAGGCTATTCTGCCGATCCGAATTTTACCAGATATTTTTTTATAGTATTATATTCCAGTTCATACTTAATGGTAGGAAATTAAAATTGAGGAGGGCACTTGAAATGTGTTAGAGCCCACATACTCAACAAAATATCACAACCCATGAATTGCCCACTTTCTTGCTTCTTGTAATGATTTAAAGACCTCACTATTTCTGCCAGTATACTAATAACTAGATTTGTCCCTCTTATTATACTTGTAAAGAGGGTGATTACTTTGGGATCTATGGAGTTTAATACTTTCAAAAATAGGACCATTCCGTAAATTAGCAGAGCCAAAATCTAGAATCCTTCTTTTCAATCCAAATTATTTTTCACAAATTCTAGTAAAGGTTCTACTCGAATGACCTTGGATTGTAAACTTTCCTATCCTTCTACCACACTTGCATGCACATTCATGATCTTGGTCAATTGTCTTCTACCTAGTTCTCTCTTATTGTGTGCATACGGCTTAAGATCTTCCTTTTCTAATATGTTGGTTATGATCCAATACTTTTCTATTATAGGCATTAAGTCTAATTATCCAAATATGAAACAACGGTAGTATGGGTCCCAGTAATTTGGCATGGCTTTTAGCATGGGCAAGAATATCGAAATGTACATAAGGTAAGCAATCCATCCAAACTGCTCATTAAATTGGATCATTTATTGTGGTCTCATATTGTCCCAAATTTCTTTTAAAGCCCTTAAATTATTTTGTTGGAAGTCTACTTCTCCTAATGTGGGAAGTTGGACCATGAATCCTATAGGAACACAATCCCTTTCTATTTTTTGTGTTGACTTTGATTCTTTCATGGCCTATGCTTTAGATATATCTAAAATAATACTATTACGGTGATTCATTTGGATTTTCACAAGAGTCCAAAAATGTTACTTTCTCAATAAAAAAACAAAACATGCTTATTAGTCATTTGATAAATCATTATATCGATATACAAATATGTTTATGGTAAATGTTGAAATGCTATGTCATGCAAAGCTACAATGTTATATGTTCAAAATGCCATGTGATGTAATAATTATATAATATTTATTAAAAAGATGTTTTATCATTGATACAAGGATGGTTTCTAAAACAAGAAAAAACATGCATCGTGACTTGAAAAATAGCTAGCAAATAGAGAAGCTTGAATATAAATTTCCTTGTTTATTTTTCCTAAACTAGTTTAGAAGAGGTCGCAACAGGTTTATCTAAAGGTGTGAATGATTAAATTCTATTTCTAACGGTAAAAATCTACCTTATTTCACCATGTTTGAGGTTCCCAGATTGTGGGTAATCTCACTGTCATCTATAACTTGGACTAACGAACTCTCTCGGCATTATATAGCTAAAAGACAGTCTGAGTAAGGATTTTTCGGACTCCCTACCGGGTTTCCCGTGGAGGCAACCCTACTTTACCATCATACTAAGCCTATTAGATTATTAGGACACTTTATAACCTTTAAAGTGAGTGTGTGATAAGAGACTTGTAGATTGAAACACGCAAATAATAATATGGGCATAATTAATATTTCAGATATATACAAAAAATAACATTAAATAAATCTCAAACTACAATCAATAAATAAAATATAAACATCACAAGAATATGTGTAGTTTAACCCCTCTATTTAGTAACTAGTTATATTCCCTAGTTGAGTCGTCAGTTGTCGTATAAGGGGCAATGAAAAGCCTGTGGAATATAGATTTAATTTGACTTTTTTTTGTCGACTTATACTTATTTGTTGTTATTATTATTATTATTTTGTGTTAAGAGTCGCCACCAATTAATTATGAGGTTTGATTGGATACCTAGTAATGGTCTTAATTTTTAGGTTCGGATGATTGATTACATGTAGGGAAGAAAATGCGCCCTGAGACGCCTAAAAATTGGTACTATAATTATTTTGATATTTTATTATTTATTTTTATTTACGAGAGAAATTATAGTCACTGTCTGAATATAAATTCTAATTATTTTTTATTTTTATTTTTTGACCATTGTATTTATTGTCTGAAAATAAATACTTTTTTTAAAATTTTATATTTTTGTTTTATAATTTTTAATGATTTTATTACCCTTGTGGGTATATATTTTGTTTATTAGTTAATTAGTTAATTATTATATTTAATATCTAAATTTAAGAATTTTATGATTTAGTATTTATTAAATTTATGATTATTATTTTTTAAATTATGCCCACTCCCTCTATATAACTATTTTAATTTTGTATTTTTTTATTAATAATTTTTTAGATCTTTTATTTTTTTTTGTTATTTACTAATTAATACATGGCTATTTTTTTAAGGAAAATTATTTTTTATTAAGGTGCTTGAATTCAAAACTTAATTTCGAATGCTTACGTATCCGCTTGACGAAATCAAAGTTCTCGTAGTTTGATATATTTTTTGAATATTTTTATTATTGTTGTTGTTATTATTGTGTACACTTTCTAGACAGAATCTTTTAATCCATCATTTTATTTAAAAATTATTTATTATTTATTATTTTTTATATTTTATAATAATATTTACTTCCTAAATATAATTATTAAAAGAGCTCAATTGATATTTTTATTGTGCATATTTTTTTAATATACATTTTTAACTTAATTAATAATTATTACATCTTGGATATAATAATTTTGTTAATTTTAGATTTGGTATTAACTAATAAATTTTTACTGTGTGTTTTTTTAAATAATGATAACAATAGGAATATTAGTGCTAAAAATAGGCATTTAAAGAAATAATAATGGATGAATAAATGAAAATTTGAATTGTAACATCGAATGATATTTCAAAGGAATGTACTTATTTTACTGTATTTGGTCATAATTATTTTAAAAAAAACTTTAAAAGTTATGTAAAAGGAGTAAAATAAAATAGAGTTGACAGTGGAAATATGGGTTACAACTGTAATCTATCAATTTCCAATTGCTATTTTCTATAAAATGAGAAAAAAAAAATTATTACAAGTGATCTATTAGTAATAATAAAGAATTGGCGCAATAAATTATTTTATTTATTTTAAAACTTATCTTATTACTCTATTAGATAAAAAGACAAATGATAAAAGAATGATAAAAAAAAAATTGAAAGATAGGAGTTGATTGAGTGTAACGTGAATAGCGTTACACTGCAAAAGGTGCTGTAACGTCACCTTTAAAAAAATAATAATAAATAAAAATATAGAAAGCAAAGAAAAAACAAAAAAAAAATGACTATAATCAGTATAGGAAAAGTGAATTCAAGAGCCCTTCAATTTTAAATAAAAGGACATAACCCATACTGCTTAAATATTTCTCTTTTCTTTTAAAAATCACAGAGCTTATATTTTCTTTTTACTTACCAATGAATCCCCCCTTCTTAATATTTTTATTTTTGATGGCTCCATCAAGACCTTTTCTTGTTATGCATCAATAAGCAATAAGGTAAAATTAAAATCTTCTTTTCATCTTTTCTTCTCTATTTTGTTTTTCATATCTAATTTTTAATATGTATTTTATTTTTTAGTTTTGGTTTGTATTGTTCATAAGAAGAAAATACCTATCCTACTTCTTTTTTTTTTAATTGATTACATTTCTTTTTAATCATTTACATTTTGTGTTTGATTTTATTTTTTTTTACGGTGGTAATTCCTTTTACAGAATTTTACAATCATATATGGACTTGGTGAATATTATAGTTAAAATTAGGATTTTCTGTACTTGTATTTATTTATTGTGTACATTCTTTGCAATTTATAAATTATTTATTCTATTATTTACTTGACTATGTGTTCACTTCTTGGTCATAGTTTTTTAAATCATATGGATATATTAAATATTACAATAAAAAAATCAATACATATCTTTATAGCAGAAATAATAATAATAATAAGATAAAATTCATAAGGTGTTTATCTGATTATGAGAAGTTTAGTTTGCTTAAAAACAAACTGATGGGTTTTGGTTATTCACTTGCTTTGAATTTCAGATTTTATTAAGTGCATTTTCTGTATTTAATAAAATGCTAATTATGCTTAATTTCCTCTACCAGGAAGTTATTTTTGATTTTTTTTACCCTTTTATATATATGTATATATATATATATATTATTTTTTATGCCTTTTTCACTCAACTTCTACAATTTTTTCCTCTCATTTTTTGCTTGTATTTTTTTTTTGAATTTTCTCTCGTATTTTTTGTATCAATTTTTCTCTTCCAAAAAATTATTTTAAAAATTTTGCTCTCAACCTTCTCTTAATACGTATATGTGTTTTTTTTCTTTTTTTTTTGGTATTTTCTTTGAATTTTTTTTTTGTTCGTGCTCCCCCTTCTTCTCTGTGTTTTTCTTCCTATTTATAGAGAAAAATTATTTCTATTTTTTATTTTAATCTTCTCCTTCTTTTTCTTTTTGCAGACATGGAGAAATTTGTGCAAGGAATTGAAGTAGAAATGAGGAACTTTTTTTTTTTTTGTTTTAAGTGATTTGTCTTAATGTATTTGCTTAAAATAATGGATAAGATTATCAATATCTTAAAATTTTGTTTATTTATTTTTTATTACTATTTTAATTTTAATTATTTTCTTTTTAAAAAAATGGAATACTACAGAACATATATCTTGTATGTTAGGTGTTGTTAGGGACTACTAGGACTATTAGGGATTGTTGTTTTAAGTTAGGTAGTATATTTTTCATTACCTCAAAATATAAACAAACAAAATTATAATTCAATTTTTATTTTTTATATATATTGGGGAGTCTTAGTCAATATTTAAATAGGGTGTTAGGGGTTATTAGGAGTGTGTTAGGGATTGTTATGAGCTGTTAGGGTTTATGTTATTAGCCATTTTCCTATTGCAAGACAAAAGTCGACAAACAGTAATAATTTAATTTTTTATTTAACATATATGTTAGGGAGTCTTAATTGGTATGTTATTAGAGTATTAAGCATTGTCATTACTGTGTTAAGTATTACCATGGATTGTTAAGAACACACTAGAAAAACTCTAAAAATATAAAAGCTCACTCTTTAAAACACCTAGCCACCATGAACAACACAAAACATCCATTAACATAAATACACCATTCGACACACTTACTACTACATTCATGAAGTGGAATGGTTTAAACACATACATCATTTCTCTTCCACCATAAATCATTTAGCATCCAACATTTTTTGTTTTAGAAGAAAAAAAATCAAAAAACCTAGAAAACTTATTGTGAATACTTTGAAGATGCTTTTATAGCAGAGGAGATGTTACTATCGAAGAAGAATGAAACTTCAGATGATCATAGAAGAATAAAAATTTTGGTTGTTCTTTTTGCATTTCATATAAGAGGAGCAAAATCAGTTTTTAAGTTGGGAGATTTAGGAATTTCAAAAATAGTGAGAGATGAAGTGGTTTCAAATTTTAAAATGAAAAACTAAAAGGATTTTCATTTTCTTTAAATTATTTTAAATGATGAAGGGTAATTTTGTCAAATATGGTCCATTAAAGGTTATAAGGGTCTAACAAATATTAATCCCTTGCTCGGAGGTATTTATTTGGTCAAATCTCCAATTTTTTTTTTGTTAATTTGTTATTTTAAATTATTATATTTTATTCTTTAAAGAATTAAAATCAACAACTTTGAAAGTGGTCAAAATAGAGAGACTACAAGAGGATATTATAATTATTATTTGCAAATTAGAGCAAATATTTCCTCGCTCCTTGTTTTTATTCAATGGAAAATTTGCTTGTACACTTGCCTTACGAAGTAAATTTAGTTGGATCAATTCAGTATCAATGTTTGTATCCTTTTGAATGATATCTTCCACATCTGAAGAAAAATATAAAAAATAAAGCAAAAATCAAAACTTCCATATATTTGAAGAGGCACCAACTTTTCGTTCCGATTAGTTTGAGCCTAATGTGAATAGAAGGTTATGACAAGTGCCTCAATATGATGATGGGGGGTTATTGTTGACTAAAAAGGACTTAACAATTTTCATGTGTCCTAGTTAACCATATGGAAAAGCAACTAGAAGAAGATAGGAGAATAAAGAATATATGGCAGCACATACATACATTCTTTTGAATTACAATGAGGTTACACCTTATATAAAGTAAGTTTAAATTAAAATTAATTATTGTTGCCATTTTTTATATGAATGTTTTTCTCTTTGTTGATGTATTTACATTGAGCATTTAACAGAACTTGATGAAGATATATTTAATTCTCATACTGATGTTAAGATTGATTATCATTTTTCCAGATGGTTCAAAAAATATGTAAGTTAATAGACAATACTTTGTCAGTATAAAAAAAATACTTGAATTAATTCATTTGAATTTTATTTATAGAATGAATAACTTTTTTTTTATAGGCACATAAAAATAACCAATTGATCAATTCCAAGTGCATTATAGATCTAGCAAAAGGCTCATTGGCAATGGTGAAATGTTACAATATGTATTTCATTAATAGGTATAAATTTCACACAAAATCACATTATTCTAGAAAGTTTATAATGAATAGTGGAGTTTGTATAAAAGGGTTGAACACAATGAGAATTCATATGACATTGTACGATTGCTTAATTGAGATTATAGAGGTAGAATATCAAGCCATACCCATTAATAGAGTCGTATTATTTTTTATGTGAATGGTATGATTCGACTAATAGGACAATAGTTCATAAACAGTATAGCAAGTAAGAAACATTTATTCTTGCCATGCAAGCGGCACAAGCGCACTATATGCGTTATCCTAGCCTGAGAGAAGACACAACCGCCGATTAGTTGTTGATCTGAAAAAACCAAAGTTAGGTCAAATATTGATCTTTCTGGATCATCTACCAAGAATCTTGTCCCAAAAATTGCATTCCAAGAGGATGAATATGAATTCTGCATGAGGTGGATAGAATAATATATGATAATTCAGGTTCTTTGAATGATCTAACTAGTCAACCAATTAACATTGATTTAGGAGGCGTGGAACTACAATTGGATGAAACAATATTAGAGTTAGACTCACAAGAGTCAAACAAATGAAAGCAAAGACTCGACTAATGAATTTGAGTAGGCAATGTTTATTTAATTTTATCATATTTTAATACATGTATAATTTGTTATTTTAATGTTTGCTAATATTCTAATTTCTTTAGATATGACTAAGGTTCATGGTAGAGGAATACCTCAATCTTCAATCTTCTGAGGATCGATCTATTGGAGGTTAAAAATTATGAGTTGCATAATATAAAGGCAAGAACCTCATGTTTACCAGTGACTCAGAGTTTGTTGATACACCATCAGTTTAGACTCCTCATGTTGTTGTTGACATGTCCCTGTCAAGTCGGTGACAAGTGATGCTAGCACAAAACATCACATATAGATGTTAAAGGAAATGGGTAGCGCATGCATATCACTCTTTGTTCACGAAGTTACTCATATTTTTAAGTTTATATGTAAACAAGTTTAATATTTTGGTTTTGATTCATTTAATTAATCAACGGTTTTGCTTTATATTTTAGTTTGATGCTAAAGCCATCTGGGTATGTTCACAGAGGATCATGAAGATTGTGTAGGAAAAGATAGATCCTAAGGGAATTAACTGGAACTCAATCTTGAAAGAGATCAAAGACTTCTATTTTGAATAATTTAAGGTATGAATCTAATAAAAACTTATAATTAATTATAAAAAATAATTGAAAGTTATTATATTCATATTATTTTGGTGGTTATTATATTCATATTAAATATATGTAATTTTTGCAGAAATAATTTTGGTGGAATGAGGACATTAGTGCCGTGGTTAGAGCTGCCTTTAACAAGAAGATTATTATTCACTATAGCAGTATGATAAACGAGATAAAGGATATATGAATGCAACCTAAATATATTGAAGATGAGCTTTAGGTAGCTTTACAACTATACTAGAATTATTTGAAGGGCATTGCTCGTTCAAGCCTCCCGTAATAGGATACACAACATTATGGACGGTGTTGGTTCGTCCACACATATGGGAGGCAGCAGATCTAATTACAAGCATGCCGACATCTTGCAAGTGTAACTCAATTTTTTTGTTATTAATTCAAATTACATTAAATTATTTTTAATTATTGATAGGAATCGGACTTGGGACGACACCACAAAGTATGAGTTGTTTCTCCATGCACACTAAAAAATCATGATAGACAAACTTTTATTGACTAGTGCTCTTGGGATGTAAATGTAAGTTCAATTGTTATATCTCTTTTTTTATAAAACTAAATTAATTACAAAATTTAATTTAATAATAATTATGTTTGTAACAAGATCATTTTATTGCTTCTTAGGACTAAATATCTCAAACTAAGGAGCCTATGGACAAGTCCCAATTATTTCGTCTTACTGTTGATGGAGAGAAAAAGAAGCACATTTACGAACTGGGCTCACAAAATCTTTCTGAGACTAGCTCCTTATCATTAGTTGATTCTTTGGCTTTACAGCAATAGATCGAACAATTAAAGGCTAACCTAGAAGAACGAGATTAGTTGTTCCAGGAGCAATTACAAGCATAGGTACAGCAAAAGGTCCAACAGCGTTTCCTCTGATCACATGATTCTACACTACGTCCACCTCCCACCATATGCTTGATTTGTATGTTGACTTATATTCTTTTTAGTTTTTTTTTCAATTTATAAACATCGTATTATTTTAAAATAATTTTTTTTATTTCTTTAAAAATAATTTTTTTTTATTTTTTTAAAAAATAGTTTATTTTATTTTTTAGAAAAATTTAAAAATTTAGCGACGTATTTACTACTGCTAAATTTATCGATCATAAAAATTAGCGACGAATGTTTTCATCGCTAATTAATGGCAACATAATAGTTAAATTTTTAGCGACTGTAATTATAGTGACATATATCTCGTCGCTAATACAGTGATTAGCGACAGATTTCTTAGGATTGGCGATATATATTTTCCGCTAATTTACATTTTTTGCCAATTGACCTTTTGGATATGTGGTTGGTACTGGTCGAGAGTATATTATGCTCAGTAAGGTTTCACAATTTCCCAACGGTTTATGTGTTATGTCGGCAAATTGCTTATCGAAAAAGACATTTGGAACAGAACTTGACTCTTGACAATCAGTCGGCAAATTTATTTTTCGAGAGATGATTTGAATTTACAGACATAATTTTTTCGAAAATCCATGAGACTCTTGTAGTGTAGTGATAAGTTTAATAAAAAAAAATAAGGCCCTTGAGTTCAAATTTTATATCGCCCCCAATTATAATGAGAAATTTCATACATTTAAGGAAATTAAATTATTAAAAAAATTAATTATTCTTGTTATGCATTTCAAATAATATTTCAACTTATTTGATGTCTGATGAATTTAAAAAAAAAAAAAAAAACAAATCCATAGAGCACACTGAACTTTTATCTAAAACATTGATATTTGAATTTGATGGATTTCGAGAAATTAACTTGGGAAATGTTAATTTTAATATTTTAAGAATTTAATTAATTTTATACTTTCTCTGTGCTTTGTTTTGATCAATTATCCTTCTTTTTTTTTAAAAAGGAAATTTGAACCGTGTATGCTAGAGTTAAGATATTAGATAAGAAAATTATGGTCTTCGCCTAAAAAGTAAAATTCTAACCAACAATATAAAAGTATAACCATTTATCATTTAAGTTTACCTTTTAAAGTTATTAGCTCCATTAATAAAATGAATAGTGAAATAAAATTATTGTATGTATATTAAATGTATTATTGATTATAGGCTAAATAATTATAAAATTTTTGAGATTTTATATATTATATTAATCAGTCTCTGTATTTTTAACATCTAATTTTTGTATCTCTCTATTTTTAAAAATTAAATTATTTAGTCTTTTTGTTAATATTTTCATCCTAAAAATATTAGTACTACTTTGATATTATAAAATAATTTCTTTGCCCTTTCTTTATATATATTTTTCTTTGTTATTATTAAGTCATGCTTATTTTTAATTTTATTTATATTTTTTATATATAATTTATTTTAATTTTATAAGTATTATTATAAAATAATTTTAAATAATACAAATAATATTTTTTTATTTTGCAGACAATATATATATCATTTATTTTAATTTTATAGATATTACTAAAAATAATTTTAAATAATATGAATAATGTCTTTTATTATTTTACAGACGATTTATATATAAAATAAAATTTAAAATAAAATAAATTTAATAAATAATAAAGATAAATATATATAAAAGAAAAGCAAATAAGTTATTTTATAATATCAAAGTAGTTGACTAATAATTTTAGAATAAAAATATTGACAAAATGACTAAATAATTTAATTTTTAAAAATATAAAAATATAAAAATTAGACGTTGAAAATATAAATACTAATTAATATAATTTATAAAATTTTAAGATCTTTATAATTATTTAGCCTTGATTATAATGAGAATAAATGATAAAAAAAATAGATAAAAATAATTTTATTGGATAATTTGTTAAAGAATATTCCCAACTTATTTAATATTACAAAAGAAAAATAGAAGGACATGAGATTCAGAAAATTAAATGTGTTTGTAGGGAATGGCAGTGAATTAGATATGGAAGTGATCGTTACAATGCCAAAGCCTCTCAAGTTTAAGGCGAAACCTAAAAATATCATTTTTTTTAAATACTTTAATCGTAAGGGCTGTGAGTTGTGCACGTCACTTAGAAATATAGGACAGGATTAAAGTGAAATATTGAATTGATTTAATGTTGTCCAATAATTTTTTTTTTAGAATTTAGGATTAAAATGATATTAAAATTTGTAATTTATTATTGAATTAATTCGTTATTTATATCTGACCTAAAAAAATTTTATCCAACTGAATTATATCAAACTGAATCAAAAATATCAAAATCAAGTCAAATATTAGCATAATATTATTAAATATGGATATATAATATTAATAATAACAATATGAATTAAATATGTATCAATTAATTAATATATATAATATCAATTAACTATATAATAATAAAATAAAATAATAATATAATTTGTTATTCATTTTAATTTGGTTTGATATGAAATTTAATTATTTATTTTAGTTCGATATTAATTTTTAATTTTTTTAAATTGAAATGTTAATAACATAATTTTTTTAAATGTATTAAAACGAACCAAAACTCAGCCAAGCATGAAGCTTTATTAGTAGAATAATTGAAACTGTGTTTTTTTTTTTTTTTTGCCAACAAAGAAGATAGGAAATTCATTCCATAATAAAATAAAATATATAGACCCAACAAGTAGGACTGTAATCAAGCCAAGTTTTGAAAAAATTTAAACTCTACTTGTCATAAAATAGTCAAATTCGAATTCGAACTCAAACTCGAACCGAGCTTGAGTCGAGTTTGGGCTTGCATCGAGCCAATTTCGAGCTTGAACTCAAGCTTGATTTAAATAAATTTAACGAGTTCAAAGATCTTATTTCAATTTTTAATTTTTCATTCAATTTTTTTTTATATTTTCATGAAAGGTATATTAAAATTATCATTTTTGTGAAAGATGAATAATATGATTATATATTAATAAAAATAAAATATTGTATTAATATATTTTTATATTTTATTATAAATTACTAAGTTATTTTATATTTTATATTATTTAATTTATTTATCACATATACCATATATTAATAAATTATATAAATTAAATTAGTCAAAAATTAATATATTCATATACATAATTTATTATACATAAATCAAATTATATATATTTTTAATTTAACATAATAAACGAGCTAATTTACGAGCTTTTTAAATAAACCAACTTGTGAGCTAATGAGCCAAGTATTTCTTAGCTTGAGCTTGATCATTTAACAAATTAGCAGTTTGAGCTCAAGCCTAAATTAGCTTTTACAAAGCCAAGACTCAAGTTGAGTTCAAGTAGCTTGACTTATTTATATCCCTACTAAGAAGAGATGGATTCAAACCCTCTAAAGGCAAAAAGCTAATAACTAACCAAACAACAGAAAGGCAAATACAGCAAATAAGAAAATTGCATCTTATGAGAAATGATTAAGCTCCTTGATCGAAACCAAAAACCGATGAACCATAGTCCTTTACCATCAAACATCTTCATGGGTTGTTTAACCATGGGAGAAAATCTCATGGGTAGCATGTTTAACCCTAAATGGTACAAGCAGAGATATGGGTCCAATTCTTGGACCCAAATAAAAATCTAGAGAACTCAGTTTTCACGCACAGATAGAAAAGGGAGTCGTGCGAAGAATATGGGCATATATCCAAAAGATAGAACCATGTAAACCCTTCATAACAAGAACCATCAAGAAAGGGCAAAATAATTTGAAATTCAATACCTCTTATGCAAGATGGTCTAAGGGAGAGAAATAACAACCACTCATACGGTTAGTGGTGGAACCATGACTTTACCGAAGGGGGGCTAAATTCCACATAAACAAATTATAGATGAGTTTACTATAAAATTGAATATTTAATATTACAATAATTTAATAATTAATTTATGCTATTAGATTAATTGTGCTTAGATATGATAATTGTATCATAAAACTTTGTATATTTTAAAAACGTTATATAATAGCCTCATTTTTAATTTTTTTAAAAATATTTTTCTTCACATAAAATATCAAGCAGTCCATTATTTATATATATATGAATTTTGACAAAAAATTTATGAATTAAAATAACTTCATTTAAATTCATATATATAATTCAAATGTATATATTATATATATAATTTATATATATAATTCATTTAAATTTAAATATATAAATTCATATATAAATATAAAATTTATATATATATATATGAATGTGTGTGTATATATATGTATGTATTTATATGTATATGACTGAGGGTATATATATATGTATATGTATTGAGGGGGCTAAGGATATATATATGTATGTATATGGCTGAGCAAAGTGTAGTGTGTGTGTGGCGGTGCCCACTTCAAGTGGGACCCACACGTTTTCAACACAAAAAAAAGTGTAAAACAACTCAAATTGAGTTGTAAAACGCGTCCCTCATGCCTATAAATAGAAGCTTTCTTTAAGCTTCATTATATACAATTCACAAGAACAAATCTTGTGTGAGAGAGAGAGAGAGAGAGAGAGAATTTTAGGAGGGTTCCTAAAATTGGGTTAAGAGAAAATAGTGAGGTTATAATTTTAGGGTGTTTTTGGGAAACACTTGAGTGCCACTATTTTTTTGTAATCTTCTCTCTGTGTACCTACTATTTTTATAGTGGAAGAAATTATTCCGAGTTTGTCCCGTGGACGTAGCCTTAAAAGGTGAACCACGTAAATTCTTGTGTCTCCAATTTTTATTATTCTGCTGCCGTAATTAATTTCGTAATTTGTTGCGAAATCCCAACAAAGTGGTATCAGAGCCAGGTTGCTAGGGGGAGCTCTTGGTGTTGTAATAATTTTTATTTATAAAGTATGCTCTGTGGTTGCGGCTTAGTCCGATCTTCCACATCAGAAATATTATAAAAATTATTATAGCATGACCAGCTAGTCAGATACTGGTACCGGATCCGTGAATATATTTTAAAAATAAATATATCACGATGACGAGAAAATTACGAGGAATCCAGTGGTGCAGTCCGTTCGGAAAGACGTTGCAGAATTAATTTTTATGTGAATAGTAACATAGTAACTCAAAGTTGGTATACTATTCACATATACGACTACTATTCACTTGTACTATTACTATTCAGTAATTATTATAAAAACCGTGCACGTAACTTCTGTCTAGAAGGCCGGGTTTTAAGTGGGACTGCTGTGACCCCTCCGTCCAACTGGGATTTTACGTGGAATGGTAATATTGTCTAAGGAGATCATTGTGGTCTTTTCTGGATATTACCGAATCGGTTAAGCGAGGGGTTCTCAACAAAGTGAATAAGTAATGGAGGTCAAAACAAGCAAGATGATCAGTCTAAATGGCGAAAATTACCATATATGGAGAAATAAAATGAGAGATCTCCTTATGGTAACAAAAATGCACGAGCCAGTGTTTAAAACCAGCAAACCCGAAGACAAGACTGATGAAGACTGGGCGTTCGAGCACGAGCAAGTTTGCGGTTATATTCGACAATTTGTCGATGATAATGTGTACAATCACATTTGTGATGAAATTCACGCTCGGACACTGTGGAATAAACTTGAGCAATTATATGCCTCAAAGACCGGCAACAATCAATTGTTTTACTTGACAAAGTTGATGAATTTTAAATACCGGGAAGGTACTCCAGTGGCAGACCACTTAAGTGAAATGCAGGCGATCATCCAACAATTGTCAAGTATGGGCATAAAGTTTGAAGATCAAATCCTCGGTCTTATGTTGCTCGCTACCCTGCCAGAGTCGTGGGAGACTTTGAAGGTTTCAGTTATAAACTCTACAACACAGACTGGAGTTAGCTGGGAACTGGTAAAAAATGCTGTATTAAACGAGGAGATGAGACGCAGAACACAAAAATCCTCATCGTCCTCGTCAGATATCCTTGTAGCAGATGCTAAAGAAAATAATCAGCATAGAGGGAGGAGTCAATCTAGAAGTTCTAATACAAGAGATAAGAGCAGAGGAAAATCAAACAAATATGCCAATGTTACGTGTCATCATTGTGGAAGAAAGGGGCACATCAAAAGATATTGCCGGAAGCTCAAAAGTGACCAGGAAAAGAATAAAGGCAAAGCGAAGAAGGAAGAAAGCAGTGACGATGAAGCTAATGTTGTTGCAGAATTCCAAATCTTCACTGAAGACACTATCAATTTCGCAACTCAGGAGACCAGTTGGATAATTGATAGTGGTGCTACCCTGCATGCAACATCTCGGAGAGAAAATTTTTCATCTTACACATCAGGCAATATAGGCGTGGTGAAAATTGCAGATGGAAAATTGCTAAAAGTTGTTGGCAAGGGAGATGTTTGCTTGGAGACAGGAAATGGAATGAGATTAGTGCTGAAAGATGTTGTGCATGTACCTGATATGCATTCAAATCTAATCTCGGTTCGAAAACTTGACATTGAAGGTTTCTGTAGCACCTTCAATGATGGCAAGTGGAAGCTCACTAAAGCTTCATTAGTGATAGCCAGAGGAAAGCTAGATCCGAAGTTGTACATCATGCATGGGAAGATCTCCTCAGACATTGCAAATGTAGCGGAGAATGAAAGTGCAGTTGATATGTGGCATAAACGACTGGGCCACATGAGTGAAAAAGGAATGACAACTCTGGTAAGAAAAAATATGTTGTCCGGGCTGGATAAAGTTCACTTGGAGAAGTGTCCTGATTGCATGGCGGGAAAGCAAAATAGAGTTGCTTTCAAAATTACCCCACCTTCCAGAATGAAGAATGTGTTAGATCTGGTACATTCAGATGTGTGTGGACCATTGACAATGTCATATGGTGGAAATCGATATTTTGTAACATTTATCGATGACCATTCTAGGAAGACCTGGGTTTATACGCTGAAGTCCAAAGACCAAGTGTTAGAAGTATTTAAGCAATTTCTAACCTTGGTGGAAAGACAGACAGGGAAGAAACTAAAGTGTGTCAGAACAGATAATGGAGGAGAATACACTGGGCCATTTGATGTTTTATGCAAAGAGCATGGTATTCGACATCAAACAACACCTCCGAAGACACCGCAGTTGAATGGTTTAGCTGAGAGGATGAATAGAACTTTGATGGAAAGAGTTAGATGTTTACTCTCACATGCAAAGTTGTCTAAACGATTCTGGGGTGAAGCTCTCCTTACAGCAGTTCATCTTTTAAATCGTTCTCCTTGTGTTCCTCTACAGTTTGATACTCCAGAAAGAGTATGGTCAGGAAAGGATGTTTCATATGATCATCTGCGGGTATTCAGTTGCAAAGCTTTTATTCACATTCCAAAGGATGAAAGGTCCAAACTTGATGTCAAGACGCGGCAATGTGTGTTCTTAGGCTATGGCCAAGATCAATTTGGCTATAAGTTTTATGATCCAGTCAAGCAAAAGATGATAAGAAGCAGAGATGCTGTATTCATTGAAGATCAGACTATTAAAGATATTGAAAAGTTTCAGAAGGAGACTACCGATAGATCTGATGATTCAACAAATGTACAACTTATTCCTCCAACAATAAAGCAAAGGCAAGTTGGAAATGAAGAAAATGTTCCGGAAGAACAAATGCCAGAGTTAGAGGATCCAGAAGTTCCTCATCAAAATGAACCAGAAAATGATTTTGATGATGTTCATATTCAGCCACCAGCACCAGAAGGTTCCCAGGTATTAAGAAGATCTAGTAGAGTCAGACAACCATCTACTAGTTATCCAGTAAATGAGTATGTATTACTCACTGACGGGGGAGAACCTGAATGCTTCGAAGAAGCAATGGAAAATGAACATAAAAGGAAATGGATCGAAGCCATGCAAGATGAAATGAAGTCTTTGCATGAGAATCAAACATTTGAGCTGGTGAAGTTGCCTAAAGGTAAGAAAGCTTTGAAAAATAAGTGGGTGTTCAAGATCAAGCAGGATGAACACAGCTCCCAGCCACGGTTCAAAGCTAGATTAGTCGTCAAAGGGTTTAGTCAGAGAAAGGGTATTGACTTTGACGAGATATTTTCACCTGTCGTGAAAATGACATCCATTCGGACAGTGCTCGGATTGGCCGCCAGTTTTGATCTGGAAATCGAGCAAATGGATGTGAAGACTGCCTTCCTACATGGTGATTTGGAAGAAGACATATACATGGAGCAACCAGAGGGTTTCATTGAGAAAGGAAAAGAGGAATATGTATGCAAATTGAAGAAGAGCTTATATGGTCTAAAACAGGCACCAAGACAGTGGTATAAGAAGTTTGAGTCTGTTATGGGGGAGCAAGGCTACAGTAAGACTACTTCAGATCACTGTGTTTTCATGAAGAAATTCTCTGATGATGATTACATTGTTCTTTTGCTTTATGTGGATGATATGTTGATTGTTGGTCAGAATTCAACCAGAATTAATAGCTTAAAGAAACAGCTAAGTAAGTCTTTTGCCATGAAAGACTTGGGACCAGCAAAGTAGATTCTTGGTATGAAAATTGTGAGAGACAGAAGCGCCAAGAAATTATGGTTGTCACAGGAGAAGTACATTGAAAAAGTACTTCAAAGGTTTTACATGGAGAATGCTAAAGCGGTTAGTTGTCCTCTTGCTAATCATTTTATATTAAGTGTAAAACAGTGCCCTTCTACAGATAAAGAGAAGGAAGAGATGAAGAAGATTCCTTATGCCTCAGCAGTTGGAAGCTTAATGTATGCCATGGTTTGTACACGGCCAGATATAGCTCACTCAGTTGGAGTAGTGAGTCGGTTTCTTTCAAATCCTGGAAAGGAACATTGGGCTGCAGTGAAATGGATATTCAGGTATCTTAAAGGTACAACCAAGACATGTTTATATTTTGGAGATGATAAGCCAGTATTAGTTGGTTATACTGATGCAGATATGGCTGGTGATGTTGATTCAAGAAAGTCTACATCTGGATATCTAATTACATTTGCAGGGGGAGCAGTGTCATGGCAATCAAGATTACAGAAGTGTGTTGGGCTCTCATCAACAGAAGCTGAATTTATAGCATTGACTGAAGCATGCAAAGAGCTGCTATGGATGAAGAAGTTCTTGAATGAACTCGAAATTCGACAGGAGCGATATGTCATATATTGCGATAGTCAAAGCGCAATTCATCTCGGGAAGAATTCCTCCTTTCATTCAAAATGGAAGCATATCGACGTTCGATATCACTGGATTAGGGATGTATTGGAGATGAAACAATTACAACTGGAGAAGATTCATACAGATGAAAATGGATCAGACATGCTGACAAAGATTCTTCCTAAAGACAAATTTGAGTTTTGTCGACTAGCAGCCGGAATGATGGAGAGTACGATTAATGTCCCCACTTGAGTGTGCAGGGGGAGATTTGTAGTGTGTGTGTGGCGGTGCCCACTTCAAGTGGGACCCACACGTTTTCAACACAAATAAAAAAAAAGTGTAAAACAACTCAAATTGAGTTGTAAAACGCGTCCCTCATGCCTATAAATAGAAGCTTTCTTTAAGCTTCATTATATACAATTCACAAGAACAAATCTTGTGTGAGAGAGAGAGAGAGAGAGAGAATTTTAGGAGGGTTCCTAAAATTGGGTTAAGAGAAAATAGTGAGGTTATAATTTTAGGGTGTTTTTGGGAAACACTTGAGTGCCACTATTTTTTGTAATCTTCTCTCTGTGTACCTACTATTTTTATAGTGGAAGAAATTATTCGGAGTTTGTCCCGTGGACGTAGCCTTAAAAGGTGAACCACGTAAATTCTTGTGTCTCCAATTTTTATTATTCTGCTGCCGTAATTAATTTCGTAATTTGTTGCGAAATCCCAACACAAAGAGGGGGTCCAGAGCCCCTTAGACCCCCCTCAGTTCCGCCATTGCATACAGTTCCTAAAGTCGAGCAAAAGGAGCAGGGATCATCAATATGAAACACATGCAGTTTCTAAACTTACCAAAAGGACAAAAACATATGAATTCACATACAACACAAGCATAAATATGACTAAAATTAAAAAATAAAGAGCAAAAATTTGGCTCTTCAAGAGAGACTGTCTTCACAAAAATCAATATAGACAACGGGAACAAAGGACTAGCACCCAGATTAAAATCAAAGAGCCAATAATCCCAAATCGAAATCCAGACTTCAACAAGATGAACCCTTTAAGATGGCCTCTTGCCTTTTGAATCATGATATGGCTCGGTCGAAGCCTTGGTTGAACTAAATAAGGGTGCACATATAAATCTACCTAGAAGGGTCTAGATAAGGGACTAAAGAGGACTATTTTAGACTGCCTAAAGTTTAATGACCGATGGATTTGAGTGAGGGCATTGGCTGTGTATGGTTTCAACTCTAAGCTGGGGTAAAGGATTAAAGAGCCTGTCATCGAGGGTGTAGGGTAGACGAAGGGGATTGGAAGGTCAAGGAGGCCACAGAGGTTGGGGCGTGGCTCGATCTTTCTGGTAAGGGTGTCTAGTTAAAGTCAAATTGAAGGAAAACTTGGGTCAAACCAAAGGAGAGGAAGGCAGAGAAGAGAGGAATAAGATGTGGGGATTGTTGTTGCTGGAAAGATGGTAGCGGTGGAGCTCTTACAGGAAGAGAGAAAATCCTAACTTGAGGGAGATCAAAAGAGAGTGCCCTTCAAAATTAGTTCAATAATTAATATTTTTTAGATGTGAGATTATAATTTTTAGTTTTTTTTTAATAAAACAAAATTAGATGGTAGTTGTTGGTTCACACTTTATGGAATTAATTTTTCTGAATAAAAAATATATATTGTATCTGTCCCAAATAGATAAACTCACTTTTTATTTTTGCCCGTCCTAAATTATAACCCACTAACTATTTTAATAAATTAGTTACCATGTTAAATTTTAGTAATACTCATATTTAATGTTACTTATTAAAAATAACTTATTCTAAAATAATGATAAAATAGGAAAAATATATACAAATTTACATTTCCAATAAAATTAATTTATTTTTTTATACTTTTTTGAAATGATAAATGAGTCTATCTACTTGGAACGGGAGAAGTATATAATTTAATAACGTAAAATATTAAATTTATACCGTGCAATGTCTTAGCTATGTTAACTATGGTTGAGACATTAAATTGATTTTAAAAATTTTATTGAATGAGTGATTATTTATTAGACGATAAAATCATAACTATCAATTGTTGTGATTGTATAAATATGATAGAGGATATTAATAACTATTTTTTGGTTTTTCACATCTTAGATTTGTAACATTTGATGTAATTGCAATTGTCAAGTATAAATTTTTTATAAAAAACGTAGAACAAATAATAATGAAAGGATTTATTGTAATAATTTTAGAGCAATATAATGAAAAGATACTACTCAATATGAATTATAGAGATCTCCAAACCAATTCAAATAACTAGATAACAAATATACATAATCGAAAAGTATATTAACTTTTGGTTTTATCTAAATCGAATTGTATTTATTTTTATAATACGAAATGATTCTAAATATTAGATTATATTTGAATCGAAATTGTACCAAACTAAATAATCGAAATAAAAATTGATTTACTACTAATAATTTAAATTTAAATTTTATCATATTAATTTATTTTTTAATATTTAATATTATGTATATAATTAAAGTAATTTCTTAATTTAACCAAAAAAATAAAGAAAATAAAATAAAATTAAAATTAATAATTATATATATTTTTTAATTTATCACCTAATCAATATTGATTTACATATTTTTATGAAATTATTAAATTATTAAAATATAAATTGAAATTAAAAGCACAATCATCAATATATTTTAAGTGATTTCTATTAAGTAATTCTTAATAATAATATTAGTAGTTGTCAATTAAAATAATGAATACAAATAATAATAATAATAATAATTAGTAGTACTAACTATAGTAAAGACAGCATTTCAACAAAGAAAAAAGCTATAGTAAAGACAAATACTATTGATCTAATTTTTTTTATAAATAAAAGTAATAAAAATTAATTGAAAATAGATTTGAGAATAATATGAATACTATTTTAGATATAAGTCCGATACTTGTTAAAATTTTATAAAATGTATTAGAATTATTTTTGTGTTGTATAATTTTCTTATATTGATATAATTAGCATTTCTATCATATGGTACACATATATATTGATAAAATTTTCTTCTAGCTTCTTTTTTATGCATTTAATTAGTTATTTTATTTGAAATTTGTAATAATTTAATATTGGATACTAAAATTTTTTAATTTTATTATGTATGATTTATAATATATATGTTTTTGGACTAGAAAAATTAACATTAATTTTTTTTCGAAAACAAAAACATTAAATGTTTGTTATTTCTAGAGCAACTAAATAATATTTTATTGTGTAAAGTTAAAAAAATATAGCTAAATTTTTGAATATCTAGATCCGAATGAAACCAAAACCGAATCATACGAACAGAATCTTCGAATCAAATTGTTCCAAAAACTTGGAACAATAAAATAAAAAGATTTTTTATGAGGTTCAATTGGATTTCAGAATTATCATTTTTGAATCTCCAGAATTCGATTTGAATTCAGAGAATTTTTTTTGATTGCTCTGAACCGTATTTAACTGTAATAAAAAACGTATTAAATTTTTAATATATATTTTTAATTATTTTGAGATGCAAAATTAATTTTTTAAAATGCATTATATAATATATTTATAAATTTTATATTAAAATATTAAAAACAAAAAGATATTTTAAATTTAGGGCAAGGATTTTTAAACTCGTCTCTTGATACTATACAAACAGATAAAAAATTAATGAATATTAACTGTAAAATTAAACTTGCTTACACTGTAGTCTGTGAAAGCAAATCCCTTGGTGAAAAATAAATCCAGTAAAATGAGGAAGTAAAGCGCTGAAAATCGACCCATTTGAATATCGCATTTTAATATTGAGAAAGCAAAATAGGGAGAAAAATTATTACTACCTTCCTCAAGTTTAAATTATCATTTTTATAACAAAATTTTATATTATTTATATTATCACTTTATAAAATTAATAAAAATTAATTATTGTTTTAAATTATATTTTTATTATTAATGAGATAATAAATAAAGTGAGAGTAAAATATTTTTGATATTAATAAATTAATAAAAGACATTTTAATCTATTCAAATAATTTTATATAATATTAAGAGAATTTATTTATTCTCTAAGAAAGTATATATGAATTAAAGATGATAATTTAATAATAACAAATGTAAAAAAATTATTGTAAAATTTATAAAATTACTATATTATCTCCTACTATGTTTTAACTAAATAAATAAGCATGGCGGTAAACATAATAACATATAATTTTGTTATCTTACTTTCACGTTGTATCGAAATTAGATAGAAAATAGAATGTGGCTCTCAGATGATATTTTTTCCTTCAAATTTTCTGTCGTTTCTTAATTTTCATTTTTCCAAGCAAGAAAATGATGGAAATTACTTTATTTTATTTTCTAGCTTCCCAAACATCGAGTTAAAATAATTTGCAAAAACTAACTAATGAAATTATGGGGAAAACCATAAGCAAGCAAGTATTATTTGGCACTTATTCAAGTACATGGAATGATTGTTAAAAAAACAGGGAAGCATCAGATTTCTATTGCATGGCAGACTTTAGTGCACTACTGTTACTAAATAGTAACATTAATTCACCATTCTCCGTTTTCGTTATCGAGTTAAAAATCAACGGCTTCTACATAAATATCCATCGAAATATTCGACTGTTAAAATTATGAAAATATTAATATAATTTTAAAAAATAGACATAATTATAAATATGAAAAAGTATACATAATTTTAGTGTTAAAATGTAAAAATATTAATATAATTTCAAAATATTATGAAGAAGTAGGAATAATAATTATAAATGAAAAATATTGTATATAACTTATTTAAATCATAAAATAATATAAATCATATGAAATTAAAAATATAATATAATAGCACTAGAAATAAATACGTTTTTGATAATCACAATAAATAAATTTGATAAGTTCATATTTTAGTAAACTTAAATATTATAATTGTTTTCCTATAATTAATGTAACACGTACATAATTATGGTTCTAAAACGCTATAACACCACCAAATTAATTATATTGTAATAATACTCTTAATGCCATGCTGAACTTTTGTACGTATAATTCAAAAGCATTCATTTCCTCTGCTAAAAAAAAATTAATACTCCATTCATCCCATAAAAATAAATATATTTCTTATTTCATAAAAATTTAAAAAATTTAATTATTTTTATTAAAAATATAAATGTATACATATTTTTCTATTATATCCTTATTTTATCATAAAATATATTTAATAAGTAACATTAAATAAAAATATTATAAAAATTTAATATATCAACTAACTTGTTAAAATAGTAAATAAATTATATACATAATAGACTAAAAAAGAAAATGAGCTTATCTATTTAATATAAATGAAGTAATAATTTATTAATTAGTGACAATATATATATATATATATATCTTAAGTCATATTTTGACGATAATATTCATTGTACGATACCATATATAGGTATTTCATATTAGTCAACATGTATTTTATCATTTGAAAATTTTTAATCAATTTGTGAATTTTTTTTTGTAACAAAATTTAAAATTATGTTTCTATTTTTTTTTTCAAAAAAATTCAAATTATTATTATATTTCGTTGGATTCTTCGCTTCTTTTTTTTTTATGAATTTAGTTGATGTAAATAAATGCATTTAATAAATATTTCGATAATAGGACATAGTGTCAAAAAATCATAGTATTATGAGTTTTAAATATGGCACACTCTATAGAAACTCGATGTATCAATATATTGCATGGAATTTTGAATTTTTAGTTAACTTTTAAAATAAATTTCATTATTATTTAATATTTCTATCATTGCATATTATCAAATTTCGGAGAAAGAAAAAATGTCTTTTTAATTTGATTTCAGATATCGAGTACTAATAATCAATATTACAAACAGTTAATGTATTTATTAACTGAACAGAATTGAAATCATTAAAGAGATAAAAAATCATCTTACCTTTTCAAACATTGAAAGTATTATTATCTGTTTAATTTAGAGTCGGAATAGAAACTAAAATAATTTTTATTTTTATTTTTATTATTTGGTTGGATAAAATAAATAGGGTAAAATTATTCAAAATCTATCATAATTTTGAAGATAATTTTCATATAGCAGATTAAAAATTTTGAAAATTTGAATGTATAAAAATAATATGGTTATTATTTTCCATTTACAAAGGGACGTTATTGCAAGTTGTTGCTACAACAAACAACGAAGGTTTTTTTTAAAAAAAAATTTTATAAAAGGCTTAATTTATTTGTAGCCTCTTGTACTTAGTACAATTATTTATTTTATTTTTACTTTAACCATTTTAATTTTCTAATTTAGCAATTTCATACATATATTTTTTTTGCTGCTGCATAAATGCATTAAAATCTACTATATGAATTATAAAATGACGATAATATCCTTCCTTTATCATCTTACTATACTTTTTGACCTGCATGTAATTAATTAACCTACATTTAATTAGTTATAATGAAATTTTGAACAAAATTAATATATGATCATTAAAAAATTTCTTACAGGTGGATATCTATTTTTTTTTTTCTGAACCAGATATCATAAAAGAATTTTCGGTTAAAAGTCCATTCCAGTGGTGAACTGTGCCCTTCATCTAACTCAGCACGATAATTTTGGATCCATATTAGATGAAGTTGGGTGTGGGTAACCACTAACCACATATGGAAAAAGAATTCTAAAATTAGTATTTTTTAGACCATTTATATTTTATCTTTTTTTTTTAAAAAAAATTTTCAATTATTTTTTATTCAAAATATTCTTTTAATGTCTTATCAGAATATTCTTTTAGTTATTTTTATTCTTTAATCAAAATAAGTTTTTAATTATTTAAGTGAAAATATTATTCTAATTCAAAATTTATTAATTTTCATAAATTCAAAAAAAAATTCTTAAAAAATCAATTTATTAATTTACAAATAAGGTTGTTTTTTGAATTAAAATATTATTTTAATTTTCAGTGAAATATATATATATTTTTAAATTTTCAATTTACTAAATCTGAAGTTTCTAATATATTAATGATGATATCAAAAATTTAAATAAATTCTTGTGTATAAAGTAAAAACTAGGGATTTGGGAAGATTTTTTTATTTTTTTTATTTTAATTATTTTCAAGAAAATAAAAATAAAAATGTATTTCATAAAATAATTAAATTTTATATTTTTTATATTAAATAAGAAACGATTTTAGATAAATAAGAATTCTATAAAATATGATTTTAACCTTATTAGTTTTGAGAAGATATATATATCAGTAAAAAAAATTTTCTCTATATTTTTTATTTTTTATTTTTTATTGTATTTTTACACTTTTTTTTTACAAATCTAATTATAAAATCAAAGAATTATTTTTTAAATTTTTTTTTTATTTTTAATATTTTTATTTGAATAATTATCTATTATATCTAACTAATATTATGATGTATAATTAGAATAAATAATATAATTTTTTAATAGATAAATAAAATATGTGTTTGTGTATGTATATTAAAAAATTATGATATAATATTTTTAAATATATAAAACAAGCTTTTGAAAATATAAAATAAAAAAATAAATTTTTTTATTTTGAAAAATAAAAACTTACAATATAAACCAACAAGGTCTAAGTAATTAAATTTTAAGATCTATTATATATATGACTTTTATATATTCAAATCAACAAACAAAATTATCTAAATTTTAGTGTGATAAAATAATTTTTATTTTTCTAAACTTTAAATTAAAATAATATTTTTAATAAAAAAGTAATTAATAGTTTTGAATTCATGATACTATTTTTAAAAAAAAAATTTATTATTTGAATTTTTAAAAATTAAATAAATTTAAATTAGAAGAGCATTATCATTTAAAAAAATATTTTGAGCAATTATCCCCTCATACATGGAGAGCCCGGGTCCACAGTAAAAAATTAATATACACATAACCTTAGTTTAGCTATTGTTGTTGACAAAATTGAACACGTGTCGATATTGTTTTCTCAATCGGAGTCCACGTGCACATACTGTCAACATGTTTAAAAAATCATGCAACTTATTATTATTTTTTTTATGTTGAAATAATAGATTTTTAGTTAAATAAATTATGAGTTAAAGGGTTTATATTATTAAATTGATAATTAATTGAGCAAAATTATTAATCATGTTAAATATAAGAAACTTTGTATGTATTAAATCAATTATTTTTATACTATATTCGAGACATTCTGGCGGTTTCACTTATTTTTCTTTTAGGGCTATGATTATAATTACCATATTTATGTGCAATAATAATAATAATACTAATATATAAAAAATATTTTTGAGATGAAAATAAATTTTTATTTACCAAAAAAAACTTAAATTTAGTGTTTCTGAAAATTTCAACCACAAGTTTATCTTAAAAAATTAATACTGTACATTAATTAATGTTTTTGAAAAATACAAAAACATTCACATCTGATAGTACGTTTATTTATGGAAACAAGTTGTAGGACCAAATAAGCTTTCAAGTAGATTAAGTTGCAAAAAAAAAAAAAAAAAGCTTTCAAGTAGATTTTGAAGGATATATATATAAATATATTTATTTATTCTGACACAAACTGCTTCACTTTTCAGCAACCTGAAACCTTTATTAATTATCTCACTATCCCAGTCCGGTGATTGTAGAAAACCTTTATTTCATTTCATTTCATTATTATTTAATACAAAAACAAGTTCATATACATTTCTTAACATATTTTAAATTTTATAATAATTTTTTATAATGTAAATTATTTACAATTGTTTAAAAATTTTGAAAAGAGATTATTTTTTATTTCTTTTTAAATTTTAGATATTTTAAAAATAAAATATCAATTTAAATAATTTAAAAATAAGGTTTTAATTAAATTAAATATAGAAAATTGTAAAAAATTTATTATAAGCAATAATATATATATATTAAAATAAATACTTATATCTCTTTTTTAAAAAAGAAAATTAATAAAAATGAAAATTAATCATGTATATGTATCTTTACTTGGTCACATCTCTTATCTACTGTACCCACAACAATCAGACTTACATTTCACAACTTTTTTCACATTTATCTGTTGATCAGTTTCAACTTTATGCCTACATAACATTATAAGTTTTTCATGCATTGCCATATTTTTATTTATTACAAATAAACAAAAAACCAATAATCAGTACCAATATTCTTTAGTATTTGTTAATTTCAGATAAAAAATAATTTATTAATGATTTTATTATTTTTATTTTTTGGATAAAAAATTTCACATTTAGTGATACTCAGCGTACAAATACTGGAATGTTTATATAAATTTAAACTCGTTAATTTATTTTTTTATTTATATAAAAAATAATTAATTTTTTAATTTTAATAGTTAGTTTTTGAGGTGTATATATTATATATATATATTTATTTAATTTCTGTGATTTCAATTTATATTAATATAAAATTTGGTAGCATGCGATAGTCATTTATTGTGTGTGTATGTGTGTGTGCATATATAAATGATGCAACCGTCACTTCATTTAAAAACTTAGATCATTACACCTTTTTTTCATTCAGAGGTGGAGCCATAGTTAAATTTTAAATAGGTGAGTTAAAAATAAAAAAATATAATTTAATAAAATTATAAAGTTGGTATGACTTTCTAGAGATAATGTAATATTTAAATATTTGTTGCAAATGATAATAAAATTTTTTCATCACTAAATTTTTTTTATATCTTCAAATTCCAATGGTTATTTTTAATTTAATAATATATAATTAGAGATGAATAAAATTCAGTTATTCAATTAAATTTTTTATTAATTAACTGAAATTTTAATTTAATTAATTGATCATAGATTAATTCGGTTTGTTCGATCAAAAAATTTAAATAAATTTAATTTTTATTTCGATTAATAGTTAATCGATTTAGTTCGATCGGTTAATCATTAATTGAATTTTTTTTATTAATTTTATATTTAATTCTTTAATTATATAAATTTTTATTATAAATATAAATTTTTATTTTAAAATAAAGTTATATTTTATTTTAATAAATTTTATTTAGTTAATTAATTATATTAATATTTTTTTATAAATATAATTTTTATTATAAAATAAAAAAATTTGATCAGTTCGATTAATTAATCAAACTGACTAAAATTAAAAATTGATTAGTTCGATCAATAAATTTAATATTTAAAATTTTTAGTCAAAATTAACCAATCGATCAAATGCCCACCTCTCACAGCTAGAAAATATTAATCCAATAAGAAATTGAAGAATTTAAAGGATAAAAAAAAAAAAGCTTTCCTACCACATGCACACAATATAGTATATAAAAATAACTAGTTTTTTTTTTTTAAAGTAGATTGTGTATATAGAAAAATAAATTATAATTTTATAAATATTTGTTAGGACAGAGTTATTTGAAATCAATAAATAGTTATATTAATTTGTCATCTAAAATCCAACTTTATATTAAGTGCTCATTTATTCTAAGGTACCCGTAAAAATTAATTTTTAATAATACGCATTTATATATCTAGTGGCTCTTATTAGCTGGTGGTGGTATTGTTAGAAGAATATACACACTGAGAAGGAATACACACACTTAGAGGCTGGTTATTTATTTATTTTTTAATATTTTTGTATTAAAACAAATTAATTGTTATTAGGGCCAATAATGTAAACAAGTTTTTTTTTTTTTGAGAGATAATGTAAACAAGTTTTTATATAATTTATATATATATATATATATTTAATTTTAATTTTTATAAATTTGATAGCCCAGGACTGTTTTTCAGCTCCCTGCGCTTGTTCAACCGTTTAAATGTGATTAAAACTAGAGTTCTGGGGACCGTGGTGCTTAAACTATCCCACTCATCTTAGACGACCTTGACTTCGAAATTTTAAGGGTTTTTTTTTTTATAAATATATATTCATTTTTCTTCAATTTTTTTTAAAATTACAATAATATTTAATTTGGATTGTAATAAAATGTTTAGATTTTTTTTGTGGCAGCAGCTCTTTGTAAAGTGATACAAGTAGTCCTTTTACTTAATGGAGCAAATGGAAAATTTATATATGATGAATAAGTGAATGAGACTAATTCAACACACTTTATCAATATCACTAGAATTTTTAATTACATATATTATGTAATAATAAATAATTATCTCTGTTGTAGTCTAATTTATATGATGAGTTTATTATGAAATATATACTAGAATAATCTTTTTAGGTATTTAATTATTTGTTTATTTATATATTTTGTTAATCTTTTCAATGTATTAAATTTAATTTGTTTACTTTGTGATAAAAACTTACCAGTATAAAAAAATTAACCATACACGTACACGAATAATATATATAAGAAACAATGCATAGTCTAATGACTAGTTGTAATTTGTCGCAAGTTCTATTAAAATTTTATTTAATTATTATTATTATTATTATTATTATTAAATTTTAATATTATTTTTATAATTAAAAATTTTAATTAGAATATGAACTATATTTATATATGTCAATCAAATGAAAAATAATTAAAATATATTATAAATAAAAGATATAAAAACATCATATAAACATGGATTTTTTTTATTTATATTAGGATTTATTATAACTTTTTTTTATATTGATAAAAACACATTCCATGTGAAATTAAAATAATAAAATTATACATTAATAGATAATAAAACAATTAAACTTGAATTTCTTCAATAATTTCAAGGAAATTCACCAAAAATATACATTCATTAAAAACCTTAATATTTTTTACACTCCCTTTATATTAGATGATCTGAAAATGACAAAAGTACTCTTAAACCAAATAAACAACTCTTTCTTTTTCTTTTAAAACTCCTCCAACCACATTTCTTTTCATCTTCTCAATTTGTCTTTCTCTTTTACTAATATTCTATAATTTTCAATTTCATTTTTCATCAAAATTTTATATTTCTTCTTTAATATTTGCAATAAGATGTCTATTGATGCATTAAATCAGTAAGTTATAATTTTTTATAAATCAAGCTATGAAAAAAATAAAAATTATAGTTTTAATGATGCATGTATATTTAAATTGTTATAATTATAATATTTTATAAGAAACTTGTTGATTTTATTGTGTTTAACCATAATTCGTATCTCATTTCTATTTATCTTTTCTTTTCCTTTTCTTTCTTCATTTATAATTTTTTGACTGGTAAAAAATTAAATTGAGTGGTATGAAGATTATTGAATTATATTTAAAGTAATGTTGTATGATTATAGAGACTATTAGGGCTTGTTAGTAGAATATAATATGCAGTTAGGAATTATTAGAGAAAGTTAGGGCGAATAATGAAAATTAAAGAGTGTTAGCCTCTAACTGCATCTAACTATCCCTAATTATCTCTAACCATTACACCTCTAAGATAATCTGCGTACTTTTGTCTAAAAATAAAATATGTATAATTTATTTTAATTTTTAAAGAGAAAAAAACCTACGAATATGTCTTAACTCCCTAACTTTCTCTAACTTATATCTACTTACATCTAATTGGCATTGAAAATTATCCATTATATAACCTAAAACAATCTGTATGCTTTTATGTTTAAATAGAATTTGTTTAATTTATTTTGATTTTTTTTAAAAAAAGCTAAAAAAACTGCCTTAACTTGTCATAACTTATCATAATTCACATCAAATTGCTTTTAATTGGCATCGAAAATTTTTCATTATAAATATAAGATAATCTGCATATTTTTGTCTAAAAATAAAATATGTCTGATTTATTGTAATTTTTGAAGAGAAAAAAAACTTACAGTCATGCCCTAACTCTCCCTAACTTATTCTAAATTACATCAAATTACTTTTAATTAGTGTTGAAAATTATCTATTATACCACTAAGACAATATGCTTGCTTTTGTCTAAAAATGAAATATTTCTTATTTATTTTAATTTTTAAAGAGAAAAAAAGCTTACAGAAATTCCCTAACTTGTCCTAACTCACATCAAATTACTTCTAATTAGTATTAAAAATTATCCATTATACAACCTAAGACAATTGATATGTTTTTGTGTTTAAATAGAATTTGTCCAATTTATTTTAATTTTTTTAAAAAAAAAAAGCTAAAAAAACTGTCCTAATTCACATAAAATTACTTCTAACTGAAATCGAAAATTCTTCATTACAACTCTAAGATGTAAGTTAGGGTAAGTTATGGAGAGTCAATGCAGTTTTTTAGCTTTTTTTCCTTTAAAAATCAAAATAAATAGGATAAATTCTATTTAAACATAAAAGTTTATATATTGTCTTAGATTCTATAATGGATAATTTTTAATGCCAATTAGAAGTAATTTAATATAAGTTTAGAAAAGTTAGGAGGGAGTTAGGACATATCTGTAATCTTTTTTTCTCTTTAAAAATTAAAATAAATTTGACATATTTTATTTTTAGATAAAAGCATGCAGATTATCTTAGAGGTGTAATGGTTAGGGATAATTAAGAATAGTTAGAGGCAGTTAGGGGCTAATACTCTTTAACTTCTACTACTCTCCCTAATTGTCCTTAACAATCTCTAACTGCATATTATAATCTACTAATAAGTCCTAACAACTTTCATAATTATACAATATTACTTTAAACACAATCTAGTAACCTCCATACCACTCCATTTAATTTTTTAATAGTCCAAAAATTAAAATAAAGGAAGAAAAGGAAGAAAAAAAAGAAGATAAATAGAAAAAAGATACAAATTATGGTTAAAAGCGATAAAATCAATAAGTTTCTTATAAAATATTACAATTATAACAACTTAAATATACATGCATAGTTAAAAATATAATCTTTATTTTTTTTCATAGCTTGATTAAAAAAAACTATAACTTACCAATTTAATGCATTAGCAGATATCGTATTGCAAATAATAAAAAAGAAATGCAAAATTTTGATAAAAGATGGAGTTGAATATTGTGGAAAATTAGTGAAAGAAAAAAAATTGAGAAAATAAAAAGAAATGTGGTTGGTGGCATTTCAAAAGGAAAATAAAGAGTTATTTATTAGGTTTAAGGGTTTTTTTTATTATTTTTAAGTCATCTAAGATTAAGAGAGTCTATAAAAATATTAAGATTTTTAATGATTGTATATTTTTGGTGAATTTTCTAATTTCAATCCACCAGAAAATACGATTAATTTTTTTTGCCAAAACCAAATTTCATATATCGTTGAATTAATTATGTTGTTCATATAATAGCAATAAAGTCAAATTGAAATATTTTAGTTCTGACATATTTAAAAATTTAAGAGAAAGTAAAGCTCTTAAAAAATGTTGGTTTTGGCTTGTGACGGCGCATGTTGACCCATAAATCTAACATATTTAAAATATTAATTATATAGTAAATAATATTTTAGATAAAAGGAGAATTTAAATGGGATTAAAATTTTCTGTTCAAAATTTGATTTTAATTATATTAAAATACTAATTATCTTAAACGATATAAAGGATTTTTAGCTAGCTAAAAATGTAATAAAAAAATTAAATAAGGAAGGAGTTGTTTATTTGCAAAAAATAATCATAGTTTTTTAGAATTTTTTTTAAAAAAACAGAATTTATTATTTAGTCAAACATATTTTGTAATAACCTGATTTGTCATCAAATTCATTGAGAAAAATGATATGATATTATGATATCCTCTCTTTAAGAAAAATGCATTGGAACCTAATTTGTCACCAAATTCAATCGACAAAATTTTACAACAAAACTACGACGAGAGACCATTGAGTACTTTTCATGAGACTTATTATATGTAAAATATTTAATTTCACCAGCTATAAAAAACTAAAGAATTTATGAGGATGATAATTAAATTTTAAAGTCAAATCCAATTTGGTAAACTAATTGAGTAGTATTAATTATGTCAATTGTTTATATTTTTGGGGACCGGTTAAGAATAAATTATATTAAATTTTCAGTCATAAAATATCTATTTCTAGAGTGTGTAATTATTGTAATAATATTTTTATTGTATTTTATTTCATAAACCGTTCAGTACCAAATCTTATTGCTTCCAAGCCAAGTCATTGATTGAGTAGCGTTATTTGCTTAAACTTTGAGTGATACTTTCTAATATATTTTTTTCATATTTCATGTTTTCATATGTAATGTATGTATATATAAATTTTTATTATTATGCATTGCTTAGAGTTTTAGAATTTCGTGCATTTATCTGTGATTGCTCATTTATGTGATGAATATGAATTGTGATTGTTGAATAGAATTGGGATGACATGAGACCACATAGGATATGATTTGAATTATGAATATAAAATGATATGATGATAAGTTTAAGACTGACGTGATGACAGAAGTTTTTTTATGCTCAGCGCTACTTGTCAGTCTGGTAGTCAGGGGCGAAGCCAGGCTTTGAAATAAAGGAAGGCAAATTTTTTTTTGTAAATTTTGACTTTTTTCGTAATTATTTATCTATTCTTTTATTTTAATAGTAATTTATAAATTTATTAATTTACTAATGATATATTTTCATTATTAAAAAATTAATTAATAAAAAAATATTAATATATATGTGCACAGAATTTTAAATTTATAAAATTGTTCATAATAAAAATAAAATAAAGAGAAAAAAATTAAATAATAAATATAATTTTTTAAAAAATAATTAAAATAAATAAATTATTTAATTCATTAAATGGGTTCAAATTAATTTAGTTAAAAAATTTATCCCTTTATTTTTTTTGTATTTATATATTATTAATATTTTGTCAATTTTTTTAAAAGAAATCTATTGGTTATAGAATAAATAATTTATTATAATTTTTTTGACTTCTTGTGAAAATTAAAAAAAAAAGAGAGGAGCAATTTAAAATTTAAAAAAAAATTAATAAATAATTCAAAAAATTTTTAAAAATATTATATATATATATTTAAAAAGTTGCCCCCTTCTCATTAAGGTATCTTCGCCATTGCTGGTAGCGTTGCTTGGTTAAGGCCGTGACAATGAACCCTTTGTATATTATATTTTAAGTGATCATATTAGATGAAGAGAACTAGACAGAGGGATTGACTCTCCGATTTGAGGTTTATAGTAGTTTTTGTAGATTAATTTTCATCATTAGATGATTATTTGCTTTGTTATGTGTTTGACATGATGCGTGAACATCCTTCAGATAGAATCAAAATAGGACACCAAGTTTGCATATTGGCTGGTATCACTTGCTGAGTTGAGACTTTCACCCTTATCTCAATATTTTTTTTCTTAGGTTTCCAAGGTGAGCTATGAAAGTAGTTTATTTAGTAACTATATCTTTCTTCCCCGATAGTAGAATTTATTTATAAATTAATGAGATCTGTAATTTATTATGTATTATACTTATTTGTATTATAGAAACACCGCATTGTATATCTTTTGTTATCTCCATTTATAACAAGTTCAGTTAGTCATTGGGATGCTTATGTTGAGTAAATCTTTAATAAAATTTGAGGTGATTGCTTAATTGTAATAGTGATGTATAGATTTTGCACAACCAGTGGGCCCATAGCATTTTTATAGTGATTGCGATGACTATCATAGTGCTGTTTCCTTGGATTTTGAGTTGTCAGGCTGACTATGAATTTTGAAAGCCATGTGCTTTCCCATTTTCTAGTGCCAGTCACATTCCATTGGGTTTGAGAAGTGGCAAAGTTAGTATCAGAGCAATGATTTTATTGCATATAGTATGTCTATAGTAGGAAAAGTTTTAGTTGGTCTGAGTTCTTATAATATGCAGAGTATAGGTTTCCTTTTAGTCTTGATTAAGTTTTTTTGCCTTAAATTTAGTGTTATTCGGTATGTCCATATGACTGTGATATGTAATCGTAGATGTAAGGCGTGAGTTTTGCTACTCTTATGGCATTGAAGTGTGATTTATGTTAGGGATTTGATCGTAATATTGTGTGTTCTCCCTTGATATGTGTCAAGTAGTAAACTTTGAGTTGTTCGTTGAGCGGGCCTAGTAGCTCGAGAGACAAGATAATTGACTATGGATAGATATTAATCTTACTTGAAAGATGTTTTGGAGAGAAAATAAAATTTAAGTTGAATTAAATCGAATGTGAAGTATGACATATAAAGTAATTAGATTACAAATAATACATTCAACTATAAAATTTACTTGTAGAGCCAATATAGTTGAGGATAATGAAGGATTATGAATATTTAAGTTGGATAAAAAGTACAAAATCCATTTTTAGAATCTTATAGAGAGCTTACCATACTCCTAGTACTAGTGAATAACTAGAAGTGTTTGCACTAATAAGTAATAATAATAGTGATATGCATGGATAATGGTTTTGGATCTGCAAACTAAGAATAACGCTAGGACTTAGTATTGGATAAGATGGGAGATAATAGTTTATGAATTATAAAGATAGAATAAACTTAAATTTTTGCTGAGGCAGAGTATATGATGAGTTTAGATCTGGAAATATCTATGATATTGGAATATCGATATATTAGTTAATGTAAATTATTTTGAATGAATAATAAATATAAGTCTATAATGTGTTTAGATTTATGCTTATGATTTTAGAAATAATATAGAGTACACTAACGAATTAGAGTGGTAGGAAATGATTAAAGTTGTGAGTTATTCCCTGATTTTGAGGTTTAGATAAATTTCGATCATTATGGTTGGGAATTAAATATTTGATGTATCTAAATTATGTTTGATACATAGTTTGAGTATTGACATGATATAGTTTGCTAGTCATGATTGAAAATTGGATTAGAATTATGAGGATTTGAGCTATGAGCAAAAGAAATTTAAATAATCAAAAAGCCCTTTCTAAATTGTGGCAATTAGCTAAATAACTAAGTAATTACTATGTAAATATAATAAATTAAGATGGATAAAGTGGGAAAAGCAAATAGCAAAATAAAAAAAAAATTCTTTAATTTCACCAAAGAAAGCCATACACCATTCCAAGCAAATCTCTCATACTTCTCCTATCCATCTCGTTAAATTTGATAAATTAGAAAGATTGAAGATGATTCTAGAACCAAGGTGGAAGAAGAACTAGAAGAGGTGAGCAATTCATATTCTATGGTTTAATTGAATTAATTGATGAAATGAAACTTTGAGTTTTGATTTTGATAAATTGATGATAATAAATTAGATTTAATGTTTGATTTGATTATTGAGATGATGATTATTGATATTTTTATGCTAAAAATAGATTAGAATTAAAAGAAAAATGACTTTAAAGATAAGGGATTTGATGTATGAAACATGTATTTTGAAGAGGAATTAGGGTTGGCTCTATGGGACGATTTTTCTGAGATACTTAGATAAGTTCAATTGAGTTGAAATTTTTATAAGAAGTGTATTTGCTTATCTATTTCATGTGATAAAAATTTAGAAATTTTTAGTGTTTGTTTGATATTTTTAGAAAATAAGAAATTTAAGTATGCTCAAATAAATTCTGTGCAGATGAAAAAAAAATAGAGCTTATGAAAGTTAAGTAATTCAGATAGTAGACTATTTTAGTTTGCCATGAAATTTTACATAGGAATATATATACATATCAGTAAAGGTTCTGCAAATTTTAAGAATTTTTGAAATTCATTTGTTAATTTAAATAAATTAGTATATATGGACTGCATGTTGGAGGCAAAACAGGGCAGTTTTGGATTACTTTTGTAATTATATTATTTGAAGGCGTAAATGGCGTTTTATGGGGATGAAATAATTTGTATGGACTTATACAAATGTTAAGAGTGTTTATTTAAAATTTCAAGATTTTTAGAATTTATTTCATAATTGGAATTAATTGAGAAAGATGAAATATTTGTTAAATAGTAAACTGGACAAAAATAAGGAGTTAAGTTACTTTCATTAATTAAAATAGTAAATGGTCTTGGATGTAGATGAAATAATTTAGACAATTAATATATGTGTTAAAATCATGTTTCAAGAAGATTAGAGCAAAATAATAATAGTTTATATGGCAGAAAAATAATAGAGTATAGACAACATCTTTTAAAGTAAAATGGGACAGATATTTGGAGTCCTAGAAATTAATTCATTTTAGATAATTAATAATATTAAAAATTAATAAAATAATTTATACAAGCTAGTGTACATGTTATAAAAATCTCATTATATTTTTTGGATTGAAAGTATTTGGTTTGTTAAGGTAGAAAAGTACAAGAATGAAAGTTGTTTAGTAGAGTTAAAATAAGACAGAATTGGAGTGCTTAAGAAATGTATACAACTAAGGAGACAAAAGACCTTAGGAATTTGTTGAATATTTGTATTCAAGTTCATATTTATATTGTGATAATTTTGAGTCAAGAGAATTTGATTTAACAAGCAAGTATTTGCGAATTAGAGGCTATACAAGTTATTAGAACTTTTAGAATAATTTACGTAGGTAAACATATGTAATGTATTTGTGTGGGATTTGAATTGATTGACTAAAATACAATTTGAATTTGTATATATAAAATGTGAAGATTTGGTTGTGATTAACTTAAAGAAAAAATAGAATGGAATCTAATAAAAATGACAATTGAGATGTATTTCTGAAGTAGAGGTTAAAGTAGAAAAAAAACTCAAAACTGAAATTGAATGTTCAAAGAATATGAATATAAATGACTAAGTTACTAAATTGATGAGTGTAACTATAGGCATCTACTTACAAGAAATTTAATAAGTTGAAATTTTGATCTACTTACAAGAAATTTAATAAGTTGAAATTTTGATGAACATATATATAAACAAATTAAGTAATAATTATAGAGTTGAAACTTTAATAAGAAAGAGAAATATAGTTAATTGCTATATTTATATACAGAGTATGATTAAGCTATAAACTAGAATAATAATTTTTATATGCATGTGAATATTGTATATAGATGTGGATGTCAAGTACGAGTTTTTCTTTGGTCTATTAAGATCAAAGTGCAGCTTATGTTAGAGGATCATATGCTATGATTTCGTGTGTTTTTTTTGAGATCTTAAGTTGAAAAGCCCTAAATATATCCATGATTTTGCTTAGTAGTTTAGAAAAACAAGATATTAATATATGAAAGCCACTAGTTTTTAGTGAAGGAGATCATTAGTAAGTAATGAAATTTAAAATGGATTTGGTAATTAGAACATTGTGGAAAGCTTAGGGTATTCCTAGAATTGATGGACAACTAGAGGTGGATAGATTCATAAGTAGAAATAATTCAGATAGATGGGTGGAGATCTTGGACATGTACAAACATGGACATTAAGATTTAGTATTGGATAAGGTATAAAACTATAGTTCAAGAATTATTATGGATAAAAAATGCATGGCGTAAACAATTAATTTTGCACCTACATTAAAGTGCACGTGATTGCAATTCCAACAAAATTTAAATTGTACAAATCAGAGTTCGGGTGAGCCTCAACGTGCCTAGACGAGCCCAAAATGGCCAAAAGAACTCTTGATTTTGGATTTGAGTAAAAATTATCAATTTTCTCCTAAATAAAATTCCAAATTATAGTGAATATAATGCAACTTGAATTGCATGAATTGGAGATCAAACGGGCCAGAAACAGCGAAAGTAATCCGCGGATGCAAGGAATGGACCATCCAAATTTTTCATGAAAGAATCAACAACATGTTCCACCTCAACAAACCTTCCAACCTTACCAAAGAGGTCCCCAATTTCAAGGGTAAACTTCAAGTCAAGAGCAAGTCAAGAAACCTTCACTTGATTACAATTTGAATGCTTTCATTCAATTAAGCACTCAAAATCAAGAATTAAATAACAAGCGGATCAAGCTCACCAAAAAGGAAAATTCCCTAGTCAACCAGAGCAAGCCCAAGCAATCACGGTTCTAAGAAATGGTAAGGTAATTGATAATAAAATTAGTGATTCTTTGGATATAGGTATAATTCGAGAAAATGGCAAGGAAATGCAAGAAAGCAAGGCTCCACCAAGAGAATCGAAGGAGGAGAGTGAGGAGACATCCACTTCACCAAAATTGCACAAATCTCCAAATCTTTACAGATCACCAATTCTTTTCCCAAGCAGGTTAAAAAATGAGAAGCAAGATAAACAATTTTCTAAGATTTATAACATGCTCTCAAAGGTTAGTATTAATCTTCCCTTACTTGAGCTGATTAAAAATATGCTAGCTTATGTAAAATTCTTCAAGGAATTAAATACTAAAAAAAGTATGAGTTGAATGAAAAGGTGATAGTTTCGGAAGTAACAAGTTTTATTTTACAACACAAGTTACCTCCAAAGCTAAAGGATCCTGAGAGTTTTATGGTTAATATCTCTATGGAGAATGGGAAAGAAACCATTGGCATGTGTGATCTAGGAGCTAGCATAAACTTGATGCCATATTCTATTTATTTGAAATTAGAGCTAAGGGAACTTAAACCAACCAAAATAGTGTTGCAACTTGCATATTCGAACTCTTAGATACCCTAAGGGAATTATAGAGGATGTTTTAGTTCAAGTAGGTGGTTTGATTGTACCTGTTGATTTCATTATCTTAGATATGGGGGAAGAAATCCCTAGGGATTCAAAACATATAATTTTATTAGGAAGGCCTTTTATGGCTACAACTAATACTTTGATTGATTTTAAAAATGGAAAATTAACTATGACTGTCTTTGGACAAATTGTGAAATTTTCAATTTTTAACACTTCTCTTATTCCCACTACTGCTGTCTATGAAGACTTTTTTTTTTTATCGATTTTACTAATCTTGTTGTTGAAGAAGTTTTCTTGCAGAAAATTAGTGAAGACAAGTTAGAGATGGCCCTAACTTTGGGTGAAGAGATTGAGATTTTTTATGCAAAAATTAAAGAATGCAAGTCCATTTTGGATAGCGAGAATAATGAGGAGGGACTTGAGATTGAGGAAAAAGAGATTCAACCAAAAGTGGTTGAACTTAAGAAACTCCCAAAGCACTTAAAGTATGTTTTTCTTGAGGAGAACAACTCACAATCGGTGATAATTTCAGCTACCCTCCGTATTGATGAGGAAGATAAACTAGTGAGAGTGTTAAAAAAAATTCAAGAGAGTCATAGGTTGGGGGTTGAGTGATATCAAGGATATTAGTCTTCCTATGTGTATGCATAAGATAGTCTTAGAAGAGGGAGCTAAACCAATGAGAGAGGCTCAAAGGAGGCTTAACCCTAATACGAGTGAAAGTAGTAAAAAAAGAGGTTCTTAAATTGCTAAATGAAGGGGTAATTAACCCCATTGACAATAGCGAGTGGGTAAGTTTCGTTCATGTTGTGCCAAAGAAAGCAGGTTTAACTATGGTCCAAAATGAGAAAGGAGAGTTGGTACCTATACGAACTAAAACAGGGTAGTGAATGTGCATAGATTAAAGGAAATTAAATAATGTCACCAAGAAAGACCATTTTCCTTTACCATTTATTGACCAAATACTTGATAGATTATCTGGACATGCTTTTTACAGTTTTCTTGATGGTCTTTCAAGTTACTATCAAGTCCTAATAGCACCAGAGGACCAACCAAAGATAACTTTTACTTGCCCCTTCAGGACATTTACCTTTCAGAGGGATGCCATTTGGATTTTGCAATACACCAGGGACGTTTCAAAGATGTATGCTGTCTATTTTTTCTGATATGTTTGATAAGTGCATTAAGGTATTTATGGTTGACTTCTCTATTTTTGGCAATTCTTTTGATGATTGCTTGCATAAGTTGAGTCTTGTACTTGAAAGATGCATTGAATGCAATCTTACCTTGAGTTGGAAAAAGAGGCACTTTATGGTTGATCATGGCATTATTTTGGGACATGTAGTTTCCTATAAGGGGATTGAAGTGGATAAAGCTAAGGTTAATTTGATTATGAATCTACCACTCCCCATATCGGTTAGAGGGATTAGAAGTTTTTTGGGACACGCTGGCTTTCATAGGCCGTTCATAAAAGTTTTTTCTAAAATTTTACATCCTTTGTGTAATTGACTTGGAAAAGATGTCCTGTTTATTTTTTATGAAAAGTGCTTAGAGGCATTTAAAATATTGAAGGAAAAATTGACTTCTGCCCCTACAATTGTTGCCCCAAATTGGGATTTACCATTTGAAATCATGTGTGATGTATTAAATTATGTCATTGGAGCTGTTTTGGGTCAAAGAGTGAACAAATTGATGTGTTTAATTTATTATGCAAGTTTATCTTTAAATAATGCACAAGTGAATTACACAACCACTGAAAGAGAAATATTAGATGTGGTTTTTGCACTCAACAAGTTTAGATCTTATTTGATAGGTTCTAAAATCATAGTATTTTCGGACCGCACGGCCTTGAAATACATATTGACTAAACCACAAGCTAAACCTAGGCTCATTAGATGGGTTTTGATGTTGCAAGAATTTGATGTTGAAATTAAAGATAGGAAGGGAAGTGAGAATGTAGTAGCCGATCATCTTTCTAGATTGAATTCCTATGATCATGATAAAGAAATTGCTTTTGAAAATGCTTTTAAAAAATTTTCATACGAACACTTATTTGCTCTAACTCAAGCACCCCGATATGCCGATATTGCTAACTATCTCTCTTATCGTGCTGTGAGAAAAGATTTAAATTTTTAGCAAGGAAAAGATTTCTTCATTCCTGTAAGTATTACTTTTGGGATGAGCCATATTTGTTTAGAATCTGCAGGGATAAAATTATCAGAAGATGTGTGTCAAAAGAAGAGCAATCACAAGTATTGCAATTTTGCCACAACATGCATTGTGGAGGGCATTTTGGAGGAAAGAAGATCGCCGAGAAGGTTCTTTAAAGCAGTGTTTATTGGCTTGTTCTTTTCAAAGATGCTTACAACTTTTGTATAAGATGTGATAAATGCCAAAGAGTAGGGAACATTAGCAAAAGAAATGAAATGTCTCTCAATATTTTTATTGTGATAGAAATTTTTGATGTATGGGGAATAAACTTCATGGGGTTGTTTCCCAAGTCATTTAGCTTTGAATATATCCTTCTTGCAGTGGATTATATGTCCAAGTGGGTTGAGACTATCCTCACTAGGACTAATGATGCTAGTGTTGTGTTGAAATTCTTGAAGAAAAATATTTTAAGCAGATTTGGGACCCCTAAGGCAATCGTGAGCGATAGAGAAAGCCATTTTTGCAATAAATGGTTCTAAAGGTTGATGACCAAGATGAGCATCCAACACAAGGTGGCAACCCCATATCACCCCCAAATATCTGGATAAGCCAAGATATCTAACAAGTAAATTAAGGGGATCTTAGAGAAGACGGTGAGTATGACGAGAAAAGACTGGTCGATTTGACTTCCGAAAGAACTATAGGCTTATCGGACAGCTTTCAAGACACTTTTGGGAATGAGTCCATATAGATTGGTCTTTGGCAAGGCTTGCAACCTACTGGTGGAATTAGAGCACAAAGCTTATTGGGCAATCAAGGCTATGAATATGGACTTGGAAGGAGCAAAAGGGCAAAGAATGTTGCAACTTTACGAGCTTGATGAACTTAGAAATGAGGCTTATGAAAGTGTAAGGATCTACAAGGAGAAAATAAAAGCTATATATGGAAAAATGATCCTTAGAAGAACCTTTGAACTGGGAATGAAAGTCCTTTTATTCAATTCAAGAATGATGTTGTTTCCCAAAAAAATTAAAGTCCTGTTGGAATGGACCCTTTCAAGTAGTTCAAATATTTCCATACGGAGTTGTTGAATTATTAAATTTAAAAACTAACAAGATGTTTAAAGTTAATGGACAAAGGGTGAAACCTTATTTGGAAGCGCTCGAAGTTGCCAAAACTATAGAAAGTATGATATTTATTGATGAGTGATGTAACTTTGTCCAGCTACACGACGTTAAAGAAGCACTCAATGGGAGGCAACCCATCAGTTTGTATTTCTTTCCATAATTAAATT
Organism: Garcia nutans; assembly: GCA_947685225.1. NCBI lineage: Eukaryota > Viridiplantae > Streptophyta > Magnoliopsida > Malpighiales > Euphorbiaceae > Garcia > Garcia nutans. The sequence continues at coordinate 6,886,147 of CANTUV010000024.1, read as the reverse complement.
TTCGTATTTTGAAATTTCAATTTTCACTTTTAGTGTGTAATAAGTAAATGGAATGGGTGCTCTGATAGGTATTTTATTTTGGTTGAGTTTCAGGGTAAGAAATAAAGGAAAGATTGAATAAATTAGGCATACGTTACAAGGCTAAATAATTAAAAAAAATTAATAAAACCCAAAAGTTGACACGGCCAAGAGTCTTGGCCGTGTTGAACCCATGACAATTTTTCCCTAAGAAACCCACTCTTGCACAAACTCTGACACGGCCAATCATCTTGGCCGTGTCCCCAAGCCGTGTCGACCTTCTTAAAATGACCAAAATTAACCAGCAGCAGACACGGTCAGTCTTCTTAGCTGTGTCATCAAGCCATGTCAACCAACATTTTTCTTTTAGAAAACAGCAATTATCCCAGCAGTAGACACGACCAAGAGTCTTGGCCATGTTCTGTAGCAGTGTCCCCTTACATAGCCAAGATAATTCAATCTTGGCCACATCTCTCACTTTTAAAAACTCTTAAAACATAGGCTTCTTTCCCAGTTTCCCATTTTTCAAACCCTAAAAATTTTTTCCTCTCTTTATCGCCATAGCCACATGGCCAAGATCACCCAAAACCTTAAAATCCCAAGTTTTTTCTACCAAAATTCATTGCTTTCTTCACCAAATCAAGAATAAAATACTCCAACCTCCATTTCAATCAAGATTAACATGCCAAGGACCAAGATGGTTTCTCACCATAGGAGAAGAGCTCCACCACCAACCTCTTCATCTTCTTCAAGAAAAATGGCAATCCAAGCAAGAGGTTTCTTTCCCTTAAGGTATGTTAGTGATGATTCTTTAAATGCCTTGCAAATTAGGGATAGTTTTATTACCTATGTGAAGAACCTTATTTGGGAGACATTCATCACTTTGAGACCCAAACAATTTAAAGAATTAACTCTTAAATTTTTTGCCTTACTTAAAGTAGAAAAAGATGAATCAAAACTGTGCTCTAGGATAGTTTTCAAATTAAATGGGAGACAAAATAATCTTTCAATTGAATAGCTGAACGACATTTTTGGGTTCTCTCTTGAGGGGTACAAGATGATACCCAAGAACTTCAACCAACAATCGACATGGGCTAATTTGGGTTCGGGGGGGGGGGGGGGGGGGTATGTAGCCAAATCGACTAAGGCAATATAATTGGGAAATCCCGCATTGAGGTATTTACATCGGTTCATGGCTTGTAGTTTTTTCGCTCGAAAGGAAAGTCTTAAAGTTATTGAGACTAATGAATTATTCTTATTGTCATGTGCTTATCATGCTACCCCCATAAGCACGGTATTTTGGTTAGCAGATATCTTGGATAATGTTGCTCATAGGAGGAAAGGAGCAATTTGCATTGGAGGGATAGTGTCAACATTGGCACTAGCTCTAGATGAAAATTTCGATCCTGAAACTTGTAGGATGCAACGCATTTTAGGCAGTGATATGCTTAATATAGCGACATTGGAGAAAATGCGCATGATAACAAAGAGGGGAGAGGGGATTAAGATGGCTTCGGGCGAGCCTAGTGCTAGAGATGAAAGATAAAAGCGGCCCGAGTCGATGATGACTCCAATTCTGATTCATTGAGCTTAAATGAGGATGGTCCAATTTTAAAAAATCATGAGATAATAAGCAGAATTGAAGAACTTGAAGGTAAGGTGGATCGCAATCATGCTCAAGTGCTTAATCAACTGGAGCTTATCAACAACAACTTGGCTAGGATTCTTAGTCTCCATCCATATGCTGCTTCATCTTCACAACCTCCACCATAGATTTAGCTTGATTCTTAAACAAACCTTATTATCAAATTTAGTTGTTACTTGCTTAAATATTTAATTAATACATTATGTCTTGATGTTGTTTTGTTACTATTATTACTATGTGTTTTTTTAATCTATAAAGTTGTTACTTTAAATTTTATCTTTTACGAGCAATTTGCATGTGTTACAAGTAAGGTTGAAAGTATCAATTTGTACTACACGAGGGGATGATAAAAACATGTACTATAAAAACTTACATTTGTTATATTATTGTTTCTTCACATTGGGGACAATGTGAACCTTTAAGTGTGGGGTAGTTGTATTTTTTTTTTGAATTTCTTTCATTTTAATTTTAATTTTAAATGTTGTGATATTTAAATTTTCAAATCAATGTTAATCTTATATTCTAAGTTAGTAGTTATAAGACTGTGGATAGACGGACCTTGAAAGTTTTGAAGTATGAAATTGAGAATTGTATAGAATTGATATTTATTTACAATTTTGTTGGATTTTTCCTGCATCTCCTTTAAACTTGTGAGATTAATTAAGCCTTCATAAGTTGGCCACTAACTTATTATCTTCTTTTTTAGAGAGCTCTTGCTCGAATCATTATTAGAACTAGTTTAAAAATTCATTTCAAAGCCACAAAAAAATTTTGGTTAGGCGTCAACATGATTAAGGCATTTAGGTATATCCACTTAGCTCAAAAAGCTAACCCTTATACTTCCTTAGTAAGCCAACTTTGAACCTACATCATTATCCCACTCCTTTCTTTTACACTTGTCCTCAAACCATTTTTCTACCAAGTTTTGTCCTTTCATTAGGAACAAGTGAATTTGAGGAATTAGAAACTAAAGTTATAGCGTCAATTAAGTGTGAGGTTAAATCGAGTGGGTTGAAAATTGTAAATGAAACCGTTTGATTATATAAAATTCGTTCAAAAAAATGAAAAAAAGATAGAGAGAAATAAATAAATAAACTCCTCCATATAGAAAATAAAATATTAAGAGGAGTGACTATTTTTGAAATCGTCATGTCACGTATGTTGCTTCATTCTTTAAGTGCTCTTGAACTTAATGAGTGAGCCTACATTCCCAAAAATGTCACACCTCAACCTTAAGGCCCATTACAACCAATAAAGACCTTATGATTGATGCTTAATTTTAGTTGAGTGACGGAGACTTGATTCTTAAAGCAAGCTTATGGGAACGCTCGTTCACAGGTAAGGGGTGAAAACACTATCCTCCTCAAATACCTAAGGGAATTAGCAAGGGAGCGTTACTAGTTATGCATGAAAAGATATCGAATTGTGTAAGTATTGATTTTATATGATTCGAAAAAGATTGTGGAAATTATGAAAAGGGAAGTCTTAAAGCTATCTTATAACCACTAACCTATTATTTGTTTAAGCTTGCTTAGGGACAAGCAAATGATTAAGTATGGGGTAATTGTTATAACCATTTTATATATGTGTTTTATTGGTATTTTTTATTTGATTTTTAGTTTTTTTTTTTATATAATTTATTCAAGTTGTGCAAGGAATTCAAGCTAAAGGAAAAAAATTAACAAAAAAAGAGGTGAAAGGTGCTAAGTCCATCATTTGGAGGGATTAAGAGAGGTCCAACATAGATTGAGACACGGACAACTATCTTAGCCATGTCATATAACACAACTAAGACTTAAGTTTACAAGGCCGTCTCTTTCACAAACAAGAAGAGAAACAAATGCAAGTTGGACAGAATTGAACACGGGCAAGAATCTTGGCCGTGTCATCTACCAGTGTCCCACCACAAGAGCAACTAAAGAAAAGAGAAAGAAGTGAACACATGCAAGTGACATGCCAAGTCATTGGTGTGTCACTTCTCACCTGAAGAAAAAATGGAAGGCAGTAAGAGACACGACCTCATGACTTGGCCATGTCATCTGCTCATGTCTCCCTAAAAGGAACATACATTGAAAGGTAGTGAAGGACACTGGCAAGTGACTTGGCCGTGCCCAAGTTAAAATTTATAGACATAGCCAAGTCATTTATGTCTTGTCTTTGTCACTCAATTAATGAAGCCAACTAAGTGAGTTGTAAAGTGAGACAAATAATCATTGAACAATAGAATAAGAGGAATGGTGATTTTTAAATGTTTCTTTTTGAAAGAATGGGGGACAATTGATAATGGCACATGAAAAATAATTGGTTTTTGATTAAAAAAGAGACAAGCTGTTGAATAAAAAGGGGAGTATCAGCTTCATTTGGGGACACGTTGGTGGGAAGGAGGATCATTTTCCTCTCTATTCTATTATGGTCATTGTGAGAAATCCATTCACCTATCACCATTTTACAATCAACTACCATCAACAATAGCCATTCTCTTCACAAAATTGTTTTGCAAGGCTTTAGGAGGATGTTTAGGGATTCTTCATCAAACTCAAGCAAGGTTGGAGGAAGAATGAGAGAAGATCAATGCTAGTCTTCTTCAAACCAGGTTTTGTTAATTCTTGAATTAGTTCAATTAAATCATTTCCATATTTTTGTTGAATTGTTATGAACATTAGTATTTCAATGGATGTTTATGAATTGATTTCAAATGAGATGAGTATGTGCTTTGATTTGATGATGATGAGCTAAATTATCCATGCCTAGGATTTGCAATAGATTTGATTAAACAATTTAATTCAAGTATTTCCATTAATATATCTCGTTATTGGTTGTTTACATTTGATTATATGTTAGGTTGATAGATTGGCCACCTATTAATCTCTAGATATTGAAAGAAGAACCGAGAGGTGAAATTTGATATTGAAAATATGCATTCAACTACCTAAAAGAATAAATTAGAAATATAAGTTCTAGGGTGCTCTTAATTTGCAAATTTAAAATAATTAGTTGTTGTTAATTAATGAATGTGAGAACTAATGAATTGAAAATAGCTAATTAATCACAATAAACAAATTAAGTTACAAGGTTATGTTAATGGTAATTTGAAAATTAGACATTTGATTAAATTGAATTGTAAATCCTAGGTATCACTTTGAAAGTTTCAATCAATTTTGTGCAACCGTTATTTAATTTACTTGTAATCTTAGATTTCTTTTACATTTCAACAAAATACATTCAAACTTTAATATATTATTTTAATCAAATTATTACGAACAAACACCTTCCTTGTGAGATGACCTTGGGGTAATCACCATTGCTACAATAAACTCATATACTTGCGAGTGTCGCTTTGTAGTAGAGTTTAGTAGAGCGCAACATCCTTCAGACATGAACCCTCAAGCCTGAACCAAGGCCACAAAACCTAAACGATGTAAGCATGAACTACTCAAGTAAAGCTAGACATATAGCTCAATCTTTACTAAGCAACATGGCTTGAACCATTAGGGACCATACCTTATCTAATTGCATGGCTTATTCCTTAGGGGCCATACCCTATCTCGTAAGCCACTATGGCTTAGCCATTAGGGATTATACCCTACCTAGCCACATAAGGGACCATACCTTATCTAGCCACATGGCTCAACCCTTAAGGACCATACCCTACCTAGTCACATGGCTTAACCCTTAAAGACCATACCCTATCTTGCGACCTACCATGGCCCAACCATTAGGGACCATACCCTGCCTAGCTACATGGCTCAACCATTAGGGATCATCCCTAACCTCTTTAGCTCTATGGCTCAAACCATTAGGGACTATACCCACCTCACCTAGTCATAATGGCTTAAACCCTCAAAGACTATACCCAACCTCACTAAGCCGCATGGCTTTAACCATTTGACCCATATCCTTGCCACACAGTTAACGTTTTGGGAATAAACCTATCTAATCTGGCCACAATGGCTTACCATCATATACCCTTGCCATATGGATTGATACTTGAAAACAAATTCATCCACATGAACCTTAGTCGTAAGAGTTGAATCCATCCAAATAGATCTTAGCCATAAAAGCTAACCTTATAGAATCTTAGCCATAAGAGCTAGCCTTGCCTACCAAGCCAAAATAGGCTCAACATCAAACCTAGCCATAATGGCTTACCTTCCAACTTATCCCTAATATGTTCAAAATCCAATTTAGCTACAATGGTTCACTATTTAACCTAAATACATGGCTTGCTTTTTGGGAATGCACCCATCTAGCCTACCTCACTATATTACCTAGCCACATGGCTTACCTTTTAGGAACACATCTGTCCAACATACCTAGCCATATGGACCACCTTTTTGGGAACACATCCATCCAACTCAGCCACAATGGCCTACCATCTAACTTAGCTGCATTGCATACCTCTTGGGACCATACCCATCCAGCCTAACCACAATAGCTCCCTATACACTAAACCACCTGACCATGTGAATCATACACATGTGAACAATCGCAAGCCTTGGAACTACTAGCCCTAATCATTCACTACATGAATTATACCCTTGTGAACCAAACCTATAGGCCATGAATCATAGCCCATGCACCAAATCATTTGACCACATGAACCATACTCATATGAATCATCTCAAGCCATGGACTATAGCCCATCCACATGACCACTTGGCCACATGGACCAAACCCCTTACACCTAAATATTCATTCATACCCCTAACTATTTATCCTTAAAAGATAGGTTTCATAATCGCAACATATGAACCATGCCCCAGTGCCTGACCATCTTGAACCATGACCTATTGACTAACGGTTTGACGATGCCCAAATTAAAAAAACATCATCTATCCTAGACTACATATGGGTCATTAACCATGAACCACTCATCACCAATGCCCTACCAAGTAGGCCTATCTGGGCAAGACTTTAAACACCCTATTGCCCTGTCGAGCAATTTAATCTTTCTCAAAGTCTTTCTTGACTTAGTCATTTCATGCAAAGGTACCGATGGCCCTACAGGGAGACAATACTGAAACTCCTCCTTACCTAAAAGTTTTCCTCAAAAAATAAGAAGATAACTTTCAGATGGCCCTTAGTGCCCAACAGAGTTACTTTTCCAACCTCCTTAAGAAGTAAGAGGAGAACTTTTAAAAAATCCTTGCAGTCTATCAAGCTCATTCCACTAGTCTCCTTAAAGAAAAAAGAGAGAATTTTCTAGTAGTGCTTATCATATAACAGGCTTGTGTTACTGAGCTTATCAAGAAGTTGGCAAAACATGTTGAAACCACTACTACTTTGAGCACCCAACAAGACAATTTCCAGAACATTTTAATTGATTACCTGGAGGCTCAAAACCAATCCTAAAATAAGTTATATCAAGTCAATGTAATAAATAATCTAGCACCCACCCTAAAGGTTTCCCAAGTCAACATTAACCTTCTTCCTTCCTTGAATCATTTTCAAGGTAAGGAAAATAACTTCAACCATTAGGAACTTATGGAGCATGACACTACAACAACGTTCCCCCAAGATGGGCAAGCATTTCAAGAAGGTTGGTCATAAAAATAAAAGGGAATTTACAAATCTGGGAATGCTTCTAAGCCTGGTCTATGTGAAAGCTTTGGAGGCCTGTCTAGTGACACCTCTTGAACCAAGTAAGTAACCTTGCCCCTTACATAAAAGCTACAAGATCAATGAATATTTTACATACCATCAAGGAGGCGGACATAGAACTAATGAATGCAAAACCCTAAGGCATAAAATTTAGGACCTTATTGATAATGAGTGATCATTTTACCTAAGCAACCAATATTGAAAACCCTTCTGAACCACCATTAAGGCTAGGCTAAAAATGCCTTTGATCAAATAGATCTCTCCATTTCTACCAAAATTACATTTCCTAACCAAACTTGGAAAATAATTCCTTTCATGCTTACCAATAAGAAACACTTTAACTATAGGTATTATAAGAAGGCTGGGTCCTAAGCTAATCAAAGCCCATATTCGATACAAAACCAAAGTCAAAAATTGAGTCCAAGTCTTAAAACATCAAGTCAAAGGTCAAATCAATCAAAGTCAAAGTCAAAGTCTAGTTAGAGTCTCTAGAGTCTGAGTCTACAAACATAGAGTCAAAGCTTGAACCAATCAAAGTCAAACTCAGAGTTCGTTTAGAGTCTATTCTAAGTAAAAGCCTATGTCAAATATTGAGGCTACATAGTTAATCTCTTATGTACTATTTATTAATAAAAATACAGAGTTTTCTTCTCATCATTCTCCATTGTCCAAAAAAAGAAGGAAAAAGAAAAAAACAACAAAGCAAAATAATAAACAACTATCTTGGCATTATATCATTGTCCAATACCAAACAAGGACCAATTCTCTAGTAGAATTCACAAGATCAAGATTATAAAGCTTATGAAATAGAAGTTTCAAGTCAACATCCTTTGTAGTCCCATATGAATCTTAAAAAAGAAAAAGAAATAAAGAAAAGAGAGATAGAGAGAGAGAGAGGGGTGAGAGTTGCAAGATCATCACATCAACATCTCTTAGATTATAAGAAAAAAATAATGATAATAATAATAAGTTACTTCACTAAAGAGGTCAAAGATCCAGCACCATAAAATGGCAAGGCGTTTAAAGCCATTAACAAAGCTATCAAGTCAGCTTAGTAGAAAAAAGACTTGAATGCTCGGCCATCACATCATAGAGCTATAGGAACTCCACGCCCGTGAACAACATCTTGTTCCATGGATAGCAACCATCCTACCAATTTAGAAAAAAAATGTGAGAGGGCTATGAATAAAAATTAGCATGATACTTCAAGCGGGAGGTCATTTAGGATCCCTTGAAGTAAGTACATTATTCGACAGAGCTCCCATCTTTGCGGACTTAGATGGGATCAAGATAAGAACTACGCATATCTGATTCTCTTGCAAATGCAATTGATATGTAGGCAGCCTCCATTCGGCTTGGTCCCTCTTGTTCCAACCTAGTCGAAGTTGGTCCAAATAATACCAAATCATTTCATGCTAAGGTCATATGAAAAAAAAAAGAAAAAGAAAAAGCTAGTTAATTTAAAAACCTAAAAGAGAGGCTTAGGCAACAATTAGAGTAAGCTCATTGAGTTGAAAACCTGCAAGGGTGGTTCGGGCAAAAATTAGAGAAAAAATGAAGAAAAGTTTTACTCAAATTAAGGCTTGTAAAAGCTAAGTTTCCATTGAAAAAGTCAAAATTTCATAGTCATATCTTTCAGGTATTGTCATTTAAATCTTAGGTGTAGGTATGGCCTCCCCTCTAATATCTTCCTGTAATCCACTCACTAAGGTTTAGTAATTATACCTTCTCATAGGACCATGAACTAAACATATACAACCACCCAAGTTGTTACACCTCTAAACCTCATCACCAAATGAAATAACTAATCATTTTCACTTGAGCTATAATCTTAGAAAGCTCATCTCATGAATAACTAAGATTATGCCATCACCCTCTAACAGAAGAAATATTTAATGAAAGATGCCTAGGCATATCAACCTCTTTTTCCTATGAAAAGGACTAGATATAATAGTTTACCTAACAAAGAGCTCATTGCTCTGGTAACCCCTCGTTAAAGGAAGAAAACATCAAGAAAGAGATAGCTTCATATATATAAGGAAAATTTTATAAAATTGAAGCCTTCTTTGGACAAACCAGATAGCCAACCCATCTTTGTAAACTAAAAACAAAACTAATATGCTAAACTATTAGCCTTAAGTCATGCTTAGACAAGCCTAAATAGCCTCCCCACCTTGTTACCCTAATTCTTTAAGGGCCAACCTCATGACCAAGACTGATTCATCCCAGTTAACCCTAGTAAGTGTACTAATCATATCAGTAATATAAATTCATGAATTAACTATTATCTAAGAAATAATATTTAAATGAATAAGAATTGAATAGAAATCTAAAATTAAATTAACTTTCTAAAAATTTAGTATTTTAAATGAATTAAGAATAAATCAATCAATAACATATGTTAGAGTCTACAATCCCCCTAAACTTGCATAGATATCAAAATTGATTAAGAAAATTGAGTTAAGATTGGTAGGTTATCTTTAAGCCTTGTTAACCTTATTCAGGGACATAAATTTTCAAATTAACATCAAACTTTTATTCAAACACTTTAATATTAATTTGCATATATCAAATCTAGTTATTCAACCTTATTCAGGACCACAAATAGATGCCATAGGCTAATATCATATTATCTATTCGAACAAATCCTCAATCAAACCTGTTATATAAAATTCCCTATATAAATCAAGCATTCAAATCCCTTTGAATAAAAATACTAACTTCTCTATTTGATACATCATTAAGGAATTCAATCGATGAAACATTGAATACAAGCATTAGGAATATGGATTTTGTATAAATCAACTCAAATTCAATTAATCAAAGTCAATATCTATCAAAGCTTAGGGTTCATGTTTCCCCTAACAAAAAGAAACTACTCCATAAATAAATCTAAGAAAATAAAATTGAAATTAAAAATGAACATGATGATAAATTAAAAATAAACATATGTGAAATTGATATATGAGAGAAAAGAGGGATTGTCAAATTTGTGGGTCGAGCTGAATCTCTTGCCTTGGGCTTTTGGGTTAGAGTTCAATATGATGAACCATTGGGGAAACATGATGGCATGTATGTACATTAAGTACATTAATCTCCAATTATCCTGAAAATGTTCAAATATGCTCTTTTGCTTTTATGTTCATCTTTGTTATAGATCTTGTTTGGCGGACAATGAGGCATTGTATAAGATTGATGTTGTTTTTCAATCTTATGCACAGACAAAATTTTAAGGATTTTCAGTTTGAGGGTTGTTAAGCCTTAACTTGATAAATTTTTTTTACTAATTAAATTAGTTTGCAGTGTGCAAATTAATATGGTAAGAATCTATTTCAGAAGGTGATTAAAATTGCAAAATAAAATGGAATATATTGGCAAAGTTTAAAGCAAATCAATGTGTATCCACTTTCTAAATAATTTTTTATTTTTTTCTGGATAATATTTAAATGGTAACATTAATAAGAGTTTTACAATGTAGCATTTTGAATTAGTGCATTTTCGTGCATGATGAGGAGACTTAAACTGGTGGCTTTTTTTGCATGAATTCCAGGGCTATAGGTATCATTGTCTAGTACACAAACATCTTTAGCTAGTATGGAAAACATAATAACTATATAATCTATAACAATAATATGTCAAAAGATCATGACATTTTAACTAACCTATTATTAATTACCTACAAATGGAGAACAAGTGTTGCGAGGGCTTTGTTGGCCTTATTATTATAGACCAAAACTTGGGAAAAGCCATGGCCTTAATATTTTCATATGATTCACTTTGTAAAGTTACATGGCAATTTTTTGTTGGATGCCTGTAACTGAGTTTTCTCCATCTGTAAAGTAGAAGGCGAAGGCATTGTATTTGTCTTTAATTTAGGCACTTTGTAAATACTGTTTTCCCTCTCTCTCACTCTCCACCTGTCATGGATGAATTATGTTATGTATTTTCATTAATTGTTATTGATCATGTTTTAGGGCAAAAGGAGTGTGCTTCTTTGACTGCCCTCTACTTCATGGTGCAATGGTTAGGACTGACAAAGTAAAGGTTTGTAGAAGACTATGTTCTTATATTGCTTTAACGCTACTTCGCTAACAAACAAATTAAAATTTAGAGCAATTTGCAGTCTATTACCATAATGATACAAATAGGATAGTTCTATATGTATTCCAAATCTAGAGATATGGATTGTTAGGTTGAACCACTGAAAGATGCAAAGGTACGGTGCATTAGGGAACTCTTATAGCCTATAGTTGATTGACTATCTTGCTAATACACACTAAACATCCATGAATCTGTTAATATTAAGCACTTTATTGGTAATAAGAATCATGTGCACTGTTGAGATGTTAGTAGAAAGTAGTTAGTAGTTAGCAAGTTTATTTATTATTGTAGTAAGTAGTTAGAAATATTTATTATTGTAGTTAGTAGTTAGCAGTTTTATTTATTATTGATTGGTTATATTTGTATATATAGAGCTATATATATTTGTTAAATTGGCACAGAAAATCAATGCTTTCTCTTCTTGTCTTTCCCTATCTTTTCTTAGAAAATCAGTATTTTTTTCTCTGTCTTTCCCTCTCTTTTCTTATGGTAACAGAGCCTTTTTCTTCCCTTCTTCCCTTATCTTCTCTTTATTTTTTTGCCTAACTCTTACAGCAAAAATTGGTTTGTCTCAAAACTGACCTAATTACTTATTTACTTTGGCTCACCTTCTTTGTCCTTGGGTGCATCGAAAGTCAAGAAATATTCTGATGTAATCCCATCATTGGACGACCAAGCTTATACTTCCATTGGTGTCATCTTCCTATTGTCCTAACTCTGTTTTGTTGTTATGTCTTTCAGTAGTACCTCACGGTACCATATTTTTTACTAACTCCAAGCAGCTTTCTTTCTCTTCTATGTTTTTATTTCCTCTGTTTTTTATTTCTTTGGTACATATTCTTTGTCTTTATGGATGAAAATTCAGGTTCTATTAAACCTATTTTTTATTCTATCTCTAGCACTCCTAATATCACTACAGTTAAATTACAAGGTTATGATAATTATATTTCATGGGCTGCATCCATTGAACTTTGGTTTATGGGTCAAGGTTATCATGATCATTTAGAGAAAAATGCTATTGATATTAATGAAAAAGATAGAACAACTTGGAAAAAATTGATGCATAATTATGTAGTTTATTGTGGCATTCTCTTAAACCAAAATTACTAATCCTTTTTCAATCCTGCAATACTTGTTACAAAGTTTGGACTAGCAAAGACATTATATACTAATGATATTCAACATATTTATAAAATTGTCTTACCTTATCCATTTGTAGCAAAGTTCTCAAGATATGGCTAGTTATTTGGGATAAGTTGAAACTCTGAAAGATGAATTTAATTCTCTCGTGTCCTTTCTAAAAAGATTACTGAATAAGAACAACAAAGAAACATACTTTTTATGGTCTTGGAATTGATCGGACTGATACCCAACTCGAGTTCTATTTGGGATGAAATTTTGATTAAGTCCCACTATTTCCTCATTAGAAGATGTCTCTACTCAACTCGTGTGAATTTCTTCAACCACAACATTAAATGATGAGATAGAGTCATCTATTTTAGCTGTTCAGACTAAACATAAAGGTCCATAGAGAAGCAAAGGAAAAGGTTCAAGGGTTTGTTGTACTCATTGTGATAAAAATGGCCATACTCTGATAACTTATTAAGCCCTACATGGCAAGCCATCCTGGAATAATCATTACAATAATAATCGATCTGCAGCTCATATTGTTCAAACTCAAAGATACGGGTTACTTCCTTTACCTGTAGCTCATATTGTTCAACCATAACATCAAATGGTGAGATAGATTAATCTATTTTAGCTATTCAGACTGAACATGGAGGTCCATAAAAAAGCAAAGAAAAAGGTTAAAGGGTTTGTTGTACTCATTGTGATAGAAATGACCATACTCAGGAAATTGTTATGCCATTCATGGCAATCCATATAGGAACAATCATTATAGTAATAATTGAACTGTAGCTTATATTATTCAAAATCAAGGAGATAAGTTACTTTACCTGATGCAAATACCCAATAATCACACTCTATTATATTAACTGGGATAGATTACAATGAGTATTTGTTGTATCAGGCTACAAAATAGAATGATGTTTCACAGTCGGGTAAATCCTTTGCTTGTATTATTAAGAGTCCTCTTCTAGGCCTTTAGATATTAGACACTAGAGCTTCTGACCATATCTCTAGTATTAAAGACCATTTTACTACTTTTACTTCCACTTCATCTAATGTTACTCTTGCTAATGGTTCATAAACTGCAACTAAGGGAATTGGAAATATTCAATTACATTCCATCTCCTTGAATAATGTATTGTTTGCCCCTGCATGTCCTTATAAACTTGTCTCAATTAGTAAATTGACAAAAAGTATTGATTGTTCTATTACTTTTGTGGCCGATTCTGTTATTGTGCAGGATCATAGTACGGGAAAGATGATTGGAATAGGATATGAGTCACTTATCTCAAGATGACCTAATCTCCTTGATAATAATACAAGTCCTTCCTTTGATACAAGTGTAGTGCCAAATCCCAGTAACTCCCATGCTCCATCATCACCTACTTCAGTCATACCAATGGCAGAAGTAGAAACACCTCCTATTGCCATCCGCAAAGGTAATCGTTCCACTCGTAACCCACATCCCATATATAATTTTCTCAGCTTCCATCACTTATCATCCTCATATAATGCTTTGATTTCTTACTGGTCTAAATTCACTATACCTAAGATTGTGAATGAAGCATTACAGCATCGAGGGTGGCGAGATGCAATGATGGAGGAAATGACAATGTTACATAGTAATGGAACTTGAGAGTTAGTAACATTAATGAAAGGAAAAACTACAGTAGGATACAAATGGGTGTTTACTATGAAAGTTGGAGCTAATGGGCAAATTGATCGACTAAAAGCATACCTTGTTACTAAAGGATACAATCAGGTTTATGACATTGATTACAATGATACGTTTTCTTTAGTAGCCAAAATTACTTTTGTTCGACTTCTTATTTATATGGCAGCCATGCACCACTGGATTCTCCAACAACATGATGTTAAAAATGCATTTCTTCATGGATAATTAATTGAAGAAGTTTATATGGAGAAGCCTCCTGGATTTTTTACTCAGGGGAGTCTCAATTGGTATGACGATTACTACAGTCAATATATCATTTGAGGCAGTCTCCAAGTGCCTGGCTTGGAAGGTTTAGTTCAGTAATTCAGGAATTTGGAATGACTTGATGTTAATATGATTATTTAGTATTCTTCTAACATGATATTCAGGACACAAAATGTATCTATCTAGTTGTGTATATAGATGACCTTGGCATGATAGGCAATTATCATGATGGAATTTGTTAATTGAAGAAACATCTTTGAAGTCATTTTCAAACCAAATACCTAGGAAAACTGAAGTATTTTCTGGGCATTGAGGTGGCACAGTCAAATTAGGAATTGTTATCTCCCAAAGGAAGTATGTCCTAGATTTACTAGAAGAAACATGGATTATAGATTATAATCCTGTAAATACTCCTATGGATCTCAATGTTAACTTGGTTCCTGGACAGGGGAAGCCATTAAAAGACCTTGGAAGATATTAGATATTAGTTGGAAGATTAAACTACCAAACACTCACACAATCTGATATTTCATTTGCAATAAGTGTAGTAAGTTAGATTCTTCAAACACCTTGTAATGATCATTGGGATGTAGTAATTCGAATCCTTAGACAACTTAAAGGAGCACTAGTAGATCATTGGGTACTTTGATGCTGACTGGATAGGTTCTCCCTCAGATAGGCGATCCACTTTAGGATATTTTATCATGATTGGAGGCAATTTGATTTCTTAGAAAATAAAAAGCAAGAAGTAGTTGCTAGATCAAGTGTTGAAGCAGAGTATTCGGCTATGGCTCTTGCAACATGTGAACTTATTTGGCTAAAACAACTCCTTCAAGAATTAAGATGACAAGAATTCAAAAACATGAAGTTCATTTGTGATAATCAAATTGTGCTTCATATTGTCTCTAACCCAGTTTTTCATGAAAGAACCAAACATATATAGGTTGGCTGTTATTTTGCCAGACAGAAGATTGAGTCAGGATATATTGTCACAAATTTCATCAATTCTAATGATCAACTAGCAGATATGCTCACTAAATCTCTTAGAGAATCAAGAATCAAATATATTTGAGGCAAGCTTAGAGCATATGATCTATATGCTCCAGCTTGAGGGGGAGCGTTGAGATTTTAGTAGATAGTAGTTAGCAGTTAGCAAGCATTATTTATTATTTTAGTTAGTAGTTAGCATTATTTATTATTGTAGTTAGTAGTTAGCATTATTTATTATTGTAGTTAGTAGTTAGCAATTTTATTTATTATTAATAGGCTATAATTTATATAAATAGAGTTGTATATGTTTGTTAAATTGACACAGAAAATTAGTACTTTCTTTTCATGTCTTTCCCGCTCTTTTCTTAGAAAAATAATATTTTCTCTTCCTATCTTTCCCTCTCTTTTCTTACACACTTTTGAAAATAATGAAATACTATCAAGGGTTCTTAGAAGTAGAAAATGAATGAACAATGTGCAATTCTGTGCAAAAGGAAAATTGTCATCTTGAGGGCTATCACCCACTTTGGCACATCAAAGCTAGACAATTTTAGTGTTCTTTTTTTGTTTCACCATTTTGTTTTGTTGTGATGTTGACCAATTTGGACAACATAATTAAACTGCTTCTTTTTCTTAGTTGAGTTGGCAATTTTAATTTATTTTCCTTAGTAGACTAGAATTTTTATTTTCCTTATTTAGTTTGGATTCCTGTTTACTTAATAGGTTAGAACTTCTATTTCTGTTAGGTTTCCTAACTAGAATATGATTATTTTTAAAAGGTTATAAATAGTCAAGCCTTTTATTGTTTGAAGGCATTTTTTATTTCAATAAAGCATATTGTAATATGCAATTTCCTCCAAAGTTTCTTATGATTAAAACTTGTCAAAGAATTAATGATGTTTAATTCTTGTTCAAATAATCACTATGTTAGTTGGAATCAAAGTAATGGCTAACTTTTATTTTCCCAATTTTGTTTGGATTCTTATTTACTTAATAGATTAGAACTTTTATTTCTATTAGGTTTCCTAGTTAGAATATGATTTTTCTCATAAAACTATAAATAGTTAAGCCTTTCATTGTTTGAAGACATATATATTTCTTTTAAATTTCAATGAAGCATATTGCAATCTACAATTTTCTCCAAAATTCTCATGATTGAAACTTTTTAAGAATTAATGGTGTTTAATTCTTATTCAAACACATATCCACTACATTAGTAGGTATCAAAGCAATGGCTAATGACTCGGGTGTGATAAGCGATGGTCCTAGTGACAGTGATTGAAGGATTGAGGCCCTTAGACTAGAAGATCTTGAGGCAGCAATCATAGTTATAGAAGATATAGTTGAAAGTAAAATTGAACGAGTAGAATGACTATAACGATAAACAAATAACAATTTTAACAAAATTATGGCTCGACTGGATGCTCTTGGCATTGATTCTAACAATAATTGGAATGATGACTGCCTTGTCCAAGGATGGTTTAACTCGGAACAACCTGTCATTAGATATGTTCCTAAAAATTGACTATAACAATTAGCTTATATGGAGGATTCTGATGAGGAAGATAATTTTTCTGAACTCCACAAAACATTACTGGTTTTGGAAGAAACAATCACATTGATTGGGATAACAATTACTTTAAGTTGAGGTAGACATTCCTACTTTTAATGGAAATCTAAATATAAGGGATTTCTTAAACCATGTTGTAGATATGAGTATACTAAAACCTTAGAGAGAAAAGGGTTAGGCTTATGGCCTATAGGTTGAAGGGGGGGCTTCTACCTGGTCAAAGGATGCAAACAAGGACTCATGAAGGAAAACAACCAATTAGAACATGGCAATAGATGAGATCAACATTATATTATGATTTGCTTCCTCCTAACTATGGAAAAATTTTATTTCAATAGTATTAACGCTGCAATCAAGGGCAGAAATCAATTCATGAATACAATGCAGATTTTATAAGGCTTGCTGAAAGGAATGACTTAAGGGAGACTAGGAGACCTCATTATCTTATTGGTTTAAAGTCAAGTATTCATGAGAAGATTGGAATGCATATGGTTCAAACAATGGCTGAAGAAAAGAACGTGGCTCTTAAGGTGGAGATGATGATGCAAAAGGAGAGTAAACCTAATTATACCTGTAGAATTTTTGGGAGTGATATTTATTAGATTTCTAGTGATAAAAACAAAGTTGTTCAAACCTCTAATACCAATCTTGATCAATATAAAGAAGATAAAGCAATTGGGAAATAGAAGGTGGGTGATTCGAAGGAAGCACAAAAGCCACAAAATGTTTACACTAGACCGCTTTTGGTAAGCATTTCAAATGCAATCAATTTGGTCATCAATCCAGGTATTATTCACTAAGAAAATTGACAATGTTGTAGAGAAGGAAGAAAAAGGAGAAGAGTTATATTACAATCCTCATGGGGATGATGAATATGAAGAAGAGTTACAAACATATATAGTAAGAAGGTTGATGTTATGACCGAAACAAGAGGATACATAATAACATCAATTATTTCAAACTAAAAGCATAGTTTTTAATCATCTATTTGATGTTATCGTTGTTGGTGATAGTTGTGAAAATATCATTGGGAAGGATGCAATTAAGAAATTGGGGCTTACTATTAAAAAGCATCTGAATCCATACACCATTAGCTGGATTAAGGCAGCTGAAAAAATCCACGTGATAGAAATGTGTAAGGTCCATTCTCCATTGGTAAATATAAAGATGAGGTGTAATGTGATGTAGTTGATATGAATGCTTGCCATTTATTGTTTGGGTGATCGTGGCAATTTGATGTAGTAGTTCAACATAATGGTAGGGAATACATTGGAGAGAGATGGGGTGAAGATTATTACCAATGAAAGCTAACTATAAATCCAGAACTTCTAAAGTGGAGGGGCAAAATATTTTTACTCTTACTTGCAAAGAGCACAAATTTGAGTTAGTTTGTAAGGAAATGAAGGTGGGGTATGCTTTAGTAGTTAAATAAGCATTTGGCTAATTAAGGAAGAAGAACTAAGAGAAGGAGAATGCCTAGAAGCAGTTCAAGTCTTATTGGAGGAGTTCCAAGAGACAATGCCTAAAGAATTGTCTATGGGTTACCACCTATTAAAGATATTCAACACCATGTTGGTTTAATATCTGATGTTGACCTTCCTAACTTACCTCACTATAATATGAGCCCAAAGAAGAGTGAGATGCTCAAAGAGAAAGTAAAATAGCTATTATAGATTCAAGAAAGTATGAGTTCACATGCAATTTCAACTCTACTCACACCAAAAAAGGATGGTGGTACTTGGAGAATGTACGCAGATAGTTTTGCCATCAATAAGATTAGTATGGGATATAAGTTTCCAATTTTGAGATTGGAGGAGAGGCTTGAACAATTGCATGTAGCAAAAGCATTTGGCAAAGTTAACTTAAATTGTAGAGAGATGCTATATTTGTCAAGTAGCTACAGGTCAAACAAGTAATGTTGGTCTATATGTTTCATTGCTTGTACATAACAATATTTGGGAAGATTTATCCATGGGTTAGCCTTGGTTTACCACAAACTATTAGTGCCTTTATATCTTATTACCCTAAACTGCAAATTCACAGGTCGTTAACAAGTAATATAATAGTGAGTAGAGTATCGTTCTCACAAGGAAGGTAATTCTAAGTACCAAATAATTAAACTTGTTATTATTAGAATGAAATAAATTGATTTTAAAATTAAGAAATAAATCAATTGAAAAATGAAATACTTAGTTTTTAATTTAATGATGGTTAACTTAGGGATGGCCACCTTAATTAATTTACTATGGATTTTTAAAGTATTGATTTAATTTAAGTTCTTCTTTGATTAATGGTTGGATTTTTCTTAATTAAGTTTTAGTCTCTCTCAAGTACTAAAACTAATATTGAATTTTAATCTTATGTCTATACTCATGATCATAAGTAATTAAATTAATTCATTAAGCTTTGTGAAAATCTTATATCAACCTCTTAAGTATTTACCTTATCTCTAAGTAAAAACTTAACTTAAGATTATTACCTCCTTAGACTAATGTTATGCTTCCACTCTTGCTCCATCATACAACATCTTAATTCAATTAATTATTGGTCAGGTAATTAATGTATTAAGATCAAAGATAACAAATTAATCAAAGGATAAATTTAATTAAATCAATTAAGCATAAATTACTCCATATTAAAATTAATATAAGGGGACAACCCTAAATAAGAGTTTAGTTACTCATACTTAAAATAAAGCAAGAAAATAATTAAAGAAAATAATTGAAAGCATTAAAAATTAAAGAATAAGAACAATCAAACTCTAATTCTTCTTTGTATTGAGGAAAAACTCCACTTGGAACTTTGAATCTCTTCTTAGAACCAAACTTCACTCTTTCTCTCTAAAGAAACTATAAAACTCTAAAATTAAAAATGAAGTTTATTTCTTGATTTGGTGATGGAAAGATGATAGAATGGATGCCAAAGGCTCGGAGAATACTTGCTTATATAGAGGCTTGGAGCTTGCTTTTGATAGTAGAGAAATTACTTTAATAAATTCCCTTGAAACATGGAGGAATTTTCTCCTTAAAATGAGGTTACCAACCACCTTTTATCCCCACGGGCATTGCTTTTGATGCCATGGTCATGGCCTACATAGACAAGAGCTAATTCATGAGATTTTTTGTAACACCCCTTCCCGGCCTACATGTGTAAGCCGAGTAGAGGCGCCACACTATCCTAATGTTGCTACCAATTTTACTTAGTCAAATTTTAGTTCCGATTTTACATAAATTTTGCCAGAGTTTCCCCTATAATTGGTGGTCCCAAGTGTCGACAAAACTGATTTTTCTTATTTTTGAAAAATATTTTATTTCACAATTCAACTCAAGCACACTCCCAATAATCCACCCTTATAACCTCAACTACAATCCTGCAAGAAAAGTTCACACTTCTATATCATTTCTCAAGATTACATATCATTTGCTAAGTTTCATTACCATACCATTGTTTATTCTCTTGTTACATACACCATAATACTTAATATGTTAACAAACCTTTACAATAGATATAACGTACATGTTATACTACTATTTTATGTCAAAAGTCCTATCCTAATCACCGTCGAGCTGATGCGAGCCGCTGCAGAAATGCTGATCTTCTATACACTACCTGCGAGTTAGACATATAACTCGCTGAGCAACTTATTGCCCAGTGGGTACTTTAACCATTGCCATACAATGTCTACTCGATATCACATATAAAAGTAGAATACTGCATAATTAAACTATTTTTATACAATCATCATATTTATATTTTCTAATTAAGTTAAGATTCACATTCTATATGTAAACAACATGTAATATAACTTCATTATAATTACGAGTTAATCTGCTCCACTCGATAATTATGAATACACCGATCTCGAAATGAGGCCTCATATAGAGTTACGCATGGTCTTGACCTCACACGAATAATTGTCATGGTCTTGGTCTCACACGATATAGAATAATTGTGTGGTCTTGGTCTCACACGACTAGTTGCCATGATCTTGACCTCACACGATATAACCGCGCGCGCGTAAGTAATATCCCGACCGAAGCCGTTAAGACAGTACTGCCGGTAGGATGGCATGCCAAACCCCCATTCTAGACCGGTTTTACCCATTTACCGAGTAGAGCATAAATAACATTTCATAAATACCCATTTACTTCATATATATACCACATATTCTCCATGTATATACAATATATAGTTACACAAATATCACATATACTCACATATGTATCATATGTATTCACATATTTTCCATCTTAATTTATTCTTCATATCATAATTAAACTCAATACTAAAAATAAAATGATAAAACACCCACACCAAGTTTTTGACCAAGTTAATAATGAAAAATTTCCATATGAACAATAAACTCTGGTTCTTGACCCAACTTGATCCTTGTTTTAGAAAATTTGTATAAAATAATCCACTTGGGTAAAAACTCTAAAATTTTTACAGAATTTAATTTTGCATCTTAAAATCATTCCTTTAAAATTTCAGATCAAACTGGACACAAAATCTTGGTCAAGTAGTTCACCCAACCAGACTGCTCCAGTTGCCCTGCATCCTGGCAGCAGTTCTGAATTTTATAAATTCCGTAAATTAAATTCAATCAATGTGGTTCCAAATTATTTTTCTCAAATACTAGACTTATTAAAAAATAACATATCCAAAATTCAACTCAAGATAATTTTTCTATATTTAATTAAAAATCATACAAGTCACAGCATTTTACTAATTGTAAAACAGAAAAATTTCAAAAGGAGTTCAATGGTTAAAGTACCAAACCTTGCTCTTTTAATTCCCTTTTACTTTTCCTTCTTCTCCTTCCTTAATCTTTGTTTTTTTTTTCCTTCAAGAAATTCAAGAACACAACCTTAAATATAACCCTTAGAATTTAGAACATGTACTACCCTTCCATTTCTTTTCAAACTAAACCCTAATCTAACCTTATTAAACCTTAGAAACCTTGATTCTTTCATTTAATTGATTAATATCATAACTACTTAAAATTTTCCCAAATCCACCATAAAAACCCTAATTTTCAATCTTCCAATAGATATATAAATACTTAAAATTGATACTAGAATTGAATTCTACATACTTGAAAACCTTAAAACTTACCTTGAAAATCAAACTTGACAAAAATTGGAACTCTTTGGTGTTCTTCCCTATGGTGGCCGAAATTTTGGAGAGCTTTGGGAGAGAGAGATTTGTTCTTCATGCCATGATATATATATAAGGGAAATGATGCTCACTTTTGGGTTGGATGAATGTTTTAAAGCCAAATGTCCACACTTTTCTCTTTCTTCTTTATTATAACTTTTAAATGTCCACTTTTCATTAGCCCAAATGTCTCCTACTTTTATTTATTTAAAAACCCAAGTCCTTAAACTTTCTTTTAATTATATTTTGGCCCCTCCACCATCTTGTGTTGAAATATCTATGGTCTAAGGTGTGAAAAGACCAAAATACCCTCTAGCGATTATTTGTTCGTAACTTTTAACCCGTACAATTCCACGAGGCAAACTACGTATAGTTTTGATCCTCTCAACCTATACTTTCTATTTTTAAGGTCTATTTTAGGTTTCCAAGTCGTTTTGAAAAATTACCAATAAGCCCTCGACTTTTTATAAAATTCCCTTTAGGTCCTTTCTTTGCTCGGGTTTTGCCCGGACTCCGTTTCTACTGTCGATCGTTTCATATTTACCTCCTTGACATCCTCTACTCACTCTTGTGTTTATTTTCTACTTTGGATTCATGTATAAATCTTAATAAAAATGACCAAAATGCCCCTAGTCTACATGTCTTCATTTCTCTTTAACGAGGCATTTTCTGGAAAAACCGTTACGCGTAGTTGTGACCCAATTTTTCTCTACTTTCCATTTTTGGAATATGTTGTGTGCACTATTAAGAACCTCCAGTACAACTTTTTGGAAAATTACTCTTAGGTCCTTAGCCTTTCGAAAAATTACCTTTAGGTCCCGTCGACTTCACGGGCCTCCTTTGCACACCGATTTTGTTTTTGACTATCTCGAGCCTCTATTTGACCACTTATTTATGCCCTTCTTGCCTAATACTCGACTACCTAAACTTTGGGATGTGACATTTTTCCTCTCTAGTAGTGTATTTTTTATTCACACGGTCGTGGATTTAAAATCTCATGCCCGTGCATAATTGTTCGCCTCAAAATCCACAAAATTCTTTTGAAAACATAGCCAAAACCAATCCCACAATCCTGGACTTCAAAATGCTTCTGCCTTTGTAATTTTTCACCATAAAAGAAAATTTGGATAGATTCAAATCAAATGCCACAGTCATGGCCTTAAAAGCCATGGCCATGGGATTCAACCTATTTCTACGTATTGATTTCTTGTCTTTAATTGTATTTTCAAGTTCATGGTCATGTATGGTGATATATATGACCACGTAAAGTCATTTTCTTCCATTTTTTAGCTCGTTTTATCCTTCTTCTTTTTTTCCTTCAATTTTAGCCAAAATAAGCTCTTTCTTCATATTTATAACTTCATACTTGAAATAATGAATATTCTAGCTTTTATAACAAAAAATGATCAAATTCAATTGATAACAATAAAAATATAACTACAATAATCACTAAATTATGTGCAAAATATGGTCTTATCAAACTCTCACAAAGTTAGATCGTTGCTTGTCCTTAAGCAACTAAAACAATCTCATTCACAACAAGCCTCATTATATGTTAAACATTCTCAAGATTTTGATATACAAAAAATTAAACAAATAAATTTCAAAATTCAATTCTAAATCAAGTTCCATAACTATACTTACTTCATTCTCCCTTCCTTTATTCAAGAAATAAGCTAATTGCAACCAATGGTTTGCACTTTAGATAAGCTCATATTTCTTTTGCATTCATAAAAGATTGATAGAGTTTAAAGAACTTGCCTATTTTCATTTGCATGTTTAATCAAACTTTCTCCACAATTATACCTCACTAATTCAAGAAAAATAAAAAGGTCTAAAAGGGTTGAGGCTAAAGTGACGCTTAATAATTAGGTTTTTTTTTTTAATCTTTTGAATACCTTTCAAGTTTTTATTGCAACTCTTCTTAATGGTTTTGGAGAGTTCTTTGCTCCTTAATTGATGTGACTTGTCCTCAATTGCTTCATCGCACTAACTGGGGAATTTTATTTGTAATATCTCTTCTCTTTTTTTATTATTTTATTTTTTTGTTATATTTTTTTATATTTTCTATCAAGCTTGAAATTTTATTCATGAGTAATCTAAAGGAGCTATTGCATTGTATCTCCAATTGAGCATATATAATAGGAAAATATACTAAAAGATAATCAATCACACAAGGGTAATTATTAGGGCTACTTTAATAAAAATAAAAAAAAACAAGTTAAATTATTCAATTTGGCTCAATGGAGACAACTAGAGATACTATTCAAATATAGTGGATACAAGAATTTGGCTACACAAACAATGCCTAAATCATCTATTCCTTTTCTTAGCAAGGTTCAATTTCGCCTTAAAAGTTCTTTTAAACATGTTATAGGCTTAGGCATAAGATAATAAAAAATAAATGACAAGAGAGTATGTGTTCTTTCTAAGTAAACATATACAATTGATCACCTTCAACTAAAATCAAGAACTCATTTAGGTGAAAATCTATAAAGTACAGTACTTCACAAAATCTGCATCTCAAATTTTAAAATTTTAAGAGAAAAATTTAAGTATATCAACATAATTAGTATCATTGGATCAAATAAGTATTGTCCTATCATGAACTTAATCATTTAAGTACAAGATTTCAAGTAAAAAAAATTAAATTTCATCATGCCGAAAAAATTTTCAGTGGGTACATCATATCATAACATTTATGAAATAGTAAATAAATTAAAAAAGGAATAAAACACTTAACTAAATTTTTGGGGCTAAACTTTCCCAAACTTGAAGCTTACCACTATCCTCAATGGTTTAGGCATTTGGTGGTGGAAGGTTTATGCATGCTCCTTTCTTGATAAGTTGATTTTGCCTCTAACAAGAAGAATCCATCCAAAAGCTCATATCAAAACCATGTTCAACCTAAAACCAAAACACAAAACACAAAATATAAAACCAAAATATAAAAAAACAAAAAAACAAAAGTTCACATAAATATTGGGTTGCCTCCTAATAAGTGCTAATTTATAGTCCTTAGATTGACTAAACCTTTTCAGTTCTCAAAGATCACAAGTTACTTTCTTTCCCACTATGTTGCTTGCTATAGTTGACTTGGAATTTTACTTCCCGAGTTCTTTATACCCTTCAAATTGTGCTTGTGACCTTGGTGAGGCTAAATTGTATTTTCCCTCCTTTGAATTAGAGTTTTGAATTTGGCAACCCTTGAGTGCATTTAGAGACTTGGTTATGTTAATTTCTATTTGTTCATCTCCGATCTTTGAAGTGAGTTTGCCATTTTTTACATCAATTATTGCTCCAATCACGTCTAATAAGGGTCTCTCAAAAATTAATGGAGCATCTACATCCTTGTTTAAATCCACAATCATGAAATCAATAGGGATGTAGAATTTTTTCATTTTTACAAACACATTTTCTGCAAGTCCTTCCGGGCATCTGATCGATTTATCTGCAAGCTGCAATACTAAATTAGTGGGTTTCATATGTGTAAATTTTAATTTCATGAAAATAGATTAAGGCATTAAATTAATACTAGCACCCGAATCATATAATGCATTTTGAAAATTAAATCTACCAATTTGGCAAGGAATCAAAATACTCCCTAGGTCTTTAAGCTTAGTGGGAAATGTGTTTGGAGAATTGGAGTTGCATCCTTCAGTAAGTGCAATTGTAGCATTTTTCTCCATCTCTTTTCTTTTGTCTTTGAGGAAAAGGAATGGGTGGCACATAAGGTTTTATTTCTTGTTTACCATATGCCTCCTCCTTTTCATATTTGATCTTACTTATTGTCGGTTGGAAGAAGAGATTTGCAAAATTTGGATCTCTTGTGAAGAATTCTCAAGATTTATGCTATTTAGGAAAATAACATTACATTGTTCTCTTGTATTGATTTCTGGTTGGCTCAGAAGTGCCCCTTGAGGTCTAGCATTAAGAGAATTTACTATTTGACCAACTTGAATCTCAATGTTTCTATTTTGGGTTGCAATTTGCTCAACCCTTAATTCAATCCTATCATATTTTTTTTCCCTAGCTTATCGAATCTTTCTGAAGTAATCCTAAAAAATTTTTCTAAAGCCAATTCATAAGATGGTTTACTTTTAGGTTGATGAATTTGGCCTTGATTTTGATATCTCAAAAAATGAGGCTAATAAGGCACCTTTTTTGGCTACCCCAAGATAGATTTGGATAATTTCTCCATGTGGGATTGTAAGTGTTATTTGATTATTACCACCACAAATCTCACAAATAGAAGAAGATGAGAAGTTGATGTGTTCTAATTTTTTAGCAATTGCATCTACCTTTGCTGAAAGTAAGGATAGATTATCAAGTTCATATAAACCAGACACCTTTTTAGGAGTACTTCTTTTGAATGCCCAATGGTAGTTGTTTGTTGTCATTTGCTCGATTAAGTCATAGACATCAGAAGGTAATTAGTTCATTATTACTCTACTAGTTGCAACATCAATTGGGGCTTTAATAGGTAGAATTAATCTATTATAGAAAGTTTGGTTTAAAAGCTAATCTAGAACTCCATGGTGAGGACATTTTCTTTGAAGATCTTTGAATCTCTCCTAAGCTTCATAAAGACTTTTGCCATCATTTTGTGTGAAGCTTTTAATATCATTCCTCAACTTGGCAGTTTTAGCAGGTGGAAAGTATTCCGCCAGAAAAGTTGCATCCAATTGATCCCATGTGGTGAATGTGCCCGGTGGTTTGGAGTTGAGCCACTCTTTAGCCTTGTCTTTTAAAGAGACAGAAAAGAGCCTTAGTTGAACTGCATCATCAAAAATACCATTTATCTTAAAAGTGGCACACATCTCTAAGAAGTTGGAGATGTGAGCATAGGCATCTTTATAAGTTAAGCCATGGAACAAGTATTGTTGATTAAGTTGATGAGTGCAGGCTTGAGATCAAAATTGTTGGCTTGGACTGGTGGCTTTGTAATGCTTGATTGTACAGTGGTAGATCACAAGGCATAGTCTCTTAGAGTTCTTGGTTGTTGGTCTCCCATGATTTCCTCTTATTCTTTTGATGAAAGCTATCCTTCCTCTAGAATGATTTCAGCTAAAGTTCCTTCTCCTCTTTGTCTTTCTCTTCTTTCCTTGTTTTGCTTTCTAAAAATATTTTTAATTTTAGAATTATAGGGTACAAGTTGAGTATTTGGATTATTACGCATATAACCTTAAAATTTGTAAGGAAAAGAAAAGAAAGAGACAAAATAAAATTTCAAAGCAATAAAAGTTTAATATTATTGATTTAGAATAGTGGCCTTCCCCGGCAACGGCGCTAAGAACTTGTTAGTGTCTTTATAGCTTATTGCCTTAAACTGTAAGTGCAAAGGTCATTAACAAGTAATATTGAATTAAGAAACAATTAAACTTAGGGAGAAATGTAATTCTAAGTACCAAATAATTAAACTTATTATTAGGATGAAAGAAATTAATTTTAAAATTATGAAATAAATCAATTGAAAATGAAATGCTTAGTTTTTAATTTAATGATGGTTAACTTAGGGAGAGCCACCTTAATTAATTTACTATGGATTTTCTAGAGTATTTATTTAATTTAAGTTCTTCCTTGATTAATAGTAGAATTTTTCTTCATTAAGCTTTAGTCTCTCTCAAATACTAAAACTAATATTGAATTTTAACCTTACTTCTACACTTATGATCATAAGTAATTATATCAATTCATTAAACTTTGTGAAAATCTTATACCAACCTCTTAAGTTTTTACCTTATCTCTAAGTGAAAACTTAAATTAATATTGTTACCTCCTTAGACTAATGTTATGCTTTCACCCTCACTCTAATAAATAATATTTCAATTCAATTAATTATTGACTAAGTAATTAATGCATTAAGATCATAGATAACAAATTAATTAAATGATAAATTTAATTAAATCAATTAAGCACAAATTACTCCATAGTAAAATTAATATAAAAGGTCAACCCTAAATAAGAGTTTAGTTACTCATAATTGAAATTAAAGCAAGAAAATAATTAAAGACAATAATTAAAAGCATTAAAAATTAAAGAGCAAGGAAAATCAAACTCTAATTCTTCTTTGTGTTGAGGAAGAACTCCACTTGGAACTTTAAATCTCTTATTGGAACTAAACTTCACTCTTTCTCTCCAAAGAAACTATAAAACTTTAAAATTAAAAATTAAGTTTATTTTTTGATTTGGTGATGGATGGATGCCCAAGGCTTAGAGAATACTTGCTTATATAGAGGTTTGGAGGCTTGCTTTTGATAGTGGAGAAATTACTTTAATAAATTCCGGTGAAATATGGAGGAATTTTCTCCTTAAAATGAGGTTACCAACCACCTTTTTGTCCCCATGGGTGTGGCTTTTGATGCCATGGTCATGGCCTATATGGATAAGAGCTTATTCATGAGATTTTTTCTCTCTAGCAGTGTCTTTTTTATTTCCACGATCGTAGCTTTAAAATTCCACACCTGTGAATAATTGTTCAGCTCAAAATCTACAAAATCCTTTTCAAAACAGAGCAAAAACCAATCCCACGGTCGTGGTTTTGCATCCCTCGGTCGTGTACTTCAAAATATTTTTGCCTTTGCAAGTTTTGCTACAAAAGAAAATTTGGACATATTCAAATCAAATGCCTTGGCCATGCCCTAAAAGCCCCATTGGATTCAACATGTTTCTAGATGTTTTGATTTCTTGTCTTTAATTGTATTTTCAAGTTTATGGTCATGTATGGTGATTTATATGACCATGTAAAGTCATTTTCTTCCATTTTTGAACTCGTTTTATACTCCTTTTTATTTTTTTTCAATTTTCACAATTTATAGCCAAAATAAGCTCTTTCTTCATATTTATAACTCCATACTTGAAATAATGAATATTCTAGCTTTTACAACAAAAATTGATCAAATTCAATTGATAACAATAAAAATATAACTAGAATAATCACTAAATTATGTGCAAAATATGGTCTTATCACAAATCCAAAGAGGTTCGACTCTATTTTTGTGATGGTTGACAAGTTTTAAAAAATTGCACACTTTATTACTTGTCTGAGAATTGCATATATTTTTTCAAAGAAGTGGTTTATTTACATGATGTTTTTAAAACCATTAAGTCAAATAGAGATAGTAAATTTCAAGCTACTTTTGGAGGATTTTATAGAAAATGTTCAATTCATCCCACCCCTGTACATAATTGTTCGGCTCAAAATCCACAAAATTATTTTCAAAACAGAGCCAAAACCAATCTCACAGTCGTGGACTTCAAAATGCTTCTGCCTTTGCAATTTTCTCCATAAAAGAAAATTTGGACAGAGTCAAATCAAATGCCACAGCCATGGCCTTAAAAGCCATGGCCATAGGATTCAACCTATTTCTAGATGTCTTGATTTCTTGTTTTTAATTGTATTTTTAAGTTCATAATCATGTATGGTGATTTATATGACCATGTAAAGTTATTTTCTTCTATTTTTAAGCTCGTTTTATCCTCCTTTTTATTTATTTTTTTCAATTTTCACAATTTATAGCCAAAATAAGCTCTTTCTTCATATTTATAACTTCATACTTGAAATAATGAATATTCTAACTTTTACAATAAAAATTGATCAAATTTAATTGATAACAATAAATTTAATTGCAAAATATGGTCTTATCACAAACCTAAAGAGGGTCGCCTCTATTTTTGTGATAGTTGACAAAGTTTTTAAAAATGGCACACTTTTTTACTTGTATGAGAATTGTAGATATTTTTTCAAAGAAGTGGTTCATTTACATGGTGTTTTAAAACCATTACGTCAAATCGAGATAGTAAATTTCAGGATACTTTTGGTGGGCTTTATAGAAAATGTTTAATTCATCCTTGAATTTTAGTAGCACAGCTTATCTGTAAATAGATGGACAAATTAAACATTGGGCAATTTGATTCGAAGTAGTTGTGAAGATAAACCAAAGCAATGGGATTTTTCCTTGGCACAAACGAAGTTCGCATACAACAATGTTGGTCATAGCGCTATTAGAAGATCACCATTCTCAATTATATATACTAAGGTACCACAACATGCCTGTGATATAATTTAATTGACAACCGCTAATATGGAGTATTGAGTGGCATAACATACAAGCTAATGTAAAGAAAAGGCCTGAAAAAGCAAATGCCAAGTGTAAACAAGTGGCCGACAAACATCACAAGAAGGTGTTACTCGATGTTGGGATCAAGTGACGATCTTTTTGCAATGTGGGAGATTTTTAGCAAGAAATTATAGCAAGTTACAACCAAGAAAATATGGTTCTTACAAAATAGTTAAGAAGATTAATGACAATGCTTATATGGTGGATCTTCTAAGAGAAATGGAAATTTCTAACACTTTCAATGTGTTAGACTTTTTCGAATTTCACTTTTCTAAGGAACTATTATACCCTGATAATCAAGCCAACTCGAGGTCGAGTTCTTCTCAAGTGGAGGGGAATGATGCACAACAATTTGGATAGCATAAGTAAATTATTTCTTTTCCTAGTCGAGTTTTGATTTGTTATTTATTTTCCTTAGTAGGTAAGAGCTACAGCAGCAACACCCGAGACTGAGCATGAAGAGCTAGGACCACTCCTGAGGCACAACCTATCACCAGTTTCTATATAGATCTGAGTGGCGATACTATTTTCCGGGTTGGTGACTATCCAGAAAGAGACCCCTTTGAGGACGAAGAAATATAAAGTAGAGATGGCAAAATTATTCCCTCAAATCTTGCTGCTATTTTTGAGCTATGGATTGATTTTTTAGGGGACAGAGTAGGCAATGAATCCTTTTAGAGGTGGAGATTGGAAGTAGTGAACAATCATTTGTATTTGGAAGGTTGGGTTTTGAGGGTGAGTTATAAAATGGTTTTCTTGGCTAGGTTTTCTTATCAAATCACTTGCAAGTTGCTACCATTGCACTAAAACATTGGGCTTATATGTATATATATTGGGTATCCTATACTAGGCAGTGACTAGTGTCTTAAGTAGTTTACATTTGTTTGTATTATGGGTTTTAACATTCACAGGAAATAAGTTAGGAT
The DNA here is from genome assembly GCA_947685225.1 of Garcia nutans. Lineage (NCBI taxonomy): Eukaryota > Viridiplantae > Streptophyta > Magnoliopsida > Malpighiales > Euphorbiaceae > Garcia > Garcia nutans. The sequence continues at coordinate 6,854,949 of CANTUV010000024.1, read as the reverse complement.
GGGGCTGGAAATTGGTTGTAGCTATTTCATAATTATGGTGAAGGCCATATTTCTAAGATAATTTCAGGATTGTTTCAGTTTGATCTAATGATTACAGTCAGCTACCAGTTTAGTTAATGAGAAAATTACACCAATACCTCTTCCCACTTTTCTTTTTTCAATTTCACAAGCCACAAGACTTTTTTTCATATTTGTAAAACACACCACTTGTTTTTCATAAATATGATTTTGATGATATTTTTTTCTATTTTTTGTAATTTTGTAATTTTGTATTTTCTTGATTTGTTTATATTTATCCTTTTTTATTTTAAAATTTTTTATGTCATATTTTTAATATACACATAAAAAAATAAACATATATACAACATATACACGATATATACAAAATACACACTCAATAATACAAAATACATCTATAACACATCAACAATACATTTATAATAAATCTAAAACACATCTGCATAATATTTTTAATATTTGTTTAATTTTATTTTTTTAATTTTTTATTCTCAAAACATCCACGTAATATTTATACAATATTCACACAATATTCAATAATTTTTACATAAAGTACACATAACTTAAATAATAAAAATATAACACACTCATAACATCTATAATGCATCTACAATATCTATAATATATCTACAATATATCTGCAGCACATCTCCGTAACATTTACATAACAAAATATTTTTTTTTATATATTTTTTCATGTGTATAATATGTAAAATTTGTTTAAAAATAAATTTAATAATTTTTATTAATTTATTTTTGTATTTTTTATTTTTTATTTTTTTAGTGTTATTTATTTTTTTATAATTAAAATTAATTTTTTTCTTTTTATAAAAAATTATGATTTTTATACAATGAAAAATAATTTAAATTATTAATTTTTATTATTTTATTATAATTTATTATTTAATAATAGAGTTTGAAAAAAAAATAAAAATTTGAAGTAAAATATTGATTGTATTGAGGGAAGGGTATTTTTGAAAAAAAAATTATTTTATTAAAAAAATTAGATATTTTTTAAATTATATACCAACTTTTTATAAAAGTGTAAATTTTTTTACTTTTGTTGTATTTTTATAATAAAAATTATTTTTTAAAATAGTTATGTAAATGTCCCTTGGTTAATAGCCAAGTGGTTGTCTCGAGTTTTAATTATATTTTCTTCTGGTCATTTTAAATGTTCATATAAAAAGTAGGGATCAAATTTATTGTACGCGAGCTAGTTGAAAAAATAATAAGAAGATTATATATATATATATATATATATTATAATGCATTTATAGAAAAACAATGGTGTGAAGCTTTGGTGAGAGTTTCTTGATGTTGAAATTTTTTTTTAATAACTCGATTTAAATGTTATATATGTAAATATATACTTGATCTACTTATAAATTAAAAAAATTCAAATGGATAATTTCCCTTAATAAATATATAAATAATAGGATTTTTGACAAAAATATAACGACAGATGAAAATAATTTTAAATTTATCATATTTATAAATTATTTACCAAAATATCAAAATTTATAAAATATTTACCAAAATATCATATTTTTATTAGTTTATAATAAATTTATAATGAGTTTATCATAGGATTATTACGAGTTTATAAATTTTACATAATTTATAATGAATTTACTATAAATTTATAATAAAATGATTAAAATATTTCTGGTAAAAGTAAAAATTTTAAAAAATATAGTTAAGGGTGTCATTTTCCCTAAAAAATATCACCATCAACTCAATTCATTCATTTTATAGCTTCCATTTCTAGTTTTCTAATTTCGTTACTGTATCATTTGTGTTATTTTCTCTCCTTATACTTCCCTTTTCTTTTTAAAATTGAAAATATTTTTTTCTCATTAATCAAAATCTATAGAAAGTGTTGAATCTCGATATTGACATGCCAATAAAAATTGTTGATGTATTGTAAAAGACCAATAAAACTCAATATGATTACCATAGATCTTAAGAGAGGATATAAGACCAAAATCCCTAACACATTGTTTTGAGAGGCGAAGTTGCCATATTGTTAGAATTGGTTAAATTAATAGATTGACACTCAAGAATAAGAAGCTAAAGGCAGTTAAGCATGAAACTCAACGATTTTGACGACCGATGAATCCCCAATTTTTTGGAAAACAACTATTTGGTCATTTGACTTAAGCAATCCCACAGATTTGCCATGCCCAAGGGCAATTTTCAATCCTGATTCTTCACTTAAACTACCTAGTGGCGGAACCAGCTGCTTAGGGAGAGGGGGGCAAAAGGAGGAGATGGGGGGGGGGGGCTAAGGGGCTAGGCCTCCACCTCTACTATTTTGACTGGCAGAAACTCATCTTAAAAATACTCCCATCCGACCCCACCTGGTTCCGCCTCTGAAACTAACTGAAGTTGCCTGCAAGCAAACAAAAAAAATACATATGAAGGAACAATTTCCAAATTAGCAACACATAAGTTAAGCACAATATTGAAAGGAAAGATTATAGTGCTTACCACATTTGGACTAGCCAAAATAGGGAAGACTCCTCTAACACCAAGCAAATGTCGAACCTGAACATAGGCAGAATTGATTACTTCAAATGTCAAAGTTTTAAGGGCTTGAAATTGGAAAAGATAGGTTGACAGGAAAAGATAATGTAAATTCAAAGAATTAGTCATATTTCAGATTTATTTTTTAAATAATTTTTTTTGTTGAATTAAGAATCATATTTACAAAATATGTATCATTTTAGTATAAGAAGAAAAGAAGGATATTCCTTGAGAAAATATAGAGTTTTATTTCTATTCTTTAATCCGACGTGAACCAAACATGACCTAACAATTTTGGTTTCAAGTTTGAGAGGAAATTTAGAAAGAAACAAAATTCACAACGTTTTAGATGGTTTATTGCCAAGAAAACAAAAGAAGAAAAAGAGAGTTTGATTTACCTGTGCAGAACCAGTGAAAGTCCATTTCAATGAATTCGATCTAAGACGAGGAATAACAACAGCAAACACAGGCACTGATGGCCTATACTTAGCAATCAATCTAGAAGATTATGAAATTGCAAGAATCAGCTGACATTTTTATTTGCATTTCTAATAGTCAACTATATATAAAGAAAATAGAAGAACACCTTGCTGCTCTTCCAGATGATGTGAATGCAACAATCAGTGCCGCCTTAACCTTAATAGCAGCACGAACCTTCAAAAAGAAAAACATCAAGACTATGATCATGGAGTTGTTGCATATAATAGTACTAAAAAAAAAGATCAAGAATTTTACTAGTAATTAATTATAATAACGGTGAGGAAAAAAAATACTGCAGATGAAGCAACAGATTCGGCATGAGACAAGGGTTCTCCAACATATTTGCTAATTCTCTTAAAATGAACAGAATGATTGCATACAGGTTCAGCCTACACAAATGAACAACAACAACGATCAAAATGATGTTAGGAATTAGAACATATGAATCACAGTGATCAAGTCATCAGGAACTGCACACAATCATTGAATTAATGTGTATCGTTACTAAATTATAGTCATTAGCTTTATTAGCTGCACTCTTTGTTAAGTTTTGTAACTGCTATGCAAATTTTATCCATTTTGGTAGAATTTGAATCGAGTTATAAATAATTCTATATTTATGAAAAATTTTAGAATTCAAAATGAATTTTCATTTATGCTATACAACTCAAGTGTGGATTTACAAACGAACTAAGATCCAAATTTCAAGTGTAACACCATAAAAAATATGAACAAGCTGATGCCAAGTACTAATGTTCAATCATTTCAAAGAGAGTATATACCTCAGCACAGATTCTTCCCACAATTCTTATTGTCTCAACAGGATATAGTCCTCTAAGTGTCTCAGCACCCAATAATATACCATCAGCCCCTAATTAATCATACATAATAGAGATTAACTAAAATAATTAGTGTAATATGGCCAAAAAATAATCAAGAAACTGCAACTTGCCGATTTACATACCATCAAGAACAGCATTAGCAACATCAGTAGCTTCTGCTCGAGTTGGTCATAGATTTCTGATCATGCTATCAACAACCCGAGATATTATGACAGGTTTCCCTGCCATGTTACACTTATTTGTAGCAGACTTCTGAAACAAGAAAACCTACAATGGAGGCATATATGCGCAAAGGTTACTAAAGTCTGGAGTAAGTAAACAGACTTTTTATGGTTCGTTGATCAATAATGAATTAGAATACAGTTATCTTTATGAATTTTTAGTTCAACATCCATCTCAATCATTAAGTGATTATGTTATTTTTAAGTTTCTAGAGAATGAGAAATCATCGAAAATCATCTCTCAGACAGTGAAGTGGCAAGTTCGAACCTCCACTCAAAACCCAATTAACAAAAAAAAAAGGGAAGTCATTGATAAATAAGTAATTCCTGACCTTTTCCGGGGGAAGATAAATTCCTAAATTCCCACGACCAAGGATTATCCCATCTGCTTCCTGAAGGATCTCATCAAAATGTTTCAAACCCTGATGCAGTTTATATCCAAAAAAACACATTAATTTGTATTGGGACACTTAGTAATAAGATAAATGCTGAAAGTTATATGCACAATATCGGTAATGTAGTTATTAAGTGGAAAGCTCCTTGAGTTTCAATTCTATGTTCAATGCATTTGCTGACCTCCACAGTTTCAATTTTGGCGAATACTTGAGTTTCATGAAGATTATGTGTTTCAAGGAAAGCTCTAAGCTGCAGAAAGAACAAAAATGTGTGATTGGCTCTGAACTTTGCATGAAATTAACAGAACAATCTATGTCTCAATAAAAGAAAGTAATCATGAATACTTCTTTCCTTTTCAACTAAAGTAGACTTTTTGCTAAGAAGGCAATAATTTTGTTCAAAGAACTATCACATAATACAATTCAAAGCATAGAAGTTAAAATAACCTCTCTCAAATCTTCTACGCTGCCAGTGTATGATAGGGATATGAAATCAACATTGTTGCAAGAGCCCCATCCAGAAAAAACCTATCATATCAAGAAAGAGATGTTAAAGAGAAAACACATGCACATATACAAGGAAGTAGAATGTAAAAGAATCAATTATTCTTATAATCTTATCCATGATACTAGCATTTGCATATTTGCATTTTCATTCAATTACCCTCCACTATGGTCTAACTGTTGGAAGTGGGGACATATCCCACATGGTGTAAGTAAAAGAAATAGAGCATATTAATTGAATGGTTATATAAGACAAGGCGGATCAGGTTATTTTATCAATAGGAGCCCATATGAACAAGTTCAATATGCAAAGAAGCCCAAGCCAGGTAAAGATACAAGGCAGCAGCATAGAAAGTACTAGGGAGAGGAACTTGAACTGAGAGTCTATTCTCAGCTTATACACATAACTGGCTAGAAATTTTTCATTCCTATTAAATAAAAAAGTAAATGTTAACGAGAAGCTTATGATTCTGTGCCTTATGCGTCCCTCGAAGAAAATGATAACAATTAAAAACAGAAGGGGATAAAAAAGGAGTTTAATTGTAATGACATAAGTGTACCTTTTTATCATTATCACTCAAAGTAGGCAAACTGGCAAGAACTTGAGAAACATGCATTAGTATAAATCCTGTAAGAGTGGCAGTGTTTTTTATAACACAGATGACATCTTTGCCATTTTTTTTCTAATACCTGAAGATCAGCCATAGAAAAAAGAAATTAGCAGATGAATGAAACTGCCTTCTCAGACAAGCAAGAAAAAAACAGTTAGAAGGCAACAAATGAAAATTTTCGCCTCAAGCCATACAGAGGTGTTTTCACTTCCTGTTAAGAGATATTGCCCAAGAAAAACTGTGTCACCCTTCTTTAGAATCTGCCAATTTATAGTGAACAAATTAAAACAAAAATAACATTCAGACATTTGTTGTATATAACAAGAGAAAGAAACACGCCTTACTGACTATGATTCTTTTAGTTAATTGGTGATGGATTTTGTAAATATGTTACATCATCATGTACATATAAAGTATATTAGACTTTCACAAGAGTATTTTTATAAACTTTGCAATAGATGTTTTTTTATTGCAATTAAATTAGTAACAAGCTTTGCCTGTGGCTAAACTAACATATTTTTTTAGTATTAAAATTTTAGGTCCTAAAAAAGAAATATAATAAAAAGAAAAAATAAGGTGTTGCAAATAACAGAAAACTTTACATACCTCAGAGAGTCCAGAATAATCAACAGGTAAAACCTCTGAAGATGGTTGATTGGAAACATCTGAAGTAATTGTCAAACGCTCTTCAGCCTTAAGTTCAATTGGTTTTCCAGTTTGGTTACAAATTTGAAGTTCTGGACCTACAGTGTCCACCATAACCTGAAACATTAAACATTATTAATTAATTGAACCACCAAAATTTAGTCTATATATGATGGAAATCATTGAGCTTATTTATAATAATATGGATGATTACAATTCCACTTACAGCACATAGTTTCTTAGTATTTTTCACAGCTAGCCTCAGATTTTGAAGAGTTTGTTGATGGTAGTCAGCATCCAACCATGAGAAATCGAATCGTGCAACTGCAGGCAGGCAATTACAGAAAGTGATTAATTAAGAAATTTAGAGGAGAAATAAATATTAAAGCAAATGAAGATGAAAATGGACCTGACATTCCAGCATTAAGACATGCCTCAATTGTTTCAACTGAGCGTGAATTCGGTCCAAGTGTTCCTACTATTTTGGTTAGTGAAGGTAAATAGCTCTGCAATTATTACAATAGCAACATTAATTATTTATCAGAATTACAATTTTTATATATATAATTCATTTCCAAAATTCAATTAATTTTAATCAAATTATTTTGTAAACTTGTTATAATTTATAGTTCATTTATAAATTCTGCTAAATTTAACAAAATTCTATTCAAATATCACTAATTCAATGACATTATATTACTGCTCAAACTTATAAATGAATTTTTCATTTATAAAAAAATAATAAAATTATATGATCTCCATCAAATTAACAATATTAGGACTTATAATGATTTATTTCATTTTTTATATATAAAAAAAAAGAACTGTAATAAAAACTGAAACAGGCATATATAGTATTAATTAATGGATATAAGGAGCCATTACGTGTTATTTATTGACGTATTGATAGCCTTTCGTAATTTTTTTTGGAGGAAAATTGATAATGGGAAATTATTAATTAAAACTGGGATTGTATTTATTTCTTTTCTAATTTTTTTTTTAATTTAACATTTAACAGTCAATGAAACATTGAAGAAAATTGTACTGCAATTTAATATAGCTTAGAGAGAGATTTTTTATTAGACCGGTGTTCATACACCCGGTTAATAAAATTACTTAGTTTTTATATTATCACTTTTTTAATAATTTTTTATTAATAGGGTGTATGTATACCCAGTTTAAATAAGAATTTTTTTTAGCTTTAGAATAGCATATTTAACTTCAATAATTAATTTTAATGCACATTAATAATTATAGGTCAACAAATTAAAATTAGAAAAGAGTCGGCATTTCATTTGTATATAAATGTTTTAATTTAATATAAATGGTCTAAGTACCTTTAATCGAATTAATTAATAAAATGGAGACATTAATTGTAAAGGCAATTTGGTGGGGGGAAGAGAGAGTTGCTTACTGGTATTGAAGAAGTTAGAACTGAGGAGAGCCTATGAGGTTGCTCAACTGTCATATGTCCTCCTCGCATTTTTTGTGTTTGTTTTTCAGAAAGAGAGTGAGTTTATTTGTGCTCGGAGAGAGCTTGAATGGTTGCATGCTAATAACAAAAAGTTCACTTACTGCTTGCTTTAGTGATGAATACTCAAAAAGAGTTAGGCACGAGATCAACCTGAAATTCCCAAAATACCCCCTCCACCCACCCCACCCCCCAGTTCTCTTGTCTTCTTCAGCTTCCCTTCCCTTCCCTTATTATTATTATTATTATTATTATTAATTTGTAGGTCCCTTCCTTTATTATTTGTCCTCTTCTTTTATTAATGAGTATGGTAGGACACTTGTTTCTTCATTTTTAAGATATAATATTGTTATGACCAAGTAAATAGAGATGAAAATACCAACAAAAAAAAAATTTATAGGTCTTTTTTTATAATGATTGTATGAAATTATTGATAATTTTAATTGAAAAATATATTAATCTTTATGTTAAATATAAATTTTACAATTCAATTATTTTAAATTTATATCTATGTAAATAAACGATATGGTTTGATTGGTAAAATGATTGTTACTATTACTAAAAGATTAGATCAAAAAAATTGTTGAAAAATTGTTTCAAGTGTCAAACTCTTTATGCAAATAATAGACAATATTTTAAAATTTGACATTATTTTATTTTTACTTTCACGATTAGTTTTATAAATTATTTCTTATTTAAATTCAGAGAGAAAAAAAATTACTTTTCAAGTCATAACAAGTAAAAGAAACTCAAATCTAAATCTTTTATATATTGCAAGTTGCTATAATTCGAACAGGTAAATTTAATTGATCTTATAAAATGATTTTTTTAAAATTTGAAATTCTTAAACAAAATATAAACTATTATGATTCTTACACAACAAAACAAGTGTTGAAACCACTTAATATTAATAAAAAAGGAAATGCTTGAATCTTTAATTATTCGATCCTATTAAAAAACTTTAAAGAGTAAAATAATAAATGGAATGAACCTTTTATATTGAGAGATGTCTTTTTTTTTTTTAAGTTTGGATAATGACAAATAAACTCAAGGTATGTCTAATTTAGTAAATACAAAGCTCAAGTAATGTATGGTCCATTCATCTTGGAAAAGCTGTCTCAAGTATGTGGTGGCAAATTGTCATTTGGGAAGTAATTAATTATGATCTACTTATTAATTGATAGTCAATAAATACATGCCAAAATTGTTGGAAGACTGATTAGTGGATAATTGTACATTCTATCAACAAAATTGTTGGAAGACTGATTAGTAGAATGAAGCTAAATAACCACAAATAATCTGAAAAAGTACAATCAATTTTGGTACAAGTTTTTAGTCCTTGGCATTTGTTTTTCAATTATGAAATACAGGTCTCATTAATATCTTTTTCTCCTCCATCATTTAGTGTTTTAGAACTGAAAAATTGATTGCCGCAAGGGGGAAATCACAAAAAGTAGTTCTTGCTTGTTTTATCAACTCATTTTCCAACATTTATCATAGGAAAAAAAAAACTAAATTAGAAACAGAAATCATGTCAACCAGAACTACATGTTGCATTGCTACTGTTTCAATACACTGAACTCTACATAAAGTCTGCGTTCGTTTCCCCTTTGAAACTTCTTTCTTCAAGGTATAGTTGTCCTTTTGCTAATGCATATATATATATATATATATATATATATATAACAACAACAAAATTTTGCCAATAGCATCTCTAACAACAGTCGGTTTATGGGAGGGAAGGAAAACAAGGATTGATATGAGAATTTCCTAACTCTTCTACCTGCATAATCATTCTATAATGTTAGCCACACATTTTCTGACCCCTGATGTTGGTAACAGCTCTTGTAATCATGGACAACTGAATATCCAAGTGCATAGGGAGACAATAAAATGTTATAGAGAATCCCTAATTTTGCCTTGATCTTGTAGATCTTCTAGTCGATGTAGAAATACCGATCTTGTCATCTTTCATGTTGCTTTTCTGAGTTCTAGATTTGGTGTCCCCTGTAAAGTGTAAATCATATTATCACGTTGTAGCAGGTGCAGATGGCATGGATTTGATTGAATCATATAAGCATAGAATTTGCATTACCTTTTCTAGTAACTTTTGATGACTGGACTTCAGAGCCATCTGGTTCTGGCTCCATTATCTCACTGGATGCACCTGAATATTCATCTGAATCATCCATTTTCGCATCTGATGCCTCATTTACAGATTGAGACATCCCTTCTGTGGATGGATCAATGATCTCATCTGCTGTGTCGATAAATCAAGCTTATAAACAAATCATATTTTTGATAGAATAAATATCATGGTTCAAGTCTGCACAAGCAACACCACATTTTGCTGTAGGGACAATGCCACTTACACTAATGCTCCATTATTTACCTTCCATCAAGGTGCAGAATATGGCTTTACAAAATTTCTTAGACCTCAATAAAACCTCAATGAAACTCAATTGTTTCCCCTTCTGTAATACTTAGCACCCATTACAAGAAGGAACTATAAAACCTTACACAGGTACCCTTGTTATTTTTTCTAAAACTTCAAGAACTTTCAAAGCAGTGGTCAATTTCCACATGGTAGCTCCCTCAATTGGTTAATAGCACAGAAGAAAAAGAGCTGCTAGATACAAATGCTGGGAACCTATTCCAGTAATTAACTGATCAAAGGTTTTTAATGAAATATTAATATCTTATGACCTGCTATGTGCTATTCAATTTGGATATATATATGGTGATTCTTCTGTTGACTTAACAAGAACTTTGGCTTACCCTTGATTTGTTAGAATCATCAAAAGAAAACAAAAGGTAAACAGTTGTGCTACAGATTGGGAGTCAATGCTAATAACCATAATCTTAAATCAGATAATATCTCAAGTACTATTAGGCTTTTGGTCCAAGAATTTATTACGAAGCTTGTTAACTAGAGACAATTAAGGAACTAGAGAAAATAGTGAGAAGTTAGAAGAAGTTTATTTAAAGCATGGTGATAATAGAACCAACCTTCAGTAATATTGGATTCTTCACTCTTTTCACCTTCATTTCTACTTCTGACAACACGTTCTACATTTTCAACCTTCTGTTGATGAATTTGAGCATTTCTTGCAGTCACTTCTTGTTCCTTCTTTTCTGTATGGAACTTATTAAGCTTCTCTTCAAACTCCTCAATCCACAATTTAAGCTCTGGTTTTGCAAACTTTTTACTCTGTTAAAATTATTGTGAACAAAAAATATAGTGTTAAACATTAGAAACAAGGAGATATGTTAAAAGTAGATATTCATTACCTTGTTGATTATGCTTCGGAAATGGTCCATAACAGAATCCTCAGATAGGACATGTTCATATGTCTTGAACAAGTCAATGAGTCTCCTCATTCCCTTTTCAGTAAATGACAGCTGAGAGAGGCAATAAGAAATGTATTCCCACTGTCTAATATCTGCAACAAAGAGTATCCACACAGTCAACACTAATCAACTAGTAACATGGAAAGTATTGTGTTGGCTACTTTGTTATAATAAATGTAGGACAAAGTCATGAAATTAAGACCTTGTAGACATAAAGCTCTCTGAAAATGAATAAAGACTTCTTTAATGGGGAAGAAAGATAGTATTATTTAGAAATGGCAAAGTTTTATGTCCCAATTATTTACCATTACCTAAAATCACTCACCACAGGATAATGGAACCTTGCGCACCATGAAAAGTAATAATTTAGTATGAAAAAGAAAGGTAGAAATGTATGAGAAAATAAGAGTAACTATTGCTATTAGTACTAGATATAGCAAGTTTGTAATCCCACAGCAGAAAACCTAAGAGGTTAGATGGGTAAAATAGTGCTATCCTTGGTGGATGTATCTCCCATATTCCAACTTGCTTCTTGAATGTGACTCTTTCTTTCTTTCTTTCCCCTTTCAAGTGCATATTCTTATTTTGTCTTTCTAAATTTGTCGTCGATGTTTTATGAGCCATATCTATTTTAGAAGTGACAGCTGATTTTCATTAATTAATTTCTTAGATTGCCTATTAATTAGGGTTGCTATTTACTATTGAGTTATTTTCTATTTAATATTGGGTTGTTTCTTAGAATAAATTTATTTATTCAAAAAATCTAAAATATAGTTTAAGAACTTTAAAATATAATTTTTATATTTTTGTAATAAGACTTGTCCTATTTAAAAAACTTCATAAATAATAAAAATCTAAGCAAAATTTATCTGAAAAATTATAAAGGTCTAAAACTCTCTCTTAAAGAGGTCTAAGATTTAAAGCTCCATTTGATGAGCTTAAAATTAAATTCTCTTTGATAAGCTTAACTAAGAGAAAGTCAATTGAGTTGTATTTCCTATTCAATCACCCTATGAACCGATATTGGTTAAGAGAATATAATAAATTGGTATTAGAGCCTAATATGATGGCAGATTCCTCTAAAAACAACAACAAATTATCAAGGATAGAAATGATAGAGTGGAGAGCAAAGGCTTTTAGCTATAATTGTGATGAAACGTGCATAGCTACGCATCAGTGTAAGAAACTATTTTGATTAGAATTTGGAGACTCTCATGAATCAAATATAGAGGAGGAACAAGTGGGGAAACCCAAAATCTTGGGAGAGTATCGATCATTCTTCATTGATTTATCCAAATTTCAAGCTTAATTGCAAGCTCTTTCTTCAAGAAGAGAGTAATGTTATGGATGCTTTATGAGCCATATCTATTCTAGATGTTATAGCTGATTTTCATTATTTAATTTCTTATATTTCTCATTTATTATTCAGTTACTTCTTATTTAATGTTGGGCTATTTCTTAGAATAAATTTATTTATTGATGAAATCTGAAACATAGTTTAGGAAGTTTACAATATAATTTTTCTATTTTTGTAATAAAACTTGTTCTATTTAAAGGACTTTATAAGTAATGAAAATCTAAGCAAAATTTATCTAAAAAATTATAGAGATCTGAAGCTAAATCTTAACGAGGTTTAAGGTTTAAAGCTCCCTTTGATGGGCTTAACTAACGGAAAGTCAATTGACTTGGATTTCCTATTCAATCGCATTGTGAACCGACCATGGTCTAAGGAATATAACAAAATTCTTGTACATATTAGAAGGACAAAAGATTTCTTTTTTGTGGAGCCAAGAATTGAAATAGGCATTATTTTGTTTCTGCTTCAACGACTTCCAAAGGGTTGTTCCACGCCAACATCTAGTGTGATTGGAGAGCAACGTTGTTATGCATATAGAAGAAAAGAAAATACAAACACAATAATTTCCTAGTTCATTTCTAAAGACTGTCCATAGGCTAGATGATAAAAATTCCATGAAGATTACATATTCATAGTTTTTTTTCCTCTAAAAGCCAACTAACTGAAGCATCAATCAGTATGGTTCACTCTCTACAGCAATAACTATTCCTTACTAGAATTTCCAATATTTCTCCCTGCTATAATTTCCTCTCCTCTCTCTCTCTTTACTTGGACAGAAGATTTTGCTTTGGGCCAAAGCCACCAAAACTCTAAAAGTTCTCCTAACACAACTGTAACAACTGTCCAGGCACCCAGCACAGGCAACCCATCTAAGACTAGCTCTGTAATTTCAAAGTTTGCAGAAAGCTGAGAATATTGTTTAGGCCTGAATGGTGAATGGCAAAAGAAACTAACATAACCAAGGTACTCCCAAATAAACTGCAACAAGATCAATAATGCAACACACTAAGTAGTACAGACATGGAAACATGACATGCCACAATATGGCACTTGGATATGGCATTTAAAAAAATAAAAGAGATGAAACATCGGAAAAACATTACACTATAAATATGTTTTTGTGTGTGTGTGTGTGTTATTTTTATAATAACATAATTATTACAACAATTAGTTTTAATAATTTAATATCCCAATTCTAAAAATAAAATCATACATTTTTTGTTCATGAATTTAATACCTTCCATTTATTGCATAGATTAGAAAAATACAATGAAACCTTAAAACTCAATCTTAATTATTTTATTTATAAATCAATCTCTCAGAGTTTCAAGAATTGAAAAATAAATTAAAAAAAAAACCTCTTCTTGAGTTTCTGAAACATTTCCTAGAGTTTCTGAGAGGTTCACTTGTCTGACTTGTAAATGTTGACCTTTTAGAGGTTTCCATGCTTCCTAAGGCTATATAAATATATTAATACAGTTCTATGCAAAAAAAGTCCTAGTGGTTCTATCATTTTTTTGCCACACAGTTGTATGAACTAAATGCAGAGGGCTGTCAGCTTAGCAAACAATATATATATAAGATAAGCTGAAGTAGGAGACATACCAGTGACCCCACAAAACCTGTTGCAGAGTTTTTCAACAAGAGCTTCCATTTGTTTTTCCTGAAAAGATACAAGAAAGTTAATACTGAAATTATTGTTATGAAAATGCAAAGCAATTTGGTGCAGCAGTCTGTACCTTTTTTATGGAACCAATTAAGAACTGCATGATTTTGCTGAAAGACTCCCTCTGCAAAATCTGAGCAGATAATTTACCTAGTATATCTGGAAGTAAATTATACACTGGATTGCTTCCTGTATTGCAATTGGGGGATGGAAAACATTCAATATCCTTTTTGGCAAGAGAAATGAACAAATGAAGTGAAAGGCTATCACTATTTGTTCCTCTGATTATCAAATCTTACCTTTCTTAGACAACTCAAGGAAGAAAAGTTTAGCCAAATTTGATATTCTTTCATCTTCATCTTCTAAACATAAAGCCATCTCATTTATATAACCTTTCACCTAATCAAGTACTGCCAGGATTCAGATCTTTTATGGTCATAACAGAAGAGGACAAAAATGAAGTAGCAGTTTTCAGACCTTCATCATGTCATTTAAAATGAGATGTGAAAGAACCAGCACAGCATTTTTTCTAACAGATACTGAAGGATCTCTTAACCGGGCATACATATTCTCAGTCCATGGTTCTAATAGATTAGGAAAGCGAACTGCCAAATCTCCAAGAGCAATGGTGCAATTGGAGCGAACAGTTTCCGATGGTGCACTGTCCACAACTGTGAAGAGAAGCTGGAGATTCGCATCACTGAAAATTCATTTACTCAGAAGTCATGCTTACACTTCTTTAGTTCTGCTATTGGCGTGTGCATAATGCAGATGCGCATGTTTGCAAATATGCATTCATGAGTAAGTGTGTGCGTGCATGCACACGTGTAAGACAGAGAGAGAGAGAAAGAGAGAGAGAGAGAGAGAAATCACCAAAAATTGGAATCAACAATCATAAATCTACAAAGAGCAAGCATTCCTGATGCCTGGAGTACTGGGTACTGGAAAAAAAATTAATAAAGAACTCTTGTCAGTTTTAGATGTAAAAGAAGAATTATAGATTCAATTTTCATTGGATGAAGGAAATCAAAGAGACTGGATTTCCTTGTGCAGATCTCTTAGCAAGTGTAGAAAACATAAAGGCTTCAAAAAAAAAAGACGGAAAACTAAGGAGAATCACCTTTTGCATCAAATTAAAATTTCTACAAAGCTTTGACAGGAAAGGTGCACAAATTCCTATCAAATTCTTCTCACTCAAACCGCCAGAAACAATCTCTTGTTCCGCTTTTTCTGAGAGTGCATCAAGAAATGCATCTTCTGAGGCTGCAACACCTAGCTCAGCATTCATATTGTTATCCTGCATCAAGGAGTCAAAGATAGAAAGCGTCTGAATGAAAAAGCAAACGCCTGATTTAAATTATTAAGATGATAATGGTATAAAACTTGCAACTTACATTTAGTGTATTCTCTAGTTGTACACCAGCATCATGAACATTCTGACCATCAGAATTCGTTTTCTCTTTTGCAGAGTTCTGCTTTTGGATTTTCCAAACACATGATTCTATGTATAGTAACTGGTTCATGGCAATATGACTTACAATAAATAAATATCTACCAAGTTTTGATACTTGAACTGTAGTGAGAGAATTGGAGGTACCAAATTCAATGTCATTTTGCAATTCTTGTCCTCCACTACAGTAGAAAACAGAACTAAAAGATTTCTTTACAATATCAGCAGCTAATGTTTCTGGAGTTGGATGTATCGTATATATGGCAGCTATTGCTTTATCAGCAGCAGCATACCATATGCTTTCTGGGAGCCAAAAACCAGTAATTAAGCTTTCCAGTATACCGAATACACGGCTACCAGTACTAACCAACAATTTTTGTCTATCCTCTATAGACAATCTTTGAATTGCTATACATGCTGTTCTGGCAAGCAAGGGGTCCACTTTTGCCCAACGACCAAAGCCAATATCAATAATATCTTGCAAGTGAGAGCCAAGAACTCCAGCGGATGATTTTGCAGCCATGCAAAGTACAGATAAAGCACCACGACTTTGTTCTGCTGTGGTTCCACTAACATTAAAGCAAAAGAAATCCCATAATGCTGATATCTGCAAAAAAATAATAACAATAATTTTTAAGGAGGATTTGAATATGTAAAATTTGAAAGAAAAATAAGGAAAAAGAAAGTATAGTGACTTCAAAGTAAGAAAGTTGGCACAGCGACATACCAACACTTTTATGAATTTAGCAATCCATAAGCACAGAAAAGTAACAGGCACATAATCCAGAATCAGCATCATCCTCAACTATCACATAAAAATCCTCCATAAACTGAATATTGTTTATCTGGAGCCTTCAAACAGATTGAACTCTTTTATACAAGCACACCTTGTTATTTTGAGGTAAGATGTGTGTATACTTAAAAACAACAATTGTCCTTGAAGAAGCCTAGAAATCATACACTTGACCATCTAAAATTTCAAACATGTTTTTATCAAGAAATGACAGTTTCCAAGATAAATACATTTTTTCAACATCTAACTGCTTTGAATTAACAGGCTTGGGGGAATGAATTCAGACACAAGTTAAAACTCAAAAGAGTACAACGGGAAAACTGCCTTTTCAAAATAACAACTTGAAAATAAATATTTCCAACTTATTAATTTTTCTAGTTACCTGAATCAACAAGTTGGTACTATTTGCTTCTGTTATCAATGACGATAATAAAACTTCGCTTATAGCTCCACATTTAAAACTAAATTATTTATTCAACCAGGAAGGATATTGTAAGATATCAGCATGGTCATTTTGAATTCATTTTTCTGTACTATATGCTTCAAAGTATAATCATAAGAACCAAAGTGCACTAACCATTACCATCACAAAAAGCTTATATTACTTATTAGGAAGAATATTTCAATTGATTTTTTAAGCTTGAGTCTAATATATGAGTACTAATGAAGTAGGAACATGCAGGTTTGCAGAAGTATATTGCAGTTGCCTGTAGTACATTGCAATTCTCAACAAGGTACACCATAAATCAACTGCCTCACTGCTTGAGAAATGGCAACTCTCAACAAACGAATCTGTTGCTCTTAAGCAACTTGAAAAATTAACTTTTGGTGTCTGATATCTTGCAATCATTCCAGTCGTGAATCTCATTGATTTATTGATATATAGTTCTGCAAACAGTCCAGTTGGACTTGAGTATAATGAGTGATTGCTGTCATAGATAAAGCCAACAGTATGTAACAAAATTCATCAACATGAACAGTGTCACTTTATATCCAGATGTGCCAATGGCAAAAACGTTCCAGATTCCAGTCCAGTACTTAGTAGAGTCCTCCTTGAATAGACTTATTTTACAATATACCATAAGCCAAACAAATCTCAAGTATACATAGTTGTCAATGTATTCAGAATAATATGAGCATTTAAAAATCTCTTTTATCCAAATCAAATCAAACTAACTTTATCGTGATTCAGTATTTTTTTTCTGGTAAGCATCAGTAAAAATATTTGCTTAAAAGCATTAGCAAAGCACAAAATTCTTATTCTGAAAAAGTTCACATACCAAAATAAGGAACAACGTTTTACTCAGAAAGTCAAGTCCAAAATGCTTTTTCAGATAATTTGCAAAACATTATCCAGAGTCATAAGAGAAACGCACCATGCTCATAGATATATCACCTTTAGACACCAATGCATTGATAATAAATTCCAGAGCAGCAACATCTCCAATATTTGAATCAATGGCAAGATTCAAAAGTTCTTAGCAGTTTCGACTGGATGTTTTCTCACGTAAATAGTTACGAAGGCATTTTCCACAGCTTCATAGATAGCTTTATCCTGTGAGAACACCTGCAAGAGCCAGCATGTACAGATAGTACTGATTTCAAAGTCAATAAAAATCTTATACAGAATAGTTACCTTTAAGATAAGATAACCTTACCCAAATTCCAAAGTCATCATACCATTATTTCACTGTCATGGAAAAAAGAAAAAAAAAAAACTCACCAGTGGCAACATCTTGCGGAGGCATTCTTCTGCACCATCAATCTGAAATTGTTTGCACCTCATCAACAAGAGGATTGTGTTCTCAACATCTGTGGCAGAAGATGAAGCCATCAATTGAACAAGAGTTGGCATTGTGGCAGAGATGCACTTTGAAAACCTCAACCCAGACTCAAGAGATGCAACCAAGGCTCGAGTTTGCTCCAAGTTCCCAATGTCTGGCACTGAGCTATCCTTCTCAGTAATTTTGCCTTCCGAATGAGGCATACAACTATCAGTTAAACTGTCTTGCTCCTTCTCAGCCACCCTTTCAACATTTACATTATCAACCACACCTTCCTCACCAGAAGTATCATTGTCGGATTGTAATCCATCCCTAACACCCTCTGCACTTTTATCTGGTTCAAGTTCATTCAATTTCTTCTTGTATTGCTCTAAGGTTGCTTCAAATGAAGCTATTCGAAGTTGTGGACCAAAAGGATTATGCTGCAACATCATTATAAGTAAATTTAACGCAGCTTTTCTAACCATTGAAGTTTTGTCCTCTAATCTCCCGGCTGCAACTTCTGAAACTTCATTCCATAAACCAATTGAAACAGAATGCTCTTCACATAGATCAGCCCAAACCTGAAGAACTCGACTCCTTGTAAAAGCAGAAACATCTCGACACCGTTCAAGCAAGATTTCCAGCATTGCTTGCTTGGTTCGAAGACGAACAGATTTAGAACTCACTTCTGCCTCAACATCCTTATATGCCTTGGCAACCAACTTTCCCAAAACACCAACCAAAGAATTCCTAATCTTATAAGATTCCCCTCCAAAATGTGGGACCAAAACACCAATGTTAGTCGACATTAACTTTGGCAACCTATCAGCAAGTTCCACAAGAAAACGCCCAACATTTTCAGCTCCAGCAGTATCCTTCACATAAGCTTTTGGGTTAGTCCTCCCAATCTCTCTGATGAGAGAACTTGCAAGAGTTCCATCAGCATATTTTTTCTCAGCTCCAGCAACCGCATCTGCCACGTGGGTTACAACAAAATCATATTTGTGAATTAGGTGCATGATCGAAACACATGATTGTGCTGTGTAGCGGTATTTCGTAGCACAGGCTCCAACTATACGGCATAGGGCATCTTTTGTTTCAAAGTCTTTAAGAAGTATCTGATTCTCAAACATTGAGAATGCATTCCTGGTTTAAAAAAAAGCCGGAAAAATTTTAAACTAACCTCATCAACACATAAATATAATCCAAGCATAACAGGACTATAAGAATTTATTAACTTACTTCACAATGAAAGAAAGATAATTTTCATCTGGGTCTGACGATCCAAAGATCAACTCAAGATTTCCCTCTAATGAATTAGCAATCAAATTAAGTATACGACCCCTTTGTAGTTCCCAATTCCAAGAATGCAGAGGCTGTTTCTTCCTGGAACTTGCTGTTAACTAAAAAAAATCACCAACAAAAAAAAATTGGCAATTATAATAGAAATGCTAGATGGGAAGTTGGTAATTGGAAAGAGGGGAATCATAAAATACCTTTACTTTGTTAGTGGCACTAGCATTGTAGTCCTCAGCAAGAACAATATTAAGGAGGAAAAATGTATATATTTTGAAAGCATTTCTATGAGATGTGATTCTATCAAACATAGGAGGATCATCTTCCTGGCCTTGAGAAACCCGTGACAGTGAATCGACATTTGGGAGAAGAACACTGAAGTTGGAGCGGAGGCTCTCGACAAGGTTGAGTTTATAAGATGGGGTGAGATTATAAAAACCCAAAATCAATGAGTAAACACGATCAAAGACATCTTGTTCTTCAATGCAAAATAGCTCTTTATCGGACAAATCAAAGGACACACCTATTTACAGAAATGCAAAGAATTACAAATTAATTTCTTTCTCTAATTCAATCATTCTCTAGGAAACAAATTCAAATGAACACAAAAATTAAAAAAAAAATTACAAATTTCTGTTTGGTTTTTTAGAAAATCAAAAGAACTAGGACATAAACGGAATTTCTGGAATTTAATAGGGATACGAATGACATCCAAATTCATTTCTCAGAAAATCAAAAACAAAATTGATTATAACTTTTAGAAACAAAGAGGAGGAGAGAGAAGTGACCTTTGACGAACTCTTCCAGTTCAGAAGGACGAAGTGAAACGACGTCGGTTGGATTGAGAGCGCAGAGACGGTGGTCTTCGGGCTCCTTCTCCAGAGATTGGAGGGTCTGAGGAAAGACGAAGTGAGGAGCCATTGTTAAAGTTAGAGAAAGTTTTTGGTGGATTTTTTCCCCTTTTATTTGTTTATAGTTTCGGGCACACGAATTTCAAATTAAAGAAGCGGGAATATGTAAAAAGTATGAACCAAATTTAGGTCGGATTAAGCCTTGTTTTAATTAAATTAAAGAAAAATTATAAAAATAACTTTTGAAAAAATAATTTCCAAAAATACTATAAAAAATCTACAAAAATATTTTTATATAACTTAAAAAAAAAATACGGTGCATATAGACATATATTGATATATAATATATACTAGCTAAAAATTATAAAAATATCATTTTTATTTAAATATAAAAAAATATGTAAAGAAATATAAATATCAGAATTTTTTTTATTGTGAATTATATCATATATTAATATATAGTGATATAGATAAACTTTAGATAAGAATAGGAGATTATAACGATCATAGAGTTAATTCTAATCTGAATAGGATAAAGTTAATCATAACATTGATAAGATAAAGTTAATCTAATTAAGTAGTTATTCACATATTTTCTAACATTATTCATTGAATGACTACCCTTATAGATATACTTCGTTAAGATCTTACTAAGAAAAACTCAATGGAATAAAACATTAACAAAGGAAAAAATAAATACAGTACTCATAGGTAATTTTTTTTAAAAATACATTTAATTAAGATATTACACATCACAATATTGTGTACATGTCTGTTAAAAATTGATGTTAGCAGTGTCTTCGTAAACAAATCTAATGGATTGTCACTTGAATGAGCTTTGCAAATATTGACTTTTACTTCATTCATGAGTTTATGAGTGTAAAAGAATTTTGATAATATATATTTAGTCTTGTTATCTTTTATGTATCTTTTCTTGATTTGTGTAATATATGTTGTTTTATCTTCATGCAATATTGTAAATTTGTTGATTTCTAATACGTGATCCACAAGCTCCTCTAATATGTTTGATTATAGTTCTTAACCATACACATTTACGACTAGTTTTATAAATGGCTAATGTTTCTGAATAATTTAGTAAAATAGCAGTGATTGTATGTTTCATATATTGCCATGATTAGTAATATTATTATATATGAAGACATAACTCATATCGGATGTGTCGCGCATATAGAATGAAAATGTTTCACTTCATTCTAATGTCTTCTAGTTAGTGTAGAACTAAACCTTACAAACAAGTTAACTACAAAAATAATATATAGTCTTGTATTATTAGCAAAATATAAAAATCGCCCTATTATATTGAAATATGGTACTTCATGACCAAGAATCTCTTTACTATATTTTTGTGGGCGAAAAGGGTCTCCTTTTATATTAAGAGAATGAATAACAATTGGAGTGCTTAATGGATAAGATTTACACATATAAAATTATTTCAAGATGATGTTTGATGGACAAGAATTTTATTTGATAAATACTCAACTTGAAATTCAAGACAATTTTATTTTTTCAAGATCTTTCATTTCAAATATCTTTTAGAGTTCTCACTATATTAAATCATTAGCATAAACTACAACTATAATAAGTTATAAATTTATCTTCCAAATAAAAATATGTGGACAAATAAAATTATTTTCGTATACATTTCTTTAAGTATTCAAATAGGCAATTATACCACATTCGCCTAAATTATTTAGCCTACACAAAGATCTTTGGATCTCAATATAGTATTTTTTTTAAAAGTATTATATGCTTCATGCATCTTAAATTCTTTAGGGATTTTAATACATATATCATTATCTAATGAACTATATGAGTAAATTATCACAACATCCATTAAATATATATTGAGCCTTTCATAGGCTGCCAAATATATAAAAAATCTAAAGGTAATAGCATCCATGACAAGAGAATATGTCTCATCATAATCTTTATCAGATCTTTGTAAGAATCCTTATACCACAAGGTATGCCTTATATCTCATAATTTCATTTAACTCATTTCTCTTACTAGCCATGTGAGTAAGTTGTCATAATCTATATCGAGCCCTTCCAAGGCTGTCAAACTAATTTTGAGAGTGAGTGCATAATAGAGGAAATGTGTTCTTTTCATAATCTCATTTGATTTATTTCTTTTACATACAATACCCAATGGGAATGACATCTTCTAGTGTCTGGACTACTGGTCTAAATATTATATGTTTAACAAATGAACTTAGCTCAACCTTAATTACTTTTCATTTTGGCCAATTGCTTCAACGTCGACAATTTTAAATATTTTTAGGCTCAAGCATATTTTGATAATTTCATCAACAACATATGCAAACATATTATCAATAATAATTTCATCTATTCTCCATATATTTCTAAATTTTAATGAGATCTTATAATTTTTTTGTACCGAAATAACTTATGGAATTACTTCTCTATAAATATGGGTTGTTGATTTATGTTACTTTTGACCTCTTCAGAAGTGTCATTTTGAAATTATTCATTTTTCATTCTTTCAAAGAATAATAATTTAAACCGAGTAGTCTACCACACTTCAGGTGTATATTTGATTCATTAGTTGCCATATTAATAGGATGTTCTGCAGAAAAAATTAATCGAGCATAAGTATTACCAGCTAGCACATATGATTTAGATATCTTATTGGTATCTGTAAAGATATCTGGTAACTAATTTATAATATTCTGCAAATAAATTAGTTTTTGAATTTCTAATTTATATTGATTTATGCGTATATCAAGATTGGACAAAGTCGAT
This sequence comes from Garcia nutans, assembly GCA_947685225.1. NCBI lineage: Eukaryota > Viridiplantae > Streptophyta > Magnoliopsida > Malpighiales > Euphorbiaceae > Garcia > Garcia nutans. The sequence goes on along the minus strand of CANTUV010000024.1, from coordinate 6,831,920 downwards.
GTATTCCAACTAATCTTTTGCACTTTTGGCTCTTTACTTTTATCTTCCCCTAATGATGGAAAAAACAACTCACTAAAAATCATGCTCTAGAAAATTTATTATTAAATATCCAAAATATCTAATGTAGTCAATTAAAACATACATAGATATCAAGATAATGGTGGTAATCTATTTTATTTCTTTGAAGGGATGCAATTATAACATATACGCTTCAACAAGAAATTTTAATATCACAAATTCTAAATAAGATATATTATATCAGATAAGCACAGGTTGTAAAATGAAAAACTTATGATGTGTAGACAATGAAATACAAATTAAAAGTGCAACATAAACACTAACATGTATCTAAACATGTATCTAAGCAGATATATAAAGTTTTGATTTCATATGCATAAAAATAATAATTGATCATAAAATCTTAATAAATAATATATTAGCTAAATCTTATTAAGTATAAACATATACAATAAAATATTCAATGATAATATAATCATAAAATATGTTTCAAGTGAACTCATATGCATTATCTTGATAAATTGTTTTGATATGATAATAAAAAAAAAGAAAAAGAAATATGAGAAATTTCTTTATTGTGAATTATTTCATACACCATCCATAAATGGATATATATAGTGATGTAGGTAGACTTTAAATAAGAATAGGAGATTACAATTATCATAGAGTTAATCCTAATATAAATATGATAAAGTTAATTATAATCTTGATAAAATAAGATAATTAAGTAGTCATCCATATATTTTCTAACAATTTTATAATAATATATACTGATATATATCTATATATCTTTATATCCTCACAGATACCTAAACATATACTATTATATATCAACATCTATCTATATATATATCAACATACACACACACACACATATATATATATATATTAGTTAAAGTGTATATAGCTTATACTGACACATACCTACCTTTATCAACATATATCCACACACACACACACATATATATTTTTTTTTTAGCGAAAATTTTTATCTTATTATATATTTAAATCTCAAATAGGGAGTACCAGCATTCTCTAAAATTACAAGGCTCCTAATAATAGAAGGAAGAGAATTAAAGGACATATAAATATGAAAAGCATTGTGGATTCTAGCAAGAAAAGCCAACAAATGGGCTGGCTGGTTCCCTTCCCTGCATATGTGTTGAATTGAAGCTTGTTGAGCATGGAAATCAGAAGCTAAAGACCGCAAATCAACCGAACCATTATGCGTCCAGAGAGCTTCATTAATCGCTTTCACAACATCACTACAATCCGTTTCAAAGAGGATTGAAAAGTATCCGTTAGTCTTGCACCATGACAAAGCAGCTGCAACAGCTGAGAGTTCGGCATGAAAAGCGGAATTAGCATGGATAGAAAAACTGATTGAAAAACTTTTTCTTTGAAATATTTTACCTAACATGTAGAGTGTATTATATTCAAAGAATAAAATACTCTCATATTAATACATTTGAAAACTAAAAACAAACAAAAAAATTACAAAGAGAAACTAAAAATCAAAATAAAAAATCACTAAAAATCAAAATAAAAAATCAATAAAATAAAAAATCAATCTTAATTAATTATCTTCACTGTGTAGAATCAACCCAAACTTAAGCATTGGCATGGTTAATGATCCACAAGAGAAAGTCTTTCATTCCATGACAGTCCCTAAATTCCAAAGTTTCTAATGATGGCAATTCAAGAGCATAAATTCCATCGTAGAAATTTCGAAGATTGGGTAAATTCTCAAATTGCAGTATCTTCAATTAAAGGTCAGCTTGAAGCATATAGTATTTTGAGTTGTATAAGACTCTTAGCCACATTAACTGAGAATATATTTCTCAAACAGTGATAGCCAACAACTATTAGCTTTCTCAACTTCTGAAAAGGATACGATGCTTTTTGGAATATTATTGAATATATGATCAAATTCTGGTAGACCTTGGATCTAAATTTCTTCAAGGTGAGAGAACATTACAACATTTTATTTTTCTTCTATATTCTCAAATATCTCCTTCACTGACATGCAATATTCAACATGAAAGCTTTTTTAAAAAATTTGAAGACATGCTATCAAATTGCAGGGAATTATATGCACCAAGTTTATGCATCTACATGAGCCAACACCGCAAAAAACGAAAGCTTCCGTTCAGATATGGGAAAGTCGAACTCAATAGTACAGTGACAAGTTTTATCAAGTAACTATTATCAAAATTCGTTATTTCAATCAGGAAAAAAATCCTAAAAGATGTTGCAATGGAGAAGGAGGAGAAGAAATGATGCCTTTGAAGAAAGAAAAAAAAGAGTAAAAATGAGTGTCGTATTTTGTAAAAGCAAAATATAAATAAGGTAAAAATAAAAATTAGAAGGTCAAAAATAAAAAAAGAAAATTTAATATTAGAAAAATTGAAAATTAAAATTAAAATGTGGTACACGGTGTAATTTTCTCTTAAATTAAGCTATGTTATATTTAAGACACCAAATGTATTTTTTTATACTTAAAATAATGTTTTAAAACTAAACTTGATACCGAGCCGAATTGATGATTGATTTACAATTTGAGTTGTTTAATCTGATTGACTTAAATTTAATAATATAGTAATATTGTGAATGTATTTTTATTTATAGATATTTATAAAAATTTAAACAAATAGAAATTTTAAAATAAAAGTTAAAACATAATAAAAATATTTTATTATAAATTTAAAAACATCACATTTAAATTTAATAATAATAAATATAATAAATGAACCTAATGTTTTAAAATTTACCATAAATTTTAATAATGTAAATATTAAACTTAACTTCAATATTAAAAATAATAATGAACTATATGAAAAACTACAATATAAATTATAATCAAAATAAATAACTAAAACTCTCGAATAATTGAATATTCAAATAATTACACTTGTCATCATATCAATTTTTTTTGAACACTTATAATTATCAAAATGGATGAGATTAGCTAAATATTATAAAATAAATAATATTAATAATCAAATACATAAATCAAATAAACTATTATATAGTCGTGAATAAAAATTTACATGTTAATTCAAGTTGTTAATGAAGGATTCAACTAATTTTTATTATTGAGATCATCATCATTTTCTTGGCATTTCCTTATATTCATGTCCTTCTCCACACCATATAAAAAAAAACAAAACAAAACATAAGTAAATATAATTTCAAAGAATCATCAAAACATTAAAGTAAGCAATTATCAAACCTTGAAATAATGTAAATTTGAGACTGCAGTGTCTTTTAGATATTCTTCTAGAAGCATATTCTCTAGCTCATCATAATCAAACTCTCCTTTTTCTTCTTATTTCACAATCCAACATTCATTTCTATTAATTGATTCATAATCAATCGAATTGTATGATCTCCTGGACTTAGCAAGCCCATCAATTATGGATATATCATTATATTTTTATGCATGAAGTAAGACACAAAATAAAAAAAAATAAAAAATTAATATACTTACATATCTTGTAATTGCAAGTTGTAATAAATATAAACAAGATCATTAAGCCTTCAATGCTCCAATATATTTCTCTTTTTAGTGTGAATGTGCTCTAATGAATTCCAGGTCTAGTGGCCATAATGAGTCAACCCAATCCTAGAAATAATCTACTCACATCCATATTAGAGGTGGGTTGATCTAATAAATAACTAACCACATCTCACAGGATACGGTGTGTGCAAGTAATTGATAAAGGAAGTTACTGCACACAAGAGAAAACTCCTTCTGGTAAAAAAAAAAATGTAAAAAGCACTCTTTGAAGAAAATCTCTCTACATAATTTGCTCTCTGCTTAGAATAACTCTTAGACTCTGGAAATTCAAGTATTTCCTTCTTGTGATTTATCTTTCTAGAAATGGAAACATAATTAATGGGCTTATTATTTGAATTGAAATTGTTTATTTTAATTATGAAAATTCTCTTTAATTTCCTACAATTGGTATCAGGGACCGGTTCTAGTTATAATAATAATTCTATTTTACAAACAATAATTAATATGTTGAAAATGACAGAAACATGTTTAGGTTTTTTATTTTTCATGTTCAAATAGCCTATTTCATGCAATTTTATTTTGTTGTATGATGTTTGATATGTCCTGTAGAAAGTAGATGTTACAACCTTTGAAATGATATATCATAATCAAATTTTAGCTTAAAAACTTGAAAGATATAGATCCTCAAAGTTGACTTCCTAAAATGTGATTTCTGAAATTTTTAGAAAACATGATCAAGTTGGTATGTTTGAGAAAATAAATCTTTTAATTCAGAAAGTGCAACACCCTTATATCCTATGTACGTATAATACATATACCTCATATATGTAAAATACATATACGGAATATAAGAATGTCATTATCCTTAACTTTATAAGATTTCTCCATAATTTTAGTAAAATAGCTTATTCGTTAAAAGATAATTTAATAGGTAAGTATATATCTATATATTAGTAATTAATAATTAAAAATATAAATTTAAAAGAAAATCTCTGAAAAAAATTCATCAGAGTTTTGTCTGTAATTTGGACATTTCCCAAATCAACTAACTCAACCTGCACAAAAATTTACACTCCCAAAATATATTCCTTTATTTATCCATGTCTCCAACAATTTTCTCCTAATACATTCACACAGCCCAAAATCTCAAAATCACATAATCATTTACATATACTAAAATGTATTTCAATATATACATTACTTACACAAAATCAAGTTTATAACATTAACATATAATAATTTTCCATATGCACCATGAGTTAGTAGTTGTAGACCCTTGATTTTGGCCATGACTAGTCCGTTACCTGAGTCATAAACATTTTGATTATATGGTATAATGGTTAAACCTTTAAAACCCTAAAGAGGTCTATTTTGAAGATTCAATCGGCTCTAATTCTATGTTAGGACATTTGGAGGTGTGTTGAAGTCAAACCGGGCCTTCCAATTCAATATGGGACAGCCCATATTGAATTGGGATGCCCTAATTCGATATGGGACCTTAACTAAAGGTCCCCATATAGAATTAGAAGCCAATTTCAATATGGGGATAGGCTCCATGTCAAATTGGGGCCTTCCTAGTTCGATATGGACCTATATTTTGACAGATTAAAATTGGTTTCACTTCGAGATGATCTCGATTTGCTTGGTTTGAGTTCGATATGGTATCGATTTCGTACAAATTCAAGTTTTAATTTGATATGCATCAGAGGATCCATTTCTAAAATGGAAAACTCCCACGACTTTTAAACCTAATGCATGTACGCACTTATAAACAAAGACTTTTAAAAAACCTAGAGAGGGGGGACGAACTTTTGGAACTTCAGCAGACTTGGAATTGCATCAGACTTTAAACTAGAGCAACGTCCAACAGGGAACCACTATTAGCAACTTTTAGCAAAATGAAGTAAGGAGGACTTTTCAACTTTTAACTTCAGCAGAATTTGGACCTTCAGCAACTTTTAGGCAGTAAAGAAAAGAGAGATGAGAGCAGTTTATAAAACCCTGATTATCAAAAAGAGGAACACAGAGAGAGGGGGGGGGGTGAAAATCCCCGCTCATAGTGGAGACTCCACTAGGAATAAGAGAAGTTGATTTTGTTGGTCTTTATATTATTTTATTCTTTTTTATTATGATATTGTCCATTGCATCATTTAGATTGCATTGTGTGCATGAGGTAGGATGCTTGTGTTACCCGTGTTATGTTATGTAAATGATACCATACTTTTACTCAAGGTATGGAGATTAAGCATGGCATAACCACTCATAGCCTTGTATCTTTTGGTATATACTTTTTATGGGAACCTAAACTTTTCAACCTAAAGACTACAGCTCATGTAATTGGCCTTGTTACTTTTCTTAAGTTTTTACCCTAAATGCTATTTGTTTGACTATGGTTAATTTATCTTAGTTTAAATCATAGATTATTTGATTTGTTCTTTTTCTAATATAGCCTACCTATATTGTAAGCTCAAAAATAATTTTTTCCTTTAAAAGACCAAAATCTCAAATTTTCAAATCTTTCAAGATGGGTCAAAATTTTTTTTCTACCTTATAGCCTAAGGGCTTTGAAATAAAATTAATTTTTAAGCTTACAAAGATTTAGGTCAATTATGAAAATACCAAAAATCAATTGTGAGCCTAGCTTATACTAAGAACTATTAATCATGGACTTATTTTTAGCATGAATTATTAGTTACTTTTTCGAATGAGAAACTATTTATAATAAACCTCTTAGTTTAGTTTTAATCCAATATAGCATAAAAGCCATTTTACTTGATTGGATGGATTAAAGCCTAATTAATGGAAATTATCATGAACTGATTTCCATTTTTGAAAATATAACTATTGGTTAAAACCGTCCGAGGAAATTTTTATGAAAATAAGATATCCCATGTTGGTATTTTGTTGACCATATACCTAAGAAAAGAGACTCGCCATTCGTATGTGAAAGTTACAAGGTTAGAATGGACGTCCTAATTATCTTTGTTTTTTTGTTTGTGCATACATGCATATACACATTGCATAACATGTCATTTATCCTTTCTGCCTCACAGACCTGAAGTATAATTGTAACACCCCGATACCCTATATAAGTACTATACATATACCAGGTATACATACAGTAAGTATATAAAGTATGAGGATGTCACTTTTCGTTACAATTTAAAAACCTTTAACAGAGTTTAAACCACAATACATTAATTTAAAGAGCATTTACAAATCATTATACTTTTAATGATCTTACCTATATATAAGAATCTTATCTTTATCAAAACTTCATTTATACATATAAATATACTCTTGTCAGAAATACATCATAATTAAAAATTATACATGTATGCATCACCCTCTAGTTGGTCTCGATAAACTCTTACTCTTCTCGTGGCAACAAAAGACTTCATATCTTCCACCTAGTCACCTGCGCGATTACACATCCGCGCTAAGCCCGAGAGCTTAGTAGTACAAATATAACATATAAACATACATTATAGAAATTCTAACATATAATGAAATATCACTTCCATGTACCATTAGTTTCTTACCATGTTTTTTTTCCTTTTGAATTGCACCTTTCATATATCTCGACTAATTTCATATATTATATACATATCATTATCACCAACCACAATCCATCATTAATATTCACAATCAATATATCAATATACACATTACACAACATACTTCATAACATTGTTTTATTCACAGTTCATCAAACATAATCCATCACTAACACTCACAATCAATATATCAATACACACATTGCACAACATACTTCATAACATTATTTTATTCACAATTCACCAATCATGAATCACATTTCCAACAAAGTCAACCATAAATCTCATTACTCATTATCTCAACATTTGTATATCATGTTGACAACAAAGACAGACTGGGGCCCAAAAGACACTAATATGCCATTCAATTTTCAGAGTTAATGTTTTGGTTTTGTTATCACATTTATCATTATCATAGACCCAACTAGGCTTCAAGGATTTAGGTTCAACCAAGCTTCAAGGGGAACAAAGCATGCTAAGTATCAACCCAACTTGGCTTCAAGAACCAACCCAACCTAGCTTCAAGGGTTGTAACATCTCAATTAGGCTTCAAGGACTAGACCCAACCAAGCTTCAAGGGGAGTAAAACATGTTAAAATTCTACCCAACTTGGCTTCAAGGATCAAGCCCAACCTAACTTCAAGAGATTGTTACTAATATTAGGCATGCCACCAACAACAAACTTTGAAAATGGAATAACACATTAGCTACACAATTCATTTATCAATTTCATTCTCAATTCTCATCATCGATTAGGCAAACATGCCTTATGTCTTTCAATTGAATCATCATAGCCAATCACAATGGATTTACATCACATTTGTGTTATCATAGCCAATCACAATGGCTTCATATCTCATTTGAATCATCATATAATATACAACCTCAATTACATTAACTAAACAAACATATCATTATAACTCAGAACATTAGTTTCACATCTCTTTATGTCTCAATTTACATTCAGGTAATTCATCATAAGAGTATTTATCATAATAAATTGCATTGTACATACCTTTTTGAATGATCCTCGTCTCTTTCACACTATACAAGTCATAATACTTGTCACATTATATTAACAATATAATAAATTAATTAACATTGTTTTAAGTCTCGAAATCATATAAAAGAATGCATCTAGGTAAGTTTGTACTTACCTCAAGAACTACTCCCATCAAGCTATACATAATCAATTACTTCATCATCTCCTTCACATTTTACATATAGCATCTTTGATGTAACATTACAAAGTACATTATTTATATAACACATTACCATTTACAAGATTCACAATGCATAAAACATAATCTTGTTCATATAGTATCATATGCATCATCAAATGTATGTTCAATCTCATCAATACAAAAAGAGCAAAGAACCATCACAGTAGCCAACACACTCAAGGGACACGGCCAAGCTTGTGGCCGTGTCTCTCAACACCAAATCAACCGAGGCAGACACGGGCAAGGGACACGGCCGTGTCTCTCAACAAAAATCAGGCAGTGGCAAACATGGGCAAGGGACACGGCCAAGCCAATGGCCGTGTCTCTCCAAAATTGATCCAACACGGCCAAATTTCCTCAAACTTGGCCGTGTCTCCCAAAAATCTTTAGTTTTGGCCGTGTCTCATCCTTAGTTTGGCCGTGTCTCTCATAAACAAAAACCCTAAACATGGCCAATTCTCTTTTGATTGAATTAAAACACATTATACACAACATAACCTTATTCAAATGGATATAATCAATGTCTTTAACACTTATTTTACATGTTCATCACAATAATCACATTAACAATACATTAACAATACATTTAAACACATACCACTTCAAAACCCTAAAACCAACATCATTCTTATTCTTTCCATATCAACATCCACTTAACTTACCATCTTCAAACCAAAACCAACACCAATTTAACTTTGTAACTTACAATCAATTTCAACACTTATAAACACATCTCAAACACACTTAATCATAATAACAACAAATCATAACTCACCTCAAACACAACTTCACAAATAACAAAAGAAACAAGAGAGTACTTACCTAAATTGAAGAAATTTCACAAATCTCCAACTTAATCCTTTGATTCTCCCTTCAATTTGATGTTTAGAACTTAGAACACCTCTCTTGCTCTCTCTTTTCTTTGGTAGCCGGCCACACAAAATGAGAAGAGAAGAAAATAAAGACAAGTCAAACTTCTCTTCTTCTTTAAATCTCCACCAAGCAATTCTAACCAAGCAATTACCTAAATGCCCTCAACCATTTAACTTAACTTCTTTTCACTTATATGCCCATTTAAGTAATTTCACATATCACAAATAAAATATCTTCTTCCCTTGACTCCTCATTTTGACCAACATATATGTTATATATATTACCATATACCCAACATATACACTTTCTCTCTACACATTATTTTCCTTTTTAAACAATACCTAAACATTCTCTTTTCAATTTCTTTTCTTATCAACATAACATATACACATAATTCAAACAAACAACAATTGTATCCAAACTTCTAGGGCACACATTGGGATATTACAATTCTCTCCCCCTTAAATAATTTCGTCCTCGAAATTATCAGTACCGTAACAATTTATTCTTAACAAAATACTATCTTAACTTCCATATGAAGTTAATTATATGCTTAAGTTATTATGTCATCAAATCATATAACTTCAACTCTCCCCTTTAGAATCAACCACCTTCTTAAAATTCCATAACTCATCATTCTATATGTTTATATATCTTATTACTTCCTTGATCAACCATTCAAAAGAACTCATTACATTCCTATTAATATCTTTATACAATAATCAGATCATTTTATAGTACACTTATACTTCATCCAATCTTTATATTCAATATATTTTGTTCATCCACCTCTTTGAAATTACTCTCTTAACTTTAACCTTAAAAATCATTGGTTTATATTTTAGCATTAATTATCCTGTCATTACAATCACTGTTTAACTAGACATTTATCAAACCTCAAAGGATAACAAAATCCTTATTTTTCATAAATGGAGTTATTTCTTTAGCATGCTTTTCGCTTAACTTACATATTAATACATTACCTTTCATTTTATTTTATAAATAACCAATCTTTTCCCTTTTTATCATGATTTATAACTACTATAACTCCATTCGTTCATGTTCATTCACACTTTAAAATTTTACATCATATACATTATCATGTAAATAATTATACTCTTAGTACAACTATACATGTTAAATCTCAATAATGATTCATAATCTTAGCCAAATCCAGATCAATTGATCTATCTGTCACAATATGTCCACGTTCCAATCTTGTTCAATTCCAACCAACGATTAATTTATTTAACTTATCATGAAATTTCACATTATTCCTATATGCATATATATAACCTAATTCCATTAGGGCAAACTTATATTCAATTCCTGATCTCTTCCGATCCATATTCAGTCAAATTATCATGATAACAAATCACTTCGAATTATCTTATTATAATTCCCACCAATTCTCCTAATAATTTTATACTATATTTACTATCTATAGTTCATTCACTTAAACCTCAAGTCCATTCATTTATTCATTATATACCATAAACATATTCAATATAACTTTCAGTCATATTTTATAATTTCTCCCTTTTTAATATCTCCTCACATTTCATATCATTGTTATATTTATTTTAATTACCTTTTTATCATATTATCCATAACTCAAAACATTTCCATAATTTCCTTTTCTCTTTACCTTCATAATTATAACCAAATTCTTAACATAAAATGATAAGGTACAATTTTATCCATCATAACTTTTAATTATACTTTTCAAACATAATTTTCAATCTCACCAAATCTGTATTACAATCATTTTATCTAAGACCCAAATATATGGATAACAAACTAATCGATCAAATATACTGAACAAAACACATATGGCTTTAAAAGATTAATATTCAAGCCTGGGACTTTCAAATCAATACTGTTCTTTTTATAATTTATTCTCAATCTTTACGAATACAAAGCTAAGGTGTATCTCAAGAGTTACATATTCCTTCTTTACAATTTTTTTTATATCAGAAGTTAACACATTCCAACTCCGTTTCAAACCAATTTGCACTCGATTATATGATCTTTATCAACTTAATTCATGTTCCAACAATATTACTTTATATATTTTCAACCATATGCAGTTCTTATACAATTTCTATTCGTCACTTCATTTCTAATCCATTTACAATCTCATATAATATATAATTACATGGAACTTTCCATATGTGAATACCTTGGAACTCTAAATATCATATGATCATTAAGTTCAATGCTCACTAAAACAATTTCCACTGTCCAATATTACTCAAGTCCATTCCATTCTCACTTCCATCACATAATCCATCTAGCTCTACACAGTTCAAGACCTAATCTCTCTTAGGTCCACTAATACATACAACATCGTTTCCATATCACTAATTCTATAATTATACCACATACATATACATGTACACATTTAATTATATGCTCTTATTTTATTTTCCTTTTTCATACATTCAATACACATTTAATGTTTATCACTTTCTTTTAAACACTATCATACTCATTCTTCCAATATGATGTAAAGTATTTATTCACACAACATATATATATATATATATATATATTCTGACTATAATAGCACTTCACATCCATCTTAGTCACATTCCCAATGTGACATCTCTTTCACTTTCGTCTTTAAAAGCATTTAATATACTTCCATATCCATTTTTACCCTTTGCAATAAAATGACTTAAAATAGCTCATTTTCATTTGCTTATCCACTTCCCTTTTTACTTCAAAACAAATTCTCATGCTATCAATCACATTACTCAATTCATAATACTTTCATGTGCAATATTAGTCATTTCACCTAGCTCATGTATTGAATATACATTTAACTATCAATATCCAAATAATCTTTATCAAATTCCACTAAAACTTTAACTTTTCAACTTACTACTTTGCTTAAACTTCAATTTGCCAAACTCATCTTTTCTTAATATCACTTTAAAAACATCTTATGTATATATATCACAAAGCAATATCAAAACATATAATTTTCACAATTATCAAGCTCATTTCAAAAATCCAAATGTCACATATTACCACCAATACCATGGGCTTTCACAATATTCAAACATCTCACATTTCTAACATTGAATTTACAATGTTTGCATTAAAATAACAATACTAATTTATATTCTTACTTAACCAATATCATCTCTTTTTCCTTTAAACAAAACCTTAACTTTATATATATATCCCCCAAACTTTAAATAGTCACACTTTGTCTATACCAATCAACTCATTCAATATTCCACCATACTCTCCTCATTTAATAACATATTTTTCAATATTAACAATTCAACAATATTTCCTCTGTCCAGCAAACCCAACATAAACTTTATTATAAAGAGGTTCAAAGTGTAGAGGAAAAAGTACATACTCTTATCTTGATTTGATTTCAACTCATTTTCAACTTTATTCTCCTTTTCATTTCTTTATACTTCAACACATTTAACAATTCACTTACTTGCATAAATTTTATCAATTAAACTTATATAAATCCATATCATTTCTTTCTCTGGCTTTACTTTCATGTAAAACATCATTCACACTCTAGCATCCATCTCATATAACATAAATATTCTACAATTCATATAATGCCACATCCGAGCCATAAAGTGGTACCGTCCTAAAATAAGAAAGGGCTCTCAACACTGACAAATGGATGGCGGATTCAGTGCTGCCTAAGATGGTCGACCCAAGCAAATATAACAAAAATCCTTGAGCATACTGTTACGCCGTGTCTCTGTGAACCCGTCCTTCATAGTTCATCCAATAACTACGAATTGGCTCAATTTTTATCTTAAAAGGCCCTTTATATGATGGTTCCATACCAATTAATTGTTGAATTTCTTCAAATGTCAAAATATCGTTGGTAAGAGGAATCGAAACACCATCATACTGAATGCCGGTTATAGCAGCAAAGTCAACCGGGCTAATTGTCATCTCTCCAATGGGTAAGTGAAAAGTATGAGTTATGTCCAACCATCATTCTGCAAGTGCCTGAACTACGCTCTGGTCTATCAGATACTCCTCGGATGGTAATTGTAAGATGAAGCTCTCAAAGCTGTAATCTTGGATAATCTGCCTTACCTTAGAAGGCGCTACATCATACCATTGTCGGGCTTTATAGATACACCCTTCGGCCCGAATAACGCAACGATCACGCTAACACGGAGCCAGTTAAGTTAATACCAGGTAAGTATATCATAGTCTATCTACTTAAATTCTTAAATTAATATATTTTTTCTAAATTTTCTAAAAAACAAAAATAAAAATAAAAAGACAAACATAAAAAAAATAAAAATAAAAATAAGAACAAAAGAAAGTAAAAGAAAAAATAACAGAAAAAACGAAGAAAAAAGAAAAGAAAAGAAGAAAAAATAATTACCTTGCTCTTTTGATTTGAGCTACGTTGAAGCGGCATCCCGGCTAGTAGACATATATTTCCATCTTCATGATACCGAATAAACTCTAATAACTCAGCATTAGAATGAGTTCCTGATCTTGAAGCATGCATTTTTTTTTCAAAACTTGAAAGAATTATAGTAATGAATGAACGAAATTAACGATCTTGCTGTGAATGAAATGAAAAAATCGTTCGTTTATATAGAACAACGGCAAAGGAAAAAAACAAAATTTTAAAAGTAAATTTTACTATTGATGAATAATAAATTACTATTAATGAATAGTAAATTACTATTTATAAATAGTAGGTTATTATTGATAATAATAGGATACTATTTGCAAATAGTAAATAGTGCATGAATAGTAACTACACAGTAAATAAACAGTAAACTCAATCATTCAATTTAATCATTCAAATACTTGCGTGTATATAAATATTTTTGTACTTTTAAAAATATTTTTACACGTAGTGGCAAGGAGAAGCTATTTGCATAAAAAAATTAGCTAAATTTTTTGCAAATAAAATTTATATGCTATTGACTATAATTATTTTTTGCAGATAATTAAATCTCAATTAGCTCGGGTCCAGAACCCAAATTTTCCTTAGGTCCAGAACCTAAAATCTCTTTTAAGTTCAGAACTTAGCTCAGGTCCAGAACCCAAATTATCCTTAGGTCCAGAATCTAAAATCTATTTTAAGTCCAGAACTTAGCTCGGGTCCAGAACCTGAATTACCCTTAGGTCCAGAACCTAAAATCTATTTTAAGTCCAGAACTTAGCTTAGGTCCAGAATCCGAATTACCCTTAGGTCCAGAGCCTAAAATCTCTTTTAAGTCTAGAACTTAGCTCGGGTCCAGAACCCAAATTATCCTTAGGTCAAGAACCTAAAATCTCTTTTAAGTCCAGAACTTAGCTCAGGTCCAGAGCCAAAATTATCCTTAGGTCCAGAACCTAAAATCTCTTTTAAGTTCAGAACTTAGTTCGGGTCTAGAACCCAAAATTACCCTTAGGCCCAAAACCTAAAATTATCCTTGAGTCCAGAACTCGAACCGGGTCCAGAGCCCAAAACCTCAACTATCTCAAAAAAATTAAGTCTTATTGCTTTTCACTCTCTTTCACTAAAGTCTCAGATCGTTCAAGCAAGGGGCAAACTATAGACCCTTAATTTTTTGATCCAGTCCGGCCCAATATATTTCATATAGTTCAAAATAATTTTTGTGTTATTTTAATTAAATAATATTTATTTTAGTATTTATTTTTTATAAGTTTTATAATAATAATAATAATAAATAAAAATAAAAATCGACGACGAAAAAATCGGCAATGAAAAAATTCATCGCTGAAAGTAATTAGCCAAGGCCAATTTCACTCGCAGGTTCCTACGGGCGCAAAATGGCCAAAGCCATTTCGCCGCAGGATTGGCTGGCCGTGCGCCCAGCTTGCAATTTTTCATAGATTTCCTCACAACCCGCAGCAGTTTTTTCGCCAGCGAAATTTTCCAATGTAATTTTTTCCGAATCCAAACTCTATTTGGTTTCGGTTTCTTTTCCTAATTAATTTGAGTTTCCTTAAACAATTAGAACTAGGCATATAAATTTTCCTATAAATAACACTTTAAAGGACCAAAAGAAGGGAGGGAGAAAAAGATTAACAAGGGGAGAGAACTTTGGACGAGGGACTAGAATTCGGGACTTCAGATTGGAGAGGAGCAACAAGCAAGCAATCAACAATTTATCAAAGGTAGCCACACTGCCTTTGTCTCCATTCATCCAGAAGTTAATTTTGATGGAACCAACTACACAGGTTTGATCCTTAATCATAAACTACTCATAACTTTGTTTCTTAGATTCATAATAATATACATACAAAACTTTGATCTTTGAATATGTAATAACTTGATTTTCATTTCAAAAACCTTGAATGATTTCTTCTGTTTCCAAATACCTTAAAAGCCCTAATTCATTCCTTTTGTTTCCAAAAACCTTAAATCATTTTGTCTATTTCCAAAAATTTTAAAAAAAACCCTAAACTTTTTTCCTCTAACTCTTTTCCAAAATTTCCAAATATTTTGTTAAATCTCCAAACTCTAACTTACCTTACAGTTTCTAAAAATCACAATTACTTTATAAAACTCTAAACTATTTTCTTCAACTCTAAAACTAAAACAGTAAACCCTAATCCTTAAAACCTTAAAACCTTATAAACCTAAACATTCAAACTCAATACAGTAAACCCAAAATAACAATCCAGTAACCAAGAATTATAAACCTAATGTTTTAATTATTCTAAAACCCTAATTTCATAATGTTACCCCTAAACCCTAATTTGATTCGTGAAACCCTAATCCATTTTAATTCTCCTAAAACTTACAGTAGCCTAAACAGATAATAATAATAATACTAAAATCCCAAAACCCTAAATGTTAATTAAATAACTTTTAGTAGAAACAGTAAACCCTAATTTGTATATTTACTTGCTTTATTTTTAGATTTAATT
This sequence comes from Garcia nutans, assembly GCA_947685225.1. Taxonomy (NCBI): domain Eukaryota; kingdom Viridiplantae; phylum Streptophyta; class Magnoliopsida; order Malpighiales; family Euphorbiaceae; genus Garcia; species Garcia nutans. The sequence goes on along the minus strand of CANTUV010000024.1, from coordinate 6,815,829 downwards.
ATGTAGTTCATTATATGCTTTGATTTATTTGCAATGCTTGATTTAATGTATCATGGATGAATATTTATTATATATTTTGATTGGTGTTTAATATCTTTGATGAATGATTTAATTATGATGAATAGTTATTTAATTACTTTTATTGATTTATTTTGATCTAAATATCTTTGATGAATGATTTAATTATGATGAATGGTTATTTAATTACTTTTATTGATTTATTTTGATTTCCAAACGTTGTAAGAGGTATGTTTCCACTTTGTGGGTATCTCATTAATTAAGTTATATGTAATTTAAATTGCTTTTATATTTTAGACCAATGTAAAGGACATGTTTCTACCTTATGGTGGGAGTCCTATTTAGCTTAGACATGGATGATGTAAGGGCATGTTTCCATCTTCGGATGGTTGTTCATTTATTTGTTTTACTTGAACATTGCTTTGATTTTAATATAATGATGCTTTATTTTAATTGTTGCATGTAATATGGATAATATTATTATATTTAAGAATTTTATAATATTAAGACCTGTAAAGGAGGCCGGTTCCAATGAAACGGGCATTGTGGGGATGCTGGGCCATTTCTCACCTTCCCCACATGTACCCAACTTTTCGAACCCATTAGGAGGTTGGGGATTCTTTAGGAATTGAGTCATCCACCCCTTTCTTTTTCTCAGCCCGTTCGGGTGGCGACTTCATTTTCTCTAGACTTAGGTTCGTGTTCTCTAAGGCCCCGAGCCTAAACAGTGTCGAAGTTGCAAGAACCATACCCCTGGCAACTCATCATGGAAAATATCTAGAAACTCGGCAACTGTGAGTATACTGTCAAGCTGGGACCCCACTACTCTGGTATCTATAACATGAGTAAGATAAGTCTCACATCCCTTTCGAATAATCCTCCTAGCTGAAACAGCTGAAACAAACATGGATGAAAGATACCTCTGCTTACTAGATACCATCACATCCCTACCATCACGTGTTCTCAAAGTAACACATTTCTTCTGACAATCTACCACAGCCCTATGCCTGGATAACAAATCCTTGTCCAAAATCAGATCATACTTCCTGAAAGGAATCTCAATCAGGTCACCGAGAAACTCCTCATCCTGAACAACAACTGGGCTATCTCGGTGCACCTTGCTCACCAAAACACTATTCCCTAAAGGATTTATGACCAAAATATCAAATCCTAAGGACTCAGAATACAAATCACTCACAGGCAAGATGAATGCACTGATGTAAGAATGAGTCAACCCAGGGTCTAATAATGTAAGAAATGAAGTACCAAATAAAGTAAAAGTACCAACAATAACAGCTGAAGCATCCAACTGCCTCTGCATCACATAAACCCTCTGTGATGGTCCTCTCTCATTTGGTGTACTACCTCTAGCTGTATAACCTCCTCTCTGACTAGTCTCAGATCAACCACCTCTACTAAAACCTCTGCCACCACGACCCCCTCTGACACTGGGTCGAGATACTGCAGTATCTGTCTATCTATCCTCTGGTAGCTCTGGACAATCTCTGATAAAATGGTATGAAGATCCACATCTAAAACACACTCCCGAAGCACCTCTCCACCAGCAAACACCTCTGTGTGCTTTACCACAATGAACATAAGTAGGTGGAGTAGGCCTCTCAGCCACTGGGGTTAGAGCACTAGCCACTGAAACTACAGGTCTCTATCTCTGTCTCCACTACAGTACTGAGCTGCCAAACTACCCCTGGCTCCTACTGAACCTCTGAAAATATCCCTCTTGGCCTCTCTTCACTGATGAAGATCCTGCCTCACTCTAGGGTCACCTAGCTCTGGTCTCCTCAATCCTGGCAGCTACTGCAAGACTCTGTGCTCTCTCTACACTCCTGGCAGCTGCAACCAACTGAGAAAAATCTTGATATCAAAAGCCTGCTATGATACACATGATAGAAGGTCTCAGCCCCTCCTCAAATCTCCTACACCTGTCATTCTTGTCAGAAATGATCCCACCAGTATAATGACTCAACTCAGAAACTCCATCTTCTTTGCATCCTTATACTCCCTCAGAGTATACTTCTGCTCAAATTCCGGCAAGAAATCATCATAAGTCAGGACTGGTGGATCATCCAGAGCATGTAAAACCTTATTCCACTAATCATATACATCCCTCTACAAAGGAGATCTTGCATAATCAAACTTCTCTTCTAGACTAGCCTGTAACTGAATGAACACTCTCTGAACCCTTTCTAGCCACTACTCTGCTACAGCAGGGTCTGTAGTACCAACGAAGTCCTCAGCTTACCATACTTCTTCACAGGCAACTGCGGCTGCTGCTACTGAACTGGAGCCTGCCTCAACAACTCTACCATATGTCATACCCAGCTAGGCGGAATCTCATCAGTTGCTAGTCTCACAGGCATAGAAACAGACGCCTCACCAACAGACACAACTCTAGCTCCATCTCTACCCTCATCAAGAGCCACACTCTCTGCACTACCCTCTGCAGACTGATGCGTCCGAGACGCCATAACTACCTATATCTGCAAACACAGCAGAAATTACTATATCAGAGATCAAAAACTGCTAGTGTCAATACATGTATTACAATTGAAAACTATTTTCAAATCCCCTATTTTCTCTCTCTAACCCACCTAGGTCGAGAACCTCAAACCTAGGCTCTGATACCAAAATAAATGTAATACCATTATATTCTATATACGTACAATATATATTTTCAGTATATGTAAAATACGCATATACAGTACAAAAATGTCACAGACCGGTTTAATAAAAATTTTCACATTTCTAATTTAAAATTTCAAATACTAAATATATAAAATTAAATAGTATATAAATATTCTTTACTTGTTATTGGAACTCAAAATAAACATTTTATATGAAAATTTCTGGAAAAAATTTGCCAGAGTTTTGTCTATAATTTGAACATCCCAAAATTTAGCAAAACATAACCTGCATCAAAAAATACTCCCAAATAATTTCAAATCACCATTTCACCCATACTCCTCAATTTCACCAAGTTTCTCAAATAAACATTTTATATAAATATTCTTTATAGTTTACAATACATAAAATCTAAAAACATGATATAATATACATAATACCCAAAATATACAATAACATAATATATATATATATATATGCTGCTGATAGTGTTTTTGATCTTGATATCAACTCTACAAGCACAACCACAAGTCTAGACCCGACCTGGTCTAGAAGAACTCTCCAGCTCAGCCGAATCTACCTCGTCACCTGTGCGATGTAAATAATCACGCTAAACCAAAAACCTAATAATACAAACTTGATAATAATAAAACTCAAATGCAATGCCAATGCACAATGCATATGGATATCACATCTTTCCATTTTCTCATACTTTTCAAATATTTCACAATCCACAATTCACATAAAAATAAACACAAACATGGGCCCAAAGAAAACTAATATGCTATTCAAATTTCAGAGTTAATATTTTAGTCTATAATGACACTATGTGTCTAGCCCCATAGGCAAAATATCAATGTAATAGTCCAACTAGGTCTGAACTTATGACCTGGTCATTTCACCCAGTCCAACTTCAATGGCTTATTTTTAAGGCTTACGACCTGGTCATTTCACCTCAAAAATATTTTTACAGTGACGCCCAGCGTCTAGCCCGTAGGCAAATCATAGGCATGCCGCCAAACACAGAACTCTGAAAATTGAATAACATACTAGGCACACAATTTATTCATATTTCTCATTTATATCGATAATCATTTCATTTCATTATGTTTCCACATATCTCATTACATTATACCATATTTTTGCATTTACAACACATTACCCAATTACATTAGGTATTTCCACATAATTCACATATTAATCACATTTAATGTAATCTAGCCAATACCAATGACTTTTTAACAATGCACTTAATGCATACACAATAATGGCATTACCCAAACACTTTGGGTTATTTTCACATAATACACATATTTCATATTTTATACAATTTAGCCATTATCAATGGTTTTTCACAATGCATTTAACACATATATGACATTACAAATGTCATAGCACATTATTCATACATAATCAATGTATCAAGTAGCTTAACACATTTTTCAACCAAAATGTGTTAAGCCCAAATGTCATGCAAACATAACCAATGTATTCAAAGTTTGTACTTACCTTAAATAGCAACCAAAACAAGCTTAAAACAACCTCCAATCCTATCCTTCCAACTTGTCCTTCACCACTTGGATGAAGCAAATCAACCTCCCTCAATGCGTAAACCAAATATGATAGCAAAAAACCATTTAGTATCACATTTAATGGCATTTCCAATATTAAACCATAATTAAACCCCATCCAAGAAAAAATCCAAAATTTAAGGCTAACCTCACTTTAACTTTGGATTCTCATACTAGGCCATTCACTTTAATATATTAAGTTTATTTATATTATTAGAAACATATTTTAATACATTTAAACCATTTACATTACAAAAACACACTCTTATACACAAAACCCTAAAATGACATAACCTTCCCCCATTGAAGGTTTTCCATTCCAACACAATCCATTAATCATTTTAAGCTTATATGCATCACTTATATCACCAAACAACAAGATTAAACCAATAAAACTATACAATTCAACAACTTTGGAAAAATCATTTTCCAAAACCCTAAATCACACTTCCATTCTCGAACTCCAACCAAACACAACCAAATCCAATATTTTACTTTAAACTACTTGTTTAAGCACCAAAACAACTTATTTGGAATTAATTTGCACAATTAAAATATATGATTCCAAGAATCCAAATTTTTCATAACTCTAAATTCTCTCTCTTCACCCAACTCATCCCAAACTTAATTCTTTCTTCCATTTAACTTGAAAATCATTAATAATTAATCAAAATAGCTTCATTCATACCCAATTAAACAATTAAATCATGCTAATAAAAAATTCCAAAATCCACATATTCATACATTCATAGAAAATCAAAAATTAAGAAAAGAAGCATACTAAACTATTGGAAATCCACCAAAATTTCAATTAATTCTTAAAAATTCTTGTTAAAATGAGTATTTGGATGAAGAAAAATCACTCCCATGGCCATGGAATTTCATTTTTTTTTGAAGAAGACTAATTTTAATTTTCTCTTTCCTTTCATCCTTTAATTATAACCATATATATATTATTTAATATTTTAATAATTATTTATTTAATAAATTAAAAGTCCAAAAATTTCTCTTCATTCAAAAATTATTTATTTTTAATTTATTTAAATAATTTTAAGTTTATAATATATAATTACCATTTTACCCTTAGACTTTTGACTTTTCTTTTAAAAAGTGTTGACTTTTATATGTTGTATATATATCATATATATATTTCATTTTTTCATTTAAAATCCCTTCATTTTTCATTTAAAATCATTAATTTAATTTATCCAATTTAATTATAATATATTTTATCAAATTTCAAAAATTAGAAATTTTTAAAAAAATTTAGGATATTACACCTCCCATAGCTTGAAGTGTTGCTCATTTTATTTTGTTTTCTTTAGTACTCAATTGGAACAATTATGTCTTTAAAATTATGTTTGTTCGAATAAATTATTTTTATTAAATTTTTTATGGTCTTTGTTCATTTTGGTGCTCAACTGATAACGAATCTAGCTTGATATTCATAAATTAGTATATCTATGCATCATGATTTGAATGGCTTTACTAGGTGAGAGAATTGTTCTACAACATTGAGTTGTGAATGCTTACTTAGAGAGGGCTCTTACATAATTATGAGTGTCTAGGTCCTAGACAATCTTAGAGCATGCTTTGACAAACTTTTAAGGCAAAATTAAACTCTACTTATTTAAAGGAGAGATGATCTAGGCATTGTTTGGTTAGCTAACAAATTATCCACCCAATTAAATATCAATCCCTAGTTGTCCCTTTGAGCTTTCATAAATTTTAGCTTACTCTTTATTGGCTAGTAAGCCTAATAACCTACCTTGAGCTGTTGTTACACTTTTGGTAAGTCTTATGATCACTAAGGAACAAAAGAAAAAGAAAATAAAATACAAAAGGTAGTTCAAAAAGCCAACCGAGTTTTCCTTTACCTAAAGCAGTATAAGGCAAAGATAGTTTGACTTAAATTGTTCCAACTCAACTAGAAATTCAACCAAAATTAGAGAGATAGAAGAAAGGTCATCTAGTTCTTAAAAGTCCTATACTTGACAGTCCTACAGGGAAGAAGGATAAAATGCTAATAAAAAGAGAGAGAGAGAGGGAAAAGAAGAAAAGGGAAGGAATATGGATACTAAACGTTTTACAAAGGCAAAGATTATCCTAATCAAAATCCAGATTTATGTCAAGAAGAAAGAAGAATGTTCAAAGCTCTATCCTTTCATGCTTCCAACTGTCTAAATAAGAAATTTGTAGTATGAGGATTTGCCCAGAGTGTCACAACGGCTTCAACTTACAAATGACTTTCATTTAACCCGTGTCCCTTATAGACCCCGTTTTAAGCTTATTAAAAACCTGTTGATCTCTCTTGGTAGGCAGAGTCTATTAGCGGAGATAGTTTGAATAAGCATGCATATGAGATAGAAAATATTTAAACTCCACGAGACCTTTGGCTAAGTAATATGTATGTGCCTATCTGAAGTACAACAGTTCTTGCTTAAATAAAAATGATTCTCGAGTTTAGTACGGTAACTAGGGTTGTCATATTATAGATATGTTAATTTAGAAAATCGAGTCCTAAGGTACAATGACATTGATTTGACAAAGTCAACATTTGATTTTAAAATTAACAAAAAACTATTTTCTTATTGTATAAGCCTTCAAGTTAAGGAAAGTATGTTGAACCATCGAACCTCAAAGGATACACTGAGCAAAGTAAATGATTATTGGCAAGGTTATGAAGAAGCTATCAACTGATGTGCTGAATCATAGTTTGAAATGGATGTATCTCTGCTGCTTGGGGTCTCCACCACTCATGTTTTCAACATCTTGAAGATAAAAACCATAAATAGTCTTTTGTCATTCCAATACAAGACCTGAATGAGCATCTGGAAGGAACCAATGAGAACACTTCAGCTGAGCACCTCGGTCTGTGAGCCGATGGAACCACTGTAAGTAATATTCATGTAATACCCCGATTTCTGATGTGCTTTGAAATAGTAGTTATGAGCGAGTATGTTGGAGAAATAGGTAAAGAAAATATAACAAGAGATAGATGTGTATGAAGGATGTTATATATATATATATTGTATTTTAAATATATGGGAAATGTAAATACAATTTATAAGACATATACATATATCAACATATACACCATATATACATGATGTATACAGTGGTGTAGGAAAAGTAAATTTTAAATAATTAGTTAATAACAATAAAAATAATGATAATAATGACAAGAGAAAGGAGAAATGAAAGTCAAAAGAAAGACAAATATTATGGGTGGGAAAATTTAGGTGGAAATAATTATATTATTTTATATATATAAGGATGAAAATTGAAAAGAGAGTTTTCTCTCTTTCTTTCTTTCTTCTTCTTCTTCTTCTTCTTCCTCTTTGAACGTGGGAATAGAGAGAGAGAGAGAGAGAGAGAGAGAAGAGTTTGATTTTGTTCATATACACATCAAATTCATAAGAGTCTTAAGAGAATTGAAGGTGGATATTGAAGATTTGGCAAAAAATTCAAGTAAGTGCTCTTTTCCTTGAATTGATTTTTATAGATTTTGAGTTTATATGTGATATGGTTAGTGAGAGAAAGTGATGATTAATTGAATATTATGATGATAATGAAATATTAAAGTATATATATATATATATGTTGAATTGGTGCTTAGATGATGAAAATATGATTATTTGTGAGGATGATGATGAGTATTTGAAATTGAGGAATAAGGGTGATAAGGAAAAGAGTAAGGGTTTAGTATAAATGAATTATATAATGTTTATTATTATGATATGTTGGAGCTATATAAGTGTTGAATTGATGGGTGAATTATGAATATAAATTAAGATGATGATTAAGGGTGTTGTAGTATTGATTTTGGAATGATTGTGTTTATGGATGAGAGTTTGAAATGCAGAACTTTTGCTTAACATGGTCAGTGACACGGTCGTGTCGTTGGGCGTGTCAACGGTGCTGAGTATAATGTTGATGACACAACTATTAACACGGCCATGTCTCTGGATGTGTTGTGGCTACTGTGAGATAAGATAATTAACATGGCCATGAACACGCCCGTGTTGTTGGGTGTGTCAATGTTTCTATAAGACAGAATGAATGACATGGGCAGTGACACGCCCATGTCATTGGACGTGTCAATGCTTCTATATGAGTTAATGACACGATCATTAACATGCCCGTATTGTTGGGCGTGTCACTTGAGAATAACTCTTTTTGTTATTTTTCATTTGTAATTCATATTTAAATGATTTAAATGTTAAGAATGCCTTAGAATGTGATACTAAATGGTTGTTTATGATCACATTTGGTATAGGCATTGAGAGAGAGTAGTTTTCCCAATCTTAGTGTTGAAGGGCAACTTGGAAGAGAAGGTTAGAGGAAGTTTTAAAGCTTATTTTGGAGTGTTTCATAAGGTAAGTACAAACTTGAAATAATTGCTTATATTTGCATGGCATTTGGACTTAACACATTTGGTTGGAAGATGTGTTAAGTTACTTACTACATTGTTGGTGCATGAGCAATATGCTATGATTTGTATAATGTGAACTAAGTGCAAAATATGATAATGCAATTTGTTGTGTGTATATTAAAAAAAATGATATGTAAAGTCATTGGTGATGGCTATATTGATAAGTGAGATATTTGAAACATTGTGCCTAGTTCAACATGAGAAAATAAGAAATGAATTGATATCAATATAAATGAGAAATATGAATAAATTATATGTCTAGTATGTTATTCAATTTTTAGAGTTATGTATTTGGCGGCATACCTAAGATTTGCCTATGGGCTAGACGCTGGGCGTCACTGTGAAAATGTTTTTGAGGTGAAATGATCAGGTCGTAAGCCTCAAAAATAAGTACTTAAAGCTAGGCTGGGTGAAATGACCGGCTCGTAAGCTCAGACATAGTTGGATTATTACATTGATATATTGCCTACGGGGCTAGACACATGGTGTCATTATAGACCAAAACAGAAACTCTAAAATTTGAATAGCATATTAGTTATCTTTGGGCCCATGTTTGTGTTTGTTTTATGTGAATTGTGAATTGTGGAATAATTGAACAATATATTAAGATATAATGTTATGAGATATATAATGGTGATCATGGAATGATATTAACATAACACATAAACAAATTACTGAAAAGGAATGTGGCTTAAGAAAATATGCTAAATGATGAGAAATGAATTGTTGAAAGACTTGAGCAGAGCTAACTTTTGATATTAAAAATGAGATTATGGAAATATAATATGATGTGTAATATGTATATGGATGTGGAAATTGTGAGTATTATTTCATGAATATTATGAAAAGCCATCGAATTGTGACTAATGTTAAAGATATATATAAACTGTAAAATTAGTGAAAAGATATGAAAAGTGCATTGAAAATGGAAAAACATGATAAGAATATGATGAAAAATGATGTTAGTATGTGAGTATGAATTTCTGTAATGTATGTATATAATATTTATTTGTACTACTAAGCTTTCGAGCTTAGCGCAGTTGTGTAAATTGCTCGGGTGAGTAGATGGTTGATCTGGGAGTCAAATAGTTATGCCACGAGAAGAGTAAGAGTATTTCGAGACTAACTAGAAGGTGGTGCATACATGTATAATTTTATTATACTGTATTTTGATAAAAATGTATATGTACATAAGTGAATTTCAAAAAAGACGATGTAATTTATATATATGTAATATAATCCAAAGTATAATGGTAGTGTTAATATTCTTTAATTAAAAATGTATCATTTTTATGGAACTAAGATAAGGGATTTGAAATAATACTGAAATGTGACATCCTTATATTTTATATACGTATTGTATGTATACAGGGTATATGTATAGTACTTATATAGAGTATATGAGTGTTACAATTATTTATTAGAAGAAATGGTACTCGTTCGCTTCTTAAGACTCTTTTAAGGGAGGTCACGGGTTCGAATGGGGAGGCGACTCTTAATTGAGCCAAATAAGTAAATCTTGCCGTGGGCCCATGAGGGGAAGCGGACTATAGTGGTCCAGTGCTTAGAAGGCTGGGCCAGAGGCTAGCAGTTTGGGCTAGAGGCCAATTAAGACTGGACTGCTACAATTCATGCATATCATGCATACATGAGCATATCACACTGCATTTTGTTGTATTGCCTATCCTTTGTCAAAGTGAATAACAATACTCTATGAAGTAAATATGAAGTAGATATGGAATTAGAGAGGCATGGAAGGCCCATTGCTTGAGGAAGCTTCAGTCATTTTGCAAAAGAAGAAATGCATGCTTATGCGAGAAACTAGACAATACAAACATCAATATGAGCGTGCATGGGAAAAATCGTTGGTTTGAGCCTATGCAGGGGCAAAACTTTCTCTTTTCAATTTTTGAGCTTATGCGTATGCAAAATATTTTTAGACTCACTTTTAATATTTTACCACGTAGGGGGCAAGGAGAAGATATAAGGGGCTAGCTAAAAAATAGCTGAATTTTTTGCAAAAGGAAGAACAAAAAGAACAAAACGAGAAGAAAATAAGAACCCCAAAAGAAATGAAGATGCAAAAGATAAAAGATCAGTCCAGCTAGAAGAGCTAAAGCCAATAGAGGACATATGTGTAAAAGGATGAATATCCAATTTAAAGGGTGAAGACCCGAAGTCCAAAGGATGAAAATCCAATTTAAAAGGTGAAGACCCGATGCTAAGGATGAAGATTCATTTTAAAGGGTGAAGACCCGACGCCTAAAGGATGACGATCCAATTTAAAGGGTGAAGACCTGAAGTCTAAGGATGAAGATCCATTTTAAAGGGTGAAGACTCGACGTCCAGAGGATAAAGATCCATATTTTAGGGGTAAAGACCTGATCTCCAATGGATAAAGATCCATGTTTTAAGAGTAAAGACCCAATCTCCAATGGATAAAGATCCATGTTTTAAGGGTAAAGACCCGATTTTCAATGGATAAAAATCCATTTTGAAGGGTAAAGACCCAATCACTAATGGATAAAGATCCATTTTTTATGGGTAAAGACCCACAATCCATTAAAGAATAGAACAGTTGGTTAGAAGGAAGCCAGAATTCTCAACTGATAAGGGTCAGTCAAATCTAGTCTCGGATTCAAGTACCCAAATAAAATTCAGTCTCGGGTCCAAGTACCTAGTCTCGGATCCAAGTACCCAAATTCAATTCAGCCTCAGGTCCAAATACCCAAATTATTTTTGAGTTTAGAACTCACTTGGGTTCATAACCCAAATCATTTTCGAGTCTAGAACTCATCCGAGTCCAGAACCCAAATTATTTTTGAGTCCAGAATACATCCGAGCCTAGAACCCAAATCATTTTCAAGTCTAGAACTCACCCGGGTCTAGAACCTAAATCTTTTTTTAGTCCAAAACTCATTTCGGGTCCAAAACCCAAACCATTTTTGATCTCGGGTCAAGCCAAAATCAACTCAAAATCATGTTGCTTTTCACTCTCTTCTACTGAAGTCTCAGATCGTTCAAGCAGGGGCAAACTGTAGACCATTGATTTTGGCCTTGACTAGTTCGTTGCTTGAGTCATAAACCTTTTGATTATATGGTATAATGGTTGAACCTTTATAACCTTAAAGATGTTTGTTTTGAAGATTCAATCGGCTCTAATTTGATGTTAGAGCATTCGGGGGTGTGTTAAAGTCAAATCGGGCCTTCCAATTCCATATGGGACAGCCCATATCAAATTGGGATGCCCCAATTCAATATGGGATAGTCCCACATCGAATTGGGACTTTCCCAATTCGATATGGTGACCTTGAAGCCAATTTTGGTATGGAGATGGGCTCCATATCAAATTGGGTCCTTCCCAATTCGATATGGACCTATATTTTGACAAATTAAAATTGATTTCACTTTGAGATGGTCTCAGTTTGCTTGGTTTGAGTCCGATATGGTATCAATTTCCTACAAATTCAAGTTCTAATTCGATATGCATTAGAGGATTCATTTTTAAAATGGAAAATTCCCACGACTTTTAAACCTAATGCATGCACACACTTATAAACAGAGACTTTAAAAAACCTAGAGAGGGGGGATGAACTTTTGGAGCTTCAACAGACTTGGAACTGTAATAGACTTTGAACTAGAGCAACCACCAATAGGGAGCAACTATTAGCATCTTTTAGCAAGAGGAAGTAATGAGGACTTTTCAACTTTTAACTTCAGCAGACTTTGGACCTTCAACAACTTTTAGGCAGTAAAGAAAAGAGAGATGAGAGCAGTTTACAAAACCTTGATTATTAAAAAGAGGAACACAGAGAGAGAGTGAGAAAGGAGCAACAAAGACTAGAACTGATAATTAAAAAAAAGGGACAGTAATCATAATCAAGGCAGTGTCAAGGCAATTGCCAAATTGCCAAAGTTCAACCGAAGAAATAACTTGATTCAGGCAATAGTAAATATCAACAAAGTTTGATTCAAACGCTTTAAAATTCGGTGGAACCTTCAAGCGTAGGTACAATCTTCTAAACTCTCCAAAATCATAACAACTTCCATTTACTATTATTATGGATTTCATATATGTGGTTTAGTTTAAACACGTCTAATAAGTTCTATTTGATAACACTGTCAATTTATATGCGCTGTGTCTTCATGGAAACAGATTTAATAGCCATGTCTCGTATTAGTGTCAATATTAAATAGTTATTAGGGTTTATACAATGACTAAATATTTATCAAAACCCTAAACTCTAATATTATTTTCATAAACATTCCAAACCCTAATTTTGTTTAAGAAACCCTAATTTAAGATGTAAACCTAAATTTATATTTTTATTGCTTTATTTAAGTTTAGATGCATGATTTATTATATGTCTTAATAAATAGTTTATTTTTATTTGATTTTATGATGAATGATCAAATATTTGTTATTTGATTTATTTTTAGTTTCAAGGAATTGTAATTTTCACATTGTGGGTACCTCATTTATTAAGCTTCATGCAACTTAATTTATTTCAATTATAAAGGATATGTTTCCACCAATTGGCGGGTATCATATTTTATTTGTTTTTTTTGAACATTGAACAATTGTAAAGGCATGCTTCCATCCATGGATGGGTGCCTATTCATTTATTTTGTTTGAATTTATTGTGATTTTAATAAAGTATTTATTTATTCTTGTGATCACATGTAGTATGGATAATGTCATTATATTTAAGAATTTTATAATATTAAGACCTGAAAAGGAGGCCGATTCCAATGAACCGGGCACTGTGAGGGTGCTGGATCATTCTCACATTCCCTACGCGTATCCAACTTTTCGAATCCAATAGGGGGTTGGGGATTCCTTAGGAATCGAGTCATATCCCTTTCTATTTTTTTGGCCCATCCGGGTGGCGACACTATTTTTTTCGGGTTTAAGCTTGTGTTCTCTAAGGCCCTGAGCCTAACAGTGCCAAAGTCGCAAGAACCATTCCACATGAGAGTGGGGGCAAAAATCCCCGCTCACAGTAGAGAAAACAAAAGATTACATGATATGCCGTCAAATCCGGTCTTGTGGCAAATATCAAACTCCATGTAAAAATACCCAAAATCTAGACCTGGTCAGGTCTAGCAGAACCCTATGAATCTATCATGTCACCTACGCGATAAAAATTCAATCGCACTAAGCTAATAGCTCGGCGGTATATACTTTGATAATAATAAAAATTATGTAAAAATAATGTAATGTGAACTTCTTTAAAACACATCATGATTCATGCTTTTATGTGCATGATTAATGCTTTTATGTGCACACATTTTCAAGAGTTACACCAAAATACCATAATCACATGCATTGGGCCCAAGTAACCTTGTATAATATTCAAGTTCTAGTGATATTATTTTGGTCTGTCATGGCACCTATGTGTCTAGCCTTGAAGGCAAATAAAATCATAAAAGTGACACTCAATGTCTAGCCCCGTAAGCAAGTAATATCATCAATAGTGACACCTAGTGTCTAACTCCGAAGGCAATTCATATAATAGGCATGTCATATCTATATCACCAAATACAACACTCTGGAACATAATATTATATGAGGTAAATATACATCATATCATATTATCACTTAAACTTAGCCAATTTCATTATTTCTTCATCTTTCAACACTTTTTCAACATATTTCTCAATTTCCATATTTTTAACCATAAATATCACATTCTTTGTCACTAATGGCTTAATGACACTTTCTCACATTAACACACAATAATACCATTAGCCATTTTACAATAGCTTAACAATTCATACATTATTCATATTATACATTTAACACAAAGCTATACACTTTACATGTGAACATTTACATCAAAGAAGCATAGCACAAACATCAACATACAATATAACATGTCAATTTAATGAAAATTTAACATATATTTATCAAAGTATGTACTAACCTCCAATTATGGCTACTTCCTAGCCAAATTCACTCCCACTCCTTCATTTTCTAAAATGTTCTTCACCTCTTTAATTGAGCAACTTGGCTCTACTAAATTCCTATCCAAATTGTGAGTTTATATAAACCATTAGAAATATAATTCTACTCATTTTAACTACTCAAACTTAAATTATCATATTTCTAGCCAATTTCCAATATTAGCCCTAATGCTCTCTAATTTCGAAATTCTATTCTAATCAATTCTAAATCAAGTTTTAATCTTATATATATCATTAGCATAATATTCTAAGTCATTTTAATGGCTTAAACCTCAATTTTATCCATTCTTTACAATTTCTACCAAAACCCTAAATTCATTACTACTTCATCCAAATTCCCACAAAACCTATCCATTTCAACCATTCAACCTTAGAATCATTATCCCTACATCAAAATAACATCATTGCATATCATTTAAACAATTATCTAAAGCTCCTTCAAAACCACAATTCACACATACTCAAAAACTTGAAGAAATCTATCCAAAAACTAAAGAAAACTTACTTATTACTTAGGATATCACCAAAACTATCTTCAATCCTTGAAAATCCTTGTAAAACTTGTTGTATGGAAGAGGAAAAATCCTCCTTGTGCTTCCATGGTGAAATCGGCCTAAAGGAAGAGAAGAAGAAGATGATGGAAATTATTATTTTTTAATTTCTTTCTTCTTTTATTCCTAACCATATATATATATATATTTAAATATTTAAATATTTACTTAATAATTATTAATTCAAAATTTCCATCTTCCATAAAAAATAATTTAATTTTTATTTATTTATTAACTTTTAACTTTTTTATCTTTTACTTTTTGACTTTTACCATTTCACCCTTTTCATCAACTTTTGTCTTTTATTGAAATTTATATTTTAGGTATTTTATATATACCCAACATATACATTATGTATTTTCTCTTTCCAACAGATGAATTAACCTTCTAAATTATTTATTTAATTATATTTTAATAAAAATATGGGTGTTACAAAAAGAGCTAGCCTTTGAAACTTATATCTTTAGAAATTAAAGTTTGCAAACTTTTAATTGGTTATTTGATTGCTAATTTTGGATCGGTAGATTCAAAGATATTAGGTTTCAAAGTTTACCCCATAAAAATCATTTTTGAAAAAAATTCTAGATCCAAGATTGAAGATGATCCAAACAATATGTCATTTTAAGTAAATGACATGTCACATACTATCTCATTCTTGTTGTCATTTGCTCTTATCTTAATTAATTAATTAATAATATATAAAGACTTCTACTGGGAATCAAACCTAAGAAGCAAGGATTGAAGAATTTAACCTTTACCATCAAATACATATAAAGACTTCTACTGGGAATTAAACCTATTGGGATGATGCATTATTAACTATCACTTTTGTACTTAATCATATGCCCTTCAAATTAGTTACGTCAATGCTATATAAGTTATGGACTAACCATAAACCAAACCCAAGTTTATTAAGACCTTGGGGATGTGTTGCTTATTCTCATGAACCTTCCCACTAATATGAAATTAAGTCTAATAAGGAAGAAATGTATCTTCATAAGATATTCTAAATAATCCAAAGGATATGTTTTCATTGGAGAGCAAACAAGTGACCATGTGACTGAATTTGAATCACGAGACGTTATATTCTTAAAAATAAATTCCTAAAATAGGAAGAGATAGGTCAAGACCTAACTCTATATGAAACTTTGAACTAAATTGCTTCTGCTATAAACACTTAACTGGATCCACTTCTAAGTGGGAGCAATTCAAGAAATCATGAATTGGTTTTATATAAAATAATCTCAATTGCAACTTATAGTGGACCCAACCATGAATATTGGTCCAAGTGAGGGTAATATAAACATTGATAAATCAATTTATCAATCTCAAATATGATGAATGAGTCATAAAAGTATTCCCATCGTTGCTTTGAAATTGAAGAGGAAGCTTTTATAGTTACTTCACAAGATGAGGAAGAGCCAAAGAATCTACATAAGGCTCTTAATTGTCTTACTAAGGAAAAATGGATGAAAGCAATGGAAGAAGAGAAGGAGTCTATAAGGTCAAACTAAGTTTGGGAATTGATTGATCTTCCAAAAGGATGAAAAGCCATTGAAAATAAATAAGCCTTTAAAATCAAGCAAAAAAAAATCTAATGATTTAGTTGATAAATACAAGGCTTGTCTAGTGGCGAAAGTGTATACATAATAAGAATGAATTGATTATGAAGAAACCTTTTCCCTTGTGAGATTTACCTCAGTACACCTCATATTGGCTATTGTAGCAAACATAGATCTTGAGTTACATCAAATGGATGTAAAGACTATTTTTTTCTCAATGAAGAATTAAAAGAATAAATTTACACGAAATAACTTATGAGTTTCATTAAAAAAGACCAAAAAGATAAAGTGTGTTGATTGTTGAAATTAATTTATGGCCTTAAAAAGTGTTCTTGGCAGTGCTGTATTAAATTTCACAATGCTATCATAACGAATGACTTTGTTATGTTTTATGAAAATCACAATGTATATGTAAGAGATCAAAAGATAAATTTGTTATCTTGTTAGTATATGTAGATGATATATTAATAGTCGTGAAAGATAAAGATTTTGTTGTTCCTATAAAAATTGGTTATCATCCACTTTTTAAATGAAAGATATAGGTGAAGCTGTATATATTCATTTAAGATTTCAAGAAATTGGTCAAAGAAATTATTATCTTTGTCACAAGAGCCATACATAAAGAAAAATCTTGAATGATTTAATATGCAAAATTGTAAACCCACAGATATTCCTATTGCAAGGAGTGATGCTTTGAGTCACAAATAATTTCCTAAGACTCCAAAAGAGAAAGATAAAATGAAAAGAGTTTCATATTTTATTGTTGTTGGAAGTCTAATGTATGTAATGATGTGTATAAGACTTGATATTTATTTTGCCTTTGGAATGGTAAGTAGATATCAATCCAATCAGGGCCAAGCAGATCGCTCAGTAGTTACAAGAATTCAAAATTGTCTAAAAGGTACTATTGATATCAAGGAAGTGATTTTCATATTGAAGGTTATACATAATTATGAGCGGGGATTTTCACCCCCACTCCCATGTGGAATGGTTCTTGCGGCTTAGGCACTGTTAGGCTCAGGGCCTTAGAGAACACGGGCCTAAGCCCGGAGAAAATGGAGCCACCATCTGGATGGACCGAGAAAATAGAAAGGGATAGATGATTCGATTTCTAAGGAATTCCCAACCCCCTAATGGGTTCAGAAAGTTGGGTACATGTGGGGAAGGTAAGAAATTGCCCAACACCCTCACACGCCCGGTTCATTGGAACCGGCCTCCTTTTCAGGTCTTAATATTATAAAATTCTTAAATATAATGATATTATCCATACTATATGCAACATAAGAATAAACAAATACTTTATTAAAATCACAACGATGTCGAAATAAAACAAACAAATAGGCACTCATCCATGGATGGAAACATGCCTTTACAATTGTCCAATGTCCAAAACTAAATAGGACACCCACCGAAAGGTGAAAATGTGTCCTTTACATTAGTCTCAAAATATGAAAGTAATTTAAATTACATGAAGCTTAGATAATGAGGTACCCAATCTTGGAAACATACCTCTTACATTATTAATAGACAAATAATAATAAAGAAAATATTCATCCATGATAAACAAATCAAACATTGAAAATAAATTGATCATCAAGACATATAATAAACTACATAATTAAATCTAGAACTAAATAAAGTAATAAATGTATAAGTCTATAGTTTACATATTAAATTAGGGTTTTGGAATTAATATAAATATTATTTAGAATATTTAGGCTACTGTGAAGGTTTTTTGTAAAAATGAAAATTGATTACGATTTTGTAATTCTAAGAAAATAATAGGGTTAAGGTTAATTAAATTAGGATTTAGGGCTAATATCATGCAATTAGGATTTTGAGATTTTAAATGAATTTAGGTTGGGACTTTTATGAAAACAGAATTAAAGTTTTTGAAATTAAAACACCTACTGTGATAATATTTAACAAAGTGAGGCTACTGTGCCTTTTTTTTTTAAAAAAATATATTATATGTTGGTTTTTATTGAATTATTGCATAAGTTTTTAGAGTTATAATTCATCAATTTTAATGGATCAATGGCTAATGGATGAAGATTATTTTTATGAACAAAGTTAGATAAACATACCTATGTTTGAAGGCTCTACCAAAATCTTTAGATAAAAATTCTGGAGTAGCTAACACCAAGACAATCACCACTTTGTTTGCTGCCTTGATTCTTGTCTTTTGCTCAAAATATTTTTGCTAAAAAATACCCAATGTTTAAGAGTCTCATTACTGCCAAGAAAAAGTCTCCTAATCCAAAAAAAGTCTCTCTGCCTCTTTTTAAAGTTTTCCAGTCCAAAAATTTCAAAGTCCCCCTTTTATTTTTTTAAGCTGTTATTTATAACAAAAATCTAATACTAGTTGATTAAGAAAATAAAAATGTTTAGGAAAATCTAATTAAAACTGAGTAACACACTGATTTACTAAAAATTACACGTGGGTTCGGGCGAGACTGCGTGCTGGGCGCCGTTGGCTGCTGGGCGAAATTGCGCTGGCAAAAATAGCTGTGGGGCAGCAATTTGCTACAGGCCCAAGCCTGCGGCGAATTGGCTGCTAGTAGCCAATTTGCCGCAGACCCAAACTGCGGAGAATTGGCTGCTAGCAGCCAATTGCTGCTTGTCGCGCGGTAGCACGGCAGCGTTGCCGCACGCCGCTAGCCGATCTGTTTGATTTTTTTTAATTTTTTTGCCTTTTTATTTTATTTTTATTAAAAATAAATATTATTATTAAAAATAAATAAAATAAATATTATAAATAATAAATAAAATAAATATTATATCATCAAAATAATTATTAAAATAAATAATAAATATTAAAATAAATAAATAATAAATATTAAAATAAATAATAAATACCATAAAAATTATTTTGGACTATTTTAAAATATTTGGACTGGACTTGCTAAAAAATTAGGGGTCTACAGTTTGCCCCCTGCTTGAATGATCTGAGAGTTTCAGTTAAAGAGAGTGAAAAGCAACATGACTTTGAGCAGATTTTGGATGAGGATGGGTTCTTGACCCGAGGATAAAAATGGTTTGGGTTATTGATCCGAAAAATTTTTGGGTTTTTAGACTTGGGACTGGGTACTTAGACTCGAGATTGGATACTTGGACCCGAGACTAAATTTTGAATTGGGTACTTAGACCTGAAAAAGATTTAGGTACTTAGACCCGAGACTAAATTTGATTTGGGTACTTGGATCTGAGACTAAATTGGATACTTTGATCCGAAATTGAATTGGATACTTAGGCCCGAGACTGGGTACTTGGACCTGAGATTGAATTAAATTTAGGTACATGGACCCGAGACTGGGTACTTAGATCCGAGATTAAATTTTGAGTGCTTAGACACGAGACTGGGTACTTGGACCTGAGACTGAATTTGATTTGGGTACTTGGACCCGAGACTGAATTTGATTTGGGTACTTGGACCCGAGGCTGAATTTGATTTATCCTTTATCAGTTGAGAATTCTGGCTGCTCCGACTATTCCATTCTTTAATGGATTGTGGGTCTTCACCTTCAAAATAGATCTTTATCCTTAGCATCGAGTCTTCACCCTTGAAAATGGATCTTCATCCTTGGAGATCGGGTCTTCACCCTTGAAAGTGGATCTTTATCCTTGGCATCGGGTCCTTGAAAATGGATCTTCATCCTTGGAAATCGGATCTTCACCCTTGAAAGTGGATCTTCATCCTTGGCATTGGGTCTTCATCCTTGAAAATGAATCTTTATTCTTAGAGATCGGGTCTTCACCCTTGAAAGTGGATCTTCATCCTTTAAGTTGGATCTTCATCCCTGGCAGGGTCTTCAACCTTCAAAATGGATCTTCATCATTTGGACTTCGGGTCTTCATCCTTTGAAATTGGATCTTCATCCTTGGCATCGGGTCTTCACCCTTTAAAGTGAATCTTCATCCTTGGTAGGGTCTTCACCCTTCAAAACTGATCTTCATCCTTGGAGATCTTTACCCTTGAAAGTGATCACCCTTCAAAATGGATCTTTATCCTTTGAGATCAGGTCTTTACCCTTGAAAGTGGATCTTCATCCTTGGCATTGGGTCTTCACCCTTGAAAACAGATCTTCATCCTTAGAAATCGGGTCTTCACCCTTGAAATTGGATCTTCATCCTTTAAGCTGGATCTTCATCATTGGCAGGGTCTTCACCCTTCAAAACAGATCTTCATCCTTTGGACTTTGGATCTTCACCCTTTGAAGTTAGATCTTCATCCTTAGCATCGGGTCTTCACCCTTCAAAGTGGATCTTCATCCTTGGAAGGGTCTTCACCCTTCAAAATGGATCTTCATCCTTTGGACTTCGGGTCTTCACCCTTTAAATTAAACCTTCATCCTTTTTGAAATTTTGTCCTATATTGGCTTTAGCTCTTCTAGCTGGACTAATCTTTTGTCTTTTGCATCTTCATTCTTTTGATAGTTCTAATGTCCATTCTTTTGCACTTTTTGCAAAAAATTCTGCCATTTTTTAGCTAGCCCCTTTATATCTTCTCCTTGCCCCTTGTGTGGCAAAAATATTGAAAGTGAGTCTGTAAATTTTTTATACACGCATAAACTCAAAAGATTGAAAGGAGAAATTTTGCTCCTGCATAGGCTCAGACCAAAGATTTTTTCATGCAAGCTTTAATTGATGTTTTTGTGTTGTCTAGTTCTTCGCATAAGTATGTATTTCTTCTTTTGCAAAATGACTGGAGCTTCCTCCATCAAAGAGCTTTTTATGCCCCCTGATTCAATATCTTTTTTTGATTCTTTACTTCACAGGGTATTTGCTGTTCACTTTGACAAATAATAGGTAACACAAGATGACAAAATGCAATGTGATATGCTCATTTATGCATGACATGCATGAATAATACTTACAGTGGTTTCATTAACTCATAGACCAAGGTGATCAGTTGAAATGTTCTCATTGACTCCTTCCATATGCCTGTTCAGGTCTTGCATTGGAATGATAGAAAGCTTTGCATTTATGGCTTTTATTTCCAAGATGTTGAAAACATGAGTGGTGGAGGCCCAAGCAACAAAGATACATCCATTTCAAACTATGATTCAACATGTCAGTTGGTAGCTTCTTCATAACCTTGCCAATAATTATTTACTTTGCAAAATGTGTCCTTTGAAGTTTGATGGTTCAATATACTTCCCGTAACTTGATGGCTTTGTATGACAAAAATATATTTTTTAAAATCTTAAAATCATTTTTTTGCTTTGTCAAACAATGTCATTATATCTCAGGACTTCATTTTCCAAATTAACATATCCATTACATCATAACCCTAGTTACCATACTAAACTTTAAGAATTATTTTCATTTAAGCAAGAACTGTTGCACTTTAGATAGGCATATACACATTACTTGGCCAAAGGTCTCATTGATTTTGAATATTGTCTATCTCATATGCATGCTTATTCAAACTATCTCCACTAATAGACTCTACCTACCAAGAGAGATCAATAGGTCTTTGATAGGATTGAAATAGGGTCTATAAGGGACATGGGCTAAGCAGAGGCCAATTATAAATTAGAGTCGATGTGACAATATTGACAAACCACATGAAAAGATAGAACTTTGAACATTCTTCTTTCTTTTTGACGTTAATCTAGATCTCGATTAGGACAGTCTTTGCCTTTGCAAAAAGTTTGGTACCTATATTCATTTCTTTTCTTCTTTTCTCTTTTCTTTCTCTTTCTTTTTCTTACTCTTCCCTTTCTTTGAGCATTTTATCATTTTGTCCTTCTTCTCTGTAGGATTGTCAAGTATAGGACTTTTAAAAACTAGATGGTCTTTCTCCTTTTTCTCTGATTTTGATCGAATCTTTGGTTGGGTTGGACCAATTCCAGTCAAACTATCCTTATAAACCAAATGGAAGTATTTTGGTGCTTTAGGTAAAAGAGAACTTGGTTGGCTTTCTAAATCATTTTTGGATTTTATTTTATTTTCTTTTTCTTCTTTTTCTTTCCTTTCTTTTCTTTTTTCCTTTTTTTATCCTTTATGGTCTTGACTAGGCATTCCTTTCCTTTTGATCTTCTTGCCTCTTCCCCTTAGTGATCATCAGATTTTTCATAAGTATCACAACAGCTCAGGGTAGGTTATCAGGGTTTACAGGCCAATGAAAAAGCTAGCTAAAATCTTATGAAGGCTCAAAGGGACAACTAAGGATTGATGTCAACAGGGTTGATACTAGTTGTTGGCTTACTAAACAATATCTAGATCATCTCTCCCTTAAATAAGCAGAGTTCAATTTTTCCTTGAAAGTCCTTCAGAGCATATTCTAAGGTTGACTAGGACCTAGACAAAGGTCATTATGTAGGAGCCCTCTCTAAGTAAGCATACATAACTCAATGCTATAGAATAATTTTCTCACCTAGTAAAGTCATTCGAATTATAATGCATAGATATACTAATTCATGAATTATCAAGCTAGACTTGTCATTGGTTGAGCACCAAAATGAACAATTACCAGTAAAATTTTTGATAAAAATAATTTATTCAAATAATTCTTAATTTGAAAAACATAATTGTTCAAATTAAGTACTAAAGAAAGTAGAAATAAAAAGAGTAACACTTCAAGCTAAGGGAGGTTTGTTGAATAAAATTTTTCCTTATTCCACATCTTCAATACTCCAATCTTGAAATGAGGATAGGACAAAATCTTCTTCCAATCCTCCTCCTGCCATGAAGGCTGCTGGCAGAGGTACTCTGTTGAACCTAGGCAGAGGATTACTTTTGGTATTGGGCTTATCCGGCTCTGGTAACTTACCACTATCAATCAAATCTTAGATCTCATGCCTTAGACGAGCACATTTATCCATCTCATGCCCATGCATTTGATAAAATTGACAGAAGGCCTCGGCATTGAAGTTTGGTGGCAGAGGATTATGTAGCGGTCGAGGAGTTAATGGTTATAACAATCCCTTCTTTTGTAGCTTGTTGAAAACCCAAGATAGAGGTTTTCCCAATTCTGTGAACTCCCTTCTATTTTCTTGACCAGTGGCATTAACATCAACTTCCTTTTGAATGCTTTGATTACCCGACTGATAGTTTCCTTTCTCATTCCTTCTTGCCGAAAAGCGGTTCTTCTCCCTTTCCTATTCTTCAATTTGCAGACCAGCTTGGAGAAGATCTTTGAAATCCTGGATGAGTGTATGAGACACCCTTTCATAAAGACTAGGTAATACCACTCTCACAATCATTCTTATTTGATCATATTCATCGAGCCTCTTCTTGAGCAAAGCAGCCTTATTCCTCCATCTCTTCACATAGTCAATGAAGTTCTCATTCAACCTTTGTCTAATGGACTCTACCTCCATTAGAGTAACTTCCAATTCAACATTGTATCCATATTGTTGGATGAAGGCCTTGTATAGCAGATCTTAACTCTTTTGAGTTCCATCGTCTAAGGTTTTGAACCAATTTTGGATAATAAGATCCAATGAGATCATGAAATACCTTAGGGTTTGAGCCTTAGTAGCTCAGACGGACTGCATAGCAGTGATATACTGCTTCAAATGGAGGTGAGAATTTTCAGTTCCATCAAGCTTTGCAAAGGATGGCATCTTGAACTTGTACGGAACCTCTTCATCTAGCTCAAACAACTTGTCAACTTTCGACATCTCCTCGATTTTCAGCTTCTTTTCAAACTTCTTTTCCAGGTCAGCAATCAACTTCTCAACATCTAAAGTTTCAGTTTTCTCCACAACTGATCTTTTAACAACCTTTGACTCCTTCTTCTTGTCTTGAGGATCTTGAAAGTATTGAGTCCAGTCATCATCGTCGACAATGACTACCTTGTCATTATCAAAAGCCTCTTCACCAACCTTAGCCTTCCCTTTGTCTTTGGGCTTCTGTGTGCTAGCAGATGCCTCGACATTGTCCCTACAACGCCTAGTTCATTGGAACTGACATCCTTTTCAGGTCTTAAGATTATAAAATTCTTAAATATAATGATATTATCCATACTACATGCAATCATAAGAATAATTAAATACTTTATTAAAATCACAATGATGTCCATACAAAACAAATAAATAGGCACCCATCCATGGATGGAAACATGTTTTTACAATTGTCCAATGTCCAAAACTAAATAGGACACCCACCGAAAGGTGAAAATGTGTCATTTACATTAGTCTCAAAATATGAAAGTAATTTAAATTACATGAAGCTTAGATAATGAGATACCCAATCATGGAAACATACCTCTTACATTATTAATAGACAAATAATAATAAAGAAAATATTCATCCATGATAAACAAATCAAACATTGAAAATAAATTGATCATCAAGACATATAATAAACTACATAATTAAATCTAGAACTAAATAAAATAATAAATATATAAGTATAGAGTTTACATATTAAATTAGGATTTTAGAATTAATATAAATATTATTTAGAATATTTAGGCTACTATGAAGGTTTTTTATAAAAATAAAAATTGATTAGGGTTTTGTAATTCTAAGAAAATAATAGGGTTTAGGTTAATTAAATTAGGGTTTAGGGCTAATATCATGCAATTAGGATTTTGAGATTTTAAATGAATTTAGGTTGGGACTTTTATGAAAACAGAATTAAAGTTTTTGAAATTAAAATACCTACTGTGATAATATTTAACAAAGTGAGGCCACTGTGTCCTTTTTTTTAAAATATTATCCGTTGGTTTTTATTGAATTATTGCATAAGTTTTTGGAGTTATAATTCATCAATTTTAATGGATCAATGGCTAATAGATAAAGATTATTTTTTATGAACAAAGTTCGATAAACATACCTACGTTTGAAGGCTCCACCAAAATTTTTAGATAAAAATTTTGGAGTAGCTAACACCAAGACAATCACCACTTTGTTTGCTGCCTTGATTCTTGTTTTTTGTTCAAAATCTTTTTCCTAAAAATTACCCAAAGTTTGAGAGTCTTGTTACTGCCAAGAAAAAGTCTCCTAGTCTTTAAAAAAAGTCTCTTTGCCTCTTTTAAAAGTTTATAGTCCAAAAATTCCAAAGTCTCCCTTTTATTTTTTTAAGTTGTTATTTATAACAAAAACCTAATACTAATTGGTTAAGAAAATAAAATTGTTTAGGAAAATCTAATTAAAACGAGTAAAACACTGATTTGTTAAAGTTGCACGTGGGCCTAGGCGAGACTGCGTGTTGGGCACCGTTGGTTGCCGGGCGAAATTGCGCTGGCGAGAATTGCTGCGGGGCAGCAATTCGCCGTAGGCTTGGGCCTGCGAAGAATTGGCTGCCAGCAGCCAATTGTTGCTTGCCGTGCTGCAGCGCGATGCTTGCCGATCCGTCCGATTTTTTATTTTTTTACTTTTTATTTTATTTTTTATTAAAAATAAATATCATTATTAAAAATAAATAAAAAATAAAAATAAATAAAATAAATATTATAAATAATAAATAAAAAATAAAAAATATTATATTATTGAAATAATTATTAAAATAAATAATAAATATTAAAATAAATAATAAATATTTCAAAAATTATTTCGGGCTATTTTAAAATGTTTGGACTGAACTTGGTCAAAAATTAGGGGTCTACAATATGCTGATTAGGAAGGTGATTGAGATGAGAGAAAATCTACCTTTAGATTTGTATTCTTATTAAATAATGGCATCATATCATGGAATAGCAAGAAACAAACATGTGTATCGTCATCAACAATGGAAGCTGAATTTGTAGCATTTTTAGATGCATCACTAAAAGCAATGTGGCTTAGAAGATTATTGGATCATTTGGATGTAGTTAGCATTATTGCAAATCTTGTATTGGTCAAAAGTGATAGCTATGTAGTGATTACTTAAACGATCCGAAGATTCATTGTAAAATTAAGCACATAGATACCAAATATAATTTTATAAGAGACATGGTTGCGCAAAAGGAGGTGAGCATATAGTACATATCTATGCGTAACATGATAGTGGATCTAATAAAAAAATTATTCCAAGATATGTATTTATAAGACATGTAAACTCTTTAAGATTGTATAGATGTTGATGTATTAAATAATTAATTTTTCCCATAATGTTCACAATTATATATGATGTTAATTATTCAAGCTCTTGTGGTTTGTTATTAAGACATGCATTAGATGCTTAGAGCATTTATTATAAAGTATGTTAGATAGATTAATGATTAGTCCTCTCAGAAGGATAATTGCCTCTAAAATCATGCTATAATGGGGACGAAACAAGTTTTAAGTTTATTATCTACAGTGGTAATTAGGAGCCAAATTTAAAACATGATTACCGCCTTAATAAAGAATTAAGATAAGGACATATAAATAATACAATGTCCGAAAGTGAATGTTCCCACCATTCACTTTAATATGTTTAATGCAAAATGTGAGTTCTGAGGTTGTTGAAAGAGTTTTTTTATCAGGACCCTCAGACATGGAAGGTGATCTCCTCCTTATGGATGGAGACTTAGCTGGAAAATCTTAAAGAACACAAAAGAAGAGAGGGAGAGAAGAGAAGCCGTAACAACAATAGAAGAAGAAAAAGAGGAGGAGGAGGAGGAGAGGAAACAATTGAGAGAAAATTATATTTTGATTTTATTCATTGATTCTTGTAATTGTAATTCAATAAAATATGTCCTCATTATCTTTTGCAATACAACCTCCAATAATTTAGCTATGCAATTTGACATTCTAACTAATTCTCGCACTCACTTACAATTTCTTACACTTCTAATAGAATCATTCCACTAGGTAATAGCTGACATTCGCATATTCTTGAGCCAACTCAACCAATGCCTTTTTCTCTGCTATAATCTTAACTAGGCCACGAGTAATCAAACTCGTGGTTGCCGTTAATTCCTCCTTTGGGCCTCCATTCAAGTATTCCTCATCCAAGGTCATGATAAGTTTTTCTTAAAAACTTAATTCAAGTATTATGTATAACTTGATTATCATCTATATGATATTGAAAATAGAGTTAAGACATATGCTTCATAGGAAAGGAGAAAACATTGTAACATGTATTTCATACTATGTGTGCTTAAATCAACTATAAGAGTAATGAAATAATTTATCTCAACTTTCAAGATTATATGAGACCCTTAATTTTAAAATAAGTATCCTCATTGACTCTATTTTTTCTCCAATTATTTTTTGATGTTTGCTATCTTGGAATATTGCTAATGGTTATGATAGATTTGACCTAGTGAGATATTTCAAAAAAGTAAGATGATTTAATTATTTGAGAAATATTAGATTAGAGGAAGATCATTTTTTATGTCATATTTAATTGTATTTACTGGTCGACCAATTATAATTACTTTGTACTATTGTTTATAATTATGAATACATAACGATAATAAAATTTAAGATCTTCGGATATAAAATTATGACTAAATGATCCAGGGTACTATATACTTTAAATTACTCATACAATATGCCTAATTAATATGGCCAATTATTTTTTCCAATAGATATATAACATATGATTCTCAAAGTATATTGGTCACATGACCTATTAGTTAGTATGAACATTGCAGAGAGGAGTCAAATTTGTTGTTGACTCAAGCCCATCATGGGTGCATAGGAGATAATGGATTCTAGGGTGGGTTGTGATGATGGGTCTACTTGATCCTAGAAGTAATCCATCCACATTTAAATTGGATGTGGGTTGATCCAATAAATAACTACCCACATCCTACAAGATGTCGGTGTGTGCAGGAAACTACTCGAGATAGTTACTGCACATAAGAGAAAAATCATTTTGGTAAAAAAATGTACACATAAGAAAAAAAACAAAAACTCTCTTTATACAAAATATCTGTGAATAATTAACTCTGCTTAGAATAACTCTTAGGCTATGGAAATTCACGTAGGCTTTGTAATAACTCTTAGGTCATGTAAGCTTTGTAATGCAATAAAGGTAGTTGCAAAATTTGTTGCTCTAGGGCGAATGATTTCTCACCAACCAGGTCTCTTTCTCAATCAATTCAAGGTCCATTTATGGTTACAAAAAAAAAAAAATCATCTCAGATGCAAGAATGGAAAAACTTTGTACATGAGATAGTTCTTTTACATTTTTCTTAATTAGATTCACACAACGAGTTGTACAAGGTGACCAACTTTTTAATTTTTTTAATTTAAATAATTTTTATTTTTATTTTTTGAGTTTTAGTTTTAAAAATAATTTTTTTAAAAAAATAGATGATTAATGTTTTTAAATTGTAATTCTTTTAAATTTAAATCATTTAATATGATTTTTTTGTAAAATAATAAATTTTTGTAAATTTAATTTTTTAATAATTTAAATTGTTATTGAATTAATTTTTTTAATTTTTAATTTAATTTTTTAAAACTTTAAATCATTTAATTTGATTGTGTTGTAAAATAATAATTTTTTAATTAATTTAAATTGTTATTGAATTAATATTTTTAAATTAAATTATTATTGAATTAATATTATATTTATTTTAAAATTAATTTTATAAAAATATATTATATTATTATTTTGTTTAAATTTTTCTGAATTTAATTTTTTTATTTAATTTTAATTTTTTAAAAAATTAAAATAAGTTAATCTATGCACATTTAATCCACATTTAATGGGATTAAATGTGCACAGATGGAACGGTACAACCAATCCATTTGAAATTTTTTAATTATTTTTTATTTAAAAATAATTATATTTAAAAATAATATATACAAATATATTTTATTTATATCAACTTTCAAATTTTTAAAACCCTCAATAGTTAATACTTTTCCATTCTATTCTCTTCTTAACACTTCTTTATCTAAACACTCTCTCTACTATCTCTATTTTATTTTCTTATTATCTTAAAACTCTCACTATGAACTCTTTCTCAATTTTCTTATAAACCTTCCTTCTCATACTCAAAAAATTTCAATAACCAATGTACTTTTCAAGCCACATCCAAATTTATACTAACTACCTCTCAAAATTAATTTTCCACCACTATCATTTTCACTTACAAAGATAGAAAAAAATTACTTCTTAAGTTATATTTTTTTAAGTTAATTTTTGCATTTATTTTTGTTAATTTTTGTATTATATATTTTATTTTTGCAGATTTTTAAAGTTCTAGGAGCAACAAAAGTATTTATCTCATTTTAAATATCTATTTCCATTTTAAAGTTTTAGTTTTGGTTAAATTAATTTTAATAATGTAAAAAATTAGAACAATGAGGCTAAAATTTAGGGAATATTTTTTTTTTAAATTTGTAATAGTATAAATATTAATTTTCATAGGGATAAATCCAATTTGTTTAATTAAAACTATGACTTTAAATTTAAGAAAATTATAATTATGAGTTTAATTTTTTTCTAGTTTCAAATGGATTTTATTTTTATATTTTTATTCTATGTTTTTATATATTTGAACATAAAAATATAAAAAAAAATGTAAAGAAAAAGAACACAATATGGGAGAAATAATTTAAAAAATATATATTTTTTGCAAATTCTTTACAAAATAATATTTTCTAATTTATATGAAATATTTTATGATAAATAAAAAATGCAATAGTTTATTTGTTTAAATAAAATCATGTTTAAAATTTTAAAAAATAGAATTATGAGTTTATTTATTTTAGTTTAAATTGAATTTACACAAATATTATATATTTTTAAGTGTATGTTTTGCTTATTTATACTATATTAAATACAAAATTATATTTTATTTTCTAAAGTTTATAAAAATAATATGGGAGAAATGTTTTAAAAAATATATATTATTTTGTAAATTCTCTATAAAATAATATTATTTTCTAATATATATGAAATATTTTATGAAAAATAAAAATAAGCAATGGTATATTATAAATGAAATAATAGTAAACAATAACAATAACAATAACAATAATAATAATAATAATAATAATAATAATAATAATAATAATAATAATAATAATAATAATAATAAATTAAAAATTTTTTGGCATGATGAAAATAATTATAAGACTAAAATATTTATAAAAAAATTATAATTTTAGTAAAACAAAACAAATTAAATGGAAATTTACATAAGTTTTAGTTTGATTATTTTATAGGAATAAAAATTAATCCAACCATCACTATAAGTTTCGGTTTGATTAAAATGGAAATAAATAATTAATCAAACTAAAGTTATAAGTTTCGGTTTGATTTAAAATGGGAAAAAAATTCATTAAACCGAAACTTATAATTTCAGTTTAACAATCTAACTGAACTATAAATTTCGGTTTTATTAATTTGGAAAAAATTAATTAATAAATTGAAACTAAAAGTTTTGGTTTGAATCAAATCAAAATTTAGCAAAATGCCAAAAAAATTAATTAATTTGATACTTATAGTTTCGATTTAACAATCAAACTGAAACTATACATTTCAGTTTGATAAAATGGAAAAAAATAATAATGAAATCAAAACTATAAGTTTCGGCTTGAATCAAACCAATGAAAAAAAAAATTCATTAACCGAAACTTAATTGATATAAAATCGTTTAGGGTTTTTAAAATAGGTTTTTTATATGTATTTTGTATGTATAATTTACTTATAATTGCATTTTTTTTATATCATAACTATTTATATGAATTTGGTATGTATAATATGATTTACTTATTACATCATTTTTTTTGAGATTATAACTCGAAATAATTATTATTAATTCCAATAATTTTATCAAATTATCATATTTTTCAATTATTACTAAGTTTAATAAAGAAATACAAAATATTATATGGTTTGGTGGTTCACTAGGAGATGAAGAAAATTATAAAAAGCTTAGGATATCAAAGAAATATATAAAAAGCTTAGGCATATAATGCCCAGCCTCATTGAATAATGTATCCTTGATTTGGTTTGAAATAAAGCTGATGGTTTATATGAGTCATATAAGATGCTTATCAAGGGATTAATTAATGTGCATGTGAGCTGGGTTGCAAAGAAAACTTCTAATCTTTCACTTGGTATTCTAATAGGCATCAATGGAAAGAGAAAAATACTAGGAAATCATATTTTGCCTAAAGTGAATTATGAGCAAAAAGCAGACCTTCACGATGAATTAATTTTGTCTGTTCTTGTTCATAGGAGGGTTATATATACACATCTGCATTGAAATTAAGATTAAACTATATTTTATATTATGTAAACTTATGTATTTTAAGTAATTTTATAATCTAATTGACTATCTATCTATCTATGGATTAAGTGGTTGAAAAATGCAGAACTTTAATTACACAATTGAGTAATTTTAATACTAAATTTATGATTACCTTAAATAGTTATTACACATTTGAGGTTTCTCCCATTTATGTCCAATGAATTTCAAAATTTTTAATGGTTTAGATATGAATCATTACATGCTTCACAATCCAACTAGTTATTAATAATGTATATGTTATTCAAAATCAATCAATAATATTATATATTAATATTTATGCATCATCATCAGACATTTCATAATCAGATGCATAGCAATTATCATTAAGGATATTATTCATCTCTAAATCACCCAGTTGTCTCCCAATCGCTGTAGCTTGATCTTTAGCAAGCTTTAACATGTAATATCTTCCTCCACGTATTAACATTCGATTATTCTTCACCTTGATTCTTCTCATCGGAGCTTTATATGTAGTTATATTTCTATGAGGCATTAATAATGATCTTTGTCTAATGATTCTGGCACCCAATTATTATAGATCCATAACTAAAGCGTCATCCTGTTGCACCCGAAAATGCCATTCTCGACGTAGTTCGACATAATACTCTTTCCTATCACCATGTATTTCTAACATATAATCATCATGAAAATGCGAAAGTATCCAAATTCTTTCTCTACCTCCTTCCATTGTTTACTTGAATACATTAGTAAATTAAAGTTAATATAATTTGTGATAATCAGAATTGCAAACCAAAAACATGATGTTATGAACTAGCTATGTACAAAAAAAAGTTGTCTATTTATCACCGCAAATTTACATTCCAAGTAATGGCATATTTATAAAATATATTTGTGATCCTTTTACTATTATTCAGCCATGGCAGGTTCTTATTCACATCATGATTACATAAATCCTGGCCCCTATGATCCTTCTATCCTGCACCTTTAAAGTATGGATAGATCTTAGACGTTATGGCATGGAAAAGTATTAAAGTTAAAAGTTGGGCTATTTTATACAAAATGTTTTATTTAGGAACATAATTACACTAAATTTTATCATTAACATGGAAGTTATTATTCTATAGATTCAGAGCAAATCATTAGATTGTAGACTCAAAAGTTCTACAATGTGCATTGATAATGTAGATGAATGAATGGTTCCACTATTATGTCAAAGTGGATTTTTTGGTGTACCGATGTTAGGTTTCTTTCAATTAGATTGGCACCTTATTACAACCTTGGTAGAGAGATGGAGACTAAAGGCACATACTTTTCATATGCCACTAGGAGAGTGTTTTATTAGTTTTTGTCATAGATTTGTGTCTTATTTATTATAATGATTATTGTTTTCTTTAGGTATTTTGGTAGTTTTAATATGTTTATTTAGTGTTTTCATTAATTTTGGTAATTTAATTTATTTAAGTGTTTATGTTATTTTTGTCCTAGTTTTTAGTGTGTGTTTGTGTGTTGTTAGTTAATGTTTATTTGATTCTTGTTTAAAGTGTGTTTCAAGTGTTTATGTTAGGTTAATATGCAAGGAACCATATTAAGGGCAAAACCAAGGATCAAGAGAGGAAGGAAAGACCAAGGAACCAAGAGGAAGAAAACAATGGACAGTAGCTGACACTTGCAGAGGACACGGCCAAGCTTATGGCCGTGTCCCATACCAAGCTAAGGAGGAAGCCAATAGATCAGTAGCTGACACACTCAAGGGACACGACCAAGCTTGTGGCCGTGTCCCTCCAAATTTGTCAAACACGGCCAAGCTTCCTCCAAACTGGACGTGTCACTCAACCACTCCAAAGAAGAAAAGAAGAAAATCACACAGAAGCGAACACACTCAAGGGACACGGCCAAGCTTGTGGCCGTGTCCCTCTAAGAACCTCAAACACGGCCAAGCTTGTCTAAGCTTGGCCGTGTCACTCATGGATTAAACAAAGAAAGAAAAAAGCGGAGTTTTAAGCGAGGTTTCGTATAAATTATACGATTAGGGTTTTCAAGTGAGTGTGGAGAGTTTGAGTTTTGGGTTTTTCAGCCGTCAGAGAATAAGTTAGGGTTTTTAATTTTATTTTCTTAGAGATTATTGAACACTTTGATTAAACTAGCCTAAATTAGATTTGTTCTTGCCATTGATACATTCTTCGAGCAAGTTCTGAACAAGAGATTCTTCAAGAGCTAAGAAGTTTGTAATTTGGTTTTGTTCTCGAACTTTATCTCTTTAATTTTATTGGAATTGTATTTAAGAATATTATCATGTCTAAATTGATTTCTTTGAATTTTAATGAGATGAGTATGTTTGATAGCATTATGAACTAATTTGATCTAGTATAGGGTTTGTATGGATCTACTATGATTGTATGAATTGGTTATTACTCTTAACTCAATTATTTCTTTAGCCTTGATTGAATGAATTATTGTTAATATATAATTGATTGGCCACTAATTATGTGTTTAAGGTATTAGATGAAGGATTGAGAGATGAAGTCTAATGCTGGAACAATTCAATTAGGGACTTAGGCGAGTTAGAGATATAACCTAAGAAAAAGATTATGTCAATTGTAACAAGATTATTTGATAGAGGTTTGAATGCGATAGCTTATTTCCTTGACTCGATTAATTAAGTTGCTTGAGAATTAATCTTTGAAATTAAATTGGTTGAGAGGAATAACCGGTCATACATATAAGTTAGTAGAGAAGTGCAAACCCTAGACCATTCTATTAAGTGAATCAATACATCAGCTCAGTTTACTTTTATTGTTTTAAACTTCAATCGATCTTCTTCATTAATTGTTAGCAATTTAAATTTATTAATTACTTGTTATTTATAATCTGATAATCAATTAGCTACTCTAGCTTCATTGTGAGACGACCTTGGGGCGATCACCTTTGCTACAGCTACCTCGTATACTTGCGAGTGACGCTTTGTAGTAGTACTTGTGAGATGACCTTGGGGCGATCACCTTTGCTACAGCTACCTCGTATACTTGTGAGAGTGCACTATCACACTTCAGGATGTGGCAGTGCAAATTGGATTATCGATCGACGGTGAAGCACTTATTGGGTCCATTAGTGGGTGATGGGATGAGATATGCGATAGAATTCTTGGGATCATTCCTCCAGATGATGCAAGAAGACAGTCGTATCTAAAGCTAACTTGGTTGAGAGATCATTTCTTAAACATCCCTAAAGATGCAGATGAACACACCATTGCTTGCCAAACTTGTGAGCTAATCCTACGAATTATAGGAGGAGACTTATTTAGTGACAAGAATACTTGGCGGGTGAATTTAAACTTTTTACCTTATCTTGAGGATTTTCATGCTGCAGGACAATATAACTAGGGACCATTGTTTGGCATATTTATATAAAGAACTATGGCATGTTTATATAGAGAACTATATAATGCAATGGATCCAGTGGTGACAAAGATTTCTGTCCCTTTATTTATGTTACAGTTATGGGCATGGGTAGATTTCCATTGATTTCACCGAGCATCAGAAACCTACATAATCACTTAGAAGCACCACTTGGACCAAGATATGTCTTATTAAAACATATTTTTAAATGGTGGAAAATTTGTTAAATATTTGATACTTGCATTTCATATTTGTAGTTGGAGTACAACTAGAACTATAATCCGGTACAACTTTGATTGAATGACTGATGATCAGGTATGTGTAATTTTAATAGATTTTATCATAATATAATCTTTATAAACATTCATTGTACATTTTTATTTTTTGGTTTTGTAAATTGTATGGGAGCCATATAATGCTATTATTCTCTAAATGATTCCCGAATATTGTCTACAAGGACAATATATATGGGGAGTCATTGTTCCACTCATATGCATTCATATTGTGGAGTGGCACCAACCAGATAGAGTGTTGCGCCAGTTTGAACTTCAGCAGCCTATCCCTCACGTGCCAATGCAGATTGATATACTTCATATGACATCATTATGGATGGAAAAATTTGGCCTACGTATCATGGAAGATGGATTGGCATATGGAATAATATGAATGCCCATATCGTCAAATATGGAATAATATGAATGCCTATATCATCAATGGAGAACCATTAGATGGCCCACTTCATTACCATTCTAAGCATTTGGAATGGTACAGCACATAACTCGACGTTAGATTTCTCATACCAGTGGTGCTATTAGAGTAGTGATATATTTCATTAATCTATTGACATCTTATGATTTTCATATTTTTCATAAGGTATCATATATATTTTTTGACAAAATTTATTTTTATAAAAACTTTGCAGGTTGATAGAATTGAACAAATTACATTGGAGGATAATGTACTTACCAATGTAAATCATATTACGTGATCAATGATGGGAGCAATAGATTAGAAGCATCGGTTGATCGTAAATCAAGCACCTCATCTAGCACCATCATCGTATCATATACCAAACGATGTTGAGAATGTTGAGGTTGAAAATGCCACCCATTGTCATCGGCAAAGAACCATGGATGATCGGCGTACGAGAGTGAATGTACCTTCATGTTTTATAGATAGCTCTCATGTGCTACCACCACTTACTTCATTTCATAACCAACATCATGGTCGCTATAGTCCAAAACCTTTTGGGCCATCTAGTGAAGCTTCATCTTAACATCATGATACAAATGATGGCACTTCAACACCTATCGAATTTGCACAGTGGAGTTTAGTACTAGTAAGTTCATCATCATACTCTATACCTACTACAGTGTGGTTTCCACAATACACATAAGAACATTCGTTAGCATTTTCGCAGTGGGCAGCAACACCAAATCATATGAGGTCTTAGTTTCCATCTACGTCTTTCCCATCATGTTTTCATTATGGTCAGCAAATATCAATGCCTTCAGATTTAATGGTGCTGACATTTTTGGGACATTCACCGATGCCATCTAGCTCTATGTTTACTCAACACAACACATTTACTGAAATTCTCTAGAGTCTATATATTGAAGGTATGCCTCATTTTTCGCAGTCTACGATAAAGAAGCGCATGATTCTGAGGATGCTCAACAAATCTAGCCTCCACAATCTTAGTTGTATGGAACTGTATTTGGGGATGCACAACCAAAGCACAATTAAAAACCACCTGGCGAATATGGAACTTAAAATTAAATATGTACCTAACAATTTCATTTGTGTTAAATGATTGATTATTTTGCATTAATGTTATTATGAACTCGAATTGTTACATTCAGTTTAATATAGTTTATGAATGATATAAAATATAATATTTTACTATAAGTGAATTTATTTATATCATAAAGTTTGTATAAACTATAATCACATTTCTTCCTCATCACTTAGGTCAATATCTGATAAACATTCATGAGAATTTGCAATATTTGTGGAGATTGTAGCTTGATGTTTATCATAATCAACAAGAGACTCAGTTGCACGCATTAGGAAAAACTATCAACTTAGTCTGATTTTGATGTGGTTGTTCTATTCACAAATCTGGAATAATGTTGTCCATAACTCATTCATATTTGATCATGGCATATTAATTGCATGTGCCTGCGGATCCCATATATGAACTTCGCATGCTTCTTTGTGAAGAACTCAAGACTGTTGCAGTCAAAAGGACCACTCATTCCTAAGATGATTGTAAACAATGTCATCATCATGCATATTGGGGTCTAAAGGACACGTAAAATCATCATCAAGTACCTAATGATGTCTAATAACTCAAAAAATATCACCAGAGGTGTAACTTCTTGCCATGTAACCTATGTAATTAAATAATGCAAATTTCACAAAAATTTCAAATGTGATAATAATAAGATATAAATAAATAAGTGTAATATTAAAATTTATTTAATAACATTTAGGCAAACAAAATGGCAAATATTTTACAAAATCATTATCATCTGTATCGCTGTAATCAAATATGTCATTCTCATATGTTTCACTAATTCCTATAGATGACTTCATAGCTAAACATTGTGTATTCAAGTCATTCTTTCCATGAAATTTGTCTAATCGCCGGCGCATTGTGTTGATCTCTAAAAGTAATCATTTTTTCACTAGCTATATGTCTTCAACTGAATCCCTTGGTAACTTAGCATAACAAGCCTTTGGAATTGGTAGATCATGATATCTATAATAAGCTTCCATTTCACATCTTACTTCCTATAATCTTCCCTAATTTGGCTTAGTGCTGACAAATGTGTTGTCGGCTATTTCATAAATGTTTTTAGTATACTTACCAATAAAAATATGATTAGCATGACCTCAGTCAAGGCAAAAATATATTGCACTCATTTAAAATTATTAATTTAATTTATCCATTTAAATTATAATTTATTTTATCAAATTTCTAAAAATTAGAACTTTTCAAAAATTTGAAATATTATACATATGCACAAGTAATGAATATCTTATATACACATCAAATATAACTTATATGTGTATTAAATATATTAAGTATGCAATGTATATATCCAACATATACAATTAATATACCATATATATATGTTATATATACTCTAGATATATATATTGAGTATATACAACTTTTATATCTCCAATTACTTATTTAATTTCTCTGAAATCACGGGTGTGACAAGACTCCTCTGCCTTAAATTGATAATTATTTCCAATGGACTACTCCTTAGTAGTTGTATTGACATTAACCTTTGAATCAAACATCATTCCCTTGCAAAACTCTTTAGATATATCCCATAATAAATTTTGATTAGTTGTAAGATTGAGATTCAATTGTAGAGATGCAATATCAACATTCATATATTCAATAGTTTGAGGAAACAAACTGGGAATGAAATGTTGGTGGCATTAAATCAACGGGCAATATTGCACCTACATTTGCTTAGTCATCATCCCCCGAATCAAATCCTAATTCATAGTCGTAATCATAGTCATCATCATCAATATTATCACAATCTTTTGAGATGGACTCACTATCCTCATCATTATCATTATCTAAAATATCAACTTCTTCATCATGACCAGACTTCTCTTCAACCTCATTATGGTCATGTCCATCAAATATTACCTTGTTCAAAACCCATATAATTCGACGGACCAACATCACTACATTCATTTATAGTGAAATCCTCAATATACTCAACATACAATTCAATGCCTTCCAACCCATTTACCTGACTAGTTGTGCTAAGCACCATACTCCAATCATTATCATTCATAATTTCAATATATTCAAATCTTAATACTCCATAAATTGGAAATGGTTTATGGAATATAATCTTACTAATGAATTGATTTGTAGTCAAACCCATAGCACGTCTCATATTACAAATTAATGAGTTGAAATATAACTTAATGTTACTAGGTATCTTCATCCAATTGTTGAAGCCAAGTTCACAATCAACCCTAATTTCAGTTTCAATTATACGGCCGGCCTAGTGGATAACTATTGTGTCAACTATTACCATTCTGTCTAAAGAAAATATGAATCATATAGTTAATATCATTAATATCTAAATTCATGAAAATATGAATCATTTAAATTTAAAATTTTGTTTTGCACTTTCATCTACCAAAAAATGATTATGATATTTATAATCTAAAGTCACACTTTTTTTTCATTGTAGATAATATAGTATTAGTCAAATAAAAGATGATAAAAAATATATTATTCAGCATCCATGTGTTTTCGGTGTAATTATTTGATATTTGAGTACCACCCACTATTCCTTATTACATGATGTACGAACCTTATAATTAATGCATTATATAACTTGCTTAAAAAACGACGTAATCTTTGTATTAATTTTTATGACAATCATACAATAACTATATTTTTATGATATAGAAGAATATTTTTTATACAAATTCTTTAATTTTAAATTTGTTATATAAAATTATTTTGGTTTTAATGGTGTAGTAAATTATAACATTAACAAAGAGTTTAAATTACAATTGCAAAATTCATGTTTGAATTTTAAATTCAATATAGTTTCAAGTAATATTTCATATTTTAAAACATACAACTTAGCATATAAAATTCATTTGAATTTTATAATTTTATATGTAGAACAAATTTATAATTTTTTTTAAGCTTGCTATTTACTTACTTCCTTATTGTATTTTTCCATATTAATATTCAATTTCACATAATTTAATTTATAAAATTAAATTCATTGTTTTTTTAAATGTTGTAAAAGCAAAACCCTAAAACATAAATATAAAATTTCAAATTAATTATATAATTTAAATTTAATGAAATTTATTTGCATTAAATAATTTATAGAATATTTAGTATTTTTTAAAGCTATTTTGTACGTTCAAATTTTTTATAGAACCTCTGGTTAATTGCTTGATTTATTGCATGTAGAGTTAATTAAAGCAATAAAAATGTCTTCTAAATATTTTTACCACTGGACTTACATTAGGCTTAGGCTTTAATAATTTAGATAGGAAAGGAGATAAAAATTCTATAGGATACATTTTAGTTATAAATTAGTTTATGTCTCAAAAAATAATTAATGGAAAGTGATTTGGATAAATATAAAAAATAATAATAATAACTTTTTTTTGAGGTAAATAATAATAAAAAGTTAATTTGATTTGATTATTGATAAAAATTAATAATTATTAAATAGTTATGGAAGATTTAAAATTTTTTGGAGATATTATATTTCATCTTTTTTAGTATGTTAAAAATTAATTCAAAATTTTTAATAATAATTTTTAATTAAAATTATTATTTTAAATATTTATCATTCACTCGATCAAAATTATTTTTCATTTTCAACAAAGTATTATTTTGTATAATTAACATTTTAATTATATAATTTGACATTTTTCATATAATTTAAATTTCAAATCTTCAAAGTTAATTTCTCAATTAATATTTTTGTTCATACAATGCAAAATTTTATATCAAATTAATAGTAAATATAACATATTGGCACAGAATTGATTAGAATTGCATAATCTATAAATTCATACTCAAATAGTATAATAAAAAAAAATCTTTTGCTCAATTTATTTGGGATTCAAGGTTAGAAACAATAATTTTAGAATATAATTCACATGACAAAGATAAATAACAACATAAAATTTTAGTGGTATATTCATACAAAAATTCATATGATCAATTCTTAAAAAAATTCATATTATCAATTCATCACCCAAAATATACATATAACTACAACTATATTATCCTAATTAAAAATTAAATTATTTATGTAATTAAAGAATATCCCAAAAAAATTACGCACTTACAGGAAAAATTAGAATTACTTTTACTTCTAGGAACTAATAATAATTTTTACATTATATGTATTTCAAATCATTAAATTTGTTAATAATTTTTTAATTCGATTTTGGCTAAATATTTCAAAATCAAACCAAAGTATGTTTTAATCAAATATTTATCCTAAAAAAACAAATATTGAAATAAATATAATGATAAATTAGCAATTTTATAAAAAATTTATACTATGTCATTTTCTTATTTTTTCTAAAATATTTCATTTATATTAGACAAAAATTATTTTTTTATTAATTTTAGAAAATAAGAAAATATAATTTTGTATTTAACATTTCCATTATATCGTGCTTTTTTGTTTATAATATTTTTTATATATTTTTACGATATATAGTATAATATACAAAACATACACTAAAAAATATATAATATTTGTGTAAATTCAATTTAAATTTAAATAAATAAACCCAAAATTCTATTTTTTAAAATTTAAACTCATAGTTTTAATTAAACAAATAAAAAATATATTTTTATATATTAGAAAATATTATTTTGTAAAATATTATATATATATTAGAAAATATTATTTTGTAAAGAATCTACATAATAATATATATATATTTAAAATATTTCTCCCATATTGTGTTCTTTTTCTTTACAATTTTTTCTTTATATTTTTAGGTACAAATATACAAAACATAGAATAAAAATATAAAAATAAAATTCATTTGAAACTAGAAAACAATTAAACTCAAAATTATATTTTTCTTAAATTTAAAGTCATAGTTTTAATTAAACAAATTGGATTTATCCCATGAAAATTAAATTTATACTATCACAAATTTGAAAAAAAAATTATTTCCTAAATTTTCCTCATTTTTCTAATTTTTTACATTGTTAAAACTAATTTAACCAAAACTAAAACTTTAAAATGGAAATAGATATTTAAAAGGAGATAAATGCCTTTGTAGATATTTAAAATGGAAATAGATATAATACAAAAAATTAATAAAAATAAATGCAAAAATTAACGTAAAATATGTAACTTAAGAAGTAATTTTTTTTTACCTTCGTAAGTGAAAATGATAGGGGTGGAAAATTAGTTTGAGAGGTAGTTAATATAAACTTAGAAATGGTTTGAAAAGTAAATTGGTTATGAAAATTTTTTGAGTACGGGAGAGAAGGTTTATAAGAAAATTGAGAGAGAGTTGATAGTGAGAGTGTTGAAATGATAAGAAAAGGAAGTAGAGATAGTATTGAGATGGAGTGTTAAGGAGAGAATATAATGGAAGAGTATTGAAGATTATAAAAATTTGAAAGTTGATATAAATAAAAAATATATGCAAATATTATTATTTTTAAATAATTATTTTTTTAATAAAAATAATTAAAAAATGAAATGGAACGGTATGCAACCGTTCTATCTATGCACGTTTAATCCCATTAAATTAATTTAAAAATTAATTTAAACTTAAAATAAAAAATTAAATTTAGAAAAATTAAAAATTAATAATCTAATATATTTTTACAAAATTAATTTTAAAATAAATTTAAAACAATATTCATTAACAAACAATTTAATTTAAAAAATAATTTAAAAAATTAATTCAATAACAATTTAAATTAATAAAAAAATTAAATAAAAAATTATTATTTTACAACAAAATCATATTAAATGATTTAAATTTTAAAAAATTAAATTAAAAATTAAAAA
Organism: Garcia nutans; assembly: GCA_947685225.1. Classification (NCBI taxonomy): domain Eukaryota; kingdom Viridiplantae; phylum Streptophyta; class Magnoliopsida; order Malpighiales; family Euphorbiaceae; genus Garcia; species Garcia nutans. The sequence continues at coordinate 6,773,016 of CANTUV010000024.1, read as the reverse complement.
AATTAATTCAATAACAATTTAAATTAATAAAAAAATTAAATTTACAATAATTTATTATTTTACTAAAAAATCATATTAAATGATTTAAAATTAAAAGAATTAAAATTTAATATTACAATTTTAGAAAATTAATCATATATGTTTTTAAAAAATAAAAATAAAAAATAAAAATATTTAAATTAAAAAAATTAAAAGGACGGTTGAGTGATTTTAAATTCATATCCTTAAAATTTTTTTATTTAAATCAATCAAAATATCTAAAAATTATTTAAATTGATTTAAAAATTATTTAAATTAAGTGTTTAAGAAGGATTAAAATCCAAGATCCCTTCAAAAGTTGTGTTTAAGATGTATTTATAGATCTAGGGCTTTAGGGTTCCATTAGAAGGCTTCCTAAACAAATAAGAATAAATTTTGAGGAAATAAATCAAATAGAATCAAGTTAAAAAAGGTAGATCTTACAAAATCTCAAATCAGATTTTCTGCCTTATCTGATGTTAACCTTTTGTGTAAATATTCCTTGCAATTCCGCTCTGAGACTTGCACAAAATTCGTGTGAACCTTCTGCCTGGGCAAGGAGATATCCATGCAGATATAAGATATTTGCACGTATGGTCTTTCAGGGTTCATCCAAAAAATCTCCACACTTAGGCTACTTCTTTGCTGTTTTGATTCATTCCTTGGGATTTTCAGGTCGTGTTCATCATAATTAGGTCCATTTTCATCCAATCAAACCTATTCCATCATCTTTATGAATTTAATTATAAAAATAAACAAAAATAAAAGAGCAACTTGGTCTCATCATCGAGTTATGAGTTGTACAAATCATTTAGTTAAAATCAGATGCTAAAAATAACTCAATAAAATGGTTTCCAAAATAAAGCCATCTAAAATCCTTTTCACAATAAAAGACATAATTTTTAAACATGTGCTTACCAAATTGAGCGGAGACTATACGCATTGGTTTTGTGTGAAATCAAACCCAAATGAACATTTTGACCCTTTTAGAGGGGTCACACTAGTGCTCGGGTGAGGCCTCACACTATGTTAGAGTCAACATTGGGGAGGATATGTGTAAGCAGGGATTTTCATCCCCACTCCCAATGGAATGGTTCTTGCAACTTTGATACTATTAAACTCTGGGCATTAGAGAACAAGAGCCTAAATCCAAAGAATAGGAGTCTCCACCCAGATAGGCCAATAAAAAAGTAGAAGGGGTGAATAACTCGATTCCTGAGAAATCTCCAACCTCTACCGGGTTTAGAGAGTTAGGTATATATAACGCCTTGTTTATTGGAATCAGTCTCCTTTTTAGATCTAACTGTTATTAAATTTTTATGTTATTATAACATTATTCATGATACAAGCAATTGAAATAAATAAACATCCATCAATCCATAACATAAACAAACCAATAAAATGGGTACTCATATTAGATGGAAACATACTCTTACAATGTCCGAGTCCAAAATACAAATAAAATAGGATACCCACTATGAGCGGGGATTTTTTTTCCTACTCTTGGTGGAATGGTTCTTATGACTTTGGCACTGTTAGCAGGGCCTCAGAGGATATAGGCCTAAACACGGAGAAAAATGGAGTAGGCACCCGGATGGGCGGAAAAAAAGAAAGAGATGGATGACTTGATTCCTAAGGAATCCCCAACCCTCTAATGGGTTCAGAAAGTTGGGTACATATGGGAAAGGTGAGAATGACCCAGCACCCCCATATCGCCTGGTTCATTAGAACCGACCTTCTTTTCAGGTCTAAATATTATTAAATTCTTTTAACTTATTAAAACATCATCCATACTACATGCAATTTAAAATAAATATATAATTATTTTATTAAAATTAAAGAAGGTCCAAACAAACAAACAAATAAAAATGAGCATCCATACAAAATGGAAATATGCCCTTACAATAATGTCCAATGTCTAAAATTAAATAAAATAGGATACCCACCAAAAGTTAAAAATATGTCCTTTACATTGATCCCAAAGTCTTTAAATAAATTAAAATCTAAACAAATAAGACACCCACATAGTGTGAAAACATGTCTTTTACATCCTTGAATAAGAATAATCAAATTAAAAAAATTAACCAAAAACAATTAAACCATTCTAACATTCACAATAATTAAAAGTAAATCATCTATTATAAACCAAATAAAATAAATCATTCATCATAAGTATATAATGATAAATTAAATAATCAAACTTAGGTTTTAATCTTACATAAAGTGTTAAATACACAAAATTAGGGTTTACATCTTAAATTAGGGCTTATAGGATTTCAACCATAATATTAGGATTTTAAATACAAAATTAGAGTTTTAAATGGAAAACCAGGGTTTTAGTTTGAAAATTTAGGTTTTAGAGTTTTACTTTGGAATTTAGGGCTTTGGCTTGGAAATTAGGGTTTTAGAGTTTTAACTTGGAAATTAGGCTTTTGAATTTATAAGAATAACGACAGAATATCCATATTGATGCTACTGTCCATATATATATACATTAATGCAAACTATAATCAAATCTAGGGTTTTTATAAAATTAGGGTTTGGATCCAAAGAGATTGAATTAAATCAAGTTGTTAAAGTTTTGTACTAAATCACAATAAAAATTTATTTGCTACTAGAATAAACAACTTCAATATATTATTACTAGAATTAAATCAATAACTTTATGCTACTGGATTAAAACAATTGCAAAACATTGTAAACTTAAATGAAATAAAAACAGAATAGTGCACCTTCATTTGTTGGCTCCACTGAATTGCATGCTGATCCAAAACTCCTGCCTGCACTAGTATTAAGTCTTGGTTGAGCAAAGTGAAGGCAATGCCTACTGCCTTCTTATTGTGTGTTGATTTCTCGGTCTTAATTGTTAAATTATTCTTTAGTATTGCCACCGTCCCCTTTTACTGATTGTCTCACTCCTTTATAATTATGGCTGCTAGGTTTTTTTTTTAATAATAATTCTTGTTAATTATCCCCACCTCTTGATAACTCTGGCTCCGTTTATGTATAATGTGGCAATTAGGTTGCCGGTCCCGAAGTTAAACACAATTAGAAATCTTATATTGGCCAAATTCTTTCAGAATTAGGATTCATGTAAATTTGGAGTGTCCAAATCAACATGGATCCTGCTCATGTCGATTAGGAGTGTCCAAGTGGACATGGGCTAGGCTCATGTCGATTTGGATGCCCCAAATGGACATGAGCATTGCTCATGTCTATTTGACTTATGTCTGCTTGGCTCATGTCTATTTGGCTCATGGCTCATGTCTAATTGGCTCATGGCTATTTGGCTCATACCAAAGCCAAACTATTTAATTTCTGCACCGAACCTATTTCACAAATTTAATTTGGGCTTTTATGAGTTGGACCAGTTTAATTTCAAGCTTTAAAATTAGGTTTAGGCTCTTTAAAATTATTATGGACCAAGATAAGCTTCTTAAATTTAAACTGGCCCAAATTTAAAGGTCTACTGTAATATCCCAAAGTATACCCTAAAAGTTTTGGAATAATTGTTGTTGTATTTGGATTTAATATATGTGTTTAATTGGAAAGAGAAAAAATTTAATAGAGAGTGTATATGTTGTATATATGGAAATATATACAACATATACAAGTCAATATGTGATGGTCAAAAGAAGATATTTTATTTTTATTAATAATGGAATTAATTAAAAAGGAAATTAAAATGAGTGGAAGAGAGAAAATTGAATATTTTAATATTAAAATACTTGGTGGAGGTTTTAAAGAGAGGAGTATTTGACTTTTCTTCTTCATTTTCTTCTTCTTTTCTTTCCTTTTCCTTTGTTGGCCGGGTATCCCAAAGACAATAGAGAGCAAGAGGTTTTGATTTCTAAGCTCAAATTGAAGGAAGATTCAAGTGATTAAGTTGGAAATTTGTGAAGTATCATCAACTTTGGTAAGTTCTCTCTTGATTTCTCTTGTTTTATTTTGAGTTGTAAGTGAGTTTGATTGTTGAGATGTGATAGTGTGATTATGTTTGATTATAGTATGTTTGAGAGTGTTGGAATTGAATTGAAGATAAGAAGTTAGGTTGGTGTTGGTGTTGGAAGAGTATGAGTTGTGTTTGTGTTAGGGTTTTGAGTTGTTGATTGTTGTAGATGTTGAGTTTGATTAATTATTCTTGTAGATATTCATGATTTTTGTGTTTGATGAAGTTAGAAGCATAGAATACATGAGTTTGGTGAGAAACAGAAGCATCTTGGATGCCACGCCCGTGGCCCTTGGCTGCCACGACCATGGCCATTGGAAGCCATGGCCGTGGGGGTTTTGAGCAAGGGAGGCAGAACCATTTGGGAACCCACGCTCGTGGGGGTTGGTAGGCCATGACCATGGGGTCCTAGAGAGAGATGTTGATTTGTAATTTATGATCTAAGGGTCTAGTATGAGGTTAATAAGTGAATAATTGTATTGGAATTCTTGTGAATTTGTATTAAGTGTGTATGTGTTTCTTTTTGGATTAGGTTGTGAAGAGGTTGATTTGCCCTAACTTGAGTGTTGTGGATTCTTGGAAGAGAAAGTGTATAGATTTGTGTGAGTTGTCCTTGAGGTAAGTACAAACTACATGGTTGCATCCATTTACATGATTTTGTGATTTAGCATATTTGGTTGTAAATATGTTAAGTAAGTTATTGCATAGTTGATACATTTGATTAATGTTATGATGAGCATTCAAAATGTATGTTCAATGTAATTGATTATGTATACTTGAATGATGAATTGCCTTAATGTGAATTAAGATATGATGAGATATGAAGCCATTGTGGTTGGCTATGGTAATACAAATGAAATGATTGGGGGCATGATTGCCTATTTGATTATGGAATATGAAATGAGAAATGGAATTGATAATGAAATGAGAAATGAATTGAGAAAGAGATTGATAAAAAGATAAATGAAATGATTGTGTGCTTAATATGTTATTCAATTTTCAGAGTTCTGGGTTTGGCGGCATGCCTATGAATCACTGGATAGGTGAAAAGACCGGGTCGTAAGCTGATTCCAGTTGAAAAATGTGAAATATGTGAAATATGATGTTTTTGGGGTGAAAAGACTGGGTCGTAAGCCTCAAAAACAGTAACAGTCTTGCCGGGTTGAGGATCACCTCGGGTCTAGCCGAGTTGAGGTCCAAGAGACTGGGTCTGTTACACTATCCATGGATAGAGATACATATATCGCCTACAGGCTTGATGATTGTGATTATGGACCAAAGCAGTAACTCTGAACTTTGAATATCATATTGAATTCTTTTTGGGCCCATGCTTGTCTTTGCTTTAATATGATTATGGAATGAGATATATATGTAAAGAGATTATGAAAAAAACAACATGATGTGTAATGTGTATGGATGTGGAAATTGTGAGTAGTATTCCATGAATGTGCTAATAAGTCATTGGGTGATGTAAGGTTTTGAAATATAATATTCTTATGTATTATTTATAAAATTTAATTAAGTGACATTGGCATTGCATTGAAGCATAATATTATTGCAGTTTTTACCACTAAGCCGTTGGCTTAGCTCGATTGTGGTTCATCACGCAGGGGGTTCAGCTAGACCGCGTTGAGTCTAGGTTTTGAAGAGTTGATTTTGGACTTAAAGATCAGAGAAGAGCTGCCAATCATGTATAAATTCTATGTTTTGTAAAATTTTGATTCTTAATGTATATATAATTATAATTATTTATATATTTCCACTGCGTACTAAATGAATGTTTTATCTATTTTGTTTTATATTACAAGTTGAATGCTTTAACTTTTCTATATTGTATATTGAGAAAGATTTTATTTGGATTTTAAAAGATTGGGTTGTTTAACATAAATCGTGGCACTCTTATATCTGGTATATGTATATTACAGAAGTAGTAGTGTGTAGTGTCCGTATATTGGTTATAGGGGTGTTACATCTACAATTTTCCCCCTGCTTGAGCGATCTGAGACTACGGTAGAAGAGAGCAAAAAGTAACATGACTTTTGAACTGTTTTTTTGGGAAAGAATGGGTTTTGGACCCGAGAATTGGATTAAAACAATTGCAAAACACTGTAAACTTAAATGAAGTAAACACAGAATAATGCACCTTCATTTGTTGGCTCCATCGAATTGTATGCTGATCCAAAACTCTTGCCTGCACTAGTATTAAGTCTCGGTTGAGCAAAGTGAAGGTAATGCCTACTGCCTTCTTGTTGTATGTTGATTGCTCGATATTAATTATTAAATTGCTCTTTAGTATTGCTACCGTCCCCTTTTACTGACTGTCTTGCTCCTTTCTAATTGTGGCTATTAGGTTTTCTTTAATAATAATTCTTGCTAATTATCCCCGCCTCTTGATAACTCTGGCTCTGTTTATTTATAATGTGGCAATTAGGGTTGCCAATCCCGAAGTTAAACACAATTAGGATTCTTAAATTAGCCAAATTCTTTCTGAATTAGGATTCATGATGATTTGGAGTGTCCAAATTGACATGGATCCAGCTCATGTCAATTTGGAGTGTCCAAATCAACATGAGCCATTGTTCATGTCGACTTGGAGTGTCTAAGTCAACATGAGCTAGGCTCATGTCAATTTGGATTTAGCTCATGTCTATTTGGCTTATGCCTATTTGGCTCATACCGAATCCAAACTATTTAATTTGACGATCGAATCTATTTCACAAATTTAATTTGGGCTTTTATGAATTGGACCAGCTTAATTTCAAGCTTTAAAATTAGGTTTAGGCTCTTTAAAATTATATTATATTAAGGTATAGGAGAGAAATACGAACATCTAAAATACAACACTAAGATTTATGTACAAAAAATCTAGTTAGAGAAAATTATTAAAGTGCCGAAAAAATAAGTAATGTCTAAAATAAAACAATAAGTAACACTTAAAATAAAAAACTAGGATTTATGTATGAAAAATCTACTTAATGAAAATTATTAAAGTAACCTATTTACTTACCTGGTGTAACGCCCATATACTCTATATAAATACTATAAATATACTCTGTATACATACAATACGTATATAAAATATAAGGATGTCACATTTCATTACTGTTTAAAATCCCTTAACCTTAGTTCCATAACAATGATATGTTTTAAATTAAATAACATTTACAAAAACCATTATACTTTTGATTATATTACATAAATATAAATTACATTGCCTTTTCCAAATCCACTTATAAACATATACATTTTTTTTTATCAAAATCACAGCATAATAAAATTGTACATGTATGCACCACCTTCTAGTTGGTCTCGAAATATTATTACCTTTCTCGTGGCATAACGGTTTGACTCCCAGATCAACCATCTACTCACCTGCATGATTTACACAACCGCGCTAAGCTCGAAACTTAGTAGTACAAATAAATATTATATACATACATTACAAAAAATCATACTCATATACTAACATCATTTATCATTATATTCTTATCATGTTTTCCATTTTCAAAATACTATGCATATCTTTTCACTAATTCCATAATTTATATATATTTTTAACATAAGCCATAGTTCAATGGCTTATCATAATACTCATGAAACAATACACACAATTTCCACATCCATGTACATATTACACATCACAATATATTTCTACCATCTCATTTTCAGTATTAAGATTTAGCTCCGCTCAAGTCTTTCAACAATTCTTTTCTCATCATTTAGCATATTTTCTTAAGCCACATTCCTTTTTAGTATTTTGCTTAGGTATTGATCATATCATTCCATGATCACCATCACATATCCCATAATATTATATCTTATTATATTACTCAATTATTCCACAATTCATAATTCACAATAAAACAAAGACAAGCATGGGCCCAAAAAGATCTAATATGATATTCAAATTTCAGAGTTACTGCTTTGGTCTATAATGACACCTTGTGTCTAGCCCCATAGGCAATATATCCATGGATTAATCCAACTAGATTTGAGCTTACGACCCAGTCTTTTCACTCAGTCTAGCTTCAAGGATTTGTTTTTGAGGCTTACGACCCGGTCTTTTCACCCTAAAACATCATATTCATCAGCTAGGCCCGGCTTACGATCCGGTCTTTTCACCTTCTTAGCAATTCATAGGCATGCCGCCAAACCCAGAACTCTGAAAATTGAATAACATACTAGGCACACAATTTATTTATTTTTCTCATTATTAAATTCTTTCATAATTCCATAATAAAAACTTTTCTCATTTTCTCATGATTAAACTAGGCACATTGCCTTGGTACTTCAACATAATACACATTATGCATATCATAACATAATTCACATTCATCAACAATACATTAACTTAACACATTTTTCAACTAAATGTGTTAAGTCCCAATTTCATGTAAATATATGCAATCATTCAAAGTTTGTACTCACCTTATGGAAAACTCCAAAATAAGCTTTAAAACTTCCTCTAACCTTCTCTTCTAAGTTTCCCTTCAGCACTAAGGTTGGACAAACTACTTTCTCTCAATGCCTATACCAAATGTGATCATAAATAACCATTTAGTATCACATTCTAAGGCATTCTTAATATTCAAATCATTTAAATAGGAATTATAAATGAAAAACAACAAAAGGAGTTATTCTCAAGTGACACGCCCACCAACATGGGCGTGTTAATGACCATGTCATTAACTTATTTATACAGAAGCATTGACATGTCCAATGACATGGGCGTGTCACTGCACGTGTCATTCATTCTGCCTCACAAAAATATTGACACGCCCAACAACACGGGCGTGTTCATAGATGTGTCAATTATTTTATCTCTCAGTAGCTATGACACGTCCAATGATATGGCCGTGTTAATGGTCATGTCACAAACGTTAAACTCAGCACCGTTGACACACCCAATGACATGGGCATGTCACTGGCCGTGTTAGGCAAAAGTTCTGCATTTCGAACTCTCATCCATATAAACACAATCACTCCAAAATCCATACTACAACACCCTTAATCAACATCTTAGTTTATATTCATAATTCACCTATCAATTCAACACTTATATAACTTCAACATATCATAATAATAATCATTATATACATCATTTATTTATCAATTTACTCAATTTCCCAACTCATTTATACTAAACCCTTACTCCTCAATTTCAACAACTCATCATCATCCTCATAAATAACCATATTTTCATCATCTAAGCACCAATTCAATATATATATATATATATATTTCAATATTTCATCATCATCATATTATTCAATTAATCATCACTTTCACTCACTAACCATATCACATATAAACTCAATCTATAGAAATCAACTCAAGGAAAAGAGCACTTACTTGAATTCTTTGCCAAATCTTCAATATCCACCTTCAATTCTCTTAAGGCCCTTATGAATTTGATATGTATATCAACAAATTCACACTTTTTTTTTTCTCTCTCTCTCTTTCTCCCACGTTCAAGAGGAAGAAGAAGAATAAGAAATAAAGAAAGAGAGAAAGTCTTCTCTTCCCTTTCATACTTATCTTATATATATATAATAATATAATTATATACACCTAAAAATTTTCCACCACAAATATTTGTCCTTCCCTTTGACTTTCTTTTCTTCTTTTTCTCTTATCATTATTATCATTATTATCATTATTATTAATTGATTATTTACAATTTACTTTTCCCACACCAATATATACATCATGTATATGTGGTGTATATGTTGATATATGTATATGTCTTATATATTGTATTTATATTTCCCATATTTTCAAATACAATATATATATATATATATAACATCCTTCATACACATCTATCTCTTATTATATTTTCTTTACCTATATCACCAACATACTCTCTCATAACTACTATTCCAAAGTACATTAAAAATCAGGATATTACACCTGGTATGATATTATGACTTGTTTTCTTTACCACAGTATGACCGCTGCATTGTTCGTGTTGGGGGATGTGTTTATAAAGCCCTTGAGTGGTACGATAAAGCGTCTCCTCCTGTCAAGTGGATAGTCTGGGAATGTGGTTTTGAAGACTTCATTTTGCAACTACCAAGAGAAAAATTTCAAATTGATAGAAGTGTGATCCAGGTACTTGCAAAATGGTGGATGGATACCACCCACACCTTTCACTTGTCAGTGGGAGAAATGATGATCGGTTCGATTGACTTTTCTGCCATCATGGGAATTCCATGTCATGGTATGGCGGTCCCTTTTATCGATGAACCTCTAACACATGCTGAGATTCGTGATTTATTGCACATTGAACCATCATTCAATGAACCATCCAAGATTAAGTTTGAACTCATTCAGGAATCTTGGATAAAATATAACCATTCAATACATGGAGAAAAGGATGAACAATATACCCAAGGTTTCCCATTGTATTTGCTTGGATCCACCATCCTATGTAGTACAGAGTCAGCCATCCATTTGTCATTACTAAAGGTGCTCTCTATTCTTAATCTTGTACCACTCTTTGTTTGGGGAGAAGCCAGCCTTTCCTGCCTTTATCACAGTTGACAAGCTTTACCAGAATAAAAGATCTTTCACTAGCTTCATGGTCATTGTAGAGGTATTATTAGCTCTTACAACTTTTAATTCAAACAATACTTCCATGATCCTAACATTGGTTGACTTTTCTAGTTTGCACATATGAACACCACCTTATGAAGATACCTAGTGTTATTGGATGGCAGGTCAGATACCTGAGGCTAAAGTTTGGTTGTCAGGTTGCAAAGTAAGTCTTGGTGCTCACTATATGCACTCTTACCATTATCACTTGAGTCACTTGACCTAGGAGAAGGTAAGAAAAAGAAAATCAGCCTCATTATTAAAATTTACAAAAAATTCAACTTTCCCTCCTTTTATAATTTTGCAAGAGAATATTGCTTGGTGGAGGGCTAGCAAGTGGGCCAACTGAACTACATCCATAGATGTGGTGTTGCCTTCGTAAAATTCTTATCGGATTATTACCGGGCCAGTTTCTAGTGGCTAGTTCCTTGGCGAGCAGGTGCATAATTGGTTCCTCGGTCCTAGCCAGCTGAGAGTGTCTGTAAACATTTTAAGATAAGCATTGAACAATATTTCCATGCCGTTGATTGCATTGTGGTAGGCTCAGGATGTTTATAACGTAGAGACATTTTTGCTTCCATTAGCTGAATACACATATGCCAAGTTTATCCAAGAGCAGCTTTTGAATATTCAAATCTCTCTTGCCGATGTTTGAGGAATTTCTGATGATGTGGAAGAAGGAGAAGAAGAAGAAGAAGAAAAAGAAGAAGAAAGAAGGGAGAAAGAAGAAGGAGAAGAAGGTGAAGAAGAAGAAGGAAATGATGATGAAGAACATGATCATAATGAAGAGGAAGAGGGGATTTAGAGGAGGAAGAAGAGGAGGGAGAAGAGGAGGAAGAAGAGGAGGAGAAAGAGAATAGAGGTGGGTACCATTCCAGTGGTAGCACTGAGGCTGGCTCTTTTCAGGTTATCTTCAAACATGCAGATTTAATGTGCAAGATTGCTTTCTTTGCTTATCTAACTTCTTATGAATATTTGCAGGCGGTTGGAGAGTCGAGAAGCTCGCCATTTTTGTCTACTAGATCTTTTCATCATGAGGCTGGACCATCCCATGCAGCTCCGGCTCAACCGCAAGTGCCTCCATATGCTTCGTTTATGGCACCACTGCTATATTCTGACCCATCATTTTGTCCTTAGGGCTTTAATTTAAATTAAATAGTCTGTAACTCTATCGCCAAAATACTACTCATTTCGAGAACCTATATCATTAGTCGGAGCATAACTTCCAGGACTTTCAGCTTTAAGGCTTCAGAGATCCTGGTGCTTCTTCATTAAGGGGATTTCTAGATGATGATAATGACATGCCTCCTCCATCTCCTGGCGATTATTTCTCTAGACTAGATTTCCAGGACTACCAATTCTAGGGTTTTAGAGATCATGGTGCTTCTTCTTTCTTAGGGGGACCCTGGACCAATGATCTTAAAATTTCTCCTCCACCTTCAGGCGATGATTTTTTCATAGCACTGTTTGATTATAGACCACCTCCCCCAAGTGATATGCTTGTATTGTATTTATTAATGAACTTGTAATTAATCCACTGAAATTAATAATAATATGTTGACCCTTACTTTTTCATTTTGACTTCTCTCTCTTTTTTTTTCATTTTCTTCTTCTTCTTCTTCTTCTTCTTTTTTTTTTAATTTTGACTTTTCTTTTATTTTTTCACTTTTCTAACACTTTTTTTTAACTCATGACAAACAACTATGGGTCAAGACAAATTCTTCTTGACCCAGGCCCACTTTCTTTATCTTTTTCTGCACTGATTTATAATTCCAAGCATTATAGAAGTCCTTTTCCAAATCAATCTCCAGATTTTTCTTATTTAAACTCTTCACTGCGGTCTTTTAAGAGCACAAAATAATTCCAAACAATTTTCTTTCAACATTGAATCCCAAACCAAAAACTATGACTGAGGAAAATTTGAGGAAGATAAAGAATTTATTCAATAATTTTGAAGCTGATAACTGGAGACAAGTATATTGTTTCAAAATTAATTCTTTAAATTGCTTTCAAAATATTAAATTAAAACAACCCTTTTTATATGCCATGGATTCCTTTTGGAATATAGAATCTAGGACTTTTAAAATTAATAACTTCGAGTTGTGTCCCATGATTTAGGAATTTGAAGCCATTCTCAGATATCCAAGTGACCATCAGATAAAATTAACCATATTGTCCTTAAAATCTCATAAAAAATGCAAATGCTATTTCAGATTTCAAAATCTAAAGTTCTTTAATGAACCATAAGTGAAAAACTTTTACTTGGCACTTTGATTGATTTTTGCATATCCTACTTGGCTCCCATAAAAGTATGGGGCCGTAGGTTTTACTTATGTTTACTTAGTCAATTCATGCTTGTTTCTTTTGATGGTGATATAGATCCATGGGTGTTGGATATAGTGGATCAAATGGAATGCATATTTTCACCTGTTCTTTTGATCTTAGCTGAACTATGATAAGGCTGGATCAATTCAAAATTGATTCTTTAAGAGAGTTGACTGGAAGTCTCTTACCGCTTTAGGTATTTGCCCGAACCACCCTTTTAGGTTTTTAATTCAGGTCATTATTTATTGCTCTAATTTTTTTATGATTAATATTTATATATGTTTTTGAGGTTAATTTTGTTACTTTTTTAGTTATTTTTTAAATGTTTGTTTAAGACTATTGCAAGGTTTTGATATTTCAAGTTGAAGCCAGGAGTTTATGAGAAAAGAGGCAAAGTCCACTGTTGAAAGCAAAAATTTAAGAAAAGAATACAAAACGGCCAAGGTGTGTTGAAGCTTGGCCATGTCTCTCAATTACAAGGCTAAAATGAACAAGACTTCAAGGCCAATTTAGACAAATTCAGTGTCTTGGCCTTGTCCGTCATGAGAAAAAATAGAAATTTTGGCAGAGTGGGACACATTCATATATCTTGGCTATGTCACAGGAGACATGGCAAGGATAGGTTCCATCTTGGCTGTGTTACCTAACACGGCCAGGACCTGATTGAAGATTGGTCGTGTCCCTTACATGAAGACTTGAAGTCCATATAAAATCAGATACCTTCAAAGGACTTGGCCGTGTCACTAGATGTGTCCAGAATGAAACCAAGATGACATGGCCAAGACAGCTCCATATTGGTTGTGTTCATTCCAGAGAAAAAGAAGAGAATTCAGGCAGTCTTGAACATGGTCATATGGTCTTGGCTATGTCTCATAGAAGAGAAACAAGTACAAATTGGCAGAACTGAACATCGGGAGGGATCTTGGCCCTTTCACTAATCGTGGCACATCCACAAAGCCAAGACGAACCAAAACATGCCATGTCTATGAAAGATTCCCTTTTAATTTTTAAAAAATTTTACAGGACAAGAGACAAGAAGTAATGTTTTTAAAGTTAAAATGTGAACTACTTTTTAAAAAATAAAGTTTTAAAAGCGGAAAGAGGGAAACAAATGGAAGTGGAGCGTATGGTGCAAGGCTGGAAGAGCATGTGTTTAATTAAACATAATTGTAATTGAGCTAGGATGGTGGGGGGTGGAGTTTGATTAAGAGGAAAGAACAGGAGGAGAGTCATATACATGTTTTTGGAGGAATAGGTTTGGAGCTCTTTAGAATCAGTTCTAAAAATTAGTTTAGAGAGGAGAGATTTTTCAAGAGTTGAAGAATATAATTAGCCTTTTGATTTTTATTCATCCATTTTTCTTCACAAGATTTGTTTTGCAAAAGATTTTAGAGGAGGTTTTGAGGATTCTTAAACAAAATCAAGCAAGGTTGGAGGAAGAACAAGATGTTCCAACTCTAGTCATCTTCATAAGGGGTTTTTCATATTCTCTCAATTAATTCATTTCTAGATTTTTGTTGTTTTGTTATGAACATTAATATTTCAATGGATATTTGTGATTTGATTTCTGTTGGGATAAGTATGTATATTGATTTTGTAACACCCTTATACCCTATATGCGTACAATACATATTTCTAGCATATGTAAAATATGCATATACGGTACAAAAATGTCACAAACCGGTTTAATAAAAATTTTTCACATTTCCAATTTAAAATTTTAAATTCTAAATATATAAAAATTAAATAGAATATAAATATTCTTTACTTATTATAAGAACCCAAAATAAATAATATATATATATAAATCTCTGGAAAAAATTCGCCAGAGTTTTGTTTGTATTTTGGACATCCCAAAATTTATCAAAACACAGCCTGCAAAAAAGAAAACACTCCCAAATAATTTCCAATCACCATTTCAACCATACTTCTCAATTTCACCAAATTTCTCAAACATTTATACATATAGATATATATAATTTAAAACACACTTGCTCTCTCATTTCAAATACATTGACCCAAACATTCTTTATAATATACAATGCGTAAAATTCAAAACATAATATATTATGCATAAAACTCAAAATGTACAATAACATAAAAATATATACATGCTGCAGGCAGTGTTTCTGATCTTGATAGCAACTCAATAAGCTCAACTATAAGTCTAGACCCGACCTGGTCTAGAAGAACTCTCTGGCTCAACTGGGTCTACCCTGTCACCTGCGCGATGAAAACAATCGCGCTAAGCTAAAGCCTAGTGGTACAAACTTTGATAATAACAATATAACTCAATGCAATACCAAATGCACAATGCATATAGATGTCACATCAATCCACTTTCTTATATTTTTCAAATACTTCATAAGCACAACTCATAACATTATATTACTTAATTGTATCATAATTCATAATTCACAGTAAAACAAAGACAAGCATGGGCCCAAAAAGGATCTAATATGCTATTCAAATTCAAGTTTGTACATACCTCCACTAGCAACCCAAAGCAAGCTAAAAACAACATTCAATCTGATCTTTCCAACTTGCCATTCACCACTTGGATGAAGCAAATCAACCTCCCTCAATGCCTAAACCAAATGTGATAGCAAATAATCATTTAGTATCACATTTAATGGCATTTCCAACATTAAACTATAATTACACATCACTCCTACAAATTTTCAAAAATTTAGCCTTTCCTTACTTCAACATTAGAATTTCATTCTACTACAATTAAATTAGTGTTTTAAGTTTATTTATATTATTAAAAATATATTTTAATACATTAAAATCATTTACATTATAAAAATACACTATTATACATAAAATCTCAAAAATGGCATAACCTTCCCCCATTGAAGGTTTTCCATTCCAACACAATCTATTACTCATTCTAAGCTTATATTAATCACTTTTAACACTAAACAACATGCTTAAACAAATAAAATCACACAATTCAACCACTTTGGAAAATCACTTTTCCAAAACCCTAAATCTCCACTTCCATTCTCAAACTCCAACCCAACACCACCAAATCCAATATTTGACTTTAAAAATACTTGTTTATGAATCAAAACAACTCATTTGGAATCAATTTGCACAAAAAACCCTAAAAATCAATAACCCTAAATTCTCTCTCTTCACCATTCTTTAACCAAACTCCATCATCTCTTCAATCTAACCTTAGAATCATTATTAACTACCCAAAATAACATCATACACACCAATTCCAACAATTATAACATACTACATCAAAATCTCAAAACTCACATAATCCAAATTTCCAAGGAATTCAAAGAAAAGAGACGGAAACTTACTAATTTTGGTGAAAATCATCAAAAATCCACTTAAAACTTGTTAATTCTTTCAATTTATGGAGTATGGAAGAAGCAAAATCCTTGGTCTTCAAACTCCCATCGAAGCCACGTTCTTGAAGAAGAAGAAGAAGAAGATGAAGACTTTTATATTCTTTTTCCTTTCATCTTTTTTTAACCACATATATATATTAAAATAATTTAATATTTAATATTTAATTATTTTTTTAATAAATTAAAAGTCCTAATTTCCCTCTTTCATTCAAAAATAATTTATTTTTAAATTATTTTATTAATTTTGAATTTATAAGATTTAATTACCAAAATACCCTTTTCTTTTAAAAAGTGTTGACTTTTATATATGTTATATATATTTTGCATATATATCACATATATATTCCACTTTTTCATTAAAATCCTTTCATTTTTCATTTAAAACCATTAATTTAATTTATCCTTTTAAATTATAATTTATTTTATCCAATTTTTTAAAAATTAGAAATTTTTAAAAATTGTAGGATGTTACAGATTTAATGATGAACTAAATTACCCTTGCCTAGGATTTGCAATGATATTTGATTAAATGATTGAATTCAAGTATTTCCATTTATAACCTTGTTATGTGAGCTGACTGCATTGGATCGAATGTTAGGTTGATATATTGAACACCTATTGATCTCTAGATATTGAATGAAGAACCGAGAGGTGAAATTTGATATTGGAACTATGTATTTAACTACTGTAAGAATGAATTAGAAATATAAGTTCTAGGGTTCTCTTAATTTACAAGTTCAAAATAATTAGTTGTTAATTCATGAATGTGAGAACTAATGAATTGGAAATAACTAATTAGTCATAAGAAAAAATTAAGTAACAAGGTTATGTTAATGGTAATTTGAGAATTAAACATTTGATTAAATCGAATTGTAAATCCTATGTACCCTTTTGAAAGTTTCAGTTGAACTTGTGCAACATTATTTAGTTTACTTTTAATCTTAGATTTCTTTTACTTATCCAATAATATACACTCAAACTTTAATATTTTTGTTTTAATCAAATTATTACGAACAAACAACTTCTTTGTTAGACGACCTTGGGGCGATCACCATTACTATTATAACTTCATATATTTATGAGAGTCATTTTTTAGTAGTGTTAAGTAGAGCGCAATAAATTTTTGGTGTCGTTGCCGGAAAAAGCTATTTAGGTGATAATTAGATTCTTTTATTTTAATTGTTTAAGTGTATCTTTTTTAATTGCTTAGGTGATTTATGCAAGGATTAAGGTCACAAGGTAATGAACTTATTCCATTTATAGACAACATTCTTAGACTTCCTAGAATTGAAGAAGTGGATTCTTTGGGACAAGAAGGGGAAGACATTGAAGAGCAATTTGAAGAGGACACAGAAGTAGAGATGGGTGAAGTGCAGGAACCACCCATGAAAGAGTTTGCCCGACTAGTTATTAAGGTGACTTCATCTTGCATACAATTGAGTAATGCAACAAGAAACTATGAACTGAAAAATACTCATTATAGCATGTTGCCCTCTTTTCATGGAATACCAAATGAAGATCCTCTCAACTTCATTAGAGATTTTTATTCAACTTTGCACACATTCCCTTTGTAAACATTATTGGAGAATGAGCTCAAGATGAGATGTTTCCCTTACACCTAAAGGGTAGGGCAAAGGCATGGTTGATGACCTTACTAAAAAAATTCATTGACCACATGGACCGAGGTTTACAATAAGTTCATGACCAAATTCTATTCACATTTGAAGACAAAAGAACTTCAGGGAAATATTGCAACATTCACTCAAATGGATGGTGAACCATTTTATGATGCGTAGGATTGCTTCAAGTCTTTGTTGTTCCAATACCCTTATCATCATTATCCATAACAGTTGCTTAACCAATACTTTTATGATGGGTTCACTCAACAAAGCCAAAGTTCAGTTGACAATGTAGTTGAAGATGCAATGGGAGAGAAAACTTTTACAGAAACTGTGAGATTGTTTGAAATTCTAGGAGCAAATTCACAAAAAAAGAGCATAGGGGAGAGACAGAAAGGAGTTTATGAAATGAACTCCAATTTTGAAATGGCAAGGCAGTTTGTAGAATTAACAAGACAAGTTAAGATGCTAAATGCAAGAGGAAGCGCACCCATGCTAAGTCAAAAAGTATGTACAACATGTGGCATTGCAGGACGGTGAGTGGAGATTTTTGCCTCCACTCCCATGTGGAATGGTTTTTGCAACTATGGCACTATTAGGCTTAGGGCCTTAGAGAACATGGGCCTTAGCCAGGAGAAAAAGGAGTCACCACCCTGATGGGCTGAAAAAAAAGGGGTGGATGGCTCGATTTCTAAGGAATCCCCATCTCCCTAATGAGTTCAGAAAGTTAGGTATGTATGAGGAAGGTAAGAATGACCCAACACCCCCATAACACTCGGTTCATTAGAACCAGCCTCCTTTTCAGGTCTAAATATTATTAAATTCTTAAATATTATGACATCATCCATATTACACATGATTTAAAAGAAATAAACATCCATCATCTTATTAAAATAAAATAAATAAAATAGGCACCCATCCAAGGATGAAAATATGCCTTTACAATGTCCAATGTTTAAAAAGAAAACCAAATAAGTAAATAAAATGGGACATCCATTATAGGTGGAAATATGTCCCTTACAAAGTTTCATAATCCACAAAATAAGTTACATAATTAAGAAAATAACTAAGGCACCCACTGTGAGCAGGGATTTTCGCCTCCACTCCCAGTGGAATGATTCTTACGACTTCAGCACTGTTTAGGCTCGGTGCCTTAGAGAATACGGGCCTAAGCTCGAAGAAAATGGAGTTGCCACCCAGACAGGCCAAGAAAAAGAAAGGGGTGGATGACTCGATTCCTAAGGAATCCCCAACCCCTTAATGGGTTTGGAAAGTTAGGTATGTGTGGGGAAGGTGAGAAATGGCCCAACACCCCCACAATGCTCGGTTCATTAGAACCGGCCTCCTTTGCAGGTCTTAATATTATAAAATTCTTAAATATAAAAATATTATCCATACTACATGTAACAATTAAAATAAAGCATCATTATATTAAAATCAAAGCAATGTCCAAACAAAATAAATAAATGGACACCCATCCGATGATGGAAACATGTCCTTACATCGTCCATATCTAAAACTAAATAGGACACCCACCGAAAGGTGAAAACGTGTCCTTTACATTGATCCAAAATATAAAAGCAATTTAAATTACATGATGCTTTATACATGAGGTACCCAACATATGGAAACATACCTCTTACAACATTTTGAAATAAAAACAAATTAATAAAAGTAAACGAACATTCATCATAAATAAATCATTCATCAAAGACATCAAACATCAATCAAAATGTATAATAAACATTCATCTAATTCGTATAAAATAGTACATATATAACTTTAGGGTTCATGCATCAATTAGGATTTCTTGGGTTTTATGTTTAACAATTAGGGTTTTGCATATACTAATTTAATTAGTTGAGAAATATTTTAAAGAAATAACATGGCTACTGGATGTTTGAATATAAAGATTAGATTTGAAATAAATTATGGTTTGAATCTAAAGAATGGATGTTTTGAATTTAGGGTTTCGGAAGTTGTATGCCAATAATATTAAAATTTAGGGTTTAAATAAATAAGATTGAAAATCATGAAAATTAGTTTTTAGATTAAGTATTAGAAAAAATAAGCTACTGTGATTTTAGAAAAATAGATTTGGTTAGGGTTTTAAGAAAACAGATTATTGTGGTTTTAGAAAAGTGTAATTTAGGGTTGTAGATTTTAAAAATATGTGTTATGGGTATTAAGGCATTAGGGTTTTGAAGAAATATTTTTAGGGTTTCAAATAAAATTTGGATGGTTAGTAGAATTAATCAAATTGTATGATGAAAAAATTAATCCAATTTGATGAAGCTACTGTAAACATAAACAAAGAAAATAGAGATTCAAACCTCCGTTGTTGGTTCCACCACAATCTTTGAATTCTGGTTGAACAATAATAAAAATAGTGTAGGCTACCTTTGATGGAGTGTTTGTTGTTTGCTGACTCTTGATCTTTGAAGCATAAGATTGGTCAAAAAAATCCAAAAGTCCAAGGTCCAATAAAAAATTTCTGCTCCTCCAATTTTGAACTCCTTAATGTGGTATTTATAAGAAAAAAATAAAAATCTAATACTAATTGGTTAAGGAAATAAAAATGTTTTAGGAAACAAAATTTAATACCAAGTAGAATAGGATTTTGGCAAAACCGTGCGCGGGCCGGGCATGCAAAAGTGCGCTGGCAAAGAAAATCTGCGAGCACTGGGCTTGGGTGCTGCTGGCTCAGGAGCGGGCCCAATTCACCTCAAGATTTTCCTATGGCGAATTGGCCCAAGCCAATTCGTCGCCTGCGATGAAAACTTTTCGTTGCCGATTCTTTCGTTGTTGATTTTTATTACTTTTTTTATTTTTATTAATAATAAAAATTGTAAATAATTATCAAAATAAATATTATTTAATTAAAATACCATAAAAATTATTTTAGACTGTTTATAAATATCGGATCAGATTGGGTCAAAAATTAAGGGTCTACAGTTTGCCCCCTGCTTGAGCGATCTGAGACTACAACAAAAGAGAGCGAAAAGCAATGTGATTTTTGACTGGATTTAGAGCCATACTGGACTCCGTACCCAAGGTTGGTTTGAGCTCTGGACTCAAAAATAATTTGAGTTCTGGACCCAAGGTGAATTTAAGATTTGGGTTCTGGACCCGATGTAAGTTCTGGAATTAAAAATAATTTAGGTTATGGACCAGAGGTGAGTTCAAGATTTGGATTCTGGACCCGAGGTAAGTTTTGGACTTAAAAATAATTTGGGTTCTGGACCCGAGGTAAGTTTTAGACTTAATTTTGGTTCTAGGCCTGAGGTATATTCTGAACTTAAAAATAATTTGGGTTCTAGACCAAGGTAAGTTCTGGACTTAAAAGTAATTTGGGTTTTGGACCCGAAGTAAGTTCTAGACTTAAACGTAATTTGGGTTTTGGACCCGAGATAAGTTTTGGGTTTTGGTTTATGGACCCAAGCTAGAGTAATTTGGGTTCTGGACCCGAGGTAAGTTCTAGACTTAAAAGAATAATTTGAGTTTTGGACTAGAGGTAAGTTTTGAGTTTTGGGTTTTGAACCTGAGCTAGAGTAATTTGGATTCTGGACCCGAGGTAAGTTCTGGACTTAAAAGAATAATTTGGGTTCTGGACTCGAAATGATTTGGATTCTGGATCCAAGGCGAGTTCTGGACTCGAAAATGATTTGGTTATTTACAAAAAAATAATTGTAGTCAGTAGGATACTAACGAAATTTATAAAAAATTTAGCTATTTTTTACCATGCCTATATCTTCTTGCCCTCTGCGTGTAAAATATTTTAAAAGTATAAAAATATTTGTATACACGCAAATATCTAAATAATTGAATTGAATAATTGAGTTTACTATTTATTAACTGCGTAGTTACTATTTATGCACTATTCATTTACTATTTATCAACAGTAATATTTACTTTCTTTCTTTTTATTTTCTTTTTTTTTTTCATGAGAATACTATTTTTTCTTTTTTATTTTTATCTTTTTCCTTTGCAATTTTTCTATATAAACCTCGACTCATTTCTACCATATTCATCCACACTCACATATTTTGATAGTTAAATCATAGAGTTTAGCATAGAGTTGAGGAGAAAATGCATGTTTTGAGATTAGGACCTCGATCAAATACTGAGTTATTGAAATTTATTCGGCGAAATGAAAATAAAACTGTAAGTCTACTAGCTGGGATGCAGCTTCATCGCAGTTCAAGTAAAAAAAACTAAGATAACAATGCAATTTAATATTTTAATAGCACAAATATATATTTATTATTTTATTATATATATATATTTTTGTGTTTTTTATTATATAAGAAAAATAAATTAATTAGAGGACTATTTTTAAGAATTTAATAAACAAGTAAATAGATAGACTAAAAATAGAACATAACGAATAAATTTAGTTTATAAATCAGTGGTATTAGTATGATTATATACTTACCTTGTGTTAACTTAACTAGCTCTGTGTTAGCACGATCGTTGTGCTATCCGGGGTGGAGGATGTGTCTATAAAGCCCGACAATGGTATGATGTAGCACCCTCTTGAGTAAAATGGATTGTCCAAGATTGCAGTTTTGAAAGCTTTATCTTGCAATTACCTTTTGTGGGGTGTCCGATAGACGGAGTGTAGTTCAAGCATTGTCGGAGTGGTGGATGGACATGACCCATACTTTTTACCTACCTATAGGAGAGATGACCATTGGCCCAATCAATTATATAGCCATAACTGATATCCGGTACTATTTCCTTCTGGTCCCTCTTACCAATGATATTCTGACATTCGAAGAAGTCCAACAGTTAATCACTATAGAACCATCATTAAAAGGGCCTTTCAAGATAAAAATTGAGTCGATTCAACTAGTAAGGACGGGCTCATAGGGAAACAACCAAAAAATATGCTTGAGGATTTTTACTATATTTGCTCGGGTCGACTATTTTAGGCAGCACCAAATTTGCCATCCATTTTTCCAGTGTTGAGGGC
Organism: Garcia nutans; assembly: GCA_947685225.1. NCBI lineage: Eukaryota > Viridiplantae > Streptophyta > Magnoliopsida > Malpighiales > Euphorbiaceae > Garcia > Garcia nutans. Next base: position 6,750,165 of record CANTUV010000024.1, on the reverse strand, counting down.
CCTTATTGATATGAGTATGGTACCGCTTTACGGCTGGGGTGAAGCTGGCCTTGCCTGTCTCTATCATGGACTAAACAAAATTTGCAAAAATAAGAAGTCTTTCGTTGGGTTCGTAGTGGTTATCGAGGTACTCTTCTTCCACCATTGTCAATTCCATTCTTATTCTTGCATGAATTTGATTTTCAATGTTGTTGTAGGTATGGGCATATGAGCATAATCTTGTGACGGTGCCTGGCATTTCCTGAGAGAGAGTTGGGTATCCAAGATTGAATTTTTGGTTGTCCGATCGTGTAGCAGTTCCCGGCTCTCAACATGTGCACACCCAATGCTATCTCTTGAGTTGCATAACCTGAGGCTAGGTAAGATAGTATTCGTATACTTTAAAATTTATATAAAAGTTCACTTACCTTATGTCATTTTTTAGGTCAATTTGGCTTGGTGGAACTTAGAAGAGCGGATGAACTGGACTTCTTTTATGAATGCCACATTGCCTTTTCAGCATACTCGTCGAGTCATTGCCTCCCTGTGTCTAGTGGCTAGTTTCTCGAGGAGAGAGTGTATGAGTGGTTTCTTGGTCCTGTGCAGTGAAGGATCCCGATGAGTTGACTAGAGTATACTTTAAATATCGTATCAATGTTGGAGAATATGTGGTGGTTAGCTCGGCATGGTTATGATGTTGAAACCTTTCTCTATCCATCAGGTGCATCATATATCCAGTTTATTAGAGTAGGACTCTTGAACTTTGATGTATCTCCTACTGGCGTACGGGAGGTTCCAGAGGAAAAGGAGGATAGTGATGAAGAAGAGTATCATGGAGAGGGAGGAGGGTCTATCCCGCATCCCAGGGCTAGCACCTCTAAGGTAAACTTTTACTATTTTGCCATTGTAATTACTTCTTTCTTAACTTATTTTGACTGTTTTAATGATTATTTTGAGGCTACTGGCTCATTTGGTCATGAGGCTAGACCTTCCTTTACCGCTCCTCCATTTGCTCATTCTAATCAACTGGAGATGCCATCTCATCCACAGGGTGTTGATATGAATTACTTGGTAGGTTTTCTTGTTCCATGATAATTTATGCTACATGTATGAATGATTATATATGCTCTTACTCTTTTCCTTCTGACTCACAGCGGATGCTTGAGGAACAAAATAAGAAACTTCAAGAAGAGTTAGCTGCTAGTCGTCAATAGGTTGCCCATTTAGAGAAATTGTATTACCAGTCAGCAAAATTTTTGAGACTTTCAATTTCAGGGGATGAGAGATCCTGGTGCTTTGTCATCTAAGGGACCCTAAGCTGATGACCATGAGATCCTGTGGTCTACTTCTGATGAGGACAGCTACAGATCTAAATTCCAAGATAATAGAGATTTAGGTGCTCCTGCTTCAGGCTGACTCGAGATAGGTGATATGCCTCCTCCTCCAATAGGTGATGACTTTTTCAGGGCTTTGTTTGATCATGATCCGCCACCTCCTTCTCAGTGATATATTATTTTATTAATTGAGAAAATATTGTATAATAAAAATAATGATAAAAATAATAATGTTGCTATATAATTTGCACTTTTACTGCAACTTTTGACTTTTAAAATTTTTTCTTCTTTTCCTTTTTTATCATCATTATTATTTCTACCCTCAATTATTGGTCTTTCCTCTTCACATTCAAAATTTTTATAGTAGCACTAATTTACAAAACCAAAGGCAACGCGGCAACTCAAAATCATTTCGTCGCCAATTTCCTATCCTTGTGCGTCTCGGTCTCAAGCTATTCCCTGTCAATTTTGGAATAGCCAATCATCCCATTTAAATCTCTTTTCATGCCATGATCTCATACAAAAGCCAGGAAATTTTCCACTTCAGCATCAAAATTCCTTTTAACAATTCCAATTTTCCTTCAATTGTCAATAATGATTGGACTCAATTTGTAGAAAATAAAAGGTCTATTTAAAAATATGAATGCCATTCATTGGAAACAAATATCTTAGTCTAAAATCGATACTTTGAAGTGTTTTCAAAATATTAAATTGGACCATTCTTTTTTACATGCCATGGCTTCTTTTTGAAATGTGAATTCTAGGACATTTAAGATTAACAGCTTTGAGATGTGTCCCATGATTGAAGAATTTGAGGCCATCCTTGGATATCCAAGCAATCAACCAACGGCGTTACCTATATTGATTTTCAAGACTCAACAAAATATGCAAATGTTATTTCAACTTTCAAAGCCCAAAGTTCTACAGTTGATGAGAGGTGAGAAGATTCTGCTTGGTCCCTTAATTAACTTTTGCCTTTCTCACTTAGCTCCTACTAAGGCATGGGGACGTATGCTTTGTCTATGCTTGCTTGGCCAATTTTTGCTTGTTTCTTCTGATGGCGATATTGATCCATGAGTATTGGATATCATGGACCAAATGGAAGGAGGCTTATAGCCGATACCCGTGATCTTAGCGAGACTTTAGTTGGATTGGACCAATTTAAATCAGGATCATCAAGGAAATTAGTCGGGAGTCCATTTTTGCTTTAGGTAATTACCTAAACTGCCCTTTCAGGTTTTTAATTTAGCTTTCTCTTTCTTTTTTTTATTATTGCTCTAATTTTTGCCTAGTCCACCCTTGTGGGTTTTTGGAACTAGCGAGCTGTTCTAATTTTTGCCTAGTCCACTCTTGCGGGTTTTCAACTTAGCGGATCTTTTTTTTATTTTTTTTATTTTTTTCTTATTTTCTTTTTCTTTCTTTTTTTAAATTCTTTTCTTGTGCTTACAGATTTGGCTTCAGGAGCGTCTCTGCTTGCTCGATACTCCATCTATGGATTTTGCCAGATATCTGTTGCGACATCACTCTGCTAGGAAACTATTTCACCCTGCTTCTTCATATGCCATTTGGGTTGATTGGATCTGTTCTTATGCTGAAGTCAACATTCATTGGTTAGTACCTTGGTGGAAGATTTCTCGTATCACCATTCAGACGTACTTGATGTACGTTCTTCTTGTTGTTCTTCATTGAGGTACTTGTTATGATTCTCGCCGGCTTCACCATCAGTATGGAACTGAGCCACGAGGTTTCGATTTTACTCCTGATTTGGACATGCCTTGTTTGACTGAAACCTACTTGGATCGACTAAAGCAAAGCTGGCCTACACGCTACACTTATCATCTGCCATAGATTTTACATTTGTCAATTTCTCAAGAAAAAATATTGTTAGAATGAAAAAATAATAAAAGTAATAATAAGGGATGTTTCTTTTCTTTTTATAATTTATCATCACCTTTTGCTATTGTGTTTATTTATTTCATCCATATCTGGTCAAATACTTAAAATAGTGCATATAGAACAATTATAATAATAATTCTATTTTATTAAATTAGATAAATCCAAACATAAAGCCAGCATACACAAGATCACTCCTGTTGCCAACTAGCCCTTTTGGATTTTCTAATTGACTATTTTCTCTCACTTAGCCCTAATTGTTGCCTAACCTGCCCTTTTGGGTTTTCAAAACTAGCGGATTATTCTAACTTTTGCCTAGGCTGCCCTTTTTGGGTTTTCAACCTAGCGAGCTCTTCTTCTTTTTTTATACATAAAACCTCTCCAAACTGTCAATGTTCACTGGCTTGCTAAACTCGTTCCCGTCCATGTTTGATAACTTCACTGTACCCTTGTTCATGACTTGTATCACAACATATGGCCCTTCTCTGACTCTAAGTTTTTTTTATCTTAACCCTTCTATTATAGGCTCGAACTATCTTCCTTTGATACAATTAATGATTATATAATGCTTTTAATCTTCTCTCCTTTAGTAAAGCTAACTGTGTGTATCTGATCACTAACCATTCCATCTCAGGCAGTTCAGCTTCCAAGACCACTCTTAATGACTTGATCTCAATTTCAATTGGCAACACTGCTTCCATCCCATAAACTAAAGAGAATGGTGCCATTCCAATCGGTGTTCGCACACTTGTTCTATATCCCTACAAAGCAAAAGGAAGCATTTTTGACCAATCCCTATATGTCTTGCTCATCTTGGACAGGATTTGCTAAATTATCTTATTAGTTGCTTCTACTGCACCATTGGCCTTTGGTTTATAAGGAGAGGATTAGTGATGATAGATTTGGTACTTCGAGAATAAGTCCTTAACTGCAACTTGAAACTATACCCCATTGTCTAATATCACACTGTGTGGGACCCCATACCTGCAGATAAGAATCTTTTCAATAAATCTAGCCATTTGTCTTGCCCCTAGTTTGTTGAAAGATTCAGGTTTGACCCATTTTGAAAAATAATCTACCGCTACTATAACAAAACGGTGACCGTTTGAGACTGTGGGATGTATGTCTCCTATAATATCAATCCCCCAAGTGGCAAAGGGCCAGGGTGAAGACAAAGAATGCAATTCTTTAGGAATCATGTGATTCAAATTACCATAAATTTGACATTGCTGGCACTTCTTTACAAACAAAATACAATCTCTCTCCATGGTCAACCAATAGTAACCTTGCCGAATTATCTTTTTAACTAGGGTTAAACCACTCATGTGTGGACCGCAACTTCCCGCGTGTACTTCTGGCATGATATGCTCCACTTTGGGCTTCCTTAAGCAGCTCAAGTGCACCACATCAGGCCATCTTTGATATAACTCTCCATGGAAGGTGATGTATTGTAAGGACCACCGCCTTATGGCTCTTCTTTCTTTCTTTGTTGCCCTTTAATGGGTATTCCTTTTCCCCCAAAAATCATCTTATAGTATCATACCACGCATCATGGTTTATATCAGTTTCCATGACTTGTCTCATATTCATAGCAAGGAGTTGATGAACTGGTCAAAATCAGAGGCTTAAGGAATAAGCTGACAGGATTTTCCCATACCGAAGCCAATGTGGCTAGGGCATCAACCATATGGTTTTCTTCTCTTGGTAGGTGTATAAACTTGCACTCTTTAAAGTTCTTCTTCATCATGGTCAAGTAATGGTGGTATGGTTTTAATTTCTCTTCTTTCAACTCCCACTCTCCATTTACTTGGGATACTACTAGCAATGAATCACCCAAAGACTTCTACCTTATCCACCTTCATAATCATTAGGCTTTCCAAACCAAAGATGCATGCTTTATATTCCACTATATTATTGGTTGCCCTGAATTTCAACTTCTTGGCTAAAGGGATAAGTTCCCCTTCGAGCGATTATAGTATGACTCCTAAACCCGCTCCTTTCCTATTCACTTCCCCGTCAAAATATATTTTTCATCCTTGTACTTCTATGGCCTCTAAATGTTCATCTGAAAATATCAAGACTACCTCTTCACTATCCGGTAATGGTTGTTGGGCCAGGAATTCTGCCACTGCTCTACCTTTGATTGTTTTTCTGGTTACATACTCAATATCAAATTCTTCCAATATTATCAACCATCGCCCATACTTTCCAATCAAAGAGGGTGTCTCCCTTAAGTACTTCATTGGATCCAACATGGAAATTGCTTGTACACCATAAGATTGGAAATAATGCCACAACTTCTTAGAAGACCTAACCACAACTATACAGGTCCTTTCAATCATATTATACTTGATTTCTTAAGGTAGGAGCTTTCTACTCAAATAGTAAACTGCGTGCTCAATTCCTGACTCATCTGCTTGGGCTAGCATGGCTCTTATTGATTCTTCTTCTACTACTAAGTATAGTAACAAGGGTTTACTGGGTTTAGGTGGTTTCAAAATAGGTGGATTTAGTAGATACTCCTTTATTTGCTCAAAGGCCTTTTGACACTCTTCATTCCATAAGACTAGCTGATTCTTTTTAAGCAATCTGAAGATAGGTTCACAGATTGCAGTGAGCTTTGCTATAAACCTGCTAATATACTGTAATCTATTAATGAATCCCTAAACTTCTCTCTCCGTCTTGGGGGCTGGCATATCCCTAATTGCTTTAACTTTATCAGGGTCAATCTCAATGCCATTTGGACCAATCAGATGACCCAACAATTTGCCTGAGATAACCCCAAACACACACTTCTTTGGGTTTAGCCTTAGCATATACTTCAATGCTCTATTGAAGAATAATTCTAAGTTTTGGAAGTGTTGTTCCCTTGTACCTGATTTCACCATCATTTCATCAACATACACTTCAACCTCTTTGTGCATCATATCATGAAACAATGTGGTGGCTATCCTTTGGCAGGTTGCTCCAGTTTTCTTTAATCCGAACGGCATCACCCTATAACAAAATATACCCCATGTAGTAATGAAAGAAGTTTTGGCCTTATCCTCTTAGGCCATTAACACTTAGTTGTTTCCAGAAAATCCATCTACAAATGAGTGTATCACGTTAGAGGCTACACTATCAATGAGGACATCTATATGGGGTAAAGGAAAATCATCTTTAGGGGAAGCCTTGTTTAAATCTCTATAGTCCACACAGACCCTAATTCTTCCATCTTTCTTTGGCACGGGTACTATATTGGCTATCCAATTTGGATAATCTATCACTTCAAGGAACTTTACTTATATTTGTTTAGTGACCTCTTCTTTAACCAATTTAGCCCATTTAGGTCTTAATCGCCTAAGCTTTTGTTTGACATGTTTCATGTGAGTGTAAGTAGGAATCAGGTGTTCGGCTATGTCTCGAACTATTCCAGGCATATCCTCGTAAGACCAAGCAAATACTTCTTCATATTTTTTAAATGATTTTTCAAATCTCTCTCTCTCTCATTAGGAGTAAGGTTGGATGCTATGCTAATGTTTTTAGGATTTTTGGTTGTTCCCAAATTTAATGACTGTATATCAACAGAGTTAATATTAAAGATGCTCATGTAACCACTATTTAAATGTATGCAACCATCAGGAGAAACATCACACAAGTAAGCAAAATCAGACTTTACTACATTCATTTTGGAAAAGAAAACATCATCGTCCTCATACAAAGCAGACAAATTAAAATCAAAATTAAAATCATTATTCTTAAAAGCATAAAGCAGAACATCTTCAAACTTTTCTTTAACCAGGGCAGCTATCTCCTCTAGAGTTTTCTCAGCTTTCAGGACAGCTTCCTTCTCCCCTTCCGGATTGGGCTCCTTGTCGGCTGGCAAGGTGAACTCTTTCTTCACTTGTTCTACTAGCTCGGCAACATCAGTAAAAATTTCAAAATCCGAGATTAACTTTCCCATGAACATGATTGGCTCGGGATTTCCTTGAAGTGGTCTCACATTTGGAGTTTTGACAAAGATCTCTTTAAGTGGTGGGATGCTCATCTTCTAATTTTTCTTTGGTTGGACATCTTTGTTGGCTTCTTACCCCAACCCTTTCTTGGAAGTTTGAGTCTTAAAATTTGAAGCTTTGTCACACTTGTCTTGCCCTTTCCAAGACCAGGGGAAGGTAGCTCATGTTCTTCATCATGTTCAAGACCTTAGAGTCCACTACTTCATCCTAGGAAATTATAGCTACTTGGAAACCATTGAGTGGCCTCTCAATCATTAGAGCATTAACAGCGTCATTATCCTCGGCCTCAATGACCACCGTCCCATCTTCGTTAGGAAACTTGATCTTTTGATGAAGGGTGAAAGGAGCTCCACTAAGAGGATGGAACCATGGTCGTCCCAAAAGTAGAGCAAAAGTAACAGGTATGTCCAAAACAACAAATTCAATAATAGTTTCAATTGGACCAACCTTCACAACATCTTTGAAAGTCCCTTCGGCATGCCTCTTGGTATTATCATAAGCCATAATGGTTACCTCAGTTGGGATTAGATCCCTCGTTGACATAGCTAGTTTTGGCAATATTTTAAGTGGACAAACATTTATGGTGGACCCATCATCAACCATCACACATGGAGTTCTTTTTCCTTTGATTTCTACTTTGATAAAGAGAGGGTGGATGTTATCTCTCCCCTCTTTCGGTAAATTCGCATATGAGAAAGATACCATTCCCATATTAATTTTTCTCTTCTTTTGAATGTCTTCACATTTCATTACTCCTTCAACATTTTATGAAGTTAATCAGGTCCTCCAGTGTTATGGAGGTGGAAATCAACATGCTAGCCAAGGCCTTGACCATAGTTTCATGATGCTTTTTAGAAGTAGCCAATAAGTCCCAAATGCTAACACTTGCTTGGGTTTTTTTAATTGCTTAAGCACAGTATCATCTTCCTCTTCTTTGTTCCCTACTTTGACTTCCTTTCCTTTATTAACTTCTACTTCCTTAGGTGGCGGCCTTACATAAGGCTTACTAGATCTTGTGTTCATTACTTCATCTTCTTCGAGCTCGGACCAGGTCCATTCCTCTTTCTTAGGTATAAGATCATCATCACTATCGCTTGAATACCAAAACTCACTCACAACACAGATTGCTACTTCTTTTCCAACCACAGTTTGTTCAATTTTGCTAAACACCACTTCTTCTTTGGCTGCTTCTTCATCCACATCTTGGAAAGAAGACATGACAAAACTTTCATGCAAACCTCCTCCAATCATGAAGGTTGCATGTGGTGGTACTCTATTGAACCTTGGCAATGGGTTGTCTTTGGTGTTCGGCTTGTTGGGCTTAGGTAGCATCCCATTATTAATCAAATTTTGGATCTCATGCCTCAATCTCACACATCTATCCGTGTTGTGCCCTTGCATTTGATGAAATTGACAAAATGCCTTAGTGTCAAAATTAGGTGGGAGAGGGTTAGGAAAAGGACGAGGATTTAAAGGTTGTAACAATCCCTTCTTTTGTAGCTTATTGAGGACCCAAGACAGTGGCTTCCCCAATTATGAAAACTGCCTTCTTCCTCCTTAGGTAGTAGCATTAATACCAACTGCCTTTTGCATGCTTTGGTTACCAGACTGGTAGTTTTCTTTCTCATTTCTTCTTGTTGAAAAGTGGTTATTCTCTCTTTCCCACTCTTCAATTTGTAGACCAGCTTGTAAAAGGTCATTAAAATCCCGAATGAGTGTATGAGACATCCTTTCACGAATCATTTCTTCTAGGTAACACTCCTCTCGCAATCATTCTAATTTGATCGTATTCATCAGGCCTTCTCTCGAGCAAAGCAACCTTATTCCTCCATCTTTTCACATAGTCCACAAAATTCTCATTTGACCTATGTCTAATGGATTCACTTCCATTAAGGTAACTTTCATCTCGACATTGTATCCATATTATTGGATGAAGGCCATGTATAGCAGATCCCAACTCTTTTTTGTGCCATCATCTAAGGTATTGAATCAATTTTGGATGATAGGGTCCAATGAGAGCATAAAATACCTCAGAGTTTGAGCCTTAGTAGCTCAGGCAGACTGCATAGCGGTGATATACTGCTTCACATGGAGGTGATGATTTTCAGTTCCATCAAACTTTACAAAGGGTGGCATCTTGAACTTGTATGGAACTTCTTCATCTAGCTCAAATAATTTGTCAACTTCAGACATTTCTTCGTTTTTCAGCTTCTTCTCAAATTTCTTTTCCAAGTCCGCAATCATCTTTTTAACATCTAAAGTTTCAATTTTCTCCATAGCTGATCTTTCAACAATCTTCGGCTCTTTCTTCTTATCCTGAGGTTCTTGGACGTATTGAGCCCAATCATCATCATCATCAATGATCACCTTATCATCATCAAAAACCACTTCTCCAACTTTAGCCTTCCCCTTGTCCTTTGGCTTCTTGGTGCTAGCAAATGCTTTGGTATTGTTTCTTAAAATTGCAGTCAATTGGTTCTTCATGGTCTCTATAATATCACTAAATTTTGGAAATATTAATTGTTGAAAATTAATTAAAGGATTTAAAAGTGTATATATTTGATTAAGTGAAAAGAAAGGAAAAAGGAAGGAGATGTGTATATGTTGTATAACTGTAGATATATAGAATATATACAAGTCAACCTTTTATTATGGTCAAATGATATTTTAAATTATTAAGATATTAATATGTTTGATAGTGGAAGATGATATTAGTATTATTATTAAATTAATATATTTGCTTGGTGGAGAGTGAATTAGGGAAATGTGTTTGCTTAAAAGAGTAGTGTGTGGTTTGAGTTGTTGTTGACTATCATCTTCATCTTCTTCTTTCTTCTTTGGGCTGGCCACCACCATCTTAATCCAAAGGAAAGAGATTTTGCTTCTTGTTAACTCAAGCAATTGAAGGATTTCAAGTGATCAAGTTGGAGTTTTTAAGGATTTTTCTTCATATTTGGTAAGTTTCTAACTTATTTCTTTGATTTCCTTTGAGAGTGTGTTTATGAGTTTGTTGGATGTTTGATTAGTTGTGTTTATGGTTGATTTTGGTATGTTTGAAGTTGTTTTGTCTTGATAACTTTGAATTTGGGGTTGGATTGAAGAAAAAGGTTAAATTTGGTGAAGAGAATAAAGGTTGTGAGTTGTATAACTTTGGGTTGAGAAGTCTTGGTTGTGATTGTATTTTTTTGCTTGTATTTGAGTTGTATTGATGTTCATACAAGTTTATATGGTATATTGATGGATTTGGTTGAGTTTGTGTGGAGTTGATAAGGTTATTGAAAGATGATTTTTGGATGAGGCATTATTGTGGCGATATCAGGTTTTTGGCCTGACACGCTCGATGACACGGCCATGCCTTTGGGTGTGTCAATGGTTCTATTTTCAGTGTTGATGACACGTGCAGTGATACGCCCATGTCATTGAGCATGTCATAGCTACTGTGTTGTGGTAGAATTGACACGTGCAGTGACACGCCCATGTCATTGAGCGTGCCATAGCTACTGTGTTGTTGGAGAATTGACACGTGCAGTGACACGCCGATGTCACTGAGCGTGTCATAGCTACTGTGTTGTTGGAGAATTGACATGTGTAGTGACATGCCCATGTCACTGAGCATGTCAAAGCTTCTGTGTTGTGAGTTTAGGGCACGGTCATGGACACGCTCGTGCTGTTGAGCATGTCAAGTGTAGAGTTTGCCTTAGATAGTGTTTTCCTTATTTTCTGTGTGTATCACTAAGTGAATATTTATAATCACCTTTAGTTTAGGCTTTGAAGAGAAGTGAGTTATCAATCCAAGTGTTGAGGGATATCTTGGAAGAGGAGGTTGAAATGGTATTGTTGCTTTTAGAGGTAAGTACAAACTTTGAATGATTACATATATTTACATGACATTGAGACTTAACACATTTGGTTGGAACAATGTGTTAAGTTACTTAATATAATGTTGATGAATGAGAAATATGTTATGATATGTATAATGTGAATTATGTTGATGTATCGAAGTAGTGTGTTGTAATTGAAAAGAAATGAGAAATAATTTGATGAGATATGTGAAAACATGATGTAATAAATTGATATTGATATAAAAGAGAAGAATGAGAAAAGTGAGAAAAAGATGATATAATAAGGCAATATGCCTAGTTATATCATGTGAAAATGAGAAAGGATTTGAGAATGGAATTATGAAAGGATTTGATAATGAGAAATATGAATAAATTGTGTGTCTAGTATGTTATTCAATTTTCAAAGTTCTGGGTTTGGCGGCATGCCTATGAATTACCTACGGGCTAGATGTTGGACTAGTGAAAAGACTGGGTCATAAGCCAGGCCTAGCTGATACATATGATGTTTTTGGGGTGAAAAAATAGGGTCGTAAGCCTTAAAAACAAATTCTTGAAGCTAGATTGAGTGAAAAGACCGAGTCTTAAGCTGAGATCTAGTTGGATTATCCATGGATATATTGCCTACGGGGCTAGACACAAGGTGTCATTATGGACCAAAGCAGTAACTCTGAAATTTGAATAGCATATTAGATCCTTTTTGGACCCATGTTTGTCTTTGATTTAATGTGAATTATGAATTGAGATACTGCAGTTTTTTCAAAACCGAATTCTATTTGGTTTTAATTTCTTTTCCTAAATAGTTTTAATTTCCTTATACAATTAGAAGTAGGCTTTTTATTTTTCCTATAAATACCACATTAAAACACATAATTAAGGATTGGAAAATTGTTTTACTTGATCTGGACTTTGGAGAAATAAACTTGGGACTCAAAAATTCTTTCTTCCAAAAGAAACCCTAGCAAGCAAGGAGAAGTTCAAGGGACAATAACCAAAGGAAGCAATCATCTTCAGATTACTTTGTTCAACCAAAATTAAAATTGAAGTAGGCAACAGTTTGGTTCAATTTCTTCAAATTTGGTGGAGCAGTTTGGTTCAATTTTTTCAAATTTGGTGGAGCCTTCAAACGTTGGTAAATTGCTCTAACTTTAGTTTATTCAATCATTAATCATCTTCACCTTTTAAATCATCATCACACTGCCTTAGTTATTTAATTCTTCCTTCAATTTAATTTAGGCAGTAGCATGAATTAATTTATACAATACTTAAGATCTTAATTAAAGTAAATAATGTAATCATTCAACACAAATCTAATTTTAAAAACCCTAACTATCCAAAACCCTAGCTTCCTAAAACCCTAATTCCCAAGCCTCAATTCCAAAAATCATAAACTTGAGTTTGCAAATAGTTTAATTATTAAAATTGATCCAATAAGCCAAATTTCTAAACTCTAACTCTAGTGAACTCTAAGAACCAAACCCTAATTTGCCTTATATTTCCTAAAACCCCAAAATAGCTTTTCAATTATCAAAACCCTAAATTATTTTCTTAAATTCTAAAATTCAAAGTTGCTTTATTGAATCCTAATTTATTTTCTAAACATTCAGTAGCCTAAGTCATTGATTAAACTTTAAAACCCTAAACCATTTTTCCCAAAAGACTAAACCCTAAATTATTCCATTAAAGTCTCAAAGCCCTAATTGTTTTCCAAAATCTTAATTTATTTCCCGAATCAATATTTCTTCTAAAATGATAAATCAAAAACCTTAATTTTTCAAAACCTCATCCAGTAAACCTACAAATCCTTAAGCCCAAATCCAAAAAATCCAAAACTCTAAATCTTTAAAACATCTGGTAGCTATGTTATTACCTTAAAATATTGCTCAACTAACTAAACTAGTATATGCAAAACCCTAGTTATTGAACATAAAACTCTAAAAACCCTAATTAATGCATGAATCCCTAAAGTTAATATATTTACTATTTTATTTAAATTGGATGAATGCTTATTATATATTTTGATTGATGTTTGATATATTTGATGAATGATTTATTTATGATAAATGGTTATTTACTTTTATTGATTTATTTTGATTTCCAAATATTGTAAGAGGTATGTTTCCATATTTTTGGGTACCTCATGTCATGAGCATCATGAAATTTATTTTATTTTAAAATTTTTGGACTAATGTAAAGGGCATGTTTCCACCTTTCGGTGGGTGTCCTATTTAGTTTAGACATAAACAATGTAAGGACATATTTCCATCCTCGGATGGATGTCCATTTATTTGCTTTTTTTGAACATTGCTTTAATTTTAATATAATGATATTTTATTTTAATTGTTGCATGTAATATGGATAATATTGTTATATTTAAGAATTTTATAATATTAAGACCTGTAAAGGAGGCCGGTTCCAATAAACCAGGCGTTGTGAGGGTGCTGGGCCATTTCTCACCTTCCCCGTACGTACCTAACTTTTCAAACCTATTAGGGGGTTGGGGATTCCTTAGGAATTGAGTCATCCACCCCTTTCTTTTCTCGGCCCGTTCGGGTGGCGACTCCATTTTCTCCAGGCTTAGGCTCATGTTCTCTAAGGCCCCGAGCCTAAACAGTGTCGAAGTGGCAAGAACCATTCCACTGGGAGTGGGGTCAAAAATCCCCGTTCACAGATATAATTGAGTAATATAATGAGATATAATGTTATTAGTTGTGATATTCATTTGTGTTGTACATTGACATTGCATTTGAACTATTGTTATCAAAGTTTGTACCACTAAGCTTTTGACTTAGCGCGATTGTGGTTCATCGCGTAGGTGAAAGAGTAGATTCTGTTGAGCCGGAGAGTTCAGCTAGACCGAGTCGAGCCTAGGCTTGAGATTGTGAGTGTAGTGTTGATTGTGGACATCAAGAATAGAGACAAACTGCCAGCATGTATATATTTATATATTTTGTACAAATCTATTTCATATTGACTTTGATGTATATAAATATGTATATTTTGCTTCTGCAATAAAAAATGTTTTGGATAAATCTTTGGTAATGAAAAATATATATATATGTGTTTTAACAAGTATTGTTTCATTACTATTTATATGTTATCAATTGAATGTTTTAAGATTATACAGATTTTATAAATGATGATTTGGTTATTTAAAAAGGCCGTGACATTCTTGTATCCTCCATACGTATATTACATGTAGAAGGTATATGTAGTGTACGTATATTGGGTATAAGGGTGTTACATTTGTTTTGGTATTAGAGCCTAGGTTTGTGGTTCTCAACCTAGGTGGATTATAAGAAAAAAAATTTATTTTAAAATATGGTTTTTAAAAAAAGATACATGCATTGGCACTGACAGTTTCTGATCTTTGATGTAGCAGTTTCTGCTGTATTTGCAGATATCGGTAGTTATGGCATCTCAGACACGTCGGTCTGTAGAGGGTAGTGCTGAGAGTGTAGCTCCTGTTGAGGGTAGAGATGGAGCTAGAGTTGAGATAGTTGGAGCGACACCTACTCCTGAGTTAGAGAGACTAGCAGTTGATGAGTTTCCACCGGCCTGGGTACGACATATGGTGAAATTGTTAAGGCAGGCTCCAGTTCAGCAGCCGCCACCATAACTGCAGCCGCAAGTACCGTAGAGGCAATATGATAAGTTGAGGAAGTTCAGAGCTGAGGACTTTATGGGTACTATAGACCCTGCGGTAGCTGAGCAGTGGCTTGATAGAGTTCAGAGAGTGTTCATCCAATTGCCAGCTAGTTCAGAAGAAAAGTTTGATTATTCTAGATCTCTTCTGCAGAGGGATGCATATGATTGGTGAAAGACAGTTCCACATGCCATGGATGATCCACCAACCTTGACCTATGATGATTTTCTATGAGAGTTTGAGCAGAAGTATACTCTGAGGGAATATAGAGATGTAGAGAAGATGGAGTTTCTGAATCTGAGACAGGATAACCGGACAGTAACAAAGTATGAAATCGAGTTTATCCAATTGAGTCATTATGCCGGTGGGATTATTTCAGATGAGATAGACCGATGTCAGAGATTTGAGGAGGGATTGAAACCCTCTATCATGTATATTATAGCAGGCTCCCAGTATCAGAATTTTTCCCAGTTAGTTGCAGCAGCCAGGAGTGTTGAGAGAGCATAGAGTCTTACAGCAGCTGCTAGAGATGAAGAGACCAGAGTTAGGAGATCTCAGAGTGAGGCAGGATCTTCATCTATGAAGAGAGGCTAAGGAGGATATTTTTCGAGGTTCAGTAGGAGCCAAAGACAATTTAGTAGGTCAGTTCAAAAGTAGAGGTAGAGATTGAGACTTACAGTTTCTATGGCTAGTGCACTGACCCCAGTGGTTCAGAGGTCTGCTCCACCTACATGTGTCCATTGTGGTAGAGCATATGGGGGTGTTTGTTGGAAGATAGGTGAACCAACCATGTGTTATAGATATGGGTCACCAGACCATTTCATCAAATATTGTCCTGAGCTACTGGAGGATAGACAGACTGATACTGCAACTTCTCGACCCAGTGTTAGAGGGGGTCGTGGTGGCAGAGGTGCTAGCAGAGGAGGTCCAACATGGTTTGGTCAGAGAGGAGGTTCTACCATGGGTAGTAGACCAGATGAGGCAGGACCATCTCAGTGGGTTTATGTTATGCAGAGGCAACTGGATGCTTTAGCTGACATTGCTAGTACACTTTCTTTATTTGGTACTTCAGTTCTTGCTTTGATAGATCCAGGATCAACTCATTCATATATTAGTGCATCCATTTTTCCTGTGAATGATTTGCATTCAGAATCCTTAGGATTTGATGTTTTGTTGACAAATCCTTTAGGGCATAGTGTTGTAGTTAGCAAAGTGCACCGTAATAGTCTAGTTGTGGTTCAGAATAAGGAGTTCCTTAGTGATTTAATTGAGATGACTTTCAAGGAGTATGATTTAATTTTAGGCATGGATTGGTTATCTAAGTATGGGGCTGTTGTAGACTGTCAGTAGAAGTGTGTTACTTTGAGAACCGGTAATGGTAGAAGTGTTATGGTATCTAGTGAGCAGAGACATCTTTCATCCTTATTTGTTTCAGCTGTTTAAGCTTGGAGGATGATTCAGAAAGGATGTGAAGCTTATCTTGCTCATGTAGTAGATACCAGAGTAGTGGGTTCCCAGCTAGACAGTAAACCCACAGTTATTGAATTCCCAGATGTTTTTCCTGAGGAGTTGCCAGGATTACCCCCTGAGAGAGAACTAGAGTTTGGAATCAATTTGTTGCCTGGTACCACTCCCATCTCTATTACTCCTTATCGAATGGCACCTGCTGAGTTGAAAGAGCTGAAGGTGCAGTTGTAGGAATTCTTGGATAAAGGGTTCATTCGCCCTAGTGTGTCACTATGGGGAGCGCCCATTTTGTTTGTGAAGAAGAAGGATGGTACCTTAAGATTGTGCATTGATTATCGGCAGTTGAATAAAGTGACCATCAAGAACAAGTATCCTTTGCCTAGGATAGATGATCTCTTTAATCAATTGAAAGGAGCACCAATTTTCTCTAAGATTGATTTGAGATCATGGTACCATTAGTTAAGAGTTAGAGATGAAGATGTACCTAAGATAGCTTTCCGTACAAGGTATGGACATTATGAGTTTTTGGTGATGCCTTTTGGGTTAACGAATGCACCAGTAGGTTTTATGGATTTGATGAACAGGGTATTCAGACCCTATCTAGATCAATTTGTGGTGATTTTTATTGATGATATTTTAGTGTATTCAAGTAATGAGGAGGATCATGACAAGCATTTGCAGATTGTATTGCAGACTCTGAGAGAGAAGTAGTTGTATGCTAAGCTGTCTAAATGTGAGTTTTGGCTTGATCAAGTGACTTTTCTTAGTCATGTGGTTTCAACACATGGTATTAGAGTGGATTCGAGTAAAGTTGAGGCTATTTTGAATTAGAGTCCACCGAAGATTGTGACAGAGGTTAGAAGTTTTCTGGGTTTGGCAAGCTATTATCAACAATTTGTGAAAGGTTTTTCTATAATAGCTACTCCACTCACCAGATTACTTCGGAAGGGAGTTAGATTCGTGTGGACAGATCAGTGTCAGGCGAGTTTTGAGCAGCTGAAGGAGATGTTGACTCAGGCTTCTGTCCTTACCCTGCCTGTGGAAGGTAAACCTTATGTGATTTACAGTAATGCTACACATAGTGGTTTAGGTTGTGTTTTGATGCAGGATGGTAGAGTCATTGCTTATGCTTCTCGACAGTTGAAGCCGCATAAACTGAATTACCCGACGAATGATTTGGAGTTAGCAACCATAGTTTTTGCCTTGAAGATTTGGCGACATTACTTGTATGGAGAGAAGTGTTTCATTTATACGGATCACAAGAGTTTGAAATATCTTGGTGTTTAGAGAGAGCTGAATCTTTGAAAGAGACAATGGTTGGAATTGATTAAAGACTATGATTGTTTAATTGATTATCATCCTGGTAAGGCAAATGTAGTTGCTGATGCCTTGAGTTAGAAGTCTTTAGCAGGTTTGACTGATTATTCGCTCTTATTGCTTGTTCAATTGAGAGTGTTGCATGCTAGATTTGAGTCTTGCGACGATGGAACATTGATGGCTCAGTTGCAATTGAGGCTAGTTGTAGACCCTTAATTTTTGGTCCAGTACGGTCCAATATATTTTATTTAGTCCAAAATAAATTTTGTGTAATCTTAATTAAATAATATTTTTTAGTATTTATTTTTTATAATTTTTAAAAATTATTATAATAAAAAAAATAATAATAAACAAATAAATAAAAATAAAAATAAAATCGGAGAGGGATAAGCAAGCAAGCAATCAAGCCATCAAAGGCAGCAATCCTGCCTTTGTCCTTGTTCATCCAAGAAGCAATTTTTGGTGGAACCAACAAAGGAAGGTTTGAATATCTATTTTTTTTTCTTATAGTAGCTTGAATCATTAAATTGTTTCTTTTGATTCTAAACCTTAGAACCTTAAATCGTCTCTTCTATTTTCAGAAACCCTAAAATTACTTTTCTGTTTCTTCTAAAACTTAAGAACCCTATTCTATTTCTTCAAAATCTTAAAACCCTAATCTACTTTCCATTTTTCCAAAACTTTAAATAGTTTTATTAATTCCTAAAACCCTAATTTGTTTATCAAAACCCCTAAATTTACCTTACAGTTTCTAAAAATCCAAAAGCTTTTAAAAAGTTATAAACTGTTTTCTCAAATTCTAAAACCAAATATATTTTCCAAAACACTAAAAAACCCTAATTCAACTTCAAAACCAAAAACAGTAAACCCCAAACTAGTAAGCCTAAATCCTAATTTTCCTAAACCCTAATCCTTAAAATCTTAAAACCTTATAAACCTAAATATTAAAATTCAACACAGTAAGCCTGAAAACAACAATCCAGTAGCTAATAATCATAAACTTAATGTTCTAAAGTATCCAAACCATAATTTCATGATTTTACCCCTCAAACCTTAATTTGGTTAATCAAAGAACCTTATCAATCTCTTAAATTATAAAATCTCAATCCATTTCAATTCCCTTAAAACTTACAATAGCCTAAACCAATAAATTCCAAAAACTCAATATTAATTAAACAACTTTAAATGAGAAACAGTAAACTTCAATTTGTATCTTCACTTACCTTATTTGATAATGTAGTTTATTATTTGCTTTGATTTATTTAAGTTCAATGATTGATTTATTTAATTTATCATGGATGGATGTTTACTTTCTATTGATGTTTAATATCTTTGATGAATGATTTATTTATGATGAGTGGCTATTTACTTTTATCAATTTATTTTGATTTCCAAATGTTGTAAGAGGTATGTTTCCACTTTGTGGGTACCTCATTAATTAAGTTCTATGTAATTTAAATTGCTTTTTATATCTTAGACCAATGTAATGGACATGTTTCTGCCTCATGGTGGGTGTCCTCTTTAGTTTATACATGGATGATGTAAGGGCATGTTTTCATTTTCGGATGGGTGTCCATTTATTTGCTTTGTTTGGACATTGCTTTGATTTTAATATAATGATGCGTTATTTTAATTGTTGCATGTAATATGGATAATATTGTTATATTTAAGAATTTTATAATATTAAGACCTGTAAAGGAGGCCGGTTCCAATGAACCGGAAGTTGTGGGGGTGCTGGGCCATTTCTCACCTTCCCCACACGTACCCAACTTTCTGAACCATTAGGGGGTTGGGAAATCCTTAGGAATTGAGTCATCCACCCCTTTCTTTTTCCTGGCCCGTCCGGGTGGCGACTCAATTTTCTCTGGACTTAGGTCCGTGTTCTCTAGGGCCCCGAGCCTAAACAGTGCCGAAGTCGCAAGAACCATTCTACCGGGAGTGGGGGCGAAAATCCCCGCTCACAGTGGCGACTCCACTGGGGATAAGAGAAGTTAATTCCATTGGTCTTTATATTATTATATTCTTTCTTATAATAATATTATCCATTGCATCATATTAGATTACATCGTGTGCGTGAGTTAGGACACCCGTGTTACCCGTGTTGTGTTATGTAAGGGATACCATACTTTCACTCAAGGTATGGAGATCGAGCATGGCATAACCACTCATACCCTTGTACCATTCGGTATATACTTGCTATGAGAACCTAAGCCTTTTTACCCAAAGACTAAAGCTCATGTAATTGGCCTAGTTACTTTCCTTAGGTTTTTATCCCAAATGCATGTTGTTTGACTATGGTTAATTTATCTTAGCTTAAATCATGGCTTATTTGGTTTGTTCTTTTTCTAATATGACCTAAGTACATTGTAAGCTCAAAATAAATTTTTTCTTTAAAGTCCAAAAGACCAACGTTATTTTCAAAACTTTTCAAGATGGTCTTTGGACATAAGATTTTTCTAAAAGCAATCAAAAAATTCTTTTGCTCATGGCCCAAATACTAAGCCCAAAATACATTTTTCTAAAATATTTTTACAATGGGCTTAGAAACAAAATTATTTTCATTAAAAGAGCTTGCAAAAATATTTAGGTCAATTATGAAATACCAAAAATTAATTGTGAGCCTAGTTTATACTAAGAAATAATTAATCATGGGCTTATTTTTGGCATGAACCATTAGTTACTTTTTTTAAGTGAGTAATCTATCTATAATAAACCTCTTAATTTAGTTTTAATCCAATGTAGCATAAAAGCTACTATAGTTGATTGAATGGATTAAAACCTAATTAATGGGAATTATTATGAACTGATTTCCATTTTTGAAAATATAACTATTGGTTGAAACGTCCAAGGGAAATATTCAAAAATAAGATACCCCATGCTGGTATTTTGTTAACCATTTACCTAGGAAAAGAGACTCGCCATTCTTTGTTGATGGTTTGTGCATACATGCATACATTTGCATCTCATATCATTGATCCTCTCTAGCTCACAGCCCTAGATTACGACAGTTTAAAAGCTTACGACAATCCGACCTACGCTGGAGATGATGAATCTAGCAACAACTCAATCTCTTTTTCACCAAAAGAAATGGAGCCTGAACAAATTCAAAGAATGGTGGATGATGCCCTTAATGCCAAGATGGAAGAAATAAAAGAGGCCATGGCCGAGACCATAAAGAATCAATTGGCTGCAATTTTAGGAAATAATGCCGAAGTGTTTGCTAGCTCCAAGAACCCAAAGGACAAAGGGAAGGCTAAAGTTGGTGAAGTAGCTTTTGATGATAATAAAGTGATTATAGACCCTTAATTTTTGACCTAGTCCGGTCCAAAATAATTTTTGTGTTGTTTAATATATTTTAATTGGTCCAAAATAATTTTTTATCTTAATTAAATAATTTTTGCTTTAGTATCTAATTTTTATTAATAAAAAATAAAATAAACAAACAAAAATCAAAAAATAAAAATAAAAATCGGCGACGGAAAAATCGTAGCCAAAAGTCAGCGGGCCCGTGGGCATTTCTCCTGCAGGAGTTTCCTGCGGGTGAAATGGTCCACAGGCCTGTTTCACTCGCAGCTGCCACAGCTGGCTGCGGCAGCTTTTTTGCCAGCACAATTTTTCCTACGACAATTTTTTTTTGCTAGTGCAATTTTTCCGCAGCAGTTTTTTTTCGCCAGCGAAATTTTTTCGACGCAAATTTTTTGAAACCTAATGCAATTAGGTTTCGGTTTCCTTTTCTTAATAAATAATGTATGCCATGAGTAACTAGGAAAAAACCACAAAAAACTTCTATAAATAAGTATAATTACAACACAAAAAGGGGGAGAAAAGAGGGAAAGAAATTCGAGAGGAAAGAGGAACAAATTTTGATCCAAAACTGAGTAGGAAAGATAGTAATTCAATTCAATTTTTTGAGGGAGCCGAAAAACAATTCAAGGCAATTCAAAAGCAGTAAAGCTTGCCTTTGTTTAGTTCATCCAAGAAGAATTATTTTTGGAGGAACCATCAAAAGGAGGTATGTATTAAATTCTTTTTTTTATTATATTTTTCACAGTAGCTAAAACTAGGAAATTGTGTCTTTCAAAATCAAAAACCCTAGAACTTTAATTTAGCTTTTCTAAAGTTAAAAACACTAATTCGTTGCTTTATTTTCCAAAGAATTTTAAGTTATTAATTTAGTTTCTTCAAAACCCCAAAACCCTAATTTACTTTCCAAATTATCAAAATCATTAAATTATATTATGTTTCTTTCCAAAAGCTTTAAAAACTTCTTTTTTTGCTTTTATAAACTTTAAATCATTTGTTTATTTTCATAAAACCCTAAAAGCTTCATGCATCCACTGAAACCCTAATTTTAAAACACTAAACCCTAACTCAACTCCAATAGTAAAACCCTAGCCTTTAAAGCCTTAAACCCTAATTTTTTATAAACCCTAATCCTTTAAAACCTTAAAAATCATATAAACACAAATATTTTAATTTTACACAGTAAGCTTGAAATCATCATTTAAAACTACAAATCAAAAGTATTTTAAAGTGTCTAAAACCCTAGTTTCATGATTTCACCATTCAAACCTTAATTTTGTTAATCAAAGTGTCTTACCAACCTATGAGCGGGGATTTTCGCCCCCACTCCCGGTGGAATGGTTCTTGCGACTTCGGCACTATTTAGGCTCGGGGCCTTAGAGAACACGGACCTAAGTCCTGAGAAAATGGAGTAGACACCGGGACGGGCCGGGAAAAAGAAAGGGATGGATAACTCGATTCCTAAGGAATCCCCAACCCCTTAATGGGTTCGAAAAGTTGGGTACGTGTGGGGAAGGTGAGAAATGGCCCAGCACCCCCACAACGCCCGGTTCATTGGAACCGGCCTCCTTTACAGGTCTTAATATTATAAAATTCTTAAGTATAATAACATTATCCATATTACACACAATAATTAAAAGAAAGCATCATTATATTAAAATCAAAGCAATGTCCAAACAAAACAAAACAAATAAATGGACACCCATCCAAGGATGGAAACATGTCCTTACATCACATGCCTAAATAGGACACCCACCAAAAAGGTAGAAACATGCCCTTTACATAGGTTCTAAAATAGGAAAGTAAATTAAATTACATGATGTTTAACTAATGAGGTACCCACCAAGTGGAAACATACCTCTTACAACTTTTGGAAATCTAAATTAATTGATAAAAGTAAATAATCATCCATAATAAATAAATCATTCATTAAAAGTATTTAAATATCAATAAAATAAACATCCATCCATGATAAATTAAATAAATCAAGTATTGAAATTAAATAAATTATAGCATAAGAGATAAATCAAAGCAAATCAAATATGGAATTAAATAAAGCAAATAAAAGTTCAATTATAGCTACTGTGAATTTTTATGGAGTTAAAAATAAATTAGGATTTTATGTTTTAAAAGATTGGTAAGACTCTTTGATTAACCAAATTAAGGCTTGAATGATGAAATCATGAAGCTAGGGTTTTAAATACCTTAAAATACTTTAATTTGTGATTTTTGGTTATTGAATTTTAAGCTACTGTGTAATTTTTGAGTTTTTATATTTTTATGTTTTTTTAATGTTTTAAAAGGATTAGGGTTCATAAAAATTAGGGTTTAAGGTTTTAAAAGGATTAGGGTTCATTATTTTAGGTTTAAAAGTTAAACTTTGGATTTTGGGGTTTTAGAATTTGGGTCACGGGTAATGAAGAATTTTTAGGGTTTTAGAAATCAATTTGATATTTTATGAAGTTTTATGAATTTAAACAAATGGATTGAAGTTTTTATAAGTAGAAAAGATGTTTTTTAAGGCTTTTTGAATGAAATAGAACATACTTTAAAATATTAAAAGAAACAGAATTTGATTTTGGTTTTGTTGAAAAATATGTTCAATTAGTGTTTTAAGGTCTTTAAGAAGAAAAAATAACAATTTTAAGTATTTTTAGAAAATAAAGGTCACGTTTTAGTGTTTTTGTAACACCCCCATATCCAATGCACACACACTACAACCACAACAATGTAGCATAAGTGCACCAAACATAGGGATGCTACGGTTTTCTTAACATTCAAAACACTTTAAACTTGATTCAAGACCCTTATCATTATACATTATAGAAAAGTAGATCATTTACTTATAAAACAAAACATATTAGTTATATATATATACATCTAAATATTACACAGCGGAAGTTATAAAATATGTACATATTTACATATTAAACATTTCTTTACAAAATATAAAGAAGTATACATGATTGGCAAGTCTGCTCTGATCTTTAAGCTCCCAAAATGGATTCTTCAAGGTCTACTCTCATTTGGTCTTGATGAACTCTCGGGTTCAACTCTATCAACTCTATTACCTGCGCGATTAAACACTATCGCGCTAAGCCAACGGCTTAGTAAGATAATCATGCAAATGATATGACTTAGTGCAATGCAATGTCATTTCTCAATCCATATTATACATGTAACATCATATGTGCGAAACTAACAACATACTTTCATATTACATATCACATTTCAATATCTTTTCATATCTCTCATTAATATTCATTTAACCATTCATAATCAACACTAAACAAAGACAAGCATGGGCCCAAGACACACTAATATGCCATTCAATTTTCAGAGTTAATGTTTTGGTTTTGTTATCACATTTATCAATATCATATACCCAACTAGGCTTCAAGGATTAAGTTCAACCAAGCTTCAAGGGGAGCAAAGCATGCTAAGCTTCTACCCAACTTGGCTTCAAGAACTAACCCAACCTAGCTTCAAGGGTGGTAACATCTCAATTAGGCTTCAAGGATTCAATCCAACCTAACTTCAAGAGATTGTTACACTTATTAGGCATGCCACCAACAACCAACTCTGAAAATGGAATAATACATTAGCCACACAAATTCATTTATTATTCAATTATCATTTTCATTCTCAATTCTCAACAACATTTAGGCAAACATGCCTTATTTCTTTCAAATGCATCATCATAGCCAAACACAATGGCATTGTCTCATATCATGTCTTATTTGAATTATCATTGCATCTTTGATATACATTTCAATGTATATTACTTATGAAACACATTACTATTCACAATGCATAACATAACATTGTTCAATCTCAACAATGCAATTAGGGCAAAGAACAATTGATATGATTCATAGTTTTAGGACCTTACACCTGCATTTGATTATATCTTTCATTGATTCAAGTGTTTTTAAAGTGTTTAGGGTTAGGTTTAAGGACCAACCTACCCTTGGAAAACCAAAACAATGCAATTAGAACAAAGAAATAAAACCCTAACCAACACATTGGAGGGACACGGGCAGCACCTTTGAGGGACACGGCCAAGCTTGTGGCCGTGTCTCTCAACCTCACTTGACAGTAGCAAACACGGGCATAGGACACGGCCAAGCTTGTGGCCGTGTCTCCCAACACCAACATCCAGTAGTGAACACGGCTAATGGACACGGCCGTGTCTCTCAAAAACCAATCCAACACTCCCAAATTTTCATGACTTGGCCGTGTCACCCAACATCAAAACCCTAAAATGCACAACTCTCCTCTAATTGCACTTCAACTCATCATACACAATATAGCATGGTTCAAATGAATGAAATCAATGTTCTAAACACAAATTCAACACAAGGATCACTTCACAAAACATTCATAATACATTTAAACACAAACCATTCCAAAACCCTAACTCCAACTTCACTCTTGACTCTCCACTAATATCCTCCACAAATCTTACCATATTCACAACCAAACCAACACCAATTCCATCTTTTAACTTAAAATTAATTCTAACACTTGCAAACACATATCAAACACACCAAATCACAAAATCAACCAAACCCTAATTCACATCCAACACCACTTCAAAATAACCAAAGAAAATAAGAGATTTCTTACCTTAAATGAAGAAATTCCACAATTCCTTAACTTGATTTCTTGAAATCTCCTTCAACTTTTGAGCTACAAACATCAAAACCTTGCTTGGTTCTCTTGTCTTCCTTTGTCTATGGTGAGCCGGCCAACACAAGAAGAAGAAGAAATGATGATGAAGAAAACACAAAGTCAACCTTCATTAAATACCCATCCAAAAGAAAATTACTATAACACCCTCATATACATTTTAATTCCCTTAATTATCTCTTGCCCACTTTGGTAATTTCACACTTAACAATATAAATATCTTCTTCCCTTGTCCAAGCCCTTTGACCAACTTATATGTTATATATATCACCATATACACAATATATAAACTTGTCTCTAAACCCTAAATTTCTCCCAAAACACATATACATATACTTTTCTTTACTCAATTTAAACCAACAACAACAACAACAACAACAACAACAACAACAACAACAACAACCACATACAAAACTTCTAGGGCAAGCATAGGGATATTACAATTCTCCCCCTCTAAAAAGAAAATTTCGTCCTCGAAATTACCTGATATTAAAGCTGAAACAACTGAGGATATTGCTCTCGCATAGATTGCTCACTTTCCCAAGTTGCTTCTTCTTTTGCATGATTCTTCCATAGAACCTTCACCAATGGCACTCTCTTGTTTCTCAGCTCTTTCACTTCTCGTGCCAAAATAGCAACTGGTTCCTCTTCAAATGTCAAGTCTGAGCTCACTTCAATAGATTCAAATGGCAACACGTGAGATGGATCCGACCTATATCTCCTCAACATAGAAACATGGAATACATTATGAATACGATCCAACTCAGGTGGCAAAGCTAGTCGATAAGCCACTGGTCCAACTCTTTCTAACACTTCATACGACCCAATGAAACGAGGACTCAATTTTCCTTTCCGACCGAACCTCAAAATCTTCTTCCAAGGAGACACTTTCAGAAATACCTTATCTCCAACATCAAACTCTATATCTCTCCTTTTCAGATCTGCATAAGACTTCTGTCGGTCTGAAGCTGCTTTTAACCTGCCTCGAATCAACTTTACTTTCTCTTCAGTTTCTTGAATTAAATCAGGCCCAACCAACTTATTATCTCCAAGCTCATTCCAACAAAGAGGTGTCCTGCACCGTCTGCCATACAATGCTTCAAACGGTGCCATACCAATGCTGGATTGGTGACTGTTGTTGTAAGCAAACTCCACAAGAGGTAAAAACCTATCCCAACCTCCAGAGAAATCAATGACATAGCTTCTCAACATATCCTCAATAATCTGTATCACCCTCTCTGACTGTCCATCTGTCTGTGGATGAAAAGCAGTACTGAAGTGTAATCGAGAACCCAAAGCACTATGCAAATTCTTCCAAAATCTTGAAGTAAACCTGGGATCTCGATCAGACACTAAAGAAGTTGGAACACCATGCAGTTTCACAATCTCATGGATATACAGCTCAGCCAACCTCTCCAAAGAGTAATCCATCCGCACTGGAAGGAAATGAGCTGTCTTAGTCAATCTATCCACAATCACCCATATGGCATCATGTTTCTTTTGTGTCAATGGCAAACCAGACACAAAATCCATTGTCACTCTTTCCCACTTCCATTCTGGCACTGACAACGGTTGAAGCAACCCGGTTGGAACTTGATGCTCTGCTTTAACCTTCTGACAAGTGAGACATTTCGATACAAACTCAGCAATATCTCTCTTCAGACCCATCCACCAATAATGCTGTCTCAAATCATGATACATCTTTGTATTACCCGGATGCATAGCAAACACTGACTGATGAGCTTCTTCCAAAATGATCCTTTTCAAATCAGCATCATCGGGTACACACAATCTGCTCTTGAACCAGAGACTTCCATCACTCTTCACAATAAAATCTCTACCTTTCCACTCTGACAATCCGAAACAATCTTCTGTATCTTCTTATCGGCCAACTGAGCTTCTTTGATCTGATCTAACAAAACCGGCTTCAATTGCAACTGTGCCAATAATGCACCATCAACACAAGGTACAAAACTGACATGCAATGCTCTCAACTCAATAAGCAACGAGAGCGAGTAAACAGTTAAACCAGCTAAAGACTTCCGACTCAAGGCATCAGCAACAACATTTGCTTTACCTGGATGATAGTCAATCAAGCAGTCATAGTCTTTAATCAATTCTAACCATCTCCTCTGACGAAGATTAAGTTCTTTCTGGACACCCAAATACTTCAAACTCTTGTGATCAGTGTAGATGAAACATTTCTCCCCAAACAGATAGTGGCGCCAAATCTTCAATGCAAACACAATGGCAGCCAATTCCAAATCATGAGTCGGATAGTTAAGCTCATGCGATTTCAACTGTCGAGATGCATAAGCTATAACTTTCCCTTCTTGCATCAATACACACCCCAAACCTCTATGTGAAGCATCACTGTAGATCACATATGGTTTGCCTTCAACAGGTAAAGTAAGAACAGGCGCTTGAGTTAACATTTCTCTCAACTGTTCAAAGCTCGCCTGACACTGATCTGTCCACAAAAACCTCACTCCCTTACGAAGCAATCTGGTGAGTGGAGTAGCTATCAAAGAAAACCCTTTCACAAACCGCCGGTAATAGCCTGCCAAACCCAGAAAACTTCTAACCTCTGTCACCGACTTGGGTGGACTCCAATTCAATATAGCTTCAACTTTACTTGGATCAACTCTAATGCCTTCAGCTGAAACAATATGTCCGAGAAAAGCGACTTGATCCAACCAGAACTCACACTTCGACAATTTGGCAAACAACTGCTTCTCTCTCAAAATCTGTAATACAATCTGCAGATGCATGTCATGTTCCTCTTTATTCCGCGAATACACCAGAATATCATCTATAAAGACTACCACAAACTGATCCAGATAGGGCCTAAACACCCTATTCATCAAATCCATGAAAGCTGCAGGTGCATTCGTCAGACCAAAAGGCATAACTAGAAATTCATAATGCCCATACCTGGTCCGGAAAGCTGTCTTCGGCACATCTTCAGCTCTGACTCTCAGCTGATGGTACCCTGATCTCAGATCAATTTTAGAAAACACAGCTGCACCCTTCAATTGATCAAAGAGATCATCGATTCTAGGCAAAGGATATTTATTTTTAATAGTCACCTTGTTCAATTGCCTATAATCGATACACAACCTTATAGTACCATCTTTCTTCTTCACAAATAGCACAGGAGCTCCCCAAGGAGAAACACTGGGGCGAATAAATCCTTTGTCCAACAACTCCTGTAATTGCACTTTCAATTCCCTCAATTCTGCTGGTGCCATTCTGTAAGGAGTAATAGAGATAGGAGTGGTACCAGGCAACAATTCAATACCGAACTCCACCTCTCTCTCAGGAGGCAATCCTGGCAACTCCTCTGGAAACACATCTGGAAAATCTGCAACTGTGGGTATATCATCAATAGGAGAACCTCTCACTCTAGTATCCACCACATGAGCAAGATAGGCTTCACACCCCTTTCTAATCAATCTCCTAGCTGCAACAGCTGAAACAAATAA
This sequence comes from Garcia nutans, assembly GCA_947685225.1. Lineage (NCBI taxonomy): Eukaryota > Viridiplantae > Streptophyta > Magnoliopsida > Malpighiales > Euphorbiaceae > Garcia > Garcia nutans. The sequence continues at coordinate 6,721,212 of CANTUV010000024.1, read as the reverse complement.
GGAGGCTAGCTGTTCCTGCTCATTAGATACTATCACCTCTCTACCATCAACAGTTCTCAAAGAAACAATTTTCTTTTTACAATCCACCACAGCTCCATGTCGAGATAACCAATCCATACCTAAGATCACATCATATTCCTTAAATGGCATCTCAATCAAATCTCCAAGGAACTCCTCACCCTGCACCCTCACTGCACTATCCCGGTGCACTTTACTAACAATCACACTATGCCCTAACGGATTTGTCACCAACACATCAAATCCTAGGGACTCAGCATGCATATCAGACACAGGCAAAATAGATGCACTAATATATGAATGCGTGGAACCCGGATCAATCAAAGCAAGTACTAAAGTATTAAATAAAGAAAAAGTACCAGCTATGACTGCCGATGCATCTGGCTGCCTTTGCATAACATACATCCTCTGGGAAGAACCAACTTCCTCTGGTCTACTCTCCCTGGATGTAGCACCTCCTCTAGCACTGAACCCAGATCTGCCTCCCCGGTTGCTACCTCTGCCTCCTCGGCCTCCCCACGCACTAGGTCGAGAAGCAGCTGTATCAACTGACATCAGCTCTTGCCTCTCAGGGCAATCTCTCACAAAGTGATCAGGTGACCCACACTTGAAACATACCCCTGCAACACCAGCCTTCCAACAAGGACCACCATGCGGCCTACCACAATGGATGCAGATGGGTAAGGTGGATCTCTGAACCATAGGGGTCGGAGCACTCGCCACCGAAGCTGCAGGTCTAAATCTCTGCCTCTGTAACTGCACTGACCTACCCGCTGGTCTCTGGCTCCTACTACTCCAAGGAACAAAACTTCCTCTACCCCTCTTCGCAGAAGAAGACCCTGCCTCGAACTGGGGCCTTCTAACCCTAACCTCTTCTTCTAAAGCAACCGCAATACCCTGAGCTCGCTCTACACTTCGGGCTGCTGCCACAAGCTGTGAAAAATCCTGATACCTGGATCCAGCCACTAAGCACATGATCGAGGGCCTCAATCCCTCCTCAAATCGCCGACATCTATCAATCTCATCAGTAATGATACCCCCAGCATACTGACTTAATCGAATAAACTCAACCTCATATTCAGTTACAGTCCGGTGATCTTGCTTCAAATCTAGAAACTCTCTTTTCTTCCCATCTTTATACTCCCTTGGAGTATACTTCAATTCAAACTCCCTCAGAAAATCTGTATAGGATAAGGTAGGTGGATCATCCATAGAATGGGGCACTGTCTTCCACCAACTATATGCATCCTTCTGCAACAAGGATCTTGCATAATCAAACTTTTCCTCTGGAGTGGCTTGCAACTGAACAAATATTCTCTGAACTTTGTCAAGCCACTGCTCTGCTACAGCTGGGTCAGTAGTACCAAGAAAATCCTCCGCTCCATACTTCCTTAGTTTGTCATAATTCCTCACAGATACCAAAGGCTGAGGAGGTGGTGGCGGTGGTTGTACTGGTGCTTGCCTCAAAACTTCCATCATATGTCTAAACCAGGCTGGCGGAACCTCTTCACCAACTGGTCTACCCGACACCGAAGCAGGTGCCTCCTCAACACTATCAATCCTAGCTCCATCATCAGGAGCAACGCTCTCCTCACTACCCTCAACTGACTGTCTCAAATGAGGATCCATCAACACCTAACACTGCAAACACAACATACTACATCTTATTAAAGATCAGAGGTTGCCAATCCCAAACATGTATTTTTATTCAAAACCAATTTTTTTAGGTAAAATATTCTTTTTATTATATTTTACCTAGGTTGAGAATCTCAAACCTAGGCTCTGATACCAAAAACAATTGTAACACCCCCATATCCAATGCACACACACTATAACCACAACAATGTAGCATAAGTGCACCAAACATAGGGATGCTACGGTTTTCTTAACATTCAAAACACTTTAAACTTGATTCAAGACCCTTATCATTATACATTATAGAAAAGTAGATCATTTACTTATAAAACAAAACATATTAGTTATATATATATACATCTAAATATTACACAGCGGAAGTTATAAAATATGTACATATTTACATATTAAACATTTCTTTACAAAATATAAAGAAGTATACATGATTGGCAAGTCTGCTCTGATCTTTAAGCTCCCAAAATGGATTCTTCAAGGTCTACTCTCATTTGGTCTTGATGAACTCTCGGGTTCAACTCTATCAACTCTATTACCTGCGCGATTAAACACTATCGCGCTAAGCCAACGGCTTAGTAAGATAATCATGCAAATGATATGACTTAGTGCAATGCAATGTCATTTCTCAATCCATATTATACATGTAACATCATATGTGCGAAACTAACAACATACTTTCATATTACATATCACATTTCAATATCTTTTCATATCTCTCATTAATATTCATTTAACCATTCATAATCAACACTAAACAAAGACAAGCATGGGCCCAAGACACACTAATATGCCATTCAATTTTCAGAGTTAATGTTTTGGTTTTGTTATCACATTTATCAATATCATATACCCAACTAGGCTTCAAGGATTAAGTTCAACCAAGCTTCAAGGGGAGCAAAGCATGCTAAGCTTCTACCTAACTTGGCTTCAAGAACTAACCCAACCTAGCTTCAAGGGTGGTAACATCTCAATTAGGCTTCAAGGATTCAATCCAACCTAACTTCAAGAGATTGTTACACTTATTAGGCATGCCACCAACAACCAACTCTGAAAATGGAATAACACATTAGCCACACAATTCATTTATTATTCAATTATCATTTTCATTCTCAATTCTCAACAACATTTAGGCAAACATGCCTTATTTCTTTCAAATGCATCATCATAGCCAAACACAATGGCATTGTCTCATATCATGTCTTATTTGAATTATCATTGCATCTTTGATATACATTTCAATGTATATTACTTATGAAACACATTACTATTCACAATGCATAACATAACATTGTTCAATCTCAACAATGCAATTAGGGCAAAGAACAATTGATATGATTCATAGTTTTAGGACCTTACACCTGCATTTGATTATATCTTTCATTGATTCAAGTGTTTTTAAAGTGTTTAGGGTTAGGTTTAAGGACCAACCTACCCTTGGAAAACCAAAACAATGCAATTAGAACAAAGAAATAAAACCCTAACCAACACATTGGAGGGACACGGGCAGCACCTTTGAGGGACACGGCCAAGCTTGTGGCCGTGTCTCTCAACCTCACTTGACAGTAGCAAACACGGGCATAGGACACGGCCAAGCTTGTGGCCGTGTCTCCCAACACCAACATCCAGTAGTGAACACGGCTAATGGACACGGCCGTGTCTCTCAAAAACCAATCCAACACTCCCAAATTTTCATGACTTGGCCGTGTCACCCAACATCAAAACCCTAAAATGCACAACTCTCCTCTAATTGCACTTCAACTCATCATACACAATATAGCATGGTTCAAATGAATGAAATCAATGTTCTAAACACAAATTCAACACAAGGATCACTTCACAAAACATTCATAATACATTTAAACACAAACCATTCCAAAACCCTAACTCCAACTTCACTCTTGACTCTCCACTAATATCCTCCACAAATCTTACCATATTCACAACCAAACCAACACCAATTCCATCTTTTAACTTAAAATTAATTCTAACACTTGCAAACACATATCAAACACACCAAATCACAAAATCAACCAAACCCTAATTCACATCCAACACCACTTCAAAATAACCAAAGAAAACAAGAGATTTCTTACCTTAAATGAAGAAATTCCACAATTCCTCAACTTGATTTCTTGAAATCTCCTTCAACTTTTGAGCTACAAACATCAAAACCTTGCTTGGTTCTCTTGTCTTCCTTTGTCTATGGTGAGCCGGCCAACACAAGAAGAAGAAGAAATGATGATGAAGAAAACACAAAGTCAACCTTCATTAAATACCCATCCAAAAGAAAATTACTATAACACCCTCATATACATTTTAATTCCCTTAATTATCTCTTGCCCACTTTGGTAATTTCACACTTAACAATATAAATATCTTCTTCCCTTGTCCTAGCCCTTTGACCAACTTATATGTTATATATATCACCATATACACAACATATAAACTTGTCTCTAAACCCTAAATTTCTCCCAAAACACATATACATATACTTTTCTTTACTCAATTTAAACCAACAACAACAACAACAACAACAACAACAACAACAACAACCACATACAAAACTTCTAGGGCAAGCATAGGGATATTACAGTTTTAACTTTGGAAGAATTAAATTAAAGTTCTAAAGTTTTTTATTTAAAAAACCTTAAATTTCATAATTTAACTACTGTGTAACATAAATTAATTAAGGAAAATCACTTATCTTCTTTTGTTGATTCTTCCAAAAATAATTCTTCTTGGATGAACTAGCTCCAAAGACAAGCCTTTGTTGCCTTTGAATTGCTTAATTCGTGGTGCTTCTCCCTTAAAAATCAATTGAATTGATTTATTGCTTTTCCTTCCTTGATTTGGTTTCCAATCCCAAGCTCACTGTGTAAATTTTTTTCCTCTATTAATTTGGTTCTATTGGCCTTTATTTATAATGGTTTTTAGGCTGTTTATTCTTAATTAATTAAGGTAAGTAATATTAATAAAAAAAAGAAATTAAAACCTAATTGGATTAGGTTTCAAAAATTTCAGTCGAAAAATTTTGCGCTGGCGAAAACTGTGGCAGCGGGCCCTTGGCTGAGGCCAGTGGGCGTGCCAGCCCGCAGGAAACCCGCGGGCCCGCGGGTGAGCTGCTGCTAGGCCGTCGGGCCCGCACGACCACTTTTTGCTTCCGATTTTTTTCCGACTCCGACTCCGACTCCGACTCTGATTTTTATTTTTTTATTTTTATTTGTTTATTTTTATTTGTTTATTAATAAAAATTAGATACTAAAGCAAAAATTATTTAATTAAAATTATTTTGGACCAATTAGACAACAAAAATCATTTTGGGCTAAATAAAACATATTAGATCGGATTGGGTCAAAAAGTAAGGGTCTACACAACCTTTTAAAACATAAAATCCTTAATTTATTTTAATTCTTTAAAAAGTCATAGTAGCTTAAACCCATGAAAATCCAAAACCCTAGACACTTGAAATAAAGGATTCTAAATAGAAACAGTAGCTATAACTTAGATTTTTTATTTGCCTTATTCAATTCTATATTGGATTATGCATTGATTTATTTTATATGCTTTAATTTATTTAAGTTCAATACTTAGTTTATTTAATTTGTCATGGATGGATGTTTACTTTCTATTGATATTTAATATCTTTGATGGATGATTTATTTATGATGAATGGTTATTTACTTTTATCAATTTATTTAGATTTCCAAATGTTGTAAGAGGTATGTTTCCACTTGGTGGGTACCTCATTAGTTAAATATCATGTAATTTAATTTTACTTTTCAATTTTATAACCTATGTAAAGGACATGTTTCTACCTTTCGGTGGGTGTCCTATTTAGGTATATGATGTAAGGACATGTTTCCATCTTCGGATGAGTGTCCATTTATTTGTTTTGCTTGGACCTTGCTTTGATTTTAATATATTGATGCTTTCTTTTAATTATTGTGTGTAATATGGATAATGTTTTTATATTTAAGAATTTTATAATATTAAGACCTGTAAAGGAGGCCGGTTCTAATGAACCGGGCGTTGTGGGGGTGCTGGGCCATTTCTCACCTTCCCCACACGTACCTAACTTTTCAAACCCATTAGGGGGTTGGGGATTCATTAGGAATCGAGTCATCCACCCCTTTCTTTTCCCGGCCCGTCCGGGTGGCGACTCCATCTTCTCCGGACTTAGGTTCGTATTCTCTAAGGCCCTGAGCCTAAACAGTGCCGAAGTCGCAAGAATCATTCCACTGGGAGTGGGGGCAAAAATCCCCGCTCACAGTGGCGACTCCATTGGGGATAAGAGAAGATGATTCCATTGGTCTTGATATTATTCTATTCTTTCTTATAATGATATTATCCATTGCATCATATTAGATTGCATCATGTGCGTGAGTTAGGACGCCTGTGTTACCCGTGTTATGTTATGTAAGGGATACCATACTTTCACTCAAGGTATGGAGATCGAGCATGGCATAACCACTCATAGCCTCATACCATTTGGTATATACTTGCTATGGGAACCTAAGCCTTTCTACCCAAAGACTAAAGCTCATGTAATTGGCCTAGTTACTTTCCTTAGGTTTTACCCCAAATGCATGTTGTTTGACTATGGTTAATTTATCTTGGCTTAAATCATGGCTTATTTGGTTTGTTCTTTTTCTAATATGGCCTAAGTACATTGTAAGCTCAAAATAATTTTTTTTTTTTAGAAAATCCAAAAGACCAAAGCTATTTCAAAAATTTTTCAAGATGGTCTTTGGACATAAAACTTTTCTAAAAACATATCTTTGGCTCATGGCCCAAATACCAAGCTCGAAATCTATTTTTCTAAAATCTTTTTATAGGCTTAGAAACAAAACTATTTTCACCCAACCTTTTCTTACAAAGAGCTTGCAAAATATTTAGGTCAATTATGAAATACCAAAAATCAATTGTGGGCCTAGTTTACACTAAGAACAAATTAACCATGGGCTTGTTTTTAGCATTAATCATTAGTTACCTTTTTCAAGTGAGAAATCTATCTATGATAAACCTCTTAATTTAGTTTTAATCCATAAAAGCTACTTTAGTTGGCTGGAAGGATTAAAACCTAATTAATGGGAATTATCATGGATGGATTTTCATTTTTAAAAATATAACTATTGGTTGAAATGTCCGAGGGAATTATTCAAAAACAAGATACCCCATGTTGGTATTTTGTTAACCATATACCTAGGAAAAGAGACTCGCCATTCGTGTGTGGATGTTATAAGGTTGGAAGGAACATCCTAATTATCTTTCTACTTTTGCATCTCATATCATTGATCCTCTCTGGCTCACAGCCCTGGATTACGACAGTTCAAAAGCTTACAACAATCTGACCTACGCCGGAGACGAAGTATCTAGCAATGACTCAATCACTTGCTCAACTAAAATAATGGAGCCCGAACAAATTCAAAGGATGGTGGATGAGGCCCTCAATGCCAAGATGGAAGAAATAAAAGAGGCCTTAGCTGAGACCATGAAGAACTAATTGACTGCAATCTTGGAGAACCAAGCCGAGGCATCTGCTAGCACTAAGAAGCCAAAGGACAAAGGGAAGACCAAAGTTGGTGAAGTGGTTTTTGATGATGAAAAAGTGATCATTGATGATGATGATGATTGGGCTCAATACAACCAAGATATTCAAGAGAAGAAGAAAGAACCGAAGGTTATCGAGAAAGCAACTATTGAAAAGTCCGAGACATCCGATGTTTAAAAGATGATTGCTAATTTAGAGAAGAAATTTGAGAAGAAGTTGAAAATTGAAGAGATGTCCGAGATTGATAAACTATTTGAACAAGATGAAGAAGTCCTGTACAAGTTCAAGATGCCATCCTTTGCAAAGTACAATGGCACCGAAAATCCTCATCTCCATGTAAAGCAGTATATCACTGCCATGCAATCTGCCCGAGCTACTAAGGCTCAAACCCTAAGGTACTTTATGCTTTCATTGGACCCTGTTGTCCAAAATTGGTTTAATACCTTAGATGATGGAACACAAAAGAGTTGGGATCTACTTTACAAAGCCTTCATCCAACAATATGGATATAATGTTGAGTTAGAAGTTACCTTAATGGAAGTGGAGTCCATTAGGCAAAGGCCGAATGAGAATTTTGTAGATTATGTCAAGAGATGGAGAAACAAGGCCGCTTTACTCAAGAAGAGGCCCGATGAATCCGATCAAATAAGGATGATTGTGAGAGGGGTGTTGCCTAATCTTCGTGAGAGGATGTCTCATACACTCATCCGTAATTTCAAAGACCTTCTCTAAGATGGTTTGTAAATTGAAGAATGGGAAAGAGAGAAGAGCCATTTTGCAACAAAAAGGAACAAGAAAGGGAGCTATCAATCTGGTAGCCAAAGCATGCAAAAGGCCGTCGGTGTTAATGCTACTAACCAAGGAACGAGGAGACAATTTTTGAAATTGGGAAAACTGATGTCTTGGGTTCTCAATAAGCTTCAAAGAAAGGGATTGCTACAACCCTTAAATCCTCATCCTTTTCCTAACCCTCTCCCACCTAATTTGGACACCAAAGCATTTTGTCAATTTCACTAAATGCAAGGGCATGACACGGATAGATGTGTGAGGTTGCGACATGAGATCCAAAATCTAATTGATAATGGGAAGCTACCCGAGCCCAATTAGCCAAACACTAAAGACAACCCATTACCAAAATTCAATAAGGTACCACCACCAGCAACCTTCATGATTGGAGGAGGTTTGCATGAGGATTTTGTCATGTCTTCTTTTCAAGATGTAGGTGGAGAAGCAACCAACGAAGAAGAGGCATTTGTCAAAATTGAACAAGCTATGATGGGTGGAGAAGTAGCAATTTGTGTTGTCAATGGGTTTTGGGATTCAAGTGATAGTGATGATGATATTGTATCCAAGAAGGAGGATTGGACTTGGTCTGAGCCCGAAGAAGATGAAGTAATGAGCACTAGATCTGGTAAGCCTTATGCAAGGCCACCACCTAAGGAGGTAGAAACTAATAAGGGGAAGGAAGTTCAAGTAGAAGAAGATGATGCTGTGCTCAAGCAATTGAAAAGAACCCAAGCAAGTGTTAGCATTCGGGACTTATTAGCTACTTCTAAAAAGCATCGAGAAACTATGGCCAAAGCCTTACCTAGCATGCCAATTTCTACCTCCACAACACCAGAGGAGTTGATCAACTTCATAAAAGTTGGGAAAGTAATGAAATGTGAAGAGGTTCAAGAAAAGAGTGAAGTTAATATGGAAGCAGTTTCTTTTTCAGATGCGGACTTACCGTAGGAGGGGAGAGACCACATCCGCCCTCTTTTTATCAAAATAGAAGTCAAGGGGAAGAGGACTCCATGTGTAATGGTTGATGATGGGTCCGCCATAAATTTTTGTCCACTTAAGATATTGCCAAAGCTAACCATGTCAACAAGAGATCTAAACCCCACCGAGGTAACAATTCGTGCTTATGACAACACTAAGAGGCATGCCGAAGGGACTTTCAAAGTTGCTGTCAAGGTTTGTCCAATTGAATCTATTATTGAGTTTGTTGTTTTAGACATACCGGTTATCTTTGCCTTACTCTTGGGGCAACCATGGTTTCATCCTCTTGGTGGAGTTCCTTCCACCCTTCATCAAAAGATCAAGTTCCCCAATGGAGATGAGATGGTGGTCATTGAAGCTGAAGATAATGAGATTGTTAATGCTCTAATGATTGAGAGGCCTCTCAATGGTTTCCAAGTAGCTATAATTTTCGATGATGGAGTAGTGGACTCCAAAGTATTGAATATGATGAAGAACATGAACTACCTTCCCGGAGCTGGTCTTGGAAAGGGAAAGGCCGGTTTGACAAAGCTGCTAGATTTTAGAACTCAAACTTCCAAGAAAGGGTTGGGATATGATGAAGACAATGATGTCCAGCCTAAGAAGAGTGAGAAGATGAGCTTCCCACCACTTGAAGAGATCTTTGTCAAGGCTCCAGATATGGGACCACTCCAAGGAAAGCCTGAGCCAATCAGGTTCATGGGTAAGTTAATCCCAGGTTTTGAAATTTTTGCAGATGTTGCCGAGCTAGTGGAGCAAGTGAAGAAAGAACTCACCCTGCCAACCAGCAAAGAATCCAATCCAAAAGAGATGAATGAAGCTGTCATAAAAGCCGAGAAGACTCCGAAAGAGATTGCCGCTTTATGATTCTGAGAACATTGATTTTGATTTTGATTTTAATTTGTCTGCTTTGTATGAGGATGATGATGTTTTCTTTTCCAAAATGAATGCAATAAAGTCTGATTTTGCTTACTTGTGTGATGTTTCTCCTGATGGTTACATACATTCAAATAGCAATTACATGAGCATCTTTAATATTAATTTTGTTAACACACAATCATTAAATTTGGGAACAACTGAAAATCCTAAAAACATTAGCATAGCATCTGACCTTACTCCTGATGAGAGAGAGAGAGATTTGAAAAAATATTCAAAAAATATGAAGAAGTGTTTGCTTGGTCTTATGAGGATATGCCTGGAATAGATCGAGACATAGTCGAGCATCATATTCCTACTTACACTCACATGAAACCTGTCAAACAAAAGCTTAGGTGATTAAGACCTGAATGGGCTGGATTGGTTAAAGAAGAGGTCACTAAGCAAATACAAGTGAAGTTCCTTGAAGTGATAGAATACCCAGATTGGCTAGCCAACATAGTACTCGTGCCAAAGAAAGATGGGAGGATAAGGGTCTGCGTGGACTATAGAGATTTAAACAAGGCTTCCCCTAAGGATGATTTTCCTTTACCTCATATAGATGTTCTCATTGATAGTGTAGCCTCTAGCGTTCTACACTCGTTTGTTGATGGATATTCTGGATACAATCAAGTGTTAATGGCCCAAGAGGATAAAGCCAAAACTGCTTTCATTACTACATGGGGTATATTTTGTTATAGGGTGATGCCGTTCGGCTTAATGAATGCTGGAGCAACCTACCAAAGGATGGCCACCACAATATTTCATGACATGATGCATAAAGAAGTTGAAGTATATGTTGATGATATGATGGTCAAATCGGATACAAGGGAACAACACTTCCAAAACTTAGAATTATTCTTTGATAGAGCTTTGAAATATAAGCTAAGACTAAACCCGAAGAAGTGTGTATTCGGTGTTACTTCAGGCAAATTATTAGGACATGTAATTAGTCCAAATGGTATTGAGATTTGTCCTGACAAAGTTAAAGCAATCAGGGATATGCCAGCCCCAAAGACGGAGAGAGAAGTTTGGGGATTCATTGGCAAACTGTAGTACATTAGCAGATTTATAGCAAAGCTCACAACAATCTATGAGCCTATCTTCAAATTGCTTAGAAAGAATTAGCCAATCATATGGAATGAAGAATGTCAAAAGGCCTTTGAGCGAATAAAAGAGTATTTTCTAAATCCACCTGTTTTAAAACCACCTAAATTCGGCCAACCTCTATTACTATGCTTAGCAGTAGAAGAAGAGTCAATAGGAGCCATGCTAGCCCAAGCAGATGAGTCAAGGATTGAGCATGCGGTTTACTATTTGAGTAGAAAGCTCCTACCTTATGAAATTAAGTATAGTATCATCGAAAAGACCTGTATAGCCGTGGTTTGGTCTTCTAAGAAGTTGCGGCATTATTTTCAATCGTATAGTGTGCAAGCAATTTCTAGGTTGGACCCAATGAAGTAATTAAGGGAGACACCTTCTTTGATTGAAAAATATGGTTGATGGTTGATAATATTAGAAGAATTTGAGATTGAGTATGTAACCAGAAAAATGATCAAAGGTAGAGCAGTGGCAGAATTCCTGGCCCAACAACCATTATCAGATAGTGAAGAGGTAATCTTGGAATTTCCTGATGAACATTTGGAACCAATTGAAGTACAAGGGTGGAAAATGTATTTTGATGGAGCAGTAAACAGGAAAGGAGCAGGTTTGGGAGTTATACTAGAATCGCCCGAAGGGGAACTCATCCCTTTAGGGTTTGAAATTTAGAGCAACCAATAATATGGTGGAGTACGAAGCATGTATTTTCAGTTTGGAAACCCTAGTGATTATGAAGGTGGATAAGGTGGAAGTTTTTGGCAATTCATTGCTAGTAGTATCCCAAGTAAATGGAGAACGGGAGTTGAAAGAAGAAAAATTGAAACCATACCACCATTACTTGACCATGATGAAGAAGAATTTTAAGGAGTATAGGTTTATACACCTGTCAAGAGAAGAAAATCAGATGGCTGATGCCTTGGCCACATTGGCTTTGGTATGGGAAAATCCTATCAGTTTATTTCTTAAGTCTCTGATCTTGACCAGTTCATCAACTCCTTGATATGAATATGAGACAATCATGGAAATTGATACAGACCATGATGCGTGGTATGATACTATATGTAATATCCTCATGTATGCCTTAGAAGTTTTGATTATGTTGTTGTTGTCAATTGGATTGAATGTATATGTTGTGTGATAAGAAAAGAAATTGGAAAAGAATGTTTATGCTTATGTGTTTTGGGAAAGAAAGAGGGTTTAGAGAAAAGTGTATATGTTGTTTATATGATGATATATATAACATATACATAAGTCAAAGGGAGAGTCAATGGAAGAGAGATATTTTTATGGGATATGTGAAATTACTATAATGGGCTTATAAGAGACAAGAGGTTAGTTATATGGATAAGGGTGTTTTGGTAATTGCTTGAATTGAATCACATGGTGGAGATTTAAAGAAGGATTGACTTTGTTTCTTCATCATTTTTCTCTTTTTCTTGGTTGTAGTGGCCGGCTCCTCCATAGACAAAGGAAAGCAAGAGGTGAAGAGAGGATCTTGATGTGTTGAGCTCAAATTGAAGGAAGATTGAAGTGATCAAGTGTTGATTCAAGAAGTTTATAGCTTTGGTAAGTTTTCTTTTGGATCTTTTGCTTGTTTGAAATGATATGTGGATTTGATAGATGATCTAAGAGTGTGTTGCTTGATTTTGTTATACTCAAGTGTGTTTGATTAGTTTGATCTTGGATTTTAAGGATGAATTGATGAAAGAAGTAAGTTGATTTTTGAAAGATGGAGAAGGAGGTTGGTTTTAGGGTTTTGAGGAGATAGGTGTTAAATGTTGTGTTAATGTATTGTTAAAGTGATTAATGTGATGAATATGTAAGATATGTGTTAATAATGTTGATTAGAACCATTTGAATGAGATTATTGTTGTGTATAATGTGTTAGAATGCATTTAGAAGAGTGTTGGCTTTGGTTAGGGTTTGTTCATGAGTGACACGGCCAAAACCAAAGAAGAGACACGGCCAAGACTTAATGTTTTGGAGAGACACGGCCAAGTCCATGGAAATTTGACCGTGTGTGTGAGTTTTTGGAGAGGACACGGCCGTGTCTCATGCCAGTGTCTGCCACTGCCAATTTGTTTTGGGAGACACGGCCACAAGCTTGGCCATGTCCCTTGGGTGTGTTGGTTACTGTGTTTGGTTTTTGTTCTTCATACATGATTGAGTTTGAACTTTCAATTGAAATGCATATGATACTACATGAACTAGGGTTTGTACTATGCAATGTGAATTTTGTAAATGATAATGTGTGAGATGGATAATGTATTTTGAAATGCTATATCAATGATGCTATTTGCATAATATGAATTGAGATGTGAAATGTGATGCAAAGCCATTGTGATTGGCTATGATGATGCAATTGAAAGATATAAGGCATGTTTGCCTAAATGTTGATGAGAATTGAGAATGGAAATGATGACTAAATAATAAATGAATTGTGTGGCTAATGTGTTATTCCATTTTCAGAGTTTGTTGTTGGTGGCATGCCTAATAAGTGTAACAATCTCTTGAAGTTAGGTTGGATTGAATCCTTGAAGCCTAATTGAGATGTTACCACCCTTGAAGCTAGGTTGGGTTTGGTTCTTGAAGCCAAGTTGGGTTGATGCTTAGCATGCTTTGCTCCCCTGAAGCCTAGTTGGGTATATGATATTGATAAATGTAATAACAAAACCAAAACATTAACTCTGAAAATTGAATGGCATATTAGTGTGTTTTGGGCCCATGCTTGTCTTTGTTTAATATGATTCATGAATGGTAAAATGATTAACTAATGAGATATATAAAAGGATGTTGACATGTGATATGTACATATATTGTGGTTTATGGAATGTAAAAGTATGTTGCTAGCTTTACATCTATGATGTTGTTCTTATTAATAAATTGTGTGGCATTGCATTGCACTAATGCATAACATTAGCATGATTTGTCTTACTAAGCCGTTGGCTTAGCGCGATAGTGTTTGATCGCGCAGGTAATAGAGTTGAACCCGAGAGTTCATCGAGACCGAGTGAGAATAGACCTTGAAGAGTTGATTTTGGGAACTTAAAGATCAGGGAAGACTTGCCAATCATGTATAACTCTCTTATATTTTGTAAAGTTTTGTTTATAATGTGAATATATGTATATTTTTAAATATGGATTTAAATGCTTTCACATATGTAAATATTTTCTATATTCCGCTGCGTAGTAAGTAAATATATATTTATATATTTATTTGTTTTATATTACAAGTTAATGACTTATTATCTATAATGTATATTGAGAAAGATGATGGTATTATATAAAATGTTTTTTGAATATTAAGAAAATCCGTAGCATCCCTATGTTTAGTGCATGTATACTACATTGTGGTGTTTGTAGTGTGCATGTATTGAATGTGGGGGTGTTACACTATAAGGCAATTTCTGGAGGAAAGAGAATACCCGCTGGGGGCAACAAAGAAAGAGAGAAGAGCCATAAGGCGGTGGTCATTGCAATACATCACCTTTCATGGGGAGTTATATCGAAGATGGCCTGATGGGGTGCATTTGAGATGTTTAAGAAAATGTGAAGTAGAGCGTATCGTGTCAGAAATACATACGGGAAATTGTGGTCCATACATGAGTGGTTTGGCTCTAGTTAAGACGATTATTTGACAAGGTTACTACTGGTTGACCATGGAGAAAGATTGTATTGAGTTTGTCAAGAAGTGCCAACAATGTCAGATGTATGGTAACTTGAAGGGAGCTATCAACCTGGTAGCCAAAGCATGCAAAAGGCCGTCGGTGTTAATGCTACTAACCAAGGAACAAGGAGATAATATTTGGAATTGGGAAAACTGATGTCTTGGGTTTTCAATAAGCTTTAAAGAAAAGGATTGCTACAACCCTTAAATCCTCGTCCTTTGCCAAACCCTCTCCCACCTAATTTTGACACTAAAGCATTTTGTCAATTTCACTAGATGCAAGGACATGACACGGATAGATGTGTGAGGTTGAGACATGAGATTCAAAATCTAATTGATAATGGGAAGCTACCCGAGCTCAACAAGCCAAACACCAAAGACAACCTATTGCCAAAATTCAATAGGGTACCACCGCTGGCAACCTTCATGATTGGAGGAGGTTTGCATGAGGACTTTGTCATGTCTTCTTTTCAAGATATGGATGAAAAAGAAACCAAAGAAGAAGAGGCATTTGTCAAAATTGAACAAGCTATGATGGGTGGAGAAGTAGCAATTTGTGTTGTCAACGGGTTTTGGGATTCAAGTGATGGTGATGATGATATTATACCCAAGAAGGAGGAGTGGACTTGGTCCGAGCCCGAAGAAGATGAGGTGGTGAATACTAGATCCGTTAAGCCTTACGCAAGGCCACCACCTAAGGAGATAGAAACTAATAAGGGGAAGGAAGTCGAAATAAAAGAAGATGATGATGTGCTCAAGCAATTGAAAAGAACCTAAGCAAGTGTTAGCATTTGAGACTTGTTAGCTACTTGTAAAAAGCACCGAGAAACTATGGCCAAAGCCTTAGCTAGCATGCCAATTTCTACCTCCACAACACCGGAGAGTTGATCAACTTCATAAAAATTGGGGAAGTAATGAAATGTGAAGAGGTCCAAGAAAAGAGTGAAGTTAATATGGGAGCAGTTTCTTTTTCAGATGCGGACTTACCGGAGGAGGGGAGAGATCATATCTGCCCTCTCTTTATCAAAATAGAAGTCAAGGGGAAGAGGACTCCATGTGTAATGGTCGATGATGGGTCCACCATAAATGTTTGTCCACTTAAGATATTGCCAAAGCTAGCCATGTCAACAAGAGATCTAATCCCAACCGAGGTAACGATTCGTGCTTATGACAACACTAAGAGGTATGTCGAAGGGACTTTCAAAGCGGCCGTCAAGGTTGGGCCAATTGAATCTATTATTGAATTTTTTGTTTTAAACAAACAAGTCACCTTCGCCTTGCTCTTGGGGCGACCATGGTTTCACCCTCTTGGTGGAGTTCCTTCCACCCTTCATCAAAAGATCAAATTCCCCAACAGAAATGAGATAGTGGTCATTGAAGCTGAGGATAATGAGATTGTTAAAGCTCTAATGGTTGAGAGGCCTCTCAATGGTTTTCAAGTGGCTACAATTTCTGATGATAAGGTAGTGGACTCCAAAGTCTTGAATATGATGAAGAGCATGAACTACCTTCCCAGAGCTGGTCTTGGAAAGGGTAAGGCTGGTTTAACAAAGTTACCAGATTTTAGAACTCAAACTTCCAAGAAAGGGTTGGGATATGATGAAGACAATGATGTCCAGCCTAAGAAGAGTGAGAAGATGAGCTTCCCACCACTTGAAGAGATCTTTGTCAAGGCTCCAGATATGGGACCACTCCATGGAAAGCCTGAGCCAATCATGTTCATGGGTAAGTTAATCCCAGGTTTTGAAATTTTTGCAGATGTTGCTGAGCTAGTGGAGCAAGTGAAGAAAGAACTCACCCTGCCAACCAGCAAAGAATCCAATCCAAAAGAGAAGAATGAAGCTGTCATGAAAGCCGAGAAGACTTCGAAAGAGATTGCTGTCCTGGTCAAAGAAAAGTTTGAAGACATCCTGCTTTATGATTCTGAGAACAATAATTTTGATTTTTATTTTAATTTGTCTGCTTTGTATGAGGATGATGATGTTTTCTTTTTCCAAAATGAATGTAATAATGTCTAATTTTGCTTACTTGTGTGATGTTTCTCTTGATGATTGCATACATTCAAATAGCAGTTACATGAGCATCTTTAATATTAATTCTGTTAACATGCAATCATTAAATTTGGGAACAACTGAAAATCCTAAAAACATTAGCATAGCATCTGACCTTACTCCTGATGAGAGAGAGAGATTTAAAAAAATATTCAAAAAATATGAAGAAGTCTTTGCTTGGTCTTATGAAGATATGCTGGGGATAGATTGAGACATAGCCGAGCATCACATTCCTACTTACACTCACATAAAACCTGTCAAATAAAAGCTTAGGCGATTAAGACCTGAGTGGGCTGAATTGGTTAAGGAAGAGGTCACTAAGAAAATACAAGTGAAGTTCCTTGAAGTGATAGAATACCCAGATTGGCTAGCCAACATAGTACCTGTGCCAAAGAAAGATGGAAGGATAAGGGTTTGTGTGGACTATAGAGATTTGAGCAAGGATTCCCCTAAGGATGATTTTCCTTTACCTCATATAGATGTTCTTATTGATAGTACAACCTCTAGCGTGCTACACTCATTTGTAGATGGATTTTTTGGATACAATCAAGTGTTAATGGCCCAAGAGGATAAAGCCAAAACTGCTTTCATTACTACATGGGGTATATTTTGTTATAGGGTGATGCCATTCGGTTTAAAGAATGCTGGAGCAACCTACCAAAGGATGGCCACCACACTATTTCATGACATGATGCATAAAGAAGTTGAAGTGTATGTTGATGATATGATGGTTAAATCAGACACAAGGGAGCAACACTTCCAAAACTTAGAATTATTCTTCGATAGAGCTTTGAAATATAAACTAAGATTAAACCTGAAGAAGTGTGTATTCAGTGTTACCTCAGGTAAATTATTGGGACATGTAATTGGTCCGAATGACATTGAGATTGATCCTGACAAAGTCAAAGCAATCAGGGATATGCCAGCCCCAAAGACTGAGAGAGAAGTTTGGGGATTCATTGGTAAACTACAGTACATTAGCAGATTTATAGCAAAGCTCACAACAATCAGTGAGCCTATCTTCAAATTGCTTAGGAAGAATCAGCCGGTCATATGGAATGAAGACTGTCAAAAGGCCTTTGAGCGAATAAAGGAGTATTTGTTGAATCCATCGTTTTAAGACCACCTAAACCTGGCAAACCTCTTTTACTATACTTAGTAGTAGAAGAAGAGTCGATAGGAGCCATTCTAGCCCAAGTAGATGAGTTAGGGATTGAGCATGCCGTTTACTATTTGAGTAGAAAGCTCTTACCTTATGAAATTAAGTATAGTATCATTGAAAAGACATGTATAGCCATGGTTTGGTCTTCTAAGAAGTTGCGGCATTACTTTCAATCGTATAGTGTGCAAGCAATTTCCAGGCTGGATCCAATGAAGTTCTTAAGGGAGACACCCTCTTTGATTGGAAAATATGGTCAATGGTTGATAATATTAGAAGAATTTGAGATCGAGTATGAAACCAGGAAAACAATCAAAGGTAGAGCGGTGGCAGAATTCCTGGCCCAACAACCATTACCCGAAAGAGAAGAGGTAATCTTTGAATTTCCAGATGAACATTTAGAAGTAATTGAAGTACAAGGATAGAAAATGTACTTTGATGGAGCAGTGAATAGGAAAGGAGTAGATTTGGGAGTTATACTAGAATTGCCAGAAGGGGAACTTATCCCTTTAGCCAAAAAGTTGAAATTTAGGGCAACCAATAATATGGTGGAGTACGAAGCTTGTATTTTTGGTTTGGAAACCCTAATGTTTATGAAGGTGGATAAGGTGGAAGTTTTTGGTGATTTGTTGCTTGTTGTATCCCAAGTAAATGGAGAATGGGAGTTGAAAGAAGAAAAATTGAAACCATACCACCATTACTTGACCATGATGAAGAACTTTAAGGAATGTAGGTTTATACACCTATCAAGGGAAGAAAATCATATGGCTGATGCCCTTGCCACATTGGCTTTGGTATGGGAAAACCCTGTTAGCCTATTCCTTAAGCCTCTAATCTTGACCAGTTCGTCAACTCCTTGCTATGAATATGAAACAATCATGGAAGTTAATACAGACCATGATGCGTGGTATGATACTATAAGATGATTTTTGGAGGAAAGAGAATACCCGCCGGGGCCAACAAAGAAAGAGAGAAGAGCCATAAGGCGGTGGTCATTGCAATACATCACCTTCCATTGGGAGTTATATCAAAGATGGCCTGATGGGGGTGCATTTGAGATGTTTAAGAGAGCTTGAAGTGAAGCGCATCATGTTAGAAATACATGCGGGAAGTTGCGGTCCGCACATGAGTGGTTTGGCCCTAGTTAAGAAGGTTATTCGACAGGGTTACTATTGGTTGACCATGGAGAAAGACTGTATTGAGTTTGTAAAGAAGTGCCAACAATGTCAGATGTATGGTAACTTGAATCACATGCCTCCTGAAGAACTGCATTCAATGTCTTCACCCTGGCCATTTGCCACCTGGGGTATCGACATTATAAGAGAGATACATCCGACAGCCTCAAACGGTCACCGTTTCATTTTAGTAGCAGTTGATTATTTTTCAAAATGGGTCGAAGTTGAATCCTTCAACAAGCCGGGTGCACGTCAAATGGCTAGGTTTATCGAAAAGAACCTCATCTGCAGATACGGGGTCCCACACAATGTGGTATCAGACAATGGGGTACAATTTCAAGGAGCAGTTAAGGATTTATTCTCGAATTACCAAATCCATCATCATCGGTCCTCTCCTTATAGACCAAAGGCTAATGGTGCCGTGGAAGCAACAAACAAGACAATTAAGCAAATCTTGTCCAAAATGACTAAGACTTATAGGGATTGGTCAGAGATGTTTCCCTTTGCTTTATGGGGATATAGGACAAGTGTGCGAACACCTACTGGAGTGACACCGTTCTCTTTGGTTTATGGGATGGAAGCAGTGTTGCCAATCGAGATTGAGATCAAGTCATTGAGAGTAGTCCTAGAAGCAGAACTGCCTGAAACGGAATGGGTAGCAAGTAGATACACACAGTTAGCTTTGCTAGAAGAAAGAAGGTTAAATTCACTGTATCATCACCAGCTGTATCAAAAGAAGATAGCTCGGGCCTACAATAGAAAGGTTAAGGTTATAAAATTCAGAGTTGGGGATTTGGTGTTGAAGCAATGTAAGCCTAATGTATCTGATCCAAGAGGGAAGTTCAGGCCTAGCTGGGAAGGGCCATATATCGTGAAACAAGTCATGAGCAAAGGTGCGGTGAATTTATCAGACATGGATGGGAACGAATTTAGTGAGCCAGTAAACATTGATAGGTTGAAGAGGTTTTATGTATGATAGAAAAAAAAGGGAAAAAAGGAGCTCGCTAGGTTGAAAACCCAAAAAGGGCAGCCTAGGCAAAAGTTAGAGCAGTCCGCTAGTTTTGAAACCTGAAAGGGAGGGCTAGGCAACAATTAGGGCTAAATGAGAGAAAATTGTCAATTAGAAAACCCAAAAAGGCTAATTGGCAACATGAGTGATCTTATATATGCTGGCTTTATGTTTGGTTCTTCCCCAATTTAACAAAACAGAATTAATGTTAAGATTGTTCTATGTGCACTGTTATAAGTATTCGACCAGATATGAATGAAATAAATAAAAACAATAGCAAAAGGTGATGACAAATTATAAATAGAAAAGAAGCATCCTTTATTACTTTAATTATTTTTCATCCTAACAATACACTTTCTGAATTAACAAATGTAAAATCTATGGCAGTCGATAAGTGTAACGTGCAGGCCAGCTTTGCCTTAACCGATCCAAGTTGGCTTCAGCCAAGCAAGGCATGTCTAAGTCAGGAGCAAAGTCAGAATCACGAGGCTCAGCTCCATACTGATGCCCAAGTCGGCGAGGATCATAGCATGTACCTTGACGAAGAGCAACAAGGGGAATGTACATCAAGTATGTCCGCATGGTGATATGAGAAATCTTCCACCAAGGTACCAACCAACGGATATTGACTTCAGAGCATGAGTGGATCCAGTCAACCCAGTCAGCATATGAAGAAGCAGGATGGAGTAGCTTCCTAGCAGAATGATGACGTGGCAGGTATCTAGCAAAGTCCATGGATGGAGTATCAAGCAAACAAAGATGCTCCTGAAGCCAAAACTGTAAAAAAAAAAGTCCGCTAAGTTGAAAACCCGCAAGGCAGCTTAGGTAAAAATTAGGACAGCTCGCTAGTTCTGAAAAGCCATATGGGCGGACTAGGCAAAAGTTAGAGCAATAAAGCAAAAAAAGAAAAAGAAAACCTAAATTGAAAACTCAAAAGGGCAGTTTAGGTAATTACCTGAAGCAACAATGGACTCCCAGTCAGTCTCTTTGACGATCCTGATTTAAATCAGTCTAATCCAACTAAGGTCTCGGCTAAAATCACAGGTATCAGCGACAAGCCTCCTTTCATTTGGTCAATAATATCCAATACTCATGGTTCAATATCACCGTCAGAAGAAACAAGCAAGAATTGGCCGAGCAAGCAAAGACAAGGCATGCGTCCCCATGCCTTAGTAGGGGCCAAATGAGAGAAACAAAAGTCAATTAAATGAGCAAGTAGAATTTTTTCACCTCTCATCAACCGAAGAACTTCGGGTTTTGGAATTTGAAATAACATCTACATCTTCTGTTGAGTCTTGGAAATCAATGTGGGTAATGCCATTAGTTGATTATTGGGATATCCAAGGATGGCCTCAAATTCTTCAATCAAGGGACATATTTCAAAGCCATTAATTCTAAATACCCTAGAATCCGAATCCTAAAAGGAAGCCACTGCATGTAAGAATGAGTGGTCCAATTTGACATTTTGAAAAAATTTTAAAACATCAAGTTTTGACCATGAAATTTGCTTCCAATGAATGGCATCCATATTCTTAAATAAAATTTTTATTCTCTTTAAATGATGCACGGTCATGGTGAATGAATGAAGAAAAAAATTAAAATTGCTAAAGGGAGTCTTCACTTTGAAAGAGAGAGATTTTTGGTTTATGAATTAAATATGGCATGAAGGGTGAGTTATATAGAGGAAACAAACCTTTTCCAAAAATGATAAGGAAAAGTGATGGGGAAGGATAAGACCATATGGCATAAGGAAAGGAATTGGTGACAATTTCCTTTACCATGTTGGATTTGGTTTAGCAAATAAGGTGGATATTAATTATGAAATTATGATGTACTGTAAAAAAAAAAAGAAAATTTTTGCAGTAACAAAAAAATAATGAAAAAAAATGAAAAAAAATTGCAGTAACGAAAAAATAATGAAAAATAATAATAAAAAAGAGAGTTACAGTAAAGAGGAAAATTGTATTCTTTTATTATTGTACAATATTTTACATATCACTGAGAGGGTGGTTGTAAGTCATCAAATAAAGCCTTGAAAAGAATTGTCACCTGTTGGAGGAGGGGGCAAATTACTCATCCCAGGATCACCCGAAGCAGGAGCACCAAAATCCCTATTACCTTGAGATTCTGATCCGTCATGATTCTCATCAGAAGCAGACGAAAGGATCTCATGGTCATTAGGCTGGGGACCTCTTGATAAAGAAGCACCGGGATCCCTCATCCTCTGAAATTGGAAGTCTTGGAAATGTTGTTTGGATTGATGATATAAACTTTCAAAATGAGAAGCCTGCTGACGACTTGCAGCCAACTCTTCTTGAAGTTTCCTTTTTGTTCTTCGAGCATCTGCTGTGAGCCAAAAAGGAAAAAAGGTAAGAGCATACATAATCATGCATACATATAGCATAAATTACCATGAAATTGGGAACGTACCAGGTAATTCAAATCAATACTCTGAGAAGTAAAGAATCAAAAAGAAGATATCAAATCAAAGGGGGCATGGAAAGCTTATTTGCTTGTGGAAGCCCCAGTCATTTTGCAAAAGAAGAAATGCTTGCTTATGCAAAGAACTAGACAAGAAAAACATCAATCAAAGCTGGCATGAAAGAAAAAAAATCCTTGGGGGGGAGCAAGGTGAGGATACGAGTTCCAATTAAAGATAGCTGAATTTTTACAAAAAGGAAGAATAAAAGAATGGAACATTAGAACTCTCAAAAGAATGAAGATGCAAAAGACAAAAGATCAGTTCAGCTAAGAGAGTTGAAGCCAGGGTAAAGACCCGACCTCCAAAGGATGAAGATCCATTCTGAGGGTTAAGAACCACCATGCATAGAACAGCCAGAGCAGTCAGACTTCTCAACTAAAAGGTTAGTCAAATTCATTCTCAGGTCCAAGTACCCAATCTCAGGTCCAAGTACCCAAATCAAATCAATCTCCGGTCAAAGTACCCAAATTTTTCCTTAGGTCCAGAACCTTGAATTATCCTTGAGTCCAGAACTCGAACCGGGTCCAGAACCCAAATTTTTCCCTTAGGTCCAGAACCTAGAATCTCTTCTAAGTCCAGAACTTAGTTCGGGTCCAGAACCCAAATTTACCATTAGGTCCAGAACCTAGAATCTCTTCTAAGTCCATAACTTAGCTCGGGTCTAGAGCCCAAATTTACCATTAGGTCCAGAACCTAGAATTATTTCTAAGTCCAGAACTTAGCTCGAATCCAGAACCCAAATTTTCCTTAGGTCCAGAACCTAGAATCATCCTGGAGTCCAGAACTTAAACCGGGTCCAGAATCCAAATTTTCCTTAGGTCTAAAACCTAAAATTATCCTTGAGTCCAGAACTCAAACCGGTCCAGAACCCAAAACCTCAACCATCTCAAAAATTAAGTCTTATTGCTTTTCACTCTCTTTCACTAAAGTTTCAGATTTTTCAAGCAGGGGGCAAACTCTAGACCCTTAATTTTTGACCCAGTCCGGTCCAATATGTTTTATTTAGTCCAAAATGATTTTTGTTGTCTAATTGGTCCAAAATAATTTTTGTTAAATAATTTTTTCTTTAGTATCTAATTTTTATTAATAAAAAAATAAAAATAAACAAATAAAATTCAAAAAAATAAAAAAAAAATCGGTGACGAAAAAATCATCGCGTGGGCCCGTGGGCATTTCGCTCGCAGAAGTTGCCTGCGGGCGAAATGGCACACGCCATTTTGCCTGCTCCTCGCCTACTGCCGCAGCCAGCTACGGCAGATTTTTAGGCCAGCGCATTTTTTCCTGCGGCAATTTGTTTTTGGCAGCGCAATTTTTCCGACGCAAATTTTTCGAAACCTAATTCAATTAGGTTTTGGTTTCCTTTTCTTATCAATACTATTTGCCGTGATTAATTAGGAATAAACCATATGAAACCTCTATAAATAAGGACCAAAGGCAATCAAATTAGGGGAGGCCGAAAGGGGACAAAAATTGGCCAGTAGGAGGGAAATCCAAACTTGAATTCAATTGATTTTTAAAGTAGCAGAAACACGATTTAAGGGATTCGAAAGGCAAAAGGCTGGTTTTTGGAGCTTGTTCATCTAAGAAGCAATTTTGGTGCAACTTACAAAATAAGGTAGGAAATTTTAATTTCTTTATATTTTACATAATAGCATAAACTAATAAATGATGTCTTTTAATTCAAAAACCCCAAAACCTTAATTCCATTTGTTCAAAGTTTAAAAACACTAATTACGTTACTTTATTTTCCGAAAAGACTTAAAATTGTTATTTTTACCTCTTCAAAATCTTAAAATCTTAATTGAACATGTTTTTCAACAAAACCAAAATTTAATTCTGTTTCTTTCAAAACTTTTAACTTGGTACTGTTTCTTTCAAAAAGCCCTTAAAAAGCATCTTTTCTATTTATAAAAACTTTAATCCATTTGTTTAAATTTATAAAACTTCATAAAATTATCAAATTGATTTCCAAATTATAAAAGTCAATTCATCACCTGAGACCCTAATTTTAAATCCTAAAACCCTAATTCAACTTTCAAACCTAAAATAGTAAACTTTAACCCCTTTAAAACCTTAAACCCTAACTTTTTCTAAACTTTAATCCTTTAAAACTTTAAAAACCATAAAACCACAAATATTCTAAATTTACAGAGTAAGCTTGAAATCACCATTTAAAACCATAAATCAAAAGTATTTTAAAGTGTCCAAAACCCTAGTTTCATGATTTCACCATTCAAACCTTAATTTGTTTAATCAAAGAGTTTTACCAACCTTTTAAAACATAAAATCCTCAATCTATTTTAATTCCATAAAAAATTCACAGTAGCTATAATTGGACTTTTATTTGCTTTATTTAATTCTATATTTGATTATGCTTTGATTTATTTTATATGCTTTAATTTATTTAACTTTAATACTTGGTTTATTTAATTTATCATGGATGGATGTTTACTTTCTATTTAATACCTTTGATGAATGATTTGTTTATGATGAATGGTTATTTACTTTTATCAATTTATCTAGACTTTCAAATGTTGTAAGAGGTATGTTTTCACTTGGTGGGTACCTCATTAGTTAAATATCATGTAATTTAATTTGCTTTTCTATCTTAGAACTTATGTAAAGGGCATGTTTCTACCTTTCGGTGGGTGTCCTATTTAGGCATGTGATGTAAGGACATGTTTCCATCTTCGGATAGGTGTCCATTTATTTGCTTTGTTTGGACATTGCTTTGATTTTAATATAATGATGCTTTCTTTTAATTATTGTGTGTAATATGGATAATGTTATTATATTTAAGAATTTTATAATATTAAGACCTGTAAAGGAGGCCGGTTCCAATGAACTAGGTGTTGTGGGGGTGCTGGGCTATTTCTCACCTTCCCCACACGTACCCAACTTTCCGAACCCATTAGGGGGTTGGGGATTCCTTAGGAATCAAGTTATCCACCTCTTTCATTTTTTTTCGGCCCGTTCGGGTGGCGACTCAATTTTCTCCAGACTTAGGTCCGTGTTCTCTAAGGCCCCGAGCCTAAACAGTGCTAAAGTAGCAAGAACCATTCCACCGAGAGTGGGGGCAAAAATCCCCGCTCACAAGCTCGCTAGGTTGAAAACCCAAAAAGGGCTGCCTAGGCAAAAGTTAGAGCAGTCCGCTAATTCTGAAAACCCACATGGGCGGGCTAGGCAACAATTAGGGCTAAATGAGAGAAAATCGTCAATTAGAAAACCCGAAAGGGCTAATTGGCAACAGGTGTAATCATGTGTATGTTGGCTTTATGTTTGGTTGCTCCCCAATTTAATAAAACAGAATTAATGTTAAAATTGTTTTATGTGCACTGTTATAAGTATTCGACCAGATATGGATGAAATAAATAAACACAATAGAAAAAGGTGATGACAAATTATAAATGGAAAAGAAGCATCTTTTATTACTTTAATTATTTTTTCATCCTAAAAATACACTTTCTAAATTGAAAAATGTAAAATCTAAGGTAGTCGATAAGTGTTACGTGCAAGCCAGCTTTGCCTCAGCCGATCCAAGTAGGCTTCAGTCAAGCAAGGCATGTCTAAGTCGAGAGCAAAGTCAGAATCAAAAGGCTCAGCTCCATACTAACGGCCAAGTCTGCGAGGATCATAGCATGTACCTTGATGAAGAGCAGCAAGGGGAACATACATCAAGTATGTCCGTATGGTGATACGAGAAATCTTCCACCAAGGAACCAACCAACGGATATTGACTTTAGAGCGTGAGTGGATCCAGTCAACCCAGTCAGTATATGAAGAAGCAGGATGAAGTAGCTTCCTAGCAGAATGATGACGTGGCAGGTATCTGGCAAAGTCCATGGATGGAGTATCAAGCAAGCAAAGACACTCTTGAAGCCAAATCTGTGAAGAAAGTGTTTTAAAAAATAAAAAGAAAAAGGTCTGCTAAGTTGAAAACCTGCAAGGGCAGCTTAGGCAAAAATTAGGACAACTCGCTAGTTCCGTAAACCCACATGGGCGGACTAGGCAAAAATTAGAGCAATAAATAAAAGAATAAATAAAAGAATTAAAAAAAGAGAAGAAAAAAAGAAAACCTAAATTGAAAACCCGAAAGGGCAGTTTAGGTAATTACCTGAAGCAGCAACGGACTCCCAATCAGTCTCTTTGACAATCCTGATTTAAATCGGTCTAATCTAACCAAGGTCTCGGCTAAGATCACAGGTACCGGTGACAAGCCTCCTTCCATTTGGTCCATAATATCCAATACTCGTGGATCAATATCGCCGTCAGAAGAAACAAGCAAGAATTGACCGAGCAAGCAAAGACAAAGCATATGTCCCCATGCCTTAGTAGGGGCCAAATGAGAGAAACAAAAGTCAATTAAAGGAGCAACTAGAATTTTTTCACCTCTCATCAACTGAAGAACTTCGGATTTTGGAATTTGAAATAACATATGCATCTTCTGTTGAGTCTTGGAAATCAATGTGGGTAATGCATTCACCATGACCGAGCATCATTTAAAGAGAATAAAAATTCTACTTAAGAATATGGATGCCATTCATTGAAAGCAAATTTCATGGTCAAAACTTGATGTTTTCAAAATGTTAAATTGGACCACTCCTTTCCAAAAATGAAAAGGAAAAGGTGATGGGAAAGAATAAGACCATATGCCATAAGGAAAGGAATTAGTGGAAATTTCCTTTACCACTTTGGATTGGGTTTTATAAAATTATGATGTACTGTAATAAAAAAAAAGAGTGGTGCAGTAACGAAAAAAAAAGAGGGGTTTCGTTAAAGATGCAAATTGTATATTTTTCATTATTGTACAATATTTTACAATTGCTACATTATTTACATATCACTAAGAGGGTGGTGGTAAGTCATCAAATAAAGCCTTGAAAAAATTATCGCCTGTTGGAGGGGGGGCAAATCACTCGTCCCGAGTCCGCCCGAAGCGGAAGCACCAAAACCCGGCAAATTACTCATCCCAGGATCACCCGAAGCAGGAGCATCAAAATCCCTATTACCTTGAGGTTCTGATCCATCATGGTCCTCATCAGAAGTAGACGAAAGGATCTCATATTCATCAGTCTGGGGGCCTCTTGATGAAGAAGCACCGGGATCCCTCATCCCCTGAAATTGAAAGTCTCAAAAATGTTGTTCGGATTGATGATATAAACTTTCAAAATGAGAAGCCTGCTGACGACTTGCAGCCAACTCTTCTTGAAGTTTCTTATTTTGTTCTTTGAGCATCCACTGTGAGCCAAGAAGGAAAAAGGTAAGAGCATACATAAACATGCATACATAGAGCATAAACTACTATGAATTAACAAACATACCAAGTAGTTCATATCAATGCCCTGCGGATGAGATGGCATATCTGACGGGCTAGAATGAGCAAATGAAGGGGCAGTAAAAGAAGGTCCAGCCTCATGATCAAATGATCCAATAGCCTGCAGCAATCATTAAAGAATCAAGAAAAAGAAAGATGCAGTTGCAAGGGAAAAGTGGTAAAAGTTTTATCTGAGAAGTACTGGCCCCTAGATGTGGAACAAACTCTCCTGTATCTCTGTGATGTTCCTCTTCATCTCTACCCTCAATTTCGTCAAAAATCTCCCGCACACCAACAGGAGATACATCAAATTTCAAGAGTCTTATTCAAATAAAATGGGCTTAAAATGGACCCGGTAAATGGAGAAACGACTCGGCATCATAACCATACCGGGCCGACCACCATGCATCCTCCGACATTGACATAGTATTTAAAGTATATTTCAGGATTTGCATCGGAAACCTCCGCTGTTCTGAACCGAGAAACCATTCATAAACTCTCTCTCTGAGAAACCAGCCACTAGACACTGGGCCAGCAATAACTCGGCAAGAATGTTGGAAAGACAGTGCAACCCTCATCAAAGGAGACCAGTTTGCTCGCTCTTCCTGGCTCCACCAGGCTAAATTCCTGCAAAATAACATAAGGTAAGTAAAACTTTCACATAAAATTTAAAGCATACTAATATTATTTTACCTGGTCCCAGGTTAAGCGGCTCAACACATAGCAGTGAGTATGCACATGATGAGAGCTGGGAACGTCCACAGGATCAGACAACCAGAAATTTAATCTCGGATACCCGACTCTCTCTTGGGAAATACCGGGTACCCTCACGAGGTTATGTTCATATGCCCATATCTATAACAATGATAGTAAAGATCAAATTCATGCAAGAAAAGAGTGAAAATAACATTGGTGAAGGAAAAGAATACCTTGACAACCGCCATCAAGCTGACAAAAGACTTCTTGTTTTGGCAAAGCTTATCAAGACCATGGTAAAGACACGCGAGAACAACTTCACCCCAACCAGAAGATGGTACCATTTTGAGATAAGAAAGGGCACTCAACACTGACAAGTGAATGGAGGATTCAGTGCTGCCTAAGATGGTCGACTCAAGCAGATATAACAAAAATCCTCGAGCATACTATTCGACTGTGTCTTTGCCAACCCGTCCTTCGTAGTTCATCCAATAACTACAAATTGGCTCAATTTTTATCTTAAAAGGCCCTTTATATGATGGTTCCATACCAATTAATTCCTGAATTTCTTCAAATGTTAAAATATCGTTGGTTAGAGGAACCGAAACACCATCATATCGAAGGTCGATTATGGCAGTAAAATCGACCGGACCAATTGTCATTTCCCCAATGGGCAAGTGAAAAGTGTGGGTTGTATCCAACCATCGCTCTGCAAGTGCCTGGACTACGCTCCGGTGTATCTGATATTCCTCGGATGGCAATTGTAAGATGAACTGCTCAAAGCCGAAATCTCGGATAATCTGCCCTACCCGAGAAGGCACTACATCGTACCATTGTCGTGCTTTGTAAATACACCCTCCAGCCCGAACAACGCAACGATCATGCTAACACAGACCTAGGTAAGTTAATACCAGGTAAGTACATATTATTCTATCTACTTAAATTAATTTATTTTTCACAATAACAAATAATAACAAAAAATATAAAAAATATATAACAAAAAAAATAAAAAAAGCGCAAAACAGAAAGACAAAAAAATCAAGAGCAATAAAAAAGGAAAAAATAATTACCTCGCTCTTTTGACTGGAACTGCGATGGAGTGGCATCCCGGCCAAATATATCTAAATTTTCATCTTCATGATGCCGGATAAACTCTAATAACTCGGCATTAGAATGAGTCCCTGACCTCGAAGCATGCATTGTTTTTGAAAAATATGTGCTAAAATTGAAAGAAATTTGAGAGAATTATGAAATTGAAATCGTGTTGTGAAATGAAATGAAGGAATGGTGGCTTTTTATAGAGAAACGGCAAGCAAAAAAATAAAATTCAAAACTGTTCATAAATAGTATTACTATTGATAAACAATAAAGTTTACTATTTTATGAATAGTATTACTATTGATTAACATTAAAATTTACTATTTCATGAATAGTGTTACTATTGATGAATAGTAAAAGTACTATTTTAAATAGTAAATACTATTTGATACAATTTGTAAATAGTAAATTTACTATTTATGAATAGTAAATAGTGCATGAACAGTGATTACACAGTAAATAAACAGTAAATCATTTATTCACTTTAATCATTCAAATAATTGCAGGTCTATAAATATTTTTACACCCAGGGGGTAATAAGAAGACATATGCATAAAAATTAGCCAAACTTTTTGAAATAAAAAATTATTAGCTCGGGTCTAGAATCCAAATTTCCCTTAGGTCCAGAACCTAGAATTATCCTTGAGTCCAGAACTCGAACCGGGTCCAGAACCCAAATTTTCCTTAGGTCCAGAACCTAGAATTATCCTTGAGTCCAGAACTCGAACCGGGTCCAGAACCCAAATTTTTCTTAGGTCCAGAACCTAGAATTATCCTTGAGTTCAGAACTCGAACCGGGTCCAGAACCCAAATTTTCCTTAGGTCCAGAACCTAGAATTATCCTTGAGTCTAGAACTCGAACCGGGTCCAGAACCCAAATTACCATTAGGTCCAGAACCTAGAATCTCTTCTAAGTCCAGAACTTAGCTCGGGTCCAGAACCCAATTTTACCATTAGTTCTAGAACCTAGAATTATTTCTAAGTCCAGAACTTAGGTCGAGTTCAGAACCCAAAATTTTCATTAGATCCAAAACCTAAAATTATTTCTAAGTTCAGAACTTAGCTCAGGTCTAGAACCCAAATTTTTTATTAGTTCCAGAAACTAGAATTATTCCTAAGTCTAAAACTTAGCTCGGGTCCAGAACCCAAATTACCATTAGGTTCAGAACCTGGAATTATTCCTAAGTTCTGAACTTAGCTCGGGTCTAGAATCCAAATTTTTCTTAGGTCCAGAACCTAGAATCTTTTCTAAGTCTAGAACTTGGCTCGGGTCCAAAACCCAATTTTACCATTAGGTCCAGAACCTAGAATTATTTCTAAGTCCAGAACTTAGCTCGGGTCCAGAACCCAAAACCTCCACCATCTCAAAAATTAAGTCTTGTTGCTTTTCACTCTCTTTCACTAAAGTTTCAGATCATTCAAGCAGGGGGCAAACTGTAGACCCTTAATTTTTGACTCAGTCCGGTCCAAAATAATTTTTGTGTTGTTTAATATATTTTAATTGGTCCAAAATAATTTTTGCTTTATTATCTAATTTTTATTAATAAAAAATAAAAATAAACGAACAAAAATCAAAAAATAAAATAAAAATAAAAATCGGCGACGAAAAAATCATCGCCGAAAGTCAGCGGGCCCATGGCAGCTTTTTCGCCAGCGTATTTTTTCCTGCGGCGATTTTTTTTCGCCAGCGTAATTTTTCTGCAGCAGTTATTTTTCGCCAGCAAAATTTTTCCGATGCAAATTTTTTGAAACCTAATGTAATTAGGTTTCAGTCTCTTTTTCTTAATAAATAATGTATGCCGTGAGCAACTAGGAAAAAATCACAAAAAACTTCTATAAATAAGTATAATTACAACACAAAAAGGGGGGACAAAAGGGGGAAAGAAATCCGAGAGGAAAGAGGAACAAATTTGATCTAAAACTGAGTAGGAAAGGCAGTAATTCAATTCAAATTTTTGACAATTAAAGGCAGCAAAGCTTGCCTTTGTTTAGTTCATTCAAGAAGAATTATTTTTGGAGGAACCATCAAAAGGAGGTATGTATTAAATTCTTTCTTTTATTATATTTTTCACAGTAGCTAAAACTAAAAAATTATCTTTTAAAATAAAAAACCCTAGAACTTTAATTTAATTTTTCTAAAGTTAAAAACACTAATTCGTTGCTTTATTTTCCAAAGAATTTAAAGTTATTAATTTAGTTTCTTCAAAACTCCAAAACCCTAATTTACTTTCCAAATTATCAAAACCCTTAAATTATATTCTATTTCTTTCCAAAAGCTTTAAAAACTTCTTTTTTTGCTTTTATAAACTTTAAATCATTTATTTATTTTCATAAAATCTCATAAAAGTATCAAATTGATTTTCAAATCCTAAAAGCTTCATGCATCCACCGAAACCCTAATTTTAAAACACTAAACCCTAACTCAACTCCAATAGTAAAACCCTAGCCCTTTAAAGCCTTAAACCCTAATTTTTTTATAAACCCTAATCCTTTTAAACCTTAAAAATCATATAAACACGAATATTTTAATTTTACACAGTAAGCTTGAAATTATCATTTAAAACTACAAATCAAAAGTATTTTAAAGTGTCCAAAACCCTAGTTTCATGATTTCACCATTCAAACCTTAATTTGGTTAATCAAAGTGCCTTACCAACCTTTTAAAACATAAAATCCTTAATATATTTTAATTCTTTAAAAAGTCACAATAGCTTAAACCCATGAAAATTCAAAACCCTAAACACTTGAAATAAAGGATCCTAAATGGAAACAGTAGCTATAACTTAGATTTTTTATTTGCCTTATTCAATTTTATATTAGATTATGCATTGATTTATTTTATATGCTTTAATTTAGTTAAGTTCAATGCTTGGTTTATTTAATTTATCATGGATGGATGTTTACTTTCTATTGATATTTAATATCTTTGATGGATGATTTATTTATGATGAATGTTTATTTACTTTTATCAATTTATTTAGATTTCCAAATGTTGTAAGAGGTATGTTTCCACTTGGTGGGTACCTCATTAGTTAAATATCATGTAATTTATTTTGCTTTTCTATTTTAGAACCTATGTAAAGGACACGTTTATACCTTTCGGTGGGTGTCCTATTTAGGTATTGTGAGCGGAAATTTTTGCCCCCACTCCTTGTGGAATGATTTTTGCGACTTCGGCACTGTTTAGGCTCGGGGCCTTAGAGAACACGGACCTAAGTTCGGAGAAAATGGAGTCACCACCCAGATGGGCCAGGAAAAAGAAAGGGGTGGATGACTCGATTCCTAAGGAATACCCAACCCCCTAATGGGTTTGAAAAGTTGGGTACGTGTGGGGAAGGTGAGAAATGGCCCAGCACCCCCACAACGCCCGGTTCATTGGAACCGGCCTCCTTTACAGGTCTTAATATTATCAAATTCTTAAATATAACAATATTATCCATACTACACACAATAAAAAGAAAGCATCACTATATTAAAATCAAAGCAATGTCCAAACAAAACAAAATAAATAAATGGACACCCATCCGAAGATGGAACCATGTCCTTACATCACATGCCTAGATAGGACACCCACCAAAAGGTAGAAACATGCCCTTTACATAGGTTCTAAAATAGAAAAGCAAGTTAAATTACATGATGTTTAACTAATGAGGTACCCACCAAGTGGAAACATACCTCTTATAACTTTTGGAAATCTAAATTAATTGATAAAAATAAATAATCATTCATCATAAATAAATCATTCATCAAAGCTATTAATCAAAATATAAAATAAACATCCATCCATGATAAATTAAATAAATCAAGTATTGAAATTAAATAAATTAAAGCATAAGAGATAAATCAAAGCATAATCAAGTATAGATTTAAATAAAGCAAATAAAAGTTCAATTATAGCTACTGTGACTTTTTATGGAATTAAAATATATTAGGGTTTTATGTTTTAAAAGGTTGGTAAGACTCTTTGATTAACTAAATAAATATTTGAATGGTGAAATCATGAAACTAGGGTTTTAGACACATTAAAATACTTTTGATTCATTGTTTTAAATGGTGATTTCAAGCTACAGTGTAAATTTAAAGTATTTGTATTTTAATGGTTTTTAATGTTTTAAAGGATTAGGGCTTAGAAAAAATTAAGGTTTAAGGTTTTAAAGGGTTTGGGTTTACTATTTTAGGTTTAGGAATTGAATTTGGTTTTTAGGAGCTTTGGATTGGATTTTCGGGTGATGCATGAAGCTTTTGGGATTGAAAATCAATTTGATACTTTTATGAGATTTTATAAGTTTAAACCAAACAAATTAAAGATTTTATAAATAGAAAAGATTTATGTAATTGGAAAAAGTATTTTAGGGTTTTTTTTATAAGAAACAGAATATGTTTTAAGAGTTTACATAATGTGGAAAGTAAATTGGAGTTTTGGGGTTTTGAAGAAATAAAATTAATAACTTTAAATTCATTGGGAAATAAAGCAACGGATTAATGTTTTTAACTTTGAACAAAAGGGATTAGGTTCTGGGATTTTTGAATTAAAAGAAAATATTTTCATGCTACTGTAAAAACATAAGAAAAATAATTTAATACATACCTTCTTTTGATGATTCCTCCAAAAATAATTCTTCTTGATGAACTAGCTCCAAAGGCAAGCCTTTTTTGCCTTTGAATCCTTTAAATCGTGTTTCTGCTCCTTTAAAAATCAATTGAATTGAATTATTACTTTTCCTTCACTGATTTGGTTTCCAATTTTCCAAGCTATTGTCCAATTTTCTTTGATTTTTGGCAACCCTTAAATTAATTGCCTTTGGTCCTTATTTATAGTGGTTTGATGTAGTTTATTTCTAATTAGTTAAGGCAAGTAATATTAATAAAAATAAAAATCGGAGTAGAAAAAATGGGTACGAAAAAATCGTCGCGCGAGCCCGTGGGCATTTCTCCCGCAGAAAATTCTTGTGGGCGAAATAGCTTTTCTATTTTGCTCGCAAGATATTCCTGCAAGCGAAATAGATTTTCTATTTCGCCCGCAGGAAATTCTTGCTGGCGACGCTCGCAGCCCGCCCCTGCCGCAGTTTCCTGCGGCATAATTTTTCCCCCAGCGCATTTCTAGGTTCTGGACCTAATAGAAAATTTGGGTTCTGGACTCAAGCTAAGTTTTGGAATTAGAAATAATTCTAGGTTCTGGACCTAATGAAAAATTTGAATTCTGGACCCGAGCTAAGTTCTAGACTTAGAAATAATTCTAGGTTCTGGACCTAATGGTAAAATTGAGTTCTGGACCCGAGCTAAGTTCTGGACTTAGAAGAGATTCTAGGTTCTGGACCTAATGGTAATTTGGGTTTTGGACCCGGTTCGAGTTCTGGAATCAAGGATAATTCTAGGTTCTGGACCTAAGGAAAATTTAGGTTTTGGACCCGATTTGAGTTCTGGACTCAAGGATAATTCTAGGTTCTGGACCTAAGAAAAATTTGGGTTCTGGACCCGGTTCGAGTTCTGGACTCAAGGATAATTCTAGGTTCTGGACCTAAGGGAAATTTGGGTTCTGAACCCGAGCTAATAATTTTTGTTTTTAAAAAGTTTGGCATAATTTTTATGCATATGTCTTCTTATTGCCCCCTAGGTGTAAGAATATTTATAGACCTGTAATTATTTGAATGATTAAAGTGAATAAATGATTTTACTGTTTATTTATTGTGTAATCACTGTTCATGCACTATTTACTATTCATAAATAGTAACTTTACTATTTGCAAATAGTATCAAATAGTATTTACTGTTGAAAATAGTACTTTTACTATTTATTAATTGCCTTTGGTCCTTATTTATAGTGGTTTGATGTAGTTTATTCCTAATCAGTTAAGGCAAGTAATATTAATAAAAATAAAAATCGGAGTCAAAAAAATCGGCGACGAAAAATTGTCGCGTGGGCCCGTGGGCATTTCGCCCGCAGGAATTTCCTGCCGGAGAAATAGCCCAAGCTATTTCGCCCGCAGGAATTTCCTGCGGACGACGCTTGCAGTCCACCCCTGCCGCAGTTTCCTGCGGTAGAATTTTTTCGCTAGCGCTTTTTTTCCTGCTGCAATTTTTTTAAAACCTAATTCAATTAGTTTTCAGTCTATCTGATATTCTTTGGACGGCAATTGTAAGATGAACTGCTCAAAGCTGCAATCTCGGATAATCCTCCTTACCCGAGAAGGCACTACATCATATCATTGTCGGCCTTTATAAATACATCATCCGGCTCGAACGACACAACGATCATGCTAACACAAACCCAGGTAAGTTAATACCAGGTAAGTACGTGTTATTCTATCTATTTAAATTAATTTATTTTTCACAATAACAAAATAACAAAAATAATAACAAAAATAATAAAATAAAAAATAATGAAAAAAAAGGAAAAAAGTAATTACCTCGCTCTTCTGATTGGAACTGCGATGGAGCGGCATTCCGGCTAGTATATTTAGATTTCCGTCTTCATGATGCCGAATAAACTCCAATAACTCGGCATTAGAATGAGTCCATGACCTTGAAGCATGCATTGTTTTTGAAAAATATATGCTGAAATTGAAAAGAAATTTGAGAGAATTACAAAATTGAAATTGAAATTGTGAAATGAAATGAAGAATTGATGGCCTTTTATAGAGGAACGGCAAGCAAAAGAAAACAAATTCAAAACTATTTATGAATAGTAAATTTTACTATTCATGAATAGTATTACTATCGATAAATAGTAAATATTACTGTTTATAAATAGTAAATATTACTGTTTATGAATAGTATTACTATTGATGAATGGTAAATGTTACTATTTATAAATAGTATTACTATTGGTGAATAATAAAATTACTTTTTTCAATAGTATATACTATTTGATAATAGTAAATTTACTATTTATGAATAGTAAATAGTGCATGAATAGTGACTACACAGTAAATAAACATTAAATTTATTTATTCATTTTAATCATTCAAATAATTGCAGGTATATAAATATTTTTACACCTAGAGGCAATAAGAAGACACGTCTAAAAATTAGCCAAACTTTTTTATTAGCTCGGGTCCAGAACCGAAGTTTACCATTAGGTCCAGAACATAGAATTATTTTTAAGTCCAGAACTTAGCTCGGGTCCAGAACCCAAGTTTACCATTAGGTCCAGAATCTAGAATTATTTCTAAGTTCAGAACTTAGGTCGGGTGCAGAACCCAAATTTTCCTTAGGTCTAGAACCTAGAATTATTTCTAAGTCCAAAACTTAGCTCGGGTCCAGAACCCAAATTTTTCTTAGGTCCAGAACCTAGAATTATTTCTAAGTCCAGAACTTAGCTCGGGTCCAGAACCCAAATTTTCCTTAGGTCCAGAACCTAGAACATCCTTGAGTCCAGAACTCGAACCGGATCTAGAACCCAAATTTTCCTTAGGTTCAGAACCTAGAATCATCCATTGAGTCTAGAACTCGAACTGGGTCCAGAACCCAAATTTTTCTTAGGTCCAGAACCTAGAATTATCCTTGAGTCCAGAACTCGAACCGGGTCCAGAACCCAAATTTTTCTTAGGTCCAGAACCTAGAATTATCCTTGAGTCCAGAACTCAAACCGGGTCCAAAACCCAAATTTTCCTTAGGTCCAGAACCCAAATTTTTCTTAGGTCCAGAACCTAGAATTATCCTTGAGTCCAGAACTCGAACCGGGTCCAGAACCCAAATTTTCCTTAGGTCCAGAACCTAGAATCATCCATTGAGTCCAGAACTCGAACCGGGTCCAGAACCCAAATTTTCCTAAGGTCGAGA
Source organism: Garcia nutans (assembly GCA_947685225.1). Lineage (NCBI taxonomy): Eukaryota > Viridiplantae > Streptophyta > Magnoliopsida > Malpighiales > Euphorbiaceae > Garcia > Garcia nutans. Next base: position 6,683,781 of record CANTUV010000024.1, on the reverse strand, counting down.
ACCTAGAATTTATCCTTGAGTCCAGAACTCAAACCGGGTCCAGAATCCAAAACCTCAACCATCTAAAAAATTAAGTCTTATTGTTTTTCACTCTCTTTCACTAAAGTTTCATATTTTTCAAGCAGGCCTGCGGGCGAAATGCTCACGGGCCCACGCGATGATTTTTTCGTCGCAGATTTTTCCAACTCCGATTTTTATTTTTTTATTTTTTTATTTTTTTATTTTTATTTTTTATTAATAAAAATTAGATAATAAAGCAAAAACTATTTAATTAAAATTATTTTGGACCAATTAGACAACAAAAATCATTATGGACTAAATTAAACATATTGAACCGGATTGGGTCAAAAATTAAGGGTCTACAGGTAGATGATGTAAGGACATGTTTCCATCTTCGGATGTGTGTCCATTTATTTGTTTTGCTTAAACCTTGCTTTGATTTTAATATATTGATGCTTTCTTTTAATTATTGTGTGTAATATGGATAATGTTGTTATATTTAAGAATTTTATAATATTAAGACCTGTAAAGGAGGCCGGTTCCAATGAACCGGGCATTGTGGGGGTGTTGAGCCATTTCTCACCTTCCCCACATGTACCCAACTTTCCGAACCTATTAGGGGGTTGGGGATTTCTTAGGAATTGAGTCATCCACCCCTTTCTTTTCCCGGCCCGTCCGGGTGGCGACTCCATTTTCTTTGGACTTAGGTCCGTGTTCTCTAAGGTCCCGAGCCTAAACAGTGCTGAAGTCGCAAGAACCATTACACCGGGAGTGGGGGCAAAAATTCCCGCTCACAGTGATCATTGATGACGATGATTGGGCTCAATACTACCAAGATCCTCAAGACAAAAGGAGTCAAGGGTTGTTAAGAAGACAAATGTGGAGAAAACCAAAGCTTCTGATGTTGAAAAGATGAATGCTGATTTAGAAAAGAAATTTGAGAAGAAGCTGAAAACTGAAGAGATGTGTAAGATTGATAAACTATTTGAACAAGATGAGGAGGTCCCATACAAATTCAAAATGCCGTCCTTTGCAAAGTTTGATGGAACCGGAAATCCTCATCTCTATGTGAAGCAGTATATCACTGCTATGCAGTCTGCCCGAGCAACTAAGGCTCAAACTCTAAGGTATTTTATGCTCTCATTGGACCCTGTTGTCCAAAATTGGTTCAATACCTTAGATGATGGAACACAAAAGAGTTGGGATTTGCTATACAAGGCTTTCATTTAGCAATATGGGTATAATGTCGAGTTGGAAGTTACCTTAATGGAAGTTGAGTCCATTAGACAAAGGCCAAATGAGAATTTTGTGGACTATGTGAAGAGATAGAGAAACAAGGCTGCTTTGCTCAAGAAAAGGCCCGATGAGTCTGATTAAATAAGGATGATCGTAAGAGGCATCCTGCCCAATCTCCGTGAAAGGATATCTCACACCCTTATAAGGGATTTCTAAGATCTTCTCCAAGCTGGTATACAAATTGAAGAGTGGGAAAGGGAGAAGAATTGCTTTTCATTAAAAAGAAATGAGAAAGGGAATTATCAGTCTAGCAATCAAAGCACGCAAAAATAAGTTCATGTTAATACAACTGGTCAAGCAAATAGAAGATAATTTTTAGATCTAGGGAAGCTACTGTCTTGGGTTCTCAATAAGCTACAAAAGAAGGGATTGCTACAACCTTTGACTCCTCATCCTGTGCCTAATCCTCTTCCACCTAACTTTGATATTAATGCATTTTGCCGATTCCATCAAAGGCCTGAGCACGAAATGGACAATTGTATGAAATTGAGGCATGAGATCCAGAATTTAATTGATAATGGCAAGTTGCCTGAGCCAGACAAGCCCAATACCAAAGGTAATTCATTTCCAAGTTTCAACATGGTGCCATCACCAACAACCTTCATGGTAGGAAAAGGATTGGAAGAAGATTTTGTTTTATCATCCTTTCAAGATGGGAATGTTGAAGATATGAAAGGAGGAGAAGCTTAACTCAACAAACTTTCCTTAGCTTGAATGTTGCTTTTCAATTTTGCTTTCTTTAATATTTAAATTTATTTGAATAAATTACTTTCATCAAAATTTTTATTGGTCTTTGTTCATTTTAGTGCTCAACCAATGAGGAATCTAGCTTGATATTTATAAATTAATATATCTAGGCATCATGACTTGAATGACTTTACTAGATTAGGGAATTGCTCTATAGCATTGAGTTGTGTATGCTTACTTAGAGAGGGCTCTTGCATAATGACCTTTGTCTAGGTCCTAGTTAGTCTTAGAACATGCTTTGACAAACTTTTAGGGAAAAATTGAACTCTACTTATTTAAGAGAGAAATGATCTAGGCATTATTTGGTTAGCCAACAACTAGTATCCACCCTATTAAATATTAATCCCTAGTTGTCCCTTTGAGCCTTCATAAAATTTTAGCTTTCTTTTCATTGACATATAACCCCAACAACATATCCTGAGCTGTTGTGATACTTTTGACAAGTCTTATGATCACTAAGATGAAGAGGCAAGAAGATCAAAGAATGAAATGAATAGTAAAGACCATGAAGATAGTTGAAGTTCTCAAGACCATAATGGTAGTTAATGTTTTCAAGACCATAAGGGTAGTTGAAGTTTTCAAGACCATAAGGGTAGTTGAAGTTCACCTAATATCTCCAATTTATCAAGACAACATTAGAGTAACAAATGATTTATCCTTGTTAAAGAAGATTTATGTCACTCCACTCATCCATTATTGGAGATCCAAGTTAGTACAAACAAGACAACTCTGTTTGAGCTAAAAAATAAAAGAAAAAGAAAAGAAAAAAGAAGAAAAGAAAGAAAAGAAAAGAGGGAAAAAAAAGAAGAAATAAAGGAGAAATAAAACCTAAAAAGGCGGTTGAAAAAGCCAATTGAGTTCTCTTTTACCTAAAGCAGCAAAAGGCTTCCATTTGGTTTATAAGGACATTTTGACTTGAATTGGTCCAACCCAACTAAAGATTCAATCAAAATTGGAGGAAAAAAGGAGAAAGACCATCCAGTTCTTGAAAGTTCTGTATTTGACAGTCCTACAATGAAGAAGGACAAAATGATAAAAAGCTCAAAGAAAGGGAAGAGTAAGAAAAAGAAAAAGAAAGAAAAGGGAGAAGAAGAAAAGAAATGAATTTGGGTACCAAACTTTTTGCAAAGGTAAAGATATCCCAATCAAGATTCAGGTTAACACCAGAAAGAAAGAAGAATGTTCAAAGCTCTGTCTTTTCATGCTCCCAACTATCTAAAGTTTCAATAAGCAGTTTGTAGTATGAAGGTTTGTCCATTATGTCACATCACCTCCTATCTCAAAATGGCCTTCATTTTAACCCGTGTCCCTTATAGACCCCATTTCAAGCCTATCAAAGACATGTTGATCTCTCTTGGTAGTAGAGTCTATTAGTGGAGATAGTTTGAACAAGCATGCATATGATATAGATAATATTTAAACTCAATGAGACCTTTGGCAAAGTAATGTATATATGCCTATCTGAAGTGCAACAGTTCTTGCTTAAATAGAAATGATTCCCGAGTTTAGTACGGCAACTAGGGTTGTCATGTTATAGATATGTTAATTTGAAAAAATCAAGTCCTGAGGTACATTGACATTGATTTGGCAAAGCCAACATTTAATTTCAAAATCAAAATTCAAAAAATAAAAAATGTTTTTGTCACACAAAGCCTTCAAGTTAAGGGGAGTATGTTGAATTGTCAAACCTTGAAGAACACATTGGGCAAAGGAAATGATTACTGGAAAGGTCATGAAGAAGCTACCAACTGACATGCTAAATCATAATTTAAAATGGATGTATCTCTACTGTTTGGGGCCTCCATTACTCATATTTTCAATATCCCAAAGATAAAAGCCATAAATGTGAAGCAACCTGTCATTCCAGTGCAATAAATGAATGGGCATCTCAAAGCAGTCAATGAGAACACTTTTGCTGAACACCTCGGTTTGTGGGTCAATGGAACGACTGTAAGTATCATTCATGCATATCATGCATACATGAGTATATCACATCGCACTTTCTTGTCTTGTATTGTCTATTCTTTATTAAAGTGAATAGCAAACACCCTATGAAGTAAACAACCAAAAGAAGATATCAAATCAGGGGGGCATGGAAAGCCTATTACTTGAGAAAGTTCTAGTAATTTTGCAAAGAGAAGAAATGCGTGCTTTTGCGAAGAACTAGACAACAAGAACATCAATCAAAACCCGCATAGAAAAATTAGGGGTTTGAGCCTACACAGGGGCAAAGTTTCTCCTTTTCAATTTTTTGAGTTTATATACGAAACATTTTCAAACTCATTTCTAATATTTTACCACGCAGGGGGGCAAGGAGATGATATAAGGTCCAATTAAAAATAGCTGAATTTTTGCAAAAAGGAAGAACAAAAAAGAAAATTAGAATTCTTAAAAGAATGAAGACGGAAATGATAAAAAATCAAGATCCAATTTAAAGGATGAAGATCCATTTACGAGGGTGAAGAATCGATCTCAAAGGATGAAGATCCATTTTCAAGGGTGAAGACCCGATCTCAAAGGATGAAGATCCATTTTGAGGGTGAAGAACCACAATGCATAGAAGAGCCGGAGCAGTCAGACTTCTCAACTGATAAAAGGTTAGTCAAACTCATTCTAGGGTCTAAGTACCCAAATCAAATCAGTCTCGGGTCTAAGTACCCATTCTCTAGTCCAAGTATCCAAAATCAAATCAGACTCGGGTCTAAGTACCCAATCTCGAGTCCAAGTACCCAAATCCAGTTCAATCTCGGGTCCAAGTACCCATTCACTGGTCCAAGTACCCAAATCAAATTAGTCTCGGGTCCAAGTATCCAATCTCAGGTCCAAGTACCCAAATCAAATCAATCTCGGGTCCAAGTATCCAATCTCGGGTCCTAGTACCCAATCTCGGGTCCAAGTACCCAAATCCAATTCAATCTTGGGTCCAAGTACCCCATCTCGGGTCCAAGTACCCAAATCAAATTAATCTCCGGTCTAAGTACCCAATCTCGGGTCCAAGTACCCAAATCAAATTCAAGCTCATGTCTAAATACCCAATCTCGGGTCCAAGTATCCAATCTCAGGTCCAAGTACCCAAATCAAATTAATCTTGGGTCCAAGTACCCAATCCCGGGTCCAAGTACCCAAATTCAATCTAATCTCGGGTCCAAGTACTCAAATCAAGTTCAGTCTCGGGTCTAAGTACCCCAAAAAATTCAAGTAACCATCTCATCAAAAGTAAGTCTTATTACTTTTCACTCTCTTTTACTAAAGTCTCAGATCATTCAAGCAGGGGGTAAACTGTAGACCCTTAATTTTTGACCCAGTCCGGTCCAATATATTTAGTCCAAAATAATTTTTGTGCTATCTTAATTAAATAATATTTGTTTTAGTATTTATTTTTGATAATTTTTAAAAATTATTATAATAAATAATAATAATAAACAAATAAATAAATAAAAATAAAAATAAATCGGCGATGAAAAAATTCATCGCCGAAAACAGTGGACGAAATGGCCTTGGGCCATTTCGCCCGCAGGAGTTTCCTGCGAGCGAAATGACCAAAGCCATTTCGCCCACAGAATTTTCCTGCAGGCAAAATGGCCCGTAGCCCACTCCTCGCAGTTTTTCTCTCGCCAGTCCTCGCAGCCAGCCGTCGCAAGTTTTTGCCAGCAAAATTTTTCCAAAGCAATTTTTTCTGAAACCAAATTCTATTTTGTTTTGGTTTCCTTTCCTAATGAATTTTAGTTTTCTTAAACAACTAGGATTAATCATAAAAAATTTCCTATGAATAACACTAAAAATCACAAGAGAAAAGGGAAGAAACTTTGGACGATCGGACTGGATTTTGAACTTTGGATTTAGACTTGAACTGTGGAACTTCATATTTGAGAGGGATAAGCAAGCAAGCAATCAAGCCATCAAAGGCAGCAATCCTGCCTTTGTCCTTGTTCATCCAAGAAGCAATTTTCGGTGGAACCAACAAATGAAGAAGCATGAATGGAAATACTTCAACCATTATCAGTGCTAGAATGGAAATGGGAGCGAGTGACAATGGATTTTGTGACTGGATTACCTTTGACTCTGAAGAAGCATGATGCCATCTGGGTGATTGTTGATTGGATGACGAAGACAGCTCATTTCCTTCCAGTTCGGATGGATTATTCTCTTGAGTGATTGGCTGAGTTGTATATCAGTGCGATAGTAAAGATGCATGGAATCCCAATTTCTTTGGTATTTGATCAAGATCCCCAGTTTACTTTGAGGTTCTGGAAGAGTTTACAAGATGCTTTGGGTTATCGGTTGTATTTTAGTACTGCATTCCATCCTCAGACAGATGGGCAGTTAGAGAGAGTGATACAGATTTTAGAGGACATGTTGAGAAGTTGTATCATCAATTTCTCTAGAAGTTGGGATAAATTTTTATCACTGATTGAGTTTGCTTATAACAACAGTCATCAATCTAGTATTAGAATGGCACCTTATGAGGCATTGTATAGTAGAAGATATAAGACGCCTCTATGTTGGGATGAGATTGGAGAAGGTAAGTTAATTGGTCCTGATTTGATCAAGGAAACATAAGAGAAAGTGAAGATAATTCGGGATCGTTTGAAAGCAGCCTCAGATCGACAGAAATCATATTCAAATTTGAAGAGAAGAGACATAGAGTTCAGTGTAGGAGATAAAGTATTTTTGAAAGTGTCTTCTTGGAAGAGAATTTTGAGATTTGGCTGCAGAGGAAAGTTGAGTCCTCGTTTCATTGGACCTTACGAGGTACTAGAAAGACTTGCACCATTTTCCTATCACCTAGCTTTACCGCTTGAATTGGATCAAATTCACAATGTCTTCCATGTCTCTATGCTTCGGAAGTACAGATCAGACCCATCTCACGTTCTGTCAGTAGAATCAATTGAGGTGAGTCCAGATCTGACTTATGAGGAAGAACCAGTGGCTATTGTGGCTCATGAAGTAAAGGAGTTAAGAAATAAGAAAGTGCCACTTGTGAAAGTTCTTTGGAAGAATCATGCTACTAAAGAGGCAACATGGGAGAGTGAGCAGATGATGCAGAATCAGTATCCCCACTTGTTTCAAACTTGAGAGCTGGTAATTTCAAGGATGAAATTTATTTGTAGAGGGTGAGAATTGTAATATCCCTAAATTTTAGAAATATTAATTATTGAAAATTAATTAAAGGATTTAAAAGTGTATATATTTGATTAAGTGAAAAGAAAGGAAAAGGAAGGAGATGTGTATATGTTGTATATATGTAGATATATACAATATATACAAGTCAAACTTTTATTATGGACAAATGATATTTTAAATTATTAAGATATTAATATGTTTGATAGTAGAAGATGATATTAGTATTATTATTATATTAATATATTTGCTTGGTGGAAAGTGAATTAGGGAAATGTGTTTGGTTAAAAGAGTAGTGTGTGGTTTGAGTTGTTGTTGACTATCATCTTCATCTTCTTCTTTCTTCTTTGGGCCAGCCACCACCATCTCCATCCAAAGGAAAATAGATTTTGCTTCTTGCTAAATCAAGCAATTGAAGGATTTCAAGTGATCAAGTTGGAGTTTTTAAGGATTTTTCTTCATATTTGGTAAGTTTTCAACTTGTTTCTTTGATTTCCTTTGAGAATGTGTTTATGAGTTTGTTGGATGTTTGATGTAGTTGTGTTTATGGTTGATTTTGGTAAGTTTGAAGTTGTTTTGTCTTGATAACTTTGAATTTGGGGTTGGATTGAAGAAAAAGGTTAAATTTGGTAAAGAGAATAAAAGTTGTGAGTTGTGTAACTTTGAGTTGAGAAGTCTTGGTTGTGATTGTATTTTTTTGCTTGTATTTGAGTTGTATTGATGTTCATACAAGTTTATATGGTATATTGATGGATTTGGTTGAGTTTGTGTGGAGTTGATAAGGTTATTGAAAGAAGATTTTTGGATGAGGCATTATTGTGGCGATATCAGGTTTTTTGCCTGACACGCCCGGTGAAATGGCCATGCCTTTGGGCATGTCGATGGTTCTATTTTTAGTGTTGATGACACGTGTAGTGACACACCCATTTCATTGAGCATGTCATAGCTACTGTGTTGTGGTAGAATTGACACGTGCAGTGACATGCCCATGTCATTGAGCATGTCATAGCTACTGTGTTGTTGGAGAATTGACACGTGCAGTGATGCGCCCATGTCACTGAGCGTGTCATAGCTACTGTGTTTTTGAAGAATTGACACATGCAGTGACATGCTCATGTCACTGAGCGTGTCAAAGCTTCTACATTATGGGTTTAGTGCACGGTCATGGACACGCCCGTGTTGTGGAGCGTGTCAAGTGTAGAGTTTACCCTAGATAGTGTTTTCCTTATTTTCTGTGTGTATTACTAAGTGAGTATTTATAATCACCTTTGGTTTAGGCTTTGAAGAGAAGTGAGTTATCAATCCAAGTGTTGAGAGATATCTTGGAAGAGGAGGTTGAAGTGGTATTGTTGCTTTTAGAGGTAAGTACAAACTTTGAATGATTGCATACATTTACATGACATTGGGACTTAACACGTTTAGTTGAAAAAATGTGTTAAGTTACTTAATATATTATTGATGAATGAGAAATATGTTATGATATGCATAATGTGAATTATGTTGATGTATCAAAGTAATGTGTTGTAATTGAAAATAAATGTGAAATAATGTGATGAGATATGTGAAAACATGATGTAATAAATTGATATTGATATAAAAGAGAAGAATGAGAAAAGTGAGAAAAAGATGATATAATAAGGCAATGTGCCTAATTTGATCATGTGAAAATGAGAAAGGATTTGAGAATGGAATTATGAAAGGATTTGATAATGAGAAATATGAATAAATTGTGTGCCTAGTATGTTATTCAATTTTCAGAGTTTTGGGTTTGGCGGCATGCCTATGAATTGCCTACGGGCTAGATGCTGGATTGCTGAAAAGACCGGGTTGTAAGCCAGGCCCAGCTGATAAATATGATGTTTTTGGGGTGAAAAGACAGGGTCGTAAGTCTCAAAAACAAATCCTTGAAGCTAGACTGAGTGAAAAGACCGGGTCATAAGCTGAGATCTAGCTGGATTATCCATGGATATATTGCCTACGGGGCTAGACACAAGGTGTCATTATGGACCAAAGCAGTAACTCTAAAATTTGAATAGCATATTAGATCCTTTTTGGGCCCATGCTTGTCTTTGGTTTAATGTGAATTATGAATTGAGATACAATTGAGTAATAAAATGAGATATAATGTTATTAGTTGTGATATTCATATGTGTTGTGCATTGACATTACATTTGAACTATTGTTATCAAAGTTTGTACCACTAAGCTTTTACCTTAGCGCGATTGTGGTTCATCGCGCAGATGAAAGAGTAGATCCGGTTCAGCCAGATAGTTTAGCTAGACCGAGTCGAGCCTAGGCTTGAGATTGTGAGTGCAGTGTTGATTGTGGACATCAAGAATAGAGACAAACTGCCAGCATGTATATATATCATATTTTTACATATCTATTTCATATTGACTTTGATGTATATAAATATGTATATTTCGCTTCCGCAATTAAAAATATTTTGGATAAATCTTTGGTAATGAAATATATATATATGTGTGTGTGTGTGTGTTTTAACAAGTATTGTTTCATTACTATTTATATGTTATCAATTGAATGTTTTAAGATTATACAGATTTTATAAATGATGATTTGGTTATTTTAAAAGGTTGTGACATTCTTGTATCCTCTATACATATATTACATGTAGAAGGTATGTGTAGTATACGTATATTGGGTGTAAGGGTGTTACAGTCTCAGCCACGGTCTCCTTTAGTTCTTCCTTTTTAGCATTGAGGGCATCGTCCACCATTCTTTGAATTTGTTTGAGCTCCATTGCTTTTGGTGAGAAAGTAATTGAGTTGCAGCTAGATTCTTCAACTCTGGCATAGGTCAGATTATCGTAAGCTTTTGAACCGTCGTTATCCAAGGCTGCGAGCCAGAAGGGATTAATGATATGTCATGTGATGCATGTATGCATGTATGCACAAACAACAAGGATAAATAGGACATTCCTTCCCACCTTATAACTTCCACACACGAATGGCGAGTCTCTTTTCCTAGGTATATAGTTAGCAAAATACCAACATGGGGTATCTTGTTTTCAAATATTTCCCTTTGACGTTTCAACCAATAGTTGTAATTTCAAAAATGAAAATCAGTTCATGATAATTTCCATTAATTAGGCTTTAATCCATCCAATCAACTAAAGCAGCTTTTATGCTATATTGGATTAAGATTAAATTAAGAGGTTTATTATAAATAGATTTCTCACTTGAAAAAGTAACTAATGATTCATACCAAAAATAAGCCCATGATTAATAATTCTTAGTATAAACTAGGCTCACAATTGATTTTTAGCATTTTCATAATTGACCTAAATAATTTGCAAGTCTTTGTAAGAAAATGTTGGATGAAATGCAAAAATAGTTTTGTTTGAAAAATCCATTATAAAAAAAAAGATTTTTAGAGAAAATGGATTTTTGACTTTGTATTTGAGTTATGAGAAAAAAAATTTTGATTTATTTTTTAGAAAAGTTTTATGTCCAAAGACCATCTTGAAAAGTTTTAAAAATAGCTTTGGTCTTTTGGACTTTAAATAAAAATTTATTTTGAGCTTACAATGTACTTAGGTCATTTTAGAAAAAGAACAAACCAAATAAGCCATGATTTAAGCCAAGATAAATTAACCATAGTCAAAACAACAAGCATTTGAGGTAAAAATCTAAGGAAAGTAACTAGGCCAATTACATAAGCTTTAGTCTTTGGGTTAAAAGGCTTAGGTTCCCATAGCAAGTATATACCTAAAAGGTACAAGGCTATGAGTGGTTATGCCATGCTCGATCTCCATACCTTGAGTGAAGGTATGGTATCCCTTACATAATACAACACAGGTAACACGGGCGTCCTAACTCACACGCACAATGCAATCTAATATGATGGAATGGAAAATATAATGATAAGAAAGAATAGAATAATATATAGACCAACGGAATCAACTTTTCTTATCCCCAGTGGAGTTGCCACTGTGAGTGGGGATTTTTGCCCCCACTCCCGGTGGAATGGTTCTTGCGACTTCGGCACTGTTTAGGCTCGGGGCCTTAGAAAACACAGGCCTAAGTTCTGAGAAAATGGAGTCGCCATCCGAACAGACTGGGAAAAAGAAAGTAGTGGATGACTTGATTCCTAAGAAATTTCCAACCCCCTAATGGGTTCAGAAAGTTAGGTACATAAGAGGAAGGTGAGAAATGGCCCAGCATCCCCATAATGCCTGGTTCATTGGAACCGGCCTCCTTTGCAGGTCTTAATATTATAGAATTCTTAAATATAATAATATTATCCATACTACAAGCAATAATTAAAATAAAGCATCATTATATTAAAATCAAAACAATGTCCAAACAAAATAAAAAAATGGACACCCATCCGAGGATGGAAACATGTCCTTACATCGTCCATATCTAAAACTAAATAGGACACCCATTGAAAGGTAGAAACGTGTCCTTTACATTGATCCAAAATATAAAAGGAATTTAAATTACATGATGCTTTATACATGAGGTACCTAACATATGGAAACATACCTCTTACAACGTTTTGAAATAAAAACAAATTAATAAAAGTAAACAAACATTTAGCATAAATAAATCATTCATCAAAGACATCAAACATCAATCAAAATGTATAATAAATATTCATCTAATTCATATAAAATAGTAAATATATAACTTTAGGTTCATGCATCAATTAGGGTTTCTTGGGTTTTATGTTTAACAATTAGGGCTTTGCATATACTAATTTAATTAGTTGAGAAAAATTTTAAAGAAATAACTTGGCTACTAGATGTTTGAATATAAAGATTAGATTTGAAATAAATTAGGGTTTGAATATAAAGAATGGATGTTTTGGATTTAGGGTTTCGAAAGTTGTATGAAAATAATATTACAATTTAGGGTTTAAATAAATAAGATTGAAAATCATGAAAATTAGTTTTTAGATTAAGTATTTGAAAAAATAAGCTACTGTGATTTTAGAAAAATAGATTTGGTTAGGGTTTTAAGAAAATAGATTATTTGGTATTAGAAAAGTGTAATTTAGGGTTGCATATTTTAAAAATATGTGTTACGGGTATTAAGGATTTAGGGTTTTGAAGAAATATTTTTAGGGTTTCAAATAAAGTTTGACTGGTTAGTAGAATAATTCATCAAATTGTATGATAAAACAATTAATCCAATTTGATGAAGCTACTGTAAACATAAACAAACAAAATAGAGATTCAAACCTCCATTGTTTGTTCCACCACAATTTTTGAATTCTGGTTAAACAATAATAAGGACAGTGTAGGCTGCCTTTGATAGATTATTTGTTGTTTGCTGACTCTTGATCTTTCAAGCTTGAGATTGGCCAAATAATCCAAAAGTCCAAGGTCCAATAAAAAATTTCATCTCCTCCAATTTTGAGCTCCTTAATGTGGTATTTATAAGAAAAAATAAAAACCTAATACTAATTGGTTAAGAAAATAAAAATGTTTTAGGAAACAAAATTAAAAACCAAGTAGAATAGGGTTTTGGCAAAATTGTGCATGGGCCGGACGTGCGAAAGTATGCTGGCGAAGAAAATCTACGAGCGTTGGGCTTGGGTGCTGCTGGCTTAGACGCGGGCCAACCAGCGAATTGGCCCAAGCCAATTCGTCACTTGCGACGAAAATTTTTCATCGCCGATTCTTCTGTTGCCGATTTTTATTACTTTTTTATTTTATTAATAATAAATATTATAAATAATTATCAAAATAAATATTATTTAATTAAAATACCATAAAAATTATTTTAGACTGTATATAAATATCAGATCGAATTAGGTAAAAAATTAAGGGTCTACACCCACATAGTGGAAACATGCCTTTTATATATCCATTCAAATAATAATTCAATATAAATAAATCATTCATAACAAACAATTAATCAACAAATAATCTAAATAAATCATCCTTTCATCATAAGATAAAATAATTAAGATCAAGATATGAAGATATAAACTAAGATTAAAATATGTAAAGTTAGATTCAAATTGCAATTAAAGGCTAAATATACAAAATAGTGTTTTCATATTAAATTAGGGCTTTTAGGATTTTAATCTTGAAAATTAGGGTTTTTAATGTTTGAAGGACATGATACAGGTTTTGGTTTTTAGGAAAATAGGATTAGTGATTTATTTTTAGAGAAACATGATTAGGGTTTTGAATATTTGAAAACTAGGGTTATGGATATTTTAAAAAAGAATTAATGTTTTTGATATTAAGTTACTGGGTATTAGGGTTTTAAAGTTTTTAGGGTTTTAAGATTTTAAAACAAGATTTAGGGTTTTAAATTTTAAAAACAAGATTTAGGATTTTAAACAAAGGTTAAGTTTTTTGTTAATTAAATTAGGATTCTGGTTATTGGAACACGAATTAGGGTTTTGATAAATCTTGGTTACTGTAAGAAAACTTTAAGGCTATTGTCATATTGATTTATAGTAAAGATTTGCACAATACACGTACTTGTGAATGGCTACTGGATAAAATAAACTTAAATATATAACCCACAACGAATCATAAAACCAAAAACCACTGATCATGCTTCGAATAAAAACTGATATGAAACAAAATAATGAATATGACCTACTGAAACCAATTTAAGAAAAGAGTAAATGTATTCAATATTTAAAACCATCATTAGAGTATCTTGCATTGAATTTAAAGTAATTAAATTTAAAAGGTACCATTGTTTGTTGGCTCCACCAAAATAATAAGTTGATCTAAAATTTTACTTGCAACAAACTAAAGTTCTAGCCGAGCAAAGGAAAGACAGTATGTTAATGCCTTTGTATGGTGTTTTTAGGGCTATGTGTATTTTCTTACTTTGGTGGTTCATTGCTCTCAAGCTGCTAATCACTCAATGCGGCTAGGATTTTTGATTAATTGTTGATTTTTCTAATTATTGTTGATCATCAAATATTTATATGCCAACCTAAACCTAATATGCTTAATCCAAAGTTTAAACAAATTCTAGCTTGATTAGGAAATTAAGTTGCCGGCCGAATTGTTTTAGAATTAGGGTCATGTCGATTTAGCACGTCTAAATCCACATGGAGCCAACCCATGTCGATTTGGAGTGCCCAAATTGACATGGGCAAGGCTCATGTCGATTTGGGTGTGCCAAATAGACATGAGCCTTTGCTCATATTGATTTGGGCATCCAAATTGCTCATTTCTACTTGGACCCTCCAAGTTGACATGAGTATTGGCTCATGTCACCTTGGGACCCTCTTGACTCAAATTGGTCTAACTATTTTAGTATTTAGGCTAAACAAATTTAATTTAGGTTTTTAAAACTTGAACCAGTTTCTTTTTGCCATTTGAAACTGAACTGACCTATTTAAAAGATATAAACTAGGTTTAAACCATTTAAAGTCAGATCAAATTTATTTTGGCATTTTTTAATTAGGACCGTACTAGCTTAGGGAAAAAATTAAGGGTCTACAAGGACATAGAACAAACATGTGTTCACTTGGTTTTGAACAGTACTAAGAGGGGCAAGAGCAAGTAAATGCATTAGAAGGTTTCCAATAAAGGGGGAGAAATGATCCATTTTCTAATTTTTATAATTCTTATTGGTGAAATCATCCAAACTTCTCTTGAAAAAATTAGCAAAAAATGCCACCTCAATAATCCTTCTAGCCTTACCAAAGAGGACCTTACTTCCATGGACAAATTTCAAATTAAAAGCAAATAAAGAAACTGGTGTGAGTCACGCTGCGCTATAGCAATACCGCAAGTGCACGGGTCTCCCAAGTAATAAAGTAGTGAGTGAAGTATCATTCCACTGAGGACAAGGCCAAGCAATAGTGCAAATCTTAATTGTTCTTTAGCAAATTAATATTTTTGTGAAGTTTTATAATTAAAGACAATTAAATTAAATAAATGAGCATAAAGATAAATTATGTGTTGTGTACAAAGGATTGATGATAATAATACTATCCAGATATTGAATCCCTCTAGCCTCAATTATATTACATGATAGAGTTGAATTGGCATTCCTCTAACTTAGACTAAAACCTCTCTCGAGTGAATTAACCCCTAATCACTAAGTAAAGTGCCAGAATCTCTTCTCAAAACACAATTAAATAGGTCATGCATTAAGAACAAGGAACTATAAACCAAAGGATCTTGTAGGTCTATCTCTAGCACCCCAATCAATCCTCAACCCTTATGAGTAATCAATTCATATCAAGCTTTCTCAAGTCAATAATATGAAAATGGCAACCAATCAATAAGCATGCTATCATCAATTGGCAATAATCATTAAGCATCATGAGAATAAAACAACTCAATCAATTAAAAATATCCAATCATACAAATAAGCTAGGGTTCTTCAATATCTAGATAGAGAATGATTTAGTTCATGTTCAACACACTTAATACAACAACAATAATAACATTAAAATGAATTAAAAGGATAAAATAGAAAAAGCCCTTTCAATGTAGCTTCTTGAATCTTTGGAGCTGCCAATGGAAGATGCAGATGTTGGAGAGGATGGAAATGGAGGATGAAGATGAAGAGTTAAGGAAAGTGTCACTCCCTCCTTGCCCAAAACGTGTATGCATAGCCTCCTCCTCTCAAACCTCTCTTCTCTGCCTCTGTTCTCTATTTTCTGCACAAACCTCTAGCCCCCTGCAGAAGCTTCCTCCTCCTCCTTCTTCTCATTTTATTTCCCTCCAAAGCTCCAAGTCCATGCCTTCCAACTCACACCAGCTCACACCACTCTCTCTTGTTCCCCACTCTCTCTTTGTTTTGTATTTCTTTTGGCAAAAGTAATTGGTTTTTCTCGCACTTGTCCCTCAATTCGTGCAGAATAATTCAAGTTTTTATAGGGTGACACGGCCAAGCCATGAGTGGCTTGGCTGTGTCTCTTATTTTGCTTTGGGACACGGCCAAGCTTCCTGGTCGTGTCACCTTCTGCCCCTCTTCCTTTCTTTCTTTTCTCTTTGTTTCATGAGGTGACACGGCCAAGCTCCTGGCCGTGCACCTTTTACTTGTTTCTTTTCTTCTTTTGTTCTTTGGCTAGGCATCACCTGCCAGTGTCAGTTTCTACCTTCATTTTCTTCCTTCTTTGCTTGGTTCTTTGATTTCTGTTCTTTGGGTGAGACACGGCCAGTGGCTTGGTCGTGTCTCTTAGCCATGTCAGCTACTGGCTTGATGATAATTTTGAGGGACACACCCAAGCTTGCTTTGGCTTGGCCATGTCTTGCTTGATTCATGCTCTTTCTTCATTGTTTTGATCCTCTAAGGGAGTTTTTCCACTTTAACCTAAAACAAACACTTAAAACAAACTTTAAACAAAAATCAAATGAAATATTAACTAAAAACACATAGAAATCATATTAAAAACTAGTATAAAATTACTCTTATCAGAAACCTACACTTGAAGATAATTTGAATGCTTTCATTCAAATTAGCACCAAAAATTAAGAGGTGAGCAACAAGAGTTTTAATTCTTTGGAGGCATCACTAAAGAAGGTGGAAACTCAAGTTGGTCAATTAGCAAACCAACTTTATGGACATCAAGAAAGAAAATTTTCAAGTCAACCGGAGCAAGCCAAAGCAATCATAGTTTTGAGGAGTGGAAAGGTAATAAATAACATAATTGGTAATTCTTTAGATTTAGGTACAAATCAAGAAAATGGTGAGGAAATACAAACCAACCAAGATCAACCAAGTCAATCAAATGAAGAGGAAATAGTAGAGGCACCAACTTCACCAAAGTTGCACAAATCTCCAAATCCTTACATACCACAAATTCCTTTCCCAAATAGGTTGAAAAATGAGAGGCAAAATAAGCAATTTTCTTAAATTTATAACATGCTCTCCAAGATAAGTATAAATCTTCCCTTGCTTGAGATAATTAATAATATGCTAGCTCATGCCAAGTTTTTCAAAGAAATAAACTCTAAAAAGAAAAGGTATGAGCTAAACGAAATGGTGATAGTTTCAGAGATAGCTAGTGCTATTTTACAACAAAAGTTACCTCCAAAACTAAAGGACCCTATTCGTTTTGTGATTAATATCTGTATGGGGAATGGAAAAGAGACAACTGGCATGTGTGACCTTGGAGCTAGTATAAATTTGATGTCATATTCCATTTATTTGAAATTAGAGCCAGGGGAACTTAAACCAACTAAAATGATATTACAATTGGCAAATAGAACTCTTAGATATCCTAAGGGAATCATAGAGGACGTCCTAGTTCAGGTTGGCGATTTGATTGTTCTTATTGATTTTATAGTCTTGGATATGGGAGAAGAAATTCCTAGGGATTCTGAACACATAATTTTGCTGGGAAGGCCTTTTATGGCTACAACTAACACTTTGATTGATGTTAAAAATGGAAAACTAGCCATGACCATTTTAGGACAAACTGTGAAATTTTTAATTTTTGACACTTTTCATATCACCACTACAGTTGTTTATGATAATTATCCTTTTATTGATTGTACTGACCTTGCGGTTGGAGATTTTTTATTGCAGGAAAGTAGTGATAACAAACTTGAAATGGCCTTAACCTTAGGAGAGGAAGTTGAAATTTTTGATGTGGAAATTGAGGAGTGTAAGTTGATGTTAGATGGTAAGATTGATGGGAGAGGACTTGCTAATGTTAAAGTAGATGAAAAGGAGGTTCAACCAAAATTAGTTGAACTTAAGGAACTCTCAAAACATTTAAAGTTTATTTTTCTAGGGAGAATAATACGCAACCAGTGATCATTTCTACAACTCTCAAGAGTAATGAAGAGGAGAAACTTGTGAGGGTAGTAAAGGGACTTAAAAATGTTTTTCTTGAACAATCTTGGATTGATTCAGAGAGTGAAAAATAATTATGCTTTTGAACTAATTTTTGGCAAAAATGGGTTCTGGACTCGGAATGGTTTGGGTTCAGGACCCAACTTGGATTGGGTTTTAGACCTAAATTGAATTCTAGACCCAAAAAAGATTTAGGTTCTAGACCCGAAATGAGTTAGATTCTGGACCCAACTTGGATTAGGTTCTGGACCAGAATTGAATTCTGGACTTGAAAAAGATTTAGGTTCTGGAGCTGAAATGGCTTAGATTTTAGACCCGGATTGAGTTTTAGACTCGAAAAAGATTTGGGTTCTGAACCCGAGATGGTTTGTGTTTTGGACCCTGATTGGGTTCAAGACC
Source organism: Garcia nutans (assembly GCA_947685225.1). NCBI lineage: Eukaryota > Viridiplantae > Streptophyta > Magnoliopsida > Malpighiales > Euphorbiaceae > Garcia > Garcia nutans. Next base: position 6,665,458 of record CANTUV010000024.1, on the reverse strand, counting down.
TGAGATGGTTTGGGTTTTGGACCCAAATTAAGTTACGAACTCGAAAAAAAATTGGGTTCTAGACCCGAGATGGTTTGGGTTGTGGACCTTGACCGAGTTCTAGACTAGAAAAAATTTGGATTCTTGGCTTGGGATGGCTTGAGTTTTGGATCTAGATTGAGTTATGGACTCGAAAATGATTTGGGTTCTGAACTCTGTGAGCGGTGATTTTTGCCCCCACTCTAGTTGGAATGGTTCTTGCAACTTCGACATTGTTTAGGCTTGGGGCCATAGAGAACACGGGCCTAAGCTCAAAGAAAATAGAGTCGCCAACCGGATGGGCTGGGAAAATAGAAAGGGGTGGATGACTCGATTCCTAAGGAATCCCTAACTCCTTAGTGGGTTTAGAAAGTTAGGTACGTATGGGGAAAGTGAGAAACAACCCAGCACCCCCACAATGCTCGGTTCGTTGGAATCGGCCTCCTTTGTAGGTCTTAATATTATAAAATTCTTAAATATAACGATATTATCCATATTATATGTGATTAATAGAATAAATAAATACTTTATTAAAAATCATGACAAGGTCCTAGAAAAACAAATAAATGGATACCCATCCGAGGATGAAAATATATTCTTATATCGTCCAATGTCTAAAACTAAATAGGACACCCACCAAAAGGTGGAAACGTGTCCTTTACCTTAATCCCAACAAACTTTAAAATAAATTAAATTACATGATGCTCACAATATGAGGTAGCTAAAAATGGAAACATACCTCTTACAATGTTTTGAAATCAAAGAAAAGATCAATAAAAGTAATCAACCATTCATTATAAATAAATCATTCATCAAAGACATGAAACATCAATCAAAATATATAATAAACATTCATCTAATCTAAATAAAATAGTAAGTATATGAATTTAGGGTTTATGCATCAATTAGGGTTTCTTGAATAAAATTATGGTTTCATGGATCCAAAGAATGTAAATTTTGGATTTAGGGTTTGGGAAGTTGTACAAAAAAAAAAGATATAGGGTTTAAGTAAATAAAATTGAAGATCATGAAAATAAGATTTAAAGGTTAGGTATTTGGAAAGAATAGGCTACTGTGATTTTTAGAAAAATAGAATTGATTATGGTTTTGGGAAGACAAATTATTGTTTTGTGGTATTAGAAAAGTGCAATTAGGGTTTTAGTTTTCAAAAATTAGTTTAACGGGTATTAAGATATTAGGGTTTTAAAAAATAATTCTTAGGGTTTTAGATAGAAACTAGATAATAAATAGAAGAATTGATCAATGTGTTTTAAATAAAAATCCATCTATTGTATGCTTAAACAATTAATCAAATTGAATAATGAGGCTACTGGAAATATGAAAAAGTGATAGAAACTCAAACCACCATTATTGGTTCCACCACAATTGAATTCTAGTTTGAATAATAATAAAGATAGTGTGTGCTGCCTTTTATGGATTGTTTTGTTGTTTACTGCCTCTTGATCCTTCAATTCCGAGGTTATGAATAAATTGCCAAAAAGAATTCGAATAGTTCTTGAATAAAATTCCGATCCCAAAAGTCCCAATCCCTTTTCTGCGTGTTTTAATATGGTATTTATAAGTAATTAAAATAAAAAACCTAGTATGTTAAGGAAATTAAAAATTATTTTGGACATAAATAAAAAACCAAGTAAAATAAGATTTCGGTGAGAACTGCATGCGAGCCCGGCCAAAATTGGCTCTGGGCGAGCTATGAGTGAGCTACGGGTTGGGCACGGGCAAAACTGCGCGTGGGGGGGAAGTTTCATCACAGGTTTTGCCTGCGAGAAATTGGCCCATGGCCAATTCGCCTCAGGCCGTCGCTGATTTTTATTTTTTATTTATATATATATTAAAATAAATAAATGAAAAGTAAAATAAATATTATATTAAAATAAATAATAAATTTTTATAAATAAATAATAAATAAAATAAATAATATAAATAAATAAATCAAAATAAATATTAAATATTAAATATTAAAATAATAATATATACCACAAAAATTATTTCGCACTGTTTTAAAATCTTTGGACTGGACTGGATCAAAAATTAAAGGTCTACAGACCGAAATTTGGATTTGATTTGGGTACTCGACTCGAAACTGGATTTAACTGACCTTCTATTAATTGAGATTTCTTCTTTCTTCTAGCCATCAATTTCAGCTCTTCTAGCTGACTGGCTTTCTGTCAGTTGAGAGTTCTGGCTTTCTTTTAGCCAGTTGTTCCATTCTTCAATGGATTGTGAGTCTTCCACCCTTCAAAATGGATCTTCATTCTTGGACATCGGGTCTTCACCCTTCAAAATGGATCTTCATCCTTAGACATCGGGTCTTCACCCTTCAAAATAGATCTTCATCCTTGGACATCGGGCCTTCACCCTTTAAAATGGGTCTTCATCCTTGGACATCGGACCTTCACCCTTTAAATTGGATCTTCATCCTTGGATATCGGGCCTTCACCCTTCAAAATTGATCTTTATTCTTTGGAAATAGGGCCTTTACCCTTCAAAATGGATCTTTATCTTTTAGAGATTAGATCTTTACCCTTCAAAAATAGATCTTTATCCTTTGGAGATTGGGCATTTACCCTTCAAAAATGGATCTTTATCCTCTGGACATTTGTCCTGTATTGACTTCAGCACTTCTAGCCGGATAGATCTTTTATCTTTTTGCATCTTCATTCTTTTAGGATTCTTATTTTCTTTTTATTCTTCCTTTTGCAAAAAAAAAAATCAGCTATTTTTTAGCTAGTCTTCATATCATCTCTTTGCCCTCCTGCGTGACAAAATATTGAAAGTGAGTCTAAGAATATTTTGTACACGCAAAAACTCAAAAATTGAAAGGAGAAACTTTGCCCCCTTTGTAGGCTCAAACCAATGATTTTATTTCCATATAAGCTTTGATTGATGTTTGCATTTTGTTTAGTTCTTTGCACAAGTACGCATCTCCATTTTTATAAAGTGACTAGATCTTCCTTAAGCAATAGGCCTTCCATGCCCCATGATTCTATATTTTCTTCATATTTGCTTTATAGAGTATCTGTTGTTTACTTTGACAAAGAATAGACAACACAAGATAAAAATGTAGTGTGATATACTTATGTATGCTTGATATACATGAATAATACTTACAGTAGTTCTATTGACTCATAGACTAAAGCGATTGGCTAAAGTGCTCCCATGTATTCCTTCTAAATGCACATTCAGGTATTAGAATGGCATAATACTTCACATTTATAGCTTTTACCTTCAAGATGTTGAAAACATGAGTCATAAGGCCTAAACAACATAGTCAGAGATACATATATTTCAAACTATGTTTGAGTACATCAGTTGGTAGCTTGTTTATAACCTTGCCAATAATCATTTATTTTATCCAATGTCTCATTTGAGGTTCGACGGTGCAACATACTTCCCTTAACTTGAAGCCTTTGTAATGACAAATTTTTTTTAATCTTAAAATCATATTTCGGCTTTGTCAAATCAGTGTCATTATACCTTAGGACTTGATTTTCCAAATTAATATATCTATAACATGACAACCCTAGTTACCATACTAAACTCGGGAATCATTTCTATTTAAGTAAGAACCGTTGCATTTTAAATAGGTACATACACATTACTTGGCCAAAGGTCTCATTGAGTTTAAATATTGTCTATGTCATATGCATGCTTATTTAAACTATCTCAACTAATAGACTTTACCTACCAAGAGAGATCAACAGGTCTTTAATATGCTTGAAATGAGGTCTATAAGAGACATGGGTTAAGCGGAGGCTATCTTTGAGCTAGAGTCGATGTGACACTGTTGACAAACCTTCACACTATAAACTTCTTGTTGGAACCTTAGACAGTTGGGAGCATAAAAAGATAGATCTTTGAATGTTCTTCTGTGAATATGGCTCTTGATTAGGATAGTCTTTGCCTTTATAAGAAGTTGGAGACCTCTCACTCTTTTACTTTTCTTCTTTTTCTTCCTTTCTTTTTCCTTTTTTTTTCTTTTCTTTATTTTGGTATTTCATCATTTTAACCTTTTTTATGTAGGATTATCAAGTGCTCTCAAGATCACTAACTTGGAGCTGTGACAAGTATCATAAACTAGATGGTCTTTCTCCTATTTCTCTGATTTTGGCTGAATCTCTGGTTGGGTTGGACCAATTAAAGTCAAACTTCTTCTCGTAGGCTGAGTGGAAGTCTTCTACTATTTCAGGTAGAAAGAACTTTGTTGGCTTTCTACACTGCTCTTTCAAACTTTTATTATTTTCTTTTTCTTTTTCTCTTTTTCATTTTCATTTTCTTCTTCTTTTTTTTTCTAGCCTTTCCTCTTTTTTTAGCTCTAAGAGTGTCTTCTTGTTTGTACTGCCCTATGCTTCTAACTATGGAGCAGCACGAGTCTGTTTCAATGATGATGAATCCTTTGTAATCTTGATGCCATCGGACCTAAATTAAGGTAAGCTTCAACTTTTTTTTTCATAGTCTTGATTGAGCAATCCTTTCTTCGATCTTTTTAGCTTCTTGGTAACTCAATGATCATTAGGCTTGCCATAAGTGCCATAACAGCTCAGGGTAGATTATCAGAATTTATAAGCCAATAAAAAGAATGTTAAAATCTCATGAAAGCTCAAAGGGACAAACTAGGGATTGATATTAACAGGGTGGATACTAGTTATTGGCTCACTAAACAATGCCTAGATCATCTCTCTCTTAAATAAGTAGAGTTCAATTTCACCTCAAAAGTTCATCAAAGTATGTTCTAAGACCGACTAGAATCTAAAAGTAATTATGCAGGAGCCCTCTCTAAGTAAGCATACACAACTCAATGCTATAGAACAATTTCCTCACCTAGTAAAGTCATTCGGATCATGATGCATATATATACTAATTTATGAATATCAAGGTAGACTCGTCATCGGTTAAACACTATAATGTCAAAAGCCAACAAAATTATAAACTCAATAAAAGTAATTTATTCAAACAAATTTAATTTGAAAAATAAAATTGTTCCAAAGAAAGCAAAATAAAATGAGCAACATAAGACAAGGGAGGTATGTTGAGTCAAGTATTTTCTCTCTTCATATCTTCTACACTCTCATCTTGAAAGGAGGATAAAATAAAATCTTCCTCCAATCCTCCCCCTACCATGAAGGTTGTTGGTGGAGGTACTCTGCCAAAGTTAGGCAAAGGATTGCTTTTAGTATTGTACTTATCAGGCTTAGGAAACTTTTCATTATCATTCAAATCTTGGATCTCATGCCTTAAGTGATCACATATATCTATCTCATGCCCTTGACCTTGATGGAATTGACAAAAGGCCTTGGCATCAAAGCTTAATTGCAGAGGATTCGGCAAAGGTCGGGGAGCCAATGGTTGTAATAGCCCATTCTTCTGCAACTTATTGAAAACTCAAGAGAGAGGTTTTCTCAGCTCCGAAAACTATCTTCTATTTGCTTGACCAGTTGCATTGACATCCACTGCCTTTTGTGTATCTTGATTGCCAGACTGATAATTCCTCCTCTCTTTTTTTCATCCAGAAAAATGGCACTTCTCCCATTCCCATTCTTCTATCTATAAGCCAGCTTGGAAAAGATCTTTTAAATCCCTTATGAGAGTGTGAGACATCCGTTCATGTAGGCTAGGTAGGACAACCCTTATTATAATTCAAATATGGTCCCTTCTTAATCAATACAGCTTTGTTTCTCCACCTCTTCACATAGTCAACAAAAATCTCATTTTGCATTTGTCTGATAGTTTCCACCTCCATTAGGGTCACTTCCAATTCGACATTGTACCCAGATTTCTGAATGAAGGCTTTGTATAGCATATCCCAATATTTTTAGGTACTTTTCTCTAAGGTGTTGAACCAGTTTTGCGCAACAAGATCCAATGAGAGCATGAAATACCTTAGAGTTTGAGCCTTGGTAGCTTTAGCAGGTTGTATAGAAATGATGTATTGCTTACATACAAGTGAGGATTCTCTGTACCATTGTAGCTAGAAAAAGAAGGCATCTTGAACTTGTAAAAAACTTTTTCATCTTGCTCAAATAGCTTATCCACTTTCGACACCTCTTCAGTTTTAAGCTTCATCTCAAACTTCTTCTCCAAGTTAGCAATTAACTTTTCTACATCAATAGTCTCAGTCTTTTCAACAGTTAGTTTTTCTATAGACTTTGTGTAATATCCCAAAATGTACCCTAGAAGTTTTGGTATTATTGTTATAATTGGATTTTATGTATATGTTTCTTTGGTAAGAGAAAAGAATTATTTAGAGAATGTATATGTTGTGTATATGAAAATATATACAACATATACACAAGTCAAAGTCAAAGAAGGTTAGTGGAAGAAGATATTTAGTTATTTTAATTAATTAAGTTAATTAGTGGAAATGGGAAATTAAATGAATGGAAGAGATTAATTTGGATTATTTTAATATTATAATTTCATGGATGAGAGGATTTTAAGGAAAAGTTTGACTTTGATTTCTTTGGTTTCTTTCTTTCTCTCTTTCTTCATCGTGGTTCTCTTTCCTTTTCTTTCTTTTTCCTTTTGTTGTCCGACTATCAAAGAAGCAAGAGAGCAAGAAGAGTTTTGATCTTCCAAATTTAAGATTGAAGGAAGTTTTCAAGAGATCAAGTTGGAGATTTAAGAGTTCCTCATTCTTGGTAAGTCTTTCCACTTGATTCTTTGATTTGCTTGGGTTTGTGAGTTGAAGTTGTGTTTGAGAATGTGTTTGTTTGATTTTGGGTGTGTTTAAGAGTGTTTGGTTCTATTGATTTTTGGATTTTGGGGTTGGATGGAAGGAAAGAGTAAGTTTGTTGGTCTAGAAGTGTTGTGGTTGTGTTTAGGGTGGTGATGATATTTTGGATTGTGTTTGATGTATATTTTGGGTTGTTTTGTTGTTTTTTCTAGTTTGATATGGTTTTGGGTATGTTTGGCTAAGTTGGTTTGAAGTGGATGATGGTGGTAAGAAGAAAAATGTTGGTCGTAAGGTTGTTGTGGCCGGAATCTGGGTTTTTGGTCTGACACGCCCACGAGCACGTTCAGGTTTTAGGCGTGTCAATTGTTCTGTGTGGCAGTAGGTTTGACACGGCTAGTAACACGCCCGTGTTATTGAACGTGTCATAGCCACTGTGTTATTGGGGAATTGACACGGCCATGAGCATGCTCATGTTGTTGGACGTGTCAATATTTCTGAGAGACAGAATGTATTACACACCCAGTGACACGCCCGTGGTTCTGAGCGTGTCAATGCTTCTGTGTTGTAGAGTTAGGGCACGGTCAAGGACACGCCCGTGTGGTTGAGCGTGTCATGTTTAGAGTTTGCCCTAATTGGTTCTTAGCCTTATGATCTCATGTGGGTTTCATCATTCTTTTGGAATAGGTTGTGAAGAAGGTGATTTGCCATAATTTAAGAAGTGAAGAATTTTTGGAAGAGGAAGTCAATAGAGTTGTGTGAGTTGTTTTGAGGTAAGTACAAACCTTGCATTATTGCATACATTCATGTGATTTTGGAACTTATACATTTGAGTATGAATGTATTAAGGAATCTTATTGCATTGTTTATATATATAAATAATGTTATGTTTTATACAATGTGAACTTTGTGAAATGCAATATGATATATGTATATTGATTATGAGTAATTGAATATGAATTGAAATAGAATGAAATGTGAAGCCATTGTGGTTGGCTATGATATTGTAAATGATGTTGGAGGCATGATTGCCTAATTGTTTATAAGACATGAATTGAGAAAGAGAATGGTAAAGAGGTAAATGAATTGATTGTATGCCTAATATGTTATTCAATTTTCAGAGTGCTGGGTTTGGTGGCATGCCTATGAAAGGTAACAGTCTTGCCGGGTTGAGGATCTCTTCAATTTGAGTTGAATTGAGGTCCAAGAGAATGGATCTGTTACACTATATGAATTATGAATATGAAATATATGATAAGTAACAGTCTTGCCGGGTTGAGGATCTTCTCGATTTCAGTTGGGATGATGGTCCAAGAGACTGGGTCTATTACAGGTAACAGTCCTTCCGGGTTGAGGATCTCCTCAAGTTTATTAGGTTGATGGTCCAAGAGACTGGGTCTGTTACACTATCCATGGATAGAGATGTATATATATATTGCCTACGGGCTTGATCATTGTGATTATAGACCAAAGCAGTAACTCTGAACTTTGAATATCATATTAAATACTTGTTGGGCCCATGTGTGTCTATGTTAGTATTATTGAATTTATGACATTGATATTGACATTGCATAATATCATTATGGTTTGTACCACTAAGTCGTTGGCTTAGCGCGATTGTAATTTATCGCGCAGGTGATAGGGTTGAGATGGAAGATTCCTCTAGACCTAGTTCAGTTTATGCTTGAAGAGTTGGCCTAGAGCTTAAAGATCAGAGAGTCAAGCTGCCAATCATGTATATATTTCATGTTTTGTAAATTTTGATTTTTAATGTATGTGTACTTGTAAGTATTTGTTATAATTTCCGCTGCGTATTAATAAACGTTTTTATCTATTATGTTTTATGAATTTCTTCTAAACCTTTGATATTTGTTTTATTTCTTTTCGAGTTATGACTTGTGTATTTTATAAACTGTGGCATTTTCTATATTCAGTATACGTATATTACGATCGTATAAGCATGCTGTGTACGTATACGGGGTATAGGGGTGTTACAATTATTTTGGTATCAGAGCCTAGGTTTGAGATTCTCAACCTAGGTCAATTGTAAGAAAAAGAGTATTTTGATTTTAAAAAGTGGGTTTTTGAATAAAATACATGTTTGGTATTGGCAGTCTTTGATCTTTAATGAGGTGTATTCTGCTGTGTTTACAGATATAGGTTGTAATGGATTCTCATTCATGTCAGTCTGTTGAGGGTGGAGAGTTTAGCTCCTGAAGAGAGTAGAGATGGAGCTAGAATGGATAGAGCTAGAGAGGTACCTGTTTCTGTGTCTGGGAGACCAGCTGGTGAGGAGGCTCCGCCAGGTTGGCTTAGACATGTGATAGAATTGTTTAGGCAAGCCCCAGTACAGCTACCACTACCCCCACAGCCATTGGTACCTGTGAGACATTACGATAAATTAAGAAAGTATGGAGTAGAAGATTTTCTGGGTACTATTGATCCAGCAGTAGCTGAACAATGGTTAGATAGAATACATAGGATATTCATTCAGTTGCAAGCCACTCCAGAAGAAAAATTTGATTATGCTAGATCACTGTTACAGAAGGATGCATATGATTGGTGGAAAACAGTTCCTCATCCATGGATGATCCACCTACATTGTCCTACAATGATTTTCTACGGGAGTTTGAGCTGAAATATACTTCGAGGGAATATAAAGATGTGAAAAGGATGGAGTTTCTAAATTTGAAGCAAGACAGCCGGACTGTAACAGAATATGAGGTCGAGTTCATCCGGTTGAGTCACTATGCTGGGGGAATTATTTCAGATGAGATAGACCGGTACAGAAGATTTGAGGAGGGATTAAGGCCCTCTATCATGTGTCTTGTGGCTGGTTCTAGATACCAGGATTTTTCCCAGCTTGTTGCAGCAGCTAGGAGTGTGGAGAGAGCTCAGGGTATTGCACCAGCTGCGACCGAGGAGGAGACCAGGGTAAGGAGACCCCAGTTTGAGGCAGGGTCTTCATCTGTGAAGAGAGGTAGAGGAAATTTTGTTCCCAGGATCAGTAGGAGTCAGAGGCAGGCTGGTAGGTCAGTTCAGTTTTAGAGACAGAGATCGAGACCTACAGTTTCAGTAGCAAGTGCTCCGACTCCAGTAGTTCAGAGATCTACTCTACCTATATGTGCTCAGTGTGGGGGTTCTCATAGAGGTGTTTGTTGGAAGAATAGTGGACCAGCTGTATGCTTCAGATGTGGATCTCCTGATCATTTTATTAGAGAGTGTCCTGAGATGCAGGAGCAGAGGCCGGCAGATTCTGCAGTTTCTCGACCTAGTGTCAGAGGTGGTCGAGGGGGCAGAGGTTTCAGCAGAGGGGGTAGACCTGGAGTTAGTCAGAGAGGAGGATCTTCATCTAGGGTTAGTAGGCCAGATGAGGCTGGGCCTTCTCAACGAGTATATGTGATGCAAAGACAACCAGATGCTTCAGCAGTGATCGCGGGTACTTTCTCTTTATTTGGCATTTCAGTTCTTGCTTTGATTGATCCAGGATCTACTCATTCATATATAAGTGCATCCATATTGCCTGTGTCTGAATTGCATTCCGAGTCCCTAGGATTTGATGTTTTGGTGACAAATCCTTTAGGGCATAGTGTGATTGTTAGCAAGGTGCACCGAGATAGTGCAGTTATGGTGCAAGGTGAGGAGTTTCGTGGAGATTTGATTGAAATGCCTTTTAAAGAATATGATTTCATTTTGGGCATGGACTGGTTGTCTAGACATGGAGCTGTGGTAGATTGTCAACAAAAGTGTGTTACTTTGAGAACTAATGATGGTAGAATTGTTTTGGTATCTAGTGAGCATAAACAGCTTGCATCCTTGTTTGTATCAGCTGTAATCGCTAGAAGGTTGATTAGAAAAGGGTGTGACGCTTATCTTGCCCATGTCGTGGATACTAGAGTAGTAGGTTCTCTACTTGATATTATAACCACAGTTGCAGATTTTCCAGATGTGTTTCCAGAGGAGTTGCCAGGGTTGCCCCCTGAGAGAGAGGTTGAGTTTGGTATCGATTTGTTGCCTGGTACCACTCCCATCTCTATCACTCCTTATCGCATGGCACCTGCTGAATTGAGAGAGTTGAAAGTGCAGTTATAGGAGTTGTTGGATAAAGGGTTTATTTGCCCCAGTGTTTCTCCTTGGGGAGCTCCTGTGTTGTTTGTGAAGAAGAAAGATGGTACCATGAGGTTATGCATTGATTATAGGCAATTGAACAAAGTGACTATTAAGAATAAATACCCTTTGCCTAGGATTGATGATCTCTTTGATCAATTAAAGGGAGCAGTAGTGTTTTCCAAGATTGATTTGAGATCTGGGTACCATCAATTGAAGGTTAGAGCTGAAGATGTTTCTAAGACAGCTTTCCGCACCAGGTATGGGCATTATGAGTTTTTAGTAATGCCTTTTGGGTTGACGAATGCACCTGCAGTTTTTATGGATTTGATGAATAGGGTATTTAGGCCCTATCTGGATCAGTTTGTGGTAGTTTTTATCGATGATATTTTGGTGTTTTCACGTAATGAAGAAGAGCATGACAAGCATTTACGGATTGTATTGCAGATCTTGAGAGAGAAGCAATTGTATGCTAAGCTGTCGAAGTGTGAGTTTTGGCTTGATCAAGTGACTTTTCTCGGTCATATAGTTTCAGCAGATGGTATTAGAGTTGATCCGAGTAAAATTGAGGCTATTATGAATTGGAGTCCACCCAAATCTGTGACCGAAGTTAGAAGTTTTCTGGGTTTGGCAGGCTATTATCGACGCTTTGTGAAAGGATTTTCTTTGATAGCTACTCCACTTACCAGATTACTTCGAAAGGGAATTAGATTTGTGTGGACAGATCAGTGTCAGGCTAGCTTTGAATAGTTAAAAAGATGTTAACTCAAGCACCTATTCTTACTTTACCCGTAGAAGATAAACCATATGTGATTTACAGTGATGCTTCACATAATGGTTTAGGATGTGTATTGATGCAAGAGGGTAAAGTCATAGCTTATGCTTCTCGACAGTTGAAGCCGCATGAGCTCAATTATCCAACCCATGATTTGGAGTTAGCAGCCATAGTGTTTGCTTTGAAGATTTGGCGACATTATTTATATGGGGAGAAATGCTTTATTTATACGGATCATAAAAGTTTGAAATATTTGGGGGTTCAGAGAGAGCTCAATCTTCGGCAGAGAAGATGGTTGGAGTTGATCAAAGACTACGACTGTTTGATTGATTATCATCCTGGTAAGGCAAATGTTGTTGCTGACGCCTTGAGTCGGAAGTCTTTGGCAGGTTTGGCTGTTTACTCGCTCTCGTTGCTTGTTGAGTTGAGAGCTTTACATGCTAGTTTTGAAGTATGTGATGATGGTGCATTATTGGTTCAGCTGTAGTTGAGACCAATATTGTTAGATCAGATAAAGGAGGCCCAATTGGTGGATGAGAAAATTCAGAAGATTGTATCAGATTGCCGAAATGGAGAGAGTCGAAATTTTCATGTGAAAAATGATGGTAGTCTTTGGTTCAAAGATAGATTGTGTGTTTCTGATGATGATAGTTTGAAAAGGATCATTTTGGAAGAAGCACATCAATTAGTGTTTGCTATGCATCCGGGAAGTACAAAGATGTACCATGATTTAAGACAGCATTATTGGTGGTCTGGTATGAAGAGAGACATAGTGGAATTTGTGTCCAAATGTCTCACTTTTCAGAGGGTAAAAGCAAAGCATCAAGTTCCAACAGGGTTGCTTCAACCTTTAACAGTGCCTGAATGGAAATGGGAGAGGGTGACAATGGATTTTGTTTCTGGTTTGCCATTAACTCAGAGGAAACATGATGCTATTTGGGTAATTATTGATAGATTGACAAAGACAGCTCATTTTCTTCCGGTTCGAATGGATTATTCTCTTGAGAAGTTGGCTGAGCTGTATATCCATGAGATTGTGAAGTTGCATGGAGTCCCAATTTCTTTAGTGTCGGATCGAGATCCTCGGTTCACTTCGAGGTTCTGGAAGAGTTTACATGGGGCTTTGGGTTCTCGATTGCATTTTAGCACTGCTTTTCATCCGCAGACAGATGGGCAGTCAGAGAGAGTGATACAGATTATCGAGGATATGTTAAGAAGTTGTGTCATTGATTTTTCTGGAAGTTGGGACAGATTCTTACCACTTGTGGAATTTGCTTACAACAACAGTCATCAATCCAGTATTGGAATGGCACCATTTGAGGCATTGTATGGTAGAAGATGCAGAACACCTTTATGTTGGAATGAAATCGGAGAGGGCAAGTTAATTGGTCCCGATTTGGTTAAAGAAACAGAAGAGAAAGTAAAGATGATTCGGGATAGATTGAAAGCAGCTTCAGATTGGCAGAAATCTTATTTAGATTTGAAGAGGAGAGACATTGAGTATAATGTGGGAGATAAAGTATTTTTGAAAATGTCTACTTGGAAAAAGATATTGAGATTTGGTTGAAAAGGGAAACTGAGTCCTCGTTTTATTAGACCTTACGAGGTATTGGAAAGAATTAGGTCAGTTGCTTATCGGCTTGCTTTGCCGCCTAAGTTGGATAGAATCCATAATGTCTTCCATGTTTCTATGTTGCGGAGGTACAGATCATATCCATCTCATGTCTTGTCTGTTGAATCTATTGAGGTGAGTTTGGATCTGACTTTTGAAGAAGAACCAGTGGCTATTTTAGCATATGGGATGAAAGAGTTGAGACATAAAAAAGTACCAATTGTAAAGGTTCTTTGGAAGAATCATGGCAGAGAACAATCAACTTGGGAGAATGAGCAAGCGATGCTAGACCAATATCCTCAACTTTTTCAGAATTGATATCAGATAATTTCGAGGATGAAATTTCTTTTAGAGGGGGAGAATTGTAATATCCCAAAATGTACCCTAGAAGTTTTGGTATTATTGTTATAATTGGATTTTATGTATATGTTTCTTTGGTAAGAGAAAAGAATTATTTAGAGAATGTATATGTTGTGTATATGAAAATATATACAACATATACACAAGTCAAAGTCAAAGAAGGTTAGTGGAAGAAGATATTTAGTTATTTTAATTAATTAAGTTAATTAGTGGAAATGGGAAATTAAATGAATGGAAGAGATTAATTTGGATTATTTTAATATTATAATTGCTTGGATGAGAGGGTTTTAAGGAAAAGTTTGACTTTGATTTCTTTGGTTTCTTTCTTTCTCTCTTTCTTCATCGTGGTTCTCTTTCCTTTTCTTTCTTTTTCCTTTTGTTGTCCGACTATCAAAGAAGCAAGAGAGCAAGAAGAGTTTTGATCTTCCAAGTTTAATATTGAAGTAAGTTTTCAAGAGATCAAGTTGGAGATTTAAGAGTTCCTCATTCTTGGTAAGTCTTTCCACTTGATTCTTTGATTTGCTTGGGTTTGTCAGTTGAAGTTGTGTTTGAGAATGTGTTTGTTTGATTTTGGGTGTGTTTAAGAGTGTTTGGTTCTATTAATTTTTTGATTTTGGGGTTGGATGGAAGGAAAGAGTAAGTTTGTTGGTCTAGAAGTGTTGTGGTTGTGTTTAGGGTGGTGATGATATTTTGGATTGTGTTTGATGTATATTTTGTGTAATATCCTCATTTATGCCCTAGAAGTTTTGCATATTGTTGTTGTTGTTGTTATTGTTATATATTGGATTGAATATATGTGTTAAATTGTAAGAGAAAAGAAATTGAGAAGAGAAAGTATATGTATATGTATTTTGGGAAGAAATAGGGTTTAGAGACAAATTTATATGTTGTGTATATGTTAATATATATGGCATATAAAGTGGTCAAAAGGCTTGGTCAATGCAAGAGAAGATATTTATTTGAGATTGGTAAGTTACTTAATTGGGCACATATAAGACAAAAAGATAATTATGTGAATAAGGGCACTTTGGTAATTGCTTGGATAAAATCACATGGTGGATATTTAAAGAAGGTTTGACTTGTGTTTTCTTTATCATTTCTTCTTCTTCTTCTTGTTGATGGCCGGCCCTCCATAGCCAAAGAGAAAGAAAGAGACAAGTGATGGTTTTGATGATTTCAAGCTTAAATTGAAGAAAGATTAAGTGTTCAAGTGTGGATTTAAGAAGTTTTTAACTAAGGTAAGATCTTTTCTCTAATTTCTTCAATTCTTTTGAAGTGGTATGATTAAGTTGCTTATGGTATGATTGTAAGTATTGATTTTGCTTGATAGATGAGAAGTTGGGTTGGTGTTGGTGATGGAAGAGTAAGATTGGTGTTTAGTGAAATTGTTTCTGTTTTAGGATTAGTAAAGGCTGTGACTTGTATGATTTTTAATTAATTTTAGAAAAATGTTCTTGAAGTGAATTTTTGATATGTTGTGCCTCTATGAGTCTAGAATGACTGAAAAATATGTTGATTCGATTTTGGAATGGTTATGAGTTTAGAAAGATTATTTTTATTAGACCTGTTCCAGCAGGTACCTTAACTGAGACAGCTCTATTTCGGAATTTTTAATAAAATGTAGAAAAATCATATTCAATTGAATTTTGGATATGTTGTTGCTTAGTGAGTCTAGTATTTGAGAAAAATAATTTGGAACCACGTTGATTGAATTTGATTTATGGAATTCACAAAGTTCAGAACTGCTGCCAGGATGCAGGGCAATTGGGGCAGTCTGGTTAGGTGAACTATTTGACCAAGATTTTGTGTTCAGTTTGATCTGAAATTTTAAAGGGATGATTTTAAGATACAAGACTAAATTCTGTAAAAATTTTAGAATTTTTAGTCAAGTAGATTATTTTATACAATTTTTCAAAATAAGGATAAAATGGAGTTTAAAACCAGAATGTACTATTTATGGTTAGGGTTTTAATTCTTTGTTCTTCTTGCATTGCTTTGGTTCTCCAAAGGTAGGTTGGTCCTTAAACCTAACCCTAAACACTTTAAACACACTTGAATCAATGAATGTTATAATCAATTGTTCTTTGCCCTAATTGCATTGTTGAGATTGAACAATGTTATGTTGTGCATTGTGAATGGTAATGTGTTTCATGAGTAATGTGGAATGAAATGTTGATATTTATGAATGATGCTATGTGAGATATAATGTGATCATGGATGAGATATATATATATATACTTGAATAATGAGATGTTATATTGTGAAATGAAATGTGAAGCCATTGTTATTGGCTAAGATGATGTAATTGAAAGAAAGAAGGCATGTTTGCCTAAATGTGATGAGAATTGAGAATGGAAATGAATTGTTTGTTTAATATGTTATTCAGTTTCAGAGTTCTGGATTTGGGTGGCATGCCTAAGAAATGATGAAAGGTAACAGTCTTGCCGGGTTGAGGACCTCCTCATAGGTGTTGAGTTGATGGTCCAAGAGACTGGGTCTGTTACACTATGAGATATATGATTTGTAACAGTCTTGCCGGGTTGAGGATCTCCTCATATGTGTTGAGTTGATGATCCAAGAGACTGGGTCTGTTACACTATCCATGAATAGAGATACATGTATATACATTGCCTACGGGCGTGATTATTGTGACTATGAACCCAAGGCAGTAACTCTGAACTCTGAATATCGTATTAAATACTTGTTGGGCCCATAGGTGTCAAGGTTATATGAATGTCCTAAATAATGTTATGAGTTTAATGAAATGAGATGTTGGTTATGGAGTATGATTGATTAATGTTGAATGTGAAAAGATGTTGAAATGTGGTATGCTCATATGACTATGATTTGTGAAATGTATAATTGTGTGGTTAACTTTATATTTATGATGTTGATCTTATCAATAACATATGTGGCATTGCATTTCATTAAAGCATACCGTTAGCATGTTTTATCTTACTAAGCCGTTGGCTTAGCGCGATAGTGTTTAATCGCGCAGGTAGTAGAGTGGATAGAGTTGAACCCGAGAGTTCATCAAGACCTAGTGAGAGTAGACCTTGAAGAATCCATTTTGGGAGCTTAAAGATCAGAGCAGACTTGCCAATCATGTATAAATTTTATGTGTTGTAAAACTCGAGTTTTGATGTATATGAATTTGTAAATATGTAAATATTTTATAACTTCCGCTGTGTAATATTTAAATATAGGGGTTGTCACAAAACCTTTATTTTATGTTGTACTAGAAGTGTAAATCCTTTTTGCAGGTTGTAGTTGAGGTTACAAGGGGGATTTATTGGGAGTGTACTGAGAATGATTTTGTTTTCATTGGTTTGTGTAAAATGTTTTTAAAAATAAGAAAAAAACCGGTTTTGTCGACACTTGGGACTCAATTTTTAGGCGAAACTATGGCAAAAATTTTGTAAAAATCGGAACTAAAATTTGACTAAGTAAAATTGGTAGCAACATTAGGTTAGTGTGGCGCCTCTACTCAGCTTACATATGTAGGTCGGGAAGGGGTGTTACAATTGTTTTGGTATCAGAGCCTAGGTTTGAGATTCTCAACCTAGGTAAAATGTAATAAAAAGAATATTTTTACTTAAAAAGTGGTTTTGAATAACATATACGTTTGAGATTGGCAGTCTCTGATCTTTAATAAGATATAATCTGCTGTGTTTGCAGTGTTAGGTTGTGATGGATTCTCACTCACGTCAGTCGATTGAGGGTAGTGCCGAGAGTATTGCTCCTGCTGAGGGAGCTAGGGTTGATAGTGTTGAGGAGGCACCTGCTTCGGTGTCGGGTAGACCAGCTGGGGAGGAGGTTCCGCCAGTCTGGTTTAGGCCTATGATGGAAGCTATGAGACAAGCACCTGTGCAACCACAGCCACCGCCACCACCCCCTCAGCCTTCAGTACTAGTAAGGCACTATGATAAGCTAAGGAAATATGGAGCAGAGGATTTCTTTGGTACAGTTGATCCGGCTGTAGCAGAACAGTGGCTTGATAGAGTTCAGAGGGTATTTGTGCAGTTGCAAGCCACTTCAGAGGAGAAGTTTGACTATGCAAGATCTTTGCTACAGAAGGATGCCTACGACTGGTGGAAGACAGTGCCCCATTCTATGGATGATCCACCAACCTTGTCTTATGCGGATTTTCTGAGAGAATTTGAGTTGAAGTATACTCCTAGGGAGTATAAAGATGGGAAGAAAAGAGAGTTTTTAGATTTGAAGCAAGATCATCGGACCGTAACTGAATATGAAGTTGAGTTTATTCGACTGAGTCAGTATGCTGGGGGTATCATTGCTGATGAGATTGATAGATGTCGGCGATTTGAGGAGGGATTGAGACCCTCGATCATGTGCTTAGTGGCTGGATCCAGATATCAGGATTTCTCACAACTTGTGGCAGCAGCTCGAAGTGTAGAGCGAGCTCAAGTTATTGCAGCTGCTTCAGAGGAAGAGGTTAGGGTTAGGAGGTCCCAGTTTGAGGCAGGGTCTTCTTCTGCAAAGAGGGGTAGAGGAAGTTTTGTTCCTCGGAGTAGTAGGAGCCAGAGACCAGCGGGTAGGTCAGTGCAGTTCAAGAGGCAGAGATTTAGACCTGCAGCTTCAGTAGCGAGTGCTCCTACTCCTGGAGTTCAGAGATCCACCTTACCTTTGTGTAACCAGTGTGGTGGAAGACATGGGGGCGTTTGTTGGAGGCATAGTAGATCAGGGGTATGCTTCAGGTGTGGATCACCTGACCACTTTGTGAGAGACTGTCCTGAGAGGCAGGAGCAGATGTCAGTTGATTCTGCTGCTTCTCGAGCTAGTGTGAGGGGAGGCAGAGGAGGCAGAGGTGCCAGCCGAGGAGGTAGACCAGGATTCAGTTCTAGAGGAGGTGCTACATCCAGGGAGGGTAGACCAGAGGAGGTTGGATCTTCCCAGAGGATGTATGTTATGCAGAGGCAGCCAGATACATCGGCAGTCATAGCTGGTACTTTTTCTTTATTTAATACTCCAGTACTTGCTTTGATTGATCCGGGTTCCATGCATTCATATGTTAGTGTATCTGTTTTGCCTGTCTCTAATTTGCATGCTGAGTCCCTAGGATTTGATGTGTTGGTGACAAATCCGTTAGGGCATAGTGTGGTTGTGAGTAAGGTGCATAGAGATAGTGCAGTAGTGGTGCAGGGTGAGGAGTTCTTAGGGGATTTGATTGAGATGCCATTTAAGGAATATGATGTGATCTTAGGTATGGATTGGCTATCTCGACATGGAGCTGTGGTAGATTGTAAGAAGAAAATTGTTTCTTTGAAAACTGTTGATGGTAGAGAGGTGATAGTATCTAATGAGCAGGAACAGCTAGCCTCCTTATTTGTTTCAGCTGTATTGAATTGGAATCCACCTAAATCAGTGACAGAGATTAGAAGTTTTCTGGGTTTGGCAGGCTATTACCGGCGGTTTGTGAAAGGGTTTTCTTTGATAGCTACTCCACTCACCAGATTGCTTCGTAAGGGAGTGAGATTTGTGTGGACGGATCAGTGTCAGGCTAGCTTTGAGCAGTTGAGAGAAATGTTGACTCAAGCGCCTGTTCTAACTTTACCTGTTGAAGGCAAACCATATGTGATCTACAGTGATGCTTCACATAGAGGTTTGGGGTGTGTATTGATGCAGGAAGGGAAAGTTATAGCTTATGCATCTCGACAGTTGAAACCGCATGAGCTTAACTATCCGACCCATGATTTGGAATTGGCTGCCATTATTTTTGCATTGAATATTTGGCGCCATTATCTGTTTGGGGAGAAATGTTTCATCTACACTGATCACAAGAGTTTGAAGTATTTGGGTGTCCAGAAAGAACTCAATCTTCGTCAGAGGAGATGGTTAGAATTGATTAAAGACTACGATTGCTTGATTGACTATCATCCAGGTAAAGCAAATGTTGTTGCTGATGCCTTGAGTCAGAAGTCTTTAGCTGGTTTAACAATTTACTCGCTCTCGTTGCTTGTTGAGTTGAGAGCATTGCATGCCAGTTTTGTACCTTGTGTTGATGGTGCATTATTGGCACAGTTGCAATTGAAGCCGATTTTGTTGGATCAGATCAAAGAGGCTCAATTGGCTGATAAGAAAATTCAGAAGATTATTTCAGATTGTCAGAATGGGAAGACTAGAGATTTTGTTGTGAAAGATGATGGGAGTCTCTGGTTTAAGAACCGATTGTGTGTACCCGATAATGCTGATTTGAAAAGAGTCATTTTAAAAGAAGCTCATCAGTCAATGTTTGCTATGCATCCGGGTAATACGAAGATGTATCATGATTTGAGACAGCATTATTGGTGGATTGGTTTGAAGAGAGACATTGCAGATTTTGTGTCGAAATGTCTCACTTGTCAGAAGGTTAAAGCAGAGCATCAAGTTCCAACCGGGTTGCTTCAACCATTGTCAGTGCCAGAATGGAAATGGGAAAGAGTGAGAATGGATTTTGTGTCTGGTTTGCCATTGACACAAAAGAAGCATGATGCTATATGGGTGATTGTGGATAGATTGACGAAGACAGCTCATTTCCTTCCGGTGCGGATGGATTACTCTTTGGAGAGATTGGCTGAGCTGTATATTCAGGAGATTGTGAAATTGCATGGTGTTCCAACTTCTTTAGTGTCTGATCGAGATCCCCGGTTTACTTCAAGATTTTGGAAGAGTTTGCATAGTGCTTTGGGTTCTCGACTACACTTCAGTACTGCTTTTCATCCACAGACGGATGGACAGTCAGAGAGGGTGATACAGATTATTGAGGACATGTTGAGAAGCTGTGTCATCGATTTCTCTGGAAGTTGGGATAGGTTTTTACCTCTTGTGGAGTTTGCTTACAACAACAGTCACCAATCCAGCATTGGTATGGCACCGTTTGAAGCATTGTATGGCAGACGGTGTAGGACACCTCTTTGTTGGAATGAGCTTGGAGATAATAAGTTGGTTGGTCCTGATTTGATACAAGAAACTGAAGAAAAAGTAAAGTTGATTCGAGGCAGGTTAAAAGCAGCTTCAGACCGACAGAAGTCTTATGCAGATCTGAAGAGGAGAGATATAGAGTTTGATGTTGGAGATAAGGTGTTTTTGAAAGTATCTCCTTGGAAGAAGATTTTGAGGTTCGGTCGGAAAGGAAAATTGAGTCCTCGTTTCATTGGGCCGTATGAAGTGTTAGAAAGAGTTGGGCCAGTTGCATATCGACTTGCTTTGCCACCTGAGTTGGATCGTATTCATAATGTATTCCATGTTTCTATGTTGAGGAGGTACAGGTCAGATCCATCTCATGTGTTGCTATTTGAGTCTATCGAAGTGAGCCCAGATTTGACATTTGAAGAAGAACCAGTTGCTATCTTGGCACGTGATGTGAAAGAATTGAGGAACAAGAAAGTGCCATTGGTGAAGATTCTTTGGAAGAATCATGCAAAAGAAGAAGCAACTTGGGAAAGTGAGCAAACTATGCGAGAGCAATATCCTCAACTATTTCAGAGTTGATATCAGGTAATTTCGAGGACGAAATTTCTTTTTAGAGGGGGAGAATTGTAATATCCTCATTTATGCCCTAGAAGTTTTGCATATTGTTGTTGTTGTTATTGTTATATATTGGATTGAATATATGTGTTAAATTGTAAGAGAAAAGAAATTGAGAAGAGAAAGTATATGTATATGTATTTTGGGAAGAAATAGGGTTTAGAGACAAATTTATATGTTGTGTATATGTTAATATATATGGCATATAAAGTGGTCAAAAGGCTTGGTCAATGCAAGAGAAGATATTTATTTGAGATTGGTAAGTTACTTAATTGGGCACATATAAGACAAAAAGATAATTATGTGAATAAGGGCACTTTGGTAATTGCTTGGATAAAATCACATGGTGGATATTTAAAGAAGGTTTGACTTGTGTTTTCTTTATCATTTCTTCTTCTTCTTCTTGTTGATGGCCGGCCCTCCATAGCCAAAGAGAAAGAAAGAGACAAGTGATGGTTTTGATGATTTCAAGCTTAAATTGAAGAAAGATTAAGTGTTCAAGTGTGGATTTAAGAAGTTTTTAACTAAGGTAAGATCTTTTCTCTAATTTCTTCAATTCTTTTGAAGTGGTATGATTAAGTTGCTTATGGTATGATTGTAAGTATTGATTTTGCTTGATAGATGAGAAGTTGGGTTGGTGTTGGTGATGGAAGAGTAAGATTGGTGTTTAGTGAAATTGTTTCTGTTTTAGGATTAGTAAAGGCTGTGACTTGTATGATTTTTAATTAATTTTAGAAAAATGTTCTTGAAGTGAATTTTTGATATGTTGTGCCTCTATGAGTCTAGAATGACTGAAAAATATGTTGATTCGATTTTGGAATGGTTATGAGTTTAGAAAGATTATTTTTATTAGACCTGTTCCAGCAGGTACCTTAACTGAGACAGCTCTATTTCGGAATTTTTAATAAAATGTAGAAAAATCATATTCAATTGAATTTTGGATATGTTGTTGCTTAGTGAGTCTAGTATTTGAGAAAAATAATTTGGAACCACGTTGATTGAATTTGATTTATGGAATTCACAAAGTTCAGAACTGCTGCCAGGATGCAGGGCAATTGGGGCAGTCTGGTTAGGTGAACTATTTGACCAAGATTTTGTGTTCAGTTTGATCTGAAATTTTAAAGGGATGATTTTAAGATACAAAACTAAATTCTGTAAAAATTTTAGAATTTTTAGTCAAGTAGATTATTTTATACAATTTTTCAAAATAAGGATAAAATGGAGTTTAAAACCAGAATGTACTATTTATGGTTAGGGTTTTAATTCTTTGTTCTTCTTGCATTGCTTTGGTTCTCCAAAGGTAGGTTGGTCCTTAAACCTAACCCTAAACACTTTAAACACACTTGAATCAATGAATGTTATAATCAATTGTTCTTTGCCCTAATTGCATTGTTGAGATTGAACAATGTTATGTTGTGCATTGTGAATGGTAATGTGTTTCATGAGTAATGTGGAATGAAATGTTGATATTTATGAATGATGCTATGTGAGATATAATGTGATCATGGATGAGATATATATATATATATACTTGAATAATGAGATGTTATATTGTGAAATGAAATGTGAAGCCATTGTTATTGGCTAAGATGATGTAATTGAAAGAAAGAAGGCATGTTTGCCTAAATGTGATGAGAATTGAGAATGGAAATGAATTGTTTGTTTAATATGTTATTCAGTTTCAGAGTTCTGGATTTGGGTGGCATGCCTAAGAAATGATGAAAGGTAACAGTCTTGCCGGGTTGAGGACCTCCTCATAGGTGTTGAGTTGATGGTCCAAGAGACTGGGTCTGTTACACTATGAGATATATGATTTGTAACAGTCTTGCCGGGTTGAGGATCTCCTCATATGTGTTGAGTTGATGATCCAAGAGACTGGGTCTGTTACACTATCCATGAATAGAGATACATGTATATACATTGCCTACGGGCGTGATTATTGTGACTATGAACCCAAGGCAGTAACTCTGAACTCTGAATATCGTATTAAATACTTGTTGGGCCCATAGGTGTCAAGGTTATATGAATGTCCTAAATAATGTTATGAGTTTAATGAAATGAGATGTTGGTTATGGAGTATGATTGATTAATGTTGAATGTGAAAAGATGTTGAAATGTGGTATGCTCATATGACTATGATTTGTGAAATGCATAATTGTGTGGTTAACTTTATATTTATGATGTTGATCTTATCAATAACATATGTGGCATTGCATTTCATTAAAGCATACCGTTAGCATGTTTTATCTTACTAAGCCGTTGGCTTAGCGCGATAGTGTTTAATCGCGCAGGTAGTAGAGTGGATAGAGTTGAACCCGAGAGTTCATCAAGACCTAGTGAGAGTAGACCTTGAAGAATCCATTTTGGGAGCTTAAAGATCAGAGCAGACTTGCCAATCATGTATAAATTTTATGTGTTGTAAAACTCGAGTTTTGATGTATATGAATTTGTAAATATGTAAATATTTTATAACTTCCGCTGTGTAATATTTAAATATGGGGGTTGTCACAAAACCTTTATTTTATGTTGTACTAGAAGTGTAAATCCTTTTTGCAGGTTGTAGTTGAGGTTACAAGGGGGATTTATTGGGAGTGTACTGAGAATGATTTTGTTTGCATTGGTTTGTGTAAAATGTTTTTAAAAATAAGAAAAAAACCGGTTTTGTCGACACTTGGGACTCAATTTTTAGGCGAAACTATGGCAAAAATTTTGTAAAAATCGGAACTAAAATTTGACTAAGTAAAATTGGTAGCAACATTAGGTTAGTGTGGCGCCTCTACTCAGCTTACATATGTAGGTCGGGAAGGGGTGTTACATTTTGGGTTGTTTTTGTTGTTTTTGCTAGTTTGATATGGTTTTGGGTATGTTTGGCTAAGTTGGTTTGAAGTGGATGATGGTGGTAAGAAGAAAAATGTTGGTTGTGAGGTTGTTTTGGCCAGAATCTGGGTTTTTGGTTTGACACGCCCACGAGCACGTTCAGGTCTTTAGGCGTGTCAATTGTTCTGTGTGGCAGTAGGTTTGACAAGGCCAGTAACACGCCCGTGTTATTGAACGTGTCATAGCCACTGTGTTATTGGAGAATTGACACGGCCATGAGCACGCTCATGTTGTTGGACGTGTCAATATTTCTGAGAGACAGAATGTATTACACACCCAGTGACACGCCCGTGGTTCTGAGCATGTCAATGCTTCTGTATTGTAGAGTTAGGGCACGGTCAAGGACACGCCCGTGTGGTTGAGCGTGTCATGTTTAGAGTTTGCCCTAATTGGTTCTTAGCCTTATGATCTCATGTGGGTTTCATCATTCTTTTGGAATAGGTTGTGAAGAAGGTGATTTGCCATAATTTAAGAAGTGAAGGATTTTTGGAAGAGGAAGTCAATAGAGTTGTGTGAGTTGTTTTGAGGTAAGTACAAACCTTGCATTATTGCATACATTCATGTGATTTTGGAACTTATACATTTGAGTATGAATGTATTAAGGAATCTTATTGCATTGTTTATATATATAAATAATGTTATGTTTTATACAATGTGAACTTTGTGAAATGCAATATGATATATGTATATTGATTATGAGTAATTGAATATGAATTGAAATAGAATGAAATGTGAAGCCATTGTGGTTGGCTATGATATTGTAAATGATGTTGGAGGCATGATTGCCTAATTGTTTATAAGACATGAATTGAGAAAGAGAATGGTAAAGAGGTAAATGAATTGATTGTATGCCTAATATGTTATTCAATTTTCAGAGTGCTGGGTTTGGTGGCATGCCTATGAAAGGTAACAGTCTTGTCGGGTTGAGGATCTCTTCAATTTGAGTTGAATTGAGGTCCAAGAGACTGGGTCTATTACACTATATGAATTATGAATATGAAATATATGATAAGTAACAGTCTTGCCGGGTTGAGGATCTTCTCGATTTCAGTCGGGTTGATGGTCCAAGAGATTGGGTCTATTACAGGTAACAGTCTTGCCAGGTTGAGGATCTCCTCAAGTTTATTGGTTTGATGGTCCAAGAGACTGGGTCTGTTACACTATCCATGGATAGAGATGTATATATATATATTGCCTATGGGCTTGATCTTTGTGATTATGGACCAAAGCAGTAACTCTGAACTTTGAATATCATATTAAATACTTGTTGGGCCCATGTGTGTCTATGTTAGTATTATTGAATGTATGACATTGAT
The DNA here is from genome assembly GCA_947685225.1 of Garcia nutans. NCBI lineage: Eukaryota > Viridiplantae > Streptophyta > Magnoliopsida > Malpighiales > Euphorbiaceae > Garcia > Garcia nutans. The sequence goes on along the minus strand of CANTUV010000024.1, from coordinate 6,640,175 downwards.
ATTGACATTGCATAATATCATTATGGTTTGTACCACTAAGCCGTTGGCTTAGCGCGATTGTAATTTATCGCGCAGGTGATAGGGTTGAGATGGAAGATTCCTCTAGACCTAGTTGAGTTTATGCTTGAAGAGTTGGCCTAGAGCTTAAAGATCAGAGAGTCAAGCTGCCAATCATGTATATATTTCATGTTTTGTAAATTTTGATTTTTAATGTATGTGTACTTGTAAGTATTTGTTATAATTTTCGCTGCGTATTAATAAACGCTTTTATCTATTATGTTTTATGAATTTCTTCTAAACCTTTGATATTTGTTTTATTTCTTTTCGAGTTATGACTTGTGTATTTTATAAACTGTGTCATTTTCTATATTCAGTATACGTATATTGCGATCATATAAGCATGCTGTGTACGTATACGGGGTATAGGGGTGTTACACTTTGGCTATTTCTTCTTATCTTAAGAATCTTAGAAATACTGAGCCCAATCATCATCATAAATCATTACTTTGTCGCCATCAGAGGCTGCTTCACCAACCTTAGCCTTTCCCTTATCTTTCTGCTTCTTATTACTAGTAGATGCTTCAACAGTGTTTCCCAATAATGTAGCCAGCTGGCTTTTTATGACCTCAGCTAGGGCCTCCTTCAATTCTTTCATCCTAGAGTTGATTGCATCATCCACCATCTTTTGAATCCGTTCAGGTTCCATTGCTTTTGGTGAGAATATGATTGAGTTGTTACTGGATTCTACGTACTGGCATAAGTCAGATTGTCATAAGCTCTTGAACTACTATACTCCAGGTTTGTGAGCCAAAAAGGATTAATGCCATGTAATATAATGCATATATGTATGTATGCATGGATGCACAAGTAACAGATAAACAAAAATAATTAGGACGTTCCTTCCAACTTTATAACGTCCACACATGAATGACGAGTCTCTTTTCTTAGGTATATGGTCAACAAAATATCAACAGGGGACATCTTATTTTTGAAAAAATTCACTCGGACGGTTTAACCAATAGTTGTATTTTTAAACATAGAAGTCGGTCCATGACAATTCTCATTAATTAAGCTTTAATCCATTGGATCCACTAAAAATAGCTTTTATGCCATATTATGAATTAAAACTAAATTAAAAAGTTATCATAAATAGATTTCTTATTTGAAAAACAACTAATGATTCATGCAACAAACAAGCCCATGATTAACAATTCTTGGTATAAATTAGATACACAATTAATTTTTGGTACTCCATAATTGACCTAAATAGTTGTAAGCTCATTTAAGAAGAAGGTTTGTAATTTTTAGATGAAGTGAAAAAATAATTTTGTTTCAAAGTCCATTGTAAAAAGATTTATTTAAAAATGAATTTTGGACTTTGTATTTGGGCCATGAGGTAGAAAATAATCTTTGACCCATTTTAGAAATGTTTTATGTCTAAAGACTATCCTGAAAATTTTGAAAATAGTTATGGTCTTTTAGCCTTAAAGGAATAAAAATTATTTTGAGCTTACTATATAATTAGGTCATATTAGAAAAAGAACAAATCAAATAAGTCATGGTTCAAACCAAGATATATCAATCATAGTCAAACAACAAGCATTTGGGTAAAAACCTAAGGAAAGTAACTAGGTGAATTACATGAGCTTTAGTCTTTGGGTTGAAAAGTTTAGGCTCCCATAGCAAGTATATACCAAAAGGTACAAGGCTACGAGTGGTTATGCCATGTTCGATCTCCATATCTTGAGTGAAAGTATGGTATCCTTTACATAAAATAGCTCGGGTAATACGAGCATCCTAACTTACATACACAATGCAATCTAAATAATGCAGTGGATAATATTATAATAAGAAAGGATAAAATAACATAAAGGCCAACGGAATCAACTTCTCTTATCCCTAGTGGAGTCGCCACTGTGAGCGGAGATTTTTGCTCCCACACCCATGTAGAATGGTTCTTGGGCCTACGGCACTATTAGGCTCATGGTCTTAGAGAACACGGGCCTAAATTCGAAGAAAATGGAGTCACTATCTGGACAGCTGAGAAAAAGAAAGGGGTAGATGATTCAATTTCTAAGGAATTTCCACCCCCCTAATGGGTTTGAAAAGTTGGGTACGTATAGGAAAGGTGAGAATGACCCATCACCCTCATAACGCCCGGTTCATTGGAACTGGCCTCCTTTTCAGGTTTAAACATTTAAATTCTTAAATATTATGACATCATCCATATTACATATGATTTAAAAGGAATAAACATCCATCATCTTATTAAAATAAAATAAACAAAATAGGCACTCATCCAAGGATTGAAACATGCCTTTACAATGTCCAATATTTAAAAAGAAAACCAAATAAGTGAATAAAATGGGATACCCACTATAGGTGGAAACATGTCCCTTAAAAAGTTCTAGAATTCACAAAATAAATTACATAATTAAGAAAATAACTAAGGCACCCACATAGTAAAAATATGCCTTTTACATATCCGTTCAAATAATAATTCAATATAAATAAATCATTTATAACAAACAATTAATTAATAAATAATCTAAATAAATCATCCATTCATCATAAGATAAAATAATTAAGATCAAGATATGAAGATATAAACTAAGATTAAAATATGTAAAGTTGGATTCAAATTGCAATTAAAGGCTAAATATACAAACTAGGGTTTACACACTAAATTAGGGCTTTTAGGATTTTAATCTTGAAATTTATGGTTTTGAATGTTTGAAGGACAGGATTGAGGTTTTGGTTTTTAGAAAAATAGGATTAGAGATTTAGTTTTAGAGAAACATGATTAGGGTTTTGAATATTTGAAAACTAGGGTTATGGATATTTTAAAAAAGAATTAGGGTTTTGGATATTAGGTTACTGGGTATTACGGTCTTAAAGTTTTTAGGGTTTTAAGATTTTAAAACAAGATTTACGGTTTTAAATTTTAAAAACAAGATTTACGGTTTTAAACAAAGGTTAAGTTTTTTGTTAATTAAATTAGGATTCGGGTTATTGGAACATGGATTAGGGTTTAGATAAATCTTTGTTACTGTAAGAAAACTTTAAGGCCATTATCATATTGATTTGTCATAAAGATTTGCATAATACACATTCTTATGAATGGCTACTAGATAAAACAAACTTAAATATATAACCTACTATGAATCATAAAAGCAACATCCACTGATCATGCTTCAAATAAAAACTGATATGAAACAAAATAATGAGTATGACCTACTGAATCCAATTTAAACAAAGAATAAATGTATTCAATATTTAAAACCATCATCAGAGCATCATGAATTTAAATGAATTAAATTTAAAAGGTACCATTGTTTGTTGGCTCCACCAAAATAATACATTGATCCAAGCTTTTACTTGTAACAAACTAAAGCTCTGGCCGAGCAAAGTAAAGACAGTATGTCACTGCCTTTGAATGGTGTTTTTAGGATTCTGTGTATTTTCTTACTTTGGTGGTTCATTGCTCTCAAGCTTCTAATCACTCAATGTTGCTAGGATTTCTAACTAATTGTTGATTTTTCTAATTGTTACTGATCATCATATATTTATATGCCAACCTAAACCTAATCTGCTTAATATGAAGTTTAAATGAATTCTAGCTTGATTAGGAAATCAAGTTGCTAGCCGAATTGTTTTAGAATTAGGATCATGCTGATTTGGCAGGTCCAAATCAACATGGAGCCAACCCATGTCGATTTGGAGTGCCCAAATTGACATGGGCAAGGCTCATGTCAATTTAGTTATGCCAAATTGCCATGAGCAAAGGTCTTTGCTCATGGCGATTTGGGTACCAAATCAACATGAGCAATGCTCACGTCAACTTGGAGCCTCCAAGTTGACATGAGCATTGGCTAATGTCGCCTTGGGACCCTCCTGACTCAAACCAATCACATAATTTTAGTATTTGGGCCAAACAAATTTAATTTAGGTTTTTAAAAGTTGAACCAATTCAATTTATGCCATTTGAAACTGAACTGACCTATTTAAAAGCTATAAACTAGGTTTAAGCCTTTTAAAGTTGGATCAAATTTATTTTGACATTGTTTAATTAGGATCGTACTAGCTTAGGGCCAAAATTAAGGGTCTGCAAGGAAATAGAGCAAACATGTGTTCATTTGGTTTTGAACAGTACCAAGAGAGGCAAGAGCAAGTCAATGGATTAGAACGTTTCCAACAAAGGGGGAGAAATGATCCATTTTCTAATTCTTATAATCCTAGTTGGAGAAATAATCCAAACTTCTCTTGGAAAAATCAGCAACAAATGCCACCTCAACAGTCCTTCCAGTCTTGCCAAAGAGGACCTTACTTCTAAGGAAAAACTTCAAATCAATATCAAATAAAAAAACCTACACTTAAAGATAATTTGAATGCTTTCATTCAAATTAGCACCCAAAATCAAGAAGTGAACAACAAGAGGTTTGATTCTTTGGAGGCATCACTAAAGAAGGTAGAAACTCAAGTTGGTCAATTGGCAAACCAATTTCATGCACATCAAAAAGAAAAATTTTCAAGTCAACCGGAGCAAGCCAAAGCATTCATAGTTTTAAGGATTAGAAAAGTTATAAGGAAACAAAATTGGTAATTCTTTGGATGTAGGTACAAGCCAAGAAAATGGTGAGGAAATACAAACCAACCAAGATCAACCAAGTCAATCAAATGAAGAGAAAATAGTGGAAGCACCAACTTCACCAAAGTTTCACAAATCTCCAAATCCTTACATACCACTAATTCCTTTCCCAAGTAGGTTGAAAAATGAGAGGCAAAATAAGCAATTTTCTTAAATTTATAACATGCTCTCCAAGGTAAGTATAAATCTTCCCTTACTTGAGGTAATTAAGAACATGCTAGCTCTTGCCAAATTTTCCAAAGAATTAAACTGTAAAAAGAAAAGGTATGAGATAAATGAAAAGGTGATTATTTCAAAGATAGCTAGTGCTATTTTACAACATAAGTTATCTCCAAAACTAAAAGACCCTGGAAGTTTTGTGATTAATATCTCTATGGGGAATGGGAAAGAGATAACTAGAATGTGTGACATTGGAGCTAGTATAAATTTGATGTCATATTCCATTTATTTTAATATAGAGCTAGGCAAATGTTTTATTAGTTTTTGTTATAGATTTGTGTCCTGTTTATTATGATAAATATTGTTTTATTTAGGTATTTTGTTAGTTTTAATCGGTTTATTTAGTGTTTTCATTAATTTTGGTAGTTTTAGTTTATTTCAGTGTTTATGTCATTTTTGAGCTAGTTTTTAGTATGGTGTTTATGTTTTGTTAGTTATTGTTTATTTACATTGTGTTTAAGGTTTGTTTCAAGTTTTGTTTTAGGTTAAAAAGCCAAGGAACTAAATTGAAGGAAAAAAGGGACAGTAGCTGACACAGGCAGAGGACACGGCCAAGCTTGTGGCCGTGTCCCATACCAAGTTAAAGAGGAAGTTCAAGACACAGAGAGGGACACATGCAAGGGACACGGCCAAGTCAGTGGCCGTGTCCCTCCAAAGATGCTCAAACACGGCCAAGTTGGAGCAACTTGGCCGTGTCTCACTTACATCCAAAGCAAAGAAGAACAATTCTCACAGAAGCAAACACAGGCAAGGGACATGGCCAAGTCACTGGTCGTGTCCCTCCAAAAAGGTCCAACACGGCAGTGTCTTCTTCAAGACTTGGCCGTGTCACTCAACAAAGAAGAAAAGAAGAAACTCTGAGACAGAAGCGAACACAAGCAAGGGACACGGCCAGGCTTGTGACCGTGTCCCTCCAATTCACCTCCAACATGGCCAAGTTCACTCCAACTTGGCCGTGTCTCTCATGGACCAAAGGCAAGCGGATTTTTAAAGCGGAGATTCGTATAAATATGGGATTTTAGGGTTTTCTTAGGTTGTTGAAAGTTTGAGAACTGATTTAGCCGTCTGAGAGTGAAGTTAGGATTTTTGACTTTGTTTTCTTAAAGATTATTGAACACTTTGATTAATCTAGCTTAGATTAGATTGTTCTAGCCATTGATACATCCTTCTGGCAAGATTTGAACAAGAGATTCTTCAGAAGCTTCAAGGAGTTTGTAACTTGGTTTTGTTCTTGAACTTTATCTCTTTATTTTCATTGGAATTGTATTTATGGATATTATCATGTCTAAATTGATTTCTTTGAATATTAATGAGATGAGTATGTTTGATAGCATTATGAACTAATTTGATCTAGTCTAAGGTTTGTATGGATCTGCTATGATTGTATGAATTGGTTATTCTCTTAGCTAATAATTTCTTTAGCCTTGATTGAATGGAATATTGTTAATATATAATTGATTGGCCACCAATTATGTGTTTTAGGTATTAGATGATGGATTGAGAGATGAAGTATAATGCTGGAACAATTCAATTAGGGACTTACGTGAATTAGAGATATAACCTATTAAAAAGATTATTTCAATCATAACAAGATTAGTTGAAAGAGGTTTGAATGCGAGAGCTTATTTCCTTGACTCGATTAATTAAGTTGCTTGAGATTTAATCTTTGAAATTAAATTAGTTAAGAGGAATAACCATTCATACATATAAGTAGTAGAGAAGTGCAAACCCTAGACCTTTCTATCAAGTGAATCAAAACATCAGCTTAATTTACTTTTATTCGTTTTAAACTTCAATCAATCTTCTTCATTAGTTAACAATTTAAATTTTCTTCATTACTTGTTATTTATAATCTGATAATCAATTAGCTACTTTAGCTTCCTTGAGAGACGACCTTGGGGCGATCACCTTTGCTACAACTACCTCGTATACTTGCGAGTGACGCTTTGTGGTAGAGTTAATTCGAGCGCAACAAGTTTTTGGCGCCGCTGCCGGGGTGGCTAATTGGCGTAATTGTTTATTAGTCATAGATACTTTAGATTATTTTTCATTATTTACTTTTTATTTGATTTAGATCTTTTCTTTTAATAATTCCTTTTTCCTAGAAATTTTTTTGTTTATGCAAGGCAGGAGATCACTCAAAGGAGAGCTACATCCATTTATTCCAGAAATTCAGAGAGTGAAAAGGAGCAGAGAAGAGTTTGAGCTCTACACCGGATTTGATACAGAGGAGGACACTTCTGAATTTGAGTCAGATACTGCACAATCAGTCAATATGGGAGAAGAAAGGCAAAGAACCACGAGAGATTTTGCTAGACCTATCATTGGGACTTCCACATCTTGTATAAGGTTGACATATGCAGCAAGGAACTATGAGTTAAAGAACATTCATTACAACATGCTGCCATCATTCTATGGAGTTCCAAATGAAGATCCTTTGAACTTTATTCGGGATTTCTACTCCACCCTTAACACTTTTCCATTAGGAGGATTAACAGAGGATCAGTTGAGGATGAGATGTTTCCCTTATACATTGAAGGATAGGGCAAAGAGCTGGCTTATGATGTTGCCCGAAAACTCTTTGACAACTTGGGAGCAAGTTTATAACAAATTCATGGGCAAGTTTTATTTACATCAAAAGACAGCTGAGTTGAGAGGGAAGATTGCTACATTCTCTCAATTTGAAGGAGAACCATTTCATAAGGCTTGGGACAGATTTAAGATGCTATTGATCCAGTGTCCACATCATCACTACCCACTTCAACTTCTGAACCAGTTTTTCTATGATGGTCTCACCCAGCAATTTCAGAACACTGTCGATAATGCAGCTGGGGGAGCTATGGGAGAAAAGACAGCTGATGAAACTTATGAGATCTTTGAGATGTTGGGAGCTAATTCTCAACAGAAGAGTGTAAGGGGAAGAAGTAAAGGGGTGAATCAACTGGAAGCCAATAGTGAGATGGTCAGTCAAATAGCTGAATTGACAAGGCAGGTTCAGATGCTGAACATGAAGAACAATATTTCTTCATCTACTCAAGAAGTGTGTGGAATCTGTGGGACATTCAGGCATGGAGCAAATATTTTCCCCTCTGCATATGAGTCTTTTGGTAATGAAGCTGAGCAAGTCAATGCTATGGGGGGATTTCAACCAAGGGCCCAGAACGATCCTTACTCCAATTCTTATAACCCTGGTTGGAGGAATCACCCAAATTTTTCTTGGGCAACAAATAATTCTCAGCAGCCTTTCCATTTGCTCCAGAGACAGAACCAACAACAAGGCCAATCCTCAAATCAAGGGCAGTCTAAGATAGAGAGTTTGGAGGAAAGTTTACAAGCTTTTATCCAAGTCAGTGCTAAAAATCAAGAGATGACCAATAAGAGGTTGGATTCATTAGAAGCATCTTTTAAGAAAGTGGAGACTGAAGTAGGGCAACTTGCTCAACAGATGCAGATTCAACAAAAGGGGAAGTTCCCAAGTCAACCTGAGCAGGCACAATCAGTGACTGTTCTTAGAAGTGGTAAGGAAATTAACAATAATGTTGAAAATGATTCTGTGAATGCAGGTGACCAAGAGAACAAGGAGGAAGGAGAACCAGAGAACAAAGGTGCTGGAGATGGATCAATGAAGAAGTCCCTTTCAGCAGATTTACACAAGGCAAGCAATCCATACCGGCCACCTATACCATTCCCCAGCAGGTTGAAGGATGATAAATCAGATAAGCAATTTTCTAACATCTTCAACATGCTGTCTAAGGTAAGTATTAACTTACCTTTACTGGAAGCAATAAAGAACATGTCGGCTTATGCCAAATTCTTCAAAGAGCTGATCACCAAGAAAAAGAGGTATGAGTCGAATGAAAAGGTGATAGTTTTAGAGGTAGCTAGTGCTGTTCTGCAGCATAAACTACCTCCCAAAGTAAAGGATCCCGGAAGCTTTATAATTCAAATTACTGTCGGGAATGGAAAGGGGACTGATGGCATGTGTGATCTAGGAGCTAGTGTGAATTTGATGCCTTATTATGTTTATAAAGAATTATAACTAGGAGAACTTAAACCGACAAAAATGGTGTTGCAATTAGCTGATAGGTCTTTTAGATTCCCGAAAAGGGTTATAGAAGATGTGTTAGTTAAGGTTGGAGGGTTGATAGTACCTGAGGATTTCATAGTTCTTGACATGGAAGGGAGTAACCCTGCACCATCAGCACACACTATTTTGCTGGGTGGGCCTTTCATGGCTACTACCAACACCTTAATAGACGTTAAAAATGGTAAGTTGTCAATGACTGTCTTAGGACAAACTCTTGAATTTTCTATTTTTAACACTTCTCCTATTCCTACAACTGCTTTATATGAGGAATGTTCTTTAATTAATTGTGTTGAAGTAGTTGTTTCAGATGTTGTATTGCAGACAGACTCTTCAGATAAATTGGAGCTGAAACTGACCTTAGAAGAGGGGGCGAAACCAGTGAGGGGGACTCAAAGACGCCTTAACCCAAAGGCATATGAGAGCTCGAGGAATTATAAGGATCACACTCAAGCAATTCATGACAGATTTATTATGCGACAGACATTGAGTCCAGGTATGAAAGTTTTACTTTCTAATTCTCGACTCCGTCTGTTTCCAGGTAAACTCAAATCTCGATGGAGTGGTCCTTTCGAGATAACTCAGGAATGTCCTTCTGGTGCCACTGAATTGCTTAACTCTCGAACCAATAAGACTTTTAAAGCAAATAGACAGAGAGTTAAACCATATAAAGGAGGATTTCAAGAAGTGAGGATCATTGACAGCACTCTGATCCACGATCCCTAGGCCTTGCATGATGTCCAGCTTTAAGACATTAAAGAAGCGCTTAATGGGAGGCAACCCATCGGTTTGCATTTCTTTTTCATAGTGTAATTTTAAATTTAGCAAAATTTGATTTTATGTTTGTTTAAATAAATGGAATGGGTGCTTTGATCGATTTTTATTTTTCTAATGTGTTTCAGGGTTGATCGGAAAAGAGGTTTGCAATTTCTTTGATATTTGGTGATATTTGGTGATATAAAATAAAAATAAAGATAAAAAAAGTTAAAAAGGGCAGTAGGTGACACGGCCAAGGCCATGCTTCACCACCAAATCAACTTTCTTTCATTTTTGCAAATTTTTGTACAGAAGAGGACACACCCATGGGACACGGCCAGGTCACTGGCCATGTCCCCCAAGTGCATCAGACACGACCGTGTCACCTAGACTTGGCCGTGTCTCTTCACTTTCACACACTAGACACGGCCATGTTGCCCACAACTTGGCAGTGTCTCTCACTTTTTCACTTTAAAAAACACGATTCTTTCACCTTTTTTCTCATTAAATCCCTAATTTTCTGTTTGTTCTCTCTCTCATAAACTCCATTATCTGTGATTCCAAGCTCCAGATCCTTCATTAAACCTCAAATTTCTTCACCAAAACTAAAAATAATCAATTAAAACTTCTTCTTTGCTCATAAAAGTTTGATTTAATCAAGTTTTAGTGTTAAATTTTTCAGATTTCTCAAGATGCCAAGAACAAAGATTGTCTTACACCGCAAGAAGAAGAGGCCTACAACCGAAGGTGCTTCTTCCTCTTCATCAATTTCATCTTTGAAGAGAGCAAATTTTTTGGCTCGGTGTTTTTTTCCCGACGAGGTATGTTAATGATGAATCACTTGATGCTCTGCAAATTAGGATTAATTTTTATCGTTATGTGCAAATTCTTGGGTGGGAGAATCTAGTCTCCTTGCGACCTTTGCAGTTTGAGGAGCTGACTTTGGAATTTCTGACATCTCTTAAGGTTGAAAGAGATGATAAAAAAATTTGCTCTAGTATGAGTTTCAAATTGCTTGGGAAATCATTTGTGATTAATATTGAACAGTTAAATGCTATATATGGTTTCCATCAACATGGGGAAAGGTCGGTACCTAAAGAATTTAAACAACAATTTGCTTGGGGTGCATTAGGCTCGGGGACCTATGTGGCCAAATCGGCCAAAGCATTTAAATTAAGAAATTTCGCTTTGAGGTATTTGCATCATTTTATGTCTTGCGGATTCTTTGCTCGGAAAGAGAGCCCGGGTATGGTGGAATTGAGTGAGCTATTTTTCCTAGATTGTGCTTGTAATGCAGTGCTTGTTAGTGCCGGCTATTGGTTAGCCGATATTTTTGATACTGTGGCTAATAAAAGGAGGGGGGCAATTTGTGTTGGAGGGTTAATTACCACATTAGCAGTAGCCCTTCTTGAGGATTTTGACCCGAGTACCAGTCGCATGACTAGAATTACGAGTAATGATTCTTTGGATTTAGCCACATTAGAGAAGATGCATATGGTGGTGCATAGGAAAGGGGCTTATATGATGGCTTCAGCTGAGCCAGAAGCACCGGAGGACAGGCAGAAGAGAGCACGGGTCCAAGAAGAGTCTGACTCGGATTCTCTTGATCTAGATGAGGATGCTCCGGTCTCGGAAAATCAAGAGGTGCTTATTAGGATTGAGGCCTTGGAGGGAAAGGTAGATCGACTGGAGGGCAAGGTGGACCATAACCATGCTGAGGTCTTGCAGCAGTTGGAACAGATTAATAGCAACCTTGCAAAGATTTTGAGTCTACACCCCTTGGCTGCGTCATCTTCACACCCTCCTTCACCGTAGATTTTGAGTTCCTTGCTTTTTATTTTGTTTGTTTTTGAACATTTGTGTTTGTGATGAAAAGTTAGGGTTTTGCCTCACCAGGGTACGATGGAAGACAGGTTGTACTTAACTCTTTCTCTTTATTATTCTTGTTTTCCATTGAGGACAATGTAAATTCTAAAGTGTGGGGTAATCTTTTAGCTTTCCTTTTGTTTTGTTTGTCTTGGTGTGTTTTTTTATGTGTGTGCATGGCATAATTGTTGAAAATTTATTGATCTTTTCTGTGATTCTAGCATTATAGTTGAGGCTTTAGTATCATCATAGAGATTAGCATTTGAATTCATTCAGGATCAATTTTCACATTCTGCAATTCATGACATATAAATCTTTGTGAACCCACCTGTGTGAGTTTTGAGCCTCATAAATTTGATATTATTGTCAATTGATTTTCTTTTCTTAAGTGTGCACCTTCATGATTTTGCATCTCTAGAGTTTGCTTTTGCATACTAATTGAACTCACATTATGATTTAATCTCAAGTTTTAAAATGATGAAGGCAAATTAGGTTAGCCCTTTAGCTTAAAAAGACCTCCCTTAATATTTAATTCCTTAGTGAGCCAAGTTGAGCCTTTGACCTTTTTATTGTTTGATCAACACAATTCTTAACTTAACATGTTTTTATTATCATCATACCTGCATTAAGGAATGGAGTTTTATAACATGACAATAGGGTGGTTTATTTCAAAGTGTGGGGTAAGCAAGTAAAAAAAATGATATTGCTATTTGTGGTTGAAATGCATACTTTGCACATTGTATTGGATTAAGAGTTGATTATTCTTTTCCTCTACATTTTAAGCTAGATGTTCCATGCAAGTTTATATTTTGTATATATATATATATATTTAAAAAAAATGATAAAAATAAAAGAAAAAAGAAAAAGTGAAAATAAAAAAAAGATATATATATATACACAAAATCCATATATTTTCTAGCATTGGAGGAATGTTGACTCGTTATTTTTCTTGAAGTATACAAGTATGTGAAGTATTAATGGATTGTGAGTATGCCATTTGAAGGAGTTATGAATTTCTTAGCAAGAGTATTGTCTAATTTAGATACTCCATTTCTTGATGCTCCAGCTTAAATGTCCTTTCTCACACCTTCACCTTAGCCCCATTACATCCAAATAAAAGACCTTCGGATTATTTCTTGAGAAAATCAGTGAGAGAGATTGGATAATTAAGCAAGTTTATGGTAGTATGCAGTCATGAGTGGTTTGAGTGATTAACTTTTGAAATCGAGTGAAACACTTAGATAAGAGATAAGATTTGTATGTCTGGATTTATGAATGAGTTAAGAAAGTCCTTGATTGAAGGAAATTGCAATTATTTATGTCTGACTCTTAAAGTATTTCATCTTATATACTGGAATTATAGTTAAGGTTGTTTGAATTTTTAATTTATGCCATGTGAATTTGCTTGAGGACAAGCAAAGTTTTAAGTGTGGGGTAGTTGTTTTATTAGTTTTTGTTATAGATTTGTGTCCTGTTTATTACGATAAATATTGTTTTATTTAGGTATTTTGTTAGTTTTAATCAGTTTATTTAGTGTTTTCATTAATTTTGGTAGTTTTAGTTTATTTCAGTGTTTATGTCATTTTTTATCTAGTTTTTTGTATGGTGTTTATGTTTTGTTAGTTATTGTTTATTTACTTTGTGTTTAAGGTTTGTTTCAAGTTTTGTTTTAGGTTAAAAAACCAAGGAACTAAATTGAAGGAAAAAAGGGACAGTAGCTGACACAGGCAGAGGACACGGCCAAGCTTGTGGCTGTGTCCCATACCAAGTTAAAGAGGAAGTTCAAGACACAGAGAGGGACACATGCAAGGGACACGGCCAAGTCAGTGACCGTGTCCCTACAAAGATGCTCAAACACGGCCAAGTTGCTCCAACTTGGCCGTGTCTCACTTACATCCAAAGCAAAGAAGAACAATTCTCACAAAAGCAAACACAGGCAAGGGACATGGCCAAGTCACTAGCCGTGTCCCTCCAAAAAGGTCCAACACGGCCGTGTCTTCTTCAAGACTTGGCCGTGTCACTCAACAAAGAAGAAAAGAAGAAACTCTGAGACAGAAGCGAACACAAGCAAGGGACACTGCTAGGCTTATGGCCGTGTCCCTCCAATTCACCTCCAACACAGCCAAGTTCACTCCAACTTGGTCGTGTCTCTCATGGACCAAAGGCAAGCGGATTTTTAAAGCAGAGATTCGTATAAATATGGGATTTTAGGGTTTTCTTAGGTTGTTGAAAGTTTGAGAGTTGATTTAGCCGTCTGAGAGTGAAGTTAGGATTTCTGACTTTGTTTTCTTAAAGATTATTGAACACTTTGATTAATCTAGCTTAGATTAGATTGTTCTAGCCATTGATACATCCTTCTGGCAAGATTTGAACAAGAGATTCTTCAGAAGCTTCAAGGAGTTTGTAACTTGGTTTTGTTCTTGAACTTTATCTCTTTATTTTCATTGGAATTGTATTTATGGATATTATCATGTCTAAATTTATTTCTTTGAATATTAATGAGATGAGTATGTTTGATAGCATTATGAACTAATTTGATCTAGTCTAGGGTTTGTATGGATCTGCTATGATTGTATGAATTGGTTATTCTCTTAGCTAATAATTTCTTTAGCCTTGATTGAATGGAATATTATTAATATATAATTGATTGGCCACCAATTATGTGTTTTAGGTATTAGATGATGGATTGAGAGATGAAGTCTAATGCTGGAACAATTCAATTAGGGACTTAGGTGAATTAGAGATATAACCTATTAAAAAGATTATTTCAATCATAACAAGATTAGTTGAAAGAGGTTTGAATGCAAGAGCTTATTTCCTTGACTCGATTAATTAAGATGCTTGAGATTTAATCTTTGAAATTAAATTAGTTAAGAGGAATAACCGTTCATACATATAAGTAGTAGAGAAGTGCAAACCCTAGACCTTTCTATCAAGTGAATCAAAACATCAACTTAATTTACTTTTATTCGTTTTAAACTTCAATCAATCTTCTTCATTAGTTAACAATTTAAATTTTCTTCATTACTTGTTATTTATAATCTGATAATCAATTAGCTACTTTAGCTTCCTTGAGAGATGACCTTGGGGCGATCACCTTTGCTACAACTACCTCGTATACTTGCGAGTGACGCTTTGTGGTAGAGTTAATTCGAGCGCAACAGCAAACTTAAACCAATTAAAATGATATTACAATTGGCAAATAGAACTCTTAGATGCCCTAAGAGAATCATAGAGGACATCCTAGTTTAGGTTGGGGGTTTAATTGTTCTTATTGATTTTATAGTCTTGGATTTGGGGGAAGAAATCCCTAGTGATTTTGAACACACAATTTTTGCTAGGAAGACCTTTTATGGCTACAACTAACACTTTGATTGATGTTAAAAATGGAAAACTAACCATGACCATTTTAGGATAAACTGTGAAATTTTTAATTTTTAACACTTTTCCTATCCCCACTATAGTTGTTTATGACAATTATTCATTTATTAATTGTACTGAGCTTGCGGTTGGAGATGTTTTCCTACAAGAAAGCAGTATTAACAAACTTGAAATGGCCTTAACCTTAGGGGAGGAAGTTGAAATTTTTAATGTGGAAATTGAGGAGTGCAAGTTGATGTTAAATGGTAAGATTGATGTGAGAGGACTTGCTAATGTTAAAGTTGATGAAGAGGAGGTTTAACCAAAATTAGTTGAACTTAAGGAACTCCCAAAACATTTAAAGTATGTTTTTCTTGGGGAGAGCAATACGCAACCAATGATCATTTCTACAACTCTCAATAGTGACGAAGAGGAGAAAATTGCGAGGGTAGTAAAGGAACTTAAGAAAGCCATTGGTTGGGAATTGAGTGACATTAAGGGAATTAGTCCTTCCATGTGTATGCATAGAATAGTTTTAAAGGAGGGAGTTAAACCAGTAAGAGAGGCCGAAAGGAGACTCAATCCAACTATGAGTGAGGTAGTCAAGAAGGAGGTTCTTAAACTCCTTGATGATGGGGTGATTTATCCTATAGCTAATAATGAATGGGTTAGTCCCATTCATGTTGTAATAAAGAAAGCGGGCCTAATTGTAGTTCAAAATGAGAAGGGAGAGTTGGTACCAACACACACACAAATTGGGTGGAGAATGTGCATAGACTATATAAAGCTAAATTGGGTTACAAAGAAAGATCATTTTCCATTGCCAATCATTAATCAAATGCTGGATAGATTATTTTGGCATGCTTTTTACTATTTACTTAATGGTCTTTCATGTTATTATCAAGTTCCTATAGCACCGGATGGATTAACCCAAGACAACCTTCACTTGTCCCTTTGGGACATTTACTTTTCGATGGATGCCATTTGAACTTTGCAATGCACCGGACACTTTTCAAAGATGCATGTTGTCTATCTTTTTTGATATGGTGGATAAATTCATTGGGGTATTTATGGATAATTTTTCTATTTTTTGCACTTCTTTTGATGATTTCTTGGATAAATTGACTCTTGTACTTTAAAGGTGTATTGAATACAATTTAACCTTAAGCTAGAAAAAGAGTCATTTTATAGTAGATCATGGTATAGTTTTGGAGCATATTGTATCTAGTAAGGGCATTGTAGACCTTTTATTTTGGCTTTGGCTAGTCTGGTGCTAATTCTAAACTTTTGATTGGACTAATATATTGTAGTAGGACCTAAAATAAGCTAATTAAACTTTTAAAATCCTAATTAGGTCTATTTTAGAATATTTGGTTGGTTTTTACATGACACCGGTGCACTAAACCCTAAAACGGGTTTGATTCGAAGGTTTTATTGCTTTTTCACTTAATCCAGATGGTTTTTGGTAGTAGGGGTGTCCCATGTCGAACTAGGGCATCCAATTCAACATAGGGAAGCCCCATATCGAATTGGGGGCCTCTTAATTCGATATTAGGGTCCCATTTTGATATGGGGCTATCCCATATCCAAATGGGGAAGCCCCCATTTCGATATGGTGCTTCTATATGGGGCAGTACCATATCAAAATGGGGCTCCCCCAGTCCGATATGGGCAGTTTTTTCAATTCCATGTCGAATCCGGATACCTACTTCGATATGGGCTCAGTTTCCATCAAAATAAAAGTCATTTTAATTCAAGATAGACTCGTTCTATATCGAATTCAAGTAATTATAATTTGATATGGAATGGGTTTGTGTTGAACCTATTTTCTACATGTATCAGAATAAACCGTTCTTAAGCAAGAAAATTTTCAGGCTTAACCTGATAGAGTGATTATAAATATAGGTTTTAAAAACCTAAAGAAGGATCTTTGGACTTTTGGCTTTTGGGATTGGCTGTTGGAACTTTGGCAAATTGAGTATCCATCAACAAAAACCCTAAGTAAAGAGAAACAACAAGTTTGGAAGAGGAACACCAAGAACACACCAACTCAACAAAGGTAGTACATACACTATCTTTGCCAAAGCTCATCCAGAATTCATGTTTAAATAATTTTGGTGGAGCCAATAAACGACGGTATGCTTTAAATTAAATAAATACTATGTGTTTTAATTGTCTTAAAAATTGAAAGATTTCATTCTTAATTTAGCTAAAATCACAGTATGCAACTTCTGCTTAAACAGTATATGTTAGTTTGTATGGAGTGTTTATTATTGTTTTGTTCATAACGTTTAAGACCAGTAAACTTATTTTGCACTGATTATTTATTTGTTTTTATCTTATGGTTATTTAGCCAACAAATTACTCACAATCACATTTAAACTTTTTTATGAAAAGCTTCACAGTAGTTTTTAAAACTAAGAAAAAATATTTACAGTAGCTTTTCTATGGTTATTTATCTTATGGTTGTTTAAACCTTAAAATCTTTGATTAGTTTTTCACAAAAACTAAACCCTAATTCATGTGAAACCTTAAGCCACAAAACATTATTTTTTATAAACACCGAACCCTAAGTTATTTTTTCCTAGAAACCCTAATTACATAATTTTTGCCCTAAACCCTAATTGGATTAACCAAAAACCCTAAATTACATTAAACCCTAATTTTCTTTAAATCTAAAAGTTGATACATAAACCTAAATTTGCATCTTTATTTGCTTTATTATTAAATGAATATTTATTATATATTTATATCAGTGATTTATTTATATCTTTGATTTATGTCTTTGATGAATGATTTATTTATGATGAATGGTTAGTTGGTTATTTTTATTAATTTATTTTGGTTTCAAGAAATTGTAAGAGGTATGTTTTCATATTTTGGGTACCTCATGTTATGAGCATCATGTAATTTATTTTATTTTAAATTTCATATCAATGTAAAGGACACGTTTCCACCAATTGGTGGATATCCTATTTTATTTATTTTCTTTTGGGCATTGGACAATTGTTAAGGCATATTTCCATCCATGGATGGGTGCCTACTTGTTTGTTTTATTTGGACATTGTTGTGATTTTAATAAAGTATTTATTTATTTTTATGATCACATGTAGTATGGATAATATTATATTAATTAAGAATTTTATAATATTAAGAGTTGAAAAGAAGGCCGGTTCTAATGAACTGGGTGTTGTGGGGGTGCTGGGTCATTCTCACCTTCCCCACACATACCCAACTTTCTGAACCCATTAGAGGGTTGGATATTCCTTAGGAATTGAGTCATCCATCCCTTTCTTTTTCCCAACCTGTCAAGGTGGCGACTCCATTTTCTCTAGGTTAGGCCCATGTTCTCTAAGGCCTCGAGCCTAACAGTGTCGAAGTCGCAAGAATTATTCCACATAGGAGTAGGGGCAAAAATTCCCGCTCACAGTAGCGACTCCTCTTGGGATAAGAGAAGTTGATTTCGTTGGTCTTTTTATTATTCTATTCTTTCTTATTATGAAATTATCCATTGCATCATTTAGCTTGCATTGTGTGCATGAGTTAGGATGCCCGTGTCGCCCGTGTTGTGTCATGTAAGGGATACCATACTTTCACTCAAGATATGGAGATCGATCATGGCATAACTACTCATAGCCTTGTACCATTTGGTATATACTTGCTATTGGAGCCTAAAACCTTTCAACCCAAGACTTAAGCTCATGTAATTGACCAAGTTACTTTCCTTAGGTTTTTACCCCCAATGCTTGTTGTTTGACTATGGTTGATATATCTTGGTGTGAATCATGGCTTATTTAGTTTGTTCTTTTTCTAATATGACCTAAAAGACCAAAGCTATGTTTAAAATTTTCAAATTGATCTTTAGACATAAAACGTTTCCAAAACAAGTCAAAAATTCTTTTCTCATGACCCAAATGCAAAGCCCAAAATCCATTTTTTCTAATATCTTTTTATAATGGACTTAGGAAAAAATTATTTTCACAACCTTTTTTAAAGAGCTTACGAATATTTAGGTCAATTATGAAATACGAAAAATCAATTGCAAGCCTAGCTTATACCAAGAATTGTTAACCATGGGCTTATTTTTGGCATGAATCACTAGTTACTTTTTCAAATAAAGAAATCTATTTATGATGAACGTCTTAATTTTATTTTAATCCAATATAGCATAAAAGCTATTTTAGTTGAGATTCAATGTATTAAAGCTTAATTAATGAAAATTATCATGGACTGACTTCTATATTAGAAAATACAACTATTGATTAAACTGTCAAAGGGAACTTTTCAAAAATAAAATATCCCATGTTAGTATTTTGTTAACCATATACCTAGAAAAAGAGACTCGTCGTTCGTGCGTGGAAGTTATAAGGTTGGAAGGGACATCCTAGCTATCTTTGTTTATTGTTTGTGCATAAGTGCATACATGCATACATACATTTGCATCATATATCATTGATAATTTCTGGCTCACAGCCCTGGATTATAACAGTTCAAAAGCCTATTGACAATCCAACCTACGCCGGTGATGAAGAATCCAGCAGCAACTCAGTTAGCTTCTCACTAAAAGTAATGGAACCTGAGTAGATTCAAAAGATGTTGGATGATGCCATTGAAGTCAAGATGGAAGAATTAAAGGGGGCCCTAGCTGAGATCATGAAAAGTCAAATGGCTGCAATGTTCTGAAGCATCTGTAAGCACCAAGAAAGACAAGGGGAAGGCTAAAGTTGGTTAAGTGTCTTTTGATGATGACAAGATAGTCGTCGATGATGATGACAACTGGGCTCAATACTTCCAAGATCCTCAAGACAAGAAGAAGGAGCCGAAGGTTGTTAAAAGATCAGTTGTGGAGAAAACTAAAACTTCAGATGTTGAGAAGTTGATTACTGACCTGGAAAAAGAAGTTTGAAAAGAAGTTGAAAACCGAAAAAATATTCGAGGTTGACAAATTGTTTGAGCTAGATGAAGAAGTTCCATACAAGTTCAAGATGCCATCCTTTGCAAAGTTTGATGGAACCAAAAATCCTCACCTACATGTGAAGTAGTATATCACTACTATGCAGTCTGCCCGAGCTACTAAGGCTCAAACCCTAAGGTACTTCATGCTCTCATTGGATCCCGTTATCCAAAATTGGTTCAATACCTTAGATGATGGCACTCAAAAAAGTTGGAATATGCTATACAAGACCTTCAACCAACAATATGGATACAATGCTGAATTGGAAATTACTCTAATGGAAGTGGATTCCATTAGAAAAAGGCTGAACGAGAACTTCGTGGACTATGTAAAAAGGTGGGGGAATAAGGTTGCATTGCTCAAAAGAAGGCCTGATGAATTCGATCAAATTAGAATTATTATGAGCGGGGTGTTGCCTAAACTTCGCGAAAGGATGTCTCATACACTCATTTGGGATTTCAAGGACCTTTTACAAGCTGGTCTACAAATTAAAGAGTGGAAAAGAGAGAAGAACTGCTTTTCAGCGAGAAGGAACGAGAAGGAAAACTACCAGTCTAGTAAACAAGGCACACAAAAATTGGTTGATGTTAATGCTACTGGCCAAGGAGGAAGAAGGCAGTTTTTAGAATTGGAGAAGCCGCTATCTTGGGTCCTCAATAAGCTACAAAAGAAGGGATTATTATAACCCTTGAATCCTCATCCTTTGCCTAACCCTCTTCTGCCAAATTTTGACACTAAGGCATTTTGACAGTTCATTAAATGCAAGGACACGACATGAATAAATTTTTGAGGTTGAGGCATAAGATCCAAAATTTGATTGATAATGGGAAGTTGCCCAAGCCCAATAAGCCAAATACTAAAGACAATCCATTGCCAAGGTTCAATGGAGTACCACCACCAGCAACCTTCATGATTGGAACAGGTTTGCATGAAAGTTTTGTCATGTCTTCTTTCCAAGATGTGGATGGAGAAGCAACCAAAGAAGAAGTGGTGTTTAGCAAAATTAAATAAGTTATGGTTGGAAAAGAAGTAGCAATCTGTGTTATGAATGAGTTTTGGGATTTATGCAATAGTGGTGATGATCTTGAACCAAAGAAAGTGGAATGGACCTGGTCCGAACCTGAAGAAGATGAAGTAATGAACACTAGGTCTGGTAAACCTTATGCAAGGCTACCACCCAAGGAAGCAAAAGCTAATAAAGGAAAGGAAATAGAAGTTAGGAGCAAAGAAGAGGAAGATGACACTGTGCTTAAGCAGTTGAAGAGAACCCAAGCAAGTGTTAGCATTTGGGACCTATTGACCACTTCTAAGAAGCACCGTGAAACTATGGCCAAGGCCTTGGCTAGCATGCCAATTTCCACCTCTATAACACCAAAGGAGCTGGTTAACTTCTTGAAAGTTGAAGGAGTGATGAAATGTGATGATATTCAAAGGAAGAGTGAAGTTGATGTAGGAATGGTTTTATTCTTGGATGCGGATTTACCAGAAGAGGGGAGAGATCACATCCGTCCTCTCTTTATCAAAGTAGAAGTCAAAGGAAAAAGGACTCTATGTGTGATGATTGATGATGGGTCCACCATAAATGTTTGCCCACTTAAAATTTTGCCAAAGCTTGCTATTTCGATAAGAGATCTAAGCCCAACTGAGGTAACAATTAGGGCATATGACAATACCAAGTGGCATGCCAAGGGGACATTCAAAGATGTTGTGAAGGTTGGTCCAATTGAATCTATGGTTGAATTTGTGGTTTTGGACATACTCGTTACTTTTGCTCTACTTTTAGGACGACCATGGTTTCATCCTCTTGGTGGAGTTCCTTCCACCCTTCATCAAAAGATCAAGTTCCCTAATGGAGATAAGACAGTGGTCATCCATGCTGAAGATAATGAGGTCGTCAATACTCTAATGATTGAGAGGCCTCTCAATGGTTTCCAAGTAGCTGCAATTTCTGATGATGAAGTAGTGGACTCCAAGGTCTAGAACATGATGAAGAAAGGGCAAGGTCAGTGTGACAATGCTTCCAGATTTCAAGACTCAAACTTCTAAGAAAGGGTTAGGGTATGAAGAAGCCAGCAAAGATGTTTAGCCAAAGAAGAATGAGAAGATGAACTTCCCACCACTTGAAGAGATCTTTGTCAAAGCTCTAGACATGGGACCACTCCAAGGAAAACCCAAGCCAATTATTTTCATGGGAAAGTTGATCCTGGGTTTTAAAATTTTTGCTGATGTTGCCAAGCTAGTGGAACAAGTGAAGAAAGAGCTCACCCTGCCAGTCGACAAGAAGCCCAATCTGAAAGGGGAGAAGGAAGCTGTCCTGAAAGCCGAGAAGACTCCAGAGGAGATTGCTACCATGGTTGAAGAGAAGTTTAAAGATGTTCTGCTTTATGATTTTAAGAATAATGATTTTGATTTTGATTTTAAATTGTCTGCTGTGTATGAGGATGATCGTGTTTTCTTTTCCAAAATGAATGCAATAAAGCTTGATTTTGCTTACTTGTATGATGTTTCTTCTTATGGTTGCATACATTCAAATAATGGTTACATGAGCATCTTTAATATTAACTCTGTCGATACACAATCATTAAATTTGGGAACAACAAAAAATCCTAAAAATATTAGCATAGCATCCGACCTTACTCCTGATGAGAGAGAGAGAGATTTGAAAAAATATTTAAAAAATATGAAGAAGTTTTTACTTGGTCTTATGACGATATGCCTAGAATAGATCGAGACATAGCCGAACATCTTATTCCTACTTACACTCACATGAAACCTGTCAAACAAAAGCTCAAGCGTTTAAGATCGGAATGGGCTGAATTGGTCAAAGAAGAGGTCACTAAACAAATACAAGTAAAGTTTCTTAAACTGATAGATTATCCAGATTGACTAGCCAACATAGTACCCATGCCAATGAAAGATGGAAGAATTAGCGTCTATGTGAACTATAGAGACTTAAACAAGGCTTTCCTAAAGATGATTTTCCTTTACCCCATATAGATGTCCTAATTGATAGTGCAACTTCTAGCGTGCTACACTCCTTTGTAGATGGATTTTTTGGATACAACCAAGTGTTAATGGCCCAAGAGGATAAAGCTAAAACTGCCTTCATTACTACATGGGGTATATTCTATTATAGGGTGATGTCATTTGGGTTAAAAAAATGTTAGAGCAACCTATTAAAGGATGGCCACCACCTTGTTTCATGATATGATGCATAAAGAAGTCAAAGTGTATGTTGATGATATGATGGTAAAATCGGACACAAGGGAGCAGCACTTCCAAAATTTAGAGTTATTCTTCGAGCGAGCAATGAAATATAAGCTAAGGTTAAACCTGAAGAAGTATGTGTTTGGGGTTACCTCAGGCAAGTGTTGGGACATGTGGTTGGCCCAAATGGCATTGAGATTCACCCTGACAAGGTTAAGGTGATCAAGGATATGCCAACCGCTAAGATGAAAAGAGAAGTTCGGGGGTTTATTGGCAGATTGCAATACATTAGTAGGTTTATAGCAAAGCTCACCATGATCTGTGAACCTATCTTCAAATTGCTTAAAAGGAATTAGCCAGTCAAGTGGAATGAAGAATGTCGAAAGGCCTTTGAGCATATAAAGGAGTATCTGCTAAATCCTCCTATTTTGAAACCACCTAAACATGGTAAACCCTTGTTACTATACTTAGCAGTAGAAGAAGAGTCAATAGGAGCCATGCTAGCCCAAGCAGATGAGTCGGGGGTTGAACATGCAGTCTACTATTTGAGTAGAAAGCTCTTACCTTATGAAATTAAGCATAGTATCATTGAAAAGACCTGTATAGCTATGGCTTGGTCTTCTAAGAAGTTGCAGCATTACTTTCAATCTTATAGTGTACAAGCAATTTCTAGGCTGGATCCGATGAAGTACTTAAGGGAGACACCCTCTTTGATCAGGAAGTATGGATGATGGTTGGTAATATTGGAAGAATTTAAGATTGAGTATGTAACCAGAAAAACAATCATAGGTAGAGCAGTGACAAAATTCCTAGCCCAACAACCATCACTTGATAGTGAAGAGTTAGTTTAGGAATTTCCTAATGAACATTTAGAGGCCACAGAAGTACAAGGATGGAAAATGTATTTCAATGGAGCAGTGAATAGGAAAGGAGCAGGTTTGGGATTCATACTAGAATCACCTGAAGGGGAACTTATCCCTTTAGCCAAGAAGTTGAAGTTTAGGACGACCAATAATATGGTGGAGTATGAAGCATGTATTTTTGGTTTGGAAACCCTGATGATTATGAAGGTGGATAAGATGCAAGTCTTTGGTGATTCATTTCTAGTAGTATCCCAAGTAAATGGAGAGTGGGAGTTAAAATAAGAGAAGCTAAAACCATACCACCATTACTTGACCATGATGAAGAAGAATTTTAAGGAGTGTAGGTTTATACACCTACTAAGAGAAGAAAACCAGATGGCTGATGCCCTAGCCACATTGGCTTCAGTATGAAAAAATCCTATCAATTTATTTCTTAAGCCTCTGGTTTTGACCAGTTCATCAACTCCTTGCTATGAATATGAGACAATCATGAAAACTGATACAGACTATGATGCATGGTATGACACTATAAGGCAATTTTTGGAGGATAAGGAATACCCATTGGGGGCAACAAGGGAAGAGAGATGAGCCATAAGGTGATGGTCCTTACAATACATCACCTTTCATGGAGAGTTGTATCGAAGATGGCCTGATGGGGTGCACTTGAGGTGCTTGAGGAAGCCTGAAGTTGAGCACATCATATTGGAAATACACGCGGGAAGTTGTGGTCCACACATAAGTGGTTTAGCCTTAGTTAAGAAGATAATTCAACAAGGTTACTATTGGTTGACAATTGAGAGAGAATTTGTGAAGAAGTGTCAGCAACGTCAGATGTATGGTAATTTAAATCACATGCCTCCTGAAGAATTACACTTTATGTCTTCACCCTGGCCTTTTGCAACTTGACGGATTGACATTATAGGAGAGATACATCCGACAGCTTCAAATGGTTGAAGTTTTATTATAGTAGCAGTGGATTATTTTTCAAAATGGGTTGAGGCTGAGTCTTTCAACAAACTGGGGGCAAGGAAAATGGCTAGATTTATTGAAAAGAATCTCATCTGCAGGTATGGGGTCCCGCACAGTGTGATATCAAACAATGGGGTACAGTTTCAAAGTGCAGTTAAGGACTTATTCTCAAAGTACCAAATCCATCATCATCGATTCTTCCCTTTGTAGACCAAAGCAACAAACAAGACAATTAAGCAGATTCTGTAATATCCCAAGGTATGCCCTAGAAGTTTTAATACAATTGTTGTTTGATTTGAATTAAATGTATTTATGTTGTTGCAAAGGAAATGATTGTGTTAATGGAATGTATATGTTGTATATATGTTAGTATAAATAACATATACATAAGTCAAAATGGAGAGTCAAGGGATGAAGATATTTATTTGGTTAGTGGTGAAATTACTAAAGGGCATGCTATATGAAAGGAAGTTTAATTATGTTAAAGAGGGCATTTAGGTAATTTTCTTTTGAAATTGCATGGTGGAGGTTTAAAGAGAAGAGAAAGTTGACTTTGTTTCTTCATTTTCTTTTCTTTTCAAGTGGTGGCCGGCCATTCTTAAGACAAGAGAGCAAGAGAAAGGTTTTGAATTCTAAGAGCATATTGAAGGAGTTTTCAAGGAATTAAGTGGAAATCCAAGAAGTTTTATTATTTTGGTAAGTTCTTTCTCTTGATTCCTTTTTGTTATTTTGAGTTGTTTGTAAGTTTGATTGTGATTTTGATAGTAAGGTTGTGTTGATGGTTATATGTTGGAATATAATTGATTTAATTAACTATGGTGTTCGTTTTGGTTTGAAGATGATAAGTTAAGTGGATGTTGATATTAAAAGAATAAGAGTGATGTTGGTTTTAGGGTTTTGAAGTGGTAAGTGATAAATTGTATTGTATTATGTTGAATTAGGTTTTGAAAGAAGGCTTTTGCCCTAATTTGAGAAGTGAAGAATTCTTGGAAAAAGAAAGTGTTTAGAGTTGTATAAGTGATGCTTAAGGTAAGTACAAACTATATTGTTGTATATGTGCATATGATGTTTAAACTTAACACACACTTGTTTGTAAATGTGTTAAGGAATCAAATGTATTGTTAATGTATATTAGTAATGTGAATATTGTGATGAGCATGTAAAGTAAGGGTTAATGATGTTGATTATGTCCATTTGAATAAGGTTATGTGGTGTACAATGTGATATAATTCAACTAAAGGAGATCTGGCTTTGTTAAAAACCTTTAGCCATGAGAGACACTGCCAAACTAAAGAAGAGACACAGGCAAGACTAAAGATTTTTGGGAGACATGGCCAAGTTTAAGGAAATTTGGCCGTGTTGGATCAATTTTGGAGAGACACGGCCACTGGCTTGGCCGTGTCCCTTGACTGTGTTTGCTACTGCCTGATTTCTTTCATTTTGGTTTCTTTGGATTTAAGGGAGACATGGCCAAGCTAGGGGAGTCTTGGCCTTGTTGAAGCTTGAATTGAGAGACACGGCCACAAGCTTGGTCATGTCCCTTGAGTGTGTTAGCTACTGTGATTGTTTCTTGCTTTTCTTACATTGTTTTGATTCTTCAAAGATCCTTTTGTATCTAAACCTAAAAGTAAACACTCTAAACACTTTTAAAACAAAGAATGATCTAAACAAATGCATGTGGAAGATTACAAATGAATGAATAATGTAAAGTGTTAGGTATATATATATGATACTATATGAACAATGTTATGTTTTATGCATTGTGCATCTTGGGAATGGTAATGTGTTATATGAATAATGTACTTTGAAATGTTATATCAATGATGCTATATGTGTAATATGAATTGAGATATGATATGATATGAGGCCATTGTGATTGGTTATGATAACTCAAATATGATGTGAAGCCATTGTGATTGGCTATGATGATTCAATTGAAAGACATAAGGCATGTTTGCCTAATTGATGATGAGAATTGAGAATGAAATAATAAATGAATTGTGTGTCTAATGTGTTATTCATTTTCAGAGTTTTGTTGTTGGTGGCATAATGGTAACAATCTCTTGAAGTTAGGTTGGATTTGATCCTTGAAGCCTAATTGAGATGTTACAACCCTTGAAGCTAGGTTGGGTTGGTTCTTGAAGCCAAGTTGGGTTGATACTTAGCATGCTTTGTTCCCCTTGAAGCTTGGTTGAACCTAATCCTTGAAGCCTAGTTGGGTTTATGATAATGATAAATGTGATAACAAAACCAAAGCATTAACTCTGAAAATGGAATGGCATATTAGTGTGTTTTGGGCCCATGCTTGTCTTTGTATTTAATGTGATTCATTAATGGTAAAATTGATGAAACTATGAAGATGTAATATGAATGTTGTTATGACATTGAACAAAGTATGATGTGGAGATGTGATATTCTTTTAAATGATGTATGAGATTAACTGTGACATTATATCATATTAAAGCATCATGTTAGTATACTGTGTACTACTAAGCCGTTGGCTTAGCGCGATAGTGTTTGATCGCGCAGGTGACAGAGTTGAACCTGAGAGCTCTTCGAGACCAAGTGAGACTAGACATTGAGGATTTTCTTTTGGGACTTAAAGATCAGAGAAGAGCTGCCTCATGTATATATATTCTATGTTTTGTAATCTTTGATTTATAACATATTTGTAATAACTTCCGCTGTGAATTAATAAATGTTTTTATATATGGTGTCTTTTGGATTTCTTTTAAAATGTTTGAGATTGGTTTCACTTATTTACAAAGATATTTGTTGTGTATTATTTTAAAACTGTGGCATTTTCTATATTCAGTATATGTATATTACTATCGTTTAAGCATGCTTGGTACGTATACGGGATATGGGGGTGTTACAGATTCTATCCAAGAGGACCAAGACATACAAGAATTGGTTAGAGATGCTTCCTTTTGCTTTGTGGGGATACAAAATAAATGTGCGAACGCCAACTAGAATGACACCGTTCTCTTTGGTTTATGGAATGGAAGCAATGTTGCCAATTGAGATAGAGATCAAGTCGTTAAGAGTGGTCCTGGAAGCTGAACTGCCTGAGACAGAGTAGGTAGTGAGTAGATACACACAGTTAGCTTTATTAGAAGAGAGGAGGTTAAAAGCACTGTATCAGCATCAGCTGTATTAAAAAAAGATAGCTCGGACCTATAATAGAAGGGTTAGGCTCAGAAAGTTCAAAGTCAATGACTTAGTGTTGAAGCAATGTAAGCCTAATATCTCTGAACTAAGAGGACAATTTAGGCCTAGTTGGGAAGGACCATATATTGTAAAGCAAGTCATGAACAAGGGTGAAGTCAAGTTATCAGACATGGACAGGAATAAGTTTAGTGAGCCAGTGAACATTGACAAGTTGAAGAGGTTTTATGTATAAAAAAAGGAGCTTGCTAGGTTGAAAACCCAAAAAAGGATGGCCTAGGCAAAAGATAGAGTAGTTTTGAAAACCCGAAAGGGCAAGCTAGGCAACAATTAGGGCTAAGCGAGAGAAAATTGTCAATTAGAAAACCCGAAAGGGCTAGTTGGTAACAGGAATGATCTTGTGTATGCTGGCTTTATGTTTAGTTGTTCCCCAATTTAATAAAATAGAATTAATATTAAAATTGTTCTATGTGCACTATTTTAAGTATTTGATCAAATATGGATAAAACAAATAAACACAATAGTGAAAGGTAATGACAAATTATAAAAGGAAAAGAAACATCTCTTATTATTGTTTTCATTATTTTTATATCCTAACAATATCCTTTTAAAGAAATTAACAAATGTAAAATATATGGCAGATGATAAGTTTAGCGTGCAAGCCAGCTTTGCTTCAGTCGATCCAAGAAGGCTTCAGTCAGACAAGGCATGTCCAAATCAGGAGTAAACTCAGAACATCGAGGCTCGGCTCCATACTGATGGTCAAGTCAGCGAGGATCATAGCAAGTACCTCATGAAGAGCAGCAAGAGGAACATACATTAAATACATCGAATGGTGATACGAGAAATCTTCTACCAAGGCACTAACCAACGGATGTTGACTGCAGTGCGTGAGTAGATCCAGTCAACCTAGTCGACATATGAAGAAGCAGGATGGAGTAGTTTTCTAGCAGAGTGATATCGTGGCAGATATCTAGCAAAATGCATGGATGGAGTGTCGAGCAAGCAGAGACACTCCTGAAGCCAAATCTGTAAGCACAAGAAAAAAATTTAAAAAAAAAGGCCTGTTAGGTCAAAAATCCGCAAGGATGGCCTGAGCAAAAATTAGGGTGATTCGCTAGTTCTAAAAACCAGTAAGGGCGGTCTAGGCAAATATTAGAACTGATATATAAAAAAATAAGAAAAAGATCCACTAAATTGAAAACCTGTAAGGGTGGCTTAGGCAAAATAAGGACAACTCGCTAGTTCCAAAAACCTGCAAGAGCGAACTAGGTAAAAATTAGAGCAATAAAAAAAGAAGGCCTAAATTGAAAACCCGAAAGGGTGGTTTAGGCGGTTACCTGAAGCAACAACAGTCTCCTTGCCAATCTCCTTAATAATCCTGATTTAAATTGGTCCAGTTCAACTAAAGTCTCAGCTAAGATCACAGGAATTGGCGACAAGCCTCCTTCCATTTGGTCTATGATATCCAATACTCATGGATCGATATCGCCATTGGAAGAAACAAGTAAGAATTGACCAAGCAAGAAGAGACAAAACATGTGTCCCCAAGTTTTGGTAGGAGCCAAGTGAGAAGTGCAAAAGTCAATCAAGGGACCAAGCAGAATTTTCTCACCTCTTGTCAATTGCAAAACTTCAGATTTTGACAGTTGAAAAAGCATCTGCATCTTGTGTTGAGTTTTGGAACCAAGTATGGGCAACGCCATTGGTTGGTCACTCAGATATCTAAGAATAGTCTCAAATTCCTCAATTATAGGACATATCTCAAAGTTATTTATCTTAAAAGTCCTAGTTTTTTAATCCTAAAAGGAAGCAATGGCATGTAGAAATGATTGGTCTAATTTGACATTTTGGGAACACTTCAAAACGTTAAGTTAAGACCATGACATTTGTTCCCACTGTGTTGCCTCGATAATTTTGAATAAATTTTTCATCTTCTTTAAATTACTTTCGGGCATAGTGACTGTAGACCCTTAATTTTTAATCCAGTCCAGTCCAAAAATTTTAAAACAGTCCGAAATAATTTTTTGTGGTATATATTATTAATTTTAATATTTATTATTAATTTTAATTTATTTTAATTATTAATTATTATTTATTTTATTATTTATTTTATTATTTATTTTATTTATTTTTAAATAATAATAATATATAAATAAAAATAATAAAAAAATATAATAAAAATCGGCGACAATAAAATCGGCGATGAAATTCACTAGCAACGAATTGGCTTGAGCCAATTCGCCACAGGAAACACCTGGGACAAATTGGCCACAGGCAAAACTTGCGGCGAATTGGTTAGGGGCCAAAAATTTGTGGCAAAAATGCAGCTCCCCGTAACAAGTTTTTGCCAGCGTAGTGCCACACGGCAGTAGCTCGGCCCGCGCGCAGTTTTTTTGAAATCCTATTTTACTTGATTTTTGATTTTATTTCCAAAATAATTTTTATTTCCTTAATCAATTAGTATTAGTTTTTTTTTTTCTTATAAATACCACATTAAAGACACACAGTTGAGGAGGATCGGACTTTTGGGATTGGGACTTTTGGAATTTTATTCAAGAACTATTCAAATTCTTTTTGGCAGTTTTTTTCCAATCTCAAGCTTGAAGGATCAAGAGACAGCAAACAACATACAATCTTTCAAAGGAAGCACCCACTGTCTTTGTTATTGTTCAACCAGAATTCAAAATTGTGGTGGAACCAACAATGGAGGTTTGAATTTCTATTTACTTATTTTTGTTTACAGTATGCCTCATCACTCAATTGGATCAATTATTTAAACATACAATAGATGATGTTTTTGTTAGGCAAATTGATAAATTACTTTAATTACCATCTAAAACTCTATTTAAAACCCTAAAAAGTATTTTTTTCAAAACCCTAATACCTTAATACCCGTAAAACTAATTTTTAAAATATAAAACCCTAATTACACTTTTCTAAAACCACAAAATAATAATTTGTTTTCTTAAAACCCTAACCAAATCTATTTTTCTGAGATTCACAGTAGCCTATTCTTTCCAAATACCTAACTTAAAATTCTATTTTTATGATCTTTAATCTTATTTATTTAAACATTAAATTTTAATATTATTTTCATACAACTTTTGAAATCCTAAATCCAAAACATCCATTCCTTATATTCAAATCCTAATTTATTTCAAAGCTAATCTCTAATTCAATCATCCAGTAGCCATATTATTTCTTTTTATATTAAATGTTTCTCAATTGATTAATCTAGTATTTACAAAACCCTAATTGTTAAACATAAAACTCAAGAAATCCTAATTGATGCACAAACCCTAAATTTATATACTTACTATTTTATTTAAATTAGAAGGATGTTTATTATATATTTTGATTGATGTTTGATGTCTTTGACGAATGATTTATTTATAATGAATGATTGGTTATTTTTGTTGATTTACTTTGGTTTTAAAATAATGTAAGAGGTATGTTTCCATGTTGTAGGTATCTCATGTCATGAACATCATGTAATTTAGCTTATTTTAATGTTTTGGATCAATGTAAAGGATACGTTTCCACCTTTCAGTGGGTGTCCTTGTTTTATTAGTTTTTGTTATAGATTTGTGTCTTGTTTATTATGATAATTATTGTTTTATTTAGGTATTTTGTTAGTTTTTATCGGTTTGTTTAGTGTTTTCATTAATTTTGGTAGTTTTAGTTTATTTCAGTGTTTATGTTGTTTTTGATCTAGTTTTTAGTATGGTGTTTATGTTTTGTTGGTTATTGTTTATTTACTTTTTGTTTAAAGTTTGTTTGAAGTTTTGTCTTAGGTTAAAAAGCCAAGGAACCAAGACTGAAGGAAAAATGGATAGTAGCTGACACATGCAGAGGACACGGCCAAGTCACTGGCCGTGTCCCATATCAAACTAAGGAGAAGACTAAGACACAGTAGCTGACACAGGCAGAGGACACGGAAAAGTCACTGGCCGTGTCCCATACCAAGTTAAAGAAGAAGAGCAAGTCACAGAGAAGGACACAAGCAAGGGACACGGCCAAGCTTGTGGCCGTGTCCCTCCAAAAAGGCTCCAACACGGTCAAGTCATTCCAACTTGGCCGTGTCTCACTTAGTTCCAAAGGAAAAGAATATTAAAATTAAACAGAAGCAAACACAGGCAAGAGACACGGCCAAGTCACTGGCCGTGTCACTCCAAAGACCACCAACATGGCCAAGTCTCATCCAACTTGGTCGTGTCTCTCATAAACCAAAGACGTAGCGGATTTTTAAAGCGGAGAATTCATATAAAAGAGAAAAAGAAGCTAGGGTTTAGGGTGTTGAGATTTTGAGAGCAAATTGAGCCGTCAAAGAGATTTAGGTTTTGATAACTTTGTTTTCTTTGATTTTTAATTACACTTTGGATTAAACTAGTTAGATTAGATTGTTCATGTCATTGATACATCCTTCTTGCAAGATTTGAATAAGAGATTCTTCAGAAGCTTCAAGGAGTTTGTAATTTGGTTTTGTTCTTGAACTTATTCTCTTTATTTTTATTAGAATTGTATTTATGGATATTATCATGTCTAAATTGATTTCTTTGATTATTAATAAGATGAGTATGTTTGATAGCAATATGAACTAATTTGATCTAGTCTAGGGTTTGTATGGATTTGCTATGATTGTATGAATTGGTTATTACTCTTAACTCAATTATTTCTTTAAGCCTTTATTGAATGAAATATTGTTAATATATAATTGATTGGCCACCAATTATGTGTTTTAGGTATTAGATGATGGATTGAGAGATGAAGTCTAATGCTGGAACAATTCAATTAAGGACTTAGGTGAATTAGAGATATAACCTAGGAAAAGATTATTTCAATTGGAACAAGATTATTTGAGAGAGGTTTGAATGCGAGAGCTTATTTCCTTTATTCAATTAATTAAGTTGCTTGAGATTTAATCTTTGAAATTAAATTGGTTAAGAGGAATAATCGTTCATACATATTAGTAGCAGAGAAGTGCAAACCCTAGACCTTTCTATTAAGTGAATCAAAACATCAGCTTAATTTACTTTTATTTGTTTTAAACTTCAATCAATCTTCTTCATTAGTAACAATTTAAATTTTCTTCATTACTTGTTATTTATAATCTGATAATCAATTAGCCACTT
Organism: Garcia nutans; assembly: GCA_947685225.1. Lineage (NCBI taxonomy): Eukaryota > Viridiplantae > Streptophyta > Magnoliopsida > Malpighiales > Euphorbiaceae > Garcia > Garcia nutans. The sequence continues at coordinate 6,606,946 of CANTUV010000024.1, read as the reverse complement.
TAGCTTCCTTGTGAGACGACCTTGGGGCGATCACCTTTGCTACAGCTACCTCATATACTTGCGAGTGACGCTTTGTGCTAGAGTTAATTCGAGCGCAATAGTCCTATTTAGTTTTAGATATTATATGATGTAAGAACATGTTTTCATCCTCGGATGGGTGTCCATTTATTTGTTTTGTTTGGAAATTGTTATGGTTTTAATATATATTTACTTATTCTTATGATCGTATGTAGTATGGATAATATTGTTATATTTAAGAATTTTATAATATTAAGACCTGCAAAGGAGACCAATTCCAATGAGCCAGGTGTTATGGGGTTGCTAGGCCGTTTCTCACCTTTTCCATACGTACCCAACTTTTTGAACCCATTTAGGGGGTTGAAAATTCCTTAGAAATCGAGTCATCCACCCCTTTCTTTTTTTCAGCTTGTCCGAGTGGCGACTCCATTTTCTCTGCATTTAGGCCCGTGCTCTCTAAGGCCCGGGGGCAAAAATCTCCGCTCACAGTGGCGACTCCACTGGGGATAAGAGGTTGATTCCATTGGTCTTTTTATTATTCTATTCTTTCTTATCATGATATTATCCATTACATCATTTAGTTTGCATCATGTGCATGAGTTAGGACGCTTGTGATACTCGTGTTGTGTTATGTAAGGGATATCATACTTTCACTCAAGGTATGGAGATCATGCATGGCATAACCACTCATAGTCTTGTACCTTTTAGGTATATACTTGCTATGGGAACCTAAGCCTTTCAACCCAAAGACTAAAACTCATGTAATTGGCCTAGATACTTTCCTTAGGTTTTTACCCCAAATGCTTGTAGTTTGACTATGGTTAATTTATCTTGGTTTAAATCATGGCTTATTTGGTTTGTTCTTTTTCTAATATGACCTAAGTACATTGTAAGCTCAAAATAAATTTTTCTTTAGAGTCCAAAAGACCAAAGTTATTTTCAAAACTTTTCAAGATGGTCTTTGGACATAAAAATTTTCTAAAAACAAATAAAAAATTCTTTTCTCATGACTCAAATACAAAGTCAAAAATTCATTTTTTCTAAAAATCTTTTTACAATGGGTTTTTCAAACAAAACTATTTTTGCATTTCATCCAACCTTTTCTTACGAAGAACTTACAAATTATTTAGGTCAATTACGAAATACCAAAAATCAATTGTAAGCCTAGTTTATACTAAGAATTATTAATCATGGGCTTGTTTTTGGCATGAATCATTAGTTACTTTTTTAAGTGAGAAATCTATTTATAATAAACCTCTTAATTTAGTTTTAATTCAATATAGCATAAAAGCTACTTTAGTTGGTTGAATGGATTAAAACCTAATTAATGGGAATTATCATGAACTGATTTCCATTTTTGAAAATATAACTATTGGTTGAAACGTCCAAGGAAATTATTCAAAAATAAGATACCCCATGTTGGTATTTTGTTAACCATATTACCTAGGAAAAGAGACTTGTCATTCGTGTGTTGAAGTTATAAGGTTGAAAGGAACGTCCTATTTATCCTTGTTTGTTTATTGTTTGTTCACACATGCATACATGCATACATACATTTGCATCACATATCATCAATCCTTTCTAGCTCACAACCTTGGATTACAACAGTTCAAAAGCTTATGACAATCCGACCTACGCCAGAGACAAAGAATCCAGCAGCAACTCAATTACTTTCTCACCAAAAGCATTGGAGCCCGAACAAATTCAAAGAATGGTGGACGATGCCCTCAATGCTAAAATGGAAGAAATAAAGGAGAACCTGGCTGAGACCATGAAGAACCAATTGGCTACAATTTTAGGAAACAATGTTGAAGCATCTACTAGCACTAAGAAGCCAAAGGACAAAGGGAAGACTAAGGTTGATGAAGTGGTTTTTGATGATGATAAGGTAGTCATCAATGATGATGATGACTGGGCTCAATACTTCCATGATCCTCAAGAAAAGAAGGAGTTGAAGGTTGTTAAAAGATCAGTTGTGGAGAAAACTGAAACTTCAGATGTTGAAAAGATGATTGCTGACCTAGAAAAGAAGTTTGAAAAGAAGCTAAAAATCGAAGAAATGTCTGAGGTTAACAAATTGTTTGAGCTAGATGAGGAAGTTCCATACAAGTTCAAGATGTCATCCTTTGCAAAGTTTGATGAAACTGGAAATCCTCACCTCCATGTGAAGCAGTAAACCACTGCTATGCAGTCTTCCCGAGCTACTAAGGCTCAAGCCCTAAGATACTTTATGCTCTCATTGGATTCAATTATCCAAAATTGGTTTAATACCTTAGATTATGGCACTCAAAAGAGTTGGGATCTGCTATACAATGCCTTCATCCAACAATATGGATACAATGCTAAATTAGAAGTTACTCTAATGGAGGTGGAGTCCATTAGACAAAGGTCAAATGAGAAATTTGTGGACTATATAAAGAGATAGAGGAATAAGGTTGCATTGCTCAAGAGAATGCCTTATAAATCCAATTAAATTAGAATGATTATGAGAGGATTGTTACCTAGCCTCGTGAAAGGATATCGCATACACTCATTTGGGATTTCAAGGACCTTTTGCAAGCTAGTCTACAAATTGTAGAGTGAGAAAGAGAGAAGAATCATTTTTCAATAAGAAGGAACAAGAAAGGAAACTACCTGTCTAGTAACCAAAGCATGCAAAAGGCAGTTAATGTTAATGCTACTGGCCAAGAAGGAAGAAGCCAGTTTTCAGAATTGGGGAAGCCGCTGTCTTGCGTTCTCAATAAGCTACAAAAGAAGGGACTGTTACAACCCTTAAATCCTCGTCCTTTGCCTAACCCTCTCCCACCTAATTTTGACACTAAGGCATTTTGTCAATTTCATCAAATGTAAGGGCATGACATGAATAGATGTATGAGGCTGAGGCATGAGATCCAGAATTTGATTGATAGTAGGAAGCTCCCAAGCCCAACAAACCAAGCACCAAAAACAATCTAAGGTTCAATAGAGTACCACCACCGGCAACCTTCATGATTGAAGGAGGTTTGCATGAAAGTTTTGTCATGTCTTCTTTCTAAGATGTGGGTGGAGAAGCAACCAAAGAAGAAGTGGTGTTTAGTAAAATTGAAGAAGCTATGGTTAGTAAAGAAGTAGTAATCTGTGTTGTGACTGAGTTTTGGGATTCAAGTGATAGTGATGATGATCTTATACCCAAGAAGAAGGAATGGACCTGGTCTGAGCCCAAAGAAGATGAAGTAATAAACACTAGATCTGGTAAGCCTTACGCAAGGCCACCACCTAAGGAATTAGAAGCTAATAAAGGAAAAGAAGTCAAAGTAGGGAACAAAGAAGAGGAGATGATATTGTGCTTAAGCAGTTAAAGAGAACCCAAGTAAGTGTCAATATTTAGGACTTATTGGCTACTTCTAAGAAGCACCATGAAACTATGGCCAAGGCCTTGGTTAGCATGCCAATTTCCACCCCTATAACACTGGAGGAGCTGATTAACTTCATAAAAGTTAAAGGAGTGATGAAGTGTGAAGAGGTTCAAAAGAAGAGCAAAGTTGACATGGGAATAGTATCTTTCATAGATGCAGATTTACCAGAAGAGGGGAGAGATCACATCCGCCCTCTCTTTATCAAAGTAGAAGTCAAAGAAAAAAGGACCCCATGTGTAATGGTTGATGATGGGTTCTCCATAAATATTTTCCCATTTAAAATTTTACCAAAGCTAGCTATGTCAACAAGAGATTTAAGCCTAACTGAGGTAACCATTAGGGCTTATGAAAATACCAAGAGGCACACCGAAGGGACATTCAACGCCGTTGTAAAGGTTGGTCCAATTAAATCTATAGTAGAATTTGTGGGTTTAGACATACCTGTTACTTTTGCTCTACTTTTGGGATGACCATGGTTCCATCCTCTTAGTGGAGTTCCTTCCACCCTTCATCAAAAGATCAAGCTCCCTAACAAAGATGAGACAGTGGTCATCAAGGCCAAGGCTAATGAGGTTGTTAATTCTCTAATGATTGAGAGGCCTCTCAATGGTTTCTAAGTAGCTACGATTTCTAATGATGAAGTAATGGACTCTATGGTTTTGAACATGATGAAGAACATGAGATATCTTCCTAGTGCTAGTCTTGGAAAGGGTAAGGCCGGTGTGACAATGCTTCTAGATTTCAAGACTTAAACTTCCAAGAAAGTGTTAGGGTATGAAGAAGCTAGCAAAGATGTTCATCCAAAGAAGAATGAGAAGATGAGCTTCCCACCACTTGAAGAGATCTTTGTCAAAGCTCCAGACATAGGACCACTCCAAGCAAAGCCCGAGCCAATCATGTTCATGGGAAAGTTGATTCCGAGTTTTAAAATTTTTGCTGATGTTGCCAAGTTAGTAGAACAAGTGAAGAAAGAACTCACCCTGCCAATCAATAAAGAGCCCAATCCGGAAGGGAAAAAGGAAGCTATCCTGAAAGCCGAGAAGATTCCATAGGAGACTACTGCCCTAGTTGAAGAAAAGTTTGAAGATGTCCTACTTTATGATTTTGAAAACAAAGACAATGATTTTGTTTTTGATTTTGATTTTAATTTATCTACTTTGTATGAGGATGATGATGTTTTCTTTTCCAAAATGAATGCAATAAAGTCTAATTTTTCTTACTTGTGTGATGTTTCTCCTAATGGTTGCATACATTCAAATAGTGGTTACATGAACATCTTTAATATTAACTCTGTCGATACATATTCATTAAATTTGGGAACAATCAAAAAATCCTAAAATTATTAGCATAGCATCCAACCTTACTCCTGATGAGAGAGAGAATTGAAAAAATATTTAAAAATATGAAGAAATATTTGCTTCGTCTTATGAGGATATGCCTGGAATAGATCGAGACATAGCCAAACATCTGATTCCTACTTACACTCACATGAAACCTATCAAACAAAAGCTTAGGCGGTTAAGACCTGAATGGCTGAATTGGTTAAAGAAGAGGTCACTAAATAAATACAAGTAAAGTTCCTTGAAGTGATAGTTTATCCAGATTGGCTAGCCAACGTAGTACCCATGCCAAAGAAAGATGGAAGAATTAGGGTCTGTGTGGACTATAGAGACTTAATCAAGGCTTCCCCCAAAGATGATTTTCCTTTACCTCATATAAATGTCCTCATTGATAGTGCAGCCTCTAGTGTGCTATACTCATTTATAGATGGATTTTTTAGATACAACCAAGTGTTAATGGCCCAAGAGGATAAAGCCAAAACTGCCTTCATTACTACATGGGGTATATTTTGTTATAGGGTGTTGCCGTTTGGATTAAAGAATGCTGGAGAAACCTACCAAAGGATGTTTAATAACTAGAGTTTTGCATATACTAGTTTAGTTAGTTGAGAAATATTTTAAAGGTAATAACATAGCTACTGTATATTTAAAAGATTTATAGTTTTGGAAGTTTTTTATGAAAATAATGCTACTATGATTTAAAAAAATAGGTTTGATTAGGGTTTTAAGCAAACAGATTATTGTTTTGGTTTTTAGAAAGGTTTAATTAGGATTTCAAATTTGAAAAACATGTTTTAAGGCTATTAAAATTTAGGGTTTTACGGTTAAGATATTAGGGTTTTATGGTTTGAAATCTTGATTCTATAGATTATGGTTTTGAATTTATAATTTGATGCTTTTGTGTGATTAAAGTTGAGTGTTCTATTAATATTGACTATATCAACTACTTATGTATTTTTAGGTGAAACAAATATAGAAAGCCAAATTCATTGTTGAAAGATTAAAATAGCTCACTGAATAAAATTATAACAAAATAGCTACTGTGAAGGTTTGAAAACAAAGTTAATTAAGATTTAGGGTTTGAATAACTTAGGGTTTATGAAATTAGATTTGTATTTTGAATGATTATATTATTTACTTTAATTAAGACCTTAAGTATTGTATGAATCAATTTATGCTACTGCCTAAACTAAATTGAAGGAAGAATTAAATAACTAAGGCAGTGTGATGATGGCTTAAAAGATGAAGATGATTAATGATTTAATAAACTAAAGTTAGAACAATTTACCTACGTTTGAAGGCTCTACTAAATTGAAAAAATTGAACCAAGTTGTTGCCTACTTCAGATTTGGTTTTGGTTGAGCCAAGTAATCTGAAGATGAAGATGATTGATTGCCTCCTTTGATTGTTGTCTCTTGAATTTCTCCTTGCTTGCTAGGGTTTTCTTTTGGCCGAAAGAATTTAAGAGTCCTAAGTTTGGTTCCAAACTTCTTTTTCAAAAGATCCAAGTTCCATCCCAAAAGTCCATATCCCTTTCTGAAGTGTTTTAATGTGGTATTTACAGAAAAAATCCAAACCTAATTCTAATTGCCTAAGGAAATTAAAACCATTTAGGAAAAGAAATCAAAACCAAATAGAATTCGGTTTTGGAAAAAACTGTGCTGGAAAAAACTGCACTGGCAAAAGTTGCTGGGGGTTACGGGCGGGCAGTGAGAATTGCGTGCAAGCGGGTGCGAGCTGGGGCGCAGGCTAGCCAATTCATCACAGGAATTTCCTGCAGCGTCTTGTGATGAATTGGCTTGTGCCCAATTCACCGCAGGAAATTTCTGCGGCGAATTGGCCCAAGCCAATTCACTTTCGATGATGAAAATTTTTCGTCGCCGATTCTTCCGTTGCCGATTTTTTTTTATTTATTTATTTATTATTTATTTATTTAAATTTACTAATATTAACTTTTTATTTTTATTAAAAATTATAAATAATAAATACTAAAATAAATATTATTTAATTAAAATACAACAAAAATTATTTTAGACTATAAAAAATATTGGACCAGACTGGGTCAAAAAATAAGGGTCTATAGTTTGCCCCATACTTGAGCGATCTGAGACTACGACAATAGAGAGTAAAAAGCAATATGATTTTTGACTAGGTTTGGAGCCATACTGGACTCTCAAGGTTGGTTTGAGTTCTGGACTCAAAAATAATTTGGGTTCTGGATCCGAGCTAGATTTAGGATTTGGGTTCTAGACCCGGAGTAAGTTCTAGACTTAAAGGTAATTTGGGTTCTGGACCCGAGCTAAGTTCTAGACTTAAGGGTAATTTGGATTCTGGACCCAAGCTAAGTTCTGGACTTAAGAGAGATTTGGATTCTAGACCCGAGCTAAGTTCTAGAATAATTTAGGTTCTGGACCTAAAATAATTTAGGTTCTAGACCCGAGCTAAGTTTTGGACTTAAGAAAGAATTTAGGTTCTGGACCTAAGCTAAGTTCTGGACTTAAAAATAATTTGAGTTCTGGACCTGAGCTAAGTTCTGGACTTAAGAGAGAATTTATGTTCTGGACCTATACTAAGTTCTAGACTTAAAAATAATTTGGGTTCTAGACCCGAGCTAAGTTCTGGACTTAAGAATAATTTGGGTTAAGCTAAGAGAGATTTGATTATCTGCAAAAAATAATTTTAGTCAGTAGGATACTAAAAAAAATTTAGCTAATTTTTACCATGCCCATATCTTCTTCCCCTGCGTGTAAAAATATTTTAAAAGTGCAAAAATATTTATATACACACAAATATCTGAATGATTGAATTGAATAATTGAGTTTCCTATTTATTCACTGTATAGTTACTATTTATGCACTATTCACCAACTATTCATTTACTATTTGTAAATAGTAATATTTACTTTACTCTTTTTTCTTTCACGAAAATACATGTTTTCCTCTTGTTTATTTTTGTCTTTTTCCTTTGCATTTATCTATATAAATCTTGGCTCATTTCTTCATTTCATCCATACTCATACAAATTTTGAAATCAGAAGGTTTAACATAGAGTTAAGGAGAAAATGCATTCTTCAATATCAGGAACTCGTTCTAATGCTGAGTTATTGGAGTTTATTCGCCAGCATGAAAATGAAAATATAAGCCTACTAGCCGGGATACAACTTCATCGCAGATCAAATAAAAAAACCAAGGTAATAATTCAATTATTTATTTTAACAGCAAATCATTTTTTCATTTTTGTGTTTTTGTGTGTTCTCTCTTTTTTTATTGTTGTTTTGTGTGTTTTTTTAAGATTTAGGAAAAATAAATTAATTAGATGAATATATTTAAGAATTTAACAAACAAGTAAATAGATAGACTAAAAATAGAACATAAATAAATTTAGCCTAAAAAAATAAATGGTATTAATATGATGATATACTTACCTTGTGTTAACTTACTTGGCTCTGTGTTAGAGTGATCGTTGCATTATCCGGGGAGGAGGGTATGTCTATAAAGCCTGATAATGATATGATGTAGCATCTTCTTGGGTAAAATGAATTATCCGAGATTGCGGTTTTGAAAGCTTTATCTTGCAATTACCATCTGAGGAGTGTCCGATAGACAGGAGTGTAGTTCAAGCATTGTCAGAGCGATGGATGGAAATGACCCATACTTTTCACCTACCTATAGGAGAAATGACCATTGGCCCAGGTGATTATACAGCCATAACTGGTATCGGTACTATGGCCTTCTGGTCCCTTTTACCAATGATATTCTAACATTCGAAGAAGTCCATCAGTTAATCGGTATAGAACCATCATTTAAAGGGCCTTTCAAGATAAAAATTGAGTCAATTCGGAGTTATTGGATGAACTACGAAGGACGGGTTCATAGAGGAACAACCAAGCAATATGCTAGAGGATTTTTACTGTATTTGCTCGGGTCGACCATTTTATGCAGCACCGAATCTGCCATCCATTTGTTGGTGTTGAGGGCCCTTACTGATATGGGTATGGTACCGCTTTGCAGCTGGGGTGAAGCTGGCCTTGCCTATCTTTACCATGGACTTGATAAGATTTGCAGAAATGATAAGTCTTTTGTTGGCTTTATGGTGGTTTTCGAGGTACTCTTCTTCTACCAATGTCAATTCCATTCTTATTCTTGCATGAATTTGATTTTTATTATTGTTGTAGATATGGGGTAGTTGTTTTATTAATTTTTGTTATAGATTTGTGTCTTATTTGTTAGGATAATTATTGTTTTCTTTAGGTATTTTGGTAGTTTCAATCGGTTTATTTAGTGTTTTCATTAATTTTGGTAGTTTTAGTTTATTTCAGTGTTTATGTCATTTTTGTCCTAATTTTTAGTGTGTGTTTATGTTTTGTTGGTTAATGTTCATTTAATTCTTGTTTAAAGTTTGTTTCAAGTTTTGTTTTAGGTTAAAAAGCCAAGGAACCAAGAAGAAGGAAAAATTGGACAGTAGCTGACACATGCAGAGGACACGGCCAAGCTTGTGGCCGTGTCCCATATCAAGCTAAGGAGAAGCCACAAGACACAGAAGAGGACACATGCAAGGGACATGGCCAAGCTTGTGGCCGTGTCCCTCCAAAGAAGCTCAAACACGGCCAAGTTGTGTTAGCTTGGCTGTGTCTCACTTAAATCCAAAGGAAAAGAAAGATGAAATCAAGCAGTACAAGACACAAGCAAGGGACACGGCTAAGCTTGTGGCCGTGTCCCTCCAAAGACCTCCAACACGGCCGTGTCTCATCCAACTTGGCCGTGTCTCTCATGGATCAAAAGCAACGCGGATTTTTAAAGCGGAGTTTCATATAAATAGGAAAATTAGGGTTTTCAAAGGGGGGTTGTTGAGAGTTTTGAGTTTGGTTTTAGCCGTCAAAGAGAGTTTTAGGGTTTAACACTTGTTTTCTTTGATTTTTGATTACACTTTGGATTAAACTAGCTAGATTAGATTTGTTCTAGCCATTGATACATTCTTCTTGCAATATTTGAACAAGAGATTCTTTAGAAGCTTCAAGGAGTTTGTAATTTGGTTTTGTTCTTGAACTTTATCTCTTTAATTTCATTGGAATTGTATTTATGGATATTATCATGTCTAAATTGGTTTCTTTGAATATTAATGAGATGAGTATGTTTGATAGCATTATGAACTAATTTGATCTAGTCTAGGGTTTGTATGGATCTGCTATGATTGTATGAATTGGTTATTACTCTTAACTCAATTATTTCTTTAAGCCTTTATTGAATGAATTATTGCTAATATATAATTGATTGGCCACCAATTATGTGTTTTAAGGTATTAGATGAAGGATCGAGAGATGAAGTTTAATGCTGGAACAATTCAATTAAGGACTTAGGTGAATTAGAGATATAACCTAGGAAAAGATTATTTCAATTGGAACAAGATTATTTGAGAGAGGTTTGAATGTGAGAGCTTATTTCCTTTATTCAATTAATTAAGTTGCTAGAGATTTAATATTTGAAATTAAATTGGTTAAGAGGAATAACCGTTCATACATATAAATAGTAGAGAAGTGCAAACCCTAGACCCTTCTATTAAGTGAATCAAAACATTAGCTCAATTTACTCTTATTTGTTTTAAACTTCGATCAATCGGTTTTCTTTAATTGATAGCAATCTAAATTTATTCATTACTTGTTATTTATAATCTGATAATCAATTAGCTACTTTAGCTTCCTTGTGAGATGACCTTGGGGTGATCACCTTTGCTACAACTACCTCGTATACTTGCGAGTGATGCTTTGTGGTAGAGTTAATTAGAGCGCAACAAGTTTTTGGCGCCGCTGCCGGGGAAGCTAATTGGCATAATTGTTTTTTAGTCTTAGATATTTTAGATTATTTTTCATTGTTTACTTTTGGTTTTATTTTTCTTTTATTTTTAATAATTTCTTTTTCTAGAAACTCTGTTTATGCAAGGCAGGAGATCACTTGAAGGAGAGCTATATCCATTCATTCCAGAAATTCAGAGAGTGAAAAGAAGCAGAGAAGAATTTGAACTTTATACAGGATTTGATACCGAAGAGGACACGTTTGATTTTGAGTTAGAATCTGCACAATCTATTAAAATGGCAGAAGAAAGACAAAGAACTATGAGAGACTTTGCTAGACCTATCATTGGAACTTCCACCTCTTGCATAAGATTCACAGATGCAGCAAGGAATTATGAGTTGAAGAACATCCATTACAACATGCTGCCATCATTCTATGGAGTTCCAAATGAAGATCCTTTGAACTTTATTTGGAATTTTTATTCTACCCTCAACACTTTTCCATTGGGAGGACTAACAGAGGACCAGTTGAGGATGAGATGTTTTCCGTATACATTGAAGGATAAGGCAAAGAGTTGGCTTATGATGTTGCCTGAAAATTCACTGACAACTTGGGAACAAGTTTATAACAAGTTTATGAGCAAATTTTATCACATCAGAAGACAGCAGAATTGAGAGGGAAGATTGCTACATTCTCCTAATTTGAAGGAGAGCCATTTCATGAGGCTTGGGACAGATTTAAAATGTTATTGATCCAGTGTCCACATCATCACTACCCACTTCAACTTCTTAATCAGTTTTTCTACGATGGTCTAACCCAGCAATTTCAGAACACTGTTGATAACGCAGCTGGGGGAGCTATGGGAGAAAAGACAGCTGATGAAACTTATGAGATCTTTGAGATGTTGGAAGATGTAAAGGGGTAAATCAATTAGAAGCCAATAGTGAAATGGTAAATCAGATAGCTGAGTTGACAAGGCAAGTGCAGATGCTGAACATGAAAAACAATATTTCTTCATCCACTCAAGAAGCGTGTGGAATCTGTGGAACTTTCGGGCATGGAGCAAATATATACCCCTCTGCATATGAGACTTATGGGAATGAAGCTGAGCAGGTCAATGCTATGGGGGGATTTCAACCAAGGGCCCGAAATGATCCTTACTCAAATTCATACAATCCTGGTTGGCAGAATCACCCTAATTTTTCCTGGGCAACAAATAATTCTCAGCAGCCTTTCCATTTGCTCCAGAGACAAAACCAACAGCAGGGTCAATCCTCAAATCAAGGGTAGTCTAAGATAGAGAGTTTGGAGAAAAGTTTACAGGCTTTTATCCAAGTCAGTGCTAAAAATTAAGAGATGACCAACAAGAGGCTGGATTCCTTAGAAGCATCTTTTAAGAAAGTGGAGACGCAAGTGGGACAACTTGCACAACAGATGCAGATTCAACAGAAGGGGAAGTTTCCAAGTCAACCTGAGTAGGCACAGTCAGTGACTGTTCTTAGAAGTGGCAAGGTAATTAACAATAATGTTGAAAATAATTCTGTGAATGCAGGTGAGCAAGAGAATAAAAAGGAAGGAGAGCCAGAGAACAAAGGTGCTGGAGAAAGATCAACGGAGAAATCCCTTTCAACAGATTTACATAAGGCAAGCAATCCATACCGGCCACCTATACCATTCCCCAGCAGGTTGAAGGATGATAAACCAGATAAGCAATTTTCTAACATCTTCAACATGCTGTCTAAGGTAAGTATTAACTTACCCTTACTTGAAGCAATAAAGAACATGCCGGCTTATGCCAAATTCTTCAAAGAGCTGATCACTAAGAAAAAGAGGTATGAGCCGAATGAAAAGGTGATAGTTTCAGAGGTAGCTAGTGCTGTTCTACAGCATAAATTACCTCCCAAGCTAAAAGATCCTGGTAGCTTTATAATTCAAATTACTGTGGGGAATGGAAAGGGGATTGAAGGCATGTGTGATCTAGGAGCCAGTGTAAATTTGATGCCTTATTCTGTGTATAAAGAATTAGAACTAGGGGAACTTAAACCAACCAAAATGGTGTTGCAATTAGCTGATAGATCTCTTAGATTCCCGAAAGGGGTTATAGAAGATGTGTTAGTTAAGGTTGGAGGATTGATAGTACCTGTGGACTTTATAGTTCTTGACATGGAAAGAAGTAACCCTACACCATCAGCACACACTATTTTGCTGGGTAGGCCTTTTATGGCTACTACCAACACCTTAATAAATGTTAAAAATGGTAAATTATCAATGACTGTGTTGGGTCAAACTGTTGATTTTTCTATTTTTAACACTTCTCTCATTCCTACAACTGCTTTATATGAGGATTATTCTTTAATTAATTGTGTTGACACAGTTGTTTCAGATATTTCCTTGCAGACAGGTTCCTCAGATAAATTGGAGCTGACATTGACCTTAGAAGAGGGGGCTAAACCAGTGAGGGAGACCCAAAGGTGCCTTAACCCAAAGGCATATGAGAGCTCGAGGAATTATAAGGATCGCACTAAAGCACTTCATGACAGATTAATTGTGCGAAAGACATTGAGTCCAGGTATGAAAGTTTTACTTTTTAACTCTCGACTCCATCTGTTTCCAGGTAAACTCAAGTCTCGATGGAGTAGTCCTTTCGAGATAACTCAGGTATGTCCTTCTGGTGCCATTGAATTGCTTAACTCTCGAACCAATAAGACTTTTAAAGTAAATGGACAGAGAGCTAAACCATATAAAGAAGGATTTCATGAAGTGAGGATCCTTGATAGCACTTTGATCCACGATCCCTAGGCCTTGCAGTGATGTCTAGCTTTATGACATTAAAGAAGCGCTTAATGGGAGGCAACCCATCGATTTGCATTTCTTTTTCATAGTTGTAATTTTAAATTAAGTAATTTTGATTTTATGTTTGTTTAAATAAATGGAATGGTGCTTTGATCGATTTTTATTTTGGGTTTCAGGGTTGTTTAAAGAAGAAGGTTTGCAAAATTTTAAGAATTGAAATTAAAAAAAAAAAGTTAAAAAGGGAAGTAGGTGACACGACCAAGGAGCTTGGCCATGTCCCTTTACCGTGTCGCATGGGACACAGCCAAGCTTCACCACCAAATCAACTTTCTTTCATTTTTGCAATTTTTTTTACAGTAAAGGACACACCCATGGGACATGGCCAAGTCACTGGCCGTGTCCCTCCAAGTGTATCAGACACGGCCGTGTCCACCCAGACTTGGCCGTGTCTCTTCAATTTCACACACTAGACACGGCCAAGTCCACCCAAACTTGGCCGTGTCCCTCCCCTTTTACTCTTTAAAAACTCAATTTTTGCACTGTTTACTCATTCAATCCCTAATTCTCAGTTTTGGTCTTTCTTTCTCTCTAGACTTCTCTCTCTCGCAACCCTCCATTGTTGTGTTTCAAAAGCTTCAAAACCTCCATTAAATCCCAATTATCTGCACCAAAGCTAAAAATCATCCATTAAAACTTCTTCTTCTCTCACAAAAGATCACTTTAATCCGTTTTTGTTTCAAATTTTTTAGATTTTTAAAGATGCCAAGAACAAACATAGTTTCACACCGCAAGAAGAAGAGACCTACAACTGAAGGGGCTTCTTCATCTTCATCGTTTTCATCTTTAAAGAGAGCAAATCTTTTGGCTTGGGGTTTCTTCCCGACGAGGTATGTTAATGATGAATCCCTTGATGCTCTGCAAATTAGGACTAATTTTTATCGTTATGTGCAAATTCTTGGATAGGAGAACCTAGTCTCCTTGCGACCTTTGCAGTTTCAAGAGCTGACTTTGGAATTTTTGACATCTCTTAAGGTTGAAAGAGATGTACAGAAAATTTGCTCTAGTTTGAGTTTTAAATTGCTTGGGAAATCATTTGTGATTAATATTGAACAATTGAATGCTATATATGGTTTCCATCAATATGGGGAAAGGTCAGTACGTAAAGAGTTTAAACAATAATTTGCTTGGGGAGCATTAGGCTCGGGAACTTATGTGGCCAAATCGGCCAAAGCATCTAAATTGAGCAATCCCGCTTTGAGGTATTTGCATCGTTTTATGTCCTGCGAATTCTTTGCTAGGAAGGAGAGCCCGGGTGTAACGGAATTGAGTGAGCTTTTTTCTTGGATTGTGCATGTAATGCCGTGCCTATTAGTTTCGGCTATTCGTTAGCCGATATTTTTGATAGTGTGGCCAATAAAAAGAGGGGGGCAATTTGTATTGGAGGGTTGATTACCACATTAGCAGTAGCCCTTCTTGAGGATTTTGACCCGAGTACCAGTCGCATGACTAGAATTTTGGGTAATGACTCATTGGATTTGGCCACATTAGAGAAGATACATATGGTGGTGCACAGGAGAGGGGCTTATATGATGGCTTCAACTGAGCCAGAAGTACCGGAGGACAGGCAGAAGAGAGCACGGGTTCAAGAAGAGTCTGACTCGGATTCTCTTGATCTAAATGAGGATGCTCCGGTCTCAGCTAATCAAGAGGTACTTAATAGGATTGAGGCCCTGGAGGGAAAGGTAGATCGACTGGAGGGCAAGGTGGACCATAACCATGCTGAGGTCTTGCAGTAGTTGGAACAGATTAATAGCAACCTTGCAAAGATTTTGATTCTCCACCCTTCGGCTGCATCATCTTCACACCCGCCTTCACCGTAGATTTTGAGTTCCTTGCTTTATTGTGTTTAGCTTATTTTTGTTATTATTTTTTTTTCATTTTTGTTTTTAATGTTAACATTTTATATTTTGGATATTTTATTTTTATATATTGTATTTTGTTTGTTTTTGAACATTTGTGTTTGTGATGAAAAGTTAGGGATTTTGCCTCACCAGGGTACGATGGAAGACAGGTTGTACTTAACTCTTTCTCTTTATTATTCTTGTTTTCCATTGAAGACAATGTAAATTCTACAGTGTGGGGTAATCTTTAAGCTTTTCTTTAATTTTTGTTTTGTTTGTCTTTGTGTGTTTTATTGTGTGTTGTGCATGGCATAATTGTTGAAAACTTATTGATCTTTTCTGTGATTCTAGCATTATAGTTGAGACTTTAGTATCAGCATAGAGATTAGCATTTGAATTCATTCAGGATCAATTTTCACATTCTGCAATTTATGACATATAAATCTTTAAGAACCCACCTTTGTGAGTTTTGAGCCTCATGGATTAAATGTTATTGTCAATTGATTTTCTTTTCTTAAGTGTGCACCTTCATGATTTTGCATCTCTAGAGCTTGCTTTTGCACACTAATTGAACTCACATTATGATTTAATCTCAAGTTTTAAAATGATGAAGGCAAATTAGGTTAGCCCTTTTGCTTAAAAGGACTTCCCTTAATATTGAATTCCTTAGTGAGCCAAGTTGAGCCTTTGACCTTTTTCTTGTTTGATCAACACAATTCTCAACTCAACATTCTCTTATTATCATCATACCTGCATTAAGGAATGGAGTTTTATGATTTGACAATAGGGTGGTTTAATTCAAAAGTGTGGGGTAAGCAAGTAAAAAAAATGGTATTGCTATTTGGGGTTGAAATGCATACTGTGCATATTGTATTTGACTAAGAGTTGATTATTCTTTTCCTCTTCATTTTAAGCTAGATGTTTCATGCAAGTTTATATTTTGTATATATATATATTAAAAAAAATGATGATAGAAATAAAAGAAAAAGAAGAAGAAAAAAAAAGATATATATATACATAATTCATATAATTTCTAGCATTAGAGGAATGTTGACTCATGTATTTTCCTTGAAGTATGCAAGTATGTGAAAGTATCAAGGGTTGGTGAGTATGCCATTTGAGGGAGTTATGAA
Source organism: Garcia nutans (assembly GCA_947685225.1). NCBI lineage: Eukaryota > Viridiplantae > Streptophyta > Magnoliopsida > Malpighiales > Euphorbiaceae > Garcia > Garcia nutans. Next base: position 6,590,577 of record CANTUV010000024.1, on the reverse strand, counting down.
TTTTTTTAGCAAGATATTGTCTAATTTAGATACTCCATTTCTTGATGCTCCAGCTTAAATGTCTTTTCTCACACCTTCACCTTAGACCCATTACATCCAAATGAAAGACCTTCGGATTATTTCTTGAGAAAATCAGTGAGGGAGATTGGATAATTAAGCAAGTTTATGGTAGTATGCAATCATGAGTGGTTTGAGTGATTAACCTTTGAAATCGAGTGAAACACTTAGATGAGAGATGAGATTTATATGTCTGGATTAATAAATGAGTTAAGAAAATCCTTGATTGAAGTAAATTGCAAATATTTATGGCTGAGTCTTAAAGGATTTCATCTTATATACTGGAATTATAGTTAAGGTTGTTTGAGTTTTTAATTTATGCCATGTGAATTTGCTTGAGGACAAGCAAAGTTTTAAGTATGGGGTAGTTGTTTTATTAGTTTTTTTATAGATTTGTGTCTTATTTGTTATGATAATTATTGTTTTCTTTAGGTATTTTGGTAGTTTCAATCGGTTTATTTAGTGTTTTCATTAATTTTGGTAGTTTTAGTTTATTTCAGTGTTTATGTCATTTTTGTCCTAATTTTTAGTGTGTGTTTATGTTTTGTTGGTTAATGTTCATTTAATTCTTGTTTAAAGTTTGTTTCAAGTTTTGTTTTAGGTTAAAAAGCCAAGGAACCAAGAAGAAGGAAAAATTGGACAGTAGCTGACACATGCAGAGGACACGGCCAAGCTTGTGGTCGTGTCCCATATCAAGCTAAGGAGAAGCCACAAGACACAGAAGAGGACACATGCTAGGGACACGACCAAGCTTGTGGCCGTGTCCCTCCAAAGAAGCTCAAACGCGGCCAAGTTGTGTTAGCTTGGCCGTATCTCACTTAAATCCAAAGAAAAAGAAAGATGAAATCAAGTAGTAGAAGACACAAGCAAGGGACACGGCCAAGCTTGTGGCCGTCTCCCTCCAAAGACCTCCAACACTGTCATGTCTGATCCAACTTGGCCGTGTCTCTTATGGATCAAAAGCAACGCGGATTTTTAAAGCGGAGTTTCATATAAATAGGAAAATTAGGGTTTTCAAAGGGGGTTGTTGAGAGTTTTGAGTTTGGTTTCAGCCGTCAAAGAGAGTTTTAGGGTTTAACACTTGTTTTCTTTGATTTTTTATTACACTTTGGATTAAACTAGCTAGATTAGATTTTTTCTAGCCATTGATACATTCTTCTTGCAAGATTTGAATAAGAGATTCTTCAGAAGCTTCAAGGAGTTTGTAATTTGGTTTTGTTCTTGAACTTTATCTCTTTAATTTCATTGGAATTGTATTTATGGATATTATCATGTCTAAATTGGTTTCTTTGAATATTAATGAGATGAGTATGTTTGATAGCATTATGAACTAGTTTGATCTAGTCTAGGGTTTGTATGGATCTGCTATGATTGTATGAATTGGTTATTACTCTTAACTCAATTATTTCTTTAAGCCTTTATTGAATGAATTATTGCTAATATATAATTGATTGGCCACCAATTATGTGTTTTAAGGTATTAGATGAAGGATCGAGAGATAAAGTTTAATGCTGGAACAATTCAATTAAGGACTTAGGTGAATTAGAGATATAACCTAGGAAAAGATTATTTCAATTGGAACAAGATTATTTGAGAGAGGTTTGAATGCGAGAGATTATTTCCTTTATTCAATTAATTAAGTTACTGGAGATTTAATCTTTGAAATTAAATTGGTTAAGAGGAATAACCGTTCATACATATAAATAGTAGAGAAGTGCAAACCCTAGACCCTTCTATTAAGTGAATCAAAACATTAGCTCAATTTACTCTTATTTGTTTTAAACTTCGATCAATCAGTTTTCTTTAATTGATAGCAATCTAAATTTATTCATTACTTGTTATTTATAATCTGATAATCAATTAGCTACTTTAGCTTCCTTGTGAGATGACCTTGGGGCGATCACCTTTGCTACAGCTACCTCGTATACTTGCGAGTGACGCTTTGTGGTAGAGTTAATTAGAGCGCAACACATATGAGCATAATCTTGTGAGGGTGCCTGGCATTTTTCGAGAGAGAGTTGGGTATTTGAGATTAAATTTTTGGTTGTCAGATTATGTAGAAGTTCTCGGCTCTCACCATGTGCACACCCAATGCTATCTCTTGAGTTGCTTAACCTGGGGCCAGGTAAAATAACATTAGTATACTTTAAAATTATATAAAATTCCACTTATCTTATGTCATTTTGTAGGTCAATTTAGCCTGGTGGAAAACAGAAGAGCGGACGAACTGGACTTCCTCCATAAATGTAGCATTGCCCTTTCAACATACTCGCCGAGTCATTGTCGGCCCTGTGTCTAGTGGCTGGTTTCTCGGGGAGAGAGTGTATGAGTGGTTTCTTGATCCCGAGCAGCGGAGGATCCTAATGCGTTGTCCGGAGTATACTTTAAATATCACATCAATGTCGGAGAATGCATGGTGGTTGTCTCAGCATGGTTATGATATTGAAACATTTCTCTATCTACCGGGTGCATCTTATATCCAGTTTATTCAAGTAGGACTCTTGAACTTTGATGTATCCCCTGTTGGTGTATGAGAGATTCCTGAGGAAAAAAGACGATAGAGATAAAGAGGAGTATCATGGAGAGGGAAGAGAGTCTGTCTCACATCTCGGGGCTAGCACTTCTCAGGTAAACTTTTACCAATTTTTCATTGCAATTGCTTCTTTCTTAACTTGTTTTGACCTTTTTAATGATTGTTGCAGGCTGCTGGCTCATTTGGTCATAAGGTTGGACCTTCCTTTACCGCTCCTCCGTTTGCTCATTCTAATCAACCAGAGATGCCATCTCATCTACAGGGCATTGATATGAATTACCTGGTAGGTTTTCTTGTTCCATGATAATTTATGCTATATGTATGAATGATTATGTATGCTCTTACTCTTTTCCTTTCTAGCTCACAGCGGATGCTTAAGAAACAAAATAAGAAACTTCAAGAAGAGTTGGCTGCTAGTCGTTAACAAGTTTCCCATTTTAAAAAATTATATCACCAGTCAGAGCAAGATTTTTGAGACTTCCAGTTACAGGGGATGAGAGATCCTGGTGTTTCATCATCTAGAGGCCCCCAAGCTGATGACCATGAGATCCTTTCATCTACTTTAGATGAGGAACGTTACAGATCTAAATTCTAAGGTAATAGAGATTCAGGTGCTCCTACTTCGAGCCGACTCGGGATGGATGATATGCCTCCTTCTTTAATATGTGATGACTTTTTTAAGGCTTTGTTCGATCATGATCCACCACCTCATTCTTAGTGCTCTATCAGTATTGTATCAATTGAGGAACTATTGTATAATAAGTATAATGATGAAAATAATAATGATGATACATAATTTTTATTTTTACTGCAACTCTTTGTTTATTTTTTTATCATCATTATTACTACGATACAATTATTGGCCTTTCCTCTTCACATTTAATATTTCCACAGTATCACTAACCTACAAAACCAAAGGCAATGCGACAATTCAAGATCCTTTCATCGCCAATTCCCTATCCTCGCACATCTTGGTCTTACACTTTTCCTTGTCAATTTTGGAATAGCACAATTATCCCATATAAATCTCTTTTCACGCCATGATTTCATACAAAAGCCAGGAGATTTTCTACTTCAATGTAAAAATTCCTTTTAATAATTCCAATTTTACTTTAGTTGTCAACAATGATCAAACTCAATTTGAAGAAAACAAAAGTTCTATTTAAAAATATGAATGCCATTCATTGGAAAAAAATATCTTGGTCAAAAATTGATACTTTGAAGTGTTTTCAAAATGTTAAATTGGGCCATTCTTTTTTACATGCCATGGCTTCTTTTTGGCTTTGAAATATGTCCCTTGATTGAAGAATTTGAGGCCGTCCTTGGATATCCAAGCAATCAACAAATGGCATTACCTATATTGATTTCCAAGACTCAACAAAAGATGCAAATGTTATTTCAACTTTCAAAGCTCGAAGTTCTACAGTTGATGAGAGGTGAGAAAATTCTGCTAGGTCCCTTAATTGACTTTTGCCTTTCTCATTTGGCTCCTACTAAAGCATAGGGACGTATGCTTTGTCTATTCTTGCTTGGCCAATTCTTGCTTGTTTCTTTTGACGGTGATATTGATCCACGAGTATTGGATATCATCTGATACCTATGTTCTTAGCTGAGACTTTAGTTGGACTAGACCAACTTAAATCGGGATTGTCAAAGAAACTGATCGGGAGTCCATTGTTGCTTCAGGTAATGACCTAAACTGCCCTTTTGGGTTTTCAATTTAGTTTTTTCTTTTTTTCTTTTTTTATTTTTTTATTGCTCTAATTTTTTGCCTAGTCCGCCCATGCGGGTTTTTGAAACTAGCGAGCTGTTCTAATTTTTGCCTAAGCTACCCTTGCGAGTTTTTGACTTAGCGAACCTTCCTTTTTTTTTTAAATTTAAAATTTTTTATTGCTCTAATTTTTTCCTAGTCTGCCCTTGTGGGTTTTTGGAACTAGAGAACTGTCCTAATTTTTGCCTAAGCCGCCCTTGTTGGTTTTAAACTTAGTGGACCTTCCTTTTTTAATTAATTTTTTTCTTACTGATTTGGCTTCAGGAGCATCTCTGCTTGCTCAATACTCCATCTATGAATTTTGCCAGATATCTGCCACGACATCATTCTGCTAGAAAATTACTCCATCCTGCTTCTTCGTATGTTGACTGGGTTGAATGGATCCACTCATACGCTGAAGTCAACATTCGTTGGTTAGTACCTTGGTGGAAGATTTCTCGTATCACCATGCGGACATACTTGATGTATATTCCTCTTACTGCTCTTCGTCAAGGTACTTGCTATGATCCTCGCCGGCTTGACCGTCAGTATGGAGCTGAGCCTTGAGATTCTGAATTCACTCCTGATTTAGACATGCCTTGTCTGACTGAAGCCTACTTGGATCGGCTGAAGTAAAGCTGGCCTGCACATTACACTTATCGTCTACCATAGATTTTACATTTGTCAATTTCTTTAGAAAGTGTATTGTTAGGATGAAAAATAATAAAAGTACTAATAAGAGATGCTTCTTTTTCTTTTATAATTTGTCATCAACTTTTGCTATTCTATTTATTTATTTCATCCATATCTAGTCAAATTCTTATAACAGTGCACATAGAACAATTTTAATATTAATTCTGTTTTATTAAATTGGGGAACAACCAAACATAAAGCCAGCATACACAAGATCACTCTTGTTGCCAACTAGTCCTTTCGGGTTTTCTAATTGATGATTTTCTCTCATTTAGCCCTAATTGTTGCCTAACCCGCCCTTTTGGGTTTTCGAAACTAGCGGACTGCTCTAACTTTTTCCTAGGCCTCCCTTTTTGGGTTTTCAACCTAGCGAGCTCTTTTTCTTTTTCTTTTTTCTTCTTTTTTTTTACATATAACCTCTTCAACCTGTCAATGTTCACTGGCTCACTAAAATCATTCCCGTCCATGTTTGATAACTTCACCACACCCTTGTTCATAACTTGTGTCACAACTTCCCAGCTAGGCCTAAATTTTCCTCTTGGATCAGATACATTAGGCTTAAATTATTTCAACACTAAATCCCCGACTCTGAGTTTTTTGATCTTAACCCTTCTATTGTAAGCCTGAGCTATCCTCCTTTGATACAGTTGATGATATAGTGCTTTTAACCTTCTCTCATCTAGTAAAGCTAACTGTGTATATCTGCTCATTACCCATTCCATTTCAGGCAGTTCAGCTTCCAAGACCACTCTTAATGACTTGATCTCAATTTCAATTAGCAACACTGCTTCCATCCTATAAACCAAAGAGAACATTGTCATTCCGGTCGGTGTTCGCACACTTGTTCTATATCTCTACAAAGCAAAAGGAAGCATCTTTGACCAATCCCTGTATGTCTTAGTCATCTTGGATGAAACTTTCTTAATTGTCTTGTTTGTTGCTTATATTGCACCATTAGCCTTTGGTCTATAAGGAGAGGATCGGTGATAATGGATTTGGTACTTCGAGAATAAGTCCTTAACTGCTCCTTGAAACTGTACCCCATTGTTTGATATCACACTGTGTGGGACCCCATACCTGCAGATGAGGTTCTTTTCAATGAATCTATCCATTTGACTTACCCCCAGTTTGTTGAAGGATTCAGTTTTGACCCATTTTGAAAAATAATCTACCGCTACTATAATAAAAAGATGACCATTTGGGGCTGTCGGATGTATCTCTCCTATAATGTCAATACCCCAAGTGCCAAAGGGTCAGGGTGAAGACATAGAATGCAATTCTTCAAGAGGCATATGATTCAAGTTACCATACATCTGACATTGTTGGCACTTCTTTACAAACTCAATACAATCTCTCTCCATGGTCAGCCAATAGTAACCTTGTCGAATTATCCTCTTAACTAGGGTTAAACCACTCATGTGTAGACCGCAAATTTCCGCGTGTATTTCTAACATGATATGCTCCACTTCAGGCTTCCTAGAGCACCTCAAGTACACCCCATCAGGCCATCTTCGATATAACTCTCCATGGAAGGTGATGTATTGCAAGGACCACCGCCTTATAGCTCTACTTTCTTTCTTTCTTTGTTCCCCAGTGGAGTCGCCATTGTGAGCAGAGATAAACCAATTGAAGCATTTTGGTTCTTTTCTACTCTAAGGGACATCAAAAATTCTCTTGAGAGACTAGGCTATCCTAGTTCATTTAGAAAGGCAAAATGTCTTCACCCTATCCTATCAACATACCTATAGAGTTCTTCTTGAATATTGAGGATTAAGAGCATTCCTTAAGCAGGCATTTTAGTTGGGTCAATGGTTTTCATTTTTAGCATATAATATTTTGTCTTATCCTCTTCAGATTTGTGTTTAAATTTGTGGGGTTAAACACTTTTTTGGGTGAAGTTTTTGGGTTAAAATGGAGGTTAACTAATGACTACCCCTTTCCCTTTTTCTATGCTTGATGCTTTCTTCTTGGAAGTTTTTGGTTTGGGTGCCATATCAAAAACACAAAGAAAAGAGAAAAAATATATAGAATTGTAGAATGAAGAGTAGAAATGTAGAAGAGAGAGTGTTGAGGATGCTTACAACCTTCACAATGATCTTCTTTGTTCTTCAAAACTTTGAGAGAATGTTTAAAAAGGTGTATAAGTGTTTGTAAAAGTGTATTTGACTGCAAAATGGAGGTTTTATAGACAAAATTTGAAAAGTAGCCATTTTATGACTGTTGGGGGCAAAATAGGTAAAATTGTGCAAGTTGTAACATTTAAAAAAATTTGATTGTAAAACCTCGTGTGCGCTCGCACAATCTGTTGTGAGACCACAAGACATAGCTTGCGATCACTACATGCACGGAGCAAGCGCTCAATACAATCAAGTGTATAACGGTCAAGAAATTTGAAAATTTTTGAATTTGAGCGATTGCACAAGTTAATGTGCATTCGCACAAGGTGATTTTTGTGCTCGAGAGACACAAAATGATTGTGCGATCTCTAAAGGACTTTGAGTGACCGCTAAAAAGAATCAAAAGACGGATTTGATGAAATTTCAAGCTTTTAATGATCAAAAAAGATTTGGAGGTATCAATGAGTGATTATACAAGAGATTTTCCATCAATCATCCCTATACGTTATTTTATAAAGTTTAACCTTTCTTCATTTAGGGGTCTTATAAAAATATCAGTATGTTGATTTTGAGTGTCTATAAATTCTAGTACAACATTGTGATTTTGAACATTGTCTCTCAAAAATGATGTCTAATGTCTATATGTTTTGTTCTCGAATGCTGAATGGGATTCTTAGATAGATTAATGGTACTTGTGTTATCACACTTAATAGGAATATGATTAGTGGCAGAGGGAGGGGGTCTTGGGGGGTAATGGACCCCCCCTTCCCCTTCTCCCACCTTATATACATAAAAATATATATATATTAGAATTTTGTATAGAATTTTATATGCATATATATAAATAAAAATTTATATTATTTTATAAAAATTATATATATAGTAATTTATATACATATTAACTTTTTTTATTATATATATTTAATCAGTGGGTATTTGGAGTTCTATAATTAAGTATTTATATTTATAGTATTTTTATAAAATTTTAATAGTATTTTATATATAGTATTGCATAAAAATTTTATATATATAGTATTTTGTATACATATTAACTTTTTTTACTATATATATTTTTTAATTAATAGGTATTTAGAGTTTTATAAATAGGTATTTATATATATAGTATTTTATATATAGTATTTTATGAAAGTTATATATATATTGGCTTTTTTTACCATATATATATATTTTTTTTTAATTAGTGGGTATTTTGAGTTTTGTGATTAGGTATTTATATATATATATATATATAATATTTTTTATAAAAATTTATACTATTTTGTATACATCTTGACTTTTTTTATTATATATATATTTTTAATTAGTGAATATTTAGAATTTTGTGATTATGTATTTATATATAGCATTATATATATTGTTTTTTTACAATATATATTTCTTTTTTTATTTTAATTAGTGAGTATTTATGATTTTATTATTAGATATTTAGGTTAATATTAGAATGTTATTATTTAATTATAAATTGAATAAAACTAATATTCTTATTTGAAATAGTATTTAATGAAATACTATAAATAAATTAATAGATCCAATAATTAAAATGAAAATGTATGTAATTTTTAGAATTTAATAAATAATATAAAATTTTGATAGAATTTTTTTTTTTTTACAAATTTATAACAAAAATCTAAATTTTACTATAATATTAATGTTAAATTTTATTTTCAAATTATTTGTAATTTTTTTACTTGAAAATTTTACCCCATTCATTTTATTTATGGTTCCACCACTGAATGTGATCAATCATTTTTCCATGATATAACAATTGTTGTTTTATCCATAAAACTTATGTGCAGCAAAAACGAGCAGCAATATATTCAGCTTTTGCGGTAGATAAAGCAACCGACACTTGTTTCTTACTAAACTAAGATGCTAAGCATTCACTAAGAAAATGATATAATTCGGTGGGGCTTTTCTTATCTAATAGGCTACCAGTAAAATTCATATCCAAAATTCCTAAAATATCAATTGGCGTGTTTTTAGGATACCAAAGACCTAAATGCAATGTTCCACTCAAATATTTTAAAATTTTATTAGTGGCATTTAAATGTGATTCCTTAGGGTATAATTGAAATCTAGCACACAAGTACACTATACATTATATTGAGTCTAGAAGCAGTAAGATAAAGGAGGGATCTAATAATACCTCGATATTTATTCTTATCAATTTTCTTACCAAATTCATCTTTGTCCAATTTCAAGGATGTGCTCATTGGAGTCTTATTCACCTTGAAACTATCCATGCCAAACTTCTTGAAAAGTTCCTTTGTATATTTGGATTGATTGATGAAGATTCTATCCTTGCATTGCTTTACTTGCAGACCAACGAATAACTTAATTTCACCCATCATGCTCATTTCAAATTTCCTAGTCATACAAGATGCAAACTCTTGGCACAAAGATTAATTAGTAGCACCAAATATAATGTCATCGACATAAATTTATATTATTAAGATGTTATGAAATTTCTTTTTAACAAAAAGTGTAGTATCAACTTTTCCTTTTGTAAAATCATTTTCCAACAAATAAGAACTAAGTATATCATACCAAGCTCTTGGAGCTTATTCAAACCATACAATGCCTTGGTTAATTTAAAATTATGATTTGGTAGTTGATAATCTTAAAAACTGGGAGGTTGTTCAACATAGACTTCTTTATTAATAAAGCCATTAAAAATGCACTTTTTGACATCCATTTGAAAAATTTTAAAATTCATGCGGCGTGCAAATGCAAGTAAAATTCTAATAGCTTCTAATATAGCAACGGGAGCAAATGTCTCATCATAGTTAATGCCTTCCTCTTGGTTATAGCATTTGGCTACAATCTAGCTTTATTTCTAGTGATGAGACCATCTTCATCAAGTTTATTCCTATATACCCATTTACAACCAATAATTGGATGGTCTTTGGCTCTAGGAACAAGCTCCCACACTTTATTTTTTTCAAATTGGTTGAGTTCAGCTTGCATGGCAATCACCTAACATTTATGACTAAGAGCCTTCTCAATAGTCCTTGGCTCAATTTGAGAAACAAAAGAAACATTAGAATTTAAATTTTTAATTTTTGATCTAGTAGTTACTCCCTTTGAAGTGTCACCAATGATGATATATTTTGGATGAGTCTTTTGATATTGCCAATCTTTAAGTAGCTCTTGAGTCTCCTCTTGTTCCAAAATTAGTTCATCATTGTTTTCTTTTGGAACATTGTTTATTTCAAGCTCTTCAAATTTACCTACAAAGTCATCAAGAACACTACATTTCCCATGATCAAGCTTGGATGATTCATCAAAATAACATGCATTGATTCTTTAACTACTAAATTTCATCTATTAAATACTCTATATGCTTTGCTAGAGGATCAGTATCCCAAAAAGACTCCTTCATCTGATTTAGATGAGAATTTTTCAAGGTTGTCCTTGGTGTTAAATATAAAACATTTGCATCCAAATACTCTAAGGTATGAAATTTTAGATTTTCTTCCATTCCATAGCTAAAATGAGGTTTTATTCATTAAAGGTCTTTTAAAAACTTGATTTGAAATATAACATATGGTATTAACGGCTTTCGCCCAAAAGCAAGAGGGTAATTTATACTCATTGATCATTGTTCTAGCCATTTGTACCAATGTTCTATTTTTTTATTTCAACCACACAATTTTGTTATGTGTTCTGGGAGCTAAATAATTATATGAAATACTAAGTTCATTGCAAAAATTTTTAAAGTTCTCATTTTCAAATTTTTTGCCATAATCACTTCTAATATATGTGATCACATAGCCTTTTTCATTTTAAACTTTTTTGCAAAAATTTTAAAATTATAAAAAACTTTATTCTTTTGAGCTAAGAAATTAACCCAATAAAACCTTGAGTAAACATCAATAAGTACAAATGCATACAACTTGCCTCCTAGACTAACAATTCTATTAGGACCAAACAAATCCAAATCCAAATAAAATAATTCTAAGGGTCTAGATGTTCTTACAATATTCTTTGTTTTGAAAGAACTCTTATGTTGTTTTCTAAATTGACAAAGTTCACAGATTTTATATTTATTGAAATTCATTTTAGGAAGACCATCTACAAGTTCTTCTTTGCTTAGATAATACATTGGTCCATATTAGCATGTTCCAATCTTCTATGCTAAAGAGAAGCATCATTGCTAATAGTAACTAAACATTTCCAAAATATTATTAGAGTGTAGATTAATTTTATATGTGTTGACAATTCTACTTTCATTGAATGCAAGTTCACCACTAGGATAGGTAATTTAGCATGCTTTAGAATTAAAATTGACAGTATATCCTTTGTCACATAATTGACTAACACTTAGTAAGTTATGTTTCAATCCATCAACTAACCATACATCACCAATCATGTTCTTACCAAGCATACCAATAGAGCCAATGCCTATAATTTTTCCTTTAGCATTATTCCCAAAAGTTACATTACCTCCTTTCTTATAAGTAAGTGTTGTAAAAAGTTTTACATCACCAGTCATGTGCCTTGAGCATCCACTATCTATAAGCCAAATATTTTCATTTATAGTAGACTTTAGGCATCCCTAAAAGACAATAAGGTTTATCTTCTTTTAGGTACCCAAATGAACATAGGTCCTTGGGGTTAGTTGTAGAAGGATTCTCTAATTTGAGATGAGCCTTTCTAATGTAACAAAATGTACTTTTATGACCAAATTTCATGCAATATTGGCATTAATATAGAATTTTTTGCTTTTGCATTCTTTTTCTATTAATCTTGAAGAATTAAATTGACAATTACAAGTGTGTGTGGGATAGGATTATTTATGTGCATACTTATGGTTGTGTTCATGCCTTGTGTACATGTATGCATAATTTGCTCTTTAAAACTTAGTTCTAGAGCCTAGTGTTATCCTTTTAGGCTTTTTAGGCTTAGTGTGTGCATGTGTATTCTTTACAACTTCAACACTAAAAGTTAGAGTTGTAGATACTTTAACAAACGTGGGTGCATTAGATGAAGTAGTATATGAGCCATTGAACCATAAACCATACTTGGAAGAGGGTGACCTTTGGACACTAATCAATGTATCCAAGGCTTCCTTACCTTTGTGAAACTTAGAAATAGAATTTTTTTTTGTTCATTTATTTCTTCTTTCAAAGTGTTATTTTCCTAAGAAATTTTCTCTAAGCTAGATGAATTTTTTGACATTTCATCTAATGATTTCATTAATTGTTCATTTGAAGTCTTTAATTCTAAAGTAAATTTCTTTAAAGAAAAATTCCTTTTCTAGCTTAGAACACTTTTCTTTATAAAACTTCATCTTCAAAAAATATTTTGGACTCTTAGGTTCATATGCTCAACTAACTAACTATCATCTAAAACATTATCAATATTGTCACGATATGCATTCAAGGTCAAGGATTGAGTACCTACCTCATTGGTGTGATCACCATTATCTCCAACAGCCATGAGACAAAGATTTGTAATTCCTTGCTCTTCCTCCTCTTCTTCTTCACTTGAAGAGTCATCATCCCATGTGGCTTTGAGAGATTTCTTCTTCTCCTTGTCCCATTTCTTTTTGTTCTTGATTTTGAAGCAATTCGTTTTGATGTGAATTGATTTTTCACATTCATAACATTTTACTTCATTCTTCTTCTCCTTATCTTTGAAAGAGAATTTGGAGGAATTACCTTTTTCTGCAATCTCATCTTTCTTTTCCATTCACTTAATCTCTTAGATAGCATGGCCATTTCTTCATTATCATCATCATTGTCTTCTTCACTTGAGCTCTTAACTTCTTTGGTGACTTTGAGAGCTATGGCTTTCTTCTTATCCTTCTCACCCTTATCATCTTCTTTCTCGGTATGCAATTCAAAGGTGAGGAGCTTGCCAACTAGCTCATCGGTTCTTAGTGTGCTAAGATCATGAGTGTCTTCAATTGAAGAGACTTTTGATTCAAAGTTCTTCTTGGCTCTGAGTGTTCTCAATATTTTTTTATTGACATCACCTTGATAATATATTTCTTCATATTTCTTCAAGTCGTTGACAATAGCAAGTAACCAATTTGTTATTTCGGTGACATTTTTGTTGGGCTTCATCTTGAAGAGTTCATATCCATGTACAAGCATTTGGATTTTGGTGAACCTCACTTGGGTAGTACCCTCATGATAATTTTCAAGAGTTTTCCAAATACTATATGCACAAGTAAGATGTTGGATTCTTCCAACTTCTTATCTAGATATGGAATTCACCAAGATGGATGGTGCTCTATTATTCTTATAGTAAGCTCTTTCTTGAGCATTCATCCATTTATCTCTAGGAAGAGGCACTTGAATACCATAAACCTCATGAGTAGGAGGTTTCCACTCATTTTTCACATATTTTCAAAGCTCAATTCTCTCACTATCAAGAAATAAAATTCATCTTATATTTCTAATAAGAGTAATCCATTGCATCAAAGTAGGGACTAAGATATGAGTTGAGATTTCCATGAGAATGTGAAGTTGAAGTAAATGAAGAGGTGGTTGCCATTGTGGATCAAATTTCACACTAAAGCTTCTTGAAATTTTGAGGCTCTAATACCAATTATTGTCCCAAGATGGCAACCAAGAGGGGGAGTGAATTGGTTGATTTGAAAAAGTGGTGGTAAATTAAAATTTTAAAATCAATTAAAGCAAGAAGGGAGTATAGTATAGAAAAACAAACACAAAGAGTTTATAGTGGTCCGGATTACCTCAACCCTACATCTACTTCCTTAATGACTTGTTAAGGTTTCACTAATCTTGAATTTTTTATAAGCTCAACTCTAACTTGGTGTTTTCACAAGCTCACACCGAACTTTTACAAGGTTTGAGTATCTTTCTCAGAACCCTACAAGAGTTTTCCCAAGGCTCACTCGAAAACCTAAATGTTTCAAAACTAACACTTAAACTCGTAATGGTGTATAATGCTCATACCCAAAACTCAACCAATGCAAATGTAGATTTTAATATAAAGAATTGAAAGTAGTTTCTCTTGGCTATATGAATCACAATTACATTCAAATAACAGGTTTCTTATGGTATTTATAGCCATTAGGACTTTAACTAGCCATTTGAAGTGGTTTCCACATGTTTGGTTTTTGTTTTACACTTAAATTGTGTATGAGACACTTTATACGGTCGCCATATCTCTAGAGCAGTCACACAATTTATGTAACATTTGAAATTTTAAATAGTGATTCTCTATAAACTATTGATAATGGATTATGTATAGTGATGAAAGTGACTTGGGTATTTCAAATAAGTGGAAAGGTAGGATGAATCAAGCTTTACAAAAATAGAAAGTTTGATCCGAGTCAATACAGACTGACTACTCTTTGAATAGACTTGTTGAATTGTATATTAATGAGATAGTCAGGGTTCATAGAGTGCTGATGTCTATTATTTAAGATCGAGATCCACACTTTACTTCGAGATTTTGGAAAATGTTTCAGAAAGTGTTGGGTACTCAACTTCATTTTAGTACTGCATTTCATCCACAAACCGATGGTCAATCAAAAAGGGTGATACATGTGCTTGAAGATATGGTAAGAAGTTGTATAATTGAGTTTGAAGGTAGCTAAGACAAACATTTGCCTTAAGTGGAATTTGCTTATAATAACAGTTACCAGACGAGTATCGGCATGGCACCATATGAAGCACTATATGGAAAGAAATGTAGAACTCCACTATATTGGATAGAATTAAGTTAGAGCAAGCTTGTGGGACCTGATCTTATCAAGCAAACTGAGGATAAAGTAAAGATTATTAAGAATTGGTTGAAGGTTGCAATGGATAGGCAAAAATCTTATGCAGACTTGAAACAGCGAGATATTGAGTACAATGTGGGACATAGGGTATTATTAAAAGTATCTCTATGGAAGAAAGTTCTCCATTTTGAGAAGAGAGGGAAACTAAGTCTTAGGTTTACTGGACCATATGATGTACTTGAGTGATAGTTTCAGTAGCCTATCGATTATCTTTACCTCCAGAACTAGCAAAGATTCATAATGTATTCCATGTGTTGATGCTTAGAAGATATGGATCGGATCCTTCGAATGTGATACAAGAAGAGTCTACTGAAATCCAGCAAGATTTGAGTTATGAAGAAAAACCAGTTGTTATTTTGGCTCATGAGATAAAAGAGTTACGAAGTAAATGAATTCCTTTAGTAAAAGTATTGTGGTAGAATCATTCGACTGAGGAAGCCACATGGGAAAATGAGGCAACGATGAGACAACAATATCCTCAATTATTTCAAACGTCCAAGATAGGTAAATTTTGAGGACAAAATTTCTTAAGAGTGGGAGAATTGTAATGTCTGAAATTTTAAATAGTGATTCTCTGTAAACCATTGATAATGAATTATGTATAGTGATGAAAGTGACTTGGGTATTTCCAATAAATGGGAAAGTAGGATGAATCAAACTTTACAAAAATAGAAAGTTTGATCCGAGTATGGATGGAATTGGTTTTTCTAAAAAAAGAATTTTAAAGTGATAGAAATTTATGAAAATGCACTTAACTCTAGAAGTGAATTTTAACGAGTTAGACTATGAAATATAAATTGGAGGACTTAAATTAACTAAAGAAATTATTTTTACGATTTTGCGAAACTCAAAATAGGATTAGAATTAAATTTAAAGAAGTGAGTGCACCAAAGCTATAATAAGCACACCTTATCCAACCAAAATCCTAGATACTATATAAAGAGGAGCCTAGAAATTTCTCCTCTCTTCTACCACCATCTTCACGTTAAACACATCTTCACCATCACCATCTCTCTCTTTTCTTCTAACTTCTTCCATTAACATACATCAAAATATCAAGATCTTTAATTATAACTCCAAATTTTTATAGGAATCCACTAGTTTATAAGAAGAATCAATAAGATTATCAACAAAATCAAAAGGTTTAGAGAGAAAAGAGAAAGAGAGGAGTTATTGAAAGAGGTACATGTTTGCATATGAGTAATTTGCAAATAGTTGGTTTTCTTTGAATTTTAATGCTTGAATAAGTTAATTGGTTCATTTTAATTGAATTATTTGCTAAAGAATTGAATAAATGATATGTTGTGCAAGGAAAGATTGAAGAACCTCTATATGAATTTTACTTCAATTTTGTAAGAAATAAGTGTGATGATATTGTTCTTGGTTAAAGAGTGATGGTTATGGAGTGTTGTTAACTAAATTTATTGCTAAAGATTTGATTAATTAAGGATTGAGTAAAGTGTTTGATTTGGATTCTTTTTATTTGAAAGTTTGGTTTTTGGTTCATTTTTATCATGGTTATTAAATATGTTTAGTTTGCTTTGACTTAAAATGCAAGTTGAAACAACTTTGGCTCACAAAAAAGTAAAATTTTAAATTTGACAGATGCTAAGAATCCACATGGTTGTGTGGCTTTGATCCATATGACCGTGTGAATTATTCAGCTTTTGTAACTCTACTTTCAGTAATGTTTTGGTACACACGGGTGTGTGGACTTCTTAGGCACGCCATGTCCACTCTGTAACCCTAATTTTTTTCTTTTTCAACCCCAAAACACTTCATTTCTTATGTTAATATAATTTTCTTGTTCAATTAACATTTATAACTTAATTATTACTTAAAAATATATAAGTTTGTCAAATTAAAGGTTAAAATTTTGAAAATGTCTACAAGTTAGTTTGCAAAGAAGCCTTGGAATTTTGTAAGTATTAGATAAGGATTATAGTATTATTTTATTTACGTGATATGTAATTAAATGATATTAGAGGTGAATAAGTAATAAATTACCCAAATCATACTGATGTTAGACCTAGCTTAGGGTTGAATGGCTAGCCAGAGGGTGGATATCCATAGTGAAAGTGGGCACTTTGTGCCATTAGTGGACACATCGTGTCACCAGTGATAGTGGGCATATTTGCCAAAAGTGAATACACTTGACAGTGGGCCTTTGGTCATATTTTTTATATTAGGCATTAAATTGCCGACAGTGACCTGTTATCCGAATCTAAAATCTAAATTCAGTGTGAACGGACAAAGTAAAAGAATTGCATATGATATGAACAATACGCCTTGTGACTAATTTATTAAAATTATTGAATATTGAATTTTCTTGTGTTGAGTATATCGAATATACAAATTTATCAAATTTCTTTTAAAGTACCAAAGTGATGATTTTGTTATTTTTTATGAATGATAATTCAAAGTTATCTTTCTTAATATTTTCTTGCTTATTATGAATACACAAGCACCACTAAGCATTGCTTAGCATGTTAGATTTGTTTCTAATGTGCAGATTAGACGAGACGAGTAGAGCCTGTTGAGTGAAATTTATAGAGATCCAAATCAACTGCATCACAAAAAGATCTTCTAAGAAATATTTTGTATAAAGAGTTTTAGATTGTTCACATGGTGAAGATATTTATTTTGAATAACATTTGTATAACTTTGTGAGTAGTTTGTTATATATATAAATATACAGGTGTATGTCTAGTTTTTTTTTTATGAACTAGAATGAGAGTTTTGTAAATTACAATTATTTCATGTATGTATATATATTTTATGTATGTTCATGTTAATTTATGTTGAGGTTTTGCTTGGATTTGTATGGAGTAATAGAAACGGATGGTTTGAGGAATGAATGTATGAAAAACTTAAGAAAATGAAATTTTCTTATGAAGGTAGATTTAGAATAAAATGCACGGGCGTGCCAGCCTTGGTTGACATGGGTGTGTCCCTATCTTATGTAAGAAAATACTTTTCAAGTTCTATCAAATTGAGTATTTTGACAACATCTCTTTATAGTCAAGTGTACAAAATATTTAGGGGTGTTATAATTTAAGTTTTCTTCAATGGCTATCTCCAACGGTATACTTCAAGTGCCCGACAGGATCATATCTACCCATCCTACTATGTCTTATTGTCACATAAATGCTTTGTGTGGTCACATAAATGCTCTACGCGGTCGCACAATGCATAGTTACCGTTTAATTTGAAATCCTTCTTTCCATGCATCCAATTATCATTATTCCAACATGTTTGGTGCTACAATTTAAATTTGTTAGTGTGGTGCAGTCGCACAAATTGAGTTTCTCAATGCACAACTTTACTACTATCTCTTCTGTGGTTTGGTGGAAGTTTTGGTCATAGATTATGCGGTCACAAGAAATAACGTGCGGTTGTACAAGTGTTTATGCATCAATGCTCAACTGCACACTCTAGCCGCTATTGCTTCTGTGAGTTTTGAGATTTTTGCTCATTACTTTGTGCGGTTGTAGACCCTTAATTTTAGCATGGATTCAATTCAGTCCCTATTAAAAAGGGTCAGGTCGAGTTCAAGAAGCTTAAACCTAGTTTGGTATAATTTTAGAAGCTTAAACCTAGTCTGGTATAATTTTAAAAAGCTTAAACAGCTCGAATTAAGTCCACTTTAATTTTTAAAGCCCAAAACAAAGATGGACTAACTTGATCTGACACAAACAAACTTGTTTTGACCCAAAAGCTAGATACCATGTCAAATTGCAGAGCCAAATCGACATGGGCCAAAGCTCATGTTGAATTAGCAAGGCCCAAATATAATTTTAATTAGATTATTATTGGCTCGGGTGTTTTTGAAACCATGTTGGACTCGTTAAACCAGTGCCATAATAATTGCATATATAAAGATAATTAACAAGCAGAAGACGAGGAGGATCAACAATTTGAGACAGATGCAAATACCAAACAAAAAAGAGAGGAAAAAAGGAGCAAGACACAATCATTAGGCACTACGATAAAGCAATTAAAAATCCAGCCATTATTAGCAAATTGAAAGAAATAGAAAGTGATTGGAAAAGAAATAGCAATTAAATAGAATAGAGTCAGAAGCAACAACGAAGGCAATAGCCAAGCAATTGCAAAATTGATAAAGTTCAACCAAGTAGTAAATTGATCCAAGCTTTCAACTACTTACATAATCAGGTTTGGTTCAAGAAATTCACCTTGGTGGAGCGAACAACGCAGGTATAACTTCTTAAATCAAATCAATTCAGTTTCATGGTTTATTTCTATTGCTTAATTCATTGTGTGGTTTAATTAGTAATCAATGTTGCAAATCCTTTACAGTAAACCATAAATTTAGGATTAGAGCTAACTAAAAGATCAATTGCATATTTTGTAAACCAAAAACCATACAAAACCCTAGTTTAAGATAAACCCTAAATTGCATGTTTTAGTTTGATTTGCACATTGAACCTTAGGTTTGCATAAGAAACCCTAATTGGCAAGTTTAAACTCTAATTTTAGATTTAAACCCTAAATCCTAAAACCTAATTCAAACTACCAAAACCCTAATTCCCAATTCCTAAATACAAAAACCCTAAATTCTAAAACCCTAAACCCTAATTCCACAATAAAATCCTACCTTGTAAATCATTTACTTTTTGGGAGCGCTGCCCCTTGACCCTCACCAGCTAACCTACTAGCGGGATCGCCGTATGCGTTGTGTACTATAATTTATTGGGGGTTAATATTAAGATACTATTGTGGATTGAAATTTTTATGATGAACTATATATTTGGATTACATATTTTATTATGAATGATTGAACTATATTAATATTTATTTATTAGTTGTATTTTTAAGAATATAAAAGGCATATTTCCACTTATGGGTGCCTTATTTATTTTGGTTATATAATTTAATTTATTTTAAAGACTTTGGAACAATGTAAGGGACACGTTTTCACCAATTGGGGGGTGTAAGGGCATATTTTCAAGGGCATATTTTAAATATTGTAAGGGCATATTTTCATTCTTGAATGAGTGCCTATTTTGTTTGATTTGATTTAATAATATGAATGATTTATTTCTTCAAGCTGCGTGTAATATGAATGGTATCATAATATTTAAGAACTATATAATATTTAGACCTGAAAAGGAGGCTGGTTCCAATGAACTGGGCATTATGGGAGTATTGGGTCTTTCTCACCTTCTCAATGCATACTCAATTTTTTGAACCCAATTGGGGGTTGAGAATTCCTTAAGAATAGAGTCATCCACCCCTTTCCTTTCTATTCTTTCCTGGCCCGTCCGGGTGGCGACTCCATTTTTTCAAGTTTAGGCCCGTGTTCTCTAAGGCCCTAAGCCTAACAGTGTCGTAGTCGTAAGAACTATTTCACCGAGAGTGGGGGTGAAAATCTCCGTATACACATTCATAAAACCAAACTTCAATCTAGGACTATAATCAAACCGAGCCAAGTTGAGCTTTAGAAAGTTCAAGCTAGGCTCATCATAAAATCATCGAGTTAGAGCTCAAACTCGAATCAAGCTCGAGTCGAGCCCCAGCTTGTATCGAGTTAGCTTATACATCATGTATCTTGAGCTTGAACTCGAATTGGATTTAAATAAGTTTAATGAGCTTAATGAATTTATTTCAGTTTTTATTTTTTATTCATCTTTTTTGCATCTTATAGAAGATATACTAAAATTAACATTTTTATGAAGGATGAACTATATGGTTATATATTAATAAAAATAAATAAATCGTATTACTATAATTTTATATTTAATTATAAAAGTTATTTTATATTTTATATTATTTAATTTATTTATCAACTATATATTAATAAATTATATAAATTAAATTAGTCAAAAAATTAATATATCCATATAGATTATTTAATATATATAAATTAAATTTCATATATTTTTAATTCAACATAATAAACGTGTAATATCCCAAATGATACTCTAGAATTTTTGGAGTGCTTATTGTAGTAATTGGATTAAATGATGCTACGTGTGTATATATGATTAAGTGGAAAGATAAGAGAGGAAAGTGTGTATATGTTTTATATATGAAGATATATACAACATATACAAGTCAACATTTATTGATGGTCAAATGATATTTTGCTTATTTAATATAGTAATTTAAGTGCTGGTGGAGGAGGATATTTATATTATTTTAATATATTAATACTTGGTTGAGATTAAAGAGGAAATTTAGTGGTTAAGAGAAGTGATTTATTTTGACTTTTATATCATCTTCTTCCTCTTTCTTTTTGACAGCCGGCCACCACCATCTTCATCAAGGAAAAGAGGTTTTGTGATTCTTAACTCAAGAAATTGAAGGATTTCAAGTGATCAAGTTGGAGTTCTAAGGATTTTCTTCACTTTTGATAAGTTTCCAACTTGTTTCTTTGATTTCTTTTGAAGTTTTGTATTTGAGCTTGGTGTATGGTTGTTGTAGATGTATGTATGATTGATTTTGATATGTTTGAGGTTGTGATGTTTTTGTTAGCTTTGATTTTGGGGTTGGATTGAAGAAAATATTAAGTTTGGTGAAGATGACAAGAGTTGTGGATTGTGTATGTGGTGGGTTGTGAATATGGTTGTGATTGTGTTTCGATGCATGTTTTTTGAGTTGTTTTGATATTATGCAACTTTATTATGGTATATTGATGGTTTTGGTTGAGTTTTTTTGGAGTGAAAAAGGGTAAAAGAAAGATGTTTGTTGGATGTGGTGTTGTTGGTGTCGATTTCAGGTTTTTGGCCTGACACACCCAGTAGCACGGCCATGTCCTTAGGCATGTCATTGGTTCTGTTTCCAGTATGGGTGACACGAGCAGTGACACGCCCATGTCACTGAGTGTGTCACAGCTTCTGTGTTGGAGTAGTATTGACACATCCACTGACAGGCCTATGCCACTGAGCGTGTCATAGCTACTGTGTTGTTGGTGGATTGACACGTCTAGTGACACACCCATGTCACTTAGCATGTCATAGCTTCTTTGTTGGATGAGAATTGACATGTGTAGTGACACACCCATGTCATTGAGCATGTCAAAGCTTCTGTGTTGTGGGTTTAGAGCATGGCCAGGGACATGCCCATGTTGTTGAGCATGTTAAGTGTAGGGTTTGCCGTAGTTAGTTCTTATCCTTATTTTCTTATGTGTATCAATAAGTGTGTGAGTATCATCACCTTTGGATTAGGTTTTGAAGAGATTTGAGTTGCCCTAATCCAAGTATTGAAGGATTCTTGGAAGAGGAAGTTGTTAGATTGGTGTTTGTTGCTCTTAGAGGTAAGTACAAACCTTACATGATTGCATACATTTACATGACTTTGGGACTTAACACATTTGGTTGGAAAATGTGTTAGGTTACCCATTATATTATTGACATATGAGAATGGTGCTATGATTTGTATTATGTGAACTATGTGAAATATATGTTAAGGATTCAAAAGATATGAACAATGTAATTTGTTATGTATGCTCTAATGATGATATGTGAAGCCATTGGTGATAGCTATAATGAGATAAATGAAATATATGGGGCATTGTGCCTAGATGATCATGATATAAATGAGAATGGATTTGATATTGAAATAATGAAAGAATTGTGTGCCTAGTATGTTATTCAATTTTCAGAGTTTTGTTATTGGTGGCATGCCTAAAAGTAACAATCACTTGAAGCTGGGTTGGGCTTGGTCCTTGAAGCCAAGTTGGGTTGTTGTTGAGCTCCCCTTAAAGCTTGGTTGGGCCTAGTCCTTGAAGCCTAGTTTGGATGTTACATATGAGATGTTTCTCATTGTGATAATAATTTACCTACGGGCTTGATATATGTGATTATTGGACCAAAATAGTAACTCTGGAATTTGAATGGCATATTAGTTTCTTTTAGGCCCACGCTTGTCTTTGCTTTAATATGAATTATAAATGATGGAACAATATAATGAGATTTAATGGTAAGAAATATGGCATCCTTGAGTATTGTTTCTAATGATTGAAAGTGTGACATTGGCATTACATTGAATCATATTGTTATCATGGTTAGTACCACTAAGCCGTTGGCTTAGCGCAATTGTGATTTATCGTGCAGGTGACAGGTTAGATCCGGTTGAACCGGAGAGTTCAGCTAGACCGAGTTGAGTCTAGACTTGCGATTTCATGTGAAGTGTTGATTTTTGTACTTCAAGATTAAAGACGAATTGCCAAGCATGTATAAACTCTATATTTTTGTAAATATTGTTTTTGATGTATATATATATATGTATATTCCGCTACATTTTTTGCTGCTTATTAAACAAATATTTTGGATAAACTTTGGGTGTAATGAAGATATACGTAAATGTATTTTAACAAGGAATGTTTTATCTATTACTACTTATAATGATGATTTGATGTTAAAGTTTTAAAGATTGTTTTGCTTCAAATAGACTGTAACATCCCTGTATCCGGTATACATATATTACATGTGGGTGTATGTGGTGTACGTATATGGGGTATAGGGGTGTTACAATTATTTTGGTATCAGAGCCTAGGTTTGAGGTTCTCAACTTAGGTGAATTGTAAGAAAAAGAAAATTTTGATTTTAAAATATGTTTTTTTTAAAAAAAAATAAGATACATGCATTAGCACTGGCAGTTTCTGATCTTTGATGAGGTATATTTCTGCTGTGTTTACAGATATAGGTAGTGATGGTGTCTCATTCATGTCAGTCCATAGAAGGTAGTGCTGAGAGTGTAGCTCTTGAAGATGGTAGAGATGGAGCTAGGGTAGAGAGAGCTAGAGAGGCACCTGCTCCTGTGCCAGAGAGACCAGCTGCTGATGAGATTTCACCGGTTTGGTTACGACATATGGTAAAATTATTGAGGTAGGCTCCAGTGCAGTAGTCGCCACCGCAACCACAGCCACAAGTACCAATGAGGCAGTATGATAAATTGAGAAAGTTTAGAGCTGAGGATTTCTTTGGCACTACAAATCCTGCAGTAGCTGAGCAGTGGTTGGATAAAGTTCAGAGGGTATTCATTTAGCTGCAGGCTACTTCTGAAGAGAAGTTTGATTATTCTAGATCCCTTCTGCAAAGAGATGCTTATGAATGGTGGAAGACGGTTCCACGTGCATGCTTAGATCCACCAACCCTGACTTATGATGATTTTCTGCCAGAGTTTGAGCAGAAATATACTCCAAGGGAGTATAAGGATGCTAAGAAGATGGAGTTTCTGAATCTGAGGCAGAATAATCGGACGGTGACAGAGTATGAGATTGATTGTATTTGGTTGAGTCATTATGCCGGTGGGATTATTTCAGATGAGATTGACCGGTGCATGAAATTTGAGGAGGGATTGAGACCCTCTATTATGTGTATTGTTGCAGGCTCCCAGTACCAAGATTTTTCTCAGTTGGTTATAGCTGCCAGAAGTGTTAAAAGAGCACAGGGTATTGCAGCAGCTACTACTGAGAAAGATACTAGAGTTAGGAGACCCTAGTTTGAGGCAGGGTCTTCATCTATGAAGAGAGATAGAGGAAGCTTTATTCCGAGGGTCAGTAGAAGTCAGAGGCAGTCTGGTAGGTCGGTTCAGGATCAGAGGCAGAGACCAAGACCTCTAGTTTCTGTAGCTACTGCTCCGACTCTAATGGTTCATAGGTCTATTCCACCTACATGTGTCCATTGTGGTAGGGCACATGGGGGTGATTGCTTGAAGGCGGGTGGACCAGGAGTGTGTTTTAGATGTGGGTCACAGGATCATTTCATCAAAGATTGCCCTGAACTACCGGAAGATAGACAGACTGATACTACAGCTTCTCGACCCAGTGTCAGCAGAGGAGAGGTAGTCGACCTGAGATTAGTCAGAGAGGAGGCTTTACATCCGGAGGCAGTAGGCCAGATGAGGCTGGGTCATCTCAATAAGTGTATGTAATGCAGAGGCAGCCATATGCTTCAACAATTATTATGGGTATATTTTCTTTATTTAGCATTTCAGTTCTTGCTCTAATTGATCCAGGATCTACGTATTCATATATAAATACATCTATCTTGCATGTATCTAAATTGCATTCAGAGTCCCTAGGATTTAATGTCTTGGTGATAAATCCTTTAGGGCATAGTGTGGTAGTTAGCAAGGTGCATTGTGATAGTTCAATTGTGGTGCAAGATGAGAAATTCCTTGGGGATTTGATTGAAATGCCATTTAAGGAGTATGATATGATCTTAGGCATGGATTGGTTGTCTAAGCACGAAGCTATGATAGACTATCAGAATAAGTGTGTTACTTTGAGAACCGGTGATGGTAGAAGTATTATGGTATCTAGTGAGCATAAACATCTTGCATCCATGGTTGTTTCAGTTGTTGTAGCTAGAAGGTTGATTCAGAAGGGATGTGAGGCTTATCTTGCTCATGTTGTGGATACCAGAGTAGTGGGTTCTCAACTTGATAGTTGTAGACCCTTAATTTGAGAGACGAAGAAGCAAAGCAATTAACAATTGATTAAAGGCAGCAACTGCCTTTGTTTTTTTCATCCAAGAATAATTATTTTTGGAGAAACCATCAAAAGAAGGTATGTATTAATTGTTTTTTTTTCACAGTAGCTAAGATTATGAAATTGTGTCTTTCAAAATCAAAAACCCTAGAACTTTAATTTAGTTTTTCTAATGTTAAAAACACTAATTCGTTGCTTTATTTTCTAAAAAGTTTAAAGTTATTAATTTTTGTTTCTTCAAAACTTCAAAACCCTAATTGAACATTTTTTTTCAAAACCAAAATTTTATTCTGTTTCTTTCAACAAATCCTAAAAACATCTTTTCTATTCATATAAACCTTAAATCATTTGTTTACTTTCATAAAATTATCAAATGCTTTTTCCAAATTCTAAAAAACTTAAACATTCACCGAAACATTAATTCAACAATCCTAAAACCCTAATTTAATTTCAAAACTCAAAAAAGTAAACCCTAACCCCTTAAAACCTTAAACCTTAATCTTTTTCTAAACCTTAAATCCTTTAAAACTTTAAAAACTATAAAAACACAAATGTTTAATTTTACACAGTAAGCTTAAGCTTGAAACCATATGAGTAACCATAAACCACAAATCAAAAGTATTTTAAAGTGTTCAAACCCTAGTTTCATGATTTCACCATCCAAATATTAATTTGGTTAATCAAAGAACTTTATCAACCTTTTAAAACATAAAATCTTAATCTATTTTAATTCCTTAAAAAACTCACACTAGCCAAATTCCATAAATTTCAAAACCCTAAACACATGAAATAAAGAACCCTAAATGGAAATAGTAGTTATAATTTAGATGTGTATTTGCCTTATTCAATTCTATATTTGATTATGCTTTGATTTATTCTATATGCTTTAATTTATTTAAGTTCAATGCTTGATTTATTTAATTTATCATGGATGGATGTTTATTTTCTATTGATGTTTAATACCTTTGATGAATGATTTATTTATGATGAATGGTTATTTACTTTTATTTCCAAATGTTGTAAGGGGTATGTTCCCACTTGGTGAGTACCTCATTAGTTAAATATCATGTAATTTAATTTGCTTTTCTATTTTAGAACCTATGTAAAGGACATGTTTCTACCTTTCGGTGGGTGTCCTATTTAGGCATGTGATGTAAGGACATGTTTCCATCTTCGGATGGGTGTCCATTTATTTATTTTTCTTGGGACATTGCTTTGATTTTAATATAATGATGCTTTCTTTTTTAAATATTATGTGTAATATGGATAATGTTGTTATATTTTAGAATTTTATAATATTAAGACTTGTAAAGGAGGTCAGTTCCAATGAATTAGGCGTTGTGGGGGTGCTGGGCCATTTCTCACCTTCCCCACACGTACCCAACTTTTCAAACCCATTAGGGGTTTAGGGATTCCTTAGGAATCTAGTTATGCACCCCTTTCTTTTTCCCGACCCGTCCGGGTGGCGACTCCATTTTCTCCGGACTTAGGTTCGTGTTCTCTAAGGCCCCGAGCCTAAACAATGCCGAAGTCGCAAGAAAAATTCCACCGAGAGTGAGGGCAAAAATTCCCGCTCACAATAGTATACCCACAGTTGCTAAATTTCCAGATGTTTTTCCTGAGGAGTTGCCAGGGATACCCCCTGAGAGAGAGGTTGAGCTTGGTATCGATTTGTTGCTTGGTACCACTCCCATCTCTATTACTCCTTATCGAATGGCACCTGCTGAGTTGAGAGAATTGAAGGTGCAAATGCAGGAGTTGTTGGATAAAGGGTTTGTTCTCCCTAGTGTGTCTCCGTGGGGAGCACCTGTTTTATTTGTAAAGAAGAAGGATGGTACTTTAAGATTGTGTATTGATTATAGGCAGTTGAATAAGGTGACCATCAAGAATAAGTATCCTTTGCCTAGGATAGATGATCTCTTTGATCATTTGAAGGGAGCAGCAGTTTTCTCTAAGATTCATTTGAGATTAGAGTACCATCAGTTGAGAGTCAGAGCAGAAGATATATCTAAGACAGCTTTCCACACAAGGTATGGGCATTATGAGTTCTTGGTGATACCTTTTGGATTGACGAATGCACCAGTATCTTTTATGGATTTGATGAACAGGGTGTTTAGACCCTATTTAGATTAGTTTGTGGTGGTCTTTATCGATGATATTTTGGTGTACTCGCATAATAAGGAGGATCATGATAAGCATTTGCGAATTGTATTGCAGCCTTGAGGGAGAAGCAGTTGTATGCTAAGTTGTCTAAGTGTGAGTTTTGGTATGATCAAATGACTTTTCTAGGTCATGTGCTGTCAGCAGATGGTATAAGAGTCGATCCGAGTAAAGTCGAGGCCATTTTGAATTGGAATCCACCAAAGACAGTGACTCAAGGTATGGAGATCGAGCATGGCATAACCACTCATAGCCTCGTACCATTTGGTATATACTTGCTATGGGAACCTAAGCCTTTTGACCCAAAGACTAACGCTCATGTAATTGGCCTAGTTACTTTCCTTAGGTTGTACACCAAATGCATGTTGTTTGACTATGGTTAATTTATCTTGGCTTAAATCATGGCTTATTTGGTTTTTTTTTTTTCTAATATGACCTAAGTACATTGTAAGCTCAAAATAATTTTTTCTTTAGAAAATCCAAAAGACCAAAGCTATTTTCAAAATTTTTTAAGATGGTCTTTGGACATAAAACTTTTCTAAAAACATATCTTTGGCTCATGGCCAAAATACTAAGCTCAAAATCTATTTTTCTAAAATCTTTTTATGGGCTTATAAACAAAATTTTTTTTATCCTCTCCTTACAAAGAGCTTGCAAAAATATTTAGGTCAATTAAGAAATACCAAAAATCAATTGTGGGCCTAGTTTACACTAAGAATAAATTAACCATGGGCTTGTTTTTAGCATGAATCATTAGTTACCTTTTTCAAGTGAGTAATCTATTCATAATAAACCTCTTAATTTAGTTTTAATCCAATATAGCATAAAAGCTACTTTAGTTAGTTGAATGGATTAAAACATAATTAATGGGAATTATCATGGATAGATTTCCATTTTCGAAAATATAACTATTGGTTGAAACGTCCAAGGGAATTATTCAAAAACAAGATACCCCATGTTGGTATTTTGTTAACCATATATACCTAGGAAAAGAGACTCGTCATTTGTGTGCAGATGATATACGGTTGGAAGGAACGTCCTAATTATCCTTGTTTATTGATTGTTTGTTCATACATGCATACATGTATACATTTGCATCTCATATCATTGATCCTCTCTGGCTCATAGCCCTGGATTATGACAGTTCAAAAGCTTACAACAATCTGACCTATGCCGGAGACAAAGTATCTAGCAATGACTCAATCACTTGCTCACCAAAAACAATGGAGCCCGAACAAATTCAAAGAATGGTGGATGAAGCGCTCAATGCCAAGATGGAAGAAATAAAAGAGGCCCTAGCTGAAACCATGAAGAACCAATTGACTGCAATCTTAGAAAATCATGCCGAGGCATCTACTAGCACTAAGAAACCAAAGGACAAAGGGAAGACTAAAGTTGGTGAAGTGGTTTTTGATGATGAAAAAGTGATCATTGATGATGATGATGATTGGGCTCAATACTACCAAGATGCTTAAGAGATGAAGAAAGAACCGAAGATTGTTGAGAAGGCAACTATTGAAAAGACCGAGACATCCGATGTTGAAAAGATGATTACTGATTTAGAAAAGAAATTTGAGAAGAAGCTGAAAACTGAAGAGATGTCCGAGATCGATAAACTATTTGAGTTAGTTGAAGAAGTCCGGTACATGTTCAAGATGCCATCTTTTGCAAAGTATAATGGCACTAGAAATCCTCATCTCCATGTGAAGCAGTATATCACTGCCATGCAGTCTGCCCGAGCTACTAAGGCTCAAACCCTAAGGTACTTTATGCTCTCATTGGACCCTGTTGTCCAAAATTGGTTCAATACCTTAGATGATGGAAGACAAAAGAGTTGGGATCTACTTTACAAAGCCTTCATCCAAAAATATGGATATAATGTTGAGTTAGAAGTTACTTTAATGGAAGTGGAGTCCATTAGGCAAAGGCCGAATGAGAATTTTGTAGATTATGTTAAGAGATGGAGAAACAAGGCTGCTTTACTCAAGAAGAGGCCTGATGAATCTGATCAAATAAGGATGATTGTGAGAGGGGTGTTGCCTAATCTTCATGAGAGGATGTCCCATACACTCATCCGTGATTTCAAAGACCTTCTCCAAGCTGGTTTGCAAATTGAAGAATGGGAAAGGGAGAAGAACAGTTTTGCAACAAAAAGGAACGAGAAAGGGAGCTATCAATCTGGTAACCAAAGCATGCAAAAGGCCACCAGTGTTGATGCTACTAACCAAGGAACAAGGAGACAATTTTTGGAATTGGGAAAACCGATGTCTTGGGTTCTCAATAAGCTTCAAAGAAAGGGATTGCTACAACCCTTAAATCCTCATCCTTTGCCTAACCCTCTCCCACCTAATTTTGACACTAAAGCATTTTGTAAATTTCACCAAATGCAAGGGCATGACACGGATAGGTGTGTGAGGTTGAGACATGAGATCCAAAATCTAATTGATAATGGGAAGCTACCCGAGCCCAATAAGCCAAACACCAAAGACAACCCATTACCAAAATTCAATAGGGTACCACCACCAGCAACCTTCATGATTGGAGGAGGTTTGCATGAGGATTTTGTCATGTCTTCTTTTTAAGATGTGGGTGGGGAAGCAACCAAAGAAGAAGAGGTATTTGGTGAAATTAAACAAGCTATGATGGGTGGAGAAGTAACGATTTGTGTTGTCAACGGGTTTTGGGATTCAAGTGATAGTGATGATGATATTGTATCCAAAAAGGAGGAGTGGACTTGGTCCGAGCCCGAAGAAGATGAGGTGATGAAAACTAGATCCGGTAAACCTTACGCAAGGCCACCACCTAAGGAGGTAGAAACTAATAAGGGAAAGAAAGTTGAAGTAGAAGAAGACGATGCTGTGCTCAAGCAATTGAAAAGAACCCAAGCGAGTGTTAGCATTTGGGACTTATTGGCTACTTCTAAAAAGCACCGAGAAATTATGGCCAAAGCCTTAGCTAGCATGCCAATTTCTACCTCCACAACACCAGAGGAGTTGATCAACTTCATAAAAATTGGGGAAGTAATGAAATGTGAAGAGATTCAAGAAAAGAGTGAAGTTAATATGGGAGCAGTTTCTTTTTCGGATGCGGACTTACCGGAGGAGGGGAGAGACCACATCCGCCCTCTCTTTATCAAAGAAGAAGTCAAGGGGAAGAGGACTCCTTGTGTAATGGTCGATGATGGGTCTGCCATAAATGTTTGTCCACTTAAGATATTACCAAAGCTGGCCATGTCAACAAGAGATCTAAACCCGACCGAGGTAACGATTCGTGCTTATGACAATACTAAGAGGCATGCCGAAGCGACTTTCAAAGAGACTGTCAAGGTTGGTCCAATTGAATCTATTGTTGAGTTTGTTGTTTTAGACATACTGGTTACCTTCGCCTTGCTCTTGGGGCAACCATGGTTTCATCCTCTTGGTGGAGTTCCTTCCACCCTTTATCAAAAGATCAAGTTCCCCAGTGGAGATGGGACAGTGGTCATTGAAGCTGAAGATAATGAGATTGTTAACGCTATAATGATTGAGAGGCCTCTCAATGGTTTCCAAGTAGCTGTAATTTCTGATGATGAAGTAGTGGACTCCAAAGTTTTGAATATGATGAAGAACATGAACTATCTTCCCGGAGCGGGTCTTGGAAAGGATAAGGCCGATTTGACAAAGTTGCCAGATTTTAGAACTCAAACTTCTAACAAAGGGTTGGGATATGATGAAGCCAATGATGTCCAGCCAAAGAAGAGTGAGAAGATGAGCTCCCCACCACTTGAAGAGATCTTTGTCAAGGCTCCAGATATGGGACCACTCCAAGGAAAGCCTGAGCCGATCATGTTCATGGGTAAGTTAATCCCAGGTTTTAAAATTTTTGCAGATGTTGCCGAGCTAGTGGAGCAAGTGAAGAAAGAGCTCACCTTGCCAGCCAACAAAGACTTCGATCCAAAAGAGAAGAATGAAGCTATCCTGAAAGCCGAGAAGACTCTGGAAGAGAATACTGCCCTGGTCGAAGAGAAGTTTGAAGACACTGCTTTATGATTTTGAGAATAATAATTTGATTTTGATTTTAATTTGTCTGCTTTGTATGAGGATGATGATGTTTTCTTTTCCAAAATGAATGTAATAAAGTCTGATTTTGCTTACTTGTGTGATGTTTCTCCTGATGGTTGCATACATTCAAATAGCAGTTACATGAGCATCTTTAATATTAATTCTGTTAACACACAATCATTAAATTTGGGAACAACTGAAAATCCTAAAAACGTTAGCCTAGCATCCGACCTTACTCCTGATGAGAGAGAGAGATTTAAAAAAATATTCAAAAAATATGAAGAAGTGTTTGCTTGGTCTTATGAAGATATGCCGGGGATAGATCGAGACATAACCGAGCATCATATTCCAACTCACACTCACATAAAATCTATCAAACAAAAGCTTAGGCGATTAAGACCTGAGTGGGCTAAATTGGTTAAAGAAGAGGTCACTAAGCAAATACAAGTGAAGTTCCTCAAAGTGATAGAATATCCAGATTGGCTATCAAACATAGTACCTATTCCAAAGAAAGATGGAAGGATAAGGGTCTGTGTGGATTATAGAGACTTGAACAAGGCTTAACCTAAGGATGATTTTCCTTTACCTCATATAGATGTCCTCATTGATAGTGCAGCCTCTAGCGTGCTACACTCGTTTGTAGATGGATTTTCCGGATACAATCAAGTGTTAATGGCCCAAGAAGATAAAGCCAAAACTTCCTTCATTACTACATGGGATATATTTTGTTATAGGGTGATGCCATTCGGCTTAAAGAATGTTGGAGCGACTTATCAAAGGATGGCCACCACTCTATTTCATGACATGATGCACAAAGAAGTTAAAGTATATGTTGATGATATGATGTTCAAATCAGATACCAGGGAACAACAATTCCAAAACTTAGAATTATTCTTCGATAGAGCTTTGAAATATAAGCTAAGACTAAACCCGAAGAAGTGTGTATTTGGTGTTACTTGAGGCAAATTATTAGGACATGTGATTGGTCCAAATGGCATTGAGATTGATCCTGACAAAGTTAAAGCAATCAGGGATATGCAGGCCCCTAAGACGGAGAGAGAAGTTCGGGGATTTATCGATAAATTACAATATATTAGCAGATTTATAGCAAAGCTCACAACAATCTGTGAGCCTATCTTCAAATTGTTTAGAAAGAATCAGCCGGTCATATGGAATGAAGAGTGTCAAAAGGCCTTTGAGCAAATAAAAGAGTATTTGCTCAATCCACCTATTTTAAAACCACCTAAACTCGGCAAATCTCTATTACTATAATTAACAGTAGAAGAAGAGTCGATATGAGCCATGCTAGCCCAAGCAAATGAGTCAGGGATCGAGCATGCCGTTTACTATTTGAGTAGAAAGCTCCTGCCTTATGAAATTAAGTATAGTATCATTGAAAAGACATGTATAGCCGTGGTTTGGTCTTTTAAGAAGTTGCAGCATTACTTTCAATCGTATAGTGTGCAAGCAATTTCTAGGTTGGATCCAATGAAGTACTTAAGGGAGAAACCCTCTTTAATTGGGAAATATGGTCGATGGTTGATAATATTAAAAGAATTTGAGATTGAGTATGTAACCAGGAAAACAATCAAAGGTAGAGCAGTGGCAGAATTCTTGGCCCAACAACCATTAACAGATAGTGAAGAGGTAATCTTGGAATTTTCAGATGAACATTTGGAAGCAATTGAAGTACAAGGGTGGAATATTTTGATGGAGCAGTAAACAGGAAAGGAGCAGGTTGGGGAATTAGACTAGAATCGCCTGAAGGGGAACTCATCCCTTTAGCCAAAAAATTGAAATTTAGGGCAACCAATAATATGGTGGAGTACGAAGCTTCTATTTTTGGTTTGGAAACCCTAATGATTATGAAGGTGGATAAGGTGGAAGTTTATGGCGATTCATTGCTGCTAGTATCCCAAGTAAATGGAGAATGGGAGTTGAAAGAAGAAAAATTAAAACCATACCACTATTACTTGACCATGATGAAGAAGAACTTTAAGGAGTGTAGGTTTATACACCTATCAAGAGAAGAAAATCAGATGGCTGATGCCCTAGCTACATTGGCTTTGGCATGGGGAAACCCTGTCAGCTTATTTCTTAAGCCTCTGATCTTGACCAGTTCATCAACTCCTTGCTATGAATATGAAACAATCATGGAAATTTATACAAAGCATGATGCGTGGTATGATACTATAAGGGCAACAAAGAAAGAGAGAAGAGCCATAAGGCGGTGGTCTTTGCAATACATCACATTCCATGGGGAGTTATATCGAAGATGGCCTGATGAGGTGCATTTAAGATGTTTAAGAAAACCTGAAGTAGCAATGAATCATGTCAGAAATACATGTGGGAAATTGCGGTCCACACATGATTGGTTTGGCCCTAGTTAAGAAGATTATTCGACAAGGTTACTACTGGTTGACCATGGAGAAAGATTGTATTGAGTTTGTCAAGAAGTGCCAACCATGTCAGATGTATGGTAACTTGAATCACATGCCTCCTGAAGAACTGCATTCTATGTCTTCACCCTGACCTTTTGCCACCTAGTGTATCGACATTATAGGAGAAATACATCCGACAGCTTCAAACAGACCGATTTGTTATGGTAGCAGTTGATTATTTTTCAAAATGAGTCGAAGCTAAATCCTTCAATAAACTGGGTGCAAGCCAAATGGCTAGGTTTATTGAAAAGAACCTCATCTGCAGATACGGGGTCCCGCACAGTGTGATATCAAACAATGGGGTACAGTTTCAAGGAGTAGTTAAGGATTTATTCTCGAAGTACCAAATCCATCATCATCGATCCTCTCCTTATAGACCAAAGGCTAATGGTGTGGTTGAAGCAATAAACAAAATAGTTAAGCAAATTCTATCCAAGATGACCAAGACTTATAGGGATTGGTCAGAGATGCTTCCCTTTGCTTTATGGGGATATAGGACAAGTGTACGAACACCTACTGGAATGACACCGTTCTCTTTGGTTTATGGGATGAAAGCAGTATTGAGCAAGGTATTGAGCAAGTTGGGAGTAAAGTCAGAATCGTGAGGCTCAACTCCGTACTGACGGCCAAGTCGGTGAGGATCATAGCATGTACCTTAACGAAGAGCAGCAAGGGGAACATACATCAAGTATGTCCGCATGGTGATACGAGAAACCAAGGTACCAACCAATGGATATTGATTTCAGAGCGTGAGTGAATCCAGTCAACCCAGTCGGCATATGAAGAAGCAGGATGGAGTAGCTTCCTAGCAGAATGATGACGTGACAGATATTTGGTAAAATCTATGGATGGAGTATCAAGCAAACAAAGACGCTCATGAAGCCAAATCTGTAAAGAAAGAATTAAAATAAAATAAAAAAAGAAAAAGAAAAAGAAAAAGAGTCTGCGAAGTTGAAAACCCGCAAGGGCAGCTTAGGCAAAAATTAGGATGGCTTGCTAGTTCCGAAAACCCACATGGGCGGACTAGGCAAAAATTAGAGCAATAAAGAAAAGAAGAAAAAAGAAAACCTAAATTGAAAACCCGAAAGGGCAGTTTAGGTATTTACCTGAAGCAGCAATGGACTCCCAGTCAATCTCTTTGACGATCATGATTTAAATCGGTCTAATCCAACTAAGGTCTCGGCTAAGATCACAGGTACCGGCGACAAGCCTCCTTTCATCTGGTCCATAATATCCAATACTCGTGGATCAATATCGCCGTAAGAAGAAACAAGCAAGAATTGGCCAAGCAAGCAAAGACAGAGCATGTGTCCCCATGCCTTAGTAGGGGCCAAATGAGAGAGAGACAAAAGTCAATCAAAGGAGC
Source organism: Garcia nutans (assembly GCA_947685225.1). Lineage (NCBI taxonomy): Eukaryota > Viridiplantae > Streptophyta > Magnoliopsida > Malpighiales > Euphorbiaceae > Garcia > Garcia nutans. Next base: position 6,555,178 of record CANTUV010000024.1, on the reverse strand, counting down.
AAGTAGAATTTTTTCACCTCTCATCAACCGAAGAACTTCAGGTTTTGGAATTTAAAATAACGTCTGCATCTTCTATTGAGTCTTGGAAATCAATGTGGGAACGCCATTTGTTGATTATTTGGATATCCAAGGATGGCCTCAAATTCTTCAATCAAGGGACATATTTCAAAGCCATTAATTCTAAATACCCTAGAATCCGTATCCCAAAAGGAAGCCACGACATGTAAGAAGGAGTGGTCCAATTTAACATTTTGAAAACATTTTAAAACATCAAGTTTTGACCATGAAATTTGCTTCCAATGAATAGCATCCATACTCTTAAATAGAATTTTATCTTCTTTAAATGATGTTCGGTCATGGTGGGTGAATGAAGGAAAATCAAAATTGTTAAATGAGTCTTCACGTTGAAATGGAAAAATTGTTTTTTTTTTTGTATGAAATATGGCATGAAGGGTGATTTATATAGAAGAAACAAACCTTTTCCAAAAGTGAAAAGGAAAAGGTGATGGGAAAGAATAAGACCATATGCCATAAGGAAAGGAATTAGTGGCAATTTTCTTTACCACGTTGGATTGGGTTTAGCAAATTGATGTGTATTATAAAATTATGATGTACTGTAATAAAAAAGTGGTGCAGTAACGAAAAACAAAGTGGTGCAGTAACGAAAAAAAAAAAGAGGGGTTACGTTAAAGATGCAAATTGTATATTTTTCATTATTTTTCAATATTTTACAATTGCTACAATATTTACATATCACTAAGAGGGTGGTGGTAAGTCATCAAATAAAGTCTTGAAAAAATCGTCGCCTGTTGGAGGAGGGGGCAAATCACTCGTCCTGATTTCACCCGAAGCGGGAGCACCAAAATCCCTATTACCTTGAGGTTCTGATCCGTCATGGTCCTCATCAAAAGCAGATGAAAGGATCTCATGGTCATCAGTCTGGGGGCCTCTTGATGAAGAAGCGCCGGGATCCCTCATCCCCTGAAATCGAAAGTCTCGAAAATATTGTTCTGATTGATGATATAAATTTTCAAAATGAGAAGCCTGCTGATGACTTGCAGCCAACTCTTCTTGAAGTTTCCTATTTTATTCTTCGAGCATCCGCTGTGAGCCAAGAAGGAAAAGGTAAGAGCATACATAATCATGCATACATATAGCATAAGTTACTATGAAATAAGTAACGTACTAGGTAGTTCATATCAATGCCCTGTGGATGAGATGGCATATCTGGTGGGCTAGAGTGAGCAAACGAAGGGGCAGTAAAAGAGGGTCCAGCCTCATGATCAAATGAGCCAACAACCTGCAGCAATCATTAAAGAATCAAAGAAAGAAAAAAGTAGTTGCAAGGGAAAAGTGATAAAAGTTTCACTACAAAAAAAAATGCTATCTGCAACGGACAGAATCCGTCGAAGATCCGTCGCAAATCAAGATCTGCGACCGATCTGCGACGAATACGATCCGTTAATAAAAAAGGCGTCGCAATTTTCAATTTTGCGACAGGCCGTCGCAGATTGCGATGGATTTGCAACCACTCGGCGGTTGCAAATCTCGCGCTTAAATTTTCGCGGGTAAAGGGCAGCCGTCGCAGATTCCGTCGCAGATTCTGTCGCAGATTCCGTCGCAGATTCTGTCGCAAATTTCCGTCACATATTCCGTCATAGATGTTCGTCGCAAATTCGTTGCAGATTCCGTAGCAGATTGCCGTCCCAGATTCCGTCGCAGATTGTCGTCGCAGTATCTATCGCAGATTCCGTCATAGATTTCAAATATCCGTCGCAGATTCCATCATAGATTTCAAATATCTGTCGCATATTCGTAGCAAATCCGTAGTCATTTAATATTGATTTTTATTGGAACTATTTGTATTATCAATTAATTTTATGAGAACTTTATAAATACATTTGGAATATTTAAACATAATCTAAAAAAACACTAATTACATTGATAAAAATAATTCTTTTATTAATCTTCAATAGAATAAAATATTTTACAATTTAACTATACAAGTGTTAAGAACACTACTATAAATAATCTATCTTGAAAATAACAATATAGATCTTCAATTATCATTTTCCATTGAATCATTACTTGCATCATCATTATTAACCTGCAAATAATATTAAAAAGAGTAAATGAAAAAGAATAATATGATACACGTTAACAAAGTAATACTAACCGTGGTGTGTAGGCTTTTTCATTCAACTCGTGTAGCTGCTCAGGAATTTTGTATATACACAAGCTGTTTGTCGTCACTTCATCAATTAAATCATAAAAGTTAAGGAGTTATTGGATTATTGGCCCAAGATCAAATTAACGGCAAGAAACTTAGACTCCTCAATTAAAAAAATAAATAAAACAAAACAAATTACAATTCCTCCTACAAAAAAGATAATTTTTAAACAAAAAAAAAAACTGAGAGAAACAGATTCTTACCCTCTATGCAATCAAAATCTTTTATAAGCCTAGCAGTTGGTCTATCTAGATACTCTCTTTCAGCAACATTGAATACAAAAACACCATTTAAGTCCTGCAAATTTCTCTTTTCCCTCTGCAGTGATTCATAAAATAAGGATGAGCTAAATCTGATAACTACTTAACATCAATACTAGTACACCACATCTAATACTCAACAACTTGTCAGTACGCAATTATCCAAAGAAAACATGAAATTCGGCCATCAGAATTAAAAACGTTTATAGATATGATATATAGAGAAAAAAAATGGGGATCACAGATTGTGACAACATATGAATTAAGATGAATGTGTCAATCAAGTCCTGCATTGTACAAACATATACGCAATATTCCTATAGAATTGAGGACCATCTAGCTTGTGTGTTTCAGAATCAGAATAGAATTGAGGACCATCTACTGCCTGATCAAACATCAAGAATTGGGAACCGATGATTCTGCCACTTGGGATATGCACGTTTATACAGGCTCATGCAAACTGTATCATGCTGCTGAAGAACTCCATTGAAGGTGCACTTCATCGCCCCTGAATAGAAAGCATATATCAATAATTAACTCCATAATCACCATCAAGACATAAATAAATGTCCCATATTTTAACAAGTATCAGGTGGTCATTCACATTATCTATCACAGATGCAACAATTTTCAAAGGTTGATGCATCATCCAACCAGATGGTTTATTCAATGAACAGGGCTTGTGACCAATTCGAGTTTAATTTCTTAAAGCCTCTTCATTTTTCTTTAGTTAGGAACCACACTGAATGCCTACTTGATCAATGACAGATAACAAAAATACAACATTACAATTTCTGATACCCTATACAATATCCACTTTATTATTTTAGCTTCTCATGAATGTTTTATGCAACATTACAATTTCTGATACCCTATATAATATCCACTTTATTATTTTAGCTTCTCATGAATGTTTTTAAATGTTTCTACTTTCTACAGGTTCCATATGATATTATATTTCAATAGCATGAAACAACAAATTAAGGTAAAATAACAAAAGTACAGAAATTAGGGTAAAATTGCAAATGCGCAAAAAGGTTAGAATTTTTTTTTAATTATTGTTAAGCATGTGTTACTCCATTTCAATGAACCGACAGAAATAAATAAAAAGGTCAGAAAAATATGAATGGGAGAGAGAAATAGCATACCCAGTTAATATAATCTTTTCAAGTATTATCCTGTCTGGATCAACACTTCTCAAGGAACCAACAGCAGCAACAGTGGGAGCAGCACCTCCTTCTCCACGCTTCAAGACTATCAAAGGAAGAGGAGGAAAAGAAATCGGAGCATAAATTGATGCTATGCAGAACCGGTCCACATGAAGAAATCTCTCCATCTTGTGCTTGTCCGAATTAATGTTGTCCATGGAAAATATTGGCCTGAGAGGAAAAAATGGTGACAAAAACTTTTAGAATGCCAACAAGTGCTGGAGTTATGTTTCATATGTTACCTTGCAACAAATTGCCGAAAACCACAATGGAATACTAGTTCTTCTTTGGCTTTAATAGGAGCATCATATGTGTCATGCTTCTTAATGCTGCAGGAAAATCAAAAGGCTCATATATTGAAACAAATAGGATCAAGCAAATCTCTGTTTCAGAACAAAAAAAAAGAGGGGGGGGGGAGGGGGAGTAATTAGCAATGAACAGAGAGAAGTTCTGATATAATATACCTGAAATGAAGAACGGACATTTTAGACTCATGCTGCAAAAGGCCACATGCATTTATAGGCACTGTGCTTGCAAGTTCACATAATCTGGAAGCAACAGCAGTAGGTACTTCCTTGATGTGAAGCCTTGCATACTGACCAGCTGGTATAGAGTCATCCCTGTTATCTTGGTCTGCTGCTAGAGCCTTTGCAAAAACAAGTTTTTGTGTTTTTGCAAAATTATCAAATGCAAATATTCTGGCATATTCTGGGGGTAAAGACTCTTGAAATTCAAAAGTAACATGAATGGCATTCTCCAGAGACTGAGACAATAAATACAATTACAAGATCACAATTATATTACTTTGGGATCCCATGAAGAGGTCCTAAAGGACTTGAGACCTCTATATTTCGCAAATCGCTTTCTAGCAGGAATATCTAATGGAGTTTCCACTTCATCTGGAAATTCTGGAAAAGAGGGAAAAATATACTATTAAAGTGCAGTTATGTCTTCTAAAGCCTCAGGGACTGTACTTCTCATAGAACAGATACTCCGCTTTGAGCTGCTGCTGCTGCACTCATCACCTCTGGGGTTACCATTGCTAGCATTTATTTTAGCCAAGCACTTTCCTGTCAAGATGTTACTGATATTGATTGATCCAGCTGCATAAAAAGAAAATTATGAGATGCAGTAACTTCCCTCGTACATACCCAATGAAGACAACTGCCAATAATCTTTAAAATGAACAAAGCTGGAATTTGACAGAGAACTGGGACAAGTATATGCAAAAGTCAGGGATTCCACACTTTTCCCCTTATCCAAAATAGTAATTTATATAGCATTTGCAACCTTTATAGATGCTTTATCAAGTATCAAGTTGCAAGAAATCAGGTATTGATCCTTGCAGCCAACTTGAATTAGAAATCAGTTTGGCCTTCTGAATAGATGAAATGTCAGTCACCACATGCAATAACATACTTTTGTGTTGTCTGTGACAAGATCAAAATTTTAACAAAGAATCTACTAAGATACAATAGTACAGACCTATCCAGGTGAATTTTTGCTACATTGATGCATTCTGCTTTGTCTAATATGTATATTGTATACTTCAGAAATAATACTCCAAATTGTTTATGCAAAATGGACAATAACTCAGAGTTTGAAAGAATTATAATGATATTGAAATTAGATTCGAGTACTCTACCAACTCAACCTGCAAAAAGTTAAAATTTTGTATTAGTTTTCAACCAAAAGGGTAGAAAAAAAAAGTTGCCATTGCCTTCTATCCACTGGTCTTCAGATTCAGCTTTGCAGTAAGAAATGATAAGATCCTGATCACTTGTTATGTATATGGTATTTGTGTTACAATCAGGATGCCATAACAGGTGATCCTCAAATGAAGTTACAAGCTCCCCATGAAAATTCCAGACAGCAACGGTTCTATTTCTGAAAGTTAAGAACAACTGATTCTCATATAGAAAGATAAATGCAGAGGGAGTCATGAATTCAGTTCTGCTAACTTCCATTAGCTCTGCATTCCGAACCTGCAAAAAGGAATATACTATTACTGACATTAAAAATAAATGGTCAAGGCCATGAGATGGTGGCATAAAAAGATCTCGTAAACTCACATCTAGAATCTGAAGATTCTCGTTTTCCTGCTTGACAAGAAGTTTTTCATTAAATTGTTCAATGAAGTCCACCTTCTTATTTCGATGAAGCAGATGGTTGAAGGGTTTGAGAACTGTGCCATCCTCAATTGATAAAATCTTAAGAGGAACATGGCTGCTTGCTCTATTGAAAATTAACAACATAATGCCCGGATTGATGCAAATAATTTAACAAGTTAGACAATTAAGATCCCAAGCGTAAGTATGACTGAATGCATCATATGCAGTGAGATAATGAGAGAGGGTGAGAGGTCACCTGATTTTGATTTCTTGTACATGTTTATCTGATATAGAGTACAGCATTGTATAGTTTTTAAGGTCAAAAACCTTGTATACACTGACCTTAATGATTAATTAACATAATGTCAGAGTTGAAAACAAGACATTTTGCAATTGCACATTACACAGATAGAAAGTTACCTGTCTTGTGCAGAGTAGGTTAGGACCTTTCCATTAACATCATCAAATTCTACAAACCCAGGCCACTTCAAAGACTCAGACTCAAAAAGAGCAAAACCAGCATCTGGCTTGCCCCTCCTTATGTACCTAAATATTTAAATACAAATACATGCATCATATAATTTCATGCGTAAAATAAAAGGCTTGAAAAGATGGATATAAACAAAGAGAAGATATTAACATACTCGATTCTAGTTGATCTGCACTTCAAGGAACTGAAGTTGTCTGAAGCATAAACTGACACTGTGATTAGTGAATCATTGTTCTTATTGTAGAACAAGCTTCGAATAACTTCATCAGGACTCACATTCAAAAAACATATCCTCTGGTTTGTCTCTGCATTTAGAATATCCAACAAATGCATGAGATACAAGCGTCTTCCCTTGCTTGGAAAATAAAGATCCTTAATCAATGATAATATTTCTTTGTAGTATCATAATTGCTGTTATTACCTCTGCTAAAAGCTGCACACACACCAGATTGTGCAAGAGCAAAAACAATATCTCGTGCAGCCACAATCTCAATAACCTTCGTCCTCTTCGTCAAAAAGGGTAGCGAGTGAGAATTTTAATGTTTTAAATTCTGAGTCGGGTTTGTTTTTTCCTTCCTTCTTTTCCCTTCCCGAATGTCTATCTCAGAGTAGTTTATCAGCAAAAACTTGAAACGAGTAAAAAGCTAAAACCATCAATTAAGGGTAACGAAAAACCTAAATCCAGCACGGCAAATGCAAAAAGCTTGTGTTCCGCCAGACAAAACCCAAAAAACAATAAAATTTTTCCCATTTCCATTAACAGAATTTTAACAAATTAAGAACCGGGATTCAGAAACAGAAATAAACCCTAAAAATAAGTAATCCAAACCTGGTTTCAGTCGAAGACCGCTGTGACAGTTAAAATAGAAGCGAGTGAGAACGAACACCTTAGCGTATGTCAGTGGAGAGGCTGAGGATTATAGATGAATGGAACCAAATACAGAGCAGATGAACGACAAGAACGATGAGTCTAAACGAAGGAAAGAAAACCCTACTAGGAAAGGATGTAAAAGAAAAACAAAGCGGAAAACGGTGTCGTCACTTACAAATAATAATACTAATAATAGTAACTTCAAATACGAACCAACCCGACTTAACAAACACAAAAATCCATCGCAAATTTATTCGGCATTGCGACGGATTTACAACGACTCTCTCAAAATTCCTTCAACTTGTACTTCCGTCGCAAATCCGTCGCAGATCCGTAGCAAATTTGCAACGGAATCAAGTCCGTCGCAAATATCCGTCGCAAATTCCGAATATTTTTGTAGTGAAATTTGCGACGCCAATAGACGGTAGCAAATCTCCGTTGCAAATTGCTTTTTTTTAGTGTTTTCTACAACCAATCTGCGACGGATAAAATTTTCGCGAAAAATATACGCGGGTCTCTCTCCCGCCAAGTATCCGCGCCAACTTTTGCGACGGTTATTTGCGACGGAATGATTTACGTCGCAGATCTGCGACGGATTTGCAACGAATTTGCGACCAATTTCTCAAAATTCCTCTGACTTGTCCTTCCGTCGCAAATCCATCGTAGATCCCTTGCAAATTTGCGACGAAAACATGTCCGTCGCAGATTTCCGTCGCAAATGCCGAATATTTTTATAGTGAAATTTGCCACGGCAATAGACGGTAGCAGATCTCCGTTGCAAATTGCTTTTTTTTAGTGTTTTCTCTCGTGCCAACTTTCCGCGCCAACTTTTGCGACGATTATTTGCGACGGAATGATTTTCGTCGCAGATTTGCGACGGATTTGCAACGGATTTGCGACCAATTTCTCAAAACTCCTCTGAATTGTCCTTCCGTCGCAAATCCGTAGCAAATTTGCGACGGAAACATGTCCGTCGCATATTTCCGTCACAAATGCCGAATATTTTTGTAGTGTTTTACCTGAGAAGTACTGGCCCCGAGATGTGGAACAAACTCTCCTGCATCTCTGTGATATTCTTCTTCATCTCTACCCTCATTTTCGTCGGAAATCTCCCGCACACCAACAGGAGATACATCAAAGTTCAAGAGTCTTATTTGAATAAAATGGGCACAAAATGGACTCGAAAAATGGAGAAATGACTCAGCACCATAACCATACCGAGCCGACCACCATGCATCCTCCGGCATTGATATAATATTTAAAGTATATTTCGAGATTCGCATCGAAAACCTCCGCTGCTCTGGACCGAGAAACCAGCCACTAGACACTAAGCCAGCAATAATTCGACGAGAATGTTGGAAAGACAGTGCAGCCCTCATCAAAGGAGACCAGTTTGCTCACTCTTCTGGGCTCCACCAGGCCAAATTCACCTGCAAAATAACATAAGGTAAGTAAAACTTTCACATAAAATTTAAAGCATACTAATGTTATTTTACCTGGTCCCAGGTTAAGCGGCTCAACACATAGCGGTGAGTATGCACGTGATGAGAACCGGAAATGTCCACACGATCGGACAACCAGAAATTTAATCTCGGATACTCGACTCTCTCTCGAGAAATACCGGGTACCCTCACGAGGTTATGTTTATATGCCCATACCTACAATAATAGTAAATATCAAATTCATGTAAGAAAAGAGTGGAAATAACATTGGTGAAGGAAAAGAATACCTCGACAACCGCCATCAAGCCGACAAAAGACTTCTTATTTCGGCAAAGCTTATCAAGACCATGGTAAAGACACGCGAGACCAGCTTCACCCCAACCAGAAGATGGTACCATTCTGAGATAAGAAATGGCACTCAACACTGACAAGTGAATGGAGGATTCAGTGCTACCTAAGATGGTCGACCCGAGCAGATATAACAAAAATCCTCGAGCATACTGTTCGGCCCTGTCTCCGCCAATCCGTCCTTCGTAGTTCATCCAATAACTACGAATTGGCTCGATTTTTATCTTAAAATGCCCTTTATATGATGGTTCCATACCAATTAATTCCTGAATTTCTTCAAATGTTAAAATATTGTTGGTTAGAGGAACCGAAAAACCATCATATCGAAGGCTGGTTATGGTAGTAAAATCGACCTGGCCGATTGTCATCTCTCCAATGGGCAAGTAAAAAGTGTTGGTTGTGTCCAACCATTGCTCTGCAAGCGCCTGGACTATGCTCCGGTCTATCTGATATTCCTCGGATGGCAATTGTAAGATGAACTGCTCAAAGCCGCAATCTTGGATGATCCTCCTTACACAAGAAGGCACTACATCATACTATTGTCGGGCTTTGTAAATACACCCTCCAGCCCGAGCAACGCAATGATCATGCTAACACAGACCTAGGTAAGTTAATACCAGGTAAATACATATTATCCTATCTGCTTAATTTAATTTATTTTTCTAAAAAATAATAATACAAAATAAACATACAAAATAATAATAAAGGCAAACGCAATAATAATAAAAGAGCATAATAAATAAAAAAATGAAAAAATCAAGAGAAATAAAAAAAGGAAAAAATAATTACCTCGCTTTTTTGGTTGGAACTGCGACGGAGCGGCATCCCGGCCAGTATATCTAAATTTTCATCTTCATGATGCCGAATAAACTCCAATAACTCGGCATTAAAATGAATCCCTGACCTCGAAGCATGTATTGTTTTTGAAAAATATGTGCTAAAATTGAAAGAAATTTGAGAGAATTATAAAATTGAAATCGTGTTGTGAAATGAAATGAAGGAACGGTGGCTTTTTATAGAGAAACGGCAAGAAAAAAAAACTAAATTCAAAACTATTCATTAATAGTAAAATTTACTATTCATGAATAATAAACTTTACTATTCATAAATAGTGTTACCATGGATAATAGTAAAATTACTATTTTCAATAGTAAATATTATTTGATACTATTTATGAATAGTAAGTAGTGCATAAACAGTGACTACACAATAAATAAACAGTAAATTCAATTATTCATTTTAATCATTCAAATAATATCGGATATATAAATATTTTTATACCCAGGGGGAATAAGAAGACATATGCATAAAAATTAGCCAAACTTTTTGAAATAAAAAATTATTAGCTCATGTCCAAAACCCAAATTTTCCTTAGGTCCAGAACCTAGAATCTCTCTAAGTTCAGAACTTAGCTCGGGTCCATAACCTAGAATTGATCCCTAAGTCCAGAACTTAGCTCGGGTCCAGAACCCAAATTTTCCTTAGGTCCAGAACCTAGAATTATCCCTAAGTCCAGAACTTAGCTCGGGTCCAGAACCCAAATTTTCTTTAGGTCCAAAATCTAGAATTATCCCAAAGTCCAGAACTTAGCTCGGGTCCAGAACCCAAATTTTCTTTAGGTCCAGAACCTAGAATTATCCCAAAGTCTAGAACTCGAACCGAATCCAGAACCCAAAACCTCCACCATCTCAAAAATTAAGTCTTGTTGTTTTTCACTCTCTTTCACTAAAGTCTCAGATCATTCAAGCAGGGGGCAAACTGTAGACCCTTAATTTTTTACCCAGTCCGGTCCAATATATTTATTTAGTCCAAAATAATTTTTGTGTTGTCTAATATATTTTAATTGGTCTAAAATAATTTTTGTTATCTTAATTAAATAATTTTTGTTTTATTATCTAATTTTTATTAATAAAAAATAAAATAAACAAATAAAAATAAAAAAATAAAAATAAAAATCAGCAATGGAAAAATCGACGAAGAAAAAATCATCGCCGAAAACCAGCTCGGGCTTGGCCGTGGGCCATTTCGCTCGCAGGAGTTTCCTGCGGGAGAAATGGCCCGCAGGCCGTTCCCCGCCCCCTGCCGCAGCCAACTGCGGCAAATTTTTTTGCCAGCGCAATTTTTCACTGCGGTAATTTTTTTTTCGCCAGCAAAATTTTCCGACGCAAATTTTTCGAAACCTAATATAATTAGGTTTTGGTTTCTTTTTCTTATTCAAAATTATATGTCGTGAGTAATTAGGATTTATAATAGAATTCTTCTATAAATAAGGAGGCAGAAAGAGGAGAAAAGGGGGAGAAATTGAGACGAAAATTGGGAGAGTTTGAAACTGAAATTGAGTGGGAAAGTAGTGAAATCAAATCTAACTTTTTGAGAGACGAAGAAGCAAAGCCATTAACAATTGATTAAAGGTAGCAACTGCCTTTGTTTTTTTTCATCCAAGAAGAATTATTTTTGGAGAAAGCATCAAAAGAAGGTATGTATTAATTGTTATTTTTTTTTCACAGTAGCTAAGATTATGAAATTATGTCTTTCAAAATCAAAAACCCTAGAACTTTAGTTTAGTTTTTCTAAAGTTAAAAACACTAATTTGTTGCTTTATTTTCCAAAAAGTTTAAAGTTATTAATTTTTGTTTCTTCAAAACTTCAAAACCCTGATTGAACATGTTTTTCTTCAAAATCAAAATTTGATTTTGTTTCTTTCAACAAATCCTAAAAACATCTTTTCTATTCATATAAACCTTAAATCATTTGTTTACTTTCATAAAATTATCAATTGCTTTTTTCAAATTCTAAAAAACTTAAACATTCACCGAAACCTTAATTCAACAATCCTAAAACCCTAATTTAATTCCAAAACTCAAAATAGTAAACCCTAACCCCTTAAAACCTTAATCTTAATTTTTTTCTAAACCCTAAATCCTTTAAAAGTTTAAAAACCATAAAAACACAAATGTTTAATTTTACACAGTAAGCTTAAGCTTTAAAACATATGAGTAACCGTAAACCACAAATTAAAAGTATTTTAAAGTGTTCAAACCCTAGTTTCATGATTTCACCATCCAAATATTAATTTGGTTAATCAAAGAACTTTATCAACCTTTTAAAACATAAAACCTTAATCTATTTTAATTCCTTAAAAAACTCACAGTAGCCAAATTCCATAAATTCCAAAATCGTAAACACATGAAATAAAGAACCCTAAATGGAAATAGTAGTTATAATTTAGATGTTTATTTACCTTATTCAAATCTATATTTGATTATGCTTTGATTTATTTTATATGCTTTAATTTATTTAAGTTCAATGCTTGGTTTATTTAATTTATCATGGATGTATGTTTATTTTCTATTGATGTTTAATACCTTTGATGAATGATTTATTTATGATGAATGGTTATTTACTTTTATTTCCAAATGTTGTAAGGGGTATGTTCCCACTTGGTGGGTACCTCATTAGTTAAATATCATGTAATTTAATTTGCTTTTCTATTTTAAAACCTATGTAAAGGACATGTTTCTACCTTTCGATGGGTGTCCTATTTAGGCATGTGATGTAAGGACATATTTTCATCTTCGGATGGGTGTCCATTTGTTAATTTTGCTTGGGACATTGCTTTGATTTTAATATAATGATGCTTTCTTTTAAATATTGTATGTAATATGGATAATGTTGTTATATTTAAGAATTTTATAATATTAAGACCTGTAAAGGAGGCCGGTTCCAATGAACCGGGCGTTGTGGGGGGTGCTGGGCCATTTCTCACCTTTCCCACACGTACCCAACTTTCCGAACCCATTAGGGGGTTGGGGATTCCTTAGGAATCGAGTCATCCACCCCTTTCTTTTTCTCGGCCCTTCCGGGTGGCGACTCCATTTTCTCTGGACTTAGGTTCGTGTTCTCTAAGGCCCCGAGCCTAAATAGTGTCGAAGTCGCAAGAACCATTCCACCGGGAGTGGGGCAAAAATCTCCGCTCACAATAGTATACCCACAGTTGCTGAATTCCCAGATGCTTTTCCTGAGGAGTTACCAGGGATACCCCCTGAGAGAGAGGTTGAGCTTGGTATCGATTTGTTGCTTGGTACCACTCCCATCTCTATTACTCCTTATTGAATGGCACCTACTGAGTTGAGAGAATTGAAGGTGCAATTGCAGGAGTTGTTGGATAAAGGGTTTGTTCGCCCTAGTGTGTCTCCGTGGGGAGCACCTGTTTTATTTGTAAAGAAGAAGGATGGTACTTTAAGATTGTGTATTGATTATAGGCAGTTGAATAAGGTGACCATCAAGAATAAGTATCCTTTGCCTAGGATAGATGATCTCTTTGATCATTTGAAGGGAGCAGCAATTTTCTCTAAGATTGATTTGAGATTAGGGTACCATCAGTTGAGAGTCAGAGCAGAAGATGTATCTATGACAGCTTTCCTCACAAGGTATGGGAATTATGAATTCTTGGTGATGCCTTTTGGATTGACGAATGCACCAGCTTATGAATTTGATGAACAGGGTGTTTAGACCCTATTTAGATCAGTTTGTGGTGGTCTTTATCGATGATATTTTGGTGTACTCGCATAATAAGGAGGATCACGATAAGCATTTGCAGATTGTATTGCAGACCTTGAGGGAGAAGCAGTTGTATGTTAAGCTGTCTAAGTGTGAGTTTTGGTTTGATCAAATAACTTTTCTAGGTCATGTGGTGTCAGCAGATGGTATAAGAGTTGATCCGAGTAATGTCGAGGCCATTTTGAATTGGAATCCACCAAAGACAGTGACTGAGGTAAGAAGTTTTCTTGGTTTGGCAGACTATTATCGACGGTTTGTGAAAGGTTTTTCTTTGATAGCTACTCCACTCACCATATTACTTCGAAAGGGAGTTAGATTTGTATGGACAGAGCGGTGTCAAGTAAGCTTTGAATAGTTGAAAGAGATGTTGACTCAAGCTCCTGTTCTTACCTTGCCTGTGGAAGATAAACCATATTTGATTTACAGTGATGCTTCACATAATGGTTTAGGTTGTGTTTTGATACAGAAGAGTAAAGTCATAGCTTATGCTTCTCGGCAGTTGAAGCCGCATGAGTTGAATTATCCGATGCATGATTTAGAGTTGGCAGCCATTGTGTTTGCTTTGAAGATTTGGCGACATTATCTTTATGGGGAGAAGTGTTTCATCTATACAGATCACAAGAGTTTGAAATACTTGGGTGTTCAGAGAGAGCTGAATCTTTAGCAGAGACGGTGGTTAGAGTTGATTAAAGACTATGACTGTTTGATTGATTATCATCCTAGTAAGGCAAATATTGTTGCTGATGCCTTGAGTCGGAAGTCTTTGGCAGGTTTGACTGCTTATTTGCTCTCAATGCTTGTTGAGTTAAGAGCGTTGCATGCTAGATTTGAGTCATGTGATGATGGTGCTTTATTAGCTCAGTTGTAGTTGAGGCCAATCTTATTGGATCAGATTAGGAAGGCACAGTTGGCAGATGAGAAAATTCAAAAAATTATTTTAGATTGCAAAAAGGGGGAGAGCCGAGATTTCTATGTGAGAGATGATGGTAGCCTTTGGTATAAAGATAGATTGTGTATTCCTAATGATGCAAGATTGAAAAAGATAATTTTGGAGGAAGCACATCAGTCGGCTTTTGTTATGCATCCTGGGAGTACTAAGATGTATCATGATTTGAAGCAATATTATTGGTGGTCAGGTATGAAGAGGGACATAGCGGAGTTGGTATCTAAATGTCTCACTTGTCAGAAAGTGAAGGCTGAGCACCAAGTTCCTACGGGGTTGCTCCAACCTTTATCAGTGCCTGAATGAAAATGGGAGCGAGTGACAATGGATTTTGTGACTAGTTTGCCATTGACTCAGAAGAAGCATGACGCAATCTGGGTGATTGTTGATCAGTTGATGAAGATAGCTCATTTCCTTCCAGTTCAAATGGACTATTCTCTTGAAAAGTTGGTTGAGCTGTATATTAGTGAGATTGTAAAATTGCATGGAGTCCTAATTTCTTTGGTATCTGATCGAGATCTCCGGTTCACTTCAATATTTTGGAAGAGTTTGCATGGTGCTTTGGGTTCTCGATCGCATTTTAGCATTGCTTTTCATCCGTAGACAGATGGGCAGTCAGAGAGAATGATACAGATATTGGAAGATATGTTGAGAAGCTGTGTCATTGATTTCTCTGAAAGTTGGGACAGATTCTTGCCATTGATGGAATTTGCTTATAACAACAGTCATCAGTCCAGTATTAAAATGGCACCTTATGAGGCATTGTATGGTAGAAGATGTAGGATGCCTCCATATTGGAATGAAGTTGGAGATAGTAAGTTGGTTGGACCTGATTTGATTAAAGAAATAGAAAAGGAAAGTGAAGATAATTCGGGATCGATTGAAAGCAGCTTCAGATTGACAGAAATCATATTCAGATTTGAAGAGGAGAGACATAGAATTTAGTGTTGGAGATAAAGTATTTTTGAAAGTGTCTCCTTGGAAGAAAATTTTGAGATTTGGCCGCAAAGGAAAGTTGAGTCCTCGTTTCATTGGACCTTATGAAGTACTGGATAGAGTTGGACCAATTGCTTATCGACTTGCTTTGCCACCTGAATTGAATAGAATTCACAATGTCTTCCATGTTTTTATGCTGCGGAGGTACAGATCAGACCCATCTCACGTTTTGTCAGTAGAAACTATTGAGGTGAGTTCTGATCTGACTTTTAAAGAAAAACCAGTGGCTATTTTGGCACATGAAGTGAAATAGTTGAGAAATAAGAAAGTGCCACTTGTGAAGGTTCTTTGGAAGAATCATGCTAAGGATGAGGCAACTTGGGAGACTGAGCAAGTGATGTGAGATCAGTATCCCCAGCTATTTCATATTTGAGATTAGGTAATTTTGAGGATGAAATTTATTTATAAAGGGTGAGAATTGTAATATACCAAATGATACCCTAGAATTTTTGGAGTGCTTATTGTAGCATTTGGATTAAATGATGTTAAGTGTGTATATATGATTAAGTGGAAAGATAAGAGAGGAAAATGTGTATATGTTGTATTTATGAAGATATATACAACATATACAAGTTAACATTTATTGATGGTCAAATGATATTTTATTTATTTAATATAGAAATTTAAGTGTTGGTGGAAGATGATATTTATATTATTTTAATATATTAATACTTGGTTGAGATTAAAGAGGAAATTTAGTGGTTAAGAGAAGCGATTTGTTTTGACTTTCCATCATCTTCTTCCTCTTTCTTTTTGATAGTCGACCACCACCATCTTCATCAAGGAAGAGAGGTTTTGTGATTCTTAACTCAAGAAATTGAAGGATTTCAAGTGATCAAGTTGGAGTTCTAAGGATTTTCTTCACTTTTGGTAAGTTTCCAACTTGTTTCTTTGATTTATTTTTAAGTTTTGTATTTGAGTTTGGTGTATGGTTGTTGTAGATGTATGTATGGTTGATTTTGATATGTTTGAGGTTGTGTTGTTTTGTTAGCTTTGATTTTGGGGTTGGATTGAAGAAAATGTTATGAAGATGACAAGAGTTGTGGATTGTGTATGTGTTGGGTTGTAAATATGGTTGTGATTGTGTTTTGATGCATGTTTTTGAGTTGTTTTGACGTTATGAAAGTTTATTATGGTATATTGATGGTTTTGGTTGAGTTTGTTTGGAGTGGAAAAGGGTAAAAGAAAGATATTTGTTGGATGTGGTGTTGTTGGTGTCGATTTCAGGTTTTTGGCCTGACACCCCCAGTAGCACGGCCATGTCCTTGGGCATGTCGTTGGTTCTATTTCTAGTATAAGTGACACGAGCAATGACACGCCCATGTCACTGAGTGTGTCATAGCTTCTGTATTGGAGTAGTATTGACACGTCCAGTGACACTCCTATGTCATTGAGCGTGTTATAGTTACTATGTTGTTGGTGGATTGACACGTCTAGTGACACGGCCATGTCACTGAGCGTGTCATAGCTTCTGTGTTGGAGGAGAATTGACATGTGCAGTGACACGCCCATGTCATTAAGCGTGTCAAAGCTTCTGTGTTGTGGGCTTCTGTGTTGTGGGTTTAGGGCACGGCCAGGGACACGCCCGTGTTGTTGAGCGTGTCAAGTGTAGGGTTTGTCCTAGTTAGTTCTTATCCTTATTTTCTTATGTGTATCACTAAGTGTGTGTGTGCATCATCACCTTTGGATTAAGGTTTGAAGAGATTTGAGTTGCCCTAATCCAAGTGTTGAAGGATTCTTGGAAGAGGAAGTTGTTAGATTGGTGTTTGTTCCTCTTAGAGGTAAGTACAAACCTTACATGATTCATACATTTACATAACTTTGGGACTTAACACATTTGGTTGAAAAATGTGTTAGGTTACCCATTATATTATTGACATATGAGAATGGTGCAATGATTTGTATTATGTGAACTATGTGAAATATATATTGAGGATTCAAAAGATATGAGCAATGTAATTTGTTATGTATACCCTAATGATGATATGTGAAGCCATTGGTGATGGCTATAATGAGATAAATGAAATATATGGGGCATTGTGCCTAGATGATCATGATATAAATGAGAATGGATTTGATATTGAAATAATGAAGGAATTGTGTGCCTAGTATGTTATTCAATTTTCAGAGTTTTGTTATTGGTAGCATGCCTAAAAGTAACAATCCCTTGAAGCTGGGTTGGACTTGATCCTTGAAGCCAAGTTGGGTTGATGTTGAGCTCCCCTTGAAGCTTGGTTGGGCCTAGTCCTTAAAACCTAGTTGGGATGTTTCATCTGAGATGTTTCTCATTGTGATAATGATTCGTCTACGGGCTTGATAAATGTGATTATTGGACCAAAACAGTAACTCTGAAATTTGAATGGCATATTAGTTTCTTTTGGGCCCATGCTTGTCTTTGCTTTAATGTAAATTATAAATGATGGAACAATTGAACAATATAATGAGATTTAATGTTATGAAATATGGCATCCTTGAGTATTGTTTCTAATGCTTGAAAGTGTGACATTGGCATTACATTGAATCAAATTGTTATCATGGTTACATATATTTTGGATAAACTTTGGGTGTAATGAAGATATATGTAAATATATCTTAACAAGGAATTTTTTATCTATTACTACTTATAATGATGATTTGATGTTAAAGTTTTAAAGATTAGTTTGCTTCAAATAGACTGTAACATCCTTGTATCCGGTATACATATATTACACATGGGTGTATGTGGTGTACGTATATGGGGTATAGGGGTGTTATAAAACGAGCTAATTTACGAGCTTAACTCATAAGCACTTTAAATAAGCTAGCTCGTGAGCTAACGAGCCGAGTATTTCTTAGCTTGAGCTTAGCTGTTTTAACAAACGAGCAGTTTGAGAAGCTTGAACAATCCTTTACTGAGCCGAGACTCATGCCGAGATCAAGTAGTTTGGTTTATTTACAGCCCTACTTGAAAGCACAATAGGAAAACCAATAAATCCATAACTCTTCTTCGCATCCATATAAAGCTTTAGCTTCAAGCTATTCATTTTAACTTAAAAAACATTTAAATCACAAGGATATTCAACATATGATAAACTGTCAATAATATTAAAATCTTCTCTAGAAACTAATTTATCCTTAGGTGAAGAGAGAAAAAAATATATATGAAGAATATATAAAAAATACAATAAGAACAATATCTTCATTAGATTTCCATCCTTTATTCATACACAAATCTTTAATAGCATATTTATCAATTTCCTTCATATCATCAAAATACCTAAATAACAAAGTATTCTCGTTCCTACTATATAACAACTTGGTATGCTTACCGACCCACTAATAAAAGCAAACTCCCGAATCTAAAATGCAAATGAGCATGATTCACATCAAGCCAAAACTTCATATTATTAGATTGATTCGCCTCTCTCAAAAATAATGAATGCACCTGTTGAGGTTAAAATTTAAATTAAGCATATCTAGTATGAAACCAAAATGAGTTTGGTAAAAAAGTTGAACCTAATTAGCAAACTTCTTGTGCAAATTCATAACAATGTCAAAGCTCACATAAGAAGCAATTTTAGCACCACAATAATGTTTAGATTTCAAATTCTGCAATAATAATAATAATAATAATAATTACTTAATTAAAATTATTATAAATTTTAACGCGACACCTTTTTGTTTTTGTAGGATAAGTTAAAAAGGCCATTCTTCTTTGCGGTAGGCTATGTATTTTGTATTATTATTATATTATAAGAAAGAAAATGAATATTTCCTTAAATAAATAAAATCTCCTCCTCCGCCGAATAATGATTAGAGTCAGTTGGATGTGCTGATGTCACGAACAATTATCAGATTATTGATTTAGGATTCGACTTAGCTTGTATTGCAAAATCAGATGACCCTCCGGAACTCCAACACGCTTCCTGCTCATCTACTGTTCTACCCATGCCTCGTTAAATTGGTTCAAACACCCAACCATACCCAATTCCTTTCGTTTTCCAACCTCTTCACGCTCACAAGCCTCAAAGATACTACCTAAATATCATTTCTTTGACCTCGCCCTCCGTAAATCCTTTCCTATGCAAGGGTCGATCCTCTTTCGAGTTTTGACTTCATAAACGACTGGGTTTTCGTTGGTACCTTGGAACCGGAGAGAGAGAGAAAGAGAGAGAGAGGAAATGGCAATGCCATGGGGCTTGACTTTCTGGATGGTAAAGGTAGTTTGGCTAGCACTCAGTGGATGGATGTCTTCTTGTTTGACTGTTGCTGACGAGGTTGCTAGTTCTCTTAGAACTGGAGATATTGGACCTTTCCATGTTGGATGATTTGAGTTCTTTCAAATTCGGTTAGTCTCTTTTGAACCCTTTGTTTTACCCGCTTTCTTTACATTAATTCATGTTATCATTCGATATCGCTTCTTGATCAGTGGGAAAATCAGACTATAATAGTAATTTTGGTATCGGTTTATGTCTTTATTTTATTTTAGGGGTTCAGTTAAGTTTTGACCAAAATATTTTGGTTATTGTTAAATTCTACAATTGGTGTTTCGTTGTGAGGATTTCAGTATTCAAATTGATGGCTTAAAAAGGCATTTTTCAAAAATAAGAAAATAAAATAAAAGGAAAGGAAAGGAAACATCTGTTTTCAGAAAATAACAGTTGCTTAGGATTCAAAATCTGTGTCCTTTGTACTGGTTCAATAGGTTTTGATAGCATATTAAAGAATCATACTTTACCTAGAAGTTCAAATTTGGTTCAAAGAGAGAGAGAGATTGAGAGTCTAATATAGGTCTTAATCTCCAAGAATAGTGAAGAAATGGACTAAAACATAATTTTGTGTTCTAAACTTTTTAAAATGAAAATCAATTATAGAAGTTAGTTGCTAATTGTTAATATTTTTAATTTCTTGGCTGACTAAATATTCTTGCTCCCTACTATTGAAAGAATGGACAAAAATCATTCATACACTGACTTTGAAATGCTTGTAATTCAATAGCTCAAGGTTTTAGATTAGTAACAAACATGTACGTTCAGACCCTTTTTTATTTTTACTACTGCACCCGACGATTAATAGTATGAGCAAATTATGGTCGTGCAGTATATGCTGGAGACATAAATTAAATCTAGCTAGGGGTGTGAGTGATTCTATACTAGAGACAAAATTCTTATGCAGTATATGCTGGTTATAGGTTTTCTAGTTTGAAGGCTGCTGGATGGAGTCTAGTGGCAGGTCTTGAGAAATTTGTAGTTTTTCTTTTCTTCAACTGATTGCCTTGTCATGGCTTATTGGAAGTACGACAAACTGTAATTTTTATTGTTTTTATGGATTTATATCCTAGTATAATTTCTTAATGAGATCAGAATATAGACTCTGTCACTCACTCGTTATTATTGAATGGAGAAGACATTGAGAATGCTGTGTATATGAGAGTGGCAATAAGTTTTGCAATCAGCACTTAAAACATACTTGCATTCTCAGGATCCAAAAATAAAAAGGAAGTAAGAGCAATGAAATGCTTGAACTAGCATCTACTTGACACTGGAAGATTCCCATTTCCAAACTTAGTTGAAAATTATGTCAAAGTGATTTGTAATTTGATTTATGAAAACACTAGGTTAGTTTAATTTAGGGAGCGACAAAGAGAGTTTTCTTGCAAGGAGAAAACAGTTATCTGTGTAGATAACTTTTGAGGATGGTAATCAATAAAATAATGTTGGAATGAAGGTAAAGAATGCTAAAGCAGTTTCCTCATGTAATAATGCATCTTTTTTCTCCTAAATGTGTTGAGTAAAGTAAAAATGATGTTGCAATGAGGGTAAAGAATGCTAACACAGTGCTCTGCATGCAATAACACATCTTTTTCTCCTAACCATGTTGGAGAAAGTGTTATGAGTGTGATTATGCATGTGAAAGTCATTATGCATGTTGATTTGTTATTATGTGATAGATATATTAGTGAGTAGTGTTTTTGGCCTTATTTTGGGGTTACATAAACTTTTTTTGTTCTATCTTTGTTGCATGATTTTGGATAGGATAGAACAAATGATTATGTCCTATATCTTTCATCTTACGCCAATAAGTTCCATCCTTATATGGCGTGAACTACTTGTTTTCTTTGGTTATCAAACACATAAGGAGCCACTTGTGCATGCAGAGAAGAGACAGAATCAATGGAATTACTTGTGAAGCAGTAATAGTGTGCCACATAAATTCCACTTGAGATTGTAGAATATTAGTTTGTCCAACATATTGCTAGTAGTGTAGGAATATGAAGACAAATTATTAATGTTGTGAAAGAGGATATATAAATCCTACAAGAGTGGATGAATTATTTACACCTTGTGCTTGGTTACTTTCTCTATCTCCATTTTGTCAAATTTCTTTTTTCTCCTCAGTCAATTCCTGGCAAGGGACTGTCAGTTCCATTTTCCCTCTAAAATATGGACAATTGTTCTACTGGCTTTTATTTTGTTTCAAATAATTCAGCTATTCATTTGAAGGGTGTCAAAATAATTCATAACATGCAAATATGATCTGTAAAACACGAAAAATTTGTGGGTTTAAGTTTGATCTTTAGCGAGTTCATGTTAGAAACGGGTTGAGACGTTTATGATACAACTTAAAACAGCTCGTATAGCGGGTTAACATGTGAACCCGTTTCAATCCTTAAACCGAAATAATGTAGTTTAGTAAATTTAAAACACGTCATTTTATTATTATTTGCCTTAAGAGAGTAAAAAATAAGTTTTATACCTATTTTTTCAAATATTCTCTTGCAAAATTTGTGTTGGTAGTCGCATGTCATTTCCTGCCCTCTTAGTGTTGTGAATAGCCATCATTTGAACCATTCGTGTCATATTACGTTCTTTTGTACCTAACCAAAAAAAAAAAAAATAGCAATTACTAACTTGAGTTTGCTACTGTGCTTAATTGGAACATATACCCTTCAGGTTTTTCTTTGTCAGTGTAGACCTTTATAGTATTTGTTGAAGATTTGAATCTTATTGTCCCTTCAAATCATTCTCATGCTGAACAAGGCTTTGAAGCATTGAAAGAATCTTTACCTGACAAATCTGTTGGTTGGGTATGCTATAGTTCTCTTTTCATATGCCAGTACTTTTAAGCGTAGGTAGTTGTCGTTTTTTAAAAACTTAATGATATTTCTGATACCTGTCTTGGAATTTTATTCTTCTATTTCAATTGTGGGCTTCACTTAGTCTAAAACATTTTTTTCTGGTCAGGTGTAGTTAGGTATTTACTTCAGGTTCTGGAATGGTTAAAATTAATGTGCCAGAGGCAGGGTAGCCTTTTATCAAGGGTCTAATTGGAGTTAAGAGTTGTTCAGTGGGAGGGTGCACTGCCAAGAAAAAAAATAGGTTAGTTAATGTCCAATCAAGTCCAAAAGGTGTTATTTCATTGAAACTAATTGCAACCACTTCTCTGGTTCTCTCTCCGCAGTTTTCCCTTTTGTTTATATCAAAGAGCACAGAGATAGCTTGGTCTAGAGAGATGAATTGACTATTAGCTAAAATTGGCTCAAATTATTCAATTGTGGCCACTATGGATAACTTTTCAAGGGGTGTTGTAGTTTTGGATTTAGCTTGGTCATCAGCTTTGGTCTTTTAATGAGCTGTTCAATGCTGAAAGATGGTTTTAGCATATAGCTCATTTAATACTACCTATATTGTAAATTCTGGGGAATGCTGGTTTTAGTTAATGAGATGATTTATTGAGAACGGATTGTTACTCTTATATATCTATTATTTGGCAATTCATATTTGCCAGCATGGTTTGTGAGGTGGCCAGGGCTGCTTTGTCTGTAGTTTATCTAATAGGCGTAGCTGATGACCTTCCAATGGCTTAACTTTAATGGTTTAAGATTTTGAAGTTTGCAGCCTAAAGCCATCAGTTTTATAAGATATTTCATGTTCTTTTGGCCTTATGGTTTGCTCAACTCTGTATTATTCTTTTCTCGTCATCTGTGATCTTTTGCAATCTTTGAAAATGAACCATCAGTTACCTAAGATATTTCATGTTCTTTTGGCCTTTATGCTTTGCTGGACTCTATTTAATTTTTGCAGATATAAATTATAAAGCATCATCAGTATATTGGTAAGATCACTTCTTTTCTGTATGAGGCAACAATATGATCAAGAAAGAATTAACATTCTTTTGCTTGGGTTTTGTGTGATTGAAGATTGTCTATTACGTGTGGGACAGTGGGAGTTCAGTTGCAGTTTATGCATTACGCTTGGTCCTTTGTCTTTTCACTTCAACCAAAAAACAAACGTTTAAAATAGCTTAGTTTCATAAATCAGGTTTCTCATGTTGTAGAACAGAATAGAAGGAGATGATCTACAATATCAAACTTAATTCTAGCATAGCCAATAGTGCACCTTTGCATTGAAAGAGTAAAAATTGCAGTCACTCATTTCTATTTATTCCTCAAAACGTTTTCTTCTTCTCAGTGAATAATGTATTGGAACCCATAAATCCCTGAAATTTGTTTTGTATTGTATGATTTTTAAGATTTCAAATCTTATGCAGGTCGGAAAGGAAAAATGAATGAACAAGGTTGAAAGAAGACTGTTCGATGGATGTTGGAGCTCTCAAGCCATCTTAGTCACAGATAATGAATTTTTCAGGGTTTGAGAACTTGATTTGCAGAGTTTCTGTTGGAATCTTCTTTTGGCAGTATTGCCAAATGCTTGTAAAGTATGAACTGTTTTAAAAGATGAGTTGCTTTTCACGAAACAATGAATTGTACATAGATTCGTCGCATTGTTAATAAAAGGGCTGATAGATGATTTTATTAGTAAATGGACTTGTTCTATGGCATTTGCAAGCCCCTTTTTCCAAGTTGAAGCTCCCTCAGGACTGAAAAGAAACTGCCTATACCCATCATGTGGATTTCTTCTTTTCTTTTTCAATTCAGAAAAAAAAAAAGAGAAAACTACTGGATTTATGTGAGAATGTTGAACTGATTTTGGATGGGAAAACCTTGTAACTTTTGGCCAATAATTAGAAGTGCAAATGTTCAATTTTTGTTTTGTTTTGTTTTATTTTGTTAGCGTCTGTTATGAAGAAGAAACACTTCCATGAACAATGTTAGAGGGATTAGAGTTAGGGATGTGAAAATGTCAACTGATTCAATCGATCTGATCGTTATTTCGATTAATTCAGTTGATCATATCGGTCTAGATTAATTGAGTTGATCGATTTTAATTTGTATATTTATTAATTAAAATCGATCGAATATGATAAAATTAACGTAAGCTGATTTCGATTAATTCAGTTGATCATATCGGTCTAGATTAATTGAGTTGATCGATTTTAATTTGTATATTTATTAATTAAAATTGATCGAATATGATAAAATTAACTTAAGCTGATTAAATGCTTGACCGATAGTGGTTGGGTTGGTTAATTCTTAAAAGCTGACCGATTGAAAAAGCTGACCAACTCAAGTGGTATTCATTCCTACTTAAAATTCAAGGCTATAAGCAAATTGTCTCAACCATTTATCTAATCCTGATTTCCTTTTCTTTTAATTTTTATTTTTAACAGTATAATGATGCTGAATCAATTGCAAACCTTTAACTTGATTGACCAACCAACGACTTTTTTATAAATTAAATATTTTTTTTAATACAAAGGAAGGCAAAGCCTTAAAGCTTAAACCAAAGTAGATCTTGGGTAACAAGAACCAACAAGGTCATCCTTCAGTTTCTGCAAAAGCCCAGGAGGAATAGATGTCAAAAGTATGCACTCCCAAAGGAAACTATAGGGCATAATTAGCCAACCAATCCGCTGCGTAATTAGATTCTCTGTATATGTGAAAGATGCTTACCTCACAACTCAACTCAAGTAGCTCCTTGATCGCACTAAAAGGGAAGAGTTAGCAGAACTAACAATGTTCTCGCCCAGAATCATTTGCACCACACTAAGATTGTCCACCTCCGGAATTCCCTTACGAATACTATGCTTGAACCAATCCATGAAAGGCTTCCCATAATTTTGCTCTCATAATTGAAGATTTGCCTATGTTCATAGTGAAACCCGCCACCCAAATCCCATTTGAGTCTCGAATAAGGCCACCTGCACTAGCCCACCCCAAATACGTTCTGAGTGCACCATATATGTTAATCTTGTACCAACCATTCAGCTGGTTATTAATATTCAGTAACTAATTTAATTTAATTTATTCTAAACTTATAAGCTTTTTTTATATAATATATATATACTATTTTTTCTTATAGAAAGAGAAAAATTTTACATAATTTTAAGCTAAGTGCCAAAATAATAAATTGCCATTTGACTTAATTTAAGATAAAACTGTAGATAATTTAAGATAAATAAATTATTATTCCATTCAAAAAAATAAAAAAAAAATTGAATAATCATATATGTATATGTATATATATATTAAGAATTTTTCATATAACAAAAAAAAAGAGCATAATAGGCTATAGAGAATATGAAATTAAAAAAATAGTATATACATGAAATTTATAAATATTATGTTAAAACTAATTATGGTATGTAATTACTAAATTAAAAATAAAATATTTGATCTTTTGAATAAAATATGCATGTATATATTCAAAAGATATTTAATTAATATTTTATATTTGGTACTATATAAATGAATAATTGAACAATCATACGATTAATTATATTAATTATTTTATCCATGAATATTATCATGATCATCGCAAAATTTGAAAATCGAATTATTAAAACATGAACTTTATTTAGAATTATGGTTGAAGAAAAATTATTCATTCTAAAAATGATATTAATTTTATTTAATGTAAGAATACTTTTTAAATTTTTGCGGATGCAGTTTTCAATCACATCATTTTTATCATGACCATTAATGAAAGATAAGGCAATAATTATCTCATATAAAATTATTTTTAAAGAAATATATATTTAAATATGAATAATTTTATATTACTTTTTCAAGAGTGGTAAATAAAAAGGAGGAAAGATTTTAGTTTACAATGGTGATGGACAAATTACAAATTAAACTACTAATATAGCATATAAAAAAGTTTTTTGCAACTTAATTTGAGATATTATTAGATATATTTTTTATTAAATTATTATAAATTATATTCATTTTAAATTATATTATATTTTAAATAAGTCCAAATATATTTAAATAAAATTTTATAAAAAAATTATCAATATAATTTTATTTTGTTAAATTATTTTTTTAATATTATATGGCACGTTGCGCAAATTGTAATCCTAGCTCTCTTAAAAACTAAAAATATGTGAAACCACTTGATCAATTTTTATTCACCTTATTTATGTAGCTTCTAATTAAAATTTATATTACAAATATATTTTTTGTTACTTTTTAGTTGACCCAATTATTTAAAATTGTCAAAATATAATATTTAAATTTAAAATAATAATAATAATAAATAATAATATTATATGTATATGGCAGTTTTTGAAGAAAATATAAATTAAAATATAAAAGCTAAATTTTATTTTTTTTTATAAAAATTCGACTTTCATAAATATGTTTTTGATGATCGAATCTCATTCCTCCTGTAAAAGTAATAGCAGGTTGCCTACCGGTTAAGCTAAATTTTATTTAAATTATAATCTTTTCGATTACTAAATCTAAAATTTAAGATGATATTGAGCTGATTGACTACTAGTTTACTTCATAACTGCAAAATTATTTGATTTGTTTATCATCGGAAAATTCAATATTGCAAAACACCTTTTGCTGGTGAGGGGCGAGCAAGCTCAGTTTTTCGCCTGAAGTTGATATGAATGTTACCCGCTTCTTTTCCTATGTTCTTCGCTTGTTCACCGATTTGAGCAACGTTGTTTGAGATGCAATCGTTTTTGGGAGTAGCAATCGCTTTGTCAAATTCAAGCAAAACCAACAAACAACCTGTGTTATGCAATTTCAAATTTCTACTTTACTTGGTAAGCTACTCAACAGTAGCTCCTAAAATTTCATTCCCCGAAAGATATTTTAGCCCCAATTCCAATGTGGCCAGGTCCAATTGGCTTATCAATAGATTGTGCAAAGAAGGAAATATTAATGAAGCACGCCAAATGTTTGATAAATGCGTGAGAAGGATGTGATTACATGGACGACTGTGATCACTGGTTATATCAAATGTGGGTTGCTTGAGGAAGCGAGGAGGTTGTTCAATAGGGCTGATGCCATGAAAAATGTGGTTACATGGACTGCAATGGTTAGTGGGTATGTGAGACTGAATCAGATTTTGGAAGCTGAGAGGTTGTTTGAGGTAATGCCGGTGAAGAATGTGGTTTCATGGAATACAATGATTGAAGGGTATGCCCAAAATGGTCAAGTAGATAAGGCTCTTCAGGTATTTGTGAGAATGACTGAGAGGAATGTGGTTTCGTGGAACACAGTGATAAACGCGTTGGGACAATGTGGGAGAATAGAGGTGGCGAGTAAACTATTTGATGAAATGCCCTGAAGAGATGTGATTTCATGGACAGCAATGGTGACCAGATTAGCCAGGAATGGTATGGTTGATGAGGCTAGGGAGGTTTTTGAAAGGATGCCGGAGAGGGATGTGGTGTCATGGAATGCAATGATTACTGGGTATGCAAAGAATATGAGGTTGGGTGAGGCTTTTGAGTTGTTTAAGAGAATGCCTGAAAGGGATCTGCCCTCATGGAACACTATGATCACAGGCTTTATTCAGAATGGAGAGCTAAAAAGAGCAAGGATGGTGTTCGATGAGATGCCTAAAAAGAATGTTGTAACATGGACTACAATGATTACTGGGTATGTCCAAGAGGACGAAAGTGAAGCAGCACTGAAGATATTTGCTGAAATGATAAGAGATGGTCTTGTGAAGCCTAATGAGGGAACTTTTGTGAATGTTTTGGGTGCTTGCAGTGACTTGGCTGGTCTTGGCGAGGGACAACAAGTTCATCAGATGATAAGTAAAACTGTTTATCAGGATATGACATTTGTTATAACTGCACTCATTAACATGTACTCAAAATGTGGGGAGTTGAGCATAGCAAGGAAGATGTTTGATGATGGAATAATGAACAAGAGGGATTTGGTTTCTTGGAATTGCATGATTGCAGCCTATGCTCACCATGGGTTTGGAAGGGAAGCAATTGAATTGTTTGATGAAATGCAAGCACAAGGGTTCAAACCTAATGATGTTAGCTATGTGGGGTTGCTCTCTGCATGCAGCCATGCTGGTTTGGTGGAGGAAGGATTATCATACTTTGCTGAGCTAGTGAAAGACAAATGTATACAAGTAAGAGAGGATCATTACACATACTTAGTTGATCTGTGTGGTCGAGCAGGAAGGCTTAAAGAGGCATTTCATTTCATTAAACAGCTTGGTACTAAGCCATCATCATCCATCTGGGGGGCTCTTCTTGCTGGATGTAATGTCTATGGGGATCTAAAAATAGGGAAACTGGCTGCAAAAGAGCTCTTAAAGGAAGAGCCAGAAAATGCAGGCACTTATTTATTGTTGTCTAACATATATGCTTCTAATGGGAAATGGAAAGAAGCTGCAAGGTTGAGGTTGGAAATGAAGGACAAAGGATTGAAGAAGCAGCCTGGTTGCAGTTGGATTGAAGTTGGGAATAAGGTTCATGTCTTTTTAGCTCGTGGCAAGTCTCATTATCAGTCTAATCTTATTCATTCTTTACTCCATGATCTTCATGCAAAAATGAACAGTCATGGTGTGTATAAAAAACGATGATATCATAATGGATGCGGATTTTATATATTGATGTAGGTTTTACAATTTTTAATGATGAAATCAATTATAATATGCAGGTTTGATTTCTAATTAATTTAAATTGACTCTCACCATGTTTGAACTTGAACCTCTAAACTCAAATTTTATATATTAATTTAGGATGTCTGATCCATTAAAATGGTTAATTAGTATCTCGTTTAAATTGCAATCTCATTGAAAATTTTTAAAAATTCTTATAATTTTTATACATGTCTTACTAAAATTCCTACAATGTCCACCTGTAGTGATCCTAAACTTAGGGGATTCATTCAAATATATATCTTCAGATTATAGCATTTTAGATTTGAAGAATATTATCATAATATAATAAGATTATATCTCCATTTAAATTATATTACATCTCATTGAATGGCTAGCGTATTCCTTCATTTCCTTTACTTTTAAATTTTCTAGACTATAATCACTTTTATGAATTTTACTATAAAACTTGTAAAATTAGTCTATAGCTCATTTGTTTTTTACAAGAAAGAGGCAAAAGCCTAAAGAAAGATAAGAGACAGGTTAAACATAATCTTGGCCAAGAGACACCCATGATATATGCCATAATCCTCGAGTGAATTCCTGTGGGACTAGAAACATGATGGTGAAACCCAATTGAGAGAGAGAAACCTTGGTTGGCCAGCCAATCTATACATTGGTTTCCTTCACGGTAGGTATAAAGAACTCAGACTCTCCAATCACACATTAGCCAACCCCTAATCGCTCCCAGCAAGAAAGAGTGGCCATTAACTTCAATATCCTCCTTATTAATCAGATAGACAGCAAGAGAGCTATCTAATTCAAGCAACACATTCCGAAAACCCAAGTTCCATTTTAGTTGAAGTCCATCTAAAGCCCCCCAAAGTTCATCTTGTAAAATAGAGCAGGTGCCAAGATTCCTGTTGAAACCTCCCAGCCACTCTTCATGCCCATTTCTAATGAGACCACCTGAACATGCCATATTCAGATTTGCACGGTAAGCAACGTTAGTGTTCACTTTGACCCAGCCTAGAGGTGGCTTCTGCCATCCAATCAACTTTTCTTTTTTTGGTCTGCTTGAATACATAACCATCTTATTCATGGAGTTAGCTTTCAGAGTGTAATCTATAATGGAGAGAACATCATGAAGAAGGATGTCCACAGACTTAGTAGAGCGTTGAAAAATATAGTTGTTTCTTTGATTCCATAATGCCCAACATGCGACACCGAAGAGAACTCTCCAATCTTTATACCCCTTGGACTAGCTCCACTCATTTTAAAGATTCCTGCAAAATCACTCCTCCATGTCTGGTGAATTATCTTAAGCCAGAGATGATTAGCCGTGAAACAATTGCGAAGAACATGCCCCACGTCTTCAGCAGCAGCACAACAGAGGGTACAAGTAGAATCCATAACCATGTGACGATGGTTGCACTCTTGATTAGTAAGAAGTTTGTCTTTGAAAGCGAACCAAAGGAAAGCTCGAATACGCTTTACTCCTGGCCACTGCCAAACAAGCTTCCACTTATCTTTCTCTATCTTCCACTTATCACTTTCTATAAGAGAATAAGTCGAGCCAATTATAAAAGCTCTCGAGCTAGACAAACCCTAACAACACTGGTCTAGACCATCATACTCTTTAGGAGGTGATAGCTACCAACTGGAGAAGAATGCTAGCTGGTAGGAGCTGCTGTAGATCACTCCAATCCACTGCCCATCCATAGCAACAAAGTTATTAATCCTCTTATCCAAATCTGAAGCTTCTATGGGTTTAAAAGCAAGCAATTTAAGAGGTCCTAGGTTCCCAAGCCAGCTATCCGCCCAAAACTTAATCTTATTACCAGCACCAACTGATCATTTCAAACCGCTTTTTAAGGATTCCCAAATCTAATTTAGACTTCTCCATAAATACGAGCAAGGCCCTAGATTCCTAGACACAACATTTATTCCTTCACATTTATACTTGCTTCTGAGAACTTGGACCCACAAGAGATGAGGTTTGACAACCATCGCAAATTCATGTTTTATAAGAAAAGCTTGATTTTGACTTCTGATAAATCTAAGGCCAACTCCCCCTGTATTACGGGGAGAACACATGTCCTCCCACTTGACTATACTAGGTTTCTTTTTACCCTTATTGTAGCCCAAAACAAAATTTCTGATTAATTTCTCCACTTGGTAGCAGACGGACTTTAGAAGGGCAGTAGTTTACAGTACATAGCTTGGAATGGTCATAAGAACAGATTTTGCAAGAGTCATCCTACCTGCAAAAGAGAGCAAGTTAGCATTCCAACCAGATAATCTAGATTTAACATTATCCACAATATACGAATATGTATCCTTAGATACTCTATCATGAAGAAGAGGAACACCAAGATACTTTCCTAAGTTAGAAGCTCTCTGAAAATTGAGGATGCTACTAATGCGACTAGCTTCTTGAGAATCCAAGTTGTGAGAAAAGAAAATTTGAGTTTTGTTTGTGCTAACTTTATGACCGGAGCTAGTACAAAAAAGATCAAGGATCTCTCTGATGATGTTCGTTTGAAAGTCATTAGCTCTACCAAAGAGAACCAAATCGTCAGCAAAAAAAAGATGAGACAAAAGTGGCCCCTGTCTTCCTAGATGAATTGGCTGCCAAACTATTAATATGTTGGGCCAAACGTTCCATGCAGAGGACAAAAAGGTAAGGTGATAACGGATCACCTTGCCTAATACCTCTCGTGGGTTTGAATTCATCAGTCACTA
Organism: Garcia nutans; assembly: GCA_947685225.1. Lineage (NCBI taxonomy): Eukaryota > Viridiplantae > Streptophyta > Magnoliopsida > Malpighiales > Euphorbiaceae > Garcia > Garcia nutans. The sequence continues at coordinate 6,523,232 of CANTUV010000024.1, read as the reverse complement.
TCCCATTCCACAATAATTGCATAGTGCAAGAAGATATACAGTGTATGATAACTCTAATTAAATATTGTGGAATCCCCACATCAATCAGTGTGTCCTATAAAGTCCCATTGTAACCTGTCATATGCCTTTTCAAGATCTACCTTAATAGCCATCCAACCATCTTTGCCTTTCTTCCTTTGCATAGAATGAATTACCTCATGCGCTATAATAATATTATCTGTAATGTTACGACTAGCCATGAAGCTAGCTTGGGTCGGTGCAATTAAAGAAGGCATAACCTTTTTAAGCCTATTAGCCATAAGTTTGGTTATAATATTGTAAAGAATTGTCAATAGACTAATAGGCCTAAATTCTTTGATAACCTCTGGCCTTTTAACTTTAAGAATGAGAGTGATTAAAGGTTTATTAATATCAGGTTCCAATCTCTCACCCTTGAAGACTCCTTTAAGCATGTCACAGATTGAGTGGCCAATGACATTCCAATGGTTTTGGAAAAAAGCAGCTTGAAGTCCATCTATACCAGGGGCTTTCATAGGGTGCATATCAAACAGGGCATCATGGATTTCCACATTCGTAACCTCAGCATTGAGCATAGATATCATCTCATGGTTAAGGCTAGGGAAACAGTCTCGAATATGGCAGCTAGGAACTAATTCTTCCTCTTTAGAGTAAAGATGCTTAAAGAAGTTGGTAGCCATATCCATCAAATGTGTGGGATCATCAATCCAATCACCATTGTTGTCTTTAAGCATGACTATTTTGTTCTTCCTTCTTCTGGCTAAAGTTTGGGTGTGAAAATAAGACATATCTTGTCACCCAAAGTAATCCGGTTGCATCTAGACTTCTGCATCCAAAAGAATTCTTCCTGTAAAAGAACGTCTTCTAGCTCAGCCTTAAGGATCTTCTCTAACTCAGTGAGGTGGCTAGAATGATGAAGTTCAAGAGCATGTTGAATCCCATTTATTCTAGCCATGAGAGTTCTTTTTTTAAAAAAATGTGACCGAAGACCTCCACATTCTAATTCTGCACAGAAGAAAAAAATTATTAATATTATTATGCAGAGACAAGTTATCATCCCAATTTCTCCTAACAAGATTAGGAAAATCAGGATGAGATAACCAAGCAGTTAAAAAATGAAAATTTTTGGGTCCTCTATTAAAAGGAGGTAAACTGTTAGTTTTGATAAGAATAGGCTTGTGATCAGATTGAATTTGCAAAAGACGGTGCACAAAAGATTCTGTGAATCTCAGTCTCCAATGGTTATTACAAAGGGCTATATCAAGCCTTTGAAGGAGAGTACCCCTCCTCCAAGTGAATTAGGACCTAAATGCTCAATCTCATGCAAAGAATTGTTAGCAACAAAACCATTGAAAATGATACAGCCTTTGCTACGGGATGGAGCACCCCCTTTCCTATCAAAAGCATTAAGGATAGAGTTAAAATCACTAGCACGAACCTAAGGGCCATGAAAAGTATGTTCAGTATGGGTTAGGTAACTCCAAAGGTCCTTGTGTTTCTGATAATGCTGACTGTGATACACAATAGTTAGGAAAAAACTATCAGACCCATCACTCCTACTAAATAGTTAGGAAATTTAGAGTGGATAAATTTCCTGTGATTAATTATGATATTAATCTTACTATCAATCATCCATAATAATCAAATACCACCTGAAAACCCACAAGCTTCCACTCTATAGGAAAACTCATAGCCCAAATTCTTAATAATAAAGTCGGCCTTGGAAGCAGAAATACGAGGCTCAATGAGAGATGCCAAAACTGGCTTATGAACCTTGATCAAAGTTTTCAGAACTCTACGAAAACCCACTTTATCTACCCCTTGGCAATTCCAAACTAAAAGACTATAATCCATAAAAACAAAGGATAAAAAAGAGCAAAGAAAGCTCAAGAAAGAACCCCTCAATTATCCATCACAAACTGTATTTCCACCGATTGACACAAGGTCATTACCATCCATATTTGAACATTCAGCCAATTCATTAATGTAGAATTTTATAGCTTCAAATGAGATTAAGGAATGATCCTCGGTCCCACGTTTACCTTTAACTTTCTGCTTATAAGTTTTATAAATTTTAATACCATGAGGCTTTTTAGACTTGTAAGGAGGTTTTCGGGCTGTGAGATATTTATCTCTAAGGGTCGAATGGTATAGTGTTGTATGGATAGAGAGCTCCACATCAGTCCTCCCTAAAATACCTCCCTCTTATGCAATAGTAACAACTGTATGCTTAGAGGGGTCCAATATAGAGGAGGTAGAAGTTGTCATTAAATTATCATTTTGTTTAGAGGCAGGGCAGGGTCTTTAGCCACCTGTTCAAAAATATTTCCTTGGTTTACCATATTATTATCTCTTATATTCATTGCATGGCTCTGCATGGTGTGGGCCTTGGTTCTCGCAAAATCTTTCACTACATCCTTCCCTTTATTTTTCTTTCCTAAACTCTCTCCCTTCCTAAATTGGAAATGTATACTTTCTCTCTTAATGTCCTGATTTGATCCCCCTATTCCACCTTCAGAATCTGGATTTTCCATATTATCTTCAGTTAAGTCCGCAATAATACCAAATCTCGAACCCTTATGTAACACCCCGATACCCCATATACGCACACTACATACAACCACATTTGTAATATACGTATACCGGATACATGAGTGTCACGGTTTATATTAAATAAACCAATCTTTCAATTTAACAATATGAGAAATCTTGAAGCATTTAAGTTATATTATAAAACATAATAGATAAAATATTTATTTGTTATGCAGCGAAAAATGTAGCAATATATACATATATATATATATACATCAAAATCAATATTTACAAACTTATAAAGATTATACATGTTTGGCAGTTCGTCTCTAATCTTGACGTCCACAATCAACACTTCACAAGCCTAGACTCGACTCGGTCTAGTTGAACTCTCCGGTTCAACCGGATCTACCCTGTCACCTGCGCGATGAACCACAATTGCGCTAAGCCAACGGCTTAGTTGTACAAACTATGATGACAATATGCTTTAATGTAATGCCAATGTCATACTTTCAAACGTTATACATAATATACAAGAATATCATATTTCATAACATTACATTTTATTATATCATTCAATTGTTTCATCATTCATGATTCACATTTAAGTAAAGACAAGGATGGGCCCAAAAAGGATCTAATATGCTATTCAAAGTTCAGAGTTACTGCTTTGGTCCACAATCACATTCATCAAGCCCGTAGGCGATATTTATTTATCCATGGATAATATAACAGACCCAGTCTCTTGGACCTCAACCCGGCTAGACCCTAGGGCCCCAGTATCTTGGTCCTAACCCGGCTAGACTGTTACAGTTTTGAGGCTTACGGCCCGGTCTTTTCACCTCAAAACATCATATTTCACATTTTTATCAGCTGGGCTCGGCTTACGACCCGGTCTTTTCACCTGCCCGGCGATTCATAGGCATGCCGCCAAACCCAGAACTCTTAAAATTAAATAATATACTAGGCACACAATTAATTCATTTATCTCATTATCAATCTCTTTCACAATTCATTTCTCATAATCAAACTAGGCTCATCGCCTTATTATATCAACATTTTTCTCATCTTTTCTCATTCTTCTCTTTGATATCCATATCAATTTGTTACATTATATTTTCACATATCTCATCACATCAATCAAAATTATGCATACCATAACATATATCTCATTCATCAATAATATATCAAGTAACTTAACATATTTCTCAATTAAATGTGTTAAGTCTCAATGTCATGTAAATGTATACAATCATTCAAGTTTTGTACTTACCTCAAGAGCAACTCACACCAATCTAAACAATTTCTCTTCTAGGAATCCTCCAACACATGGATTAGGGCAACTTAATCTCTTCAAAACCTAATCCAAAAGTGATCATACACACTCACTTAGAGATACACATAAGATAATATAGATAAGAACCAACTAGGGTAAACTCTACACATGACACGCTCAACAACACGGGCGTGTCCCTGACCGTGCCCTAAACTCATAACACATAAGCTTTGACACGCTCAGTGACATGGGCATGTCACTGGCCATGTCAATCCTTCCTCAACACAGTGGCTATGACACGCCCGCTCAGTGACATGGGCGTGTCATTGGCCATGTCAATCCACCAACATCACAGTAGCTATGACACGCTCAGTGAAATGGGCGTGTCACTGATCGTGTCAATACTACTCCAACACAGAAGCTATGACACGCTCAGTGACATGGGCGTGTCACTGGCCGTTTCACCCATTGAGAAAATAGAACCATTGACATGCCCAAAGACTTGGCCGTGTTCATGGGCGTGTCAGGCCAAAAATCCTGATTCCGGCAACAACAACACCACATCCAACAAACCTCTTTCTTTACTCTTTTTCACTCCAAACAATCTTAACCAAACACATCAATAAACCATATTAGACTTGCATAACACCAAAACAACTCAATTTCATGCATCAAACATCAAATCACAACCATCATAACTCATCACATACACAAAACACAATATTTGCTCTTTCACCAAACCTAACTCTTTCTCTTCAATCCAACCCCAAAATCAAAATCAATTAGACCCAACACTCTCAAATAAACCACAATTATACATACATATCTTAACAACAACCAATCAACAACCTCAATTCACAAACTTAAAAAAAAACAAAGAATCAAGTGGAAAACTTACCAAAAGTGAAGAAAATCTTTAGAATTCCAAATTGATCACTTTAGGAAATCACAAAACCCTCTCTTCCTTGGTTGATAATGGTGGCCGGCTCTTGAAGAAAGAAAGAAAAAGATAATGAAAAAGTCAAACAACTCTCAACTCTTAAACCACACAATTCTCTAATTAATCTCCACCAAGCAATTATAATAATATAATATTCATAAATATCATCTTCCACTCATTTTAAATTTCCATTTCAAAATAACCAAAATATTCCCTTTGACCTTAATTAAATGTTGACTTGTATATGTTGTATATATCTCTGTATATATAACATATACACACTTCTCTAACCTTTCTTATCTTCCCACTTAAACATATATACACTTATAACATTTAATTCAAATACAACAATAAGCATTCCAAAAATTTTAGGGTATAGTTTGGGATATTACAATTCTCCCCCTCTAAAAATAAATTTCATCCTCGAAATTACCTGATCTCAATTCTGAAACAGCTGGGGATACTGGTCTCGCATCACTTGCTCACTCTCCCAAGTTGCCTCTTCCTTTGCATGATTCTTCCACAGAATCTTCACAATTGGCACTTTCTTATTTCTCAACTCTTTCACTTTATGTGCCAAAATAGCCACAGGTTCTTCTTCAAAAGTCAGATCTGGGCTCACCTCAATAGATTCAACTGATAGGACGTGAGATGGATCTGATCTATACCTCCGCAGCATAGAAACATGGAATACATTGTAAATTTTATCCAACTCAGGAGGCAAAGCTAGTCTATAAGTAACTGGTCCAACAAAACGAGGACTCAGCTTCCCTTTACGGCCAAATTGCAAAATCTTCTTCCAAGGAGACACTTTCAGAAAAATTTTATCTCCAACATTGAACTCTATGACTCTCCTCTTCAAATCTGAGTAAGATTTCTGTCGATCTGAAGCTGCTTTCAACCGATCCTGAATTATTCTCACTTTCTCTTCCGTTTCTTTAATCAAATCGGGACTAACCAATTTGCCTTCTCCAACTTCATCCCAACATAGGGGCATCCTGCATCTTCTACCATACAATGCCTCATAAGGTGTCATTTTAATACTGAACTGATGACTGTTGTTGTAAGCAAATTCCATCAATGGCAAAAATCTGTCCCAACTTCCAGAGAAATCAATGACACAACTTCTTAACATATCATCTAAAATCTATATCACTCTCTCTGACAGCCCATCTGTCTGCTGATGAAAAGCAGTGCTAAAGTGAAATCGAGAACCCTAAGCATCATGTAAACTCTTCCAAAATCTCAAAGTAAACCGAGGATCTCGATCAGATACCAAAGAAATTGGGACTCCATGCAACTTCACTATTTCACTGATATACAGCTCAGCCAACTTCTCAAGAAAATAATCCATTCTAACTGGAAGAAAATGAGCTGTCTTCATCAACCGATCAACAATCACCCAGATGGCATCATGCTTCTTCTTAGTTAATGGCAAACCAATCACAAAATCCATTGTTACACGTTTCCATTTCCACTCAGGCACTGATAAAGGTTGGAGCAACCCCGAAGGAACTTGGTGCTCGGCCTTCACTCTCTGACAAATGAGATATTTGGATACAAACTCCGCTATGTCCCTCTTCATACCTGACCACCAATAATGTTGCTTCAAATCATGATACATCTTGGTACTCTTAGGGTGCATAGCAAAAGTCAACTGATGTGCTTCTTCCAAAATGGTCTTTTTCAGTCTTGCATCATTAGGAACACACAATCTATCTTTATACCATAAACTACCATCACTTCTCATAAGAAAACCTCGGCTCTCCCCCTTTTGGCAATCCAAAACAACTTTCCAAATTTTGTCATCAGCCAATTGAGCCTCTTTAATCTGATCCAACAACACCGGTCTCAACTGCAACTGAGCCAACAAAGCACCATCATTACAAGGTTCAAAACTAGCATGCAATGCTCTCAACTCAACAAGCAACGAGAGTGAATAAGCAGTCAAACCTGCTAAAGACTTTCGACTCAAGGCATCAGCAACAATATTTTCCTTACCCGGATGATAATCAATCAAACAATCGTAGTCTTTAATCAACTCTAACCACCGTCTCTGCCGAAAATTCAACTCTCTCTGAACACCCAAGTATTTCAAACTCTTGTGATCCATATAGATGAAACACTTCTCCCCATACAAGTAGTGTCACCAAATCTTCAAAGCAAAAACTATGGCTGCCAATTCCAAATCATGCGACGGATAATTAAGCTCATGCGGCTTCAACTGCCGAGAAGCATAAGCTATAACTCTACCCTCCTGCATCAAAACACAACTTAAACCATTATGTGAAGCATCACTGTAAATCACATATGGTTTATCTTCCACAGGCAAGGTAAGAATAGGAGCTTAAGTCAACATCTCCTTTAACTGCTCGAATCTTGCTTGACACTGATTTGTCCACATGAATCTAACTCTCTTCCGAAGTAATCTGGTGAGTGGAGTAGCTATCAAAGAAAAACCTTTCACAAACCGTCGATAATAGCCTGCCAAACCCAGAAAACTTCTAACTTCAGTCACATACCTCAGTGGACTCCAATTCAAAATGGCTTCAACTTTACTCGGATCAACTCTAATACCATCTGCTAAAACTACATGACCCAGAAAAGTCACTTGATCAAGCCAAAACTCACACTTTGATAGCTTAGCATACAATTGCTTCTCTCTCAAGGTTTGCAATACAATCCGCAAATGCTTGTCATGCTCCTCCTTATTATGCGAATACACCAAAATATCATCAATAAAGACCACCACAAACTGATCTAAATAGGGTCGAAACATCCTATTTATCAAATCCATAAAAGCTACTGGTGCATTCGTCAACCCAAAAGGCATCACCAAGAACTCATAATGTCCATACCTTGTGCGGAAAGCTGCCTTAGATACATCTTCAGCTCTAACTCTCAACTGATGGTACCTTGATCTCAAATCAATCTTGGAAAACACTGATGCTCCCTTCAATTGATCAAAGAGATCATCTATCCTAGGCAAATGATACTTATTCTTGATAGTCACCTTATTTAATTGCCTATAATCAATGCACAGCCTCGAAGTATCATCCTTCTTCTTTACAAACAAAACAGGAGCTCTCTACGGAGAAACACTAGGGCGAACAAATCTTTTATCTAACAACTCCTGCAACTGCACCTTCAATTCTCTCAACTCAGCAGGTGCCATTCGATAGGGAGTAATAGAGATAGGAGTGGTACCAGGCAATAAATCGATACCAAACTCAACCTCTCTCTCAGGGGGTAACCCTGGCAACTCCTTAGGAAAAACATCTGAAAATTCTGCAACTGTGGATATATTATCAGGTTGGGAACCCACTACTCTGGTATCCACAACATTAGCAAGATAAGCATCACACCCTTTTCTAATCAACTTCCTAGCTGCAACAGCTGAAACAAACAAGGATGCAAGTTGTCTCTGCTCACTAGATACCATCACACTTCTACCATCACTTGTTCTCAGGGTAACACACTTCTTCTGACATTCTACCACAGCTCCATGCTTAGACAACCAATCCATGCCTAGAATCGGATCATACTCCTTAAAAGGCATTTCAATCAAATCACCAAGAAACTCCTCATCTTGTACCACAACTGAACTATCTCGGTGCACCTTGCTAACTACCACACTATGCCCTAAAGTATTTGTCACCAAGACATCAAATCCTAGGGACTCAAGATGCAATTCAATCACATGCAAGATAGATACATTTATGTATGAATGAGTAGATCCTGGATCAATTAGAGCAAGAAATGAAATGCCAATTAAAGAAAATACACCCGCAATGACGGCTGAAGCATTCGACTGCCGCTGCATCACATACACTCACTGAGAAGACCCAGCCTCATTTGGCCTACTACCCCTGAATGTAGAGCCTCCTCTCTGACTGATCCCAGGTCGACCACCTCTACTAACACCTCTGCCCCCTCAACCTCCTCTGCTGACACTAGGTCGAGAAGCTGCAGTATCAGTCTATCTATCCTCCTGTAGCTTGGGACAATCTCTGATGAAATAATCAGGCGATCCACACCTGAAATATACAGCTGATCTACAAATCTTCCAATAAACACCCCCATGTATCCTACCACAATGAACACATGTAGGTGGAATGGATCTCTGAAGCATGGGAGTTAGAGCACTAGCTACAGAAACTATAGGTCTCGGCCTCGGCCTATGATACTGAGCTGATCTACCAAACTGCCTCTGGCTCCTACTGATCCTCAGAACAAAACTTTCTCAGCCTCTCTTCATAGATGAAGACCCTGCCTCAAACTGGAGTCTCCTAATTCTAGTCTCCTTTTCAGTAGCAGCTGCTGCAATACCTTGTGCTCTCTCAACACTTCTAGCTGCTGCAACCAACTGAGAAAAGTCTTGGTATCAAGAACCAACAATAATACATATAATAGAGGGTCTCAATCCCTCCTCAAATCTCCTACACCGGTCAATTTCATCTGATATAATTCCACCGGCATAATAACTCAACCGGATGAACTCTATCTCATACTCTGTCACTGTCCGGTTATCTTGTATCAAATTTAAAAATTCCATCTTCTTAGCATCCTTATACTCCCTCGGAGTATATTGCTACTCAAACTCCCACAGAAAATCACTATAAGACAAGGTCGGTGGATCATCCATAACATGTGGAACCGTCTTCCACCAATCATACGCATCTTTCTGCAGAAGCGATCTAGCATAATCAAATTTCTCTTCAGAAGTAGCCTGCAGCTAAATAATTACCCTCTACACTCTATCCAACCACTGTTCAGCTACTGCAGGATCTGTAGCACCAAAGAAATCTTCAGCCCCAAACTTTCTCAATTTATCATAATGCCTCACTGGCACTTGTGGCTGTAGTTGCGGTGGCGGCTGCTGCACCGGAGCTTGCCTCAATAATTCTACCACATGCAGTAACCAAACCGGCGGAATCTCATCAGCAGCTGGTCTCTCTAGCACAGGAGCAGATGCATCTCTAGCTCTCTCAACCCTGGCTCCATCTCTACCCTCTACAGGAGCTACACTCTCAGCACTACCTTCTACGGACTGACGTGACTGAGACGTCATCACTACCTATATCTGCAAACATAGCAGAACATACCTCATCAAAGATCAGAGACTGTCAATGCCAAAGCATGTATCTTATCCAAAAATCATATTTTAAAAACCAAAATTTCTCTTTTTCTTACAATTCACCTAGGTTGAGAATATCAAACCTAGGCTCTGATACCAAAACAGTTGTAACACTCCGATACCCCATATATGCACACTACATACAACCACATTTGTAATATACGTATACCGAATACAGGAGTGTCACGGTTTATATTAAATAAACCAATCTTTCAATTTAACAATATGAGAAAACTTGAAGCATTTAAGTTATATTATAAAACATAATAGATAAAATATTTATTTGTTATGCAGCGGAAAATGTAACGGCATATACATATATATATATACATCAAAATCAATATTTACAAACTTATAAAGATTATGCATGTTTGGAAGTTTGTCTCTGATCTTAACGTCCACAATCAACACTTCATAAGCCTAGACTAGACTCGATCTAGCTGAACTCTCCAGTTCAACCGGATCTACTCTGTCACCTGCGCGATGAACCATAATTGCGCTAAGCCAACGGTTTAGTGGTACAAACTATGATGACAATATGCTTCAATATAATGCCAATGTCATACTTTCAAACATTATACACAATATATAAGAATATCATATTTCATAACATTACATTTTACTATATCATTCAATTGTTTCATCATTCATGATTCACATTTAAGCAAAGACAAGCATGGGCCCAAAAAGGATCTAATATGCTACTCAAAGTTCAGAGTTACTGCTTTGGTCCATAATCACATTCATTAAGCCCGTAGGCGATATTTATTTATCCATGGATAATGTAACAGACCCAGTCTCTTAGACCTCAACCCGGCTAGACCCTAGGGCCTCAGTATCTTGGTCCTCAACCCGGCTAGACTATTACAGTTTTTGAGGCTTACGACCAGGTCTTTTCACCTCAAAACATCATATTTCACATTTTTTTCAGCTGGGCTCGGCTTACGACCCGGTCTTTTTACCTGCCCAGCGATTCATAGGCATGCCGCCAAACCCATAACTCTGAAAATTGAATAACATACTAGGCACACAATTAATTCATTTATCTCATTATCAATCTCTTTCACAATTCATTTCTCAATTCATTTCTCATAATCAAACTAGGCTCATTGCCTTATTATATCAACATTTTTCTCATCTTTTCTCATTCTTCTCTTTGATATCCATATCAATTTGTTACATTATATTTTCACATATCTCATCACATCAATCAACATTATGCATATCATAACATATATCTCATTCATCAATAATATATCAAGTAACTTAACACATTTCTCAATTAAATGTGTTAAGTCTCAATGTCATGTAAATGTATACAATCATTCAAGTTTTGTACTTACCCCAAAAGCAACTCACACCAATCTAAACACTTCCTCTTTCAAGAATCCTCCAACACTTGGATTAAGGCAACTCAATCTCTTCAAAACCTAATCCAAAAGTGATCATACACACTCACTTAGAGATACACATGAGATAATATAGATAAGAACCAACTAGGGTAAACTCTACACATGACACGCTCAACAACACGGGCGTGTCCCTGACCGTGCCCTAAACTCATAACACATAAGCTTTGACACGATCAGTGACATGGGTGTGTCACTGGCTGTGTCAATCCTTCCTCAACACAGTGGCTATGACACGCTTAGTGACATGGATGTGTCACTGGCCGTGTCAATCCACCAACATCACAGTAGCTATGACACGCTCAGTGACATGGGCGTGTCACTGGTCGTTTCAATACTACTCCAACACAGAAGCTGTGACACGCTCAGTGACATGGGCGTGTCACTGGCCGTGTCACCCATCCAGAAAACAGAACCATTGACACGCCCAAAGACTTGGCCGTGTTCATGGTCGTGTCAGGCCAAAAATTCTGATTCCGGCAACAACAACGCCACATCCAACAAACCTCTTTCTTTACTCTTTTTCACTCCAAACAATCTTAACCAAACAAATCAATAAACCATATTAGACTTGCATAACACCAAAACAACTCAATTTCATGCATCAAACATCAAATCACAACCATCACAACTCATCACATACACAAAACACAATACTTGCTCTTTCACCAAACCTAACTCTTTCTCGTCAATCCAACCCCAAAATCAAAATCAATTAGACCCAACACTCTCATACACACCACAATTATACATACATATCTCAACAACAACCAATCAACAACCTCAATTCACAAACTTAAAAGAAAACCAAAGAATCAAGTGGAAAACTTATCAAAAGTGAATAAAATCTTTAGAATTCCAACTCGATCACTTGAAACACCTTCAAATCTTGAGTTAGGAAATCACAAAACCCTCTCTTCCTTGGTTGATAATGGTGGCCAGCTCTTGAAGAAAGAAAGAAGAAGATAATGGAAAAGTCAAACAACTCTCAACTCTTAAACCACACAATTCTCTAATTGCTCTCCACTAAGCAATTATAATAATATAATATTCATAAATATCATCTTCCACTCATTTTAAATTTCCATTTCAAAATAACCAAAATATCCCCTTTGAACTTAATTAAATGTTGACTTGTATATGTTGTATATATCTCTATATATACAACATATACACACTTCTCTAACCTTTCTTATCTTCCCACTTAAACATATATACACTTATAACATTTAATTCAAATACAACAATAAGCATTCTAAAAATTTTAGGGTATAGTTTGGGATATTACACCTTAAAACATGGTTCTTACCGTGATTAAATGCATTCTCTTCGGTCATATTCCTTTTTTTGTCAACTGTCCTTCCACTGCGTGTAACCTGCATCCAAGGACCATGACAATCTTACGGCACTGCCTCCGATTCTTTAACTGCGGAAACTTCCAGACTAGATATTGTCGCTGCCCACTCCGCATCACTACTTTTCTTGATGTAGTGATCTTTCAGGTGGCCATATACACCACATTCAAAACATATAATAGGCAACCCTTCATATTCAACTCTTTGAATTTTACCATCAAGAAAAAATTTAGAAACCAAAGGTTTGCTAAGATCTAGAGCAATGGCAAAGCCATCAAATTTACCTCTTTTCAGTTGTTTCAGTATTATAATCAATTCAAACCACATTACCGATGATTCTAGAGATAGCCCTAAGAACACTCTTATGGTAATATTGTCACCACCGAAGCAACATTAGGATTAATGACCAAAAAAGTAGGAGTCCATGTCTGAACTGTGAGATAGTGTCCAAATAGAATCCAAGGGCCTCCTGATAGAACCTGTTTGTAATCTTCAGAGGAAGTAAACTTAACTACATAAAAGTTATTGTCCAAATCAATAAGTTGAAAGGTGCTGATTGTTCTCTAGAGGCCTTGAAGGAGGCCAAGCAACACTTTGTAACTTATTGTTTTTCGTAATAACTTGATAATAACATATTTTTTCATATTTTGAGCCATAAAATTCTGAACTTTGTCCGGGAAATTAATACTATGAATGCCATTCTCTAGACTAACTATCACATCCTCATCTTGCACCTTGAAATCATCCACCTTTGGGTTTGTATGTTTGACATTAATGAATTTATCTCTAAAGGATACTCTGTATGTTAGGAGGCTTTTATAAGAATGAATGCCCTCTTCCTTAGAAAGATCCATCAATTCATTATTTATCCGATTGTTCCTTTCCTCATCACTAAAGCCAGATGCAGAAGCTTCATCCAAGTTATCTCCCTCAACTCTACATGCCTCCTTGTCGTTATGGGAAAAAATTTCTCCCTTTCGTATCCTAACCTTCTTAGTGGAACGATCATCATCGGGCCGGTTGGCGCCTTCCCTTTTTCGTCGAGAACAATATCTAGAGAGAGCATTGTTTCCGTTTGTATACTTTGTTCTATCAGAACTTCCATCGAACACTTAGTCTATAACTCTTTTAAATATTATACATATCTTACTAAAATTTCTACAATGTCCACCTGCAGTGGTCCTAAACTTAGGAAATTCATTCAAATATAAATCTTCAGATTATAGCATTTTAGATTTATAGAATATTATCAAATACGGAAAATCATATACGCAATATGTTATTATAAACTTAGGGGATTCATTCTTTTAAATATTATATACGGAATATGTTATTATTTCACCTATATTATTAAATAAAGTTTTCTTTGAATTATAAACAGTAAAGAGAATCAACTTGAAATTTAAGCTAATTTATTCCTTCACGTAATGTGAAAAGAAATTAAAAACAAAGAGAAGTTATTACAAAATGTAGTATTATTGCCCTCTTCCCTCTTTCTCTTTTACTTTGTATAATAAATACTCCCTTATCCCTAAAAATGATGTTTTTCTTTTTTATAAATTTTAAGAAAATACAATTAATGCGTTAACAATTCATATATTTCTTTTTTTTTTATCATTGTTCACATATTTATTTTATCTTAAAAATAATTCAAATTATTATTAATTTTTTTGTTTAAAGTGTGAATTTATTAGAGGGTAAAATAGAAAAAAGAATATTAAATATATTCTATAAATAAAAGTGGATAATTATTTTAGGATATTTTAAAATAGAATAGTGAATAATTTTTATATGATGGAGGGAGTAATATGTTAAAAAAATAAAGAAAATAATAATTTATAAGTAAAAACTAAATTTATTTACTAATTTTTGCTGAATTGTAATATTTTATGTTTTTTAATGGCAATTTAGTATTTAGATTTTATTTAAGTGCATAACAATAAAGTGATGATGCAGGACTATAATATTTATAATATGATTTTTTTTAATTAATCATATATTTTTTAAGAATTCTTATCCTATTCATTTTAGTATAATTATTTCTCTATTCTCTTTACATAATTCTTCTAAAATAATTATTTTTTTTAATTTTAATTCTTTTAATATTTTTATTTTTTTTAATATTTTTATTGATTTAATTCTAATCCCTTTAGAATTGTAATTTTATTTCATTTTAAGATCCTTATTATAATCATCTAAGATAATTATTTTTCTAATCCTAATCCTTTTATTATTTCTATTTCTTTTAGTATTTCTATTTATTTAATTTTAGTCTTTTTAAAATTTTTATTTTCTTTTCTTTTAAAATTCTTATTTATTTACGCCTACAAAAATAATCCTCCATAAATATTATATTCATTCATAATTCAATCATTAAAATATTTTGAAAATTTTATTCTCTCAAACACTTGTGTGTGTTAGAATTTTTAGCATATACTGTCAAATAAAAATTAAATTATACACATTTATGTTATTTTTTCTAACAAATATCTATGATATATTTTGAATGATATATAATTCATCAATATTTGCATCTAAAATAGAAATAAAGATAATACATGAAATGAGTACAAATTATTAAAGTAAACTATTCGTCAAATATATATATATATATATATATATAGCTTTTCGCATGCCATGTTTTGCTAAACTCAAGTAAAACAAAAGTAAATTAACAAAAGCAACCAAACACACACTTAGCAATGCAAGTATTGAATGTAAAATAAATGGAATGCAACAAGAAAAAAAATCAATAAAAAGCTTTAATTCCATTACATTCAAACACATCAATAAACATTACACTAGCACTTCCCCTTGGCTAAAAGTTTTATTGTCAATCACGGAAGGTAGGAATGCTCATACACAACAATGAAATAAGAATGCTAAATTACCATGCAACGGGACTCATCTAATACAAGTAATATGAAACAACAACAACAACAAAAAGTAGTAGTAGTAGTAGTAGTAGTAGTACTAATAATAATAATAATAATAAGAAAGCATAATCCAGATCTAGTACTACAAGTAATATGAAACAACAAAAAAATTCTACATCCAAAATTAGCTGCAAAGGCTTCGAATCACCAGTCATCACCAGACGCATCGGTAGGTCACATGAGACTCGGTAATGTCACCAGAATAGGTTACTTTCACTACCTGTCCTTTCTCAAGACCATAATATCGTGCAATTGCATCTTTCTTTAAGATTCGAGGAAGCTTTCAAAATAACAAAAAGAAAGCTCAAATTATATGGTAGAGCAAATCTGAAATATCATGAAAAATTCAGACAAATTAAATAAAGCCATGATTTAAATTACAAGAATGTCTTGATCCTTGTTGTATAATTACCATTTCTCTAATTTTTAACCTCTAAATAAACATACATCCAATTCACAACTTGTGAGATCGTTCTTGACATTTGAATTCTTTGTTGCTAATAATATTAATCATCCAGAGAACTAGTTTCTGAGAGCAACTGCATTGTTTCATTCTCACTTGTTAAGAAGATATACCTAACTTATCTTTCATATTGATGCATGGCAAGCAGAGGCGTTTACGGTTTGATAACCTGAACCATTAGCTCTGAACCTAAACCTGGACCTGAAACTATATGTTAGGTTCGGCAAATTTGCAAACCTGAACTTGAACCTAAACCTTGCAAGCCTGAAGGTTCAGTTAACTTATTTTCAGGTTCGGTTCTTTGGTTAACCTGAACCTAATCTTATTAATTCATATAAAAAAAATAAGGAAAAAATTCAATCACCAATAATATTCATGAAAGCATCTGCATAAAATCCATAAAAACAATTATCATACTCATAAAAATAAATCCACATAAAATCATAAAAATTAATCAAATTAAAAGATAATACACAATAACAAATATTCACTAGTAAAAAAAAACAGTGACATAATCTTGAACAATTAGGAAATAACAAAAAGCAATGCAGTTACAATCATTGGAAAAAAGTAAAGGAGAATGATTCACCATAATACATGAAGCCACATCAGAAGAAAAAAAATAATGAAAAGAAAATTTTGATTTTAATATATTATTATTAAAAATTCATATATATATACTAAAACAAGGTAAAGAAAAACTAAATTACCGAAATTAGATTTTTTTTTAATCAATGAATTACTAATATAAAAATATTTTTTTCCAATTCAGTAAGAATAAAAAATTAAGATATAAATATAATAAAAAATAAAATTTAAACTACTACTATTATTCTAAAACTAGTCATAAGACCATGCATTAGCACTGTCTTTAATTATGTGTCTTATTTTAATTTATTATACGTCTTATTTAATTTATATAATCAAATAATATTTTAAAATATACAAATTATTATTTTATTAATTTAAATATTGTTTTGCCTTTTGACTGTTGTTATAAATAAAAAAATCTAAATGTAACCCAATACAACAGGACTACACTATTAAATATTGTTATAATCCACTTGTTATGCCTCATCAGTAATAAAAATATTTAATATTTACTATATGTTCATTATCTATAAATTATCACTTGCTTCTCAATGACTTATCACATTCTTAATTCACTATGAATTAATTTATTTTTTCATGCAATATCAATAAATATAACTCTTCTTCCATATAGCAATATTTATGCATGCTTATAGTTTAACAATAACCATGTGATATATTTAAAAAATTGTCACTTGTTAATAACTTATCTCATATATATATATATATATATATATATATATATATATAGTCGTCACCCTTCGACATTGAGGCAAAAGCTTTTGTTGTGGTGGTTGTTAACTAAGAGAAGATCCACTAGAGGGGTTATTTGCAAATTAGTTTCTCAAATCATAATTTTTTCAGTCTGGCGTAGCTACTGCAAGTCGGTTTGGGGAAATGAAAAGGTCTTTTCTCAATTTATTGAATTGCAAATATCAAAGTTTTTGCTTAATTGGGGAGTTGTTCATTCACAGGACAAATTTGCATCTCCATTAGAACCTTTCTTGGAACACCTGCCAAGCAATTTTGGGGTTAGGAAGGTTGCAGTAAAGCTTGTTCGTTGGTCCAAACCACCGGCGGGTTCATATAAATTAAATATTGATGCTTCCTTCACCATGTCAAAATCTTCGGGTGGTGCGATTTTAAGGGATGATAATAGCCATTTTATTGCTGCTAATGCTTTTCTTTTACAAGCGTGCAGTTCTTCGGAAGCAGATATTCAAGCAGTAACAGTTGGCTTGCGTTGGTGCCTTGCTTTGGGTTATCAACGTGTCCAAGTTGAGTTGGATGCGATTAATGCTGTTTCTTTCTTCTCTCAACAACAAAGGTCTAGGCTTCTGGATATTCCAAATGAGGTTTCATTTCTGCACATTTTTCGTGAATACAATCAAGCTTCGCATTATCTTGCTTACTATAGTCGAATTAATAGTGTTTCTAGAGTTTTTGAATCTTTTAGTTCTCTTTCTAATTACATTAAAGAGATTATTTTAACTGACTGTGTAGGCCTTCCATATATTAGATATCAATAGGTTTATTTTTCTTCAACATTTTTCTGCCCATTTGCTATAAGGGTAGTGTACGAAGTATTTGTATGGGTTTTCCATACTTTTATTTTAATTAATAAAGTTTGCGGTGGTGCTGTCCACCTTTATTAAAAATATATATATATATATATTATTTTCATACTATTTACATAATACTCTACAGTAATTGTTTATATTAACGTCTATTAAATGTTTTATAAAGGTATTTATATTATCTAATTTTAAATTATACAAATATCAGGTTCAGTTTGATTAACCTAGTGTCGGTTTGGTTTAGGTTCATTTAACTTCAATTTAGAAATCAATGACATGACCTGTGAACTTAAAAATTCAGATTCAGTTCGAACTAAACCTAAACTCAAGTTCAATTAACCTACTTTCAGATCCAGTTCATGTCCGGTTCATCCGCTTGCAGTTTCTTTTGAACACCTCTAATGACAATCACCATAATTCTGCTTCTTGTCATCCTATGTTTTCAAAGAGAGTTTCTTTCACTTTTTTCTTCATTTTCACTTTCCTTCTGCTTATTGACTCCAGGGAAAGAAAAAAATCAAAGCAAATATAGCAAGTGGAATCAAGATAGATGATAAATCATTTCTTATACAACTCATATAGCTTAGCTAAATTGACGACCATATTATCCTCATAAAACTATATAATTTGGAACAATGAAAGATGAAAAGAAAAATAGAAGAAAAGTATTTACTTGTTCTTAAATAAACATAGGATGTTTTTTTAGAAATTTAAAAAAAAATTGCATGTTGGCAAAAGAGCAGAAGAAGGAGAAGAAGAATTGAGAGGTGATAGAGAGATATAAATGCATCCATCAGTTCAACGTAGTCAAAGAATGATAATATCCATATAAAACAAAATGAATTTCTTTAAGGATATTTTTTCCTAACCTGCTTTTCTTCAATACAGTATTGCTTTAGGAGCTTCTGCTTTTCTCGATCAGTCAGAACCTGGTTCTTTGGTTTTAACACATGCTTCGTGATATTAACAAGCAAGTCAGTAATCTGAGAAACAAACTGAATCACAGTGACTATCAGGAGCATGAAATTAGACTTTGTTACTCTATATTTCAAATACTATTTCAGAAATCAAGTTGTATTTTAAATAAGCAGCTGCATGAAAACCTGTAATAGTTCAACACATTTTCTGCCATAGCAATTTCAAGGTTAATTCAATCTAGACACTCCGTTGCTTCACACTTCTACAAATAATTATTTCAACTCGAACTCTTAAAAAGTCAATATCATCAGGAACACCAAATCGCATTGCCAACTAAGTAATCAATTATCACTATGCATTTTTCATTAATCATAATCAAGAGCCAATGTCATGCTCAGGCAGCACAGGTTTACAGTGAAAGTTTTGAAGTAAACACTGAAAATTTTAATGCCAGAATAACCAATTGACTTCTATGTTTTAACCAATGAACACATGGTATAACAGTGAAAGCTTTAAAGTCAACCTAGATATGAGATATTATTGACACTTTTTTTCTCACATTTGATATTCTCAATTTAATGTTTCCAGACTGTGATAAATTCAAAAGAGCAAATTGCCGAAGTCACTTGAACAGTAAAATCCTCCGAAGCAACAACTAACTCACAACTCAAACTGGAAATGTCCCTTAACCATTGATTACATAGAATATCTTAGAGGCTATTTAGTTGTGGAAAATATTTTTTTATTTGCATCTTCTTGTTTTCTTTTCTGTTTCTTTATTGTTCAGATTTCCAATTTTTAAATATTTCCCGAATAAAAAAATTAAAATTAAAAATAATAAAAAAAATCTATAAAAATCAAAGTAGAAAACATTTTTAAGAGCGTGTTTTCCATTTAGAAAACAGCTAAAAATAATTTTCTAAAACTCAACTATTAGCTAATAAATATAATTATTTTCTAATTTTCTAAATAGAAAATATTTCTAACTAAACAATAAATTCTATTTTTCATTTTTATTTAAAAAATTTTCTGGAAATAAAAATTTGTTTTCTACAACTAAACAGCCCCTTAGGGTTCCTTTTAAATACCAATTGTCAGGTTTCCACCAATTCATTCTGCACAGCTGTATCTTTAAAACTTTGATAGAGGCCATCCTAACCCAATCAAGCTTTTCAAATTGCCAGCACTTGCATATCATCCAACAAAAAGCTCATGAACATAACTGCAGTAAGAAATGCCCGTCCCTAATCTAAAAATTACAGGTGTCAAGTCATCAAAATGAAGAATATCTAAAGTCAGAATTTAGGTTCATAACACAATCTCCTATTTTGACACAGGACTGGAGAAATCCAGACCCAGCATATCAAAAAACTAATAAAAAATGTAGTATTAGTTCATGCTTAGCAATCACATCACATTGTGAACTCAAAAATTCAAAAGAACTTGCTCCTTAAAGCTAGTTATTAAAAGAAGAGAGCCCAAGGCCTAATCTACCCATATAGAGTTCCCCATACAACTAATGTCAGATATTGGATCATAAGACATATCTAAACATCCTTGCAATACATCTCATTCATAAAGCACCGACAAAAGCAAAAATGAAGAAAAGTACTCAGAGTTTGATCCAGAATCCACTTTAAACCAGATTTGCATTTTCTTTGCGACATCGATGGACACAAAAGGACAAAATGAAACATGCAGGGGCTGGAAAAAAAAAAGTAAAGTGTATTTATTGGGCTTACAAACAAGACATTGCAGATTCTAGTTTCACAGTAGCCACTTCATGCAAAATTGTGGAAGAGCATGCTCCATTTTACAGAAAAAAGAAAGTCCATATGTTCTAGCATCAAGGGTGAATATGAAGATTAGTTAATGAAAAATTATGGAAAATTATTTTTTGGACTTCTACAACTAGTTAACAGAAAATGTTTTCCGGCTGAAATGAAAAACTGTCTGGTAATGGAAATTAAGTCTATTTTCCAAAAAAGCATCCAATAAATGAAAAAAACATGGAAAACTCGAAAACAAATTTTCAAATTTTCCAAAATTACACTATATTATGAAAAACTATTTTATGATGTTTCCCACTCTTCTTTAAAATAAAAAAAGTTAAGGAAAATAATAGTTGCATTTAATACAAAAAAGAATTTTAGAAATGAAAAGGGAAACGGGGGAATAGATGAAAAGTTTTAAATACAAAGGAATCTAAACATGTTCTCTTGTTTTCTAATTTTCAATTTGGAAACGGAAATAAGAATACTGGGAAATGAAAAAAAAAAAAAACTATAAGAGTAAAATATTTTCCATAACTAAACGAGGCCTACTTATTTTCAAAATAAAAAAAAAAATTTCTAAGAACAAGTACAAGAGAAGAAACTATTAAGAGAATCACAAGGCTATAAATCCACTAGTCATCATCACTACAGGCTACAAATAGTGACCAACTGTGACCAGAATTTAATCTTCTTTTATGTAATTTTCTCTCATATTCCATTGCAATCAGAAAAACGAGGAGTTTCATAGCCTCAAACATTCTAACTATGCTCCCCATTATGAAGAAAATTTATGCTCTCCATTATGAAGAAAATTAATTACTTCCAATATCCTCCAAACATCTATAGAAAATTTCTAGTCAATTTTCAATGTTAAACTAGACAGTGAAAAATAAATTTTCTTTTCTGGATAATATTTTCCAATTTCCATAGACAGGTTACTTTCTGTGAAATAAGCACAACCTTAGACTCAGACCATCCAAGGTCCTACTTTGCTAGTAATGCAACTAAATACTCTCTTTTTCCATTTTTTTTCTTTTTATATAATACCTAATGTAGCAAACATGAAAAATGTAATCATTGGAAAACATACCTGGAACAGCTCAACCTTAAATGTAAAAAGATCCAGAGCTTTCAGAGCTTGGTTGGTTATTTGATTTTGCAACACTAATATAAGACCAGTTAAACTATCTTTGTTAACAATCTGAGCAGCAATGATACGGATTGAACCAACTTTAATTACACCAGGTCCACTGAAAATAACCAACATCTGCATTTAAATTTACTTACATCAAAATGATGCTTAAGGCGCAGAATTAAGTGAAACAAGTACTTCACCTCAGACTTACTAATAAAATCATTGAGCAGATGAATCACTTAGAAATTCCATAACATTGATAGACACTACTATTGTGATACTGGTTCTAATAAAATGCATTAAATTTTAATCAGATCATCACAGCATAAGCATTTATACAAGTTAGACAGTATCGATCATAATTGTGTGAGTATACATAGTCCATAAGATTGTATGAAGCCAAAAAAAAGTAAGCTACCAAAAAAGCAACTGTGAATCAGTATTAATCATGTTCATGCGCATGACTAGCCATTGCTGAAGAGCATGCTTCATATTCAATTTTACTCTTTCAAAAATACTTGCTCAAAAGTTCCAGAAATTTACCAAAGAAACATATTCAAGGAAAAAACATTTGATAGCATGAAGCAAAATGTTCTGTTAAAACAATAGAGAAAACTAATGCTAAACATATTAGAGGAAAGGCACCCATAAAAAGAAGAAAATTGTAAAACATTATCATTAAGGGAGGGTTGAGTATTAAATCTCCGGTGAATTTACAAAAGCTCTTTCAAGGAAAAGGTCATGAAGCTCTATGATAGGAAAAGACAATCTCTTGAGATAATTTATTAGTACTAAATATGGATTGGAGCATAAAGGTTGGTGCATTGAGATAGTGGGAGTAAATTAAGGTTGCGGGTGTGGAACTTTACAAGGGATGGAATCTCAACTTTTCCCTAGCAGCTTAAGCTCCATCATTTTCTGGCATGATATTTGATAAGGCACTTTCTCCTAAATGACTCACTAGCTGAACTTTATGTGCTGACTATTAAAATATATGCTTTACGGACTTATTGTCTGAACTTCTAGGAGGTTTAGATGGCCTATATCTTTACGAGAAATGCCCTCAGTTGAGCAGGCCGTTGCAAAATTTTGTGTCAAATAGATGCAGATATAAACATTAAAGATTGGATAGAGGGGATTGAGAATGAGCTAGTTTTACGCTGAAATCCTTTTGTAGAGCCAAGCCCATGAAGAACATAAAAGGCCAAAAGTTTTCCATCGGAAGGCAACTAGGAAGACAAATGCACCTTCCAAGATTACTACTTTTATTAAGACACTATGTAAGGGTTCAAGTTGCTACACAAGGAAAAGGAAAATATATTTTCCAAACCCTCTTATTAACTTTAACTGTTATGAGAGAATTTGGAGGGAACAAGTCTTTAAGACTCTTTTTGCCTTTCCTGATAGTGAGTTAGGATTTCTAAGTTTTGCTGTGTCCAGAGATTTTTAGTAATTTTTTAGTATGTTTTGATGCTACAGACCTTGTTGATTCCGTTACCCATAAATAATTACCTTCTTATTGAACCAAAACAAAACAAAACAAAAGGAAGATTCAAATCCCTCGGCAATCTGTGACAAACACGTAGCTAGAGTAACACTAGAACTTTACCAATTCTACCATTTACGATAACGGAAAAGTGAAAATCAGGGCAATAAAGTCCAATTCCAAGAGAAACTCCCACATGCATTAAAGAATGTCATTCCCAAGAAGAACCATAATCAAAACTCCGGAAAAATAAGTCCAGTTTCCAGACCATAAAATCATTATTGTGAAAATTTTTAGCGATAGTAACAAACTCGAGCAATTAAAAGCAAACGCATGCCGTCTCTGCGAAAAGGCCCTCCACCTCAAACCCACAAAAAGAATAATAAAGGGGAAAATAGAAACAGATACTTTAATTTTCTTTAGTATTTTCAGCAACCAACCATAACTCAAAAAACGTACAAAGGCAAAAACAAAGACAAACCCAAGAATTGTTATACCCTTTTATTGGAATTGGAGTTGTGAGTGGCGGAAAATCTGAGGCGATCAATATTTGGGTTGTTGCCATGAATGGCTCGAAATTCTTGAAGAGACATATCAATTTCTGAACTGGGAACAGAATAGCCTCTATCTCTCAACATCTCAAGAACAGTTCTCCGTGAAAGATAGTATCTGTGACTCTCTGTGCTACCTTCATCAACATAGCTGCTCAAGCACCTTCCTAGAGCCCCCATGTCGAAGTCCTCGGCAGCTGCATTCCCATTTTCTTCCATTTTTCTCCAAAACTAGTGGGAGCGTGTGTCGCCTTTTTAATATGAAGTTTGAACTGTGCTTGGGCTGTTTCCGGATTATAAACTGATGAAATTGCATTAGTTTGTCGTTGGCGAATGTGCGTCGTCAAATATTTTTTTTAAATTTTTTTGGCTATGTTTGACAGACATTTTCTGTTCTTTCGTGTATTGAATAAAATTTGATCAATGAAACATATTTTTTAAACAAATTTGGCTCAAATAATGTCTACTTTGGACAAAAAAAAAACTTAATTTTTTTTACAAAAGATTTATAAATTAATTTTTATATTTTTTAAGAATAAAAATTAAATTTATATTTTTTTAACAATAAAACATATTTAATAATACTGAAATAAAAAAAAATTATTTTGGAGGAATAGATAGAAATTATGTTAAGAAGATTAGGAATGAAAGTGGAGTGTAGTGCATTTATGGGCAAAACGACTATGGAATTGTATGGGGTCACATGACATTCTCACCGGTGGTCAGAAAGAGGGGAGGAGATTTATGCTGGCCGCTGGTGGCATTAAACTCAGCCCCCCATTGAAGGGGGCTGAGTTAAACACAGACGCAGCGAGGGGTAGACGAACCCCTCGCTGCAGAATTTTTTTATTTTTTTTATAATTTAGCCCCTAGCGAAACGACGTCGTTTCGCCAGAGGCTAATTTTTTTTAAAAAAATATCGCCTCAGTGAAACGACACCGTTTCGCTGGGGCAGGTTTAAAAAAAATAAAGGGGTTGCACGCACCCCCCTCCTTCCCTCTCCCTCTTCTCTTCTTCCCCCTCACCCTTCCCAGCAGGCAGCATCCAAGCGGAACAGCAACTACTGCCAGCTGGCCCACCTTCAGCAACACCAGCCGATAGCCACCGCTGGCCATCGCTCCTCACGAGTCACACCGCCGATCTGCTAGAGTAGTGGCGAAATTAGAAATTTAATGAGGGGGTCAAATTTTACACAAAATAAAAATTACAGATGAGTTCACAATAAAATTAAACATTTAATATTACAGTGCCAGTAGTTCAATAATTAATTTGAGCTGTTAGATTGACTACATCTAAGAGACGATAATTGTATCCTGCGAGTCTAAATTTTTTTAAAAACGTTGCATAACAGCCTCATTTTTAATTTTTTTTAAAAAATATCTCTATCCACATAATAAACCAAGCAGTTGGTCAAAAATTTATCTCCCATCTTGTTGCACAAATCCGTCTTGATAATGTAATTGCTGAAAAAGCTCTTTCGACAGTAGCAGTTGTAACAAGTAAGACTAAAGCTAACTTGATAAGCAAATATATCAAAGAAAATATAGTGTCATAACATGTCTTAATCATTTTCTGAGCAAGAGCTCCAATGTCATCTAGGTCAGAGAAAATAATATTTCTTCTTACATCAGCAATGTAGGTCACAAGTTGATCTTTAAGTATCATCCGATCGGTGATTGAGAAATCTTATGGATATAATTCAGCGAGACGAAGTAATTTGGATAACTGGATGGAACGCCCTTAATTTTTGGAAAATTTAAATAAATTAAATTAAAATTTAATTGGATAAAATAAATAAATGAATTAAATGAAAATGAAAGGATTTTAAGTGAAAAAGTAAAATGTATATTTGAAATATATTTGAAGTAAATATGACATATATATATATACCTAACATATATAACACATATAAAAGAGTAAAAGTTAAAATATAAAATAATTATTAAATATATATAGATAAGGATGAATGGAAGGAGAAAATGATATTTACTTTTTCTTCTTCTTTTGTTCCTTTGAACGTGAGCTAGAGAGAGAAAGATGAGCTATTTTCTTCTTCCATACATCAAAGATTGAAAGAATTTCAAAGATTCAAGTGAAGATTTTAAGGATTCTTCATCAATTGGTAAATTTCTTTATCATTTTGCAAGTTTCTTTAGAATTTTATGGAAGAACATGATATTTGAATTTTGAGATTGTGTATTAGCATGTTCTAATAGATTATTTGGGTATGTATGAAGTTATTGTGAGTAGTTAATATTGATTTTAAGGTTGGATTGAAGAAGTGATTGAATTTAAGTTGAGTTTAGAAGTGGTTGTGTTGAATGGTTAAGTGTATGAAATACAGAATTTTGTCTGACACGTCCAGTGACACGGCCATGTCTTTGGGCGTGTCAACGGTGCTGAGTTCAACGTTGATGACACAACCAGTAATATGATCATGTCTCTGAGCGTGTCGTAGCTACTGTAAGATAACATAATTGACATGACCATGAACATGCCTGTATTATTGAGCGTGTTAAAGTTTCTATGAGACAAAATGAATGACACGGGTAGTGACATGCCCATATCATTGGACTTGTCAATACTTCTGTAGGAGTGAGTTAATAATATGGTCATTAACACGCTCGTATTGTTGGACGTGTTACTTGAGGATAATGTCCAAAATAACTCTTTTCTCTATCTTTCATTTGTGATTCCTAATTTAAATTGTTTGATGTTGAGAATGCCTTAGAATGTGATATTAAATGGTTGTTTATGATCACATTTGGCTTAGGCATTGAGAGAGAGTAGTTTGTCCAATCCTAGTTTTAAAGGAAAACTTGGAAGAGAAGGTTGGAGGGAGTTTTAAAGCTTATTTTGGAGTGCTTTATAAGGTATGCACAAACTCTTGATAAATGGAATGTGATTTCATTACATTTGACCTAACACATTTTGGATAAAAAATGTGTTAAGCTACTTAATACATTAAGTATTCATGAATATGGTGCTAAGATATGTGAATTGCTATGTATGCATTATTATGCATTGTGAAAAATCATTATTAATGGCTAGATTGAATAGAATGTAAAATATGTGCAAAATATGAAAATGACCCAAAGTGTTTGGGTAATGTGGTTTCATTATGAAATATCCTGTGATGTGATGAAATGTTGAAATGAAATAACATTGATATGAATGAGAAAAGTGAAAATATGAGAAAGAAATTGAGAATGGAAAATATGAAATAACTGTGTGTCTAGTATGTTATTCAATTTTCAGATTTCTGTGTTTGGCGGCATGCCTATGAGGTTATCCTCACTATTTGCCTTCGGGGCTAGATACTTGGCGTCACTGTGATAATATTTGCCTTTGGGGCTAAATGTTTGGCATCATTTTGATATGATTTGCCTTTGGAGCTAGACATATGGTGTCACTATATACCAAAATAGTAACTCTAAAATTTGAATAATGTATTAGTTGTTTGGGCTCATACTTGTGTATGTGTTTGTATGAATTATTAAGTGATGAAAGCATATATCCATAAGTAATCTTGAATGTCATATGATGTCATAGCATATGAGCATTTTATATTGGCATTGTTTTCAAAGTATTATTATTATTAAAGTTTGTACCACTAAGTTTTTAGCTTAGCGTAATTGTAACTCATCGCACAGGCGATAGGGGTGATTCGATAAAGCTGAAAAATTCTACTGTACCATATTGGGTCTAGGCTTGTGTTGGTTGAGAATGAAGCGTGTTGCTACACCAAGAATAGACCTAATTTTGCCAGCATGTATATATTTTATATTATAGTACTTTCTGATATTATGTTTTTGGAGTTCAAATATATATACTGTAAATGATCAAGAAGGTTTTGTATAAATAAGTAATGTGAAGCTTTATATATTTTGATGTATATATGTATAAATGTTTTCAGAAGTGGGGAATAAGAAATTTTTTATTAAACAAAGTTGTGACATTTTTATATCGTATATGCGTATTTTACATATGCTGGATGTGTGTGTATTATACGTATATGAGATATAAGGGTGTTACATCAAAAGTTGGAGAATGAGTTTATAGGAGAAAGACAAACAATGCATGAAAGCAAATTTATACTTGATTATGTAAAGTGATTTTCCATTTCATGAGCAATGAAATCAATAACCTATAATTTGAATGAAATAAAATTAGGTTATAGCATAATAAATAGTTAAATATATTATTAATTAAAAAAAATAGTACTTGATAAAATATTTTTACTCGAAAATGGTGGTAATAAGTAATTGGAGTACCAATACGCTTAGATCTTAGATAACCTGCATTATCTTCCATATTAGGCAATGCGATATCATGATCTATACAAAAGTCATTAACAACTTCCAATAATTTATCTCATCCATCCTCCCTAAAGCTTTGCAATGTTTGTTTAACAGTTGCAATTAAATGAATTGCATTAACAATATTTTGATCATTTCTTTGTAAGGCTTGAGATAGATCATTTGTTATTCCTAAAAGTTTTCTCATCAAGAAAGCAATGAAAATAAATTCATAACTTTCTATTTTAGCAAGCAAGCCTACAACTGCCCCTCGATTTCTCATATCATAACCATCCTCAAAAATATTTTCAAGAACTTCTTTCATTGGTGACCACATAGAGAATACGCACAATTATTTTACAATGAGAACCCCATCGCGTGTCACAGGTTGAGCTAATAATATTTTTTTTGTCTAAATTTTTTTAATAATATTTTGTTTAATAAATATTGATTTTGTGTATTTTTGTATTGTGTATTGTATTTTGTGGTTTTTTTTTTGTTTAATTAGAATGATGTCTATTGAATTTTTTTTTGAAATGTTGTTTATTAATAATAGAGTTTTTGTAATTTAGGGTTTATTTGAAAATTGAAATGTTATTTTGTGAATTGTTGATTTTTTTTTTAATTTTAGTTTTATTTTGATTTTATTAATGTAATTTTGAGATTTTTTTTTAGAAATATATAATAGGATAAGATTTATTAAAAATTATATATAATTTATTTAATAATTGTTGATTTTTTAATTTTGGTTTTATTTGATTTTATTATTGTAATTTGAGATTTATTTTTAGAAATATATGATAGGACAAGATTTATTAAAAATTATATATAGTTTATTTAAAAATTATTGATTTTTTAATTTTTTTTATTTGATTTTATTATTGTAATTTTGAGATTTTTTTTAGAAATATATAATGAGGTAAAATTTATTAAAAATTATATATAGTTTATTTAATAATTATTGATTTTTTAATTTTAGTTTTATTTAATTTTATTATTGTAATTTGAGATTTTTTTTAGAAATATACATTAGGGTTTAATTTATTATAAATTATATATAGTTTAGTTAATAATTGTGAAATTTTTTATTAATTTGATATTGTTTGATATTGTTATATATTGTTGATTAGGTTAAATTAATTTATTTTTTTTAATATACACTCATTATAAATTAAAATAGAAATTGATAAATTTTTAATTAAGACAAAGAGAGTGCGGAATGAATATGGTGAATTCTCAAATATTCTTAAACCAATTTCAACATCAAGTAGTCATGCAATTGGTAAAAAAACTAGCAATAAAAAAAGCATCAAGAGTTTAATTTCAATGATATTATTAGCGACCACATATTGCGTAAACCCATTGATAAGTTTGATGTTGGGATTAGAGATGATGCTAGGAGACAATATGTGTTTAAAAGACTTTTTCAACTATATGGCCATAATTTTTCGCAAACAGATTTTTTAAAAATTATGATAAGTTTTAGAGATCACTCGTTCTCTAAATATGAGTGGTTGAAATATAATATTTCTAAAGATGCAGCATTTTTTATTTCTGGTGTTATCTTTTTAGCTCAAATAGAGGCTCTAAGTATGGGAATAATATTTTTATAGAAATTGAATTTTGCAATTGGAAAAAAACAATAGAGAGATTTAATGAACATGTTGGGGATCCAAATAGTCTATACATTTATGCTAGAATGCAATATGTTGGTTTTAAAAATCAGAGACAAAGTGTGTCTCATGTCTTAACTTCTCATAGTCATGAGATTGAGATTACTTACTGCACCCATTTGACCGCTATTGTTGATTGTATTCGTTTTCTTCTAGTTCAAGGGTTGGCTTTTTGAGGGCATGATGAGTCAGTGAATTCAACAAATCGGGGTAATTTTCTTTCACTTCTTAGTTGGTACAAAGAACACAATGTTGATGTTGAAAATGTTGTTAACTTAAATGCTCTGGTAATAATCGACTCACTTCTCCATTAATCCAGAAGTAAATAGTGAGTGTTTGTGCTATGGAGACAACACTAGCCATTGTTAATGATATTGGAGATGACTTCTATTCCTTATTAATTGATGAGACTCGAGATAATTTAGTGAAGGAGCAAATGGTTGTGGTATTGAGATATGTTAACAAATTGGGACAAGTGGTGGAGCGATTAATTGGAGTAGTACACGTGAGTGATACATCTGCTGTATATTTGAAAAGTGCACTTGATGATTTCTTGGTGAAATATGGGTTGACATTGAGTAGAGTTAGAGGTCAGGGTTATGACGAAGCTTTTAATATACGAGGTGAATTCAACAGGTTAAAGACTCTCATTTTAAATAAAAATCCCTCCACAAGGTACATTCATTGCTTCGCTCATCAGCTCCAATTAGTACTTGTTGCAACAACAAGGAGCAATAGATTTGTAAGTAATTTTTTGATTATGTTGCAATGATTGCAAATATTTTTGGAGTTTCATGTAAAAGGAGGGATGCTCTCCGTAAAAAATAACATGATGAAGTAGTTCAGCATCTAGAAAGTGGTGATATTTAAACTGAAAGAGGCTTGCATCAAGAAACAATTTTAGTTCGACCTGATGACATGCGATGGGGTTCTCATTACAAAATAATTGTATGTCTTCTCTCTATGTGGCCACCTGTGAAAGTGGTTCTTGAGAATATTTTTGAGGATGGTTCTAATATGAGAAATCGAGGGGCAGTTGTGGGCTTGCTTGATAAAATGGGAAGTTATGAATTTATTTTTGTTGCTTTCTTGATGAAAAAACTTTTAGGAATGATAAATGATCTATCTCAAGCCTTACAAAGAAATGATCAAAATATTGTTAATGCAATTTATTTAATTGCAACTGTTAAACAAGCATTGCAAAGCTTCAGGGAGGATGGATGGGATAAATTATTGAAAGTTGTTAATGACTTTTGTATAGATCATGATGTCACAGTGGCTTAATATGGAAGATAATGCAGATTATCTAAGATCTAAGTTTGTTTGTACTCCAATTACTTATTATCACCACTTTCGAGTGAAAACATTTTGTCAGATACTACTTTTTAATTAATAATATATTTAACTATTTATTATGCTATAACCTAATTTTATTTCATTCAAATTATAGGTTATTGATTTCATTGCTCTAGAAATGGAAAATCGCTTTACAGAATCAAGTACGGAATTGCTTTCATGCATTGCTTGTCTTTCTCCTATAAACTCATCTCCAACTTCTAGCTATCCAAATTACTTCTTCTCGCTGAATTATATCCATATGATTTTTCTATCACTGATCAGATGATACTTGAATATCAAATTGATACCTACATTGCTAATGTAAGAAGAAATGTTACTTTCTCTGACCTATATGACATTGGAGCTCTTGCTCAGAAAATGGTTGAGACATGTTATGATACTATATTTCTTTTGGTATATCTGCTTATCAAGTTAGCTTTAGTCTTACCTGTTGCAGCTGCTATTGTCGAAAGAGCTTTTTCAGCAATGAACATTATCAAGACGGATTTGCGCAACAAGATGGGAGATGAATTTTTGACCGACTGCTTGGTTTGTTATGTGGAGAGAGATATTTTTTTAAAAAAATTGAAAATGAGACTGTTATGTAACATTTTCAAAAAATACAAACTTGTAGGATACAATTATCATCTCTTAGTCGTAGTCAATCTAATAGTACAAATTAATTATTGAACTACTGACATTATAATACTAAATATTCAATTTTATTGTGAATTTATCTGTAATTTTTATTCTGTATAAATTTTGAACCCCCCTCATTAAATTCTTAGTTCCGCCACTAGGTGCATTAAGAGGATGAAATTGCAAGTGATGACAATAAATTTTCAGAATATCTTCAGGTGAGTTTGAACTTGCAATCAGTTGGAATTTTTAAACCAAACTTACACAATAGAAGAAGAAGAAGAAGAAGAAGAAGAAGAAGAAGAAGTGGCTAAAAGCCCTTTACCAAATGCATTATACAACAAATGATATAATATGATTAGAAGCTATTTTTGTTTTATTTAATGATATAATATAATTGTAGAAATAAATAATACAACGTTAGAATATTCTCAAATTAAAATTATTACTAAATTTAATTAAAATTTATATAAAATCATATTAAAATAATTTTTTATAAATTCAAAAATTAAATTCAATTAAAGTTTATGTAGAATCATATTAATTTTAATTTGTATAAATTCAAAAATTAAATTTGATTAAGGACATAAAAAGTAAATATTAAAATCCTGTAAAATACATATCAAAATACTATCCATTAATCTAAAATTAATAATATTGATAAAAGAATTAATGAATAAAATGAATAACAACTATGAAAAATCATTTTCCTAGCTAGTGAATATCAGAAAAAACATCTTTTATATGGGCATATTTATTGTTCTTTTGGCCACCAAGAGGGAGATGAATTAGTATGTTTTGAAGATTAAGGACAAATTAAATTTCTTTTAAAATTAAAGGATGATTGAGAGGAGAAAACAACATAACGATATATCCTATGTCAATTCCTCAACTCACTAGTTAAATATTTTACTATCAACTTGAGTTTTTACAAGTTCAACCCTAATTTGATATTTTTCAATCTCACATCAAACTTTTATTATAGTTTATGGTCAACTCATTATAACAAATTATTTTCTAGTGTTCACACCCAACACTCAAGAAAAATTAAAAAAATTGTTAAAAGGCAATTCCATAATTAAATTTGCTAGAGTTTGACTATTAAATGCTTAAAAATTACATTAAATGATGTTTGGAGAGGTGTTTATAGTCTTTATAAATCCTAAGAGTCGTTGGAATTGAGTACCAAAAGATCTTCCTCTCACCAATAAAAAAAATCTTACATTTATTATTTTTAGAGGAATCTCACGGTCACTTACCTAGTAGAGCAGTTGTGAGATGCATTTAACAGTGACATTGGCTTGGACAAAATTGCTAGAATCAAATTGTGTTTAACTGCTAGTTCAACAGCTAGTACACATGGCAACTAACAAGCCAATGGTTTCCTTTTTTGCGCCACCTTTATAAAAGTTGTTGTTGCGTCCTTTAGGGCCATAGTCATAATTTTCTCAAGGTTGAAAACTCATTAGAATTTCTTCTTTTCACGCTGCAATTTATGATTGGAAGGTCTACACCTTGGCAACTACTTCTAGCCATATGAATTTTGCGGGCGAGCCACATTCAATACTTAGTGCTAGGCTAATTTTCTCGCTGCGATACTAGTAACTACCCTGGCCGCTAACCTTTTTTACCAAAAGCTTCACTAGGTGCATCTAGGGACCTCGCGAGCACATGCTGGTGAATATGGTCACAAGATATGGATTGCGATCTGAAGAAGTATTGTGCCATTGGCCATGTACTCTTCTATGACTTAAGTGATCTTCCTCTTCTTATGGACCAGTCCCGCTCTAGAGGGCACGGTTGTGAGATTGCAATCGCGATCTCCATTAGTGACCGCTAACCTTTTTATGACTTTGTGTTGTTGGAGCACTCTAGCTCGCAGTCGCGTGCTTATGGAGATGGTCATGCCATGCAGGTCCAGCAAAGAACTTAAGTTTTTCTAAGTCTTAAGGAAAATTAAAAATACTTAGTCCAAAAATTAGTAAACTTTAATTTGGTGCTAAAGATCAAAATATAATTTATTGTCTAATACTTTGGCTAACAATCTCCCCCTTTTTTTTTTATTTTTGCAATCAAATTAAATTAAAAAACTAAGAGATAAGATAAGCTTTTAAAATTATATATACAAGTTATCAAAAACACATAAACACATATGAAAACAGTTTAACAGTTTATTATTATAACTCCACCTCAATAAATGCTATGTTATCATATTCAATTCAATTCAATAATCACTCCCTCTTTACTAGGGAAAACATTAAAGCATAGTTCAAAAGGAGATGTAATGAACATAAAACATAAGGAAAAGTTAATAGAGGAAAAGTAAATTGAGTTTTCATCAATAAAAAATAAAGAAATTATGATACAGAGAATGTGTGATTATTATAATATAGTCCACAATCAACTTTGAATGATAAATAAAAATCACACATCAAAAATCAAAAGATGAAAATAAATCAAAACAAAGATGAAAGTATGGTCAAACTTCTAAAGAATCGAATTCATTGTCCTCAACCACCTCTTCATCTATCTTCTTTTTTCCTTTCCTTTGTGTCACATCTTCTTCTTCATCATCAACTTTCAAAATAGTTGATTTTTCTTCCTCACTCTCCACATGCTTATTCACGTCCCATTCTCCAAGATCACATTGTGGCATGTCAACCTTCCCTTGCATTTCATAAAGGTCATGGTGGACATGAGATGAGGGGTTTATTCTCTTATTAAGTTTGGCAAACCTTTTGGCTACATCTTTCTTAAAAAAGGTTGATTGTTTTTGGATCGAGTGAAGCATTTTTAAGATGGCATTGGAGGATTCAACTTCTAAAGCTTTTTTGGTTACCTTCCTTGGGATTTCTACCTTAACCTCACCACCTTTTTATTCTACAACTCTTGCTCTTTTCCTCTCTCTTTCAAGAACACGTTTATTATCCAAAATATATATATATATATAATTGTTTCCCTCTCTTTTGATGTACTTAGAGTGTTTTAGATATGCAATGGTGAGGGAATTGGATGATGGGTCAAGAGATTCTCTTAGAGTTACAAGTAAGGCTGTAAATGAGCCAAGCTACTCGAGTTCGGCTTGGATCTCGACTCGGTAAAAGCTCATTCAGGCTTGAGCTCTAACTGCTCATTTGTTAAATGAACCAAGCTCAAGCTAAAAAATACTCGACTCATTAGCTCATGAGCTAAGCACGTAAGCTATCTCATTTATTATGTTGGATTAAAAAATTATATAATTTATTATATATTTTTTAAATTATACATATATTAATTTTTTGACTAATTTAATTTATTAATATATGGTATATGTGATAATAATATAAAATATAAAATAACATGGTAATTTATAGTAAAATATAAAATTATAGTAATACAATATTTTATTTTTGTTAATATGTAATCGTATTGTATATATTTTATAAAAATTTAAATTTTAGTTTATCTTTTATGAAAATATAGAAAATATGAATGAAAAATAAAAACTGAAATAAGTTTGTTGAGTTCGTTAAACTTATTTAAATTAAGTTCGGTTTTAATTTCGATATATATGATATATGAGCTGGCTCAATACAAACTTGGGCTTAGCTTGAGTTCGAGTTCGAGTTTGAACTCGACTATTTTATAACAAGCTGAGCTTGAGCTTTCTAAAGCTCGGCTCAGCTCAATTATAGCCATAGTTGCAAGATTTTCATAATTTAGCAAGTCAAAGTGCCTTCCTATTTGGGTGACTTGTGAGGAAAGGAGAAAAACTCCTTTTTGATGGTTTCTATGGTGAGCAAAGGTATCAATTAAGAATTTAGTGGTTCGAACTTTAGCTCATTTAAATAGAGTATAGAGAAAGAAAATGTCACGTTGTGTGACTTTCTCATTCCTCTCTACTCTAGCATGGATTGTATAAGTGATGATGCGATGGAAGAGCCAAAAGATAAGGGTTTTGATGTGGCTGGATTTAGAGTATTTGGTGTCATAAGTGTCTTCTACTGAAATCTCCTTCCAAAACCCCTTTTGGCTTTCCATAAAAAACTGTTATCACTATATGCGAATGCCCAGTCAGTTTGAAAATCTCAAATTTTGGCAAAGTCCTTTAAACTTGCTACCTAGGTTGATCAAAGAGCCAAAAATAAACACCATAATAGTCAAAAGCACTATTATGGCTCTTTTCTATCCTTAAAGAAAAAAAATAGAAAAGTAGAAATTAGAGAGAGTCTAAAGTCTTCAAAAATGGTTC
The DNA here is from genome assembly GCA_947685225.1 of Garcia nutans. Lineage (NCBI taxonomy): Eukaryota > Viridiplantae > Streptophyta > Magnoliopsida > Malpighiales > Euphorbiaceae > Garcia > Garcia nutans. The sequence continues at coordinate 6,486,954 of CANTUV010000024.1, read as the reverse complement.
TTTAAAACTTGAAAGCAATGAGTCTTCAAGCAAATTCTTCAAAAAGGCTTTAGAGGTTAAAAAGTTCTGTAAGAGTATATAGAAGATTTTGGAGAGAAATAGACTTTTAATGAGTTTTAGAGAGAGTAAAAGTTGGAAATTTTTTTTTAAAAAAGTCACTTTTTATAGATATTATACAAAAACTAGCCATTTTATAACCATTAGGGGCATTTTAGGCAACTCTGTGAATTGTACAATGGTTATATTTTTTCAGAGAAAACTGCAGTATGTGACCACATTGTGAAGAATCTGATCGTGAGGTTTAAAAAATTTTTGACCTTACAACCATCTCTCTCTGAGTGCAACCATATTGCCTGCTGTTATTAGAAATGGTTGAAAATTTTGAAATAACAATGTGACTAGTTCAACGAGCGCGCAACTGGGTATTTCATGACCAAGTTTAAATCTTAAATCATACGGTCATAAAGCTAGCGACCACACGTCATTAAAATAACCACGAGAAAAAGGTAAAAACTAGAATTTTACAGAAAGATTTTTTAGAATTAGATTTTTATTATGGACTTTTTATGCAATATTAAAATAGATATAGTTAATGAATTTGTATGTGTAAAACTTTTTTCTTACATTTTTTTAATTTCAATAAGCAAAACTCATAAATCACACAGTTACATGTATAATCACAACAAATCATCATATTGTAAAAAAAAAGCATCAAAAGCATATCAAACCATGTAATCATATCAAAAGCATCATAAAACATGTAATTTTCTTCAACACCAATAATAGCAACTGGCTTTATGCACAGGATTATTTGTATAAGTATGATAAAGCTTCTGAAAAAAAAATCAACTTCTAAAAGTCATCAATCATGTTTAGTAAAAATATCCTCGCAGTCACCCAAGATCAAATAATCCAAGCCTGTAATATAGAAATCATGTTAAAATAAGAAAAATATCTCGGTCTACCTTGTCTAATTCGCAAAAAAGAGAGAGTGAAATTTTCTCTTTTATTGAAGACAAGGTAAGGAAGATGATGAAAAATTGGAAGAGAAAATTGCTCTTGAGATCGGCTAAGGAAATCCTCCTTAAATCAATAGTATAAGCTATTCCATTGTATACTAAGAGTTTTTTCCTTCTCCAATTGGATACTTGCTATGAGATAGAAAAAAAAAATAATGAATGGGTTTTGGTGGCGTGGAGGTGGAGAGAGAAACAAAGATATTAGATCGATGGATGAAGTGAGGCAAGTTTTGTGTGAGGAACGATTGTGAAGGCCTAAATTTTGAGAAATTACATCTACACAATATTGTTAAACTGGTCAAGCAGCTTGTAGGCTCCTTATTTGGCCTTCTTCGCTAGCTTCTAGAATATTCAAAGCTCATTATTTTCCTGTAACTGAGTTTATGAAATCCAATTTTGGGCACTAACCCAAGTTTAGTATGGCATAGTATTTTGGCTTCACTCCCAATAATTATGGGAGGCATCAAAAGGAGGGTGGGTGGGTAATTGCACATCGACGTATATTTGGCTGGATCCATGGTTACCTAATGATGATAACCCAAGGGTTTCCATAAATAGATTCTCAATTGATTCAAGTCATAGATTCCAACAAGTGAGTGACTTATTGATTCCAGGTGGACTAGCTTGGGAGAAGAGAATTGTGTTACAGGTTTCCAATGAGTGTTATAAAAGACTCATTTTGAGCATACATTAAGTGGAGGATTTGTGAACCTGGATGTTTGAAAAAATAGGAAAGTACATAGTTAGAATTGGATATCGAGGGATTTACAACCCTTTTACCTTTGGTACATCATCTATACCAGGTACATTGTGGGCTCTTTTATGAAAAATTAAAGTGCCTTCAAAAATTATAAATCTTCTATGGACAACCTGTGCTAATTGTATTCCTACAAAAGATTTGCAATAAAGATGAAATGTTGGAATTGACGTGATATGTCCAAACTGCATGCAGGGCAAGGAATCCATTATTCATAGCTTTGTTGAATGCCATATGGCCTCTGAGTGTATTTGTATGCTTCTTTCACATGTTTATCAAAGCCCTCAAATGTCCTTTGTATGGTGGTTGGATATGGTCTTCTCAAATTTCCATCAAGATGAAGTTCAATTGTTAGCCATGTTATGCTGGAACATTTGGATGAACTATAATAATGTTGAGCGGGTAAGTAGAGGTATCACTTTAATGCAAATAGTAGCTCTTGCCAGAAGACGGCTAGAAAAGTGGAAGCAAGCTCGGGTATCTCATTTTAGTCATGGAATCCCTTAAATGGCAGTCATATATCTAGCTTGGTGAAATGGAAAAAACTGCAAGAGAGATGGTTTAAATGTAATGTGGATGCTGGTGAACGTGACACTGGGCAACACTAGGATGGGTTGGGTAGTTAGGGATTCCAAAAGTCATTTTGTTGTTGTAATATGAAGTCTAGAGGCTTCATCAATCCCTCGATGTCAAAGACACTTAGCTTCAAAGAGGCCTTGAGTCGGGACAAAAGAAAGGGTTTGGCGAGAGTTTATTTTGAAACTTATTCTCTCCTTTTGGTCCAAACTTAAACATCCTATGAAGAACCTATCTTATTTTTGTTTTATTGTAAATGATTGCTTTAATATTCTTAAAGTGTTGGCTAATTTCTCTATTAGTTTTGTCAAGAGATCAACCGATATTATTACACATATTACATTATAATAAAAATAATAAAGTTTTATGTCTAATTTTCAGAAGTGGGATATTGTCTCTCCTTTTCTTATTTTGAATATAGTTAATGTATAATATTCCTTTACCCTTCCAAAAAAAAAAAAGCTTTTAGCTCTTTTTTATGTGGAATCCTTAAATTTATGCCATTAATAAGTATGACCAATAGCAGCATTTACCACTACAAACCAATCTATTATGTTGGGGTGTAAGTTAATGTATAAATAAAGTAGTAAAATTTTTATTAGCTAATAATTATGGATAATTTTTAAATATGAATTAAGAATGCTAAATATTGAAATGCTAATTATGGCAAAATTTAAGATTTTATAATAATTTATCTAATAAAATAAGATTTATAGACAAGACTAAAAGTGCTTATCGTGTAAACAATTAAAAGATTAATAGCTATATACAATAGCCATGCAGACTAACATTAATTTGTTTGAACTTCTATAATATAGAAGGGGATATCCACATCAAAATGAACAGAAGTAACATATTTTAACCTGACTTAATGATTTAGTTCAAATTTCTCCTCTCAAATTTAGATTGTAACATGCATAAATTATAATTTAAAATGATTCGAATTCGAAGTCAAATTTGTGGATCAATTCGTCTCATGTAAATGAAATAAATTTATGAATAAGTTTTTTTTAATATAAATTTTAATTTTTTTTCAAAAAAATATATGATATCATAAAAAATTTATTTTTCACAACAAATAATTTTTATCAATTATTTACTTAGTTCAATTCAATTTGTTTTATTTATTTTTTCTTTCTATGAATTTTGTTGAAGAGATAATTTATGAATAAAAATAATAATAAGTTTTAATATTAACTAATTTGCCGTGTTATATACATACGTTAAAAAATAATTTTGATTAGATAAGTGTCAACTTTTTGTTTGCATATATTGAAAATAAATAAATAATTTTAATTGGATGTTTTAGAATGTAAAATTTGAGGTTTAAGAATGAGTTATTTTTATTTTATCATCATTTTTTAAATTATATATGAAATTCTATTTTCAAATTTTTTAAAAAATAATATTATAAATCTTATCTTATCTAAATTCAAAAAATTTGCAAATTAACTCAAAATTTTCTTTGTAAATTAATTCCATATACAAATAATATAAAATAACTAGATACAAAAATGCTAAAATAATAGCGAAAATGACTTAAATTTATACTCTATCCATTCCAAAATAATAGAGATACTTTTCATCTCATACATATTAAGAAAAATTAGATTATTTAGTTAATGAATAAAAAATTTGCTATAATTTATCCATTTTATCCTCCATTTATATTAAATAGCTATTGATTATTGTAAAAATTAAAATAGTTATTGATTGGTCAAAATATTTATAATTTAAAAAATATAAATAATTAAACATAATATTATTAATGGAAATATAATGGTTGATTTATAATATAACTATAATTTAATAAAATGAAATAGATTATATTTTAGGATAGATTTTAGAATGAAAAAAGTATTATATTGACCTGTAAAAATTCATTTTATTTATCACCTGTAACCATAATTTGTTAATAAAAAAGGACTAAAAAGAAAAGTATCGGTCAGAATTGAGAAGCGGCTTATGCAAGCGGGCGATCCTTGCCTTGGTAATCGAAATTACATATGGTGGTGTGAGGCTTATGGCTTATGGCTTATGGCTGTGGGTTGGTTCATATTTATGATACAAAATTTAAGAGTTGTCTTAGTTGACTTCAGCTTTAGAGGTTGTTTTTCAAAACTTAAAAGCCGGTCAAAACTGATTATAAGCAGTTTTTAGATTATAAATTGTTTATTTAAGCGTTTCTGAAAACTTAAATAGTAGATTATAATCTGATTTTAATCAGTTTTTTAAAAGTTGGGTTTTGCTACTTTTTTTTAAGCACTTATTTTTTAAGCAGTTTTGACCAAGTAAAAGACTATACTATTCCTACCTAATCTTCAATATTTCAAATTTGCCTATCTATACACTTTAGTTTCCATCAAAAATTTTTTATTTTTAGGATTCTAATTAATATTTTTAGGATTCTAATTAATTTGGTAATATTTACATGGTAGTTTTTTATTTGTATAATTTATTGATAACACTATTATTATTATTATTATTAAATAAATTTTATTATTATTATAATTGCAAAATAAATTTTGAATTGACATTTAAAAAATTATTTTTATACAATAAATAAACTCAGGGACAGTTTGGTCATTTTGACAGTTTCTGCAATTAAAAACTGATTATAAGCTGATTTTACAGAAACACTTAACTGATTATAAACTGATTATCAGCTGATTATTAACTAGTTTACAGAAACGCTTAACTGCTTATTTTTAATCTGATTATAATCTAAAAATCACTTATTCACAATAAGCTGAAAAGCTCCAGTTTTGAGAAACACCCTCTTAATGTCAGCATAGTCAGCACTCACTCCTTGAAACTAAAACCTCATGCTCATTTTATTCATGATTTCACATGCCATGTTTAATTGTTTCTCATGTCCTAATTTAACCTTATTTATGGCTCCACATATATAATTCCCCTATTTCATTTATCAAATACCACTGGCGAATCATCTCTAGCTTTAAATATAGTAAGTACTAAAAATTATTTGAAATAATAATAATAATAATTACTAAAAATTATTTGAAATAATAACAATAATAATAATCATCATCATCATTATCATCATCATCATGAATTTAAAAATATTCTCTCCATTTCATTTCAAATATCGACTAAAAATAAAGTATACAGACTGAAATAATAATTAGTGGTTAAAACTTTTATAAAAAAATCTTAGTAATTTTCCTGATTACCCATTTTTAAACATTCTCTCATAATTAATGAAGTAGAACAAAATTTTTTTACAAAAGTGACACTTGAAGTGGAATGAATGGAATAATATTATCAATGGCCAATTTAAAATTAAATATTGAAAAGCCAAATTTTATTGTAAAATAATTTCAAAATAATTGGTTTTAATATACCAAAAAGAACATAATATTCTTTTAAATCATAATTTTTTTTTGATAATTATTGTATTTTTAAACTATTACAAGTGTTAAAAAAAGCACTGCAATTGAATCCACGACACTCAAAAATTACAATGGAATTTAAAAATTATTTTTAGAGTTGTAATTTTAAGAAAATTCATGAACTTGTAGGATTAAAGAACAAAAAATTAAATAATAAAAAATATATTTTCTAGAATTAGTTCTTGTCATCTTGTATATAGTAGGAAAATTTTTTCATTTTCTTCTCATTAAATAGGGTATCTTTTATTATTATTTTAAAATTATATGGTTGAAAAATTAAGAGAAAATTACATTGCACACGACACTTTTTTTAATTGTTTTTTTTTCAAAAATACTTAATTATTTTACATGCTTTAGTATAGAAAATGTATATTGAACATATACCTTTGAAAGTAAAATAAATATATAATATACTAAAAATATACTACAAGAATAGCTCTAAAAGGGGTATTTTCAAATTAAAAATTGAAAATTGATTATTTTTGAAATAAGAAAGAAAAGTGGTATTTTAAAAAATAATTTTATTTTTGAGATATTTTCAAGAAAACTTAATAATTAATATTGTTAGAGTTTTTTTTTTCTTTTTTAAATCATATGACTAAATATTTAAGATTATTAATTTTTTTTATAATTATAATCACATAATTGGATATTAAAAACTATTAAAATCAAAATTGTAGCATTTATTGATATCAAGCCTATAAAATGATTAAGCCCATCCCTAGTAGATCCATGGGTTGCAAATTCCAATTTAGTCACTATGTTAAGCCATGAGGACAATTGCAATTAAACAAGATTATGGGATCATCCCACACATAATGTCTCTACAATTCCATTAAATCTAGGATTCCAGTTACCATTAATTATATAAACAACTTCATTATGTCTAAGTATGACTTATTCATAATCCCTAAACTTGAGCATCAAAGACTTACTACTAGAAACCTTTGATTGTTTTAACCATTCTATTTTGCATACTAACCATTATGAACTTTTTTTTTTTTGGAACTTTGGTATCATTTGGTGTAGTAAGTGTGTATGCTCCCTTTTATCACCAAGTTACTTGTAAAAGAATTGTAATAGAGTGCAAAAAATAACTCATCCTATGAATCCCAACTAGGGCAATACCTATTAGTTTCTCTTCCATGCCATGATCCACTAGCACCTAATCCAACCCCAGCTAAACCAAATAAACCCCCTAGTTGATGTTGTGGATGAGCTGAGAAACTTAGCCAAAGAATTGAAAAAAGCATTTATGTAATGGTTAAGATTTTAAATATGGAACTTTTTAACTAATATTGATAATTGATAATGTATAGTGATAAAAGTAATATGGATAAATACTATAAGCAGAGAATAGTAAATAGTATATCTCAAAATTTACTAAAGAAATTATTTTTATGGTTTTACAAGACTAAAACTCGATTTAGAATCAACGGTTAAGAATGAGGGTGCACCATAGTTATTATAAGCATTCCCTCACTTGATTAAACTATGTATATATATATATATGTACATGTGTGTGTGTGTGTGTGGAAACTTCTCATTTCTTTTTCCATCTCCCACGCCATTTTCCTCCACCATCACCATCACCATCTTCTCTATTTTCTTCTTTCTTTCATAAAAGAATTAAGGGAAAATATATCTTTTCCAATAATCTTTTTAACAGAATTAATTAGAGTAGGTGATATTATCAACAAGTGATTAAAGAAAAAGAAGGAAAAGGGAGAAGAAAAGGGATTGTGAAGGAGGTATGTGCTTAAGTATTATAATTTGTAAATACATGAATTTTTATGAATTTAATGTTTGAATTGGTTAATTGACTCATCTATAATGAATTGTTACTTAAAAGTATTAGTTAAATAGATTGATGAGTGAAAAATGAATTCAAAGGAACTTATAAGTGATAAGCATGATTTTTAATTCAATCTTTATAAGAAATGAGTGGTTTGATGTTGTTTTTAGCTATAAGTGATGGTTAAAGATTGATTAATTGATGTTTGAGTAGAGTATTTGATATAGACTCTTTTTATGTTAAAAAATAGTTTTTGATTCATTTTTATCATAGATCTTGAATATTTTTATGTTTATATGGTTGAGTGTGTAAAAACATGTAATTTTTGCCAGTGACATGGCCAAGTTAGTGGATGTGTCCAGTAACACGGCCAGTGACATGGCCAAGTCAGTAGGTGTGTCTAGTGACACGGGTAGTGACACGGCCAAGACAGTAGGTGTGTCATATGCTGCCAAAAATTTCTATTTTCTTTGATGAGAGACATGACCAGTGATATAACCAAGTCAGTGGATGTGTTTAGTGACACGGGCAGTGACACGGCCAAGATAGTGGGTGTGTCACATGCTGTCAAAAATTTTTATTTTCTTTAATGAGAGACATGGCCAGTGACATGGCCAAGTCAGTGGGTATATCTAGTGACATGGGCAGTAACACGGCTAAGTCAGTGGGTGTGTCACATGCTATCAAAATTTTTCATTTTTCATTGATGAGAGACATGGCCAAGTTATTGAATATAACTTGGCCGCGTTCAATAACCTTCTTCACAAATTGGCTTTAACAAGCGAATTAAAGCTTCATTTTGCAGATGTTCATGCTTCAAACTAAATTATAAAACTTCAAGAAAACTTAAATACACATTTTTTTTAAAAAAATAAAACAAACTAGAAAGCTAATGAAATTACACTTGTGTTCAGAATTCATGTATATGTGTTAAAAACATGGAAAAGACTGATAAACTTTGGATATGTGATAAATATACATAGTACTAAATGTTGATAAAAGTATTGTACCATTGAAATGATATACACAATTCAGTGTTAATCAAAACTAATGAATTGCCCAAATTATACTGATTTTAGATCTAGCTTTGGATTGAATGGCTAACCAAAGGAAGGATAGCCATAGTGATAGTGGTCATCTCTTGCCATTAATGGACACATTGTGTTATCAGTGAAAGTGGGTATAATTGCCATTATATATATATATATATATATATTCATGAGACTTGGCATTACAAATGCTACACTAACCTGTTATCCAAACCTATGATCTAAGTTCAATATGTATGAGCATATTTAATGAAGATATCTAAATTAAAAATATATGTGAATATGATAGTTGTGAATAATGGAAGAAATGTAAATAATAATATAAGTCAATTACTTGAAATTGACTTTCTGTGTTACAATATGAAAGTGATTGGTAATATATATATTAATATTTGCAAGTGAAAGTTCTAATGCACGGAATAAAAATGTTATGCTCAAGTTATTGAATTAATTAATAACTTTATAAGTGTGGTAATAATAGAAAGTGTATATAACGGTATAAGATACAAAGTGCCCCAAAATATTGTACTAAATTTAAGTGCTGAAAATTATAGATTGAATGAAATTATCCTATATGTGAAATTGAAAAGTAAGACTTATTGAAAAATAAAATAAGTGTATTGTGAGCTATGTTATCAAATGAGAAAACAAGTCTTAAATAAAATGATTCATAAAGAGAAAAGTTGTAATACCGAAAGTATAGTAGAGTATAACGACTTTTATAAAGTTAAAGTTATTATTTTATGTAATAAAAATATTATGTTGGTTTGTAATTGAAAATAGTTAATATATTGAAATATTTCTTAAAACTAAGTGTTATTACTATATTACCATAAGTATTTTTCTTTAATATTAAGTGACAAAATATGTTTATACAAGCACCACTAAGCTTTGCTTAGCGTGTTAGAATTATTTTCTGACACGTAGGTATCAAGTCATCGAAGCAAGTTAAGAAGTTAAATTAAGGATCTCAGAAAATTATCAATAGTACATATAGAGATCTTTTGTATATTGTACTTTAAAGTTATGAAATGTATGTATGCGATTTATTTTGGCTATTTGAGAGATTGTACAAATTTATAAACATGAAAGGAATATATGTATTTAGAGGATGAAGTTTGAGATTCTAGTGAATGATTATCAAATAAATGAATGTATTTTATATTCATTTAATTTGACAAACTTATGATAGTTATCTGGATTATAATTAGTATTTGGATTATTGGAAATTGGTCTAAATGATGAACTTTTAAGTGTTGTATTATATAGATTGTATTATTATTTGAAAATTTTTGTTAGTTGGAAGAGAACTTTATAAATGAATTGATTTGAGTACTGACAGTATATCGAGTAACATTGTCTGATAGTTCTAATGAGAATTGTCAGGGAATGTTACAATTTATGCCAAAACAACTTACCTTATATAAGCATTCAAAATAACTCAAAGACTCACATGAAAGTAAACTAGATGATGGAGAATATTTAAATCACACTTATAAACACTTGTTAGCCACATCCAATACGTAATGGAAAAAAGGTTGGCTGACAAATAAGGAAGGTAATGCACTGTTACCTTGGAGAAGAGTCAGACACATACCATATTAGTCCTAATACAATCCCCCTCTTATTTGATTATATCATAAAAGAGAAGGCTGACAAATGTTTCAAAATGCCACATATTCCATACAATGATGGAACCAGAGATCCATGAAGCCATTTTTTTGGTTTCTATAACTTCAATCTCCTAAAAGTTAGATAGATGGTCTATCATAAAGTTTTCCTAACACATTAGCAGGCATGGATCAAGAATAGTGGTTAGGACTCCAAGGCATTCTATTGATACTTGAAATAAGTTAGAGGAGCATGTTCTGGACTCGGTCTATTACTTATATCCCAGCTTAATGAACTACCTCTTATATGGATAACTTGGTTAGACAGGAGGATGAGTCATTGTGAACTTGTGTTGAATATTTTTATGTTATTTCCATCTGGATAGTTGATCTAAATATGGAAGTGGTACTAATAACAATGAAGTTAAATTGTCATTGCAGAGTGTTCTATGAGAATATTAATACTTATTCTATTTGGTCCTACCATGACCGATAATAAGGCACAACAATTTATTTTTGTTGAGCGAAAAAGAAATAGAAAAGGTAGAAAAGGCAAAAAAGACAAATGAATAGCAAGGTGGAAGAGATGATTATAAAAGAAAGAACTAGGTCTATAAAATCAAAAGCCCTCATGCCAAGATACCTATCTATATAAATAGGATGGCTTCACTCCATTAACAATGGTTGAGATGCTAATGTGGATACAGAAGAAAAAGGAAAAGAGGTATTGTATATTAACTCCTAATTCTATGATGCAATGAATAACTTTCTTTATAGATGTAGGAGATCTGATAGCATAAGCAAAAGCGTTAGTTATAGAAACCAAGATACACAACTATATAGCTTGATGCATTTTGGTAAATAATGTTAGTACTGTTTAATTTAATGATAAACTAGCCTCTATTACTAGCCATGGTCAACCCAATCAAAGCCCTAATAGTAGAGCTGAGAGGTAAAACTGTACTAGTAGAAAGAGCAATATACCTTAAAATTATGGCAGAAGATGATTAACACCAATACAGTGCGAGCATTAACTTTATATGGTGGATGTTCCAATCACCTATAATGTGATCCTTGGCAAGCCTTTCCTATATGATTCAGGTACTTGCACTTCAATATGCTATTTAACCATGAAGATCCTAACTAAATTTGGGATAGCGTTTGTCAAAAGGTGACAAACAAATGCTAAGAGAGACTTACATAACAAGACTAAAAGCCATAACTAAGCTAGCCTTGATGGAACCAACAACAAATATAGACCAACCAAATAGTTCCCCATATGACTTAGTAGCTATCCAATTCAATCCATTAGATCTGTAAATATAAAAGCATAAGAAGGCAATTTATTTGATGAATTTGACAAGGAATTCTTTTGGGCATACCAATAAGACTAGGGTTCCCCCAAAAATAATGATATAAGTTAAATGTGGATTCTACAAGCAAACCATTCAAGTAGAAGAAGTGGAACGATAGTGTAGAAAAGTAATTGGCCTTTACAAAAGAAGTAGAGTATTTGCTTAAGGCATGAATTAGGAAAATAAAATACCATGAACATTTGACAAATATAGCGTTGGTGAATAAGCCAAGTGGAAGGTCCTAGAGGTATAGACTTTATCGATCTCAATAAGGCCTGTCCAAAGTATTCCTATCCCTTCCAAATGTAGATTAGATAGTTGACCCAACAGTAGGGTATATAAAATTTATTCTCTATTTGATTCACAATATGGTTAACACCAAATATAAATATACAATCCAAATCAAGAAAAATACTATTTTCATTATGAATTATGATATTTATACTGCAAGATGACACCTTTTACTATCAAGAAAGCCAAAGTCACATATTAATTTGAGGCCTCTTCCAAGTACAGATTTGGTTCACTTAATGAACTAGAATGCTCATTTGTGTTTCTCATGCAAAAGTAACTATTGCCAAAACATGGTATAGTTTGATTTTTTTAAAAAATCAATTTTGGTCTCATTAGAGGTCTAATTTGAGTCACCACCTTAATTTATTTTTGAAAAGGAAAAGTTTAAAGAAAATTCAATTTTGACTCCAATTTAATTACCCTAAGATAAAATGCAATAACCTCGAAGCAAAAGATGGATTTGGAGACTAGGTTTTTAGCTTTTAAGAATAAGAAGTTATACCCTTAATTTAAATTTGACTTACAAAATAATTTTCATAAATGACAAATTACAAAAAGAATGGCATTTATAAAATGCATGATCAACTTTAGGATGCATGAACATTCATTCAATATAATAATAAATTAATGAAGGATCGTATTATTTCAAGTTGAATTATTACATCAAAACCTAGTTGAAAGGGGATCCTAACTCTAACATTTATGGGTTCCAGGATAAGTATATACTCCTGAAAATAAAGCAATAAAACAAAAGAAAAAGGAAGAAGTCGGTCAATTTGGTTTGATTTGACTTGCTACCTAGTCTCAAATTCCAAATATGTCTGCATATCTCTTTGAATGGGAATACCATGTACTTCTAACCATTGCTTCAATGGATGATATAATTATCTTTGATTTATTATGTTTTTCAATTTGGATAGATTAACAAATTGAAATGAATTTGAATTAAGGAATTATACCTTCTTTTGCCAGGGTTTTAGCAGAGGCTAATTGCAGAGTGCTTTATTGAACCTTAGTTCCACTTTGGAGAAAACTTCAACTCCAAATAATGCTCCATATTAAGATAGTTGCTTCAACTCAAGGTAGTTATCATAAAAGTCCAATGGGGTTTGTTGCTTTTAATTGGCACAACCAAGTTTGAAATTAAGTCCAGTTAGTGGCTTCACATGCTAGATTTAAGTATCACTTGAACTAACCAAGAAGGAGAGCCTATGTGGTTCTAAACCAAGAAGGCCGAACCTTTTTCCTTTTGAAAAGACGAGAGTGCGAAGAGAAAGAAAAACTAGTTAATAGATCTTACTTGACTTTTAGTGTGACTTAAGTTTTGGAGGCAGTAGGGGAAAGAGTGTGAAGCCTTGTCTGAGCACTAGCCTTATTCGCTTAAGAAATTGAAATACTCATTAGGGTTTAGCTTCACACAAAAACATCAAGTTTGCTCTCCAATGAGTTTGGTAAGCTTGAGTTTTATTAGCTTAGATTTAAAATTTTGAATTTTAAAGTCAATACCTTAAATTTATTTTTAGAAAATAAAAAAACTAAAAGAAAAATCTAAATTTTTTACTCCAATTTTATTTATCCAAAAATGCATTAGTTCAAACCAAAAGATGAATTCGTGGACTAAGTTTTCAAGTTTAAATGAAAGAAGTTTGACCTTTAATTAAACTTTAATTTTGAAAAACATTATTTCATGTATGATAAAAATAAATATGAATGAAAATTAATAAAATACATAAACAAAAATAAATTCATAACATCCATATGCAGTAAAGTAAACAAAATAATTAAAGTAATTAAATTTAATTACATCTAAAAACCAACTAAAAGGGGACCCTTACTCCAGCACTTGTAGATTTTAGGTAAGGTATATATTTCTAAAATATTTAAATAAAGTTAAGCAAAATAAATAAATAGAAAATTAGTTAACTTAAAATAAATTGAATTAAAATAAAATAAAACAATAATAGAAAGGAAGAAAACATAAACTAATTGGGCTTTTTTTTTATTTTGGTTCACTACTTGGGTTTATATCCTAAAGTATGCCTGCTTATCCTTTCAAATGGGAATCAAAACCTAGCAGTTCAATCCATTATATAATGGATAATTTTGATTATCTGATTTATCATATTTTTGAGTTAGGTCTGATTGCCAAATTGAAAAAGAGTTTGACTTAAAGCGCTTCACCTTTTTTTCTTTTTGTCTTGATTTTGACGTAGGTGAGTCACAAAGTGCCTTTCTAGATTGAAATTCCACTTTAGGGATGTTTAAAGTTGATGATATTAATGACTTGATCCAAATCTTCACTTCAAGTTAAGGAAGTTAAAAATAAGTCAAAGGTATTTGTCAATTTTAATTATTAAATCCAAGTTTGAAACTAAGTCAAATTAATGGCTCCACATGCTATGTTAATTGTAGCACTTGGCCTAACCAAGAAGGCGAGCCCTAGGAGGTTTAAAAATAAGGAGGAAGAATCTTTTTTTCCTTTTGTAGAAATAAAAGAGGGAGAAGAGAGAAAGAAAGTAGTAAATAGGTATTGGTTGCTTTCTAGTGTGCTTTAAACTTTGAAGGAGACTTACAATTGATAGAAAAGTTTTAAGACTAAAAAATGACCTATTTCTGATGTGGGATTTGGAGCAACAATGCAACATCTACACTAAAGGAAAATCATGAGCTGCATAGGAGAAAAATTATGCATCTCAATATATGAGGCTGCCACGAGGTCAGCGGTAGCTGATTGACCTATGGCAGGGCGGCAGGGTCACCATAGCAGGCCCTGACGTTCAGCTTCTTTTGCTCATTTTGGGCCTATCAATGCTGGATTCAAATTATTCCAATTGCATTTGACTTGTTACTCTATGGGCTTCATTTTTAGGTGCAATTTTAAAAGTTCACAACTTCCCCCTATTGCATTTTTCAAAATTTGTGCGGCAAGCAAGATAGAGTGAACCGGGTGCTAGCTTGTTTGCTAAACTTATCTTGGCCTTATGAATCATCATGGATCTATTCCATTTTTCCTGAGTTGATAAAAAGAATATAATTTATCTGTAATGCCAGACTGATCTTAGGCTTACAAGGATTGATATGAAATAAGGATGCAAAACACATAACTTGAGGCAATTAACCTTAAGTTTTTACAGGTATGAAGCTAAAAAATCCAAGTTTGTCCTAGATTAGTTGCATGCTATGCAACACATTGCAAATATGATATGCAGTAAGTGAAATGAAAACCTATTTTATGGTGATTAAGAAGAACCATTTTAAGGTTGTCCCAAAATGTCATTATAAACCTTCCCTAATCGGTAAGAGAGGCACATCCTATGTTGGACCTAAGATGTGTATGTAAATCTACATTAAAAGGTTAAGGGCTTACCATCTTAGTTTTAAATTAAGATGTTTATGTAAACCTGCCTTAAAGGAGGTAACAGAGGCTCATTCTAAGTTTAAACTAAGATGTCTATATATGTAAACCTATCCTAAAAGGGGTAAGGAAGGCGCATCCTAAGTTTGACCTAAAATGTTTATGTAAATCTACCCTAATAAATTTTTAGAGTTTGGTCTATAAATTAAAGTTGGATTATAGGACTCTCCTAGAATTGTCTGAAAATCAAGTTCTAGGGTTTTCACCTATATTGTATCTGAATGTTTAATTTTAGAGCTCTTACCTATAATTTATCTAAAAGTTGGATTCCTTGGGTCATCCAGAATGGTCTGAAAATTAAATACTTGGGCGCTTCCTTAGAATATTTTTGTCTAGGGCTCTTACTTAGAATAGTTCTAAAATTCAAATTCTAGGGCACTTCCCTATATTGGTTCTAAGATTTGAATTATATTGCGCTTGCTTAGAATGGTTTTGAAAGCTCAATCTAGGGTGTTTCCCTAGAATGGTTTTGAAAGCTGGATTCTAGGGTGCTTCTTCAAAATGGTTTTAAAAGTGGAATTTAAGGCGTTTCCCTAGAATGGTATGAAAATCAAATTCTAGGGCGCTTTTCTAGAATAGTTTTGGAATTAAAATTCTAAGGCACTTCCCTAAAATATATTTGAGAGTTGAATGGTTTGTTGTGCTTTTCTAGAATGTACTTGATTTAGAATTTTGATAATGACTTATTAAAAACTGAGGTTGATTTAGTGATAATGGTCTAATATAATTGTGAACCCCTAATTTTGCTCTCAAAATCAAGAGCATGTGACAACGGTTCCAACACAACTAGAATAGCACAAATCAGAGTCTGGATGGTCTATAAACGGGTTGAGGAAAAAGCCTATACTGCGTGTGCTATGGTTGCCGCCCTCAAGGTGTTAGTTTTTTCGTCTTTTCCTATTTTTATCTTTTTCTCTAAATAACATCTCTTTTTTTTTTCCTTTTAATTGACACCCGAATACTTTGGAGCAGTTATCTTGACTAAAATTATCTTTTTTTTTCTCATTTTCTCTAATTAATTAAATTAATTAATTATGAAATAAATAAACACCAAAATTTCTTATTTAATTCAAACCATCTTGCAAGTCAGATTCAAAGGTAGAACTAAGGAGTAACAAAGCGCTTCAACCTTTTTTTCAAGTCAAGCAAAAGAAGGCCCCAAAAGGTAATTCTAAATTCCTTCTTCTTTTCAATTTAGTAATAAAACTAAACCTAAATTAATTAAATCAAGCCCTGTGCAATCCAAGGTATGAACTACTAAAGGCCATAATTCTCATTCAAAAAGATATATAGGCACATATTGGAATTTCACTCTAAATGACAGGCCCATTTAAAAGCCACAAAATTATTTCTCCTTCTCTTTTCTCCTTTGTCTTTTTATATATTGTATTTTATTTTATTTTATTTATTGTCTTTTTTTGGAGATTTGTGCTTAATCTAGTTAAAGCTCCATTTTGCATGTTTATTCGAGGTTGTAACTTTATTCTTATTTTTTAGGGTTTCTTTTTAACTTAGTACCTATAAGGGCACAAGTTAAAACTCCTCTATGCACATTTTGGAGTTGTTAATTACCTATTTGCTTACTTTATTTAAATGCTTTATGGATGTCAAGTTTATAACTATCATACATTATAATTAGCATTCATCCTTTAATTGTCATTCATAAAAATGCAAATTATTTTAAGAAACTAAAGTTTCATTAAAGGGAAATCTCTTTTTACTTAAAAACTTGAAAACTTAGTTTAGAATCCGTCATGACTAGTTTAAGACTAGTACATTTTAATTTTAAATATGAATATATTTTTGGAGTCAATTAAATGAAATTTTTCCTTAAATTTTTCCCAAGATAAATTAATTAAGGTGGCAACTCAAAAAATGGTTGTCAAAATAAAGCCATTATTTTCAAAATAAAAGGCATAATTTTCAAACCCATGATAAACAAATTGAGCAAAAATCGTACATGGTAGCTCTATGTGAATTTAAACCCAAATGAGTATTTCGGCTCCCTTAGTGGGGCGGACCCATGCAAGTGGAAGGATAACTTCATATTATTTTCATGCATACCTAACTTCTCCCAATAAAAAGGGGTTAGGGATTCTCTATGGGATCAAGAGCATATTACCCTCTAACCATTTCCTGGTCCATATTGGGTGGCGGCTCCATTCTCATAGGCTTTAGCCTGTTGGATCCCTAATGTTAATAACCTAACAATTTGAGGTCACAAAACCATCCACTAGAGTGTTCTAGACCAAGCACTTACAGACCTATAGGATGTTGCAGTAGCAGAATGGCTTGTTGTTGCGGCAAAATGGATCCTTGTAGTAGCAAAATAGGCTTTTACAACAGCAGAGCAGCTTGGGACATCCGCGGAGGCCTCAAGTCCAATTGCGGCAGGGGCTACCGTAACTAGCCTATCATGTGTAGAAAAATTCAAAAGGCCCGTTTGGGCCCTCTGGTATTTGTTTTGAGTCATTCTTAAGCCTATGTGTCTATATTATATTGAAGTTTAATATGGTTATGCGAATTTAGGGGTTCATAGTAGGTCACAAAGCACCTTTTTAAGGCCAAATTTTCACTTTAGGAATGCTTAAAGTTAATGATGTTGATGACTTGATCCAAATCTTCACTCCAAGTTAGGGAAGTTGAAACTAAGTCCAAGTGGTTGAAAAACATCATTCAAAAAATACTTATAAAGATTAAAACAACTTATTGAAATGAACAAACATGAATTCAAATAGAAAAAATGACTTTTATTAGATTTTTACTCTCAGAGCTTACCAAACGTGTTGTAGAAATAATTTGAACAAATTTTCTCCTTAAAAAAACACCAAAATAACAATACTTGGATTTCAAAATGGATTAAATAAGCCTTAACAAGGATGAACACCACAAAATTTGAGTAATTGATCTTGAAATTTTGAACTTGGATGATTTCTTCTAGATTTCATACTCAAAATTACTAAAAAGCAATGAAAGATAATAGAAAATGGCTAGGAACATGTGAGACAACCTCTAAATAGCTTCTTAGGCAAATTTGGAGAGTGAAAATTAGAGAATCTTATTGTAGATGGTTATGAATGATAGTTGATAGAGAAATGAGAGGAAAGGAAAGGTACTTATAGGGAAAATGGATGAGGATATGAAGATTTATGTGATCAAATGCTATTTGACACCTAACAGATGGATTAGGATACATTTAATCGGAGAATTGGTTAGGATGACATTATGTTTTGAAATTTGAAAGAAGATGATCAGTTATAGCCCATTGCTAGAGAATTGAAACATGCAGTCCATGATAAATGAAGTTAGAGCAATTTCATGAGATCCACGTGGTTCTTTCAAATATCCGCAAAATTGGTTCAAGTTTTAGATAGAAAATTGGGTTCTAATCAAGCCAATTT
Source organism: Garcia nutans (assembly GCA_947685225.1). Lineage (NCBI taxonomy): Eukaryota > Viridiplantae > Streptophyta > Magnoliopsida > Malpighiales > Euphorbiaceae > Garcia > Garcia nutans. The sequence goes on along the minus strand of CANTUV010000024.1, from coordinate 6,468,270 downwards.
GGTGTAAACACAACCCATTTGTTCTCAAATCCACCCATTGGCCCAAAATAGGCCAAAACCATACCATACGGGGTGTCATCCTTCAGCACTACCATAAACCTATCAACCTTCGCCCTTCAACACCATCACAAATCTCTATGACAATCTAGGTCATGATTCCAAGATTTTGGGTTGGGTCAAGAAATCAAGTCACTACTCAATTTCAAATCACAAATCCATATCTCAAAAAGAGAGCTCTTTACTCATTTAGTGTATTCTTTAAGGAAATCTTTCCATTTTGAGACACAGTTCTAGTTTTCATAATTGGGTATCATAAAACCAGGACAAGTATGAAAAATAGAGTGCTAATAGCTACCATGCAAGAGATTATGTGGAAATCACATAATAAGGCATGTGGCAGTCATAGGCTTTGTCATAACTGCACATGCCATGTGCAGTGGCTACTCATGGTCTTATGTTTTTGGCTTATTCCAACCTATTTTGCATTTGACTTAGCATTCTTAATGAGTTAGATTTATAAGTTATTTGGCTACATTAGAGATCCTCTGAGGGTCCACCAAAGTGCTTGCTTAACTTCTAGTCCTCTACAAATTAAACCATATGCGGATGCATGTTTTATATGGTGCAAAAATTTAAAGTTCACAACTACTCATCGTCATGGTTACTTTGTTTGAAAAAGTGATCATGATGTTAGTGAACATGAGCTACCATAGTCAGATGAGGCAATAATGGGTAATGTTGATGCAGATGTTATGCGTGATGAAAAGGTAAATTTTCATTTTGTTCTAGAGTTGGTGCTTAATGCTTACATAGTATATGAAACTAACAAATCTAGTTCATTCCTAGATTAATGCTCTTCAAGAAATGAAACAAACAAATATTAGTTCATCCTAGATTAATGTAAAATGTTATACAATGTTTTAGAGTAAGAAAACACTAGAAGCAACCTTGAATTTGGATGCACGATCATGCATCCCATATTTGGATGCCTATGCATTACATAACAGTTTTGAACAACCTAGATTTCATTTGCACGTCCATGCCTACCTATTTTTCATGCCTATGCACTTCCAAAAAAAACTCCTTTATCACCAATTTATAGGATTTTGAGGGTAGAAACACTTAAAAGCCAAAGAAGCCTAACCTAATTTGATATTAACTACAAGATATTGGGTTAAGTATTATAAATGAGTGTGAATATTCTATGATATAGATAAGAGCATTCAAAGAGAACCTTCAAAAGGCAAGAGATCCATTGTAAGTTAGCCCTCAATTTGGGAAGCAAGGTGAGATAAGATTAATTCTGATTTCCTTATATCAGTGTTGGTTTTCCCAACTCATGTCTAACTCATATTCCATAATCTTTTCTTATCAGTAACAAGTGTACAAGTTTATTGTGTTCTTTCCTTATTCATGTTCATGTTCCATGATAGTTAAGATGTGATCTTTATTTCTTATGTGTTCAAGATCAAGTCAAATCCCATGAATTTCAAGACATGATTCTCATTCTTTCATGTTCATGCTCAAGTAATCTTCTATGCTCATTCTCAGTCTTCCATGTTCACAATCAAGATCAAGTTCCATGTTCCATGATATTCCATGTTCATTCTCTCTTCCATGTTCAAGTTCCTAACTTTTTTTATTAAGTACATCTCAAGTTTTTCCAAGCAAATCATACATGGTACTTATTATTAGTATTCATGACATAGTTTTACATGTATTATTATACTTATATTTATATATATCTATACAATTATCTACTTCGTCGATTAAGCCCTAATACTTAACTACTTTCACTTGTAGCCCCTTAACCTTTATTCATTTATCTTTAGTCATTCTTAGCTCATTTATGTCTCTTAGATGGTCCCATTCTCAACCCTCAAGCATGCCTATCATTCTCATGTTCACAGGTCGAATCCCTACAATTGAAGAGAGGGGAAGTGGGGTTGGTAGGGATATTGCTATTAGATAGTGTATACTATTGACCTTATGAATAGAATCACACATATCCATGCTCCACATGGAAAGCCATGGTTTTGGGTATACATGGCAATTAGGTCTGGCGGCTCGACCCTAGCAGTGCCAAGTGCCAAGCACAGCCTAGGGCTACAACCCAACATAAGTGCCATAGGTCGGGCTAGGCTTAGGGCACTTAGCCTATAAGGTAGGCCTAGCACGACACGACAGGTAGCCCAGTATGGCCTGAATAATTTTTAATAAATTATATAAATATAATTGGAGAAGGGGGGAATCGATCTTTGGTCTATTTTCCCAAAGAGAGTGCACTTGTCATTATGTCATGCCTTGACATGTGAATAATATTTCAATTTAAATACACAAATTATCTAACATAATTTTATAAAATAAAATATTTGAAGTGTTAAATAAAATGTTAATCATAAAAATTTTTATTGTTAAATTTTTTTATGCATAAAAAATTAATTCCATAAATAAAAAAATTAATTCTTTTTTATCTGTATTTATAATAACGTTGAAATTTTGAACAAATCATATTATATTGATAGCATGTGAATATTGTCTAATTTGGGAGTAATGTGGGCTCCTTATTAAATCTTTCTACTGATTCTTAAGTGTGTTCTTGTAGAAAAAGTGATAGAAAGAAGGGTTGGATTCAGATGAGGAACTATGAGTGAAAAGCTGGAAAAAAATATATTGACAGAAGCCTCGGGCATAACCCTTGGGCAAGGGTAGTCAGTATCTGACCTGACAGTTTTAAAGATAAACTTGATAGGTGGCATTTAATTTATTTTAATGCTTTGGAGATATGATTTTGGAGGGATTTTGAAGAATATATTTGATTTTGTAATCTCATATTAGTTAGGAATTTAATTTGGAATATTATGGTTATTTTCTTTTGTTATTATTATTATTATTTTAGTTTTTCTAATTAGATTTAGTTTAGAAAATCTCTAAACCTATGATATTTAAGCTAGAGGTTCCAGCAACCCTAGCAACTTTTGCTAAACATTTTGGCTGCTATATATTTTCAATTCATTGAAGTTTTTCTTTGTTCAAACAATGAGCAATTAATTCTTACTTGGTTGAAAGGTAATTGAAGTTCATATTTAAGAATTATGATATCTAAACAACTTTTTCTTTTCTCTTCATTAATCTTAAATATTTATATACTCTGTGTGGTATAATTATACTGTTATTTTGCTAATTAATCGATACGGCTCATTGCTTGATTAATTAAATAATATAATACTATTTAAAGTGCTTGAATTCGTAATCTTGACACTTTGATTTTAGGTAGTAATTAGGAGTATTAAATAAATCTCGAAGTTAGGTTTATTAGTTAGAATAATGTTTTTCTATTTCTTAAAGCTGTCAATAATTAAATTTTAAGGACGTTCCTATAGGATAGATTATTGACAAGAGTTCATTAGAGAACATTCCCTAATGAATTTAAAATCTAAGGAAGAATTGGTATTGAGAACTTGTCCAAGAACTAGTTTATTGAAGAATTAAAAAGAATGATCTTTGATTTTATGATCAATTTAAGAATTGAACTAAAATTATTCCTTTAACTAAGTCTTTTTTTTATTGAATTTTGATATGCAAAATCTACAAGTGCGCAGAATCATATTCAAGTAATATAGTTATAAAATAAGATATCGTTCCTACAGAGAGTGTTTACTAATTATCAACCAGAATCAACTTAATCACTATTTAGGCAATCAAATAATAATGTAGTTAAAAAGAAAAATAATTCTAAAACTAAATCAATTAACATCAATTTGATTTAAGAGAGAAGTAATAATCAAACTAACAACCTAGAATACCGAATCCATGTGATAATCGAATGATAATTTCTTGTGTCTATTAATCCAATTTTAATTATTCATATATTGGACAAATGATTCTTTTGTGATTCTATTACCTAATTTTAGTCAATGAATATTCTTCTTAGACTTATTTACTAATCTAGAATCATGCAATTGTTGGCAAAGAAATTACAAGCATTAGGCTCAATAATAGAGTTAACATGAATAAAGAAAAATAGATCACAAACATATATCAAACAATTAATCGCACTTCATCAATATTCTCGATAACAAATTTAGCCACTTATATTAATAAGAAAACTCATCATATTAATTAAATTAAACATAGTAAATACAAATTAAAACTAAAAATTGAAATTGATTAAGAGAAATTAAGAAAAACTCTTTTAAGTAGATTGTAGATCAGCTCCAATTTCTTGGTCTAGCTTTCTATAATTTCCTCTCTTGAATTCTTCTTGATAACAACAAAACCCTAAAAATATTGTTTCCCAACTCTCCCTTTCATTCTAAGTCTGATCCCTTTTATATAAAAAATATATCAATTGTTTAACACTATCAAACTACCTAAAAATGAACTCTTAATCGCACTCTACTTATGCAGAATTTAATTTGTATTTTTAATTCCAATTTTCTATTCGATAACCACCTTTTCTCAATCCGACTCCTTCATCAAAGTTGTAGCTCTTGAAGTTTAGATGATTTAGGCTTTTAAGTCACTTCAATTTGGCTTGGAAGCCCAGGATATGGCCCAATTACTCTCAATGGTATGGACAAGAATTCTACTTCAGCATCTTAGTGTTGCACTCTAATTAACTCTACTACAAAGCGTCACTTGCAAGTATACGAGGTAGCTGTAGCAAAGGTGATTGCCCCAATGTCGTCTCACAAGGAAGCTAAAGTAGCTAATTGATTATCATATTATAAATAACAAGTAATGAATAAATTTAAATTATTATCAATTAAAGAAAACAGATTGATCGAAGTTTAAAACAAATAAAAGTAAACTAGACTCATGTATTGATTCACTTAATAGAATGGTCTAGGGTTTGCACTTCTCTACTACTTAAATGTATGAACGGTTATTCCTCTTATCCAAATTAATTTCAAAGATTAAATCTCAAGCAACTTAATTAATTGAATAAAGGAAATAAGCTCTCGAATTCAAACCTCTCTCAAATAATCTTGTTACAATTGAAATAATCTTTTCCTAGGTTATATCTCTAATTCACCTAAGTCCCTAATTGAATTGTTCTAGCATTAGACTTCATCTCTTAATCCTTCATCTAACACTTTAAACACATAATTGGTGGCCAATCAATTATATATTAGCAATAATCCATTCAATAAAGGCTTAAAGAAATAATTAAGTTAAGAGTAATAACCAATTCATACAATCATAGCAGATCCATACAAACCCTAGACTAGATCAAATTAGTTCATAATGCTATCAAACATACTCATCTCATTAAAATTCAAAGAAATCAAATTAGACATGATAATATCCATGAATAAAATTCCAATGAAATTAAAGAGATAAAGTTCGAGAACAAAACCAAATTACAAACTCCCTTAAGCTTCTGAAGAATCTCTTGTTCAGAACTTACTCGAAGAATGTATCAATGGCAAGAACAAATCTAATCTAAGCAAGTTTAATCCAAAGTGTAATAAAAAATCAAAGAAAACAAGATATGAAACCCTAAACTCTCTTTGAAGGCTCAATCTAAACTCAAACTCGCAACAACACCTTAAAAACCCTAATTCTCCTATTTATATGAAACCTCCGCTTTAAAAATCTGTTTTGTCTTTGATCCATGAGAGACACGGCCAAGTTGGGGGAGACTTGGCCGTGTTGGAGGTCTTTGGAGGGACACGGCCACAAGCTTGGCCATGTCCCTTGCTTGTGTCTTCTACTGCTTGATTTTCATCTTTCTTTTTCCTTTGGACTTAAGTGAGACACGGCCAAGCTTAAGCAACTTGGCAGTGTTGGAGCTTTTTTGGAGGGACACGGCCATAAGCTTGGTCGTGTCCCTTGAGTGTGTCCACCTCTGTGTCTTGGTCTTCCTCCTTAGCTTGGTATGGGACACGGCCACAAGCTTGGCCGTGTCCTCTGCATGTGTCAGCCACTGTCCAATTTTTCCTTCTTATTGGTTCCTTGGCTTTTTAACCTAAAACAAAACTTGAAACAAACTTTAAACAAGAAGTAAATAAATATTAACCACAAAACATAAACACCACACTAAAAACTAGGACAAAAATGACAAAAACACTGAAATACATTAAAACTACCAAAAATAATGAAAACACTAAATGAACCGATTGAAACTACCAAAATACCTAAAGAAAACAATAATTATCATAACAAATAAGATACAAATCTATAACAGAAACTAATAAAACACTTAGGCCTAATTTCAACTTAATATTCAGAGGCCCAAATGATCTTAGACATTAATGAACTAGATATCTCTTAAAAGCTTGAGATGTACTCTTTAAACTTCATGAAGATAACTTTTCCAATCTCTCTGCTAAGGAATTATTTCTAACTTGTTTTATTTCTTTTAATAATCATATCTTTTATGGCTGCCACTTTGCATCCATTTGGATACAAGCAAGAAATTCAATATGAGGTAAATTTGTCTTCTCTTAAATCCAAAATTTCTAAACTAACTGCTTAGGTGCAAAATATGATTACAGATAACATGCAATAAGTTAGAGTCTATGGAAGAAGCGTATATATGAGATATCCTATAGTTTAAGAAGATGATCAACCATAATGGATTTAGGATCCACACCTTAATGCTTATAATTTAAAGTGGGAAGATCATTCAAATTTCAACTATGGAGTGGGGCTATAAAATTTTCAATAATTTCAGCCATGGCTACCCTAGCAACAATAATCGCCACCACCAACACCAAGTATGTCTCTTGAATAAATATTTAAATTATTTATAACTAACACTCAATAATTTCAACAGGAGACAAGAACATGTATTCACAATTTGGAGAGTCAAATTAGCCAACTAGCATCATCTATCAGCAAGCTAGAGTCTCAAGAAAATTTTTCCTCTCAAACAGTGGTCAATCTAGAGCAAAATTTAGGTAAAATTACAGAAAAAAAAATGAAGAAGAGTTGATGGATAGTGCACCTCAAAAGCAGACGCCTGGGTAGGGCTTAAGTAAAAGGGCAGAATATAAAATTATTGTCTAAGAGAAAAGCCAACATGTTAAGCCTAAATTTAATTAGCCTGGGCTATTAGTGATTCAATAACTATTTCCTCAAATATTTGCCTAGTTTGAGAAGGAAAAATAAGAGAAAGAACTTTTAGAATCCTTTCGCAAAGTTGAGGCAACAAAATGGAAAGTAAAAGACTCCGGCGTAATAATCATGAAAGATCTCATACGCCCAATATCGAGAAGATTAATTTGGGATTTTCACTAGAGTACAATGACAATGTCTAGTCTAAGACTTTAAACAAAGGCTCTCTTTGGGGAGGCAACCCAACCTTTTTTAAAATTTTCTTTTTAGTAGTTTGTTTTGTTTTTATCTTCTTCTTCCTTCAAAATCCTTGCAAATCTCTCTTTTTCAGGTCTATTGATGTCGTCACTTTCACTATCCCACTTTCCTCTCTCTCTAATACCCACAACAAAAAAAAAATCATGACGAAAATAGGTAAAAACCTATCTTCACCAATTTGATCAAGAAAAATTCAGGGGAGTCCTCTTGTTCTTAACCTTTGTTTTACATATATATTTACACATTGAGGACAATGTACGAAATAATGTGGGGGAGGGATATTCTAATATTGGGTTTCAAAATTTTTAAGGTTTCTTGAATGTTTTGTGGAAAAGTTTTTAAAATTCCTTGAGTTTTACTACTACCCTCTTTGTCACTTAATAATTTTTAATCAAAAGTCTCATTTTATTTTTTTAAATAATTCAAATATGATACTTTGAAAAACAAATTCTATATTGATTTTTATTTTTCTACTTGTTATGAATGGTTCTTATATATATATATATATATATATATATTATTTACATGAAATTTTTTGAGTTTTACTCTAATTAACTAAATTAATTAACATTAAATAGTCATCAATGCATAGTTAGACTTCACTTGATTTACTTTGATTTGTGCACTTAAAATTTTAAAAGGCTTATGTTGAGAACTAAATAAATAAATAAATAAAATAAGTGAGCAAAAAGTTAAAAAAATGAACAATTTACACCGTTGGTCGAAAGACTATAAGTAAAGCTAGTAGCCACTTGAATCTATCACCAATTGAGTAACCGGTTGCCGGTATTATAAATATTTTCTCTTGCGTCAAAATGTTGTTGACATTTCAGACAAACATTAAAAGTGTTCAAGTAAACTAAACTGAAATTTCTTGGTTCTTGGCATAAATCTAATATATCCAATATAATATCTTAGTGGATTGGGTGTTTATTTTGTTATGTATTGATTGACTTTTAAGTGAAAACTAAAATACAAATTAACTATTTTTTTGCAAGACTATTTTTTCATTTTCTGCTTAAATCCATAATTTCTCTTGACGCTTTGATTTAGGTTGCAATTAGGAATATCCTAAGAGATTATATAATCTAATTAAATAAATCTCGAAGTTGGGTTTATTGATTAGAATTATGTTTTTCTATTTCTTAAAGTTGTCAATAATTGGATTCTAATAACATTTCTATATGATAAGTTATTAGTAAGAGTTAATTGGAGAAAGTTTTCCAATTAATTTAAAATTTAAGGATGGATTGATATTGAGAGTTTGTCTAATACTAGAACTAGTTTATTGAAGAATTAAAAAGAAAGATCTTTGAATCAATTTTATAATTGAACTAAAATTATTTCTTCAACTAAGTCTTTTTTCCATTGAATTTCCTAATTTAATTTTATTATTATGTAATTTATTAGTTTAATTTTCAGTTTTAATTTAAATTTAGTTCTTAATTACAAAACTCCCTTTTTTAATTTTATTTTAGTTTTCTCTTTGGCTTCAAAAGGAATTTAATAAGTAAACATTCCTTGTGGATTCAACCATATTCACCGCTAACACAATCAATTTAGTTTAGGAATAGAAATTTAATTTTGATGGCTTCGACACCCATCATGTATGTTTCCATAAACCAAAACAGAATTGCTTAAAGATAAATTTTTTTTTACTTTTCCATAATAATTAATATGGTTTCAATTTTCATGTTTAATTTAATTATTATTTCAGTTATTATAGTTTAATTTATTTTATTTGTGTTATTATAATTTAATTTGTGTAATTATAGTTTAATTTGTATTATTATATATTTTGTTTTATTTTTTATCAATTTCAATATATAATTTGTTTGAAAAAAATAATTGTAAAAGTTGTATAAAAAGAATTGGGTAGCCCATATATTGACACGATATGATATAACCCAACACAACTAGATTATATATGGGCCAATGGGTCATGCTGAGTCATTACTTTTTAAATTTTGATACAGCCCAGTATGACACGAATAATTTTTAGGCCAGCATGGTGCAAAAAAGTCATAGGCATGATAGATCTGGGCTGACACAGAATGAACAAATTGCCATGTATTATTCTGGGCATACACCCTATAACATCCCCACACAATTCTCACATAAAATTATCAGAGAATGTTACTCGATAAACTATTAGTACTCTAACCAACTCATTGACAAAGTTTTCTTTCAGAATGTTACAAACAAAAATTTTTAAATAATAATAAAATCTGTATAATACAACACTTATAAATTCAACATTTAAACCAATCTCCAATATCTCCAATAATCCAATTACTAATTATAAATCAGATAACCATCATAAGTTTGTCAAATCAAATAAATATATAATACATTGCTTTATTTGATAATCATTCACTAGAATCTCAAACTTCAACCTCTAAATACATATATTCCTTTCATATTTATAAATTTGTACAATCTCTCAAATAGCCAAACTAAATTGTATATATACATTTCACAATTTATGAGTACAATATACAAAAGATCTCTATATATACTATAGATAATTTTCTGAGATTCTTAATTCCACTTCTTAACTTGCTTCGATGATCAGATACCTGCGTGTCAGAAAATATTTCTAACACGCTAAGCAAAGCTCAGTGGTGCTTATATAAACTTATTTTATCACTTATTATTAAAGAAAAATATTTATGGAAATATAGTAATAACACTTAGTTTTAAGAAATATTTCAATATATTAACTATTTTCAATAACAAACTAACATAATATTTTTATTACACAAAATAATAACTTTAACTTTATAAAAGTCATCATGCTATACTATACTTTCGGTATTGCAACTTTTCTCTTTATGAATCATTTTATTTAAAACTTGTTTCTCATTTGATAACATTGTTCACAATAAGTTTATTTTATTTTTTAGTAAGTCTTACTTTTTAATTTCACATATAGGGTAATTTCATTCAATCTATAATTTTCAGCACTTAAATGTAGTACTATAATTTGGAGCACTTTGTATCTTATATCATTATATACACTTTCAATCACTATAACACATAGAAAGTTATTGATTAATTCAATAACTTGAGCATAACATTTCTATTCCGTGCATTAGAACTTTCACTTGTAAATATTAATATATACATTGCCAATCACTTTTGCATTGTAACACAGTAAGTCAATTTTAAGTAATTGACTTATATTATTATTTTACATTTCTTCCATTATTTATTATATCATATCCACATATATTTTCAATTTAGATAACTTCATTAAATATGCCCATACATACTGAACTTAGATCATAGGTTTGGATAACAGGTTAGTGTAGCAATTTTAATGCCAAGTCTCAAGAATATATATATATAATAGCAATTATGCCCTCTGTCACTGATGACACAATGTGTCCATTAATGGCATGAGATGCCCACTATCACTATGGTTATCCTTCCTCTGGTTAGCCATTCAATCCAAAGCTAGATCTAAAATCAGTATGATTTGGGCAATTCATTAGTTTTGATTAACACTAAATTGTTTATATCATTTCAATGGTAAAATACTTTTATCAACATTAAGTACTACATATAATTGTCACATATCCAAAGTTTATCACTCTTTTCCATACTTTTAACACTTACACATGAATTCTCAACATAAAAGTAAGAAAAATAAACATATTAACCTCATACTAGGCCCGTTATCACAAAGTATAAGCCAAAAACATCATCCAGGTACCCCACAGGCGTGGGGTTGAGCCAAAAACATCATCCAGGTACCCCACAGCCGTGGCATCTCAACCCCACGCCCGTGGAATACAAAATGAAGCTGCCACATGCCTTTGTAGATCCCCACGGTTGTGGCATTCAAGGGTCATAGCCGTGGCATTCAGAATGGCTTTGTTTTATCAAAAGTTTTAAAGAAACAGCCTCACTCTCAACCACACGGTCGTGGCACTCAATTGTCATGCCTGTGGCATTGGTTTTGGGTCTGTTTTTGGAGTAATTCTTTCTCCAATAGTCCCAACTTTGATACCACACCCATCGCACCTTTAAGCCACGCCCGTGGCAATCCAAAATCATGTATTTTACACTTTTAACTTCATTAAACACAAATATATTGAAGATCTAAGTTAAAAATGTATCAAGACCAAATTTTTTTGATATAAAAAGAGTTCATATCAAATAATTTACTAAAACTTCACTTAATCAAACTTTCAACCATTTCACATGGGTAAAAACATCATCAAACCACCCAATTCTCTTAAGAGTTGCATTAAGAATCAAACTCATCACATAAAAGTTATTTTTCACTCATCAATCTATTTAATCAATACTTTGAAGAAATATTTCATTATAAATTACTCAATTAAACAATTCAAACATTAAAACTCTTAAAATTCATATATTTACAAATTATAATACAAAAGCACATACCTCTTCAAAATTTCTCTTTCTCTTTCTTTTCTCTCTTTCCCTTTGATTATTTATTGATAATCTTGCCTTTTCTAGCTTATTCTTCTAAAAATCTATACCTATATGTGATTTTCTCTTAATTCTTGATTAACTTGATGAAAGGAAGAAGAAAATAGAGAAGAAGGTGATGGTGGTGGAAGATGGCGTGGGAGATGGAAGAAGAAATGAGAAGTTTTCACACACACACACACGTATACACATATATATATAGTTTAATCAAGTGAGAGAATGCTCATAATAACTATTGTACACCCTCATTCTTAACCGTTGATTCTAAATCGAGTTTTAGTCCCGTAAAACCCTAAAAATAATTTCTTCAGTAAATTTTGATATATACTATTCACTATTCTCCGCTTATAACATTTATCCACATTACTTTTATCACTATACATTATCAATTATCAATATTAGTTAAAAAGTTCCATGTTTAAAATCTTGACCATTACAATTCTCCCCCATTAAAGAAAATTCATCCTCGAAATTTACATGCTATGGCAATAAGCCATTTAATTTATAACTAATCTCAAATCTCACATAAAATCAATTATTTTATTAATTTACATAACTTTTATTTATGTCTGATATCAATTAATGTAACACTTTCATAATAATCTTATTATAAAACTGTAGAAGATTCAGCTCTACACACTTACACTATTCAAGTTCAATTCAGTGATTGCCTTTAATTCTCTTTAGATTTTTTATATATATATAATTTGTGTCATTACTTTCCACTGTTATATATATATATATATCTTTATTTCTCTTATATACTGAACTTTAAATCCTTGTTCTGGATAGCGGGTTACTGATGGCAAGTAAATGCCCATTGTTTAAATATGGCCAAAGGCCTACTATGGCACGAATGTCCACTGTATATGAAGACACAGAGCGTCCACTGAGAGAAAGGGACCAAAGTTCCTCTATAACACAAAGTGTCCACTGATGGCATAGATGTCAATATCATTAGGACATATATAAAAAATGTCCTCTATGGCACAAAGTGCCCACTTTCAATATGGGACATAAGTGTCCTCTATGGCACATAGTGCCCACTTTCAATATGGGACATAAGTGTCCTCTGTGGCACAGAGTGCCCACTTTCAATATGGCATAAAATGCCCACTATCACTTTGAACATTAACCCTTTAGCTAATCTAGAAACTAGATTTAACATCAGTATAATCGATTAATATATTTATTTCATTGTTACAAATTATTGTCAATTATAATATCTTTTGGAATATAACACTTTGTCTTTGAAATGTTTGTTTATTATTGTGAATTTATAAGATATGAGCAATTATTTCAAACACATTTATCATATGAACATATATACACATTATATTTATTTTCGATTAGTTCGACTAATTTTCTTTCATGTTTCCACTGTAATAATGAACTCTAAAAAGATTTTCACTCTTACTTGTTTAATTCTTTTCTTAACATATTAAGAATTTACAACTACTCTTTCACTTTAAGAGTATATATACATATATAATGTATTCACTATGTTTAATACACACACTCACATACATATATATATATATATATATTTCTAACTTGATCTACAATACATCATTTTACTGGAAGGGTTAAACTACCTACAAATCTCACTACATTCTTTCCTTTTCACATTATCAATTCCTTTCTTTCTATTGTATCAATTAGCATCAGTTAACTCTTTAACACTTCTATATATAATCTATAACTTGTCTTTAATCACCAAATAATGTTACTATCATGTATTTCATAAGTACACAATATGTAAATCTCACATTCTTACTTTCATTACTCAATCAATTCGTATATACACCTCTTTGTTTTCTTTATCTTGCTCTTCAAACTATTTAAAATCATTTATAATTCATCAATATATCATTCTTCTCACCTTACTTCATAAATTATCTTATTTCTTCATGAATAATATGAAATCCACTAATCACTTGTAATCATTTTTTTATCTCTTCTCTAATCTTACACTTATTTCAAATATCCAATTACATTTATCCATACTTTCCTCAAGTTTTCTTCACATATAAATTTCATCATTTAATGGATTGATTTCATTTCAATCTTATAAGCAATCTTTCATCAATTATAACTATTTTCAAGATGTATTCAATAATTTACTACTAATTCCACCCATAAACCCTACTTTGTGAATGTATAAGAAGGTAGAAATATGCATGGACAAATGCATGACCATGCAAGTGATCATGCAAATCACTGCTTAAATTATTTTTAAAGTTTTGAAGAATAGAAGTATGCATAGCCAGATGCATGTCCTTGCGAATGGTCTTACATGTTTCTACTGAAATCTCCTTTCAAAATATTAAGGGCACAAATATATGCATGTCCATATGAATGATTATGCGCCTCACTGTTGGGATTTCTTCTCAAAGTTTGAAAATAAGAATTTTTCACCAGCATACGCATGACTGTACAAATGATCGTGCGTATCTTTGCAAGAATTTCTTTTCATGATTTAATCAATAAGTTATCAATATTTCAACTCAAACAAATTGAGGAAATAGGATCCAACTCTTCAAAGCACAATCAAATTTAAAGCCAAACTTCCATAACCTAAAATCTTTCAAAACCTTATTTTCTTCCACAACCTTATATCAACTCATAAATGATTCAATGATAGATTTAATTATTGTTCCAATTAATAATCTATAAATACATATTTACATATTTCAAGAACAACTTTACTATCATATAAGTAAAGTTTTATACTCGTATTATTATTTTTTTTCACAATTATTTAATACACCATATCTTTCACAAGTAATGGTGTTTTATCAATTCACAAATCTCTTTTCATAATAAAAATCAAGATCAATTCAATAAATAGCAAAATAAGTATTATATAAGCATTAATCTCTTTAAAATACTATTCCATCACTTTTCCTTTCAATATTTTGTTTTGATGATGTTTTAGAAGACAATAGAAGACACTAGAAATTTTCAAATAGGCTTTAGGACTTTTACCCAATATACTCACATATAAATAGTTTCGATGCATTCACTTTCTTTAATTAACTATCACTTCAATTTTTAACACCGAAACATTATAAAAACAATTACTTTTGATACTTTAAAATCCCATTATCCATATTTCACATCTAAATTACAGCTCGAGTTCATTTCGGGGCTATAAAGGGATTTTCATAATTTCTTACCTCTTCGAAATCTTTTTCCAAAAATACGGATATTATCCATACTCGGATTTAATATTACTCTTATTAAGGCTTATTTAACCTTATCATTATTAGTTCCAAATGCTCAAGCCACAAATAATATCATATTTAATCCAATTTACACTCATATATTCACTTAATGCAGAAAATCATTACTTAAAATTTTAAAGCATGACAATTCTCATTCTCATAAGAAATTTCAATCTCGAAATTTATCTATCTGTCATAATTCATTCCTCAAATTTCAATAAATTATTACACTTCCACTATATCACTTTGATATATCTCTTTAACTACTCATATCTTGTTTTCTTTTCACATCCTTCTTTTTCACAAATAAGTCTAGTGCACTCCAAACAATACACTATGAATTCCTTAATCAATTCTGAGAAAATATTCTACTACCAGAAAAATATGAAATATCAATTGTATCAAACACACACCTACTTATTTGATTCATATAATTTAGACAATTGCATTTCAATTCTCCCATAACTCCACATGCCAGAAATGCCTAAACCACACTCTTATACCACTAAATGTAACATCCTCACACAATTCTCACATAAAATTATCAGAGAATGTTACTCGATATACTATTAGTACTCTAACCAGTTTATTGATAAAGTTTTCTTTCAAAATGTTACTAACAAAAATCTTCAAATAATAATACAATCTGTATAATACAATGCTTATAAATCCAGCATTTAAACCAATCTCCAATATCTCCAATAATCCAATTACTAATTATAAATCAGATAATGTTCATAAGTTTGTCAAATCAAATAAATATATAATACATTGCTTTATTTGATAATCATTCACTAGAATCTCAAACTTCCTCCTCTAAATATATATATTCCTTTTATATTTACAAATTTGTACAATCTCTTAAATAGCCAAACTAAATTGTATATATACATTTCACAATTTATGAGTACAATATACAAAAGATCTATATATGTACTATAGATAATTTCCTAAGATCCTTAATTCCACTTCTTAACTTGCTCCGATGATCTGATACCTGCATATCAGAAAATAATTCTAACACGCTAAGCAAAGCTTAGTGGTGCCTGTATAAACATATTTTATTACTTATTATTAAAGAAAAAGATTTATGGAAATATAGTAATAACACTTAGTTTTAAGAAATATTTCAATATATTAACTATTTTCAATAACAAACCAACATAATATTTTGATTACACAAAATAATAACTTTAACTTTATAAAAGTCATCATGCTATACTATACTTTCGGTATTGCAACTTTTCTCTTTATGAATCATTTTATTTAAAACTTGCTTTCTCATTTGATAACATTGCTCACAATACGCTTATTTTGTTTTTCAGTAAGTCTTACTTTTAATTTCACATATAGGATAATTTCATTCAATCTATAATTTTCAACACTTAAATTTAGTACTATACTTTGGAGCACTTTGTATCTTATATTATTATATACACTTTCAATCACTATAACACATAGAAAATTATTGATCAATTCAATAACTTGAGCATAACATTTCTATTCCGTGCATTAGAACTTTCACTTGTAAACATTAATATATACATTACCAATCACTTTCACATTGTAACACAGTAAGTTGATTTTAAGTAATTGACTTATATTATTATTTTGTATTTCTTCCATTATTCATAATATCATATCCACATATATTTTCAATTTAGATAACTTCATTAAATATGTCCATACATACTGAACTCAGATCATAGGCTTGGAAAACAGGTTAGTATAGCAATTTTAATGCCAAGTCTCAAGAATATATATAATGGCAATTATGTCCACTGTCACTGATGACACAATGTGTCCATTAATGGTATGAAATGCCCACTATCACTATGGCTATCCTTCCTCTGGTTAGCCATTCAATCCAAAGCTAGATCTAAAATCATTATGATTTGGGCAATTCATTAGTTTTGATTAACACTGAATTGTTTATATCATTTCAAAGGTACAATATTTTTATCAACATTTAGTATTATATATATTTGTCACATATCCAAAGTTTATCACTCTTTTCCATATTTTTAATACATACAAATGAATTCTCAACACAAAAGTAAGAAACATAAACATATTAGCCTCATACTGGCCCGTATATCACAAAATACAAGCCAAAAATATCATCCAGGTACCCCACGACCTAGCATCTCAACCCCATGCCCGTGGGATACAAAATGAAGCCATCACATGCCTTTGTAGATCCTTACGATCGTGGCATTCAAGGACCATGGCCGTGGCATTTAGAACGGCTCTGCTTTATCAAAATTTTTAAAGAAACAGCATCACTCTCAACCCCACGATCATGGCACTCAATTGCCATGCCCGTGGCATTGGTTTTGGGTCTATTTTCGAAGTAATTCTTCCTCCAATAGTTTTGACTTTGATACCATGCCCATGGCACCTTTAAGCCGTGCCCGTGGCTTCCTAAAATCATGTATTTTACACTTTTAACTTTATTAAACACAAATATATTGAAGATCTAAGTTAAAAATGTATCAAGACCAAATCTTTTGACATAAAAAGAGTTCATATCAAATTATTTACTAAAACTTCACTTAATCAAACTTTCAATCATCTCACATGGCTAAAAATATCATTAAACCACCCAATTCTCTAAAGAGTTGAATTAAGAATCAAACTCATCACATAAAAGTTATTTTTCACTAATCAATCTATTTAATCAATACTTTGAAGAAATATTTCATTATAAATAACTCAATTAATCAATTCAAACATTAAAACTCATAAAATTCATATATTTATAAATTATAATACAAAAGCACATACCTCTTCAAAATTCCTCTTTCTCTTTCTTTTCTCTCTTTCCCTTTGATTACTTATTGATAATCTTGCCTTTTCTAGCTTATTCTTCTAAAAATCTATACTTATATGTAATTTTCTCTTAATTCTTGATTAACTTGATGAAAGGAAGAAGAAAATAAAGAAGATGGTGATGGTGGTGGAAGATGGCGTGGGAGATGGAAGAAGAAACGAGAAGTCTTCACACACACACACACACACACACACACACACACACACACATATATATATATAGTTTAATCAAGTGAGGAAATGCTCATAATAACTATACTGCACCTCATTCTTAACCGTTGATTCTAAATTGAGTTTTAGTACCGTAAAATCATAAAAATAATTTTCAGTAAATTTTGAGATATACTATTCAATATTTTTCGCTTATAGCATTTATCCACATTACTTTTATCACTATACATTATCAATTATCAATATTAGTTAAAAAGTTTTATGTTTAAAATCTTGACCATTACACACCCTGATTAAGTGTATGACTTATCTTGACAAGTTATTGACCTGGTGTGAGTCCTACTTACATGTTGCAAGTTCATGTTGCAAGTTCATGATTCACAATACAAGAACAAGTTGCATGACTCATGTTTTATCCATGATATTCAAGTTCTCATTCATTATTCCTTAGGACCTTTTATTGGGTATTTGCTTTTGTTCATGTTCCTATGCTTTTTATATTTTAATCTCATCCTTTATTTTCTTGAGATCTTTATTTACTATTCATGTTCTAAGTCATTTACACCTATTCATATGTGTTTCCTATATGTTAATCTCACAATCTTGTTGAATGACTCATATAACATGAATTATTATCTCATTCAGTTAACAGCTCATGATATTGCCTGTGGATGTTTTACAGGTTAGACTGGAGTCATAAGGCTCCTATCCATTAGAAGCTCTATGGCATAGTTGTGGCAGCATCAAAGCATAGTAATAGTAGTATAGAGAAGAGCAAAGTACATATGTCTTAGAACAAGATGTATGAAAAAGTGTGTGGGTGTGTATGTGTGGTTGTACTTAGCTGAGAAAAGTAAAATGAATATTGTGTAAGATATAATTGTAAGAATGATGTATGTACGCATGAAAATAAGACATGAAAATAAGATGTGAGATTGATAGAGAAAGTACTAAGAACTCATGGTAGTGGCATGATATGTAAGTTCATATTCAAGGTGAAAATCCATTAAAGGATTTTGCAAGGTGCCTAACGGCCTTAAGCAGATATCAACCCCTAGGATCGTCACACATTGAATGGCAGGATGTGATAATGAGTACCTTGAACCCTAAACTTTTTGTATCTTAAGCTCAAATTTTGAAGGCTATCATTTGGCTTAGAGGAGATTTGGAGCAGACATGGTAAATTTTGGCTTTAGATTGGGTACAATTAGTTAAATTGGATTTTGGATGAAGGGGTTTATATGTTTATCTTGGAAAGTTATGGTCAATTTGCGTAACATCCATATTTTCACTAAAATAAAAAATTTAAAAAATTAATTAAGATGTTAGAAAATGGAGAGTATAAGAATGTATATGTAAAATATATGTAGAATATAAATAATATATAAATTTAAAGTAAATAGTAAAGTCAAAAAGTAATATGGTAAAAAGGAAAAAATAAAAAGTTAAAAGTTAAAAATAATAATAATATTAAATAATTCAAAATTAAAATAATTTATAATGGTAGATGAAAAGTTGAGATTTTTAAAATAATTAATTAATTATTATATAAATTGTTGAAATTTGAAAAAAAAAAATAGAAGTCAATTTTTTTTTAAAACCCATCTTCCTCTTCTTCTCCTCTCTTACCCAAAATTCCTCCATGGCCAAAGGAGAAATTTGCTTCATCCAAACACCAATTTTTAGATGGATTTTCTAGAATTAATAGAAGTTTTGGTGATTTTCTAACAAATTAGTAAGTATTTTTTTAGAATTTTTAAGTTTTATGGAAATTTTTTATTATGTAAAATATGGAATTTTGGTGGGCTGTTGCTTAATTTGTTATATAGGTATGGATGAAGTTATTTTGATAAGGAGACAAAGATTTTGTAGTTAGATAGTTGATTTGTTTAAGTTTAGATGAAGTTTAGTTGGGTTAGTAGTAAATTTAGGGTTTTGGAAGAGTTTTATTAAAGAATTGGTGTTCATTAGATTTAATGGTTTAAATCATATTATAATATGATTTTAATGGCGAAAATAAACTTAGAATGCCATTTGGAATTGATTAGAATATATTGAGAATTTAAAAGAAATGTGTTTAATTGACAATTAATCGTTAAAATACCTTAAAATGTGATCCTAATGTATTATATATATTCACATTTTGAATAGCTATTGAGTAGATAATAATTGTCCAACCCTAGTGGTGAAAGACACATTGAGAAAGTGGTGAGAAAGTGTGCTTCCTAGCTTAGAAGTGGTGTAAATAAAGGCGTGTGCATACTGTGATGAGTTATAACTCTTTTTCTCTTAACCTAGCTTAGCACATTATTGATATAAAAAATGTTCCAAGCCACTTTGTAATTGAGTCTTCAAATGTATTGCATGATTGGTTGTAAAATGATTTTAAATGTATTAAGTGTATTGTGTTATGCCAATGTAAGTGGCTAAAATGAATATATGATAGTTGAGGAAAAAGTGAAAAATGCCCAAAGTATGTTAATACTAAAGTCACATTGTAGATGTGACATAAAATGTTGAAAATGTGACGAGTCATGGATGAATTAAGGGAATTATGGATGACTTTGGAAAAAGAAAAAAGTAAATGGAACAATATGATAGAAAATTAATTATGGGAAGTATAGGAAATGTGTATTGCCTTGTATAATATCATATTCTAGACTATTGTATTTGGTGATTTGGATATGGCATGCCTATGATTTGCCTTTGGACTAGATGTTGGACATCATCATTATGTATTTTGCCTTCAGGCTAGACATTGCTATCTAGTTTGGCCTTGAGTTGAATTGTCTAATCTTTTGAATAAAAGCTTGTTTTTTTTTATGCCAAAATGGGTTTTTGGACTTTGAAGCTATTTTATTTACTTTTTAGTGCTATAATATGCTTTTTTATTTGAAAGAAATATTATTTGATGGTTGAAGCTAAAATAGGGGCTTGAAAACATGTAAACTTGGGCTTTCTAATAGCAATGTAAGTTTTACTTTCATCTCAGTGCTAAGAGTATTCACTAAAGACAAAATTTATGGGCTTGCTTCGTATGACTCAATGGTTCTCTAGAATCTTTTTTCTGGACATATTCAAGTCATAAGAATAGCCTAAATTTTACATAGTGTGTTTAGGAGATTGACTTGGTTTTGGTTTTTTTCTCTTAAGGATTTCAGGCTATAAAGGTGGCGAGACTACTTGGGTTGTTTAACTATGGCATAAGGTGAGAGGTTTAACTTTGACTTTGGCTTTGCCTAGATGGATTTGGGCTGTGAATAAGGTCTAGAAAATTGGCTTGTCGATGTATTATGATTCATGAAGAGGACAAACATAGCCAATTTATTTGTAGAAAATCGAAAAGAGTCTTGGGAATGACACTTTGTCAAGCAGGCTCTGTAGGATTGACATTATGGTTAACATTGGATGGAAGTAAGCCCTAGGAAGATAGGGAAAGGGCTGTTTGGGATGATGGAACTTACATATATTGTATTAGAGATGATGACTCGAAATATACTACTGATGGACGAAGACAATTCTAAAGATGATAACTTTTGAAAGGGATGCCCCAGAAGAGTAAGGGCTACCTAACTATTTTAACTAAGAGACGTGATGGAAAACAATAGATGTGCCTAAATGGTGAGTGAGGGCTACTTAGTAATTCTAGTTAGGAGACATGATAGACAATGATAGATGCCCCCAGTGGAGAGTGAGGTCTACTTAATAATTCTAGCTAAGAGATGTGACAAACAATGATATATATCCTCAATGAGAATGAGGACTACTTAGCAATTCTAGTTAAGAGGTAAGACATATAATGACGAATGCCCTTGATGGAGAGTGAAGGCTACTTAGCAATGAAGGTTTACATTATAAATAATTATGGAATAAATCCTAGATAGGACTACAAATTAAATACTATATAAGGAGTTAAAAACTCCCTATGGTTATTGTAGAATGGTGTTGAGAGTCTAAGTGTATTAATTCTAACAAGCTGTCTTGAAAGTTGTACGAGTGTGGGCATAGTATTTTATGTGAGATTTATTTAGTCAATGATTTTTTAAGTGTTTATTTGAATTATTTAAGATCAAACTTTTTTTTAGAAAAATCATTTCATTTAATTGGTAATAGGTATAAAAATTACTAAAAATTGAAGAAATGTGATTCAAATTATCAAGATTAAAAAATTTGTGCTACAATTATAAATTTGGTAAAAATTTATAGATTTTTCCATAATTAACTCAAACCGTAATTATTTAAGATATTATATTAATTCATATATTTATCTTTAACAAACATTTATTGATATATAGGATTAGAAAATCAACATATATATATATATATATATATGTCACGACATTAGATCCAAGGAAGTGAGATGATGGGTTGGGCCAGCTACACAATGGAGTAGTAATGGAATTCAAGAAGAAACTTCTTCTGATGATTGCATCGATTATTGTGATTAGCTGTTGAGTTAGTTAGTGCATAAAAGTTAGTGACAATAGGATGACAGCTGGATATCCTTAGCTCTATAAGAGAATTACTATAAATATATATTATGTAACATATCAGTACATCAATCAATATATGAAATACAATTTTCTCTCGATTCTCTCTCTCTAATCTAGTCCCTAACCTTCTTCTCTCCTCTTCTTCTCCTTCTTCTGCTTCCCCTACCTTTCCTTTCTCACATCTAAATTGGATTTGTCAGCTTGAGTGTGAAGACTTGTTATGCTTCATGACTCAGGTTCATGACAATTTGGTATCAAAGCAACATACTGATCTAGAGGACAATCCTACTATCACATCCATAGCTCAAATGGGTCATAAGAATAAGACTATTGTGATTGAAGATCAACATCAGCAATTTCGAGAATAACAAAATGCTTAGGAGGTGATCCAAACCTAGATGACTCAAATGATGGAGATGATGAGAACCATCACTGGTCACCTTCAATCCATCACAAAAACAACCCAACCACCATACATACCGTTACCCTAGATTAACAAATATTCACCCATGCTAGCATCAAACACTACCACCATTCCACATTCATCCACTCCTACTACCTTTTCAAACGTGACCAGATGTAATCCCCAATCGTTTGGGGCTGGGGTCTTACCTTTAGCTTAACCCAATTAGCCAAACATCATTATTCCTGCTCAAAAATCAAATGGTTCTCCATCCCATCCAAACATATCCACAACCACCCAAACAACCTTACCCCAACAATTCACCCATAACCAAGCCTACCAGAACTATAACCTAGCTCAAGCACACCTCACTAGAGCAATTCAACTCAAGACCACCCTAACCAACACCTAAAACATTATTGTAATACTCTTATACTCTTTATACATATAATACATATGTATACAAGAATGTCATTTTCCAGGTCATTAGAAAAATTTACCATAATTTTCAAATAAATAATTTATTATTTTAAACATAATTTATTAGATAAACAAATATAAATATGAGTAATTAAATATTAAAATAGCATCTATTAATGAAAATCTCTAAAAAAAATTTACCAAAATTTTATTTGTAATTTGAACATTTCCTAAATCAACCAAAACACAACCTGCAAAATTTTACTCTCTCAATGCACATATATTTTCAATACTCCAACATTTATCCAAAAATGATCAATATCTCAAAACCACTTATATATATACTAAAAGTATTTCAAATATTCTTATTACTTCAAACAAACATTAATTTTATAACATTTTAATATATTAACATAATGTATATACACCTAACATGATTATCCAAAAACAAATATTTACATGTTATGCAATAGGCACTGGCCTTGTGGCAGCCTAATAAACTTCAAGTACTCTCCAAAACTCTAGACTTGGTCAGGTTTAGCAAAGCTCTCCGCCTTTATCTTATCAATTGCACGATGAAATACAATCGCGTTAAGCTACTAGCTTAGCAGTACATTCTTTGATAATAAACATAATTTAAAAATAATGTAATGAGAACTTCTTTAAAACATGTTACGATTAATGCTTTTATGTACACATACTTTCGCAAATTTTATCAAAATATCACAAACACATGCACTGGGTTATTTATATTCAAGTTCTAGAGATATAATTTTGGTCTATCGTGACACCTCTGTGTCTAGCCCCGAAAGTAAATAATATCATAAATAGTGACACCCAGTATCTAGCCCTAAAAATAAATAATATCATAAGTGATGCCCAACGTCTAGCTCTAAAGGCAAATCATATAATAGGCATGCTATACCAATGAAACCAAACACAATTTTCTGGAACATGATATTATATAAGGTAACATACATCATTTCACATTATCACATAACATAGCCAATACGTCATTCATCACTTCCCGCCACTTTTTCCATCATTTCTCTATATTTCTATCATAAACATCACATTCTATGCCACTTACATAATGTGGTCGTACCATACACATTAAATGGTATAAAGCCCATTTTCTCACAATCAAACACAATAATGCCATTGACCATTTTTCAATGGCTTAACAATTCATACATTTTGTATATCACATTTTTTTTAACACATAACTATGCACTTTACATGTGAATACTCACATTAAAGTAGCAGAACGCAAACATTAATATTCAATATAGCATGTCAATTTGATGCAATTTAATGTATAATTATTGATGACAAGGTGGACTTTCAAGAATCCTTCTTGTTTTGCGGTTTGAGTTATTCACTGGTTGACTTGTCACCTACAAAATAAGAAATTAGTGGATCAAGGTCCAGTGGAGAGATTTTGATGTCTAAGTCAGTAATTGCTCTCTCTCTCTCTCAATAAAAAAATGAGCTTTCTTAATTGTGAAAAGGATCCATTTACCTGTGGAGATCTACCTCTATTTATAAATGGGAGGTAGGGGACAACAACTGTATGTGTTAATGGGTTTTCTGGATGTGTTTGAATCTTGTTGGCTGAGTCTGAAGCTCAGTTATGCTAATGGAAAGAGAATACCGAACTCACACTCAAAGGTTGAGAATGACTACAGCTCTTATCTTAAGGAGCTCGGTTTCCTGTTTTGGAACTTCTTCTTTAAGAGCTAGGTTCCATATTTTGAAAATTCTTCTTAAAGAGCTCGGTTCCTTCTTTGGAACCCAAAATCTTGGTAATGCTTGGGTAGTATAAATTACCAAAGTATGTACTAACCTTCACTTATGACAACCTCTAAGCCAAGTTTACTCCTTTTTCTTTATTTTACCAAAATATTCTTCACCTCTTGGATTGAGCAAACCCATACTACTCAACTCCTAACCGCATATAAGTTTAAATAATTCATTAAAAACATAATTCTACTAACTTTAACTAATGAAACTTAAATTATCACATTTAATTTCCGATTTCCAATATTTGCCCTAACATATTTTAATTAGGAATTATATTCTAATCAATTCTAAATTAATTTTTAAGCTAAATTATATCATTATAATCATATTTTAACACAATTTAACCATTCAAATGCTATTTACATCCATTCTTTACAATTTTCACCAAAAAAAACCATAAAATTCATTACTTCTTTTCCCAAACTTCAACCAAACTCATGCATTTCCATCATCCAACCTTGACATCTTTGTTTACACGTCAAATTAACGTCACCCCATACCATTTAAATAATTATCATGCACTCCATCAAAATCACAAATTCTATATAATCTTAAAAATCCATCAAAGGTAACTTAAAAATATAAATTACTTACCTAAACCTTCATTTTTCTTCAAAAACTCCTTAAGTCCCTTGAAATCTTTAAGAAATTTGGTGTGGATGATGGAAGAATAATTTCTCCCTCTCTTGGCTATGGTGGCCGATTTCTCCAAGGAAGAAGAAGAAGATAATTTTGTTTTTTTTATTTTACTTCTTTCTTATTCCTAATCACATATATATAATATAATAATAATATAACTAATTTATTAATTATTAAAAATCCATTATTGCCTCTTCAACCAAAATTTATTTTTAAATTTATTTTTATTTTATTTATTTATCTTTTTACTCTTTTGACTTTTACTATTTATTTTTTAACTTTTCCATTTTTAGTGACATTTATACTTATATATATTTCATTTATATCTTACATATACATTATGTATTTTTTCTCCAATATCTTAATTAACCTTTTAAATTATTTATTTAACTATATTTAATAAAACTATAAGTGTTATAATTGCATAATTTGGATTTCAAGGTCAGGCACTTAAAATTGAGATCAGCTATTTCGATGGCTCAAATCCTAGGACGTGGATCAAGAAACATCATTAATATTTCCAACTATATGGGGTCCTAGAGGAGCATAGGATTGAAATAGCTTCTATATATCTGGGGGGAAAGGCCGGAAGTGTGTTTTGAGGGATGGTTAATGCAAAATCCAAGAAGAAAGTGGAAAGACTTTGCTGAAGCATTATGTGTGTGATTTAGGGAGTTGAAGTTGTTTGAAGTGGTTAAGTCATTCAGCAAATTGAAATAGAAAGGTACGGTGACTAAGTACCAAGAAATTTTTGAGGAGCTAACATCATTATTGTTGAAATATAATCCATGGTCTGATGAAGGCTATTTCGTTTCTGGTTCCATTAGTGGACTAAGTAAGGAACTGAAACCCATGGTGAAACTATTTAACCCAACAACCTTGATTCAGGCTTGTGAATAAGCCAAACTTTAAGAACGATCGGTCCAAGCAATTTTTAGAAAATAACCTACCTTTAAACTATCTAATCCCTCCCCATTCTAGATATCCAAACCCACACACTCTTACCACATAAGCCAAACCCTAAACCAAATACTATTGAGAAACTTAAATTGAACCAAACACTACCCATCATTTTTACCAAACCACAAACTCTTACTCCTTTACCAGCTGCTCCTTGCCAGACTCCTGCCCAATGTTACAAATGTGGAGACCACTATTTCATCGGTCATGTTTGTAACAATAAGCAACTGAGGTTGTTGTGTGGAAAGGAAAAAGAGCATTTCAAAGATCAATTGGAGGATAGTCTAGGGGATGAAGTGGATGTACTGGGAAAAGATACAGTGGAGATTTCAATACATGTCATTGAAGGTACTTAAGCTGCTAACCCTATGAAACTCAAAGAATTAGCCGACAGTAGACCCATCATTATACTAAGTTATAGTGGTAGTACACATAGCTTCGTAGATGGAAGAATGAGTAAGGAGGTAGGGATTAAACCTATAAAATCTAAGACTCTAATGGTGATTGTCGCCAATGGGCAATCTATGATAAGTAAGTGGGAATGTAAAGGGTTTAAATGGCAGATGCAATGATACAATTTTGAATTCGACTTTAGGGTTTTACAGTTGGGAGGCCACAATATGGTAATTAGGGTAGATTAGATGAAACACCACAGCCCAATTCATTTTGATTTTGTGCAGATGAAACTCTTCTTTCGAAGGATGGAGAAGCATAATGAATAACAAGGGTATCAAGGATCTAGGGCATTAGAGCTAATTTTGTCAAAAGGGATACTACAATTGGTGGAAGGAGATGAAGTAAACAACATTTTTCAGCGTTACTCAATTATTTGCCTCCCACATTAGTCACCCAGTTGTCCAATGAGTGAAGGCTCTTTACTAACACTTGGCAACTTGAATGACACATCGACTAATACAACTCCAGTTAGATAGCAACCAGCTAGCACTATTCCACCTACCATTTCTACTATGCTCACTAGATTTGCCCTAATTTTTTACCCTCCTTTAACCTTACTGCCCCATCACACTCACAATCACCCCATTCCACTTATAGATGGAGTGAATCCAGTAAATATCCAGCCTTATAGATACCCACACAATTAGAAAAATAAGTTCGAGAGACAAACTAAGGAGATGCTTTAACAAAATCTCAATAAATCTAGCTCTAGCCCTTTTAGTTCACCCGTGCTTTTGGGTACGAAAAAAGATGGATCTAGAGGTTCTACTTTGATTATCAATAACTTAACCATCTAACCCTCAAAAAAAATTTGCATCCCACTAATCAATGATCTTTTAGATGAATTAGACCATGCCCTCTATTTTTTTAAGCTCAACCTACGATTTGGGTACCATCAGATCCATATAAACCTTAATAAGCTAGCCTTTTGCACCCACAATGACCACAGTGATGCTCTTTGGGCTTACTTATGCCCCAGCCACCTTCCATAGCTTAATGAACATGATTTTCAAACCCTATCTTTGGAAATTTGTTCTGGTTTTCTTTAATGATATCTTAGCACACAGTCCCACCTTATTTGCCATGAAACCCATCTTGAAATGGTCTTGCAATTGGTGCTTGACCACTAATTATTTGCTAAACTCTCATAATTCTCTTTTGCACAAAATAAGGTGGAGTATTTGGGTCGTATTATTCCAAATGAAGAAGTTGGTATGAACCCAAGCAAAATTGAAGCTATGAAAAATTGGCCACGCCTCAAAACTCTTAAGGCTCTAAGGGGTTTACTAGGCTTCACAAGGTATTATAAAAAGTTCATCTAGGGGTATGGCTTAATTAGCATACCACTAACTAAGTTGTTGAAGAAGGATAATTTTGGGTGGGTACCTAGCGCAAAACAAGCTTGTATAGCCTAAAAAAATGCAATGTCCACAATTCCAGTGTTGCCCCTGCCAATTTTTTACCTTCAATTCATTTTGGAGACTGATGCTAATAGTAAAGGCATTGGCACTATGTTGATGCAAGCAAGTAAGTCACTGGCATTCATTAGCAAAGCCTTCGGTGCTCATAATGAAGCCTTATCCATTTACGAGATAGAGCTACTAGCAATCATTTTTGTAGTGGGCAAGTGGCATCACTATTTGGAGTGTGGTCAATTTGTAATTAAAACTGATCATGAAAGTATCAAGTACCTACTCCAGGAACGCATTCACACTTATGTTCAGCAATGAAGCTTGAGAAAATTACTAGGACTCAACTACATGATTATGAATAAACATGGTATGGAGAATAAAGTGGTTGATGCCTTATGTCACATCCGTGATTTTGGAGATATAAAATTTTATATATACTCAATATATATCTAGAGTATATATAACATATACATATAGTATATTAATTGTATATGTTGGATGATTACATAACATACTTAATATATTTTATACAAATATAAGGTACATTTGATGTGTATATAAGATACACATTACTTGCGCATATGTATAATATCCCAAATTTTTTAAAAAGTTCTAATTTTTAGAAATTTAATAAAATAAATTATAATTTAAATGGATAAATTAAATTAATGGTTTTAAATGAAAAATGAAGGGATTTTAAATGAAAAAATGGAATATATATGTGATATATATGTAACATATATACAACATATAAAAGTCAACACTTTTTAAAAGAAAAGTCAAAGTAAAAGGGTATTTTGGTAATTAAATCTTAGAAATTTAAAATTAAAAAAATAATTCAAAAATAAATAATTTTGGATGGAAGATAATATTTTGGGATTTTAATTAATTAATTAAAAATATATTAAAATAATAATATATATAAGGTTGAAAATGTGAGTGGGAGGAAAGAGAAAAAAAAAATTTTTCATCTTCTTCTTCTTCTTTCCTTCAAGGCCGACTTTCATGGCTTCAAGAGAGGATTTTTTCCTTCTTCCCAGCAACCATAATTGAAGAGATTTCAAGGATTTAAGTGAAGTTTTAGAAGATTCTTCATAAATTGGTAAGCTTCTTTACCAATTTTGTCTATTCTATAAAAAAGTGTGTTATGTGAATTTTTGGATTTCATAGTAGCATGATTTAATTGCTTAATTGGATATGAATGAAGTTGTTTTGATTGGTTATTAATGATTTTAAGGTTATATTTAAGAAATGGTTGAATTTAAGTTGAGTTTAGTGAAGAGAGAGAATTTAGGGTTACGGAACATTTGAGTTTTTGAAATCATGAGTATTAATTGTGAAAATTGGTTCCAAATGTGTTATTTTGATGCATAAACAAGTATTTTAAAATCAAATGATGGATTTAGTTAAGTTTGGATAGAGTTTGAAGATGGTAGTATTGATTTAGGGTTTTGGAAAAGTGAATTTTTAAAGAATGATTAATTGTTTGATTTTAGTGCTTAAATCACATTATTTAATGATATAAGTGGTGGAAATAAGATTGAAATGATAATTGGATTGAGTTGGAATGGAGATCCTTCAATGGTGAAGGTTATGTCATTTTAGTATTTTGAGCATAAGCATGTGGTTAATTAATGTAATTAGTTTAAACTTGTTAAAATATATTTGTAATGATATAAATAAACTCAAAACAATAATTTAATGGGTTAATATGGATTTGCTAAGTTAAAGTAAGGAAAGACTTAATTTTTGAAATTTTGTAGGAGTGTTGTTAAATTAAGGTTTGATGTTGAGAATGCCTTAGAATGTGATATTAAATGATTGTTTATGATCACATTTGATATAGACATTGAGGGAGGTTGATTTGCTTCATCCAAGTGATGAAGGGCAAGTTGGAAGGATAGGATTGGAGGTTGTTTTAAGCTTGTTTTGGATTGCTAGTGGAGGTATGTACAAACTTTGAATATAATGTTTATATTTGCATAACATTTGGACTTAACATATTTTAGTTGTTAAGCTAAAATGTGTTAAGCTACTTGGTTCATTGATTGTGTATGAATAATGTGCTATGATATTTGTAATGTCATATATGTGTTAAATGCATTGTGAAAAGCCATTGATAATGGCTAAATTGTGTAAAATGTGAAATATGCATATTATGTGAAAATACCCAAAGTAATTGGGTAATGTAGTGTGAATGCAAAAATGAGATATGTGGAATAATGAAATGAATTGATATTGATAAAAATGAGAAAAATGAGAAAAATGAGAAAGATGTGAAAAATGAGAAAAGTGAGAAAAAAATGTGAAAATAAGGCAATGTGCCTAGATTGAATATGTGGCAAAGAGAAAGAGATTAATAATGAGAAAAATGAATAAATTGTGTTTAGTATGTTATTCAATTTTCAGAATTCTGAGTTTGGCAGCATGTCTATGATTGCCTACTGGCTAAACGCTGGAATGGTGAAAAGACTGGGTCGTAAGCCAGGCCAGCTGATAAATATGATATTTTTTGGGTAAAAAGACTGGGTCGTAAGCCTCAAAAACTGTAGCAATCTAGCCGGGTTAATGACCAAGATACGGAGGCCTAAGGGTCTAGCCGGGTTGAGGTCCAAGTGACTGGAGCTATTACATTATCCATGGATATATTGCCTGCGGGGCTAGACACATGGTATCATTATGGACCAAAGCAGTAACTCTGAAATTTGAATAGCATATTAGATCCTTTTTGGACCCATGATTGTCTTTGTTTTAATGTGAATTATGAATTGTGATACAATTAAGCAATATAATGTTATGAGTTGTGATTATGAAATATTTGAAAAATATAAGAAAGTGGAATGATGTGATATCTATATGCATTGTGCATTGACATTACATTTGGACTATATTGTTATCAAAGTTTGTACCACTAAGCTTTGGCTTAGCGTGATTGTAATTCGTCGCGCAGGTGTCATGGACGTTTTGGTAGAGCCATAGAGTTCTACTAGACCTGGTCGGGTCTAGGTTTGTATTTATTGAGCTTGAAGAGTTTTTCAATACATCAAGATTAGAGCTAGTTTCCAGCATTAGATATTTGATATTACAGTATATTTTGATATTATATATGTTATGATATGTTTTTGAAGTATATAATGTAAATTGTAGAGAATGATTTGAATAATTTGTTTAAGTTGGGATCTTATATGTGATGTTGATATATATACCTATATATAAGTATTTTGAGAAAATATGGAGAAATTGAGAGGTATTGGTGAAATAGTGAATTGATTTTATTTGGAGTGTTTATTTAATGCAGATTGTGTTTTGTTGAATTTTGAAAACGTCCAAATTATAAATAAAACTCTAGCGAATTTTTTCCAGAGATTTTCATATAAAATGTTATTTTGGGTTACTATAGCAGGTAAATAATATTTATATATTATTTAATTTTATATATTTAGTATTTAAAATTTTAAAAAATGTGAAAATTTTTATTAAATCGGTCTGTAATATTTTTATACCGTATATGCGTATTTTACATATGCTGAA
Source organism: Garcia nutans (assembly GCA_947685225.1). Taxonomy (NCBI): domain Eukaryota; kingdom Viridiplantae; phylum Streptophyta; class Magnoliopsida; order Malpighiales; family Euphorbiaceae; genus Garcia; species Garcia nutans. Next base: position 6,436,136 of record CANTUV010000024.1, on the reverse strand, counting down.
AATATATATTGTACGTATATAGGGTATAAAGGTATTACGCCTTATCTAGATGGGATTGATCTCCAGAAGAGTTAGCTGATTGATTTTTTCTAACATCTGTAGTGGTTCCCTTGTGGTTATAGGAAGTATTGGGGGAGTTATAAGGGTGATTCTACCTGTCAATCTTTAATCCATGCCTTACTAGTCAACTTAATAGCCAACCCTCCTTATAGCTATGTTAATGGAGTCTTGAGATACAAAGGTAGAATTGACATTAGCGATAGAAAGGAGCTAAAGGACCAAATTATATTTGTTGCCCATGACTCTTCATTAGGTAGTCATTCTACGATTGTATGTACATACAATGAAACCTCATTTTTATTAGGTTGGACTCAAAAGTGATGTTGACCAATGAGTTATAGATTGCTCTATTTCCCAATAATGTAAAAAGGAAACAGTGGCATATCTGGGCTTGCCTGACCCTTACTTATGCCTTCACAGATTCAGGATCCTATTTAAATGGACTTTATTGAATAACTTCCAACATCAGAGGGCAAGGATACTGTGTTGGTGGTGGTGGATCGATTTTCAAAATCATCCCATTTCATAGGTATTAGTCACCCATTTACAGTGGAAAAGGTGGCTAAGATTTTCTGAAATGAAGTGTTAAAGTTGCAAGGATTCCCTAGTAGCAGCATCACTTATAGAGACAAAATGTTTACATGCCTATTTTGAAGGGAACTATTCAAGCTAGTTGAGGTGAAATTCAATTTTACCACAGCATACCATCCTCAGAGTGATGGCCAGAAAGAGCGCGTCAACAAGTGTTTAGAGGGTTACTTAAGGTGTTTCTACTTCAAAAAGCCAGAGACTTGGGCAAAGTGGTTAGCACTTGCAAAATACTGGTACCATACAAATTTTCGCTCCAGCTTATGCATGACTTCTTACCAAGTATTATATGGTATTCCTCCAACTCCTTTACCTGTGCTTCCAATTCATACCACCGATGTTGCATCTGTTGAAGAACTCCTTAGTGAACATGAACAAATGATAAAGGCCTTAAAAGACCACTTGGTACAATAACAAAATAGGTTGAAACAATTTTTTGATGCTAAACATTCGAAGAGATAATTTTTTATGAATGACTTGGTGTACCTTAAGCTTCAACCTTATCGATAAGCCACCGTGGCTATACTCAAAAAATGTGAAATTGGCTACCAAATATTTTGGCCCTTATCAGGTTATTGCTAGAATTAGTCATATTCCCTACAAGCTCCAACTCCCTGCCACTGGTACAATTCACCCTGTGTTCCATGTGTCACTCCTTAAAAAGTACATTGGTGCAGGCGCTGCCCCTAGCTCAGAATTGCCTGAACTCAATAAGATCAATAACTTTGTGGTGGAACCCTTGGCCATTTTAGACAATAAAACCATCACAAGGAAGAAGATGGTGGTTCCATAGGTGTTGGTCCATTGTGCTCACCTCAGTCCTTATAAGGCTACTTGGGAAGACTCAACATTCATGAAAGTTCATTTTCTAGCCTTCTTCCTTAAGACAAGGAAGATCATCATGGAAGGGGTATTGCAAGACATCAGATCCAGGGAAGAGAGATGATGGGCTAAGCCAACTAGAGGAAGAGTAGTGATCCAGTAGCAGTTGGAGTGATAATGAAATTCAAGAAGAAACTTCTTCTGATGATTGCATCAATGATAGTGAGTAGTTATTAAGTTAGTTAGTGCATAGAAGTTAGTGAAAATAAAATAACAACTGGAAATTATTAACTCTATAAGAGAATTACTATACATAGATATTATGTATTAGATCAGTGCATCAATCAATATATAAAATACAATTCTCTAAATTCTTTCTTTCTGATCGAGTCCTTAACCTTCTTCTCTCTTCTTGTTCTTCCCCTTCCTTTCCTTTCTCACGTCTAAATTGGAGTTTTCAGCTTGAATGTGGAGACTCGTTATGCTTCATGACTTAGGTTCATGACAATATATATATTGAAAAAATAATATTTCCCAATTTATCTTTAATTGTTTTTTTGAAAAAATAAAAATAAAGGGGTCAATTCTACTTTTTAAGAAAGGAAAACTAAGGGTGTGTTCACTTATAGAAAAAGTAAGCTTGTTTTCTAGAAAATTTTTCTATAAAAAATAGAAATAGAAGATCATGTTCATATAGCCTAATTTTCTAAAATTAAAAATAAAAAACATATTTTCAGTTTTTTGAAATTTAAAAAGAAACTAGAAAATAAATTTTTCATGTTTTCCAATTAATAAATCGGCACCAAAATTTTTGGTTGTTTGAATAATCTCATTGTGGTCATGGGATCGAAACCCAACTATACATATTTTGTAAATATAAAATTTATATCTTAAGAGTGTTGACCCTCATAAATATTTTTTTTAATTTCAATTCATAATATTCGTTTTGCACAAATATAGTTAATAATGAGATAAATTCTTATCACTTAATTATTTTAATTTATATTTTTTTTATCTATCTTGTATATAATAATAAGGAAATTGTTTCAAAAAAATTAAAAAATAAAATTATTTTCAAATTTTCTTTTTTTTTTCTTTTAAAAATTTACAATTTCCAACTTGAAATTTTAAAAATACTCCATTTCTTTTTATTTTTAGTTTTGTTTTTCCATTAATTATCAATTTATTTTTATTTTCTTATAATTTATATGTAGACTGATATTATATATATTAATTTTAAAAGTTTGTGAAATAATTTCTTATTTTTATATTTTTTTCATAAAAAAATTATTTTTAATCTTCTTTAGATAAATATATTTTTAATTTTTTTGAAAAAATTATTTTTCATTTTTATCAAATAAACATATTTTTCTAATTTTTTAAAATAAAAAATAGTTTTTCATTTTTACTAAATGAACACATTATCTAAATTTTCTAAAGATATTTTTAATCTTCTTTAGATAAATATATTTTTAATTTTTTTGAAAAAAATTATTTTTCATTTTTATCAAATAAACATATTTTTCTAATTTTTCAAAATAAAAAATAGTTTTTCATTTTTACTAAATGAACACATTATCTAAATTTTCTACAGAAGATAAATATTTTAATTTCTTAGAAAATGAAAAATAGAAAACTAAAACGGTTTTCTATAAGTAAACACACCCTAAAGTTTAAGATTTTAAATAGTATACTTTTTCATTTGAAAAATGAGGAGTTTTGATTGAGTGATAAAAAAAATATTAGGGTTTTGATTTTTTTTTCCACCGTAAAGAAAATGTTTTTTTTATATAATTATTGTTAGGAAATACGTAGATAACTAATTAATTGAATTAATCTTATCTTATTAAAAATATGATTAAATTTATCATATTCAATTTAGGATTAACTTCATGATAGTTGTAAGATTATATTCTTATCCAAAGTCTACTTACACCATAATATATACACATTATGGGTGGTGTATGAGAGACAATTTATAATAAAAAAAATTTCTCATTTTTCTTTTTCTCTATTTATCTTCTTTCTTCTCTGTATTTATAACACATTATCAATATGATAATCTATATTAGCTTATTCATTCTAAGTATTCAAATTCATAAACTACAATACTCAAGAATTTCATTAGCAATATGAATTTAGGTACGCTTACACATTTAATTTAAAACTTTTTAATTATTTAACATGATTGATCTAGGCTTAATTGAAATTAGCTAAAATTTTCCCTAATAAGTGGTATTAGAGCCCCCCATATTAAATTAGTAAAAAAAAATTCATAAGATTATAACTTAAATATTATTTTGTACATAAATTATTTTGTTTCATTTTTGCAATTTTTTTATACGGTTACATGGTACAGCTTTTAATCAATCCATATTATTTGTTTTTTTGTTCGCTAGCTGATATTAGTATAATGTTGATAACTTGTTCTAGTTTATCGAAATTTGGTATTAATTAATAAGTTGTTGATCAGTTATTGATTATTAATTTTTCAACAATCTTTATTAGTATTAATTGCAGTACATTCATTTTTTAAAACATATTCACATCTATACTAATAATTTATTGGTTATTAAAGCCTTCAATCCTTGTAATTTTTTTTTTGGACCAAGTAAATTATTATTATATGTATTGTTTATATATATGTATATATATACATATAATGTGGTTTTAGTTTGAACATATAGTTGAATTACTATTTATATATATAAACAGTATATATGTTTATAATAAGGAACAAATAAATTTTAAAATTTTACTTGTGAAATTTAAATTTAAATATGCCTTTATAGTTATTTTTGTGTTTATGCCTATATATCTAATAATTTAATATAGTGTATGAAAATAAAAAAGATATAAAAGTATGAGTAAAAATTTGTAGATTAAAGTGAAGTTGGTAAATAAATTGATGTTTATTATGATTTGATATAATTTTAGAGTTATGGTATTTAAACTCTGATTATATTTTTTGTTCTTATTTATTTAATAAGCTCTGTAATATATCTAATTTATAATTTTTATTTAAATTTAGTATATTTATAATGTTAAGTCTCATAAGAATTTAATTTATTACTCTTAATATTTTCTGAAGAAATTATTCGTTATGGATACTTGATAATAAGATTCATCTCAATATTATAAATTTTAGAGATATTATAAATAAATAAAAAATTAAGCACCCATGTAGGATTGCTTAAAAGTAATAATTTTTCTTTGATTATTCATATAAGAAATTTAAAAATGAGTATCTTATTATTAAAGATTTATTGCAGTGTTTTTTGAGAATTTTAACTTTTCATGCTTCAAATATTCTCCATTAGTTGTAATATTGAGAATACGGATTTACAAAATATTTTAAACTAATTTTTTGTTTACCTATAGCTAGATAAAATTTTTAGCTTTTGATAAAAAAAAATCATCAAACTCATCTAAATAACTTAACATTATTTCTTGAAGTAAACGTGATATTTCTCAAGATTATGGACAAGATTTTATAAAAAGGCTCGTAGTGAAAATATTTTTACTACCAACTTTGAAAGTAAAAGTGATAAAAAGATATATATTGGCACAACTCTAATAATTTTTCATGATCAAAATATATTTTTTATAATTAACATTAGCTGAAATTAATATTAATTTAATATCTGATTCTGCAAATATGATTAAAGTCTCCAGAAGAGTTTAGATTATATTCTGAATTTGAACAAAATTATATATTGATGATGCATTATTTTCTAGTAGATCTAGAAAAAATTTACTAAATTTTAAATAATACGTCGTAATGAATATCCTATTAAAACAAAGTGAGAGAGATATTGAATTTTTATGCATCGTCTTTACAAATTTGAACCAAAAGTTTATATTAGAAATTTTTTAACTTTATTAATAGGATTATACTCTACAAAAATAATAATGGTTGAGATGCACTACATGCATAAGAAGTATACAAATCTCAAAATTTTTATACTTTAGCATGATCGCCTTGGTCATCTAGGTTCAAATATGAAGCAACGTATTATTAAAAATATAAATAAAAATCCATTGAAAAATTAGAAATTCTTTTATCTAATGATTGTTTTTGTGTTTTTGTACTCAAGGCAAATTAATTATGAGATCTTCGTCATCTAAATTATATTTAGAATCTCTTGAATTTCTATAAAAAAAATAATAATAAATGGGGTATTTATGGCTATATCCATCCATCTTATAGACTATTTAGATACTTTATGATTTTAATTGATGATTATTTATTAAGATTTTATGATCAATTATTATTATTGTGCTTATGAAATCAAAACTTTCTATATTCGCTTGGATACATGCTATTGTTTATGTTGCACATTTAATTTGTATTTGATTATCTGCACATCACAAGTTTTCACTTTACAACTTGTACTTAACTAACATAATATATCTTATTAAGAATTTGTGATATTAAAATTTCTTATTGTATTGTATATGTTCTTATTGTAACCTCTCAAAGAAATAAAATAGATTATCGATATTATCTTATTATTCATATAGGTTTTGATTGTTTACATGTTATTAGATATTTTGGACCTTTAATAAGAAATTTTCGAGAGCACGATTTTTAGATTATCAATTTGATGAATTAGTTTTTCTATTATGAGAGAAAGATAAATGAATATAGCTAAAAGCAAAAGAGATTAATTAAAATACATCAATCTTGTTCATTCTTAATATATGTATAAATTAATGTGCACTTGAAGTTCGAATAATAATTCATTTGTAGAATAAATCAGTTGTTAGATATCTTTATAGAAACCAAAGATCACTAAATATCATATTCTAATGGCTAATACTCCTAAAAGAATGATTGTCCCTGTAGGACATCTTATGAATATGATACTAAATAAATCTCACATATGCTAGAAGCATGGAATTCCTATTGGTTTAAAATATTATTCTTTGAAAAAAGAGAAAATTAATAATTTTAAAATGACACTCCTGAAAAGGTCAAAAGTAATATAGATCAACAATCACATATTTCTAGAAAAGTAACACCATAAATGGTTCTGATACTGAAAATTTATGATATCTCACTAAAATCTAGAAATATGTGGGAAAAAGATAAAATTATTATTGATAATATGCTCAAATGTATAGTTTATGTTGAAATTATCGAAATATACTTGAGTTTAAAAATATTTAAAAATTTTCATGTCAAAGTGATTGGCCAAAATGGAAAGAAGATATCTAAGCTGAGCTAGATTCATTTGCTAAACATTCAATATTTGAACTAGTTGTCCAAACACTAAAGGTTGTCAGACCTATGGGGTATTATATGTAAAAGAAATGAATCAAATGAGGCTATGAAAAGATCACATTTTCTCTATTATAAATATAATTGCTTTTAAAATTAGCTTAACAATCCCTGAAGGGCTCGACATTATATTATAACAACTTACTTATATAGCTCATAAGAGAAATGAGTTAAATAAAACTGTGAAATACAAGGCACAACTTATGGCACAAAAACTTTCACAAAGTCCTTATATAAATTATGATGAGATATATTCAACTATCATAGATGTTATTACCTTTTGATTTTTAAGTTATTTGACAGCCTCTGAAATCATCAACATATATTTGATGGATGTTGTGGCCGTTTACTTATATGATTCATTAGATAATGACATATATATATGAAAATTCCTAAATGATTCAAGATGCATGAATCATCAAGATGAGTGAAACATATAATACATTGACAAATATACTATATTGAGTTCTAAAGATCTTAGTATGAGCTAAAGCAACCTAGGTGGATGAAGTACAGTCATCTCAATGAATAATTAGTGAAAAATATATATGAAAATAATCATCTTTGACCATGTGTTTTTATTAAAAAGATAAATTTAGAATTTACTATAGTTACAGTTTATATTGATAATTTAAATATAATGGGAACTTAAAAAGAAATCTTAATTTCTGCAAATTATTTAAAGAATAAATTTGAAATGAAGGATCTTGGAAAAATAAAATTTTATCTTGAATTTCAAGTTGAATATCTGTCAAAAGAAATTTTTATCCATCAATCATCAAACTTGAAAAAATTTTATATGGATAAATCTTATCCACTAAGCATTTCGATGATTTATCATTCTCTTGATGTAAAAGGAGATCATTTTCGCCCACAAGAAGATAATAAAAAGATTATTATTCTTGAAGTACCATATCTTAGTACAATATAAGCATTTTTATATTTGTTAACAATACAATATCAGATATTGCTTTTGCAGTTAACTTGTTTATATTGTTTAGTTCTGCACCAATTAGAAGGCATTAGAATAGAGAGAAACATGACCTACGCTATCTACGTGACACATTTGATATAGGTTCGATTTTGCCGAAGGGAATAAAGTTTGAATTGGCAAAATATGTTAATGTTGAACATTTTTTTGATCCTCATAAAGCTCGGTCTCAAACAAGTTATGTCTTCACATACAATGATACTACTATTTTATAGCGATATCTGAAGCAAACAATCACTACTATTTTATCAAATCATTTAAAAATATTAACTATTCATGAAGCTAGTTGTTAATATATATAGTGAGAATCACAATCATACATATTAAAAGGAATATGTGAATTACCCATATAAAGCAATAAACCAACAATATTATATGAAGATAATGCAACATATATTATACAAATTAAGTGAGACTGGATAAAAGGTGACAATGACTAAATATATATTGGCAAAGTTCTTTTATACTCATGAACTCATAAATGAAGAAAAAATCGATATTTATAAAGCTCATTCAAGTGACAGTCCAACAGATTTTTTCACAAACACTCTGTCGACACCTGTCTTTAAAAGACATGTACTTGGATTGTGTTTAATTACACTATCTTAGTTGGATGCATTTTTTAAGAAAAGTTACCAATGACTACTATACTCTTTTTTTCGATAAATTTTTATCCCACTGAATTTTTTTTAGCAAAATTTTAACGAGACATATTCATAGAGATAATCATCCAAGGAGAAGTTTTAAAAAATATATAAATAACTACTTAATTTGATTAACTTTATCAAGATTATAATTAACTTTATTCTATTCAGATTAAGATTAACTTTATAATAATTTTAATCTTTTATTTTTATCTAAAGTCTACTTACACTGCTAAATATTCATTACGAGTGATATATAAAAAATAATTTATAATAAAAAAAATTCTCATATTTCTTTTTCCTTAACTATCTTCTTTCTTCTCTATATTTATAATAATTATATAATTGTTACTTGTTTTATAATCTATTTTTAGCATATGCATTATTGATATCAATAAGAGATATGAGGAAAAGTATAAATTCTTTCCTCGTGTACCCAAATCAATAATTGAACTAAATTATTATTATCTTTGAATTCATTATAACTATTATATTATATGCATATAAAACATTTTACCACGAATACTAATATGGTACAAAGAAAGCAATTTTTCTACAAAAAAAAAAAAAAAAAAAAAAAGAAAGCCATTTCATTATACTTTTCCAACTACTTGCTCCAATTAACTAATTTTATCACATTTTTAACACATTCAATGCATATAAATATAATTCAAAGATGAGGAGCAAGAATAAATTGGGTTGCAAGTTCATCAAACGAAGTTGCTAAGGAAAGCAAACAACAGCACTATCAAAACCCAGAAAATAAAAGGAAATTCTAATTTCCAAAACCGGAAAAGAATTTACTTCAATGACTATAAATCATGCCCAACTTTAATGAACATATATGAAGCATTAAAAAAATTACTTTCTTTTTTTATTTTTATTTATTTATTTATAATTTTTTTCTTATTTCATCCTGTTCAAAGAGACAGTGAACAACAACCATTACCCGATAAAATAACAATGTAATACAAAACAGAACCAAATTAACAATTTTTTTTTATATAATACCAAATTAACAAATTTTAGTAGCATAAGCAAACACAAAACTAGTAAGCAAGCAAGCAACTACAAAAATCATGCAAATAAAAAAATCACCAATTGGTAGTGTATATAGATAATTGTTGCAACCAATGAGTTTTGTCGTTGGTACTCGAACCTCGTTAGAGTCAAAATTTAGACAGTGTCATGAACAGCAACCAGGGCAGCGAATCAACCCATTTTCATTACAATCTTCACATCTTCTCAGCTGCTCTTCCTCCATATCAAACACTTTCCTACTTCCATTGCAATTTGGGCATGGCACAAATCTTGCATCCCCACAATTTTCACAGACCAATTTAGGATCTTTAACAGGAATACCTTCTAAAAGATTTGCTAATTCTCCAACTTCATTGAGCTGCTTTATCTCCTCCACTCCACCAACATGGTTTCCTCTGATGAACACTTGTGGCAAGCTCAATGCTTTCCCTTTAAGCTCACTCTGCAACTCTTTTCTGTAAGAAGAATCCATCGAAATGTCCCTTTCATCTACTAGAACTCGAAAACCCCTTAATATCATTCTAACTGCACAACAATCTTCATAAGTTTTTCTAATTCCTCTTAAACTTGTATAATATAGAATAATTTTGTTCTCTGTGTTGTGAGAAAATAACCCATTTTTCTGGGATGATAAAGAAGAATAATTCATTGGACTAGAGCCTACTGATCTTACAGGTTTGGACTCTTTAGTATAACCTAATTGCCTTGATGACAATGCACGCCTGTAGCTCGAGACCACATTTGGATCCATGTTAGAGAGAAATGATTCCTCTGATAAATGTTTCCACAATGGCTTTGACAATGAAAATGACTTCTCAACTGCAATTTCTGCAGATCTCACGGAATCAAAAGAATCATTAATCTTTTTAACAGACTCATCAAAACCCATATGGTGAAATGAGCTGGATTTGCAGGAAAGCTGAATATCATGATCAGAAAATGATGATTTTGGATTCAAATCAGAGCTATCCAATTGGAAATCAAAGTCATCATCAAGACCATCCATGAGTTCCCAAGTGTTGATAACTGAGTCAGGGGAAAAAGACTCACCCGGGTCGGCTGGTATTTGGGTTTTATGAGCTGTAATCTTTGTGGATTTTGGTGGTGATTGAAGCTGAACAGGGAGATTCTCAACACTCAATTTGGAATTTTTGGGTTCAATTAGGAGGAGAGAGCCATAAGTGGTGGAAGTGAGAGAAACAAGATGGTGAGAATCACCTTTTCTTGAAGGTGGGTGATGAACAAGAGGGGTTTGAAGAGACAGAGCTCTAGGAACAGGAGGTGAAGAATACTGTGGAGAAGAAGAAGCAGTAAATAAGGAGCTGTCTTGAGAAGGAGAAGCAAAAGAAGGGTTATCTTCAGGGTGATTGTTCTTGCTCTTGGGGAGAAAAGTATTGGGTCTTGAAGCAGAACAGCCCATGAATGGAGAGAAATACAAGAAATTGGTACGTCTTTGTCTATCTTTTTTACTTTCTTTCAAGAATCTAGACCGTTCTTTTTGCTTGTTCTAAATTCTTCTCTCTTTTTTTCTTTTAACTTTGCCTTTTCTTTTCTTTTCTTGTTTGGGGGTCTGTGTAGTTTATAGGTGAAGAAGAAGCCTTTCGAGAAGATAACTTTGTAGTTTTCAAAGATCTTAATTTTTTTTTTAAATAATTTGGTATTCTAATATATGTTGATTTTTGGAGGCACCCTTTTGAGAACGGATTATTGTGGGCTTTTTAGAGAGAGAGGATAAAAAGTGACAGAAGTGGGAGCAAGCAAGTTTGATGTTGATGCCATGGAGAGAGGGAATTAGTTGGCAAGAGATAGCTTCCAAGGGAGTTGGGTGCGGTAGATGATACATATTAATGATTTTCTATTTGTTTTTTGGGTCGTGAAATTCTGATTTTATTTTTTATTTTTTCTTAATTAGTTAACAAATATAATTATGTAAGTGTGATTGTCAGAAAATGGATGCAGAATTTGGCATTAATTTGAACCAAGATATGGGTTTGTTAGTTATGTGCTGTCTTTGCTACATTTGGTTGGGTCCCAGGTTATATTTTTTGTTAAATCGTTTTACCCAAATAAATATTGATTTTTTTTTTCAGAAAAAATATTGGACATTTTGAAAAATGCATATAAAGGGTTTCTTTAAAAAGTACTTTTTTCACAAAAAAAAAAAATTGTAAAATTAATTGAAAATTAAAATTGTAATTTAGCTATATTAAAAAATAATTGCGTTTCTTTTTATTAAAAAAAACATATTAACATTAATTTTGCTTTAGAATATGAAAAAAGGAAACGTTTGAGCTCATGAAAATATTTTTAATGTATTATTAAATATTAAACAAGTATATTATTCATTTATTAATAATTGAAGAGAGAGAACACTTTTTCATAATCATCTAAAAAATGACATAATATGAATAATAAACTTTGGCATAAAATGGATAGTATACCATGTATTTATTATTAGTAGTTTTATAATTTTTTGGTAGCAGTTTTATAAGTTTTTTTTCTTTTTTAATTTTTAAAATCAAGAAATTTTTATTTTGAACAAATAAAAGCTTTAATATTAAAATTAAAATTTTTATACCAATAAAAAAACTTTAATATAAAATTTTGCAAATCAATTCCTATATTGCTGTTTTAAAAAAAATCATATATTTATAAGTACGATGTTTTAATTAAAAAAACATTTTGCTGATAAACTTTTAAAATATTTTCAAATGTCAAAGATATATATGGACAATATTGTTTAATTTTGTCTAAACTAAGCTGCCAAAGCGCACAAATTTAATTATTATTATTATTCTGTTATAAGTTTATAATTAAATAAAACAATTTTGTTATTATTTTTTTTAAAAGAAAGAAAATTTTTTTGGCAATGGCCGGAAGGTCATTATCTAATTCAAAACGGGTCTCTTTCAAAGTCAGTTTCGAAAAGCATGCCAAATCGTATTTTCTACATCATCATCGTTTCTACTTCTTCTTTCTAATTATATGAATTTGCCCTATCATTCATTTAATACTTTTTTTTTAAAAAAAAGTCAATATTTACAAATCAATAATTAATTTAAATTCAAATCTGAAAATTTTTAACTTTAAATTTATTATAATTTGCTACATAATTTTTAGTCAACTATTAGAAAATAGAAATATATTGATTATTTAGAATTAACACAATTCGTCTCATGACGAAAATCAATAAAAAATTTGTTGCATCGAAAGTGTCATTATATAAAATTAAAAAAATTAATTACATTTTTTTATTTTACTGTTATCATTGTTATCATCACTACATTAAAAATATTATTAAAATTTTTTAAAGAATTATGTATAGTAATTAATTTATAAAATGAGAAAATATTTTAATAATGATATTGAAAAGAAAATAAAATAAAAATATGTGTAATAAGTATACATATACATATATATATATATTCGATTTACCAATTTAATTTTTTTGAACAGAAAATTTACCAATTTAATTCATAAGATAATAAAAAAAAAACTAAATTATTAGTGTAAATTAATATTCTCACACGTTAAACTAAAAGGACACTAAAATCTTTTGACATTCCCAAGGAAGTCTTGTCTCTTTCTATTACACATATTTAATTTAAAGAAAAGAGAAACCTTCAAATATTGCAATGTTCCCTAGAGACTAATTTAAAAAAGAAAAAAAAAACCTTCCAAGTCAGTAAAAAATTATAAGAAGTAGTATCAAATTTAATATTACAATGTTTCCTAGATATTAATTTTCATTCACTTATTTCGATCCCTTTGCCGTCGAACAAATATTAATAACTCATATTATTTACAATTAATAGTAATTAATAGGTTGGTGGTTCAATCTCCATCCTCATGTATATGTTTTTATGCTATTTATGTATATATTGAATCTTATGTGGGTGTTTTTTTTTCATTATTTAATTAAATTTAGCAAGTGCTAACCAAATTATCCATATTTGTTCTTTATATATGTGATTTTCCTTATTAGAAGCAAAGCAAGTACACAATCACAAAAACTACTTAATTATCATGATTCTAAATTGATATGGATGTTGTTGGAACCAATTTGCCTTTTCACTTTATTTGTTAATAATGACAAAAACATAATGCAAGAATTAATTTCATTACCAAGAGGATTTATTTATTTTTTGAAAAGTTAATCGGAGTATAATTTTTATGAATTTTCTAATAATTACTTAAAAATTAATTTATAATATTTTATTTCTAAACTCAATAATAATAATAATAATAACAACAACAACTTGCTTCTAATGGTATTTCAATTTCTAAACTTACATCGCCTGCATAAATGACTTTGAAAACTTAGATAGTATATATGTTTAAATAGTCATAGGACTGCACCTTTTGTGAATGCAATTTTTTTATTGTGTGATAAAAAATTTTGTGAAAGATTATTGAAAATTAAATATATAATCTCGCTATAAATATAAAAATTTAAATTACTTATTTTTAATTGTTTATATAAATTAATAATTTCAATTAAAAAATTATTATATATAAAATATTTTATATTTATATATTAATAATTTATTAAATATATAATATTTTATCTTTACATATTAATATTATTCAGTTATAAAATTTTAAATTTATAGTGATTAGTAATTATTAGTATAGTTATGAAAATAAAATTAAAATTTGAAACCAACTTTCTATCTTTATATCAATAGTTTCAATTAACAAATTAAACTTTCTATTTTTATATCAATAGTTTCAATTAATAAATTATGTTATAAAAAAATAATTTACTATAAATTTAATTCTTTTTTTTCAAATTTTACTATTAAATAAAATATATTATAATAAAATAATAAAAATTAATATTTTAAATTATATTTTCAACATATAAAATATATTAACTTTTATAAAATAAAAATTTTAATTTTAATTATAAATAACAAATAACACTCACAAAAATTTATAAAAAAAGTAAAATATATAAAAAATATATTAATAAAAATCATTAAATAAAGTTTACATTATTAACACAAGAAAAATAAAGTTAAAAAATATTTATATTATTATATAAATATTCTGCAGATATTACATATATTTTTATGTATATTATGTAAATGTTGTGTGTATATTATATATTTGTGTATTGTATATATAATACGTAGATGTTTTATGGATGTTGTAAGCATATTTTGTGAATATAAAATTATAAAAAATAAAGTTAAAAAATATTAAATAAATTTTATAGATATTATGTAAAATAAAAAATAATGTTGAAAAAGGTAAAAGTGAAAAAAAAAAAAGCGCCCTAACATAGAAAGGCAACAAAACTTCATGATCGTATGACCGAAATAGAAACACTGAAATCACATAATGTAATGTTTAGAAATTTTAAGTATTAATTTTCTGCATTAAATACGTATGTATATGTATGTGTATCGAATTGATTATAATATTATATGTGGTTTGAGTATTTAAAATTAGTAGAAATAAGGTTGATTAAACTCTAAAAGCTGAAAAATTAAATCTGGCTATGGATTTAACTGGTATTTTTGAAAAAAAAATTTAAAGAAGCAAGAAATTATAAAAATACTCTTATAATCCTAAAATAAAATTGTATCGCAATTGGAGTATGAAATATGGATAATGAAGCTTTAAAATAGTTACTTTTATGATTTTTACGGAGTTAAAAATCAAATTAAGAGTTAATTAAAGATGGTAGATATACCGAAATAATAGTATGAGTAAATATATGAGATTAAAACCCTAAATACAAAAAATGAGAGAGAGAGAGGAAGAAGTCAACTTGACTTTTACTTTTTTTTCCTTCTCCAACCCATAGCCAACATCTCCATCACCACCATCTTCTCCACTCTAAAAAATATTTATGTGGGTATAATCTCATAGAATTATAAATCATACCGTGAGTATAAAACAAAAATTATTTCACCCAAATACTACAGCTTGAGACTATATATAGGAGTGCTTCATTTGAATAAAAAAGAATACAAATTATATTTAAGAAAGATTTCTAATTACTTGGTCAAAAGAAATCAGAAGTCCTATCAAACAAATCTTCCTAAATAATATCAAATTAGGAAAATAAGCTTCCAATAAGAAATCAATTCCAATAAAGAAATCATTTTCTAAAATAAGAGTAATTAGAAATAATAAAACTACTTAAATAATTAAAAGTCATCTTAAAAATTCAGAATTATTAATTGAATAAAAATTGTAATAACTCAAATTTTAAATTATTTTAAAATTAAAAAATATAAAAAAATTAAAATTAAAATATATATTTATAAGAGAGAGAAAAAAAGAAGGAAAAAGAAAAAAAAAAGAAAAGGGAAAGAGAGAGAAAGAGCAAAAATGAGGAGAGAGAAAGTGAGAGGGAGAGAGGGGCGGATCGATTTTTCTCCTATCTACCGTCATCCGATCATCATTTATCGATAACTCCTACACTATTGGAAAGCCCATCATTCGGTGAGTCTAACGTCACCAAGATCGACGCCCTCCGACGATGGAACACTGTTCACGCACCGTTCGTAGCTCTCTATGTAGTCCCACCGCTGACGAATTTGACTAAAGTTTTTGCCCATTTTCGACCTCCTTTCACGAAGATTTAGATATCATTTGACTCCTCTCCTCATGAGCTTCATTTTGATATATTATTTACAAAATATAGAGCACATGTTAGGGTGGCTGGAATCCAATCACCGTTCCGGTGAGGGTGACACTATTCTGGTGACAGAAATATAATTTAGGCATAAAAATAAAAAAAAATAAAAAAAATAAGAATAAGCAATTATTAATAAATAATTAATGTAGAAGAAATTATTTAGGAGTTTAAAATAAATTCAGAAAAAATAATTTTAATTAGATGATTAATTAAATATATTTAAAAGAAAGTATGAGTAAAATAAAATGAAATGAAATGAATAATTGAATAAAGTTACTTATTATAATTTTTTTATTATTTATTTTTTATAAATTTATAATTAGATAATAAAATGAATTATGAGTTATGATAATAATTTTAGATATAATTGTCGCACGTGGGATAACAGGGAGCCGGCGGAATATTATAGATTTAATTAATTTTTGTCTGCTTATCTTTAATTATTATTATTTATTAGGTGTATTAGAGTTATCACCAATCAATTATAAGGTTTGATTAGACACCAATTAATGGTCTGCATTTCTAAATTCGGAGTATTGATTATGTATAAGGAAGAAAAAAATATCCTATAATGCCCAAAAATTGATATTATAATTATTATGATATTTTATTATCTACACGTTTTATTTGTAATAGGAATTATTTTCACTACCTGAATATAAATTCTAATTATATTTTATTATTCTTATTTTTTGACTATTGTGTCTACTGTCTGAAATTTTTTTTATTAAATTTTATTATTTTTAATAATTCTATTATCTTTGTAGACACATATTTAATTTATTAGTTAATTACTTAATTCTTATATTCAGTACCTGAATATAAGTATTTTAATGTTATTAAATAGCTTAATATTTATTAATTTTATTGTAATTATTTTTAAATTATGTCTACTCCATGGACATAATTGTTCTAGTTCTATATTTTATTAAATATTTTTATAAATCTTTTATTTTTATAATTTGTTAATATATTTTTAAAAGGATATTTTTTTTATTAAAGTGGACTTGAATTCAAAAATTAATTTTGAATGCCTATATATCCATACGATGGAATCAAAATTCTCATAGTTCAAATGATTTTTATTGATACTATGCTATTGTCGTTACTATTATATCCACTTCTTGGAAAAAATCTTTTAATTTATCATTTTATTCGAAAAATTATTTTTAGTTTATTATATATTAATAATTATATTCACTTTCTGAATATAATTATTGAGTTTATTAACTAAATATTTTTATTATATATGTCTATTTTTGCATACAAATTTTAGATTTATTTGACAATTATTATACTCACGATATGAGTATAATAATTTATTATTATTTTTATTAAAATAAATCTTTTTTATTGTAACTAATTAATAATTAAAATATAAATGATGCCAATTTTTTTTAAAAAATACTAATATAATGACTTGATGATAAAATTTTAATTTAAACATATTGATATTATTTGTTTATTTCATTTTTTTTAAAAAAAGGAACTAAAGTAAAAAAATTAAAAAAAAAAGAAATGGGATGAGCCACTGCATTTCATCTCCTTTTTTTTTAATAAAGCTCTACATTATGACCCATTTTGATTTGATAGAAAAAAAAAACATCATATTTTGTTTTTGTTTTAAGAAAAAATAAAAGAAGTGAAAAATAGGTAAATCTTTTTTAAAAAAAATAAAAAATAAAAAAAGATAAGTGTTGACAGCTATAGCTTATGGGCTACAGCTGTCATTCGCTATTTTAAAAAGATAATAAAAAAATTATTATAAAAAAATTATTTTTTTATTTTTTTAATAGTGCGAGATAAAACATAAATCTCAAAAATTACTGTTTCACTTTTAACAAAACAAATCTCAATCCTATTTCTATAACATATATAAACTTCTTCTTCTCTCTTTCTTCACCCTTTTTTTTTTTTGCTGTTTATCTTCCTTCTTCTTCTATAGTTCAAACTCTCTTCTCCTAGTTTATTTTCTCTTCTTTTATACACTATAAAAATTCTTACTCCATTTTACTCATATACACTATCCTTTGGCTTGAGTTTGTACCTTCAATACCTATTTTCGATATTTAGATTCTTCATCGACAAAAGGTAATATTCTAAATTTCATTTATTTTTAGTTACTTCTTGTTGATTGAACTTTTAATACTTTTTTAGATTTTTTTTATGGATCCTATTTATTTATTTTTATTTCGATTTATACCAAAAAAAAAATAATAATCATAACTACCCATTTACTTTTCTTAATTTAATTTTTTTTGCTAAATCTCTATTGTTGCTTTTGTGGGTTTGAAAATCAAATACTCTTAGCAAGAATTTTATCTTATGTTTCATTATAATTTCCATTTAAAAGATCTATCTTTTTTTTTTATTGTTCACTTTGTTTTTTTACTATTAAAAAATAGGATCATTTTTCAATAATTTTTTTTTGTTTAGTGCACTATTTAATTAAGTGATCAAATCAATAAAAGAATTAGAAATTTTCTCCATCAAGAACTGAAACTTCATATAAATATTTAGGTAGTCAATAATTTTGGATACGATGTTGTAACTTGTCTATATTATATATGCACATGAGAATCAATATATTAAGACCATAAATAAATCTTATTTCTATGAATTGAAATTACAAATAATAATAAAAAAAAATGACAATAAAGACTTTTTGTCTTCTAAAAAATTGTCAATTAAATAAAATAAAAAATTATTTTTCTTTATGAAATCTAACTTTTTCCTTGAATAATAAAAAATAAATAAATAAGCGACTTGATTATAGTAGAATATTACCTGATATTTGTGCTTTGACAATTGAGAATTTGATGTGAATTTTTATTGCTCACCAAATACACTTCCTATATTAGGTGAAATTTTGATTGTTTATTCCTCTTTCAGAGTATAATTTATGTACTTCAGAAAAAAATGCTAATTTTCTCTGCCAGAAAATTTGAGAATTTCTCTATTTTTTTATATATTTTTTATGTGTTTATTTTTCTCTGTTCTATTTTTTTTAAACAACCTTTCTGTGCAAAAATTTTTTCTTCTTTGCAGTATACTCCCTCTTTTATACTAAATTTTAACTAATTTTTTTTATTATATTTCTCCATTATTTGTTGAAGAAAACATAACTGGAAACAAGGAGTTGTTTTTCCTTGTTTTAATCTTTTTTTTTTGTATTTGGTGCAATATTATAAATATTTTATTAATAATTGTGTTTAGTTATTTTTAATTATTGTCCTCTTTTTTTAAATAGAAATGGATTACCATAGTTGTCATTCCTTTTGCATACTTTAATTAATTAAAGTTGTGCAAAAGGTTAATAATCGATTATTTTTTAATATTTAACTTTTAAAAAAATTGTAACTTGAGACTTGATCTCAATAGCATTTATGGTAAAAAAAAATGAACAAGGATAAATTATTCAAGGCTTAACCTTTAGAGTATCTTGGTTGATTTCTGGAACTTTGGGCATACCCTTATCATTCCAATTTTATAATTTTTTATCTCACATACAGATCTATTAAACTTAGTTTTTACCATCTTCTAGCATTGTGCTCCCTTTTTCAAGTATTTTAAAAATAAATTTTTAATAAAATATATACTTTTAAGGCATAAATTAGACATATTTAGTTTGGTTTACCAAATTTATTGTTAGTTATTTTCTCAATGGTTATTTATTTTTTGAAAGCTACAAATATATAAGAAAAAGAAAATTTATTAAAGAAAACCACTAAATCATACAAATTTAATGATTATAAACCTAATTTGACTTTAATAATCCCTAAGTATACTTTTCACATCTTCTTTTCTTCTTCGTTTTGCAACTTTAGGCATAATACCTTTTCACTGCATCTGAGTTCACCGAATTTTGTAAATATTCTCCATCCATATTAGTTAAAATGAGAGCTCCTCCAGAGAATGCTTTCTTTGCAATATATGGACTTTTATATTTAGGAGTCTATTTTTCTCGAGGGTCTTGATGCCTAAAAATAATCTTTTTGAGCACCAAATCTCCTTCTTGAAACTCTCTTGCTTTCATCTTCTTTGCATGGGCAATGATTAGTCATTTTTTATATAGTTGACTATGACATGAGGCTGCCAAATTTTTTTCTTCAATAAAGTTTAACTGATCATAACGACTCTACACCCATTCAACATCATCAAGCTTAGCTTCCATAATAATTCTAAGAGAAGGGATCTCAACTTCAATAGGCAATATTGCCTCCATGTCATATACTAAAGAAAATGATATTGCCCAAGTAGATGTCCTGATTGTAGTCCTGTATCCATGAAGAGCATAATAAAGCATCCCATGCCAATCTTTGTATGTTATTGTCATTTTCTGAATTATTTTCTTAATATTCTTATTGGCTGCTTCAACTGCATCATTCATCTTTGGAGGGTGTAGGGAGGAATTATGGTGTTTAATTTTACATTTTGAGCACATCTCTATCATATCCTTATTTCTGAAATTCTTTGCATTGTTAGTGATAATATGCTATGGAAGACCATATCGGCATATGATATTTTGTTTAAGAAATTTTAAGACCACATTCTTTGTTACATTGGCATAAGAGTCTGTCTCTATCCATTTGGTAAAATAATCAATTACTACTAGAATGAATCAATGTCCATTAGAAGCTTTAGGTTCTATTTGGCCAATCATATCCAATCACCATATCGAAAAAGGCCACGGAAAAACTATTACATGCATATATTTGACATTTATGACATTTTTGGACATAGTTAATGCAATCTGATTTCATTTTCAGCCAGAAATAACCCATTCTAAGAATTTTATGAGCCAACACATGACTGCTTAAATGTGTACTACAAAATCCTTAATGAACTTCTTCTATCAATCTTTAAGCTTCCCTTTCATCTACATATCTAATCAACATTGTATCATAATTCCTTTTGTATAGGACATCGCCGCTCAAAAAGGAATTCATTGCTAGTCATCGAATATTTCTTTTATCAGTGTTTGAGGCTTCTAAAGAGTTTGTCCTATTTTTGAGATACTGCTTGATATCATGAAACCATGGCTTACCATCACTTTCTTCTTCAAGGTTCATACAGTAAGCACTGACCCCTCTGATTTCAATCTTGATGGGAGACATCTTTTCACAAGCATCTAGTTGAAACATTACAGCTAATGTGGCTAATGCATCTGCAATTTGGTTCTCAATTCGAAAAACGTGATTGAAACTTATCAATTCGAAGCTTTGAGCTGAATCAAGAATATATTCTTGATAAGGCACCAATTTCGAATCTATGGTTTCCCATTCTCCTCTCAAATGATTAATTAGCAATGTTGAATTGCCATATACTTCCAACCTTTTGATCTTTATATTAATAGCGGTTTGTATTCCTAAAGCACAAGCCTCATATTTAGCCACATTATTAGTGCATTCAAAACATAATTTGACTGTCAAAGGAAACTATTTTTTTCTGGAGAGATTAGAATCACTCCTATCTCACTTCCTAAGGCATTTGAAGCTCCATCAAATTTCATAATCCAATTTTTTTATCCTAGTTTTTCTTTCACCAACATGATTCTTTTATTGGGGAACTCATAACTTATTGGTTGATAGCCTTCAATAGCTCGATCTGCCAAATAATCAGCTTTAATACTCCCTTTTATCGCTTTTTGGGTGATATATATAATTTCATACTCAGTTAATAAAAACTAACATCAAGCATCTCTCCCAGTTAAAGTTGGCTTTTCAAAAATGTACTTAATGAGATCCATTTGAGATATCAAAAAAGTGGTGTAATATAGCATGTAGTGCCTTAATCAATGAGCAGCCCATGCTAATGTAGCACAAGTTATTTCTAACATAAAATATTTTGCTTCATAATTGGTAAAATTTTTACTTATATAATATATGACTTGCTCATTCCTTCCTGAGTCATCATGTTACCCAAGAACAC
Source organism: Garcia nutans (assembly GCA_947685225.1). Classification (NCBI taxonomy): domain Eukaryota; kingdom Viridiplantae; phylum Streptophyta; class Magnoliopsida; order Malpighiales; family Euphorbiaceae; genus Garcia; species Garcia nutans. The sequence continues at coordinate 6,414,120 of CANTUV010000024.1, read as the reverse complement.
CGCCCATTGAACTCTCAAAGACTGTCAAGTACAAAAGAAAATGATGACCGGGTATAGACAGTTGCAGAATTGGAGGATTTTACAAATAATGCTTGATCTTATCAAAGGTCATTTGACATTCCTCATTCCATTTTCCCGGATTATTTTTCCTTAAAAGCTTGAAGATAGGCTCATGTGTAGCTGTCAATTGTGATATGAATTGATCTATATAATTAAGCCTTCCCAAAAAGCTTCGGACTTTATTTTCGATTTTAGGGGATGGCATTTCAACTATAGCCCTAATTTTATCATAATCAATCTCAATTTCCCTCCTGCTGACTACAAACCCTAATAATTTTCTCGATGAAACTCCAAATATGCTCTTTGCAAGATTTAATCGAAGCTGATATCTCCTTAACCGCTAAAACAATCTTCCTAAAACTGTAACATGGTTTTCATCATGTTGAGATTTTGCTATCATGTCATCGACATATACTTCTATTTCTTTATGCATCATATCATGAAATAAGATAACCTGTTGAAAAATTATGGTGATTACCACTCTATTCCCTTAAACCAGATTAGTAGGAGAGCGAAAATAAATGCGGAATATTAACACAGAATTTGATAACGGAGTTCGGCCAATTATGCCTATGTCTCCGGAGCTGCTGCAGACTTATATTAAGGAGAAAAATACAATGTGTTTACAAACACTCACAACTCTCACTCAATTATGAACAAGAATTTTTCCTCACAAAATTCTCTCAAAGACACTCTCTTCTCTTTACTTCTTCAATTTTAAGGTGTATTCTCCAAAATGAGGGAGATGAGTTTATATAGGCTTCAAAAAACATGGGTTGGTGAAATTAGTCAATAAATTAGGCACTTCCATTTTGACAATTACCTAAATTAGGCACCTCCATTTTTGACTTTGATAATTCCCCAAATTAGGCACCTCCACTTTTGACAATGTCTTAAATTAGGCACCTCCATTTTTGACAATGTCCTAAATTAGGCACCTCCATTTTTGACTAAAAAATGATTGGTGCTTACTTCTTTGACAATCTCCCACTTGAAGACCGATTTCAATCTGTCTTCACATCTTGATCAATGCAACAGCTCTTCTACGACCTTGATACTAGTGTAGGCCAACTGAAGTTGAGCACATCTTCAATTTATCAATAGTCATCGTCTTCGTCAACATGTCTGCCGGATTTTGAGTTCCACTAATCTTCTCAAGTTTCAAAATCCCATCTTCCAGAAGTGACCTGATAAAGTGATACCACAACTGTATGTGCTTTGTTCTGGCATGAAAAGACGGATTCTTCGCTAGATGTATGGCACTTTGACTGTCACAATACAAGACATTATTTTCTTGCTTCTTGCCCAACTCCTCCAAGAAACCTTGGAGCCAAACCATTTCTTTGCTGGCTTCCGTGACAGAGACATATTCTGCTTCAGTTGTGGAGAGAGCAACTATCTTCTGTAATTGAGAGACCCAGCTTACTGCGGTACCTCCTAGAGTATAGACATACCCTGTAGTGCTCTTTCTAACGTCAACATTTCCAGTAAGTCAGCATCCACATAACCTACTAGTGTCGTATCTCCATTTTTAAAACAAAGCGCCTTATTTGTGGTACCTCGAAGATATCTGAGAATCCATTTGACTGCTTCCCAGTGTGCCTTGCCTGGATTATTCATGTACCTGCTAACAGCTCCCACTGCTTGAGCAATATCTGGTCTGGTACAAACCATGACATACATCAAACTCCCAATTGCTGAGGCATATGGCACCTTTGCCATGTGTGTACGTTCCTCCTCCGTCTTCGGTGATTGTTCTTTGGAGAGTCTGAAATGAACACCTAAAGGTGTGCTCACTAATTTAGCATCTTGCATGTTGAATCTGGCTAGTACTTTGGTTATGTACTCAGCCTGTGATAACATCAAAGTCCCCGACTTCATGTCTCTCTTGATCCTCATTCCAAGAATCTGCTTTGCGGCGCCCAGATCTTTCATTGCAAACTGTTTTGACAATTCTTGCTTTAAATTTTTAATCTCTTGCATGTCTGAACTTGCAACGAGCATATCATTGACGTATAACAATAAAATAATAAAGCTATTGTCAAACTTCTTGATATAGCAACAATGATCTGCTTGGCATCTTGTGAAACCGCTGCTACCCATAAAACTATCAAACTTTCTGTACCACTGTCTAGGAGCTTGTTTCAGACCATACAAACTCTTCTTCAACCTGCACACCATGTGTTTGTTGTCTTCCTTAATAAAGCCTTTCGGTTGCTTCATGTAGATCTCTTCCTCTAAATCTCCATGAAGGAATGCTGTCTTCACATCTAACTGTTCAAGAAATAAATTTTCTGCTGCTACGATTTTCAATACCAGTCTGATTGTTGTAAGTTTCAGGACTGGAGAGAAAATTTCAGTATAGTCAACACCTTCCTTTTGTTGAAAACCTTTTACAACCAATCTTGCTTTGTAGCGTTTACTTCCATCATGCTCTTCTTTGATCCTGTAAATCCACTTGTTGTGGAGTGCTTTCTTGCGTTGTGGTAGTTCAGCTAATTCCCATGTATGATTTGACATGAGTGAGTCCATCTCATCTTTCATGGCAGACTCCCACTTGATTGAATCCTCCACTTGCATTGCTTCATCATAGCACTCTGGTTCACCATTGTCTGTCAGCAACAAGTAATGCAAAGAAGGCGAGTAACGTTGGATTGGTCTTGTAATTCTTGAGGAGCGTCTCAATTCTGGCGTGCTCGGCTCCTCTACTTCAGGACTATTCTGAACATCATTTCCAATAATTTCCTCGAACTCAGCGAATTCTTTATTTTCAACATCTATCTTGGAGCTATTTGATTCTGCATTTAATCTGTCTTTGTACATCACATTCTCATTAAAATATGATATCCCGGCTTCTGATGATCTTTTGATTTTCATAATCCCAAAACCGATAACCGAACTCATCACCACCATATCCAACAAAGACAAATTTGTTTGACTTGGCATCTAATTTACTTCTTCCAGCAGAATCTATATGTATGTAAGAGATACAACCAAACACTCTTAAGTGTGAAAGGTTTACCTCTTTTTTGCTCCATGCTTCCTCTGGTATTCCACCATCCAAAGGTACTAAAGGCCCACGGTTGATTAGGTAGGCAGCGGTGTTGACAGCTTCAGCCCATAAATTCTTGGGCAAGTCAGCATGTATCCTCATGCTTCTGGCACGTTCATTCAGAATTCTGTTCATGCGCTCAGCTACGCCATTCTGTTGCGGTGTCATGGGAACTGTTTTCTCCATCTTGATTCCGCTGTTTGTGCAAAATTCGCTGAATCTTCTATCTCTGTACTCTCCTCCATTGTCAGACCTCAATCATTTGACTTTCAAACCAGTTTCATTTTCTACCATGGCCTTCCATTTTCTGAATGTATCAAAGACTTCTGATTTCTTCTTCAGAAAATACACCCATACCTTTCTTGTTGAATCGTCAATGAATGTGACGTAATATAATGAGCCTGCAAGAGATGGAATTGGAGACGGTCCCCATACATCGGTATGGATCAACTCTAATTTTTCTGCCTTGGGTGTCTTGCCAATCTTTGAAAAACTGACCTTCTTTTATTTTCCAAAGATACAATCTTCACATAGGCCGACATTGATACTTTTCAGTTCCGGCAACTTTCCTTTTGACAAAAGCGTCTTCATCCCTTTCTCGCTCATATGGCCAAGCCTTTGGTGCCATAGGTTTGATTTTTCATCTGCATCTGCTACTGAAATAACATTCTCTAAGTTTGAGATTACATAGAGAGTGCCAGTTTTCTTACCACGAGCAATGACAATTGCTCCTTTGGTAATCTTCCATTCACCGCTTTTGAAGGTTGTACCATAACCATCTTCATCAAGTTGTCCTACAGAGAGCAAATTTCTTTTAATACCAGGAATATGTCTTACTCCTTGCAGCTTTCAGGTATTCCCGTTTGACAACTTTAATCGGACATCCCCTTTTCCTACGATCTTTAAGGTTTCATCATCAGCTAGATGAACCTTCCCGAAATCACCACTGACATAGTTGTCCATGATTTCTTGGCATAGAGTGGCGTGAAAAGATGCCCTGGAATCTAAAATCCATGATTCAATTGGACTGTTGACACTTAGAATCATGGCATCACCTGTTTTCTCGGTCACATTTGCAGATCCCTGTGCACCGCTATCTTTCTTTGGCGCTCGGCAATCTTTCTTAAAATGACCCTTCTTGCCGCAGTTATAACACTTGAAATCTTTTTTTCCCGATCTAGATTTCTCTCTTCTAGATTTTGATCTGCCACGATTTGAACTTTTTTCTAAAGTTCTCCCTCTAGATTCTGTGTGTAAAGCTGAAGAGGTAGATGCTTCACCCAATTCTCTTCGTCGAATTTCTTCACTCAACACCAGATCCCGAACATCATCGAATTTTAATTTAGTTTTTCCCGATGAGCTACTGACCGCTGTAACGGTAGCATTCCAACTATCTGGTAGAGATGATAAGAGAATTAAAGCCCGAATTTCAGCATCAAATTCAATTTCTACTAAACTCAACTGGGTTGTGATTGTGTTGAATTCATTCAGATGTTGGGCCACTGATGCCCCTTCTGCCATTTGCAAATTGAATAACCGCTTCATCAAATGAACTTTGTTTGAAGCTGATGGCTTTTCATACATGTTGGAGAGAGCCGCCATTAGACCTGCTGTAGTTTTGTCTTTGGCGATGTTGAAAGCAACATTTCGTGATAATGTCAATCGAATAACTCCAAGGGCTTGTCTGTCGAGAAGATTCCATTCTTCATCTTTCATGCCTTCTGGCTTTATTCCTGAGAGAGGTTGATATAACTTTTTCTGGTACAAATAATCTTCAATCTGCATCTTCCAGAAGCCAAAGTCCGCACCGTCGAACTTTTCAATTCTCACTTTTCCTTCATCTGCAGCCATCGCTCCCACTCGAATCTGGACTCCTTTGGATCGTTTCTGACTGTTTCTGCAAACCACTGTGTACTAGGACACCTTTGTCGACAAATCAGAACTGCCGACAGAATTTCACTATTCACGAAATTCACTATTTATGTGAATAGTAATTTTGCAAAAAATTGACAGAATTTATCACCCAAAGCTCTGATACCAGTTGTTGGAAAATTATGGTGATTACCACTCTATTCCCTTAAACCAGATTAGTAGGAGAGCGAAAATAAATGTGGAATATTAACACAGAATTTGATAACGGAGTTCGGCCAATTATGCCTACGTTTCCGGACCTGCTGCAGACTTATATTAAGGAGAAAAATACAATATGTTTACAAACACTCACAACCCTCACTCAATTATGAACAAAAATTTTTCCTCACAAAATTCTCTCAAAGACACTCTCTTCTCTTTACTTCTTCAATTTTAAGGTGTATTCTCCAAAATGAGGGAGATAAGTTTATATAGGCTTCAAAAAACATGGGTTGGTGAAATTAGTCAATAAATTAGGCACTTTCATTTTGACAATTACCTAAATTAGGCACCTCCATTTTTTACTTTGACAATTTTCCAAATTAGGCACCTCCACTTTTGACAATGTCCTAAATTAGGCACCTCCATTTTTTACAATGTCCTAAATTAGGCACCTCCATTTTTGACTAAAAAATGGTTGGTGCCTACTTCTTTGACATAACCATTGCTCTCTGGTAAGTTTTTCCTATATTCTTCAGTCCAAAAGACATCACTTTATAACAAAATATTTCACAGAGAGTGATAAAAGTTATTGTTTTCTTATCATCAGGATTCATTTTAATTTGGTTGTACCCTGAGAATCCATCTATTAATGAGAACATATGAAATCGAGTTGCATTATCTACTAGCACATCGATGTGTGGTAGAGAGAAATCATCTTTTAGACTTGCTCGATTAAGATCACGATTATCAACACACATCCTGACCTTTCCATCTTTCTTCAGGACAAAAATAATGTTAGCCACCCATTTTGTATACTTGGCCACTTTTAAGAAATCTGCCTCAAACTGCTTTTTTACTTCTTTTATTTTCAACAAAACATCAGGTTTCATTTTTCTCAACTTTCGTTTTATGGGTTTACATTCTGGCCTTAATGGAAAATGATGTACAACTATATCCATACTTATCCCGGCATATCTTGATATGACCATGCAAAGATATCGATAAACTCTCTTAGCAATTTAATTATCCTTTCTTTAAGTTCCAAAGGTAAGGATGTACTAATTTTGTTTCCTTCTTATTTTCTTTGGTTTACTATTTCCACTGCTTCTTCTAAAAGTTGTATAATTTTTTCATCACATTCCATCATCTTAGTTATTTCAGGTGGAATAACTTATTATATATTAAATTACATGAGATTAAAATTCTTAAATAGTTAATTTTGAAAAACTTCTTAAATAGCTGATTCTATATATTTATACTTATAACATAGTTAATTACTAAAAATTAAAATTATTATTAAGATAGTTACTCAAAATTTAGTTTATTATATTGCCAATCACCCAAAATTAAATTAACTATATAGTTAATTATTCAAAATTAAACTTGTTATACAGTAGGTTGCTCAAAATTAGAGTTATTAAATAGTTAATTACGAAAAGTAAACTTATAAATTTGCATAGTTATTTGAATTTAACTTAATTTAATTTGTTCAAATTAATTGTATAAAAATATTTTATTTAATACTAAAAAATTTATAACCGAAAGGCCTAATACATTTAATCATTTTGCTTTTTGAGTTTATGTATTTGTCATTTTGATCGCTTTACTTATCCGTTTCGTGCTGATAAATATTTGTATATATAAATATTGGTTATTTTGCCTCTTATATTTATCTATTTCGTACTTAATGAACACCTAGATAAAGATAATGCTATATGTATATGTAAATGCCTATTTGAACCTAGATAAAGATAATGCTGTATGTATATGTAAATGCCTATTTGATACAAAATATATAAATATAAAAGATAAAGTGACCAATATGTGATTATATAAGTGTTTATTGAAATAAAATAAATAAGTATGTGAGATAATCTGATAAATATATAAATATATGAGGATAAAGTGATCAAAATAGATAAATACAAGATATTATAAATGTATTATACCTAACTAAAATGATAAAATATTTTCATTATACGAAAGAGATGTAAAATTCATTCCTCTGCAATTATAAGTTGGACATCGCACCACAGAGGGACAATGATTATAACTTAGGAGTATTTTCAAAACTACTTCAAAAACCAAAACAATTTTCAAATATATGGCTCTTAAATTTTTTTTTATAATTTTACGGATTGAAAGTTTCAAATTGCAAAACTAGCGGATTTTATCTTCAATACACAGGGACTACGTAACTTTCTTTAACACAAAAGACCCAAACACACACATATACATACATGCGTATGGGACCACATAATTTTATCTTTAACACACATGACCACGTAACTTTTTTTCAGCATAAAGACCCACACACATATATACATACAAAAATACATACACATATATAATATCATAATTAAATACAACATGAAAATAAATAATTTAATATTTGTGTTTTATTATCTTAATTCATTTTCCGATAAATTTACTATTATAAAATTAATTAATATATTTTTATATAAATTAATTAAATAAATATAATAATTAAATAATTAGTATTAATTTAAAATAAATTTACTTATATGTTACATATAACTACATATAAATATATATGTAAGATATATATATTTAGTTGTATATAAGTAAATATACATATGTTACATATTAATTAATTTATTATCTCAATTTATTTTTATAAAAATTAATTATCATAAATTAATTAATATATTTTAATATAAATTAATTAGATAAATATAAGAGTTGAACAAGAATTAGTTAAAATATATATAACATAGACCAATATATATAAACATATAATGATATATCCACATATATTAATATATAGTACATATATTATTATTCTTCGATCTTATAATCGTGTACTAGGGTTTAGGTCTCTACATATATTGTTATTCTTTAGTTAAAGTATATGTTACATATATTTACATATATTATTATTTTTTAATTACACTATATAACATATATCTAGATATATCTATTATTTTGAAGAAAGAATATCAATATATAACTATTATATTTTATTATATTTAGGTATATACTAACTATAGCTATATATATCTATTGTTTTTAAAAAATATCAATATACAGATATAATATTTAGTATATAAAAATATATATAGTATATACTTACATATACCTATTATATTGGAGAAAGAATATTACTATTCGATTGTTATATATTAACATATATATTTATATGCTAACTATAACTACATATATATATATTAAAAAATAATATCAGTATGCAACTATAATATCTCATTATATGAAGATATATATAGTATATATCTATATATACGATATGTGAATATATAATTACATAATAAAAAAATAATTTTTAAAAATACTATAAAATAAAAAAATAAAAAAAATACTGCACAAGAAAAAAATTAAAAAAATATTATAACAAATAATCAAACAACTAATATTTGATATTTTTTTATTTTGTCATAAAACAATTAATCAAACAACTAAATAGAAACAAACATTATGAAAAGAAAAAAATAAATAGATAAAATAAAAGAAACTTATGCATTTAATCTTATTATGTTCTTATGTGACAATTGTTTGGTTGATTTTATGGCTATAGCTGCAAGGATTAGAGAGATATTGGAGAGTGTAGGATTAGCACATGAGAGTTTGCCTTCAAATGTCGTTGGGTTGGCTCAAATTCTTGCAAATGTGGCAAACTTGTTGAACATAAGAGATACTGAACTAAGTAGGTGGGTTGTCATTCTATCTTGCCAATTATGTTTCTTTTGTTTCCATCTATGGTTTGTTGTTTACTGGAGAAATGTGTGCAGTTTTCTTGTAGCAATGGGAGATATTTCCTTGAGAAAGACTGGAGTAGAGGAAAAGAGGGCTAAAGCATAGAAGGAGTCCAAAATCCTTCTTGATTATACTAGGAAGGCAATAGCAAGGCTTACCTATTTAAAAAGTTAAATCACTAAATTTAACTTAGGTTCTCTTCCAAGCATTTTTTTAAAGTTATGTTCTATTGTATTTACTTATCTCAAATCTTTAAACATGTCTTTCTAATATAAGGAAACTGGTGTTTCATGAAAGAGATGCTCTTTTTCCCCTCTTCTCTCTCTCTCTCTCTCTCTCTCTCTCTCTCTCTCTCTCTCATTTTCTAATGTACCTTGGTAGAACTCTTGCCCAACTTTAGGATGATGTAGCTCCTTGTGAAGCTCAAATGGAAAACTGGAAGATGAATTTGGCAGTTATGGCATCAAAGGAAAGACAATATCTGCAACAATATTCCAACTACAAGGTATTTATCATTTGTAAATTGTTAGAATTACCAGGATAAAATCAAGTTACAATGCTGATAAACAAAAGGAGTCAAAACAACCATTTCCCTGACCTTTGTTAGGTTTTTGGTATCTATAAATAAAGTAAAAGATTTGCATTATCTTTAAGTGGTCAGAATTTGATCTTTCCTTAACTTCAGCTTTTAGGTTTTTATTTCATCATGTCTTCTAGGTTGCCCCTAATCCATGATTGACAAAGTTTAAATTATGATGTTTAGTTTTGGTTGTGTTTACTAATTGTGCTATTTTGATGTTGCAAACCTTTTTATATTTTGAATTTCTTGCTTTTTCCCTCATTGACTCCCCCTTTTAGTTATTTGTTGTTCCTCTAGCTCATCTTAGCTAAGCTCCAATTGATAAGAATAGGGTAGTTAGTGATACTTGTTAATACTTGTTTATTGTCATTTAGAATCTTTCAAAAGCTTACTATTGCGTGGTTTGCAACAACGAAAATAATTTTCTTTTTTAGCCTAAGCTGGTGCTTTATGGTGCTCTCTTGTGTTGATTGTGATGCATGAGCTGATATATTTTTGAAATAGGTAACACTGAATTTGTTGTCCACTTTATTTAGGGGTGAGGTCATGATACACAAATATGACGTAAAAGACATAGAATTAATGGATTAGAGTCAACATGTTTATGATATGACTTAAAACAGGTTGTGTAGTATGTTGACATGCAAACCTATCATAACTTATTTAACTAAAACAACATAGTTTCAACAAAATTTAAAACTACATCGCTTTATTATTGTTTGACCTAAAATAGTAAAAATAAGCTGTATACTTATTTTTATTTATTTTTATTTTTTTGCAAAACTTATGTTGACAATTGTACAATTGATAAGTTAATAAATTCAGCAGTGTATTCTTCAATAGTTAAATTGTTTTGCTTCAAAAAATGGAATTGTTCATACAATTTCATCATGTAATTAGCAGGCAGAAATTCTTTCCGCAACTTGCTTTTCATGTGCTCCCAAGTGCTGATTTTAAGCTTTCCTTGTCATGCACGTTGCTCTTTAACTTTCTTTCACCATTGAAGTGTAGTACCCTTCAATTTAAGCCTTACAAACAATTCTTTTCGTTTTTCAACCATGGGTTTTCATTCAAAATAATTTTCTTAGCGGGCTTCCCAATCCAAATAATCTTCCGCATGTAATTTTCCATAATCAGCTACTTCAATCTTCACTCCACCACTCAATCAAGAGCATGTAATAACCTTGCTTCCAGTCCATCTCTTGCCGCTTGATTAGCGGTTCTAGCCTTATGAAAATGGTTCACATCCTCAATATTGATGAGCATCTTCAATTTTATGTAAATATACAACTCACATCTCATCTCTAATGAATTTATTCAATCCAACAAGGTAGGCAAGCAATAGTTTGCTCATTATTTTCAAATAAATCAACTCAAAGTGATAAGTTTATAAATTATGCGGTGAATTCTTCAATAGGCAGATTGTTTTGCTTCAAACAATGGAATTATTCTTATGATTCCATTATGTAATCAACATGAAGAAATTGTTTCCACCGCTTGCTTTTTTGGTGCTCCCAAGCGCTGATTTTAAGCTTTCCTTGTCATGCACGTTGCTTTTCAACTCTCTTTCACCATTGAAGTGCAGTACCCTTCAATTTAAGCTTTACAAATTGTACTTTTCATTTTTTAGCCATGGGTTTTCATTCAAAATAATTTTCTAGGCTGGCTTTCCAATCCACATAATCTTCCACATGTAATTTTCCATAGTCAACTACTTTAATCTTCACTCCACCACTCAAATCAAAAGCATGTAATAACCTTGCGTCCAATCAACCTCTTGTTGTTTGATTAACGATTCTGGCTTTCTAAAAAGTTTACATCCTCAAGTTCCTCCTTAACTTCCAAATGTTCTGAAGAATCAAGTTCGTGGTTGTCTTCTTGAATCTCCATTTGGGCTTCCAGAAGTTCTTGATGCTGCAAGGCTTGTATAGCTCAAGTCAAATCCTCAATCATTCTCTGCATCTCAACCAATTCTATTCGTTTGGGCTGATCGCCTCTACCTCTTCCCACCATAGTTTTATGACAAAATATTCCTACTTTCTGCTTCTATAGTTTTGATACCACTTAACACAATGGAAAGGTTTGGGGCAATTAGATCTGAACAATTAGGACTAGAGTAGGATATTGATTATGGTTGGAGTAAGAAAATAATTAGGGTTTGATAAAACTTCTAATTTAAAATATGAATTTCAAATAATAGGAATAATACTAATTGAATAATGTTGTTCTATTTATAATAGTTAGGGTGAATCCTAATTCTAGAAGGAAAATATCTAATAAAATATTTTTGTTTATTGAATAAAAATCCTAAATTAACAAGGAAACTAAAATTTATTTTAAAATCCTAATATGACTTCAAATTCGAATCCTAAATTGAGTAGAGGTAATTGAGTAGAGTAGGACTAGTAATCTTAGATTAATTATGAATCTTGATGTGGTTGCATGAAACCCGCTAAGGTAGCTTACCAAAGGCAAACAAGTTTTGTCCAAGAGTATCAATGCCAATTCCAAAGTCTATTGACACATGCAATTTCAGTCCAAATGATTAACAACTGGATTTATTTACAGCTGGGCTAGGAGAACCTATCCTTTTGGAAGTAGAGATGCAACATCCAACCAATCTTGTTCAAGCATTGAATTCAGCTCGAATTGAAACAACAATTGACAATGGGTGGCTACCATATTGTGTAGAATTTGGCATAATGCAACCTCGAAAAAGGGAGTTGTTAACACCACCTCATTTGTTTTCTTTGTCTCTAAATGTGGTTCCAAGCAGGCCGAATTGATAGACTAGGCAAGCGATTCCGGTAAGGATAATACAACTTCCTATTCATTAAAAAATTGTCTTGGGCTGAGGTGATGTAGAGCTAAAGTGCTATGTTACGAATGTGATGAACTCTATACAACAAACTATCAGTGTAAGAAATTATTTTGGCTAGAGTTGAGAGACACTCATGAGCTAGATACAAGGTAAGAATAACTGGGGAGTGAATAATTTTCGACATGTTCATCCAAATTTTAAAGTTTGAGGACAAACTCTTCTTCAGATGAGGAGTATTGTTGGATTCTTAAATTAGAAGAATTTATAATAAGATATGAATAGTCTTTTATTTGGGTTCTTGAATTAGAGTTGGGAGACACTCATGAGCTGAATACAAGGCAGGAACAATTGAGAGAGTGAATAATTTTTTTGATATGTTTATCCAAAATTAGAGCTTGAGGATAAGCTATTTCTTCAGGTGGGAAGTATTGTTGAGTTCCTAAATTGAAATAATTTTTTAATAAAATATTAATAGTCTATTTTATTTGGGTTCTTAAATTATAAGAATTAATAATAGAATATTAGCAGTCTATTTTAATTGGGTTCCCAAATTAGAAGAATTTATAATTAGGAAGTATTTATTTTAGATTCTCAAATTAGGAAGTCTTTATTTATAAGACTAAATTATAATTTTCCTATTCTATGTGAAAGGCAAGTTCTATTTAAAGGACATATGTAATAAAAATAAGACAAACCAAATTTATGCAAGTCCTATTTAAAGGACATATGCAATAAAAATAAGACAAACCAAATTTATCTTAAAGAATTACAAAGATAAAGAGTTCTCTCTAACGAGCTCCAATTGTTTTAGCTCCCTTTAATGAGTTGAATTACTGCTACAAAATAGATTGTTTCTAAATACGAGAATAGGGGAGCCAATGTCTTATCCCGATAAGATTTCATTGAAAATTGTCCATTGATCTGATTTTGGTGTAGGGAATATAATAGTATATTCTTTAAGGAACAATAGAGTCATTGACCTGGAAACAAAGGTTAGGAAATTAGGAAAGGACGAAGTTTTGAAAGAATCTAAACTCTTTATCTAAAAGGGGAAAAGGAAAAAAGGAGGAGTTCAAATTCATTTGAATATCTTGAGGACATATGGTATTTTTGTATGAACAATGAACACTTACACGGCAACTCAATCTCAGTCTGATAGTTGCCATCATGATTGAAAGAAGAGTTATGAGTTGTCTCTAATTACAAAAATCTCTTTCAAAACTAGACTACAAAATTTTGAGGGATATTTATTTTTAGGATGAGACACTTATGGCTTCTATGGCTATGTATATATTCTAAATCATGAGTTCAAATTGAATTAATGGCTTCAGAGTAACTTTATTGGCCTGTATATGAGTCTTGGTGTCTGATATATATGTTTTTCTTTCTTTGTTTTATAATATATACATTAAATTGGTCCATATAACTATGTGATTATATGAACATGTATAAATACTTTATGTATGTAGATTGTATTCATTTAGTTTGTATGTTTATGGCGCTTGCTTGACTTGTCTTCATGTGATTTTATCAAGTTTAATAGCATGGTAAGAGTCTATTGTTATTTCTTGCAAGTTGCAAAATTTGAAATTTATGAGATCATGTGCGGTTTGGATATGTGAGATGCAGACTTAGGGAAAGTCTTGATTAAAAAGGTCATAGGGTTTGAGATCTTATGCGGGCTTCTCAAGGTAATTCCTCCCCTCCGAGCACTAAAAGCTTTTAACATCCTCAAGTTGTGCTCTAAAGCTGATGACGAGTTTTTCTACCTACAATGGTGGCCTAGCTCGGGTTCTTTACATGGAAACCTAACTCGATGAAAGCATATAAGATCCAGTTTTTCATCCTGGAGTACTTTAAGGGGTTGGGTTGCCAAACTGCATGGAAAAATGAGCTACGGGAAAACTGGCGGTCAAAGGAAAGCATAGTTAGGGTAAGCTTGTGACCTATAAAGCTATAGAACAAGACATTTGAAGGAGAAAAGGAATGTCATATGGTTGATAAGGAAGTACTTTCTTATTGGTAGAGCTCCAAAAGAGATTTGCCGAGTGAACTGGATAGTACAACCTCCTTAGTGCTTGAGTATCTACTTGACGTTTACTTGTTTAACTCTTTGCTCTTTTTTGCAGAAATGAGTTTAGGATTAGCCATGAAGGAGCTGAAATGTTTGGCAGAGAAGGCTACTAAAAGAGAGTCCAGGAAGAAAGCCAAGACTATGTATTATATATTAACATATAACTAAATATTAGTAAATGGTCCAACTTGGTGTGGATACTCTAACTTTGCTGCCAACCACACAATATAGTGGTGTGACAGGGCAGAGAGCTAAGATAAAGCAGCTAAATGGGAGATATTGTCTGTGATCCATGGATCTCCGATCGGTAAACCGTATCCAAGCTCCTTTTCTTTAGCACAGCTGGGCCATCCTAGACTTGAGCCAACCCTGAGGTAACTCTATGATCTTCCAACTAGAAACAAAAATAAATAGAAACATAGTCCCAATAAAGGGGACCCAATAAGATATCAGATTAGATATATGTATAAAAATTTATATTCTAGGATTTACATATATTTATAATTGTTGTTATAATTGAAATTATATAACTAATATATATATTATTCCTTTGCAATTCAACACCTATACCTAATTATATCTAAAAATATAACAGTTATATATTGTTATTTTTTTTTGCAATTCAATACATATACATAGTTATATATAATATGTACCTACATATAACTAAACATATAATAGTTATATATTATTATTCTTTTGTAATTCATGACATATACTTTGTTTTATCTAACATATAACAACATATAACTAAACATAAAATCAATTTGAATCTTATATCACTTAAGATCCATATATAATAGATAGTATTAGATTAAAACTCATTTGATATTACCCTTTTTGTCTTTTGATAAAGAATTTCTCAAAGTTTTCTGACATGATTTGTTGTTTTTCTTCTTTTTTGTTTATGTTTCACGAAGTTTTGAGATTTGGTTTTTTATTTTTCTTGTTTTTGCTTCTGTTTTACGAAGTTTTCAGATATGATTTTTTGTTCTTCTGTTTCATGTAATATCATATCTATTTTTTCTTTTTATTTTTTTTTCTTTCTTCTTTTGTTATTTTGATCTTTATTGTTGATTTTCTAATGTCAATTCTTGATGTATTGATGTTTTCTACTGATTGCTTATGTGTTTTGGATCTTTGTAGCTGTTGTTAATTCTTAGAATGAAACTTTTTATGAATTAAAAACATTTTTTCTAAGTGATGCAATTTAGGTATTTTAGTTGTTTTGAAAGTTGTTCACTATAAATTTGAAAAAAAAAGTTAGTGTCATAAATTTGAAAAGTAAAGTTGTTTTCATGTTACTTTTGTAATTTTCCTTTTTAGTATTATTATTATTATTATTATTATTATTATCTCAAACTCTATTATTCTCAATTATTCTCCATTAATTTTTAATTTTTATTATCTCCATGTTTTCTACTTTATATTCATTTATATTAAAATAGCAAGCTCAAGTCATGCATTCAATAACCAAAATGATGACGAGTGACAAATCCCACAAGAGCAATACATTTCAACACAAGAAAGTGAATATATTGATTTGTGGATGAAGAATGATAAATGGGTTTGGACCAACAAGCAATGGGTTCTAGCCGATGTAATAAATCAAGAAAATTAAAGTCTTACATTTTTTTGGCATTTTAGAAAACACCAAAACTTGGTATAGAGAGAGCTATTGTACCTTCACATTTAAAGGGCAAGAAGAAGGATGCTATCGAACATTGAGGAGACATCTCAAAAACAATCATCATATTCAAGTGGGTATGGATAGAAGCCAAACAAAATCAACAAAATTTATACAAACATACTCATCATATGCTTCTGAATAACAATGAGGACTTTTCTGCTACTACCAAATTGTGGTTGAGGAGAAGCTAATAAATTGTGTTCATATTAAAAAATTAAAATTTAATTTTAGAGAGAAACTAGGAGTTACTAATTGGATTTAAAAATCTTTAAATCCTGGTCATCAACATGTTCCACACACAATACTACAAGTACTTTTTCAAATTTTATGAAAATGAAGAAAAAAGATTTGCATCTGTTGTTTTCAAAATGTTAATTTCACTTTCAATTTTATACCCATTTATATTATAATGGAAAGTTCAAATTATAAATTTAATAACCAAAGAGATAATGAGCAATAAATCCTATAAGAACGATATATTTCAGCATAAGAAAGTGAGTACATCAATATCATAGATGAAGAAGAAGAAATGGGTTTAGAATAACGTACAATGCACTACAAGAAAAATGCTAATTGGCGATGAAAATTAGTGATGGATTCTAAATAGGGACATATTTGAGATGAAAAATTATTAGTGACGAATTAGCGACAAATAATCCGTAGCTTAATTTGTTGCTAAAACTGGAGCCAACAATTGGCTCCTTGAATTTTGCTATGAACTAGAAAAATCCGTTGCTAATTCTATAGTGAAATCTAGCACCAAAAGTTGGCGTCAAGAATTTTGTGATGGTATTACATATTCATCACTAAAAATTAGCGGCAGTCAATAGTTGTTGCTAATAAATAAATGTAACACTCTTATACCCTAAATATATATAATACATATCTAGAATATAAACGTACTACAATAAATACATATAAAAAATCCTCACTTTAATATTTAATATAATTTATAAATTTATAAAAGAAATTCTCTAGAAAAATTTTATTAGAGTTTTGTTTGCAATCTAAATAATTTCCAAAATGAAATAAACATAACCTGCATAAGAAAATGATACTCCCAAAATCATCTTTCATTCTAATCTTCCTTCTTCATTAATTTACAACCCAAAATATCATATTAGAACATTACTTATATTAATTATATATATACATAATATATCCAAAACTAATTTAATATACATAAGATGTGTTTTAGATGTACAGACCATAATACATGTTGACAAATTTATACATGTATGCGACGTCTTCTAAGTTGGTTCGGTGGAACACCTAAACTCCAAATTTCAATCATAGTCTAGACTCCTTTGCACCGCAATCCTATCACCTGCGTGATACATACAATCGTGCTAAGCATATAGCTTAGTGGTACATATTTAAAAACAACATATACATATACATCTAAATGCTTTTCTCATAGTGCAACTTATAGTATTTACACTACACATCCACACACACACATATTAGTCCCAATATCCCTTGTACAATTATCATGTACAGTCTGAAGGCCTAGCCCTACTTAGGCCTTTCATCATTATCAATCTCTAGACCTAGCTTTGCTTAAGTCAAGACCTAACTCTACTCAAGTCTATCAATGCATGTATAATCGATCTCAACATTATTGGACAAGTAATTATATAGGTTACAAACACACAATTTCTTATTACAATTCCACATTTTCCAAGTGATCACCACTTTTCATTATCACCTTCCATTTGACCACCTTCCATTACTTTATCACCATCACATTACATAATTATAAGTCACATTCACAATGTGACTCATTTCACACATTTTATCACATTATACAACATATCCATATAGTACATCATACTACATGACATTAATATACATATCCACATTTCATGTATAAACATTAATTTTACATTGAACAAGTACCAAATATGACACTCATCACATAACTATGTCATATTGCATAGGTTATGTGAATATCCACATTTCAAGAGAACAACATAGAATATGCCAAATTGTTTGTAATAAAATCTGATGTCAGTAAAATATTTACTAACCTTAATTCGCTTCCAAATCAACTCAAAACCTCTTTCAAAGCTAAACCCTAAACTTCACCACTTATACCAATTTGGCATAATCACACATAACTCAAACAACAAGCAATATTATTCATTTAGAATCATTCACATACTAATTTTATACAAATTGATCACTAATTACTCAATTCCAATCAATTTCCACCAAAACCCTAATTTCTTCCCTTACTAATTTATCCAATCCTCAACTAGCCATAATCATTTCCATCACCCAACTATAAATTAATTACATATGCATCAATATAATATTAAAATCACTCATTTCTATAATTATTAAAATCTCATTCAAAAACCCTAATTTCACATAACCAACTACAAAATCAGAACTTCATCAAAATCTACTCATATCTAATTTCTAACCATAAAATCATAACTTATACATTAAAGCAACATTAAATCAACCCATTACAAGAATTATAAACTCCTATATTAAAACCCTAATTTTTATATACTCATCCCATAACCCTTATTTCATCAATTATGTCTATTTCAACCAATCAACAATAAATCATCATGTATTCATCATTTTAACTAAATTACTACCATTTTTAACAATTTACAACAACTTTCTCTCTCTACCCAAATCTTACATAATAAAAAAACTAAAGAAAACAAGCTTAATTTAAAGAAAACTTTGAATTCTTGATTTCTCTTCAAAATCCACTTGATTTATTAATTTTTTTTATTGAAATTTTGAATATTTAAAAGGAAGTCTCTCTCTCCCCCCTCATAAAATTCGGCCATGAAGAAAAAAAAAAAGGAAGAAGATGAAGTTTTTCACTTAAATTTCCATTCTTGTCCCTTTTATAATTAAATAATTTATTTTCTTTAATTTCCCACCATGCACTACAAGAATACAGCAGATTACAGATAAAAATTTATTTGTTGGTAATACCAAAAGAAAATAGTAAAAAAAAATAAATTAAAAAAACACCGACTAATTACCGACATAAATTGTATTGATAAATATGGCGCGATATTATGGCGGGTGGATTTACCGATAAAACATATCGATCAAAATTTATTTTTCTCAGTAGTACCGACGAAATAAGATTCTCTCAGTAAATAATAGACATTTACCTAGAGAAAATCTTTCTATTGGTAAATGAAAAATCTAATATAATAATTATTAATTATATTTACGGTTAATTTTACAAAGAGAATTATATTCTTATCTGTAGTATCAACTATTGTGCTATTTTGTCGGTAAATAAATAGCACAATAATTAATATTTATTTATTCAATATTACCGAGAGAAATCTTATCTCTCGGTAATGTAATACATTTACTGAAAGAAAATCTATTCTTTCGGTAAATTACCGACGAAAATATTTAACTATCGGTAAATAAAAAATTTAATATAATTATTAATTATATTTATTATTAATTTTACTGACAGAATCGGATTTCTATCGGTAGTACCTACAGAGAGATTTTCTCTCGATAAATGAATAACAAAATAATTAACATTTATTTATTTAGTATTATCAAGAGAAATCTTATCTCTTGGTAATTTAGATATGTGCCGAGAGAATAGATTTTCTCTCTATAAATTACCGATGTAAATACACATCTGTTGGTAAATGTAAAATCAAATTTTCATTAGAGAAAATTATTGACAGAGCAAACGTTCTCTCGGTAATACTGACAGAAAACTCGTTTTCTCAGTAATTGAATAGTAGAGTGACATAATTTTTATTGCCAATTGTCAGATATTTACCGAGAGAAAATTATTTCTATCGGTAATATCGACAAAAGCCATTTCTGTCGGTAATTTCATAGTGTCAGATAATTGATAAAACTCTACTTTTAAGAAAACTTATCGACATATAAATATTTTTGTCGATAATGAATAGTAGAATGACGAAATTTTTGGCGCCTTTGATACCATTTACCGTAATAATATTTTTTTATCTCGATAATACCGATAGAAGTGTGTTTCTCTCGATAAATTATTAATGCCAATCAGTCAATTAGTCAAGGTCATTTATCAATATAAAAGCCTGTCTATCAGTAAATTTACTGAGAGATTAAAGTGTCTTTCGGTAAATTTAATATATACCCTATCTTCTTTTCTATTTTTTTGATTTGCGCCGCTACTCCTTTCTCCATTTTCTGCTTCCTTTATCCATTTTTTGCTCCTGTTACACAAATAAGAAGGAGGAGGAGGAGGAGGAGGATAAAGATATAGGTATTTATTTCATTTTTTAAAATTTTTGTTAAATATTGTTTATGATTTTTATTTTTGTTGAATTTTTAATTTATAATAAATTTTATATTTTGTGTTGTTATTGTTTATATTTGTGTAGTTTAGGTTGGTAATTGATATTTATTTGTTGGTTTGAATTTTTAGGATAGTTTTATACTTTTGCAAAAATATATCCAAAAATTAAATTTTTTTTACACATTTATATTTATTCATAATATTATTTTAGAAAAGTAAAATTTTTTATAAAAAATTTAGAGAATTTTAATTTTTATTTTAGGTAGTGTATGCATTATTATTATTCTTATTATTATTATGCATTATTATTAAATTTTAAAAAAATTAAGTAAATTATTTATTTGATTTTTGAAATTAAATAAAAAATTAGATTATATTTTCTAAAATTTCAAAATTTTAAATTTTTTTAAATTTGTTTTGGTATTTATAGTATTATTTTATTGTTTAAGATATTTATATTGTTTAAAAAAATTAATGTGTATTATTGTAGATTTTTGTATAATTATTTAAAATAAAATAATTAGATAAAATGAATTAATTTTATAAATTTCAGTAAAAAAAATTAATTTTTAAGATTTTTTAGGCAAAAAATAAATTTTTAAACAAATTTAAAATATTTATACTTTTTGAAATTTTTTGTAAATATAAATATTTTAGATTTATTTTATTGTCGTTAGGATTTTTTAAAAAATTTATGTAATTAGATTAATTTAATAAATTGTAGAATAAAAATATAAAAATTTAAGTATTTTTAATGGTTATAAAATATTTTTTTTAGAAATTATATTTGTTGTTTTATTTTAGAATTTATTTTGGTTTTTATAGTATTATTTTAGGGTTTTAGATTTTTGTATATATATTTTTAAAAAATATGTAGAATGAATAAATTTTTAGTGATTGTTTTACTTCACAAAATAATTTTTTAGGCAAATTTAAAATATTTATATTTTTTAAATTTTTTGTAAATAAAAATATTTTAGGTTTATTTGATTGTTGTTAGGTTTTTTTTTTAAATTTTAGTAAATTAAATTTACTTTAAATAAATTAGACTTTTTTTTTAATTTTAGTAAATTAGATTTAATTTAATAAATTTCATAATGAAAAAATATAAAAATTTGGAGGTCTTTTTAATGGTTATAAAATATGTTTTAGGGAAATTTAAAACTTTTAGTAATTTTTAATTAGAAATATTTTAGGGTGTTGAATTTTTATTATGGTATTTTTTATTTTTACAAAACATTTGATACTTTTTTTTATTAATTATAAAATTTCATTGCATGTAAAGAATTAATTTTGTATCTAAAATATAAAAAAAGATTGTGAAATTTAATATATTTGTTATAATTTTTAAATTTTTTTGGTAAATAGAAATAATTTAGGGTTTGAATTTATTTTAGGTAATTTTATATTTTTTTTAGTAATTTTTATGTTTCTTGTTAAGAAATTATAATTAATGTGTTTTTTTTTTGTATTTTAGATTTAGTTTAAAGGTGTATAATTTAAGGTATATTTTGTGATCTTACTGATTTATAAATAATTATTAGTTGTATGAATTAAAAAGTTTGGTTATATTATTAATTAATAATATTTTTTTCATTTTAGAGATTGTTAAGTTGTAGTTAAACAATTAAATATAGATTGTATATGTGTTTAATAATAGAAAATTGTGAAATATTTGTGAATATTTTTATTAATATTTTTTAATGTATTTGTTCTTGAATTTTTACATATAAATATGTATATATTTTTTTATATGTGTATTTTTTTCATTTTTATAGATTTGAATAAGTATTGTTATTTTTATACTTTTAGTGAAAAATAAGCGCAGTAATTTAATAATAATTTAAAATTTTAAATATTAATAATAAAATGCGGTATAATGAAATTTATTTTATTTTTATTTTGAATTAAAAAATCTCAAATGTGTAAATCCATAAGAAATTAGATAAGTTAAAAATATTAATAGTACAATAAATTGAGAGCAAATAATTATAGCCTTAATTATATTTTATTTGTTTAATGTATATAACAATGATCCTTTCATTTTTAGTATATTTTTAATATTTACATCAACTTTATTATAAATTTTATACAAAAAAATATCCCGCAATTACAAGAACTATTACTTAAGTAAAAGAAATAAAGTGAAAATAATTTAATATCCCGATTGTTAGCGGTTAAATCTAACATATCATTAATAACAAATTCAATAAATAAATATTTAGTTTAATGTAAACAATAAATAATAAATAAATAATACATAAAATATACTCAAAGTATATATTTAGGATAAAAATAAAATAATTAGATAGCAGAATATTGATTCCAAATAGAAGCAAAACAAAATTCCAATAGAAACTAACGTAGCAAGAAAAAAAAACAAAAAGTTGAAAATCTCACATATTTAATTTTAATGTTACAGAAATGCCAAAAAATATTATTTTAAAATTTTAAAAAAATGTACAATTGGTTGAAAAAAAATTAAGCACAATATATTTAGAAATAAATTTTTAAAAAATGATATTTCATTTAAATTTCTAAAAAAATACTAAAGAATAAATAAAAGCTCAAATAAATACAATAAATGATTAATATAATTTTTTTTTATATCTAATCAGCTTTTATAAAACTCTTTAATCGATATATTATTTATTAAACATTATCTTAAAATATGGTTTAAAGCAATTGCAATGCAACTAACCAAGATTCAAAAATTTAAAGAAATATTTTAATAGTACAATAATAATAATAAAACAAGTTTATTACTAAAGTAACTAATAAATGCAATATTTTTAATAATATACATGAATAATAAACATCACAAGCACAAAACTTAATCCAATAAAAAAAATTTATTTGATATAGAATAGGTCTCAACACTTTATAGACCTTATTTACGATTAGTTAAAATGGATAAAGTTGCATGAGTAAATATATGGTTAGAATATAAAAATAGTACGCTACCTCAATATTGATTGTTAATGTCTTTTGTTTAAATAAAAATAATTTTATAATAAACTATAGTACCCGTTTAGTGAGTTACTCATTTATTTCTAAAAAAATGAGAACTCACTGAATTGTCCTATTTGGACAGTTTAGAAATAACAATATATATCTATTGGATCATTAACATTAATGTAAGACATAATAGTATACAAGTTATGCAGAAAATTTATAGCATTTCTTTTATTTTATTCTCTAAGTGCATACCAAATAATATAAATATTCATAAATCTCATATAAATATTCATATAAATATTTATATTATTTGACGTAATGTACTTAGAGAACTTAGAGAAAATGCTACCAAATTTTCTTTATAATTTGTATAAAGTATTGCATTATGTTAAATAAGATATATGTTGTATTTTTGAATGAGTTAGGGTCTTACCCTTTTATGAAGGAAACATAAGGAGATTTAATTCTTATGATATAATTTCATGTAATTTCGATAGCTTTTATTGAAAATTTATTTCTATTTTTATTATTTTATTCATATTAATTATATTGATAGTATTTTTAGATATGTGTCGCGGACTTGGAACAAGATTGCATCGTTCAGGGTCTAGCGGTCGATTCAGTGGAGGTCCAGATTCTAGTAGTACAGGCTAGCCACGTCTACAGTTGCGCGATGTCCCAAATGATACATTTGTTAAGGATCCTCAGGTTGATACAACTACATACGATATGCTTAGAGAGGATCCTGCTTTTACTTCTCACCAGGCCCAAACAGAGGATCCTGCTTCTTCTTCTCACCCGGCCCAGACAGAGGATCATGCTGCTTCTTCTCTCTTGGCCACTACAGATGCCCCCTTTGGTGATGCCAGTACTGTAGCATCAGCTGTAGGTCGTGATGGTAGGATACAACATTTGACTGTTCGGGAGTCAGAGCAAGTATTTTTAATTTTTTATATTACTTATATTAAATTATAAAGTTTATTCGGTTTATTTTAAATAAATGTGTACTATTTTTTTTAATTTTGCAGCTACATGATGGATCCAGTTGGGCCTTTCGCTAGACATATTCGAAAGATCATGACACAGAAGATGGACCCCGTAGGAGTTTCTTGGAAGGCCATCTCTCCGAAGATGAAGAACTTTTAGTTCGAAGAGTTTAAGGTCAAAAAGAAAATTAAATTTTAATATTTAATATAAATGTACAAGTTAAAAATTAACATTTAGGTGATACTAATTATTTTGATTTTTTTGGCAGAAATATTTTTACTGGGACCAGACTATTGATAGCTTTGTCCGGATTGCCTTCATGAAGAAGGCAGCTATTCACTACAATAATATACTGAGTGAGGTAAAGGTTGTGGGGAAGCAGCCTTCATTTATTGATGACCAATTATGGGCAAACCTGCAAGCCCAGTAGAGCTCTCCCGAGAGGCAAGCCTGTTCTGTCATTGCCTCTCGTAACAGAATATCTAGTATTGAGGATGGTGCAGGTCCATCTACACATATGGAAGGCAGCCGATCACATCATGATCATGCCCGTACACTCGTAAGTATATTCATTTTTTAATACATTTAAATTTATAAATTTTTTGTGTTATTAAACTAACATTTTTTTCTTTAAATAGGAGTCTACCATGGGTCGACCGCCGAACAACTATGAGCTGTTTGTGCATACGCACACCCGGGATCATGACGGACGTTCATTTGTGGATCGTCGATCACATGATGTAAATATAAGTAATTCCATAATTTTTTAAATATTATAAAAATTAAATTTAAAATATAGAATTAATAATTTTTTTATATTATATAGGATCGTTTCATTACTTCTCGGGAGGTGGCCTTTCAGTCTGACACTCTTGTTGATGATGACAACTTATTTAGATCTACTGTGGGCGGAGAGAAGAAGAAGAAGTTGTATGGACTTGACTCACAGTATGTCAGCACATCTACTTCTTCTTCTTCTAGTAGTTCATCTGCCTTACGGGAGGAGATCGAGTGTAACACACCTATACCCCATATACGTACACCATACATACTCTCCATATGTAATATGCGTATACCGAATACAAGGATGTCACATTCTATTTGAAACGAACCAATCTTTCTATTTAACAATATGACAAAACATAAAACATTTAAGTTATATTATAGAACATAATAGATAAAATATTTGCTTATTAAGCAGTGGAAAATGTAGCGGCATATACATATATATACATCAAAATCCATAAATACAAAAATATAGAATTATACATGCTTGGCAGTTCGTCTCTGATCTTGAAGTCCAAAAATCAACACTTCACAAAGGATCACAAACCTAGACTCAACTCGATCTAGCAGAACTCTCCGGTTTTACCCTGTTACCTGCGCGATGAACCAAAATCGCGCTAAGCCAACGTCTTAGTGGTACTAACCATGATGACAATATGCTTTAAATGTAATGCCAATATCACACATTTAAGCATTAGAAATAATATTCAAGAATGCCATTTTTCATAATATTAAATCTCATCATGTTATTCATTTGTTTCATCATCCATAGTTCACATTAAAGCAAAGACAAACATAGGCTCAAAAGAAACTAATATGTTATTCAACTTTCAGAGTTACTGTTTTGGTTTAATAATCACATTTATCAAGCCCGTAGGCGATTCATTATCACAATGAGAAACATCTCATATGTAACATCCTAACTAGGCTTCAAGGACTAGGTCCAACCAAGCTTCAAGGGGAGCTAAGCATCAACCCAACTTGGCTTCAAGGACCAAGCCCAACCCAACTTCAAGGGATTGTTACCTTTAGGCATGCCACTAATAACAAAACTCTGAAAATTGAATAACATATTAGGCACACAATTCTTTCTTTATTTCATTATCAAATCCATTCTCATTTTCTCATGATCAACTAGGCAACAATGCCTCAAATATTTCATTTACATTATTATAGCCAACACCAATGGCTTCATATATCATCATTAGGGTATTACATAACCAATTGCATTATACATACATTTTGAATGATCATTATATATTTCACATATGCAAATCATAGCATTTATCAAATGTATCAACAATATAATAGATTACTTAACACATTTACAACCAAATGTGTTAAGTTTCAAAGTCGTATAAATGCATGCAACCATGTAAGGTTTGTACTTACCTCAAGTGCAACTCACACCAATCTAACAACCTCCTCTTCCAAAAATTCTTCAACACTTGGATTAGGGAAACTCAATCTCTTCAAAACCTAATTCAAAGGTGATTATACATAAGAAATAAGAACAAGAGCTAACTAGGGCACACCTTACACATGGCACGCTCAACAACACGAGCGTGTCCTTGATCATACCCTAAATCCACAACACAGAAGCTTTGACACGCTTTGTGACATGGGCGTGTCACTGGCCGTGTCAATCATCCCTCAACACAGAGGCTATGACATGCTCAGTGACATGGGCGTGTCACTGGACTTGTCACCCATCTAGAAAATAGAACCATCGACACACCTAAAGACTTGGCCGTGCTCATGGGCGTGTCAGGCCAAAAACCCTGATTCCGACACTAACAACACCACATCTAACAAATATCTTACTTAACCCTTTTCCACTCCAAACAATCTTACCCAAAACCATCAATAAACCTTAATAAACTTGCATAAACACCAAAACAACTCAATACATACATCAAATACAAATCACAAACATAATCATAACTCAACCCATACACAATCCACAACACTTGCTTTCGATCACCAAACTTAACCTTTCCTTCAAACCAACCCCAAAATCAAAGCCAATATGACCAAACACTCTCAAACACACCACAATTATACATACATATATCAACAACATCCATACACCAAGCTCAATACACAAACTCAAAAGAAAACCAAGGAAACAAGTTGGAAACTTACCAAAAGCGAAGAAAATCCTTCAAACTCCAATTTGATCTCTTGAAACACCTTCAAATCTTGAATTAGGAAGCAATAAAAATCCCTTTTATTCTAGCTATGGTGATAGCCGGCCAAAGAAAAGAAAGAAGAAGAAGAAAATGAAAGTCAAACTCCACACTTGTCTCTTAACCACAAAATTTTTATCTTTCAATATCAACCAAGCAATTTAATATAATAAAATATTACAAATAATATAATTAACCAAAATATCATCTTCCACTTAATTAATTTTCATTATAAAATAATCAATAAATCTCATTTGACCATCTCATTAATTGACCTGTATATGTTGTATATATCTCTATATATACAACATATACACACTCCTCTTAAGCATTATTACACACTTCTCTTTTCCTCTCTTACCACTTAATCATAAATATATACTTTTATATCATTAAATCCAATTTCAACAATAAACATTTCTAAATGAGATAATTGGGGATACTGGCCTTGCATCACTTGCTCACTCTCCCAAGTTGCCTCTTCCTTAGCATGATTCTTTCAAAGAACCTTCACAAGTGGTACTTTTTTATTTCTCAACTTTCTTACTTCATGTGCCAAAATAGTCACTGGTTCTTCTTCAAAAGTCAGATCCGGACTCACCTCAATATATTCAACTGACAAAATGTGAGATGGGTCTGACCTGTACCTCTGCAGCATAAAGACATGAAAGACATTGTGAATTCGATCCAATTCAGGCGGCAAAGGAAGTCGATAAGCAACTGGTCCAACTCTATTCAGTACTTCATAAGGTCCAATAAAACGTGGACTTAACTTCCCTTTGCGGCCAAATCTCAAAATCTTCTTCCAAGGAGACACTTTCAAAAATACTTTATCTCCAACATTGAATTCTATGTCTCTCCCCTTCAAATCTGAATAGGATTTCTGCCGATCTGAGGCTGCTTTCAACCGATCCCGAATTATCTTCACTATATCTTCTGCTTCTTTAATCAAATCAGGACCAACCAACTTACCTTCTCCAACTTCATCCCAACTTAGAGGCGTCCTACATTTTCTACCATACAATGCCTTGTAAGGTGCCATTCCAATACTAAATTGATGATTGTTGTTGCAAGTAAATTCCATCAATGGTAAGAATCTATCCCAACTCCTTGAGAAATCAATAACACAACTTCTCAATATATCCTCTAAAATCTGTATCACTCTCTGACTGCCTATCTGTCTGAGCATGAAAAGCAGTGCTAAAATGTAACCGAGAACCCAAAGCATTTTGCAAACTCTTCCAAAATCTTGAAGTGAACTGGGGATCTCTATCAAACACTAAAGAAATTGGGACTCTATGCAATCTTACAATCTCACTGATATACAGCTCAGCTAACTTCTCAAGAGAATAATCTATTCTAACTGGAAGGAAATGAGCTGTCTTCGTTAATCGATCAACAATCACCCAGATTGCATCATGCTTCTTCTAAGTTAAAGGCAAACCAGTCACAAAATCCATCTTTACTCGCTCCTATTTCCATTCAGGTACTGATAAAGGTTGGAGCAACCCTGTTGAAACTTGGTGCTCGGCCTTCACTCTCTGACATGTGAAACATTTGGAAACAGACTCTGCTATGTCTCTCTTCATACCTGACCACCAATAATGTTGCTTCAAATCATGATACATCTTAGTACTCTCAGGTTGCATAGCAAAAGCCGACTAATGTGCTTCCTCTAAAATAGTCTTTTTCAATCTTGCATCATCAGGAACACACAATCTATCTTTGTACCAAAGGCAGTCATCATTTCTCACAAGAAAATCTCGGTTCTTCCCCTTTTGGCAATCCAAAACAACTTTCTGAATTCTTTCATCCGCCAACTGAGCCTCTCTAATATGCTCCAACAGCACCGGTCTCAATTGCAACTGAGCTAACAAAGCACCATCACCACATGATTCAAAACTAGCATGCAACGCTCTCAACTCAACAAGCAATAAGGGTGAATAAGCAGTCAAATCTACCAAACACTTCTGACTCAAGGCATCTGCTACAACATTTGCCTTGTCAAGATGATAATCAATCAAACAGTCGTAGTATTTAATCAACTCCAACCATCATCTTTGCTGAAGATTCAACTCTCTCTGAACACCCAAGTATTTAAAACTCTTGTGATCTATATAGATGAAACACTTCTCCCCATACAAGTAGTGTTGCCAAATCTTCAAAGCAAACACCATGGCTTCCAACTCCAAATCATGCGTTAGATAATTAAGCTCATGCGGCTTCAACTGCCGAGAAGCATAAGCTATGACTCTACCCTTCTGCATCAGAACACAACCTAAACCATTATGTGCAGCATTACTGTAAATCACATATGTTTATCTTCCACAAGCAAGGTAAGAACATGAACTTGAGTCAACATCTCTTTCAACTGCTCAAAGCTTGCTTGACACTGATCTGTCCACATAAATCTAACTCCCTTCCAAAGTAATCTGGTGAGTGGAGTAGCTATCAAAGAAAAACCCTTCACAAACCGTTGATAATAGCCTGCCAAACCCAGAAAACTTCTAACCTCAGTTACAGACTTCGGTGGACTCCAATTTAAAATGGCTTCAAATTTACTCAGATAAACTCTAATACCATCTGTTGAAACCACATGACCGAGAAAAGTTACTTGATCAAGCCAAAACTCACATTTAGACAGCTTAGCATACAACTGCTTCTCTCTCAAGGTCTGCAACACAATCCGTAAGTGCTCGTCATGCTCCTCCTTATTATGCGAATACACCAAAATATCATCAATAAAGACCACCACAAACTGATCTAGATAGGGATTAAACACCCTATTCATCAAATCCATGAAAGCTGCTGGTGCATTCGTCAATCCAAAAGGCATCACCAAAAACTCATAATGCCCATACCTTGTGCGGAAAGCTGTCATAGATACATCTTCAGCTCTGACTCTCAATTGATGGTACCCTGATCTCAAATCAATTTTAGAGAAAACTGCTGCTCCCTTCAGTTGATCAAAGAGATCATCAATCATAGGCAAAGGATACTTATTCTTGATAGTCACCTTATTCAATTGCCTATAATCAATACACAGTCTTAAAGTACCATCCTTCTTCCTCACAAATAAAATAGGTGCTCCCCACGGAGACACACTAGGGCGAACAAACCCTTTATTCAACAACTCCTGCAACTGCACCTTTAATTCTCTAAACTCAGCAGGTGCCATTTGATAAGGAGTAATAGAGATGGGAGTGGTACCAGGCAACAAATTGATACCAAACTCAACCTCTCTCTCGGGGGGTATCCCTGGCAATTCCCCGAAAAATACATCTGGAAATTCCGTAACTGTAGGTATACTATCAAGTTGAGAACCCACTACTTTGGTATCTACAACATGAGCAAGATAAGCCTCACATCCTTTTTGAATCAACCTCCTAGCTGCAACAGCTGAAACAAACAAGGATGAAAGATGTCTCTGCTCACTAGATACCTTCACACTCCTATCATCACCAGTTCTCAAAGTAACACACTTATTCTGACAGTCTACCACAGCTCCATGCTTAGACAACCAATCCATGCATTAGATCAGATCATACTCCTTAAAAAGCATTTCAATCAAATCACCCAAGAACTCCTCATCCTGAACAACCATTGGGCTAACTCGGTACATCTTACTCACCACAACACTATGCCCTAAAGGATTTGTCACCAAGACATCAAATCCTAGGGATTTAGATTACAATTCAGACACGGGCAAGATGGATGCACTTATGTATGAATGCGTAGATCCTGGATCTATAAGAGCAAGAACTGAAATGCCAAATAAAGAAAATGTACCCGCAATGACGGCTGAAGCATCCGGCTGCCTCTGTATCACATACATTCGTTGAGATGGCCCAGCCTCATCTGGCCTACTGCCTCCGAATGTAGAGCCTCCTCTCTGACTGATCCCATGTCGACCACCTCTACTAAAACCTCTGTCCCCTCGACCTCCTCTGCTGACACTGGGTCGAGAAGCTGCAGTATCAGTTTGTCTATCTTCTAGTAGCTCAGGGCAATCTTTGATGAAATGATCTGGTGATCCACATCTAAAACACACTCCTGGCCCACCCGTCTTCCAGCAAGCACCCCCATGTGCCCTACCACAATGGAGACAAGTAGGTGGAGGAGATCTATGAACCACTGGAGTCGGAGCACTAGCTACAGAAATTGTAGGTCTCAGTCTCTGCCTCTGATACTGAGTTGACCTACCAGACTGCCTCTGGCTCCTAATGATCCTCGGAACAAAACTTCCTCTACCTCTCTTCATAGATGAAGACCATGCCTCAAACTGGGGTCTCCTAACTCTAGTCTCCTCCTCAGTAGCAGCTACTGCAATACCCTGTGCTCTCTCAACACTTCTGGCAGCTGCAACCAACTGAGAAAAATCTTGGTACCGAGAACCAACAACAATACACATAATAGAGGGTCTCAACCCCTCCTCAAATCTCCTGCACCGGTCTATATCATCTGAAATAATCCCACCGGCATAATGACTCAATCGGATATACTCAATCTCATACTCTATCACTTTCCGGTTATCCTATCTCAAACTTAGAAACTCCATTTTCTTAGCATCATTATACTCTATCGGAGTATACTTTTGCTCAAACTCCCGCAGAAAATCATCATATGACAAGGTTGGTGGATCTAACATAATCAAACTTCTCTTCAGAAGTAGCCTACAGCTGAATGAATACCCTCTGAACTCTATCCAACCATTGTTCAGCTACTGCAGGATCTGTAGTACCAAAGAAATATTCAGCCCCAAATTTCCTCAATTTATCATACTGCCTCACCGGTACTCGTGGCTGTGGTTGCGGTGGCGGCTGCTGCATTGAGGCGTGCCTCAATAATTCTACCATATGCATAACCAAACCGGTGGAATCTCATCATCAGCTGGTCTATCTGGCACAGGAACAGGTGCCTCTCCAGTTCTCTCAACCCTAGCTCCATCTTTACCCTCATCAGGAGCTACACTCTCAGCACTATCTTCCATGGACTGACGTGACTGAGACGTCATCACTACCTATATCTGTAAATACAGCATAATATACCTCATCAAAGATCAGAAACTGCCAATGCCAAAGCATGTATCTTATTTAAAAACCATATTTTAAAATCAAATTTTTTTTTTAAATTCACCTAGGTTGAGAATCTCAAACCTAGGCTCTGATACCAAAACAATTGTAACACCCTGATACCCCATATACGTACACTACATATACTATCAATATGTAATACACGTATACCGGATTCAAGGATGTCACATTCTATTTGAAACAAACCAATCTTTCTATTTAACAATATGACAAAACTTAAAACATTTAAGTTATATTATAGAACATAATAGATAAAAATATTTGCTTATTAAGCAGCGAAAAATGTAGCAGCATATACATATATATACATCAAAATCCATAAATACAAAAATATAGAATTATACATGCTTGGCAGTTCATCTCTGATCTTGAAGTCCAAAAATCAACACTTCACAAAGGATCACAAACCTAGACTCAACTCGATCTAGCAGAACTCTCTGGTTCTACCCTGTCACCTGCGCAATGAACCACAATCGCGCTAAGCTAACGGCTTAGTGCTATTAACCATGATGACAATATGCTTTAAATGTAATGCCAATGTCACACTTTCAAGCATTAGAAACAATATTCAAGAATGCCATTTTTCATAACATTAAATCTCATCATGCTATTCATTTGTTTCATCATTCATAGTTCAAATTAAAGCAAAGACAAACATGGGTCCAAAAGAAACTAATATGTCATTCAACTTCCAGAGTTACTGTTTTGGTTCAATAATCACATTTATCAAGCCGTAGGCGATTCATTATCACAATGAGAAACATCTCATATGTAACATCCCAACTAAGCTTCAAGGACTAGGCCCAACCAAGCTTCAAGGGGAGCTAAGCATCAACCCAACTTAGCTTCAAGGACCAAGCCCAACCCAACATCAAGGGATTGTTACCTTTAGGCATGCCACTAATAACAAAACTCTGAAAATTGAATAACATATTAGGCAAACAATTCTTTCTTTATTTCATTATCAAATACATTCTCATTTTCTTATGATCAACTAGGCAACAATGCCTCAAATATTTCATTTACATCATTATAGCCAACACCAATGGCTTCACATATCATCATTAGGGTATTACATAACCAATTGCATTATACATACATTTTGAATGATCATTATATATTTCACATATGAAAATCATAGCATTTATCAAATGTATCAACAATGTAATAGATTACTTAACACATTAACAACTAAATGTGTTAAGTTTCAAAGTCGTATAAATGCATGCAACCATGTAAGGTTTGTACTTACCTCAAGAGCAACTCACACTAATCTAACAACTTCCTCTTCCAAAAATTCTTCAACACTTAGATTAGGGCAACTCAATCTCTTCAAAACCTAATTCAAAGGTGATTATACATAAGAAATAAGAACAAGTGCTAACTAGGGAAAACCTTACACATGACACGCTCAACAACACGGGCGTGTCTTTGATCATGCCCTAAATGCACAACACAAAATCTTTGACACACTCAGTGACATGGGCGTGTCACTGGCCACGTCAATCCTCCCTTAATATAGAAGCTATGACACACTCAGTGACATGGGCGTGTCACTGGTCGTGTCACCCATCTAGAAAATAGAACCACCAACACGCCTAAAGACTTGGCCGTGCTCATGGGCATGTCAGGCCAAAAATCCTGATTCCGACACCAACAACACCTTATCCAACAAACATCTTACTTAACCCTTTTCCACTCCAAAAAATCTTACCCAAAATCATCAATAAACCATAATAAACTTGCATAAACACCAAAACAACTCAATACATACATCAAACACAAATCACAACCATAATCACAACTCAACCCATACACAATCCACAACACTTGCTTTCCATCACCAAACTTAACCTTTTCTTTAAACCAACCCCAAAATCAAAGCCAATAAGACTAAACACTCTCAAACACACCAGAATTATACATACACATATCAACAACGACCATACACCAAGCTCAATACACAAACTCAAAAGAAAACCAAGGAAACAAGTTGGAAACTTACCAAAAGTGAAGAAAATCCTTCAAACTCCAACTTGATCTCTTGAAACACCTTCAAATCTTGAATTAGGAAGCAATAAAAATCCCTTTCCTTCTAGCTATGGTGATAGCCGGCCAAAGAAAAGAAAGAAGAAGAAGAAAATGAAAGTCAAACTACACACTTGTCTCTTAACCACAAATTTTTCATCTTTCAATATCAACCAAGCAATTTAATATAATAAAATATTACAAATAATGTAATTAACCAAAATATCATCTTCCACTTAATTAATTTCCATTATAAAATAATCAATAAATCTCATTTGACGATCTCATTAATTGACCTATATATGTTGTATATATCTCTATATATACAATATATACACACTCTTCTTAAGCATTATTACACACTTCTCTTTTCATCTCTTACCACTTAATCATAAATATATACTTTATATTATTAAATCCAATTTTAACAATAAGCATTTCTAAAATTTTAGGGTATAGTTTGGGATATTACATCGAGTATTTGAAGGAGTAGTTGGCGGAGCGTGATCTAATTATTCAGCAGCAGATTCAGGAGCAGGTACGGATGGAGGTGGAGGCAAATGTTCAATCTCGGATTCAGGAGCATATGCAAACCGAGGTGCAGAGGTTGGTCCAACAACAGCTTAATGAGTTTATGTCCAATTTCATGCGAGGAACCTTCGATCCATCACGACACTTTCCTCATGATGGTGCTCCTTTACCTCCACCTTCACCACCTTCTGCTACTTGATTTTAGATTTTTTTTTTGTATATGTACAATGATATTTTAATTTCATATGCTTATATAAAA
This sequence comes from Garcia nutans, assembly GCA_947685225.1. Classification (NCBI taxonomy): domain Eukaryota; kingdom Viridiplantae; phylum Streptophyta; class Magnoliopsida; order Malpighiales; family Euphorbiaceae; genus Garcia; species Garcia nutans. Next base: position 6,378,913 of record CANTUV010000024.1, on the reverse strand, counting down.
TTTATTGTTTTTATGTTCATCTTTTTTATATTTAAATATTTATTACATATAATATTTTTTAAATATTAATTTTATTTTTATATTTTTATTCTTATTAATAAAAAAATTATACATACATTTATATATTATAAAATTTAAAAAGATTTTTAAAATTTAAAAAATAATTTATTTTTTACCAACAGATTTATTTTTTGTCGGCAATTTGCATACTTTGAAATTACAAACAGAATTTTCTATCAGTAATTTTTTGTCAGTATCGACAAAAATAATTTCTATCGATAAATATTGCCGATTATATTTCTGTCAGAAAATTACCAACATATTTTTTTCTGTTGGTAATTTACCGACAGATTTCTATTTTAGTCGACTTTTTGATTACGGGCAAAAGATTTATCGACATATTTTTTTTGTCGGTAATTTGTCGGTAATATTAATTACCGACAAAAAAAAGGATCACCGATAGAAAAATCCATCGGTAATCCACTACATTCTTGTAGCGATGTATTTTATTTCTTTCTTTGACTTTTCTTTACCTTATTTATTTATTTATTATTATTATTATCATCTTTTTAACCATAATTATATATATTTATATTTCATTTATATTTGTTGTATATATTTATAGACCTTTAATTTTTGTTCTTGATAAATTTGGTTCTAATTTAAAAAACCTGAATTTAGTCCAGCCTAATGAAAAAGTCTAAATCTAGTCTGGTCCAATTTAAAGAAGCCAAATGGCCCAAAAGTCATGACGAATTGGCCATGGCTAGTTCGCCATGAGCCTTAAGCCAGGGATTAATTCAATTTTTTTTTCATTTTAAATGTCCTAATTCTACTTAAACTCAGATGGACTTGGATAGGCAATAGCTTTTTTTTTTTTGGTAAAATCTGGATTATTTAATCGAGATGGAGCCAGATTGTTGCCCTAATATTGCCTATAAATACAAAGCAATTAGGAGCAATTAGGGAGAGCCATAATTAGCAAAAAGGGCATTAGCAAATGAGAGTAAAGAAAGAAGGCAGAAAAAATTAATAACCCAAAGAGACAAAGAGCAATTAAGACCAAGAGAGACAGTAGCTAAAACTTTAACACTGTAGGTAATTTTCGGATTATTTAACTCAGCCAAGACCACTTTGAACCAAACCAACCATAGCATTCTCAAGAAAACCTCCATTTTAGTTTTTGTGTGGAAACTGTGCTGCTCAAACAAGGTCTAGTTCAACGAAATTATTTTGGTAGAGTCAACAATGTAGATATGATTTTCATGAACTAAATCCATTTATTTCGATTGATCATCATCATTGTTTAACCTGGTAAATTTGATGTTTTTTAATTTACTGTTTGAGTTCATTTAAATTGCAATTTAAAACCTTAGTTTGTACTCCAAGCCCTAAACCCATCCATTAAAACTTTAATTTAGGATCAAACCCTAATTATGCATTTAAAACCCTGGTTTGACCATCTAAACCTTAGTTTTTAACTAAAACCCTAAATTGGTAATCAAAATCCTAGTTCCAGGATCTAACCCCAATTCCATCAATAAAGTCCTAATTTATCACAAAAATCCTAATTGCATGTCCAAAACTCTAATTTGATACCTAAACTCTAATTTTGCATATTAAACCCTAGTTTTAGGATTAAAACCATAATTTGGTCACTAAAACCCTAGTTTTAGGGTTTCAATTTAATAAATAAAACCGTAATTTGGTATTAAAGCCCTAATTTAGTCACTAAAACCTTAGTTTTAAGTCTAAAATCCTAATTTGTAAATAAAACCCTAACTTTATTAGTTTAATTCTAATATATTATTGTTTGAATGGTGATTGGTCATGTGTTTTGGATATTTATACTATTATGAATGGTTGAATGGTGTTTATGGATTTATTTGGATTTTAAAGAGTTTGTAAAAGACATATTTTCACTTTGTGGGTGTCTTGTGTATTTAAGTTGTTTATTTAAATTTATTTTGGGATAACTGTAAGGGACACATTTTCACTCATTTATGGGTGTCTCGTCTTATTTTATTTATATTATGGATATTTGGACATTGTAAGGGCATATTTTCATCCTTGTTTGGGTGCCCATTTTGTTATTTGTTTGTTTATTTTATGGTATGGTTATTGTCATATTATTTACTTTAAATTATTTGTAACATGGATGATATTATAATAATTTAAGAATTTAATAATATTTAGACATGAAAAGGAGGCCGATTCCAATGATCCGGGTGTTATAGGGGTGTTGGACCATTTCTCATCTTCTCCATGCATACCCAACTTTCTTAACCCAGTAGGGATTGAGAATTTCTTAGGAATCGAGTCATCTACGCCTTCTATCTTCTTCCCCGCCCGTTTGGGCGACGACTCCTATTTTTCTAGTTTAGGCTCATGTTCTCTAAAGCCTAGAGCCTAACAGTGTCGAAGTCGCAAGAACCATTTTACTAAGAGTGGGAGACAAAAATATTCACTCATAGTGGTGACTCCACTAGGGATAAGAGACGTTAATTCTGTTGGTCTTTGTGTTATTATATTTATTATTATAATAATAATAATATTCATTGCATCATTTAGATTTGCATTATGTGTGTGAGTTAGGATTCCCTGATGAACCCATGTTGTATGTATGTGATACCATACTTTCATTCAAGGTATGGAGATCGAGTATTGCATAACCACTCATAGCCTTTTACCTTTTAGTATATACTTGCTATGGAGACCTAAGCCATGTACCCTAAACACTAAAGCCCATGTAGTTGGCCTAGTAATTTTTCTCAGGTTTACCCTAAATACTTGCTATTTGACTATGATTAACATGTCTTAGTTTGAGTTATGGCTTATTTGGTTTGCCTTTTTACTAATATGATCTAATTATGGTGTAAGCTCAAATCATCTTATGGCTTAAAAATTGTTCTTTTAAATCTAAAAGACCAAAGTTATTTTCAAAATTTTTCAAGATGGATTATAAACAAAAGATTAAAGCTTTCTTCTACCTCATGGCTCAAATACAAAGCCCAAATTAATTTTTGAAATAATTTTTTTACAATGGGCTTTCAAATATTTTCAAAGAAGGGCCTAAATTTTTTTTTTTCAAATTAAGCTTTGATGTTTCTACAATGGGTTAAATTTCTGAAATAAGCTTTCAATTAGTTAGGTCAATTATGAAATATTAAAATTAATTTTGGGCCTTATTTATACCAAGACTTATTAGTTGTGGGTTTGTTTGTAGCATAGATCATTAGTTGCTTTTCTAAGTAAGAAGTCTATTTATAATAAACCTATTAATTTAGTTTTAATATGAAACATGATAGAAACGCTGCTTGAATTTTTCAGTGGATCTAAAGTATTAAGGTTTAATTGGTAAGAATTATTATAGATTGTCTTTTATATTTAAAAACACAGCTATTGATTATTTCATTTGAATGAATCTTTTGAAAATAAAAATATCCCTTATTGATATTTTTTTGACCATAACACCTAGAAAAAAGACTCATTATTCGTGTGTGGAAGATATAAGATTGGAAGGAACGTTCGACTCTATTTGTTTGTTTGCAATACATGCATATATGCAAACATGCATTGCATTGCATTACATTAATTCTTTCTGGCTCATAGACCTTTCATCAGTTATTCAGAGTTTAGTGAGAATTTAGTCAACTTTACACTAAAATCAATGAATTGTAAGCAAGTTCAGAGCCTAGTGAATGAAGCCCTCACATCCAAGAAGGAAGAATTGAAGGGGACATTGGCTGAGATAGTAAGGACTCAACTAGCGGAATTGCTAGAAATTGACATTGGTGAGGCATCTGCCACTTCTAAGAAGAAGAATGATAAAGGAAAGGCTAAGGTGACTGGGGTAGCTTTTGATGAAGAAAAGGTAGTGATTGATGATGACTAGTACACATATTTCCAAGACCAACAAGAAAAGAAGAAAGAGAAGATGGTGGAAGTAAAAACGAAGCCTTCTAATATGAAAAAGCTCATTGTTGATTTAGAAAAGAAGTTTGAAAAATGATTAAAAGTTGAAGAGGCCTCATAAGTTGGTAAGCTTAATGAAGAGGATGAGAATCTCCCATATAAGTTCAAAATGCCTGCTTTTGCTAAGGACAATGGTATAGAAAATTCTCACTTGTATGTTAGGCAGTATAGTACTATCATGTAATCTGCTGGAGTCACTAAGGCTCAAATACTAAAGTACTTTCACTATAATAAAAATGCAACTTACCCACAGATGATTTCATGGGTAAAATAACCAAAATCCTTGGGAAAAATAGTTTACCCAGGGATTACCCACGGATTCAAGATTTTAGGCAAAAGGCTCGAGCGTAAATTATTTACCCACTGTTTTGATGATCCTTGGGTATTTACTCACAGATACATCATTGGGTAAATTATAAATTCCATAGGTAATTATCATTGAAAAACAAGGACTTAACCACCAAAATTCTCTGGGTAATCTCTGAGTAAATTTACCCAGAAAAATTTACCTAGAAATTTAGATTCCTAGGTAATCCTTAGGTAAATTTATCCAAGGATTTTTTCCCCTAGGTATTTTGTGAAAAGATTCTACATGTACAACCTTGGATAATCCCTAGGTAATTATTCAAGAATATTTTAAATTATTGTAAATTTTATATAGTTAAATACACATTGATATCTTGTAATGTAAATTCAAATTTCATATTGTAAGATCTTAATTGTCCAAAAATTTATAATTCTCATAATATGAAGTATAACATACATTAAATCATTTCAAAGTCAACAAGCCTTCAACATTTACAACAGTACACAAATTATAACAAACATCTAACTCAAAGTCTAACATAGCCTCAAAAGAAAAAAAAAACTAAAGTCTAACATTTTTATCAACAATGTGACCTAAATCAAATTTGCAAAACACAAATCATTTAACCACTTTTGAAGCTTTAGTTTATTTAATTGTGCTTCTTCTGTCTATCGTGTCAGAGTGTTGATTCCCTCCATATCTTTGTGATCTGAATCAAATTTAGAAAATGCAAAGTACCTATGAAAGCTAAAAATGTTAAGAACAAAAAATTAAAACTTCAATCAAAACTAAACCATATATATGAAGGATTTCAAGATAAATCAATAACAATAAAAGGAATTCCAACTACCCTTGTTTGTTTGACTTCACCAATCAAATTCTCAATGTGATGGTTGTATTATCTTGAAAATTTTCACAACCTAAAGGCACAACCTAAGCGACAACCATTTGACACAGAAATCTAAGGAGATTTATGGCGGTTGGAGTTTGACTTTTCTACCCACTTCACCTATGAGCAAAATTTCTTTGAGACCTATAAATACAACATCAAACAATACTCCAAGTGATGAAGAATGTGTTAACAGTGTCCAAACTCTTGTAATTTTATTTGTTGAGGATGTTAGCCTTAAATACTATTGTAAAGGTTTAGTGTGAGCCTTTAACCCTTGGGTTGAGAGTTAACCTAGAACAAAACTCTTGTAAAGGTTTGAGTGTTAAACTTTGGGAAAATAATTTGTGAAGGGTTTTAGAGTTAGCCTTATGAATACTCTTGTTTAAGTGTGGCATGAACCTGCAAAATACCAAATTAGGAGTGGGCTTGCAAAACTCCGAAGATAGTGAAAATTCCCAATTGAGATTGGGGAATGGACGTAGGGTTAGTTAACACCTGAACCACTATAAATCTCTTGCCTTATCTCTTTCTCTTCTTTATCTCCTTTAGAATTTTTAATTTCCCATTGTACTTCCTAAACACCAATTCAATCCCCTTCTTGGTGCCATCCATATAGGGCCAACAGGTAGGAACATCGAATCGTGGTACTATTTATGATATTTTATTTGTCTTATTAAATATTTTAATTCTATATGTATATTTAGTTTATTTCCTTTTTTAGAAGCGTGTTGCCTTTTAGTAGTTTACTTTCTATTAGGATTTTTTAACCTAAAACATATATAATATTTGCTTTCAGCCTAAAGAGACAACTTCTAAATTCAATAAAATTTTAATAGAGAAGTTGTTTATCTTTATTTATTTTTCTAAGAATTCCTAAACTAAACATATTAATAGAAAATTAATTTCATTTGTTCTTTACTTCCTCTATGTCAGGCTACTAGAGGAGAAAATGAGTTGGAATTTCATGAGTTACAAAATAGTAAATCTCCAAGCAATGAGTAATTCCTGACACTCAAACTGGTGGATGAATGTAAATTGTAATTTGCTTTAGATTTTTTTTGAAACGATCAAAATATTATTAAGAACATTCACAAAAGAAAAAGAAACAACACAAGAAATAAAGGAAATAAGTAAGAGCCCTAGCTAATAGCTCAACCCAATATAACCAACTTATTTTCTTCTTTACTTGCTTTTAAAGAAATAATATTTAAAAAAAATTGGGGAAAAATCCCAAACATGCAGACTAGCATAAAGAAGAGCCACTCTAGCAACAATATGAGTCCCTCTATTTGCTTGTCACTTAACCCATGAGAAGGTAAGACCTTGAATCTTTGAACTAATCTCTAAACAATCTAGTATAACAAATCCATATTCAGAAAAATAAGCACTACCTGACCGAATAGAATTAAATGCTTGTTGATAATCCATTTCAAGAAAGACATCCTTGAAATTAATATCTTTAAGCCAAGTCAACACTTTCCTTACTCCTATAATTTATGCAATGTTTGCCTTATAGATCCCAAAATAATAACATGAAAAAGCCCTTTGATCATCACGAACCATGACCCCTACACTTATCTTCCTCTCATGCTAAAAAAGGCCAGCGTCAACATTGCATTTAAGATTTCCTAATGTAGGAGCATGCTTAAAAAAGGTTGTTGTTATTTGAATGTTGCACATTAGGGTGATGAAATTGCCTAGAAAGCGACTCCTAAATTTTTGGAAATCCTATCGTGGATGTAATGATTTGTCAATAATGATAACATGATCAAGAAAATCATTATCCCATACCCATTTATTTCTATAGTGCCACAGATCCCAAAGTACAAAACAAATTTTGCTCACAAACTCACAGTCCCAATTTTTTAGTGCAAACTCCAATAATGAACCAACACTATCAAAATTATCAACAACAACTAGCTTCCCCCCCAACATACCTTAGCATGCTAACACTTGAGAAAAGCATGGTGGGTCATGTCCACATCCTCATAAAGAGGGTAATGAGAATCAATATCCACCCCCTAGCTTGGAGATTGTGACGTATGGGAATAATATTCTAAAGAATTGTCCAAACTAGATTTTTAATTTTTAAAGGAGTATCTAGATTTCAAACATAATTCCACAATCCTTCAATTTTAAAATTATCAATACTAGAATAAAGGGAGATAGCAATATGATACGCCAACTTCACCAAATACGACCCATCTTTAGTAAAATGCCACATCAATTTGTCTTTGAGCTAAAACTTACTAAGAGATATTTGAAAAATAAAATTCTCATCCCCTCTAAAAGACAAAGCCTAATTTTTTGCAAGTCCCACCTTCATTGTCTTCATCATTAAGTTCTGCCACCTTCATATTCTCATCTTCATCTCCACTAGGAGACATAGCATGAAAATTTTCCTCTCTAGATAGCCAAGAATATTTCCAAACATAAATAGAGTAACTATCCCTAACCCTCCATCTAACACCTTTTTTAAGGATCTCTAAGACATGCAAAATGCTCTTCCACACAAAACTAGGATTATGACCTTAGCTTCTAAAAATCATTCATTGGAAAATATTTTGCTTTGAAGATCTTTATGGTAAGAGTGTTTGAATTGGAAGTGAATCTCCAACCATGCTTGCCTAAAATGGTAAAACAATATAGATTTCAGAATCCAAGGCTTCCATCCTTCTTCTTAGCATATAAATGATCCCATGATAACTAATAAAAGCCTCTAATACCATCACCTTTCGAACCCCACCAAAAAGAGTTCATGATCTTTTGGAGTTCCTCGCAAAGGGAGATAGGGATATGAAAGACAGTTATACAATAAAATGGAATAGCTTAGGTCACCATTTTGATAAGAATCTCTTTACCCACCCTTGAAAGAAACTTATTTCTCTAATTGGAAATTTGACCCGCATACTTCTCTTTTAAAAAAGAGAAAATCAATTTTTTTATTTCTACCAACCAAGGAGGGGAGACCCAAATATTCATCTTGATTGAATGGGGTATGAACGCCAATAATATTTTCTAAGATAGCTCTTCTACTAGGATACACATTAGTGCTGAATAGGACTCCTAATTTCTAAAAATTAATGGCTTAACCTGAAGCTTGTTCATAAAGTTGGAGAATAATTTTCACAGCACAACATTCTCTTCCCTTAGTTTCAAAAAAGAAAAAAACTATTATCTACAAAAAGCAAGTGAGAAAAACTAGAGCTCCGTCTACTTACTCGACAACCATTGATACTCCTTATTCTTTCAACTCGAGCAAACAAGGCTGAAAACACCTCTACACATAAAATAAATAAATATAAGGATAAAAGGTCCCCCAGTCTAAGCCTTCTTCTAGGGAAAAAAAAAGGTTTAGCACAGTGTCATTAAAAGACAATTTATTAATTCCACTAAAAACTTGAAACTTCAATGTAGAGTCTTACATGATCTACCTTTTTGGCAAATTTGGCCATAAGAGGAATAGAATGTCTAGTTTTGTGTCTAAGATGTCAAAGGGAAGAGGAGGATGCAAATCACGTCTTGCTTAATTGTGTAAAAGCAGGACCAATTTGGAACAAGTTTGCTTCATAACCATTGGAATGAAATTTTGTTGCAAGGTTTTGGAATTGGATTTGCCAAGTTATGAAGGAGAAAGAAAGGAAGACAGCACATCAAGCTGCAATGCTTTCCTGAACAGTCTGGTTTACTAGAAACCGAAGCATTTTTATAATACTGATGTTCTAGCAGAAAAGTTCTCACATAATAAGGGATACATCAGAGAAATATAAAGAAGCTCAAGAGAAAAATCCAAGTTCGAGAAATGAAAATAAAACTCCAGTCAAATAGATTCCTCCTGCAACTGTGCTTACATATGGGACTTTTGCTATGGGTTTTATTATAAGAAATGATAGGAGAGATCATGTTAGTTTGCTCAAGCAGAAAGCGAATACTGGGCACTACCACTTGCAATAAGCCGAGTTTAGAATTAGAAGTCCAGTTTTTAAATGTCAGTTAATAATGTTCGAAATTTTTCAAAGCCGATATTTCATTCAATATATCATGAATGATTTACAGATAGAAGACAAAATAAACTTTAGTCTTTCTTTTTAATATATATATATATATATATTTATTTAAATATGATATTATGATTTTATATTTATTAGAAGATATAATTCTAAATTGCATTGAGTAAAAAAAAATTCATATAATAATCCTCAATAATCTTAAAATTAAAATTTTATTAAATTAAATTGAATTGTATTAAAAAAATATTTTTATTATATAGTAAAACATAAAAAAAGGTTGACCATCAAACAAATAATAATAAAAAAAATTACACACTCGCGCTCCACTGTAGGAATCGAACAAAAAAGAACAGAAGACTAATTAAATTGACACGTAAAAATTTCGATGCCGTCCAGTTTAGAAATTATTCCCATAAAAAAAACAAGAAATTATAAAAATATTCTCCTTTTAGTTCATATATTATAAAAATATTTTTTCTTTTTGCAAAATTTTAGAATAAAATCCTTTCATTCTTCAGTGATAAACAAATGTATTAAAACATTAAAACTGATATAACTTACTTCGTTAAAACATTAAAACTAATATAACCTAATAGCTTATTTATCAAGTACTTGCTTCCTAGAACAAGAAATGGAGGACTCAAACCTTAATAGCACCCTCTCCTTTCAAAAAATTTTCGAAGTACCAGAAATTTTAAAAATAAAATCAAAACAAAGGTCATTCATAATTACTATAATATGTATTATGTAATTACAAAAAGAACCATATGAATTCAGTATTTCATAGCTTTATCTCCGTATGCAAGAACTTCTAATGTCTACAAATTTGATTAAAAGAAGCAAAAAAATATATAGCTGAAGTATAGAATGTTCACCAAGTAACTATATAGTAAAAAACACTTCTTTATACTTGAGAGAGAGTTGGAAAAACTGTATAGAGGCGTCATGAGCTTATGGACATTGTGGGAGTGAGCCTTATGATTTCTTGCGAGACATTGCTGCAGCAATTCCGCCAGCTATGAGTCCCACAGCAGTTGCAGTGATGCCTATTCCAATAACACCATCTGTATTCCAGCAAAGGCAATTGAAATTAGTTCAAGTAAATGCGTCGATAAATAATTGATTCGCGCTGTGATAAGAATGAGAAAGTCTCAAGTATATTTTGACCTTTAGCAATTTTATCTTCAAGTGTCTTCTTGAGGACCAGTGCTTGCCTCCAATCTGGTGCAATCTACAGAGGAAAAATTTGTAGAATAAAGAACCAGGTAAGAGTAATCAATTCAGCTTTTGTGCATGCACTGCACAAGCATGAGCATTACACAGATGTAAAAGCAGACAAATAACAGATGGCAGGGATTTTGAAGTCAAATAGGGCAAGAAGTTCACCGTTAGACACTACAAATATAATCAATCACATAAACGATGAAAGAGAAAAGTAATGATGTCATAACTTAATTGAGTATATCAATTCTTTTTTATGTAGTAAAATAAATGTATTTTCGGGGTTAGAGAGAGAGAGCAAGTAAACTCAATCAACCATTCACAGACATTATTTTATAGAGAGAATTGCATTAAAGAACTGAAGGAAATTAAAGGAGAAAATATCTTCTAAAGCCACATAAGAAAATTTACATAAAAGCTGAAGAGCATAAACTAATAAGTATCGTCCTTGAATCATAGTAAATGAAAGAGTTAATGGCATTTCTTTGAAATCCCCCAAAGCATGAAAGAGGCCAAGAAAATGATCTTATCCAACACTTCTTTAATGAAATTAGAGAGTTTAAAACAAGTAACATCACAAAGTGACAACTAAAACTAGGACTGCAAATTGTATGTCATGAATATCTAGCTGGCAGGAGAAATAAATGAAGCACAGTATGATTTAAGAATTTATTTGCAATTCAAATATGTAGATCTATGAGAGAAAATGAGAGATAAACCTCCAAGCATTGCTCCACAAGCTGTCGGCTCTTTGAATATTGACCACTTCTGTAATATCCAACAGCCAGAAGATAAATTTTCTCCCTCTGTTGTAAAGGAGAGCTACTATTTGACAACGATGCTGCAAATAGTGACATATTTGGCTCAGGACAGAACAGTCATGTCATTGGTAAAACTGAAGGATATTAGATCTGAAACCATTCAAACAAGTGCTGACCACATGGACATCCGGTGAAAATGCCTAATAATTTATGAAAAAAAAAACGATAGTTTTCTCTCTCTCTCATTCCCTAATTCTCAATACCTGATGCTGATACACTTATAAAACAACCATTACATCAAAAAATATTCGTGGCAGTATGCCTTAGACCATCTATCATTTTAAGAATTCAGAGAGATGCAATTCCAGCATAACAAGTATCTATCATTTTAAGAATTCAGAGAGAAGCAATTCCAGCAAGACCACTACTCAATCTACTGAACTAAGGGGTGAAGATGGAAAGAAGAATATTAATACTGACATAGGACCAGCCTCACTGCCATTTTTCATACCATTAAAGATGATAAGCTAAAAGAGATTTTGGTTACATGGACATAATCAAGGTTTCAGCCACAGAAATGATGATAATTCTGAAAACAATGTATCTAATAACAGACATACACAGAAAAAAAAGGCAAAACCGAAAAAAAAAAAAAGAAAAGAAAAAGAATTGCACAAGGTTATAACTAAGATGTACCCATGTAGAGGTTTTTAGATGAAACATTATAACAATATCAAGACATTATAAGGAAGAAAGAATTCCAAAAGAATATCTGCGCTACTTGTCACTGTTAAATATATAAATAATGAAGAATGAAAAGAGAATGGTGTGGGATAAATCCAACATTGATTAGCTCCAAGAACCTCGCACAGTTTATAATATTATGATAAGAAGGGTAACCCATCCTAAATGAGTCAGGCCATTTTGTATTGTAAAACCAAACTTATTATAAACTCAATATATCTTAATTTAACTTACAAATGTATTGCCATTTGATAAAGTGGTTTGGCCTTTAAAATTGGATGAGATTTTGAGTGGAACAAGGACAAGGACAGCATGTTTTGATGATGTATGCTCACTATGGTGCTGAAAAATGGATATTACCAATGTGCTGGATGATGGTGGAAGGTAGCTATAGAAATATGGTATTCTGATGGTTGATAATGGCAAATCGGCAAGGGGATGTTCATTAGGAGGCTATCTTTTGTCTTGGACATACTCATAGTTGCATATTTACTTAGACATCTTTATGAGTTTCCTTCTTGCTTGGCAGTTATGCCTGGATGATGCATACACAATGATTGGAAGAAAAATGCAGCTAATTGTGGATGCAATTGGACGAAGGCAAGGACTTCCTTTTCTGCTTTTTCTTTTGGGGTCTTCTGGATGGATGTTGGACAAAACAGAGGAGACTAGCGAGTGCCATGTAGTAGAGGAATCTTTACTAAGTTGAAAGGCAAATTTTATATGTATTGTATGATATGAAAAAAGAAATAACATATGCTGCAATGAAGCCAATATTTTATAGTTGGAACTGTTATACTAGAATTCAATTCAATTCTATCTTTCAAATGAGTGTTTCCAAACGGAACCAATCGGAAGAAGTGAAAAACAAATATACTATTAGGAATATGGAAAAAATAAAGGAATGAACAATTAATTCAAAAAAGAAAAGGGAGTCAGTTCATAGCAACTCATCCATTCCACCTTCAAATTATATTCCCTTTGGCTTAATCAGTCTCAAACACATAGATTAATTTTACCTTCAAGCATTGCTATTCCACGCTGCACGTCTTCTGACCGTTTAGAGTGAACAAGAGCCCAAGACAACCGCATTATACTATCACTCTTAAGTTGATCTGACTCACCCTTAGCAGCTTCTGCAACTTCTCTTTCACAACCCTGTAAGAGTGTTGACAAAACAAAAATCAAGAGCAAACTAAGGATCAGAACAAACGCTAAAAAAGAACTTACAACAATGATGTCGTGGTCGCACCAGGGGATTTGATCGGCGCCGGAGAAGAAAGAGCCGACGGAGTGGAAGAACTTGCTGATCTTTGCTTCCATATCTTGTGTTCACTGGTTGAATTGAATTGAATTGAAATGAAAGTTCTAGGTTTTGTGCAAGATGCTCGCATGAATTGAGGAAACTGAGATTACAGATTAAGAAATTGACTTCTGTAGAAAGACACGTGTCACGATCACGTTTACTGACCTGCAATTCTTTTTATCAGAGTTAGAAAAAAAATTTATTATTATTTTCTCATTTTATGTAGAAATCATTTAAATTCAGTTTTTTATATATAAAAAATAAAGATATTTTTACATATTATATTCTGAAATTTTGAGTAAAAAATATTATATATGACCTTTTTTATTTTTAATATTTTATAATTTTTAAAAATTTTATTCTTATATTTTTAAATATTATTATTATTTATTTTTATAGAAAACTATAATTATTTATATATTTATATTATTTTATATATGATATGGGAAACTATAGTTATTTATATTTTTATATTATTTTATTTATGATAAATTAATTTTTAGTATTTAAAAATTATAAAATAAATATTATTATGTGTTTTTGCTAGGATTCAAATTTTATTACCTAAAGGTTATTTGGCCTAACTTACAAAAATTAGTTAGTGCTTATAGGCATTTAAAATTTGAAATGATTTCATATTTATTTTGAGTATTTATATGTATATGATAAATATCTAATATATTTGATAAAAAATTATAAATATATTTTATTATTAAAATGATAAAAAAAAATACATTATAAAGAGCATTTATTAAAATGAATAAAAATAATATAGTAAATTATTTGGTCAAACTAGTTTATTTTTTTACTTATAAATCTATAAATTTATTTAAATAAATACTTAATTTAAATTTAAAACTTAATAAGTTTATGTTTATTAGTTTATATATCATACATGATGTCACTGTATCTTAAGAGTATAATAGGTTGAGATTTTATTAATATTTTTTGTTTCATAAAAATCTTAACTACCTATTATAAAATAATTATAATAATTAAATCATATGATGCTTAATACATTTTTAAAAATAATTTTGAAATTTTACTTTCATTATTATTATTAATACTATATGTTGATCTTATATTTCAATTAATAGTTACTAATATCTAATAAATTTTTAATAAAAAAATCCATGTAATGAAAATTAAATCTATTTTTGATAATAATAATAAATATAAAATAATACTCATGACTATATGTGAGATTAAGTTTTGATATTTTAAATGACTTAATTTATTATTTTTTAATTAATGAAATGTGTTTTGAAAATTTTGCTGAGAGAAAGTTTCATCTTAAAAAAGGAAAAACAAATTAACTATCTAAGAGCCACTTTATATCCAAATACTAACGGTGACGTTTTGGGAACCGATTTAAATGCACTCTCAAACCCTAATTTCTCAAAGTCTCCTCTCATATGTTCCACAGTTCTCACTCTCTTCTCCATTATAACAAAATATCTCCTTGTTCCTTCTCCATCTACTCGCTCTCCCTTTCTTTTGTCTCCTTATCTATCCTCTCTCTAACTTTGCACAGTAGCCACCGTCGCCGCTATTGCCATTGTAAGGATACATATCGCCATCACCATCGTCGTTTATGACTTAGCTTCATCACCATCACCATCGCCTGTTGCTGGTATATTTTCATTTTTTTATGTTACTTTATTTAATAATTTTATTTCATTTTCTTCAAGCAGATCGTTTTGGGTTTATATTGGCATCACCGTCTGTAACACCCTTACACCCTATATACGTATAATATATGCATTCAGTATATATAAAATACATATATACAGTACAAGAAATGTCACTATTATTGTTTTTTCAAAATTTTTCATCGATTCAATAAAAATATTTTCAAAATTTACAATGTAGTTTAAATGAATAAATAATATTATTCTCTAATAATTTAAAGACCAAAATACATAATTAGTTAGTAAAATCTCTGAAAAAAATTCGTCAAAGTTTTGTCTGTAATTTGGATATTCCCAAAAATTAATTAACTTAATCTGTCAAAAGAAATACACTTCCGATATTAATAAATCAAACAATTCACCATAACTTCTCAACATCCTCAAACTTTTCCCAAAATACTCAAATATGTACATGTATATATAAACATATACACAATCCCATATCATAAAAATTTTATCTAAAATTCTTCATAGTTTATAACATTCCCAGATATGTAAACATAATATACATAGTTATGTCATGTTTCATAAAATAAAATGTATACATGTCAGCAGCTGGCTCTGATCCTGTGGCAGCCAATCTCACTTCAGGAATAATCAACCCAAGTCTAGACCTTACTAGGTCTAGATGAACTTTCTGGATCCACCGGATCAACCATGTCTCCTGCGCGATGAATTTCATTCGCGCTAAACTAAAAGCCTAGTGCTACATACTTTGATAATAATGAAACTTCAAAGAAGACAATGCATAATACTATTTCATTAAACTCTACAATGTGACATGCAAATTCATTTTAGATCATATCCATTATTCTTTTTAAATTATCACATTAATACATTCACATACATTGGGCCCAAATGACCTTATATAATATTTAATTTTCAAAATTGTTGTTTTGGTCTATTTTATCACCCAATGTCTAGCTTGTAGGCAGAGAATAATGACGTCCAGCGTCTAGCCCGAAGGCACTTAATAGAATGGTGATGCCCAGTGTCTAGCCTGAAGGCAAATCATATAACATTGCCATCTAGCGTCTAGCTCGAAGGCAAATTATAGGCATGTCACCAAACATAAAACTATGAAATTGAAAAGTATATTAGGCAACACACAAATAATGCATATTTTCATAATTTATGTTCTTATCACATTCTCTTTCACTCATTTTTCTCATTTATAATGGTGTAAAATCACTTTAATTCAATATATCTCATCACTTTATCAAAAATGCATGTCACTTTGCATTACTATTATATTACCCAAACATTTTGGGCTATTTTCCCATAGTTCACATCTTGCACATTCTACTCATTTTAGCCATTAATAATGGCTTTTCATAATGCACATCATGCATATACATCATTTCACATTTAATATCTCAATGCATATGAATATTCAAATGACCAAGAAGCTTAACACATTTTTTATTTAAAATGTGTTAAGCCAAATTAAATGTAAATACTTTCAAACTATCAAAAGTATGTACATATCTTACTCCAATACCCAAATCCAAGCTAAAATGCTCACACTTTCCAACTTTTCAATAAGTCCGCCATTACTAAGGTTGGACAAATTGATTTTACTCAATGCCTATTCAAAATGTGAATAATTATAATCATTGAGAATCACATTCTAAGACATTTCAATCATTAAACACTAATTAAACAACATTTCTACCAATTATCCAAATTTTGTACCAACTCACCTAAATTCTAAAATTTCATCCTAATCCATTTTTAAATGGTGTTTTAAGTTTATTTTTATTATTAAAATCATATTAAAACATGTTTTAAATAATTATATCTAATAAACACCAATTCTTTAGCCAAGTTCTTCCAAAAAATAATTACTACTTTTCCCAAACTCCATCTAAACTTGATCAAATCCATCATTTAACAATAGAATCCTTATTTTATCACCAAAATAACATCTTTCATAAACATTTAACAAATTAAAATACACTCCATCAAAATCTCATTTCTCACATAACCTTAAATTTTCGTAAAATTCAAGAATAAGGTAAGAAAGCTTACCTTTAGTTGGAGCAACCTCAAATTCACCCAAAAACTCTTAGAGAACTTGAAGAATTTGAAGTAAAGGAGGCAGCAACCATTGTCTCCAAAATTTCTTCGCTCACCCAAAATAGTGGTTGGATCAGGCAGTAGCATAAATAAAGCTTGACTCAACATATCAATATTGGTAGAGCATACCATGCAGGTTTTGTTTCTCTAAACTCAATATTAATTATACTTTCCACAAATTTTTTCATCCTTTAAAAATATTAAGTAATTTGAAATAGTCATTTTTTAATCCAGTAGCAAACGTTAAACATATTAAAGCAGTTGATTAACCCAGTAGCAAAATATTAAGTAATTTGAAGTAGTTGTTTTTAATTCCAATAGCAAGATATCATACAACATGGTCGTTTCATCATTGTAGCCAAACACTATCAAACCCTAATCTGCAAAATTAGTAAGGTCAAACCCTAATTTACTTTCGCAAACCCTAGTTTATTTTCTAAAACTCTAATTTATTTTATAAAACCCTAGTTTAAAAAAAAACTCTAATTTACACAAATATAAAACCCTAGCTTATATAGAAACTCTAATTTTTCAATAAAACTATATTATGTAAACCATCTACTGTGAGCAGAAATTTTTGCCTCCCACTCCCGGTGGAATGATTCTTGCGATTTTGGCATTGTTAGGCTTAGGGCCTTAGAGAATACATGCCTAAACCCAGAGAAAATGAAGTCGCCACCCAAATTGACCGGAAAAAAGAAAAGGATGGATGATTCGATTCTTAAGGAATCTCCAACCCCCTATTGGGTTCGAAAAGTTGAGTACGTATGGGGAAGGTGAGAAATGATCCAGTACCCCCATAATGCCCTGTTCATTGAAACCTATTAAAATATTATCCATACTACATGCAATGAAAATAAAGAAATATTCATTAAAATCAAGTAAGTCCAAACCAATAAAATGGGCACCCGTACAAAACGAAAACATGCCCTTATAATAATGTTTAATGTCCAAAGTACAAGTAAATAAAAATAAGACACCCACTAATTGGTAAAAACATGTCCTTTATAATTATCCAAAAATCTTAAATAGATTAAACTATAGAAAATAAATAAATTAAACAAAGAAGGCACTTACAAGTGAAAATATACATTTTATAAGTATATTAAAAATACAATCAATAAATATTTAATAATCATCCATGGTAAAGCAAGTAATTAAACAAATAACTAATCATTGCATAAATAATTGTAAATTAGGGCTAAACTAATAAAATTAAAATCAATTATAAAAATTATAATTTACAAATAGATCTTAATATTAAACAATTAATAAAATATTAGGCGTGACAACGAGGGTCGTGCCTATGGCAGAGTAAATGCAATATTTGTATAAATTAAGGGTTTTTTCTAAACTATAATCTTAAGGTAAAAATTAGGGTTTTTGGGATAAAATTATAGTTTAGGGTTTTGAATCAAAATAGGTTAAATGAAATTATTTTATTAGGGTTAATGTAAAATCATCATCAAAATTAGGGTTTTAATCAATCTTAACCCTAAGGATATAGCTTACGGCAAAGATCTCATAGAGTGACATTTATAACTTGGCAATATAGTAGATGTAATATTGAAGATGATCAATCAATTTAATTTATAATTTAGTAACACAGTAGATGAGGTATTGAAGTTAATTAACAAATTCCATTGAATTGGTTAGTAGAAATTGTACCTGTGTTGTTGGCTCTACCAAGTCAAATTCCTTGAACCAAGCTTGGTTATTTGAGTGGTTGAAAGCCTAGATCAATTAAATTCTTGATCAAACTTTAGTAATTTGGCAATTACTCAGCTACTGCCTTTATTGTGGTTTACTGACTCTCTTTTCTTTCACTTCTATTTCCCTCATTTTGATTTTGTAATATCAATTAGTTTAATTGATAGTCTTTGGATCCAATTGCTCTCTGTCTCTTGCTTCTGGATTTTTAATTCTCCCCGTAGTTCTCTCTGTTTCTTTTTTTATTGTTATGGCCATCCTCCCATTGTTAACTGTTGCTGCCTCTATTTATAATATTCAAATTAGGTTTAACCCTAATCATTAAACCTAATGCCAGTCCCAACCCTTTAATTGTAATATGAGATTTAAATATTTAAACACAATCAGCAGTCAATTAGGACTTCCAATTTTGGCTAAATCTGAACTCATATCGAATTAAACCTTGGCTAATTCGACATGTGCTTGGTCCATATCAAATTGGTGTGGCACCAATTCGATATGGAGGCCTTACTTATCAAATTAGTGCAACCAATTCGACATGGACCCCTCCATATTGAATTGGTGTGACACCAATTTGATATGAAGGCCTTCCATATCAAATTGGTGCACACCAATTCGATATGGAAGCTCTCATATTGAATTGGTGGTCACCAATTTGATATGAGGCAAAGCTTGTATTGAATTGGAATGGACCGACCCATTTTTTACTATATTAGCCCAATTTTAGATTAAACTGACCCAATTCAAGCTTTTAATACTTAAATTTGATTTAATTTAGAACTTTTTATAAGGACCAAACTCGATTCAGCCTTTAAAAAACATATTTGAATTGGTGTCAAAATTAATTATCTACAGTTTTACCCCCTACTTGAACGATCTTGAATTTATTCAGATAGTGAAAAGTAATGTGACTTTGAGCTTATTTTGGATAAGGATGGGTTCTAGACCTAGAGGATTAATTTGGGTTCTAGACCCGAGGTTGATTTGAGTTTTGGACCCAGAATTGATTTGGGTACTAGACCCGGATTGAGTTCTAGACTAAAAAATGGTTTAGGTTCTGGACCCAAATTAGTTTGAATTCTGGACCCAGATTGAGTTCTGGACTTGAAAATGGTTTGGGTTCTGGACCCGAATAGGTTTGGATTCTGGATCCAGATTGAGTTATTAGGGGACTCTAATATCCTGATAAAATCCACCAAGTGACAATAAAAAATAGAGTGACTCTAATATCTCAACGGATCATTAGAAAATTCTAATATCCCAATGGGTTCATCAGGCAACTCTAATATTCTAATGATCAAGCAACAAAACTGTTGAGCGACTCTCATATCTCAATGGGTCATTGGGCAACTCTAATATCCAATAGGTCTATAGAGAGAATCTAATATATTAATAAAATCACTAAGCAAATCTAATATCTTGCTAAGTGAAAAAATAGCCATCGAGCGATTCTAATATCCTGATGAAATCTACCAAGCGACTCTAATATCTTGGTAAATCAAAATGGTCATTGAGCGAATCTAACATCCCGATGACAACCACCAAGCAATTCTGATATCTTGGTAAGATAGTGAGCGACTCTAATATCTCACTAGAAACAAACTTGGGTATTTCAACATATCAAGGGAAGCTATACTGTCAGGATACTTTAACAAATTCAATATAGGCTAGAGATTGTACTATCGAGATACTTCAACAAATCTAATATAGGCTGGATAGTGGATGCTTCAACAATTCCACTTGAAAATATCTACCTTGACAAAAATGAATCTTCATCTTGATTCTCTATTCTTGGGGATAAGCTTTTTGTCTTATCTCAACTTCAGCTCTTCTAGTTGGATTGATCTGATCTTTGTCTTAGACCTTTGTCTTGATCTTCTATCATTTGAGAGTTTGGGCTTTCTTTTAGCCGATGTTCCATTTTGCAAAAAAAATTCAGCTATTTTTTTTAGCTAGCCCTTATATCCTCTCATTTCCCCCAGCATGGAAAAATATTGAAAATGAGTCTGAAAATATTTTTGTACACGCATAAACTCAAAACTTGAAAGGAAAAACTTTGCCCCATTTATAGGCTCAAACTAATTATTTTTTTACAGGCTCTGAATGATGTTTGTGTATTGTCTAGTTCCTTGCACAAGCATGCATCTCCACTTTTGTAAAGTGTCTGGATCTTTCTCAAGTAATGGGCCTTCCATGCCCCTTGATTCCATATCTGCTTTAAGGTTACTTCATAAAGTATTTGTTGTTCACCTTAACAACGAATAGACTACGCAAGACAAAAAATGCATTATGATATGCTCATGTATGCATGATATGTATGAATAATACTTATAGTAGTTCCATTGACTCACAGACTGAGGTGATAAACTGAAGTGCTCCCATGGATTCCTTCTAGATGCTTGTTCAGATCTTGCATTGGAATGGCAGAAGACTTCACATTAATGGCTTTTATCTTCAAGATGTTGAAAACATGAGTAGTGCGGCCCAAGCAGTAGAGATACATCCATTTCAAACTATGATTCAGCATGTCAGTTGGCAGCTTCTTTATAATCTTGCAAATAATCATTTATTTTGCCCAATGTGTCCTTCGAGATTCGACGGTGTAACATACTTCCCTTCACTTAAAGGTTTATGCAATAAGAAAATAATTTTTTTAAAAATCAAATGTTGACTTTGTCAACTCAATGTTATTGTGCCTCAAGACTTGATTTTTCAAATTAACATATCTATAACATGACCTAGTTACCATACTAAACTCAGGAATCATTTTAAGCAAAAACTATTGTATTTCAGATAGGCACATACACAATACTTGACCAAATGTCTCATTGAGCTTAAATATTATCCATCTCATATGCATGCTTAATCAAACAATCTCCACTAATAGACTCTACCTACCAAAAGAGATCAATAGGTCTTTAATAGGCTTAAAATGGGATCTATAAGGGATACGTATTAAATGAAGGCCATTTTTAGATTAGAGCTAAAGTGATTCCACTGACAAACCTTCACACTATAAACTTCTTGTTGGAACCTTAGATAGTTGGGAGCATGAAAAGATAAAGCTTTAAACATTCTTCCATCTTCTTGGCATTAATTTGGATCTTGATTAGGACAATGTTTTGCCTTTGCAAAAAGTTTGAGACCCTCATTCCTTTCCTTTTCTTCCTTTTATTATTATTATTATTATTATTATTATTATTATTATTATTATTATTGCTTTCTTGCTTTGTTTTTTTCTTTTTGTTTTCTCTCTTTTGACATTTCATCATTTTGTCTTTTTTCTCTATAGGATTGTCAAGTGTAGGACTTTCAAGATTAATAACTTAGAGCTGTGACGAGTATCATGAACTAGATAGTCCTTCTCCTATTTCTCTGATTTTGGTTGAATCTCTTCTTCTCATAGGCTGAGTGGAAGTCTTCTATTATTTTAAGTATAAAAATTCGGTCGGCTTTCTGAACTGCTCTTTCAAACTTTTTTCATTTTATTTTTCTTTATTTTTCCTTTATTTTTCCTTTATTTTTTCCTTTTTTATTATTTTATTATTTTTTTTTCTTTTGGGTCCTAGTTCTAAGAGAGTTGTACCATTATATGCTTCTGTCTATGAATGAATGGAGTATGATGAGTTTACTTCATTGAGGATGAACCCTTTGTTACTCTGATGCTATAGATTTGAGATATTAGGTCCAGTTCATATAAACTTCAACAGACTTTTCCTTATGGTCTTGATAATACAGACTTTTTCTTGATCTTCTTTCTCCTTGGTAATTTAGTAATCATTAGACTTGTCAAAAGTGTAACAATAACTCAAGATAGGTTATTGGGTTTACAAGCTAATAAAAAGTAAGCTAAAATTTTATGAAGGCTCAAAGTGACAAACTAGAAATTGATATTAATAAGGGAGATAAAAGTTATTGGCTAACCAAACAATGCCTAGATCATCTCTCTCTTAAATAAGCAGAGTTTAATTTCGCCTTGAAAGTTCATCAAAGCATACTCTAAGATTGACTAGGACCTAGGCACTCATAATTATGCAGGAGCCCTCTTTAAGTAAGTATACACAGGTCGATACAACAGAACAACTCTCTCACCTAGTAAAGTCATTCAAATCATGATGCATAGATATATCAATTTATGAACATCAAGCTAGATTCGTTATTGGTTGAATACTATAATGTCAAAAGCCAAAAAAATTATAAATTCAATAAAAATAATTTATTCAAACAATTTTAATTTAAAAAATATAAATATTCCAATTAAATACCAAAGGTTAAAAAAAATGAGCAATATTCAAGCTAAGGGAAGTCTGTTGAGTCAAGCCTTTTCTCTCTTCACATTTTCCACACTCTCATCTTGAAAAGGAGGATAAGATAAAATCTTCATCCAATCCTCTCCCTACCATAAAGGTTGTTAGAGGAAGTACTCTGCCAAAGTTAGGTAAAAGATTGCTCTTGGTATTGGGCTTATCAGGCTCAGGCAACTTTTCACTGTCAATCAAATCTTGGATCTTATGCCTTAAGTGAACACATCTATCTGTCTCATGCCCTTGCACTTGATGAAATTGACAAAAGGCCTTAGCATCAAAGCTTGATGATAGAGGATTCGGCAAAGGTTGGGGAGCCAATAGCTGTAATAGCCCATTCTTCTGCAACTTATTGAAAACCCAAGACAAAAATTTCCCCAAAATCATCTTCTACTTGCATGACCGGTTGTTGCATTGACATCCACTAACTTCTGTGTACCCTGACCACTGGAATGATAACTTCCCCTATCACTTCTTCTTCCAGGTTGATATCACTTCTATTTGCAAGCTAGCTTGAAGGAGATCTTTGAAATTCCTAATAAGAGTATGAGATATCCGTTCACGCAGATTAGGTAGGATACCTCTCACTATTATCCTAATCTGGTTAGACTCGTCTGGCCTCTTCTTAAGCAGTGCAGACTTATTCCTCCACCTCTTCACATAGTTAATAAAATTCTCTTTCCGCTTCTGCTTGATTGACTCTACCTCCATTAGGGTAGCTTCCAATTCCATATTATACCCATACTGCTGAATGAAGGCTTTGTACAAAAAATCCCAATTCTTTTGAGTACTTTCCTCTAAGATATTGAACCAATTCTGCACAATAAGATCCAGTGAAAGCATAAAGTATATTAGAGTTTGAGCCTTAGTAACTCAGGCAGATTGCATGGCAGTGATGTACTATTTGGACCTTGTACTTAGCAAAAGAAGGCATTTTGAACTTGTATAGAACTTCTTCATCTTGCTCAAATAACTTGTCCATCTCTGACACTTCTTTGGCCTTTAGCTTTTTCTCAATTTTCTTCTCTAGATCAGCAATCATCTTCTCGATATCGGTAGATTCATTTTTCTTTTTGTAGTCTTCTTTTCTTTCTTATCCTTTTATTGATCTTGGAAGTACTGTTACCAATCATCATCGTCCATAGCTTCTTTGTCTTCATCTGAGGCTGCTTCAACTACCTTAACCTTTCCTTTATCTTTTGACATTTTATTACTAGCAGATACTTCAACATTGTTTTCTTTCAACAATACAGCCAGTTGATTTCTCATGGTCTCAGCTAAGGCTCCCTATAACTCTTCCATCTTTGATGGAAGAGCTTCATTTACCAAATTTTGAACTTGGTCAAAATTCATAGTTTTGAGAGTAAAATTAATTGTATCTTCACTGAACTCTGAGTCACTGACATGGGTTGGGTTGTCTTATGTCTTTGAATTATTATACTCTAGGCCTGTGAGCTAGAAAAGATCAATATCATGTAATGCAATGCATGTATGTATGTATGCATGGATGCACAAGTAACATATAAACAAAGATAATTAGGATATTCCTTTCAACCTTATAACTTATACACACGAGCGGCGAGTCTCTTTTTCTAGGTATATGGTCAACAAAATATCAACATGTAACATTTTATTTAAAAAAAAATTTACTCGAACGGTTTAACCAATAGTTGTATTATCAAATAAAGAAGTCAGTCCATGATAATTCTCATTAATTAAGCCTTAATCCATTGAATCAACTAAAAATAGCTTTTAAGCTATATTATGGATTAAAACTAAATTAAAGGGTTTATCATAAATAGATTTTCTATTTAAAAAAATGACTAATGATTCATGCCACAAACAAGCCCATGATTAATAATTCTTAGTATAAATTTGGCCCACAATTAATTTTTAGTATTCCATAATTGACATAAATAGCTATAAACTCATTTAAGAAAAAGTTATAATTTAGATGAAGTAAAAAGTAATTTTGTTTCAAAGCCCTTCGTAAAAATATTTCATTAAAAATAAATTTTGGATTTTGTGTTTGGGCCATGAGGTAGAAAAGAATCTTAACCTATTTTAGAAAAGTTTTGTCCAAAGACCATCTTGAAAATTTTAAAAATAGTTTTGATCTTTTGGGCTTAAATGAATAAAAATTATTTTGAGTTTACAATATAATTAGGTCATATTAGAAAAAGAACAAACCAAATAAATCATAGTTCAAACCAAGATAGATCAATCATAGTTAAACAACAAGCATTTGGGTAAAAACCTAAGGAAAGTAACTAGGTCAATTACATGAGCTTTAGTCTTTGGGTTGAAAAATCTAGGTTCCCATAGCAAATATATACCAAAAGGTACAAGGCTATGAGTGGTTATTCTATATTCGATCTTCATACCTTGAGTGAAAGTATGGTATCCCTTACATAACACAACATGAGTTACACAGACGTCCTAACTCATGCACACAATATAATCTAAATGATGCAATGAACAATATCATAGTAATAAAGAATAAAATAAGATAAAGACCAATAGAATCAACTTCTCTGATCTCCAGTAGAGTTGCCATTATGAGTGGAGATTTTTTGCCCCCACTCGTGGTGAAATGGTTCTTGCGACTTTGACACTGTTAGGCTTAGGGCCTTAGAGAACACAAGTCTAAATCCGGAGAAAATGAAGTCGCCACACGAACAGACCAAAAAAAAGAAAGGGGCGGATGACTCAATTTCTAAGGAATCCCCAATCCCCTATTGGGTTCGAAAAGTTGGGTACGTATAGGGAAGGTGAGAAATGGCTCAGCACCCCCATAACGCTGAGTTCATTGAAGTCAGCCTCCTTTTCTAGTCTAAATATTATTAAATTCTTAACTTATTAAAATATTATCCATACTACATACAATGAAAATAAAGAAATATTCATTTAAATCAAGTAAGTCTAAACCAACAAAATGGGCACCCGTACAAAATGGAAATATGCATTTACAATAATGTCTAACGTCCAAAGTACAAGTAAATAAAAATAGGGCACCCACCAATTGGTGGAAACATATCCATTATAATTATCCCAAAGTCTTAAAATAGATTAAACTATAGAAAATAAATAAGTTAAACAAAGAAGGTACCTACGAGTGGAAACATGCCTTTTACAAGTTTATTAAAAACACAATCAATAAATACTTAATAATCATCCATGGTAAAGTAAGTAATTAAATAAATAACCAATTATTGCATAGACAATTGTAAATTAGGGCTAAACTAATGAAATTAAAATTAATTATAAAGATTATAATTTACAAATAGATCTTAATATTAATCCATTAATGAAATATAGAGCGTGATGACGAGGATCAAGGGAGCAACGCCCCCGAAAGGTAGACTGTTTACATAATATGATATTTTTGGGAAATTAGAGTTTCTATCTAAGCTAGAGTTTTATATTTGTATAAATTAGGATTTTTTCTAAACTAGGGCTTTACAAAATAAATTAGGGTTTTAGAATATAAAATAGGGTTTGAGAAAGTAAATTAGGGTTTGATCTTACTAATTATGCAGATTAAGGTTTGATGGTGTTTGGATACTGTGATGAAATGACCATGCTGTATGATATCTTGCTATTGGAATTAAAAACAACTACTTCAAATCACTTAATATTGTGCTACTAGATTAATCAATTATTGTAATCTGTTTAACGTTTGCTACTGGATTAAAAAATAACTACTTCAAATTACTTAATGTTTTTAAAAAATGAAAACAACTAAGGAAAGTCTAATTAATATTGAGTTTAGAGAAACAAAACCTGCGTAGTAGGCTCCACTAATATTGATATATTGAGTCAAGCTTTATTTATGCTACTGCCTGATCCAACCTTTATTTTGGGTGAGTGAAGCAATTCTGGAGACAATGGTTGCTGCCTCATTTTGGTTGTTATGGGTTTGATTGCTTTTCTTTTTGTTAATTCATGCTTTTGGTTGTCTTTTTAATTATCTTTCTTAATCATCCTCCCCTCTCTCTGTTTTTAATAATTGTTGGTTGCTAGGTTTTAAAAATTGTCCCTTTTGTTTAATTTGTTAAGCCCCTGTTTATAAGAAACAAAGCTAGGTCAAAATAAGTTAAAACTGTGCTTAATCTGGATTCTCAAATAATTAGTCACAAAATCGTAACCATATCGGATTAAAACAACATAAACTCAACATGAAACCGTGTCCATATTGAATTGGAATGTTCTAATTTGATATGGAGCCTCCATATCAAATTGGATGGCTTTCAATTCGATATGGAGCCATCCATATCGAATTGGGTGGCTCCAATTCGATATGGATGTCGCCCATATCAAAATGGCCTGACCCAAACCCATTTAAATCTAATCAAATTTCGAGTCGGACCGTTTTAAGGCTTTAAAGATTGAACTGACTTATTTTAGGCATCATAAAACTGGACAAATCTAATTAAAAGCTTTATAATAGATTTAAGCTATTAAGATTAGACCGATCATGACTTAGGGCTTCTTTAATTAGGATCGGACTGCTTAAGGCCAAAATTAGAGGTCTATAGGAAGAAACAAAAATCTCCCCTTTTAACCATGGTGGAATTCGGCCTTGAAAGAAGAAAGAAGAAGATGAAATGAATTTTAATTTTTCTTTTTTTATTTCTCTTCATTTTTTAACCATATATATATAATATTTGATTCTAATAATTAATTATAATTTAATAATCCAAATTTTCCTCTTCCATTCAAAAATATTTTATTTTTGATTTTTTACTTTTAATTTTTATCCTTTTTACCAAATTACCCATTGACTTTGCTATTCAATTTTGACTTTTATATATGTTATATATATTCTATATATACCTCACATATATATTTTGTATTTTTCACTTCTAACCCTTCAATTATCCCTCAAATTATTTATTTAATTCATTTAATATAATTTTTGTAAACTAACAGATGTTACAATTATCTCCCATAGAGAAAATTTTGTCCTTGAAATTATTTGGTATCAGCTCTAGAATAGCTGAGGGTATTGGCTCCGTATCGTTCGCTCACTGTCCTATGTGGCCTCCTCAGTGGAATGGTTTCTCTGTAGAACTTTAACAAGTGGCACCTTCTTGTTTCTCAACTCATTCACCTCTCATGCTAAAATTGCCACTTGTTCTTCTTCATAACTCAAATCCAAACTCACTCTAGTAGAATCCACTGACAAGACATGAGATGAGTCTGATCTGTATCTTTGAAGCATAAAGACATGAAAGACATTGTTTATCTGATCTAACTCAGGCGGTAGAGCCAATCTGTAAGTCACCAGTCCTACTCTCTCCAGTACCTCATATGGTCCTATGAAGCGGGGACTCAACTTCCCTTTCCGACCAAATCTCATAATCTTCTTCTGTAGAGACACCTTCAAGAACACCTTACTCCCCACACCGAACTTTATATCTTTTCTCTTCAAATCTAAATAGGATTTTTTCAGTTTGATACTGCTTTCAAATGACCCTGAATTACCTTCACTTTCTCTTCTATTTCCTTGATCAAATTGGGATCTACTAGTTTACCTTCTCCAATCTCATCCCAACATAATGGTGTCCTGCACTTTCTTCCATACAGGGCTTTATATGGTGCCATTCCAATACTGTAATGATGACTATTATTGTAGGCGAACTCTATCAGTGGCAAATATCTATCCTAGCTCCCAATAAAGTTAGTGATATAGCTCCTCATCATATCCTCCAGAACATGTATCACTCTCTTTGACTGCTCATCTGTCTGTGCATGGAAAGTAATACTAAAGTGCAACCGAGAACTCAACATATCCTGCAAACTCCTCCAAAATCTCGATGTAAAATGGAGATTTTGGTCTGACACCAATGAAACTGGGACTCCAAACAATCTCACTATCTCACTAATATATAGCTCAACCAACCTATCAAGTGATTAGTCCATCCTAACTGAAATACAATGAGTTGTCTTCATCATCCAATCAACTATTACCCAAATTGCATCATACTTCTTCTGGGTCAAAGGCAGTCCAACCATAAAATATATGGTCACTCTCTCCCATTTAAACTCAGGCACTGACAATGGCTGTATCAACCCTGAAGGAACTTGGTGCTTAGCCTTCACTCTATGGCAAGTGAGATATCTTGATATAAATTCTGCTATGTCCCTCTTTATACCTAATCACCAGTAGTGCTACTTCAAATCTTGATATATCTTGGTACTTTCAGGGTGCATAGCATATGGTGATTAATGTTCTTCCTCTAGAATCTTCTTCTTCAATTCCACATCATCAGGAATACACAATCTATCCCTGAACCATAAACTTTCATCATCTCTCATATGAAATTCTTTGCTCTCCCCCCTTTTGGTAATCCTCCACAATCTTTTAGATTTTCCCATTTACCAGTTGTGCTTGCTTAATCTGATCTAGCAACACTAGCCTCAACTACAACTGAGTCATTAGTGCATCATCATCACATAACTCAAATAGAGCATGCAACACTCTCAACTCAATAAGCAATGAGAAAGAATAGGCAATCAAACCTACCATGGACTTCCGACTCAAGGAATCCACAACTACATTTGCATTGCTAGGATGATAATCGATCAAGCAGTCATAGTCTTTTATTAACTCCAACCACCGTCTTTACCAAAGATTCAACTCTTTCTAAACTCCCAGGTACTTTAAACTCTTATGATCCGTGTAAATAAAATATTTTTCCATATAAATAATGCCGCCAAATCTTCAGTGCACAAACTATGGTTGCCAGGTCCAAATCATGAGTCAGGCAATTTAACTCATGAGGCTTCCACTGTCGGGATGCATAAGCAATGACTCTACCCTCCTGCATTAGAATATAGACTAAACCACTATGTGAAGCATCACTGTATATCACATAGGATTTACCTTCCACTGACAAGGTAAGGATATAAGCCTGAGTCAACATGTCTCTCAACTGCTTGAACCTTGCCTTACACCGATATGTCCACATAAATTTAACTCGTTTCCAAAGTAATCTGGTAAATGGGGTAGCTATCATAGAAAAGCCCTTCATAATCTGATGGTAATAGCCTACTAAACCTAGAAAACTTCTAACTTTTGTCACATTCTTTGTTGGACTCCAATTCAAGATGGCCTCGACTTTACTTGGATCAACTTTAATACCCTCTGCTGACACCATATGTCCGAGAAAAGTCACCTAATTTAGCTAGAACTGACACTTAGACAGCTTAGCATATAACTGCGTCTCTCTCAACATCTATACTATAATTCGTATATTCTTATTATGATCTTCCACATTACATGAATACACTAGAATATCATTAATGAAAATGACTACAAACTGATCTAGATACGGTCGGAAGATCCTGTTCATCAAATCCATGAATACTGCTGGTGTATTCGTCAGTCCAAATGGCATCACCAGGAACTCATAATGCCTATACCTCGTGTGAAAAGCAGTCTTAGGTACATCGACTTCCCTAACTCTCAACTGATGGTACCCTAATCTCATATCAATCTTAGAGAATATTGCTGCTCCCTTTAACTGATCAAAGAGATAATTTATACGAGGTAGTGGATACTTGTTCTTAATGGTCACCTTATTCAGCTGCCGGTAGTTAATGCATAATCTCAAGGTGACATCCTTTTTCTTCACAAATAGTACCGATGCTCCCTCGGTGAGACACTAGGGCGGATAAATCCTTTATCAAGTAACTTCAGCAACCGCACCTTCAACTCCTTTAATTCTGGAGGTGCCATCCGATAAGGGATAATAGTGATGGGAGTGATACCAAGCATCATATCGATACCAAACTCTACCTCTCTCTCTCAGGCGATAACCCTAGTAACTCTTTAGGAAAAACATCTGGAAACTCAACAACTGTAGGTATGCCATCAAGCTGAGACCCCACTACTCTGGTATCTACAACATGAGCCAGATATGCCTCACACCCCTTTCGGATCATCCTCCTAGCTAATATAGCTGAGATAAACATGGATGAGAGGTGTCTCAGCTCACTAGATACTACTACATCTCTTCCATCGCGTGTTTTAAAAGTAACACATTTCTGCTGATAGTTTACCACAGCCCCATGTCTAGATAACCAATCCATACCCAGAGTCAGATCATACTCCCTAAAGGGCATCTTAATCAGGTCACCGAAAAACTCCTTATCATGAATAACAACTGGACTATCTCAATGCACCCTGCTAAGTACGATACTATGCCCTAAAAGATTGGTAACCAATGCATTAAATCCTAGGGACTCCGAATGCATATCACTCACAGGCAGGATGGATGCATTGATGTATGAATGCGTCGACCTAGGGTCTATTAATACATGAATTGAAGTGCCAAATAAAGTAAAAATACCAGCTATGACAGTTGAAGTATCTGACTGTCTCTACATCATATATACCCACTGTGATGGCCCTGCATCATCTGGTATACTCCTTGCTATAGAACCTCCTCTTTAATAGGAGCTTGGTTACCACCCCTGCCACTATTCCTACCATCACAACCCCCTCTGATACTGGGTCTAGATGTTGTTGTATTAATTTACAATTCATCTGGTGGCTCTGGACAATATTTGATAAAATGATATAGTGATCCACATCTGAAACAAACTGCTGACGCACCAGTCCTCCAAAAAACAACTTTATGCGTTTTACCACACTAAGCACAAGTAGGTGAAATAGGCCTCTAGGACACTGGGATCACTAGCCACTGAGGCTGCAGGTCTCTATCTCTCCTACTGTGATGACTTGCTAGGCTGGCCCTGGCTCCTATTAAGCCTCTGAGGATATCCCCATCAGCCTCTCTTCAATGATGAAGACCCTGCCTCACCCTGGGGTCTCCTAGCTCTAATTCTCTATAGCTTCTCAACATTTCGGGCATCAGATACTAACCTCAAAAAATTATCATATTGTATCGTCGCCTCCTGGCACATGATGGTTGATCTCAGCCCCTCCTCAAATCTCCAACATCTATTAATCTCATCATATAGTAAATCTCTTGTATACTTGATTAACTAGAGGAAATCCTTCTCATACTAGGTCACCGTCTTCATCTCCTTCTTCAAGCTCAGGAATTCCTTCTTCTTAGCATCTTTGTACTCTCTAGGGGGTATACTTCTTGAATTCCAGCAGAAAATCAACATATGTCAGCATTGGTGGATCATCTAACCCATGCGGATTCATCTTCCACCAGTCGTAGGCATCCCCCTGCAAAAAAGACAAGGCATAATCAAACTTCTCTTATACAGTGGCCTATAACTGGATAAACACCCTCTGAACTCTGTCCAGCCACTACTCTGCCTTGGCTGGATCAACAGTACCCATAAAATCCGTGGCTCCATACTTTCTCAGCTTATCATACTTTATGGTCTGTGGTGGTGGCTGCAGCGATTGTTGCTGCTGCTGTATCTTTATTGAGGCCTGACGGAATAGCTCCACATTTGCTAAATCCAGGCTGGTGGCTTTCCCGGTCATACTGGTAATGTTTCATAAAATAAAATGTATACATGTTAACAGCTAGCTCTGATCCTGTGGCAGCCAATCTCACTTAAGGAACAGTCAACCTAAGTCTAGACCTGACTAGGCCTAGATGAACTCTCTGGATCCACCTGATCAACCCTATCACCTGCGCGATGAATTTTATTCTCACTAAACTAAAAGCCTAGTGGTACATACTCTGATAATAATGAAGCTTTAAAGAAGACAATGCATAATGATATTTCATTAAACTCTGCAATGTGACATGCAATTCCATTTTAGATCATATCCATTATTCTTTTTTAAATCATCATATTAATACATTCACATGCATTGGGCTCAAATGACTTTATATAATATTCAAATTCTAGAGTTGTTATTTTGGTCTATTTTAACACCCAGTTCTAGCCCTTAGACAGAAAATAATGAAGTCCAACGTCTAGCCAGAAGGCACTCAATAGAATGGTGACACCCAGCATCTATTCCGAAGGCAAATCATGTAACATTAAAGCCCAGCGTCTAGCCCGAAGGCAAATCATAGGAATGCCACCAAATACAAAACTATGGAATTGAATAGTATATTAGTCAATACACAAATAATACATATTTTCATAATTTATGTTCTTATCACATTATCTTTTTCATTCATTTTTCTCATTCACAACTTTGCAAAATCAATTTAATTCAATATATCTTATCACTTTATCAACAATGCATGTCACCTTGCATTACAATTATATTACCCAAATATTTTGGGCTATTCTCTAATAATTCACATCTAGCACATTCTACTCATTTTAGCCATTAATAATGACTTTTCATAATGTACATCATGCATATACATCATTTCACATTTAATATCTTAATGCATATGAACATTCAAATGACTAAAAAGCTTAATGACTAAAAAGCTTAACACATTTTCCATTTAAAAAATGTTAAGCCAAATTAAAAGCAAATACTTTCAAGCTATCAAAAGTATATACAAACCTTACTCCAATACCCAAATCCAAACTAAAATGCTCATACTTTCCAACTTTTCAATAAGTCCTCTACTACTTAAGGTTGGATAAATTGCTTCTACTCAATGTCTATTCAAAATGTGAATAATTATAATCATTTATAATCACATTCTAAGACATTTCAATCATTAAACACTAATTAAGCAATATTCCTACCAATTTTTCAAATTTTGCCCTAACTCACCTAAATTCTAGAATTTCATTCTAATCCATATTAAAACATATTTTAAACAATTATATCAAATAAACACGAATTGCTTAGCCAAGTTATTCCAAAACCCTATATAATCACTACTTCTTCCAAACTCTATCTAAACTTGATCAAATCCATCTTTTAACTATAGAATTCTTGTTTTATCACCAAAGTAACATCTTCCATAAACATTTATCAAATTAAAACAAACTCCATCAAAATCTCATTTCTCGCATAACCTTAAATTTCCATAAAATTCATAAATAAGGTAAAAAAGCTTACCTTTAGTTGGAGCAACCTCGAATTCACCCCAAAACTCTTAGAAAACTTAAAGAATTTGAAGTAGGAAGAAGCAAAAATCTCCCCTTTCATCCATGGTGGAATTCAACCTTGAGAGAAGAAAGAAGAAGAAGAAGTTAATTTTAATTTTTCTTTTTATTTCTCTTTATTTTTTAACCATATATATATAATATTTATTATTTTAATTAATTAATTAATTATTTGTTTATTTAATAATCCAAATTTTCCTCTTCCATTCAAAAATATTATATTTTTGAATTTTTTTAATTTTTAACTTTTAACCTTTTTACCAAATTACCATTTTACTTTACTATTTAATTTTAACTTTTTTATATACTATATATATATTCTATATAAACCTCACATATACATTTTGTATTTTTCACTTTTAATCCTTCAATTATCTCTCAAATTATTTATTTAATTCATTTAATTTAATTTTTATAAATTAACGAATGTTACACCATCGCTGTCAATGAAAGCCATAACCTTGGCCTGTTGCTTGTTACTTTGGTTTATGTTGGTAGATTGTTCTTTTTCCCCTTTATTAAATTGTAGCTTGATATCGATTTTTTTTTTGTTAAATTGTTCCTCAATATTGTTTATTTTTTGCCATTGTTAAATTATTATTACTAAGTTGTGTTTATGTAAAATTGTTGTTGTTAATGAATTCTATTGTTATTAGTGTTGTCATTTATGATTTTCCATTATTTATCTCCATCTCAATCTCAAGCTTGGCTCATGATATATCATTTATGAGCCAAGTTCAAGCCGAGCTCAAGCTAAATATTTTCATAATGAATCAAGCTTGCGCTTGGCTCAAATTGAGCTCGAGCTGTGAATTTTATGCCTAGCCGAGCCTAAGTTTTCTAAAGCTCAACTTAACTCTATTACAGCCCTAATTATAGAGGAGAGACTACGATAAAAATCCAACAGAATCTCAAAAGTTGTTTAGGTCATTTATATTCTTATATTTTTTTATCTATGAGTTAGATAGGTGTTTCAAGTGTCTTTTTGATTATTAGGTGATTGACACTTCGAGGAGAGCTATTTGAATTCCATCAAACTACCGAGTGATATTTTTTAATATATTTACTTGTTTCTCATGCTTCTACATACATAAATTTTTTGTGTATGTATATAATTTTGCATTACATGATCATGTATGTTACATTATATTTGATGTTACATAATATTTGTGGTTGTTAGATTGAATTAGGATAACATACAACCACTTAGAACTTGATACAATTTGATTATGGTATAGGTTTCATATATGTTGAGCTTATAATTGGTGTATGATAGTTGCAGGCATACTCATCGCTCATTGCCATTACCAATTAAGCTATTCTTGTTCAGGCTATGTTGATCACCCTAAACCTGACTCTCTTATTGAAATATTTCTATTAGGATCCTTGGTTCTTATAGATTGATTTTCATCCTTGGTTGATTATATGATTTATTTCATGTTTGATATGATGCATGAGTACACTCACTAGTAGAATGATTAGAGCACTAGGTTTATATATTGGCAAGTATAATTCACTGAATTAAGATGCTCACTCTTGTCTCTCTTTATTTTTTTTTAGATTGTAGGATGAGCATAAGAAAAAGTCATTTTAGTCAAGTTAATTTTGCCTCCCATTCTTTAGCAAGAGAGTTTATTTCATTATTTCAGTGCGTAATTATATCCATATTATTTTTTATTTCACAATATTATTTTATACTCCATACTTTCGAACCCCGTTATGTTATTTCATTATTTTTATATTTATAATTTGGTATTTTTTTGATTGATGTGTTCTATAACCAAGTAGAAATTTGATGGTAAATTTAACCTGATTTTTAATTTTTACTGAAAGTTTTGCTTGATGAGTGATTACATAGACCTAGTTTTGCGACAATGATAATTGCCATAGTGTTTTTTCATTTTTTTTAATGCTGATTACATGCATTTAGATTTGAATCATGATAGTATATTTTTAGGATATCATATTATTACATTATATAATTGTATATTAAATATTTTTGGAGAACATATATATACAAATATTCGCAAAGAATATGGGTAGTTATTACCTTGTTTGTGTCCTAAGAATTCCTTAACTTCAAGTTGTGCTACTAGTCGAAAGAGAAATCACCACGTAGGGAAAAACCTTAATATCCACAATCTATAAGCTATACAAAAACACAATATGCACTCACACTACTCACATAGAGAAGTTTTTGAGAGAGGAGAAGCAATGAGAATAACCTGTGTTAATTTTTCCCCTTATCTCTACTGATAATAGTAAATTATTATCTATATATTAATTGGAGTTCAAATCCTTTTTGAGCTCTTTTAAACTAATAACAATATATTTAATCAATTATCAACTAATTAATTAAATATTCAATGGGTTATATGTCTACTCACTCATCATGGGTGGAACCACCCCAATAAATCCAACATCTCTTACTTACGCATGATGAGATACATTTCATCCAAGGCAAATTGTTTAGACAACTCGTACTAGGCTAATAGACCGTGCGATCGACATAGTATAAGTGATCTAAATTATATGCCTATTAGGGATATATAAAGTCTCAATAAGAACAAGATTGAGTAGATATAATATGCATTATTCCAGATTACTTATCACTTTACATATTAGGGATGGGTAAAAATGTTGGACCCGATGGAACCCACCTAACCCATTCTATGTATCACTGGTTTGGTTATTTCCAGTTTAACATTCGATCTACAATAGGTGTTTGTTTATATATAACATCGAGTTTGAGTGTGTGGTTGGGTGGTAGGTATTTATTTCGTAGTAAATCAAACCCAACCAGCATATAAAAACTAACATATATTATATATATCTAAAACATCATCGTTTTCTCTTAGGGAAAATGATGTTGTTCCTTCTACATTTATAACCATCATTAAGTGTCTGATTTTAACCCTAGCCACTCATTCATTTTACTCTCCACTTTCCATCTCTCAAAATTTTCTCTCGATTTTTTGGAGAGTTCTTCTCTGCTAGAGGCTGTTTCCTCTCCTTCTCTCATTATATTTCTCCCCTTCTCTGATGTACCAAAGTTTCTTGTCCTCCTTAAATATTCTCCTCCTTCTATCCACCAAAATTTGTTCTATTATCTCACTTTCTTCTCTGCTCACAAAGGTGAAATCGAACCACTAGGGTTGTGTTCTCTCTAACTAGGTCAAGTTTAGAAACTGACTAAGTTTTATTTAAAAAAAAATGAGAGTATTGTTGTTGTTGAGTGATTTAGCTTGGTTTGTTTACAGTTTAACTTTTTTTTTTTTATGTTTGTTTTTGAGGGTTTGATTTCATGATTTTTAGGATGTTAAAAAAATCCTTTTTTTTTCTTAATGATTTGATAATCAGACATGGGGTTTGATGTTTTGTGTTTTTGAGTTTTTTTTTTTTGTTTTGTTTTTACATCTACGAGTATGTCAGTGTTGTTATACATCTGTGTAATGTTTGTTTCTTGATGTTTTGTTGTGGATTTGGGGATTTATAGTGTTTTAAAACCATTTTTGTTTTAAATCAATAGGGTTTTTTAGAATAAATAATAATCAAATGTAAACTGTTAATTTTTAAAAACTTTTAATTTTATGTTATTAATTTCACTATTTTCTCAGTTCTCACTTATTAATTTATGTAAATGTACTAAGTTTAAAATTATTTATATATATATTTTTTAAATTACATAATTTAAGATTATACTAGTTTTTATAATTAATTAATTATTTACTATTCTGTTTTTATATATTTTATATTTTTTAATTACTGAATTTTTTTTTATTTGCACATTGGGTTTCTTCATTTGCATTGTGAGTGGGCAGTAGCCAAAAATTAACATTGAAGTCTGAAGATATGGTGGAGCCTAATCGGGGGTATATTTGTTTTTAACTTTAGTTCTTTATTCTGTTATTGTGATTGGTTTGGTTATTATCATATTGATAATATTTGATTTATCGACTATAAATTGACTTATTATTTGTTTGAAAAAAGATGTTTTGTGTAAATCTGTTTAGTTTATGAAATAACTATTTTAATTTGTAATCTGTTTAGTTTATAAAATAACTATTTTATTTTGTAAAATGATATTTTGTGATGAATTTGTGAATGTATTATATGTATACTGTTGTTAATGTTGTTATATGTATATTATTGTCATATGATGCTATATGTATATTATTGTTATATGGTGTTATATGAATATTACGGTTATATGGTGTTATACGTATATTGTTATTGTATTGTTGTTATATGTTGTATGGTATATGTTATATGTCATTAGGTATATATATTTTTAGTGTTATATGCACTTGTACATTTGTCTTAATACATTGTTAGGGCAGTTTTAATTAAAGTTTAGGTTTTATGTAAGGTTCCATAATAGGATGTTACCATCATATGAAGATTAAAACTTTCTAATTAAATTAAAAAAATTCTGTCAAATTACTAAGAACGGCCCATACAATAACTTCTGAAATTGATTGAAATAAAATTAACAATTAGTTTAAAATTTATTTCTTTGAAGCAATTAAAAACCATTAAAGTCCAAACTCAACAAACTAGTCAACAACAAACTCAACAACCAATAAACAGCCTATGATAATCATAAATTAGTATAATACAGTGCTTGACTTAATTGTGTATAATTGTCATACATAAAAGAAAAAATTGAACAAAAGCAAATGCAATTAATAATAATGCAGTAGCCAATTAATTAATCTAAAATGAACAACATGAAATAAACAACTTATGTTATTTATAAGAAGGAATAATCTATTTAAATTAATCCTAAAATGAAGATAATTAATAAATATAAAAACACTCTATTTAATGCAATAACTAATAATGCAAGAGCCAATTAATGTATATTATGAATTATTCTATCCGTCCCATTTTTATAGTCCATTATACTATTTTTGAATGTCCCAAATTATAGTCCACTTGCCATAAATAATGTCATTGTTTTCAATGATACATGCAAGATAAACATAAATAGTTAATTAAGCCCAAAATCAATGTAAGATAAACATCCCTTCTTATAAATAAATTAAAATAATTAAACTACTGACTTCAATTTATGGTATATACAAGTTTCGAATATAGCCAATAAGATATATAAGTACAATTAATTAAATTAATATAGCTTAATTAATGAAAGTTTTCAAATGGTCCTGTGTATTTTCTTTAAGGGTTATGGTTGACAATCAAGAAAGCAATAAGAACATACTCAACAACAAACTATCAATAAAATGAATTAAATTTAGTAGGGGAGGTCCATAAACAACCTACTGCCACTAAAGAAGGAAGCAATTTGCTTCTAACCTATGAAAGACTTCAACTGATTGGGATCATTTTACTAAATTGCCCAAGTAAGAGGCTGTTGATCTAATAGTTGCCTACAACTATTATGGCAAGAGGTATTTATGTGATTCCAAGCTTTATGAATGTAATATCCATAATTTTAGACAAAATTTAATATTTAAATGGAGAGTCAAATAGAGTGTTGGGAGATGTATATGTATAGTATATGCTTAATGTATACACAAGATATATATAAGAGATACATTGGATATATATAGTACATGCATGGTATATACCTAACTATAAATATTGGATACATATTATATACTTAACATATACATGATGTATATATGTAAAGATATACATAACATATACATAAAGTATATATGACATGTGTAAATATATATAACCACAATTATGAATGGGAAGATAGTAATAGTAATAGTAGTAGTAATAGCAGCAGCAGCAGTAGTAGTAATAATAAAAGAAAATGTCAAAGGAAGAAAATAAATATGTGGATGACAATTAAAGAGGGAAATAATGAAATATTTAATTAAATAATAAATTAATTAATATATATGGATGGAAATGAAAAGGAAAATTAAAAAGTTAGTATCTTTTTCTTCTTCTACCATGGAGGCCGAAATTTTGAGGGAGTGAGGAGAGAGTTTTCATCATTATAAACACCAAATTTTATAAGGATTTTTGAAGATTTAAGGTGATTTTGAAGATTAATTAAAGAATCAAGTAAGTATTTCCTCTTTAAGCTTTGCTTTCTTCAATTTTAAGATTATGTAATTATTTGGGTAGAGAAAGTTTTAATTGTTCAAATTGATAGTAATGGAGTTAATATAGTGGATATATGATTATTTGATTATTAATTGGTTGAGAAGAGCATGATTGATGAAATTAGGATTTTGGGAATGAATATATAGAATTAGGATTTTTAGTATGGGGTGCTTATAATTATTATAATATTTGAAGTGGTTTCGATGTATATGTTTTGATTTTAAGGTTAGTTATTGAATATGAGTGAGTTTTAATGAAGTTAGGGTTTGTAGGGTGGTTATGTGGAATTAGGGTTTTGGATGGAGGTTGATATAATTAGAAATAGGTTGTTTTGAGGTTATATGGTTGAGGTAGTGATGATTTTATGGTTAGATGATAGAGAAGAGTTGGTTAGGGTGAAGCTTGAAAAAGGTCGTAAGTGGTGATATTAGAGTATTATTGAAATTTTGATAGAAATGATGTAAATAATGATAGTTTGATATAAATTAAACATGAAAAATGAATTTTAGTTGAATAATATTACTTGTTGTTAGTTTATACGTGTTTACTTGTCCAGAAAGCTGATGTTGGTAATAAATATGTTGATAGACCTGAGCAAAGCTATGTCTCTACCCGCGTAGAGCTAGATTTGAGTTTGAGATTGACGAAAGACCTGAGCAGGGCTAAGTCTTGAGGGTAGATATGGTAATTGTATAAAGGTTATTGAGCCCAATGTGTGTGTGTGGATGCGTTGTGTGTGTATGGTTATTAGGTAATAAAGGTTTTGTATAAATATTATATATTAAATTATGAGAAAGAGCATTCAGATATAAATGTGCATTATTATTAAAATTTGTACTATTAAGCTATATGCTTATAGTGGTTGTATGTATCGTGCAAGTAATAGGGCTACAGACTAGAGTAGTCCAGATTGAGGTGAGATTGGAAGTTTGAATTTTGCCATGAGACCAAGCCTGAAGGTGCTACATTCATGTATAATTTTTTATACTATATACATTGATTTTGTATATCTTAGACATATCAAATGTATAATAAATAAATTTTGGGAATGTTATATATATTTATATACAAATTCTTATGATGATAAATATTTTAGATATAAAACCTTAATATGTAAAATAATGAAGTTGTGATTTGGAGAATCGGTTGTAAATATTATTTTAGTGTTGTTTGTGCTTTTATGAAATTATGGACAAAACTTTAGAGAATTTTTTTTTAAAATTTTCTATTAAATATACTATTTTAAATATATAATATGTATGAATTTATCAGTTAATTTATCTTTTAATAATATAATTATTTTGATATTAATTATAATAGTTTCTATAGTTATTTGTTGTGACATTTTTATAATCTATATGTATACTCTACGTATATAGGAAGTATCTATTATGCGTATATAGGGTATAAGGGTGTCATAACGAAACATCAAATATGGTTCACCACTTGAAAGTTTTCTAAAATTCCCATATTTGTTGAAAAATGATCCTAAGCAATAAGTTCTTAAATTCAATCCCAAATCTGATGGTGGGTTAGATTTAGGTGTTACACCTCAAAGTTGTAGTGTTGAAGACTATATGAAGGTTATAGTAGTGTTTGTCAATTACAGTTGATAAATAACCTTTCAGGGTGGTTGAGGGATATGGGTTCAACTATATGTTTTCAAAAATTGCTTCTCAATTTAAAGTCCCCTCTAGATATACTATTGCATAGGATTGTTTTCAACTATACCTAGATGAAAAAATAAGGCTAAGAGCATTGTTAAAGAGAGATTGTGAGAGGGTTTTCCTAACTACAAATTATTGGACAAGTATCCAAAACTTAATTACATGACACTCACGGCTTATTTTATAAATAGAGAATAACAACTTTAAAAATGAATTTAAAATTTTTGTCACATACCGAATCACAAGGGGGACACTGTAGGTAGACAAATTGAGCTATTTTTAAATTAGTGGTGTTCGAAAAAGATTTTTACTATAATGGTTAATAATGCAAGCTCTAATGATAGGGCTATTGCAAATCTTAAGAAGAAAAAAAAACTAAAATTCCTAGTGGTTTGGTATTGGAAAGGGAATTTTAACATGTTAGATGTTATGCCAACAGTCTGAATTTAGTAGTAAGTGAGGATTTGAAGGCATTAATTCATCTATTTCTACTATTAGACATGTTGTTAGGTATGTTAGGGCCTCCCTTTCTAGATTGGCGAAATTTAAGTCTTGTATAGAATAAGAAGACATTCCACACAAATCACTAGTATACCTAAATGTTCCAACTAGATGGAACTCCACTTATTTGATGCTTGAGACTGCCATTAAATTTCAAAAGGCTTTTGAGAGATTAAAAGAAGAGGATAAGGACTTTTTGCAATATCTTTTAGATGGCGATAAAAGAGAAGCAACACCTATACAACCGATTGGAAAAATGCTAGGGTCTTCTTAGAATTTTTGAAAATTTTTTATTATGCCACATTAGATATATTTGGTTCTTTATATGTGACATCATGCAATGCTTTTCACCACATCACATTTCACTGATTAAGTTTGAAATAAAAAATTAGTCTGTAAATCCAGAATTATTATTAGGATTAATACCAGGGAAAATGAAAAAAATTGTTAAATATTGGGGTAGAAAAGAAAACATGAATGCATTGTTGTTTATAAAAAACATCCTTGACCCTAGAATACATAACGTGGTCTCTTAAAGATATTTATGGTGGGGAATTAGTAAACAATATGATCGATATGATTAAAAGTCAAATGAACAGACTGTATGTATGGTATTGTAATGCATATAAGCATGCCACATCTTCTAAAAATGTGGTTCATACTAATCTAACATTAAAAGCTAGCGAGGGAGTACAAATACTAGCTTTAATACCTAGGGTGTGGTAGCTTTTAGAAGTCAATTGAGGCAACAAGATTGTGTCAATGCTTAGAATGACTTCAAAAAAAAAATACTTGAGTGAACATTGCAAGTGTGGGGAGGATACCAATTTTGATTTACTAGGTTGGTAGAAAGCAAGTTCAACTAGGTTTCTAATGCTATCCATTTTAGCACGTGATGTGCTTATTATTTCTATTTCTACTATTGCATCGAAGAGTAGTTTTAGCACCAGAGGTGGGTATTTAGGAGTTCAATATCTCCTAAAATGATAAAAGCCTTTATTTACTCCCAAAATTGGCCAAAGCCAATAGTTTTTGGATTCCAACACTTGAAAATGCTTGAAGCACTCAAGGAATGGGACAAGATTGAATCAGGTGCTGTGTAAATTATTTCGTGTATCATTCTCTTTTAATATTTGAAATATGTCAAATGTGTATTCACTAATTGAGCGTAATATGCCGTTAATTACATATTAAATAGAAGAGGGACAAATGAGGCTGCAAAGAAAGTTGCAATAGGTACTGTAGATGTGAGCCAATGAATGGAAATGAATCAAAGATTATGTTAGTCTCCCTCCCTCAACTTTTTTCTTCTTCATCTTCTTCTTCTTTACAGTAATTTTAAAAAAATCTCCTCCTCCTCCTCTCTGTGTGCAATGACTCACATCAACAAATAAACATTCTAATAACTAACTTATCCTATCTAACTTGTTCACTTGGTGGTAGCAGTTATCGTCACTAATTTCATACACTCACATTCCTCAATTCCTCCTAAGCCATACTCTATTTATTTTCCATTTGCTTCTTCTTTGGGCCTTGATGTATAATTGATCCAATAAGAGGACTGAATTAAACTCTTCTTTCCAGGGCCATGACATCTTAAGGCCATGCAAAAACATAATATGCACTCACACTACTCACAGAGAGAAGTTTTTGAGAGAGGAGAAATAATGAGAATAACCTACATTAATTTTTTTTCTTTTTTTTTATTGTGATAACTCCTTATCTCCACAAATAATAGTAAATTATTATTTGTATCTTAATTGGAGTTCAAATCTTTTTGAACTCTTTTAAACTAATAACAATATATATACTTAATTAGTTGTTCATTAATTAAATTATCAATAACTATGGGTCTACTCACTTGCAATGAGCGAACTCAATCCAATAAATCCAACAAATATATACTTTTGATATATTAATGGTTATAAATTAAAATTAAATATTTTTAAAATTTAGCTATTTCCTCCAATAAAGGGGAAGGTGAAATTCATCAAGCTTTAAATATTTGAAAAATATTGATGTTTTAAGCACTACAAGAAACACGCAGTTTACCAACAATTTCTATCAGTAATATTGAGAAAAAAGCAAAATAAATTCATAGAAAATTTAGTAATAAAATATTAACTGAAAAGTAATTTTAGTCAGTAATAATGCCATGAAAAAATGGCACCATCAGTTACTGATAAAATTTATCGACATATACCTTAAGCAGTCGGTAAAGATGGTGTGCACTGAAGTCGCGACATTTTGAGCACCATAAATTTTTGAAAGAATATCAGTTCTATCGGTAAACCTATGGACACTTACATATCAAATTAATTATTTGCCGAAAAATTCATGTATTTGTAAATAATTATTATAGTATAAAAAAAAATCAGGCGCAATTTTAGCACCACAAGTTACTGAGAGAAAGCAAATTCTATCAATAAATGATATAGTTCTGGCATATCACAAGTCTCAAGTACTGACATATTTGTAAAAATTTTAGTAAAGTTTTGAATAAAAGAATCAGGCGGCAAATTTAACACCA
This sequence comes from Garcia nutans, assembly GCA_947685225.1. Classification (NCBI taxonomy): domain Eukaryota; kingdom Viridiplantae; phylum Streptophyta; class Magnoliopsida; order Malpighiales; family Euphorbiaceae; genus Garcia; species Garcia nutans. The sequence continues at coordinate 6,334,106 of CANTUV010000024.1, read as the reverse complement.
CAAGTTGAGAGAACATAGATTCTCTTGGTAAATGATAGTGTTGACATATCAGAAGTCTCAGGTATAATAGATTTGTAATACTGCCGGCACAGTTTTAGAATAAAAATTTAGATGGCAATTTTAGCGACACAAGTTACCGAGAGAATATAGATTCTCTCAGTGAATGATCTAGTGCTAGTATAACAAAAGTCTCCTTTACCGATAGCTTTATGAAATTGTAGGTAAAGTTTTTGAATAAAAAAATTAGGCGATGATCATAGTGCCACAATTTACCTAGAAAACAAATATTCTCTAGTAAATGAATGGACAAGTTGGCATATCAGAAGTCTCACTTACCAACAGACACTTAATTCTGTCAATAAATAACCCTAGATATAAAACGTGATTTTCTTCTTCCTCCTCCACTTTTCTTCTTCTTTCTTTGCAAAAATACCTCTCTCTCTCTCTCTCTCTCTCTCTCTCTATGTGGCCGGCTGCAGGTATGTTTCCTTTTTTTTCTTTTATTTGAATGATGATTTGTTTTTTAAATTTTTATTCTATTCCATTTCTTTTCAGTTTTCTCCTCTTTGATTTTCTGATTATTAGTTTGGCTATTTTTTACTACTTTGGGCATGTTATTTTTTTGGGTTTTATTTTTTACATTCTGATTATGATGTTTGATTTGTTTAGAATAGTTGATTTAGGGTTTTCTAGTTTTTTTTTAAATAAAAAATTTGTAATTTTGTTACATAGAAATTTACTGTTGTTTTGTTGTTTTGCTTAATTGATAATTGGTGTATTAATTTTTTTATTATTTTTCTGCATAAAACTAAAATTTGTATTATTTTTTTGCCATTTAGGATTTAGGATATATATATGTTGTATGTTTGCTCTATATTTTATTTATATGGTGTATATATGCTACATATTTGGTGAATAAGATGTATATATGTTGTATATTTAGTATATATAATGTATAAATGTTGTATATTTGCTCTACATTTTGTTTATATGATGTATATATGTTGCATATTTGGTGTACATGATGTATATATGTTGTATATTTTGTAACACCCCTTCCCAGCCTACGTGTGTAAGCCGAGTAGAGGCGCCACACTAACCAAATGTTGCTACCAATTTTACTTTGTCAAATTTTAGTTCCGGTTTTTACAGAAATTTGGCCAGAGGTTTGCCTAGAAATTGGGTCCCAAGTGTCGACAAAACTGGTTTTTTTTATTTTTGAAAATATTTTTACACAAACCAATGCGAACACAATCAGTCTCAATACACTCCCAATGAATCTCCCTTATAACCTCAACTACAAACCTGCAAGAAGAATTCACACTTCTAGTACAAAATAAAGTAGATGTTTATTATTATGACATACTACTAACATACAGTATAACATAGTAATTCTCAATCTTATATATATATATATATATACATGTCACAACTAGTTAACTCAAAATGGAAACTAAGAGATCTACCCTGAGATGCTGTGGGTCTGGTCGTCTCTTCCCAAGAGTTAGCTACTGCTCCGAACCTACGAGTCAAGGAAAACTTAACTCGCTGAGCAATGTTGCTCAGTGGGTACTTTACCAATGGAAATAAAAGTAAAGAGTATTTGCACAAGCAAGGTAATAAAATATATGAATGTTAAATACTATAAGCAATAAAATATAAAGCTCACTTCAATGAAATAAAAACGTACTTCCCAAAAAAGAATTTCAAGTTTTTCAAAAGATTTCAACTAAAATTGTAAAATATTCACAATTCAACTTATGCCATAAAATAGTCGTGTCATAGTTTGTAAATTTTTGCTCTACTGGTAAAAGCAGAACCACAGCGATAAGGCAGTGGCCCTCACCACTGTAACACAGGTGGCCCTCACCACCGATATCAAATCACAGGAATGGCCCTCACCATCCTGGTTATAACCAATGGCCCTCACTTTTGGCCCCAATGGCCCTCACCATTGAGTTCATATCATAACAATTCAATCACAATATCAAGCAGTACTGCATAAGTTAGTATAGTGCACTATACCCTTATCTACCATGTTCAACCACCAAGTAGAGCATAAGGGTTTAAAATTCAAATCCAAGATTTCCACAAATTTTCAAATGATTTGCACACCCCTTTTCATTTTTACTAAGTCATGCCATTTCGTCGTGTACTAACTCTTTGGCTAAAGGCCATTTCATTTCCAAGTGTTTACTACCATTCCTAGTCATTTCCACACACTTCAAATCATATTAGAACAATTTCCAAAAATGACCAAAAGAATAGTAACACAGCGCGTAAAATCGGCAACGCAAATGGCATGACCATATGAATAGTAAAATCTGGTTTTCGTCTAAATTTCAGTCATGCATTTGACCAGGTAAATGATCTTATTTTTGGCTAAAATTGTACAGGAAACTTATTTCATATGTTGACTAATTTCATGTAAAATTTCGTTGAAAAATTCCATCGTTTGATGCCTCAACCGGCTGCCCAAAGTTGGGTCCAAAATTGGCTCCTAAAGGGCACCAATTCGGCCCCCACTTGCATTTGGTGCACAATTGTTTATTATTTTTATTTCTTTTTCTAAACCCATTTCAAAGCTTCCCTAATAATGTAATGAAGACATAGACACTTCCCTTTTAAAATAACTTGATTGTTTAAATCAATATGGACTAAATGAAGTTCATAAACTCTTTTACCAAAATCATTGAAAACATTAGATTTCATTTGAATTTAAACAACCCAATCACCACATGGATTCAAAAATACCACTCAAAAATTAAATTCAAACTCAAACAACACATTTAGGCATCCATAGCAAAGTTCCATAGATAAATTTTTGGCAAGAAAATGAAAGGAAAATTAATTCTTCCAAGGTAAAGTACCAAACCTTGTATTTTAATTTCCTTTTGCTTTCCCTTCTCTTTCAAGCTCTTCCTTCTCCTTATTTCCACCCTTGCCTACAAAAATTTCACAACACAACCTCAACCATAAACCCTAGAAATTTAGAACATGCACTATCCTTCCATTTCTTTTCAAATTAAGTCCTAATCTAACCTTATTAAACCTTAGAAACCTCAATTCTTCCATTTAATTAATCAATATCATCACTACTTAAGTTTTCCCCAAATCCACCATAAGAGCCCTAATTTTAATCTCTCAAATTACTCATTAAAACTTGAAATTAGGATTAGAAATGAACTTACCTTAGTTTAGGACCTTGGATTCCACCAAAACCTTTGATAATAAACCGTAAAACTTGAAAATCACCACCTTTCTTTCTTCTCCTATGGCTTGGATGACCCTCCTTCTCAAGAGAGAGTTTTTGCTTTCTTCTTTCATGTGTTTTTGGTCCAAATGGCTGCCCAATTTGGCTAATAATGTGTTAAGACAAATGCTTAATTCCAATTGGTCCACTTTAAGGCAAAATGGCCATTTTTCATTGGTACAATTCTCTCTCTCTTTTATTTATTTAAGGCCTAAGCCATTGGGCTTTCTTTTAATCATATTTTGGCCCCTCTTCTTCCCTTTGCTGTAATTTTATGATTTAGGATGTGAAAAGACCAAAATACCCTCTGGCGATTGATTGTCTGTAACTTTTAAACCGTGTGGTTCCACGAAGTGAACCACATATGGTTTTGACCCTCTCAACCTCTACTTTTCATTTTTAAGGTCTATTTTAGGTTTCCAAGTTATTTTGAAAAATTACAAATAAGCCCTCGACTTTTTACAAAATTTCCTTTAGTTCCTTTCTTTGCTCGGGTTTGCCCGGGCTCTGTTTCTACTGATGATCATTTCATATTCAATCCCTCGACGTCCTCTATGCACTTGTGTGTTTATTTCCTACTTTGGATTCATGTATAAATTTTAATTAATAATGACCAAAATGCCCCTAGTCTACATGTCTTCGTTTCTCTCTAACGGGGTGTTTCCGAAGAAAGTCACAGTTTACAGTTTTTACCCTGTTTTTCTCTAGTTTCCATTTCATTACACTATCACATACATTATTAAGACTTCCCAGACTGGTCACCCATTGCCGTTAGTTACGCACGTTTAACCACAGTCCTTTAATGAATTATAGCTTAACGGTCTAGGGTTAGCCGGATCTCTTTAGCATGCCTACTTTGTCAGCACGTGTGAATACTGTACACGTAATTACTGTACATACCTGCTATGGCCGGTCGTGACAATTCCTCCCCTGTTAATTTAGGCTTCTCCCCGAAGTCTATCAGGTGGAAATAAATATGGGTACTGCTTCCTCATAGTTTCTTCGCATTCCAATGTAGCTTCTTCTACTTTGTGATTCCTCCAAAGCACTTTGACCAATGAGATCTTCTTATTCCGCAACTCTTTGATTTCCCGTGCTAGGATTTCTACCGGCTCTTCCTCGTACATCAGGTCGGGCTGAATCTCGATGTCTTGAGCTTGTATGACGTGGGTTGGATCTAAACGATACCTCCTTAGCATTGAAACGTGGAAAACATCATGTATTTTACTTAATTCGGGTGGTAACGCCAACTGGTAAACTACCGGACCTACCCGTTTGATGATCTCATATGGTCCGATGAATCTAGGGCTTAGCTTGCCTTTCTGTTTAAATTGTAACACCTTCTTCCAAGGAGAGACTTTAAGGAATACTCTGTCGCCGACCTCGAACTGTATGTCTTTCCTCTTTAGGTCCGCATATGATTTTTGCCTGTCCGCCGCTGCTTTTAATCAGTCTCGAATGATCTCTACCTTTTCCTCAGTTTCCTTAACTATGTCTGGCCCCAACATCTTTTCCTCGCTCAATTCTGTCCAGCAAACTGGAGTTCTGCATTTTCGACCGTACAGTGCTTCGTAAGGAGCCATTTGTATGCTGGATTGATAGTTGTTGTTGTACGCGAATTCTATTAAGCTCAGGTGTTTGTCCCAGCTGCCTTTAAATTATAAAACGCACGCCCTCAGCATGTCTTCCAAAACTTGAATCACTCTTTCCGACTGTCCATCTGTCTGGGGATGGAATGCGGTACTGTGGTACGTTTGAGTCCCAAGGGCTGTTTGGAACTTCTGCCAAAAATTTGACGTAAAGCGTGGATCTCGATATGATATGATTGAAGTTGGAACTCCGTGGATACGTACGATCTCTTTGATGTACAAGTCTGCCAACTTGTCTAGCAAGTAATCCACACGTACTGGTAAGAAATGAGCGGACTTAGTAAGCCAATCCACTATTACCCAGATCGCGTCATGTTTGTCCCTAATCATAGGCAATCCTGTGACAAAATCCATAGTAATACGGTCCCATTTCCAGGTTGGAATCGTGATAGGTTGTAGTAGTCCTGAGGGTAGTTGATGTTCCGCTTTCACTTGTTGACAGGTCAGACACTTCGTCACGTGATCCACGATGTCTCTTTTCATTCCTGGCCACCAGTAATACTCCTTCAAGTCCCAGTACATTTTCGTTGCTCCCGGATGCATTGTGTAAGGACTGTTATGAGCTTCTTGCAAAATCCGTTTCTTCAGTTCCTCGGACTTAGGTACCACCATTCTCTTCTTGTAGTATAGGATACCATCCAGACGAATTTGATAATCTCCTAACGAATTCTCCTGCGCCTGTTGACTCCACTTCTTCACTTGTTCATCTTCCTTCTAAGCCTCACGTATTTGTTGATATAAGGTAGGTCGCATGTACATTTCTGCAAAGATAGCTCCATCTTCTATGGGCTCTAATTCTACCCTCATAACACGTAGCGCTTGCATTGACTTCCTACTAAGTGCATCTGCTACGACATTCGCTTTGCCCGGGTGATAGTTAATCGTATAGTCATAGTTGACTAACAGTTGCATCCATTTTCGCTGTCGCAGGTTTAAATCTTTCTGTGTGGGTAGGTACTTCAGGCTTTGATGATCCGTATAAATGTAACACTTTTCCCCGTATAAGTAGTGCCTCCACGTCTTGAAAGCCAAAATAATCGTTGCTAGTTCTAAGTCATGCGTGGGATAATTCTTTTCGTGTGACTTGAGCTGTCGAGAAACATACGCAATGACTTTGCCCTCCTGCATCAATACGCAACCTAACCCGATGTGGGATGCATCGCTATAGATCACAAAATCTTTTCCTGATTTGGGTTGTGTAAGAATGGGCGCTTCAGTAAGTTTTGCTTTAGCCTTTCAAAGCTCCGTTGGCAAGCGTCAGTCCACTGGAATTTGCCATTCTTTTGAAGTAGCTTGGTCATAGATGCGGCGATCATGGAAAACCCTTTGACGAATCTCCGATAATATATTGCTAATCTCAAGAAACGACGGACTTCCGTTACTGTCTTAGGTGGCTTCCATTCCAATACTGCTTCTATTTTCTTAGGATCGTTTTGCAAACCCTGCGAGAGAAGCAGTTATACGCTAAATTTAGCAAATGCGAATTTTGGTTGGAAGAAGTAGCCTTCTTGGGACATATTGTATCGGCTGAAGGAATAAGGGATTACTATGTTATACTGTACGTTAGTAGTATGTCATAATAATAAACCTCTACTTTATTTTGTACTAGAAGTGTGAATTCTTCTTGCAGGTTTGTAGTTGAGGTTATAAGGGGGATTCATTGGGAGTGTATTGAGACTGATTGTGTTTGCATTGGTTTGTGTAAAAATATTTTCAAAAATCAGAAAAACCAGTTTTGTCGACACTTGGGACCCAATTTCTAGGCGAACCTCTGGCCAAATTTCTGTAAAAATCGGAACTAAAATTTGACTAAGTAAAATTGGTATCAACATTAGGTTAGTGTGACGCCTCTACTCGGCTTACACACGTAGGCTGGGAAGGGGTGTTACATATTTAGTGTATATGATGTAAGCATGTTATAAATTTTTAGTGTATATGATGTATACATGCTATATATTTGCTCTATATTTTATTTATATGATGTATATATGTTGCATATTTGGTGTATATAATGTATATTTGCTATATATTTAGTATATATTTGCTACATTTGAACTGTATATTTGGTGTATACAATATATGATTAGGGATAAAAATTAAGTTTTACGTAAAAAATAGATTTTTATACTATTAGGTAAAATAATTTAATTTTTTAAAACTAATTTAGTGGTTTTTATTGTAAAAAAGGACTTTGTATATAATTAGGGATAAAAAATTAAGTTTTTAGGTTAAAAAAATTACAAATTTGTAATATTAGGTAAAATAATTTGATTTTTTGACTAATTCAGTTTATTGTAAAAAAGGAAATTATATATAATTAGGGATAAAAATTAAGTTTTTAGGTTAAAAAAATATAATACTATTGGAATTGTACATAATTAGTATTGGATAATAGAATTTTTTTATGTTAAACAAATATATGGGCAAAACCAATAATTATTATAATTTGTTAATATAATAATATGAATTTATACGTTTAAAAGATACTAATAACTTAATTGTTATGTTTTTAGATATGGGTAGGCATCCAGAGGGTTCACGTGGAGGCAGGTCTAGCTTTGTGTCAGGCAGAGGGCATCCAGGGATTAGAACTTCAGAGGACAGGTCTATTGGAGAGTATTTCTCTCCATCTACTATGGATATCACCCCCATTAAGGACCATTGCACCATCTACTTTAGTTCCAACCCCTTCAACTTCCGCTTCACCATTTGCGGAAGTAAAATCAGTAGATGTTAATGTTAGCATAGTTGCATCAATATCAATTATGCGAGGCAATCGCCTAGAGGTCACTCTCCACTCATGGGAGTATGTAATGTTTTGTTATCAATTTTTTAGAATAGTAAAATTTAATAATCAAGCTATAAATGTTAATGAATATTGTCAAAAAATACAGCAGGATTATGGAGCCATCCAGTCTCATATCTCAGAGGATATGCAAATTTTTACTAAGAATATGGAGTCGGCGGCAACAAATTGGAAGCCAATCTCCAGAGAAACAAAAATTTTTTATTTTGAGGAACTTAACAAACATTAATTATTTAAATTATCCCAATTAAAATAATTATCCCAAGTGGTAATGAAGTCAAGCATTTAATTAATTTTTTTTTTCCAGAAATAGTTTTGGTGGGAGAAGACGATCAACAATTTAGTTAGGATTGCCTTTGAGAGAAAGGTTGCTATCTGCTACAGCGATATGATAAATGAACATAAGAAGAAGGGTAAGTTGGCAAAATATTTTTCTAATGAGTTTTGGGTGCCCTTCAGGCACACTGGACATCTCTAGCGGGTTAGGCTCATTTTTATGTTACCTCATGTAACATTCTTTATACGCTTATTGATGGTGGTGGAGAAGTTATAGATACCTTTTCATACTTTGTATATGCATACTTCACTTAATTTCCTCTTTTATATTGGGCTTTGACGATATTTATCATGCACTTCTGGGTCCTGAGACACTTGAAGAATCTTTTCCATTTTTTTTTTGTTACATATGGAAAGATAGAAATAAAATGACAACAATTTTAAGTATCCACTTAATCTTGTGAGGTCTAGGTGCTTTTCTTATAGTATTCAAGGCTCTTTATTTTGGGGGAGTATATGATACCTGGGCTCCAGGGACCACCTACACATACGAGAGACAATAGAATATACTATGAATATGCCCATCGATTGACAAGTATAATTTAATTTTTCTTAACTTTTTTAATTATTTAATTCCATGCTAAATTAATAGGTTATTTAATTTTTCATTAATTTTATTAGGAGTGGCTAGGATGGCACCCCATTGAGCATGAGCTGTTTGTCCACACGAAAACTAAGAAACATGAAGATAGAATTTTATTGATCAGCACTCCCGAGAAGTACCTTTATGTGTATAATTTTATTTTAATTTTTGCATTTGCTATTTCAGTATATTATTTATATTATATTAATATAATTTTTTACAAGACCAATTTATAGCAGTTTGGGACTAACTATCTTAGACAAATGAGTTTGTTGATGATACTAGGCTATTTAATGAGATTGTTGGTGGGGGTGAGGAAGAGAAGGGTGTATGGGTTGAGCTCTCAGTACATCTTTGATGCCAACATCTTATCTTCAGCTTAAGTTTTCTCATTAGAGCTTTAATAACAAATTGAGTAGATAAAGGCTAATTTTTAGGAGTATTTTGAAGCAACATGGAGATAGATGAAAAATTAGAAAAATCAAGCACTTAAGCTTGAGTGCACAATGCGAGATTAGATATAGAGAGAGTTTCAAAAATAATTTGATCGTTTTGCAGACAATATATCTGTTACACTCCCTTCTCGCATTATTCCACTGCCAACCCTCCTGCTCCAGCTAAACATTAGCCCCCATCTTCTCCCACCCAATAGTTTTTTTATTTGTATATATTATTCAAATATTTTATTTGTACATTATTATTAATTTAATTTAATTTTTATATATTATGAATTTCCTTATTTTCAATTTCTATATTTATTTTTATTTTTATCTCATATAATAAAATAAATATATAATTATCTTATAATTATTTAAAAATATAATACAATTAAAATTACTAAATATAATATAATAACATTAAAATAATTAAATTAATCATATATTTAAAAAATAAATAATTATAAAATATAATATAATAAAATTATTTTTAAAATATAATATAAAAATAAATTATAAATTATAAAAAGTTATAAAATGTACCAACAGATTTACCAACATATACTATAAATTTTCTTTTCACTTACTAACGAAATTACCAAAGAATATATCAAAATAAATAATCATAAAATAATTTATCCATAGATTGACCGATGGATATTGAAATAAATAATATAATACTAAAATAAGATATCGATAGATTAAACTTCTGAACTTAATATGAAATTTGACATTTATTTGCCAATGAATATACTATCGGTTAATACTAACATAAAGCTTAATTGGTTAGAAAAGTTTATCTTTCTAACTTCAAATCTTTTTGTCAGCGATCTATCAATAACTGCCGATGAAATATTTTTTCTCTCGATAAATTAAATTTTGACAAAAATTTTGCATAAAATTTTTTTTTTCAGTAAATTTTTTTTACCAACATATTTATTTTGGCGTGTTTTTTTTAGTGAAACATTGCATCATAAATGATAATGATGTTACAATATTGATATATGAATATCTATTACACGGACAATTGAAATTTGGGAGTAGAGATTAATCAAAGTGATTAAAATTGATATATAAAAAAAATTGTAAGTAAAAAATGAAATATTTTAATAAGTAATGTATGAATAAACATGTGGAGTATGTTTAATCATTCTCTTATGACCGTATATTTTAATACCATTTAGAGGTTGAGACAATGCTGAAATGTGAATAAAATATATTTTTCCTATATACTAACAAAAATAATGAAATAATATATATTTTTCCTATATACTAACAAAAATAATGAAATAATATTACATATTATGTGTTATGTATAGAAATTAAATCATTGTTTATTCCCCATTTTGAATCTATACAACTCCAGTAACACTAATATTGTCTAATAGTTCTCCTTGTGAAATACAAATCTAGTTGTTGTTTTTGTGGAAAATTTGGTGCATAATCTCCCCAGTTCTCGTGCAAGTGCCGATGGGCCACAATAGAACACCCCTGTGAAAAAAAAAATACAAAAAAATATAAACATATACTGTGCTAATAAAAAAATTTATAAAACTGCTATGTAAATAAAAAAATTACCAAAATATGGTTGTCAATTTTTTTTTAAAGAATTTATCATTTGATTTGGATCCTAATGATGCTTTATGTTTTATTTAATTAGTGGGCATGTAGTTAAGTGAATTATCAATGGCATGCCTGGGATAGAGAAATAATGTTTATCTCATCGCATATTAGATAAATTTATACAGACATATAATTTGGCTAGATATTTATATTCTTTCTACTTAATAGCTTAGGCTTATGAATTTTATTTTATCACATTGTATTAGAACAATTGAATTTCTTAACAAATCCCATGTAGACAATATAATTAAATAAAGTTGGTATCTTTTTATATGAACTTTTGATCATAGTAAACTCTTTAGCTTTTAGGATCTATTTTTAGATTTTTTTTTTGCACATCAATTGATTATTTGCATTATGATATTATGTTATTTTCTATATTGGACTATGTTTATAAATAGTAATGTAGAAGAAATCAAAATATGAAAAGAAAAATAAAAAATTTCAATAGGTTTCTCTTAAAAATTTAGGAGTTTGGATATTATTACATGTTGCCTTTTTTCCTTAGGCACTTGATCTAAACCCCACAAAGTCTAATGGTTGTTGAGACATTAAGCACTCTTAATGATTAAAATGTCTTTGCCTTTTCAAGCCGCTTTAAGTTTTATTTCATTTCAACTTTAAATCATAATTTCAATTTTTACATTTATATGAATTTTTTTAGTATAATTTAACTTTAACCATTGACATACTTATTTCTTTAAAAAATAAAAATATAATTTTTTTTAAAAAAAATCAGTATTTTCTCATGTTAAATAAAAGGGAAGATCAATGATTTTAGTAACTTGAAATTAAATCCAAACATGAGTTCTTTTATCTTCACAATAAAATTAATAACAATTTTTACTGAATTTATTAAAATTTTAAAAATTAAAGATAAAATTTTACTATTTTATGGTTGAACTGTCTTTGACTAAACATTAATCAAATTAAAATTTTTTTAGTATAATTATAAGTCATTTGGTTCATCTAAAAAGCAAAAAATTCTATAGATCTAACCTATCCGAACGATTATCGGTGAAGAAATCTCCATTGATTTCATTAGCTAAATTTCTTTTCTTAATAATTGAGATCTTCCATATATATAGATATTCACACACACACACACATTTAACATTAAGAGAAAAAAATTTAATACAAATAAGACATTTTTTAAAATACAAATAAATATTTTTAATAACATAATTAATGTGTTATTAATATTTTTAATTATATGAACATTATTAACATGCTATTATAAATATGTAAGCACTATTCAATATTAATTATAGCAAGAAAAGATATTTTCCAGTAAAAAAAAAAGAAAAATATTTTTGTAGCTCGATTAAAGCAAGGGTTGAAATGGCTCAATTAAAAATATGAAGAGAAATAGAAAAAAAATTGATATTTTTCTTTGTAACATTGACATTAAAACACATTATTATGTGTAAAACATTCCATTAAAACACACATTATTATTAGTTATACCTCAAATTAAATATTCGAACATAAATTCAAAAAGAATCGATTAGTTTGTAAATAAATTCATTAAAAAAAATTCTTCCGTAAATAATTTTGACCATAAAAATTTATTTCGAATTGTTATTAGCTTTAATAACATGTACTTTTAGTCGATTGCAATTTTGTGCAGTTTTATTGGAGTTTATTCAAATTTATCCAGTTTTATAAAATTAAAAATAGAATATTTCAAGTGAGTTTTCATTTATATCATGTATAGAATATAAATTTATAAGTGAATTCTAAAAATTTTAGAATCCATTAACAAAACAGGCTCTTAATGATTTTCTAAAATATACTATTTTTTATCACCTTCTAATTTACAATTTTTTAAATGATTAAATTATTAAAATTTTAAGTCTGACAGGAAGAAAAAAAATTTAATATAAGAAAAAAGATGAACTCAGTGAGAGATATATAAATAGAAAATACTCATAAACTCATTTTTTTAAGATTTTGGATTGAGATATTGAATCAGACCCACGGATTATATTTTCTTACTAAGCTCATAAAAAAGATCTTTTAAATAAGTAGGCTTTTTAGACCTAACACATAGTATTAAAGTCGATAGTTCAGCAAGAAAGAGTACGAAAAAGATGGCCAGATTCTATGGTTGGCATCTCCAGGAGTAAGAGCAATATTGCACCCTGTGGACCCAAACCGATGGAATTAAAGGGCTATAAGGTGACAGAATATTCAAATATGGAAAAGATTTCATTCAAAGAGGAGCCCAAACACATTGTGAAGACTCACACTTCAATATTTTAAGATTTTGGGTTAACATACGGTGTCAAGCCCATGAAATATAAAGAGGAGCTCAAATTCAACGTGGAGACTCACACTTCAATGTGCTAAGGTTTTGGATTAAGATGTAGTGCCAAGCTCATGAAATATATTCTCTAGGTTTTTTAAACTTAAAATAAAGGGATAATTACTCGATTTACTATTTTTAAGTTTTCATTTTCATTTTTTACGGGGCCAGTATTGTAATTTTTGCTATAGTTTGTTTTTTATTTTTTCCACTTTTACAATATTTATAGTTTCTTATATCGTATTCTTGAGTTTTTTCAAATTCTCCTTCCTTTTTTTTATTTTTTACTATTGTTTCTTTTTGTTACTTGTAATTTTTAGTATTTTTCTTCAGATAGGTAAGCATTATTGCAGTTTATTTTTCAATTTTTGAGTTCTATGCCTTTTGTTTTTTTTCGTTGTAATTTTTGTGTTATGGTTTTTTATTTGATTTTGTATGTATATTTTTATTTTCTTCAATTTTTTTTTTGCCTTTTCTTTTGTATGATTATGCCATTGATTTTTTTTTTTGCTTTCAGTTTTTATCAGTTTTAGGATTTGGTTCAAACTCTTTGTACTTTGCAAATTATAAAATAGTTAAAGAAATCTAAACTAGAGAAAATAGATAAGAAATGACAGAAAATAGATTTTGGTGATGATGTGAATAAATCTATTGAATCTTCAGAGAAGAGAATTTTGAAGAAAATAAGCGTTGTTGATTTGGGTTTGATGAATCCGATGTTAGAGCTTCAGATAAACACATGTATAATAAAATTGCTTTAAACTTATTTTAAACTTGTCATAAACTAAATATATGATTAATTATAATTATATATATTTAATATAATCTATTTATTTTATATAATGAATGCATAGTTATTTGTTTTTAACTCTAATTTTTTTACGTTGTTTTATTTGTTACAAGAATTTATTAACCTTTATTTTTATCTATTATGACAAAGTTGATATATCTCATATTAAAAAACATATAAAGTAAACGCATTTTAAATTTTAAACATGTCATAAATTAAATATATGATTAATTTTATTTATATATATTTTATATAATTTATTTATAACAAGAATACTTACCTATAGTAGAATTTTCTAATTTAAAATTTGATTTGATTTTCAGTTTTTTATTTGAATCTCGCTATTTTAGAGAAAAAGCTTTTGTGTTGTTTTTTGTTATTTTTGTTTCTTAAGTTGGTATAGTTGCAGTGGGCTGGGTTTTTTTCTTTTACATATGTAAAGAGGCCTAAAGTTTTCTGGTAAAATTGTTATTTTTTAAAAAAAGTTGGTATAAGTGTAGCATGTTGATATTTTTTTTTTTGGTAAAATTATAAAGATCCCTAAAATAAATTACATTGGTCATTCCTCATGAATGCCCATTATCAAGTTGTCGTTCATAAACTTCAATTTGCTATTCTATCGTCCCTTAATAATTTATATTTGTGACGTCGTCGTCCTTCAATCCATTTGCTATCTAAACTACTAACGAAGATCCTACAAGGTGCCATGTGAACTATCCAATGCAGCAATCAAAACCATTTTGGCCCTATCAACATTCCATTGTGCACGCAACCCAAAAAACACATTTCCCCTTATTTATCTTTGCTCTATCGTTTCATTCTTCTTCCTCCACAAAATGTTGACCTTATTTATCTCTACTCTATTGTTTCATTCTTCTTCCTCAAAATGCTAATGGGACCAAAATGGTTTTGGATGTGTTTTTCTGGTTGCGCACAAAATGGAATGCTGACGTCCAAAAATGGTTTTGGTTGCTGAGATGGAATGATGATTGGACAGTCCGCGTAGTACCACATAGGATCACCCTTAATAGTTTAGATGGCAAATAAATGAAGTGACGGCGATATTACAAACATAGATAATTAAAGGAGGACGGTGTAGCAAATTAAAGTTAAGGAATAAAAACGTAATAATAAGTATTCTTGAGGGACGACAGATATAATTTATCTTTTACTAAATTTATATTCATTAAATTTCATGTACAATCAATTATTATCATTATATATATATATATATACTAAAACTGCCAAAAGAGACATTATTTCATTTTATCTTTTTTTACCTTTCTACGAAAAAAAAACATTCTGTTTTAAATTTCCATTTTTATCCTTTTTCTTTTACAGCCACTGAAAAAACTTTCATTTTGTATATAAAAAATCATTCTGTTATATTTTGTACATTTTGTATATAAAAACACATGTAAATGGTTATTATACTTTATATATATTACTGTTATACTCTTTATATATTATTGTTTATTTTTCTTAACCCACATTGATAACATTCATTCCCACAATAACGTGCGGCAAGCAATTCGCTTGTAATTTTAATAAATGCAGAATTATATCTCACCAATTTTTTCACCTCTGTGTTTTGTTGCCAATTCTGAAAAAATGTCGAACCAATTTGGACGACCAAACTGCGTGCGCACCTGAAACTCCACTTCTATTCTTAGTATTCTGTGTTATTAAATTCCAATTTAATTTTAATTGAAATAATTTGCAAATAAATTTTATCTTCAATATTGACTAAAATAGATAAGAATTAGTAGAAAATCACAAGGACATAAATTATCAATTTTTTAAATGCTAAAAATTAAAATGTATATTTTGAAAAAAAAAATAAATTAAAATGGGAAATTTAGCTAGATGTTTTACCTGAGTCAAAGATGCAATGTCAATGCCATTCTTGGCTTGATACAATGCTTGTATAGCACTTAACAAAGAACATCTTGCATCTCCTTCTTGATAACCACTAGTTAAAAAGCTCTTCATCTCTATGATAGGCTGATTGGATAATAACACAAAATGGGAATTAATGGCTAAACAAAAATTTAAAGAATTAAGTAATTTAGTAATTTAGCACTTACCTGCTTTTGTTTTGCTTTTGATATTTCTCTTAAGCTATCCCTAAACCAAGAAAAGGAGCTTTGTTCTCTTGTAACCCAATAAAAATAGGCTTTTAATGGACCTCTTCTTGAAATGCTACCTTCTTCACAATTGCCCTGTATGAAGTAAAGCATACACTTCATTAACTATATATATATATATATATATATAGTTTCAAAACAAAATTAAGCAATACATAAATTTTGACAAATTTAATATAATATCACTGTATTTAATTTGATAAATATATGTAATTGCTTTTCAGTATTTTTTTAGCCTATATTATTATTTTTTTAGAGTGCAATTAATTAATTAGATGAAATAATCCAAGAGTTAGTAATTAATTACTTGATAAAAATTTGTAATATCTTTGAGGATGATAATGAAAGGAGTGGCTCCTATACCGAGCCCAATTAGCATGACTATATCATATTTGGCATGATCTTGTGAAGCAGCACCATATGGTCCATCTATGTATATTTTTGGGTACTTTTCAGCCCCACCAGACATTACTGCCTGCAAATTCAACCCAATATACTATCTTCAGTTTAGGACTTTTTTTATTATTATTAATACAATTAATTAAATTTAATAAGTTTATATTCATTGATTGTTACCTCTTGAAAAAGACTATATATTTCATAACTCCAATCTCCAAGAGTTCTAATATGCACACTTAAGTGATCATCCTCTGGTCCTGAAGTTAATGAAAATGGGTGCCTGAAATTAATTGAGGACAATTAATATGCTTAAAAGGTTTTCTAATGCAAGAAATTAGAGAAAGATAAAGTTTTATAGTTTAATTTTTTTATATATATAAATAGTAGGGCATGTAGTTGGGTTCAACTGGAAAATATATGAAAGAATGGTTTAATTAGTTTAAGGAAAGACATAATAGGATTAATGAAAAGACAAGTTAATACTAAAAAGAAAAATTAATAAATATATATGTGTACTAATTGCACTAGTTCAAAGCAGTTATTTAAATAAAATATAGTGATAAAATAATTATTTCAGACAAAATAAATAAGTTAATACAGTTACCATTGAAATGAAGAAATTTGAGGGCATTGCAAGAAGATATACATCCCACTATTGTGCTTGAAACCTTCTGGTTTTTGCAATTTCAGGGACAAAACTTTTCCTGGATATATACTTGCCTGTTCATATATATATATATATATATATATATATATAGTTTTTAATTAGACCTGATTAGCTAAAAAATGTAACAATTTTAACAATTTTTTTTAATTTCATTTTAAAGAACTAGCAATTTATATATTTATATATGCAATAATTACCTTCAAAACTTTTACATCATAAAAACCTGATCGAAAAGCTCGAACAAAACGTTCTCCAGCATATAAAATAACCGGAAAGGCAATGTACATCCATGTCTATATAAAAACAAGCAGAAATATATAAAAATGCATAATGTTTCAATTTAAACTACCAAGTTATCAAATGTACAGTAGTTGCTGAATTAAACAGGACCAAAAAAATACTTACAGTTTTTTCATTAACATGATCGGTTAGGAAGAGGAACATGGAGTGAACAATGAGCAAAGCATAAACGAGAATTAGCAAATGGTGTGAAAACCAAAATGTGTTATAACCAGTCACATTTCTAACTGATTTAGGCAGTGAAGGTGATAGCCGACGAGGCCACTTTGTTGCTAGCAAAAATGCAATTGTCATTAGTATTACCATTGCAATTCCAGTTGCTACTTCTGTTGTGGCTATTATTTGTATATATGATGGCTGATGGTAGCCAAATCGGTCGGCTATCGTTTGCCGGAAAATTGATCGGTTTGATCCATTACTAATTCTTGGAAAATCACAAGCAAGATGAGTTCCTCCATGGATTATCACACCTATCACTATGCCCCCTGCAATTAGCTACATATCATCCAAAACAAAATGAAAAATTGGTACTGAAAGCATTACAAAGTTTTATTTGAATATAATATTACATCGGGATAGGGGAACTGATCCGGGTCTATTATCCAAAGAGGTGTATTTGACGTTAGACTATGTCTCGGTATGCAAAAATGTTAGAAAGTTAATTCAGTAGTGATATGAAATTAATCAATTGAACATAAATTAAAAAAAAAATAATTACCTTGTCGAAATTGATGTTATCGTTGAATGGCACAAGAAAATTGATAGTTGGTTTCCTACGTAGCCAAGTAACGGTATTTCTACAAACAGGAAGAAGAATTAGAGCCATATTAAATTTTAAGGTCTCAGCTGCTCCTTTGGCTGTGCAAAGGCAATAACCCATCACTTCAAAAGCTTTTCTATGCTTGTATTGGATGAATTTCCATGTGAAAATTGATGAGCAAATCACCAACCACAGTAAAATTATCCATCCTCTTCTCCAATAAGATCTAAACATCACTTCTAGCTTCGACATTATCGGCTCATCTCTATTATTATTGTTGTCATTTGTAGGTGCCACTAAGCCTCTTATTGGTAAACTTATTTTCAAAAGAGTTGCTAATTGAGGTGGCTGCATATATATGTGAATCATCACAAACAAAATTAGATTGAAAAAGAAATATTTCTACTTTAACCCTATAATTTTGTAATATAAATATATATTGCTACTTTTGTACCCATTTGATTTATGATAGCTTGATGCCCATAGCATTTTTATTTGTCTTATTTGTCTATCGCTTATTCATTTTATTTGTTTGTAATATATTATTTTTACATCATAAATTATTCTATTTATAACAATAATTTGATTTTTAGGGAGAAAATAATAATAATAATAATAATAATAATAATAATAATAATAATAATAATAATAATAATAATAATGTTACATGTAAGGAGAAAAAGGAGTATAAAAACCATAAAACTAGTGTCCATGTATGAAAATTAGGGTTTAAATTGTGCACCTCAATTAGGGTTTAAATTGTGCACCTCAAGAGCTTCCATTATTAAAGTAGCATATTCCTCTGCTTTTTCATTTGTTAGAGACAATTTATTTGTTGACCCAATTAGCAAAATAACCTGCAAAAAATTCAAAATTTAGTAAAATTATAATTAAGAAAATCAGAAATTATAAAAAGAAAAAGACGTGAATATTTAAATTCCAATTTTTTATATTATGAAATAAATATTCAATTATTAAATTATTAGTTTAATAATTATATAAAAAAAACATATTTCAACAATATGTAGATGGGGGAAATTTGACTCAACTTGCTTGATGTCCATCTTATCAATTCTTCCATCCATATTTCTGTCACACCTGAAAGAAAAAAAAATATTGAATAAAATATTGTAGAAAACAATATATGTTTTTCATATAATTAAAAATAAAAAAAAATAATTTTAATTTGTATATGAATTTGCAGGATCATTGATTAATTAATTACATGTCAAAGAAAATTTTCACTCTTGAATCAAAGCAAGGGTCAGTCAATCGAATCCAGTAACTATGAAGTTCTCTTTTTGTGATATAATTTTTACTTTCTTTTCCTCTTCCTCTTACTGCCAACAAAACCTCCTTAGCAAATTCTGGTGATTGTTGCATATCTGCAGAAATTAAAAGGAAAATTTATTAATTAATTATTTTAGTAAATAAAATTCAAAACCAAAATCAATATTTAAAAAATCAATAAGAAATAAACTAGTTAGTGTAGTAAGATAATTAGGTATTAATTAAGTACCAGTTGTAGCCGTTGAGTGAATTGGTTTGGTTTGAAGCTAAGTTACTTCTTTGGTCTTTTATTTTGAAGCTAACTAATTGAATAAATTTTATTGATTATCTAAATAATTATATTTAAAAATATATATCATATTCATACAAAAGAAATTGGAGTTAAAGAAAAATTAAAAATTAAATTCCAAGAATTAAATTTCACTTCCAATTTTAGAGTGAATTAAATGCGTCATTAATTATATTTACATACCCTTTTTGATGTATAATGAAGCTTTATTATTATATTATTGACCAGTGCAATAAGTGATTATACTAAATTATTAGCAATGCAAGATTTATTAAATATTTTTTGTCTATTTATTTTTCCAAAAAGAAGACAATCACATGAATAAAGAGTGTTAATTAACTTAACTCAGTCCATATGAAAAGCAAAAAAGTTATAGGTAAAATGTAAGACAGAAAAACTCATAATACCTATAGAAAAACCAAAATCCGACCACTTCATTACTGGTTCAGGGCCTTTGCCGGTGAAAGCCAGCCGGTAGAAACGCTTTTCCACATCCTCCCAATAAATGTTAATAAATCTCAGCCGTTCATCACTTGTCAAACCGACTCTACCTCTCCAACAAGAAGAAGAAGATGATGGAGCAATTGAAGAAGTTGAAGGGGAGAGCTTGACATGAGATTCCATAACGGGTTTCAAATTTTTTTTTTCTTTCAAGAAAATGAATATTGGTTGAGAGAAAATTGTAAAAATGCGTTATAGTACGAATAAAGAATAATGGCAATGATAATTTCTAGGGAATTTTCGATGGTTGAGTGAGGGAAATGAAAATCCAAGATTTTAATTGAAATTCAGACAATAATGGTTAGAGTATGATTGATTTGGTATGGATATATAAGAGAAATAAAAAATAAAAAAAGAGAATTGGGTTTTGCTAGACAGGAAGAGACTAGAGAGAATCTATATTCTATAATGAGAAAAAATAAAAAAGAAGTTAAGTGAGAGCAGGTATTGTGTAGAGAATAAAAAGGGTGGAATTTATAAAAAGAAAATGGAAAGTAAAAAATATATACATATAACCAAATCCTCTCCTAACCTCTTTCTTGTATTTTCAGGTAATGAGCTGTTTTGGTTTTGATCAATTAAGTAACCAAATTGTTAGTACTACATCCAATTTATAATACTATATGTTTAATTAAGTATAACTAATAATCATTGGATAATTAATAAACAAATACAACAAATTTTGATTGGATGACCGACATTAAAATCATAAATCTTTTTATAATTGTGAGACTGTGCACTTAATTTGAGATTAATTGAAAAAAGAAAAACAATAAAGGAAAATGAGGTATGGCCATGGATAGAAAAAAAGAGGGTATTATTATTATTATTATTTTTATACAAATCATACTTTGAGAGTGAAGTTAAGTAAGACTATAAAGGTGGTGAAGCTTTTTCTATTGAGTTTTAATGCAGCTACCTACTTATAAAATGAAATTTGAGATCTCTATTCGCATTCTCTGTGGTGATTATTATTATTATTATTATTATTATTATTATTATTATTATTATTATTATTATTATTATTATTATTATTATTATTATATGAAGTTTGCATCGGCAAATCATGGAGATTGCTGTAGAATTGAACGTTTGAAACTGCCTAAGTCCTAACATTAATTTTAAGAAATTAAAAGTTTGCTCGGTTTAAAAAAAAGCATCTTCAGTTAGTTATTTTTTAACTTGCTTAATTAATTAATATTTCAATACTTTTTGATAAAATGTATTAAATAATTATTTGGGTCAATATAAAAAATTTAATAGGGCAAATTGTAGCCCTTTTTGACTAACAAATGCAACTAATAAAAATATATTAGTGTACTATCCTAATGGTATATTAATTTTAATTATTCACCTTATTTTGTTTAGGAAATTAATTATCAAAAGATTATTTATTTATTAAAAATGATAATTTCAATTATGGTCAAGCTTTGGTAAACTGTTTTCGAAATTCTATTTTAGTCATTTTATTAAGTACTTGAGATTATATAAAAACTTTAAAAAATTATATAAAAAAACACAATAATGAACATAGAGAGAGTTTCATTCTTCAACTTTAAGTCTTTAATAGATAAATATACCTATCAATATAAATATATAAAAGTTAAGGAAATCGAGTCTCTTTTGAAGTTGCCACTTTATCTATTTCTAATAATAATGTAATCTCATAATTTCTCAATTTTTCAAAATATCACCATTCCATGATTATTCAATATCTCAATTACTTTCTCTGTATTCTTGCTAAAAACTCATATGTTGTCTGTCATAAATAAAGAGTTTGCTGCAACACTTTCTGAATAAATGGCAACCACAACAACAAATGAATGTTCTTCATTATCATTGCCAATATGCAAAGTCCAAAGAATCAGAGCAAAATCGACGTTGAAGCATATGCTGGGTTATACACTTGGAGGATCAAAATCACGTGCCTCCTATTCATAACCAACCACTGTGGCAACCCAGCGATGTATTTGGATGTGCTGCGAATGGCCTATGACAAGATCAAGAAGGGAGAGAACACGCAACTGTTTCACGAAGTCGTACAGAAAATTGACGGGAAACTTGGGCTATTTATGTTATGGATAGCGCGTGGTGCGAGTTGGTAGATCGAATGAATTTTTTCTTAAATTTTTTTAAATAAAAAAATTAAGATGGTGACTCTTTTCTCTTCAATCTTTATTTTTTAAAATAAAAATCATTATCTCTTTTCAAAATAAAAGGAGAGTTTTTTTTTTGAATAAAAGACACAAATCTTTTTAAAATAAAAGATAATTATAAACTCATATTTACGGAACCGATTAAAGACTATACGCGGCGGTATCGTGTAAGATTTAGCCCAAACGAGCATTTTGACTCCTTAGCGGGCTAAACTGATGCTCGGACAAGTCCTCACACTCTCATATATTGAATTTTAAATCATAAGTTAAGATAGTGAGTCAGTAGTGGCAAGTAAATATTCAATAATATCAGTCAGAATAACTAATAGCCCAATAATGAAAAAAGGTCCAGTAACAGTAGTGACACAAAGTGTCCAGTAATAATAATGACACTGAATATATATATCCAATAGCAGTAGTCAGTGGCGAACGCAGGACCGCAACTTTGGTGGGGCACCACTGCAGCGAGCCTCCCTCTTCATCTTCAACCTTCGAAAAGCTGCTGTGTAACCTTCCAAAGCCTTTTTCGGTCGCCGGTGGGGCACGTGCCAAGGCTGGCCCCACCCTGCGTCCGCCCCTGGCAGTAGTGACACAAAGTGTCCAGTAACAGTAGGGACGTCTATTCTCTAGATAGTCATTTCATCCATAAGCTAAATTTAATATAAATATGATTTGGACAATTCAAATTTTTTTCATTTCCAATCAAAGTTACTTTTTAGTGTCACTTTGTTAAAATCAATAAAAATTCTTTAAAACGAATATACTTTCTTTCTTTATCATTCAAATGCCCTCACTTTAACCATACATGCAAAGAAATATTTCTTAAATTAAATTCAATCACATTGTATTTCAAACATATTCACTAAACATATTATAAACAATCGTTTTAATTCCAAAAAACCCTAAACTTATATAACATTAAATTCAAAACTGTGAAAACTCAAAAATTTTCTTTAAACTTAGTTTTTTATTTAAAGACTACATAAATATACTTATTCTTAATCAACTATGAGTCCAAAATCAATTATTTCAAGAATTAGTTTCAAACTTATCTCTAAACCCTAAATACAACATAATCCTAAATTCAACACTTTTTAAATTCAAAAATTATTTTAAGCTTCATTTTTGTTTAAAAACCACATAAACACATTTTTCTTATTCAATTATGAACTTACAATCAACTGTTTCATGTACTAGTTTCATTCTTATTTCTAAACTTTAAATTTGCCAAAACTTTAATTTAACACTTTTATGAATAAAAAACGATTCTAACCATAAATTCAGTTTAACAACTGCACAAATACACTTAATTCAATTCATTTATGAGTTTTTAATCAATTATTCCATTAATTAGTTCCATATCTCATTCAAAATATAAACTTGCTATAACCCTAAATTGAATCTTTTATGAATCAAAAGTTGTTTTAAGCATAATTTTTAGCTAAAAACTGTACATATACACTTAGAATTATTCAAAAAAAAATGGATTCTAATCAATTTTTCCTTCACTTAGTTCCATATTTTAATCCTCTCTCAACAAATTTCATCATAAAAATTTATTAAAGTAGTAAAATCAACTCACATATCTCGTGAAAAAAAAAACAACTTATGAATAAATAAGCACAAACCTCTTTATAAAGTGATAATTTCTCTCTCTTCCTCAATTTTTCTTGAATATTTGGTGATGATTTTAATATTTCTAATCTATTCTAATGAATTCTACTAAAAATTTTGAGTTATATATGAATTTTTCTTAATTTTTACTTAAGTTTGATGGAAAAAGGAAGAAGAAATGAAATTTGGCTATGGTGGAAGATGGTGGTCAGTTTGGTGATGAGGAAGAAGAAGATAAAAAATTCTATTATATATATATTAATTAAGGTTTTGATCCTATAAGGTATGCTCACTATAACTTTAGTGCACTCACTTTCTTAATTTATTTTTAAATCCGACTTTTAATTCTATAAAACTGTAAAAATAATTTCTTTAGTTAATTAAAACTCCATTATACATATCTCTCATTTTAATTTCAATAAAATTTGATCATAGGGTCATAAGGGCATTTTTGTAAAACTTTACTACTTAAAGATTCTTTTTTAAAAATATTGATTTTGTCCATACCTCGATTTAACTTTTAACTTTTTAATGCTTAACCCATCCTATTTTTCATCTATTTCAAATATTCGGATCACTCTCAACATTATACATAGTCCAATATCTATATAATTCAAAAAATCACTACGTAAAAATTTCAGACATTACACAACTAAACTTGGCTCTTATACCAACTATCATGGGATTTTTTTCACACAAGCTCAAATCTGTACAACACTAGAAAACTTTGCCCCAACTCTTGCGAAGTAAGCTAGTAAGCCTTACCACAAATGCTTGCTTGTCTTGGATAAGCTAAACAAGATATACAAGCTAACTATGGAAGAATGAAGCACACAAGAGAACAAGAGAGAGTTTGGGAAATTGCTTGAGAGCTCTTTTTACTTAAATATTTTTAAATGTTTCTAAATGAATACAACAAATGAATCCTCTATCTATATATACTACTCAATCTCCTCAATAGAAAGTAGTGAGCAATTAGATCTTACTGTCTAGATTAAACTTTCACATTCTTTCATAAAAATATCTCCATTCTTTAGAAGTTCATAAAGTCTAGAATTCTATGAAAGACTATAGAACATTCCAGAATACAACTATATACAAGAGAGTTAAATCCTTCTAGCTAAACCTCTCCTTTTGGATAGTAAGAAGAAAGTAGCATGAAAATAAGTAAGAAGGAACAAAAAACAATGTAAGTTTTAATTCAATGGTTAAATATGTCCAAGGAGAAAGCAAACTTGATTTTATGAAGGCTTAATGTCATACTTCTTCTTTGAGGACAAAGAAGTTTTCAAAGGATGAGGTAACATTGTTCTTAAAAAGGCATAAGATTATTGATCTTATTTATCTAGAGTATTACAAGACATATTTATAAGCCACCTACAATTAGGAAAAAAAGGAAACTAATCTTAGAGATTGAATAAATATATACATATCTAAATGGGAAATATTATACATGATTTACAAAAAAAAAAAAAGATTATTTCCATATATTTGTAGTTGAGAATCAATAATAAGATCACACAAATTATGTTGCTTTATCATGCCCCCACAAGATTGATTATTATCCTTGTAGGACACCAATCTTGGTCTGATGAGTAACATAGTGAAACTTGGAAGGTGGCTTTATAAGAGAGATAGCTAATTGGTTAGAGGTATGTATATGAGAGACATACAAGTGACCTATAGCAATTTGATCCCAAATGAAATGAAAGCCAATGGCAATGTGCTTCATATGAGAGTGAAAGACAATGTTGGCACAAACATAGGTAGGACTTATATTGTCACAATATATAACTGGAGAATGAGAGAGAGTGATGTGTAATTCTTGAAGTAAATTCATTACCCAATTGCCTTCAGCTGTGGTGGAAGCAATAGCCTGATATTCTGCTTCTGTGGATGAGTGAGCAACAACCTTTTAATTTTTAGAACTCTAAGAGATGGGAAATGCTCCAAGAAAAACAATCTAAGCAGATGTTGAGGTCTGATCATTTTGATCACAATCCCAATCAGCATCAGCAAATGCATGTAGATTCAGAGGAGAATTCTTGCAAATCAGTACACCATAATCAAGTGTCCCAACAAGATAATGAAGCAAATGCTTAATGGTAGACTAATGAATTATGGAAGGGCAATATATAAACTGCGGCAACTTATTGATGGCAAAGGAAACATCTAGATGTGTTAAGGAGAGATATTGCAATGAGCCAAGAATTTGACGATATAAAGTAGCATCAATTGGTGGAGAACCATCAGATAATTTAAGAACTTTAGCAGTGGCAAGGGGGGTAGATATAGGCTTGGCACCACTGATGTTGACTCGACGGAGGAGGTCTACTATGTATTTCTTTTGAGATAAAAATAAACCATTAGAAATGAGCTTCAATTCCAAGAAAATAAGAGAGATTACCAAGATCCTTGAGAGAGAATCTTTAGGCAAAGTGGAGATAAAAGTAGACTTTAGCTATGGATGATCCTGTGACGATAATGTCATTTATATAAACCAAAAGATAAAGAATTGAAGTTAAAGAGTGAAGCGTGAACAAGGAGGCATCTGAATGTGAGTTGGTGAAACCTTCAAAAATAGGAAAATTGTGAAGTTCATAATACCAAGCACAAGGAGCTTGTTGAAGCCCATATATAGCTTTCCGCAATTAACAAACATGAATAGGATAGTTTGTATTTATGAATCCAGGTGGTTGCTCTATGAAAACTTCATTAGATAAAGAGCCCTGCAAAAATGCATTATTTACATGAAGTTGGTGCAATGGCCAATGGTTAGTCACAGCAATAGTAAGTAATAATCAAACAGTTGGAGGCTTGACAATAGGGCTATAAGTATTAGAAAAATCAACCCCGGGGCATTAATTAAACCCTTTAGTGATCAACTAATCTTTATACTGAGCTATAGATCCATTAGGATGTCCCTTAGTCTTATAGACCCACTTACACTCAATAATATTTTGTGTGAGGGCTTGAGGAACAAGGGTCCATATGTGGTTTGAAATTAATGCATTATATTCATCACTTATGTCTTGACGCCATGCATGATGTTGTTGAACTTGTTTAAAGGTGGAAGGTTCAATGTTTGGGAAGATTATAGTGGTATGAAGATCAAGTAAGCATTTCGGTTTTGTGATGTTATTACATAGTCAAGTGTTATAAGGGTGAGGTTGGGCTATCGCTAGAGAGGAAGGTGAAGATATAAGGGATGAAAGACTTACCTGTAAAAAGTGTGATGCAACCGAAGGTGGAGGTGAAGTAGAGGGGCTTGGGGATGTGGTATCCAAATAGTTAGATCCCTAAAAGAAGGCTCACCATGATAAGAGAAGAAAAACAGCTAGGATTGGAGGAAGAGATAGTTTCAACTGGAAGTGGAGGAGAAAAGGGGTAGGGTGGTGATATGGGTGAAGGTGAAGATTGAGAGTTTTATGAGTAGGTTTGTTGGTGTTAAAGATGACAAAGGAAATGGCCTGATAAATTACTTTATTATTGAATGAGAGCTACTTAAATACAACAGCATTCTAACTAAATTGCATTAAAATCTAAAACATAATCCTACTAACTTTCAAAGAAATAGGAACAAACAAACTAACAGCTACATGCCTAAAGACTAGGAATTCAATAACTAAAAAATATCAGAAAAAATCTTCTGCAATTAAAGGACACATCATCAGTTTGTCATCATGCCAACTTTACATCCTACATCAGCATCATCCAACTTACAGCTCATAAGGCATATTGCAACACTCTTCCTTGCATCAAGAGCTGTAAATCCCAAGTTTCATTCTCAAAAATTCAAATCTGCTTACTAAAATTGCTTTTGTAAAGATATTAGCAACTTGTTCTTCTGTTTTGCAATGCACTAGATTTACTTCTTCTCTTTTTTGCACTTCTCTCAAAAAATACAGCTTGACATTAAAATGCTTGGTTTTTCCATGGAATACTGGGTTGTGGGAAATAATAATAGTAGCTTAATTGTCTACAAATACCTCAGTGCTTTCCTTTGCCTCCAGTCCAATATCACACAAGATTTTCCTTATTTACAAACCTATCCAATATCACATAAGATTTTCCTTATCCACAAAGCTTGATTAACAGCGGTTATAGCAGCAATGAATTCTGCCTTTGTAGTTGATTGTGCAACAATCTCTTGCTTCTTTGAACACCAAGAAAATCAACATGAGCCAAAACTAAAACAGTACCTTAAAGTACTCTTCATATCTTCAACAGGCCCAGCCCAATCGCTGTCAGAAAAGCCTTGAAGTTTGAAATTTTGACACTTGCTAAATCTGACTCTGTAATTCACCGTTCCTTTGACATACCTACGAACTCTTTTTGCAGCTTTCTTGTGCAATTCACAAGGAGAATTCAAAATCTAGAGAGTACACTTAGAGCATACAATATATCTGGTCTTGTTATTGTAAGATACATTAAACATCCAACCAAACTTCTATAGCAGCCTTCTTCTACACATTCAGCTCCATCATCTTTCATTAGTTTCTCCTTTTCATTCTTAGGAGTGCTCATGCTTTTGCAATCTTCCATTCTAAATTTCTTTAAAATATCTTTTGCGTACTTTTGCTAACATATAAATATCTGATCTTGAGATTGCCTAATCTTCATTCCAAGAAAGAAAGCCATCTCTCCAAGGTCTGTCATTTCAAAGACCTTCATCATCTCTTCTTTAAATTCTTCAACATGCGCAAAGTTGCTGTCTGTTACTAAGAGATCATCAATATACAATGAAATTATCATAATGTCAAAATTAGTATGCTTTACATAAAGAGATGATTCACTTAGGCTTTTTGTAAAATCCAAGTCAAAAAGATGATTACCAATTCTACTGTACCAGGTCCTTGGAGCCTGCTTTAATCCATATAAGGCCTTTTGAGCAAGTAGACTTTGTCTTCTTATCCTTGAATAATGAAACCTTCAGGTTGTTCAACATAGATCTCTTCTTGTAATAACCCATTCAAGAAGGCTTATTTGACGTCCATTTGGTAGATTTTCCAACTCTTATGTGTAGTAATTGCCAATAAAAATTTGATTGTATCAAGTCTTGCCACAAGTGCAAATGTTTTTGAAAAATCCACACCAAAAACTTGAGCATAGCCCTTCACCACAAGCCTTGCTTTGTGTTTGTTCACTGAGCCATCTGCATTTTGCTTAGTTCTATAGACCCATTTAACTCTAATGATTTTTCTATCGTCGAGCCTTTTAACCAGCTCCCACATGTCATTTTTCTCAATCATGGACAACTCCTCCTGCATTGTAGCTACCCATTTCTTGTATTTTTCAGCTTCTAAATATTCAGCAGGCTTAAAAACTGCTACATTGTATCGTTGATAGATGTCTAAAAGTGATATGGTTTATCAATTTCCTCCGCAAAATTCAATGGCTCAACAAATTTCAAAACTTCTTTATCTTCTTCCCAACTCCACTGCTTCTGTTCATCAAATTTCACATCTCTACTTATGAGAATTTTTCTAGTTTGTGGTCAAAATTCTATAAGCTTTGGATTGCAACTGTAGCCAATGAAAATTCCAGGTTCTGCCTTCTTCTCAAGGTTATTTCTTTTCACCTGAGGTATAAGAGAAAAACATAAACAACAGAAAATTCTGAGGTTAGTTAGTGAATGTTTATACCCATGCCAAGCTTTAAAAAGTGTTTGACCCTCCATTGCTTTTGTAGGCAGCCTATTCAACAAGAATACAAAAGTATTGGCTACCTCTGCCCATAATTTCTTTGGAAGCCCCTTCTCAGGCAGCATATACCTTACCATCTCCATGATAGTCCTATTCTTCCTTTCACTTACTCTGTTTTGCTGTGGAGTGTATGGAATAGTGAGTTGTTGCTCTATTCTAGCAGCTGCACAACATCTTTTGAATTGATTTGAAGTGTATTCAGTCCCATTATCTGATTAGAGCACTCAGATTTTGTAGCTGCTTTGATTTTCAACCAAGGCTTTGAACTTCCAAAAAATTTCAGCAACTTCTGATTTAAATCTTAAAAAATAAATCCAACCCATCGTTGTTAGATCATCAATAAAAATTATGTAATATTTGCTTCCTTTTAGTGATGGAGTTTTTTTAGGACCTCCAACATCCTAATGAACCAGCTACAATTTTTGAGTTGCTCTCCAAGTTGATTTTGTGAATGGTAATCTTGCTTGTTTACCAAATTGACAAGCCTTACAACTTGATAATTTATCTTCAAGTGGAGGTAAGCCTTTTGCTAACTCCTTTTTCTGCATATACAAAAGAGCTTTATAATGAAATGACCCAGCCTTTTGTGCCAAGTATCAGTGTTGGATACTAAGCTTGGAAAGGCTGCTTGCTCCTCCTCCATAGGCTCCAATGTGAAGCTCTTGTCCTTCATCTTAATTTCGAGTAATTCTTGACCACTAGGATTAATGATCAAACACATTTTGTCTTCAAAAATTAACTTGAATCCTTTTTCTAGCAACTATCCAACACTAAGCAAATTTTGATCAATTTCAGGAACATATAAAACCTCAAAAATAAGTTTTGAACCTGAAAAACTTTCAATAGTTGCAGTCCCTTTTCCTTTCACCGAGATGTATTGCCCATTTCCAATTCTAACCCTTGATATTGTAGATTTGTCAAGCTCCCTAAAGAGCTTTTCATCATTTGTCATGTGGTTAGTACAACCACTATCAATCAACCAGCTATCACTTGAATTGCTTCCCATAAAACAAGTTGCAACAAACAGGTGCTCCTCTTCTTATTGATCTGCAAGTTGAGCTTCATTTTCTTGCTGATGATCTTTGTTTTTGCAGATTATTTCAGCATGCCCCAACTTGTTACACTTTCTGCATCTCATATCAAGCTTTCTCCAACATTTGAAGCGAGGATGATTCTTCCTTCCACAGTGTTGGCATGGAGGAAATTTCCCTCCTTTGCAACTACCCGAGTAATTGCTACTGCCATTATTAGTAGCAATTTCATTATTCCCAGCATGGTTCTTCTTCCCTTTTCCTTTCTTGTATTTAGTTCCTGCATTATTTTGCAACTTGGCTTGCAATGCACCTTCTACTGACCCTTCTTGTCTCATTAGCCTTCGTTGCTCCTCTGTGCCTGCAATGCATTCAACAATTCTGCCAAAGTGATCTTTGACAAATCCTTAGTATTTTGTAAGGAAGTAATTGTTGCTTCAAACTTCTCAGGCGTTGTGACAAGAATTTTCTCAACAATTCTACTATCAGGAAGTTTAAAACCCAACAATCTTATCTTGTCCACAATGCTAAGAAGTATGTCTGAATACTCTTTGACTGTTTTAGACTCCTTCATTCTTTGCATTTGAAATTCTCTCATAAGATTCATCACTTTTGTGACTTTGACTCTCTCATCTCCTTGGTATTCTTTTTTTAGAAAATTCCATATTGCATTTGCTGATTCTAAAGCCATGATTCTGGAAAAATTTGTTGGTGATAGTGCAGCATATAGGTAAGCTTTTACCTTGAATTTCCTTGCCTTTTTCTCCTTGTGAAGTTTGATCTGAGCCACTGTTGGATTACTAGGTAAAGGTAGAATATCATAATCCTCCTCTACTGCCTTCCATAAATCACATGCCTCCATGTGAGTTTTCATCTTGACAACCTAAACCTAGTAGTTCTCTCCATTAAATATTGGTGGAGCAATACCAGAAAAAGAACTTTCTGTCTCCATATATGCTGATGGCTTTTCAGGGAAATAGGCCAGGTTGTGTGTTTAGGATTTCACTTAGACAATACTCACAAGTCACTCACAAGTCCCTTAAGAAAAGAGCTCTGATACCAATTTTGTTGGTGTTAAAGAAGACAAGAGAAAATGGACTGATAAATTACTTTATTATTGAATGAAAGCTGCTTAAATATAACAACATTCTAACTGAATTGCATTAAAATCTGAAACATAATCCTACTAACTTTCAAAAGAAATATAATAAACAAACTAACAGCTACATGCCTAAAGACTAGGAATTCAACAACTAAAAAATATCAGAAAAAATCTTCTGCAATTAAAGGACACATCAACAGCTTGTCATAATACCAACTTTGCATCCTATATCAGCATCATCCAACTTACAGCTCATGAGGCATATTACAACAGGGTTTATGGAACCAAAAGTCTAAAGAAAAGGTTATCAAAGTGGGGATTCTAATGGCAAAACGGAAAAATATTTTCGACAAAAACCACATGCCTGGAGGAGAAGACTTTATTTGTAGAAGGATCAAGACAGAGATATGCATGGTGAGAAATGGAATAACCAACAAATATACAAGGGAAAGATCTTTGGTTCAGGTTTATGTGAGGTATATGGTCTCAGCCATGGGTAATAAAGACATCCAAATATTTTAAAAGATAAATAATTTGGTGAATGTTTAAAAAGATGAAAGAAAGGAGATTTGTTATGGGTGACTGAGAATGGCATTTAGTTGATGAGATAGACAGCAACTTAAAATGCAAGAGACCAATATTTGAGTGGTACAAAGGCATGTTAAAGTAAAGTAAGAGCAGTTTCAACAATGTGACGATGTTTACGCTCAGCTGTACCAACATGCTCTGGAGTGTGAGGAGGAGATTTTAGACGTTAAATGCCAATCCAAGAAAGAAATTGACTTAGAGTCAAGGCCTCACCACTTCCATCTATATAAACAGTTTTAATTGTTGTGGAAAAGTAATGTTCAATAAGAGAATTGAAACATTCAAAAACTGAAGTAATGTCAAATTTATTTTTATAGGATAAAGCCAAGTATATTTTGTAAAATAATCTATAAAGATAACATAATAACGAAAATTATTAAAAGAAACGAGAGAAACGCGTCCCCAAACATCAAGAAAAAATATTGAGAAACAGAAAGAAGATTTCTTTTGATGTGAGGGGCACACAAAACATTATTTAATTTGAAAGTGGAATCACTAGATTTAAGCATAACAGAGCCTATATGAGTAATAGGAACATTATTACCATTTCCAACCATGATATCTTCATTACCATCATAGTTTGAGTGAATGGATAGATTCTACAAAAATGAGGTCATGTGATGAAAGCCCCAGAATAAACTATCCAATTCATCTGATTGCCAGATGCCTCATGAGTTGTGAAGTTGGCTTGTGCCCAATTGGATGGTGAAGGATTCGAGCGACAAACTTTGGCAACATGCCCAGGTTTGTCACATAATTGACATGCAACTCGAGATTGACACTTACTGAAAGTAGGCCTCCAATTCTGATTGAGTTGGTTAGATGAGAATTATGGGGTATATGAATTGTTTGCATAGTTCTGATTTCCAAGATTTCCATAAGAGTTATGTTGGAACTGATTATTATTCACTCGATAACCATTGTTGTTTTCTCTGAAATTTGACCCCCTTTAACAAGTATTAAAATGTTTGTGTATCCCTTTCTTACTTTATTGCTTTTGAGAATATTGAGCAGTAATAGGCGCATCTTCTTTTGATAGATTCATGTGCTTGAGACTGATTTCATAATCTAAAAGTTTTTTTATCAGGCAGCTTTAAGCTCTTTGTAGTCATTAGTAATACCATTGAGAGTGTGAACTACAATTTCACCAGCACTCACAACATGCCCAATCATAATAAGATCATCAATAATGGTTTTAATAAATTGCATATATTCAGAAACAAATTTTCCTTTTCTTGACTAACCTTGGTGAGAGCATCAATGAGCCTAACCTATCAGAGTGTTGGATTTGTTAGCATAGGTAATTTTGAGCTTGGACCATGCCTCTTCAGTGGTTTTACACCGAGATGCAAGCGGTCCTGCTGGTCCAGTGACTGTTGTTTGAATAGGAAAGAGCAATAATCGATCTTGATGAATCCAAGCTTTATACTGTGGATCTGTTTTAGATGGACATGGATGAATTCTATCCACAAATTTCATGAGATCATAACAGAGGAGGAGATTTGTCATCTGAGAGCTCCACATTGAGTAATTTCCTCCTTTGGACAACTTTTGAGGAATAAGTGTGATTTTATTGATTGTGACAATTTGAGATGAGGAACCAGAGGTATTTGTACTGCTGGACATAACCGTGACTTCACTTGGTTCAATCATGGTCGAAGATGAAGAGAGAAATGAAGAGAGTGGCTAGGGCTCTGATACCATAAAAGGCAGAAGATTATTGATCTTATTTATTTAGAGTGGTATATGACAAATTTATAAGCCACCTAAAATTAGGAAAAAGAGGAAACTAATCCTAGAGATTGACTAAATATATACAGATATGAATGGGAAATATTATACATGATTTACAAAATAAAGAAAGATTATTTCCATATATTTGCAGCTGAGAATCAGTGATGAGATCACATTCACACAAATTATGTTGCCTTATCAGTTCTTATATTAGTAGATGAGCCTTCAAAGAAGTTCAAAACATTTGGAACAGTAAGCCCCAGCCATTTAAAATGAAAGAGCAACATAAAGCTTTCGAATGTGGAATAATTTAACAAAAAGAAATGTAGTAGTTAAAAGTTAGTTATTAGTTAAGCCATTTTGTTATGAAAGGTCGTTGATAGCTATATTATGGTTATTACTTGTTAATTGAGCTGTAATTGTTAAGTGAGCCGTAATTAAATGTCACAATATGGAAAATCATCATTGACTTCTGCCCTTCTGTTCTTCTTCTCCTTCTCTTGAGAAACCTAAAAAAAGGTCTTCTTCATGACTTAGGACTTTGATAATAAATTATTGAAGTGTCACATTAATTTTATAAAAATATATCATTTAATAAATAAAATTTAAAAATTTTAGGATACAGAATTGTGACTTTCTTTTTTTTTTTTTACAACTTTAATAATTTTCGTAACAAAAAATTAGTATAAATTTTTAATGTTTTACATCGGTATTATAAAATTCTCATAAATTCTATTTTTATCATTAAAAAGTTCACAATATGAAAAATGAAAAATTCAAAAATTCAACATGGACAAATAAAATTTTATGGGCCCAATAGATGAAATATACAAATTAAAATGAGTTTTTCATTGAGTATTGTTTTCAAAATATTTACTTCTATAAATCTCAAGTTTAAGAGCCATTAACATTATATTTTTCTTTCGATTGGTGTGTGCGTGTAGCCATTAAGAGCCATTAACATTATATTTTCCTTTCATAAGTTAATCTTGATCTGAATAGTTTATAAATGAATTGAAGAGGAAATTCAACATAATTGTTAAAATTAGTATGTGATGGACAGAAACTAAAAAAAAAGGTATCTTTGCTCATGCAACCATTGATAAGCAAGAGATTTAACATCTATTGGAAATGGAATTATTTCATTTTCTTATCATATCATTTAAATACACAAACATAACGTTACATAAATATTTCATTAAGTGTAAACGGATTTTTCTTTCCTTTTTTTTCAATACAATAATGACATCAAACAACAAAGAAAAACATAAATGGCGTACAACAATTTTTGGAATTTGCCCTTTAACTAGTTATAATTTCAAATGTTACCCACCTTACCAATCTTCAAATAAACAGGAAATTTAACAACCTTTTTATCATTCCCATCTTCAAACCAAGCTTTCTTGAATTTCTGAGTAACTTCATCTGTCAAAAGGTTCACGCCTTTTTCTTTAGCTGTTTGATAAGCAGACCATGACCTTAAATAAGTTAAAAACTCATCCAAACTCATAACTCTCTCAATTATAAACTTAAATGGTCCTGTGTGATCAGTTCCCTCAACTGGGTCAAATGGAAACTAAATATTCTGATACCTGTCATCCACCCAATTGCGCCCTGCCTCCCAATAAGGATTAGTATCAATGGCATAAAATGGGTTAAAAACAGAGTCCACAGAGTCATTAATTTCTGGAATTGTGTAGCACCAGGCTGCAATTACTCCATTGGGTTTTTTGAGTACCCATTTCACTTGATCATAAAATTTAGGCAAATCAAACCAATGGAGGGCTTGAGCAATTGTAACTAAATCCACACTTGATTGTTTTGATATGTATTGTTCGAATTCGTTCATTGGGATTATTGGAGGTGTATGTTGGTATATAATATTAGCAAGTTTTGGTGCAAATTCTAGTTGTTTCAAGCTAGTGTCTGTGGCTATAACATTCTTGTAAATCCCAGCTAGCTGCAGCAAAGAGATCTAATTTAAATATTTATATTAACAAAAAAATAAAATCTATAAAATGTCGATCAAGGTTCAAACTAGTCAATTTTAATAGTTTTTAATAATGCTAATGATGGACAATCACATTAAAGAATTCAACACTAACAATTCAAGTTTCGAGCTGAGAAAAAAAAAAGGACGAGAAAAGAGGACTCACAGATTGAGCAGCCTGGCCACTTCCAGTACCCACATCCCAAGCAAGTTCTTTAATGGGAGTTTTAGACGCAATGAATTGGAACAATTGTTGTGGGTAATTTGGTCTGGCCTCTGCGTATTGCTTTGCTTGTTTAATAAACAATTCTGCCATTTTTGCTCCTTTTTTTCTTTGTTTCTCTGCTGTTTTATCAAGGTTTTTTTTTTTTTTTTTTTGGTGAAATTTGTGATTTCATTGATTCTCGGTTATATAGTTTTCAAAATTATTAGACATGTTGACACGTGTACTTATATTATTGGTCTTTCCCTTTTTAGGAGTTGGGAACGGGAAGGTTCCAAAGCCAAGATAAATTTTTGTTTTTGCAAGGATGCCAATTTTGACTTTTGTAGCTTAAAGACTATTTTGTGATTGGTGGATTAAAAAACCATAAAATTATATGCTTGTCATTTTAGTTTTTGTAAAGGATAATTTTTTTTTGAGCAATTTTTATAAAGGATAATGATTCACAACATAACTTATATAAATTATAAATTCTCCGTTGTATTGGCCCAAAAAAAAAATCTCCGTTTTAGCTTGTTATTTTCTTTATTTTTTAAGTAAATTGATTTTATTAATATTTTTTTAATTGTTCTGAGTGTTTTTAAAATCAGTTTATATCTTAATTAAAATTAAATTTTATTTTTAAATAATTCAATAATATATGTTTCCCTGGTAATTTACATATTTGGAAATTACTTCTTTAATATATATATATATATACGCACTTGAATGATTGATTTAAATTTAAATCCATCCAATAAACACTAAAAAGAAAATAATGATTATTAATGTATCTTTAAAAAGAAAAATTAGAAAAGTTATGATTGTACAAGCAACTAATTTTTATAAATGAGTATATTTAAATATTTAAGATACTAAAATTCTAAAAATTATTTTTCATTTGAGTTACTAGAGATGCTTAAATCGGATTGGCTAAGGTTAAAATTTTTATAATAAAAAAAATTCAGGTAGAATTTTCTATATTAAATTTGTAATATTTTATGTAATATTTAGTTTGGCATTTATACTTGACAATATATATATAATATTTCATTGAAAATTTTATTTTTTTAATTTACAGATTAATAATTATATCTCTCCATTAAAAAGTATTTCCTTTGAGAAATTTTGAAAATAAAAATATTCTTAAAGTTCAAAATTTCCTCTCAATATTAAGAAAAAAAATGAGTTTTTAATTTGAGTTTTTATAAATTTTTTAATAACAAAAGAATTTGGGAAACTTAGGATTTGAGAAGGCAGGTCCAACTTGTGTGCTGGAAGGAGCAACGTATAATTGTACTTGGTGCAGTGGAGATAAGGCCTGAGGGGAAGATTAGCGTCATGGATGATGGTAGCAACAGATTCTCTCAGCTTTTACTACGTGAAAGCCAAGTTTTCTAATACTAATATTTTCAGTAATTATACCATCAGCAGCATGATTCTCAGTTATGGAACTAATATTCAATTATTTTTATTTAATATTATGCAAACTATATCGTTTTAGCTATAGAATTAAAAAAAATAAACTATAGCTGAAATAATATTGTCTCAATCAATACGTTTTTTTTAAAAAATATTAATCTTGATTGAAAAAACACCGTTTTAGTTAAGATTAGGTTAAAAAAAAATTAAAGTGGAGGAGAGATTGTCTTCTTCAATTCCTTCCCTTCCTATGCAAGTCCAAGGATTTCCCTAAACTTCTGTAGACTTGTAGATGATGGACAGAAGTCTTCATGGACCACTCAAAATCCTGTGCTTCCGCTCCCCGCATTGCCTTTGTTTTGTTTTGTATATAAATATTTTAAAAGTTAAT
The DNA here is from genome assembly GCA_947685225.1 of Garcia nutans. Lineage (NCBI taxonomy): Eukaryota > Viridiplantae > Streptophyta > Magnoliopsida > Malpighiales > Euphorbiaceae > Garcia > Garcia nutans. Next base: position 6,296,033 of record CANTUV010000024.1, on the reverse strand, counting down.
GTAAAAAAAACTAAAAAGTACATTTAGTTTCAATAATTTCACATATTTTTAGATTATATTAAATTAATTTTGTATTAATAGATTAAAAAACATATTTATAAAATATAAATAAAATTATATAATTTTAAAATATATAATATATATATAATTATTGAAGTTATTAGATACAACTTCTTTAACTTAAACATTGTATAATGATAATATGTTACGGATAATTTAATTTTTAATAGAATATTTATTTCATTTGTTATGTGTTATCTTGAACATGAGAAAAGCACTTTTCTTAAAGAAGAAAAAATAATCTCCATTATAGAAAAATAAATTTCAATTAGAGAATGACGTATAACATTTAAATATAGAATGATAAAACTCCATAACAAGAAATTAAATTACATTCAATTTTATTTTAAAAGATAAAAAAATATAAAAATAAGAATAAATATTAAATTTCAAATCTATATTCATCTAAAAAATTATTTTGAGAGTAAACCATAAATAAAAATACACAAAATTAAAAACAAAAAATAATATGAAAATAAAAAAAATATAAAAAAATAAGGACAAATGTTAAATTTCATATCTTTATTAATTTAAAAATTATTTTGAAAATAAAAAAAAATAAAGCTGAAAAAATAACAATACAAAACAGGGGAAGCGAAGAAAGACAAATAGGACTACCTCTTATTAATAAATTAACTGGAGCTCCATTTTTAAATTAAAAAAGAATTATGAAAATTTAACTAAAAGAAGACGGCTAGAATTTATTTCATATTAATTTTATATTTATAAAAAAGTAGTGTAAATAAAAATTTTAAAACTTAATAAATAAAATATGATATTTTAAAAAGTTAAAATATTTTTTTTTCTTTTTCTAAAAATAAAATAAGAATAAGAATTTAAAAAATAAAAAATAGAAATATAATATTTGAAGAAAATTATTCGGAGGATAGATTTTTATACTACAATCAGCCTATATATTCAATTAAGGTTTTTATAAGAAATTCTATTTAATTAATGTAAGCTAGTCTTTTGCAGTAGAAAAAATTGCTAGATGATATAAATAAAAAATTGCATTATCATTGTCATTGTATTAATATTTTATTTGCAAAAAAATATCTTTTAATTATTGATTAGGTTCAAGTCATTTCCTTATTATTACACAATTCCTTCTTTTTGTTGGCTTGGCATAAATGCTTTCCTTGTGTTTGAGAGTGAAAACTTCACTGCTGCCACACAATTCTATACAGCCAGCTAGTAGCTTCTTACCGTGGACCAAGGGGCACACTGACCATCCATAATCCTCTAGTTTCGCCACTAATAATTATTAAGGACTTTTTTTGAAAAAAAAAATCTCTTCAAATTTAAATTTTTAGCTAAATACACCTGTAATCCTTTTGATTTTAATCATTTAATCAATTTATCTCATAAATATTTAAGTTAATCTTATAACCTCTTGAACTTAATTTTTTTTTAATTTATAAACACAAAATTATTGAGTCACATTGAATCATACTGAGTTATATTGTTCTTAACTTAATATATTTTTTCTCTCTATAAATTTTTTTCATTTAAAATATAATTTCTAAAATATATTTCTTCAAATAACATATATCATAAAAGAATAAATCAATCATATTTTAGGAAGAAAATTTCAAAAAAATCAAACCAACAACAAAAATTTTTAAAGCATACAATTTTTTTTTTTTTTGCAAAAAAGAAGAAGAAGAAAACCTAGATTTGGATTTTAGCTATTAAATTTTACGGATTATATTTTAAATGGAAATGATTTAGAAAAAAAAATGTTTATAAGTTAAAAAAATATGACTCGGTGTAATTTAGTTAATTTGTATTTATAAGCTAAAAAATTATGAGTTTACGAGATTATATATAGTTAAATTTAAATTTTAAGAGATAAACTGACTAAATGAGTAAATTAAATTTATAAGATTAGATATCTATTTAGCTTTTGAAATTTAAGAAAATACATGTACATGCATATTTTAAAATTGTATAATGATTTTTGAAGGATTCTCATAAGCTAAATCACAATTATTGTTATCCTTCATAGAATCCTTCACATGTGATTTGTAAGGATTCTCATTAAAAAAATAACAATTTAAAAAATTAAGTAAATAAATTTAAAAATAAATTAAATGAGTGAAAAGCAAATAAAAAAAATTAACTTACAAATCACATGAGATCATAATGACTATAAATAAAAATAATTTTATCAAAATCTTCCCTTTTTTCATTCAACTCGTTTTAAAGTTAATTTAATTATTTTAATTTAAAATATTCATTAATGGGATTTTTGCTAGCAAATCTTGAGCCCTACGACAATCTATTAGTTGGAACAAGGAGCATTAAGCATTGGATCTAAGCTTAAAAAGTGTTGAATTTGGATCGAAAGTGTTACAATATAAACCGAAAAGCATGTGACCGACATTGATATGCAACAAGTTATAAGACTTTCAGAATTTATAGTCAATACGATTAACTACTAATTGATAAAATTATAAGATGACAATTGTCACAATCATAAAAGCATAGCTATTGTCCCATCTATCAAGCAGAACCTATACCAAAATATAACAATCATCTCAAAATCATCACCATCTGTTTCTTACTTGATATTTATATCACATCAATGAAAACCTAATTGAATAATAGAGAAATATAACAGCATAAATAGCACTACGGAATTCTAAAATGTATACATTTACAATTTATTATTTTATCTTATTTATTATTTATACTTTATAGAACTTTCGTATTAAGACTTTTGATGGAATTTTTAGTTAAACTATAGCAGGCTTTTTTATTTGTAATTTTTCATTCTAACATGCACATTGCCATTTCTTTTATAGGTATCTACTTTTATTTTATTCTGATTTTAGATTTTAAAGTATGCAAGAACATGTTTTCACATAAAATGAGTGCCAATTTTATTTGTTTTATACTGCTTGAATTTTAATTGTTTCTACAATTGAATATTACACTATTTGCTTCAATTCAACTTATATTATTCTAAATGCATGGTTAAAATGAATAGTATTTTTAATAATTAGAGACAAAATAATACTAATATATGAAAAAGGGACTAACTCTAAGTGCTATGTTATTTCCTACCTTCTCATATATACCAAATTTTTTGAACCAAATAGAAGTTTGGTGATTTTTTAGGAATCGAGTATCACCCTCTTCTTTTTCTCGGTTTTACTAGGTGGTGACTCCTAATTAATGGGTTTAGGTCGTTCTTCCTAAGGATTCAATCTTAATATAATGTTTGAAAATTTTAAGCAATAATTTTCTATATTAGTGCATATATAAGCGTATATTGAATTGATTATGATATTATATATGGTTTGAATATTTGAAATTAGTAGAAATAAGGTTGATTAAGCCTTAATAAGTGAAAAATATAATTTAGATATGGATTTAATTGGTATTTTTAAAAAAGACTTTAGAGAAAAACTTACGAAAATCCCCATTTAGCCCTAGGATCAAATTCGATTGTAATTAGGATATGAAATATGAATAATGGGCCTTTAAAATAATTAACATAAATATTTTTATGATTTTATAGAATTAAAACCGAATTAAAAGATAATTAAAGAAAGTAGATGTATTGAAATAAAGTTACGTGCAATGCATAGAATCAAAACCCAAAGATATTATAAAATGTCAATTTTGACTACTTTTTCTTCATCATCATCATCCAAGAACGACATCACCATCTCCATCTTCTTCTTCCTTTTACTTCTTTTAAATTTTACTTAAAAATCAAATATCCATGGAAAATAATTTAGGGTTTTAATGTAATAGCTATTTTATGTGAGATTCTACAAGAAAATCACTATAAAACCAAGAAATTGAAGGGAAGAGTGATGGAAGAGCTACTTTAATGAGGTTTATGCTTGCATAATACTTGTTTTGCTATTAATTAAATTTATCTTGATTTTAAGTACAAGAGACTTGAGAATTGATAAAGTATAATCATTTGTGAAATAGATTGTATATTGAATGATTTGTGAAGGATATGAGTATGAAACTTTACTTTTACGATAATAAAGTTATTTTTGTATTGTATAAAGAGTATATTTATTGGTTTTTAATTGAAACTGTGTTTAAATTAACTAATAAATTAGTTGAGTGTTGAGTTAGGGTTATGGCAGAATTTAGGGTTTTGAAATTTAAGGGTTATGGAATTCTTTAATTTTGAAAGTATAATTATATATACTATATTTAAAAGTGTGTTTGTTGGCTAATTGGCTCAAAATCAAGTTTGGAAGAACCTTGGAGTTAATTGAAGGTTGATTTTTATGGTTATGGAGAATACTTGGAAGTGTATTTGCTAGTTATTTAACTTAAAATCACGTTTAAGAGAATCTTTGAATTAATTAAATGTTGGATTATATGATTATAGAAGACTTGATGAATAGGAAGGAAGTCTTTTTCTTTGAAAAATATAGCTTAGAGGTAAAATTGGAGTTAATGCAATGTTGATTCAATTGATTATGGAAGAAAAAAAATGTGAATGGAGCTAAGTGACTATTTGAGGTATATTTGATAATTATGGTTTAAATGAGTTATAGTTAAGTCAATTGTAATAGAATTTATAAAATTATATGGTTAAAGTGTGTATATCTAGAGTTTGTGAGGGAACGAGGAAAGGGAAATTATAGGAGGATTGAAGTGGAAAAATCAAAGTTCAAAAAAGAAAAGTTTAGTATTAAACTTTATGAAATTTAGTGTATGGGTAAGTGACAATTGGAAGTGATTGGGAAAAATATTGAGGTATTCTTAAGGACATACGGAAACTTGAGAATTAAGATAAAGGAGTTGATAGGATGATTGACCACTATTGATACAAAATAACTTGAAATGAAGGATAATGAAAAGAAAAAAAAATAAAAGAAGTGAAGGATTAGTGAAGTGATAGAAAATAAATCTTGAAAATAATGTTTAGATATACAGTCTATACACTGAATATATATGTAACACTTTTATACTCTCTATATATAATACATACACCTTGTATTTGTAAAATACATATATGAAATATAATAATGCCACAGTAGTTTACAGTAAAATTTCTTATACTTGCTACCAAAAATTGTTAAAATTTTAAAAAGCTAGATTTAATAAATGAATACATATATGTTTAGAAATTCAGTAAATATATAAGAAAATCTCTGAAAAAAATACGCCAGAGTTTTATCTGTAATTTCAATAATTTCCAAAATTAAAATCACACAACCTGCAATTGAAAAACACTCCCAAATCTTTAATATCACGAAGTCTAATATTTTCTTCAACATTATCAAATATTTCTCAAACATATAAAATGTAACTTAATTACATTTACAAAACTTTACAATACTATAACTATAGATACATATTCATGAACTCTTATAATGTACTTATATATATAATGTACTTGAACAAAGTTCTTTTATATGTCATGCATTAAGAACCACAAACTATGCAAGTCTCGTGACAAAAACTCTACCTTCAAGGTCAGTCCCAAATTTAGACTTATCTGGATCTATCAGTACCTCCCTGCTCTACACTTCTATAACCTGCGCGACACACACTACCGCGCTAAGCTCGAAAGCTTAGTGGTACATATTTTAATAACATAAAAAACTTTTTAAAATCAATGCATGCTTGTATGACTCGCAAAACATCATTCTATTAACACATGCAACACCTATTTACACATTCTTTATCTCATAATAATACCTAACATCATTGCCATATAATATTCATTTTAACATTCTTTAACTTATAAAATTTATCAATATATTACAAACACACATATTCGGCCCAACAAATCCCTATACATTATCAAAGTTCCAGAAATATTGATTTATTTATCTATCGTGACCCATAGGTCCAACACCGAGGGTCTAAGTGTTAAAATTGATCGAAAGGGCATCCCCTATCGACACGAGAGATCTATGTGTCATATCATACCTCCTAAAGCACATCCCCCATTGATACTAGTGTGTCTCGCTTAAAGGCATAATAATAAAGGTCACACCAGTATATCTCGTCCAGCGGCATAATAAATATCATAACGTATCATTGGCATGCCAACTCGACAGTATCAATATCAACCCTCTGGAGCAAGTAATTGTGTTGGGCTAACAAACACAAAATACCTCATTACATTTTCATATCCTCTTTTCATGTTGTCACTTTTTCATAATTTTTCACATTCCACATCCATTTTCATATTCTCACCTCTTTTGTCAATTTCCCATATTTTTCATATTTTCAATCATATTATATAAGACATTATCATTTCATAACAATTCCACATTTCCCATACAATTCATACCACATTACAATTTATCACATTTTAATTTCCAAAACAATACATTAATCACATTTTTAATAAACCACATATACATAAACACAGTGCCACTTTAAAGGAATGACAACATCCTTTAAAAGCATACCAAAATGGATGATACAAAACATAAACATTTAATTTAAATGTTAGCAAAGTATGTACTAACCTTTCTTAGCCTTAAAATCAAGGAAAAATTCACCTTTCACACCTTACTTCCACCAAAACTTAAACATTTTCACTTGAGCAAATTTGATCATCACACTATTAAATCAAATAATAGGTAATATTATTTCATTACATTCATATTTCTATTCATTTTATTTAAAACAATCTTATACAATTTCTACCCAAAACTCTATTAAAATCTTGGTTTTCTCTACTATCCTTCTTAAACTTTCCCTAATAAGTTCTTTTCATCCAACCAACCATAAAATCATAACATCTATATCAAAATAATTTCAAAACAACCCATTGAAACAATTATAAACATCACCATCAAAAACCCTAATTTCACATATTCATCCCATAAATCCTAATTTAATAATTCAAGCTTACTTTAGTCATTTAATCTCAAATTCAACATATACATATCTTAAGCACATCATAACCATCTTCTTTAACAGTTAAAATCAATCTTATCTCTACTCTTATCAATACATAACCTAAAAATCTAAAGAAACAAAGCTTAAGAAGAGTTTACTTACATATTTCCTTAATTTATCTTCGAAACCAACTTGATTCCTTAAGACTTTTGGTGAGATTTGATGTGTTTGATGAAGTCAATTTCTTCCCCACTCTCTGTCAATATTTCGGGCTCGAAGGGATGAAGAAGAAGAGGAAGATTTTTTTTTTTCATTTTCTTCTTTACTTCTATCCATATATATTAATTAATTAGTTAGTTAATTAAATATTCAATTATTTTAATATTTTTCTCTCTTTTTTCCCTACCACATATTATTGTTCTCTTACTTTCACTTTTCCCTTATTATTATTATTATTATTATTATTATTATTATTATTATTAACTCTTCCAACTATAATATATATTTATGAATATGTGTATACATCATGTATACTTTATGTATACATCATGTATATCCTTATATATTCTTGCTTATATCATGTATATATTGTGTATACATTATGCATACAATGCATATATTTTGTATATATAATGTTTATAGCTTATATCTCTCTCTCTTTCTCTTCCAACATATTAACTAACTCTCTATATTAATTATTTATTTGTATTTAAAATTGTGGATATTACAATATACCTGACAGCAACACCATTTGGTGACTTAAGATAATTTACAAATTATATATAGAAGTGTTTGGTGAGTTAAATTGTATTATATTTATTAGAATTTATATGCAATAAGTAAATTATAAAATATGATATTAAGAAGATAAAAATTATAGAATGTGAAATGTGAATTGAAAAGATGAAATTGATATATGGATAAAGTTAGTCAAATTATTTTAGTACAAGTATATTTTATATACATGACAATTACAATCGAAAGAATTGCCTGTTATTTGTAAAATTTATAAAGATATGTAGAGAAATTCAAAAAGGAAGTAAATAAGCAAATAAGTGTAATAAAAAGTGAGTGAACAACAAATGAATGGCTTGAGTGTATATGTTATACTTGTAATATACTTTAAACTAACTTCATTGAGATTTAAAAATGATCTAAGAAGTATATTTAGAATTAATTGAAAAAGGATCGATTATATTGTATTGCTAAAGTGGAAAAGATTAAAAATTAGAGAGACAGATATGTATACTTTAAAGAAATGTATTTAGCAAATAAAATTACTATTATAATTGTGAAATGGATTGGAATGAGAAAAATAAATGAATTGCCCAATTATACTTATGTTAAACCTAGTCATCAGATTGAATGACTAACCAGAAGGTAGACGTTTAAACTGTTACTGAACACTATGTGTCAATATAATTACTGGGCATTTGTGTTATTACTAGGCCACTGGTCATATTGACTAACATATTACTGGGCATTTAATTGTTATTACTTACCCGTTATCCGAGGCTAGAAATTTGATACTAAGTATACGAGAGAAAAAGTGCACAAATGTTATATCTGTGATTTTGAAGAAATTCAATGAGTATTTGGAGGTATAGGTGTTGTATATACCTAATGCATACTTAATGTATATATAGTATATGCATATTATATTATGTATATTGGTTATATGTATATTTATATTATATACTTAATATATAATATATATAGTATATTTAATGTGTATATAGGGTACACATGATATATATATAGGTAAAAATATGTATATTAAATATATATTACATATACATAATATATACACATTATATAAGGATGTATACAAAGTATATATGACATATAAGTAACATATAAATGGAATATAAATAAATAAATAAATATATATTTATGGATAGGAAGATGAAAAAATTAATTAAAAAAAGAAAAGAAAAGAAAAAGAAAGTCAAAGAAGAAAGAAATTGAGTGGTGGAAATTAAAAGTAAAATTAATTAAGTAAATAATTGATATTATAATTATTTTTGGAGAGTGGAAGATGATGGGAGAATTATGGACTTTTAATAATTAATATTAAAATTATTTTTAAATAGTGAAAGATGATGGAAAAGTATGATATTTAGTAATTAATTGATTAATTTTATATATGGTTGGGAAGCAAAAGAAAAATAAAATAATATTTTAAATTAAATGAATTATGGATGGGAGAAGAGGAGACCAAAATATCTAATATTTTAATAAGTAAATATGCAGTAATTATATAGTTAAGTGAGGGGCAAAATGGATAATTAGTCTTTATAAGAAGAAGACTATCTTCTTCTTCTTCTTCTTCCATGTCTACAATGTGAATGAAGAAAGAGAAGGAGAGAGAGAGAGAGAGTTTTTTTTTTCTAAGCATATCAAATTTCACCAAAATCTTTAAAGAATCAAGTTGGATTTGAAAAAAAAAATAAAGATTCAAGTAAGCCTTCTTTCTTTAAAGCTTTCTTTCTCTTTATTTTAAGAATATGTTTGGATTGCTAAAGTGAGAAAGTGATGTTTAATTGTCAAAATAGATAGAAATGATGCTTAAAGGATGAGTATATAATGAATTGATGACTGATTGTTTGAAAAGAACAAAGTTGATGGAGTTATGGTTTTGGTATGATTATGTGTAATTAGGGTTTTTCTATGTGGATGAAGAAAATTGTTGGAATGAATGAAATTAATGTTATTTCAATATGTATGTAATGATTCTATGGTTAGAAATTGGTTAAAGGTAAGTTTGGATGAAGTTAGGGTTATGGACCTATTATGTGAAAATTAGGATTTTGGGAGAGATTTTGATAATTTTAGAAATGTGTTGTTTTATTGTTGTTTTGATGTATAAGTAATGTTGTTTATGGTTAAATGTTGAAAATGAGGTTGGTAGAATGAAGTTTAAATAAAGTAGTGAATGGAGAATTTAGGTTTTTAATGGAATTTTGATAAAAATTATTTAGATAATGATGGTTTAATGTACATTGAATATGGAAATCAGTTTAAATGACTAATGTTAATTGTTCTGGGATCTATATGTGTGTAGATAAAATTGGTGGAATTTAGGATCTTTACTTGGAAAGAGTTTTGGAGGGATTTTGGAAAGTAAATAAGGCTAGTACATACCTTGATTGAATTGTATTTATATGCATTTGATTGGCATGTTGCATTATATGTAAAAGTGATGAGTATGCTACTTTGATGTATGAATACGCATGAAAAGAGCATAGATATATGTTTATGTTATGAAATACATAATATGTGATTGAGTAAGCCATTTCAAGATGGCTAAAAGAATTCATTGATGTGTTTGTGAAAATGTGTGGAAATATTGAGAAAAATTTAAAAAAGTGCAAAAGGAATGAAAATTGACATAGCTGCCAAAGTATGAGAAAAATGTGAAATTATTTTAGTTATGTGTGAAACCTTACGTAATATTAATTTCAAGAGTATTGTATTTGGTGTTATATGGTATACCGATAATTTATCTTATGGTCAAACGTTGGGTATCATTATTATTGCCTTCGGGCCAGATGCTGGACATCACTTTTATTTGCCTTCAGGCCAGACATTGGACGTCCATATTATTTGCTTTCAGGCCAGATACTGGGTGTCAAATATTAGTCCAAAGAATATCTTTAGAACTTGAATATTATATAGGGTCATTTGGGCCCAATGCGTGTTATGATATGATGAGATGAATTTAATGAGTTTAGTTGAACAGTGTACAGTGGTGGCAGTGTAACAGCGAAATGTTGAGTTGATGAATATATGTGTGTATGGTTGTGATATATTTGTATATGAATTTTGTAATGATAATGTTGTGTGACTTATATATATATGTTTAAAGAATCAGAGAACGGATGGTGAGCAGTTTATTGATGAATAATTGTGTGTATATGAATTATAAGGTAAAGGAAATGGAAAAAAAATTGTACGTATTGATAGTATGATGATAAACTATGAGATGAAAAGTATGCATATGTGTTATTTAAATTGTTGTATGGTTTTAGTATGTACCACTAAGCTTTCGAGCTTAGCGTGGTTGTTTGAATAGCACAAGTGGAAGATTTATTGGTCAAAGGGATTCAGATGGTGGGCGAGATTTGGAGTTCTGTGGTGCCTCAAGACCAACAGTGCCATCTACATACATGTATAGTTAGAGTTTTATGCATTTTGGAATATGTATGTTTTATTGTAAAACTTGTGCTTTTTTACAAAGGATGTGGAATGGTGGTGTTTATGCATATATGTATTTAATCATGATAAATATTATTTTGAGTTATAAAACAATTGATAGTACATTGATGAAAGTGGTTTTATGGAGAATGGTTGAAAACTTTAATTTGGGGGTGTTTAATTTTTGTGCAGATAGTGAATTTGACTATTTTGGGAATGTTGAAATTACATCAAAACTCTAACGAATTTTTTTTCAGAGATTTTACAATAAAATATGTATTTCTTATTTTAAATTTATTAATAAATATTTTTATTTTTTTATTAAAGTGTATTATAAGATTTAAGATATTTTCTTATATGCGTGGAGATTTTGAAATGGCTGATAACAATGATATTTTTGTATTTTATATACGTATTGTATATATATTGAGTGTATGTATTGCACTTATATGGAGGTATAAGGATGTTATATTTATTTTGGTATCAGAGCCTAAGTTTGAGATTCTCAACATAGGTGAGCTTTGAAAATGAGGAAGTAGAGTTTTAAAATGTGATTTAAGTTTTAATACGTGCATATGCATTGGCACTTGTGTTGGTCTCTGATGTGGCAATGTCCATCTGATATGTCGAATATAAGTTAAGGTGGCGTCTGTGATGCATAGATCTGAGTGGCATAGCGAAAGTGTCATTCTAGAGATTTTAGATTAAGGATTTTTAGAATATTCACTTGAAAATTAAGATTTATATTTATTCAATTGATGAATAAGTGAAATTAAGAAAAATGATATAGGTTATGAAATAAAAAGGCATGAGAGATGAGTATTATAGTTGTTGAAAATTCTGCATATGTGTTGCGAAGTGATTTTGTCTAAAATTTTAAACTTATCTAAAGATGTTAAATGAGCTTGAAATTTTAATGTAAAGTTTGTCTATATGTTAGAATGTAATGTATGAAATTTTATAATTTTTAAAGATGAATTGCTATTTAAGAAAAATAGAAGAACACAAACTGTTGCAGCAATTTCAGCAACTCAGAATCTATAGAATTTGAGAAACATAATAGTGAGCAGAGATTGCTAATGTTTGCAAGAATATTTAAGCTTATTATTATGAGATTTTACTGATTTTGAGATTTTTTTTCTAAGATTATAGCTTAAGAATGAAGTTGAGATATTTAATCTTAGGTCTAATGCTTGAAGATTTTCACAGTCTAGCTGGGAAACCTAATTCGTTTGGGACTCTTGAGATATGATTTTTGAGCAAATTTTCAGGGATATTAGGACTTAATTATTTTTTTATTCATTAGACATTAATGAGGAATTTTATTAGCTATTAAATTTTATTTTATTTGTAATTTATTTTATTTATTATTTTCCTAGTTAGGTTAGAAGAAAAGGAAGGGTATTTAAGCCAACTTATTTGCAGCTCTAGTCTCTTCCTCTCCTCACCTGATTACTGTTCACGAATTTACAGCAATCATTGAATATATTTTAGTTTTCATTTCTAAAGATTATGTGTAACTAAATTCTACTCAGTTGAAGGGATAATCAATGTTATCAATTCACCAAAATTTGTGAGATCTAATCAATTCTTTTCCAATTTTCTTTAATTTCAATATCTATATATCTTCTGTAGCTTATCATCATTATTATTTTGCTAATTAAACATAGCGCCCATCGCTTGATTAGCCAAATAATATATCGTCATTCAAAACTAAGAATCCAATATTGTTCTCTAGCTTTTAATACTTGTGGCAATTAGGCATAATACTAAGAGAACATACAATCTAATTTAAATAAATTTTGTGGTAGAATTTATTGATTAGAATTAGGTTCTTCTAAATCTTAAAGCTGTTAGTAGGTTAAATCCTAAAGGGCGTCCCTATACTATTATTCAATAACAGATGTTAGTTATAGATAATCTCTTAACTAATTTATCACCTAAGGAAGGATTAACTAATGCGAGCGTCTCGGTTAGCTAAAAGTAATTTACTGAAAATTAAAGAGAATTATTTTTGTATCAATGATTATATCAAAAAAATTAAAACCAAGATTATTTCCTTTGACTAAAATCATCTTCATTGTTATTTTCCAAATTTATTTTGTTGCTGTCCATTTATATTTAGTTTTAATTCCAGTTTTAAATTTATTTTAATTTTCAATTATTAAACACCCATTTAATTTCATCAAGTATACACTTTGGGTTTTCAAAAGAATTTAATTCAAGTAATCAGTTCTATGAGGATTCCACCCCATTTACCACTTTTACAATTTTATTTAATCCAAGAATATGTTTTTATTTTTGGTAGATTTGACACCCATCAAATTTTGGCACCGTTGTTGGGGAACTTGATTTTAACTTACTTTATTTCTTTTGATGACCAGGTCTAATTGTAAGAAAGAGCTCTTATTCGATCCAGACTTTGAAAAGACTTCTAAGAGACTAAGGAAGAAGACGAAACAACAGAAATAAGTTACTGCAACTTTGTTAACTGCAGCTGATCAAGCAATAGACATAGATTCAGATTCAGACTCCTCATCTTCTTCTAGCGAATTTGAAGAATAAGAACGAATGGTTGATGAACAACAAACTTTGAGGCAATTGGCAGCCAGTCGACCAACAGCACCTGCATCACTTACTAAGCTCTAAATGCCTCTTTTGAGTTGAAGTCGGGTTTAATTCATTTATTACCAAAGTTTCATGGGCTGGAAAGTGAAGATCCCCATAAGCATTTGAAGGATTTCATATTGTTTGCTCAAGCATGAGACCATAAGGAGTAACCGAAGAACAAGTTAAATTGCGAGCCTTCCCTTTTTCCTTAGACAACCGAGCTAAAGATTGGCTTTTTGACTTTCCATCTGGATCAATCACCACATGGACTGACATGGTGACAACCTTCTTGGATAATTTCTTTCCTACTTCAAGAGTTGCAAACATAAAGAGATAAATATATGGTGTCAAGCAAAAAGATTCGGAGAACCTTCATGAGTATTGGGAGAGATTTAAGCGTTTATGTGTAAGTTGCCCACAACATGAAATTTCAGAGCAAACTCTCCTCCAATATTTTTATGAAGGGCTATTACCCAATGAAAGAAGCATGTTGGATGCCGCTAGCGGAGATCCCACAGTCAATAAAACTCCTCAAGCCGCTAGGGATCTCATCACCATCATGGTGGCCACTTCTCAACAGTTTGGGAGCATAAAAGAGACCCCAAAGAGGTTTAATGAGATAAGTATCTCTTCACTTGAGTCTAAAATTAATCAACTAACAAATTTGGTGCAAAACATGGATGTAGGGAATGTGCAACCAGCAAAAGTTTGTGGAATTTATGCAACTTTAGGTCATCGAACTGATATGTGCCTCACACTCCAAGAAGATGAGCAACAACAAGAAAATGCTATAGGTGGATTTCCCAATCAACCCACAGGAGATATGACCCATATGCAAATACTTACAATTCGGGGTTAATGAACCATCTAAACTTTATCTATGGAGTAAAAACACCAAATCTCCAATAATTGCAGCAAAGAGTACCTCCTCCACAACCACAAAAATCAGGTTTGTCTCTTGATGACATGTTTAAAGCTTTCATGATTAAAACCCAAAAATTCCAATGGCAAACTCGCTCAAGTATTCAGAATTTGAAAAGTCAGATGAGCCAGTTAGCATCATCAGTTAGCAAGCTAGAGTCTTAAGGGAAACTTTCTTCTCAAACAATAGTCAACCCGAAGAAAAATGCAAACACTATAACTTTAAGAAGTGGAAAGGAGCAACTGGACAAAAACCACCAGAGACTTACCCCTGGGCAGGGCTTAGATAAGAGGGCAGAATCTGAAATAATTTTTTAAAGAGAGGAAACACTTGTTGCAGTCAACTCTGATCAGCCCCAACCCTTGATAATACTACCCCCTTTCCTATAAAAACCTGCTAAATCTAAGAAGGAGAAAGAGGAGAAAGAAATTTTGGAGACTTTTCACAAAGTTGAGGTTAATATACCTTTGTAGATGCCATCAAGCAAGTGCCTCGATATGCAAAGTTCCAAAAGGGGTTGTGCACCAACAAAAAGAAACTCAATGGTAATCAAAAGGTAAGAGTAGGAGAGAACATATATGTTGTGATTAAAAGAAAGCTATCCCTAAAATGCAAAGACCAAGGTATGTTCACAATTTCTTGTAAAATAGGTGATTTAGGCATAAAAAGAGCCATGTGTGACTTATGAGCTTTTATAAATGTCATGTCATTGACTATTTACTCTTCTTTAAAGGCTGGTCCTCTAAAAGAAACTGGTGTAATCATTCAACTAGCTGATAAGTCTATAGTTTACCCTGAAGGAGTGTTAGAAGATATTTTAGTTTAGGTTAATAGGCTGATTTTTATAGAAAACTTTTATGTTCTTGATATGGAGGAGGGTAAGTCTTCTAACTGCTCTGATATTTTATTAGAAAGAACTTTTCTTAACACAACTAGAATAAAAATTAATGTTCATAATTATAACACCCCTATACCCAATATACGTACACTACATACACCCAACATATGTAATATACGTATAGAGGATACAAGAATGTCACAACCATTTTAAGCAATCAAATCATCATTTATAAAATTTGTATAAATGTAAAACATTCAATTGAAATCATAAAAATAAAAGATGAAATATTACTTGTTAAAACATATATATTACTTCATTACCAAAGATTAATCCAAAATATTTTTGATAATTTGCGAAATATATATATTTAAATACATCAAAATCAATATGTACAAAAATATGAAATATTTACATGCTGGCAGTTTGTCTCTGATCTTAATGTCCACAATCAACACTATACTCACAATCTCAAGCCTAGACTCGACTCGGTCTAGCTGAACTCTCCGGCTCAACCGGATCTATCCTGTCACCTGCACAATGAATCATAATCGCGCTAAGCCAAAGGCTTAGTGATACAAACTTTGATAATATTATAATGCAAATGTAATGCCAATGCACAACACATAAGGATATCATATCATATAACATTATATCATTATATCTTGATAATCTGCTCAATTGTTCCACAACTCATAATTCACGTAAAAACAAACACAAGCATGGGCCCAAAAGGATCTAATGTGCCATTCAAATTCCAGAGTTACTATTTTGGTCAAATATAACAACATTTTTCTAGTCCGAAGGCGAATCATAATCACAATGAGGATTACCTCATATTTAACATCCCAACTAGGCTTCAAGGACTAGGCCTAACCCAGCTTCAAGGGTCTGCTACATTGTGTAACACCCAACTAGGCTTCAAAGACCAAGCCCAACCCAGCTTCAAGGGATTGTTACTTTTTAGGCATGCCACCAAACACAAAACTCTAAAAATTGAATAATATACTAGGCACACAATTCTTTCATAATTCCATTTACAAATCCTTTCTCATTTTCTCATGATCAAATAGGCATAATGCCTCAAATATCTCATTTATATCAATATAGCCATCACCTATGGCTTTACATACCATCATTAGTGTATACATAATAGATTGCATTATCCATACATTTTAAGTCATCATCATATATTTCACATAGTTCACATTGTGCATTTGTAACATTAAAAATCATAGCATATTTCTCATGCACTAATAATGTAGTAGGTAACTTAACACATTTTCTAACTAAATATGTTAAGTCCCAATGTCATATAAATATAAAAAATTATTCAAAGTTTGTATTTACCTCTAAAGCAACAAACGCTACTTCAACCTCCTCTTCCAAGATATCCTCAATACTTGGATTAGGTAATTAAAGTCTCTTCAAAGCCTAAACCAAATATGATTATACATAATCACTAAGTGATCCACAAAGAAAAATAAGGAAAAGAACCATCTAGGGCAAACTCTACACATGACACGCTCAATAATACGGACGTGTCCATGATCGTGCCCTAAACCCACACCACAGAAGCTTTGACACGCTCAGTAACACGGGTATGTCACTATACGTGTAAATACTCCAACAACACAATAGCTATGACACGCTCAGTGACATGGGCGTGTCACTTCACTTATCAATTCTCCTCCAACACAGTAGCTATGACACGCTCAGTGACATGGGCGTGTCACTTCACGTGTCAATTCTACAACACAGTAGCTGTGACACGCTCAATAACATAGGCGTGTCACTGCTCGTGTCAATACTCTAATAATACAGTAGCTATGACACGCTCAGTGACATAGATGTGTCACTTCACGTGTCAATTCTACAACAACACAGTAGCTGTGACACGCTCAGTAATATGGACATGTCACTAATCGTGTCACCAACACTGAAAATAGAACCATTGACACAACACCGGGGGTGTCAAGCCAAAAATGTGATATTGACACAAAAATGCCTCATCCAAAAATTATCTTTCATTAACCTTTTCAACTTTATACAAACTCAACCAAAACCATCATTATACCACATAATACTTGTATAAACATCAAAACAACCCAATTAGAAGCAAATATATACAATCACAACCAAGACTTCTCAACTCAAAAGTTACACAACCCAACACTTTTATTCTCCTCACCAAACTTAACCTTTTTCTTAAATCCAACCCCAAATTTCATAGCAAACTAGACAAAAGAACTTCAAACATACCAAAATCAACCATAGACACATACCACACTAAACATCCAATTCACACATACAAACTTCTAAAGGAAATCAAAGAAACAAGTTGGAAACTTACCAAATATGGAGAAAATCCTTAAAACTCCAACTTGAACACTTGAAATCCTTCAATTTCATGAGTTAGCAAGAAGCAAAATCTCTTTCTCTTGATGAAGATGATGGCTGGCTCAATGGAAGAAGAAGAAGATGAAGAAAATAGTCAACACCCACTCCACTATCAACTAACACTCTTAACCACACAATTCCTCTTTTAATCTCCTCCAAGCAATATGTTATTATTATAATTAATCCCAAATATATAATCTTCCACTATCATAATTAATATCTATTTTAAATAATTAAAATATCATTTGACCAAGTTTAAATATTGACTTGTATATATTGTATATTTCTTGATATATACAACATGTACACACTTCTCTTTTTCCTTTCTTTTTACTTAATCAAATATATACACTTTTAAATCCTTTAATTAATTTTCAATAATTAGTATTTTCAAAATTTTGGGATATTACAATAATGGTACATCAACTATGGAGTTCAATGAAGAAATTGTAAAATTTAATGTTTATGATGCTATGAAGTACCCTAGTGATGTATCATATGCGTATGGATTAGATGTCATAGATTATTTAAGTTAAGAAATTTTTGAGCCTAATATTTTTTATAATTTAAACACTGCTCTTTGCAAAAGTCTTAATTCAGATAGCTTAAAGAATCTAGATGATAAGTTTATTGTAGGTGAAGATCTTCAAGAGGTGGTGTGCGAATTGGGAATTGGGAACCCTAAAAAATATGAAAGAAAATGCACCTAGATTTGACTTAGCAGCATCCCATACTAAAATTCTACCTTATGTCATGCATGCACCAAGTCTGGAGTTGAAGCCGCTGCCCGAACATTTGAAATATGCATTTTTAGGAGAAGGAGAAAGTCTACCAGAGATAATTTCCAACAAACTCAGTAGGGAAGAGAAGAAGATCTGATCCACGCATTTAGGGAGTACAAGGAAGCCATTGGGTGGACAATTTCTGATATAAAAGGAATTTTGCCTTCAACTTACATGCATAAAATTCCTATGGAGGAGGATAACAAGCCAAAAATAGAAGCACAAAGAAGATTGAACTCACCAATGATAAAGATAGTCAAGAAAGAAATTTTAAAGTTTCTAAATGCAGGTGTGATTTATCCCATTTCAGATAGCAAGTTTGTAAGCCCCATTCAGGTTGTACCTAAAAAGACAGGCTTGACTATGGTAAAGAATGCAGATGATGAGTTGGTCCCAACTCGTGTTCAAAATGGGTGGAGAGTTTGCATTGATTATAGGAAGCTAAACACAACTACAAGAAAGGACCACTTTCCTCTCCCATTTATTGATCAGATGCTGGAGCGTCTTGTAGGTAAGTCCCATTATTGTTGTCTTGATGGTTATTCAGGCTTTTATCAAATTTCAGTACCACTAGAGGATCAAGAAAAAACTACTTTCACTTGCCTATTTGGAACTTTTGCCTACCATAGAATGCCATTTGGCCTATGTAATGCATCAACCATATTTCAAATGTGCATTTTAAGTATATTTTTTGAATATGTGGAGAATATTATAGAGCTTTTCATGGATAATTGTACCGTATATGGAAATTCCTTTAGTGAATGCTTAGCTAATCTAACTAAAATTCTTGAAAGATGTTTAGAGTTAGACCTTGTGTTAAATTATGAGAAGTGTCATTTTATGGTTGATCAAGGATTAATTTTAGGGCATATTGTGTCAAAAAGAGGAATTAAAGTTTATAAGGCAAAGGTTGATGTGATAAAATCTTTATCTTACCCTGCAAGTATGCGGGAAGTTAGATATTTCCTTGGACATGTAGGTTTCTACAGGTGGTTCATCAAAGACTTCTCAAAAATTGCTCATCCTTTGTACCAGTTGCTATAAAAAGAAGTGGAGTTTAATTTTGATGATTCATGCAAGAGAGCATTTGATAAACTCAAAGGAATGTTGATTTCTGCCCCAATTATCTAGCCACCAGATTGGAGTTTGCCCTTTGAAATAATATATGACACTAGCAATCACGTTGTGGGGGCAGTGCTCAGGCAAAAAATTAGAAGGGAACCTCATGTTATTTACTATGCTTCAAGAACCCAATTAAATTACTCCACAACAGAAAAGAAGCTACTAGCTATTGTTTTTGCTTTAGAAAAATTCCATTCTTATCTTTTTGGTACTAAAGTCATTATTTATTCTGACCATGCAGCTATCTGGTGGGTACTCTTGCTGCAAGAGTTTGATTTGGAAATAAGGGACAAAAAGGGATCAAAAAATTCAGTAGCAGATCATCTCAGTAGATTGCTGGTGAATGAGGGACCAATTCCAATTAAAGGATGAATTTCCTAATAAACACCTCTTTTCTGTCTAGTAATTGACACCCTAGTATGATGACATTGTAAATTTCCTGACTTCTAACATTTTTCTAGATGATATTTCTAGAGTTGAGAAGGATAAAATCAAGATGGAGGCTAGATAATATGTCTAGGATGATCAATATCTATGGAAGTATTGTTCTTATCAAATAATATGGAGATGTGTCAATGAAAGTGGGATTCTTTCTATTTTAAAATTTTCTCATTCATATGCATGTAGTGGATATTTTGGTCCTAAGCAAACAACCATTAAGATATTAGATTGTGGTTTGTTTTGGCCTTCCTTATTTCATGACTCTTATATTCATTATAAGTCTTGTGAGAATTGTTAAAAGACTGGTTCTTTAAGTCATGGGAATTAGATGCCTCTTATACCTATTTTAATTTGTGAAATTTTTGAAGTATGGGTTATTAATTTTATGGGTCTGTTTCCCTCTTCTTTTGGTAATTCTTACATCTTACTTATTGTTGATTATGCTTCAAAATGGGTAGAAGTTAAAGCTAACCGAACTAACAATGCTAAGGTTGTTGTAGATTTAGTTCGATCACATATCTTTGTTAGGTTTGGAATTTTAAGAGTCATTGTCAGTGACAGAGGGACACACTTCTGTAATAAGGTGACACAAGCTCTTCTCCAAAAATACAATGTTATTCATCACACGGCTTACCATTAACAGACCAATGACTAAGCTGAAATTTCTAATAGTGAGGTTAAATCGATCCTTGAAAAGACTATGAACCCCAATAGGAAGGATTGGAGCTTGTACTTAGATGATGTATTGTGGGCCTATAGAACTGCTTATAAGACACCAATCGGTATGTCTCCATATCGGTATGTCTCTATATGACACCAATCAGTATATCTCTATATCGGCATGGAATTAGAGCATAGAGCATATTGGGATATCAAGCAGTGTAATTTGAAGCTAGATGAGGCAGGTGAATGAAGAAAATTACAGCTTCAAGAAGTGGAAGAAATTAGGAATGAGGCCTATGAGAATTAAAAAATTTATAAGGTTAAAACAAAAGCTTCCCATGATCAAATGATTTCTAAAAAGCAGTTTGTAGTGGCACAAAAAGTGGTACTTTATGATTCAAGCCTTAAATTATTCCCTGGCAAGTTAAGGACTAGGTGGATGGGACCTTTTTTCATTTCTAATTTATTTCCTCATGGAACAGTAGAGATTAATAGTTCAGACACTAGAAAGATTTTAAGTTCAATGGGTATCAGTTGAAACCATTTCATGAAGGTTTTCGCACATCGACTGTGGAGGATGTGTAGCTGCACTGTCCTTTATATGACGCTTGAATGGAGAATAAAAGTCTGGTTGAAGACTTTAAATGAAGGTGCTAATGGGAGGAAACAAATTTCTCTATCTATTCTTCTTCTGCATTTTGTTTCTTTCCTGCTTTATTTCTTCTGCATTTTATCATTTGAAAAAAAAATGTAAGATATACCAATTTTCTTTAGCTTTGACTTAATTAATTTTTGTTTTCCCCTGATTAAGGTTTATTGTATTTTTCCATCAATTTTTTTTCTTTACTTTCATTCACATAATTTCAAAAAAAATTAAAAAAAAAATAAAAAAAAATATATATATAATTTACTGTTCACTTTCTCTTTCCCTTAGAGACTACTAAAATGTGTATGTTTTATTTACAGGTATGTTATGGAGGACAAAGTTTGAGATGGTTATTTTTATTTTAGAAAGACAGTAACTTATAAGTTGGTAGGAGCTGACACACTAATAGAAGACGCGTGAAGAAATGCAAAAATAAACAAATGAGGGCAAAAAATTGGTATTTGAGCTATACAACACTTAAAACCTAAAACCATTTTTTATTCTATTATTTCCTCTCTCTCCAATCCTTCCAACTGCCACCCTCCACCACCCATCACCATCATTGTATCACCATCAGTGCCACCCCTATCCAAACTGAGCCAAACCAGTCCATCAACCGAGCACCTGTAGCATGTTGCCATAGGCCCAATCGCATGCTGCACAGAGCTCCAGCATTGTTTGATCAGCACCATTCCCAACCGAACCACCATCACCATCTACCAAGCCCAGTCTCTCGCTAGCAGCCAGGCACAGAATAATGAGCCACTCATCCACCAATTAGATGTGTGCAGCAAATGCCAGCATTATCGAACATGTCCAAAGCATCACCGCTTAACGACAGATAGAACCCAGAAGCCCCCTCTATCCAAGCAACCCCGATCAAGCTAGACTAAGCACCACCAGTAACCACCAAACACAGCAACTCCACCAAGGCCAACCAGGCAGCCTCTCTTTCCTTATCTGTTCTTCAATTCAATTTAAATAAAAAAAATTATTATTAAAAACCATCAATAGTCCCTCTCAACCCATCAATACGAGGACTAAGTCTAATGCAAGGCATGGCAGCCCATCTTTGAGTTCTTCACAGAAATGTCCTCAATTGATTAATGAACGCTCTAATGACACTAATCACCAACAACCAATTTTTAGCAATAACAGGGCTTCACATAATCCATTTGAACCACTTGCTACTGAACTAAGGAGTCGTTCATGTGTCAAGAAGGGGAGGTACAAAGGAGAACCTTCAGCAGCAGTTCACCATCCGTATTTAGAATTTGAACATTTCAGTGAGCAACAGAGGTATGAGCAGATAAGTGAATTCTCCATCTTGCCAGGAAAGTGTGTTCATTTCTACACTCCAGGTTCATTGAATATTATGAATGAGTGTGTTGAATTGCTTTGAGGTATTGTTTGGGAATTGTTTCTCTTGATGGATAATCCCATTTATGCAGAATTGGTTAAAAAATTTTATGCTACTTTCCATTTTGATAAATCTGACCAATTTGATTTGAGTACTCCTAATGTGGTTAAATTTTGTTTAGTGGGAGAACATTTTAGTTTATCCTTAGACAAATTTAATAGAAACTTGGGATTTAATTTTGATTGCAAAGTGTGTGATTTTTCTGCTGCCACTATGTATTCTAATTTTTGTGAGCATTCACCTGCACCATATGACTTTAGTAAATCCAAGGATATCTATTTTAAAGACCCTAGCTTAAAATATGTGCATTGACTTTTGGCATATGCATTTTTGGGTAGAAAAGATGGCCCTGGTTTAGTGTCTAAAACTAAATTATTTTTCTTGTGGTGCATAAGTAGGAAAAGAAAAGTAAATTTAGGTTTCTAGTTAGCAAGTCAATTCTTTAATGCCATTTCAACTAAGAGACCATTGATTTTGGGAACGATTATCACTCAGCTAGCCATTAATGCACATTTGCTTGATATTGAAAACACTAATTTGCACTTGACTTGCATACCAGCCCTTTTGACTCTTCACACCTTGGATGACATGGGGTTATTGTGAAAGGAGCATGGTATTTTTTTCTTTGATTCTTGCAGGACCTATAACTCTAAGAGATCAACGGGTCATCCCCAAAGCATCACGGACTACAAATACTGTCACTGCAGTTCCTACCACTACACCTTCTTCCTCATCAAATCAGGTATTTTTACAAACTATTATTGAGAAACTTGATCACATAGAGAGATTCCTGGAAAGCTTAGAAAATAGTGACAGTCAAATTCGGGAACAGATCTCAGAGGTTGGTCTGATCCTTGTTAGATTATCGACGGAATTGGACTTTTGTTATCCTCGACATCACTGATTATTCTATAGATTCTAAGTGTGGGGGAGATTTGTTGATATTTGAACCTATTCTTGGATGAATTTTGTTGCTGGATTAGTTGATTTGTCATTGGTTTGGTTGCTTTTGAAGTTGTTACACACTTTTCACTATTTTTATTTAGATATAGATGATGCCTTATGTTTTTAGGAAAAAATTTTCTATGTCCCATATATGTTTCTTGAATTTTTTGCTGTTCTTGCATTTTATGATTTCTTAGCCATGCCCCATTTCACATGTTAATTAATTGTATGTGACATTTTGAATCTCAAACTATTTGGGCAATCTTAAGATTTATTGGTCTAGCTTGATTCTTGTTAATTCACTTGTTATGAGCAACTTTAATTAATATCTATTATTAGTATAAAATGTTTTAAGGACTTTTGTTATGTGATGTTCTTGAGTTATGCTTAAAATGAGAAATATATTAAGAACTAAGCAATAAAAAAACAAAAAGAGCCCAAAAAGTTCAAAAATGAACAATTTACTCCGCTAGTCAAAAGACTAAGAGTAGAGCTAGTAGCCACTTGATTTTGTGACTAGTTGAGTAACCAGGTGCTGCTATCACAAATATTTGCCCTCGCGTCAAAAGACTGGTGACGTGTCAGACAAGCATAAAGGTACTCAAAAGTAATAATAATAATAATATTCTTGACACCAACTTTTATATGACTCGATGGATTAAATATTACCTTCTATATGTAACTAGCTTTCCATTTGATAATTAATTGTCATTAAAATAGAGCAAAGATTTTTGACATTTTATGTTGATAATGTCATTAATTGGGTTGCTCATACTTGTGAATTAGTAAGAAGCTTGTTCTATGAATTTAAATCTTGTTTTGCCATTTTGTTTGAGGTTATTTAAATGTTATGGTTTGAATTAAGAGTAGATGAATGTGTGGTAGCAATTAAATTGTAAAGTGCTTGAGGGCAAGCACAGTTCAAGTGTGGAGAAATTTGATAGTGAGTAGAGATTGCTAATGTTTGTAAGAATATTTAAGCTTATTATTATGAGATTTTACTGATTTTGGAATATTTTTGCATAGATTATAGCTTGAGAAGGAAGTGGAGCTAAGTTGAAGTAAATGGTGAAAAGTTGCTGGAAAAGAGCTAGAAACACCTTTGGGCGTAACCCTTGGACAAGGCTTGTGCCTAAGGCAGGTTTGATACTTGAAGATTTCACAGTCCAGTTGGGAAACCTGATTCATTTTGGACTCTTGAGATACGATTTTTTAGTAGATTTTCAAGGATATTAGAACTTAATTATTTCCTTATTCATTAGACATTAATGAGGAATTTTATTAGCTATTAAATTTTATTTTATATATTATTTTCCTAGTTAGGTTAGAAGAAAAGGAGGGGTATTTAAGCCAACTTATCGGCAGCCCTAGTCTCTTCCTCTCCTTCCATGATTACTATTCATGAATTTACAGCAGCCATTGAATATTTTTAGTTTTCTTTTCTAAAGAGCATGTGTAACTAAATTCTACTCAGTTGAATGGGTAATTAAGGCTATCAATTCACCGAGATTTGTGAGATATAATTAATTCTTTTCTTATTTTCTTTAATTTCAGTATTTGTATATCTTCTGTAACTTATCATCATTATTATTTTTCTAATTAAATGATAGGGCTCATTGCTTAATTAGCCAACTAATATATCACCATTCAAAACTAAGAATCAGTAATTATTCTTTAGCTTTTGATAGTTGTGGCGATTAGGCGTAGTCCTAAGAGAATATACAATCTAATTTAAATAAATTATGTGATAGAATTTGTTGATTAGAATTAGGTCATTCTAAATCTTAAAGTTATTAGCGGGTTAAATCCTAAATGGCGTCCCTATAGGGTTATTCAATAACAAGAGTTAGTTATAGAGCATCTCTTAACTAATTTATCACCTAAGAAAAGATTGGTTTATGTGAGCGTCTCGGTTAGCTAGAACTAATTTACTGAAAAATTAAAGAGAATTATTTTTTGTATTAATGATCTGATCAAAGAATTAAAACTAAGATTATTTCCTTCAACTAAAATCATCTTCATTGTTATTTTCCAAATTTATTTTGCTGCTGTCCATTTATTTTTTGTTTTAATTTCAGTTTTAAATTTATTTTAATTTTTAATTATTAAACACCCCCCATTTAATTTCATCAAGTATACACTTTGGGTTTTCAAATGAATTTAATTTAAGCAATCAGTTTTCTGAGGATTCAACCCTATTAACTAATTTTATAATTTTATTTAGTGTAAAAATATGTTTTTATTTTTGATGGATTCGACACCCATCAAAATACATTTAAAAACTAAAGCAAACAAACCTAGAAAAAACTGGAAATTTATATACAATATCATATGTATTTCTAGAACATATGTTTAAAATTTCATAAAATTTTATCAAGGTCTGAAATGTGGAAAAAAATTGGTAATTAGGTACTGCTAGAGAAATTATTAAAGAGACAAAATCTGTGAATTTGGGAAACTTAATTTTTAAAAATAGTAAACCAGATGGGAAAAATCTAAAATATTAAATATAAATCTATATATGTGTCAAGTGAATATGGTTAAAATTTTATAATCTTTTAAGAAGATTTGGTGTTGAGTAAAAAGTTGAAAATTGAGATTTACGTGAAAGTAAGGTAGTTATGCAGATTTGTGGAATTGAGTAACAAATTAAGTTTATGTGACAAATAATTAAAGAAAATTATGAAAATTTATATATAGATTTTTAAATGTATGAGGAAGAGATATATAGTTTTTAATAAATTAGAACAAAGAGTTAAAAATTAAAATTAAAGAGAGAATTAATACATATCAGCAATTCTTTTTATTGCAGAAGTATATAGTGGATTTATTAAAGTGGTAAATAGTATTGATTTAGTTAAGATTTACTTTGAGTGAATAAAAGTTTACACGTCGTTCCTTATTATGATCAATTAAAAAGTGAATTTATATACATGTTTGCATGGATATAAATTAATAGATAAAAAATTATTTATTATGTAATTATATGTGAATACAAAGATTGATTTGAATTGGGTAGTGCAAGGTATTTGATAGTGTTCCTTAACAAGTTATCTATAGTTTGATGGAAATGTGAATGATAGTTTGATTCAAAGGAATCATAAGTAAAGTCAATTATGTTAATAATTGCTAATTTATAATGTTCAAATACATATGTTTATGATGTTTGTATGAGAAAAGAAACATTAGAATAAGTAAATAGAAAATATGACAGTGACTAATTGATTTCAGGTGCAAAGTGTTTTTAGAGCTAAATGGTTATTTGAGGTATGTAAGTTAAAGGGAATTTGATGAAAAATTAAATTTAAATTTTTTTTGTTAAAATTGGTGAGCAATAAGAGATATTTTGAAAGATGAATTAAGAATATAAAGGAAACTAAATAGTATCTAAAGGAAGTAATTAAGATGTATTGAAAAAAAATGTATATTAGATTTATTGATTAATGAAAAGAAGTATGGATTTAGAATTTAATTGTATAATTAGAGAACTAGAATTATATGTAAATTTGATATAAGTAAGTGAAGAGTTAATATTTATTATTGATCTTTACAATCGTAACTGTAAGAATGATTAAGAGTATTTGTAAGGAGGAGAGTAAGAAATTATGTGATTAGTCATGATGATAAGTTTTGACAATAATTTAGCAGCTAATTATATAGAAAGTTAAGACTGGTGTTTAATTTTAGTGGAGTTAAATATTATAGTAAGTAATTTTTAGGACAAAATTATTTAAGTAGAAGAGAAATGTCATATCCGTGATTTTGAAGAAATTCAATGAGTATTTGGAGATATAGGTGTTGTATATACCTAATGTAGATATAGTATATACATATTATAATATGTATGTTAGTTATATGTATTATATACTTAATATAATATATATATATAGTATATTTAATGTGTACATAGGGTACACATGATATATATATGTAAAAATTTGTATATTAAATATATATTACATATATATAATATATACACATTACATAAGGATGTATACAAAGTATATGTGACATATAAGTAACATATATATAACATATACATATACATATATAATATATATAACATATAAATGGAATATATATATATATTTATGGAAGGGAAGATGAAAACATTAATTAAAAAAAGAAAAGAAAAGAAAAAGAAAGTCAAAGAAGAAAGAAATTGAGTGGTAGAAATTAAAAGAAAAATTAATTAAGTAATTAAGTAATTAATTAATATTATAATTATTTTAGTATAGTGGAAGATGATGAGAGAATTATGAATTTTTAATAATTAATATTAAAATAATTTTTAGATAGTAAAAGATGATGAAAAACTATGATATTTAGTAATTAATTTGTTAGTTATATATATGGTTCGGAAGAAGAAGAAAAATAAAATAATATTTTAAATTAAATGAATTATGGATGGGAGAAGAGGAGACCAAAATATCTAATATTTTAATAATTAAATATGTAGCAATTATATAATTAAGTGAGGGGCAAAATGGGTAATTAGTCTTTATAAGAAGAAATAAGAAGCAAACCATCTTCCTCTTCTCCTTCTTCCAAGTCTACAACGTGAATGAAGAAAGAAAAGGAGAGAGAGAGTTTTTTTTTCCAAGCATATCAATTTTTACCAAAATCTTTAAAGAATCAAGTTGGATTTTGAAGAAAAATCAAGATTCAAGTAAGTCTTCTTTCTTTAAAGCTTTCTTTCTCTTCATTTTAAGTGTTTGCATTGCTAGAGAGAGAAAGTGATGTTTAATTGTCAAAATAGATAGAAATGATGCTTAAAGGAAGAGTATAAAATGAATTGATGGTTGATTGTTTGAAAAGAACAAAGTTGATGGAGTTATAGTTTTGGTATGATTTTGTACAATTAGAGTGTTTCTATGTGGATGAAGAAAATTGTTGCAATGAATAAAATTAATGTTATTTCAATATGTATGTAATGATTCTATGGTTAGAAATTGGTTAAAGGTAAGTTTGGATGAAGTTAGGGTTATGGACCTATTATGTGAAAATTAGGAATTTGGGAGAGATTTTGATAATTATGGAAATGTGTTGTCTTATTGTTGTTTTGATGTATAAGTAATATTTTTATGGTTAAATGTTGAAAATGAGGTTGGTAGAATGAAGTTTAAATAAAGTAGTGAATGGAGAATTTAGGGCTTTAATGGAATTTTCATAAAAATTGTTTAGATAATGATAGTTTAATGTACATTGAGTATGAAAATCATTTTAAATGGGTAATGTCAATTGTTGTTGGATCTATGTGTAAATCAAATTGGTGGAATTTAGGATCTTTACTTGGAAAGAGTTTTGGAGGGATTTTAGAAAGCAAATAAGGTTAATACATACTTTGATTGAATTGTGTTTATATGCATTTGATTGGCATGTTGCATTATATGTAAAATTGATAAGTATGCTACTTTGATGCGTGAATAGACATGAAAAGAGCATAGATATATGTTTATATTATGAAATGCATAATGTGTGATTGAGCAAGTCATTTCAAGATGGCTAAAAGCATTTATTGATGTGTGTTGTGAAACTGTGTGAAAATATTGAGAAAAGTTCAAAAAGTGCAAAAAGAATGAAAATTGACATAATTGCCAAAGTATGAGAAAAATGTGAAATTATTTGTTATGTGTGAAACTTTATGTAATATCAATTTCTAGAGTATATTGTGTTTGATGTTATATGGTATACCATTTATTTGCCTTCAGGCTAGACGCTGGGCGTCATTATTATTGACTTTGGGCTAAATGCTGGGCATCACTTTTATCTGTCTTCGGGTCAGACGCTAGACATTAATATTATTTATCTTCAGGCCAGACACTAAGTGTCGAATATTGGTCCAAAGCAATATCTTTGGAACTTAAATATTATATAGGGTCATTTAGGCCCAATGTGTGTTGTGTTATGATATGATGAGATAAATTTAATGAGTTTAGTTGAACAATGTACTGTGTTGGCAATGTGGCAACGAAATGTTGAGTTGATGAATATATGTGTGTGTGGTTGTGATATATTTGTATATGAATTTTGTGATCATGATGTCGTGTGACTTATATATATATGTTTGAAGAATTAGAGAACGGATGGTGAATAGTTTATTGATGAATAATTGTGTGTGTATGAATTATAAGGTAAAGGAAATGGAAAAATAATAGTGTATGTATTGATAGTATGATGATAAAAAATGAGATGAAAAGTATACATGTGTGTTATTTAAATTGTCATATGGTTTTAGTATGTACCATTAAGCTTTCGAGCTTAGCACGGTTATTTGAATAGCGCAGTTGGAAGATTTGTTAGTCAAAGGGATTCAGACAGTGGGTGAGATTTGAAGTTCAATGGTGCCTCAAGACCAACAGTGTCATCTGCATACATGTATAGTTAGAGGTTTATGCATTTTGGAATATGTATGTTTTATTGTAAAACTTGTGTTTGTTTTCAAAGGATGTTGAATGGTGGTGTATATGCATATATGTATTTAATCATGATAAATATTGTTGAGTTATAAAAAATTTGATAGTACATTGATGAAGTGGTTTTATGGAGAATGGTTGAAAAGTTTAATTTGGGGGTGTTTAATTTTTGTGCATATTGTGAATTTGACTATTTTTGGAATGTTGAAATTACAAACTAAACTCAGGCAAATTTTTTTCAGAGATTTTACATTAAAATATGTATTTTTTATTTTAATTTTATAAATGAATATTTTTATTTGGTTATTAAAGTGTATTATATGATTTAAGATATTTTCTTATATACGTGGAGATTTTGAAATGGCTGATAACAATGACATTTTTGTATTTTGTATACATATTGTATATATTTGGGGTGTATGTATTGTATATATGTGGGGTATAAGGGTGTTACAACAAATATATGTAAACTTATCAGAATTTATTAAATATATATATATATATATATATATTGAATGCTTATATTCAATTGTACAAAAAAGTGTGATCCACTGGAATTTAATTGTATTGAGTACTATGAAAGTGATCAACTAAACAAAAATGTTCAAAGTATTAAATTGAACATAGTGTTCAAAGTGTTAAATTGTAAGAAAGCATTCAAAAAGTGTTAAATCAATAAGTGAATTCTATTGAAAATATGAAAAACAAAATGAATTATGAAAGTTATTATAAGTTGTGCTTGGAATTATAAAGAGAGAATATAAATTATAAGCTGAAAATGTATTTGTTACAATTGTAAAGTTGATAATAGTTATATTTAATTTAATTTAATTTAATTTGAAATGTTAAAATACAAATAGTGCAAAGAATAGTAATGTTTTAATAAAAGTTTGTAATAAGATTATATTTTACTAATTATATTTACTAATTGAAAATATTTGATTTATTGACTTGTTTTGTCAATAATTAGATTTATTATTTGTATTAATTGATTTGTTTAAATATTAAGTAGCAAAATAAGAATATACAAATACCACTAAGCAATAAGCTTAGTGTGTTAGACTTTTTTGATACACATATAAGATGTATCAGAGCAGTGTTAACAATTGAAAAGCTAGGGTTTCAAAGATCAACTACAAAATATATGATGTCTTTTTGTAAAGTTTATTGTATTATATATTATTTATATTTTTCATAGTAGTATTGTGGTTTAAATGACAATTGTATAGTTATTGGTTAAGTTTCTATATTGTAAGTGTTGCAAGTACTGGATAGGATTCTTATTTATTCTAGAATTTGTGTTTACATTATAAGAATTTTATTGTGGAGAATGTATAGTAAAATATAGTTTATGATTTGGACTTGGATTTGTGATTGATTGTTGATTATTTGGAGAAATTGGAGTTGAATTTGTTTGCACGGAAGATAGAAGTGTTTTTTTCTGCAGGTGGAGTTAGGTTGAAGTAAATTTGGACAATGAATATTATAAAGCAGACTCTTCCGAAATTTTTAGTTGGACTGTTATTATAATATATTTTAAATTAGATATCGGATGGTTATAGAATTGTTTAGTATATAAAGTGGCATCTTCTGATAGTTCTTTGGTAGGATTGTCAAAGGGTGATGCATTTAAACAGTATTAAAGTCATAAGAACCATTCCACAAGGAGTTTAGGGTAAATATCACTGCTCACATATACATTTGTACATATAATAAATACAAATGAATGAAAATAAGAAAAAGCATATTAACAACTATCACTCACGAGCTTGACGAAAATATAATTAGCTCTTCTTAGAGTTTCAATGGAACATCTACTAGGAAGATGTGTGAACTAAACAAAAGTCAAGAATGTTAGAACAAGGTTAAACCAAATACAAACCCTTAAATCTATACTTGAATGACTATAAAGATTTTATCGAAGTTCGATAAATTCTTCCTTTACTAGAACAGTGTCTCCTAAAATAAAATAATAAATAAACACTTCTAAAATAACTTTCAAAGTTCATAATCACCAACATCAACTCATCTGTTGCAAGTAGACATTATTCATAGTTATTTAAAGCCATTTTAGTTAATCTTTAAGCATTTTTACTTAAGTTTCAATTGCCTTTTAGTTTTAATAAATTTATCTTAATTGTTGCTCACCTAGTTAATTTTTGTGGTGTTAGATCCTATTTTGATTAAGATAATTATTGAGGAAGCTTAGAGTATTCCGAAGTCAAAATATTGTTTGGAGGTGTTTAAGACCTGAAAAAGAATGAGAAGTGCATCTAGAGAGTTTTATCGCCCGCAATAGTGATTGTTGGGCAAACAATAGATTTCGCCACTTGGGGCAAAGATTTATGTCATCACCATTTGCGTATATGCTTTCAATTACATAATACCAAGATTTAGTTATCTGGATAGTTCTTCATGAAAGACTTGGGAAAAACAACTTATATATTATGATAAAGATATACAGAGATAGATCTAAGAAGTTGTTTGGGATTTCCAAGTCCATGCACATTAATACCATCTTAAAAAAGTATAACATAAAAAATTTCATAAGATTAATCCCATATATTAACACAGTGGGAGCTATCATGTATATCATGACATATACACATCCTAATGTGGCTTATGCATTGTAAGTGACTAGTCCATATCTAGAAAATCCTAGTGAGGAGCACTGGAAAATGGTTAAGACCATTCAAAAGTACTTAAAGAACTAAGATCAATTCCTTATCTATGAAAATTTTGAATGGAAACTATAAGGTTATTTCGATGCAAATTTGATTTTAGATAAAGATGACAATAAATCTATTTATGGTTATATGTTCACCATAAATTATAGTTTAGTAAGTTGGAAAAGTACAAACAAGCTATGGTAGCTAATTCGATGATTGAAAGAAAATTCTAGCTAAACTTGGAATAGCTTTGTAGACCCTTAATTTTAGCCTTAAGCTAGTCCAATCTCAATTAAAGCTAAAATAAGCCTGTTCAACCTTTAAAGCCTTAAAATTGTCTGATCCAGAGTTTGAATGGGTTTGGTTCAGCATAATTGGACATGGGCCATGCGGTGACATATTAGGCCTGCCCAATTTCATATGAACAACATCCATATGCAATCCAATTTGATATGGTTAGTCCATATCAAATTAAGCAAGGTTTAATTCAATATGGACGGGTTCCATGTCAAAATAAATTTTAATTCGACATGGTTCCTATTTTTGGACTTAATCCAAGCAGTGCTTAAATTAAAAATCTGGATTGAGCTCGGATTTAGCCCGATATTCACTGGGTTTAACCTAGTTTATTCTTATAAATAGGGAGCTTAACAATTAAACGAGCAGTGAGAATTATTAACAGAGGAATTAATACAGAAACACTAACAAGGATTAGCGAGAAACAAAGCAACACAATAATTAAAACACACACACAACAACTCAGAGGCAAGAATCAAACCTCTTTCACTTTGGTAGAGCCAACAAACAAAGGTATTCTCTCTATGTTTAATTCATTTAAATTCAATACAAGCTGCTTTAGTCATGATTTTAAGCACTGATTATATTTATTCTTCGTTCAGTAGCTCCTTTAGCTTATATTCATTGGTTTCAAATTCCCAATAGCTTATTTATTCATCATTCAATAGTTTAGTTAGCCAATATTCATTTGTTTTAAATGTCCAGTAGCTTAGGATTTAATTTAAACCTTTAATTTGATTACCCAAAACACTAGTCTGTATGCCTAATAACCAAAACCTTAATTTTCCCTTAAAAACCCTAATCTTATTTCCTAAAACCCTAATTTAGCATTTTATTTAAGAAACCCTAATTCATATATTAAAACTTTAGTTTTGCATATCTATTACTTAATGTAATATTAAAGCCTAGATTTGATCATTTAATTTGATAATGTATGCTTGTGATGGATTATTTATTTTTATTTATGATGAATGGTTGGATGTTTTAATTGGTTTATTTTGATTTCAAGAATATAAAAGGTATGTTTCCACCTTGTGGGTGCCTTATTTGTTAAGGGTCAATGTAATTTTATTTACTTTAAGTTTTGGGATTAATGTAAATGACATATTTTTACAAAATAGTGGGTGTTCTATTTTAGTTAATTTTGGACATTGGATATTATTATAAGGGCATGTTTTCATCTTGTATTGGTGCCCACTTTTGTGTTTGTTTAGACTCTCTTTGATTTTAATACAATGAATGTTTATTTATTTTGAATTTCATGTAGTATGGATGATATTTCAATAAGTTAAGAATTCAATAAGTTAAGGAGGCCGATTTCAATGAACCGGACATTATGGGGGTGCTGGGTCATTCTCACCCCCCCTCCCCTACATACTCAACTTTCCAAACCCAATAGGGGGTTGGAGATTCCTTAAGAATTGAGTCATCCACCCCTTTTTATTTTTTCAGCTCGTCCGGGTGGAGACTCTATTTTACTCTGGGCTTAGGCCGGTGTTCTCTAAGGCCCTAAACCCAATAGTGTCAAAGTATAAAGATCGAGCATCGCATAACCACTCATAGTCTTGTACCTTTTGGTATATACTTGCTATGAGAACTAAACATTTCAACCCAAAGTCTAAAGCTCATGTAACTAGTCTAGTAACTTTTTTTTAGGTTTTTACCCAAAATGTTTTTTTTTTACTATGATTGATATATCTTAGTTTGAACCATGACCTATTTGGTTTGTTCATTTTCTAATATGGCCTAATTATATTGTAAGCTTAAAATAGTTTTATTCCTTTAAGCCCAAAAGACCAAAATTATTTTTAAAAATTTTCAAGATGATCTTTGAATATGAAACTTTTCTAAAACGAGTAAAAAATTCTTATCTACCTCATGGCCCAAGTACAAAGCCCAAGATTCATTTTTAAACAAACTTTTTTTACAATGGGATTTGAAACAAAATTATTTTTCATTTTATTCAAATTAAAAATTTTCTTAACCTTCTTCTTAAACGAGATTACAACTATTTAGATCAATTATGGAATACCAAAAATCAATTATGGGCCTAATTTATACCAAAGATTGTTAATCATAGACTTGATTATTGCATGAATCATTAGTTATTTTTTTTCAAATAGGAGATCTATTTATGATAAACCTTTTAATTTAGTTTTGATCCACAATATAGCATAAAAATTATTTCCAGTTGATCCGACGGATTAAGGCTTAATTAATTAGAATTATCATGGATTGACTTCTATGTTTGAAAATATAACTATTGGTTAAACTATCCGAATAAGTTTTTTTAAAAATAAAATATCCTATGTTGATATTTTGTTGACTATATACCTAGAAAAAGAAACTCGTCATTCGTGTGTGGAAGATATAAGGTTGGAAGGAACGTCCTAATTATCTTTATTTATCTATTACTTATGCATCCATGCATACATACATGCATGCATTGCATTACATCGCATTGATCTTTTCTAGCTCACAAACCTGGATTACAACAGTTTAAGGGTTTATGACAATCTGACCTACGACGGTGACTCAGAATCCAGTAAAGGTTCAGCTAACTTCATACTAAGACCAATGGAACCTAAGCAAGTTCAGAAGATGGTGAATGGTGCCCTCAACTCCAAGATGGAAGAATTAAAGGGGGCTCTGGCTGAGACTATGAGAAGCCAACTTCTTTCACTATTAGAGGACAATAATGTTGAAGCATCTGCTAGTAACAAGAAGTAAAAGGACAAGGGAAAAGCCAAGGTAACGGAGGCAACTTCTGCTGAAGAGAAGGTAGTAATGAATAATGCTAATTGGGATATGTACTTCCAAGACCAACAAGCAAAGCTAAAAGAAAAGAAGGTTAGAGAGAAGACTAAGTCTGCTGGTTTTGAAAAAATGATTATTGATTTAGAGAAGAAGTTTGAAAAGAAGTTGAAGGATGAGGAAGTGTTAGAGGTGGACAAGCTATTTGAGCAAGGTGAAGAAGTTCCTTACAAGTTCAAAATGCCTTCTTTTGCCAAATTTGATGGAACTAAAAATCCTCATTTGCATGTCAAGTAATACATCACTGCGATGCAGTCTGCTAGGGCTATTAAAGCTCAAACCTTAAGGTAATTCATGCTCTCATTGGGCCCTCTTGTGTAAAACTGGTTCAATACCTTGGAGGAGAACACCTAAAAATATTGGGATCTACTGTACAAAAGCCTTTATTCAGTAGTATGGGTACAATATTGAGTTGGAAGTGACCCTGATGGAGGTGAAGACCATCTGACAGAAGCAGAACAAGAATTTTATTGACTATGGGAAGAGGTAGAGAAGTAAGGCTGCTCTTCTAAAAAAAGGCCAGATGAGTCCGACCATATTCGAATGATTAAGAGGTGTCCTACCTAGTCTGCATGAATGGATGTCTCACACTCTCATAAGGGATTTCAAAGATATTCTCCAAGCTGGCTTACAGATAGAAGAATGAGAACGAGAGAAGAGCCATTTTTTTTTGGAAGAAAGAATGAGAGGGGGGAATTATCAATATGGTAGCTAGAGTACAAAAAATGCAGTAGATGTTAATACAACTGGTCAAGCAAATAGAAGACAATTTTCAAAGTTAGGAAAACCTTTGTCTTGGGTTTTCAACAAGTTACATAAAAAGGGGTTATTACAGTCGTTGGCTCCTTGACCGCTACACGATCCTCTAACATCAAACTTTGATGCCAAGGCTTTTTGTCAATTTCATTAAATGTAAGGGAATGAGATAGATAAAGGTGCTCAATTAAGGTGTGAGATCCAAGATTTGATTAACAATGATAGGCTAACTGAGCCCGATAAGCTCAACACCAAGAGTAATCCTTTGCCTAAATTTAGAAGAGTTCCTCCACGAGCAACCTTCATGGTAGGGGGAGGATTGGAGGAAGATTTTGTCTTATCATCCTTTCTAGATAAGAGTGTAGAAGATGTGAAGATAGAAAAAGCTCAATTTAACAAACCTCCCTTGGCTTGAGTGTTGCTCATTTTATTTTGCTTTCTTTGGAATTTAACTGGAACAATTATGTTTTTCAAATTCAGATTGTTTGAATAACTTACTTTTGGTGCATTTATAATTTATTGGTTTTTGATATTCTAGTGCTCAACCAATGACGAGTCTAGCTTGATATTCATGAATTAGTGTATCTATGAATTATAATTCAAATGACTTTACTAAGTGAGGAAATTTTTATATTGCATCGAGCTGTGTATGCTTACTTAGAGAGGGCTCCTGCATGATTACCTTTGTCTAGGTCCTAGTCAATCTTATAAAAAATGCTTTGATGAACTTTCAAGGCAAAATTGAACTCTGCTTATTTAAGGAAGAGATGATCTAGGCATTGTTTGGTAAGCCAAGAACTAGTATCCACCCTATTAACATCAATTTCTAGTTTATCCCTTTGAGCCTTCATAAAATTTTAGCTTACTTTTCATTGGCTTATAAACCCAATAACCTACCCTGAGCTATTGTTATACTTTTGACAAGTCTGATTATCACTAAACTACCAAGGGGAAAGAAGATTAAGGAAAAACTTGTATTATCAAGACCATAAGGATAGTTAAAGTTTATCTGATCTGGATCTAATATCTCAAACCTATAACATCAGGGTAACAAAGGATTCATCCTCACTAAAGTATACTTATGCTACTCCACTCATCCATTATCAGAAACACAAGTTGGTACAGAAGAGATAACTCTTTTAGAGATAGGACCTAAAAAAGAGAAAAGAAAAAGAAGTTAAAGTCAAAAAAAGGAAAAAGAAAAAGAAGAAAAAAGGCAAAAAATAAAAAATAAAAGAGAAGAAGAAAAATAAAAAGAAGAAGGGGGAAGAATAATAGGGTTTTAAACTTTTTGCAAAAGTAAAGGTCATTATAATCAAATCCATATTTCTACTAAAAAGATAAGCTCTATCTTTTCATGAAGTAAGATTTCAAGTTCTATTTTTCATGAAGCAAGATAACAAAATACCTAGAAAATAAAAGTGATGCCCAAAGTTTAAGAAAACCTCTAATAGTATACAGTTTCAACAAGAAGTTTATAGTGCGAAGGTTTGTCAACAGTGTCAGATCAGCTCTAATCTAAAAATAGCCTTCATTTAACCCATGTCCCTTATAGACCCCATTTCAAGCTTATTAAAGACTTGTTGATCTCTCTTGGTACATAGAGACTATTAGTGGAGATAGTTTGAATAAGCATGCATATGAGATAAATAATATTTAAATTAAATAAGACCTTTGGCCAAGTAATGTATATATACCTATCTGAAGTGTAATAGTTCTTACTTAAATAGAAATAATTCCCAAGTTTAGTACGGTAACTAGGGTTGTCATGTTATAGCTACATTAATTTGGAAAGTCGAGTCCTGAGATACAATGACACTGACTTGAAAAGGCTAAAATATGATTTTAAGATTTAAAAAAAATATTTTTGTCATACAAATCCTTCAAGTTAAGGGAAGTATGTTGCATTGTCAAGCTTCAAAGGACATAATGGGCAAAAGAGGGATAATGAAAGGATCACTTGTAAGGTCATGTCATGAAGTACCAACCAAATGGATGTCTCTCGTGTCTCTACCCTGTTGGACCCCCGTTAATCATACTTTGTACATCTAGAAGATAAAATCCATAAATGTAAAGTCTTCTGATGTTCTAATGCAAGACCTAAACAAGCATATGGAATGATTCAATGGAAGCACTTCAGTTGATCGTCTCAGTTTGTGAGTCAGTGAAACCACTATAAGTATTATTCATGCATATCATACATCCATGAGCATATCATAATGTATTTTGTTGTCTTGTATTGCCTATTCATTGTCAAAATGAACAACAAAACATTGCAAAGAAAATATGATACTAGAAAGAAGAGATGCATGCTTATGCAAGAAACTAGATGATACAAACATCAATCAGAGCCTGCATGGGAATAAAATTACTAGTTTGAGCCTACACAGTGGGCAAAACTTATCCTTTTCAATTTTGAGTTTATTCATGGATAAAATATTTTCAGACTCACTTTCAATATTTTTCCACACATGGGGGCAAAGAGAGGATAAGAGGACTAGCTAAAAAATAGTTGATTTTTTTTACAAAAGGAAGAGAATGGAATAAGAATAAGGCAAGAATCCCAAAAGAATGAAGACATAAAAAGACAAAAGATTAGTCCAGTTAGAAGAGCTGAAGTCAATGCAAGACAATCTCCAAACCATAAAGATCCATTTTGAAGGATAAAAACCCAATCTCTAAAGGATAAAAATCCATTTTTGAAGAGTAAAGACCCAATGTCCAAAGGATAAAGATATGTTATAAAGGGTGAAGACTCGATATTTGAAGATTCATTGTGAAAGAAGAAGACATGAAGTTGATGGCTAGAAGAAAGATAAAATTCCCAGATGGAAGAAGGTCGGCAAAATCCATTGAAGAATGGAACCAATTGGCTAGAAGAAAGCCCGAATTCTCAAATGACAAAAGGACAATCAAGCTAGAAGTGCTTAAATCTTAGGTCGAGTGCCCAAATCAAATCCAATCTCGGGTCAAAAACCAAAAATCTAATTTGGTGTCGACAACCCAAATCCAATCTAGGTTCGACAACCAAAATCTAATCTCAGGTTGAGAATCTAAATTGAATCTAGGATCGAGAATCCAAATTCAGTCTCGGGTCAAGAACCCGAATCCAGTCTAGGATCAAGAATCCAAATCCAGTCTCTAATCGAGAACTCAAATATAACTCTTGGGTTGAGAATCCAAATCAAGTCTAGGGTCAAGATCCTAAATTTAGTCTTGTGTTGAGAATCCAAATTTGGTCTCGGGTCGAGAACTCAAATCTAGTCTCGGGTCTAGAACCAAACTAATCAAGTCTCATGTCTAGAACCCAACTAACCTTAGGTCTAGAACCCAACAAATCTAATCTCGGGTCCAGAGCTCAATCCAGTTTCGGGTTCAGAACCCAACCAATCCAGTCCAATCTAGGGTCGACAACCCAAATCTAGTATTAGGTCAAGAATTTAAATCGAATCTAGGGTCGAGAACCCAAATTCAGTCTTGGGTCGAGAACCCAAATCTAGTTTAGGATCGAGAATCCAAATTCAGTCTCTAGTCGAGAACCCAAATATAACTCTTGGGTCGAGAATCCAAATCAAGTCTCGGGTTGAGATCCTAAATTTAGTCTTGTGTCGAGATCCAAATTCGGTCTCGAGTCGAGAATCCAAATCTAGTGTCGGGTCTAGAACCAAACAAATCAAGTCTCAGGTCTAAAACCCAACTAACCTTGGGTCTAGAACCCAAAAATCTAATCTCGGGTCCAAAACTCAATCCAGTCTCAGGTTCAGAACCTAACCAATCCAGTCTCGGGTCCAGAACCCAACTAACCAACCTCGAATCCAAAATCCAAATCAATCCCATGGGTTCAAAACCCATCTCTATCCAAAATTAGCCCAAAGTCATATTACTTTTCACTCTCTGACTGAATTTAAGATCGTTCAAGCAGGAGGCAAACTGTAGACCCTTAATTTTGGCCCTAAGCTAGACCGATCCCAATTAAAAAAGGCCTAGTCAAGATCAATCCATTCTTAATTGCTTAAACCTACTTTAAAGCTTTTAATTATATTGGTCCAGTTTTATAAGGCCTAAAATAAGCTAGTTCAACCTTTAAAGCCCAAAAATAGTCTGATCCAGAGTTCGAATGGGTTTGGTTCATCATAATTGGACATGGGCCATGCAGTGACGAATTAGGCATGCCCAATTCGATATGGACAAAATTCATATTGAATTGGACTCATCCAATTCGATATGGATGTTCCCTATTAAATTGGATTTTGTATCCAATTTGATATGGACACCATCCATATCGAATTAAATAAGGTTTAATTCGATATGGACTAGTTCCATGTCAAAATAAATTGATTTTAATTTGACATGGTTCCTATTTTTGGACTTAATACAAGCCGTGCTTAAATTGAAAATCCCGATTGAGCTAGGATTTAGCTCAGTATTGACTGGGTTTAACCTAGTTTTTTCTTATAAATAAGGAGCTTAACAATTAAACGAGCAGCAAGAATTATTAAGAGAGGAATTAATATAGTAATACCGATAAGGATTAGCGTGAAACAAAGCAACACAATAATTAAAATACAAACATAACAGCCAGGAGGCTAGAATCAAAACTGCCCTCGATTGCACTTAACCTCTAGCCAAAAATTAAGTATATTCAGGCAGTCAGCTATGTGATCTCTTTCACTTTGGTGGAGCCAACAAATGAAGGTACGCTCTCTATGTTTAATTTATTTAAATTCAATACAAGCTGTCTTAGTCATGGTTTTAAACACTGATTATATTTATTCTTCGTTCAGTAGCTCCTTTAGCTTATATTTAGTGGTTTCAAATTCACAGTAGCTTATTTATTCATCGTCCAGTAGTTTAGTTAGCCAATAGTCATTTGTTTCAAATGTCCAGTAGCTTAAGATTTAATTTAAACCTTTAATTTGATTACCCAAAATACTAGCTTGTATGCCTAATAACCAAAACCCTAATTTTTCCTTAAAAACCCTAATCTTATTTCGACCCTAATTTAACATTCTAATCTTTAAGAAATCCTAATTCATATATTAAAATCTTAGTTTTGCATATCTATTACTCAATGTAATATTAAAGCCTAGATTTGTTCATTTAATTTGTTAATGTATGCTTGTGATGGATTATTTATTTTTATTTATGATGAATGGTTGGATGTTTTAATTGGTTTATTTTTTATCTTAAGAATGTAAAAGCCATGTTTCTACCTTGTGAGTGCCTTATTTGTTAAGGATCAATGTAATTTTATTTACTTTAAGTTTGGGGTTAATATAAAGGAAATATTTTCACCAAATGGTAGGTGTCCTATTTTGATTAATTTTGGACATTGGATATTATTGCAAGGGCATGTTTCATCTTGTATGGATGCCCACTTTTGTGTTTGTTTGGACTATCTTTCATTTTAATACAATGAATATTTATTTATTTTGAATTGTATGTAGTATGGATGATGTTTCAATAAGTTAAGAATTTAATAATATTTAAACCTAAAAAGGAGGCCAGTGCCAATGAACCGGGTGTTGTGGGGGTGGTGGGTCATTCTCATCTTCCCCATACATTTCTAACTTTTCGAACCCAATAGAGTGTTGGAGATTTCTAAAAAATCGAGTCATTCACCCCTTTCTATTTTCCCAATCCGTTCAAGTGGCAACTCAAATCTCTCCAGGTTTAGGCCCGTGTTCTCTAAGGCCCTGAGCCTAACAGTGTAGAAGTCATAAGAACTATTTCACCTAAAGAGGAAGCGAAAATCCCCCTCACAAGCTCCTTTAATAGAAGATACAATTCCACTATTATGTGATAATAATGAAGTTATTACTCAAGCAAAAGTACTGAAATCACATAAAAAATCCAAACCTATTGTAAGGAAGTATTATTTAATTTGACAAATCATTGTACATGGAGACGTCAAATTTCAAAAGGTTGATACAAAAGTAAATGCAACAGATTAGTCCACTAAAGCTCGTGGTGCAAAGGAGTTTGACAAGCATAAGTGGAAATTATGAATGAAATATATGATCAATTAGGGTTTTAGGTGATATACCCTAGATCCAATTTTTCATGCATGTAATAACTTGATCAAATTTTAATTACTATTATATCGATTGATATATGATTTTAGCAATTTTATTATCATATTTATAATTGGATTAACATGATATTGTCCTTGATTAAATTTTAAGACTTTTCATCACAATAGAGTCAAGTATTTTATAATTTAATTTAGGCTAAATATATATGTAGCCCCATGAACTTATAGTTTTTAGTCACTTTACCCCCCCTGAACTTTCATTAAATCCACTTTACCCCTTATACTTGCCTATTTTTTCCTAACAGACATTTATATTAATGAATACTAGTCACTTTATCCTTTGTATTAGTAGATTTTGTACCAAATAGATACATTTGTGATTTGATGTGACTCAACATGACTCAACAAGTATGTGTTTTAAGTTAAGAAACACATGAATTTAGGGGGTTATATAGTTAAATTGAAAGTTCAAGGGGGGTAAAGTGACTAAATATTATAAGTTCAAAGGGTTATATAGTCATTCTAGGACCTTTATAGGATAGGTCTTGCCTACGCAGATCGACCCAGTTTTGCCCTTATAAATAGGGATCCTCCTTTTTTTTAAAAAAAAAAGGGTTTGAAAATTTTTAGCCAATTACTCCAAAAAAATTCAAAAATTCTACATACATAGGCCAATTCAATTTTTCATCAAAAAATTGGTTTTTAAATTATTTTTTTCTATTAAATTGTACTCCATAAATTTCTTTTCTTCATAATAAGTCAGGAAATTCTATTAAGTCAAAGGCTGCATTAAGGGGTGAAAAAGCACTTCAAACATCAAGTTAATCAAGAGGCAATCTTCAAAAAGGTATTTTTTTTTCTTAAACACTTTTTTTTTTCAATTTGGTAACATAACTAAACCCTAACTAAACCCTGTTCTTTGTAATTAAAGGTGCGAACTACTTACTGGGTTGATTCTTAGATAAATGAAATAAGAAATCATACTTAGAATTTTACTCTAGGTAGCAAGCCCTTTAAAAGCCATGAAATTGTTTTTT
This sequence comes from Garcia nutans, assembly GCA_947685225.1. Classification (NCBI taxonomy): domain Eukaryota; kingdom Viridiplantae; phylum Streptophyta; class Magnoliopsida; order Malpighiales; family Euphorbiaceae; genus Garcia; species Garcia nutans. The sequence goes on along the minus strand of CANTUV010000024.1, from coordinate 6,252,121 downwards.
TTTAATTAATTAAATTATTTTATTTTATTTTTATTTGCTTGATAATTTTTAATTTGTTCTTTATTTTCAATTCATTGTTATACCATTACTACTTTATTTCTATTTTTTATTTTATTTGTTTTTGAGGATTTGTGCTTAGTCATACCCATACGGGATGAGCTAATACTCTTCTGTGAATGTATTTTCAAAGTTGTAATAATTTAGTTGGGGATCTATGGTTGATCCAGAATCCATAAATTCTAGAGTCAAAGCTCCCCTATGTATCCAATATTAGGGTCTTAACTTTTAATTTTAATTGCATTATAGATGTCATATTTTATTTTACCCATACAATAAATTAATTGTCATTCATATTTAGGTCATTACATGAAAGTAAATCTTTTCATAAAAGTTAAGATTTAGTTAAAGGGAAAATATTTTATTACTTAAAACTTTGCTTGAAAATCTGGCTTTAAATCCATCGTGATTGGTTTTAGGTTAGTGCCTTTTGAGTTCAAAATTATAATTTTCATGGAGTCAAATAAAAATAAGTTTTTTCCTTAAATTTACCCAAAAATAAATAATTTGAGGTGAGAACTCTCCGATTAGCTTTTAAAATAAAGTCATCCTTTTTTTAAGAATAAAAATTAGATTACTCCTTTCAAAATAAAAGAATAACTATTTTTAAATAAAAGATCTCTTTAAACTTGTGCTTACCAAAGCGAGCAGAGAGCGTATGAGTGTGGTATTATGTGAGTTCAAACTCAAATGAGCATTTCACTGGGGAATCAAACTAGGTTAAAACTAGGCCGGACTCAATGCTGGAGCGAGGCCTCATAGTTGGCGACTTCATTGGGGAATAAAAATTTCAGGCTTCTTTTCAAGTAATGCTATATTTCCCTTTAGCTAAATCTCCTCTTTTCATCCATCATACATAAGAGTTCATTACCCTTAGTTTTAGGAAATTCTTAGGTAGCAAGTAACATAAACCTGACAACCTTTATTAGGTATGCTGGGGCATAGCAAAAGCATCCAACCCGCTATGAATCCTTAATCATTTTGAGGTTTAATGGACATGTAGTATTGTTGGACCCATGCCATATTCTTTATCTGACATGTGGTTAGGTATATAGTTGTCCTAGTGTGATGGGACCCTTTGGACCAAACTGCCCTCTTATTCATGTAAAGACCATAGATCTTACTTTGAACTATAACAACCTTATATCATGGTCATGAAGCCATTTTCATTCATGCATACATGCATACCATCAAAACCTTAAAAAACCCTTAAACATTAGGGCACCTCTTCCTTAAAACAAAACATAAGCCACATTAGCCTAACAAATCAACAAAAAAACTAAGCAACATTGGCTTAACCCATCAAACATCGACCCAAGCCATATTGGCTTAACTATCAAACATAGACCTAAGCCACATTGGCTTAGCCCCTCAAAATATAAATCTGAGCCATATTAGCTTAGCCATTACCCATAAGCCACATTAACTTAGCTATCACTATGAACTTAAGCTACATTGGCTTAAACATGAACCTAAGATGGGTTAACCCTTTAAACATAAGCCTATGCCACATTGGCTTACCAATCACACATAGACCTAAACCGCAATGACTTAACTTAGGCCTCATTGGCTTACCCTTCATACATAAACCTAAGCCGTATTGGCTTAACCCCTCAAAACATAAACCTAAGCCACATTGGCTTAACCAATGCACATAAGCCATATTGGTTTAGCTATCACATATAGACCTAAACTACACTAGCTTAATTATGAATCTAAGCCATAATGGCTTAACCCTTTAGACATGAACTTAAGATGGGCTAACCCTTAAGCATGAACCTAAGAAATTGAGTGGACATGGATCACTCGAACCAAGCTTAAAGGAGCTAAAACACCCTAGCCACATGTCTTGAGCCTTTAGGGACACACCCAACCTTATTAATCCGAGCCACAATGGCTCGAACCATTAGGACCATTTCTAGCTTCACTCATCCATGTAGCTCCAACCATTAGGGACCATACCCAGTCTCACCCAGCCATAATGGATCACCATATCTTAGCCACATGGCTCATCTTTTGAGAGTATACCCATCTTACCAATCACAATGGCTCTTTATCCTAGCCATATGGCTTACCTTTTGGGAACACACCCATCCAACATAGTCATAATGGCTCACCATCTAACCTAGCTACATGGCTTACCTTTTAACCCAACCAAATTAGTCATAATGACTCACTATACAACCTGGCCACATTACTCACCATTTGGGAACACACCTATCCAACTTAGCCACAATAGTTCACCATCTAAACTAACTACATGGTACACCTCTTGGGACCATACCTATCCAACCTAGACACAATGACTCCTCATCCAACCTCACCACTTGACCACATGAACCATACCTAAGCCATGGACCACATCCCAAGCACTTAGATACTTGACCATATGAATCACATCCATGTGAACTACTCTAAGTCATGGACCACAACCCATGCACCTAATCACTTGGCCACATGAACCATGCCTATGCAAACCATATTAGAACAACCACATAGTAGCTTAACTATATGGACCAAGCCTCGCACACCTGAACATTCAAACATGGACCAAATCCCATGCCCCTAGCCATAAAGCCAAACCATGCGGACTAAGCCCTATATACACAACCATTGACCACATAGACCAAACTTTATAGCCATATCATATGGACCACACCCTATATGTCCAACCACCTTAACATATGAACCATAATTAAACCATGTCCTATTGACTGAGGGTTTGACCATAACTAAATTAAAAGCACCATCTAGCCTGGCCTACATATGGGCCATTGACCATGAACCATTCACACCATTCCCTTGCCAACTGGGCCCATATGTGCAAACCTTTACACATAAACTTGACCTATTTTTCCTGTTGATCAATCCAATCCTTCTCAAAGACCTTACTAACCTAGCCCTTTTCATGAAAAGGTACCCATGGTCTAGCAAGGAAATAGCACTGAGATGCCCCCTTACCTTGAAGCTTTCCTTAAGAAATAAGAAGACGACTTTCGCATAGCCCTCATTGCCCAGCAAGATCATTTTACCAACCTCCTCAAGAAGCAAGAGGAGAATTTTCATATGGCCTTTGCAACCCATCAAGCTCATTCCACCAGTCGCCTCAAAGAGCAACAAAGAATTTTAGGCAATACTCATTGCACAACAAGCTTGTGTTACGAGGATCTTCAAGAAGTTAGGGGAATATGGTGAAGCCACCACTACCTTGAGCATCTAAAAGGCCAATTTCAAGAACATCTTACTTAATTATTTGGAGGCTCAATACCAGTCCTCAAATAAGTTAGAAAAAACCAACAAAGCAAATTAATCTAGCAGGTAATGAGGAAGCCACCCAAAAGGCTTCCTAAGCAAGCATTAACCATTCTTCTTCATTGGAACACTTTCAAGGTGAAGAAAATAGCTCCAACCATCAGGAACTCATAGGATGTGACAAAACAACAATAGGACATCCCAAGATGGGCAAGCATTTTAAGAAGAGCAAGACTGAAGTCGGTTGAAAGAAGAAAAGGGAATTTACATATTTAGGAATGCTGCTAAGCCAAGCCTATGGAAGAGATTTGGAGGCTGGTCTAGTGACACCTCTAGAACCAAACAAGCCACCATGCCCTTTACCTAAAAGCTACAATATCAATGAATATTGTGCATACCACTAAGGAAATATAGGATTGATGAATGCAAGAGCCTGAGGCACATAATTCAAGACCATATTGATGAAGGGGTGATCATTCCACCCAAGACATCCAAAACTTGTATCCTTTCTCAACCACCATTAAGGGTAGGCTAAATATGCCTTGATTAAATAGATCGCCCCACAACCACTAAAATGTCAATTGCATTCCCTAACCAAACTTGGAAAATGACCCCTTTCATGCCTAACTTCCAGAGACCTTTTAGCAACTAGTACTATAAGAAGGCTATGTCCTAGTCTAGTCCAAGTCTAAGCTCATGTCAGATACCAAGCCAAAGTCAATAATTGAGTCCAAGTCTTAAAGAGATCGAGTCAAATCTCGAACCAATTAAAGTCAAAGTCAAAATTTAGTCCAAGTCCAATTCAAAGTCTGAATCTAGTCTAAGCCTATATCAAAATTCAAGGCTGCAAGTGTCAATTTCTTTTGTAATATTCCATTTATTAATGAAAAAATAGAATTTTCTTTCTTCATCTTCTAACCAATGTTAAAAAAAATAACAACATCATCAAATAATAATCTTGGCATCACACAATCATTAAATAATAAAAAGGGATCGACCCTCTAAAAGAGTTTACAAAGATCAAGATTGTGAAGCTTGAAGTTACATGGTTCTCTCTAAGTCAACATTTTTTTTAGCATCACTTTAGTTCTTTTTAAATAAGAGAAAAAGAAGAAGAAAAAGGAAAGGGGGAAATTCATCACACCTTGGCACAGAAAGAGAGGTTACAATATCATCATAGTTCCTCCAAATCAATATCTCTTAGAGCATGAAAAAAAAAGTCACCTCACTGGAGAAGTTGAAGATCCAGCACTACAAACTAATGAGGCATTCAAAGGCATCAACAAAGCTATCAAGTCAGCCTAGCAAAAAATAGTTAACGATAACTCAAATTGGCTTAAGTGCCCAACCTTTACATCATAAAGCTATAGGAACTCCATGCCCACTCCTATAAGAGCAACATCTAGTTACATGGATAGCAACCATCCCATCGATTCAAACAGAAATAGGAGAAGTAATGCATTTAGGGCTATATACAAAATTATCCCAACACTTCAATATAAGGGTTACCCAAGATCCCTTGAAGCAACTACATGACAGTCCATAATTTCTCAAACATGCATTGTTCAATAGAGCTACCATCTTTGCAGACTTAGATGGGATCAACTCAAAATAAGCACTACACAGACCAGATTCTCTTTCAAATACAACTGATATGAAGGTAGCCCTTATTGGGATTAGTCCAAAGGATATCAAATAGTTTCATGCCAAAGTATTATAAAATAAAATAAAATAAAATAAGCTTTCTAAGTTGAAAACTTGAAAGGGCAATTTAGGAAAACATTAGAAGAAGCTCGTCGAGTTGAAAACACGAAAGGGTGAATCAGGAAAAAATTAGAGCTAAAATAAAGTTGTTCCAACAAAGACTTGTCAAATTGAGTCTAAAACCAAAAAACATCAATGAAGTCAAACAATCACACCCCCAGGGGGCATACCCCATAAACCATCATTCAAACCTTAGGTGTAGGTGTAGCCTCGTCCCTAGTGTCTCCCTCTAATCCAGTCACCGAAGTTTAATAGTTGTACCTTCTCAAAGAGCTATAAACCAAAGACATATAACCGCCTAAATTGTTACACCTCCAAACCTCATCACTAAATAAAATCACCAAACCTTACTAATCATTTCCACTTGGATCATCATCTCAGAAGGAAAAGAAAAGCTTATCTCATAAATGACCAAGACCATATCATCACCCTTCAGTAGAAGAGGCATTCAATAAATGATACTTGGATCACCAACCTTATTTTCCTATGCAAGGGGCAAGGCATAATGGTTTATCAAGGATTGACAAAGAGCTCATTTCTCTGGAAACCATTCATTAAAGGAAAAATCAAGCCATCTTCAAATGTAAGGTGAATTTCACAAAACTGGGGCCTTCCTTAGACAATCCAGATAACCAAACCGGCTTCACAAACCAAAAAGAAAAAAAAATAGTCAGCTAAATCATTAACCTTAAACCATACTTGGACAAAGCCTAAGCAACCTCCCTACCTTATTAACCATAATCCAAACCATCTTTATAGACCAAAAAAAGAAAACCAATATGCTAGACCATTAACCTTGAACCATACTTAGATAGCCCAAGCAATCTTTCCACCTTACTACCTAAATTCTTCAGAGGCAAAACCCATAACCAAAATAACCATGATTCAGGCCATCTTTATAAGACCACCAAATAAGTTTTCATTTAAATCCAGAAACCCATTTTGGCATAGCTTTCCAAAATCATGATCCTCTTATATACCATACCAAACTAAGACCAAAGTCTTAAAAATCAAACCAGTCAATTCAAGACCTAACAATCTTGCCTAAAGGGCATAGCCAGACTCCAACCTTCATGTCCTGATAGCTAAGGGACCAATGACATAACCATACTCCCAGGATAAGCCAAATGCCAAATCTGACCTAAGCTTTCAAAATTAAGCACACCCAAACCAAAGCTTGATTGGAGCCCATCCAAGAAAATTGCATTTATAATGCCCTAATTTTTATTGAATCTATTTATATATTAATTAGTAAGAGATTGATGATGGTTTAGATAGGAGTGATACAGATATATACAACATATAAATAACATATAAAGAGGGTAAGAGTAAAGTGGTAAAAGAGTAAAAAAGTAGAAAAGTTGAAATATAAAATAATAATATTTTATATAAAAATCCTAAATAAATAATATATAAATACTTAGTGGAAAAATATGAAACAGTAAAATATTTTCTAGAAATTTCATTTTTTTCTTCTTCCTTGTGCTCTTCTTGTGGCCAACCTTCATGGTTAGCAAAGAGGTGATTTCAATTCTTCAAATTATCAAGAGTTTAGTTAGTTTTTCATAAGGAGTGAAGAAAGCTTGGGTTTTAATTCAAGTAACAAGTAAGTTTCTTCAAACTTTAGTGATTTGGAATGATATTGGCTATAGTTAGAGTTAGTAATTAAATATTGGGTTTTTATAAGGGGTTTAGTTAATTCTATTTTTGAGGAGGTTAAAAGGGGTTTATAGTTATTCATATAAGTTGTTAATACCATTTTTGAAATTATAAATTTATTAGGTATTGATTGAGTTAATTGATGAAAATAAGAGAAGAAAGTAGAAAAAGTGAAGTTGTTCCTTTAATTAGAGCTCTAAAAAGGTAAGCATATACTTAGATAATGCTCTTATATTTGGTTTGTATCATCCTAAGTTGGTATGGGTGTGTTATGTTGATGAAAATAGGGTGAAAGAGTGAATCTATATTGCCATAGGCATGGCCATGCAGTACCATGATCATGGGCTTTGAGGTGGAGCTGTTTCATGTGAAAATGGTGAAGAAACAGAAGCAAAATGAATGCCATGGGCATGGCCCTTGAATGGCAAGACCATGGGGGTGTTCAAATGTGATTTGCAACTTCGTTTCACATCACACGGGCATGGCTATTGAATGCCACGGCCATGGGGTTGATTTGTTGATGTTTATTATCGTATTTCACACTATATGGATGTAGTAAATGGCTTGCATAGCTAAGTCTTTATATATATTATATTAAAAATGTATTTGTGATTATAAAGTGGAGAATTATGATAAAATATGTTGAATATGTTAATTGTTGATGAATTAATGAGTTACATGGTGAAAAACTCATATATGCATAGTGTGAAATGTTGTTTGTTGTCTTATACTTTATCTAGTTGGCAGAAGGTTGCATTTGGTGATTGACATGCCATACGTGATGGAGTGAGACTCTGGGTATCATAGAGATGTTACCACACCCATGAGCAAGACACATGAGGTGTCATACTAATGATTACGCTGTGGATAAGACACTGGGTGTCATAGATGTATTTACGACCACTAGCGAGATATAGAGGTGTCATTATTGATGAGATAGGCTAAAGAATTGATTCTGAAACTAGGTTATTGTATAAGATTGTTGGGCCCAATGCATGATGATTGTTTATGTTTGTTTATATAATAAAGATGAGAATGTATGTAACATTAAAACCTTATGCATGTTCATATACATTTGTCATAGTAATATTGCATTATTAAGTATATACTACTGAGCTCTAGGCATAGTGCTATTTATTTATCACGTAGGTGACAGGATAAAAGCTGGAAGTCCTTCCAGACCAGGATACGTCTAGTTAGAGGTTAGATACTAGAAGCCTCTGGTTGCCACATATCAAACTTAAGCATAGCATGTAAATATACTTTTGTGTTGATGTATATGTAATATCTATTTTGTAAAATATAAAGAATTGAAACATGATTTAAAGATGTTTTATAAATAAGTAATATCATGTTCTCATATTTATGAATGTATGTATGAAAATATGGAATTTTGGGATGTGAGTGTATTGTTTAAAATTTTAAATACTAAACTTTTAATTTAATATTGATAATTAACAGTGAATAGTGATAAAAATGGCATGGATAAGTGAAGTAAATAGTGAATCATAAAATTTACTGAAGAAATTATATACTTTTATGGTTATACGAGATTAAAAATTGAATTAGAATCAAAGGTTAAGAGTGAAGGCGCACCGTAGTTAAAATGAGATTGGCCACACTAGATTAAACCATATATATATATATTGGACATGTGTGTGTATGTGTGGAAACTTGTTCTTCTTTCTTCTTTCATCTTCATCCATACATATCATCACCTTCACCACCAAAACTTCTTTCTTCCTTCTTTACAAAACTTTAGCCAAAATATAAGAGGAAATCATATCTAATTATACGTTTTTAGAAGAATAAGCTGGAAAAGTTGAGATTATCAACAATTGATTAAAAAAAGAGATTTTAAAAGAGGTATATGTTTATGTATTTTAATTTGTAAATATTTGAATTTCTATGAGTTTTAATATTTGAATTGATTGATTGAGTCATTTATAATGAATTATTTCTTGAAAATATTGATTAAATTGATTGATGAGTGAAAAATGGATTAAAAGAACTTATATGTTGTGAGTATGATTCTTAATTCAATCTTTATAAGAATTGGGTAGTTTGATGTTGTTTTAGCCATAAGTGATAATTGAAAGCTTGATTAATTGAAGTTTGAGTAAAGTATTAGATGTAGACTCTTTTTATGTCAAAAAAATTAGATTTGATTCATTTTTATCATAGGTCTTGAATATATTGAGTTAAAATGGTTAAGTGTGCGAAATACATAATTTTTACATGACACGGCCATGTCACTGGGCGTGTCAACAATGCTATTTTTCAATGATTGATGACATGGCCAGTGACATAGCCATGTCACTAGGCATGTCGTAGCTACTATATTGCAAGATAAATGAAACACCCGTGACGTTAGGCATGTCAAAGCTTCTGTAAAATGGGCAAATGACACGGTCATTGACACACCCATGTCGATGGGCATGTCACTTAAAGAAATTTGCCCAAAATAGCTCTTTTTCTTGTCTTTCACCTGTGATTGCGGCCTAAATGACTGTAAGGTCTTAAAGTGTAAAGGATTTTTGAAATTAACCCTAATAAGTAGTGTAACAAATTTATTTTGAATATATGATAAATATGTGTGATACTAAGTGTTGATCAAAGAATTATTCTATTAAAGTGCTATACATAATTTAATGTTAGTTAAAAACTAATGAATTGCCCAAAACATACTGATTTTAAATCTAGCTTGGAATTGAATGGCTAGCCAAAGAGAGGATATCCAAAGTGATGTGGGCACTCTGTGCCATCAATGGATACTCTGTGTCACCATATTTAGTGGGCATCCATGCTATAGTGGGTCATTGGCCAAATTTTATACAGTGAGCATTAAATTATCAACAGTGACCCGTTATTCAAACCTAGGATCTGAGTTCAGTGTGTATGGGCATAATTAAAGAAGTTATCTATATTGAAAATAATGTGTTATATGATTATTGTTAAATTAATCGATTCTGAATTTAGTCCTGTTTAGTATTTCAAGTTTCAATGAATTTATTAATTTCTTTATTTAATGTTCTAAAAGTAATAATTTCAATTGTTTTTAAATCATTTTATATATAGTTCTCTTTCATTTAAATTTTCTTGCATATTATAAATACAAAAGAACCACTAAGCTTTGCTTAGCCTGTTAGAATTATTTTTCTGAAGCGCAGATCAAACAAGAAGAGTTAAGACTGCAGAGTGAGAGATATACATCCCTAGTCAACTGTATCACAAAGGTTCAATGAATAATTTTATAAATATTATATTCTGTATAGTTCACATGGCAATACTTTATAATTTTATATGACAATTGTATAAGTTTGAGAGTAGTAAGAGAATAATGATAATGTTTACAATGTAAGTTAACAATAGGAGTTCTTTATAAATTAACAGATATATGTTTGTAATATAGGCATGATTATAATAGTTCTTTTGAAAGTTTAATAACTGCAGTAATACATAGAAGTATTTTGGCTTTATTTCTATAATGCATATATAGGTAAGTGTATAGTCTATGTAGGGGTGTTACATTTAGTGGTATCAGAGCCAGTTTAGGCAATCCAAAGATGTGGAATAAAAGAAAAGAGAAGTACAACTGTCATTGCTATGTGAACTATATAATTAAATAAATATTTGATGTAGTTGATTTTAATGTTTAAAGATATAAGATGGCCTCTAAATCCCATCAAGGTACGGAGAAATAAGTTGTGTCCTCACACAGTCAAGCTAGTGTGGGGGAATCAGCAGCCATCGAAACCTTCTATGGAATAAATTTCCTTAGATCCCCAATTTGTGAGAAATATGGGGGAAGTTCTCAGGCAAATTGCAGGAGTTGCTCCTCCTACACAACCTCTACCGCCAGTGTCCCAAAGATCTCCATTGGAGAGAATTAGGAAATTGGGAGCAAAAGATTTTAAAGCTCATGATATTGATGAGTCTTCAGTATCAGAGTATTAGATGGAGAGGATTGTAAGAGTTTTTGATTTTTTACATTGCACTGATGAGGAAAGATTGGAGTGTGCAGTTTCCTTATTGCAGGAACAAGCTTATGCCTGCTGGGATACAAAGCAGAAAGGTGTACCTACAGGTAGACTCACTTGGGTATTTTTCCAAGCAGAATTTAAAAAGAAATATATTAGTGAGATTTATTTAGAGAAGAAGCGTCGGGAGTTTTTGTATCTTAAGCAAAGGAGTCATCTGTGTTTGAATATGAAAGGCAATTTGTTCGCCACAGCAAATATTTTTCAGAGTTAGTTGCATCTAAGGAAGAGAAGTGCAAACGGTTTGAACAGGGTTTGAATAGTCAAATTCAGGTGTATTTAGAAGCAATGAGGATTAATGAGTTTTTCACTCTTGTTAATGCTACAGTTAATATAGAAAATGAGATTAAACAAGAGTAAGGGAGAAGACAACAATCAAAGAAGGGATTTTCTGGTGAACAACAACAAGGTGGCTAGAAAAGATAAAAAAATATTCAAGCTCAAACTTAGAGGAAGTGGAGCTATTTTTCAAAGATTTAGAGGTGGTAGGTTTGGAGTAGTTACAGGCTCATCTTCAAAGGCTATCGCTACACCTTATCAATATTATAGTAAGGGCCATGCAAGTGAAGATTGTTGGTATCAAAAAAGGGCTTGTTAGAAATGTGGTTCTTTGGAACATAAAATTAGAGATTGTCCAACGATAAAAGAACTAGAAGTTGTTGAAGGACAAAGTTTTGTACAGAGGTCTCAGTCAGGCCATAGGACAGGTAGAGGTGGTCGACCCGGTGTTAGACAGCAGAGAGGATCTAAAATAGTGGATAGACCTCAGACTCGAGGTAGTGCTCCAGCTAGGGCTTATGCCATGAAAGCTGTGGAGCTCCTGATGTTGTAGTTGGTAAATTTTTTTTACTTGGTCTTGATGTGTATGCATTATTAGATCCTGGTTCTACGCATTCTTATTTTTTTGCATCTATAGATTCAGGGAAGAGAATGTGCATTGATAAACTTGACTATAAGATAGAAGTTACTAATCCCTTAGGCCATAGTGTGAAGGTAAACAAAGTATATCAAAATTGTCCACTTAGAGTTCATAATGTAGAACTTCCTGCTGATTTGATTGAACTTCCATTCCATTACTTTGATGTAATCTTAGGAATGGATTGGCTATCCCGGCATCAAGCAGTTATATACTGCTATAGTAAAGTTGTGTCTTTTAAGATTCCTGGTTATGGTGAAATTGTAGTTCAAGGAGAAAAATAATTTTACCCTTCTAGTTTGATTTCTGCAACTAAAGCTAGAAGGTTGATTAGGAAGAGGTGTGAAGCTTACCTTGTCTATGTTAATGATACATGACATTCAATCAAGGCTTTGGGAGACATACCTATAGTGAGTGAGTTTTCAGATATTTTTCTAGGGGAATTACCTGGAATACAACCAGAGAGGGAGGTAGAATTTGTTATTGATGTAGTTTCAAGTGCATCACCAATTTCTATTCCACCTTATAGAATGGCACCTCCGGAATTAAAAGAGCTAAAAGTGCAACTTCAGGAATTACTTAATAAGGGCTTTATTAGACCTAGTGTATCACCCTGGGATGCACCGGTATTATTTGTAAAGAAGAAGGATGCTACCTTAAGATTGTGTATAGATTATCGGCAGTTGAATAAAGTGACTATTAAGAATAAGTACTTGTTACCTAGGATTGATGAATTGTTTGATCAGTTGAAAGGAGCAAGTATTTTCTCTAAGATTGATCTTAAATAAGGTTATTGTCAGATGAAAATTAAAGAAGTAGATATTCCAAAGACAACTTTTAGAACTCGATATGGACATTATGAATTCTTAGTTATGCCCTTTGGTTTAACTAATGCTCCAGCAGCTTTTATGGACTTGATGAATCAAGTCTTCAAACCCTATTTAGACCAGTTTGTAATTGTTTTCATTAATGACATATTGGTTTATTCCAGAAATAAAGAGGAGCATGATAAGCATTTGAGAATTGTACTACAGATACTAAGGGAGAATCAATTATATGCTAAACTATCAAAATGTGATTTTTGCTTGACAGAAGTGGCATATTTGGGACATGTAATATCAGCTAATGGTATTCGTGTAGATCCTAGTAAAATTGAGACTATTTTGAATTGGCAACTACCAAAGAATATAATAGAAGTCTGGAGTTTTCTTGGGTTAGCTGGTTACTATATAAGATTTTTGCAAGGATTTTCGAAGATAGCACTTCCTTTGACTAAGCTTCTTAGAAAAGAAACTAAATTTAAGTGGAATACCCAGTGTCAAGCTAGTTTTGAACAATTGAAGGCTATGTTGACTGAAGCGCCTGTATTGATACAACCGACCCTAGGTAAAAACTATGTTATTTATAGTGATGCTTCTCATCAGAGACTCGGTTGTGTATTGATGTAAGAGGGTAAGGTAATTGCTTATGCTTCTAGGCAATTAAAATCTCATGAATTGAATTACCCTACACATGATTTGGAGTTGGCTACTATTGTATTTGCTCTTAAGATCCGGCGACATTACTTGTATGGTGAAAGGTGTTATATTTTCACTGACCATAAAAGTTTGAAATACTTGCCAATACAAAAAGAATTAAACTTAAGGCAGAGAAGGTGGATAGATTTGATCAAATATTATGATTATATCATCGATTATCATCCTGGGAAAGCTAATGTGGTAGTCAATGCTTTAAGTCAAAAGACTTTAGCAAGTATATTGTACATAGAATATTATAATACTATATATATAAATTAAATAAACTAAATTATATAATGTTTTATGTTAGAGGAATTGAGTGTTGAACCAACCATAAACCAAAAAGTGATTGAAGCTCAGAAATAAAATCAAAAGTGGTTAGAAATTTGAAACAAGTGCATATAGGTGAAAAGCCAGATTATTTTATGTTAAAAAATGATGGATTGTATTATAGAGGTCGATTGTGTGTACCTAATGTGAAGGAACTAAAGGACTGTATACTTGGCAAAGCTCATAATACTATGTATATTGTACATCCCGGAGGCAATAAGATGTATCAGAATTTGAAGTCTCATTATTGGTGGCCTGGTATAAAAAGAGATATTACTGAAAATATGACTCGATGTTTAGTGTGTCAACAAGTTAAAGTAAAACATCAACTTCCATCAGGTCTTTTGTAACCTATATCAATACCAGAATAGATGTGGGATAAAATCACCATGGATTTTGTGACTGGTCTTCCGAACACCCAAAAGAAGCATGATACAATTTGGGTAATTGTTGATCGATTAACCAAATCAGTTCATTTCCTTCCCATTCGAGTTGATAATTCAATGGATAAACTTACTGAATAGTATATTAATGATATAGTCAGGCTTCATGGAGTGCCAATTCTATTATTTCATATCGAGATCCTCGCTTTACTTTAAAATTTTAGGAAAGTTTTTAGAAAGCATTGGGTACTCGACTTCATTTTAGTACTGCTTTTCATCCATAGACTGATGGTCAATCGAAAAGGACAATACAAGTACTTGAAGATATGCTTAGAAGTTGTGTAATTAATTTTGAAGGTAGCTGGGAAAGATATTTGCCTTTAGTAGAATTTGCCTATAACAACAGTTATCAAACAAGTATTGGGATGACGCCATATGAAGCACTTTATGGAAGGAAGTGTAGAACTCCATTATGTTGGGTGGAATTGAATGAGAGCAAACTTGTGGGACTTGATCTCATAAGACAAACTGAAGACAAAGTGAAGCTTATAAAGGATCAATTACAAATTGCAATGGATAGACAAAAATCTTATGCAGATTTGAAATGGCATGATATTAAATATAGTGTAGGAGATAAAGTATTTTTGAAAGTATCATCGTGGAAAAAGGTTCTTCACTTTGGAAATAAAGGTAAACTAAGTCCGAGGTTTATTGGACCATATGAAATACTTGAATGTATAGGTCTAGTAACTTATTGACTAGCTTTGCCTCCAGAACTAGCTAAAATTCATAATGTATTCCATGTGTCAATGCTTAGACAATATAGATCAGATCTTTCACATGTGATTCAAATAGAGTCCATTGAAATTCAGCCATATTTGAATTATAAAGAAGAACCAGTGGCTATCTTAGCTCGTGAAATAAAAGAGTTGCATAATAAGCACATTCCTTTAGTGAAAGTGTTATGGAGAAATTATTCGATTGAGGAAACCACTTAGGAAAGCAAAGAGACAATGAGACAGTGATACCCTCAATTGTTTCAAGCATCCATAACAGGTAAATTTTGAGGATGGAATTTCTTTAGTGAGGGAGAATTGTAATGTTTAAAATTTTAAATACTAGACTTTTAATTTAATATTGATAATTGATAGTGAATAATGATAAAAGTGGCATGGATAAGTGATGTAAATAGTGAATCATAAAATTTACTAAAGAAATTATGTATTTTTACGGTTTTACGAGATTAAAAATCGAATTAGAATCAAAAGTTAAGAGTGAGGGTATACCGTAGTTAAAATGAGATTTGCCACACTAGATTAAACCATATATATATATATATGTGGACAGGTGTGTGTATGTGTGGAAACTTCTTCTTCTTTCTTCTTTCATCTTCATCCACACATATCATCACCTTCACCACCAAAACTTCTTCTTTCTTCCCTCTTTACAAAACTTTAGCCAAAATCTAAGAGGAAATTACATCTAATTATAAGTTTTTAGAAGAATAAGCTAAAAAGTTGAGATTATCAACAAGTGATAAAAAAAAGATTTTAAAAGAGGTATGTGCTTATGTATTTTAATTTGCAAATATTTGAATTTCTATGAGTTTTAATATTTGAATTTATTGATTGAGTCATTTATAATGAATTATTTCTTGAAAATATTAATTAAATTGATTGATGAGTGAAAAATGGATTAAAAGAACTTATATGTTGTGAGTATGATTCTTAATTCAATCTTTATAAGAATTGGGTAGTTTGATGATGTTTTAGCCATAAGTGGTGATCGAAAGCTTGATTAATTGAAGTTTGAGTAAAGTATTAGATATAAACTCTTTTTATGTAAAAAAAAAAAATTAGATTTGATTCATTTTTATCATAGGTCTTGAATATATTGAGTTAAAATGGTTAAGTGTGCGAAATGCAGAATTTTTGCCTGACACGGCCATGTCACTGGGCGTGTCAACGATGTTGTTTTTCAATAATTGATGGCACGACCAGTGACACAACCATGTCACTGGACATGTCGTAGCTACTGTATTGCAAGATAAATGACACGCCCATATCGTTGGGCGTGTCAAAGATTCTGTAAAATGGGCAAATGACACGGTCATTGATACGCCTATGTCGTTGGGAGTGTCACTTGAAGAAATTTGCCCAAAATTGATCTTTTTCTTGTCTTTCATCCGTGATTTCGGCCTAAATGACTATAAGGTCTTAAAGTGTAAAGCATTTTTGAAATTAACCCTAATAAGTAGTGTAACAAATTTATTTTGAATATATGATAAATATGTATAATACTAAGTATTGATCAAAGAATTGTTCTATTGAAGTGCTATATATAATTTAATATTAGTTAAAAATCACTGAATTGCCCAAAACATATTGATTTTAGATCTAGCTTGGGATTGAATGGCTAGCCAAAGGGATGATATCCAAAATGATAGTGGATACTCTGTGCCATCAATGGACACTCTGTGTCACCATATTCAGTGGGCATTCATGCTATAGTGGACCATTGGCCAAATTTTATACAGTAAGCATTAAATTGCCAACAGTAACCCATTATCCAAACCTAGGATCTGAGTTCAGTGTGTATGGGCATAATTAAAGAAGTTATCTACATTGAAAATAATTTGTTATATGATTATTGTTACATTAATGGATTCTAAATTTAATCGTATTTAGTATTTCAAGTTTCAATGAATTTATTAATTTCTTTATTTAACATTCTAAAAGTAATAATTTCCATTATTTTTAAATCATTTTATGTATAGTTCTCTTTCCATTAAATTTTCTTGCATATTGTAAAAACATAAGCGCCACTAAGCTTTGCTTAACGTGTTAGAATTCTTTTTCTGATGCGCAAATCAAACAAGAGTTGAGACTGTATAGCGAAAGATATGCGTCCCTAGTCAACTTCATCACAAAGGTTCAAAGAACAATATTGTAAATATCGTATTCTACATAGTTTACATGGCAATACTTTATAATTTTGTATGACAGTTGTATAAGTTTGAGAGTAGTAAGAGAATAATGATAATGTTTACAATGTAAGTTAATAATAAGAGTTCTTTGTAAATTAATAGATATATGTTTGTAATATAGGCATGATTATAATAGTTCTTTTGAAAGTTTAATAACTGTAATAATACATAGAAGTATTTTGGCTTTATTTCTATAATGCATATATAGGCAAGTGTAAGTATTTATATGACATCAACTATGTAGCTAAGTGTATAGTCTATGTAGGGGGTGTTACAGTGAGTGTATGGAAATATTTTGAGAACTATTGGATATTCTCAGGTTGAATTGATTGGATTTGGTAATACTCATATTTTAATCGAAACTCCAGCAAAATTTCTATAAACTTATTTATTTTTCTTATACCTATTTATTTATCTATATACTACTAATGAATAGTACCTAAATGACGAAGGGTGATAAAGTAACATTTTGGTAATGCTCTTATATCCTATCTGTGCATACTATATATCTGAAGGTGTGTGTACTATGTATGGGTAGGTTACGAGGGTGTTATAGCATTCTTCTTAAATCAGCATAATAGACCACAATTGGTGTATGCCATACAAACTATAACTTGCTTGCTTAGCTAAAACCAAAAGTTCCATAGCCTAATGAGCCAACTCGTCATTATACTTGAGGCCAAGCCCTCCAAAGCAAAATTGAATCCAAGGCCAAGTTCTTCAAAACAAGTCAAACTAAAGGCCAAATCCTCTAAGATAAGTCAAACTTGAGGATAAACCCTTTAAAAATAGGTTAAGCCCAAGGGCCAAAACTTCCAAAAAGAGTCAAAACTAGATGCTAAGCCCTCCAAGACAAGTTAAGGGACAAATCCTTCAAATCCAAGGCCAAGTCCCTCAAAATAGGTTAAACCCGAGGCCAAGCCCTCTAACAAAAATTAACCCAATCTAAGGCTAAGCCAACTATAACAAAGCAAATCTAAGGCTAAGACCCTCTAAGAAAACCTAAGGCTAGAGCCCTTTAAAGCAGTGCTAACCTACTAAAGGTTAAGCCCTCTAAAGCAATTCAAACCTAAAGCCAAACTAAGGGGTAAATTAACTCAACCACAGCCTAATCCTTCATATTTAGAATTAAAATTAGCCACAGTTGCTTGCAGCTTCGCCAAAGTACCAAAATCTGACCAAATTGAACATACCATTAGTTATGCATACTCAATTATAGCCTAGTAGCCCCATAACTTTGTCACTAATAGATAAATGGACAAGTCAATAGTAGTATGCCAGTTAAATGACCATCCCTTGAATTCATAGGGCATCCCTCTAGATCCTATTTACCATCAATCGAAAGCTTAGGTTTCAAAGTACTTAATCTTCATATATGCCAGATCAAATCTAGTTTTCCTTCCACCATCATTTTAGGTAAGGTACCTAGAAATCCAAACATTCACAACCTTTCTAGGTGGAAATCCTAGAGTCCAAAGCATTCAAATTCATTCTAGATAAGAGCCCTATAACCAACCTTTGAGTTTCATCATTCTATGTAAGAGCCCTAGAACCAACCTTTGAGATCCATCATTCTAAATAAGAGTCCAAGAATCTAACCTTTTAAGATTCATTCTAGATCCCTTGAATTCAGCTATAGCTCAGCACCCTAGAATCCAACCTTCAAATGTGCTCAAGGTCAACACCTTCAAACCTTTAAAGCCACCACATGTAAGAGTCCTAGAGTTATATATCATTTTAGGTTAAAAGCTAGAATCCAGCCTTAAGATGTGTTTTAGGGGAGAACCATAGAATTCGATCCTTAGTTCAGTAACCAAGATGATGACATCGTCATAGAATAATTAGCATAAGTTCAGAAATCACCTGGCAGTATAAATAAAGACATCATGCTAGACAATCACAGGAGGCATTGTAACAGCACACGGATCAATGCAATAGTTTCATTCTATCTATAAGCCCATGTAAGCTTTGGCAACACAAGTTTGCATATACATCTTAAGTTAAACTTAGGATGTGTTATGCCCATTGGGGTAGGTTAACATAAATATTTTACGTCAAAACCTAGAATAAGCCTTCCTTTACTCCCACCCCCTAACTAGGGTAGGTTTACAAAGATATTTTAGGTCAAACCTAGAATGGGCCTTCTTTTATTCTACATTAGGGTATGCTTACATAGGTATTTTAGGTTAAAACCTATAATAGGCCCCCTTCACTTCTTTTAGGGTAGATTAACAGAGATATCTTAGGTTAAAACTAGGATGGGCCCTCTCTTAACCTATTAAGATAGGTTTAGATAGATATTCTAGAACAATTCTAGAATGGGCCTTCAATCATTCCATTACATGGCATTTTGCATCAAAGTTGTTGTGTCCACAATATCATGGTTACTTTTCAAACAAAGAAACCATGACGAGTACAGCTGTGAACCCCAAATTTATTACCTAATTAAAATTAGGTGTTTTTGGTTCAAAATTGAAAAACTAATTTAATGCATTTAATTAACATTTATTTATTAATTAAAAAATTTGCTAGAATCAGTGCGGCTCCAGCGTGGATCTACCACACATGCGTGGACCAGCAAACTCCAGCTACCCAGAGCACTTGTCAATTCGAATTTTAACCTAGTTTTTCCCTTATAAATAAGGGTCCTCTTTTTAGAAAAAGTGTCCAAAAAGTTTTAGCCAATTGCTTCCAAAATTACTTCAAAAAATCTAACAATTCTATAAACATTAGAGCAACATTATTTTTTCAATTTTCCATCAAAAAATAATTTATTAAATTATTTTTTAATTAAATTGTACTATATAAATTTCTTTTTTTTTATAATAAGTCAAGAAATTTTATGAAGCCCAAAGTTGTATTAAGGAGTACAAAAACACTATAAGCTTCAAGTCAATCAAGAGGAAATCTTCAAAAAGATTTTTTTTTAAACTTTTTTTTTCAATTCGGTAACATAACCAAACCTTAACTAAACCCTGCCCTTTGTAATCAAAACCGCGAATTACTTATTGTTCTTATTCTCATATAAATGAGATAAGTAAGCATACTAGAACTTTTACTCTAGGTAGGGAGCACTTTAAAGCCATAAAATTCATTTTTTAACTTAATTAAATTATTTATCTTTAGTTTATTTTTATTTGCTTAATTATTTTTAATTTGTTATTTATTTTCAATTCATTGTTATATCATTGCTACTTTATTTCTATTTTTTATTTTATTTATTTTTGATATTTTGTACTTAGCCATACCCATAAGGGATGAGCTAATGCGCCTTTGTTAATGTATTTTTAGAGTTGTTATAAATTAGTTGAGAATTTATACTTGACATAGAATCCATAAGGGCTAGAGTCAAAACTTCCCTATATAGGCAATTTTGGGGTTGTAACTTTTAAATTTTATTGTACTATGGATGTCATATTTTATTTTTCCCATGCATTATATTAATTTTATAACACCCTTATACCCTATATACATATAGTACATACAACCATTATATAGAATACAAGAATGTCATTATTCTAGTCATTAGAAAGTTTACCATAATTTGTAATAAGATAATTTTTTTTTAAAAGATGATCTATTAGATAAATAAATATAAATATAAGTAATTCAAATATTAAAATAGCATTTATTAATGAAAATCTCTAAAAAAATTCGTCAGAATTTTGTCTAAAATTTAAACATTTCCCAAATTAACAAACACAACTTATATAAAATTTACACTCCCAAAATATATTCATTCATTTAAACATATCTCTAACATCATTCACACAACCCAAAATCTCAAAATCACATGATCATTTGTATCTACAAAATGTTCCTCAATATTTACATTCCTTAAACAAACATTAAGTTTATAGCATTTTTATAAAACCCACAATATATGCAAAACATAATGTGATTAACCAAAAATAAATATTTACATGATATGCAGTAGCCTTTGGTCTAGTGGCAAACTGAATTACTTCTAGTACTATCTACGAGTCTTAGACCTAGTTCAGTCTAGCAGGGCTCTCAACCTCTACCCTGTCATATGCGCAATGAAATTTAATCGCGCTAAGCTACTAACTTAACAGTATATACTTTGAAATCCATAAATAATAATAAGCACAAAATTACTAGAAACACATTATGTTCCAATGCAATACATTATATATATAATTAGTCAATTTTACATAATCAACAACACACACTTGGCCCAAAATCCTTATATAATATACAAGTTTCAAAAATATTATTTTGGCCTATTTTGACACCGGGAATCTAAGTGTCAAATACCTCCCGAAGGCGCATCCCTTAATGACACTAGCATGTCTCACTAAAGGCATAATCATGTCTGTGATACTAGTATATCTCGTCCAAAGGAGGGTATGGCATGCCAAACAACACCAAATACAACTTTCTGGAACTAGATATTGAATAAGGCAACATGCATCACATTTATCCGTTTCCATTTATTTTTCCATAATCATGTTTATTTTCCATCATTTCATCATAATCAATCATATTTCTCATATTTCTAGTCACATTTACAATGTGACATTCTTTTTCCACATTTCCTAAGAATTTATTACACTTATCACAATTTACTTTCAACATGTGCAATTGTCATAATTCAATGGCTCAACATATTATAATTTATATATTTCACACTTTATTATATTAAAAAATGCATTCAACATGTGGATGTCGATAACAAAGTAGCTTAGCACATTCCCAAAATCACAATATGCTAAGCCAAACCAAAGACCTTCAATACGCCATAATTCAAAGTAGCTTAGCACATTCAATATAAACACATTAATTCAAAGTATGGACAAACCTCTAAATGTGCCATAATTCCAAGCCTAACTCCACCTCCAACGTTCACTTTCCCATAATACCTTCAATACTTTGATTGTGCAAGTCCACTTTTCACAATCCTAAATCAAGTTTTAAGTTAATATAAATCATTAAAATTATATTTCAATTCATTTGACTCAACTGGATATCATTTACTTCAATTCTATCCAACTTCCACCAATTGCCCTTCAATTCTTTAAATATACAACTTCACCTTAACTCCTAACCAAATAATGGATTTAAATATGGCATTAGAATCCCATTTTAATACAATTTAGTCAATAAATTCCAATTATATGCATTCTAACCAAAACCCTCATCAAAACCCTAAGCACCATTACTACCCTTCCAAACTTTTACCAACCTCAATTTTTTAAACCATCCAACCTTAAAATCATCACTTATATATTAAAACAACATTAAATCAACCTTTTATAAGAATTATAATCACCTATGTAAAAATTCTAATTTTTACATACACTATAAAAATATTCGGCATTTGAGACGGATATCTGCGACGGACTTGTTTCCTTCGCAAATTTGCTACGGATCTGCGACGGATTTGCTACGGAAGGACAAGTTAGAGGAATTTTGAGAAATTGGTCGCAAATCGGTTGCAAATCCGTAGTAAATCTGAGACGAAAATCATTCCGTCGCAAATAATCGTCGCAAAAGTTGGCGCGGATACTTGGCGGGAGAGAGACCCGCGTATATTTTTTGGCGAAAATTTTTTCCGTCGCAGATTGGTTGTAGAAAACACTAAAAAAAAGCAATTTGCAACGGAAATCTGCTACCGTCTATTACCGTCGCAAATTTCACTACAAAAATATTCGGCAATTGCGACGAAAATCTGCAACGGATAAGTTCCGTCGCAAATTTGTGACGGATCTGCAATGCATTTGCGACAGAATAACATACGTCTTTTAGAGGTGTTTCGTCTTTAACGCATTACCCTAAAAACCTCAGCGAGTTTGAAGCATTCAAGTGTAGTTATCTGTTGCAGCAAAAGAGTGAGATCGATTAGCAAAAGAGTTGAATTCATTAGAAGCAAAAGCACAAAAAATGGGAAGGGAGAGAGAGTCTCAAAAGCGGGCACAACAGCAACAAGTCGCCTACACTGTCGAGCAACTCGTAGCCATCACTCCTTACAATCTAGATATCCTTCCAGATCTCGAAAATTACGTCAACGAACAGGTCTCTTTCTTTTTCTCTCCCTGTGATTTAAATGTCGCTCGCAATTGCTTTAGGCTGTTTCTGTTAGCTTTCTGTATTAGGTGTTTGGTTGCTGAGAAAAGGAAAGAAAGTTAAAAGTGAATTTAATAAAATCTTAATTCCTATAGTTTTAACAACTGGAGAAGTTAATGCATCCTCTTTTAATCTAATTGCAATCAATCTATTTATTAGAAATGTTAAGATTAAAATGTGCTTTTTTTTTATATCAGGTTTCGTCACAAACGTACAGTCTGGATGCAAATCTATGCCTTCTTCGCCTCTATCAGGTTTTTAATGTTTTTCTTTTGTCATTAGAGCAGTAAAATTTTTCTAAATGGTTCAGTCAATCTATAAATGTTCCTCATTTTAGGGTGTGTTTTTTCTGGTCTAGTTTCAGTTTGGTTTAAATAATTAGCTGTCTTATTAAGTATTTACATGGTATTATGTTTTCTTGTTGCAGTTTGAGCCAGAAAGAATGAGCTCCCAAATTGTTTCTATTCTTTCTAAATTAACGGAAATGTAATGCTTTTAAATTTTAATCATTTGTGTTTGGATATATCTGTGGTGGTTAATTTCTCATTGGATGCGCTTTTCTATTGCATATTATCTTTATACTAGGCTAATAAAATTTTACGTAAAATGATTTCTCATAGAACAAGCAGATATTCTAGTATATCCTTTGCATGTTAGTTGGCAGTGCAGGTCTTTTACGCTCAATATAATTATCAAAAGTTTCTTGATTTCTGGACTGGGCATCAATTTTGCTTTGCAGATTTAGTAATATGCCATATGGTTCACCAGGACAAGATTTTTACTCGTTGAGAATAGAGGGTTCAGATTCTTGTGTTGGTCCATCTAATGGATCTTTGTTATGTATAAGTTATTCTGCATCTCTGGTGATAGAAGACAAACATGTGAAAGAGCTTCTTGAGAGCAATGAAGAGTTTGAGTTTGAGATGGGGACTGGGGACTGGGGCTGTGATTTGCCCACTTGAAGCAGTTCTAACACTGATGTCATTAGGTTAGTCTACTGTTTTCAGATTGGACTTGCCCTCTCATGAGTTTATTTTTAACTGCAGCCGATGATTCTGGGAGGATTACTTCATTGTATCATCACGTGAGTTATCTCACTTTCATGTCCTTTTTATTTCTATCAATTGCAGAACAAGTTATTCCATGACATATGATTGGTAAATTTATCCAGTTATCCGTAATTGAAGTTACTTCTTTCTGTTTATGTGCCTAAATTGAATGATAATTTAAATGTTTTACTGTGAGTGGTGTCCTTGAGGAATTATCTTACATGGCTATGAGTATTGATGTATCAACTGACAAGAAAGTTGTTCAATTATTTAATTATTTATTTATTCATGAATTCAATGTTTGAATTATTGTTTACCATTTATTTTGTTGGAAGTGTTTTCTTTTACGTCTATAATATTAATGACGAAGGTGTAATTAGGCATTACAAGAAGTTAAATCAATTTATGCTGTTAGAATTGGACCTAACTGTGGAATTAAAAGGTTTCCGTTACATGACCTCACCACATGACGTGATTTCTTGGATTGCAGGGGTAATATGGCTGTAACAATCATTCATTATTTTTTATACATTCAGCTAGTAGCTCAAGCAATGATTTTTGAAGTATTTTTATCCAAATAAGCTCAATATCTCATATTCAACATATATCGAATGGAATTTATATAGTTGTTTTAAACTGACAGCATCTGATGCATAAACCAAGTTTCTGGATATCTCTTTTATACCCTTTGCAAAAATTCTATAGCAAAATCACCTTTTTCTTTTGAAAAAAGAGAGATCATTAAACTTTCCTGAAAATATTGGTAGTGCAGTTTCTTTACTGGTCTGATACTTTAATTGGTCTTTAACTGCATTTTTTTTTTGTCAGAGTCTTTATATGCATTTGAACTGGTAAAATAGCAGTCAATTACTATTGAATTGTTGGTTTTGAGGAAATGGTTAAACTATCCTGCTAATTTGCAGATTTAGTTAGAGGATATTCTTTCTCAAATTAGAACATACAGTTATTTCCGAAGGCATACTCAATGGTCAAGGGCTTGAAGTTTCATCTTGGGGATCCCAGGTTCCAGTAGGGTGCAAAAAGGTCCAGAGAGATTTCATAGATAAATGCGTAGTATAGTTCTGAAAGTATGGTTTCTTCTACATAGCCGGAAGCTGAGTGAACAACTTATTCCAAACTTTATTGATAGAATGAAACAAGATGGAGTGAACATGTTATAGGAAATCTATTGAAACTTTCTATTGTAGATCAACAGAGCCTTGTTTTTTGGCAGAAGCCTGCTGCTTGGACTACTGTGTAACCTTGTTGTGTGTAACTGAACCCCCAGAAGAAAGAATGGAGCAGGCTCTTTTCAGTCCTCCACTTTCAAAACAACGGGTGGAATATGCCCTGCAACACATTCAAAAATCTTGTGCTGCTACTCTTGTATTAAGTCCTCCACTTTTCAGTCCTCCACTTTCTTGTGCTGCTACTCTTGATAATTGTAATGTTGATCTTCTCTATTCTGCTTATACATACCTTTCTCCTCTCATTTCTCTCCAGGTTGACTTTGGATGTGGGTCTGGAAGTTTATTGGATTCTTTATTAGATTACCCAACATCTTTGGAAAAAATTGTTGGTGTCAACATATCGCAGAAGAGTCTTAGCCGCGCTGCCAAGGTTTGAATAATACTCATTGCTAAAATTATTAGTATTATTACCATTATTATATCAGTGCTGCTTCTAATGTAGTTGCTCCTAACAAAGTGTTTACTACTTTGAGGAGCTTACTTTGTAGGAGTTTCTTTTAAGGATTGAGGAGATATTTTATGGTTTAATTCTGTTGTTTGATAGGTTTAGTTACAGATTGGCTTTGTGAACAAGAAAGTGGTTTTTGGATGTTCCTACTGATTCAGTTATTCTAATAATTTACATGGCATGCATGGGCAGTGAACATGGGTATGCATATGCACTTACAAAAGATTTTGGTTTTATATGTATATATAAATCCCTCAGATATCTCAAACTTGGCAATCTCTCTTGATATAAACTTTAGTTATTTTCTGAAATGCCAGGTATTGATATTGCTAATGAACCTAGGCTGGAGTCAAGTTTTAAGATCCTTGCTCAAAAAAGCGATGGGTATTTCGTTTACATGTTTTTCTTTTACCTAATGTAATATCCATTATTTTGCATCATGGAGCGTATAAACTGACAATATTATTTCTTCCTTGTGTTAGCATATTAAGATTTTTTTTTGGCCAACAGCAAATCAAGATTTTGATTATATGTTATCCAGCAAAGTTCCTTGATGCAGAGCTGGATGATATGGGTAAGTACCAAGCATCTCTTACTGATTTTTGGGGTGTTTCTTCATCTTTGTTCCTTGATGCAGAGCTGGATGATATAGTTTCATGGGTTCTTATTATGGTTTCCTTCCCCTGTGCTGCCCTTGGCTTTAGGTATCCTTTTACAAGTAATCAAGCAATACCTCCCATGGATTGGGAGGAATATGTTTCTGAAGTAGCTGCTAACATAATGAGGGAGCAGAGTCCTAAGAAGTATGGTTCTTATCCATCTGATATCTTTTAATGTCTAATAGGAAAAATAATAATTTTAACCTTTCTACTTCTGTATTCAAACTTTCTGATCTAGCAAGTGCTCCATGTGGTTAGGCTTTTTCAGGTTCGGGGGAAATTTTATGAACTGCTAATTAATTGTATTCCTCCGGAGATTATTTTGAAGGTAAAGGTCCCTTTTAATTTAGTTTTCTGCATCTTCCATTTGCACTTTTAATATTGAACATTGTTTTTGGTCCTACCTCAGAGGCTGCTTTATGAATTACTGAAAAAGACAGCGGCAGCCTCGATTGCAATATCTAAGTGTGTTGAAGATCATTCGAGGACTTCGTTTGTAATCACAGCTTTATGATAATGTTGTGAGCGATAAGTAATGTTGAGTAAAGCAGAAAAGAAAAAAAGAAAAAGAAAATTTTAGTTTATTTTGCTCAATTTCTTTATGCCATCTCATTACATTTGAACGTTTATTCTGTCTATTTTTATGAGTTTACGGTTTCTAAGCTTCTGCACCTGTATAATTCGAGTCTATTTTTATGAGTTTACGGTTTCTAAGCTTCTGTACATTTGAACGTTCTTAACACTTGTATAGTTAAATTGTAAAATATTTTATTCTATTGAAGATTAATAAAAGAATTATTTTATCAATGTAATTAGTGTTTTTTTAGATTGTGTTTAAATGTTCCAAATGTATTTATAAAGTTCTCATAAAATTAATTGATAATACAAATAGTTCCAATAAAAATCAATATTAAATTACTACGGATTTGCTACGAATCTGTGACGGATATTTGAAATCTATGACGGAATCTGCGACAGATACTGCGACGACAATCTGCTACGGAATCTTTGACGGCAATCTGCGATGGAATCTGCAACGAATTTGTGACGAAAATCTGTGACAGAATCTGCGACGAAAATCTGCGACGGATTTGCGACGGCTGCCCTTTACCCGAGAAAATTTAAGCACGAGATTTGCAACCGCCGAGTGGTTGCAAATCCGTCGCAATCTGCTTTAGTTAAGAATATAAGAGTTCAAGAACTTACTTATCACATAAACATGATTATCCAATCTTTCTCCACTAATTAACCTCACTAGATCAAGAAAAAATCAAAATATCTTTATTTAGCTTGTAATGTGATCTTTTAGGGTTGTGGCTAAGTGATGCTTAATGCTTTTAGATAAAGCTTGAATTCTTATGAAAATCCTCAAATTGCAAATCACAATAGTGATTACTTTTGATTTCTTTGCAAACTGCAGCTACTCTTTTAGGAATTTTGATTTTATCTCCTAATTCTTATAACTTATTTGGGGTTAATTTGAATTTTTGTGTATTTTATTATTTTTCTTTTTTATTTATTATTTCTCTCCAAACTTCTTGTTTCAATTTACTTATAGATGAGGCCCTTGTTTGGTAGCTTTTTTGAACTTTCTTCTTTGTAATTCTCTTGCATCTTTACTCTTGCAACTAAAGAATTTTCCAAAAGATACAAGCATTTTAAAGCTAGTAAGTATTGTTCCAATGTAATAATTAAGCACAAGTTTAAATTATTTTAAGGCTCAAAGGGGACAACTAGGGGCATTGTGCTAAAAAAGGTAGATATATGGGGGTTAACTCATCAAACAAATGCCTCAATCATCTCCTTCTATCCTTAGCAATGTTTAATTTTCCCTCAAAAGATTGTCAAACTATGTTCTAGGCTAGGCAAAAAGTTTTTCAATAAAACCAAAAGTGTAAAAGCTCTCTCTAAATAAGTATACATATTAAGATTCAACTAAATAATGGAATAGAAGCACACTATTCAACGTGTACTTTCCACACCTAAAAATTGATGAAATTACGCTGAATATAGAAAGTTAGTGTTTCCTTTTCAATTTTATAGTGAACCACTTTTATTTTCAAAACTAAAACTTTTGCTTTTTTTTCTCAAAGTAAAAACTTTTGCTTTTTTTTATTTTACATTTTTCATGGAGTTTTTTTTTTATTTTTTCTATTTCATTTTTATTTTTTAAAAATAATTTTTTTTATCATATTATCAATATACATATAAAAAAATAAAATAAATATATACATAAATATATGCAAAATACGCATATAATAAACAACACCTACACAATATTCATTACACATACACAAAATATCTACCCAATCTCTACAGAATTTATTCAATATTTTTTTAACTTTATTTTTTTTTAATTTTATATACACACAACATTCACATAATATATACACGACATACACAATAAATACATAATATCTACAACATCTACATAACATACATACAACATCTATATAACTTACACACAACATACATGTAACTTCTACTCAATATCTACTTAATGAAATTAATATTTTTAACTTTATTTTTATGTGTATAATATGTAAATTTTGTTTAAAATAAATTTAATAATTTTTATTAATATATTTTTATATATTTTACTTTTTATATTAAATTTGTGACTATTATTTGTTATTTGTAATTAAAATTAAAATTTTTCTTTTATAAAAATTAATACATTTTATATGTTAAAAATAATAATTTAAAATATTGATTTTATTATTTTATTGGAATATATTTATTAATAGTAAAGTTTGAAAAAGAAAAAAATTAAAGTAAAATATCATTTGTCGTGATAGATGAGGTTTTTTTTTAAAAAAAATTATTTTTAGTAAGAAGTGAGATATTTTTAAAAAATATATTCTAATTTTTCTAGAAGTGTAAACATTTTTTTTTCTACAATATATATTTTTGAAAAAAAAAATTACTTTTATGGGTAGTTTTATAAAAACCACATAATAATTTGGCTAAATAATTATTAAGTCCCTTAAATTTTACATATTACATTAGTCTGTCTCAATATTTTTAAATCTATCTTTTGCTTTCTTATGCTTTCAAAAATTAAACTATTTAGTCTTTATATCAATATTTTAATTCCAAAACCGTTAGTCATTGATTTTGATATTATAAAATGATTTTTTTATCTTTCTTTTATATGTCTGTCTTTATTATTTGATAGCTCAATTTGTTTTTAATTTTATTTTATATATAGATTATCTATAAAATAATAAAAAATATTATTCCTATTATTTAAAATTATTTTAAATAATAATTTTAAAATTAGAAGGCAAAGAATAAAATGATGAAAATATCATGACTAACTAGTGTAATATGTAAAATGTTATGATTTTATAATTATTTAGATCCCTTTAAATAAAGAAATGCTCCGAACTGTATTGCATCTTTGTTTTTGTTTTCAGCGCTGGCCTTGGTTTCACTCTGCTAAGGGTGGCAACGGATCGAATAATTTCGGGCACTCGTCCAAACCCAACAAGATTATATAGGATACGAATAGTATATAAACAAATTTGGATATTAAAAACATTGCCCATAAAGGATTCTGGTTTATATTACTACTCGAACCTACTTATATAAACAAATTCAGGTAGCGGGTACCCTACTCGTTTATCTCATATATAGTTATATTATTTAGTTGTATATAGGTGGTTGTTATAAAGATTTGAACCCTTAATCTCTAGAAAAATTTTGCCACCAAGCTACATCAATAACTTTGTTAAGATTTCAAGTAAAAAAAAGAAAATATATAAGCATATATAATTTATGTGTCTAAGTCAATATTATATATAATTATTATTGATACAAATAGCTAATATTATATAATTAGTATAAAAAATTAAATTCTATGTATAATATAATTGATACATAAAAATATAATATATTATATAAAACCAATTACATATATTGCATATGATTGAAATAGTTAATGTAATAAAAATAATTATAGTTAATATAACATCATCAATACTATATATATTCATATAATATTTATATACTATAGATTGCATACAGTTTTTTTAAGTAAAGGTGGACGGTACCACCGGAGAATTTTAATAAAACAAATAGTATGGCAAACCCATACAAATGTTTTTACAAAACCCTCATAAAATGGGTCAATTGAATCTAAGATAAGGAGAATTCAAATTATCAGAAATGACAATGCTTTGTAAACATCGAGGCAACGAATTAAAGTTATGAAACAAGTAAGCTTGGGAAGTAAGGCGGCAATGATGAGCCAAGAAATTGGCCGCTTGATTCCCTTCTCGGAAAATATGAGAGATGGTGAGAGAGTGACGAATTTGAAGCATCTTAATAAGACTTGCCATTGTTGAAGATGAAGGAGAAGCCGAAAGCACCATTTGCATAACATTGATAGAATCAGACTCAACAATTAAAGGCAAGAAAGAAGAATTCAAAAACCATTGAATCCCGAAAAGCATGGTTTGCAGCTTGGCATTATCAACAGATTGAACAGGAAGCCGAAAGCTACAGCTGGCAATAAAAGAGCCATGAGAATCCCGCACAATAGCTCCACCTGCAGCTTCAGTTTTAGTAACAGAGGCATCAATATTTAACTTAAATTGACCCTCACTTGGACGAATCCAAGAAACCAAAGACACCTGCAATTTTCTACGGCTGCCAAAAGCATCAGGTAAGTAATCTTTGAATTGAGGAAGTGATTTAGCAAATTTAGCATCCGAAAAGGCAACCCCCCAGCTGATCATGATGTCTAAAATA
Organism: Garcia nutans; assembly: GCA_947685225.1. Classification (NCBI taxonomy): domain Eukaryota; kingdom Viridiplantae; phylum Streptophyta; class Magnoliopsida; order Malpighiales; family Euphorbiaceae; genus Garcia; species Garcia nutans. The sequence continues at coordinate 6,220,969 of CANTUV010000024.1, read as the reverse complement.
CCTTTAATGATGCCCGGTGGGTAGAATTTTCCATTACCCCATCTACACTGGCAGTATGCCAACCAAATAGAGTATTGTATAACCGAAGATAACATTCTGCTTACTATACCAGCAGTGGAACCCAGAGCATATTGAAGCCACCAAAGCATGAGCTCCTGCTTTAAAAAACGTTGAACTGGAGCGTTGCTAAGGACTGAATTCCTGAAGTAGTTCCATATCACCTGGACTTTATCACATCTATAAAAAAAACGTGATTAACTGTGGCAGCATCATTAATACAGAAAGGACAGTGAGATACCATGGTAACACGCATTTTTTGAAGTCGGGACGGGAAAGGCAAAGCATTATGAAAAATCCTCCACATTAAAATAGAATGCTTAATGGGAATGGAAGTGTTCCAGATCATAGAATATGACAGCGTTTTAGCCTTTTTGATTCTGCTTTCACCATAGGCGACTTTTAGAGAGAAAGTAGAAGACTGAGAACTCGACCAAACCAAAGAACCTTCTTTCTCCATGAAAATCTCAGAAGCTAAACTTGAAATTTGGCAGAGACGTTTCCAAATACAAGAGTCAACCTGTAAGAATTTCATGAAACCCTTTCTATGATATTTAGCATGCATTAGGCGAGTCCAAACAGAGTTGCCATTGTAATAATTCCACCACAATCTTAAAGAGTAGGCATCTTGTAAGGATTCAATAGACCTAAGACCGAGACCGCCCTCCCTTGTAGGATAGCAAAGCTTGCCATAACCCAATGATGTCTCCGCTCATCGCCTGCATTCCAAAAGAAGTGAGCAAATCTGCTTTCTAACAAATGAATAATGGATTTGGGAAGAAGCATAGCTCCCATCACATGTATAGGTATAGAATTTAAAACATGCTTAATGAGAAGAAGGCGTCCTCCTGATGAAAGTAACTTCTTGGTCCAACCATAAATCTTTTGATCGATCTTCTTCAGCAAGAATTGACAATACTCCACATGATTAATACCTTGATAAATAGGTGCTCCCAAATAAATAAATGGGAGGGAGTGATTTTTAATTGCAAGGAGATGCTGAATTTTCTCTTTGTATGCTGAGCTTGCCTTCTTAGAACAAAAAAAAGTTGCTTTTATCAAAATTAATTTTTTGACCCGAACTTTGTTGATAAGAGTCAAGGAAGGCCAAGAAATTTTTAGCACTCCGAACATCCCCACTGAGGAAAACCAGTAAGTCATCTGCAAAAGCCAAATGAGTGATGACCTCACAACCACGTCCTGTTTTATAAGGACTAATCTTCCTTTCAAAAACAAGTTTATTCAGACCCCGAGAAAAACATTCCGAAGCTATAATGAACAATATAGGAGAGAGGGGATCTCCCTGCTTAACCCCACGTGAAGGACTAAAGAATCCATAAGTAACACCATTAACCATAACCGAAAGCTTGGTAGCTTTAAGGTTATCCATGACAAGCGCAGTAAATCTAGCAGAGAACCCAAATTTTTTTTAAAACCGCCTCCAGAACTCGCCAGGATACCCTGTCAAAAGCCTTTGCCGTGTCTATCTTAATAGCCAAATTATTACCTGTAGTCTTACGATCCTAATCATGGATAAGTTCATTGGCTATAAGAATCTGCTCATGAACAGATCTACCTTTTAAAAAGCCAGCCTGCTCTTTAGAGATAATAAGATCAAGAATGGGAACCATTCTATTAGCAATGATACGAGTGCAGACCTTGCTAATGAAAGTGGCAAGACATATAGGCCGGTATTGAGTGAATGAGGACGGATTGTCCACCTTAGGAAGGAGAATAATATTGGCCGCACTGAAAGCTTGCGGAATAGGAAGCCCAAGGAAAAATTCCTTAACGGCGCTGCAGACGTCCCAAGCCACAATATGCCAACATTTTCGGAAGAAAAAACCATCGAATCCGTCCAGGCCAGGGGCACTATTAACATCAAACTGCCATACTGCAGCCTTTATCTCATCATCAATAGGAATTCTTTCAGGCTCAGCATTATAATTATCAGAAATCAATTTAGGAATGACTTCAAGAATAGAATCAAAATTATTGACCTCATCAAAGCAAAATAATGACTGAAACAAGGACACCGCCTCTTGACTAATGTCGTTTTGAGAAGATAGCCACTCCCCATCCGAATTCTTTATAGTAGAGATACTGTAACACCCCTCCCCAGCCTACGTGTGTAAGCCGAATAGAGGCGCCACACTAACCTAATGTTGCTACCAATTTTACTTAGTAAAATTTTAGTTTCAGTTTTTACAGAAATTTGGCCAGAGGTTCGCCTAGAAATTGGGTCCCAAGTGTCGACAAAACTGGTTTTTCTGATTTTTGAAAACATTTTTACACAAACCAATACGAACACAATCAGTCTCAATACACTCCTAATGAATCCCCCTTATAACCTCAACTACAAACCTACAAGAAGAATTCACACTTCTAGTACAAAATAAAGTAGAGGTTTATTATTATGACATACTACTAATGTACAGTATAACATAGTAATTCTCAATCTTATATATATATATATATATATATACATGTCACAACTAGTTAACTCAAAATGGAAACTAAGAGATCTACCCTGAGATGTTGTGGGTCTGGTCGTCGCTTCCGAAGAGTTAGCTACTGCCCCGAACCTACGAGTCAAGGAAAATTTAACTCGCTGAGTAATGTCGTTCAGTGGGTACTTTACCAATGGAAATAAAAGTAAAGAGTATTTGTACAAGCAAGGCAATAAAATATATGAATGTTAAATACTATAAGCAATAAAATATAAAGCTCACTTCAATGAAATAAAAACGTACTTCCCAAAAAAGAATTTCAAGTTTTTCAAAAGATTTCAACTAAAATTGTAAAATATTCACAATTCAACTTATGCCATAAAATAGTCATGTCATAGTTTGTAAATTTTTGCTCTACTAGTAAAAGCAGAACCACAGCTATAAGGCAGTGGCCCTCACCACTGTAACACAGGTGGCCCTCACCACCGATATCAAATCACAGTAATGGTCCTCACCATCCTGGTTATAACCAATGGCCCTCACCATTGGCCCCAATGGCCCTCACTATTGAGTTCAGGTCATAACAATTCAATCACAATATCAAGCAGTACTGCACAAGTTAGTATAGTGCACTATACCCTTATCTACCAAGTTCAACCACCAAGTAGAGCATAAGGGTTTAAAATTCAAATCCAAGATTTCCACAAATTTTCAAATGATTTGCACATCCCTTTTCATTTTTACCAAGTCATGCCATTTCGCCGTGTACTAACTCTGTGGCTAAACGCCGTTTCATTTCCAAGTGTTTACCATCATTCCCAGTTATTTCCACACACTTCAAATCACATTAGAACAATTCCCAAAAATAACTAAAAGAATAGTAACACGGTGCGTAAAATCGGCAACGCAAATGGTATGACCATATGAATAGTAAAATCTGGTTTTCGTCTAAATTTCAGTCAATTTCAGTCATGCATTTGACCAGGTAAATGATCTTATTTTTTGCTGAAATTTTATAGGAAACTTATTTCATATGTTGACTAATTGCATGTAAAATTTCATCAAAAAATTCCATTGTTTGCTACCTCAACAGGCTGCCCAAAGTTGGGTCCAGAATTGGCTCCCAAAGGCACCAATTCGGCCCCCACTTGCATTTGGTGCAAAATTGTTTATTTTTTTGTTCTAAACCCATTTCAAAGCTTCCCTAATAATGTAATGAAGACTTAGACACTTCCCTTTTAAAATAACTTGAATGTTTAAATCAATTTGGACTAAATGGAGTTCATAAACTCTTTTACCAAAATCATTGAAAATATTAGATTTCATTTGAATTTAAACAACCCAATCACCACATGGATTCAAAAATACCACTCAACAATTGAATTCAAACTCAAACAACACATTTAAGCATCCATAGTAAAAGTTCCATAGATAAATTTTTGGCAAGAAAATGAAAGAAAAATTAATTCTTCCAAGGTAAAGTACCAAACCTTGTATTTTAATTTCCTTTTGCTTTCCCTTCTCTTTCAAGCTCTTCCTTCTCCTTATTTCCACCCTTGCCTACAAAAATTTCACAACACAACCTCAACCATAAACCCTAGAAATTTAGAACATGGACTACCCTTCCATTTCTTTTCAAATTAAGTCCTAATCTAGCCTTATTAAACCTTAGAAACCTTAATTCTTCCATTTAATTAATCAATATCATCACTACTTAAGTTTTCCCCAAATCCACCATAAGAACCCTAATTTCCAATCTTCCAATAGATATATAAATACTTAAAATTGATACTAGAATTGAAGTCTACATGCTTTAAAACCTTAAAACTCACCTTGAACTTGAATCAAACTTGACAAAAACTAGAAATTCCTTGGTGTTCTTCTTATGGAGGCCGACGGGTTTGGGAGTGTATTGGGGGAGAGTTTTTGTTCTTCTTGCTATGGTATATGGTAGAAATGATGTCCACTTTTGGGGTGGATGAAGGCTTTAGGGCCATTTGTCCATCCCTTTTACCTTTTTTTTTAATAATTCTAAATGGCTAATTATGATTGGCTATCAAAAGATTTTTACATTTTTCTTCACAATTAAGTCCTCCAACTTGTCCCTCTTCCCATTTTGATACCCCAATTTGTTCCATGTCACCCATATGGTACCTACATGGAACCGGGCCCATTTTACGCTCCGGCGATTAATCGGTCGTAACTTTTAAACCGTACAGTTCTACGAGGCAAACTACATATGGTTTTTTTCCTCTCGACCTCTACTTTCTATTTTTTAAGGTCTATTTTAGGTTTTCAAGTCGTTTTAAAAAATTACCAATAAGCCCTCGACTTTTTACGAAATTTCCTTTAGGTCCTTTCTTTGCTCGGGTTTGCCCAGGCTCCGTTTCTACTGTTGATCGTTTCATATTCAACCCCTCGACGTCCTCTACGCACTCGTGTGTTTATTTCCTACTTTGGATTCATGTATAAATTTTAATTAATAATGACTAAAATGCCCCTAGTCTACGTGTCTTCATTTCTCTCTAACGGGGCGTTTCCGAAGAAAGTCACAGTTCACAGTTTTTACCCGGTTTTTCTCTAGTTTCCATTTCATTACACTATCACATACATTATTAAGACTTCCCAGACTGGTCACCCATCGCCGTTAGTTACGCACGTTTAACTCCGGTCCTTTAATGAATTTTAGCTTAACGGTCTAGGGTTAGCCGGATCTCTTTAGCATGCCTACTTTGTCAGCACATGTGAATACTGTACACGTAATTACTGTACATACCTGCTATGGCCGGTCGTGACAATTTCTCCCCCGTTAATTTAGGCTTCGCCCCGAAGCCTATCAGGTGGAAATAAATATGGGTAATTCTTCCTTATAGTTTCTTCGCGTTCCCATGTAGCTTATTCTACTTTGTGATTCCTCCAAAGCACTTTGACCAATGGGATTTTCTTATTCCGCAACTCTTTGATTTTCCGTGCTGGGATTTCTACCGGCTCTTCCTCGTACGTCAGGTCGGGCTGAATCTCGATGTCTTGAGCTTGTATGACGTGGGTTGGATCAGAACGATACCTCCTTAGCATTGAAAAGTGGAAAACATCATGTATTTTACTTAATTCAGGTGGTAACGCCAACTGGTAAGCTACCGGATCTACCCGTTTGATGATCTCATATGGTCCGATGAATCTTGGGCTTAGCTTGCCTTTCTGTTTAAATCGTAACACCTTCTTCCAAGGAGAGACTTTGAGGAATACTCTGTCGCCGGCCTCGAACTGTATGTCTTTCCTCTTTAGGTCCGTGTATGATTTTTGCCTGTCTGCCGCTACTTTTAATCGGTCTCGAATGATCTCTACATTTTCCTCAGTTTCCTTAACTATGTCTGGCCCCAACATCTTTTCCTCGCTCAATTATGTCCAGCAAACTGGAGTTCTGTATTTTCGACCGTACAATGCTTCGTAAGGAGCCATTTGTATGCTAGATTGATAGCTGTTGTTGTACGCAAATTCCATTAAGCTCAGGTGTTTGTCCCAGTTGCCTTTAAATTCTAAAACGCACGCCCTCAGCATATCTTCCAAAACTTGAATCACTCTTTCCGACTGTCCATCTGTCTGGGGATGGAATGCGGTACTGTGGTACGTTCGAGTCCCAAGGGCTGTTTGGAACTTCTGCCAAAAATTTGATGTAAAGCATGGATCTCGATCTGATATGATTGAAGTTGGAACTCCGTGGAGACGTACGATCTCTTTGATGTACAAGTCTGCCAACTTGTCTAGCGAGTAATCCACACGTACTGGTAAGAAATGAGCGGACTTAGTAAGCCGATCCACGATTACCCAGATCGCGTCATGTTTGTCCCTAGTCATAGGCAATCCTGTGAAAAAATCCATAGTAATACGGTCCCATTTCCAGGTTGGAATCGTGATAGGTTGTAGTAGTCCTGAGGGTAGTTGATGTTCCACTTTCACTTGCTAGCAGGTCAGACACTTTGTCACGTGATCCACGATGTCTCTTTTCATTCCTGGCCACCAGTAAAACTCCTTCAAGTCCCGGTACATTTTCGTTGCTCCCTGATGCATTGTGTAAGGACTGTTATGAGCTTCTTACAAAATCTGTTTCTTCAGTTCCTCGGACTTAGGTACCACCATTCTCTTCTTGTAGTATAGGATACCATCTGGACGAATTTGATAATCTCCTGACGAATTCTCCTGCGCCTGTTGACTCCACTTCTTCACTTGTTCATCTTTCTTCTGAGCCTCACGTATTTGTTGATGTAAGGTAGGTCGCACGTGCATTTATGCAAAGATAGCTCCATCTTCTATGGGCTCTAATTCTACCCTCATAGCACGTAGCGCTTGCATTGACTTCCTACTAAGTGCATCTGCTACGACATTCGCTTTGCCCGGGTGATAGTTAATCGTATAGTCGTAGTTGGCTAACAGTTGCATCCATTTTCGCTGTCGTAGGTTTAAATCTTTCTGCGTGGGCAGGTACTTCAAGCTTTGATGATCCGTATAAATGTAACACTTTTTCCCGTATAAGTAGTGCCTCCACGTCTTGAAAGCCAAAACAATCGCTGCTAGTTCTAAGTCATGCGTGGGATAATTCTTTTCGTGTGGCTTGAGCTGTCGAGAGACATACACAATGACTTTGCCCTCCTGCATCAATATGCAACCTAACCCGATGTGGGATGCATCGCTATAGATCACAAAATCTTTTCCTGATTCGGGTTGTGTAAGAATGGGCGCTTCAGTAAATTTTTGCTTCAGCCTTTCAAAGCTCCGTTGGCAAGCGTCGGTCCACTGGAATTTTGCATTCTTCTGAAGTAGCTTGGTCATAGGTGCGGTGATCATGGAAAACCCTTTGACGAATCTCCGATAATATCCTGCTAACCCCAAGAAACTACGTACTTCCGTTACTGTCTTAGGTGGCTTCCATTCCAATACTACTTCTATTTTCTTGGGATCGACCCTTATTCCTTCTGCCGATACAATATGTCCCAAGAAGGCTACTTCTTCCAACCAAAATTCGCATTTGCTGAATTTAGCGTATAACTGCTTCTCTCACAGGGTTTGCAAAATGATCCTAAGGTGGCGATCATGGTCCTCTCGATTCTTTGAATACACCAATATGTCATCAATGAATACAACCACGAACTGATCCAAATACGGGTGGAAGATTCTGTTCATCAGATCCATGAATACTGCAGGTGCGTTCGTTAATCCGAAAGGCATAACGATGAATTCATAATGTCCATAGCGAGTTCTAAATGCGGTTTTTGGTATGTCTTCGTCTTTGATCCCCAATTGATGATAACCCGATCGTAGATCGATTTTTAAAAAGACTCCAGCACCTTTGAGTTGATCAAACAAATCGTCTATGCGAGGTAGCAGATACTTGTTCTTGATGGTCAGCTTATTGAGTTGTCGGCAATCCACACACAACCTTAGGGATCCGTCTTTCTTTTTTATGAACAATACTGGCGCTCCCCATGGTGACACGCTTGGCCTAATGAACCCCTCGTCTAAAAATTCCTGTAGCTATACTTTTAGTTCTTTTAGCTCCGCTGGCGCCATTCGGTAAGGTGCGATGGATTGTAATATCCTCATGTATACCTTAAAAGTTTTGATTATGTTATTGTTATATATTGGATTGAATATATGTGTTAAATTACAAGAGAAAAGAAGTTGGGAAAAGAATGTATAGGTATTTGTGTTTTGAGAAGAAAAAAGGGTGTAGAGAGAAGTGTATATGTTGTTTATATGGTTGTATAACTAACATATACATTGGTCAAAAGGGTTGGTCAATACAAGATGATATTTATTTGTGGCATGTGAAATTATATATATGGGTATATATGAGACAAAAGATTAATTAAATGGATGAAGGGCATGGAGGTAATTTTCTTTGGTTAAGTTGCATGGTGGAGATTAAAAGAAGAAAAGTGGTTGACTTGTTGGTATTTTCTTCTTTCTTTCTTGAAGAAGCCGGCCATTGAAGAAGAGAAAGAGCTAGGGAGGTGTTTGAAGTTCTATAATCAAATTGAAGAAGGAATCAAGGGTTTTGGTTAGAGATTTGTGGAATTTCTTCATTTAAGGTAAGTTTTCTCTTGATTTCTCTTGTTCTATTTGGAATTTTGTTTGAGTTTGATGGAGTGTGTTTGTGTATTGTGTGTGTAAAAGTGTTGAAATAGAATTAAAGATAAGAAGCTAGGTTGGTGTTGGTAATGGAAGAGTAAGAGTTGTGTTTAGTGAATTTTTTTCTGTTTTACAATTAGTAAAGGCTGTGACTTGTATAATTTTTAATTAATTATAGAAAAATGTTCTTGAAGTGAATTTTTGATATGTTGTGCCTCTTTGAGTCTAGAATGACTGAAAAATATGTTGATTCGATTTTGGAATGGTTATGAGTTTAGAAAGATTATTTTTATTAGACCTGTTCCAGCAGGTACCTTAACTGAGACAGCTATATTTCGGGATTTTTAATAAAATGTAGAAAAATCATATCCAATTTAATTTTGGATATGTTGTTGCTTAGTGAGTCTAGTATTTGAGAAAAATAATTTGGAACCACGTTGATTGAATTTGATTTATGGAATTCACAAAGTTCAGAACTGCTACCAGGACGCAGGGCAATTGGGGCAGTCTGGTTAGGTGAACTATTTGACCAAGATTTTGTGTTCAGTTTGATCTGAAATTTTAAAGGAATGATTTTAAGATACAAAACTAAATTCTGTAAAAATTATAAAATTTTTAGTCAAGTAGGTTATTTTATACAATTTTTCAAAATAAGGATAAAATGGAGTCTTAAACCAAAATGTACTATTCATATGGTCATTTTGCTAATATTCCTTTTGGATTAGATTGTGAAGAGGTTGAATTGCCCTAACCGTGTCCCTCAAGTGGTGCTGCCCGTGTCCCTCAAAGGTTTTGAAGAGATTGGGTTGCATTAACCTAAATGTGGAGAATTCTTGGAAAGAAAAGAAATGTATAGATTGATGGGACTAGTTCTTGAGGTAAGTACCAATACATATGATTGTATTTAATTACATAATTTGAGGCTTAACACATTTGTTTGCAAATGTGTTAAGTGATCTATTATATTGTTAACATAATTGGACTAAGGTGATGATTGAATGATGTGAAGGATGTGAAGATCATTAACAAGGTAAGCATAAACCCTATTTGATTGTATATCCTTATATGTCTTTGAACATTAACACATTGGGATGAAAGTGTTAAATAAGCTATTATATTGTGAATGTAAATGAAGAATATATATAAAGGATGAAATATGAAATGGGAAAGGTAGGAAGAAATGAGGATCATTCTTAAGGTATGTGCAATTTGTTATGATAAATGCTCTAGTAATGAATGATGTTAATGTGTTTTGAGAAGTGAGAAAATGTTATGTTATATGCATTGTGAATCTTGTGTATGGCAATGTATTATATGAATAATATACTTTGAAATGTGATATCAATGATGCTATATGTATCATATGGATTGAGATATGATATGATATGAAGCCATTGTGATTGGCTATGATAATTCAATTGAAAGAGATAAGGCATGTTGGCCTAATTGATGATGAGATTGATAATGAAATAATAAATGAATTGTTTGTTTAATATGTTATTCAGTTTCAGAGTTCTGGATTTGGGTGGCATGCCTAAGAAATGATGAAAGGTAACAGTCTTGCCGGGTTGAGGATCTCCTCATATGTGTTGAGTTGATGGTCCAAGAGACTGGGTCTATTACACTATGAGAATTGTGAATATGAGATATATGATTTGTAACAGTCTTGCCGGGTTGAGGATCTCCTCATATGTGTTGAGTTGATGGTCCAAGAGACTGGGTCTGTTACACTATCCATGGATAGAGATACATGTATATACATTGCCTACGGGCGTGATGATTGTGACTATGAACCAAAGCAGTAACTCTGAACTTTGAATAACATATTAGTGTTTTGGGCCCGAGTCTGTCTTTATTGTCAATGTGAAATGCAAGTATTGAAATATTGATTGTGAGTATTAATAATGAATTATGCTTGGTGAATTGTGAATAATATAATGTTATTAAGTGTAATATGTAAATGAATTGTGGTTGATGATAAAGGTTGTCTTTATTGGAAATATGATTTATGATTTATATGATATGTAAATTGTGTATTGCAATAATGAGTGATATGATGTGTAATGTGTGTATTGCAATAATGAGTGTATGATATGTAATGTGTGTATTGCAATAATAATTGGTATGATATGTAAAGTGTGTATTGCAATAATGAGTGATATGATGTGTAATGTGTGTATTGCAATAATGAGTGTATGATATGTAATGTGTGTATTGCAATAATAATTGGTATGATATGTAAAGTGTGTATTGCAATAATGGTTGGTGTGGTATATATATAATGTAGGGGTATTAATATATTGGTTTTGAGTATTGGTGATGCATTGGGGTTGGTGATAATATTATGTATATATATACATCATATATGAAATTAGCTAGGATATATTAAAGATAAAATTAAAAAGAAAAGAAGATATGATAAGAACTAATTATATATTGAATCGATGTATCATTATATATCAATACTTCTATACTATATGTTTATATTTTATATTTGGACTACTAAGCTCTCGGGCTTAGCGCGGGTGTTTATTCGCGCAGGTATATAGATGGAAGATATGAAGTCTTTTGTTATGCCACAAGAAGAGTAAAGTTTGTCGAGACCAACTAGAGGGTAATGCATACATGTATAAATTTTAATTATGATGTATTTCTGACGAGAGAGTATTTATATGTATAAATGAAGTTTTAATAAAGATAATGATTTTGTAAATGTTATTTAAATTAATGTATTATGGTTTGAACTCTGTTACAGGTTTTTAAAAGGTAACGAAAAGTGACATCCTTATACTTTATATATTTACTGTATGTATACTAGGTATACGCATAGTACTTATATAGGGTATCGGGGTGTTACAATTGTTTTGGTATCAGAGCTTAGGTTCGAGATTCTCGGCCTAAGTGAGATTAAAAAAAAAATTTTTTTGAAAAGTTTAAATAGAAATAAAAAGGAAAAGTTTTGAAATGAAATTTGTAATACGTGTATATGCATTGACATCTAGGTTGGTCTCGGATGTGGCATAATATAAATTGTAGAATATTTGTGTTATATGAGATGTTCAATATAGTTGATGATATATGTGTATACTATTTTGATGTGATGAGAAATTATGATTGTTGACAATGATGTTGGAAATGAATTATAATTGAGGCATAGTGCCTAATTGATTATGAGAAACGCATTGTGAAATGTAATGTGATATTTGTATATTAATGATGCATATGAAAAATGTCATGTTGTGTGCAACATGAAATGTAATGTTGATATTTATAAGCAATATTATGTAGGGCATAATGTGAGTTGAAACATAAAGAAATAAAAAGGGAGAATAAAGTTGAAAATAAGTAGCAATCAAAATCAAGATTAAAATATGTATTCTTTCCTTTATACTTTGAACCTCTTTATAATAATGTTTATGTTGAGGTTGTTAGACAGAGAAAATATTGCTGGATTGTTATTATTGAAAGATATGTTACTAAAATGAGGAAAGAATGGTGGAATAGTGAATGAGTTAGTTAGTATAGACAAAGTGTGATTATTTAAAGTTGGGATATATGTATATAAAAATTAAGGTTTTGTTTAAAGGAAAAAGAGATGATATTGGTTAAGTAAGAAAATAAGTTGATATTGTTATTTTAATGCGAACATGGTAAATTCAATGTTAGAAATGTGAGATGCTTGGATATTGTGAAAGCTCATGGTAATGGTGATAATATGTGATATTTGAGATTTTTGAAGTGAGCTTTATGATTGTGGAAATTATATGTTTTAATATTGCTTTGTGATATATATTTGTAAGATGTTTTTAAAGTGATGATAGAAAAGATGAGTTTGGCAAATTGAAGCTTAAACGAAGTAGTAAATTGAGAAGTTAAAGTTTTAGTGGAATTTGATAAAGATTATTGGGATATTGATAGTTAACTGTATATGCAATGCATGAGCTAAGTGAAATGACTAGTATTGCATATGGAAGTATTATGAATTGAGTAATGTGATTGATAGTATGAGAATTTGTTTTGAAATAATCAAGGAAGTGGATAAGTAAATAGAAATGAGTTATTTTAAGTCATTTTACTGAACAGGGTAAGAATGAATATGGGAGTGTATTAAATATTTTTAAAGACGAAAGTGAAAGAGATGTCACATTGGGAATGTGACTGAGATGAATATGAAGTGTTACTATAGTCGGAATATATATATGTTTGTAGTGTGAATAAATACTTTATATCATATTGGAAGAATGAGAAGGATAGTGTTTAAAAGAAAATGATAAACACTAAATTTGTATTGAATGTATGAAAAAGGAAAATACTATAAGAGCATATAATTAAGTGTATACATGTATATGATATGTGAATTGAGTTTTCCAATATGAATGAAATTATGATATATAAACACATTTGTGAATCACATTATGAGGATGGCTTATGAAGATATATGTGGTATAATTATAGAATTAGTAATATGGAAAAACAATGTTATATGTATTAGTGGACCTAAGAGAGATTAGGTCTTGAACTGTGTAAAGCTAGATGGATTATGTGATGGAAGTGAGAATGGAAAGAACTTGAGTAATATTGGACAGTGGAAATTGTTATAATGAGTATTGAACTTGATGATTATATTATATTTAGAGTTTCAAAGTATTCACATATGAAAAGTTCTATGTAATTATATTATAAGAGATTGTAGATGGATTAGAAATGAAGTGATGAATAGAAATTGTATAAGAACTGTATATGATTGAATATGTATATAGTAATATTGTTAAAGCATGAGTTAAGTTGATAAGGATCATATAAGCGAATACAAATTGGTTGAAACGAAGTTGGAATGTGTTAACTTCTGTTATACTAAAAATGTTAAGATTGAGAATAGAATTATAAAAGAACAGTATTGAATTGAAAGTTCTAGGTTTGAATATTAATCTCTTAAAGTCATGTGTTTTGTTCAGTATTTTGGATCGGTTAATTTGTTATCCATGGATTTGGATCTTAGATATAATGATTGTAATACGGATTTGGTGAGGTTGACAATTTTGTTTGAGAAGTATAGTTAAAAATTATGATGGTTAAAGTTGTACCTTATTATTTTTTTTTTATGTTAAGAATTTGGTTATAACTGTGAAAAAAAAAATTTTGAAATGTGTTGAGTTATGGATAATATGACAAAAAGGTAATCAAAATAAATATACCAATGATAGGAAATGTGAAGAGTTAGTAAAAGGGAGAAATTATATTATATGAATGAAAGTTATACTGAATATGTTTATGGTATGTAACTTGAGGTTTAAGGGAATGAACTCAAAGTTTGAGTGAATGAATTATAGATATTAAGTATGATATAACATTTTATGAGAATTGGTGGAAATTATACTAAGATAATAAAGAATAAACTATGTGTATATTAAAAGATATTAGAAGTGATTTGTTATCATGATGATTTGACTGAAAATAGATTGAAAGAGAGCAGAAATTGAATATAAGTTTGCTCTTATGGAATTAAGTTATATTTATACTTATATGAAAATTGTGAAATTTCATGATAAGTTAGATTACTTAATCGTTGGTTGGAATTGAACAAGATTGGAACGTGGGTATATTGTGACAGATAGATTAATTGATCTGGATTTGGCTAAGATTATGGATCATTAATAAAATTTAACGTGTATAGTTGTATTAAGAAAATAGGTATTTACATGATAATGTATATGATGTAAATTTTAAAGTATGATTGGACATGAATGAGTGGAGTATAGTAGTTGTTAATCATGATAAGAAGAGAAAAAGATTGGTTATTTATAAATAAGTTGAAAGATAATGTATTAATATGTAAGTTAAGTGAAAAGCATGCTAAAGAAATAACTCCATTTATGAAAAATCAGGATTTTGTTATCTATTGAGGGTGATAAATGTCTATTTAGACAGTGATTGTAATGAAGGGATAATTAATGTTCAGATATAAGTCAATGATTTTTAATGTTAAAGTTAAGAGAGTAATTATACAGAAGTGAAATAACAAAATATATTAAATATAAAGATTAGATGGAGTATAAGTGTACTATAGAATGATCTGATTCTTATATAAAGATATTAACAAGAAATGTAATGAGTTCTTTTGAATGTTTGATTAAGGAAATAACAAGATGTATAAACATATAGAATGATGAGTTATGGAATTTAAAGAAGGTGGTTGATTCTAAAGAGGAGAGTTGAAGCTATATAATTTGATGATATAATGACTTAAGCGTATAATTAACTTCATATGGAAGTTAAGATGGTATAGTATTATGAATGGATTACAATTATGCTAGATAATTTCGAGGACGAAATTATTTAAGGGGGAGAGAAATGTAATATCCTCATGTATACCTTAAAAGTTTTGATTATGTTATTGTTATATATTGGATTGAATATATGTGTTAAATTACAAGAGAAAAGAAGTTGGGAAAAGAATGTATAGGTATTTGTGTTTTGAGAAGAAAAGAGGGTGTAGAGAGAAGTGTATATGTTGTTTATATGGTTGTATAACTAACATATACATTGGTCAAAAGGGTTGGTCAATACAAGATGATATTTATTTGTGGCATGTGAAATTATATATATGGGTATATATGAGACAAAAGATTAATTAAATGGATGAAGGGCATGGAGGTAATTTTCTTTGGTTAAGTTGCATGGTGGAGATTAAAAGAAGAAAAGTGGTTGACTTGTTGGTATTTTCTTCTTTCTTTCTTGAAGAGGCCGGCCATTGAAGAAGAGAAAGAGCTAGGGAGGTGTTTGAAGTTCTATAATCAAATTGAAGAAGGAATCAAGGGTTTTGGTTAGAGATTTGTGGAATTTCTTCATTTAAGGTAAGTTTTCTCTTGATTTCTCTTGTTCTATTTGGAATTTTGTTTGAGTTTGATGGAGTGTGTTTGTGTATGGTGTGTGTAAAAGTGTTGAAATGGAATTAAAGATAAGAAGCTAGGTTGGTGTTGGTAATGGAAGAGTAAGAGTTGTGTTTAGTGAATTTTTTTCTGTTTTACAATTAGTAAAGGCTGTGACTTGTATGATTTTTAATTAATTATAGAAAAATGTTCTTGAAGTGAATTTTTGATATGTTGTGCCTCTTTGAGTCTAGAATGACTGAAAAATATGTTGATTCGATTTTGGAATGGTTATGAGTTTAGAAAGATTATTTTTATTAGACCTGTTCCAGCAGGTACCTTAACTGAGACAGCTATATTTCGGGATTTTTAATAAAATGTAGAAAAATCATATCCAATTTAATTTTGGATATGTTGTTGCTTAGTGAGTCTAGTATTTGAGAAAAATAATTTGGAACCACGTTGATTGAATTTGATTTATGGAATTCACAAAGTTCAGAACTGCTACCAGGACGCAGGGCAATTGGGGCAGTCTGGTTAGGTGAACTATTTGACCAAGATTTTGTGTTCAGTTTGATCTGAAATTTTAAAGGAATGATTTTAAGATACAAAACTAAATTCTGTAAAAATTTTAGAATTTTTAGTCAAGTAGGTTATTTTATACAATTTTTCAAAATAAGGATAAAATGGAGTCTTAAACCAGAATGTACTATTCATATGGTCATTTTGCTAATATTCCTTTTGGATTAGATTGTGAAGAGGTTGAATTGCCCTAACCGTGTCCCTCAAGTGGTGCTGCCCGTGTCCCTCAAAGGTTTTGAAGAGATTGGGTTGCATTAACCTAAATGTGGAGAATTCTTGGAAAGAAAAGAAATATATAGATTGATGGGACTAGTTCTTGAGGTAAGTACCAATACATATGATTGTATTTAATTACATAATTTGAGGCTTAACACATTTGTTTGCAAATGTGTTAAGTGATCTATTATATTGTTAACATAATTGGACTAAGGTGATGATTGAATGATGTGAAGGATGTGAAGATCATTAACAAGGTAAGCATAAACCCTATTTGATTGTATATCCTTATATGTCTTTGAACATTAACACATTGGGATGAAAGTGTTAAATAAGCTATTATATTGTGAATGTAAATGAAGAATATATATAAAGGATGAAATATGAAATGGGAAAGGTAGGAAGAAATGAGGATCATTCTTAAGGTATGTGCAATTTGTTATGATAAATGCTCTAGTAATGAATGATGTTAATGTGTTTTGAGAAGTGAGAAAATGTTATGTTATATGCATTGTGAATCTTGTGTATGGCAATGTATTATATGAATAATATACTTTGAAATGTGATATCAATGATGCTATATGTATCATATGGATTGAGATATGATATGATATGAAGCCATTGTGATTGGCTATGATAATTCAATTGAAAGAGATAAGGCATGTTGGCCTAATTGATGATGAGATTGATAATGAAATAATAAATGAATTGTTTGTTTAATATGTTATTCAGTTTCAGAGTTCTGGATTTGGGCGGCATGCCTAAGAAATGATGAAAGGTAACAGTCTTGCCGGGTTGAGGATCTCCTCATATGTGTTGAGTTGATGGTCCAAGAGACTGGGTCTGTTACACTATGAGAATTGTGAATATGAGATATATGATTTGTAACAGTCTTGCCGGGTTGAGGATCTCCTCATATGTGTTGAGTTGATGGTCCAAGAGACTGAGTCTGTTACACTATCCATGGATAGAGATACATGTATATACATTGCCTACGGGCGTGATGATTGTGACTATGAACCAAAGCAGTAACTCTGAACTTTGAATAACATATTAGTGTTTTGGGCCCGAGTCTGTCTTTATTGTCAATGTGAAATGCAAGTATTGAAATATTGATTGTGAGTATTAATAATGAATTATGCTTGGTGAATTGTGAATAATATAATGTTATTAAGTGTAATATGTAAATGAATTGTGGTTGATGATAAAGGTTGTCTTTATTGGAAATATGATTTATGATTTATATGATATGTAAATTGTGTATTGCAATAATGAGTGATATGATGTGTAATGTGTGTATTGCAATAATGAGTGTATGATATGTAATGTGTGTATTGCAATAATAATTGGTATGATATGTAAAGTGTGTATTGCAATAATGAGTGATATGATGTGTAATGTGTGTATTGCAATAATGAGTGTATGATATGTAATGTGTGTATTGCAATAATAATTGGTATGATATGTAAAGTGTGTATTGCAATAATGGTTGGTGTAGTATATATATATAATGTAGGGGTATTAATATATTGGTTTTGAGTATTGGTGATGCATTGGGGTTGGTGATAATATTATGTATATATATACATCATATATGAAATTAGCTAGGATATATTAAAGATAAAATTAAAAAGAAAAGAAGATATGATAAGAACTAATTATATATTGAATCGATGTATCATTATATATCAATACTTCTATACTATATGTTTATATTTTATATTTGGACTACTAAGCTCTCGGACTTAGCGCGGGTGTTTATTCGCGTAGGTATATAGATGGAAGATATGAAGTCTTTTGTTATGCCACAAGAAGAGTAAAGTTTGTCGAGACTAACTAGAGGGTAATGCATACATGTATAAATTTTAATTATGATGTATTTCTGACGAGAGAGTATTTATATGTATAAATGAAGTTTTAATAAAGATAATGATTTTGTAAATGTTATTTAAATTAATGTATTATGGTTTGAACTCTGTTACAAGTTTTTAAAAGGTAACGAAAAGTGACATCCTTATACTTTATATATTTACTGTATGTATACTAGGTATACGCATAGTACTTATATAGGGTATCGGGGTGTTACATGGATACTGGTGCAGCTCCCGGGTACACGTCTATGGTGAATTTCACCTCTCGTTTAGGTGGTAATCCGGGTAAGTCGACAGGAAATATGTCGGGGAAATTGCAAACAGCAGGTATATCTTGTAGCTTCGGTGCCTCTTCTTTCACTTCTAAAGCGCATAACAGGTATGCCTCGCAGCCTTTTTGCACTAACCTCTTAGCCGTCATAGTGGAAATGATGTTAGTTAGATAGTCCTTCCTCTTTCCCACTAGGGTCACTTCGTCGCCGTCTGACGTATGCAGAGTAACTCTCTTCCGTTTACAGTCAACCAGTGCATCGTGTTTAGCCAACCAATCCTCCCAAGGATAGCGTCGAATTCTTGAAATGGTAGTTTAAATAAGTCTCCCCAAAAGATACTTCCGTGTATCTCCACGGGGCAATCTTTCACTACCTTCCTCGTAATCACCTCACTCCCTAATGGGCTAGTAACTAATATTCCCTCTTCCTCTAGTTCTACCTTTAGGTTCCCAAGTTTTTCATTTTTCATGCATATATATGAGTGTGAAGAACCCGGATCTATTAAAACGTAAAGCGGAACTCCAAACATAGACAACTGACCTGCAATCACGTCTAGCGCTTCTTCATCTTCTCGCCCCCTCATGGCATACATTCTAGCAGGAGCCCTCGCTTCTGGTCGATCCACCGTCTCAGACAACACGCGTGACGAATTTTCGCCCCTACCTCTGCCTCGGCCTCGCTCTGCTGCCGCTTGCGATCCCACAGTCTCCCTAGGTAGATTCTGCATTCGCTGGGGACACTCTCGCATAAAGTGGTCTAAAGATCCACATATGTAGCATGCAAATGTCTGACCCCAACATTCTCCCGTGTGGCGGCATCCGCATTGATCACAGCGTGGATTAGTATTTTCGCCTTCATTACCTCTCGGACCGGTAGAAAAGTTACCTCCGCTTCGGTTGAATCCTCTTCCTTGCCCTCTTCTGGATCGTCTGGTACTAGCGACTGAGGTGGTTTGACTTGGGCCACAGTGATTCAATCCCTAATTGTAACCCCGGCGTTGACCGCCTCCCGTGGAACCACTGCCTCGGAATCGCTTCCTTGATGATTGGTAGTTTCCTGAATAGTTTTGGGTATCTCTCTTTTGTTTCATCTTATGTCTTCTATTCTGCTCATCAGACTGACACTGCTCCACTTCAATAGCTCGGGTGACTAACACAGAAAATTCCTTAATATGAGCAGCAATCAGCTGCACCTTAATCTCATTATTCAATCCGTCTAAAAATTGATTACATCGATCTTCCTCGTCTTCTATCGCTTTATTAGCATACCTGCTTAATCTGGTGAACTCCCTTTCGTACTCTATCACTGTCATTCGCCCCTACTTCAAGTGTAGAAACTCTTTCCTCCTGGCGTCGAGATATGCTTCAGAAATAAACTTTCTCTTAAATTCTCTCACAAAGAAGTCCCATGTCCTCTGCTCTGGTGGAACTCGTTGTTGGACTGTGTCCCACCAGACATACACTTCTTCCACTAACAAGGAAGTAGCGCACACAACTCGCTCCTCTGGAGTACACTGTAACTGATCTAAGGCTCGTACCGTTCCTTCCAGCCAATACTCGGCTGTAGAAAAATCATCGTCCCTTCGGGCCCTAAACTCCTTCGCCCCATACTTTCTTATCTTTTCGATCGGGGGTTTCCTTTCCCCTCCCACAGCAGGTACTGGTACGGGTGCTGGTGCTGTTGGTGGTGCCGGGGCGGCACCGGCTATCTGCAGTAATACGGCAGCCATTTGTTGCAACATTTCGTTGGGGATAGGAGCATCAACTGGTGATTGCTCAGATGCAGGTGTCTCTGATACATGCGTTTCTACAGTTCGGGAGGCCTGAGACTCGACCTCCTCCTCTATATCACGCTACGCTGCGCTGCTTGCGACATCTAAAGAACAGTGCAAAACGTATACAATCCCATCATCAGTAACGACCCAGACCAACAGCATTATATTACCCTAGGTGGCATGTATATAAAGATAAAACTCTTAAATAATACATATACAACACAACTTTTATTAATTTCCAAGCAAAAGTATTTACATTACTAAGAAGCCCTTATGTACATTCCAAAATTTAGGACTCCTTACTACTATATCATGATGTCATACTACCATACAATATCTACACGATACCCTGATGCCACATATGTACATAACCAAAAGAACCTCTAAAAAAAAACACATCTCGAAGCTCAGTGAGTAGGTGCCCTAGGTGATCAGGTGGCACTTTCAGACAAATACTCTTCTATCTCAGGATCGAACTCTGGGTCATGCGATGCTTCACTAGGTAAGTGCTGGCCTAGCTCCTGGACCCTCTCCTGCAAAGCACGGATCTCTCTATATGCTACCCTAAGACTCCTACAGGCACTATCAAACTCCACTCTATGACTAAGCCTGTCCTCCTTTAACATCAGCACGTCTCTCATCAAGGAGATAATCATCTCATGTGCAAATCTCAGGTTTTCACGATCCTGTAGACTTCGATCTGTCAGGATATCTATGGTATCATCTTGCTCCTGCACTATCTGCTTTAGCCATTCTACTTCCATCCTCAGCTCCCTCATCTCATTGTTTTGATCACCCATAATTACTCCTGTTATAATTAGAATAACATAACTAACAATACTACAAACATGTATAGTTACATATTTAGAACCCCTAACCTAACCCTATATGTCATACATTTAAGGTTTAGTTCAACTAACTACCCAGGACCAGCTAAACCGGAGCTCTGATACCAAAAATTATAACACCCCTTCCTAGCCTACGTGTGTAAGCCGAGTAGAGGCGCCACACTAACCTAATGTTGCTACCAATTTTACTTAGTAAAATTTTAGTTTCAGTTTTTACAGAAATTTGGCCAGAGGTTCGCCTAGAAATTGGGTCCCAAGTGTCGACAAAACTGGTTTTTCTGATTTTTGAAAACATTTTTACACAAACCAATACGAACACAATCAGTCTCAATATACTCCTAATGAATCCCCCTTATAACCTCAACTACAAACCTTCAAGAAGAATTCACACTTCTAGTACAAAATAAAGTAGAGGTTTATTATTATGACATACTACTAATGTACAGTATAACATAGTAATTCTCAATCTTATATATATATACATGTCACAACTAATTAACTCAAAATGGAAACTAAGAGATCTACCCTGAGATGCTGTGGGTCTGGTCGTCGCTTCCCAAGAGTTAGCTACTGCTCCAAACCTACGAGTCAAGAAAAACTTAACTCGCTAAGTAATGTAGCTCAGTGGGTACTTTACCAATGTAAATAAAAGTAAAGAGTATTTGTACAAGCAAGGCAATAAAATATATGAATGTTAAATACTATAAGCAATAAAATATAAAGCTCACTTCAATGAAATAAAAACGTACTTCCCGAAAAAGAATTTCAATTTTTTCAAAAGATTTCAACTAAAATTGTAAAATATTCACAATTCAACTTATGCCATAAAATAGTCGTGTCATAGTTTGTAAATTTTTGCTCTACTGGTAAAAGCAGAACCACAGCGATAAGGCAGTGGCCCTCACCACTGTAACACAGGTGGCCCTCACCACTGATATCAAATCACAGTAATGGTCCTCACCATCCTGGTTATAACCAATGGCCCTCACCATTGGCCCCAATGGCCCTCACCATTGAGTTCAGGTCATAACAATTCAATCACAATATCAAGCAGTACTGCATAAGTTAGTATAGTGCACTATACCCTTATCTACCAAGTTCAACCACCAAGTAGAGCATAAGGGTTTAAAATTCAAATCCAAGATTTCCACAAATTTTCAAATGATTTGCACATCCCTTTTCATTTTTACCAAGTCATGCCATTTCGCCGTGTACTAACTCTGTGGCTAAAGGCCATTTCATTTCCAAGTGTTTACCATCATTCCCAGTCATTTCCACACACTTCAAATCACATTAGAACAATTCCCAAAAATGACCAAAAGAATAGTAACACGGTGCGTAAAATCGGCAACGCAAATGGTATGACAATATGAATAGTAAAATCTAGTTTTCATCTAAATTTCAGTCAATTTCAGTCATGCATTTGACCAGGTAAATGATCTTATTTTTGGCTGAAATTTTATAAAAAAACTTATTTCATATGTTGACTAATTGCATGTAAAATTTCGTCGAAAAATTCCATCGTTTGCTGCCTCAACCGGCTGCCCAAAGTTGGGTCCAGAATTGGCTCCCAAAGGCACCAATTCGGCCCCCACTTGCATTTGGTGCAAAATTGTTTTTTTTTGTTCTAAACCCATTTCAAATCTTCCCTAATAATGTAATGAAGACTTAGACACTTCCCTTTTAAAATAACTTGATTGTTTAAATCAATTTGGACTAAATGGAGTTCATAAACTCTTTTACCAAAATCATTGAAAATATTAGATTTCATTTGAATTTAAACAACCCAATCACCACATGGATTCAAAAATACCACTCAACAATTGAATTCAAACTCAAACAACACATTTAGGCATATCAAAAAGGCTACAATCATCAGAAAAGGAGACAAAATCCTGCATACTATGCACACAAGGATGAGCACTGCCTTTATATTTCGCCAAAGTTTTTACGACGTTAAAATCGCCTCCAACCAGCCAAGGAACCGAATCAAAGACTAAACCACGTAAATGATCCCACAGCTCTTGCCTTTTATGCCTAGCATGCTTACCATATATAGCAGTCATAGAAAATTCCCAAGACAAGGAATGGCAAAACACTGTACAAGATAAAAGACTGAGGAGCATCTAAAAAGGAAGAAAGATGTAAATACTGTGCTTTCCACATAATCCAAATTTTGTTATCTTGAGCACAGAAAACATTAGAAAACTCAAGACAATTCATATACCACAAACTTTTGGTTCCCATAACAATCGGTTCAATTATAGTAAGCAAAGAAACATGATAGTCATTGCATAACTGGTGCAATCTAGTGAAAGAAGAGTCAATACCTCTTAAATTTCACTGAAGATAATTCATTGATCCGGAGAAGGAATAGAGTCTGCTAGAGATAATGAAACTGATTTAGATTTCTTAGCCACAACAGTTTTCTTTTTTCCTACCAACTTTTTTCTGTTGCACCAGAGTAATAGGCACCCCTGAGTTATCATCCTCACCAACTACTGTGGCAGCAACTTTAAGCTTATTTTCCAATACAACATTAGACTCCCGCAACTCGTCCGTAGTCATAACTTTAGAGGGAAGAGGAAGGTTTGAGTCTGAATCATGCTGAATAGCATCATCATCATCAGCCGCAGTGTTTAACTCTATATCAGAACCATATTGCCTAGGGAAGGGAACCGGAATATTATTTTGAGAAATAAACCCATCTCTGTTAAAAGACGGAACTACAGAAATAGAGGGCTGTGTAAACTCGTTTATTAGTCCTTTGAAAGTATTGCACCTCTCAATTTTATGATCCACATCCTCATCGCCAATAATTCTCGAAGGCGAAGCCTTACTGTCTAAAACCACAGAATTAGAAGCTATCCCCAACTTTTCCACCGGATTTGAAATAGTCACATCAGGAACCAGAACCGGCATATCCTGGTGAACTTCTTCCGTTTTAGCCTTACGAGCCCAAATTTTGTTTGTTTTCTGATTTTTGTCAACAAAGTGAGCCGAGGGATTTGAATCTTGATTCATCAAAAGGGGACAAGACGACAACAACTAGAGCAATAGAAAGGCAAGTTTTCATACGAAACTGGTTGGAAAAAACCAACCCCATCATCCTCAATCCATATTTTATGTTGTAATTCTTTAGATAAATCCAATTCAACACAAACTCTCGCAACAGATGGTCTAGACAAGGAAGCAGTTGCCGCATCAACTTTTAACGGAGGACCAATGAGATTAGCTATAGGATATAACGCTGCCTTGTCAAACAAGTGAACAGGTAGTCCCTCAAACGACACCCATGCAGGAACAACTGCATTATCCACATCAAAACGAAAACTTTTTGTCCATTTAGAGACCCTCATCACAAATCCATTAAAATACCAATTCTGTTTCAACCAACATCGATGAAAGTCATCTTCAAGCGCAAACCGAATCAACACGAGCTGCATCCAATAAACCTAAATAAAAAGCGCCATGAAACCCACCTGCTCCAAAAGCTTATTAAGAGTCTTAATAGATGGCCGTCCATTCGGAAAGGTCCCAATTAAAGCAAAATGGAATGGGCAAGCCAAGGCATCAGATTCATCCTTAGAGAAAGAAACCGCAGGCACACCCTTATACGAACCAGGTTTCTTATTCATTATCCATGGAGTTTTTGCGAGGGATGGAATAAAAGACCGATTAACCTCAGATTTGTTTTCACTTTGTTGCAAGACATCCGCAAAGGTACGAATTGGAGGGGCAGTTGGCTCCAAAGGAGCCACCGCCGGACAGTGAGCAGCCGTGATGATTGGAAGACGAAACCCTAGCAGCCGGCATCTTTACAATACCTCGGAATTATATCTTCACTGATTGCATAGAGTATATGTATACACTTTATACTATATATTATATGTATATATATTGTCAATTATTTTCATTATATATACACTATAATAGATATTGTATATTAGTACTATTCTCACTATATATATTATAGTATATTATGTGTGTGTTATATGGTATACAAACTATACAACATTGTATGTATATATATAATATTTATAAACTATATATTATATACAGTATATGTATATGTAATAAATTATATGTACATATATTGCATATAATATATAGTATAAAGTGTATAGGATACTATATTACTATTTTCACTATATATATATTATAGTATATTATACTATTTAGTATAGTATGTTTACCATATAACACACACATATATATATAATATTACTCTCTCCGTCCTCATAAAGATAAGCTTCTCATTTCACAATGATTAATAAATATTAATTATTTTTATTAGAAATATAAATATATATATATTTTTTCTATTATAATTTTATTTTAGTATGAGATATATTTAATATGTAATATTAAATAAGAGTATTATAGAAATTTATATGGTAACTAATTTATTAAAATAGTAAGTGAGATATAATTTGAGACATAAAAAAAAATGCACCTATCCGTGGGACGGAGGAAGTATAAAATAAATATAATATGTATATATGTTGTATACTATATATATAGTATGGCATTATTCATAAACACTATAAATATTTAAATTTATTTTAATTCTTTTATCTATTAAACATCATTTAAATTACAACTACGTAATTATAAGATAAATCTGCATAGTTTTACTTTTATATTACATACTTAACAATAAAACTTTTATAAATTAAACACCATTTAAGTTAAAACTACATAGTGTGACACAAAACTACATAGTTTTAACTTGTATTATACAATATATTTATGTAAATCTAAAATTTAAAGAAAATCTAAGCCTATATTTGGATGGGAGTAAATAGAGATAAATGAGGAGAAAGTAAATGCAATTTCCTTTCCTTTTTCTTGTTTGGTGTAAGAAGTAGTAGGATAAAAATGAGTAAAGAGGAGAAAATTTAATTTCTCAAATTTCTCTCCAACTCTAAAATATTTCTCTCCCCATCAGGTGGCAATGAGTAGGGTACCCACTAAAATTACTCTATCTAAACTTGAACCCATTAAATTTTTAAACTATCCAAAACCCGATTATAGTTATATTTGTACTCATCTCAAACTCGTTTAATATTATCTAAATGCGTTTAATTACCTATTTAAATATAAAAATTTAAAAATATTATAAAATTTAAAATATAAATTATAAGTTTTTAATTAAATCATTATAAATAAAATTTAATAGTGATATAATTTTATTAAAAATAATTTCATATTACATAATTTTATAATTAAAATAAAATATAATAAATATATAATTAAAATTTTAATAAAATATAATTAATATATAATAGTATTAGGATAATGAATAGCCAAGAGTCTAAATTCGAACATGTTATGAATAGTAAAAATATTATCCGTACCTGTCTAAGCATATTTATAAACTAAGCATATCCTATATAAATAAATCATAATAGTTCAAATACTCAAAAATACTCGATTTATTGTCATTTTTATTTAGCCAAAATGATGAGAAAAGGAGAAACTCCGCCTGCGAGTATCGTAGCCGGTCCCAAGCCCGGATAAAGGAGGAGAGTTGCGGTAGGTTGGCGGCCAGTGTAAAAATTTTGCCAAACTTTCTATGGATTCTCAAAACTATCATTATACCGTTGGGACGTGCTCACCTAGGCACGCGCTACATCGGCACCCGGGTGTAGTGTTAAATGAGCAAGGGGTTCCATCACATCGATGCCTGGGTGTGGTGGAGTATGAGCAAAGGTTCCCATGCCATGGACGGGTATGGGTAAAGAAGTTAGTCCCGCCATATCAGCGCCCGGATGTGGTGTCAGACAGGAAAGGGCTACCGCATTATGGACGAATGCGGCTAAAGAAGCAAGTCCAAGGGAGCCGATTAAGACTAGGTAGTTGGAATATTGGCACTCTGACTGGGAAGTCTATAGAGCTTGTGGATACTTTGAAAAGAAGGAAGGTTAGTATTGCTTGTTTGCAGGAAACCAGGTGGAAGGGAAATAAAGCAAAAGAGATTGGTAACTCAGGATATAAGCTGTGGTATTGTGGCTTGGATAACAATAGGAATGGTGTGGGCATTATTATTGAGCCTACGCTTAAAGACAAGGTGGTGGAAGTGAAGAGAAAAGGAGACAGGATTATCTCTTTGAGGCTTGTTTTGGGAGATGACACTATTAATGTTATTAGTGCTTATGCTCCCCAAGTAGGTTTGGACGGAGCATCCAAGGTTCAGTTCTGGGAAGATATGGATGATATCATGCAAGGTATTCCGGATAATCAGCAAATCTTCATTGGTGGGGACCTTAACGGGCATGTTGGTAAGGACAGTAATGGTTATGACAGGGTCCATGGGGGTTATGGTTTTGGCAACAGGAATGAGGAGGGAAAGAGCATTTTGGATTTTGCGGTGGCTTATGATCTAGTGCTGGCGAATACCTGCTTTGAAAAGAGGGGGTCACACTTGATTACCTTTAAGAGTGGACGAACCCAAAGTCAAATAGACTTCATACTTACTCGAAGACGGGACAAAAGTAAGTGTAAGGATTGCAAGGTCATTCCGGGTGAAGCATTGACGGCGCAACATCGTATTGTGGTTTTAGATGTTAAGAATAAAAGTAGCTGGAGGAATGATAAGAAAATATTGAAACCAAGGATAAGATGGTGGAAATTGAAAGACCTAGCTCAAGGTACCTTTAAGGAGGAGTTACTAAAGGAAGAAATTTGGAACCTTGAGGCTAGTGCAGAGGACTTGTGGACAAAAATGGAAGGTGACATTAAGAAAACAGGTAGTAAATTGCTTGGGATCTCTAAAGGGGCAGGGCCTCGACCGCACGATGCATGGTGGTGGGATGAGGGGGTTCAAAAGGCTATTAAGGCTAAGAGGGAATGGTATAAAAAGTTACCGAATGCGGTTAATAGCGAGGCCTTTGAGGAATATAAGAGGGCTAAGAAAGAGGCAAAGAAGGCTGTTAGTGTAGCTCGTGGCAGAGCCTTAGAAGGGATTTATCAAAAGTTAGGTACTAAAGAGGGAGAAATGAGCATTTATAAGATTGCAAGTATGAGAGAAAGGAAAAACAGAGATTTAAGCCAAGTCAAATGTATAAAGGACGAAGATCAACGGGTGTTGACAGGAGATGTTGAGATTAAGGAGAGGTGGAAGGCTTATTTTGAGCAGTTATTCAACCCTGAACATGAACAAGATTTTCAAGGTCTTCATGCAACAAATGATTATATCAGCTGGTCTAGGAGGATCTTGCATAGTGAAGTAAGAGAAGCCTTGAAGTATATGAAAGTTGGTAAAGCTTGTGGCCCGGATGGTATTCCTATAGAGGTTTGGAAGAACCTTGGAGAGGTAGGAGTTGCCTGGTTAACTAAACTCTTTAATGCTATTGTGAAAGGACGTAAGATGCCAAATGCCTGGAGGAAGAGTATCATGGTACCTATATATAAAAATAAGGGAGACATTCAATGCTGTACAAATTATCGGGGTATCAAACTTATGAGCCATACTATGAAATTATGGGAAAGGATTATTGAACACAGATTGAGGAAGCTTACAAGAGTTTCGGAGAATCAGTTTGGGTTTATGCCAGGGAGATCTACCATGGAGGCTATTTCTCTTCTAAGAAGACTAATGGAATTGTATCAAGAGAAGAAGAAAGATCTTCACATGGTATTTATTGACTTGGAGAAAGCCTATGATAGAGTACCAAGAGAAGTGTTATGGTGGGTTTTGAAGAGGAAAGGAGTCAACGGCAAATATATCAACATCATCAAGGACATGTATGAGAATGCATCCACTAGTGTGAAAACACCTGGTGGAGACACTGATGCTTTCCCTATTACAACCGGATTGCATCAAGGTTCGGCCATGAGTCCATATTTATTTACCCTGGTTATGGACGAGCTAACCAGAAGCATACAAGACGATGTTCCTTGGTGTATGTTGTTTGCTGATGACATTATTTTAATTGATGAGACTAGTGCTGGTGTAAACCGTAAGTTGGAAGTGTGGAGAAAAACCCTCGAGGACAAGGGTTTTAAGTTAAGTAGAAGTAAAACGGAATATATGCACTGTGAGTTCAGTCTAAGGAAGAAGCAGGAACATGAGGTTAAGTTGGATGGAGTTTTGGTTCCTAAAACCAAGCACTTCAAATATTTGGGTTCGGTGTTCCAGAATGATAGCCGTATAGATGAAGATGTGGCTCACAGAATACAGGTAGGGTGGTTGAAGTGGAAGGGTGCGACTGGGGTTCTATGTGATAAGAAAATACCTCTGAAAGTGAAAGGTAAATTCTATAGGACGGTTGTTAGACCTGCGATGCTCTATGGTAGTGAGTGTTGGGCACCAACGGGACAACAATTGCATAAGATGAGTGTGGCAGAAATGAGGATGCTAAGATGGATGTGTGGACATACCAGACTGGACAAAATTAAGAATGTTCATATTCGACAAAAAGTCCAAGTAGCGGACGTCGGAGATAAGGTGAGGGAAGGAAGACTTAAATGGTATGGGCATGTTTTAAGAAGACCTCCTAATGCTGCGGTTCGTAAGTGTGAGAATTTGTTGATTGAGGGGGCTAGAGGTCGTGGCAGACCTAGAACTGTGTGGAAGGAGGTGATAGCAAGAGACTTACGTGCCTTAGATCTTGATGCGGATTTGATTAATGACAGACTTGAATGGAGACGTAAAATCCGTGTCTTGGAAGGGGCCTAAGGCTGGAGTATCTTTTTTGGTGTCTTTTGAGCTTATTTTGTTGAGAATCCATACAGCCGACCCCAACTTGTTTGGGATTAAGGCTTAGTTGTTGTTGTTGTTGTTGTTGATGAGAAAAGGAGAGTAAATTGAAATGAAAAATTGCCTAATTATATAAAATGACCATTTTAACTCTTTAGTATATAAATAACCATTGGCATAAAATTTTCAGCGTAAGCTAGAGATTCCTAAAAAGATATAATTTTATTTTCATTTCTTACTCTTTCATTCTTCTTCCTGACTCATGTGTCTATTAAAATTTTTCAGCATATTATTATTTTTTGAAGGAGAGCCTTAACGCAACGGTAAGTGTTGTCACCGTGTGACCCGATATTACGGGTTCAAGTCATAAAAACGGCCTCTTGCAATTAATTATAAAGAAAAACCGCGTACAGAGATCCAATGGGTCCGACCCTTCCTCGGACCCTACTCATTGCAGGAGCATTCGTACATCGGACTGTCTTTTTTTTTAGCATATTATTATTTTTTATTAAAAGGGCAAAAAATAAAAATATTTTTTTTTATTTTATTTCTTTTAATTTTATTATAAGAGAAAATTTTAAATTGCTCACTATTTTTTTTAAACTACTAAATAATAAAAAGTAAATTAAAATAAATTTCTTTTTACACTACCCAATTTCTGAGAGTAAATTCAATTTCACTTCTAATTTACCTCCATCCGAACATAGGCTTATCATCTCTTCAATCTCCGCTTCAAGTCTTCAAGCAGCGTCTCCCAAAGACAACGGCAAACTCTTCTCACGCAAAGACAAATCACATAGCCTCTCACAATCACCGCCTGCCGCTTCCTCACCATCACCGCTGTTGACTAAGCAGAACCGTCGCGACGCTACCAAGCCGGTTGCTCACCATCGAACTTTCCTGTTAGATTCACTCCCTTAAGGTTCATATCAATATTCAGCTTTTGTTTCTTTCTAATTTTAAACCTCGTATAATTGGATCTATTTATTTTAAAGAGAATCAGATATTTAATTAATTATATATTTATCTCCTGATTACTTATGTTATTTGAATTAATTTTTTTTAATGTATTTTCCGTTTATGTGACACTGGAACTATATATTGGATCTTATCATATCCAGAGTTGAATCATTTACTTGTCACTTTATTTTTCATTTTGCAAGTTGAGTTCTTATAGAGATTCTAAACTTGCTTCTTTCAACAATGGAGTTTTATTTATATAATATATATAGTTATGCGTTGTGAAATGTTTTAAATTTAGAACTCCGCAATATTGTTAAGTGATTATGTGTATTAATATATATGAATATGTTAAAATAAGCTTCCTTTTTTGTACATGATATATATGTTAAGCACTGATATTTTATGATTTCTCAGATATGCTCTAAGTGGCTTTGATATATGCTATTTCTTCCTTCTCCAAAATATGAGAACTGATCTAATTATGCTGATTTATATGCTTAAAAATAGGTTCGAAGTATTTGGAAAATTGCAGAGGTTATCTCAAGCTTATTTCTTGGATTTAAAGATTATTATCACTATATTAATAAGTTAACTGTGTTACTGTTGTACCTGGTTGTTTTATGCTTGAAAGATTTGGATTTGATTTGCTTATGAAATTTAGCATGACATTATGTTTGGAAATTTTGGTTTTTCTTTGGTTTAAAGTGGAAATGGTTTGTATCCTCTATACTCAAAAATGTTAAATTGCACTTACAAAAGAGTTTCAATTTACTCTAAACCAATAACCATGACCTCTCTCCATATCAAATTAATTATTGCACTTACAAAAGAGCTTGTAATATATTAAATAAATTATTTTTTTTTCGACTTCTTTGATTGCGGGTTAAAATAAATTTGAAAAATATATTAAATATTAAACGGATAATTAAATGCGTATCAAGTAGTAAATGAAAAGTAATAAACGGATTTAGGGCAGGTACAAATAATAAATATATACTTATAAACAGGTTTGGGGTGGGCACAAGTATTTTAGTGCTAAACGGGATCAGGAACAGGTCGAGCATTTTCTGCAGGTATCCTGCTCGTCGTCACTCTTACACTCTGCTATTGGTTAAGGAATTTGCTGGTTTATATTTATCAGAGCGACTGGGTTCTGCAGTGGCGGTGACCGTAATGGAGATAATTCCCATTTCAATGGAGACATACAAGCTGGGGTTTATCGGAGCAGGGAAAATGGCTGAGAGTATAGCTAAAGGAGTAGTTCAAGCAGGCATTTTACCTCCTTCTCGCATTTGTACATCTCATTCGAATCCTAATCGATGCTCTGTGTTTGAATCCTTTGGCGTTAAAATACATCCTTGTAATCAAGATGTAATTTGCTATTTCTTTCTCTGTTTTATTCTCTAAGCGATTTTTTTTGTTAAATTACTACTGAAATATTGTTATGTATGTTTGTGTTGTTCAATGACCGTTGATTCTAATGATTCCATGTAAATAGGTAGTCGAAGATAGTGATGTGGTCGTTTTCTCTGTAAAACCACAAGTTGGTATGGCTCTGGTTCTTATGTTTGCCCTACTTTTCTTTTGGATTTAGTAATAGAACTATGAGCTCAATTTGTTTATATTTTAATGGTTTAATTTTAACTTGTAGAATGGTTTAATGTCTTGAAATTTTGCTTTTATATAATTATTTGATGATTTTGAAAATTGAAGGAAGGATATTTTCTGGGCACATTTGGGAAGAGCTGACAAAAGAACTCCGTTAATAGAGATTTTTTGGACAATTCTTATAGAACTTCCTGTAAAAATGATTTTTTATAAGAACTCTGGAGTGAATGATTGATGATGAGGAAACATTGGAGGAGAACATCTTTCACTACATTTGAAATGTTGGACCCTGAAAAATCAGAGGAGTGAGATTGACATTTCATGAAAGATAAAAGACCAGAACAACAAATGCATTTTGGTTTGCAAGCATTGATCAGGTGAAAACTTGAACGCCAATATGGATGCTTGGAAATGTAAGAAGACTTGTTAGATATTATCACATTTGGTGGAAGGTGGAGGTGGGAGTGGGATAATATGAGAGTAGCTCATTGAGATAGTTTGGCCATACTGATTTAAGCCTACGATGAGATGGTGTGGGCAAAGAAATGGAGAGAAGCTGGCAAGTAGTAGAGCTAAAAATGGTCAAATTGAAATAGTAAAGGTCCATATATGGGACAAATTGTGACTTCATATGTAAAGGAGCAGAGGATTACTTGATTCCTACTATATTGGAGTGCAGTGCATGAGTTAGCAGTGCATTTGATTGGCATTTATTACTATTTATTGCCTTGAATTCTTTGCATGATTAGATTCTTTCTGGTGTACTATGATTGCAATACTAATCTTCGATCTAATTCTTTTAGCGCTGATTTTTTACTTTTTCTGATTTTGTTCTTGCAGTTAAAGATGTGGTCTTGCAATTGAGGCCACATCTTACAAAGAAGAAACTTCTGGTTTCAATTGCTGCCGGAACAAAATTGAAGGATTTACAGGTTTGTTTACTTGATTCATGGGGTTGTCATTTAGCCTCGCCCACTTCTGAAATAACTACTGCATTTCTTAATTTCACTCATTTCAAACACCAGCTCTTTATAGTCAATGAAAATGGTTTTAATGTATCATAAAACTATCTAGCTCTATTTCCTGCAATTTCACTGTTCTTTTTTTAGGGTTTTCCCCTCTCTTTTATTCAACATATGCGTATTGGCTGTTGGCTAGTCTTTGTTTTAGACAGCCCTAGGTTGCCCTGAATAGAAGTTGTTTTTGTCAATAAAAGAAAAAAAATTAAAGATATTTGATTTCCTGCAGCTGCAGCTCATTTGGTTTCCAGCATATTAAATTCTAGTGATTAATCTAATGATGAGATCTTTTTTCAACTCCACATGTTTTATTTAATTGTTTTTCCACTACGAACTTTATAAATTGGAATGCTAGAGAGGCAGTTGCTTTTGTTTTTGGTGTTGTCTGTTCTCATTCTGTAATTGATGAAGTTTCAAATCATGATTTAAATATGGGCCATTATGTAGCATATTGTCTCGATCTTAATGATAAAGCCCTGCCATTTACCTTGACATGGCCAGATACCAATACTTTTCTAAATAATTTATGATAATGCTTGGCCATAACTCGTTGCTGTGACACATTCACACCTCTACACCACAACCATGACATGACTGCAATCATGATTGAAAACTTTGTTTTCATTTACTTTTGTATTGCCATTATGGTCTATGCAAATTCATGTTTCAGTGTATCTTTACAATTAAAACTTTCAGACTTCCATGTTTTTCAGTTAATGTTTTTATTTTTGGTTTAGTTTAGGAATGGGCTGGGCACAGCAGGTTTATTAGAGTGGTGCCAAACACTCCTGCTGCTGTTGGCGACGCAGCAACAGGTATAATTCTTATTGTTGGTGCCACTTATTTTATCTTCATTTTATTAATGGAGCAGCATTAAAGTGCATACAGATGTCCTTAAATGAGTTTTCATGGGCAGCTATGCATGGCTGCATCTTTCCTTACTGCCTTTAATTTCTTATTTTTCCAGCAAAAATTTATTTACCTTATTATTCTTTATAAATAATGTACAAAAGAAATGTTTACTAAATTGCAATGCCGCTGTAGGGGGGCTAGGCTTGTTCTTGGTTGCTTCTTTAATGCTTGGCTCTCCACGTAGAAGTTCTTATAGATTTTTGGCAATTTTGAATATTGCAAAAGACATGCTAGGCTTCTCACGATTGTGTCGTCTATTATGAATTTTCTGCATTTTGCTTATATTTTTTTTGTATCAGTGATTGATGCATTAAATCAAGTTTCTTCCCAACATCTGGAGCTATGCAAGCTGAATTTTAATTATTCATAGTAATTTGAGGGATGAATTTTGGGTTACCTTTCAATGATAATTATTGAAAGGATAAACCTTCAATCCTTTCTTTGTCAATAAAATTTGGCATTAGCATCTAACAAACTGTGGCTTAATAGGGATTGCTCTGCTTCTTTGACTGATTACAAATAGTTTTGGCCGGGAAGATAGGATCATATCAAACAAATAAGACTTTTTACCTATTTATTTCATTGAAAAAGGCTCATTGCTATATGTTGGTTGTTCACTTAAAATTTTTTTGACATATTCTTTGTTTCCCATGGAGCTTCATTGATTTGTGAGGTCACATGCATCTTTAAATTCTTCAAGTTCCTTAGCAGTTTGCATTTTCAATATATTATTAGTGTCTTGCTTGTACAAATTTCATGAAATTACTAGCCTCTAATATGCCTGTTTATGAACAGCGATGAGCTTGGGTGAATCAGCTTCTGAAGAAGATGGAGAATTAATAGCTAAAATATTTGGATCAGTTGGTAAGATATGGAGAGCTCAAGAGAAATTGTTTGACGCGATCACTGGCCTGAGGTATGATCCTTTTCTAGAAAATAGAATCACACTGATCAATAACCATCTCATGCAATCCTTTAGTCAGAAACTAACAATTGTACTTATTGGCGTAAGTGCTGTTTGTGATGATATAATAATCTGTTTACTGTTATGAACAGTGGTAGTGGCCCAGCATATGTATATTTAGCAATTGAAGCTTTGGCTGATGGAGGAGTAGCTGCAGGTCTACCCCGAGAACTTGCCTTAGGTCTAGCTTCCCAAACTGTAAGTTAATTAATAATGCTGGTAATGCTAGTGAAGTTAAAAGCGTTCATCTGGTGCGCTTAAGCGCTGAATCGAAATGTTGGAATGGGTTATCGTTTTTCATGTGTTTGAAGCGCACAACTTCAGTAAAGTGCACGCTTTCTGCGCTTTGCATTTCTGCCATAAGATTATAAAGTGCTGACCTTTTTTTTTCCAGCATCTTTTTAGATTTTCTGAAGTAGTATTTTTAGTAAAAGCAAATTATTTTAGTTACCTTTGACTATATGACTCTTTATATTCCTAAATGATAGTTACTTTTTGACTATTGGACTCTTTATATTCCTAAATAACAGTTACTTTTGACTATAAGACTCGTTATATTGTTAAATAATAGGTAAACTGCCAGCTGGTTCATTTATTATATTTATTTATTTTCAAAACTTCCTATTTAGTAATAGTATTTTAGTCTAAGTGAGCATCTATTCTATCTATTTGCTGTATTAGTTTTAGAATTGAGTTATTTCTCAAGTATTTTTATCTATTAATTTGCAAAGTCAATCTTTCTTGGCGTGTGAAGTGAACTTTTATAATGTTTCTAGTCTTTTGATTTTTATTTGTGAAGATTTCTAGTTTTATTTGGCATATTGCATTGTATTGTTATTTAATTATTTTAGATAAACTAGGTTTTACTTTAATGAAGCGAGTGCTTTTTTTACGCTTTGCGTTTTAGGCTATAGAAAAGTATATTGCTTTGAGTGCGCCTTTCGCTTTTAACTACACTGGGTAATGCATGATTAAGATTTCTTTTTAACATATGCATATGAGATATACCTTTTAATGTTCATGTATTTTATGTGTGAAATGATAACGGTGGGACTCAGACCCACATCTCTTGCTTTACAAGCAAGCACATTTCCACAAGGCCATATGATTACTCAATATTTTGGTGTATTTTGTTTGGTTTGCATCAACACGTTTTTTCAATGATTTTGAAAATTTGTATTGTATCTTACAATTTGGTTCAATTCTCAATTCACAAAAAGAGGATTTCAAATATTGATTTGACAATCATGATTGAGGATTTAAAATCATCTCTTATGACCCAAATGACCTACTCCAACCCCCTAAAAGGAAAAAAAAAGGGTTGAAAAAAGAGCATCTTTTAGAAATATTTCATATAATTGCAGTAGCTCTCCACTAGTGGGATTGTTAGGGAGCTGCTTCATTTGAAGTAGTTTTATTTAGCGCCTTTTTTTTTCTTTCATGTCTAGATAAAAACATACAAATCTGTTTGTTTGATAGTTATTTTCTTTATTGTAGTGGGTAGTTATTTTATTCCACTGCTTAAAAGGTTATGTGTTAAGGAAGGAATTAAGTAGAACATTCGATAAGGTTTTGAGTTCCTAAAACTCACAGATTATAGAGTTCTCTCAAATGAGCTATGAGAGATCATAGGTTTCTTTCTGAATGAGTCCTAATTTTATTTTTATGTTCAATCAAATAGACTCGCAACTAGATCCAAACTTGGGACCATAGTATATGTTATAGGTCGTTCAAGTAGAAAGTTGTCTTTGTTGGGTCGATGAAAACTCTTTAATGAAGAAGCCAAACTGTCACTTGAGCCACTAGAACGATTGTTGTTGGGAGGGGTCAATGGAAAAGCAGCCCATTAATGAAGCAGCCAAACTGTCACTTGAGCCACTAGAACGATTGTTGTTGGGAGGGGTCAATGGAAAAGCAGCCCATTAATGAAGCAACCAAACTGTCACATGAGCAACTAGAACGAAGAATTGCAGTTTATTACCAGGGTTTCCTCTTCAGGAATAATTCAAGGGTGGAATTTTCACTCAATACCAATGAAATTTAAAAGCTGCTGAATTGCATGGCATGAAGGAGTCTTAAGTACAATCAAATAACTCCTTATCTACAGCACTAATAGAGGTTGGAAAGGATTATATTTCCTTTATGTTATAAGTTGAATGCAGAATGCTATCCATCCTTTGTGACCGATGAATAGTGCCTCATTAAGGTGGAATGTGATATTGGGAAGCAGCTCTTTTTGGGGTGGTTTTATTTTTCTGTTTTTCCTTGTGTAGATGAAAATCAATTTGTTTATCATTGGTTATTAAGTTTCTTCATTGTAGTCGGTAATTTTATCCGATTGTTTAAAAGGCTATGTTAATGCATTGAGCATAATTTTCAAAATGCTTCAAGTTCTAAAATTCAAGAGGTACTCAGAGATCTTAGAGTTCTCTTAAATGAACTCTAAGAGATTGTAGGCTTCTCTCTTAATAAGCCCTAATTCTATTTTTATGTTGCAAAATAGACTTGGTAAAATTTTTTAGTGATACAATTTAGTTTGTAAAAACTTAAGAGATTTTTATCAGTGGCAGTTATAGAATCCATGATACTTCTATTTTTGGAGGGAAAAGGGAAAATTTCTGAATGGTGCAAGGAAATAAGGTATGCGTAAGCACTTCTGCCAAAAATCTTTTTGTTCCTTGTGAGAACTAAGTTGCTAAATTTGAGGATAGCAGTGCTTTAATCTGCTATAACTGTGCCATTCACCAGATGATGTAGTTTGCAAATACAATGTGATGGTAAAAAATACTGTCATACTTTTCATCTTAGCAATCAAAGTACTCCCAAATAAAGGGTTTACACCAGATCCTGCCCCACTTTTCCATGAATAAGTGAATACAGATTTGTGACCCATTCAAGTCCTCTAAGATCACAAAATCTGTTTGTTCCACCGCTTCAAATGAATCTAAATTTTTTCCCTGTTTTCTCTGCTTGAGGATTAAAACTATCTTGACTCTATTCATATTTGAATCTTGTGTTTCTTTTGCAGGTTTTAGGAGCAGCATCTATGGCTACCAAAACTGGGAAGCATCCAGGTCAGCTTAAAGATGATGTTACATCAGCTGGGGGGACTACTATAGCTGGTATTCATGAATTGGAGAAAGGTGGATTCCGTGGACTGCTAATGAATGCTGTTGTTGCTGCTACTAAGCGTAGCCAGGAATTTTCCCGGAACTAAAACCTAAAACTTTTAATTTCCATGCGGTATAGGCATTGCTATGGTGATCAGAGTCATTGAATTTTTCTTTTTTCATTTTTTCTCATGTTCTTGATTGGAATAAATGTTTTTTTTCCTTGCATATGGCCAGGGTAAACTTGAGGATTAATATGAACTTTTTATTTTTCATCGTTTCAAATTGTAGGTATACATCAATGATAAAATATTTACTGTAAAAGTAAAGGAGACTATGGTTCATGTTACAGTGATTTAGTTTTGGTTTGCGATTTTTGGATTTGCAACCCTCCCTCTTGATAAAATAATTGTATTAACAAAGAGAGGATTGAATCAAGTTTGGAATCGCGTATAATGTTCTTTTTTTTTTTGTTTTTGGGTTTAAATGATGTATAAATGATTGTAATTGCGAGTAATTTGGTCATCCTGTCATAAAAAATATAAGAAATGGATGGAGCATGATTAAT
This sequence comes from Garcia nutans, assembly GCA_947685225.1. Lineage (NCBI taxonomy): Eukaryota > Viridiplantae > Streptophyta > Magnoliopsida > Malpighiales > Euphorbiaceae > Garcia > Garcia nutans. Next base: position 6,182,056 of record CANTUV010000024.1, on the reverse strand, counting down.
CACTTCTTTTACAAACTTTGTAGATTTTTGCCTTGGATTAGTTCATTTATACTTTCACTCTCTTCACATAATGTAAATGGGCATTATTAATAAGATGCAGTTTAAAAAGATCCATTTTAAAAAATTCAATTCAGTTTTATTAATTGGATTAAAATTTAATTCCTATGCGATGTATGTTTGTAATGAAATCAATTTATTTTATTTTCATAATTATTTTAATCTATTCAACAATAAATTGGAATTTTAGGAGGTTAGTAAAACACATATTTGTATAATTTACCTTTATAAATTAATTTTCAAATAAATTTAGATTTCTTGAAATGTCATTATTTTTATTTATTTTTGAATTTTTTATAAGAAAATTAAATTATATTCTTTTAAACTTGAAAATTGTTAGAATAGGAAACACTTGAGTTGTTAATTGTAGCTTGCATCTCTGTCTGGTAAAATAAAAAGGTTTTTGAGAGAGCAATTAAGATAGATAGTGGATGAAAGAGGTGTCAAGAGGGGCTTGAACCTAGCTTGTCACCGCTTTATTACCAAAACTAAGGCTTCAACCCAGCTCGTCACACCACTGCATTTGCAAGCTACCATCGAGCCACTCACGCCAGCTCGCACTGGAATCGCGGGCGCGAGCTCCACCGTCGCTCGCCAGCTCGAGAGTGAATCCTCTGCGCTAGCACCGACTCGATCCATCAAGAGCTCCACCACGGAGCTCAATCAATGTGAGCATTTGATGGCCAATCCTGAGTGCACTTTTGATCAATTACATTAGCTTTTTCTATTGCAATTGCGACAAATTTGCTTTTTTGGTATATTTTGTTGGGAATATGGATGCTTGCTCTTCTTAATTTGTTGGGAAAGACTGCTGCGGATTACTTTTGGGGGCGTAACAAAATTTGTTTCTATTTGTGTGATTTATGCTTTTGCAGACGCTGCAAATGAGATTTTAAATAAACATGCCTGGAGAATGAGATTCAATGGTATTACACCATTGCTTCCTGTTAAGTGAAGTATATTTTCCCTTCAACGTGAAGAGGATAAATCTATTCGGCAGCTTTTGGAATAAAATCATGTCTAAAAATTCAATTCAATTGAATTCTATTAATATAATTCAATTCAATTAAAGATGGAGTTCATTTGGATTCTATTGTTTCGGATACTTGAAAGGAAAAAGGAATGTCATTATTCTCTTACTTTACCAAGAGTCATGTTCTTGTTTTTAATATAAATGGAGGCATTTTGGGTTTATAATATTGGAGCATTAAATGAATTGAATTCTTGCAAAATCCTTCTATTTTTGGCATGATTTTATTTCTTTCAAAATGATTTTTTTTTAACACAAAAGAATTGAATTATATTAGTTATACCTTTCCAAATATGAGAATTGGCAAAATATAATTCATTTGAATTTAATAATTGCAAATTTTGAGTTTCGAAATGGAGGCTTGATGTCTAATTGCTTTAGTCTATTCCCAAACAATTAATTATTAATAGAACTCTTTTAATGCATTAGTATACATTACTTTATTAGATCAGATTTAGCTTCTCATTCTTTACATATGGTATGGAAGACCAAAAATGAGCGCAGGTAGTTTGGTGGCAGACTCGGTATGGAAAACCATCGAGTCAACTCATTCAGGTACTTTCTTTGTTATTGCTCTGTTCAGTGTTCTTTTCTTTTACTTATTTTATTTAAGTTTTAGAATCTTTAAACCTTACCCATTAAAAGTTGATGATTAATTTTGTTTTGTTTGCAATTTATATTGATGTCAGTAACTGAAGATCAGCTCTCAATGTGAGTAGTGTATACTTACTTTCACTCTCCAATTTGTTCAGATGGTTTAAATGGCTACTTATTATTATTATTTTTTTTGCCTATTTTTTCTATCTTAATTTTAGCTTGCATTTCTTGTTTGGTAAAAATTTTGAAAGAGCAACTAAGATAGTGGATCAAAGAGGTGTCAAGAAGATCTCTGGTCTGCCCAGTGGGCGTTGCATCTTTCAGGTTCATTCCAGTCCTTTTCTTTATGTACTCTACCATTTTTTTTGCATTTGTACAGATGGCTTTTATCAATTTCAAATTAATCATTAATTTGGGTTTGAAAATGCATTGTGAACTGTGAAGTAAAACGGGTTTAAAGATTTTTGTTTATATATATATATACATTTAGCTGAATACCGAGGTGTTTGAGGAGTTAAGTTTGGAGATTGGAAGTGTAGTTGGATTGTGGTACAGAAACCTGTTAACATGATCGAAATGGTTTTGCAATGATTTAAAAAATGGATATCTTTTTTATATTGGTGTGATCAGGTGGTTGGTGAATCGCGCAGAAAGGAGGAGTACTTCTGTTTTCCAGAACAGTATTGCGCCTGCTATTCATTTTTTTATGACATTGTAAACAGAGGAGAACAAATTTGTGTATGTATTCTTGCTAATTCATAAATTATGTATTCTTGCTAATTCATAAATTTACTTTTGTTTACACCCCTTTTTCTTTGATGCGCTGATGAATAATTCTTATTTCTCCAACTTTTTGATATCTCATAGTGTAAGCATCAATTAGCTGCAAAGCTTGCTGCAGTACTGGGGACATGCATCAATGTTAGTGTGTCTGATGAGCAACTAGCATTATTACTTGTGAAACTCTAATGCATGTAGATTGAAGATGAGTTATAACTTTGAAGATGGAGAAATTGGGTCCAAGAAAATTAAAAGAAGCATCAACCAATTCTTTTAAATGCTTATGACTTCGAGAGGAACTGCTTCCTGGTATGGAATTCTGCATCCTTATATAGACTATGAAATTACAATGTACTGCATATTGTATTGTTTCACAATCACTGATGACAACATTACAATGTAAAGCAGAGATAATGCAGTAAATAGTGAGATGTTGAACCTGGTTGCCTTTAAATGTTTTGATGATCTAAAGTTTTCTTAGAACCAAACCTAGTCTAAAGTATTCTTGTGGAAGTGGTTTTTTTGGTTTTTCTAACTCCAAGTGCTTATATAATTAAGAAGTTTATGTGTCGACTCTATTTCTCAATATGACATTAAATCTAAGACCTCGCCTGAGAACCTTAGACACTTGGCGAAGTTTTTTAGATTCTTAGGCAGGCAAACATGAAGTTCAACCCGGAAAAATGTGCATTCGGAGTCCAATCTGGGATGTTCCTAGGTTTCATGATATCAAAAAAGGGCATAAAAGCTTAACCTGAGAAAATCCGAGCTATAATAGAAATGGAGCCACCCAACAATATCAATAAAGTACATAAATTAAATGGCAAAATCACAGCTCTAGGAAGGTTTATCTTATGTTCGGCTAGGAGGTGCTTACCATTTTACTGGCTCTTGAAGAACCTAAAACAGTTCTAATGGACAGAAGAGTGCCAACAAGCCTTCAACAAGTTGAAACAGTTCCTAAGCTCAACTCCCCTCCTCAGTCGACCTATTCAGGGTGAGACACTGTATTTGTACTTTTCACCTTCACCAGCAGCAGTAGGCTCAGTATTGGCTAGAGAAGAAGATGGCCAACAATACCCGCTCTACTACACCAGTCATGCTTTAAAAGGTTTTGAACTCAGATACTCTCTTTCAGAGAAGCTAGCATTAGCCCTTCGAATTGCTTCGGAATAGCTCTTACCGTACTTTGATGCACACACTATCATAGTGTGCACCGATTCATGTTTGAAGAAAATTCTTCAGAGGCCAGAAACTTCAGGGCGAATCACAAAATGGGCTACAAGGTTGGGAAGGTTTGATGTCTGGTATGAACCTAGGCCAGCCATGAAAGCTCAAATCTTAGCAGATTTTGCTATAGAATTATATGAACCACCATTTAGAACTGCTACTAAAGAGGCATGGATCCTTAACGTTGATGGAGCATCCTGTATTGAGGGAGCTAGTGTTGGAGTGGTCCTTAAAGACCCAAGCAAAATATTCGTCAGATACTCAGCAAAACTCAACTTCCCAGCTTCCAACAGTGTAGTAGAATACGAAACAATATGCTTGTGTCTCAGACTTGCTCTAGAAGTTTGGCCTAAATGCCTCTAGATTTTCTCAGATTCCCAATTAGTAGTCAGTCAACTAACTTGGAAATACGAAACTCGAGAACCGAACATGGTTCGCTATAAGGAACATATAGCCGAGTTCCTATCAGCCTTGGAAGGGAAAGGTTGTTTTTGGGAAATTTGTCGGATAGTCCGGGCTGAGAATGAACAAGCTAATATGTTGGCTAAGGCCGCTGCTGTAAAGGAGGGGGCTCTTGAGTATGGAGTTCTCGCTGAGATCATCTAGAGCCCAAGCTATGAGACTTCAGTTGTAACGGTGACAGAACTTGTGAAAGGCTGGAGGCTTCCGATTTATAAGTTCCTTGACTTTGGTGAGCTATCAGAACCCAGTCGAAGCTAAGAAAATTGTCAAGTAATCCATCCTATACTCCATTCATGATGAGCTTTTATACAGAAGATCATTCTCTTACCCTTAGAGTAAAAGTGTGTCGGAAGAAGGTGATTATTTACTCAGAGAGGTACATGAAGGCATATGTGGAGCTCATGAAGGAGCTCGAGCAATGGCTTGAAAAGCACTACAAGACTACTTTTGGCTTTCTATGGACGAGGATGCAAAAGACTTGGTGAAAAAATGTGAAAAGTGCCAGAAGTATGCTAACTTATAGCATCAGCCCTCCATGAACCAAAGGCCGATTAGAAGCCCATGGCTTTTTGCTCAGTGGGGAATAGGTATCCTAGGTCCTTTTCCCCAAGCCACGACTCAGAGAAAGTTTTTGATAGTTGCAGTTAATCATTTAACTAAGTGGGTAGAGGTGGAGCCCCTTGTTTCCATTACCCTAGCTGCAATCATCAAAATTTTTAACAAGGCAGTCATCACAAGGTTTGGTATTCCTCACACTGTAAGCAATTTGATTGTAAACCATTTAAAAAATTTTGTGCCGAGCTCAAAATAGATCTCCGATTTATCTTGGTTTACCACCCTCAATCTAATGGTCAAATCGATGTCACAAACCGAACAATTTTGATGAGGTTGAAAAAGAGGTTGGATGACGCTAAAGGCCTATGAGTAGACGAGTTGTACAATGTATTGTGGGCTTACCGTATTTCGCCGAGAACGGCTACTGGAGAAACTCTTTTTGTATTAGCTTATGGCACCAAAGTAGTCATTCCTATTGGGGTCGAAATCTAATCAGCCAAAAGCCTAAATTTTTTAAAAGAACGAAAGCCTGACTTTAGATACAACCTTGATACGTTGGAGTTTAAGAGAGATCAAGCAGATATCAGAGCTGAAACCTACAAGGCTCGGATTGCTAAGTTCTATAACAAAAGAGTTTGCCATAAGCAGCTCAATAAAGGAGATTTAGTGCTGAGAAGAGTCATCTCTATCCATGGGCCGACTGGGCCTGGAAAGTTTGGTGCCAACTAGGAAGGGCTATATAAAATAGTCGATGAGCTCAAAGGTGGTGCATACAAACTCCATACAACAAAAGGAAAGGATGTTCCAAAGGCTTGGAATGTCAACAACCTAAGCATGTACTTTCAGCAGCTCGCATATTTTCCCTTGTATTTTTCACATACAAAACTTGCACTTGTACCTGTACGTATACAAAGTGGAAAATAAAATACGGGCACTACCAAGACGCCCACATAGCATCACTTTTAAATTTTTATTTTTTTTTATAAAAACAGTACATATGTATGGGCACACAAACACTGAACTAATCAGATTTCAATCATGAGCCGAACACCGAGCTCAAACAGACATCAACATTGTTAACATGCAATTGATTTTAGCACTCCTACCATATAAATGAATCTAAACACTCTAAACATACTTTGAATCGTAGCATTCCAACCATGCATATCATAGAGCCCTCGTCGCGCACCATAGCACTCTGATCTTGTATATCACAGCGCCCTTGTCGCACACTGAGTTTCGTGCACTCATTCTACTCTATCTTAGCATTTTAATTGTGCAACTCACATTGTGCATAAAATTTAAGCATTTGGATCATTTAACTTAGCAACAACTCTTTAACCTGGCACCCAATTCAACACTTCAATCGTTAAATAAATACAAATCCATTTTGGGACTTAAATCGTGCAACTTGACAAATTTGAGCACTCTAACCATGCTCTTAATTGATTATCGCACTCCAGTAGCATAACCTGATGAATTTGGATACTTCAACCGGAAATTTATTAAAAAAGAAAAGGGGAATAACGATTAAGCACAAGTTCGTACAACATACATATAAAGTCAAGTAATGACAACACACTATGATTGACTGAAATGAAATTGCAAACATTGTAAGAAAGCATCGCTTCATTAAATTAAAAATCAAAATTACAAGTTTGAAGAGGTCAGTCTCTACATCAGACTTTGACTAACCTCATGTAAACCTTTCCTATACATTGGAAGGTATACAAAATAAAATAGGTATAATTACATTTTTGGTGTCTGAACTTTTTAAAATTTAACAATTGAGTTGTTCAACTTTTTAAAATATCAATTGAGTGCTGGAATCGGAAAATTATGTACAATTTAGTTGTTTTAGCCGGTTGCAAACTAAAAGCTGCTTTGTTGGATGACACGTGTCAATAAAAGGTGATATTTTGAAAAGTTGAATAACTCAATTGTTAAATTTTAAAAAGTTCAGACACCAACAATGTAATTATACCTATGATATTTACCTGTAACTGGTTTGCAACCTGCTAAAACAACTAAATTGTATACGATTTTCCAGTTCCAACACTCTATTGGTATTTTGAAAAGTTGAACAACTCAATTGTTAAATTTTAAAAAGTTCAAACACCGACAGTGTAATTATGCCAACAAAATATAAAAGCTCCCTATCGAGCTACAAAAGCGAAAGTGAATAAAAAAATAAAAGTGGAGGAAGCCCGTCTCAATTTGCTTCATTTCCCTCAGTATTCTCCTTGGGCACCTTCCTCACTTCCTCTTCTTCCTCCTCAACATCCTCGGGCTCGTCTGCAAGCCTGTCTATGTCAATGTGGCTCATCCAGGACAAAATCATTTCAAGATTCTCTTCCTTGAGTCGCTTAGACATGGCATGGATATAGCGGAAAATGCCTCGAGCATAATAGGTGTTATTTTCTTGGCGTTCTTGCTCGAGTTCACTAAAAGTGGTCTTTAGGGCCTCCTGCGCCTCACACCACGCCTTACGCTTGGCCTTCAAGGTGCTCTCCAGCTCGTCCACTCTTTTTTGTTGCATCGAAGTCAAGTCGAGCAGCATGGAAGTTGTTGGCTACCCCAACCATCCGTTCTGCAACATGGTGGCAAAGTTGACTCAGCTGTCCAAAATATAATCTAAAGTCAAACAATTGATACCTCGACCAAATAAATTTAAAACGAAGCATAACTTCACTTACCGTTGTCGCGGACGATTGCAATTCGAAGGCGAGAGCACTGGAATCCATCTACATGTGCTCCTTCCACTCTCGTGGCATTCCCCCAAAAATCACAGCAAGTGCCCTTTGCACCTGGGCATCTCTCACGAAACTCAAACTTGTGCGGATCACCGATCCTCTCCACGAGAGTAGTAGCCAGTCACATGGGGCTAAACTGGTTGGGCAAAAGCTTCCCAGGTGGGACGGGAATCACTGCTCCCGAGCTTCACCGATGGGTAGAACTCCAAGTATCACTGCCTTCCTCCCCCCTCCCCCCCTCAGCCGGCTTGCTGGACCCTTCAGACTCTCGGCTTTTGCCTTTATAAAGCCAAGCCTTTTTCCGAGCTTCCCACTCTGCGACTTTCTTTGCCATTCTTTTCAGCTTGTCAGTGCCTTAGACATATATGCATAAAAATAGAATAAAGTTGAGTAAATAAGCTTGAACTCAACAAATTTAACAAAAATATATCAGCCCGGTTTGAGGGGTGGACTTCTTTTGGAGCCCCATAAAGCGGGAAATATTCCTTTACAAGATGGAGGACGTTCCTCTTCTTTCTCAGAACGTCTTGACGTATCCTCTCGTAATAAGCTGCTCCTCGGGGTCGAGGCCCTTTACGGTCACTACATTATTGTTACATATCGAGCTCTAGTCCCCCCGGCAATCAAAACCACCCTCATTCTCCAAGACGAAGAATCGATCCTTCCAATTCTTCACCGAATCTACCTTCCCGGAAAATAATCCATACCCGGGTCGTCCTTGCGAGTAGAAACAATCTTCATCGGCTTAGGGACGGATCTTTAAAACGCAAAAAGCCCCCAAAACCCGAACCGATGGTAAAATCTCGAGTAACTGTCACAAAACCTCGAAACCAACCATTGTGAGCTAAGCTTTCGGGCTCAACTAGCTCGGCGCTATATCGTGGTACTTCAAAAACTCCACGATAAATTGTCACAACGGAAACCTAACCCCAGCTCTCAAATCCTCTTCATACATTATCAGTTGATCATTTGGGAGGTCATCCATAGCTTGGGTATGGTCCCTAGGAACACACATATTGTACTCAAGGAAGACCTTATGTTCCTTACCCGAACTTTATCCACCACTACTGGTGCCTCCTCTTCCTCTTCTTCTTCATCTTCCTCAACAGGTGCAGAGTGAGCTACTGGCAAAACATTGCCATCACACTCCTATACAACAGAAGGTTGAGCTTCCTCCATTGAATCCACTCGAACAATCTCTAATGACCGGGCACTTTCCCCTTAGACCGAACTTGATTCCCCAGAATTGACAGACACTACACTATTTGAACTCATTATACCGAAAAGGAAGCAATCATCGATACAGTTGAGATAAGTTTGATTGATAGAACACCACGTCAATACTATGAATTTGACAAACACTTTCTCAAACAAACCAAACTATCACTCAGGAGCTAAGTGAAGTATATATGCCTTTTGGCCCTTTATTTATACATGTTAGGCATCGAGAACTGTAACGACACCATTAATGCATTGGGCAGGATTTTTGAATTTCAAAACTCCCGCTCCCGCCATTGCCACTTCTCAACCGTCGCATCATGCATGCATGACATGTACCCCCTCCGAAGCTACAGTGAATGCACGTCTGACAATTGGCATAAATGCTAGTATGCTAGGGGGAATTAGTGATATATAGCCTTAGTTTGGTATGAAGTCTCATGCACAGTTTATGATCTCGAACCAAGCATTATGTAGCTCGGTTCTTGCTACCTTTATCAATCAAGATCTGAATCTCGAACTGTTGAGAACATAACTTATTGACCAAGCTTAGGTTGTTTCTGACACCACTGCCGTATGACCCTGGTGTCTCCTGAATATCTGCTAACATTCTCTGAAGATCTGTTGACACATCCAAACTTTGCCCCCCTGCCCCTCAACTAGAAATAGAGATTGATCACAACAGACAGGATCTTTTTCTTCCATTTTCTAAGCTTGTCTGCTTGCAAATAAACTGATTTTTGTCTTAGAAATCAGAGTTTTTCTACTGGAATCCAAGCATCTCTTTAGGAGAGACAACATCCGAACCCGAACTAGAATCAGAAGTCCTTGGAGTCCACGTCGTCATCACTTAAAGTAAGGGTGAATTTATAAAAATCTAAAGAGCATTTTTTTTGTGGAGTTAAAGAAAAAGAAAATTCCTTCCCATTTTAAACCCTCGTTGCTTCTCAAAAATATGCTAAAAAGGCATTTCCAACTGGCCACGCAACTTCGCAATTACAAAAAATTCCTTGAAAATTGAAATTGTTGCAAAGTTGCATTTGTCAGAGCTGAAACATTATATTTTAATGTCATGGCACATTCTTGTTGGTTATACCTGTGCAATACCAAAGTTTGCTAATGTTCATTCCTCGTTTCTTCTATATTCTGTACATTTGCAAAACTAAAAAGTGCATCGGTTTGGTGTGTTCTTAAATTGCTTGAACTTTTGTTTAATAGATCTTTGTATGAAGTTAAAGCCATATTGACCAAGTTTGCAATGGAACAGGCCTTATATATGTTGGCGCACCTGTTTAAAAGTTGAAAATTTTTCAGCCGATTAACCTACTTCAATTATTTTTCTTCTCTTCCAACCATCTATGAATATGGACATCATATTTTAGAATCTATATACTTGTTGATTTATTTTGGATGCAAAGGTTTCTCACGTCTAAAATTAGATAAAACTTCAGGTATGAAGAAATAGAACCCTTGGGGGGAAATGCTAAAAGATTACCATCCTATGAGGACACATTTGGTTCGCCTCAGAAATGGGTAAATTTCAATAAAACCTATTCCAAATTTATTTTCTTTAAAAGTAATTAAATACAATATGTTGTTTATGTGAAGTATTATGTAACATAATAGATATCATTTCAGCATACATTCTATTTTTCAAATAATATAATATAGAAAAAAAATTTGGACCATGTGAGTTTAAAAAAGAATGATTCCAAAAATTCTATTTCATTGCAAATTTAGAATGAACTAATGTGACCAAAGTGCCAAAAATGCCCAGGAGCTCTAAGCTCTTTCTTAAATAGGCATGTTCTGGGAGATGAATTGAGATAATGCAACGAGGTTTAGGTGGTGTCAATTAATGTTATTTGACACTTAGAATTAACATATTCCACACTTGTTAATTTTTAAGTTATCTGGAAATCACTTAAAAAAGTTTTAATTAAATTAAAATTCATAAGTTAAAAATTTTAATTTGAAATTAATAAAAAAAAAATGTTGGACATTCGTTCAGTACTTAAATTTTCCAAACACCATCTTAGTCTAATGCCATATTCCGTGTTCATGATTAATCTGTAATATATATATATATGTATATATATATATATAATATGAGTAGATAATAGATTATGTTGGGTGTAGATCAGAAACAACAGAGCATTATTCACTGATACCCCTTCTCTCTGTCATTCTTGTTGCAATTTTACAGCGTCGGATGGTCAGACGAAAGTATCTATCAGTTGAATGCTACTTGGGGAATATTTGTATTGTATTTACCTGCAACTTCGGGTTCCCTTCAGGACAAGGCCAATTTGACAAGGCGATATATTATTATCCCAAAGTCGGTACTGTTAAGGAATCACTTTGTTAAAATTTTGCGGTTGGCTAGAAAAATACTAGTAGCATAAACAACAGAATGTAACATTTACAGTAATTGAGTACATGTTTTATTCTCTCATTTTCTTTTCTCTTGCACTTTCTCATTTTCTCTTGAACCAAACAAGGTGCAGAACCCTCTCTCCATTACATCGTGGATGAGAGAAGATCCATGATGATATGATATCACTTGAATGGAACCCGCAGGACAATCCCATCCAATTAGCCATAACCCAAAAATGATGAACTTGAAAATTTTCAAACTAGAATTAAAATTCTCATTTGCACCTTTTATTTTTCAAAATCATATTAAATCATTTTTCATTTTTTTTATTTCACCACTATAATTGTATTTCAACATGTCGACAGAATAATTCAATATGCATTATAATACGAAAATTTCACAATTAGACACTAGGTTTAACAAAAATATTTAAACTGATAACTATATTTCACACTTCTTTTATCTGGGTTTACATAGTAAGGAAAATAAAATATATCACTTGATAGACCTTTATGGATTTAAGCTTTATTGCATAAAATATGAACAAAGAATGCCTAAGGATATAATAACTGCATTGATAATTGTTCCCAAACACAAACAGAACTAGTTCAAATAAAGCATTAACCGTGTTGGTGCATAAAAATACTTGCAGAGAGATGGAATCCCATTTATAACAGGAAGTTTACATTATATTATTATGAAACTATCTCTATATGCGCAACTCATACCTTAAGCCTTAAAATACATTGATTCAGAACTTGAATGTGTTCATGATCAAGCTGCCCTAATGTCACTTATAAAAAGAGAGTATCTGATAGCTTATCACAACGAGGAGATATGATAATTGCAAGAATTTCTCAAGGTATACAATGGAATATGGCATTGATAACTGCAAGACTGCCTGCCATATCCATTTGCAGTATAGGTAATTGTACATACCTTGGTGTTAGCAAAAACTCTCTTTCCTCCACTCTTTCATTTCTCATTGGATCCACGCATAGCAATCAAGCCAATCTACTTTGATGCTCATTTGAAATTTGAAAGAATCAAATATATGTCATCACTGTTGATTCATCGTCATCTCGATGCCCACAAAAAATATCATATCATGGGCACAATAAAAAGGGGGAAAGGATCCATGTATACATGTCAAAGAGACAAAAGCTAGCATGCAAAACAAGCTCTCATTTCATTTGAAGATCAGAATATCTACGACCATTTCTTTATTATACGTTCAGATAACCTGCATTCTTCCTCCTTGGAAACATGTGGATCAAGCTCACGAATGTTGCTAACAAACATGATTGCATCAGCCCGACGATTATGCTTACAGTACCCATCTACAATCGAGTTGTATGTATTCTGGTTTGGTTTACAACCATTCTTGATCATGAATTGAACAACATCAATAGCCTCCTCAAACATTGAATCAGCAGCATAACTGGAAACAAAGGTATTATAAGTAATGACATCTGGAACAAGCCCAGAATCCTTCATTTCTGAGAATATCCGTGAAGCCTCTCTCATCCGACCATTTCGACAGTATGCAAAAATAACAGTATTATATGAGATAATATCAGGCTTTAATCCTTTAGCAAGAATTTCCTTCAACATTTCTTCTGATCTCTGAAAATTTTCTGAACGGCTGTACATGTACATCAAACTATTGTAAGTGGCCAAGCTTGGAGAGAACCCACTCTCATTCATGAATTTCAAGATCTCATTTGCTTTGGCAACCATCTGTCTCCTACCATATATTGAAATCATGGCATTAAGAGTACTTAAGTCAGGGGAGCCTTTTTTCCTCAACTCCAAGAATGCATGCTCAGTTTCCATTAGGAGGTCGCATTTGCTATTAACTAAAACAAGTGTCTTCAAGAGGACAGCAACAGGTTCAGTTAGACCAGAGTATATCTCTTCAGCAAGAGTACGCATTCTTTCAATCTCCTTGTCATTGGCATATGCATGAAGCAAAGAACAGTACGTAAGCTCATTAGGCCTGCACCGACCATCCTTCATTTCAGAAAATATTTTCTCTGACTGTTCCCAAAGTCCTCCTCGAGCTAAGGCTGCCAAAACAGCATTATAGGAGGAAAGATCTGGAGTAACCCCAGCTTCTAGCATTCTTCTATAGATAGCCATGGCTTGTTCAAAAGAACCACATCGGCTGTAAGCACTGATTAGTGTATTGAAAGTGTCTCTCTCAGGCACAAACCCAGCCCTCTTCATCTCTTTGAAGACTCCAGATACTTCTGAGTCCATCCCATTTTGCCCAAACACTGCCAAGAGTGTATTCCATGTAACAATATCTGGCACACAATTCCACATTTTAATCTCTTCAAAAACCTTCATCATTTCAGCAAACTTTCCCCTGTTACCATGCATCTTAATCAAGGCATTGAAAGTACAGATATTTGGTTTGCAACCTGCAACTCTCATTTCCTCAAAAATCTTCATTGCAGGCTCATCCTTTCCAGCCTTCTCAAATCCCGACAAGAGAGTAGTATACGTAAAAACATCTGGCTTAATCCCCTTCTCCACCATCTGTGATTTAAGGTCCATTGCTTCCTTCAATAGACCATCTCTTGCATAAGCTGATATCAATGAATTGTAAGTCACAATACTAGGAGAGAATCCCTTAATTTCCATTTCCCTCAACACCTCCATAGCCTCCTTAGGTCGCCTTGACTTCCCATAAACATCCAATAGTACATTATAGGTAACCTTATCTGGAGAAAAACCTGCCAATTTCATCTCCTCAAAAACCTCAGCAGCTTCTTCATATAAAGAGCCTCGCCGACAACAACTTATAAGTGTATTATAAGTATACTCATCTGGGGCAACCCCAGAATTCTTCATTCCTTCAACAAGACCAGAAATTTTAATCCAAGGCATACCCATTTTCCCATACACATTCAAAATTACATTGTAAGTTATCAAAGTTGGTCTGAACCCCTCTTCCTCCATCTTCTTAAACACCATTACAGCATCCCTATATCTTCCATTACTAGCATAAGCAGTTATCAATGAAGTATATGCATAAACATCTAGGTTAAACCCATCTATTCGCAGATTATTAAACAATGAAGCTGCAGCTAAAACTTTTCCCTCTTTTCCAAGCAAACTAATAATCACAGCCACAACGGAACAATTCAAAACCAACTCAAAGTCCTTCCTATTCCTAATCCACTCAAAGACACTCAATGCCAAATCACATTTCTTGTAAAACCCTAAACCCTTAATAACTCCTAAAACATCCAGAGAATCCTTATTACCTTTACTTAATCTTGATTCTTCCTGATAAAACTCAAAAAACTGACTCAAGATTTTATCTAATTCAGTAATTTCAAAAGATGGGTCAATTAAAGAATCAAGAACTTGCTGACCTACAGAAGAAAGACGGTGGTGAGACCAGGGCTTACCACGATTGAGGTCACGGGCCTTGCCGATGCGGGTTCGTGGTCTAGGAGAGTTGGTTGGGGTGTGTCGATTAATGGGTTCTGGAGGACTTGGGGGTTGGTTAAGAGGCAAGTTATGAAGAAAAGGAGTTATAGAGGGTTGTGAAACAGTAGGCAGAACAGGGGATTGGTGGTAATGGTGGGTTTGAATAGGGAAATGAGGTTTTGTAGAAGGTGGGTTTGAGAGGAGAAGAGGAACAAAGAGTTTCTCTGTCATTTGAGATAGCATTAGAGCAAGAGAATTGAGGATTCAGAAGCAAAAATAAAAAAATAAAAAAAAATCTGAGCTTGTTCAGCTTTGTATTGTAGTAGACAAGTAGTATTTACATAGCTCCCCACATCGCGATGGTCGACAGAGTTTTTTTAGTTCTCTAAATTATTATTGGAATTTGGAGATGTTTATTAGACCTATCGTCCTTTTTTTTCATTAAAATTTCTAATTTTTTTTATAAAAATAAAATTCTTAATTCTCCAATTTCTTAGTTTGTAAAATTATTTTTCAACAATTAAAATATAATATGATAGTCATTTATCATCGCATGACCAAAAAAATTTCATTTCATTTTATTTTAAATTATATATAGAGAAAATCGAGGATAAAATATGTAATTTTAAGTTTTATTAAAAAATATAATTTTAGATTATCTAAAAAAAATATAAAGGATGATGTGAAATTTTTTTTATCACATGATAATTCGTAGTTATTATGTCATAACGGAAAATTAGTGTGAAGAATTTTATTAAAATAACATTAAAAAATTAAAAATTTTATTTTTATAAAATAAAGTTTAGATATTTTAATAGAATAAAATAAAAGGTCATGGGTGATTTGTGTAATTAACTTGAATTTCTAGTTAGAACTATATATATATATATATATATATATATTAAAAATGGGCTATTTTAATTCTTACTGCAATGGAATGTCAAAATTTATAAAAATGTTATGCAATAAAAAATGTATAAAAATCATGTGTATATATCAATTTATAAAAATACACTATTTTTTTAATATATTAAGTATATTTTTAAATATTTTTGGCATAGGTTATAAAAAGAAAAAATTAAAAAAATATTTTTTGTAAGCTAAAAAAATTATAAAAATTAAAATTTGAAAAACAATAGTATATATGTAATTTCCTTTTTAAGAGAATATTGATTTGGCTTGTGCGAGATCCGTTATTAAAAATTTTAAATAAAAATATTAAATATGCCTCTAAAATATTTTTTAATCTCAAATTGAAACTTAAAATGTTCATAGCATATTAGTTTCAAAATATATATGTATGATATTATTATTAATATTTTTAAATTAATATAAATATTTACACAACCATAATATTTAATAATAATAATAAAGAAAATAATTAAAATGTATCAAAATTTATTTATTTTATTATTTATTTTATTATTTATAATATTATCTTCTTTTTTCACTTAATTTATTCACATAAAGTATTAATATATGAAAATTAAATAATTTTTAAAAAAATTCTTAAACTTATATTATTTACTCTATTAATTAACTCACATTATTTTTAAATTAATTTTTAAATACTTAATTTTTACATTTTCTAAAAAATAAATAGATTGGTAAGTGTAGATAACATCTCAATTTTCTCTAGATATATTTAAAAAATAATTCAAAATAATTACAATCTCAACTTTCTCTAAATTCATTTAAAAAATAATTACAAATCTATTTATCTTTTTTATAAATATTTTGAAATGTAAAAATTAATTATTTAAAAAATAATTTAAAATAAATATGAGTAATTAAAAAGGTAAATAATATGAAAGTTTAAGAATTTTTTAAAAAGAATTATTTATTTTTCATATATTAATAATTTTATGTGAATAAATTAAGGGAAGAAAAAAAGAAAACAATATGATTAGATAATAATTAATTTGATAAATTTTACTTATTTTTTCTTCTATTTTTTCAATTTTTTATAATTAAATATTATTATTGGTGATCTAATTATTTATATTAATATAAACATATTGATAATAATATCACACATATATATTTTCAGAATATTATAAAAATTTTGAAATTTATTTTAAAATCTAAAAAATATTTTATGGTCAGATTTGATTATTTTAATTAAAATCTTTAAATGATGGGTCATTCATAAAGTTGTATATGTTATGAATAATAAAAAATATTAATGAGTGGATGTTTCTCTCCATCTATTTATCCCATTATTTCTTTATTTCTTTAATTATCTTGTTTCTTTGTCTATTTAATCATCTTATCTCTATTATTATCTTACTAATGAATTATTAATGAACATGTAATATTTCATTTAAATTTCAATTTTATAAATAGAGAAAGTTGTAAGGTTTTTGTATATATAATAAAAGAGTTGAAAATATAAGTATTATTCCTCTCTAAATTGCTTTTTAAGATAATTGATTTTTATTCTTCATTTCTTTTTATTTATTAATAATTTTATCATTAATTTTATAATACGTTATCAGCACGAGACTCTATCAAATTATTCATTCTAAGCATTCAAATTCAAGCCCAAGCTTGATAGTATCTTGAATATAAGGTGAGCAATAAAATTATCAACTAATGTGATGAATATTTAGTTTTACTTTTACTTTTATATTTATTAGTTTTATGAATATTCACCATATATACATATTCAATCATGACTAGATACATATTTTAATTTGATTATATTTTTGTAAATATTTATAATTATTCTTTTTTTATTATTAATATGAATTATATTTATCTTTTATCTAATTATTATTTTTTATAGTAATATTCATAATAGCACACCTTACAAAATTTGAATTTCTAGCACTTGATATTACTAAAAAAAATAATTTATCATGGATATTAGATGTTAAAATCCATTTAGATGTTGTGGGTATTGGAGATACTGTTAAAGAAGAAAATGATGTTTCTATTCAAATCGTGTGAATGCGATGATTTTCCTTTGTCATAATATTGATAAAGAACCAATAGCCAAATATCTTATTGTAAAAGATCCACTTGTTTTATGGAAAAATTTGAAATTAAGACATAACCACAAAAAGACAACAATTCTCCTAAAAGCTTGTTATGATTGAATACATTTGAGATTATAAGATTTTAAAATTGTGAGCGAAATACTAGATAAACTTGCAAGAAGTTTTTTCTTGTGCATGCAACACAACAACTACAGTACATGCATATAAAAAGGGACCCTCAGCGGGAAATTGGATCTCCCCTCAATAAGTTAGGCCTATGCTCGGAATTGCTTTTGCTCTAAACTTTATTTTCTTATGACCGAACACAATTTCTATATTTCTATTGGGGCCCTCTCTTTCTTTTGGAATTTTATCCATAGAATGAACCAAAAAATGATAGAATTGTTGATGCCACAGCCCTGAAAAAGGGAGTAGAAAAGAAGAGTGGAATTGATGATTTGAAAAAGAGTGCTAGGTCTAGCCAAGGATTGAGTCTTTTTTCTTTTGGATATGCTACTCGACCCATATTTTATTATAGGTTTGCCTATCGCTTCCATCAAAAGCTTTTTACTTGTTGACTTTGAAGCCAATATAAAATCAATATTATTTTGAGTTAGCTCTCAATTAAAATTGTGTGGAGAAAAAGTAACTGATGATGATATGCTAGAAAAAATTTTCTCTACTTTTCATGCCTCAAAGGTGCTCATGCAGTAACAATATCGAGAAAATTTTTTTTTAAAAAAATTTGAATTAATTTTATGTCTTCTTATAGATGAACAAAATAATGAATGATTAATGAAAAATCACGAGGCACGTCCTACTTACTCTACCGCATTCCCTGAAGTGAACATGGTAAAATATAAAAATAGTAAAAATATAAGAGGATGTGGTCGTGGTCGAAGCAATAGTCGTGGTTGTGGGTTGTAGTCGTAGTTATGGTCATGGCCTAAATAATTATCATAGTGGTTCTAATTCTAAAAATATAAATTACTACCAGAAGTGGAATAACAATGATGCAAAATAAGATAAAGATAAAGGTTGACAAAATAAATATGCAAAAAATGTTGAAAGTAAATGTTATTGATATAGTATGACTGAACATTGGTCAAGTACTTATCGTATATCTAAGCATTTTATTGAATTTTACCAAGCATCATTTAAGAAAAAAGGAAATGATATTGAGGCCAAGTGTGCTTTTCAAGATAATAATCCTATTGATATAATACATTTGGATATGGCTAATTTTTTTGAACCAATTAAGAAGATAAATTGATTAAATAATAAAAATAAAAATAAATCAAGATATTATAATAGTTTATTTTTTGAGCAATTTTTATTGTATTTTTGTATGTGTTAATACTTTACTTTATTATAATGTTTTCTTCGTTATTTCATTTATTTTCTTAATGTAATATTTTCCTTAATAATATTTTTAATAACATCATGTTTTATTTCAAAATGAAGAAAAATGAGTACTCTCCACTCTTGATTAAATTCAAGACAAATAAAGAAGATATATGTATTCTGGATAGTGATGTAATGTTGAAGATTTTAAACAGGAAACTTTTTAACTAATATTGATAGTTAATAGTGTATAGTGATAAGTAGTTAAAGGTGAATAGTATATCTCAAAATTTACTGAAAAAATTATTTTTACGGTTTTACATGATTAAAAATTGAATTAAAATCAAAAGATAAGAAAAAGGATGCACCACAATTAAAATGATATTAGCTACACTTGATTGAACTTATTATATATATATGGACATGTGTGTGTAGAATCTTCTTCCCTCTTCTCCCATCTTCCACGCTTATCATCAGCATCACCGCCAAAACTTCTCCTTTATTCTTCTTTTCAAAAATTTAACCAAAATTTAAAAGAAAATCACATCTAGTTATGGATTTTTAAAAAGAATAAGCTGGAAAATGTAAGATTATCAGTAAGTTATCAAAGAAAAAGAGGAAAAAGAGAGAAGAAGAGGGATTTTGAAAGAGGTATGTGCTTATGTATTTTAATTTGCAACTATATAAATTTCTATGGAATTTTATTGTTTGAATTGGTTGATTGAGTTGTCTTTAATGAGTTATTATTGAAAAGTATTTGATATAGACTCTTTCTATGTCAAAAAAATTAGTTTTTGATTCATTTTATCATAGATTTGGATATATTGTGTTTAAGTGGTTGAGTGTACGAAACACAGAATTTTGCTTGACACAACTAGTGACGCGGCCGTGTCATTGGGCATGTCAACGATGCTGTGTTTCAACGTTGATGACACGACTAGTAATACACCGTGTCATTAGGCATGTCATAGCTATTGTGATGAAAGATAAATGACATGGTCAGTGACACGACCATGTCTCTGGATGTGTCATGCCTACTATGATGAAAGTTAAATGATATGGCCAGTGATACGCCCGTGTCGTTAAGCGTGTTAAAACTTCTGTAAGTATGGGCAAATGACATGGTCATTGACACGCCCATATCATTGGGCGTATCACTTTAAGAATTTGCCCAAAATAACTCTTTCCATTGTCTTTCATTTGTGATTCCGGCCTAAATGATTATAAGGCCTCAAAAGGTAAAAGATTTTTGAAATCAGCCCTAACAAGTAGTGCAATAAATTTTGAATATATGATAAATATGTGTAATACCAAGTGTTGATCAAAGAATTATTCCATTGAAGTGATATGCATAATTCAATGTTAATTAAAACTAATGAATTGTCCAACGCATACTGATGTTAATCTAGATTGGGATTGAATGGCTAGCCAGAAAGATGATATCCATAGTGACAGTGGGCACATCGTGCCATTAATGGACACATAGTATCATTAGTGATAGTGGGCATATTTGCCATTATACATCTTGAGATTTGACATTAAAATTGCTACACTAATTGTTATCTAAACCTATGATCTAAGTTCAGTATATATGAGTATATTTAATGAAGTTATCTATATTGAAAATATATGTGAATATGATGTTATGAATAATGAAAGAAATGCAAAGTAATAATATAAGTCAATTATTTAAAATCGACTTACTGTTTTACAATGTGAAAGTGATTAATAATGTATACATTCGTATTTAAATGAAAGTTCTAATGCATGGAATAGAAATGTTATATTCAAAATATTGAATTAATCAATAACTTTCCAAGTGTTTTAATTATTAAAAGTATATATAATAATAAAAGATACAAAGTGCTCCAAAGTATAGTACTAAATTAAAGTGCCAAAATTATAAATTGAATGAAATTATCCTATATGTGAAACTGAAAAGTAAGACTTAATAAAAAAATAAAATAAGTGTAATATGAGCAGTGTTAACAAATGAGAAAGTAAATCTTAAATGAAATGATTCAAAAAGAGAAAAGTTGTAATACTAAAGGTGTAGTATAGCATAATAATTTTTATAAAGTTTAAACTATTATTTTGTATAATCAAAATATTGTGTTGATTTTTTATTGAGAATATTTAATTTATTGAAATTTTTATTAAAAATGAGTGCTATTACTATATTTTCGTAAGTATCTTCTTTAATATTAAGTAACAAAATATGTTTATACAAGAACCACTAAGCTTTGCTTAGCATATTAGAATTATTTTTTACACACATGTATCTTGTAATTGGAGCAAGTTAAGCAGTGGAATTAATGATTTCAGAAATTATCTACAGTACATATAGAGATCTTTTTGTTTATTGTACTTGTAAGTTATAAAATGTATATATGCAATTTATTTTGGCTATTTGAGAGATTGTACAAATTTGTAAACGTGAAAGGAATATATGTATTTAGAGGACGAAGTTTTAGATTCTAATGAATGATTATCAAATCTTGTAATGTATTATATATTTATTTTGGTTTGACAAACTTATGATGGTTATATGATTTATAATTAGTATTTGGTTTATTGGAGATATTGAAGATTGATTTAATATTGGATTTATAAGTGTTTTATTATATAGATTATATTATTATTTGAAAATTTTTGTTAATAACAATTTTAAAAGGAAACTTTATCGATGGATTGATTAGAGTGCTGACAGTATATTGAGTAACATTATTTGATAGTTCTAAGTGAGAATTATGAGGGGATGTTACATTTAGTGGTATCAGAGCGTGGTTTAGGCGTTTATGGTATGTGGAGTTATGGAAGAAGTGAAATGCAATTGTCTAAGTTATGTAAATAGAATAAGTGGATATGTGTTTTAATACAATTGATATTTAATATGTTTATGGTAGTAGAATATTTTCTGAGAATTGATTTAGAATTCATGGTATATTTTTTGGAGTACACTAGACCTATTTATGAAAAAGAATGATATGAAAAGAAAACAAGATATGAGTAGTTAAAGAGATATATCAAAGTAACACAATGAAAGTATAATAATTTATTAAAATTTGAGGAATGAATTATAACAGATAGATAAATTTCGAGGATGAAATTTCTTACAAGGGTGAGAATAGTAATGTTCTAAAATTTTAAGTACTGATTTTCTGCATTAGGTTAATATACGAGTGTAAATTGGATTGATTATGATATTATGTGTAGCTTGAGTGTTTGGAATGGATAGTAATAAGGTTAAATAAGCCTTAATAAGAGTAACATTAAATCAGAGTATGGATAATATCAGTATTTCTGAAAAAGATTTTGAAGAGGTATGAAATTATGAAAATACCCTTATAGCCCGAAATAACCTTGAGCTATAATTTAGATGTGAAATATGGATAATGGGGGTTTTAAAGTGTCTAAAGTAATTATTTTTATAATGTTTCGGGGTTAAAAATTGGAGTAATAGTTAATTAAAGAAAGTGAATGCATTGAAACTATTGTATAAATGAGTATATTGGATAAAAATTCTAAAGCCTATTTAAAGATTTCTAGTGTCTTCTATTTCCTTTTAAAACATCATACTCATTATTTCCACCTCCATCTTCATCTCTTATTCTTCTTCTTCCATTTCTCACCATAGAAATCATGGAGAATTGGTAGAAAAACCAAGTTTTGATGGATTCTAGCTAATTTAAGCTTGAACTATCGAGAAAAACATCATCAAAATAAAAGATTGAAAGAAAAAGTGATGGAAGAGTATTTTTAAAGAGGTTAGTGCTTGTATAATACTTATTTTGCTATTTATTGAATTGATCTTGATTTTTATTATGTAAAGAGATTTGTGAATTGATAAAATACCATTACTTATGAAAGATATTGTGTATTGAATAATTGTGAAAAATATGAGTATAAAACTTTACTTCTATAATAGTAAAGTTATTCTTGCAATATGTAAATGTGTATTTATTGATTATTAACTAAAATAATGATTAAATCTATCATTGAATCATTTATGAGTTGATTTAAGGTTATGGAAGAAAATAAGGTTTTGAAAGATTATAGGGTTATGGAAGTTTAGATTTGAATTTGATTGTGCTTTGAAGGGTTGGATCTTGTTTTCTTAATTTGTTTAAGTTGAATTATTGATAATTTATTGATTAAATCATGAGAAGAAATTTCTGCAGTAGTATGCATGATCATGCATATGCCTATGTATATTTTTGTTCCTTAAGAATTTTGAAAAGAAGTTCTAGTAGAAATGTGCATGATCATTTTCATGGTCATACGTATGCTTGTGCATATTTCTATTCTTCAAACTTTGAGAAGAAATCCCAATAGTGAGGCGCATGATCATTCATATGGACATGCATATATTTGTGCCCTTAAAACTTTGAAAGGAAATTCCAACAGAGACGTGTATGACCATTCGCATGATCACACATCTAGCTATGCATACTTTTATTCCTTAAAACTTTAAAAATAATTCAAGCATTGATGTGCATGATTACTTGCGCGGTCATGCATTTGCCCATGCATATTTCTACCATCTTATACCTTAACAAAGTAGGATTTATGGGTGGAGTTAGTAGTGAATTGTTGAATACATCTTGGAAACAGTTATAATTGATGAAAGATTTCTTATAAAATTGAAATGAAATCAATCTATTAAATGATGAAACTTAGATGTAAAGAAAACTTGAGAAAAGTATGGATAAGTGTAATTGGATATTTGAAAAAAGTGTAAGGTTAGAAAAAAGATAAAAGATGATTACTAGTGATTAGTGGATTTCACATTATTCATATAGAAATAAGATAATTTACGAAGCAAGGTAAGAAGAATGATATATTGATGAACCATTGATGATTTTAAATAGTTTGAAGAATAAGATAAAGAAAATAAAGAGATGTATTGTATAATAAAAGTAAGAATGTGAGATTTACATATTGTATACATATGTAATACTTGATAGTAACATTATTTGGTAAGTGAAGACAAGTTATAGATTATATATAGAAGTGTTAAAGAGTTAACTGATACTAATTGATGACAAGAGAAAGAAAGGAATTGATAATGTGAAAAGGAAAGAATATAGTAAGATTTGTAGGTAGTTTAACCCTTCTAGTGAAATGATGTACTATGGATCAAGTTAGAAATATATGTGTGTATGTGTGTGTGTGTGTGTGTGAGTGTGTGTATTAAACATAGTGAATACATTATATATGTACATATACTCTTAAAGTGAAAGAATAGTTATAAATTCTTAATATGTCAAGAAAAGAATTAAACAAGTAAGAGTGGAAATCTATTTAGATTTTATTATTACAGTGAAAACATGGAAGTGATTTGAAAGATAAAGATTGATGAATAAATAAAATTAGTCGAACTAATTGAAAATAAATATAATATGTATATATGTTCATATGATAAATATATTTAAAATAATTGCTCATATCTTATAAATTCACAGTAATAAGTAAATAATTTAAAAAGAAAATTTTCTATACCAGAAGATATTATGGTTGAAAATAATTTGAAACAGTGAAATAAATGTATTGCCCAATTATAATGATGTTAAATCTAGTTTTCGAATTAGCAAAAGGGTGAATATTCAAAATGACAGTGGGCATTTTATGCCATAGTGATAGTGGACACTCTGTGCCATAGAGGACACATTTTATGTCCCAGTAATATTGGCTTTTATGCCAATAGTGGATGCTTTACTTCGTAGAGGATCTTTGATCCCATTATCATTATAGTGGGCATTCGTGCTATAGTGGGCCTTTGGCCAATCATTATAGTGAGCATTCACTTGCTATCACTAATCCGCTATTCAGAACTAGGATTTAAAATTTAGTATATGAGAGAAAGAAAGACACACATATATATATAACAATAGAATGTAATGATATAAATTATATAAAAAAATTTCAAAAGAGAATTAAAGGCAATTATTGAATTGAGCTTGAATAGTGCAAGTGTGTAGAGCTGAATCTTCTGCAATACTATAATAAGATTATCCTAAAAGTATTACATTGAGTGACATCAAACATAAAGAAAAAAATAATAAATAAAAGTTATGTAAATTAATAAAATAATTGATTTTATATGAGATTTAAGATTAGTTATGAATTAAATGGCTTATTGTCATAATAGGTAAATTTTAAGGATGAAATTTCTTTAGTGGGGGAGAATTGTAATGTTCAAGATTTTAAATAGGGAATTTTTTTAACTAATATTGATAATTGATAGTGTATAGTAATAAAAGTAATATGGATAAATGCTATAAGTAGAAAATAGTAAATAGTATATCTCAAAATTTTCTCAAAAAATTATTTTTACGGTTTTACAGGATTAAAAATCGAATTAAAATCAAAAAATAAGAAAGAGGGTGCACCATAGTTAAAATAAGATTGGCCACACTCGATTGAACTTATTATATATATATATGTGGACATGTGTGTGTGTGTAGAATCTTCTTCCCTCTTCTCTCATCTTCCACGCTTATCATCACCATGTTTTGGCTATTACCCTCAAGTTAGTCTTTTTTGTGTGTGTTTTGCTCTCTGTCTATATGGCTATTAATAGCTCTTGTTCTGTTTGCTATTAGTTTCTGTCATTTTTGGATTTTTTTAATTGCAAATTGTAACTCTCTGATTGCTAATTGCCTCCCAATTTTGTTTGTTGATTCTATAGTTATAGGCGACATTGGGATTAATCAAATTCGCTCTCGGTTAATAAGTCCTAACTGTCTTGTAAAACCTTCAACTCATCCGAGTCCATTCTTGAGTATAAACTTAATTAGGATACTGAATTAAGCCGTGATTAGGGACTCATGGTGAATTGGGTAGGCTAATTCATCATGAACATGGGATTTGAACCCTGGACAGGCTCGGTTTGTTCTTTTAAAATCGGATCAGACTTTTAAAATTGGACCAGACTTATTTAAAATTTTTAAAATTAGACTAGACTTATTTTAAGCTTTTAAAATTGGACCGAGCTAGGTTAAAACTTCTTGAATTTAATCTGACCCTTTTTTATTGGGATTGAACTCATTCAGGGCTAAAATTAAGAATCTACAATAAGTGTTCTTCCTCTCTAAATTACTTTTTAAGATAATTAATTTTTTTCCTCCATTTCCTTTTATTTATTAACAATTTTATCATTAATTTTATTAACAATATAAGCATTTTTTAATGGCTACTTTGCATTTCATTATGATGATAGCCAAAATGACTTAAAAAAAAACAAATTACATATTTGATTAAAAAAATCTTCAAGGTCCAATTCAAAATTTGGGCAATATTTTGGAGCCATTGTTGACTCTTTTTCCATTTTTTCTACAACTATGTGATCACTTATCTCTTTTTTTTTTATGGGTCATATTATTGGACTGTTCCAACCATACCATAAACTTAGTTAACTTGATCCAATCTAAGTTAATTGATTTTTTTAAATAGTGGTTCCTCAAATTTTATTTTAAATTTTTTGGATCTCAGATTGACTAAAAAATGATGAAGCCAACTCAATTCAATATAAGTATATACATTTTAAAGTTACATATGCCTAAAACAACACTTGTTTTGGGGTTTATCCAAAATGGCTTCATTTTAGACAAAGATAAATACTTATACTTATCTCTCAACCCTTACCTTTAGAATTAGGGATGTTAACATGGGTCATGATGAATATGACTCATGAAATATGTAAAATTAGCAAGTTATAATTAATCTTTAACAAATTTGTATTATAAATGGGTCAATAAATTTATGACATGACTTAAACATAGGTCGTTTAATGGATTGACATACAAACCTATTTAATAAAAATGAAATAGTTTTAATAAAATTCAAAATTATATTATTTTATTATTATTTTCCAAAAAAGATTAAGAATAAATTTTATACCTATTTTTCAAAAGTTTCTCTTTAGAATTTGGGTTTGCAACTGTACGTCATCTTATCCACTCTTTCTCTTTATTACTAAATTCTAATTCTAAAACCTGAAATATATTCATCATCTAATTTACATTAGCTTATATTTTTTTTTATCTTTTTATACATTTTGAAGAATATTTCTTTTAATGTATTTATATTTTAAAATCATTTTAACCATGATTTTATTTTATAAACAATGTTTCAATTGACTAGTAAAAATATAGAATTGTTTTATATTATAAATGTTGTACAAGTTAAATGAGGTTGTGTCCGATTTTATGACTCACATATAATTTATTTAGGTAAATGTCTTTATAAATATCGTGTTAGTATATCTCGTTTAAATTTAGTGCATATTATGATTGATATATTTTGGCATGATTAATAAATGAGTTATCATATAATCGCATAAATTTAAATATCATATTAAGGTTGAGATATTTTGAAATGATTAATAAGTGGAGTAATTTTCACCCATCACCCCTCAAGTTTATGCTATCTTACAATGTCATCACTTTAATATTATTTGTAAAAATAATAAAAAAAAAACCCAACTTTTCAACTTTGTTTTAACGAAAGCTCTAAAGTGAGGTGACAAATGACATGACAAATCATATAAAAAACAATTGAGGTGCAAGGCATTTGGGCCCTACACCTCTTGTGGGCACAATAACTTAACCAATTAAGTTACATTAATATATTACTTATAAAATTGCTTTATTTATATTTTAGTTATAATTTTATAAAAAATTATAAACTATAAAGTAATTTTGTTTAATAATTAAATAAAATTTATAAATTAAATTAACAAATCTATGTATAAATTATTAAAAAAATTTATTTTTTCAAAAGTATCTGATTTTAAAATTATTTATATTAATGTAGCAATTGTTTTTTAGGTGAAATTTAAAAGCTTGCTGACGTGGCATATGATGTGACACCACGTCAACCCCTAAAGTGATGTGGCAAATCATTGGTTTGCCATGTCAATTGACACATCATTTTAGGGGTTGATGTTGAACACCCTTAGACGATTCTATTAAAAATTATCAAGGAATGTCATATAATGCATATGCAATTATACATTTAATTTTAGATAAAACTAAATCTAATATCAATAAAAATTTCAGCAAAGTCTTTCCTAACATTTTGAAATTTTCAACACATTCTCTAATCAAAACACAACCTGCAGAAGAAAACACTTTCAATATTTCATTCATTCAACCTCAACTCCAATTTTCATAATCCATCATCTATCATCCACAATTTAAATCAAATACCTTTGATTTTATTTAGATTTTAGCTCGTTAGATATCTACTACAACTAATAAATTTTAATATAAAGTTTAACCCAAACTATAGATATAAAGCATGCAGTACTCTAGGTTATTTATATTTATACAACTGTTATTATAGGTATAATACTGCTATGTGAACAAAATTAATACATAATATAAAACTCTTTGTTAACCACCTTATGATTTGTAGTTAATCTTGAAATGCTAGAACTCACTCAGTTAGATCTAGCCTGCATGTTTGATATGCGTGTCAAAAATAATTCTAACACATTAAGCAATACTTAGTAGTACTTGTATACTCATGATTTGCCAAAATTATAACATAAAAAATATTTATAATAACAAATGAAAATAAAATCTTCACTTTGATCATAAAAGTAAATTAATAATTAATTTAATCAATTGAATTCAAATTACTTACCTAATTCATAATAAGCTCTAAAATTTAAATTAAATTGAAAAAAAAATAATCACTTGTAGGTAGTTGTTAAAAATATTATTAACTAAGATAAAAGAATATTCACTTTATAACTAGTGATTAAAACGTTATTAATAAAGATAAAAGTTCAATAACACAACCAAAATTTTCATCCAATTTTTATAAATACTTACATCATACTTTGCTCATTTTTATTAAATCTCATTTTATTCTTTGCCCTTATATACTGATTTTAAAATCTTAGATTCGGATAACGGGTCACTAATGGCAAGAAAATGCCTACTATAAAGAATGTCTAATGGCCTACTGATGACATCAAATGATTATTATCATAAATGGCACAAAGTGCTCACTAATAGCATGGGTATCTATTATCAATGGTGACACAAAGTGTCCAATAATGATACAAAGTGCCTGCTAACATTATAGACGTCCACCCTCTTTGACTAGCTATTCAATCCGA
The DNA here is from genome assembly GCA_947685225.1 of Garcia nutans. Taxonomy (NCBI): domain Eukaryota; kingdom Viridiplantae; phylum Streptophyta; class Magnoliopsida; order Malpighiales; family Euphorbiaceae; genus Garcia; species Garcia nutans. The sequence continues at coordinate 6,153,096 of CANTUV010000024.1, read as the reverse complement.
TAACTAAATTTTTCATCAATATATTGAGAATTTTAATTATTTTTCTCATTCCAATCAATTTTCTCAATTATGTAAATTTTTACTAAAGCATCACTCATAGATAAACACTTCTTTATTTTCTTATTAATCAATTACATAGAATATCCATTTTTACTAAAAATATTTCTTCAATTTAACTACTCATTTCTTTATTATTAAATAGTCTTTACTTTAACCATACATGTAAATAAATACTTATGACATTAAACTTAAACACATTGTATTTAAAACATATTCACCAAACATATTTTAAACAATCATTTTTAGTTCTAAAAGCTTAAACTTTCTTAGTACTAAATCTCCATTAAAACTTATATAGATTTAAACATAAGTCTTAGGCACATACATAAACTTATATTTAAAGTTTCATATTTTTCTAAGTTCGTTTACTATATTTGAAAATTATATTTTCTAAACCTACATATTCTGTTTTTACAATAACGCTACTGGAACTATCCATTTTTCAATTTTATTTAGGAAATAAAAATTTATAAAAATTCATGAAATTTTAACCATATAACATAAACATGAATAGTCACTTTTACATAAAGTTTCAGAATTTTATACGCTCATTTATCTTATTTTTAAATTATGTTTACTCAACCTTATAGATTCTGATTTTACAGTCACTACTCTGGTAGTTTTAATTTTTAATTTTATTTGTATAATTAAAACTTTATTAAAATTTATGAAATTTTAACCATATGTCTTAAACAAGTATATGATATTATATGTAAACTTTCAGATTTTTTGGATTATTTTACTATGGTTTCTAATTGAGTTTCTTAAACTTTAAAATTCTAGTTATACTGTCACAGTTATGACAACTTGTGTTCTTCTATTTTTCTTTCATATTAAATCATCTTTTAAAATTATGAAATTTTATACCCAATCTAGTAACACATAGATAAATGGTCAAATAAAATTTCATAATTTTTAAACTTTCTAGGTTAGTCTAAAAATTCAGACAATAATTAATTCTATTGATATTGTTCAATTAGCTTCCATAAGCATTAAACTTCAAAAGAAAATTAAATAATAACAAACTATTAATACACAAGCACAACACTCTTTTCAAATTAGTTCTTCCTCTGTCTTCCTCAATTTTCCTTAAATTTATGTGATGATTTTAGGGTTTTTCACTTATTCTAATAAATTATACTAAAAATTTTGGGTTATATATGAATTTTTCTTAATTTTTCACTTAAGTTTGATGGATGGAAGAAGAAAAGTGGAACTTTGGCTATAGAAGAGAAGGTAGGTCGGTTTTGATGGGAGGAAGAAGAAGAAAATGATTTATATTTATTTATATATATTTTATTAGAATTTTGATCATATAAGATGTGTTCACTGTAACTTTGGTGCATCCACTTTCTTAATTTATTTCTAAATTTGGCTTTTAATTCTATAAAATTATGAAAATATTTTGTTTAATTATTTTAAAGCCTCATTATTCATATTTCACATCCCAATTATGATAGAATTTAGTTCTAGGGCCATAGGAGTATTTTTATAATTTTTACAACTTAAATGTTCTTTTTCAAAAATATCAATTTTGTCCATATCCGAATTTAAGTATCAACCTTTCAAGGCTTAACTAACTATATTTTTCATATATTTTAAATATTTGAGTCACTCTCACTATTATACACAATCTAATATTTATATGTTTTAGAAAGTCGCTGCTTAAAAATTTTAGACATTACAGATGTGGTGCCACATTAGTGCCACATTAGCTTTCATTAACGAAATTGGAGAAAAATAGTTTTGAGGATTTTACTTAAATAAAGTTAAAATTTTGGGTAATTTTTCTATTATAAATGATATTAAAGAGACGACACTATAAGATAGCATAAACTTGAGAGATGATGGGTGAAAATACTCTTAATAAATGGGTTGTGCTCATATTAACGTTAATCGTATCACTAAAATAGGTCAATATGATACGAATACAATCCACATCCATTTTAATACCCCTACTTAGAACCTTACTCCCCTGTACTATCAAGTGACACCCCTCTTCCTTTCCTCTCTTTCTCTTTCTCTCTCTACTAAGTCACCCTTCTCCCTCTGTGAATATGATCATAAATGGATATATAAGCAATAATATTTATATATTTCACTTATCATCCCTTATAACGTTTCATGGCTTTAGAAATAGCAAATTAGCCCATTTATCAATGAATGGTTATCCAAATGAGGCAATATCTATAAAATATCTCATAAAATAGAGACCATATATTGTAATTCTAAAACTTAACACAACTAGAATTCTAGGTCATATATATAATGCAAATCTCTTTGGATGTAATTTTTATATATACTATTTATCAAGGTAAAACACTAGACTCAATGCAAAGCTTGACGGAAATAATAGGAGGATTTAATGAGTTGTTACTTAATAGTATTGAAATTATCTTTAAAATTATTAGATATAAGTTTTCTAATTAAATTAAAAAAATGCAGAAGAATACATTTGAAAGCTCAAATAAAAAGAAGAATTCTACCCAAAATATAAGACCAAAGTTTAACTTAGTATTGAGAGAGATAGGAACTATCATGTGATGGTGAAATATTATTTACCATGCGAAGATTTAAAAAAATGATGAGAGAGTAGGTATCAAAGTGCCAAGTTTATTATTATTATTTTTAAAAGAGCTTTTACTGAGTTTTTTTTTTAAAAAAAGTATAAATCATATAGGCCAAATCAGCGGTAGACCCAATTGAGGGCTAGTGGATCTCAAGTTTCCACTGACATTCCTCATAATATATATATATATATATATATATATAGGAAGTTGAGTGTGAATGAGTTAGAAAGGTTGTTTAAAATATCAAGTGATAGTGAATTTACAGCACCAAGCAAATGGAATCCATGTCCTACTTGGAGGGATTTAACTAGGGAGGAACATTATAGATCGCAATTCTATAAGGCCACCCATTTGAAAAGTTTAGTAATGCGCATGCTCCATAGATCCCTTACTCCATTTTTGCCAACGGATATAATAATGGAAATGTTAGCAAGTAAAAACCTTTTGCCCTTCATCAACTACATAAAGGAGAATCATTTAACTATGCAAGGGAATTTGAGGAATCTTTCCGGGAAAATTCATTAAAAAAACAAGGGAAAACTAGTTATGGGCATGTATATTACTCGGATAGCAGCACATTTCAATTGCCTCACCGAAAGTTATCGTTAATGTAAGTTCAAGCTATTAGAAACAGAGACAACTAGGTATAACAAATTAAGGGACATGGGGATTGCTATCAAAGACCCAAAAAATAATGAGTGGTGAAGGGCTACGCCTGCTAAAATTAGGAAGGGTAAAACACCTCAAACAAATGAGATTGAATCAGGTGATGATGTCTATGATAATAATGATGATAAGGAAGGGAGCATATTAATAGAAATGAAAATGATGATGCAAATGAGGGAACCCCACCTTTACAGCAGCATAAACGATGAAGAGTTAATTCTGGAGAAACTCTTCTAGAAACATCACCCTCATTTCCTATCACAAATGAAGTGGTCCAGTCATTAATTTCAATTTTTGTGTCTAAGCTCTCAAATTGTGAGACTAAGTTAATGTCAGTAGTTGAAACCCAAATCACATAATTATCTAATAAAATATTTAATGTGCAGTTGGATGTATAAGCTATAAGGGATAGGTTTTTGCAATCCACATAGGTATGATATCTATTTCCACCACATATGAGGCTGCTACATATGAACCACAACCAACTAGGCCTCATGTTGAGGTATTTGAGCATGCTGGCAGTGTTCATGCTACTCTTGACCCTTGAGTTAAGCCTGTTGCAGCTGTGGATCTATATATGCCTTATGAAGATGATGCAATTTCATGAACCAAAATGTGGATCTGTCTATTTCTACTGCAAATATGAATGCTCAAGTTGAGCCTACTTCAACGATGGATCCATTTATGCCTGCTGCAACTGTTGATGCTACCAATGAATATGATGCAATTTTAAATGATGCCAATTCTGAGGAATCCATTTCAGATGATGGATGATCTAAAAAGGACGACGGTGATGATATCGCATCTCACAATAGCAAATCTTAGGATACTTTGTAGTTAATGATGCTCATTTTTTTTGGATAATAGTACATTTTAAGTATATTTTATGATAATTTAAAGTTTGAGGCATTTAGGGTATTATAAATTATGTTCTATTTATTGAAATTTAGAAAATTTCATCTTTAACGCCCATTTATTATGTTTTTAATGCCCGTCATTTGTATGCTTCATATAAGCTAAAATTACTTTTACCTATCGTTAATAATTTTGATGAGTGTTAAAATAAACTACTATTTATTTTGATATGCATTTACGGACGTTAAGGAATATAACATTTGTTGGGTAAAATTATGAGATTTGTGATTATACTATGAATGATGGGCATCAAAATCTAGGGCATCGATTGTGATGCCCATTATTTGCATTGTAATATTTTTTAAAAAATTCTTATATTTGTGAGCATTAATTTTTTCTAATGCTCATTAAGAATTAAATTAAAAAAAAAATTGGTACGTCAGCATCAGTTCTGGTCACAGGGTGTCCAACCGGTCAAAAGATAAAATTAAAAAAAAAGAAATTTAAGATTACGTACCAATTTGTTAAAAAAAATATTTATAATAGAATTGCAAATCAGTGCAAATTTTAAGTATTTTTAAAAAAAATTAGACCTTTATATATATAAACAATTTTTAATGAATTTTCCAATTAAAAATTTTATTTAATCAATTAAGTAAATCAAATATTGAAATAATTAAGTAAAAAATTTAATTGTCTCTGACTGGACTTTAATTTTGTAAGAATTCTAGAACTTAAAAAATTCCAAAATTTATCAACATGCCAACTTCATAAATTCATAAATTTTTTTTTTTAGAGAACTCTAATTTTAATATTCTATATGTCATTATGAAGCTTGTAATGAGTATTTTAAGCATGTATAAATTTTATGCCACGACACATAATATATAATTCACGAAATGACTTGAAATTTGTTGTCCCAAACAAAAAAAAATCCAAAATTCATATGGTGAATATGTCAACTTTACAAATTCATAACTTTATGTAGAAAAACTCCAGTTTTAATGTTTTATATATCATTGTGAAGCTTGTAATGCGTACTTTAAGCATATGTAAATTTTATATCATGATACAGAACACATAATTCACAAAATGGCCCTAAATTTGTTGTCCCAAAACAAAAAAATTTCCAGAATTGAGTTTTCAAGTACTCAATTTTGAAAATTCATATATTTCTCTGTACAACTCCAAATTTCATGTTCTTTATCTCGTTGTGATGAGTAGATTTTAGCACATAATTTTCATATAAAACTCATCGATTTTAATATAAAAAAATTAAAGACAATTAAATTAAAATAAGCAAAAATGAATCAAATTTCAATAATTGTCTAATTTGAGAATTATTTCAGGAACAAGAATAAAATCGAAGAAAAGTCCAAGCAAATGTCAATTTATCAAGAAAATTTGGACAATTAATAAAATGTGACCAGAAAGAGAGAGCAACGAGCTATAAAAGTCTACATGAAAAGTCCAAGTCCAAAGCCCACAAGGACAAAAGAAGGATGATGTACACTTTGCATGCAGATTAAATTTAGTAGTTGGAAATTGTAAGAAAGTTGGCTTGGACGGTAGAAAGATTTGCAACACACAAGTCACATTTGAAGGCTTGAATGGTGAATAAGTCAAAAGTTGTTTTAGAAAAGAATGATGCAGCCAAGAAGATGTCAACTCTCCAGCTCAAAGATACACACATGCATGAACCATCCATGCATTGGACAGCAATTTGGAGAAGAAAGAGTCAAAAAAAATTACAGCTCACAAATCAAAATTGCAAAACAAATTTTCAAAGCAAAGTGAGCTGTACATGATTTTGAGCCAACAATTTTGATTAAAAGTTTGTCTTGTTAGATAATACCTTCTCTATAAATGAGCACCTTCACCAAGGGGATTAGACACAACATTTTTCATTATATTCACGTCTCTTTACTTTCAATTTTCATTGGTTTAGTTAAGTCTAAATTTCAGTTCATGTTTTAGTTTTATTCTAGATTGTAATAAAAGCAAGGAAAGCTCATATATAGCTTTTCCTTTCTCACTTTTGCTTAACAATCTTAGCAATCATTGTCTTAAGTTTTTAACTCTGTTTTTCTTATTAAGTTTCTGCAACTTCAGTTTAGCAATTTCACTTTCACTCTAGCTATTTAAAGTTCCTCTTTCTCTTAGATTATCTTGTTGCTAGAGAAGCTAATCCAATAGTTTCATCTTGCAAAGCTAATCTCTACAAATAATCATTAATTTTTCTTCTCTTAAGCTTTATTTGTTTATGAATTTAAATATCTTTCTTCAAAAATAAAAACCAGAAAAAATATCAATAGCTATTTCAATCTTGTTAGTTTAGAGATCAATCTCTTAGCTTTCATTTCTTATATTTTATTATTATTATTTATTATTATTATTTTTAATGGCAAAAGTAATTTATTTATTAAATTTGGAAAATTACATACCACAAAACAGAGACACATATACATAACTAAGATAAAAGCAAAATTACACTAAGTAGATCACGAAGTACAATAGCCCAGGAAGCATCAGACATAGCACAATTGTGCCAGGGAAGAGTCCAGGGGGCAGCAGACAAGGCAGCGAAAAAGGCACAATTGTGCCAGTGTCAGACCAGATTCTTTCAATGAAGAAATAAAATTCTTCTTATTTTATCATGCAGGGACGTGAACTAAGGAAGAAGAAAACTTGTTTAATACTTTTAATGTCAAATTTCAGTTTAATATAAGTATTTATGTTAATTTTCTTTTTAGCACTCAAGTTTAATTTTATTTACAATTTAACCTTTTTATCTTTAGCATTTCCCATTTCAACTCTTTTCTTTAACTTTTAAGTCAATTTAACCCTTTCCTTTATACTTTTTAATTTTATGCACCTTTAGTTTATGCACTTTACATTTTTAGCACTTATTTTATTTATCTTTAATTTTAACTCCTTTAATTTTACTTCATTTTATTTCAGTGATTTACTTTTTTGGCATTTTATTCTCTTAGCAATATAAGCTTACAACTTATTTTAATTTGCTTTATTTATTTTATTTGCCTTTTATTTTTCATAAACTAAAAAAAAAAACTCAAAAATCTCTTGATAATTATAACGTCAATTTACCAGTACTCACATTTACCAGTCCCTGTGGAGACGATATCTTTTATGCTACACGATAAAACTGTTGAAACTTGCAGTGTAGTAAGCGTGCAACAAATTCGCGAACAAGTTTTTGGCGCCGCTGCCGAGGACTGGCAACGAATTGATATTGGTTTTAAAATTGATAACGTGATTAATCAAGAATTTCTTTTCCTTTACTTTTACTTATTGATTTCTCTTTGATTTATGACCAGGAGCAGTGACGTAGATTTATCGGCATTAAATCTTGAAATTGAAAGAACTGCAAGAGCACTAAGAAGGGAAAATCCCAGATTTCAAAGGAGAAGTCACAGCACCCCAATTCACAACATGGACCCGCCCAGACAAGATCCACCCGAAGGGTTAGTTGTTCCACAAAATCCACCAAAAGTAACCTTGATGGATCTGAACGTCCCATCCTTAGGAAGATTGCAGACATCTGTAGTCAGACCGCAGTCAATGCAAATAATTTTGAGCTTAAACCATCATTAATTTCTATGGTGCAGCAATTGCCATTCTATGGATTGGCAAACGAAGACCCTCATGAACACTTAAGCAATTTCATCGAAATTTGTGATACATTGAAAATCAACGGAGTCTCAGAAGATGCATTAAAGATGAGTTTGTTCCCATTTTCTCTCAGGGACAAAGCAAAACTATGGCTACACTCTATGCCACACGGATCTTTTACTACATGGGAAGAACTCAGCAATGCATTTTTGCGAAAATATTTTCCACCTGGAAAAATTTCAAAATTTCGTAGTGAAATTTCCAATTTTCAAATGAGAGAAGACGAAACTCTGTACGAGGCCTGGGAAAGATATAAAGATTTGCAGAGAAAGTGTCCACACCATGGATACCAAAAATCTTTCCTCATACAACAATTTTTTGACGGAGTTTTGCCAAGCACTAGAAATGCCTTAGATGCAGCAGCAGGAGGCTCATTTCTGAGAAAAACGGTTGATGAAGCATATGAACTACTAGAAGAGATGGCAGCTAGTAGTTACAGATGGAGAGATGAACGTGGCTCAATAACGCGTACAGTTGCTGCAGTTGACACTGATGCTATGTCAATTTTACTATCTAAGTTTGAGAATTTATCCAATAAATTCGACAGACTTTCAGCAAAACAAATTGCAGTAGCCCAACTGGAGTGTGTAACATGTGGGGGCACAGACCACAGTTACGAGAATTGCCATCATACTGTAGGGATGAATCAAGAAGCTGAGCAAATTAATTTTGTTCAAAATAATTTTCCACCTAGACCGAGAAATGGCATGTACCAATACCCCAACCACCAAAATTACCCAACCCAACCACCCTTCCAAAATCAACCCAGACAAAATACCAACTTTCCACAAAATAGACCACCACCACCTGGCTTTTCAAACCGCAATGACTACCAAACCCAAAACTTAATCCAGAACCCATATTCCCAAAATATCCAAACACCACCACGACAACCATCAACTTTAGACCCTACCATTCAGAGCCTAATCCTTAACCAAAGCAAAGCAATCGAGCAATTGACCACAAGAATTGACCAAATGGCCACCCATCAGAAAATGCTCGAAACCCAAATTTTCCAACAAGCCAGCACATCTAATTCTAAAGCCATTGGAAAAATGCCAGCTCAGCCCATTCCTAATCCTAAAGAGAATTGCAGTGCAATTTATTTGCGAAGTGGAAAAACCTACAGAAGTTCAGAAATACCTCAGGAAGAAGAAAAGAAGAAGGAACCTAAAATCCAAAAAGATGAGGCAGAATGTTTCAAAAGTAAAAAGGAAACAGAAGAAGAGGAGCAAAGAAAGGAGGCTGAGCAGAAAAGATTATACAAAGAGGCAATAGATACAAAAGTCAAAGAATATGCTTTGCAGGTCCCTTTTCCTCAAAGGATGAAGCAAGCAGCAATGGAGAAACAATTTGAAAAATTTGTAGAGATGCTAAAGCAACTACATGTTAGCATTCCTTTCACTGACGTGATCACACAGATGCCGACTTATGCCAAGTTCCTCAAGGATATGCTAACAAACAAGAAAAAGATCGAAGGAGTCAAAACTGTCAACCTAACCGAAGGAAGCAGTGCTATAATCCAAAATAAATTGCCAAAGAAGTTGAAAGATCCTGGAAGCTTTTCCATTCCTTGCGAAGTCGGAACAGAGAAAGTTGAAAAAGCTCTTTGTGATTTAGGAGCTAGTGTCAGCCTGATACCTCTTTCAGTTTTTACAAAATTAAAAATTGGAGAATTGCAGACAACAAGAATGATGTTACAATTGGCAGACAAATCAGTAAAATACCCTTGTGGTATTATTGAAGATGTACCAGTTAAAGTCGGAAAGTTCTATGTTCCAGTAGACTTTGTTGTTTTTGAAATGGAAGATGATGATAAAAATTCGGTGATCCTTGGAAGGCCATTTTTAGCGACAGCCGGAGCGTTAATTGATGTTCGTAATGGGAGATTGACTTTCAACATTGGAGAAGAAACTGTGGTATTTGATTTATTTAAAGCCATGAAATATCCAACAATGCTGTCAGAATGCTATCAGATAGATGCAATGGAGGAAGAGGATTTCACCACCATCGAACAATTTCTTCTTAATTCTCAATTAGATGAAACTTTCGATGATGAATTCTCAACAGATGAAGCAGAGCAAAAATCAGAAAATGAACCAATGGAGGTACCCAATTTTGAAGAAATATCGCTGAATGACCAAAGTAACACAGTCAAAGAACAGGATACACCACAGGTAGAATTAAAACCTTTACCTAAAGGTTTGAGGTATGATTTTCTTGGACCCAACTCTACTTATCCTGTTATCATAAATGATGCTCTTTCTAATAATCAACAATTAAAATTAATTGAATTATTAAGAGCATATAGGAAGGTGTTAGGATATAATATTCATGATATAAAAGGCATTAGTCCATCAGTTTGCATGCATAGAATCATGTTTGAAGAAAATTATAAACCTTCCATCGAAGGTCAAAGAAAATTAAATCCAAACATGAAAGAAGTGGTAAAAAAGGAAATATCTAAGTTGCTAGATGCAGGAATAATTTATCCCATATCAGACAGTCAGTGGGTGAGTCCCATCCATGTTGTACCAAAAAAAGGAGGGATAACAGTTGTAAAAAATGATAAAAATGAGTCAGTAGCAACTAGAACTGTCACTGGATGGCGCATGTGTATAGATTATAGAAAATTGAATTCTGCCACCCGAAAAGACCATTTTCCATTACCATTTATTGACCAAATTTTGGAAAGATTAGCTGGACATCCATTTTATTGTTACCTTGATGGATTTTCTGGATTTTACCAAATCCCAATTCATCCACAAGATCAGGAAAAAACAACTTTCACATGTCCCTATGGTACTTTTGCTTTTAGGAGAATGCCTTTTGGACTTTGTAATGCCCCAGCTACTTTTCAAAGATGCATGTCAGCTATATTTTCTGATTTTGTTGAAGAATTCATGGAAGTGTTTATGGATGATTTTTCTGTTTATGGTACTTCTTTTGATGCTTGTTTGTCCAATCTAGAAAAAGTATTACAGAGATGTGCAGAAGTTAATTTAGTGCTTAATTGGGAAAAGTGTCATTTTATGGTACAAGAAGGCGTTGTTTTAGGCCATATAATTTCTGAAAGAGGAATCGAGGTGGATAAATCAAAAGTAGAAGCAATCGAGAAAATGAGTCCACCCAAATGTGTCAAAGATATCCGTAGTTTCCTCGGACACGCAGGATATTATAGGAGATTCATCAAAGATTTCTCCAAAATTTCTAAACCTCTTTGCAATTTATTAGCTAAAGATGTACCATTCAATTTTGATGAAAATTGTCTTAAATCTTTTTGCAGGTTGAAAGAAGCTTTAATTTCTGCACCCATCATTCAACCACCAGACTGGAGTTTGCCGTTTGAGCTAATGTGTGATGCAAGTGATTTTGCACTTGGAGCTGTTCTAGGACAACGAAAAGATGGTAAACCCTTTGCCATTTATTATGCAAGTAGAACTTTGGATGCAACACAAGCAAACTACACCACCACGGAGAAAGAATTTTTAGCAGTAGTATGGGCCTTGGATAAATTCAAAGATTATCTGGTTGGATCAAGAGTAACTGTTTACTCTGATCATGCGGCAATTAGATACTTGGTTAATAAAAAAGATGCCAAGCCCCGACTAATCAGATGGGTGTTGCTCCTACAACAGTTCGACTATGAAATTAAAGACAAAAAGGGAGCAGAAAATGTGGTGGCAGATCATTTGTCCAGACTCAGGGAAGATAACACAGAAGGAAACCTTGTGCCAATAAATGACTCATTCCCTGGAGAAACAGTTTTTGCAGTAGAAAGTTCAGAAGTTCCCTGGTATGCAGATTATGTCAATTACCTAACTTGCAGGATAATTCCACTGCAGATGAACTATCGCCAGAAAAAGAAATTTCTTTCCGAAATAGGCGACTATTTTTGGGAAGAACCATATTTGTATAAAATTGGTTCAGATGGAATTATCAGGAGATGCTTGCCAAAGGAAGAAGTGCAAAGCGTGATTTATCATTGTCATTCTTCGCCATATGGAGGACACTTTGCTACCACCAAAACTGCCGCAAAAATTCTTCAATCAGGTTTTTTCTGGCCAACTTTGTTTAAAGATGTTAGAGATTTTGTTGTTTCTTGTGACAGGTGCCAAAGGACTGGAAATCTAACACGAAGAAATGAAATGCCCCTGAATGGTATTTTGGAAATCGAGCTGTTCGATGCATGGGGTATTGACTTCATGGGACCATTCCCAACGTCACAAAACAACAAATACATTTTGCTTGCAGTAGAATATGTTTCAAAATGGGTCGAAGCCATAGCTACTCCAACTTGTGATGCAAAAGTGGTGATAAAATTTCTCAAGAAAAATATCCTCACTAGATTTGGCACCCCAAAAGCCTTAATTAGTGATGGAGGTTCACACTTTTGCAACAAAGCACTTGAGGCACTTTTAAAGAAATACGGAGTAGTACACAAAGTGGCGACACCTTATCATCCGCAGACAAATGGCCAAGCAGAAATTTCCAACAGGGAAATTAAACAAATTTTAGAAAAGACAGTCGGAGGAACAAGGAAAGATTGGGCGTCAAAGTTAGATGATGCGCTATGGGCTTACAGGACTGCATTCAAAACACCAATTGGAATGACGCCGTTTCGATTAATTTTTGGCAAAGCTTGTCACCTACCAATTGAGATCGAGCACAAAGCTTATTGGGCTATCAAAGCTCTAAATTTTGATCCCAATTTGGCAAAAGACAAAAGGTTGTTGCAGTTGAACGAATTGGAGGAAATTAGATTGGAAGCCTATGAGAATGCCAAAATTTATAAGGAGAAGACAAAAAGATGGCATGATGCGCACTTAAGAGCAAAAGAATCCCAGGAAAATGACCAAGTATTGCTCTTTAATTCCAGACTCAAATTGTTTCCTGGAAAGCTCAAATCAAGGTGGTTTGGACCATGCCGAGTGCATAAAGTCTACCCATATGGAGTAGTGGAATTGAAAGATCACAAGGGTGAATTATTCAAAGTCAATGGGCACAGACTCAAGCCGTATCTAGGCGGGCAAAAATTTTCTTGGAAGACATTCCCGCTGGAGGAACCAACTGAATAATTAAAATTTTTGTTAAAAAAATAAAAAATAAAAAACTCATAAAAAAAGGGAAAAAAAAAGAGTGCTTTAGGTATGTCTAATAAAATATTTTGTTGCAGGAACTCAACACGGTGATCAGCATATTAATATTGGATGGCAACCATCAGGTAAGCATCAGCAAAGTTGCATGTACACAGTCACACACACCACTTTATTTTATACTTTTAGCATGTTTTTAAATTTATTCATCAAAAAAAAAAAACAAAAAAAAAAGGTAACATTCTCCCATTTTGAAGAATAATGACTCACCACCATAAATATTTCTTAATGCTTAAATGTTTCTGTTTTAGCTTTAATATTTCTGCTTTGTACTAAAAAACTTTAATTTGGTAGTTTATTTTAAGTAATTATTGAAAGAAAAAAAAAGAGGCATATTTGTGAAGGTACTATGGCAACAATTTTTCCATTTTTAGGCTCAAATGTTAAATATTTTGAATTGTATAGCTTGCTCTCTTCTCTTGACTATGAAATTAAGGTTAACATATTCTGTCTCAAGAGAATTCAAGACGCTTGAATTGGAAAATTCTTATTTCAGCTCACACTGTAAGTATACTGCACTCTTTTCTACTATATTTGTCAGAACATCATTTTTTTTTCCATTGAGGACAATGTAGAATTTAAGTGTGGGGGGGACAATTAGGAGCAAAGAAAATAAATTGGTCAAATTTTTTTCAAATTTCAATCTTTCTTGTTCAAAAATAATAATAATAATAAATAAATATATAAAATAAAATAAATAAAGACTTGAATCTTTACTATTCTTTTGAGCAACAATAGATATTAAAGCAACGGTCTCCATTTTTAGAACTTGGAATTTTTGAAAAACCCTCTTTATTTTATGAACTTCAAACTTATTTTATGATTGAATGGTCAGCAAACAAATTTTGATTGCATATAGCTCTATGACTAGAACTAATTTGGTTTCCAATAAACTGAATTCTTTAAGGGTACGATGAAAATTAGAGCTCTTGTTTTCTGTTTTACAGTTAATCTCCTTTAAAAGATTGCCAGAACTTGTCTTAGGAACCCTTCGAGGCAAAATTTATTGAGAACTTTGAATTTCGAGATGAAATGATTTAGGCATTTTCTTTGTTTTAGCCACTCAAATCCTACATTTAACCACCCAATGTTCATTCTCCGTAGTTTAGCCCCTTCTAGCCTATATATTGTTTCTTTCATAAAAACCAAAAAAAAAAAATATATTACTTAGCCAATAAAAGCCTTTTAGACTTGAATTTACCCTCATGATGATAATCCTAGGAAAATAATAGAGGGAAGAAAACAAATAGTATGAAGTTAAAAAAAAAAGAAAAAAAGAAAAAAAATAGTAACATTTTGTTTAAAGCATATTTTGGAGATTAGAAGAAGAGAAAATGTGTCAAATGTAAATTTTTCTCTCCAAACATAAATCGACAAATCAAGAAATAGATAGGAGAAAATTATAATTATGGTCATCTCTCTACAAAGTCACATTTTGAAGCAAGATTATGAGAGGTAGAAGGAAAACATATCAATTGAGCGAATAAAGAAGTTGACACGAAGATCTTAAAGTCTTGAAGCTAATCTTTATATTTTAGAAATAATATTAGCTGTTCATTTTCTTTACAAAAAAAAAATAAAGTAAAAAAAAAATCATCTTTCCCGATACTTAGCAAAATAAGGATTATCTCATGTTTTCGAGCCTTTTATATCCATCTTTCTTTTAACCAACATTACAACCCCTCAACCCCATTACAACCTTGAATAAAGACCTTTTGATCATTTTGACGTTCAATGTTCTCACCATTAGTGGAGAAGGGTAATTAAGGCAAGCATATAGAATCTTGTTTTCTAAAAATAAAAATAAAGGAGAAGTTTTCAAATTTTCAAAATTGAGCTTTAATAGAAATCAAACTCTAAAAGATGAAGGTGTAACGAAATTCGAGTTTTTGATCTAGGAAGATTAGAGCGCAGTTAAAAAATGTGAGCTAACTAAATGATCTATCTATAAAAGAGGATGAGCTAAAAATAGTTTTCATAAAACCAAGTCAGTTATAAAAAGACCAATGCTGAGAATTCTTTTGCTTGAGGACAAGCAAAGATTCAAGTGTGGAGAAATTTGATGAGTAGATTTTAGCACATAATTTTCATATAAAACTCATCGATTTTAATATAAAAAAATTAAAGACAATTAAATTAAAATAAGCAAAAATGAATCAAATTTCAATAATTGTCTAATTTGAGAATTATTTCAGGAACAAGAATAAAATCGAAGAAAAGTCCAAGCAAATGTCAATTTATCAAGAAAATTTGGACAATTAATAAAATGTGACCAGAAAGAGAGAGCAACGAGCTATAAAAGTCTACATGAAAAGTCCAAGTCCAAAGCCCACAAGGACAAAAGAAGGATGATGTACACTTTGCATGCAGATTAAATTTAGTAGTTGGAAATTGTAAGAAAGTTGGCTTGGACGGTAGAAAGATTTGCAACACACAAGTCACATTTGAAGGCTTGAATGGTGAATAAGTCAAAAGTTGTTTTAGAAAAGAATGATGCAGCCAAGAAGATGTCAACTCTCCAGCTCAAAGATACACACATGCATGAACCATCCATGCATTGGACAGCAATTTGGAGAAGAAAGAGTCAAAAAAATTACAGCTCACAAATCAAAATTGCAAAACAAATTTTCAAAGCAAAGTGAGCTGTACATGATTTTGAGCCAACAATTTTGATTAAAAGTTTGTCTTGTTAGATAATACCTTCTCTATAAATGAGCACCTTCACCAAGGGGATTAGACACAACATTTTTCATTATATTCACGTCTCTTTACTTTCAATTTTCATTGGTTTAGTTAAGTCTAAATTTCAGTTCATGTTTTAGTTTTATTCTAGATTGTAATAAAAGCAAGGAAAGCTCATTTATAGCTTTTCCTTTCTCACTTTTGCTTAACAATCTTAGCAATCATTGTCTTAAGTTTTTAACTCTGTTTTTCTTATTAAGTTTCTGCAACTTCAGTTTAGCAATTTCACTTTCACTCTAGCTATTTAAAGTTCCTCTTTCTCTTAGATTATCTTGTTGCTAGAGAAGCTAATCCAATAGTTTCATCTTGCAAAGCTAATCTCTACAAATAATCATTAATTTTTCTTCTCTTAAGCTTTATTTGTTTATGAATTTAAATATCTTTCTTCAAAAATAAAAACCAGAAAAAATATCAATAGCTATTTCAATCTTGTTAGTTTAGAGATCAATCTCTTAGCTTTCATTTCTTATATTTTATTATTATTATTTATTATTATTATTTTTAATGGCAAAAGTAATTTATTTATTAAATTTGGAAAATTACATACCACAAAACAGAGACACATATACATAACTAAGATAAAAGCAAAATTACACTAAGTAGATCACGAAGTACAATAGCCCAGGAAGCATCAGACATAGCACAATTGTGCCAGGGAAGAGTCCAGGGGGCAGCAGACAAGGCAGCGAAAAAGGCACAATTGTGCCAGTGTCAGACCAGATTCTTTCAATGAAGAAATAAAATTCTTCTTATTTTATCATGCAGGGACGTGAACTAAGGAAGAAGAAAACTTGTTTAATACTTTTAATGTCAAATTTCAGTTTAATATAAGTATTTATGTTAATTTTCTTTTTAGCACTCAAGTTTAATTTTATTTACAATTTAACCTTTTTATCTTTAGCATTTCCCATTTCAACTCTTTTCTTTAACTTTTAAGTCAATTTAACCCTTTCCTTTATACTTTTTAATTTTATGCACCTTTAGTTTATGCACTTTACATTTTTAGCACTTATTTTATTTATCTTTAATTTTAACTCCTTTAATTTTAACTTCATTTTATTTCAGTGATTTACTTTTTTGGCATTTTATTCTCTTAGCAATATAAGCTTACAACTTATTTTAATTTGCTTTATTTATTTTATTTGCCTTTTATTTTTCATAAACTAAAAAAAAAAACTCAAAAATCTCTTGATAATTATAACGTCAATTTACCAGTACTCACATTTACCAGTCCCTGTGGAGACGATATCTTTTATGCTACACGATAAAACTGTTGAAACTTGCAGTGTAGTAAGCGTGCAACAAATTCGCGAACACGTTGTAAAGTTCTTGCATCTCTCGTTGTAAAGTTCTTGCATCATACTTTAATAATATGTAATTTTTATGATATAAATGGTAGTATATAAATTATGAAAATATCCTAAATATTCTGCTCTAATAATATTCATGTTCATATAAAACACAAAAATCTCATGTCATAATTCAATATTATCAATAAAAATTCAGGAGGATCATCAAATACACTTTGATACCAATGTTAATTATGTAAAATTAATTGAAATTCAAACCGAACCACTTATCTCATGATGATTCCATAAGATGCAAATCAGAAATTGAAAATGTACTATTTTTCACCATATAATTTATACTTTTGTGTCTGAATTTTCTTTCTAAGAATTGCAGAAAATAAAAAAAAAAACTTTTATCAATTTATCTTTTAACTTATACATAGAAGTCAAGAGTTGTCTTTGTATGGTTGCAAATTTTAACATGGTAACCATTCTTATCATTGCAGCTCTTAGACATGGATGATTGCAATTCTTATCATAGTTGTAACTTTCTTAAGAGTTGTAATTATTTATTTTTGGATCCGGGTTAAGACATTATGGACGACCCAATTTATCAACTATTTCTAATAATGAATTTATATGCCATAATTAAGATCTGTTATTTATTTATTTATTTTTGTATATATAGCAAATATACAGTTATATACAAGAATTTATATGCATAATTATAATTGTATTATCCACAAAATATCTATCTTAATTTAGTTTTCTGTTAATTATGTTAGAGATGAAAATTTTTAAAATTTCAATTTATTTTTTTGATATGTTTTCTCATTAATTTATATCATTCGTGGTTGAAACTAAAACATATTACTAAGCGTCGAATTTATTATCTCATAAAGGCAAAGTATTTTATAAAAATTATAACAAGTAAAAACTTTTAAAAAACTAGATTTAACATAGAATAAGCCTTCACGAAATTTAAATTCTGTGTTTAACCCTGGCCAAATACATATAAAATTAGAAATACAACTATTAAACCAAGCTATCAATTTTTTAATTAGTTCAAACAACGTGTGTCACATTTTGGCCGTAAAGTGCGAATCTTCCAACGTATTGATGAAGGAAAGCAAATATTTGTTCCAAGTTCCAAGCAACTGTCACCTGCCTAAAGAAGAACAAATTAATTACAGTTAATTAATTAATCAATAATTAATTGAATATTAATGTTTAGAAGGCTATGTTTAATCTCCTGATGTGCAATTTTAGTTAATTAATTGAGAATACGATGCTAAAATCAATTGAATTGAAGCAGGTAAAAACCAAGGATTAAATTGCAAATATTTTCATGGACGGTCAAGTGTGATAACTTTTCAACTATTGAGAATAAAACTTTGTAGTTATTAAAAATTCAAGTTTACAGGTAGTATTAGGAGTTAAATGTAATTCGAATGAATGGTAATGAAATTTTGAGTTTTGTTTAGTATATGTTTAAATAAACTTATTGTGAGTAAGTAATTTGATATATTAAATGTATTTATTTCAAATTTATCAAAAAAAAGTATTTATTTCAAGTACTAGAAATTGTGATAAAAGTTTTTCATTATAGAAGTAATATAGAGAATTCCATAATATATTTTTATTTTTACTTTTTTTTTTCTCTGAGTGAGTGTATATGAGTTTAGTGGGTGTCATCTGCTTCTTACACTTTTATTTTTCCATAATTAATTTAGTTTGTCATGCT
This sequence comes from Garcia nutans, assembly GCA_947685225.1. Lineage (NCBI taxonomy): Eukaryota > Viridiplantae > Streptophyta > Magnoliopsida > Malpighiales > Euphorbiaceae > Garcia > Garcia nutans. The sequence continues at coordinate 6,134,321 of CANTUV010000024.1, read as the reverse complement.
TGGAAAAATAAAACCTATGTGTTTTTTGAAATTAGTGGTCACACTCAATGGAGTGTAAGAAATTTGATAAAATAAACTAGTGCAATTTGATATACAATCTTTTCTAAACTATGCAATTGTTACTAAACTATGGAATTATCTTCTATTGTCATCACAAATAATTGATGTATTATAATTGAGGCAAGTTCATGCAATTTTTGTTTTATACTATTTTAATCAACGTAATTCAGAAATTAATCTGGTCATTAGAATACAAAAATGCTAATATTTTACTTATTTTTTAGGCTTAAATTAGACAATTTGGGACTATATGTACAAGATGTAATTAATTTAACCCAAACTTAGTGACCTGTCAGTGAAGTCCATAAATAATGGACAAAATCGCTCCAATATATTGTGCTTTCAACTTTTCTGATTAGATTAAAATTAGCTTTATCCACGACAATGATAACTTGTAACTAAGCTAATTAATATACTTAATTAAAACTATAGAGTTAATTAATTAGATAAAATATGCAAAGCTTGATACTTTAACAAAGTAAAAAGGAGACCACAAACACACACACACACACACACACACACACATATATATATATATATAAAGCATTAATTTCAACGCACAGTAAAGCTAACAATATTCATAGAGAAAACAGACATCCAAAATTATGTGTGATCAAGCGAGTGGATCTGGAAGCTGCTGTTGCCGTTGCAAACTCAACGAGGAGTGTAAGCAGCTTAGCGTTGTAATCCATGGAGAAACACCAATCAGCAGGTGTTTACAGGACAGATTAAACTATAAGAATTTTTAATGCAGAAATAAATTTGATGTCCTATTTAATTGAACTCAAAATATCTTAAGAAATAATAAATTAATTGACATACCGTTTATTGATGAAGCAGCAATTAAAGAATTGAAGAGCCCCTTTAATTGAAACCTTTAATTCTAAACACTCTTCTTCTCCCTTTCTAACTATTATGCACAGAAATTTTAAGAACCGTAAATGATGAAATTTTAAAACATATGTTCACAAAGGGTTTTCTGTGCTCCTTTTATGGATGAGAGAAGAGGGCTAGAATTTGTTCAGCAAAAGCTGAACGTGATAACCATTATCTATTATTATTTAATTTAAAAAATAATTTTCCACTCCATCAAGGAATTATCCTATCTTAATAATAGTTATCTCTATCTTAATAGGTAGTTTAGTTAGCTACAACTTTACAAGTGGATAAGTTTGCATAAAAATAAAATTCTAGGTTAGTGGGCCATCTATTTAATTTACGTGGAATTAACATTCTCCCACTTGGTCCACTAAACCGATTATGAAAACTATATAATATATATATTTATTTTACATCAAAATACATTTATTTAATTTCATAAAAGAATTTGACACGTGATCACGAATTTAATAAGGTAGCCAACAAACTCAAAGTGCTTATACTATAATACTGAAATAAGCTTAGATTATAAATGCAAGTCATAACGGTTATATGATTTCGATATCATATTTCCTTCTATGTACTACACATCAATAACCATTGCAAACTTAGTTCATCAAGCCAAAATAGCCCCTATAATTTGTCTTGTCAAGACATTTCCTATTGATCAAATAATAAAATGTGCACTCATAATTGAAAAACAGGAAAGAACAAAAACATACTTTAAATGCGTAAAAAATGTCAATTACATAAAACTAAAATATTCATCGTACATATTATGGATTACTCAAAAGACCCATTCTTATAACATGTTCCATATATGTCTTTGGAGGCAATCCCTTAGTCAATGGATCGGCAATCATAAGTGTGATACTAATATTTTCAATTGACACTTATTATTTCTGGACTCTTTCTTTAACAACGAGGTACTTTAAGTCCATGTGCTTTGATCCACTGGAGTATTTGCCATTTTTAGAAAAAAAAAAAAAAACAGCTACGGTGTTATCACAATAAATTCTCAACGGCTTAGTAATAGAGTCGACAACACCAAGCCTTGAGATAAAATTTCAAAACCACAAAGCATGATTTGAGGCTTCAAAACAAGCAACAAATTCAGCTTCCATCGTAGATGAGGCAGTAATTGACTGTTTTACACTCTTCCACGAGATTGCCCCATTAGCTAGCATGAAGACAAAACCTGAAGTTGACTTTAAGCTATCAAGGCAACTGCCATAATCTGAATCTGAGTATCCAATCACTTCTAATTGTTCTGATCTTTTATATGTGAGCATATAATCCTTTGTCCCTTGTAAGTATCTCATAACCTTCTTTGCAGCCTTCCAGTGTTCGAATCCTGGATCACTTTGGTACCTTCCCAACATACCAACAGCATAACCGATATCTAGTCTAGTACACATTTGAGCATACATCAAACTCTCTACAGCTGATGCATAAGGAATTTTCTTCATTTGCTCCCTCTCAAAGTTATTCTTTGGACACTGTCGTTTACTTAATTTGTCACCTTTTGAAATAGGTGCAACACCTGCGAACATGATTGCATATTAAATCTCTCTAAAACTCGATTAATATAACCTTTCTGAGACAAACCTAGCAGTCCTCGAGATTGATCCCTAAAAATCTCTATGCCAATAACATAGTTTGCCTCACCCATATCAACCATCTGAAAGTTTTTAGAGAGATATTCCTTGGTTTCACGTAATAAACCAAAATCACTACTAGCTAGCAAAATTTCATCCACATACAGTATCAGAAATATAAACTTGCTCCCACTAACTTTCAGATATATACACTGATCAACAGTATTTTCTTTAAATCCAAAAGATGTGATGGTATCATTAAACTTAATATACCATTGCCTGAAATCTTGTTTAAGACCGTAAATGGATTTCTTTAATTTGCATACTAGGTGTTCCTTTTCTTTCTTTGGGAACCCTTAAGGTTGTTCCATATAGATATCTTCATCCAAATTCCCATTCAAAAAAGCAGTTTTCACATCCATTTGATGTAACTCTAAATCAAAATGAGTTACAAGGGTCATAATGATTCTAAGCGAATCCTTTTTAGAAACTGGAGAGAAAGTATCTCTATAATCTATTCCCTCCTTATGAGTAAAACCTTTGGCTACTAGTCTAGCTTTAAATCGTTCGATATTGCCATTGGTATTGCGCTTGGTCTTAAAGACCTATTTACAGCCAACAGGTTTATAATTATCAGGCAAATCAACAAGATCCCAAACATCATTATGGTCCATAGATTTTAACTCTTCATTCATGGCTTTTATCCATTTATCAAAATCATCACTTTTCATGGCCTGTGAAAATGAGACCGGATCTTTCCTTATCCCAATATCAAAATCAGATTCTTGTAGATACACCACATAATCATCTGAAATGGCAGATTTTCTTTCCCTTTGAGATCTTCTCAAAAGAGCCGGTTATGGTGGCTCTACAATATTTTCAATGGCAACAGTTTCTTGAGGTAATGAACCATCTCCATTATTTTGCTCATTTTTCTCAACTTGAAGAATAGGTTGAGGAGCAATATTTTCTTGAGAGAAAAAGAGTGGTGGGATATCCACTCTTATTTCCTCAATGTCTATTTTCTCGGTTCATTACACTCACTAATTTCGCCATTCTCTAAGAATCTGGCACCAGTTTTAACTATTCTCACACTATGGTTAGGACAGTAAAATCTGTACCCTTTTGATTTATCTGGATAACCAATAAAATATCCAGAAACAGTTCTTGAATCTAACTTTTTCTCATGTGGGTTGAAGATTCTTGCCTCTGCTGGGCAACCCCATATATGTATATGCCTCAAAATAGGTTTCCTACCAGTCCATAACTCAAAAAGAGTTTTTGGAACTGCTTTACTAGGAACTCTATTTAGAATATACATTGCGGTTTTTACATCTTCACCCTACAAGGAAACAGGTACAGCAGAGTAACTCATCATACTCCTAACCATTTCCATTATTGTGCGATTACGTCTTTCAGCAACACCATTATGCTGTGGCGTACCTGACATTGTGTATTGAGCACAAATGCCACGCTTTTCTAGGAATTTGGCAAAAAGGACCAGGATTTTGTCCTAATTCATCATATCTACCATAGTATTCACCACCCCGATCTGATTTCACAATTTTAATCTTTTTATCTAATTGTCTTTCAACCTCTGTAATGTATATCTCAAAGATGTCAATGGCTTGAGACTTTTCATGCATTAGATATACATATCCATATCGAGACAGATCATCTATAAAGGTGATAAAATATCTCTCTCCTGTAAAATAAGGAATGGAGAGTGGTCTGCAAATATCTGTATGAATTATCTCAAGAAGCCCATTACTTCTCTTGGCACCTTTCTTTGTATGCTTGGTTTGTTTTCCTTTTACACAATCCACACATACTTGAAAATCAGTGAAGTCAAGATTTTATAAAATTCTATCCTTCACTAATCTCTCGATTCTTTCCCTAGAGATATGCCCTAGCCTTTTGTGCCATAAGAATGAAAAATTTTCATTAATTAAGCCACGTTTTGAACCAACATTTGAATGCAAGGTAACTAAAGCTTGTGCAAATTCATAGTTCAGACAAATTTTATATAAACCATCATATAAAATGCCAGAACCAACTGTTATTGAATTAAACATCAAACTTAGTTTTCCATAACCAAAATAAACTAAATATCCAACAGCATCTAATTTGGATAAAGAAATTAAATTTCTAGAAATCAAAGGTATATAAAAAGTGTTTAAAAGATCAATCTAATGACCAGTCTCTAAAAGCAAGCGATAGGTACCAACAGCTACCACTTCTACTTTGAGACGGTTTTCCATATAGAGGAACTTTTCACTTTCCTTTGGTTTCCAGGTTGTAAGGAATCCTTGTATTAAATTAGTAACATGAGTTGTGGCTCCAGAATCAATCCACCAAGTATTAGAAGGAACTTCAGTAAGATTTGATTCATAACATACAAAAGAAAGATTTACACCTCTCTTTTCGAACCTATTCTTACGTTTATTGCATTCATTCTTCATGTGTCCCTTCTTACCACAAAAATGGCATTTCACAATGAATTTTCCTTCATGACTCTGGCTACTTTCTCCAGGTCTATTTTTCTTTGGTGGGTTGTGCTTTTCTTTTCTGAATTTGCCTTTATTCTTTATGGCTCCATGAGTTACAGCAAGGGAAAATTTTGTCCATCTTGTCTTAATCTCACTTCCTCTTGAATACACTTGCTGGTAAGCTTATTCAAGTTCCACTGCTCATTGTTAGTATTATAGTGGATCTTGAATGGAACAAACTGTGATGGAAGTGAGTTAAGTACAAACTGTACAAAGAAGGACTCATCCATATTCATGCCCAGTGCTTTTAGTTTCGCAGCCTTTTCAGTCATGTTCAAAATATGCTGCTGAATACCTTTCTGACCATCATACTTCAAGGTAGTCAATTCAGCCATCAGTGTGCCTGCGAGAGACTTATCAGCCCGTTTAAAGCGCTCCTCAACAGACTTTAAAAATTTCGAGGCGATCTCGGTTTGAGGGAGGGAGGTCTTGATATTATTGGCAATAGTCATTCTCATAAACATAAGACTGAGTCTATTTGACCTTTTCCAAGCCTTTAATTGTTCCACCTGCTCCGAAGTACTACCATCGGTAGCTTCAGATGGCTTTTTAGTTATCAAAGCTAGGTCAAGATCCAATACACCCAGTGAGAATTAAACCCTTTCATACCATTCAGAAAAATTTGACCCGTCAAATGTTATCATTCCAAATGCAATGGAGTATAAAGAAGTGGAAACTGTTCAAAAACAGAATAATACTCACAATAAGGTCTCAAATACAAATTTAAAACATATAACGATGAACTATTGATATTACTATAGTTTTCCTTTGGGTAAAACTATTGTATATCTAATGTTCATTCGAAGGGAGCTTAATATTTTATGTTATTTATGTGTTACCTTTGGGCATTTCTAAATAACACAAAATAAAACTCTTTTATAATTAGTAGAATGTGACTCTCCTTTGGGCTAGCCTCAATCTCCTAATTATAAATATTATTAAAGATGTTATTTCTTTATAAGTCTCCCTTAATTCTTTTATGCAATTTAATAGACATATGACTCACTAATTTAGGTCACTTTGGCAACTATCTAAACTAGTGAACTATATATATCTATAAATTGTCTAATAATATTTTACTCTTTTATGTAGTTTAACTATTATAAGATTCATCAACTTAGGTTACTTTGGTAACAATCTAAGTTAGTAAATCTTAAGTTATAAAACGACTTAACATAATTTGCATAAAAAATTCACATATTAATTATGCAAAACATAGTCTCATATTTACATTGCTTATAACATATTAATTACACAAATAAGCAATGTAAACTGTCAAATATATAATATACTATATAAAGATATAACACATTGTATACACATATTCATATACTTTTATGTATTCCAAAAATAAACTAATAACACATTCAAACTTGTAATGATACAATAACATAAATATCATATAATAATATAAAACTAGTATAGTGTAACAAATATATGTGATATACAGAAATAAGTCTATAGATTTATCATTCATTTTGTCCTTTATTATATTTGCTTTATAATTACCATAAATTTAACAACAAAAGTGATGAATGTATGATGTATGTGAGCACAACATACATACATATTAAATAAGCAACTTTGCATCCACGTTGAAACAAATCAATTAATGAAGACACTTAAATCCATATTGTAAAATTGATATAATTATCTATTATTTATTTATTTTTTTAATCATTACATAAATTTTATTTTATGCTTTTATTACAGAATCGAAAAATTCTTAAATTCAATTAAACATATCAAATTCAATATCCATAAAATTGATTTGCAACACATTAATTATGAGAGTTCGAAAATTAAAATTATAAAAGGTTCAAGAATTCTAAAACAATTACATAAGATCAATTACGTACAAATATTAATCAAATCAAATAATTAAATTTAACAAAATAATAAATATTGTGAAAGACTATAATTCTAAGATATTTGAATTCAATTGGCTCTGATACCAACTGTAAGAATTTTTAATGCAGAAATAAATCTGATGCCCTATTTAATTGAACTCAAAATATCTTAAGAAATAATAAATTAATTGATATACTGTTTATTGATGAAGCAGCCATTGAAGAATTGAAGAGCCCCTGTGATTGAAACCTTTAATTCTAAACACTCTTCTTCTCTCTATCTAACTATTATGCACATAAATTTTAAGAACTGTAATTGATGGAATTTTAAAACATATGTTCACAAAGGGTTTTCTGTGCTCCTTTTATAGATGAGAGAAGAGGGCTAGAATTTGTTCAGCAAAAGCTGAACGTGATAACCATTATCTATTAGTATTTAATTTAAAAAAGGATTTCCCACTCCATCAAGGAATTATCCTATCTTAATAATAGTTATCTCTATCTTAATAGATAGTTTAGTTGGCTACAATTTTACAAGTGGATAAGTTTGCATAAAAATAAAATACTAGGTTAGTGGGTCATCCACTTAATTTACGTGGAATTAACATAAACTCCTTGAAGCAGGAATCTCCCGAGCGATTCAAATCTCGGATACAGAAAGTTATATACCTGCTGAGAGAGAACAAGAATTTCGAAAAGCATTATGAACCAAGAGTGGTTGCTATTGTTTCTATTCACCATAGCAACCCCAAGTTCAAGTACGCAGAGATAATGAAGCGTAGACTAGCCAATCGCTTCATTGGTGAAAATGGTATAAATTCAGTAAATTTATACAACAAGATTGTGGCTGGTTTGGAGAATTTAAAAAATTGTTATGTTGAAGATGTGATAAAAGAATGTAGTGATGATGAACTGGCATGGATGTTTCTGGTAGATGGATGCGCATTGCTTCATTTCATACACTGTGTTGTACAGGATGATGATGCAGCAACAGTAGCCAGTGTAACCAAACAATTAACTACACCTGGTAAGTTGCACGAATTGCAAATCAAGAAAGACCAAGTTGCTTTTGCACAACAAAGATATGTTCTTATTTGAAAATCAACTTCCTTATCAACTTCTCGAGCTTATATTAAGTTTAATTGTTGGTAAGGATGCAATTGAGAAATCAATCACAAAGTTTATTCATACTAAAATGATGACAACAGCTCAACCACAAGAAAAACTATCTCAAACAAAGGAGCCTTACCACCTTCTAGACCTTCTGCGCGAACAATTGCTAGTCTGCAAACCTAGAGAACCAATGCCGACAACATTGTGTGAAAGAGCTTATAGCATCAGGGATCAGATTGAAGCCAACAGGTCAAAGTTGTTTAGACATTTTTTTTTGATAATTTCTGCTTTGTTATGGGAACTCTAAAACTTCCATCTCTGGTAGTTGACGACTCTACAGCGCCCAAATTCTTGAATTTAATAGCATATGAAATGTGTCCAGATTCTATGAATGATTTTGATGTCACTTCCTACATTTTCTTCCTCGACTCACTCATCGATCATCCTGAGGATGTCGAGGAGCTTCGAAAAGCTCAAATCCTAACAAATGTGCTTGGAAGTAATAAAGAAGTTGCTCAATTGTTCAACAAGATTGGTATTGATTTGGTCCCAAATCAAGATTTGTATGCTCATGTCAAAGATAACATTGAAAAGCACTACAAAATCAAATGCATATCTTTGACGGCTCAGGCTTATCATAACTATTTCAGTAGCCCCTGGACTTTCCTAGCATTTGTTGGTGCTTTGCTTGCTCTTTTCCTTAGTGCTGTTCAGACTTATTTCAGTACTCTTCCTAAATAGTGCTTCTCATTAAGGTTTTCATCGGCCTTGTTGCTAAATTGTTCAATAATTAAGATTGTTATATAATGTGTTTGATCAAGAATAAATCAGGGTTAAGATTTTTGTTTTGTTCATTATGTAGTTTCTTGTCTGTGGAAAATATTACTAAATATGAATAAGATTGTATTGAAATTAGTTTGTATCAGCTTTGAATACAATTACATATATATATATATATATATATATATATAAGTGAGCTTTGATATTCAATCTTCTTCTATGTTCAATCGTTATGCTATGCGTTTAGAATAAAAATCTGAAAGTGAGATTAAGATTTTTGATATTAAGATTTTTGTTTTGTTCATTATATAGTTTCTTATGCTATCCTTGAGTTCAGTGCAATTTGATATAGTCTTAATTATATGCTATGCGTTTTCTTCTCGTTTGAACCTAGGAGTTTTTTCAAAGTGAGATACAAATTTAATTTGAGGAACTATTAGAATAAAAATATGATCTACTTAGAGGGTGTAGATCATTTAGTAAGAAATTGTTCTAGTTTAATCAGCACTTTTGAGTTTAAGCCTTAGTATGTACGGCTGTGTTAAAATTCGATAAAAAGAGTTTTATCATTCTTATAGTTCTACTCGACTCGACTTCAAAAGATGATTTGTACCGAAAAAAATGAAAAATTAAACTGAAATAATTACTTAACTATAATTAATTAAATTTCAAAAAATTTAGTACTTAAATATTCATTACAATTTCCTCCCACAAGTCATGTATTATTCTTTTTTTTTTATAACTCTAACAAAGATTTGAATTTGAAATTCTCGATGTCAATGATTATTTTTCATTTGATGTTTCGATTTTTTTTTATTTTAGTTATGTATAAAAAAAATTTTAAAAAACAGTTTTAAAACTATATGTGATCTAAAATTATTCTTAAAATTATAATTAAATAAAAGGCATCAATATACGGAAACACGGCTTCATAATTTATAAATTAGACGATTTTGATTCTTATAAATTATAACATAATATTAAAAAACATAGTAATCATAAAGCAATAGCTTGACTGAACCTTCTCTTGATTCCCAACAATTCCTAATAGACAATGTTACATGAATTGATGCCAACCGCAAAGTAGAATTATATTCCAGATTTTGATGTAAAAGAATAATTAATGAATAGGCATTGCTTTGCTGGCCAATCATTTGAAAAAGTTGAAAAGTAATAGGCATATGTTACCAGCAAAAAGAATATAACTAACAGAACAAGGAAATAAGTGATAAAAAAAGAGAAAAAAAAAGGAGCAAAAATGACAATATATATATATATATATAATGACATGAAGAATATGTAAATTAAATAAAAATAAAATATTTGCTGGATTTTCAATATGAGATTTGTCTATTCAGTATACCAATATAATTCATAAATGGGTGCTTGTAACTTAGTAAAATATTAGATAAATTTTTCATTTCAAAATTTTGATGTCTATTTGAACTAAATATTAATAATTTAAGTATAAAATAAGTTTATACAGATTTTGTAAAAAGATATTCTAAAACATTATTCTTAAAAATATCATTTTCATTCTTTCTTTTATATTTACTAAGAGTTTATTTTTTTTAATTTCAAAAATACTCATATCCAACTTAAATCAATTATAATATATCAAAAAATATATATTTAATATACAACTCCATAAGTATATATTTAATATACAATTATAAATTATACAGTATAAAAATAGATATAAAATATATTATTGGTTAATTCAATATATATATATATTTAAAATTTCTTAAAAATTGTAGAATATTTTTAAAAAATTAAAAAAGTGACATATAATTTTCTTAGATTTATACAAATTTTAGGTCTTGATTTAACTCATATCCAATTGTCCATGATAAATTTATACTTAATTACCTTTATATCCCTTTCATATTTTAGAATACACATTCCTTTTGTATTTAAATATATTTTTAGTTTAGAGAGATTTAGTACCTTTAGTAATTATAAATATCATATGTACTTTAAAATTATATAATTTTATTTATATTCTATAAATATACTTTTTAATATAATAATGGATAATTTATTTTGCATCAAAAATATATATTTTTAGTTATTTGATAAAAAAAAGGAAAAAAGACATTAATTCACATAATTCATGCAACATTGCCTAACCTCTTTTACCTTAAATCAATAAAAAAAACATTATAAAAATCATAATTAAATAATAAAAATGACACTTAAAAAAGTTACCGTGAATATCAATGTGATATAGTGCTATAAATAGGTTCACTTAGTTACGATATAACTTAAAACAATTCGTGTAATGATTGGCATATGAATTTTTTATAACATGTTTAACTAAAACGATATAGCTTTAATAAATTTTAAAACTATATCGTCTTATTATTATTTCACCCTAAAAATGTAAAAGTTTTTATCTATTTTTCAATAGATTCTCTTGTAAATTTGTACTGACAGTTGTTGATAATCTTCTTTACTTTTTTTTTTAATTACTAAATCTTAGTGTTAAAATCTAAAACACACTCATTATTTCCTGCATAATAATTTATATTTATATTTTTTGTATGTTTAATTTGAAAATATTTATTTGACATATTTATATTTTAATATTATTTTAATATTATTTTATTTTATGGATAATATTTAAAGTGATTTGAAAAAATATAATATTATTTTAGTTTATAAATGTTATATTGGTTAAATGGGGTATATTTTTTTATTTTTTTGTGTATTTTAAAAATATTTATTTAATGCGTTTATATTTTAATATTATTTTTATCACGATTTTATTTTATAAATAATATTTTAATTAATTGTATAAAAATATAATATTATTATAATTTATAAATATTATAGAAATTAAATGTCCAATCAAATTTTGATTGTGCTAGATTTTAAGACATTATATAGTTTATTTAAATAAAAATATTATACATATTGTGTTCATATAATCTGATATAATTAATAAATAAATTATATTTATATTAATAATTATATCACCAAAACAAATCAACACCACACTTCTGACATAATATAATAATAAATTCAATGGGATGAAGCTTGATGACTATGATTTTGTAAAAACGTGGAACACAATGAGGCTTAAAGTCAACTTAATTGGAAAAAAAGAAAGAAACAGAAGTCTGCAAACTTCAATGTTAAAAAAAATAAAAAGAAAAAAGGCAAAATTGCTCAAGAAATGGAAAAAGAAAAATTCTCCCTTCTCCATTATTTAATGATCTTTAGATCTCAAAATTGGGTTACGTATTAAATAATGATAGCAAATGAGTGAAGTCTGATTTTTATATTAAATTGGAGAAATTTTTTTAGTCACATGTCATCAACTACAGATTATTATTATATAAATTGTAACACTTGTTTAAGGGGCAACATAACACTTCAATAAGGAGCTTTCCGCAACCTCAACTACAGCTTTTCTTCGAATCTTATTATATAAATTGTAACACTTGTTTTTCATCAACTTTCTTGAGCCTGAACATGAAGATGAAGATGTAGTAGAAAGCAAGAATAAGAAAAAAGTAAAAAAAAAAAAAAAGAATAGAAAGCAAGAGGAATAGGAAGAAGAGAAGGCACACTACTTTTGAAAACCAAAAATGAAGAAAACGTAGAATTGAAAAAAGAAAAAAAATTAAAATTGGAAAAAAGAAATAAGAGAAAACAAGAAATAAGAGCAGTAAAAATGAAAGTTCAAAACTAGTAAATAGTATAATTTCCTTAATGTAATTGATGTTAATAAAAATTATAAAAAGACTATAATAAGGAAATGCCATTCAATTAATAATCTTCTTTTCTCTTACTTAGCATGGCAATTCACATTTCATTCAAACAAAGGAAAAAAATAAAGAAAGTACAGGTCAAAACACAATCCAATAATACACCATAGATCCAAACTTCCGTTAATAAGAACAACAAAATTCATTATCAGCACAAGATGCAATTAGCGGCAGACAGTCGTGGAATTTCTTATGAAAATAACACCAACATCAAATCACATATTCTTTCCCAAAAGATTGGTATCACACCTTGAGTTTGCTCAACAAAGATACAAGGCTACCTATTTCAAGAAAAATATATAGAGCTACTTTGCTTCCCAATAACCAGATAATTCAAACTGAAGGAAAACGCATAATAGGGACACTGTATCCACTTGTTAATAGTTTTTGCATTAATTATTTTGGCTAATGTAAACACATGGTCGCTTGTTCAAATTCAGCATTCAATAAAACAAACTCTAAGGTTTCATCTTAAACAAAACAAGCAAAAAAAAATCTGTAATTCTTTTACTCTTTGGTGAATACAAGATTATGCAATGAACTTACAGTCAGTGTTTTACCCCGCGTGATAGGGATAAGAATTTCATTACATAAATTGCTATGTTAAGCAAGATAATTTCATTCAGCATGTTATTTGACAGATACATCAAATAGCATGACAAGTATTGACTTTTCAAATGATATCAGTTCTTGAAAATACCAGTTCCTGATCCATGCAAATACCAGAAACACTCGAACACTAAATCATGAGTTGATCAATAGGCTTGCATTAATTCAACTCTCCCTCAATACAGTTGTCTTGCATAATGGACCAATATTTCAGGCATTACTAGCGGAATATCATTCAGCCTGTTAGAGGGTCCAAATGAAACCAGCAAGAAGTAATGAACTGAATTTCATCGAGGCATGTGTTAGTGCCTTAGTGGACAAACAAGTACACGGCAATGAATCATAGCAGTTCTCCTCCATAAGCTTCAGTAACGGACTGTGTATGTAGTTAAGACAACAAAACAACTAGTATGCATTCTATTCACAACAATGGGCAACAAAAGAACATAAGCATAAAGATATGCATTGATTTAACAAACAACAAACTGAATCCCGGCCATCTATTCTCTATCTTGTATTAAATTGCTGATCATGTTAACCAAAGGTACAGTTCCCTTCATCATAATCTCTAACCTGGAAGTATTAGTAGCATGGGAAAACAACGACAGACCAAAAAATATAAGCTCAGGCAGAAATAAACGAGATGATAGGAAACCATGCCAATAATGAGGTTCAAGATCAAAGAATGCATCGAAAAATCTTCTTGTCGCTTGCAAATCAAGCTTCAGGAGAATGTCCATACCAAAACAGAAGAACTCCCTCTGTCTCCTCCTTTGTATGGGCCATAAATCTTTCCACACTTCTGCTGATAATTCATTTCCTGAAAGGCTTCTACCAGAACCAAGGTACTGTACAATGGAATTTGCAACTATTGGAGCTGCAGCTAGTGTTCTTGCTACCATATACCCAGTAGAAGGGTGAACCATGCCAGCTGTACCACCAATTCCAACAACTCTTTGAGGAAGGACAGGGAGGGGGCCACCCATTGGGATCACACAATGCTCGTCTTCTTCAATGCTTTTGACTTTTATGCCTAAGTGCCTTAATCTAGCCACCATCCTTTCCTGGATATCTTCCATTCGCACTCCAGGCCGAGCCACTAGAGAAGTTTCTTCAAGAAATATTCTGTCTGATGAAAAGGGCATTGCATATAGAAAAGTAGGGGTCTTACTATTACTCTCTTTTAGCTCCAAATTTTTGTCCAAATGTGAATCTCTCCAGTCCATAAAAACCATCTTATCCCCGTCAAAGGGGTGCTCTTCTACCTCAGCCAAAATTCCATAAGCCACTTGGTAACCTGGATTGTATGGCTTATCATACTGTACAAGGCATCTAGAAAAGCCAGTTGCATCAAGAACCACAGTAGCCTGGATTGTGACACCATCATTGCAAATCAATAGAGATTTGGAATCTTCATGAATAACCTTGATAACTTTAGCTTGATGGAATTTAACACCATTGGATATGCATTTCTGTAGCATTTTCGATTTCAGCTGCTTCCTATTAACTCTCCCATAAGGTCTTCCAAGATCCTTCTTTGTTTTGTCATCGATGTAGACAATAGCACCAGACCAGGTGGTATCAAGACAATCAAGTAAATCCATGGCCTCAAATTCATCCACCCAAACCCCATAGTTATTAGGCCAAATCAATTTGGGAGATGGATCAATAGAACAAACAGAAAGCCCTGCCTCTGAGACTTGCTGGGCAACTGCAAGCCCTGCAGGACCGCCACCCACAACGGCAAGATCAACTACAAGCCCTTTTGTTGGTTCATACATAGGGAGGTCAAATTCAAGATTTTCCTTCTTGACTTCTGGTACAAGTTCCAAAAGAGCACTGCTAGCACCCATAATACAGCCATTTCTACTCATTTTTTGAGAAGACTTCTTGGGGAAAAACCTAAGCTCTGAGTTTTGACGCCTTATTGAGTTCAAATTACTTGCTTTCTCAGAAAACCCATGAAGCTCAGGCAAGAATTCAAGCTTGTTATGTGTTTTCAGTAAAGTATCCATAGTTTTGGGTCACTAACTCACAAGCTGGGATGGAAGAATCTCTCAATTCCCAACTGAAAAATCAAACCCTGAGAAAACCACTGTAGCGTTACTCAAATTACACAGAAACGTACATATGGATCTTAACAGAGACAAATATCGTCATCTAGCAAAAAATAAAACATTAAAGAAAGGATACAAAAATAAACTGAACTGAGTTTTGCAATAAACTTCTTTAGGCCTCTGAAATTCAAGATTTTTCACAGGTTAATTACTTACCAAAAAGAAGACAGGAAGCATAGTGTTTTAAGCTCAAGTTGCAGAGATTGAAGTAGGTATCCAAAGGAACTTGGTCAAGGCGAAGCTTGAGGCCATTGACGAAAAGCGGAAACAGAATTTTTTTAAAATTTTTTTCCTTTTTCTTTTTCTGAAAAAGTTGGTGATGTTTTTGTTTGCAACATTAGCAAAATGCGGATATGCCAGTGGATGCTATTTGCTTATCCAATGAGAATCAGCATCATCACCAACCCATGAGGTGGCCCTCCACTGTTGTCACCACTGCCACTACCACTGCTAGACGTGTCTTAACACAAGACGGTGAAAAACTAAAATCCCTAATTCACCTTTCTATTATTTTCTCTCTCTCTCTCTCCCGAAAGACTAAAATTTGAAGTTTTTATAGAACTGTAGGAAAAAATAAAAATTTATCAAATTTATCAAATTTTAAAATATTTAATCAAAATTTGTAATTAACTTATAAATTTTAAAATATTTTTAAATTTAATCAAAATTTATAATATAATAATTTTTATAAATTTATTATTAATATTTTAATAGTTATCGCCACCTATTATCAAGATATTAAAGAAGATTTTATTTTAAAATTTGAAAAAAAAGAGAAGAAGTGTTAATCATCACCGATTCAAGTTGTAAATATTAATCATCATCGATCCAAGTTGTACAATCTTCTTTTCCCCCTTTGTCTCTTGAAATCTATTCACTAGAATAATAAGAAGAATACCTTAAGTTGTTAAGAAAAAAGTGTAAAATATTATATTGCAATATGAAATAAATAAATAAAATTTTAATATTTTAATAAAGTCATAATAGTTTGCTTATTTTTGGAGAGACACAACCATACCAAATAGTACCGTAAAACTAAAATTATAGTTTAATTTTTAATAGTTATTTTGAAGAGTTTCATACACTTTAAATAAAGTTATATCCTTTTATAAATAGTTATATTGATTTTAAAAGACATGACTATTAAATAAGATTGTCTTTAATAAAAAAATTATATGGTTTCTAAAAAAACATATAACTCTTAATTAAATAAAGTTATAACTTTTTCATTAAGAGTTATGTTATTTTTGAATAGACATGACTTATGACATTAAAAATGTATATATATGTGAAGGATTTTGATAAGTAGTGAAAATTAACCAAAGAATTTTACTTCCACTCTCTTCTTTTGAAATTTTCTTCTTTCTTAATTTTACTTGTTCTACGATATACATAAGAAATATTTTTAGAAGTTGCTATCTAAAGGTATTTCTGTAGTTTTGTTGTATCCTAAAGGTGATTTACCATAATCTTTGTAACAAACTTGCGAGGGCAAATATTACTTAAAAGATAGTGTTACTCATGCTTCAAAACTACAACTAAATCCATTCTTCATCCACATCCTAGTATACATTTTCCTAACAATTTTTAAGTGATATTTATATAATGGAATCTTATTTGGATTATACTTTCAAAGTTGCTGATCAAGAAACTTGTAAAGTTTGATGGAACCAACTTTACAAGATGGAGAGACAAGATGTTGTTTTTACTCACTATTATGAAAATAGTTTATGTTCTCGATGCCTCATTACCCACAATTCTTGAACCACAACCAAATTGGAATGAAGAAGTCAAAAAGGCAAGAAGAAACAACGAGATGATGAATCCTTATGTTAGGGTTATATATTGAATTCATTTATGTTATCACTAAAAGAGATATGGACTGCTTAGAGAACAAATACAACACTGAAAAACAAGATGCAGATAAATATTTTATTGCTAAGTATTTTATGTTTAATTGTCGAACGATTTGTACGTGTATCGATTCTAACCGTAAGTGCACATATCGTAATAAGTAGTAAAGTAAATATAAAGATCGTTCCTATAGAGAATGAGTAATTTGACTAACCAAAATTTAAGTTGACTATTACCTGAAAATTAATTAATTAATTTTATATTTTTAAAATTAAATACTTAATCCTGAATTTATAAATTTAAAATCAAATTACAAATTTAAATTGAATTAAATTATCTATCCACTTAATTTCAAAGATTAAAATTAAAATTCAAATTAAAGTTCAAATAAGATAATTATCTACTAATTTAAATTTCAAATAAAAACTCAAAATTTTAAATTCAAATAATTAAGATAAACAAGTAGGATTAGATTTCATTAGAACTATTGCAAATGTGCAAAAATAATTTTTCAAACTAATTCAAATCCTTTTTGAATTAAAGTTACCAATTTCTTAAATTTTAATCTACCTCTTTCTCAAGCAAGAAAATTAATGATTGATGAAATTTATAAGTTCTATTTTCATGAATAATAAGCCACAATAATCTATCTAGCTCAAAGAAATTAAGTTGGTCTTTAGATTATTCTTTTATCTTTAAATAGAATGTTCTAAAGTTGTTGATTTTCATAATCTAAAATCATACCTAGCTTTCACTCAACATATGATTTCAATATAACAAGTAATTGGTGGCCAATCAATCACAAATATTTATGAATCAAAAGTTGTTTTTGGCATAGATAAAAGGAAGGTATTTATTATTTTGATACCTATGCACCTGTGGCTAGGATTATATTTATCAGAGTTCTTTTAGCACTTGCATCAATATACAAATTTTATATTGATCAAATGAATGTTAAAATGACATTTTTAAATGGAGGCTTGGATGAAAAAGTGTACATAGAACAACCTAAAGGCTCCATTCTTCCCGGAAATAAGGGAAAGGTTTGTAAACTTATTAAGTCACTATATGATTTAAAACAAGCTCCTAAGCAATGGCATGAAAAGGTTGATTCTATAATTTTAGAATATGATTTTATACATAATAGTGTACATAGATGTGTTTATTCTAAGTTTACAGTTGATGGTAAGTTAATCATAATCACCAACATGATGAGAGTAAATGATACTAAAAAATATTTATCATCACTATCCAAAATGAAAGATTTGAATGAGGTTGATATTATCTTAGGTATTAAAGTTAAGAAACATAGTGGGGGTATTGCTCTTAGTCAATCTCGTTATATTGAAAAGGTACTTGAAAAAATTAAATATTTAAAGATTAAAGAAGCAAATACTCCATATGATGTTTCAGTTAAGAAAATTGAAAACACTGGAAGGTATGTGACTCAACTAGAATATGCAAGTGCAATTAGATGTTTAATGTATGTTATGCATCACATAAGACATGATATATCCTATGTGGTATGTAAGCTTTTTAGATATATAAGTAATCATGGAATTCAACATTAGAAAGGAATCAAAAGAATTCTTGGTTACCTAAAGAAAACTAAAGAATTGGTACTATGTTATAATAACTTTCCAGCTATGTTAGAAGGCTATATTGATACTAGTTGGATGGCTAGTGCAAGAGATAATAAGTCTACTTCTAGTTGAATATTTACTTTGGCAGGAGGAGCAGTCTCTTGTGCTTCTAAGAAGCAAACACACATAACACATTCCACTATGGAATCAAAGTTTATTGTATTAGCTGTTGCGGGCAAAGAAGCAGAGTGGTTGAGAAATGTATTATTTGATATAAAGTTGCGGCCACAACCGATACCACCCATTTCTTTTCATTATGATGGAAAATCAAGGCACATAAGCTTAAGACATGAATACATGAGATAATTATTGTTTAAAGGTGTGCTTACAATTATTTACGTTAGGTTAAGTAATAACTTGATGGACCCTTTTACAAAAGGACTCTCGAGAGATAAATATAAAGCTACATCACTAGGAATGGGTTTAAAACCATTCATTTAATACCACTTTATTTAGTATTTTACTAATTTAAGCTTTAATGGGTAAAAACAGATTATTAATAAGTGGTTAATATATTGAATGGTGTAAGTTTTATTCAATGTATAAAATAAAGAGGTTGAGTTGATAAAGTACTCTTAATGAAGTCTACACTTCACTATATGAGTATAAGGAGTGGTGCTGCTCTTAGCAAAATGTTTCAAATAGCTTTTGTAAATATTCATGAATTTAGGATGGAGTATAAGGCTATAGGCGTGTTAATATTAAAGTGTTGTATATCTCTAAAAGTTAAGTTGCTTATAGCATATATTACTTTCGGTTTCAAAATATAGAATTTTAGTGTAAGATATATATATCACTAAATTTTTTTGAAACTTTGAAGTAATTATACTAATAAAAGGTTTAAGATGAAAATCACATTTTTTATGCTTAAAGCAATTTGAAAAATGAGTTGAGTATTGATATTACAATCTAGGGGGGATGCTAAATATTATATTACAATATAAAAATAAATAAATAAGATTTTAATATTTTAATAAAGGCATAATAGTTTAGTTGTTTTTGCAGAGACATAACCATACCAAATGGCACCATAAAACTAAAATTATAGTTTAATTTTTAGTAATTATTTTGAAGAGTTTTATACCCTTTCAATAAAGTCATGTCCTTTTATAAGTAGTTATAGTGATTTTAAAAGACATGAATATTAAATAAGATTATGCCTTTAGTGAAAAGTTATATTGTTTCTAAAAAAAGATATGACTCTTATTTAAATAAAGTTAAAACGTTTTTGAAGAGCTATGTCATTTTTGAAGAGACATGACTTATGACATTAAAATCTATATATATGTGAAGGATTTTCTTCTTTCTTAATTTCACTTATTCTATGATATACATAACAAATGCCTCTAGAAGTTGATGTCTAAAAGTATTTGTGTAGTTTTGTTGTATCCTAAAAGTGATTTGCTATAACTTTGTAGCAAACTTGTGGGTGAAAATATTACTTAAAAGATAATGTTACTCATGCCTCAAAACTACAACCAAATTCATTATCCATCCACTTCTTAGTACCAATTTTCCTAATAGAAAGAATAATCTAAATATCAAAGAAAGGCCATCATCTTATTGGAAACATCATCGAGTTCTTCTCTTATTTCTTTTCCTTATTTTGTTTTGAAAATATGAATCAAGATTCAAGGCATGTGGAAAGGTAAGATTTCTAACTAAGAAAATTTAACGAGTTTCGTTGCATGAATAATGGATGGGTGAAAAATCAAAAGAAATTGTTAATATATTGATGTAATTCCAGATTAAGTATAAAGAAGGCTTGGATTAAATTATGTAAGGTTAGGTAAAAATATAGCTTCATACTAAACACCAATACTAAAGGAAGCGTGACCTCGACTAAGATTAATGAGTATAAATGATATACTTGCAACTTGACTAAATTAGGGTTTTAGTTTGTTGAATTTAAATATAATGGACTAATGAAAATTAGATTAACTAGACCTATAAATCTAAGATTAAGGATGTAATTAACATTTTACAAATGAAAGAAACAAAAGAACTTGAAATAGACAACTTAGAAAAAATAATAAAACAAAAGCTACCCTATAGGACCAATAATTTGCAACCAGAATTGTGTACGCGATTCTTACTGTGTCTTAAGATAATAATTTTGCATCCCAATAGTGATTGTGAATCACCTTTCATGACCAACTTGTAATTAGGAACCTAACAGAGATACCCAATGTGATTGGTAGATGTTTGATCAATAACGGGCACCACACTGAATCACGACTACTACCCTATGTCATGACCAAGAATCGCGGTCGCTAGAAGGACCAAACCTTACTGGAACTCAACCTTTCTCAATGCATATGACATATAAATTGTGACCTAGATTGAAATAAGAATAATAGTTTATATAAGTTTCCATTTGCTTAAGATTTATAGTGTTCACATTTTTGTAATTTTCTACGTAGGATTAAGATAGCATAAGGACCACTAAAGAAGAGTAATAAGGATAAGAAGCAACCAAGCTTTTAAGGTGAGATAATAGTATTGCATTTCCATTGCTTTCCTTGAATTCTTGTTATTGCTATTTAATTGCCTTTCAACACTAAATGAAACACATAATTTACCAATAGAATTATTGGTGGAAAAAAATTTGTC
This sequence comes from Garcia nutans, assembly GCA_947685225.1. NCBI lineage: Eukaryota > Viridiplantae > Streptophyta > Magnoliopsida > Malpighiales > Euphorbiaceae > Garcia > Garcia nutans. The sequence goes on along the minus strand of CANTUV010000024.1, from coordinate 6,112,880 downwards.
ACTAAATATCGATCGATTACTAATAGAAAATTTATTAAAAAGGAAAATTAATATTTTGTAAATTTAGAAATAGAATATCAATCGCTAGTCAAGATTAGTCGGTAAATATGACACAAAAAAATATGTCAACAATCGACTAAATTTACTAAGAAACTCTAAGGTGTATAAAAAAAGATGGTGTGAATAGATAGCACCACATTTTTGCCATGTCAATTTACCGACAACTATGAAATGTCTGTTGGTACATTCTAATCAAATATCAAGTGTGGAAATGTTCAGTTGGGAAATAAAAATTTAATAATATGGCTGGCATATCAAAAGCCACATTTGTTAAGGGATTTACACATCTATAGGTAAATTTAAGAATATTAAATTTATCTTGAGAGATAGTAATATCTCTCAGTTAACTAATTAATAGGAGGCATATGGAAAGCTACATTTGCTAAGAGATTTGTAAATCTATCGATAAATTTAAGAATATTAAGTTTTGGCAGTATTCTAAGTGCTAGATTTATTGAGAGATAGTAATGTCTCTCGGTAAACTAATTAATGGGTGGAATAACAAAAGTCATATTTACTGAGAATTTGTATATTTATCGATATATTTAAGAATATTAAATTTCTATAATATTTTAGGTGCCAGATATATCATAAGAGAACAATATCTCTCGGTAAATAATTAATGGATATCATATCAAATACCATATATGTCGAGTAATTTGTAAATCTATCGATAAATTTAAGAATATTAAATTTCAATAATATTTTAAGCGCTATATTCATCGAGGATTCAACTAATTAATGGGTGGTATCCCAGAAGAAACATTTGCTAAGAGATTTATACTTCTGTCAGTAAATTTAAGAATATTAGATTTTGGCAATAATTTAAGCGCTAAATTTATCGAGAGATAGCAATATATCTCGGTAAACTAATTAATGGGCAGTATATCATAAGTTATATTTGCCGCGAGATTTGTAAATTTATTAGTAAAATTTATGAATATTAAATTTCAGTGGTATTTTAAGTGTTAAATTTACAAAGAGATAGCAATAGCTCTCAATAAACTAATTAATGGATGGTGTGTTAGAAGTCACATTTGTTGAGAGATTTTTTTTTTCTCTCAGTATACTAATTAAAGGATGGGATATCAGAAGCCATATTAGCCAAGAGATTTTCTGCTCTCGATAAATTGAAAACTCTAATAAAAAATGATAAAAATTTACCTAGAGAAAATAAGTCTCTCTATAAATATAACCTTAGATTTAGAAGCACATTTTTCTTCTTCTCTGCCACTTACTCCTATTTCCTTCTTTCTAACATTTTCTTCTTCCTCATTGTCTCTCTTTCTCTCTTTCTTTTTTTTATGGGTTCCTTCTCTTTAGGCTTCTCTTTCTTCATCCAATGAGCATTATCCCAGCGAGTTCAATTGCTTTGTTTGGTTTTATTTTTTGTTTATTAATTTTCTTTTCTCTCCCTTTTTGTGTATTTTTTTCTTTTACTTATTTTTTATGGTTTTATTTATTTATTTATTTTTCTTTTGCGATGGTCGATCCACTAGTGTTGACTGTGCTTTTGCTTTTGGTTCACTTTTTTGCTTCTTCTATCCATACCCAAATAATTTTTTCTTTTTTTTTTCTTTTTTTCTTTTTTGCACTTTTTTTACTTTGTGAAATTTCTTTGTGTTGTAATTCTATGATTTGTTTTTTGTGTATTCTGTAATTTTGTGTATATTTTATTTTGTGTTGTAATTCTGAATATATTTTGATGACTTTTTGGAATATTCTTTATATATTAATAGAATTTTTTTGTGTTATAGTTTTATATATTTCTTTATTTTTTTTTTGCTTTTAGTGTAGTCTATACATTTTGATGATTTTTTTTGTATTTTGTGTATTTTATATATAATTTGTTATTTTGTATATTGTAATTTGTTGAAACTTTATTAGGTTAAAATTTCCATTGTAATTATTTTTGTTAATTTTGATGATTTTATTTTCTGTTTTATGTCGTTTAATTTGGTTATTAATTTGTACGGGAAATTTTTCATTTTTTGTTGTTCAATTTTGATTAAATTATTTTTACAATTTTTATTAGGTTAAAAGAATTAGATTAATAAAATATTTAGATATTAAAAAAAACTGAATATAAAGGTACATATAAATATATTTAAAAAAATTGGATTAATGAAATTATAGGAAAAATTCTGCCGAATTCTAAAAAAATGTAAAACAGATTTGATACCTTAAAAATATTAATTGCATATAATCAATTTAGATGAATTAATCTAATATTAAAAATTAAATTAATAAAATACTTTGAATCTTAATGAAAATCTAAATATAAAGTTACGTACACATATATTAGGAAATAATTGGGTGGGTGAAATTATAGGAAAAATTCAGTCGAATTCTAAAAAAAGGGTTAAAAACATTTAAGGAAAACACTATTATGGATCGAATATATATACATCTAGATAATCAAAATTAAATAAAAGTATTATTTTTTCTGCTAAAACTATTTTACTTAATTTTGATTGGTTTGGGTGCATATACTCTAGGTCCATGTAAGAATATTCTAACATTTAATACCTTAAAACATTAATTGTATAAAATTTAATAATCATAATAAAAGAATTAATTTAATAATAACAAAAATTAAAAGAATCAGGTTAATAAATTTTGTTTGAGATATGTACAAATATATTGGAAAATAATTGGATTGGCGAAATTATAGAGGTAATTTTGTCGAATTCTTAAAAAAGAATTAAAAATATTTAATACTTTAAAATATTAATTGTATAAAATTTAATAATCATAATAAAAGAGTTAATCTAATATTAAAAAAATTAAAAGAAATAGTTAATAAAATTTTCAGGGTTTAATAGTCTAAATATAAAGGTACATATATAGATTGAACTAATTTTTTGGATAAATGTATATATATATAAATGTATATATATATATATATATATATAGAAAATTCGACCAAATTTCTAAAAAATATGGTTAATAACATTTAATACCTTAAAATATTAATTACTTAAAATTTAATAATCATAACAAAAGAATTAATCTAATAATAACAAAATTAAAAGAATTAGGTTAATAAAATTTTAAACTATAAAAGTATACACATATGTTGAAGTAATTTTTGTAAAGGTGTGCATATATATAAGAAAAATTTGCCAAATTTTCTAAAATATATGGTTAATAAAAATTAATACCTTAAAATATTAATTGCATAAAACTTAATAACGAAAAAATGACTTACTTTGATGAACTAATAACTTAATTGTTATATGTCTAGATATAACTAGACATCTAGGCAGGAAACTTATCTGTGAGAGCCAGTCTATTGATAATTCAAGCAAAGGACATTCAGCGGGTATATGTATATACATAGCCAATATGGTATGAGTAACAAAAACATAGCTGGAAATAAGTTTACTGTAGAGCATTCCTCTGCATCTACTATGGATATCACCCCACTAAATACTATCCTACCATTGTAAAATGCTTTAGCTCCAGCTCAATCTACTTTCGGTGTACCTCTTGCGAAATTAGAGCCAAGAGGTGTTGATGCTAGTATAGAATTTGCATGGCAGTCATATTCAGGTCACTGTCCAAGTACGAGAGCAAATAATTTTCATTTTTCTAATTTTTGAAGAATAATAAATTTGAATAATTAAGCTGCAATTAATGGAGAATTAGGAAAATAATTGGATTGATCTTCAAAGAAACTAAATATTGGTATTTTAAGGAATTTAAGGTATAAATAGTATTTAAAATTATTAGTAATTAAGAAACCTTATATAATTAATAAATTAAATTGATTTCTTTTTCAGAAATATTTCTAGTGGGAGAAGAAATGTAACAGTCCTAATTTTTAAAATTTTAAATAAAATAAAATAAATTTTAATTGGATAAATTAAATAAGTGAATTAAATGGAAATGAAAGAATTTTAAGTGATATAGTAGAATGTATATTCGCAATTTATTTGAAGTAAAAATAATATATACACCACATATAAAAGGAGTAAAAGTTAAATTATAAAATAATTAATATATATATATATATATAGATAAGGATGGATGGAAAGAGGAAAGATATTTCTTTTCTTTCTTCTTCTTGTTCCTTTGCCGTGAGATAGAGAGAGAGGTGAGAAGAGAGTGAGTTCTTCTTATTTACTCCAAGGATTGAAAGGATTTCAAGGATTCAAGTGGAGTTTTTGAGGATTCTTCATCAATTGGTAAGTTCTTTATCAATTTTGCAAGCTCTTTGGAATACTATGGAAGAATATGATTTGTGAAATTTGAGATTGTATATTAGCATGTTTTAATAGCTTATTTTGGGTATGTATGGAGTTGGTTTTAAGTAGTTTATAATGATTTTAAGGTTGGATTGAAGAAATGATTGAATTTAAGTTGAGTTTGGAAGTGGTTGTGTTGAATGGTTGAGTGTACAAAATGCAGAAATTTTGCCTGACATAGCCAGTGACATGGCCATGTCGTTGGGCGTGTCAACGATGCTGAGTTTCAACGTTGATGACACCACCAGTAACACGACCATGTCTCTGAGTGTGTCGTAGCTACTGTAAAATAAGATAATTGACACGATCAATAACACACCCATGTAGTTGGGCATGTCAAAGTTTCTGTAAGGCAAAATTAATGACACGAGCAGTGACATGCTCATGTCATAGGACATGCCAAAGCTTCTATGAGAGTGGGTTAATGACACGATCATTAACACGCCTGTGTTGTTGGGCGTGTCACTTGAAGATATTGCCCAAAATAACTCTTTTCTTTGTCTTTCATTTGTATTTCCTAATTTAAATGGTTTGATATTGAGAATGCCTTAGAATGTGATATTAAATGGTTGTTTATGATCACATTTGGTATAGGCATTGAGAGGAAGTAGTTTGCCCAAACCTAGTGTTAAAGGGCAACTTAGAAGAGAAGGTTAGAGGGAGTTTTGAAGCTTGTTTTGGTATGCTTTCTAAAGTAAGTACAAACTTTTGATAAATTAGAAACGTTGGAATTAGGTTAGGCTTAACACATTTTGGATGAAAAATGTGCTAAGCTATTTGATACATTGAACATTTATGAATATGGTGTTATGACATGTAAATTATTATGTTTGCATTATATGCTTTATGAAAAGCCATTGTTAATGGCTATATTGAATAAAATGTGAATTATGTGCAAAATGTGAAAATGACCCAAAGTGTTTGGGTAATGTGGTTTCATTATGAAATATCTTATGTTGTGATGAAATGTTGAATTGCAATGACATTGATATGAATGAGAAAGAAATTGATGATGGAAAATGTGAAGTAATTGTGTGCCTAGTATGTTATTTAATTTTCAGAGTTCTATGTTTGACGACATGCCTATAAGGTTATCCTCAATATTTGCTTTCGGGGCTAGACGCTTTGTGTCACTGTGATATAATTTGCCTTCGGGGCTAGCTTTTGAGCATTACTTAATTTGCCTTCGGAGATAGACACTTGGTGACATTATATACCAAAACAGTAACTCTGGAATTTGAATAATATATTAGTTGTTTGGGCCCATGCTTGTGTATGTGATTGTGTGAATTATTAAGTGATGACAAAATATATTTAAAAGTGAACTCGAATGTCACATTATATAAGCATTTTGTATTGACATTATTTTATAGTTTTATTATTATCAAAGTTTGTATCACTAAGCTTCTAGCTTAGCGTGATTGTAATTCATAGCGCAGGTGACATGGGTGATCCGGTAGAGACAGAGAGTTTACTAGACCAGGTCGGGTCTAGGCTTTTGTTGATTGAGTTTGATGTGTTTTTCTACATCAAAATCAGAGCCATTTTGCCAGCATGTATATATTTTATATTATAATACATTTTGACATTATGTTATATTTTTGGTATATATATATTGTAACTTATAAAGAATGTTTTATATAATTAGGTAATGTGAGACTTTATACTTTTTAATATATATTAATACATATATGTGTAAATGTTTTGAGGAATGGAGAATATGAAAATTTTTATTAAACTTGGTTGTGGCATTCTTATACTTTATTTGCGTAATTTATATATATATTGTGTGTATGTATTATACATATATAGGGTATAAGGGTGTTACATTTATTTTGATATCAAAGGCTAGGTTTGAGGTTCTCTGTAATATCTCTAATTTTTTAATATTAAATAAAATAAATTAAATTTGGATAAATTAAGTAAATGATTTGAATGAAAAATGAAAGTATTTTAAGCGAGAAAGTAAAATATATATTTGAAATATATTTGAAGTAAATATGACATATACATATATCTAACATATACAACACATATAAATGAATAATTAATATATATAGATAAGAATGGAAAGAATGAGAAATTGAAATTTGCTTCTTCTTCTTCTTTGTTCCTTTGAACATGAGCTTGAGAAAGAGAGAGACAAGGAGAGCTTTCATCTTCCATACACCAATTTTACAAGGGATTTCAAGGATTCAGGTGGAGTTTTTGAGAGTTCTTCATCAATTGGTAAGTTCTTTTATTATTTTACAAGTTTTTTTTAGAAATCTATGGAAGAACTTGGTATTTTGTTTTTGGGGATTGTGTATTAGCATATTTTAATGGTTTATTTGGATATGTATGAAGATGTTGTGAGTAGCTAATGATGAATTTTAAGGTTGGGTTGAAAGAGAAGAGATTTCTTTTCTTTCTTCTTCTTTGAATGTGTTATGAGAGAAAGTGATGATTGATTGAATAAGATGATAGTTATGATATGTTGGAGTTCTATATGTTTTGATTTGATGGGTGAATTATGGATATAAACTAAGATGATGATTAAGGATGTTGTAGTGTTGGGTTTGGAATGATTGTGCTCATTTGGTTGAGAGTTCGAAATGCAGAACTTTTGCCTGATACGGCCAGTGACACGGTCATGTCGATAGGCATGTCAACGATACTGAGTTTCAACATTGATGACACGACCAGTAACACGACCATACGTCTGAGTGTGTCATAGCTACTATGAGATAAGATGATTGACACGGCTATTAGTATGCCCGTGTAGTTAGGCGTGTCAAAGTTTCTGTAAGGAAGAATGAATGACACGGGCAGAGACACGCCCATGTCATTAGACGTGTCAAAGCTTCTGTGTGATTAGGTTAATGACACGGTCAGTAACACGCCTATATTGTTAGGCATGTCACTTGAGAATAACTCTTTTCTTTGTTTTTCATTTGTAATTCCTATTTAAAATATTTGATGTTAAGAATGCCTTAGAATGTGATATTAAATGGTTGTTTATGATCACATTTGGTATAAGCATTGAGAGACAGTAGTGTGCCCAACCCTGGTGTTGAAGGGCAACTTGGAAGATAAGGTTAGAGGAAGGTTTAAAGCTTGTTTTGGAGTGTTTCCTAAGGTATGTACAAACTCTTGATAAATGGAATGTGATTTGCATTACATATGGCCTAACACATTTTGAGTAAAAAATGTATTAAGCTACTTGATGCATTAAGTACTCATGAACATGATGCTAAGATATGTGAATTGCTATGTATACATTATTATACATTGTGAAAAGCCATTGCTAATGGCTAGATTGTATAAAATGTGAAATGACCCAAAGTATTTGGGTAATGTGGTTTCATTATGAAATATCCTATGATGAGGATGAAATATTAAAAAAGAAATAACATTGATATGAATGGGGAAATGGGAAAATGAGAAAGGAATTGAGAATGGAAATTGTGAATTAGTTGTGTACCTAGTATGTTATTCAATTTTCAGAGTTCTGTGTTTGGCGGCATACCTATATTTGCCTATAGGGCTAGATGCTTGGCATCATTGTGAAAATATTTTTGAGATGAAAATAACGGGTTGTGAGCCTCAAAACAAGTCCTTGAAGCTAGACTGGGTGAAAAGATCGGGTCGTAATCTCATGCCTGGTTGGACTATTATATTGATATTTTGCCTTCGGGGCTAGACACATGGTGTCATTATGGACTAAAATAGTAACTCTGAGATTTGAATGATGTATTAGTTGTTTGGGCCCATGCTTGTATATGTGTTGGTGTGAAATATCAAGTAATGAAAGCATATATCTAAAAGTGGTCTTGAATATCATGTGATGACATAACATATGAACATTCTGCATTGGCATTATTTTAGAGTTTTGTTATTATCAAAGTTTTTATCACTAGGCTTCGGCTTAGAGCGATTGTGACTCATCGCGCATGTTACAGGAGTGATCCAGTAGAGCCTGAGAGTTCTACTAGACCAGATCGGGTCTGGGCTTGTGTTATTGGAGCTTGAATTATTTGTGCTACGATAAGATCAGTGCCACTTTGCCAGCATGTATATATTTTATTTTATAGTATATTTTGACATTTTGTATATTATATTATGTTTTGGGAGTATATATATATACATTATAAATTATAATAGGATGTTTAAATAATTAAGTAATGTGAGAATTTTGTGTATTTTCATATGCATACATATGTTTTGTACAATTGTTTTAAGTAATAAGGGAATATGGAAATTTTTATTATACCAGATTGTGACATTTTTATATTGTATATGCATATCTTACATACTGGAAGTGTGTGTATTATATGTTTATAGGATATAAGGGTATTACATTTATTTTGGTATCAGAGCCTATGTTTGAGGTTCTCAACCTAGGTGGGTTGTTAGAGAGAGAAAATGAGGATTTTAAATATGGTTTTCAATTATGATATATGCATTGGCACTGGCATTTACTGCTTTTGATATGTCAATTTCTATTGTATTTGCAGAAATAGGTGGTTATGGCATCTTGGAGGCATCAGTTTACAGAGGGTAGTGCAGAAAGCGTTGCTCCCGATGAGAATAGAGTTGGAGCTGGTGTTGAGTCTGTTGGTGAGGCGTCTGCTTCTGTGCTAGTTGGACCAGCAGCTGAGGAGATTTCGCTAGGTTGGGTACAACATATGGTGGAGCTGTTGAGGCAAGCTCCAGTTCAGCAGCCGCAGCCGCCGCCGCAGCCTCAATAGCTCCAGATTTTATTGAGAAGTTGCTAACGCGGAAGTATGAAAAGTTGAAAAAATTTGGAGCCATAGATTTTATTGGCACTACAGACATTGTTGCAGTAGAATAGTTGCTGGATAGGGTCTAGAGAGTGTTCATTCAGTTGCAGGCTAGTCCGAAAGAGAAGTTTGATTATGCTAGATCTCTTCTTCAGGGGGATGCGTATGAGTGGTGGAAGACGGTTTCCCATGGTATAGTTGATCCACCAATCCTGACATATGCCAATTTTCTACAGGAATTCAAGAAGAAGTATACTCCGAGGGAGTATAAGGATGCTAAGAAGATGGAGTTCCTGAGTTTGAGACAGGACACTAGGACAATGAATGAGTATGAAATTGAGTTTATCAGGTTGAGCCAGTATACTAGAGGGATTATATGAGATGAGTTTGATAGATGCTGGAGGTTTGAGAAAGGGCTAAGACCCTCTATCATGTGTTTGTGGTAGGTTCCCAATATCAGGATTTCTCTCAGTTAGTTGCAGCTGCCAGGAGTGTAGAGAGAGCACAGAGACTTCCAGCAGAAACCAGAGTTGAGGAGAGCAGAGGTAGGAGACCCCAAGGTGAGGTAGGGTCTTCATCATTGAAGAGAAGCCGAGGGGGATATCCTTAGAGGTTCAGTAGGAGTCAGGGACAGCCTGGCAGGTCAGTACAATAGTAGAGACAGAGACCTGCAGCCTCAGTGGCTAGTGCTCCGACCCTAGTGACTCAGAGGTCTGCTCTACCTACCTATGTTCATTGTGGTAAAGTATATGGAGGTATTTGCTGGAGGATAGGTGGACCAGCAGTATGTTATAAATGTAGATCACCAGATCATTTTATTAGAAATTTTTTAGAGCCACTAGATGATAGACAGATAGATACAGTAATTTTTAGACTTAGTGTCAGAAGGAGTCGTGGTGGCAGAGGTTTTGGTAGAGGTGGTCGATCAAGTTCTGTTCAAAGAGGAGGTTTTATAGCAGGATGTAGATCAAAGGATCTAGGACCATCACAGTGGGTTTATGTGATGTAGAGGCAGCCGGATACTTCAGCTATGATAGCCGATACTTTTTCTCTGTTTGATATTTCAGTTCTTGCATTAATAGACCCTTGATTGACTCATTCATACAATAGTGCTTCCATATTGCCTGTGAATGATTTACATTCTAAGTCCCTAGGATTTGATGTTTTGGTTACAAATTCTTTAGGGCACAATGTTGTGGTTAGCAGGGCCAGTTGTTATCCAAGATGAGAAATTTCTCGGTGACCTAATTATAATGCCTTTTAGGGAGTATGATTTGATTTTGGGCATGGATTGATTATCCAGACATGGAGCTGTGGTAGACTATCAATAGAAACATGTTACTCTGAGAACACATAATGGTAGAGATGTAATGATATCTATTAAGCATAGACATCTTTCATCCATTTTTATTTCAGTTGTTTCAACTAGGAGAATGAATCGAAAGGGATGTGAGGTATATCTTGCTCACGTGGTAGATACCAGGGTAGTGGAGTCCCAGTTTGACAGTATACCTACAGTTGTCGAATTTTCAGATGTTTTTCCAGATGAGTTGCCGTTGGTGCATCCTGAAAGAGAGGTAGAGTTTGGTATTGATTTGTTGCTTGGTACCACTCCTATCTTTATTACCCCTTATCAAAAGAATTAAAGGAGTTGAAGGTGTAGTTGCAAGAGTTGCTTGATAAAGGATTTATTCGCCCTAGTATGTCTCCGTGGGGAGCAACTGTCTTATTTGTGAAGAAGAAGGATGGCACTTTGAGATTATGTATTGATTATAGGCAGTTGAATAAGGTGACCATCAAGAATAAGTATCCGTTACCTCAGATAGATGATCTCTTTAATCAGTTGAAGGGAGCAGTAGAATTCTTTAAGATTGATCTGAGATCAGAATATCATCAGTTGAGAGTTAGAGATGTAGATATACCTAAGACAACTTTTCGCATGAGGTATGAGCATTATGAGTTTCGAGTGATGCCCTTTGGATTGACTAATAGACCAGCAGCATTTATGGATTTGATGAACAGGGTATTTAGACCATACTTAGATCAGTTTGTGGTAGTCTTCATTGATGATATTTTGGTGTATTTGCGTAGTGAGAGGATCAGGATAGGCATATGCAGATTGTATTACAAATTTTAAGAGAGAAGCAAATTGTATGCTAAGTTGTCTAAGTGTGAATTCTAGCTTGATAAAGTAACTTTTCTCGGCCATGTGCTATCAACAAAGGGTATTAGAGTTGATCCGAGTAAAGTTAAAGCTATCTTGAATTGGAGTCCACCTAAGACTATGACAGAGGTTAAAAGTTTTCTGGGATTGGCAGGCTATTATCGTCGATTTGTGAAGGATTTTTCTATGATAACTACACCACTCACCAGATTACTTCGGAAAGGAGTTAGATTTGTGTGGACATATCGGTGTCAGGTGAGTTTTGAGTAGTTGAGAGAGATGTTGACTCAAGCTCCTATTCTTACTCAGCCTGTGGAAGGTAAACCATATGTGATATACAGTGATGCTTCATATAGCGCTTTAGGTTGTGTTCTGATGCAGGAGGGTAGAGTTATTGCTTACGCATCTCGATAGTTGAAGCCACAAGAGTTGAATAATCCGAATCATGATTTGGAGTTAGCAGCCATAGTTTTTGCATTGAAAATTTGGAGACATTACTTGTATGGGGAGAAGTGTTTCATTTGTACTGATCATCAGAGTTTGAAGTATTTGGGTGTTCAGAAAGAGTTGAATCTTAGATAGAGATGGTGGTTAGAGTTGATTAAAGACTACGACTGTTTGATTGATTATCATCCTGGCAAGGCAAATATTGTTGCTAATGCCTTGAGTTGGAAGCCTTTGACAGGTTTGACTGCTTATTCGCTCTTGTTGCTTGTTGAGTTGAGAGCGTTACATGCTAGATTTGAGTTTTATGATGATGGTGCATTGATGGCTTAATTACAATTGAGGTAGTTTTGTTAAATCAGGTTAGGGAAGCCCAGTTGGCAGATGAGAAGATCCAGAAGATTGTGTTAGATTGCCTAAAGGGGGAGAGTTGAGATTTTCATATGAGAGGTGATGGCAGTCTATGGTATAGAGATAGGTTGTGCATTCCTGATGATATTGGATTGAAGAGGATGATATTAGAGGAAGCACATCAGTCACTTTATGTTATACACCCTAGTAGTACCAAGATGTATCAAGATTTGAAACAGTATTATTGGAGGTCAGGTATGAAAAGGAATATAGCAGAATTTGTGTCTAGATGTCTTACTTGCAAAAGAGTGAAAGCTGAGCACTAAGTTTTTTCTGGGTTGTTTCAGCCATTATCAGTACCAGAGTGGAAATGAGAGCGAGTAATGATGGATTTTGTGACTGGATTGCCTTTGACCCAGAAGAAGCATGATGCAATTTGGGTGATAATTGATCGGGTGACGAAGATAGCTCATTTTCTTTCAGTTCGGATGGATTACTCACTTGAGAGGTTAGCTGAGTTGTATATAAGTAAAATAGTGAGGTTGCATGGAGTCCCAATTTCTTTAGTGTCAGACCGAGATCTCTTATTTACATCAAGATTTCTAAGGAGTCTGCAGGATGCATTAGTTCACGATTACATTTTAGTGCCACTTTCCATCCTCATATTGATGGACAGTCGGAGAGAGTAATTCAGATTTTAAAGGATATGTTAAGGAGTTGTATTATTGATTTCAGTGGAAGTTGGGACAGATTCTTGCCATTGACTGAGTTTGCGTATAACAACAGTCATCAGTCTAGTATTAGAATGGCACCTTATGAGGCATTATATGACAGAAGATACAAAACACCTTTGTTTTGGAATAAAGTTGGAGAAGGTAAATTGGTTGTTCCTGATTTGATTAAAGAAACAGAAGAGAAAGTAAAATTAATTCGGAGTCGTCTGAAAGCAGCTTTAGATCGATAGAAATCCTATATAGATTTAAAAGGAAAGATATACAGTTCAGTGTGGGAGATAAAGTATTTCTAAAAGTGTCTCTATGGAAAAAAATTTGAGATTCGGTCGCAAAGGGAAGTTGAGTCCTCGTTTTATAGGACCATATGAGATTCTGGAGAGGATTGGTCCAGTGGCTTACAGGCTAGCTTTACCGCCTGAGCCGGATCGGATACATAATGTTTTCCATGTTTTAATGCTTTAGAGATAAAGGTCAGATCCATCTCATATCTTGTCAGTGGAATCTATTGAGGTAAGTTCAAATCTGACTTATGAAGAAGAACCAGTAGCAATTTTGGCATGAGAAGTGAAAGAGTTGATAAATAAGAAAATACCACTTGTGAATGTCCTTTGGAAGAATCATATTACTGAGGAGGCAATATGGGAGAGTGAACAATTGATGTTGAGTCAGTATCCTCAGCTGTTCCAGAGTTAATAACAGATAATTTCGAGGAGAAAGTTTTCTTAAGGGGGAGAGAATAATAATACCCCTAATTTTTGAATATAAAATAAATTAAATTAAATTTGGATAAATTAAGTAAATGAATTGAATGAAAAATGAAAGGATTTTAAGTGAGAAAGTAAAATGTATATTTGAAATATATTTGAAGTAAATATGGCATATACATATACCTAAAATATACAACACATATAAATGAATAATTATTATATATTTAGATAAGAATGGAAAGGAAGAGAAATTAAGATTTGCTTCTTCTTCTTCTTCTTTGTTCCTTTGAACGTGAGCTTGAGAGAGAGAGAGACAAGGAGAGCTTTCATCTTCCATACACTAATTTTTTAAGGGATTTCAAGGATTCAAGTAGAGTTTTTGAGGATTCTTCATCAATTGGTAAGTTCCTTTATCATTTTGCAAGTTTCTTTGGAATTCTATGGAAGAACTTGGTATTTTGATTTTGAGGATTTGTGTACTAGAATGTTTTAATGGTTTATTTGGATATGTATGAAGATGTTGTGAGTAGTTAATGATGAGTTTTAAGGTTGGGTTGAAAGAGAAGAGATTTCTTTTCTTTCTTCTTCTTTGAATGTGATATGATAGAAAGTGATAATTGATTGAATAAGATGATAGTTATGATATGTTGGAGTTATACATGTGTTGAATTGATGGGTGTATTATGGATATAAACTAAGACGATGATTAAGGGTGTTGTAGTGTTGACTTTGGAATGATTGTGTTCATTTGGTTGAGAGTTCAAAATGTAGGACTTTTGCCTGATACAGCCAGTGACACGGCTATGTCGTTGGGCATGTCAATGATGCTGAGTTTCAACATTGATGACACAACTAGTAACATGGCCATGTCTCTAAGAGTGTGTAGCTACTGTGAGATAAGATGATTGACATGGCCATTAGCATGCCCATGTTGTTGGGCGTGTCAAAGTTTCTGTGAGGCAGAATGAATGACACGGGCAGAGATATGCCCATGTCATTGGACGTGTCAAATCTTATGTGTGATTGGGTTAATGACATGGTCAGTAACACGCCCGTGTTGTTGGGTGTGTCACTTGAGAATAACTCTTTTCTTTATTTTTCATTTGTAATTCCTATTTAAAATATTTGATGTTGAGAATGCCTTAGAATGTGATATTAAATGGTTGTTTATGATCACATTTGGTATAGGCATTGAGAGAGGGTAGTTTGCCCAACCCTAGTGTTGAAGGGCAACTTGGACGATAAGGTTAGAGGAAGTTTTAAAGCTTATTTTGGAGTGTTTCCTAAGGTATGTATAAACTCTTGATAAATAGAATGTGATTGCATTACATATGGCCTAACACATTTTGAGTAAAAAATGTATTAAGCTACTTGATACATTAAGTACTCATGAACATGGTGCTAAGATATGTGAATTGCTATGTGTGTATTATTATACATTGTGAAAAGCCATTGTTAATGGCTAGATTGTATAAAATGTGAAATGACCCAAAGTGTTTGGGTAATGTGATTTTATTATGAAATATCCTATGATGAGGATGAAATATTAAAAAGAAATAACATTGATATGAATGGGAAAATGGGAAAATGAGAAAGGAATTGAGAATGGAAATTGTGAATTAGTTGTGTACCTAGTATGTTATTCAATTTTCAGAGTTCTGTGTTTGGTGGCATGCCTATATTCGCCTATGAGGCTAGACGCTTAGCATCACTGTGAAAATATTTTTGATGTGAAAAGATCAGATCATAAGCCTTAGAAACAAGTCCTTGAAGCTGGGCTGGGTGAAAAGAAAGAATCGTAAGCTCATGCCTAGTTGGACTATTACATTGATATTTTGCCTTCGGGGCTAGACACATAATGTCATCATGGACCAAAACAGTAACTCTGATATTTGAATAATGTATTAGATGTTTTGGCCCATGCTTGTGTATGTGTTGGTGTGAAATATCAAGTAATGAAAGCATATATCCAAAAGTGGTCTTGAATATCATGTGATGACATAACATATGAACATTCTGCATTGGCATTATTTTAGAGTTTTGTTATTATCAAAGTTTGTACCACTAGGCTTCAGCTTAGCACGATTGTAACTCATCGAGTAGGTAAAAGGAGTGATCCGGTAGAGCTGGAGAGTTCTACTAGACCAAATCGGGTCTAGGCTTGTGTTATTGGAGCTTGAAGTGTTTATGGTATGACAAGATCAGTGCCACTTTGCCAGTATGTATATATTTTATTTTATAGTATATTTTGGCATTTTGTATATTATATTATGTTTTGGGAGTATATGTATATACATTGTAAATTATAAAGGATGTTTAAATAATTAAGTAATGTGAGAATTTTGTGTATTTTCATATGTATACATATGTTTTGTACAAATGTTTAAAGTAATAAGGGAATATCATAATTTTTATTAAACCGGATTGTGACTTTTTTATATCATTTACGTGTATCTTACATACTGGGAGTGTGTGTATTATACATTTATAGGATATAAGGGTGTTACATCTTGACCTAGGTGGGTTGTTAGGAAAAAAATGAAAATTTTAAATATGGTTTTTAATTGTGATACATGCTTTGGCACTGGCACTTTCTGATTTTTGTTGTGGCAAATTTTGCTGTATTTGTTGAAATTGGTTGTTTTGGCATCTTGGATGCACTAGTCTGCTGAGGCTAGTGTAGAGAACGTAGCTCTTGATGAGGGTAGAGTTGTAGCTAATGTTGAATCTGCTGGTGAGGCTTCTACTACTGTGCCTATTGGATCAGCAGCTGAAGAGATTCTGTCGGGTTGGGTACGACATATGGTAGAGTTATTGAGGAAGGCTCCAAATCAGCAATCGCAGCCGCCACCACAGCCACAGCAGCAGCAGCAGTTACCAACACGGAAGTATGATAAGCTGAGAAAATTTGGAGCTATAGACTTTTTTGGCACTATAGACCCTGCTATAGCCGAGTAGTGGCTGGATAGGGTCCAGAGGGTATTCATTTAGCTACAGGCTAGTATAGAGGAGAAGTTTGATTATGCTAGATCACTTCTATAGGGCGATGTTAATGAATAGTGAAGATGGTTTCCCATGGTATAGTTGATCCACCAGTTTTGACCTATGCTAATTTTCTACGAGAATTTGAGAAGAAGTATACTCCGAGGGAGTATAAGAATGCAAAGAAGATGGAGTTATTGAGTTTGAGGTAGAACACCAGGACATTGACTGAGTATGAGATTGAGTTTATCATGTTGAGCCAGTATGCTGGAGGGATTATATCAGATAAGTTTGACAGATGCTGGAGGTTTGAGGAGGGGATGTGTTTAGTGGCAGGTTCCTGGTATCATGATTTTTCTTAGTTGGTTGCAGCTGCCAGGAGTGTAGAGAGAGCACAGGGACTTGCAGCAGCAACCAAAGCAGAGGAGAGCAGAACTAGGAGACCCCAGGGTGAGGCAGAGTCTTCATCATCTAAGAGAGGCCAAGGGGGATATCCTTAGAGGTTCAGTAGGAGTCAGGGGCAGCCTGGTAGGTCAGCACAACAGTAGAGACAAAGACTTGTAGCTTCAGTGGCTAGTGCTCCGACCCCAGTGACTCAGAGAACTGTTTCACCTATCTATGTTCATTGTGGTAGAGCACATAGAGATACCTGCTAGAGGACAGGTGCACCACCAGTGTGTTATAGATGTGGATCACCAGACCATTTTCTCAGAGATTGTCCAGAGTCACCAGATGATAAACAGACAAATACAACAGTTTCTAGACCTAGCATTAGAAGGGGTCGTGGTGGCAGAGGTTTTGGTAGAGGTAGTCGATCAGGGTCTTGTCAGAGAGGAGGTTCTATTGCAGGGAGTAGACTAAATGATGCAGGGTCATCACAGCGGGTTTATATAATGCAGAGATAGTCGGATGCTTCAGTTGTGATAGCCGGTACTTTTACTTTATATGGTACTTCAGTTCTTATATAGATAGACCCTGGGTTGACTCATTCATACATTAGTGCATCCATATTGCCTGTGAGTGATTTGCATTCTGAGTCCCTAGGATTTGATATTTTGGTTACAAATCCTTTAGAGCACAATATTGTGGTTAGCAGGGTGTACCGAGATAGTCCAGTTGTTGTTCAGGATGAGGAGTTTCTTGGTGACCTAATTGAGATGCCTTTCAAGGAGTATGATCTGATTCTGAATATGGATTGGTTATCCAGACATAAGGCTATGGTAGACTGTCAGTGAAAATGTGCTACCCTGAGAATATGTGATGGCAGAGATGTGGTGGTATCTAATGAGCATAGACATCTTTTATCTATGTTTATTTTAGCTGTATTAGCTAAGAGGATGATTCAGAAGGGATGTGAGGCATAACTTGCTTATGTTGTAGATACCAGAGTAGTGGGGTCCCAGCTTGACAATATACCTACAGTTGCAAAGTTTTTGAATGTTTTCCCTGATGAGTTACCGGGGGTGCCTCCTAAGAGAGAGGTGGAGTTTGGTATTGATTTGTTGTCTGGTACCACTCCAATTTCTATTACCCCTTATCAGATGGCACTTGCAGAATTGAAGGAGTTGAAGATGCAGTTACAAGAGTTGCTTGATAAAGGATTTATTCATCCTAGTGTGTCTCCGTGGGGAGCACCTATTTTGTTTGTGAAGAAAAAGGATGGCACTTTGAGATTATGTACTGATTATAGGCAGTTCAATAAGGTGACCATCAAGAACAAATATCCATTACCTCGGATAGATGATCTCTTTGATTAGTTGAAGGGAGCAACAGTATTCTCTAAGATTGATATGAGATCAGGGTACCATAAGTTGAAAGTTAGAGATGTAGATTTACCTAAGACAGCCTTTCGCATGAGGTATGGGCATTATGAGTTTCTAGTGATGCCCTTTGGATTGACGAATGCACTAGCGACATTTGTGGATTTGATGAATAGGGTGTTTAGACCAGACTTAGATCAGTTTGTGGTGGTCTTCACTGATGATATTCTGGTATATTCGCATAATGAGGAGGATCATGACAGGCATCTGTGGATTATATTATAGATTTTAAGAGAGAAGCAGTTGTATGTTAAATTGGCTAAGTGTGAATTTTGGCTCGATAAGGTAACTTTTCTCGGTCATGTGGTATCAGCAGAGGGTATTAGAGTTGATCCGAGTAAAGTTGAGGCTATCTTGAATTAGAGTCCATCGAAGACTGTGACAGAGGTTAAAAGTTTTCTGGGTTTGACAGGCTATTATTGTCGGTTTGTAAAGGGTTTTTCTATAATAGCTACACTACTTACCAGATTACTTCAGAAGGGAGTTAGATTCGTGTGGACAGATTGGTGTCAGGCAAGTTTTGAGCAGCTGAGAGAGATGTTGACTCAGGCTTATGTTCTTACTCTGTCTGTAAAAGGTAAACCATATGTGATATATGTTTTGTTAGTTTTTGTTATAGATTTGTGTCTTGTTTATTATAATAATTATTGTTTTATTTAGGTATTTTATTAGTTTAAATCGGTTTATTTAGTGTTTTTGTTAATTTTGTAGTTTTAGTTTATTTCAGTGTTTATGTCATTTTTGATCTAGTTTTTAGTATGGTGTTTATGTTTTGTTGGTTATTGTTTATTTACTTTTTGTTTAAAGTTTGTTTGAGTTTTGTTTTAGGTTAAAAAAGCCAAAGAACCAAGACTGAAGAAGAACAAATCATCACAGAAGGCGACACATGCAAGCGACATGGCCAAGTCAGACGACACATGCAAGCGACATGGCCAAGTCACCTGGCCATGTCTCTCCAAATATGCTCAAACACGGCCAAGTCATCACAGTAGGCGACACATGCAAGCGACATGGCCAAGTCAGGCGACACATGCAAGCGACATGGCCAAGTCAGGCGACACATGCAAGCGACATGGCCAAGTCACCTAACCATGTCTCTCCAAAATGAAGCAACACGGCCAAGTCACTTCAAACATGGCCATGTCCCTCCTAAAATGCTCCAACACGGCCAAGTCACTTCTGACTTGGCCGTGTCTCACCAATTCCAAAGGCAAAGAAGACTAAAAACTCACAGTGGAAGACACAGGCAAGGGACACGGCCAAGTCATGTGGCCGTGTCCCTCAATCATAGTGCAACACGGCCAAGTCACTCATGACTTGGCCGTGTCACTCAACTAAAGAAGAAAGAAGAGAGAAACAAGCAGAGGCGGACACTGGCAAGGGACACGGCCGTGTCTTGTGGCCGTGTCCCTCCAACAAGCCCTCACACGGCCGTGTCCCTCATCACCTGGCCGTGTCCCTCATGAACCAAACGCGCACCAAATTTTAAAGCCGACGTTTCGTATAAAAGCAAAAAGAAAAGTTAGGGTTGAGGTAGTTGACGATTGAGAACAGATTTTGGAGCCGTCAGAGAGCAAAGGGAGGGTTTTAACATTTGTTTTCTTGATTTTTATTTCACTTTGGATTAAAACTAGTTAGATTAGATTGTTCTAGCCATTGATACATCTTTCTTGCAAGATTTGAACAAGAGATTCTTCAGAAACTTCAAGGAGTTGTAATTTGGTTTTGTTCTTGAACTTTATCTCTTTATTTTCATTGAAATTGCATCTATGAACATTATCATGTCTAATTTGATTTCTTTGAATATTAATGAGATGAGTATGCTTGAAATCATTATGAACTAATTTGATCTAGTCTAGGGTTTGTATGGATCTGCTATGATTGTATGATTTGGTTATTCTCTTAGCTAATAATTTCTTTAGCCTTGACTGAATGAAACATTGTTAATATATAATTGATTGACACCCAATTATGTGTTTTAAGGTATTAGATGATGGATTGAGAGATGAGGTTTAATACTTGAACAATTCAATTAGGGACTTAGGTGAATTAGAAATATAACCTATTAAAAAGATTATTTCACTTATAACAAGATTAGTTGAAAGATGTTTGAATGCAAGAGCTTATTTCCTTGACTCGATTAGTTGAGTTGTTTGAGATTTAATCTTTGAAATTGAATTAGTTAAGAGGAATAACCGTTCATACATATAAGTAGTAGAGAAGTGCAAACCCTAGACCATTCTATCAAGTGAATCAAAACACAGCTCAATTTACTTTTATTGTTTTAAACTTTAATCAATCTTCTTCATTATTTAGCAATTTATAAATCTCTTTATTATTTGTTAAACATAATCTGATAAGCAATTAACCACTTTAGCTTCCTTGAGAGAACGACCTTGGGGCGATCACCTTTGCTACAGCTACCTCGTATACTTGCGAGTGAAGCTTGTGGTAGAGTTAATTTGAGCGCAACAATATATAGTGATGCTTCACATTGTGGTTTAGGTTGTATTCTAATGCAGGAGGGTAGAGTCATTGCTTATTGTAGACCCTTAATTTTTTACCCAGTCTGGTCCGATATTTTTTATGTAGTCCAAAATAATTTTTGTAGTATTTTAATTAAATAATATTTATTTTAGTATTTATTATTTATAATTTTTAATAAAAATAAAATGGTAAAGTTAAATAAATAAAAATAAAAAATAAATAAAAAATAAAAATTGGTGACGGAAAAATCAGCGACGAAAAAATTCATATCCAAAGGTGAATCGGCCACAGGCCAATTCGCCTGCAGGAATTTCCTGTAGGCGAAATGGCCTTAGGCCAATTCGCCGCAGGAAATTCCTGTGGCGAATTGGCGCCCGCCCGTAGCCAGCTCGCAATCCTCGCAGTTTTAGCCAGCAAGTTTTTCGCCAGCGCAATTTTCCAATACAGTTTTTTCCGAAACCAAATTCTATTTGGTTTTGGTTTCTTTTCCTAATTGGTTTTCATTTCCTTAAGCAATTAGAAGTAGGTTTATTATTTTTCCTATAAATATAACATTAAAACACATAATTAGGAGACATGACTTTGGACTTTGATCGGGGAGGAAAAAATTAATTGATTGATTTGGAGACTTAACCATTCTATCAGCCAAAACAAAAAAGAAGCCCTAGCAAGCAAGAGACATTAGCAATCATCAACCCATCAAAGGCAATGACACTGCCTTTGTCTTTGTTCATCCAGAAGCAAATTGTGGAGGAACCAACGAACGGAGGTTTGATTATAAATCTTTGATTTGATGTTATTTACAATGTTTCTATCAATTGTTTTTTATATTAAGTCAGTAACCTAAATTATTGAACTTAGTAATATGTTTTACATTAAATCGTACATTCATCTAGTAGCCTTACTCAGTGATCAAAATTTCAAAACCCTAAAACTGTTCTTTCCTTTCCAGAAACCTTTAAAACCCTAAACTGTTTCTCTCCCGTTTCCAAAACTTCAAAAACCCTAAATTACTCTTCTGTTTCCAAAAACTTCAAAAATCCTAAATTACTCTTTTGTTTCCAAAAACCTTAAAAACCCTAAATTTTTTTCCCGAATTACTTTCATCTAAACCCTAACTTTTTGTCCAAAATTTCCAAATGTTTTCTTAAGTCTCTAAACCCTAATCTTCTTACAGTTTCTAAATATCATAGTTATTTTTATAAAACTCTAAACTATTTTCTTAAATCCTAAGATCAAATATGTTTTCCAAAATATCAAAAATCCTAATTTTCTCAAAACCCAATACAGTAAACCCTAGTTTTCCTAAACCCTAAATTATTAAAGCAACAAAACTTTATGACAAATTCATCAACACCCTAAACCCTAATCTAATGAACTTAAAACCCAAACTAGTAAATCACCCTAAAGCCATAATCCAGTAAACCTAAAATCACAATCCAGTAAACATGAATTATAAACTCTAATGTCTTAAGATTCCAAAACCCTAATTTCATGATGTTACCCCTAAACCCTAACTTATTCAAACCATAAATCCTAATTCTATTTTCAAATCTTCACAGTAGCCTAAATAATAATAATAATTCCAAAATTTCCAAAACCCTAAATGTTAATTAAAGAACCCTAAATTGAGACATAAACCCAAATTTGTATCTTTACTTGCTTTATTTAATTTTAGATTTGATTATGTAGTTTATTATATGTTTTGATGGTTGATTTATTTAATTTCAATACTTGATTTATTTAATTTATCATGGATGGTTATTTTCTTTATTATTATGATTATTATTTGTTTGTTTTAGTATTAACATTATAAGAGGTATATTTCCACTTTGTGGGTACCTTATTAGTTAAGTATTATGTAATTTAAATTGCTTTTATATTTTATACCAATGTAAAGGACATTCTTCCACCTTTCGGTGGGTGTCCTATTTAGTTTAGAAATGGATGATGTAAGGACATGTTTCCATCTTCGGATGGGTGTCCATTTATTTGCTTTGTTTGGACATTGCTTTGATTTTAATATAATGATGCTTTATTTTAATTGTTGTATGTAATATGGATATTATTATTATATTTAAGAATTTTATTATATTAAGACCTGAAAAGGAGTCCGGTTCCAATGAACCAGGCATTGTGGGGGTGCTGGGCCATTTCTCACCTTCCCCACACGTACCCAACTTTCCGAACCCATTAGGGGGTTAGGGATTCCTTAGGAATCGAGTCATCCACCCCTTTCGTTTTCTCGGCCCGTCCGAGTGGCGACTCCATTTTCTCCTGGCTTAGGCCTGTGTTCTCTAAGGGCCCGAGCCTAAATAGTGCCGAAGTCGCAAGAACCTCCACTAGGGATAAGAGAACTTGATTCCGTTGGTCTTTATATTATTCTATTTTTCTTATAATGATATTGTCCATTGCATCATGTTAGATTGTATCGTGCGCATGAGTTAGGACGTCCGTGTTACCCGTGTTGTGTTATGCAAGGGATACCATACTTTCACTCAAGGTATGGAGATCGAGCATGGCATAACCACTCATAGGCTCGTACCATTTGGTATATACTTGCTATGGGAACCTAAGCCTTTTAACCCAAAGACTAAACCTCATGTGATTGGCCTAGTTACTTTCCTTAGGTTTTTACCCCAAATGCTTGTTGTTTGACTATGGTTAATTTATCTTGGCTTAAATCATGGCTTATTTTGTTTGTTCTTTTTCTAATATGACTTAAGTACATTATAAGCTCAAATTAAATTTTTCTTTAAAATCAAAAAGACCAAAGCAATTTTCAAAATTTTTCAAAATGATCTTTGGACGTAAAACTTTTCTAAATATAAATCAAAAAATTCTTTTCTCAAGACTCAAATACAAAGCCCAAAATCCATTTTTTCTAAAATCTTTTTTACAATGGGCTTAGAAACAAAATTATTTTCATCCCACCTTTAAAAGAGCTTACAAATATTTAGGTCAATTACGAAATACCAAAAATCAATTGTGAGCCTAGTTTATACTAAGAGTTATTAATCATGGGCTTATTTTTGGCATGAATCATTAGTTACATTTTTAAAGTGAGAGATCTATTTATAATAAACCTCTTAATTTAGTTTTAATCCAATATAGCATAAAAGCTATTATAGTTGGTTGAATGGATTAAAGCCTAATTAATGGGAATTATCATGAACTGATTTCCATTTTTGAAAATATAATTATTGGTTGAAACGTCCGAAGGAAATATTCGAAAATAAGATACCCCATGTTAGTATTTTGTTAACCATATTACCTAGGAAAAAAGACTCGCCATTCATGTGTGGATGTTATAAGGTCGGAAGGAATATCCTAATTATTTTTCTTTGTTGATTGTTTGTGCATACATGCATACATTTGTATCTTATATCATTGATCCTCTCTGGCTCACAGCCCTGGATTACGACAGTTCAAAAGCTTACAATAATCCGAGCTACTCTGGAGATGAATAATCTAGTAGCAACTCAATCACTTGCTCACTAAAAGCAATGGAGCCCGAACAAATTCAAAGACTGAAGGAAGAAATAAAGGAGGCCCTAGCTGAGACCATGAAGAATCAATTAGCTACAGTTTTAGGAAATAATGTCGAAGTATCCGCTAGCACCAAGAAGCCAAAGGACAAAGGGAAGGCTAAAGTTGGTGAAGTGGCTTTTGATGATGATAAGGTGATTATTGATGATGATGATGATTGGGCTCAATACTTCCAAGATCCTCAAGACAAGAAGAAAGAACCGAAGATTGTTGAAAGATCAGCTATGGAGAAAAATGAGACTTCTGATGTTGAAAAGATGATTGCGGATTTGGAAAAGAAATTTGAGAAGAAGCTTAAAACTAAAGAAATGTTTGAAGTCGACAAATTATTTGAGCTAGACGAAGAAGTTCCATACAAATTCAAGATGCCATCCTTTGCAAAATTTGATGGAACCGGAAATCCTCACCTCCATGTGAAGCAGTATATCACTGCTATACAGTCTGCCCGAGCTACTAAGGCTCAAACTCTAAGATATTTTATGCACTCATTGGACCTTGTTGTCCAAAATTGGTTCAACACCTTAGAGGAAAGTACTCAAAAAGATTGGGACATGTTATACAAGGCTTTCATTCATCAATATGGGTATAATGTCGATCTGAGAGTTACCTTAATGGAAGTTGAGTCCATTAGACAAAGGCCAAATGAGAATTTTGTGGACTATGTGAAAAGGTGGAGAAATAAGGCTGCTTTGCTTAAGAAGAGGCCTGATGAATCTAATCAAATAAGGATGATTGTGAGAGGGGTGTTGCCTAGTCTTCATGAAAGGATGTCTCATACACTCATCTGGGACTTCAAAGATCTTCTCCAAGCTGGTCTACAAATTGAAGAATGGGAAAGGGAGAAGAACCGCTTTTCGGCAAGAAGGAATGAGAAAGGAAATTATTAGCCTAGCAATCAAAGCGCACAAAAAGAAGTTGATGTTAATGCGACTGGTCAAGGAAATAAAAGACAATTTTCAGAATTAGAAAAACCTTTATCTTGGGTTTTTAGCAAGCTGCAAAAGAAAGGTTTGTTACAACCGTTAGCTCCTCGACCACTGCATAATCCACTGTCACCAAACTTTAATGCCGAGGCCTTCTGTCAATTTCATTAAATGCAAGGTCATGGGACAGATAAATGTGCTCGCCTAAGGCATGAGATCCAAGATTTGATTGATAGTGGTAAGCTACCCGAGCCGGATAAGCCCAATATCAAGAACAACCCTTTGCCTAAATTTGGAAGAGTGCCACCACCGGCAACCTTCATGGTAGGAAAAGGATTAGAAGAAGATTTTGTCTTATCCTCTTTTTAAGATGGGAATGTTGAAGATGTGAAAGGAGAAGGAGCTTAACTCAACAAACTTTCCTTAGCTTGAAATGTTGCTTTTCAATTTTACTTTCTTTAATATTTAATTGGAACAATCTTGTTTTTTAAATTTAAAGTTGTTTGAATAAATTACTTTAATCAAAATTTTTATTGGTCTTTGTTCATTTTGGTGCTCAACCAATGACGAATCTAGCTTGATGTTCATAAATTAATGTGTCTAGGCATCATGATTTGAATGACTTTACTAGATAAGGGAATTGCTCTATAGCATTGAGTTGTGTATGCTTACTTAAAGAGGGCTCCTGTATAATTACCTTTGTCTAGGTCCTAGTCAGTCTTAGAACATGCTTTGACAAACTTTCGAGGCGAAATTGAACTCTGCTTATTTAAGGGAGAAATGATCTAGGCATTGTTTGGTTAGCCAACAACTAGTATCCACCCTATTAAAAATCATTCCTTAGTTGTCCCTTTGAGCCTTCATAAAATTTTAGCTTTCTTTTCATGGGCTTACAAACCCCAACAACCTACCTTGAGCTGTTGTGATACTTTTGACAAGTCTAATGAAGACCATGAAGATAGTTGAAGTTCTCAAGACCATAAGGGTAGTTGAAGTTCAACTGAATTAGACCAAATATCACAAATTAAGTCAAGACTAAAGCAGATTAATACCACTCCACTCATCCATTATTAGAAATATAAGTTGGTACAAACAAGACAACTCTATTAGAGCTAGAACCCAAAAAAAAAGAAGAAAAAAGAAAAACAAAAGAAAAAGAAGAGGAAAAAAAAAGAAAAAAGAGAAAAAAAAAGAAAAGAAAAAAGAAAGATAAAACCTAAAAGGCAGTTCAGAAAGCCAACTGAATTCTCTTTTACCTAAAGCAACAAAAGGCTTCCATTTGGTTTATAAGGACATTTTGACTTGAATTGGTCCAACCCAACCAAAGATTCAATCAAGATTGGAGAAAAAAGAAAAAGACCATCCAGTTCTTGAAAGTTCTGTAATTTACAGTCCTACAAGGAAGAAGAACAAAATGATAAAATGCTCAAAGAAAGGGAAGAGTAAGAAAAATAAAAAGAAAGAAAAGGGAGAAGAAGAAGAAAAGAAACAAATTTGGGTACCAAACTTTTTGCAAAGGCAAAGACTATCCCAATCAAGATTCAGGTTAACACCAAAAAGAAAGAAGAATGTTCAAAGCTCTATCTTTCATGCTCCCACTCTCTAAAGTTCCAACAAGCAGTTTGTAGTGTGAAGGTTTGCCCATAGTGTCACAACGGCTCCAACTTATAAATGGCCTTCATTTAACCCATGTCCCTTATAGACCCCATTTCAAGCCTATTAAAGACTTGTTGATCTCTCTTGGTAGGTAGAGTCTATTAGTAGAGATAGTTTGGATAAGCATGCATATGAGATAGACAATATTTAAACTCAAATGAGACCTTTGACCAAGTAATGTGTATGTGCCTATCTGAAATGCAACAGTTCTTGCTTAAATAGAAATGATTTCCGAGCTTAGTACGGTAACTAGGGTTGTCATGTTATAGATATATTAATTTGGAAAATCGAGTCTTAAGATACAATGACATTGATTTGACAAAGCCAACATTTAATTTCAAAATCAAAATTCAAATATAGATATATATGTATACATAATATACAAAGCCTTCAAGTTAAGGGGAGTATGTTGAACTGTCGAATCTCGAAAGACACATTGAGCAAAGTAAATGATTATTGGCAAGGTCATGAAGAAGCTACCAACTGACATGCTGAAACATAGTTTGAAATGATGTATCCCTGACTCTGCTGCTTGGGGTCTCCACCACTCATGTTCTCAACATCTTGAAAATAAAAGCCATAAATGCAAAGCTTTCTGTCATTCCAATGCAGGACTTGAACGAGTGTCAAAAAGGAACTGATGAGAACATTTCAGCTAATCACCTTGGTCTGTGAGTCGATGGAACCATTGTAAGTATTATCCATGCATTTCATGCATACATGAGCATATCAC
Organism: Garcia nutans; assembly: GCA_947685225.1. Lineage (NCBI taxonomy): Eukaryota > Viridiplantae > Streptophyta > Magnoliopsida > Malpighiales > Euphorbiaceae > Garcia > Garcia nutans. The sequence continues at coordinate 6,085,257 of CANTUV010000024.1, read as the reverse complement.
ATGGCATTTTCTTAGTGAACAACAGTCACTCTATGAAGCAATCATACAGAAGATATTGACTTAGGGGAGGCATGGAAGAACCATTGTTTAAGGAAGCTCTAGTCATTTCGCAAAAGAAAGAAGAGATGCATGCTTATGCAAAGAACAAGACAAAATAGAAACATCAATCAGAGTCTACACAAAGAAAAATTATTGGTTTGAGCCTACACAGGGGGCAAAGTTTCTCCATTTTAATTTTTGAGTTTATGCATAAACAAAATATTTTCAAACTAACTTTCAAATATTTTGGTCCAGAATTCAAATCTAGTTTAGGATCAGCATCCAAATCTAGTTTAGGATCGAGCATCCAAACCCAGTTTAGGATCGAGTATCCAAACCCAGTTTAGGATCGAGTATCCAAATCCAGTTTAGGATCGAGTATCCAAACCCAGTTTAAGATCGAGCATCCAAACCGAGTTTAGGATTGAGCATCCAATTCCAGTTGAGGATCGAGCATCCAAATCCAGTTCAGGATCGAGTATCCAAACCCAGTTTAGGATCAAGTATCCAAACCCAATTTAGGATCAAGCATCCAAATCTAGTTTAGGATTGAGTATCCAAATCTAGTTCAGGATTGAGCATCCAAATACAGTTTAGGATCGAGTATCCAAATTCAGTTGAGGATCAAGTATCCAAACCCAGTTTAGGATCGATCATCCAAATCTAGTTTAGGATCGAGTATCCAAATCTAGTTCGGGATCGAGTATCCAAATCCAGTTCAGGATCGAGTATCCAAATCTAGTTTAGGATCCAGTATCCAAATCCAGTTTAGGATCGAGTATCCAAACCCAGTTTAGGATCGAGCATCCAAACCCAGTTCAAGATCGAGTATTCAAATCCAGTTCAGGATCGAGTATCCAAATCCAATTTAGGATCGAGTATCCAAACCCAATTTAGGATCAAGCATCCAAATTCAGTTTAGGATCCAATATCCAAATCTAGTTTAGGATCGAGTATTCAAATCCAGTTTAGGATCGAGTATCCAATTCTAGTTTAGGATTGAATATTCAAATTCGGTTTAGGATCGAGTATCCAAACTCAGTTTAGGATCGAGTATCCAAATCCTGTTAGGAACGAGTATCCAAATCCAGTTAGGATCGAGTATCCAAATCCAGTTTAGGATAAAGTATCCAAGTCCAGTTTAGGATCGAGCATCCAAATCTAGTTTTATGTCCAGAACCCAAATTATCCTTATGTCCAGAACTTAGCTCGGGTCCAGAACCCAAATTACCCTTAGGTCCATAACCTAAAATCTCTCTTAAGTCCAAAACTTAGTTCGGGTCTAGAACCCAAATTATCCTTAAGTCCAAAACTTAGCTTGGGTCCAGAACCCAAATTACCCTTAGGTCCATAGCCTAAAATCTCTCTTAAGTCCAGAACTTAGCTCGGGTCTAGAACCCAAATTATCCTTAAGTCTAAAACTTAGCTTGGGTCCAGAACCCAAATTACCCTTAGGTCCAGAACCTAAAATTACCCTTGAGTCCAGAACTCGAACTGGGTCCAGAACCCAAAATCTAAACCATCTCAGAAAAAATTAAGTCTTATTGCTTTTCACTCTCTTTTGTTGTAGTCTCAGATCGTTCAAGTAGGGGGCAAACTGTAGACCCTTAATTTTTGACCCAGTCTGGTTCAATATTTTTTATATAATCCAAAATAATTTTTGTGGTATTTTAATTAAATAATATTTATTTTAGTATTTATTATTTTTAATTTTTAATAAAAATAAAAATAGTAAAGTTAAATAAATAAAAAATAAAAATTCAAAGGTGAATCAGCCACAGGCCAATTCACCCGCAGGAATTTCCTGCGGGCGAAATGGCCTTGGGCCAATTCACCATAAGAAATTACTGCGGCGAATTGGAACCTGCCCACAGCTAGCTCGCAATCCTCGCAGTTTTCGCCAGCAAGTTTTTCGCCAGCACAATTTTCCAACGCAGTTTTTTTTGAAATCAAATTCTATTTGGTCTTTATTTCTTTTCCTAATTGGTTTTAATTTCCTTAAGCAATCAGAAGTAGGTTTATTATTTTTCCTATAAATACCACATTAAAACACAGAATTAGGAGATGGGACTTTGGACTTTGATCGGGGAGGAAAAAATTATTTGATTGATTTGGAGACTCAACCATTCGATCGACCAAAACAAAAAAGAAGCCCTAGCAAGCAAGAGACATTAGCAATCATCAACCCATCAAAGGCAGTGACACTGCCTTTGTCTTTGTTCATCCAGAAGTAAATTATGGAGGAACCAATGAACGGAGGTTTGATTATAAATCTTTGATTTGATGTTATTTACAATGTTTCTATTGTTTTTTTTTATATTAAGTAGTAACCTAAATTATTAAACTTAGTAATATGTTTTACATTAAATCGTACATTCATCCAGTAGCCTTAGTTAGTGATCAAAATTTCAAAACCCTAAAGTTGTTATTCCCTTTCTAGAAACCTTTAAAATCCTAAATTGTTTCTCTCCCATTTCCAAAACTTCAAAAACCCTAAATTACTCTTATGTTTCCAAAAACTTCAAAAACCCTAAATTACTCTTTTGTTTCCAAAAACCTTAAAAACCCTAAATTACTCTTATGTTTCCAAAAACCTTAAAAACCCTAAATTACTCTTCTGTTTCCAAAAACCTTAAAAACCCTAAATTGTTTCTTCTGTTCCCAAAAACCTTAAAACCCTAAATTATTTTCCCTGAATTACTTTCATCTAAACCCTAACTTTTTGTCCAAAATTTTCAAATGTTTTCTTAAGTCTCTAAACCCTAATCTTCTTTACAGTTTCTAAAAATCATAATTATTTTTTATAAAACTCTAAACTATTTTCTTAAATCCTAAGATCAAATATGTTTTCTAATTTTCTCAAAACCCAATACAGTAAACCCTAGTTTTCGTAAACCCTAAATTCTTAAAGCATTAAAACTTTATGACAAATTCATCAACACCCTAAACCCTAATCCAATGAACTTAAAACCCAAACTAGTAAATCTAAACCCTAAAGCCATAATCCAGTAAACCTAAAATCACAATCCAGTAAACATGAATTATAAACTCTAATGTCTTAAGATTCCAAAACCCTAATTTCATGATGTTACCCCTAAACCCTAACTTATTCAAACCATAAATCCTAATTCTATTTTCAAATCTTCATAGTAGCCTAAATAATAATAATAATTCCAAAATCCCCAAAACCCTAAATGGTAATTAAAGAACCCTAAATTGAGACATAAACCTAAATTTGTATCTTTACTTGCTTTATTTAATTTTAGATTTGATTATGTAGTTTATTATATGTTTTGATGGTTGATTTATTTAATTTCAATACTTGATTTATTTAATTTATCATGCATAGTTATTTTCTTTAATATTATGATTATTATTTGTTTATTTTAGTATTAAAATTGTAAGAGGTATATTTTCACTTTGTGGATACCTCATTAGTTCAGTATTATGTAATTTAAATTGCTTTTATATTTTGGACCAATGTAAAGGACATGTTTTCACCTTTCGGTGGGTGTCCTATTTAGTTTAGACATGGATGATGTAAGGATATGTTTCCATCTTTGGATGGGTGTCCATTTATTTGCTTTGTTTGGATATTGGTTTGATTTTAATATAATGATGCTTTATTTTAATTATTGCATGTAATATGGATATTATTATTATATTTAAAAATTTTATAATATTAAGACCTGAAAAGGAGGCCGGTTCCAATGAACCGGACGTTGTGGGGGCGCTGGGCCATTTCTCACATTCCCCATACGTACCTAACTTTTCGAACCCATTAGGGGGTTGGGGATTCCTTAGGAATTGAGTCATCCACCCTTTTCTTTTTTCTAGCCCGTCCGGGTGGCGACTCCATTTTCTTCGGGCTTAGGCCCATGTTCTCTAAGGCCCCGAGTCTAAACAATGGCAAAGTTGCAAGAACCACTCCACTGGGAGTGGGGGCAAAAATCCCCGTTCACACTTATGCATCTCGACGGTTAAAGCCACATGAGTTGAATTATCCGACTCATGATTTGGAGGTAGCATCCATAGTTTTTGCAATAAAAATTTGGCGGCATTACTTGTATGGGTAGAAGTGTTTCATTTATACTAATCATAAGAGTTTGAAGTATTTAGGTATTCAGAGAGAGCTGAATCTTTAGTAGAGATGATGGTTAGAGTTGATTAAAGATGATAACTATTTGATTGATTATCATCCTGGCAAGGCAAATGTTGTTGCTGATGCATTGACTCAGAAGTCTTTGGCATGTTTGACTGCTTATTCGCTCTTGTTGCTTATTGAGTTGAGAGCGTTGCATACCAGATTTGAGTTTTGTGATGATGGTGTATTGATGACTCAATTACAATTGAAGCAAGTGTTGTTGGATCAGGTTAGGGAAGCCTAGTTGGCGGATGAGAAGATCCAAAAGATTGTGTTAGATTGCCAAAAGGGGGAGAGTTGAGACTTTCATATGAGAGATGATGGCAGTCTATGGGTATAGAGATAGGTTGTGCATTCCTGATGATGTAGGATTAAAAAGGATGAAATTAGAGGCCTTGTATGGCAGGAGATGACGCATAGTCATTAGTCTAGTATTGGGATGACGCCTTATGAGGCCTTGTATGGCAGGAGATGCATAACACCTTTGTGTTGGAATGAGGTTGGAGAAGGTAAACTGGTTAGTCCTAATTTGATTGAAGAAACAAAAAAAGAAAATGAAATTGATTCGGGGTCATCTAAAAGCAGCTTCAGGCCAACAGAAATCCTATATAGATTTGAAGAGGAAGGACATAGAGTTCAGTTTGGGAGATAAAGTGTTTCTGAAAGTGTCTTTGTGGAAAAAAATTTTGAGATTCTGTCGCAAGGGGAAGTTGAGTCCTCATTTCATAGGACCATATGAGATTCTGGAGAGAGTTGATCCAGTGGCTTACAGGTTGGCTCTGCCGCCTAAGTTAGACCGGATACATAATGTCTTCCATGTCTCTATGCTTCGAAGGTACAGGTTAGACCCATCTCATATCTTATCAGTGGAGTCCATTGAGGTGAGCTCAATCTGACTTATGAAGAAGAACCAGTGGCGATTTTAGCACAAGAAGTGAAAGAATTGGGAAATAAGAAAGTACCACTTGTAAAAGTCCTTTGGAAGAATCATGCCATAGAGGAGGCAACATGGGAGAGTGAGCAGTTGATGCAGAGTCAGTATTCCCAGTTATTCTAGAGTTGATAGCAGTTAATTTCACGAATAAAATTTTCTTAAGGGGGAGAGGATTTTAATACCCTTAATTTTTGAAAATTTAAATAAATTAAATTAAAATTTAGTTGGATAAATTAAATAAATGAATTGAATGAAAATGAAAGGATTTTAAGTGATATATTTGAATGTATATTTGAAATTTATTTGAAGAAAAAACAACATATACACCACATATAAAAGGAGTAAAAGTTAAATTATAAAATAATTAATATATATATAAGGATGGATGGAAAGGGGAAAGATATTTCTTTTCTTTCTTCTTCTTGTTCCTTTGTCGTGAGATAGAGAGAGAGGTGAGTTCTTCTTATTTACTCCAAGGATTGAATGGATTTCAGGGATGCAAGTGGAGTTTTTGAGGATTCTTCATCAATTGGTAAGTTCTTTATCAATTTTGCAAGCTCTTTGGAATACTATGGAAGAATATGATTTATGGAATTTGGCATTGTATATTAGCATATTTTAATAGCTTATTTTGGGTATGTATGGAGTTGGTTTTAAGTAGTTTATAATGATTTTAAGGTTGGATTGAAGAAATGGTTGAATTTAAGTTGAGTTTGGAAGTGGTTGTGTTGAATGGTTAAGTGTACGAAATGCAAAAATTTTGCATGACGTGTTGGTGTCATTGGGCGTGTCAATGGTGCTGAGTTTCAACGTTGATGACACGACCAGTAATATGACCATGTCTCTGAGCATGTCGTACCTACTGTAAGGCAAGATAATTGACATGACCAGTAACACACCCATGTAGTTAGACATGTCAAAGTTTCTGTAAGACAGAATTAATTACACGGGTAGTGACACACCCATGTCGTTGGATGTGTCAAAGCTTCTGTGAGAGTGGGTTAATGAAACGATCATTAACATGCCCGTGTTGTTGGGCGTGTCACTTGAGGATATTGTCCAAAATAACTCTTTTCTTTGTCTTTTATTTGTATTTCCTAATTTAAATGGTTTGATGTTGAGAATGCCTTAGAATGTGATATTAAATGGTTATTTATGGTCACATTTGGTATAGGCATTGAGAGAAAGTAGTTTGCCCAACCCTAGTGTTGGAGGGCAACTTGGAAGAGAAGGTTGGAAGGAGTTTTGAAGATTGTTATGGTGTGCTTTCTAAGGTAAGTATAAACTTTTAATAAATTAGATATGTTGGCATTAGATTAGGCTTAACACATTTTGGATGGAAAATATGTTAAGCTATTTGATAAATTGAACATTTATGAATATGGTGCTATGACATGTAAATTGTTATGTTTGCATTATATGCTTTATGAAAAGCCATTGTTAATGGCTAGATTGAATAAAATGTGAATTATGTGCAAAATGTAAAAATGACCCAAAGTGTTTGGATAATGTAGTTTCGTTATGAAATATCCTTTGTTGTGATGAAATGTTGAAATGAAATGACATTGATATGAATGAGAAAGAAATTGAAGATGGAAAATATGAATTAATTGTGTACCTAGTATGTTATTCAATTTTCAGAGTTGTGTTTGGCGGTATGCCTATGAGATTATCCTCAATATTTACCTTCGGGGCTAGATGCTTGGCATCACTGTGATATAATTTGCCTTCGAGGCTAAACACTTGGCATCATTATAGACCAAAACAGTAACTCTAGGATTTGAATAATGTATTAGTTGTTTGGGCCCATGCTTGTGTATGTGATTGTGTGAATTATTAAGTGATGAAAGAATATATTTAAAAGTGAACTTGAATTTCACATTATATAAGCATTTTGCATTTTTATTATTTTATAGTTTTATTATTATCAAAGTTTGTACCACTAAACTTCTAGCTTAGCGTGATTGTAATTCATCGTGCATGTGACAGGGGTAATCCAGTAGAGCTAGAGAGTTCTACTAGTCTAGGTCGGGTTTAGGCTTTTATGAGCTTGAAGTGTTTTGCTACATCAAGATCAGAGCCATTTTACCAGCATGTATATATTTTATATTATAATACATTTTGATATTATGTTATGTTTTTGGTATATATATATTGCAACTTATAAAGAATGTTTTGCATAATTGAGTAATGTGAGACTTTATACTTTTTGATATACATTAATACATATATGTATAAATGTTTTGAGAAATGGGGAATATGAAAATTTTTATTAAACCCAGTTGTGGCATTCTTATACTTTATTTGCGTATTTTACCTATACTAAGTGTATGTATTATATGTATATTGGGTATAAGGGTGTTACAAGAAATTTGACTCTCTAGTCATAATCATTTTTTAGAAGAAAAGCTATTATTTGCTACAACAACATGATTAATGAAATCAAGATTATAAGAAAGAAACCTAAATATATCAATGACGAGTTATGTACCATCCTTCAGGCATACTGGGCATCTTTAGAGGATCAAACTCGTTCTAAGGTGTCCTTTTGTATCAGGTTGCACAACATTATTATTGATGCAGGCCTATCTATATATACAGGAGGTAGTATAATGCATTATGAGCATAGTTGTCACTTAGTAAGTGTAATTTATTTTTTTTATCTTTTGTTAATTAATTTTTTTTCTAATATATGCTAATTTATTTTTCATTAATTTACTAGGAGGAGGTTGGGGCCATCCCTTACTAAGCATGAGATGTTTGTCCATACTCACACCAAAAATCATGACTGACAGATGTTTATTTATTAGCGTTCATAAGATGTACATGTAAGTTTATAAATTTTAATATTTGCTTCCCGAGGGCGCAACGGTCCTAGGGCCAAGGTTAACTTAAAGCCACTAGGCACCTTATAGCACCAATTACTATTCTATTTTTGACAACTTATTGTGAGCCTATATTTTTCAATTCTTTTGATTATACATATATATAAGTATGCATATACAATATTCATAGTACTCTTTGACATCTTTGGATCATTTAACATGTTTAAACTCATATTGCTATGAACTTATGCTTTTACATTTTCACATTATAATTGTACCATTTTATCACCATTCACATTACTATGTATTAGTCTTTTTTTACTCTATATAAGATATGGAGCTCTATAGAGTACTTATACCATACTAGATAATATATACTTATACATAGCCAGTTTCTCAAAGGAAAGAATAAAGAAGCTATGACAAGTTATTGACTTGTGTAGCAACAGTTGATATGGAGCAAGCCTTCATCTCAGTGAGAAATATAGCATATACATATAAACATAGGGGTTAAGGGAAAAACAATTAATAGCTATCAATTAACAATGTAAAAACAAAAACCTATTATATAACAATTTGGCTCAACATTACAATAAAGCATGGTATGGAGTACATTCCATGTTAATAGAAGAAAGAACAATATGTTACTATTATAATTTTTTTTCCAATTCAAGGGATTGAGGCAGCAACTTCTCTCCTTCACCCCTTATTTTTTACATTATTTACTCGAGATAGTAACTTCTTTCCTTTCAATACCTTTAATCTTATGTGTACAATAGGTTTCTTATACCAATATTAGGTTTAGGCTAGGTATCAACTTGGTAGATCAATTGCAATATATAGGGCTATATCAATAATTACAATTCAAGACTAATGCAGTAAGGCAATACCGATGGATAACATAAACAATAATCAATTAGGGTAATCACATTCATATGTATATACTATAATTCTCAAATCTTTTACTTTTTCTTTTAGCAATTCATCATTCGAAAGTCAAAATCCCTTTTAACTTTCTATGTTGCACGTTAGACCATTATGTGAGCATCTTGATTAACCCTAACTTGAATCAAGTTGGTCTTCAAATATAATTAAAGAACTTATTTTAACCTACATATTAACATATTACAATTTATTAAACAAAACTAGACAAATCCTAGTTCTAAAGACCTAACAAGAGGCCTTCTTTCTTTTTATACTCTAAACTCTTATTTAGGGTTCTTTAATTTGTTAATTAGGTTCAACTAAGTTTATATGAGTGATTGTATGAATTAAGTAGTGATTTATGAATTAAGTTGTGATTAGGCATGAAATTTTCCTTAGTTTTAAGATTATACATCCTTTAAATGATGTGCACAGGCATGCCATGTGATTGGGCATGGCTGTGCAATTCATTTTGCTTCTAGTTTAAAAGGGGTAGCCCTATTTTAGATGGCATGGCATGCCACTTGAATTTTCATTCCCATGCATCCAAAACAACTTTTTCTACTCTCCACTTTAATGTTTTTTCATACCTAAAAGCACCAAATTCACCCCTTACATCAATTCCTTCGACTCTCAAGTGTTTTCAAGCATTAAATCTCACATTTTATCATGTTAAACTTTGTTTCCATTCATTTTTATTTAATTTATTCAAGATTGATTTACTAAAACCTTAGTATTCATATTCATCATTTCCTTTTCAAATCCTTAACATTTAGTTTAGATTATTATTGATTAAACTTAACTTTTTTATCGTGTTTATCACTCAAGTTCAATCACCTCATGTTTTATGTTGATCTAAACCTATGACTTTTAGTTTTAAGGTATTTAATTCAAACCTCTTTTGATCTTAAGTCTATCCTAAGCTATTGCTAAACTCTAATCATGTTTATCTTTCCATTAACATGCATGAAACACCCATTTTATCAAGCTTTCCATAAACATAAAGAAATTACCTTCTTCAATCCTCAACCTTTGGCTTCTAGTAGAAATACTTTTTTCACATCTTACTAACAATTCTTCCTTAGCTTTGATTAATGGTGGACTTAACCAGTTCGGTAATTCTCTATTATTTTCCTGGACAACCTTAAAGAAAAAGAAGAAGACAAAGAATGGATTGTGATTTGGTGGTGTGAAATGCCAAAGAATAAGATAAGTGTCTCTTAAAAATCATATTATATTACCTTAAATCAAATGCAAGTTGCTAGGTGGCTCTTTTTATTTTAAGCTTAGTGGAATTTAGTTGTCTCTTTCACAGTGGTTACTAATAATTCCAAATATAGTCCTTATTCCTTTAAGTTTTCATGTTTTCCTCCATATTCTTTCATTAATCTTTTAATTTCCTTAATACATAAAACTCTCACCTACACTTAGCCTTTTTCAATCAAGCGCTAATCACATTCTTCTTTAGAGTTTTCCTCTACATTATTATTATCTATAATTTCTTTTTATTTGATAACATTTTTAACTAGAGTTTAATCTCAAATTTATTATTTTAAGACTTTTAAATCGAGTGTGATTTCTTAATTCTCCAACCAATGGCGTATAGAATGCATATGCTCGAAGTGGGGTATTGCACCCTCTTCTCTTTATATGAAATTCGTCATCGAATTTCTCATAGACTTGGCAACATACACATTTCATCAGTTAGCATTATATACTTCCTTATATTCCCACACTTTTGTTGTGTTCTTTGACACCCCCTATCTTGTTCTCTATTAGCTCTTTCGTTTAGTCTTTAAGGTGGCATCACAAAAATCAAGATAAGAAGAACTAGAACAACAAATTATTATGCAGATTTTGACTAATGTGAATACAAATGACAAGTAGGAAATATATGATTCATAGTGTCAAAACTTAATTTTCACCTAGAATGAAGCCTACATGATAATGAATCCAACGCAACTAGAATCATATGAATCTGAATTCGGATGTGCCTAAAATGGCCAAAAGACTGTCTGCCACAAGAGGCTGCTAGCATGGGAGTCGTGGGCCTCAAAGTGGTCATGCTGCCTATAGTGGTTGCACTACTCACAACATTTACCACAATAGCCATACAGTTGCTACACCAAATTTTTGAATCTGACATTGAAAATTCATGTTTTTCACCCCCTATTTACTTCTTTATAAATAGTTAGCCTCCCCCAGCTTCCAAAATATACCATAAAGCAAGATAAACCAATTTTTTACTTTCTCTCTCTTCTCTTCCTCTTTATTTTCTACAAAGAAGAAGATCATTCCTTCTTGGTTTTGGTCCATCTAGGGCTTGATTCTTTAGCTTGTTTGGGTAATAAATAGATTCACGGCTTGTGAAGCCATTAATTTAACATAAGCATTCACTTAATTAATTAAAATTAACTGATCCACTTTCAGCTTCTACTTTGACCTTTTGCATTTTGGAGTCAATTTGGGCCCAACCCATTTTCAAGTCAATTGCTTAGGTCTTTTGAAGGCAGAATTAAGGAGTGGCAAAGCCCTTACATGGCCTAATTCCCAAAGCAAGCAAGAGATCATTAAAGGTACAAGCACCTTATCCCTTCTCTTTCAACGCTAGTAACCAAACCAATTTAAATCATCAAAACATAATAAATTAAACAATCCAACTCCATTATAACCAAGGAATTGAACTGTGAGGTTTTGATTCTCATTTAAAGGAATATGCAAGCACATCTTGGGAGTTTAGCCCAATTGACAAACCAAGTTAAAAGCCACATAATTTGTCCTTCTTCTTCCTTTCTTCTTCTTTCTTCCTTGTTTTATTTTCTGACTTATTTTGAGAAATGTGTGCCTGGCCTAGGATCCATAAGGTCTGGAGTTAGAGTCCCCTTTCTTTTAGGATTTTTAAATGTTTCATTACTTTATTTATTTTCTTGTATATTGGATGTCATGCTATAAATTGTTCATGCATTTTATAAACTGTCATTCATACTTATTGTTGTCATTCATGAAAATATGTTTTTATAAATGTTAAAGTTTTCTTAAAGGCCAATCTATTTTTACTTAACTTGAAAACCTAGTCCGGGATTCATCCTTTGGTTTTAGGCTAGTACATTTTTAGGCTTAAAAATATTTTAGAGTCAAATAAAATGGGTTTTTCGTTAGATTTTTCTAAAAACAAAATAATTTAATGTGGCAACTCTAAAACTATTTTCAAAACTAAAGCTAAAATAAACCCATGCTTATTAAACTAGTTGGAGAGTGTATATAGTACTCTTGTATGATACCTAGCCCAAATGAGTATTTTAGCTGCCTTTAGTAGGACGAACCAGTGCTTGGGTGTGGCCTCACAGTTAACGACTCCATTAAGGATAAAAAATTTCAAAATGAAAATTAAATGGACTTTTTCAAGTAAGATTTGATTGGTCTTTGATTAAACTTTCTCTTTCCATTCATCATTCTTGTATAGGGTTCCTTACCCTTCAAACCTAGCTCTAAGAAACCCTAAGATAGCAAATAACATCCACATGGAAACCTTCTTTAGGTATGTCAGGAGATAGTAAAACAATCAACCCGTGATGCATTCTCAATCATTTTGAGGTGTAACAAACATGTAGTAATGTTGAAACCGTGTAAAATTCTTTATTTCACATATGGTTAGGTATATAGTTGTCCCAGTGTGATGGAACCCTTTGGACTAAGCCACCCTAAACCCATTTCATGTAATGACCATATAGACCTTGGCCTTAGGTTACATGAATCATAATAATAAAACCTTATATCATGAAACCTTTTTTATACATATATGTATGCATGCCATTCATAAAATCTAAAGCTCCTTAGAGAGTCAAACTTTAGGGCACCATATCCTAAACATCAAATAAAGCCATCAAAGCTTAAACATCACACCTTAGCCTTAAGGAGCTAACCTATTCCATAGCCATTAGCTACAAAAACTAAACTTAAACCATAAAGGGCTTAACCATTAAACATGAACCTTTTGGGACCACACCTAATCTCATGAAATCTAGCCACATGGCTTGAACCATCTAAGACCATATCCAACCATCAAAAAACCTAGCCACATGGCTTGAACCTTTTGGGGACCATACCCAACCTCAAACCTAAACATAAGCTTCCTAAAACATCAGTTCTAATAAAATGAAAATTAAATAGATCATAAACCTACTACAATAGTATGAAGAGATTTAAAATTACATTGATAAAGACCTAATACAACCATTCTAAGAAAGCAAACTAAATGTATGCTTGGAACATGTTATACAAATTACAATAAATATATGTAATTATAGAGACATTCATTCAAGCATCTATCAGTAGATATATAATGGCTTTGGGAACATAAATAGCACATAATATAAAATATCAGAGTAACAAAAAATAATTGATCAAACTCAACAACTAGTTATAAGATAAAAGCAACATCTAGGAAAAAGTAAAAGAAAATATGCATTTACAATGAAACTAAACTTGTGAACATACACAAAGGGACATTCATGAAAGAAGACATGGTGTTAATTCTATAATCCTTATGAAAAATGTAGTTTATGAGTTTAATTTGTGTATAAGTTTAGTCCTAAAAGTTACTGGTTTCAGACCAATTCAAAAATAGAGGAGATGAGATGAGAATTGGTGTCAAGTGGCCTCAGTTACACATGCATGCCATAGCGAGTGACGAGGCTCCCATTCTACCTGGCATTGACTCTAGAAGAAGTGGTGAGAATCTCATTCATCACAGCATCTCAGCTAATATCTCATATACTTCCATTGTGGTAAAAAAGTAAACATTAGCCAAAATGACAAGAACGTTGTAGAGATACACATGTATGTCACTTGCCCTAACAAACATGCCAGAAAGAATGACGTAGATGTCACTTATAGGCCTTCTACATCATGATCATTGACATTGCGCTCCTCCTTTATTCCAACCATCCAAACCCATTGTTAAGGTGTCAACAAGTCCTTTGGAAGTCCAAAAATCCTTTTTCACATCAAGTGAATCTCTTAAATGTATTTTTACCCATAGTTAACTAATCATAAAAATCTTGTCTTTTGCTGGTATTAATTTATTAAAGAATCAACAGTTGCCAAGTTTATGTTTTCTTCAATTTTCAAAGTATCTTCAATCTTCTCTTATGTATATGAAAATAAAACAGAAGACAAAGAAGAAAAATGTCACAACATCAAAACCCCATTATAGACAATGAACAGACATGATAGTAACCCATAAATGGAAAATAAACTTCAAACAAAACAACTCAAAACAAATAGATTAATAGATAAATATATACTACACAAACAGATTGAATAACAGAGATAAAGTAATAATAAAAAAATGATAGAACATAATATCGTCGTTGTAATCCGATGATGAGACCAAGTTACACTTTTTAGTTTAGGTTGATTCTTTTGGATAAACTCTTAAAATTAGAAAAGGGGGTTTGCTAGAATGAAGATAGACCTATTGATGATTAACAAAACTTTGAAATGCAATAGTCCACTTAGAATTAGATCAAAAGTAATGTTAAAAGCCCAAATTGAAGGAGAATAACTTGAGTCTTTGAACCATTCGCATGGACATACTTATCTAGCCGCACAATTATACTCACCAGCTTTAACCTCCGCCTAAAACCAACCCATAATGAAGCCTAGCCTAACTTCAAGGGACATCATACTAGTTTAGATCAATTTATACTTCTTTGGTTTTGAGTCCTTAAAGGATTCAACCTCTCTAATCCTATCCTACCTGATAGCTTTCATCTTAAACTCACTCTAATCCTATCTAAAGTAATCCTAATCCTATCATAACCCTATAAATACCTTTAAACCAAATCTTTGAGGTATTGACAACCATTGAGCAATTGGTTAACATCAATTAAGCAATAATTTATAACTCTAGGGGTTCCATATCTTGCAAAAAAAATTTTGTTTGAATTAAACAACAACCTTTGAGTCATTGGTTCTTGTAGCTATAACTTCTACCTATTTTGACACATAATCAACATCCATAAGAATGTATTCATTCCCATATGAGGATGAGAAAGGTCCCATAAAGTCTATTGTAACACCCCATCTTAGCCTACGTTTATAGACCAAGATGGACTGTTATCTCATGGTGATTGTGTCTTAATATTTTACTTAGCCAATTTTAAATGCAAATTTTAAAAAAAAAATTTGCCATAACCTCCCCTAAAAATGGAGGTCCCAAGTGTCGACAAAACTGAATTTTCTTATTTTTGAAAAAAATTTTGTTTCACAATTCAACTCAAGCACACTCCCAATAATCCACCCTTATAACCTCAACTACAATCATGCAAGAAAAGTTCACACTTCTATATCGTTTCTCAAGATTACATATCATTCGCTAAGTTTCATTACCATACCACTGTTTATTCTCTTGTTACATACACCATAATACTTAATATGTTAACAAACCTTTACAATAGATATAACGTACATGCCATACTGCTATTTTATGTCAAAAGTCCTATCCTAATCGCCGTCTAGCTGGTGCGAGCCGCTGCAGAAATGCTGATCTTCTATCCACTACCTACGAGTTAGACATATAACTCGCTGAGTAACTTATTGCCCAGTGGGTACTTTAACCATTGCCGAATATAAATAGTGCAAGGAAGGTTGTTGAAACACATATAAAAGTAGAATACTGCATAATTAAACTATTTTCATACAATCATCATATTTATATTTTCTAATTAAGTTAAGATTCACCTTCTGTATGTAAACAACATGTAATATAACTTTATTATAATTACGAGTTAATCTGCTCCGCTAGGTAATTATGAATACACCGATCTCGAAATGAGGCCTCGTATAGAGTTACGCATGGTCTTGAATTCACATGACTAATTGCCATGGTCTTGGTCTCACACGATATAGAATATACAACATAACTGCGTGGTCTTGGTCTCACACGACTAGTTGCCATGATCTTGACCTCACACGATATAACCGCGCGCGCGTAAGTAATATCCCGACCGAAGCCGTTAAGACAGTACTGCCGGTAGGATGGCATGCCAAACCCCCATTCCAGACCAGTTTTACCCATTTACCGAGTAGAGCATATATAACATTTCATATATACCCATTCACTTCGTATATATACACCACATATTCTCCATGTATATACAATATATACTTACACAAATACCACATATACTCACATATGTATCATATGTATTCACATATTTTCCATCTAATTTATTCTTCATATTCATACTTAAACTTAATACCAAAAATAAAATGATAAAACACCCACACCAAGTTTTTGACCAAGTTAATAATGAAAAATTACCATATGAACAATAAACTCTGGTTCTTGACCCAACTTGATCCTTGTTTTAGAAAATTTGTATAAAATAATCCACTTGGCTAAAAACTCAAAAAATTTTACAGAATTTATTTTTGCATCTTAAAATCATTCCTTTAAAATTTTATATCAAACTGGACACAAAATCTTGGTCAACTAGTTCACCCAACCAGACTGCTCCAGTTGCCCTGCATCCTGGCAGCAGTTCTGAATTTTATGAATTCCATAAATTAAATTCAATCAATGTGGTTCCAAATTATTTTTCTCAAATACTAGACTTACTAAAAAACAACATATACAAAATTCAACTCAAGATAATTTTTCTATATTTAATTAAAAATCATACAAATCACAGCATTTTACTAATAGTAAAACAGAAAAATTTTAAAAGGAGTTCAATGGTTAAAGTACCAAACCTTGCTCTTTTAATTCCCTTTTGCTTTTCCTTCTTCTCCTTCCTTAATCTTTGTTTTTCCTTCAAGATATTCAAGAATACAACCTTAAATATAAACCTTAGAAATTTAGAACATGCACTACCCTTCCATTTCTTTTCAAACTAAATCCTACTCTAACCTTATTAAACCTTAGAAACCTTGATTCTTCCATTCAATTAATCAATATCATCACTACTTAAATTCTCCCCAAATCCACCATAAGAACTCTAATTTCCAATCTTCCCATAGATATATAAATACTTAAAATTGATACTAGAATTGAATTCTACATACTTGAAAACCTTAAAACTTACCTTGAAAATCAAACTTGACAAAAATTGGAAATCCTTTGGTGTTCTTCCTATGGTGGCCGAAAATTTGGAATGGGTGAGAGAGAGAGATTTGTTCTTCATGCCATGATATATATATAAGGGAAATGATGCTCACTTTTGGGTTTGAATAAATGCCTTAGGGCCATTTGTCCACATCTTTTTCTTTTCTTCTTTTTATAATGCTAAATGGTCACTTTTAATTGGTCCAAATGTCTCTTTATTTTATTTATTTAAAACCCAAGCCCTTGAACTTTATTTTAATCATATTTTGGCCCCTCAACCTCCTTATGCTGAAATTTTTATGGCCTAGGGTGTGAAAAGACTAAAATACCCTCCGACGATTAATCGGTCGTAACTTTTAAACCGTACAGTTCCACAAGGCAAACTGCATATGGTTTTGATCCTCTCGACCTCTACTTTCTATATTTAAAGTCTATTTTAGGTTTCCAAGTTGTTTTGAAAAATTACCAATAAGCCCTTGACTTTTTACAAAATTCCCTTTAGGTCCCTTCTTTGCTCGGGTTTTGCCCGGACTCCGTTTCTACTGACGATCATTTCATATTCAACCCCTCGACATCCTCTACACACTCGTGTATTTATTTCCTACTTTGGATTCATGTATAAATCTTAATAAAAATGACCAAAATGCCCCTAGTCTACATGTCTTCATTTCTCTTTAACGGGGCATTTTATGGAAAAATCGGTACGCGTAGTTGCGACCCGATTTTTCTCTACTTTTCATTTTTGGAATCTGTTATGTGCACTATTAAGAACCTCCAGTACAACTTTTGGAAATTACTCTTAGGTCCTTAGCCTTTCGAAAAATTACCTTTAGGTCTCGTCTACTTCACGGGCCTCCTTTGCACACCGATTTTGTTTTTGACTATCTCGAGCCTCTATTTGACCATTTATTTATATCCTTCTTGCATAATACTCGACTACTTAAATTTTGGGATGTGACATCTATACCCAAAATATCAAAAATTTAACATATAAGACTATTGGTTAGGGGCATCTCATCCTTTTTTGAGATATTACTTGTACATTGCCAATGTTCACAAATATATACATACCTCTTGGCATCATGAAAAAGAGTAGGCTAGAAAAAACTAGATTAAATTACTTTGGCAGTCGTCATATTTGCTCTAAAATGACCATCCGCCTCCCTATCATGGCAATGACTTGAAATAGAATTGAATTCCTCCACAGGCACACATCTCCTAATAACTTGATCTGGGCAGAGTTTATCTAAGTGAGGATCATTCCAAATAAAGTATTTGGCATTAACTATGAGCTTTTTCCTTTGCTAAAAATTGAATTCATTTAGTATCCACCCTCTTACAAGAAATTAGATATATCAACATACCATGGTAGGTTAAAAGAGATGAAAGCACAACATATAACTTCTCATTAGGAAAGATTTTAGAAATATCCTTTTTAACAAGTATTGGATTCTCAAGTCTCGATATCAAATTCTTTGCTCCTTTCTTATCTCTAATCTCTATATCAAACTCTTATTAACAACACCCATCGAATCAATCTTCGTTTAGAGTCCTTTTTTGCAAACAGGTGTGTAGACCCTTAATTTTTGACTCAATCTGGTCCGATATATTTTAATTAGTCCAAAACAATTTTTGTTATCTTAATTAAATAATTTTTGCTTTAATATCTAATTTTTATTAATAAAAAATATAAATAAATAAATAAAAATTAAAAATAAAAATCGACGACGGAAAAATCTGCGATGAAAAAATCGTCGCCAAAAACCAGCGAGCGGGATGAATGGTCGTAGGCCATTTTGCCCGCAGGAACCGCAGGCCAGTCCCTCGCCCCTACCATAGCCAACTGTAGCAATTTTTTTTTCGCCAGCATATTTTTTCTGCAGCAGTTTTTTTTCGCTAGCAAAATTTTTCCGACGCAAATTTTTCTGAAACTTAATGCAATTAGGTTTCAGTTTCCTTTTCTTATCAATATTATGTTCCATGAATAATTAGGAATGAACCATAAAATTCTTCTATAAATAAGACCAAAAACAACAAAAAAAAGGGAAGAAATCGGAGGAGAAATTGACCAAAAATTGGATCCGAAACCAAGTAGGAAAGACAATGAATCAAGCTGATTTTTTGAGAGACCAGAAAAACAATTCAAGCAATTCAAAGGCAGCAAAGCTTGTCTTTATTTTTTTTATTCATCCAAGAAGAAAGTTTTGGTGGAACCAACAAACGGAGGTATGCATCAATTGTTTAAATTTTATTCTTCACAATAGCTAAATCATCCCTTTGTTTCTTTTAATTCAAAAACCCTAGAACCTCAATTCACTTTTTCTAAAGTTTGAAAACCTTAATTCATTGCTTTGTTTTCTAAAAAGTTTAAAGTTATTAGTTTTGTTTCTTCAAAACCCCAAAACCAAAATTTATTTTCCAAATTTTCAAAACCCTAAATTAGGTTCTGTTTCTTTCCAAAAGCCTTAAAAACTTCTTTTTTGCTTCTATAAACTTTAAATATTTTTGTTTATTTTCATAAAACTTCATAAATTTATCAATTGATTTCCAAATTCTAAAAACTAATTCATTCTCTGAAACCCTAATTCAAAAATCCTAAAACCCTAATTCAACTCCAAAAACCAAAACAATGAACCCTAATCCCCCTTAAAATCTAAACCCTAAATTTTTCTAAACCTTAATCTTTTAAAACTTTAAAAAACCATATAAACATAAATGTTATAATTTTACACAGTAAGCTTAAAAACATAATTCAGTAGCTAATAGTCATAATCTAAATGTTTTAAAGTGTCCAAACCCTAGTTTCATGATTTCACCATTCAAACACTAATTTGGTTAATCAAAGAATTTTATCAACCTTTTAAAACATAAACCTTAATCTATTTTAATTCCTTTAAAAACTCACAGTAGCCTAATTCCATAAATTCCAAAACCCTAAACACATGAAATAAAGAATCTTAAATAGAAACAGTAGCCCTAATTTGA
Organism: Garcia nutans; assembly: GCA_947685225.1. NCBI lineage: Eukaryota > Viridiplantae > Streptophyta > Magnoliopsida > Malpighiales > Euphorbiaceae > Garcia > Garcia nutans. Next base: position 6,065,296 of record CANTUV010000024.1, on the reverse strand, counting down.
ATTTTTATTTGCCTTATTCAATTTTATATTTGATTATGCTTTGATTTATTTTATATGCTTCAATTTATTTAAGTTCAATGCTTGGTTTATTTAGTTTATCATGGATGAATGTTTACTTTTTATTGATATTTAGTACCTTTGATGAATGATTTATTTATTATGAATGGTTATTTACTTTTATCAATTTATTTAGGTTTTCAAATGTTGTAAGAGGTATGTTTCCACTTGGTGGGTACCTCATTAGTTAAATATCATGTAATTTAAATTGTTTTTCTATTTTAGAACCAATGTAAAGGACATGTTTCTACCTTTCTGTGAGTGTCCTATTTAGGCATGGGATGTAAGGACATGTTTCCATCCTCGGATGGGTGTCCATTTATTTGTTTTGCTTAGACATTGTTTTGATTTTCAATATATCGATGCTTTATTTTAATTATTGTGTGTAATATGGATAATATTGTTATACTTAAGAATTTTATAATATTAAGACCTGTAAAGGAGGCCGGTTCCAATGAACTGGCTGTTGTGGGGGTGCTGGGCCATTTCTCACCTTCCCCATACGTACCCAACTTTCCGAACCCATTAGGGGATTGAGGATTCCTTAGGAATCGAGTTCTTTTTTCCCGGCCCGTCCGGGTGGCGACTCCATTTTCTCTGGACTTAGGTCCGTGTTCTCTAAGGCCCCGAGCCTAAACAGTGCCGAAGTCACAAGAATCATTCCACCGAGAGTGGGGGCAAAAATCTCCACTCACAGTGGTGACTCCACTGGGGATAAGAGAAGTTGATTCCGTTGGTCTTTATATTATTCTATTCTTTCTTATAATGATATTATCCACTGCATCATATTAGATTGCATCATGTGCGTGAGTTAGGACGTCCGTGTTACCTGTGTTGTGTTATGTAAGGGATACCATACTTTCACTTAAGGTATGGAGATCAAGCATGACATAACCACTCATAGCCTCGTACTGTTTGGTATATACTTGATATGGGAACCTAAGCCTTTTTACCCAAAGACTAAAGCTCATATAATTGGCCTAGTTACTTTCCTTAGGTTTTACCCCAAATGCATGTTGTTTGACTATGGTTAATTTATCTTGGCTTAAATCATGGCTTATTTGGTTTGTTCTTTTTCTAATATTACCTAAGTATATTATAAAGCTCAAATAAATTTCTCTTTAAAGTCCAAAAGACCAAAATAATTTTCAAAACTTTTCAAGATGGCCTCCTTTTCAGGACTTTTCTAAAATTCTTTTGCTCATGGCCCAAATATTAAGCCCGAAATCCATTTTTTCTAAAAAAAATTTACAATGGGCTTAGAAACAAAATTGTTTTTATCCTTTTCTTACAAAGAGCTTGCAAAAATATTTAGGTCAATTATGAAATACCAAAAATTAATTATGGGCCTAGTTTATACTAAGAATAAATTAACCATGGACTTGTTTTTGGCATGAACCATTAGTTACTTTTTCAAGTGAGAAATCTATCTATAATAAACCTCTTAATTTAGTTTTAATCCAATATAGCATAAAAGCTACTATAGTTGGTTGAATGGATTAAAACCTAATTAATGGGAATTACTATGAATGGATTTCCATTTTTGAAAATATAACTATTGGTTGAAACGTCTGAGGGAAATATTCGAAAGCAAGGTACCCCAAGTTGGTATTTTTTTAAACCATATACCTAGGAAAAGAGACTCGCCATTCGTGTGTGGATGTTATAAGGTTGGAAGGAACGTCCCATTTGTCCTTGTTTGTTAATTGTTTGTGCATACATGCATACATACATTTGCATCTCATGTCATTGATCCTTTCTGGCTCACAGCCCTGGATTACGATAGTTCTAAAGCTTACAACAATCTGACCTACGCCGGAGACGAAGTATCTAGCAACGAATCAATCACTTGCTCACCAAAAATAATGGAGCCCGAACAAATTCAAAGGATGGTGGATGAGGCCCTCAATGCCAAGATGGAAGAAATAAAAGAGGCCCTAGCTGAGACCATGAAGAACCAATTGACTGCAATCTTAGAGAATCATGCCTAGGCATCTGCTAGCACTAAGAAGCCAAGGGACAAAGGGAAGACTAAAGTTGGTGAAGTGGTTTTTGATGATGAAAAGGTGATCATTGATGATGATGATGATTGGGCTCAATACTACCAAGATGCTCAAGAGAAGAAAAAGGAACCAAAGATTGTTGAAAGATCAACTATGGAGAAGACCGAAACTTCTGATATTGAAAAGATGATTGCTGATTTAGAAAAGAAATTTGAGAAGAAGCTGAAAACTGAAGAAATGTCCAAAGTCGACAAATTATTTGAGCTAGATGAAGAAGTCCCGTACAAGTTCAAGATGCCATCCTTTGCACAGCACAATGGCACCGAAAATCCTCATCTCCATGTGAAGCAGTATATCACTGCTATGCAGTCTGCTCGAGCTACTAAGGCTCAAACTCTAAGGTATTTTATGCTATCATTGGACCATGTTGTCCAAAATTGGTTCAATACCTTAGATGATGGAACACAAAAGAGTTGGAATCTACTTTACAAAGCCTTCATCCAACAATATGGATATAATGTTGAGTTGGAAGTTACCTTAATGGAAGTGGAGTCCATTAGCAAAGGCCAAATGAGAATTTTGTAGATTATGTGAAGAGATGGAGAAACAAAGCCGCTTTACTCAAGAAGAGGCCCGATTAATCCGATCAAACAAGGATGATTGTGAGAGGGGTATTGCCTAGTCTTCATGAGAGGATGTCTCATACACTCATTAGGGATTTCAAAGACCTTCTCCAAGCTTGCTTGCAAATTGAAGAATGGGAGAGAGAGAAGAACCGTTTTTCAATAAGAAGGAATGAGAAAGGGAACTATCAATCTGGTAGCCAAAGCATGCAAAAGGCAGTCGGTGTCAATGCTACTAACCAAGGAACAAGGAGACAATTTTTGGAATTGGGGAAACCGATGTCCTGGGTTCTTAATAAGCTTCAAAGAAAGGGATTGCTACAACCGTTGAATCTTCGCCCTTTGCCTAACCCTCTCCCACCTAATTTTGACACTAAAGCATTTTGTCAATTTCACCAAATACAAGGGCATGACACGGATAGATGTGTGAGGTTGAGACATGAGATCCAAAATCTAATTGATAATGGGAAGCTACCCGAGCCCAACAAACCAAACACCAAAGACAACCCATTACCAAAGTTCAATAGGGTACAGCTGCCGGCAACCTTCATGATTGGAGGAGGTTTGCATAAGGACTTTTTCATGTCTTCTTTTCAAGATATCGATGGAGAAGCAACCAAAGAAGAAGAGGTATTTAATGAAATTAAACAAGGTATAGTGGCTAAAGAGGTAACAATTTGTGTTGTCAATGGATTTTGGGATTCAAGCGATAGTGATGATGATCTTGTATCCAAGAAGGAGAAGTGGACTTGGTCCGAGCTTGAAGAAGATGAGGTAATGAATACTAGATTCGGTAAGCCTTATGCAAGGCCACCACCTAAGGAGGTAGAAACTAATAAGGGTAAGGAAGTTGAAGTAGGAAATAAAGAAGAAGAAGATGATGTTGTGCTCAAGCAATTGAAAAGAACACAAGCAAGTGTTAGCATTTGGAACTTATTAGCTACTTCTAAAAAGCACCGAGAAACTATGGCCAAAGCCTTGGCTAGCATGCCAATTTCTACCTCCACGACACCGGAGGAGCTTATCAACTTCATAAAGATTGGAGAAGTAATGAAATGTGAAGATGTTCAAGAAAAGAGTGAAGTTAATATGGGAGCAGTTTCTTTTTCATATGCGGACTTACCAGAGGAGGGAAGAGATCACATCTGCCCTCTCTTTATCAAGATAGAAGTCAAGGGGAAGAGGACTCCATGTGTAATGGTCGATGATGGGTCTGCCATAAATGTTTGTCCACTTAAGATATTGCTAAAGCTAACCATGTCAACAAGGGATCTAAATCCGACCGAAGTAACAATTCGGGCTTATGACAACACTAAGAGACACGCCGAAGGGACTTTCAAAGCTGCTGTCAAGGTTGGTCCAATTGAATCTATTATTGAGCTTGTTGTTTTAGACATACCGGTTACCTTAGCCTTACTCTTGGGGTGACCATGGTTTCATCCACTTGGTGGAGTTCCTTCCATCCTTTATCTAAAGATCAAGTTCCCCAACGGAAATGAGACAGTGGTCATTGAAGCTGAAGACAATGAGATTGTTAATGCTCTAATGATTGAGAGGCCTCTCAATGGTTTCCAAGTAGCTGCAATTTCTGATGGTGAAGCAGTGGACTCCAAAGTCTTGAATATGATGAAGAACATGAACTACCTTCCCGGAGCTGTTCTTGGAAAGGGTAAAGCCGGTTTGACAAAGCTGCCGGACTTTAGAACTCAAACTTCCAAGAAGGGGTTGAGATATGATGAAAACAACGATGTCCAGCCAAAGAAGGATGAGAAGATGAGCTTCCCACCACTTGAAGAAATCTTTGTCAAAACTCTAGATATGGGACCACTCCAAGGAAAGTCCGAGCTAATCATGTTTATGGGTAAGTTGATCCCAGGTTTTGAAATTTTTGCAGATGTGGCCGCGCTAGTGGACCAAGTGAAGAAAGAGCTCACCTTGTTAGCCAACAAAGAATCCAATCCAAAAGAGAAGAATGAAGCTGTCCTGTAAGCCGTGAAGACTCCGGAGGAGATTGCTGCCCTGGTTGAAGAAAAGTTTGAAGACATCCTGCCTTATGATTTTGAGAACAATGATTTTGATTTTGATTTTAATTTGTCTATTTTGTATGAGGATGATGATGTTTTCTTTTCCAAAATGAATGCAATAAAGTCTGATTTTGCTTACTTGTGTGATGTTTCTCCTGATGGTTGCATACATTCAAATAACAATTACATGAGCATCTTTAATATTAATTCTGTTAACACACAATCATTAAATTTGGGAACAATCGAAAATCCTAAAAATATTAGCATAGCATCCGACCTTACTTTTAATGAGAGAGAGAGAGATTTGAAAAAAATATTCAAAAAATATGAAGAGGTGTTTTCTTGGTCTTATGAGGATATGCCTGGAATAGATCGAGACATAGCCGAGCATCATATTCCTACTTACACTCATATGAAAACCTGTCAAACAAAAGCTTAGGCGATTAAGACCTGAGTGGACTGAATTGGTTAAAGAAGAGGTCACTAAGAAAATACAAGTGAAGCTCCTTGAAGTGATAGAATATCCAGATTGGCTAGCCAGCATAGTACCTATGCCAAAGAAAGATGGAAGGATAAGGGTCTGTGTGGATTATAGAGATTTGAACAAGGCTTCCCCTAAAGATGACTTTCCTTTACCTCATATAGATGTCCTCATTGATAGTGCAACCTCTAGCGTGCTACACTCGTTTGTAGATGGATTTTTTGGATACAATCAAGTGTTAATGGCCAAAGAGTATAAAACCAAAACTGCTTTCATTACTACATGGGGTATATTTTGTTATAGGGTGATGTCGTTCGGCTTAAAGAATGCTAGAGCGACCTACCAAAGGATGGCCACCAAACTATTTCATGACATGATGCACAAAGAAGTTGAAGTATATGTTGATGATATGATGGTTAAATTGGACACAAGGGAACAACACTTCCAAAACTTAGAATTATTCTTCGATAGAGCTTCGAAATATAAGCTAAGATTAAACCCGAAGAAGTGTGTGTTCGGTGTTACTTCAGGTAAATTATTGGGACATGTGATTAGTCCGAATGGCATTGAGATTGATCCTGACAAAGTTAAAGCAATCAGGGATATGCCAGCCCCAAAGACGGAGAGAGAAGTTCGGGGATTTATTGGTAAATTACAATACATTAGCAGATTTATAGCAAAGCTCACAACAATCTGTGAGCCTATCTTCAAATTACTTAAAAAGAATCAGCCGGTCATATGGAATGAAGAATGTCAAAAGGCTTTTGAGTGAATAAGATAGTATTTGTTGAATCCACCTGTTTTAAAACCACCTAAACTTGGCAAACCTCTATTACTATACTTAGCAGTAGAAGAAGAGTCAATAGGAGCCATGCTAGCCCAAGCAGATGAGTCAGGGATTGAGCATGCAGTTTATTATCTGAGTAGAAAGCTCCTACCTTATGAAATTAAGTATAGTATCATTGAAAAGACTTGTATAGCCATGGTTTGGTCTTCTAAGAAGTTGCAATATTACTTTCAATCGTATAGTGTGCAAGCAATTTTCAGGTTGGATCCAATGAAGTACTTAAGGGAGACACCCTCTTTGATTGGGAAATATGGTCGATGGTTGATAATATTAGAAGAATTTGAGATTGTATATGTAACCAAGAAAACAATCAAAGGTAGAGCGGTGGCAGAATTCCTGGCCCAACAACCATTACCAGAAAGCGAAGAGGTAATCTTGGAATTTCCGGATGAACATTTAGAAGCAATTCAAGTACAAGGGTGGAAAATGTATTTTAATGGAGCAGTGAACAGGAAAGGAGCAGGTTTGGGGGTTATACTAGAATCGCCGAAGGGGAACTCATCGCTTTAGCCAAAAAATTGAAATTTAGGGTAACCAATAATATGGTGGAGTACGAAACTTGTATTTTTGGTTTGGAAACCCTAATGATTATGAATGTGGATAAGGTGGAAGTTTTTGGCGATTCATTGCTGGTAGTATCCCAAGTAAATGGAGAGTGGGAGTTGAAAGAGGAAAAATTAAAACCATACAACCATTACTTGACCATGATGAAGAAGAACTTTAAGGAGTGTAGGTTTATACACCTATCGAGAGAAGAAAATCAGATGGTTGATGCCCTAGCCACATTGGCTTCGGTATGGGAAAACCCTGTCAGCTTATTCCTTAAGCCTCGGATCTTGGCCAATTCATCAACTCCTTGCTATGAATATGAGACAATCATGGAAATTGATACGGACCATGATGCGTGGTATGATACTATAAGGCGATTTTTGGAGGAAAGAGAATACCCGCTAGGGGCAACAAATAAAGAGAGAAGAGCCATAAGGCGGTGGTCATTGTAATACATCACCTTCCATGGAGAGTTATATCGAAGATGGCCTGATGGGGTGCATTTAAGATGTTTAAGAAAGCCTGAAGTGGAGCGCATCATGTCAGAGATACATGCGGGAAGTTGCGGTCCGCACATGATTGGTTTGGCTCTAGTTAAGAAGATTATTCGACAAGGTTACTACTGTTTGACCATGGAGAGAGATTGTATTGAGTTTTTCAAGAAGTGCCAACAATGTAAGATGTATGGTAACTTGAATCACATGCCTCCTGAAGAATTGCATTCTATGTCTTCACCCTAACCATTCGCCACCTGGGGTATCGACATTATAGGAGAGATACATTCGACAACTTCAAATGGTCATCGTTTCATTGTGGTAGCATTAGATTATTTTTCAAAATGGGTCGAAGCCGAATCTTCAACAAGATGGGTACAAGCCAAATTGCTAGATTTATTGAAAAGAACCTCATCTATTGGTACGGGGTCCCACACAGTGTGATATCAAACAATGGGGTACAGTTTCAAGGAGCAGTTAAGGATTTATTCTCGAAGTACCAAATCCATCATCATAGATCCTCTCCTTATAGACCAAAGACTAATGGTGCCATAGAAGCAACAAACAAGACAATTAAGCAAATTTTGTCCAAGATGACCAAGACTTACAAGGATTGGTCAGATATGCTTCCCTTTGCTTTATGGGGATATAGGACAAGTGTGCGAACACCTACTGGAATGACACCGTTCTCTTTGGTTTATGGGATGGAAGCGGTATTGCCAATTGAAATTGAGATCAAGTCATTAAGAGTAGTCTTTGAAGCTGAACTGCCTGAAACGGAATGGGTAGCAAGCAGATACACATAGTTAGCTCTACTAGAAAAGAGAAGGTTAAAGGCACTGTATCATCATCAACTGTATCAAAAGAAGATAGCTCGGGCCTACAACAAAAGAGTTAAAATCAGGAAACTCAGAGTCGGGGATTTGGTGTTGAAGCAAAATGTATCTAATCCAAAAGGGAAGTTCAAGCCTAGCTGGGAAGGGCCATATGTCGTGAAACAAGTCATGAACAAAGGTGCGGTGAAGCTATCAGACATGGATGGGAACGAGTTTAGTGAGCCAGTAAACATTGACAGGTTGAAGAAGTTTTATGTATGAAAAATAAAAAAGAAAGAGCTCTCTAGGTTGAAAACCCAAAAAGGGCGGCCTAGGCAAAAGTTAGAGCAGTCCGCTAGTCCCGAAAGCCCGAAAGGGCGGGCTAGGCAACAATTAGGGCTAAATGAGAGAAAATCGTCAATTAGAAAACCCGAAATGGCTAGTTGGCAACAGGAGTGATCTTGTGTATGCTGGCTTTATGTTTGGTTGTTCCCCAATTTAATAAAACAGAATTAATGTTAAAATTATTCTATGTGCACTGCTATAAGTATTTGACCAGATATGGATGAAATAAATAAACACAATAGCAAAAGGTGATGACAAATTTTAAATGGAAAAGAAGCATTTTTTATTACTTTAATTATTTTTCATCCTAACAATACACTTTCTAAATTGACAAATGTAAAATCTATGGCAGTCGATAAATATAACGTGCAGGCCAGCTTTGCCTCAGCCGATCCAAGTAGGCTTCAGTCAAGCAAGGCATGTCTAAGTCGAGAGTAAAGTCAGAATCACGAGGCTCAGCTCCATACTGATGGCCAAGTCGGCGAGGATTATAGCATGTACCTTGACGAAGAGCAGCAAGGGGAACATACATCAAGTATGTCCTCATGGTGATACGAGAAATCATCCACCAGGGTACCAACCAACGGATATTGACTTCAGCGCGTGAGTGGATCCAGTCAACCCAGTCAGCATATGAAGAAGCAGGATGGAGTAGCTTCCTAGTAGAATGATTACGTGCCTAATATTTGGCAAAATCCATGGATGGAGTATCAAGCAAGCAAAGATGCTCCTGAAGCCAAATCTGTGAAGAAAGAATTAAATTTTAAAAAAAAGTTCGCTAAGTTGAAAACCCGCAACGGCAGCTTAGGCAAAAATTAGGACAGCTTGCTAGTTCCGAAAACCCATATGGGTGGACTAGGTAAAAATTAGAGCAATAAATAAAAGAAAAAAGAAAACCTAAATTGAAAACTGAAAGGGCAGTTAGGGTAATTACCTGAAGCAGCAACGGACTCCCAGTCAGTCTCTTTGACAATTCTGATTTAAATTGGTATAACCCAACTAAGTCTCGGCTAAGATCACAGGTACCGACGACAAGCCTCCTTCCATTTGGTCCATAATATCCAATACCCGTGGATCAATATCACCATCGGAAGAAACAAGCAAGAATTGGCCGAGCAAGAAAAAACAAAGCATGAGTCCCCATGCCTTAGTAGCGCCCAAATGAGAGAGACAAAAGTCAATCAAAGGAGCAAGTAGAATTTTTTCACCTCTCATCAACGGAAGAACTTCGGGTTTTGGAATTTGAAATAACATCTGCATCTTCTGTTGAGTCTTGGAAATCAATGTGGATAACGCCATTTGTTCATTATTTGGATATCCAAGGATGGTCTCAAATTCTTCAATCAAGGGACATATTTCAAAGCCATTAATTTTAAATACCCTAGAATCCGTATCCCAAAAGGAAGCCACGGCATGTAAGAAGGAGTGGTCCAATTTAACATTTTGAAAACACTTTAAAACATCAAGTTTTGACCATGAAATTTGCTTCCAATGAATGACATCCATATTCTTCAATATAATTTTTATCTTCTTTAAATGAAGTTCGGTCATGGTGGGTGAAGGAAGAAAAATCAAAACTATTAAAGGGGGAAAGGGAAAAGTTTTTTTGGTTTATGTATGAAATATAACATGAAAAGTGGTTTATATAGAGGAAATTACCTTTTCCAAAATTGATTTGGTAAAGAATAAGACCATATGGCATAAGGAAAGGAATTAGCAACGAAATTCTTTACCACATTGGAATTGGTTTTAGCAAATGGTGCGGCTATGAAAAGGGAAGTTGTGATTCACTGTTTATGATGTGATAAAAAAAAAAAAGTGGCGCAGCAGTAAAAAAAAGTTACAGTAAAGATGGAAATTGTATTTTTTCATTATTGTACAATATTTTACAATTGCTACAATATTTACATATTACTAAGAGGGTGGTGGTATGTCATCAAATAAAGCCTTGAAAAAGTCATCGCCTGTTGGAGGAGGGGGCAAATCACTCATCCCGAGTCCGCCCGAAGCGGGAGCACCAAAATCCGGCAAGTTACTCGTCCCAGGATCACCCAAAGCAGAAGCACCAAAATCTCTATTACCTTGAAGTTTCGATCTGTCATTGTCCTCATCAGAAGCAGACGAAAGGATCTTATGGTCATCAGTCTAGGGGCCTCTTGATGAAGAAGCGTCGGGATCCCTCATCCCCTAAAATCATAAGTCTCAAAAATTTTATTCAGATTAATGATATAAACTTTCAAAATGAGAAGCCTGTTGACGACTTGCAGCCAACTCTTCTTGAAGTTTTCTATTTTGTTCTTCGAGCATCCGCTGTGAGCCAGAAAGGAAAAAGGTAAGAGCATACATACAGCATAAATTACCATGAAATAAGAAACTTACCAGGTAATTCATATCAATACCCTGCGGATGAGATGACATATCTGGTGGGCTAGAATGAGCAAATGAAGGGGCAGTAAAAGAAGGTCCAGCCTCATGATCAAAAGAACCAACAGCCTGCAACAATTATTAAAGAATCAAAAAAAAAGAAAGAAGCAATTGCAAGAAAAAAAAATGGTAAAAGTTTTACCTGAGAAGTACTAGCTCCGAGATGTGGAACAAATTCTCCTGTATCTCCGTGATGTTCCTCTTCATCTCTACCCTCATTTTCTTTGAGAATCCCCCGTACACCAACAGGAGATACATCAAAGTTCAAGAGCCACCTTTGAATGAAATGGGCATAAAATCCATCGGGTGGATGAAGAAATGACTCAGCACCATAACCGTACTGAGCCAGCCACCATGCATCCTCCGACATCGACATAATATTTAAAGTATATTCTGGGATATGCATCAGGACCCTCCGCTACTCTGGACCGAGAAACCATTCATAAACTCTCTCCCCGAGAAACCAGCCACTAGACACTGGGCCGGCGATGACTCGGCGAGAATGTTGGAAAGACAATGCAGCCCTCATCAAAGGAGACCAGTTTGCTCGCTCTTCTGGGTTCCACCAGGCCAAATTCACCTGCAAAATAACATAAGGTAAGTAAACTTTCACATAAAATTTAAAGTATACTAATGTTATTTTACCTGATCCCAGGTTAAGCGGCTCAACACAAAGCGATGAGTATGCACATGATGAGAGCCGGGAACGTCCACACGATCGGACAACTAGAAATTTAATCTTGGATACCCGATTCTTTCTCGAGAAATACCGGGTACCTTCACGATGTTGTGTTCATATGCCCATACCTATAACAATAACAATAAAGATCAAATTCATGCAAGAAAAGAGTGGAAATTACATTGGTGGAAGAAAGAATACCTCGACAACCGCCATCAAGCCGACAAAAGACTTCTTATTTTGACAAAGTTTATCAAGACCGTGGTAAAGATACGCGGGACCAGCTTCACCCCAGCCAGAAGATGGTACCATTCTAAAATAAGAAAGGGCACTCAACACTGACAAGTGGATGGAGGATTCAGTGCTGCCTAAGATGGTCGACCCAAGCAGATATAACAAAAATCCTCGAGCATACTGTTCGGCCGTGTCTCTGCCATCCCATCCTTCGTAGTTCATCTAATAACTACGGATTGGCTCGATCTTTATCTTAAAAGGCCCTTTATATGATGGTTCCATATCAATTAATTCCTGAATTTCTTCAAATGTTAAAATATCATTGGTCAGAGGAACCGGAACACCATCATATCGAAGGCCGGTTATAGCAGTAAAATTGACCGGACTAATTGTCATCTCTCCAATGGGCAAGTGAAAAGTGTAGGTTGTGTCTAACCATCGCTCTGCAAGCGCCTGGACTATGCTCCGGTCTATCTGATATTCCTCGGATGAAAATTGTAAGATGAACTGCTCAAAGCCACAATCTCGGATAATCCGCCTTACCCGAGAAGGTCGTACCATTGCCGGGCATTGTAAATACATCCTCCAGCCCAAACAACGCAACGATCATGCTAAAACGGAGCCAGATAAGTTAATGCAAGGTAAGTACATACTATCCTAGATTAATTTATTTTTCCTAAAAAAATTTTCTAAAGAAGAATAATATAAAATATAAATAAAAAATAAAGGTAAACACAATAATAAAAAAATAATAAAAATAATGAAAATAATAATGAAAATAATAATGAAAATGATGAATAATAAAAATGAATGAATGAAAAAAAAGGGGCAGAAAGATCAAAAATCAAAATAAAAAAGAGAAAATAATTACCGCGCTCTTTTCAGTGGAACTGCGATGGAGCGGCATCCCGGCCAGTATATCTATATTTTCATCTTCATGATGCCGAATAAACTCCAATAACTCGGTATTAGAATGAGTCCCTGACCTCGAAGCATGCATTGTTTTTGAAAAATATGTGTTAAAATTGAAAGAAATTTGAGAGAATTATAATGTGAAAGTTTTACTGTGAGTAAAATTGAAAGAATCAGCTCCTTTATATAGAGGAACGGTAAGCAAAAAAATAAAAATTCAAAAGTAAATTTTACTATTCGTAAATAGTAAACTTTACTATTTATGAATAGTAAAATTACTATTTATGAATAGTATATTTTACTATTTAGAAATAGTATTACTATTGATGAATAGTAAAATTACTATTTTCAATAGTAAATACTATTTGCTACTATTTTCAAATAGTAAATTTACTATTTATAAATAGTGAATAGTGCATGAACAGTAAATAAACAGTAAATTCAATTATTCACTTTAATCCTTCAAATAATTGCGTGTATATAAATATTTTTACAAGCATGGAGCAAGAAGAAGATATATGCATAAAAATTAGCCAAACTTTTTAAAATAAAAAATTATTAGCTCGGGTCTAGAATTCAAATTTTCCTTAGGTCCAAAGTCTAAAATTATTTCTAAGTCCAAGAACTTAGCTCGGGTCCAGAACCCAAATTACCCTAAGGTACAGAACCTAGAATCTCTTCTAAGTCCAGAACTTAGCTCGGGTTCAGAACCCAAATTACCCTTAGGTCCAGAATCTAGAATCTCTTCTAAGTTCAAAACTTAGCTCGGGTCCAGAACCCAAATTACCCTTAGATCCAGAACCTAGAATCTCTTTTAAGTCCAGAACTTAGCTCGGGTCTAGAACCAAATTATCCTTAGGTCTAGAACCTAGAATCTCTTTTAAGTTCAGAACTTAGCTCCGGTCCAGAACCCAAATGACCCTTAGGTCCAGAACCTAAAATCTCTTTTAAGTCCAGAACTTAGCTCGGGTCAAGAACCCAAATTTTCCTTAGGTCCAGAACCTAGAATTATCCCTGAGTCCAGAACTCGAATCAGGTCCATAATCCAAATTTTCCTTAGGTCCAGAACCTAAAATTATCCTTGAGTCTAGAACTCAAACTGGGTCCAGAATCCAAAACCTCAACCATCTCAAAAATTAAGTCTTATTGCTTTTCACTCTCTTTCACTAAAGTCTCAGATCATTTAAGCAGGGGGGCAAACTGTAAACTCTTAATTTTTTACTCAATCCGATCCGATATATTTTAATTAGTCCAAAATAATTTTTGTATTGTCCAATATATTTAATTAGTCCAAAACAATTTTTGCTATCTTAATTAAATAATTTTTGCTTTAGTATCTAATTTTTATTAATAAAAAATAAAAATAAACAAATAAAAATCAAAAAATAAAAATAAAAATCGGCTACGAAAAAATCGTCGCCGAAAACCAGCGCGCGGGACGAATGGAGTTTCCTACGGGCGAAAAGGCCATGCTATTTGGCCCGCACGAAAATGGCCCGCAGGCCAGTCCCTCGCCCCTACCGCAGCCAACTACGGTAATTTTTTTTTTCGCCAGCGCATTTTATCCGCAGCAGTTTTTTTTCCCCAGTGAAATTTTTTCGACTCAAATTTTTTCGAAACCTAATGCAATTAGGTTTCGGTTTCCTTTACTTATCAATATTATATTCCATGAATAATTAGGAATGAACCATAAAATTCTTCTATAAATAAGACCAAAAACAACACAAAAAAGGAAAGAAATCGGAGGAGAAATTGATCAAAAATTAGATCCAAAACTAAGTAGGAAAGGCATGAATCAAGCTGATTTTTTGAGAGAGCAAAAAAACAATTCAAGCAATTCAAAGGCAGCAAAGCTTGTCTTTGTTTTTTTTTATTCATCCAAGAAGAAATTTTTGGTGGAACCAACAAACAAAGGTATGCATAAATTGTTTAAATTCTATTCTTCACAGTAGCTAAATCATCCCTTTGTTTCTTTTAATTCAAAAACCCTAGAACCTCAATTCACTTTTTCTAAAGTTTGAAAACCTTAATTCGTTGCTTTATTTTCTAAAAAGTTTAAAGTTATTATTTTTGTTTCTTCAAAACCTCAAAACTAAAATTTATTTTCCAAATTTTCAAAACCCTAAATTGGGTTCTATTTCTTTCCAAAAGCCTTAAGAACTTCTTTTTTGCTTCTATAAACTTTAAATCATTTTGTTTATTTTCATAAAACTTCATAAATTTATGAATTGATTTCCAAATTCTAAAAACTAATTCATTCTCTGAAACCCTAAATCAAAAATCCTAAAACCCTAATTCAACTCCAAAAACCAAAACAGTGAACCCTAGTCCCCCTTAAAATCTAAACCCTAAAGTTTTCTAAACCCTAATCTTTTAAAACTTTAAAAAACCATATAAACATAAATGTTATAATTTTACACAATAAGCTTAAAAACATAATTCAGTAGCTAATAGTCATAATCTAAATTTTTTAAAGTGTCCAAACCCTAGTTTCATGATTTCACCATTCAAACACTAATTTGGTTAATCAAAGAATTTTATCAACCTTTTAAAACATAAAACTTTAATCTATTTTAATTCCTTTAAAAACTCACAGTAGCCTAATTTCATAAATTCCAAAACCCTAAACACATGAAATAAAGAATCTTAAATAGAAATAGTAGCCCTAATTTGAATTTTTATTTGCCTTATTCAATTTTATATTTGATTATGCTTTGATTTATTTTATATGCTTCAATTTATTTAAGTTCAATTCTTGGTTTATTTAGTTTATCATGGATGGATGTTTACTTTCTATTGATATTTAGTACTTTTGATGAATGATTTATTTATTATGAATGGTTATTTACTTTTATCAATTTATTTATGTTTCCACTTGGTGGATACCTCATTAGTTAAATATCATGTAATTTAAATTATTTTTCTATTTTAGAACCAATGTAAAGGACATGTTTCTACCTATTGGTGGGTGTCCTATTTAGGCACGGGATGTAAGGTCATGTTTCCATCCTCGGATGGGTGTCCATTTATTTATTTTGCTTGGACATTATTTTGATTTTCAATATATTGATGCTTTATTTTCATTATTGTGTGTAATATGGATAATATTGTTATACTTAAGAATTTTATAATATTAAGACCTGTAAAGGAGGCCAGTTCCAATGAATCGGGCATTGTGGGGGTGCTGGGCCATTTCTCACCTTCCCCATACGTACCTAACTTTCCGAACCCATTAGGGGGTTGGGGATTCCTTAGAAATCGAGTCATCCGCCCCTTTCTTTTTTCCCAGCCTGTCCAGGTGGCGACTCCATTTTCTCCGGACTTAGGTCCGTGTTCTCTAAGGCCCCGAGCCTAACCATTCCATCGGGAGTGGGGACAAAAATCCCCGCTCACAAGGTGCCTCAAAGCTACATAGTTAATGAAAACAATTGTTTTTATACCTATTAAATATAATCTAAAGTTCTCAAATGCAAAAAAAAAAAAATTTGCCAGGAGCTCCTTTTCAATTGTGTTATAGTTCACTTATAGGTTTGTGAGAGTGTGACTAGCATAGTAAATAGCTCTAAAAACTTTCTCACTCCTTTGCCTAAGGATAGCTCTAATTGTATAATCACTTGCATCACACATAAGTTTGAAAGGTTCCCTCAAATCTAGTGTTATTATTACTGATATTGTCACTAGTTTCTCCTTCAACACCTTAATGGCCTGCAAACAATTAGTATCAAATTCAAATTTAGCATCTTTCAAAATCAAATTACTTAAAGGGTTAGCTATCTTAGAAAAATTCTTGATGAATCTTCTATAGAAACCTATATAGCCTAGGAAACTACGAACAACTCAGACATTTGTTGATGGTAGTAATTTTGCTATCATCTCCACTTTTACTTTGTCAACTTCAATTTCTATCTTAGAAATTTTATGTTCAAGAACTATTCCTTATGTCACCATATGTGAACCCATATTTTTCTGCACCTTATACTAAAGTTCATTTTTTTGTGATTCCAATGCATTAAGAATCACATCAATTGGACGTTGAATGGTCCCAAAATAAGATTTGAAAGTCAAGTGCACAGGAAGCCGATACTAAGTAGTCACCGGTTAATGCCAATGGTCACCAATCTGTTGATCTGTGACCATTGTATCTCTAATCATCAAAAGTCTAATCGATGACCAATCCTGTGACCTGTGATCAGTGTAGACCCTTAATTTTGGCCCTGACTAGTCCGTTGCCTGAGTCATAAACTTTTTTATTAGATGGTATAATGGTTGAACCTTTAAAACCCTAAATATGTTTATTTTGGAGGTTCAATCGGGTCTAATTCAATGTTAGGGCATTCGGGGGTGTATCCAAGTGAAACTGGGCCTTCAAACTCAATATGGGTAGCCCATATCGAATTGGGATGCCCTAATTCGATATGGGATAGTCTCATATCGAATTGAGAAGCCCCATTTCAATATGTGAGGCAGCCCCATATCAAAATGGGGCTCTCCCACTTTGATATGGGGCAGTTTTTAGAGGTACTGCATGTCAAATTTAATTGCCAATTCAATATGGACTTTGATTCCATGTCGGATTAGGGTTAATTTAATTTGATATGGTCTCAGTTTGCCTTGGTTTTAATCCGACATGGTGGTGGTTTGTGTCAAATTTAAAAAATCATTAATTCGATATGCATCAGGAATCCGTTTTTAAAATGGGAAGGTTTCACGATGTTAACCTAGCATGCTCATATAAATAATAGGTTTTAAAACCTTCAGAAGGGACTTTTTTTGGGAACTTCAGCAGACTTCAGCAACGATTGAGTAACATTCAACAAGGATTAGCAACCTCACAGAGCAACATCTTGATCAAGAAAAGGAAAAGCAACGATTAAACACAGAGAACGTTATCAAACAAGGTAGTGGATCACTGTCTTGGTTTATTCAACCAAAAGTTCTAAGTTGGTGCAGGCAAGAGTGTTGTATCAACGTTTAATTTTGGTGGAATCAACAAACAGAGTTTTGAAACTCTTTATCTAATATGTTCTAATCTATTTTAAAGTTCCAGTGGCTCATCCTAAATTATTTCGTCGAAATACTTTACTTTGTTATTCGTTATTTTGTTCTTTTATAAAATATTCAATAAAGTCATTTAACAATCTAACCACCCACTAGTTTACGTCCAATATTTATTTTATCATCATAAGTAATCTATTTAATCAAATTATATTAAATATCTAATATCAAAGTAGCTAAGCAATTGTTTATTTTTCAAACCCTAAACTATTATTTTTTAAAACCTTAATTTGTATAAACATAAAACCCTAGCTTACATAGAAACCCTAATTTTCCAATAAAACTATATCATGTAAATCATTTACCTTTCGGGGCCGCTACCCCCTTGATACCCTCCCGCTAACCGGCTAGCTACACCGCCTTAAGTGCGACTCTCGTCGTCACGCCCTATATTTCTTTAATGGATAATATTAAGATGTGTTTGTTCATTTTCTTTTTAATTATTCAATTATTTTCATATATGTTGTATTATTTTTTCTTTGCTTTATTCTTTTCCTTAGATTTATATGTATTTTTAAATAGACTTGTAAAAGGCATGTTTTCATCTAGTGTGGGTGCCTTGTTTATTTAGTTTATGTAATTCAATTTATTTGAAGACTTTGGGACAATTATAAGGGACACGTTTTCACCTTTGGGCGGGTGTCCTGTTTTATTTATTTTCTTTATGAACATTTAAAAATTGTAAGGGTATATTTTCATCTAAGGATGGGTACCCATGTTATTTTGTGATGTGCTATTTTATCTTATTTTATGAATGAATCTATTTTATTAATAAATTGCATGTAGTATGGATGATATTATAATATTTAAAAATTCAATAATATTTAGACCTGAAAGGAGGCCGATTCCAATGAACCTGGAGTTATGGGGTGCCGGGTCATTCTCACATTCTCCACGCATACCCAACTTTTCAAACTCAATAGGGGGTTGGGAATTTCTTAGGAATCAAGTCATCCACCCCTTTCTATTTTTCTGGCCCTTCCGGGTGGCGACTCCATTTTCTTTGGGTTTAGACCCATGTTCTCTAAGGCCTTGAGCCTAATATTGCCAAAGTCGCAAGAACCATTCTACATGGGAGTGGGGCGAAAATCCCCACTCACAATCAGTCAGACCACCGGTGACCAATCCACCATCAGCAATCGCTCTCACTGACGATGACCTCCAGCAGCCCAGCGGTCTTCCTGTGCCTAGATCCTCATGCTTATAAATATTGAGGTCCTTTCACTCTTAAAACAAAATAAAAACACATGAAAACATATAGAAATACACTTGAAATTTTTGAGAGGTCATCAAATTAGCTCTTTGCTAAATTTTCAAGGTCTTTGCTTAAATAATTCAATAATCAAGGCTATCGTCAAAGATTTTTCATTAAAATATTTGAATTCTCCCCTCAAATCAAATTATCAAAATCACCAATCAAAGTTCCTTCTAAATCATCAAGATCACCAGGTGCACAATCCATTATTGAAAGTCTTAAAGGTTGAATTTCGGTCAGGCAAAAAGGCATTAGAATCTCCTTCTCTAAGAAAAGTGCGCTCTAAGAAGGTATAATTTTTTGTTCTTCCTATTTAAATTTTTAATCCATGTTTGACATGCTCCATAAACCCTAAAATGAATTTTAGGTAAAAGCAGTCAATCCTTTTATTAAATTGAGCCTAAATGCAAAACTTAGGTTCTAATCAATTCACATAATTCGGCCAAATTATCTTTGTATCAAATTAAGCATAGATGCAAAACTTAAGTTATAATCAATTCATATAATCATTCGTGTTTTTGGCGTGTTGATCCTAGATGCGAAACTTAGGTTATGATCACCTCACATAAAAAATCGAACAAATATTTTCAAGCCTAAAATCAATAACTAGTTTGTAACAATCAATCAATTTTTTTTCAAACCTCAAATAGTAATTGGTTTGAGTTAGTCTTAGACCCTACCTTTAGGTTAACCAGAACCTTAGAGTTAAGCCACCAACCCCTTTTCGCACAATTGCAAGTGGACAGAATTGCATAAGGCTATAATTCCTGTACCAAAAGGATATGCAGGCTTGTTTGAAATTTCATTTTAGACAATTAAGCCCATAACCCTCGCAAAAATTTCACTTTAGACGATTGAACCCATAACCCTAGCAACCCTAGGTCCATTTCATGTATAATATTGTTCATTATAATGATATACTCTATTATTACTTTAAATGCTTTCTTTTGGGGAATGTGTGCTCATTCTATCACACATAAGGGATAAAGGTGGGATCCCTTTTTATAGTAATAATTGATTATTTCATTTTAATATTGTTTTTACCTAATAGATGTGAATGAATGGATGTCATGCATTTATAAATTGTTCATACATAATACTAACTACCATGCATTTGATAATTGTCATCATGAAACCATTTTGCAAATCTTAGTTTAAGTTACAAATAAATTTAATTACTTAAGATGAAAACCTAGTATTGGACACATCCTTTGGTTTCGACTAGTGCTTTTTCCTAAAAATGAAGTCATAAGGGGTTTTTCCATTAAATTTTCCTCTACAATAAATTTAAAGTGGTTACTCTCCTCAAAACTCATGCTTACCGATAAACAAGGACCGAATGTGCCGATTTTTATAAACCGAACCCAAATGAGCATTTCAATCCCACCGCAAATTGGATAGGTGCTCGAGGGAGGCTTTTACACCATCATCCAAGAAAATTTTCACAAATTTCTCAATCATGTCATGAAAAATAGACATCACACACCACTGAAAATGTAGTTTAGTGAATTGGACGACACAATAGTCATAGATGCAGGTGAAATTAAGTTGTTTTCTCTTAATCTTTCGAGACGATAGGAATTTGAAAAATACCTAGAATAACCATTTAAAAAGCAATAAAACCTATTACTTGCTAATCTTTCCAACATTTGATCCATAAATGGTAAAGGGAAGCAATATTTACTAGTAACTAATTTCAATTTTCTATAATTTATGCACACTCTCCACCTGGTTACCATCCTAGTAGGGACAAATTTATTATTTTCATTCTTAGCTGTTGTTATACCTCCCTTCTTATGAACTACTTGAATAAGACTAACCTAAGAACTATCAGAGATAAGATAGATAATACCTACATCAAGCAACTTTAATATAATGTTTGAAATTTTTAAGCAGTGATTTTATGAATTATATATATATTAGACTGTGCATGATGTTGAAAGGGACCTAGGCATTCAAAATTGATGGAAAAATAGGGTTGGTTAACCCATATATAGTTGAAAATTTAAATTTGTGTATGAATTTATTTGGTATTTTTGAAAAAGAATTTAAAAGTTGTAAAGATTATAAAAATGTCTGTGTGGCCCTAAAGTAAAATTTTACTATAATTAGGATAAGTGATATTGGTAATGGAGCTTTAAAATTAATTAAAGTAATTATTTTTATAATTTTACAGAGTTAAAGTAGGATTAAGAAATAATTAAAGAAAATAGGTATACCGAAGCAAAGATATGAGTACCACATATGATCACCACCTTAAATTATATTAAGTAGCTTTGACCTCTTTATTTCTTTCTTCTTCTTCTTGGCTGACATACTCCCATATCCACCACCATAACTTCTGTAATATTCCCATTTTAGTGCACATTGGAGTAATTGATATGGAGGATTAAATAGGTATGATGGGTAGAGAGAAATATAAGATGAACATATTGTGGATATGAGATATATACATATTATATACTTAAAATATACATGAGATATATATAAAATATACATATACATAAAATATATCACGCATATATACAAAGTATAAAGTTGTGCTGGAAAAGTAGCTAATAATAATAATGAGAGAGGAAAAGTTGTGTTGGTATAGTCTCTCATAGTTCGAACAGGTTGTTGAGCATCTCTAGCACCATCATTATTTTTGCCTAATGGAAGTATGCATTGATTATCATCCATGTTAGGTTGACGGTTTTCCCTTCTCCTTAAATGAAAAATACGCTCATATTTCGGATCAAAGTTTGCTAATTGTCCCCAAGAAAATTTGGTCATACACTAGAAAGGAATATGAAAAATGAAGAATTTAAACAAAATTAAAAATAAAATATTAAATTAGCAGCTAAAAATAATATAATAATTTTCAAATAAATCTTTAGTCCCCGATAATGGCACCAAAAATTTGATGCATCCCAGTTAACACTAATCTAACATCCCAACAGCTCTGGGCTTACGACTCGGTCTTTTCACCTAGCCCACTTCAAGGGACTGCTACAGTACATCATGGTACCACAGCAGAATTTATTTATTTGGCTCAATTAAGAGTCACCTTCCTCGTTTTGATTCCAAAACCTCCTTAAGAGAGTCTTTATCCTGAAATGAGTACCATTCCTTCTACTCCTTTTTAACTATAACATCCCAATGGCCTTGGGCTTAAGACTCGGTCTTTTCACCCAGCCCGCTTCAAAGGACTGCTACAGTACCACTTTCCCTCACGGTTTCATGGCAGAATTTGTTTATTTGGCCTAAGTCAAGAAATGGTACTCGTTTCAGGTTAAAGACTCTCTTAAGGAGGTCTTGGGATCGAAACGAGGGAGGCGGCCCTTGACTTGGGCCAAATAAACAAATCCTGCCATGAAACCGTAAGGGGAAGTGGTACTGTAGCAATCTCTTAAAGCGGGCTGGGTGAAAAGACTGAGTCGTAAGCCCAGGGCCATTGGGATGTTACAACTAATAAGTGTACTAGTCATATCATTAATATATATTCGTCAATCCAGATACCGTGAGGCCTAGCCCAAGCATCGATCTGACTCGCTCTGGAATTGGGAGCCAAACTATTCATTTGGGCTAACTCTCATACGATACTACTATGTACAGTCGCCAGTTGGTTTGGTAAGCACGAGTTTAGAGAAAATGGTATTTTCTATTTTGTGAAAATAATTTACTTTACTTTTGCTATGAAAAAGAGGAAGTAACTTTTATTTTTAAAAGCGTAAATTAGAAAGTCATCGCCTTAGTTTATTTGTTTGAAAAAATTAAGAAAAAAACTCATTTAATTGACTCCATTAAATTTGGTTGATTTTTACCCAAAAAAGACATTAGTCCATAATCAATCACGATGGATCCCGCGCTAAGTCTTCATATCAATTTTAATAAAAAAATAATAATTTTTCTCTCTTTGATTGATTTTAACCTTTTTGGTTGAGAAAAATATGATTTCTATGGTTTATGACATAATTAATCAAGGATGACATAATCATGATGCATGAACATATTATAGCATAACATCTACAAAATACAGTATGGAAGATAATTATTACAACTTTACCAAAAATAATATTTCAAGGAAGCTTCGACTCTAGCTCTTATGGGTTCTATATCAAACATAAATCTCCAACTAATTAATTAATAAAAAAGAAAGACAAATAAAGCAATATGATAACCATTGCAAAACTCATCAAATTTGCAATGGGGCCAAGGATTTCAAGAAAATAAAGAAGGAGAAATAAAGAAATAATAACAAAAATTAAAATAAAAAAAACCGGTTAGGTTATTTAGGCATGGGCTCGCTATCCGGAATAATATTCTGAGTGTACCTGCATATCCCGTTTAAATGGGAACCACGATCGTCAGTAGTTCATGCCTTTGATTGCAAAGGGCTTAAATAAACTAATTTTTAATTAATTAATTACCGAATGAAAATAATGCAGAAAATAAAATAATACCTTGGGTGAACATTTCCTCTTGATGAATGGCTAGAGGGCTTTGCAACTTCGTAACTCCACTTGCATGAAAAATTAAATGAAATTAATTAATGATAGTGTAAGAAATTAATTGCAATAAAAGAAGAAAACTTAATATCTTAATTAATTTTTAGTTTAAAAGCAATTCGACAGAGTTTCAACGTCCAAAATTGGAATTCTCAAACAAGAGGGGAAAACTACTATTTATAAAAGCCGGATGAGACATTTAAGTTGCATGCCATGTCCAGTCAGTGCGCAATGCAGCAGTTCTCGAGTGGCAATGGCCACGCCCTAGGACTGCCTATAGAGCGACCACAATTTCTTTTAATGCAAAAATATTTTCCTAATAATTTTTCTAATTTTTATTTTTCTAATTTTCTGAATTATGTGCAAAATTAGGAGTTCACATATATCGTCCCACAAAGGCAAAGTTTAAAAGCCACTTATTATATTAAAATACTAGTATTTGAGAAATAATAATTGAAAAAAATAATTAAAATTAAATTTTAAACTAAATTAAATTTGCAGAAAATTTAATAAAATTCAATGAATGAAGAATAAATCAATCAATAAAAACGTATTAATAAACCAATTAATAAAGACATCTTAGAGTCCAAAATCTCCTTAAACTTGCATAGATATCAATATTGATTATGAAATTTGAGATAAAACTGACGGGTTGATTCTAAAATCTGATTATTTTTTTTTCAGGCACATAACCTTTCAAACTAACTAAACTCTTTTTTAGACATTTTAATATTAATTCGTATAACAATCAAACCCAATCTATTTGATCTTATTCAAGAATAAGAACATAAGCCACAAGTCAATTTTAGATTATCTATTTGAACAAATATTCAATCTACCTATTACACAAAATTCTAACAATCATGAATTTAAATTTTATTGATTATCAACCTTAACTTCTCTATTCGACATATCATTAAGAAATCAATTAATAAAATCACAAACCCAAACATTAAGAACAATGAATTTGTAAAAATCAACTCAAATCTCATGAATCAAAATCAATATCCATTTATAGTTTAAGGTACATGTTTCCTATATCAAAAGAATTATACTCCATTGACAAAGCTAGAAAACTAAAACCAAACTTCAAAATAAACATGATAAAAATAAAGTAAACTTTGACTTTGTGTCTTCATCTCAAGCTTGATCTCCTCTCCTATGGAGTTTTTCTTTCAAGAAAGAAAAAGAAGCTTTTCCAACTCTCACACAATGTGTTCTCAAAAAATAGAAAGAAGTCCTATTTATACTGGCACAAATAAAAAAAATATCCTAAATAAGAGTTTCAAGTGAAAAATGAAATAATAAAATAGAATCATAGTGATTTAAAGAATTTGAAATTCTACAGTAAATCGTGCATGTTCGTGCTTTTTCTTGTGCAACAAACTCTAAATTGGAAAATTCTAGCAGCTACATGCACGACCATATGTATATCAATGCAACTGCTTGTGTATCTCTCTGCTCATTATGTTTTAACTCAGCTTCCATTATATTTTCCCAAAATCATCTACAAAACAAATAAATAAATCTAAAAAGCCAATTTGATAAAAAAAAAAAAAACAATTGAAAAGGTAACGAAAACTAAAAAAAAACTAATGCAAATATCATCCTAATTATATATAAAATATACAATTATCAATCAATCACCACTAAAACAGCAATCAATAGTAAATCACTCACTTTCTTCCTCTTGCTATGCTATTGATAACATGTTCCTTCTATTCAATGAGTTATAAGCATGTTTAATTGGGTGAATTTTTGAAATTGAAGGGTTGAATTGAATTTAAAATAATTATAAGGGTTTAATTGATTTTTTGTTGAATTTTAACACTTTCTTTATATGTTTGGCCTATCATAAAATATTATTTTACTGATTGTATGGTGAAGGTAAATGTAAAATTGAGAGATATTTTAACTAATTTATAAAAAGAAATCAAAATATTAATTAAGTTAAATTTTAAGGATTGAATAATAATATTGCCAAAAAAGAAAACAATAACATCAAGTGAATAAGTAATAGTATTAAAATGAGTTGATAGATCGCATTCGTATTAGAGTGACCCACTTCAGTGGCACGATTAAAATTAATATAAATACGACTCATTTATTAATTGTATCAATACGGACACGATATGAAGTTAAATAGATTATATGAATATGATACATATAATATAAAATATTTTTTGAAAATTTTATTTTATTTTTTATTCTATTTTTTAAAAATTTTATTCTAAATTCTAAATTAAAAAAAGTTGTTTAATATAAAATATGAAATATTAAATTATAAAAATTATTTAATTTTAACATTTGATTTGGAAAATGATTTTCAAAATTCATAAAGAATAAAATTTAAAATAATTAATAATTAAATTAATAAAAAATTAAAAATAATTTATAATTAGATAAAATTAATAAAATTTTAATAAGATTAATAAAAATTTAAATAAAATAATATTGGCTTATAGCAAATAATAATAAAATAAAATAGTTTGAGTTGTATTAAAATTATAATATTTTAATTAAATGAGTTATAGCGGATTCGCATGCCAACTAGGAGTGATACAGATAAGGTATCTGCGAAAATTATTATATTCGAATTTAAACCCATTTAAATCTAGATTGCTCAATTATAATTATTATTTTATTATCCGTGCTCATCCTAAATCCCTTTAACATTATCTGTATACTATCCTTACATGCTTAATGACTGTTTTAAGTATAAAAATTATAAATTATAAATTTTTAATTAAATAATTATAAATAAAAAATTAATATTAATATAATTTTATTAAAATAATTCTCAACCATATAATTTTATAATTAAAAATAAAATATAATAAATATATAATTAAAATTTAATAAAATATAATTAATATATATCTGAATTCAAATAATAGATGCTTATGAATATATATCCGAATCCGAACTAAATTCATCATAAATAGTAAAATTTCTATACGTTCCGCTTAAATTTATTTATAAACTAATCATATCTTATATAAACAGATCGGAACAAATTGATTATCCAAAAATATAAAATGAATTGCCATTTTTAATATCAACCTGTTATATAACTGGTTTTTAAAATTATGTTAAAAATAAATTAATCTATTTTTAATACTAATTATTAAAGATCAATTTTAACACACTAGTTTTTTTATATTTTATGTGTTATATTCACGCGCCACAATGTATTTTGACATTCTTTTGTTCAAGAAAGCGAAGAATCTCCGTCTGCCAAGCAGCTAGTTACCTACCCAATCGCCAATTTCTAGTCTTACTTGACCACCGTATCCATATCCAAACCCACAGTGGATTAAGAAATGGAGAGCTCGCCAACGTCCAGCGATGATTTCTCAGTTTTTGTGTTGGCATCTGATTTGGGTATAGATGCTACCCCCTTTTTAAACCGTCAACAACAAGAAGAAGAAGACCAAGAACCTGAAAACTGGCACGATTGCTCTCAATATCTCGTTTCCGATGAAGATTTCTCTGATCTTGATCTTTTGCAATTCTTTCTCCTAGAGGGCTCTGATGAATCAGGAAATCGCATATTTCGCATAGTTGGCAAGTACTTTCCCGGTGAGTGAACCGAAAAAAAACCATTATAATATTTATAACTTTTTTTTTCTCTATATTTCTGTTATTAGGTTTGATGAAATGAATTATTTATGCTATTTTGTTAGCGGATTTTGCTTTCTGGGGCATGTATACGAAAGAAATGGGTTATATATATATTTGGCTGATGAGATGGGTTTAATATGGTCATTGGTTTTTGTCTTTTATTTTAAATGCATGGAGGAAGCATGGTTTATTTGTCTGTTTGATGACTTGAAACATACTTGGAAAGTTGCAATTTTGAATTTTTTTTTTTTTTTTTGGCATGCCTGATTGGTTTACCTAATGTTTTGATACTATAAGCAATTCATTGTGCTATGTGGAAGTACCCAGTGCTGATGTTAGTATTCCGCACGTATGTATTTAATGGTGCTGGATATACCTATCATATATTGTCTTGGTTGTGCATTATTTCTTGTGAAAACTTTCTAGTGCTATTCTTAAATTAATCAAACATTTTCAATAGATCCTTGAAGACTGAAGTTCATTTCAGGCTTATTGAATTAGCCAAACCTTGCTTCCCTCTTCTCTTTTCTGTTGACAATATGCTGCTGTTCTAATTTCATTATCAAAGTGTCCTTTTTGATAAACTACAACATTGGCTGCATATGCTGGTATTAGTTTTCTTCTTTTAGTGACCTAAGTTGAACTCAGCTTATGTAGGTAGAGTCAGTTTTCTTAGAAGAAAATGTAAAGATATAGACTTATTTCTTACTTTCCAATATTTAGTCCTATGACGTTCATCTTTAATACTTTGTTCGGTGAGAGAAATGGAAGCACCAAAAAGTATGATGGAAAGATAGGACAAACAGTATGTTATACTTTGTTTGGTTGTTAATGGGGGATAAGGAAAAAAGTATCTCTCTCTGCTACCATTTGGGCTCCCATGTTGCTATCCTCCCAAATCGGAGGATTTGGAGAGGAAAGTAAGTAACATGTTTTAAAAGAAACAAAGGACGCCAATGTGATTAAATAGATAAGTCATTTCCTTCTTCTCCACTTCCCTTTTTAATAAAATAAGAATTTCTATTTCTTCTGGCAATAAATAAATAAATAAAGTGAAAGATGAGAATTTGTTTTTTCTTTCCTTTCTCTTTCTTCCCTTGCAATTTTACCTTCACCTGCTGACAAACTTTAACCTCAACCTTCAAAGAAACAAAGGACGCCGGTGTGATTAAATAGACAAGTAATTTCCTTCTTCTCCAATTCCCTTTGTAATAAAATAAGAATTTCTATTTCTTCTGGCAATAAATAAAGTGAAAGATAAGAAATTTTTTTTCTTTCCTTTCTCTTTCTTCCCTTGCTTTATTTACCATTCTCGATTTCCATCCTCCCAAGCAAACAAATAAAAATTAAAAAGGATTAAAACTGGTGGAATTTGTTTTTTTTTTAAATGTAAATTCTCTCTACTGTGATTTATTTTCTCAGTTTTTGTTTTTATCATGTTAAGTTTATACCTCACTATAATGTGCTTTTCTCTTAATGGTATGCAGCACAAATTGTTAATGGAGAGCGACTAAAGAAGTACATTTTCCACAAAATATACAGTGAGTTGCCTGGAGGACCATTCTGCATTGTTTACATGCACACTACTGTGCAAAAGGAGGACAACTCCCCTGGTCTAACTATCTTGAGGTGGATATACGAAGAACTCCCTGCCGAGTGCAAGGACAGACTTCAAGTTGTGTACTTTGTACACCCTGGACTGCGCTCAAGGCTTGTCTTTGCAACCCTTGGTCGATTCTTCTTAAGTGGGGGGTGAGTGGTTTTCAGATGTTAAATACTGAGAAATTCAGCCATAGTTATTTTTAATCAATGCTTCATGTCACCTTGTAAGTAAGTATGAGCAGATGACTCTGACAGATTCTAATCTGACCTTAGACATGTATCCAGTGTTTATATATTTTCCTGACTTAAAGCAAACCTGACCTGAACCTAAGAAAACTCTGGTTCATGAGTGAAATGTCGGCTTGGTATAATAAACACTCCAGTAACTTCTTCTGGTTTTTGAAGGTCCTATGAGGATATAACATGGTTTTTTAGTGGTATAGGAAGTTATAAAGGATTAATAAGAGTGGCTTCAGGAATTCCTTAAGAGTTAAATTTACAATTTCCTGGTAGTAATGCTGTCATTCAAATTCTCTCAAGACATTGCTGTTGCTGTAATATCAATATACTGCGGAGAAGCTAAAAGTTATGATGTTAGTGTTGCCAGTAAGTAATTTAAGAATGACTATATTTGTGCAATCACATGTTTTTGATGTGGTGTCTTGTGACATGGAATAAAATATTGGATTTCTTTGTATTAAAATTGATGTCACAAAATTTCTAGGAAGCCTAAACATCCCCACTCAGGAATGATGTGATAGTTGTTTTTATTTGTAGAAGAGTTACTGGCATTTTGTATTGAACACCCATATTAGGGGATGAATATGTTGGACCAGGCAGAATGAACTTTTTGAGTATGATTTTGTCCGATTAATCTTTTTTCATTGGTAGCTTATATTGGAAGATCAAGTATGTAAGCCATCTTCAGTACCTATGGGATGACATTAAAAGGCAAGAGATTGAGATCCCTGAATTTGTTCAGTCATGATGATGTTCTTGAGAATAGACCACTGACGGATTACGGCATTGAACCTGACCTGTTTCAACTAAATGAAGTGCCTAATACAGCCTACTCATTTGGGAGGTATGAACAGAGATGGGCATCAAGGGAATATGCTACTTAGTTTCACCTGTCATTCAGGGAGATAGAAGATACTTACCAAATTGTGCAGTCAGGGTTAAGCTACCATATAAACAACTGAATTGTGCATAGTTACTTGATGTTGTCTCTAGCTTCCTGATCTTGATCTGTGGAAAATGTTTTTTAGTTATCCTTAAAACTATCATGATGTAATGTGTACTAGTTTTGGAGCTCCTGTTTTAGGTAGGTACATTTATCAGTTTCACATGTCATTGCTTTTATTGACTTTCACCTGTTGTTGCTTCTATTGACTTTTGACGGACATCATGAACACGAGTTCAGTTGAAGATGGGACTGATAAGTTCTTAGTTTAGGACTTTTTATGGACTAGATGTTTGGTTGAATCCTGGTTTTGAAAAAAAGATTTGTGTATTTCTTACAAAAAAAAGAAGAAATGGTACCATCTTGGATTGCCTTTTATATTTCCTTATCAGTAAGTTTGAAACTCTACAAATGAGAATATATTCAATTTAGATATTGATTTGAGTTTGAAAATGCTAAAAGACATATCAGGATTAGTATCCATTTATCATTTCCTTGTCCAAATTAACTTGAATCTTGTGTCTTTGGCTATCATTTTTCAGAAATGCAGCCCTGAAAGTGGTTTGTATAGAGGTGCTTTAATTGGCAGCTTTGATATCCTTTTCTGCAGTTCTATCAAGGCATTTTGCAGTGATAATATGGATAGAGGAAAGTGAATTGAAGATGTTATATTTATACATAAATATTAACTTTTTCTAGAAAAATTAAATTCTTAAATATATATGCTCCATTATGTACTTTTTCCGTACTTGAATTTTTTTTATAAAGGACTAGAAAATTACATTCTTATAAGAATATTATATTAAATATATATTAATATTAATATTAATACCACTTAATTATAAAATATTTAAAACAATTTAACTTGCTATATATTATTATTCAAAAAGAAAATAATTACATTATAATTTGCATTTTTTAATTTTTTTATATTTACTTTTAAGAATTCATATATTATATTTATCAATTCCTTTTAAATA
The DNA here is from genome assembly GCA_947685225.1 of Garcia nutans. Taxonomy (NCBI): domain Eukaryota; kingdom Viridiplantae; phylum Streptophyta; class Magnoliopsida; order Malpighiales; family Euphorbiaceae; genus Garcia; species Garcia nutans. The sequence continues at coordinate 6,034,620 of CANTUV010000024.1, read as the reverse complement.
ATATTTTATTGAGTTAATGTGGCTATTATAGTAAATTTTCTTGCCTCATTATTTAAATTTTTAGTCGGTAATCTTTATTTTTTAAAGAAATATTAATTTTGTGTTAGAAAATATGTGGATGACTACTTAATTGGATTAATCGTATTTTATCAGGATTATGATTAACTTTATTCTATTCAGATTATGATTAACTTCATAATAATTGTAATCTTCTATTCTTATCTAAAATCTATTTACACCATTATATATACCTATTATAAATAGTGTATGAGAGACAATTCACGATAAAGAAATTTTTCATATTTCTCTTTCTCTATATATTTGTTTTTATATATTTATAACACAATCTCACCACGAAATTCTATCAGTTTGTTTATTCTAAATATTCAAACTCAAGTAGAGAATATCCTAACCGCATAAAGATTATATCAATTAGAAGAATCAACACATCTCTTTAGCAACATCATTTTTCATATGGATCAAGGTATGCTTTCGCTAATCTCTTCTTTTATATTTTCATTATATTCTACACGGAGAATTATATTATGTTCTTGGATTTGATTAAAAATATGTTTATATATATGTCTATTATTTATGTGATTAATTCCATGTATTTTGATTTGATCAAATCACTACAAAAGGTATTAGAGCTACTCCATTGTAGATTTAAAGTTACAATATTGTTAAGCGAAAAAAAATTACCTTGGTCATTGTCCATTAATTTTCTGCCAATCTTCGCATCTGGTATTCTTGGCCAATTTTCAATTGACTATATAGTTGCCATGATTTATAATTGATGACGAGGTGGACTTTCAAACTCAAGGCTCGGCTAGTAGATTCATGGGTTCAACGACTAGGTGGGATGACCTGCAAGACAAAGAAGAGGCTCGGGCTCTAATGGAGAAACTTTGATGCCTAAGTCAGTGTTCGGCCTTGTATAGACTATAAGTAATCAGTAGTTAGAAGAGAATGGGATGCCTTACCTATAGTATTTTACCTCTGTTTATAGATGGAAGGTGGAAGATGATAAGCTCTGAAGATAGTGAGAGACAAGCTTTGCAGATGGTGGGAGACAAACTCTGTCGATCATGGGAGACAAACTCTGCAGGTGGTTAAGATTGAAGTTGTTTCCTGAATGTGGAAATTTCTGTATGAAAGAAAGGAAAAGTGATCCATAGTAGTGAACGGTGTTCTAAGAACTTCCAGACTCTTCAGTTTGCCTTCAATGCGCTTTTCTTTCTGCAGCTCTTTCAGGAAGTTACCGTTAGGCCTCTAGGAAAGGAGGGGTTCTTTCTTGAATTCCTTCACTTAAGGGGAAGGCTTTGCCTACTTATAGTAAGGAGAGAAGAATTAGAACTCGGGAATTCAATTTGGCCTAGTAAGAAGCCTATGGTGAAAGAGTAGCGGGGATACCACCTGCTTTCAATTTATAAAATTCCTGACTATACTATAATGTACGCGGTAAGCAAAAGAGTGATCCTCGGGGAGAGTTTTCCCGTCATGGCGTGTCAGGAAATATTAGGAGATGTCAGGAATTTGCAAGACACGATGCACTGGTCAACTAACCGAGCCTAAATAATAAGCTCGGTAGAAGAGGATTCTACCAATCCCGTATATCGAGTCTGAACAAAATGCATGGCTCGTTCCAAACTATCTAAGTCTCGATATAATGTTGTGGTCCGGCTCAATTGCTTATCATCGATCTATGGGTATACACCACTATTCCCTCCCTGTTATGCTGGCATTTATGCCAGCCACTTGTTGGAAGGAGTGTGGGCGCATTAGCGCAAAAGATTGATGTGGCGGCTCAAAAAGAGCATGGCAGGAGCAGAAAATTCAAATTTTGAGTTTCTCACGCAAGGTATTAATTGTGTCGGTTCAGCTTTCAATGCTCCTCCTATATAAATGAGGGAGAAGAGAGTAAAGATAGCTACTAAACCTCTTAAGTAATAGCTCGGGTGCTCTGATAAATTGTGTGAGTTCATAGCAGTGGCACGGTGTGGAACTGCTTGTGAAGCTTCTCAACTATATCGGTGAGGGCTCCTTGTCTCTTTGCATTATGAGTTCGAGTAGTGTTGTTTCCATAGATTATAGAGAGATGAGTTCCAGAGACAGTAATGAATCACTGGAAATTGTTCGAGTGAGCTCGGTTGAGCAAGCTCATCATAGTGCTGAGGGAGATGTTAATAGTGGGATTATACCCATGGCCAAGCTGGTGGAAACACTAGAAAGAGTTACTGTAGCTCGACCAGGCCCCGTTGAAGAAAAAAGCAAAGGGAGGATGAGGAAGATCATATAGTCGCAGAAAAGGCTCGGGTTAGGAATATCAGTTCTTGCCTCAGCACCGCAGATCTAGATAGCATTCACGATAAGTATCAAATACCTTCTGAGTATAAGATGTATGCTCCTGGTGAGCATACTCTCGCGATGGACGACCCTCCCGCTGATCATCTTATGTTGTACGAAGAGGATCTGAGATCCGGGATAAGGCTTCCCATGCGGCCATTCATTCTGGAGTTCTTGGAGTTCCACGATCTGGCCTCGGGGCAGCTAAGCCCGAATGCATGGCTGATGATGGTTGGGTCCAAGATTTTATGCGGGCTACTAGGGATCCCTCCCTCTGTTTGGGTGTTAGGCTCCTTTTCAGTTTTGAAGCTGCAATCCCAAGCAGATGAAGATTTTTTCTATTTGCAAGGGAGGCCTGGACGAGGACTATTCTCCAAAAAATCAAACTCTGTAAAGAATTGGAAGGATCTGTTCTTTGTTGTAGAAAATGAGAGAGGCTTTGGATGCCGAACCAACTAGGTTTATACGTGCAATAGTCATGTTATAAATGTAAAGAACCTCGGTCCAGAAGAATGGAAGTATTATGAACAGATTAGGCAGGACGTTCTAAGAGAGAATATGAATGTCCTTCATCTTATAAGAGAGTATTTTTCCCCTATTCGGGGCAGTGAGGGAGGCTAATCCCTCTGACCGGGCCAGTACATTTTTAACTTTGAGTTTCAAGTTTATAATGTTTGGATTTATTTACTCAAATTGTTTTGTTTTTTCGTAGAAATGGCAAAAGGTTCTGCGTCGGAAGAGCTCAAGCGCATCGTGGAATAAGTCGCTGAAAGCGAGGCGCGAAAAAAGGTTTGGCACGATAAGGGGAAACACTGGGAGGCTAGTGTTCCCAGTCGAGACTCTTAGAGGGGAAAGGCGCCCGAAATCGGGATTGTAGGTCCGGTTGCTTTGAGTGTCAGTTCGACTGAGATATTGTCCGGCTAATACAGTTCCATGAGGCTGGCTACTGCATTGGTGGAGAGACTCAGCGGTCCTCACCAATCCGAGTTTTCTATAAGAGATCCTCCCGTGCAATGGGTTTTGTCTGTCATTCTAGGGGGAATGGTCCAAGAGAGGCGGGAGCACCTTCAGATGGATACGACGGCTCTAGCCTCAGAGGTTTGGGTATCTGTGACCTCGGTAAGTACGTTTAATATGTTTATTGATTATTTTTGTGTTAATATTGAATGAATTAATCCTGAATAAATTTTGTTTTTCTTTTTATAGATTGCTCAGCTTTACCATGATACTGCCAAGCAGCTAGTTAGTGTGGCAATAAATTTTCATCACGCTCGTCAGGAATTTGAGCAGGCGTGCAAAAGAGTGGCCGAGTTTAAAGACTTATATTGGATGATCAATATTGATATTGACCAGTTGGCTGATGAGCCTAAAGAAGAGGATGATGAAGAAGCGGTGGTTGATGCTGCTCCAGATAATGCTGGGGACAATGACACTAGTTGAGCCTTTGTCCCTTTTATTTTTTATTCAATCTATTTTTCTTTGCTCGATACAGAGCTTTTTTTTTTTTTTGGCTTGGTGTAGAGCTTTTTGTATAGCTTTCAGTAGGTCTATATGTAAGAGGGTGGTCCTCGGGTTGCTTCTATAGATCAGCCTTGGTTTATATGTAAATAAAATTACTTCAATCGGTTTTTACGATGCTCATTGTAGAGTTTAAATTCAAATTAGAACCTTAAAAACTTCTATAATTTACCCGAGTTAATTTGGACAATTCGCCTCATTAGGCTTGACCGAGTATTCATATTTAACATCGATACGAGAAGTGTGGTAGAAATGCTTTTAAAGATTGTACAATTGGAGTTCTACCATATGGGCGTGGTTGATGCGCGAAGTTTGGTGCACAGTAAGTGTGCGGCTATAGTGCTCAATTAGAGTGTTAAAAGTGGTTGCACATTCAGTGCTGCAATGGTAGCACGGTCATAGTGCTGAAATGGACAAGTAGTTCGGATAGGAAGTTCTGTTTTGTGTACATTTAGTCAATGCTTGAGATTTCTCCTTTACTATGCATGTTCAAATGCACTGTTTAAAGCATTTTATATAAGAAAAGGTTATTGAAAATACTTCTTCAAGTTGTCAGCATTCCATGTTCTTGGCACTTCTTTCCCGTTCATTGTCTGAAGCTTGTAGGCTCCACACTTTAGTATCCCAGTTATCTTGTACGGACATTCCCAATTCGCACCTAACTTTCTTGCTCATACCACTCCATGTGTTGAAATGACCCTTCTTAGCACTAGATCGCTTGTGTTGAATTGCTTGTGTCAGACTCTCTTGTTGTGAAAACTAGCAATTTGAGCTTTGTAGGCTTCCGCTCTAATCGCAGCTTGCTCTCTTTTGAACTTGAGGATGTCCAGGTTGTATTTGATGTCTGAATCTTGATCTTCTGAGTAGTTGAGGGTTCTTCCTGATGGGATTTCGATCTTGATTGGGATGACAACCTTTGTGCTGTAAGCCAAAGCGAAAGGGGATTTTCCTATGGCTGTCCTGGGTGAGGTGAGGTAAGCCCATGAAACATTGTATAGCTCCTTCGTCCATGAGCCTTTAGAGTCATTGAGCCTTTTTTCAATCTTGCAACTATAGTTTAGTTTTCACTTCTATTTGTCCATTTGATTGAGGATGATATACTAAGGTGAACCTGAGGTCTATCTTCAGCTCGGCGTAATACTTCCTGAAAGGTCTGCAATCAAACTATTTGCCATTATCAGTATCAAGACATAGGGAATGCTAGATCTGGTGATTACTAACTTCTGAAAAAATTTGATTATGGATGCTTGAGTGATGGAAGCAACAGGCTCGGCTTCGACCCATTTGGTAAAATAATCAACTGCCATAATTAAGAATTTTCTCTGTGCTGTAGTCTGAGAAAAAGGTCCCAAAATGTTTATGCCCCACTGAGCAAATGGCCATAGACTTCTAATAGGTCTTTGTTCATTGGCGGGCTAGTGCTGTAGATTGGCATGTCTCTGGCACTTGTCACACTTCTGAACAAGATCTTTTGCATCGTTGTCCATGGAAGGCCAAAAGTATTCTTGCAATAGTGCTTTCTTTGACAAAGCTCGGGCCCCTTCTTGTGCTCCACAAATCCCTTCATGTATTTTTCTGAGCAAACAATCGTCCTCCTCCTCAAACACACACCTGCTCCAAGGGTGGGAGAAAGACCTCCTGTATAAGACCCCATCATAGATCGAATATAGACTGGGTTTTCTTACTATCTTCCTGGCTTCTACCGGATCTATTGGAAGCTCTCCATAATCAAAGAACTTGTAGATTGGCAATCGCCATCCATCTAGGGGTTCTGCTACCAGGGTTGAAGTTTCATCAAAGATGGGTCTTGTAATGGTTTCTGTGAGGACTTCGTAGTCAGGGGCTCCCTCTTTTGCAGTCATAGCTTTAGCCAGCCTATCAACATATTCATTCTTTTCTCGCACTATCTGATAGAACTCCCAAGAACAACCTTGCCTCTCTATAGTTGAAAAAAGCTTCGCTATGTATTCCTTATAGTGGGCATGTTCACATCTCGAGTCTCATACTTTCCTGTTAACTGGCTGACAACCAGCTGGGAATCAGATAGGATTTGGAGACAGCAAAGTCGAACCTTCAAGGCAAGTTTCAAGCCTAAACAAATGGCTCCGTACTCCGCTGTATTGTTAGAGGCCATAAAATCAAGTCTGGCTAAATATCTGATAATAATTTTCCCCAGGCCTTTGAGGATAACTCTGATACCAGATCCTTCTCCATAAGATGCTCCATCTACATTCAGTACCTAAGCCTCTTTGAGAGTTGACTTGCAGGGTTGCTCATAGAGCTCTGTAATAAAGGCTGTCAAGACTTGAGCCTTCATTGCTCTTCTTGGCTCATATCAAATATCAAACCTTCCAAGTTGGGTTGCCCCATTCAGTGAGTCATCCCAAAGTTTCTAGTCTCTATAAGATCTTTTTGAGGCAAGTGTTTGTGCGTACAATGATGGTGTGCATGTCAAAGTACGACAATAGTCTATCTGAAGCGGCTTTCAAGGCCAGTGATAATTTCTCCGAGGGGGAATACCTTAGCTTGGGACCCTTCAAAGTGTGGCTGGCATAATAGATAGGGTACTACTAGTTACTTTCTTCCCTGATCAAAACCGAGCCCACAGCGGCTGGCGAGACTGAAAGGTATAAGAACAATGGCTTGTTGTGAATTGGCCGACTAAGAAGGGGGGGTGAACTCAAGAATTCCTTAAGCTCGAAAAAATCTTATTGACATTCCTCAGTTCATTGGAATTGCTTCAAGCCCTTTAGGATCTTGTGGAACGATAAATATCTTTTAGCCGAGCAGGAGATAAACTTGCGGAGAGCCGTGATTTGACCATTAAGTTTCTGGACCACTTTGATATTCCTGGGAGCTCCATCTCTAAGATAGATCGGATCTTCTTTGGATTAGCCTCAATCCCTCTCTTCAAAATCATAAACCCCAAAAACTTTCTTGAATGAACCCCGAAGACACATTTCTCCAGGTTAAGTTTCATATTTGCTTGCCGTAGTATTTTAAAAATTTCTGATAGGTCCTGGAGATGCTCCACCGAAGTCTTTGACTTGATAATCATATCATCAACATATACTTCAATGTTGTGGCCTGTTTGCCCCTGGAAGAGCTTATTGATGAGTCTCTGGTAAGTGGCTCCAGCATTCTTGAAGCCAAAGGGCATGACTTTGTAATAGTAAGTACCGTTATTAGTCACAAAAGAGGTTTTGATTTGGTCTTCCAGCTTCAAAGGAATTTAGTGGTACCTAGATGAGACATCAATGAAGCTATACTCCTCGTACCCTGTGATGGAGTCCATCATACGATCAATGTTAGGCAGAGGATAAGAATCTTTAGGACATGCTCGGTTAAGATCTGTAAAGTCTATGCACATTCTCCATTTTTCGTTAGGCTTCTTTACCAGGAATACATTCGCTAACCAGTCTCGGAATAGGATCTTCCAAATGAACCCTGCCTTCAAAAGTTTCTCAACTTCTTGCTCGGCTGCTAGCTGTTTCTCCGGCCCCAAACTTTTCCTCTTCTACTTGACTAGGGAGGCATAAAGATTTAAATGCGGTTCATGCATCATAAGCTCGGGTAAGATACCCTTAACATCAGATGGAGTCCATGCGAAGATATCCTCATATTGTTTAAGCACATATGTAAGAGAAAGCTCCGTTTGAGGGCTTGAGGAACTCGCAGCCTTTAACGTTTTACCAAATGCAAGATCAATGTCCTTCAGCATATCCCCAAGCTCAGCTCCGGACTGAGAATCATTCGAGGGCTGCAAGAAATCAACAGGGAGCACCATGTTGGCATCTTTAAGAAGCGACGTATAAGAATCTCGTGCAACTTGCTGGCTTCCTGTCAAAACTGATGCAACCATCTGATCCTACAAGCAATGGTCGCCTAAAGATTGCATTATACGCAAAGTTCATATCAACAACCATAAAGCAGATCCGACAACTTTGAACTACTGAATCAACGCCCAAATGAACGTTCAGCATCACCGACCCTACTACTGGTACCACTCTTCCAAATAAGCCTACAAAGGGGGCCAAGACTAGCTTGAGAATATTGGAGGATAGACCGATCTTCTTATAGGCATATAGAGTCAATAGGTTTACTGCACGATTAAAATGCGCTAAACAAGGTAGTCTTGAATCACAGCCTTAACTACCAAAGCATCAACATGAGGAACGAACACTTGATTGGACTCCTCAAAGTGAAAAGTAACAACTGGTCTTTCACCTTTATGACTTTCAGCTACAGAAAGGACCTCTCTAGCCCTACATTTTTTGGAGGTACCTATCGTATCATAGTGTTCTCCACCTGCGATAACATGTATTACTCCAGTTAGGGTTTTTTTTTTTCTAGCATCGGGAGGAAGGCTCAGAATCATTGCTTGATTTGCTGTGGGTCCTGGGTCTTGCTATGAACTACTGTAACTCCCCAGCTTGTATCAACCTTTCTATCTCCTTTTATAACTTGGTATAGTCATTGGTTCTATGACCGACACCTCTATAGAAGCTACAGTATTTGTTCTGGTCTTGATTGGGATCTTCTCTCATTGGCTTGGGCTAATTGACCTCTGCGTTGTCCCTGAGCCAACACAGAATGGTGGCAGGCGAGGCACTTAATAGGGTTAGACTCTCCCAGGCCTCTACAATATGATAAGCTATTTGAGGATGCTGCTGGCCAAATGGTCGAGTAGTGCTTTGGTTGTGACCTTTCCATGAGCTGCTCAGTTTTGAAGCCTTAGGGTAGTCCGGTCTAAGGTTGTTTGACTTTAGTGATTCGGTTGACATTTTTTATGATTGGTCCACCCTGAAGGCTCAGAGTTCTTCCCAGATCTGGTCATTTTCATTCATACGGATGTACTTATAAGCTCAGTCCATGAGGTCAACAAAGTTCTCTGGAGGATTCTTACTCAGGGAATTGGAGAACTGCTTACACTCTGTATTATGGATCATTGCCTCTAATGCTAACTTAAAATTCACCTTAGGAATCTTGTTGATAGTTTAGTTAAACCTCTCAACATAATACCGGAATGTCTCTTTGGGTTTTTGCACAACTTTGAGTAGATCTGCTGAAGTTCACCTGGGGTCGATGGATGCCACAAACTTATTGATGAACAACTCGGTCAACTGCCCAAAATTGAGTATGGAATTTGGCTTTAGACTTTTATACCAAATATGTGAATTATCAGTTAGGGTTTTGGGAAAGAGTTTGCACAAGGCCAAGTCTAAAGTGGTATATACCAGAGCGGTATTGTAAAAGCTGTCAACATGCATTCAGGGATCAGACGAGCCATGATACTCTTTAATTTTTGGTATGTTGAAGCTCGAGTAGGTGTATATTAAAATTTCTTTGGATAATGGGGATCGGAAGATGGTATCATACTGTAGTATGATTCTTTTGCGCATCTTCCTGATTCTCTCATCAACAAGGGCATTGAGATCACCCTCAGATACCTTTGCCTCCTTGTACTTCAGCCTGGTGGGATATTAGGTAAAATGGACCTCTAGTTCAGAGTTAGAGTCTTCCGGAGAATAGATTCTTCTTCTAACTTGGTTTTATGGTCCAGGCGAGTCATCTTTCACAGGGTATTGTCAAATTTATTAGAGAGGGTTGGGGGATAGTAGGCCGGGGATAATGTTTGAGGATGAGTTGGCTGAGGTGGGGCTTGATGGGTAGTTGGGTGTTCATGGACTGGCCGAGGCTGCTCGGTTTGGTGTCTTATAATAGAAATTAAATCCCTAATATAGGCAGTCAAGTTTTGAGCCGTCCGTTCTGTCAGGCCTTCTGAAAGTATAAGTGTTTGGTTCATATGTGCTAGGGGAGAATGAGGCTGAAGCGGGTTCATTATAGAGGGTTCAGCTATGGGGGCTGGGGTTGCTGAGGGCCAATGGCTTCTAGCTCTTTGTGGATTCGAGGTATGATCGGATGAAGCATTTTGGGTGACGTATTGGCATTGTGGGGTGTAGGGCTGCTGGATGTGTTGGTTATGTGGTGTGAGAGGGTGGTTTGGTCTAGAATGAGTTAGGGTTTAAGTCCTGTTATCTATCTTTGGGGATTAGCCAGTCCACGCTCACTGCACCACTGATAATGAAGTGGACTTTTAAACTCAAGGCTCGGCTAGTAGGTTCCTAGGCTCAATGACTAGGTGGGATGACCTGAAAGATAAAGAAGAGGCTCGGGCTCCAGTGAGAAAACTTCGATGCCTAAGTCAGCCCTCGGCCTTATAGAAACTGTAAGTAATCAGTAGTTAGAAGAGAATGGGATGTCTTACCTATAACATTTTACCTCTGTTTATAGATGGAAGGTGGGAGACAAGCTCTGAATATAGTGAGAGACAGGCTCTGCAGATGGTGGGAGACAAATTCTACAGATAGTGGGAGACAAACTCCGCCGACCATGGGAGACAAACTCTGCAGATGGTGGGAGACAAACTCTACAGATGGTGGGAGTGCCAGGGAATATTAGGAGATGTCAGAAATTTGCAAGAAATGATATACTAGTCAACTAACCGAGCCTAAACAACAAGCCCGATCGAAGAGGATTCTACCAATCCAGTATTTTGAGTCTGAACAAAACGCATGGCTCGTTCCAAGCTATTTAAGCCTTGGTATAATATGGTGGTTCGGCTCAACTGCTTATCACCGATCTATGGGTATACACCAGTAATAAATAAAAAAATTATGATTGAAGCATGTTGATGATAGCATAGTGCATGGTTTGGTCATATGCAGTGATATGCCATGATAGATTGTAAAGATTAATAATGGCATAATTGCAAATTTTGACTAAATGGCTGAATTGTAAATATAGTTACATGGAAAAATTTATAAATTTACTTTGTTTGAATTAGGGTTTTTTTTGCAGTATTATGAAATTGCCATTTACAAATTACTACGATAAAATTATATAATTGCCAATATAAAGAGGTCAAATATTTTTATATATCTAAAATTTTGGTACTAAATTATTTTGACTTATTTAAATTAATGATATATAGCATATTATCAAATTGATGTTTCTATATACACATAGATTTTGTTTCATTTGATTGATGTGTTAATTACATCCATATTGCAAAGTTTTGTTGGTTAAGTATATATAGTAAAGAATATCCATGTTGGCTAGCATATTCATGTTGCAAAGAATTAGATTTCATAATTTCTTTGTTGGCTAATTTATATGTGTATATGTAAAAGACACAATTGACTTGTTGCACCATTTCAATCAATTCTTTTATACGTTTAATAAATGCAATGTGAAAGAATTGAATTTCATAAAAAAATTGTATAAATTAATATTTGCTATGATTATTTTCAATTTTAGAGTTATGATATTTAAACTCTAATTATAATTTTTAACCCTTATTTGTTTGATAGATCTATAATCTATCTAATTTATGATTTTTATTTAAATTTGGTATATTTGCAATGTTAAATCTCATAAAATTTGAATTTATTATCCTTGATATTTTCTAAAAAAAATATTTATTATGGGTATTTGATAATGAGATTCACCTCGATATTATGAATCTTAGAGATATTATAACAAGAAAATCAAGCATCTCTACATAATCTTAGAGATATTATGAATCTTAGAAGTAATAATTTTTCTTTTGATTATTCAAACAAAAAATTAAAAACTGATTATCTTATTATTAAAGATTTATTACAGTCTTTTTTAAAGAGTATTAAATTTTTTTTTTTCTCAAATGTGCTCATGTGGAAGCAATATTGAGAGCATAGATTTACAAAATATTCTAAACTATTTTCTTATTTACCTGTAGCCAAAAAAAATTTTAGCTTTCGATAAAAAATCATCAAACTCGTCCAACTAACTTAACTATATTTCTTGAAATGAATGTGCTATTTTTTTTAAGACCATGGACGAGATCTTGATAAAAATGGTTATGGTGATTTTTTTTCCTACCATTTTTAAAATCAAAAGTGCTAAAAAAAGATATATATATTGGCACAACTCTCATAATTATTCATGATCAGAAAATATTTATTACAGTTAACCATAGTAGAAATTAATATTAATATGATATTTGGTTCTACAAATATGGTTGAAAGCTCTAGAAGAGTCTAATTTATATTCTGAATTTGAACAAAATTATATATTGATGATGCATTATATTTTAGTAGATCCTAAAAAAATCTACTAAATTTTAAAGAATACATCTCAATGAATATCCAGCTATTAAAACAAAGTGAGAGATATATTAAATTTTTATGTATCATCTCTATAAATTTGAACTAAAAGTTCATATTAAAAAAATTTTCAAATTTATCAATTGGATTCTAGAATAACATTTTTAGTGAGTTGGTTTTTCCACCATTATCATAAAAGCAATGGGCCAAAAGCACAAGGGATTAGTTGGAATATACTAACTTTGTCTAATCTTAATACATGCACAAATCAATGTGAACTGGAAGATAAAAAACTAATTCATTTATAGAATATGACAAATCAGTTACCATATGTTTTTAGAGATACCTAAATCACATGTTCCAATTGCTTATACTCCTACTTGATTGATTCTCCATGTAGAACATCTTATTAGTATGACAACCAATGAATCTAATATACGCCTAAAGCGTAGTGGACCACTTGATTCAAGATGTTATTCTTTGAAAGAAGAGAAAATGAATAATTTTTAAATGAAACTCCTGAAAAGGTCAAAAACAACATAAATAAATAATCACATATTTCTAGAGTAGTAATCCCAGAAGTGATTTTGGTTTCGAAAATTTTTGAGATTTTATTAAAACCTAGAAATATGTGGAAAAGAGATGAAGTTATTGTTGATAATATATTTGCATCTATAATTGTTATTGAAATTATCGAAATATGCTTGAGCCTAAAAATATTTAAAATTTTTGACGCTGAAATGATTGGCCAAAATAGAAAGAAGTAATCCAGGCTGAGCAAGATTCATTTACTACGTACAATATTTAGACCAATTATCCAAACACCAGAAGATGTCAGACCCATGAGGTATTGTATGTAAAAGAAATGAATCAAATGAGATTATAAAAAGAATACATTTCCTCTATTATAAATGCAATTTCTTTTAAAATTAGTTTGATAACCCTTGAAGGGCTCGATATTATATTATGATAACTTACTCATATGGCTCGTAAGAAAAATGAGTTAAATAAATTTGTGAAATACAAGGCATAACTTGTAGCACAAGAATTCTCTGTTATGATGAGACATATTTCTTTGTTATGGATGTTATTACCTTTAGATTTTTTATATGCTTGGCAGTCTCTGAAATGCTCAATATATATTTGATAAATGTTGTGATAGTTTACTTCTATGGTTTATTAAATAATAACATATATATATAAATTCTTGAAGAATTCAAGATGCACGAAGTATCAAGATGTAAAAACCATATTTAAAAAATCTCCATATTCTTTTTCTTACAACCCCCCTAGGTTGAGAACCTTAAACCTAGGCTCTGATACCAAAATAAATGTAACACCCTTATACCCTATATTCGTACAATACATATACCCAATATATGTAATATACGAATATATGATACAAGAATGTCACAACCCATTTTAATAAAATAAACCCTTACTTTTTGAAACTGTATAAACTTAAATCATTTAACTGATATAATATAATTAATAGATAAAATATTACTTGCTAAAACATATACATAACTTCATTACCAAATGATTATCCAAAATATTTTTGATAGTTTGCAATATATACATATATATACATCAAAATATAACATAATATACATGAAGTCAATATGTACAAAAAGTATAAAATATGTACATGCTGGCAGTTTGTCTCTGATTTTGATGTCCAACAATCAACTCTGCATCAAGATCTCAAGCCTAGACCTGACACGGTCTAGACGAACTCTCCGGCTCAACCGAATCTACCCTGTCACCTGCGCAATGAATCAGAATCGCGCTAAGCTAAAAGCCGAGTAAAACAAACTTTGATAACAATAAAGTTAAAATGCAATGCCAATGCACAATGCATAATGATATTATATCTCATAACACTATATCTTAATATATTGCTCAATTGTTCGACAATTCAAAACTTATATAAAAAAAATACGAGCATGAGCCCAAAAGGATCTAATATGCTATTCAAATCTCAGAGTTACTGCTTTGGTCCAAGATGACACCATGTGTCTAGCCCCGAAGGCAAATCATAATCATAATTAGGATAACCTCATATGTAACATCCCAACTAGGCTTCAAGGACTATGCCCAACTCAGCTTCAAGGGACTGTTACATCATGTAACATCCCAACTAGGCTCCAAAGACCAAGCCCAACCCAGCTTCAAGGGACTGTTACGTCTTAGGCATGCCGCTAAACACAAAACTCTGAAAATTGAATAACATACTAGGCACACAATTCTTTCATAATTCCATTATCAATAACTTTCTCATTTTCTCAAGATCAAGCTAGGCACAATGCCTCAATTATCTCATTTATATCAATATATCCATCACTAATTGCTTTACATACCATCTTTAATGTATACATAACAAATTGCATTACCCATACGTTTTGGGCCATTATCATATTTTGCACATAGTTCACATTACATATAATGCATTTGTGACATTATACAAATCATAGCATATTACTCGTGCACCAACAATGTAGTGAGTAACTTAACACATTTTCCAACCAAATGTGTTAAGTCTAAATGTCATACAAATATAAGCAATTATTCAAAGTTTGTACTTACCTCTAAAAGCAACAAAACAAGCTCAAACACCACTTTCAACCTCCTCTTCCAAGATATCCCTCAACACTTGGATTAGGTAACTCAAGTCTCTTCAAAGCCTAAACCAAATGTGATTATAAATAATCACTTAGTAACACACTTATAGGCATATACAAAATCTCTCGACACAAGGATAAGAAACACAAAGAAAAAATAAAGAAAAGAACAATCTAGGGTAAAATCTATACATGACATGCTCAACAACACGGGCGTGTCAATGACCTTGCCCTAAACCCACAACACAGAAGCTTTGACACGCTCAATGACATGGGTGTGTCAATGACCATATCCTAAGCTTTGTATTATAGCAGATAAGACAAGTTTAGAGACATGGGCGTGTCCCTGTCCGTATCAAAACTCCTACAACACAGTAGCTGTGACACGCTCAGTAATATAGGCGTGTCACTACACATGTCAATACTATAACATTACAAAAGATGTGGCACGCTCAGTGACATGGGCGTGTCACTTCACATGTCACCAATACTGAAAACAGAACCATCGACATGCCCAAAGACATGGTCGTATCACCGGGCGTGTCAGGCCAAAGTCCTAATATCAACACATAATTGTCACATCCAAAATTATCTTTCTTAACCCTTTCCAACTCTATTCAAACTCAACCAAATCCATCATTATACCATAAAATATTTGTATATACATCACAACAACTCAATTAAAAGAAAAATACACAATTTAAAATCATGACTTCACAACTCAAAAGTTACACAACCCAAAACTCTTATTCTCTTCACCTAACTTAACCATTTCTTCAATCCAATCCTAATTTCATAGTTAACTACTCAAAAGAACTTCATAAGTACCAATACTAACCATTAACACATACTACACCAAACATCCAATTCACACATATACAAACTTTTATAGAAAATCAAGAAAACAAGTTGGAAACTTACCAAATATGAAGAAAATCCCCAAAACTCCAACTTGAACATTTGAAATCCTTCAATTACTTGAGCTTGCAAGAAGCAAATTTCTCCTTTCCTTTAATGGAGATAGCCGACCTTCAATGGAGAAAGAAGAAAAAGATGATGATCACCCACTTATCTTTATCCAACTAACACACTTTTAACCACACAAATATTCCACTTTCACTCTCCACCAAGTAAAATATATATATTACTTAATTTAATATAAAAAAAATCATCTACCACTAACAACATAATTAATTTTTCAATAATTTAAAATAATATTTGACCAATTTAAAATATTGACTATTATATGTTATGTATATCTACATATATATATATATATCATATACACATTTTATTTTTTTTCACTTAAATATATATATATACTTTTAAATTATTTATTTAATTTTTAAAAATTAAATTTTTTAAAATTTTGGAATATTATAATTCTTTCCCTCTAAAAATAAATTTCGTCCTACAAATTACCTGTTTTCAAGTTTTGGAACAACTAGAGATACTGATTCCACATCATCTGCTTACTTTCCTATTTTAGTTTTTAAAAATTAAAATTTTTAAAATTTTGAAATATTACACACGATGAATTGAAGAAAATATTACAGATAGATTATAATTTCAAATCAATACCATGCCAATAGATTACAATCTCAGTAGCAACTTTCATCATTTCAAATACAATAAAAAAAATTTCAAAAAAATTATCATTTGAAATACAACAAAAGAAATTGAGAATTTGCAGCTATTTTCACAATTAAATATACATGCGAAAATTTACCTTAGAACTTCTAATTAACATTTTTCAACATAGTATTTTTCTCCATATTTTTTTAAAACAAAAATCCCAAACAACAATAAAAACAAATAAAAAATAAAATAAAAAAAGATAAAAAATATATAAAAACAAAGTAAATAATAAGGAAATAAAAAAATACACCAACAGTCACCTAGCTCGAGCAACGACTATGGTGAGTTGGTGACTCGTTCTCTGCTGGGTTGGTGATGGTTATCTTGCTGTGAATATGGTGAGCAAGCTGGATTTGCGATGAAAATGAGTTGGCGATTATGGTTATGATGAGACAGTGGTGAACGGCGAAGAATATGATGGTGAATGGGGAAGAAGATAATGGTGTGAGGCGGATATCACTTTTAGGAAAGGTGAGATTAAGATACTAGGATTAAGGGGGTATTTGAACAGTATATATAGAAAGAAAAAACGACATTGTTTTGGTCATTTTGGTAAGGGTGAATATTTGAGCGTTTTGGCCATTTATAATTCAAAATCACAGTCCTAAGTTAATCATCAACAACTTAGGGTCGTGATTCTTTTTTTTTTTTTTTATGTTTTTTATATCTTATATATTGTTTAATTTATATTCTTATTTTATTAAAATCTCAAAATTTATATCAATTTTTTTAAAAAATAAAACTAGAATTTTTTTTTAGAATATTAATATTTAATAAACTTTTAATAAATGCTTTCAAAACAATATCGATGAATATTCTTTTATATTTATTATTATTAAAATAGATTTAATTTAATATTCTATTAGTATTTTTATATTTAGTTATTAAAAATTTATTAGATATCAATAATTATTAATTGGTGTATAAGATTAATATACAATCATAATAATAATAATTAAGGTGTAAGTTCAAAATTATAGTTTTAAAATGTAACATGTGTAAAAATTAATTTTATCAGTTAATCATTATAATTATTTATAAAAGCTGATTAAAATTTTTATGAAAAAATATTAATAAAATCTCACCTAACATAAGTTGTTTATTTAGAAATATAGATATTTGACAGTATTATACTATTGATATATAGTCAGTCGCATTATATAAGAGGTATATTATTAATAAATATAAATTGAAATATGACATTTTTAAGAGATAGAATTAGTAACAAAATTAATAAATATAATATAGTAATATATATAATACATATCTTATTATGACTTACAATTATCAATTAAAACATAAGTTTAATAGCATTGCTAATAATATTAATAAAAATTATTAAGATAAAAATTCAAAACTATTTATTTGTTTTATAATATATGACATATAATTCTAAAACATTTGTTTATATTATATAATTCTAAAATATTTGTTTATGTTATTCAATTTTATTATTATATTATAATATAGTTTAATACAAAATTTATTAGTTTAAAAATTTTTCATGAATATTTTTTTTATGTTTATTATTATTAAAATATATTAAATTTAATATAATATAAATATTCGTTTATATTTATCTATTAAAAGTTTATTAAAAATTAGTAACTATATAATATTGTTATACTCATAATGTATTATTAGTCATATCAAATAAGAGACATATTACCAATAAATATAATTGAGATATAAGTTCATAAAAGATAGGACTAACAGTAAAATTAATAAATATAATATACTAATATATATATATATTTTTTTATATGACTTAATGATTATGAATATTTAATGAAAAAAATAATAAATTAGAACTTAATTAAAATATAGTATTATTTAATAACTTTTAAAATATAAACTAATAACTGCCAATTAAAATATAAGTTTAATAAATAGTATTACTAATAATTTTAATAAAAATAATTAGGATAAAAAAATCAAAATTTCATAGCTATTATATATGATAAAAGACAAATAATTTCAAAATCATTTTTTACATTATCCAATTTTATTATCATATTATGATATAATTTCATATACAATTTATTAATCGAATAATTATTTACTATGTGCTATAGAGATTAATTTTTATATTATTTTCATTTATTTATAACATATAATTATAATAATAAATTATATAATTGAATTAGTTGATAAATTGATACATTTGAATATTAGATAAGCTAATTACTGAGGTTGCTAACGAGCCTAATAAATAAGCTAGCTTGCAAGTTAATAAACGAGCTAGCTTACGAACTTAGCTTGCGAGTTTTTTAAATGAGCTAGCTCGCGAGCCTGGTGAGTTGAGTATCTCTAAGCTTGAGCTTGGCTTTTTTAATAAACGAGCAACTTGAGTTCGGCTTATTTTTAAACGAGCTCGATCATGAATAAGCTTTTATCGAGTCGAGATCCAAGTCGAGCCCGAATAGCTTGGCTCATTTACAGCCCTAATCTTATCTATTGAGCATTCCAATGTTTTATTTATTCTCTTAATGTAAAAAAAAGATAATTTTCACCCATGTAAAAAAAATAAAGAGATTCTTAGTCTTGAAATATCATATCTCAGTATAATAAGGGTGATTTATATATATTGCTAACAATACAATACTACATATTATTTTTGTAGTTAACTTGTTTGCAAGGTTTAGTTCTACGCTAACTAAAAGGCATTAGAATGGAGTAAAATATATTCTACGCTATCTACATAGCAATTGGATGTGGGTTATGCATTCACATGTAATAACATAGCTAGTTCGTGATAATCTGTGAAGCAGACAATTGTTGTTACTTCACTAAATCATTCAGAGATATTAGTCATTCATAAAGCTAGTTGTGGATGTATATGGTTGAGAACCATAATAAAAAATATTAGAGAAGCTTGTGGATCAACTATAGAGAATGACAAAAAAATAATATTACATGAAGATAATATAATATATATTGCACAAATAAAAAAAGGCTACATAAAAGGTGACAAGACTAAATATATATTACCAAAGTTTTTTTTACACTCATGAATTCATGAAAGAAGAGAAAGTTGATATTTGCAAAGTGTGTTCAAGTGACAATCTAACAGGTTTGTTCACAAAGCAGTACTGACATCAGTCTTCAAAAAATATGTACACAATATTGGGATGTGTTCACTTAAAATATCTTAGTTTGATGTATTTTTTATAAGAAGTTACCTATGAATATTGTACTCTTTTTTCTTCTTTAAGTTTTTGTCCCACTGGGGTTTTTCTTAGTAAGGTTTTAATAAGCAAGGTTTTAATAAGGCATATTCATAGAGTTAGCCATCCAAGGAGAAATGTTAGGACATATGTGGATGAATACTTATTAAGATTATGATGAACTTTATCCTATTCAAATTAGTATTAACTTCATGATAGTTGTAATCTTCTATTCTTATCTAAAATCTACTCACATCACTATATATACCCATTATGGGTTGTATATGAGAGACAATTTACAATAAAGAAATTTTTCATATTTTTCTTTCTCGACCTATTTTCTTTATATTTATAACATTTTATTTTTTTTCTAAATCGACAAAATAGAATTATCTAGTATTTTTAAGAATTTTTTTCACAGCATAAAAGGTAATTTTATATTATTAAATTTGTTTGATGGGATCTATTTTTCCAAAAAATGATATTGTATATTAAATTTTGAAAATAAACAACTTGGAATCAAAATATAAGAGTAGCTATGAATGTAAAATATTTGCTATTTAAATATGAAAAAGAGAAAATATAAAAAGAAAACTACTTGTCATTTGAGTTTGTAATTTTTTTTTTCTAACATTTGAGTATTTTGTATTTTTTATTTATTAGACACTTTTTTTATCAATAAAAGATGATTATATTAAGATAAATCTTTCTAAATCATAAAGACCAATATAGGAGGACTAACATATAACCAATTAAGATTGGGGTTAGTGTTGCGCTCTACTAAACACTACTATAAAAAGACACTCGCAAGTATACGAGGTTATTGTAGTAACGGTGATTGCCCCAAGGTCGTCTCATAAGGAATGTGTTGTTCATAATAATTTGATTAAAACAATTATTGAAGTTTGAATGTAGTTGAAATGGTGAAAAGTGATTAAAATTTAAAAGTAAAAATGAGTAGTATTTGTGCAAGATTAATTAAAATTCTTGGAATGGTACATAGGGTTTGTAGATTAATTTAATCAAAGCTTAATTCTCAAATTATCCATTAATACCACCTTGTGATTTAATTTGTTTCTTTTGATTAATTAATAATCATCAATTCATTAGTTCTCACATTCATGAATTAATAATAACCAATTGTTTCGAATTTATAAATTAATAGAACCCTAGAACTTATATTTCTAATTCATTCTTAGGGTAGTTGATTGCATAGTTTCAATATCAAATTTCACCTCTCGGTTCTTCATTCAATGTCTATGGATTAATAGGTGGACAATCCTAACTTTAAATCCAATGCAATCAACCGATAACAAGGTATATTAATGAAAATAATCAAATTAAGTTATTTAATCAAATTTACTATAAATCCTAGGCATGGGGTAATTTAGCTCATCATCATTTCAAAATAAACATTCATCTCAACATAGATCAAATCAATATTATTCATTGAAATATTAATGTTCATAACAAAACAACAACAATCTAAAAATGAATTAAATGAGAGAATATAAAAAAAAAACCCCTTGAAGATGCCAAGAGTTGAACTTCTTGTTCGTCCTCCTAGCTCAACATGAATGTGATGAAGAACCCCTAAGCCCTCTTCAAACCTTCAATCAAATGTCTATCCTTGAAAGATGAAGTGGAAACTCTCTCAAACCTCCAACCCTTCAATCAAAGCCTTCTTCAAATCCTAACCCTCTCAAGAGCTGGTTAACCTAAACACTATCCCAAAAACATGAAAGTAACTTGCCTATGGAAGAAGATGAAGATGAAGAGAAAAATAAAATTGTAGATGGTGATGAAGATGGTGTTCTCCAAAAAAAAAACAAAAATAAGCAACCCCCCTTAGCATGGTTCCCCTCCAATTATTTTAATTCTAAGACAAAAAGAATTTTCTTTTCCAGCTCACCTCACTCCTATTTGTCTCCTCTTTTTTCATTATTAAATCTTTCACCCTATAAAACCACTCACCTTTTACTTCTTTTTATTATTTTTTGTAAAAGAAATCCTTGTTGTCTCCCGTCAGAATCATACAAATAATTTAAAGAGATCACAAAAGACACGGCCTAGTCAAGAGTGACTTGGCCGTGCCACTCAACTTCCTATTGGACATGGCCAAGTCATGAGACAGTGTCCCTTGTCGCCTTTGATGCTTTCTTCTCGTGGGGAGTGACACGGCCAGTGACTTGGCCGTATCACCTGTCTGTGTTCACTTATGCCCCTGGTTATCTTGCTCTCTTTAGTTACTCTTTAGGTGGAACACGACCAAGTCTTTGGCCGTGTCATGTGGCACGGCTAGTGGCTTGGCCGTATCTCATGCTTGTGTCTGCCTCTACTCAAATTTTCTTAGGGACACGACCAAGTTAACTTTGCCTTGGTCGTGTCATGTGAGTGTTATACTTCTTGCCTTTGATGAGGGACACGACCAAGCCGGTGAGTGTCTTGGCCATGTTCAATGTCTTTCCACCAAATTTTGTTCCAACAAGTGAATTAAAGCTCCATTTTTTCACTTCAACCTAAATCAAATATTTCAAGCAATCTTAAGCATAAATTAAAGGAAAAATTAACTAAAATCCAATAAAATTATCCTAAAATACCTACATAAATGATCAAAATAATTACCCCACACTTAATTCTTTACTTGTCCCTAAGCAAAGTTAAAAATCAAAATAAAACTAAACAAGAAAAATTTAGTCAAGTTCAAGAGTTATAAGGATATATCAAGACTCCCTCTTTCTAAAATTCACAATCATTATCAAATCAATCAAAATCAATACTCATGCAATTTAATGGCTTTCCATGGATAATCATTATTGTTACTCCCTTACCAACTCTTTAAAGTGTTTAAATAAGGTGGTGTTTACACTCTTAACATTCAATAAAAGATTATTACCATAGGCTTGCTTATCAATCAAATTTTCACCACTGAATTCCAATCAATCATCAGTCAGAAGGTCTTTCATTTGGTTGTAATGGGGCTAAGGTGAAGGCATGATATTTAGGAGTGTAAGTTATTCATTAATTTTAAGAGCACTTCAAGAATGAAATAAGCAACATACTTGTGAGCTGGGATTTTTGCCCCCACTCCCGGTGGAATGGTTCTTGCGACTTCGACACTGTTTAGGCTCGGGGCCTTAGAGAACACAGACCTAAGTCCGGAGAAAATGGAGTCTCCACCCGGACGGGTCGGGAAAAAAGAAAGGGGTGGATGACTCGATTCCTAAGGAATCCCTAACTCCCTAATAGGTTCGAAAAGTTGGGTACGTGTGGGAAAGGTGAGAAATGACCCAGCACCCCCACAAAGCCCGGTTCATTAGAATCGGCCTCCTTTACATGTCTTAATATTATAAAATTCTTAAGTATAATAATATTATCCATATTACACACAATAATTAAAAGAAAGCATCATTATATTAAAATCAAAGCAATGTCCAAATAAATCAAATAAATGGACACCCATCCGAGGATGGAAACATGTCCTTACATCCCATGCCTAAATAGGACACCCTCCGAAAGGTAGAAACATGCCCTTTACATTGGTTCTAAAATAAAAAAAAAAGCAATTTAAATTACATGATATTTAACTAATGAGGTATCCACAAACTGAAAACATACCTCTTACAACATTTGGAAATCTAAATAAATTGATAAAAGTAAATAACCATTCATAATAAATAAATCATTCATCAAAGATATTAAATATCAATAGAAAGTAAACATCTATCCATGATAAATTAAATAAACCAAGCATTGAACTTAAATAAACTAAAGCATATAAAATAAATCAAAGTATAATCAAATATAGAATTGAATAAGGTAAATAAAAATCTAAATTATGGCTACATTTTCCATTTTGGGTTCTTTATTTCATGTGTTTAGGGTTTTGAATTTTGGGAAATTAGGCTACTGTAAGTTTTTAAAGGAATTAAAATAGATTAAGGATTTATGTTTTAAAAGGTTGATAAAGTTCTTTGATTAACCAAATTAGCGTTTAAATGGTGAAATCATGAAACTAGGGTTTGGACACTTTGAAATATTTAGATTTGTGATTTACGGTCATTGAGTTAGGGTATTTAAGCTTATTGTGTCTAAATATGGTTTTAAAGTTTTAAAGAATTAGGGCTTAGAAAAATTAGGATTTAGGTTTTAAAGGAGTTAGGGTTTACTTGTTTTGATTCTAAAGTTGAATTAGGGTTTAGTGTAACATCCGTGATTTTGGAGAAATTAAATAAGTATTTGGAGATATAAATTGTATATACTCAATATATAAATCTAGAGTATATATAACATATACATATGGTATATTAATTGTATATGTTGGATTAATACATTACATACTTAATATTTAATACACATATAAAGTACATTTGATGTGTATATAAGATACACATTACTTGTGCATATGTGTAATATCCTAAATTTTTGAAAAGTTCTAATTTTTGAAAATTTGATAAAATAAATTATAATTTAAATGGATAAATTAAATTAATGGTTTTAAATGAAAAATGAAGGGGTTTTAAATGAAAAAGTGGATAATATATGTGATATATATGTAAAATATACATAACATATAAAAGTCAACACTTTTTAAAAGAAAAGTCAAAGTAAAAGGGTATTTTGGTAATTAAATCTTAAAAATTTAAAATTAATAAAATAATTCAAAAATAAATTATTTTTAAATGGAATAGGGAATTTAGGACTTTTAATTTATTAAATAAATAATTATTAAATTATTTTAATATATATATATATATGGTTTAAAACTAAAGGGTGAAAGGAAAGAGAAATAAAAAAAAAAAGTCTTCTTCTTCTTCTTTCCTTCAAGGCCAAATTTCATGGCTTCAAGAGAGGGATTTGCTTCTTCCATACTCCAAAAATTGAAGAGATTTTAAGGATTCAAGTGGAGTTTTAGAAGTTTCTTCATCAATTGGTAAGCTTTCTTACCAAATTTTCAAATTCTATGAAAAAGTGTGTTATGTAAAATTTGAAATTCTATAGTAGCATAATTTAATTGCTTAATTGGATATGAATGAAGTTATTTTGATTGTTTATTAATGATTTTAAGGTTGGATTAAAGAAATGGTTGAGTTTGGGTAAGATTGGTGAAGAGAGAGAGAATTTAAGGTTATGTAATTTTTGGGGTTTTGAAATCATGGTTTTTAATTGTGTAAATTGATTCCAAATGAGTTGTTTTGATACATAAACAAGTATTTTAAAGTCAAATATTAGATTTGCTTGTGTTTGGTTGGAGTTTGAGAATGGAAGTGGAGATTTAGGGTTTTAGAAAAGTGATTTTCCAAAGTGGTTGAATTGTGTGATTTTATTTGTTTAAGCATGTTGTTTAGTATTAAAAGTGATGAATATAAGCTTGAAATGAGTAATTGATTGTGTTGGAATGGAAAACCTTCAATGGGGGAAGGTTATGCCATTTTTGAGATTTTGTGTATAAGAGTGTATTGTTATAATGTAAATGATTTAAATGTATTAAAATATGTTTTTAATGATATTAATAAACTTAAAACACTAATTTAAATGACTTGATATGGTTTTCAAAGTTAAAGTGAGGTGAAACTTAATTTTGGGATTTGGTTTAGAGTGATGTTTAATTATGGTTTGATGTTGAGAATACCTTAGAATATGATATTAAATGATTATGTATGATCACATTTGGTATAGGCATTGAGGGAGGTTGATTTGCTTCATCCAAGTGGTGAAGGGCAAGTTGGAAGGATAGGATTGGAGGTTGTGTTAAGCTTGCTTTGGGCTGCTAGTGGAGGTATGTACAAACTTTGAATATAATGTTTATATTTGCATAACATTTGGACTTAACACATTTTCGTTGGAAAATGTGTTAAGCTACTTGGTTCATTAATTGTGTATGAATAATATGCTATGACATTTGTAATGTCATATATGTGTTAAATGCATTGTGAAAAATCATTGATAATGGCTAATTTGTGTAGCATGTGAAATATGCATATTATGTGAAAATAACCAAAGTAATTGGGTAATGTGTTGTGAATGCAAAAATGAGATATGTGTAATAATGAAATGAATTGATATTGATAAAAATGAGAAAAGTGAGAAAAATGAGAAAGATGTGAAAAATGAGAAAAGTGAGAAAAAAAATGTGAAAATAAGGCAATGTGCCTAGATTGAATATGTAAAAATGAGAAAGAGATTAATAAGGAGAAATATGAATAAATTGTGTGCCTAGTATGTTATTCAATTTTTAGAGTTCTGGGTTTGGCAGCATGTCTATGATTGCCTACGGGCTATACGCTGGAATGGTAAAAAGACCGAGTCGTAAGCCAGGCCAGCTGATAAATATGATGTTTTTGGGGTGCAAAGACTGGGTCGGAATCCTTAAAAACTATAGCAGTCTAGCCGGGTTGAGGTCCAATAGACTGGGGTTGTTACATTATCCATGGATATATATATTGCCTACGGGCTAGACACATGGTGTCATTATGGACCAAAGCAGTAACTCTGAAATTTGAATAGCATATTAGATCCTTTTTGGGCTCATGCTTGTCTTTGCTTTATGTGAATTATGAATCGTGATATAATTGAGCAATATAATGTTATGAGTTGTGAGTTTGAAATATTTGAAAAATATAAGAATGTGAAATGATGTGACCTCTATATGCATTGTGCATTGGCATTACTTTACATTTTTATTATTATCAAAGTTTGTACCACTAGGCTTCGGCTTAGCGCGATTGTAATTCGTCGCGCAAGTATCATGGACGTTTTGGTAGAGCCGGAGAGTTTTACTAGACCTAGTCGGGTCTAGATTTGTATTTATTGAGCTTAAAGAGTTATTTTAGGTACATCAAGATCATAGCCAGTTGCCAACATGTACATTTTTTATATTATGTATGTTATGGTATGTTTTTGAAGCATATATTGTAAATTGTAAAGAATGATTTGAATAATTTTTTTAGGATGAGATTTTATATATAATGTTGATATATATATACTTATATACAAGTATTTTGAGAAATTATGGAAAAATTGAGAAGTATTAGTGAATTGATTTTATTTGGAGTGTTTGTTTTATGCAGGTTGCGTTTTGTTGAATTTTGGAAATGTTCAAATTACAAACAAAACTATGGCGAATTTTTTTTCCAGAGATTTTCATATAAAATATTTATTTTGGATTCCTATAACAAGCAAAGAATATTTATATACTATTTATTTTATATATTAGTATTTGAAATCTTAAAACAAAAATGTAAAATTTTTTATTAAATCGGTCTGTGATATTTTTATACCGTATATGCATATTTTACATATGCTGAAAATATGTATTGTACGTATATAGGGTATAAGGGTGTTACATTTAGTGTTCTAGAATTACGGTTTAGTGTTCTTAGAATTAAGTTTTTAGAATTTGTAAATCAATTGATAATTTTATAAAGTTTATGAAAGTAAACCAAACAAATTAAAATTTTTATAAATAGAAAAGATGTTTTTAGGGCTTTTTGAAAGAAACAGAACTCAATTTTGGGTTTTGAAAATTTGGAAAGTAAATTAGGGTTTTGAAGTTTTGAAGAAACCAAAAATAACAATTTTAAGCTTTTTGGAAAACAAAGTAATAAATTAAGGTTTTTAAACTTTGAACAAAGGGAATTAGGGTTCTAGGTTTTTTTCTGAATTAAAAAACGCAATTTCATAATCTAAGCTACTGTGAGAAAATTAAACAATTGATATATACCTCCTTTTAATGGTTCCTCCAAAAAAAAAATTCTTCTTAGATGAACAAAAGCAAAGGCAGTTGCTGCCTTTGATGAATTGTTAATGGCTTTGCTTCTTCTTCTCTCAAAAGGTCAGATTAATTTCACTGCTTTGCCACTCAGTTTCGGTTTTAAACTCTCCCAATCTTCGTCCCAATTTCTGATTACTTCTCCTCATGATTTCTTCTTTATTTATAGAAGAATTCTATTATTAATCCTAGTTACTCACGACATACAATATTGAATAAGAAAAGAAAATCGAAACCTAATGTATTAGGTTTCGAAAAATTTGCGTCGAAAAATTTCACTAGTGAAAAAAAAACTGCTGCGGAAAAATTACGCTAGCGAATAAAATTGCCGCAGGAAAAATTGCGCTGGCGAAAAGTGAGCGAAATAGGCCTGCGGGCCATTTCGCCCGCAGGAAACACCTGCGGGCGAAATGGCTTTTGCCATTTCATCGCAATCCAACTTTTTTTTTTATTTTTATTTTGTTTATTATTTTTAAAGCAAATATTACTTAAAATAACAAAAAATTATTTTGGACTAAAAAATATATTGGACAACATAAAAATTATTTTGGACTAATTAAAATATATTGGACCGGACTGGGTCAAAAATTAAGGGTCTACAGTTTGCCCCTTGCTTGAACAATCTGAAACTTTAGTGAAAGAGAGTGAAAAGCAATAAGACTTAATTTTTGAGATGGTTGAGGTTTTGGGTTTTGGACCCAAGAGATTTGGATACTCGATCCTAAACTAGACCTGGATACTCGATCCTATCTGGATTCGGATACTCGATCCTAAACTGGATTTGGATACTCGATCCTAACTGGATTTGGATACTCGATCCTAAATTTGATTGGGATACTTGATCCTAACTGGATTGGGATACTCGATCCTAAATGGATTCGGATGCTCGATCCCAGACTGGATTGGGATACTCGATCCTAAATTGGATTGGGATTGAGATACTCGATCCTAAATGGACTTGGATACTCGATCCTGAACTGGATTTGGATACTCGATCCTAAATTGGGTTTGGATACTCGATCCTAAATTGGATTTGGATACTCGATCCCAAATTGGATTGGGATACTCGATCCTAACTTGATTTGGATACTCAATCCTAAATTTGATTGGGATACTCGATCCTAACTGGATTGGGATACTCGATCCTAAATGGATTCGGGTGCTTTATCCCAGACTGGATTGTGATACTCAATCCTAACTGAATTTGGATACTCGATCCTAAATGGATTCGGATACTCGATCCCAAACTAGATTGGGATACTCGATCCTAACTGGATTTAGATACTCGATCCTAAATTGGATTGGGATTGGGATACTCGATCCTAAATGGACTTGGATACTCGATCCTGAACTAGATTTGGATACTCGATCCTAAATTGGGTTTGGATACTCGATCCTAAATTGGATTGGGATACTCGATCCTAACTTGATTTGGATACTCGATCCTAAACTGGATTTGGATACTCGATCCCAAATTGGATTGGATACTCGATCCTAAACTGAATTTAGATACTCGATACTAAACTGGATTTGGATACTCGATCCTAACTAGATTTGGATACTCGATCCTAAACTGGATTTGGATACTCGATCCTAACTGGACTTGGATACTCGATCCTAAACTGGATTTGGATACTCGATCCTAAACTGGATTTGGATACTTGATCCTAAACTGGATTGGGATACTCGATCCTAAACTGGATTTGGATGCTCGATCCTAAATGGATTTTGGATACTCGATCCTAAATTGGATTGGGATACTCGAACCTAACTGGACTTGGAAACTCGATCCTAAATTGGATTGGGATACTCGAACTTAACTGGACTTGGATAATCAATCCTAAATTAGCTTTGGATACTCGATCCTAAATTGGATTGGGATACTCGATCCTAACTTGATTTGGATACTCGATCCTAAACTGGGTACTTTGACTCAAGATTTGAATTCAATTTGATTGACCTTTTATTAGTTGAGGATTCTGGCTTAACTTGTTGTCCATTCTTTTGTTCTTCCTTTTGCAAAAATTCAGCTATTTTTAATTGGATCTTATATCCTCTCCTTGCCCGTCTGCATGGCAAAATATTCAAAATATTTTGTTTATGCATAAACTCAAAAATTGAAAAGGAGAAGCCTTGCCCCCTGTGTAGGCTCAAACCCATGATTTTCCTATGCGGGCTCTGATTGATGTTTTTGCCGTCTAGTTCTTTGCACAAGCACGTATTTCTTCTCTTTGCAAAATTACTGAAACTTTCTCAAGCAATGGGCTTTCCATGCCCCCTGATTTGACATCTTCTTTTGATTCTTTACTTCACAGAGTGTTTGATGTTCACTTTGATAAAGAATAGACAATACAAGACAAGAAAGTGTGATGTGATATGCTTATGTATGCATGATATGCATGATAATACTCACAACGGTTTCATTGACTCACAGAGCAAGGTGATCAGCAGAAATATTCTCATTGACTCCTTTTCGAAGCTCGTTCAAGTCTTGCATTGGAATGATAGAAAGCTTTGCATTTATGTCTTTTACCTTCAAGATGTTGAAAATATGAATAATGGAGACCCCAAGCAGCAGAGTCAGGGATTCATCTATTTCAAACTATGTCTCAGCATGTTAGTTGATAGCTTCTTCATGACCTTGCCAATAGTCATTTCCTGTGCCCAATGTGTCATTTGGAGGTTCAACATACTTCCCTTAACTTGAAGGCTTTGTATGACAAAACACATTTTTTTTGTATTTTTTGAATTTTGATTTTGAAATCAAATGTTGGCTTTGCCAGATTAATGTCAATGTACCTCAGGACTTGATTTTCCAAATTAACATATCTATAACATGACAACCCTAGTTACCGTACTAAACTCGGGAATCATTTCTATTTAAGCAAGACTTGTTGCACTTCAGATAGGCACATACACATTACTTGGCCAAAGGTCTCATTTGAGTTTAAATATTGTCTATCTCGTATGTATGCTTATCCAAACTATCTCCACTAATAGACTCTACCTACCAAGAGAGATCAACAGGTCTTTGATAGGCTTGAAATGGGGTTTATAAGGGACACATGTTTAAGTGAAGGCCATTTTGAGATTGGAGCTGGTGTGACACAAGGACAAACCTTCACACTACAAATTTCTTGTTGGAACTTTAGGCAGTTGGGAGCAATCTTGCTAAACTCTAAATTCTTTCTGTCTTCTTGGCATTAATCTGGATCTTGATTAAGATAGTCTTTGCCCTTGCAAAAAAGTTTAAGACCCAAATTCGCTTCTTTTCTTTTTTCCCCTTTTCTTTCCTCTTTATTTTTTTTCTTACTCTTCCATCTTCTTTCTCTTTCCTTACTCTTCCCTTTCTTTTATCATTTTGTCCCTCTTTCTTGTAGGACTGTCAAACACAGAACTTTCAAGAACTGGATGGTCTTCCTATTTTCCTTTGATTTTGATTGAATCTTTGGTTGGGTTAGACTAATTCAAGTCAAACTGTCCAAATGGAA
The DNA here is from genome assembly GCA_947685225.1 of Garcia nutans. NCBI lineage: Eukaryota > Viridiplantae > Streptophyta > Magnoliopsida > Malpighiales > Euphorbiaceae > Garcia > Garcia nutans. The sequence goes on along the minus strand of CANTUV010000024.1, from coordinate 6,003,921 downwards.
GCCTTTTGCTGCTTATGTAAAAGAGAACTCAGTTGGCTTTCTGAACCACCTTTTTAGGTTTTCTTTTCTTGTTGTTTTTTTTCTTTTCTTTTTCTTTTTCTTTTTCTTCTTCTCTCTTTTTTTTGTTTTGTTTTGTTTTGTTTTGTTTTTTTAGTTCTAGCTCTAAAAGAATTGTCTTATTTGCACTAACTTGGGCTTCCAATAATGGATGAGTGGAGTAACATAAATCTTCTTTAACATGGATAAATCATTTGTTACTTTGATGTTGTCTTGATATATTGGAGATATTAGGAAAACTTCAACTATCCTTATGGTCTTGAGAACTTCAACTATCCTTACAGTTTTGAAAACATCAACTACCCTTATGGTCTTGAGAACATTAACTATCCCCATGGTCTTGATAGCATCAACTATCCTTACAGTTTTGGCTATGCATTCCTTTATTTGATCTTCTTGCCTCTTCACCTCGAAAGCTTGTCAAAGCTTGTTCTAAGACTAGGGATTGATATTTTAAGGTGGATACTAGTTGTTGGCTAACCAAACAATGCCTAGATCATTTCTCTCTTTAATAAGTAGAGTTCAATTTCGCCTCGAAAGCTTGTCAAAGCTTGTTCTAAGACTGACTAGGACTTAGACAAAGGTAATTATACAGGAGCCCTCTCTAAGTAAGCATGCACAACTCAATGCTATAGAGCAATTCCCTCACCTAGTAAAGTTATTCGAGTCATGATGCATAAATATATTAATTCATGAATTATCAAGCTAGATTCCTCATTGGTTGAGCACCAAAATGAACAAAGACCAACAAAAATTTTGATGAAATTAATTTATTCAAACAAATTTAAATTTGAAAAACAAAAAAGTTCCAATTAAATATTAAAGAAAGTAAAATTGAAAAGCAACATTCAAGCTAAGGAAAGTTCGTTGAGTTTAAGCTTCTTTTCCCTTCACATCTTCAGTATTTCCATCTTGAAAGGATGATAAAACAAAATCTTCTTCCAATCCTTTTCCCACCATGAAGGTTGCTGGTGGAGGTACTCTTCCAAACTTAGGCAAAGGGTTGTTCTTGGTATTAGGCTTATCTGGCTCGGGTAGCTTACCACTGTCGATTAAATCTTGAATTTCATGCCTTAGACGAGCACATTTATCTGTTTCATGCCCTCGCATTTGATGAAATTGACAGAAGGCCTCGGCATTGAAGTTTGGTGGCAATGGATTACGTAATGGTCGAGGAGCTGACGGCTGTAACAACCCTTTCTTTTACAGCTTGCTAAAAACCCAAGATAGAGGTTTCACCAATTCTAAGAATTGTCTTTTATTTCCTTGACCGGTTACATTAATATCAACTTCTTTTTGCGTGCTTTGATTACTAGGTTGGTAATTCCCTTTCTCATTCCTTCTTATTGAAAAGCGATTCTTCTCTCTTTCCCACTCTTCAATTTGCAGACCAGCTTAGAGAAGAACTTTGAAATCCCTTATAAGGGTGTGAGACATCCTTTCACGGAGATTGGGCAGGACACCTCTCACGATCATCCTTATTTGATCAGATTCATCGGGCCTCTTCTTAAGTAAAGCAGCCTTATTTCTCCACCTTTTCACATAGTCCACAAAATTCTCAATTGACCTTTGTCTAATGGACTCAACTTCCATTAAGGTAACTTCCAACTCGACATTATATCCATATTATTGGATGAAGGCTTTGTAAAGCAGATCCCAACTCTTTTGTGTTCCATCATCTAAGGTATTGAACCAATTTTGGACAACAGGGTCCAATGAGAGCATGAAATATCTTAGATTTTGAGCCTTAGTGGCTTGGGCAGACTGCATAGCAGTGATGTACTGCTTCACATGGAGATGAGGATTTCCAGTGCCATTGTACTTTGCAAAGGATGACATCTTGAACTTGTACGAGACTTCTTCATCTAGCTCAAATAATTTTCAACTTTGGACATTTCTTCAGTTTTCAGCTTCTTCTCAAATTTCTTTTCTAAGCCAGCAATCATCTTTTCAACATCGGATGTCTCGGTCTTTTCAATAGTTGCCTTCTCAACAAACTTAGGTTCCTTTTTCTTCTCTTGAGCATCTTGGTAGTATTGAGTCCAATCATCATCGTCATCAATGATCACTTTTTCATCATAAAAAACCACTTCACCAACCTTAGTCTTCCCTTTGTCTCTTGGCTTCTTAGTGCTAGCAGATACTTCGGCGTGATTTTCTAAGATTGCAGTCAACTGGTTCTTCATGGTCTCAGCTAGGGCCTCTTTTATTTCTTCCATCTTAGCGTTGAGGGCCTCATCCACCATTCTTTGAATTTGTTTGGGTTCCATTATTTTTTGTGAGCAAGTGATTGAGTTGTTGCTAGGTACTTCGTCTCCGGCGTATGTCGGATTGTTGTAAGCTTTAGAACTATCGTAATCCAGGGCTGTGAGCCAGAAAGGATCAATGACATGAGATGCAAATGTATGCATGTATGCATGAATTCATAAACAATCGACAAACAAGGATAAATAGGACGTTCCTTCCAACCTTATAACATCCACACACGAATGGCGAGTCTCTTTCCATAGGTATATGGTTAACAAAATACCAACATGGGGTACCTTGCTTTCAAATAATTCCCTCGGACGTTTCAACCGATAGTTATATTTTTCATTAATATGGTGACTTCAAAAAATTTTTAGGTATGTAATTTGATAAATATGATGAATTTTAATAATAAAAAAAAAGCATATACAAAATTTTATATGTTGTTTTATATGTTATATTTATTGCATATAATTTGATAAATATAATGAATTTCATATTAATAAATATATAAAAACTTTTATATATTATATATACTGCTTATAATTTAATAAATGTGAACTCCAAACTTTTATATGTCAAATTATATTTTATATATGTTACATATAATTTGTTAAATATGATGAATTCCAAATGAAGAAATATGCAAACTTTTAAATATTATTTTATATGTTATATGTGTTACAAATAATTTGATAAATGTGATAGATTCTATATTAAGAAATATATGCAAACTTTTAAATGTTATATATATTGCATATAATTTAATAAATATGAATTCCATACTTTTATATATTGCTTTATATGCTACATATATTACATATAATTTGATTAAATAAAAAATTCATACTTTTATATGTCATTTTATATATTATATACATTGCATACAAATGTGATGAATTCTAGATTAAGAAGCATCAAGAAATTTTTATATGTCATTTTATTTGTTACATAAAATTAGATAAATATGATGAGATGTAGAAGAAAATTTTCAAAGAATGTAGAAAAGTTAATTGAAAAATTCTTTCTTTAAAATATTTTATAAAACATGTGAAGTGCATTGCAATTTAAGAACAAAAAGATCCTAATCATTACAGTTGAAGAACAAAAATAATCAAAACTTTTATAAACACAAAATGCAGCAATATATTTCCAGTTTAATTTATGTTGCTTCTTCATCTTGTAGTAGTTATCAAAATTAAAGCCAATTTGATTTGATGAAACACAAAAAAGTAAATAAATAAATCAAAATAAGCAAAAAGAGAAATTAGTGATGGAGGAGAAGAGGCACCGGTGGTGGAGGATAAGATGACAATGGTGGGACAAAGAATGAAATAGATGAAACGAAAGAAAGATGGAGAAGAAAAAAAAAAGAAGGGGAAGAAGAAGAAGAAGAAGAAGAAGAGGAGAGAGAGACATATTTTAGAAAAGAAAATAATGAATAGTGAATATGAAAAATAAAAAGTTAAAAATAAAAAAATAAGAGTAGTAAAAAATGAAAAAAAATTCAAAAAATAGTAAATGATGTATTTTTTTTCTAAATATTATTTGTTAATTAATTAACTAGTGTTAATTAATAAACTAGCCTATTTAATGAAAGGTAGTTTCTCAACTGAAAGTCTAATATATGTATTTTTAACATGTATAGGAGGAAAGTTTTCCAAATGGTTCCACCACATTCACTCATAGAGTACGCTTGAAGTGGAATATGGAAGAAGTGGAGAAATGGATCTTTATAGAAGATGAAAGTTACTAATTTTCCAAGCGTCTATAAAAGAGGAGATGATAGTGGCAAATCCCAACTAATCTCTTAAACACTTATTTAATCATCAAAACGAATTAACTACAACAATCAATAAAATCAACAATCAGCAAATAAAATCAAGTTAATCAAATCCTTCTTTCAGCAATCAGTTAATTTCTTTCAAGCAAATAACAATTTCTCTTATAAAGAAATCCATTCTCAAGCATATTAAAGTGCTTTGAGTAATATCATTGCAACTTAGGAGCCAATACCACAATATCTCCTAAAATAAGAAGTTTATTAGAAAAATAAAATACTATTAGGTCTTAGAACTAAAAGGAAGTCAATACAACAGTAGGGCTTGGAATTAATGTTCTAAACCTAGTGGAACAAATCAAAAGAGGCTAACTTCCTCATGATGTAACTGCTCAAGATACAAATCAAGACCCTCCAATAGATTTAAATATTGAAAACCAAGTTGGGCATCCCTCATAAATGCCACCAATTCACATTCTTGTTTCATATTTTTTTCAATTATCTTAAGCTATGATTAATCAAACCACAAATAAGATTGAGTAAAATCTCTATAAAAATCAGTTCTAAGTTAGATCATATTATCTTCAAACTTTCTAAAGATTAAAGAGGGCATAACTCACCTCAATTCATCAGACTTAGGAGGCAACCTCCAAAAGAACAATAGAGGAATGCATAATTGACTCACATTCCAACTAAACAACATTACAATCCTCCTCATATGAGGGAAACTAGTACAAATTTCAACTTAAGAGCTCCTCTCATAGAGGTTGCCTTAATGGAAGGCCTATTGGAGTTCACCAAAATTTATTGAAACTACAAATGCAATGGTTCACACTTTAACTTATAAAGCTGAAGGAAATTCAATTGATCCTTGAATTCTCAATCTGGGTTACAACTATGAACCTAAGCCAAGAGGATCACAATTTCAAGATTCAATAAACCTTTACCTGCGACTAGAGTCAAACTCAACACTATTTAAAATGCGGTATAAGAGTTTTATAGACCTAGCCTGAGATAAATTAATTGTCTAAAACTTTACATATCTTAACTACATTGACAAAGATAATGGTCAAAAGTTCACATATGCCCCTGAATTGCTTATATCTCGAGTTGTATTTTAAAATTCTTTAACCAAATAACCCTTTTTTAAAAAAATGGCCATTTTGACCCTCAATTGACAAAATGCCAAATTGTCATTAAAAATGTTGATATGGTCGTGTGTGAGACCCACTATTAAAGATTTTATAGCAAAAAAAATCATATATGACCTTAAAATGTTCTCAAAATCTCGAATTAGACCCCAATTTCAAAATTGATCCCTAAAATAAATATTAATTATTTTAATAAAGAGAAATTATAATACATTTTAAATAATAAAAAATTTAATAATAAAAACAAGTAGCATTACATTTTTAAAATTATATTAAAAACTAAATAATATTAAAAATATTGAATAATGAAGAAATTAATTTTAATATGTGACTTATTTTATATTTTCAAATAATTATTTTTAGATTTTGAATTTTTAAAATTAATATTTTAAATAGGGGTGTAGATGGGTCAGATCGAGTTTCATTCTTGCCTGAAACCTGGCTTGAATTTAATTTGGGCTATAATATATGGCCTGTGGCCCAGCTTTAGACTGGGCCTCTCGAGCCAAAATAACAAAATTATTTTTTTAATAGAATTATTATTAATAATATTATTACTTATATATTATTATTTATTATTACCAAATAAATAGATATAAATCCTGAAAGAAAAAAGAACAAATCAATAATCAATCTAACCAAAATTATAATGAAACAAAAAATGAAAAATCAACCAAAACAAATTTGGTTTTTTTATACAATCAACCAAAACAAAAAAAAATAATAAAAATACAAAACTAAAATTATATTCAAACTAAAGCAAAATAAAAATAAAAAATATTAGATCTCAGACAAAACACTGGATCTAATATGCTCTCTATTGCACGTAGCTTTGTTTGTCGACAATGAAGCAAATGGAGTGATGGATCGACAGAGAGATAGAGAAAATGAGAGATTGAGAAATGGCTAGAGGCAGAGGTAGAGATAGAGGCCATATTGATAGATTGAAAGACATGCAGAGGGAGAGAAAGTGAGGAAGATGAGGGTTTCAGTAATGAAGGGAGCAGTGGGAGAGGAGGAATGATGGAGAGTCAAAGGGAGAGGCCAAATTGAGTGAGAGACGGAAAGAGGGAGGTGAAAGGTTTCATCAAAGAAGGTAGGACAAAGCGAGGTTCAGTGGAAAAAAGAAGGAGAGGCAAAATGACTAAATAAGAGAGGGAGGCTACGCTTTCTTTTAATAATATATATACTCAGGTTTGGTCGAGTTGGCCAAATATTTTTATGGGTCAATTGAAACCCGATCCAATATTCTAAGAAATTTTAAATCACAACCTGAGCATGACTCACCCTCCTTTTAACCTGGCCTAGCTTGGATGACGAGTCGAATGAACAACCCTAATTTTAAATACAAAAAATATTAATCAAAATTACAAAAAATTTGAATAAATGAATGTAATTTAATATTAATGGTATTTGAAAGTGCAAGATGATAGCTTATGAAAAATGATATTAATATTAATTAGGAGAAATGATAAGCAAATTACAAAATGGCATAAAATTAAATAATTACTTTCAACTGCGCTTCAAATTTTGTAGTCCACTCAGTGATATCATGCTTGTCACAAAGTTGTTGCATCTCTCCTTGTATAAATAATAGCATTCAAGTATGCAAAGGACAAAAGCCAATAGCCAACACTTTAATTAATTGAAAAATGAAATTGCTAAAAAGAACTCAGGCTAAAACTCAACTTTAACTTACAAAAAGCTTCATTCTCAAGCTATTATTTTACAGGCATGATTTTATCATCTGCATCTACATCTTTCCATTCATTTGCTACTATCGTGGCACTCTGTTTGCTATTATCTTCAAGTCATTGCTACTACCACTGATAGAAACTAAAAATTCTAACAAATTTCTATTTGTTTCATTAGCTCTTGGTTCTTATTTTGGATCAAAAACTTTTCCCCTTACCTTATCTTCTCCTTAGTCCCATCAAACTCCCTCGCTGTCGCATGCAACACTTTACCACCACCTTTGAATAAACCTTAGTCCTCAACCCCATCTCTCTACACCACAATTCTCCCATACTAAATATTCATCACTAACTTTTTGCGACTATATCCAACATATCTAACATATCAAAAACCCACCTTACTAAACTTGATGACTTCAAAATTCAAATTCAATCAATATATAACAAAAATCCAATTCTCATATCAAATCAAATAAACAAATAAAAAAAATAAAAATACAAGGGAGAGAGTAGCTTGATCCTCGGATCACCAAAGCATTTGCTTAACTAATATTGCAATTGATTCAAGTAGTGACATAAGTAAGTTTGGTTGGACAGATATTAAGATTGGTGGAGCCAACAAATAGGAGGTATAATTCTCACAAGCTAATCCAATTAAATTCATTAATTGTTTTCAATACTTAACCCACTGTGTCATATTATTTTGTTCAAACTTCTATCAATTGTCTTCGTATTAGTTTAGGAATTAGGTACATTGTGATGCGTTATTGATTCCATGAGGTTTATATACTAAACTATAACATTGGTTTCAATTTGATCTGAGACTTAAAATCTAATTTTACATTGTCTCAAACACGGTTTACATAATTCATCTTCCAAAACCCTAATTTACTTATTGAAACCTTAATTTACATGTTAAGCTTTAGTTTATTTTCTAAAACCCTAGAATTACACCACCAAACCCTAATTCCATAACAAAACTTATTTTGTAAATCGTTTACCTTTCGGGAGTGCTATATTTCATTAGGAATATTAAGATGTGCTAGTGGATTGTAATTTTAATTCCTTTCAATTAAGACCTAATTTTATGATTGTTTAATGACTATGTATATGATTATTATTTATGTGTTTATGGATTGTAATTTCTTATTATTTGAGATTTTAAGAGACTTGTAAAGGGCATTCCACTTTGTGGGTGCCTTATTTATTTTAATCGCTTAATTTATTTTGGGATGTTATAAGGGACATGTTTCCACCAATCGATACGTGTCCTCTTTTATTTATTTGTATAGATATTTGAACGTTGTAAGAGTATGTTTCCATCTTGCATGGGTGCCCATTGTTATTTATTTGTTTGTTTGATCTATAATATGATAGATATTCATTTACCTAATAGCATGTAATAAGGATAATATCATAATAATTTAAGAATTTTATAATATTTAGACTTGAAAAGGAGGTTGGTTTCAATGAACTGGGCGTTATAGGAGTGCTGGGTCATTCTCACATTTCCCATGCGTACCCAACTTTCTAAACCCAATACGGGGTTGGGGATTCCTCAGGAATCAAGTCATCCACCCCTTTCTATCTTTCCAGCTCGACCGGGTGGTGACTCCATTTATCCGGGTTTAGCTTGTGTTCTCTAAGGTCCCAAGCCTAACAGTGTCCAAGTCACAAGAACCATTCCACCATGAGTGGGGGCGAAAATCCCCGCTCATAAAGACTCAAGTAAACTTATTAATTTGGAGTCTCCTTCAATCCTCCTATCCTTATCGTTAAGCTGTATACAAGGCTTTGAGCCAACTTCAGACCTCAATTGACACAACTCCTGAGGCATTAATGACCATTATGACCAACTTTTTTGCCATCTCATTTTCAAAGAAGGACTAGCTGAGAGAGAAACTGGTCATAACTGTTGTGCCAAGATGGCAACAAAGAGGGGGGATGAATTGGTTGATTTGAAGAAGTGATGGTAAACTTAAATTTTAAAATTGAATAAAGCAAGAAAGAAGTAGAGTAGAGAAGAATGAACACAAGAAGTTTATAATGGTTCAGATTACCTTAATCCTACATCCACTTCCTTAATAACTTGTTAAGGTTCCACTAATCTTGAGTTTTTACAAGCTCAACTCTAACTTGGTATTTTTCACATGTTCACACCAAACTTTTACAAGGTTTGAGTAACTTTCTCATAACCTAACAAGAGTTTTCCCAGGCTCACTCTATAACTTAAGTGTTTCAAAGCTAACACTCAAACTTACAATGATATTTAATTCTCACACCTAACACTCAAAGAATACAAGAAGAAATTTTGATGCAAGGAAATAAAAGATGTTAAACTTGGCTATTACAATCATAATCTTATAGAAAAATGTGATTTCTTATGGTTTTTATAGCCTTCAAGTCTTCAACTAGTTGTTTGGAGTGGGAGCCAATATGTTTGATTCTTGTCTCCCACTATAATCACTTTTCCGAGCAAGTTCATAGTCGGAATGCCTTTGGTCCAGTCGCCTCTGGCTCAGCATGGTCAGAATGCATTTGGTCCAGTCGACTCGGGCTTAGCATGGTAGGACTAAGCTTGGTTCGGTCATGCTCTTCAGTTTTTTTTTATAAAAGTTCTTCAACAGCTAGTATACGTGGCATCCACTAATTGAGTGGATAAGCAATGACTATAATTTTTAAACTTCAAACTTCTGGAACAGTCGGGACCAGTTCGGTCTGGTCGATCTCCATCTAGTATGCTGGGATTTGAGAGTATTGGCCATCATGAGCTTTACTGAAAATTGTTGAATTTTTAGCTCTGGCTCGATGCAATCGAACTGCATCAGGTTTGGTCGTACATGTTATGATATGCTGAAGTTTTCGGAGTAATCAGTGACCGTGAGCTCTACTAGATGTTATGAGGATTTATCATGAGCTTAGTATGCTCAGACTTCACAGTGGTTCGGTCAGGACATATAGTCCGTTCACAAAGTGAGAGTGACATTGAGCTTGAGCTCTACTAGATATGTTGCCTTTGGTTGGTCTACTTAGCTCGTGCTTGGTCTGCTTAGCTCTTGCTCTATCTACTCAGCTTGTACTCTATCTGTTCAGCTCATGCTTTGTCTGATCTGTTCATCCTCGGTGCTTGGTCATAGCATACTTCAGTTTAGTAAGCTCTATTTTGGAATATTTGGGCTCGTTACTTCATTGCTCATCAGTTTTGTGTTAGTGTACTCTGACTTTCAGTAGGTTCGGTCAAGAATGATAAGCTATGATTGGTATGATCATTCTTTAGATCGATATGGCCAAATTCTCTCTGAGTTTGGTTAGCCTACCTGTTGGGCCAGTCGGGCTTTGGAGAAATCTTTAACAATTTTAAGTCCTGCAAATATATAGTTTGGTACAAATATTAGTCCTATTCAATTTAGTTAACTATGATCAAAATAGAGGCTAGTAGTTTGGCTAACAATAACTATGCCTTTTATATTGCAATGCTGACAAAGGGAAAATGGTGCTCATGGTGCTAGTAGATAATGGCTCAGACTTTAATGTATGCCCTCTAATCGTAGCGAATTTCCCTGGCATTAAGATGTTTGAACTTTTACCCTTTGACTAGATAGTGAGGGCATATGATAATACTGAGCAAGAAGTATTGTGAGTGGCCAATCTTAAGGTGACTATCAGATCGGTTGGATAAGAGATCCCTTTTCAAGTTCTTGATGTACTAGCTTGTTTCAACCTACTATTAGGGAGGCCATGGATTCACCAAGCTAGGGTTGTGTCATCTTCTCTTCATCAAAAACTTAAGTTTCCCCATGGTGATGAGATCGTCACCATCAAAGGAGACCCGAGTGAAAAATCAAACCTTCCACTTCAAGTGCATGTCCTAGAAATTCAACTTGAACCTCTAACCACCACACTCTCTGGGTTTATGATTGACATAGTGCAGTTCATCAAGGATGTGGCATATAAAAACTTGTTCCTTTTGATTTTGATCCTTTTGATAGCCTTACAGTTGCTAACATCTTGAAGAAGATGGATTACTTCTTGGGGATGGGATTAGGCAAGAGTTAACAAGGTATAGCCAATCCCCCACCTACCCAATAGTCCAACCACCCTTTGGTTTAGGCTATGAACCAACTCAGGATAACATCCAAGAGATGGAAGAGAGAGCAAAGGAAAGATCCAGATGCAAGAAAAACCAATGAACTATTTGATTAGCCTATAAGACCATATTAAACGGCTACTTTGTCAAAGAAGGGACATATTCCCTGTATTATGGTTTTTCTATAGGACAAAGGTCCAATTTGCACCCTGTATTATAGTATGTGTATCAAATTGGACCTGACAGTTTTTTTTGAACCAAAATGGAACTTTTTTTTTCAAATTCAGGTCAAATTAAAAATTTTTTAACGGAATAATTAATAGAACTAACGTCATGGTCTAATTTAGACCTTAGTTAAACATTAAGGTACAAATTGAACTTTTTATAATTTATTAATAATAATATAATATTTTTAAAAAATTATTTATTAATAAATAAATATTTAATATTAATATTTCATAATAACAAATTATTTATTTTTTATAATATCATAATTTATGATAATTTTAACAAAAAATTAATAATTTAATAATTTATAATATTAAAAAATTTATAATTTATTTTTTAATTTTCTTCAATTTTTATATTTTTTATTTTAAAAATTTTAAAAATTATTTTATTAAAAAACCTCTTGGATTAAAAATAAAAAAAAATCTTAACTTAAAATTTTATAATTTATTTGTACAAAAATAGTCATACTAAATAAAATTAACGAAATAAAAAAATTATTAATTTTATCATCTCTATTAATAATTTTTATGAGCTTGAAATCATAACTACTAATTCTACAATCTTATAAGAGAAACCAATGCTATAATTATTGAAAGCCCCAAAATAGTAAAAAAAAAAAAAAAGGGCAGCCTCCTTCCCAAAATTAATTTAAAAAATGTACATGTGATTTTTTATATTATTTTTACCTAATTTAATTTAGTTAATAAAATAATTTTTCAGTTTAAAAATTAATTAAAAATTTTAATGAATGAACTTTTTATTTTTGAAAATTAATTAAAAATTTTAATTAATTTTTAAAATTGAAAATTATTTTATTAATTAAATTAGGTAAAAATAATATAAAAAAAACAAGATGTATATATTTTTCTAATCAGATTGTAGAGTAGACTGTCCAATTATCTTTTGTTATTTTTTACTTTTTTTTTCGGCTTTCAATATTCATATCTTTGACTTCTCCTTTAAGATTGTAGAATTAATAGTTATAATTTTAAGCTTATGAAGATTATTAATGAATGTGATGAAATTAATAGTTTTTATTTATTTTGTTAATTTTATTTAGTATAACTATTTTTGTGTAAATAAATCATAAATTTTTAATCCAAGATTTTTTTTAATTTTTAATCCAAGGTTTTTTTAAGAAAATAATTTTTAAAATTTTAAAATATAAAATATAAAAATTGATGAAAATTAAAAACAATGAATTATAATTTTTAATATTATAAATTGTTAAATTATTAATTTTTTTGTTAAAATTATTATAAATTATGATATTAAAAATTAATTATTTATTATTATGAATTATAAATTATAAATATTAACTATTTATTTATTAACAAATAATTTTTAAAAATATTATAGTAATATTAATAAATTATAAAAAGTTTAATTTGGACCTTGATGTTTAACTAAGTTTCAAATTGAACTTTGCCGTTAATTTAGTTAATTGTTCCATTAAAAAAGTTTCAATTTGATCCGAATTTTTTTTTAAAAAAAAGTTTCATTTTAGTTCATAAAAAAATTTTAAGGTCCATTTTGGTATACACGCTATAGTACATGGTCTAATTTGCACCTTTGTCCATTTCCTAAACCTTAGATTGACCCATACACCAAAGCACTAACCACTAGATTTTAACTTTTCTTTGATCTTAGCCTTACCATAGAAGACAATGAGCCTACCTTGGAGACGGATGAAGATTACGAGAAATACATGGAGCCTAGCCTTTTTCGAGTCTCATTTATAGGAGATGGTGTAGAGTTAGATCCTACCTCCTTATTCACCCAACTATTGAGCTTCCTAATAATTGGTACTACTAGAAGAGTCCCCCGAGTCCACTACCCAATTTAAGCTCAAGACAGGTACCAAGTTCAAATTTGAATCGACGATAACCAATTCTAAGTCATCTAGTTCAGAGTTAAAGTTTGTATATAGTGATGACCTAGAATCACCCCCTTGTAATAAAGTTATTATTAATAAAATTACCGAGTTTTCTTTTTTACTCATCTTTATCTCCTTTGTCTTTTAATGAGCATGATGGGATGTCTAATATAAATGAGATTAATAAAGATAAAGATACTGTTAATCAAGGAACTTCATGAAAATAAGAAATCACATACATTACATCTTCATTTTATGATAAGTAGGGTTTGAAAGAAACCTTGAAAGAATTCAAAGATCACTTTGCATGGGAGCTTAGTGATATGACCTACCTTGACCCAGTAATAGCGGTCCACAGGTTTCCTACATATTACCACATGAACCTTTCAAACAGAAACTACGTAGGTTGAAGCTAAAATGGTCCTTGAAGATCAAAGATGAAACAACCAAATTGCTTGAGAACAAATTTATTGAGCCCATAATGTGCCCTAAATGGGTGGCCAATATTGTGCCAGTCCCTAAGAAAGATGGAAAAGTACAAATGTGCGTTGATTACAGATATCCCAATAAGGCATGTCCCAAGGATGACTTCCCTTTGCCTCACATTGATTTGTTAGTAGACCGTGTGCTAGGATCAGAAGTGGTTTCATTAACCAACCTCTATGCAGGATATAATCAAATTCTAGTTCACCCTACAAATAAAGACAAGACAACTTTCATTGCAGAATGGTGGCTTTACTACTACAAGGTCATGCCTTTTGATTTCAAGAATGCTAGGGCAATTTACCCAAGAATGGCAACAACCATCTTTCACGACATGATGCATCAAACCAATTGCAATTTGTGGAGTCAATTATAATAATAATAAATTAATTTTAATTAGCTTTATTTTCAAATCACAGATTGTGATTGATCGGATGCATGGATAGGGTCATACACCTGGTTTAGATAAAAAAAATTTTATTAATAAAATTTTTTTATTACCAAAAGAATGAGCATTATGTACGGTATATATTTACAATCCAATCCATGTAACAATCAAACTAATACACTATGCAGCTAGCCACATACATCTAGAAAAAAACAAGCAACAGTTAAAAAAATAGCTACACTACAGCCCTAGGTAACCCCTCACTATGCCTACACTGGTAACAATAGTTTAGAAAAAAAAAAAAAAACGGCAGCTGCATTATAGCCCTAAGTAACCCCTTACAATGCCTATATTGGTAACAATAACTTAGGAAAAAAAAAACAACAGCTGCACTAGAGTCCCAATTAACCCCATATGAGCTCATAAATAGTACATTACATATAGTAGCATGTATTTAAGACCTTAGTACATCCAGACTATTTTACCACCAATAATTGCATATCCACTCCCAATACCAACTAGCATAGTAGGCCAATCAAACCTTTGGGATTACACAACATAAATAGCAAAAGCCAATTTTAGCAGCACTGGCACATTAAACCTGCAGTTAAACCATCCAACCAATACATGCAATAACAACAAAATTCTACAACACACATAAGCCCTGCAACAACCTCTAGATTCTGCTTGACTAGTTTTAAAAGCAATACAATGAACTGATATGTGAGTGATTTCATTAAGCACCAACTTCCAGTAATCAAACTAACACAATCTCACACTATAACAAGACCTACTACACAATTAGTCCATTCATCATGAGTAATATTAATTAGATCAACAAAAAAGGCAACGGATTCTGCACCAACACCCATCAACATAAACATCAACAGCTTATACTCCCATCTATCCCACATCTTATTCCCATCATATCTATTTTCAAAATCACTTATACTCAACAATGCATATTTTAATGAATAGCCAATAGTGTGGTAGACCCTCTTATTATCAGCATATATTTTTAGAAAAATCACTTGATTTCTCTCCCTCCAAAGCCAATACACAACAGCTAACATGCTAATCTCCCAACTTTATCTTCTAAACTCTTTCCTGTGGCCTTTCTAGAAAACCAACTAACTTCTCTCGTCCAACTACACACATTTATTTATCTCACATTTTCTCAACATTTGCTGCCATATTTGCATACAAAATGGATATTCAAAGAAAAGATGTCCACAGTGTCAATTTTAGAGGTGTAAAAGCAACATACATCATCAAACGCCATTCTCCACCCAATTAGTCTTGCTTTTGTTATAAGCCTATTTTTTATGGATAACCACATGATAAAACTCTGCCTTGGAATACATCCAATACCCCCAAACCAATTTCCACCAACTTACATGTTGCCTCTTCCTTCTAATTTCATCCCAAGCATTCTTAATGATGTATCTACTCAATTGAGATATAGACTATATAATACTATCCTCTCTATCTTCATAAATTCTGAAGTTATCAATTTCATTCCAAGTATTCATTATATCTTCATCTATAGGATCTAGTGATCTCCACCTCCCATCCCTCTAATACTCTCTCACTTGTGCATGTTTTGGCACATCAGCATCAATTATGTTGATACTAGGGAACTTATCCTTCAAGCTATATCCATTCAACCAAGGGTCAAACCAAAATGAGAAATATCATTTTCTCAATGTATATTTGAAACACTCTTTAAATTGCTATCTTAGTTTTACTATGTTCCTCCAAGCCCAACTAACATCAAGAGACTTTGAAATACGCTAGAAGCTCAACTGCTTAAGCTTATTTCTCCTTATCCAGGTAGCCCACGTGGACTTTTTAGCCCGCATGGACTTTTTATCACACAACAATTCCCATATATGTTTCCCTACCGAGGCAACATTCCAAGAATGAAGCTCCTTTATTCCCAAAACACCTTCTTTTTTGGGTTTACAAGCACTATGTCGGCCACCACCCTCTTGCTGATGTTTTCAACTGAACCCGACAAATGAAAACTCCTACATCTTCGATCTATCTCAATAATGACTCGCTTGGAAAGAATGAAGATGCTATACCAGTACACTTGCATGCTTCTCAAAATTGAGTTAACTAGTTGAACTCTCCCAGCATATGATAAAGTTTTCACAGCCCACACATTAATTTTGTCTTTTTTTTTATTAACCAAGCCCTCATAGTGCTTCTTAGTCAAGCTAGTTGATATTAAAGGCACATCAAGGTAAGTCACAAGCAATATTCCTTCTCTAAACTAGAGAAACTATAGTATTTGACATCTATCCTCCCCACTTATTGCACTGAAATAGACAACAGTTTTTGCTTCATTAATCTGCAATCCAGATATACCATCAAAATTCCTTAGTGCCTATGCCAAGCATTTCACGGACTCTAAGTCCCCATTACAGAAAAGGAATAAGTCATATGCAAAATACGAGTGATTTAATTGAAGCTCCTTAAGCCTGCATGAAATTTGAAACTACTAGGCAAACCTTTTATGAGCAATCTGGATAGATATTCTATAGCTACCACAAATAATATAGGAAAGATTGGATCACCTTCCTTAGCATTTTACCAAGAAAGAACCCCTCAATACCCCTCATTTACAATGACTGAAAAGTATGGAATTCTCACACACATCATGATCCAGCTAATTTATTTAGAAGGAAACTTCAACCCAAGTAAAACTTCCTCCAGAAAGTCCCATTGAACCAAATCATAGGCTTCTTTCTCACACGCATCTAGACTTCCCACTCTGTCCGATAATTCCTAACTATCTCGTGGGCTGGTAAAATATTATCTACAACTTTTCTACCTGACACAAAAGCATAGATTAATGATACTTCCTAATACAATACCCAACCGTCTCGCCATCCTATACAAGACGGTACAACTAGTAAGAATTTTCCAAAGTATATATATATATAATCTGTTTCAGTAAAACTCACTGTTCTTTCGCAAAATCCACTCTCACACTGGCGCTTCTAGTAATACTAAAAACATGTTCAGAGTCCTCTCTCTGAGACGTTCTCTTCAGTCTCTCCACCACCACTACCCTTCTAAAGCTCTCGCCGGCGCTGCCACCACTACTACAATCAACGACACTTTAAAGGACCCATTTACCTCAATACGTGCATTTTCAACATCTGCGCAATCTTCTTCTTCAGATGCCGAGCTCCGCAAGTACCTCGGCTACACAGCGCTTCTACTCTTCTGTGGAGCTTCCACCTATTACTCCTTCCCTTTTTCAGAAAACGCCAAGCACAAGAAGGCCCAAATTTTCCGGTATGCTCCGTTACCTGAGGACCTTCACACTGTTTCCAATTGGAGTGGGACTCACGAGGTCCAGACCCGAGCTTTCCACCAGCCTGAGAATCTCAAACAACTGGAGCAATTGGTGAAGGATTCCAATGAGAAACGGGCGAGAATTCGCCCAGTAGGGTCCGGGTTGTCTCCAAACGGGATTGGGTTGGCACGGGCAGGAATGGTGAATTTGGCGTTAATGGATAAGGTTTTGGAGGTGGACAAGGAGAAGAAGAGGGTGAGAGTTCAAGCTGGGATTAGGGTTCAGGAGTTGGTTGATGGCATTAAAGAGTATGGCATTACTTTGCAGAATTTCGCCTCCATTAGAGAGCAACAGATTGGTGGCATTGTTCAGGTTTGTTTTAGTTGATTATGTATCAGCTTTGTACTACTATTATTATTATTATTGAAGAGTAAATAAGCTTTCTTTATTTTGTTCCCTAAAATTTAATACTTGGTAAATTTCGGAATTGATTGCTCTCAGACTTTGATGAATTAATTGGTGTCAAAGTATGCATTTTTGCTCATTATTTTGTCTTTGATTGATTTGTGTATTGGTTTTCTTTAGGTTGGTGCGCATGGTACTGGTGCCAGATTGCCACCTATTGATGAGCAGGTCATCAGCATGAAACTGGTCACTCCTGCCAAAGGAACAATAGAAATTTCAAAAGAGAAATATCCAGAGCTATTTTACCTTGCGCGCTGTGGTCTTGGAGGCCTCGGAGTGGTTGCCGAAGTCACCTTACAATGTGTTGAGAGAGAAGAGCTTGTGGAACATACATACATCTCCAACATGAAAGAGATCAAGAAAAACCACATGTAATCATTTCTTTATTTTATTGGATCAAATGGGTGGTTGAAACTTCATATCAAAGTCGAAGAGTGTGGTTTGAGATTATGCATCATTTAAGTTTTCTCCAAAGATAACTAATTAAAAACATAAAAATGGGTTTGGACCCTTAATTTCTATCATGATCTATTAGATGGTAAAAGAGTTTGTTGTTAGGAACTTGGGAAAATTTCCAACTTTAGTAGCTGACTATAAGACCATCATTCTAAGCCAACTTCAACTGGCGATTAATTGTTAGTTGGTGATGTATCATTACCTAGATCTCAGGATAAGTCTGACTGATCCAATTTGCTTCTATCCATTCATAGTTATTTTTATAGTGCAATCTCTCTCTCTCTCTCTCTCTCTCTCTCTCTCTCTCCAACACACATACACACACACACACACATACACACACACACAGAAACATTGCATGGTTGAAATAAAATAATCAGTAATGGAAGTTCTATTTGTTTCTCTAGAGTTAAAGTTCATATATGTATGTGTGTTCTTTTTCTTTTGCAGGAAATTGTTATCTGAGAATAAGCATGTGAAATACCTATATATCCCATACACCGACAGTGTTGTGGTTGTGACATGCAACCCTGTTTCGAAATGGAAGGGTCCACCCAAATTCAAACCCAAATACAGTCGAGACGAGGCTATGCAACATGTCTGTGACCTTTACAGAGAGTCCCTCAAAATATACAGGTGCCAGTCTTTTTGTAGCTTCAAGTTATACATTTTTACTTGTTTAGTCAATGTGTTATATTGGGAGATAAGTTGAGCTAACTGATGATAATAAGCAGTTTAGTTGTATGATGCATCTTTATGCTAACTACAGTCAAATGATGAGAGGAAAGTAATTATTGTATTCCTTTTGGAATATAAAAAGTCTGCAGAAGCCGAACTCTATTGTGCTCTTTCTTGAAACTTTAATTTTTCCCTCTTGTGGTTTGCTTGGCATGAGAAGTCTTTTTTAGTTAGGCATTAGGCTGTAAAAGCATCAACATACATGTAAATTTGTTTGGAATGGAAAAAATAAAAGACTTTTAAAGTTGCTTGTATCTTTATCCTACTTGTGTACTTTATCTTTTCTGTTTTATCTTATAGATTTTATAAATACAGTCTTTCTTCATCAGTTCAACTATATGTATAGTTAGTTAGTTAGCAAGTTAGTTTCTCTCTCTTGCTCTCTCTCTCTCTCCTTACTATTGCTGGCTTAGAAATGTAAACAAATGCAACCTATCTTTTCAACATATGAGCTATATGCAACACATTAGGCGCACAAAACTTACAGAGGATGTGTTAACAATGTTTATGTTCTATTTAAATGAGTATGAAAATTGTACTAAATATAAGATAGGATATATTCAAAAGACTTGATCTAGGAGAAAAAATAGAGGGTTGTCGGGAAGCAACAAAAGAGAGAAGAACAAAAAAGTAATTTTGAAGGATGAAATCTAGATGCAATAAACAACTTGTTTTGGCCTGTGGCGAGTCACTGATTAATTTTTTTTTCCTCAGTGGTTTCCCTACTCCATTTATTTGTGGCCTCCATTCTATTTTTGTTGTTGTTGTAATTTTTTCTTCAATCAATCCACTTGTTAATAATCTTTTATGTTTTCCATTTGTCTATATTTTACCTATTAAATGTGTACCTCAGTTACTTGCAGGACTGGAGAAATTACAGCTAAAACTGTGGATGACAATGAAGCAAACATAAATGAGCTTTCATTCACAGAGTTAAGAGATAAACTGCTCGCTCTTGATCCTCTCAACAAACAACATGTCATAAAGGTTAATCGTGCTGAGGCTGAATTCTGGAGGAAATCAGAAGGATACAGAGTGGGTTGGAGTGATGACATTCTTGGCTTTGATTGTGGTGGGCAACAGTGGGTATCAGAAACTTGTTTTCCTGCTGGTACGCTCCCCAAGCCAAGTATGAAAGACCTTGAATACATAGAAGAGCTGAAGCAGCTCATAGAGAAAGAAGATATACCTGCACCTGCTCCTATAGAGCAGCGCTGGACAGCTCGCAGCCAGAGTCTCATGAGTCCAGCTTCAAGCTCAGCTGAAGATGATATTTTCTCATGGGTAAGTGCTGTGCAGTTTTCTCTTCCTTTATTGCTGAAACTATGATTAATGCTGTTTACTTTATGTATCAATGTTGATTATGATGCAAAACTTAAAAATTTTGTATCTAACACACAAGGCAACATACACAAATGTTTCACCTTCTCTTGTTGATATAACTTATTGAATATATGTTGATATAACTAATTGAATATATCCTAGACTCCTAAGACATGACAATCCTCTTCAAAATCACTGAGATATAATCATTCATATATCCATGTGTGGTGGTGTTGCTGTAATTTTTATGAGTTATATGACTTCTCTGATTTACGTACATCTAACATTTTGCCTTGCTTTAACTTAGCTAGTTGTAGTTCTTGTTGTCTAGTATATGCATCTTCGAGATATTTCATGCTAGTAACTGGGTCTTCAAATTTGTAGTTGTCTTAATTGTAGGGTTGAGAGTATGGTTCTACTAGTTTCGACATTTTGGACACGTGATATTGCTAACAGATCTAAGAATGACACAACCTGTTTGTAAGGGTAGAAAAGGAGGGAAAGAAAGAGCAGAGAAAGGAATTGGAAGAATGTTCATCCCTTCCCTTGTTTGGCATGGAAGGGAACCTGAGGAGCATATAAAAAATGTGGAAAAAAGATCCTTGGGACCCATAATACAAATTAAATTTACTCTTTTGTAGCCCCATATCTGCCTTTTTTAAGCAAAAAGTAAAGTGCAAAATTTACATTCTTTTCAAACCCAGTCAATCTCCTAAACCCTAGCTCTCAAACAACACCACCCTATTATTTTCACCCTTCTTTCTTTTCCCCTTTTTTTCCTTTTACATCACTTTTTTTTTCCAAACAAGATCTAAATATTTCTGTCTAAATTCTTGCAAGCTTGTTTTTTGTTTAGCATGAGTATTATTGGGACAAATCGTTACCTAAAAGTTTCATAGTACAGAATTTCAAGTTTCTTGTGATAGATTGAAAATTAAGAAGTTTTAAGAGATTGACTTTCTTTTAGCTGGCTGGAATTACTTGTAATTGATGATATTG
The DNA here is from genome assembly GCA_947685225.1 of Garcia nutans. Taxonomy (NCBI): domain Eukaryota; kingdom Viridiplantae; phylum Streptophyta; class Magnoliopsida; order Malpighiales; family Euphorbiaceae; genus Garcia; species Garcia nutans. Next base: position 5,982,636 of record CANTUV010000024.1, on the reverse strand, counting down.
CTGCCTGGAATTTGGATGTTACTGGGAAAACAAAACCAACATTAAGTTATTACCTCAAAGTTGATTTGATATATCAGAAAAGAGTTCTATGGGACTTCTTGATGCACAAAATATAGTTGGTGGTATTGTAGGTCTGTATGCCTGTCAATGGGTTTGAATGAATCATGCTGGGAAAACTCAAGTTTGCCTGAACCCCTATTAAATCTCCAGTCTTGGGCTCTGTCAATTCATTTTTCTCCTCTCCTTTCTGTTTTTAAGCTTTTTCTTGATGTTAATTTTTTTTGTCATTTTCTATATCATCTCATAGACTACAATCTTATAATTGAAGAAGTAACAAAAACAATAGCATTGGGATCATTTAGTATAAAAAATAAAATAAGGGAAGTTCAAATTGCTTTTTTTTTAACTGGAAGTTTTAATTACTTGGGTAAAACCTTATTGATAATTTTTTTTGGCACAATTACACCAAATACCTTGAATTTTGTGGCCATCAGATTCCAACACCCACAATTTCCATTTTTTTTTTCAAATTTTTGTTGATCTATTTTTGTTTTTAGTAAAAATGATTTAGGTTCCAATAGAATACATTTAGTTCACGTGATTTGAATGGAATAATCAATTATTAGAGGAGAAATCTCAAACATACATTTTATAAATAAGGTTGAATCTTTTTAACTGTAGTTCACATATAAGTCATTCTGTAAATATCATAAAACTTGATACTTGAATACTTGAACTTTCTTTTACTTGATAAAAGTTTCTTTTGACTTCTAGTTTTCAAAATTTCATGCTGAAATGAATGAGAATTTGAAGGGGAAAAGAGCTCCAGTGAGATCTTAAGTTTGTGGTTTATAAAGTTTAAGATTGAGGTTGTAATGTTTTAACGTGTAATTTCTCTGTAATTACCCCTAATTTACTAAGGTTGCTGGAAGTAATTATTTCAAATATCTTTTTATGCAGTTAATTCACTAATACATGTAAAATCTTTGAATCAATCTAAGGGTGAATTGGCTTATATCTTTAGATTAATCTAAGATCCACATTATACATGTTATAAAATAAATATTACATTAGGATTAAAATATTAAACATGAAATTCTTCTAGTGTAATTCTTCTAGAAGGATAATAATTAGTGCATGGTAAATCATAGCTGGTTTCCCTTTTTTATCCTAAAATGCTGTATGTTTCCTGTTTGAAATCATATGAATATGCATAGAGAGCACACATAATAACATTCAGTTTGATGAAAAGCTTCTAAGATACCTCAGACTAAACTCATTCTGTATTTTAATTGTTTTTCATTTTCTTGTTCAAATTCACACAATTGAGTTCATATAAAAGGTCAATTCACAATTTTCATGTCAACAAGTCCTATATTGGACATTTCATTATAATTGTATGCTATAGTTGGTGGTTATGCTAACATGTTATTTATTTATTTTATCAGGTTGGTATAATAATGTATCTTCCTACAATGGATGCTCGCCAAAGAAAGGAAATCACAGAAGAATTCTTCCATTACAGGCACCTATCTCAGAAACAGTTGTGGGACAAGTATTATTGTTTTGAACATTGGGCCAAGATTGAGGTACTGATTGAATCTTGCATAATCTGCTAGACTTTTATTCGCAATATTTAATATAAAAGATGTCGATTTAATTGCTTTCAAATTTGATATATTGTTGTTTAAAAATTATTAAAATTGTTAATAGGTTCCAAAGGACAAGGAAGAGCTTGCAGCTTTGCAAACAAGGCTGAGAAAGCGTTTTCCTGTGGATGCATACAATAAGGCACGCAAGGAATTGGATCCTAACAGAATCCTTTCTAATAATATACTTGAAAAGCTGTTCCCACTATCAGAAGCCATTTGAAAAAGCATCTTTGTGCTTTATTGGTTAGTTATTTTATTCCTTCTTATGAATTCTGAATATCTGAATTGCAATCATGCTTTTGCCAGTCTGCCGGAAATGTTTTAAGTCTATGTTCTTGACTTTACATTAATTCGAGAGATCTGGCCATAAATAACAAAGTGCATTGTTAGCTGTACCATATTTGATAGAAATATTGTGAAGCTCATGAACGTAATTTTGAACTGAAAGCAATTAGGAAAACCTGATAATCTGGTATTTGCGAGTGCCTGAATATTTTCTTTTCCATGGATGACTATATGAAGATCAGGATTACAGAATTGTTAACTAATTTGTGTATGTGCATGTGCATGCAATTTAGATCAGCTTGATTGTATGATTTAGAATGTCTCACTTTGGCTTCATGGCAATTTATCGTTCTTTGCAGAAAATTGTCAATATCACTTTATTTAAAATAAGTTGAATTGATTGTGAGTGTTTAAGGTGGAAGAAAAAGACTCCATATATGCTCTAGTTTTTGGGTGTGAAATTGTGAATCCTAATACATGAGTAGTATATTAGATCTTAAAAAGTTTTAAGCATCGTATCAAAGCCTCGTATCATACTTGGAGAAAGTAAAGAACATGTCATACTTGCAAACATAAATAAGAAATTTTAGCTCCGGACAGTGAATCTCGTTGACTCGAGTTTGCTAATGGCTTATTTTCTTGTGACTAACTGAGGTTGATGATAACAGAGTGATTTAGCAAAGAAATAGAAAGGATATTATAGGTTGTTTATTAGGCATCCTTATCCTACCAATTACATTTTAGTATAAACATATATCTAACTATAGAGAAACAGAATGATCTAACACAAAATTAATTGCAACAGAAGTCAGAATTCAGCATTCAGAGGCATGTTTCACATAGCCAACAGCAGCATAGAGCGAAGAGGCTGCACCAATAATAATTGATTAATTAAATTATAAGCATATTAGAAATTAAGTATAGAACTAAAACTGGTTTGAAGACTGACCATCCCTCAAGGAAGCCTCTGTCTCCTTTCTTCTTCACAGTAGGCCTTGGCTGCTTCCAAGTGGTAGGAGTCTCAGTTGGGTATCCTGAGAGATAAAAGGTGAGTTATTTTCCTATCTCAAAAAATCAAAAATAAGAGCAGAGATGAAATTTAAATATTGTGATGAACCTGCAGGAGGCTTGTTCTGTTGTTTGTCTGAGTTATACATTTTTAAATAATAGAGGAATGTTGCTTGAGGCTGAGAATCTGTTGTGGTGTGTTCACCATATGCAAATTTCAATTGTTTATATACATACATTCATATAATTTCCAACCTCTGTATGAATGGGTAAAGAAGTTTGATGACTCAGTTTTCACTTTCGGTTGCCACTGCTAATTGATTCCTTTAGTTTGCTTTTTCATTTTTATTTTTATTTTCTGTAATATGATTTCATTAATGAATGATTTCTCTTTTTTTGAAAAAAAAGAAGCTAATTAGGAAAATATTGTAGTTTTAATATATATTTACTATTCAGTCTTTACATCCAAAAAAATGAAAAATATTGTGTTAAATTAGGACATAAAAAGAGAGAAAAGATTGCTTCAAAACAAAGAAAATTCTTATGAATAATGATTTCTTTTTTTTTTTGAAGTATTTTTTTTTTAAAATTTTCATGGTAAGTTGTGGAAAAATTTTGGGTTAGAGGAAATTTGACTTTTTTGTGTATTAATTTAGTAAAAAAGAAATTCACTTTTTTGACAACTGAATAGTAACTGGATCAAAATTACAGATATATTTTAATTAATTTCTAAAAGAAGGATGACCTATTTTATTAATTAAATTAAATCTCATCGATGAAATAGCAATTTATTTTTTTTTATCTTTTATCTTTTTTTAATGAATGGACGACAAATTATATGCTGTTCAGACCTATATTTTAATATTACGAAAAATGTTGTTCTTTTTTTTTTTTTTCTAAAGCATCTTTTCAAATTTTATAAAAAAAAGTTTGAAATTGCTATTTTATCTGCTTTGGAGTTTAAATGGGAAAGAAAAACACTTGTTGAAATTACATTAAGAGCAAATCTTGGGTAGAGCTAACTAAAATTTCATTATGTTACTTTTCTTAATGCATTTCTCATAATGGTATGAGAGTTAAGTCGATATATTTTTTTATTCTCATCTTTTTCTTCTATAATTTCTCTTTTAAATTGGAGAGAATATATAATGGAAGGAAAAAAAAGCATTTATTTTCTTTGGTTCTTTTTTTTTATTATAAGAAAAGGCACAGCCTTAATCAAAACTAGTCTAGAATAACTGGAGTTAATTAAATCATCTCGCTCTTGGAGAAAAACTCATAACATAATTAGCTAACCAGTCGACAAAAAAAAAAAAAAAAGGATTTTCTGTAAATGTGGGATATTTTCATTTGCTAATCCAACTTTTAAAATTATTTAATCCGAATAATCAGAAGTACATTTGTGATATTTTCGTTTGTTCTTTACTTTCCTCGTCTTACCAAATAAGAAAAAAATTTCATCTGATTTGCCTTTTCCTTTATTTTCACTTATCTAAACAAGAGATTAATAATATTTTGATATTTGTAGTATAAATACGTGTCTACTCTGTAAATAAATGGATAAAAAAAAGCATCTGAAAATGCGTGGAATATGGTCTTTCCATCTCAAAAGCCACCTGGAGTTTGGGTTGATTTTGATTCTTTACTTCAACACTAAGACTGGATAATTGAGGTTGCAATTTGGCATTTACGATCGAGTCATAACAAATTTTTGTGTAAAAATAATTTTCATATTCATATATAACTTTTATTATTTATTAACTTTTAAAATAAATATTTTAAATATATAATATTATAGTATAATAAACAAATATCTTTTAATGCCCACACATATTGTTACATGTGTTGTAATAAAAATTTAGAGAAATTTATATTATGTAAGTGATTTCGCGCTTCCTTTTCGTATATACGTGCCGATGAATATTTTTTTTTAATAATATAGATTTCGGTCTTTTTTTTTCAAATTTATTTTTAGACGTTGATTTTTATCTTTAAATTTTTTTTGTGATTTTATTTTATTTATATTTTTTATTAAAATTTTTAATATCATATTTTTAATATATACATAAAAAATATAAATATATAAACATATATATAATATATGCATAATATACATAATATATACATTCAACAATATAAAACATATCTACAATATCTACAATATATCAACAATACATCTGCATAATATTTTTACTATTTATTTAATATTATTTATTTAATTTTTTATTCTAAAAATACCTACACAACATTCATACAATATTCACATAATATTCAATAATTTTTACATAAAATACATATAATTTAAATAACAAAAACATAACATTCATACAATATCTACAACATATCTATAATACATCTATAACACATCCACGTAACATCTTCATAACGAAATTATATATATATATTTTTATTTTTCATATGTATAATACGTAAAATTTGTTTAAAAATAAATTTAATAATTTTTATTAATATATTTTTGTATATTTTATTTTATATTTATTTTTTGAGCTTTATTTATTTTTATAATTAAAATTAATTTTTTTTATAAAAAATTGTGATTTTTGTATGATAAAAATAATTAAAAATATTAATTTTTATTATTTTATTATAATTTTTTATTTTAATAGTAAAGTTTGAAAAAAAAATAAAAATTTAAAATAAAATATTGAGTGTATTAAGGAAAGATATATTTTTAAAAAGAAAACTTTTATTTTATTGAAGAATAAGGTACTTTTAAAATTTTATACTAATATTTATAAAAGTATAAATATTTTTAATTTTTATAATTAAAGTTTTTTTCGATAGTAATATAAATGTCTCAAAAATTAATTTCAATATATTGTCATATCAATATATTTTTTACTTTTAGTAAGTAGTTTAAAATTTTTAATTAAAGTTTTAAATTTTATGATGATAATGCTATAAATTAAAAATACATTTTAATTATTTTTTAATTAAATAAGTAAATACATTTTAATTAAATATATTTAATGGTATTTTATATTTAATTATAGTAATGAAAGTAAAGATAAATTTGAAAATTTATAAATAGTTTTTAATTTTTACTGCTACAAGAATATATTAATAATAATTAAATTTATTTTTTTTACTAAAAATAATACGTTATGTAAAAAAATTAATATTAAATAATTAATAATTTAAAATAAATTGATAAAATATATATAGTATTAAAAATTTAAATTTTAAGTTTACTATGTACTCTCAAAACCACCGTCGCCGCAAAGCCAAATAATAAAAACCCACCGCTTTGAAGCCAAATTTGCACTGCAAATCTATTGACCCTCACAAGTCACAACTCTGCCATTGCAAAAGCCTTGGTCCACATGATTTTAGCCCTTGCCCAATCACAGACATGGTGAGATAATATTAAGGGCTTTTAACAAAAATACAAAAAAAATAAAAAAATAAAAAAAATTACAAATTTATCATATTTATAAAATATTTATCAAAATATCAGAATTTATAAAATATTTACCGAAATATCAAATTTTTATTAGTTTACAATGAATTCATAAATTTTACACCGTTTATAATGAGTTTATTATGAGTTTATGATAAAATGACTAAAATATTCCTCATAAAAAAGTAAAATTTTTTTAAAATATGATGAATGGTGTTATTTTTTCTAATATTAAAGCTTTAATTGAGTCTGTTTTTATTTCGAAAGATTCTAGCGATAACACTCATGGACAATGAATTCCATCGCCACCAAGTTATTTAAAGATCAAACAGAATAAGAACATATTCATTATTGCCTTATTTCTTTTCTATTTTTTAGGATTTTAAATTCTCAATAGAATTTCAAATTACATCATTGAAATGTATAATTGGGTTTGCCATGTCGAATCACAAAATCTTCAATATTAGGTCAAGTTTGATTTAACTTTCAAAATCAGATACAGAATCAGAATCAGAATCGAAATCGAAATCGAAATAATTATTTATTCTTTTTATTTGATTTAATTTTAAATTAGAATCGAAATCGAAATAATTATTTATTTATTTTATTATTTAAAAAATTCAAAAATATTTTAATTAGAAAAAATAAAAATATTTTATTTTATTTTATTTTAAAAATTCAAAAATTTATTTTTTATTTTATTAAAAGATAAATTTATTTATTTAAAAATTCATAGATATTGTATTGATTATATGTTATTTTAAAATTTTAATTTAATTTTGTTAAAAACAAATTAAATTTATTCTATTAATTTTATTTAAAAATAAAAATATATATTTTTTAATTTTTGATTCTAGTCAGAAATCAAATCTAATTAACATAGGAATAGTAAGAAATCATTCATTTTCTTTTATGTAGTAATATGATTCTCATTGTCTTATCTATTTTATCCAACCTAATAACATCAATATGAATAATTCATTTTCATTTTCATTTTCATTTTCATTTTCATTTTCATTTTCATTTTCATTCTCATTCCCACCTCCAACTAATTGCCCCCTTAAGTGCATTTAAGATAATTTTTATTTTTAGTTTTTAATTTTTAAAAGAAAAAATAAATACAAATGCATTCATTAATATGACTGAGTTTTAGATTTTTTTTTATTAGATAAGAAATAGTTTTTGATAAATATGAAATCTATAAAATATGGTTTTAATGTTTTGGTTTTGTAAAGAGATATATATCAATTAATTAATTTTTTTCTCTCTACTATTTTTTATTTTTTTATTTTTTTTGATCTTTATTTATTTTTGCAAATCCAAATATAAAATAAGAGGTTTGTCTTTTATTTTAATTTTAATTTCTTTATTTTTAATAATTTTATTTTATTTTAATAATTATCTAGATTATCTAATTAATATTATGATGTATCATTACAATAAACAATATATATATTTCTAATAGATGAATAAAATGTGTGTTTGTATACATATAGTAAAAAAATTATGATATAATTTTTAAAAATATAAAATGGTTTTTTTAAAAATATATATAATACAAAATTTTAAAAAATATAGAACAAAAACTGAAAATAGCTTTTGATTTTAAAAAACTAAAAACATACAACGTAAACGAACAATGCCATATCACCATGATTTCATTTTTGCACTCTATGGCAATGTTCTAAGTTTCTAATGTGATTTTTTATTAGATTTATTTTACATGTTTGTAATTCTATCGTTTCATTATAGATACCTTGATGATTGAGTCAACTCCCAGGGGAGATGATCAAGATGATTTAGAGATCAAAAAGGAGGCATGAAGTCAATCATATTATTAACGAGGAAAGTGTTAATGAGTTCATTCTAATTGGTAGGGTGGTGACTGATCAGAGGATTAATGCCAATACTTTAAAGATGACTCTACCTAGTGTTTGGAGACTAGCGAGGAGTTTTCATAAAAGAATTGGGAACTCATTTATTCTTTTTTCAATTCTTTAATTAAGTAATCTTAAAGAGAGTTCTTAATGCTGGTCCATGGGCATATCATAACCAACTTATTATTTTGCATCACCTTAAGATGGGTGAGGATTCATAGCATATAGAGTTCAATCACACTGATTTTGGGTGCAAGTTCTTTTTCTTTTCTCCATGTGGTTTTTATTTTGATAAAATTGTACAACAACTTGTGGATTTTTTAGAGAGTTACCATGAGCATATTATTCCAGGGAGTGTTGACAGGCAATCAACTTATACATATCAGAACTTATTTGAATATTCGTCTTTCTCTCAAGTGCTTTAAGAATTTGTGTAAAAAGGGGATCATGGTGGCGACAATAAATTTTTGTTATAAGAAAATGCCTATATTTTGCTTTTTCTATGGCTTAATTGGCCATTCTGATTCCTCCTCTATTTGTGGAAGATATTTTTACTCGTCCAATATTACAAGTCCAAAAGCATAGGGTGGTTGGTTGAGGACGGTTTGTGAGCAATTGATGCCATAGGAGAATGATCAAAGATTACATACTAGGGACGAATCACTCCTTATGAATACAATAATGAAAATGTAGAATTTAAATTTTGGAAATACAAATCTACAGGCGATGGCCAAGAGTCCTATATCCTTTAAAATTGTGTCCAATTGCCATTTTAAAGGTAGTAAGCAAGATATTCATGATATGTGCATGGAAGTTTTTATTGTAGGATGTTCCAAGTTGGATAAGGAATACAACACAAGTCTAGTGAGGATATATGATGATGTGGCAATGGAGTTAGAATATTATAAGAAACAACAGTGTATGGATAATGGGCAAAGCATGCATGATGAGGATTTTGTCGATGGCGGTAGTCTTTTACTAGAATCTCATTTTGCTATTAATGATGATTTATCGGTGGGCCTAATGATATAGGCCTGCTAGCAATAATGATACTTATCAATTGAAACTGTCAGGGATTGTGTAATCCCCGAGTAGTTCGAGTGTTGAAGGAGATTATGGTCTCTTATAACAAACAAAATTTTTTATTGCTCATAGAACCTCTGGTTCATGCTTAAATAATTAATGAAATTTGAGTTTTGTTAGGTTATGAGGGAGCTTTTGTGTTGATTGAACTAGAAAGAGTGATGGCTTAGCTTTATTATGAAAGAAGGACTTGGTTTATATCATGAGTTTCTCTAATAATTATATAGATGCTTTAATCAAATTTGAGGATGGACCAATTTAGCGATTATCTATATATTATGTATTTCATGAGAGAAGTAGGCATAAAGACTCATGGGATCAATTGTGTCCTTTAGTATCCATATCTTCATTACCTTGGCTATGCATTAGTGATTCCAATGACATGCTCTTGGTGGAAGAAAAAATTGGAGATACGTCTTACTAGGATCATCTTATAGCTACTTTTACTTATTGTGTTAATGATTGTTCTTTGTTCGAATTGCCTCTTCTTGGTTTTGGTTATGCATGGTTTAGAAGAATAGGTTATGAGGACTATGTCATTGAAAAGCTTGATCAAGCTTTTGTTACTCATAATTGCTTAACACTATTTTCCTATTATAGACTGACAAATATGGTTGTTAGTGTGTCGAACCATGTTACAATGTATCTAGTCTTGCAAGTGTACAATGTCATAATCAAGTAATACAACGTGTAAGTGAGCATCATTTTCATGAGAAAGGTTAATTTTAAGAACCAAAAAATTAAATTATTTATTATTTGGAAAATCGATTGATTTTAAGTTTAACTAAACTAAATTAATTAAACTAAAACTAATTGAATTTAATTATTATATTTAAAAGCTTAGAGTTAGACTCTTCAATTGATTATCTATGGTCTTTTTAAATTATTAATCAATTTTATTTTTCCTTGATTATTAGTTGAATTTTCTTAATTAAATTCCAGTTTCTCTTAAGATCTAAAACTAATATGATATTAATTCCTATGTTTAATACTCTCATGATCGCAAGAATTAATCCAACTCTTTAGGTTTGGTAAAGATTTTTAATCAAAATATCTAAGAAAAAACTATTTAAAATTGTTATCTCTTTGGACTAATATTATGCTTCCATTCTCTCTCCATCATATAATATATCAAATCATACAACTATTGGCTATAATTGTAAGCAATAAGAACAATGATAACAAAATAATCAAAGATAAATATTATTAAATCAAACATACATTAAGTCCACCATCAATGTTTTGAAAACTGAATCGGACAGGCTGGTTGAACCAATTGAACCAGGAGTCGGTCACTTATCCGATTTAAAATACATAAAAAAGCAAATTTATTAAAAAACTACTTAAAATCGTCAAACTGATTTAAATCGAATGAACCAATTTAAACTGGTTTGACCTTGTTTTATAAATAAAAGAAGCTAAATACCAGATGAAAACCTTCCTGATATGTCTTTTCAATAAATACCACTGACTACACAACCTTTAAGAAAAACCTAATTTAAAATTCTAAATAGTAAATACAATAGAACTAAACACTTTACAAGCTTTTGGTTGCTGGATTCTTCTTCTATCTAAGAGGTACATTGGCTATCTTTATCTTAAAGTTAAAAGAATTATCTTTCTATGCATGTATTTTAAAATCATGTTCAACATATGAATAAATTCTTAGTATATACTTCTTGATCTTCACAAAGCAAAGAAAAAAGCCAATCAAAGCAATCCCCTCAAAAGTCAAAAAGCAAGCAAAAACTGTTAAGCTTTAATTATTTATATATTCTTTAATTTTTTTATTAGAAACATAAGAAAATATATTATATAAATAATATATACTTCAATAAACAATATATTGTTTATATTAGAACATGTATATAAAATTTAAAAAATAATATATATGGAATTCTTTATTACAGTAGAATAAGCGATTGAATTTTTCGAGGACATGTACAGTATATATGACTCTTTGTGTTGGCCCTTTTTTTATTAATTGATTACTATGTTTGTAATTTATATTTGTATATAGATGTATATTAATAAATATTCGTCATATATAAATAAATGATGTGTTTTTATTATATGATTTTTATTTAATTAAATTTTTATAATTAATTTTTAATTATTTTATTTCAATTTATGGAATTAAGTGCACCATCATCTGAATTGCATTCTATGCAAAATGTTAGTTTAGAATTAGAACGTTCCATTAGACAAAAAAAAAAAAGGATCTGGCATGGAGATATATAAATGAAGGAGTAAATTCAAAAAGCAAGAAGATTTTAATATATGGGTTTTGTCAAAAACAAATTGCTGGAGGACGCATAAATAAGATGAAACAACATCTTATAGGAACTAGAGGAAATGTTGATATATGCAAAAATGTGCCAGCAAATGTTTGATTTCAAATCAGAGAATCATTGGATGAGAACCTCTATAGAGCCAAAGAATCTTCATTTGATGATATTAGTTCATATAGAAGAAGTGACTATGTAGTTGAAGGTGATGATATCCAAGAAATTCCTTCTCAAGCAAATATGGCTTCAAAGAGAAAGAGAAAAGCTAATGATTTAAAAGAGGTGTAAGTGATCCTGCTCAACCTAATATTCAAGCATGCATGTAAAGTAAAGATAAGTGGAATGACACTGATATGGCTATTGCTTTATGGTTTTATGATGCTTGCATTCCCATAAATGTTGTTAATTCTCCATTTTATGAACTTGCTATCAACAAAATAGCTAGCATGGGTCATGTATATAAGGGTCTTTCATATCATGATTTGCATGATAATTTGTTGAATGATGCTAAGATGATTGTATAAATAATTATTGATTCATATAGAAACACTTGGGTTGACAATGGTTGCACTATTATACATGGACAGACATTAGATCAAAGGCCATTGATAAATTTTTTAGTTTATTGTCCAAAGGGTATTTCATTTATCAAATCAGCAGATGCTTCTAATATGTACACAAATGCAAAACATTTGTGTAATCTTTTTACAAAAATTGTATAATGGGATGGTCTCCATAATGTAGTACATATGGTGACAAATAATGAACTCAATTATAAAGTTGCGGGCTTTAAGCTTGTAGAGAGATATCCTCACATTAGTTGGTCACCTTGTGCAACTCATTGTGTGAATTTAATCATGAAAGATGTAAGAGAACTACCACATGTGCAAAGTTTGTCCATTCTTGCATCTAAGGTGATTGTTTTTATTTATAACGATAAACGAACCTTGAATTAGTTATGGAAGAGGCCTAGTTGGAAGAAATCATTCACCCTGGAGCAACACATTTTGCAACTACCTTTATTGCATTACAAAGCCTACATGAACATAAAGATGATTTGCAAGCTTTGGTTATTAGTGGAAAGTTCAAAAAGTTCTTAAAAATGTAGAGAGGTAGAGAAGTTAAACAAATTGTTTTAGATGAAAATTTTTGGAATAATTGGTTGATGATTGTGAGGATTATGACTTCAATGATACACTTGTTGTGTCTTTGTGATACTGATGAAAAACCTACTTTGGCTTATATTCATGAGGCAATGTATAGGGCACGTTTGGGGATCAAGAAGTTATTCAAAAATAATAAATATTTATACTAGCCGAACATTAATATTATAAAAGAGTGGTGGGATAATATGTTATGCCAGGATCTTCATGCAGCAACATATTATTTGAATCTTGCTTTCCAATATGATCAAACTAATTTTTCCAAAAACCCTAAGATTATGCGTGGATTAGAATGTGATTAACAAGGTAGATAAATGCAGTAAGCAGAAAATAATGGAGGAGATAAGAATTTTTTGAGAGTTTGAAAAGAGTTTTTCTCGATCAATGGCTTATACTAGCAGCAAGAACACTTATCCAAGTAATATTTATTTTCATTATTATATAATTGTTTTTCGTATTTTGAATTGAGTTAAAATTATTCATTTGTAAATATTTGCATCTAATTCTTTCTTTTCATATTTAATAAAAGATGAATGGTGAAGATTATTTGGTTATGATGTTCTAAATTTACAAAAGTTGGCTATAAGAATTCTTAGCCAAACAACTTCTTCTTCGGGATTTGAACATGATTGGAGGGTATTTAAGCGTATTCACACCAAAAAAAGAAATAGATTGGAGCATCAAAGACTTAATGATCTTATTTATAGTCATTATAACTTGAGGTTACAAGATAGGTAACTATATATATATATTGTATTTATTTTTATGTCTTATTTAATGCATAATAATATAATGATATGTCCATAATTGATAAGCTTGCTAAGTCCAAGAGGTCATATGATCCGATTGATTATGAATCAATTGATGAAATTGAATTTTGGATTGTGGAAAAAGAAGGAGAAGGAGAGCTTGATCATGATAAATTAGAGAATATGCTTCAAGAAGAATATCCAAAAGATATTGGAGACTCAAGTTTGCATATATCTCAAGGTGCGACAATAATTAAATTTACTTTTGATGATTGTTTGAAATTATATTTATTTATATTTTGTTTTATATTTTTTATATGGTGAGGAGGACTATATCAATGTAAAAAATGCCAAGGAAATGATGATGGTCTTGATTATGAAAAATGGTTGAATCATTTATCAACAACTTGAATTAGCATGTAACATTTTATTAACAAGTATTTAGTAGTGTGTAGAACCTTAATTTTGGCTCTGAATGAGCTTAGTTCTAACTAAGAGGCCCGAATTAAGTCCAATCCAATTTTAAAAAGCTTAAACCTAATTCATTCTAATTTTAAAAGCCCAAACTAACTTTGGTCCAATTTAGGGAGGCACTATACTAAATAGACATGAGGCACTATGCCAAGTAGACATGAGCCGGATGCCCAATTCAACATGAGCCATGGCTCATATTGATTTGGAAGGTCCAAATCGATATGAGCTAGGCTTATATCGATTTGCTCATATCGATTTGGACCTTCCAAATCGATATGAGCTGGCTTTAGACCCTCCAAATCTGAATTGTAAAAGAAGTTAGTCAGCCATTTTAATTTTCTAATCAAGCTATAATTCATTTAAACCTCGGATTAACCAGATTAGGTTTAAACGTTAAATGATAGTTTTACCTATAAATACATTATTAAAAGAACAGAGAAAGGGGGAGGGGGCAATTGGGATCAACATTTATCCATAATTAAAATAGCAGCCAGGGAAGAATTAATATGGAGCAACATTGATCAAGCAGACAAGTAGCAATTTAGAAAAAAACATAGAATATTAAAATACAACAAACAAGGAGACATGAACCATTGTCTCAAAATTTGCTTTGTTCATCCAAGATAGAAGTTGGTCAAGCAGTAAGCACGAGTTTGATTCAACATATTTATATTGGAGGAGCCAACATGCAGGTTTAGTTTCCTCAAACCTAATTTATTTAAAATACTCAATAGATTCATTCATCTATTATGATAAATAATTTGCATATTTAGTTTTCTAAGCTTAATTTATTTGAAACATTCGTAGATTTATTTGTCCATTACAACATCATTGAATAGTTTCCATATTAGGAAGTTGTTTTAATACAGAAAGAATAAAAGTGTTAATTTAATATGGCAGTAAGCATGTGAAGATTATTTAATCAAATAGCTAAGTGATATTGGTTAGGATTTCATGTAAGCACCAGCAACGCAACTTTAACTTATTTTGTGTAAATTGTTTAGACCTTGTTTCAAAACCCTAACCTTAAATATTTAACCTTAATACCTAACCATAATATTTAAAACCCTAATCTCAAATACCTCACCCTAGTCCTAAAACCTTAATTTCTAAAACCATAATCCAAAACCCTAAATCCAAATTCCCAAAAACCCTAATCCATGATCCAAAATTTATAATTTCCAAAACCCTAGCCTAATACTTCAATCCTTTAGGTTTAAACCCTAATTTGTATATTCAATCTTTAATTGCAATTTGAATCCAACGTTACATATTTTAATCTTAGTTTATATCTTCATATCTTGATCTTAATTATTTTATATTATGATGGATGGATGATTTATTTAGATTATTTGTTATGAATGATTGATTTATATTGAATTATTATTTGAATGGATATGTAAAAGATGGGTTTCTACTATGTGATTGCCTTAGTTATTTTCTTAATTATGTAATTTATTTTGTGGACTTGGATGATTGTAATGGCATGTTTTCATCCTTGGATGGGTGCCCATTTTGATTGGTTGGTTCAATTTAATGTAATGGATGTTTATTTATTTTTATAATTACGTGTAATATGGACAAAATTGTAATGACTAAGAATTTAATAATATTTAGACCTGAAAAAGGAGGCCGGTTCTAATGAATTGGGCATTTTGGGGCTGCTGTATCATTTTCACCTTTCCCATGCATACCCAACTTTCCAAACCCATTAGGAGGTTGAAGATTCCTTAGGAATTGAGTCATCAACCCCTTTCTATTTTTTCTGCCTGTCCAGGTGGTGACTCCATTTTCTCCGAATTTAGACCCATGCTTTTTAAGGCTCTGAGCCTAACAGTGCCAAAGTCGCAAGAACCATTCCACATGGGAGTGGAGGCGAATATTTCTGCTCACATAGTGTATTTATTTAATGTGTTAGATTATTAATATTATTTTTTATAATATTTAGCTAATTTCATTCATTTTAATAATTATAAGTGTTGAAAAGATGGTGTGCAAGGACAACTTCAAGTATTTGAAGATTCAATTAGTTTTGAATGTTTGTTTTGATCATAATTTATATTGTTAGTCTTTTATCGAGTTTATTTTATTTTTATTATTGAAGCTAAGTTGAATATTTAGATTATTAAATCTATGGTAAACTTTAAAATATTAGGTTCATTTATTTTATTTATCATATGTAATATGTGATGTTTTTAAATTGATGATAAAATATTTTTTATTATTTTTAACTTCTATTTTAATTTTTTTTGTATCTTTCAGATTTTTATGAATATATATAAATAAAAATATATTCATAGGATAGTTATATAATTAAACTCGAGTCAATCTAGTTGAACTAGTTAAACTATGAACTAATCATCAATCAAGTTCAATGTGCGGTTCGATTTTAAAAACATTATCCACCATTGATAAATCAAAAGAATCATGTAACCTTAATTAGGGTTTTTGTTAACCATAATTGTAAAAAAAAAAAAAAACAACAATAAAAGAATAAAAGAATTCAAAACACAAACAAATTTTGGATTGAATGGAGCCTTTAGTGTAGCTTGAATCTCTTCAATAGCTAGCATTCTCCTTTTCTAAAGAAATCTCAAAAATTATGAAAGAACTTGGAAAGAGCTAAAGAGAGATGAGAATAGAGATGGATTCTTGCTTATATAGGGGTTTTGGGGACTTCTAATATATTTAGGAATAGTTTTAAGGCAGAATCTTAAATAATTTTGCATAATCAACCACCATAAGAATTGCACAGGTGTACCAAATAAACTCCATAGTCGTGAATAATTGCATCAGATTAGATCTTACGAAAATCTTCCTTAGGCGGTAGGGTTTTGGAGTGCACAACTATGCAAATCCAATTGCACAACCGTGTATATTGAAACATCTCTAGAATTTCTTGCTTCTTCTCTTCTTTCTTGAACAATGTTACTTTGGTTTCCAAAGGAGTAGGAATTGATTTGCATGCCCTTTTTGTTTTGTATCTCTACTTCCTTCATCCTTTTATTAAGTCTTGATCCAATTGCACTAAAAACTCATATTTTGCAAAGCCAAGCTTCAAATTATAATTATTCTAATTTTTACAACAAAAACACAACAAATTCAATTGATAACAATTAAAATATAGTAAGAATAATTACCCATTTATATGTAAAATATGGTTTTATCAAACTCTTTCAAACTTAAATTATTGCTTGTCCTTAAGCAACAAGAATATTCTCCTTCATAGTAGGCCTCATCATATGTCAAACATTCTCAGGAGGTTGATATACAAAATGCTTTGAAGCTGTATTTACTTCATTCTTCCTTATTTTATTCAAAAATTTTAGCTAATTTAACCAATTGTTATACTTTAGATAGGCACATACCCCCTGTATTCATTCAAGATTTTAATAGAGTTTAAGTAAACTCACCTATCTCATAGGCATATTTAATCAAACTTTCTTTACTAATAGACCTCACAAACTTAAGAAAAATCAAAAGGTCTTTTTAAGCATTGTAATGGGGTCATAATGAGTTAAGACTAAAGTGATGCTAAATAACTTTTACTCAAGTTCATCAACTCCTAAAAAGCTTATGGCTGTAAATTCTTCATTCCCATACTTTCTTGATATCCTTGGAGTATCTCTTCTTACCCTTTTTGATTTGATTGCCATCTCCTCACTTGCTTCTACACTTTATTAGTAGGGAGGTTTTCTCATACTTTTTGTTTTATATTTTTTTACTTATTTTCCCTCAAACTTAATTTCTTTTGAGGAGTTATATATATATAAGAGCTAAGGTATTTATTTTTTTGGTTACTTTCTCCCCTTTCTTAATTTAGTGCTCTTATTATTTTACAATATGAAAATTTTCAAAAAATCAACAGACTTATATAGATAGTAATTGGGGATACTTTTAATAAAAAACTATAAGCTAAAAAAAATTTCATTTTAGAGGCAATATTCAATTAAGGTAGATATAAGAATTTGGTTCAACAAACAATGCCTAAATAACTTTTCCTTATTTAGCAATGTCCATTTTCACCTCAAAAGTTCATACAAACATGCTCTAGACTTAAGCATAATATAATCTAAAACAAATGATAAGGGGATACGAGCCTTCTCTGAGTAAGCATTCACAAATTGACTACTTTCACTTAAATTTAAGAACTCATTCAGGTTAAAATCTATAAAATACAGTACCTTATAAAATCTTCATTTCAAATTTTAAAAGATATATTTAAGCATATCAAAAATAATTAGCATCATTGAATCACACACAATTATTGGCTCATTATGAAATCAACCATTCAAGAGTATGATTTCAAGCAACATTTTTAGAAAATAAAATCACCCATCACCCATAATGCAAAATATATTTTAGTGACTATTTTGAAAAATCCCAAAAAAATAAAAATAAAAATGTTCAAAACATCCCAAAATAAGAAAAAATTAAAATAAAAAAGATACTTCACTAAAATTTTTAGGGACTACCTCATCCAAACTTGAAATATGCCACTGTCCCCAGTGACTCAGGCATCCAACAATGGTGGTTGGGGTGGATGTCAATAGAATCTAAACTGACTAAAAAAAGATGTAAGACTGGTACTAAGGTTTGTAATTTGACTCTGCACAGTACAATATTGTGTCTAGAACTCTTAATGGTAACCATCAATCCTCTGGCTATAGCTTCCAATCTGTTGCTCCAAGTCCTGAAATCATGAGTATACATGCAACTCAAGAGCATTAATCCGATTAGTCAAGGATTCAAAAGAATAATTGGGCTCAGAAGGCCATGTCTCTGTCTGGAGTGGGGTGCAATCTATTCTTCTCATTAAAAATCATCAATTATCCCTAAAGTGCTCATCTTCATCTACCCTAAGGTTATCATATTCATGTCTCCCCTAATCACAAAGTATCTTTTTCCTCTTCTCTCAACTATACCCATGGATATCATAGTGCTCATGTCAATTGTGTTTTTGCTAGGAATTGAAACAAGATTTTCATGAATTTATCCCTAAATTTTGAGCTATCTTTATTATTTCCCATCCAATAACTATCTTCCCTATTGCATGATTTATCACATTTTGACATTTTTTTGTTAAATAAAAACCAACATTAAAAACTCTCTTTTCTAAAACATAAAATAAAAACTACAATTCATCATTATTCAACACTCTTGATGAATATATCTATAAAAGGGATTAGAAAAATTAGAGGCTTCAGAACTTCTACTATCAAATTATTCAACCCCTCCAAGTCTCAACCCAAGTATCTTATTCTACTCCCTTCCATAGTTCCCTTATAAGCCAGTCAATCCTATAGCACCACCAAATTCAATAGTGTACTAGTGGTAATTTATGTTAGCTAATCTATAATCAACTTTACCATTGTGCCTTCCGAGTTGATCTAGTGGTGTAAATTTAAAAGAACTTAGAAATTTGAGAGTAAGCTCAGAATATATTTTATAATGCATGATAGCAAACATTGGCCATTGGATACCAAAAAAGAGCTCCTTCAAAGAATTTTCCCAATTTAATTTTCAATAACATCCCTATCAATAAATCTAGATGGAGTAATTGGCTTTTGATGTATTACGTACTGTGCTTTTTGCTATCATTGAATCGCATTACAGGGCATCCATTTGGTAGAGGTGAAGGAGATCCTCTTTGCCTTTGAGCAATTACTAAATCCAATGAGGAAAAACTAATTTTTCTCGAAGATGTTCATCTTGAAAATCCCAACTTTCTTCCAATAATTTTGGTCCTCTTCATTATTTTAGTGAGAAAATTGAGGTTTCGATTGTAAAAATTGAAAAAGATGATGAAAAAGATTATTTTTATGGGAAATTCAATTGAGAGAGAGAGATAGATTTTGATAGAAGGGCGACTAGGGTTTTAAAAAGTAAGAGGAGAGAGAAAAAGAGGGGTATTGATGCAATCAAGGAACCATGCAAGCCATTAGGGGTGAGCATGGGAGGAATTGTTTTTTTTTTTTTACCAAACCTAACTAACCATAAAAACACTAAATTGATGCCCCCCTAAATCTCTTATATTTTCAATTGACCCAAGTTAGTTTTAAGTTCAGTTAGGTCGGGTCAGTTTCAAATGGGTTGGTATTTAACATTAAACCTTTGTATTTAAGCTCATTTTAGTATTGTTGGGTGAGGTTCGGTCAAGTTAATAGATAAAATAAAATAATATATATATATATATATATATATATATAAGAGTCAGTAGGGTTCTAGTTCAAAAATAAATTACCCTAACCCATCAAACAGAATAAACTTGATACTTCTTTTCTTTTTGAAATTTAATTGACTTGTGGTGCATGATCTAAACCTATGGAATCCGATTTAGCCCTATTGAATTAGGTTGAGTTCAGTTAGATTTGAAAATTTTGCTCTACCCTACAAGCCATTGTCAAAAGATCCATTTAGTATACCCAATGGATACACCATTAGAGGATGCTTATAATAGTTCAAGTAAGCCTCATAGACAATGATGTAAGGCTTTTGGAAAGATCTAGCTACTATAGAAGAATGCAACGAGGACTCCAACTATAAACTTGGCCTCTTGCAGTTAGATTAAGCCTTGATTCATCTTTGCACTATCCAGAAGATCTAGTGGTCGCTCTATGAATGTAGTGATCGCTACCCTTGTTTTGTGCCCAGCATCACGATCACAAGTATTATCACGAACTCTATTGTGATGTTGTAGACTAGTTTTTATATTTTAGAAAATTATTAATTTTTTACTTATTATTTATAATGTTTTACTGAGATAATCTTATTTGGGAAAGACATCAATTGTATTATTAGCCTATATTTGTATGAGGCCCAAAGATTTGCCTAGATTTGCATAGTACTCCTAATAGTATAAGGAAAGGTTGATTTTGCTTCCTAAATAACCTAATTTCCTTCTAGCATAGGGTTTCCTTGTAACCTGTTTAAACACTTCTTTTGCATCGTAAAGATACTATTGTTTGATTAATAAAAATCATAAGAACTTTGTTCTTTTGAGAGATTCTTTATCTCCTGACCTTGATTCTTATTGAATCAACTCCCACACATAGAGTTAACTATTTGATTGTTGATAATACTAAGGTTCTCTCCTATATTGTTAGGTTTGGGTCAACATCTTGGAGAAAGGATCTGATTTAACTTTCCAAGGAGTTGCTTCCAAGTGAAATTGTGTTGGGTCTCAAGTTGCTACTGGTGTTTACATCAGTTTGGTATCAGAGCTTAGGCTCTAAATCAAGTTCCCTAAACTTATCTATCTATCCTATCCTATTTAATTATCTCTTGTTCTTGTTCAAATTTATTAAAAAAAGAGAAAAAAATATAGTGGTATAAAAAATGAAAGAGAAAATATAGTAGTTAAAAAAATTGTTATTTGATCTCAAATTCATCATAAAAATTGTTTCTTATTATATTTCTGGCCATTAAAGTAAGGGTTATAAACTCTAGAGGTTGTAAAATATTGAGAAGATTCAGAAAACCCTAAAATTTTGCTTAACCAGTTCACTTCATGCATGTCAGTAGCAATACTTGCATTGCGGTCACCCTATCCCTCTCATAATTGTTACCCATTTGTGAACCTTATTGAGACATCAACTGTTACGAGAAAGATTTATACACGTTGCAAGGTCGCACTCCCTCAAAATTGCAGTTGCTATTCATCGTGAGCTTGCTACACCAGATGCGCACCTCACCGTAAACTTTACTGCCTAAATTTGGGTCCCATCTTAAGCACCTCGAGGTCATGACACACACCATGCCCTAGACTGTGAACCCTTTTGCCAAAGTTAGAAAGATTGTCTGACCTTCCTAGCAGTTGCACCAACAACATCTTGACCATGCCCTAGTTTGCACGCTCATGCTCCTAACTCCTAACTCCATTGTAAGTAGAGTTGAATTCTAAAAGGTTGAAGACTTATTGACCACTCTCTTTTAATACCTTGGTTATCCCTTTTAGATCTTATGGATTAACAAATTATGTTATTTTGATTTTGTACAACTTGTTGGGTTTTCTCATGCAAATATAATATATGTGTAGAAAAAATAAATAAAAACCCAAGCCATGGTGCCTACGTTAATTTAGAATAAAACCTAACTAGTGGTAGAAATCATATTACCTTAATTATGGAGTTTCTTCTTGAAGAGAAAAAAAAATTATATTGCAGCTTTGTTGGGTTATAGCAATCCATAACAATCTAAAATAAAATTGTCTCTATTGAAAGTCTACACAAGGAGTAAAAAATAAAAACTACAAGATAGCAATGGGTGTATAAGCTGAATTGCCTATGTTCTACGTAAGAAATTCGACTGTTGTAGAGAGAGAAGCAAGGTGACCAAATATTGAGTGCAGGTTAATTATGTTTTTTTTTAATTTCTTCAGTTCCTTAAATAGTACTTTATTAAACCCTATCCTAAAAGGAATAGGATACTATTATTTATTTATTTAATAGTTATATTCCTTATCATATAATGATTGCATTATCATTAATTAAATAGGATTAGTAAACCTTTTCATAATATGATTATATTATTCTACATGAAAAATTATTTTATCCATTGTCCTAAAGGAAAAATAATTTTCAAAATTGCACTATTCCACCTAGGATATTCAACCAAATTTAATTAATTTATTAGGCTTTTAGTTAAACTAATTAATTTAAGGGCCAATATCCATAACCCTTTATGAACTTAATTAATTTTCTCTCTCTTAATTATGGATCATACCTATAAGCCCATTTTACATTCTCTTTTTTTTTTTAGTGTGTGACTCAATAAGTTTTCAATCATGTTGAAAATTAGAATATGGTTAGGAATCCTAATCCAACTAAGACCCAATTAATCCCAGTCCAACTAGGATTCTCTACAATAATCATAATCCAATTAGGACTTCTATATTTGACCAAAAATTAATCTCTATCAATTATTATTTATTTTAATAGATCACAAGCGATGTCTAGCCATATATCATAACCACCCAAATGATTAGAAAGTAAAGTGGTTTGACTTATAAACTTTCACATACAATTTATGCACACCTTTACCCTTTCACCATCCTATGCCACATTTGTTTGCAAGTATGGTCCATATATCAACTCTAACTAGACTGGCTATGCCACAACTAGCCCAAATGATTTTTTTTGTACTATGAGATCGATTACTATGAAAGATTCAACCTTTAAGACTTTCTTCAAATCTTATCTACCTTGGCCAAGGATTTCCAAGTAATGATCTCTGTAAGAGGCCTTAGACATACTCTCCTCCTATTAAGAGTGGTGAATCCTTTATTGATCATTCAATTTCCTTTGAATGCTTTATGATTTACCTGATTAACATCTTTATGAGTGGCTCTAAAGAGCAACAGAAGATTATTGTCAAAGTATATCAATCCATATACAAGATACAAGTTGAATATCTCAAGTCTAAGGATTAATGTACCATTGCATGATGAGACAATATCATTGACAATTAATAGTTTACTATATGATATCTCATGACGGGTCGTCCAATGGACTTGACTACTCTTAGCAAGCATCTACATGTTAACTATACACATCACCATGTTTACAATTTGTGAGAACAATTTCTTGATCATGATCAAGTAGTATAACATATAATAGTCTAACCACGTTAATGATGTCTTACTCATTAATACTCAATGACTAGAGACTAATTTTGGTATAGACATAATTACATGTGAAAAGTTTCTCACATTTTATGATCAATACCATAATTCTTTCACGTTATTCCATGTACTAATCAATTAAGTATTTACAATTAAATACAATATCACATATCCAATTTACATTGAATGATAAAAATGTACCTTTATTAAGTAAATAGTATGATACATAATATCCTAAAGCGATTACTCTAGTGAATCTCTCTAACACAACCAATCTTAACAAGAGAACTTGAGTAGTAAAAAGCAAGAATATGAGTTCATATAGAGAAAATCCAAAATACTGAGTGCAAACACAAGTGAACTTGAGTGATCCTAATTACTTGAGTAAAACACATGAGGGAGTGAAGTCAGGTTCATACATATTTATATATTTTTGTTTTACTAAACTTTTGTGCACCTTAAAAGTTATTGAAAGATGAGTGGGAAACCTAGGAATGCCCAAGGTGAGATTGATAGGTTATAAGCTATCTTTGACACATTGCAAGCTATGGATTGAAGGCATAATGAGATGATTCATTGGATGGAAAGGTTAGAGACTTCAGTAGAAAAGGAACAATAAAATAATACTACTCGGAGCAGAGATAATAGAAGAGAACATGCTAAGGAATAATTTGAAGGAGAAGAGTCATGTGGTGATAATGGAGGCGAAGAGAAAGTAAGACCTAGAGGTAAATATAACAATCATGGTGGTGGAGGAGCTAAAATTTTCATCTTTTCATGGATGAATGGATCTGAAAGCATACCTTAATTGGGAGAAGAAATTGAGTATGTGTTCTACCTTTAAAGATTATGTTATTACATAGTTGGATGACATGAAGCAAATGAGAAGAAGGAATAGAGAAAGACCCATTGAAGAATGGAGAGATTTGAAGTCCATTATATGGAGACAGTTTGTTCCAAGCCATTATTATAGAAAATTGTAAAGAAAGTTGTAATAATGCCTTCAAAATCTTACTCAAGGGTCAAGGAGTATAGAGGAATATTAGAAGGAGATGGAGATTGCTATGATCCGAGCCAATGTTGAAGAAGATAATGAAGCTACTATGGCATGATTCCTCAATGGTCTCAATAGAGAGATCTCTAACATCATACAGTTACAACCATACATGGAGTTGGAAGATTTATTGCACCATAAATTGAAGGTGGAGAGACAATTGAAAAAGAAGAGTAGAACTAATTGATTTTCATCTTCATCAATATACAAGCCCTCTTGGAAGGAGAACCAGGCTACTTCATCCAAGCCTAAGATAGATTCTAAGGAAGCACCTAAAGCATCTGCAACAAACAAGGAGAAAGGTAAATTTGAACCTTCATCTAGTTATAAAATAAAGTGTTTTAAGTATGGTGGAGTTGGGCTTTACAAGAGAGATTGCCCCAATATTAAAACTACATAAATAATTGATGGGTTATCCTATTCCACCAGTGATGACGAAGAGGGTGAGAAGGAGACATCCAACAAGGAGGAAAGTGAAGAAAGTGATGAAGAAGCTTTAACTATTGTTGAGAATGGAAGATCCTTAGTGACTAAAAGAACATTAGGTTAACAAGTACAATAAGAGGAGTATGATCAAAAGAGAAAATTTATTTCACACTAGATGCCTAATAAAAAATAGAGTTTGTGATGTAAGTATAGATGGAGGTAGTCCAACCAATGTTGCCAGCACAACCTTACTAGAGAAATTAGGATTACCTACCTTTAAACACCTCCAACTTTATAAGCTAAAATGGTTAAATGACTATAGGGAGATTAGAGTTACCAAGCAAGTTCTAGTAGCCTTCAAAATTGGCAAGTATATAGCCAGTCATCTTTGCTAGGTAGGCCTTCGCAATTTGATAGGAGGATTATACATAATGACTACACCAACTAATACATATTTGAAAAAGATGGGAAGAAGATCACCCTTGTACCTTTCTCAAAAAAAGAAGTATATGAGAGTGAAATAAAAAGAATGCAACAAGAGAAAGAAAATAAAATGAGAGTAAAAAAAGAAATTGAATCCTCAAAATAAAAAAAAAGAGTTGCAAAAAGAATCAAAAGAACGAATAAGAAAAAAGGGGAAAGCTTAAAGGAAAAAAGTGAAGATAAAGAGCTAGTTGTGAGAAAAAAAAAGATTTTATGCAAAAGGAGTGATATTATAGATGCTTTTTATTCTCAAAGAAACATGCTTGTACTCATTTACAAGGAAGCTTATTTTAATACAGCTGACCTTAACACTTTTTTGCCTAGTATTTTTGTGCCTCTCTTATAGGAATTTAAATATGTAGTCCCCGAAGAGGTTCCCAATAAATTGCCACCCATTTGAAGAATTGAACATCTAATAGATTTTATCCTTGGAGCTACAACTCCAAAAGGTTAGCATATAAGAGCAACTCAGAGGAGACAAAAGAGCTCCAATGCCAAATGGAGAAGTTGATGGCTAAGGGTTATGTAAAGGAAAGTATGAGTCCTTACACTAATTTGATTCTACTTATGCCAAAAAAAGATGGGATGTGGAGAATGTGTGTGGATTGTTAAGCGATAAATAATAAAAAGGTAAAGTATCATCATTCCATTCCTAGGTTTAATGACATATTGGGTGAATTACATGGTAGTATTATTTTTAGTAAAATAGATCTTAAAAGTGGCTTCCATGAAATTAGGATGAAAAAGGGAGATGAATGGAAAACAACTTTTAAAACAAAATATAGTGTGCATGAGTGGCTAGTTATACCCTTTGGATTAACAAATGCCCCTAGTACCTTCAAGAGATTAAATAACCATGTATTAAAATATTCAATTAGTAAATATGTGGTTGTATATTTTGATTATATTCTCATTTATTCCAAATATGTAGGGGATCATGTGAAGCATGTGCATAATATCATGGATATTTTGAGAAAAGAGAAATTATTTGCCAATTTAAAAAATTTTGTTTTTGCTTAAATAAGTTTGTTTTGTTAAGATTTGTTGTGAGCAAAGATGGTGTTGAAGTTGATGAGGAAAAGTTAGTGTTATCAAAAGTTGGCCAACCCTAAATCTATTAGTGATGTTAGAAGTTTTCATGTTTTGGCTAGTTTTTATAGAAGATTTGTACAATACTTTAGCATCATAAATGCACCTGATAAGTGCATAATGAATATACATTTTTATATCAGTTTTTATATGAAATTAAGTTGAATTTACTTATTCTGAGCTTAATTATGTGTTCTAGTTGCATTATTTTTTTTAGTAAAGCTTAGTTTTAATTAATTTGTTGTAGGACTCTTATAAGCAGTGATTTTAGGCAGATTAGACCTTAGGAGTTTCGATGAAGATTTCAATGATGATAGAGTGCAAGATTGGAAAAGTTATCTTCATAAAGTTGATAGAGGAAATCTTAAGATTTTCATAGAGGTGTGGTTAGTAAAAATTGGAATTTGTTTGGGCCTCCAACTATAAAGTCAAAATTGGGCTTAAAAAATAGAAGCATATTTTTTGTCTGAGCTATTCAGAGTAATTGGGCCATAACTTGGGAGTCCAAAGTCCAAATAGAGGTGATTTAAAGGCCTAAAATCATCTATTCTTCAAGGGCTACAACTTTGCTGAAGGAGTCAATTTGAGATGGGTTGCTATCTAATAGAAATTTGGTTTGAAAATTTGAATTTGAATTTCTGCAGAAGTTGATTGGAAGTAGGAGTCTATTTTATGGAATGCACGAGGAAAAAAACAATAGAGGCGACTTAGAAAAAAAAAGAGAGGACAGAAATCTTACAGCAGTGAGAGAGGAAAAACTCTTCTACACTTTTCATTTTTCTCTAGTTGATTAGCTTAATCCACTATTGAAGATCAAAGAAAGAAAAAATTGTGTTAGAGGAGGACTCCATCTCTACAAGATTATTTATTCTAGTTTGAACATTCAATAAGGTTTAGAATTTCAAATTTTAACTCTTTGATTTCTTTGTTAATTTATTAGTTCAGTTTTAGTATTATGGATTTTATGAGATATTTCTTCATTGCTATTGTTTTTATTTTTAATTTAGCTATGAACAACTAATCTCCTTAGTGGGATTAGGTGGATTTGAAATTATGGACGATAGGTATTGATTAATTTAATTAATTATTTATTTCTTGAATTAAAGTTTTGTTAATTTTGTTCTTAATTTTTGTGATTGAATGACCACCAATTTGTTATATTAAAATCATATATTAAGTGAAAGCTAGGAATGATTTTAGATTAAGAAATTAACAACTTTAGATATTCTATTTAGAGATAAAAAAAAATCATCTAGAGACCAATTTAGTTCCTTTGAGCTAAACATATTATTATGGTTTATAGTTCATGAAAATAGAACTTATAAATTCCATCAATCATTAATTTTCTTGCTTGAGAAAGAGGAAGATTAAAATTTAAGAAATTGGTAACTTTAATTCAAGAAAGATTTAAATTAGTTGAAAAGTTATTTTTTCCCATTTGAAATAATTCTAATGAAACTAATCCTACTTGTTTATCTTAATTATTAGAATTTAAAATTTTGAATTTTAATTTAAAGTTTAAATTAGTAGATAATTATCTTAGTTTAATTTAGATTTGAGTTTGAATTTTAACCTTTGAAATTAAGCGGATAGATAATTTAATTTAAATTTGTAATTTGATTTTTAAATTTTAAATTAAGGATTCAATATTTAATTTTTAAAATATAAAATTAATCAATTAGTTTTTAGATAATAGTCAATCTAAATTTTGATTAGTCAAATTACTTCTTCTTTGTGGGAACGATCTTTACATTCACTTTACTACTTGTTACGATACGTACACTTACGGTTAGAATTGATACACACACAAATCGTTCAACAAGTTTTTGGCACCGTTGCTAGGGAAAGATAAATTAATTTGATAACAGTAAATTTGAAAAGACTATTAATTTAAAATTTTGTTTTAGTTATTTTCTTTTGCTTTTATGCAAGAATTATATGTGCAGTAATAGACAAGCTATATTAAAAGAATTTAAACTTGAAATTAAAAAGCAATGCATAGAGAATAATAGAGCAAGAAGGGAGAGACTTTGCTTAGAAAGAGAAGAAAGGGAACAAATTTGTGCACAGGAGTCTCTAAAAGAAGAAAGTAGAGTTGAAGTGGAAGCAGCTAGTGATGAAAACATATACATGGGTGACCCACAAGATCAAATTCAACCGAGAAATCTCACTTTGAGGGAACACGCCATGCCTAATGCTCAGATTGGATCAAGCATTACTCATCATGCAGTAAATGCTAATAATTTTGAGCTTAAACCAGCTCTCATCAACATGGCTCAACAACAGCGTTTCTATGTGTTAGACTAGGAAGATACTATTACTCATTTGGTGAATTTTCTGAAAATTTATGACACAATAAAGATGAATGGAGTCAGTGATGATGTAATTAGGGAATGCCTTTTTCCTTTCTCATTAAAGGATAAGGCAAAAGCTTGGTTACAAGGACAAGCTGCTGGAACTTTCACCACATGGGATGATCTTTCTAAAGAATTTTTGGCAAAACATTTTTCTCCTAGGAAAACTGCAAAATTCAGAAATGATATAACTACTTTTATGCAGTTTGATGGTGAATCGCTTTATGAAGCATGAGTAAGATTTAAAGACCTTCAAAGGAAGTGCCCTCACCATGGGATTCCATAATGGCTAATTATTCAAATATTTTATAATGGGATAATAGGGCCATTGAGGAGTACAATTGATGAAGCTGCAAGAGATGCTCTTATAAATAAAAATACAACTGAAGAATTGGAATTGCTTATATCCATAGCAGCAAATAATTACCATTAGTTTAGTAAGAGGTCTTTACCTAAGAAAGTGGATGGTGTACATGAAGTAGATGAAATTTCACTACTTTCAGGTAAGTTTGATGCCTTAGCCATGAAGTTAGAACATGTTAATCTTGCCACTAGAGTTTATGAAGGATGTGGTGAAAACCACCAATCTTTTGAATGTCCAGCTCAAGAACAAGTTCATTTTATGAGGAATCAAGATAGAGCTTAATAAATGCCTTATTGAAACACATACAACCCTAGTTGGAAAAACCACCCAAATTTGTCTTGGGGTAGAAATCAAGGCGACCAAGGAAATCAAGGGAACCAATTTAACAAAGGTTAAGCTAAGTATCACGATAACAAGATGGGATATGAAACTGCTTTAGAAAAATTTATTTCTATTTCTAGTGGGAGGTTTGAAAAATTAGACAAGCAATATGACTAGTTAGAAGTTAGGATGGAACATATTGCAAGTCAAACCAGGAACCTTGAAGTGCAAATTGGGCAAATAGCTAGTTCTTCTAATTCAAAAAGTCAAGGGGCTATGCCTAGTAAAATAGAAATAAATCCCAAGGAGTATTGCAAAGCAATTACACTTAGAAGTGGGAAGCAGTTACAAGATGAAGTTCCAAAGATGGTTGAATAAAAAAAAGAAGATGAAGAAATTAAATAAGATGAACAAAATAAATAGATTGAGAAGGAAAAGGAGAAAGGAGATACACTCCCTCATAGAAGTGAAGTGAAGCCTTATGTGCCACCTGTACCATTTCCTTAAAGGCTTCAAAAGCAAAAAGTAGAGAGACAATATGAGAAATTTCTTGAAGTTTTCAAGCAACTAAAAATCAATATACCTTTTACAGATGCTCTTGCTCAAATGCCCTTATATGTTAAATTTTTAAAGGAGATTCTTTCAAACAAGAGATCTATTGAAGAAAATGCAAGAGTTGCACTTACTAAAGAGTGTAGTACAATGATCCTAAACAAAAATTCCATCCAAGTT
The DNA here is from genome assembly GCA_947685225.1 of Garcia nutans. Lineage (NCBI taxonomy): Eukaryota > Viridiplantae > Streptophyta > Magnoliopsida > Malpighiales > Euphorbiaceae > Garcia > Garcia nutans. The sequence goes on along the minus strand of CANTUV010000024.1, from coordinate 5,952,191 downwards.
GAAGGATCTAGGGAGTTTTTCTATAACTTATACAATTGGTGATTTTAATTTTAATAAAGCTTTATGTGATTTGGGTGCTAGCATGAGTCTAATGCCAAATTCTATTTGCAGGAAGCTTGAATTTACAGACTTGAAGCCCACAAAGATGACACTACAATTAGTGGATCGTTTAGTGAAAATTCCTTTGGGAATTATTAAAAATATTTTGGTTAAAGTTGATGAATTTTTTATACATATTGATTTTGTTATTCTTGAAAAGGAAGAGGATATTTAAATTCTTTTAATTTTAGGGAGACCTTTTTTTGCTACAGCAAGGGCTATGATTGATGTTAAAGATTGTAAGTTAACTTTACAAGTGGGAGAAGAGAAAGTAAAGTTCAATCTTAGTGAGTCCATGAAAGAACCTAGTTTGTGAATGATTGTTTCAAGAAGCCTATTAAAAAGAGTTTAGAGAGGACCCTTTAGAGGCTTGTTTGATCTGTAGTGCAACTCAAGAAGATGACAATTAAGAGATTGCAGCTTACGATTATACCTTGCAAATGACACCACCCATAACTTTTAGGGGATTTAAAGAGATAGGGAAGTTTATACCTTTACCACCCCCTTTAATTGAGAAATTCCCAGTACTTGAAACCATTGCCTTCTTATTTGAAATAAGTGCTAAATTATCTGAGGACTAATTAGAACAAACATTAGGTGTGATTAGGCACTTTAAGAAGGCTAGAGGTTGGACTATTTCAGATATCAAGGGTATTAGCCTATCTTTGTGTATGAATGGGATTCTGATAAAGGATGATTGTTAACATGTTGTGGATGCACAAAGAAGGTTAAATCCTAATATGAAAGAGGTAGTTAAAGATGAAATTACTAAGTTATTGGATGTAAAGATTATTTAACCAATTTCTGATAGTCCTTGGGTAAACCTGATACATGTGGTACTAAAGAAATAGGGGATGATTGCTGTAAAAAAAGAAAAAGATGAGTTGATTCCATCTAGGATAGTTACGGATTGAAGAGTGTGTATTTATTATAGAAAATTAAATAAAGCCTCTCATAAGGACCATTTTTCGTTGCCTTTATTTTTTTTGAGTGCTTAGACGACAATTCTTTCTTTTGTTTGTTAGATGAATACTCAAGGTATTTTCAAATACTTATTGCTTCAGAATATCAAGATAAGACAACCTTTACTTGTCCATTTGGTACTTTTACTTATAGGAGGATGCCCTTCGGGTTGTGTAATGCACCTGCTATATTTCAACATTGCATGATGGCAATTTTTAGTGATTTTGCAGAAAAATTTATGAAAATTTTTATGGATGATTTTACTATTTATGGTACTTCTTTTGAAATTTATTTGCAGAATTTAGCTAAGGTGCTTCAAAGATGTGAAGAAACAAATTTAGTGCTTAACTGGGAGAAATGCCATTTTATGGTTGAAAAAGGGATAATCCTTGGGCACAAAGTTTCACAAGCTGGGATTGAGGTGGACAAAGAAAAGTTGAAGTGATTGAGAAGTTGTGCCCACCAACAAACGTCAAAGGAATCTAGAGTTTTCTTGGACATACTAGATTTTATAGACATTTTTGTGAGAGGAGATTTTAACCCCCACTCCTAAGTGAAATGGTTCTTGCGACTTCGACACTGTTAGGCTCAAGGCCTTAGAGAACACGAGCCTAAATCCAGAAAAAATGGAATCGCCACACCGATGGACCGGAAAAAAGAAAGGGATGGATGACTCAATTCCTAAGGAATTTTTGACTCCCTATTGGGTTCACAAAGTTGGGTACATGTGGAGAAGGTGAGAAATGGCCGAGCACCCCCACAGTGCCCGGTTCATTGAAACCGACCTCCTTTTCAGGTCTTAATATTATAAAATTCTTAAATATAACGATATTATCCATAATACATGCAATCATAAGAATAAACAAATACTTTATTAAAAATCATAGCAATGTTCAAATAAAATAAATAGACACCCATCTAAGGATGGAAACATGTTCTTACATTGTCCAACGTCTAAAACTAAATAGGACACCCACCAAAGGGTGGAAACGTGCCCTTTACATTAATCTCAAAATATGAAAATAATTTAAATTACATAATGATTAATTAATAAGGTACCCAATCATGGAAACATACCTCTTACAATTTTAATAAACAAATAATAATCAAGAAAATATTCATCCATGATAAATTAAGTAAATCAAACATTGAAATCAAATAAATCGATCATCAAAACATATAATAAATTACATAACCAAATCTAAAACTAAATAAAGAAATAAATATAAAAATTTAGGGTTTAGAATTTTAATAACCAAATTAGGGCTTTTAGGATTTTGAAAAACAAGGCTAGAGTTTAGAGGGTTTTTTGGTTTTGGTGTTAAAAACTGATTTTTATGATTTTAATAAATTTGTTACTAGGATTATAAGGTTTAAGAAATTATTTGGCTACTACATACTTAATCCAATAAAATAATGAAGCAAAATAGATGAATCACAATAAAATAATGAAGTAAGATTATTTGGCTACTGTATACATTGAAATTAAATTATCATGCACTAAAAAATATCAATTCAATAAGTATAAGTTACTGGAACTTAAACTAACAAATTATAGATATATTTTATAGGAATAATAAACAATATCATTAAGTTTCTCATGCTTAGATTATATAGATTTAATTAAGAAAATATACCTACGTTTGAAGGCTCCACCACAAATTACAGTGTTGAGATAACTGCCTGCTCCAATTATTTTTTCTAGCCAAGCTATCACCAAGACAGAAGACACTGCCTTACTGCCTTGGTTTGTTAAACGGGATAGTCTCTCATTGATTCTTCCTTGCTAGAGTTTTTCTAATAGTTGCTGCCTTCTTTTTTGGCCCCAGTTCTGAAAGAAAAGTCCCCAACTCCTCTCCGAAAAATCCAAGTCCAAAAGTCCTCCGTCTCCAAAAATTCCTAAAAGTCCAAAAAACCAAAAGTCCCTTTCAATCTTATAACTCTATTATTTATAGGAAAACAAAAAAAGCCTAATGCTATTTTGATAAGAAAATACAAATTGTTTAGGAAAAATTAAAAAAATGAGTAAAATAAGAAAACCAAGTAAAATAAGATTTTGGAAAAATTGGCCGAAAGTAAGGGCTGCGAGGAATTGGGCCTGCTGCTTGCAGGCGATGGGCATTGAGGTGAGCTGCGGGCCGTTGCTGCGAGGATTGGTGCTGGGCTGCTAGGTGCTACGTGTGAGCGACTGCGGGCCATTGCTGCAAGGACTAGCGAGGCTGCTGCAAGTGTCTGCAAGGATTGGTGCTGGGCTGCGTGCGAGATTAGCACTGGGCGAGCAATAATTCGCCGCTGGCTGCCACGTGACGCTCATCGATTGGTCTGTCCAATTTTTTATTTTTTATTATATATATATATATATTTATTCTTATTCTTATTCTTATTTTTTAAAAAATAATAAATAAATATTATATTATTAAAATAAATAATAAATACCAAAAAATTATTTTGGACTGTTTATTATATTGGACTGAACTTGGTCTAAAAATAAGGGTCTACAGTTTGCCCCCTGCTTGAACGATTTGAGACTTTAGTAGAAGAGAGTGAAAAGCAATATGATTTTAAGCTGATTCAGATGAGGATGGGTTCTCGACCAGTGTGAGTTCTAGACTAAAAAATAATTTAATTTGGATACTTGGAACCGAGATTGGGTACTTGGACCTGAGATTGAATTTGATTTGACTACTTGGACCTGAGATTGAATTTGATTTGGGTACTTGGACCTGAGACTGGGCACTTGGATCTGAGATTGAATTTGATTTGGGTACTTGAACCTGAGACTGAGTATTTAGACTCGAGATTGAATTTGATTTGGGTACTTGGACCCGAGACTAGGTACTTGGATCCGAGATTGAATTTGATTTGGATACTTGGACCCGAGACTGGGTACTTAGACTTGAAATTAAATTTAATTTGGGTAGTTGGACCCAAGACTGGGTACTTAGACCCGAGACTAAATTTGATTTAAGTACTTGTGCCTGAGACTGGATACTTGGACCCAAGACTGAATTTGATTTGGGTACTTGGACTCGAGACTGGATTTGACTGAGCTTTTATTAGTTGTTAATTTTGGCTTAACTAGTTGTTCCATTCTTTTTGTTCTTCCTTTTGTAAAAAAATCAATTATTGTTTAGTTGACCCTTATATCTTCTCCTTGTCCCCTACGTGGTAAAATATTGAAAGTGAGTCTGAAAATATTTTGTACACGCATAAACTCAAAAAATTGATAGAAGATTGAAAACTTGATGCTTGTGTTATCTAGTTTTTCGTACAAGTGTGCATTTCTTCATTCCTTTGCAAATGACTGGAGTTTCCTCAAGCAATGGGCCTTCCATACCCCCTGATTCAATATCCACTTCATGTTTGCTTCAAAGAGTATTTGTTGTTCACTTTAACAAAGAACAGATAACATAAGACAAAAATGCAGTGTGATATGCTCATGTATGCATGATATGCATGAATAATTCTTATAGTGGTTCCATAGACTCACAGACCGAGGCACTCAACTAAAGTGTTCTCATTGGTTTCTTCTAAATGCTTGTTCAGGTCTTGTATTGGAATGATAGAAGGCTTCGTATTTATGGCTTTTATCTTCAAGATGTTGAGGACATGAGTGGTCTAAGCAGCAGAGTTAGAGATACATCCATTTCAAACTATGATTCAACATGTCAATTAGTAGCTTCTTCATAACCTTGCCAATAATCATTTTTTTTGCCCAATGTGTCCTTCAGGGTTTGATGGTTCAACACACTTCCCTTAACTTGAGGGCTTGATATGACAAAAACACTTTTTTTAATCTTAAAATCATATTGTCAAATTAGTGTCATTGTACCTCAGGACTCGACTTCCAAAATTAACGTATCTATAACACGACAAACCTAGTTACCATATTAAACTCGGGAATTATTTTCATTTGAGCAAGAATTATTGCACTTCAGATTGGCACATACACATCACTTAGCCAAAGGTCTCATTTAGTTTAAATATTGTCTATCTCATATGCATGCTTATTCAAACTATCTCCACTAATAGACTCTACCTACCAAGAGAGATCAACAGGTCTTTAATAGGCTTGAAATAGGGTCTATAAGGGACACGGGTTAAATGAAGGCCATTTGTAAGTTAGAGCCATTGCGACACTATAGGCAAACCCTCACACTACAAATTTCCTATTTAGACAGTTGAAAGCCTGAAAAGATAAAGCTTTGAACATCCTTCTTTCTTATTGACATGAATTTGGATCTTGATTAGGATAATTTTTTTTTTGCCTCTGCAAAAAGTTTAGTGCTCACATTTCTTTCCTTTTCTTCTTTTCTTTTTCTCTTTTTTTGTTTTTTTCTTTATTTTTTGACGCCTTTTATTATTTTATCCTTCTTTCCTGTAGGACTGTCAAGTACAGGACTTTCAAGAACTAGACAGCCTTTCTCCTATGGTTGAGTTTCTAGTTGGGTTGGACCAATTCAAGTCAAACTGTCCTCGCCTTCTACTGCTTTAGGTAAAGGAAAACTTAGTTGGCTTTCTGAACTGTCTTTTGCATTTTATTTTTCTTTTCCTTTTCTTTTTCTTCTTCTTCTTCTTCACTTCTTCTTTTTTCTTCTTCTTTTTTCCTTTCTTCTTTTTTCTTTTTCTCTTTTCTCCTTTTTCTTTTTATTTCTTTCTTTCTTTTTTCCTTTTTCTTCTTTTCTTTTTGTTCCTTAATGATCATAAGACTTACCAAAAGTGAAACAATAGATTCATCAAGGTTTATAGGCCAATGAAAAGCAAGCTAAAATCTTATGAAGGCTCAAAGGTACAACTAAGGATTTATGTTAATAGGGTTGATACTAGTCATTGGCTTACCAAATAATGCCTAGATCATCTCTCTTTTAAATAAGCAGAGTTTAATTTTACCTTGAAAGTTTGTCAAAACATGTTTTAAGACTGGACTAGGACCTAGACAAAAGTAATTATGTAGGAGCCCTCTCTAAGTAAGCATACACAACTCAATGCTATAAAATAATTCCCTCATCTAATAAAGTCATTCAAATCATGATGCATAGATATATTAATTTATGATTATCAAGCTAGGCTCACCATTGGTTGAGCAACAAAAATAAACAAATACCAATAAAAATTTTAATGAAAGTAATTTATTCAAATAAATTTAATTTTAAAGTCATAATTGTTTCAAATAAGTACTAAAGAAAGCAAAATAAAATGAGCAACACTTCAAGCTAAGGGATGCTTTTTGAATAAAATTTCTCCTTATTCCACATCTTCAATACTCCCATCTTGAAAGGAGGATAAGATAGAATCTTCTTCCAATCCTCCTCCTATCATGAAGGTTGCTGGTGATGGCACTCTGTTGAGCCTAGGCAGAGGATTATCCTTTGTATTAGGCTTATCGGCTCAGAAAGCATACCATTGTCAATTAAATTTTAAATCTCATGCCTCAACCTCATGCAGTTGTCCATCTCGTGTCTAGGCCTTTAATGGAATTGGCAAAATGCCTTAGCATCAAAGTTAGGTGGAAGAAGATTAGGCAAAGGATAAGGAGTCAAAGGTTGCAACAATCCCTTCTTTTGTAGCTTATTGAGAACCCATGATAGCAGCTTCCCCAATTTCAAAAATTACCTTGTTCTCCCTTGACTAGTGGCATTAACATCAACTGCCCTTTGAGTGCTATGATTATAGGACTGATAGTTTCCTTTTTCATTCCTGCTTGCCAAAAAGTGGTTTTTTTTTTCCTTTTTCCACTCTTTAATTTGCAAACCAGCTTGCAGAAGGTCTTTGAAATCTCGGACGAGTGTATGAAACATCCTTTCATAAAGAATAAGCAACACCCCTCTCACAATCATCCTAATTTGATCTGATTCATCGGACCTCCTCTTATGTGATGCAGCCTTATTCCTCCATCTCTTCACATACTCCACAAAGTTCTCATTTGGCCTTTTTCAAATGGATTCCAATTCAGCATTATACCCATATTATTGAATGAAGGATTTGTATAGTAAATCCTGGCTCTTTTGAGTATCATCCTCCAAGGTGTTGAACCAGTTTTAGACAACAGGGTCCAATGAGAGCATAAAGTACCTTAGAGTTTGAGCCTTAGTAGCTTGGGTAGACTGCATAGCAGTGATGTACTACTTCACATGGAGATGAGGGTTTCTAGTTCCACCAAATTTGGCAAAGGAAGGCATCTTGAACTTGTATGGGACCTCCTTGTCTAGCTTAAACAACATGTCAACTTCAGACATTTGTTCAGTTTTTAACTTCTTTTCAAATTTCTTTTCCAAATCAATAATTAACTTCTGAAAATCTGAGGTTTTAGCCTTTTTCACGGTTGATCTTTCAACAACCTTCTGCTCCTTCTTCTTGTCTTGATGATCTTGAAAGTATTGGGCCCAGTCATCATCATTATCAATGACTACCTTGTCATCATCAAAGGAGACTTCACCGACCTTAGCCTTCCCTTTTTCTTTCAGCTTCTTAGTACTTGCAAATGTCTCGGTAGTTTTTTTCTAAAACTGCAACCAATTGGCTCTTCATGGTCTCAGCCAGGACCTCCTTTAGTTCTTCCATTTTGACATTGAGGACGTCATCCACCATTCTTTGAATTTGTTCAGGATCCATTGTTTCTTGGAGAGAAGGTAATGAGTCACTGCTGGATTCTACGTCAATGACATAGGTAGGGTTGTCATACGCTCTTAAACTATTGAACTCCAGGTCTTTGAGCCAGAAAGGATCAATGATATGTTATGCAATGTGTGTATGCATGTATGCAAAAACAACAAACAAACAAAGATAATTAGGATGTTCCTTCCAACTTTATAACTTCCACACACAAATGGTGAGTCTCTTTTCCTAGGTATATGGCCAACAAAATACCAACATGGGGTATCTTTCTTTCGAATAATTCTCTTGGACGGTTTAACTAATAGTTGTATTTTCAAACTTAGAAATCGGTCCATGATAATTTTCATTAATTAGGCCTTAATCCATTGGTCTAGCAAAAGATAGCTTTTATGCTATATTGGATTAAAACAAAATTAATAGGTTTATCATGAATAGATTTCCCATTTTGAAAAACACCTAATGATCCATGCTAAAAACAAGCCCACGATTAACAATTCTTGGTATAAATTAGGCCCACAATTGGTTTTTAGGATTCCATAATTGACCCAAATATTTTGTAAGGTCATTTTAGGAAAAGTTTTAATGAAGTGAAAAATAGTTTTGTTTCAAAGCCCATAAAAAGATCTTAGAAAAAATGAATTTTGGGCTTTGAGCCTGGGCAATGTGGTGAAAAAGAATTTTTTGATCCATTTTTAAAAGTTTTTATGTCAAAAGACCATCTTGAAAAGTTTTGAAAATAACTTTAGTCTTTTGGACTTTAAAGAAAAAATTATTTTGAGCTTACAATGTAATTAGATCATATTAGAAAAAGAACAAATCAAATAAGCCATGATTTAAACCAAGACAAATTAACCATAGTCAAACAACAAGTACTTGGGGTAAAAACGTAAGAAAAATAACTAGGTCAATTACATGAGCTTAAGTCTTTGGGTTAAAAGGTTTTAGGCTCCTATAACAAGTATATACCAAAAGGTACAAGGCTATGAGTGGTTCTACCATTCTCGATCTCCATACCTTGAGTGAAAGTATGGTATCCCTTACATGACACAACATGGGTAACACAGGCGTCCTAACTCACGCACACAATGCAATCTAAATGATGCAATGGATAATATCATAATAAGAAAGACTAAAATAATATAAAGGCCAACAGAATCAACTACTCTTATCTCCAGTGGAGTCGCTACTGTGAGTAGAGATTTTTTCCCCCACTCCCATGTGGAATGATTCTTGCGACTTTGATACTGTTAGGCTCAGGGCCTTAGAGAACACGGGCCTCAACTCAAAGAAAATAGAGTCACCACCCGGACAGGTTGGGAAAAAGAAAGGGATGGATGACTCAATTCCTAAGGAATTTCCAACCCTCTATTGGGTTCGAAAAATTGGGTACGCGTGGGGAAGGTGAGAAATGGCCCAGCACCCCCACAACGCTCGGTTATTAATATTATAAAATTCTTAAATATAATGATATTATTCATAATACATGAAATCATAAGAATAAACAAATACTTTATTAAAAATCATAGCAATGTTGAAACAAAATAAATAAATGGACACCCATCCAAGGATGAAAACATGTCCTTACATCGTCTAACGTCTAAAACTAAATAGGACACCCACCAAAGGGTGGAAACGTGTCCTTTACATTAATCCCAAAATATGAAAATAATTTAAATTACATAAAGATTAATTAATGAGGTACCCAATCATGAAAACATACCTCTTACAATTTTAATAAATAAATAATAATCAAGAAAATATTATCCATGATGAATTAAATAAATCAAGCATTGAAATCAAATAAATCGATCATCAAAATATATAATAAATTACAAAACCAAATCTAAAACTAAATGAAGCAATAAATATATAAATTTAGGATTTTAGAATTTTAATAACCAAATTAGGATTTTTAGGATTTTGAAAAACAAGGCTAGGGTTTAGAGGGTTTTTTCGTTTTGGTGTTGAAAACTGATTTTTAGGATTTTAATAAACAAGTTATTAGGATAATAAGGTTTAAGAAATTATTTGGCTACTGCATACTTAATCCAATAAAACAATGAAGCAAAATAGATGAATCATAATAAAACATTGAAGCAAGGTTATTTGGCTACTGTATATGTTGAAATTAAATTATCATGCACTAAAAAATATGAATTCAATATGTGTAAGTTACCGAAAATTAAACTAACAAATTATAGATATACTTTGTAGGAATAATAAACAATATCATCAAGTTTCTCATGCTTAGCTTATAAAGATTTAATTAAGAAAACATACCTACATTTGAAGGCTCCACCACAAATTGCAGTGTTGAACAAACTACCTGCTCCAATTATTATTTCTAGTCGAGCTATCACCAAGATAGAAGACACTGCCTTGCTGCCTTGGTTTGGAAAACGGGATAGTCTCTCGTTGATTCTTCCTTGCTAGAGTTTTGCTAATCGTTGTTGCCTTCTTTTTTAGCCATCCCTAATTCTGAAAGAAAACTCCCAAGTCGTCTCCAAAAAATCCAAGTCAAAAAGTCCTCCGTCTCCAAAAATTCCCAAAAGTCCAAAAAACCAAAAGTCACTTTCAATCTTATAAATGAGTTATTTATAGGAAAATAAAAAAAAACATAATACTATTTTGATAAGGAAATACAAATTGTTTAGGAAAAATAAAAAAAAACCGAGTAAAGCAAGAAAATCGAGTAAAATAAGATTTTGGCAAAAATCGGCCGAAGGTGCGAGCTGCGAGGAATTGGGCCTGCTGGGGCGAGCTACGGGCTGTTGCTGCGAGGATTTGTACTGGGCTACTAGACGCTGTGTGCGAGCGACTGCAGGCCATTACTGCAAGGACTGGGGAGGCTGCTACGAGCGTCTGTGAGGATTGGTGCTGGGCTACATGCGAGATTCGTGTTGGGCAAGAAGCAATTTGTTGCAAGCCAAACTGGCTTGCCTCGTGCCTCTCATCGATTGGTCCGTCTGATTTTTTTATTTTTTATTATATATATATTTTTATTCTTATTCTTATTTTTTTAAAAAATAATAAATAAATATTATATTATTAAAATAAATAATAAATATTAAAATAAGTAATAAATACCATAAAAATTATTTCAAACTATTTTAATATATATGTCGTCCCAAACTAGCAGCCAAGAGGGGAGGATGAATTGGTTGAAATGAAGAGTGATGGTAAATTTAAACTTAAAAGGAAAGAGATGAAGAAGATGTGGATGGATATGAAGTAGAGTGGAGAAGAAAGAACAAAAAGAATTGTAGTCATTCGGATTTTCCTCAATCCTACATCTATTTCCTTAACAACTTGTTAAGGCTCCACTAGTCTTGAGTTTTTACAAGCTTAACTCTAACTTGGTGTTTTTCTTAGCTCACATCAAATTATTACAATAGTTTGCGATCAATCCTCACAACCCTTACAAGAGTTTTTTCAAGCTCATTCTCACAACCGAAGTGTTTTTAAGCTTACACTCAAACTTATATGGTGTTTAATGCTCACACCTAATACTCAATCAATACAAGTATAGAATCTGATACAAGAAAAAATGAAAGTGTTTTGCCTTAGCTATATCAATGTTTTTTTAACTATTAAATAAGAGATTTTTAAGGTATTTATAGCCAATTTGATCTAACGAGCCATTATGAGTAATGTGATATATTCTATTAGACTAGTTTTTATGATACAAAGAGTTTCCATAGGAAGTGATCATCCGATAATAGTGGATGGTCACCTAGGAACATTAGGAAGTCGTATCTCATTCAGGGACGGTCGCTCCATTAAAAAAACTTCCAACAGTAAAATGTTAGTACTCAGCTGGTGAGATTTTTCCCATCCTTTGCCATCCTGTGACTGTCAGGATGGTCGCCCAAATTTTAGGGATGTTCTCCCTTTTTGAATTTAAAGTCTGCTCCTATAATGATCATTCCACATGGCACTTCTTCATTTGACAAAGTAATTTTTTGCCAAAATATGAAAGGTGCGATCACGGTAGTACTGGAATAGTGGTCTAATTGGATGCCTCGAGTCGAACTTCTAGGTGCACCCAAATTCGTGAACAGTACTGCCAATCCATATGATTTTCTCTCAAAATGCATGGACGGTCGCCTTTGGTAAGGGATGGTCACAACATGGTTCGAAGAGACCGCTCCTCAGATCACGCCTGTCATCGCATTCCCTACTCTGAATATTACAGTTATTATCACTTGAGGTGCAATCGTCTTAATTCTTGGATGGTCTCGGTTAGCTCTATCATGGTCACTCCTCAGGTCGAGATTCTAACCACAAAACCTAATGTAACTCAATTTTTTCTTCAAAGCTTCTAGGGCGGTCGCTGTTTGGCCTGGGGTGATCGAACTTTTTGCCTTGTTCTGGCAATATATTGAGCAACTTATTCCTACATCAAGTAAATTAAGGATATGTTAAATGCATCATTCAATTTGAGTGCTAAAGATCAAAATTGAGATTATTTGGCTAACAATCCCCCCCCCCCCTCTTTGACTTTGGCAATCAAATAAAATGATGATAAAAGATAAGCAAAATAATGACAATCTTAATTTTAAGTTAAGTTTTAGTAATGTATTAATGAAATTGATTAAGTTTTAGTAACTTAATGTCTTTACCTAACTTTCTTTGATTTTTACTTGTCTCCCCCTAAATGTATGCTTCCAAATTGATTATTGGTTCATTTTAATGTAATGCATTATCTAAAGCTTAATCATTTGATTATTGTTGCAATCAACTTAACTTCTCCCCCTTTGTCAAAGGCAAAAAGAAAAAATGAAATGCAAAACATCAATATAAAAGGAGATTAAGGCATTAAAAATAAATTTTCATTCATGAAACATGAAGCATAAGAAAAAAAATAGAAAACCAAAATAGAAACATAATAACAAACCAACAAAGAAAATCTAATATGAATCTTCATCCTCAGGCTCTTCTTCTTCCATAGGGGCCTTGCCCTTGTCAAGAGGAGCATGAACACTACTTCTAGAGCTAGAGCTAGAGCTAGAGCTATCATCATCTTCTAAGGATTCTCCATCAAAGGGGCTTTCCATAAAATCACTAACATCCCATTCTTCAAGATCACATTGAGGCAACTCCATCTTGCCTTGCATGTCATATAGATCATGATGCATATGGGATAGAAGATCAATTCTCTTGTTCAAGTGCTTAAATCTCTTTTACACATTCCTTTTGAAGTGAGAGAACTACTTGGAAAGAGATTTGACAGCTTTTAGGATGAGTCTGGTTGGAGATCCAATTTTGCTAGTGTAGACCTTTAATTTTGGTACTGGTCCAAATAAGTTCTAATTAAGAGGCTCGCATTAAGTCCAATCTAATTTTAGAAAGCTTAAACCTAATTTGGTCTAGTTTTAAAAGCCAAAATGATTCTTGTCTGATTTAGGAAGGCACTATGCTAATTAGACATGAGCACTTTGCCAATTAAATATGAGCACTATGCCAATTAGACATGAGCTTATGCTCATGATTTGACATGCCAAATTAGACATGAGCTTTCTCATGTCAAATTGGCCCATGCAAATTCGACATGAGTTGCCTCATGGTTGGCCCAAATTAGACAGTTTTAGTTTTGCTCAAATTGAAATAGTTGCTCGGGACTTTCCAAAGAGAATAAGGATTATTTTGGTTCCCTAATATTGCCTTAAGAAGAGAATTAATGGACAGAAGGAGGGGGAGGGAAATTAGGTTTAAGAACATGGGATGGCAATTATTAAAGAAAAGAAAACCTAGCAAGAATGGAGGAGCCACAATTATTAAAACCTAGCAAGAATTAGCAAAAGAGAGGACACAATAATCAAGTAACAAGGCATAAAAGAAAAGCAAGAGACAAAGACATATACAATTAATTTCAAGAGAAGCAGTAGGTAATTAACAAGTAGAATGGCCAAGAAATCAAAATTGATCTAAGCAGAAGCTACGACATAGCTTGGTTCAAAAACATTCTTTTGGTGGAGCCAACAAACGAAGGTACTGTTTATTAACTTATCTTAATTGAATTTGGATTAATAATCTCTATTGTTTGATACAACTAGAATTTATTTGTTTAATTTAGAAATCTCATCCAGTAGCCACAATTTTAGAGGTTTCGTCCAGTAACCATAATCCTAGGGTTAGTTGATAATTTAAACCATAGCTTGGCATATTTTAAAACTATAGTTTGCATGCCTTAATTTCAGTTTGCATGTTTTGGTCTTAGCTTGCATGTAAAAAATCTAAAACCCTAAATCTTGTTTTTGAAACTTTAAAATCCTAATCTTCTTTTCAAAACTTTAAAACCTTAATTTAAACCTTAAAACCCTAATATTATTATCTAAACCCTAAAACCCTAGTTTTCTATCCAAAACCCTATTTTTGCATTTAAAATCCTAAAACCATGTTCAAAATCTCTATAAACCCAAATTTAATATGTGAACCCTAATTTCATATATTTAATGCTTTAAACCCTAGTTTTGATTATTTAATTTATTATATGCTTATGATGGATGATTTATTTACTTTAAAAAATGATGATTTGTTTTTAATTATTGTGGACATTTGAATGGTTTAATTCATTTGGTTAATTATTTTAATAATGATTATTTTGGTTTCAATGATGTAAGAGATACGTTTCCACTTTATGGGTACCTTATTAATTAAGTTCAATGTAATTTATTTTGAGTTTTGGATTAATGTAAAGAACATGTTTCCACCAAGTGGTGGGTGTCCTATTTTATTTAGTTTTGGACTTTGGACATTGTAAGGGCATGTTTTCATTTTGAATGGGTGCCCATTTATTATTTTGTTCGAACTTGTTTTGATTTTAATACAATGATTATTTATTTTGATAATTTCATATAATATAGTTGATATTTTAATAAGTTAAGAATTTAATAATATTAAGACCTCAAAAGGAGGTCGGTTCCAATGAACCGGGAGTTATAGGGGTGTTGGGTCATTTCTCACCTTCCCCATGCATACCCAACTTTCTGAACCCAATAGGAGGTTGGAGATTCTTTAGGAATTGAGTCATCCACCCATTTCTATTTTCTCTACCCATCCGAGTGGCAACTCCAATTTTTTTGGGTTTAGGCTCTTGTTCTCTATGGCCCAGAGCCTAACAGTGCCGAAGTCGCAAGAACCATTATACATGGGAGTGGGGGCAAAAATCCCCGCTCACAGTGGCAACTCCACTGGGGATAAGAGAAGTTGATTCTATTAGTTTTTATATTATTTTATTCTTTCTTATTATGATATTGTCCATTGCATCATTTAGATTGAATTGTGTGCATCAGTTAGGATGCCCGTGTACTTGTTGTGTTATGTAAGGGATACTATACTTTCGCTCAAGGTATGGAGATCGTGCATGGCATAATCACTCATAGCCTTGTACCTTTTGGTATATACTTGCTATGGGAGTCCAAAGCTTTTCAACCCAAAGACTAAAGTTCATGTAATCGGCCAAGCTACTTTTCTTAAGTTTTTACCTCAAATGCTTATTATTTGACTATTATTGATATATCTTGGTTTGAACCATGGCTTATTTGGTTTTTTCTTTTTCTAATATGACCTAATTATATTGTAAACTCAAAATAATTTTTATTCCAAAAGACCAAAACTATTTTCAAAATTTTCAAGATGGTATTTGGACATAAAGCTTTTCTAAAATGGATCAAAGGCTCTTTTCTACCTCATGGCCCAAATACAAAGCTCAAAATTTATTTTTTAAAAATTTACAATGGGCTTTGAAACAAAATTATTTTTAACTTCATCTAAAATTACAAACCTTCTTCTGAAATGAGCTTACAACTATTTAGGTCAATTATGAAATACTAAAAATCAGTTGTGGGCCTAATTTATACCAAGAATTATTAATCATGGGCTTATTTAGTTGTTTTTCCAAATAGAAAATCTATTTATGATTAACTCTTTAATTTAGTTTTAATCCATAATATAGCATAAAAGTTATTTTTAATTGATCTAATGGATTAAAGTATAATAAGTGGGAATTATCATCGATTGACTTCTATGTTTGAGAATATAACTATTGGTTAAACTATCCGAGTGAATATTTTTTGAAAATAAGATATCCCATGTTGGTTTTTTGTTAACCATATACCTAGGAAAACAGACTTGCCATTCGTGTGTGGAGGTTATAAGGTTGGAAGGAACGCCCTAATTATCTTTGTTTATTTATTACTTATGCATACATGCATTGCATTACATGGCATTGATCCTTTCTGATTCACAAACCTAGAGTACAATAGTTCAAGATCATATAACGACACCACTTACAATAGTGATTTTGATTCAAGTGCTTCATTAGGAGGATGGATGCAAACCCTCTAAGGGATATAGTCGATGAAGTTTTCAAAGCTAGGATGGCTGAGCTACAGGATCAATTGGCTGAAATTATGAAGATCCAGTTGATTGAAATTCTAGAGATCATCAACAATGCTAATGAGGCATCTCCCATTGACATAAAAAAGAAGGGAAAGGTATCATTAATAAGGAATAGGTCCACTTATAAAGATCAAATGAAAAATGAGGGGTCAATCCCTATTCTACAAGACCAGTCAAACCATATGCTGTCTAAATGGAGCAATAAGGATGGCTACCATCCTAGTGGGCAAAGTCAAAGGGAAAGAAGAGGTGTTGAGAAAAATGCAACAACTGAACCAGCAAAGAAGTGTAAATTTTCAAGCTTAGAGGAACCTTTGTAAAAAATGTTAAAAAATCTAATGAAGATGGATTTACTACAACCATTGACACCTTAACCTCTACACAAGCCTCTGCCATCAAATTTTAATGCCAAGTCCTTCTGTCAATTCCATCAAGTGCAAGGGCATGAGATAGATAAATATGTTTGATTAAGTCACCAGATCCAAGATTTGATTGATAGTAGAAAGTTGTCTGATAAGCCCAACACTAAGAATAATCCTTTGCCAAAATTTTGAAGGGCATCACCACTTGCAACCTTCATGCTGGAGGGAGGATTAAAGGAGGGTTGTATCTTGTCATCTTGTCATGGAGAAGCTGCTAAAGAGAAGGTGCTACTAAGAAAGCTTGGACTAATTGTGGATGATGAAGCAATGATCCTTGATGATGGAAAAAAACTATCCCTTGATTTGTCTAAATAAATGAAGCATCTTCGACTCCAACTCAACAAACTTCCCTTGGCTTGTTTGGTTTTTATGTTCTTTCTTTGATGTTTTCTGGAACAACTATGTTTTTCAAATTAAGGTTATTTAAATAAATTACTTTCATCAAAATTTTTTGTTGGTCTTTGTTTATTTTGGTGCCCAGTCGATAACGAGTCTACCTTAATATTCATAAATTAGTGTATCTGTGCATTATAATTCGAATGACTTTACTAGGCGAGGGAGTTGTTCTATAGCATTGAGCTTGTATGCTTACTTAGAGAGGGCTCCTACATAATTACCTTTGTCTAAGTCCAAGTCGATCTTAGAACATGCTTTGATGAACTTTTGAGACAAAATTAAACTATGCTTATTTAAGGGAGAAATGATATAGGCATTGTTTGGTAAGTGAACAACTAGAATCCACCCAATTAAATATCAATCTCTAGTTGTCCTTTTGAGCCTTCTTGAGATTTTACCTTTCTTTTCATTGGCTTATAAACCCCAATGACCTACCCTGAGCTATTCTGATGCTTATGGCAAGGCTGATGATCACTAAGGTATAAAAGGGAAAGAAGATCAAAGTGAAGGATATCTAGTCAAGACTATAGAGATAGTTGAAGGACACCTGAATTAGACCTAATATCACAGACTTATTGAGATAAAGTCAGGACTAAAGCAGACTTATGGCACTTCGCTCATCCATTATCAGAAACACAAGTTAGTACAAACAAGACAACTCTTTTAGAGCTAGGACCTAAAAAAGAAAAGAAAAAGTCAGAGTAAAAAAAAGAAAAAAGAAAAAAGAAGAGAAGGAGAAAAAGAAAAAGAAAAAGAAAATAAAGAAGGAAAATAAAGGCAAAAATAAAAGAAAATATAAAAGGGAAAAGAAAATAAAACCCAAAAAGGGGGTTCAGAAAGCTAACTGAGTTCTTTTTTACCTAAAGCAAGCAGGAGACTTCCACTTAGTTTATGGGGATGAATTAACTTAAATTGGTCCAGCCCAGCCAAAGACTCAAATACATAAGGGAAAGACCATCTTATCCAGTATAGCTCTAGATCCGCAATTTTAAAAGTCTTATACTTAATATTCCAAAAGGGAAAAGGACAGAAAGAAAGAATAAGAAAAAGGGTGGTCTAAAGATCAAAATAGTACTGATTAGATCTAGATTTCTGCCAAGAAAATGGAAGGACATTCAAGCTTTGTATTTTCATGAAGTCAGAAGGAAATGATACCCAAAAGGTGAAAATGGAACCACTAACTGTAACACCCCCATACCCCATATACGCACCCCGCATACATCCACACAACATGTGATATACGTATAGAGGATATAAGGGTGTCACAATACATTTTAAACAAACCAAACTTTAATCTTTAATATATAGTCATCATAAGTCAGTCCGAGTAAACTTAAAACATTTAACCTATATTATAAATAGTAATAGATAAAACATTCCTTCATTAAAATACATATATATATATATATATAACATTAGTACCCAAAAGTTTATCCAAAACAGTCTGTTAAAAACATTTGTTAAATAAGCAGCGAAAAATACATATGTATATATGTATCAAAATCAATGTTTACAAAATTATAGAATTTATACATGCTGGCAGTTCGTCTCTGATCTTGATTTCCACAACTCAACACTGCTCTCACAAACACAAGCCTAGACTTGGCTTGGTCTAGACGAGCTCTCCGGCACAACTGGATCTACCCTGTCACCTAAGCAATGAACCATAATCGCACAAAGAAAAAAGCTTACTAGTACAAACTTTGATTCAATATAGATCAATGCGATGCTCATGCACAATATATATGAATAAATCAACTCAGTGCATTATATCTCAACATTTTAATCATTTGCATCATATTTCATAATTCACATTTAAGCAAAGACAAACATGGGCCCAAAACAAAACTAATATGTTATTCAAAGTTCAGAGTTACTGCTTTGGTCCATATTGACACCTTTTGTCTAGCCCCATAGGCAATATATATATCCATGGATAATGTAACAGACCCAGTCTCTTGGGCCTCAACCCGGCTAGACCCTTAGGCCCCAGTATCTTAGTCCTCAACCCGGCTAGATTGTTACAGTTTTTGAGGCTTACGACCCGGTCTTTTCACCCCAAAAACATCACATTTATCAGCTGAGCTCGGCTTACGACCCTGTCTTTTCACCTGCCCAGCAATTCATAGGCATGCCACCAAACCCAGAACTCTAAAAATTGAATAACATACTAGGCACACAATTAATTCATTTATCTCATTATCAATCTCTTTCACAATTCATTTATCATTTCATTTCTCATTATCAAACTAGGCTCATTGCCTTAGTATATCAACTTTTCTCATTTTTCTCATTCTTCTATTTTATCTCAATATCGATTGGTTACATTATGTTTTCATATATCTCATCATGTTATTCCACATTCCCTTTCATTTCTAACACATTACTCAATTACTTTGATACAACAACATAATTCACATTATGCATATCATACCATATAATTCATTCATCAACGACGTATCAAGTAACTTAACACATTTCTCAACTAAATATGTTAAGTCTCAAGGTCATGAAAATGTATGCAATCATTCAAAGTTTGCACTTACCTCTAAGAGCAACAACACCACTCTATCAACTTCCTCTATCAAAAAGTCCCTCAAACCTAGGCTTGGGTAACTCAATTCTCTTCAAAACCTAATCCAAAGGTGATCACACATACTCATTTAGTGTTACACATAAGAAAATAAGGATGAGAACTAACTAGGGAAAACTCTACACTTGACACGCTAAAAAACACGGCGTGTCCCTGATCGTGCCCTAAACCCACAACACGGTAGCTTTGACATGCTCAGTGACATGGGCGTGCCACTGCACATGTCAATTCTCCTCCAACATAGAAGCTATGACACGCTCAATGATATGGGCATGTCACTGGACGTGTCAATCAACCAACAACACAGTAGCTATGACACACTCAGTGACATGGGCGTGTCACTGGCTGTGCCAATGCTACTACAACACAGAAGTTGTGACATGCTCAGTGACATGGGCATGTCACTGCTTGTGTCACCAACCTAGAAAACAGAATCAACGACATGCCCAAAGACATGGCTGTGCTCCTGGGGGTGTCAGGCCAAAAACCCTGAAATCGACACCAACAAGGCCACATCCAACAAACACCTTCTTAAAACCCTTTTCCACTCCAAACAACCTTAACCAAAACCATCAACAACCCATATAATACTTGAGTAAACATTAAAACAACTCCATCACAAACATCAAAACACAATCACAACCATATATCACAACTCAAACTTACACAATCCACACACTTGCCTCTTGCACCAAACTTAACCATTTTCTCTCTTCAATCCAACCCCAAAAATCAAAGTTAACAAAACAACACAATCCCAAAAATACCAAATCAACCATAAACACATCTACAACAACCAATCACCAAACTCATAAACACAACTCAAAAGAAAACAAAGAAACAAGTTGGAAACTTACCAAAAATGAAGAAAATCCTTAAAACTCCAACTTGATCTCTTGAAATCCTTCAATCTCTTGAGTTTGGAAGCAACAAAATCCCTTTTCCTTGGTTGATCATGGTGGCTGGCCAAAGAGAAGAAAGAAGAGGATGAAAATGAAAGCAGAAAGAAAGAAAGTCAACCTCTTAAACCAAACACTTTCCCCAAATTACTCTCCACCAAGCAATTAAACAATAAAATAATCAACCCACTTACATCATATTCCACTAATAATATTTAATAATATAATCAAAATATCTCTTGACCAAAATAAATCCATTGACTTTTATATATTTTGTATATATCCTCATATATACAACATATACACATCTCCTCTTTTTTCCTTTCTTAATTAAACATATACTTAAAAATTCTTTAATTCAATACAACAATTAACATTCCAAAATTTTAGGGTATCATTTGGGATATTACACTAACAATATACAGTTCCAAAAGAAGATTATAGTGTGAAGGTTTTGTCAGCAGTGTCACATTACTACCAATCTAAAAATGGTAGACCCTGTTTCAAGCCTATTAAAGACCTATTGATCTCTTTCATTAGGTAGAATCTATTAGTGTAGATTATTTGAATAAGCATGCATATGAGTTTTATGATATTTAAACTCAATTAGACCTTTGGCCAAGTAATGTGTATGTGCCTATTTGAAGTGTAACATTTCTTGCTTAAATGTTACAGATATCTAAAGTAATGTGTATGTACCTATCTGAAGTACAACATTTCTTGATTCCCAAGTTTAGTACGGTAACTAGGGTTGTTATGTTACATATATGTTAATTTGAAAAGTTAAGTCCTGAGGTGCAATGATTTAGAAAAGTCAAAATATGATTTTAAAAAAATTATTTTCTTATTGCATAAACCCTCAAGTTAAGGGAAGTATATTACACCATCGAACCTCAAAGGACACATTGGACAAAATAAATGATTATTAACAAGGTTAAGAAGAACCTACCAACTGACGTGCTGAATCATAGTTTGAAATAGATATATCTTTGACTATGCTGCTTGGGCCCCATGACTCATGTTTTCAATATCTTGAAGATAAAAGCCATAAATATGAAGTCTTCTGCCATTCCAATGCAAGACATGAATGAGCATCTGGAAATAACCAATGAGAGTATTTTGTCTTACTTTCTTGGTCTGTGAGTCAATGGAACCACTGTAAGTATAATCCATGCATATCATGCATACATGAGCATATCACATTGTATTTTATTGTCTTGTGTTACTTATTCTTTGTCAAAGTGAACAGTGAACACTATGTGAAGTAACCATAAAAAATAGATATGGAATCAGGGGAGCATGAAAGGGCCATTGTGAAAGAAAGAAGAGATGCATGCTTGTGCAAGGAACTAGACAACACAAACATCAATAAGAACTACATGGGAACAAAAATTATTGGTTTGAGCATACACAGAGGGTAAAGCTTCTCTTTTCAATTTTTAATTTTATGCATGTATAAAATATTTTCAAACTTTTAATATTTTGCCACGCAGGGGGTAAAGAAAAGATATGACCACTAACTAAAAAATAGCAGAATTTTTTGCAAAAGGAATAACAAAAAGAACAAAACAAGAAGAAAGTAAGAACTCCAAAAGAATGAAGATGCAAAAGACATAAGATTAATCCAGCTAGAAGAGTTGAAGTCAATACAGGACCCGATGTCCAAAGGATAAAGATCCATTTTAAAGGGTGAAGATTTGATGTCCAAGGATGAAGATCATTTTGAAGGGTGAAGACCCGATGTCCAAGGATGAAAATCCAATTTGAAGGGTGAAGACCTGATGTCTAAGGATGAAGATCCAATCTGAAGGGTGAAGACTCGATATCCAAAGGATGAAGATCCAATTTGAAGGGTGAAGACTTGATGTCCAAGGTTTAAGGATGAAGATCCAATTTGAAGGGTGAAGACCCAATATCCAAAGGATGAAGATCCAATTTGAAGGGTGAAGACCTGATGTCCAATGATGAAGATCCATTTTGAAGGGTGAAGACTCAAAACCCATTAATGAATGGAACAACTTGCTAGACGAAAGCCAAAATTCTCAAATGATAGAAGGTCAGTAGAATCCATTGTAGAATAGAATAACCGACTAGAAGAAAGCTAGAACTCTCAACTGATATAAGGTCAATCAACTAGAAGAGTTGAAATTGATGACTAGGAGAAAGCCATAACTCTCAACTGATAGAAGGTCAGTTAAAACCTATTTCGGTCCCAAGTACCCAAATCAAATCCAGTTTTGGGTCTAAGTACCCAAATCAAATCCAATTTTGAGTCCAAGTACTCAAATCAAATCCAGTCTCGGGTCCAAATACCCAAATCAAATCTAGTTTTAGGTCTAAGTACCCAAATCAAATTCAGTCTTAGGTCCAAGTGCCCAAATTATATCCAGTCTCGGGGCCACGTACCCAAATAAAATTTATTCTTGGGTCTAAGTACCTAGTCTCAGGTCTAAGTATCTAAATTAAATTTAGTCTCGGGTCTAGGTACCCAAATCAAATTTAATCTCAGGTCTAAGAACCTAACCAATCCAGTCTCGGGTCCAGAACCCAATGATCTTTGGGTCCAGAATCCAACCAATCCAGTCTCAGTTTTAGAACCCAACTAACCTAGGGTCCAGAACCCATCCTCAAAATCAACTGAAAGTCATATTGGTTTTTGCTCTCTTCTACTGAAGTTCAGTTCGCTCAAGCAGAGGGCAAAACTGTAGGCCTTTAATTTTGGTATTGGTCCAAATAGGTTCTAATTAAGAGGCTAAAATTTAGTCCAATCCAATTTTAGAAAGCTTAAACCTAATTCTATCTAATTTTAAAAGCCCAAACCGACTCTTGTCTGATTTAGGAAAGCACTATGCTAATTAGACATGTGCACTATGCCAATTAGATATGAACTTTCTCATGTCAAATTGGCATAAGCCAATTCTACATGAGAGGCCTCATGTCGAATTGGCCCATGCCAATTCAACATGAGTTGCCTCATGGCCAGCCCGAATTAGACAATTTTAGTTTTACTCAAATTGAAATAGCTGCTCAGGCCTTTCCAAAGAGAATGAGGGTTATTTTGGTGCCCTAATATCACCTATAAGAAGAATTAAGAGGCAGAAGGAGAGGAAGGAAATTAGGTTTAAGAATGTGGGACGACAATTATTAAAGAAAAGAAAACCTAGCAAGAATGGAGGAGCCATGATTATTAAAACCTAGTAAGAATTAGAAAAATAGAGGACACAATAATCAATTAGTAAGGCACAAAATAAAAGCAAGAGACAGAGACATACAATTAATTTTAAGAGAAATAGAATGTATGGTTTGTTAATAATCTCTATTGTTTGATACAGCCATAATTTATTTGTTTAACTTAAAAATCTCATCCAGTAGCCATGATTTTAGAGGTTTCGTCTAATAGCCATAATCCTATGATTAGTTGATAATTTAAACCATAGCTTGGCATATTTTAAAACTGTAGTTTGCATGCCTTAATTTTAGTTTGCATTTTTGGTCTTAGCTTGCATGTAAAAAATATAAAACCCTAAATCTTGTTTTTTAAACTTTAATATCCTAATCTTCTTTTCAAAATTTTAAAACTTTTATTTAAACCTTAAAACCCTAATATTATTATCTAAACCCTAAAACCCTAGTTTTCTATCCAAAACCCTATTTTTGTATTTAAAATCCTAAAACCATATTCAAAATCTCTATAAACCCAAATTTCATATGTGAACCCTAATTTCATATATTTAATGTTTTAACCCTAGTTTTGATTATTTAATTTATTATATGCTTATGATGGATGATTTATTTAGTTTATAAATGTATGATTTGTTTTAAATTATTGTGGACATTTGAATGGTTTAATTCATTTGGTTAATTATTTTAATTATGATTATTTTGGTTTCAATGATGTAAGAGGTATATTTTCACTTTGTGGGTACCTCATTAATAAAGTTCAATGTAATTTATTTTTAGTTTTGGATTAATGTAAAGGACATGTTTCCAACAAGTAGTGGCTGTCCTGTTTTATTTGGTTTTGGACTTTGGACATTGTAAGGGCATGTTTCCATTTTGAATGGATGCCCATTTATTGTTCTATTCGAACTTGTTTTGATTTTAATATAATGATTATTTATTTTGATAATTGCATGTAATATAAATGATATTTCAATAAGTTAAGAATTTAATAATATTAAGATCTGAAAAGGAGGCTGGTTCTAATGAACCGAGCGTTTTAGGGGTGCTGGGCCATTTCTCACCTTCCCCATACGTACCCAACTTTCCAAACCTAATAGGGGGTTGGAGATTCCTTAGGAATTGACTCATCCACCCCTTTCTATTTTCCTAGCCCGCCTGAGTGGCAACTCCATTTTCTCCGAGTTTAGGCCCATGTTCTCTAAGGCCCTGAGCTTAACAGTACCGAAGTCACAAGAATCATTCCACATGGGAGTGGGGCTGAAAATTCCTACTCGCAAAGGTTTGGAGGTAAAGGTTTTGTGAGGCATTTCCATAGAAACTTCCATAGATTCTCCTTCTCCTTCTATAGTGTATCTAGGTCTCTTTTTGTGCCTATCCACTACACCTTTTTTTCCAAAGAGATAAACATATGAGCCATTAATCTTTCTAACATAACCAGCATGTTCTAGATATTCCATGGTGATAGCACTTGAAGAGAGGTCAAACTGATTTCTCAAGGTGGCTAGGTTGAGGTCATTGAACAAATGCAAGTGCCTAGCTATTTCAATGATATGTGAGGAAAGAAAGAAGGTTCCAAACTTTTTAGTTGCATGGTGATCAAATGTATCAATCAAGAATTTGGCAGTGTTAACAGGAATGTTGTGAGTGAAGGCATAAAGGAAAATCAAGTACCTTTTGTTGACTTTTCATTTCCATTAGCCCTTTAGTGAATTTTGTAGGTTATAATCCTATGGAGCATCCAATGAGTGAGTGATTTGATGTTTCTAGCCTTGGATTCCTACACAAAGGATTTTTTTTGTAGAAATTTCTTGCCAAAAAGGTAGAGAAGGTTTGGTTTGAAAATGTTGTATCATTGTAGGAATGTGGCCCCATCAGTTGGACAGTCCTAAATTTTGGCAAAATTTTCTAAGGTTAAGGCAAGGTATTGATCAAATAAATTGAATCTAATCCCATACCAACCTAAGCCAAAATTTTCACTCTTTTCTATTTAAAGGGACATCACAAACTCTTTGCTAAGGCTAGGGTATCCTACTTCATTCGGGAACACAAATTTTCCCCACTTAAGAACATCTAGAAATCTATCAATGTCATCCTTAATATTTAGGGCTATGAGCATGCCTCCAAAGGGGCTTTTGGTTCCCTCCATCTTCTTCCTCTTAAGTAAGGCATATCTAATATCCTCTTCAGGAGTTTGGTGATGAGGTTTGTGGATTTTCTCACCTCTTCAAGGTGGTGGAGGAAAGGGAGGAGCTTTTTGTTGTTCCCTAATCACAATTCCTAATGGTTTCTTCCCTTTTCCTTTTCTCTTAGATGGAATCTTCTTCTTGGGAGCCATTTGATATTTGAGATCAGAAGAAGACAGAAAAATAGAGTGTGAAGGTATGTTTATATGATGGAAGTGATCAAAGAAGCATGTAACTGAAGTTTAGTGGGTTTAAATAGAGAGATTATAATAAAAAAAAACTAGGCATTTATAGTTGTTAGGGAGAAAAAAATGAAAGCTGACACATGGCTAATGGTTAGAAAATATTGTGCATAGTGTACAGGGTGCGATCATCTTTTTGCATAAGGACGCCCGAGAAAGACCACAATGCGACCATTATATTAGGTGGGACGCTCACTATCTATAAGAAAACTTGTAACGGTCGAGACTTTTCAAATTCTCGCTACCGTCCATCCTATCTGCCCGACCACTCGCTGAAGGTTTATCTGGGATGAAACTGATGAAGTAACTCGTGACTACGAGATAGGGTAGGATGACAATACTAAACAAAGAAAAGCAAAGAAAGAAAGAAAAGTGATAGAATTTTACATGGACAACTTATGATCAAAATTGATACTTTAAATTGAGGAAAATACCTTTCAAACACAATACAATGAATTGAATGCATATGGTTTATTCATTCAAGGAGCTTCCATTAATCATTCCTAAGTTGTGCTTCATGAAGTTTAGTCTATCTCTATTTAATGGTTTTGTAAAGATGTCAAAAAGTTGGTTTTGAGTGTCAAAGAATTCTAAAAAAACATTTTGATTTTGAACATTAACCCTTAAAAAAATGATGTTTGATGTCTATATGCTTAGACCTAGAATGTTGAATGGAGTTCTTGGATAAATTGATTGCACTAGTGTTATCACATTTAATGGGAATGTAAACAAATATTTTCCATGGTCAAGCAATTGTTGTTTCATCCAAAGAACTTGTGTGCAATAAAAACATGCAGCAACATATTCGGTTTCCGCTTTAGATAAAGTAACCAACACTTATTTCTTGCTAAACCAAGAAACTAAGCATTCACCAAGAAAATGACATGCTCCTGTGGTGCTTTTCCTATCTAGTAGGCTACCGGTAAAATCCACATCGGAGAAACCTAATATGTCAAATGATGTGTTTCTAGGATACCATAGACCTAAATGCAATGTACCACTCAAGTATTTTTAAATTCTCTTAGTTGCATTTAAATGTGATTCCCTAGGACAAGATTGAAATCTAGTACATAAACATACACTATATATTATATCCGGCCTAGAGGCGGTTAAGTAAAGTAGTGATCCAATAATACCTCGATATTTCTTCTCATCTATTGTCTTACCACTTTCATCTTTGTCAAGTTTCAAGGATGTGCTCATTGGGGTCATGCTAACCTTGCAACCATCCATTCCAAACTTCTTCAGGAGTTTCTTTATGTACTTGGATCAGTTGATAAAGATCCCTTCCTAGCACTGCTTGATTTGTAGTCCAAGGAAGAATTTGAGTTCACCCATCATGCTCATTTCAAATTCTCTAGTCATACAAGAGGCAAATTCCTTGCATAAAGATTCATTAGTAGCACCAAATATAATGTCATCAACATAAATTTGAATAATCAAAATGTTATGCATTTTCTTCTTAACAAAGATAGTTGTGTCAATATTACCTTTTGAAAATTTATTTTCAAGCAAATATGCACTAAGTCTATCATACCAAGTTCTTGGAGCTTATTTCAATCCATATAGTGCTTTAGTAAGTTTAAAAATATGATTTGGAAAATTATAATCTTCAAAACTGGGGAGTTCAACATAAACTTCCTCATTTATAAACCCATTTAGAAAGAAAAGTTTAAAATTCATGTAGCATGCAAATGCAAGCAATATTCTAATGGCTTCTAATCTAGCTACGGGGGCAAATGTCTCATCATAGTCAATGCCTTCCTCTTGGTTATAGCTTTTGGCTACCAATATAGTTTTATTTCTAGTAATGAGACCATTTCATTAAGCTTATTTCTATATACCCATTTAAATCCTACAATAGGATGACCTTTAGGTTTAGGAACAAGTTCCCATACTTTGTTCCTTTCAAATTGGTTGAGTTCATCTTACATAGCAATCACCCAACACTCATCACTAAGAGCCTCCTCAATTTGAGAAATAAAAGCAATATTAGAGTCTAAGTATTTAAATTGAGATTTAGCAGTTACTCCTTTTGAGGTGTCACCAATGATTAGTTTCTTTTGGATGATCATTCTTGTAATGCCAATCTTTGGGTAGCTCTTGAGACTCTTCTTCTTGTTCATCAAGATTGTTCTTTGGAGCATTGATTGTGTCTTAATGTTCAAATGTACCTATAAAATCATCAAAATACTATCTTTTCTTTGATCAAGTTTAGAGGATTCATAAAAAATAACATGGATTGATTCTTTAACTACTAGTGTTCTCTTATTAAATGCTCTATATGCTTTGCTAGATGATGAATATCCTAAAATATGCCTTCATCCGATTTGGATGAGAATTTGCCAACATTATCCTAGGTATTCAATATAAAACATTTGCATCCAAATACTCTAAGGTATGAAATTTTGGGTATTCTTCTATTCCATATCTCATAAGAAGTTTTGTTTATCAAAGGCCTTTTGTAAACACGATTTGAAATATAATAAGAGGTATTAACGGCTTTCGCCCAAAAGTATGATGGTAAGTCATACTCATTGAGCATTGTCCTAGCCATTTCAATCAATGTTCTATTTTTCCTTTCAACCACACCATTTTGTTGTGGTATTCTAAGAGCCAAAAAGTTATGTGAAATACATAACTCATTGCAAAAAATTTTAAAGTACTTATTTTCAAACTCTTTGCCATGATCACTTCTAATAAATGTGATTACATAGCCTTTTTCATTTTGAACTCTTTTTGCAAATATTTTAAAATGACTGAAAGCTTCATTCTTTTGAGCTAAGAAAGTAACCCATGTAAACCTTGAGTAATCATCAACAAGTACAAATGCATATAACTTGCCTCCTAAGCTAGCAACTCTATTTGGTCCAAACAAATCTAAGTGAATGAGTTCTAATGGTCTAGAAGTGCTTATAATATTTTTAGATTTGAATGAACTTTTATGTTGCTTACTAAATTGATAAGGTTTACAAGTTCTATCTTTATCAAATTTTACTTTAAAGAGACCATCAACTAGTTCTTCTTTACTAATGCATTGTAAGTGATCCATACTAACATGTCCTAGTCTTCATTGCCATAGCCACACATCATTACTAATGGTAATCAAACATTCAAATGAATTATTGGAATGTATGTCAATTTTATATGTATTGCCAACTCTAACTCCTTTGAATATAAGTTCACCATTTGAATTGGTTGTAAGCGGGGATACTCCCATATGTAATGGTTTTTGCGACTTCGACACTGTTAGGCTCAGGGCCTTAGAAAACACGGGCCTAAGCTCGGAGAAAATGGAGTCACCGTCCAGATGAGCTGAAAAAAAAAAGGGTGGATGACTTAATTCCTAAGGAATTCCCAACTCCCTTAATGGGTTCAGAAAGTTGGGTACATGTGGGGAAGGTGAGAAATGGCCCTGCACTCCCACAACGCCCGGTTTATTGGAACCAGCCTCCTTTTTAGGTCTTAATATTATAAAATTCTTAAATATAACGATATTATTCATATTACATGCAATCATAAGAATAAATAAATACTTTTTTAAAAATCATAGCAAATGTCCAAAAAAAGCAAATAAATGGACACCCATCCGAAGATGAAAATATGATCTTACATCGTCCATGTCTAAAACTAAATGGGATACCCACCGAAAGGTGAAAACATGTCCTTTACATTAATTTCAAAATATGAAAATAATTTAAATTATATAAAGATTAATTAATGAGGTACCCAATCATGGAAACATATCTCTAACAATTTTAATACCAAGATAAACAAATAATAATAATAATAATAATAATAATAATAATAATAATAATAATAATAATAATAATAATAAAGAAATCATCCATCCATGATAAACAAATCAAATAAATTAATCATCAAAACATATAATAAACTACATAATCAAATCTAAAACTAAATAAAGCAATAAATGTATAAGTCTAGGGTTTACATCTTAAATTAGGGTTTCATGAATGGAATTAGGGTTTTGATATATATAATTATTATTATTATTATTATTATTATTATTATTATTATTATTGTTTAAAAAAACATCAAGATACTGTGATATATTTATAAATTTTGATCTTATTGAAATATTGACTTATAATAAATAATTGCACAACGCATACTCTTATATGGATGGCTACTGGATGTGTTTTAATTAAATGAACATGTATAAAAAAAATAATTAGTCATGTATGGATTACTGGAGCTATTTTGTATGAATAACAAGCAATCTCATCAAAACTTATTATGCTAAGTTTAAATGGATTTAATTTAGAAGACTTACCTTCGTTTTCATTCCACCAATAATTAAAGGTTGGTCCGAATTCTTGATTGCATTGGCTTTGTTTGTTGGTTGAATAAAATCAAGACAGTAGTGAGACACTGCCTTGATAAAGTTTTGTGTTTGATCTTTTTCTCATTTGGCTGCTAGGGTTTCTCCCTTATTTTTGGTTGCTCCTTCTTGCTCTCTGTCTCTTTTCTTTCTCCGTTGCTGCAATCTTTTTAATTCCAATCCCAGAAATAAATTGCTAAAAGTTTAAAAGTCCTCAATATTTGCTACTGCCTGTGTTTCTACCCGAAGAAAAGAAACAAAGTACTTGAATAATTCTTGAATAATTGTGCCGTCCAAAGTTGTAACACCCCCCATACTCTATATAAGTACTATACATATATCGGGTATACATACAATACGTATATAAAGTATAAGAATGTCACTTTTTGTTGCAGTTTAAAACCTTTATTTGAGTTCAAACAATTTTACATTAATTTAAAGAACATTTACAAAATCATTATACTTTCGATGATCTTACCGATATATAATAATCTTATTTTTGCCAAAATGTCATTTATACATATAAATACATTCTTGTCAAAAGTACAACATAATTAAATTATACATGTATGCATCACCTTCTAGTTGGTCTCGAAATACTCTTACCCTTCTCGTGGCATAACAGTTTAAATTCCAGATCAACCATCTACTCACTTACGCGATTTACACAACCACGCTAAGCCCGAAAGCTTAGTAGTACAAATAAATATTAAAAACATACATTACAGACAATCATACTCATATATTAACTTCATATATCCTTATTTTCTTATCATATTTTCCCATTTCAATTACACCTTATATATGAATTTCTACTAAACTCATAATTATATACATATACACGTATATCATTAATACAAACTACAATTCCATGACTTATTAGAACATTCATAAAATAATACTCACAATGTCCACAACCACGTCCATATTATACATCATATTGTCTTCATCTCATTTCATAATTATCATCATATATCTCATAACATTACATCTTAGTCCATAATTCACATTTAAACAAAGATAAACATGGGTTTCATTATTCATTCATTTCACATTTCATGAATCACATTTAAACAAAGACAAGCATGGGCCCAAAAAGGATCTAATATGCTATTCAAAGTTCAGAGTTGCTGCTTTGGTCTATAATCACAATCATCAAGCCCGTAGGCGATATATATCTCTATCCATGGATATTGTAACAGACTCAGTCTCTTGGACCTCAACCCGGCTAAACTCGAGGAGATCCTCAACCCGGCTAGACTGTTACTGTTTTTGAGGCTTACGACCCAGTCTTTTCACCCCAAAAACATCACATTTCACATTTATCATTTCACATTTTTCAACTGGAATCGGCTTACGACCCGGTCTTTTCACCTATCCAGTGATTCATAGGCATGCCGCCAAACTCAGAACTCTAAAAGTTGAATAACACATTAGGCACACAATTCCTTAATTATTTCATTATAAATTTCATTCTCATTTACTCATTATCACTTAGGCAACCATGCCTCAATCATCTCATTGATATCATTATCATTTTAGCCAACAATCATGGCTCCATATCTCCTCAAGAGAATATATATATATATATATACCATCAAGTGCATTGAACATCATCTAGGCAAACATGCCTCAATTATATCATTTACATCATTATAAACAACCACATTAGGTTCACATCTCATTATGTCTCAATTCACATTATACCAAACATAACATTATTCATAAGCATCAACAATGCATTAGATTTCCTAACACATTTGCAATCAAATGGAAGTTAAATCTCAACATCATATGAATATATGCAATAATGTAGTTTGTACATACCTTTTGAATGATCTTCATATCTTTCACATCATCCAATCATAACCTTAATCAAATTATATTAACAATATAGTAAATTACTTAACACATTTACAAACAAATGTGTTAAGTCTCAAATCATGTAAATAAGTGTAATCATATAAATTTGTACTTACCTTAAAGACAACTCACATCAATCCATACATTTCTTTTTTTCCAAGAATTCTTCACCACTTAAGTTAGGGCAATCCAACATCTTCATAACCTAATCCAAAAGGAATAATACACACTTAATGACAATTACATATGAATTCTAATACACTTATTCATTTATTAGCCTCATACTAGACCCAAAAATCACCAATTACAACTCAAAACCACTAACTAGGGCCCACGGTCGTGGCCTCACAAACCCCCACAGGCGTGGGTTAGAAAACAATTCTGCCCAATTGCTCTAAGACTCCCACGGTCGTGGCCTTCCAACCCCCACGGTCGTGGCATATCAAACCATTCTGTCTCCTTTGTTGAACATCGCCCACGGCCATGGCTCCCAATGGCCACGGTCGTGGCATCCAAAATGCCTCTGTTTCTGGACCAAACTCATGTATTCTATGTTTTCAATTTCATTAAACACAAATATACATCAATCATATAACATTTATTCAATTTCCCAACTCATTTATACTAAAACCTTACTAAACAATTTCAATAATCCATCATCATCCTCACAAATAACCATATCATCATCATTTAAATCTCACTTCCACATATCTATATACTTTAATCTTTCACTATCATCATCTTCACACACTACCCAAATCAACAATCAATATAAATCAACTCAAAGAAATGAATACTTACTTGAATATTTTACCAAATCTTCAATCTCCATCTTCAATTCTCTCAAAACCCTTATAAATTTGATGTGTATGCAAATAAAATCTCATCTCTCTTTCTCTTTCTCTTTCTCTTTCTCTCTCTCTCTCTCTCTCGTGCAAGAAGAAGAAGAAGAAGAAGAAAAGAAAATCTTTTCTTCTTTTCCTCATACATATCACATATATATATAATAATAATAATAATAATAATAATATAATATAATATAATTATATTTAAAAATCCTCCACCACATTTTATATCCATCCTTTGACTTTCTTCTCTTCTTTTTCTTTTATTATTATTATTATTTATTATTTATTAATTATATAAACTTACTTTTCCTACACCATTTTATACATTAGGTATATGTGATGCATATGTTGGTATATGTATATCTCCTATATATTGTATTTATATTTCTCATATTTTTCAAATACCATATGTATATATATTATCCTTCATAAACCTCTATCTCTTACAATATTTCTTTTTTTTTTATTAATTTATCTATTCTTGACTTCCATTTCTATGACTTGTATATGTTATGTATATTTTCATATATACAACATATACACTCTCTCTTTACTTCTTTTCTCTATCCATTAAACATATACATTCAATCCAAATACAACAATAACTCCAAAACTTTTAGGGTATATTTTGGGATATTACAAAAGTTGCCAAGAGAAGTCCGAATAATTCTTCAGGAAATTTTTCCCCTTTTCTTATGTGTTTTTAACATGGTATTTATAGGTAATTAAAAGAAAAAACCTAGTATATTAAGAAAATTAAAAATTATTAAGGAAATAAAACTAAAATCGAGTAAAATAAGCTTTGGGCAGAAATCGACAGCGCGCGCGGGTTGCTGGGCAAGACTGGCATGCAAGGATCAGCGTGCTGCTGCGGGCTGACGAGGGCGCGTTGGGCAAGGGTGCAATTTCACTGTAGACAAAACCTGCAGCGAATTGGCGTGTGGCCAATTCATCGCAAGCACTCCTGCGGCGAATTGGCCCAAGCCAATTCGTCCCGCTTGTCGCTTTTGTAGCTGATTCTGTCGTAGCCGATTTTTTTATTTTTTTATATTTTTATTTATATATATATATAAGTAATAAGTAAAATAAATATTATATTATTAAAATAAATATTAAATATTAAATATTAAAATAAATAATATATACCACAAAAATTATTTTGGACTGTTTTAAAATTCTGAACTAGGCCTGGTCAAAAATTAAGGGTCTATAGTTTTCTCCCTGCTTGAATGATTTGAGACTTTTAGTAGAAGAGAGTGAAAACCAATATGACTTTGAGTTGATTTTGGATGAGGATGGGTTCTTGACCCGAGGTTGGAGTTGGTTTAAGTTTGGTCCAGAAAAAGATTTTGATACTTAGACCTGAGTCTGAATTGAGTTTGGGTACTTGGACCCATCGTTGAATTGGGTACATGGACCCAAGACTGAATTGGGCTTGGGTACTTGGACCCTAGATTGGATACTTGGACCCGAGATTCTGAATTGGATACTTGGACCCAAGACTGAATACTTGGACCCGTGGCTGAATTGGGTACTTAGACCCGAGACTTAATTGGACTTGGGTACTTGGACCTGAGATTGGATACTTGGATCTGAGACTGAATTTGATTTGGGTACTTAGACTCGAGACTTGGTACTTGGACCCAAGACTGAATTTGATTTGGGTACTTAGACCTAAGACTGGATACTTGGGCTCGAAACTGAATTTGATTTGGATACTTAGACCCGAGACTGAATTTTACTGACCTTTTACCTGTTGAGAATTTTGACTGTTTCGTTTGTTCTATTCTTTAATGGATTGTGGGTCTTCACCCTCAAAATAGATCTTTATCCTTAGACCTTGGATCTTCATCATTGTCATTGGGTCTTCACCCTTTGGACTTCGGGTCTTCGCCCTTGAAAATGGATCTTCATCCTTTGAAAATGGATCTTCATCATTGGCATCGGGTCTTCACCCTTCAAAGTGGATCTTCATCCTTTGGACTTTGGGTCTTCACCCTTTGAAATTGGATATTCATCCTTAGCATTGGGTCTTCACCCTTTGAAATTGGATCTTCATCCTTTGGACTCTGGGTTCACCCTTTAAATTGGATCTTCATCCTTTTGAACTTTTGTCCTATATTGGCTTCAGCTCTTCTAGCTGGACTAATTTTTTTTCCTTATGCATCTTCATTCTTTTGGTAGTTCTATTGTTCTTCTTTTTTCATTCTCTTTGTTCTTCCTTAGCACTTTTGCAAAAAATTTATCCATTTTTTAGCTAGCCCTCATATCTTCTCCTTGCCCCCTTGCGTGGCAAAAATATTGAATGTGAGTCTATAAATTTTTTGTATATGCATAAACTTAAAATTGAAGAAGGAGACTTTGCCCCCTGTGTAGGCTCAAGCCAAAGATTTTTTCATATAGGCTTTGATTGATGTTTTTGTTGTCTAGTTCTTTGCACAAGCATGCATTTCTTCTTTTTGCAAAATGACTGGAGCTTCCTCAAGCAATGGGCCTTCCATGCCCCCTAATTCCATACCAGCTTCATGTTTGCTTCATGGAGTATTGCCACTTACTTTTGACAAAGAAAATACAGTGTGATATGCTCATGTATGCATGATATGTATGAGTAATACTTACAGTGGTTTCGTCGACTCACAGACTAAGGTGATCAGCTGAAGTGTTATCATTGACTCCTTTCAGATGCTCGTTTAGGTCTTACATTGGAATGATAGAAGGCTTTGCATTTATAGCTTTTATCTTCAAGATGTTGAGGATATGAGTGGTGAGGCCTCAAAGATACGTCCATTTCAAACCATGATTCAGCATATCAAATGGTAGCTTCTTCATAACCTAGCCAATAATCATTTCCTTTGCCCAATGTGTCCTTTGAGGTTTGATGATTCAACATACTTCTCTTAACTTGAAGGCTTTTTATAATAAGAAAATAGTTTTTTTAAATCAAATGTTGACTTTGTCAAATCAGTGTCATTGTACCTCAGGACTCAATTTTCCAAATTAACATATCTATAACATGACAACCCTAGTTACCGTACTAAACTAGAGAATCATTTCTATTTAATCAAAAACTGATGTACTTCAGATAGGCTCATACACATTACTTGGCCAAAGATCTCATTGAGTTTAAATATTGTCTATCTCATATGCATGTGTATTCAAACTATCTCTACTAATAGACTCTACCTACCAAGAGAGATCAATAGGCCTTTAATAGGCTTGAAATGGGGCCTGTAAGGGACACAGGTTAAATGAAGGCCATTTGTAAGCTGGAGCTGATGTGACACTATAGATAAGCCTTCATACTACAAACTTCTTGTTGGAACTTTAGGTAGTTGAAAGCAAGAAAAGATAGAGCTTTGAATGTTCTTCTATATTCTTGGCTTCAATATGGATCTTGATTAGGACAGTCTTTGCCTTTGCAAAAAGTTTGATACCCATATTCCTTTCTTTTTTCTTTCTCTCTCCTTTTTTTTGGCATTTCATCATTTCGTCCTTTTCCTCTATAGGATTGTCAGGTGCAGGACTTTCAAAAACTATATGGTTTTTCTCCTTTTTCTCTGATTTTAGTTGAATCTCTATTTGAGTTGGACCAACTCAAGTCAAACTGTCCTTGTAAACCAAATGGAAATCTTTTGCTGCTCGGTTGGTTTTCTAAACCGTTTTGGGTTTTATTTTCTTTTTTTCCTGTTCTTTTTACTTTCTTTTCTTCCTTCTTTTTTTCTTCTTCTTTTTTTATTAGGTCTTAATTCCAAAAGAATTGTTTTGACTATAGATGAGTGAAATAGAGAGTCTATTTTAGTGAGGATAAATACTTAGTTATCCTGACTTTATCTCAATAAGTCTGTGATATTAGGTTTAATTCAGGTGTTCTTCAACTATCATTATAGTCTTAACTATGCATTCCTTTCTTTTTGATTTTCTTGCCTCTTCCCCTTAGTGATCATCAAATTTGTCATAAATATCACAACAGCTCAGGGTAGGTTGTTAGGGTTTGTAAACCAATAAAAAGAAAACTAAAATCTTATGAAGGCTCAAAGGGACAACTAGGGATTGATATTTAATTGAGTGGATACTAGTTGTTGGCTAACCAAATAATACCTAGATCATATCTCTCCCTTAAATAAGTAGAGTTTAATTTTGCCTCAAAAATTTGTCAAAGCATGTTCTAAGATTGACTAGGACCTAGACACTCATAATTATGTAGGAGCCCTCTCTAAGTAAGCATACACAACTCAATGCTATAGAAAAATTCTCTCACCAAGTGAAGTCATTCAAGTGATGATGCATAGAGATACTAATTTATAAATATCAAGTTAAATTCATCATCGGTTGAGCACCAAAATGAACAAAGACCAACAAAAATTTTGATAAAAATAATTTATTGAAATAATCTTAATTTTAATGACATAATTGTTCCAAAAAAAAATGGAGTAGCCACAGTGGGCGGGGATTTTTGCCCCACTCCCGGTGGAATGGTTCTTGCGACTTCGGCACTGTTTAGGCTCAGGGCCTTAGAGAACACAGACCTAAGTCCGGAGAAAATGGAGTTGCCACCCGGACGGGCCGAGAAAAAGAAAGGGGCGGATGACTCGATTCCTAAGGGATCCCCAACCCCCTAATGGGTTAGAAAAGTTGGGTACGTGTAGGGAAGGTGAGAAATGGCCTAGCACTCCTACAACACCCGGTTCATTGAAACCGGCCTCCTTTATAGGTCTTAATATTATAAAATTCTTAAATATAACAATATTATCCATATTACATGCAACAATTGAAATAAAGTATCGTTATATTAAAAATCAAAGCAATGTCCAAACAAAACAAATAAATGGACACCCATCCAAGGATGAAAACATGTCCTTACATCATCCATGTCTAAAACATGTCCTTTACATTGGTGCAAAATATAAAAGCGATTTAAATTACATGATATTTAACTAATGAGGTACCCACAAAGTGGAAACATACCTTTTACACTTTTGGAAATCAAAATAAATCGATAAAAGTAAATAACCATTCATAATAAATAAATCATTCATCAAAGATATTAATCAAAATATATACATTCACCCATGATAATTTAAATAAACCAAGCATTAAACTTAAATAAATCAAAGCATATAATAAACTACATAATCAAATCTAAAAATAAAGTGAGTAAAGACATAGATTGAGGTTTACTGTTTCTATTTAAAATTCTTTAATTAATATATTAGGGTTTTGGAATTTTAGTGTTTTAGTATTTATTTAACCTACTATAAAAGTTTTGGAAATTTGGAATGAATTAGGGTTTCATGAATCAAATTAAGGTTTATGGGTAACATTATGAAATTAGGATTTTAGAATATTAAAACATTAGGTTTATGATTATTAGCTAGTGGATTGTTGCTTTTAGGCTTACTGTGTTGAATTTTAATACTTAGGTTTATAAGGTTTTAAGGATTAGGGTTTAGCAAAATTAGGGTTCACGGTTTTGGTTTTGAGAGAATTAGGGTGGAAAACATGTTTTAGTTTTAGGATTTGAGAAAACAGTTTAGAGTTTTATAAAGTTTTTGGAAATAGGCAAGACGATTTAATGTTTTTGGAAACAGAAAGTTTTTTTTAGGGTTTTTGGAAATAGAAGGATCAATTTAGGGTTTTAAGGTTTTGGAGAATTGGAAAGCATATTAGGGTTTTGGGAATTAATAAAATGATTTAAGGTTTTGGAAAGTTGGAAAGTAGATTAGGGTTTTAATATTTTAAAGAAATAGATTAGAGGTCTTAGGTTTTATAAGAAACAGAAAAGTGATTTTAGGTTTTTTGAAAATAGAAGAGACAATTTAAGGTTCTAAGGTTTAGAAGAAGTAAATTAGGGCTCTAAGGTTTTTAGAATCAAAAGAAACAATTTAATGATTGAAGCTACTGTAAGGAAAAAAGAGATTAGATATTCAAACCTTCGTTTGTTGGTTCCACCAAAAATTGCTTCTTTGATGAACAATTACAAAGGCAAGATGGCTGCCTTTGATGGATTGATTGCTTGCTTACTTATTCTCTTCTAAAAAGTCCAATCGTTTTCACTGCCAAAAAAATTTTAAAGTCTGATCTCCTTTCAAAAATTCCTCCCTCTTTTCTGTCTTTTTAGTCTTATTTATAGGAAATTTATATGATTAATTTTAAATGTTTAATGAAACTATATTTAATTAGGAAAAGAAATTTAAACAAAATAGAATTTGGT
The DNA here is from genome assembly GCA_947685225.1 of Garcia nutans. Lineage (NCBI taxonomy): Eukaryota > Viridiplantae > Streptophyta > Magnoliopsida > Malpighiales > Euphorbiaceae > Garcia > Garcia nutans. Next base: position 5,912,926 of record CANTUV010000024.1, on the reverse strand, counting down.
TTCGGAAAAAATTGCGTCGAAAAAATTTTGCTGGCGAAAAAACTGCTGCGGCCCGCTGCGAGAAACTGCATGGAAACTTGTGAGGGGTGCGTGAGGGGCTACGAGCGAAATGGCCCAAGGCCATTTTGTCCAACACTTTCGGCGACGAATTTTTTTCATCACCGATTTTTTCGTCGTCGATTTTTATTTTTATTTTTATTTGTTTATTTTTTATTTTTATTACTATAATAATTTTTTAAAAATTATAAAAAATAAATACTAAAAAAATTATTTTTTTAATTAAAATAACACAAAAAATTATTTTGGACTAAATAAAATATATTGGACCGGACTGGGTCAAAAATTAAGGGTCTGCAACGCCCGTTAACACGACCATGTCTTTGGGCGTGTCGTTGATTCTATTTTCTGGGTTGGTGACACGTCCAGTGACACGCCCATTCACTGAGCGTGTCACAGCCTTTGTATAGTAGTAGCATTGATACATCCAGTGACATGCCCATGTCACTGAGCGTGTCATAGCTTCTATGTTGGAGGAGAATTGGCATGTGCAGTGACACGCCTATGTCACTGAGCATGTCAAAGCTTCTGTGTTTTGGGTTTAGGGCACGGTCAGCGACACGCCCGTGTTGTTGAGCGTGTCAAGTGTAGATTTTGCCCTAGTTAGTTCTTATCCTTTTTTTCTTATGTGTAACACTAAGTGAGTATGTGTGATCATCTTTGGAATAGGTTTTGAAGAGAATTGAGTTACCCAAGCCAAGGTTTAAGGGACTTTTTGATAGAGGAAGATGATAGAGTGGTGTTGTTGCTCTTAGAGGTAAGTACAAACTTTTAATGATTGCATACATTTACATGACATTGAGACTTAACACATTTAGTTGAGAAATGTGTTAAGTTACTTGATACATCATTGATGAATGAATTATATGGTATGACATGCATAATGTGAATTATGTTGTTGTATCAAAGCAATTGAGTAATGTGTTAGAAATGAAAGGGAATGTGGAATAACATGATGAGATATATGAAAACATAATGTAACCAATCGATATTGAGATAAAATAGAAGAATGAGAAAAAATGAGAAAAGATGATATAGTAAGGCAATGAGCCTAGTTTGATTATGAGAAATGAAATGAGAAATGAATTGTGAAAGAGATTGATAATGAGATAAATGAATTAATTGTGTGCCTGGTATGTTATTCAATTTTTAGAGTTATGGGTTTGGTGACATGCCTATGAATTGCTGGGCAGGTGAAAAGAACGGGTTGTAAGCCAAGCCCAGCTGATAAATGTGATGTTTTTGAGCTGAAAAGACCAGGTCGTAAGCCTTAAAAACTGTAACAGTCTAGCGGGTTGAGGACCAAGATAATGGGCCTAAGGGTCTAGCCGAGTTGAGGTCCAAGAGACTGGGTCTGTTACATTATCCATGGATATATATATATATTGCTTCTGGGCTAGACACAAGGTGTCAATATGGACCAAAGAAGTAACTCTGAACTTTGAATAGCATATTAGTTTCATTTTGGGCCCATGTTTGCCTTTGCTTAAATGTGAATTATGAAATGTGATGCAAATGATTAAAATGTTGAGATATAATGCAATGAGTTTATATATTCATATATATTGTGCATGAGCAATGCATTGATCTATATGGAATCAATGTTTGACCACTAAGCTTTCTGCTGAACGCGATTGTGGTTCATCGCGCAGGTGACAGGGTAGATCCGGTTGTGCCAGAGAGCTCTTCTAGATCGAGTTGAGTCTAGGCTTGAGTTTGTGAGAGCAGTGTTGAGTTGTGGACATCAAGATCAGAGACGAACTGCCAGCATGTATAAATTCTATAATTTTGTAAACATTGATTTTAATATATATATATACATATGTATTTTTCGCTATTTTGAACAGACTATTTTGAACAGACTATTTTGGATAAACTTTTGGGTACTAATGTTATATATAAATATGTATTTTAACGAAGGAATGTTTTATCTATTACTATTTATAATATAGGTTAAATGTTTTAAGTTTACTCGGACTGAATTATGATGATTATATGTTAAAGATTAAAGTTTGGTTTGTTTAAAATGCACTATGACACCCTTATATCCAGTATGCTTATATCGCATGTTCTGTGGGTATGCGGTGTGTATATATTGGGTGTGGGGGTGTTACAAATTAACCATAGTCAAATAACAAGCATTTAGGGTAAAACCTAAGGAAAGTAACTAGGTCAATTACTTGAGCTTAAGTCTTGGGTTGAAAAGCTTAGGTTCTCATAGCAAGTATATACCAAATGGTACAAGGCAATGAGTGGTTATGCCATGCTCGATCTCCATACCTTGAGTGAAAGTATGGTATCCCTTACATGACACAACACGGGTAACGCGGGCATCCTAACTCATGTACATGATGCAATCTAAATGATGCAATGGACAATATCATAATAAGAAAAAATAGAATAATATAAAGACCAACGAAATCAACTTCTCTTATCCCCAGTGGAGTCACCACTGTGAGCGAAAATTTTTGCCCCCACTCCCACATGGAATGGTTCTTGCGACTTCGGCACTGTTAGGCTTAGAGCCTTAGAGAACACGAGCCTAAACCCGGAGAAAATAGGGTCGCCACCTGAACGGACCGAAAAAAAATAGGTGGATGACTCAATTACTAAGAAATCCCCAACCCCCTTAATGTGTTCAAAAAGTTGGGTAGGTGTGGAAAAGGTGAGAAATGGCTCAGCACCCCACAACGCCAGGTTCATTGGAACCGGCCTCCTTTTCAGGTCTTAATATTATAAAATTCTTAAATATAACAATATTATCCATATTACATGCAATTATAAGAATAAATAAATACTTTATTAAAAATCATATCAATGTCCAAAAAAAGCAAATAAATGGATACCCATCCGAAGATGGAAACATGTACTTACATCGTCCATGTCTAAAACTAAATGGGACACCCACCAAAAGGTGGAAACATATCCTTTACATTAATTTCAAAATATGAAAATAATTTAAATTACATAAAGATTAATTAATGAGGTACCCAATCATGGAAACATATCTCTTACAATTTTAATACCAAGAAAAACAAATAATACTAATAATACTAATAATAAAGAAACCATCCATCCATGATAAATAAATCAAATATCGAAATCAAATAAATCAATCATCAAAACATATAATAAACTACATAATCAAATCTAAAACTAAATAAAGCAATAAATGTATAAGTCTAGGGTTTACATCTTAAATTAGGGTTTCATGAATGGAATTAGGGTTTTGATATATATAACTATTATTATTATTATTATTTTAAAAAAATCAAGATACTGTGATATATTTATAAATTTTGATCTTATTGAAATATTGACTTATAATAAATAATTGCACAACACAAACTTTTATATGGATGGCTACTCGATGTGTTTTAATTAAATGAACATGCATAAAAAATAATTAGTCATGTATAGGTTACTGGAGCTATTTTGTATGAATAACAAGCAATCTCATCAAAACTTATTATACCAAGTTTAAGTGGATTTAATTTAGAAGACTTACCTTCGTTGTTAATTCCACCAATAATTAAAGGTTGGTCCAAATTCTTGATTCCATGGCCTTTGTTTGTTGGTTGAATAAAATTAAGATAGTAGTGAGCCACTGCCTTGATAAAGTTGTGTTTGATCTTTTTCTCCTTTGGTTGTTAGGGTTTCTCCCTTATTTTTGGTTGCTCCTTCTTGCACTCTGTCTCTTTTCTTTCTCTGTTCCTGTAATCTTTTTAATTCCAGTCCCAAAAATAAATTGCTAAAAGTTTAAAAGTCCTCAATATTTGCTACTGCCTGTGTTTCTGCCCTAAGAAAAGGAAAAAAAAAAGTCCTTGAATAACTCTTGAATAATTGTGCCGTCCAAAGTTGCTAAGGGAAGTCTGAATAATTCTTCAGTAAATTTTCCCCTTTTTGTGTTTTTAATGCGGTATTTATATGTAATTAAAAGAAAAAACCTAGTATGTTAAGGAAATAAAACTAAAACCGAGTAAAATAAGGTTTAGGCAGAAATCGGCAGCGCGCGGGCTGCTGGGTGAAACTAGCGTGAGAGGATCGGCATGCTGCTGAGGGCTGGCAAGGGCGCACTGGGCTAGGGCACAATTTTGCCACAGGCAAAACCTACGGTGAATTGGCGTGTGGCCAATTCATCGCAGGCACTATTTTATATACCACAAAAATTATTTCGGACTATTTTAAAATTATGGACTGGACATGGTCAAAAATTAAGGGTCTACATTGGTAACTTTGCATCCTTTAGATTTAAAACTCAAATCATATTTTTTATCACATAATTGACTTACACTAAGCAAATTATGTTTCAATTCATCAACAAGCCATACATTATCAATCACATTTTTACCAAGCATTCCAATGGAACCAATGCCAATAATTTTACCTTTTGCATTGTTACCAAAAGTTACATTACCTCCATGCTTATGAGTGAGTGTTGTAAAAAGCTTTGCATTACCCATCATATGCCTTGAGTATTCACTATCGACAAGCCAAATATTATTATTGATAGTGGATTTTAGGCATACCTACAAAATGACAATGTTCATCTTCTTTTAAGTACCCAAATGAAGTTGGGTCCTTGGGGTTTAGTAATAGAAGGGTCTTTTAACTTGAGATGAGTCTTTCTAATTTAGCAAAATGTGCTCTTATGTCCAAGTTTCATACAATAAGTGCATTGATACAAGGTTCTATATTTATTCACTTTCCTATTAAAATTCAATGAACCATGCACATAATTGCAAGTGTGGGTTGAGTAGGATTATTTTTGTGCATTTTTGCATTTATTTACATGCCTTCTATACATGAATGAATTATTTGCTCTTGGAATTATAGTTTTAGAGCCTTGTGAACCCAATGTAATCCTTTTAGGATTTTTAGGCTTGCTTTGTGCATTAGTGTTTGTAGACCCTTAATTTTTGACCCAATTCGATCCAATATACTTTATTTAGTCCAAAATGATTTTTGTTGTTTAATTGGTCCAAAATAATTTTAATTAAATAATTTTTACCTTAGTATCTAATTTTTATTAATAAAAATGAAAATAAACAAATAAAAATTAAAAAAAATAAAAAAATAAAAAAAAAAATCGGAGTCAGAAAAATAAATCGACAGCGAAAAGTGGTCGCGCGGGCCCGTCTGGCTGCGGGCGAGTTATTTTGCCCGCAGGTTCCTGCGGGCGAAATAACTTCCTGCAGGAAATTTCCTGCGGGCTGGCGCGCCCACGGGCCCGGCTGGCACACCCACGGGCCCGGCAGCACAGTTTTCGTCAGCACAAAATTTTTCAACATAATTTTTTGAATCCTAATCCAATTAGGTTTTAATTTCTTTTTTTATTAATATTACTTACCTTAATTAATTAGGAATAAACAACCTAAAAATCACTATAAATAAGGACTAATTAAACCAAATCAAGGGAGAAAAAAAATTGGCAATGGCTTGATTTTTGAAACCAAATCAAGGAAGGAAAAGGAAAAACTCAATTCAATTGATATTTAAATCAGCAGTAGCATGATTTAATCAATTCAAAGGCAACCAAGGCTTGTTTTTGGAGCTAGTTCATCCAAGAAGAGTTATTTTTTGGAGAATCAACAAAAGAAGGTATGTAAAAATCTTTTTGATTTATGTTTCACAGTAGCTAGGTTATAAAATTTTAGTTTTTTAAATAAAAAATCTTAGAGTTTTAACTTAATTTTTCCAAGATTAGAACATTAAAAACGTGACTTTCTTTTCTAAAAGGACTTAAAATTGTTATTTTTTCTTCTTAAAAATCTTTAAACTTTAATTGAACATATTTTTCAACAAAACCAAAATAAAATTCTGTTTCTTTTAAGATTTTAAAGTAGGTTCTTTTTCACTCAAAAAACCTTAAAAAACATCTTTTCTACTTATAAAAACTTCAATCCATGTGTTTAAATTCATAAAATCTCATAAAATATCAAATTGTTTTTTTTAAAACCCTAAAATTATACTTTAGCCGAGAATCCAATTTCAAAGACTAAAATCCAAAAATCATCTTTTAAACCTAAAATAATGAACCCTAACCCTTTAAAACCTTAAACCCTAACTTTTTCTAAACTTTAAACCCTTTAAAACATAAAAAACATAAAAACATAAAAAAAAGTCAAAAAAGTCACAGTAGCTTAAATCATTATTTAAAATCATGAATTAAAAATATTTCAAAAGTGTCTAAAACTCAAGTTTTATTATTTCATCATTCAAATCTTAATTTGTTTAATCAAAGAGTCTTGCCAACCTTTAAAAAACATAAAACCTAATCTATTTTAATTACCTAAGAAGTCATAGTAGCTTAAACTTTAGAATTTCCAAAGCCTTAACACATGAGATAAATAACCCTAAACAGAAATAGTAGCTATACTTGAACTTTTATTTGTTTTATTCAATTCCATATTTATTTATACCTTGATTTATTTCTTATGCTTTAATTTATTTAATTTTAATACTTGATTTATTTAATTTATCATGGATGGATGTTTATTTTATTAATATTTAAATACTTTTGATGAATGATTTATTTATGATGGATGATTATTTACTTTTATCAATCAATTTAGACTTCCAAAAGTTGTAAGAGGTATGTTTCCACTTGGTGGGTACCTCATTAGTTAAACATCATGTAATTTAATTTTCTTTTCTATTTTAGAACCTTTGTAAAGGGCATGTTTCTACCTTTTGGTGGATGTCCTATCTAGGCATGTGATGTAAGGACATGTTTCCATCCTTGGATGGGTGTCCATTTATTTGTTTTGTTTTGTTTGGACATTGCTTTGATTTTAATATAATGATGCTTTCTTTTTATTGTGTGTAGTATGGATAATGTTATTATACTTAAGAATTTTATAATATTAAGACCTGTAAAGGAGGCCGGTTCCAATGAACCGGGCGTTGTGGGGGTGCTGGGCCATTTCTCACCTTCCCCACACGTACCCAACTTTTTAAACCCATTAGGGGGTTGGGGATTACTTAGGAATCGAGTCATCCACCCCTTTCTTTTTTCCCGTCCAGTCCAGGTGGCAACTCCATTTTCTCCGAACTTAGGTCCGTGTTCTCTAAGGCCCCGAGCCTAAACAGTGCCGAAGTCGCAAGAACCATTCCACCGGGAGTGGGGGCGAAAATCCCCGCTCACAGTGTTCTTCACAACATCAACACTAGTTGTTTGTGTTGTAAAGGCTCTAATAAATATTGGTGCATTGGGTGAAGTGTTAGATGAACCAATAAACCCTAAGCCATGTTTCAAGGAAGGTGGTCTTTGATTATTGATCAATGTATCTACGACTTCTTTTCCATTGTGAAATTTTGAAATTGACTCTTTTAGCTCATATATTTCATCCTTCAATGTTTTATTTTCCTTAATCACATTTTCTAAGCCATGTGACTTTTTAGTCATTTCATTAAGTGATTTCTACAAGTTTTCATTTGAGGTCTTCAATTCTAATGTAGAGTTTTTCAAAGACACAAAATCTTTTTCTAACTTGGAGCATTTATCTTTATAAAATTTTATCTTGGAGAAATACTTTTCTATCATAAGGTTTATATGCTCAATCAAACCATTTTCATCTAAAGCATCATCAACATCATTATCATATGCAATTAAGTTTAAAAATGAAGTACTTACCTCTTTGGAGTTATTGTCATCTTCAATAGCCATGAGACATAGATTTGTAATTTCCTCCTCTTCTTCCTCTTCTTCTTCACTTGAGGAGTCATCATCCCATGTGACTTTGAGTGATCTCTTCTTTTTCTTATCCCACTTCTTCTTGCTTTTCAATTTGAAGCAATCCAACTTGATGTGACCATATTCATAACATTTCACTTCATTCTCTTTATCTTTATCTTTGAATGAGGATCTAGAAAATGTACCTTTGTTAGCTTGTAGTTCTCTTTCTCTTCTAATCACTTATCCTTTTGGATAGTGTTAGCCAAATGATCTCAATTTTGATCCTTGACAACTCAAATTGATCGACATATTTAACATGTGTTTAAAGAACCTTGTTGCAGGATTAGGTTGTTTCAAATAAGTTGAACAGGGCACATTTAGCAGTCGCACAAACCATAGAGATGACCGCCCCATTGAATTGAAGGATGAAACCATATCACAGTAGGGTTCGCGGCCAGAAACTCGGCCTCAGTCGCGGCTGCCCATCAACATGAGCGACCGTCCAACAAAAATGGATGACTGCAACAGGAGAAAACCAAATCATCCAAATTCTAGTAAGGTTCGCGGTGACAAGAATGGTGAAGAATACGGTCTCGCTTACTGATATCGCGATCACCCTTCAGACTCTGCGATTGCTCTGCTGATTCAAGAGAAAACTACTCAAACTGACAGTAGTGTTAGCGTCCTCAGGTGCTTCCAAAAGTTCGACGTGAGTCTCTCAATTCGACCGCAAACTGGCACCTAAGGCCATCGCGAAATTCATATTTAGGAGGAATTTTATTTTGCCCAGTTAAAGAATGCCACATGTGATGACCGTTATAAACCCACTTTAGAATTCAAAAAGGGCGACCGCACCCAACTTATGTGCGACCATCCCGACAACCACAGCATGGGCAAGATTCCAATAGCAGAGCACTTAAATTCGACTGTTGAAGCAAATTTGAATACAGCGACCGTCCCTTATCCAAAGATGACCTCATAAGACATTGACGCAACCGTCCTAGTATCAAGGATGACCGCTAACTGCTTCGAATAGTCTATTAACACAAGGTCTAAACTTCCAAGACTTATTTCTCACTATTTATAACTGCTAGTTAGACCACATTGGCTATAAATACATTATTATTCTGTAAAGAAAATAAGAGATTCTGAATTTGATAGCCAAGCAACATATTTTCTTTTATTACTACAATTAACGTTTGAATTGTAATGAATGTTAGATGTAAGCATTAAAAACACCATTGTAAAAGTTTGAGTGTGAGCTTGGAAACACTTAGGTTGTGAGAGTGAGCCTGGGAAAAACTCTTATAAAGGTTGTGAGAGTGAGCCTAGTAAAACTCTTGTAAGTGGTTTGAGTGTTAGCCTTAGTAAAACACTTGTCAAGTTAGGTGTGAACTTGTAAAAACACCAAAGTTGGAAGTGAGCTTGTAAAACTTCAAAGTTAGCGGAACATTAACAAGTTGTTAAGGAAGTGGATGTAGGATTGGAGAAAATCCGAACCACTATAAATCTTGTGTGTTCTTTCTTCTACTCACTACTCAACCATTTCTCTCTTCTACACTTCTTGTTTGTTGAGTTTTTAATTTTCCATCATTTCTCAAGAAAACAAATTCACCCCCCTCCCCTCTTGGTTGCCATCTTGGGACAACAATTGGTATCAGAGCTAGAAATTTCTTAAACTTAATTGTGAATTTTGATCCACTATGACAACTTCTTCTCCATCAAATTCAACCTCTCATGGAAATCTTAACACTATCCTTAGACCCTATTTTGATGGAATGGATTATTCCTATTGGAAACACAAAATGTATTTGTTTCTAGATAGTGAAAGGATTGAGCTATGGGATTTTGTGGAAAGTGAGTGGAAACCTCCTACTTATGAAGTTGATGGTGTTCAAGTTCCTCTTCCCAAAGCACAATGGTCAACTATCAGTGTTAAAGATCGATTCAAGAATAATAGAGCCGCTTCAATCTTGATGAACTCCATCTCAAGAGAAGAAGGTGGAAGAGTTTAACACTTAACTTGTGCACATTGCATTTGGAAGACACTTGAAAACTGTCATGAAGGTATGACTCAAGTGAGATTCACCAAGAAACAAATGCATGTTCATGAGTATGAGCTATTCAAGATGAAACCAAATGAAAACGTCATCGACATGACAAATTGCTTGCTTGCTATTGTCAATGAGCTAAAGAAGTATGGCAAGATATATGATCAAGGTGATGTAAACAGTAAAATCTTGAGATCCCTAAGAACTAGAAAGAACTTTGAATCAAAAGTATCATCTATTGAAGAAGCTCATGATCTCAGCACATTGAGAACCGATGAGCTTGTGGGAAAACTACTCACATTTGAGCTACACAGTGAAAAAGAAGAAGATCAAGGTGAGAAAGAAAAGAGAAAACTAATTGTGCTCAAAGCAATCAAAGAAGTTGAGAGCTCAAGATGAAATGGCAATGTTCTCAAAAAGAATAAGTGAATGGAAAAGAAAGAAAAGATTACAAGCTAACAAAGGTACACTTCCTAAATCCTCCTTCAAAGATAAGAAAATAAAAATGAGGTAAAGTGCTATGAATGTGGAAAATCTGGTCACATCAAATCGGATTCCTTCAAAGTAAAGAACAAAAGGAAATGGGACAAAGAAAAGAAAAAGTCTCTCAAAGCCACATGGGATGACTCTTCTTCAAGTGAAGAGGAAGAAGAAGAAGAAGAATGAATTGCAAACCTATGTCTCATGGCTATTGAAGATGACTCCAATGAGGTAAGTACTCAATCCTTGAATCTAATAGCACATGATGATATTGATGACCTAGATGATAGTGATTTGATTGAGCACATAAACTTTAAAATAGAAAAATATTTTTCTAAGATGATGCTTTGTAAGGAAAAAAGTTCTAAGTTAGCAAAAGATTTTATATGCTTAAAGAACTCTACCCTAGAATTGAAAACCTCAAATGAACACTTGATGAATTCAATAAAAGAGTTAAATAAAAACTCACATGATTTAGAAAAAGTTATCAAAGAGAATGAAATTCTGAAGCATGAACTAAAAGAACTAAAAGAATCAATTTCAAGATTTCATAAATGAAAAAGAAGCCTTAGACACATTAATTGGTAACTAAAGATCACCTTCCTTAAAATATGGATTAGGATTCAATGGCTCAACCAACATTGCACCTAGTACACCAACATTTGTAAAAGTCTCTACAATTAGAATCCCTAATGTTGATGTTGTAAAGAACAAAGATGCTCACACCAAGTCTAAGAATTCCAAAAAGACCACTCATGGCTCACTAGGAAATAGAGCTAAGTTCTCAAAGGGTAATCATGCATTTATATACACTAAACATGCATAAAAGCAATCACATACTTTTAGTTGTATGCATAATACATGGAATATGAATAGGAAAGTGCAAAAATATAAGCATTGTGGCAATGTACATATTGCATGAAATTTGGACATAAAAGCATTTTTTGTCATATTAGAAAAGCTCATCTCAAGTTAAAAGATGCCTCTATTGCTAACCATCAAGGACCCAACTTCATTTGGGTACCTAAGAAAAGATAACTACTATTGCCTTGTAGGTATGTCTAAAATCTACTATCAACGAAAGCACATTGCTTGTCGATAGTGGGTGCTCAAGGCATATGACCGAGAATGCAAAGCTCTTTACAAGTATTACATACAAACTTGGAGGTAATGTAAATTTTGGAAATGATGCTAAAGGTAAAATTATTGGTGTTGGCTCCATTGGAATACTTGGTAAAGACTTGATAGAAGATGTATGGCTTGTTGATGGTTTGAAACATAATTTGCTAAGTGTCAATCAATTATGTGATAGAACATACATTGTAAATTTTGATTCCAAAGGATGCAAGATCACTAATTCAAATGGTGTTATTATATTTAAGGGAACTAGGATAAACAACACTTATAAAATTGACATACATTCCAATTATGCATTTAAATGTTTAATTTCTACTAATAATGATGCATGGTTATGGCATAGAAGACTAAGACATGCTAGTATAGATCAATTAAAATGTATTTGTAATGAAAACCTAGTTTATGGTCTCCCTAAAATAAAATATGACAAAGATAGAACTTGTGAACCTTGTCAACTTGGTAAGCAACATAAGAGCTCATTTAAATAAAAAAAATGTTGTAAGTACCTCTAGACCTTTAGAACTCATTCATTTAGATTTGTTTGGACCAAATAGAGTTGCAAGTCTATGAGGCAAGTCATATGCATTTGTTCTTGTTGATGACTACTCTAGATTCACATGGGTTAATTTCTTAGCTCAAAAGAATGAAGCTTTTAATTACTTCAAAATGTTTACAAAAAGAGTTTAAAATGAAAAAGGATATGTGATCACATCTATTAGAAGTTATCATGGCAAAAAATTTGAAAATGAAAATTTTAAAAACTTTTGTAATGAACTTGGCATTTCACATAATTTTTCAGCTCCTAGAACTCCACAACAAAATGGGGTGGTTGAAAGAAAAAATAGAACCTTGGTTGAAATGGCTAGAACAATGCTCAATGAATATGAATTACCATCTTATTTTTGGGCAGAAGCCATTAATATCGCTTGTTACATTGCAAATCATGTTTACAAAAGACCTTTAATTAATAAAACTTCTTATGAGCTATGGAATGGAAGAATTCCCAGAATTGCGTATTTTAGAGTATTTGGATGCAAATGCTTTATATTGAACACCAAGAAAAATCTTGAAAAATTTTCATCCAAATCGGATGAAGGCATATTCCTAGGATACTCATTATCTAGCAAAGCATTTAGAGTATTTAATAAGAAAACTCTAGTTGTTGAAGAATCAATGCATGTTGTATTTGATGAATCATCTAAACTTAATCAAAGGAAAGGTAGTACTTCTAATGACCTTGCAGGTACTCTTGAACCTCAAGAAACCTTTAGGAATCACCATAAGTGAACCTCTAGATGCTCCTCCATCTCCTCCACAATCTAAAAGAGGTGAGAAAATTCATAAACCTCACCACCAAACCCCTGAGGAAGATGTGAGATATGCCATGCTGGAAAGAAAGAAATTTGAAGGAACCAAATCTCCATTTGGTGGGATGCTCTCTGCCCTAAACATTAAAGAAGAGATTGAGAGTCTACTTGATGTTCTTGGCTGGAGGAAATTCATTTTCCCTGATGAGGTAGGTTATTCTAGTTTAAGTAAGGACTTTCTCATGTCCTTTCAAATTGAAAAGAGTGCAAATACTGCACTAGGGTGGTATGGGGTTAGATTTAAGTTATTTAACCAATACCTAGCCTTAACATTAGAGGACTTTGGAAATTTTTGGGACTTTCCTGTTGATGGGGTCACCTCCTACAATGATTTAGCCTTCTCCAACCAAACCCTCTCTATCTTTTGCTAAGAAATTTTTGTAGAGACCTCATTTGAAAAAGAGTCAAAAGCTAGACACATCAAATCCCTCACCCACTGGAAGCTTCATAGGATCATAACCTACACTATTCATCAAAGGGCTGATGGAAATGAAAAGGTAACAAAGAGAGATCTCATCTACTTATATGCTTTCACCCACAATATCCAAATGAACACAACAAAATTCTTGATTGACACATTGTATCACCATGTTGTCACAAGAACTGGAACTTTCTTCTTATCCTCCCAAATAACTCAAATAGCTAGGCACCTGAACTTACTCAATGATCTTAACTAAGCTACTTTGAGAAACCCTTTCAATCTTGCCTCAAGTGCCATCACCATTGACTATTTAGAACATGCTGGCTGTGTTAGGAAGATTGAAGGAACATATGTGTACTACTTTGGCAAACGAGGAGTTATTGATAGACACAAGAAAAGACCAAGGTACACCATTAAGGAAGAAGGAGACTCCTTGGAAGTTGCTATTGAACTACCTCCCAAGGCTTCCTCATCTCAACCTACCCAAACCAGCTCTCCTACAAAACTCATCTCAAATCCCTCTCTAGGAAACTCTCTCGCTTCAAGAAAAGTGTCTCTAAGAGATTCCATCACTTGAACAAAAGGATTGACCTTATATCTCATATGCATCATGATCTCTATGACATGTAAGGCAAAATGAATTTGCCTCAATGCAATCTTGAGGATTGGGATATAAGTGATCATACAGAGAGTCTCCCTGAAGAAGAAGAATCCATCAACACTAGCTCTACCAGCAATGTCCCTCTTGATAAGGGAAAAGCTCCTTTAGAAGAAGAAGAGCTAGATGAGGATGAAGATTTTGATTAGTTTTTTTTTCTATTTTTGTTTCTATTTTGTAGTTTTTCTCTCTTACATTGTCTTTGTATTGCTTTATTTCTAATAACATTGTGTTTATTATGTTTATGTTTATACTCTTACCATTGTCTTTAATATTTCTCTTACATTTTGCATTTTGCCTATGACAAAGGGGGAGAGAATATGTAAGTTCTTATACAAAAAGAGAGAGATATTTACAAAGGGAGAGAGATATACAATTGAAATTACAAATGAGAATGTTATTTTACTAATGTGCCAAGCTATAAGCTATACACTCCAACATAAACATGATTCATGCATATGTTTAGGGGGAGCTTTGTAGAAACGTATTAACACTCAACACATGAGAAGTTTAAATTGGGGGAGATTGGTAGCTAAGTTAATTTACATTTCTTTCAATTTATATCATCATTCCATTTGATTGTCAAAATGGGGGAGATTGTTAGCCAAATGATCTCAATTTTGATCCTTGACAACTCAAATTGAATGACTTATTTAACATGTGTTTAAAGAACCTTGTTGCATGATTAGGTTGTTTCAAATAAGTTGAACAGGGTACATTTAGCGGTCGCACAAACCATAGAGACAATCGCCCCATTGAATTAAAGGATGAAACCATATCACAGTAGGGTTCGCGCTCAGAAACTCAACCTCAATCACGACTGCCCATCAACATGAGCGACCGTCCAATAAAAATGGATGACTGCAACAGGAGAAAACCAAATCATCCAAATTCTAGTAAGGTTCACGGTGACAAGAATGGTGAAGAATACGGTCTCGCTAACTGATATTGTGACCGCCCTTCAGACTCCGCGATTGCTCTGCTGATTCAAGAGAAAACTACTCAAACTGACAGTAGTGTTCGCGTCCTCAGGTGCTTCCAAAAGTTCGACGCGAGTCTCTCAATTCTACCGCAAACTGGCACCTAAGGCCATCGCGAAATTCATATTTAGGAGGAATTTTATTTTGCCCAGTTAAAGAATGCCACATGTGATGACCGTTATAAACCCACTTTAGAATTCAAAAAGGGCGACCGCACCCAACTTATGTGCGACCATCCCGACAACCACAGCATGGGCAAGATTCCAATAGCAGAGCACTTAAATTCGACCGTTGAAGCAAATTTGAATACAGCGACCGTCCCTTATCCAAAGATGACCTCATAAGACATTGACGCAACCGTCCTAGTATCAAGGATGACCGCTAACTGCTTCGAATAGTCTATTAACACAAGGTCTAAACTTCCAAGACTTATTTCTCACTATTTATAACTGCTAGTTAGACCACATTGGCTATAAATACATTATTATTCTGTAAAGAAAATAAGAGATTCTGAATTTGATAGCCAAGCAACATATTTTCTTTTATTACTACAATTATCATTTGAATTGTAATGAATGTTAGGTGTAAGCATTAAAAATACCATTGTAAAAGTTTGAGCGTAATCTTGGAAACACTTAGGTTGTGAGAGTGAGCCTGGGAAAAACCCTTGTAAAGGTTGTGAGAGTGAGCCTAGTAAAACTCTTGTAAGTGGTTTGAGTGTTAGCCTTAGTAAAACACTTGTCAAGTTAGGTGTGAACTTGTAAAAACACCAAAGTTGGAAGTGAGCTTGTAAAACTTCAAAGCTAGTGGAACCTTAACAAGTTGTTAAGGAAGTGGATGTAGGATTGGAGAAAATCCGAACCACTATAAATCTTTTGTGTTCTTTCTTCTGCTCCTCTTCTACACTTCTTGCTTGTTGAGTTTTTATTTTGCCATCATTTCTCAAGAAAACCAATTCACCCCCCCTCCCCTCTTGGTTGCCATCTTGGGACAACAGATAGCATAGCCAATTCTTCTTCATCATCACTATCTTCATCATTTGAGCTCTCAACCTCTTTGATGGCTTTGAGAGCTATAGCTTTCTTCTTATCCTTTTTACCTTGCTCTTCTTCTCTTTTCAGTGTGAATTTCAAAGGTGAGTAGTTTTTTAACAAGTTCATTGGTTTTCAAAGAGCTAAGGTCATAAGCTTCTTCAATTGAAGAAACTTTAGACTCAAGGTTCTTCTTTGCTTTAAGTACTCTCAAGATTTTTCTATTGACATCATCTTAATCATATATCTTGTCATATTTCTTTAATTCATTGACAATGGCATGCAACCAATTTGCCATGTCAGTGACATTTTGTTGGGCTTCATCTTGAATAGCTCATACTCATACACATACATTTTTTTTCTTTGTGAGCCTCACTTAGATAGTACCCTCATGATAGTTCTCAAGAGTTTTCCAAATGTAATGTGCACAAGTGAGATGTTAAACTCTCCCACCTTCATCTCTTGATATTAAATTCATCAAGATGGAGGCTGTCCTATGATTTTGGAACCAATCTCTCACATTGGCACTTGACCATTGTGATTTAGGAAGAGGAACTTGAACACCATTAACTTCATGAGTAGGAGGTTTCCACTCCTTTTCAACAAAATCCCAAAGCTCAATTCCTTCATTATCTAGGAATAAGAACATCTTAGATTTCCAATAGGAGCAATCCGTTCCATCGAAATATGGTCTAAGAGATGAATTTAGATTTCCATGTGTGAAGTTTTTTGTTGGTAGAATGGCTGCCATTTTGGATCAAAATTTCACAATGAAGTTTAAAGAAATTTACTAGCTCATATACCAATTGTTGTCCCAAACTAGTAACCAAGAGGGGTGAATTGGTTGAAATAAAGAGTGATAGTAAATTTAAAATTAAAAGGCAAGAGATGAAGATGTGGATGGATAAGAATTAGAGTGGAGAAGAAAGAACACAAAGAATTATAGTGGTTTAGATTTTTCTCAATCCTACATCCATTTCCTTAATAATTTGTTAAGGTTCCACTAGTCTTGAGTTTTTAGAAGCTTAACTCTAACTTGGTCTTTTCTCTAGCTCACACTAAACTATTACAATGGTTTGAGATTAATCCTCATGACCCTTATAAGAGTTTTTCCAGGCTCACTCTCACATCCTAAGTATTTCTAAGCTCACACTCAAACTTGTATGGTGTTTAATGCTCACACCCAACACTCAATCAATATAAGTGTAGAATTTGATACAAGGAAAATGAAAGTTGTTTGCCTTAGCTATGTCAATCTTTTTTTAACTACTAAACAAGATATTTCTTAAGGTATTTCTAATCAATTTAGTCCAACTATCCGTTATGAGTAATGTGATATATTCTATTAGACTAGTTTTTATGATAACAAAGAGTTTCCTCCGAAAGCAGTCATTTTGCAACAGTGGATGGTCACCCAGACACATTGGGTGGTCGTATCTCATTCAAGGAAAGTCGCTCCACTAAAAAAACTTCCAATGGTCAAATTTTAGTGCCCTGCTGGTGAGATTTTTCCCATCCTTTGCTAGCCTGTGACTGTCAGGATAGTCGCCCTTTTTTAATTTAAAGCTT
Organism: Garcia nutans; assembly: GCA_947685225.1. NCBI lineage: Eukaryota > Viridiplantae > Streptophyta > Magnoliopsida > Malpighiales > Euphorbiaceae > Garcia > Garcia nutans. Next base: position 5,895,497 of record CANTUV010000024.1, on the reverse strand, counting down.
GCTTTTATAACGGTCATTCCACGTGGCACTTTTTCATTTGACAAAGTAATTTTTTGACAAAATATGAAAGGTGCAGTCGTACTAGTACTAAAATAGCAGCCTGATTGGATGCCTCATGTTGAACTTCTGGGCTCACCTAAGACCACAAATACTACTACCAATCCATATGATTTTCTCTCAAAATGTATAGATGGTCGCCTTTGGTAAGGGATGGTCGCGACATGGTTCGAAGAGACTTCTCCTCGGACTATGCTTGTCACCTTGTTCCCTACTATGAATGTTAGAGTTTTTAGCACTTAAGGTACAATCGTCCCAATTCATGGACGGTTGCGGTTAGCTCTATCACAGTCGCTCCTCAAGTCAGGATTCTGACCGCGAACCTTACTGTAATGCAATTTGTTCTTTCAAGCTTCAAAGCTAGTCGCTCTTTGGCCTGGGTTGATAGAACCTTTTACCCTATTCTGCAATATATTGAGCAACTTATTCCTTCATCAAGTAACTTAAGGACATGTTAAATGCATCATTCAATTTGAGTGCTAAAGATCAAAATTAAGATTATTTGGCTAACAATATATAAATAATAATAATAATAATGATAAATGCATAGTTCTTATTGATCCTCAATTGCTGTGTAGAGTTCGCTACTTAATGATGCTTGCTATATTCTTGGATTAATGAAGTTATAATGAATTTCTTATGGCTATAGTTTTATATAAAAGTTTTTTATAAATCACCTTAATATAGAAGCGTGCTTAGTTTGTGAAGTTGATTAAGGTTATGATTCTTTGAAGTTTAGTGTTTTAAGTTGAGGATAAGTGATTGTTATTTTTCTTTAGTTAATTACATTTGGTTGATTGTTGGGATTTAATTTAATGATGGTTAATTTGCTTGAGAATAAGCAAAAGTTAAAGTGTGGGAGAATTTGATAAGTGCATAATGAAAATACATTTTTCTATCCATTTTTATAAAAAAATTAAGTTGAATTTACTTATTTTAAGCTTAATTATATGTTCTAATTACATTATTTTTTTAGTAAAACTTAGTTTTAATTAATTTACTATAAGACTCTTATAAGCAGAGATTTTAGGTAGATTAGACCTTCAGAGCCTCAATAAAGATTTTAATAATGATAAGCTGAAGATTGGAAAAGTTGTCTTCATAAAGTTGATAGAAGACATCTCAAGATTTTTATAGAGGTCTAGATTGTCAAAATCTGAGTTTCTTTGAGCCTCCAAATATAAAGTCGAAATTGGGCTTAAAATATAAAAGTATAATTTCTGTCTGAGCTATTGAGAGTAATTAGGCCATAACTTGGGCATCCAAAGTCCCATTAAGGTGATTCAAAAGCTTAAAATCATCTAATCTTCAAGGGCTACAACTTTCCTGAAGGAGTTAATTCGATATAAGGTCTCTATCTGATAGAAATTTGGTTTGGAAATTTGAATTTGAATTTCTATTGAAGTTGATTGGAAGTAGGAGTCTGTTTTAGGGAATGGAGGAGAAAAAAACAATAGAGTTGACTTAGAAAAAAAAAAAGATGATGGAGAGCTTACAATAGTGAGAGAGGAAAACCTCTTCTACACTTTTCATTTTTCTCTAGTTGATTAGCTTAATCCACCATTGAAGATCAAAGAAAGAAGAAGTTTGTGCTAGAGGAGGACTCCATCATCTCTACAAGATTCTTCATTCTAGTTTGAACATTCAATATGGTTTAGAATTTCAATTTTTAACTCTTTAATTTCTTTGGTAATTTATTAGTTCAGTTTTAGTATTATGGATTTTATGAGATATTTCTTCATTGTTATTATTTTTATTTTTAATTTAGCTATGAACAACTAATCTCCTTAATGGGATCAAGTAGATTTAGAATTATGAATGATAGATATTGATTAATTTAATTATTTATTTATTTCTTGAATTAAAATTTTATTGATTTTGCTCTTAATTCTTGTAATTGACTGGCCACCAATTGCTTAATATATTGAAATCATTTGTTGAGTGAAAGTTAAGTATGATTTTAGATTAAGAAATCAACAACTTTAGAAATTATATTTAGAGATAAAAGAATTATCTAGAGACCAACTTAGTTCTTTTAAGCTAGACTTATTGATATGATTTATAGTTCATAAAAATAGAACTTATAAATTTCATCAATCATTAATTTTCTTGCTTGAGAAAGAGGAAGATTAAAATTTTAAAAATTGGTAACTTTAATTCAAGAAAGATTTGAATTAGTTTGAAAAGTTATTTTTGCCCATTTGAAATAATTCTATAAAACATAATCCTACTTGTTTATCTTAATTATTAGAATTTAAAATTTTGGATTTTAATTTGAAGTTTAAAGTAGTAGATAATTATCTTAATTTAATTTAATTTTTATTTTTATTTTTATTCTTTGAAATTAAGTGGATAGATAATTTAATTTAAATTTTTAATTTGATTTAAAATTTTTAAATTAAGGATTAAGTATTTAATTTTTAAAATATAAAATTAATTAATTAGTTTTTAGATAATAGCCAAACTGAATTTTTGTTAGTCAAATTACTGTTTCTCTATGGGAACGATCTTTACATTCACTTTACTATTTGTTATGATATGTGCACTTGCAGTTAGAATTGATACACACACAAATCATTCAACAGCACCTCTAACTATTGTAATTAAGAAGGATAATTCTTTTATTTGGGGTGTAGAATAATACAATATTTTTGCTCTCTTAAAGGAAAAGCTATGCAATGCACTTATTTTATCTTTACTCGATTTACTAAAACCTTTTAAATTGAGTGTGATATTTTAGGTATAGGTATAAGAATTGTTTTAATGTAGGAAAAGAAGCCTATAACTTGCTTTAGTGAAAATCTCAATGGTGGAACATTAAATCACCCAGCGTATGACAAACAACTATATTCTTTAGTGAGAGCATTGGAGCATTGGCAACATTACCTTTGGCCCAAGGAGTATGTTATTCACGTGGACCATGAATCATTAATGTTCATCAAAGGCCAAGGTAAGTTAAATAAAAAGCATGTTAAATGGTTTAAATTTACAAAATTCTTTCCTTATGTTATCAAATATAAAAATGGAAAAGAGAATGTGGTCGTCAATGCCCTTTCAAGAAGGTATACTCTTTTGACCACCTTAGATGCTAGGATACTTGATTTTGAATTTCTTAAGACCTTATGTGAAAAGAATAACGATTTTTTCATTATTTTTCAGAATAGTGAAAAGGAAGCTTATGGTAAGTATTATAAGTTAGATAGATTTTTATTTAAAGAAAATAAGTTATGTGTGCCTTATTGTTTTATGAGACTTTTTCTTATAAAGGAGTGGGGGATTAATGGGACATTTTGGGGTTACTACAACTTTAAATATTTTGAATGAACATTTTTATTGGCCCAAAATGAGGATTGATATAAAAATTCTAAATGTATTAAATACAAGCAAGCTAAGTTAGAACAATGAACCATGGGTTATATAATCTTTTGCCCATTCTTATTGAACCTTGGACTTATATTTCTATGGCTTTTGTATTGGGATTTCCTACGTCTAGGAAAGGTAGAGATTTTATCTATGTGGTGGTTGATTGATTTTCTAAAATGGCTCATTTTATATCTTGTAACAAAATAGATGAAGCCACACATATAGCACAATTATTCTTTCAAGAAGTTGTTAGATTGCACGGCATACCTAAAATTGTAGTTAGTGATAGAGATGTTAAGTTCCCTAGTCATTATTATAAAATATTATGGAATAAATTAGGAACAAAGCTATTATTTTGTACTACTTGTCTAAGGTAGTTAATAGAACTTTAGAAACTTTAATACGTTCCATTATTAAAAAGAACATGAAAAATGGGGAAGAATACATAACATTAATTGGATTTGCATACAATCGTATTGTGCATTCTACCATAGGTTATTCTCCTTTTGAAATTATTTATGGCTTTAATCCTTTAGTGCTTTTGGATCTAGTTACTTTGCCTTGTAATGAAAAGTCTAGCTTAGACAGTAAAAAAAATTGATTTAGTGAAGATCCACATTGAAGTAAAATCCAATATTGAAAGGAGGAACCAATAAATTGCAATTCAAGTCAATAAAGGAAAAAGGAAGCTTGTGTTTGAACTGGGTGAATTGATTTGAATTCACATGAGAAAGGAAAGATTTCCTAACTAAAGGAAGTATAAACTTCACCCAAGGGAGATGGACCATTTCAAGTCTTAGAGCACATCAATGATAATGCCTACAAACTAGACTTGGCTAGTGAGTATAGTGTTAGTGCTACCTTTAATGTTGCTTATTTATCTCCTTTTGATTTTAGAGATGATGAATAAAGGATAATTATTCTTCTTGAAGAGGAAGGGAATGATGCAACCTAAGAACCATCTAAGCTATTATTAAAGGATCCATATAGCCTACCCAATAGACCCATCACTAGAGGACATAAACCATGGTTTAAGGAAGCCTTGTTGACTATGATGCAAGGCCTTTGGAGAGATCTAGCTTCTATTGAAGAATGCAAGGAGGAATCCAAGTATAAGCTTGGCCTCCAACGGTCAGATTAAAACATGATTCATCTTTGCACCATCCAAAAGATCTAACAGTAGCCCTATGGATGTAGCGGTAACTTGTTTTGCACCTAGCATTGCGGTTGTGAGTATCACTATGAACCCTACGAGGAACTTGTAGACCAGTTGTTGTATTTTGGCAAATTATTACATTTTTACTTATTATTTACAATATTTTACTAGGATAATCTTCTTTGAGTGAGATATCAGTTGTATTATTAGCTTATATTTGTACGGGGCCTAAAGATTTACCTAAATTTACTTAGTACTTCTAGTAATATAAGAAAAGGTTGATTTTTCTTCCTAAAAAACCTGATTTCCTTCTAGCATAGGGTTTCCATGTAACCTATTTAAAGACTTCTTTTGCATCGTAAAGATATTGTTGTTTGATTAATAAAAATTATAAGAACTTTATTCTTATGAGAGATTTATTATCTCTTGTCCTTGATTCTTGCGGAATCAACTTTCACATATAGAGTTAAATCCTAGAGTCTGGTTAATAGCAAGATTTCTCCTACATTATTAGGTTTGGGTCGAGGTCTGAGAGAAAAAAAAATCTGATTTAGCTTTCTAAGTGTAAAGGTATTAGGTCTCATATCGCTACTTGTAGTTCGCATCAAGTATATATAGGGTCCTAATATGCATAGCCATGTGATTCAAATCCATACTGACCTCAAACATATCACCTTTTATACAAATTGGGCCCACTTCTATGACCGTGCAAATGAAACGAATGTTGTAGGGTTTGATTTGCTTCTATCCACTAAGTTCTTTGACTTCTTATACTTGTCCAAATTGCTCTTCAAGTCCATGGCCTTGGGTTATGAGTTGCACGACCGTGAAGAAAAAGTTTGATTCTGCCCTTTTTACCTTTTCTTTGTTAAGTGCCATTCTTGTTTCCAAGCGCATGGGAATACATTTGATATACCTTGACTCCAACTTCCTTCTGGATTTTGCCTTGAAACTTCTTTATCTTTATTAAAAAGTGTGATCTTCAGTCCCTCTGTTTATTTTTAAGCTTTTCTTGAAGAAATAATACCCAATATCAATCCAAATTTAAAAAGAAAATAAAATAATAAAGAAAAACACAATAAAAATGAAAATATTGGATTGCCTCCCAGCAAGCACTAATTCAAAGTCATTAGTTTGGCTATATCTTTGGTTGAAGAGGTTAGTTCTTAAAGTGGCACTTCCCTTGTCCATCGGCTCTCCAATATAATAGGACTTCAAATGTTGACCATTAACCTTGAAGGTCTTAAAGCATTATTTTGAATTTCAATTGTTCCGTGTGGATGAACCTTAACCACTTCAAATGGATCGAACCAATGTGACTTCAGCTTCCCACTTGTAGAGAAGAATATGTGCGCCTTTATGGAATTGATAAGGTTGGATGTGTTGTTGGCAAGGTTGGATGTGTTTATCATGCCATACTTTGATGTGTTTCTTGTAAATCTTGGGTTTTTCATAAGCTTGTAACCTCTTTTCATCCAATTCACTCAATTGTAGAGGACATTTTTGGCCTGTAGTAGCCAAATCCATGTTCAACTTCTTGATAACCTAATATGTAATATAGAATAGAGAGTTTTGACTTTGATGGAGCAGTTTGACCAAAAACTGCTATAATGACAGTTTGGTAATTACTGTAAAAAGTTGATGTTGCAAATTGGAAGTTATAAAGGCCTAGCCTAATAGGAAATGGGCCAACAAGTTAAAGTCACTCTTTGTAGTGAGGTCCGTCATTTTTTGGTCAAATTTCATCGTTTGGGCCTCTGAAAATATGTTTTACTGTTATGACAGCTTAGGACATATTTTTATTTTCATATTTAGAACCCAATGATCGAGGTGTCGTTTGGGCATTTTGTCTGCCTTGTTAAATAATGTCTTTCCATATTTGTAATTCTTTTATTATGACAATCTGTTATATTTTAAAAACTTTCTTATTTGAAATTAGGATTTTCTGTAACCCTAAAACTTTATAATGTAATGTTTGAAGAAGTGTAAGCAGTTTTTGAGATTTTAATAATATTTAGAATAGAATTTTCTCTCATTTTATATTTATTTCCTGGGCATTCACAGACTAAACAAGAATAATACTCTTTACCCTTGCTTGTTTTTACTTCCGCTACGTTAATATGTTTTATGCTCAAGTTCAACTAGTAAGTGGCATGCCTTTCTAAAGATGAAGCGATAAGGAGACATGCCGATAGGAGTCTTGAAAGATGTCCTTATGCCCATGATGCATCATCAAGTTTAATTGACCAATCTTTTCTTGAATTACATATAGTCTTCTCTAAGATCCACTTGAGTCCCCCCATTAGATATTGTGATGCCTTGCCTAAGCATTGGTCTGGCATGCTGAGTGAGCCAAATTCCCATTGGGTGATTTACCACACAAAAGTAGCAAGGTCACTCTTCCTCAGGTCACTCTTCCTCTTATCGAATTACTCTTAGTGTCTTTTAATGAAACTGCATGTGCTTTTTGCGGGCAAAATGAAGACATGCACCATGTCCTTTTGACTTGTCATAAGATTGTTGATTGTTGAAATTCACTTTATTTGAATTTTAATTTTTTGTCTTTTAATTCTTTTTTCTCAGGCCTGTTGGAGGAAAAAGATATGCAGAAAATTCAAATGGCTTACTTGGTTATATGGAGTCTTTGGTACTTATGGAATCAACTGCCGTGGAAAGGGGAAATTTGGTTAATATATCAAATTGTCCTTACAGCAAAACAAATGCAGTTCAATTGGGAGATTTTCAAAAAGGTTGATCTGTCAATGATGATTCAAGCTTGCTCAATACCTGCACAATCTGTTAGGGAGAAACCTGCAGCAGGTGGTCCGAAGTGCAACTTTGACGCTATTGTGTTTGCCGCAGAAAATTGTACTAGCTATGGAGCAGTTGTGAGGGACCAGTTTGGTTGCTTCATTTTGGGATTTTTTGGCCATGTTGTTAGTGTTTATATTCCTTCGATCAGTGGGCCGTTGCTTTCACAGAATTTCTCTCTTGGATTAATTAAGAGTGAAGGTTTTGAGAATATAGATGTTGAAATGAATTGTTTTGAGCTTTATAGTGCTTTGCATTCATCTTCACTCAACATTTCTGAATTTGGTTTCTTGGCTCAAGATTGTTTGAGTTTAAGTTCTGAGATTGAGAGTATAGTATTCTATTGGATTAATAGATTTGTTAACTCATCTATTCTTTCTCTAGCAAACGTGGCTAAGTTATATGTAAAACACTATATTTAGAGTTCTTTTCCTAGTTTTTTTTTTTTATATATGCTTCATTCATATTTGATTGAAGGAGGAAGATAAGGATACAAGGTTTTAGGTTTTAGGGTGTATGGGAGAGGACTGTTGAACAGGATATAATTATTTTGATTTTTGTTTTTTACACTAATAATATTTTCTCTTTTGATAAACAAAATTTTATTTTATTTTATTTAATAATAAATTTATATTATTTTTTTTATTTTTATTGAACTATTTCAGATCGAGTTGGACTGATTCAAATGAAAAGATAATTTGAGTTATTCATTTTAACTGTGAATTTGATTATAATTATCTCTAAAAATTTTGAGTTTTATGAGTTAAGTAAAAAGTTATCACCTTTATTACAAAGGCTACTCCAGCGTGCAAGAAAATAGACAGAAAAGAGATATAAACAGATAAACGTATAGTTGGCAAAGAATAATATATGCTTCATCTGATCCTTTTATTTCACTTTCAAATGCGGTGTTTTACTAATCAAACTCATTTATGGAATAAGAATTTATACATTTTTGTTTTTAGATGGAAAAACACCATACTGTTCATGCAAAAGCAATTCCTCTATTAATTATCCTTGAGTACTCTTGATTTTTATCTTTCCCTGTTTTGATAATATCAAATGGCAAATATAATACATCAATTTTCTCCTTTAAGATTTTAATTTGTAAGTTATGAGTAGCACAAAATTTTATACAGTACATTTATAAATTTATGCTTCTTATATTTGATATTTATAAAAATTCATATGATTTTATTTTTTTTAACTTTTTTCATCAAAATATACTTTTACTTCTTTTAAATAAAAAAAAATTACTCATCTATAACTATACTTCTATTTCCTTTTTTATCAAAATATAATTTTAATTTTTCTAATCTAAACAAAACAACAAAAATTGGAAGATATTATTCTAGTAGATTAATGACTATGAGGTTTATCAGATGAGTCCAAGAAATTTATATCAATTTGTGTAAAGAAGGCAATAATTTAATAATAAAAATTTTATATTTTATTAGATGATTTTATATTCAAATCAATAAACAACTTATATAAATTTTGATGCGGCGAAATAAATCTTTATTTTTCAAAATTTACCTTAGGAAAAAATCTCACTTAAAAATTTTACAAATATGTATTTTAAATAAAAAAAAAAAAGAGTAACAATGATTTTGGATTCATAAATTGATTTTTATAAAAAAAACAAAATTATGGTTTTGAATTTTTAAAATTAAATAAAACTAAAAATTATTTTGAATAGAGGTATATAATTAAAATAATCAAAATGAAAAAAATATAAATGATCTCAAAAATCACTAAACTATAAGAATTTATTTGATATTAATTCATTTGATATGGATTTGAAATGGCGTACTAAATTAGAGAGTTGCAATGAGGGCTAATACATCTGCAATTTTATGTACTTATCTATTTTAATTATCATATGTCTTTATCTATTTTATTTTAATGCAAATATTTTTTTAGTCCCAATCCTAAAAAGGCGTTCCTCATCCCACATTTATATCCAACCCATAAAGTTATGCTATCTTTATTAAATCAAAATAATAATTTTAATAATTTTTTATAAAAATAATATTTTATTCAAGTCCCACTAAATATATATGTTGCATTTTAGTAAGACACAGTGATATTCTAATAGATAATTATATAATCACATATTTATAACTTTGCTCCTTATATATATATATATATATATATATATATATATATATTGTATCAAATAGATATTTACATTACATGTAACAATATCTTTGCTTAATTATTTATTGAATATGAAATAGATAAGTACAAAAGATAAAGTGATTAATATGTGATCAATATGTAATTATATGTGATTATATGTGATTGAATATGTAAAGTGATTAATATGTGATTATATATAAATACAGGGGCGGAGGCAGGTGGGATCGTGTGGGGCTGACGACCCCCCTGCCAGCCGCTGGAGGTGTAAAACTGATATGGACAAGCTTCCCTCAGTCCAGCCTCCCTCAGCCCCCCTTCAGCCCCTCAGTCCCTTAGTCTCAGCCTCCCTCAGCTCCCCTTGAGCCCCTCAGCAGCTCAGCTCTCTCAATCCAGCCCCCTGCCGGCGGTCCTGGCTCCACCACTGTATAAATATCTATTAGAATAAAATATATAAATATAAAAAAATAATATGATAAATATATAAATATAAAGTGATAAAATGATTAATATGGATAATTATAAGAGGGTGTAGATGTATTGTGCGTTGAAATGATATTAATTTGTCCATTTTAATAGTGAATTTTTAAATGACATATAATTAAAGAAAAGTAAAATTTTAAATATTTATGTTCAAAAAACTTAATTTTATTGATTAGATTAAAAATTATTATAATATTTAATGATAAATAATTTTGATTTTTAGTCAATGGTTGTTTGAAAAAGTAATCTATATAGAACGATGTTACCACATCATTAGAGTACTTTCAATTTTGTCCTCTTATTTAACTTCATATATATATATATATATCCACTCTCTTTCTTTCAATTTTCTATTTATAATGCTAACCCAATCAGCATTAGGGTCTAAATCACTAGAAAGTAGCATTTTTATAATCTTCTATTCTATCATTACGGTCTTGAAATGTTTGTCTTAATTAAGAAATGGATTATGGTGTGTTTGATTTAATTATTGAAGCCAACCATCATCATCAAATTAAAGTACAAATTGCAACATATATTAGGAAATTATTTAGTATAGTTTGATGCACATAAAAATAAAAATAATATACCTTTCCCTCATTATTTGATACAACAGAATTATAACTAGCTGTTTCAATATAAATTTACCAGATTAGTCATCATTAATATATGCTGTTAATTCAATATCCTATATTGTAAAACTTATTTTAGCTTTTGAATTGTATATATCAATTACATGTATCATTTTTTTCACAATTGTAATTTATTTTATCATTTTTTAGAATGATAAAAAAAAATTCAATATTGACATATACATAATATAAAAAATATAATTTCGTTTTGCATATATGATATTAAAATTATTTTTTTTATGTTAAATAATAAGATAATATTGCGAGACAATTTTTATTATTTAGACTGAAACTATATATTATGATAATAAGGAGAAAACTTTCATTTGTGGAATGATATCAAAATTTAAATTCTAGTTAATGAAAAGATGAGGAAATTTTCTTACCAACTGTATTAATTTTGGATTATCAACATCTATTTTTAGTTTAGCTAAAGCATATTAATATACATAAGTTGATTGATTTCGTATATAAGTTGATGAGAGATTATTTCAACTTAAACAGAATTTTCAAATTTGAGTTCTAAATATGCATCTGCATTAAAATTTGATATTAAAAATTTTATTATTTTTGTGATCCTATCCCGCTCGATTCCGAAATAATAATTTATATAAAAAAATAAATTAATATATGTGAAAAAAAAAAGGAAAAACAGATTATGGATTAAAGACTTGAAAGGGCAACAAAACTGTTTGACCAACTAAAAGTTTGACGAGGTAGAATAGTTAGTGAAGTTAATTAAACAAAATCATTCCTTTTGTAGTTAAATTCAAAAAAACATTTGAGATATGATGATTTGGTAAAGATGGACTCTAAAAGCAAAACTTGTGGACCTTTATCACCTTATTTGTGATCAAATGTGTTTGTGCTAAATCCATCTACATAACTACTGCATGGGACCTTATCACACCAATACTATACTGTTTAAATACTATTCTTTCTTTTTCTATATATTATTATTACTTGAAAATGGACCCATTAATTATGTACAATTTTCTTTGCTTATGATCCTGTTGTTTTCCCTTAGTATTTGAACTCTCTCAACTTGGAATGAAATTATTTGCTTGTACCCTCTCTCACTCTTATAGTTGCAGAGAAATTCAATTCATATACTTTTTAGAATGCAAATTGTCCTTTGTAGCGGCGAAGCCACCTTAATAAGAAGGGGGCAGTGCCCCCCTTCTCTTTTTAAATATATATATATATATATAATATTTTTTAAAAAATTTTTAAATTATTTATTAATTTCATTTAAAATTTTAAATTTCCCCTTTCTTTTTTTTAATTTTTACAAAAAGTTAAAAAAATATATAATAAATTATTTATTCTATAACCAATAGTTCTCTTTTAAAAAATTGACAAAATATTAATAATATATAAATGCAAAAAAATTAATAAAAAAGGAATAAAATTTTCAACTAAATTAAATTGAACTCATTTAATGAATTAAATAATTCATTTATTTTAATTATTTTTTAAAAAATTATATTTATTATTTAATTTTTTGTCTCTTTATTTTATTTTTATTGTGAATAATTTTATAAATTTAAAATTCTTTACACATATTTATTAATATTTTTTTATTAATTAATTTTTTAATAATAAAAATATATTATTAATAAATTTATAAATTTATAAAATATTATTAAAATAAAAAAGAGATAAATAATTAAGAAAAAAGTCAAAATTTATAAAAAAAAATTTATCCCTCTTTATTTTAAAGTCTGGCTTCACTCCTAGTCCTTTGGATGATATAACAAAGCATGTCATTTGTTAAATAATCTGTATGTGTTCTCAGGAGACCAAAATATATAATCCAAATTAGCTTTGATTTGTTACAGCATTTTAGAACTTAATTATGAAAATTATAGTAGAGTAGGTAGCTTCTGATTCTCTTCTTGTTTTAGGCATAAATCACAAGTTTCTTTCATCAATATCTTCCTTCTGATTATTGTTTTAATTTTGAAGTTAATTAGGATGCACAAGAATGTGCTTTTGAAGCCATTGATTTAATGCACCCGATGAATTTTTTTTAGGAAATCTAAAAATTAGTTCCAATAAACTAGTGATAATGGGAAGTCAAATTGAGCAAATGTTTTGAAAACTTAGTATATTTCCCATTAATTTTAAATTTTTTTTTCACCTTTTCTATTGGATGGTAAGAAATAATAATTCAAGAGATGATGAAACTAGTGTTATAATTGAGATTATATAAAGTGTGTGTATATATATATATATATATTAGGATATAAGTACTCAAGAAATTAATAATGGAGTCAAAACTTTGTCTGGTTTCCATTATTGCTTCATGTTGTCCTTATTACGCCTGGAAAAGATGCTCCAAAGTGATCATTTGCAACCATAGATTATGTTAAACAAAAACCAGAAATTTCAATAAAATTCATATATAGAAGAAGAGAAGATCACGTAGCTACACAGGAAGAAAGTACAAAATGGCAAATTTTACCTATTTTCTATAAAAATAACGCGGATGTATACACTTGCTATTATTTACTAAAGGTTTTTCATTGATTAGCTAATATGTTTTACTTAAAATACTAATAACAGAAAGAACAAGAAATTTCAATTGCAATATTAATTATTAAGTTTTGAAAATGATCAAGATTTGCTAAGATATTCTAACTTTTGGTAAGATATATATACACACACACACACATATATATATATATAGTCTTTCCAAAATATTTCACTTTCACACCTTTAATAAAGAAAGCAGATTATTACTTGAGAAAAGACTAAACCATGAATGCTTCTTCATGAAGGAAATTAAGATATATATGTTGCTTAAAGCATCCAAGATAAAAATTAAGTCGACGCATGTCGGGGTTAAAGTAGAATATATTTGAGTCAAATAATTTATGCTTATTCAGGTCAAAAAAAAAATTACTTGTGCTTATATTTTCAGCCATTTTCCATCATTTTTCAACTATTAGTTGTGTTACCAATTGATAGAATATTTATTTTCCATGTTGTGATTTATTTGTAATTATATTAGTGCCTCATAAATTTTTCAAAAAAGGTGGTATGTTTCATTTAGCATTAATTTAAATGTCTTTTCTTTGATTAAATTTAAAGAAAAAATACTTTAATATTTGGGATTTAAGGTTTAAATTTAGAGTTTTTATCAAATGATATTTTGTTGAGAGAATATGAATGTGAAAAGATATTTAACATATAACGCAAAAATTTTAGTTTTCTAGTACATGCAGTTGAATTTCAGAAACATGAACATATCAATCAAACATCAATCAATAAAGATGACATTAATTGAATATTGCTTATAATTGCCATTCTTCTTTTCTTTTTTTTTTACCTTTAGTCTTCCATTTTTCCAATTTCAATAACAACCTGATATATGTAGAGACTAATTTTCTCCATTAATTTGAAAAGAAAGGTACAGAAATAACGAAAATTTTGAGGGTTTTTTTTATATTGTTTTACTATTTGTTTTGGAAAAAACACAAGACAGTAAAGAGACAACCCTAACCCAAAATGGTGATTTTAAGAATTTTGTGAATATTTTCTGAGAAAATTACATTAACGTTGGACTACAAAGCTATTGGGCTTTAAAAAAATACTAACCAATTCTCTTATTGGACATTATACAATTCACACAATGCTCCTCCTTGGAAATGAATATTACAGAAAGATTCAATTCAAATAGTATAATTTATCTACTTAAAAAAATTTTACATTATTTGAAAGTTTGAGACAATTGTATTGAAAAATGAATCTATCTAATTTTCTATTCACTTTCATTTATAAAAAAAAGATATATTTAGTTGAGGGCTTATATTCTTACATCTTTAATTGGTCTTCTTTAATATATAATTAGTTGAATTCTTTAATTGGTCTTCTTTAATATATAATTAGTTGAATTCTTGTAAAATAATATCATTTTTTTATTTGATTTCATTTCTTTCAAAAAGATTTTTTATTTTTAAACTTAAAAGAATTGACATATAGTAGTAATATAGTTTCCAAACAAAATAGATTATTGATAAAATGGATCAATTATTATAAATTTGGGTTTCCCAACTCACCTATATGACTTGCAAGAAATTCGAAAATTTTCATGGTTGGTTTATATCTTATATTTCTTGGAACATAGAATGTGCAACAAGTTAATAATAGTCAAATATTCTCTCATAAATACAGAAAATCGAAATTTGACATCCCTGTATTTTATTTATCTCATAATCCAAAATAATATACAATCTAAAATTTTTTTTAAAAAAAAACAATGTCAAATTGTTTTTATTTTTATTGTTTCATAATATTTACCAGGAAGCCCTAAAGAATCCAATATATGCGATTATATGAAGAGTATTCACAAGCTATCATGAGATGCAAACATATGGAAAATATTAATGTCTTCAAAAGCTATAAACTCTCCATTTTAAACTCCAGCAGAGCTAAATTTCATCCAAAATTTATATATATATATATATATATATATGCATACATACATATGGTGCAATATTATTCATAAGCTTAATAGTAGATGCATTTTTCAATCCGGCAAAAAACCTAAAATTAGAAACCCAAAATAATAATATAAAGAATTGTAACTAACGTTGGTTTTCTATTTTACCTTATTTCAGTTTCAAAAGAGACCACCACAAAAATTATATGAAATTTAATATGTAGAATGTGTAATAAGTTGTAATAGAAATATTTTTTATTACTTATATGCACATGGAAAATTTTTACTATGCACACTTGGCCAATAGAAAACCACTTTAAAAATGATAATAAGAAAATCATGTAATCTTATTAGTCGATTGCATGTGCACCCTAAGTAAGTATTTCTCGTGTGCTCATTGTTTCACTTATTATAATAAATTGCAATAGTCTCTCTCCCACATGCATCCATGCATTAATTCTTCAAAATCATAAGAGATGCTACCACAACAAATATTACCAATCAATTGAATTTATGTTAATGTATATATGCTCTCTTCATTTTCTTCGCTTAATTAATAGTACTGCCAATCAGTTTATATTAACTTTATCTCCTAGTCTATTCAAAAAGTAGAAACGTCATTAAATAGAATTTGAGATTAAAATCATTATTGAGAATTATAAAGTATATGTTTCATTCATAAAATCCTATTACAGGGTAAGGATTGACTATGAGAAAAAAACAACCAAAAAAATTTTTATTTTTGCATAAAAAATTGATCAGATTAAGATAAAATGAAGAAATATGCTATAAGTTGAAACTTATGTAAATCAACAATTAATTGTTTTCTGAATATTGAATAATCATACTCCATACCTATAATTACCTTAGAACTAATTATATAATTGAAATACACAAAATGCACATCATTTCCAAATTCGCAGCAGATAATAGAAGTCTGTTAATCCCCTCAATATGTAGCTTTGAAAGGTATAGTTAATCAAATAATATTGTTATTTAATTACCAAATAGAATCACCCGAAAATATGTCACAAATTAAAATCATTTGCTTCTATAGAACACCAAAAATATATCTAAAATCTATTCAATGCATTATTTTGCTAATAGTTATATCTATATATGGAAGAAAATAACCAAGAAAAAGAAAAACATACATTTTACTCTATTTTTTTAATATTGTAAAATGACTCTATTTTACTCTATTTTAATATTTTTTTTAATAAAAGACAAAGAATAATGTAAGAAAATGACTCATATAACTCATCCGAACAACTAGCCTAAATCCTCAATTGATACATAAGATTATTTCAAAAAAAAAAAACTGCACAAAAAGCTCAGAGTTTGACCATGCACACAAATATAAAAAAAATGGAATATTTTCATTACATCTTTCTTAATGAGAGGAAAATGATCATATATAGGAAATTAATTAAAGAACTATAAAAATGATACTTTAGCTTGTATGAGAATTAATGTATATATAAAAAATTGAAAAAAAAATAAGCTAAATTAATGATCATAAGGGCAATATTGTATGAGACTCATCAGTTTAAAGAAAGAGAGACAAAAAGAACTTGATGATGATGATGATGATGATCAATGCAAGAAATATTTCTTTTTAATTAAAAAAAAAGTGTTGTGAGGATCAAAAGGAGGAGACCAACAAACCCACCACTGGGTTTAGAAAGTGTAATATATAAATATAAAATTTTCATTAAAAAAAAAAGAAGAAGAAAATGAAAGCTAGGGTTTTAGCTGTGAATGTTAGTTGGAGTTTATAGCAAAAAATAAAGAAGAAAGAACAAATAAGGCAAGAGAAATAAGAGGGGTTGGGGGAACAAAAAAGAGGATTTAGAGATTGAAGAGAATCCACGTTTAGATAATACCAATATATTAAGCTGTCGTGTGTAGTCACACTCAATGTTGCATCCATGCAAGACAATCCATCATATATATTTTGTATTCAAACACTTTCAATATTTCTCTCTAATTATATGTATATTTGTACAAACAATTTATATATATATATATATATAATACCCACATCCAATCAAGCTTCAATTCTTCAAATGCATGCCCCCATTAATTTGAGAAAAAAAAATAAAAAGATAGAAGAGACAGCTCATTTCCATCCAATATATTGAATATATACGTAGTACCACATGTCCAAACAAATTAAGCCTACATATATAATTAAATCATTAAACCCCACCACCCTCTGTCATTAGAAAATCAAAATATAAATTAATTAAAATTAATTAATTAAAATGCATAAAGAAATAAATTAATGTATATATGTGTATGTGCATGTATTTATCTAGAGAGAGAGAGGAAGGGGGTGGGTGAGCGAGTGAGGAGACAAGAAAAATAAAAGGGTGCAATAAATAGGCCATGATATTATATTTATCAATAAATACAAAGGAGTTGACAGGCCAGGTTTGAAAAGATTGACCTTGCATGTCTCTCTCTCTTTCCTTCTTCATATGCCAAGAAGAGAAGAGAAGAAAGAAAGAAAGAAAGAGAGGGAGAGAGAGAGTAAAAGCTCAGATTCTCCTTGTCTCATCCCACATGCCATCTCCAATGAAACTGCACTTCTTCTTATGATGATGATCATTGAAAGCCTACACAAAACCAAAACAAAAAAAAACCCAACACACAGCAGAGAGAGCCCAAAACACAATAAAGAAAAGAAAATTTAAAGCAAAGTGATAGAAAATAACTGACAAGAAAAGAATATTTATGTATTTTAATATATTTATATATTTAAATTAATATAAAATCCAATAATATTTAATAATAATATACTAATACTAATTTAAATCCATGACCTTTCTTCAAGAAGTCCTTTAATTTCTTGTTTTTCTCCCTCTCCGTCATTTTTTTTACATTATATCATATTTATATTATAAAAAGATAAATAAAATACTCGGTTTTGTGGACTAGTACTCATGAGAGTGATGATACATTGTTGTTGGGTCATGTCTGCTCTGGCTGTTATGGCTACTATCATCATCTCCTTCCATTCTTGAACTCATTTGACCAGAACCACCACTAGTATTAGTAGTAGCACCAAGATTCAGATAAACCAATCTTGAATCAAGGTTCAAGTTTCCAAGATTACTTCCACTGCTACTAGTATTATGTTCATGATCACTAATGGTTGGTGGATGAGGTGGATAAATTGGTGGAGTTGAATTTGCCGCATTAACACTCCCTTCTTCACGTGAAAGAACCAAAGCAGCAGATTGAACTAATTCCAGACAAAGTCTTAGCTTATTTGGTTCAATATGAGCTAATCCAGGAACTGCCCCCTTAAACAAGAAATCTGAGGTTAGGGTTCTAAGAATATCAAGTGGTGTTACCCCATCAACTGTTCTTACATTTGGATCAGCATGATGATCTAAAAGAACAGCAACCATGTCTGGAGATACCATTTCTGCTGCTATATGAAGTGGGGTTTTACCAGCTGGTCCGGCTGGATAATTAACATCTGCGGCCCCAAGTTCAAGCAATGTTTTTACTACTTCACGGCTGCAACTTTCTACTGCATAATGCAAAGCTAATGCTTCATCAAGATTTAAGCCTTCCCCCATTACCATTAGCTTTACTAGTTCAACATCTGAGGAATCTAATGCCCTTCGCATTCTTCGAATTTTTTGGTCTTCAAGATCAGCTGCTGTGGTAAGATCATGGTGGTGGCCGTGGTGGTGGTGATGGTGGTGGTGATGATGAGGCATTAGTGATCTTCGAGCAAGTGAAGATTTGAGTCTTAACTCTTCAATTTTGGCAACTACATCAATTGGTAAATGTTTTGCTAGAACTTCTGGTGGTAAGCCTGATTTGGCAACAAGATGAGAGCAAGTTGTCCAAAGTTGATGCATGCCTTGTTTTCTTGAAGCAATTAGGACTTTCATAACATCTTCAATTGAAGCCTTCTCCACCATGGTAGCCAATTGCTTCTGAAAAAGAAACAAAGAAATTAATCTTTTTTTTTAACCTTTGCTGTACAATCTCAAAACCCTCAGTTCATATCTGGAATAGATTGAATATGTACACTGTGGAAGACAAGACTGGATATCAAGAACTATAAATGGAAAGTCTTGGTTATATATGTGTATATATATGTAGATTGAAAACCCAGCAACTCAATAAATTAACCCAAAGGGTTACATGAAATCAAGAATTTTAAACCTCTTGTATATAAAAACAACAACATTGATTATTAAGAAGAAATTTCACAGTATATACTATATGATCGTCCTTGCATATATGAACAAGACTCCAGAATAAGGAAAAGAACAAGAAGAACAACAGACCATAAATAGTGCAAGGGAAAATTGAAACAATAATTGGGATTAACTGTTAAAAAAGAAAAAAAGAAAAGTGTGGAATCAAATGAAAGTGCTAGAAATGAACAAGAAAGTTCAAGAAGAGGTAAACTATGGTAATTCAAGATTTAAAAAATCAAGAACATGAAATTTTAAGAACAAAGTTCAAGCCTTCAAAATGATGAACAACAAAGTTGAAGATTTTAAAATAAAAACCAAGAAGAAGAAAGTTCAAAATTTTAAAAACAATGAAGAAAACAGTTCAAGAAACAATGAATAATAGTAATAAAACAGCAAAGAAAAGAAAACCCAATAGTTCCACCATAAGATAATAAGAATTTTCCCCCAAAAAAAAAGGAAAAGGAGCAAAACCCATTTGAAAAAGTCTCATCCCAATTCCAATAATCAAAATTCAAAATTGAAGAAGATTGAAGAAGGAAAAAAAAAAGAGCAAAGATTAAAGGGAGAGACCTGAGTGAGCAATGCAAGCTGTTCAACTCCAAAATATCTGGCGGCAGCAAGAGTATCAAGAGCAAGATCAACGGCAGAGGTGCAATGTGTATGCCAACAACCTCTTTCACCACAATTAGGCCTTGGCTCATGCTTTTGAGGGACAACAGAGACTTGCCCACTATACAAAAACTGTAATAGCAACAAGAACACCTCATATCCCACTGAGTTAACCGGTATCACATTATTATTATTATTATTAGGACCTCCTCCTCCTGCCCTTGCTGTCCTTGACCCTGATGCTGCTGCTGGTGATGAAGGGTCTAACCCTGTTGCTGGTGGGTCAGGTCCGCAAAAGAATTTCCTAAAGAACAAACTTCTTGCTGCTAAAATACATCTGTGAGCATGGACTAACCTTCCTTCTACACTAAAAGTTACATCTGAGAAAGCTTGCCCATTTATCAGAAGATTTAGATAGTCTAAAGAAAGAGATCTTAAACACTCTTCAAGGGTCATGCTTTCTTTTTAGCTTTCTTGGCTTTTCTTGATAAAAATAAATAAAAATTTAATCTTTTTTTCTTTTCTTTTTTATTTATTAGGGTTGTTATCCTATATAACAAAGAAAGAAAGAAAAGAAAATTAAGGGAAAGAAAGGGTTGTTGATTCAAGGGCTAACAGGGAGAGAAAGAGAAAGATTTCATTTTTTTTTTTCTTTGAATTCCTGTATTGTTGAGGATGATGATGATGATGGGTAGTGTTTGTGTTACTGTTTTCCAAGAGAGAGATTCCTTTTTTTTTTCTCTGTTTGGAGAGGAGAGGAGTGGTATGGTGTTAGATATTTTTAGAGAGAGAAAGAGGGCAATATGGGTGGCTATTCTGGGCGGCTGAACTATTTAAAAAAAAGGCGATGGTGAAATACTCATTTTAATTATATTTTAATTATTATTATTTATAAAAACTTGTAATAATCAACCTCTATATATAATTTGAGTTGTACGTACATATGGTTTGCTTGAAGGCAAAATCATGTTCTTTTTTTTTATTTTGGTAAAAGCAAAATCATGTTTTTTTTTAGGATAAGCAAAATCATGTTTTTTATGACTTAATTCTGTTGACTCCTAGACTAATATGGGGCCCTGCTTTTCTTTAAAAAAAATAATTACAAAAAATATTAATCTTATATATATAAGGAACGGCTTGGTCTTTAGTTTTATTTTATTTATTTAGGCCCTTCGGAATTTATTTATCTTTAGCATTAATTTATTGTTTTCAAATCAAATTATATGAGTTATTAGAGTTTTTTTATAAATTATTATTTTTAATCGAGCTATCTAGAATTATAAAAATAATAAAATTTTTCTTATTAAATTTTAATATAATTTTATACTCAAAAGATGAAGTCAAAATCTCTTATTAAATTAGTATTCAAGATTAAAAAAATATTTTATAAAATAGCAAGAGTAAAAATATAATATAAGTTAATTGAAATATATTAGATTTAAGATATGCGTTATTTAGAAATAAATATATTTATGCGTGATTGCTAAAAAAAATCTCTATAAAGTTTGATGGGTTCTATTAATTGCTTATAATGATTAGAGCAACTATAAGCTCAAAATAAATACGTGTTGTGTATTGAGAAAAAAAAAACATAATATATTTAAAAAGATTTAATCATTAATAGATAAAATCAAGTTATAAAACATAAAAAATTCATAAGTAGGAAATTAATGGAGTCTAAATTCTAGGCCTTTTCAGTTTGCATATACTGAATTTATTTTTTAATTTTTTTCAAATATATTTTAATTTGCTTATTTAAATAATAAAATAATTTATATTTTTTATCGATACTCTAATATATACTATATTATTTATTGATAATATGCACACTTACAAATTTGTCGCATGCAACACATATAGTTATAGCAATTAAATTTTCACATTTTTTTTTCAATTTGTATATTGAGTTCTTTTTTTTCAAATAAATAATCTACTAATTTGTCTCTAGTTCGACAATATACCAAAAATTTGAATTCGGTAAATTTTAGATTTTACATAAATTTCAGAATATGGAGTGTTTTCAAACCACTAAAAATAATTCTTTGCCAAATTGTACCAACTTTTTATTGGTGTGTTTATATGACTATATATTACTGTATTTTGTTTTATTTTATTTTATTTTATTTTTTGCGTTCTTACGTAATAAAATGGATTAGTTAGAATAAGAATATAACCTTTTTTTTTTTGGTACATAGAGTTAAATCACTAAAAGAAAAGGCATGTTAATTTTTGAATTATTTTTAACTTTTTATACTATGCTACACTACTAGATCAATAACATTAAATTTCGTATTAAATAGGATGATGAAACTAGAATTTTTAATTAAGGGAGATATAATTATTTTTACATGAGTATATATTAATACAAATACCCACGAAAAGTTTTTTCTATATTATATATTTTGCTAAAATTACGTCAATTTTAAGAAATTATATTAATCTATATATTCAACTTAAAGCAAGTCTATGTACAATTAATTTAGTTTATGAAAATCAAATAATTAATAATATATACATATACGCCAGTGTTTTTAAAATTGGATTGACCCAATTGGTGAGATTGGATTAACTGAAAAACAAATATTGAACCAATTTAAAACTACTAAAAAAATCAAATTTACATAAAATCAATAAAAATCAGCTTGGTTATATTTAACTAGACCGAATTAATTTTCTAAATTTTAAGTCATTTATTATAAAAATCACAAAAAAAAAAATTAGATTCATTTTTTTACATGTATTATATCTAATATGTGATTTTTTTTAACTAATAAAGTATAATTTTTATTGTTTTTTAATTTCTATGATTTTTATATTTTTTATTAATATTTATAAATAAAAAAAATTATAGTATTATTATATAATTAAATCTGAATCAATCCGGTTAAATCAATTAAATTATGAATTAATTATTAATCTGATTCAGTGTTCTGTCCGATTTTAAAAAAATTAATATAAACACTTGATATTTTTTTATAAAAAATACATCCAAAAAAATTAAATTAGTTATTTTATTCATGTCCATGATAATAAGTTAAAAAAAGTTATGCTATATTTTTCTATTTATTATCTCTATTTAATATTTTAATCCTCGTATATAAAAATATTTTTTTATTTCTTAATTTATTTTTTTAATTTTTCTTACGAAATAAAAATAAGGGGTTAAATTTTCCGTTTCTCTAAGGAGATAAATTAAAAATTTTTAAAATATTTTATGGCATAATTTTTTATTTAAAAAAAATTAGCCACCTTCACCACTACATGGCTTCGTCGTTTATAGCAATTAAATGAAACATATATAGAGAGAGAGTTTTGACTCCTTTTTTTTTAGGGATAATATCAATTTTTATTATATTAATTTGTGTACTTGTCAACTTGTATACTATTTCCTTACCCTTTATTCTTCCTTGATTGCTTTTAATCTAATTTCATATGAAATAAATGAAACTAATTTTTTCTCAATAAAAACAATTGCTACTATTTGCATTTGGTGCTGAAAAGAAGAAATAAATGTTAAAATGGACAAAGCACATTGAACCTTATCATTTAATGCACCACACTTAGGAAACTAACACTAGTATTATTTGGCTTTTTATTTGTGTTTTTTTCTGTTTCTTTTTTTCTCATAAAAAATTTTATTCCTTTTTCTAAAAATTTAGTCTGTGGTAAAAAGGAGGAGGAGAGAAATTTTGACAAATTAATTATGTATATAATTAATTAATGCTGGAGTCATTCTCAATATCATGATATTTTCAATTTGAATTTCAATCATACTCAAATTATATATATATATACATATCTAAAAATATTTGATTATTTTCAATTGAGAAAAGCTTCAAATATGATCGTAATTCATAAACTGTTATCCAAATTTCAAATTGAACTTTTTTTTTTTATCAATATACCCTTTTTTATATATATAAAAAAAGTCATTTTACCCTCTTGCTGTAATGATATACCAAATAGCATTAAAAAATGTTGATTTTGTATAAGATTACATACTACCATTTCCCATTCTCTATCAGTCTTACTTTATCTACCAACTAGGAGTAAGAAGTGAAATCATGAACAGCCAATATCTTATACAATGAAGTCACCAACCTCATCGAAATTGGTACATTCTAGTTGCTTCATCTGGAACCAGAGCTGGAATATACTTGCTTAGACAGTTAAATCTCCTAAAATATTCAGAAATGGATATGTCATGAGTTTGCTCTAGTCGTTCAAACTCTAATGCTTTAGCTTGACAGACACTTTCAAGCAGAAATTTTGTCTTAGCTAACTCCATAAATTGTCCCCAAGTGAAAGGTGCAAGTCTCCCAATCTGTTTGTTATACTCCTTCTAAACTATCCCTTTGCTTCATTTTTCATATGATATATCGTGAACTCCATAGCCTTCTTATAAGGAACCTCAAATTTTGAGCCTTAAACTTAATTTCTTCTAGAAAGTCTGTAGGATCTCCCTCTCTAGTTAAAATTACTTGGAAGTATGAAGCGCAAAAAACTAAAGAGCATAAGCTTATGAAAAGCCAAACAATCCAACCTATTTCATTTAACAAACTTCTTTTTGAAATTAACATTCTTTACTGAGGATGTTAATTTGCTCTATAATGTTAGGTAATTAAGAACATGAGTTTTACTGCTATCTGAAAATTTCAAAACAGTAGGGATGGTGAAAAATTAGTGATGTTACTCCTCCTTTTTCCGAGCTCGGCACCCGAGCTCCTTATCCAGTCATCCTTATGGTCAAGCTCCCAATAGTATAAAGATCTCGATTCTGGGCACTACTACTCCCACCGAGCTCTAGATATTCAGCAGACAATACATCCGTAAATTATGCTAACATGGACCAGACCCTGTCCCCCCGCATCAACTATAAATAGGAGATTAACCCCCATAGGTAAAGGGTTCCATTTAACTCTCTCTTTCTCTTCTCTCTTGATTCAGAGCGACCGAACTAACTTACACATCGGAGCTTTTTCCAGGGGAGCCCGGTCCCCCCTCTGTCTCTTGTCTTATAGGTTGTAACTCAAGTACAGACAGCACCCGAGGTAGTAACCGAGCTAGGAGTACCCCCTAAGGTAGCCCTAGCATCAGTGGTACAGTGAGCGTGAACAAGCTATTCCCTAGCAAAGGTAATGAAACCTCAGGTACACCTTATAGCTCTTGCAAGAACAACACTCTAACCGTGCCCTGATTTAACATTTTGCATTATAGCGCTCGTGCACATTATAAAATTACACATATGCGGCTCACTGTGCCTCGTACACAGAGCCTTAAGATGCCTTAGCCACACAATAATTTTTTAGCACTTCAATCGTGCACCTTACAGTACTCTGGTCATGCATTGAGCTTACAGCACTTCAATCATGCACCTTACAGCATCCTGGTCGCGCATTGAGCTTAGCACTTCAATCGTGCATCTTACAGTGCCCTGGTCGCGCACTGAGCTCTTAGCTCCTTACAGCATCCTAGTTGCACACTGAGCCCTTAGCTCCTTACAATGCCTTGGTCGCGCACTGAGCTCTTAGCTCCTTTATCACACCATAGCTCATCAGCCGAGCTATCAATTACTATTTTTCATATAGCAATAAGAATCAACATTATGTATGCATTAGCACGTCAAAACAACTGAATCGAACTCATCATGAGTAAACAAGCTAATCATAATTATAAATTAAACTAAAACCGAGCAATCAAAAAAGACTCCTTTCGTTTATAATGCAGGACTATTTAGCCCATTCCTGCACATTTGTCTTATTTTATTCACAATACCAGTACTATTTAATATTTTATCATGCTTGCCTATAGTGCCTGCGCACGCATTTTGTTATAACAGCTTGTAGAAGGATGCGCACACTTGTTTAAACCGAGCATTAATGCTATCATTGTATGTTACAATTTATATTCATCTTTATAATTCTGTAAGTTCAGAGACTTTATTGTTAATGTTTACTCTATAAAAATAATTTTATTTTTTTATTACAATAATATTAATTTCTATTGATATAAATGTATATTTTAAAAAAAATTTCAAGTTTTTGTTTTATATAGAATATTTGTAAATAATATATAGATTGTTTTCCCTCACACCCTGGCCGCCGTTCAACCAACAAAGGTATATATGTGTATATATATATATATTTGATAGAAACCTTATATTTTATTAAAATATGGGAAAAGCATGCATGTGAGACGAAAATTACCCAAAAAAAGAATCCAAATCCGCACATGCCCAATCTACTAAGGTGTATATATGTGTATGATGATGATGATGATGAGGTGAATTTCAAAGACTTTCTGAGAGTCTCTTTGGTCGAGCTTAGCTGCTCCATTTCTTCTTAGAGCCTTCTGAGCACCCTTCAGTTCTTCGTCTTTGGCCTCTACAAATCTCCCTAGCTCCAGTCTTTTGGCCCTCTCCTCGTTAGCATCCTTAGCAGCTTAGGCAAAGTTGGTCGCCATGCCCTTTGCCTGATCCTCCATGGTATGGGCGAGCTGAGTGACCTACAATATTTCTTTTTGTTAGCATATATGTCAAATTTTAATGCAAGTCCAGCATTCAGATTTATACTTACTGCATGGGACATAGTCACCATCTCCCTTGATATGTCTTTCGAGCTCTTTAGCGCATTCTCGTGCCTCTCCTTTGGGATGGCTCGGTATATTTTCTAGAGTATCTTTTGGATACCAGTATTCGGCACTGAGTACAAGGTATTGTATGGACCCGCCAGCTTCTCGTTAACCGCTTTCACTAGCCGAAACATGCTATACCGACGGACTAATTGTTCTTCCACCTCTCCTTGAGGTAGGTCCTCACCTACTCCTCTGTGAAGCAACTATTTTTCTACCTCCTTTTGTAGCTCTAGCACTGGCGCCATCTTGGTGGGAAGAGCTAAGTCCATTGTAGACTCCTGCTCTCAGGTCGGACTAGTCTCAGAAGTCAACTCTCTCTGTCACTCGTAAGCGAAACTACTCCTGGCTACTCGCTCACTTGGTTGCTCACAAGCCTTCCTAGCCTTCTTCTGGGCCTCCCTTCTTGCCTCCTTTCAGCCAGACATTTGAGTTCTCTACTGGCTAATCCCAAGCCACTCTCTACACAACCAAACTATAAGTTAGCTAGACATACAAACATTAACAATTTATAAATAGAGAGAATGAGATAATTAAGTTACCCGCCTGATCCTCAGCCTGAATTTTCTTCGGAGCCTTTTCAATCGGAAAATACTCCTTTATCAATAATAGGACATTCCTCTTCCTTCTTAAAATTCCCTTTTCCACAGTTTCAAATACTACAAGCCCTTCCTCGCTAAGTTTTCCTCTTGGCACTTGTTTACCACTAGGGTTGACCCACCATATGTTCCTGCAACCAAACCCATCAGGCTTTTTCAAAATAAAAAATCAATCCTTCCAGGCTTTCATTGAGTCTAGTTTCCCTGAGAACAAACTCGGCCTTGACCTTCCCTATAGGTATAAGAAGTCTTCGTCTACTCACGGGCGTATCCTGAGCACGCTGAAGGCACTCAGCATGCACGGAGTAGGCACTGCCCTAAGCAAACAGCACAAAATCTCAAACCCAGTAATAGTCTTCTAGGCGATGGGGCTGAGCTAACAGGGAGCAATCATGTGGTATCGCAGAAAGGTCAGTGGGGAGAGGCATAGAGGAAACCGCACCTCCGACCTCAAATCCTCTTTAAAAATAGTTAGCTGATTTTTCAGGCAGTGTATCATAGGCTCGAACATCCTCCCTAGGAACGAGCATCTTGTATTCTTCTAGTATTTGATATTTCTTTCGGATCTCCACCAGGTTTATCTCTGTCACTGAGGATCGGATATCCCTTACCCGAGTTTTCTCTGAGCTCAGATTCACTGGTACTTTGACTACATCATCTTCGTCCTCCTCATTAATTAGTCTAAGGTGCCTAGCATTTTACTCAGTATGCTCAATCATGGCTGATCTAGCTTCATCTTGAGCCCCTTCCTGATGATGAGTTCCCTCACCCACATTGCTTGGAGAGCCCATCTCTCCCGCCTCCTCAGGCAAAGTTGAACTGACTATCACTCACACAATATTTGCTACTAAAAACTTGAATAAAAAATGTAAAGCATAAACTTAAAACTAACCTCTGAAACTAAGCTCTTCAGCCTTCACTAGTCAAACGAATCGAGCTCCTCTCTTTTGAATCGTGTACCAAGTGCCGTCTCACTGCCCTCTATTTATAGTGTTCACTTTGACCATATGAACCGACGTTCCTCTTTAATTCCGTAGATATTACGTCTTTCAGTTTTCGTCCAATTGTTACCTCAGTTTTCGAAGCGTCACTTCTCCTCTCCATGACATGTATCCTTCTAGACTTTTCATCGACTCCTTAACATAAATGCCATGACTTTTCATCTTTGCGCTCTTTAAGCGCTCATTTCCCAAGCTTCTCAAGTTCTCAGTTTTTTGTAGCTCTTGTCGAGCTTGACTTATCTGTTACAAGCTTTAGTTTAACATAAATGTCAAATGACCAGTGGGGGACTAATGATAGTACCCCACTCACTGAGCTCTTTTCCGAGCTCCACACTAGATCATTGTATATTGTGATACAATATTTACTTCATGAGTCAACACATACACTTCCTACCAAGCTCTTATCCATGACTTTGACATAAATGTCAATGATTTGCGAAGGACTATTGATGCTACTCCTCATTTTTTCGAGCTTGGCACCCGAGCTCCTTATCCGGCCATCCTTATGGTCGGGCTCTCAATAATATGAAGACCTCAATTTCGGGCACTGCTGGTCTCACCGAGCTTCAGATGTTCAGCAGACAATACATTCGCAAAATTGTGCTAACATGGGTCAGACCATGTCATCCTACATCAACTATAAATAGGAGATTAACCCTCACAGGTAAAGGATTCCATTTCACTCTCTCTTTCTCTTCTCTCTTGATTCAGAGTGACCGAACTAACTTAAGCATTGAAGCCTCCTCCATGGGAGGCCGGTCCCCCCTCTTTCTCTCTTGTCTTACAGGCTGTAATCTGAGCACAGACAGCACCTGAAGTAGCACCCAAGCTAGGAGTATCCCTCTGAGATAGCCCCAACATCAATTAGTATCACAACACGCATTCTAGTGATGGTGAAGAATTTATAATGAGCATTACTAATTAATATCAAAGGCCAATTTTTATTTTTTTTTTCTCTGAATTTGATTAATTTAAAGATAAGGTGATGAGAGCTACCAAATGGTAATGGCATTTATTTCCTCCTAAAGGCAAAACACTTAGAATAAAAGGTTAAGTGAAAAGGTAAATATAAATCAAGTTTTTGGTATTATTAATTAAAACATAAATGCGAATAACAAAAAAAGTAAAAAGAGAGAAAAATTTTAGAAAGTAAAAAATTATGGTGTAATAGAGAGAAAACAAATATTAATCTAATTATTTTATTTCTGTTGAGTAAAAAAATGATTTAATCTTTGATTAATTTCATTTGTAATTTCAATTTCAATTTCAATTAACTCATATAACTTCAGTTCAAATTTTAAATTAGGAGAAAATTAATGAATAAATTAATATTATAGGCAAAATTATTATAAAAAAAAACGGAAATTTTGGATTCTTTTGGGTTATTAGTGTCATACCCAATTATTGATTTACTTTGGTTACTTCATTTATGCATAAAATGTATTTTAGAATTTTCTATTTTTAAATCGAAAAATGCATTAATTGTAATTTGCATAATATTTTGATTAAATGAAGCTCACAACTTATGTAAAACTAAACAAAATTTAGTAGATTATTTCTATTAATTTTTCAAGTCATGTCATTTTGTGTGTATCAAACTCTTTTACCTTTTTCTTGTTCTATATAGTTTGAAGTTCCAAACTAATTATTATATTCCACTTGTTTAAATTGTTGATTTTGCAAAAAAAAAATATTCTATTTATATTTTTATTTTATAAAATCAATAAAAATTAATTAATTTTTTTAATTATATCATTATTATTGATGAATTAATTGATAAAATGACAATAGAATATTTTTAAAATTAATTATTTAATAGAAGACATAGTTCATTTAATGTAATTTTATATAATATTAAAAAAATTTAATAATTTTTTAAATAAGTATGCATGAATTGAAAAAATAATCTTAAACACTATCGTTAACCGTATAATGGCTATAGGAGACCTATTAGATTATTTCACCTCTACTTTGGTCCTTAAAAATAATTGCAAACATAAGAACTTAAAAGTAAAAAAATGATAACTCTTCTTTTTCTTTTATTAACTTTTTTCTTCATAACAAATAATTAACATTAATTTTAATGGGAAATATTATTTGAACAAAAAAAATTGTACAAAATTTACAAAATTGAAATCTTGAAACTATAAAATTGCAGAAACAACCTTGATTCTCTTAAACACTCTCTCTTTAATTATTTTCTTTCATTCCGGATAACAAATTAATTTCTTTCTTAAAAGAAATGGCCTAGTCTAATTAATAGCCAACTTTCCTTCATATTGCTCAATTTATTTTTGAGCAACTTATAGTCATCCTCTATTTAGTATCACTCTTTTTTCTTTTTATTGTTTTAATCTTTTAAGAAACTAGGCATCTCTAATTGAATTTTAAATTTATTTATTTTAATATAACTAATGTGAAATTCATTTAGCATACTAAAAAAATTATGTTCAAATAAATTTTGTATTTTACACAAAATAATATCTAAGACAAATTAAAAAAACTAAAAAAATAATTATAAGATGACGAGCTATTAAATTTATTTAACAATCTAATAAAATTTATTTTTTTTTTGTTTTAGAATATAATTGTAATAAAAGTTTAAATTATAATAAAATCATATATTTTTTTAAAAAATAAATTATAGTCAAAATTCTCTTCAACATTTTATTTATATAAATCATATTAGGTAATGTTTGGTTTGGGATGGGTTTCAAAATTATTTCATTTGATAAAATAGATAGAAAAATGAGATTTTCATTATTCTAAGAAATGAAATGTGCTATTTCATAGTTTCCCTCCATATTTGTTATGAAAATAAAATATTAAAAAATCAAATATTATATAGCATATATCATTATCAAAAAATTACTGAAGTAAAAAATTTAGGTAACTATAATGTTTTAGAATTTAAAAATAATTTTAAAACTAACTCGTGATTGAGCTATAATAATGATATATTAAATCAACTATTAAAAATTCTTTTACATTTTAAATAAAATTTACATTTATTAATGTTATTTTTATGGTCCTTTTGGTTTATTCATATATAATAAATTTGACCTATATATATATATTATTTATATCAATAAGAATAATAATAACATATAATACATATTGAAATTTTTTAGATATTAAAATAATTCAAAATAAATATAAAAAATAATAAGAAGTGAAAATAACGAATTAATTTAATTGAACCAATAATTAGTTTGATTAGTTTGACATAATTTTATTTTATTGTAGTTTTATTTAAAAATTTGAAAAATTCAAGTTTTAGCTTTTGATTGGAGTTGATTCGGTAATTAAATTTAATATTTACCTTTAGGCACCATATTAATTAAAAACAAGTATAAAAATTAATTATGTCTTTGATCATATTTACTTAAAAAAAATTACATAAATAAATATAAAGATAATAATAAAAATAATAAAAGCATATAATACATATCAAATTTTTATATATTTAGTAATTTAAAATAAATGTTTTTAACCTGAAAAAATATTTTAAAAAGTGAAAGTAAAAGATAAACCTAATTGAATTAATAATTAGTTCGATTTGTTTGGTCTAATATTATTTTAGCATAACTTTATTTAAAATTTCAAAAGGTCAAATTTTAGTTAATGAAATGTAATTTAATTTAATAATCGAATATGATATTTACTTTCAGAATGCATATTAATTAAAAAATATAATTAAAGAACAATTATGTGTCCCATCTTATTCACCTTAAAAAAATTAGATAAGTACAAAAATAATAATATGAATACTAATAATAGCATATAATATAAATCAAAATTTTATATATTTAAGTAATTTAAAATAAATATAGGAAGCAAAAATAAAAAAATCTAACTAAATTAATAATTCTTATTTTAGTATAATTTTATTTAAAATTTTAAAAAGTTCTAAGTTTTAATTTTTAATTCGATTTGATTCAATTTAAGGTTGCATATTGATTAAAAAGTATGAATAAAAACTAATTACATATCTAATCTTATTTATTTGAAAATTTTAAATAAATAAGTATAAATATAATAGTAAGAATAATAATAGCCTATAACATAGATAGAAGTTTTATACATTTAAGTAATTTAAAATAAATATTTTTAATTTATAAAGATATAAATAATAAAAAGTGAAAATAAAAAAAAATTAACTCTTATTGAATTAAAAATTAATTCGATTCATTTGGTTTTATGTTATTGTAGTATAGTTTTATTTAAAATTTTAAAAAAATTCTAACTTTAGTTCAATAAATGAATATGATATTTATATTTAGATGCATATTAGGTTAGAAAAAATCAAATTAAAATGAGCACAATTAAATCTATTAGCTTTAGCCACATTTTATTTTTGCATAAAAATATGACTTTTAGTTTTTTAGTCAAATTTAATTTAATTGAGGATATTTAAATTTATTATTCAGAAATTAAGGGATCAAAAGAAAAAAAATTCTATTCAAGGGAAGAAAAAAAAATTAATTGAATTAATATTTATGTAAGAGAGAAACAATTAATTTGGTTTGAATTTTAAGAATATTAAAAAAACATAATTTTAAATGTGGGTAATATGGCGATTTTCAAAGAAAGGACATTTTAGTAATTTGATATTCAGTTTTAACATTTTGTATACAAAAATTTTGTATAAATAGCAATACCCAATTCAAATATCTTACTTCAAAAAAAAAAATAACTTTAATATATACATATATATGTATGTATAAGAATTGCATAATTTATTCTCACGTCATTCAATTTGAAAATTTAATATTAATTGATTTTAATTAATTCAATATCATTTTAATAAATAATTAATTAAATTTGATAAATTATCTATTAATTAGAACAAGATAATATTTATTTTTGTGGGATCATGAGTTCATAATGGTTAATGAATTAATAGACATATGTAACTACATACTATGGGTTTTGTAAGTTCCTTTTCATGTTATGAAATAATAATATACAATTATTATTATGATTTATTTTAATTTTTTAATTCATAAAATAAAAAATAATTAGTTTTAATAATGATTATTAAATTATATAAAAAAATTAAATGACTAAGGATAAAAATATTACAATTTTTTCATGATATTTCTTATAGTTTAAAATAAGATGTTATATATATATTTGCAAAAAAAAAAATTATTTCTTGTTTTATTTTATTAAAATATATTATTGAATTATGACAAATAAGAAAGATTAAAGGTCATTATATACTCAAATATGAATACAAGAAACATTTAAAAAATAATTAATTAAAGTAATTAAGCATTTAATTATGAGAAGTAGGAAAAATAACCTGAAAGTTAGGAGGTTTTAAGCACATTGGATTGTAGAAAAGTGTTTTTGTCTCCTAAAAATTTTATTGTCTACCAGACATGCTCTAAACAAAATCATTGCTTACTCACTACGACTGTAAATTTTTTTTTTCTTTATTTTACCACTAACAAAACAGTAAAATTAATGGGTGGTCAATTAAATGATTGAGATTAAAAACATTTATACATTTCAAAAGAAAATGACCATAAAGGGTAACTTTGAATTTTATAATATTTTGCTGTATTAAAGATAAAGACTCAAGGAGAAAAAATAAATTAAGATAAGACACATTGAAAATGATAGAAATAATTGAAGCAAAGTGGCATTAGTGTAAAATGGTGGACTTCATGGTGGTGGTAGTGGTGGTGGCGGCGCGGCGGCGGCGGTGTGGTGGTGGTGGAGGAGGTCATTGGGAAGCGTGTCGGCTGAATGTAGAGGGTTTCATATTCAAATATTGGGACTGGTGCCAAATAAGAACAACAACAAACATCAAAATTAATTGTTTTTGGGGACCAGATCTGCACGTGAGACGAGACTTTGGCACGTGTAGTGCAGAAGGACAAAAGAGTTTTACTGTTTGTTGCTAAACCTCTGTGTATATACGACTTGCCTGTGAGTAATTGAAAATGTGATAGGAAAAGAAAATTCAATGAATAAAACTATTTATTGTTTTTTTTAAATATTAAAACACAAATCTTAAGGTTGATCTTTACCAAATGAAATTTTTTATTTATTTTAATTATTACTAATTAAATATCAGTTGAATATAGAAAAATGTTTATGAATTTATTAAGAGTAAAAATATTCTAAGATAATTTAAGTGAAAAAATAACTTTCAATATTCATATTATATGAAAAATGTTTTTATTAAGAAATTTTTTGAGGTAATTATTGTTATCTAAATTAAAATAGACTCCTTTATTAATCTATCTTAATTTATATTATTGATAAACACACTTCTATTTTATAAATTTTTTTTTTAAAAAAAATATAAATTATATATATTTATCTATTATATTCTTATTTAATATAGACATATTTATTTAATATTTTTAATAAATAATTTTAAATATAAATTTAATAAAAATTGATATATTAAATAATTTATTAAAATAATAAATAAATTATGAACTAAAATAAAATATATCAATTAATATAAAATGGAAAAGAATGTATTTAATAATTGTTTTTAAGTAATTGTACAAAAAAAAGTTATTTTTAAGCAAAAGTTGAATATTTTTTATTTTATTTTAAATATTTGTGTAAAAAAAATTATTTTATTTTAAGTGTTTAATTAATGAAAGAAAATAAATGAGTGAGAAAGATAAAAAAATATATTAAAAAATTATAATAAAATTTTAAAAAATATATAATAGTTAATTATTTTTTTAATTTATATGTATAATTTTTGTATAATATTTAAAATGAAATGAAAAAAATATGTGGCAGTATTTGACAAAAAAAAAAGAAAAGAAAAGAAAAAGAGGGAGCTGTTGTTTTGCCCATGATAAATTATGAAAATTGAAAAATTAAAAAAAAAGAAAAAAAGGAAAGAAAATCGTATTGATTGACAACACATCCACTGACTGTCTTATGATTTCAAAGGCCATCGATTTGACGTTTGACTTGTCTTTTCACTCTCCCTTTCACTTCCCCACACTCACTCTTCTTTTTATTCGCTCTACTCGCTACTACATAATACTTTATTATTATTATTATTATTATTATTATTATTATTTCAAAACCAACAACACTTATTTTCTTTTTATTTGTTTCATTCCCAATTTTAAGTATATTTGTCCTTATGACTTTATTGTTATATCAATCTTTCCCTATATATATAGACTTTTGTTATACACATGAATTGCCTCAATTACCTTTTCTTTTTATTTATATATTATCATTTGAAATTCAAAATTGATATTATGAAAAATAAATGAAAAAAAAGAAGATAAGTTGGGGAAGTAAATTTTCCAATGAAATTGCTGTACCATACCTATGATGGTGATATGTCATAATTTCACATAGAATCTATACTTAGTTTCAAGTTTGGCTTTGAATATATAATATAATATAATAGATCTGCCTGTGCAAAAGTTGGATTTATTACTTCTACCCAAGTACTTGTAAATTTGGACAAACTTGTAGAATATTTATTGACTAATATTTAGTTAAGTTAATCTTTGTTAACTAATTCACATGAATGATTCCAAATACAATAGGCTTGAATTATTGTGGTTAGGCATCAATTGGCCTCAATTGATTTTATTTTTCAAAAAAAAAGGAAAGTGATAGATAATTTTAAATTCTTGCATATACTTCCAAATTAATAAGTTGCACATTGCCATTGGTGTAAGTTAAAAAAGAATGATAGTGAATTCAATATACCGTTAAGAATGTAAATCATCTCCATAATATGATTAGTTTTTTTTTTAATTTTTTTAAAAATGTGAAAATTTATAAATTTTTAATTTGAGTTTTTTATTATGAATATATAAAATATTTATACCAATTGTATAATTTAAATTTTTCCTTTCACCTCATAAGGAAAAAAAATTAATATATAATAGATTTTTTCCCGTTCCTTTCTCAAATATTAAATAGTAAGTAATTATTATAATTTGAAAAAAGAAAAAGATAATAAAATGTCATTTTCAATGTGATAAAGACAGAGGGTGCATTTAGCATTTTTATTTTGTGTTAACTTCATTTAATATTGTGTTAACTTAATTTAATATGATCTAAATACTTCCTTTTTATTTTAAACATTTATTTAAAGTCCTCTTTAGCTGGCTGAGTGGTGAACATGGCTTTACCCAAATTACTAAACATTGTTGATACTCCATTACTAATAATTAAGCATTAAAATAACTAATAAAGCAATAATCATGATGAATTCCATAAATAAAAAAATTTTTAAAAAAATTGTTTGCCATAAAAGGATAGCGGCGTTCTTAATTCTTAAATCATAAGAGGAAGAAAAATTTATAAGATTGCCATATTAGGAAAGAATAATCAAAAATCAAATGCTTTCCCTTAATTAGCACTTTAGTGCACAACAATAGTTTTCATTTCATTAATTAATATTATCATAATACCCCCCTTGTTATGGTATCATTTTTCAATCTCATTCTCATGTGAACTTTCCTTCAATATAGTGTGGTCCTCTTCTACTTTTTGTTTGTTTTCTCCCAAAAAGGTTGATTAATTTCCATTTTCTTCTTTTTTTCCCCTATATATTATCACGAGTTCTTATTTTTATAAATTTAACTTGCCTTAAATTAATAAATAATATAAAAATATAAATATATATTAAATTTATTAATCAATACAATCTTAAATTGGCACTTATAAAAAAATTGATGATATAAATTTATTCATATCTATATGATTCTAGAAGAGTTGATTAAAACATGATAAAAAATTTTAAAAATATATATAACCAACAAATTCTAAACAACTATACAAGGATGACAAAGAGCCAGAGTATTTTCAGATATTCGATTTGCTCTTATTTGTTTATATAAAGTGTGAGCAGC
Source organism: Garcia nutans (assembly GCA_947685225.1). Taxonomy (NCBI): domain Eukaryota; kingdom Viridiplantae; phylum Streptophyta; class Magnoliopsida; order Malpighiales; family Euphorbiaceae; genus Garcia; species Garcia nutans. The sequence continues at coordinate 5,858,474 of CANTUV010000024.1, read as the reverse complement.
TTATAAATAGATTTAGATGAACATAAACAGTGTTTTCACTACTAGTAGCAAAATCAAATAGAGTATATATTCATATTTTTGGAATGGATACCCACTGCTCAAATTTAATTATATAATAGGATTTATATTAGTTGTGTTGCATTGAATTTTATTTATTATATTATATTATATTATATTTTAATTATAAATTATGTGATATGAAATTATTTTAATAAAATTATATTATTGTTAAATTTTTATTTGTAATTATTTGATTAAAAAATTATAACTGTATAATTTAAAACATATGCAAGATCCAAAATAACTTATAAGAAACCATATTAATAAGAAATCTTGGATATAAAACATATGTTTGAAGAAGAAACCTCTTCATAAGGCCTCTTCGATATGTTCTTTTGTTATGTTCTTCCATTCTTCACCAGCAATCTTTGCTGCTTGCTAAAATCCCCAATTTCAAACTCTCATATGAAATTAATATAAAAAATTTGAATGTTACAAAGAAATCATGGATAAGGATCTTTAATTACCTCTAGAACATTTTTTTTTTCCACAAATAGAGTAGCCCTTCTTGATAAATTATGTGTTATAATATGTTGATAATGTGTAATTACTTTTATGTACATAGTATATTAGGGTTATATTTTTTGTTAGTCTTAGTAGGAGGGTATTATAGTCATTGATCATCTTGTATATAAGGAATATGATGATGTAAAATCTGATTCCAGAACATTTCATTCAATAAATTCAGTATTCTTTCATCTTTCTCGCTTACATTTTCTCTCAATCATTAAACCCTAGTTGTTGATTTTACATGGTATCAAAGCACAAGCCTGTAAGATCGAGTTTAAAATGAGTGTTCTCTGGTTGAATATGAGTTTAATGATGTTGATTTCACCAATATTGTTTCTATTTCTCATTGATTTTTAGGTTTTCCTTTCATCGACAATTTTTTCTTGCTCTCCTCGAAAGATCGTCATGAAAATGGTGAATTTTTTTGGTTTGTATGATTTTTTCTCTTCTATGTCCCTGTGACTCTAAGCATACAAGTGATAATTAGTCTGTCGTGTTTAGATCAAAGGTTCTAAATAGTTGATTTGCTGTTTTTTTTTTACTTCTCATTTTGATCTCGTTCCAGATTTGTTGTTTTATCACCAGATCTACTTTCTTTGTGTGATTGCTTTTGAAATCTGTTCATTTTTTATGAGAAAAGAGTTGCTTTAAACTCAATGGGTATCCTGATTGGTATTTTGAGGGTAAGAGGGCTGCTTCAAAGAGGCAGAGGCAGACTCGATTTGTTGCTCAAGTAGAGCAACTTGCTTTGGTAGGAGAAGTGTCTCAACCATATTCTTCAGATGACCTTACTGCTACCATTACCTCGGTGGTAGAAAAGATACTTAAAGGTAAAGGCATTACAGAATTTGCTTCTGTGAACTGTGTTACCTATATAGGTATTGTTCAGCTACTCAATTCTGTATTTGATTGTGTTTTTGGTAGTTTTTGGATAATAGACTCAGGAGCTTCATGTCATATGAGTTTTGCTGATAATAACATGACTAATTTGGTTAGACTTAATCCATCAGCCATTTTTCAACTACCTGATAAAACTACTACCTCAGTACATTTTTCTAGAACCATTACACTTAGTCTAAATCTAATTCTTAAAAATGTTTTACTTGTTTCCAAATTTAAATACAACCTTATTTCAATAACTCAATTAGTTTCAGACTAAAATATTAGAGTCTTTTTTTACAAGACACATTGTCTTTTACAGGACCCTTTGACTGAAAAGATCATTTTTATTGGTAAGTCTCATGCTCAATTGTACATCCTTGATAATAATAGTTTCCTAGTAAGTACCATTTGTTTCATTCAAAATAAAGATTCTATTACTATCAGTAATAAAGATTTTGTTAGTCCTCAATCTTGTATGATGAGTTCTATCAATAAAGTCAATAATACTTTCTCTACTTCTTCCATTTCCTTTGATCTAATTCACAAAAGATTAGGTCACCCTTCTAATGACAAAATTAAACATTTACCAATTTAGATTTTTGATTCTTCATCTTCTTCTTCTGTGTGTTCTGTTTGTCCTTTGTCTAAACAACATAGATTGCCTTTTCTAGATAGTGTCACAAACTCAACATTCATTTGATCTTATTCATGTAGATCTTTGGGGTCCTTATAGTACTACTTCTTTAGCAAAAGCATAGTATGTCCTTACCATAGTTGATGATTTTAGCCAATCTACTTGGACTTTCTTACTCAAGCATAAGTCAAAAGTGTTTGCTCATCTTAAACACTTTATTTCTTATGCCACCACTCAATTTTCTAGATCTGTTAAGATAATTCAAACTGATAATAATACATAATTTTTTAATTCTTAATGTCAATAATTATTTGCTAATCTTGGCATCATTCATCAAAAAATTACACTTTACACTCCACAAAAAAATAGTGTAGTTGAAAGAAAATATAGACATCTATTGGAAGTAGCTAGGTCTTTAATGTTTAAGGCTAACTTGCAAAAACATTTTTGGGGTGATTCCATTCTTACTGTTACTCATATTATCAATAAATTGCCTACTCCTGTGCTTAATTGGAAAACATCTTATGAATTGTTATATAATGAATTACCTAGCTATTCTCACTTGAAAGTTTTTTGGTTTTCTCTGTTACTATAATAATACTAAACTCCATAAAGACAAATTTGAACCCAGAGCTTTTAAGTGTGTTTTCATTGGATATATTCCTGGTCAAAAAGCATATAAGCTTTATGACTTATAGTCTCATTGTATCATAATATCTAGAGATGTTGTTTTTTTATGAGCTCAATGTCCATATAAAAATATTTCTTCTTCTTCTACTTCTACTCCTATTTTGCGTATTATTTCTCTTGATTGTTTGGATCCTGTTTCTGATCCTATTTCTGTTTATGATCTTCCTTCTGAATATGTGTCTTCTCTTCCTCCACCTTTGTCTTCACCTTCTATTGTTTCTCATAATACAAGGTCTACTGATTGTGCAATCTCAGTTTCTAACAGTGACAATGACAATACTGCATTAATTCCTTTACCTAGACAAAGTACTAGACCTAAAACTAAACCTAAGTGGTTAACTGATTTTGTCTCTAATGTTATATTTCTCCTTCTACCCATTTTTCAACTCCATACCCTATTAATCCTATACTTGATTCTTTCCTTCCTTTTATTGACAAAACTCATTTAGATTTTATAGTAAATGTTTCTATTACTTCATAACCCAAAAATTATCGTCAGGCCAAGGATGATTCTAATTGGATTGAGGCTATGCAAAAAGAAATAGTTACTTTGCAATAGAATTTTACTTGGTAGGTCACTGATTTGCCTACAGGTAAAGTTCTCATTGAGCGTAAATGGGTTTATAAGATAAAATATAAACTTGATGGCACTTTGGACATATATAAGGCTCGGTTAGTTGCCAAAGGTTATAACTAGGTTATAGGAGTGGATTATTATGATAGTTTTTTACCAGTAGCTAAACTGGTTACTGTCAGACTCTTTTTTAGCTGTGGCTACAATTAAACATTGGGTCATTCATCAGTTGGATATTAATAATGCTTTTTTGCATAGTTTTTTGCATGAAAAAATTTATATGGTTTTACCTGTTGGTTATAGAGTCACCGGTGAAAATAAAGTGTATAAGCTTAAGAGGTCCCTTTATGGCCTCAAACAAGCTTTCAGACAATGAAATCTTGAATTTAAAGCTATACTAAAGAAATTTGGCTTTATCCAGTCCCCAAATGATCACTGTTTGTTCACTAAGTCTGATGGTTCTGTGTTTTTGGTCCTTATTCTATATGTTGATGATATACTCATCACTAGCAATGATGAAGCTGATATCTTGTCTGTTAAGAAAGATTTGGATGATGTTTTTACTATAAAAGACTTAGGCCATGCTAAGTATTTTTTGGGTTTGAAAATTCATATAACATATAAGGGTATGTATTTTAACCAGATGAAATATATTCTAGATATTGTATCAGACACTGGCTTATCTGGATGTAGACCAGCCAAGACTCCTTTGCCTCCTGGCTTAAGGTTAACTGATGAGTCTATTTGGTTTTTTTTTCCTGAACCAGATAAGTTTAGGAGACTGATATGCAGATTACTATACTTGAACCTTAGCAGACCTGACATTTCTTTCTCTACACAGCAGCTGAGCTAGTACATGAATGCTTTTAGGCATTCTCATTGGGATGCAGCCGTACATATTGTGAGATACCTTAAAGGTACTCTTTCTTCAGGGCTGTTTTTTCATGTAAATTCCACTATGTCTTTAAGGGCTTTTTGTGATGTTGATTGGGGAACATATGCTTTGACTCAAAAATCTATTACTGGTTTTTGTATTTTTTTGGGTTCTTGTTTGATTTCTTGGAAAACTAAGAAGCAAGTTAGTGTGGCTAAATCTTTAGTTGAGGCTGAATACAGAAACATGGCAACCACTGTTTGTGATCTTCAATTTCTTACTCATCTGCTCAGAGATTTTGGCTTGCCAGTTTTACTATCTATTTTACTACATTGTGATAAGCAGGAAGCCTTACACATTGCTGCCAATCCATTGTTTCATAAGAGGACTAAACAATTGGATATAGACTGTCATATAGTTTGGAACAAGTTGCAAGAAGGTTTTATTTCTACTACTTATATTTGTTCTAAACTTCAGCTTGCAGATTTTGTTCGCCAAATCCTTATCTGTTATTGCTCATCATTCTTTGATGCCCAAGATGGGATTGCTTCATCAATCTCCATCTTGAGGGGGGGGGGGGGGGGAGTGATAAATTATGTATTATAATATGCTGATAATGTATAATTGCTTTTATGTACATAGTATATTAGGGTTATATTTTCTGTTAGTCTTAGTAGGAGGGTATTATCGTCATTGAGCATCTTTTATATAAGGAATATGATGATGTAAAATCTGATTCCAGAACATTTCATTAAATAAACTCAGTATTCTTTCATCTTTCTCTCTTACGTTTTCTCTCAATATGTAAACCCTAGTTGTTGATTTTACACTTCTCTTATTAGAGATCAGGAAAAAAGTTGACACGTGATGCTTTGGTTTTAATGGATATTTTTCTTTCTTGCATATAAAGATGAAATAAATTATTAATTATATGGTCAAGAAGAAGGTAGAGACACAAAGAGGATAGTGGGATTTAGGGATCTTGAGAAGGGTACATTTAGGGCTTTAATTCTATTAACATTGTGTAAATTAAATGTTTTTTTCTAACTATAGTTGTTTGATTTTTTTTTATTTTTTTTAACTTAATGTTACCACATCAACTATGAGTTAATGGTTTTTTTCTTCAATTAATATAAGGGATTAAATGGTAGGCTTTAGAGAATGGAGTGTCTAATTAATCCCAAAATTACTTCAGAGGCTAATATCTATACCTTCGCAAAAACATTAGATGCCTATTCATACCTTATCCCTCTAACAAATGACAAATTTAGCTTTTGAAAGTAAAAAAAAAAAAAAACAAAGCTTTCATGCATACATAAAAGTACAAACTTCTTTTTTTTTTTTCTTAACCTATGATAAAATTCATTATTAATTGTTGATCATTGATAAAACTACTCATGATATAAAGGTTTTTCATATACAAAATGACATAATTTTTCTCGAAGAATTTTGATATATATTTGAAGAATGATGGTGAGATATTTTATGTGGATGGCACTAAAATTGACAAAAGTTGTTCTCAAAACATTTTAAGTTTATCTTAAGAAATTCTACCTTTTCTAATTAATGTGATGCCAATTTTTCCTTTAATACAAATGAATTCTCTTTAAAAATGGATTTTGATTATAGATTTTAAGTAATGTGTCCATTTTTTTTATTACTGAATTAATAGAATTTGAGTGTGTTTTTTTTAATTATGAATTGATGTTTTATTTTCGGATTATTTTAAATGTGACTTTAGTAGTGGATTATTGAGAAGTTAATGTGGAGTTAGTTTTGCATTGCTGAAATTGATTTTATATTTTTGTTTAATAATATTCACATTTTTACTAGCACTTTCAACTGAAAACTAGAATTCTTGATTTTTTTTTAATTTTGAAATTTGGAGATTATTTCTGGAGAATGAATATTAAAACACATTAGCAATATTTTCAACTTGAATAATTTATAAAAATCAATATATCAGTAATTTATCAGGTAAAATAACATCTCTCAATAAATATCATTGATTTGAAGCAAAATGCATGATTTATTAACTCTTTAATATTTTAAAAAGTTTATGATAAAAATGAAAAATATGCTAAAGTTCATGTATTTTTTATAATTAATTTATTTTTTTATCCATTTCAATAGTCCATGTTAACTAATAAAAATTTATATGTTAATAATTTCACAAATCAAATACTTTTTCTATAAATATGATAAAATTAAAATAAAGTGTATAATTCATATGCTCTTTTGATACTTAGAATTTAAAAATTCATGACAAAATTTAAAAAAAAATGCTAAAGTTCATTTTTAATTAAACCTAAATATTTTATTTAAATTCAAAAATATAATATAATTTAAATTCAAAAAATTATATATTCTATATTTTATTTACTATTCATTCTATAATTTATTTTTATAAAAAGAATCATACTTCCATCAAAAGACAAATTCCTACTTCGGAAAATATTCATTGAATTGTTGTTAATAATTTATAAGGTTATCTAATGCCCAATTGGCCAATTCAATTTGGTAGGCATGCAGTAAGTAGGTATTTATTTCAAGATCTTACATGCCAAATATTTTTTGTTCTTTTTTTTTTTTAATTTGCTTTCATTAATAAAACTGTTTTGGCAGGGAAATAATTAATTTTGTACCTCAACTGCCCTCTTTTTTCCTTTTTATTTTTCTTTACTGCAGGCATCAAATATCATTATTCATGCGTGATTCTTGGGAACAATTAAAATTATTATGCTGAATTAATTTTTTTATTAATTTAAAAAAAAAAACTAAATCATTTTATTTTTTTGACAGTACTATTTTTTATTTCTCTATAAAATACATTAATAATGATTTTTCTAGCTCATAATTCTAAAAACAAACTTAATTTGGTGGCCCAGTGATTAAAAAAAATTCTAACAATTTGTTTTTTTTTCCGTTTTTTCCAAGAAAAGTTTGACTTTTTCAATTTTATCTCAAGTTCATAATCTAGTTCTAATTGTATGTAAATGAGAGAAATTGATTAAACTTGAAATTAGAAAATAATACAATTATATTGCATAATTGAAATAAATAATAATTTTAACTTTTTTTAATCTTTGCAACCATCCATCATATTTTTTTCGCCTTCTTTATCTAAATTAATAATTATAGAGAAAGAAACCTAATTATTTTGAGATGAGAATCATGTTGTAGGCAGAACGGTTAGATTTCTTAAATTGAAAAGGAAAGAGGAGAAAGAAAATAAAAGAAAATAATGATTTTTTTGGAAGTGACAATAATTACAGAGAGGAATATTAATATATTTATTCATTTAAATAAAGAATATAACATAATATTCAAAATTTCAGTTTTGGGTAATTTCAAAATTGATAAAATTGAATCGACTCAAATAGCTTCAGGTTAAATATGATTAGCTCTGATATCATTATTAGAAAAAATTTATACAATTAAATATTGCAATAGCTCAAAGACCTTATGTAAAACGCTAGAAAACCATAGAAAAATTGAAAAATAAATTCAGAAGCATATCTAAATCCATGATAATTGATTGCTTAGATTGAATATTTCTGAGTTTTAATTTGTCGTATTATTGTATTTACTTTGAATAAACAAATAAATACTGAGATATCAAATTTTAGTTATTTTGTCATAAAATAAAACAACATCATCTAAAATAGTAAATAAGGACATAATATAAATTAGGTGTCGCACATTAAATTAAATTTGATGACAATCAATATCAGTAAAAAAAAAATGTAATTTTGACAAAGTAGGGAATGGTTGCAATCATTGATTAAGTCAAGTGAGGCAATTAGTTAAATTTCAAGATTATGTGTGGAATAAATCTTCACCATATCACTGCTACCCAAATACTTAATTTTTATAAAATAAAATAAAATGAAAAAATATGAATATACATATATTTTTATGGTCCAAATAAAAGGTGGTGATGGAGCGCACGTAAAAAAGTCAAAACCATGTCTGTATATACACATACATAAATACATACATATATATATATATACATATATATACACACACACACACACATACATATACATATAATAGCAGGCAGGAAGGAAGAAGTGAGAATACACTGGGCAAATGCTGAATAAGACTTGCGCCAAATTCACTTAACTTCATACAATAGGAATTCATTTTTTACTTAAATTTTCGACGCCTTCTTTTTGGCATTGATTCTATTTTTTCTTTTCTATATAAATAATTTTATTTTTTTTATTACAATAATATTAATTTCTATTGATATAAATGTATATTTTTAAAAATTTTTCAAGTTTTTGTTTTATATAGAATATTTGTAAATAATATATAGATTATTTCCCCCCGCACCCTGGCCGCCGTTCAACCAACAAAGGTATATATATATATATATATATTTGATAGAAACCTTATATTTTATTAAAATATGGGAAAAACATGCATGTGAGACGAAAATTACCCAAAAAAAGAATCCAAATCCGCACATGCCCAATCTACTAAGGTGTATATATGTATATGATGATGATGATGATGAGGTGAATTTCAAAGACTTTAAATTTGGGTTTGGATACAATTCATGCTAACTCAGCTACCTGCAAGACAGCTCGAGTTCTAGAGAAAAACTTCAATGCCTAGGTTATTTTGAAGTTTTTGAAAATTTTGAATTTAAAAGAGATGCTATGATATTGGATTTGTAGTTTAGCAATGTATTATTTATATTATAATAATATTGGAGATTAAAATTTTAATTTATTATAGCCTTTATACCCCTTTTAAAAGGAAAATTATTAAGATTTAAACTTCTAATACTTAAGCAATGTGCTATGTATATTTTAAACTATTTAAATGCTCTTTTGGACACTATATTAAAAATGGCCTAATCTTAATTACCTTTCGCAAACAATATACGATGATTAAAATAATAACAGTTGGAGCCATTGAAAAATTTAAACTTAAGCCTACTTCGTTTACCTATCATTTATCAATAATTCAGGATTGCAAGAATTGACTAACCATTTCCACAAAGGTTAGTAGAAACAGTTCTAAGTCCATTTCAAAAATCCTGTCAATTTTCAGGAGTAATTGACAGGAGTATCCAATTATATAAAATTCAAAGTCCTATCTGAATAAAACTCCTAAGATTTGATGGTCAGCTATAAGAAATTCTGGAAACTATATATGTATATAAAATACACATGACAACCCTCTTGCGACATTCACATTCTTGAAATTTTTGACCAACTAGATACGTGATATATGCCCTATGGAGTGGCAGCAATATAAAATGATAGAGAATCAAGTTTTGACCTTGTACTTCATTTGGGGACTCTTAGGTGGAACCCATTTGAAAAATTAATATCATATATATAATCTATAAAAATGTTTCATGTAAGTTGAGTGATTTGATGTGTATATGTATAAATTAAGTAATAATGGACATGCAATTCTAGTGGAACAAGGAGACATTAGGTGCATAATAATTTTGTGGAGAGAATTGGGTCAAAAACACCCACAACTAAAATTTTGCCATATATGGTGATGGAGTTGTGATAGTGGTGGGAAAGTAGTAAGTAGAATTGGAGTCAGCTCATAAACAATAAGCCCTTTTTTCCATCCAATAACTTAAGGTCATTTGTATCCATCTAAATAATGTCCACATTCCACCAATTAAGGCTCTTCTTACTTCTCTCTTCAAAGACTAAAACTCTTCGCCCCTTTTATGTATGTAGGTTTTTCTAAAGCCTCAATTTACTTTACTTGCTGAAATGATACACCTAATATATATATATATATTTATAGCATATATATGAGTCCACATGGAAGTCTTAGCGTAAATGATTAGGTATTGAAAATTATATGTTGAAAATGAACATGAAGAGGAAATGAAAAGACCCTTAAAAGCAAAATATCAAAATTGCAAGCAATCATGTGAGCAACTTAGCGTGTACAAGTAACAAGTATTTGATTCTTCAATGCCGCATATTATAAGCGTGCCTACCCACATTCTCATTTAATTGGAGAAAAAATATGGACAAATTAGGATGATGATGGACCCATTACTCCAAATATATCTATAACAATATATATATTAATACATTTTATTGTTATACATTTTATTTTATATAAAACCAAGTTGACGAAAAAGAGGACAAAACTATTGTCCTGAATTGGCGACATAAATCATGGAGTGCATGTAAATAATGCATCCGAGAAAATTCCATGTGATCTAAGGACAAACATTAGAGAATACTTTTTGCTTATATATTAACAAGCATGTTTATATGCAAAAAAAAAAAGCATGTTTATATATAAGTATGCATTGACCAGTCTTTTGCAATTAATTAGTCTACTGGTTCAAAACATCTTTTATTATATGCAACAAATCATGGTTTAATTTAAACTGTGACACCATCATTTTTAATTATCTACATATATATTACAAAAGGCATGGCAATGGTGTGTAAGGGGCAGGTAGTCCAGTAGTTGAGGGACCTGGAGCTAATGACTCAACTGTAGAGTAAGGTTTGTATCAGATGAGGTGTTTTAAGCAATGTCTGGTTATTGGGATGTGTATGGTGATTGAAGTAACCGATTATGTGGTGTATGAGTGTTGTTCTGAGTCATGGAGTAATTCTTGGGGTCCTATTGTCCATGTTTGGGAAATAGCTAATCCACATTCATTGCATCACTGATGATAAGGTAGACCTCAGTTTTATTTCTAGAGTTCAGATTTGGGTACCACAATTTGGCTCACCTACTTGCAAGATGAAGAGAGTGGGTTGGATTCTAGCGAGGAGATTCTAATGCCTAAGTTTATTCAGTTCGTCTACAGATAAAAGAGTTTAGAAGTGGAGAAAAGATGCTTTACCTTTGGAGGTTGGCTCCTATTTATAGTTGGTGGAGGGAGAAAACCTCTAATATAGTGTTAGCGCTGATTACAAATGTGACAATGGAAATCATGGATGTATCAGAGACTTATACTTTTGTAGTGTGAAGCTCGATCAATCTTTGAAAGCCTACTATTAAGGCTCATCACTTTGCAAGAGTTTGATCTTGGACATCCTAACCGACGTTGTGTGGGTTGGCCAAGCATAGTAATGGGCCTATAGCCCCAATAATTAGGAGGTAGTTTCACATAAGCGTGGCAAAAAGGGTTTGGTTGAATAAATTTAAATGGTCTCTTTATCAAATTTGTAATGTTTAGCGTCACTTTAGATTATAGGTGGATTGAATTATTCATGAGTTAAGCAACATAATGGATTTATGACTAAATTAAATTGTTTCTCATATTTTTTTAAAAAAATTAATTTAAATTCCTTTTTTTTTTCATTCACTTAAATCAAGTTTTTAAATAAATTACATGTCGTTTGAATCGAATAATCAAAAAATTGACACTTACACTCGTCTTAACATCACTAAATTAAAATAAATTTAAAGTGTCTTGTACCACAATAAATAATTCATTTTAAGAAGTTAGAATTATATATTAGTAAAAAAGATAAAATTATGGTGCAAATAAAAATGGAAAAAGTGTAAATCCCTAATGTTTAGGTTTAGGGGGTACATATATACCTTATATATATATTTTCAATATATAGCAAGTTAGAAAAAAAGGTATAAATATGACTATAATGTTTAGGTTCAATGATGTACATATATCTCTTATTTTTTTTGTCTAAAAAAATATATAATAAATTTGTAAAATAGATCGAGCAAATATGCACAATAATTAAGAGAAAATTACGTAAAATATTACTTTTTCAAAATTTTATTTTTTACTATGTGCCTTTTTTTTTAATTTACAAAAAAAATTAAGTGTGTTTGCATTTTTAAGACATACATAAAAAAATATACCATAATTTCATAAATTTTTAGTATATGCATGATATTTTTATAATTTTTTTTGTTGCATAATATTTTTGTAATTTTTTTAAATTTTTGGTTGCATATGAATTGTTAATATGAACTTTTGTTAATTTTTGAGAAATTTACAAAAATAACTTAAAAATAAAAAATTTACAAAAATGTTATGTAACAAAAAAATTACAAAAATATTACGGATATACCAAAAATTTACAAAAAATGGTATAGTATTAATATATGTTGAGTATATTTTTGATATATGTCTTAAAAAAAGAAAAAAATCGAAAACGTAACATAGTAAAAAGAATATTTTTTAAAAAAATAGTATTTTATGTAATTTTCTCTCAATTTTTGTGCACATTTGCTTTGTTTTATAAACTTGTTATATAATTTTGAGACAAAAAAAGGTGTGTATGTATCCACTAAGGCTAAATATTAGGGTCATATTTGCACCTTTTTTCAACTTACTATATGTTTTTGAAACTAAAAAAAAAAGGTGCATATATATCCCTTACTCTAAACATCAGGATCATATTTGCATATTTTCTCAATAAATATTAATAATAAGGTTATAAAAAATATAGAACTTTTGTAAAGGAAAAGTTTTTAATAATAATATTATTATAAATATTTGATAATATGACTAACATGTGTGGAGCCTCGCCCGAACACTGATCCAGCTTGTTTAGAAGATGGAGTTGAAATGCTTGTATGGGTTTGGTCTCATATGACACCGCTGCATGACATTTTTAGTCAGTTTGGTAAGTGTAGGTTTAAAAATTAATTTTCTATTTTGAAAAAATATTTTACTTTCATTTTATTATAAAAAGAGAAAGTGGCTTTTATTTTGAAAAAAAAATTGGAGAGTTGCCATATGAAATTATTTTATTTTGAAAAAATTCAAGGAAAAACTCATTTGGTTGACTCCATTAAATTTGATTAATTTTTATCAAAAGAAGATATTAGTCCGAAACCAATCACAGTGGGTTTCAGGCTAGATTTTTAAATAAATTTTGATAAAAGATTTTCTCTTTGATTGATTTAATTTTTGTGGTTTACAAAAAGTAATTTTTGATGTTAATGACAAGATTAAGGATGAATGACAATTAGATATGCATGAGAAAATAATTAATATGATATTCATAATTACAATAAAAATAAATAATTACAACTTCAAAACTCATGCAGTGGAAAGCTTTAACTCTAGCTCTTATGGGTATTAGGTCAAACATAAATTCTCAACTAAACTTATTAAAAGTAGATAATAAATATCAATAAAAAAACACAACCACTCAAAATAACAAATAAAAATGACATTTAAAACAAAACAACTTGCAATAATGGATTACAAGAATAATAAAAGCAAATAAAAGAAGAGAAAGGTAAAATAAATTAATTGGACCAATTTTAGATATTTAAGTGAGAGCTCATAACTTGAAGTAATAATTCGAATGTGCTTACTTATCCCGTTTGAATGGGAGTCGGACCGTAAGTAGTTTGTATTTTTGACCGTAAAGGGTTTTAATTAACCAATTTTAGTTAATTAATTGTTGAATGGAAATAGATAAAGTGAAGAAACAAATACCTTAGGTGATCACTTCCTCTTAACAAATGGTTAAAGAGCTTTGCCGCTTTGTAACTCCACTTGATTATGCAATTAAGTGAAATCAAATAATCGTGGTGTTGAAAATTAATTCAAACCAATGAAATAATAGTAAGTGCAATTAATTTTTAATGAGTCAAAAGCACTTTGGCAGAGTTCTAACGTAAAAAAAAATAAGATCCTTTTATTACAAAAGGAGTCCCTTATTTATAAGGGTACGTTGCAGCCAGTCGCACCCTACACATGCGTGGTAGGGCCAGATTTTTTTTTTTAATGGGAAAAAATTCGTTCTTATGCCCACTTAATTTTTTTCATCCTAATATCCCAATTTTCTAAATTAGGTATAAATTAAGAGTTCACAACATGTTTGTTGACTTTTAATTTTGGCCATAAATAAATCTAGTCCTAATTTAAAAAGCCTGAATTTAATTCAGTCTAATAAAAAGCCTAAATAGAGTCCGGTCCAATTTAAAAAAATCCAAATTATTGAAATGGCCCAAAATTCATGACAAATTGGCCATGCTCATGGTGAATTTGCCTTTGCCAGTTCTTCATGAGCCTTAAAGTTAGGGCCTAATTCAACTTTTTTTTTTAAGTATCCTAATTTACTTAAACTCAGATGAATTGGGATAAGCAGTAGCTTTTCTAATAAAATTAGGATTGTTTAACCAAGACTTGGCCGGATTATTACCCTAACTTTGTCTATAAATACAAAGCAATTAGTAGCAATTGAGGGATGACAATAATTAGCAATTAATTAGGTATTAGCTACTTAGAGAAAAGAGAAGAGAGAGAGAGAAATCAAATAAATAGACAGTAGCTAAAGCTGGTGCACATAGTAGGTAATCTTTGGATTATTTAGCTTAACCAAGACTTATTTTGATCCAAACAATATGCAGCATCATCACATAATAGTTTCTATGAAGAAATTATGGTGCTTGGGGCAAGGTTTGGTTCAACAAAATTGTTTTGGTAGAGCCAATAACGTAGGTTTAGTTTTCATGAACTAAATCCATTTAATTCAATTAATCATCATCATTGTTTAACCTTATAAATTTGATGTGTTTTGACTTATTGTTTTAACTTATTTTAAATTGCAATATGAGATCTCAACTTGTAATCTAAACCCTAAATTAATGATAAAATCCTAATTTTTCATGTTAAACCTTAATTTTAGGATAAAAACCATAATTTTGGATATTAAGCCATAGTTTTAGAATTAAGCCCTAATTTTGCATGTTAAACCCTAGCTTTAGGCATTGGGGGTGCTGTGTCACTTATCACCTTTCCTATGTATACCCAACTTTCTGAACCTAGTAGGGGTTGTGGATTTCTTAGGAATTGAGTCATCCACCCCTTCTTTTTTCATCCCAGCCCGTCTAGGTAATGACTCTAATTCTCCGAATTTAAGTCTATACTCTCTAAGGCCTAGCACCTAACAATACCGAATTCGCAAGAACCATTCTACAGGGGGTGGAGGCAAAAATTTCTGCTCATAGTGGTGACTCCACTGAGGATAAGAGAAGTTGATTCAGTTGGTCTTTATATTATATTATTTTTTATTATTATAATATGATTAATTGCATCATTTAGAATTGCATTGTGTGTATTATGTATGCATAATTAATATCATACTTTCATTCAATGTATAGAGATCGAGTACTGCATAACCACTCATAGCCTTGTACCTTTTGGTATATACTTGCTATAGGAACCAAAGCCTTTTACCTTAAAGACTAAAGCCCATATAGTTGGCCTAGTAACTTTTCTTAGGTTTACCCTAATTGCTTGCTGTTTGACTATGATTAATATGTCTTAGTTTGAGTTATGGCCCATTTGGTTTGCCTTTTTCCAAATATGACCTTGCTATAATGAAAGCCTAAAAATTATTTTAAGCTCAAAAGACTAAAGTTATTTTCAAGGTAAACTTTGGACAAAAGACCTTTTCAAAAATTAGTCAAAAATTATTTTCTACCTTATGGCCCAAAATTAACTTTTTATAGTAGACTTTAAAATGTTTTCAAAGAGAGGACCCTCTTTCACTTTATGACCCATTTTTTAAATCAAGATTTTATTGGGTCTTAAAATTAAAATTCATTTTACAATAGACTAAAGTTTTTTGAAAGGGTCTTGCAAGTAGTTGGGTCAGTTATGAAATATTAAAACTAATTGTAGGCCTTATTTTTACCAAGACTTGTAAGTTGTAGGCTATTTTATGGCATGAATCATTAGTTGCTTTTCTAAGTAAGAAGTCTATTTATAATTTAGTTTTAATCCAAAATATGGTAGAAATGCTGCTCGAATTTTTCAGTCTACCTAAAGGATTAAGGCTTAGTTAATATACTGACTTTTGTATTTAAAAACACAATTAATGATCAATTCGTCAAAGAGATTCTCAAAAATAAAGTATCCCCTGTTGACCAAAACTCTTAGAAAAAGAGACTCGCAACTCATGTGTGAAAGATATAAGGTTAGAAGGAGCATCATGATTTTATTTATTTATTTGCTACACATGCATACATGCATATATATATATATATACATTGCATTGGATTGATCCTTTTTGGCTCATAGACCTAGAGTATAGTATTTTAAGGGCTTACAACAACCCGACTTACGTCAATGACTCATAATTTAGTGAAGGTTTTGTTAACTTTGTACCAAAACCAATAGATCATGAGCAAGTCAGAACCTGGTGATTGAGGCCCTAGCCTCAAAAGTAAAAGAGTTAAAGGGGACCCTGGCTGAGACTGTGAGAAGTCAGTTACCTGTACTATTGGAGACTACTATCGAGACATCTACTAATACCAAGAAGTAGAAGGACAAAGGAAAGGCTTAGGTGGGCAAGGTAGCTTTTGATCAAGAAAAGACGGTGAGTGATGACGACGACGATTGGGATGCATACCTCTAGGACCAACAGGAAAAGAAGAAAGAAAAGAAGGATGAATCGACTAATGTTGAAAAACTAATTACTGATCTAGAAAAGAAGTTTGAGAAGAAGTTAAAGATAGAAGAAGTATCGGAGGTGTACAAGTTGTTTGAGGATGATGAAGGAATCCCTTACAAATTTAAGATGCCTCCTTTTGCTAAGTTTGATGGAACAGGGAATTCTTACTTACATGTCAAGTAATAAATCACTGTCATGCAGTCTGCTAGAGCTACTAAAGCTCAAATCCTGAGGTATTTCATGCTTTCTCTAGATCCTATTATATAGAACTGGTTCAATATCTTAGAAGAAAACACCCAGAAATACTGAAATTTACTATATAAGGCCTTCATCCAGTAGTACGGGTACAATGCTGAGCTAAAATTAACTCGGATAGAAGTAAAAACTATCAGACAAAAGCAGAATGAGAATTTTATTAATTATGTGAAATGGTGAAGAAACAAGGCTAGTCTTCTCAAGAAGAGGCCGGATGAGTTTGACCAGATTAGAATGATAATGAGAGGTATTCTACCTAACCTCCATGAAAGGCTGTCTTATATCTTATCAGAAACTTCAAAGACCTCCAAGATGGCTTGCAAATAGAAGAGTGGGAAAGGGAGGAATCATTTTTCTGGAAGAAGAAATGAGAATGAACATTACAATATGGTGGTCAGAGTATACAGAAAGCAGTGAAAGTCAATGTAACTACTGGACAAGTAAAAAGAAGACAGTTTTTAGATCTGTGAAGACCTTTGTCTTGGGTTTTCAATAATCTGTAAAAGAAAGGGTCGTTGTAGCCATTGACATCTTGACCGCTACCCAATCATCTTTCACCAAACTTTGATGCTAAGGCCTTCTGCCAATTCCACCAAACATAGGGGCATGAAACAGATAAGTGCATTCGGTTAAGGCACAAGATCCAAAATTTGATCAATAGTGATAAGTTGCTCGAACCTAACAAACCTATCACGAAGGACAATCCTTTGTCTAAGTTTGGCAGAGTACCTCTATTAATAACTTTCATAATAGGGGGAGTTGAAAGAAGGTTTCATTTTATCCTCTTTTAGGGATGCAGGAATAGAAGATGTAAAGAAGGAAGAGATTTCTTTTAATGAATTCAAGATAGCTATGATTGAGGAAGTGTTGATTGTTTGTGTTGTGAATGAATTTTAGGACTCAACTGTTAGTGATAATGAATCAGAGTCTAAGGAAGAAGTATAGGCTTGGTCTGAACCCAAAGTAGAAGAGGTATAGAATACCCACTCTAGCAAGCCTTACGGTAGGGCTCCTCTAAAGAAAGTGGAGGCTGACAAAGGGAAAGATGCTGAGATAGAAAGAAAAGAATAAGAATAAGATGCTATCCTTAAGCAATTGTAAAGGACCCAGGCCAATATCAACATTTGGGACCTACTGGCTATATCTAAGAAGCATCAGGAAACTATGGCCAAGGCTATGGCAAACATGTAGATTTCCACTTCTGTAACACCAAAGGAACTGATTAACTTCATGGGGGCAAAGAAAGCTGAGGAAAAGAAAGAAGGTGAAGGTACACAGGAGGAAAGCAGTGTTGAAATTAGAATGGTATCCTTTTTTGATACTGACCTGCTAGAAGAAGGAAGAGATCATATTCGCCTGCTTTTCATTAAGATGGAGGTTAAAGGAAACAGAGCCCCTTATGTTATGGTTGATGATGGATCTACTATAAATGTATGCTCACTCAAAATCTTACTAAAGCTGGCAATGTCTACTCATGACCTGAGTCCATCTGAGGTGGCAATTAGAGCTTATGATAATGCTAAGAGGCAGGCAGAAGGGACTTTCAAAGCCATGGTTAAGGTGGGACCTATTGAATCTATGATAGAATTTGTAATCCTAGATATACCGGTTACCTTTGCATTACTGTTAGGTTGCCCATAGTCATAGATCTTTTGACGGCGAAGTTTCTTCAACGCTCCATCAAAAGATCAAGTTTCCAAATGGAGATGAGATGGTGGTGATTCAAGCGGAGGATAATGAAGTGGTTAATGCTCTTATGATATAAATGCCTCTCAATGATTTTCAATTGGTTGGTATCTCTGAAGATGCGATAGTAGGCTCTAAGATTCTGACCATAATGAAGCAGATGAACTACCTACCAGGAATTAGAGTCGAGAAGGGAAAGATAAGAGTGGAAAAGCTTCCAGAATTTAAATCTCAGGTATCTAGAAAGAGACTAGGCTATGAAGGAACATATGGAAATATTCTACTAAAAGGAGATATGAAGATGTAATTCCCTCCACTTGAGAAAATATTTGTTAAAGCTCTGTAATTGGGTCCTCTACAAGAGAAGCCAGAGCCTGTCATATTCATGGGAAAGGTGATTCTAGGTTTTGAGATCTTTGCTGATATTACTGAGCTTACTGAATAGGTGAAGAAGAAGATCATCTCACCAACTGACCAGAAAGTTAATGAAGAGGAGAAGAAGAAAGCTGGCTCAAGAATCTAGAAGACTCCAAAGGAGATTGCTACTCTCATCGAAGATCAATTTGAAAACCTTGTAATTTATAAAGATGAGAACATTGATTTTGATTTGTTTGCTCTTTATGAGTATGATGATATTTTTTTTCTAAAATAAATGTAATAAAGTATGATTTTGCTTACTTGTGTAATTTATTCCTGAAGGTTTCCTTCATTCATTTAGTGATTATATGATCATTTTTAATAGACTATGTTGACACTCAGTTATTAAGTTTGGGAACACCTGAAAAATCCTAAAAACATTAGCATAACATCAGACCTTACTCCTAGAGAAAGAGAGAGAGATTAGAAATAATATTAAAAAATATAAAGAAGTTTTTGCCTGGACCTATGAAGATATGCTAGAAATTGATAGCAAAATACATGATTCCAACCTACACCCACATGAAGCCTATCAAGCAAAAGTTGAGGCTTTTAAAGCTAGAATGGGCAAAATTGATAAAGGAAGAGGTCATTAAGAAGATACATGTGAAATTTTTAGAGGTAATAGAATACCCTGACTGGTTAGCCAATATCGTTCCTATGCCTAAGAAGGATGGAAAGATTAGGACTTGTGTGGACTACAAGGATTTGAATAAAGCTTCCCCTAAATATGATTTTCCCCTACCTCATATAGATGTCCTAATTGATAGTGCAGCCTCTAGCATGTTACATTCATTTATAGATGAATTTTTTTGGATACAATTAAGAATTAATGGCTCAAGAGGATAAAGCTAAAACTGCCTTCATAACTACATGAGGTATATTTTGCTATAGGGTGATGTTGTTTGGATTAAAGAATACTGGAGCAACCTATAAGAGGATGGCCACCATCTTATTTCATGATATGATGCATAAGGAGATTGAGGTATATGTTGATGATATGATGGTTAAGTCGAAAATAAGAGAACAACATTTTTAGAACCTAAAGAGCATCTTTTAAATAGTAGTTAAATATAACCTTAGGAAACCCAAAGAAGTGTGTGTTTAGGGGTTACCTCAGGTAAGATGTTGGAACATGTCATTAGCCCAAATGACATTGAGATTGACCTTGACAAATTTAAAGCAATTAGAGATAAGCCGACCCCTAAGATAGAGAAGGAGGTTAGGGGGTTTATCAGAAGGTTACAATATATAAGTAGGTTCATTGAAAAACTTACAACAATTTGTGAACCCATCTTTAAACTACTCAAGAAGAACTAATCGATTTAATATAACAAAGAATGTCAGAAGACTTTTAAGCTCATAAAAGAATACTTGTTGAATCCACCTGTTCTAAAACTAACCGAATCCAATAGACCATTGATACTATATTTAACAGTAAGGGGCAATGTTGGCTCAAGCAGACGAAACAAGAGTTGGGCATGCAATTTATTACTTAAGTATAAAACTTTTGCCCTTTAAAAGACTTGTATTGTTATGGTTCGGTCATCAAAGAAATTATGATATTACTTCCAGTCTTATAATGTACAAGCAATTTCTAGGTTTGATCTAGTTAAATACTTAAGAGAAATAGGAAATATAACTAGTGGTTGATAATCTTAGAAGAATTTGAGATTGAATACATAACCAAAAAAAACCATTAAGGGATAAGCAGTAGTAGAATTCTTGGCTCAACAACCACTACCTAAAAGTAAGGAGGTAACCTTTGAATTCTTGGATGAACACATGGGGGCCATAGAAGTGCAAGAATGGAAGATGTACTTTGATGGAGCAATGAATAGAAAGGGAGCCAGATTGGGAGTTATATTGGAATCACCCGAAGGAAAAATCATCCCCTTAAGTAAAAAATTAAAATTCAAGATAACCAACAATATAGTAGAATATGAAGCATACATCTCCGGCTTAGAAACCTTGATAACTATGGGGGTTGATAGAGTCCAAATTTTTAGTGATTCATTACTGGTAATATCCCAAGAAAACGGAGAATGGGAGTTGAAAGAAGAGAAGCTAAAACTGTACCATAATTATTTAACCATAGTAAGGAGGAATTTCAAAGATTATAGGTTCCTACACCTACTTAAAGAAGAAAACCAGATGGCCAATACTTAGCCACACTGGCTTCAGTGTGGTAGGATTCTGTCAAATTATTCCTTAAACCTCTGATTTTGACCGGTTCATCAACTACTTGCTATGAATATGAAATGGTCATGGAGACTAGGACAGACCATGATGCATGGTATGATACCATTAAGTAGTTCGTGGAAAGTGGAGACTGTTTTCCGGGGGTAATAAAAGAAGAAAGAAGAGCTATAAGGATAGAGTCTTTGTAGTACATTACTTTTCAATGAGAGTTATATCAAAGGTGGCCAGACGAGGGTTCATTTGAGATGTTTGAGGAAGTATGAAGTTAAAAAATCATGTCAGAAGTATATGCAGGTACATATGGACCTCACATGAATTGTCTAGCTCTAGTTAAGAAGATAATCAGACATGGCTGCTATTGGTTGATCGTGGAGAAAGATTGCATGGATTTTGTGCAAAAGTGCCAACAATGCTAGTTATATGGAAACTTGAATCATTTACCTCCTAAGGAATTGCATTCTATATCTTCACCCTAGCTGTTCATGACATAGGGAATAGATATTATTAGGGAGATTCATCTAACAACTTCAAATGGCCATCAGTACATAGTGGTAGTAGTCGACTACATTTTAAAGTGGCTTACAATGCAAAGCCAATGTCCCGGATCCAAGAGGAAAGTTCAGACCAAGTTGGGAATGACCTTATGTTGTAAGAGAAGTAATGAAGAAATGCACAGTTAGGCTGTCTGACATGGATGGAAATGAGTTCAGTAAACTATTGAATATTGACAGGTTAAAGAAGTTATATATTTGATTAAATAAATAAATAAATAAGCTTGCTAGGTTGAAAACCTAAAAGGGCGGCATAGGTAAAAATTAGAGCAGCATACTAGTTCTAAAATCCAAAAGGGCGGGCTAGACAATAATTAGAGTTAAAAATAAGAGAGATTTTCTAATTAGAAAATCTGAAAGGGCTAATAGGAAACATGAGTGATTTTGCATATGCGTGCTATATGTTTATGATTGTTTCCAATTTAATGAAATAGAGTTAATAATAAAATTATTCTATATGCACCATTTTTAAATAAAGACCAAAAGGTTAAAATAAATTGCATTAGCAAAAAGTGATGACAAATTAAATAAAAGAAAATATCTTTCATCCTAACATTATTTTGTTTAAAGACTGACAATTGCAGAACTCATGGAAGCCAGTAAGAGTAATGTATAGGCCAACTCTACCTCAGGTGATCTAAAAAGACTTCATTCAGTAAAGGCATGTCAAGGTTAGCTATAAAATAAGAATCTCGAGGTTAAGCTCCATAATGGCGACTAAGACGGCGAGGATCATAGTAATGTGCAAACAACAAAGAGCAGCAAGTGGAACATACATCAAATATGTCTAGGTGTTAATGAGGCTGATTTTCCACCATGGCACCAACCAACGAATATTGATAACAGTTCTTGAACTAATCCACTCAACCCACTCAGCATACGAGGAGGCAAGCAAGAGGATTTTTCTTGCAGAATGTTGTCGTGGTAAGTATCTTGCATACTCTATAGCTGAGGTGTCAAGCAAGAAAAAGTGTTCATGCAACCAAATTTGAAGAAAAGATGATGTATTATTTAAATAAAAAAAATATTCCTTTAGGTCAAAACCCACAAGTGTAGCCTAAATAAAAATTAGGGTGGTCTGCTAGTTCCGAAAACCCGCAAGGTTGAACTAGAAAAAAATTAGGACCAAAATAAAAAATAATAAAAGATTGCTAGTTTTCAAAACACACAAGGGTAGGCTAGGTAAAAATTTAAATATTAAATAAATAGTGACCTAATTTAAAAACTAGAAAGGACAGTTTAGATGAATAGTTAAAGAAGTAAGAGACTCCTAGTCAACCTTCTTAAAGAATGAGTTTTGAATTGATCCAGTCTGACAAGAGTTTCAGGTAAAATCAAATGAATGGGTAAAAACCCACCTTCCATTTGGTCCACAATATCCAGCACCCATGGGTCTATATCACCATCAAAAGAAACAAACAAGAATTGACTAAGAAAACTTAAGCAAAACATGCATCCCCATGCTTTTATGGGAACCAAGCGGGATGTGCAAAAATCAATCAAAGGACCAAACAAAATTTTTTCACCTTTGGTTAATTGAAGAGCATTAGGTTTCAATATTTAAAATAGCATTTGCATTTTTTAAAGAATTTTTGAGAACAATCTATGCAATGCTATCTGATGATCACTTGAATATCCAAGAATGGTTCAAATTCTTCAATCATAGGACAACTCAAAACTACAAATTTTAAAAATCTTTGGTTCTACATTCCAAAAGGAAACCATGACATGCAAGGGTTAGTTCAATTTGATATTTTAAAAGCCTTGAAATTGTCCACTGGAATCAAGCATCTTTGTCTCAAATTAATTCTTTAATGTTGATTATTTTAGTTTATAAGATATTAGAGGAATGTTTCCACTTTGTGGGTACCTCATTAGTTAGGTTCAATGTAATATATTTTATTTTGGATTTTTGGATTAATGTAAAGGGCATGTTTCAACTAAATGGTGGGTGTCTTATTTTATTTAGTTTTGGACATTAAACAATTATTGTAAAGGCATGTTTTCATCCTTGAATGGGTACCTATTTTGATTGTTTATTTTAAATAAAGGTGATGGATTTTTATTTCTTTTAATTTGCATGTAATATGGATGATGCTATAATAAGTTAAGAATTTAATAATATTTAGACATGAAAAGAAGGCCGGTTCCAATGAACTAGGCCCTGTGGGGGGGGGGGGGGAGTGCTGGGTCATTCTGTTCTTCCTCACGCGTACCCAACTTTTTGAACCCAATAGGGGGCTGGAGATTTCTTAGAAATTGAGTTATTCACTCCTTTCTTTTTTCCAGCCCGTCCAGGTGGTGACTCAATTTTCTCCGGGTTAGGCCCGTGTTCTCTAAGGCCCTGAGTCTAATAGTGCCGAAGTCACAAGAACTATTTCACATTGGAGTAGGGAAGAAAATCTCCTCTCATAATAATTAAAGGATATAAATAGTAAGAGTTTAGAGATCAATTTGGAGAAGGACTTCAATGATGCTTGGAATTGTAAATTAGTGAGAAAAGGAAAATCCTAATATATGATGAAATCATCTTGAGTTTGAACGAATTTGTCATAGGTTCTGTTTATTTAAAACAAAAGTGTCAGAAAAGCAAAAAGAAAAAAGGAAAAGTAAAAAAAAAATTAAAAATCAAAAGTCAAAGGTAGAAAATTAATTTATTGAATAACATAGTGATTTTATACAGCACATGTCCAATACAAGGTAGTTAAATTACAAGATCACTGAGAAGGGGAGGTGGCCCGTAATTAAATAGTGCTCTGAAAAAGTTATCCCCAGAAGGGGAAGGAGTAATCTCACTATCATCAGTCTGGGGTTCCATTGACCAAGAAGCAGTACCAGGATCTCTGTAGCTATGGAATTGGTAGTCCCAGAATGCTTGCTCCGACTGATGGAACAAGTTCTCAAAATGAGCCGCATTTTGGTGAGCGGCATTCAAATCTTCTTGTAGCTTCTTATTTTGATCTTTAATCATTTTTGTGAGCCAGAAAAGGAAAAGGAAAAGGAAAAAGGTAAGCATATGCATTTTTCATGCATACATAAAAAGCATAAATAGAGTTACATATTATGTAACTTAAATCCAAGCCTTAAGGACTAAATGACGGATCAGGCGGTGCTACTGTAAAAGAAGCAACTGGGGAAACTTGTGGTTGAACCAGAGCTACTTGGGATACTCTGGCCTCATCATTAAAAAGACTAATAGCCTCTAATACAGCAAAGTGTTAGAAAAATAAAGAGGAAGCAGTTGTGGACAATATATTCATATCTACATGAAAAGTGTCAACTCTACCATCACCATGAGAATAGGAGGAAGATCTTCTTCTCTCCTCTACTTCCTCCTCTTTCTCTTCTTCTTCTTCTTCATCTTCTTCTTGTTCTTCAAAAATCCCATGGATACTGGCATGAGAAACTTAAATGTGCAGAAGCTGCTCTTGGATAAATTGGACAAATGACACAGCCGGTGAAAGTAGCAAAGCTTCTATGTCATACCCATTCTGAGCATGTCTCTAAGAGTTCTTTAGCATGGACATACTATTTAATATATATTTCGGAATATCTATAGGTAGCCTCCACTGGTCAGGACAAAGGAACTAGTTATACACTAGCTCGCCAAGGGATCAGACACTGGAAACTGGCTTGATAATTTTGCAAGGGCAATGCCACATTCATGAATGGGATTCAGTTGGCCCACTCATTAGCTCTTCACCTGCAAAATTACAAAATTGCAAAATCCCAGGAGAAGCGTCTTAAGCGATAGTAGTGGGAATGCACATAGTGAGTGTCAGGCACTGTTGTTCAACCCGATATACAAAAATTTAGCTTCAGGTGCCCAACCATCTATTTGGAAACACTGGGTAACCTTACAAGGTAGTGCTCGTATGCCCAAACTTGAAAAGGCATTCAAGGTTAAGATCATGGAAGTCAATTGTAATATCCCAATGTATACCCTAAAAGTTTTGAAGTTATTGTTGTATTTGGATTTAAAGCATATGTATATAAGGGAAATATAGATACAATATATATATATAAGACATATACATATACATGGGATATAATATGATGTAGGAAAAGTGAGTTGTATATATATATATATTGGTATAATTAGTTAATAATAATAATGATAATAAGGACAAAAAGAAAAAGAGAAGAGGAAAGTCAAGGGAAGAAAGTGTGGTGGATATTAACTTAGAAATAATAATAATAATAATAATAATTATTATTATTATTCTTATTATTATTATTATATATATATATATATATGATAAGAACGA
Source organism: Garcia nutans (assembly GCA_947685225.1). Lineage (NCBI taxonomy): Eukaryota > Viridiplantae > Streptophyta > Magnoliopsida > Malpighiales > Euphorbiaceae > Garcia > Garcia nutans. The sequence goes on along the minus strand of CANTUV010000024.1, from coordinate 5,832,467 downwards.
AAGAAAGAACGAGATCTTTCTTTCTTCTTCTGCTCCTTCTTCTTCTTAGTGAACGAGAGAGAGAGAGAGAGAGAGAGAGAGAAGCTAGAGAGAGAAAGGTGATTTTGCTTCTAATTACACCAAAGATTAAGGATATCAAGATGTTTGCAAGTGGATATTGAAGATTTAGCAAGCTATTCAAGTAAGTACTTATCTTTTGAGTTGATTTTATTGATTATGTATATATATAAGTTTTTATCTTCTTGTTTTGGATTTCTTTTGGATTGAGGTTATGGTTGGTGTATAAGATGATGGAAATGAAAGATTGAAGTATGTAATTGTGTTGAATTGATAGTTAAGTGATGATGTTGGGGTAATTGTGAGGATGATGATGAATTGTTGAGTTAGGGTTTAGTATGAATGAATTGGTATTTTGAATAATTGATTATAGTGATGTATATATATTGATTATTATGATGATATAATGAAGATATATAAATGTTAAAGTAATAGGAAATTGATAAATATGAATAAAGATGATGATTAAAAGGGTTGTGGTATGAATTTTGAAGGGCTTGGTTTTTAAATCCTTGAAGGACACGGCCAAGTTATGAGAGACACGGCCAAGTTAGGGCAAACTAACTTGGCCGTGTTGGATGATTTTTGGAGAGACACGGCCACTGTCTTGGCTGTGTCCCTTGACCGTGTTTGCCACTGTCTAGTTTTTGTTGAGAGACACGGCCTTGTCCCTTGCCCGTGTCTGCTGCTGGATGTTTGTGTTGAGAGACACGGCCACAAGCTTGGCCGTGTCCATTGCCCGTGTTTGCTACTGCCTGAATTGTTGTTGAGAGACATGGCCACAAGCTTGGCCGTGTCCCTTGAGTGTGTTGGCTAATGATATTTATTCTTGATTATTCTTACATTGTTGGATCTTCCAAGGGTCTTTTTGTATCTACACTTTAAATATACTTAAACAAAGATGACCTAAACTAATGTATATGGAGGATTCTAAATCTATGAATAAGATAAATTATATATGTGTATATCAATGATTGATCATACATTTGATGGTAATAAAGATGCATATAATATTATATGAACAATGTTATGTCTTATGCAATGTGAATCTTGTGAATTGTAATGATAATATATATATATATTGTGAAGGATATGATGAAGTAATTGATTATGTACAATTGAATAGTGAAATGTTATAATATGATGTGAAGTCATTGTTATTGACTATGATGATTTAAATATGATGGGAAGTCATTGTTATTGACTATGATGATTCAAATATGATGGGAAGCCATTGTTATTGGCTATGATAATTCAATTGATAATGAAATTGATAAATGAATTGTATAGCTAATGTGTTATTCCATTTTCAGAGTTTGTTGTTGGTGGCATGCCTAATATGAGTAACAATCTCTTGAAGTTAGGTTGGATTTGATCCTTGAAGCCAAGTTGGGTTGAAGTTTAACATGTTTTACTCCCCTTGAAGCTTGGTTGGGTCTAATCCTTGAAGCCTAATTGAGATGTTACAACCCTTGAAGCTAGGTTGGGTTTGGTTCTTGAAGCCAAGTTGGGTTGATACTTAGCATGCTTTGTTCCCCTTGAAGCTTGGTTGAGCCTAATCCTTGAAGCCTAGTTGGGATAATGATAAATGTGATAAATAAACCAAAGTATTAACTCTGAAAATTGAATGGCATATTAGTGTGTTGGTTGGGCCCGAGTCTGTCTTTGTTGTCAATGTGATAATTAAATGTTGAAATAAATGAGTAATGAGATCTATAGCTACCTTTATTGGAAGTGTGATTCATGATTGATGAATTGTGAATAAAATAATGTTATGAAGTATGATTTTGTAATATGGGTATTGATATATTGAAAGTGAATATGTTTTGAGGAGCTTTGTTGAGATATGAGTTTATGAAAATGTTGTATGATGTGTAAAATGTATTTGAATGTGGAATTTGTGAGAATTGTTTTCATGAAGGTTTGGATAGGTCATTGAATGGTGTTTTGTTGAAATGATGTATATTTATATGCATATGAGATAGAAAAGGGCAAGTATTGTGTTGTGAAGGTTCTATATAATTATGTATCTAATTTATGAAATTAGTGGGAACATATGAAGAATGCATTGAGAAAGGAAAACGTGGTAAGAGAACCATAAAACATAATGCTAAAAATATGAGGTATGATTCTTATGGTAAAGTGTATTTTATTATTTATTTGTACTACTAAGCTCTCGGGCTTAGCGCGGATGTTTAATCGCGCAGGTATTTATGCGGTTGATCGGGAAGTCTAGATGTTATGCCACGAGAAGGGTAAGAGTGTCTCGAGACCAACTAGAAGGTGATGCATACATATGTAATTTTAATTATGTTGTATTTTTATAAGAATAATGATTTTCTTAAATGTTTTTTTATTTAATGTAATATTGATTGAACTTGAATAAAGGTTTTAAAGTGAAACAAAAAGTGATATTCTTATACTTTATATACGTATTGTATGTATACCAGGTATATGTATAGTACTTATATAGAGTATGGGGGTGTTACATCAATTCCTTGAATTAAAAGTAGAAATGGTTCATATTATCTCATCAATGACCATGAAGTCAGTAAATGATATTTTATTGTGGCAAAGCTTATCAAACCCATGGTAAAAGTAAGAAAGGCCTCCCTCCCTCCAGTCATAGAGTGGTAAGAGGTCTAGATCGGTAAGGGCTCACAACACTGATAAATGGATGGAGAACTAAGTACTGTACAAGATGGTAGATTCCAGTAAATATAACAAGAACCCTTGGGTGTACTGTTTGGTTCTTTCATCATGCACTGGTTGGGTATAATTCATTCAATATTCCTGAATTGGTTCATATTTTATCTTTAATGGCGCTTTTAATAAGGGTCTCATGCCTATCAATTGCCGAATTTTGTTGCGCGTTAGTTGGTCATCTATAAAAAGGACTAGGATCCCATGACATTGAATGCCCATTATAGGAGACAAATCAGCTGGATTGATTGTCATCTCCCCCATCGGCAAGTGGAAAGTATGAGTGGTGTCCATCCATCATTTGGCAAGTGCCTGAATCACACTTCTATCAATTTGGAATCCTTTTGTCAGCAATTGCAGAACAAAATCTTCAAACCCGTACTCTCTGATCATTCGCTTAACAAGAGGAGATGCTTTATTATACCACCAATGAGCTTTGTAAATGCACCCTCCACCATAGATAACATTGCTATCATGTTGTCACAAAGTATGTCAGTCATTACGAGGTAAGTAAATAGGCCCTAAAAATTTATTTTAATAATTCTCTATAATTAAACTCTCTGTACATAAATTGTAGTATTTTAATTTTAGATGTTTTAATTTCTCTCTTTACCTTAATCTACTATTTTATTTTCTATTCATAAAATTGTGCTAACTAGATTCTTTCTCTATGTATATTTTGGCACTCTTTCATAAATTTTTGGTAACAACAACAAACATACACATTTCTTTCTTGAGTTTTTATATATAAAGTAAATAAATAGGTCTTAGAAATTTATTTTATGGCATTTCAATTTTTTCTTTTATGTAGAATTTTCATGAATAAATATTTATTTACTATTTATTAATAAATTATGTTAATAAGTTTTGTACTATTAAGAAATTAAATTGCAGCAAAATAATGCTCATTTGAGTCTTTTTGCGTTTGTTGTGATGTAGCTGCATCCCAGCTAAAAGAGAAACCCTCCCATGTTCATGAGCCTGAACATATTCTAGCAGCTCGGTGTTGTAATGGATCTCGATCCTAGAAGTGTGCTAACTCCCCTCCATTTGTAAGAAATAAGGACTGGATTATTTAAAATGAATAAACAAAGAAACGAGTTGAGAGGTTCTGGATAGGAATGAAATTGTGACACATAATGGCAATGCACTAGCATTTAAATAAAGAAGAGGGATGGCTCAAGTCAGGAAAAAGTAAAAGTAAAGTAAAAGAAAAAGAAAGAATAAAACAACAAAGAAAAGAAAAGAAAGGAAAGAAAAAAGAAAAAAGAAAAAAGAAGAAATATAAAAAAGTTATCATATGCCTTTCTGAAACAAAGAAATGCCTTGCTGAGACATTTTTGCATGCTTTTGGCCATACATATATTATTGACTCCAAAGAACAAAGAATCATGAGGAGTTCAGATATTCATCACAATTATAGTCACATAAACACAATAAATTGATATTTACTGTTGGTCTAAATTCATGCATGTTTAAAAATTTTTTTATTAGTAAAAATATTTTTTCACACAGAGAATAATGATATATAAGGAGGTACCAAACACAATAAACAATTAAAAATAGCAAAAAATTTTGCTGATTTTTAAAATTAATTTTTTTCCAGATATTGCAGGTTTATTTGAAGCACCCGATCTAGTTCAAGTTTATCAAATCACTTGAACTAATTCGGATTTATTAAAGGATTCAAATTTTCCAGACTAGCTTGAGTTTATTTAAAGTACCCAAACCAATTCAAAGTTTTTAAAGCATTCAAATTTTTAAGATAAGCTCGGGTTTATTTAAAGCTCCCAAACCAATTCAGATTTATTAAAGAATCTAGATTTTCCAGATCATCTCGGGTTTGTTTAAAGCACCTAAACCAATTTGGATTTATTAACGCATCTAGATTTTCCAGATAAGCTCGAGTTTATCTAAAGCACCTGAACCAATTTGAATTCATTGAAGCATTCAAACCAGCTCAGGTTCATTTGAAACACCTAAAGCAATCGGGATTTGTTGAAGTAACCGAAATCAATCTAAGTTTGTCAAAAGCAGGTTGCTTTTTACTCTTAGAATAAATTCAAGATCATTCGAGCAGGGGGCAAGATTGTAGACCCTTAATTTTGGCCCTAAATAAATCTGGTCCAAATTTAAAAAGACTAAGTTTAATATGGTCCAATGAAAAATTCTAAATCGAGTATGGTCCAATTTAAAGAAGCCAAATTATTAAAACGACCCAAAAGTCAGTATGAATTGGCCATGCTCATGGCCACTCATAGTGAGTTGGCCCTGGCTAGTTCGCCAGAGCCTTAAAGTTAGGGCATAATTTAATTTTTTTTAAGTGTTCTGATTCTACTTAAACTTAGATGAATTCGAATAAGCATCAGCTTTTCTAATAAAATCAGGATTGTTTAACCAAGACTTGGCTAGATTATTGTCCTAACTTTGTCTATAAATTTAAAGAAATTAGTAGCAATCGAGGGATGACAATAATTAACAATTAATTAGGTAGTAGCTACCTAGAGAAAAGAAAAGAGAGACAGAGAGCAATCAAATAAATAGACAATAGCTAAAGCTTGTGCACACAATAGGTAATCTTCAGATTATTTAGCTTAGCTAATACTTATTTTGATCTAAACAATCTATAGCATCATCACATACTCGCTTATGTGAAGAAATTACGGTGCTTGGGGCGAGGTTTGGTTTAACAAAATTTGTTTTGGTAGAGCCAACTAAATCCATTTATTTCAATTGATCATCATCATTGTTTAACCTTGTAAATTTGTTGTGTTTTGGCTTATTGTTTTGATTAATTTTTAAACTACAATATGAGATCTTAACTTGTAATATAAACTTTAATTTATCATTAAAACCCTAGTTTTAGGTTTAAAAGCCCCAATTTTATACCAAAACCCTAATTTTGTACTTAAAATCTAACTTTGTAATTAAAACCCTAAATTGATGATAAAACTGTAATTTTACATGTTAAACCCTAATTTTAGGATAAAATTCTAATTTTGCATATTAAGCCCAAGTTTTAGGATTAAGCCCTATTTTTGCATATTAAACCCTAGCTTTAGAATTAAAACCTAATTTTACATATTAAAGTCCTAATTGTACTATTAAACCCTATTTCCATAAATCAAATCCCAATTTGATAATTAAAACCATACTTTTTATAAATTGAACCCTAACTGTAAGATTGTTTGAACCATATTAAATTATATGTGTGAGCTGATTGTTTACTTGTGCTTGTTTTATTATTTGAATTTTAAGGTACTTGTAAAGGCATGTTTTCACAATTTACGGGTGCCTTGATTTATTTGTTCTTTTATTTAATTATTTTGGATTTTAATGGGTTATAAAAGGGAATGTTTCCACTATTTAGTAGGTGTCCTATTTTATCTTGTATTTTAGATTTTGAATTTGTAAGTGCATATTTCTATTATTGTATGGATGCCATTTTATTTGTCTGTTTGATTTATGATATGATTATTCCTTACTTTATTTATTGCTCGTAATATGAATAATATTGTAATAATCTAAAGTTTAATAATATTTATACCTGAAAAGGAGACCGATTCCAATGAACTGGGCATTATGGGGTTGCTGGGTCACTTCTCACCTTTTCCATGCATACCCAACTTTCCAAACCCAGTAGGCGTTAGGAATTCCTAAGGAATCGATTCATCCACCCATTCTATTTTTTTCCCAGCCCATCTGGGTGGTGATTCCAATTCTCCGGGTTTAGGCGTATGTTCTCTAAGATCCAGAGCCTAACAGTGCCGAAGTCGCAAGAGCCATTCCACCCGGAGTGGGAGAGAAATTCTCTGCTCACAATATTTTTAATATGTCTACATTGCCTTGTTAATATGTCGACATTGCCTTGTTAATATGTTGACATTGCCAATATTGTCAACATGGTATATATTTATAATACCTTCCATGGCTAGTTTCAATAATGAATACAAAATGGTGTTAAGTAGTGTTTGTTAAACCAATATTTGTTGTTGGTTTATTATAAATGAATTCAATTATAATTTACAATAAGTCAAATTTTACCATTCATATTTAATTTTATTTCATTATTTTTATCTTAATGTGATAAACTCCATATATACATATTTTTTTACCTAGCCAATCTCAAGTCCAGATAAAGAAAGTTACAGTAAGAGATAGTTAATGTAAAACTTTTATTACATCTCATAATATGGATTCAAATAATATTAACATTGGAACATTCCCTACTTATGACTCACTACATCAAAACCTGGGTATACTGAGAAATCAAAAAGATTGTATGGCATTCCCCATAGCGAGGTGCCGTGTCAGTGTTTAGATGTAGTGATAAATAAGTAAGAGTTCTTATCTAAAGGTTGAATATGGGTAAATAAGTTAGTTTAAAGTACAAGTGGTGCAACTTTAGATGATGGTAGGGGCTTTTACACGAAGATACATAAGAAAGAATAAGTGGAAACTAAGATCAGAATTGAGACTTGGAATATTGGATCTTTAATAAGTAAGTTAAGGGAATTTGTCCATACTATGGAGAGAAGAATGTCGATATTGCTTGCATTCAAGAGACTAAATGGATAGGAAGAACAATTGAAAAAATAAATGAGAATATAGGATATAATTATGGTATATAGGAATAGACTAAAATAAGAATGAGTATACTTTTGGATTTATATTTGAAGGAGACTGTTGTAGCGGTAAAAAAGTATGAGATAGGATCATTTTAGTAAAAATTTTACTGCAGAAGGAGACCATTTACATAGTCAATGCATATGCTCCTCAAGTTGGATTAGATAAAGAGAGTAATCAAAAAAATTTAGGAAGATATGGATGAGCCTATACAAGACATTCCAAATAATAAGAGTATTTTTATAGTAGGAGACTTAAATTGATATGTGGAAGAGAAACATAGGTTTTGAAAATGTGCATGAAGGATATTGTTTTGGAATTAGAAGCAATGAGAGAAAGAATATCCTCTAGTTTACCATGACCAGTGGTTTAATATTGATAAATACACATTTTATAAAAAGAGAATCTCATATAGTAACTTTTAAAAGTGGGCAAAATAGAAAATAGATTGACTTTATACTTACAAGAGAGGAAATCTAGATTTATGCAAGAAATGTAAAGTTATCTAAGTTGAGGCTTTTACCACTCAACATAGGTTTGTGGTTTTGATATGTCAAGATTAAGAAGTTGGGAAGCACACATAGGAGGAATCAAATTCCAAAAACTAGGTCATGGACTTTAAAATGGGCAAAACAAATGATGCTTAAGGATGAGTTAGTCAAAATTAGATATTGAAATGTAGATGTGAATATGTTAGCAAAAGATATGTGCATAGGCATGTTTACAAGAATTAAAGGAGTAGTTAGAAAGGTACATGGTGAATCTAAAGGATATGATCATCATTCTAAGAAGTTTTGGTGGTGAAATGAGAAATTGCATAAAGTAGTAAGTATAAAAGGGAATGATTTAAGAGATTGCCTAGGTGTGGTTACAGTAAAGCTTTTCAGTTGTACAAGCAAGCAAGAAAAGATGCCAAAAAGACAGGTTGCCAAGCAAGAGCATAATCTTTGGAGAAGTTGTATTAGAAACTCATATAAAAGAAGGAGAAAAGATTATTTATAAATTGGCTAAAATAAGAGAAAGAAAATGTTAATATTTAAACCAAGTTAAGTGTATCAAAGATGAAGAGAATATATTTTTGGTTCAAGAGTTATAAAGAATAAGGGATGTATTCAAAGTTGTTAAAACTATCAAGGTATAAAGCTTATAAGCCACACTATGAAATTGTGGGAGAGAGAAGTGGAATGCCATTTACGTTTGAACACTTATATTTCCACAAAATAATTTGGATTTATGCTAAGTTAATTGAATATGAAAGTAATCTTTCTTATTAGACATTTGACAAAAAGTATGGAGAGATGGAGGATTTACATATAGTTTTCATCAACTTAGAGAAGACTCATGCTAGAGTTTTTAGAGACTTATTATGGTGGGTCCTAGAATGTATAAGAATATCAACTAGATATATCCAATTCTTGAAGGATATGTATGATACAATAATCAATAGTGTCCATATAGTTGAAAGGGATACTAAGGATTTTCCTATTTTTATTATGTTAAACCAAGGTTCATATTTGAGCCCATATCTCTTTACCTTGGTCATAGATGTGCTAAAAAGATATATACAGTATAATATCCTATGATGCATGATGTTCATAAATGATATTGTGTTAATATATGAGACCCAAGTAGGAAGTTGGAGTTATGGAGATATACTTTAGAATCCAAGAATTTTTAAGTTAATTAGAACTAATACTAAGTATATGCATTGTAGATTTAGTAATGCTAATAGATAAATGGGCAAAGTTGTTTTGAATGGAGTGGAAATGCCTCATAGAATTTATTTTAAGTACCTTGGCTCTATTCATCAAAAGGATGAGAGTTGTGAAGAAGATGTTAGATATAGGTTAAAACTAGTTAGATGCAGCAGAGGAGTGTTATAGGAGTTTTATGCAATGGAAAGATGCCAATTGAATTGAAAGGAAAGTTCTACTACACTATAATACAGTATGCTATAATGCATGGTAACAAGTATTGGACATTGAATTGTTGAAATGAAAATACTAAGATGGATGTATAGACGTATTATATTAGGATAGATAAAATCCATAATGAGTGCTTTAGAGAAAAGGGAAGGGTAGCTGCTTTTAAGTATAAGATAAGAGATCATTGCCAGATAAGGGAGCCAATATAGGCTACTTTGTAGTCTAGGCTTTGATTAAGTGGTGGATTGATAATACATAAACCTTCCATTTTAGGTTTGCAGAGCTCACGATCACCAAAGTTTACTTTAATGTTATCACTAGGATTAGGTTCATAGAGGAGATGGTCCCTTTTGATAATACACTTGTCATTGCTGGAGATTATATGAAGAATCATCAGAGCATCATTAGACATTAGACACCTAAGCAGATGCTGGCCATTACAGGGAACGAGCAATAGATGAAATGTGCTCATGGCTTCTTATTTCACCCATGTGCTAATGATCTTTCCTTTTTTGACTTTTATTGGTCTAGGATTACGAGCTCAATCTCATTCCTCACCCAGACATTAAGAATGGCTTCCAACTTGATCATAATTTCCCTTGGCTCTATTCATGGTTTAGGCATTGAGTGTAAGCTGAGGGAGCTCATAATATCCCCGTCTTGAGAAGGCATATCCAAGAGCTAACCTAAGAACAAGTAACAAATAAATCTTTTAGTTCCATTAAATAAAACATGTTAAGACATATATTTACCTTGAGATTTCTTCTTTCTCAAGTTGATCTAGCATGGTAGAGTGCACAAGATAGAGAACAGAGACCTTGGATCGCTGCAAAGGCTGAAGCAGAGCCATATGCTATTGAGTGATTATAGTCAATCTTGGGTCCTCTTGATGCTACTTAGGGGAGTAGGTCTTTAAGTGGTTTCAGGGACACGATTAACAATGCATCCCGATGGATATTCCTTTTAGTGTTTTTACTTTTTTGATGCTTCCAGAAGAAGAGTGGTTGAGATGAAGGGTTGGTGAGGATTGCCCAGATCGATGAGGGTCCCTCCAGTTATCCAGAATACATGAGAATCCACTTACTTTCTATTGTACTAGCCTCTGATGATTTGTCATCAGAGTTAGATTAACTGCTAGGTAGTGGTGATGCTGGTAATGCTCCACCACAAGATCCACCTGTACCATCTTCTCAGGTAAGTATTTAATCTTTAAAGTTCTTTCACCTTTCTTAAAGTGTATAAATTTTAAATAATTTTTTTTATTTTATTATGAATGCAGCCTCCAACTCATAATCCTTGAAGGAGAAAGTGAGCAACTATGGATGCCAGTGCAGATGCATTATAACACCCATATACTCTACATAAGTACTATACATATACCCTATATACATACATTACATATATAAAGTATAAGGATGTCACGTTTTAGTATTGTATAAAGCCTTTACCTTAGTTCCATAACAAAGATATATTTTTAATTAAAGAATATTTACAAAACCAATAAAACTTTTGATTATATTACAAATATATAAATTACATTATCTTTTTTGAAATTCACTTATGTACATATATATTTTTATCAAAATACAGTATAATAAAATTGTACATGTATGCACCACCTTCTAGTTGGTCTCGAAATACTCTTACCCTTCTCGTAGCACAACTATATGACTCCCAGATCAACTATCCACTCACCTGTGTGATTTACATAACCGTGCTAAGCTCGAAAGCTTAGTAGTACATATAAATATTAAATACATACATTATATAAATTCATACTAACATACTAAAATCATTTATTATCATATTCTTACAGTGTTTTTTTCATTTTCAATGCACTTCTCTTATCTTTACACTAATTTCATAATTTATATATATATATATATCATTAACACAAGCCACAATTCAATAGCTTATCATAATATTCATGAAACAATACACACAATTTCTACATCCATATACATATTACACATCACATTATATTTTCATAATCTCATTTTCAATATCAAGACTTAGCTCAGTTCAAGTCTTTTATCAATTCATTTCTCATCATTTAGCATATTTTCTCAAGCCACATTCCTTTTCAATAATTTGCTTATGTATTGTGTTCATATCATTTCAGGATCACCATCATATTTCTTATATAATTATATCTCATTATATTGCTCAAGTATTCCACAATTCATAGTTCACATTAAAGCAAAGACAAGCATGGGCCCAAAAAGGATCTAATATGCTATTCAAATTTTAGAGTTACTACTTTGGTCTATAATGACACCTTGTGTCTAGCCCCGTAGGTAATATATCCATGGATTAATCCAACTAGGTATGAGTTTACGACCAGGTCATTTCACCCAGCCTAGCTTTAAGGATTTATTTTAGAGGCTTACGACTTGGTCTTTTCACCTTAAAAACATTTTTACAGTAACGCCCAACGTCTAGCCTGTGGGCAATTCATAGGCATGCCACCAAACCCAGAACTCTAAAAGTTAAATAACATACTAGGCACACAACTTATTTTTATTTCTCATTTATACCGATATCAATTCATTGTATTATGTTTCTACATATATCATTTATATCCATATAATCATCACCAATGTCTTTAAATACCATCTTTAATGTATACATAACAAATTACATTACCCATACGTTTTAGGTCATTATCATATTTCGCACATAGTTCACATTAAATATAATGTATTGTGACATCATACAAATCATAGCATATTACTCATACACCAACACGGGCATGTTCATGGCCATGTCAACACAGTAGCTATGACACGCCCAGAGACATGGCCGTATTAATAGTTGTGTCATCAATCATTAAACTCAGCACCGTCGACACCCCCAATGACATGGCTGTGTCACTGGCCATATCAGGCAAAAGTTCTACATTTCGAACTCTCATCCATATGAACACAATCATTCCAAAATTAATACTACAACACCCATAATCATATCTTAGTTTATATTCAAAATTCACCCATCAATTCAACAGTTATATAAATCCAACATATAATAATAATAATCATTATATACATCATCCATGTATCAATTTACTCAATTCCCAAATCATTTATACTAAACCCTTACTCTTCAATTTTAACTACTCATCATCATCCTCACAATTAATCATATTTTCATCATCTAAGCACCAATTCAACATATATATATATATATACTTCAATATTTCATTATCATCATAAAATTCAATTAATTATCACTTTCTCTCACTAGACATATCACATATAAACTCAAAATCTATAAAAATTAACTCAAGAAAAAGAGCACTTACTTGAATTCTTTTCCAAATCTTTAATATCTATCTTCAATTCTCTTAAGACTCTTATGAATTTGATGTGTATATGAACAAAATCAAACTCTTCTCTCTCTCTCTCTCTCTAGTCCCACGTTCCAAGAGGAAGAATAAGAAGAAAGAAAGAAGGAGAGAAAGCTCTCTTTTTTAATTCATCCTAATCTTATATATATATATATAATAATAATAATAATATGATTATTTCCACCTAAAAATTTTCCACCACAAATATTTGTCCTTCTTTTGACTTTCATATCTTCTTTTTCTCTTATCATTATTATCATTATTATTATTATTATTAATTAATTATATACAATTTACTTTTCCTACATCAATGTATACATCATGTATATGTGGTGTATATGTTGATATATGCACGTCTCATATATTGTATTTATTTTTTCCATATTTTTCAAATACCTAATATATATATAACATCCTTCATACATATCTATCCCTTATTATATTTTCTTTTCCTTTTTCACCAATATACTCTCTCATAACTACTATTCCAAAGTATATCAAAAATCGGGGTATTACAATTCTCTCCCCCTTAAATAATTTCGTCCTCGAAATTTTTCAGTACAATAATAATCCATCCTTAACAAAATACCATCTTAAATTTTCATATAAAATTAATCATATCATTAAATTATATTTCATCAAATCACATAACCTTTACTCTCCCCCTCAGGGTCAATCATCTTCTCCCAATTTCATAACTCATCACTATATATATATATATATATATATATATTCTAAACAAGGCAATCAAGATAACTCATTACATTACCAATCATATTATCATTAGACAAGAATTAGTTCATCTTATTAGTATATATGCCTCACCCATTTATGCTCAAGATATTTTATCACATCATCATTTTATAAATATACTCTCTTAACCTTAAATTTAAAGGTTATTGGATTATATCCTAACACTAACTATCCAATCATCACAGTCATTTTCAGAATTATATCACTGTTTATCTATCTCTTTCTTATATTTATAAATAGACACTTGTCAAACCTTAATTGATAATAATTTTCTTATTTTTGATACACTTAATTCCTTCTTTAACATATTTTCCACTTATCATAAACATTAATACTATGCCTTTAAACTTACTTTATTAATAATCAACCTTTTTCCTTTTATCATCATTTTCAACTGATATACCTTAACTCATTCATGTCCATACACATATCAAAATATTATATCATATACAGTATCACATATCTCTCACTCTCTTAATATAACTATACATATTAAATCTCAATAATGATTCGCAACCTTAGCAAAATCTAGATCAATTGATCTAACTATCACATTACCAATGCCACGGCCTTATTCGATTCAAGCCAACAATTAGCTTATTTAAACTTATCAATTTATTTCAATATATGACCTAACTCTATTAGGTCAAATTTATATTCAAATTCTAGTCTCTTTAGTTCCATCATTTCAACTTTCTCAAATTAATGGTTATTTATAACAACTCACTTCAAATTATTTTTCAATATTCATATTTTTTTTATCTCTATACAATTTCCACATAATTCTCATGATTATCTCATATCATATTCTCTACCCATAGTTCATTCACTTAAACATCATTTCCATCAATTTATTCATATTATCCCATTTTTGAACATATTCAATATACTTTCTCTCAATCACATTTTGTAATTTCTCCCATTTATCATCTCCTCACATTTTTATACTATTACTATATTTACATAATCACTTTCCTATCACATTATCCATAACTCATTACATTTTCACAATTCTCTTCTCTTTCCATACTTTCTATAATTATAAACAAAGTTCTAACTTAAAATTGTAAGATATAACTATACAAACCATAAATCTTGACTATGTTTCTTGAAACATAACTATCAATCTCACAAAAACTATCCTACGGTTATGTCATCTCAGGCCCATGCCTGTGGATAACAAAACTAATCGGCCAAGATACTAAACAAATCATACGGCCATGGAACATTAATAGTCACACTTGTAGCTTATAAATCAATACTGCCCCTCTATCATTCTTCTTCAAACATTTCCAATCACAATGCTAAGTTCATATTGCAAAGATCACATATTCATTCTCTAAACTTTTGCTACACAAAGAGTTAACATATTTCAACTCTGTTTCAAAGCAATTTACTCTTGATCACTTGATCATCATTAGCCTAACTCATGTCTCAACAATATTATCATTAACATCTCTTACAAATATATACATTCGATCATATGCAAATTTATACACAATTTCCATTTATTGCCCCATTTCTAATCTAAACTTTTCATTCATAATACTTTCCTTTTTCCTTACAATTTCTTATTATTTATATATACATAGAACATTTCCACACACATATACTTTGGGCCCAAAACATTATACAATCATCAAGTTCAGTTATTATAATAACAATTTCACCGTCCAATATTACTTGAGTCCATTCTCAGTCTCAATTTCATCACACAACCTAGCTCTGCCAGGTCAAGTCCTAATCTCTCTTAGGTCCACTAATACATGTAATATCATTTTCAATATCACTAGACAAATAATTGTATAAAATAACAAACACACAATAACATTTTTTTTTAATCATCCACATACACATTCATAAGTCACATTCATAATGTGACTTACTTACCACATTTTCTTACATATCACAATTGCATTCATATTGAAAAACTCATCTCACATATCATATACATATATACACATAATCATACAATTATACTTAATCTTTTACACACAATCTATACAAATTTAATATTTATCACATTTCAGTGAACATTATTATTTCTCATTCTTTTGACATGACTTAGGTTATTCATCAACTCAACACACACACACACACACACACACACACACACACATATATATATATATATATATCCTCTGACCACAATATAATTAACATCTTCTTTTTTTTTTTTAAATATAGTCACATTTTTAATGTGACATCTCTTTCACATTTTTTTATGCATTTATCATACCTTTCATATCCATTTCCATCATTTCCAATCCAATTACCTGTGGTAACTCATTTTCACTTGCCTATTCATTACCCTTTATTTCATAACAAATTTTTATATTATCAACCACATTACACATTACATAATACTTTCATAAGCAATATTATTCATTCAAAATAGCTCATATGCTTAATATACATTAAACTATCAGTATCTAAGTAGTCCTCATTAAAATTTCTTTAAAACTCCAAACTCTCAACTTACTACTTTACTTATACTTCAATATACTAATCTCATTTTTTTTAATATTTAACTTTAAAAACATTATTTATATAATAATATGACATCAAAACACATCATTTTCACAATTATGAAAGCCCATTTCAAAAACCCAAATTTCACATATTGCCACCATTAACATGAGCTTTAACAACACTCAAGCTTATCACATTTCTAACATTTCAATCTCAATATTTGCATTGAAACAACACTAATATATCTCCTCACATTAACCAACATCATCTATTTTTAAAAACCTTAACTTTACATACCAAACCCTACATTTTTACACCTTGTCCATATCAATCAACCAACCCAATATTTCCCCATACTCTCTCCATTTTAATATCATATCTACCCATTTTAATAATCAAACAATATTTTCTGTCTCTAGTAATCCAAACATAATCTTTTTTTTTTAGAAAAAGAACCAAAATTTAGAGAAGAGGTACTTACTTAAATCTTGATGATTTTTTTAGCTCATTTCCAACATTATTCTCATATTCATTCTCTTATGACCTATTTCACAAACACATTTCAATAATCAATAATTTCAAAATTAGTTTTATTTAAGCAAAATCCAATTCTTTAATTTATCAATTAAACTTGTATAAATTTTTCCATATCATTTCTTTCTCTAGCTTTACTTTCATGTAAAGCCTCATTCACACACTATTATCCAACTCATGTAATTCAAATATATCACATCACAATTCACATAATGTCACATCCGAGACCAACCTAGGTGTTAATGCATATGCATGTATTACAAGTTTCATTTTTTTTTATTTTTAGAAATCTCCTTAGGCTAAGAATCTCAAACCTAAGCTCTGATATCAAAATAATTGTAACACCCATATACTTTATATAAGTACTATACATATACCCTATATACATACATTACGTATATAAAGTATAAGAATGTCACGTTTTAGTATTGTATAAAGCCTTTACCTTAGTTCCATAACAAAGATATATTTTTAATTAAAGAATATTTACAAAACCATCAAAACTTTTGATTATATTACAAATATATAAATTACATTATCTTTTTCGAAATTCACTTGCGTACATATACATTTTTTTTTATCAAAATACAGTATAATAAAATTGTACATGTATGTACCACATTCTAGTTGGTCTCAAAATACTCTTACTCTTATCGTGGCACAACTGTATGACTCCCAGATCAACCATCCACTCACCTGCGTGATTTACATAACCGTGCTAAGCTCGAAAGCTTAGTAGTACATATAAATATTAAATACATACATTATAGAAATTCATACTAACATACTAACATCATTTATCATCATATTCTTACCATGTTTTTTTCATTTTCAATGCACTTCTCTTATCTTTTCACTAATTTCATAATATATATATATATCATAAACACAAGCCACAATTCAATAGCTTATCATAATATTCATGAAATAATACACACAATTTCTACATCCATATACATATTACACATCACATTATATTTTCATAATCTCATTTTCAATATCAAGACTTAGCTCAGTTCAAGTCTTTCAACTATTTATTTCTCATCATTTAGCATATTTTCTTAAGCCACATTCCTTTTCAACAATTTGCTTATGTATTGTGATCATATCATTCCAGGATCACCATCATATTTCTCATATCATTATATCTCATTATATTGCTCAATTATTCCATAATTTATAGTTCACATTAAAGCAAAGACAAGCATGGGCCCAAAAAGGATCTAATATGCTATTCAAATTTCAGAGTTACTGCTTTGGTCTATAATGACACCTTGTGTTTAGCTCCGTAGGCAATATATCCATGGATTAATCCAACTAAGTCTGAGTTTACGACCCGATCATTTCACCCAGCCTAGCTTTAAGGATTTATTTTAGAGGCTTACTACCAGGTCTTTTCACCTTAAAAAAATTTTCACAGTGACGCCCAGCATCTAGCCTGTAGGCAAGTCATAGGCATGCCGCCAAACGCAGAACTCTAAAAATTGAATAACATAATAGGCACGCAACTTATTTTTATTTCTCATTTATACCGATATCAATTCATTGTATTATGTTTCCACATATATCATTTATGTCCATTTAATCATCACCAATGTCTTTACATACCATCTTTAA
Source organism: Garcia nutans (assembly GCA_947685225.1). NCBI lineage: Eukaryota > Viridiplantae > Streptophyta > Magnoliopsida > Malpighiales > Euphorbiaceae > Garcia > Garcia nutans. Next base: position 5,814,434 of record CANTUV010000024.1, on the reverse strand, counting down.
TGTATACATAACAAATTACATTACCCATACGTTTTGGGTCATTATCATATTTCACACATAGTTCACATTACATATAATGCATTTTTGACATCATACAAATCATAGCATTTTACTCATGCACCAACAGTGTAGTAAGTAACTTAACACATTTTTCAACCAAATGTGTTAAGTCCCAATGCCATGTAAATATAAGCAATTATTCAAAGTTTGTACTTACCTTATGAAACACTCCAAAATAAGCTTTAAAACTTTCTCGAACCTTCTCTTCCAAGTTGCCCTTTAACACTAAGGTTGTGCAAACTACTCTCTCTCAATGCCTATACCAAATGTGATCATAAACAACCATTTAGTATCACATTCTAAGGCATTCTTAACATTCAAATCATTTAAATAGGAAATACAAATGAAAAACAATAAAAAGTGTTATTCTCAAGTGACACGCCCAACAACACGGGCGTGTTAATGACCGTGTCATTTACTCATTCATACAGAAGCATTGACACGTGTAATGACATGGGTGTGTCACTGCCCGTGTCATTCATTCTGTCTTATAGAAATATTGACATGCCCAACAACACGGGCGTGTTCATAGCCGTGTCAATTATCATATCTCACAGTAGCTATGACACGCCTAGAGACATGGCCGTGTTAATGGTCATGTGATCAATCGTCAAACTCAACACCATTGACACGCCCAACGACATGGCCATGTCATTGGCCATGCCAGGCAAAAGTTCTACATTTCGAACTCTCATCCATATGAACACAATCATTCCAAAATCAATACTACAACACCCTTAATCATCATCTTAGTTTATATTCAAAATTCATCCATCAATTTAACACTTATATAACTCCAACATATCATAATAATAATCTTTATATACATCATCCATGTATCAATTTACTCAATTCCCAACTCATTTATACTAAACCCTTACTCTTCAATTTCAACTACTCATCATCATCCTCTCAATTAATCATATTTTCATCATCTAAGCACCAATTCAACATATATATATACTTCAATAATTCAATATCATCACAATATTCAATTAATCATCACTTTCTCTCACTAACCATATCACATATAAACTCAAAATCTATAAAAATTAACTTAAGGAAAAGAGCACTTACTTGAATTCTTTGCCAAATCTTCAATATCAACCTTCAATTCTCTTAAGACTCTTATGAATTTGATGTGTATATGAACAAAATCAAACTCTTCTCTCTCTCTCTCTAGTACCACATTCCAAGAGGAATAAGAAGAAGAAAGAAAGAAAGATAGGAAGTTCTCTTTTTAATTCATCCTTATCTTATATATGTATAATAATATGATTATTTCCACCTAAAAATTTTTCACCACAAATATTTGTCCTTCTTTTGACTTTCATATCTTCTTTTTCTCTTGTCGTCGTCATTATTATTATTATTATTATTATTATTATTATTATTATTATTATTATTATTATTATTATTATTATTATTATTATTATTAATTATATACAATTTACTTTTCCTACACCAATGTATACATCATGTATATGTGGTGTATATGTTGATGTATGTATATGTCTCATAAATTGTATTTATTTTTTTCCATATTTTTCAAATACCTAATATATATATAACATCCTTCATACACATCTATCTCTTATTATATTTTCTTTTCCTTTTTCACCAATATACTCTCTTATAACTACTATTCCAAAGTGCATCAAAAATTGGGGTATTACATGCATCGACTACTCGGACCATCTAGGCTTTGTTGCTCACCCCAAATGCCTCCACTCAGAGTAGCATAGCATCCATCTTCTACTAGTTTCACCCATTTTTCTTCTAGATTCTTTGAGTTGACCCTTTAACCCTTTTTTTTTACCATACTAGTGAACTCCTTACACTAGGGAGGATACTCCCTACATATGGCACTATCTCTAGAAACCTGCTTAATGCTACTCATATAAGTAGTTACTTCACTTTCATCTTTTGTTTTGATATGAAATGAAAATATTTGATGATAAGTTCTTGATTTCTAATTAGGTGCTTTAGGAGATTTACCAGGAGCTATATAACCTCTTTTCAAGAGCCATTGGTTAACTGACGACACTTTCTAGTGAGTTCTCAGTAAGCACCTGCAAAAGAAAACTCTTTTTTCTTAATTTTTAAGAAAAATTGAATTTGGTTCATATTTACCTCTAATTTCTATTTTGCAGGATATCATCACAGTTTGGGATGTAAGGATTGTCGACTTAAAGGTAAACTTGATTGGTCCTACAAAGATTTTTTATTATAAATTCATGTGAATGAATGTTAATAAAATGATTCCATTTTGTAGTTTGTAGGCTAAGATTGAGAATTTGAGGGAGAAGCTTCGGGATCAGCATGATAAGTTGGAGGAATCCAAAGAGAAGATCAATGAGCTAGGGGATGAAATCATTAGGTTAATGAGGGTGGTAAAGCATTATCATATGCTAGTCGGTGAGATCCTTGCACTGAGCATACCTATTCTTGAGGATCAGAGAGCTGATTAGAGAATGGAGGGTATTGGTAGTTCTTCCACTGAAGTGGATTCAAGCATATGCATTGTGATGATGATGGTTTTGATGAGATAAATAATGGTGATGCTTCTAAGTGGTGATGAGCTAGGTGATAGCTCTAGAGGTGGAGATGATGATGATTAGGGTCAATTTGAGGGCATTGTCATTCCTTCTATGGATGAGAGAGAGAAGAAAACATTTAATGATGGTCATGAAGCTAACGATAAGGCTAGTACAGGGGACATATAAGCCATCACAGTTAGGGGACTGAGTCTTTCCTTACAAGGGTGATTACTGAGCCATCCTTCAAGAGACTAGAATCTGAGGCCCATGTTGCTCCTGTTATGCCATTTGAGCTCCTTGCATACCTGATTTAGATCACACATGCTCCATCAGTTATGCTATAACTAATGTTGATCTTATATGTCCTGTCAGAAAGGAGTCCAATGTAGTTTATGAAGGTAGCTCTAGAATTGTATCCGATGGAGGGCAAGTTGCCACTCTCCTCGAGGGATTCACTCAAGACTCTCTAGGATCTCTCTCATATCTCTAGTTACTTATGATCCCCCTTTTCTGTACTTTCTTGGCCCGATAGGGGTCCTAGATAAATGAATGGCCATATATGTATATTTATTTTTTTTAGGATAATAGCCTTGCTTGTACAAATTTGATAGATATGGTCTTTTACTTGGTTATGTATATTGATATGTTTATCCTTTTTGGCATTTGATTTACAAGAACTTGTATACTGTATTTTAAACTTGAATTGGCAATGTTGGATTGAAAATATACTTTTAAAATGATTTTTGAGTAGGCAATGCTGGATTGAAAAATAGGTTGATTTTTGAGTAGGTGGATTTCCTTAAAAGCAACTGAGTTCTATCCACTTAAAGACTATCGAGTTCAATAATTTTTAAGTGGGAAATTATCGAGCTTAATAATTTATACTACTGAATTTGACAATTAGCTTCATTTGAGACTGAAATCCTTACTAGAATTGTCAAGTTGGTATATATATTATCAAGCTTGATAATTTCCACTGACTTACAAAATGTCAAGTTTTATAATTTTTTTGTTAGTTCCATATAAAAGCATTCCCACCAAACCCAAATCCATTTTCAACTACACACTCCTCTCTTCTGAAAAACATTCCAACCTTCCTCTCCAAACCTCCCAAAGTATTTCCCCATATTTCCAAGTCAAGAATCACAGCCGAAGCATCTTTAAAACTGCTTTGAGACCTTTTCACTCGATTAAGTTCCTAGCATTGGAATCAATTATCATGGTCTGACCTATAATTTTTTAAGTTATTTGAAAATATTTGTTTAGATCAACCTTTTTTGTATGTTGCTATAACCTTTTGGAATTGAGATCACCTAGTGTTTTATTTTCCTTATTTTGAGTTCTACTAATTTATTGAAGAATTTGCAACAATCCTTGATTGTCCTTCTATCTCTTTATACCATATAATATTTCCTATTGTGAGGGTATCCCATATAAGGTTATGCAGCTGCTATTTAGTATGTCTCACCATGAAGATTTGCTGCTCACTTGTGATAATACCATCCCATTAATCCCATGCATTGAGTTTTATGTTAAATGAATTTCATTTACTTAGTGTCAGAGTAGGTTATTTTGTTTATTCTTATTGGGTTAGTTCTTATTAGTATCCCTTAAGGATGATCTGAATGTCTAAATCTTGACTATCATAAATGATATAGAAGCTAGTCGTTCTTTTGTCCCTCTAATTTAGGCAGAGACCCTTATTAAGCTTGACAAACTCAGCCTTTGTTCATGCGGATTTTAAAGTAGTCCTCTCCCAATTTAATTTGGCTGCAAGAGTGGTTGAGTTTGTTAGCCATTTTAGTTGTTGAGCCTTTAAGGTACCAACCCCATCATCAATCATCTCGACAAACCATATAAACTATAGACTGCCAAGAAGACTATGTTGAATTGCTCTAATAAAGATGTATTGATGACATTTTCTAGTTGATTCCTTAATAGAGGATCATCAATGTTACCATCCTTACCCATTTGCCATATGTCCCTTTAGTTAGATTCTTAGAGGAACTTGTTTTGCATGTGAATTATCTTCAACTTGCTCTTAACTTCAAGTTCCCGATACTAATAGATGAAATGTTAACTAAATTTCGCAAAGGCTGGTTTGAGAGACTCCCCTATCTTTCACCATGTTAATGATGTTCTTGCTTTTGCTTTTACTTATGTTGTTAACTGAATGATGTTCTTATTAATAATTTTCATCATTTTTCCTTTTTCTTGTATTGTAATGTTATGTCGAATGTACAAGAATTAGTAATTTATATAAGCATAAAAATAAATTGTGTGCAACATTGACATCATTAAATATTGGAATAGTTTAAAACATAATCATTATGATTAGACATAAAAAGGCTTCAACCAATCCAAATTCATTGGTTCTAAAAATTCATTTCCATCCAGATCTGAAATCTTGATAGCCTTCTTCATGACTTCCTTTACCACGTAAGGGCCTTCCCAATTCAGCCTAAAGTTACCTTTGGGGTCTTGGATATTGTTCTAGCACTGTTTCAACACCAAATCCCCTATCTTTATTTTCTTTCCTTTACCCTTTTATTAGAGGCCATGGCTATCCATTGTTGGTATAGCAGATTGTGATACAACGCCTTCAACCTTTTCTTTTCAAGTTGAGCCAATTGCTCATACCGTTCTCTTATCCATTATACTTTCAACAATTCTGATTCAAGAGCCATCTTGAGAGAACATATTTCCATTTCCTTTGACAATATAGCTTTCATACCATAAATTAATGAATACATGGTCATTCATGTGGGTGTTCTTACTTTGGTCTTGTATCCCTATAAAGCAAAAGATAACATATTTGACCAAGCATTTTAATTTTGCCATTTTTGCCAGACTAGCTTTAACTGTCTTGTTAGCTGCCTCTACTACTCCATTAACTTATGACTTGTAAGTAGAAGACTTGTAGTGCTCCACCTTATAATTTTCTAGCAAGTCCCTTACTTCACCCTAAATCTGAACCCCATTGTCTTAGACTAAATGATTATTATACCTACATAATAAATTCCTTTTAATAAATGGAGTCATTTGTTGTGATCCCAATTTGTTGAAAGATTTTTGTTTCTACCCATTTAGGGAAGTAATCTACTACCACTACTATAAACCTATACCCATTTGATGTTGTGGGATAAACCTCACTAATTATGTTAATTTCCCATGCAATAAAAGGCTGTGGTGAAGTTAACACTTGCAACTCTATTAGTGGTAAATGATTGTAATTCTAGTGGAACTGACATTTCTCACATTTTTTAATAAAATCTAAACATTCCTTTTCCACTATCAACCAATAGAAGCCCTACCAAATGATTTTCTTCATCAACATATTCCTATTCATATGTGATCCACAACCTCATGCATGAACTTCAACCAAGACTTCTTAGACTCTTATTTCCTCAAGCATTTGAGGTGCACCTCATCTGGCCATCTCCAGTACAAATTCCTCCTACTGTTATGTATTATAGGGCCATATGCTTATCCTTGATGGATGTCAAATCCACCAAAAATAAAAACCTATTCTTGGACAAAATTAAAATTTGTAAAAGTGGTGAATAGGGCCGAATCCTCAAGGAATTGATTACTTAAATTATTTTCTCTTGAAAACCTAAAGTATAAGCTAAATAACATTAAATGGGGAGTTTTATTATTGAAGGTTAAAATAAATTCAAAACTAAATTAAAACTAAATAAATAGACAATAACAAATTAAATTTGGAAAATAATAATGTTGATGATTTCAGTCAAAGGGAATAATCTTGGTTTCAATTCTTGATATAATCATTGATACAAAAATAATTTTCTTTAAATTTTCAGTAAATTAGTTCTAGTTAACTGAGATTCTCAATTAGCCAATGCTTCATTAGATGATAAATTAGTTAAGAAACACTATATAACTAACCCTTGTTATTGAATAACCCTATAGGGAGGTCCATTAGGATTTAATCCACTAAAGCTTTAAGATTTAGGACCTAATTCTGGTCAATAAATTCTACCGTAGAATTTATTTAAATTAGATTTTGTATCTTCTTAGCATTATGCCTAATTACCAGAAGTATCAAAATTTTAAGAACAATTACGGATTCTAAGTTTTGAATGATGATATATTATTCAACTAATCAAGCAATAGGCCATATTGTTTAGTTAGCAAAATAATAATAAGATTGAGCTATAGAACATACACAAATACTGAAGTTAAAGAAAACATGCAAAGAGTTTGATTAGATCTCATAAATTTTGGCGAATTGAAAACCTAGATTACCTTCAACTGAATTTGAGTTTACTTACACATAATCTTTAGAAAATAAAACTAAAATATATTCCAAAAAATCTGCTAGAAAAAAATATCAATAATAGATCAAGAGAAAGAGAAGAAGAAAAGGTCCTTAGGGCTGTCAAAAGATTGGTGTTTATACCATTTCAAGGTTCCTACTTTAATTAGGAAGATAAAAGTAAAAATAAAAATATAAGTACTAAATAAAATTTAATAGTTATTATTGAAATCCAAATAAAAATAATGAACAGAGTGTAGCAACTTTAAAAGCAATCAATCCAATGAACAAATTAATCAGTCCAACAATAAAATTTAGCCAAAATAGGTTTAAATCTCAATAAATCTCCCCCACACTTAGGATCTATAGTGTCCTCAATGTAGTAAAATAGTAATTAAAAGTAAATGGAAAATAGATGACTCCTCTAATATCGACGAAGGAAAGAAAAAGTAAATGAAAAATAGATGACTCCCCTGATATCGACGAAGGAAGAGCAGGGTGTGGCTCAGTTAGTGACGTCGAGGATATTGGAAATCCAGGTCTGTGGATAATCTAGCAATGTTTTGGTCAACCTCTATGACTTGATCTACAACCAGTTTGTGGCTATCCTCAAAGCCTTCTAGATGTCTCTCTATGCGAACAAGTTTATCAAGAATGGTTTACAGTAACACCTGAGTCAATGAGGAAGAAGAAGTTGCAGTCATAGGAGTTATAGTTCGTAAAAGTTTACGAAAATCCCCTTGATCTCTTAGAGTAATAGGACCTAGAGGAATTAAAGAAAAAATATGATTCTCTTTCCGCAACAGCCCTATATCATCCAAAGTGTGAAGAGTCAAAGGGTCGGCGTGCAAATCAGTATTTTCAATATCAAGCAAACGTGCATTAATAGCTAACTGAGTGATAACAGTGCCTAAAATCAATGGCCATTTGGAGGAAATAACATTAGAAAATTGACTCGCTAACCAAAAACCCAAACTTGCTTCCTTTTCTTATCCATGCACCATAAGACAAATAATTCAATTTTCGATAATAGACTAGGGGCATATTTTCTACCTTAAAATGCATATGCCAAAAGTTGATGAACATATTTTAAGCTAGGATATCTAAAGTACACATCCCTCAATTTACTACGGTCATATGGTGTAGAAGGGTTTTCACAAAAATTTGAATACACATCAGAAGCTGAGAAATCATCTGAAAAATTACAAACGGTGGCATTGACACTAAACCCCAAATTCCTATTAAATTCATATATAGATAAATTGAATCATTGTCCCATTAAATGGAATGTAACCACATTAGGGTACTCAAATCTAACTGATTAGTTTTATCAAAATCAAATGTGGCATAAAGTTCTTTCACCAAGTCTGCATAAATGGGATTATCCATCATGAGAAATAATTGTCAGCCAATACCTTTAAGCAACTCATCAAATTCAGACTTGATATTTACAGAATCCAAAGTAGGGAAATGAGCACATTTACCTAGAAGGATGGAAAGCTCATTGATCTGTTCAAACCTATATTTCTCTGTAGATTTTTCAAACTCCAAATTTTGATTATGAACTGAATTTGAATTTTCTCCCATAAACCTCCTCTTCTTGACAAGTGAATGGCTCCTTGGTTCAGTAAAGGGCTATTTGAATAGGTCATATGACCATGTAGTGGCTAGAAGACAGTTGCTTGTGGTAAGATTCTTTATGGAAGCACTTGTCTAGTAGGCAAGGGAGTTTGGGCGAATGGCTCAAAGTTGGTGCGCCATGCCTCACACCTACCTTGGTCCTCATGATCAATGATAACGGTCTCAAAATTTGATGGGTGTGATTGATGGGGCTGTTGTTTGTCAATTTTTGAGTTATATATATATAAAGAAATATAGAATAGAGAAGGGGAAGGGAAGCTGTTCGGGTTCAGAAGTGACTGGTTTGGCTCTGTGGAGCTGCTCGAATGTTGGATTTGGTTGGGAAGTGACTAATTTGGCTCGATGCGCTTAAACTGAGGAACTAGTTGGTCATGGTCCTAGCTGTTCGACTTAGCTGTTGTGCTTTTTCAATCGATGGGTTGCTCGATGGTGGTGCTAGGTTCGTTTACTAGTGTTCGTGGAGCAAGGTGGGGCATAGGATGGTTCTCTCAAGCGATCTATTATGCTAGGTAATTAGTTGATGGTCGATCAAAATCATGCATAGCACAATGGATCTTTATGGGTCGCACGATGAAGGGTAAGGCAAGGGAGAGGGGCTAGCGGTTTGGTGATGGTGGTAGTTGGGTCGGTGGTGTTCAGTTGGTTAGGCATGGCTGCTGGTAGGTGGTTTGATGTTGTTTGATCAAAGGGGAAGACGGGGGTAGCTAGTGGTAGAGAAAAAAAGAGAAGGAGAGAGAAATATGTTTTGAATTTTTAGAGGGTTAAGTGAGTTGAGTTAGTGAAATTACCCATAATACCCATAACGCTTATATTACTTCTTTCATTTTCATTTCTTCTTAGAGTGTCACTGAGTAACCATATGGCCAAAATTACTGCCCTTAAACTAAAATCAAACTCACTGTTCTTTAGTCCACCATTACAGACCTGAAACAAAACAATGTTAGACTTGCCTATGGGAAGAAGATGATGTTAACCAAACCCTCCTATTTTTTATCTTAGGCAATCAAATTGAATTTATCTAACACTTGCACCAAGTTTCATTTTGCAGAAAATTAATTCTTTTGAAGAAATTTGAAGAAGTCCGATCGGACCATACAAAAGATCAACCAGACCCTTGATGACTAAACAAGCCAAAAGACATAGAAGATTTCACGGTGGAGAGTACTCCTAAAATCTCACCGTACCACAAAAGTCTAATTGTACCTTATGTCATACCGACCAGACCATGGATGACCAAAAGAGGTAAATCACACAGAAGGATTTACGGACAAAAGTACTCTCATTTTCTCAGAGTACCACAAAAGTCTAATCAAACTCAAGAGAATTCCGACCAGACCTTACAAGGAAATTTTCCCTCAAAATATCTAGTAGGTTTCCCGGTTGAAGGTACGCCCAAGAATTGGATGGACTAAGTAAAGTCTGACCAAACTTGATGCAACCCGACCAAACTATTTAAATATTACTTAAGTTAGAAGCTATTACAGCTCCATTAAATAAGTGGAAGCCAAGTGGACTAGCCATTGGAAGAGCATTAAGCAGAAATTCAACTACTTTGACTAGAGCATACGTTATTCCGGCTGGACTTCTGTCTCTCCGATCGGACCATGAAGATTTTGACCATGAAAGTGCTCTGCTAGAGAAATTAGTGGAAGACAAAAATCAAACATGTTAGTCCCAACTTCAAATGGCTAATTCTTGCTTGAAGGTTATAAATACCGTATGTAACTTTATTATTAAGAAGTTTTAAAAGTTTTTTCAAGTATTGTGATTGTAATAGCCTCATTGAACATCTTTCTTTCTTTTGCATCAAAATCAACCTTTGTATTCATTGAGTGTTGGGTGTGAGCATTAAACACCATTTTAAGTTTGAGCTTGGAAATACTTAGGTTGTGAGAGTTAGCCTGGAAAAACTCTTGTAAGGGTTGTGAGGAAGTGATCTCAAACCATTGTAAGTAGTTTGGTGTGAGCTAGAGAAAACACCAAGTTAGAGTTAAGCTTGTAAAAATTCAAAGCTAGTAGAACCTTAATGTGTTGTTAAGGAAGTGGATATAAGATTAAGGTAAATCTGAACCACAATAAATCTTGTGTTCAATTATCTACTCAATCTTCTTCTACACTCTCCATACTTCCTTTTTTAATCTTTGAATTTTTGAATTGATAATCATTTCTTAAGACCAACCAATTCACTCCCCCTCTTGGTTGATATCTTGGGACAATAATTGGTATCAAAGCTTGTCAATTTCTTAAACTTAAAAGTGAAATTTGATCCAAAATGGCAACCTCTTCTTTATCCTCTCATGGAAACCTCAACTCTCTTCTTAGACCATACTTTGATGGAACTGATTATTCCTATTGAAAACATAAAATTTTTTATTTCTAGATAGTGAGGGAATAAAGCTTTGGGACTATGTTGAAAGTGAGTGGAAACCTCCTAATCATGAAGTTGAAGGTGTCCAAGTTTCTCTTCCCAAGTCACAATGGTCAATTGCCAACACAAAAGATGGATCCAAAAATCATAGGGGAACCTCCATCTTGTTGAATTCTATCTCAAGAGAAGAAGGTGGAAGAGTCCAACATCTCACTTGTGCTCATTGCATTTGGAAAACCCTTTAGAACTATCATGAGAGTACTACCCAAGTGAGGCTCACCAAGAAGCAAATGTGCATACATGAGTATGAGCTATTTAAGATGAAGCCCAACGAAAATGTTACCGACATGACAAATCAATTACTTGTCATCTTCAATGAAATGAAGAAATATAGCAAGATATATGATCAAGATGAAGTCAATGGTAAAATATTAAGAGCACTTATAGGTAAGAAGAACTTTGATTCTAAGGTTTCTTCTATTGAAGAGGCTCATGATCTAAGTTCTTTGAGAACTGATGAACTTGTCAAAAAACTACTCACCTTTGAATTGCACACCGAAAGAGATGAAGAACAAGGTGAGAAGGATAAGAGAAAAGTAATAGCTCTCAAAGCAATCAAAGAAGTTGAGAGCTCAAGCAATAAAGAAAGTGATGATGAAGAAGAAATAGCAATGCTCTCTAAAAAGATGAATGATTGGAAGAGAAAGAGGAGATTGCAAACTAACAAAGGTATACTTTCTAAAACTTCCTTCAAAGATAAGAAAAATGAAGTATAATGTTATGAATTTGGCAAATCCAAGCATATCAAGTCGGATTGTTTCAAATTGAAGAACAAAAAGAAGTGGGATAAAGAAAAGAAGAAATCACTCAAAGCTACATGGAATGACTCTTCCTCAAGTGAAGAAGGAGAAGTAGATGAGGAAGAAATTGCAAATTTGTGTCTCATGGCTATTGAGGATGAAAAAGACTCCGATGAGGTAGGTACTCAACCCTTGAATTTAATTGAATATGATGATAACGCTTTAGATGATAATGATATGATTGAACATATGAATCTTAGGATAGAAAAATATTTTTCTAAGATGAAATTTTATAATGATAAATGTTCTAAGCTAGAAAAAGACTTTGTAAGTTTAAAAAATTCTTCCTTAGAACTAAAGACCTCAAATGAACACATGTTGAAATCACTTGATGCAATGAACAAAGATTCACATAGTTTAGAAAATGTGATAAGGAAAATGAAATTTTGAAACATGAACTAAAGGAACTTAAAGAGTCAATTTCGAAATTTCATAAAGGAAAAGAAGCATTAGATACGTTAATTGATAATCAAAGATCACCTTCCTTGAAATATGGTTTAGGGTTCAATGGATCATCAAATACCCCATCTAGAACACCCATATTTGTAAAATCATCTACAACTCAAACCTCTAGTGTTGAAGTTGTAAAGAACACTAATGCACAAACTAAGCCTAAAAATCCTAAAAGGATTGCTTTAGGAACACAAAATTCTAGATTCAGGGTTCTAAGAGAAAATCATGCATTCATGTGCAACATAAACACAAAATTGCACAAAAGCCAACTCATATTTGTAAGTGTGTGCACAATTCATTGACTTTCAATAAAAAGGTGCATAAGTATAGAAAACTATATCAATACACATATTGTATGAAATTTGGGCATAAGAGCACAATTTGTTATATTAGGAAGGCTCATCTAAAGTTAGAGGATCCTTTTACTACTAACCCCCAAGGACCCAACTTCATTTGGGTACCTAAAAGAAGATAAATATTATTGCATTTATAGGTATGTCTAAAATCTACTATCAATAAGAGTTCTTAGTTTATGGATAGTGGATGCTCAAGGCATATGACGGGAAATGCAAAGCTTTTTACAACACTCACTTATAAGTATGGAGGTAATGTTACTTTTGGAAATAATGATAAATGTAAAATTATTGTCATTGGCTCCAATGGCATGCTTAGTGAAAATTTGATTGAAAATATTTGGCTTGTTGATGGGTTAAAGCACAATTTGCTTAGTGTGAGTCAATTATGTGATAAAGGATATAATGTAAATTTTGATTCCAAAGGATGCAATGTTACAAATTCAAATGGTAAAATTACATTCAAAGGAATTAGAATTAGTAACACATATAAAATTGACATAAATTCCAACAATGCATTTGAATGTTTGATCTCTATTAATGATGATGCTTGGTTGTGCCATATAAAACTAGGACATGCTAGTATGGATCACTTGAAATGCATTAATAAAGAAGAGCTAGTTGATGGTCTTCCCAAAATTAAATTTAACAAAGATAGAACATGAAACTTGTTAATTTGGTAAGCAACATAAAAAGCTCATTTAAATCTAAAAATGTTGTAAGTACATCTAGACCTTTGGAACTTATTCACTTAGATTTGTTTGGACCTAATTGAGTTGCTAGCCTAGGTGGAAAGCTATATGCATTTGTACTTGTAGATGACTACTCAAGGTTTATATGGGTAAATTTCTTAGCTCAAAAGAATGAAGCTTTTAATCATTTTAAAATATTTGCAAAAAGAGTTCAAAATGAAAAAGGCTATGTGATCACGTTTATTAGAAGTGATTATGGCAAAGAATTTGAAAATGTAAATTTTGAAAACTTTTGTAATTAACTTGGTATTGCACATAACTTTTCAGCTCCTAGAACACCATAACAAAACGGTGTGGTTAAAAGAAAAAAATAAAACTTTAATTGAAATGGCTAGGACAATGCTCAATGAGTATGAACTACCATCTTATTTTTGGGCGAAAGCAGTTAATACTGCTTGCTACAATTCAAATCATGTTTATAAAATACCCTTGATAAACAAAACATCTTATGATCTATGGAATGGAAGAATACCCAAAATTTCATACCTTAGAGTATTTGGATGCAAATGCTTTATATTAAACACCAAGGATAATCTTGGAAAATTTTCATTCAAATTGAATGAAGGCATATTTTTAGGATATTCATCATTTAGCAAAGCTTATAGAGTATTTAATAAAAGAACTCTAGTAGTTGAAGAGTCAATGCATGTTGTCTTTGATGAATCTTCTAAACTTGATCAAAGGAAATGTTGTGCCTTGTTGATTTTGTAGGTACACTTGAACAAGTTGATATTTCAAAGGATAATCATGATGAACAAGATGAGGAGACTCATGAGTTACCTAAGGATTGGGAATACAAGAAGGATCATGTAACATCCCAATGGCCCTGGGCTTACGACCCTACCTTTTCACCCAACCCGCTTCAAGGGACTACTAGAGTACTGCTCCCCCTCACAGTTCCACGGCAGGATTTGTTTATTTGGCCTAAGTCAAGGGTCGCCTCCCTCGTTTCGATCCCAAGACTTCCTTAAGAGAGTCTTTATCCTGAAACGAGTACCATTTCTTCTAGTAGAAAAAATCCTGCTGTGGAACCGTGAGGAGGAGCAGTATTGTAGCAGTCCCTTGAAGCGGGTTGGGTGAAAAGGTAGGGTCGTAGGCTTAGGGCCGTTGGGATGTTAAAGTTAAAAAGGCGATTCTCTCCCCCTAAAGAAAAAATTTTGTCAGCGAAATTACCTTCTATCAACTCTGGAACAACTAGAGAAACTGACTCCGCATTGATTTCTCACTCTCCCATGTCACCTCCTCAGTGGCATGATTCCTCCAAAGGACTTTCACAAGTGGTACCTTCTTGTTCCTCAACTCTTTTAGCTCTCATGCCAAAATCGCCACATAAGTTAATTATGGGCTCACCTCAATAGACTCTACTAATAGGATATGAGATGGGTCTGACCTGTACCTTCAAAGCATAGAGACATGAAAGACATTATGTATCCGGTCTAACTCAGGCGACATGACCAATCTATAAGCCACTGGACCAACTCTCTCTAGAATCTCATTATCTCTACCGAAGATTCAACTCTCTCTGAACTCCCAAATACTTCAAACTCTTATGATCAGTATAAATGAAGCATTTCTCCCTATTTAAGTAATGCCGCCAAAATTTCAAGGCAAAAACTATGGCTGCTAATTCTAAATCATGATCAGGTAATTCAGCTCATGCGGCTTCAACTATCGAGAGGCATAAGCAATGACTCTACCCTCCTACACCAGAACACAATCCAAACCACTATGTGAAGCATCACTGTAAATCACATAAGGTTTACCTTCCACAGTCAGGGTAAGGACAGAAGCCTGAGTCAACATCTCCCTTAGCTGCTGAAAAATTGCCTAACACCTATCTATTCATACAAATCTAACTCCTTTCTAAAGTAATCTGGAGAGTGGTGTAGCTATCATAGAAAAACCCTTCACGAACCCATGATAATAGCCTACCAAACTTAGAAAACTTCTAACCTCTGTCACAGTCTTCGGTAGACTCCAATTCAAGATAGCCTCAACTTTACTCGGATCAACTCTAATACCCTCTGCTGACACCACATGACCGAGAAAAGTCACCTGATCGAGCCAAAACTCACACTTGGATAGCTTGGCATACAACTGCTTCTCTCTCAGAGTCTGCAATACAATATGCAAATGCTTGTCATGATCCTCCTTATTACATGAATACACCAAAATATCATCAATGAAAACCACCACAAACTAATCTAGATAGGGTCTGAATACCCTGTTCATTAAATCCATAAATGCTACTAGTGCATTCGTCAATCCAAAGGGCATCACTAAGAACTCATAATGCCCATACCTCATGTGGAAAGTTATCTTAGATATATCTTTACCTCTGACTCTTAATTGATGGTACCCTGATCTCAAGTCAATCTTAGAGAATACTGCTGCTCCTTTCAACTGATCAGAGAGATCATCTATCCGAGACAATGGATACTTATTCTTATTTGTCACCTTATTCAACTACCTATAATCAATACATAATCTCAAGGTGCCATCCTTCTTCTTCACAAACAAAATAGGTGCTCCCCACGGAGATACACTCGGATGAACGAACCCTTTATCCAACAACTCCTGCAACTGCACCTTCAACTCTCTCAAGTCAGCAGGTGCCATACGATAAGGAGTAATAGAGATGGGAGTGGTACCAGGCAATAAATCAATACCAAACTCTACCTCTCTCTCGGGAGGTACCCCTGGTAACTCATCAGGAAAAATATCTAAAAACTCGGCAACTGTAAGTATACTATCAAGCTGGGACCCCACTACTCTGGTATCTACTACATGAGCAAGATATGCCTCACATCTCTTCTAAATCATCCTCCTCGCTGAAACAAATAAAACAAATATGGATGGAAGATGTCTCTACTCACTATATACTATCACATTTCTACCATCACAGGTTCTTAGGGTAACATACTTTTGCTGACAATCTACCATAGCACCATGCCTGGATAACCAATCCATGCCTAGAATCAGATCATACTCCCTAAAAGGCATCTCAATTAGGTCACTGAGAAACTCCTCATCCTGAACAATAATTAGACTGTCTCGGTGCACCCTGCTAACCACAACACTATGCCCTAAAGGATTTGTAACCAAAACATCAAATCCTAGGGACTCAGAATGTAAATCACTCACAAGCAGTATGGATGCACTAATGTAAGAATGAGTCGACCCAGGGTCTATCAATGTAAGAACTGAAGTACCAAATAACATAAAAGTACCAGCAATAACAACTGATGTATCTGGCTGCCTCTGCATCATATATACCCGCTGTGATGGCCTTGCATTCTCTAGTCTACTACCTGCTGTAGAACCTCCTCTATGACCAGACCATGTCTGACCCCTCTGCTAAAACTTTTACCACCATATCCCCCTCTAAACTGGGTCTAGAAGCTGTTGTATCTGTCTGCCTATCCTCTGGTGGCTCTGGAAAATTTTTGAAAAAGTGATCTGGTGACCCACATCTGTAATACACTGCTGATGCACCTCTCATCCAGTAGGCACCCCCATGTATCCTACCATAATGAACACAGGTAGGTGGAGCATGCCTCTGAATCACTGGAGTCGGGGCACTAGCCACTGAGGCTATAGGTCTCTGTCTCTGCCTCTGCTATTTGTGATGACCTGCTAGGCTACGCCTAGCTCCTACTAAACCTCTGAGGATATCCCCCTTGACGTCTCTTCACTGATGAAAACCCTACCTCACCTTTGGGTCTCCTAACTCTGCTCTCTTCTGCTCTGACTACTCATGCAAGACCCTGTGCCCCCTCTACACTCTTTGTAGCTGCAGCCAACTGGGAAAATTTTTGATGCCGGGAGCATGACCTAAGCACATAATAGAGGGTCTCAACCACTCCTCAAACCTCTGGCATCGTCAAATCTCATAAAAAATGATCCCACCAGCATAATGACTCAGCCGGGTAAACTCTATCTCATACTCCGACACTGTCCTGGTATCCTGCCTCAAACTCAAGAACTCTATCTTCTTTGCATCCTTATACTCCCTCAGAGTATACTTCTGCTCGAACTCCTATAGGAAATCGTCATAGGTCAGAACTGGCGGATCATCCAGAGCATGTGGAACCATCTTCCACCAATCATATGCATCTCTCTGCAGAAGAGATCTGGCATAATCAAACTTCTCTTCCGGACTAGCGTGCAACTGAATAAACACTCTTTGGACCATGTCAAGCCACTGCTATGCTACAGTCGGGTCTGTAGTGCCGAAAAAATTTGTAGCCCCAAACTTTCTCAGCTTGTCATATTTTCTAGTCGGCAATTGCTGCTGCAGCTGCTGTACTGGAGCCTACCTCAACAGCTCCACCATATGTCGTACCCAGCCCGATAGAATCTTATCAACTGTAGTCTCTCTAGCACATGAGCAGATGCCTCTCCAGCTATCTTAGCTCTAACTCCATCTCCACCCTCAATAGGAGCCATACTTTCTGCACTACCTTCTGCAGACTGGTACATCCGAGACGCTATAACTACTTATATCTGCAAATACAGTAGAAAATTGCCACATTAAAGATCAGAAACTGCCAGTGCCAATGCATGTATCATATTTAAAAACCATATTTAAAAATCTCAATTTTCTTTCTCTTACAACCCACCTAGGTCGAGAACTTCAAACTTAGGCTCTGATACCAAAATAAATGTAATACCCTTATACCCTATACACTTATAATACACACACCCAGTATATGTAGAATATGCATATACAGTATAAAAATATCACAACCCGGTTTAATAAAAATTTTCACATTTCTGATTTAAAATTTCAAATACTAAATATATAAAATTAAATAGTATATAAATATTCTTTACTTGTTATAGGAACTCAAAATAAACATTTTATATGAAATTCTAAGAAAAATTCGCCAGAGTTTTGTCTATAATTTGAACATTCCAAAATTTATCAATTACACAGCCTGGAAAAAGAACACTTCCAATAAATAATAAACCACATCTTCACCTTAACTTCTCAATTTTTCCACATTTTCTCAAAACATTTATACATATTCATATATATATATATATATATATCCAAAACACACATATAAAAATCCATCCTACACAATTTATCCAAAAGTCTTTATAACTTACAATACATATACTTTAAAATCATAAACATAATATACATGATTTCATAATGTACAAAAACATAAAATGTATACATGATGGCAAAAGGCTTGTTCTTGATGTGTCCAAAATTTGCTCAATGAGCAATCTCAAATCTAGACCGGACCCATCTAGAAGAGCTATTCGGCTCGACCGGATCTCCCCTATCACCTGCGCGATAAATTACAATCGCACTAAGCTAAAAGCCTAGTAGTACAACTTTGATAAAAGTAAAACTTTAACAAAATGCCAATGCATAATGCATTTGCATGCTATGCCATAATGTAGTATTCCATTCAATTTAATAACATAATTTTTCATTTGTTTATGATTCACACAAACACACATACAAGTGTAGGCCCAATAAACTAATACATTATTCAAATTTCAGAGTTACCATTTTGGTCCAAGTTGACACGACGTGTCTAACCCTGAAGGCAAATCATATCATAGTGACGCCAAGCGACTTGCCCCAAAGGCAAATAGTGAGGATAACCTCATATGGAACATCCCAACTAGGCTTCAAGGGCTATGCCCAACCCTGCTTCAAGGGACTATTACATCCTAGGCATGCCGCCAAATACATAACTCTGAAAATTGAATAACATACTAGACACACAATTATTTCATATGTCCCATTCTCAATTCCTTTCTCATATTCCATTTTTCTCATTCATATCAATGTTATTTCATTTCATCACTTCACAAGGTATTTCATGATAAAATCACATTGCATACAATTTAGCCATTTACAATGGCTTTTCACAATGTTTATAATGCATACACATTAACTCATATGCCATAACACAATGTATATGGATTTTCAAATGATCAAGTATCTTAACACATTTTCCATTTAAAATGTGTTAAGCCAAAATTAAATGCAAGTACTTTAAAACTATCAAAGCATGTACTTACCTCACTAAGCACTTAAATGCAAGCTTAAAATCTCCCACCAACCTTCACTTCCAAATTGCTCTTCAACACTAGGATTGAGTAATTCACTTCTCCTTAATGCTTATACACAATGTGATTAAATATAATCATTTAATATCACATTTTAAGGCATTTTCAACATTAAACCCTAATTAAACATCACTCTTACAAATATCAAAAATTTAGCATTTCCTTACTTAAATATTAGAATTCCATTCTATTCCATTTAAATTAGTGTTTTAAGTATATTTATATTTTTAAAAATATATTTTAACATGTTTTCATTCATACCCATTACTTAAATACTCACTCTTATTCAAAATCCTAAAATGGCATAACCTTCACCAATGAAGATTTTTCATTCTATCCTATTCCAATTATTAATCTAAACTTATTTCCTTCACTAATACCATGAATTAACATGATTTAAACATTAAAATTCAACAATTCACCATTCTTTAAAAACTCCATTTTCAAAAACCTAAACTCAACACTAACTCATCCAAACTCTAACCAAACTTAACCAAATCTACGTTTTGATTTTAAAATCCTTTTTTATGCATCAAAACAACACATTTGGAATTAATTTTCATAATTAAAACACATGATTCCAAGAATCCAAAATTTTCATAATCCTAAATTCTCTCTCTTTACCCAACTCATCCCAAACTTAATCCTTTCTTCCATTTAACTTGAAAATCATTAATAATTAATCAAAATAGCTTCATTCATACCCAATTAACTAATTAAATCATGCTAATAGAAAATTTCAAAATCCACATATTCATAGTTTTCCTAGAAATTTAAAAATTAGGGAAGAAATTTTGCTTGCTAGAAAATCACCAAAACTCCACTTATTTCCTTAAAATCTCTTCAATCTTAGGTAGTTTGGAAGAAAAGAAGATCTCTCTTTCTCTCTAATAGTGTCACATTTTTTTGAAGAAGAAGAAGACTAATTTTAATTTTCTCTTTCTTTCCACTTAAAAAAAATATGACCATATATAAATATTATTTTATTTTAATAAATAATTAATTATTTAAAAACTCCAAATTACCTCTTCCAACCAAAAATAATTTATTTTTAATTTATTTAAATAATTTTAAGTTTATAAGGTATAATTACCATTTTTTCCCTTAGATTTTTAATTTTTCTTTTAAAAGAGTTGACTAATGTATATGTTAAGGATATGTTAGGTATATTTCATATATACATTCTACTTTTTCACTTAAAATCCTTTCATTTTCCATTTAAATCATTTCTTTAACTTATTTAAATTTAAATTTAAATTTATTTTATTTTATTTTATTCCAAAAATATTAGGGATGTTACAGATCATCCAAAAGAACACATCATTGGTGAAACATTAAATGGAGTAACTATTAGATCCAAACATAAACACTTAGATGTTAATTTTGCCTTTGTTTCTTAAATTGAGCCAAAGACAATTGATGAGGCTCTTAGTGATCAATGTTGGGTGATTGCTATGCAAGATGAACTCAACCAATTTGAGAGAAATAATGTATGGGAACTTATTCCTAAACCTAAGGATCATCCAATTATTGGATGTAAATGGGTATATAGGAACAAGCTTAATGAAAATGGTCTCATCACTAGAAATAAAGATAGATTGGTAGCCAAAGTGTATAACCAAGAGGAAGGCATAGACTATGATGAGACATTTGTGTCCGTTGCTATATTAGAAGCTATTAGGATAATTCTTGCATTTGCATGCCACATGAATTTTAAACATTTTTAAATGGATGCCAAAAGTGCATTTCTAAATGAATTTATCACTGAAGAAGTTTATGTTGAACAACCTCCCAGTTTTAAAGATTATAAATTTCCAAATCATGTTTTTAAACTTACAAAAACACTATATGGATTGAACATTCTAGGTCAAAACATATAGACATTAGGAATCACTTCTTAAGAGACAATGTCCAAAATAAAAATGTGGTCTTAGAGTTCATTGATACACAAAACCAACTTGCTAACATATTTATCAAACCCCTAAATGAAGAAAGGTCGAACTTCATAAAACAACACTTAGGAATGATGGATGGAAGCATAATTTCATAAGTTCAAAACTACTTAAAAATCTACTTTACCTAATAAAAAATTTCAACTCTTTATCTATTTTTGATCAAATATCTATATCTTTATCTTTAAGAATATCCTTTGCTTTGAAATTTTTTTATTTTTGATAGTTTCTCGATCGGACCAACATTAAGTCCGATCGCACTTATTAAAAACTCTTGATTTTAATTTTTTCTGCTAAAGTATGACCATGCTTTTTATGGTATGACTGGAATTTTTTAAAATTTTATGACTGTTATGCCTAAAAGCTTAATTCCATGCAGACTCTTACATAGTCTGACCATACTTTTTATATTTTCTAAAAATCACCATCGGACTTTTGGAAATTTGACCGAATTTTTCCTCTGCATTTAAAATTTTCTAGCCATTGGAACTCTGTCAAACATGCAAAATTTGTTTTCAACAGCTATAAATAGCTAGTTTACATCCAAAATACTATAAATACCCCCCCAATATCAGTATTTACACTCTTTTAACTAATTCTTAACTCTCAAACACTAAAAACACTAAAATTTACTTGTATCAATCCTCCTCCTCATCTACTTCTCTCTTAAACTGAACATGGCACCAAAAGAACACAAGAAGAAGGTCTCTAGAGCTGAAAAAGGGAAGGGAATTGCTACCCCTTCTCAACAAGAGAAAGCTCCTAGAAGAAACCATAAGATTCAGTTCAAGGATAAGGAAGAAAGACTTAGGTATGCAATCCTAAAAGACAAGCCTGTTGAACCAAACCATCTCTTTTCCTCTCTCAATCTAGAGTCATTAGGAATTGAAAATGATATTAAAGGATGTCTTAGAACCTTGGGGTGGGAAAAATTTGTGTTCTTGGAGCGAGATGACCTCGGTTGGGAATCCTTGGCAAAGGAATTGCTAATAACCTTGGTTGTTAGCAAAAAGAGCACTAATCCTTTAGGTTGTTATGGTATTTCCTTTAGACTATTTAACCAAGAGTATGGCCTTACCCTAGAGGACTTTTCATCTATTTGGGGCTTTCATACAGAAGGCATTTATCAAATCTCTACCTCTTCCCTAACTCCTAAAGCACAATTGGAATTTTGAAAAGAAATTTCCTTTGAAATCTCTCTCCACAAATAATCCAATTCCAAGAACCTTAGAACTCTTACCTATTGGATGTTGCATAGGATTGTCACCTATACTATTAGTGCTAGGAGTGAGAGCAATGAGAAAGTCACCCAAAAGGACTTACTCTTCCTTTTCTATTTGATTAGAGTTCATTCCATCATTACGGGAAAATTTCTTATTGACACTTTCCTACATATTAGGAAAACCAAGTCAGGACTCATCCGTCTCTCCTCTCAAATCGCTCAAATTGTAAAGTATGTTGGTGCACTTACACCATCAAACAAAGCAACCCTCTCTAATCTTCTAGATCTCAAACATGCCAAATGTATTAAGGATGATGATGGAAAATATGTCTATCTACTAGGAGCACTAGGTGCTAGGGCTTAACAAAGGAAAAGGCCTAGGATTGTAGAGGAAAGTGAGGAGACTTTCCAAATGAAATTTCCTAGAACCCCAACTACTAGACCTCAATCCTCCATTCTTCAAATTCTTTAAGATTTCCAAGGAAAAATGAGCTCACAAAGCTCAATAATAGACAAGATCACAAGTGACATCTCTCATCTTCATCTTGACATTCAAACCATCCAAGAAGCATTAGGTTTACCAAAATGCTTTGAAGATGAACCTAGTTTGTCACCTTCTATCCATGGCTCCTATCTTGAAGAAGAAGAAGGAGAAGCTGCTGCCTCTCAACCAAGAGAAGGAGAACATGGAGAAGAGGAATAAGAAGAAGAAGAGGATGAAGGAAGTGATAATGATGATTAGGATGTTTCTTAAATTTTTTTTGTACCTTTATTTTTCCATCTAATAAAATTATTATTATTCTTAAATGCTTAACTTAATTGTCATTCAATGCTTTACTTTTGCCTTTGTCAAAGGGGTAGAACACACTTAAAATTGAATAATAAAACTTAAAAACTTGAATGCAAGAAACATTAAAAATGCACAAATTACATTTGAATAAGAAAGATAAACTTACCATTAATTAAGGGGGAGCATACTAAGCATTTGTATACACTTTTAAAGTTTTTAAAGTTTTTAAATTCAATTCAATTACCAAAGTCAAAAAGGGGGAGATTGTTAACCAAACCTTCCTATTTTTAATCTTAGGCAATCAAATTGAATTTACCTAACACTTACACCAAGTTTCATTTTGCAGGAAGTTAATTCTTTTAAAAAAATTTGAAAAAGTCTGATCGAACCATATAAAAGACCGACCAGACCCTTGATGACTAAACGAAAAAAACACAGAAGGTTTCACGATGGACAGTACTCCTAAAATCTCACAATACCATGAAAGTTTGACCGTACCTTATTCATACCGACCAGACCATGGATGACCAAAGAGGTAAACCACATAGAAGGATTCAACGTCAGAAGTACTCTCATTTTCTTAGAATACCACAAAAGTCCAACTGGACTCAAGAGAATTTTGACTAAACCTTACAAGGCAACTTTTCCTCAAAACATCCAGTAGGTTTCCCAATTAAAGGTACGCCCAAGAATTGGACAGACCGAGTAAAATTTGACCGAACATGATGCAAGCTTGACTAAACTATTTAAATATTACTCAAGTCAGAAGCCATTACATCTCTACTCAATAAGTGGAAGCCATGTGGACTAGCCGTTGGAAGAGCATTAAGCAGAAATTCAACTAATCTGACCGGACCATACGTTATTTTGACTGGACTTTTGTCTCTCTGACCGGACCATAAAGATTTAAACCATGAAAGTGCTCTAGCAAAAGAATTAGTGGAAGACAAGATTCAAACATGTTGGTCCCAACTTCAAACAACTAATTCTTACTTGAAGGCTATAAATACCTTATGTAACTTCATTATTAAGAAGTTTTTGTGATTTTTTCAAGTATTATGATTGTAATAGCCTCATTAAACATCTTTTTTTTTCTTTTGCATCAAAATCAACCTTTGCATTCATTGAGTGTTGGGTGTGAGCATTAAACACCATTTTAAGTTTGAGTGTGAGCTTGGAAACACTTAGGTTGTGAGAGTTAGCCTGGGAAAACTCTTTTAATAGTTGTGAGGAAGTGATCTCAAACCATTGTAAGTAGTTTGGTGTGAGCTAGAGAAAACACTAAGTTAGAGTTAAGCTTGTAAAAACTCAAAGCTAGTGGAGCCTTAACAGTTGTTAAGGAAGTGGATGTAGGATTAAGGTAAATCCGAACCACTATAAATCTTATGTTCAATCTTCTACTCAATCTTCTTCTACACTCTCCATACTTCCTTTTTTAATCTTTGAAATTTTGAATTGATCATCATTTCTTAAGACCAACCAATTCATCCCCCCCTTTTGGTTGCTATCTTGGGACAACCGATAAACAGTAGTGTATACATTTTATTATTATTATTATTATCATCATCATTTTTTATAATTTTTTTTATAGAAAAGAATAAATCAGAATTAAAGTAAAACTAAAACTAAAAAATAAAAAGGAACAAATCAACTTTAAGTTAACAAAGATTAAAGAAAGAGTATTAATAGGGGAAATGAAATAAAAAAGTAAAAAGAAATAAATAAAGAGGAAGAAATAAAAAGAAAATAAAGAAAACACAGAAAAGGGAATAAATTGTTGATGACAAAGGGTCCCATCGATCTAGTCCTCAACTTTCCAAGAAAGAATTTAAGTCTTGAATCATAAAGTAATACTTTTTATCCAACCATGAACTGCTTCCTAAAAATCATTTAATCATGGAAAGCTTTTTATTTTTACCTTATAAATCTTTGAATTTTGATAAGCCTCATTCCTAATTTCTTCTAGCTCTTGGAGATGCAACTTTCTTTATTCCCATGCTGCCTTTAGATTCATATTGCACTGTTTGATAGCCTAGTATGCCCTGTGTTCCAACTCAACAAGTAAATGAAAAGTTTTATCGAGCACTAACTAATATGGAGACATACCGATAGGCATCTTATAGGTGGTCCTGTAAGCCCATAATGTGTCATCCAAATGCAAGCTCCAATCTTTACTATTGGATTCACTAATTTTTCAACGATGGACTTAACCTCACGATTAGATATTTTAGCTTGGCCATTGGTCTGCAGATGGTAAGCTATTGAAGTGCGATGAACAACATTCTATTTCCAAAGAAGAGCTTCCATCACCTTATTGCAGAAATTCATCCCTCTATCACTTATAAGAACTGTTGGAATCCCAAACATGACAAAGATATATGATCTAACAAAATCGATAATAACCCTGGATTGTTAGTTTGGGTAGCTTTAACTTCTACCCATTTCAAAACATAATCAATAGCAACCAAGATATAAGAATTTCCAAAAGAAGAGGGAAATGGACCCATAAAATCAATGCCTCATACATAAAAAATTTCACAAATTAAAATAAGTATCAGAGGCATATGATTTCTATGACTTAAAGTGCCAGACTTTTGACAATTCTCATAAGACTTGCAATGCATATAAGAATCGCACTCTGATATAGTCCACACTCTAAACCTTACAGGTAGTTCACTTAGGACCAAAATGTCCTCTACATGCATATGAATGAGCAAAATTTAAGATAGAAGGAATCTCACTTTCATGGACACATCTCCTAATTATTTGATCAGCATAATACTTCCACAGATAAGGATCATCCCAAACATATTATCTAGCTTCTATCTTGATTTTATCACTTTCAGCTCTTAACATATCATATAAAAAAATGTTAAAAGAGAGAAAATTTATATTGTCAGTGTACCAAGGCATCGAATGCTGGACAGAATAGAGATGCTCATCCGAAAAATTCATCCTTAATTAGAAATGGTCTCTTATCTACCAATAATCGACTGAGATGATTAGCTACTAAATTTTCTAACCCCTGCTTATCTCTCAACTATAAATCAAACTCTTGTAGAAAGAGTATCCATCGAATGAGCCTTAGTTTAACATCTTTCTTCTTAAACAGATACTTCAAAGCTACATGATTAGAATAAATAATAACTTTAGTACCAAGAAGATAAGAATAGAATTTTTCTAAAGCAAAAACTACGGCTAAAAGCTCTTTTTCCGTAGTGGGGTAATTTGATTGGGCCTCATTAAGGGTTCTTGAAGTATAGTAAATAACATGAGGTTCCCTTTCAATTTTTTACCGGAGAACTGCCTCCACAGCATGACTACTGGCATCACACATTATTTCAAATGGCATACTCCAATCTAGTGGCTGTGTAATTAGCACAAAAATCAACATTTCTTTGAGTGTATCGAATGCCTTCTTGCAAGAATCATCAAAATTGAACTCCACTTCTTATTGCAGCAACTAGCACATTGGTTGAGCAATCTTTGAAAAATCTTTAATGAAGCGCCTACAGAAACCTGCATGTCCAAGGAAAGATCAAACTTCCTGCACACTTGCTGGGTAAGATCAAGATTTAATTACATCTACCTTTGCCTTAACAACTTCAATAAAGATTTAATTACATCTACCTTTGCCTTAACAACTTTAATTCTTCTCTCTAACACAATGTGTCCTAAAATTGATCCTTGATAAACCATAAAATGACACTTCTCATAATTTAACATAAGGTTTAACTCTAAGCATCTGTAAAGAATTTTGGTCAGATTAGCTAAGCATTCACCAAAGGAATTTCCATACACAGTGAAATCAACAATGAAAACCTCTATAATATTCTCAACATATTCATAAAATATACTCACCATACACCTCTAAAATGTGGTTAGGGTGTTACAAAGACCAAATGGAATTCTCTAGTAAGCAAGGTTCCGAATGGGCAAGTAAAAGTAGTTTTCTCTTGATATTGTGGTGCTTTCGGAATCCAACAAAAACTTGAATAACTATCGAGACAACATTAATGGGTCTTACGTGCAAGATGCTCTAGTATCGAATCAATGAATGAGAGAGGGAAATGGTCCTTTCTTGTGGCTGCGTTTAGCTTTATGTTGTCAATGCAAACTCTCCATCCGTTTTGAACACAAGTTTAGACTAACTCATTATTTGCATTATTCACTACTTTCAAGCATGTTTTCTTAGGCACTACTTGAACTAGACTTACTCACTTGCTATCTTAAATGGGATATCACACCTGCATCAAGAAGCTTTAAATATTTTTTTTCACTACCTCCCATCATTGGTGGGTTCAATTTTCTTTGGACTTCTCTTTTTGGCTTGTTGTCTTCTTCTATAAGGATTTTATGAATGCAAGTTGAAGGCGAAATTCCCTTAATGCCAGTTATTGTCCTTCTGATTACCTCTTTATATTCTTAAGTATGCGAATCAGATTTTCTTCCTCATCTTTACTAAGTTTGTTGGAGATTATTACTGGTAGACTTTCTCCTTCTCCTAAAAATGGATATTTCAAATGTTTAGGCATTGCCTTCAACTCTACATTTGGTTCCTGCATGACAAAGGGTAAAGTATGGGATGTTGGTCTTTCAGATTTGGACACATTTTCCTACATAGTTTTAGGGGCTCCCATTGCACACACCACATCATGAAGATTTTCACCTATAACAAACTTGTCATCTAGATTCTTCATGTTACATGCATCAAGATTTTTGCAAAGAACAGTGTTTAAATTGTCAGAAACATTTAGCTCAAAAATCTTTACTTAAAGAATCCATGACATCCAATCCATACACACATGATACATCACTAGGGTCCTTCATAGCATCATAAACATTAAATTTTACAATTTCTCCATCGAACTCCATAGTTAGTGTACCATCATGAACATCAATTTTTATTCTAGCTGTGCTAAGAAAAGGTCTTCTTAATAAAATGTTAGAGCAATTATAAGACTTATTCTCCTTCATATCTAATATATAGATATCTGCTGGAAAAATTTGCCCATTAACTTGAACTAAGACATCTTCTAATACCCCATCGGGATTAACCACAGACCTATTAGCTAGTTGAATAATTACACCAGTTTTGTTTAAAAGGCTAGCCTTTAAAGAAGAGTAAATAAACAATGGCATGGCATTAATAGAAGCTCTTAAGTCACACATGGCCCTCTTTATGCCTAAATTGCCTATTTTACAAGAAATTGCGAATATTCCTTGATCTTTGGACATTGGAGGTTACTTTATTTTAATCACAGTAGATGTGTTCTTTCATACCCTAACATTTTTATTACCACTGAGTTTATTTATGTTGGTGCACAACTCCTTTAGGAACTTGGTACATTGAGGTACTTGTTTAAGGGGCATCTAGCAATGGTATATTGACCTCGACTTTGCGAAAAGTTTCTCAAATTTCTTTCTCCTCCTTCTTCTTAGATTTAGCAAGTCTTTGTAGGAAAGGGGGTGGTATTGATAGGGATATGGGCTGATCAGAGTTGGTTGTGGCAGGAGAATCTTTTTCTTGAACAATTATTTCAACTTCTACCCTCTTGTCTAAGCCCTACCCAGTGGTTAGCTTATGGTGGTTTTTGTCAATTAACTCTTTTCCACTTCTCAAAGTTATAGCACTGTCATTTTGCTTCGGATTGACTATTGTTTGAGAAGGTAGCTTCCCTTGAGACTCCAAATTGCTAACTGATGTGGCTAACTGGCTAATCTAGCTCTCCAAATTCTAAATACTCTAGCAAGTTTCTTGTTGAAATTGCTATGTGATAGTCATAAAAGCTTTGAACATGTTGTCAAGAGACATACCTGATTTTTATGGAAGTGGAGTTTGTGGCGGTGGAGTCTCTTGCTGGAATTGTTCGGAGTTTTATGCTCTTATTCCATAGCTAAAGTTTGGATGGTCCCACCAACCCGGATTATAAGTATTTGCATGAGGGTCATATCTCCTTTGGGGTTGATTGGGAAATCCACCTATAGCATTTACTTGTTATTGCTCATCTTCTTGAAATGTGGGACGCATATCAGTAGGATGACCTAAATGTGCATAGATTACACAAACTTTTGCTAGTTGCATGTTCCCTACAGCCATATTTTGCATCAAATTTATTTGTTGAGTTATTTTGGATTCAGGTAAAGAGATACTTACCTCACTAACTCTCTTTGAAGTTTCCTTCTTGCTTTCAAACTATTGGGAAGTGGCTGCCATAATGGTGATAAGGTCCCTAGCCGCTTGAGGAGTTTTGTTCACTATAGCATCCCCATTAGCGGCATCCAACATGCTTCTTTCTATGAGTAACAACCCTTCATAAAAGTATTGAAGGAGATATTGCTCATAAATTCCATGTTGTAGGCAACTTACAAATAATTATTTAAGTCTCTCCAATATTCATGAAGGTTTTCTGAATCCTTTTGCTTTACACCACATATTTCTCTTCTTATATTTGTAGCCCTTGAAGAAGGAAAGAAATTATCCAAAAAAGTCATCACCATGTCAGTCCAAGTTGTTATTAATCCGGATAGTAAGTCAAAAAGCCAATCTTTGGCTCCGTTGTCTAAGGAAAAAGGAAAGGCTCTCAATTTGAATTGTTCCTCAAATACTCCTTGTGGTCTCATGCTTGAATATACAATATCAAATTCCTTCAAGTGCTTATGGGGATCTTCACTTTCCACCTTATGAAACTAGGGTAACAAATGAATTAAACTTGATTTTAGCTCAAAGGAAGCTTTTAGAGCTAGATAAGTGATGCAAAGAGGTTGTTGATTAATTTGAGGGGCTACCAATTCCCTCAAACTCCGTTGTTTGTCAGCCATATGCTCTTCTTTTTTAGATTAACTAAGAGAGGAGGAAGAATCTAAATCTGAATATGTATTCACTGCATATTCAGCTATAGATGATGAAGTTGAAGCACCTTGCTTTTGCAATTTTGCTTTCTTCCTCAACCCTTTTATGATTTTCTTAATTTATGGATCATATAAGAGTTCTTCGTCATGATTAGACTTAGTCATCAAAAGAAATAAAGTCAATTAAATACAATTCCTAGTCAATGACGTTAAAATTTAATGGGTGTTGAATCCATCAAAACTAAAAACCTATTTTTGGACAAAATTAAAATTTGTAAAAACAGTGAATAGGTTCGAATCCTCAGGGAATTGATTACTTAAATTAATTTCTCTTTAAAACCTAAAGTATAAGCTAAATAAAATTAAATAGAGAGTTTTATGATTGAAGATTAAAATAAATTCAAAACTAAAACTAAAATTAAAATTAAATAAATAGATAGCAGCAAATTAAATTTGGAAAACAACAATGTTGATGATTTCACTCAAAGGAAATAATCTTGATTTCAATTCTTAAATTTGATCATTGATACAAAAATAATTTCCTTTAATTTTTCAGTAAATTAGTTTTAGATAACCGAGATGCTCACATTAGTCAATCCTTAGATGATAAATTAGTTAAGAGACGCTCTATAACTAACGCTTGTTATTGAATAACCCTATAGTGACACCTTTTATGATTTAACTTACCAAAAACTTTAAGATTTAAAGGACCTAATTTTAATTAACAAATTCTATAGTGGAATTTATTTAAATTAGATTATATATCATCTTAGTACTATGCCTAATTACCACAAGTATCAAAATTTTAAGAACAATTACGGATTTTAAGTTGTGATTGGTGATATATTATTCAACTAATCAAGCCACATGCCTTATTTTTTAATTAGCAAAATAATAATAAAATTAAGCTATAGAACATACATAAATACCAAAATTAAAGAAAACAAGTAAAGAGTTTGATTAGATCTCACAAATCTTGGCGAATTGAAAACCTTGATTACCCCCTTCAATTGAATTAGGTTTAGTTACACATGCTCTTTAGAAAATAAAACTAAAATATATTCCAATAAGTCTACTAGAAAAAACATCAATAACATATCAAGAGAAAGAGAAGAACAAGAGGTCCTTAGGGTTTCTAAAAGATTGGCATTTATACCCTTTCATGTTTCCTATTCTAATTAGGAAGATAAAAATAAAAATAAAAATAAAAATACAAGTAATAAATAAAATTTAATAGTTATTAAAATTCCTAAATATTGTCTACTTAATATGAAGATAAATAAATCTTAATATCTATGGAAATATGCCCAAAATTCATGTCTCAAGTGTCCCAAATAAATCAGGATTTTCAGCTGGCACATGTAATCTTCCAGTATCAAACCCCCTTGGGCACAAGTTTTTCCCAATAGTTATACCCAAGACTTTTTCCAGCTTTTTCTTCACAAATTTCTTCAACTTAGCTCTTTTTCCTCTCTTGAGTTATGTCCTATGCAAAAATGCCTCAAATTAAGTAAAATCACATAATATCAGGCTGAATTATCCATGCAAATGTTAACAGATTTTGCTCACTATCAATTGCTCTTCTCTCTGCTTTTATCGCTCCTAAGGGATAGGTTTGGTTTTTGAGAAACTGAATCACTATGTCATACCAGAACTTGTGATCTGTTTCAGCTATCGTGTTTGATTCATGAGAATATAAATGTTAGAAAAAGCTTACCAATATCAAAGGCTTTGTAAAAAAGTTGGTAAAATTTTTCCAAACTAATGCCAAGGTCGCCAATGCATCTATCATTGGATTCTCTTATCTTGGCACATGGATTAACAGACAACTCTCAATGCCTCTTATGGTAAGATTCTGGTGATCAAAATAAGGATTTAAATTGGCACTTTTATTTCCCATTCTACCAATGCTTGGAAGACTACTAATAATGAATCACCTACAACTTGAACCTTCTTCACTTCCATAATTGCCAAAGTCTCCAACCCAAAAACTCAAGCTTCATACTCTGTCATGTTTTTGGTGATTTTAAAATTTAATCTTTTAGCAAACTAACTTTAACAAGACCCTTGTTTAGTCTCTAAGTGCATAACATAACTCAATTATACCAGAGGTTCAAACTATACTGTGAGGGAAGTAGTTAGATACTGTTTCATCATATAGCCATCCTGCATTAATTATTAATCTTACCCCTTAAGGGACAACTGTTGAACAACCAAAGAACCCTGCACCTAACTCCCCTATGAATCCTCTTCAAAGAGAAGATAATCTTGAAACCCAAATTCTCATGGAAAAATTAGAAGCTATAGAAAAGCAAATTGAGAATTTCAAGCATAGAGATAAGACTCTAGATCTTGAATATCTAAACTTGTATCTAGAGGCATGATTGCCCCTCAAGTTTAAGATGCCAGAAACAGATAAGTTTGATGGGATCACCTGTCCCAAGACTTGTCTTAAGATGTATGTTGGGGACTTTAAGCTTATGGAACTTAATTGTTCCATTGTTCCAAAGGTCATTCATTAGTGATATAATTAGATGGTTCATAGATCTTAACAAAACAAAGAGTATCGGACCTTGGAGGATATTTGCAATGCTTTTACTAAAAAATACCACTAAAACATTGAAGTGAATATAATGAGAATGGTCCTTGAAACCACCAAGCAAGGTAAAAAAGAGTCCTCCTCATTTCTTACGAGATAGAGAGAAAAGGTAGCATAAATGGTCAGCAAACCTTTTGACCAAGAACATATTGATATCATTGTTAAGAACCTACTACCAATGTACCAAAACACATATGCAAACTGTAACACCCCTTCCCGACCTACGTGTGTAAGCTGAGTAGAGGCGCCACACTAACCTAATGTTGCTACCAATTTTACTTAGTCAAATTTTAGTTCCAATTTTTATAGAAATTTTTCCATAGTTTCACTTAAAAATTGAGTCCCAAGTGTCGACAAAACTGGTTTTTTTTTCTGATTTTTGAAAATATTTTTACACAAACCAATGCAACCAAAATCATTCTCAGTACACTTCCAATAAATCCCCCTTATAACCTCAACTACAACCTGCAAAAAGGATTTACACTTCTTGTAACACCCCCATATCCAATGCCCACACACTACAACCACAACAATGTAGCATAAGTGCATCAAACATAGGGATGCTACGGTTTTCTTAATATTCAAAACACTTTAAACTTGATACAATACCCTTATCATTATACATTATAGAAAAGTAGATCATTTACTTATAAAACAAAACATATTAGTTATATATATATATATATACATTTAAATATTACCCAGCGGAAGTTATAAAATATGTACATATTTACAAACACTTGATTACATATTTAAATATATCCATACTTTTACATTATAAATATTACTTTACAAAATATAAAGAAGTATACATGATTGGCAATTCTCTTCTGATCTTTAAGTTCCCAAAATCAACTCTTCAAGGTCTACTCTCACTTGGTCTTGATGAACTCTCGGGTTCGACTCTATCAGCTCTATTACCTGCGCGATTAAACACTATCGCGCTAAGCCAAGGGCTTAGTAAGATAATTCATGCTAAAATGCAATGTCACAAATTAATTACATATATCAATCAAAAGCATATTATTTATTCAATATGTTGCTTTGTTCAATGTCACATCAATATTCATATAATAGCACCATTCATTATACTCATTTAAATTAATCATTATAGCCAACAACTATGACTTTATATACGTACCCTTTCCCAACCAGGTCGGTTGCCCTCCAATCCCAAGGGTCCGCAGGAGGCAAATAGGCACGTATAACATTATCAGTAACATACCTTTCCCCATCCAGGTCGGTTGTCCAAGTTCGGTTGCCCATTCCAATGGGTCCGCATGGTTCCGCAGGAGGCAAATAGGTACGTATAATACTGACTATATCGAACCTTCCTCCTACCAGATCGGTAGTCCAAGATCGGTTGCCCAACCCACTAGGTCCGCATGGTTCCGCAGGAGACGGATAGGTCCGTTCATTAAACTTATCAATACTTTTTCAATTCATTTCTTTTTCACAAGCAAGTTAAGCAATCATGCCTCAACATCTCACATTACAACAAAACCATTTTCTCATAACATCATATCATTCCCACTTCATTTCATCATTATATACAATATTCATTACATTATCTAAACACTCACATTATTATTTAATCCTATCATCAATGCATGCTTCAATCATATTTCATTTGAATCACTATAACATCTTTGGTATAACATTTCAATGTGCATTACTCATGAAACACATTACCATTCACAATGCATAACATAACATTATTCAATCTCAACAATGCAATTAGGGCAATTCAACCTCTTCACAACCTAATCCAAAAGGAATATTAGCAAAATGACCATATGAATAGTACATTCTGGTTTTAGACTCCATTTTATCCTTATTTTGAAAAATTGTATAAAATAATCTACTTGACTAAAAATTCTAAAATTTTTACAGAATTTAGTTTTGTATCTTAAAATCATTCCTTTAAAATTTCAGATCAAACTGAACACAAAATCTTGGTCAAATAGTTCACCTAACCAGACTGCCCCAATTGCCCTGCATTCTGGCAGCAGTTCTGAACTTTGTGAATTCCATAAATCAAATTCAATCAACGTGGTTCCAAATTATTTTTCTCAAATACTAGACTCACTAAGCAACAACATATCCAAAATTCAATTGAATATGATTTTTCTACATTTTATTAAAAATTCCGAAATAGAGCTGTCTCAGTTAAGGTACCTGCTGGAACAGGTCTAATAAAAATAATCTTTCTAAACTCATAACCTATCCAAAATCGAATCAACATATTTTTCAGTCATTCTAGACTCATAGAGGCACAACATATCAAAAATTCACTTCAAGAACATTTTTCTATAATTAATTAAAAATCATACAAATCACAGCCTTTACTAATTGTAAAACAGAAACAATTTCACTAAACACAACTCTTACTCTTCCATCACCAACACCAACCCAACTTCTCATCTATCAAGCAAAATCAATACTTAAAATCACACCATAAGCAACTTAATCATACCATCATCAAATCACAACTCAACTCAAGCATAACTTCAAAAATAACAAGAGCAAACAAGAGCAAACTTACCAAATAATGAAATTCCTTAAAACTCCAACTTGTAACTTTGAAAACTTCCTTCACTTTGAACTTGAAATCATCAAAACCATCACTTGTTCTCTTGCTCTCTTCTCTCTTTGATGAGCCGGCCACACAACAACAAGAAGAAGAAGAAATGATGAAGAAACACAAAGTCAATAGGCATTAAATACCCATCCAAAAGAAAATTACTATAATACCCTCATCCATTTAACTAAGCTTTTGTCATATCTATACCCATTTAAGTAATTCACAACCAACACAAAAATATCCTCTTTCCTTGACTTTCCACTTTGACCACTTTATATGTTATATATATCACCATATAAGCAACATATACAATTATCTCTAAACCCTCTTTTCTTTCCCAACCACCATACAAAAACATTCTCTTCCCATTTCTCAATTCAAACCAACAACAACAACAACAAAACTTCTAGGGCATGCATAGGGATATTACAATTCACCCCCTCTAAAAAGAAAATTTCGTCCTCGAAATTACCTGATATCAAAGCTGAAACAACTGCGGATATTGCTCTCGCATGGATTGTTCACTCTCCCAAGTCGCTTCTTCTTTTGCATGATTCTTCCAAAGAATCTTCACCAATGGCACTTGCTTGTTTCTCAATTCTTTCACATCATGTGCCAAGATAGCAACTGGTTCCTCTTCAAATGTCAAATCTGGGCTCACTTCGATAGACTCAAATGGCAACACATGAGATGGATCCGACCTATATCTCCTCAACATAGAAACATGGAATACACTATGAATACGATCCAACTCAGGTGGCAAAGCAAGTCGATACGCCACTGGCCCAACTCTTTCTAACACTTCATACGGCCCAATGAAACGAGGACTCAATTTTCCTTTCCGACCGAACCTCAAAATCTTCTTCCAAGGAGACACTTTCAGAAATACCTTATCTCCAACATTAAACTCTATATCTCTCCTTTTCAGATCTGCATAAGATTTCTGTCGGTCTGAAGCTGCTTTTAACCTGCCTCGAATCAACTTTACTTTTTCTTCAGTTTCTTGAATCAAATCAGGACCAACCAACTTATTATCTCCAAGCTCATTCCAACAAAGAGGTGTCCTACACCGTCTGCCATACAATGCTTCAAACGGTGCCATACCAATGCTGGATTGGTGACTGTTGTTGTAAGCAAACTCCACAAGAGGTAAAAACCTATCCCAACTTCCAGAGAAATCGATGACACAGCTTCTCAACATGTCCTCAATAATTTGTATCACCCTCTCTGACTGT
This sequence comes from Garcia nutans, assembly GCA_947685225.1. Classification (NCBI taxonomy): domain Eukaryota; kingdom Viridiplantae; phylum Streptophyta; class Magnoliopsida; order Malpighiales; family Euphorbiaceae; genus Garcia; species Garcia nutans. Next base: position 5,777,798 of record CANTUV010000024.1, on the reverse strand, counting down.
CCATCCGTCTGTGGATGAAAAGCAGTGCTGAAGTGCAGTCGAGAACCCAAAGCACTATGCAAACTCTTCCAAAATCTGGAAGTAAACCTGGGATCTCGATCAGACACTAAAGAAGTTGGAACACCATGCAGTTTCACAATCTCATGGATATACAGCTCAGCCAATCTCTCCAAAGAGTAATCCATTCGAACCGGAAGGAAATGAGCTGTCTTAGTCAATCTATCCACAATCACCCATATAGCATCATGCTTCTTTTGTGTCAATGGCAAACCAGACACAAAATCCATTGTCACTCTTTCCCACTTCCATTCTGGCACTGACAATGGTTGAAGCAACCCGGTTGGAACTTGATGCTCTGCTTTAACCTTCTGACAAGTAAGACATTTCGACACAAAATCTGCAATGTCTCTCTTCAACCCAATCCACCAATAATGTTGTCTCAAATCATGATACATCTTCGTATTACCCGGATGCATAGCAAACACTGACTGATGTGCTTCTTCTAAAATGACTCTTTTCAATTCAGCATCATCGGGTACACACAATCGGTTTTTAAACCAGAGACTCCCATAGTCTTTCACAACAAAATCTCTTGTCTTCCCATTCTTACAATCTGAAATAATCTTCTCAATCTTCTTATCGGCCAACTGAGCTTCTTTGATCTGATCTAACAAAATCGGCTTCAATTGCAACTGTGCCAATAATGCACCATCAACACAAGGTACAAAACTGGCATGCAATGCTCTCAACTCAACAAGCAACGAGAGTGAGTAAACTGTTAAACCAGCTAAAGACTTCCGACTCAAGGCATCAGCAACAACATTTGCTTTACCTGGATGATAGTCAATCAAGCAGTCGTAGTCTTTAATCAATTCTAACCATCTCCTCTGACGAAGATTGAGTTCTTTTTGGACACCCAAATACTTCAAACTCTTGTGATCAGTGTAGATGAAACATTTCTCCCCAAACAGATAGTGGCGCCAAATCTTTAATGCAAACACAATGGCAGCCAATTCCAAATCATGTGTCGGATAGTTAAGCTCATGCGGTTTCAACTGTCGAGATGCATAAGCTATAACTTTCCCTTCCTGCATCAATACACACCCCAAACCTCTATGTGAAGCATCACTGTAGATCACATATGGTTTGCCTTCAATAGGTAAAGTAAGAACAGGCGCTTGAGTCAACAACTCTCTCAACTGCTCAAAACTAGCCTGACACTGATCTGTCCACACAAATCTCACTCCCTTTCGAAGTAATCTGGTGAGTGGAGTAGCTATCAAAGAAAACCCTTTCACAAACCGTCGGTAATAGCCTGCCAAACCCAGAAAACTTCTAATCTCTGTCACAGACTTGGGTGGACTCCAATTCAGAATAGCTTCAACTTTACTTGGATCAACTCCAATGCCTTCCGCTGAAACAATATGTCCGAGAAAAGCAACTTGATCCAACCAGAACTCACACTTCGACAATTTGGCAAATAACTGCTTCTCTCTCAAAATCTGCAACACAATTCGTAGATGCATATCATGTTCCTCTTCATTCCGCGAATACACCAGTATATCATCAATGAAGACCACTACAAACTGATCCAAATAGGGCCTAAACACCCTATTCATCAAATCCATAAAAGCTGCAGGTGCATTCGTTAGACCAAAAGGCATAACTAGAAATTCATAATGCCCATACCTGGTCCGAAAGGCGGTCTTCGGAACATCCTCAGCTCTGACTCTCAGCTGATGGTACCCAGATCTCAAATCAATTTTAGAAAACACAGCTGCACCTTTCAATTGATCAAAGAGATCATCGATTCTAGGCAAAGGATATTTATTTTTAATAGTCACCTTGTTCAATTGCCTATAATCGATACACAACCTCATAGTACCATCTTTCTTCTTCACAAATAGCACAGGAGCTCCCCAAGGAGAAACACTGGGGCGAATAAATCCTTTGTCCAACAACTCCTGTAATTGCACTTTCAACTCCCTCAATTCTACTGGTGCCATTCTGTAAGGAGTAATAGAGATAGGAGTGGTACCAGGCAACAATTCAATACCAAACTCCACCTCTCTCTCAGGAGGCAATCCTGGCAACTCCTCTGGAAAAACATCAGGGAACTCTGCAACTGTGGCAATACTATCAATGGAAGAACCCTTCACTCTAGTATCTACCACATGAGCAAGATAGGCTTCACACCCCTTTCTAATCAACCTCATGGCTGCAACAGCTGAAACAAATAAGGAGGCTAGCTGTTCCTGCTCATTAGATACTATCACCTCTCTACCATCACCCGTTCTCAAAGAAACAATTTTCTTTTTACAATCCACCACAGCTCCATGTCGAGATAGCCAATCCATACCTAAGATCACGTCATATTCCTTAAATGGCATCTCAATCAAATCCCCAAGGAACTCCTCACCCTGCACCACTACTGCACTATCTCTATGCACCTTACTCACAACCACACTATGCCCTAACGGATTTGTCACCAACACATCAAATCCTAGGGACTCAGCATGCACATCAAATACAGGCAAAATAGATGCACTAATATATGAATGCGTGGAACCCGAATCAATCAAAGCAAGTACTGGAGTATTAAATAAAGAAAAAGTACCAGCTATGACTGCCGATGTATCTGGCTGCCTCTGCATAACATACATCCTCTGGGAAGATCCAACCTCCTCTGGTCTACCCTCCCTGGATGTAGCACTTCCTCTAGAACTGAATCCTGGTCTACCTCCCCGGCTAGCACCTCTGCCTCCTCTGCCTCCCCTCACACTAGCTCGAGAAGCAGCAGAATCAACTGGCATCTGCTCCTGCCTCTCAGGACAGTCCCTCACAAAGTGGTCAGGTGATCCACACCTGAAGCATACAGCTGGTCCACCACTCTTCCAACAAACACCTCTATGATAACCCCCACACTGAGCACATCTAGGTGGAGCGGATCTCTGAGTCATAGGGATCGGAGCACTTGCCACTGAAGCTGCAGGTCTAAATCTCTGTCTCTGGAACTGCACAGACCTACCAGCTGGTCTCTGGCTCCTACTACTCCGAGGAACAAAACTTCCTCTACCCCTCTTCGCAGAGGAAGACCCTGCCTCGAACTGGGGCCTTCTAACCCTAACCTCTTCTTCTGAAGCAGCTGCAATAACTTGAGCTCGCTCTACACTTCGAGCTGCCGTCACAAGCTGTGAGAAATCCTGATATCTGGATCCAGCCACTAAGCACATGATCGAGGGCCTCAATCCCTCCTCAAACCTCCTGCATCTATCAATCTCATCAGCAATGATACCCCCAGCATACTGACTCAGTCGAATAAACTCAACTTCATACTCAGTTACGGTCCGATGATCTTGCTTCAAATCTAGAAACTCTCTTTTCTTCCCATCTTTATACTCCCTAGGAGTATACTTCAACTCAAATTCCCTCAGAAAATCAGTGTAAGACAGTGTTGGAGGATCATCCATAGAATGGGGCACCGTCTTCCACCAATCGTAGGCATCTTTCTGCAGCAAAGATTTTGCATAGTCAAATTTTTCCTCAGGGGTAGCTTGTAACTGAATAAAGATCCTCTGTACTTTGTCAAGCCACTGTTCTGCTACAGCTGGATCAGTAGTACCAAGGAAATCCTCCGCTCCATACTTCCTTAGTTTATCATAGTGCCTCACAGATACCAAAGGCTGAGGGGGTGGTGGCACTGGTTGCACTGGTGCTTGTCTCATAACTTCCATCATATGTCTAAACTAGGCTGGCGGAACCTCCTCTCCAGCTGGTCTACCCGACACCGAAGCAGGTGCCTCCTCAACACTATCAACTCTAGCTCCCTCAGCAGGAGCGATACTCTCGGCACTACCCTCAATCGACTGACGTGAGTGAGAATCCATCACAACCTAAGTCTGCAAACACAACATACTACATCTTATTAAAGATCAGAGGTTGCCAATCCCAAACATGTATATTATTTCAAAACCAACTTTTTAAGTAAAATATTCTTTTTATTACATTTTACCTAGGCTGAGAATCTCAAACCTAGGCTCTGATACCAAAAATTGTAACACCCCTTCCCGACCTACGTGTGTAAGCTGAGTAGAGGCGCCACACTAACCTAATGTTGCTACCAATTTTACTTAGTCAAATTTTAGTTCCAATTTTTATAGAAATTTTGCCATAGTTTCACTTAAAAATTGAGTCCCAAGTGTCGACAAAACTGGTTTTTTTTTCTGATTTTTGAAAATATTTTTACACAAACCAATGCAACCAAAATCATTCTCAGTACACTTCCAATAAATCCCCCTTATAACCTCAACTACAACCTGCAAAAAGGATTTACACTTCTTGTAACACCCCCATATCCAATGCCCACACACTACAACCACAACAATGTAGCATAAGTGCATCAAACATAGGGATGCTACGGTTTTCTTAATATTCAAAACACTTTAAACTTGATACAATACCCTTATCATTATACATTATAGAAAAGTAGATCATTTACTTATAAAACAAAACATATTAGTTATATATATATATATACATTTAAATATTACCCAGCGGAAGTTATAAAATATGTACATATTTACAAACACTTGATTACATATTTAAATATATCCATACTTTTACATTATAAACATTACTTTACAAAATATAAAGAAGTATACATGATTGGCAATTCTCTTCTGATCTTTAAGTTCCCAAAATCAACTCTTCAAGGTCTACTCTCACTTGGTCTTGATGAACTCTCGGGTTCGACTCTATCAGCTCTATTACCTGCGCGATTAAACACTATCGCGCTAAGCCAAGGGCTTAGTAAGATAATTCATGCTAAAATGCAATGTCACAAATTAATTACATATATCAATCAAAAGCATATTATTTATTCAATATGTTGCTTTGTTCAATGTCACATCAATATTCATATAATAACACCATTCATTATACTCATTTAAATTAATCATTATAGCCAACAACTATGACTTTATATACGTACCCTTTCCCAACCAGGTCGGTTGCCCTCCAATCCCAAGGGTCCGCAGGAGGCAAATAGGCACGTATAACATTATCAGTAACATACCTTTCCCCATCTAGGTCGGTTGTCCAAGTTCGGTTGCCCATTCCAATGGGTCCGCATGGTTCCGCAGGAGGCAAATAGGTACGTATAATACTGACTATATCGAACCTTCCTCCTACCAGATCGGTAGTCCAAGATCGGTTGCCCAACCCACTAGGTCCGCATGGTTCCGCAGGAGACGGATAGGTCCGTTCATTAAACTTATCAATACTTTTTCAATTCATTTCTTTTTCACAAGCAAGTTAAGCAATCATGCCTCAACATCTCACATTACAACAAAACCATTTTCTCATAACATCATATCATTCCCACTTCATTTCATCATTATATACAATATTCATTACATTATCTAAACACTCACATTATTATTCAATCCTATCATCAATGCATGCTTCAATCATATTTCATTTGAATCACTATAACATCTTTGGTATAACATTTCAATGTGCATTACTCATGAAACACATTACCATTCACAATGCATAACATAACATTATTCAATCTCAACAATGCAATTAGGGCAATTCAACCTCTTCACAACCTAATCCAAAAGGAATATTAGCAAAATGACCATATGAATAGTACATTCTGGTTTTAGACTCCATTTTATCCTTATTTTGAAAAATTGTATAAAATAATCTACTTGACTAAAAATTCTAAAATTTTTACAGAATTTAGTTTTGTATCTTAAAATCATTCCTTTAAAATTTCAGATCAAACTGAACACAAAATCTTGGTCAAATAGTTCACCTAACCAGACTGCCCCAATTGCCCTGCATTCTGGCAGCAGTTCTGAACTTTGTGAATTCCATAAATCAAATTCAATCAACGTGGTTCCAAATTATTTTTCTCAAATACTAGACTCACTAAGCAACAACATATCCAAAATTCAATTGAATATGATTTTTCTATATTTTATTAAAAATTCCGAAATAGAGCTGTCTCAGTTAAGGTACCTGCTGGAACAGGTCTAATAAAAATAATCTTTCTAAACTCATAACCTATCCAAAATCGAATCAACATATTTTTCAGTCATTCTAGACTCATAGAGGCACAACATATCAAAAATTCACTTCAAGAACATTTTTCTATAATTAATTAAAAATCATACAAATCACAGCCTTTACTAATTGTAAAACAGAAACAATTTCACTAAACACAACTCTTACTCTTCCATCACCAACACCAACCCAACTTCTCATCTATCAAGCAAAATCAATACTTAAAATCACACCATAAGCAACTTAATCATACCATCATCAAATCACAACTCAACTCAAGCATAACTTCAAAAATAACAAGAGCAAACAAGAGCAAACTTACCAAATAATGAAATTCCTTAAAACTCCAACTTGTAACTTTGAAAACTTCCTTCACTTTGAACTTGAAATCATCAAAACCATCACTTGTTCTCTTGCTCTCTTCTCTCTTTGATGAGCCGGCCACACAACAACAAGAAGAAGAAGAAATGATGAAGAAACACAAAGTCAATAGGCATTAAATACCCATCCAAAAGAAAATTACTATAATACCCTCATCCATTTAACTAAGCTTTTGTCATATCTATACCCATTTAAGTAATTCACAACCAACACAAAAATATCCTCTTTCCTTGACTTTCCACTTTGACCACTTTATATGTTATATATATCACCATATAAGCAACATATACAATTATCTCTAAACCCTCTTTTCTTTCCCAACCACCATACAAAAACATTCTCTTCCCATTTCTCAATTCAAACCAACAACAACAACAACAAAACTTCTAGGGCATGCATAGGGATATTACAATTCTCCCCCTCTAAAAAGAAAATTTCGTCCTCGAAATTACCTGATATCAAAGCTGAAACAACTGCGGATATTGCTCTCGCATGGATTGTTCACTCTCCCAAGTCGCTTCTTCTTTTGCATGATTCTTCCAAAGAATCTTCACCAATGGCACTTGCTTGTTTCTCAATTCTTTCACATCATGTGCCAAGATAGCAACTGGTTCCTCTTCAAATGTCAAATCTGGGCTCACTTCGATAGACTCAAATGGCAACACATGAGATGGATCCGACCTATATCTCCTCAACATAGAAACATGGAATACACTATGAATACGATCCAACTCAGGTGGCAAAGCAAGTCGATACGCCACTGGCCCAACTCTTTCTAACACTTCATACGGCCCAATGAAACGAGGACTCAATTTTCCTTTCCGACCGAACCTCAAAATCTTCTTCCAAGGAGACACTTTCAGAAATACCTTATCTCCAACATTAAACTCTATATCTCTCCTTTTCAGATCTGCATAAGATTTCTGTCGGTCTGAAGCTGCTTTTAACCTGCCTCGAATCAACTTTACTTTTTCTTCAGTTTCTTGAATCAAATCAGGACCAACCAACTTATTATCTCCAAGCTCATTCCAACAAAGAGGTGTCCTACACCGTCTGCCATACAATGCTTCAAACGGTGCCATACCAATGCTGGATTGGTGACTGTTGTTGTAAGCAAACTCCACAAGAGGTAAAAACCTATCCCAACTTCCAGAGAAATCGATGACACAGCTTCTCAACATGTCCTCAATAATCTGTATCACCCTCTCTGACTGTCCATCCGTCTGTGGATGAAAAGCAGTGCTGAAGTGCAGTCGAGAACCCAAAGCACTATGCAAACTCTTCCAAAATCTGGAAGTAAACCTGGGATCTCGATCAGACACTAAAGAAGTTGGAACACCATGCAGTTTCACAATCTCATGGATATACAGCTCAGCCAATCTCTCCAAAGAGTAATCCATTCGAACCGGAAGGAAATGAGCTGTCTTAGTCAATCTATCCACAATCACCCATATAGCATCATGCTTCTTTTGTGTCAATGGCAAACCAGACACAAAATCCATTGTCACTCTTTCCCACTTCCATTCTGGCACTGACAATGGTTGAAGCAACCCGGTTGGAACTTGATGCTCTGCTTTAACCTTCTGACAAGTAAGACATTTCGACACAAAATCTGCAATGTCTCTCTTCAACCCAATCCACCAATAATGCTGTCTCAAATCATGATACATCTTCGTATTACCCGGATGCATAGCAAACACTGACTGATGTGCTTCTTCTAAAATGACTCTTTTCAATTCAGCATCATCGGGTACACACAATCGGTTTTTAAACCAGAGACTCCCATCGTCTTTCACAACAAAATCTCTTGTCTTCCCATTCTTACAATCTGAAATAATCTTCTCAATCTTCTTATCGGCCAACTGAGCTTCTTTGATCTGATCTAACAAAATCGGCTTCAATTGCAACTGTGCCAATAATGCACCATCAACACAAGGTACAAAACTGGCATGCAATGCTCTCAACTCAACAAGCAACGAGAGTGAGTAAACTGTTAAACCAGCTAAAGACTTCCGACTCAAGGCATCAGCAACAACATTTGCTTTACCTGGATGATAGTCAATCAAGCAGTCGTAGTCTTTAATCAATTCTAACCATCTCCTCTGACGAAGATTGAGTTCTTTTTGGACACCCAAATACTTCAAACTCTTGTGATCAGTGTAGATGAAACATTTCTCCCCAAACAGATAGTGGCGCCAAATCTTTAATGCAAACACAATGGCAGCCAATTCCAAATCATGTGTCGGATAGTTAAGCTCATGCGGTTTCAACTGTCGAGATGCATAAGCTTAACTCATGCCCTTTACATCACAATCTTAACTCAAGGAAAAATAATACCTATGGTCCTAGTGGATAATGGTTTAATAGTAAATGTTTGTCCATTCATGGTTGCTAGTTGCTTAGGAATTGAAATAACTGATCTCATGCCCTCTGATCAAATAATAAGGGCATATAATAATGCTAAAATGGAAGTCTTGGGGGTAGCCAATATCAAAGTGACCATTGGCCCTGTAGAACATGAAATACTTTTTCAAGTTCTAGATGTTCAAGCTTGTTTCAACCTACTACTTGAGAAGCCTTGGATTCACCAAGCAAAGGCAGTTCCTTCCTTTCTACATCAGAAGCTCAAGTTTCCCTACAAGGATGGGCTTGTGAACATAAAAGGGGACCTAAGTGGAAAGTCAAATCTCCCCACTCAAGTTCCCATTCTGGAAATCCAACTGGCACGCTCAACCACAACTCTTAGGATTCACCTTTGAGACAATCCAGTTCATTGAAGAAGAGGTAGGTAAATAACTCATACATTTTGACTTTGATTCTTATGGTAATCCAACAGTTGTTAATATCCTCAAACATATGAACTACTTCCCTGGAATGGGATTGGGTGAGAACCAGTAAGGTAAATTACAGTTGTAACAACCCTTGACAATTCTGTTAAGAACTATTAAGAGATGTCACACAATGCCTATATATTTTTCGTTATCTATTTTTAATAAATAATAAGGCTAATGTCAATAAAAATTTCGGTAGAGTCTCCCCTAAAATTTGACACTGTTAACATCTTCTCCAAACATAACCTCCAGAAGAAAGCACTTCTAATATTTATCACATTCAGACCCAAATCCAATCTCAACAATTCACTATCTATCACCCGTAATTTAGCTTAACTACCTTTACTTTTATCAACATATTTACATATTAAACATTCTCCATAATTAACATAATTTATTATAAAGCTATAAATCAAACTAAGTTCACAAAGTATAACCCACAACAGCAAAGTATACGAAATCTGCAGATTATCGATAATTATACAACTGTCATTTAAAATTTAAAGTATTGCTATGTGAACAAAACAAAATACATAATATAAAATCCTTCATTCAACACCTTCTGTGATGTAGTTGATCTTGAAGCTTTAAAATCTCACTCTGCTAGATCTATTATGCCCTCCTTATCTATGTGTCGAAATAAATCTAGCACGCTAAGCTACTTAGTGGTATTTGCATATTCATAATTTGCCAAAAATTTTAACATAAGAAAACAAATATTGAAATGCTATATAAAACAAAGTAGAATCAGCATTTTAAAATATCAATTAGGAATTATCACTTTAAAATTCCAATAAGACATGTAAATAAATTTTACATGCAAGTTAACTTATTATAACATTAATAAATTCAATGATCAATATTATTAATAATGATTAATCACTTTGAACAATTTTCTTATCTTACTAAGTTTCATTTGCTTTGCCCTCACACACTGATTTTTAAATCTTAGGTTTAGATAATGGGTTAGTAGTGGCAAGTAAATGCCCAATAGCATATCAGTCAATATGGCCAACTGTCCAGTAATAGAAAAATACCTAATAACAGGGTGTCCAGTCATTATAGTGATACAAAGTGTCTAATATTAGTAGGGACATCTACCCTCTGGCTAGCCATTCAACCCAGAAGCTAGTTTTAATATCAGTATGGTTCAGACAATTCAATTCTTCCTCATTTCCAATCAATGTTATCTTTATAGTGTCACTTAGTGAAAATCAATAAAAAATCTTTAAAAAGAATATACTTTACATTTTTCTTTTTTATCATCCAAATGTCTTCACTTTAACCATACATATAAAGAAACACTTCTTAAATTAAATTCAAACACATTTCATTTAGAACATATTCACCAATCATATTATAAATAATCACTTTAATTCTAAAACCTTAAACTTTCTCAAAATCCTAAACTTACATAACCATAAATTCAATACTTTGAAAGTTCAAAAATTTCTTTAAGCTTAGTTTTTGTTTAAAAACTACATAAATATACTTATTCTTAATCAATTATGAATTAAAAATTAATTTCTTCAAGAATTAGTTCAATAACTATCTCTAAAACCTAAATTTGCCAAAACTATAAATTAAATCTTTTATGGATAAAAAATTGTTTTAAACATAATTTTAGATTAAAAACTACACAAATACACTTAATTCTACTCACTTATGAATTTCTAATCAATATTTTCACTAGTTAGTTCCATATCAACTTCTAAACCATAAACATGCTATAACCCTATATTGATTCTTTTATGAATCAAAAGTTATTTTTAAACATAGTTTTAAGCTAAAAACTATACATACGTACTTAAAATAATTAAAAAATGAACTTTAATCAATTTTCTCTTCACTTAGTTCCATATTCAAATTTTCTTCTTAACAAACTCAATTAATTAATTTCTATCACAAAAATTCAATTAAAGTAGTTCAAGTGACTTATATAATCTATAAAAAATCAAAAGCAAACAAAAGAATAACAAATTATCAATATACAAGCACAAACCATTTTACAAAGTAGCTCTTTCTCTCTCTTCCTCAATTTTCCTTTGATTATTTGGTGATGATTTTAGTATTTCTCACCTAACTTAATGAATTCTCCTAAAAATTTTGAGTTGTATGCAAAGTTTCTTTGATTTCTAGTTATGGTAGTGGAAGAAAGAATAAGAAAGCAAATTTGGTTATGGTGAAGAGAATGAATTTGGGTTTGATGGAGGAAGAAGAAAGAAGATTCTACTGACTTTTGTATTTTTATATTATTTAGGATTTTGTAAGATGTGGTGCTCACACCAAAGCTTCAGTACATCTACTTTCTTAAAGTATTTCTAAATCTAACTTTTAATTTCATTAAATCTTAAAAATAATTTATCTAATTAATTTAAAGCTCCATTTTTCAAATTTCTCATCCAATTTCAGTAAAAATCCAATTCGAGGGTCATAAGGGCATTTCCATAAAATTTTACCTCTTAAAGATTATTTTTTAAAAATACCGATTTTATCCATATCCAATTTAACTTTCAACTTTTTAAGGCTTAACCAATCCTATTTCCATCTATTTCAAATATCCATGTCAGTCTCAACATTATACATGGTCCAATATTTATATAATTTAGAAAATCACTGTTAAAAATTTCAGACATTACAATAGTTCTCATAATACCCTTCATTCCAACCACCATTTGGTTTGGGCTATAAGCCTACCTAGGGAGATATGTTGGAGATGGAGGAAAGGATAAAAGAACAGTCGATATGTTAGAGATGGAGGAAAGAACAAAGGAAAGGTCTCGATACGAGAAGATAGGAGAAATATTTGACTGGCCCTTGAGACTATACTTTAGATATTTTATCAAAGAGGGAACAAATTCTTTCTATTATGGATTTCCAGAACTATGGGTGAACCCAATTACAAATGCACTAACTCCAAGCTTTGAAATTTTCTTTGATGTCAGGCCTAGCTAAGAAGATAGCAAGCCTACCTTGGAGATGGGAGAAGATTTTAAAAATTACATGGAGCTCCGTCATTTCCATGTAGTCGTCTTAGAAGGGGGAGTAGGATCATATTTTAGCCACCTCATACAATCGGCTATAGGGATACCCAATAACTGGTATTACAAGAAGAATGGTGATCCATCACTTCTAAAGATTGAAGCCCAACCCAAGTTAGAGTCGAATCCAAAGTTCAAGTCCAACCCAGAGTCAGTATCTAAGTCAAACATAAATTCTAAGTCCGTGTCAGACACCGTGCCAAGAATTTAGTTTGAGTAAAAAATTGAGTCCGAGTCAAATAACAAGTCTAAGTCTATTAGCTCAGAGTCTTGTTTTTTCAAGTCATCCGAACTTGAGTCCAAGTGTAAAAACAAACTTTGTAATCAATTTATCATTAATAAAAGTTCTAAGGTTTCTATTTACTTTCCCTTGTCTCCTTTTGTTTTCTAATGAGCATTGTGGAATATTTTACACTAATATTGTCAATGAAGATAAAGAATTAATAAACTTGGGAGCACAAAATATGTGAAAAAAAATACTCATATAGCATCCTCATTCATAAATAAGTAGGATTTAAATGTGATTCTAGAAGAATTTAATGATTGTTTCACTTAGAAGACTAGTGATATGTCAAGACTCAACGCTTCAATAATGGTTTATAAGATCCCCACTTACAATCACATGAAGTCGGTTAAACAGAAGTCGCATGGACTAAAGCCTGAATGGCCCTTAAAATCAAGGAAGAGATAGCCAAGCTATTAGAAACAAGTTAATTGAACTAATCATATACCCCAAATATTAGTTAACATATTATCGATTTTAAAGAAGCATGAGAAAGTATGCATGTGTGTAGATTACAAAGATCTCAAGCATGCCTCAAAGATGACTTCCCTTTACCTCATATAGACCTTCTAGTGGATTGTATGGCTGGATCTGAGGTGGTTTCATTAACCAACCTATATGTTGAATACAATCAAATTTTAAATTCATCCTCTAAATAGATAGAAGACAACCTCACTGTAGAATGGGGTCTATACTGTTATTGGGTCATGCCCTTTGGCCTTAAAAATGTTGGGCCAACTTACCAAAGAATGGCCACTACTCTCTTCCATGACATAATGCACTAGAATGTTAAAGTTTATGTCAATGATATGGTCATTAAATCAAAGAAATTAGAGCAACATATAGAAGCTTTAAAACAGTTCTTCCTTAGACTCCGCCAATACAACTTAAAGCTCAATCCCGCGATGTTGTTTTGAAGTAGCTTCTAGAATATTCCTAGGGCACATGATTAGCTTAAGAGGAATTGAAATTGACCCAGCTAAGTCAAATGCAATCCTTAAGATACCAAAGCTGAGATCTAAAAAAGAGATAAGGGAATTTTTTGGTCCTCTAAAATTTATCAACTGTTTATTTCATAGTTGGTCAAAGTATGCGAAACTATTTTTAAGTTGCTTAAAAAGGATACACCCGTGGAGTGGAATGACAATTGGTAAGAAATATTTTGAGAAAATCAAATAGTATTTATTGTCTCTAATTGTTATGCAACCGCCAAGGTTGGGAGACTTATTACTTTTATATCTCTCAGTCACTGAAAAAGCAATGGGATCTATGTTAGAGCAAAATAAGGCAAACTCAAAGAAAGAGTTTGAAATTTATTATATAAGTAAGAGATTGCTAGCATATAAGCTCAAGTGCAATCAGATTGAGCACCTTTATTTAGATTTAGTATGGGTATGTTAGAAACTATGCCATTACTTGGCCTCATATGCTATACATGTGTTTACATATTAGAGCCCCTTGAAATTTCTTATGGAAAAGCCAATTTTGGATAGAGAAATGCCATATGGTTGGAAGTCCTATCCACTTTTGACCTCAAATATATAGCTCACAAGGCAGTAAAAGGAAGTGTGGTTGTTGATCAGTTAGCCACTGCCCCTATTTGGGACACCATAAATGAGCTAAAGTTTCCAAATGAGGATATCATGTATATTGAAAAGGAAGTATGGATCCTGTAATTTGATGGAGCATTTAACCACACGGGTTATAGTGCAGGAATTGTCTTGATTGCCCTAGAGAAGGAACAAATCCCTTTGGCAATAACGTTGGCCTTTAAAGATATAAATAATGAAGTAGAATATGAAGCTTGCATAAATGATCTTGAAGTTGCCTTAAAATTAAAAGTTAAGTTTTTAAAGGTATATGGAGATTCTGCCCTCATTGTATCCTAAGCCCTAAGGAAATGGAAAATAAGTGAAGACCATCTAGTTCCTTACCATCGACACCAGAAGATTTAGCTTAATAGTTTGAGGAGGTCTTATTTCATTATTTTCCTCAGGATAAGAATCTATTTACAGATACTTAAGCTACATTAGTGTCAATGACCAATATGGGCAAGGAAATGATGATCCGACCAATAGCCATAGAGGTGAAATCCCAACCTGCCTATTATGCTAGAGTCCAAAAAGCGAATAAGAAACCATGGTTTTGGGATATTTTCAGTTTCATCCAAAAAGGTGAATATCATGACCAAGCTTCAAAAGCATATAGAAGAAGTTTAAGGGAGTTGGTCAATTAGTACCTCCTCAATAATGATGTTCTCTTCAAGCATTCTTAGAACAATATCTACCTCAGATGTGTCGATGAGATTGAAGCGCATCAGATAATGGGATGGGTCCATGGGAATAAGTAAGACTGTTATATGAACTAGCATTAAAAGTCACTAATCTGTGTTATTATTGGCTCACCATACGGAAATATTGTGCAAGATTTGTTAGAAAATTTCACAAATACCAAATATATACTAAGCTACAGAGTAACCCCCAGTGCCATTGCACCTATGAAACTCTATTTGCAGCATAGGGGATTGACATGATAGGGAGAATATCTCTCAAGTCCTCCAATAGCCATGAGTACATTCTGGTGGAAATAGATTATTTTACCAAGTGGGTGGAGGTAGCCTCATACTCAATTTCAAAAAGGTTCAAAAAGGTAGCTCACTTTTTCCAGACCAAAATCATTTGTTGGTATGGAATACCTTTTGAGATCATCTCCAGATAATGGGTACAACTGATGGAAAGATATAAGATCCAACATCATAAATCTTCACCGTACAAAATTATAAAGAATATACTTTAAAGGATGCCTAAAAGCCATAAAGTTGTCATGAGCAGTTGCCTTTTTCTTTATGGGCATATAAGACTTCTGTCTAAACACTAATAAGGGGCAACTCCTTTCTCACTTGTGTATGGGATGGAAGTAGTATTGTCAATTGAAGTTGAGGTTCGCTTAGCTTGAGTTCTCTAAGAAAGTGAACTTAGTGAAATCAAATGGGCCAAATCCTACTATGATCAACTACATGATATTAATGAAAAAAGGATGGACACCTTGTGTAGAGTGCAAGGGTATCAACAAAAGATGGCCATGCATTATGATAAGAGATCAACAATCGAGGCTTATAAGAAGGACACCTAGTATTAAAGAAAATTAGGGCTCATGTGTATGATCCTAGAGAAAAATTCAGACCAAATTGGATGAGACCATATCTACTCAAGAAGATCCTGCTAGGAGGAGCGATAATCTTATCATATCTAGACGGCATAGAGTTCTCCTTCCCATGCAACATGGACCAACACAAGAGATATTTTGTCTAATTAGATTATCATTATAATAGAACTACGTGGACTTGATTCTAAAAAAAAGCTAAGTTGAAAATTCGAAAAGTCAACTTAGGCAAAATTTTGGGCACGCTCAGCAAGTTGAAAATTCAAAAGGGCAACTCAAGCAAAAATTAGAGTAAAGAATATAAGAGATATGTAAGAAGTTCTCCTTGGGTTCAGTCTAAAATATCTTAAAATAAACTTTCATCCCAAAAAAGGAAGCAACACAAGGAATAGAATTTCATGATGCTCATAAAAGTCTCAAAACAAATTTATTATATGTCTAAAACAAAATGTAAAAACAAAAGTCTAAAGTTTGTGTCTAACAAGAGTCATCCTAACAAACAGTCAATCAAAAATTAATCTCGTGAATCTTAAGTTGTCTTGTAAATACTCTCAGCCTCTAAACTCAGTAATCAATGTTAGTTGTCTCACCTTGTCTATTGGCCATACTGTAGTAATAAACCAAGCCATGTACCCAACCATAGTGTTTTTCTGCCATGATGGCTGCACCACATGGAATCCTTGAGCACAACCATTTAATATAGCTCGAGATGAAGCAAAAGTAATGACATGTGCCAACCCATCAAGAGGTATAAATTATGAATGCCTGTCTAACAAAGAATATAGGTTCCCTAATAAAATATCAACATGGATAGTCTAAGCAGACATACCACTCTATACCTAAAACTCATGATCATAAAAGACAGAATTTGATACCAAGGACTATACCAAAGAATCGCATCACGACCAAGCTCCAGCAACTAAGAAATCCATGAATTTTTAAAATCATATAACATAAGTATCCACCTTCTCCTATAAGCAAAAAGGGAGTATGGGAGTCTGGCGGGCATCGCCACCACATGGAAATAATCTCTCAACCATACCTGTCAAAATGCCACGATAAGAAGTCTTAAAAAAAATTGTCTAAAGAAGCACGGGAGTCACAGACTAGTCCCTCTCAACTCTGTTAACCCTATCCAAGCTAATAATAGTCTCAGCCAGTAATAAAACAATAAGAAATTAGGAATTCTCTATATGAAGGATTTAAGAAACTAACCTAAGTCCCCATGAAATAAGAATCCACTAGCAAGGCAAAATGCCAAAGTGATCAATCTCAATATATGCCTCTCTCTATCTTCAATATCCTCCCAAAACTCAGTAATGGGTGCACACAAGTTAACTTTGTTTTCTCTCACCATTAGAGTAGCATTAGCCGCACTTAAGTTAAACAACCCCTAGAAAGCATGGAAATACTTTGCACGGCTCTCAGAAGTGACCAAATCAGCCTCTGTGCTACTCCTTAAGATAGCACTATATTCCTCAAAAGTAGATATAAATCCTCCATCATCGCCCCAAATCTGAACACATGATGCAAAGGATCCCAAAATTACCTGGAGAAAATCATTGTCTAATAGAACCCCTTTCAAATTTATCTTCCCAAATTTATCTTGTTCACTTTATTCAAATGGATGGTCCACAGATCAAGGAAGGGGCTATTAAAAAGGGTCCTATAATAACTCAAAAGTAGTTGAAAAATAAAAAAAAAAATTTTGCTCAAAAAACTCAAAACAGCAACAAAAATTTGTTCAAGAACTCGAATTTATGTATAAAAATTGAAAAAAGTGGCCCAAACTCAGAAACAAAAGGGTTTTTTTTATATAAGACACATCAGGAGGCTGCGCCATGCATGAACTTCCACGTGACTCACAAACACTAGTGCATAGCACATGCCGTCCATATAGCGAGCAGATAGTTCACACGACCTCTCGTGGATAAAGTGATATAATAATAATAACAATAATAACAACAATAATAATAATAATAATAATAATAATAATATATACAAGATTTAAGTGCAACAAGTTAAAGAAAAAACAATTTAAAGGATATATATAGAAGATTTAAGTGCAACAGGTAAAAAAAGTAATTTAAAGGCAATAAAAGTTAAGGATTTAACATTAAATCCATACATCATAATGCATTAATATACATGTTATCTTTCAATAAAGTTCTACATGTTATAAAAAGAAAAAAAAAAGAAAAAAAGACTGTAATAGGTGTATCAACCTAGTCTCCCACGATAGCGGTGCCTATCTCCATGCTCAGCAGCAGAAAGTATAGACAAGCTGGCAAAAAATACAGCCTCATAATGGCATGCCATCCTAAAAGTATGCTCTTACCACTCAGAAGGCCACTACAAGAAAAAATAAAGGTCATTAAGTAAAAGAAGTAGAGAATAATGGAAGGTAATAATAGAAGTACATACATCTCTGAAGTTATTGGGCAAAGGTGCATATTGAACATTAGGCACACGAAAATGCTCCACTTGAAGGCCCTCACCTCCCAAATAGGAGACATCATCACTCAGCCAGTAGTAGCTTAAAATGCCATCAAGAACAGTGGTTGTGTTCCCACAAAAGAATATTGGGTGCTCACATATGAGCCATCCATCACAGGCTGGGTATACGCAAAAGTAGGTTAGGTGCCAGTAGAATTGGTATCCCCATAACCCTTTGAAGGAGAAACTAATTATATCCAAAACAAATAATGAAACAATATTTGTTTTTCATATAATGAACATATAGAACCTAAATAAGAGTTTTAAGTACGCCATTATACATTCTAATTTTAATTTTATCAATACCAATAATTTTACATAGATGATTATTACCCATTAAAAAAATAATTCCACCATCAATTGGTTTGTAAGAAGAAAACTAATTCCTATTGACACATAAGTAGAATGAGCAACTAGAATCCAAAAATCACTCCACTGATTTTAACATCTTTTTAAGTTACAACATAGATATCACTATAAAATTCTTCTTGTATAATGTCAGCCTTAGTAGAATTATTAATTCCTTAAGCCTTTTCTTTATTTTTATTTTATAACTTAAGACAATTTGCTTTAATTTTTCCTTTGCTTTTATAATAATCACAAGTCAAATATCTCAAACAATTAAAATTTCTTTTGTACTATTTGTATCACCATAAAGCTCCTTATTAGTAAAGTCTTTAACAAACAAAACCTCCTTAATCTCCTCAACAGTTAAAGTTTTTCTACTATGAGTTAGAGTTTCTCTAATATTTCTAAAAGATGGAGGTCATAACTTTAATAACATAAGAGCTTTATCTTCCCCTTCATACTTAATATCTAAATTTTCTAAATCTATGAGAATAGAATTAAAGTCATCAATATGAGATTTCATAGATATACTTTCTCTCATGTTAAACAAATGCATGCGATGCTCTATAACTAATTTGTTGGTGAGATTTTTCTTCACATACAAAGACTCTAACTTTTCCCATAAGTCTTTGGCAGTTTTCTCATGAATGACTTCACATAGAATCTTATTAGATAAGCTAACATTTTCTCCTCTAAATCGTACTTCTACTTCTCAGTCAATTTTTTAGGCAATTTATCTTTTCCCAATAATGCTTTGTGCAATCTGCTCTGTATCAAAATCACCTTCATCTTGACTTGCCAGTGGACAAAGTTAATACTGCCATCATACTTCTCAATTTTAATTTTTTTTCATTGCTATTAATTAATCCAAAATAAATATTAAATCAATGAATCAAACTTTGATATCACTTGTTAGAATTAGAGTGCAGTAAATATTTATATGGGTTGAGATGATGTGAAAACAAAATAGCTGAAAAATTAGAAATTAAGAAAATTAAAACAACAATTTAGTATCAGTAGCTACACTAGTTGAATTTGAAGCTACTTCTTTTATATCAGCTCTTTGATTCTTCAATAATGGATATTTCTTCTTCCAATGGCCCTTCTAATGACATTTGAAACATTCTTCCTTTGACACTCTTGACTTTGATTTTCTTCTTGATTTTCTCTCATCTATTCCTTGTTCCTTTCGTTGCCCCTTTCCCTTTCTAAACTGACTGATAATCATTATGTGAATTTCCCATCTCCAACTTATATATTAAAATATGAGACCTTAGAGCTCATCATAGTCTAGCGTCTCCTTCCCATATAACAATGTCATGTTGAATTGATTGAAAGATGGTGGCAATGAAAATAGGAGCATCAATGCCTTGTCCTCGTTATCTAATTTAATGTCCACACATAATAAATCACTAACTTTTGATTGAAATGAGTTATGTGATTTCCTAGATCTCCACCTTCTTCTATTCAAAACTAAAATATATCACGCGTCATGAACAATTTATTAGTGATGTTCTTAGTTTATGAACAAACTCTCCAACTCTGTCCATAATCCTTTAGTTGTCTTCTCATCAATTACATCATACACTATTGAATTTGCCAAATAGATTCAAATTGTACTAAAAGCGATTGACTCCGTATCTTGTCAATCCTCCTCATCCATGTTTATCCACTTCACTCTCTTAGCGCCTTGTGAACCTTCATTTGAGTTACTAGATCATTCATCCTCATCTGCTATAGAGAGAAATTTTCCTTCCTATTAAACTTATCGAGCTTAGCATGTGTTCTAAAACTGCTCATTCTAACTAAACATTTTGATACCAATTGCTAGAAAATCTTGTGTTTTAGAACGTGCAAATTAGAAATCAATCTGTGAACAAAAAAATTGAGGAGAAGAATAAGTAATTACACAAGACATAAAGATTTATGTGGTTTGAAAATTTATCTATGTCCACTGAAGGCTTGTGGCTTTATTTCTTAGAGAGAGAGTACAACTAAAATTTTCTTTTCTCATAATATATTGTGCTTACCATCTAAGATGCTCTTTATATAGTATTTACTTATCCTAGAAATATAAGAAAATGATTTTCCTATTTTAATCTTTTTTTTACTCCACTACAAAAAATACGCTATCTGCAACGGACAAAATCCGTCGCAGATCCGTCGCAAATCAAGTCTTGCGACCGATCTGCGACGGATACGATCCGTTAATAAAAAAGGCATCGCAATTTTTAATTTTGCGACAGGCCGTCGCAGATTGCGATGAATTTGCAACCACTCGGCGGTTGCAAATCTCGCGCTTAAAATTTTGCGGGTAAAGGACAGCCGTTGCAGATTCCGTCGCAGATTTCGCCGTAGATTTTCATCGCAGATTTCCGTCGCAAATTCGTTGCAGATTCCGTCGCGGATTCCGTTACAGATTCCGTCATAGATTTCAGATATCCGTCACAGATTCGTAGCAAATCCGTAACAATTTAATATTGATTTTTATTGGAACTATTTGTATTATCAATTAATTTTATGAGAACTTTATAAATACATTTGGAACATTTAAACACAATCTAAAAAAAACACTAATTACATTGATAAAAATAATTCTTTTATTAATCTTCAATATAATAAAATATTTTACAATTTAATTATGCATGTGTTAAGAACACTACTACAAATAATCTATCTTGAAAATAACAATATTTGGGAAAAAGTAATACAAGTGTCTCACAATATAGAACTCAAAACAAATCAAACTCTAAATCCTCTGCTGTTCTTCCTTCCTCTAGCTCTCTAAAACTTCCTTCCCTTTGATCGCACATAGGGTTTAGTATGGCTGTGTGACACACCAGGAGCTGGGCCAAAGTGTTTCACAGCTTCACGGGCATTCTTTGGACCTCTTAAGAGAACCTGAACAAACATTTGCATTAATAAGCTGTAATATGAGCAATATCATGTAATTTGTAGCAAAACAGAAGGAAAATCTTAAGATGACTCAAGAATTCTATATCAAAGAACATAAACAACACACAACACATATTGAATTTGAATCTGATCCTTTTCCTAATAAATGTAACATAAAGCTTGATATCAAAACTTCACCAGCATCAATAGCAATTCTAAAAATGGAATTACGATAATTCAATGACATACCAGTCATGAACATAAAAAGGAAAAATAGGGGCATTATTGACCTTAAGACCAATAGAAGCATCAATGAGAAATTAACAATTAGTACGTACCTGCAAACAAATGGAACAAGAAACCTCTTCAAATTTGGAACCAGGTTGGAATTTTAGTTGAGGAAGCATTTGAATGCAATTCTTGGACAACCCTCTATTTCCATTTGTATCATATATGTCTGAAATTTCTCTATAACTGGTTTCCAATGCACTAATCTGATCAAACAAAATCATATTATATAAATGTTTTATTATTATACTAATTAAATAAATAAGTTTGTTTATGAAAAGTTAGTTTTATATACTGTATTACTTACTTGCCATTGATAAGCTTTTAGCACTGCTGGACTTACCCATTCCATGAAGACCTTCCCATTCACCAAGCTATAAAGCAAAGCAACCTGTATGTAGAACAATATTCAAAATACATTTAATGAGTAGCAGTATTGTTTTTCCATTATTACAATAGTAGAAGCCGTGTGGTAATTTTCTTAATTGTGGTAATTCTGTCATCCCTTTCATGAAACCATTAAAACTATCACATTTGATGGGTTAAAAATACTTATCTTTTGTCCTATGTTTGAAACATGAACAGAAATACCGTCAGTGGTGAACAGGGGAATTTAAGATGTAACCAGAACATAAATCTATCTCCTCTGATCTTCTCCAACGGAGTAATGTTACTTCTCATGCTCAAAAGCCATTATCAGATGTCTGATTGACAATCAGGTAGCTATGGCCAAGTTCATCTCATTGAGAATTCGGTAGTATTTATGATGATCTGATGTGTCTTTAAATTCAGGAATGAAGTCTGAAAAGAATCAGAGAACTGCTGCAAGAAGTTGTGAATCATCTGAAGTCAATGCTGCTTCAAGAAACAATGAAGGCTGGACAGTATGGACCTGGAAAAGGAGTTGATTCTGTCAGGAAATTCTTGAGCCTTTGAACAATCTGACCACGTAGAAATATGCTTACATCTACTGTTATGGTAAAACATCATGACATTCTTCTCTGAACAAGAGAAGTCTGGACACTCAAGAAAGGGCAAGCGAACAAAAAAGGAACCACAGGACAGGAAATTTCAAAGCAATAAAAGATGAGACTGCGAAGTTAAACCAATCACTTACTTCATTTTGTTGAAATATGGAACTACATTGGTATAGAATAACATGAAAGAAAATTTATTAGAAGCAAAGATACATTTCTTTTTGACAAATTCCTGTCCTGTGGTTCCAGAAGTTAAGAAAAAAAACTAAACATTACTTCATTAGCACTTCCACCAAGAAAAAAAAAACATAACTTGAAAACAAAACAACTAAACCAAGAAAAAAACTGGAGAAAGCAACTGATTCAAATCATCAATAGAAGTTGCTAATGAAGTAAACAAAACTTGAATAGACAGATATGAATGCAAAAGCTGCACCTAAACCTTGAGCACTAATTGTTAAATACACCTCCTTCTGTAAAGAATTACATTTTAGATAGAGTTAAGAACTTAAAAATTATATAAAACTTGCATTCTCCAAGGGACTGACATTGAATAAATTACCTTGTGCTTTCTTGCATAACGCAAGGCTTCAAGATAATACCCATCTTGCACTAATAGAATTATATAGTCATGATGTAAAGCGAGCTGTCTCAGCATGTCTAAACCCAGCTTCCTGATTTGGCAATTCTGACGACCTGATTCTAGAAACTGCATTGCTACTTCTTTTGATGGCTCAAGAACCTGCAGTGACAGATTTGAACATAGACAATAAAAACAAAGCTTGAAATAAAACAGCCTTCATGACTTCACAGAAACTTTTAAAAGTTTTCAGAACCTTGTATATGATGAACAATGTGAGTTCTGTATATCGCTCATTGCGGGCTAGAAGTTGTATCGTCAATACATAGAGGTTTGGATGAACTTTAATCTTTTCCATATTTGTGCTGCGACATTGGAAAGCAAATAAGTCATGGATACAAAACCAAAATACGTTCTCACAGTTGTGAACTTGAATAATAAGAAGAAACAAGTATTGCAAAAATGTTTCCAAATTCCAATTCATCTTCTAGAGCCACAGCTTTGCTAACTTGCCAGACCATTCTAAATGCAAGCCTGGAGATAATTTGACCAGCAAACAAGCCTGGAGATAATTTGCTCAAGTTTCCTGATCCAGTGGACCAAAGAAAGCCGCTACTGTGATTATATTTCTAAACTAATATATGTAAGTGTTACTTTCTTGTCAATTATTTATATTAATGGAACCAGAGAGTGCCATTTTCCATTATGTCAGTTGGCAAAATTAACACAACCATTATGCCCAGAAGTTCATAGAATTCATATCAGGGAGTGGCCTTAATAAGCCACATTCCAGAGGTAAATCCATGCAGACCTTGGTTAAAATGGAGTATAGCATGTAAGAATATGGACCATCCCTAATTATAGTGTTGATTTGCTTGGCAAATGCTTGAATCAGCTAAAATCAATAACATACCTGCGAAGGAATTCAATAATAATAGCAACCAAGTAGGATGGATCACCCACCATCTCTTCCTCAGCTGGAGCAAACACAAAGCTGTACATCTCATCAGGTGAAATTGCTGGTGAAGCAAGTTGCAAATTGTGCTGCTCAGAAACATTAGCATTTAGCAGGTTGTTACTCAGTCCACAATGCTGAGATTGAGAAGATGATGGCTGCACTTCACTGCTAGCATTTTCAGCAACCAACAACTTCTCCCCGTCCACCATCTTAAGACCACTTGTGGTGGTTTTGAGTGATTCAACGCGTGCATCGTTTTCAGAGTCTGAAGTAGAAATACTTGAAGACCTATTAACCGACTCATTCTCAACACCAGCAATATACTTAGGTTTGTAAGATTTTCCAAGTGCACCAACACCACTTGTAGATACATTGGCACTGGTCCTGGGATTACTTGTATGTGTCCCAATGGAAGCTGAAGTTCTCTCCACTTTTACTCCCTTGAGATAATTGCCTGTTTTGATTGAGTGCGAGTAATTAGTAACAAGGACATCTATTGCCGTGGAAACCACGGACACTAGTCTCCTTTCCAAGATGATGGTATGCGTTATTGACAGGCACAACTGTTTAGCTTGAAACAGCATAAGCATACAATAATTATAAGTTATTCACTAACAATTCATAGTCAAGGAGAGAACTCATTAGCTACAGAAAATAATTTATTCCATTAAAAGAAACAAAGCATAGTAAAAATAAAATTTTCAGTATAAAAACAATCTCCACCTTATTAGCTTCCAGCTTTCGTCGCTGTAGGAACTTCAGAACTACTAGCAAAAATAGCCTGCAAGTAAAAGAAAGAGAGCAATTACAGGATAAACATCTATAAGCCACAAGGACATGTAATAGAAAACCAAAAAAAATTACCTCCAAATCTAAATGGATCTTCCACAGCAAATTATTGGCAACATCACATACAAGGTCTAGAACTAAGAATGTTCAGTCATATCCATAAATGATCGTTTCATGATCACTTATGTTGGCCTCTGCACTTTCACTATCTCTGCCACTATATCGTGAGGAAGAAATATTTGACCTTAGGAAGCCTCTAAACAATAAAGGAAGTGGAGCAGATACTGGTGCTCGAGAATCAGCAAATATATCATAGAGTATAACAACCTTTGCATCCACTTGATGAACAAGCAGTACATTATCAACTACACTTACAGCAATCTTGCTTGAATATATTGGCAAAGAACCCTAAGAAAAGCATAGGTCCAATTCAAATTCCAGCAATTGATTTGTGTCAATAATTGAATAAGTTTGGATTCAATTAAGTAGAATGTTTCCACTGGACTATCATATAATCCATGAAAAGGCACAAAAACGGATCAAACGACTCAAGGAACAACTACAGGTATCTCCACCAATGCAAATGGTAATTTTTACCACAACCTTACAGAGGTTCAACACCTCAATTTAATAGATTGTAGTGAAGCATGCTACCCAACTTCCTAGTCACTTTACAAAATCAGGTGGGCCTAAGAAATGCAAAACTACTTGCAACAAATTTTTCCCTCTTCAGTAAGTAGTATTTGTTTAGCAGGTGTAATCTAAATGCAAAACATAGGAAATTATTTAAAAGAAGGGGCCTTGAACAGCATCACAGGAAACTGTCAAACGTACTGGAAACTGAAGGCACGTCACAAAAAATAAATTTTAAAAAATAATGGTCCTAAGCCAACTATCAATAAGGAAATAGAAGTTTCTTCCCTATTGTTATATTTTATTTCCAATAAGTCTTGTCACCACTAAATGCAATTAAGCATCCACCCTTAACAGAAGCCTGGAAAGAAAAATGTGGGAGGAATTTAAAGCAAGACTTACCTGTTGTACAACAGCATCGCGATAAAACCTATAAGAGTGAAGTAGCATTGCCACTCTATCAATTTGCAAGGAGTATATCCTCCCATAGCTGAAAATATTCACAAGTTCTCCAATTATGTTAGGGGTGACTTACGATATTAGCAAAAGAAAAGAAAGGAAGAAAGCCTACACAGTCACAATATAGATATCTTCAGCAGCTAGCACAGGTTTACTGTCAGCCTCAGATTTGGCCATTGCCATTTCAAACTTTGGCAACCGAATTACTCCTGCTGACGAAAGCTGAATAGGAAAAAGGGCAACTGTCAGAGTACTGAAGAAGCCTGAAAGTTTAAGAAGTTGCTCATAATTGTCAAGCAACTCTAACTAAGCCACATCAAACATCCCGTATCTGCTGCCCTAATTCATGTCTCAATAAAACAAATAAATTGCCTTTTGTTATAGGACAAAAAAATTGTTGAGAAAGAAATGAAGTACAGTACACCATTGAGGAAAAAGGCCCTCCCAAAAGACTTGATAAATGATAACATGAAAAGGGAAAACAAGCTACAAAAATAACTTCCAACAGAATTGAATAATACTCAAAGAAACCTCCATAAGCATATTCCCACATTGAAGCAAAAATACCACTTTGTCCCAAGAAGAAAAAAGAAAAAAAGAAAAGCTCTGGTATTCTGAAAATACATGCATTCTTTTCCACCCAAAGACTCCAAAAATTGCAAATGTTCTTGACATTCATTCATGCATATCATTCAAATGCATGTTGTTGGACCAATTGAAAAAAAATTAACTGCACTGGAAAATGAAGTTCCATTCAACAAAGTTTTCCTGACAGACTGACCACAGCTGAAGAAAGTTCATCCCTGTTTAAAATGTAATAAATAAAACTTAAGCTAATAATAATGATTGCATATGCACCTGGAATCCAGTGAATGTCTTGCATTGCATTCCAGAAGCAAGAAGAACCAAGCGACTTTCATGTACTTTCATAAATTTCATTTGACAGTGATGACAAAACAGAGACAAAAACAGAAACGGTAGAAATCGAAACTTAAACAGAATTTTTGCTGATGTTTGATTCAAGACAGCAGGTGGATTTCAAAACAGAAGAACAAAATCAAGTCTTGCACCTGGATTTCATTTGAACGACAAAAATGGGTACCAGTAGAAGAAATAAAATCATTTTAACAAAACTTTTTTAAAACACAAACACCAAAGACTCACTCCATCAAGATTTCATGGCTGCTGTTTTATTAAAACAGAAACTTGATGAGAAGGAGAAGCAAAGTTCCCAAAATCGAAACAAACGACATTTTATAGTGTCACTGTGGCTCGGCGTTGTCCCGACAATTCCACAGAGTCCATTTCGTTCTGATAAGCTTTGAGCTGAGCGATAGAGAACTCATTCCCTTAACTCCAGTCATACGGTGCTTCTCATGCTGGTGCTTCAAAATTTGGAAATTGCTGCACGGTGATGGACAAAGGCTGGGATGGCCATGAATATGGTGAGAGGCGGCTGCTAGGTTAGATTTAGAAATACAGAGGAAAGGGAAAAAATATAACCAATTAAATGACGTGTTTATAATTAAGGGAGGCGCCAAAATAAGAACATTCAGAATTTGAGACGAAAATCTGTGACAAAAAATTTTCGTCGCAAATTTGGGAAGGAATTTTGAGGAAGCCGTCGCAAATCGGTTTCTACAACCAATCTGCAACGGAAAAAATTTTCGCGAAAAAATATACGCGGGTCTCTCTCCCGCCAAGTATCTGCGCCAACTTTTGCGACGATTATTTGCGACGGAATGATTTTCGTCGCAGATTTACTACAGATTTGCAACCGATTTGTGACCAATTTCTCAAAATTTCTCTAACTTGTCCTTCCGTCGCAGATTCGTAGCAAATTTGCGACGGAAACAAGTCCGTCGCAGATATCCGTCGCAAATGCCGAATATTTTTGTAGTGTTTTACGATGATTATTTGCGACGGAATGATTTTCATCGCAGATCTGCGATGGATTTGCAACGGATTTGCGACCAATTTCTCAAAATTCCTCTGACTTGTCCTTCCGTCTCAAATCCGTCGCAGATTCGTAGCAAATTTGCGATGGAAACATGTCCGTCGCAGATTTCCGTCGCAAATGCCGAATATTTTTATAGTGAAATTTGCGACAGCAATAGACGGTAGCAGATCTCCGTTGCAAATTGCTTTTTTTAGTGTTTTATCTCTCGCGCCAACTTTTGCGACGATTATTTGCGACGGAATGATTTTCATAGCAGATTTGCGACGGATTTGCAACGGATTTGTGACCAATTTCTCAAAATTCCTCTGACTTGTCCTTCCGTTGCAAATCCGTCGCAGATCCGTAGCAAATTTGCGACGGAAACATGTCCGTCGCAGATTTCCGTCGCAAATGCCGAATATTTTTGTAGTGCTCAAACTCTATTATAAAACTGATAATCTCTCTCTTTATTGAAACTTCTAGTACAAATTGATTTTGATTATGAGCTATTATTTAACACAAAGCTCCTTATCAGTAAGGTCTTAGCAAACAAAATTGTCTTAACCTCCTTAATAGTCAAAGTTTTTCTACTATAAATTAGAGTTTCTCTAATATTTCTAAAAGATTGAGGTAATAACCTTAATAACATAAAAGTTTTATCTTCCTCTTCATACTTAATATCTAAATTTTCTAAATTCTCGAGAATAAAATTAAAGTCATTAATATAGGATTTCAAAGATATACCTTCTATTATGTTAAGCAAATACATTGGATGCTTCACAATAAATTTGCTTTACATACAAAAACTCTAATTTTTCCCATAAGTCTATGGAAGTTCTCTCAAGCATAACTTTACATAGAATCTTATTAAATAAGCATAACTAAATGGTAGCTAATATCTTCTCTTTCAAAGTTTGCTTCTACTGTCAGTTAATTTTTCATTATCTTTGCCCAGTAATGTTTTATGCAACCCACACTGTATCAAAATCGCCTTCATCTTAACTTGCCAAATGACTAAGTTAATACTACAATCATACTTTTTAATTTTAAATTTTTCTGTTGCTATTAATTAATCCAAAATAAATATTAAATCAATGAATCAAACTCTGATATCAATTTAGAATTAGGATTGTAGTAAATATTTATATGGGTTAAAGTGATGTAAGCAACAAAATAACTAACAAAATAAAAATTAAGAAAAATAAAAGAGCAGTTAGAAATTTAATATTGTTTAGCATAAAACTATATCAATGGGTGAAGAAGAGCAAAATTCATTAATAAACTGAAAAGGTTCAACGAACAAAAAAGAACAATAAAAATCTTAAATTAATTATACCTAAAAACCTCACATAATCTCATAAATTATAAGTCACACTGTAAGCCTAAAGCAAAATCATAAAATAGTCACACGTCTACAAATAATAGCATCTTATATATATGCGTGTGTGTATAGTTCACTTGAATAGGAAGAATGTAAATCTTATGTAGGAAAGATTCTAATTACTTAGTTAAAAAGAATTAAAAATCTTGTCCAATAAGTTTTCTAAAATAAAAACAAATTAGAAAAATCATCTTTCAATAAAAAAACCAATTTTCGATAAAAAAAATAATTTTCAAAATAATAGTAATTCAGTATAATAAAATTTTTTAAATAATTCAAAGTCACCCAACAAATCTCACTAATTAATTCAATTAATAACGGATTTTGTTTTTCATCTGTTGCATCAGTATTTAATTTTTTAAATCAAATAATAAAAATGATATTTTTTTTTGTTTTTAGATCTTCTCATTTTAGAGCGAATTATTTATTTTTATAATAAGTAATACTGTGTGAACAATATTATTTTATTAATATTTCCAGATTACAATAATAAAATTATATATTTATATAATGATATATCAAAGATGATATATAGATCTAATTAAGCATATTTGATCAATTTAAATCACTTTATATATATATAGGGACAATTTAGATTCTATGATGATTACTTTTAATCGCAAGCAGATGAATTTATGCAACAAATTAAAAAGGAGAAAAAAATTCCAATTAATAACTTTTGCAATGTTTTACTAATTTTCAAATCAATAAATTATAAAATTTTGTTATTATTTTGTTATTATTTTTTCAAAATTAACTAAATTTCAAATAAATATACTTTTTATTATTTTATTTTCAAATAACACATTTTGTATTGAATCAATTAAATATTAATTAAATAAGATCAAAGGAAAAACGTTGATACCAAGACAATTAATGATTTATCAAGACAATTAATGATTTATGTCATACTAATTGACTCATAATGAATTTAGTGTTTTTACAAATTTTATATAAATTTAGATGATAATAGATTTGATTAGATATATTTGATCAATTTGAATCAATTTTTTTTTTTTGTTTAGCCATCCAGTGTCTTACAACTCAAACATTATAAACTAATATGGATTAGAGTTGGGCAAGTCTATTAACACTCTCTTTGTATTGGGGATAAAAAAAGGGGAGGGGAGAGTATAAAAGTGATAGGCATACCTTTACCTTTGTTTGGAAAGAATTGTGTGAGTTAAAATAAAGGGAAAATATGGGTAAGTCTTACTCTTTCTTACCCTTTAAATAGTAAAAATTACTTACATCCAAAATTGAGGTGCAAGAAAGGGGAAAAATAATTTGTTATAAGAAATAATAATTTGATTTTTTTTCTTTTTAAATTAGATTCTCATTTTATTGTAATATCTCAAAGTGTTCCCTAGAAGTTTTGATATAATTATTGTTTTAATTGAAATTAAATGTATATGTGTTTAATTGGAAAAAGGAAAGAAGTGAAGAGAGTGTATATGTTGTATATATGGAAATATATACAACATATACACAAGTCAAAGTGTGGAAGTCAAAGAAGATATTTATAATTTTTAAATTAATTAAATAAATTGGAAAAGAAAATTATGAGTGGAAGAGAATTATTTGAATATTTTAATATTAAATGCTTGGTGGAGAGGGTTTTGAGGAGAGAGAAGGTTGAGTGTTTGATTTGGTTTTCTTTCTTTTCTTTTCTTTCTTTCTTTCTTTCTTCCTCGTGTATCTTCTTCTTCTTCTCCTTTTCTGTGTTGGCCGGCAGCACCATAACAAGAGAGCAAGGGAGAAATTTGATCTTCTAAACTCAAGATTTAAGGAAGTTTTTAAGTGATTAAGTTGGAAATTTAAGAGTTCCTTCATCTTTGGTAAGTTTCCTCTTGATTCCTTAGTTTTCTTTTAAGTTGTGTTTGAGTTTGTTGATTGATTATTGATGGTATGTGAATATGTTTGATTATGATGCATTTGAGAGTATTTGGTTTAATTGATTTTGATGTTGGTGTTGGATTGGAAAGAAGGAGTTAGGTTTGGTGTTGAAAGAGTATGAGTTGTGTGTATGTGATGGTTGTATAGTGGTGTTTGATGTATGTTTTGAAGTGTTTTGGTGTTTTTGCAAGTTATTATGGTTTTTAGGTGTGATTGGTTAAGTTTGTTTGAAGTGGAAAATGGTGGAAGAAAGTGGTTTGTTGGATATAGAGTTTTTGTTGCCGGAATCTGGATTTTTGGCCTGACACGCCCATTAGCAGGGCCAGGTCTTTAGGCGTGTCAATGGTTCTGTGTTCTTGGATGGGTGACACGAGCAGTGACACGCCCATGTCACTGAGCGTGTCATAGCTACTGTGATGTTGGTGGATTGACACGGCCATGAGCACGCCCGTGTTGTTGGACGTGTCAATGCTTCTGTGAGACAGAATGTATTATACGTTCAGTGACACGCCCGTGATTCTGAGCGTGTCAAAGCTTCTGCGTTGTGAGTTTAGGGCACGGTCTGAGACACGCTCGTGTTGTTGAGCGTGTCATGTGTAGAGTTTGCCCTAGTTAGTTTTTATCCATAGTGTCTTATGTGTATAATCACCTTTGGTTTAGGTTTTGAAAAGAGTTGAATTGCCCTAATCCGAGTTGTGAGGATTCTTGGAAGAGGAGTTGGTGTTGTGTGTGAGTTGCTTTTAAGGTAAGTACAAACCCTACCCTACATTATTGCATATTTTTATATGATTTTGAGACTTAACACATTTGGTTATAAATGTGTTAAGTAATCTATTGCATTGTTGATGCATATTAATAATGTTATGTTTTGCATAATGCGAACTTTGTGGAATGTGAGTTGAAAATGTGAAAGATATGATGATATGATGAAATATGAAATATATGAGCAATGCAATTAGTTATGTTGAATACTTTAAGGATGTTCAATGTAATTGATTATGTATACTTGCATAATAAAGTATTATAATGTGAATTGAGATATGATAAGAGGTGATGCCATTGTAATTGGCTATGATGATACAAATGAGATTTGATGCCATTGTGATTGGCTATGATGATTCAATTGAAATAAATGGGGCATGTTTGCCTAGATGATGATGAGAATTGAGAATGGAATTGGTAATGAAATAATAAATGAATTGTGTGGCTAATGTGTTATTCCATTTTCAGAGTTTGTTGTTGGTGGCATGCCTATAGTAACAATCTCTTGAAGTTAGGTTGGGCTTGATCCTTGAAGCCAAGTTGGGTTGAAGTTTAACATATTTTACTCCCCTTGAAGCTTGGTTGGGTCTAGTCCTTGAAGCCTAATTGAGATGTTACAACCCTTGAAGCTAGGTTGGGTTTGGTTCTTGAAGCCAAGTTGGGTTGATACTTAGCATGCTTTGTTCCCCTTGAAGCTTGGTTGAACCTAATCCTTGAAGCCTAGTTAGGATAATGATAATGATAAATGAGATAATTAAACCAAAACATTAACTCTGAAAGTTGAATGACATATTAGTGTCTTTTGGGCCATGCTTGTCTTTGTTTAAATGTGATTTATAAATGGTGAATCAAATGAATAATGTGATATTATTATGTATTGTTTATAATGTTTGAACATATGATATTGGCATTGCATTGAAATATATTATCATTGTGGTTTGTACCACTAAGCCTATGGCTTAGCGCGATTGTGGTTCATCGCGCAGGTGGCAGGGTAGAACCGGAGAGTTCCTCTAAGCCAAGTCAAGTTTAGATTCTGAAGTGTGGATAGTGGGCTTAAAGATCAAAGACTGACTGCCAAATATGTATAAACTTTATGTTTTGTAAAATTTGTTTTTGATGAATTTGTATTTGTAAATATAACAATATTTTCCGCTGCGTATTAAATAAATATTTTTATTTATTGTGTTTATGTTTATGTATATTTTTTGTAAAAAGAAGTGAGTCGTTTGTTTAGTAAACCGTGACATTTCTATATTCAGTATACATATATTACGATCGTATTAGCATGCTGTGTACGTATACGAGGTATAGGGGTGTTATATTTATAACATGACTAGTATTTTTATAATTTCAATATGTTTTACCTCTCCTTTAATGAATATATATATATATATATATACACTCTTTGCAAATAAGGTTAAGTGTTTAACTCACATTCCTTTTTCTTTTCTGTTCTTACCTTTCTCCTTCTCTTATAATGAATCTTTAATTCACCTCATCCAAATATGCTATTGGGATGAAGTGTTCTCTCTCAAGTTTTAAACGTATTTAATTCTTAGGATTTAAGCTCGAGATATCTAGTTAAAGGAGAAGAGACCCTTTACCATCTCATTTCACTCCTCTAGAGTCAATTTGAATCATTTTAGTAGTCTTTTTTCAGTTTGAATCAATCAAATAATAATCAAGTCAAATTAACCAAAAATTAATATTCATGTGAAATAAATGATTTATGCTATAATTTATACTAAATGATTTGGAATGAATTAGAGTTTTTACAAGTTTCAAATAAATTTAGATGGATTATAAATGAAATTTGTGTGTAAGAATTTGAAAAGAATATACTAGTTTAGTCAAAGTTAGAATCTCATTTTGAGTAACTTCACTAAAAATGTTGATGAAAAAAAAAGGAAAGAAAAAGAAAGAAAAAGAAAAAGTGGGAGACATTCGGGTAGCCTTACATATATTTTCATTATATGGTGAGATTTGTGTTTGCATCTATCGTGCAAGCAAGCATTACTTATCATCATAAGATTCATTGTGAAAAAGAAGTTCAATAAGAGTAATGGCTCTTTAAAAAAAGAAAAAGAGTTTTTTGTATATATAATTATAATTTTTGAGTGACATATATATATATATATATATATATATTACAAAGAAAAGAGAGGGAGAAGGGATGATAGTTCTCTCTTTCTAGAGCTCCTATTCCCATAGTCTAACGGGTCCCATCATTTATAATAGTGAAATATGCGTTGCACGTGCATTACATTTATTTTTATTTATTGGTTTTTTTGTTGTTAATACTTCTTTCTATAATTAAAATTATATAGCTAAAGATATTATACAAGCATTGGATAGGCTAATATATAAGATTAAGATGATTTTAAATTATTTAAGAAATTTAAAGTTTAAAAGAAAATTTTGTTATTAGGTTGACTATTCTTAATTACCCTTTATTAGGATTTGGTTTTTTTTTTTTTATTAAAAGTTGTTTTATTAATCTATTATTATTTATAAAGACTTACTAGATAAGATTTTAAATTCTTTTTAACTAAGTAATTAAGAAACTTTTCTAAATAATACTTGTATTCTTCCACTTCAAATTAACACACTTTTATATATATATATATATATATATTATATATATTCAAGATGTAGTTATTTATAAGTATATAGTAATTTTTGTGATTTTTATTTTATACTCATAATGTGACTAACAGTTCTATGAGATTATAAGGTTTTTTTATATAATTGCGTTGGAGGTTTTGACTTATTTCTTTTGTTTTTATATATTTCTATGTATTAATAAATTTTGCTCTTTTTTACCGGTGAATATAGAATTATGTCGATTATCTTAAAATTTCATATATTCTTTTATTTTTTCAATTTCTATTTTTCTATTTATTTTCTTATTAAGTCAATCCATTTAAATATTTGTGCAGACTTATTCCTAACATAATATAAGATGATGGATCTTAGAGTATTTATATATGAATTGGCTTTCATTCATGACTATTTTAGTGCTATTGGGATCGTCTATCCATAAGCTTCATTTTACAACCCACTTTATCAACTGATGATCATCAGAGAGGAAGGCCAAAAAATTGGACCATCAAAAATTTTGAGTGATTTTGGGCGAAATAGAAATGAATGACAGAAAGTGACAACCATTTTTGGATTTTTTTGTGTCGAGGAGAGTTGAATGGTATCCTCCTCTACTTCAACACCACCACTGATGGCACATGATAGCAGCAGCATCAATGGCCATAGATCCGTTTCGACATTCTAATGCATTTTGCCCTTTGTTCATTCAAATTTTGCACTAGTGAGACTCTTGAATTTTAATTTTAAGTAGACCTAACCATAGACTGGCCTTCGAATTCCAATTAATAAAGAAAATTGTAGACAGGTGGATCAGGCTTTTGAAAAATTTAGCATTTTTTAATCCTAAATCCGACCAATAGCCAAGTATGATTTGAAGTAATATATATATATATATATATATATTGGACTAAATGTGATGTAGGATTATAAAATTGAAAGAGTTGAATTTAATATCGAAGTCAAAGACCCAAAGGTATAATTGAGTTGTTGGATTATTACGGGCCTTGAGAGCTATTTGAAAATATTCATTTCTTTTCTTTCTTTTTAAAGGGAAAGCCCTAATAAATAGGGAGAATCTATCAAAATTTGGCAGAATCTTTAAAATTATTGAGTAGAGATTTAAAAGTTAATGTTTTGCTTTATCCTTATTCTAAAGAGAGGTGGTTTGATTTTTATTAAGTGAGTAATACTTTCTAATATATATATATATATATTTATGTATATGCATAAATTATATGTCTATATATGTATGTGTTTATCTTATATAATTGATGATTGCATTTTACTTGTGGATGTTGGATGATATTGGGATGATATATGAGCACATAGAATTATGATATGATTCTTATTATGAAATGAATCTTGGGCTTAATGATCTTACGTATTATTATGGTGGAAATTATAATATTAAAAGACAATACATATATTAGATATATATATATATATATGCATGGTAATATTTTTTTTTCAAATTATTAATAAAGTAGCATAGCTTTTCAATTTAAAAGAAAATTAAATAATAATTTAATAGCATACTTTTAGAACTATGAATTTAAAATAATAAAAAAATGATGTAGGTATTGAGGCTTTATTAAATAAGAATAAAGTTCATATTTTAAACTATTTTACTAAATATTTTAATCTAAACAAGTAAAATTGGTGTTCATTATTTTTTCATAAAACAATATTTAATAATTAAAAATATTAATATGAAGTAATAAGAAGAATATAATAAACTTAGATGGTATAAAATTTAGAATTTTTAAAATTATAAATTTATTACGTAAACTATTTTAAATTATATTTTTTTTAAACAGAACATTATTCTTTTGTTTTTATAGATCAATAAATTTATGTCAAGTAGATATAAATCAATATTTTTTAAAAATGGACTATTAGCTTTATATAATGAAAAATAATAATAAATAAACTGTCACAGGGTCTACTTTATACATGTTTAAGGGTACCTTTACCTTATCTTTGAATAACCAACATCCTAAAATTGAAATGATTTCAGATGCAAAGAACCCTACTAATTAGGTCCTACCAAAATATAATAATAATAATAATAATAATAATAATAATAATAATAATAATAATAATAATAATAATAATAGGATTCCCTTGCCAATGTAACTACTTAATTCATTAAAGCACTAGTGTTGGTTAAGGATGCTACATGTATAATATATATTAAAACATTTTTTAATGTATATGTATAATATATATTAAAACATTTTTTAAACAAAGGCCAAAAAAAAAAAGTTAAAAAACTGTAGACTTTAGAAGAGATTGGGGCGAAAATATAATAAAATCTTGCTTGTAAAGGCTGTCTCCAACTTCTAAAAGCATAACTTTCAAACACTGATTGCTTTTGCACCAATCAATTGAGTTAGAGTTTGGACCAGAAGACTCTCATTAATTACACTAACTTTCAGTTGGGTTGGCCAATGCCCATCCCCCCACTTCCCTTTTATATATAATTATTAATTATTAATTCTGGAAGCAAAAGAAATCATATAAATTTTTATATTCATGAATTATTTATCTTAATTTTCTTTTTGTTTTAGAAACAGATTGTAAATGGATGCAGTACAAGTAGTACAATTGTTGTGGATTTGCCAATGCCAATTCTACTCAACTCCTTTCCATAAAAATTTAATTTTAAATTATTTGGATTTTCTTTTCTCACTTTAAAAAATTATGAACTCCAATTTTAAAAATATATAAAATTATAACATTACTCTGAATCATTTTTCGCATAATAATTTAGAAGCTTCCCTTTTCCTAATTACACCTATTTTTAAATGTTCAAATTTTTTCAATAGGTTCAAGTCTTCTCTTTACCTTGTCAATAATAATAATAATAATAATACAAAATAAATAAAAAGAAACAATATTATAATTTGGAAATAAACATATAAGTGGAATTATGTGCATGAAGCATATGAGCCATACTACTATAATATATATAGTTTCAGCAATGTACAGTGGGAAAGGGCACTTTTCTGTTTTTATTTTTCCTTTACATGGAGACCTTCATTCACAGTGACATTCATATGTATATATTATTTATTATTTTAATCATCATCATCATCATTATCATTATTATTATTATTATTATTATTATTATTATTATTCAATTTTTTTATTATTTTAAAAAAGAATTTAAAATGTGCTGTTTTTGTTATAATATCAATAAGGTAATTTTGATATTTCAACAAAGTAAAGCTTGTTTAACATTTCCTTAACCTTTTCTTCTTCTTTTTTTTTTTTGGTTTTATTAAAAAAAATATCCGTATTCTTTTGTAAAATTCCTTTTAATACGTAGGATTTTCATGACCATAAAAGATGGGATTTTTCTTTTAAAAGAAAACATTTAATTTGAAAATACAAGAACTAATCACTAATAAATGACATATGTGGTTGATGTATCAATCACACTACCTTCCAAATTTAAAATTTTCGACTTGTATATATAATAGTAAATAAATTCTTATTTACTATTTTTGTTGTAATATGGGATATACAATTTATTTACATCGAATATTTTTCAGAACATTAACAATTTTTAAGTTATTATATAAATTAAAATTAAAATTATTTTCATATGAAACCACGAAAAGCAATATAGATTCCAATAAATAGATAGTTAAAATTTGTAATTAGAATTCATCGTTGATTTAAGGGTATAAATGCAAGAAGAAATTAGAGATTTAGACAGCGATTTTTACTGTTGTAAAATTTTAAATTCGGATCTCAATTAGACTTAAATTTATAAAAAAAAAACATATAAAAGAAAAAGATTAGTAATATATTTAAATTTTCATATTTTTTTAAAAAATAAAATAAAACATACTCTTAAATTTTTTAGATAAATTTGACTTTCACAATAATCCAAGCTTTAAGATTTTATGTATCAGACAATTTTATTGGCACAAAACTAAAGGATAATGTTGATAATAATCAAAGAATTATACTCTTTGTAAATTAAGAAGCAAAATTAAAAAAGAAAGTAAAATAATAATAATAATAATAAATAAAATTAAGCAGTAAAAGATTAAACAAAAAAGAGTAAGGTAATGGAGTTGATTAGTTGAAAAACATATATAAAGGAGGAAGGTAGGCAAGACATAACGTACAAGCTTCCATTTTTAGGGTCGATAATAAATGGACCAGCCTTTTACTCCAATTTTTTGCTTCCTTCCATTTAAGAATGGTCTAAGGCAATTGAGAATTGGAAAATGCAGTATATTATTCACTAGATGGGGATGATTGATGAGGCTAACATGTAAAAAAAATTAAAAAAATTGTGCTTGCTACTGCTGTTTCAATTTCCATTTTCGAATTCCTTAATATAAAATATAACTTTAGAATTAAAATATGTTATAAAAATAAAAAATTCATGAGGCTAATGTGAAATTAAATTTATATATATATATTCTATATTAGTAAGATTTAATTAAGTTGGGAAAGAAAACAAAAATCTTTAATTATGAGGATGTGCACAGTAAATGGTAAATGTAAAGCAAGAGAAAAGCTGAAAAACCAACAAAAGGAAGGTATGACTTAAATGTTAACCATAGCTAGTGAGGTCAACTTGATTTATGAAGTTATCGCTTTTGTTTCTTCTCATTGAGATTGACTACTTAATTAAGGCTAAGTGTAGTGAGTGTAGTCCTCCACTCTATATTTCAATTTTTATTCTTTTTCTCTTCTTCCTATTCATAAAAAGTGTTGCAATTGTACTCTTAAAAATCTTGATTTTGGCTTTAAATTAAATTGAATTGTGGTAGGTTTTTATAACCATCACCATAGCCAAACAATTCAAACATGGGATTAAAAGCATGCAAGAGTTTATCTTAATAATTTTGCAATTACATAGATATTGTATTCAATTAACCTATTTATTTATATTTTGGTTATTCATTTTTATTTATCATATTACATTTGCAATATATGAGAATTATAATAATATAATGTGAGATGTGTAAAAAGAAGAAATGAAAAGAAAATAAGAGTACTTTGTTGGTTCCAAATGATTTGACAAGACAAAGGATGCATCAGAGAAGTGATGTAGACATATGACCTGACCTGGACCTTTCAACCCTAAGAACCCTATCCACTATAACAACAACAACAACAACAATAATAATAATTATGTACTTCTCCTTATTACTATTATTATACTCTTATTATTACTATACCTCCCCCCCCCCCCCCCCCCCCCCCATTAACAAAGCTGCTCTTCTTCAGTTTCTACTTCCCATTGCCAGACTCCTACTTTTTTATTTTAATTATTTAATTAGTTACTTAATTAAAATATTTTTAAAAAAAAAAATTAAAAAGGGGGCTAAGAAACACTTCTTACATTATAAATGGTCCTCTAATACATATATATAGGTCGTAAAAAATGAAATAACATAGATGAAAAGAGCAACACGTGTCAGTAACCCATGATCACTCTCAATCAGTCCACTCTTTTCATTCTTGGATTGTATTGTTTTTATTCCAGTCTACAACGTCTGTCTTTGAGACAGTGATTACTGTCTACTGTTTTTTTTTTTTTTAATAGATTACTGTCTACTGTTTGTTTGTTCAAGAAAAAAACAATAAAATTAAAGCTTTTTTTCTCTTTTTTTTATATAAAAAATTAATTGTTTTCTTTTTTATTTTGTTATTATTATTATTATTATTATCATGCACTGACTCCCACGTGCAACTCTGCCACCACTTTCTTTCACTACAGTCACCACCACCACCATCACTACAACCACCACCTAGAGAGAGAGAGAGAGATATCTGATTGTTTGAAAGTCTCTCTCATTCCTTTTGCCTTTTCATTGATCAATCCGCTCTTTCAGTTCTGCGCCGTTAATGACTTTACAGTGTTAACTGCAGTTAAAACAG
Organism: Garcia nutans; assembly: GCA_947685225.1. Taxonomy (NCBI): domain Eukaryota; kingdom Viridiplantae; phylum Streptophyta; class Magnoliopsida; order Malpighiales; family Euphorbiaceae; genus Garcia; species Garcia nutans. The sequence goes on along the minus strand of CANTUV010000024.1, from coordinate 5,737,113 downwards.
TGTACCCATTGGGTTATTTTTAAATTACAAGTACAATTAAAATTGAAAGGGATATTCTTGTAATTTCATTATTTTAATTATTGCCTTTTACTTTTACCTTCGTTATTTTTAGTAATATGTTCTTAAGATTTTTTAAGCTTTTAAGATAATCATATAATTAAACTCTCCCATTTCCGAAAAAAAGAAAAAAAAAACCTCTACTCTGTTGGACTTATCCATGAACTAAATTATAAATTTTAATTTGTGAAAATAATTAAGAAAAAATTGAATTGATTTATCAAAAATTTTAATATTTCATAATTTCATCCCTAATTTATAAAAGTCTTATAGATTTTGCGTTTATTGAAATATTCTAATTTTAATTTATTATAACCTTTATGACAATAAATATTATATTGTTTCATCTAAGGTGATTAAACACTTCAATTGATTTTTCTTTTTTTGTAATAACAAAGAAGTTGCCCTCAAAAAAGAAAAGACGAAGTTATTTCTATCAATCCGTGTTGTCCTTTAATTGTTAGTTATATATGTTAATCATTTATTAATTAATGTTAGTAGTCCAATTAAATTTTTTCATATAGAACAATTCCAAAATAACCATTAAAATTGTCATTTTATTTTTAAATATATCATCAAATATCCTATATAAATATTTTGTGTTTTAATTGTATTGCATAAATAAAAATTAATACTAATTAAAAATAATTACTTTTTTATTTGTTATGTAATGAGTGTTTTTTTGCTTATATGTACGCAGACTAGTTCTTCCAAATACTATAAAGTAGTGACCATATATAGTTTTCAAATTACAAATAAAGTGCTTGCGTAAAAAATAATTTAAATTTTTTATAAAGATTGATTTTCAATAAGGTAATGTTATAATCTAAATATATATAATGTAAAGAAATAAATAAGATAGTATCATATCGGGAAAATCCTAAAATAAAACTTTTGAAACTAGTAGCACACTAAACAACTAAAACCATTATTAATTTCTAATAAAGAAAGGTTTTTATAAATAACTATTAGTTTGGTGGAAACTATTAATTTGTTTTTGGCAGAAAGGTTTTAAAGAAATTTTGGTGGAGGCTGATATCTCCTGTGCGGTTAAGATATTGACTCGGGACGAATAGATATAGAAAATAACAACTAAAGTTTAGTTTATTATAACAAAAAAAAAATGCAAACCAATATTAACAAAAATTTATTAAAAAATTTTACAATAGAAGAACTTACATTAACATTTTTTTTAATTTTTTTAAAAAATATTTTATAATTTTTGTACATTTTTAATATCTTAAATGTATATATGTTTCTAAAAGTATATTTTTTATATATTATATTTATACATATGAAAATAGAGTATTTTTAAAATTTTTAAAGTTAAAAAGTGAGTAATTTTTAAATAAAAAAGAAAAACTTATTTTTTGAAAATATTTCTTTTCTTTTCTTTTATTTTTTATGAAACCCCTTTACAATGCGCACGCACTTTGGGCAGTTGGGCTTGGGGCTAGCTCCTTCCCAAACTTAAGGCAGTGTGTCATAGATTTTAATTCTAACTTTACTTTTTTTTTTTTACAAAGCACAAAGTGCTTTATAGACTTAAAATGGAAGTTATGGCAATATATTTTTGGTGTTGAAGAAAAAACAAGACAAGAGATTTGACAAAATTAGCAGGCAAGTGGAAGATGAGCACTCATTAAGATCTTGAAGAGAAGCTTTTTTAAAACATCATACTCTTTTCTTCTTCTTATTTTTTAACTATTAATAATAAATGATAAAAAACAATCTAAGACTCAAGTGAGAAAAAAAAAAAAAAAACAAAAACAAAAACTGTTATACATTTAGATTTAGATTTCATAATCATATTCATTTTCCTTTGTGTCCTATTGGCCATTTGTGCTTTTAAGGTTTGCAACTATAGCACAACATATATGTATATGGGATGTTAATTATCACCAATCACACATCTCATCAACTTTTGCATAAAAAAGATATATAAATATGCAATCAAATTTTTATGAGCTATATATCTGCAATAGAACCAAAATTTTATTATTGCTAATTAATCTGCAATAACATTTAAAATTTAATAAATAATTAAAATTATTCTCATTTACTCATTTAAATATGAGAAGATATATTTAAATGAGTAAATGAGAATAATTTTAATTATTTATTACATTTTAAATGTTATTGCAGATTAATTCTCATTTATTATATTAGATTTATTTATTAATAAAGTAGACAAAGACAAAGAAAATTAATTTTTTAAAAGTGAAAAATAAAAGATTTTAATCAAATATGTGCTTGATATGTCTTTCTAGGACATAGGATTAATTACCACAAGTGCAAAAAAATTATCTTTTTTATGTAATGGCTGATTTTGTTGATTGGATGGACTTTTACAGCTAAAGAAAAGGAAGAGGAAAATTGCAAAAATACCCAATTATTATTTAAAAAATAAAAATAAAAACCAAAATTTGGCAGTTTTTGTTGATGAGATAAGTATCCGATGATATGTAACTTTCTTAGCCTTTTGGCTAAGATCGACAGTTTTCTCTAATAAATATCATTTTCACTTTATCGATTGGACTTATAATTTATAATTTTTAGTATCGACATAAAATAATTTATTTTTTTATCAGTTTGAAAAAAGTAAATTTAATATCACATGTGAAAATTAATTCACCATAGTGTATCCTCTTATTAAAAAAATAACTAATTATCATTCGATTTTACGTTATTTTATTAATTATTCCGACTTCAATTCTATCCCAACATTTATTTATTTTTATGAATAAATATACATATATATATATATAAAGTAAAATATCATAATGCTGATTTTAACGAGAAGAAGTAAAAATAATTAATGTTAAAAAAAAGTAATTAATCAGTAAAAAGGGATTGAAATATTTGGAGGAGAAATTCTGAAATTAGGGTTAAAATAGAAAGAGAGGCACGTGAATATATATAAAATAGAATGAATTTATATTTCTTTAAAAAATGAAAGAAAGAGAGAGAGAGAAATAGAAGGAGGATTGCGAAAACCTTAACAGGCAGAGAAGGCAGAGAGAGAAAGGGTAGTAAAAAAAAGAGTAAGTAAACAGAAGAGAAGAGAAGAGAAAGCAGAGCTGCAAACTGAAATAATGGCGAGCGTGTGTGTGGGGCCTCTTTTCCCCCGACAAGCGTGGGGTTGTCTTGTCTTTTCATTCCCCTTTTTACTCCCCCATTTTTTTCATTTTATTTATATTTAATAATACTTATTAAAAAACTATTTAATATCTATATTTCATATATTAGAAACTTAATAGAAAAAACGTATTGATATTGAAATGTAAATAATTAAAAAAAAGAAAGGAAAAATTCATAGAACTGCCAAATTGATGATAAAATGTAATTAGGAGATTTGTTTAATATTATTAAGCAAACATAAGATAGACAAAAGGAAAAGGACAAGTAATATATAAAATGGAGAGGTACCATCTACAAGTTTATTACCTTGCCTACTCTACTTTTTAAATTTTGTATTATTTTTTTTTAAAAAAAATTAGTGCTTGCATATTATTAGCTATATTTACATTAGAATAATTATTTTTATGTTAAACATAAATTGTATGTTACTTTTAATATATATAAAATGAAGAGTAATTACATAATTTGTGCATGTCAGTAAAATCGCAACTATAGCATTTAATATAATTTTTTAGATTTTTTTTTGTAAAATAAAAGAATATTGTTTGTAAATAAAGTGTTGATTTAATATATTCAAAAAATTGAACTCAATTTGAGTTGATTAAATATTAATAATTAGAAATAAGAGAGATGTAAAAATAAAAGATGAAATTTCAATAGTCTTGTTGATGAATTTTAGTAGTAAAAACATAAATAATTTCAATTAATTAAATAAGACTATTTTGATCGTTGATCTATTTTCTGTGGCTAAGGGGTATTGTTAAATTTAACACTTCCAACGTAAATCCATGAACGACGGTGAATCGAGCAATCGCCCAACAATTTTTTGGAAAGCCTCTAGTGTTATATCATACGTTGCTAAAAGAATTCCAACGGAAAATTCTGAAATCCACCTTGTTCAGACAATCATAAATTTGGGCTTTTGATAAAAAAAAATTAAAAATTAAAAAATTTAAATTTATCATATTTTTAAAATATATTTAAATTTATATGAATTTATGATTATTTATAAAAAAATAGTGGAGGATGTAATTTTTTTCATAAATATTGTTTTGAAAATAAAAATTAATAAAAATTATTTTTTAAAAAAATATTATAATTCAAATTAAAATATATAATTAATTTAGCCTATAAATAAAAATATGAACTAGGTCCATGATAGTAATTTCAACAAACATTATTTTTTAACCTCAATTTTTTTAATTATGCGTCTCTACTAACAACATATAAAATATATATTTTTATTTATTGTTTTATGAAAAATTATTTTTATTAAATATGTTTATAATTCAGGTACAAATTTTAAAAATATTAAATTTGTTAAAAAATTAGACTATCCAATCTATCTTTCTTTCATTAATTATAATTATGCTCCAGCCTACAATTAAGTCTAATTTATAATTTTCTTCATTAATTATACTTGTAGCCCGGCTACCCATTAAGTCTAATTTTCACTCTAAGATCGAAGGGCGAGATATATCACTGTTTATGAATAAAATTATCTTAGAATTTTTAAAAAAAATTATCTCAAAGAATAAAAATAATTTCAAAATTTTTCTTTTTTTAAAAAAGCAACTTTTCAAATTTTTATTTTCAAAAATACCCTAGTATTTTTAGAGATATATATTTAATATTACAAAGTTATATCCAACTTTCAAAATTTATATATCTATTGTACATCTGATATGCTAAAAATACATAAAAGTTATTTGATATTTTTGAAAAAAAATTAAAAAAGTGATATATAGTGTAATCTTCTAAAATCATGTTAATATGTAATGTTAACTCATGTAGTCATGTATACATGCATTAAAAATGAAAAAGAAAAAAAAAAGAAAAGACATTTCAAGCACATAGTTTATTTGATTTATTTTTTGTCTTAACTCATGAATATTTTTTGCATGGTGATGGCTTCACATCTTTTAATTTTTCAGTATGTTTTAAAAATAAAAATGTTCAAAAGAAAAAAAAAAAGAAGCCAAAATAAGTGACAGATTAATGATGTGACATTGTAAAATGAGCTGCAACTTTTATCTAAAAACTGGTAGTAGTACGTGTACCCAAAGAAAGATATACAAACAACATCAACATGCACCATCTCTCAATTTTTCCAACCATCATTTATCAGACATTAAAAAGAACCTCATCTCTTCATATTCCAATGGATTGGATATTGAAATTTGACTACAAATAGTCTCTAATTTAGTATTGACTGTTTAAAACTTTTAATTTTTTTTTTCAGGGTTGCATATGCTTATTTTTATTTATACCTCTTTCACCTCTTCCCTTGGGCAATAGGGTTGGTTGAGCTAGAATAAAACACAAGACTGCTTTACACTCCATCAAATATCAAAATTTACAAACTTTTGATTTCCACTATAAATTTAAGGGAATTAAGGGTGGGAGAATCAATCCAATTTGAAGCTGCTGCTGGCCTCTCTCAAATAGGGTTAGTCTTACTAAGGGTTTTTAAGGGGATTTTATAGTGTTTTAGACAAACAATTGGAGCCTAGAACTCAACTTTTCCTTATTTAAAAAACAAAAACACCATTCAAGAACCATGATTTCTCTTGCAGTAATGGCCAATAATCTCATAAGGACATGTTTTGATGATTCATACTTGAAATTTCACCATATCTCCTTTCTGTGTGCACACGGAAGATGGAGGGCATCAAGCCTTGTCACCCTGCGCAGTCCTGCATTTTTGGGCTTTGCTCTTACCCCACAAAGGAGCTAAATCTAGTGCTTCATTTATAGAACGGCCCACAACAAGAGATCTACTAAGGGAAATCTCTTCAAGTAATCAGAGTGTTCTGTAGCTTGTGAATCTGACTCAAAGTTGCCTGCTTTATTGGGCAAGTGCCCTGTTGAGGTAGGGCAGAGTCCTGTCACATAAGAGAACCTAGATTCTGTTCCTCTAATGCCATAACATTTCATTGTACTTAGGGAAACCCTTTTTGCTAAATTCCCTTAATAATAACTTGACATATTTAGCTCAAAATTATGATTATATTGACACAAAAAATGGTCATAATTTCCATCAAACACATCATGCATCAAATTTCAACCTCATCAAATATTAATTACAACTGAAATGTTCCCATATTCTATCATTACAACCAAGTACCGACCCATATTCAACTAAGTTCAAGCATGTGTGATGCTGTGAACCCGAAGATTCATGCTCAAAAGCTTCAAAATGAATAACAGTAAAGATAAAAATGCAGAAAGTGAGAGGAGTAACTTGCTCACAGCCACATATAATAAATATGGTATGATCTTGTATCTACTTAGATGTTAAGGTTGTGTCAAAGCTGAAAAGCTAACAAAGCCAAGAAATAATTACAAAGCAATGAATAAATTATAGGCTTATGACCTGACTTCATTCCAAGAGGTCATAAGCATATGCTGGAGACAAAAGGGGAGGGAACATAAAAGAAGATAGCTAGCAAAATCATAGTACAAGTAACCTGTCTAGGTTGAGAAAGAACTTGTCAGTGGAAGATAAATGTCTATGAGAGCAAACCTTAGACGATTGCCCAAAACTTCTTTCTACAAATTAGTATTGTTTCAAGCTTCTTTTCTTTGTTTTCCATGGCATGTGATTTAACCTCCCACAGGAATTTTGGAGCTAAATCTCGGATTCTTGATATGAAGGATTCCTCATCTCTAATCATAATAAATTCCTGCATGTTCATATAGTCAATGAGTCAGTCATATGCAACAATTTTTTAGGTACAACAACATAAAGTTGATTTTGAGCTCAAGATCACACTAAATACAATGATGAAAATAGATATAAACGAATTATGCAACTGGTTTAAAGAATCATTATCAACTTTTGGTAATTATGAGAAGAATAAAAAAGAACATAAGGTCAATTCCAGCTTACCATGGACCTAAAAATAAAAGTGAAACACAACAAAATTAAATCAAAATTACCCCAATAATTTTTCAATAATCATCCACACCAAATCAGGAACTGGAGACGATAGCAGTGTTAACAATATACCAGAAATTATAACAATAAAAAGTAGAATGCATGCACATGCAGCAAACATATAAATGCGCATCAGCCTAGCGAGCAGATGATGTCTATGATGTCTAAAGCAACTGAGACAGGGGAGCCATGGCTTTGCAGATAGGTTTGATCTCATTCCTTATTCACTTCAGGGCATTTTAGTTCTAAATACTTGAGCATTTACCAGAATTAAGGATAGCTATTATTCAAAAAATTTACCTGAGGTCGTATAACATGGTCCATCTCCAACATGACATCGTCAAATAAGCAACCTTCTCCACAGTTTCTATAATGAGAGAAGAGATGATCGGCATGTAACAAATCATATGTGCGTGGATATGTTGAGAATGGTTCACACCAGAAGTATATTTTGCATGGTAAGAAAGCAGTATATTACCACAGATATTTTTCAACAACGGCATATAGCAACAGCCTGACTTGATAAGTACTTCCTTACCAATCATGAAAAGCACCTAAGAGACCCCGGTCATAAATAGCAGATAATGTATTATTCATGCTCATAGGAACTATATTCATCACCCAAACGGGCAATGTGTTCAAAGCCGCAGCAAATCCACCAACAAAAGCATTCATGTCCATTATGTTTCGAATATCTGTCACGCTGGCATTCATCAGCTTCCAATAATTTCCGACTTGGTTTTGCCAGTATGTGGCATCTGAAGCAAACACTTCTTTACTGATCCCTGCAATGAGCACGTCCATAAGTTAGTCAGTCAGAAATGTGAAGTATATTGCTGAGTAATAGTAGCAATGAATCTAAATGATGAGGTTAAACGTTAGGATTCATTCATATTTCACATGTCAATCCTGTCCTCAACTGCAAAAATAATGGAAATGCGCAAGGAAAAAATTGTATAACCTAGCTCCTTTCTACTTCGACCCTTCTTTTTTTTTTAATGTATAGAAGTGTGAAAGAGTCAAATTACTAAAGTTCTGCTTGAATGTAATTTGCAAAAATATTTGAAGTTGACTCAACTTTATTTGACTCAAGTTTAACCTTAGCTAACTTGAGAGCCTAATTGAATATTTCACTAAATAATATAATTTTGAATACATGTTATGCTAAATGTCATATTTAAATGCTAACTTACAATATTTACCATTTATCCTAAATATATGAAATTAAAATGTTAATTTGAGTTTCTTTGATTTTTAATTCAAGTTCAATTATTTTAATTCAAGTTCAATTAAAGGCTTAATTTGAATTTCAATCGTAATCAAGTCAAATTTATGTACAATGAGTACTGCAAAGATCTCGTTTGAGTATGAAAAAGGTACAGTTTAATCAATTTAAGTCGAGTTTCAAGCTTCAAGTATTTTAGTTGATTTTCAAGTTCAAGTTGTGATGTTTAAGCTAAAAATGCTAATGCAACAAAACAGGTGGAAAAAATAGCAGCATTTGTGCAAAAGAGGGATGAGGAGAAGGAAAGAGAGGGAAATGACATTACAAAATCTGAAAAAACATTGGTGGAGTCTTGGCTGGATTAATTGCGATATTCACTGGGTCTAGAAAAGTGTAAACATTTAGAGAACTAAAATAGGGAAGACTAAACTTATATAATATAATCCCTTCTGCCTAGTAAGCATCATTTATACCCAGTCAACATGAATTGGACTAATTATGCGCCAAAGAAAATAGTCAAATCGAATATATATGCATATTTTTATTTATATACAAAGAACAGGGTTTAATTGCTCATTTGAGAATTGTATAAGGCTTCTAAGTGTTAAGCGCTTATTACAATGGAACTAAAAATCTCAGACTCCACTCAGTTTTAAAATGAAAACTTGTATTCTAGAGCATGCCAGTTTGTGAAAATGTTATTACATTATGCAGTAGCAATGAAGTTAAGCAGTGAAAGCAAAATAAAAACTAGCTACTTGAGCTCAAAAAAAGCCAAGGGATAAAAAGTAGACCTATTCTGATGAGGCTCTCAGAATATATGGAGAGACGCTTAGGCCTGAGAGGGAGTTTCTGAGCATTTCTTTGTGCATCGTTTCTTGGTATACAGTTCTTCAGTGGTATATTCCATGATGGTTCAATCTCATCCACATTATTTGTAACACCCCTATACTCTATATAAGTACTATACATATACCTTATATACATACAGTATGTATATAAAATATAAAGATGTCACTTTTCATCACAGATTAAAACTTTTACCTTAGTTCCAAACAATAATACATTTTATTTAAAGAACATTTATAAAATCATTATACTTTTGATGATATCACATATATATAAATTACTTTGTCTTTTCCAAAATTCATTAAGGTATATATATATATACATTTTTATCAAAATACAACATAATTAAATTGTACATGTATGCACCACCTTCTAGTTGGTCTCGAAATACTCTTACCCTTCTCGTGGCATAATGTTTTGACTCCTGGATCAATTATCTATTCACCTGCGCGATTTACACAACCGCGCTAAGCTTGAAAGCTTAGTGGTACAAATAAATATTATAACATACATTACAGAAAATCATACTCATATATTAACTTCATGTATCATCATTTTCTTATCATGTTTTCCATTTTCAATGCCCTTTTCATATATTTCTACTAATCTCATAATTTATATACATATATACATATATCATTAAAAACAAACCACAATTCAATGGCTTATTAAAACAATCATGAAATAATACGCACAAATCCACATCCATATACATATTACACATCATATTGTATTTTTATAATCTCATCATTCAGCATAGTTTCTCAAGCCACATTCATTTTCAGTAATTTGTTTATGTATTTTGATCATATCATATTTCATAACATTACATTTCATTATATTATTCAATTGATTCATCATTCATGATTCACATTTAAGCAAAGACAAGTATGGGTCCCAAAAAGAATCTAATATGCTATTCAAAGTTCAGAGTTACTGCTTTGGTCCATAATCACATTTATCAAGCCTGTAGGCGATATATATATATCCCTGGATAATGTAACAGACCCAGTCTCTTGGACCTCAACCTGGCTAGACCCTAGGGCCCCAGTATCTTGGTCCTTAACCCGGCTAGACTGTTACAGTTTTTGAGGCTTACGACCCGGTCTTTTCACCCCAAAAACATCATATTTTACATTTTTCAGCTGGGCTCGGCTTACGACTCAGTCATTTCACCTGCCCAGCGATTCATAAGCATGACGCCAAACCAAGAACTCTGAAAATTGAATAACATACTAGGCACACAATTAATTCATTTATTTCATTATCAATCTCTTTCACAATTCATTTCTCATTTCATTTCTCATGATCAAAATATCATCTTTTCTCAATTTTTCTCATTCTTCCATTTCATCTCAATATCGATTGGTTACATTATGTTTTCACATCTCATATCACATATTTCCACATTTCTTTTCATATACAATACTTTACTCAATTGCATTGATACATCAATAAAATTCACATTATGCATATCACAACATATAACTCATTCATCAACAATGTATCAAGTAACTTAACACATTTCTCAACTAAATGTGTTAAGTCCCAATGTCATATAAATGTATGAAATCAATCAAAATTTGTACTTACCTCTAAGAGCAACTCACACCAATTCCAAACTCCTCTTCCATGAATCCTTTAACATTTGGATTAAGGCAACTCAAATCTCTTCAAAACCTAATTCAAAGGTGATTATACACACTCACTTAGTGATACACATAAGAAAATAAGAATAAAAACTAACTAGGGCAAACTCTACACATGACACGCTCAACAACACGGGCGTGTCCATGATCGTGCCCTAAACCAATAATACAGAATTTTTGACATGCTCAATAACATGGGCGTGTCACTGGACGTGTCATTCATTCTGTCTCACAGAAACATTGACACGCCCAACAACACGGGCGTGTTCATGGCCGTGTCAATTACTTTATCTCTCAGTAGCTATGACACGTCCAATGACATGGCCGTGTTAATGGTCGTGTCACAAACGTTAAACTCAGCACCGTTGACACGCCCAACGACATGGCCGTGTCACTGGCCGTGTCAGACAAAAATTATGCATTTCGAACTCTCATCCATGTAAACACAATCACTCCAAAATCCATACTATAACACCCTTAATCAACATCTTAGTTTATATTCATTAAATCACTTATCAATTTAACACTTATATAACTTCAACATATCATAATAATAATAATTATATACATCATCCATGTACCAATTACTCAATTCCCCAACTCATTTATACTAAACCCTTACTAAACAATTTCAACAACTCATCATCATCCTCACAAATAACCATATTATCATCATCTAAATACCAATTCAACACACATATATATACTTCAATCTTTCATTATCATCACCTTCACACACTAACCATATCAAATATAAACTCAATCTATAGAAATCAACACAAGGAAATGAACAGTTACTTGAATTCTTTGCCAAAACTTCAATGTCCACCTTCAATTCTCTTAAAGCCCTTATGAATTTGATGTGTATGTGAACAAAATCATACTCTTCTTTCTCTCTCTCTCTCCCACGTTCAAGAAGAAGAAGAAGAAAGAAAGAAAGAAAGCGAAAGCTCTCTTGTCCAACTCTCATCCTTATCTTATATATATATATAATAATATAATTAAATACACCTAAAATTCTCCACCACAAAATTGATTCATCCTTTGACTTTCTTTTCTTCTTTTTCTCTTGTCATTATTATCATTATTATTATTAATTAATTATTTATTTATTTACAATTTACTTTTCCTACACCAATATATACATCATGTATATGTGGTGTATATATTGATATATGTATATGTCTTATATATTGTATTTATATTTCCCATATTTTTCAAATACAATATATACATATCATCCTTCATATACATTTATCTCTTATAATATTTGCTTTACATATTTCACCAACATACTCTCTCACAACTACTATTCCAAAGTACATCAAAAATCAGGGTATTACAATTCTCTCCCCCTTAAATAATTTCGTCCTCGAAATTATCCAGTAAAGTAACAATCCATTCTTAACAAAATACCATCTTAATTTTCATATGAAGTTAATCATATTCTTAAGTTATTATTTCATCAAATCACATAACTTCTACTCTCCCCCTTAGAGTCAATCATTTTCTCCCAATTTCATAACTCATCATTATATATATCTTTATATCTTATTACTTTCTCAACAAAGCAATCAAGATAACTCATTACATTCCCAATTAATTTATCTTTATACAAGAAACAAATTATCTTATAATATACATATACCTCGCCCATCTATTACGTTCAAGATATTTTATCATTTCTACTCTTGATAGATACTCTCTTAACTTTAAATTTAAAGGTTATTGATATATTTTACTATTGATTATCCCGTCACTACAGTCACTTTCAAAATAGACACTTATAAAACCTTAATTGATAACAATATTCTTATTTTTCATACACTTAATTCCTTCTTTAACACGCTTCTCACTTAACATTAATATTAATATAATGCCTTTAAACTTACTTTACAGATATTTAACCTTTTTCCTTTTATCATCATTTACAACTGATATATCTTAACTCATTCATGTCCATACACATATCAAAATATTGCATCACATACATTATCATATATATCTTATACTCTTAGTACAACTATACATATTAAATCCCAATAATGATTCGCAATCTTAGCGAAATCTAGATCAATTGATCTATCTGTCATAATATACCAACGTCTCAATCTTATTCGATTCAAGCCAACAATTAACTTATTTAAATTTATCATTAGATTTCAATATATGACCTAATTCTATTAAGTCAAGCTTATATTCAAATTCTAATCTCTTCGGATCCATCTTTTCAACTTTCTAAAGTTATGATTATTTATAATAAATCACTTCAAATTATTTTTTAATATTCATATTCACATATTTTGTTTTCTATTATCTTAGTACAATTTTCACATAATTCTCATTATTATCTCATACCATATTTATTACCCATAGTTCATTCACTTAACATTGTTTCCATCAACTTATTCACCTTATACCATGAACATATTTAGGATAACTTTCAATCATATTTTATAATTTCTCATACTTATCATCTCCTCACATTTTCATACCATTACTATATTTGCATAGTCACCTTTCTATCACATTAACCATAACTCAATACATTTTCACAATTCTCTTCTCTTTCCATACTTTCTATAATTATAATCAAAATTCTACCATAACATTATAAGGTACAACTATACCAACCATAACTCTGGATCATGTTTCTTGAAGCATAATTATCAATCTTACTAAAACTATCCTATGGACATGTCATCTCATGCCCATGTCTGTGGATAACAAAACTAACTAGCCAAAATACTAAACAAAACATATGGCCACAGTATTTTAATGGTCACGCATAAGGCTTATTAATCAATACTGCCCCTCTATTATTCTTTTTCAAATATTTCCAATTACAATGCTAAGTTTGTATCGCAAAGATTACATATTCATTCTCTAAACTTTTGCTATACAAAGAGTTAACACATTTCAACTCTATTTCAAAACAATTTACTCTTGATCACTTGATCATCATTAACCTAACTCATGTTTCAACAATATTATCATTAACATCTCTTACGTACACACATTCGATCATATGCAAATTTTACACAATTTTCATTTATTACTCCATTTCTAATCTATCTCTTATAAAAATTTTCATGCATTATACTTCCCTTTTTTCCTTACAATCTCTTATTATACACATATACACAGAACATTTCTACATGCATATACCTTGGGCCCAAAACATTATATGATAGTCAAGTTCAGTTATTACCATAACAATTTCACCGTCCAGTCTTACTCGAGTCCATTCTCACTCTCAATTTCATCACATAGTCTAGCTCTGCGCAGGTCAAGACTTAATCTCATAGTCTATCTCTGCGCAGGTCAAGACTTAATCTCTCTTAGGTCCACTAATACATGTAATATCATTCTCAATACCACTAGACAAGTAGTTATACCACATACACATTCATAGGTCACATTCATAATGTGACTTACGTTCCACATTTCTTACATATTACAATTACGTTCATATCGAAAAACTCATCTCACATATCCTATACATGTATACACATAATCATGCAATTATATTTAATTCCTCTTTTACATACAATCTATACAAATTTAACGTTTATTACTTTTCATTGAACATTATCATTCTCATTTTTTGACATGACTTAAGTTATTTATCAACTCAACATATATATACACTCTAATCATAATAACACTTCACATAAATCTTAGTCACATTTCTAAGGTGACATCTCTCTCACATTTGTTTTTAAATGCATTTAGTATACCCTTCATATCCATTTTCATCATTTCCAGTCAAATTACTTAAAGTAACTCATTTTCACTTGCTCAGTCCTTTTTCCTTTATTTCAAAATAAATTTTCGTATTATCAATCACATTACCCACTTCATAATACTTTCATAAGCAATAATATTCATTCCAAATAGCTCATATACTTAATATATATTAAACTATCGATATCTAAATAATCCTCATCAAAATTCTATTAAAACTCTAAACTTTCAACTTACTACTTTACCTAAACTTCAATTTACTAATCTTGTTTTCTTAATATTAACTTTAAAAACATTTTATGTATACCATCATGTAACATCAAGACATATCATTTTCACAATTATTAAAGCTCATTTCAAAAATCCAAATTTCACATATTACCACCATTAACATGAGCTTTATCAACACTTAAGCATATCACATTTCTCACATTAAAATTACAATATGTGCATTAAAACAACACTATTATATCTCCTTACTTTAACCAACATCATTCCTTTTTTTAAAAACCTGAACTTTACATACCCAAACCTTAAATTGTCACACTTTGTCTATACCAATCAACTCACTCAATATTCCACCATACTTTCTTCAATTTAATAGCATATCTATCCATTTTAACAATAGGACAATATTTACTTTCTCTAGCAATCCAAACATAAGCTTTATTAGAAAAAGATCCAAATTTTAGAGACAAGCGTACTTACTTAATTCTAAATTTTTTTTTCATATCATTTCTTTCTCTAGTTTTACTTTCATGTAGAACATCATTCACACACTATCATCCATCTCATGTAATTCAAATACATCACAAATCATATAATGCCGCATCCAAGACCAACCTAGGTGTTAATGCATATGCATGTATCACAAATTTCACTTTTCAAAAATTTTCCTCTTTTCTTTTTAAATCTACTTAGGCTGAGAATCTCAAACCTAAGCTCTGATACCAAAATAATTGTAACACCCATATACTCTATATAAGTACTATATATATACCTTATATACATACAATACGTATATAAAATATAAAGATGTCACTTTTCATTACAGATTAAAACCTTTACCTTAGTTCCAAACAATAATACATTTTATTTAAAGAACATTTATAAAATTATTATACTTTTGATGATATCACATCTATATAAATTACTTTGTCTTTTCCAAAATTCATTAAGGTATATATATATATACATTTTTATCAAAATACAACATAATTAAATTGTACATGTATGCACCACCTTCTAGTTGGTCTCGAAATACTCTTACCCTTCTTGTGGCATAACGTTTTGACTCCCGGATCAATCATCTATTCACCTGCGCGATTTACACAACCGCGTTAAGCTCGAAAGCTTAGTAGTACAAATAAATATTATAACATACATTACAGAAAATCATACTCATATATTAACTTCATTTATCATCATTTTCTTATCATGTTTTCCATTTTCAATGCCCTTTTCATATATTTCCACTAATCTCATAATTTATATACATATATACATATATCATTAAAAACAAACCACAATTCAATGGCTTATTAAAACATTCATGAAATAATACGCACAATATCCACATCCATATACATATTACACATCATATTGTATTTTTATAATCTCATCATTCAGCATAGTTTCTCAAGCCACATTCATTTTCAGTAATTTGTTTATGTATTGTAATCATATCATATTTCATAACATTACATTTTATTATATTATTCAATTGATTCATCATTCATGATTCATATTTAAGCAAAGACAAGCATGGGCCCAAAAAGGATCTAATATGCTATTCAAAGTTCAGAGTTACTGCTTTGGTCCATAATCACATTTATCAAGCCCGTAGGCGATATATATATATATATATCCATGGATAATGTAACAGACCCAGTATCTTGGACCTCAATCCGGATAGACCTTAGGGCCCCAGTATCTTGGTTCTTAACCCGGCTAGACTGTTATAATTTTTGAGACTTACGACCCGGTCTTTTCACCTGCCCAGCGATTCATAGGCATGCCGCCAAACCCAGAACTCTAAAAATTGAATAACATACTAGGCACACAATTAATTCATTTATTTCATTATCAATCTTTTTCACAATTCATTTCTCATTTCATTTCTCATGATCAAACTAGCCTCATTGCCCTATTATATCATCTTTTCTCAATTTTTCTCATTCTTCCATTTCATCTCAATATCGATTGGTCACATTATGCTTTCACATCTCATATCACATATTTTCACATTTCTTTTCATATACAATACTTTACTCAATTGCATTGATATAACAAAATTCACATTATGCATATTACAACATATAACTCATTCATCAACAATGTATCAAGTAACTTAACACATTTCTCAACTAAATGTGTTAAGTCCCAATGTCATATAAATGTATGCAATCAATCAAAATTTGTACTTACCTCTAAGAGCAACTCACACCAATTCCAAACTCCTCTTCCATGAATCCTTTAACATTTGGATTAGGACAACTCAAATCTCTTCAAAACCTAATTCAAAGGTGATTATACACACTCACTTAGTGATACACATAAGAAAATAAGAATAAAAACTAACTAGGGCAAACTCTACACATGACAAGCTCAACAATCCCGGATCGTGCCCTAAACCAACAATACAGAAGCTTTGACACGCTCAGTAACATGGGCGTGTCACTGGAAGTGTCATTCATTCTGCCTCACAGAAACATTGACATGCCCAACAACACGAGCGTGTTCATGGCCGTGTCAATTACTTTATCTTTTAGTAGCTATGACACGTCCAATGACATGGCCGTGTTAATGGTCGTGTCACAAACGTTAAACTCAGCACCGTTGACACGCCCAACGACATGGCCGTGTCAGGCAAAAATTATGCATTTCGAACTCTCATCCATGTAAACACAATCACTCCAAAATCCATACTATAACACCCTTAATCAACACCTTAGTTTATATTCATAAATCACTTATCAATTCAACACTTATATAACTTCAACATATCATAATAATAATAATTATATACATCATCCATGTACCAATTACTCAATTCCCCAACTCATTTATACTAAACCCTTACTAAACAATTTCAACAACTCATCATCATCCTCACAAATAACCATATTATCAACATCTAAATACCAATTCAACACACATATATTTACTTCAATCTTTCATTATCATCACCTTCACACACTAACCATATCAAATATAAACTCAATCTATAGAAATCAACACAAGGAAATGAACAGTTACTTGAATTCTTTGCCAAAACTTCAATATCCACCTTCAATTCTCTTAAAGCCCTTATGAATTTGATGTGTATGTGGACAAAATCATACTCTTCTCTCTCTCTCTATCTCTCTCTCTCCCACGTTCAAGAACAAGAAGAAGAAAGAAAGAAAGAAAGTGAAAGCTCTCTTATCCAACTCTCATCCTTATCTTTTATATATATATATATATATATAATTAAATACACCTAAAATTCTCCACCACAAAATTGATCAATCCTTTGACTTTCTTTTCTTCTTTTTCTCTTATCATTATTATCATTATAATTATTAATTAATTAATTAATTATTTACAATTTACTTTTCCTACACCAATATATATGTATATGTCTTATATATTGTATTTATATTTCCCATATTTTTCAAATACAATATATACATATCATCCTTCATATACATCTATCTCTTATAATATTTGCTTTACATATTTCACCAACATACTCTCTCACAACTACTATTCCAAAGTACATCAAAAATCAGGGTATTACATTATTACATAAATTTATTAGTTTCATTTCTGCATTGTTCATTAGGCATGCCTCATCTTCTTGTTTAACCCATATTGCTGTCTGAACTTTTTGAGCAATGCGTTTCCAGCACATTGCTGAAGTCAGATTTACCACCTTTTCCCAAATTTGCGGATAATTTTTATCTTTTCTGTAAGCAGGAGGAGCTGAATAAACAAAATATCCATTATATCATAGAAGGCGATTAACTTCTTTCAGTAAAATACCATCTGCAGGGAACGATATAAAAATAAATTTAGATTGTTGAAATTTCTGACAATGTGAAAGAAAAAGTAGAAGGGATCAATCTTTCTCATACTCAAGATAATCCTAAAAAACTATAGTGGAAGCATTGTCAATCAAGGTTCTAATGACTACATCAGAAAAAAATTCAGAATCCAATTACAAAAATCTCAGCCTCAAATGCTTTTCAAAGGGAAAGAAAATGGAGTATATGTACTAGCTTGTGCATCATGAGTTCCACTTATCCTGTTGGAACATTCAAAAAGTTTTACATCTAGATTAAGAAACCAACTTTAAACTTGTCCCTACAATTTTTACATTGTCCAAGATCATGATGTATAATCCTAACAAACTAAAAATCCTAATGAGGATGACTGTGCCATCTACGGGAGCATAAAACTTTTAAGCTTGTACTGATAGCAAAGATTGTTTGAGTTTTGTATACACCAATCCAAATAGACAAACAATTTTTTCAAATCAAAATTGAAAACTAAAGTTGGATACTGATAGTTGAATTAAAATATAAATTGAATGTGGTCGTCCCCCCACCCCAATTCTTCATTTCTTTTGTTTGTTTTACTGTTTCTACTTAACGAAAATTTACAAATACCAAACAGTGATCCCTTCTTTTGGCAAACAATTTATATTTTACTTTTTGCTATTTTACACTCATCAAAATAAATAATAATAAGTTGATAACTTCTTTTTGCTAACAATTAATATTTTAATAGAAAACATTGATGCATGACCGCATGTCCAAATAGAAATCTTTTCCATAAGGATCTGTATGTGCAAACAATTTTCTAACACCACTATGTGAATAAATGAAATATCAACATACCATTTTCATGCCAATCAACACGGCACCTTGAACAGTGAACCATCTCAAAAGAGCTAGAGGGATATGGTAGTTGCTTTGTGGCAACGGCGGAGATCATAGCACCAATTCCTCGTTCTAAAGCAAACTGAATCTGATTTTCATGACCATCTTTGGGAGCAAAAGACATTGTTTGTATATTCAAGGGAAGAAGATAAGCTGAGAAGCTAGCAACACCACAACCAACATCCAGAACTTGAACAACCCCAACTGAACGGAGATCACCTTTTTCATCAGTTATCATATCTCCTAACCTGCAAATAAATGATAGAAAAAAAAATTAAAAAAAAAAAAGAATGAATGAATGATAGTTATATAACCTGAAAAATTGGGTGCTTGGATAATGGAAATATCATGAATGTTGGTGTAATCATTCCTGTATGAAATGATAAAACTGGATTGAAAGTAATGAGATACATAAGAAAAGTTGGCCTATTACCTCTGAATGTACTCAGATGCTCCATGCTTGAAATGAGTACCACCCCCTGGGAACCACCATAACTAATCCTTTTCGTGCACCCAATTTTGTCCTCCTTTGACTTCAGCAAGACGTGTATGATTCACATTGCTTCGCCATACATAATCCCTGCTTGTTGGCCATTTCATTGGCAATTTATAATCGTTTGGTGGTGGCACCAGGCAAAATAAACGCTTTTCAGGTGGAGGGCAATGCCTCTCGAGCTCTTCTCGTCTAGAAAGATCTAAGTTTTTGAGCAAAGTATTTACATAAGTGATGTCATGGCAAGGAATATATTCATTGAACTTCAAGGGGCATATATTCATCCCACTTTCTGGGATAACCAATGGTGTTCTGCGGTTAGAAAAAGCTATTATATTGGTAAATGTGGAAATACCTGCAAGTGCAAAGATAAAAACTATTTAATTTACACGAAGCAAGTTGTCAAAAGCCAACAATATAAAGTTGAAAGCTTCATAAAGAGTTAGCAGTCACATGCTATAAGTTTCCTGAATGTTAAATTGGAACCAGAGATTTTATTTTAACTTGAACTCTTTGCAGTTTTGGAGAACAACCCGCATATAAAAAATGCATACTCTTAGTGATGGATTTTGTTTAACACGTGACCTTTAATTGTGATATCTGTGTCTAAAATGTGATTTGACGTCTTATGTTATTCAAGGCTGGCAAATCTACAGTTTATAAATGCATGACCTGATTCGAGAAAATAATTCAGCAATTCAACAAACAAATGACAATAAGGCTTAAACATTTCCTTTCAATAAAATCAGTTTTCTATGTAACTAGCAAATAACGCAATATCCAAATAAAGAGTTATTCAATTATTGTAAGGTTTCTATCATCTGCAATTTCTATATCGTACACCTGCTCCAACTTTTCTATAATTCTAACAGTTCTAATTAATGATCTTCCAAATCATTCTTATTAACAGCTACAACTAAACTTCTTGTCTTACAAAACAGATACATACGTTAAAAAAAATAATAGTCACATGGAGGCCTGCCCACGCAATCAAAGATTCCCAATAAGGCAATAAATATGCCATTCTCTACAATTTTAATAGATTGGTTAATATACAAATAGAAATAGATTGACTTGGAAATTCCAATTCTATACAAATCAACCCAAAATTCCAACTGGGTCATAACAAAAACAAATCTCTTTAATGTTCTCACAACAAATACTGGAAGTTAACATGAAAAAGAAAGACGAACTGAGTTAAAATGAGACCAGTAAAGTAAATACTAGAGTAAATGTAAGCAAGAATCTTTTCCACTCAAAACCCAGCTGCAAAAAATAGTTTCCAGAAAAAGAAAAAAAGATTCTGTAGATAAACAACTATCTACAACAAAAAGAAAAAATGCCATAAAAAGAAAGAAGGAGAAGAACATACCAGGGGAAAAAAGGAAAGGAAGAGGAATTAGAGTAGGATAAATGAGATATATAAAAAGGAGCAGTGTTGCCAAACAGAGTCCCTAAGTGAAATGAACCCGCCATTAACAACAAAGCTACCACAATCATTCGTCCTGATTTTGAATCAAAAGCCGACCTCAAACCATATCCCCCCATTTCTCCCTCTCTCTCTTTCTTTCAGGATCTGAATTGGATTCAAATTTCAACTCAGAGTTTATGAATTGCCATTTAGGATCTCTCTGAAAAACAAAAGAGACATGAGAAAGCTAAAGCAAGATTGCAAGAGAACCGTGAAGAATAGAAGAGCACCTCACTTGCATTTGGAAACTTTAACTATAGTTAATTAAAAGGATAATGATAGAACTAAAAATTAGTAGTTAACACTTAATGGTGGTAACTTGGCAAGGGTTAATTACAAAATGACCCTTCAAATTTATCGTAATAAGTACTTCTATTATTAATAGAGAAGGCTCAAATATTTATCGAATTAAGTATAAAAAGGTGTTTGACCTAATTTAAAAGATATAATAGCTTATAAAAAAGGGCCTCTCTGTTGTATCTAATTTTCTCTATACATATGCCATATATAGACCTGGCCATGGGTTGAATTTAGACTTAAAAAATGTTAAATTTTTTAAAGGCTTAACCTGTATGCCCACAAATTTCTTTACTAATTAAGGCCTGAAGTTTAGCTCATGGCCAAATCTAGTGATATATATCCAACCTGCAAGTGGTTTCAATATAAGAATTGGGGCGATTGGCAACCATTTTGGACATTGGCGGCCCTAAACATCTCTATTTTTCTTAGTTTTCTTTTATGATTTTTTAGTTTTTCTACCAGATTTGCTTATCATAGCTTCAAATTTAGCTTTATTTTATTCTTCACTTCTTTCCTTTTTTGTCAGCCAAAGACCACAATACCTTATAAGGGTATTTTAGCTTTTCCTATTCAGTGGTCTCTTTTGAAGGCATCACCTGATCTAGCTCTAAGGTTCTCAGAGAGGCCTTTTTCCTTTTGGTATTTAAAGGTCCCCTCTCTCATCGATCACAAATGGGCTCATCATGAAGATTTTTCTCTAGAATTTGTGTCCATGGTTTTTAACCAGGCGTCAGCCAACAATGCTCCTTGCTTTCTTCTTTCAATTTTCTGGGTCAATAACGTATTCTACTGTCCTCTAAAGTCACACATCATCAGTTGTAGGCCAAATCCATGTGATGGCTCTGGTTGTTTTAGTTCTAATGGCTCTTATGGATTTAATGGGCTCCGTCGCTCAAGACTAAAATCTAAAGATTGGTGTTCTTCGAGCTTAGATGTAGTGGATTTTAACTCTTTACATTGCTTCCCAATGGATGGGGGTGTTGCTTTTTTATGTGTATCTTCTTTGAGGCCTTTGTAATTGTTTGGCAATTCAACTAAAATATACCCTTTTCTAAAGGATTAATATTTTCTAAAAAGGTAAAAATACCCTTATACCAAATAAACTAAAAGAAAATTCTCAACTCATCCATTGTTATTGTCAAAAGAAAACCAACATGAATTCTCTCTCTCTTTCATTTTGTTATCTCTTTTCTTTCAAAACATGAATTAATTGTCATTTGATCGATAAAAAAAAAAAGCTTTGCCATTATCTCTCACTCTCTCATTATACCCAGTACGTTTTTATTTGTTTTATCTAATTTAAAATGCAGAAAAAATGTTAGATCTTGATTTAGTTGCAATGCAGCTTTTATTAGGTTGTCTTAACTATAAAATAATAAATTTTTGATATGAGAATATGGTTCATTTTATTGCATTTAACCAATATTTGCATATCTAACCAGGTCGCCTTGTTTTCTTCTTTGCGTTTTCTTTAGTTTTGAAATCTGGTCTCTGGAAAAGTTGAATGAAATATTATAGAGTTTATGACTTTTTATGTGAAATAATATTGTATAATAATGGACTATGTTAGGGCATTTTAGTAAACAGTTATGGGTAGCTAGGGATAGTTTTGCATTTTAATTTTTAATCTAATTCTAATGTTCACAGTTTTTGCCCTAACTTGCTTTAACTTATCCTAACTCACATCAAATAGCTATCTTCAAATATTCTCTATTACATTTCCTAAGACAATCTACATACTTGGGTTTGAAGATGAAAGCTGTCTGATTTATTTTAATTTTTAAAGGGAAAAAATTTTACAGATTCTATCCTAACTCACATCAAATTGCTTATAGATGCCTTCAAAGATTCTCCATTATACTTCTTAAGACAATCTGCATATTTGGGTTTGAAGATGAAAGTCTTCTAATTTATTTTGATTTTTAAAAGGAGAAAAGTACACAGATTCTACTTTAACTCCCCGTAACTTGCCATGACTCACATCAAATTACTTCTAACTGCTTTTAAAGTTTCTCTATTACACTTTCTTAGACAATCTGCATAGTTGTGTCTGCAAATAAAAGTCATCTGATTTGTTTTGATTTTTAAAAGGTAAATAGTGTGTAACTCATCCTAACTTGCCTTAACTCACATCAAATTTCTTCTAGTTGCTTTCAAAAATTCTCCATTACACTTCTTAAGATAATCTGAATACTTAGGTCTGAAAATGAAAGCTGTATGATTTATTTTGATTTTTAAAGAAAAAAAGTAAGTAGATTATGGCTTGACTCCCTCTAACTTATCCTAACTCCCATCAAATTACTTCTAGCTACCTTCAAAGATTCTTTGTTACACTTCCTAAGATAATCTACATACTTGATACTACAAATGAAAGTCATCTAATTTGTTTTGATTTTTAAAGGAAAAAAAGTACATAGATTCTGTCCTAACTCCCCTTAACTTGCCCTAACTCACATCAAATTGCTTCTTGCTGCCTTCAAAGATTCTCCATTATACTTCCTAAGACAACCTATGTACTTGGGCCTGAAGATGAAAGCCGTCTAATTTATTTTAATTTTTAAAGAAAAAAAAGTGCACAAATTCTGCCTAACTCCTCCTAACGTACCCTAACACACATCAAATTGCTTCTAGCTGCCTTCAAAATTTATTTTAATTTTTAAAGGGAAAAAAGTGTATAAATTCTACCCTAACTCCTCTTAACTTGCTCTAACTCACATCAAATTACCTCTAGCTAACCTTCAAAGATTCTTCATTACACTTCCTAAGACAATATGCATGCTTGAGTCTGTAAATAAAAGCCATTTGATTTGTTTTGATTTTAAAGGGAAAAAAGTGAACAGATTATACTCTAACTCCCCTTAACTTACCCTAATTCATATCAAATTGTATCTATGCCAAATGTTGCGATGAATGGGAAATGTTTTAATATGATTTGTTTTTTTTTTCTTATTTGTGGCTATAGGGTATTGATTGAAATTCAAAATTGACATGTCAAATTGAAATGTACTTATCCCCATCTGTTACAGTGGAAAATTTAATGTGAACGCCTCAAAATATGTTTGGGGGGAAGGGGGGTTGTACTAAATTCGTTGTATGGAAGGAACTACTTGATTTCAATGAACTAAGAAAAGCAATATTGGATGTGCTTAATATTAACAGCACTTAAAAGATTGGGTTCAACTTTTTAACCAGCTATGATTAAGCACAACTTTATGACATTATAGATGATAGGACATTTAGTGTATTCTTGCATTTATGACTGAGAATAAATTGAAGCATCCACTATTTTTACTATTAAAGAAAGTGCCTTTAAATTAGGACATAGCAACAATGACCCATCCTAATTGAAAAAGAATATTGAAGGAAAGGTTCCTAGTCTTGATTCAATTCCTGAAGATTGATATCATAATGAGGCATGGATGAAGATTCAATGTTGTCTTCATTGGTAGAAGGCATCCATGTCAGCCCTGAAGATGTTGGCCACTAGGCTGAAGCATGTTATTATAATGTGCCTAATAATGCTCATGACATTCTACATTCACACACGGCCGAGAATGTCAATTTGGTTGCTATAGAGCATACGACCAAACTTTCTAAAATTTGTAATACTGGTATGGAATATACCACTAAGGTTCATGTAGATTATAATGATGAAATAGAACAAAGTAATGACATTGGGGATACATATTCAGGTTTATATGAATTAAGCACCAATTTTGATTTAACTCTATTAGGTGAAAGTTCAATTACAAATTATACTGCAGAGGGTAAAATATTTAGAACAATGAGAGATTTGACTATGACATTTGCCAATTGTAATAATGAGGCGACATTTTTAATACAAGGTTTTCAAGTCTAATCCATTTTTAACTGTTGTCCATTGTATTGATTTATGTTTAGCTAAAGGGGATAATGTATGTTGGATGGTAACAAAATATGTGACTGAGCTCTCATGCCCGATTGTTTTTGTTTAAAGTAGATATAGACAAGCTACTAGTTGGATCGTTGTCGAGTGTGTTAAAAAGAGATTGATAAATTCTGTAAGAGTCTTCAAATCTAGAGGTGTGATAAACAATATATGTAAAAAATTTAGAGTGGAGGTCAGTTATTCTATTGCATAGAGGGGGCGAGAGCATGCTTACAAGAATATTAGATTAGGTAGTCCAGAACAATCTTTCTCTATTTTATGTAGATACTTACACATGATTACTATAACAAATTCAGGTTCGGTTATCTATGTGCACTATAGTGATGATTGTCAGTTTCTTTATCTCTTCTTTACATTTGATGCTTCAATTTAAGGTTTCAAGTACTATAGACCTATAATATCCAATGACATAACACATCTAAATGGAAAATATCGTGAAGTGCTTCTTATCATTGTGAGTTATGATTTTAATCAATAAATTTTTCCATTGGCCTTTGGGATCACGAATTCTGAAAATGATGTATCATGGACATGGTACCTTAAAAGGTTAAAGGCATCCTTTGGTGAAAGACAAGGTCTTGTGATTATTTTAGGCATATATTGAAGCATTCAAAAGGCAATATCAGACATCTTTCCAAATGAATTTCATGGGATTTGCATGCATCACCTTCTTAACAATCTCAAATGCAAGTTCTGACATTTAACAAAGGATCTTGAAAAGCACTATTATAAAGTGGCCAAAGAATATAAAATTCATGATTTCAGTTTATTTTTTTTAACTCATTTGGTATTGTTGTTCCTACTGCGAAAGATTATCTAGAAGTAGTTGGTCTTGACAGATGGACACGATCTTATATGAATGAACAAAGATAAAATATCATGACTACTAACATATCAAAATCTATAAATGCGACATTTGTCCTTGCACAAGAGCTTCCTATAACTGTATTTGTGAGTGAGGTACGAAAGATGTTACAAAGGTGGTATTTCAAACGGTGAAGTAAGGTAGAAAAATGCATTACAATGATGGGAACTGATGTGGAAAAAAAGCTTAGAAAGGGAATAATGTATGCCTCAAAATTGAATGTAAATGCTTTATTAAAACTTCATGTTAGTGCTATATTATGATTCCATTAATAATATTTTTCCTGGTAATGACATACCAGAAGTGTTTGGCGTTGATAAGAACTTTGTAATGGATATGTCATTGAGAACTTGTTACTGTAAGAAGTTTCAATTAGACCAGATTCCATGTGTCCATGCTCTTACGATTTTAAAAAATGGTGAATTCAATGCTTATGACTTGTGTTCCCCTTACTACTTGCGAGATTATTATTATGAAACATATAAAAGAGTAATAAATCTAATGCCTCACATAACATATTAGACTTTACCAAACAAAGTGGTAAGATGACTCTTTTACCTCTAGATGTTCGCACCTCAACTAGCAAACATAAAAAATGCAGAATTCCTTCTTTAGGTGAGGATAAAATACATCCTAAGTGTAGCCATTGCCGGAAGCAAGGTCATAATAGACTCACATGTTAGAATCCAATACCACTTCATTATGCTTCTCAAGCAGCAAGTACTCAGACTACTCAAAAATTAATTATACTTAATTATGCTCCTTTATTTATAATAAACATTACAAGGCTCTTCCTATGATATTTATAAATTCCATCATTTGTTATATACTAGTGGTTAAGACAAATTCTATAACTATGATTGTTGACTAATGCATTTCACGTTAAAAAGTATTTATCACTTGTTTACTGCAAGGAATCAATACTGTTCATTTACTGTCTTTTTTCTAATTTGAAAATAAGGTCAACATGAGTCTGATATGTTGGTCAGATTAGGTTTCACAGATGATTGAGTCCTAGCATATGGAGTTAGGTTAAGATATGGATGCTGCTCTTACTGTCTTCATTAAAATTTAATAATGAAATGTCCATGAAGCTGGTATTTTGAGCAGCTTAAGTTTCATACGTGTCTATTTGAATGAATATGAAATTAGGATAAGTTATGGGGAGTTATGACATTTCTAATTTTCAACTCATGGATGTTTTTCATTTACTAGTTTTGTGAAAGTTTGATAATGAAATGTCCATGAAGATGGTATGTTAAGCGGCTTATGTTTCATATGTGTCTGTGTGCATGAATATGGAGTTAGAGCAAGTTAGGGGGAGTTACAACATTTCTGATTTTAACTCATGGATATTATTCATTTAATGTCTTCCTTAAAATTTGATAATAAAATGTCTATGAAGCTAGTATGTTGAGAAGCTTAAGTTATATGTTTGTGTGCATAAATATGGAGTTAGGACAAGTTAGGGGGAGTTAGGACATTTTTGATTTTCAACTTATGTATGATGTCCATTTATTGTCTTTATTAAAATTTGACAATGAAATGTCCATGAAGCTAGTATGCTGAGCAACTTAAATTTCATATGTGTCTGTGTGCATGAATATGGAGTTAGGGTAAGTTAGGAGGGGTTAGGGCATTTCTGATTTTTACCAAAGTAATATTAAATTAAATCTATTATAATAGCTTGAAATACTAAACCATTTGCAAATGAAAAAGACAATGGAAATTCTATCCAATTGTTTCAAACAAATATAATTATAGGATATTATGTATATATATCTATATCATATTAAACCATTTACATAGGGTTTGTAAAATGTTCATGTCTCATCATTACTGTGATATAAACCAGCATGTTTCTGCATTGCATGGTACCATAAGTAGCATGTAGTGCTGTATCTCATCTGCTTCATATGTTTCTGATTGCATTGCCAGATATTACAATTTTGGGGACATGAAGAATTTAATGAATTTAGGAACAAAAATCCCACAATCTGACCTGTTAATAAAATAGAAGTTTAGTGTTCACATTTTATTCAATACATCTTCTCTACTGGCATATTATTAATAGAGTAAGTGTCTTACCCATTCTACTGTGGATATTTCATCTTTTCATATTTAACATCAAGCTTCCTACTTTGATAATTTTAAGTTCAGGGCAGAAATTAAAAAAAAAAACCAACATTTTCCAATGTAGTTAAGAGCATTTCTGCAATTGGTATCACAAAATTCATTTTGTCTCTTGCATACTTTGTCCTGGGCATTGAATCATATGTAGTTATTGTCCAGTTAATAAAAGAAATCTCCAACATTAACTAGTGGGTATTTTTGTGATTTGATGCAAATAAAGAGGGTCCACCTCCTGGGATGCTTTGCTATAACGAAGATCACCTCTCAAAAATCTTTTGATGCCCATTAGATTAATTTTTCTTCATTGCACCTTATGAACTCTGTATGTTCCCATATAAAACTTTGTTTAATCATACAACCCCGACACGTTAATCTTTGATCAAAATTGCTTAAAAGGAAATGTTGCTTTTGCCTTACATAGTAAACATTATATCAATATCCTGCAATACAATTGTTATTAAAATTTCAATAATAGATTCTAATACTATATATATTGATGAATTAAATAACATGAAGTTGATCATATAAACTGATATCATTAGTCAACTATACATCAGAGTTCCTCATGCACAAAAAAAAATCTAAATGTTTGACTTTATGTACTGTAAAGTCATATACAATTCCATCTGACAGTAATTGATCCTGCGTTTTATTACTATGAGTGCACAATAGGGCAAAACAAATATCGCGAGTTGCAAAACAACGGTGCTAGTAAATCCCCTAACTCACCCTAACTACCCACTATAATGTTATATTAACTCACCATTCTTCACTTACTATTTAAATTTATCCAAATTCAAGTTCCATCACTCATTGAATGTAGATTCTTCCTTAAAAGTTGGTCTTTGAAGTGAATTCAGAGGAAGAACACCATGACCCATTTATCTTTCGTGGAATTGTGATTTATTATCCATATGTCTACAGCTCATTCTTTCTAATGGAGTTCAATCCCCACCAATATACTTAGGATTTGGAATGATGTTACTTTTTTCTACGACAATATTAAATGCATGATACCACACAGTCATGAGAGATGGACTGCCTCCATGTGTTTCATTCAAATTCACCTTAAATACAAGTATATTCTTGTCACAAAATTTTAAAAATTGGGATATTGATTGCATTAAGTTTAATTTTATTAGCAATGATTTAAGTTAGAGTATATATTCATGCAGTGGATTCTGAAAAGAAAATTTTTCTTTCTCTTCTATGTTATGCTCGATGTTGATTTTGTTTTCTTTTTCTTCTAACAATGAAATAAGTTCTTTATTTTGATCTTTAAGAGAAGGCAAATGTCTCTTAAAATCTGCAGGAAGCATTGTCTTCTCTCTCTCGAGTTTAGAAATCTTTTTCAGAATATTTTCAATATCTTGATTTTGAGATCTAGATTGGGAACATTTTATCTTTGGTTATGGGGCTTGGTTCACCGGGGGGGGGGGGGGGGGGGGGGGGGGGGGGGGGGGCAACATAAAATGTTTCATAATCCCTCTTTCTGTTGAGAGGTAAACTAGAGAAAGCATGATCCACTAATTCATCTCTGGACATGTGAAATTGAACAGTTTAAAATTCCTGCATACAACACTTTTGAATGAGAAAGAATGATATGCCAAATTAAACATAAATTATTAGTAATAAAATTTCATAACAATGAGATCATTAGATGTACTAATTCTGGAATTTTTGCTTCAATTTTCTTAACCCTAATCCTATCTAAAGATGGCAATATCTCCATTACATAAATATTTATGGTATAAAAAAACCCACTTAAGGAGTATTCACCATATTTTTTTCTTCTTTTTCATACTCCAAATGGCATTCTATATGTTTGAACATATAAACTTTCAACTCAATTTCCCCATGCAATGTTGTTAAAGGCATTAACATCATCAACAAGTGATAAAATCTGGGAATCATCTTTTGATTTAGTAGTTGCCCAAAACCATTTAGTCAATCATACATGAGAACCCTAACTTAACTTAAAGAATCATATTTGCAACCTTCAAATGTTGCAAGCATCTCCCTGCAGGTCATATTTCTATACTCCTTCATAAGAGGATTGTTGGACAAAACCAAATCTCTTTTTCCATTATACTTTAACCTAAAAATCAAACAAAATTCAATTGCTTCCATGGTGAAAACTTCATTATCGAACTTAAAATGATAGATCATCTGCCATTAGATTGTACACTTGGTGTAGGAACATGTAGTTAATCAAACCATGCCAATGGAAAAATTTCATCATCCACTTTCAGCAAGTGGCCAATGACTTTGAAAAGGCATCCAATTGCAGAAATTTAAAAAAAACAAAGTATTAAACAACTAATTCATAACAGAAACAATGTTCACTTGTAACTTAAATATATTACAAGTACCTTCTCCTTATTATCACCAAATATGTTACGGATGACATGTATAATTTTTAGTCTAGAACCAACAGTGTTAACCTAGTGGTACCTCCATCTTAATGGATCAATTATATAATCTGCTTCATATTTATCAACATTTAGCCCTCCTTTGACATTTTTTTCATCACGAGAAAATTCAATAGATATCTTCCTCTTATTTGACTCAGAAGGCTTATCAACTTTCCTTCTTTTGAACACATAATGATGGCCCAATGAGGATATTTTCCAGGGCTGACTAGTTTCTTCTCAACTATGATGGTAGTTCCCTCACTAGCAGAAAAATCAAGGAAAAATCAATCAGGTTGCATATTTAGACCTAAGTGTGCGAAGTGACTCACGAAGTATATTAGGATATTTTAGATGACAGAAATATGTAATTTGATGTGAATTAAGACAAGTTAGGAGGAGTTAGGGTAGTTCAGTTAGGTATTTTCTTTACAAAAATTAAGGAAAAATCAAACAGTTTGCATATTCAGACCCAAGTGTGTAGGGTGACTTAGGAAGTATAGTAGGGTATTTTATGTTACAATCTATATTGATATGTGATTTTAGTCTTTTCTAAGCAGTTTGTTCAAGTTTATTATTAGGTTTTTGTGTTTCAATTTGAGGTATGAGAACTTATAAAGGCAGTAAGTTTGTTAATGAAGGTTTGGATCATGCATAACAAATCAAGGATTAGATAAGTTTATTAGTTGAAGCTGTTTGGAGAAGAAAAGTACTGGACACAGCCAATCCATACCAATTCTTGTTGTGTCTCTTACTACAAATCCATGAATAGAAGATAGTGTTGAACACGGTCTTCTGTCTTGGTCATGTTACATTTCCTGGCCAAGACATCCTTAGCTTAGCTGTGTTCCATTCAAAGAGAAGATGTAACATCTCTTGACAATTCTCACGTAAATCTATCAGAGAATGTTACTCAATTCAGTACTCTAATCAATTCATCGACAAATTTTTCTTTTAAAGTGTTACTAACAAAAATTTTCAAATAATAATACAATATGTATAATACAACACTTATAAATCCAACATTTAAACCAATCTCCAATATCTCTAATAAACCAAATATTAATTATAAATCAGATAACCATCATAAGTTTTTCAACCCAAAATAAATATATAATACATAACTTGATTTGATAATCATTCACTAAAATCTATAACTTCATTCTCTAAATACATATATTTCTTTCACATTTACAAATTTGTATAATCTCTCAAATAGCCAAGATAAATTGCATATATATACTTCATAACTTACAAGTACAATATACAAAAGATCTCTATATGTACTGTAGATAATTTCTGAGATCTTTAATTCCACTTCTTAACTTGATCCGAAGACATGATACATGCGTGTTAGAAAATAATTCTAACACGCTAAGCAATGCTTAGTGGTTCTTGTATAAACATATTTTGTCACTTAATATTAAAGAAAAATACTTATGAAAATATAGTAATAATACTCAGTTTTAATAAATATTTCAATATATTAAATATTTTCAATAACAAACCAACATAATATTTTGATTACACAAAATAATAACTTTAACTTTATAAAAGTCATCATGCTATACTACACTTTTGGTATTGCAACTTTTCTCTTTTTGAATTATTTTATTTAAGACTTACTTTCTCATTTGTTAACATTGCTCATATTACACTTATTTATTTTTTAGTAAGTCTTACTTTTCAGTTTCACATATAGGATAATTTCATTCAATTTATAATTTTGGCACTTAGATTTAGTATTATACTTTGGAGCACTTTGTATCTTATATCATTATATAAACTTTTAATCATTATAACACTTAAAAAGTTATTTATCAATTCAATATTTTGAATATGACATTTCTATTCCGTGCATTAGAACTTTCACTTGAAATATTAATATATATACATTATCAATCACTTTCACATTGTAACACGGTAAGTCAATTTTAAATAATTGACTTATATTATTGTTTTGCATTTCTTCCATTATTCATTACATCATATTCACATATATTTTTAAATATAGAAACCTTCATTAAATATGCCCATACACATTTAACTCGGATCATAGGTTTGGATAACGAATCATTGTAGCAATTTTAATGCCCAATCTCAAGAATATATAATGGTAATTATGCCCACTATCACTGAAGGCACAATGTGTCCATTAATGGCACGAGTTGCCACTATTACTATGGATATCCTCCCTCTGGCTAGCCATTCAATCCAAAGCTAGATCTAAAATCAATATGATTTGGGCAATTCATTAGTTTTGATTAACATTGAATTATGTATATCACTTCAATGGAACAATTCTTTGATCAACATTTGATATTACACATATTGATCATATATTGAAAAATTTATTGCACTACTTGTTAGGTTTGTTTTCAAAATATCTTTTACACTTGAGGCATTATAGTCATTTAGGCCGAAATCATAAATGAAAGACAAGGAAAAGAACTATTTTGGGCAAATTCTTCAAGTGACATGCCCAACGGAATGGACATGTCAATGACCGTGTCATTTGCCCATTTTTACAAAAGCTTTGACACGCCCAACGACATGGGCATGTCACTGCCCTTTTCATCACTCTCGCATTACAGAAGCTTTGACATGCCCAACGACATAGATGTGTCACTGCCCGTGTCATTACTCTCACATTACAGTAGTTACGACATGCCCAGAGACATGGCCGTGTCATCAATATTGAAACACAACATCGTTGACATGCCTAGTGACATGGGCGTGTCACTGGTCATGTCAAGCAAAAATTTTGTATTTCGCACACTCAACCACTTAAACACAATATACTCAAGATCTATGATAAAATGAATCAAAACTAGTTTCTTTGACATAGAAAGAGTCTATATCAAATACTTTACTCAAACATAAATTAATCAATCTTTAACCATCACTCATGGCTAAAAATAACATAAAACCACTCAATTCTTATAATGATTGAATTAAGAATCATACTCATCACTATAAGTTCCTTTAAATCATTTTTCAATCATCAATCCATTTAACCAATACTTTTCAATAATAATTCATTATAGATGACTCAATCAACTTATTCAAACATTAAAATTTATAGAAATTCAAATATTTGCAAATTAAAATACATAAGCACATACCTCTTTCAAAATCTCTCTTCTTCTCTCTTTTTCCTCTTTTTCTTTGATCACTTATTGATAATCTCACCTACTCTAACTAATTCTCTAAAAAAAATTATTGGAAAAGATAGATTTTCCTTGATTCTTTTATGAAAGGAAGAATGAAATAGAGAAGATGGTGGTGATGGTGGTGGTAAATGGAGTGGAAGATGGGAGAAGAGAGAAAAGTCTTCTACACACACATACATGTCTTTATACATATATAGTTTAATCAGGTGAGGCAATCTCATTTTAACTACGATGCACCCTCACTTTTAACCTTTAATTTTAATTCGATTTTTAGTCCCGTAAAACGGTAAAAATAATTTTTTCAGTAAATTTTGAGATAGGTGAGATTATCAACAAGTGATCACTGTTATCTACTTGTAGCACTTATCCACATTACTTTTACCACTATACACTATCAATT
This sequence comes from Garcia nutans, assembly GCA_947685225.1. Taxonomy (NCBI): domain Eukaryota; kingdom Viridiplantae; phylum Streptophyta; class Magnoliopsida; order Malpighiales; family Euphorbiaceae; genus Garcia; species Garcia nutans. Next base: position 5,702,406 of record CANTUV010000024.1, on the reverse strand, counting down.
ATTAATATTAGTTAAAAAGTTTTCTATTTAAAATTTTAGAATATTATAATTCTCTCCCGCTAAGAAAATTTCATCCTCAAAATTTACCTGTTATAGCAATAAGTCATTTAATTCATAACTAATCTTAAATCTCACATAAAATTAATTATTTTATTAATTTACATATTATTTATTTATTAATTTATATTTTTTTATGTCTGATATCACTCAATGTAACACTTTCAGAATAATCTTATTATAGAACTTATAGACCCTTAATTTTTGACCCAGTCCGATCTAAAAATTTTAAAATAGTCTGAAATAATTTTTGTGGTATATATTATTAATTTTAATATTTAATATTTATTATTAATTTTAATTATTACTTATTATTTATTTATTTTAATATATTATTTATTTTATTATTTATTTATTTATCATTTTTAAATAATAATAATATATAAATAAAAATAATAAAAAATAAAAATCGGCGACGGGCAAAATCGGTGACGAATTGGCTTGGGCCAATTTGCCGTAGGAAATACCTGCGGCGAAGTGGCCTCAAGCCAATTCGCCGCAAGTAAAACTGTGGCCAATTCACTGTAAGTTTTGCTTATGGCGAATTGGCTGCGGGCCAATTTTGCCACAGGCAAAATTGTGGCAGAAACGCTCGCGGCCCGCGTGCCCAGCTAGCAGTGCCCCTATAGCAATTTTTGCCAGCGCAATTTTCACTAGCGCAGTTTTTTCAAAATCCTATTTTACTTGATTTTTAATTTTATTTCCTAAACGATGTTTATTTCCATAACCAATTAGTATTAGATTTTTTTTTTATTTTTTCTTATAAATACCACATTAAAGATACATAAAGGAAATGGGGATTTTTTTGGCCAGAGAGAGGATCAGACTTTTGGGATTGAGACTTTTGGAATTTTATTCAAGAACTATCCGAATTCCTTTTGGCAGTTGATTGACAATCTCAAGCTTGAAGGATCAAGAGGCAACAAACAATATACAACTCATCAAAGGTAGCCCACACTGTCTTTGTTATTGTTTAACCATAATTCAAAATTATGGTGGAACCAACAACGGAGGTTTGAATCTCTATTTACTTGTTTATGTTTACAGTAGCCTCATAACTCAATTGGATTAATTGTTTAAACGTACAATAGATGATCAATTATTCTACTTACCATCCAAACTATATTTAAAACACTAAAAATTATTTTTCAAAACCCTAATGCCTTAATACCCGTAAAACATATTTTTGAAATCTAAAACCCTAATTACACTTTTCTAAAACCACAAAATAATAGAATGTTTTCTTAAAAACCTAATCAAATCTATTTTTCTGAAAGATTCAAAATAGCCTATTCTTTCCAAATACCTAACGTAAAATTCAATTTTCATGATCTTCAATCTTATTTATTTAAACCCTAAATTTTAATAGAATTTTCATAAAACTTTCAAAATCCTAAATATTTAAAACATCCAGTAGCTATATTACTTCTTTTATATTAAATATTTCTCAAATTGATTAATCCAGTAAACTAAAATACAAAACCCTAATTGTTAAACATAAAACCAAAGAAACCTAAATTGATGCCTATTTTATTTAAATTAAATGAATGTTTATTATATATTTTGATTGATGTTTGATGTCTTTAATGAATGATTTATTTATAATGAGTGGTTGGCTATTTTTATTGATTTTTTTTATTTTAAAATATTGCAAGAGGTATGTTTCTATGTTTTGGGTACCTCATGTCGTGAGCATCATGTAATTTATTTTATTTTAAAGTTTTTTGAAACTATATAAAGGGCACATTTCCACCTTTCGGTGGGTGTCCTATTTAGTTTTAGACGTGGACGATGTAAGGATATGTTTCCATCCTCGGATGGGTGTCCATTTATTTGCATTGTTTGGACATTATTGTGATTTTAATAAAGTATTTATTTATTCTTATGAACGCATGTAATATGGATAATATCGTTATATTTAATAATTTTTATTATATTAAGACCTGCAAAAGAGGTCGGTTCCAATGAACCGGGTGTTGTGGGGGTGCTGGGCCATTTTTCAACTTCCCCATATGTACCCAACTTTTCGAACCCAATAGGGAGTTGGTGATTCCTTAGAAATCGAGTTATCCACCCCTTTCTTTTTTTCTGTCCGTCCAAGTGGTGACTCCATTTTCTCCGGGCTTAGGCCCGTGTTCTCTAAGGTTCTGAGCCTAAACAGTGCCGAAGTTTCAATAACCATTCCACTGGGAGTGGAGGCAAAAATCTCCGCTCACAGTGGTTAGTCCACTAAGGACAAGAGAAGTTGATTCCGTTGGTCTTTATATTATTTTATTCTTTCTTCTCATGATATTATCCATTGCATCATTTATATTGCATTGTGTGTGTGAGTTAGGATGCCAGTGTTACCCATGTTGTGTTATGTAAGGGATACCATACTTTCACTCAAAATATGGAGATCGAGGCATAACCACTCATAGCCTTTTACCTTTTAGGTATATACTTACTATGGGAACCTAAGCCTTTTCAACCCTAAGACTAAAGCTCATGTAGTTGGCCTAGTTACTTTCCTTAGATTTTTACCTCAAATGATTATTGTTTGACTATGGTTAATTTATCTTGGCTTAAATTATGGCTTATTTAGTTTGTTCGTTTTCTAATATGATCTAAGTACATTGTAAGGTCAAAATAAATTTTTTCTTTAAAGTCCAAAAGACCAAAGCTATTTTTTTAAAAAAAAAACTTTTCAAGATGGTCTTTGGACATAAAATTTTTCTAAAAACCAATCAAAAATTCTTTTCTCATGACGCAAATACAAAGTCAAAAATCCATTTTTCTAAAATATTTTTACTTTTTTTGCATTTCATTCAATCTTTTATTTAAAAGAGCTTACAAATTATTTAGGTCAATTATGGAATACCAAAAAATCAATTGTGAGCCTAGTTTATACTAAGAATTATTAATCATGGGCTTATTTTTGGCATGAATCATTAATTACTTTTCAAAGTGAGAAATCCATTTATAATAAACCTCTTAATTTAGTTTTAATCCAATATAGCATAAAAACTGTTTTAGTTGGTTGAATAGATTAAAACTTAATTAATGGGAATTATCATGAACTAATTTTCATTTTTGAAAATATAACTATTGGTTGAAACGTCCAAGAGAAATTTTCAAAAATAAGATACCCCATGTTGGTATTTTGTTAACTATATACCTAGGAAAAGAGACTTGCCATTCATGTGTGGATGTTATAAGGTTGGAAGGAACGTCCTATTTATCCTTGATTGTTTATTATTTGTGTATACATGCATACATGCTTACATACATTTGCATCACATATCATTAATCCTTTTTGTCTCACAGCCCTGGATTTTAGCAGTTTAAAAGCTTACGACAATCCGACCTACGTTGTAGACGAAGAATCTAGCAGTAACTCAATTACTTTCTCACCAAAAGCAATGGAGCCCAAACAAATTCAAAGAATGGTGGACAGCCCCTCAATGCTAAAATGGAAGAACTAAAGGAGATCCTGGCTAAGACCATGAAGAACCAATTGGCTGTAATTTTAGGAAATAATGCCGAAGCATCTGTTAGTACTAAGAAGCAAAAGGACAAAGGGACAACTAAAGTTGGTGAAGTGGTTTTTGATGATGACAAGGTAGTCATCGATGATGATGATGACTGGGCTCAATACTTCCAAGATACTACAGACAAGAAGAAGGAACCAAAAGTTGATGAAAGATCAGTTGTAGAGAAAACTAAAACTTCAGATGTTGAAAAGATGATTGCAGACCTGGAAAAGAAGTTTGAAAAGAAGCGAAAAATCGAAGAAGTGTCCGAGGTTGACAAATTGTTTGATCTAGATGAAGAAGTTCCATATAAGTTCAAGATACCATCCTTTACAAAGTTTGATGGAACTGGAAATCCTCACCTCTATGTGAAGCAGTTGAAGACCCTTAATTTTTGACCTAGTCCAGTCAGATATTTTTAAATAGTCCAAAATAATGTTTGTGGTATTTTCAATAATATTTATTACTTATAGTATTTGTTTTTAATTAAAATAAAAGATATAAAAAAAGAAGAAAAAATAAATTAAAAATAAAAATCGGAGATGAAAAATTTTCGTCGCCGAAGATGAATTGGCTTGGGCCAATTTGCCACAGAAAAATTTGCGGCGAATTGGCTTGTCCTGCGCCTAGCGCCCGCAGCAATTTTTTTCGCTAGCTCACTTTCGCACGCCCGACCTGCATGCAGTTTTGCCAAAACCCTGTTCTACTTGGTTTTAAATTTTATTTCCTAAAATGTTTATATTTTTTTAGCCAATTAGGATCAGGTTTATGATTTTTTCTTATAAATACCACATTAAAGATACAGAATGGAGGAGTTAAAATTTTTTACTTGACCTTGGACTTTTGAATTTTTTCGGCCAATCTCAAGCTTGAAAGATCAAGAGTGAGCAAACAACAAACATTCCATCAAAAGCAGCCTACACTGTCTTTATTATTGTTCAACCAGAATTCAAAGATTGTGGTGTGTTGTCCCAAGATGGCAACCAAGAGGGGGGGGTGAATTGGTTTTCACAAGAAGTAATGACAATTTAAAAAACTCAACAAACAAGAAATGCGGAATATAGAGTTGGTTGAGTAATTGAAGAAAGAAAGAACACACAAGATTTATAGTGGTTCGGATTTACTTCAATCCTACATCCACTTCCTTAACAACTTGTTAAGGTTCCACTAATCTTTGAAGTTTTTACAAGCTCACTTCTAACTTTGGTGTTTTCACAAGTTCACACCTAACTTCACAAGTGTTTTTCTTAGGCTCACACTTACAACCCAAACAAGAGTTTTACAAGGCTCACTCTCACAACCTAACAAGAGTTTTACTAGGCTCACTCTCACAACCCAAGTGTTTCCCAAGCTTACACTCAAACTTATACAATGGTGTTTTCAATGCTAACACCTAACATTCATAACAATTCAAATACAAGTTTAAGTAAAAGAAAATTTGTTGCTTGGCTATGAAAATCTTTTCTCAATATTGTCTCTTTTTTTTTTTTCATAGAAACTTTGTATTTATAGCCAATGTGGTCTTACTAGCCGTTATTGATGTTGAGAATAAAGTCTTGGCAGATTAGACCTCTTTACTTAAACTGTCCGAAGCACTTCGCGGTCGCCCTTCATACAAGGATGGTCGCGCTCATGCTTCAAGCGGTCGTCCTTTTAACCAGGGACGGTCGCTACTTTTAAAAAATCTTCAACGGTCGAATTTTAGTGCTCTGCAGCTGGAATCTTGCCCATGATGTGTTTGTCGGACCGTTTCTTGCCCATGCTGTGTTTGTCGGGACGGTCGCGCATCACAAAGTGCGGTCGCCCTTTTTTGAATACTGAAGTGGGATTACAACGGTCATGTCACGTGTCATTTTCTGACAGGGCAAAAGAGATGTCCACCTTAATTTGACTCTCGCGGTCGCCCGTGGTAGCATTTCGCGGTCGAACTCATATTCTCGCGTCGAACTTCTGGACGCACCTGAGGACGCGAACACTACTGTCTCTTTGAGCAATTTCTTTTTGAATTGTTGGGCGGTCGCGACTTTGAATGGGGCGGTCGCTAAAGTGGTTAGCGAGGTCGAGTCATTCACCGTTCTTGTCACCGCGAATCTTACTGTGATTGTAATGATTTAAATTCCTTGAGTAGCGGTTGTGCACATATTTGGCCGGTCGCTATTCTGTAGGAGCGGTCGCGACTGAGGTCGAACTTCTGACCGCGAAACCTACTGTGACAAGGTTTCATTCTGTAATTACTTGGAGCGGTCGTATTAAGGTGAGGTGCGACCGCGATAAATGTTCTGTTCACCTTTAATTGAAATAACCTAATCCTGCAACAAGATTTCTCAAACACAAGTTAAATAGATCATCCATTTGAGTTGTCAAGGATCAAAATTAAGATCATTTGTCTAACAATCTCCCCCATTTTGACTTTGACAATTCAAATGGAATGATGAGAAAAATAATAAGTCTAAAATGCTCCCCCTTAACATATGCAACAATCATGGTTAAGAGCATTGTGATCCCTTAACATATGCAACAATCATGGTTAAGAGCATTGTGATTATTAGTTTATCTTGGTGCAAATGTTATTGTTTGAATGCATACATTTCTCCCCCATAAACATTTCTCCCTTATTGCAAATATTCAACATGTATACTTGTTTCTCCCATTATTGTTCTTATCTTTGGTTTCCTTTATTGGTTCAACATGTATACTTGTTTCTCCCATTATTGTTCTTATCTTTGGTTTCCTCTATTGGTTCATTCCATTGGTTCTTCTCTCCCCCATTGTCATAGGCAAAATGAAACAATTGTTAAGCAAAATTATTAACTAAACAATGAAAGGGAAAGTACCAAATTATATATATTAAAATTGGAGGAAAGTACAAAGCAGAAAGTGCAAAGCAGAAAACATATGAAAATGCAAACAAACTAAAGCTAAGCTATTCTGAGTCATCATCTAACTCTAACTCTTCTTCAACTAAAGGAGCTTTCCCTTTATCTTGAGGTGCAACAGAGGCAGAGCTAGTGCTAATAGACTCTTCTTCTTCAGCAACGCTTTGGGTGTGATCACTTATATCCCAATCTTCAAGATTGCATTGAGGCAAGTCCAATTTGCCTTGCATGTCATAAAGATCATGGTGCATGTGGGATATAAGGTCTATCCTTTTGTTTAAGTGCTGGAATCTCTTGGAAACACTTTTCTTGAACTTAGTGAGTTTCCTTGAGAGAGTCTTGATTGCTTGGAGGATGAGTTGTGTGGAGGATGAAGCAGTTTCTTTAGCAGCTTTTGATGAAGTTGCTTTTGGAGGTAATTCTACTGCAACTTCTACAGAATCTCCCTCTTCCTCAATTGTATACCTTGGCCTTTTCTTTTGTTTATCCATAACTCCTTTCTTGCCATAGCAGTATACATATGACCCTTCTATCTTCCTTACACAACCAGCATGCTCTAAGTAATCCATTGTGATAGCATTGGAGGCTAGAGTGAAAGGGTTCCTCAAAGTGGCTAAGTTCAAATCATTCAGAAGGTTTAGGTGCCTAGCTATTTGAGTAACTTGAGAGGATAGGAAGAAGGTACCAGTTCTTGTAACAGCATGATGATAAAATGTATCAATCAAGAACTTGGTTGTGTTCATTTTGATGTTATGGGTGAAAGCATAGAGAAAGATAAGGTCTCTCTTGGTTACTTTCTCATTCCCATCTGCTCTTTGGTGAATGGTATAGGTGATAATCCTATGGAGCATCCAGTGGGTGAGAGATTTGATATGTCTGGCTTTAGATTCCTTTTCAAAAGAGGTTTCAATGGAAATTTCTCTCCAGAAATCAGAAAGTGTTGGGTTTGAGAAGATTTGGTCATTGTAGGAGGTTATACCTTCAGAAGGGAAGTTCCAAATGTTGCCAAATCCTTCTAGGGTTAAGGAATGATAATGATCAAAGAGCTTAAATCTTACCCCGTACCAACCTAGAGCAGAGTTTGCACTCTTTTCTATTTGAAGAGACATCAGAAATTCTTTGCTAAGACTGGAGTAGCCTACCTCTTCTGGAAAGACAAATTTTTCCCATCCAAGGACATCCAACAATCTTTCAATTTCGTCCTTGATGCCCAAAGCAGACAGCATCCCACCAAAAGGAGATTTGGTGCCTTCAACTTTCTTTTTCTTAAGCATGGCATACCTAATGTCTTCCTCAGTGGTTTGGTGATGAGGTTTGTGAATTTTTTTACCCCTTTTTGATTGTGGAGGAGATGGAGGTTCAACAACAGGTTCTCTAATGGTGATTCCTGGAACTCTCTTAGCTTGTCCCTTTATTTTGGAAGTGGTTTTTCTTTTGGGAGCCATTAGAATAGAAGAAACAGATGAGAGCAGGAAAACAGAGGTTGATTTGAGAAGCAGATGAGTTGAGAAGATTTTAGGGTTTTAGATTGTTTTCAGAAGCAAAATATCCAAGAAATTTGATGTAACTTACTTTTAAATAGATGGAGTTAAGAAAATAGCCGTTTTTGACTGTTGGATATTAAGAGTTGCGACCTGTCACACAGCCAACGGTTATAAATTTTCGAGCAGAGTGTACAGGGTGCGGTCGCGGATTGAAGATAGTGCGATCGCTACTTATGGTCTAGCGACCATTATCAAGATAAGTATGCTCGCGAGAGAAGAAAGTAACTGTAACGGTCGAAACTATTCAAATTGGTGCGGCCGCGCACAAATTTTCTCGACCGCGCACAGGGATTTTTATTGAATGAAACTGGCAGACGAAATAGCGATCGCGAAATAACACTGGAGCGACCGCGATAAACTTAAAAAATGAAAATTTCAAGGAAAGATGGAATGACATTTCTAATGTGTTAAAGAATTAACTGCATGCACATAGAAACTTCATTGGAAGATAATTAATTCAAAGTTATTCCATCAATCATTCCTAAATTGAGTTTTATGAAGTTAAGTCTATCTTCATTCAAGGGTTTTGTAAAGACATCAGCAAGTTGATTTTCTGTATCTATGAATTCTAAGGTTATATTCTGATTTTGTACATTTTCTCTTAAGAAATGATGTCTAATATCTATGTGTTTGGATCTAGAATGTTGGATAGGATTCTTAGACAAATTGATAGCACTAGTGTTGTCACATTTAATGGAGATATTGTTAAACACTTTACCATAGTCAAGCAATTGTTGTTTCATCCATAATACTTGTGTGCAACAAAAACATGCTGCAACATATTCTGCTTCCGTTGTGGATAAAGCAACCGATGCTTGTTTCTTACTATGCCAAGAAACTAGACAATTACCAAGAAAGTGACATGCTCCTGTTGTGCTTTTCCTATCTAAGATGCTACCAGCATAATCTGCATCTGAAAATCCTATAATATGAAATGATGTATTCTTAGGATACCAAAGTCCTAAATGCATTGTACCACTCAAATATTTCAAGATTCTTTTAGTGGCATTCAAGTGTGATTCTTTAGGACAGGTTTGAAATCTAGCACATAGACATACACTATACATTATATCAGGCCTAGAAGCAGTTAAGTAAAGTAGTGATCCGATGATACCTCGATATTTCTTCTCATCTACTGCTTTACCATTATCATCTTTACCTAATTTCAATGATGTGCTCATAGGAGTTTTGCTAGTTTTGCAGCCATCCATTCCAAATTTCTTGATGAGTTCTTTTGTATATTTGGATTGGTTGATGAAGATCCCATCTTTACATTGCTTGACTTGCAGTCCAAGGAAAAACTTGAGTTCACCCATCATGCTCATTTCAAATTCCCTAGTCATACAAGAAGCAAATTCTTTGCACAAGGCTTCATTAGTAGCTCCAAATATTATGTCATCCACATAAATTTGTACAATCAAAATGTTGTGCTTATCCTTTTTAACAAAAAGTGTTGTGTCTACTTTTCCTTTTGAAAAACCATTTTCAAGCAAATATGCACTAAGTTTATCATACCAAGCTCTAGGTGCTTGCTTTAATCCATATAAAGCTTTGGTAAGTTTGAAAACATGATCAGGAAATTTGTAGTTTTCAAAACCAGGAGGTTGTTCAACATAAACTTCTTCATTTATGAGTCCATTTAGAAATGCACTTTTAACATCCATTTGATAAAGCTTAAAATTCATATGACATGCAAAAGCAAGTAATATTCTAATAGCTTCCAATCTAGCTACGGGGGCAAAGGTTTCATCATAGTCAATACCTTCTTCTTGATTATAACCTTTGGCTACCAATCTTGCTTTATTTCTAATGATGTGACCATTTTCATCAAGCTTATTCCTATAAACCCATTTGCATCCTATTGTAGAATGATCTATAGGTCTAGGAGTAAGTTGCCAAACATTATTTCTTTCAAATTGATTAAGTTCATCTTGCATTGCAGTTATCCAATTTTCATCATTTAAAGCTTCCTCAACATTTTTTGGTTCAATTTGAGAAACAAAAGCAAAATTAACATCAACGTGATTAATTTTAGATCTAGTAGTTACTCCCTTTGATGTTTCTCCAATGATGAGTTCCTTTGGATGATCTTTCTTGTATTGCCAATCCTTAGGAAGATCTTGAGACTCTTCTTCAAGTTGATTGATCTTTGGAACATCAATAGATTCAAGAGGTTCAAGAGTACCTGCAGGGTCATTGAAAGAAATACCTTTCTTTTGATCAAGTTTAGATGATTCATCAAATACAACATGCATTGATTCTTCTATAACTAGAGTTTTCATGTTAAATACCCTATATGCTTTGCTATATGATGAATATCCTAAGAATATGCCTTCATCTGATTTGGATGAGAATTTTCCAAGATTATCCTTGGTATTCAATATGAAGCATTTGCATCCAAATACTCTAAAATATCCAATTCTGGGTATTCTTCCATTCCATAGCTCATAAGAAGTTTTATTAGTTAAATGCCTTTTATAAACACGATTTGCAATGTAACAAGCTGTATTAACGGCTTCCGCCCAAAAATAAGATGGTAAATCATATTCGTTGAGCATTGTTCTAGCCATTTCAATTAAAGTTCTATTTTTCCTTTCAACTACACCATTTTGCTGTGGAGTTCTAGGAGCAGAAAAATTGTGTGAAATGCCAATTTCATTGCAAAAGTTTTCAAAGTTTTCATTTTCAAATTCTTTGCCATGATCACTTCTAATAGATGTGATCACATATCCTTTTTCATTTTGAACTCTTTTTGCAAAGGTTTTGAAGTAATTAAAGGTTTCATTCTTTTGAGCTAAGAAATTAACCCATGTGAATCTAGAGTAGTCATCAACAAGAACAAATGCATATGATTTGCCTCCTAAGCTTGTAACTCTATTTGGTCCAAACAAATCTAAATGAATGAGCTCTAAAGGTCTAGAGGTGCTTATAACACTCTTTGATTTAAATGAGCTTTTATGTTGCTTACCATGTTGACAAGGTTCACAAATTCTATCTTTTTCATATTTTATCTTAGGTAAGCCATCAACTAAGTTCTCATTACAAATATATTTCAATTGATCCATACCAGCATGTCCTAGTCTTCTATGCCATAACCATGCATCATTATTAGTGGACATTAAACATGTATGATTTGAATGTATGCTGACATTGTAAGTGTTGTTTGTTCTAGTGCCTTTAAATATGATAATACCATTTGAATTCGTGATCTTGCATTCTTTGGAATCAAACTTGACAAAGTATGCTTTATCACAAAGTTGACTAACACTTAGCAGGTTATGTTTCAAACCATCAACAAGCCATACATCTTCAATTAAATCCTTACCAATAGAACCAATGGAGCCAACACCAAGAATTTTACCTTTAGCATTGTTTCCAAAAGTTACGTTACCTCCATGTTTATAGGTAATACTTGTAAAGAGCTTTGCATTTCCAGTCATATGCCTTGAGCATCCACTATCCACAAGCCATGTGCTTTCATTGGTAGTAGATTTTAGGCATACCTGCAAGACAATTTTGATCATCTTCTTTTAGGTACCCACATATAGTTGGGTCCTTGATGGTTAGTAGAAAGAGTGCCTTCTAAATTGAGATGAGCTTTTCTTATATAACAATTGAAATTTTTGTGACCAAATTTCATGCAATATGTGCATTGCCATGGTATCCTATGCTTCTGCATTTTTCTTTTTGCATTATACATACAACTACAAGTATGTGATTTCTTTTGTACAGGTTTAGTGAACAACAATGCATAATTATTTTTGGCTTTATTTCCTAGTGAACCATAAGAAGTTCTTTTAGATTTGGTGCAAGCATCTTTGATATGAACATCAGAAATTTTAGTTGTAGATGCTTTCACAAATGTTGGTTTGCTAGGTGCAATGTTGGTTGAGCCATTGAATCCTAATCCATATTTCAAGGAAGGTGATCTTTGATTATTAATTAATGTGTTCAATGCTTCCTTTCCTTTATGAAATCTGGAAATTGATTCTTTTAGTTCTTTTAGTTCATGCTTCAATGCCTCATTCTCTTTAATCACTTTTTCTAAGTCATGTGAGCTTTTATTTAATTCTCCTATTGTATTCAGTAAGTGTTCATTTGAGGTTTTCAATTCTAAGGTAGAGTTCTTTAAGCATATAAAATCCTTTTCTAACTTAGAGTTTTTCTCTTTATAGAGCATCATTTTAGAGAAATATTTTTCTATTTTAGAATTCATGTGCTCAATCAAGTCACTATCATCTATATCATTTATATCATCATGTGCTACAAGATCAAAAGATTGAGTACTTACCTCATTGGAGTCATCTTCAATAGCCATGAGACAAAGATTTGCAATTCCTTCCTCTTCTTCTTCTTCACTTGAGGAAGAGTCATCCCATGTGGCTTTGAGAGACTTTTTCTTTTCTTTATCCCATTTCCTTTTGTTCTTTAATTTGTAGCAATCCGACTTGATGTGACCGGTTTTTCCACATTCATAGCATTTTACTTCATTTTTCTTTTCTTTATCTTTGAAGGAGAATTTAGGAGGTGTACCTTTGTTTGCTTGTAATCTTTTCTTCCTTTTCCATTCGTTCATTCTTTTTGAGAACATTGCCATTTCATCTTCATCATCAGTACCTTCACTGCTTGAGCTCTCAACTTCTTTGATTGCTTTGAGTGCAATTGGTTTTCTCTTTTCTTTCTCACCTTGATCTTCTTCTTTTTCACTGTGCAGCTCAAAAGTGAGTAATTTACCAACTAGCTCGTCGGTTCTTAATGTGCTGAGATCATGAGCTTCTTCTATGGATGATACTTTGGATTCAAAGTTCTTTCTAGCTCTTAGTGCTCTCAAGATTTTACTGTTTACATCACCTTGATCATATACCTTGCCATACTTCTTTAGTTCATTGACAATTGCAAGTAAGCGATTGGTCATGTCGGTGACATTTTCATTTGGTTTCATCTTGAATAGCTCATACTCATGAACATGCATTTGTTTCTTGGTAAATCTTACCTGAGTTGTACCTTCATGGTAGTTTTCAAGTGTTTTCCAAATGCAATGTGCACAAGTTAAATGTTGAACTCTTCCACCTTCTTCTCTTGAAATGGAGTTCATCAAGATGGAAGCAGCTCTATTGTTCTTGAATCGATCTCTGATATTGCTAGTTGACCATTGAGCTTTGGGAAGAGGAACTTGAATACCGTCAACTTCATGAGTAGGAGATTTCCACTCATTTTCCACGAAATCCCATAGTTCAATCCCTTCACTGTCTAGAAACAAATACATTTTGTGTTTCCAGTATGAATAATCCGTTCCATCAAAGTAGGGTCTAAGAATAGAGTTAAGATTTCCATGAGAGCTTGATGAAGAAGAAGTTGCCATTGTGGATCAGATTTCACAATTAAGTTTAAGAAATCTCAGAGCTCTGATACCAATTGTTGTCCCAAGATGGCAACCAAGAGGGGGGGGTGAATTGGTTTTCACAAGAAGTAATGACAATTTAAAAAACTCAACAAACAAGAAATGCGGAATATAGAGTTGGTTGAGTAATTGAAGAAAGAAAGAACACACAAGATTTATAGTGGTTCGGATTTACTTCAATCCTACATCCACTTCCTTAACAACTTGTTAAGGTTCCACTAATCTTTGAAGTTTTTACAAGCTCACTTCTAACTTTGGTGTTTTCACAAGTTCACACCTAACTTCACAAGTGTTTTTCTTAGGCTCACACTTACAACCCAAACAAGAGTTTTACAAGGCTCACTCTCACAACCTAACAAGAGTTTTACTAGGCTCACTCTCACAACCCAAGTGTTTCCCAAGCTTACACTCAAACTTATACAATGGTGTTTTCAATGCTAACACCTAACATTCATAACAATTCAAATACAAGTTTAAGTAAAAGAAAATTTGTTGCTTGGCTATGAAAATCTTTTCTCAATATTGTCTCTTTTTTTTTTTTCATAGAAACTTTGTATTTATAGCCAATGTGGTCTTACTAGCCGTTATTGATGTTGAGAATAAAGTCTTGGCAGATTAGACCTCTTTACTTAAACTGTCCGAAGCACTTCGCGGTCGCCCTTCATACAAGGATGGTCGCGCTCATGCTTCAAGCGGTCGTCCTTTTAACCAGGGACGGTCGCTACTTTTAAAAAATCTTCAACGGTCGAATTTTAGTGCTCTGCAGCTGGAATCTTGCCCATGATGTGTTTGTCGGACCGTTTCTTGCCCATGCTGTGTTTGTCGGGACGGTCGCGCATCACAAAGTGCGGTCGCCCTTTTTTGAATACTGAAGTGGGATTACAACGGTCATGTCACGTGTCATTTTCTGACAGGGCAAAAGAGATGTCCACCTTAATTTGACTCTCGCGGTCGCCCGTGGTAGCATTTCGCGGTCGAACTCATATTCTCGCGTCGAACTTCTGGACGCACCTGAGGACGCGAACACTACTGTCTCTTTGAGCAATTTCTTTTTGAATTGTTGGGCGGTCGCGACTTTGAATGGGGCGGTCGCTAAAGTGGTTAGCGAGGTCGAGTCATTCACCGTTCTTGTCACCGCGAATCTTACTGTGATTGTAATGATTTAAATTCCTTGAGTAGCGGTTGTGCACATATTTGGCCGGTCGCTATTCTGTAGGAGCGGTCGCGACTGAGGTCGAACTTCTGACCGCGAAACCTACTGTGACAAGGTTTCATTCTGTAATTACTTGGAGCGGTCGTATTAAGGTGAGGTGCGACCGCGATAAATGTTCTGTTCACCTTTAATTGAAATAACCTAATCCTGCAACAAGATTTCTCAAACACAAGTTAAATAGATCATCCATTTGAGTTGTCAAGGATCAAAATTAAGATCATTTGTCTAACATGGTGGAACTAACAACGAAGGTTTGAATATCTATTTCTTTGTTTATATTTATAGTAGCTTCATCAAATTGGATTTATTGTTTCATCATACAATTTGATCAATTATTCTACTAACCATCCAAACTTTATTTGAAACCCTAAAAATATTTCTTCAAAAACCCTAATGCTTTAATACCTGCAACACATATTTTTAAAATCTACAATCCTAAATTACATTCTTCTAAAACCACAATAAACTGTTTTCTTAAAACCCTAACCAAATCTATTTTTCTAAAATCACAGTAGCTTATTTTTTCAAATACTTAATCTAAAAACCAATTTTCATGATTTTCAATCTTATTTATTTAAACCCTAAATTTTAATATTATTTTCATACAACTTTCGAAACCCTAAATCTAAAATATCCATTCTTTAGATTCAAACCCTAATTTATTTCAAATCTAATCTCTATATTCAAACATCCAGTAGCCATGTTATTTCTTTAAAAATGTTTCTCAACTAATTAAACTAGTATATGCAAAACCCTAATTGTTAAGCATAAAACCCAAGAAACCCTAATTGAAATTAAACCCTAACTTATTTTGTTAAAACCTTAATCAAATTTGTTTATTTTAATCACACAGTAGCATAATCTTTCTAAAATAATAAACTTAGCAATAATACTAGTTCTTTAAGATTCCAAAACTGTAAATCATTTTTTCCGAATCTAAAATTCTTTAAAACCCTAATTCTAAATACCAAAACCCTATTTCCTCAAACTTCAAATCCTAGAACCCTAATTTCTTAGATTTTAAATCTTAAACCTTATCTTTATTTATTTAATGGATTGAATTCTAATTTTATTTATTTATTTGATTATGTAATTTGTTATATATTAATGATGAATGTTTTTTTTTTATTTTATGAATGGTTTGCTTTTATTTATAATTAGATGATTGAATATTCTTTTATTTGTCTTAGTTTTAAAATTGTAAGAGGTATGTTTCCACTTTATGGGTACCTCATTAGTTAAATTTTATGTAATTTTTTTTATTTTAAAGTTTTTGGACCAATATAAAGGACACGTTTTCACCTTTCGGTGGGTGTCCTATTTAGTTTTAAACATGGACGATGTAAGGATATGTTTCCATCCTCGGATGGGTGTCCATTTATTTGCTTTGTTTGGACATTATTTTTATTTTAATATAATGATGCTTTATCTTAATTGTTGCATGTAGTATGGATAATATTGTTATATTTAAGAATTTTATAATATTAAGACCTGCAAAGGTGGTCGGTTCTAATGAATCGGGCTTTGTGGGGGTGCTGGGCCATTTCTCACCTTCCCCGCACGTACCCAACTTTTCGAGCCTATTAGGGGGTTGGGGATTCCTTAGGAATCGAGTCATCCACCCCTTTCTTTTTCCCAGCCCTTCCAGACGGTGACTCCATTTTCTCCAGGCTTAGGCCCGTGTTCTCTAAGGCCCCGAGCCTAATAGTGCCAAATTCGCAAGAACCATTCCACCGGGAGTGGGGGCAAAAATCCCCTCTCATAGTGGAGACTCCACTGGGGATAAGAGAAGTTGATTTTGTCAGTCTTTATATTATTCTATTCTTTCTTATCATGATATTATCAATTGCATCACTTAGTTTGCATTGTGTGCGTGAGTTAGGATGCCCGTGTTACCCGTATTGTATTATGTAAGGGATACCATACTTTCACTCAAGGTATGGAGATCGAGCATGGCATAACCACTCATAGCTTTGTACCATTTGGTATATACTTGCTATGGGAACCTAAGCCTACCCAAATACTAAAGCTCATGTAATTAGCCTAGTTAATTTCCTTAGGTTTTTATCCCAAATGCTTGTTGTTTGACTATGGTTAATTTATCTTGGCTTAAATCATGGCTTATTTGATTTGTTCTTTTTCTAATATGACCTAAGTACATTGTAAGCTCAAAATAATTTTTTCTTTAAAATCCAAAAAATCAAAGCTATTTTCAAAACTTTTTAAGATGGTCTTTAGACATAAAACTTTTCTAAAAAACAAATCAAAAATTCTTTTCTCATGACCCAAATACAAAGCCCAAAATTCATTTTTTCTAAAATCTTTTTACAAAGGGCTTAGAAACAAAATCTTTTGAAAGAGCTTACAAATTATTTAGGTCAATTATGAAAATACTAAAAATCAATTGTAAGCCTAGTTTATACTAATAATTATTAATCAAGGGCTTATTTTTGGCATGAATTATTAGTTACTTTTTCAAGTGAAAAATTTATTTATAATAAACCTTTTAGTTTAATTTTAATACGATATAGCATAAAAGCTATTTTAATTGGTTGAATGGATTAAAACCTAATTAATGGGAATTATCATGAACTGATTTCCATTTTTAAAATATAACTATCGGTTGAAACGTCTGATAGAATTTTTTGAAAACAAGATAGCCCATTTTGGTACTTTGTCAACCATATACCTAGGAAAAGAGACTCGCCATCCGTGTGTGGAAGCTATAAGGTGGGAAGGAACGTCCTAATTATCTTTCTTTGTTTATTGTTTGTGCATACATGCATACATACATTTGTATCTCATATCATTGATCCACTCTGGCTCAGAACCTTGGATTACGACAGTTCAAAAGCTTACGACAATCCGACCTACGCCAGAGACAAAGAATCTAGCAACGACTCAATCACTTTTTCACCAAAGACAATAGAGCCCGAACAAATTCAAAGAATGGTGGATGACACCCTCAATGCTAAAATAGAAGAACTAAAGGGGACCCTAGTTGAGAT
Organism: Garcia nutans; assembly: GCA_947685225.1. Taxonomy (NCBI): domain Eukaryota; kingdom Viridiplantae; phylum Streptophyta; class Magnoliopsida; order Malpighiales; family Euphorbiaceae; genus Garcia; species Garcia nutans. The sequence goes on along the minus strand of CANTUV010000024.1, from coordinate 5,684,795 downwards.
CATGAAGAATCAAATGACTACAATTTTGAAAATAATGCCGAAGCATTTGCATGCACCAAGAAAGATAAGGGGAAGGCTAAAGTTAGTGAAGTGGCTTTTGATGATCCTTAAGATAAAAAGAAGGAGCCAAAGGTTGTTGAAAAAACAACCGTTGAAAAGATAGAGACGTCTGATGTTGAGAAAATGATTGGACCTAAAAAAGAAATTTGAGAAGAAATTAAAAATCAAAGAGATGTCCGAGATCGATAAACTATTTGAACAAGATAAGGAGGTCCCTTATAAGTTCAAGATGCCTTCCTTCGCTAGGTACAATGGTACTAGAAATTCTCATCTCCATGTGAAGCAGTACATCACTGCTATGCAGTCTGCCCGAGCTACTAAAGCTCAAACTCTAAGATATTTAATGTTCTCATTTCAACACCTTGAGGAAAGTACTCAAAAAGATTGGGACATGTTGTACAAGGCTTTCATTCAACAATATGGGTGCAATGTCAAGCTAGAAGTAACCTTGATGGAGGCAGAAACCATTAGGCAAAGACCAAATGAGAATTTGTAGACTATGTGAAAAGATGGAGAAATAAGGCTGCACTTCTCAAAAGGAGGCCTGATGAGTCGGACAAAATCAGGATGATAGTCAGAGGCATCCTGCCCAACCTCTGTGAAAGGTTATCTCATACCCTTATAAGGGACTTCAAAGACCTTTACCACGTTGGTTTGCAAATCGAAGAGTGGAAAAGGGAGAAGAACCTCTTTTTAGCAAGAAGGAATGAGAAAGAGAATTATCAGCCTAGCAATCAAAGTACACAAAAGGAAGCTGATGTTAATGCCACTAGTCAAGGAGGATTGAGGTAGTTTTTAGAATTAGGGAAGCCGTTGTCTTGGGTTCATAATAAGCTACAAAAGAAGGGATTGTTATAACCCTTGACTCCTCGTCCTTTGCCTAATCCTCTTCCACCTAACTTTGATACTAATGCATTTTGCTGATTCCATCAAAGGCCTGGACACGAAATGGACAACTGTATGAAGTTAAGGCATGAGATCCAAAATTAATTGATAATGGAAAGTTGCTTGAGCCGAACAAGCCAATACCAAAAGTAATCCTCTACCTAGTGTAGACCCTTAATTTTTTACCAAGTCCGGTCAGTTATTTTTTATAGTCCAAAATAATTTTTGTGGTATTTTAATCTTTATTTTAGTTAAAAATGGTGAAGTGAATAAAAATAAAAATAATAAACAAATAAAAAATAATAATAAACAAATAAATAAAAATAGAAATAAAAATAAAAATCGGTGACAAATTCATTGGAAGAAATGGCCTGCAACCAATTTCTCTGGCACGCTCGACGCTCGCACCTCGCCTCGCAGTCCGACGCAGTTTTCGCCAGCAAAATTTTTTCAACGTAATTTTTTTCGAAACAAAATTCAATTTGGTTTCAGTTTTCTTTTCCTAATTAATGATAGTTTCCATAAACAACAAAAATTAAGCTTCCAAAATTTCCTATAAATAACACTAAAAAAGACACAGAAGGTGGATTAACAACAAGGGAACAACTAAAAAACTTTGGAACGATCGAACTAGGAGAAATCTTTGGCTGTAAAACGATCGAACTTTTTAGAGGAGAATAAGCAAGCAAGCAATAAATCCATCAAAGGCAGCCATATTTTCTTTGTCCTTGTTCATCCAAGAAGCAATTTTTGGTGGAACCAACAAACGAAGGTTTGAATATCTAATCTTTTCTTTTTACAATAGCTTCAATCATTAAATTGGTTCTTTAGATTTTGAAAACCTTAATTCGTTTCTTTGTTTTCCAAAAACTTTATAAACTCTAAATTATTTTCTTCAATTCCAAAATCAAGACAGGAATCCCAAACTAGCTAATCTAAACCCTAAGTGTTCTTAAACCCTAATTCCCTTAAAATCTTAAACCCTAGTTTTTCTTAACCCTAATCCTTAGAACCTTAAAACCTTATAAACCTAAATATTAAAATTCAACACAGTAAGCCTAAAAACAACAATCCAGTAGCTAATAATGATAAACCTAATGTTTTAATATCCAAACCCTAATTTCATGATTTTACCCCTCAAACCCTAATTTGGTTAATCAAAGAACCTTATCAATCTCTTAAATTATAAAACCTTAATCCATTTCAATTCCCTTAAAACTTATAGTAGCCTAAACCAATAAATTCCAAAGCCCTAAATATTAATTAAAGAACTTTAAATGAGAAACAGTAACCCTAACTTATATCTTTACTTACCTTATTTGATTATATAGTTTATTATATGCTTTAATTTATTTAAGTTCAATGCTTAGTTTATTTAAATTATCATGGATGAATGTTTATATTTTGATTGATGTTTAATATCTTTGATTAATGATTTATTTATGATGAATGATTATTTACCTTTATCGATTTATTTTGATTTTCAAATGTTGTAAGAGGTATGTTTTCTCTTTGTGGGTACCTCATTAGTTAAATATCATGTAATTTAAATAGCTTTTATATTTTAAACCAATGTAAAGGACATGTTTCTACCATTTGGTGGGTGTCCTATTAGTTTAGACATGGGTGATGTAAGGGCATGTTTCCATCCTCGGATGAGTGTCCATTTATTTATTTTGCTTGGACATTATTTTTTAATATATCGATGCCTTATTTTAATTGTTGTGTGTAATATGGATAATATTGTTATATTTAAGAATTTTATAATATTAAGACTTGTAAAGGAGGCCGGTTCCAATGAACCAGGCGTTGTGGGAGTACTAAGCCATTTCTCACCTTCCCCACACGTACCCAACTTTCCAAACCCATTAGGGGGTTGGGGATTCCTTAGGAATCGAGTCATCCACCCTTTTCTTTTTCCCGGCCCATTCGGGTGGCGACTCTATTTTCTCCGAACTTAGGTCTGTGTTCTCTAAGGCCTCGACCTTAAACAGTGCCAAAGTCGCAAGAACCATTCCGCCGAGGGTGGGGGTGAAAATTCCCGCTCGTAGTGGCAACTCTACTGGGGACAAGAGAAGTTGATTTCGTTGATCTTTATATTATTCTATTCTTTCTTATAATGATATTATCCATTGCGTCATATTAGATTGCATCATGTGCATGAGTTAGGACGCCCGTGGTACCCGTGTTGTGTTATGTAAGGGATACCATACTTTCACTCAAGGTATAGAGATCGAGCATGGCATAACCACTCATAGCCTCGTGCCATTTGGTAAATACTTGCTATGGGAACCTAAGCCAAATCTATTTTTTCTAAAATCAAAATACTTTTGCTACCCAAATACTAAGCCCAAAATCCATTTTTTCTAAAATCTTTTTACAATGGGCTTATAAACAAAATTATGTTACAAAGATCTTGCAAATTATTTGGGTCAATTACGAAATACCAAAAATCAATTGTGAGCCTAGTTTATACTAAGAATAATTAACCATGGGCTTGTTTTTAGCATGAATCATTAGTTACTTTTTTCAAGTGAGAAATCTATTTATAATAAACCTCTTAATTTGGTTTTAATCCAATATGGCATAAAAGCTACTATAGTTGATTGAATGGATTAAAACCTAATTAATGGGAGTTATCATGAACTGATTTTCATCTTTGAAAATATAACTATTGGTTGAAACGCTTGAGGGAAATATTCAAAAACAAGATACCCCATATTGGTATTTTGTTAACCATATACCCAGGAAAAGAGACTCGTCATTCGTGTGTGGATGTTATAAGGTTGGAAGGAACGTCCTAATTATCTTTCTTTGTTGATTGTTTGTGCATACATGCATACTTGCATACATTTGCATCTCATATCGTTGATCCTCTCTGGCTCATAGCCCAGGATTACAATTGTTCAAAAGCTTACAACAATTTGACTTACACCGGAGATGAAGTATCTAGCAACGACTCAATCTCTTTTTCACTAAAAGCAATGGAGCCCGAACAAATTCAAAGAATGGTGGATGAAGCCCTCAATGCCAAAATGGAAGAAATAAAAGTGGCCCTAGCTGAGACCATGAAGAACCAATTGACTGCAATTTTAGATAGTTACGCCGAAGCATCTGCTAGCACCAAGAAGCCAAGGGACAAAGGGAAGACTAAAGTTGGTGAAGTCATTTTTGATGATGAAAAGGTGATCATTGATGATGATGATGATTGGGCTCAATACTACCAAAATCCTCAAGGCAAGAAGAAAGAACCGAAGATTGTTGAAAGATCAGCTATGGAGAAAACCAAAACTTTTGATGTTGAAAAGATGATTGCGGGCTTATAAAGGAAATTTAAGAAGAAACTAAAAACCGAAGAAATGTCTGAAGTTGACAAATTATTTGAGCTAGATGAAGAAGTTTCGTACAAGTTCAAGATGCCATCTTTTGCAAAGTTTGATGGAACCGAAAATTCTCATCTCCATGTGAAGCAATATATCACTGCCATGCAATATGCCCGAGCTACTAAGGCTCAAACTCTAAGGTATTTTATGCTCTCATTGGACCCTGTTGTCCAAAATTGGTTCAATACCATAGATGATGGAACACAAAAGAGTTGGGATTTGCTATACAAGGCCTTCATCCAACAATATGGATACAATGTTGAAATGGAAGTTACCTTAATGGAAGTTGAGTCCATTAGGCAAAGGCCAAATGAGAATTTTGTGGACTATGTGAAACGATGGAGAAATAAGGCCGCTTTGCTAAAGAAAAGGCCCGGTGAATCTGATCAAATAAGGATGATCGTGAGAGGCGTCTTGCCCAATCTCCGTGAAAGGATGTCTCACACCCTTATAAGGGATTTCAAAGATCTTCTCCAAGCTGGTCTACAAATTGAAGAGTGGGAAAGGGAGAAAAATCACTTTTCAATAAGAAGGAATGAGAAAGGGAATTATCAGCCTAGCAATCAAAGCACGCAAAAAGAAGTTGATGTTAATGCGACTGGTCAAGGAAATAAAAGACAATTCTCAGAATTGGGGAAACCTTTATCTTGGGTTTTTAGCACGCTGCAAAAAAAAGGGTTGTTACAACCGTTAGCTCCTCGACCGTTACATAATTCACTACCCCAAACTTTAATGCCGAGGCCTTCTATCAATTTCATCAAATGTGAGGGCATGAAATAGATAAATGTGCTCGTCTAAGGCATGAGATCCAAGATTTGATTGATAGTGGTAAGCTACCTGAGCCAGACAAGCCCAACACCAAGAACAACCCTTTGCCTAAATTTGGAAGAATGCCACCACCAGCAACTTTCATGGTAGGAAAAGGATTGGAAGAGGATTTTGTTTTATCATCCTTTCAAGATGGGAATGTTGAAGATGTGAAAGGAAAAGAAGCTTAACTCAACAAACTTTCCTTAGCTTGAATGCTGCTTTTCAATTTTACTTTCTTTAATATTTAATTTGAACAATTATGTTTTTCAAATTTAAATTTGTTTGAATAAATCACTTTCATCAAAATTTTTGTTGGTCTTTGTTCATTTTGGTGCTCAACCAATGAGGGAATCTATCTTGATGATTCATGAATTAATATATTTATGCATCATGACTTGAATGACTTTACTGGATGAGGGAATTGCTCTATAGCATTGAGTTGTGTATGCTTGCTTAGAGAGGGCTCCTGCATAATTACCTTTGTCTGGGTCCTAGTCAGTCTTAGAACATGGTTAGACAAACTTTCAAGGCGAAATTGAACTCTTCTTATTTAAGGGAGAGATGATTTAGGCATTATTTGATAAGCCAACAACTAGTATCCACCCAATTAAATATCAATCCCTAGTTGTCCCTTTGAGCCTTAATAAAATTTTAGCTTTCTTTTCATTGGCATATAATCCCAACAACCTACCCTGAGTTGTTGTGATACTTTTGACAAGTCTTATGATCACTAAGGTAAAGGGGCAAGAAGATCAAAGAAAGGAATGCATAGCCAAGACCATAAGGCTAGTTGAAGTTTTCAAGACCGTAAGGATAGTTGAAGTTCACCTAGTATCTCTAATCTATCAAGACAACATCAGAGTAACAAATGATTTATCCTTGTTAAAGGAGATTTATGTCACTCCACTCATCCATTATTAGAAATACAAGTTGGTACAAATAAGATAACTCTGTTTGAGCTAGAACAAAAAAAAAGAGAACAAAAGAACAAAAGAAAAAAGAAGAAGAAAAAAAGAAGAAAAAGGAAAAAAGGACAAAAGAAAAAAAAAGAAAAGAAAAAAAAAGAAAGATAAAATTTAAAAAAGGCGGTTCAGAAAGTCAATGGAGTTCTCTTTTACCTAAAACAACAAAAGGCTTCCATTTTCTTTATAAGGAAAGTTTGGCTTGAATTGGTCCAACTCAACCAAAAATTCAATCAAAATCAGAGGAAAAGGAGAAAAACCATCTAGTTCTTTAAAGTTTTGTACTTGATAGTCCTACAAGGAAGAAGGACAAAATGATAAAATGCCTAAAGAAAGGGAAGAGTAAGAAAAATAAAAAGAAAGAAAAGGGAGAAGAAGAAAAGAAGTGAATTTGGGTACCAAACTTTTTGCAAGGGCAAAAACTATCCTAATCAAGATTCAGATTAATGATAAGAAGATAGACAGAATTTAGAGTCTAGCAAGATTGCTCCCAGTTGCCTAAAGTTCAAACAAGAAATTTGTAGTGTGAAGGTTTGTCTATTGTGTCACATCGGCTCCCACTTACAAATGGCCTTCATTTAAACCCGTGTCCCTTATAGACCCCATTTCAAGTCTATCAAAGATCTGTTGATCTCTCTTGGTAGGTAGAGTCTATTAGTGGAGATAGTTTGGATGAGCATACATATGAGATAGACAATATTTAAACTCAATGAGACCTTTAACCAAATAATGTGTATGTGCCTATCTGAAGTGCAACAATTCTTACTTAAATAGTAATGATTTTCGAGTTCAGTGCGGTGACTAGGGTTGTCATGTTATAGATATGTTAATTTGAAAAAATCAAGTCCTAAGGTACATTGACATTAATTTGGCAAAAGCCAACATTTGATTTCAAAATCAAAATTCAAAAAATAAAAAAAAATATTTTTGTCATACAAAGCCTTCATGTTAAGGGGAGTATGTTGAACTATCAAACCTCGAAGAACACATTGGGCAAAGGAAATACTGGCAAGGTCATGAAGAAGCTACCAACTAACTTGCTGAATCATAATTTAAAATGGATGTATCTCTACTGTTTAGGGCCTCCATTATTCATATTTCCAACATCTTGAAGATAAAAGCCATAAATGTGAAGTAGCCTGTCATTCCAGTGCAAGAAATGAACGAGCATCTCAAAGGAGTCAATGAGAACACTTCTGCTGAACACCTCGGTCTGTGGGTCAATGGAACGACTGTAAGTATCATGCATGCATATCATGCATACCTGAGTATATCACATCGCACTTTCTTGTCTTGTATTGTCTATTCTTTATTAAGGTGAACAGCAAACACCCTGTGAAGTAAACAAATCAAAAGAACATATCAAATTAGGGGGGCATGGAAAGCCCATTGCTTGAGAAAGCTCCAGTAATCTTGCAAAGGGAAGAAATACGTGCTTGTGCGAAGAACTAGACAACAAAAACATCAATAAAAGCTTACATGGAAAAAATCTTTGGTTTGAGCCTACACAGGGGGCAAAGTTTCTCCTTTTCAAATTTTAAGTTTATGCATGAACAAAATATTTTGACTCACTTCTAATATTTTACCACGCATGGGGGCAAGGAGAAGATATGAGGGCCAACTAAAAATAGCTGAATTTTTGTGAAAGGAAGAACAAAAGAATGGAACAACAAGTTAAGCCAGAATCCTCAACTAATAAAAGGTCAATAAAATCGAATTCAAATCTCGAGTCAAAGTACCCAGTCACAGGTCAGAGTATCCAAATCCAGTTAAGATCGAGTATCCAAATCCAGTTAGGATCAAGTATCCCAATCCAATTTAGGATCGAGTATCCCAATCAAATTTAGGATCGAGTATCCCAATCCAGTTAGGATCGAGTATCCAAATCCACTTTAGGATTGAGAATCCAAATCCAGTTAGGATCGAGTATCCCAATCTAATTTAGGATCGAGTATCCAAATCCAGTTAGGATTGAGTATCCAAATCCAATTTAGGATCAAGTATCCAAATCCAGTTAGGATCGAGTATCCAAATCCACTTTAGGATCGAGAATCAAAATCCAGTTAGGATAAAGTATCCCAATCCAATTTTGGATCGAGTATCCCAATCCAAATTAGGATCGAGTATCCAAATCTAGTTAGGATCGAGTATCCCAATCCAATTTAGGATCGAGTATCCCAATCCAAATTAGGATCGAGTATCCAAATCTAGTTAGGATCGAGTATCCCAATCCAATTTAGGATCGAGTATCCCAATCCAGTTAGGATCGAGTATCCAAATCCACTTTAGGTTCAATAATCCAAATCCAGTTAGGATCGAGTATTCGAATCCAATTTAGGATCGATTATCCAAATCCAATTAGGATCGAGTATCCAAATCCAGTTAGGATCGAGTATCCAAATTCAGTTAGGATCGAGTATCCAAATCCAATTTAGAATCGAGTATCCAAATCCAGTTAGGATCAAGTATCCAAATCCACTTTAGGATCAAGAATCCAAATCCAGTTAGGATCGAGTATCCCAATCCAATTTAGGATCGAGTATCCAAATCCAGTTAGGATCGAGTATCCAAATCCAATTTAGGATCGAGTATCCAAATCCATTTAGGATCGAGTATCCAAATCCAATTTAGGATTGAGTATCCAAATCCAGTTAGGATCGAGCATCCAAATCCAGTTTAGGATCAAGTATCCAAATCTAGTTTATGATCTAGTATCCGAATCCAGTTTTAGATTGAGTATCCAAGTCTAGTTTAGGATCGAGTATCCAAATCTAGCTCGGGTCCAGAACCCAAATTTTTCTTAGGTCCAAAACCTAAAATCTTTTCTAAGTCCAGAACTTAGCTTGGGTCCAGAACCCAAATTTTTCTTAGGTCCAGAACATAAAATCTCTTCTAAGTCCAGAACTTAACTCGGGTTCAGAACCCAAAATTACCCTTAGGTCCAGAACCTAAAACTATTCTTTGAGTCCAGAACTCAAACCAGGTCCATAAACCAAAACCTTAACCATCTCAAAAATGAAGTCTTATTGCTTTTCACTCTCTTTTACTAAAGTCTCAGATCGTTCAAGCAAGGGACAAACTGTAGACCCTTAATTTTTGACCCAGTCCGGTCCGTTATTTTTTAAAGTCCAAAATAATTTTTGTGGTATTTTAATCTTTATTTTAGTTAAAAATGGTGAAGTGAATAAAAATAAAAATAATAATAAATAATAATAATAATAAACAAATAAATAAAAATAAAAATAAAAATTGGCGACGAAAAAATCGATAATGAAAAAATTCATTGCCGAAAGCGTTGGACGAAATGGCTAGCAACCAATTTCGCTGGCACGCCTGACGCTCGCACCTCGCCAAGCAGCTCGACGCAGTTTTTGCCAGCAAAATTTTTCCGACGCAATTTTTTTCAAAACCAAATTCAATTTGTTTCGGTTTTTTTTTCCTAATTAATGATAGTTTTCATAAACAACTAAAATTAAGCTTCCAAAATTTCATATAAATAACACTAAAAAAGACATAGAAGGTGGATTAACAACGGAGGAACAACTGAAAAACTTTGGAATGATTGGACTAGGAGAAATCTTTGGCTGTAAAATGATCGGACTTTTTAGAGGAGAATAAGCAAACAAGCAATCATATCCATCAAAGGCAGCCATCTTGCTTTTGTCCTTGTTCATCCAAGAAGCAATTTTTGGTGGAACCAACAAACGAAGGTTTGAATATCTAATCTTTTTTCCTTATAGTAGCTTCTATCATTAAATTGGTTCTTTTGATTTTAAAAACCTTAATTCGTTTCTTTGTTTTCCAAAAATCCTAAAATTACTTTTCTATTTCTTCTAAAACCTAAGAACCCTAATCTATTTCTTCAAAATCTTAAAACCCTAATCTACTTTCCAACTTTCCAAAACTTTAACTCATTTTATTAATTCTCAAAACCCTAATCTGCTTTCCAATTTTTCAAAACCTTAAAACACTAAATTGATCCTTTTATTTCCAAAAACCCTAAAAAATGTATTTTCTGTTTCCTAAAAACCTTAAATCGTCTTGCCAATTTTCAAAAACTTTATAAACTCTAAATTATTTTCTTCAATTCCAAAATCAAGACAGGAATCCCAAACTAGCTAATCTAAACCCTAAGTGTTCTTAAACCCTAATTCCCTTAAAATCTTTAACCCTATTTTTTCTAAACCCTAATCCTTAGAACCTTAATACCTTATAAACCTAAATATTAAAATTCAACACATTAAGCCTAAAAACAACAATCCAGTAGCTAATAATGATAAACCTAATGTTTTAATATCCAAACCCTAATTTCATGATTTTACCCCTCAAACCCTAATTTGGTTAATCAAAGAACCTTATCAATCTCTTAAATTATAAAACCTTAATCCATTTCAATTCCCTTAAAACTTATAGTAGCCTAAACCAATAAATTCCAAAACCCTAAATATTAATTAAAGAACTTTAAATGAGAAATAGTAACTCTAACTTGTATCTTTACTTACCTTATTTGATTATATAGTTTATTATATGCTTTGATTTATTTAAGTTCAATGCTTGGTTTATTTAAATTATCATGGATGAATGTTTATATTTTGATTGATGTTTAATATCTTTCATGAATGATTTATTTATGATGAATGATTATTTACTTTTATCGATTTATTTTGATTTCCAAATGTTGTAAGAGGTATGTTTCCACTTTGTGGGTACCTCATTAGTTAAATATCATGTAATTTAAATAGCTTTAATATTTTAAACCAATGTAAAGGACATGTTTCTATCGTTTGGTGGGTGTCCTATTAGTTTAGACATGGGTGATGTAAGGGCATGTTTCTATCATTTGGTGGGTGTCCTATTAGTTTAGACATGGGTGATGTAAGGGCATGTTTCCATCCTCGGATGGGTGTCCATTTATTTATTTTGCTTGGACATTATTTTTTTAATATATTGATGTCTTATTTTAATTGTTGTGTGTAATATGGATAATATTATTATATTTAAGAATTTTATAATATTAAGACCTATAAAGGAGGCTAGTTCCAATGAACCGGGAGATGTGGGGGTGCTGGGCCATTTCTCACCTTCCCCACACGTACCCAACTTTCTGAGCCTATTAAGGGGTTAGGGATTCCTTAGGAATCGAGTCATCCACCCCTTTCTTTTTCTTGGCCCATCTGGGTGGCAACTCCATTTTCTCCGGACTTAGGTCTGTGTTCTCTAAGGCCCCTAGCTTAAACAGTGCCGAAGTCGCAAGAACCATTCCATCGGGAGTTGGGGCAAAAATCCCCACTCACACCTAGGTTTAACAGAGTGCCACCACCAACAACTTTCATGGTAGGAAGAGGATTGGAGGAAGATTTTGTCTTATCCTCTTTTCAAGATGGGAATATTGAAGATGTGAATGAAGAAGAAGATTAACTCAACAAACTTCCCTTGGCTTATTTGTTTTTCTTGTTTTATTTTCTTTATTTGGTGCTTTATGGAACAATCATGTTTTCCAAATTTAAAGTTGTTTGAATAAATTACTTTCATTAAAATTGTTATTGGTCTTTGTTCATTTTGGTGCTCAACCAATGAGGAATCTAGCTTGATGATCATAAATTAATGTGTCTAGGCATCATGATTTGAATGACTTTACTAGATGAGGGAATTGCTCTATAGCATTTAGTTGTGTATGCTTACTTAGAGAGGGCTCCTGTATAATGACCTTTGTCTAGGTCCTAGTCAGTCTTAGAACATGCTTTGACCGACTTTCGAGGCAAAATTGAACTCTGATTATTTAAGAGAGAGATGATTAAGGCATTGTTTGACGAGCCAACAACTAGTATCCACCCAAGTAAATATCAATCTCTAGTTGTCCCTTTGAGCCTTCATAAAATTTTAGCTTTCTTTTCATTGGCTTACAAATCCCAACAACCTACCATGAGCTGATGTGATACTTTTGACAAGTCTTATGATCACTAAAGTGAAGAGGCAAGAAGATCAAAGAAAGGAATGCATAGCCAAGACTGTAAGGATAGTTGATGTTATCAAGACCATAAGGGTAGTTGAAGTTCACCTAATATGTAACATCCCAAAATATGCCTTAGAAGTTTTGAAGTAATTATTGTTGAATTTGGATTTAAGGTATATGAAAAATTGAAAAGAGAAAAGAATTAAAGAGAGAGTGTATATGTTGTATATATGGAAATATATATAACATATACAAGTCAAAATGTGAAGTCAAAAGATGATTAGTTAATGATTTTAAATTAATTAAGTTAATTAAGTGGAATTTGAGTGAGTGGAAGTGGATGGAGATATTTAGAATATTTTAATATTAAATGCTTGGAGGAGAGGGTTTTGAGGAGATAGTGGGTGAGAATTTGACTTTGTCTTCTTTGCTTTCTTCTTTCTTTCTTTCTTCTTCGTGGTTCACCTCCCTTTTCTTTTCTTTTCTTTGTTTTGGCCGGCACTCCATAGCAAGAGAGCAAGAGAGAGATTTGATCTTCCAAGCTCAAGATTGAAAGAAGTTTTCAAGTGATCAAGTTGGATATTTAAGAGTTTCTTCATCCTTGGTAAGTTTTCCACTTGATTCTTTGATTTTCTTTGAGTTTGTGAGTTGAGGTTGTGTTTGTTTGATTATGGTGTGCTTAAGAGTGTTTGATTCAGTTGATTTTGGAATTTTGGGTTGGATTGAAGGAAAGAGTAAGTTTGTAGGAAGAAAAGTGTTGTGGTTGTGTTTTGGGTTTGTAGTGATGATTATAGTTTTGTGTTTGATGTATGCTTTGGGTTGTTTTGGTGTTTTTGCAAGTTTGTTATGATTTTTGGGTGTGTTTAGTTAAGTTTGTTTGAAGTGGAAAATGGTGGAAGTAAGAGGATTTTTGGATGTGAGGTTGTTGTTGCCGGAATCTGTAATTTTGGCCTGACACGCCCATGAGCACGGCCAAGTCTTTAGGCATGTCAATGGTTCTGTATTGCAGTAGCATTTACACATCCAGTGACACGCCCATGTCACTGAGCGTGTCATAGCTACTGTGTTGGTGAATGTTTGACACGGCCATGAACACGTTCGTGTTGTTGGACGTGTCAATGTTTCTGTGAGATAGAATGTATTACACGTTCAGTGACGCGCCCGTGGTTCTGAACGTGTCAAAGCTTCTGTGTTGTGCCCATGTTGTTGAGCGTGTCATGTGTAGAGTTTGCCCTAGTTGGTTTTTAGCCTTACTATTTCATGTGTATTTCTAAGTGAGTGTGTATGATTACCTTTGGTTTAGGTGTTGAAGAAGTTGAATTGCCCTAACCTAAGTGTTGAGGATTCTTGGAGGAGGGAGTGTATAGATTGGTGTGAGTTGGTTTTGAGGTAAGTACAAACTACATTATTGCATACCTTTATATGACCTTGAGACTTAACACATTTGATTGTAAATGTGTTAAGAAATCTATTGCATTGTTGATGCATGTTAATAATGTTATGTTTTGCATAATGTGAACTTTGTGGAATATATGTTGAAGATTCTAAAGTTATGATGATGTAATGAAAAAGGAAATAGGAAATGTGAAAGATATGATGATATGATGATAATTCAAAAGGTATGTGCAATGCAATTGATTTTGATGAATTATTTTAATGTGAATTGAGATATAATGAGTTGTGAAGCCAATGTGATTGGTTATGATGATTCAAATGAAATAAATGGGGCATGTTTGCCTAGATGATGATATTCAATGCAATTAATTATGTATACTCTATTGATGAGATATGAAGCCATGGATGTTGGCTATAATGATAATGAAGCAAATGAGATGATTGAGGCATAATTGCCTAAATGATGATGAGGAAATGAGAATGAAATTTATAAATGAATTGTGTGTCTAATGTGTTATTCAATTTTCAGAGTTCTGGGTTTGGAGGCATGCCTATGAATCACTGGATAGGTGAAAAGACCGGGTCGTAAGCCGATTCCAGTTGAGAAATGTGAAATATGATGTTTTTGGGGTGAAAAGACTGGGTCGTAAGCCTCAAAAACAGTAACAGTCTTGCCGGGTTGAGGATCTTCTCGGTTTTATCCTGGTTGAGGTCCAAGAGACTGGGTCTGTTACAGGTAACAGTCTTGCCGGGTTGAGGATCTCCTCGAGTTTAGCCGGGTTGAGGTCCAAGAGACTGGGTCTGTTACACTATCCATGGATATATATATATATATGTATCGCCTACGGGCTTGATGATTGTGATTATAGACCAAAGCAGTAACTCTGAACTTTGAATAACATATCAGTGTCTTGTGGGCCCATGCTTGTCTTTGTTTTCAATGTGATTTATGAATGATGAAATAAATAAATAATGAGATTCTTGAGAATTGTATATATGTTTGAAGGTATGACATTTGCATTTCATTATAGTATAATATTATTGTAGTTTGTACCACTAAGCCTATGGCTTAGCGCGATTGTGGTTCGTTGCGCAGGTGACAGAGTAGAACCAGAGAGTTCAGCTAGACTGAGTCGAGTCTAGATTCTGAAGAGTTGATAGAGGACTTAAAGATCAAAGACTAACTGCCAAACATGTATAAATTTTATGTTTTGTAAAACTTCAGTTTTGATGTATATGTATTTGTAAATATTGTTATATTTTCCGCTGTGTATTGAATAAATGTTTTATTTACTGTGTTTCAAAAGATAACTTAAATGTTTTGAGTTTGCTTCTCTTATTGTAAAAGAAGTGAGTCGTTTGTTTAGTAAACCGTGGCATTCCTATATTCAGTATACGTATATTACGATCGTAATAGCATGCTGTGTACGTATATGGGGTATAGGGGTGTTACATAATATCTCTAATCTATCAAGACAACATCAAAGTAACAAATGATTTATCCCTATTAAAGAAGATTTATGTCACTCTACTCATCTGTAACACCCCCATACTCTATATAAGTACTGTACATATACCTGGTATACATACAATACGTATGTAAAGTATAAGAATGTCACTTTTCGTTTCACTTTAAAAACCTTTAGTCAAGTTCAAGCAATATAACATTAAATTAAAGATCATTTATGAAAAGCATTGTTCTTATAAAAATACAACATAATTAAATTCATATATGTATGCATCACCTTCTAGTTGGTCTCGAGACACTCTTACCCTTCTCGTGGCATCACATCTAGACTTCCGGATCAACCGCATAAATACCTGCGCGATTAAACATCCGTGCTAAGCCCGAGAGCTTAGTAGTACAATTAAATAATAAAAATACACTTTAACAAAATTATCATACCTCATATGTTTAGCATTATGTTTTATTGTTCTCTTACCATGTTTTCCTTTCTCAATGCATTCTTCATAAGTTCTCACTAATCTCATATACATAAACATATACATTAGTTCAACCAATTACCATTCGAAAACCTATTCAACACCTTTACGAACACAATGCTCACAAATTCAACATTCATATACATTTTACACATCATATAACATTTTCACCAACTCCAACCCATCACTAATAATCACAATCATTATATCAATACACATATTATACATCATACTAATCATGAATCACATTTCCAATGGAGACAACCATAGATCTAATTACTTATTTAATTCAACATTTGCATATCACATTAACAACAAAGACAGACTCGGGCCCAACAAAACACTAATATGTTATTCAAAGTTCAGAGTTACTGCTTTGGTCTTATCAATATACTCAAGCCCGTAGGCGAAACACATATATCTCTATCCATGGATAGGGTAACAGACCCAGTCTCTTGGACCATCAACTCAACATCTTGAGGAGATCCTCAACCCGGCAAGACTGTTACCTGTAACAGACCCAGTCTCTTGGACCATCAACCCGACTAAATCGAGGAGATCCTCAACCCGGCAAGACTGTTACCATTCATATATTTCATATTCACAATTGTCATAATGTAACAGACCCAGTCTCTTGGATCTCAATTCAACTCAAAATGAAGAGATCCTCAACCCGGCAAGACTGTTACCTTTAATTTTATAGGCATGCCTCCAAATCCAGAACTCTGAAACTTGAATCAACATATTAGACACGAAATCATTCCATTTATAACTTTATACATTTCTTTCACAATTCATTTCATTCTCATCAATTAGGCACTATGCCTCATTTATCACAATTGAATTATCATAGCCAATCACAATGGCTTCATGTCTCATTTAAATCACCATAGCCAATTCCCATGGCTTCATATATCATTTATATTTCAATTCATATCATAGCTTTTCATCTTTCAAATACACAATCATTTATCTCAGATATTACACATGTCATATAACATCATTATCAATCACAATTACATCACATCTTATTTGGTCTCAATTCACATTAGAATACTTCATTATTTACATATTCATAATCAAACACATTTAACATTCATCAAGAATGATCATCATTGATATACATATATATAATTTATCCTATTCTTAGATTTGGAATCCTCAACATACATTTGTTTCATATATATATGAAGTATAGATTCAACAAAACCCTTGGAGGATCCAACAATACAAGAATAATCAAGAATAAGAATCATTAACTAACCAATTGGAGGGACACGGCCAGCATCACTTGAGGGACACGGCCAAGCTTGTGGCCGTGTCTCTCAACCCTAATTGGCAGTAGTGAACACGGGCATGCGACACGGCCGTGTCTCTCAACACAAATTCAGGCATTAGGTGACACGGGCAAGGGACACGGCCAAGCTTGTGGCCGTGTCTCTCAACCAAGAATCACAGTAGCTAACACGGCTAGGGGACACGGCCGTGTCTCTCCACAAAAATCGGACAGTAACAAACACGGGCAGAGGACACGGCTGAGACTGTGACCGTGTCTCTCCCAAAATCAATTCATCACATCCAATTTTCCTTGACTTGGCCGTGTCTCTCCTTGTTTTTGGCCGTGTCTCACATGAATTGCATCCTAAACATGTCCAAATCTTCTTTGGTTACACTAACTCACATTATACACCTATATAACATGATTCCAATGGACATAATCAACATTATTAACACAATTACTAATGAATATGTATTAAGCTTACACATCACATGAAGCATGAAATAAAGTAATTTGTACTTACCATAAGAACCACTCACAAATCTATTCCCCTTTATCTTCCAATAACTCTTCATCACTTAGCAATCCACTTCTTCACAACATAATTCAAATCATCAAAATACCAATTTCCCACATATATCAACTTTAATCCTTCATTAACATCATCATCACACCAACCATATCAAATCCCAAACTCAAACAATGAAAATCAACTCAAAGAAATGAATACTTACTTGAATCCTTTGTCAAATCTTCATCT
Source organism: Garcia nutans (assembly GCA_947685225.1). Lineage (NCBI taxonomy): Eukaryota > Viridiplantae > Streptophyta > Magnoliopsida > Malpighiales > Euphorbiaceae > Garcia > Garcia nutans. The sequence goes on along the minus strand of CANTUV010000024.1, from coordinate 5,667,364 downwards.
CTATCTTCAATCCTCTTGAAATCCTTAAGAAATTTGGTATATAAATCACATATCTCTCTCTCTCTCTCGTCCAAGCAGCAAGAAGAAAACGAAGAAGAAGGAGCAGAAGAGGAAAGAAGTTTCTACTTCTCTCCTTCGTTCTTATCATATATATATATAATAATAATAATAATAATAATAATAATAATAATAATAATAATAACACTTTAAATCTCCACCACATAATCTTTCTTTGACTTTCTTCTTCTCTTTTCTTTTTGTCCTTATTACTATTATTATTATTAATTAATTATACAAATATATATATATATAATTCACTTTCCCTACACCATATTATATCCCATGTATATGTGATGTTTATGTATATGTCTTATATATTATCTTTATATTTCCCATATATACATATACATCAAATCCAAATACAACAACATTAACTCCAACACTCTTAGGGTATATTCCGGGATATTACAATTCTCTCCCCCTTAAATAATTTCGTCCTCGAAATTATCCAGTACAATAACAACCCATTTATAATAAATCACTATCTTAATTTTTATCAAATCACATAACTTATACTCTTCCCTTTTAAGTCAATCATAACTCATCATAATATCCTTCCAATGAATTTTCTTTTATACAATAATCAACTCATCTTATAGTCTATATATATTCCATTCATCTATTACATACAAGATATACATATCACTTCATCTCTTTATAAATAATCTCTTAACTTTAACCTTGGAAATTATTGAATTATATTATACTATTGCTTATCTTGTCATTACAATCACTTTTGAAAATAGCCATTTATCAAACCTTGACTAGTAACAATCTTTCCATTTTGTTTACACTTAAATCTTTCTTTATTATATTTCACTTAACATTAATAGTGATACACCCACTTTAAACTTACTTAACAGATAATCAATTTTTTTTTCTTTTATCATCACTATTTACAACTGATATGACTTTATTTATTCATATCCCTTCACTTTATAAATTTTTCCATCATATACATTATAATGTAAATTTTTATACTCTTAGTGCAACTATACATATTAAATCTTAATAATGATTCATAATCTTAACGCAGCTTAGACCATTTAATTTATCTATCACAAAATATCCATACTTCAATCCTATTCAATTCCAACCAACAAGTAACTTATTCGAATTTATCACTAGATTTCACATTATATATATATATCCTCATTCCAATTAATCAACTTATATCCAATTTCAGATCTCTTCAGATCCATCTTTAATCAAATTATCATTTCTACCAATTCTTATGATAATCTCATATCATGCTGATTATGTTTAATTCATTCATTTAACTTTAAACCTATTCACTTTATACCATACACATATTTAGCATAACTTTCAATCACCTTTTCGTAATTTCTCTCTTTTTAATAACTTTTCACATATCACACCATTGCTATCTTAACAGTGAGTGTTATCCATGCTTAACACATTTCCATAATTCTCTTCTTTTACCTTACGTTTCACCATTATAACCAGATTTCTAACATAAAATATTATTATCTTCTTGTATAAACACATATTTCAATCATATAAGCATTACATAATTTCTCTTTTGGTCACTTCATTTCTAATCCATTTATAATCTCTTACAATATACAAATACATAAAACGTTTCCATAAGTGGATATTTTGAAACTCTGGATATCATATGATCATCCAATTTAGTGACCACCATAACAATTTCATTGCCCAATATTACACAAGTCTATTCTTACTCTCAATTCCATCATAAAATTCATCTAATTTGTTCAAGTCATAACCTAATCTTTATTAGGTTCACTAATACATACACTATCATTCTCCATATCACTAATTCACTAATTGTACCACATATACATTCATAGATCACATTCATAATGTGATGCATATTTCTTACATATTATAATTTCATTCATATTGAAAAACTCAATTCATATCTCCTATACATGTATACACTTAATTATATGTTCTTATTTATTATCTTTAACATCTCCTACACACAACATTCAATCACATACAAATCTTACACAAATTTCATTCATTACTCCATTTCCAATTTATCTCTTCTAAAAACTTCATACATTATATTTTCTTTTTCCCCTTACAGTCTCTTATTATACACATATGCATAGAACATCTCCTCACACAAATACTTTGAGCCCATAACATTTATGATAACCAAATTCAGTTATTGCCATAACAATTTCACTGTCAAATTTTACCCAAGTCCATTTCATTTCATTTCAGCACATAATCTTTGCGTAAATTAAGGTCTAATCTATTTTAAGTCCGCTACCACATACCATATCATTTTCAATATTACTAAACATACGATTATATAAGATATAATTCATATCACATACACATTCATAAGGTGACTCACTTCTCACATTTCTTACATATTATCATCACATTCATATCGAGAAATTCATCTTACATATCCCATTCATGTACACATATAATTATATACGTATTTTTAATTCTTCTTTTACATATAATCCATACAACTTTAACATTTATTACTTTTCATTTAACAACATCATTCTCATTCTTTTGACATAGCTTATTTTATTTATTAACTCAACATATATATATATATATACTCTTTCATAATAATATTTCACAAAAATCTTAGTCACATTCCCAATGTGACATCTCTCTCACACTTGTCTTTAAATACATTTAATATATCTTCATATCCATTTTCATCCTTTCCAATCAAATGACTTAAAGTAACTCATTTTCACACACTTACTCACTTTCTTTTGACTTCAAAATAAATTCTTATACTATTAGTCACATTACTCAATTCATAATATTTCCATGTGCAATATTATCCATTTCACATAGCTCATGTATTGAATATACATTAAGCCATCAATACCCAAATAATCTTTATCAAATTCCACTAGAACTTTAACCTTTCTACTTACTACTTCACTTAAACTTCAGTTTACCAAACTCATCTTTTATTAACATCAACTTTAAAACATTATATATTTATCACAAAGCAAAATCAAATATATAATTCTCACAAGTCTTAAGCTCATTTCAAAAAAAATCTAAATATCATATATTATCACTGTTACCATGAGCTGTCACAATATTTAAACATCTCACATTTCTAACTTTGAAATCACAATATTTACATAAAGAAAAACAATACAAACTATACCAATATCATCTCTTTTTCTTTTAAACACAACCTTAGTTTTGTATACCGCAAACTTTAAATAATCACACTGTGTCCATATTAATCAATTCATTCTATATTCCACCATACTCTCTTCCTTTAAATAACATCTCTTTTCTTATTGACAATCCCACAATATTTCCTCTTTCTCATAAACCACACATAAGCTTTGTCATAAAGATATTCAAAGCGTAGAGGAAAGAGTAAATACTCAAGTCTTAATTTTATTTTCAACTCATTTTCAACTTTATTTTACAATTACCTTCCAATAATCAATACTTCAAAATTTACTTTCCGTAAGTAAACTCCCATTCTTGAAGACTCGACATCTAATGGATAAAGATCCACTTTCAAGGGTGAAGACTCGACATCTAATGGATAAAGATTCACTTTTAAGGGTGAAGACCCGATTTTCAAGGACGAAGATCCACCTTAAAGGATGAAGATCCACTTTCAAGGGTGAAGACTCAATTTTCAAGGATGAAGATCCAGTTTAAAGGATGAAGATCCACTTTCAAGGGTGAAGACCCGATTTCCAAGGATGAAGATCCAGCTTAAAGGATGAAGATCCACTTTCAAGGGTCCTTTGAATACCTGATTGCAAGGATGAAGATATAATTTCAAAGGGTGAAGACCTGATCTCCAAGGATGAAGATCCGTTTTTGAGGGTAAAGACCCGATGCCAAGGATGAAGATTCAAGGTCCAACGATGAAGATCCATTTTGAGAGTGAAGACCCACAATCCGTTAAATAATAGAACAGCCGGAGTAGCCATAATTCTCAACTGATAAAAGGTCAGTCAAACTCAGTCTTGGGTCCAAGTACCCATATTCAATCCAGTCTCGGGTCCTAGTACCCATTCTTGGGTCTAAGTACCCAAACTCAATCTAGTCTCGGGTCTAAGTACCCTCTCTTGGGTCCAAGTACCCAGTCTCGGGTCCAAGTACCAAATCAAATTCAGTCTTGGGTCCAAGTACCCAATCTCAGGTCTAAGTACCCAAATCAAATTCAGTCCCGAGTCGAAGCACCCAATCTTGGGTCTAAGTACCCAATCTCGGGTCCAAACACCCAATCTTGGGTCCAAGTATCTAATCTTGAGTCCAAGTACCTAAATCTAATTCAGTCATGGGTCCAAGTACCTAAATCGAATCCAGTCTCGGGTCCAACTATCCAATCTTGGGTCCAAGTACCCAAATCCAATTCAATCACGGGTTAAGTATCCAAATTAAATTCAGTCATGGGTCCAAGTACCCAATTAAATCTCGGGTCCAAGTACCCATCCTCATCCAAAATCTGTTCAAAGTCATGTTGCTTTTCACTCTCTTCTACTGAAGTCTCAGATCATTCAAGCAGGGGGCAAACTGGAGTCCCTTAATTTTTGACCCAATCCAGTCCGATATTTTTAAACAGTCCAAAATAATTTTTATGGTATTTTTAATAATATTTAATACTTATAGTTTTTATTTTTAATTAAAATAAAAGATATAAAAAAAGAAGAAGAAAAGATAAAAAATAAATTAAAAATAAAAATCGACGACGGAAGAATAGGCGATGAAAATTTTTCGGCGCCGAAGACGAATTGGCTTGGGCCAATTCGCCGCAGGAAAAACCTGCGGCAAAATGGCCATAGGCCAATTCCCCATAGGATATTCCTGCGGTGAACTGGCTGGTCCTCTCCCAGTGCCTGCAGCGATTTTTTTTGCCAGTGCACTTTCGCATGCCAGGCCCGCACGCGGTTTTGCCAAAACCCTATTCTACTTGGTTTTTAATTTTATTTCCTAAATGATTTTTATTTTTTTTAGCCAATTAGGATTAGGTTTATGATTTTTTTTTAAAAAATACCACATTAAAGACACAGAATGGTGGAGTTGGAAATTTTTACTTGACCTTGGACTTTTGGATTTTTTCGGCCAATCTCAAGGTTGAAAGATCAAGAGTGAGCAAACAACAAACATTCCATCAAAGGTGGCCTACACTGTCTTTATTATTGTTCAACTAGAATTCAAAGATTATAATGGAACCAACAACGAAGGTTTGAATCTCTATTTCTTTGTTTATGTTTACAGTAGCTTCATGTAATTGGATTAATTGTTTCATCATACAATTTGATCAATTATTCTACTAACCATCCAAACTTCATTTGAAACCCTAAAAATATTTCTTCAAAAACCTTAATGCTTTAATACCCATAACACATATTTTTAAAATCTACAACCCTAAATTACATTCTTCTTAAACCACAATAATCTGTTTTCTTAAAACCCTAACCAAATCTATTTTTCTTAAATCACAGTAGCTTATTTTTTTTCAAATACTTAATCTAAAAACCAATTTTTATGATTTCCAATCTTATTTTTTTAAACCCTAAATTTTAATATTATTTTCATACAACTTCTGAAACCCTAAATCCAAAACATCCATTCTTTAGATTCAAACACTAATTTATTTCAAATCTAATCTTTATATTCAAACATCCAGTAGCCATGTTATTTCTTTAAAATGTTTCTCAACTAATTAAACTAGTATATGCGAAACCCTAATTGTTAAACATAGAACCCAAGAAACCTTAATTGAAATTAAACCCTAACTTATTTTGTTAAAACCTTAATCAAATTTGTTTATTTTAATCACATAGTAGCATAATCTTTCTAAAATAATAAACCTAGCAATAATGCTAGTTCTTTAAGATTCCAAAACCCTAAATCATTTTTTTCGAATCTAAAATTCTTTAAAACCCTAATTCTAAATACCAAAACCCTATTTCCTCAAACTTTAAATCCCAAAACCCTAATTTCTTAGATCTTAAATCTTAAACATTATCTTTATTTATTTAATGAATTAAATTCTAATTTTAATTATTTATTTGATTATGTAATTTGTTATATGTTAATGATGAATGGTTTATTTTATTTTATTAATGGTTTGCTTTTAATTATAATTAGATGATTGAATATTCTTTTATTTGTCTTAGTTTTAAAATTGTAATAGGTGCGTTTCCACTTTGTGGGTACCTCATTAGTTAAATTTTATTTTATTTATTTTATTTTAAAGTTTTTGGACCAATGTAAAGGACACGTTTCCACCTTTCGGTGGTGTCCTATTTAGTTTTAGACATAGACGATGTAAGGACATATTTCCATCCTCGGATGGGTGTCCATTTATTTTCTTTGTTTGGATATTGTTTTGATTTTAATATAATGATGCTTTATCTTAATTGTTGCATGTAGTATGAATAATATTGTTATATTTAAGAATTTTATAATATTAATACCTGCAAAGGAGGCTGATTCTAATGAATCGGGCGTTGTGGGGGGGGGGTGCTGGGCCATTTCTCACCTTCCCCGCACGTACCCAACTTTTCGAACCCATTAGAGGGTTGGGGATTCCTTAGAAATCGAGTCATTCACCCCTTTCTTTTTCCAGGCCCGTCCTGGTGGCGACTCTATTTTCTCTAGGCTTAGGCCCATATTCTATAAGGCCTTGAGCCTAAACACTGTCAAAGTCGCAAGAACCATTCCACCGGGAGTGGGGGCAAAAATCCCCACTCACAGCAATATATTACTGCTATGCTATCTGCCCGAGCTACTAAGGCTGAAACTCTAAGGTACTTAATGCTCTCATTGTATCCCATTATCCAAAATTGGTTCAATACCTTGGATGATGGCATACAAAAGAGTTGGGATCTGCTATATAAGGCCTTCATCCAACAATATGGATACAATGCTGAATTGAAAGTTACTCTAATGAAGTTGGAGTCCGTTAGACAAAGGCCAAATGAAAACTTCATGGGCTATATGAAAAGATGGAGGAATAAGGCTACATTGCTCAAGAGAAGGCCTGATGAATCCGATCAAATTAGAAAGATTGTGAGAGTGGTGTTAACAAGCCTTCACAAAAGGATGTTGTATGCACTCATTCGGGATTTCAAGGACCTTTTACAAGCTGGTCTACAAATTGAAGAGTGGGAAAGAGAGAAGAATCACTTTTTAACAAGAAGGAACAAGAAAGGAAACTACCAGTCTGGTAATCAAAGCATGCAAAAGGCAATTGATGTTAATGCTACTGGCCAAGGAGGAAGAAGACAATTTTAGAATTGGGGAAACCGCTATCTTGGGTTCTCAATAAGCTTCAAAAGAAGGGATTGTTACAACCCTTAAATCCTCATCCTTTGCCTAACCCTCTCCCACCTAATTTTGACACTAAGGCATTTTGTCAATTTCATCAAATGCAAGGGCATGACACGGATAGATGTATGAGGTTGAGGCATGAGATCCAGAATTTGATTGATAGTGGGAAGCTGCCCGAGCCCAACAAATCAAACACTAAAGACAATCCATTGCCAAGGTTCAATAGAGTGCCACCACCGGCAACCTTCATGATTGAAGGAGGTTTGCATGAAAGTTTTGTCATGACTTCTTTCTAAGATGTGGGTAGAGAAGCAACCAAAGAAGAAGTGGTGTTTAGCAAAATTGAACAAACTGTGGTTGAAAAAGAAGTAGCAGTCTGTGTTGTGAATGAGTTTTGGGATTCAAGCGATAGTGATGACGATCTTGTACCTAAGAAGGAGGAATGGACCTGGTCTGAGCCCGAAGAAGATGAAGTAATGAACACTAGATCTGGTAAGCCTTACCACCTAAGGAGTTAGAAGCTAATAAAGGAAAGAAAGTCAAAGTGGAAAACAAAGAAGAGGAAAATGATACTGTGCTTAAGCAGTTAAAAAGAACCCAAGCAAGTGTCAGCATTTGGGACTTATTGGCCACTTCTAAAAAGCACCGTGAAACTATGGCGAAGGCCTTGGCTAGCATGCCAATTTCCACCTCTATAACACCGGAGGAACTAATTAACTTCATAAAAGTTGAAGGAGTAATGAAGTGTGAAGAGGTTCAAAAGAAGAGCAAAGTTGACATGGGAATGGTATCTTTCTTATATGCAGATTTACTGGAAGAGGGGAGAGATCACATCCGCCCTCTCTTTATCAAAGTAGAAGTTAAAGAGAAAAGGACTCCATGCGTAATGGTTGATGATGGGTCTGCCATAAATGTTTGCCCACTTAAAATTTTACCAAAGTTAGCTATGTCAACAAGAGATCTAAGCCCAACTGAGGTAACCATTAGGGCTTATGACAATACCAAGAGGCACGCCGAGGGGACATTCAAAGTTGTTGTAAAGGTTGGTCCGGTTGAATCTATAGTAGAATTTATGATTTTGGACATGCTTGTTACTTTTGCTCTACTTTTGGGATGACCATGGTTTCATCCTCTAGGTGGAGTTCCTTCCACCCTTCATCAAAAGATCAAATTTCCTAATGGAGATGAAATGGTGGTCACCGAGGCTGAAGATAATGAGGTTGTTATTGCTCTAATGATTGAGAGGCCTCTCAATAGTTTCCAAGTAGCTGCAATTTCTGATGATGAAATAATGGACTCCAAGGTTTTAAACATGATGAAGAACATGAGCTATCTTCCTAGTGCTGGTCTTGGAAAGAGCAAGGCCGGTATGACAAAACTTTCAAATTTCAAGACTTAAAATTCTAAGAAAGGGTTATGAAGAAACCGACAAAGATGTCCAGCCAAAGAAGAATGAGAAGATGAGCTTTCCACCACTTGAAGAGATCTTTGTCAAAGCTATAGACATGGGACCACTCCTAGGAAAGCCCGAGCGAATCATGCTCATGGGAAAGTTGATCCCGAGTTTTAAAATTTTTGCTGATGTTGCCAAGATAGTGGAACAAGTGAAGAAAGAGCTCACACTGCTAGCCAACAAGGAGCCTAATCCAAAAAGGAAGAAGGAAGCTATCCTGAAAGCCGAAAAAACTCCAGAGGAGATTACTGCCCTCGTTGAAGAAAAGTTTAAAGATGTCCTGCTTTATGATTTTGAGAACAATGACAATGACAATGACTTTGATTTTAATTTATCTGCTTTGTATGAGGATGATGATGTTTTATTTTCCAAAATGAATGCAATAAAGTCTATTTTTGCTTACTTGTGTGATGTTTCTCCTGATGGTTGCATACATTCAAATAGTGGTTATATGAGCATCTTTAATATTAGCTTTGTTGATACACAATCATTAAATTTGGGAACAACAAAAAATCCTAAAAATATTAGCATAGCATCTGACCTTACTCCTGATGATAGAGAGAGTTTTGAAAAAATATTTAAAAAATATGAAGAAGTATTTGCTTGGTCTTATGAGGATATGCCCGGAATAGATCGAGACATGGTCAAACATCTGATTCCTACTTACACTCACATGAAATTTGTCAAACAAAAAGCTTAGGCATTTGAGGTCGGAATGAGCTGAATTGGTTAAAGAAGAGGTCACTAAACAAATATAAGTAAAGTTTCTTGAAGTGATAGATTATCCAGTCTGGCTAGCCAACATAGTACCCATGCCAAAGAAAGATGAAAGAATTAGGGTCTGTGTGGACTATAGAAACTTAAACAAGGCTTCCCCTAAAGATAATTTTTCTTTACCCCATATAGATGTCCTCATTAATAGTGTAGCCTCTAGCATGCTACACTCGTTTGTAGATGGATTTTCTAGACACAACCAAGTGTTAATGGCCCAAAAGGATAAAGCCAAAACTGCTTTCATTACTACATGGGGTATACTTTGTTATAGGATAATGTTGTTTGGGTTAAAGAATGCTGGAGCAACCTATAAAGGATGGCTACCACATTGTTTCATGTTATGATGCACAAAGAAGTTAAAGTGTATGTTGATGATATGATGGTGAAATCAGATACAAGGAATCAGATACAAGGAAACAACACTTCCAAAACTTAGAATTATTCTTCGATAAAGCAGTGAAGTATAAGCTAAGGTTAAACCCGAAGAAGTGTGTGTTTGGGGTTACCTCAGGCAAATTGTTGGGACATGTGATTGGTCCAAATGACATTGAGATTGATCCTGACAAGATTAAGGAAATCAGGTATATGCTAGCCCCTAAGATGGAGAAAGAAGTTCAGGGGTTCATTGGCAGATTACAATACATTAGCAAGTTTATAGCGAAGCTCACCACAATATGTGAACCTATCTTCAAATTGCTTAAAAAGAATCATCCAGTCAGGTGGAATGAAGAGTGTCAAAAGGCCTTTGAGAGCATAAAGGAGTATCTACTAAATCCACCTATTTTGAAGCCACCTAAACCCATTAAACCCTTGTTACTATACTTAGTAGTAGAAGAAGAGTCAATAGGAGCCATGGTAGCCCAAGCGGATGAGTCAGGGATTGAGCACGCAGTCTACTATTTGAGTAGAAAGCTCATACCTTATGAAATTAAGTATAATATCATTGAAAATACCTACATAGCTATGGTTTGGTCTTCTAAGAAGTTGCGGCATTACTTTCAATCTTATAGTGTTCAACCAATTTCCAGGTTGGATCCGGTAAAGTACTTAAGGGAGACACCCTCTTTGATCGGGAAGTATGGGCGATGGTTGATAATATTGGAAGAATTTAAGGGTGAGTATGTAACCAGGAAAATAATCAAAGGTAGAGCAGTGGCTGAATTCCTGGCCCAACAACCATTATCAGATAGTGAAGAGGTAGTCTTGGAATTTCCTAATGAACATTTAGAGGCCATAGAAGTACAAGAATGGAAAATGTATTTTGACGGAGCAGTGAATAGGAAAGGGGTAGGTTTGGGAGTCATAATAGAATCACCTAAAGGGGAGCTTATCCCTTTAGCCAAGAAGTTGAAATTCTAGGTGACCAATAATATGGTAGAGTATGAAGAATGTATCTTTAGTTTGGAAACCCTGATGATTATGAAGGTGGATAAGGTGCAAGTCTTTAGTAATTCATTACTAGTAGTATCCCAAGTAAATGGAGAGTGGGAGTTAAAAGAAGAAAAGCTAAAACTATGCCACCATTACTTGACCATGATGAAGAAGAACTTTAAGGAGTGCAGGTTTATACATCTACCAAGAGAAGAAAACTAGATGGCTGATGCCCTAGCCATATTGGCTTTGGTATGGAAAATTCCTGTCAACTTATTCCGTAAGCCTCTGATTTTGACCAGTTCATCAACTACCTGCTATGAATATGAGACAATCATGGAAACTGATATAGACCATGATGCGTGGTATGACATTATAAGACGGTTTTTGGAAGAGAAAGAATACCCGTTGGGAGCAACAAAGAAAGAAAGAAGAGCCATAAGACATGGTCCTTATAATACATCACCTTTCATGGAGAGTTGTATCGAAGATGGCCTGATGGAGTGCACTTGAGATGCTTAAGGAAGCCTGAAGTGGAGCATATTATGTCAAAAATACATACGGAAATTTGCAGTCCACACATGAGTGGTTTAGCCCTAGTTAAGAAGATAATTCGACAAGGTTACTATTGGCTGACCATGGAGAGAGATTGTATTGAGTTTGTGAAGAAGTGCCAGCAATGCCAGATGTATGGTAATTTGAATCACATTCCTCTTGGAGAATTGCATTCTATGTCTTCACCCTTGCCCTTCGCAACTTGGGGAATTGACATTATAGGAGAGATACATCCGGCAACCTCAAATAGTAACCGTTTCATTGTAATAGAGGTAGATTATTTTTGAAAATGGGTCGAAATCGAATCTTTCAACAAACTAGGGGCAAGACAAATGGCTAAATTTATTGAAAAGAATCTCATCTACAGGTATGTGGTCCCATACAGTGTGATATCAGACAATGGAGTATAGTTTTATGGTGCAGTTAAGGACTTATTCTCGAAGTACCAAATCCATCATCACCAATCCTCTCCTTATAGACCAAAGGCTAATGGTGCAGTAGAAGCAACAAACAAGAGAATTAAGCAAATTCTATCTAAGATGCCAAAGAAATATAGGGATTGCTCAGAAATGCTTCCTTTTGCTTTGTAGGGATACAAAACAAGTGTGCAAACGCCGACTGGAATGACATCATTCTTTTTGGTTTACAAGATGGAAGCAGTGTTGCTAATTGAAATTGAGATCAAGTCATTGAAAGTGGTCTTGGAAGCTGAACTACCTGAGATGGAGTGGGTAGTAAGCAAATACACATAGTTACCTTTACTAGAGGAGAGAAGGTTAAAAGCACTATATCATCAATTGTATCAAAGGAAGATAGCTCAAGCCTATAATAGAAGGGTAAAGATAAGAAAACTCAAAGTCAGTAATTTAGTGTTGAAACAATATAAGCCTAATGTATCTGATCCAAGAGGGAAATTTAGGCCTAGCTGGGAAGGGCCATATGTTGTGAAACAAGTCATGAAGAAGGGTGCAGTTAAGTTATCATACATGGACAAAAACGAGTTTAGTGAGCCAATGAACATTGACAAGTTGAAGAGGTTTTATGTATAAAAAAATAAAAGAAAAAAAGCTTACTAGGTTGAAAACCCAAAAAGGGCAGCCTAGACAAAAGTTAGAGTAGTTCGCTAGTTCCTAAAATCCGAAAGGGCGGGCTAGGCAACAATTAGGGCTAAGCGAGAAAAAATTGTCAATTAGAAAACTCGAAAGGGCTAGTTGGCAATAGGAGTGATCTTGTGTATGTTGGCTTTATGTTTGCTTGTTTCCCAATTTAATAAAACAAAATTAATATTAAAATTGTTCTACGTGCACTATTTTAAGTATTTGACCAAATATGGATAAAACGAATAAACACAATAGCAAAAGGTGATGACAAATTATGAAAGGAAAAGAAACATCTTTTATTACTACTTTCATTATTTTTACGTCCTAATAATATTTTTTCTAGAGAAATTGACAAATGTAAAATCTATGGTAGATGATAAGTGTAGCGTGTAGGCCAGCTTTGCTTCAGCCGATCCAAGTAGGCTTTAGTCAAATAAGGCATATCCAAATCAGGAGTAAAATCAGAATATTGAGGATCAACTCCATACTGACGGTCGAGCCAGCGAGGATCATAGCAAATACCTCAATGAAGAGCAGCAAGAGGAACACACATCAAGTATGTCCAAATGGTGATATGAGAAATCTTCCACCAAGGTACTAACCAACGGATGTTGACTTTAGCGCGTGAGTGGATCCAGTCAACCTAGTCAACATATGAAGAAGCAGGATGAAGTAGTTTCCTAGCAGAATGATGTTGTGGTAGATATCTGGCGGAATCCATAGATAGAGTTTCAAGCAAGCAAAGACGCTTCTGAAGCCAAATCTGTAAGCACAAGAAAAAAAATATCTAGGACATCTCACTAGTACCAAGGGCAACCTAAGCAAAAAAAAAACTAGGACAGCTCACTAGTTCTAAAAACCTGTAAGGGCAGACTAGGCAAAAAATAGAGCAATATAAAAAAAAAAGAAAAAAGAGACCTAAATTGAAAATTCAAAAGGGAAGTTTAGGTAATTACTTAAAGCAAAAATGGACTCCCGACCAATCTCTTTGACAATCCCGATTTAAGTTGGTCTAGTCTAACTAAAGTCTCAACAAAGATCACGGGTATCGGCGACAAGCCTCCTTCCATTTGGTCCATGATATCCAATACTCGTGGGTCAATATTGCCATCAGAAGAAGTAAGCAAAAATTGGCCAAGCAAGCATAGACAAAGTATACGTCCCCATGCCTTGGTAGGATCCAAGTGAGAAATGCAAAAGTCAATTACGGGATCAAGCAGAATCTTCTCACCTCTCATCAGCTGTAGAACTTCGGGCTTTGAAAGTTGAAATAACATTTGCATCCTTTGTTGAGTCTTGAAAATCAGTATAGGTAACACCATTGGTTGATTGCATGGATATCCAAGGATGGCCTCAAACTCTTCAATCATGGGACATATCTCAAAGCCATTAATCTTAAATGTCCTAGAACTCACATTCTAAAAAGAAGCCATGGCATGTAAAAAAGAATTGTCCAATTTAATATTTAGAAAACACTTCAAAGTATTGATTTGAGACCAAGATATTTGTTTCCAATGAATGGCATTCATATTTTTAAATAGACCTTTTATTTTCTTCAAATTGAGTTCAATCATTATTGACAATTGAAGGGAAATTGAAATTGTTAAAAGGAATTTTGATGTTGAAGTTGGAAATTTGTGGAAAAATTCCTGGCTTCTGTATGAGGTCATGGCATGGAAAGAGATTTATATAGGATGATTGGCTATTCCAAAGTTGACAAGGAATAGCTTGAGACCGAGATGCGCAAGGATAGGAAATTAGCAACAAAGTGGTTTTGAGTTGCTGCTTTGCCTTCGGTTTTGTGAATCAGTGCTGCCGTGGAAAATTTGAATGTGAAGAGGAAAGACCAATAATTGTAATATAGAAATAATAATGATGATAACAAAAAAAAATAATAAAAAAAATTTAAAAGTCAAAAGTTGTAGTAAAAGTGCAAATTATATATTATTATTATTATTATTATTACTTTTATTATTAATGATAATACAATATTTTCTCAATTAATACAATAATGATAGATCACTGAGAAGGACGTGGTGGATCATGATCAAACAAAGCCCTGAAAAAGTCATCGCCTATTGGAGGAGGAGGCATATTGTAACACACTTGTACCCCATATACATACACCACATACACCCACATATGTAATATACGTATATCGGATACAAGAATGTCACAATCCCTTCTAAACCAACCAATCTTTTACTTTAACATCAAATCATTATTTCTACAATCTATGTAAACTTAAAACATTTAACTTATATTATAGAAAGTAATAGATAAAACATTCCTTGTTAAAATACATATATATATTTTTACCCAAATGTTTATCCAAAACATTTGTTTAATAAGCAGCGGAATATGCAGCGGGATATACATATGTATACATCAAAAATAATATTTATAAAAATATAGAATTTATATATGATGGCAGTTCGTCTCTGATCTTGATGTCCAAATCAACACTGCTCTCACAATCTCAAGCCTAGACTCGACTCGGTCTAGCTAAACTCTTTGGCTCAACCAGATCTACCCTGTCACCTGCATGATATATCACAACTAAGCCAGAAGCTTAATGGTACAAACCTTGATAACAATATTATTCAATTGCAATGCTAATGCACAACACATATGGATACCACAACTTATAACATTATATCTCATTATATTGCTCAATTGTTTTATAATTCATATTTCACATTAAAGCAAAGACAAGCATGGGCCCAAATAGATCTAATATGCCATTCAAATTCCAGAGTTACTGCTTTGGTTCAATAATCACATTTATCTAGCCCGAAGGCAAATCATAATCACAATGAGGATTACCTTATATGCAACACCCTAACTAGACTTCAAAGACTAGGCCCAACCCAGCTTCAAGGGTCTGCTACATCATGTAACACCCAACAAAGCTTCAAGGACAAAGCCCAACCCAGCTTCAAGGGACTGTTACTTCATAGGCATGCCACCAAATGCAAAACTCTGAAAATTGAATAACATACTAGGCACACAATTCTTTCATAATTTCATTATCAAATCTTTTTTTTCATTTTCTCATGATCATTATAAGCACAATGCCTCAAATATCTAATTTATATCAATATAGCCATCACCAATGGCTTCACACACTATCATTAGTGTATACATAAAAAATTGCATTGTCCATACATTTTGAATTATTATTATATATTTCACATAGTTCACATTATGCAAATCATAGCACTATTCTCATACACCAATAATATTATAGGTAACTTAACACATTTTCCAACCAAATGTGTTAAGTCCCAAAGTCATGTAAATGTATACAATCATTTAAGGTTTGTACTTACCTCTAATAACAACAAACACCAATTCCAATCTCCTCTTCCAAGATATCCTTCAACATTTGGATTGGGGTAACTCAAACCTCTTCAAAACCTAATCCAAATGTGATTATACATACTCACTTAGTAATACACATAAGAAAATAAGGAAGAGAACTATCTAGGGCAAACTCTACACATGACACGCTCAACAACACAGGCATGTCCCTGACCATGCCCTAAACCCAAAACACAGAAGCTTTGGCATGCTCAGTGACATGGGCGTGTTACTGGACGTGTCAATTCTACTTCAACACAGTAGCTATGACACGCTCAGTGACATGGGCGTGTCACTGGATGTGTCAATGCTCCTCCAACACAGAAGCTGTGACATGCTCAGTGACATGGGCGTGTCACTGCTTGTGTCACCAATACCAAAAATAGAACCAATGACATTCCCAAAGATATGGCCGTGCTACTGGGCGTGTCAGGCCAAAAACCTGATATCGACACCAAAAACGCCACATCCAACTATCATCTTTTTTTATACCCTTTTCCACTCCAAACAAACTCAACCAAAACCATCAAAAAACCACAATAAACTTGCATAAATATCAAAACAACTCAATTACAAGCATCAAACACAATCACAACCATATTTCACAACTCAAAACTTACACAATCCACAACTCTTATTTTCTTCACCAAACTTAACCTTTTTCTTCAATCCAACCCCAAATATCAATGTTAACTAGACAAAATAACCTCAAACATACCAAAATCAACCATACACACAACTACACCAACCATCCACCAAACTCATATGCACAAACTCAAAAGAAATCAAAGAAACAAGTTGGAAACTTACCAAATATGAAGAAAAATCCTTAAAACTCCAACTTGATCACTTGAAATCCTTCAATTGCTTGAGTTATCAAGAAGTAAAACCTCTTTTTTCTTTGATAATGGTGAAGGCAGGCCCTCTTGGAGAAGAACGAAGAAGATGAAGATGGTTATCAACAAGTCAAACCAACCACTACTCTTAACCACTTAAATCCCCTCTTCTAATCACCACCAAGCATTAATATATTATTATAATATAATAAAAAAATCATCTTCCATTATCAATATTTAATATATAATTAATTAAAATATCTTTTGACCTTATTATTAAAATGTTGACTTGTATATGTTGTATATATCTTCATATATACAACATACACACACTTCCCTTTCTCCTTTCTTTCCACTTAATCATATATACACTTTAAAATCATTTAATTCAATTTCAACAATTAACATTTCTAAAATTTTAGGATATCATTTGGGATATTACACATATCATCTATCCCAATTCTGCTCGAAGCAGGAGCACCTGAACCTCTATTACCTTGGAATTCAGATTTGTAATGATCCTCATCTGAATTAGACAAAAGAATGTCATGGTCATCAGTTTAGGGTCCCCTAGATGACAAAGCACTAGGATCTCTCATTCGCTGAAACCAAAACTCTCAAAAATCTTGCTCTGACTGGTGATACAATTTTTCAAAATGGGTAACCTGTTGACGACTAGCAGCTAACTCTTCTTGAAGTTTCTTGTTTTGTTCCTCAAGCATCCACTGTGAGTCAAAAGGGAAAGAGTAAGAGCATACATAATCATGCATACATATAGCATAAATTATCATGAAACAGGAAAACCTACCAAGTAATTCATATCAACGCCTTGTGGATGAGATGACATCTCCGGTTGATTAGAATGAGCAAATGGAGGAGCGGTAAAGAAAGGTCCAGCCTCATGACCAAATGAGCCAGTGGCCTGAAAATAATAATTAAAATAGTCAAAACAAGTTAAGAAAGAAGTAATTGTAATGGCAAAATGGTAAAAGTTACTTGAAAGGTGCTAGCCTCAGGATGCGAGACGGACCCTCCTCCCTCTCCATAATACTTCTCTTCATTGCTATCCTCCTTTTTCTCAGGAATTTTCCAGATGCCAACAGGAGATATATCAAAGTTCAAGAGTTCTACTTGAATAAACTGGGCATATGATGCACCCGGTGGATAGAGAAAGGTTCCAACATCATAACCGTGCCGAGCTAACCACCACGCTTTCTCCGATATTGATATGATATTTAAAGTATACTCTGGGAAATTCATTGGGATCCTCCATCGCTCAGGAATAAGGAACCACTCATACACCC
This sequence comes from Garcia nutans, assembly GCA_947685225.1. Lineage (NCBI taxonomy): Eukaryota > Viridiplantae > Streptophyta > Magnoliopsida > Malpighiales > Euphorbiaceae > Garcia > Garcia nutans. Next base: position 5,649,258 of record CANTUV010000024.1, on the reverse strand, counting down.
TCTCCTCGAGAAACCAGCCACTAGACACAGGGCTAACAATGACTCGATGGGTATGCTGAAAAGGCAATACGACATTCATGGAAGAAGTCCAGTTCATCCGCTCTTCTGTGTTCCACCAAGCCAAATTGACCTACAAAATGACATAAGGTAAGTGAACTTTTATATAACTTTTAAAGTATACTAATACTATTTTACCTGGCCCAGGTTAAGCAACTCAAGAGATAGCACTGGGTGTGCACATGGTGAGAGCCGGGAACTGCTACATGATCTGACAACCAAAAATTCAATCTCGGATACCCAACTCTCTCTCGAGAAATGCCAGGCACCCTCACAAGATTATGCTCATATGCCCATACCTACAACAACAATGAAAATCAAAGTCATGCAAGTATAAGAATGGAATTGACATTGGTAGAAGAAGAGTACCTCGACAATCACCATGAAACCAACAAAAGACTTCTTATTCCTGCAAATCTTATCTAGTCCATGATAGAGATAGACAAGGCCAGCGTCACCCCAGCCGTAAAGTTGTACCATACTTATGTCAGTAAGGGCCCTCAACACTGATAGATGGATGACAGATTTAGTGCTGCATAAAATAGTCGACCAGAGCAAATACAGTAAAAATCTTGGAGCATATTGTTTGGCTGTTTTCCTATGAATTTGTCCATCGTAGTTCATCCAATAACTCTGAATCAGCGTAATTTTTATCTTAAAGGGATCTTTTAATGATAATTCCATATCGATTAATTGTTGGACTTCTTCCTATGTCAGAATATCATTGGTAAGAGGGACCAGAAGGCCATAGTACCGAATACCAGTTATGGCTGTATAATTGACTGGGCCAATGGTCATCTCTCCTACAAGTAGATGAAAAGTATGGGTCGTGTCCATCCATCGCTCTGACAATGCTTGAACTACACTCCTGTCTATCGGACACTCCTTAGATGGTAATTGGAAGATAAAGTTTTCAAAATCGCAATCTCGAACAATCCATTTTACTCGAGAGGGTGCTACATTATACCATTGTCGGGCTTTATAGACACACCCTCCACCCCGGATAACCCAGCGATCGTGCTAACACGGAGTCAGATAAGTTAACACGAGATAAGTTTATCATCATACCAATACTACTGTTTCATAGACTACATTTATTTGTTATGTCTTATTCTAATTTGTCTATTTATTTATTTATTAAATAGTCCACTAACTAATTTATTTTTCCTAATCTTTATCATTATTAAAAAATAAAAAATTTTAATAAAATCAAATAATGAATATATATTTGTGCTATTAAAATATCAAATTGCATTATTACCTTAGTTTTTTGACTTGAACTGCGATGAAGTTGCATCCCAGCTAGTAGACTTACAGTTTCATTTTCATATCATTGAATAAATTCCAATAACTCAACATTGGATCAAGGTCTTGATCTCGAAGCATGCATTTTCTCCTTAACTCTTTGCTTTAATTATGAGAATATGTAAGTGTGGATGAGTATTGAAGAAATAAGCAGTTTATATAGACAAATTGCAAAGGAAAAGAAAAAGGAAATGAAGATGAAACTTTCGTGATTTTGAATGAAAAATAAAAAGGAAAAGGAAATGGTGTGAGAATGCAAAGATAAAAGAGGTTTATATAGAAAAAAACTAAGGAAAGAAAACAAAAATCAAAAAGGGAAAAATATTATTCTCGTGAAAAAGAAAAAAAAAGAAAAAAAAATCAAAATCAATGTCATTGTTGATAAATAGTAAATGAATAGTTAGTGAATATTGAGTAAATAGTGATGAACAGTGTCTAAATAGTAAATTCAATTATTTAGATCAATTATTCAGATATTTATGTGTCTAAAAAAATTATTTTGTACTTTTAAAAATATTTTTCCCACACAGGGGGCAAAAGGATATAAGCATGGTAAAAAATATCTAAATTTTTTTGCAAATTTGCAAATTTCTTTGATATCTTACTGACTACAATCATTTTTTACAAATAATCCAAATTATTTTTTGAGTCCAAAACTCACCTTGGGTCCAGAACCCAAATTATTTTTTGAGTCCAAAACTCATCTCAGGTCCAGAACCCAAATTATTTTTTAGTCCTGAACTCACCTCGGGTCCAAAACCCAAATTATTTTTTTGAGTCTAGAACTCACCTTGTGTCAAGAAGTCAAATTATTTTTTAAGTTCAGAACTCACATCGGTCCAGAATCCAAATTATTTGTTGAGTCTAGAACTCACCTCGTGTCCAGAATCTAAATTAATTTTTTGAGTTCAGAACTCACCTTGGGTCCAGAACTCAAATTATTTTTAAGTCCAGAACTCACCTCGGGTCTAGAACCCAAATAATTTTAAGTCTAGAACTCACCACAGGTCCATAACTTAAATTATTTTTTAGTCCAGAACTCAAACCAAGCTTGGTTATGGAATCTAGTATGACTCTAAACTTAGTAAAAAATTACATTGTTTTTCTCTCTCTTTTGTTATAGTCTCAGATAACTCAAGTAGGGGAAAACTGTAGACATTTAATTTTTAACCCAGTCCGGTCCAAAGATTTTAAAATAGTTAGAAATAATTTTTGTGGTATATTATTAATTTTAATATTTATTATCTATTATTTAGTTTACTTATTATTTATTTATATTTATTTTATTTTAAAATAATATTTATTTTATTTTTTATTTATTTATCATTTTTAAAAAATAATAATATATAAATAAAAATAATAAAAAATAAATGAAAAATAAAAATCGGCGACGAATTGCTTGGGCCAGTTCACCGCAAGCCAATTTTGTCGTAGGCAAAATTGAGGCAGAAATGCGCGCGGCCTGCGTGACCCGTAACAATTTTACCATCGTAATTTTTGCCAGCGCAGTTTTTCCGAAACTCTATTCTACTTGGTTTTTAATTTTATTTCCTAAATGGTTTTTATTTCCTTAACCAATTAGTATTAGGTTTTCTATTTTTTCTTATAAATACCACATTAAAGACACATAAAGGAAATGGGGATTTTTTCGGCCAGAGAGAGGATCAAACTTTTGGGATTAAGACTTTTGAAATTTTATTCAAGAACTATCCAAATTTCTTTTGGTAGTTGATTGACAATCTCAAGCTTGAAGGATCAAGAGGCAGCAAACAACATACAACTCATCAAAGGCAGCCCACACTGTCTTTGTTATTGTTCAACTAGAATTTAAAATTGTGATGGAACCAACAATGGAGGTTTGAATCTCTATTTACTTATTTATGTTTACAGTAGCCTCATCACTCATTTGGATTGATTGTTTAAATGTACAATAGATGATCAATTTTTCTACTTATCATCCAAACTCTATTTAAAACCCTAAAAATTATTTTTCAAAACCCTAATGCCTTAATACCCGTAAAATATATTTTTGAAATCTAAAACCCTAATTACACTTTTCTAAAAACATAAAACAATAGACTGTTGTGAGCGGGATTTTCGCCCCCACTCCCGGTGGAATGGTTCTTGCGACTTCGGCACTGTTTAGGCTCGGGGCCTTAGAGAACACGGACCTAAGTCCGGAGAAAATGGAGTCGCCACCCGGACGGGCTGGGAAAAAGAAAGGGGTGGATGACTCGATTCCTAAGGAATCCCCAACCCCTTAATGGGTTCGAAAAGTTGGGTACGTGTGGGGAATGTGAGAAATGGCTCAGCACCCCCACAACGCCCAGTTCATTGGAACCGGCCTCCTTTACAGGTCTTAATATTATAAAATTCTTAAATATAACAATATTATCCATACTACACACAATAAAAAGAAAACATCATTATATTAAAATCAAAGCAATGTCCAAACAAAACAAAACAAAAAAATGGACACCCATCCAAGGATGGAAACATGTCCTTACAACACATGCCTAGATAGGACACCCACCAAAAGGTAGAAACATGCCCTTTACATAAGTTCTAAAACAAAAAAGCAAATTAAATTACATGATGTTTAACTAATGAGGTACCCACCAAGTGGAAACATACCTCTTACAACTTTTGGAAGTCTAAATTGATTGATAAAAGTAAATAATCATCCATAATAAATAAATCATTCATCAAAAGTATTTAAATATCAATAAAATAAACATCCATCCATGATAAATTAAATAAATCGAGTATTGAAATTAAATAGATTAAAGCATAAAAGATAAATCAAGGTATAAATAAATATGGAATTGAATAAAGCAAATAAAAGTTCAATTATAGCTACTGTGACTTTTTATGGAATTAAAATAGATTAGGGTTTTATGTTTTAAAAGGTTGGTAAGACTCTTTGATTAAACAAATTAAGATTTGAATGGTGAAATAATAAAACTAGGGTTTTGGACACTTTGAAATACTTTTTAATTCATGATTTTAAATAGTGATTTAAGCTACTGTGTGATTTTTTTAGTTTTTATGTTTTTATGGTTTTTAATGTTTTAAAAGGATTAGGGTTCATAAAAATTAAGGTTTAAGGTTTTAAAAGGATTAAGGTTCATTGTTTTAGGTTTAAAAGTTGAATTTTGGTTTTAGGCTTCGAAATTAGGGTTCTCGGGTAATGAATTTGAATTAGAGTTTTAAAAAGCAATTTGATGATTTATGAAGTTTTATGAATTTAAACACATGGATTGAAGTTTTTATAAGCAGAAAAGATGTTTTTGAAGGCTTTTTGAATGAAATAGAACCTAATTTAAAATTTTGAAAGAAACAGAATTTGATTTTGGTTTTGTTGAAAAATATGTTCAATGAGAGTTTTAAGATTTTTAAGAAGAAAAAATAACAATTTTAAGTCTTTTTAGAAAAGAAAGTCACGTTTTAGTGTTCTAATCTTGGAAGAATTAAATTAAAGTTCTAAAGTTTTGCTTTTAAAAAAACCTTAAATTGTATAGATTTGCTACTGTGTTACATAAATCAAAAAGAATTTAACATACCTTCTTTTGTTGATTCTCCAAAAAATAACTCTTATTGGATGAACTAGCTCCAAAAACAAGCCTTTGTTGCCTTTGAATTGCTTAATTCGTGGTGCTCCTCCCTTTAAAAATCAATTGAATTGATTTCTTGCTTTTCCTTCCTTGATTTGGTTTCAAATCCTATACTCACTGTGTAAATTTTTCCTCCCCCAATTTGGTTCTATTGGTCCTTATTTATAATGGTTTTTAGGTTGTTTTTTCCTAATTACACACGTCAATCAATATTAATAATAAAAAAAAAAGAAATTAAAACCTAATTGGATTAGGCTTCTAAAAATTGAGTCAAAAAAATTTTGCGCTGGCGAAAACTGTGGTAGCGGGCCCGTGACTAGCTAGCCAGTGGGCGTGCCAGCCGGCAGGAAATTCCTGCGAGTGGCTATTTTGCCTGCAGGAACTTCCTGCAGGCGAAATAACTTGCCCCGTAAGAAGTTATTTCGCCTGCAGGCCTGCGAGTGAGCCGCTGCCGGCCCGACGGGCTCGCCCGACCACTTTTGGCTGCCAATTTTTTTTTCCGACTCTGATTTTTATTTTTATTTTTATTTTTTGATTTTTATTTGTTTATTTTTATTTTTATTAATAAAAATTAGATAATAAAGCAAAAACTATTTAATTAAATTTATTTTGGACCAATTAGACAACAAAATTCATTTTGGACTAAATAAAGCATATTGGATCGGATTGGGTCAAAAATTAAGGGTCTACAGTTTGCCCCCTGCTTGAATGATCTGAAACCTTAGTGAAAGAGACTGAAAAGCAATAAGACTTAATTTTTGAGGTTTTGGGTTCTGGACCCGAGAGATTTGGACACTCGATCCTAAACTAGACTTGAATACTTGATCTTATCTGGATTTGGGTACTCGATCCTAAATCGTATTTGGATACTTGATCCTAAACTGGATTTGGATACTCGATCCTAAATTGGATTTGGATACTTGATCCTAACTGGATTTGGATACTCGATCCTAAACTAGATTTGGATACTCAATCCTAAATTGGATTGGGATACTCGATCCTAAACTGGATTGGGATACTCGATCCTAAACTGGATTTGGATACTCGATCCTAACTAGATTGGGATACTCGATCCTAACTTGATTTGGATACTTGATCCTAAACTGGACTTGGGATACTCGATCCTAACTGGATTTGGATACTCGATCTTAAATCGGATTTGGATCCTCGATCCTAAACTGGATTTGGATACTCGATCCTAAACTGGATTGGGATACTCAATCTTAAACTGGATTTGATACTCGATCCTAAACTTGATTAGGATACTCGATCCTAAATCGGATTTGGATACTCGATCCTAACTGGATTGGATACTCGATCCTAACTTGATTTGGATACTTGATCCTAAACTGGACTTGGGATACTCGATCCTAACTGGATTTGGATACTCAATCTTAAATTGGATTTGGATACTCAATCCTAAACTGGATTTGGATACTCGATCCTAAACTGGATTGGGATGCTCGATCCTAAACTGGATTTGGATACTCGACCCTAAACTTGATTGGGATACTCGATCCTAACTGGATTTAGATACTCGATCCTAAATCGAATTTGGATACTCGATCCTAAATTGGATTGGGATACTTGATCCTAACTTGATTTGGATGCTCAATCCTAAGCTTGATTGGGATACTCGATCCTAACTTGGGTACTTTGATTTGAGATTTGAATTGATTTTGATTTAATTTGGGTACTTGGACCCGAGATTAGATTTGATTTGGGTACTTGGACCCGAGAATGAATTTGACTAACCTTTTATCAGTTGAGAAGTCTGACTGCTCCGGCTGTTCTATGCATTGTGATTCTTCACCCTTAGAATGGATCTTCATCCTTGGAGATTGGGTCTTCACCCTTGCAAATGAATCTTCATATTTTGACATCGGGTCTTTACCCTTGAAAATGGATCTTCATCCTTTGAGATCGGGTCTTCACCCTTGAAAATAGATCTTCATCCTTTGAGATCGGGTCTTCACCCTTAAAAATGGATCTTCATCCTTTGAGATCGGGTCTTCACCCTTGAAAATGGATCTTCATCCTTTGAGATCGCGTCTTTACCCTTGAAAATGGATCTTCAACCTTTGAGATCGGGTCTTCACCCTGGCTTCAGCTCTTTTAGCTGGATTGGTCTTTTGTCTTTTGCACCTTCATTCTTTTGAGAGTTCTATTGTTCCATTCTTTTGTTCTTTCTTTTTGCAAAGATTTAGTTATTTTTAATTGGACCTTATATCCTCTCCTTGCCCCCCTATGTGGCAAAATATTTGTAAGTGAGTTAAAAATATTTGGTATATAAACTCAAAAAATTGAAAAGGAGAAACTTTGCCCCCTGTGTAGGCTCAAACCAAAGATTTTATCCATGCAAGCTTTGATTGATGTTTTTGCCGTCTTGTTCTTCACATAAGCATGCATTTCTTCTCTTTGCAAGATTGCTGGAGCTTTCTCAAGCAATGGGCTTTCTATGCCCCCCTAATTTGATATCTTCTTTTGATTCTTCACTTCACAGAGTGTTTGCTGTTCACTTTGATAAAGAATAGACAATACAAGACAAGAAAGTACGATGTGATATGCTCATGTATGCATGATATGCATGAATAATACTTACAGTTGTTCCATTGACTCACAGACCGAGGTGATCAGCAGAAGTGTTCTCATTGGTTCCGTTTTGACGCTCATTCAAGTCTTGCATTGGAATGATCAAAAGTTTTGCATTTGTGGCTTTTATCTATATGTTGAGAACATGAGTGGTAGAGACCCCTAATGGTAGAGTCAGGGATGCATCCATTTCGAATTATGTTTCAGCTTGCCAATAATCATTTCCTTTGCCTAATATGACCTTTGGAGGTTCAACATACTTCCCTTAAGTTGAAGGCTTTGTATGACAAAACACTTTTTTTTTTGAATTTTGATTTTGAAATCAAAGGTTGGCTTTGCCAAATTAATGTCAATGTACCTCAGGACTTGATTTTTCCAAATTAACATATCTATAACATGACAACCCTAGTTACCGTACTAAACTCGGGAATCATTTCTATTTAAGCAAGAACTGTTGCACTTCAGATAGGCATATACACATTACTTGGCCAAAGGTCTTATTTGGTTTAAATACTGTCTATCTCATATGCATGCTTATTCAAACTATCTCCACTAATAGACTCTACCTACCAAGAGAGATCAACAGGTCTTTGATAGGCTTGACATGGGGTCTATAAGGGACATGGGTTAAAGTGGAGGCCATTTTGAGATTGGAGCTGGTGTGACACAATGGACAAACCCTCACACTACAAATTTCTTGTTGGAACTTTAGACAGTTGGGAACAATCTTTCTAGACTCCAAATTCCTTCTATCTTCTTGGCATTAATCTGGATCTTGATTAGGATAGTTTTTGCCCTTGCAAAAAGTTTAAGACCCAAATCGGTTTCTTTTCTTCTTTTCCCTTTTCTTTATTTCTCTTACTCTTCCCTTTTCTTTCTCTTTGTTTTCCTTAATCTTCCATTTCTTTGAGCATTTTATCATTTTATCCTTCTTTCTTGTTGGACTATCAAGTACAAAACTTTCAAGAACTGGATGGTCTCCCTCCTTTTCTCCAATTTTGATTGAATCTTTGGTTGTGTTGGGCAAATTCAAGTAAAAATGTCTTTATGAACCAAATGGAAGCCTTTTGCTGCTTTAGGTAAAAGATAACTCAGTCGGCTTTATGAACTACCTTTTCAGGTTTTATCTTCATTTTTTTCTTTCTTTCTTCTCTTTTTTTTCTTTTTCTATTCTCTCTTTTTCCTTTTTTTTTTGGTTGTAGCTCAAACATAGTTGTCTTGTTTGTACCAACTTGGGCTTCCAATTAATAGATGAGTGGAGTAACATAAATCTTCTTTAACAGGGATAAATCATTTGTTACTCTAATGTTGATGTTGTCTTGATATATTGGAGACATTAAGGGACCTTCAACTACCCTTAAGGTTTTGAGAACATCAATTATCCTTATGGTCTTGAAAACATCAACTATCCTTATGGTCTTGAGAACTTCAACTATCTTCAGAGTCTTGACTATTCATTTCTTTCTTTGATCTTCTTGCCTTTTTACCTTTGTGATCATAAGACTTGTCAAAAGTATCACAACAGCTCAAGGTAGGTTGTTGAGGTTATATGCCAATGAAAAGAAAGCTAAAATTTTATGAAGGCTCAAAGGGACAACTAGGGATTGATATTTAATAGGTGGATACTAGTTGTTGGCTAACCAAACAATGCCTAGATCATTTCTCTCTTAAATAAGTAGAGTTCAATTTCACCTCGAAAGCTTGTTAAAGCATGTTCTAAGACTGACTAGGACCTAGACAAAGGTAATTATGCAGGAGCTCTCTCTAAGTAAGCATACACGACTCAATGCTATAGAGCAATTCCCTCACCTAGTAAAGGCATTCAAGTCATGATGCCTAGACACATTAATTTATGAATTATCAAGCTAGATTCCTCATTGTTTGAGCACCAAAATGAACAAAGACCAACAAAATTTTTGATAAAAGTAATTTATTCAAACAAATTTAAATTTGAAAAACACAATAGTTCCAAAATATTAAAGAAAGTAAGATTGAAAAGCAACATTCAAGCTAAGGAAAGTTCATTGAGTTAGGCTTCTTTTCCTTTCACATCTTCAATATCCCCATCTTGAAAGGATGATAAAATAAAATTTTCTTCCAATCCTTTTCCCACCATGAAGGTTGCTGGTGGAGGTACTTTATTGAACCTTGGTAATGGATTGTCTTTGGTGTTGGGCTTATCCAGCTCGGGTAGTTTGCCACTATCGATTAGGTCTTGAATCTCATGCCTTAGACGAGCACATTTATCTATTTCATGCCCTCGCATTTGATAAAATTGATAGAAGGCCTCGTCATTGAAGTTTGGTGGCAGTGGATTATGTAGAGGTCGAGGAGCTAATGGTTGTAACAACCTTTTCTTTTGCAGCTTGCTAAAAACCCAAGATAGAGGTTTCCCCAATTCTGAGAATTGTCTTTTATTCCCTTGACCGATTACATTGACATCAACTTCTTTTTGTGTGCTTTGTTTGTTAGGCTAGTTGTTCCCTTTCTCATTCCTTCTTATTGAAAAGCGATTCTTCTCCCTTTCCCATTCTTCAATTTGTAGACCAGCTTGGAGAAGATCTTTGAAGTCCCTTATAAGGGTGTGAGACATCCTTTCGCGGAGATTGGGCAGGACACCTCTCACGATCATCCTTATTTGATCAGATTCATTGGGCCTTTTCTTGAGCAAAGCAGCCTTGTTTCTCCATCTCTTGACATAATCTACAAAATTCTCATTCGGTCTTTGCCTAATGGACTCCACTTCCATCAAGGTAACTTCTAACTCAACATTATATCCATATTGTTGGATGAAGGCTTTGTAAAGTAGATCCCAACTCTTTTGTGTTCCATCATCTAAGGTTTTGAACCAATTTTGGACAGCAGGATCCAATGAGAGCATGAAGTACCTTAGAGTTTGAGCCTTAGTAGCTCGGGTAGACTGTATGGCAGTGATATATTGTTTCACATGGAGATGAGGATTTCCAATGCCATTATACTTTGCAAAAGATGGCATCTTGAACTTGTACGAGACTTCTTCATCTAGCTCAAACATTTTGTCGATCTCAGACTTCTCTTCAGTTTTCAGATTCTTCTCAAATTTCTTTTCTAAATCAGCAATCATCTTTTCAACAACAGATGTCTCAGACTTTTCAATAGTTGCCTTCTCAACAACCTTTGGCTCCTTTTTATCTTGAAGGTATTGAGCCCAATCATCATCATCAATGATCACCTTCTCATCATCACAAGCCACTTCATTAACTTTCGTCTTCCCTTTATCCTTTGGTTTCTTAGTGCTAACAGATGTCTCGGCATGGTTTTCTAAGATTGCAGTCAATTGGTTCCTCATGGTCTCAGCTAGGGCCTCTTTTATTTCTTTCATCTTGGCATTGAGAGCTTCATCCACCATTCTTTGAATTTGTTCGAGCTCCATTATTCTTGGTGAGCAAGTGATTGAGTCGTTGCTAGATATCTCATCTCCGGCGTAGGTTGGATTGTAAGCTTTTGAACTATCGTAATCCAGGGCTGTGAGTGAGAGAGGATCAATGAGATGAGATGCAAATGTATGCATGTATGTATGTATGCACCAACAACAAATAAGGATAAATAGGACGTTCCTTCCAACCTTATAACATCCACACACGAGTGGCGAGTCTCTTTCGCTAGGTATATGGTTAACAAAATACCAACATGGGGTACCTTGCTTTCAAATAATTCCCTCGGACGTTTCAACCAATAGTTATATTTTCAAAAATAGAAATCAATCCATGATAATTCCCATTAATTAGGTTTTAATCCATTCAACCAACTAAAGTAGCTTTTATGCCATATTTGATTAAAACGAAATTAAGAGGCTTATTATAAATAGATTTCTCACTTGAAAAGAGGTAACTAGTGGTTCATGCCAAAAACAAGCCCATAGTTAATTTATTCTTAGTGTAAACTAGGCCCACAATTGATTTTTGGGTATTTCATAGTTGACCTAAATATTTTTGCAAGCTCTTTGTAAGAAAATATTGGGTGAAAATAGTTTTGTTTCTAAGCCCATTGTAAAAGATTTTAGAAAAATGGATTTTGGGCTTAGTATTTGGATCATGGGCCAAAGAATTTTTGATTTGTTTTTAGAAAAGTCTTATGTCCAAAGACCATTTTAAAAAGTTTTGAAAAATAGCTTTGGTCTTTTGGATTTTAAAGAAAAATTTATTTTGAGCTTACAATATACTTAGGTCATATTAGAAAAAGAACAAACCAAATAAGCCATGATTTAGACTAAGATAAACTAACCATAGCCAAACAACATGCATTTAGGGTAAAACCTAAGGAAAGTAACTAGGCCAATTACATGAGCTTTAGTATACCAAATGGTACGAGGCTATGAGTGGTTATGCCATGCTCGATCTCAATATCTTGAGTGAAAGTATGGTATCCCTTACATAACATAACACGGGTAACACGGGCGTCCTAACTCACACACACGATGCAATCTAAGATGATGCAATGGATAATATCATTATAAGAAAGAATAGAATAATATAAAGACCAACGGAATCAACTTCTCTTTTCCCCAGTGGAGTCGCCACTGTGAGCGGGGATTTTTGCCCTCACTCCCGGTGGAATGGTTCTTGCGACTTCGGCACTATTTAGGCTTGAGGCCTTAGAGAACACGGACTTAAGTCCGGAGAAAATGGAGTTGCCACCCGGACGGGCCGGGAAAAAGAAAGGGGTGGATGACTCGATTCCTAAGGAATCCCCAACCCCTTAATGGGTTCGGAAAGTTGGGTACGTGTGGGGAAGGTAAGAAATGGCCCAGCATCCCCTCAACACCCGGTTCATTGGAACCGGCCTCCTTTATAGGTCTTAATTTTATAAAATTCTTAAATATAACAATATTATCCATACTACATACAATAAAAAGAAAACATCATTATATTAAAATCAAAGCAATGTCCAAACAAAACAAAACAAATAAATGGACACCCACCAAAAGGTAGAAACATGCCCTTTACATAAGTTCTAAAATAGAAAAGTAAATTAAATTACATGATATTTAACTAATGAGGTACCCACCAAGTGGAAACATACCTCTTACAACTTTTGGAAGTCTAAATTGATTGATAAAAGTAAATAATCATCCATAATAAATAAATCATTCACCAAAAGTATTTAAATATCAATAAAATAAACATCCATCCATGATAAATTAAATAAATCGAGTATTGAAATTAAATAGATTAAAGCATAAAAGATAAATCAAGGTATAAATAAATATGGAATTGAATAAAGCAAATAAAAGTTCAATTATAGCTACTGTGACTTTTTATGGAATTAAAATAGATTAGGGTTTTATGTTTTAAAAGGTTGGTAAGACTCTTTGATTAAACAAATTAAGATTTGAATGGTGAAATAATAAAACTAGGGTTTTGGACACTTTGAAATACTTTTTAATTCATGATTTTAAATAGTGATTTAAGCTACTGTGTGATTTTTTTAGTTTTCATGTTTTTATGGTTTTTAATGTTTTAAAAGGATTAGGGTTCATAAAAATTAAGGTTTAAGGTTTTAAAAGGATTAAGGTTCATTGTTTTAGGTTTAAAAGTTGAATTTTGGTTTTAGGCTTTGAAATTAGGGTTCTCAGGTAATGAATTTGAATTAGAGTTTTAAAAAGCAATTTGATGATTTATGAAGTTTTATGAATTTAAACACATGGATTGAAGTTTTTATAAGCAGAAAAGATGTTTTTGAAGGCTTTTTGAATGAAATAGAACCTAATTTAAAAATTTGAAAGAAACAAAATTTGAATTTGGTTTTGTTGAAAAATATGTTCAATGAGAGTTTTAAGATTTTTAAGAAGAAAAAATAACAATTTTAAGTCTTTTTAGAAAAGAAAGTCACTTTTTAGTGTTCTAATCTTGGAAGAATTAAATTAAAGTTCTAAAGTTTTGATTTTAAAAAACCTTAAATTGTATAGATTTGCTACTGTGTTACATAAATCAAAAAGAATTTAACATACCTTCTTTTGTTGATTCTCCAAAAAATAACTCTTCTTGGATGAACTAGCTCCAAAGACAAGCCTTTGTTGCCTTTGAATTGCTTAATTCGTGGTGCTCCTCCCTTTAAAAATCAATTGAATTGATTTCTTGCTTTTCCTTCCTTAATTTGGTTTCAAATCCTATACTCACTGTGTAAATTTTTCCTCCCCCAATTTGGTTCTATTGGTCCTTATTTATAATGGTTTTTAGGTTGTTTTTTCCTAATTACACACGGCAATCAATATTAATAAAAAAAAAGAAATTAAAACCTAATTGGATTAGGTTTCTAAAAATTGAGTCAAAAAAATTTTGCGCTGGCGAAAACTGTGGCAGCGGGCCCGTGGCTGGCCAGCCAGTGGGTGTGCCAGCCAGTGGGCGTGCCAGCCCGCAGGAAATTCCTGCGGGTGGCTATTTCGCCTGCAGGAACTTCCTGTGGGCGAAATAACTTACCCCGCATGAAGTTATTTCGCCCGCAGGAAATTCTTGCGGGCGTTTGCGGGTGAGCTGCTGCTGGCCCGACGGGCCCGCGCGACCACTTTTCGCTGCCGATATTTTTTTTCCGACTCCGATTTTTATTTTTATTTTTATTATTTTTATTTTTTATTAATAAAAATTAGATAATAAAGCAAGAACTATTTAATTAAATTTATTTTGGACCAATTAGATAACAAAATTCATTTTGGACTAAATAAAGCATATTGGATCGGATTGGGTAAAAAATTAAGGGTTACAACTGTTTTCTTAAAACCCTGACCAAATCTATTTTTCTGAAAGATTCACAGTAGCCTATTCTTTCCAAATACCTAACTTAAAATCCAATTTTCATGATCTTCAATCTTATTTATTTAAACCCTAAACTTTAATATTATTTTTATAAAACTTTCGAAACCCTAAATCTTTAAAACATCCAGTAGCTATATTACTTCTTTTATATTAAATATTTCTCAAATTGATTAATCCAGTAAACTAAATTACAAGACCCTAATTGTTAAACATGAAACTAAAGAAACCTAAATTGATGTATAAACCTTAAATTTATATACATACAGTTTTATTTAAATTAAATGAATGTTTATTATATATTTTGATTGATGTTTGATGTCTTTGATGAATGATTTATTTATAATGAATGGTTGGCTATTTTTATTGATTTGTTTTAATTTTAAAATATTGTAAGAGGTATGTTTCCATGTTTTGGGTACCTCATGTCGTGAGCATCATGTAATTTATTTTATTTTAAAGTTTTTTAGACCAATGTAAAGGACGCATTTCCACCTTTCGATGGGTGTCCTATTTAGTTTTAGATATGGACGATGTAAGGACATATTTCCATCATTGGATGGGTATCCATTTATTTGCTTTTTTTGGACATAGTTATAATTTTAATCAAGTATTTATTTATTCTTATGAATGCATGTAATATGAATAATATCATTATATTTAAGAATTTTATAATATTAAGACCTGCAAAGGAGGTCGGTTCTAATGAACCGGGTGTTGTGGGGGTGCTGGGCCATTTCTCACCTTCCCCACACGTACCCAACTTTCCGAACCTAATAGGGGGTTGGGGATTTCTTAGGAATCGAGTCATCCACCCCTTTCTTTTTTTTGGCCCTTCCGGGTGGTAACTCCATTTTCTCCGAGCTTAGGCCAGTGTTCTCTAAGGCTCTGAGCCTAAATAGTGCCAAAGTCATAAGAACTATTCCACTGGGAGTGGAGGCAAGAATCCCTACTCATAGAACTGCAGAAGATTCAGCTCTACACACTTATATTAGTCAAGCTCAATTCAGTAATTGTCTTTAATTCTCTTTAGAATTATATATATATAATTTGTATCATTACATTCAGCTGTTATGTATATATCTCTTTCTTTCCCTCATATATTGAACTTTAAATCCTAGTTCCAAATAGCAGGTCATTGATGGTAAGTAAATACCCACTGTAACAAGATGGCCAAAGGTCCACTATAGCACGAATGTCCACTGTAATGATATGGCCAAAGGCCCATTATGGCATGAATGCCCATTGTAATGATAATGGGTTCAAAGATCCTTTATGGCACAAAGCATCTACTGTTTGCATAAAAGCCAATATCACTGGGACATAAAATGTGTCCTCTATAGCACAGAGGGCCCACTGTCATTATGGCATAAAATGTCCACTGTCACTTTGGATATTTACCCTTTAGCTAATTTGGAAACTAGATTTAACATCATTATAATCGGGCGATACATTTATTTCACTGTTTCAAATTATTTTCAATTATAATATCTTTTGGTATTGAAAATTTTCTTTTTAAACTGTTTTCTTATTACTGTAAATTTATAAGATATGAGCAATTATTTCAATCACATTTATCAGATGAACATATATACATATTATATTTATTTTTGATTAATTCAACTAATTTTATTTACTCATCCATCTTTATCTTTCAAATCACTTCCATGTTTATGCTGTAATAATGAAATCTAAATAGATTTCCACTCTTACTTGTTTAATTCTTTTCTTAACATTTTAAGAATTCACAACTATTCTTTCATTTTAAGAGTATATATACATATATATGATGTATTCACTATGTTTAACATACACACACATATATATATTTCTAACTTGATCCACAGTACGTCATTTCACTAGAAGGGTTAAGCTACCTTCAAATCTCACTACATTCTTTCCTTTTCACGTTATCAATTCCTTTCTTTCTATTGTAATCAACTAGTATCAGTTAACTCTTTAATACTTCTATATATAATCTATAACTTATCTTCAATCACCAAATAATGTTACTATTAAGTATTCCATAAGTACACAATATGTAAATCTCACATTCTTACTTTCAATACTCAATCAATTCGTATATACATCTCTTTGTTTTCTTTATCTTACTCTTCAAACTATTTAAAATCCTCAATGATTTATCAATATATCATTCTTCTTACCTTGCTTCGTAAATTATCTTATTTATTTATGAATAATGTGAAATCCACTAATCACTTGTAATCATCTTTTATCTTTTCTTTAACCTTACACTTATTTCAAATATCCAATTACATTTATCCATACTTTCCTCAAGTTTTTCTCCACATCTAAGTTTCATCATTTAATGGATTGATTTCATTTCAATCTTATAAGCAATCTTTCATCAATTATAACTATTTCCAAGATGTATTCAATAATTCAGTACTAAGTCCACCCATAAACCCTACTTTGTGAAGATATAAGAAGGTAGAAATAAGCATGGGCAAATGCATAACCGTGCAAGAGATCATGCACATCAGTGCTTGTATTATTTTTAAAATTTTAAAGAATAGAAGTATGCATAGCCAGATGCATGACCATGCGAATGGTCATACACGTCTCTGCTGGAATCTCCTTTCAAAGTTTTAAGAACACAAGTATATGCATGACCATGTGAAAGATCATGCGCCTCACTGTTGAGATTTCTTCTCAAAGTTTGAAGTATACACAAGCATACGCATGACCATGCAAATGATCATGTGTATCTCTGCTAGAATTTCTTTTTAAAATTTTAAGGAACAAAAATATACATAGGCAAATGCATGATCATGAGAATGATCATGCATACTACTGCAAGATTTTTTTTATGATTTAATCAATAAGTTATCAATAATTCAACTTGTAAATGATTCAATGATTGATTTAAATATTATTTTTGTTAATAATCAATAAATACACATTTACATATTGCAAGAATAACTTTACTATCATAGAAGTAAAGTTTTATACTCATATTTTTCACAATTATTCAATACACAAAATCTTTCAAAAGTAATGGTGTTTTATCAATTCACAAATCTCTTTTCATAATAAAAATTAAGATCAATTCAATAAAAAGAAAAAAAAGTATTATACAAGCACTAACCTCTTTAAAAATACTCTTCCATCACTTTTCATTTCAATCATTTATTTTGATGATGTTTTTCTCAATAGATCAAGCTTAAATTAGCAAAAATCCATCAAAACTTAGTTTTTCTACCAATTCTCCATGATTTCTATGGTGAGAAATGGAAGATAAAGAAAAAAGAGATGAAGATGGAGGTGGAGATGATGAGTATGACATTTTAGAAGATAATAGAAGACACGAGAAATCTTTAAATAAGCTTTAGAATTTTTATCCAATACACTCACTCATACAATAATTTCAGTGCACTCACTTTCTTTAATTAACTATTACTCCAATTTTTAACCCCGAACACTGTAAAAATAATTACATTAGCTACTTTAAGACCCTATTATCCATATTTCACATTTAAATTACATCTCGAGTTCATTTCGGGGCTATAAGGGTATTTTCATAATTTCTTACCTTTTCGAAATCTTTTCCAGAAATACCAATATTATCCATACTCAGATTTAATGTTAATCTTATTAGGTCTTAGTCAACCTTGTTACTATCAGTTCCAAATACTCAAGCTACACATAATATCATAATCAATCCAATTTACACTCATACATTCACTTAATACAGAAAATCAGTACTTAAAATTTTTAGGGCATTACAATTCTCACCCTCGTAAGAAATTTCATCCTCGAAATTTATCTATATGTTATAATTCATTCCTCATATTCCAATAAATTATTACCCTTCCACTATGTTACTTTGACATATCTTTCTAACTACTCATATTTTGTTTTATTTGCATATACTTTTTTTTCCACAAATAAGTCTAGTGCACTCCAAACAATACACTATGAATTCTCAATCAATTCTTAGAAAATATTCTACTACCATAAACATATGAAATATCAATTGTATCAAGATACATATCCACTTATTCAATTCACATAACTTAGACAATTGCATTTCACTTCTCCTATAACTACACATGCCAGAAACGCTTAAACCAGGCTTTGATACCACTAAATGTAACATCCCTTGACAATTCTCATATAAAACTATCAGAGAATGTTACTCAATATACTATCAGTACTCTAATCAATTCATCGGCAAAGTTTTCTTTTAAAGTATTACTAACAAAATTTTTTAAATAATAATACAAGTTGTATAATACAATACTTATAAATATAATATTTAAACCAATCTCCAATATTTCTAATAAACCAAATATTAATTATAAATCAGATAACCATCATAAGTTTTTCAATCCAAAATAAATATATAATATATTACTTGATTTGATAATCATTCACTAAAATCTATAACTTCATTTTCTAAATACATATATTTCTTTCACATTTACAAATTTGTATAATCTCACAAATAGCCAAGATAAATTGCATATATATGTACTTCATAACTTACAAGTACAATATAAAAAAGATCCCTATATATAGTGTAGATAATTTCTGAGATCTTTAATTCCACTTCTTAACTTGCTCCTATGACATGATACCTGCGTGTCAGAAAAAATTCTAACACGCTAAGCAATGCTTAGTGGTTCTTATATAAACATATTTTGTCACTTAATATTAAAGAAAAATACTTATGAATATATAGTAATAATACTCAGTTTTAATAAATATTTCAATATATTAAATATGTTCAACAACAAACCAACATAATATTTTGATTACACAAAATAATAACTTTAACTTTATAAAAGTCATCATGCTATACTGCACTTTCAGTATTGCAACTTTTCTCTTTTTGAATCATTTTATTTAAGACTTACTTTCTCATTTGTTAACATTGCTCATATTACACTAGTTATTTTTCAGTAAGTCTTACTTTTCAGTTTCACATATAGGATAATTTCATTCAATTTATAATTTTGGCACTTAGATTTAGTACTATACTCTGGAGCACTTTGTATCTTATATCATTATATACACTTTTAATCATTATAACACTTAGAAAGTTATTGATCAATTCAATATTTTGAATACAACATTTCTATTCCATGCATTAGAACTTTCACTTGAAATATTAATATATATATATATATATTATCAATCACTTTCACATTGTAACACAGTAAGTCGATTTTAAATAATTGACTTATATTATTGTTTTGCATTTCTTCCATTATTCATTGCATCATATTCACTTATATTTTCAATATAGATAACTTCATTAAATATGCCCATACACATTGAACTCAGATCATAGGTTTGGATAATGGGTCATTGTAGCAATTTTAATGCTAAATCTCAAAAAAGTATAATGGCAATTATGCCCACTGTCACTAATGACACAATGTGTCCATTAATGGCACGAGGTGCCCACTATTACTATGGCTATCCTCCCTCTGGCTAGCCATTCAATCCAAAGCCAGATCTAAAATCAGTATGATTTGGGCAATTCATTAGTTTTGATTAACATTGAATTATGTATATCACTTCAATGGAATAATTATTTGATCAACACTTGGCATTACACATATTTATCATATATTAAAAAATTTATTACACTACTTATTAGGTTTGATTTCAAAAATCTTTTACACTTTGAGGCTTATAGTCATTTAGATCAGAATCATAGATGAAAGACAAGGAAAAGAACTATTTTGAAAAAATTCTTCAAGTGACATGCCCAACGGAATGGACATGTCAATGACCATGTCATTTGCCCATTTTTACAGAAGCTTTGACACACCCAACAATATAGGCATATCACTACCTATGTCATTACTCTCACATTACAGTAGCTAAGACACTCCCAGAGACATGGTCGTGTCATTGGCCGTGTCATCAACATTGAAACATGACATCGTTGAGACGTCTAGTGACATGGGTGTGCCACTGACCATGTCAAGTAAAAATTATGTATTTCGCCCACTCAACTACTTAAATGCAATATACTCAAGATCTATGATAAAAATGAATCAAAACTAGTTTCTTTGATATAGAAAGAGTCTATATCAAATACTTTACTCAAACATCAATTAATCAATCTTTAACCATCCCTCATGGCTAAAAATAACATCAAACCACTCAATTTTTATAATGATTGAATTAAGAATCATACTCATCACTATAAGTTCCTTTAACTCATTTTTCACTCATCAATCCATTTAACCAATACTTTTCAGTAATAATTCATTATAAATGACTCAATCAACTAATTCAAATATTAAAATTCATAGAAATTCAAATATTTGTAAATTAAAATGCATAAGCACATACCTCTTTCAAAATCTCTCTTCTTCTCTCTTTTCCCTCTTTTTCTTTGATCACTTGTTGGTAATCTCACCTACTCTAACTAATTCTCTTAAAAAAATTATTGGAAAAGATAAATTTCCCTTGATTCTTTTATGATAGGAAGAAGAAAATAGAGAAGATGGTGATGGTGGTGGTAGATGGCGTGAAAGATGGGAGAAGAGAGAAGAGTCTTCTACGCACACATACATGTCTTTATATATATATAGTTTAATCGGGTGAGGAAATTTCATTTTAACTACGGTGCACCCTCACTCTTAACCTTTAATTCTAATTCAATTTTTAGTTTCATAAAACCATAAAAATAATTTTTTTTCAGTAAATTTTGAGATATATTATTCACTGTTATCTACTTATAACACTTATCCACATTACTTTTGTCACTATACACTATCAATTATTAATATTAGTTAAAAAGTTTCCTATTTAAAATTTTAGAATATTACAGAAGAAGTACGTTCAAGATAGTGTTGGACATGGCCAGCTATCTTGGCCGTGTCTCAAGTCTTGGTTAGGATCGCTTTAAGCTTGGCTATGTTTCATTACAAGAGGAGAAAGTGAATACAAGAAGAACTGGACACGGCTTGGGAGCTTGCCCGTGCCCAAAAAGAAACCTAAGACATACGGCCAGGATGAACGAAGCTTGGCCATGTTGCAGTGGATATGTTAAAACACATTATTTATTTTTAAAAGCTATTAGGTCAGATACAAAAGTGAATTTGGTAGAGGAAAATAAGGGTAGTTTTAAAATTAAAAAAAGAGAATGAGAGGAGAGGATAGGGAAGCTCAGATGAAGAAAAAAAAATCAATTCTTGAAGAATTAGATTAGAAAAAAAAGAAGAAATTCATTCATTCTTTAGACCTAGAATTCCTTGCAAAGCTTTTGGAGGAGGTTTTTGAGTTTTTCATCAAGTTCAAGTTTAGCTATAGGAGAAGAATAACTCTAGTAATCTTCACAAGGGTTTTTCTATTCTTTCATTCAATTTTCCAAAATTTTCTTATTTTAATACATTATCATTTCAATGAAGATTTGTAATTTGAATTCTATTGAATTGAGTTTGTATCTTGTTGTGATGAGGAGCTAAATTACTTATGCCTAAGGTTTGCAGCAAATTTAATTTAATGTTTTAATTCAATAATTTCCATTAATATGCATTATTGTGAGTTGATTACAGTGAAATATATGTTAGGCTAATAGATTAGCCACTTATTAGTCTCTAGATATTGAGAGAAGTAGCGAGAAATGAAACTTGATATTGAAATTATGCATTCAATTACCCTAAAAATGAATTAAAAATATAAGTTCTAGGGTTCTCTTAATTTGCAATTCAAAGTAATTAGAATTTATTAATTCGTGAATTTGAGAAATAATGAATTGATAAATGCTAATTAATATTAAGGAAGAAATTAAGTTAAAAGGTTATATTAGTTGAAATTTTGAGAAAGAGACTTTGATTAAATTGATTTGTAAATCCTAGGTTTCTTTTTAAAAGTTTTACATTAATTCTGTGCAATCCGCCATTCATTTTATTTTTCATTTTAAACTTCTTTTACTATTTCAACATTACAAACTTATTTGTTAAACCTTTTCTTTCAATCAAATTATTGCAAACAACTAATTTTCTTGAGAGACGACCTTAAGACGTTCACCCATTACTATAACAACCCTGTATACTTATGAGAGTCGCTTTTACTAGTGTTAAGTAGAGCACAAAAAGTTTTTGTAGCCGCTGCCGGGGAAGGCTGTTGAAGTGATAGTTTGGTTCTTTTATTTAATGATTTGTGTGTTTTTTTTTAATTGCCCAGGTGTTTTATTTAAGGACACAAGTCTCAAGGCAACGAACTTGTTTCCTTCATAGACAACATTCATAGACTTCTTTAATTTGGGGGAATAGATCATTAGGACAAAAAGGGAAAGATCTTAATGATTAATTCAAAGAAGACACAGAGACAGAGATGGCCAATGCAGAAGAACAACCCATGAAAGAGTTTGCATGACTAATTATTGGGATAACCACATCTTGTATATGGTTAAACAATGCAACAAGAAATTATGAACTGAAGAATACCCATTATAACATGTTGCCTTTTTTGATCATTTGTGTATTTATTTTTAGTGTAATTTCATTGGCTTTTAATTGATTTTTCTTTTAATTTGTGTTTAAAGTTTGTTTGAAGTATTTGATCCAGGTTGAAGAATAAAACAATGGAGCTTTAGTTCAATTTGATGGATTATTAAGGTGGAAAAACATGAGACGCGGCTAAGACACTTCATGGCTTGGTCGTGTCCCTCATTCAAGGTAAGAGGCATGAATCACTCACATGACATGGCCAGGTCAAGTCAACTTGGCCGTGTCCCTCAGGAAAATTTGGCAGAGACAAACACAAGCAAGAGACACAGTCAAGCGATTGGCCGTGTCGCATGACATGGCCAAGGCCTTGGCCGTGTCTCACCAAAAGAACAAAATAAAGAAGAAGCAAGGAGACTATGTAGAAGTGAACACACCCAAGAGAGCCATTGGCCATGTCACATGACACGGCCAAGGCCTTGACCATATCCCATCTAAAGAGCAAAGCAAAGATAGAGATAGTGGAGAACACACTCAAGAGACACTGAGGCATTGAGGCAGCCATGGACACGACAACATGGCTTGGCTATGTCCCAAGAAGAATGAGTGACACGGCCAAGTCACTCAAGGCTTGGCCGTGTCTCATATAGTCCCTTAAATTATTTTGCACGAAGTGAAGGATAATTGGTGGACAAAAGGCTCTTTCTTTTTAAAAAAAGAATTAATAAAAATGAGTGAAAGGTGGATGGATTTATGGGAAAAAATATAAAATAAAGAAAAAGAGGGAGAGAAAGTATGGTGTGTGAGTTGGCAAGAGATGGTTGGTATCTTAAAAATGAAAAGGAATTAAAGGTGGAGGGATGGAAGGACATACACGTTGGTTCTTATTTGAAGAGCTATGTATCTAGTTTTTTTTTGGGGGTTCATCTTCTTGTTCTTGGTCTTGAGATAGACCATGAACATCATCTTCATCTTCATCTTCTATTTCTTCCATATACAAGATTCTTAACATTTTTTGGGATAAAATTGGCTAAGCAAGCTCTTATGAAGGTTAGGGTTTGAAGAAAGCTTGATTAAGGAGTTGGAGGCTTTAGAGAGTTACCATTCCATCTTTTAAAAGGAGAGCCATTGATTGAAGAAGGCTTGTTAGTTTTTCATCATATTCAAAGTGGAGTTAAGAGGAAGACTAGAAGTTCAACTCTTAGCATCTTCAAAGGGGTTTTTATATTCTTTCTTTTAATTCATTTCTAGATTGTTGTTGTTTGTTAAAGAACATTAATATTTCAATAGACAATTGTGATTTGATTTATATTGAGATGAATATTTGTTTTAAATTCATGATGATGAGCTAAATTACTCATGCCTAGGGTTAGTAGATTTGATTGAATGACTTGATTTGATATTTCTATTAGTATACCTTATTATTAGTTGATTGTATTGGATTGAATGTTAGGTTGATAGATTAGCTATCTATTAATCTCTAGATATTGAATGAAGGACTGAGAGGTGAAATTTGATATTGGAATTATGCATTCAACTACCCTAAGAATGAATTAGAAATATCAGTTCTAAGATTTTATTAATTTGCAATTTGAAAATAATTTTGTGTTGTTAATTCACGAATGTAAAAACTAGTGAATTGGTAATTACTAATTAAACTCAAAGAACAAATTAAAATACAAGGTTATATTAATGGATAATTTGAGAATTAAGTTTTGATTAAATTGATTTGTAATCCTAGGCACCATTCCAAGAATTTGAATTAATATTGTACAACCATTACACACATTACTTTTAAATTTAATTTACTTTTCACCATTCCAACATATCACACTCTTGTTTTTAAATTTACTTGTCAATCAGACTATTGCAAAATAATTCCTTCCTTGTAAGATGACCTTGGGACAATCACCATTGCTATAATTACCTCGTATACTTGCGAGTGTCACTTGTAGTAGTAATTAATCGAGCGTAACAAGTTTTTAGTACCGTTGCCGGGGAAGGCAATTGTTGTTAGTAGTTTGATTCTTTTATTTTAATTGTTTAATTATTTAAAGTGTTTATTTTTGAATTACTAAGTGTTTATTGTAAGAATACAGTTTTCAAGACACGAGTGAGTTTATGATGTGAATGCTAATTTTGAAATGGTATGGCATTTACCAGAATTAACAAGTTAACTTAGTATGCTAAATGCAAGAGGAAGAGCACATATGCCTAGACGAGAAGTATGTCCAGCATGTGGCATTGCAAGACATAGTGTAAACATGTGTTCATTTGGTTTTGAACAATACCAAGAGAGGTAAAAGGAAGAATATGCCTTTGAAAGTTTCCAGCCAAGGGGTAGAAATGACCCATATTCCAATCCTTATAATCCAAGTTGGAGAAACTACCTAAATTTTTCTTGGGAAAATCAACAGCAAATTCCACCTCAATAATTTT
This sequence comes from Garcia nutans, assembly GCA_947685225.1. Classification (NCBI taxonomy): domain Eukaryota; kingdom Viridiplantae; phylum Streptophyta; class Magnoliopsida; order Malpighiales; family Euphorbiaceae; genus Garcia; species Garcia nutans. The sequence continues at coordinate 5,624,028 of CANTUV010000024.1, read as the reverse complement.
TTCAACCTTATTAAAGAAGTTCTGACTTTCAAGGACAATTTTCAAATCAAGATCAACTTAAGAAGCCCACATTGGAAGATAATTTAAATGCCTTTATTCAAATTATCACACAAAATAAGATCAATTCAAGAAACCCATGGTGGAAGATAATTTGAATGCTTTCATTCAAATTAGCACACAAAATCAGGAAGGGAGCAATAAGAGGTTTGATTTTTTAGAGGTATCATTGAAGAAGGTGGAATCTTAAGTTGGAAAACTGGCAAATCAACTCCATACACACCAAAAAGTGGAATCTCCTAGCCAATTAGAGCAAGCCATTGCAATCACAATTTTGAGGAGTGAAAAGGTAATACATAACAAAGTTTGTGATTCCTTTGATGCAGGTGTAGACCCTTAATTTTTGACCCAATCCGGTCCATTGTGTTTTATTTGGTTTAAAATGATTTTTCTTGTCTAATTGGTCCAAAATAATTTTAATTAAATAATTTTTTACCTTAGTATCTAACTTTTATTAAGAAAAAATAAAAATAAACAAATAAAAATCAAAAAATAAAAATCGGAGTCGGAAAAAAAAAATCGGCAGCGAAAAGTGGTCGCGCGGGCCCGTGCAGCACCTTACCCGCAGGCCTGCGGGCAAAATAATTTCCCGCAGGATTTTCCTACGGGCGAGTTATTTCGCCCACAGGAAATTCCTACGGGCGAAATAACCTTCCGCAGGAATTTCCTGCGGGCAGATACGGGCGAGTTATTTCGCCCGTAGGAAAGTCCTGTGGGCTAAATAACCTCCTGCGGGGTGAGTTATTTTGCCCGCAGGAAATTCCTGTGGGTGAAATAACAGCCCGTAAGATTTTCCTGCTGGCTGGCGCGCCTCCTGCGGACTGGTATGCCCACTGGCCCATGCCACAGTTTTCGCCAGCGCAAAATTTTTCGACGCAATTTTTTGAATCCTAATCCAATTATGTTTTAATTTCTTTTTTTTATTAATATTACTTACCTTAATTAATTAGGAATACACAACCTAAAAACCATTATGAATAAGGACCAATAGAACCAAATTGGAGGAGGAAAAAATTTACACAGTGACTTTAGGATTTGAAACCAAATCAAGGAAGGAAAAGTAAGAATTCAATTGAAGTGATATTTAAAGCAGCAGAATCACGATTTAAAGGGGGGAGGAGAATTCAAAGGCAACAAAGGCTTGTTTTTGGAGCTAGTTCATCCAAGAAGAATTATTTTTTGGAGAATCAACAAAAGAAGGTATGTTAAATTCTTTTTGATTTATGTTTTACAGTAGCCAAATCATGGAATTAGGGTTTTATAAATCAAAAACTTTAGAACTTTAATTTAATTCTTCCAAAGTTAAAACACTAAAACATGACCTTCTTTTCTAAAAAGACTTAAAATTGTTATTTTTTTTCTTCTTAAAAATCTTAAAACTCTAATTGAACATATTTTTCTACAAAACCAAAATCAAATTCTGTTTCTTTCAAATTTTTAAAGTAGGTTCTATTTCATTCAAAAAACCTTAAAAAACATCTTTTCTACTTATAAAAACTTCAATCCATTTGTTTAAATTCATAAAACTTCATAAAATATCAAATTAATTTCTAAAACCTTAAAAATTCTTCATTACCCGTGACCCAAATTTCAAAATCCTAAAATCCAAAATTCAACTTTTAAACCTAAAGTAATGAACCCTAATCCTTTTAAAACCTTAAACCATAATTTTTATGAACCCTAATCCTTTTAAAACATTAAAAATCATAAAAACATGAAAACTAAAAAATCACACAGTAGCTTAAATCACTATTTAAAATCATGACTTAAAAAGTATTTCAAAGTGTCCAAAATCCTAGTTTTATTATTTCACCATTCAAATCTTAATTTGTTTAATCAAAGAGTCTTACCAACCTTTTAAAACATAAAACCCTAATCTATTTTAATTCCATAAAAAGTCACAGTAGCTATAATTGAACTTTTATTTGCTTTATTCAATTCCATATTTAGTTATACCTTGATTTATCTCTTATGCTTTAATCTATTTAATTTCAATACTTCATTTATTTAATTTATCATGGATGGATGTTTATTTTATTGATATTTAAATACTTTTGATGAATGATTTATTTATGATGAATGATTATTTACTTTTATCAATCAATTTAGATTTCCAAAAGTTGTAAGAGGTATGTTTCCACTTGGTGGGTACCTCATTATTTAAACATCATGTAATTTAATTTGCTTTTCTATTTTAGAACTTATGTAAAGGGCTTGTTTCTACCTTTTGGTGGGTGTCCTATCTAGGCATGTGATGTAAGGACATGTTTCCATCCTTGGATGGGTGTCCATTTATTTGTTTTGTTTTGTTTGGACATTGCTTTGATTTTAATATAATGATGCTTTCTTTTTATAGTGTGTAATATGGATAATGTTATTATATTTAAGAATTTTATAATATTAAGACCTGTAAAGGAGGCCGGTTCCAATGAACCAGGCATTGTGGGGGTGTTGGGCCATTTCTCACCTTCCCCACACGTACCCAACTTTCCGAACCCGTTAGGGGGTTGGGGATTCCTTAGGAATCGAGTCATCCACCCCTTTCTTTTTCCCGGCCCGTCCGGGTGGCGACTCCATTTTCTCCGGACTTAGGTCCGTGTTCTCTAAGGCCCCGAGCCTAAATAGTGCTGAAGTCGTAAGAACCATTCCACCGGGAGTGGGGGCAAAAATCCCCGCTCACAGTGGCGACTCCACTAGGGAATAAGAGAAGTTGATTCCGTTGGTCTTTATATTATTCTATTCTTTCTTATAATGATATTATCCATTGCACAATATTAGATTGCATTGTGTGCGTGAGTTAGGACGCCCGTGTTACCCGTGTTATGTTATGTAAGGGATGCCATACTTTCACTCAAGGTATGGAGATCGAGCATGGCATAACCACTCATAGCCTCGTACCATTTGGTATATACTTGCTATGGGAACCTAAGCCTTTTAACCCAAAGACTAAAGCTCATGTAATTGGCCTAGTTACTTTCCTTAGGTTTTACCCCAAATGCATGTTGTTTGACTATGATTAGTTTATCCTAGTCTAAATCATGGCCTATTTGGTTTGTTCTTTTTCTAATATGAACTAAGTATATTGTAAACTCAAAATAAACTTTTCTCTAAAATCCAAAAGACCAAAACTATTTTTAAAATTTTTCAAGATGGTCTTTGGACATAAGACTTTTTCTAAAAACAAATAAAAAAAATTCTTTGGCCCATGGCCTAAATACTAAGCCCAAAATCAATTTTTCTAAAATCTTTTACAATGGGCTTAGAAATAAAACTATTTTCACCCAACATTTTCTTACAAAGAGCTTGCAAAAATATTTAGGTCAATTATGAAATACCAAAAATCAATTGTGGGCCTAGTTCACACTGAGAATAAATTAACCATGGGCTTGTTTTTGGCACGAACCATTAGTTACTCTTTTCAAGTGAGAAATCTATTTATAATAAACCTCTTAATTTCGTTTTAATCCAAAAAGCTACTTTGGTTGGTTGAATGGATTAAAACCTAATTAATGGGAATTATCATGGATTGATTTCCATTTTCAAGGATATAACTATTGGTTGAAACATTCGAGGAAATTATTCGAAAGCAAGGTACCCCATGTTGGTATTTTGTTAACCATATACCTAGGAAAAGAGACTCGCCATTCGTGTGTGGATGTTATAAGGTTGGAAGGATCATCCTAATTACACTTGTTTATTGATTGTCCATGCATACATGCATACATGCATACATTTGTATCTCATATCATTGGTCCTCTCTAGCTCACAGCCTTGGATTAAGAAAGTTCAAAAGCTTACAACAATCCGACCTACGCCAGAGACGAAGTATCTAGCAACGACTCAATCACTTGCTCACCAAAGACAATGGAGCCTGAACAAATTCAAAGAATGGTGGATGAAGCCCTCAATGCCAAGATGGAAGAAATCAAAGAGGCCCTAGTTGAGACCATGAAGAACCAATTGACTGCAATCTTAGAGAACCATGCTGAGGCTTCTGCTAGCACTAAGAAGCCAAAGGACAAAGGGAAGACGAAAGTTAATGAAGTGGCTTGTGATGATGAGAAGGTGATCATTGATGATGATGATTGGGCTCAATACTACCAAGATCTTCAAGATAAAAAGGAGCCAGAGGTTGTTGAGAAGGCAACTATTGAAAAGATCGAGACATCTGATATTGAAAAGATGATTGATGATTTAGAAAAGAAATTTGAGAAAAAGCTGAAAACTGAAGAAATGTCCGAAGTTGACAAATTATTTGAGCTAGATGAAGAGGTCCCATACAAGTTCAAGATGCCATCTTTTGCAAAGTATAATGGCACTGGAAATCCTCATCTCCATGTGAAGCAGTATATCACTGCCATGCAATCTGCCCGAGCTACTAAGGCTCAAACTCTAAGGTACTTCATGCTCTCATTGGATCCTGCTGTCCAAAATTGGTTCAATACCTTAGATGATGGAACACAAAAGAGTCGGGATCTACTTTACAAAGCCTTCATCCAACAATATGGATACAATGTTGAAATGGAAGTTACCTTAATGGAAGTTGAGTCCATTAGGCAACGACCAAATGAGAATTTTATAGATTATGTCAAGAGATGGAGAAACAAGGCTGCTTTACTCAAGAAGAGGCCCGATGAATCCGATCAAATAAGGATGATTGTGAGAGGGGTGTTGCCTAATCTTCGTGAGAGGATGTCTCATATACTCATACGTGATTTCAAAGATCTTCTCCAAGCTGGTCTACAAATTGAAGAGTGGGAAAGGGAGAAGAATCACTTTTCAATAAAAAGGAATGAGAAAGGGAATTACCAGTCGGGCAATCAAAGCACACAAAAAGAAGTTGATGTTAATGCCGCTAGTGAAAGAGGAATGAGGCAGTTTTCAGATCTGGGGAAGCCACTGTCTTGGGTTCTCAGTAAGCTACAAAGGAAGGGATTGTTACAACCCTTGACTCCTCATCCTTTGCCTAATCCTCTTCCACCTAACTTTGATACTGATGCATTTTGCCAATTCCATCAAAGGCCTGGACACGAAACGGACAATTGCATGAAGTTGAGGCATGAGATCCAGAATTTAATTGATAATGGCAAGTTGCCCGAGCCTAAACAGTGCCGAAGTCGCAAGAACCATTCCACCAGGAGTGGGGGCTAAAATCCCCGCTCACAGCAGGTATTAATCAAAAAAGAAAATGGCGAGGAGATACAACACAACATAGAGGAACCAAGACAATCAAAGGAGGAGGAGAATTTGGAAGCATCAACCTCACCAAATTTGCATGAGCCTCTGAATTTTTATATGACACCAATTCCATTCCTAAGTTGATTGAAGGATGAGAAGCAAGGTAAGCAACTTTCTGAAATCTATGACATGCCCTCTAAAGAAGATAGTGAAGATAAGCTTGAGATGGCCATGACCTTGGAAGTAGAACCTGAAATTTTCGATTCAAAAATTGGGGAGTGCAAGTTAATCTTAAATGCTGAGGTTGTTGAGAGGGGACTTCAGATGGTTAAAGTGGATAAAAAAGAGATTCAACCAAACTTGGTCAAACTTAAAAAGACCCCAAAACTTTTGAAATATGCTTTGATTGGGGAGAATAGTATGCAACCAATGATCATCTCTTCCACTCTCGATGGCGAGGAAGAGCAAAAAATGAACATAACCATGTTGCAGTCTGAAAAAGTTTTTACCAAGTTCCTATAGCATTGGAGGATCACCCTAAGACAACCTTCACATGTTTTCTTTGGACATTTGCTCTTCAAAGGAAGCTATTTAGGCTTTGCAATACACTGGGTATCTTTCGGAGTTGCATGCTATTCATCTTTTCAAATATGGGTGACAAATTCATTAAGGATGTAAGGAGCACTTCATATCACATATGGGAATGATGGAAATTAGGTTTCATCTGAACTCTTCTCTTTTAAATTTATGCATGCTTACATTGGAGACAATGAGAATCTTTAAGTGTAGGGTGCAATTTTTACTTTTAATTTATCTTTGTTTAAGTTTAGTTTTTTCTTTTAATAAATGAATTTTGAAAAGTTCAATTGTTATAAGATTGTTGATAGATGACCTTTGAATTTTTTTTTGCATGAATTTGAGAATTGATTAGAATTGATGCTTATTGTCAATTTTGATGGTTATTCTTTGCATCACCTTTAAACTAGTGAGGAATTGAGCCTATTAAGTTGGATATCAACTTATTATTCTTTATTGTGTGTAAACATCTTTGATTGATGAATTGCTAAAACTTGCTTTGACATGTATTTTAAGACTATATAAAAATTTCAATTGGGCATCAATATGATTAAGGCAATTAGGTGAACCCATTTTGCCTTAAAAAGACCAACCTTATATCCGACCTTATTTAGCCAATTTTGAGCTTATTTCATTTTTCCTTTTCTTTCTTTTTTACGACACTATTAGCTTGAACCTTGTTATTTTAACTATTACCCTTTCATTTGGTCAAGAGCATTTTAAGAGCATTTATGATTGAGTGTTATGATAAATAAAGTGTGGGGTTAAATTTAGTGGGTTTAAAATTGCAAAGTATTGTGTTCTTTAGTTGCAAACCCTATTTTGATTTTAAAAAATAAAAATATAATAATAATAAAAAAATAAAAAAATGAGAAAAACAAAATAATAGAAATTGTTCTTTTTCGTAGCGTTGGAATAAGTTTGGGAATGATCATTGCAAAATTTAATAAGTGAGTTCCCTTGAAAAGCTCTTTAATGTCAAGTGGAAGGTGAGTAGAAGGTGTTTTGGGATTGCTGGGTTATACATATGATCGGTTCTTCATACTTGAAGTGCTCTTGAACTTTATGAATAAGCTCATATTTCCTAAATGTCATGCCTTTACCTAAGCGCCATTACAACCTAATGAAAGACCTTATGATTGATGCTTGAATGTAATTAGTGGTAGAGATTTGATTGATAAGCAAGCCTATAGAGGTAATCTTTCATTGAATATTGAGAGCTTAAGCACTACCTGATTAAACAATTAAGAGGTTTTGTGAGGAGTGACAATTTTTGGTATTCATGGATTAGCCATTAAATTTCTTGAGTACTTATTATTCTTGATTTGATAATGATTGTGGATTTAATAAAATGAGAGTCTTGATACATCCTTATAACTCTTGAACTTGACTAAATTTATCTTGTTTAGTTTGTTTTGATTTTGACTTTGCTTGGGGACAAGCAAAGAATTAAGTGTAGGGTAGTTGTTTTGATCATTTGTGTATTTATTTTTAGTTTAATTTTATTGGCTTGTGATTGATTTTCCTTTTAATTTGTGTTTAAATTTTATTTGAAGTATTCGATCCAGGTTGAAGAATAAAACAATGGAGCTTTAATTCAATCTGATGGATTATTAAGGTGGAAAAACATGTGGCACGACCAAGACACTTCATGGCTTGGCCGTGTCCCTCATCTAAGGCAAGAGGCATGAATCACTCATATGAAACAGCCAAGTCAAGTCAGCTTGGCCGTGTCCCTCATCTAAGGCAAGAGGCATGAATCACTCATATGAAACAGCCAAGGCAAGTCAGCTTGGCCGTGTCCCTCAGGAAAATTTGGCAGAGAAAGACACAAGCAAGAGACATGGCCAAGCCATTGGCAGTTTCATATGACATGGCCAAGGCCTTGGTCGTGTCTCTCCAAAAGAACAACATAAAAAAGAAGCAAGGAGGATATGCATAAGGCCTTGGTCGTGTCCCATCTAAAGAGCAAAGTAAAGATAGAAATAGTGGAGAACACATTCAAGAGACATGGCCAAGCCACTGGCCGTGTCTCACAAGGAAAAGGAAGAAGACATTAAGGCAGCCATGGACATGGCCACATGGCTTGGCCGTGTCCCAAGAATAATAAGTGACACATCCAAGTCACTCAAGGCTTGGCCATGTCTCATATAGTCCCTTGAATTATTTTGCACGAAGTGAGGGACAATTGGGGGACAAAAGGCTCTTTCTTTTTGACAAAGAATTGTTAAAAATGAATGAAAGGTGGATGGATTTATGGGAAGAAATATATATAAAAAAAAAAGAAATAGAGGGAGACAAGGTGTGGTGTGAGAGTTGGCAAGAGATGGTTGGTGTCATTAAAATGAAAAGGAATTCAAAGTGGAGGGATGAAAGGACATACATGTTGGTTCTTATTTGAAGAGCTATGTATCTAGTTGTTTTGGTGGGTTCATCTTCTTGCTCTTGGTCTTGAGAGAGACCATGAACATCACCTTCATCTTCCTCTTTTATTTCATCCATAGACAAGATTCTTAACATTTTTTGGGATAAAATTGGGTGAGCAAGCTTTTATGAAGGTTAGGATTTGAAGAAAGCTTGATTGAAGAGTTAGAGGCTTGAGAGAGTTACCATTCTATCTTTCAAGAGGAGAGCCATTGATTGAAGAAGGCTTGTTAGTTCTTCATCAGATTCAAAGTGGATCTAAGAGGAAGACTAGAAGTTCAACTCTTAGCATCTTCAAAGGGGTTTTTATATTCTCTCTTTTAAATCATTTCTAGATTGTTGTTGTTTGTTAAAGAACATTAATATTTTAATTGGCCAATTATGATATGACTTATATTGAGATGAATATTTGTTTTAAATTGATGTGATGAGCTAAATTACTCATACCTAGGGTTTGTAGTAGATTTGATTGAATGACTTAATTTGATATTTCCATTAATATACCTTGTTATTAGTTGATACCTTGTTATTAGTTGATTGTATTGGATTGAATGTTAGATTGATAGATTAGCTACCTATTGATCTCTAGATATTGAATGAAAGACCGAGAGGTGAAATTTGATATTAGAATTATGCATTCAACTACCCTAAGAATGAATTAGAAATATAAGTTATAGGGTTTTATTAATTTGCAATTTCAAAACAATTGATTGTTGTTAATTCATGAATGTGAAAACTAATGAATTGGTAATTACTAATTAAACTCAAGGAACAAATTAAAATACAAGGTTATATTAATAGATAATCTGAGAATTAAGCTTTGATTAAATTGATCTACAACCCTAGGCACCATTCCAATAATTTGAATTAATCTTGTACAACCATTACACACATTACTTTTAAATTTCAATTGCTTTTCACCATTCCAACATGTCACACTCTTGTTTTTAAATTTACTTGTCAATCAAACTATTGCAAAATAATTCCTTCATTATGAGACGACCTTGGGGCGATCACCGTTGCTATAATTACCTCGTATACTTACGAGTGTAGCTTGTAGTAGTAATTAATCGAGCACAACACTGCCCTATTTTCATGGAATACCGAATGAGGACCTCTTACTTTCATTCACGATTTGTATTCAACCCTAACATATAATGAGCTTGAGATGCAGTGTTTTCCTTACACTTTGAAAGATAGAGTCAAGGCATAGTTGATGATCCTATCGGAGAATTCACTGACTACATGAATAGAAGTTTATAATAAGTTCATGAGCAAGTTTTATTCATTCTAACAGATGAAGGAGCTTTGGGGAAATTTGGAACATTTACTCAGATGGATGGTGAGCCATTCCATGAGGGATAGGATTGTTTCAAGTCCTTGTTATTCCAGTGCCCCCATCATCATTATCCACAATCCATATTCTAACTCTTTTAATTTAGGTTGGAGAAGCCACCTGAACTTTTCTTGGAAAAATCAATAACATATTCTGCCTCAACAATCCTTTCAGCCTTATCAAAGAGGTCCTTAGTTTCAAAGACAATCTTCAAATCAAAATTAGTTGAAGAAACCTTCATTGGAAGATAATTTGAATTCTTTAATTCAAATTAGCACACAAAATCAAGAGGTGAACAATAACAGGTTTGATTCTTTAGAGGCATCATTAAAAAAGGTGAACAATAACATGTTGGGAAATTAGTAAATCAACTCCAAGCACACTAAAAAGGAAAATTTCCAAGCCAACTATAGCAGGCCAAGGTGATTATAGTCTTGAGGAGTGGAAAGTAATAGATAATAAGATTGATAATTCTTTGGATACATATATTAATCAAGAAAAAAATAATCAGGAAATCCTAACCCACCTAGAGAAACCAAGTTAGTTAAAAGAGGAGGAGAACAATAAGGCATCAACTTCACCAAAGTTGCATAAGTCTTTCAACCCATATAGATCACCAATTCCTTTCCCAAGTAGATTGAAAGGTGAGGAGCCATATAAGCAATTTTCTGAAATCTACAACATGCTTTCCAAGGTAAGTATAAATCTTTCCTTTCTTGAGTTGATTAAGAACATGCCAACTTATGCCACATTTTTCAAAGAGTTAAACACCAAAAAGAAAAGGTATGAGCTAAACAAAAAGGTGATGGTTTAGGGGGTAGCAAGTACTGTTTTACAACATAAGTTACCTTTTAAGCTAAAGGACCCTAGAAATTTTGTAATTAACTTCTCTATAAGAAATGAAAAAGAAACAACTGGCATATGTGACCTGGGAGCTAGTATAAATTTGATGCCTTATTTGATTTACTTGCAATTAGAGCTTGGGGAACTTAAACCAACCAAGATGATCTTGCAACTGGCAAACCAAACTCTTAGATTCCCTAAGAGAATTATAGAAGATGTTCTAGTTCAAGTTAGGGAGTTAATAGTTCCTGTGGACTTCATAGTCCTTTATATAGGGGAAGAGATCCCTAGAGGTGCTGAGCATACTATTTTATTAGGAAGGCCTTTTATAGCTACAACTAACACACTTACAGTGGTTCCATTGACTCACAAACTGAGGTGATAAGCTAAAGCATTTGTTCAGGTCTTGCATTAGAATAACAGAAGCCTTTACATTTATGGCTTTTACCTTCCAAGATGAAATCATAAGTAGTAGGGTCCAACCAGCATAGTCTGAGATACATTTAGGTCAAACTATGATTCAGCACGTCAGTTGATAACTTCTTCATAACCTTGCAAATAATCTTCATTTACCCAGTATGTCCTTCGAAGTTTGATGGTGCAACATACTTCTCTTAACTTAAAGGTTTTGTATGACAAAACATTTTTATTATTTATTTATTTTTATTTTTTAATCTTAAAAATTATATTTTAGTTTTGTCAAATCAGTGTCATTGTACCTCAGGACTTGAATTTTCAAATTAACATATCTATAACATGACAACCCTAGTTACTGTACTAAACTTGGGAATCATTTCTATTTAAGCAAGAACTATTGTACTTCAGATAGGCATATACACAGTACTTGACCAAATGTCTAGTTAAATATTGTTTATCTCATATGCATGCTTATCAAACTATCTCTACTAATAGACTCTACCTACCAAGAGAGATCGATAGGTCTTTAATAGGCTTGAAATGAGGTCTATAAGGGACATGGGTTAAATGAAGGCCATATTTGAGCTGGAACTAATGTGACATTGTTGACAAATCTTTGCACTACAATCTTCTTGTTGGAATTGTATACTGTTAAAGGTTCCAATTTAACCTTCTGAGCATCATTTTTATCCTCTGACTTCATGAAAATATAATGCTTGAATATCCTTCCATCTTCTTGGTAGAAATCTAGATCCAATCAGTATTATCTTGATCTTTAGACCACCTTCTTTTTTTCTCTTTCTTTTTCATCATTTTCCCTTTTGGAATATCAAGTCGAAGACTTTTAATATTGCTAACTTGGAGCTACGTTGGAAAAAATGAAAGATGTTATTTCCCCTAATTCTTTGATTTTATTTGAATCTTTAGCTGGACTGGACCAATTCAAGTCAATCATCCTCATAAAGTAAGTGGAAGTCTTCTGCTTGCTTTTGGTATAAAAAAAAACTACGTTGGCTTTTTGAACCACCTTTTTGGGTTTCATTTTCCCTTTTTTTCTTCTTTTCTTCTTTTTTTTTCTTTTTTTATATTTTACTTTCTCTTCTTCTTCTTTTTTTTTGCTCTAACTCTAAGAAAGTTGTTTTGTCTTCACCATTCTATGCTTCTGACTATGAATGATTGGAGTAAAATTAGTTTGTTTCAACAAGGATAAATTATTTGTTGCCCTGATGTCATCTTAATAGATCAGAGATATTAGGTCTAGTATCAGGTGAACTTCAACTACCCTTATGGTCTTGAGAACTTTAACTATCCTTATGGTCTTGACTATGTATTCCCTTCTTTGATCTTCTTACCTCTTTACCTTAGTGATCATTAGATTTATTATAAGAGACAAAACCTTAGGGTATGTTATTGGGCTTACAAGCCAATAAAGAGTAAGCTAAAATCTCATGAAGGCTTAAAGGGACAACTAGGGATTGATGTTAATAGGGCGGATATTAGTTCTTGGCTTACCAAATAATGCCTAGATCATCTCTCCCTACAATAAGCAAAGTTCAATTCCGGCTCGAAAGTTCGTCAAAACATGTTCTAAGATCGACTAGGACTTAGACAAAGGTCATTATGCAGGAGCTCTCTCTAAATAAGCATACAGAACTCAATACTATATAACAATTCCCTCACCTAGTAAAGTCATTTAAATCATGATGCATATTTATACTAATTTATGAACATCAAGCTAGATTCATCATCCGTTGAACATTATAATATCAAAATCCAATAAAATTATAAATTCAATAAAAGTAATTTATTCAAGAAATTTGAATTTGAAAAACATAATTGTTCCAATAAAATACCAAAGAGAGCAAAATAAAATGAGCAACATTCAAGCCAAGGGAAGTCTGTTGAGTCAAGCCTTTTCTCTCTTCACACCTTCTACATGATCATCTTGAAAGGAGGATAAGATAAAATCTTCTTCTAATCCTCATCCTACCATGAAGGTTGCTGGTGGAGGTACTCTTTCAAATTTAGGTAAAGGATTCCTCTTGGTATTGGGCTTATCAGGCTAAGCAACTTTCCACTGTCAATCAAATCTTGGATTTCATACCTCAAGCAAACACATCTATCTGTCTAATTCCCTTGCACTTGATGGAATTGACAAAAGGCCTTAGCATCAAAGCTTGATGGTAGAGGATTCGGTAAAGGTCAGGGAGCCAATTTTTGGAATAGCCCATTCTTCTGCAACTTATTGAAAACTCAAGATAAAGGTTTTCCCAACTCTAAAAGCTGTCTTTTGCTTGCTTGACTAGTTATTGCAATTACATCCACTGAATTTTGTGTACCCTGACGGCCAGATGGATAACTTCCTCTATCACTTCTTTTTCAAAAAAAATGATTCTTCTCTCTTTCCCATTATTTTATCTATAATCCAGCTTGGAGAAGATCTTTAAAATCTCTTATGAGAGTGTGAGATATCCGTTTACACAAATTGGGTAGGACACCCCTTACTATCATTTGAATATGGTCAGACTCATCTGGTCTCTTCTTAAGCAGTGCGATCTTGTTTTTCCACCTATTCACATAGCTAACAAAATTCTCATTTTGCTTTTTTCTGATAGTTTCCATCTCCATCAGGGTCACTTTCAACTCAACATTATACCCATACTGCTGAATAAAGGCTTTGTATAGTAGATCTCAATCTTTTTGGGTGTTCTCATCTAAGGTGTTGAACTAGTTTTGCACAATAGGATCCAATGAGAGGATAAAAATACCTTATAGTTTGAGCCTTGGTAGGGCTGTAATCGAGCTGAGCCGAGCTTTAGAAAGCTCAAGCTTGCCTCATTATAAAATAGTCGAGTTCAAACTCGAACTCGAATCGAGCCCAACGAAGTCTAAATTTATATCGAGCCAACTTATATATTATGTATCTCAAGCTTGAACTTGAGCATGATTTAAATAAGTTTAACGAACTCAATAAACTTATTTCATTTTTCATTTTTTATCCATCTTTTCTATATTTTCATAAAAGATATATTAAAATTAATATTTTTATGAAAGATAAACAATGTCATAATATATTAACAAAAATAAAATATTATATTACTATAATGTTATTTTTTTACCATAAATTACTAATCTATACCATATTATTTAATTTATTTATCATATATACCATATATTAATAAATTATATAAATTAAATTAGTCAAAAAATTAATATATTCACATACATAGTTTAATATATATAAATTAAATTAGTCAAAAAATTAATATATTCACATACATAGTTTAATATATATAAATTAAATTATATATTTTTAATTAAATACACTAAACGAGCTAGCTTACGAGTTTAACTCACGAGCTTTTTAAATAATCCAGCTCACGAGCTAACGAGCAGAGTATTTCTTAGCTTGAGTTTAGCTTATTTATCGAATGAGCAGTTTGAGCTCGAGCCTGAAAGCTTGGCTCAATTACAGCCCTAAGCCTTGGTAGCTCTTGCAGACTATATAGCGATGATGTACTACTTAACATGCAAGTGAGAATTTTCTGTACCATTGTACTTGGTGAAAGAAGGCATTTTTAACTTGTAAAGAAATTCTTCATCTTGCTCAAATAACTTATCCACCTCTGATACTTCTTTGGCTTTCAGCTTCTTCTTAAACTCCTTCTCCAGATCAGTAATCATCTTCTCGACATTAGCGGATTTAGCTTTCTTTTCTGTAGTCTTCTTTTCTTTCTTGTCCTCTTATTGATCTTGGAAGTACTATTCCTAGTCATCATCATCCATAGCTTCTTTTTCTTCATCAGAGGCCACTTCGACTATCTTAGCCTTTCACATATCCTTCTGCTTCTTAGTACCAGCAGATACTTCAACAGCGTTTCCTTCCAACAGTGCAGTTAGTTGATTTCTCACGGTCTCAGCTAGGGCCCCCTTTAACTGTTCCATCTTGGATGCAAGAGCTTCATTTATCAGGTTCTGAACTTGGTCGGGATTCATGGTTCTCAGAGTGAAATTAATTGTATCTTCACTGAACTCTGAGTCACTGACATAGGTCAGGTTGTCGTATGTCCTTGAACTGCTGTACTCCAGGTCTGTGAGCCAGATAGGATTAATGCCATGTAATGCAATGTGTGTATGCATGTATGCATGTATCCACAAGTAACAAACAAACAAAGATAATTTGGATGTTCATTCTGACCTTATACCACCCACACATGAATTGCGAGTCTCTTTTTCTAGGTATATGGTTAACAAAATACCACCATGGGATATCTTATTTTTGAAAAATTCACTCGGACGGTTTAACCATTAATTGTAAAACATCGAAGTCAGTCCATGATAATTCCCTTTAATTAAGTCATAATCCATTGATCTAATAAAAGATAGCTTTTATGCTATATTATAGATTAAAACGAAATTAACTGGTTTATCATAAATAGATTTTCTATTTGAAAAAATAATTAATGATTCATGCCACAAACAAGCCCATGATTAACAATTCTTGGTATAAATTAGGCCCACAATTGATTTTAGTATTCCATAATTGACCAAAATAGTTGTAAGCTCATTTATGAAAAGGTTTTAACAAATGTTTAAAAGCCCACTGAAAAAGGTTTGTTAAAAATGATTTTTGGGGTTTGAACTTAGGTCATGAGGAAAAAGATTTTTGACCCATCTTAAAAGGTTTTCATGTCCAAAGACCTTGAAAAAGATTTTAAAAATATTTTTGGTTTTTTATCTTAAAAGAATAAAAATTATTTTAAGCTCACAACATAGGTAGGTCATATGAGAAAAAGAAAAAACCAAATAAGCTATGGTTCAAACCAAGATATATCAATCACAGTCAAACAATAAAAATTTGGGTAAAAATCTAAGGAAAGTAACTAAGCCAATTAAATGAGTTTAAGACTTTGGGTTGAAAAGTTTAGGCTTATATAGCAAGTATATACCAAAAGGTACAAGGCTATGAGTGGTTATGCCATGCTCGATCTCCATACCTTGAGAGAAAGTATGGTATCCCTTACATAACACAACACAGGTTACACGGGCATCCTAACTCACGTACACAATACAATCTAAATGATGTAATGGATAATACCATAATAAGAAAAAAAAAATAATATGACGACCAACGGAATCAACTTCTCTTATCCCCAGTGGAGTCCCCACTGTGAGCTGGAATATTTGCCCTCACTCCCATATGAAATGGTTCTTGTGACTTCGGCATTATTAGGCTTAGGGCCTTAGAGAACACAGGCCTAAATCTAGAGAAAATAGAGTCACCACCTGGATGGGCTAGGAAAATAGAAAAGGGTAGATGACTCAATTCCTAAAGAATCCTCAACCCCCTATTGGGTTTGAAAAGTTGGGTGTATGGAGAAAGTGAGAATAATCCATTGCGAACACATCTATCTGTCTCATGCCCTTACACTTGATGGAATTGACAAAAGGTATTGGCATCAAAGCTTGATGGCAGAGGATTCAACAAAGGTCGGGGAGCCAATGGCTATAATAGCCCATTGTTTTGCAACTTATTGAAAACCCAAGATAGAGGTTTCCCTAACTCTGAAAGATGTCTTCTACTTGCTTAACCAGTTGTTGCATTAACATCCAATGACTTCTATGTACCCTGATCGCTAGACTAATAACTTCCTCTATCACTTCTTTTTTCCAAAAAAAAAATGATTCTTCTCTCTTTCCCATTCTTCTATCTATAAGCCAGCTTGGAGAAGATCTTTGAAATCCCTTATAAGAGTATGAGACATTCACTCACACAAACTGGGTAGGACACCCCTTACTATCATTCAAATTTGATTGGACTTATCTAGTTTCTTCTTAAGTAGTGCATCCTTGTTTCTCCACCTCTTCACATAGCACAAAAAATTCTCATTTTCCTTTTTCCTGATAGTTTCCACCTTCATCGGGGTCACTTCCAACTCAACATTGTACCCATACTACTGAATAAAGGCTTTGTATAGTAGATCCCAATCTTTTTGGGTGTTCTCCTCTAAGGTATTAAACCAATTTTGCACATTAGGATCCAATGAGAGGATAAAATACCTTATAGTTTGAGCTTTGGTAGCTGTAGCAGACTGCATAGCTGTGATGTACTGCTTAACATGCAAGTGAGGATTTCCTGTACCATTGTACTTGGCGAAAGAAGGCATTTTGAACTTGTAAGAATCTTCTTCATCTTGCTCAAATAACTTGTCCACATCTGACACTTCTTCGACTTTCAGGTTCTTCTTAAACTTCTTCTCCAGATCAGTAATCATTTTCTCATCATGAGCAGATTCAACTTTTTTTATGTAGTCTTCTTTCCTTTCTTGTCCTCTTGTTAATCTTGGAAGTGTTATTCCTAGTTATCATCATCCATAACTTCTTTGTCTTCATCAGAGGCCACTTTGACTATCTTAGCCTTTCCCATATTCTTCTGCTTCTTAGTACTAGCAGATACTTCAACAGGGTTTCCTTCCAACAGTGCGGCTAGTTGATTTCTCACAGTCTCAGCTAGGGCCCCCTTTAACTCTTCCATCTTGGATACAAGAGCTTTATTTATTAGGCTCCGAACTTGGTCGGGATTCATGGTTCTCAGAGTGAAATTAACCGTATCTTCACTGAACTCTGAGTCACTGACGTAGGTCGGATTGTCGTATGTCCTTGAACTGCTGTACTCCAGGTCTGTGAGCCAAATATGATTAATTCCATTTAATGCAATGTATGTATGCATGTATGCACAAGTAACAAACAAACAAAGATAATTAGGACATTCCTTCCAACCTTATACCACCCACACATGAATGGCGAGTCTCTTTTTCCTAGGTATATGGTTAACAAAATACTACCATGGGATATTTGTTAGCTAGTCCTTATATCCTCTCTTTTTCCCCCCAATGATTTTTCTTTTCATGCAGGCTATGAATGATGTTTGTATATTGTCTGGTTCCTTGTACAAGTATGCTTCTCCATTTTTGTAAAATTATTAGAACTTCCTCAAGCAATGGGCCTTCCATGCCATCTTGATTCCATAGCTGCTTCATGTTTACTTCATCTAGAAGTTGTTGTTCACTTTGATAAAGAATAGGCAACGCAAGACAAAAAATTCAGTTTGATATGCTCATGTATGCATGATATGCATGAATAATACTTACAGTGGTTCTATTGACTCACAAACCGAGGTGATAAGCCAAAACATTTATTTAGGTCTTGCATTAGAATAGCAGAAGCCTTCACATCTATGGCTTTTATCTTCCAAGATGAAATCATGAGTAGTAGGGCCCAAGCAGCATAGTCAGAGATAAATTCATTTCAAACTATGATTCAGCACGTTAGTTGATAACTTCTTCATAACCTTGCAAATAATCCTCATTAGCCCAGTATGTCATTCGAGGTTCGATGGTGCAACATACTTTCCTTAACTTGAAGGTTTTGTATGACAAAATATTTTTATTATTTATTATTATTATTTTGCCCTCACTCCCATGTGGAATAGTTCATACGACTTCGGCACTGTTAGGCTCAGGGCCTTAGAGAACACAGGCCTAAATCCGAAGAAAATGAAGTCACCACCCGAATGAATCCGGAAAATAGAAAGGGGTGTATGACTTGATTCTTAAGAAATCCCTAACCCCCTATTGGGTTCAGAAAGTTGGGTACATATGGGGAAGGTGAGAGTGACCCAGTGCCCCCATAATGCCCAGTTCATTGGAACTGGCCTCCTTTTCCGGTCTAAACACTATTAAATTCTTAAAGTATTATAATATCATCCTTGTTATATGCACTCATAATAAATAAATACTCATTGTATTAAAATCAAGGCAAACAAATAAAATGGGCACGTATCAAAAGATGGAAACATGTCCTTACAATTTCCAATGTCCAACATATAAGTAAAATGAAATAGGACACCCATCAATTGGTGAAAATATGCCCCTTACACTAATCCCAAAACTTGAAATAAAATAAAAGAATTAAGTAAAACAAGGCACCCACATGGTGGAAACATGCCTTTTACATCCTTGAAATCAAAATAATCAAATTAAAACATTCAACCATTGATCATAAATAAAATAAAAGAAAATCATCCATCACAAGCATACATCAACAAATTAAATAATCAAATCTAAGTTTTAATCTTACATTGAATAATAGATATGCAAAATTAGGTTTTGATATATGAATTAGGGTTTCTAGGGTTTAAACATGAAAGATGGTTTTTTTATGATTTTATTACTGACTTAGGGTTTTAGATGCAAAACTAGGGTTTTTATATGAATTAGGATTTTTCCTTAACCCAAGATTTAATATATATAAACCAAGCTTTAAAATACAAATCAAATTTTAAAACAATGCACAATTAAGGTTTAATGTAAACTAGCACTAAAGTATACTATGATGTAATTCTAAAGTATTAATTGTAATTAGGATTTCAGATGATTGAATTATAAGTCTATAAGTTATTGTAAAAAATATTATAAAGTCCTATTCATAAATCATTAACACAGTAAGTTGAGTATTGAAGTTAATCAATAAATTTGACTGGATCGGTTAATAAGAATAATACATGTGTTGTAGGCTCTGCAGAGTTTATGTGTTGATTTAAGCTTTTGTTTTCTTTCTCCCTAGAGCAATTGGCTCTTGGCTGGAGATTCCTTTATTTGAAGATTAGGTATTGCCACTTTGCTTTGCTTTTTGTTTTTGCTTCTCTGTGTTTAATTGATGTTCAGAAGATTTTGTTCCTCATTACTGCTACTTAAAATTATTGTTTTTCTTGCTCTTTATTTCGGTTGTCAGTAGCTTTATGTTTGATTTGTCTCTCCCCCTTTCTTCTATTTTTATTTTTTCTTCCTATTTATAATGTTCAATTAGGGTTAATATAAGCAATAGTCCTTACGCTACTCGGATACTTGGCCAGGGTTTCAGTTTTAGTGTGATTAAGAGATTAATGCAAGCTAGCTGAGCCTGGGCTTGGTCCATGTCAAATTGGCAAGCCACCAATTCGATGTGAAAGGTTCATGTTAAATTGGTGGCCACCAAATCGATATGAGCCATGTCTTATGTCGAATTGGTTCAATGTCGAATTGGTGGCCACTAAAGCAATGAATTGGGCCAAAACCATGGCCAATTCATTATTAGCATGGCTCATAACAAATTGGCCATGCTAAATTCATTATGAACGTTGCTCATAATGAATTGGATGGCAATAAAAAATGCCCAATTATCATATTTTTTGGTCCATTTAGCTTTTGAATCAAACTACAAATGGTTTTGGCTTTTTAATGGGTTATAGACTTGATTTGGGCCTCCAAAATTGAATTAAGTTTAACTTGGGACTTTAAGATTAAAACTAAACTTGATTCAACATTTTTAATTAGAACAAAATTCTTACTGAGCCAAAATTAAGGGTATACATAATTTTTAATATTTCCCCATTCGTACTACTGTTGTTTATGAAAATTGTTCTTTTGTTGAATGTTTTGATCTTTCTATTAGAGATGATTTATTTTAGGAAAGTAGGAAAGACAAGCTTGAGATAGCCTTGATCTTGGGAGAAAAGTTTGATATTTCCAGATAGTAAGAATGATGAGAAAGGTTTCTAGATATTAAGAATGATAAGAGTGGAATTGATATTGTTAAGATAGATAATGAGGAGATTCAACAAAAATTGGTTGAACTCCAAGAGCTCCCAAAGAAGTTGAAATATTTTTTTCTTAGGGAGGAAAATGCACAAATAGTGATTATTTCTTTGACTCTCAGTGGTGATGAAGAGGAAAAGGTTGTGAGATTCCTAAAGAAACTTAAGAAAGCCATTGGGTGGGGATTGAGTGACATTAAGGGCATTAGTCCTTCCATATGCATGCATAGAATAGTTTTAGAGGAAGGAACTAAACCTATGAGAGAGGCCCAAAGGAGGCTCAATCCAAACATGAGTGAGGGAGTGAAGAAGGAGTTTTTTAAACTCCTTTTTGAGGGGGTGACCCACCCTATAGTTGATAGTGAGTAGGTTAGTCCTGTGCATATGGTTCTAAAGAAAATGATTATAACTATGATAGAGAATGAGAAAGGTGAGTTGATACTAACACACACGCAAACTAAGTGAAAAATGTGTATTGACTATAGGAAGTTAAATAGGGTGACTTCACTTTCCCTTGCCACTTATTGACCAAATGCTATATAGATTATCTCAGCATGCTTTCTGTTGCTTTCTTAATGGTCCTTTAGGTTATTACCAAGTTCCTATAATACTGGAGGACCAACCTAAGATGACCTTCACATGTCCTTTTGGGACGTTTGCTTTTCAAAGGATGCCATTTGGGCTTTGTAACGCACTAGGTGCTTTTCAGAGGTGTATGCTTTCCATCTTTTTAGACATGGTGGACAAATGTATTGAGGTATTTATGGATGATTTCTCTATTTTTGGCATTTCCTTTGATGATTGTTTGCATAAATTGACTTTTGTGCTTGAAAGATGCATTGAATACAATTTTATTTTAAGTTGGAAACAGAGTTATTTATGGTAAATCACGGTATAGTTTTGGGGCATGCTGCATCTCATAAGGGCATTGAGGTGGACAAAGCTAAAGTTGATTTAATTGGTAATTTACCACCTCCCACATCAGTTAAGGGGATTAGGAGCTTTTTGGTACATGCTTGGTTTTATAAGAGATTCATAAATGATTTTTTCAAAAACTTCACATCCTTTTTGTAATTACTTGGAAAAGATGTTCCATTTATTTTTTTATGATATTTAACATTTTAAAAGAAAAGTTAACTTCTGCCCTTGTGATTGTTGCTCTGAATTGGGCTTTGAAATTATGTTTGATGCTTCAAATTATACTATTGGGGCTGTTTTGGGCCAAAGGGTAAATAAACTCTTGTGTGTAATTTATTATGCAAGTTTGTCTTTAAATGATGCATAAGTAAATTACACAACCATTGAGAGAGAGATATTAGCCGTAGTATTTGCACTTGATAAATTTAGATCTTATTTGATAGGTTCTAAGGTCATTGTATTTTTAGATTATATGGCCTTGAAATACTTATTGAATAAACCACAAGTTAAACTTAGGCTCATTAGATGGGTTATAATGTTACAAGAGGTTGATGTAGAAATTAGGGATGGAAAAGGTAGTAACAATTTAGTAGCTGGCCAACTTTGTAGGATGCACTTTAACAATGATAATGCAAAGATTGCTCTTCAAAATTCTTTTGAAAGATTTTCTGATGAGCACTTGTTTGCTATTACACAAGTACCATGGTATGCGGATATTGCTAACTATCTTTCTTGTGGTATCTTGAGGAAGGACTTGAATTTTTAAGCCAAGAAAAGATTTCTACATTCTTGTAAATATTTTTTTGGGATGAGCTGTATTTGTTTAGGATTTACAAGGATGAAATCAATCAAAGATGTGTGCCAGAAGAGAAGCAATTGCAAGTGTTGCATTTCTGCAACAGCATGTACTGTGGAGGACATTTTGGAGGCAAGAAGGCTGCCAGGAAGATTCTTTAAAGTGGTTTGTATTGGCTTACTCTTTTTAAGGATGCTTATAATCTTTGTATCAGATGTGATAGGTGACAAAGGGTAGAGAACATAAGTAAGAGAAATGAAATGCCTCTCTCTAATTTTATTATAGTAGAAATTTTCATTTCCCAAATCTTTTGGTTTTGAATATATCTTTCTTGTTATAGATTATGTTTCCAAATGGGTGGAGGTTATCCCCACTAAGACTAATGATGCTAACATTGTTCTGAAATTCTTGAAAGAGTATATTTTGTGCAGGTATGGGATGCCCCAAACCATAATGAGTGATGAAGGAGGCCATGTTTGCAACAAGCGGTTTGAAAAGCTAATGACCAAAATGGGCATTAGACACAAAGTGCCAACTCCATATCATCCCTAAATATCTGGCCAGGTTGAGATCTTTAACAAGCAAATCAAAAGACTTCTAGAGAAGACATTGAGCACAACAAGAAAGGATTGGGTGATTCATCTTCCTGAAGCTCTTTGGGCATACCGGACAGCCTTCAAATGGCCTTTAGGAATGAGTCCATGTCAATTATTCTTTGGCAAGGCATGTCACTTACCAGTGGAATTGGAGCACAAGGCTTGTTGGGTAATTAAGGCTACAAATATGGACTCAGAATGGGCAAAAGAGCAGAGAATATTACAAATTTCTAAGTTAGATGAGCTTAGAAATGAAGCTTTGAGAGCTTGAGGATCTGCAAGGAGAAAACAAAGGTGATGCATAACAAGATGATCCTGAGATGAACTTTTGAACCTGGGATGAAGGTACTCTTATTTAATTTAGGAATGAGGTTATTCCATGGGAAATTGAAGTCTCGTAGGAGTGGAACCTTCCAAGTTATTCAAGTATTTCCATATGAAGTTGTGGAATTGTTAAATATGAAGACCAATGAGACCTTGAAGGTAAATGGACAAAGGGTGAAACCTTATCTGAAGGAGCTACATATTGTAAAAGCCATAGAAAGTGTTGTATTTGCAAATGCATGAGGCAACCACGTCCATCTAGTACGAAATTAAAGAAGTGCTTGATGGGAGGAAACCCATTGGTTTGCATTTCTTTATCTCTTTTTATTTTAGTAACTTTTAAATTTCTAGATTTTCAATACTAGTTTGGTAGAGTATGAATAAATTTGTCAAGAATAGATGCTTTGATGAGTTACTTTATTATAAATGAATTATAGGAAAGGCAGTAGAAGACACAACCAAGTGAAATAAGACACGGCCAAGATGTCAGTTTCCACAAAAAGGGACTTTGGTTAGACAGTACAGAACACGGTCACAAGTCTTGGCCGTGTCATTGCAATTTTCTCAAATTCTCATTTTTGGATAGTAACAAACATGATCATAAGTCTTGGCTGTGTCATTGCAATCTCCTCAAATTCTTAGTCATGCGTCTTGGTTGTGTCCTTGCAATTGCCTCGAATACTCATATTTGAAATAAATCTGACACACCTACTCATCTTGGCCATGTCCCTGAATCAGAATGACATGGTTTCAAGTCTTTGTCATATCTTTTGTGCCTTTTTAGAAATACATCGTACCTTTTAAAGTTGACAAAGCCAAGACAAGTAAAACTTGTCCGTGTCACTCATTTAAACCCTTTAAATTCTCGATTTCCACCTTCAATTTTCTCTCACTAGAA
This sequence comes from Garcia nutans, assembly GCA_947685225.1. Classification (NCBI taxonomy): domain Eukaryota; kingdom Viridiplantae; phylum Streptophyta; class Magnoliopsida; order Malpighiales; family Euphorbiaceae; genus Garcia; species Garcia nutans. The sequence continues at coordinate 5,600,031 of CANTUV010000024.1, read as the reverse complement.
CCCTGAAACTCCATTTTTTTTTCTCTCAACCCTTGCTCTCCACATGGCTAAGACCACGATTCCAACCCAAATATCACTCATTTTTCACCAAAATTTCTTAGTTCTCTCTATTAAAACACTAACAAATCTTCTATGTTCTTTATTTTAAGCAAGTTTCAAGGATACATAGGATAAAGTAAGTCTCTAATCCAAGGAAGAAGAGTAGCTCTTCCACTACTCCTTCAAGGCGGTAAGCAACTCATTCTCCGGCAGTTCAAGCAATACAAGCACGAGGATTTTTCCCATTTAGGTATGTAAGTGATGAATCTTATGACACTTTGCACATTAGGTAAAGTTTTGAGTAATATGTGAAGAACTTACATTGAGTTTGTCACACTCAAACCATTACAATGTCTCCCATTCAATTTAAACCCTAACCTAGTACAAAGCTTGGTGTTATCTCTTTCCACTTCAAGAGTTAACTACTGAGTTTGTTACCTCTCTTGAAGTGGAAAGAGATAAGTACTAGGTTAGGGTTTAAATTGAATGGGAGACAGTATAGGATTACAGTTGAAAAATTATATGAGGTGTTTGGATTTTCACTTGAGGAGCATAGGACTATTCTTAAATATTTTAAGCAACAGTATGCATGGGGGAGTTAGGATGGGGTGGGAATTATATGTATAAATCAGCCAAAGCAACTTAATATGATGAATCTCACCTTAAGATATTTGCACAAGTTTATAGCTTATAGTTTCTTTGCAAGAAAAGAAAGCCCCGAAGTTGTTGAACTTAATGAGTTATTTTTCTTATGGTGTGCTTACCATGCTACACCTGTAAGCACTGGTTTTGGGTTGGTAGAGGTCCTTTGTAATGTAGCCCATAAGAGAAAAGGGATGATCTGTATAAGTGGACTAGTCACTACCCTAACCCTTGCTCTTGATAGAAACTTTGATCCTCAGAATTGTGGATTGCAAAAGACTTTTAAGAGTGATATGTTAGATGTAGCCACTCTTGAAAAAATGCATATTGTGACAAAGAGTGAAGGGACTTATGTGATGGCTTTCGATGAGCCGAGTTCACAGGACGATAGACAAAAGCGACCTCAAATTAATGATGAATTTGAATCTGACTCATTAATTTTGGATGAAGATGCCCCAGTCCCTGATAACTATGAGTTTATCAGCAAAATAGAGGCATTGGAAGAGAAAGTTGATCGCAATCATGCTCAAGTGCTCCATCAGCTTGAACTCATCAACAAAAATTTGGCTAGGATTCTCAATCTTCACCCCTTCTATTGCATCATCCTCACAGCCTCCCCCAAAATAGTTTCATCTTATCATTAGAGAGTTTTAATTATTTTCTATTTTAGAGGTTTTAATTTCTATTTTTAGTAATTAATACTTTATGTTTATATGTGTGGTTTATTTCTTTTTATTTTTAATTTGGAACAATTAATGTGTGTTTGTGGTAAGGATGGAAGTAGTCCTTTGTATTGCATAATGGAATGATGAAAATTAGGTTTTACCTAAACTCTTGCTCTTTCAATTTATGCATGTTCACATTGGGGATAACGTGACTCTTTAAGTGTGGGGTGTAAAGTTTCTACTTTTAACTTATTTTTTGTTTAAGTTTTAATAATATAATATTTTCCTTTGAATAAATAAATTTAGAAAAACTCAGTAGCTATAAGATTTTTAATAGATGGCCTTGAAATTTTTGAAGCCTGAATTTGAAAATTGAATAGAATTAATACTTATTATCAACTTTGATGGTCATTCTTGGTATTACCTTTAACTTGTGAGAATTTGAGCCATTTAAGTTGATTGTCAATTTGTTATTCTTTTGAGTGAGAATCCTTGATTGATAAATTCCTAGAACTTGCTTAGATATGCATTTTAAAACCACATAAAAATTTCAATTGAGCTTCAACATGATTAAGGCATCTAGGTGTATCCATTTAGCTTAAAAGGCCAATCTTTGATTTTTTTTTTCTTCCATTTCTTTCTTTTATAAAATAACATTAGCCTTAAACTATTTCTTTCCAATTTTTGCCCTTTCATTAGGAACAAGAGCATTTGAGAGACTTATTAATTGAGTTATTGTGATAAATTAAGTGTGGGAATAAGTTGTTTTCAAAAGAGTACTTTTGTAATTGGAGTGGGTCTTTATTTGATTTTGTCTTCTTATTTATGTTATTACTAAATAAATATATCTATTCAACAAAAAGAGAAAAAAAGAGAGAGAAAATATATATAAAAAAACTATAAATAATAATGATGATGATGATGATGATGATGATGATGATAATAATAATAATAATAATAATAATAATAATAATAATAATAATAATAATAATAATAATAATCTTATAGAGACCTTGTAACTCCTATGGTTATGAATAAGGGGCCTCAAATCCTTTGACAAAGGGGTACTTTAGCATTAGTGCAAGAGTGAGTAGATTTGTGTATTAGAGGTTACTCGGTAGTACTTTTGTTTAGTTGTTCTAGTCTTAGAAGCACTCTTGAACTTAATGAACAACTCACATTCCTAAATTTCACACCTTTAGCCTTAGCCCCATTATAACCAAATGAAAGACCTTATGATTGATGCTTGATTGTAATTAAGTGATGGAGAATTGATTGATAAGCAAACCTATAGAGATATTCTTTCATTGAATGTTAAGAGTGCAAACATTACCTTAATCAAATACTTAAGAGATTTTGTAAGGGTGTGACAAACTTTGGTATACATTGAAAGGCTATTGAATTGCTTGAGTATTGAATTTATTTGGTTTGCCAATGATTATGGACATAATGAAAATAAATTTTTGATGTTATCTTATAATTTTTGAGTTTAATAAATTCTTACTTGTTTGATTTTGTTTAATTTAACTTTGTTTAGGGACAAGCAAAGTATTAAGTGTTGGGTAATTGTTATAATATATATTGGTATGTGAATTTAGGATAGTTTTTATTTACTTTTTAGTCTTTTCTAAGCAGTTTATTCAAGTTTGTTATTAGGTTTTTGTGTTTTCAGGTTAAGAAATGAGAACTTATAAAGGCAGTAAGTTTGTTATGGAAGGTTTGGATCAGGCCTAACAAATCAAAGATTAGCTAAGTTCATTAGTTGGAGCTGTTTAAAAAAGAAAAGTGCTAGACATAGCTAAGCCATATCAACCTTGTCCGTGTCTCTTGTTGCAAATCCACGAATAGAAGATAGTGTTAAACAAAACCTTTTGTCTTGGTCGTGTCACACTTCCTAGCCAGGACATCCTTAGCTAGGATGTGTTCCATTCAAAGAGAAGAAGTGCAATCAAGACAACATTGGACATGGCTTGCTATCCTGGCTATGTCTCATGTCTTTGCCAGGACAGCTTTAAAATTGGTTGTGTTTTATTACAAAAGGAGAAAGTGAATACATTAAGAACTAGACAAGGCTTGGAAGCTTAGCCGTGTCCAAAAAGAAACCTAAGACGACTAGGATAAACGAAGCTTGGCCATGTCGCACTGGATAAGTTAAAACACATTTTTTATTTTTAAAAGCTATTGGGTCAGATATAAAAGCGAATTTGGTGGAGAAAAATAAGGGTTGTTTTAAAAATTAAAAAAGGAGAATGGGAGGAGGAGATAGGGGAGCTCGGATGAAGAAAAAAAAATCAGTTCTTGAAGATTTAGATTATAAACAAAAAGAAATTCATTCATTCTTCAGACCTAGAATTCCTTGCAAAGCTTTTGGAGGAGGTTTTTGAGTTTTTTTTTTATCAAGTTCAAGTTTAGCTAGAGGAGATGAACAACTCTAGTCATCTTCACAAGGGTTTTTCTATTCTTTCATTCAATTTTCTAGAATTTTCTCGTTTTAATACATTATCATTTCAATGAAGATTTGTAATTTGAATTATATTGAATTGAGTTTCTATCTTGTTTTGATAAGAAGTTAAATTACTTATGCTTAGGATTTGTAGTAGATTTAATTTAATGTTTTAATTCAATAATTTCCATTAATATGCCTTGTTGTGAGTTAATTGCAGTGAAATATATGTTTGGTTATGTAACATCCAAAAATTTTTAAAATTTTCTAATTTTTGAAAAATTTGATAAAATAAATTATAATTTAAAATGATAAATTAAATTAATAGTTTTAAATGAAAAATGAAGGAATTTAAATGAAAAAGTGGAATATATATATGATATATATGCAAAATATACATAACATATATAAAAGTCAACACTTTTTAAAAGAAAAGGGTATTTTGGTAATTAAATCTTATAAATTCAAAATTAATAAAAAAAATTCAAAAAAATTAATTTTGAATGGAAGAGGGAAATTAGGATTTTTTAATTTATTAAAAAAATAATTAAATATTAAATTATTTTAATATATATATGTGGTTAAAAAAAATTAAAAGGAAAGAATATTAAAAATATTTTTCTTCTTTTTCTTCTTCTTCTCAAGAACGTGGCTTCCATGGATGATTGAAGACCAAGGATTTTTCTTCTTCCATACTCCATAAATTGAAGGAATTAACAAGTTTCAAGTGGATTTTTGGTGATTTCCATCAAAATTAGTAAGTTTCCATCTCTTTTCTTTGAATTCCTTGGAAATTTAGATTATGTGAGAGTTTGAATTTTTATGTAATATGTTATAATTGTTGGAATTGGTGTGTATGATGTTATTTTGGGTAGTTAATAATGATTCTAAGGTTAGATTGAAGAGATGATGGAGTTTGGTTAAAGAATGGTGAAGAGAGAGAATTTAGGGTTATGGATTTTTGGGGTTTTGAAAACATGAATTTTAATTGTGCAAATTGATTTCAAATGAGTTGTTTTGATTCATAAACAAGTATTTTAAAGTCAAATATTGGATTTGGTGGTGTTGGGTTGCAGTTTGAGAATGGAAGTGGAGATTTAGGGTTTTGGAAAAGTGATTTTCCAAAGTGGTTGAATTGTGTGATTTTATTTGTTTAAGCATGTTGTTTAGTGTTAAAAGTGATGAATATAAACTTGGAATGAGTAATGGATTGTGTTGGAATGGAAAATCTTCAATGGGGGAAGGTTAGGCCATTTTTGAGATTTTGTATATAAGAGTGTATTTTTATAATGTAAATGATTTAAATAAATTAAAATATATTTTTAATAATATAAATAAACTTAAAACACTAATTTAATTGTAGTAGAATGGAATTCTAATGTTGAAGTAAGGAAAGGCTAAATTTTTGAAAATTTGTAGGAGTGATGTGTAATTATGATTTAATGTTGGAAATGCCATTAAATGTGATACTAAATGATTATTTGCTATCACATTTGGTTTAGGCATTGAGGGAGATTGATTTGCTTCATCCAAGTGGTGAAGGACAAGTTAGAAAGATTGGATTGAATGTTGTTTTTAGCTTGCTTTGGGTTGCTAGTGGAGGTATGTACAAACTTTGAATATAATGTTTATATTTGCATAACATTTGGACTTAACACATTTTGGTTGAAAAATGTGTTAAGCTACTTGGTTCATTGATTGTGTATGAATAATATGCTATGACATTTGTAACATCATATATGTGTTAAATGCATTGTGAAAAGCCATTGATAATGGCTAATTTGTGTAACATGTGAAATATGCATACTATGTGAAAATACCCAAAGTAATTGGGTAATGTGTTGTGAATGCAAAAATGAGATATGTGTAATAATGAAATGAATTGATATTGATAAAAATGAGAAAAGTGAGAAAAATGAGAAAGATGTGAAAAATGAGAAAAGTGAGAAAAAAAATGTGAAAATAAGGCAATGTGCCTAGATTGAATATGTAAAAATGAGAAAGAGATTAATAATGAGAAATATGAATAAATTGTGTGCCTAGTATGTTATTCAATTTTCAGAGTTCTGGGTTTGGCGGCATGCCTATGATTGCCTACAGGCTATACGCTGGAATGGTGAAAAGACTGGGTCGTAAGCCAGGCCAGCTGATAAATATGATGTTTTGGGGTGAAAAGAATGGGTCGTAAGCCTCAAAAACTGTAGCAGTCTAGCCGGGTTGAGGACCAAGATACTGGGGCCTAAGGGTCTAGCCGGGTTGAGGTCCAAGAGACTGGGGCTGTCACATTATCCATGGATATATATATTACCTACGGGGCTAGACACATGGTGTCATTATGGACCAAAGCAGTAACTCTGAAATTTGAATAGCATATTAGATCCTTTTTGGGCCCATGCTTGTCTTTGTTTTACTGTGAATTATGAATTATGATACAATTGAGTAATATAATGTTATGAGTTGTGCTTATGAATTATTTGAAAAATATAAGAAAGTGGATTGATGTGACATCTATATGCATTGTGCATTTAGTATTGCATTGAGTTATATTGTTATTATCAAAGTTTGTACCACTAGGCTTCGGCTTAGCGAGATTGTTTCCATCGCGCAGGTGACAGGGTAGACCCAGTTGAGCCAGAGAGTTCTTCTAGACAAGGTCGGGTCTAGACTTGTAGTTGAGCTTGTAGAGTTGCTATCGAGATCAGAAACACTGCCAGCAACATGTATATATTTTTATGTTATTGTACATTTTGAGTTTTATGCATAATATATTATGTTTTGAATTTTACGTATTGTATATTATAAAGAATGTTTGGGTAAATGTATTTGAAATGGGAGAGTAAGTGTGTTTTAAATTATATATATCTATATGTATAAATGTTTGAGAAAATTGGTGAAATTGAGAAGTATGCTTGATAGGGTGATTGGAAATTATTGGGAGTGTTTTCTTTTTTGCATGTTGAGTAATTGTTAAATTTTGGGATATCCAAAATACAAACAAAACTTTGGCGAATTTTTCCCAGAGATTTATATATATATTATATATTTTGAGTTCTTATAACAAGTAAATAATATTTATATTCTATTTAATTTTTATATATTTAGAATTTAAAATTTTAAATTGAAAATGTGAAAAATTTTTATTAAACCGGTCTGTGATATTTTTATACCGTATATGCGTATTTTACATATGCTAAAAATATGTATTGTATGTATATAGGGTATAAGGGTGTTACCAAGATAGTCCAGTTGTTGTTCAGGATGAGGAGTTTCTCAATGACCTGATTGAGATGCCTTTTAAAGAATATGATCTGATTTTGGGTGTGGATTGGTTATCCAAGCATGGGGCTGTGGTAGACTGTCAGAAGAAATGTGTTACTTTGAGAACACGAGATGGTAGGGATGTTATAGTATCTAGTGAGCAGAGGTATCTTTCATCTATGTTTGTTTCAGCTGTTTCAGCTGGGAGAATGATTTGAAAGGGATGTGAGGCTTATCTTGCTCATGTTATAGATACTAGAGTAGTGGGATCTCTGCTTGAAAGTATACCCACAGTTGCCGAGTTTCCAGATATTTTCCCTAATGAGTTGCTAGGGGTACCTCCTGAGAGAGAAGTGGAGTTTGGTATCGATTTGTTGCCTGGTACCACTCCTATCTCTATTACCCCTTATCGGATGGCACCTGCTGAGTTGAGAGAGTTGAAGGTGCAATTGCAGGAGTTATTGGATAAAGGGTTTATCCGCCCTAGTGTGTCTCCATGGGGAGCACCTGTGTTGTTTGTGAAGAAGAAGGATGACACCATGAGATTGTGTATTGATTATAGGCAGTTGAATAAAGTGACCATCAAGAACAAGTATCCTTTGCCTCGGATAGATGATCTCTTTGATCAGTTGAAGGGAGCAGCAGTATTCTCCAAGATTGATCTGAGATCAGGGTACCATCAGTTGAGAGTCAGAGATGTGGATGTACCCAAGACAGCTTTTCGTATGAGGTATGGGTATTATGAGTTTTTGGTGATGCCCTTCAGATTGACAAATGCACCAACAACTTTAATGGATTTGATGAACAGGGTATTCAAACCATATTTAGATCAGTTTGTAGTGGTCTTCATTGATGACATTTTGGTGTATTCGCATAATGAGGAGGATCATGATAGACATTTGCGGATCGTATTGCAGACTCTGAGAGAGAAGCAGTTGTATGCTAAACTGTCTAAGTGTGAGTTCTGGCTCGATCAGGTAGCTTTTCTTGGTCATGTGGTTTCAGCAGAGGGTATTAGAGTTGATCCGAGTAAAATTGAGGCTATCTTGAATTAGAGTCCACCAAAGACTGTGACAGAGGTTAGAAGTTTTCTAGGATTGGCAGGCTATTATCATCGGTTTGTGAAGGGTTTTTCTATAATAGCTACACCACTCACCAGATTACTTTGGAAAGGAGTTAAATTTGTGTGGACAGATCAATGTCAAGCGAGTTTTAAGTAGTTGAGGGAGATGTTGACTCAAGCTCCTGTCCTTACACTGCCTGTGGAAGGTAAACCATATGTGATATATAGTGATGCTTCACACAATGGTTTAGGTTGTGTTTTGATGTAGGAGGGTAAGTCATTGCTTATTCCTCTCGACAGTTGAAACCGCATGAGCTGAATTATCCAACGCATGATTTGGAATTAGCAGCAATAGTCTTTGCCTTGAAAATTTGGCGGCATTATTTGTATGGGAAAAAGTGTTTCATTTATACAGATCACAAGAGTTTGAAATACCTGGGTGTTCAGAGAGAGCTGAATCTTTGGCAGATGCGGTGGTTAGAGTTGATTAAAGACTATGACTGTTTGATTGATTATCATCCTGGTAAGGCAAATGTTGTTGCTGATGCCTTGAGTCGGAAATCTTTGGCAGGTTTGACTGCTTATTTGCTCTCGTTGCTTATTGAGTTGAGAGCATTGCATGCTAAATTTGAGTCTTCTGATGATGGTACTTTGATGGCTCAGTTGCAGTTGAGGCCACTCTTGTTGGATCATATTAGGGAGGCTCAATTAGCAGATGAGAGAATTCAGAAAATTGTGCTGGTTTGTCAAAAAGTGGAAAGTCGAGACTTTTATGTGAGGGATGATGGCAGTCTATGGTACAGAGATAGATTGTGTATTCCTGATGATGCAGAATTGAAAAGAATGATATTAGAGGAAGCACATCAGTCACTTTTTGCTATGCACCCTGGGAGTACCAAGATGTATGGCTGAGCACCAAGTTCCTTCAGGATTGCTCCAACCTTTATCAGTGCCAGAGTGGAAATAGGAGAGAGTGACAATGGATTTTGTGACTAGACTACCTTTGACTCAGAAGAAGCATGATGCAATCTGGGTAATAGTTGTTCAGATGACGAAGACAACTCATTTTCTTCCGGTTCGGATGGATTATTCTCTTGAGAGGTTAGCTGAGCTGTATATCAATGAGATAGTCAGGTTGCATAGAGTCCCAGTTTCTTTAGTGTCGGATCGAGATCCTCGGTTTGCTTCGAGGTTTTGGAAGAGTTTGCATAATGCTCTAGGTTCTCGATTGCATTTTAGTACTGCTTTCCATCCTCAGACAGATGGACAGTCAGAGAGAGTGATACAGATTTTGGATGATATGTTGAGGAGTTGTATCATTGATTTTGCCGGGAATTGGGACAGATTTTTTCCATTACTTGAATTTGCTTATAACAATAGTCATCAGTCGAGTATTAGGATGACTCCTTATGAAGCTTTATATGGCAGGAGATGCAGGACACCTTTGTGTTGGGATGAAGTTGGAGAAGGTAAACCGGTTGGTCCCGATTTGATTAAGGAAACAAAGGAGAAAGTGAAGGTGATTCGGGGTCGTTTGAAAGCAGCTTCAGACCGACAGAAATCTTATTCAGATTTAAAGAGAAGAGACATAGAGTTTAGTGTGGGAGATAAAGTATTTCTGAAGGTGTCTCCATGGAAGAAAATTTTGAGATTTGGCCGCAAAGGGAAGTTGAGTCCTCATTTCATAGGACCATATGAGGTGTTGGAGAGAGTTGGTCCAGTGGCTTATAGACTAGCTTTGCCGCCTGAGTTAGATCGAATACATAATGTTTTCCATGTCTCGATGTTTTGGAGATATAGGTCTGACCCATCTCATATCTTGTCAGTGGAGTCCATTGAGGTGAGTCCAGATCTAACTTAAGAGGAAGAACCAGTGGCGATTTTGGCACGAGAGATTAAAGAATTGAGGAATAAGAGGGTGCTACTTGTGAAAGTCCTTTGGAGGAATCATGCCACTGAGGAGGCGACATGGGAAAGTGAGCAGGCGATGCAGAGTCAGTTTCTCCATTTGTTTTCGACTTGAGGACAGGTAAATTTGGGGACGAAATTTATTTTAGGGGGAGAGAATTGTAACATCCAAAATTTTTTAAAAATTTCTTATTTTTGGAAAATTTGATAAAATAAATTATAATTTAAAAGGATAAATTAAATTAATAGTTTTAAATGAAAAATGAAGGAATTTAAATGAAAAAGTGGATACAAAATGGCAAAACGGGATTTTTCCAGCAGGTGATTTATGAGAATATTCCGTATTATTGTTCTTCTTGTTCTAAATTGGGACATGATTTGAAAACTTGCCCTTCTCGAGAAACTGTTGATAGGGATAAGGAACGCAATTTGGCTTCTGAAAATTTGAAACAGGTTGAGAAAATTTGGGTGCCAAAACGAGATACTACTGTGAAGGATTCTCTGCAAGGCACTGTTTCTTTAACTGTTAATAATGAAGCTGGAACTTTTGCATATCAGATACAGAATGTTGGGGCTGAGATTGATAACTGTAATCGGGAAATGGACTCTCAAATTAATTCAATTGTTGATACTGATATTATTCATGATATGATAACTGAAACAGGGGTGATGCTTGAGTTTGAGAAACAGGGCTTGCAATCTGTCCCTACTGTGGATCATGGGAAAATGTGCATTGAGGCTCATGATGGATTGGGTAGTTCTTTAGGGGAGCTCTCAAAACTAGTGGTTAGTGACTCGGATAAGCGAGATGAAGATTCTGACGGTGAAGCTATATTTTCAGAAGATAATATGTCTCTGCATCATCATGAAGATGTGAACCAGTCTGTAGCAATTATAGTACAGCCTGCAGGTCAGCAGCCCGCTAAAGGTCGTGGCCGTCGTAAAAAAGGGCAAAAGGCTTCTAAATCGGTGATCATCTCTAATTCTTTGGTTGAACATCAACACCCTTTGAAATGAATTTATTATTCTTGAATGTAAGGGGGATTTCATCCTCACTAAATAGATTACATAAACTTCTTTATACTCATAATATTGGACTTTTTATTTGTATTGAGCCTATGGTAAATGTTAATAAGGCCAGTTTTGTTGCTTCTCAGTTGGGTTTTAGAGATGTTTTTTGTTCTCAAGATAACAAGTTATGGATTATGTGGCATTATCATCTATATTCTTTATGCGGCTTCTGTGATTTACCATAATTACTATCTTGTGATGTTTTGGTTCTTTCTTCTGGTTTTAGCTTTCGGTTGTCTGCTGTATATGGTTATCATTCAAGGGTGAGTCGGAGTTCTTTATGGGAGAATCTCTGTGATTATGCTAAGTCTTGTTCTTTACCTTGGCTTGTTGGTGGAGATTTTTAATATTATTAAGTATCCGACAAAATATTGCGGTAATGGGTCGTTGGATTTATCTAGCATGCAAGATTTTATAGAATGTGTTGATGAATGCTGTCTTATTGATATTCCATTTCAAGGTTCTGAATTCACTTGGAAGGGGAATTAGATCCAACAGTCGGGTTTGGGAGAGGCTTGATCGGATAGTTGCTAACATTTCTTTTTTTGATTCTTTTGATGTGATAAGTAGCAGGCATTTGGGGAAAACTTCTTCTGATCATTCTCCAATGCTATTATCTTGTTCAATGGCCAATCAGAGGGTTCCTAAGCAGTTCAAGTTTCAGCATATGTGGTTAACCCATAACACTTTTATGAACTTTGTTAAGCAGTGTTGGACATCATCTTTCTATGGAGGAGGAATGAGGGGATTGGTGGCTAAGTTGAAAGATATGAAAAGGGATTGAGAGAGTGGAACAAGGCACAGTTTGGGCATTTATCTGATAATATTGCTCAGGCTGAGATAGCCTCTGAGGAAGCTGAATTAGCCTATATTAACGATCCTTCTCCGGAAAATTGTAAAAGTTGGCAGGATAAGCAATCTGAATTACTTCACAAGTTGAAATTAGAAGAGATTTTCTGGCGCCAAAAGGCTCATATCTCATGGATTCAAGATGGCGATCAGAATACCAAATTTTATCATAATTATGTGAAAATGAGGCGAAAATTACATAGAATTGTTTCCATCACTGATTCTAATGGTAACTGTCTGACTGAGCAGAATGATTTGGGGTCCGAAGCAGTTCGACATTTTAGTGCTCTTTTTTATAAAGATAGTGATGGTATATTTCTAATTTGGATTCCATTCTCTCTTATATTCCTTCTATTGTTTCTGATTTGGATAACAATAGTATTGCTGTAATTCCTGATGATGGGGAGATTAAGGAGGCTGCTTGGCAGCTTAATCCAAATAGCGCTCCTGCCCCAGATGGATTTGATGGTGTTTTTTTCAGGAACTGCTGGGACATTGTTGGATGGGATGTTTGTAGTGCTATAAAGGAGTTTTTTCTTGGTGTACCAATTCCTTTTGGTTTTAGCAGTGCGCAGATTGTTCTTATACCCAAGGTGGAAAATCCTGCTTCTTATCACCAATACCGGCCTATCTGCTTAGCCTCTTTCGTGAGTAAGGTATGTACGCGTATTTTAGCTAACAGATTTGCTCCTGTCTTGGACAAGTTGATCTCTCAGGAACAGGTGGGATTTATGAAGGGTAGATCGATTCATGCTCAAATTATGCTTGCTAATGAAATGATACATGATATTGATAAGAAAACAAGAGGTCACAACCTGGCAATTAAACTAGACATGGCTAAAGCATTTGACCGGGTATCTTGGGCTTTTTTGAAGAAGTTTCTTTTGAAGTTTGGTTTCTCGAGTAAAATTGTTTATCTTATTATAAATAATCTTTCTTCGACCCGTCTTTCTGTCTTGGTTAATGGGATAAGCTACGGCTTCTTTCAGCCTGAAAGGGGAGTTAAACAAGGAGATCCTCTCTCTCCTTTATTATTTATTCTTGCTTCAGAGGTCTTCTCCAGAGGGTTAAATAGTCTAATTATGGCTGGCTCTATAAGTCCATACAAGCTTCACCGCCATTGTCCTCTTGTTTCGCATTTAGCTTTTGCGGACGATCTGCTTATTTTTATAAATGGCGATATCAAGTCTATTAAAAGTTTCATGAAGTTCCTGTCAGATTATCAGTCTTCTTCTGGTCAGTTGATTAACTTTGATAAAAGTGCTTTCTTTTGCTCTAAAAAGGTTCCTTTGCTTTCTGTTAAAAAATTTGAAGATTTGCTCTTTATTAGGCAAAGTTCTTTGCCTTTCACTTATTTGGAGGCCCCTATTTATCAGGGCATCAACAAAGCTACATATTGCAAAGAGTTACTTAAAAAGATTGATATGAGATTGCAGGGTTGGTTGAAGCGATTTCTTTCTCCAGGTGGTCGTCTTGTTCTAATCAAGCATGTGCTAAGTTCTATTCCCATACATATTATGGGGGCAATGCTTCTTTCGAAATCAATTATCAGAACTATTGAACGTAAGTTTGCTACTTTTTTCTGGAGTTCTGATTCCATGCACCGTCATCACTGGATTCGATATTCGGAATTTCAGTATCCAACGGAGGAGGGGGGCCTTGGGATTAGGTCTGTGGCTGCCATTCAAGAGGCTTATTCTCTTAAGCTTATTTGGATGTTTTATTCTGGACGATCTTTATGGTCACAATATATGAGGCGGAAGTACTTTAGAAAGGGTGAGATGACTTATCTTCAAACTGATTCTAGTTCTTGGAAGAGGCTGTGTCAAGCTTATAATTTATATGGTCATTACTTTGTTATTGACAATGATTCTATTGCTTGGTCAGATTCCAATCGACACCGTTTCAAACTATCTTTGGCTTATGACCTAGTGCGGCCTCGAAAGAGTACATCCCTTGTGTGCAAATCTTTATGGGATACTGTAATACCAAAGAAATGTTCAGTTTTCTCTTGGAGACTGTTGCGTGGAGCTGTCCCTATTCTGATCCGGCTATAGAATATTGAAGTTCATTTAGCTTCTTGATGTCCTTTTTGCTATCAAGGGCCTGCTTCTGTGAATCATCTTTTCCTCCAATGTCATTCCATAAATGGTATTTGGAAGTTTTATAAAGCTCATCTCATACCTTTTGATCGAGGTAGGCAAACAACACTCCAACAAGAATTAATGACTTGGTGGCTTCATGGTAAGTCCTCAACAACTAGAGGTAAGCTTTGTTTATTAGTCCCTCAAATTATACTCTATAGTGTATGGACTGAATATTGTAATTGTTATTGGGGTGGACAGAAATTTTTTTCCTCTCGTATTGAACTGCAATTAACAGATTTATTTTACATTGGGGGGTTGTTTATTCTTCTGCAAAGTTTGCTGCTCCTCTGCCTTCTTTTGCAGACTTTTTACCGATTAAATTTGGTCTAGGTAAGCTAAAGCCTAAGCTTGTGTTTTGGAGAAAGCCGCAACAGGGATTTATTAAAGTCAATATTGATGCTTCACACACTCCTCTGATCTCTACTGCTGGTGTTTTAATTAGAGATGATCAAGCCAATTTTATTTCTGCTTATGCCTTCTTAATCAATGCTTCTGATCCCTATGAAGCTGAACTCATGGCTATTAATGAAGGCTTGAAGTGGTGTCTTTCTTTAGGTTTTACTCACATTCAGGTTGAATCTGATGCTCAATCTACAGTTGCCTCACTATCATTGCATAAACGTTTTTGGCCATCTTGTTTCAATTGGTTGTCTTCTCTTTCTAGCACTATTTCTTTTCATCATATATACAGGGAAGGTAATAAGGCTGCGCTATCTTGCCCAATACAGTAGAGTTAACAAGATCTCCAGATTATTTGACTCTTTTATTTTGTTGCCAAACAACATTAAAGGTATAGTTTTAACAGATAGTTTGGGTATGCCCAACTTTAGATACGCTTAATTTTTGTCCAATTTTATAAGGGTTTGTTCAGTCATTTTGTATGGGTTTTCCATACGTTTTGATATATTAATAAAAATTGCGGTGGTACCGTCCACCTTTACCAAAAAAAAAAGTCAACACTTTTTAAAAGAAAAAGGGTATTTTGGTAATTAAATCTTATAAATTCAAAATTAATAAAATAATTCAAAAACAAATTAATTTTGAATGGAAGAGGGAAATTATGACTTTTAATTTATTAAAAAATAATTAAATAATTAAATATTAAATTATTTTAATATATATATGTGGTTAAAAAAAGATGAAAATGAAAGAATATTAAAAATATTTTTCTTCTTCTTCTTCTTCTTCTTCTCAAGAACATGGCTTCCATGGATGATTGAAGACCAAGGATTTTACTTCTTCCATACTCCATAAATTGAAGGAATTAACAAGTTTTAAGTGAATTTTTAGTGATTTCCACCAAAATTAGTAAGTTTCCATCTCTTTTCTTTGAATTCCTTGGAAATTTAGATTATGTGAGAGTTTGGATTTTTATGTAGTATGTTATAATTGTTGACATTGGTGTGTATGATGTTATTTTGGGTATTTAACAATGATTCTAAGTTTAGATTGAAGAGATGATGGAGTTTGGTTAAAGAATGGTGAAGAGAGAGAATTTAGGGTTATGGATTTTTGGGGTTTTGAAAACATGAATTTTAATTGTGCAAATTGATTCCAAATGAGTTGTTTTGATTCATAAACAAGTATATTAAAGTCAAATATTGGATTTGGTGGTGTTGGGTTGGAGTTTGAGAATGGAAGTGGAGATTTAGGGTTTTGGAAAAGTGATTTTCCAAAGTGGTTGAATTGTGTGATTTTATTTGTTTAAGCATGTTGTTTAGTGTTAAAAGTGATTAATATAAGCTTGGAATGAGTAATGGATTGTGTTGGAATGGAAAACCTTCAATGGGGGAAGGTTAGGCCATTTTTGAGATTTTGTATATAAGAGTGTATTTTTATAATGTAAATGATTTAAATATATTAAAATATGTTTTAATAATATAAATAAACTTAAAACACTAATTTAATTGTAGTAGAATGGAATTCTAATGTTGAAGTAAGGAAAGGCTAAATTTTTGAAAATTTGTAGGAGTGATGTGTAATTATGATTTAATGTTGGAAATGTCATTAAATGTGATACTAAATGATTATTTGCTATCACATTTGGTTTAGGCATTGAGGGAGATTGATTTGCTTCATCTAAGTGGTGAAGGACAAGTTAGAAAGATTGGATTGAAGGTTGTTTTTAGCTTGCTTTGGGTTGCTAGCGGAGGTATGTACAAACTTTGAATATAATGTTTATATTTTCATAACATTTGGACTTAACACATTTTGGTTGAAAAATGTGTTAAGCTACTTGGTTCATTGATTGTATATGAATAATATGCTATGACATTTGTAACATCATATATGTGTTAAATGCATTGTGAAAAGCCATTGATAATGGCTAATTTGTGTAACATGTGAAATATGCATATTAAGTGAAAATACCCAAAGTAATTGGGTAATGTGTTGTGAATGCAAATAAAGATATGTGTAATAATGAAATGAATTGATATTGATAAAAATGAGAAAAATGAGAAAAATGAGAAAAATGTGAAAAATGAGAAAAGTGAGAAAAAAAATGTGAAAATAAGGCAATGTGCCTAGATTGAATATGTAAAAATGAGAAAGAGATTAATAATGAGAAATATGAATAAATTGTGTGCCTAGTATGTTATTCAATTTTCAGAGTTCTGGATTTGACGGCATGCCTATGATTGCCTACGGGCTATACGCTGGAATGGTGAAAAGACTGGGTCGTAAGCCAGGCCAGCTGATAAATATGATGTTTTTGGGGTGAAAAGACTGGGTTGTAAGCCTCAAAAACTGTAGCAGTCTAGCCGGGTTGAGGACCAAGATACTGGGGCCTAAGGGTCTAGCCGGGTTGAGGTCCAAGAGACTGGGGTTGTTACATTATCCATAGATATATATATATATATATTGCCTACGGGGCTTGACACATGGTGTCATTATGGACCAAAGCAGTAACTCTGAAATTTGAATAGCATATTAGATCCTTTTTGGGCCCATGCTTGTCTTTGTTTTACTGTGAATTATGAATTATGATACAATTGAGTAATATAATGTTATGAGTTGTGCTTATGAATTATTTGAAAAATATAAGAAAGTGGATTGATGTAACATCTATATACATTGTGCATTTAGTATTGCATTGAGTTATATTGTTATTATCAAAGTTTGTACCACTAGGCTTCGGCTTAGCGCAATTGTTTCCATCGCGCAGGTGACAGGGTAGACCCAGTTGAGCCAGAGAGTTCTTCTAGACTAGGTCGGGTCTAGACTTGTAGTTGAGCTTGTAGAGTTGCTATCGAGATCAGAAACACTGCCAGCAACATGTATATATTTTTATGTTATTGTACATTTTGAGTTTTATGCATAATATATTATGTTTTGAATTTTACGTATTGTATATTATAAAGAATGTTTGGGTCAATGTATTTGAAATGGGAGAGTAAGTGTGTTTTAAATTATATATATCTATATGTATAAATGTTTGAGAAAATTGGTGAAATTGAGAAGTATAGTTGAGAGGGTGATTGGAAATTATTGGGAGTGTTTTCTTTTTTGTAGGTTGAGTAATTGCTGAATTTTGGGATATCCAAAATACAGACAAAACTTTGGCGAATTTTTCCCAGAGATTTATATATATATTATTTATTTTGGGTTCTTATAACAAGTAAAGAATATTTATATTCTATTTAATTTTTATATATTTAGAATTTAAAATTTTAAATTGGAAATGTGAAAAATTTTTATTAAACCGATCTGTGACATTTTTATACCGTATATGCGTATTTTACATATGCTAGAAATATGTATTTTACGTATATAGGGTATAAGGGTGTTACAGGTTAATAGATTGACTACCTATTAGTCTCTAGATATTGAGTGAAGGACCAAGAAGTGAAACTTGATATTGGAACTATGCATTCAATTACCCTGAGAACAAATAAGAAATATAAGTTCTAGGGTTCACTTAATTTGCAATTCAAAATAATTGAAATTTATTAATTTGTGAATGTGAAAACTAATGAATTAATAACTGCTAATTAAAATTATGGAGGAAATTAAGTTGCAAGGTTATATTAGTGAAAATTTTAAGAATTGGACTTTGATTAAATTGATGTGTAAATCCTATGTTTCTTTCTAAAAGTTTTACATTAATTATGTAAACTTCTTTTACTATTTCAACACTGTAAACTAATTCGTTAAATCTTTTCTTTCAATTAAATTATTGCAAACAAATAACTTCCTTTATAGACGACATTGGGACGTTCACCCATTACTATAATAACCTCCTATAATTGCTATAGTTGCTTTTAGTAGTGTTAGATAGAGTGCAACATTTTAGATGGAAAAAACATGCAATTTGATGTGAGGGTAGTTTAGTTAAGTATTTTCTCTATAAAAAAAATGGAAAAAATCAAACAATTTGCATATTCAGACCCAAGTATGCAGAGTGACTTAGGAAGTATAGTAGGGTATTTTAGATGGCAGAAACATGCAATTTGATGTGAGTTAAGGCAAATTAGGGGGAGTTAGGGCAGTTCAGTTAGGTATTTTCTCTACAAAAATCAAGAAAAAATCAAACAGTTTGCATATTCAAACCCAAGTAGGTGGGGTGACTTAGGAAGTGTAGTACGATATTTTAGATGGCAGAAACATGTAATTTTATGTGAGTTAGGGCAAGGTAGGGGGATTTATGGCAATTTAGTTAAGTATTTTCTCTACAAAAATCAGGTTTGCATATTCAGACCCAGGTGTGCAAGGTGACTTAAGAAGTGTAGCAAGGTATTTTAGATGGTAGAAATATATAATTTGATATGAGTTAAGATAAGTTAAGAGAAGTTATGACTTATTATTAAAAAAAGGGAAGTTATGACAGTTCAGTTCATTATTTTCACTACAAAAATCTAGCAATAATTAAAAAAGATTGCATTTTCAGACTCAAATGTGAAGAGTGAGTTAAGAAGTGGAATGTAGTACTTACGATGGCTGAATCTTGCAATTTGATTTGAGTTAGGGAAAGTTAGGGGTCATTAGGTCAGTTAACTGTAAAACCCTAATAACCCCTAACTTTCCTTAACTCCATCTAACGCCATTTAGATAAATAATACAGTCTCAAAAGAACCAAAAAAAAAATAAAAAATCCATAGTTGAAATAGCCAAACATCGATCGCCAAAAACCCAATTCAAAACAATAGTTATGCATTTCATCAATACATCAACTTTGAGACATGCATCTACTTCCATTAAGTATTTTTTTCTATAAAAATTAAGGAAAAACCAAAAGGTTTCTATATTCAGATGCAAGTGTGCGAGTTGACTTAGGAAGTGTAATAGAGTATTTTAGCTGGTATAAACATGCAATTTAATGTGAGTTAAGACAAGTAAGGGGGAGTTAGGGCAGTTCAGTTAGGTATTTTCTTTTTAAAAATCAAGGAAAATCAAACAGTTTGCATATTCAGACCCAAATATGTGGAGTGACTTAGAAAATGTAGTAGGGTATTTTAAATGACAGAAACATGCAATTTAATGTGAGTTAAGGCAAGTTAGAGGGAGTTAGGTAGTTTAGTTAAGTATTTTTCTCTACAAAAATAAAGGAAAAATCAAACATTTTGCATATTTAGACCCAAGTGTATGGGGTGGCTTAAGAAGTTAGTAGCGTATTTTAGATGGCATAAACATTTAATTTGATATGAGTTAGAACATGTTAAGGGAAGTTAGGACAGTTCGGTTTATTATTTTTGCTATAAAAATCTAGCAATAATAAAAAGATTGCATTTTCAAACTCAATTCTGGAGAGTGACTTAAGAAGTGGAATACAATATTTACGATGGCAAAATCTTGCAATTTGATTTGATTTAGGGAAAGTTAGGGGTTATTAGGTCAGTTAACAGTAAAACCCTAATGATCCCTAACTTTCCTTAACTTCATCTAACTTCACTTAGATAAATGATAAACCCTCAGAAGAACCAAAAAAAAAAAAAAAGAAAACCCATACTTCAAATAGCCAAAAAAATCGATAAAAAAACCCATTTTAAAACAACAGCTAATGTATTTCATCAATACATCAACTTTGACACATGCATCTACTCTAATAAACAATGCGACATTTTGCGGCCAACATTTTTTTATTTTTGAAGTAAGAAAAAGCCTAGAATATATACTTACTATGGGTACTTTGACAAACTAATAGAACTTTACAGAATAGCAGTGAAGGAAGAAAGCTCTAGACGGTGATGGTGAGAGAGCGAGGAAGAGAACAACGGTGAGAGAATGAGTGAACGATAGTGATAGAGAGAGAGAGAGATCGACGCAAATAGAGAGAGATGTAGTATGATGGAGTCAGTTTCACAATTTGAAATGTAGGAAAATAATTCAGTTTATGTGCAATATGCATTACAAGGGCATTTTCTTCTTTTTCAATCTATTTAAGGATATTGGAGTCTAAAAAAATATTAACTCTTTATAAAAGTGTATATTTTAGGTGAATTCCATAATTGTTTTTTATTTAGTTTCTGTTGTTTCTTGTATTTGTATGTTTATTCAGCTTTTGTTGTTTTTGTTATTTTCTACTATTTTAATGTCATTTTATATCTAATGAACTCTCCTTTCTCCAACAAAAAAAATCATCTTATAAATTCAAAATTTAAGTTGTCATATTCATTTTAGTTAATTTTATGAGTTTATAAACTAAGTTTATAAGCTATAAAAAATAAATTAAGGGTCAATTTATTATTTTTAAATTGGGGGTCAGTTTATTATTTTTAATGCTAATAAATTAGTTTAATTTTAATTTATTATATTATTTTTATTTGTTTTAATAAATATTCTTAATAATGTTGGGATCGGGGAACCCATTTGGGAGATCTTTTTCATGGGCCTAGAGAGGGAACATACTTTGTGGGTCTGACATCACATTCCAGCCTAAAATCTTAAGACAATGAGATTATGAGTTTTTTCACTTATATATCACTCACTGAGTCCTCTTATACTTGAAATTCCAACAATCTCTCCCTCAAGAGCAACGACTTTATCAGCAGGTAGCTGCAACAATCTACCGACAGTTAGACCTTCTTTTTTATGTTGTAGCTGATTTATATCAAACCATAAATACCATAGGAGGATAACAAACATCTCAAAATCAACTTAGGATATTGATTTTGCAACCTCTTTGCACCAGTTCCAACTCTTAAGTGATCAATTTATTTACGTGCACCAACCAAGGAATACCTTTCCATACTTCTTTAACCCAAGGGCATTCTTTAAAGATATAAATACTCGATTCCTCAAAATAGCCACACTTAGAGCATTTTATATCAGTAATAATACCTCTTTTGCTCAAATTTAAAGCATAAGGCAAGAAGTTTTTAACTAATCTCCAAAAGAAGGGTTTTATTTTAGGAGGAGCAGTAAGTTTCCACACCAATTGCCATAATTCATTGTCAGTGCTCAAAGAAGAAGTGATGCACAAGAAAGCTTTTTGCCTTTGTTCTGCCATGTAATAGCCACTTTTGACAGTGTATAGCCCCGATTTAGAGTGCACCCAAAATAGTTGATCTTCATGGAGTGTAAAGATGATTAGAATGCTGAGAATTGTTTCTACCTTATAAGGTATGAATCTTTGTCAAACCAGATCTCTTTTCCAGCTTTTAGATTTTGTATCAATCAAACAGCTAACCTTCTCAGTGGGAAAGATTTCATTATGTACTAACGGTTTTAGGTATGTCAGCCTAAACAGCCAGTTGTTTCTCCAAATATGTATTGAAGTTCCATTACCAATGCACCAATAGAGTCCATCGTCAAATAGAGTCCTTGAACCCCATATATTTCTCCTAAAATAGCTTGGTTGATAACCAATGGGGGATTCTAAAAAGTCATATCTTAGGTAATATTTGGCTTTAGGATTTGAGCACAAAGAGATTCAGGATTAATAGTAAGCTTTCAAGCTTGTTTATCTAATAAGGCTTGATAAAAGATCAAAAATTTATGAATCCCATTCATCCTAGTAGTTTAGACGAACAGAGAGATTCCCAGTTAATCCAATGCAATCGTCTCCCACTTGTGTTATTTCCCCATCAAAATTGGCATACCATCTGTTCCAACTTAGCACAAAAAGTGTTTGGTAATGCAAAATAACTCATTATATACTGTAGGATGGCTTGAGCTACCATCTTGATTAAAATTTCCCTACCAGTCGAAGACAAGACTCGTTATTTCCAACCTTTCAGTTTTTTCCAAATCCTTTCCTTAAGAAAATGAAAATTTTCTTTCTTTGATCGCCCTATCATGGCTGGGAGACCAAGGTACTTCGTATACTGCTCCACTTCATTCATTGTTATGCATCTTTTAATTCATATCTTCACATCTATGGGAACATTGGAATTGAAATATATGTCAAATTTATCAAGATTAATACTCGGTTCTGAATCAGCTTCATAAGTGGCGAGATTGCATTTCAACTGCTGACATTCCATTATTGTAGCTCTTGCAAACAACATACTGTCATGTGAAAAAAATAAGTGAGAAATTGGTGGACTTCATCTTCTTACTTTCACTCAATGTATGTCACCATTATGTTCAGCTTTCTTAATTAGAGCTGACAACCCTTATGCACATCACAAAAATAAATAGGGCAATAAAAGGATCCCCTGGAAAATGCCTCTATTTGGCTTAACAAAGCCTTTAACTTGCCCATTAATTAAGAAAGAATAGGAGAATGAACTAATGCATGACATAAAAATTCGAATAAATTGTAAAAGAAAGCCCATTTTATGCATGACCTGCTCCTAGAAAGCCCATTCTATTCTATCGTATGCCTTGCTCATGTCAAACTTTATGGTGAAAGACCTTTGTCTACCTTTTTGATGTTTTCTCATGGAATGTAGAGTTTCAAAGGAAATTAGAGCATTATTAGTAATAAGACGGTTAGGAAGGAATGCACTTTGAGTGGGAGAAATCAGACTCGAGAGAACAACTTTAAGGCAATTAGCAATTACTTTAGCTACAACTTTATAGAGGACATTACAAAGAATAATCGAATGTAGGTCTTTCATAGTAAAGGGAGCTCTAACCTTAGGAATCAAGGTGACCCATGTATGATTAAGATATTCAAGCATTTTTTCTGACTCAAAAAACTTCAGAATAAAAGAGCTAACATCATTACCTACTAAATTCCAAAAGAATTGAAAAAATAAGGCAAACATACCATCAGGTCTTGAAGCTTTATTAGGATGAATTTTTCTTAATGCTTCATGGATTTCATCTTTTGTGAAAGGAAAGGAAAGGTGATAGACTCATGAGATAGGAGACTAGTAATTGCTTCAACAGTAACGCAAGACGAACCTAGGTTTGTGCTGGTGAAAAGCTTAGAATAATATTCTATAATAATCCATTTAATTTCATCTACTCCCTGTCTCCAGATGTGAGTCTTGTCTTTAAGTCTATCTAGGGAGTTCCATTTCTTTCTATTTGATGCTTTTGCATGAAAAAATTTAGTATTTTTATCACCCGCTTCTAGCCATAATGCTTTTGATCGTTGTTTCCACATTATCTCTTCCCTAAGTAGCAACTCTTCCACTTCACCTGGCAACATATTAATCTGAGTTTGGGTCTCATTGGAACCAGAACCAAATCTCATATTCATCATTTCAATTTCATTTAGCTTTTCTTTAGCTTATTTTCCAACATTACCAAATTTTTCTCAGTTCCATCTTGATAACTCTTTAATACACTGCTTTACTTTCATTTGGACATCTACAAAGACATTAGGCCCTCTTCAAACAGATTAGATTAGCTGCTCACAACTGCATTCCCTTAAGCACATTGCCTTAAACCTAAATATTTTACCTTTTCCAGCTTGATTCCTTATCAGTCCATTGCTATCCAATAAGATTAGTGAGTCATCTGAGTTGATCCTTGTTAGGCGCCAAACTTTGGCCTTTGGAAAGAGTTCATTCCATCCAAGATTACTTAGAAAATGGCCAAGCTGTTCTCTAATTAAGGTTGATCCCTCCCTTCCATTATCCCATGTAAATTCCAAACCTATAAAACAAAGATCATGGAGACCACATGAGTCTAAATATTTTCAGAAACCTTCCATCTGTGTAATAAACTTTGGATTACCCCTTTCTTTCTCATGACTGAAAAGAACTTCGTTGAAGTTTCCAAAGCAAAGCTATGGATGTTGATATAACTCAACAAGATGTGATATGAGATCCTAAGTAAGCTGTCGATTATGCCTTTAGGGCTTCCATAAGTACCTGTTCCTCGCCATTGAGTCACTCCATGTGTGTTAGCTATAAGGAAATCTATGCAGTGCTGTGAATAGTTAATAATCTTAAATTCATCTCCCTTCTCCATCCCAAGATTAGGCTGCACAATCTGCCTTTAGGATTAACAACAAAAAGATTAAAATGAGGAAAAGAAAAATTTAATACCATCCATCTTATGATTATTAATTCGGGTCTCCATGAGATAGAAAATATATGGACAACTAGCCCTAATAATATACTTTAGGGTTCTAATCATCCAGGGGTTGCTTAGTCCCTCGACATTCCAGCTTAGGAGCTTCATGGGACTAGGCGGATCTGTTATAAGGATATTGTGATTATCATACATCAGCCTTATTCTCTTCTGACTCTCGTCGATTTCCATTAATAATATATCCCCACTATGTTTTTTACCTCCTCTTACACTCATTAGTTGGATAATCGGAGTTTTACCTATGTTCTGACCAACACCAATTGTCCTAAATCTACCCTTTGTACTAGTCTCACTTATCCTTCCTCTACCTGATCTTCCTTCCTTCACACTTAGAACAAGAATTTCTATGACATTAGAAAAAATGCTTTGTTCTTTCTCTGCTTTCCCTCTTTCAGTTTGCTCTTTACTTTGCATCCCTGGAGAGAGGTCTTAAGTTTAGAATGAATAGAAGGTTCCTCCATCACCAAGTGTCATTGTGTATTGCAGCATATATTTTTCTTTCCTACCTCATCCCTATCTGAAGGGGTTTTGGTAGCACTATCCCCATTTTTACTCCAGGAGACCATAAAGTTATTCTTGTTCGTCATTGGTGTTACCCATAATGCCGGATTATATGGCCACTCCTCCACTTCATCGTCCTTAGATTTGTCATCACACTCATCATTATTGTGTCCTAATTTCCCATATCAGTAGCAAAAAGTGGGGAGCTTCTCATATCTGAAGTAAGTCTGTACCTCCTCATTCATCTTATTCCTCAACATTACTCCCCTTCGCAAGGGCTCACGTACATCAACTGCCACCCTTACTCTAACCCACTTGCTCCATAAGTCAACATCACTTGCATTTATTTCATGTAGTACTCCTATCTTTCTTGCAACTAACTCTATAGATTTCCTATATTATCTATTTAGAGGCAAGATACATATCCGGACCTAAAATGGACCCCAATTCAAATGCACATTAGATGGTTGTTTAGAGCCCTTCAAATCTGATAGAATTACTAGTTGACTATTAAAGTGCCAAGGACTTTCCTTCAACACCTTTTCCTTATCTCGATTTGATTCAAATTCGCATATAAACAATCCAGTACCCACATCCTAGAGCCTGAAACCCTTCTTAATCCTATAAGCACTTATAAAAGTAATAGAAATTGCCTTTTGATTTAATGGTTTGTTCGATAAGATCCGCCCAGCCACACAATATCATTTCTTTGCTATCAGTTCCTCCCTACCATCATCCTCAAACTCTATAAAGTCATCCTCTGAGCTTGTAAATGAAAACTTTTTCCATAACTATTCCAATACTTGAGCCACACCAACCACAAACCCAGCGACTTGCCATACCTCTTAAAACAATACAAAGACTAGAAAGATTGATAAAAGAAAAAGAAGAAAAGAGAGGAAGAATAGAATTGAAAAATGAAAGGAAAGACTAAAAAAAGATCCAAGGAGGAAATAAAAGAAAATTGAAAGACACTCAAGGGAACCCTAGCCATCTTTAGAGAGAACTGTCCACAACAGGGGAAAATAGTCTTTATATTCAGTTCAGATTTGAATAATACTTTAAGAACATATTTAAGCATTCCTTGATCAATAATATTAATAATTGTTAAAATTTTATTATTAATTAACACCAGCTTGGTTTATAATAGCATACTCAAGATCAAAAAGAAGGAGAGTGCATGTGGCCTCAATAATTCAATTATCTAATTTAATCTAATCAAACTGTTGGATAAGTAAGATTTTCTAAAATATGGATTAGAATTTAACTTTTTTTAGCTCAATTTATTGAATATTCAGATCATAAATTAGTTTCAAAAATTCAAATAGGTTCAATATGATATAATCCAAATTGATAGAGGTTACCCATTAATTTTGATGATATAAAGTAAAAATGTTTGATCTAAAAAAAATGAGAAATTTGAATTCACTTCAAAATACAAATTGAGTTATAAGTTGTGAGTCACAATCTATTTTTTTTTTTTTTTTGTCAATAAAATGGAAAATTATATTAGCGAAGGAAGATCTTTCTAAATGAGAAAGTCTAGCATAAGAGACCTTACAGATAATTAGTCCACATTAAGGCTAGCTCGAGAAATAACTGATACTACCCGGTCTATAACAAACTACCAATTATAATTATTTGATTTTAAAGCTAGGCAAGGCTAGCTTGATCTTTTTTGAGGACTTAGGTGACAATTTAAATTTAGGCTTTCTATTATATATTAATTATAACATTATAATTTATAAAAAAAATCTATTTTTTCTAGGTTTTTAGACATAATGAAATTAGGAATATAAAAAAATACTACCAAATAAATATTGAAGAGAAATAAAATATAAAAGTATAAAAAATTATAAAATGATAAAACCTGATTTTGAAGCTATAATCTTGAAGATCAATCCTTGCAAGCAACTGAAGGAAAAAAAAATATGAAGAATTTCATATAGAGAAGAAAGGAATAATGAGGCTTGAAAAAAATGTGTTAAAAATATGTTAAAATTTAAATATATATTGGATTTTTTTACCCTTGAAACTTAAAAGGTGGAACGCTTTTATTAGATTCCTAATAAACTAGGAATCATTAACTCTATATATTTTATTTTAGCTATTTTTTAGGTTATTATACTTAATATTTTTAAAAAAAATAATTTACATTTACCAAATAAATTAAAATAAGCTGACTGGTGGGAGCCTTAGATCATTGCCTAAATGGCCTTGAAGGCCAGCTAGCCCTTTATTTCCCATGGACAGCCCATAATACTATTGATAGAGTGGATGGGCATTTAACAGTTAGATTAAAAAATATAGTAATTATAGCCATAATCCATGACCATCTGTTTAGCAATAAGTATAGTTTTGTGTCTCATTTGCAAGTAGATAAGAAGAATTGATAATTGAAGCCTTGCCAAGGAACATAGCCAGGGGTGGAACAATGGAAGGGGCTGGAGATGCTGGTGACCCTCCTTAGGGGGGACCCTTAGTTTCTGCCTACCTCTCACCCATCGTTCCTTTCTCCCCTGTGCCCCTCCAGATTGATAGTTGGAAACTTGGAATTAATAGTTGCAATAGTTTTCGACAACATTTTCCCTGTGGATTTCTTGGAAGTCAATTTTTTAAAATTATAGGTTTTATTAATCTATTATTGCTACTTGATTTGTCATATCGATTTTTCACTTATCATTTGTACTTTCTTTTATTTTTATTTAATTTAGTTTTGGACCTATATGTTTGTTGAGTTCGCTAAGAAGATGTCAACCTAGTTGGAATGATTGCATTCCTTCTATGATTTCTAGCTTCCAATCTTCCACCTAAAAAATTAAGGAGACTTAATAAATAAGGACAAATCTGAAACTTTTAATACTACATTGAATTCATAAAAAGCAACTCTTGAAATGGAACAAAAAAATATTTTATAAAGTGACACTTGAGGTGGAACAGAGGAGGTGACATATTTTATTACTTTGGTTAAGTATTATTTATTCATATTTATTAAAAAAATGAGTAACCTTTTTTTTTTTTTTGTGATTTCATTTATTAAAATTGGGATCCAAAAGCTAAAAATTTTGAAACACAAGAAAAAGACTACCTATTCACATTAAATATTATTTATTGATATTTACTAAAAGAAAAAATAGCATATTTGTATGAGTTCATGAAAATTGCGAATGCAAAAGGTAAGAAATTTAGAAAGACAAAAAAATGACTAAATATTAGTTATTTCCATTTAATTCATAATTTATATATTATATCCCTTCAAATTCTTATGATCTAACGCATGATAATATTCATAGAAATCTATATTATATATATATTCATATTAAACAGTATTTATTATCATTTATTAAAAGACAATGAGTAACATGTTTTTGTAAGTTTATAAAAATGGAAAGTTTAAAAAATAAGGAATTTAGAAAGATAAAAAAACTAAATAGTATTTATTTTCATTTAATTCATTATTTAGATGTTATATCTCTTCAAATCCTTATGGTTTAAACCATGATGCTATACATAAAAATATGTATTAAAAAAAAGCAAGTCTATATAGAAAAACATGTTAGATACAAAGAGACACAACTATGGTAAAAATAACATTCTACACTTATTATTAATTATAATATTTCAAAATCCACATCATTGATTTTATATTGAATATTTGTTATTCCATTCATTAATTTAACTTGTTGACTACGTTGTGATAAAAAAAAAAAAGGATCAATGCCAAAAATTGACCATGTTCAAGATTAGATATTACAAATTTTAAACTAAACTTTAGAAGAAATTATGAGTGGTAATAAATTATATTTTTAACTTGTATTTATTTGTATATAATATACATTTTTAACTTTGGAAAAGTGATATCACTATGAAAATAGTTAAAAATGAGCACGATAAAAAAAAATTGATATGTGCATCATGTGAACCCATGAGTGATTATGTATAAGGTCAAAGATTTTTTTTATTTACAAATTATATATATATACTAAAAGAGCTATATGGAACACTATTTTTGTGGTAGTAAATTTTCAAAATAACCATATTTCTTTTTTTATTACCATTTTGCCTCTGTTTCTTATAGGGTTATACTCACTTCATATGTACATGTACAAGCACTTTCAAATTCCAATTATGTTTTATTTGCTATATCGATGATTATGTTACCCATTAAATAAGAGAAGTTACAATAACAATTACAAATAGTATTATTATTTTATATCTCCCACCACCTATTAATAAATTTTAGGAGTAGGCAAATTTTAGTTAATCGAATGT
This sequence comes from Garcia nutans, assembly GCA_947685225.1. Lineage (NCBI taxonomy): Eukaryota > Viridiplantae > Streptophyta > Magnoliopsida > Malpighiales > Euphorbiaceae > Garcia > Garcia nutans. The sequence continues at coordinate 5,570,742 of CANTUV010000024.1, read as the reverse complement.
ATAGTCGGTTAACCGACCAATTCATCAATTTGGTTAACCGATCATATTTATATATAGTCGATTGTGATTAGAAGTATAAGTAAAATTTAATTTTCGATTCAGTTAACGATTAACATTTTTTATGAGTCGGTTAACCATTACCCAATAAACAATTATTTTAAAAAAATTAGAAAGAATGGATTGTATTGTAACGTCACATCAATTGTTGGCATTACATTGCCAAATGCAAAGTATAATGTTACATTTTTAACAACAACAACAATAATAATAACAATAATAAGCATAGAGAAGGGCACCAGCCCATTAATATTCTTAATTTTATTTATTTATTATTATTATTTTTAAAAGAAGGAATGTATAACATCAGAAGACTCTCCACTTTCTCTTTAAAATGGTAATAAAAAAAAAAGAAGTTAAATGCAACTATAATATATTATGAAATATTATGATTTTTAATAAATCCAAATTGGTTAACAAAGATAACCTTAGTTGCAACAAGAGAAAGCCGGTTAGCAAGAATTTTAGTGATGATGTTGAAATTGCTAAGCATAATTGGATGGTACTGTTCAATAATAATGGCATCTGGCACCTTAGGAATATGAATCATAAAATTAGAATTAAGCTCGAGGGTGATAAAAGCAGAATGAAAAGAACTTTGCATCACATGACAAACATCTATCTGAATAATATCCCACAAAGTATGATAGAATAAGCCATAGAGTACATCTGGACCAGGGGCACTATGAGGATACATATTAAAAATAATATATTTAATCTTATCCTCCAAAGATGTTGAAGGTGCAACCACTTCTTAGATGATATCTAAGCAGTTAGAGGAATTATGATCTGCTTTAAACAAATTGGCATAAAAATTAGTGATATAATTCTCAATAACCGAAGGATCATCAGTCAGTTCATCATTAACTCAAAGAGAGTGAATACCTTGCAAAGGCTTACACTTACAATGATAGCCATGAAAAAAGCAGTGTTCTGATCCCCTGCTTGCAACCATTTAATTCAACTTTTTTCTTTAAAAAAACTTAATGCTGAGTTAAATGGGAATCAAGTATTTCATGAGCATCTAGTTCCTTGTGATGGGGCTCATTAATCAATCCAAAAGAAGCAATAGTATTTTAGATATCTTGTAAGGCCAATTTTGCCTTGTGTATAATATCATCAACAAAATCAAAAGTGATTTTATTCCATTGCTGTAAAACTTGATACATAATGCATAACTTGGCACAAAATAGTTGCATAGGAGGAAGGCTATCAATCCAGAGAGACCAAGAATAAACCATAGCATCACAAATATCCATATGAGTAACCCACATTGCTCGAAACCAAAAATGAGCAAGAGCAAGTAAAGCAGCCCTCTCACAACATTAAAGAAGTGGACTGTGATCAGAATGATGGTGAGGTAGAGCAGTACAATTGATTATATTCCATAATTCAAAAAATTCATGTGTAGCCATAGACCTATCTAGGCAGCTATCAACCTGTTCCAAGCCATGACATCCATTACACCAGGTAAAAGTAGCACCATGAGTAGGAATGAGAAATAACTCACAATATTCCACAAAGGAATGAATAGCTCTACAGGGTCCCAAGGCAAGAGCTCTACATGTTTTCTCGTGAGCATAAAGAATTATATTGAATCACTAATGGCAAGCCAAGCACTTAGAGAAGAAGGCTTTAGACTAAGCAAATCAATCCAGAGTTGTGTTCAATGAGAGGACCAAACACTTCCATAGACAAACACTTACTCTTTGAGAGATGTTATTAACAACAAAATTCATATTAACATGTTGATCATGCACATGTAATAAAGAGGTAACACTGAAACCATTCCGAGCTAAATCCATAGTGAAGGAAATGGCTAAGAATTAGTAGAAACAATATTCAAATCCAAGTTATGCTAGTAACTAGCAGAGATGAAGGAAAAGTCCACCATTAGTTCAGCCAAATAAAGCCAATCCAGTTGATACTTTCTACAATGAGAAAATAAAACACATTGAGTTTCAACATTGCCAAAACCATAACAATTCCAAAAAAAAACTTTATATATTCAATTTTATATTTTTTGTTACACTCACTTAGAGATTGAGACTGTGTGCTTAGCTTGAGCTTTAGGTGATTTGTGCTTGACTGTGGTCCATTGCTGCTTATCAATTTCCACCTAGTTAGCCTAAGTTAAATTAGAAGCTCTAGTTATAGTAGTAACATTGCCATTAGACTCCACTTTCCTACATTTGAGGCAGAAACCACAGGTACTTTACCATGAACAAGCTTAGAAATAGTTGTTATTTCTTGTAGAGGAATAGGGGGAACAACTACAATATCATTAGCACTATTACATAGAATATTTAACACAAGATTAGTGCAATTATCAATATGGATGGTGTCCTTCCTAGGAGATAAATGAGCATTCTAACAGACAACCTCTGTCATAAAAGGCAACTAAGGATTCAAGACAACTGTAGGAGCTAGATCACTACATGATGTCTCAAAAGAATTAGTCATCGAAATCGAGGATTGCTTATTGGAATTCCAATGCTTCCTTGGTTCATCCATCTTAGGTTTTATTTTGGATGTTTATTTAAATGCCAATCCCTGGGCACATGACCAATATTAAAGCAAGTGCTATAAAAAGGAAGCTAAATTTTCATAAATGACATCGATAAAAAAAAAAAAACTCTCACCAATGCGCTCAACTATTAGGCTATCAGTACGGTTATTAGAAAGGTCAACGTTCACCAATATCCTCGCAAAATTTCCCAACTCTCCTTTCAAAGTGGTACTATCAATTTGTAGTGGGACCCTAATCCTACACTGGAGCCATTTTAAATAGGTCCTAGTGACTAAAATAAGCCATTGCAAAAAAATCGGCTACACTGACCCAATAAAAAAGGTACCCAAACAATCAAGCTATTTGACAAATCAAAATAAAAAATCTCTCTCTGAACTATGGCAATACACAGACAAAAATAAAAGACCAAGGACATACTAGGATTGGGAAGGACTAGAATTAGATCTATCAATGGTAGAAGACGTCGATGATCAACTATCAAAAGCCTAAACCCATCATAAGTGGCCCTTTCTCTCCACTGTTCTCTTTTTGTTCTTTTCTCTATACTATACTATTAATGTCATTTAACTATTATTTGTTTCATGAGTCAAATAAATCTGAGGCTTCTATGATTAAGTAACTCTTAAATCCCTCTAATCTTAGCTAATTTACTCATTCTCTTTTTTAGCATTTCAATATAATTATGTTAATTAATATAAGCAACTTGACTACACATATATCAAAGAGATTCTTAAATTACTTAGAATTAAATAACAATATCCAAATAATGCATCTTTAAATCCAATAAAAGGCCAAAGTTTAAGCAATACGAATCTTTAAGGAAGAATGGGGAGATAGGAAATTGAGATTCAATAGCAAAAGTTGAAGATTATATAGACTTAATTGCTAAAGATTCAATGGAAAATGAAGATTCAATGGCAAAGTTTGAAGATTATATGAATTTTTTTTGGTCAAAGATTTAATGAAAATTTAAGATTTCTCCGAATTGGACTCTAAACCTTTGTTGGATGCAATGGCTATGAATAATAGTAAGAATTCTGACTTAATTGTGCTTAGTGATTGTGGCTTTCATTTGAATAAATTCCCTCTTAAAAGAAAAGAAGCCTTTAAAGATAATTCACTTCATGAAGCAGTATGAGTGATGTTGACAATTTACCTTCCAAACTTTTATTGAAAGTATATGGGCATGTAGCTGGAATTTTTTTTTTGTTTTTTGGTCATTAACTGAAAATGCCATTTGAGGATTTCTTAGTTGTGATGTTTTCTTAGTAGATTTAAGTTATAAAGTTTGACAAAAAAAATCAAACTTTTAATGATAAAGCAATTTAAGAAAACTCTTTGCAAGTTGACGTTGAAAAAAATGTTAAGAAAAGTGAAGCATAATTGAAGTTGCAATTAGCTCATGCACAAAAAAGTTATCAAGTCTCGATCACTATAGGCATAAATGAAAAATATATATATATTACTTAAATAATTTAGAACGTAGACTTAAAAGAAAATCTAATTCAAATAATTGCAAAACTAGAATGAAATTTAACTTAAATAACCAAGAACTTCTTGTACCAAGGCATGGTCGCATTTCACTTGCATAAGAAGTTGGCCTTTCCTATCTAACATTGCTTTCTTAATATGTGGAATTTTATATTTATGAGAACTTTTTGATTTCATAACCTCTACCATGCATAGTTTTAATGTTAAAAATATATGATTAGACTTTACTATTCGAAAAACTTGAAATGATTCCACTATTGCTTTGACAAGCTCATTAATAGTTTTGGGTGTCTCCTTGTGTTGTTAAGATTGAATAGCATTGAAAAATCCAAAATCTAAAACATTGAAATTTGGAGAATCTGAAGGTTGACACATCAAACAAATATCAAATACATCTTCTTTAGCTACCTGACAGAATTCCTCATATTCATCGTCAACATGTGTTTTTTACATTGTCTTGTTGGATGAATATTGGATATCTTGATTCATCTCTTGGCCATTTTTGTACTTTGTTAATCAAATATGATCTTCTTCTAGCTATACAGTTTTGTACTCTTGACTATTTTAGTTTAGGTGAGGGCTGGTTTAAACTAGCATTCAATATTCATGTGATATTTTAGCTAGATTATTCTGTGCATCAATTCCTTGGCAATGTTCGAAAGGTATGATTTAGTAGTAGATAGGCTGGGCCCCTTCTGTCTTTGAAGGGCAAACCCGTAATATAATACGGGTCGAGTAGCAATGAAAGGACTAATAGCAAATGCTTGAGAAGAAAAGAAACTATGAGGGAATGCACCATTAGCCATTCATTGATCTGTTCTTGGGTTTTCCCTTACTTTTTCATCAAGTTACCATCATAAAATAAAGTGGTGAGCGAGTTTTAGAAAAAAAAAAAAAAAAAAAAGAGACATTAATGGGGTTGTGGAAGTCGAGTAAGGAATAGTCTCACTTTTTTGTTAAGTAGTTCAACACTGAAAACCTTTTCCTTAATTGAGAATGAGTAGAAGTGCTTTTTCAATCAAATATGATCTTGTAACATCTTTTATTATTGAAGTTATAAGCTTGGTCTCAAGTGTTCATGCTACTTGTTGACACTATTTCTTTTGGTTGGCTCTGGAGTGACAAAATGAAATACACCTATTTTCCAGAAAAAGTTCATTTCCATATGCATTAAATTGTGGATGAGCTAAAGCAACTAAAAACATGACTTTGTAGATGAAATTTTTGATTTTACAAGTGCGCAACGGTTCTTCTTCCTCTTTTAGTAAATAGTAATTATCAAAACATTTTATCATATAAAACCATTTCTCAGCTATATGAATGATGTTGTATATTCTTATGAAGATTGGATCATGCAATATGCTATCACTATCAAGCATTGATATGCAAAATCACAAATGAGATCTTTCATTTTCTTTCTTTAGATGAAGCTTTATAGAATTAGAATGTCATCATATAGTTCTTGACTTTAAATGCTTGAAAAATGATGTTGTGCTTATGCTTAGAGAAGAAGATAAAGATCTAAGACTTGTTCGTCGACGAAATGGAATCTCACGAAATTGATCCTAGGCAACGTGAACTTTCTTATTCCTATTATTTCTTTTCCTTCCATGATTTACAAAACTAGTAGTTTTTTCTTATTCCCAAATGTTCAACAGTCGTCTGACTAACTGAAAATACTGATGCAACTAAACTTGTTATTTTTCATTGTAAATTTCCATTAACACTCTTTTGAAGCAATATTTCATACATGACTTGGTGGTTGCTATTGCCAAAATTAATTCTTTTCCTTTTGTGATATGTTGGAGTGAAATTACTTGTATTTTCATCTATTAGGGAAGTATTCAACTAAAAAAAATCAATATTTTAAACATTTTAAAAAACTTGATCATAATGATTTGTTATTCAAGAAATAATCCTAAGTTATTTTACTTTAATCATAAATGAGTAGTACAAAGTCATAACATTTACCAAGCAAGGAAGGATTGATAGGACCACCCATACATTTGGATGGATAAAAAAAGCATCTTAATGGTTATTGAAATAGATTGCTTTGGGAAGCACTTTCTTGAATAATTTCTAAGCAAACATGCTTCACATAATTGATTAGGATTATTGATTGTTGGAATTCATTTTACCATTTTCTTTCTTCCTAAATCTCTCAAACTTTAAAAATTCAGATGGCCAAACTTTATATGCCATATCTGTGATGAATCTTCCACTCGAGTCTTTAAATACATAGCTTTAACTACTTTTATGTCTAACATGAACTTCTTGTCATTTTATATAACCATAGCAATAAGATTATCATCCCAGTCTTAAGCAAAAGAATGCAACATTCCATATTAATTCTGCAACCATTCTAGGGAAGTTAGCCAATACCAAAATATTGCTTGTCAATTTGGAAATATAATATAACTTGAAGAATTCAATGATCAACATTTTTTTATCACAAGTAAGATTATTCCTTTTTTCCATATGTACTTCCACTTTCATAAAGCATGCAATGCCACCAATTGTAGCACTAATCTCTAGAAAAATTCTTTTATAATCTATTATGTTATTACTGGCTCCATTGTCAAGAAACTAAGCATTCTTGTGACTCATAGTTTCTTCCTCTCTAGAAGGGATGAAGTTGTATATGCCTCATATTGATTGTATTTTACAAATTATGATTCTTTTATTACTTTTTCACTATAAAACTCCAAAGTATAATAAATTTCCACTAAAGTAATACTCCACTTTAGGTTTATCATATCTCCTCTCAATATATCTTCCATATTTGTTTCTTCTTCTTCCTCCTCTTCCATGGCTTTTTTTTTTTTTTGAAAATTTTGAGTTTTATTATTGGGAAAATTTTTCTCACCTTTCCCTTGACTACAATATGTCTATGATCATGATGCCATGACCACCTTGTGTAAAAAGGTTCTTCTTTAGACTTGGAGGAAAATTTTGCTAAGAAGGCTTGATCAATTGCTCTTATTTGCCACAACTCATTCTTTCTTCCTAGACTTACAATGATCTGCTCAATTTATCAATTGTTAAGGCATATAAAGTCCTTAAATTCTTTACTGAAAACCATCACATGGTTAAATCTTATATTGAGAGATAGTAAAATCTTCTCAATCACATGGGTATCTTGTATGCTTTTGTCGATTTCTTCATTTGACTTATCACTGCCAATAGTCTTGTATTGTAAAATATTATGGTTTCACTTAACACTACCAATAGTTATATTGTAATATATTATGGTTTCACTTTCTTTTGATTCGAGTGATTTAACACAACCTTTCGAGTTTGAAACAAAAATTTCTTTACTTTATCAACTCCTATTATAGAATTTTTTTAGTCTCCCATGCTTTCTTATACATAATCTCATTAGCAATTTTCTCATAACATATTATTATCCAAACCTTGATGATTGATGGTGAGTGCACAAATTGTAATATCCCAAATTTTTTTGAAAATTTCTAATTTTTGAAAATTTGATAAAAATATATTATAATTAAATTGGATAAATTAAATTAATGGTTTTAAATGAAAAATGAAGGAATTTTAAATGAAAAAGTGGAATACAAATGGGATATATATGTAAAATATACATAACATATAAAAGTCAACACTTTTTAAACGAAAGAGTCAAAAGTCAAAGTAAAAAGAGTATTTTGGTAATTAAATCTTAAAAAATTCAAAATTATTAAATTAATTCAAAAATAAATAATTTTTGAATGGAAGAGAAATTTTTTGACTTTTAATTTATTAAATGAATAATTGAATAATTAATTATTAAAATATTAATATATATATGGTTATAATTAAAGGATGAAAGGAAAGAGAAATTAAAAACTAGTCTTCTTCTTCAAAAAAAAAAAATGAAATTTCATGGCTCCATGGGAGTGATTTTTCTTCATCCAAATACTCATTTTGAAAAGAATTTTTAAAAATTAATTAAAGTTTTGGTGGATTTCCAATATGTTAGTAAGCTTCTTTTCTTAATTTTTGATTTTCTATGAAACTATGAATATGTGAATTTTGGAATTTTCTATTAGCATGATTTAATTGTATAATTTAATTGGTTTAATCTTATTGTTTGGTGATATAAGTGATGAATATAAGCTTAAAATGATTAATAGATTATGTTTGAATGGAAAACCTTCAATGGGGGAAGGTCATGCCATTTTAGGGTTTTGTGTATAAGAGTGTGTTTTTGTAATGTAAATGATTTAAATGTATTAAAATATATTTCTAGTAATATAAATAAACTTAATATATTAAAATGAATGCCCTAGTATGAGAATCCAAAGTTAAAGTGAGGTTAGCCTTAAATTTTGGATTTTTGCTTGGATAAGGTTTAATTATGGTTTAATATTGAAAATGTCATTAAATATGATACTAAATGATTATTTGCTATCACATTTAGTTTAGGCATTGAGAAAGGTTAATTTGCTTCATCCAAGTGGTGAAGGGCAAGTTGGAAGGATAGGATTGGAGGTTGTTTTAAGCTTGTTTTGGTTGCTATTTGAGGTAAGTACAAACTTTGAATACATTGGTCATGTTTGCATGACATTTGGGCTTAACATATTTTGGTTGAAAAATATGTTAAGCTACTTATACATTGGTTATGTATGAATAATGTGCTATGACATTTGTAATGCCATATATGTGTTAAATGCATTATGAAAAGCCATTGATAATGGCTAAATTGTGTAAAATGTGAAATATGTGTATTATGTGAAAATGACCCAAAGTGTTTGGGTAATGCCATTTGTTGTGTATGCATTAAGTGCATTGTTAAAAAGCCATTGGTATTGGCTAGATTACATTAAATGTGAGCAATATGTGAATTATGTAGAAATACCCAAAGTAATTGGGTAATGTGTTGTAAATGCAAAAATATAGTATAATGTAATGAGATATGTGGAAACATAATGGAATGAATTGATATCGATATAAATGAGAAATACGAATAAATTGTATGCCGAGTATGTTATTTAATTTTCAGAGTTCTGTGTTTGGCGGCATGCCTATGATTTGCCTACGGGCTAGACACTGAGCGTCACTGTGAAAATATTTTTGAGGTGAAATGACCGAGTCGTAAGCCTCAAAAATAAGTCCTTGAAGCTGGGCTGGGTGAAATGACCGAGTCGTAAGCTCAGCCCTAGTTGGACTATTACATTGATATTTTACCTATAGGGCTAGACACATGGTGTCATTATAGACCAAAACAGTAACTCTGAAATTTGAATAGCATATTAGTTATCTTTGGGCTCATGCTTGTGTTTGCTTATGTATGAATTGTGGATTGTGAAATATTTGAAAAGTATGAGAAAATGGAATGATGTGATATCCATATGCATTGTGCATTGGCATTGCATTTGAGTTTTAGTGTTATCAAGTTTGTATTACTAGGCTTTTGTCTTAGCGCAATTGTTTACATTGTGCAGGTGACAGGGTAGATTCGGCTGAGCCAGAGAGTTCTTTTAGACCAGGTCGGGTCTAGACTTGTTGTTGTGCTTGTAGAGTTGATATCAAAATCAGAAATACTCTCAGCAGCATATATATATATATATTATATGTTATTGTATATTTTACATTTATATCACATTTATATTTTACTTTTTCATTTTAAATTTCTTCATTTTAACAAATAAATGTAACACCCTTATACCCTATATACGTACAATATATATTTTCAGCATACGTAAAATATGCATATACAGTACAAAAATGTCACAAACCAATTTAATAAAAATTTTCATATTTCTGATTTAAAATTTTAAATACTAAATATATAAAATTAAACAGTATATAAATATTATTTAATTTTATATATTTAGTATTTAAAATTTTAAATTAGAAATATGAATATTTTTATTAAACCGGTCTGTGATATTTTTGTACTGTATATGCGTATTTTACATATGCTGAAAATATGTATTGTAAGTATATAGGGTATAAGGGTGTTATATTTATTTTGGCATCAGAGCCTAGGTTTGAGGTTCTCTACCTAGGTGGGTTGATAGAGAGAGAAAATAGGAAATTTGAAAATAGTTTTCAATTATAATACATGCATTGGAACTGGTAGTTTCTGATATCTGATATAGTAATTTTTGTTATATTTGCAGATATAGGTAGTTATGGCGTCTCAGACACATCAGTCTACAGAGAGTAGTACAGAGAGTGTGGCTCCTGATAAGGGTAGAGATGGAGCTATAGTTGTGTCTGCTGGTGAGGCATCTGTTTCTGTGCCTGTGAGACTAGCAGCTGATGAGCTTCTGCCTGACTGGGTACTACATATAGTAGAGTTGTTGAGGCAGGCTCCAGTTCAGCAGCCGCTGCAGCCATAGCCGCAGCCGCAGTTGCCGGTGAGGAAGTATGATAAGCTGAGAAAGTTTGGAGTTGAGGACTTTGTTGGTACTATAGACCATGCTGTAACAGAGCAGTGGCTAGATAGGGTTCAGAGAGTATTCATTCAGTTACAAGCTAGTTCGAAAGAGAAGTTTGATTATGTTAAATCTCTTCTATAGAGGGATGCATATGATTGGTGGAAGACGATTCTACATGCTCTAGATGATCCACCAATCCTGACTTATGATGATTTCCTACGAAAATTTGAGATGAAGTATACTCCGAGGGAGTATAAGGATACAAAGAAGATAGAGTTCCTGAGTATGAGACAGGATACCAGGACAGTGACAGAGTATGAGATAAGTTTATCCGGTTGAGTCACTATACTAGTGGGATCATTTCTGACGAGACTGACAGGTCCAAGAGATTTGAGGAGGGACTGAGACCCTCTATCATGTGTATCACAACAGGCTCTCGGTATTAAGATTTTTCTCAGTTGGTTGCAGCTACCAGTAGTGTAGAGAGAGCACAGAGCCTTGCAGCAACTGTCAGGGTTAAGGAGACTAGAGCTAGGAGATCCCAGAGTGAGGCAGGGTCTTCATCAATGAAGAGAGGCCGAGGGAGACATTTTCAGAGATTTAGTAGGAGCCGGGGTCAGTTTGGCAGGTTAGTACAGTAGCAGAGACCTACAGTTTTAGTGGCTAGTACTCTGACTCCAATAGCTCAAATGCCTGCTCCACCTACTTGTGTTCATTGTGGTAAAGCACACAGAGGTGTCTACTGCTGGAGAGGTACTTCAGGAGTATGTTTTAGATGTGGGCCATCAGACCATTTTGTCAGAGATTGTCTAGAGCCACTAGAGGATAGACAAACAGATACTGTAGCTTCTTGACCCAATGTCAAAGGAGGTCGTGATGGCAGAGATTTTGGTAGAGGTGGTCGATCTGGGACTAGTCAGAGAGGAGGTTCTACAGCCAGAGGTAGTAGACCAGATGAGGCAGGGCCATCACAGTGTGTTTATGTGATGCAGAGGCAACCGGATGCTTCAGCTGTTATTGCTGATACTTTTACTTTATTTGGTACTTTAGTTCTTGCACTATTAGACGCTGGGCGACTCATTCTTACATCAATGCATCCATCTTGTCTATGAGTGATTTGTATTCTAATCCTTAGGATTTGATGTTTTGGTCACAAATCCTTTAGGACATAGTGTTGTGGTGAGCAGGGTAGACCAAGATAGCCCAGTTGTTGTTCAGGATGAGAAATTTCTCGGTGACCTAATTGAGATGCCTTTCAGAGAGTATGATATGATTCTAGGCATGGATTGGTTATCTAGGCATGGGACTGTGGTAGATTATCAGAAGAAATATGTTACTCTGAGAACACGTGATGGTAGGAATGTGATGGTATCTAGTAAGCAGAGGTATCTTTCATCCATGTTTGTTTCAGCTAGGAGGATGATCCAGAAGAGATGTGAGGCTTATCTTGCTCATGTTGTTGATACCAGAGTAGTGGGGTCCCAGCTTGATAGTATACCCACAGTTGTCGAGTTTTCAGATGTTTTCCCTGATGAGTTGCCAGGGGTACCTCCTGAGAGAGAAGTGGAGTTTGGTATCGATTTGTTGCCTAGCACCACTCCCATCTCTATTACTCCTTGTTGGATGGCACTTGCTGAGCTAAGAGAGTTGAAGGTGCAATTGCAGGAGTTGTTAGAAAAAGGATTCGTCCACCCTAGTGTGTCCCCGTGGGGAGCGCCTGTGTTGTTTGTGAAGAAGAAGGATGGCACATTGAGATTGTGTATTGATTATAGGCAGTTGAATAAGGTTACCATCATGAACAAGTATCATTTGCCTCAGATAGATGATCTCTTTGATCAGTTGAAGGGAGTAACAGTATTCTCTAAGATTGATCTGAGATCAGGATACCATTAGTTGAGAGCCAGAGATGTGGATGCACCCAAGACAACTTTTCACACTAGGTATGGGCATTATGAGTTTCTAGTGATGCCCTTTGGATTGACGAATGCACTAGCAGCTTTTATGGATTTTATGAACAGGGTGTTCAGACCATATTTAAATCAGTTTATGGTGGTCTTCATTGATGACATTTTGGTGTATTCACATAATGAGGAGGATTATGATAGGCATTTATGGATTTTATTGCAAACTCTGAGAGAGAAACAATTGTATGCTAAGCTATTTGAGTGTGAGTTCTGGCTTGATCAGGTAGCTTTTCTTGGTCATGTGATTTCAGCAGAGGGTATTAGAGTTGATTCGAGTAAGGTTAAGGGTATCTTGAATTGGTGTCCACCAAAGACTGTGACAAAGGTTCGAAATTTTCTGGGATTTGCAGCCATAGTTTTTGCCTTGAAGATTTGACGGTATTACTTGTATAGGGAAAAGTGTTTTATTTATACGAATCACAAGAGTTTGAAATACCTGGGTGTTCAGAGAGAGCTAAATCTTCAACGGAGACAGTGGTTAGAGTTGATTAAAGACTACGACTATTTGATTGATTATCATCCTGGTAAGGCAAATGTTGTTGCTGATGCCTTGAGTCGAAAGTCTTTAACAGGTTTGACTGCTTATTTGCTATCATTGCTTGTTGAGTTGAGAGCGTTGCATGCTAGATTTGAGTCTTATGATGATGGTTCTTTGATGGCTCGGTTGCAGTTGAGGCCAGTCTTGTTAGATCATATTAGGGAGGCTCAGTTGGCAGATAAGAGAATTCAAAAAATTATGTTGGTTTGTCAGAAGGGGGAGAGTCGAGACTTTTTTGTGAGGGGTGATGGCAGTCTATGGTACAAGGATAGGTTGTGTATTCCTGATGATGCAGAATTGAAAAGGATAATATTAGAGGAAGCACATCAGTCATTTTATGCTATGAACCCTGAAAGTACCAAGATGTATCAGGATTTGAAGCGACATTATTGGTGGTTAGGTATGAAGAGGGACATAGCAGAGTTTGTATCCAAATGTCTCACTTTCCAAAGAGTGCAGGCTGAGCACCAAGTTCCTTTAGGGTTGCTCCAACCTTTATCAGTGCCCGAATGAAAATAGGAGCGAGCGACAATGGATTTTGTAACTGGATTGCCTTTCACCCAGAAGAAGCATGATGCAATCTGGGTGATTGTTAATCAGATGATGAAGAAAGCTCATTTTCTTCCAGTTCGGATGAATATTCTCTTGAGAGGTTGGCTGAGCTATATATCAGTGAGATAGTGAGGTTGCGTGGAGTCCCAATTTCCTTGGTGTCGGATTGAGATCCCCGATTTACTTCAAGGTTTTGGAAGAGTTTGCATGATTCTTTGGGTTCTCAGTTGTATTTTAATGCTGCTTTCCATCCTTAGACAGATGGGCAGTCAGAGAGAGTTATACAAATTCTAGATGATATGTTGAGGAGCTGTATCATTAATTTTACCAGAAATTGGGATAGATTTTTACCACTAATTGAGTTTGCGTATAACAACAGTCATCAGTCCACTATTGGGATGTCTCCTTATGAGGCCTTGTATAGCAGAAGATGTAGGACACCTTTGTATTGGAATGAGGTTAGAGAAGGTACACTGGTCAATCCCAATTTGATTAAGGAAACATAAGAGAAAGCAAAGGTGATTCGAGGTCATTTGAAAGCAGCTTCAGACCGATAGAAATCCTATTCATATTTGAAAAGAAGAGACATAGAGTTCAATGTGGGAGATAAAGTATTTTTTAAGGTGTCTCCATGGAAGAAGATTCTGAGGTTCGGTCTCAAAGAAAAGTTAAGTCCTCGTTTTATAGGACCATATGAGGTATTGAAGAGAGTTGATCCAGTGGCTTATAGACTAGCTTTGCCGCCTAAGTTGGATCAAATTCATAATATTTTCCATATCTCGATGCTTCGGAGATACAGGTCTGACCCATCTCATATCCTATCAGTAGAGTCCATTGAGGTGAGTCCGGATCAGACTTATGAGGAAGAACCAGTGGCGATTTTGGCACGAGAGGTTAAATATTTGAGGAATAAGAGGGGGGTCACTTGTGAAAGTCCTTTGGAGAAATCGTGTCACTAAAGAGGTGACATGGAAGAGTGAGCAGACGATGCAGAATCAATTTTTTTAATTATTCCATACTTGATAGCAGGTAATTTTGAGGACGAAATTTATTTTAGGGGGAGAGAATTGTAATATCCCAAATATTTTTGAAAATTTCTAATTTTTGGAAATTTGATAAAATATATATTATAATTAAATTGGATAAATTAAATTAATGATTTTAAATAAAAAAAAATGAAGAGATTTTAAATGAAAAAGTGAAATATAAATGTGATATATATATATAATATACATAACATATAAAAGTCAACACTTTTTAAAAAAAAAGTCAAAAGTCAAAGTAAAAAAAGGGTATTTTGGTAATTAAATCTTAAAAAATTTAAAATTATTAAATTAATTTAAAAATAAATAATTTTTGAATGGAAGAGGAATTTTTGGACTTTTAATTTATTAAATAAATAATTAAATTATTAATTATTAAAATATTAAAATATATATGGTTATAATTAAAGGATGAAAGGAAAGAGAAATTAAAAACTAGTCTTCTTAAAAAAAAATGAAATTTCATAGCTCCATGGGAGTGATTTTTCTTCATCCAAATAATCATTTTGACAAGAATTTTCAAGAATTAATTGAAGTTTTGGTGGATTTCCAATAGGTTAGTAAGCTTCTTTTCTTAATTTTTAATTTTATATGAAACTATGAATATGTGGATTTTAGGATTTTCTACTAGAATGATTTAATTGTATAATTTTATTGGTTTAATCTTGTTGTTTGGTGATATAAGTGATGAATATAAGCTTAAAATTATTAATGGATTGTGTTAGTATGAAAAATCTTCAATGGGGGAAGGTTATGCCATTTTAGAGTTTTGCATATAAGAGTGTATTTTTATAATATAAATAGTTTAAATGTATTAAAATATGTTTCTAATAATATAAATAAACTTCATATATTAAAATGAATGACTTAGTATGAGAATCCAAAGTTAAAGTGATGTTAGCCTTAAATTTTGGATTTTTGTTTGGATGGGGTTTAATTATGGTTTAATATTAAAAATGTCATTAAATATGATACTAAATGATTATTTGCTATCACATTTGATTTAGGCATTGAGGGAGGTTGATTTGCTTCATCCAAGTGGCGAAAGGCAAGTTGGAAGGATATGATTGGAGGTTGTTTTAAGCTTGTTTTGGTTGCTATTTGTGGTAAGTACAAACTTTAAATACATTGGTTATGTTTGCATGACATTTGGGCTTAATACATTTTGGTTGGAAAACGTGTTACGCTACTTGATAAATTGGTTATGTATGAATAATGTGCTATGACATTTGTAATGTCATAAATGTGTTAACTGTATTGTGAAAAGCCATTGATAATGGCTAAATTGTGTAAAATGTGAAATATGTGTATTATGTGAAAATAACCCAAAGTGTTTGAGTAATGCCATTTGTTGTGTATGCATTAAGTGCATTGTTAAAAAGTCATTGGTATTGGCTAGATTACATTAAATGTGATTAATATGTGAATTATGTGAAAATACCCAAAGTAATTGGGTAATGTGTTGTAAATATAAAAATGCGGTATAATGTAATGAGATATGTGGAAACATAATGAAATGAATTGATATCAATATAAATGAGAAATATGAATAAATTATGTGCCTAGTATGTTATTCAATTTTCAGAGTTATGTGTTTGGCGGCATGCCTATGATTTGCTTACGGGCTAGATGCTAGGCGTCACTATAAAATTATTTTTGAGATGAAATGATCAGATCGTAAGCCTCAAAAATAAGTCCTTGAAGCTAGGCTGGGTGAAATGACTTGGTCGTAAGCTCAGACCTAGTTGGACTATTACATTGATATTTTACCTACGGGGTTAGACACATGGTGTCATTATAGACCAAAACGGTAACTCTGAAATTTAAATAGCATATTAGTTATCTTTGCGTTCATGCTTGTGTTTATTTTTATGTGAATTGTGGATTGTGAAATATTTGAAAAGTATGAGAAAATGGAATGATGTGATATCCATATGCATTGTGTATTGACATTGCATTTGAGTTTTATTGTTATCAAGTTTGTATTACTAGACTTTTGGTTTAGCGCGATTATTTACATTGCGCATCACGCAGGTGACAAGGTAGATTCAACTGAGCCGGAGAGTTCTTCTAGACCAGGTCAGGTCTAGACTTGTGGTTGTGCTTGTAGAGTTGATATCAAAATTAAAAACATTGTCAGCAGCATGTATATATTTTATATGTTATTGTATATTTTGGGTATTATGCATATTATATCATATTTCTGAATTTTACGTATTGTAAACTATAAAGAATGTTTGGGTTAAGTTATTTGAAATGGGGGGTTTAAATGTGTTCTAAATTATATATATATATATATATATATTTGAGAAACTTGGTGAAATTGAGGAGTGTGGGTGAAATGGTGATTTGAAATTATTTGGAAGTGTTTTCTGATGCAGGTTGGTTTTGCTAAATTTTGGAATGTTTAAATTACAAGCAAAACTCTGACGAATTTTTCTCAGAGATTTTCATATAAAATGTTTATTTTGAGTTCCTATAACAAGTAAAGAATATTTATATACTATTTAATTTTATATATTCAGTATTTGAAATTTTAAATCAGAAATGTGAAAATTTTTATTAAATCGGTCTGTGATATTTTTGTACCATATATGTGTACTTTACATATGCTGGGAATATGTATTATATATATAGGGTATAAGGGTGTTACACAAATGATCTTTCTTCTCTCTTTTTTCAGAACATCTTTTTAGGCTTGATCTAATGTTGCCTCATTTTGAGGTCTTTTAACACTCTTTTCAACTCTACTCCACTTTCCTTGAGTGTAAGGTTTCCATAGATAAAACAATGAAAATGCTGCCAAAAACATATATATATATATATATATACACACACACACACCATGAAAAACTAGACATGATCCATGCTTTTCAATTAAATCGAAGGAAGGGTTAACTGTCTTATCTCTTGTAGTAAAATTGATCTCTTTCTTCTTTGTGCAAATGAATTGATCACCAGATGCTGCTAAACATGAACATCCTCTATCATATTCACACGAAACAAATTATACTAAAAAATAGGCAATTGTGTGGGCTGGTACTTTTTCTAAAAACTCTCCTCAAAAAATCTCTCTAAGTCCTTTCTCTGGTATTTCTCTCTTAAAAACGTTGAATGGATGATGGCAATATAATGTATGTATATAGGCTTCTCAGGAGAATTAGTTAGGCTTTTATCTTATTTTTAATTTTGAATTTTTATCTTATCAATTATCCTAAATAATTAATAAAATAAAATATTCACATATATCTGATATATGAATGAAAAATCTATTTTCATTTTGAATTTTATTTTATTAATTATCTAAAATAATTAATAAAATATTCATATATATCAAATATATATATAATTAAAAAATTGTTGAAATCCTTCTAAAAATAATATATATACACATATATACCCATTAGGTTTCATTAAGCATTAAATAAAATAATTATGCATCCTTAAACATTTTTTTATTAATTTCATTACAGAAATAAAAATATTTTTATTTTCCATAACTTTTCCAAGATTTAAATTAATTATGTCTATTTTAATAATTCGTTCTATGTGTATAATCCTTTAGGTTCACTTAACAACAATTAGCTTAAATAATTATTTTAAGCCCATAAATCATAAGCGGCCTCTAGTAAGATATTATGACTATCCAAATTAAGTGAAGATTGGAGATTCGACTAAGCTTAATCCATAATTAGATATTTAGTCCTTTTGTCACACGATATCTTAAATCAACCATAAGGCATATAATATAACATCATTATATTAATTGATAAAAAAATTTCTTAATTTCCAAGCATATTGACTTATCAAATAACATTAATTATTTGAGTATGACTATACATATTTCTTCGTCTTACTTGTCAAGAGGAATAAATCTCATCTAGATCGTCTATATCCTTCTTCATAACTTATTAAATACATTACAATAATCTTTATTAAGCCCGTTTAAAGATAATATAGAATTATATCAAGACACAAAAACTTCTCATGTAGGGAACTATAGTGATTTTAGGTTAAAAGACTACAAAACACTGTTGTAATGAGAATTAGTTATGATATTAATCCATGTAGTATTCTCATTTTTGGTCTATCTGCGAGGTCGTCTGATTACCGATCTGGCCCGCTTAGAAATTAAGAGTCGAAATACTCATTTGGGCTAAGTCTCATATAACACCGTTATGTACGGTCTCCAGTCAGTTTGATAAGCACATATTTAAAATCTATCTTTTTATTTTTGAATAGATTTGCTTCATTTATTTAAAAGAAACTCTCATTTTATTTTGAAAAGGGATGATGACTTTTATTTTGAAAAATATAAATTAGAAAGTCATTACCTTAGTTTATTTATTTTGAAAAACTTAAGAGAAAACTCATTTAATTGACTGTATATCAATTTATACCTAAAAGACACTAGTTCAAAATTAATCACGATGGGTCTCAGGTTAAATTTTCTAAGCCAATTTTAATAAAAGATTTTCCCTTGAATTGATTTTAACCTTTTTTTATTGAGAAAAATGCGATTTTCCTGAATTATGCCACAATTAATTATTAATGATATTATTATAATGCATGGGCAATTAATAATATGACATCTATTGGTTGATTGCGTATATATCAATTTTAACCACAAGTGTACGACTCGTAACAAGTAATAAAGTAAACGTAAATATCGATCCCATAGAGAAAGAGTAATTTGATTAACTAAAGTTCAAGTTGACTAGTATTTGAAAATGAATTAATTAATTTTATATTTTTTAAAAATTAAATACTTAATCCTTAATTTAAATTAAAATTCAAAATTAAATTAATATTCAAATTCAAAATGAAATTAATTTAAGATAATTATCTATTAATTCAAACTTAAACTTAAACTTAAAATTATTAAATTTAAATAATTGAGATAAACTAGCAGGATTAGATTTCATTAGAATTATTTCAAATGGGTAAAAATAATTTTTCAAACTAATTTAAACCTTTCTTGAATCAAAGTTATCAATTCCTTAAATTTAAATCTTCATCTTTCTCAGGCAAGAAAATTAATGATTAGTGTAATTTATAAATTCTATTTTTATGAACAATAGATTAAAACAACCTATCAAGCTCAAAAGAACTAAGTTAGTCTTAAGATTATTCTTTTATCTCTAAATAGAATTTTCTTAAGTTGTTGATTTCTTAATCTAAAATTATACATAGCTTTCACTCAATATATGATTTCAATTGAACATACAATTGGTGGCCAATCAATCACAAGTACTAAGAATAAAATTAATAAAACTTTAATTTCAAGAAATAAATAGTAATTAAATTAATTAATACCCATTATCTACAATCCTAAATTCACATAATCCCACTAAGGAGATTAGTTGCTCATAACTAATTTAAACATAATAACTGTAGAAATTAAGAAACTAAACATGAAATCTATAATTCTAACATTTTTGAATAAAATAACAAAAGCATTAAAGAAAATGCAATCTTAAAAATCTAAACCGAATAGAAAGTTCAAACTAGAAGGATGAAGAATCTTGTAGAGATGACGAAGTCTTCCTCATGCACAATCTTCTTCTTCTTTTGATCTCCAATCTTGGATAAACTAATCAACTCTAGAAAAATATGAAAAAGTGTATAAAAATTGCCTAAGATGGATGCTACCCCTCCTCACTTCCCCCTTTCCACTCCTTAAAACTAAACTCCTACTCCTACTTGACTTCTACTCAAAATTCAAATTCAAATTTTTCAGCCAATTTTCTATCAGATTGAAGCCTTATCTCAAATTGACTCCTTTAGAAAAATTATATCCCCAAAAGGGTAGATTATTTTAGGATTTTGAATCACCTTATTTGAACTTCAAACACCCAAGTTATGGCCCAATTACTCTCAGTGGCTGGGACTGAAATTCTTTTTTTATATTTTAAGCCCAATTTTGACTTTAAAATTGAAAACCCAAACGAACTTAGAATTTGAAGGACTATAACTCTTTAAAAATCTTGGGATGTCCTCTATCAACTTCATGAAGACCACTTTTCCAATCTTGCACTTTATAACCACTAAAATTATATTTGAAGCTCTGAAGGACTAATCTGTCTAAAATTCTAGTTTGCACAAATCTACAAGAAATTAACTCAAACTAGACTTAATTCAAGAATAATAAAATTTATAATAAAATTAAAACACATAAATAAGCTTAGAATAAATTAATTCAACTCAATTTCATGCTAAAACTGATATAAAAATATATGTTCGAATTGCACTTATTAACTTCTCTTACACTTGAACTTTTGCTTATTATCAAACAAATTAATACCATTAAATCAAATTCCAACAATCAATCAAACACAATCAACTAAAGAAAAATAATAGTCACTTATTTTTAACTTAAAATACTAAGCTTCAAAAAATCATAATCTTAAATAACTTCACAAACTAAGCGCACTTATATATTATTGGGATAAACAAAAACTTTTATAACAAACCATAGTTATAAGAAATTCACCATAACTCATTAATCCAAGAATATAGCAAGCATCACTAAGTAGCCAACTTTTCTCAATAATTTTGGGATAAATAAGAACTATATATTTATCATTATTATTATATATATATTCAATGGGTGCATTTTATGCTTTATCCCATTATTATTGTTATAATTTTTCTCTTTTTTCTTCTTATATATATATATATATACAGTGGATGTATTTTATGCTCCATTTCGCCTTAATTATCTAAAACGAGAGCGTTTAACGCTCCATCTCACAAAACTTTTTAATATAATAACTATATTAATTATGCATAATTCTCATATCATATTCTTACATAATTAAGCAATTTACTACCTTAGTGATACATATTAGCTCAAGAATATATTACATTACAATGACCTTAAGAAAAACTATGATAAAACAATTTTAAATATTCTTTAAAAATAAGTGTTCTTAATTTGTAAAATTTCTCAAGATCACAACCTCATCCATTCCATGCGTAAAATTAAGAATAACTAAAAATTATTTCAATCTAGCTAAAATATTTCAATTATCAAGTTGAAATCTAAAATAACAATAATTAACTCACTTAATAACAAGTAAAGAACAAGTAGAGATCAAAAATCAATTAGATTGCCAAATAGGAGTAGAACAAGTTCTAATATTTATTAAAAACTAAAATTTAAATCTACAACAATTAAAAATAAAAAAGACATAAAAAAAAGACAATCTAAAAAGAAATATTATTTAAATCAAACTAATATTTATAAACTTTTAAGCATCTCCATCTTCTTTCTTAATAGTTACTGCATTGAATTGAGCTTTCTTAGGGATCTTGGGAGGTCTTGCTCTCTTATTCTTTTCCAATTTTGGAAGGCTTACCTCTTTTCCTTTTGATTGGTGATGGCTTAGGTTCATCATCTTCACTTGAGGTATCATTTAAAACTATTAAATCAAGTTGGGATCTAACTTTCTTTCAAGCTTTCTCTAATTTTTTCCTCTACACTATCTCATCAAGATCCATAGTGCATTCATAAGGATCAAAATAAGCACACCTAAAAGCATAAAAGGAGGTGAGTTGTTCAGGCATTTCTACAAGTGGATTCACATAAGGTTTTTCAGGAACCCAAACGCCATCTCCATTCTAACCCCAAGTGTATAAATTTTCTTTATTGTTCATCTCTTTCTATTCTAAGGCTTTGATAATAATGAATTAAAATTGTTAAGAACTCAACTTTATATAGGGAAAAAATGAAGACTAATCCTAAAATCATTCAACTAAAGGAATCTTACTTAAACTTTTATTATTAAAGTTGATTAATTAAAAACAAACTCTAGTTAACTAGGATAAGGAGTTCAATTCAAAATAAAAGATATAATCTCAATCCTATATAATCTAAGACTTCTAACTAAAATTTAATTAAAATCTAATAATAATTTTTTATTTCTCTTTTTTTATTTTTTTTAATATCATTATTATTTTTATTTCGAAAAATGGATTATTATTATTTTTTAAGAAATTTTGAATTTTTTATATTATTATTATTATTTTGAATTTTTTTTATTTGAAAAATTCACAAAACAAAAATAAAACAACAATAAAAAAAATTCACAAACACAAAAATTAAATAAAATAACAAACTAAGCTAAATACTCCCCTCCTACGCCTAATATTTTCATTATTCACAATGAAAAATATGCAACCACAAATAAGAAAACAACAAATAGCATGAAAACAAAAATATAATAAGAAAATGATAAAGGATGGAAGCTTCCCTGAGTCATGGCGATGATAAATATGATGAAATCCTCCTCAAGCACAATCTTCTTCCTTTGATCTCCAATATTGGATAAACTAATCAACTCTAGAAAAAATATGAAAAAGTGTATAAAAATTGCCTAAGATGGATGCTACCCCTCATGTTCACTTCCCCCCCCCCCCCCCCCCCTAGTTGTATCACATCTCACTCCTTAAAACTAGACTACTACTCCTACTCAATTTCTGCTCAAAATTCGAATTCAAAATTACCAGCCAATTTTCTATTAGATAGAGACTTTATCTCCAATTGATTCCTTCAAAAAAATTGTAGCCCCAAAAGAGTAGATAATTTTAAGCTTTTGAATCACCTTATTCAAACTTCAGACGCCTAATTTATATTGTAATTACTCTCAGTAGCTCAAACTGAAATTATGCTTCTGTATTTTAAGCCCAATTTCAACTTTAAAGTTGGAAGCCCAAACGAACTTGAAATTTGACAAATCAGATCTTGAAAATATTAGATGTCCTCTATCAACTTCATGCAAACCACTTTTCCAATCTTGCACTTTATAACCACCGAAATTATATTGAAAATCTAATCTGTCTAAAATTCTAGTTTGCACAAACCTACAAGAAATTAATTCAAACTAAGTTTAATTCAAGAATAATAAAATTAAAGCACATAAATAAGCTTAGAATAAATTAATGTAACTCAATTTTATGCTAAAATCGATAGAAAAATATATGTTCAAATTGCACTATCAACATCCATAAAATGCAATGTAGAAAAATAAATATTATATCTCTACCAAAATAATAATATCAAGGAAGTTTTAACTTTATCCCTTATGGGTTCTAGGTTGAGCACAAATCCCCAATTAATTAATTAAAAAAATATAAATAAATAAAACCAAAATGGCGACCATTGCAAAACTCACCAAATTTTCAATAGAGCCTCAAAATATCAATAAAAGGGAGAAATAAGAATAATAATAACGATATTGAAAACAATGAATGATAAAAATAATAAAATCAAAATAAAAGGTCCAGTTGGTTGTTTAGGTGAAGGCTTGCTAGTATGAGTGATATTTCGAGTGTGCCTACTTATCCTGTTTAAATGGGAATCAGAGTCATAAATAGTTCGTGTCTTTGGTTGCAAATGGCTTAAAATTAACCAATTTTAGTTAATTAATTATCGAATAGAAAATAGAGAGAAAAGAACATGATATATTGGATAATCACTTTTTCTTGACGAATGGTTGGAGAGTTTTTTCACTTCGTAGCTCCACTTTCGGCCTGTCTACGTCGTACCTGGCCGAGCTGTGCCACTTGGCACAGCCTCGACTTTATATATATATGTGCATGTGCATTTTTAATAATTCTAATTTTAATTTTTATAATTTGAATAAGGTGTAAAATTAGGGGTTCAAACTATCTAATATAATATTCTCCAACATGTATTTATATTTTGACTTAATATCTCATATTCATAATCAGTAAAATATGATCACCAGTCAAACTATATGTTGGTATTTATTAATTCTTGTTGTAATATCCCAAAATTTTTGAAAAATTTTAATTTTTAAAAAATTTGGTAAAATAAATTATAATCTAAAAGGATAAATTAAATTAATGGTTTTAAATGCAAAAAGAAGGGATTTTTTTTTAAAAGTGGAATATATATATGATATATATGTAAAATATACATAACATATAAAAGTTAACACTTTTTAAAAGAAAAGTCAAAGTCCAATGGAATTTTTATAAATAAAATTTAAAATTTAAAATTAATAAAATAATTCAAAAATAAATTATTTTTAAATGAAAGAGGGAATTTAGGACTTTTAATTTATTAAATAAATAAATAATTAATTAATTATTAAATTATTTTAATATATATATATATATATGTGGTTTAAAATAAAGATGAAAGGAAAAAATAAAATTAAAAAGTTTTTCCATCTTCTTCTTCTTCATCAAGGGCCGAACTTCCATGTAAGCTAGACCAAGGAATTTGATTCTTCCATACTCCATAAATTGAAGGATTTAACAAGTTTTAAGTGGATTTTTGGTGATTTCCACCAAATTTGGTAAGTTTCCAACTCTTTTCTTTGAATTCCATGGAAAATTGAAATATGTGAGTTTTAGATTTTTGAAGTAGTATGTTATAATTGCTGGAATTGGTGTGTATGATGTTATTTTGGGTAGTTAACAATGATTTTAAGGTTAGATTGAAGAGATGATGGAGTTTGGATAAAGAATGGTGAAGAGAGAGAATTTAGGGTTATGGAACTTTTGGGTTTGTGAAAATATGAGCTTTAATTGTGCAAATTAATTTCAAATGAGTTGTTTTAATGCATAAACAAGTATTTTAAAGTCAAATATTGGATTTGATTGTGTTTGGTTGGAGTTTGAGAATGGAAGCGGAGATTTAGGGTTTTGAAAAAGTGATTTTTTAAAATTATTGAATTGTGTGATTTTATTTGTTTAAGCATGCTGTTTAGTGTTAAAAGTGATGAAAATAAGCTTGAAATGATTAATGGATTGTGTTTGAATGAAAAACCTTCAATGGGAGAAGGTTATACCATTTTAGGATTTTGTATATAAGAATGTGTTTTTATAATGCAAATGGTTTAAATGTATTAAAATATATTTTAAATAATATAAATAAACTTAAAACACTAATTTAAATGGAATAGAATGGAATTCTAATGTTAAAGTAAGGAAAGGCTAAATTTTTAGAAATTTATAGGGGTGATGTCTAATTATGGTTTAATATTGAAAATGCCATTAAATGTGATACTAAATGATTATTTGTTATCACATTTGGTTTAGGCATTGAGGGAGGTTGATTTGCTTCATCCAAGTGGTGAAGGGCAAGTTGGAAAGATAGGGTTGGAGGTTGTTTAAGCTTGCTTTGGGTTGCTATTTGAGGTATGTACAAACTTTGAATACATTGGTTATGTTTGCATGGCATTTGGGCTTAACTCATTTTGGTTGAAAAATGTGTTAAGCTACTTGGTACATTGGTTGTGCATGAATAATGTGCTATGATATTTGTAATGTCATATATGTGTTAAATGCATTGTGAAAAGCCATTGATATTGGCTAAACTGTGTAAATGTGTATTATGTGGAAATACCCAAAGTGATTAGGTAATGTGTTGTGAATGAAAAAATAATGTGATATAATGTAATGAAATATGTGGGAATATAATGAAATGAATTGATATTGAGAAAAATGAGAAAAGTGAGAAAAAAAAAGAAAATAAGGCAATGTGCCTATATTGAATATATGACAATGAGAAAGAGCTTAATAATGAGAAATATGAATAAATTGTGTGTCTAGTATGTTATTCAATTTTTAGAGTTCTGTGTTTGGAGCATACCTATGATTGCCAAAGGGCTAGACGCTGGGCGTCATTGTGAAAATATTTTTGAGGTGAAATGACCAGGTCGTAAGCCTCAAAAATAAATATTTAAAGCTAGGCTGGGTGAATTGACCGGATCGTAAGCTCATACCTAGTTGGATTATTACATTGATATATTACCTACGGGGCTAGACATATAATGTCATTATAGACTAAAACAGTAACTCTGAAATTTAAATAGTATATTAGTTATCTTTATGCCCATGTTTGTGTTTGTTTTTATGTGAAATATTTGAAAAGTATAAGAAAATAGAATGATTAGGTATTCATAAGTATTGTGCATTGGCATTGCATTTGATTTTTGTTATTATCAAAGTATGTACCAATAGGCTTCGGCTTAGCGCGATTGTTTATATTGCACAGGTGACAGGGTAGATTTGGCTGAGCCGAAGAGTTCTTCTAGACTAGGTCGGGTCTAGACTTGTGGTTGAGCGTGTAGAGTTGATATCGAGATCAGAAACATTGTCAGCAGCATGTATATATTTTATGTTATTGTATATTTTGAGTATTATACATAATATATTATGTTTTGGATTTTACGTATTGTAAACTATAAAGAAAATTTGGGTTAAGTTATTTGAAATGAGAGTGTAAATGTGTTCTAAATTATATATATATAAATGTTTGAGAAAGTTGTGAAATTGATGAGTATAGTTGAGATGGTGAATTGAAATTATTTGGGAGTGTGTTTTGCTAAATTTTGAAAACTTTCAAATTACAAATAAAACTCTGGCGAATGTTTTTCAGAGATTTTCATATAAAATATTTATTTTGAGTTCCTCTAACGAGCAAAGAATATTTATATACTATTTAATTTTATATATTTAGTATTTGAAATTTGAAATGTGAAAATTTTTTATTAAACTGGTCGGTGACATTGATAAGTCCGAGGGTTTGGAGGGTTGTGGATCAGATTCGACAAGGTGGCACATAAAGTCGAAAGAGACTGATGAGCCCATGTTTGATACAAATAAAGGAAATGGGTGCACATCTGTTGACAACTTAAGCTTTTGGTAGAAATGGTTAGCATTTTTTCTGATTAAGCGTGCTGGTGCAGAGTCAGTACCAGGATGGGTGACCTCTTGGAAAGTGCTTGGCCCAGCCGCATCTTTTGGTATCAGAGCCTATTTATCAAGTCCGATCCCACTGCTCTAGGTTCGAGGACAAACCTTCTTAAAGAGGGAGGAAATGATAAGTCCGAGGGTTTGGAGGGTTGTGGATTAGATTCGATAAGGTGGCACATAAAGTCAAAAGAGACTGATGAGCCCATGTTTGATCCAAATAAAGGAAATGGGTGCGCATCTGCTGACAGCTTAAGCTTTTGGTAGAAATGGTTAGCTTTATTTTCGGTTAAGCGTGCTGGTACAGAGTCAGTACCAGGATGGATGATCTCCTAGGAAGTGCTTAGCCCAGCGGCATCAGACATTTTTGTACCATATATGCATATTTTACATATTCTAAAAATATGTATTGTACATATATAGGGTATAAAGGTGTTACAATTATTCCATTAATAATGATCAACCAGATATAATTTAGAATAGAATTTAAATTACTTTAAGGTTTTACTATCAAGTCGCATACTTGATAACAAATGGCTGAATCATCTATTCATGAAACTTTAATCATATTAAAATAACAAACACTCACATAATAAAGATATTTTTCATTTGTTTTATTGAATGCAATAATAAACATATATTTTATTGGCCTAAGACACAATACTAACATTGAGAGTTAAGAATGACTTTCATTCTAATTAACTAATTCTCATAATTGATTTTAAGTTGTGGGTGCTCAAAAAGAAAGAGAAGCTCCTTTAGATGTCATTTTATTAATTAGGCCTAGAATATCCTCAACCTCTTATACTTGTCTATTATAGTCACTTTATCCCCTGTATTTATGTATTTACCACTTTGTCCCTCTGTATTTGCCTATTTTCTATGAACATATACTTATATATACACATATTAGTCATTTTGCCTATTGTATTAATCTATTTCGCACTTAAGAGATACTTAAATAAAAACAATACTTTATGTACATAAAAATATCTATTTGACACAAAATATATAAATATAAAAGATAAAGTGACCAATATGTATTTATATAAGTATTGTTGATACAAAATAAACAAGTACAGGAGGGTAAAGTGATAAATCAATAAATATAGGTAGTAAAATGATTAAAATGATAAATACACGGAGTTACAGATGTATTATGCCTATTAATTATATGACTGCAATACCACTTTTTTCCGAAAATGAATGGACATTCATCAAACTAGTATACACTTGCTTAAAGGGATAAGAAGATTGGAAATTCAAATATATTATTAAATTCGCTATATTATATTTCTAATTATTACAATTGAATTAATTAAAAAAAAATTTATAATAGTTTTAAATGCTTATAATAAATATACTTAATTTATCGAATTACTTATTCAAAATTTAAAGTAATTATGAAATATAACTCAAAATTTTATTAGCATTGAAGTTGAATATCTAGTAGAGGCGTGGGTTGCAACAATAGCAATCATAGTTGATTCCGCCAATAGCTTTGATTTAAACGAAACAAAAGCCAACATACATCCCCATTTCTCGAGCTTGCCACCAATAACATTGTTATAGTTCTAGTTACTATCTTCAAACTAATTCTTCCTTCAAAATCAAACACTTACATCTGCAAATGCAAATCCAATGCCGAGTTCAGCAATCCCACGTTCCACTTCTGATCCTTTTTTATCTTCATCTTCTTCAAAATTCAACACCTATCGTCGTTCTTCCACTCGCTCTACTTGCTCGGGCACACGCTCGACCAAATCTTCTTATTGGCTGGCTTGGAGTAATATAAACAAGCTTGGTAGCCTAGTAAGTATTGGAAGAAAGAGCACTGATAATAGTTCACACTCTGATTTAACAGAGGAGAGTCTTCAAGCTCATAATAGAAGACAACAAGATATTATTAGTGTTGATGATAGAAATGCTAAGTGTAGTCCTTATTATAAAGGACTTACTGATAATTCCCTTATTATTAACCGCGGAAAGCTGCTATTACCAGCACAGGGTAGTCCTGGACGTGAAAGCCATGTTACTGCTGTTACTTCAACTTCTCTTTCTTCTTTTGTTCTTGTTAAAATGCAAGAATGGAGTTCTTGTTTTAGCTCTTCCAATAAATCTTCTGCTAAAGACAAGCTAAATACTGATCCTGATCCTGTTCCTGCCCCTGTTTCTGAACCTATTGCTGCCCCTTGTTTAGATCCTATGCCTGCTGATGCCACCACGGCAGTCCAGCAAGGCCGTTCTTATGACTCTAGTGCTCCTTGTGATCAGGAAAAGGAGAGTGACAAGAATGTTTTGTGGGTTATTAATGAGGAGAAGCCATTGAGGGAGAGAGTATCATCAGAATCTAAATCATCGCCACCAGCAGAACCATCTGAAAGGACTGAAGCTAGTACTAGTAATGTTGTTGATGAAAAGAATGAGACAATCATTGATATATTGGATGAAAAGAAATTTATTTGGGCAGATAAGTATGGGCCTAAAGCTTTGAAAGATTTCATCTGCAACAGAGCGACAGCCACCAAGATGCAGGGTCTGGTAAGATAATTTTTAGTACTATTTTTGCAGAATTTGAACAAATTAAGTTTCTATTATTTGCATTTCATGCAATTTATTTTTTTAAAAAAATAATTCTTCACTTTTACAGATCAGAAACATATATTGTAAACATTTCATATTTGAAGGACCTGCTGGTGTGGGAAAAAGAACCATGATCTGGGCTATGATTCAAGAAGCATATGGACCTGATAGAGTTCAGGTATATAAAAAATTTTATTTATCATCTTAATAAGTTAAAAATTTACTAGTAAAATATATCTGTTTCAAGGAACATAAGTTAACAATTTATAAATAATTATTGATAGTAATATCTTATCTCAATGCTGTCACAGACCAGGGAAGAGTGCAGGGCATTTCACTTGAAGGTAATATCTCATTCTAATTTTCTTCATTTGATAATTGCATTTATTTTTTGCTCAATTAGATTCAGCTCAATTAGATTGCATGATTTGTCATAGATTCACAAAACATGGTATGATTTAATTTTTTTTTTATTTGTCTTAACTTTCATTTTCATGTTATAGCTTGTTAGTAATTTGCCTTTAGTATTTGACTAAATCTTTACAGTTTTTTGTTTTTGAATAAGTCTTTAAGCATGATTTACTTGTTGCTTAATTATAGGAGAATAGTTCGGATTTTTTTTCAGATTATTTGCAGTAGTTGTTAAGTAGTGATGTTTCTATACCTCTATAAATATTCAGTAGTAAATAAGAAGTGTAGTGCTTCCAAATACAATATATTCCAGTTTCTAAATCCTTTTTAAAGCTTTATATCAGTTTTTTTTTACTACAAATTGGTATCAGAGCTATTATCTTGAGGGACCTGTGAGAAATGGAGAGTAATACACAATTAGCTTTCAGCCATCATACTGCTCCACCCGTTTTTGATGGCCAAAATTATCAAGCATGGGCTATTAGAATGACAGTCTATCTTGATGCTATGGATCTTTGGGAGGCCGTAGAAGAAGATTATATCGTTCAACCGTTGCTTGCAAATCCAACGGTTGCACAGATAAAAATTCACAAGGAGAGAAAGACAAGGAAGTCAAAAGCCATATCTTGTATTTACTCTGCCATTTCAAGTACCATTTTTACCAGGATCATGAACCTGAATTCAGCCAAAGCCATATGGGATTATCTCAAAAAGGAGTACCAAGGCAATGAAAGAACCAAGAGCATGCAAATTCTCAACTTGATTAGAGAATTTGAGATGGTAAAGATGAAGGAGTCAGAAACAATTAAAGATTATTCAGACAAGTTGCTGGACATTGTCAACAAAGTAAAGCTGTTAGGTAAGGATTTTTCTGATGAGAGAATTGTCCAAAAAATTCTTGTCACTCTTCCTGAGAAATATGAGTAAAAAATCTCTTCACTAGAGGAGTCTAAGGATCTGTCAAGCATATCCTTGGTAGAGTTGGTTAATGCTTTGCAGGCTCAGGAGCAAAGAAGAATAATGAGAAAAGAAGGAACTGTGGAGGATGCTTTGAAGGCGAAATCTGAAAGTTCAGGAAGCAAAGACAAGAAAGTCATGGAGAAATATAAAGGCAGCAAGTCCAGCAATGTCAACAAAGGTGCTGGATCACCTTGTACACACTACAAAAAGTCGAACCATCAGTCTAACAAGTGTTGGTGGAGGCCTGACATTAAGTGCAGAAAGTGTGGCATGATGGGACACATGGAGAGAGTGTGCAAATCCCAACAGTCAGAAGTAGCAAAAGCACATATAGAAGAAAATGATGAAGAACAACTCTTTGTGGCAACATGTTTTGCAGCTAAGAACAACTCAAGTGATTCTTGGTTGATAGATAGCGGTTGCACCAATCACATGACCAATGATCAAACTCTCTTCATAGAGATAAATAAGACTTTTATCTCTAAAGTCAGGATTGGAAATGGCCAGCTTATTCCAGTCAAAGGAAAAGGCACAGTGGAAATTGAGAGCTTGACAGGTTTGAAACATATCTCTGATGTTTTGTATGTGCCTGATATTCATCAAAATTTGTTGAGTGTTGGGCAGCTTCTTAAAAAAGGCTACAAAGTCCTTTTTGAAGATAAGTGGTGCTTTATTAAGGATGCAATGGGTAGAACTATTTTCAAGGTGATGATGAAGTCCAAGAGTTTTGCTCTGAATTTGCTGGAGAATGGCCAAGCAACACTCGCATGCCACTTCAGCAATGCAGAGCTATGGCACAAAAGGTTGGGACACTTTCACCATGCTGGATTACTGTATATACAGAAAAATGACTTTGTGAAGGGGATTCCACCACTCGAAGAAGAGCTAGCTGATTGTGTAGCTTGTCAATATGGAAAGCAAGTCATGAAACCATTTCCTTGAACAGCATGGAGAGCCTCACACAAGCTGCAGCTGGTGCATTCGGATGTCGGAGGACCTCAGAAAATATCATCTTTAAATGGTAATCAGTACTATATTACATTTATTGATGATTACACTAGATTTTGTTGGATTTACTTCTTCAAATCCAAATCTGAGGTTGCTAGTATATTTTGGAAGTTTAAAAGTTGGGTGGAGAATCAAAGTGATTGCAGGATACGTACAATACGATCTGACAACAGAAAAGAGTACAAAAATGCATCTTTTGACAAATTTTGTGAAGAAGCAGGTATTGAGCACCAACTCACAACTCTTTACACTCCCCAGTAGAACGGCGTAAGTGAGAGAAAGAACCAAAGCATCATGGAGATGGCAAGGTGTATGCTTTATGAAAAGGAGTTGCCAAAAAATCTTTGGGCAGAAGCATCAAATACTGCAGTCTTCTTGTTGAATAGGCTCCCGACTAGAGCAATTGAAGGCAAAACACCATTTGAGGCCTGGTTTGGCTACAAGCCAGATTACAAAATCTCAAAATTTTTGGTTGCCTATGTTTTTCTTATGTGCCACAGGTGAAGAGAGATAAACTTGATAAGAAGGCAGATCCTAGTGTATTTGTTTGATACAGCGGCACCTCTAAAGCTTACAGAATTTTCCAACCTCAAAATGGGAAAATTATTGTAAGTCGAGATGTCAAATTTATGGAGGACAAGCAATGGATTTGGGAGGAGCCAACAGAAAGAGAATTTTCAGAATTCTCTCAAGAACTTGATGACAATATAAATGATATTCCAGTTCGTGGCACAAGGTCATTATCTGATGTCTATGCAAGAAGTAATGTTGCTGTTTTTGAGCCTGCAGAATTCAACGAAGCAATGAAGGATGACAAATGGATAGATTCTATGAAAGATGAGCTAAGAATGATCAAGAAGAATGACACTTGGGAGTTGGTGGACAAACCTCAAAATAGAAAGATCATTGGAGTGAAATGGGTTTATAGGACCAAACTCAATGCTGATGGTTCTATAAACAAACATAAAGCCATATTAGTCATGAAAGGGTACAATCAAGTCTTAGGAGTAGATTTTTCAGAAACTTTTGCTCCTGTTGCACGTTTGGATACCATAAGGATGTTGCTGGCCTTATCTGCGCAAAAAGGTTGGAAACTTTATCAGCTGGATGTTACGTCGGCTTTTTTAAATGGTTTCCTTCAAGAAGAAATCTATGTTGAGCAGCCTGAGGGGTTTGTAGTCAAGGGTAAGGAGGAGAAAGTTTACAAACTAAAGAAGGCTTTATATGGCCTTAAATAGGCTCCCAGGGCATGGTACAGTAGAGTTGATGATTATCTTCAAAGTCTTGGATTTGTGAAAAGTCCAAGTGAAGCCACTTTATATGTGAAGAAATCAGATGCTAACATAATTGTAGTATCTGTTTATGTTGACGATTTGCTTATTACAGGAAGCAATGAAAAAATGGTGAATGAATTTAAAGCTGATATGTTCAAAGTTTTTTAGATGACAGATCTTGGTATGTTGTCTTATGTTTTGGGCCTAGAGGTGAAACAAAGTGCTCATGAAGTCTTCATATGCCAGCAGAAGTTTGCAAAGGAAATTCTTAAGAAGTTTCACATGGAAGATTGCAAAGAAATTAGCACACCAATGAATCTGAAGGAGAAGTTAAGTAAAGAAGATGGAGTTGAAAAAGTAGATGAAGGGTTGTACAGGAGTTTGATCGGTTGCTTGATATATCTCACAGCCACAAGACCGGACATAACTTTTTGCCTTAAGTTTGCTGTCAAGGTTTATGAATTGTGCTAGTAAAGTTCATTTTGTAGCTGCTAAGCGTATTTTAAGATATTTGAAGGGCACGACCGATTATGGCATCAAATATTATGGTCTTGAAAATTTTCAGCTCCAAGGTTTTTCTGATAGTGATTGGGCAGGTTCTATTGATGATATGAGAACACAACTGATTTTTGTTTCAGCTTTGGCTCAGGTGTTTTCTCATGGAATTCAAAAAAGCAAGAGGTTGTTGCTCAAAGCACAGCAAAAGCAGAGTTTATTGCAGCAAATGCTACAGTGAATCAAGCAATTTGGATCCAAAAAATTCTTGAAGACTTGCAGATAAAGAAAAATGATCCAACAGAGATTTTTGTTGACAATCAAGCTGCTATTGCAATCTCAAAGGACACTATTTTTCATGGAAAAACTAAGCACTTTAACATCAGGCTCTATCACTTGAGGGAAAAGCAGAAAGATGGTGAAATCAAGCTAGTGTTTTGCAGAACAAAGGAACAGACTGCAGATATTTTAACCAAAGGTCTTCCCAAAGCAAGATTCGAAGATTTAAGGAACAAGTTAGCTGTTAGCAAATACTAAGGCAAGGAGGAGATTGTTAGTAATTTGCCTTTAGTATTTGACTAAGTCTTTACAGTTTTTTGTTTTTGAATAAGTCTTTAAGCATGATTTACTTGTTGCTTAATTATAGGAGAATAGTTCAGATTTTTTTCAGATTATTTGCAGTAGTTGTTAAGTAGTGATGTTTCTGTACCTCTATAAATATTCAGCAGTAAATAAGAAGTGTAGTGCTTCCAAGTCCAATATATTCTAGTTTCTAAATCCTTTTTATAGCTTTATATCAGTTTTTTTTTTTTTACTACATAGCTTCACAATTACTGAAAGTCTTAGTTCTGCAGCTGAACCTTAGAGCACCCAAATATCACTAATTAGTTATACCTCATTGTTTATTGATTGAGCTCAAGTTTAATTGTTTTCTCATAGTGAATCTGTTAAAATAAAAGCAGTTTGAAATTTGATGACAGGGAGAATCAATTGGAAGTATAGAAGTAAGAATAAAGGTATTTTCTCAACATGTAGAAGTGGATCTTTCTGATCTTAAAGGCTATGAGAAGAATGTCATTGTCCAACTTATCAAAGAGACAAACAACACCAACCATTTCCAATCAAAACAAGAAATTTACAGAGGTATCAATAAATGCCCAATGATAGTTCCCAATCGCTAATTCAAACAACCCCAGCCATGACTTTTTTTTCTTTTATTTTTTTGTGAAGCAATCATTTTATACAATGCAGACAAGTTAGCTACAGATGCTGTATTATATATTAAGTGGCTACTAGAAAGGTATAAAGGGTCCAGTAAAATTTTCTTCTGCTGTTCTGATGTCTCTAAGCTACAGCCAATTAAGGAACTCTGCACCTTAGTTCAGCTTTTCTTGCCTTCAAATGAAGAGGTATGAGGATATGCTAATGTAGTTTTGTTCAATTCTCTCAAGTGTTTTTAATAGATTTTTGATTTTTCTATTCTTAGATTGTTGAAGTCCTAAAATTTATAGCTAAAAAAGAAGGCACAGAATTACCACACCAATTTGCTGAAAGGATAGCTGAAAATTCAAAGAATAATATTCGTCAAGCCATTCGTTCATTGGAGGCTTCCTGGCAGAAAAGGTGATATATTTATTTGTTTAATCTTACCTGTCTTTTCTTCCATATGAACTTTGATTTTTTTACAAGTGTGTAATCATTTTAAGAATTGTGTTTAAACATTAATCAGAGCCTGACCAACCAACAAATGAATTTTACTTGTCATTTCTGCCTCTGCCTAATGCCAATATATACTTGGTGACCAATTGTATTGCTTTTCAGCTGCAGTCATCCCTTCACGGATGATCAAGTAATTTTGACTGGTTGGGAAGATGATATTGCAAATATTGCTAAGGACATGGTCCAGGAACAAAGCCCAAAACAGTAAGCTATTTGTTCTTTAGCTGCATATTCATTTATGTTACCAAAAGTTTTTGTCACTCGTTTTGTTGATCACTGAATTATTAGTTCTATGGCAATTGGGACATAATTTTTTGCAGTACTAATTTGCTTATATGTTTGCAGATTATATGTCATTCGCCGGAAGCTTCAAAATCTAATAGAACATGATGTGTCCCCTGAATTTATATTTGGGGTAAGAGGTTCATAGTCATTTATATATATATATATATATATATATATATAATCAAGTCGCTAAGTTTTGACTAATTGATCGAATAATCATGTTGATACAGACACTAGTTGAAGAGCTGAAAAAAATTTTGGATGAGTTCTGTCAGGTCCAACTTGACGGTTTGTACAAGGAGTACAATGTAAGAACAAATTAATCTTATTGGATTAGAATCATTGTTTTTAATTCATGTTAACCTTGCTTATTCTTGTGCATTTCAGAGAAAAGATGGGAACATGTTAGCAGGTGAATATCAATTGCATTTTCCAAATAGTCGACACGAAGCTGGTAAAAGGCTTCAGGATCCTGCAAAAAAGAAATTTCACCAATTCATGAACATTGAAGGTATAAAATATTATCAAGTTTTTTTATATGTATATAATTTGGCTGTAGCTGAAAATTTTTATTGATATATAGTAAAAGTTTCAACTTTTTTATGTGAATAAATTAAAAAAATTTTGATGTTTATTTTTGGTAAATTAAATTCAACTTCTTTTCCTTGTACAGAATTCATAGCAAAATTTATGAGCCTGTACAAGTTACATACCACAACAAATAAATAGTGGAAATTCTCTCAAAACCAGAAGCCGAAGCAAGATCTTTGCTTGTAGACTTGCATATGCAAATATATGGTAATGTCTGTAAAAACAATTGTAATTTTATTTTTTTTAACATATAGAAGCTTGAAATGATGGATAAAACATTTACATACTTTTTCAGAGAAAGAAGATGGTGCTGTAAGCTGTATTGTTTGTTTAAAAGTATAACTTTTGCGCATGCCTTGTCTTTCCTACTTTGATGCTGTGGAAATTTGTTCATTTATTGATTTCATTCTGCTTCTTTTTGGTATTGACTGCTAGGATAAATAGAAATTTTAATTGAATACAAATACTACTGTTATATGTTAAGTTTTATATATGTAGTGAATTTTGATTTTTTTAATATATATTTCTTTAAAAAGGATACTGCACAGTGTAAAGCAATGCAAAATATATCCTTATTGTGGCTAAACAAAATAACTTATAATTGATTTTGTCATCAATGTCAAAATATAATAATTATTTTAATTGTAAAAATTAAATAAAAATAAGTATGAACACAAATCCCACATCAAAATAATGGGATAAATGAGCCAAGTTCTTACATTAGCATGTGAAGTGAAGCATAACTGTCACGACCTTACTTAAACAGGATCTATTCTATAGGATCCTACTCGTTTACCACAAAGGAGACATTAAGCTAAGTCTAGAAGATGAGTTGATACTGTATGACCAAAGCGTGAATAAAAGCCTTGTGATCCATCCTTTGGGTTGTGTAGGCATTGGAGGATCGTTCTCGAACCAATGGGTTTGGATTGGTCATACAGTTGTCTGGCAGACCATCTCTTTTTATTATTATTATTATTATTATTATTATTATTATTATTATTATCATTATTATTTTCAGTCTTCAGTTAAACGGATTACATTATTTAAGAAATATTACCATTCATTTTTTTTCCTAGAGCAAAGAATATTATAATTTATAATATAAAAAAATAATTATTAATATTTTAATCTATAATAATTGTAAATTTTGATAAATTTAATTTTTTAATATATTTCATATTATTTAATAATTATTTAATTTTTACTATTATAAATTTTTAAATTTATAGTTATTTATTAAAGTATAGATTATTAAATAATTATAAATTATAAAATGTAAAAAATATTTATTAATTATATAAATTATTAATATTAAAAATATTAATTAATAAATAATTATTAAAAATATTATATATATACTTTTGAAAAAATTCAAATTGGATATAATGTTTGACGAAAGTTCAAATCGTACTTTGCCGGTAATTAATTTAACGTTCCGTTAAAAAAAGACAATTTAAACTAAATTTTTTAAAAAAATATATTTACAAAACTATTTAAAAATTAAATTTTATTTCAAAAAATACTGCAAAAAATAAAAGTATTTATATTTTTGAAAAGAAAATTGAAATAAATTTTTAAAATTATTTTATTTTTTAATAAAATAAAAATTTTATTTTTTAAAAATATATTTTCTTTCGTTACAATCAATATTTTACTTTAATTTTTATCTTTTTTTTTTCAAACTTTACTATTAAATCCAAATGTTCTAATAAAATAATAAAATTTAATATTTTAAATTATATTTTCAGCATATAAAATTTAAAATTTTAATTTTAATTATAAAAAATAAATAACTCTCATAAAAAATATATAAAAATATATTAATAAAAATTATTAAATTTATTTTTAAATAAATTTTATATATTATATATATAAAAAATAAAAGTTTAAAAATATTAATTTTTGTTATATAGATATTATGTAAATGCTTAATAGATATTATATGTATATTTAGTAGATATTGTAAATATTTAATAGATATCTATATATATATGTGTATACATATAGATGTGTATACACATTATATATTATATGTACGATTATATACTTATTTTAGTAAACAGAATGTTTTTTTTTTGTCAATATTAGTAAACAGAATTCGACTCACGTTGAATCGGGGATAAGACGATAATCCAACCTCAGAATGATATTACTTATGAAGCCCAAAAAGTAGAAAATATACTAGAAGATGGCATGTCGAATAATATGCAAAGATCTAATTACCTTGTACAATGTTAGGTAATGCAAAAAATTAATAAATAGGCTTCCTAAGTTCTAATATGATGTCCTGATCAACATATTATAGAATAATGTCAGAAAGCTTGCACCCCATTTAAAAAAAAAAAAAAGTTACCAAGGATCAGCACTACATACAGAGTCGAAATATCAATTAGAGAGAAGAAATTGATCTCTACAAAAATGTAAGAATGTAGAAATGCCAATTACAAATCCAGCTCATAATTTCACTCTTGCTTCTGAAAAACTGAAATATCTCAGATGGTTGACTCCTAATATTCTTAGCAATTTCTATACCTGACTTTGTGCAGGGAAAGCAACCAGTTGATCTCAGCTTCAGATCATCAGTAGCTTCAAGAATTAGCACCTATAAAATCTGTAACAGATTGAATACAGGCAATAATCAGTCTACATCCACAAATGAAGTGCGGTCAATGATCTGAAGAGTAATTTTCCCAGTATATAAATCACTTATGTGATCAGAACATAATGGGAGGCATAGACGGTCTATGCATTCATGAATTGCACCCATTCCTTGAACCCATTTCTCTCCTTTCATTGAGCACATACTTAAAAGATTTTGTAGTAACCTTGCTCGATAAATAATAGTGTCTGTTCTGCCACAAAAATGAGCAACACAGGGATGAGATGATGACTCATCCAAAGCCAATCTGATCAATCCCAGTGATAAAGCCCCGTCCACAGGTTTTGGATCTGAAAGAGTTTTATCTCCCATCATCTTTACCTCCCTTTCAGTGGGAAAGTGGATTTCTTCATTTCCATCTGTACCAGTGACTTTCAAATCTTTAGTATAATAGCTAATGGCCTCCAGTTTTGTTGCTTCATGATTTTCTGCTAGCGTCAAGATACACGAGAACCTCAAGTGATAACCTACAATGGTTTTTACCATCTTCAAGTTGTGGCAGCAGCAAAAGAAATTAAGCCATCTTCGCCCAATCCCTGCATACCACTTTATAATATCAGCATCTTCCAGGACAGTTAGGAAGTGGATTGGCCTGGGACGACCCATGTTGTTTGTAAACCCAGCCATCTTAATCGCCTTCCTTACGAGCTCTATAGGCGCAGAGACTTTCATGCATAGCTTTGTCAGATCCTCCACTGTTCTCTCAGCATACTTTCTTTCCTCTTCTTCTTCAACTCTCCTTTCTTCTTCCACCAATGCCTTTCTAGCCTGCACTGGCGACAAATGCTTTTCCACCTGCTCTTGGAACTTATCATAAACATCAACAAGTTCTTGTGGCAATTGATCTCTAATGTGCCTCAGAGAGGAAATCTCCAGCAGTGAGCATTCGATGCCAGTTCCAATGCTCTTCCAAAGACCCCAGAAACTCTTGTACCACTTCATTTGCCCAAGTTGCAAAAATTTCTCGCACTTCATTCTCGATTTGAAAGTCAAATTTGAACCCATCACTATGCTTCAACTTTTAAAAACATTATTCAAAAATTTCAAACCCAATTTCTTTCTATTCCTTTCCCGAGCATTTCTCAATTCTGAAGCCCTAACTTCCTTCTGTCTAAGATATTTCTTCCTTGCCCTGATTGCTTTTTCTGACATAGGGGGATGCAAAACCGAAGGTGGAACAGCCTGCAGTTTCATCCCTAAAAAATCAATCTTCTCAGAAACTGCACTATGGATAGCTGTATTTACTCTATCCACCACCACTTCCAACTTCTCCTCCAAAAATTTCATAACATTACTCTTCAAATCCATTATCAGCATCTTCGAGCCAGAATTAATTACTAATATCTCATCCAAGTACCTAACTGCATATATCTTTACCGGCTTATAAAAGGAACTAGACCTCTCACCAATCTCATTCGGTTCAAATTTGGGATTCTGTTTGCTAATTCTTAATTTAATTTCTTGAATTTCTCTATCAAACCCATTAAAATAAATATTAATCAAAATTGAACACAATCCACATTCTTGAGGAAATCCCCTCCACAAATAAAGGCCACCCAGTTCAATTCTCAAAACTCCACATTCAAATAACCTTCTTATCAAGTCAATCAAAATCCTATCATTAATTTTCTCTTCCATAAACAAACATAACTTATCTACATTCCTATTACTAAAATTTACACGATTAAAGCAAACACTAAACCACCAGGTTGGGTTTTCAACCGAGTTCTTGAGGTATCTTATAGCTGTGTGCCGCCCCATATTGACACGCCCACCATAAGAAAAAGTAACAAAACGATCATCATATACAATTTATAAAACTACCCAAATAGCTTCAATAAAAACTTTCAGTTTCAAATTGGGCAAAACTAAGTAATGACCTTTACTGACAATTTTAACACAATGAGACTGAATATCGAAACGATTATAAAAAATTTCGCGACCCATTTCTTCAATTGAGAAATGCATGGAAACAGAGTCGTAAAGAGACTGAGAGGCGAACCCGGCAGAGTCATGGGAGCTGGAGGCATTGGTGAGGAGGTTTTGAGAAGCAGAGAGGAGAACAGAGGGCACAGCGATAACATTTTGGATGAGATTAGAGAACTTGCCATGGGAGTATTGACTGAGCACCAGATCTTTGAGTTGTGGCCTGTTTAAGGGTATAATTGAAGGGTTTTGAGTTGGGGTTTCGGGATTTTCATGGTTAGAACTTAAGGTTAGAGTTGAAAATAAGATTTTAAATGAAGAAATATTGGAACTGAAGATTTGAGATTTAAAACTGAAATTCCTTTGAGAGTGATGAGCATCGAAACACAGAGAGCGCTTGGTGATGGAGAGACCACGGGAGTTCAGAGTTCTATATATCTTTCTACTTTATTTGTTTTACTGCGTGTATAGTTTTAAAATAACATGTGCAAAATTTGACTAAATAAAATAAAATAAACTTAAAGATGTTTTACTAACCCATTGGATCATGGCCGGTATTCAGAGCTGCCCTCTTTGATTGGTCGTAACAAAAAGCAGTTTGTTAGTTTCCTAAAAGATAGACTGCGGAAAAGATAGAATAATTGGAATGGTAAAATGTTTTCAAGGGCGGATAAAGAAATTTTGATTAATCCGTGGCCAAAACAATCCTCACTTACTGTTTGAGTGTGTTTTGTTTTCCACTTTCTTTTTGTGATGAGTTGCACAAACTTGTGAATTGTTTTTGGTGGGTTAGAAGGGAAATTAGTAGATTTTGGCATTGGATGTCTTGTACAAGGCTTTCGGTTAAGAAATCACAAGGTGGGATGAGTTTTCGAGGCCTTCTTTACTTTAATTTAGCTCTTTTGGCCAAGCAAGGTTGGAGAATTCTAACTAATCACAACTCTCTTATTTTTCGTATACTTAAAGCTAAATAATTTCAAATGGGTACTTTTTAAATACCAACATTGGACATAATCCTAATTTTACGTGGAAGAGTTTAATGAATTTTTTTTCTTTGTTGAGTAAATGAGTTAGATGGTGTGAACATAATGGTTCTTGTATTCGGATTTGGGACGATCCATGATTGCCTTGTGCCAATAATTTTTTGGTGCAAAGTGAGAGAAGAAATCATGATGAAATTTTAAGGGTTAGTGATTTAATATTGCCAAGCACTAGAAGTTGGAATAGGCCATTGGTATTGAATTTGTTTAACCCATCAAAATCGGGCATCGTTTTGAATATCCCTTTGAGTTTCCATGATCAAAGAGACACTCTTCTATGGCATTTTCAGGATGGGTTGTTTGTATCTAATTCTAGAACTTGGAAGTGGGTATGGTCCATTAATGTGGCTCCTAAAATTAGGAACTTTGTTTGGAGGGTACTTCTTGATGTTGTTCCATGTCGGGCAAAACTTGTTACTCGCGCTGTTGATATTGCTCCGGGTTGTCCATTTTGTGGTGTTCCAGAAGATCTTATTCATGTCCTATTTTTGTGTCCAAAAAGATGTTGCTACTCTAGATTTGTGGGGCTTGGATTTATCTATTGTTGGGTCTTCTCTTCTGCAAACTGTTTGTTCATTGCTATATGATTGATAATACTAAAATGGAGAAACCATGTGTATTGCTTTGGCTTCTTTGATGTTCTAGAAATTCCCTAATTTGGAAAGGATGTCATCAATTCCGTTCAGATATATTGAATTGCTTGGCTTCTCAGATGCGTCATTGGAGAGATATATCTAGTTGCTGTCAGCATGGAGCTCTTGCTCAGCATGAAACTTCATCTTCTAGCAAAACATTGTGGCAAAAGCCAACGAGAGGCTTATGGAAGTGCAACGTGGATGGGACTAATTTTTCGAATCCAATCTCTGTAGGTTATGCAGATGTAGTTTGTGACCGTGAATCCAATTTTCTTGCAGTAATCTTTGGTTGGGAGCTGGAAGTGTATGGGGCTCGGATTGCTGATGCCGTTGCTTTGAGTAAAGTTCTCCAATGGTTGTATCAAAATTTTCCTTCTCCTGGAATTGTGGAATTGGATATTTTATCTATTGTTCAAGCCTTTAATTCTTTGGAAATTATTCAGAATTTGGAACTATTATTAATGATTGTAGGCTAATAATAGGACAACATGAAAATGTAGTTGTCAATTGGGTGAGGAGGCAGTCAAACCTTGAGGCTCATTCATTGGCAAGAGCCTCAAAGCTCTTTGATAGTCCTGTTTACTGGGATTCTCCTATTTTATATATTCAATCTTCTTTGATTAATGATATTTAAAGTGTGGCGTTTATTAAAAAAATTAAGATGTTTTACAATTTATTATAAAATATTTATAACAAAAATATGAAAAATCCCATGATTGTTTATCACTATTTTTGTGTTAAATTTTTGAAACAATTTATATGCGACTTTATTATTAATGAGTGGAGAACGAATATCTAGCAAAAATATTTTCTCATTTCTTTACAAGAAAATTTTATAATTGTCTAAAAAAATATAAATCCAAAAGAAGTGACTTCTTTCTTTACTGTTTATTATTAAATAATTAATGGATATATATATATATATATATAGAGAGAGAGAGAGAGAGAGAGAGAGAGAGAGAGAGAAAGAGAACATTGCAATGAAACAAGAACCTTTAGGGGCACAAACACTCCTCAATCCCTATAATCAGATAAGGAATCAGATATCCTCATAAGAGAATAGATGCCTTGGTTCGCTAACCTTTTCACAAAAACAAGAAAACAATATTCCATATTATTCAACAATTCAATACAGTACTTAATTATAAGACCATAGGACTAGTCTTTGTATTTCCTACTCACAGCATATACTATGGCAGGACATTTGAACTCAAGGATAACCTTCTTCGAATTCAACTTCTTAATCCATTTTAGAGCCTCTCTACAG
Source organism: Garcia nutans (assembly GCA_947685225.1). NCBI lineage: Eukaryota > Viridiplantae > Streptophyta > Magnoliopsida > Malpighiales > Euphorbiaceae > Garcia > Garcia nutans. The sequence goes on along the minus strand of CANTUV010000024.1, from coordinate 5,526,596 downwards.
CTTATGGCCTCTACCATCCATGGCTCTATTGGACATCTGAAATTACCACTCTTAGCTGCCACAAGAAGACCATCATGGTTTCTTTAAACATAATCAAAACCATGCTTCATTTCATATTCAAAGAGAGCTCCATCAAATTGTACTTCAGGATCTCTTCCGGAGGTATTTTCTAAGTAATAGTGTAACATTCGTAATTTTAATATATTTAAAAATAATTAATATGAGAGGATAACTAGAGATATTCGAAGAGAGGTGCATGATATATACACTAGGTATATATGATGTATACATACATACGTACATACATATATACATATTTAAGTTAATAATAATAATAATAATAATAAGTAAAAGTCAAAAGTAAGAAGAAATCATTTAAGGTTGGGGAATTAAAGAAATTAAATATATAATAATTAATATATATATGGGAAAGAAAGACAAAAATTTTAAAAAAAAGTTTTCTTCTTTTTCTTCGCCTATTCATGGTCGATTTTCATAGCGCGCACGGCTAATCTGTAGTGTGCACGACTTGTCCGATGCGTGTGTGGCCCGGGGTCATTCTGGTTTGATTTTCTTTTACTTTTTCACTATAAATTGAGGTTTTCTCCTCTATAACATGGATCGGGAGTTTTTCATGTCAAAACTCTGTCAAAATTAATTTCGACACCAAAACATAATAAAATTCATCTTGAATCAATTTAATCAAATTAAATTCGATTCTCTTATAATTTATGGACTCAGTCATTTTGGCTTCTATTTCAACTACACATCAAAAGGAAACGGTCACCCAAGGTACAAATTTCCTCACCTTACTCTTATCAATTCGGTAATTTAAATTAACTAAAAATTGGTTAATTTAAGTCCTTTGCAATCAAAGGTATGGATTACTTATGACTCTGATTCCCATTCAAACATGATAAGTAGACACACTCGGAATATCACTCCGAGTGGCGAGCCCATATTTTAACAATCAACCGTCCACTAATTTGAATCTTTCTTTTTGCTTTTATATGTTCTTTAATTTTCTTTTATTGTCTTTATTCTTTGTGGCCCCTTTGCAAGTTTTGTTAAGACCTTATAAAGGGAATGCTTTTGTGGTTGTGATTATTTTCTCATATTTTATCTTTATTTTTATGTTCATTATTTTAGCTAGGGACTTGTGCTCAACCTAGAACCCATAAGGGTTAGAGTTGGAGCTTCCCTGGAATTGCCATTTTGAAGGCATTGTAATAGTTATTTACTTACCATTGCATCAATAAACTATGTCATTCTTAATCATTGAGACATTGTGAGTGTGAATTTTAGCCCCCACTCCCATGTGGAATGGTTCTTGCAACTTCGACACTGTTAGGCTCAAGGCCTTAGAGAGCATGAACCTAAATCCGGAGAAAATGGAGTCACCACCCGGACAGGCCGGGAAAAAGAAAGGTGGTGGATGACTCGATTCCTAAGGAATCCTCAATTTCCTAATGGGTTCAAAAAGTTGGGTATGAGTGGGGAAGATGAGAATGACCTAGCACCCTCACAGCGCCCGGTTCATTGGAACCGGTCTCCTTTTCAGGTCTGAACATTATTAAATTCTTAAATATTTATGACATCATCCATATTATACGCAATTTAAAAGAAATAATCATCCATCATCTTATTAAAATAAAACAAAATAAATAGGTACCCGTTCAAAGATGAAAACATACCTTTACAAATGTCCAATATTCAAAAAGAAAAAAAAGTAAATAAAACGGGACATCCACCATAGGTGGAAACGTGTCTTTTACAATAGTCCCAAAATTCTTAAAAGATAAATTAAATTACATAATAAAAATCGAGGCACCCATAAAGTGAAAACATGCCTTTTATAATTTTAGAATTCAAATAAACAGATAACCAACTAAATTAAATCATTCAAGCATGATAATTAAAACTAAAACATCCATTATAAAAATATGTAACTAATCAAATAATCAAAACTACATTTAAATATTATACATTATATTAAACAATAAATATTCAAAACTAGGATTTTATTAATAAGAATTAGGGTTTCTAAAAAAACCAAGGTTTTAAACAATTAGGGTTTTAATTTTGAAAGTATGGTTTTATGTTGGAAATTAGGGTTTTGCGGTTTTAGAATTATGGTTAGGAATTTAGGGTTAGGTTTAAGCAAATTGGTTTTAAAATTATGGCTACTGGATTAGAGTTAGGAAATTTGAAAAATAAGGTTTTTATGGATAAAGGTTCTGGATATTAAGGATTTGAGGTTTTGGATTAGGTATGGAAATTAGGTTACTAGATTAAGGTTTTAGGTTTTGGACTAAGTATTAGGGTTTAGGTTTTTATGGATTAGGCTTAAGTGTTTAGGCTTTTATGGATTAGGGTTTAGGTAAATTAAGGTTTAGTTAAATTAGGATTTAGGTAAATAAAGGTTTTAAATTAGATCTTAGACAAATATGAAGTTAAAATAAATATGAAGTTGGATACTGGATGAAACAAACATATTAAACTTTGGTTTTATGGAACATGTAACTATGGTTTTGATAACTCTAAGCTACTGTGAAGTAGTATATTAATTTGGTGATTGTTGTTAAGGTTTGTACAAAATTATAACTCAAATTAATTAGCTAGTGGATCAAATGACTATCAATATTGAATATTCAAAAGAAAAATATAATTACTGGATATTTAAGCAAATAGAAATTAGAAAACAGAACCTGCGTTCATTGATTTCACCAAATATAATGTGGTGAACCAAACTTTGTCCTTGAAAGTTTGGATCAATGAAGGTATTGGCTGGTGCCTTTTTGTTAAGTCGCTACCTCTGTGCTAATTGTTGCCCAGATGCTTGATAATTGTTGATGGCTGCTATTGCCTCTTAAAAATCGCTCCCTTATTTTTTCAATTAATTGCCTTTTTATAGGCGATATTAGGACATCCCATAATCCCTCTTAACTTTGGATATATAAAACCTACATAGCCTTGGAGAAACCACGCATAATTAGGTTAATGTCAGCCCGCCCCTGCCAATTTGGCACAAGCAATTGCTCATGTCGAATTGGCATGGGCCAATTTGACATGAGCAATCTTGCTCATATCAAATTGGCTCATGCCAAATCGACTTGAGCTACATGCTCATGTGGAATCGGCAAGACTTGGACCAAGCCACAAGGTCCGACCAAATAACATATTAACCACAACAGTCATCGAACTGACATAATCCAAATATTAAATAATTATAATTGGCAACCCAAATATTAAATAATTGGCAATCCAAATATTAAACAATTATAATTGGAAATCTAAATATTAAATAATTATAATTGGTTTATTTTGTACCTTGTTATTAGATTTAGACTTGATATGGCCTTCAAATAAAAATTATATATTTGGACCTGTACCAAAATTAAGGGTCTACAGTCTTGCCCCAGCTTGAATGATCTTGAATTTATTCAAAGAGTAAAAAATAATTTAATTTGAAAAGATCGGGTTGATTCGGGTTTCGGACTCGGATTGAGTTATGGACTCAAAAATGATTTTGGATTCTGGATCTGGATTGAGTTCTAGACTGAAAAATAGTTTGAGTTATGGACTAGAATTAGTTTGGTTTCTGGACCCAGATTAAGTTCTGGACTCAAAAAATAGTTTGGGTTCAAGAACCAAATTGGTTTGGGTTCTAGACCCAAAAATGATTTGGGTTTTAGATCCAAATTGAGTTCTGGACTCGAAAATGGTTTGGATTCTGGACTCGAATTCATTTTGGTTCTAGATCCGGATTGAGTTCTAGACTTAAAAATAGTTTGGGTTCTAGACCCGGATTAGTTTGGATTCTGGACCCGGATTGAGTTCTGGATTAAAAAAATAATTTGGGTTCTAGACCCGAATTGGTTTGGGTTCTGGACCAGGATTGAGTTCTGGACTCGAAAAATCATTTGGGATCTGGATCTGGATTTGTTTGGGTTCTGGACTAAAAAATAATTTGAGTTCTGGACCCGAATTGAGTTCTGGACTCAAAAAATAGTTTGGGTTCTGAACTCTAGATATCTGCAAAAAATTAATTTCAATAGTTAGCTTGCAAAAGAATTTGGCTATTTTTACAGTACCTATGTACTCTTGCCCTCTGCGTAAAAAAAATATTTATAAGTAAAAAAAAATATTTTTTAGGCATGCAAATCAATTTATTGTGTGCATGTGTGCTGTATATAGACAAATGAATTATTTATAATTGATAGCAAAGGAATTATTGTTATGAGAAAAGAATTATTGAAAGCAAACAAACAAATGAATTATTGAATGAATAATTGAAAGCAAAAAGAAAAGTCAGTTGTGCATGTGAACTTTTTACTTTTTATTTTATATTGGATATGCTTAAGTGATTACTTTACTTTTCCTATTACTTATTCCATGCACTACATCTATAAGTACTAAGCAAGATACATGCATTTCTGCATTCAAATCCACTCCAAAACTATCTAACTTTCAAAATTTATTACTATACTAAACTACTAAAAACAATACCCATTCTTAGAAATGGCAGTTAATCAACATTCATCCCTGGTAAGACCTTGTTCAAATGCCAAGCTACTTAATCATATCTGGGTGTAAGAGCATGGAAGAGTAACATTATTAGTTGGCATGGAGTTACATCGTAGCTCAAATGAGAAAACAGAGGTAAATATAATTTTAATGACAAAAATAATTATTTAATGGCATAAAAGAATAACTGAGTATGATGAGTGATGTGCTGTCAATTATATTTATTATTACATATATTTTTAAATTTTTACTCTGTCTTATTATTTTGATTTATATATGCATTATCATATGTATATATTTATTATTGCATAAAAAATATATGAGTAGCATTATTATATTTAATTATTGCACAAAAAATATGAGTAGCATTATTATATTTAATTATTGCACAAAAAAATATGAGTATTATTTTTTTAATTATTGCACAAAAAAATATGAGTATTATTATTTAATTATTGCACAAAAAATATGAGTATCATTATTATATTTAATTATTGCACAAAAAAATGAGTAGTATTATTTTCATTTAATTATTGCATAAATATTATGAGTTGTATTATTATTTAATCCATATCAAGTTACTTAATTGCATAAAAAATATTTTTCTAGTTAGTTATATATTTTTATATTTATTTGCTATACAAAAGTGAAAAATATTTTAAAATTTGGGAGTTTACATACCTTGTTACGACTTACCTGTGTTGTGGCAGTGTGACGACTGTGTTGTTCATGGTGGTGGAAACATCTACAAAGCCCATCAATGGTATAATTATGCTTTGTCTCGAGTAAAGCGAATAATCCGATAGTGCGGCTTTGAGGACTTTATCATGCAGTTGCCGTCGAAAGGATACTAGATAGATAGGAGCATAGTCCAAGCGCTTGCAGAAAGGTGGATGGATACCACCGATACCTTTCACTTACTAGTGGGAGAAATGACTATTGGTTCGGTTGATTTTACTGCCATAACCGGTGTCCCGTGCTATGGAACTCACATTCCCTTTACTGACAACATCTTGAGGCGCAATGAAATCTAATAACTAATAGGCATGGAAGCTTCCCTAAAAGAGTCATTTAAGATCAAGTATGAACCTATTCTGGAGTACTGAATGAATTATACCTGACCAGTAGTGGAGAAACTACCGAACAATACGCTCGACGGTTATTGCTCTATTTGCTGGGGTAACTATTTTATGTACCACCAAGCCCGTTCTCCATTTATCAGTGTTACAGGCTCTTACTGATATCGATCTTATGTCATTATACAACTAGGGGGAGGACGGTCTGGCTTTCTTGTATCAGGGTTTTGATAAACTTTGTTGGAGGAAAAGATCATTTTTCGGCTTTGTGGTGGTCGCCGAGGTATTATTCCAACCATTTTCTTTGAATAAATTAAAGAATGTGCATGAGTCTGACATTCATTATTCCTGTAGGTTTGGGCATATGAGCATAATCTTGTGTAGGTACCATGCATTTCTCTACAAAGAGTCAGGTATCCGAGACTAAGCCTTTGGTTAGTGGGCCACACAATGACATTCGGTTCTCATCATGTGCATTCTCGTCACTATCACTTGATCTCGTTAACCTGGGATCAGGTAAAATGAATTAGTAACTATTAAAATTTTTGAATAAATTGACTTACCTTTTCTTATTTGCTCTGCAGGTAGATATTGCTTGGTGGGGTGACGGCGGGTAGGCTAATTGGACTCTTTTCATGAATGCCGCCTTGCCTCTTCAAAATTCTTGTCGATTCGTTACTGGTCCAGTATCGAGCGGGTGGTTCCTTGATGAAAGAGTGCACAATTGGTTTCTTCGTCCCTAGGAATTGAGAGTTCTTAATGATATCTCGACTTATACATTAGACATTACATTCATGCGGGAAAACTTCTGAATGCATGCTCGGGATGGATATGATGTCGAACGGTATCTTCTCTCACCCGCAAAGTTGCACACCTAATTTATCCAAGAGCAGCTTTTCAATTTTGAAGTTTCCCCTATTGGTGTCCAAGGACTTCCTGAAGGAGAAGAATAAGAAAATGATGATGACGGAGATGGGGATAATAATGTCATGGTCTTCTCTTCCCAGGTCAATCAAATATGTTCTGTTGCTCATCTAGGATCAATTTTCATGGCACTTGTCTAATCTTGAATTTCTGCAGGTGGCTGAGCAATCAAGTGGTCCTTAATGCTGCTCCGTCTCAACCATATGTTTCGTCTGCAGCGCCCTATGCTAATCCATCCTTTGGGCTTCTGGGATTTGATCTAAATTACATGGTTTACATTTTTTTTATATGTATGGTGATGTATGCTATATGTATGCATGAACTGACTCTTCCTTATCTGGCTCACAACAAATGCTCGAAGAACAGAATAGGAAATTGCAAGAAGAATTGGCTGCTAGCCTTTGGCGTGCTGCTTATCTTGAGCAAAACTTTCAGGACTTCTGATTTCAGGGCTACAGGGATCCTGGAACCTCATCGTCAAAGGGGCCCCAAACCGATGACCATGAGATTCCTTCTCTTTTTTCAAATGATGACTATTACAGACCTGACTTTCAAGATAATAGGGACTTAGGTACTTTTCCCTCGAGTAGATTCCAAGTGGATCATATACCTCCTCCTCTATCAGGCGATGACTTTTTTAGGGCTTTATTTGATTATGGACCGCCTCCCTCTTCACATTGATTATCTTGTATTATATTCAATAAAATGCTTGTAATATAATAATAATAATAATAATAATAATAATAATAATAATAATAATAATAATAATTACTTTTTACTGTAACTTTGACTATTTATTTATTTATTTTTACTTCTTCTGTATCATTTTTTTTTACATAGCAAAGTGTCCATGATGAATTTACAATTCCAAATTCATCATGGACTAGGATTCAAATTCATACAAACCAAAATGGATTTGGTACACATTCCAGGCGCAAATTCTTTTCCTTGTGCACTTTGGTTCCTGACGTTTGCCTATTTAAATTAGTTTTAATTCCCTAACCATAACAAGTCTATCAACATTCTTCTCTCAATTCTCATCTTATGAATTTTACTACAGCGACAGAAACAACTCCAAATTTTTTATTGCACTACTCCATCAATTCTTCCTTATAAACTCTAATCAAAAGCAATTGTTACGCTCCCCATGATGATAGAAGCTAATTTGAAAAAGATAAATAATTTATTCAAGAACATCAAAGCTACACATTGGGAACAAATATCATGGTCTCAACTCAATGTCTTAAAATGCTTTCAAAATGTCAAGTCAAACCATTCCTTTTTACATGCCATGGCTTCCTTTTGGGATGTGAAAACTAGGACTTTCAAGATAAACAACTTGTATATATGTCCTATACTCGAAGAATTTGAAGCTATTTTCGGATATCCAAGCAATCAACCAATGGCATTGCCCACGTCTAAGACTCATCAAAAGATGCAGATGTTGTTTTACCTCTTAAAACCCAAAGTTCTGCAATTGACCAGAGGTGAGAAAATCTTACTTGGTCCATTGATTGATTTTTGCATTTCTCATTTGGCTCCCACTAAAGCTTGGGAATGCATATTTTGTCTATGCTTGCTTAGTCAATTTTTGCTTATTTCTCATGATGGCTACATCTATCAACGAGTCCTAGATATTATGGACCAAATTGAGGGAGGATTTTCATCAATACCCATGATCTTGGCTGATACCCTGGTTGGATTGGATCAATTCAAGATAGATTCTTTAGGAAGGTTAGTTGGAAGTCCTTTACTGCTTCAGGTAATTACCTAAACTTTCCTTTCGTGTTTTCAATTTAGGCTTATTATTTTTTATTGTTCTAACTTTTGCCTAGCCCGCCCTTGTGGATTTTTGAAACTAGTACGTTGTCCTATTTTTGTTTAGGCCGCCCTCACGGATTTTCAACCTAGTGGACTCTTCTTTTTTATTTTTTATTTTTTTATTGGTTCTAATTTTTGCTTAGACCGCCCTTGCAGGTTTTTGGAGCTAGTAAACTACCTTAATTTTTGCTTAGGCTGCCCTTGCAGTTTCAACCTAACAGGCTTTTTTTCTACATATTAAATTATTGCTTGCCGTCACATATCTAGTTACAGAAGTGCCTTTGCTTGTTCGACACCCCATCTATGGACTTTGTCAAATATTTACCATGGCATATTCTGCAAGAAAATTGCTTCATTCTGCTACCTCATATGCTGAATGGGTTGAGTGGATCCGCTCACGAGCTATAATTAACATCCGTTGTTTGGTACCTTAGTGGAAGATTATCCATGTCATCATTTGAACGTATTTGATGTATGTTCCTCTTGCTGTTCTTCGTCGAGGCACTTGTTATGATCCTCATCGACTTGACCGCCAGTATGGAGCCGAACCCCGAGGTTCTGAGTTTACTCCTGATTTGGACATGCCCCGTCTGATTGAAGCATTCTTGGATCGACTGAAACAAAGCTGGCTTGCATGCTACACTTATCGTCTACCATAGATTTTACAAGCCTGAGCTATCTTTCTTTAATACAACTGATGATGATACAGTGCCTTCAAACTTCTTTCTTCTAATAAGTCCAACTGTGTATATCTACTTGCTACTCATTTTTGTCTCAGGCAATTTAGCTTTCAGGACCACCCTTAGTGATTTGATCTCAATTTCAATCGGCAATATTGCCTCCATCCCATAAATCAAGGAAAATGACGTCATCCATGTCGGGGTTTGCACACTTGTTCTGTACCCCTATAAAGCAAAAGGAAGCATATCTAACCAATCCCTATACATCTTTATCATCTTGGACAAAATCTGCTTAATTGTCTTATTTGTTGCTTCCACTACACCATTAACCTTTGGTCTATAAGGGGTGGATTAGTGATGACAAATCTAGTACTTTGAGAATAAGTCCTTGACTGCTCCTTGAAACTATATCCCACTGTTCGATATTACACTGTGTGGGACCCCATATCTGTAGATGAGATTCTTTTTAATAAATCTAGCCATTTGCCTTCCCAAACTTGTTGAAAGATTCAGCTTCAACCAATTTTAAATATAATCCACTACCACAACAATAAATCGATGACCATTTGAAGCTGTTAGATGTATCTGTCCTATAATGTCAATCCCCTAAGTTGCAAAAGGCCAGGGTGAAGACATTGAATGTAATTCTTCAGAAGGCATGTGATTCAAATTACCATACATCTGGCGCTGCTGGCACTTCTTCACAAAATCTATACAATCTCTTTCCATGGTTAACCAATAATAGCCTTGTCAAATTATTTTCTTAACCAGGGCTAACCCATTCATATGGGGCCCACAACTTTCTGTATGTATTCTGACATGATCTGCTCAACTTCAGACTTCCTCAAGCATCTCAAGTTCACCCCTATTGAGCCATCTTCGATACAACTCTCCATGAAAGGTGATGTATTACAAGCCTTATGGCTCTTCTCTCTTCCCTTGTTGACCCCAATGGGTATCCTTATTCTTCAAGAATTATCTTATGGTGTCATACCATGCATCATGGTCAGTATCATTTTCCATGAATGTTTCATATTCATAGCAAGGTGTTGATGAACTAGTCAAGACTAGAGACTTAAGAAATAAGTTGATAGGATTTTTCCATACCAAAGCCAATGTGGCTAGGGAATCTGCCATTTGGTTTTCTTCTCTTAGTAAGTGTATAAATCTACACTCCTTAAAATTCTTCTTCATCGTGGTCAGATAATCGTGGTATGGCTTTAACTTCTCTTCTTTCAACTGCTACTATCCATTTACTTAGGATACCACTAGTAATGAATCACCAAAGACTTGCACCTTATCCACCTTCATAATTATTAGGGTTTTCAAACCAAAGATACACGCTTCATACTCCACCATGTTATTGGTTGGCCCGAACTTCAACTTCTTAGCTAGAGAAATGAGCTCCCCTTTAGGTGATTCTAGTATTATCCCCAAACCTGCTCCTTTTCTATATATTGCTTCATCAAAATACATCTTCCATCCTTGTACTTCTATGGCCTCTAAATGTTCATCTAGAAATTCCAAAACCACTTCATCACTATCTGGCAATGGCTGTTGAGCCAAAAATTCTACTACTACTCTACCTTTAATTGTTTTCTTGGTTACATATTTAATCTCAAATTCTTCTAAAATTATCAACCATCGGCCATATTTTCCAATCAACGAGGGTGTCTCCCTTAAATATTTCACTAGATTCAACCTGGAGATCATTTGCACACTATATGATTGAAAGTAATGCCGTAATTTCTTAGAAGATCAAACCACATCTATACAGGTCTTTTCAATGATACTATACTTAATTTTATAAGGTATGGGCTTTCTACTTAAATAGTAGATTGTGTGCAAAAACCCCAATTCATCTGCTTGGGCTAGCATTGCTCCTATTGACTCTTCTTCTACTACTAAGTATAGTAACAAAGGTCTACCAGGTTTAGGTAGTTTTTAAATAAGTAGGTTCAACAAATATCCTTTTATACGCTCAAAGGCCTTTTGACATTCTTCGTTCCACTTGACCGGCTGGTTATTTTTAAGCAATTTAAAGATATGTTCATAGATTGTGGTAAGCTTTGCTATGAACCTGCTAATGTACTATAATCATTTAATGAAACCCCGAACTTCCTTCTTTGTTATAAGGGCTGGCATATCCCTGATTGCCTTAACTTTATCAGGGTCAATCTCAATGCCATTTGGGCTAATCACGTGTCCCAGCATTTTGCCTGAAGTAACTCCAAACACACACTTCTTTGGATTTAACCTTAGATTATACTTCATTTATCTCTCAAAGAATATCTCTAGGTTTTAGAAATGCTACTCTCTTGTATCTGTAACATCCCAATGGCCCTAGGCTTACGACCCAACCATTTCACCCAGCCCGCTTCAAGGGACTGCTACAGTACCATTTCTCCTCACGGTTCCACAGTAGGATTTGTCCCTGAGGCTTATGACCCAATCTTTTCACCCCCAGGTCATGGTTCCACTAGAAGAAATGGTACTTGTTGAGTGAAAAAGACTCTCTTAAGGAGGTCTTGGGATCGAAACGAGGGAGGCGACCCTTAATTGGGCCAAATACCTAGGGTGAAAAAACTGAGTCATAATCCTCAAGGACAAATCTTGCTGTGAAACTATGAGGGAAAATGGCACTAAAGCAGTCCCTTGAAATGGGCTGGGTGAAATGGCTGGGCCGTAAGCTTAGGGCCATTGGGATGTTACAGTTAAAAAGGAAATTTTTGAAAATTTTTAATTTTTAGAAATTTGATAAAATAAATTATAATTTAATAGAAAAATTAAATCAATGGTTTTAAATGAAAAATGAAGAGATTTTAAATGAAAAAGTGGAATATAATGTGATATATATGTAAAATATGCATAACATATAAAGTCAACACTTTTTTAAAAGAAAAGTCAAAGTCCAATGGCATTTTTATAAATAAATTTTAGAAATTTAAAATTAATAAAATAATTCAAAAATAAATTATTTTTGAATGGACGGTGGATTTTTAATCTTTTAATTTCTTTAATAAATAATTATTAAATTATTATAAAATATATATATATGGTTATAATTAAAAGATGAAAGAAAAGAGAAATAAAAAAAATAATCTTCTTCTTCTTGGCCGAACCACCATAGGAGAAAGCTCAATGATTTTTCTTCTTCTTAGCTCCAAGAATTGAAGGAATTTAAAGGTTCAAAGAGGATTTTTAGTGATTTCCACTTGAAAAAGTAAGTTCTTTAGTTTTTCTTTGGATTTCCATGAAAATTTTGAATATGTGAGATGTTGAATTTTTAAGTAGTATGTTATAATTGTTGGCATTGGTGTGTATGAAGTTATTTTGGGTAGTTATTAATAATTTTAAGGTTGGATTGAAGAAATGGTTGAATTTGGATAAAGAATGGTGAAAAGAGAGAATTTAGGGTTATGGACTTTTAGGGTTTGAGAAATCATGATTTTTAATTGTGCAAATTGGTTCTAAATGAGTTATTTTGTTGCTTAAACAAGTATTTTAAAGTTAAATATTAGATTTGGTTTTGTTTGGTTGGAGTTTGAGAATAGAAGTGTGATTTAGGGTTTTGGAAAATGATTTTTCCAAAAATGTTGAATTGTATAATTTTATTGGTTTATTCTTGTTGTTTGGTGATATAAGTGATGAATATAAACTTAAAATGATAAATGGATTGTGTTGGAATAGAAAACCTTCAATGGGGGGAAGGTTATGCCATTTTAGGGTTTTGTGTATAAGAGTGTGTTTTTATAATGTAAATGATTTAAATGCATTAAAATATATTTCTAATAATATAAATAAACTTAATATATTAAAATGAATGGCCTAGTATGAGAATCCAAAGTTAAAGTGAGGTTAGCCTTAACTTTTGAGATTTTTGCTTGGATGGGGTTTAATTATGGTTTAATATTGAAAATGTCATTAAATGTGATACTAAATGATTATTTATTATCACATTTGGTTTAGGCATTAAGGAATGTTGATTTGCTTCATCCACGTGGTGAAGGGTAAGTTGGAAGGATAGGATTGGAGGTTGTTTTAAACTAGTTTTAGTTGCTATTTGAGGTAAGTACAAACTTTGAATACATTAGTTATGTTTGCATGACATTTGGGCTTAACACATTTTAGTTGAAAAATATGTTAAGCTGCTTGATATATTGGTTATGTATGAATAATATGCTATGACATTTGTAATGTCATATATGTGTTAAATACATTGTGAAAAGCCATTGATAATGGCTAAATTGTGTAAAATGTGAAATATGTGTATTATGTGAAAATGGCCCAAAGTGTTTGGGTAATACCATTTGTTGTGTATGCATTAAGTGTATTGTTAAAAACCCATTGGTATTGGCTAGATTACATTAAATGTGATTAATATGTGAATTATGTAGAAATACCTAAAGTAATTGGGTAATGTGTAGTAAATACAAAAATGTGGTATAATGTAATAAGATATGTGGAAACATAATGAAATGAATTGATATCGATATAAATGAGAAAAATAAGAAAAATAAAATAAGTGAGAAAAGGATGAGAAAATAAGACAATGTGTCTAGTTTGATTAAGTGACAATGAGAAAGAGATTGATAATGAGAAATGTGAATAACTGTGTGCCTAGTATGTTATTCAATTTTTAGAGTTTTGTGTTTGGCGGCATGCCTATGATTGGCCTTCGGGCTAGACGCTAGGCGTCATTGTAAAAATAATTTTGAGGTGAAAAGACCAGGTCGTAAGCCTCAGAAATAAGTCCTTGAAACTGGGCTGGGTGAAAAGACCGAGTCGTAAGCTTAGACCTAGTTGGACTATTACATTGATATTTTGCCTTCTTGGTTAGACACATGGTGTCATTATAGACCAAAACAGTAACTCTGGAATTTGAATAATATATTAGTTATCTTTGGGCCCTTGCTTGTGTTTGTTTTTATGCGAATTGTGGATTGTGAAATATTTGAAAAGTATGAGAAAAATGAAATGATGTGATATCTATATGCATTGTGCATTGGCATTGCATTTAAGTTCTATTATTATCAAGTTTGTATCGCTAAACTTTTGGCTTAGCGCAATTGTTTACATCGCACAGATGACAGGGCAGTTTCGGTTGAGCTGGAGAGTTCTTCTAGACCAGGTCGAGTCTAGACTTGTGGTTGTACTTGTAGAGTGTATATCAAAATCAGAAATATTGTCAACAGCATGTATATATATTATGTTATTGTATACTTTGGGTATTATGCATATTATATCATATTTTTGAATTTTATGTATTGTAAACTATAAAAAATATTTGGGTTATGTTATTTGAAATGGGGGTTTAAATGTATTCTAAATTATATATATATATATAAATGTCTGAGAAACTTGGTGAAATTGAGGAGTATGGGTGAAATGGTGATTTGAAATTATTTGGGAGTGTTTTCTGATGCAGATTGTGTTTTGCTAAATTTTGGGATGTTCAAATTACAGACAAAACTCTGACAAATTTTTTCCAGAGATTTCATATAAAATGTTTATTTTGAGTTCCTATAACAAGTAAAGAATATTTATATATTATTTAATTTTATATATTTAGTATTTGAAATTTTTAATCAGAAATATAGACATTTTTATTAAACCGGGTCGTGATATTTTTATACCATATATGCATATTCTACATATACTGGGTATGTGTATTATACATGTATAGGGTATAAGGGTGTTACATTTATTTTGGTATCAGAGCCTAGGTTTGAGGTTCTCGACCTAGGTGGGTTGATAGAGAGAAAAAATGAGAGATTTGAAAATAGTTTTCAATTGTAATACATGCATTAGCACTGACAGTTTTATGATATCAGATATAGTAATTTCTACTGTGTTTGTTGATATAGGTAGTTATGGCGTCTCAGACGCATCAGTCTGCAGAGGGTGGTGCAGAAAGTGTGGCTCCTGATGAGGGTAGAGATGGAGCTAGAGTTGTGTCTGCAAGTGAAGTGTCTGTTTCTGTGTCTGTGAGACCAGCAGCTGATGAGATCCCACCTAGCTGGGTACGAAATATGGTAGATGTAACACCCTTATACCCTATATACGTACAATACATATTTTCAGCATATATAAAATATGCATATATGGTATAAAAATATCACAGACCGGTTTAATAAAAAATTTTCACATTTCCAACTTAAAATTTCATATTCTAAATATATAAAAATTACTCAACCTGCAAAAAAAAAAAAAAAAAAAAAACACTCCCAAATAATTTCCAATCACCATCTCAACCATGCTTCTCAATTTCACCAAGTTTCTCAAACATTTATATATATAGATATGTATAATTTAAATCACACTTACTCTCCCATTTCAAATACATCGACCCAAACATTCTTTATAATATACAATACATAAAATCTAAAACATAATATATTATGCATAAAACTAAAAAATGTACAATAACATAAAAATATATACATGCTGCTGGCAGTGTTTCTGATCTCGATAGCAACTTAACAAGCTCAACTGCAAATCTAGACCCGACCTGGTCTAGAAGAACTCTCTGGCTCAGCTGAGTCTACCCAGTCACCTGCGCAATGGAAATAATCGAGCTAAGCCAAAGCCTAGTGGTACAAACTCTGATAATAACAATATAACTCAATGCAATACCAATGCACAATGCATATAGATGTCACATCATTCCACTTTCTTATATTTTTTAAATATTTTATAATCACAACTCATAACATTATATTGCTCAGTTGTATCACAATTCATATTTTATATTAAAACAAAGATAAGCATGGGCCCAAAAAGGATCTAACATGCTATTTAAATTTCAGAGTTACTGCTTTAGTCCATAATGACACAATGTGTCTAGCCTCGTATGCAATATATCCATGGATAATGTAACAGCCCCAGTCTCTTGGACCTCAACCCGGCTAGACCCTTAGGCCCCAGTATCTTGGTCCTCAACCCGACTAGACTACTACAGTTTTTGAGGCTTACGACCCAGTCTTTTCACCCCAAAAATATCATATTTATCAACTGGACTGGCTTACGACCCAGTCTTTTCACCATTCCAGCGTTTAACCCGAAGGCAATCATAGGCATGCCGCCAAATTCAGAACTTTGAAAATTGAATAACATACTAGACACACAATTTATTCATTTTTCTCATTATTAATCTCTCACTTTGTCGCATATTCAATCTAGGCACATTGCCTTATTTTCATATTTTTTTCTCACTTTTCTCATTTTTCACATCTTTCTCATTTTAATCAATATCAATTCATTTCATTATTCCACATATCTCATTTTAACATTCACAACACATTACCCAATTACTTTGGGTATTTTCACATAATATGCATATTTTACATTTTACACAATTTAGCCATTATCAATGGCTTTTCACAATGCATTTGACACATATATGACATTACAAATGTCATAGCACATTATTCATACACAATCAATGAACCAAGTAGCTTAACACATTTTTCAACCAAAATGTGTTTAAGTCCAAATGTTATGCAAATATAAACATTATATTCAAAGTTT
Source organism: Garcia nutans (assembly GCA_947685225.1). Classification (NCBI taxonomy): domain Eukaryota; kingdom Viridiplantae; phylum Streptophyta; class Magnoliopsida; order Malpighiales; family Euphorbiaceae; genus Garcia; species Garcia nutans. Next base: position 5,510,038 of record CANTUV010000024.1, on the reverse strand, counting down.
GTACATACCTCCACTAACAACCCAAAGAAAGCTTAAAACAACCTCCAATCCAATCTTTTCAACTTACCCTTCACCACTTGGATGAAGCAAATCAACCTCCCTCAAAGCTAAAACTATATGTGATAACAAATAATCATTTAGTATCACATTTAATGGCATTTCCAATATTAAACCATAATTACACATCACTCCTACAAATTTCCAAAAATTTAGCATTTCCTTACTTCAACATTAGAATTTCATTCTACTACAATTAAATTAGTGTTTTAAGTTTATTTATATTATTAAAAACATATTTCAATACATTTAAATCATTTACATTATAAAAATACACTCTTATACAGAAAATCTCAAAAATGGCATAACCTTTCCCCATTGAAGGTTTTCCATTCCAACACAATCTATTACTCATTCCAAGCTTATATTCATCACTTTTAACACTAAACAACAAGCTTAAACAAATAAAATCACACAATTCAACCACTTTAGAAAATCACTTTTACAAAACCCTAAATCTCCACTTCCATTCTCAAACTCCAACCCAACACCACCAAATCCAATATTTGACTTTAAAATACTTGTTTTTGAATTATTTTATTAATTTTGAATTTATAAGATTTAATTACTAAAATACCCTTTTCTTTTAAAAAGTGTTAACTTTTATATATGTTATTTATATTTTGCATATATATCACATATATATTTCACTTTTTCATTTAAAATCCCTTCAATTTTCATTTAAAACCATTAATTTAATCTATCCTTTTAAATTATAATTTATTTTATCCAAATTTCTAAAAATTAGAAATTTTCAAAAAGTTTAGGATGTTACAATTCTCTCCCCCTAAAACAAATTTCGTACTCGAAATTACCTGTCCTCAAGTCTGGAACAAATGGGGAAACTGACTCTGCATCGCCTGCTCACTTTCCCAGGTCGTCTCCTCAGTGACATGATTCTTCCAAAGGACTTTCACAAGTGGCACCCTCTTATTCCTCAATTCTTTAACCTCTCGTGCCAAAATCACCATTGGTTCTTCCTCATAAGTCAGATCTGGACTCACCTCAATGGACTCCACTGACAAGATATGAGATGGGTCAGACCTATATCTCCGAAGTATTGAGACATGGAAAATATTATGTATTCGATCCAAATTAGGCGGCAAAGCTAGTCTATAAGCCACTGGACCAACTCTCTCCAACACCTCATATGGTCCTATGAAATGAGGACTCAACTTTCCTTTGCGGCCAAATCTCAAAATTTTCTTCCATGGAAACACTTTCAGAAATACTTTATCTCCCACACCAAACTCTATGTCTCTTCTCTTTAAATCTGAATAGGATTTCTGTCGGTCTGAAATTGCTTTCACACAGCCCTGATCACCTTCACTTTCTCCTCAGTTTCCTTAATCAAATCGGGACCAACTAATTTATCTTCTCTAACTTCATCCCAATACAAAGGTGTCCTGCATCTCCTGCCATATAAAATCCTCATAAAGAGTCATCCCAATACTCGACTGATGACTGTTGTTATAAGCAAAGTCAATTAATGGCAAAAATCTGTCCCAATTCCTACTAAAATCAATGATACAGCTCCTCAACATATCCTCTAGAATCTGTATCACTCTCTCTCACTTTCCATCTGTCTGAGGATGGAAAGCAGTACTAAAATGCAATCGAGAACCCAAAGTATCATGCAAACTCTTCCAAAACCTCAAAGTAAACCAGGGATCTCGATCTGATATCAAAGAAACTGGGGCTCCATGTAACCTAACTATCTCATTAATATACAGCTCAGCCAACCTCTCAAGAGAATAATCCATCCGAATTGGAAGAAAATGAGCTGTCTTCGTCATCCGATCAACTATCACCCAGATTGTATCATGCTTCTTCTGAGTCAAAGGTAGTCCATTCACAAAATCCGTTATCACTCGCTTCCATTTCCACTCTGGCATTGATAAAGGTTGGAGCAATCCTAAAGGAACTTGGTGCTCAGCCTTCACCTTTTGGCAAGTGAGACATCTGGATACAAACTCTACCATGTCCCTCGTCATACCTGACCACCAATAATGTCGCTTCAAGTCCTGATACATCTTGGTACTCCCAGGGTGCATAGCAAAAAGTGACTGATGTGCTTCCTCTAATATCATTCTTTTCAATTTTGTATCATCAGGAATACACAATCTATCTCTGTACCATAGACTGGCATCATCCCTCACATAAAAGTCTTGATTACAAATTAACACAATTTTCTGAATTCACTCATCTGCCAACTGAGCCTCCCTAATATGATCCAACAAGACTGGTCTCAACTACAACTGAGCCATCAGAGTACCATCATAAGAAGATTCAAATCTAGCATACAACGCTCTCAACTCAACAAGCAACGATAGCGAATAAGCAGTCAAACCTGCCAAAGACTTTTGACTCAAGGCATCAGCAACAACATTTGCCTTACTAGGATGATAATCAATCAAACAGTCGTAGTCTTTAATCAACTCTAACCACTGTCTCTGTCGAAGATTTAGCTCTCTCTGAACACCCAGATATTTCAAACTCTTGTGATTCGTATAAATGAAACACTTTTCCCCATACAAATAATGCCACAAAATCTTCAAGGCAAAAACTATTGCCGCTAATTCCAAATCATGCGTCGGATAATTCAGCTTATGCGGTTTCAACTATCAAGAGGCATAAGCAATGACTCTACCCTTTTGCATCAGAACACAGCCTAAATCACTGTATGAAGCATCACTGTATATCACATATGGTTTACCTTCCATAGGCAGGGTAAGGACAGGAGCCTGAGTCAACATCTCCCTCAGCTGCTCAAAACTCGCCTGACACCGATCAGTCCACATAAATTTAACTCCTTTTCCGAAGTAATATGGTGAGTGGTGTAGCTATTATAGAAAAATCCTTCACAAATTGACAATAATAGATACCAATCCCAGAAAACTTCTAACCTCTGTCATAGTCTTCGGTGGACTCCAATTCAAGATAGCCTCAATTTTACTCAGATCAACTCTAATACCCTCTGCCAAAACCACATGACCAAGAAAACCTACCTGAACAAGCCAGAACTCACACTTAAACAGCTTAGCATAAACTGCTTGTCTCTTAGAGTCTGCAATACGATCCGCAAATGTCTATCATGATCCTCCTCATTACGCGAATACACCAAGATGTCATCAATGAAGACTACCACAAACTGATCCAAAAATGGTCTGCATACCCTATTCATCAAATCCATAAAAGTTGCTGGTGCATTCATCAATCCAAAGGGCATCACCAAAAACTCATAATGCCATACCTCATATGAAAAGTTATCTTGGGTACATCCACATCTTTGACTCTCAACTAATGGTACCCTGATCTCAGATCAATCTTAGAGAATACTGCTGCTCCCTTCAACTGAACAAAGAGATCATCTATCCGAGACAAAGGATATTTGTTCTTGATGGTCACCTTATTCAACTGCCTATAATCAATACACAATCTCATGGTGCCATCCTTTTTCTTCACAAATAACACAGGCGCTCCCCATGGGGATACACTAGGGCGGATAAACCCTTTATCCAATAACTCCTACAACTGCACCTTCAACTCTCTCAACTCAGCAGGTGCCATCCAATAAGGAGTAATAGAGATAAGAGTGGTACTAGGCAACAAATCGATACCAAACTCCACTTATCTCTCAGGAGGTACCCCTGGCAACTCATTAGGGAAAATATCTGGAAACTCGACTACTGTGGGTATACTTTCAAGTAGGGATCCTACTACTCTAGTATCTACAACATGAGCAAGATAAGCCTCACATCCCTTCCGAATCATCGTCCCAGATGAAACAGTTGAAATAAACATAGATGAAAGATACCTTTGCTCACCAGATACCATCACATCCCTACCATCATGTGTTCTCAAAGTAACACATTTCTTCTGACAGTCTACCACAGCCCCATGTTTGGATAACCAATCCATGCCTAAAATTAGATCATATTCCCTGAAAGGCATCTCAATCAGGTTACCGAGAAACTCCTCATCCTGAACAACAACTAGATTCTCTCGGTGCGCCTTACTCACCACAACACTATACCCTAAAGGATTTGTGACCAAAACATCAAATCCTAGGGACTCATAATGCAATTTAGTCACAGAAAAAATAGATGCACTTATGTATGAATGTATAGATCTAGGATCTAATAGAGCAAGGACTGAAATACTAAATAAAGAAAATGTACCCGCAATGACGCTAAAGCATCTGACTGCCTTTGCATCACATAAACCCGCTGAGATGGCCCAGCCTCATCTGGCCTACTGCCTCCGTATTTAGAGCCTCCTCTCTGACTAAACCCAGGTCAACCACCTCTACTAAAACCTCTGCTACCACAACCCACTCTGACACTAGGTCGAGCAGCTGTAGTATCTACCTGCCTACCCTCTGGTGGCTCGAGATAATCTCTGATAAAATGGTCTGATGACCCACATCTAAAACACACTCCCGAAGCACCTCTCCACCAGCAGACACCTCTGTGTACTCTACCATAATGAACGCAAGTAGGTGGAGTAGGTCTCTGAGCCACTGGAGTCGGAGAAATAGCCACTAAAACTGCAGGTCTCTGTCTTTGTCTCTGCTGCTGTACTGACCTGCCCAACTGCCCCTGACTCCTACTAAACCTCTAAAAATGCCCCCTTCGTCCTCTCTTCACTGATGAAGACCCTGACTCACTCTGGGGTCTCCTAACTCTGGTCTCCTCAACCCTGGCAGCTGCTGCAAGACTCTGTGTCCTCTCAATACTCCTGGCAGCTGCAACCAACTGAAAAAAATTCTGATGCTCAGAGCCTACAATGATGCAAATGATAAAGGGTCTCAGTCCCTCCTCAAACCTCCTGCACCTGTCAAACTCGTTAGAAATGATCCCACTAGCATAGTGACTCAACCGGATAAACTCAATCTCATACTCGGTCACTTTCCTAGTATCCTGTCTCAGACTCAAGAACTCCATTTTCTTTGCATCTTTATACTCTCTCAAAGTATACTTCTGCTCAAATTCCCTTAGGAAATCATCATAGGTCAGGACTGGTGGATCATCCAGAGCATGTGGAACCGTCTTTCACCAATCATATGCATCTCTTTGCAGAAGAGATCTGACATAATCAAACTTCTCTTCTAGACTAGCCTGTAATAGAATGAATACCCTCTGAACCCGGTCTGGCCACTGCTCTGCTACAGCAGGATCTGTAGTACCAAAAAAGTCATCAGCCCCATACTTTCTCAGTTTATCATACTGTCTCACCAGCAACTGCGGCTGCAGCTGTGGCTGTGCCGGCTGCGGAACTGAAGCCTGCCTCAACAACTCTACCATAAACCATACCCAGCCAGGCGAAATCTCATCAACTGTTGGTCTCACAGCCACAGAAACAGACGCCGCACCAGCAGATACAACTCTAGCTCAATCTCTACCCTCATCTGGAGCACACTCTCTACACTACCCTCAGTAGCCTGATGCGGCCGAGACGCCATAATTACCTATATCTGCAAATAAAGAAGAAAAAACTACCAGTGCCAATGCATGTATTACAATTAAAAACTATTTTTTAAATCTCCCATTTTCTCTCTCTATCATCCCACCTAGGTCGAGAACCTTAAACCTAGGCTCTGATACCAAAACAAATATAACACCCTTATACCCTATATACGTACAATACATATTTTCAGCATATGTAAAAAATGAATATACGGTAAAAAAATATCACATACCGGTTTAATAAAAAATTTTCACATTTCCAATTTAAAATTTCAAATTCTAAATATATAAAAATTAAATAGAATAAAAATATTCTTTACTTGTTATAAGAACCCAAAATAAATAATATATATAAAAATCTCTGAGAAATATTCACTTGAGGTTTTGTCTGCAATTTGGACATCCCAAAATTTAGCAATTACTCAACCTGCAATAAAGAAAATACTCCCAAATAATTTTCAATGACCATCTCAACCATACTTCTCAATTTTGGCAAGTTTCTCAAATATTTATATATATAGATATATATAATTTAAATCACATTTACTCTCCCATTTCAAATACATTGACCCAAACATTCTTTATATATAATACATAAAATCCAAAACATAATATATTATGCATAAAACTAAAAAATGTACAATAATATAAAAATATATACATGCTGCTGGCAGTGTTTCTAATCTCGATAGCAACTCAACAAGCTCAACTACAAGTCTAGACCTGACCTAGTCTAGAAGAACTCTCTGGCTCAGCTGGGTCTACCCTGTCACCTGCACGATGGAAACAATCGCGCTAAGCCGAAGCCTAGTGGTACAAACTTTGATAATAACAATATAACTCAATGTAATACCAATGCACAATTCATATAGATATCACATCATTCCACTTTCTTATATTTTTCAAATATTTCATAATCACAACTCATAACATTTTGTTGCTCAATTGTATCACAATTCATATTTTAAATTAAAACAAAGACAAGCATGGGCCCAAAAAGGATCTAATATGCTATTCAAATTTCAGAGTTACTGCTTTGGTCCATAATGACACCATGTGTCTAGCCCCGTAAGCAATATATTCATGGATAATGTAACAGCCCCAGTCTCTTGGACCTCAACCCGGCTAGACCCTTAGGCCCCAGTATCTTGGTCCTCAACTCGGCTAGACTGCTACAGTTTTTGAGGCTTACGACCCAGTCTTTTCACCCTAAAAACATCATATTTATCAGTTGACCTGGCTTACGACCCAGTCTTTTCACCAATCCAGCATTTAGCCCGTAGGCAATCATAGGCATGCCACCAAACCCAGAACTTTGAAAATTGAATAACAAACTAGACATGCAATTTATTCATTTTTCTCATTATTAATCTCTTTCTCTTTGTCACATATTCAATATAGACTCATTGCCTTATTTTCACTTTTTTTTCTCACTTTTCTTAATTTTCACATCTTTCTCATTTTAATCAATATCAATTCATTTCGTTATTCCACATATCTCGTTTTTGCATTCACAACACATTACCCAATTACTTTGGGTATTTTCACATAATATGCATATTTTACATTTTACACAATTTAGCCATTATCAATGGCTTTTCACAATGCATTTAACACATATATGACATTACAAATGCCATAGCACATTATTCATACACAATCAATGAACCAAGTAGCTTAACACATTTTCCAACCAAAATGTGTTAAGTCCAAATGTTATGCAAATATAAACATTATATTCAAAGTTTGTACATACCTCCACTAACAACCCAAAGCAAGCTTAAAACAACCTCCAATCCAATCTTTCCAACTTGGCCTTCACCACTTGGATGAAGCAAATCAACCTCCCTCAAAGTCTAAACCAAATGTGATAACAAATAATCATTTAGTATCACATTTAATGGCATTTCAAACATTAAACCATAATTACACATCACTCCTATAAATTTCCAAAAATTTAGCATTTCCTTACTTTAACATTAGAATTCCATTCTACTACAATTAAATTAGTGTTTTAAGTTTATTTATATTATTAAAAATATATTTTAATACATTTAAATAATTTACATTATAAAAATACACGCTTATACACAAAATCTCAAAAATGGCATAACCTTCCCCCATTGAAGGTTTTCCACTCCAACACAATTCATTACTCATTCCAAGCATATATTCATCACTTTTAACACTAAACAACATGCTTAAACAAATAAAATCACACAATTCAACCACTTTGAAAAATCACTTTTCCAAAACCCTAAATCTCCACTTCCATTCTCAAACTCCAACCCAACACCACCAAATCCAATATTTGACTTTAAAATACCTGTTTTTGAATTATTTTATTAATTTTGAATTTATAAGATTTAATTACCAAATACCCTTTCCTTTTAAAAGTGTTGAGTTATATATATATTATGTATATTTTGCATATATATCACATATATATTCCACTTTTTCATTTAAAATCCCTTCATTTTTTATTTAAAACCATTATTTTAATTTATCCTTTTAAATTATAATTTATTTTATCCAATTTTTTAAAAATTAAAAATTTTCAAAAATTTTAGGATGTTACAGTAGAGTTGTTGAGGTAGGCTCCTGTTCAGTAGCCGTCGCTGTAATATCCCAATTTTTTTTTTGAAAATTTTTAATTTTTAGAAATTTAATAAAATATATTATAATTAAATTAGATAAATTAAATTAATAATTTTAAATAAAAAATGAAGGCATTTTAAATGAAAAAGTGAAATATATATGTGACATATATGTAAAATATACATAACATATAAAAGTCAACACTTTTTAAAAGAAAAGTCAAAAGTCAAAGTAAAAAAGGAAATTTTGATAATTAAATCTTAAAAATTTATATTTATTAAATTAATTTAAAAATAAATAATTTTTTGAATGAAAGAGAGATTTTTGAACTTTTAATTTATTAAATAATTAATTAAATAATTATTATAATATATATATATATGGTTATAATTAAAGGATGAAAGGTAAAAGAAAATTAAAATTAGTCTTCTTCTTCAAAAACAAATTCCATGGCCATGGGCGTGATTTTTCTTCATCCAAATACTCATTTTGACAAGAATTTTGAAGAATTAATTGAAGTTTTGGTAGATTTTCAATAGTTTAGTAAGCTTCTTTTCTTAATTTTCAATTTTCTTTGAAAGTATTGGGTATAAATGAAGCTATTTTGAATAATTATTAATGATTTTCAAGTTAAATAGGAGAAAGAATTAAGTTTGGGATGAGTTGGGTGAAGAAAGAGAATTTAGGGTTATTAAAAATTTGGATTCTTGGAATCATGTGCTTTAATTGTGTAAATTGATTCCAAATGTGTTGTTTTGATGCATAAATAAGGATTTTAAAGCCAAATATTGGATTTGGTTGTGTTTGGTTGGAGTTTGAGAATGGAAGTGTGATTTAGGGTTTTGAAAAATGATTTTTCTAAAGTTGTTGAATTGTATAATTTTATTAGTTTTAATCTTGTTTTTTTGGTGATATAAGTGATGAATATAAGTTTGAAATGATTAATGGATTATGTTGGAATGAAAAACCTTCAATGGGGGAAGGTTATACCATTTTAGGGGTTTTGTGCATAAGAGTGAGTTTTTGTAATGTAAATGGTTTAATTGTATTAAAATATATTTTTAATAATATAATAAGCTTAATATATTAAAATGAATGGCCTAGTATGAGAATCCAAAGTTAAAGTGAGGTTAGCCTTAAATTTTGGATTTTTGCTTGGATGGGGTTTAATTATGGTTTAATATTGAAAATACCATTAAATTTGATACTAAATTATTATTTGCTATCACATTTGGTTTAGGCATTGTAGGAGATTGATTTGCTTCATCCAAGTGGTGAAGGGAAAGTTGGAAGGATAGGATTGGAGGTTTTTTTAAGCTTGTTTTGGTTGCTATTTGAGGTAAGTACAAACTTTGAATACATTGGTTATGTTTGCATTACATTTGGGCTTAACACATTTTGGTTGAAAAAAGTATTAAGCTACTTGATACAGTGATTATGTATGAATAATGTGATATGACATTTGTAATGTCATATATTTGTTAAATGCATTGTGAAAAGCCATTGATAATGGCTAAATTGTGTAAAATGTGAAATATGTGAAATATGTAGAAATACCCAAAGTAAGTGGGTAATGTGTTGTAAATGCAAAAATGTGGTATAATGTAATGACATATGTAGAAACATAATGAAATGAATTGATATTAATATAAATTTGAAATATAAATAAATTGTGTGCCTAGTATGTTATTCAATTTTCAGAGTTCTGTGTTTGGCGGCATGCCTATGATTTGCCTACAGGTTAGACGCTGGACGTCACTGTAAAAATATTTTTGAGGTGAAATAACCGGATCATTAGCTCATACCTAATTGGATTATTACATTGATGTATTGCCTATGGGGCTAGACAGATGGTGTCATTATCTTCTAGTCAGACATCTGTTTATGTGCCTATGAGACCAGCAGCTGATGAGATTCCGCTTGGCTTGGTACAATATATGGTAGAGTTGTTAAGGCAGGCTCCAGTTCAGCAGCCACCGCCACAGTTGCCGGTGTGGAAGTATGATAAGCTGAGAAAGTTTGGAGCTGAGGACTTCATTGGTACTACAGACCCTGCTGTAGCAGAGTAGTGGCTAGATAGGGTCTAGAGAGTATTTATCCAGCTGCAGGCCAATCCAGAGGAGTAGTTTGATTATGCTAGATCTTTATTGCAGAGGGATTCCTATGATTAGTGGAAGACGGCTCCACATGCTTTAGCTGATCCACCGGTTCTGACTTGAGATGATTTTTTGCAGGAATTTGAGCAGAAGTATACTTCGAGGGAGTATAAGGATGTAAAGAAGATGGAGTTTCTGAGTCTGAGACAGGATACCGGGACAGTGACAGAGTATGAGATCGAGTTTATCCGGTTGAGTCATTATGCTGGTGGGATCATTTCTGATGAGATTGACAGGTGCAAAAAGTTTGAGGAGGGACTGAGACCCTCTATCATATGTATCATAGCAGGCTTTTATTATCAAGATTTTTCTCAGTTGGTTGTAGCTGCCAGGAGTGTAAAGAGAGCACAGAGTCTTGCAGCAGCTGCCAGGGTTGAGGAGACCAGAGCTAGGAGATCCCAGAGTGAGGCAAGGTCTTCATCAGTGAAGAGAGACCGAGGGAGATATTTTCAAAGGTTCAGTACGAGCTAGGGGCGGTTTAGCAGGTCAGTACAGCAGTAGAGACAGAGACAAAAACCTGTAGTTTCAGTGGCTAGTGCACCGACCCCATTGGTTCAGAGGTCTGCTCCACCTACTTGCGTTCATTATGGTAAAGCACACGGAGGAGTCTGCTGGTGGAGAAGTACTTCGGGAGTGTGTTTTAGATGTTGATCATCAGACCATTTTATCAGAGATTGTCCAGAGCCACCAGAGGATAGACAGGCAGATACTGCAGCTTCTCGACCTAGTGTCAGAAGGGGTCGTGGTGGCAGAGGTTGGTACAGGTGGTCAATTTAGGACTAGTCAGAGAGGAGGTTCTACAGCCGGAGGTAGTAGACCAGATGAGGCAGGACCATCACAACGGGTTTATGTGATACAGAGGCAATCGAATGCTTCAGCTGTTATTGCTAATACTTTTATTAGACCCTAGGCCGACTCATTCTCACATCTGTGTATCCATCTTGCCTGTGAGTGATTTGTATTCTGAGTCCTTAGGATTTGATGTTTTGGTCACAAATCCTTTAGGGCATAGTGTTGTGGTGAGCAGGGTGCACCGAGATAGTCCAGTTATTGTTCAAGATGAGGAGTTTTTTTTGTGACCTGAGTGAGATGCCTTTCAAGGAGTATGATATGATTTTAGGCATGGATTGGTTATCCAGGCATGGGGCGATGGTAGATTGTCAGAAGAAATGTGTTACTTTGAGAACACGTGATGGTAGGGATGTGATGGTATCTAGTGAGCAGAGGTATCTTTCATCCATGTTTGTTTTAGTTGTTTCAGTTGGGAGGATGATTCGAAAGGGATGTGAGGCTTATCTTGCTCATATTGTAGATACTAGAGTAGTGGGGCCCCAGATTGATAGTATACCCACAGTTGCCGAGTTTCCAGATGTTTTTCTTGATGAGTTATCAGGGGTACCTCTTGAGAGAGAAGTGGAGTTTGGTATCGATTTATTGCCTGGTACCACCCCGCATCTCTATTACTCCTTATCGGATGGCACTTGCTGAGTTGAGAGAGTTAAAGGTGCAGTTGCAGGAGTTATTAGAAAAAGGGTTCATCTGCCCTAGTGTGTTCCCGTAGGGAGCGTCTGTATTATTTGTGAAGAAGAAGGATGACACCTTGAGATTGTGTTTTGATTATAGGCAGTTGAATAAGGTGACCATCAAGAACAAGTATCTTTTTCCTAGGATAGATGATCTCTTTGATCAGTTGAAGGGAGTAGCAGTATTCTCTAAGATTGATCTGAGATCAAGGTACCATCAGTTGAGAGTCAGAGATGTGGATGTACCCAAGACAACTTTTTGTACGAGTTATGGGCATTATGAGTTTCTGGTGATGCCCTTTGGATTGACAAATTCACCAACAGCTTTTATGGATTTGATGAACAAGGTGTTCATACCATATTTAGATCAGTTTGTGGTGGTCTTCATTGATGACATTTTGGTGTATTCGCATAATGAGGAGGATGATGATAGGCATTTGCGGATTGTATTGCCGACTCTGAGCGAGAAGCAGTTGTATGCTAAGCTATCTAAGTGTGAGTTTTGGCTCGATCAGGTAGCTTTTCTTGGTTATGTGGTTTTAGCAGAGGGTATTAGAGTTGATCCGAGTAAGGTTGAGGCTATCTTTAATGGGAGTCCACCGAAGACTGTGACAGAGGTTAAAAGTTTTTTAGGCTTGGCATACTATTATCGTCGGTTTATGAAGGGTTTTTCTATGATAGCTACAACACTCACCAGATTGCTTTGGAAAAGAGTTAGATTTGTATGGATAGATCAGTGTCATGTGAGTTTTGAGCAGCTGAGGGAGATGTTGACTAAGGCTCCTATCCTTACCCTACCTATGGAAGGTAAACCATATGTGATATATAGTGATGCTTCACATAGTTATTTAGGTTGTATTCGGATGCGGGAGAGTAGAGTCATTACTTATGCCCCTCGTCAGTTGAAGCCACATGAGCTAAATTACCTGACTCATGATTTAGGGCTTGCAGCCATAGTTTTTGCTTTGAAGATTTGGCGGCATTACTTATATGGGGAAAAGTGTTTCATTAAATACCTGGGTGTTCAGAGAGAGTTGAATCTTTGGCAGAGATGGCGGTTAGGTTGATTAAAGACTATGACTATTTGATTAATTATCATCATGGTAATGCAATTATTGTTGCTGATGCCTTAAGTCATAAGTCTTTGGCAGGTTTGACTGCTTATTCGTTCTCATTGCTTGTAACACCCTTATACCCTATATACATACAAAACATATTTCTAGCATATGTAAAATACGCATATACAATACAAAAATGTCACAAACGGATTTACTAATTTTTTTTTACATTTCCAATTTAAAATTTCAAATTCTAAATATATAAAATTAAATAGAATATAAATATTATTTACTTGTTATAAGAACCCAAAATAAATAATATATATAAAAATCTCTAGGAAAAATTCGCCAGAGTTTTGTCTGTATTTTGGATATCCCAAAATTTAGCAATTACTCAACCTGCCAAAAAGAAAACACTCCCAATAATTTCCAATCACCTTCTCAACCACACTTCTCAATTTCACCAATTTTCTCAAACATTTATACATATAGATATATATAATTTAAAACACACTTACTCTCCTATTTCAAATACATTGACCCAAACATTTTTTATAATATATAATACGTAAAATTCAAAACATAATATATTATGCATAAAACTCAAAATGTACAATAACATAAAAATATATACATGTTGCTGGCAGTGTTTCTGATCTCGATAGCAACTCTACAAGCTCAACTACAAGTCTAGACCCGACCTGGTCTAGAAGAACTCTCTGGCTCAACTGGGTCTACCCTGTCATCTGCGCGGCGACGGAAACAATCGCGCTAAGCTGAAGCCTAGTGGTACAAACTTTCATAATAACAATATAACTCAATGCAATACCAAATGCATAATGTATATAGATGTCACATCAATCCACTTTCTTATATTTTTTTTAAATATTTCATAAGCACAACTCATAATATTATATTACTCAATTGTATCATAATTCATAATTCACATTAAAACAAAGATAAGCATGGGCCCAAAAAGGATTTAATATGCTATTCAAATTTTAGAGTTACTCCTTTGGTCCATAATGACACCATGTATCTAGCCCCGTAGATAATATATATATCCATGGATAATGCACAGCCCCAGTCTCTTGGACCTCAACCTGGCCAGACCCTTAGGCCCTAGTATCTTGGTCCTCAACCCGACTAGACTGCTACAGTTTTTGAGGCTTACGACCCAGTCTTTTCACTCCAAAAACATCATATTTATCAGCTGGCCTGGCTTACGACCCAGTCTTTTCACCATTCCAGCGTATAGCCTTAGGCAATCATAGGCATGCCGCCAAACCCAGAACTCTGAAAATTGAATAACATACTAAGCACACAATTTATTCATATTTCTCATTATTAATCTCTTTCTCATTTTTACATATTTAATCTAGGCACATTGCCTTATTTTCACTTTTTTTTTTCTCAAATTTCTCATTTTTCACATCTTTCTCATCTTTTTCATTTTTCTCATTTTTATCAATATCAATTCATTTCATTATTACATATATCTCATTTTTGCATTCACAACACATTACCCAATTACTTTGGGTATTTTCACATAATATGCATATTTCACATGTTACACAAATTAACCATTATCAATGGCTTTTCACAATGCATTTAACACATATATGACATTACAAATGTCATAGCATATTATTCATACACAATCAATGAACCAAGTAGCTTAACATATTTTTCAACCAAAATGTTTTAAGTCCAAATATTATGCAAATATAGACATTATATTCAAAGTTTGTACATACATCCACTAGCAACCCAAAGCAAGCTAAAAAAAAAAATCTTCAATCCAATGTTTCTAACTTGCCCTTCACCACTTGGATGAAGAAAATCAATCTACCTCAATGCCTGAACCAAATGTGATAGCAAATAATCATTTAGTATCACATTTAATGGCATTTCCAACATTAAATCATAATTACACATCACTCCTACAAATTTTCAAAAATTTAGCCTTTCCTTACTTCAACATTGGAATTCCATTCTACTACAATTAAATTAGTGTTTTAAGTTTATTTGTATGATTGAAAACATATTTTAATACATTTAAATAATTTACATTATAAAAATAAACTCTTATACACAAAATCTCAAAAATGGCCTAACCTTCCCCCATTGAAGGTTTTCCATTTCAACACAATCCATTACTCATTACAAGCTTATATTCATCACTTTAACACTAAACAACATGCTTAAACAAATAAAATCACACAATTCAACCACTTTGAAAAATCACTTTTCCAAAACCCTAAATCTCCACTTCCATTCTCAAACTCCAACCCAACACCACCAAATCCAATATTTGACTTTAAAATACTTGTTTATGAATCAAAACAACTCATTTGGAAATAATTTGCACAATTAAAGTTCATGTTTTCAAAACCCCAAAAATTCATAACCCTAAATTCTCTTTCTTCACCATTCTTTAACCAAACTCCATTATCACTTCAATCTAACCTTAGAATCATTGTTAACTACCCAAAATAACATCATACATACCAATTCTAATAATTATAACATCCTACATAAAAATTCAAATTCTCACATAATCTAAATTTCCAAGGAATTGAAAGAAAAGAGATGGAAACTTACTAATTTTGGTGGAAATCACCAAAAATCCACTTGAAACTTGTTAATTCCTTCAATTTATGGAGTATGGAAGAAGCAAAATCCTTGGTCATAAAACTTCCATAGAAGCCACGTTCTTGAGAAGAAGAAGAAGAAGAAGAAGAAGAAGAATATTTTTAATATTCTTTCATTTTCATCTTGTTTTTAACCACACACATATATATATTAAAATAATTTAATATTTAATTATTTTTTTAATAAATTAAAAGTCCTAATTTTCCTCTTCCATTCAAAATTAATTTATTTTTTAATTAATTTATTAATTTTGAATTTATAAGATTTAATTACCAAAATACCCTTTTCTTATAAAAAGTGTTGACTTTTGTATATGTTATATATATTTTGCATATATATCACATATATATTTCACTTTTTCATTTAAAATCCCTTGATTTTTCATTTAAAATCATTCATTTAATTTATCCTTTTAAATTATAATTTATTTTATCCAATTTTTCAAAAATTAGAAAATTTAAAAAAATTTTGGATGTTACAATTCTCTCCCCCTAAAACAAATTTCGTCCCCGAAATTACCTATCCTCAAGTCGGGAACAAATGGAGAAACTGACTCTGCATCGCCTGCTCACTTTCCCATGTCGCCTCCTCAGTGGCATGATTCCTCCAAAGGACTTTCACAAGTGGCACCCTCTTATTTCTCAATTCTTTAACCTCTCGTGCCAAAATCGCTACTAGTTCTTCCTTGTAAGTCAGATTTGGACTCACCTCAATGGACTCCACTGAAAAGATATGAGATGGTTTAGACCTGTATCTCCGAAGAATCGAGATATGGAAAGCATTATGTATTCGATCCAACTCAAGTGGCAAAGCTAGTCTATAAGCCACTGGACCAACTCTCTGCAACACCTCATATATTCCTATAAAACGAGGACTCAACTTCCCTTTGCGGCCAAATCTCAAAATATTCTTCCATGGAGACACCTTCAAAAACACTTTATCTCCCATACTGAACTCTATGTCTCTTCTCTTTAAATCTGAATAAGATTTTTGTCGGTCTGAAGCTGCTTTCAAACGACTCCGAATCACCTTCACTTTTTCCTCTGTTTCCTTAATCAAATCGGGACAAACCAGTTTACCTTCTCCAACTTCATCCCAACACAAAGGTGTCCTGCATCTCCTGCCATATAAAGTCTCATAAGGAGTCATCCCAATACTCGACTGATGACTATTGTTATAAGAAAATTCAATTAATGGTAAAAATATGTCTCAATTCCCGGCAAAATCAATGATACAGCTCCTCAACACATCCTCCAGAATCTGTATCACTCTCTCTGACTGTCCATCTATCTAAGGATGGAAAGAAGTACTAAAATGCAATCGAGAACCTAGAGCATTATGCAAACTCTTCTAATACCTCAAAGTAAACCGGGGATCTCGATCCGACACAAAAGAAACTGGGACTCCATACAACCTGACTATCTCATTGATATACAGCTCAGCCAATCTCTCAAGAGAATAATCCCTCCGAACTGGAAGAAAATGAGCTGTCTTCATCATCCGATCAACTATCACCCAGATTGCATCATGCTTCTTCTGAGTTAAAGGCAGTTCAGTCACAAAATCCATTGTCACTGGCTCCCATTTCCACTCTGGCACTGATAAAGGTTGGAGCAATCCTGAAGGAACTTGGTGCTCAGCCTTCACTTTCTGGCAAGTGAGACATCTGGATACAAACTCTGTTATGTCTCTCTTCATACTTGACCACCAATAATGTTGCTTCAAGTCTTGATACATCTTTGTACTCCCAGGGTTCATAGCAAAAAGTGACTGATGTGCTTCCTCTAATATCATTCTTTTCAATTCTGAATCATCAGGAATACACAATCTATCTCTATACCATAGACTGCCATCATCCCTCACATAAAAGTCTCGACTTTCCCCTTTCTGACAAACCAGCACAATTTTCTAAATTCTCTCATCTGCTAATTGAGCCTCCCTAATATGATCCAACAAGACTGGCCTCAACTGCAACTGAGCCATCAAAGCACCATCATCAGAAGACTCAAATCTAGCATGCAATGCTCTCAACTCAATAAGCAACGAGAGCGAATAAGTAGTCAAACCTGCCAATGATTTTCGACTCAAGGCATCAGCAACAACATTTGCCTTACCAGGATGATAATCAATCAAACAGTCATAGTCTTTAATCAACTCTAACCACTGCCTCTGTCGAAGATTCAGCTCTCTCTGAACACCCAGGTTTTTTGATCTCTTGTGATCTGTATAAATGAAACACTTTTCCCCATTCAAATAATGCCGCCAAATCTTCAAGGCAAAGACTATTGCTGCTAATTCCAAATCATGTGTTGGATAATTTAGCTCATGCGGTTTCAATTGTTAAGAGGCATAAGCAATGACTCTACCCTCCTGCATCAAAACACAACCTAAACCATTGTGTGAAGCATCACTATATATCACATATGGTTTACCTTCCATAGGCAGGGTAAGGATAGGAGCTTGAGTCAACATCTCCTTAGCTGCTCAAAACTCGCCTGACATTGATCTGTCCACACAAATTTAACTCCTTTCTGAAGTAATCTGGTGACTGGTGTAGCTATTATAGAAAAACCCTTCACAAACCGATGATAATAGCTTGCGATTCCCAGAAAACTTCTAACCTCTGTCACAGTCTTCGGTGGACTCCAATTCAAGATAGCCTCAATTTTACTCGGATCAACTCTAATACCCTCTGCTGAAACCACATGACCAAGAAAAGCTACCTGATCGAACCAGAACTCACACTTAGACAGTTTAGCATACAACTGCTTCTCTCTCAAAGTCTGCAATACGATCCGCAAATGCCTATCATGATCCTCCTCATTACGCGAATACACCAAGATGTCATCAATGAAGACTACCACAAACTGATCTAAATATGGTCTGAATACCCTGTTCATCAAATCCATAAAAGCTGCTGGTGCATTCGTCAATCCAAAGGGCATCACCAGAAACTCATAATGCCCATACCCCGTACGAAAAGCTATCTTGGGTACATCTACATCTCTGACTCTCAACTGATGGTACCCTGATCTCAGATCAATCTTAGAGAATACTGCTGCTTCCTTCTACTGATCAAAGAGATCATCTATCCAAGGCGAAGGATACTTGTTCTTGATGGCCACCTTATTCAACTGCCTATAATCAATACACAATCTCATGGTGCCATCCTTCTTCTTCACAAACAACACAGGCGCTCCCCACGGGGACATACTAGGGCTGATAAACTCTTTATCCAATAACTCCTGCAACTGCACCTTTAACTCTCTCAACTCAGCATGTGCCATCCGATAAGGGGTAATAGAGATAGGAGTGGTACTAGGCAACAAATCGATACCAAACTCAACTTCTCTCTCAGGAGGTACCCCTGACAACTCATCAAGGAAAACATCTGGAAACTCGGCAACTATGGGTATACTTTCAAGCAGGGATCCATCTACTCTAGTATCTACAACAAGAGCAAGCTAAGCCTCACATCCCTTCCAAATCATCCTCCCAGCTGAAACAGCTGAAACAAACATAGATGAAAGATACCTCTGCTCATTAGATACTATAACATCCCTACCATCCCGAGTTCTCAAAGTAACACATTTCTTCTGACACTCTACCACAGCCCCATGCTTGGATAACCAATCCATGCCCAAAATCAGATCATATTCCCTGAAAGACATCTCAATCAGGTCACAGAGAAACTCCTCATCCTGAACAACAACTGGACTATCTCGGTGCACCCTGCTCACCACAAAACTATGCCCTAAAGGATTTGTCACCAAGACATCAAATCCTAGGGACTCAGAATGCAATTCAGTCACAGGCAAGATGGATGCACTTATGTATGAATGCATAGATCCAGGATCTAATAGAGCAAGGACTGAAATACCAAATAAAGAAATGTGCCCGCAATGACGGCTGAAGCATCCGACTGCCTCTGCATCACATAAACTCGCTGAGATGGCCCAACCTCATCTGGCCTACTGCCGCTGGATGTAGAGCCTCCTCTCTGACTAAACCCAGGGCGACCACCTCTACTAAAACCTCTGCCACCACGACCCCCTCTAACATTGGGTCGAGAAGATGCAGTATCTGCCTGCCTAACCTCTAGTGGCTCAGGACAATCTTTGATAAAATAGTCTGATGACCCACATCTAAATCACACTCTGGAAGCACCTCTCCACCAGCAGACACCTTCGTGTATTCTACCACAATGAACGCACGTAGGTGGAGTAGGTCTCTAAGCCACTGGAGTCGGAGCACTAGCCACTAAAATTGCAGGTCTCTATCTCTGCTACTGTACTGACCTGCCAAACTGCCCCTGACTCCTACTAAACCTCTGAAAATGTCCCCCTCGGCCTCTCTTCACTGTTGAAGACCCTGCCTCACTCCAAGGTCTCCTAACTCTGGTCTCCTCAACCCTGGTAGCTATTGTAAGACTCTGCGCCCTCTCAACACTCCTGGAAGCTGCAAATAACTGGGAGAAATCCTGATACTAAGAGCCTGCAATGATGAACTTGTTAGAGGGTCTCAGTCCCTCCTCAAACCTCCTACACCTGTCAAAATCGCCAGAATTAATCCCTCCAGCATATTGACTCAACCGAATAAACTCGATCTCATACTCGGTCACTGTCCTGGTATCCTGTCTCAGACTCAAGAATTTCATCTTCTTTGCATCTTTATACTCTCTCAAAGTATACTTCTGCTCAAATTCCCGCAGGAAATCATCATAGGTCAGGACTGGTGGATCATCCAAAGCATGAGGAACCATCTTCCACCAATCATATGCATCTCTCTGTAGAAGAGATCTGGAATAATCAAACTTCTCTTCTGGACTAGCCTGTAACTGAATAAATATCCTCTGAACCCGGTCTAGCCACTGCTCTGCTACAGCAGGATCTGTAGTACCAACAAAGTCCTCAGCCCCATACTTTCTTAATTTATTATACTGCCTCACCGGCAATTGTGGCTATGACTATGGCTGTGGCGGCTGCGGAACTGGAGCCTGCCTCAATAACTCTACCATATGCCATACCCAGCCAGGCGGAACCTCATTAGCTGCTGGTCTCACAGGCACAGAAACAGATACCTCACCAGCAGATACAACTCTAGCTCCATCTCTACCCTCATTTGAAGCCACACTCTCTACACTACCCTCAGCAGCTTGATGCGATCGAGACGCCATAACTACCTATATCTGCAAACAAAGCAGAAAATACTATATCAGAGATCAGAAACTGCCAGTGCCAATGCATATATTACAATTAAAAACTATTTTTCAAATCCCCCATTTTCTCTCTCTATCATCCCACCAAGGTCGAGAAAATCAAACCTAGGCTCTGATACCAAAACAAATGTAACACCCTTATACCCTATATACGTACAAAACATATTTCTAGCATATGTAAAATACGCATATACGGTATAAAAATGTCACAGACGGATTTACTAATTTTTCTTTTTACATTTCCAATTTAAAATTTCAAATTCTAAATATATAAAAATTAAATAGAATATAAATATTATTTACTTGTTATAATAACCCAAAATAAATAATATATATAAAAATCTCTAGGAAAAATTCGCCAGAGTTTTGTCTGTATTTTGGATATCCCAAAATTTAGCAATTACTCAACCTGCAAAAAAGAAAACACTCCCAATAATTTCCAATCACCCTATCAACCATACTTCTCAATTTCACCAATTTTCTCAAACATTTATACATATAGATATATATAATTTAAAACACACTTACTCTCCCATTTCAAATACATTGACCCAAACATTCTTTATAATATACAATAAGTAAAATTCAAAATATAATATATTATGCATAAAACTCAAAATGTACAATAACATAAAAATATATACATGTTGCTGGCAGTGTTTCTGATCTCGATAGCAACTCTACAAGCTCAACTATAAGTCTAGACCCGACCTGGTCTAGAAGAACTCTCTGGCTCAACTGGGTCTACCCTGTCACCTGCACGACGGAAACAATCGCTCTAAGCCGAAGCCTAGTGGTACAAACTTTGATAATAACAATATAACTCAATGCAATACTAAATGCATAATGCATATAGATGTCACATCAATCCACTTTCTTATATATTTTTTAAATATTTCATAAGCACAACTCATAATATTATCTTACTCAATTATATCATAATTCATAATTCACATTAAAACAAAGACAAGCATGGGCCCAAAAAGGATCTAATATGCTATTCAAATTTTAGAGTTACTCATTTGGTCCATAATGACACCATGTGTCTAGCCCCGTAGACAATATATATCCATGGATAATGTAACAGCCCCAGTCTCTTAGACCTCAACCCAGCTAGACCCTTAAGCCCCAGTATCTTTGTCCTCAACCCGGCTAGACTGTTACAGTTTTTGAGGCTTACGATCCAGTCTTTTCACCTCAAAAACATCATATTTATCAGCTGGCCTGGCTTACGACCCAATCTTTTCACCATTCCAGCGTATAGCCCGTAGGCAATCATAGGCATGCCGCCAAACCCATAACTCTAAAAATTGAATAACATACTAGGCACACAATTTATTCATATTTCTCATTATTAATCTCTTTCTCATTTTTACATATTCAATCTAGGCACATTACCTTATTTTCACATTTTTTTTCCTCAATTTTCTCAATTTTCACATCTTTCTCATTTTCTCACTTTTCTCATTTTTATCAATATCAGTTAATTTCATTATTACACATATCTCATTTTTGCATTCACAACACATTACCCAATTACTTTGGGTATTTTCACATAATATGCATATTTCACATGTTACACAAATTAGCCATTATCAATGGCTTTTCACAATGCATTTAACACATATATGACATTACAAATGTCATAGCATATTATTCATACACAATCAATGAACCAAGTAGCTTAACATATTTTTCAACCAAAATGTTTTAAGTCCAAATATTATGCAAATATAGACATTATATTCAAAGTTTGTACATACCTCCACTAGCAGCCCAAAGCAAGCTAAAAACAACCTTCAATCCAATCTTTCTAACTTCCCTTCACCACTTGGATGAAGCAAACCAATCTACCTCAATGCCTAAACCAAATGTGATAGCAAATAATCATTTAGTATCACATTTAATGACATTTCCAACATTAAATCATAATTACACATCACTCCTACAAATTTTTAAAAATTTAGCCTTTCCTTACTTCAACATTGGAATTCCATTCTACTACAATTAAATTAGTGTTTTAGGTTTATTTATATTATTAAAAACATATTTTAATACATTTAAATCATTTACATTATAAAAATACACTCTTATACACAAAATCTCAAAAATGGCCTAACCTTCCCCCATTGAAGGTTTTCCATTCCAACACAATCCATTACTCATTCCAAGCATATATTCATCACTTTTAACACTAAACAGCAAGCTTAAACAAATTAAATCACACAATTAAATCACTTTGGAAAATCACTTTTCCAAAACCCTAAATCTCCACTTCCATTCTCAAACTCTAACCCAACACCACCAAATCCAATATTTGACTTTAAAATACTTGTTTATGAATCAAAACAACTCATTTGGAAATAATTTGCACAATTAAAGTTCATGTTTTCAAAACCCCAAAAATTCATAACCCTAAATTCTCTCTCTTCACCATTCTTTAACCAAACTCCATCATCACTTCAATCTAACCTTATAATCATTGTTAACTACCCAAAATAACATCATACACACAAATTCCAACAATTATAACATCCTACATAAAAATTCAAATTCTCACATAATCTAAATTTCCAAGGAATTCAAAGAAAAGAGATGGAAACTTACTAATTTTGGTGGAAATCACCAAAAATTCACTTGAAACTTGTTAATTCTATCAATTTATGGAGTATGAAAGAAGCAAAATCCTTGGTCTTCAAACTTCCATGGAAGCCACATTCTTGAGAAGAAGAAGAAGAAGAAGAATATTTTTAATATTCTTTCCTTTTCATCTTTTTTTTAACCACATATATATTAAAATAATTTAATATTTAATTATTTAATTATTTTTTTAATAAATTAAATGTCCTAATTTCCCTCTTCCATTCAAAATTAATTTGTTTTTGAATTATTTTATTAATTTTGAACTTATAAGATTTAATTACCAAAATACCTTTTCTTATAAAAAGTGTTGACTTTTGTATTTGTTATATATATTTTGCATATATATCACATATATATTTCAATTTTTCATTTAAAATCTCTTCAATTTTCATTTAAAACCATTAATTTAATTTATCCTTTTAAATTATAATTTATTTTATCTAATTTTCCAAAAATTAGAAATTTTCAAAAAAAAATTTGGATGTTACATTGCTTGTTGAGTTGAGAGCATTGCATGCTAGATTTGAGTCTTTCAATGATGGTACTTTGATGGCTCAGTTGCACTTGAGCCAGTCTTGTTGGATCATATTAGGGAGGCTCAGTTGGTAGATGAGAGAATCCAGAGGATTATGTTGGTTTTTTAGAAGGGGGAGAGTCGAGACTTTTATGTGAGGGATGATGGCAGTCTATGGTACAGAGATAGGTTGTGTATTCCTGATGATGCAAAATCGAAAAGGATGATATTAGTGGAAGCACATCAATTACTTTTTGCTATGCACCCTTGGAGTACCAAGATATATCAGAACTTGAAGCGACATTATTGGTGGTCAGGTATGAAGAGGGATTTAGCAGAGTTTATATCCAGATGTCTCACTTGCCAAAAAGTGAAGGCTGAGCACCAAGTTCATTCAGGGTTGCTCCAACCTTTATCAGTGCCTGAGTAAAAATGGGAGCGAGTGACAATGAATTTTGTGACTGGACTACCTTTGACCCAAAAGAAGCATGATGCAATCTGGGTGATATTTGATCAGATGATGAAGACAGCTTATTTTCTTCCAGTTCGGATGGATTATTCTCTTGAGAGGTTGGTTGAGCTGTATATCAGTGTGATAGTGAGGTTGCATGGAGTCCCAGTTTCTTTGGTGTCAGGTCGAGATCCTCGATTTACTTTGAGGTTTTGGAAGAGTTTGCATGATGCTTTGGGTTCTCGGTTGTATTTTAGTACTACTTTCCATCCTCAGACAGATGGGCAGTCAGAGAGATTAATACAGATTCTAGAGGATATGTTGAGGAGCTGTATCATTGATTTTACTGGGAATTGGGATAGATTTTTACCACTAATTAAGTTTGCTTATAACAATAATCATCAGTCCAGTATTGCGATGGCTCTTTATGTGACCTTGTATGGCGGGAGATGCAGGACACCTTTGTGTTGGGATGAGGTTAGAGAAGGTAAATTGGTCGGTCCCGATTTGATTAAGGAAATAGAAGAAAAAGTAAGGTGATTCAGGGTCATTTGAAAGCAGCTTCAGACCTACAGAAATCCTATTCAGATTTGAAGAGAAGAGACATAGAGTTCAGTGTGGGAGATAAAGTGTTCTTGAAGGTGTCTCCATTGAAGAAGATAAAGCGTTTCTGAAGGTGTCGAAAAGGGAAGTTGAGTCCTTGTTTCATAGGACCATATGTGATGTTGAAGAGAGTTGGTCTAGTGGTTTATAGACTAGCTTTGTCGCCTGAGTTGGATTGAAATCCTAATGTCTTCCATGTCTTGATGCTTCAGAGATACAGATCTAACCCATCTCATATCCTATCAGTGGAGTCTATTGAGGTGAGTCCAGATCTGACTTACGAGGAAGAACAAATGGCGATTTTGGCAAGAGAGGTTAAAAAATTGAGGAATAAGAGGGTGCCACTTGTGAAAGTCCTTTGGAGGAAACATGCCATTGAGGAGGCGACATGGGAGAGTGAACAGACGATGTAGAGTCAGTTTTTCCAATTTTTTCAGACTTGAGAGCAGGTAATTTCAAGGATGAAATTTATTTTAGGGGGAAGAGAATTGTAATATCCTATTTTTTAAAAAAAATTTTAATTTTTGAAAATTTGATAAAATATATTATAATTAAATTGGATAAATTAAATTAATAATTTTAAATGAAAAATGAAGGTATTTTAAATGAAAAAGTGGAATATATATGTGATATAAATATAAAATATACATAATATATAAAAGTCAACACTTTTTAAAAGGAAACTCAAAAGTCAAAGTAAAAAGGGTATTTTGGTAAGTAAATCTTAGAAATTCAAAATTATTAAATTAATTAAAAAGTAAATAATTTTTGAATGGAAGAGGGATTTTTGGACTTTTAATTTATTAAATAAATAATTAAATAAATAATTATTAAATTATTATAATATATATATATATATATATATATGGTTATAATTAAAGGATGAAAGGAAAGAGAAAATTAAAATTAAAATTAGTCTTCTTCTTCTTCTTCTTCAAAAAAAAAAAATGAAATTCCATGGCCATGGGAGTGATTTTTTGTCATCCAAATACTCATTTTGACAAGAATTTTCAAGAATTAATTGATGTTTTGGTGGATTTCCAATAGGTTAGTAAGTTTCTTTTCTTAATTTTTGATTTTCTATGAATGTATGAATATGTGGATTTTAAAATTTTCTATTAGCATGATTTAATTGTTTAATTGGGTATGAATGAAGCTATTTTGATAAATTATTAATGATTTTAAAGTCAAATGGAAGAAAATTAAGTTTGGGATGAGTTGGGTGAAGAGAGAATTTAGGGTTATGGAAAATTTGGATTCTTAGAATCATGTGTTTTAATTAAGAAAATTGATTCCAAATGTGTTGTTTTGATGCATAAACAAGGATTTTAAAGTCAAATATTGGATTTGGTTGTGTTTGGTTAGAGTTTGAGAATGGAAGTGTGATTTAGGACTTTGGAAAATAATTTTTCCAAAGTTGTTGAACTGTATAATTTTATTGGTTTAATCTTGTTATTGGTGATATAAGTGATGAATATAAGCTTGAAATGATTAATGGATTATGTTGGAATGAAAAACCTTCAATGGAGAAGGTTATGCCATTTTAGGGTTTTGTGTATAAGAGTGTATTTTTATAATGTAAATGGTTTAAATGTATTAAAAAATATTTTAATAATATAAATAAGCTTAATATATTAAAATGAATGGCCTAGTATGGGAATCCAAAGTTAAAGTGAGATTAGCCTTAAATTTTGGAGTTTTGCTTGGATGGGGTTTAATTATGCTTTAATATTGAAAATGTCATTAAATGTGATACTAAATTATTACTTGCTATCACATTTGGTTTAGGCATTGAGGGAGGTTTATTTGCTTCATCCAAGTGGTGAAGGACAAGTTGGAAGGATAGGATTAGAGGTTGTTTTAAGCTTGTTTTGGTTGCTATTGAGGTAAGTACAAATTTTGACTACCTTGGTTATGTTTGCATGACATTTGGGCTTAACAAATTTTGGTTGAAAAATATGTTAAGCTACTTGATGCATTGATTATGTATGAATAATGTGCTATGACATTTGTAATGTTATATATTTGTTAAATGCATTGTGAAAAGCCATTGATAATGGCTAAATTGTGTAAAATGTAAAATATGTGAATAATGTGAAAATACCCAAAGTAAGAGGGTAATGTGTTGTAAATGCAAAAATGTGGTATAATGTAATGAGATATGTAGAAATATAATTAAATGAATTGATATTGATATAAATGAGAAATATGAATAAATTGTGTGCTTAGTATGTTATTCAATTTTCAGAGTTCTGTATTTGGCGGCATGCCTATGATTTGCTTACGGGCTAGACGCTGAGCGCCACTGTAAAAATATTTTTGAGGTGAAATGATCGGGTCGTAAACTTCAAAAACAAGTTCTTGAAGCTAGGCTGAGTGAAATGACCGGGTAGTAAGCTCAGACATAGTTGGATTATTACATTGCTATATTACCTACGGGGCTGACACATGGTGTTATTATAGACCAAAATAGTAACTCTAAAATTTGAATAGCATATTAGTTATCTTTGGGCCCATGCTTGTATTTATTTTTATGTGAATTGTGAATTTTGAAATATTTGAAAAGTATGAGAAAATGGAATGATGTGATATCCATATGGATTGTGCATTGGCATTAAATTTGAGTTTTAATGTTATCAAGTTTGTATTACTAGACTTTTGGCTTAGCGCGATTTTTTACATCACGCAGGTAACATGGTAGATTCGGCTGAGCCAGAGAGTTCTTCTAGACCAGGTCAGGTCTAGACTTGTGGTTGTGCTTGTAGAGTAGATATCAAAATTAGAAACACTGTCAGCAACATATATATATATATATTTTATGTTATTGTATATTTTGGGTATTATGCATATTATGTCATGTTTTTGGATTTTATGTACTATAAACTATAAAGAATATTTGGGTTAAATTATTTGAAATGGGGGTTTACATATGTTCTAAATTATATATATATATATAAATGTTTGAGAAACTTGGTGAAATTGAGGAGTATGGGTGAAATGGTGATTTGAAATTATTAGAAGTATTCTTTTTACAGGTTGTGTAATTGATAAATTTTGGAATATCCAAATTACAGATAAAACTCTGGCAAATTTTTTCCAGAGATTTTCATATAAAATGTTTATTTTGGGTTCCTATAACAAGTAAAGAATATTTATATACTATTTAAATTTATATATTTAGTATTTGAAATTTTAAATCAGAAATGTGAAAATTTTTATTAAACCGATTAGTGACATTTTTATACCGTATATGTATATTTTACATATGCTAGAAATATGTATTGTATGTATATAGGGTATAAGGATGTTACAGCTGCCGCCACCGCAGCCACAGTCATCGGCGTGGAAGTATAATAAGCTGAGAAAATTTGGAGCTGAGGACTCTGTTAGTACTACAGACCTTGTTGTAGTAGAGCAATGGCTAGACAAGGTCTAGAGAGTGTTTATCTAGCTACAGGCTAGTCCAGAGGAGAAGTTTGATTATGCTAGATCTCTATTGCAGAGGGATGCCTATGAGTGGTGGAAGACGGTTCCACATGCTTTAACTAATCCACCAGTTCTTACTTATGATGATTTTCTATGGGAATTTGAGCAGAAGTATACTCCGAAAGAGCATAAGGATGCAAAGAAGATGGGGTTCCTGAGTT
Organism: Garcia nutans; assembly: GCA_947685225.1. Lineage (NCBI taxonomy): Eukaryota > Viridiplantae > Streptophyta > Magnoliopsida > Malpighiales > Euphorbiaceae > Garcia > Garcia nutans. The sequence goes on along the minus strand of CANTUV010000024.1, from coordinate 5,481,447 downwards.
TGAGATAGGATACTAGGACATTGATAGAGTATGAGATCGAGTTTATCCAGTTGAGTCATTATGCTGGTGGGATCATTTTTGATGAGATTGATAGGTGCAGGAGGTTTAAGGAGGGACTAAGACCCTCTATTTTGTGTATCATAGTAAGCTCTTGGTATCAAGACTTTTCTCAATTGGTTGCAGCTGCCAGGGGTGTAGAGAGAGTACAGGGTCTTACAGCAGTTGCTAGGGTTGAAGAGACTAGAGCTAGGAGACCCCAGAGTGAGGCAGGGTCTTCATCAGTGAAGAGAGGCCGAGGGTGATATTTTCAGAGGTTTAGTAGGAGCTAGGGGCAATCTGGCAGGTCATTACAACAGCAGAGATAAAGACTTGCAGTTTCAATGGCTAGGGCTCCGAACCCAGTGGCTTAGAGGCCTGCTCCACCTACTTATGTTCATTGTGGTAAAGCACACAGAGGTGTCTGTTGGAGGAGAGGTACTTCAGGAGTGTGTTTTAGATGTGGGTCGCTAGACCATTTTATCAAAGATTGTCCAGAGCCACCAGAGGATAGACAGGTAGATACTGCAGCTTCTCGACCCAGTGTCAGAGGGGGTTGTGGTGGCAGAGGTTTTGGTAGAGGTGGTCTATCTGGGACTTGTCAGAGAGGAGGTTCTATAGTTGAAGGTAGATCAGATGAGGCAGGGCCATCACAACGGGTTTATGTGATGCAGAGGCAGCCGGATACTTCAGCTGTTATTGCTGGTACTTTTACTTTATTTGGTACTTCAATTCTTGCATTATTAGACCATGGGTCGACTCATTCTTACATCAGTGCATCCATCTTGCCTGTGAGTAATTTGTATTCTGAGTCCTTAGGATTTGATATTTTGGTCACAAATACTTTAGGGTATAGTGTTGTTGTGAGCAGGGTGCACCGAGATAGTCCAGTTGCTGTTTAGGATGAAGAGTTTCTTGGTGACATGATTGAGATGCCTTTTAGGGAGTATGATCTGTTTCTGGGCATGGATTGGTTATCCAGGCATGGCTTGTGGTAGAATGCCAGAAGAAATGTGTTACTCTGAGAATATGTGATGGTAGTTATGTGGTGGTATCTAGTGAGCAGAGACATCTTTCATCCATGTTTATTTCAGCTATTTCTGCTAGGAGGATGATTCGAAAGGGATGTGAGGCATATCTTGCTTATGTAGTAGATACTAGAGTAGTGACAGTATACCTACAGTTGTCAAGTTTCCAGATATTTTTCCTAATGAGTTGCCAGGGGTACCTCCCGAGATAAAGGTGGAGTTTGGTATTGATTTATTGCCTGGTACCATTTTTGTCTCTATTACCCCTTATCGGGTGGGACTTGCAGAGTTGTGGGAATAATCCAGGCATGACCTGTGGTAGATTGTCAGAAGAAATGTGTTACTGTGAGAACACGTGATGGTTGTTATATGGTGGTATCTAGTGAGTAGAGACATCTTTCATCCATGTTTATTTCAGCTATTTCTGCTAGGAGGATGATTTGAAAGGGATGTGAGGCATATCTTGCTTATGTAGTAGATACTAGAGTAGTGGGGTCCCAGCTTGACAGTATACCTACAGTTGTGAAGTTTCCAGATATTTTTCCTAATGAGTTGCCAGTGGTACCTCCCGAGATAAAGGTGGAGTTTGGTATTGATTTATTGCCTGGTACCATTTTTGTCTCTTTTACCCCTTATCGGGTGGCACCTGCAGAGTTGTGGGAATTAAAGGTGTAGTTGCAAGAGTTGTTGGATAAAGGGTTCATTCGCCCTAGTGTATCCCCGTGGGGAGTGCCTGTATTATTTGTGAAGAAGAAAGATGGCACCTTGAGATTGTGTATTGATTATAGGAAGCTGAATAAGTGACCATCAAGAACAAGTATCCATTACCTTGGATAGATGATCTCTTTGATCAGTTGAAGGGAGTAATAGTATTCTCTAAGATTGATTTGAGATCAGGGTACCATCACTTGAGAGTCAGAGATGTGGATATACCAAGATAGCTTTTCGCACGAGGTATGGGCATTATGAGTTTTTGGTGATGCCCTTTGGATTGAATAATGCACCAACAACTTTTATGGATTTGATGAACAGGGTGTCAGACCATATTTAGATCAGTTTGTGATGGTCTTCATAAATGAAATTTTGGTGTATTCATATAATGAGGAGGATCAAGATATGCATTTGTGAATTGTATTGCAGACTCTGAGAGAGAAGCAGTTGTATGCTAAGCTATCTAGGTGTGAGTTCTGGCTCGATCAGGTAGCTTTTCTCAGTCATGTGGTTTCAGCAGAGGGTATTAGAGTTGATCCGTGTAAAGTTGAGGCTATTTTGAATTGGAGTCCACTGAAGACTGTGACAGAGGTTAGAAGTTTTTTGGGTTTGGCAGGCTATTATTATCGGTTTGTCAAAGGTTTTTCTATGATAGGTACTCCACTCACCGGATTACTTTGCAAAGGAGTTAGATTTGTGTGGACAGATTGGTGTTAAGCGAGTTTTGAACAGCTGAGGGAGATGTTGACTTAGGCTCCTGTCCTTACCCTGCCTGTGGAAGGTAAACCTTATGTGATCTACAGTGATGCTTCACGTAGTGGTTTAGGTTGTGTTCTAATGCAGGAGGGTAGAGTCATTGCTTATGCCTCTAGACAAGTGAAGCCGCATGAGCTGAATTACCCGAAGCATGATTTGGAATTAGCAGCTATAGTTTTTGCATTGATGGTTTGGCGGCATTACTTATATGGGGAGAAATGCTTCATTTATACTGATCATAAGAGTTTGAAGTATCTGGGTGTTCAGAGAGAGTTAAATCTTTGGCAGAGATGATGGTTAGAGTTGATTAAAGACTATGACTGTTTGATTAATTATCATCTTGGCAAGTCAAATGTTGTTGTTGATGCCTTGAGTCAGAAGTCTTTGGCAGGTTTGACTGTTTATTCGCTCTCATTGCTTATTGAGTTGAGAGCGTTGTATGCTAGATTTGAGTCTTATAATGATGGTGCTTTGATGGCTCAGTTGCAGTTGAGGCCAATCTTGTTGGATCATATTAGAGAGGCTCAGTTGGTAGATGAGAGAATCCAGAAGATTGTGTTGGTTTGACAGAAGGGGGAGAGTCGACACTTTTATGTGAGGGATGATGGCAGTCTATGGTACAGAGATAGGTTGTGTATTCCTGATGATGCAGAATTGAAAAGGATGATATTAGAGGAAGCACATCAGTCACTTTATGCTATGCACCCTGGGAGTACCAAGATGTATCAGAACTTGAAGCGACATTATTGGTGGTTAGGTATGAAGAGAGACATAACAGAGTTTGTATTCAGATGTCTCACTTGCCAGAGAGTGAAGCACCAGGTTCCTTCAGAGTTGCTCCAACCTTTATCAATGCCGGTGTAAAAATGGGAGCGAGTGACTATGAATTTTTTGATTGGACTGCCTTTGACCCAGAAGAAGCATGATGCAATCTGGGTGATAGTTGATCGGATGATGAAGACCACTCATTTTCTTCCAGTTCGGATGAATTATTCTCTTGAGAGGTTGGCTAAGCTATATATCAGTGAGATAGTGATGTTGCATGGAGTCCTCGTTTCATAGGACCATATGAGGTGTTGGAGAGAGTTGGTCCAGTAGCTTACATACTAGCTTTGCTGCCTGAGTTGGATCAAATTCATAATGTCTTCCATGTCTCGATGCTTCGGAGATACATGTATGACACATCTCATATCTTGTTAGTGGAGTCCATTGAGGTGAGTCCAGATCTGACTTATGAGGAAAAACCCATGCGATTTTGGCACGAGAGGTTAAAGAATTGAGGAATAAGAGAGTGCCACTTATGAAAGTCCTATGGAAGAATCATGCCGCTGAGGAGGCGACATGGGAGAGTGAGCAGATGATGCAGAGTCAGTATCCCCAATTGTTCCAGACTTGAGAGCAGGTAATTTCGAGGATGAAATTTATTTTAGGGGGAGAAAATTGTAATATCCCAAATTTTTGAAAATTTTTAATTTTTGGAAATTTGATAAAATAAATTATAATTTAATAGGACAAAGTAAATTAATGATTTTAAATGAAAATTGAAGAGATTTTAAATGAAAAAGTGGAATATATATGTGATATATATGTAAAATATACATAACTTATAAAGTCAACATTTTTTAAAAGAAAAGTCAAAGTCCAATGACATTTTTGTAAATAAATTTTAGAATTTTAAAATTCATAAAATAATTCAAAATAAATTATTTTTGAATAGATGATGAATTTTCAGTCTTTTAATTTTTTAATAAATAATTAAATAATTAAATATTAAATTATTATAATATATATGTGGTTATAATTAAAAGATGAAAGAAAAGAGAAATTTTTAAAAAAATAGTCTTCTTCTTCTTCTTCTTCTTTGCCGAACCACCATAGGAGAAAGCTCAAGAATTTTTCTTCTTCTTAGCTCTAAGAATTGAAGGATTTCACCAAAGAGGATTTTTTGTGATTTCCACTTGAAAAAGTAAGTTCTTTAGTTTTTTCTTGAGATTTTCATGAAAATTTTGAATATGTGAGATATTAAATTTTTAAGTAGTATGTCATAATTAGTATGTATGAAGTTATTTTGGGTAGTTATTAATGATTTTAAGGTTGGATTGAAGAAATGGTTGAATTTGGATAAAGAATGGTGAAGAGAGAGAATTTAGAGTTATGGACTTTTAGGGTTTGAGAAATCATGGTTTTTAAATGTGCAAATTGGTTCTAAATGAGTTATTTTGGTGCTTAAACAAGTATTTTTAAAGTCAAATATTGGATTTGGTTGTGTTTGGTTGGAGTTTGAGAATGGAAGTGTGATTTAGAGTTTTGGAAAATGATTTTTCCAAAGTTGTTGAATTGTATAATTTTATTGGTTTAATCTTGTTGTTTGGTGATATAAGTGATGAATATAAGCTTAAAATGATTAATGGATTGTGTTGGAATAGAAAACCTTCAATGAGGGAAGGTTATGCCATTTTAAAATTTTGTGTATAAAAGTGTGTTTTTGTAATGTAAATGATTTAAACGTATTAAAATATGTTTCTAATAATATAAATAAACTTAATATATTTAAATGAATGGCCTAGTATGAGAATCCAATGTTAAAGTGAGGTTAGCCTTAACTTTTGAAATTTTTGCTATGGTTTAATATTGGAAATACCATTAAATATGATACTAAATGATTATTTGTTATCACATTTGGTTTAGGCATTGAGGAAGGTTGATTAGTTTCATCCAAGTGGTGAAGGGCAAGTTGGAAGGATAGGATTGGAGGTTGTTTTAAGCTTGTTTTGGTTGCTATTTGAGGTAAGTACAAACTTTGAATACATTGGTTATGTTTGCATGACATTTGGGCTTAACACATTTTGGATGGAAAATGTGTTAAGCTACTTGATGCATTGGTTATGTATGAATAATGTGCTATGACATTTGTACTGTCATATATGTGTTAAATACATTGTGGAAAGCCATTGATAATGGCTAAATTGTGTAAAATGTGAAATATGTGTATTATGTAAAAATGACCCAAAGTGTTTGGGTAATACCATTTGTTGTGTATGCATTAAGTGCATTGTTAAAAAGCCATTGGTATTGGCTAGATTATATTAAATGTGATTAATATGTGAATTATGTGGAAATACCCAAAGTAATTGGGTAGTGTGTTGTAAATGCAAAAATGTGGTATAATGTAATGAGATATGTGGAAACATAATGAAATGAATTGATATCAATATAAATGAGAAACATGAGAAAAATGAGAAAAGTGGGAAAAAGATGAGAAAATAAGGCAATGTGCCTAGCTTGATCATGTGACAATGAGAAAGGGACTGATAATGAGAAATGTGAATAAATTGTGTGCCTAGTATGTTATTTAATTTTTAGAGTTCTGTGCTTGGCGGCATGCCTATAATTAGCCTTCGGGCTAGATGCTGGGCGTCACTGTGAAAATCTTTTTGAGGTGAAAAGACCGGGTCATAAGCTCAGACCTAGTTGGACATTACGTTGATATTTTACCTTCGGGGCTAGACATGGTGTCATTATAGATCAAAATAGTAACTCTGAAATTTGAATAATATATTAGTTATCTTTGGGCCCATGCTTGTGATTGTTTTTATGTGAATTGTGGATTGTGAGAAAATGGAATGATGTGGTATCCATATGCATTGTGCATTGGCATTGCATTTGAGTTTTATTGTTATCAAGTTTGTATCGCTAGGCTTTTGGCTTAACACGATTGTTTACATCGCATAGGTGACAGGGTAGTTTCAGTTGAGCCGGAGAGCTCTTCTAGACTAGGTCAGGTCTAAACTTGTGGTTGTGCTTGTAAAGTTGATATCAAAATCAGAAACACTGTTAGCAGCATGCATATATTTTATGTTATTGTATACTTTGGGTATTATGTAAATTATATCATATTTTTTAGATTTTATGTATTGTAAACTATAAAGTATGTTTGGGTTATGTTATTTGAAATGGAGGTTTAAATGTGTTCTAAATTATATATATATATAAATGTTTGAGAAACTTGGTGAAATTGAGAAGTATGGGTGAAATGGTGATTTGAAATTATTTGGGAGTGTTTTCTAATGGAAGTTGTGTTTTGCTAAATTTTGGGATGTTCAAATTACAGACAAAACTCTGGCAAATTTTTTTCAGAGATTTTCATATAAAATGTTTATTTTGAGATCCTATAACAAGTAAAGAATATTTATATACTATTTAATTTTATATATTTAGTATTTGAAATTTTAAATCTGGAAAGTAAAATTTTTATTAAACCGGGTCGTGATATTTTGTACCGTATATGCGTATTCTACATATCCTGGGCGTGTGTATTATATGTGCATAGGGTATAAGGGTGTTACAGTATCTGACTTCACCATCATATCATCAACATAGACCTCAACTTCTTTATGCATCATGTCATGAAACAAGGTGGTAGTCTAAGAGGAAGCCTTGTTTAAGTCTCTATAGTCCACACAAACCATAATTCTCCCATCTTTCTTTGGCACGGGAACTATATTGGCTAACCAGTCTGGATAATCTATCACTTCAAGGAACTTTACTTGTAAATGCTTAATGACTTCTTATTTGATAAATTCTACCCATTCTGGCCTTAACCGTCTAAGCTTTTGTTTAATAGGTTTCATGTGAGTGTAAGTGGGAATAATGTGCTTAACTATATCTCGATCAATTCTAGGCATATCTTTATAAGACTATGCAAAGACTTCTTCATATTTTTTAAATATTTTTTCTAATCTCTCTCTCATCAGGAATAAGGTTGGATGCTATACTAATATTTTAAGGATTATCGGTTGTTCCTAAATTTAATGATTGTGTATCAATAGAGTTAATATTAAAAATGCTCATGTAATCACTATTTGAATATATGCAACCATCAGGAAAAACATCACATAAGCAAGCAAAATCAGAATTTATTGCATTCATTTTGAAAAAGAAAACATCATAATCCTCATATAGAGCAAACAAATTAAAATAAAAATCTGAATCAACATCAATGTTCTCATCATCATACACTACAAGGTTCTTAAACTGTTCTTTGATGAGAGTAACAATTTCCTCTGGAGACTTCTGGATCTTTAAGGTAGCTTCCTTCTTCTCTTATTGGCTAGGCTCTTTCTCAGTTGGCAGGTCAAGCTTTTTCTCCTTCTGTTCCATTAGTTTAGTAACATCAGTAAAGATCTCAAACCCAGGGATCTTCTTTCCCATGAACATAATAGGCTTTGGCTTTCCTTGCAGTGGTCTCAGCTCTGGTGCTTTGACAAATATTTCTTCAAGTTGAGGAAAACTCATCTTCTCATTCTTTTTTAGCAAAACACCTCCATTTGCTTCATCATATCCCAACCATTTCTTAGAAGTTTGAGTCTTGAAATATGGGAGCTCTGTTACACCTGTCTTCCCTTTCCCAAGGCCAATACCTGGTAGATAATTCATTTTCTTCATCATAGCCACAATTCTGGAATCCATTATCTCATTATCAAAAACAAACATCTACTTGAAAACCATTAAGAGGCCTCTCAATTATCAAAGCATTTACCACATCATTATCTTCAGCCTCAAAAACCACTGTCTTATCCCCATTTGGGAACTTGATTTTCTGATGGAGTGTAGAAGGAACTCCAAACTAGGGTCGTCCCAATAATAGTTCAAAGGTGATGAGTATATCTAGGACTACAAACTCCATCATGGATTCAATTGGGCCAGCCTTCATAATAGCTTTAAAGGTTCACTCAACATGCCTCATAGTATTGCCATAATCCCTAGTGGTCACCTCGGTTGGGTTCAAATGTCTTGTTGACATAGCTAGCTTTGTATGAGTGGGGATTTTTGCCCCCACTCCCAAGTAGAATGGTTCTTGCGACTTCAGCACTATTAAGCTCAAGGCTTTAGAGAACATAGGCCTAAACCCAGAGAAAATGGAGTCGCCACTCAGACAGGCCAAAAAAAAAAGGGGGTTAATTGACTCGATTCCTAAGGAATTCCTAACCCCCTTAATTGATTCAGAAAGTTGGGTACGTATGGGGAATGTGAGAATGAACCAGAAGCCTGATTCATTGGAATCGACCTCCTTTTCAAGTCTAAACATTATTAAATTCTTGATTATTATGATATTATCCATATTACGCACAACTTAAAAGAAATAAACATCCATCACCTTTATTAAAATAAAACAATCAAAATAGGCACTTATCCAAGGATGGAAATATGGCTTTACAACGATGGTTTAATGTCCAAAAACTAAATAAAATAGGACACCCACCATAAGTGGAAATATGCCCTTTACATTAATCCAAAACTTAAAATAAATTAAATTATATTAAACTTAACTAATGAGGTACCCACAAAGTGAAAACACACCTCTTACATTTTTGAAGCACTAAATAATTAACCAAATGAAATTAAATCATTCAAACACTCTCCATAAGCAAAAATAGAATAAATCATCCATAACAAATAAAATATTAATAAATCTTTTATCATAAACATGAAATAATTGAATCTAGATTTTAATATTAAAATTAAGCATCAAATATACAAATTTAGGGTTTACATATTAAATTAGGATTTTTAGGATAAAATTAGGGTTTTAGAATTTAAGGTTTAGTTTTAAGGACTCTGGATATTAGCGTTTATGCTTTAGAAAACACATTTTAGATTAGGGTTTAGATTTTAGGAAACAAATTTTGGATTTAGAAATTAGAAAACAAATTAGGATTTTTAAAAATTGGGACAACAGATTATGGTTTTGGAAATTGGAAACTATTTAGGTTTTTGGAACTTGTAAAGCTAATTAGGGTTTTGGAAATTTGGAAAATAATTTATGGTTTTTAGAAATTGAGAAAATAGATTAGGGTTTTTAGTAATTGGGAAAACAAATTAAGGTTTGGAAAAGTTGGAAAAACATATTAGGGTTTGGGAAATAGATTAGGGTTTTGATGATTATACCATTGAATTAAGCTTTGAGCTACTAGATGAAATAATATTGATTGAGTTTTGGTTTTATAAAATATGTAATTGAGCTTTTACCAATTAAGCTGTTGGATTAATGTAACAGCCTTATACCCAATATACGTACACAACATATACCTTCTACATGTAATATAAGTATAGAGGATATAAGAATGTCACAACCTTTTTAAACAACCAAATGATCATTTATAAAATCTGTATAATCTTAAAACATTCAATTTATAACATATAAATAGTAATGAAACAATATTTGATAAAACACATATATATATACTTCATTACTAAATATTTATCCAAAATATTTTTGAATGCAGAAGCAAATATACATATTTATATACATCAAAGTCAATATGTACAAAAATATAAGATATATACATGCTGATCGCTTGTCTCTGATCTTGATGTCCAAAACAACTCTGCTCAAGGTCTCAAGCCTAGACTCGACTCGATCTAGACGAACTCTCCGGCTCAATCGGATCTACCCTGTCACTTATGTGATGAGTCACAAAGGAGCTAAGCCAAAGCTTAGTGGTACAAACTTTATTAACAATTTAATTCAAATGCAATGCCATTGTTCCACACATAAGGATATCATATCTCATATCTCATAGCATTATATCATAATATCTTGATATTTTATTCTGTTGTTCACAATTCATAATTCACATTACAGTAAAGATAATCATGAGCCCAAAAAGGATATAATATGTCATTCAAGTTTTAGAGTTACTGCTTTGGTCCAATATAACAACATTTGTCTAGCCTGTAGTCTAATCATATTCACAATGAGGATTACCTCATATGTAACATCCCAACTAGGCTTCAAGGACTAGGCTCAACCCAGCTTCAAGGGTCTGCTACATCATATAATACCCAACTAGGCTTCAAGGACCAAGCCCAACCTAGTTTCAAGGGATTGTTACCTTTTTAGGCATGCAACCAACAACAAAACTCTGAAAATTGAATAACATACTAGGCACACAATTCTTTCATAATTCCATTTACAAATGCTTTCGCATTTTCTCATGATCAACTAGGTACAATACCTCAAATATCTCATTTATATCAGTTTAGCCATCACCAATGGCTTTATATACCATCATTAGTGTATACATAACAAATTGCATTATACATACATTTTGAATCATCGTCATATATTTCACATAGTTCACAGTATGCAAATCATAGCATTATTCTCATGCATTAACAATGTAGTAAGTAACTTAACATATTTTCCAACCAAATGTGTTAAGTCCCAATATCATGTAAATATAAACAATTACTCAAAGTTTATACTTACCTCTAAGAGCAACAAACACCACTTCCAATCTCCTCTTTCAAGATAACCCTCTACACTTGGATTAGGATAGCTCAAATCTCTTCAAAGCCTAAACCAAATGTGATTATGCATAATCACTAAGCGATACACATAGGAAATAAGAAAAAGCACTATCTAGGGCAAACTCTATACTTGACATGCTGAACAACACGGGCGTGTCCATGATCGTACCCTAAACCCACAACACAGAAGCTTTGACATGCTCAACAACACGGGCGTGTCACTGCACGTGTCAATTTTCTAACAATACAAAAGCTGTGACACGCTCAGTGACATGCACTTGTCACTGCTCGTGTCAAAACTCCTCCAACATGGTAGTTATGACACGCTCAGTGACATGGGCGTGTCACTGCTCGAGTCATCAACACTGAAAATAGAACCATCAAAAGACATGGCCGTGTTACCGGGCGTGTCAGGCCAAAAATCTTATATCGACACAATAATGCCTCATCCAAAAATTATCTTTCATTAACCTTTTCAACTCCATACAAACTCAACCAATTCCATCATAATACCACATGACACTTATGTAAACATCAAAATAACTCAAACACAATCAACAATACACAATCATAGCCATATTTCATAACTCAAAACTTACACAATCCACAACTCTTATTTTCTTCACCAAACTTAACTTTTTTCTTCAATCCAACCCCAAAATCATAGCAAACTAGACAAAAGAACTTCAAACATATCAATTTCAATCATAAACACAACTACATCAAGTATCCAACAAACTCATAAACACACTCTCAAAGGAAATCAAAGAAATAAGTTGGAAACTTACCAAATATGAAGAAAAATCCATAAAACCCCAACTTGATCACATGAAATCCTTCAATTGCTTGAGTTAGCAAGTAGCAAAATCTCTTTTCTTTTGGATGAAGATGGTGGCCAGCCCTCTTGGAGAAGAAAGAAGAAGATGAAAATGGTAAACTCTCCACTAAACTCACACACCTCTTAAAACCACACAAAAATCCTCTTTTAATCTCCACCAAGCAATTATAATATTATAATATAATATCATCTTCCACTATCATAACATATTAATATCTTAATAATTTAAAATATCATTAGACCTTATTAACATGTTGACTTGTCTATATTGTATATATCTTCATATACATAACATATACACATCTTCCTTTTCTCTTTTCTTTTTCACTTAATCAAATATATACATTAATCACTTAATTAATTTTCAACAATTAGTATTTCCAAAATTTTGTGGTATTACAATTCTCCCCCTCTACAAATAAATTTCGTCCTTGAAATTACCTGTTCTCAAGTCTGGAACAACTAAGGATACTGATCCTGAATCATCTGCTCACTCTCCCATGTTGCTTCTTCCTTAGCATGATTCTTCCAATGAACCTTCACAAGTGGCACTTATTTCTCAACTCTTTCACTTCACGAGCCAAGATAGCCATTGATTCTTCCTCATAAGTCAGATCTGGACTCACCTCAATGGACTTCATTGACAAAATATGAGATGGGTCTGATGTGTACCTCCGAAGCATAGAGACATGGAAGACATTGTGAATTCGATCCAACTCAGGAGGTAAAGCTAGTCGATAGGCTACTGGTCCTACTCTCCCCAATACCTCATATAGTCCTATGAAATGAGGACTCAACTTCCCTTTACGGCCAAATCTCAAAATTTTCTTCCAAGGAGACACTTTCAAAAATACTTTATCTCCTACACTGAACTCTAAGTCTCTTCTCTTTAAATCTGAATATGATTTTTGTCGGTCTGAGGTTGCTTTCAAAGGATCTCGAATCACCTTCACTTTCTCTTCTATTTCTTTTATCAAGTCGGGACCGATCAGTTTACCTTCTCCAACCTCATCCCAACACAAAGGTGTCCTGCACCTCCTACCATACAATGCTTCATAAGGTGCCATCCCAATACTGGACTGATGACTGTTATTATAAGCAAATTCCATCAGTGGTAAGAACTTGTCCCAACTTCCAGAGAAATCAATAACACAACTTCTCAACATGTCCTCCAAAATCTATATCACTCTCTCTAACTGCCCATCTGTCTGAGGATGGAATGCAGTACTAAAATGCAATCGAGAACCCAAAACATTATGCAAACACTTCCAAAATCTCAAAGTAAACCGGGGATCTCGATCAGATACCAAAGAAATTAGAACTCAATACAATCTCACTATCTCACTGATATACAGTTTAGCCAACTTTTCAAGAGAATAATCCATCCGAATTGGAAGAAAATGAGCTGTCTGCATCATCCAATCAACAATCACCCAGATGGCAATCTTCTTCTTCTGAGTCAAAGGTAACCCAGTCACAAAATCGATCGTCACTCACTACCATTTCCATTCTGGCACTGATAATGGCTGAAGTAATCCCGAAGGAACTTGGTGCTTAGCCTTCATTCTCTGACAAGTGAGACATCTGCATACACACTCTGTTATGTCCCTCTTCATACTTGAACACCAATAATATTGTTTCAAATCCTAATACATCTTGGTACTCCCAGGGTGCATAACATAATTTTATTGATGTGCTTCCTCCAAAATCACTCTTTCTAAACACCCAAGTATCTCAAACTCTTATGATCCATATAAATGAAATACTTCTCCCCATACAAATAATGCCTCAAAATCTTCAAAGCAAAAACTATGGCTGCTAACTACAAATCATGTGTCAGGTAATTCAGCTCATGTAGCTTCAATTGTCAAGAGGCATAAGCAAAGACTCTACCCTCCTGCATCAAAAAACAACCTAAACCATTATGTGAAGCATAACTGTAAATCACATATGGTTTACCTTCCACAGGCAGGGTAAGGAGAGGAGCCTGAGTCAACATCTCCTTCAGCTGCTCAAAACTCGCTTGACACCGATCTGTCCACACGAATCTAACTCCCTTTCGAAGTAATATGGTGAGTGGAGTAGCTATCATAGAAAAACATTTCACAAATTATCGATAATAGCCTGCCAAACCCAGAAAACTTCTCACCTCTATCATAGTCTTTGGTGGACTCCAATTCAAAATAGCCTCAACTTTACTCGGATCCACTCTAATACCCTGTGCTGAAACCACATGACCAAGAAAAGTCATTTGATCAAGCCAAAACTCACACTTAGACAGCTTAGCATACAACTACTTCTCTATCAAAGTTTGTAATATAATCCACAAGAAAAACCTGGGGGTATCCCTGGCAACTCCTCAAGAAAAACATTTGGGAACTCCACAACTGTGGGTATATTGTCTAACTGAAAACCCACTACCCTGGTATCTACAACATGAGTAAGATAAGCATCACACCCTTTTCAAATCATCCTCCTAGCTACAACAGCTGAAACAAGCATGGATGCAAGATGTCTCTGCTCACTAGATACCATAACACTTCTACCATCACATGTTCTCAAGGTAACACACTTATTTTGACAGTCTACCGCAGCCCCATGATTAGATAACCAATCCATGTCTAAAATTAAATCATACTCCTTAAAAGACATCTCAATCGAGTCACCAAGGAACTCCTCATCTTGAACCACAACCAGACTACCCTAGTGCACCCTGCTAACAACAACACTATGTCCTAAAGGATTTGTCACCAAAACATCAAATCCTAGGGATTCTGAATGCAAGTCAGTCACAGGCAAGATAGATTCACTAATGTATGAATGAGTTGATCTAGGATCAATCAAAGCAAGAACTGGAGTGCCAAATAAAGAAAATGTACTCGCAATGACAGCAGAAGCATCCGGCTGCCTCTGCATCACATAAACTCATTGTGATGGCCCTGCCTCATCTGGCCTACTGCCTCTGGATGTAGAGCCTCCTTTCTGATTAGACCATATCTGACCTCCTTTGCTAGCACCTCTGCCACTATGACCCCCTCTAACACTGGGTCGAGAAGCTGCAGTATTTGTCTGTCTATCCTCCGATGGCTCAGGGCAATCTTTGATGAAGTGATATGGTGACCTACATCTATAACACACTGTTGATCCACCTGTCTTCTAGCAAGCACCCCCATGTGGCCTACCACAATAGACACATGTATAAGAAACTGGCCTCTGAGCTACTAGAGTTGGAGCACTAGCCACTACACTATAGGTCTCGATCTCTGCTTCTGCTGCTGCTGAACTGACCTACCACACTGCCTCTAACTCCTACTAAACCTCTAAAAATGACCTCCTCAGCCTCTCTTCACAAATGAAGACCCTACCTCAAACTGGGATCTCCTAACTCTGGTCTCCTCATCCCTAGCAGCTGCTACAAGACCCTGTGCTCTCTCAACACTCCTGGCAGCTGCAACTAACTGAGAAAAATCTTGATACCGGGAGCCTACAATAATACACATGATAGAGGGTCTCAGCCCTCCTTAAATCTCTAACATCGGTCTATCTCATATGAAATAATTCCATCGGTATAATGACTCAACTAGATAAACTCAATCTCATACTCTGTCATTGTCCTGGTATCCTACTTCAAATTCAAAAATTCTATCTTTTTTGCATCTTTATACTCTCTCGGAGCATACTTCTGCTCAAACTCTCGCAGGAAATCATCGTAGGTCAAGGTTGGTGGATCATCCAAGGCATGTGGAACCATCTTCCACCAATCATATGCATCCCTCTGCAAAAGGGATCTAGCATAATCAAAGTTTTCTTCAGGAGCAGCTTGCAACTGGATGAATACTCTCTGAACTCTATCTAACCACTACTCATCTACAGCAGGGTCTATAGTACCCATAAAGTCCTCCGCTCCTAACTTCCTTAACTTATCATATTGCCTCATCAGTACTTGCAGCTGCGGCTGCAGTGGCCGTGGCTGCGGAATTGGAGCTTGACTAAAAAACTCCACCATATGTCATACCCAAACTGGCAGAATTTCATCAACTGCTGGTCTCTCTAGCACAGAAGCAGGTGCCCCTCCAGCTACTCGACTCTAGCTCCATCTCTACCCTTAATAGGAGCTACACTCTTAGCACTGCCCTCTAAGAGTGCTACCTATATCTGCAAACACATCAGAAATTGCTATATTAGAGACCAGAAAATGTCAGTGCCAATGCATGTATCTTATTTAAAAACCATATTTTAAAATCAAAATTTTCTTTCTTTTACAATCCACCTAGGTTGAGAACCTCAAAACTAGGCTCTAATACTAAAACAAATGTAACACCCTTATACCCAATATATGCACACAACATTTACCTCCTACATGTAATATACATATAGAGGATACAAGAATGTCACAGCTTTTTTAAACAACCAAATGATCATTTATAAAATCTGTATAATCTTAAAACATTCAATTTATAACATATAAATAGTAATGAACCAATATTTGTTAAAACACATATATATATACTTCATTACAAAAGATTTATCCAAAACATTTTTTATTGCGGAAGCGAAATATACATATTTATATACATCAAAGCCAATATGTACAAAAATATAAGATATATACATGCTGATAGCTTGTCTCTGATCTTGATGTCCAAAAAAACTCCTCTCAAGGTCTCAAGCTTAGACTCGACTTGGTCTAGATAAACTCTCCGGCTCAACCGAATCTACCCTATCACCTGCACGATGAGTGACAATTGCGCTAAGCCAAAGCTTAGTAGTACAAACTTTATTAACAATTTAATTCAAATGCAATGCCAATGTTCCACACATAAGGATATCATGCCTCATAACATTATATCATAATATCTTGATATTTTATTCTATTGTTCACAATTCATAATTCATATTACAGCAAAGACAAGCATGGGCCCAAAAAGGATCTAATATGTTATTCAAGTTGCAGAGTTACTGCTTTGGTCTAATATAACAACATTTATCTAGCCTGTAGGCGAATCATATTCACAATGAGGATTACCTCATATATAACATCCCAACTAGGCTTCAAGGAATGGGCCCAACCTAACTTCAAGGGTTTGCTACATCATGTAACACCCAACTAGGCTTCAAATACCAAGCCCAACCCAGCTTCAAGGGATTGTTGCCTTTTTAGGCATGCCAGCAACAAGAAAACTCTGAAAATTGAATAACATACTAGGCACACAATTCTTTCATAATTCCATTTACAAATCCTTTCTCATTTTTTCATGATCAACTAGGCATAATGCCTCAAATATCTCATTTATATCAGTTTAGCCATCACTAATGGCTTTACATACCATCATTAGTGTATACATAACAAATTGCATTATCCATACATTTTGAATCATCATCATATATTTCACATAGTTCACATTATGCAAATCATATCATTATTCTCATGCATCAACAATGTAGTAAGTAACTTAACACATTTTCCAACCAAATGTGTTAAGTCCCAATGTCATGTAAATATAAATAATTATTCAAAGTTTGTACTTACCTCTAAGAGCAACAAACACTACTTCCAATCTCCTCTTTCAAGATAACCCTCTACACTTTGATTAGGATAGCTCAAATCTCTTCAAAGCCTAAACCAAATGTGTTTATATATAATCACTAAGTGATACACATATGAAATAAGGAAAAGCACTATCTAGGGCAAACTCTACACTTGACACGCTCAACAACATAGGCGTGTCCATGACCGTGCCCTAAACCCACAACAGAGAAGCTTTCACATGCTTAGCAACACGGGCGTGTCACTACATGTGTCAATTCTCCAACGACACAGAAGTTGTGACACGCTCAGTGACATGGGCGTGTCGCTGCTTGTGTCAAAACTCCTCCAACACAGTAGTTATGACATGCTCAGTGACATGGGCATGTCACTGTTGTTGTCATCAACACTGAAAATAGAACCATTGACAGGCCCAAAGACATGGCCGTGTCAGGCCAAAAACCTGGTATTGACACAATAATACCTCATCCAAAAATCATCTTTCATTGACCTTTTCAACTCCTTACAAACTCAACCAATTCAATCATAATACCATATGACACTTATGTAAACATCAAAATAACTTAAACACAATCAACTATACACAATCATAACCATATTTCACAATTCAAAACTTACACAATCCACAACTCTTATTTTATTCACCAAACTTAATCTTTTTCTTCAATCCAACCCCAAAATCATAGCAAACTAGACAAAAAAAACTTCAAACATACCAATTTCAACCATAAACACAATTACATCAAACATCTAACAAACTCATAAACACACTCTCAAAGGAAATCAAAGAAATAAGTTGGAAACTTACCAAATATGAAGAAAAATCCTTAAAACTCCAACTTAATCACTTGAAATCCTTCAATTGCTTGAGTTAGCAAGAAGCAAAATCTCTTTTCCTTTGGATGAAGATGGTGGCCGGCCCTCTTGGAGAAGAAAGAAGAAGATGAAAATGGTCAACTCTCCACTAAACTTATGCACCTCTTAAAATACACAAAAATCCTCTTTTAATCTCCACCAAGCAATTATAATATTATAATATAATATCATCTTCTACTATCATAACATATTAATATCTTAATAATTTAAAATATCATTAGACCTTATTAATATGTTGACTTGTATATATTGTATATATCTTCATATACATAACATATACACATCTTCCTTTTCTCTTTTCTTTTTCACTTAATCAAATATATACACTAATCTCTTAATTAATTTTCAACAATTAGTATTTCCAAAATTTTGGGGTATTACAATTAAAGTGACAATCAAAACAAACAATCAAAATTTTTAAAACAAAAGAAAATATAGCTACTGTTTGTTTTAAGTTTAGAAAACCGAACCTGCATTGAAGGCTCCACCAAATTAAATAGGTTGATCCAAGCTGCTATGTGCACCAATTGCTAATTCTGGCTTAGCAAAGATAAAGATAGTGATTAATGCCTTTGGTGTGTTGATCCTTTGTTAATATGCGCCAGTTGCTTTGATAATCTTTGATTGTTGATAAAACGTTCCTCTACTCTGTGTTAATTGAGATGTTGCTAATCCGTGCTGCTCTCTTAATAATCGTTTATTCCTCGTTCAACATTAAAATCTTGTTATTTATAGGCAAATCAAGTTTAAAAGAAAACCCTAATACACTTCATCCAACGGTTAAGACATAATCCAATCTCAATTAGGAAATTAATAAACTGAGAGTTAGATTAGTGGTCTGTGGCGAATTGGCCATGCCTGTGGTGAATCAAACATGCTGATTTGATAAAATTTGGGCCTTGGCCAACTTGCCTTGGGATTTTAATATTTTACTAGACCATTTTATAGTTAAAAATTATTACAGACTAGTTTATACTTTTAGACTTGATCTAACTCCCTTTTAACTGGGGCAGAACTGGATTAGGTCCAAAATTATTGGTCTACACTTTAGTAGGATCTTAAGTGAGCACACATTTATGGCAGATCCATCATCAACCATGACACATGGAGTCCTCTTTCCTTTTACTTCCACTTTGATGAAAAGTGTGCGGATGTGATCTCTTTCCTCTTTCGGTAAATTCGCATCTAAAAATGACACCATTCCCACATCAACCTTGTCCTTTTTCTAAACATCTTCGTACTTCATCACTCCTTTAACTTTCATAAAATTAACCATCTCATCTGGTGTTACAGAGGTGGAAATTGGCATACTAGATAAAGCTTTGGCCATAGTTTTACGGTGCTTCTTGGATGTGGCCAATAGATCCTAAATGCTGACGCTTGCTTGAGTCCTTTTCAATTGCTTGAGGACTGTATCATCTTCATCTTCCTTAACTTCTTTTTCAACATCTTTCCCTTTATCAACTTCTACTTCCTTTGGTTGTGGCCTTTCATAAGGCTTACCAGAGTAGGTGTTCATTACCTCATTCTCTACGAGCTTGGACCAGGTCCACTCCTCTTTCTTTGGTTCAGAATCATCATCACTATCAGTTGAATCCCAGAACTCGCTCAGAGTAAAGATGGTCAGTTCCTTTTCAACCATAACTTGCTCCATCTTACAGAGTACCTCTTCTTCTTTAGTTGCTTTATCACCTTCATCTTAGAAAGAAGGCAGAATAAACTTCTCATTCAAGCCACCTTGGATCATGAATGTTGTCGGTGCTAGGATTGCTAGGTTCAGGCAACATCCCACAATCGATAAAATTCTGGATCTCATGCCTCAACCTTAAACATTTGTCCTTCTCATGCCCTTGCATTTGGTGAAATTGGCAAAATGCCTAGCATCAAAGCTGGGTGGTAAGGGATTTGGAAATGGTCAAGAAGTTAAAGGTTATAATAGTCCCTTCTTTTGCAACTTATTGAGGAGCCAGGACAGTGGCTTTCCCAACTCTAAAAATTGCCTCCTTCCTTTTTGACTAGTTGCATTAACATCAACTACCTTTTGTGTGCTTTGATTACCAAATTGATAATTCCCTTTCTCATTCCTTCTTGCACAAAAATGATTCTTCTCTCTTTTTCATTTTTCTATTTGCAAGCCAGCTTGAATGAGATCCTTAAAATCTCTAATAAGGGTATGTGACATCCTTTCACGAAGATTAGGTAGCACCCTTCTTACAATCATCCTAATATGGTCAGACTCATTGTGGGCAAGGAATTTTTCCCCCACTCTCATATGGAATGGTCCATGCTACTTCGGAACTATTAGGCTCAGGGCCTTAGAGAACACGAGCCTAAATTCGGAGAAAATGGAGTCGTCACTTGGATTGACCGGGAAAAAGAAAAAAAAGGTAAATCACTCGATTCCTAAGGAATCCCCAACCCCCTATTGGGTTTAAAAAGTTGAGTACGTATGGGGAAGGTGAGAATGACCCAACACCCCTATAATGCCTAGTTCATTGGAACTGGCCTCCTTTTTAGGTCTAAATATTATTGAATTCTTAAACATTATAATATCATCCATAATACTTGTAATTATCAAAAGAAATAAACATCCATCGCTTTTATAAAAATAAAGCAAACAAAACAGGTACCCATCTGTGGATGGAAACATGCTTTTATAATATCCAATGCCTAAAACTAAATAAAATAGGACCCCACCATTTAGTGGAAACATTCCCTCTACATTAACCCAAAATTCAAAGTAAATTAAATTACATTAGAACTCAATTAATGAGGTACCCACAAGGTGAAAACATACCTCTTACATATTGAAACTAAAATAAACTGTTAGAAAAGATTCATTCATTGATCATAAATAAAAGTAAACCAACCATTACAAAATAAATAATCCATGCATTAATAATCAAGTCTGCATTTAAATATCATGTTAAACAATTGATATACAAACTAGGGTTTTATGAATTAGGGTTTAGGAAAATACAATTAGGGTTTAGGGTTTTTAAAATCAGGATTAGGATTCTTAGGTTTTAGAATTAGGGTTTTAGGTTAAGGTTTTAGAATTAGGGTTTTTAGGGTTTTAGAATTTAGAAAACTATTTTGGGTTTTGAAAAGTATAAAACTAATTAGGCTTTTAGGGTTTTAGGAAATGAAGCTACTATAATTATATTTATAAATTTTAGACTAATGGAATATTAACTTATAATAAATAATTACACAATACATGCTCTTTATGGATGGCTAGTGGACGAAGCAAATTCAAATACACGACCTACTATGAATTATAAAGCTATCATCCACTGATCATGCTTCAAATAAAATGATATGAATCAAAACTAGTGGATCTAACCTACTGAAACTAATTTAGATAGAGAATAAAAATATTCAATATTTAAAGCCATCACCAAATCATCTTATGTCGAATTAAAATGGATTAAATTTGGAATGTACTTTCATTTGTTGGCTCCACCAAAATTAAATGTTGATCAAACTTGTACTTACAACGATGAAACTCTGCCTTATTTTTATGAATTTGATAGTATTCTGTGTTTGATGATCCTTGATAATTGCTTGGTTGCTTTGTGTTAGTTGATGTCTCAAAATTGCCGGTTGCTCTTTTCTTATTGTTGTTAATTGCCAATGGTTTCTTTATTGCCTCCTTGATTTTTATTGCTGATCTTCTTTTTCATCCCTAGTTTGAAAATTAATTGTCCTTTTATATCTCACATTAGGGCTTCCTTTCAACCCTTGTTTACTTTGAATAAATGATACCTAAATAGTCTCGGCGAATCTTTGTGTAAAACCACGAATAATTCGGTATCAATCAAGCCTGTCGAATTGGCCTTGCCCATTTTAGCATAAGTAACAACTCATATCAAATTGCAATTAGCCAATTCGATATGAGCATGAATGCTCATATCGAACTAGCTTGGTTTGGGCTAACCAGTAGACCATCCGACCAAGTTTTCTTTTTAATTAAATTAATCAAACCAAACACAATCCAAATATTAAATAATTATAATTGATTTATTTTGTGGCTTGTTATTAGGTTTAGACTTGATCTAGACTTTAAATGAAAAAAATATATTTAGATCGGTACAAAAATTAAGGGTCTATAGTCTTGCCCCTTGCTTGAATGATCTTGAATTTATTTTGAGAATGAAAAGCAATTTAATTTTGAAAAGATCAGGTTGGTTCGGCTTTTAAACCTAAATTGAGCTCTAGACTTGAAAATAATTTGGGTTCTGTACCCGAATTGATTTCTATACTCAAAAAATAATTTATTTTCTGGACTCAAGTTGGTTTCGGTTCTGGACCCAAAATGAGTTCTGGACTCAAAAAATATTTTGGGTTCTGGACCTGAGTTGGTTTGGGTTCTGGACTCAAAAATTATTTTGGGTTCTTGACCCAAGTTGGTTTAGTTTCTAGACCCATAATGAGTTCAGGATTAGAAAAATAATTTGGGTTCTGACCTAGATTGAATTAGATTTGGCACTCGACCCAAAATTGGATTCAACTGACATTCTCTCAGTTGAGAGTTCTGGCTTTCTTCTAGCCAAACAATTTCAGCTCTTCTAGTTGGTTGGTCATTTATCATGGCTTTCTCTAGCCAATTGGTTTTAGCTCTTCTAGCTGACTGACCTTTTATCAGTTGAGAGTTCTGGCTTTCTTCTAGCTAGTTATTCCAATCTTCAATGGAGTGTGGGTCTTCACCCTTCAAATTGTATCTTTATCCTTAGACTTCGGGTCTTCATCCTTCAAAATGGATCTTCATCCTTGGAAATCAGGTCTTCACCCTTCAAAATGGATCGTCATCCTTTGGACATCAGGTCTTCACCTTTCTAAATGGATCTTTAACCTTTGACATTTGTTCTATATTGGCCTCAACTCTCCTAGTTGGACTAATTCTTTGTCTTTTGCATATTCATTTTTTGGGATTCTTACTTTCTTCTTGTTTTGTTCCTTTTGTAAAAAATTCAGCTATTTTTTAGCTAGTCCTCATATCCTCTCTTTGCCCCCCTACATGACAAAGTATTGAAAGTGAGTCTAAAATATTTTGTACACGTATAACTTAAATATTAAAAAGAGAAACTTTGCCTCCTGTGTAGGCTCAAGCCAATAATTTTTTGCCCATGCATGCTTTATTTGATGTTTGTGTATTGTCTGGTTTCTTGTACAAGCATGCATCTCCATTTTTGTATTGAGACTGGATCTTCCTCAAGCAATGGGCCTTTCATGCCCCCTGATACTATTTTTGCTTTTCATTATTTGCTTTATAGAGTATATGTTGTTTATTTTGACAAATGATAGGCAATACATGACAACAAAATGCATTATGATATGCTCATGTATGCATGATATGCATGAATAATACATACAGTAGTTCTATTGATTCACAGACCGAGGTGATAAGACAAAGTATTTGTTTAGATCTTACATTAGAATAGCAGAAGTCTTCACATCTATGGATTTTATCTTCCAAGATGAAATCATGAGTAGTAGGGCTTAAGCAGCATAGTCAGAGATCCATTCATTTCAAACTATGATTCAGCATGTCAATTGGTAGCTTCTTCATAACCTTGCCAATAATAATTTATTTGCCCAGTATGTCCTTCGTGGTTCGACGGTGCAACATACTTCCCTTAACTTGAAGGTTTTATATGACAAAAATATTTTTATTATTTATTATTTATTTATTATTATTTTTTAATCTTAAAAAATCATATTTTGGTTTTGTCAAATTAGTGTCATTGTACCTTCAGACTTGATTTTCCAAATTAACATATCTAGAACATGATAACCCTAGTTACCATACTAAACTCAGGAATCATTTCTATTTGAGCAAGAACTGTTGCACTTCAGATAGGCACATACACATTACTTGGCCAAAGGTTTCATTGATTTTCAATATTGTCTATCTCATATGCATGCTTATCCAAACTATCTCCACTAATAGACTCTACCTACTAAGAGAGATCAACAGGTCTTTAATAGGCTTGAAATGGAGTCTATAAGGGACAAATGTTAAATGAAGTCCATCTTTGAGCTAGAGCTAATGTGACACTGCTGACCAACCTTCACACTATAATCTTTTTTATTGGAACTGTCTACTATTAAAGGTTACATTCTCACCTTATGAGTATCACTTTTTTCTTCTGACTTCATGAAAATACAAAGCTCAAATGTCCTTCCATCTTCTTGACAGAAATCTGGATCTAATTAGTACTATCTTGATTTTTAGACCCTCTTTTCTTATTCTTTCTTTTCATCCTTTTCCCTTTTAGAATATCGAGTCTAAGACTTTTGAGATTGCAGACCTAGAGCTATGTTGGATAAAATGAAAGATGATCTTTCCCCTATGTATTAGAGTCTTTGACTGGGTTGGACTAACTCAAGTCAATCCATCCTCGAAAACTAAGTGGAAGTCTTCTGCTTACTTTAGATAAAAGAGAACTCAGTTGGCTTTTGAAACTGCCTTTTTGGATTTAATTTTCTATTCCTCTTTTTCTTTTGTTTTCTTTTTCCTTCTTATTTTTCCTTTTTCTTTCTTTCTTGCTTTTTTTGACCCTAACTCTAAGAAAGTTATTTCATTTGTACCAACATGTTTTTCTGATAATGGATGAGTGATATAAATCTACTTCAGTCCTGACTTTATCTTAATAAGTTTGTGATACTAGGTATAATTCAGGTGTCCTTTAACTATCATTATAGTCTTGACTATATATCCTTCTTTTGATCTTCTTTCCCTTTTGTTCCTTAATGATCATAAGACTGGTCAAAAGTGTAACAATAACTCAGGGTAGATCATTGGGTTTGCAAGCCAATGAAAAGTAAGCTTAAAATTTTTTGAAGGCTCAAAAGGACAAACTAGGGATTTATTTTTAATTGGGTGGATAATAGTTCTTGGCTAACCAAACTGTAATATCCCTAATTATGCTCTAGTAGTCTTGGTGTTAGTGTTGTTGCACTTGAATTATGTATATATGATAAGTTGATAAGAAATTGGAAGAGAATGTTTTTGTATGTGTTTTGGAGAAGAAATTTAGGGTTTAGAGACAAATGTATATGTTGTGTATATGATGATATATATAACATATAAATGGGTCAAAGGAAGAGTCAATGCAAGAAGATATTTTTGTGGAATGTGCAATTACATATAAGGGCTTATATGAGACAAAAAGTTAGTTATATGATTGAGGGTATTTTGGTAATTGCTTGGATAAGATCACTTGGTGGAGATTAAAAGCAAATTTGACTTTGTGTCTTCATCATTTTCCTTCTTTCTTTCAAGAGGTGCCGGCTCTCTAAAAACCAAGAGAGAAAGAGACGTGATCTTGAGGTTTGAAGCAATTTGAAGAAGGAAGCAAGGGTTTTGGTTAAAGATTTGTGGATTTCTTCATCTAAGGTAAGATCTTTTCTTTAAATTCTTCAATTCTTTTGAAATGGTGTGAGAAAGGAATTAGGGTTTGTTGGTTTGATGATGAGATGAGTTGTGTTTAGTGAAATTCTTTTTCTGTTTTACAATTAGTAAAGGCTGTGACTTGTATGATTTTTAATTAATTATAGAAAAATATTCTTGAAGTGAATTTTTGATATGTTGTGCCTCTATGAGTCTAGAATGACTGAAAAATATGTTGATTCGATTTTGGAATGGTTATGAGTTTAGAAAGATTATTTTTAGTAGAACTGTTCCAGCAGGTACCTTAACTGAGACAGCTATATTTCGGGATTTCTAATAAAATGTAGAAAAATTATATCCAATTGAATTTTGGATATGTTGTTGCTTAGTGAGTCTAGTATTTGAGAAAAATAATTTGGAACCACGTTTATTGAATTTGATTTATGGAATTCACAAAGTTCAGAACTGCTGCCAGGATGCAGGGCAATTGGGGCAGTCTGGTTAGGTGAACTATTTGACCAAGATTTTGTGTTCAGTTTGATCTGAAATTTTAAAGGAATGATTTTAAGATACAAAACTAAATTCTGTAAAAATTTAGAATTTTTAATCAAGTAGATTATTTTATACAATTTTTCAAAATAAGGATAAAATGGAGTCTAAAACCAGAATGTATTATTCATATGAATCATATCAATTGTTCTTTGCCCTAATTGCATTGTTGAGATTGAACAATGTTATGTTATGCATTGTGAATGGTTATGTGTTTCATGAATAATATACATTGAAATTGAAATGATAATTCAAATAAGACATGATATGAGACAATGCCATTGTGATTGGCTATGATGATGATATTGAAAGAAAGAAGGCATGTTTGCCTAAATGTGATGAGAATTTGAGAATGGAAATGGTAACTATATAATAAATGAATTGTTTGTTTAATATGTTATTCAGTTTCAGAGTTCTGGATTTGGGTGGCATGCCTAAGAAATGATGAAAGGTAACAGTCTTGCCGGGTTGAGGATCTCCTCATATGTGTTGAGTTGATGGTCCAAGAGACTGGGTCTGTTACACTATGAGAATTGTGAATATAAGATATATGATTTGTAACAGTCTTGCCGGGTTGAGGATCTCCTCATATGTGTTGAGTGATGGTCCAAGAGACTGGGTCTGTTACACTATCCATGGATAGAGATACATGTATATACATTGCCTACGGGCGTGATTATTGTGACTATGAACCAAATCAGTAACTCTGAACTCTGAATATCATATTAAATACTTGTTGGGCCCATAGGTGTCAAGGTTATATGAATGTCCTAAATAATGTTATGAGTTAATGAAATGAGATGTTGGTTATTGAGTATGATTGAGTAATGTTGAATGTGGAAAGATGTTGAAATGTGGTATACTCATATGACTATGATTTGTGAAATGCATAATTATGTGTTAACTTTATATTTATGATGTTGATCTTATCAATAACATATGTGGCATTGCATTACATTTAAGCATACCATTAACATGTTTTATCTTACTAAGTCGTTGGCTTAGCGCGATAGTGTTTAATCGCGCAGGTAATAGAGTGGATAGAGTTGAACCCGAGAGTTCATCAAGACCAAGTGAGAGTAGACCTTGTTGAATCCATTTTTGGAGCTTAAAGATCAGAGCAGACTTGCCAATCATGTATATTTCTTTATATTTTGTAAAGAAATGTTTAGTATGTAAATATGTAAATATTTTATAACTTCCGCTGTGTAATATTTAAATATAGGGGTTGTCACAAAACCTTTATTTTATGTTGCACTAGAAGTGTAAATTCTTTTTGCAGGTTGTAGTTGAGGTTACAAGGGGGATTTATTGGGAGTGTACTGAGAATGATTTTGTTTGCATTGGTTTGTGTAAAATGTTTTTTAAAAATAAGAAAAAAACCGGTTTTGTCGACACTTGGGACTCAATTTTTAGGCGAAACTATGGCAAAATTTTTGAAAAAAAAAATCGGAACTAAAATTTAACTAAGTAAAATTGGTAGCAACATTAGGTTAGTGTGGCGCCTCTACTCAGCTTACACATGTAGGTCGGGAAGGGGTGTTACAATTGTTTTGGTATCAGAGCCTAGGTTTGAGATTCTCAACCTAGGTAAAATGTAATAAAAAGACTATTTTTACTTAAAAAGTGGTTTTGAATAACATATACGTTTGAGATTGGCAGTCTCTGATCTTTAATAAGATATAATCTGCTGTGTTTGCAATGTTAGGTTGTGATGGATTCTCACTCACGACAGTCGGTTGAGGGTAGTGCCGAGAGTATTGCCCCTGATGATGGAGCTAGGGTTGTTAGTGTTGAGGAGGCACCTGCTTCGGTGTCAGGGAGATCAGCTGGGGAGGAGGTTCTGCCAGCTTGGGTTAGGCATGTGATAGAGGCTTTGAGGCCAGCACCAGTGCAACCACAGCCACCACCACCACCCCCACAGCCTTTGGTAGCAGTGAGGCAATATGATAAACTAAAGAAGTTTGGAGCAGAGGATTTTATAGGTACTACTGATCCAGTTGTGGCTGAGCAATGGTTAGACAAAGTTCAGAGAATATTTGTGCAGTTGCAAGCCACTCCAGAGGAAAAGTTTGATTATGCAAGATCATTGTTGCAGAAGGATGCTTATAGTTGGTGGAAGACAGTGCCCCATTCTATGGAAGATCCCCCAACATTGTCCTATGCAGATTTTCTGAGGGAGTTCGAATTGAAGTATACTCCGAGGGAGTATAAAGATGGGAAGAAGAGAGAGTTTTTAGATTTGAAGCAAAACAACCGGACTGTGACGGAGTATGAGGTTGAATTTATCCGGTTGAGTGAGTATGCCGGGGGCATTATATCGGATGAGATAGATCGATGCCGGAGATTTGAGGAGGGGTTGAGGCCCTCTCTTATGTGCCATGTGGCTGGTTCTCGGTATCAGGATTTTTCTCAGCTTGTGGCAGCAGCTCGGAGTGTGGAGAAAGCTCAGAATATTGCAGCTGCTTCTGAGGAAGAGGTTAGGATTAGAAGGCCCCAATTTGAAGCAGAGTCTTCTTCTGCTAAAAGAGGTAAGGGAAGCTTTGCTCCTCGGGTCAGTAGAAGTCAAAGATCAGCTGGTAGGTCAGTGCAGTTTCAGAGGCAGAGATTTAGACCTGCAGCTTCAGTAGCGAGTGCTCCTACTCCTGGAGTTCAGAGATCCACCTTACCTGTGTGTAACCAGTGTGGTGGAAGACATGGGGGCGTTTGTTGGAGGCATAGTAGATCAGGGGTATGCTTCAGGTGTGGATCACCTGACCACTTTGTGAGAGACTGTCCTGAGAGGCAGGAGCAGATGCCAGTTGATTCTGCTGCTTCTCGAGCTAGTGTGAGGGGAGGCAGAGGAGGCAGAGGTGCCAGCCGAGGAGGTAGACCAGGGTTCAGTTTTAGAGGAGGTGCTACATCCAGGGAGAGTAGACCAGAGGAGGTTTGATCTTCCCAGAGGATGTATGTTATGCAAAGGCAGCCGGATGCATCGGCAGTTATAGCTGGTACTTTTTCTTTATTTGATACTGCAGTACTTGCTTTGATTGATCCCGGATCCACCCATTCTTATATTAGTGCATCTGTTTTGCCTGTGTTTGATATGCATGCTGAGTCCCTAGGATTTGATGTTTTGGTGACAAATCCTCTAGGGCATAGTGTGATAGTTAGTAAAGTGCATAAAGATAGTGCAGTGAGGGTGCAAGGTGAGGAGTTCCTTGGAGATTTGATTGAGATGCCATTTAAGGAATATGATGTGATTCTAGGCATGGACTGACTATCTCGACATGGAGCTGTGGTAGATTGTAAGAAGAAGATTGTTTCTTTGAGAACTGGTGATGGTAGAGAGGTGATAGTATCTAATGAGCAGGAACAGCTAGCCTCCTTATTTGTTTCAGCTGTTGCAGCTAGGAGGTTGATTAGAAAGGGATGTGAAGCCTATCTTGCTCATGTGGTAGATACTAGAGTAAAGGGTTCTCCCATTGATAGCATTGCCACAATTGCTGAGTTCCCAGATGTTTTTCCCGAGGAGTTGCCAGGATTGCCTCCTGAGAGAGAAGTGGAGTTTGGTATCGAATTGTTGCCCGGTACCACTCCTATTTCGATTACTCCTTACAGAATGGCACCAGCAGAATTGAGGGAGTTAAAAGTGCAATTACAGGAGTTGTTGGACAAAGGATTCATTCGCCCCAGTGTTTCTCCTTGGGGAGCTCCTGTGCTATTTGTGAAGAAGAAAGATGGTACTATGAGATTATGTATCGATTATAGGCAATTGAACAAAGTGACCATTAAGAATAAATATCCTTTGCCTAGAATCGATGATCTATTTGATCAGTTGAAGGGTGCAGCTGTGTTTTCCAAAATTGATCTGAGATCAGGGTACCATCAGCTGAGAGTCAGAGCTGAAGATGTTCCGAAGACAGCTTTCCGGACCAGATATGGGCATTATGAATTTTTAGTTATGCCTTTTGGTCTGACGAATGCACCTGCAGCTTTTATGGATTTGATGAATAGTGTATTTAGGCCCTATCTGGATCAGTTTGTAGTGGTCTTCATCGATGACATTCTGGTGTATTCGCGGAATGAGGAGGAACATGATATGCATCTGCGGATTGTGTTGCAGATTTTGAGAGAGAAGCAATTGTTTGCTAAATTGTCGAAGTGTGAGTTCTGGTTGGATCAAGTAGCTTTTCTCGGACATATTGTTTCAGCAGAAGGCATTAGAGTTGATCCAAGTAAAGTTGAAGCTATTCTGAATTGGAGTCCACCTAAGTCTGTGACAGAGATTAGAAGTTTTCTAGGTTTGGCAGGCTATTACCGGCGGTTTGTGAAAGGATTTTCTTTGATAGCTACTCCACTCACCAGATTGCTTCGTAAGGGAGTGAGGTTTTTGTGGACAGATCAGTGTCAGGCGAGCTTTGAGCAGTTGAGAGATATGTTGACTCAAGCGCCTGTTCTTACTTTACCTGTAGAAGGCAAACCATATGTGATTTACAGTGATGCTTCACATAGTGGTTTGGGATGTGTGTTGATGCAGGAAGGTAAAGTTATAGCTTATGCATCTCGACAGTTGAAACCGCATGAGCTTAACTATCCGACCCATGATTTGGAATTGGCTGCCATTGTGTTTGCATTGAAAATTTGGCGCCACTATCTGTTTGGGGAGAAATGTTTCATCTACACTGATCACAAGAGTTTGAAGTATTTGGGTGTCCAGAAAGAACTCAATCTTCGTCAGAGGAGATGGTTAGAATTGATTAAAGACTACGACTGCTTGATTGACTATCATTCAGGTAAAGCAAATGTTGTTGCTGATGCTTTGAGTCGGAAGTCTTTAGCTGGTTTAACAGTTTACTCGCTCTCGTTGCTTGTTGAGTTGAGAGCATTGCATGCCAGTTTTGTACCTTGTGATGATGGTGCATTGTTGGCACTGTTGCTTTTGAAACCAGTTTTGTTAGATCAGATCAAAGAGGCTCAGTTGATTGATATGAAGATTCAGAAGATTTTTTCAGATTGCAAGAATGGGAAGACTAGAGATTTTGTTGTGAAAAGTGATGGGAGCCTATGGTTTAAAAACCGATTGTGTGTACCCGATGATGCTGATTTGAAAAGGGTCATTTTGGAAGAAGCTCATCAGTCAATGTTTGCTATGCATCCGGGTAATACGAAGATGTATCATGATTTGAGACAGCATTATTGGTGGATGGGGTTGAAGAGAGACATTGCTGAGTTTGTATCGAAATGTCTCACCTGTCAGAAGGTTAAAGCAGAGCATCAAGTTCCAACCAGGTTGCTTCAACCATTGTCAGTGCCAGAATGGAAGTGGGAAAGAGTAACAATGGATTTTGTGTCTGGTTTGCCATTGACACAAAAGAAGCATGATGCCATATGGGTGATTGTGGATAGATTGACTAAGATAGCTCATTTTCTTCCGGTTCGAATGGATTACTCTTTGGAGAGATTGGCTGAGCTGTATATCCATGAGATTGTGAAACTGCATGGTGTTCCAACTTCTTTAGTGTCTGATCGAGATCCCAGGTTTACTTCCAGATTTTGGAAGAGTTTGCATAGTGCTTTAGGTTCTCGACTGCATTTCAGCACTGCTTTTCATCCACAGACGGATGGACAGTCAGAGAGGGTGATACAAATTATTGAGGACATGTTGAGAAGCTGTGTCATCGATTTCTTTGGAAGTTGGGATAGGTTTTTACCTCTTGTGGAGTTTGCTTACAACAACAGTCACCAATCCAGCATTGGTATGGCACCGTTTGAAGCATTGTATGGCAGACGGTGTAGGACACCTCTTTGTTGGAATGAGCTTGGAGATAATAAGTTGGTTGGTCCTGATTTGATTCAAGAAACTGAAGAAAAAGTAAAGTTGATTCGAGGCAGGTTAAAAGCAGCTTCAGACCGACAGAAGTCTTATGCAGATCTGAAAAGGAGAGATATAGAGTTTGATGTTGGAGATAAGGTATTTCTGAAAGTGTCTCCTTGGAAGAAGATTTTGAGGTTCGGTCGGAAAGGAAAATTGAGTCCTCGTTTCATTGGGCCGTATGAAGTGTTAGAAAGAGTTGGGCCAGTGGCGTATCGACTTGCTTTGCCACCTGAGTTGGATCGTATTCATAATGTATTCCATGTTTCTATGTTGAGGAGATATAGGTCGGATCCATCTCATGTGTTGCCATTTGAATCTATTGAAGTGAGCCCAGACTTGACATTTGAAGAGGAACCAGTTGCTATCTTGGCACGTGATGTAAAAGAGTTAAGAAATAAGAATGTGCCTTTGGTAAAAGTTCTGTGGAAGAATCATGCAAGAGAGGAAGCAACTTGGGAAAGTGAGCATACCATGCGAGACCAGTATCCTCAGTTATTTCAGAGTTAATTTCAGGTAATTTCGAGGACGAAATTTCTTTCTAGAGGGGGAGAATTGTAATATCCCTAATTATGCTCTAGTAGTCTTGGTGTTAGTGTTGTTGCACTTGAATTATGTATATATGATAAGTTGATAAGAAATTGGAAGAGAATGTTTTTGTATGTGTTTTGGAGAAGAAATTTAGGGTTTAGAGACAAATGTATATGTTGTGTATATGATGATATATATAACATATAAATGGGTCAAAGGAAGAGTCAATGCAAGAAGATATTTTTGTGGAATGTGCAATTACATATAAGGGCTTATATGAGACAAAAAGTTAGTTATATGATTGAGGGCATTTTGGTAATTGCTTGGATAAGATCACTTGGTGGAGATTAAAAGCAAATTTGACTTTGTGTCTTCATCATTTTCCTTCTTTCTTACAAGAGGTGCCGGCTCTCCAAAAACCAAGAGAGAAAGAGAGGTGATCTTGAGGTTTGAAGCAATTTGAAGAAGGAAGCAAGGGTTTTGGTTAAAGATTTGTGGATTTCTTCATCTAAGGTAAGATCTTTTCTTTAAATTCTTCAATTCTTTTGAAGTGGTGTGAGAAAGGAATTAGGGTTTGTTGGTTTGATGATGAGATGAGTTGTGTTTAGTGAAATTCTTTTTCTGTTTTACAATTAGTAAAGGCAGTGACTTGTATGATTTTTAATTAATTATAGAAAAATGTTCTTGAAGTGAATTTTTGATATGTTGTGCCTCTATGAGTCTAGAATGACTGAAAAATATGTTGATTCGATTTTGGAATGGTTATGAGTTTAGAAAGATTATGTTTAGTAGAACTGTTCCAGCAGGTACCTTAACTGAGACAGCTATATTTCGGGATTTTTAATAAAATGTAGAAAAATCATATCCAATTGAATTTTGGATATGTTGTTGCTTAGTGAGTCTAGTATTTGAGAAAAATAATTTGGAACCACGTTTATTGAATTTGATTTATGGAATTCACAAAGTTCAGAACTGCTGCCAGGATGCAGGGCAATTGGGGCAGTCTGGTTAGGTGAACTATTTGACCAAGATTTTGTGTTCAGTTTGATCTGAAATTTTAAAGGAATGATTTTAAGATACAAAACTAAATTCTGTAAAAATTTAGAATTTTTAATCAAGTAGATTATTTTATACAATTTTTCAAAATAAGGATAAAATGGAGTCTAAAACCAGAATGTATTATTCATATGAATCATATCAATTGTTCTTTGCCCTAATTGCATTGTTGAGATTGAACAATGTTATGTTATGCATTGTGAATGGTTATGTGTTTCATGAATAATATACATTGAAATTGAAATGATAATTCAAATAAGACATGATATGAGACAATGCCATTGTGATTGGCTATGATGATGATATTGAAAGAAAGAAGGCATGTTTGCCTAAATGTGATGAGAATTTGAGAATGGAAATGGTAACTATATAATAAATGAATTGTTTGTTTAATATGTTATTCAGTTTCAGAGTTCTGGATTTGGGTGGCATGCCTAAGAAATGATGAAAGGTAACAGTCTTGCCGGGTTGAGGATCTCCTCATATGTGTTGAGTTGATGGTCCAAGAGACTGGGTCTGTTACACTATGAGAATTTTGAATATAAGATATATGATTTGTAACAGTCTTGCCGGGTTGAGGATCTCCTCATATGTGTTGAGTGATGGTCCAAGAGACTGGGTCTGTTACACTATCCATGGATAGAGATACATGTATATACATTGCCTATGGGCGTGCTTATTGTGACTATGAACCAAATCAGTAACTCTGAACTCTGAATATCATATTAAATACTTGTTGGGCCCATAGGTGTCAAGGTTATATGAATGTCCTAAATAATATTATGAGTTAATGAAATGAGATGTTGGTTATTGAGTATGATTGAGTAATGTTGAATGTGGAAAGATGTTGAAATGTGGTATACTCATATGACTATGATTTGTGAAATGCATAATTATGTGTTAACTTTATATTTATGATGTTGATCTTATCAATAACATATGTGGCATTGCATTACATTTAAGCATACCATTAACATGTTTTATCTTACTAAGTCGTTGGCTTAGCGCGATAGTGTTTAATCGCGCAGGTAATAGAGTGGATAGAGTTGAACCCGAGAGTTCATCAAGACCAAGTGAGAGTAGACCTTGTTGAATCCATTTTTGGAGCTTAAAGATCAGAGCAGACTTGCCAATCATGTATATTTCTTTATATTTTGTAAAGAAATGTTTAGTATGTAAATATGTAAATATTTTATAACTTCCGCTGTGTAATATTTAAATATAGGGGTTGTCACAAAACCTTTATTTTATGTTGCACTAGAAGTGTAAATTCTTTTTGCAGGTTGTAGTTGAGGTTACAAGGGGGATTTATTGGGAGTGTACTGAGAATGATTTTGTTTGCATTGGTTTGTGTAAAATGTTTTTTAAAAATAAGAAAAAAACCGGTTTTGTCGACACTTGGGACTCAATTTTTAGGCGAAACTATGGCAAAATTTTTGAAAAAAAAAATCGGAACTAAAATTTGACTAAGTAAAATTGGTAGCAACATTAGGTTAGTGTGGCGCCTCTACTCAGCTTACACATGTAGGTCGGGAAGGGGTGTTACACAAACAATGCTTAGATCATCTCTTCCTTAAATAAGCAAAATTCAATTTCATCTTGAAAGTTTGTTAAAGCATGTTTTAAGATTGACTAGGTCCTAGACAAAGGTCATTATGCAGGAGCTCTCTCTAAGTAAGCATACATAACTCAATGCTATAGAACAATTCCTTCACCTAGTAAAGTCATTTGAATTATAATGCATAAATATACCAAAATGAACAAAGACCAATATAAAAATAAATTTAATGAAAGTAATTTATTTAAACAATCTTAATTTAAAAAATAAAATTGCTCTAGAAAATACCAAATAAATAAAACAAAAACTAAATAAGCCAAGGAAAGTTTTATTGAGTTGAAGTCAAAGATGCTTCATTTATTTGGACATATCAAGGACAATGATCATCACCTCCTCATCCGTAGTTCCTCCATCTACATCTTGAAAAGTTGATAAGATAGAACTTTCCTTCAATCCTCCCTCTATTATGAAGGTTGTTGGCAGTGGCACTCTTCCAAATTTAGGCAAAGGATTGTTCTTGATATTGGGCTTTTCGGGCTCGGGCAGCTTGCCACTGTTGATTAGATCTTGGATCTCATGCTTCAATCAAGTACATATATCTGTCACATGTACTTGTGTATGATGAAATTGACAAAAAGCTTTAGTATCAAAGTTTAAAGGTAAAGGATTTGGCAAAGGTCGAGGAACCAATGGTTGTAATAACCCTTTCTTCTGTAGCTTGTTGAAAACCAAAGATAGAGGTTTTCCCAATTCTGAAAATTGTCTTCTATTTCCTTGACCAGTTGCATTAACATCGACTTCCTTATGTGTATTTTGATTGCTAGATTGATAATGCCATTTTGCCAAAAAATGGTTCTTCTCACTTTTCCACTCTTTTATTTGCAAGCCAGCTTGAAGAAGATCTTTGA
This sequence comes from Garcia nutans, assembly GCA_947685225.1. Lineage (NCBI taxonomy): Eukaryota > Viridiplantae > Streptophyta > Magnoliopsida > Malpighiales > Euphorbiaceae > Garcia > Garcia nutans. The sequence continues at coordinate 5,445,489 of CANTUV010000024.1, read as the reverse complement.
AATCTTTGATAAGAGTGTGAGATATCCGTTCATGAAGATTAGGTAGCACCCCTCTTACAATCATCCTAATATGGTCTGACTCATTTGGCCTTTTCTTAAGCAGTGCAGCCTTGTTCCTCTACCTCTTCACAGAATCAACAAAACTTTCATTTTATTTTTGCTTGATAATCTCTTCCTCCATTAGGGTCACTTCCAACTCAACATTGTAACCATACTGCTGGATGAAGTCTTTGTATAATAAATCCTAGCTCTTTTGAGTACTATCTTCTAAGGTGTTGAACCATTTATGGATAATAGGGTCTAATGAAAGCATGAAGTACCTTAGAGTTTGAGCCTTAGTAGCTCGGGCAGATTGCATAGCAGTGATGTATTGCTTCACATGGAGATGATGATTTCAAGTTCCATCAAACTTAGCAAAGGAGGGCATCTTGAACTTGTGTGAGACCTCTTCATCTTGTTCAAATAGCTTATCCACCTCTGACATATCTTCAATTTTCAGCTTCTTTTAAAACTTCTTTTCCAAATCGGCAATCAATTTCTCAATGTCTGAAGTTTCAATCTTTTCTACGGTTGACCTTTCCACAACCTTCAGCTCCTTCTTCTTATTTTGAGGATTTTAAAAGTATTGAGCCCAGTATCATCATCATCAATGACTACCTTGTCATCATTGAAGGCTAACTCGTTGACCTTAGCCTTCCTTTTGTCCTTCTTCTTGGTACTAGCAGATGCCTCAGCAGTGTTCCCCAAAAGTGCAGCCAGTTGGCTCTTCATAGTCTTAGTCAGGGCCTCCTTCAATTCTTCCATCTTGGCATTGAGAGTGTCATCCACCATCCTTTGAATCTGTTTGGGCTCCATTGCTTTTGATGTGAAGCTAATTGAGTTACTACTGGATTCTACATCACTAGCGTCGTTTGGGTTGTCGTACGCTCTTAAACTACTGTACTCTAAGTCTGTGAGCCAGAAAGAATCAATAATGTATAATGCAATATGTGTATGCATGTATGCATGTATACACAAGTAATTAAACAATCAAAGATAATTAAGACGTTCCTTCCAATCTTATAACTTCTATACATGAATAGCGAGTCTCTTTCCCTAGGTATATGGTCAACAAAAAACCAAAATGGGATATTTTATTTTTGCAAAAATTTCCTCGGATGATTTTAACCAATAGTTACATTTTCAAATATAGAAGTCAGTCCATAATAATTCCCATTAATTAGGCTTTAATCCATTGAATCTCAACTAAAATAGCTTTTATGATATATTGGATTAAAACAAAATTAATAGATTAATCATAAATAGATTTCCCATTTGGAAAAAGTAACTAATGATTCATGCTAAAAACAATCCCATGATTAATGATTCTTGATATAAATTAGGCCCACAATTGATTTTTGGTTTTCCATAATTGACCTAACTATTTATAAACTATTTTTGTAATCTTTAGATGAAGTGAAAAAATAATTTTGTTTCAAAGCCCTTGGGCTTTGAAAGTTTTAAGCTCTAAGGTGGAAGAAGATTTTTTACCCATCTTGAAAGGTTTTATGTCGAAAGACCATCTTGAAAATTTTAAAAATTTGAAATTTGGTCTTTTGGATTTAAAGGAAAAAATTATTTTTGAGCTTACAATATAGGTAGGTCATATTAGAAAAAGAACAAACCAAATAAACCATGGTTCGAACCAAGATGAGTTAATCATAGTCAAACAACAAGCATTGGAGGTAAAAACCTAAGAAAAATAACTAGGTCAATTACATAAGCTCAACTCTTCGGGTTGAAAGGTTTTAGACTCCCAAAGCAAGTATATACCTAATGGTACAAGGCTATGAGTGGTTATGCATACTCGATCTTCATACACTGAGTGAAAGTATGGTATCTCTTACATAACACAACATGGGCTATACGGGCATCCTAACTCACACACATAATGCAATCTAAATGATGCAATGGATAATATCATAATAAGAAAGAATAAAATAATATAAAGACCAACAGAATCAAGTTCTCTTATACCCAGTGGAGTTGCCACTATGGGCGTGGATTTTTGCCCCCACACCCATGTGGAATGGTTCTTGTGACTTTGGTACTATTAGGCTCAAGTCCTTAAAGAACACAAGCCTAAATCCAAAAAAAATGGAGTAGCCAACCGGATGGGCTGGGAAAAGGAAAGGGGTGGATGACTCGATTCCTAAGTAATCCCCAACCCCCCCTATTGGGTTTTGAAAGTTGGGTATATATGGGGAAGGTGAGAATAACCCAGTACCCCCATAACTCTTGGTTCATTGTAATCGGCCTCCTTTTTAGATCTAAATATTATTAAATTCTTAAACATTATAATTTCATCCATAATACTTGTAATTATCAAAAGAAATAAACATCCATCACTTTTATTAAAATAAAACAAAACAGGCACCCATCCATGGATGAAAATATGCCTTTACAATATCCAATGTCTAAAACTAAATAAAATAGGACCCCACCATTTAGTGGAAACATTAACCCAAAATTCAAAATAAATTAAGTTATATTAGAACTCAATTAATGAGGTACCCACAAAGTGGAAACATACCTCTTACATATTGAAACTAAAATAAACCGATAGAAAAGATTCAATCATTCATCATAAATAAAAGTAAACCATCCATTACAAAATAAATCATCCATGCATTAATAATCAAGTCTACATTTAAATATCATGTTAAACAATAGATATACAAACTAGGGTTTTATGAATTAGGGTTTAGGAAAATACAATTAGAGTTTAGGGTTTTTAAAATCAGGATTATGGTTCTTAGGTTTTTGAATTAGGGTTTTAAGTTAAGGTTTTAGAATTAGGGTTTTTAGGGTTTTAGAATTTAGAAAACTATTTAGGGTTTTGGAAACTATAAAACTAATTAGGGTTTTAGGGTTTTAGGAAATAAAGCTACTATGATTGTATTTATAAACTTTGGCTTACTGGAATATTGAATTATAATGAATTGCCCAATACATGCTCTTTGTGGATGGCTACTGGACGAAGCAAATTCAAATACATGACCTACTATGAATTATAAAGCTAACATCCATTGATCATGCTTCAAATAAACTGATATGAATCAAAACTAGTGGATATAACCTACTAGAACTAATTTAGATAGAGAATAAATGTATTCTGTAACACCCCTTCCCGACCTACGTGTGTAAGCTGAGTAGAGGCGCCACACTAACCTAATGTTGCTACCAATTTTACTTAGTCAAATTTTAGTTCCAATTTTTATAGAAATTTTGCCATAGTTTCACTTAAAAATTGAGTCCCAAGTGTCGACAAAACTGGTTTTTTTTTCTTCTGATTTTTGAAAATATTTTTACACAAACCAATGCAACCAAAATCATTCTCAGTACACTTCCAATAAATCCCCCTTATAACCTCAACTACAACCTGCAAAAAGGATTTACACTTCTTGTAACACCCCCATATCCAATGCCCACACACTACAACCACAACAATGTAGCATAAGTGCATCAAACATAGGGATGCTACGGTTTTCTTAATATTCAAAACACTTTAAACTTGATACAATACCCTTATCATTATACATTATAGAAAAGTAGATCATTTACTTATAAAACAAAACATATTAGTTATATATATATACATTTAAATATTACCCAGCGGAAGTTATAAAATATGTACATATTTACAAACACTTGATTACATATTTAAATATATCCATACTTTTACATTATAAACATTACTTTACAAAATATAAAGAAGTATACATGATTGGCAATTCTCTTCTGATCTTTAAGTTCCCAAAATCAACTCTTCAAGGTCTACTCTCACTTGGTCTTGATGAACTCTCAGGTTCGACTCTATCAGCTCTATTACCTGCGCGATTAAACACTATCGCGCTAAGCCAAGGGCTTAGTAAGATAATTCATGCTAAAATGCAATGTCACAAATTAATTACATATATCAATCAAAAGCATATTATTTATTCAATATGTTGCTTTGTTCAATGTCACATCAATATTCATATAATAGCACCATTCATTATACTCATTTAAATTTATCATTATAGCCAACAACTATGACTTTATATACGTACCCTTTCCCAACCAGGTCGGTTGCCCTCCAATCCCAAGGGTCCGCAGGAGGCAAAAAGGCACGTATAACATTATCAGTAACATACCTTTCCCCATCCAGGTCGGTTGTCCAAGTTCGGTTGCCCATTCCAATGGGTCCGCATGGTTCCGCAGGAGGCAAATAGGTACGTATAATACTGACTATATTGAACCTTCCTCCTACCAGATCGGTAGTCCAAGATCGGTTGCCCAACCCACTGGGTCCGCATGGTTCCGCAGGAGACGGATAGGTCCGTTCATTAAACTTATCAATACCTTTTCAATTCATTTCTTTTTCACAAGCAAGTTAAGCAATCATTATATACAATATTCATTACATTATCTAAACACTCACATTATTATTCAATCCTATCATCAATGCATGCTTCAATCATATTTCATTTGAATCACTATAACATCTTTGGTATAACATTTCAATGTGCATTACTCATGAAACACATTACCATTCACAATGCATAACATAACATTATTCAATCTCAACAATGCAATTAGGGCAATTCAACCTCTTCACAACCTAATCCAAAAGGAATATTAGCAAAATGACCATATGAATAGTACATTCTGGTTTTAGACTCCATTTTATCCTTAATTTGAAAAATTGTATAAAATAATCTACTTGACTAAAAATTCTAAAATTTTTACAGAATTTAGTTTTGTATCTTAAAATCATTCCTGTAAAATTTCAGATCAAACTGAACACAAAATCTTGGTCAAATAGTTCACCTAACCAGACTGCCCCAATTGCCCTGCATCCTGGCAGCAATTCTGAACTTTGTGAATTCCATAAATCAAATTCAATCAACGTGGTTCCAAATTATTTTTCTCAAATAGACTCACTAAGAAACAACATATCCAAAATTCAATTGGATATGATTTTTCTAAATTTTATTAAAAATCCCGAAATACAGCTGTCTCAGTTAAGGTACCTGCTGGAACAGGTCTAATAAAAATAATCTTTCTAAACTCATAACCATTCCAAAATCGAATCAACATATTTTTCAGTCATTCTAGACTCATAGAGACACAACATATCAAAAATTCACTTCAAAAACATTTCTCTATAATTAATTAAAAATCATACAAATCACAGCCTTTACTAATTGTAAAACAGAAACAATTTCACTAAACACAACTCTTACTCTTCCATCACCAACACCAACCCAACTTCTCATCTATCAAGCAAAATCAATACTTAAAATCACACCATAAGCAACTTAATCATACCATCATCAAATCACAACTCAACTCAAGCATAACTTCAAAAATAACAAGGGTAAACAAGAGCAAACTTACTAAATAATGAAATTCCTTGAAACTCCAACTTGTAACTTTGAAAACTTCCTTCACTTTGAACTTGAAATCATCAAAACCATCACTTGTTCTCTTGCTCTCTTCTCTCTTTAATGAGCCGGCCACCCAACAACAAGAAGAAGAAGAAATGATCAAGAAACACAAAGTCAATAGGCATTAAATACCCATCCAAAAGAAAATTACTATAATACCCTCATCCATTTAACTAAGCTTTTGTCATATCTATACCCATTTAAGTAATTCACAACCAACACAAAAATATCCTCTTTCCTTGACTTTCCATTTTGACCACTTTATATGTTATATATATCACCATATAAGCAACATATACAATTATCTCTAAACCCTCTTTTCTTTCCCAACCACCATACAAAAACATTCTCTTCCCATTTCTCAATTCAAACCAACAACAACAACAACAAAACTTCTAGGGCATGCATAGGGATATTACATATTCAATATTTAAAACCATCATCAAATCATCTTATGTTGAATTAAAATTGAATAAATTTGGAATGAATCTTTGTTTGTTGACTCCACCAAAATTAAATATTGATCAGACTTCTACTTGCAACGATGAAACTCAGTCTGAGCAAAAATCAAGACAGTAGCTAATGCCTTGTTTTTATGAATTTGATAGTATTTTGTGTTTGATGATCCTTGATAATTGCTTGGTTTCTCCATGTTAATTTGCTGTGTCAAAATTACTAGTTGCTCTTTTCTTGTTGTTGTTATTTGCCAATGGTTTCTTTATTGCCTCCTTGATTATTATTGTTGATCTTCTTTTTCTCCCCTAATTTGAAAATTAATTGCCCTTTTATATCTCACATTAGGGCTTCCTTTCATCCCTTTTTTACTTCAAATAAATGATGCCTAAACTGTCTCAGTGAATCTTTGTGTGAAAACCGTGCACAAGTTGGTATCAATCAAGCCTGTCAAATGGCCCTTGCCCATTTTAACATAAGTAGCAAATCATATTGAATCAGCATGTGCCAATTTGATATGAGCTAAATGCTCATATCAAATTGACTCATGCCAAATCAATATGAGCATTACAAATGCTCATATTGAATTGCAATTAGCCAATTTGATATGAGCATGAATGCTCATATCGAACTGGCTTGGTTTAGGCCAACCATCCGACCATTCAACCAAGTTGTCTTTTCAATTAAATTAATCGAACCAAACACAATCCAAATATTAAATAATTATAATTAATTTATTTTGTGACCTATTATTAGGTTTAGACTTGATCTAGCCTTCAAATGAAAAACATATATTTAGACAGATACCAAAATTAAGGGTCTACACTCATCTGGCATTTTCTTACGCAATGCAGCTTTGTTTCTCTACCTTTTCACATTGTCAATAAAGTTCTCATTGTATTTTTGCCTTATTGTCTTAACCTCCATTAAATTGACTTCTAATTCAGCATTGTACCATATTGTTGGATGAAAGCTTTATACAATGAATGCCAATCCTTTTGAGTGTTGTCCTCTAAGGTGTTGAACCAATTATGCACAGTAAGATCTACCAAGAGCATAAAGTACCTTAGAGTTTGAGCCTTGGCAGCTCGAGCAAACTGTATATCAGTGATGTATTGCCTGACATGAAGACGAGGGTTACCAATTCCATCGAACTTAGCAAAAGAAAGCATCTTGAATTTATACGGGACTTTCTCATCTTGCTCAAACAACTTGTCCACCTCTGAAATCTCTTTAGTTTTTAACTTCTTTTAAAACCTATTCTCTAAATTGGCAATCATTTTTTCCACATATGAAGTTTTAGTCTTTTCCACATTTGATCTTTTCACAACCTTCGACTCTTTCTTCTTATCTTTAATATCTTGGAAGTATTGAGCCCAGTCATCATCATCATTCACAACTTGTTTGTCTTTATCAAAGGCTACTTTGCTAAATTTAGCCTTTCCTCTATCCTTCTACTTCTTAATACTAGCAGATGCCTCAGCAATGTTCCCCAAAAGTTCAGCCAGTTTGCTTTTTATGGTATCAGCCAGGACCCCCTTTAGTTCTCGATCTTAGCATTGAGGATGTCATCCACCATCCTTTGGATTTGTTCAAGTTTCATTACTTATGGTGAGAAGTTGACCGAGTTGTTAGTGTATTCTATGTCACTGGCATAGGTCGGATTGTCACACGCTCTTGAACTGATGTTCTCCAAGTCTATGAGTCAGAAAGGATCAACACATGTAATGCAATGCATGTATGCATGTATATATAAGTAACAAGCAAATAAAGATAATTAGGATGTTCCTTCCAACCTTATGTCACCCACACACGAATAGCGAGTCTCTTTGCCTAGGTATATGGTCGATAAGATACCAACATGGCATATCTTATTTTCAAAAAATTCACTCGGATAACTTTTAACCAATAGCTGTATTTTCAACATATAAGTCAATCCATGATAATTCTCATTAATTAAGCTTTAATCCATTGAATAAACTAAAATAACTTTTATGCCAAACTAAATTAAGAGGTTTATAATAAATAGATTTCCCATTTGGAAATACAACTAATGATTCATGCCAAAAATAAGCCCATAATTAATAATTCTTGGTATAAATTAGGCCCAAAATTGATTTTTGGTATTCCATAATTGACCTAAATAGTTGTAATGTAATATCCTCATATATGCTCTAGAAGTTTTGATTATGTTATTGTTATTGTTGTTATTGTTGTTGTTGTTATATTGGATTGTATATATGTGTTAATTGCAAGAGAAAAGAAATTGGGAAAGAAAATAGGGTTTAGAGAGAATGGTATATGTTGTGTATATGATGATATATATATAACATATAAATTGGTCAAATGAAGAGTCAAGGGGGGGTAGAGATATTTATTTGGTTATTGGTGAAATGACTATTAAGGGCATTGGATTAAAAAGAAAGCTAGAACAAATGATAAAAGGGTGATTTGGTAATTGTTTGAATTGGAACACTTGGTGGAGATTAAAAGAAGAGTTGACTTTATTTTTGTGGTTCATTTCTTCTTTCTTCTTTGTGTGGCCGGCTTCTTCATAGACAAAGGAAAACAAGAGACAAAGTGAAGATCTTGATGTGTTAAGCTCAAATTGATGGAAGATTGAAGTGATCTAGTGGATGATACAAGAAGTCTTATAACTTTGGTAAGTTCTCTTGTGATCTTTGTGTTTATTTGAAATGATACTTGAGTTTGATAGATTTTTAAGAGTGTGTTGGTTGATTTTGAGATGTGAGAAGTGTTTGAGTGATTGGATGATGGATGTTGAGTATGGATTGAAGAAAAGAGTAAGTGGTTGGAAGAGATGATGTTGTATATGTGGTGAGGGTTTTGAGATGATTTTGTGTTTTGTGCTTGATGTGTGTTTGGCTTGTTTTGGTGTGTTGCAAGTTTTAGATGAGTTTTGAGTATGTTTTGTTAAGATGGTGTGAAGTGGATGTTGTTGGATAAAAGTGTTTTGTTGAGTGTTTGGTTGTTTTGGTCGGAATCTTGATTTGTGGCCGGACACGCCCATGAGCACGTCCAGGGTCTTTAGGCGTGTCAATTGTGTTGGAGGCAGTAGGTTTGACACGACCAGTAGCACGCCCGTGTTATTGAGCGTGTCATAGCTACTGTGAGATTTGAGAATTTACACGCCCAGAAACACGCCCATGTTGTTGAGCGTGTAAATACTTCTGTGTTGTGGAGTTAGGGCATGGTCATGGACACGCCCGTGTGGGTGAGCGTGTCAGGGTTAGGGTTTGCCCTAATTAATTCCTAATTGGATTATCTCTTGTATATCCCTAAACAAAGTATATGCTATTACTTTTGATTTAGGTCTTGAAGATAGTGATTAATCATTGATTTAAGAGATAGAAGGATCTTGAACAAGGAAGTGTTAAGAGTAGTGTGATTTGTTTTTGAGGTAAGTACAAAACCTATATGATTGTGTGTAAGTTCAAATGTGGCATTATTACATTGTTAATTTATTTGAGCAATGTGTATTGTTATGTTTATATCACTGATGATATATATATATATGAATAATGTGAATGACATGATGATGCAAATGAATGTGTTTATGAAAGATTGAAATGTTATGTTGTGAATTGAGATGAAATGGAATATAGAGCCATTGTGATTGGCTATGATGATATAATTGAATGATGTATGGCATGTTTGCCTAATTGATGAGAAAGATTGAGAAAGAGTTTGATAAAGAGAATAATGAAATAAGTGTATGCTTAATATGATATTCAATTTCAGAGTTCTGGTTTTTGGAGGCATGCCTACTTAATGAAAGGTAACAGTCTTGCCGGGTTGAGGATCTCTTCAAATTGAGTTGAATTGAGGTCCAAGAGACTGGGTCTGTTACACTATGATAATTGATATTATGAGATATTTGATTTGTAACAGTCTTGCCGGGTTGAGGATATCCTCGAGTTAGATGAGTTGATGATCCAAGAGACCGGGTCTGTTACGCTATCCATGGATAGAGATAAATATATATGTATATGTTGCCTACGGGCTTGATAATGGTGTTTATGAACCAAAGCAGTAACTCTGAATTCTGAATATCGTATTAAGTACTTGATGGGTCCATAGGTGTCTAGGTTTTATGTATAACATAAATGTTGTTCTAATGTAATGAAATGTTAATATTACTTATATGATGAAACGGACTATTCACGGAATATTGTTTGTTGAGTATGATCTTTACTAATTGTGTGTGTATCATTGATGTTGATTTATTAATACAAATGTGAAACATTGCATTGCACTAAAGCATAACATTAGCATGAATTGTCTTACTAAGCTCTTGGCTTAGGGCGATAGTGTTTGATCGCGCAGGTAATAGGGTTGAACCCGAGAGCTCTTCGAGACCGAGTGAGAGTAGACAGTGAAGAGTTGATTTTGGGAACTTAAAGATCAAAGGAGACTTGCCAATCATGTATAACTCTTTTATATTTTGTAAATATGGGTTATATTGTAAATATATGTATAATTGTAAATACGTATTCAAATGCTTTCATATATGTAAATGTTTTCTATATTCCTCTGCGTAATATTTAAATGTATGTATATATATATCTAATATGTTTTGTTTATAAGTAAATGATTTACTTTTCTATAATATATAACGATAAGGGTATTGTATCAAGTTTAAAATGTTTTGAACGTTAAGAAAATCCGTAGCATTCCTATATTCGATACATGTATACTACATTGTGGTGTATGTAGTGTGTATGTATTGGGTGTGGGGGTGTTACATGTAAGCTCTATTTAAGAAAAACTTATAATTTTAGATGAAGTGAAGAATAGTTTTATTTCAAAGCCCCTTGTAAAAAAAGTTTGTTTTAAAAAATGAATCTTGGGCTTTGTATTTGGACCATGAGGTAGAAAAGAAAATTTAACCTATTTTTATGTTCGAATACCATCTTGAAATTTTTTAAAAAAATTTGTTTTGATCTTTTGATCTTAAAGGAAGAATTTTTTTGAGCTTACAATATAATTAGGTCACATTAGAAAAAGAACAAACTAAATAAGTGTGAGCGGGGATTTTTGACTCCACTCCCATATGGAATAGTTCTTGTAACTTCAGCACTGTTAGGCTCGGAGCCATAGAGAACACGGGCCTAAATTAAGAAAAAATGGATTCACCACCCGGATGATCCGGGAAAAGAAAGGGGTGGATGACTCGATTCCTAAGAAAATCCCAACCCTCTAATGGCTTCGAAAAGTTAGGTACGTGTGGGAAAGGTGAGAATGACCCGACACCCCCATAGCGCCCGGTTCATTGGAACCAGTCTCCTTTTCAAGTCTAAATATTATCAAATTCTTAATATTAAAATATTATCCATATTACATACATATTAAAGTAATTAAATATTCTTTGTATTAAAATCAAAGAAGTTCAAACAAAATAATAAATGGCACCTATCTATAGATGGAAACATGCCTTTTATAATGTCCAATATCTAAAACTAAATAAAATAGGACACCCATCATTTAGTGAAAATATGCCCTTTATATTAATCTAAAATTAAAAATAAATTAAATTACATTGGAACTTAATTAATGAGGTACCTACATACTGGAAACATACCCCTTGCTTCATTGAAATCAAAATAAATCAATTGAAGCACTCAACCATAAAACATCAATAGATCATTTATCAACATAAAATAATGAATCAAACAATCAAATCTAGCTTTTAATCTTAAATAAAGCATTAAATACACAAAATTAAGGTTTACATACTAAAGTAGGGCTTATAGGGTTTTAATCATGGTTTTAGGGTTTAAGAAAGAAGATTAGAGTTTGCAAAGGAAAATTAGAGTTTTTAAGGGAAAATTAGGATGATATATTGATTGAAATTGTAACTAGGAAACAACATGAAAGTAGCTACTGCATGATGATATTATTTTCTCATTGAAACGAAAGCTGCTTACTGAATGTTTAAGTAATTGCAAGGCAATGGTTGAAATATTAATAAGAGAAGCATATTATAAATTTAAAGAGTTAAGGAAATTAAACCTCCATTTGTTGGCTCCATAAAATTTAAAGAACGTTGATTGAAGCCACTCCCTGCATCAATTTAGAGTTTTGGTTGAGCAAGGTTAAGACAATGGATACTGTCTTCTGTTGTGTATTGATTCTTCAGTATTAATCATTAACTGCTCTTTTGTAATGCTACTTATCTCCTCCTCCCTCTTTGCTTGATAATTTTTGTTGCTGGTTGTTCCTCTCTCTGTGTGTTCCTCTCTCTGCGTCAATTAATTTTTTGATCGCTCTTCATTGCTACTGATTCCCCCCCCCCCTCATATTTATAAGAAAGGATTAGGTTAAACCAATATCTGTGTCCTGATTAAGCACAATTTTTTAGGGCATATCAAATTAACATAATTTGAATTTCGGATAAACTGTGACCATGTCCAACTGAATTCGAGGCTAAACCTGACCATATCGAATGGAAAACATCTTAAGCCGACATGGACTAGGGTCCATATCTAACTGGGCATGTCTTAGTTTGATATGGGCGTGTCCATATCGATTTGGGGATGTCCCAGTTCGATATGGATGTCCATATAAAACTAGGCATCCTCCAGTTCGATATGGACATGTCCATATCAAACTGGATAGGCCCTAGTTTGATATAGACCTTGTCCATATAAAACTAGGACTTCCCAATTCGATATGAATGCCCATATCGAACTAGGTTTGTCCTATTTCAATATGGACGATCCAATATTGAGCCAAAATGACTTTCATACTATTTTTATGTTTTAAAACTCGCTTTGTGACCATTTTAAAGTTTTAGAAACTAAATCGGTCTCATTTAGGTCTTTATAAAAATTGGACTAATTAAGATAAAAGCTTAAAGTAGGTTTAAGCTTATTAAAAATGGACCGATCAGTACTTAGGTCATCTTTAATTAGGATCGAACTAGCTTAAGGCCAAAATCAAGGGTCTACAGTTTGCCCCCTGCTTAAACGATCTTGAATTTATTCAAAGAGTGAAAAGCAACATGAGTTTAAGATGATATTGGACACAGATGTTTCTAAACGCGAGACTGTATTTGGTTATGGACTCAGATTGAGTTATGGACTAAAAAATGATTTGGGTTCTGGACCTGAATTGGTTTTGTTGGGTTTTGAACCTGAGACATGATTGGTTTGGGTTCTGTACCCGATATTTGATTTGGGCTTTGGACTTGAGATATAATTTGATTTGGATACTTGGACCCGAGACTGAATTTGATTTGGCCACTTAGACCCGAGACTAAATTTGACTTGGGTGACATTCTATCATGTGAGAGTTCTGGTTGTCTTCTAGCCAATTAATTTTATCTCTTCTAGCTGATTGGTCTTCTATCATGGCTTTCTTCTAGCCACTTGCACCATTCTTTAATGGATCGACTCCAGCTCTTCTAGCTGGACTAACCTTCTATCATCTAGGAATTTTGGTTTTTTTCTAACCAGTTATAGAATTCTTTAAAGAATTCTACTGACCTTCTGTCATTTGAGAATTTTGGCTTTCTTCTAGCCGGTTGTTCCATTCTTTAATGGATTGTGGGTCTTCACCCTCAAAATGGATCTTCATCCTTGGACCTCTGGTCTTCACCCTTCAAATTGGATCTTCATCCTTGGACATTGGGTCTTCACCCTTCAAAATGGATCTTTATCCTTTAGATATTGGGTCTTCACCCTTGGACATTGGGTCTTCACTCTTCTAGCCGGACTGATCTTTTATTTTTTTTTTTGCACCTTCATTTGTTTGAGAGTTCTAATTTTCTTCTTGTTCTATTCTTTTTGTTCTTCCTTTTCTAAAAAATTCAGCTATTTTTTAGCTAGTCCTAATATCCTCTCTTTGCCCCCTGTGTGGCAAAATATTTAAAGTGAATCTAAAAATATTTTATACATACATAAATTTAAAAATTAAAAGGAGAAACTTGGCCCCCTGTGTGGGCTCAAACCAATAATTTTTCCCATGTAGGCTCATATTGATGTTTGTGTATTGTCTTGTTCCTTGCACAAGCATGCATCGCTTCTTAATTTTGTAATAGCCTTTTCATGCCCCCTAATTCTATATCTTCTTTTGATTCTTTACTTCACAGGGTGTTTGTTGTTCACTTTGACAAATAATAGGTAACACAATATAACAAAATGCAATGTGATATGCTCATGTATTCATGATATGCATGGATGATACTTACAGTGGTTCCATCGACTCACAAACCTAAGTAATCAGCTGAAGAGCTCTCATTGGTTCCTTTCAGATGTTCATTTAGGTCTTGTGTTGGAATGACAGAAGGCTTCACATTTATGGCTTTTAACTTTAAGATGTTGAAAACATGAGTAGTGGAGGCCCCAAGCATGGTAGCCAAAGACATGGGAGATATCTGTTTGGTTGATAACTGCTTCATGACATGCATTGCATTTCATATCATTGATCCTTTTTGGCTCACAAACCTGGAGTATAGCAATTCAAGAGCATACAATAACCCAACCTATACCAGTGATGTAGACTCTAGTAGCAACTCAATTAGCTTCTCACAAGAGCAATGGAGCCCGAATAGATTCAAAGGATGGTAGACGATGCCCTCAATGCCAAGATGGAAGAACTGAAGGAGGCCCTGTCTGAGACTATGAAGAGCCAACTAGCAGCACTTTTGGGGAACACTGTTGAGGCATCTGCTAGTACCAAGAAGAAGGACAAAGGGAAGGCTAAGGTTGGCAAAGTAGCCTTCGATTATGATAAGGTAGTCATTGACGATGGTAATGACTAGGCTCAATACTTTCAAGATCCTCAAGATAAGAAGAAAGAGCCAAAGGTTATTGAAAGATCAGTCATGGTAAAGACTGAAACTTCAGATGTTAAGAAGCTGATTGCAAATTTGGAAAAGAAGTTTGAAAAGAAACTAAAAACTGAAGAAATGTCAGAAATAGACAAGCTATTTGAACAAGATGAGGAGGTCCCTTATAAGTTCAAGATGCCCTCTTTCACTAGGTACAACGGTACAGGGAATCCTCACTTGCATGTTAAGCAATACATCATAGCCATGTAGTCTGCGAAAGATACTAGAGCTCAAACTCTATGGTATTTCATGCTCTCATTGGATCCTGTTGTGCAGAATTGGTTCAACACCTTAGAGGAAAGTACCCAAAAAGATTAGGATATGTTGTACAAAGCCTTCATTTAGTAGTATGGGTACAATGTAGAGCTGGAAGTTACCTTGATGGAGGTAGAGACCATTAGGCACAAACAAAATGAAAGTTTTGTTGATTATGTAAAGAGATGGAGAAATAAGGCTACACTTCTCAGAAGGAGACCTGATGAGTTGGACCAAATTAGGATGATAGTTAGAGGCATCCTACCTAACCTCTGTGAGAGGCTATGTCACACCCTTATAAGGGATTTCAAAGATCTTCTCCAAGCTGGCTTGCAAATAGAAGAGTGGAAAAGAGAGAAGAATCATTTTTCTGCAAAATGGAATTATCAGTCTAGCAATCAAAGTACATATAAGGAAGTGCATGTTACTGCAACTGGTCAAGAAAATAGAAGACAATTTTTAGAATTGGTAAAACCTCTGTCTTGGGTTTTTAACAAGTTACAGAACAAGGGATTGTTATAACCATTGGCTCCTCGACCCTTGCCGAATCCTTTACTACCAAACTTTGATACCAAGGCCTTTTGTTAGTTTCATCAAACTCAAGGACATGAGACAGATAGACACACCCGATTGAAGCATGAGATCCAAGATCTGATTGACAGTGGTAAGCTATCTAAGCCTGATAAGCCCAATACCAAGAGCAATCCTTTGCCTAAATTTGAAAGAGTACCTCCACCAGACACCTTCATGGTAGGAAGAGGATTAGAGGAAGATTTTGTCTTATCCTCTTTTCAAGGTGAGAGTATTCAAGATGTGAAGAGAGACAAAGCTCAACTCAATGAACTTCCCTTAGCTTCGATGTTGCTCTTCTATTTTGCTTTCTTTAATATTTAATTGGAACAATTATGTTTTTCAAATTTTGTTTGTTTGAATAAATTATTTTCATTAATTTTTTATGGTCTCTATTCATTTCGGTGCTCAACCAATGATGAATCTAGCTTGATGTTTAGTGTATCTATGCATCATGATCCGAATGACTTTACTAAGTGTGAGAGTTATTCAATAGCATTGAGTTGTGTATGCTTCCTTAGAGAGGGCTCCTGCATAATTACCTTTGTCTAGGTCCTAGTTGATCATAGAACATGTTTTGACAAACTTTTAAGGCGAATTGAACTCTGCTTATTTAAAGGAGAGATGATCTAGACATTATTTGGTTAACTAACAACTATTATCTGCCCTATTAAATATCAATCCCTAGTTATCCCTTTGAGCCTTCATGAGATTTTAGCTTACTCTTCATTGGCTAGTAAACCCAGTGACCTACCCTGAGCTGGTGTTACACTTTTAACAAATCTAATTATCACTAAGGTGAAGAGGCAAGAAGATCAAAGAAAGGAATACATAGTCAAGACCATAAGGATAGTTGAAGTTCTCAAGGCCATAAGGGTAGTTGAAGTTCACCTAATATTAGACCTAATATCTCCAATTCATTAAGATGATATCAGGACAACAAATGATTTATTCTTGTTGAAGCAAACTCACTCTACTCTACTCATCCATAGTCATAAGCATAGAATGGTGCAGACAAATCAATTTTTTTAGAGTTAGACTAAAAGAAAGAAAAAAAGGAAAAAAAAAAAAGAAAAGAAAAGAGAGAAAAGGAAGGAAAAAAGAAAAGAAGAAAACAAAAAGAGGAAGAAAAAAAATAAAAAAACAAAAAAGGGTCCTGAGTTTGTACAAAAGCAAAAGGAAAAGATGAAGATAGTCTTAATTAGTTCTACATTTTTTCCAAGGGGATAGAAGAAAATTGGAGTCTAGCGAGATTACTCCCAGCTGCTTATGGCTCTAACAGAAGATTTTAGTGTGAAGATTTGTTAGCAATGTCACATCAACTCTAACTCAAAGATGGCCTTCATTTAAACCATGTCCCTTATAGACCTTGTTTCAAGCCTATTAAAGACTTATTGATCTCTCTTGGTAGGTAGAGTATATTAGTGGAGATAGTTCGGATAAGCAAGCATATGAGATAGACAATATGAGACCTTTAACTAAGTAATGTGTATGTGCCTATCTTGTAATATCCCAAACAATACCCTAAAATTTTGGAAATGATTATTATTGTAAAGGAATTAAATGTTAAGCGTATATTTGATTATGTAAAAAGTTAAAAAGAAGGAGTGTGTATATGTTGTATATATATAGATATATACAACATATACAAGTCAACAAGTTGATATGGGGTCAAAGGATATTTGAATTAATTAAATATTAAACATTATTAGTTGTAGATGATATTTTGTTTATTATATTATTACAATATTTAATTACTTGGTTGAAATTAAAGAGAGTTTTTGTGTGGTTAAGAGAGGAGAATTGCTTTGACTTGAGGAAAGCTCATCTTCATCTTCTTCCTTCTTCTCCAAGAGCGGGCAATCACCATTGCCAAAGGGAAAGAGAGGATTTGTTGATTCCTAACTCAAGCAATTGAAGGATTTCAAGGGATCAAGTTGCAGTTTTAAGGATTTTCTTCAATTTTGGTAAGTTTCCAACTTGTTTCTTTGTGTTCTTTTGGAGTTTGTGTATTTGAGCTTAGTGGATGGTTGGTGTAGTTATGTGTATGGTTGATTTTGGTATGTTTGAAGAGTTTGGTCTTATTAACTTTGATTTTGGGAAAATGTTAAGTTTGGTGAAGAAAACTAAAGTTGTAGATTGTGTATGTGTTGAGTTGTAAAATATGGTTGTGTTTGTGTGTTGATGCATGTAATTGAGTTGTATTGATATTATTCAAGTTTATTATGGTATATTGATGGTTTTGGCTAAGTTTTTTTGGAGTGGAAAAGGGTGAAAGAAAGATGTTTGTTGGATGTGGCATTTTTGGTGTCGATTTCAGGTTTTTGGCCTGACACGCCCAATAACACAGCCATGTCTTTGGGAGTGTCGTTGGTTTTATTTTCAGTGTGGGTGACACAAGCAATGACATGCTGATGTCACTGAGTGTGTCAGAGCTTCTGTGTTGGAGTAGAATTGACACGTCCAGTGACACGCCCATGTCACTGAGCGTGTCATAGCCACTATGTTGGAGGAGAATTGACACATGCAGTGACACGCCTATGTCACTGAGTATGTCAAAGCTTCTGTGTTGTGGGTTTAGGATACGGCCAGGGAAACGGCCGTGTTGTTGAGCATGTCATGTGTGGAGTTTGCCCTAGTTAGCTCTTATCCTTATTTTCTTATGTGTATCACAAAGAAAGTGTGTATAATCACCTTTGGATTAGGTTTTGAAGAGATTTGAGGTAAACAATCCAAGTGTTGAAGGATTCTTGGAAGAGGAGGTTGATAGATTGGTGTTTGTTGCTTGTAAAGGTAAGTACAAACCTTGCATGATTGCATATATTTATATAACTTTTGGACTTAACACATTTGGTGGGAAAATGTGTTAGGTTACCTATTATATTGTTGATATATGAGAATGGTGCAATGATTTGTATTATATGAACTATGTGAATTATATGTTGAGGATTCAAAATATATGAACAATGTAATTTGTGATGTGCACTCTAATGGTGAATTGTGAAGCCATTATTGATGGCTATAATGATGTAAATGAAATAGTTGGGGCATTGTGCCTAGATGATCATGAGAAAATGAGAATGGAAATAAATGATGAAATTATGAAAGAATTGTGTGCCTAGTATGCTATTGAATTTTCAGAGTTTTGTTGTTGGTGGCATGCCTAAAAGTAACAATCCCTTGAAGCTGGGTTGGGCTTGGTCCTTGAAGCCAAGTTGGGTTAATGCTAAGCTCCCCTTGAAGCTTGGTTGGGCCTAGTTCTTGAAGCCTAGTTGGGATGTTACATATGAGGTAATCCTCATTGTGAAAATGATTTGCCTATGGGCTTGATAAATGTGATTATTGGACCAAAATAGTAACTCTGGAATTTGAATGACATATTAGATTCTTTTGGGCCTATGCTTGTCTTTGCTTTAATGTGAATTATGAATAATGGAATAATTGAACAATGTAATGAGATTTAATGTTATGAAATATTATATCAATGTATATTGATTCTAATCATTGAAAGTTTGACATTGACATTACATTTGGATCATATTGTTATCATGGTTAGTACCACTAAGCCTTTGGCTTAGCGCGATTGTGATTTATCCCGCAGGTGATAGGGTAGATCCGGTTGAGCCGGAGAGTTCAGCTAGACCGAGTCGAGTCTAGGCTTGTGATCCCTTGTGAAGTGTTGATTGTTGGACATCAAGATCAGAGACGAACTGCCAAGCATGTATAAACTCTATATATTTTTGTAAATATTGATTTTGATGTATGCATATGTATATTTCGCTGCTTATTATACATATGTTCTGGATAAACTTTTAAGGTAATAAAGATATATGTAAATGTATTTGAACAAGGAATATTTTATCTATTACTATTTATAATGATGATTTGATGTTAACATTTTAAAGATTGGTTTGCTTCAAATAGACTGTGACATCCTTATATCCGGTATACATATATTACAGATGTGGGTGTATGTGGTGTACGTATATGGGGTATAGGGGTGTTACAATTATTTTGGTATTAGAGCATAGGTTTGAGATTCTCAACCTAGGTAAATTGTAAGAAAAAGAAAATTTAGATTTTTAAAATATGGCTTTTAAATAAGATACATACATTGGCACTGGCAGTTTTTGATCTTTGATGACTTAATTTTCTGCTGTGTTTGCAGATATGGGTAGTGATGGCGTCTCAGTCACGTTAGTCCATAGAAGGTAGTGCTGAGAGTGTAGCTCTTGTAGAGGGTAGAGATGGAGCTAGGGTTGAGAGAGCTGGTGAGGCACCTGCTCCAGTGCCAGAGAGACCAGCTGCTAATGAGATTTCACCGGTTTGGTTACAGCATATGGTAGAATTATTGAGGCAGGCTCCAATGCAGCAGCCGCCACCGTAACCATAGCCCCAAGTACTGGTGAGGCAGTATGATAAATTGAGGAAGTTCGAACCTGAGGACTTCTTTGGTACTACAGATCCTGCAGTAGCAGAGAACTGGTTAGATAGAGTTCAGAGGGTATTCATCCAGCTGCAAGCTACTTTTGAAGAAAATTTTGATTATGCTAAATCCCTTCTGCAGAGAGATGCTTATGATTGGTGGAAGACAGTTCCACATGCGATGGATGATCCACTGACCCTGACTTATGGTGATTTTCTGCAGGAGTTTGAGCAGAAGTATACTCCAAGGAGTATAAAGATGCCAAAAATATGGAATTTCTGAGTCTAAGATAGGATAACCGGACAGTGACAGAGTATGAGATTGAGTTCATCCGCTTGAGTCATTATGCCGGTGGGATTATTTCAGATGAGATTGACCGATGCAGGAGATTTGAGGAGGGGTTGAGATAATCTATTATGCATATTGTTGCTGGTTCTCGGTACCAAGATTTTTCTCAGTTGGTTTGCAGCTACCAGAAGTGTTGAGAGAGCACAGGGTATTACAACAGCTGTTACAGAGGAGGAGACTAGAGCTAGGAGACTAGGAGACCTTTGAGTGAGGCAGGGTCTTCATCTATGAAGAGAGGCAGAGGAAGCTACTTTTCGAGGATCAGTAGGAGCCAGAGGCAGTCTGGTAGGTCAGTTCAGTATCAGAGGTAGAGATCGAGACCTATAGTTTATGTAGCTAGTGCTCTGACTCCAGTGCTTCATAGGTCTACTCCACCTACATGTGTTCATTATGGTAGGGCACATGGGGGTGCTTGCTGGAAGATGGGTGGACCAGGAGTATGTTTTAGATGTGGGTCACCATATCATTTCATCAAAGATTGCGTTGAGCTATCGAAAGATAGACAGACTGATATTGCAGCTTCTCAACCCAGTGTTAGAGGAGGTCGAGGGGGCAGAGGTTTAGTAGTGGTGGTTGACCCAGGTTTAGTCAGAGAGGAGGCTTTACATTCGGAGGCAGTAGGCCAGATGAGGCTGGGCCGCCTCAGTGAGGGTATGTGATGCAGAGGTAGCCGGATGCTTCAGTCGTCATTGCGGGTACATTTTCTTTATTTGGCATTTCAGTTCTTGCTCTAATTGATTTAGGATCTACTCATTCATATATAAGTGCATCTATCTTCCCTGTGAATGAAATGCATTCAGAGTCCCTAGGATTTGATGTCTTGGTGACAAATCCTTTAGGGCATAGTGTGGTAGTTAGTAAGGTGCACCGAGATAGTTCAGTTGTGATACAGGATGAGGAATTCTTGGGTGATTTGATTGAAATGCCTTTTAAAGAGTATGATTTGATCTTAGGCATGGATTGGTTGTCCAAGCATGGGGCTGTGGTAGACTATCAGAATAAGTGTGTTACCCTGAGAACCGGTGATGGTAGGAGTGTGATAGTATCTAGTGAGCAGAGACAACTTGCATCCATGTTTATTTCAGCTGTTGCAGCTAGGAGCATGATTTGGAAAGGGTGTGATGCTTATCTTGCTCATGTGGTAGGTACCAGAGTAGTGAGTTCTCAGCTTCATAGTATACCCACAATTGCTGAATTCTTAGATGTTTTTCCTGAGGAGTTGCCAAGGATACCCCTTGAGAGAGAGGTTGAGTTTGGTATCGATTTGTTTCCTAGTACCACTCTCATCTCTATTGCTCCCTATCGATTGGCACCTACTGAGTTGGGAGAATTGAAGGTGCAGTTGCAGGAGTTATTGGATAAAGGGTTTGTTCGCCCTAGTGTGTCTCTGTGGGGAGCACCTGTTTTGTTTGTGAAGAAGAAGGATGGTACCTTAAGACTGTGCATTGATTATTGGCAGTTGAATAAGGTGACTATCAAGAATAAGTATCCTCTGCCTAGGATAGATGATATCTTTGATCAGTTGAAGGGAGCAGCAGTTTTATCCAAAATTGATTTGAGATCAGGGTACCACCAGTTGAGAGTCAGAGATGAAGATGTATCTAAGACAGCTTTCCGCATAAGGCATGGGCATTATGAGTTCTTGGTGATGCCTTTTGGGTTGACAAATGCACCAACAACTTTTATAGATTTGATAAACTGGGTGTTTAGACCCTGTCTAGATAAATTTGTGGTGGTCTTTATCAATGATATTTTGGTGTATTCGCATAATGAGGAGGATCATGGTAAACACTTGTGGATTGTATTGCAGACCTTGAAAGAGAAGCAGTTGCATGCTAAGCTATCTAAGTGTGATTTTTGGCTTGATTAAGTAACTTTTCTTGGTCATGTAGTTTCAGCAGATGGTATAAGAGTTGATCCGAGTAAAGTTGAGGCCATTTTGAATTGGAGTCCACCGAAGTCAATGACTAAAGTTAGAAGTTTTCTAGGTTTGGTAGGCTATTATCGACGGTATGTGAAGGGTTTTTCTTTGATAGCTACTCCACTCACCAGATTACTTCGGAAAGGAGTTAGATTCATGTGGACAGAGCAGTTTCAAGCAAGCTTTGAGTAGTTGAAGGAGATGTTAACTCAAGCTCCTGTTCTTACTTTTCCTGTGGAAGGTAAACCATATGTGATTTACAGTGATGCTTCATATAGTGGTTTAGGTTGTGTTTTGATGTAGGAGGGTAGAGTCATAGCTTATGCTTCTCGGCAGTTGAAGCTCCATGAGCTTAATTATCCGATGAATGATTTGGAATTGGCAGCAATAATTTTTTCTTTGAAGATTTGGCGACATTATCTTTATGGGGAGAAGTGTTTCATTTATACATATCACAAGAGTTTGAAATACTTGGGGGTTTAGAAAGAGTTGAATCTTTGACAGAGAAGGCGATTGGAGTTGATTAAAGACTACGACTGTTTGATTGATTATCATCCTGGTAAGGCAAATGTTGTTGCTGATGCCTTGAGTCAGAAGTCTTTGGCAGGTTTGACTACTTATTTGCTCTCATTACTTGTTGAATTGAGAGCATTGCATGCTAGTTTTGAATCATGTGATGATGGTGCTTTGTTGGCTCAGTTACAATTGAGACCGGTGTTGTTGGATCATATTCAAGAGTCTCAATTAGCAGATGAGAAAATTCAAAAAATTATTTTGGATTGCCAAAAGGGGGAGATATGAGATATTTGTTTAGATCATTTTTGTACTAGTTTTTAGTGTGATTTTTATATGTTTTTAGTTAATGTTTTGATTGATTTTTGTTTTAAGTGTGTTTAAAGTGTTTGTTTTAGGTTTAGGTGCAAAAACACCCTTGGAAGATCAAAACAGTGCAAGAAAAGCATGAACCAAGCAAGACATGGCCAAGCCAAATCAAGCTTGGCCGTGTCCCTCAAAGAATGGTGATGGCAGAGCTTGACACGGCCAAGAGACACAGCCAAGCCACTAGCCGTGTCTCATTCAAGGAGAAAAATAAAGACCAAAGAAAAGAAAGAGCAAAAATGAAGAAGCAGGAAGAGACATGCCCAAGTGACACATCCAAGCCACTGGCCGTGTCACATGACACTGCCAGCAAGCTTGGCCGTGTCCCATCTTGAGCCAAAGAAGAGAAGGAAAAGAAGGAAGCAGGAAGAGACACACTCAATGACACGGCCAAGCCACTGGCCGTGTCACATGACACGGCTAGCAAGCTTGGCCGTGTCACATTTCATGCCAAGTCACTTGGAGCAAGCAAAGAAGGAAAGAAAAGAAACAGAAATGGACACACCCACATGACACGGCCACAAGCTTGGCCGTGTCACCCCTTGAGACCAAATGAAAGAAAGAAAAGAAAGAAGAAAGAAAGAAAGCAGTGAAGGACACGGCCAAATGGCTTGGCCGTGTCCCAAAGGAAAACAAGAGACACGACCAAGCCACTTTTGGCTTGGCCATGTCACACTGAATATATTTGATTTCTTTTGCACAAAGTGGGGGACAAAGTGGGAGACAATGCCTTGTGCTTGCCAAAAGAAATACTAAACAAAGAAAAAGTGGGGAACAAGGTGAAGTGGTGTGAGTTGGAAGCCATGGGTGTGTATTTTGAATGAATTAAAAAGAGAAGAAGAGGGAAATTGGAGGGAGTCTTGGTTTTCTTGGAGCCAAATTTCTGTTACACGTTTGGGAGAGGAAGAGAGTGACACTCTCCCTTATCCCTTCATCTTCTTCTCCATTTCCACTCTCTCCACCTTCTCCATCTTCCATTGACAAGATCTTTGAGGTTCTTTGGGATAAATTGGGTTAACAAGCTCTTGAAGGATGAAGAAGCTTCATTGAAGGGTTTGGTTACTTGAGAAAGCTCCATTCCATCTTCCAAAGGCATAATCAATTGAAGGGTTGGTGACTTGAGAAAGCTCCATCCAAAGGTTTGGTGACTTGAGAAAGCTCCATTCCACATTGCAAAGGGGAATCAACCATTGAAGAGGGCTTGAGTTCTTCATCATACATCAAGTGGAGCTAGGAGGAAGACTAGCAATCATACTCTTGGCATTTTCACAAGGGGTTTTTCTATTCTCCCTTTCAATTCAATTCTTATTGTTGTTGTTATACTAATAGAATTGATATTGCAATGGACAATTTGTATTTGTTTTATATTGAGTTGAATGGATGTGTTAAATTGATGATGTTGAGCTAAATACCCATGCCTAGGGTTTGTAGTATATTTGGTTGAATGTCTTGATTTGATATTTCCATTGATATTCCTTGTTGATTGGTTGATTGTATTGCATTAAATGCTAGGTTGATAGATTAGCTACTTATTAATCTTTGAATATTGGAAGACGGACAAAGAGGTGAAATCCGATATCGGAACTGTTAGTGTATGTGCCCTAGGCCATTTATTTGGATCTTTATGTTATATATTCATTATTAATAAATGAGGTTTTATTATCATTATTGTTTGTTTGCATGTTACACAATTTTGATATTTGTCCCTGGTTTATTATTGTTATTGAGATAAAAAAAATAATTCTTAACCAGTATGAACATTGATTTGATAATCATCAGATGGTTATGTGTATAGTGATACAAATCAATTTCATAGATACTTGTTAGAGAACAATGTATTGGATAGACCCATCATGAGATTACTACATGGGTTAGTGTCATAAGTAAATCTCATGATAGTTATGTATTAATTCTTTGACTTGAGATTGTCATAGTTTCCAATATAAGGACTATTATATTTTGACATGATCAAATATTATCCGTAACTGGATAGTAATAAAGGTTATGATCATATATGATAGAAATTATGTAGAGGATAATGAACAATCAAGATAGAATTTGTCCCTCTCTTTGAGAAGAGATATCTTTTGGACCCCTCGATAAGTGAGACTGTGAAATGCATGGCCGTGCTCAAATGAATTGATAGTGTGATCAATTTCATTTGTTTTTATCAGTCTACTTGGAGATCGAGTAATCATAAGTTTGGACAATATAAGTATGACGTTGACCATGACTTATGTTCAAGCTAGATATCGTGTGACAAAGGGATTAATGCATGTACTATTATTAGGCAAATTGGACATTCCTTATATTAATTGGGTAGTTGTAACGCCTTGCTAGAGGCCAATTACGACTTATTGGTTTAATAGAGATTAAATTGACTGCCAATTAATATGGGCCTATTGGGTCACACACAAGAATGCGTTTTGGGCTGAATATAATATTAATAATATTAATATTAGATATTAATATTTATTATTATTATTATTTTCATTTTTTTATATATATTATTAGATAATATATTCAGAATCCTTATTAGATTTGGATTCTGAATTTGACTTACCTTATCCAATTTTGAATTGGATTCTGGAGTGATTATATTCACTCCAGACGTTAAGTCTTCCAAGAGGTAACAATAAAAAAAACGAAAAGGAACGAAAAAAAAACCCTAATACATTTTAGAGAAAACGTTTTTCAGCCTTCGCCGTTGCAGAGAGCTAGCACTCCAGACGGTAGCATTCGTGTGGATACGCAATAGAGGGTGTTTCACGATCGAGGCATCTCTTCCAAACTGTGATTTCGAATCTTCAACAGGTTAGTTCTTTGAACACTTTTGTCGAATTAAACGAACAGCATAGATCCTGATGGGAAATCAAAGATCAAAATTTTTCCGCTGCGTGTTTTTATCAACAGTGATCTCCTTGACTTCCTAACAGGAACTATATAATTGACCACCCTATGAATGAATTAGAAATATAAGTTCTAGGGTTTCATTAATTTGATAATGTGAAATAATTGGTTATTGCTAATTCATGAATGTGAGAACTAATGGATTGGTAATTGACTAATTAACCTTAAGAATTAAATTAATTACAAGGTTATGTTAATGGATGATTGAGAATTGAGATTTGATTGAATGGACCTATAACCCTAGGCACCTTCCCAAGAATCGATTTGATCTTGTACAACCTTCACACACCAACCTTATGCACAACACTTTTAGTTTTAATTGTTTTAAAGTCACAACTCAAGCATTAAACTTCCACATTTAAATAACTTGTCAATCAAGCTATTATGAACCACACCTTCTTGGGGAAACGACCTTGGGGTGATCACCTTTGCTACAGCTACCTCGTATACTTGCGAGTGACTCTTGTAGTAGTACTTAATTCAAGCGCAACAAGTTTTTGTCACTGCTGCTGGGGAGGGTTGTCGAAGTAGTAATAGTTTGAATTTTTTTTCTTTACAATTTAATTGTTTGTTTGTTTTTTTTAATTGTTTTTTTTTCTTTCATTAAGTTGCTGAGTGCCTTTTGTAAAGATGCAGTTTTCAAGGCACGAAGGAGTTTATGATAGGGACGATGATTCTGACATGGCATGGCAATTAGCAGAATTGACGAATCAACTTAAGGTGCTAAATGCAAGAGGAAGAGCACCTATGCCACGCCAAGAGATATATGCAGCATGTGGCAATGTAGGCCATAGTGCAAACACGTGTTCAATGGGTTTTGGACGATACCAAGAATGGCAAGAGGAAGAATATGACTACCAAGGTTTCCAGCAAATGGGTAGAGATGACACATATTCCAATCCTTATAATCCCAGCTGGGGAAGCCAACCAAATTTTTCTTGGGAAAATCAGCAGCACATTCCACCTCCAAATTTTTTTCAACCTTACCAAAGAGACTCTTACTCTCAAGAGCAATATTCAAATCAAAATTACCTTAAGACACCCACATTTGAAGATAGTTTGAATGCCTTCATTCAAACTAGCGCACAAAATCAAGATAAACTTAAGGAACCCACTTTGGAAGATAGTTTGAATGCCTTCATTCAAATTAGCTCACAAAACCAAGATCAATGCATGAAACCCACAGTGGAAGATAATTTAAATGCTTACCTTTAAATTAGTGCACAAAATCAGGAAGGGAGCAATAAGAGGTTTGATTCTTTGGAGGAATCATTGAAGAAGATGGAAACTCAAGTTGATCAACTGGCACATCAACTCCAAGCACACCAAGAAGAGGAATTTCCTATCCAATTGGAGCAAGTCAAGGTAATCACAAATTTGAGGAGTGAACAGATAATATATAACAAATTTTGTGATTCTTTGGATGCAGGCACTAATCAAGAAGATATTGGCGAGGAAATACAATCCAACATTGAGGAGCTGAGCCAATCAAATGAGAAGGAGAATTTGGAGGCATCAACCTCACCAAAGTTGCATGAATCTTCCAATCCTGATAGGCCACCAAATCCATTTCCATGTAGCTTGAAGGATGAGGAGCAAGGTAAGCAACTTCCTGACATCTATAATATGCACTCCCAAGGAGATAGTGAAAATAAGATTGGGATGGCTATGACCTTAGGAGAAGAACATGAAATGCCCAATTTAGAAATTGAGGAGTGTAAGCTAATTTTAGATGCTGAGGTTGTTGAGATGGGACTTGACATTGTTAAATTGGATGAAGAAGTGATTCAACCAAACTTGGTTGAACTTAAAGAGTCCCCAAAACTCATCTCTTCTACTCTTGGTGGTAAGGAAGAGTATAAAACTAATATACCCATGTTGCACAATGAAAATGGGTTTTACAAAGTTCCTATTGCACTGGAGGATTACCCTAAGATGACCTTCACATGTTTTCAAATAACGCTACTTAGGCTTAGCAATACATCGGGTATCCTTCGGAATTATATGCTATCCATCCCTATAGACATGAGCGACAATTGCATTATGGGTGGAAGGAGCATTGTACATCGCATATGGGAATGATGGAAATCAGGTTTCATCTAAACCCTCTCTGTAGTATGCATGCTCACATTGAGGACAATGTGAATCTTTAAGTGTGGGGTGCATTGTGTTTTGTGTTTTTACTTTTAATTGCATTTTGTGTTTTGTGTTTTTACTTTTAAGTGCATTTTGTGTTTTTGTGTTTTTACTTTTAATTGCATTTTGTGTTTTTGTGTTTTTACTTTTAACTTGTTTTTGTTTAAGTTTTAGTTAATGTTTTTAATGTTTTTCTTTGAATAAATTAATTTTAGAAAGTTCAATTGTTATAAATTGTTGATTGATGACCTTTGAAATTTTGAAGCATGAAATTAAGAATTGAGTAGAATTGGTGCTTATTGTCAATTTTGTTGGTTTTCCCCTTGCATTACCATTAACCTAGTAAGGAATTGAGCCATCAACTTATCATTATTGTTGTGGGTGAACATCTTTGATTGATGATTTGCTAGAACTTGCTTTGACATACATTTTAAGATTACATAAAAATTTCAATTAGGCATCAAGATGATTAAGGCTATTAGGTGAACCCACTTTGGCTTAAAAAGACCAACCCTATCTTTAACCTTAGTTAGCCATTTTTGAGCCTATTTTATTTTTCCTTTTCTTTCTTTTTCACAACACCATTAGCTTGAACCTTGTTGATTAACTCTTATCCTTTCATTAGGTCAAGAGCATTTTAAGAGCATTTATGACCGAGTGTTGTGTTGAATTAGTGTGGGGGTTAAAATTAGTAGGTTTAAGATTGCAAAGCAAAAATAAAAAAAATAAAAAAAGAGAGAGAAAAAGAGAAATAAAAAAAATATATATAATAATAATAATAATAAGAATAATTGTTGTTCTTGTTGAAAGGGTTGGAATAAGTTGGAGATATTATTGCAATATTTAATAAGTGAGTTCCCTTGAAAAGCTCTTTAATGTCAAGGGGTAGATGAGAGGAAGGTGTTTTGGGATTGTTGGGTTATGTATATGATCGGGTACTTCATTCTTAAAGTGCTCTTGAACTTAATGATTTAGCTCACATTTCCTAAATGCCATGCCTTTACCTTAGCCCCATTATAACCCAATAAAGACCTTTTGATTGATGCTTGATTGTTATTTTATGGTGGAGATTTGATTGATAAGCAGGCCTATGGCAATAATCTTTCATTGATTGTTATGAGTGTAAACACCACCATGATCAAACACTTATAAGAGTTGGTGAGGGAGTGACAACATTGGTTATGCATGGAAAGCCACTTAATTGCATGGATGTCGATTTTGTTTGATTCGATATTGATTGCGGATTTAGGGATAGGGAAGTCTTGAAACATCTTTATAACTCTTGAACTTAACAAAATTTATCTTGTTAGTAGTGTGTTTTGATTTTAGCCTTGCTTGGGGACAAGCAAGGAAGTAAGTGTGGGATATTTGTTTAGATCATTTTTGTACTAGTTTTTAGCGTGATTTTTATATGTTTTTAGTTAATGTTTTGATTGAATTTTGTTTAAGTGTGTTTAAAATGTTTGTTTTAGGTTTAGGTGCAAAAACACCCTTGGAAGATCAAAACAGTGCAATAAAAGCATGAACCAAGCAAGACATGGCCAGGCCAAATCAAGCTTGGCCGTGTCCCTCAAAGAATGGTGATGGCAGAGCTTGACACGGCCAAGCCACTGGTCGTGTCTCATTCAAGGAGCAAAACAAAGACCAAAGCAAAGAAAGAGCAAAAATGAAGAAGCAGGAAGAGACACGCCCAAGTGACACGGCCAAGCCACTGGCCGTGTCACTTGACATGGCCAGCAAGCTTGGCCGTGTCCCATCTTGAGCCAAAGAAGAGAAGGAAAAGAAGGAAGCAGGAAGAGACACACTCAATGACATGGCCAAGCCACTGGCCGTGTCACATGACACGGCCAGCAAGCTTGGCCGTGTCCCATTTCATGCCAAAGTCACTTGGAGCAAGCAAAGAAGGAAAGAAAAGAAATAGAAATGGACACACCCACATGACACTGCCAAGTTAGTGGCCGTGTCACATGACACGGGCACAAGCTTGGCCGTGTCACCCCTTGAGACCAAATGAAAGAAAGAAAAGAAATAAGAAAGAAAGAAAGAAAGTAGTGAAGGACACGGCCAAAGGAAAACAAGAGATACGGCCAAGCCACTCTTGACTTGGCCATGTCACACTGAATATATTTGATTTCTTTTGCACAAAGTGGGGGACAAAGTGGGAGACAATACCTTGTGCTTGCCAAAAGAAATACTAAACAAAGAAAAAGTGGGGAACAAGGTGAAGTGGTGTGAGTTGGAAGGCATGGGTGGTATTTTGAATGAATTAAAAAGAGAAGAAGAGGGAAATTGGAGGGAGTCTTGGTTTTCTTGGAGCCAAATTTCTGTTACACGTTTGGGAGAGGAAGAGAGTGACACTCTCCCTTATCCCTTCATCTTCTTCTCCATTTCCACTCTCTCCACCTTCTCCATCTTCCATTGACAAGATCTTTGAGGTTCTTTGGGATAAATTGGGTTAACAAGCTCTTGAAGGTTGAAGAAGCTTCATTGAAGGGTTTGGTGAGTTGAGAAAGCTCCATTCCATCTTCCAAAGGCATAATCAATTGAAGGGTTGGTGACTTGAGAAAGCTCCATCCAAAGGTTTGGTGACTTGAGAAAGCTCCATTCCACATTGCAAAGGGGAAACAACCATTGAAGAGGGCTTGAGTTCTTCATCATACATCAAGTGGAGCTAGGAGGAAGACTAGCAATCCTACTCTTGGCATCTTCACAAGGGGTTTTTCTATTCTCCCTTTCAATTCAATTCTTATTGTTGTTGTTGTTGTATTAATAGAATTGGTATTGCAATGGACAATTTGTATTTGTTTTATATTGAGTTGAATGGATGTGTTAAATTGATGATGTTGAGCTAAATACCCATGCCTAGGGTTTGTAGTATATTTGGTTGAATGTCTTGATTTGATATTTCCATTGATATTCCTTGTTGATTGGTTGATTGTATTGCATTAAATGCTAGGTTGATAGATTAGCTACCTATTAATCTTTGAATATTGGATGACGGACCGAGAGGTGAAATCCGATATCGGAACTATATAATCGACCACCCTATGAATGAATTAGAAATATAAGTTCTAGGGTTTCATTAATTTGATAATGTGAAATAATTGGTTGTTGCTAATTCATGAATGTGAGAACTAATGGATTGGTAATTGACTAATTAACCTTAAGAATTAAATTAATTACAAGGTTATGTTAATCGATGATTGAGAATTGTGCTTTGATTGAATGGACCTATAACCCTAGGCACCTTCCCAAGAATCGATTTGATCTTGTACAACCTTCACACACCAACCTTACGCACAACACTTTTAGTTTTAATTGTTTTAAAGTCGCAACTCAAACATTAAACTTCCGCATTTAAATAACTTGTCAATCAAGCTATTACGAACCACACCTTCTTGGGGAAATGACCTTAGGGCAATCACCTTTGCTACAGCTACCTCGTGAACTTGCGAGTGACGCTTGTAGTAGTACTTAATTCGAGCGCAACAATTTTCTTGTGAGAAATGATGGGAGCCTTTGGTATAAAAATAGATTGTGTGTTCCTGATGATGCAAGACTAAAAAAGACTATTTTAGAGGAAGCACATCAATCGGCTTTTGCTATGCACCCTGGGAGTACCAAGATGTATCATGATTTGAAGCAACATTACTGGTGGTCAGGTATGAAGAGGGACATAGCAAAATTTGTATCCAAATGTCTCACTTGTCAGAGAGTGAAGGCTAAGCACCAAGTTCCTTCGGGGTTGCTCCAACCTTTATTAGTGCCTAAGTGGAAATGGGAGAGAGTAACGATGGATTTTGTGACTGGTTTGCCTTTAACTCAAAAAAAGCATGATGCCATCTGGGTAATTATTGATCGGTTGACGAAGACAACTCATTTCCTTCCAGTTTAGATGGACTATTCTCTTGAGAAGTTGGTTGAGCTGTATATCAGTGAGATAGTAAGATTGCATGGAGTCCCAATTTCTTTGGTGTCTGATCGATATCCCCGGTTTACTTTGAGGTTTTAGAAAAGTTTGCATGATGCTTTGGGTTCTCGATTGCATTTTAGCACTACTTTCCATCCACAAACAGATGGGCAGTCAGAGAGAGTGATACAGATTTTGGAGGACATGTTGAGAAGTTGTATCATTGATTTCTCTAGGAGTTGGGACAGATTTTTGCCATTGATAAAATTTTCTTTTAACAATAGTCATTAGTCCAGTATTAGAATGGCATTTTATGAGGCATTGTATGGTAGAAGATGTAGGATGCCTCTATGTTGGGATAAGGTTGGAGAAGGTAAGTTGGTTGGTCCCGATTTGATTAAAGAGACAGAAGAGAAAGCGAAGATAATTTGAGATCGGTTGACAATTGCTTCGGATCGACTAAAATCTTATTCAAATTTGAAAAGGAGAGACATAGAGTTCAATGTAGGAGATAAATTATTTTTGAAAGTGTCTCCTTGGAAGAAAATTTTAAGACTTGGCTGTAAAGGGAAGCTGAGTCCTCATTTCACTGGACCTTACGAAGTACTGGATAGAGTTGGACTAGTTGCTTATCGATTAGCTTTGCCTCCTGAATTGGATCGAATTCACAATGTCTTCCATTTTTCCATGCTTCGGAGATATAGGTCAGACCCATCTCATATTTTATCAGTTGAATCTATTGAGGTGAGTCCGGATCTAACTTTTGAAGAAGAGCAGGTGGCTATTTTGGCACATGAAGTGAAAGAATTGAGAAATAAGAAACTGTCACTTGTGAAGGTTCTTTGGAAGAATCATGCTAAGGAAGAGGCAACTTGGGAGAGTGAGCAAGTGATACAAGATTAGTATCCCCGGCTGTTTCAGACGTGAGAACAGGTAATTTTGAGGATGAAATTTATTTGTAGAGGGGGAGAATTGTAATATCCTAAACAATACCCTAAAATTTTAGAAATGATTATTGTTGTAAAGGAATTAAATGTTAAGTGTATATTTGATTATGTAAAAAGTAAAAAAGAAGGAGTGTGTATATGTTGTATATATAGAGATATATACAACATATACAAGTCAACAAGTTGATATGGGGTCAAAGGATATTAAATATTAAACATTATTAGAGGAAGATGATATTTTATTCATTATATTATTATAATATTTAATTACTTGGTTGAGATTAAAGAGAGTTTTTGTGTGGTTAAGAGAGGAGAATTGCTTTGACTTGAGGACAACTCATCTTCATCTTCTTCCTTCTTCTCCAAGAGCCGACCATCATCATTGCCAAAGGGAAAGAGAGGTTTTGTTGATTCCTAACTCAAGCAATTGAAGGATTTCAAGGGATCAAGTTGGAGTTTTAAGGATTTTCATCACTTTTGGTAAGTTTCCAACTTGTTTCTTTGTGTTCTTTTGGAGTTTGTGTATTTGAGTTTGGTGGATGGTTGGTGTAGTTGTGTGTATGGTTGATTTTTGTATGTTTGAAGTGTTTGGTCTTATTAACTTTGATTTTGGGGTTGGATTGAAGAAAATGTTAAGTTTGGTGAAGAAACTAGAGTTGTGGATTGTGTATGTGTTGAGTTGTAAAATATGGTTGTGTTTGTGTGTTGATGCATGTAATTGAGTTGTATTGATTTTATGCAAGTTTATTATGGTATATTGATAGTGGAAAAGGGTGAAAGAAAGATGTTTGTTGGATGTGGCATTTTTGGTGTCGATTTTAGGTTTTTGGCCTGACACACCCAGTAACACATCCATGTCTTTGGGCGCATCGTTGGTTCTATTTTCAGTGTGGGTGACACGAGCAGTGACACGCCCATGTCACTGAGCGTGTCACAACTTCTGTGTTAGAGTAGAATTGACACGTCCAGTGACACACCCATGTCACTGAGTGTGTCATAGCTACTATGTTGTTGGAGATTGACACGTCCAGTGACACGCCCATGTAACTGAGCGTGTCATAACCACTGTGTTAGAAAAGAATTGACACTTGTAATGACACGCCCATATCACTGAGGGTGTTAAAGCTTATGCGCTGTGGGTTTAGGGAATGGCTAGGGACACACCTATGTTGTTGAGCGTGTCATGTGTGGAGTTTGCCCTAGTTAGCTCTTATACTTATTTTCTTATGTGTATCACTAAGTGAGTGTGTATAATCACCTTTGGATTAGTTTTTGAAGAGATTTGAGGTAACCAATCCAAGTGTTGAAGGATTCTTGGAAGAGGAGGTTGATAGATTGGTGTTTGTTGCTCTTAGAGGTAAGTACAAACCTTACATGATTGCATACATTTACATGACTTTTAGGCTTAACACATTTGGTTGGAAAATGTGTTAGGTTACCTATTATATTGTTGATATATGAGAATGGTGCAATGATTTGTATTATGTGAACTATGTGAATTATATGTTGAGGATTCAAAATATATGAACAATGTAATTTGTGATGTGCACTCTAATGATGAAATGTGAAGCCATTGTTGATGGCTATAATGATGTAAATGAAATAGTTGGGGCATTGTGCCTAGATGATCATGAGAAAATGAGAATGGAAATAAATGATGAAATTATGAAAGAATTGTGTGCCTAGTATGTTATTCAATTTTCAGAGTTTTATTGTTGGTGGCATGCCTAAAAGTAATAATTTCTTGAAGCTGGATTGGACTTGGTCCTTGAAGCTAAGTTGGATTGATGCTGAGCTCCCCTTAAAGCTTGTTTGGGCTTAGTCCTTGAAGCCTAGTTGGGATGTTACATATGTTAGGAAATTAAGGAGATCACTGCAAACAAAAACACGCAGCGGAAAAATATTTGATCTCTGATTTCCCACCAGGATCCATGCTGTTCGTTTAATTCGACAAAAGTGTTCAAAGAACTAACCTGTTGATGATTCGAAATCACAGTTTTGAAGAGATGCCTCGATCGCGAAACACCCTCTATCGCGTATCCACACGAATGCTACCGTTTGGAGTGCTAGCTCTCTGCAACAACGAAGGCTGGAAAAACGTTTTCTCTAAAAACGTATTAGAGTTACCTTTTTCGTTCCTCTTTGTTTTTATTGTTACCTCTGAGAAGACTTAACGTCTGGAGTGAATATAATCACTCCAGAATCCAATTCAAAATTGGATACGGAAAGTCAAATTCAGAATCCAAGTCTAATTAGGATTCTGAATACATTATCTAATAATAAATATAATTGGATAAGGTAAGTCAAATTCAGAATCCAAATCTAATTAGGATTCTGAATATATTATCTAATAATATATATATATAAAAACGAAAATAATAATAATAATAAATATTAATATCTAATATTAATATTATTAATATTATATCCAGCCCAAAACGCATTCTTGTGTGTGACCCGATAGGCCCATATTAATTGGCAGTCAATTTAATCTCTATTAAATCAACAAGTCATAATTGGCCTCTAGCAAGGCGTTACAACTACCCAATTAATATAAGGAATGTCCAATTTGCCTAATAATAGTATATGCATTAATCCCTTTGTCACACGATATCTAGCTTGAACATAAGTCATGGTCAACGTCATACTTATATTGTCCAAACTTATGATTACTCGATCTCCAAGTAGACTGATAAAAACAAATGAAATTGATCACATTATCAATTCATTTGAGCACGGCCATGCATTTCACAGTCTCACTTATCGAGGGGCCCAAAAGATATCTCTCTCAAAAAGAGGGACAAATTCTATCTTGATTGTTCATTATCCTCTACATAATTTCTATCATATATGAACATAACCTTTATTACTATCCAGTTACGGATAATGTTTGATCATGTCAAAATATAATAGTCCTTATATTGGAAACTATGACAATCTCAAGTCAAAGAATTATTACATAACTATCATGAGATTTACTTATGACACTAACCCATGTAGTAATCTCATGATGGGTCTATCCAATACATTGTTCTCTAACAAGTATTTATGAAATTGATTTGTATCACTATACACATAACCATCTGATGATCATCAAATCAATGTTCATACTGGTTAAGAATTATTTATTTTTTTTATCTCTATAACAATAATAAACCAGGGACAAATATCAAAATTGTGTAACATGCAAACAACAATAATGATAATAAAACCTCATTTATTAATAATGAATGTATAACATAAAGATCCAAACAAATGGCCTAGGGCACATACACTAACAATCTCCCACTTGCACTAGGCCTACAAATTTCTAAGACCCATAGATCTAGTGTGCTGATCATGCTTGACCCGTGAGAGAGGCTTTGTTAATGGATCTGCTATGTTATCATTTGTGTCAACTTTGCATATCTTGATATCTCCTCTATCGATAATGTCTCGAATGAGGTGAAAACGCCTGAGTATATGCTTAGATCTTTGATGAGATCTAGGCTCTTTTGCCTGTGCTATGGCACCATTGTTGTCACAATAAATGTCCACAGGATTTGCAATGCTAGGCACCACTCCTAGCTCAGTGATGAATTTCTTCAACCAGACTGCTTCCTTAGCTGCATCTGATGCTGCTATATACTCAGCCTCTGTTGTAGAATCAGCCACAGTGCTTTGTTTTGAACTCTTCCAACTAACAGCTCCACCATTCAATGTGAATACAAAACCTGACTGCGATCTAAAATCATCTATGTCAGTTTGGAAACTAGCATCTGTGTAACCATTTACAACTAGCTCATCTTCCAAACCTCCATAAACCAAGAATACATCTTTAGTCCTTCGAAGGTACTTAAGAATATTCTTGACAGCTGTCCAGTGACCTTCACCAGGATCAGCTTGAAATCTACTAGTTGCGCTTAATGGATATGAGACATCTGGTCTAGTACATAACATGGCATACATAATAGATCCTATAGCAGAAGCATAAGGAATCTTATTCATTCGATCTCGCTCATCAGATGTCATAGGACATTGACTCTTGCTGAGATGAATGCCATGAGACATAGGCAAGAATCCCTTTTTGGAATCTTGCATGTTGAACCTCTTCAACACTTTATCTATGTATGTACTTTGACTCAGGCCAATTATCCTTCTAGATCTATCTCTATAGATCTTTATACCAAGGATATAGGCAGCCTCACCTAAGTCTTTCATTGAGAAAGAATTCCCTAACCAAGTCTTAACATTTTGCAAGGTAGGGATATCATTCCCAATGAGTAATATGTCATCCACATATAAGACTAAAAACACTACTGCACTCCCACTAACCATCTTGTAAACACAAGGTTCATCTTCATTCTTGATGAAACCAAAGTTCCTAACTGTTTCATCAAAACGAAGATTCCAGCTTCGAGATGCTTGCTTCAATCCATAAATGGATCTTTGAAGCTTGCAAACCTTTGTAGAATTCTCAGGATTTACAAAACCCTCAGGTTGTGTCATATACACATCCTCAAGCAAGTTTCCATTAAGGAAAGCGGTTTTGACATCCATTTGCCATATCTCATAATCATAGTATGCTGCAATGGCAATGAGAATTCTAACAGACTTAAGCATAGCAACTGGTGAAAAGGTTTCATCATAGTCTATACCATGAGTTTGCTTGAAACCTTTTGCAACAAGCCTTGCTTTATAGGTCTGCACATTCCCATCCATGTCAGTTTTCTTCTTGAAAACCCATTTGCAACCAATAGTCTTAATACCCTCTGGAGGATCAATTAAAGACCAAACTTGGTTGTCAAACATAGATTGCATCTCAGATTTCATGGCTCCAAGCCATTTGTCTGAATCTGGACCTGACACAGCTTCTTGATAGGTAGTAGGCTCATCTTGATCTATGAGCATTACTTCACTATCATCAGTCACAAGAAATCCATATCTCTCTGGATGACGACGTGTCCTATCAGACCTGCGAGGGATTTGTGTTACATCTTCAGACTCCACAACTATTTGTGGTTCTGAAATAGGCTCTATAGACGGCTCAATGATTTCTTGTGGTACTTGAGTTTCCTCAAGTTCTACTATACTCCCACTAGTTCTCTTAGAAAGAAATTCCTTTTCCAAAAAGATCCCATTTCGAGCAACAAACACTTTGTTCTCTGAAGGAGTATAGAAATAGTATCCTTTAGTTTCCTTAGGATACCCCACAAAATTACATTTGATAGACTTTGGAGCTAACTTATCTGAAACTGGTCTTTTCACATAAGCTTCACAACCCCAAATCCTAAGAAAAGACAAACTAGGTGTCTTACCTGTCCATATCTCATATGGTGTCTTTTCAACCGCCTTAGATGGTACACGGTTCAGAATGAATGCAGCTGTCTCCAAGGCATAACCCCAAAAAGATAAAGGAAGATCCGCTTGACTCATCATTGATCGAACCATATCTAATAGAGTTCGATTTCTCCTTTCAGAAACTCCATTCCACTGTGGAGTTCCTGGAGGAGTCAGTTGTGAAACAATTCCACAATCCCTTAGATGATCATCAAACTCTTGGCTCAAATATTCACCACCTCGATCTGATCGAAGTAGTTTAATTGTTTTACCAAGTTGATTTTGTACTTCATTTTGAAAAGTTCTAAACATTTCAAAAGACTCATGCTTATGTTTCATTAGGTAGACATAGCCATACCTACTGAAATCATCAGTAAAAGTAATGAAGTATCGAAATCCTCCTCTGGCACTAATGCTAAAAGGACCACATACATCTGTATGTATCAAGCCCAATAAATCATTAGCCCTTTCACTATGACCAGTAAAAGGATCCTTTGTCATCTTACCAAGCAAACAAGACTCACATGTTTCAAATGATTCAAAATCAAATGAATCTAATAATCCATCTTGATGGAGCTTAGAAATGCGTTTCTCATTTATATGGCTAAGGCGACAATGCCATAAATAAGTAGGGTTTAACTCATTTGGCTTAGTTCTCTTAGAAGTTATGTTATAGATATAATTACCATTAGAATCATCAAGATTAAGGATATAAAGGCCATTATAAGAATTTGCAATACCATAAAGCAGATCATTTTTATCAAAAATAGAACATTTCTTATTCTTAATCAAAAATGAATAACCTTCATCATCCAAAACAGATACTGAAATAAGATTCCTACTCATAGTAGGAACATAAAAGCAATTGTTCAAAATTAACAAAAACCCATTGGGCATAACAAGCTCATAAGTTCCTACAGCTATAGCAGCAACTCTTGCTCTATTGCCAACACGTAGGTCCACTTCGCCCTTCTTCAGCATCCTACTCCTTTTGAGTCCCTGCATATTTGTACAAATATGAGATCCACATCCGGTATCTAATACCCAGGAAGAAGGAATAGATAAATTAATTTCTATAACATAAATACCTGAAGATGTAGTCGCACTACCCTTCAACTTCTTTAACTCATCCAAATAGAGTTGACAATTTCTCTTCCAATGCCCAGGCTTGTTGCAATGGAAACAAGTCCCTTCCTTAGGAACTTTAGCCTTAGGTACAGGTTTTGGTTTAGCTTGTCCCTTGGACCCTTTAGCACCTTTTGCCTTACCCTTGCCTTTAGTATCTTTGGCTTTCTTTTTCATTTGTTTAATATTGACATTCAATATTTGGGTAGGCTTTTTGATATTCCCCTCAGCAGTTTTGAGCATACCATGTAGCTCAGGAATGGATTTCTCCATGTCATTCATGTTATAGTTCATGACAAACTGTGAGAAACTGCTAGGCAATGAATGTAGGATCAAATCCGTGGAGAGTTCTAAACTCAGGGGATATCCAAGTCTAGCAAGGTGATCTAGATAGCCTTTCATCTTCAAAACATGAGCACTAACAGATTCACCTTCAGACATTTTGCAGTCAAATAATGCAACAGCGGTGTTAAACCTATCTTGCCTAGCCTGTTGTTGGAAAGCTTGTTTGAGATGCACACTCATCTCATAAGCCTCTAAGTGTTCCAGATCCTTCTGAAGTCCTGGACACATAGTAGCCAACATAAGACATCCTATGTCATTGGAATCATCTACATGCTTCTTATTCTTACTCTTAGCAGCATTAGAAGCATCGGCAGGAGGTGGGTCAGGGATAGCTTCATCAAGCACGTAGGACTTTTTCTCTTGTTTGAGAACAATTCTCAGGTTCCTAAACCAGTCAACAAAATTAGTCCCACATTCTTTCAGTTTTTCCTTCTCAAGGATAGATCGCAGTGATAAGGTGGAATTGTTATTAGCAGCCATCTGTTGATAAATATGCAAAGTCAAATTTTAATTAATAATGAGGTTAAAATTATTTAAACTCCTACTAAAAATATAACCCTCTAAAGAAATATTTTAGTAGGCTAAGATCCGTATTTCACTTAATTCTAAACTCAGCTTTGGCGTGACGCTTAAAATCAAGTTATTTAGGTAGGTAACATCTTTACCAATTACATCTCATGTAACTCTTAGTAATTATGGAATATTGACATCATATATCATAGCATGTTGAATTCCATCTAATGCCTTAGGCCCAAAACCATTTTGATAGCCTAATTAAGTCTAACCAATTTTAAAACATATGAGTAGCACTATTACTCATCCTACTTAGCTAGGAATGTTTAAAGCATATTGCTTTGGCAATACCTACTTTAATACAATCTTAGTTTTGATAGGTGTTCAAAACGTGGATGGCATTTAGACTTAAATTATTAATGAGGGTTCAACTAAATTATTATCATGTCTTGCATTACATATCATTATATTTTAGCATCCTATATGCATATATATAATTTATCACATAAGCATCATATACCAAATGACAAAATATGTAAACGTGACATAGCATGGCCAAACTAAATATGATCTTCAAGAGACCAAATGAAGATCATAAAGGCAACCCTAGGTGAAAAACCTATCTATTACAACACTTGCAATATTACATATCTTCAAAACTTGAGCTTGTGCTTCCATCACCATGGAACCATCTTCTCCTTGGTATGAATCTCCATCACAAACATTGTAGCTTGAATCTTCATATATTACAATAAAAGAAAATCTAACTACTAGTAAAATAAATTACAACAAAATAAACGACACGCAGGCCGTATTTACCCAAAATAAAGATATGAATAAACCAATCACATAGGTCATAAGGCCATGCTATGCACCATGCCAAGACATCAAACAAACATAACATATTCATCACCAACATGTTAAATAGAAACAAATATATTGACATTCTTAATGTCGCGGTAACGAACTATAGGGTGCGAACATACGTCGGTCCCGCTAGCCGGTTAGCGGGCGGGGCTCCCGCTGGCCGGTCAGCGGGCGGGGTTCCGAAGGGGCAGCGCCCCTGGGCGGGGTCGAGGGGCAGCGCCCCTCGAAGCCAAACAGAAACGTTAATCTCATTAACATTTTTCTTTGGCGAAACCCTAAAACAGAACCGTTAATCTCATTAACCTTCTTACTGTTTTATTTCGAATATGTACAACCCATTACAGAATCATTACCAAATGTTTATATCACATATAAACTTAATCGTTTTCATCATATGAAAATCATTTTAATCAACCAATCATATATACGTGATCATCTCATGAAAACGAAATTAAAAACACCAATCCTTTCTCATCATATGAAAAACGAATTAGGGTTTTACAGAAACGAAACCAAAAACCAATCCTTTCTCATCATATGAAAAACGAATTAGGGTTTTACAGAAACGAAACCAAAAACCAATCCTTTCTCATCATATGAAAAACGAATTAAGGTTTTACAGAAACGAAACCAAAAACCAATCCTTTCTCATCATATAAAAAACGAATTAAGGTTTTACAGAAACGAAACCAAAAACCAATCCTTTCTCATCATATGAAAAACGAATTAAGGTTTTATAGTTAACATGCCATACGAAATCAATATATCTCATGTAATCATATCAACATGGCATTTTCGACTTAAACGAAAACAACAAGTGGCTCTGATACCACTGTTAGGAAATTAAGGAGATCACTGCAAACAAAAACACGCAGCGGAAAAATATTTGATCTCTGATTTCCCACCAGGATCCATGCTGTTCGTTTAATTCGACAAAAGTGTTCAAAGAACTAACCTGTTGATGATTCGAAATCACAGTTTTGAAGAGATGCCTCGATCGCGAAACACCCTCTATCGCGTATCCACACGAATGCTACCGTTTGGAGTGCTAGCTCTCTGCAACAACGAAGGCTGGAAAAACGTTTTCTCTAAAAACGTATTAGAGTTACCTTTTTCGTTCCTCTTTGTTTTTATTGTTACCTCTGAGAAGACTTAACGTCTGGAGTGAATATAATCACTCCAGAATCCAATTCAAAATTGGATACGGAAAGTCAAATTCAGAATCCAAGTCTAATTAGGATTCTGAATACATTATCTAATAATAAATATAATTGGATAAGGTAAGTCAAATTCAGAATCCAAATCTAATTAGGATTCTGAATATATTATCTAATAATATATATATATAAAAACGAAAATAATAATAATAATAAATATTAATATCTAATATTAATATTATTAATATTATATCCAGCCCAAAACGCATTCTTGTGTGTGACCCGATAGGCCCATATTAATTGGCAGTCAATTTAATCTCTATTAAATCAACAAGTCATAATTGGCCTCTAGCAAGGCGTTACAACTACCCAATTAATATAAGGAATGTCCAATTTGCCTAATAATAGTATATGCATTAATCCCTTTGTCACACGATATCTAGCTTGAACATAAGTCATGGTCAACGTCATACTTATATTGTCCAAACTTATGATTACTCGATCTCCAAGTAGACTGATAAAAACAAATGAAATTGATCACATTATCAATTCATTTGAGCACGGCCATGCATTTCACAGTCTCACTTATCGAGGGGCCCAAAAGATATCTCTCTCAAAAAGAGGGACAAATTCTATCTTGATTGTTCATTATCCTCTACATAATTTCTATCATATATGAACATAACCTTTATTACTATCCAGTTACGGATAATGTTTGATCATGTCAAAATATAATAGTCCTTATATTGGAAACTATGACAATCTCAAGTCAAAGAATTATTACATAACTATCATGAGATTTACTTATGACACTAACCCATGTAGTAATCTCATGATGGGTCTATCCAATACATTGTTCTCTAACAAGTATTTATGAAATTGATTTGTATCACTATACACATAACCATCTGATGATCATCAAATCAATGTTCATACTGGTTAAGAATTATTTATTTTTTTTATCTCTATAACAATAATAAACCAGGGACAAATATCAAAATTGTGTAACATGCAAACAACAATAATGATAATAAAACCTCATTTATTAATAATGAATGTATAACATAAAGATCCAAACAAATGGCCTAGGGCACATACACTAACAACATATGAGGTAATCCTCATTGTGATAATGATTCACCTACGGTCTTGATAAATGTGATTATTGGACCAAAACAGTAACTCTGGAATATGAATGACATATTAGATTCTTTTGGGCCCATGCTTGTCTTTACATTAATGTGAATTATGAATAATGGAACAATTGAACAATGTAATGAGATTTAATGTTATGAGATATGATATCAATGTACATTGTTTCTAATCCTTGAAAGTTTGACATTGGCATTACATTTGGATCAGATTGTTGTCATGGTTAGAACCACTAAGCCTTTGGCTTAGCGCGATTGTGAGTTATCGCTCAGGTGACGGGGTACATTCGGTTGAGCCAGAGAGTTCAGCTAGACCGAGTTGAGTCTAGGCTTGTGATCCCTTGTGAAGTGTTGATTGTTGGACATCAAGATCAGAGACGAACTGCAAGCATGTATAAACTCTATATATTTTTGTAAATATTGATTTTGATGTATGCATATATATATTCCGCTACTTATTAAACATATGTTTTGGATAAAATTTTAAGGTAATGAAGATATATGTAAATGTATTTTAACAAGGAATGTTTTATCTATTACTATTTATAATGATGATTTGATGTTAAAGTTTTAAAGATTGGTTTGCTTCAAATAGACTATGACATCCTTTTATCCAGTATACGTATATTACAGATGTCGGTGTATATGGTGTACGTATATGGGGTATAGGGGTGTTACATATCTGAGTGCAACATTCTTGCTAAAATGGAAATGATTCCCAAGTTTAGTATAGTTACTAGGGTTGTCATATAATCGTATGGTAACTAGGGTCTTCACCCTTCAACATGGATCTTCATTCTTGGACATCGGGTCTTCACCCTTCAAAATGGATCTTCAACCTTGGACATCTATCCTGCATTGACTTCAGCTCTTCTAGTCGGACTGACCTTTTATTTTTTTTGCACCTTCATTCGTTTGAGAGTTTGAATTTTCTTATTATTCCATTCTTTTTGTTCTTCCTTTGGAAACAATTTAGCTAATTTTTAGCTAGTCCTCATATCCTCTCTTTATGATATGAGAGACATAACACGAGCCTTAGAGCGGAGATTTTCGTCTCCACTCTCATCTTGAATGGTTATTACGACTTCAGTGCTGTTAGGCTCGGGGCCTTAGAGATCACGGGTATAAATCCAGAA
The DNA here is from genome assembly GCA_947685225.1 of Garcia nutans. Classification (NCBI taxonomy): domain Eukaryota; kingdom Viridiplantae; phylum Streptophyta; class Magnoliopsida; order Malpighiales; family Euphorbiaceae; genus Garcia; species Garcia nutans. The sequence goes on along the minus strand of CANTUV010000024.1, from coordinate 5,400,796 downwards.
AAATAGAGTCGCCACCCGAATGGGCAGGGAAAGGAAAGGAGTGGATGACTCGATTCAAAAGGAATCCCTAACCTTCTAATTAGGTATGTGTGGGAAAGGTGAGAATGACCCAGCACCCCCACAGCACCCGGTTCATTGGAACTCAACCTCTTTTTCAAGTCTAAATATTATTGAATTCTTAACTTATTAAAAAATTATACATATTACGTACATAATAAAGTAAATAAATATTCATTGTATTAAAATCAAAGAAGTTCAAACAAAACAATAAATGGCACCCATCCATAGATGGAAACATGCCTTTTACAATGTCCAATGTTTATACGTAAATAAAATAAGACACCCACCATTTAGTGGAAACATTCCCTTTACAATAATCTAAAATTTAAAATAAATTAAATTACATTAAAACATAATTAATGAGGTACTCACATAGTGAAAACATACCCCTTACATTATTGAAATCAAAATAAACCAATTGAAGCACTCAACTATAAAACATCAATAGATCATTTATCAATATACAATAATGAATCAAACAATCAAATCTAGATATTAATCTTAAATAAAGCATCGAATACACAAAATTAAGGTTTACATACTAAATTAGGGCTTATAGGGTTTATATCATGATTTTAGGGTTTAGGAAACAAGATCAGAGTTTGTAAAGGAAAATTAGAGTTTTTAAGGGAAAATTAGGGTTTTATAAAATAAACTATAGTGTTAGATCAAAATATAGAAGTTTAGGATTAGAACATATAATTTAAAGCTAAACCTAATGGATTAGGATTTTAGAACAAAATAAGTTGGATTCAATATATTAATAGGGTTTAATACCTACATTCAGTTATGGCCTAAAGTAACAATTTATTACTACTGGATAATGGCTTTTATTATATGAGAATATATTGATTGAAATTCTGTGAAACAATGTGAAAGTAGCTACTGAATGATGATATTATTTTCTCATTGAAATGAAAGCTGCTTATTGAAGGTTTAAGTAATTGAAGGCAATGGTTGAAATATTAATAAGAGAAGCATACTGTAAATTTAAAGAGTTAAGGAAAGTAAACCTCCATTTGTTGGCTCCACCAAATTTAAAGAATGTTAATCCAAGCCACTGCCTGCACCAATTTAGCGTTTTGGCTGAGCAAGGTGAAAACAATGCCTACTATCTTCTGTTGTGCATTGATTCTTCAGATTAATTGTTAGTTGCTCTTTTGTACTGCTCTTTATCTCCTCCTCCCTCTTTGCTTGATAATTTTTGCTGCTGGTTGTTCCTCTCTCTGTGTGTTCCTCTCTCTGTGTCAATTTGTCTTTTTAGCTGCTCTTCGTTGCTGTTGGTTTTTCCCCCTATATTTATAAGAAAGGATTAGGTTAAACCAATATTAGTTTCCTAATTACGCATGGTTTTCTGGGGCATATCAAATTAAAAAAATTTGAATTTTAGATAAACTGTGACCATGTCCAACTGAATTCGAGGCTAAACCTGACCATATTGAATGAAAAACATCTTAAGCCGACATGGACTAAGGTCCATGTCAAACTGAGCATCCTCTAGCTTGTCCTTTGGACATCGGTTCTTCACCCTTCAAAATGGATCTTCATCCTTTGAAGATCGGGTCTTCACCCTTGAAAATGGATCTTCAACCTTTGGAGATCGGGTCTTCACCCTTCAAAATGGATCTTCATCCTTTAGAGATCGGTTCTTCACACTTCAAAATGGATCTTCATCCTTTGGACATTGGGTCTTCACCCTTAAAAATGGATCTTCATCCTTAGACATTAGGTCTTCACACTTCAAAATGGATCTTCATCCTTTGGACATCGGGTCTTCACCCTTCAACATGGATCCTCATCCTTGGACATTGGGTCTTCACCCTTCAAAATGAATTTTCATCCTTGGACATCTGTCCTGCATTGACTTCAGCTCTTCTAGCCAGACTGATCTTTTATTTTTTTTGCACCTTCATTCGTTTGAGAGTTCTAATTTTCTTCTTGTTCCATTCTTTTTGTTCTTCCTTTTTCAAAAAATTCAGTTATTTTTTATCTAGTCCTCATATCCTCTCTTTATGATATGAGTGATAGAACACGGGCCTTAGAATTGGGATTTTCGCCCCCACTCCCATATGGAATGGTTAAAATTAATTAGGACTAGCTAATTAATCTAGTTTCAACCAATATTGACCCGAGACTAGATTTGGGTACTCGACCTGATATGGAGGCTCCATATTGACTTAGAATGGATACCATATCATATTAAATTAATTTTAATTTGATATGGCTTCAGTTTCAGGTCAGACTTAAAACGTATGCTTTAATTTAAGGTTTGCATAATTAGGAATCATAATTAAACTCGGATTAAGCTTTGTCACATAAGCTTTAACCTAATTCATTCCTATAAATACAGGTTAAAAAAAAAGGATCGTACAGGGAGGACGATCAAAGATGAAAAGAGTTATCAAAAGAAGAAGAAGAAGAAACACAGAGAAGAGGAGAGAAAAACTGGTGAAAATTCGAGAGTAAAGAGAGATAAACATAGAGAAAGAGGAACACACAAAGAGAGTAGTAGCCAAGAAGCAACTGGTATCAAACAGGAGGAGAGAATTATCAAATAAGAAAAGAATCATCAAAAAAGAGAGGATAGAGGGATTAACACAGAAAGAAGAAGCAATAACGAGCAGTGAAGAAAAGAAAAATAGGAATAATGCAACGTTGAAAAACATACACTGCAATCTAAGAGGCAGAAATCAAAACTGTCTTGATTGCATTAAACCTCCAGCCAAGACCTAAAGTTGATTCAGGTAGTAAAGCTTGATTCGTCTCTTTCAAATTGGTGGAGCCAACAACAAAGGTGTATTTTCCGTGTTTCACTCATTTATCACGGCAGATACGTTTATCATGATTTGATACAGTGATCCGCAAATTATTTAATTTCACAGTAGCAATTTACATTCCTTAAATCAAAATACCATCATGCAGTAGCTCACTTAAACAAATGTCTAGTAGTTAATAATTGCAGTAATATGATTATTTATTCTAGTAGTCAAATAATATTGGTTCTGATTTTACACAAATCCTAAATTTAGTTTAGAGCCCTAATTTAGCATTCTAAACTTTTACAAACCCTAATTTATATATTAAAACCCTACTTTTACATATCTACTATGTAATGAAATATTAAAACCTAGATTTGATCATTTAATTTGTCAATGTGTGCTTGTGATGGATGATTTACTTTTATTTTATTTATAATGAATGTTGGATATTTTTATTAGTCTATTTTAATATTCAAGAATGTAAGAGGTATGTTTTCACTGTTTACCTCATTAATTATGTTTAATTTAATTTATTTTGGATTTTGGAATTAATGTAAAGGGTATATTTTCCATCAAATGGTGGGTGTCCTATTTTATTTAGTTTTGGACATTAGACATTGTAAGGGCATGTTTCCATCCAATATGGGTGCTCATTTATTTTGTTTGAACTTGTTATGATTTTAATAAAGTGATTACTTATTTTTATGATTTGTATGTAGTATGGATGATAATTTAATAAGTAATTCAATAATATTTAGATCTGAAAAGGAGGCCAGTTCCAATTAACCAGGCATTATGGGGGTGTTGGGCCATTTCTCACCTTCCCCATACATACTCAACCTTCCGAACCCAATAGGGGGTCAGGGATTGCTTAGGAATCGAGTCATCCACCCCTTTCTATTTTTTTGGCCCGTTTGGGTGGCGACTTCATTTTCTTCGGGGTTAGGCCCATGTTCTCTAAGGCCTTGAGCTTAACAGTGTCAAATTCGCAAGAACCATTCCACATGGGAGTGGGGCAAAAATTTTCGCTCACAGTGGCGACTCCATTGGGCGAATGGTTCTTGTGACTTTGGTGCTGTTAGGCTTGAGGACTTAGAGAACACGGGCATAAATCCAAAAAAGAAAGGTGTGGATGACTCGATTCCTAAGGAATCCCCAATCCCCTAATGGGTTTGAAAAGTTAGGTGCACATAGGGAAGGTGAGAATAACCCATCACCCCATAGTGCCCGGTTCATTAGAACCGGCCTCCTTTTCAGGTCTAAATATTATTAAATTCTTAACTTCTTAAAATATTATCCATATTACATACATATTAAAGTAAATAATTATTCGTTGTATTAAAATCAAAGAAGTTCTAACAAAATAATAAATGACACCCATCCATAGATGAAAACATTCCTTTTACAACATCCAATGTCTAAAACAAAATAAAATAGGACACCCACCATTTAGTGAAAATATGCCCTTTATATTAATCTAAAATTCAAAATAAATTAAAATACATTGGAACTTAATTAATGAGGAACCCACATAGTGGAAACATACCCCTTACATCATTGAAATCAAAATAAACCAATTGAAGCACTCAACCATAAAACATCAATAGATCATTTATCAACATACAATAATGAATCAAATAATCAAATCTAGCTTTTAATCTTAAATAAAGCATCAAATACACAAAATTAAGGTTTACATACTAAATTAGGGCTTATAGAGTTTAAATCATGGTTTTAGGGTTTAGGAAACAAGATTAGAGTTTGTAAAGGAAAATTAGAGTTTTTAAGGGGAAATTAGGGTTTTATAAAATAAACTAGAGTGTTATATCAAAATATACAAGTTTAGGATTAGAACATGAAATTTAAAGCTAAACCTAATGGATTAGAATTTTGGATCAAAATAAGTTGGATTCAATTTATTAATAGGGTTTAATACTTACATTTGGTTATGGCCCTAAGAAACAATTTATTACTACTGGATAATGGCTTTTATTATATGAGAATATATTGATTGAAATTGTAACTATGAAACAACAAGAAAGTAGCTACTTCATGATGATTTTATTTTCTTATTGAAACGAAAGCTGCTTACTGAAGGTTTATGAGATATTAATAAGAGAAGCATACTGTAAATTTAAAGAGTTAAGGAAACTAAAACTCCGTTTTGTTGGCTGAACCAAATTTAAGGAATGTTGATCTAAGCCAATGCCTGCACAAATTTAGAGTTTTGGATGAGCAAGGTAAAGACAATGCCTACTGCCTTCTGTTGTGCATTGATTCTTCGGTATTAATCATTAACTGTTCTTTTGTACTGCTGCTTATCTCCTCCTCCCTCTTTTCTTTATAATTTTTTCCACCGGTTGTTCCTCTCTCTATGTGTTCCTCTCTCTGTGTCAGTTATTTATTTTGGCTACTCTTGGTTGCTGCCGGTCCCCCCCCCCCCTCTATTTATAAGAATGGATTAGGTTAAACCAATATTAGTTTCCTGATTAAGCACAATTTTCTAGGGCATATCAAATTTAAACAATTTGAATTTTATATAAACCGTGATCATGTCCAACTAAATTCGAGGCTAAACCTGACCATATCGAATGGAAAATATCTTAAGTCGGCGTGGACTAGGGTCCATATCGAACTAGACAGGCCCAATTTGGTATGCATGATCCAATATTGAACCAAAATGACTTCTACACCATTTTTAGGTTTTAAAACTTGCTTTGTGACCGTTTTAAAGTTTTAGAAACTAAACCGGACTCATTTAGGTCTTTATAAAATTTGGACTGATCACGATAAAAGCTTAAAGTAGGTTTACGATTATTAAAAATGGACCAATCAGTACTTAGGTCATCTTTAATTAGGACCGAACTAGCTTATGGCCTAAATGAAGGGTCTCCAATATGCCATGGTTCAAACCAAGATATATCAACCATAGTCAAACAACAGGCATTTGGGTAAAAATCTAAGGAAAGTAACTAGGCCAACTACATGAGATTTAGTCTTTGGGTTTAAAAATTTAGGTTCTCATAGCAAGTATATACAAAAAGGTACAAGGCTATGAGTGGTTATGCCATTCTCGATCTCTATACCTTGAGTGAAAGTATGGTATCCCTTACATAACAGAACATGGGTTACACAAGCGTCCTAACTCATGCACATAATGCAATCTAAATGATGCAATGGACAATATCATAATAAGAAAGAATAAAATAATATAAAGACCTACAAAATTAACTTCTCTTATCCCCAGTGGAGTCGTCACTAAGAGTGGCAATTTTCGTCCCCACTCTTATGTGGAATGGTTTTTCTGACTTTTGGCACTGTTAGGCTAAGAGCCTTAGAGAACACAAGCCTAAATCAAGAGAAAATTAAGTCACCACCCAGACAGGCCAAAAAAAAAATAGTTGGATGACTCGATTCCTAAGGAATCCCCAACCCCCTAATGGGTTCGAAAAGTTGGGTACGCATGGGGAAGGTGATAATAACTCAGCACACTCACAGTGTCTGGTTCATTGGAACCGGCTTCCTTTTCTGGTTTAAACATTATTAACTTCTTAAATATCTATGACATCATCCATGTTACATGCAATATAAAAGAAATAATCATTCATCATCTTATTAAAATAAAACAAATAAAATAGGCACCCATCCAAGGATGGAAACATGCCTTTATAAATGTCCAATGTTAAAAAAGAAAATAAAGTAAATAGAATGGGACACCCACCATAGGTGGAAATGTGTCCTTTATAATAGTCCCAAATTCCTTAAAGTTAAATTAAATTAAATAATAAAAATCGAGAAACCCATAAAATGGAAACATACTTTTTACAATTTTAGTATTCAATAAGCAATTAACCAATTAAATTAAACCATTCAAGCATGATAATTAAAAATAAAACATCCAATATAAAAAGCATGTAACAAATCAAATAATCAAAACTACATTTAAATATCATACATTATAATAAATAATAAAAATAAAAAACTAGGGTTTTATCAATAAGAATTAGGGTTTCTAAAAAAACCATGGTTTTAATTATTCAATTAGGGTTTTAATTTTGAAAGTGGGATTTTAGGTTTGAAATTAGGGTTTTGGGGTTTTAGAATTATGGTTAGGCATTTGGGGTTAGGTTTAAGCAAATTGGTTTTAAAATTATGGCTAGTGGATTAGGGTTATGAAATTTGAGAAATAAGGTTTTTATGGATTAAAGGTTTTGGACATTAAGGATTTGAGATTTTGGATTAGGCAAGGAAATTAGGTTACTGGATTAAAGTTTTAGGTTTTGGACTAAGTATTAGGGTTTAGGTTTTTATGGTTAATTGTTTATGGTTTTTATGGATTAGGGTTTAAATAAATTAGGGTTTAGGTAAATTAAGGTTTTAAATTAGATCTTAGACTACTGTGAAGTTAAAATAAATATGAAGTGGGATACTGGATGAAACAAACATATTAAACTTTGGTTTTATGGAACATGTAACTAAGGTTTTAATAACTCTAAGCTACTGTGAAGTAATATATTAATTTGGTGATTGTTATTAGGGTTTGTATAAAAAATATAACTCAAACTAATTAGCTACTGGATCAAAAGAAAAATATAATTACTGGATGTTTAAGCAAATAGAAATTAGAAAACAGAACCTGTGTTCATTGATTCCACCCAATATGATGTGTTGAACCAAACTTCTATTCTTGAAAGTTTGGATCAATGAAGGTATTGGCTGGTGCCTTTTTGTTAAGTTGCTACCTCTGTGCTAATTGCTGCGTAGATGCTTGATAATTGTTGATGGTTGCTATTGCCACTTAAAAACTGATCCCTTCTTTTGTCAATTAATTGCCTTTTTATAGGCGATATTAGGACATCTCATAATCCCTCTTAACTTCGGATATATCAAACCTACATGGCCTTGGAGAACCCATGCACAACTGGATTAATGCTAGCCTGCCCCTGCCAATTTGGCACGAGCAATTGCTCATGTTGAATTGGCAAGACTTGGGCCAAGCCACATGGTTCAACCAAATAACATATTAACCACAATAGTCACCGAACTGACACAATCCAAATATTAAATAATTAAATTTGGAAATCCAAATATTAAATAATTGGCAATTAGAATATTAAATAATTATAATTGGAAATCTAAATATTAAATAATTATAATTAGTTTATTTTGTGCCTTGTTATTGGATTTAGACTTGATCTGGCCTTCAAATGAAAATTATATATTTAGACCGTTACCAAAATTAAGGGTCTATAAACAATACTCATAAAGACATCATTTTTCTAAAACATCATTTAAATGAATTTGAGAATCAATCAAAGGGAAATATAAGAATAATTTTCTTTAAAATTTGGTTTAGAAAATTTAGCCCGGAACTCGTCGTGCTTAGTTTTGGACTAGTGCCCTCTTTGGATAAAAGTTCATTTAAATGGAATGAATTGAAACTAAGTTGGCAACTCTCTAATTTCAGCTTTTCAAAATAAAAGGATAGTCTTCTTTTTAGATTAAAAGATGTTTTTAAACCTGCACTTAGCGAACCGATCGTAGACAGTACGCGGTGGTGTCATATGGGACTTAGCCCCCAAGAGGGCATCCTCGGCCTCCTCATTGGTGGGTCGGGACCTGGTGCTTGGGCGAGGCCTCACAACTGGCAACTCCACTGGGACTTTTAAAATTTTCAAAATAAGATTTTAAATGGACTCTTTGCAAAATAATTTTTTTCTCTTTGATTGATTTTCTCCTTCATCATGCATAAGGGTTACCTTTAGTTTTAGGAAATCCCGAGTAAAAAGTAGCATCTACTTGGCAACTTTTATTAGGTATGTTGGGTGATAGTGAAAACATCTAGCCCACGATGAATCCTCAATCTTTTTGAGGCGTAACATATATTCATGTACTGCTAGACCCATGCTAGTTTCATTATCAATCATGTGGTTAGGTATATCACTATCCTAGTTTGATGGGACCTTTTGACTAAACCACCCTTTGCATGTAAAAGGCCATAGACCCTACCCTTAAGAGGTATGCACCATAATCCTAAACCATCCTCATAAAATTATTTTCATTCATGCAATACATGCATATATTTCATCCACACTATCCGTACAATTTTAAGGTACCATTCCTATAAAAATTGAATCCAAGTTAAGCTATGGGCTTTAAACCACACTAAGCCTAAACAATTATAGACCATACCCTATGTGACCACATGGCTCAACCATTAGGGACCATACCTCATCTAGCCACATGGCTTAAACCATTAGGGACCATACCCTATCTTCACCCGAGCCACATGGCATAAACCATTAGGGACCATACCCTACTCTAAAAAGCCATATGGCCTGAACCATTAAGGACCACACCCTATCTAGCCATATGGCCCAACCATTATGAACCATACCCTATCTCAGCCATATGGCTCAAACCATTAGGGACTATACCCTATCTGGCCATATGGCCTAACCATTAGGGACCATGCCCTATCTAGCCACATGGCCGAAGCATTTAGGACCATACCCTACATTACCTAAACCATTATGGACCATACCCTTTCTAGTCACATGGCCCACCCATTAGGAGCATTACCCTACTTCACTCAAGTCACATGGCTTAAACCATTAAAGACCACATCCAATTTCATTGACTCTCCATGACTTGCACCATTAGGGACCATACTCTACCCTGAACCATTAAGGACCATACTTAGTTTTCTTTCAACCACATGGCTTGAATCAATAGATATCATAACTAGAATGTAATGGTCAAGATTTTAAACATGGAACTTTTTAACTAATATTGATAATTGATAATGTATAGTGATAAAAGTAATGTGGATAAATGCTATAAATAGAGAATAGTGAATAGTATATCTCAAAATTTACTGAAGAAATTACTTTTACGATTTTACGGGACTAAAACTCAGTTTAGAATCAATGGTTAAGAATGAGGGTGCACCGTAGTTATTATGAGCATTCCCTCACTTGATTAAACTATATATATATATATGTGTGTGTGTGTGTTTGTGTGGAAACTTTTCATTTCTTTTTCCATCTCCCACGCCATCTTCTCTATTTTCTTTTTTCTTTTATCAAGTTAATCAAGGATTAAGAGAAAATCACATATAGGTATAGATTTTTAGAAGAATAAGCTAGAAAAGGCAAGATTATCAAAAGGAAAGAGGGAAAAAGAAAGAGAAAGAGGAATTTTAAAGAGGTATGTGCTTTTGTATTATAATTTACAAATATAAGAATTTTTATGAGTTTTAATATAAGAATTGCTTGATTGAGTTATTTATAATGAAATATTTCTTGAAAGTATTGATTAAATAGATTGAGGAGTGAAAAATAACTTTTATGTGATGAGTTTGATTCTTAATTCAACCCTTATGAGAATTGGGTGGTTTGATGTTGTTTTTATCCATATGAGATGGTTGAAAGTTTGATTAAGTGAAGTTTTAGTCAATTATTTGATATGAACTCTTTTTATGTCAAAAATTTGATTTTGATACATTTTTAACTTAAATCTTCAATATATTTGTGTTTAATGAAGTTAAAAAAGTACAAAATACATGATTTTGGGATGCCACGGCGTGGCTTAAAGGTGCCATGGGCTTGGTATCAAAGTTAGGACTGTTGGAGGAAGAATTACTCCAAAAACAGACCTAAAACCAATGACATGGGCGTGGCAATTGAGTGCCACGACTATGGGGTTGAGAGTGAGGTTGTTTCTTTAAAACTTTTGATAAAAAGAGTTATTCTGAATGCCATGGACGTGGCCCTTGAATACCATGATTGTAGGGATCTACAAAGGCATGTAACAGCTTCATTTTGTATCCCACGGGCATGGGGTTGAGATGCCATGGTTGTGGGGTACTTGGATGCTGTTTTTGGCTTGTATTTTGTGATATACGGGCCTAGTATGAGGCTAATATATTTATGTTTCTTACTTTTTGTGTTGAGAATTCATGTGTATGTGTTAAAAGTATGGAAAAGAGTGATAAACTTTGGATATATAACAAATACATATAATACTAAATGTTGATAAAAGTATTGTACCATTGAAATGATATACACAATTCAGTGTTAATCATAACTAATGATTTGCCCAAATTATACTAATTTTAGATCTAGCTTTGGATTGAATGGCTAACCAGAGGAAGGATAGCCATAGTGATAGTGGGCAACTCGTTCCATTAATGGACATATTATGTCATCAGTGACAGTGGGCATAATTGCCATTATATATATATATATATATATTCTTGAGACTTAGCATTAAAATTGCTACACCAAATAGAATTGCTACACTAACCTGTTATCCAAACCTATGATCTGAATTTAGTATGTGTGGGCATATTTAATGAAGTTATCTAAATTGAAAATATATGTGGATATGATGTTATGAATAATAGAAGAAATGCATAATAATAATATAAGTCAATTACTTAAAATTGACTTACTGTGTTACAATGTGAAAGTGATTGGTAATGTATATATTATTGTTTACAAGTGAAAGTTCTAATACACAGAATAGAAATGTTATGCTCAAGTTATTTAATTGATCAATAACTTTCTATGTGTTATAGTGATTGAAAATGTATATAATGATATAAGATACCAAGTGCTTCAAAGTATAGTACTAAATTTAAGTGCTGAAAATTATAGATTAAATAAAATTATCCTATATGTGAAATTGAAAAGTAAGACTTACTGAAAAACAAAATAAGCATATTGTGAGTAATGTTATTAAATGAGAAAGCAAGTCTTAAATAAAATGACTAAAAAAGAGAAAAGTTGCAATACCGAAAGTATAGTATAACATGATGACTTTTATAAAGTTAAAGTTATTATTTTGTGTAATCAAAATATTATGTTGGTTTGTTATTGAAAATAGTTAATATATTGAAATATTTCTTAATACTAAGTGTTATTACTATATTTCCATAAGTATTTTTCTTCAATATTAAGTGACAAAATATGTTTATACAAGCACCACTAAGCTTTGCTTAGCTTGTTAGAATTGTTTTCTAACACGCAGGTATCAGGTCATTAGAGAAAGTTAAGAAGTGAAATTAAGGATCTCAGGAAATTATCTATAGTACATATAGAGATCTTTTGTATATTGTACTCATGAATTATGAAATGTATATATATAATTTAGTTTGGCTATTCGAGAGATTGTACAAATTTGTAAACATGAAAGGAATATATGTATTTAGAGGACGAAGTTTGAGATTCTAGTGAATGATTATCACATAAAATAATATATTATATATTTATTTGATTTGACAAACTTATGATGGTTATCTGATTTATAATTAGTAATTGGATTATTGGAGATATTGGAGATTGATTTAAATATTGGATTTATAAGTGTTATATTATACAGATTGTATTATTATTTGAAGATTTTTGTTAGTAACATTCTGAAAGAAAACTTTGTCAGTGAATTGGTTAGAGTACTGATAGTATATCGAGTAACATTCTTTGATAATTTTATGTGAGAATTGTCAGGGGATGTTACATAGCATCCCTAAGCCACAATGGATCAAACCATGATGGACCATACTGGACCTCACTAAGCCACATAGCTTCAACCATTTGCCACGTGGCCATCTAAACTTAGTGGAAGATAAGAATCAAACATGTTGGTCCCAACCTCAAATGGCTATTACATGACCTGAAGGCTTAAAAAATCATAAGTAACTCAATTTTGATGTAACATTGTGATTGTAAGAGCCTACTTTAACATATTTCTTTTATTTGCATCAAAATCTTACTTTATATTGATCGAGTGTTAGGTGTGAGGATTAAACATCATTTCAAGATTGAGTATAAGCTTGGAAATACTTAGGTTGTGAGAGTGAGCATGGGAAAACTCTTGTAATGGTTGTGAGGATTGATCTCAAACCATTATAATAGTTTGGTATAAGCTAGAGAAAACACCAAGTTAGAGTTAGGCTTATAAAAACTCAAAGCTAGTGAAACCTTAACAAGTTGTTAAGAAAGTGGATGTAGGATGAAGGTAAATCTGAACCACTATAAATCTTTGTGTTCATTGCCTCATCTTATACTTAATCTTCTTTTACATTTTCTACATTCCTTGCCTTTTGATTTAGAATTTGCCATCACTTTCCAAACTAACCAATTCACGCCCTCCCCCTCTTGGTTGCTATCTTGGGACAACAATTGGTATCGGAGCTTGTTAATTTTTTAAACTTAACTATGAAATTTGAGCTTGTTAATTCTCTTCTTAGATCCTACTTTGATGGAATCGATTATTCCTATTGGAAACACAAAATGCTTTTGTTCCTAAATAGTGATGGAATAGAGCTATGGGATTATGCTTAAAAAGAGTGGAAACATCCTACTCATGAAGTTGAAGGTGTCCAAGTTCCTCTTCCCAAGGCACAATGGTCAAATATCAATATAAGAGATCGATTTAAAAACCATAGGGCAGCCTCCATCTTGATGAATTCTATTTCAAGAGAAGAAGATGGGAGAGTCCAACAACTTATGCTCATTGCTTTTGGAAAACTCTTCAAAACTATCATGAGGGTACTACTCAAGTGAGGCTCACTAAGAAGCAAATGTATATACATGAGTATGAGATATTCAAGATGAAGCCCAACAAAAATGTTACTGACATGATGAATCGCTTGGTTGTCATCATCAATGAGTTAAAGAAATATGATAAGATATATGATCAAGATGAAGTCAATAGCAAAATCTTGAGATCACTTAGATCAAAGAAAAACTTTGAATCTAAAGTCTCTTTAATTGAAGAAGCTCATGATCTTAACTCTTTGAGAACCGATGAACTTGTTGGAATACTACTCACCTTTGAATTGTACACCGAAAGAGATGAAGAACAAGGTGAGAAGGATAAGAGGAAACCAATAGCTCTCAAAGTAATCAAAGAAGTTGAGAGTTCAAGTAATGAAGATAGTGATGATGAAGAAGAAATGGCAATGTTTTCAAAAAGAATGACTGATTGGAAGAGAAAGAGAAGATTACAAGCCAACAAAGGTACATTTCTAAATCTTCCTTCAAAGATAAAGATAAAAAGAATGAGGTGAAATGCTATGAATGTGGCAAATCCAGTCACATCAAATCAGATTACTTCAAATTGAAAAACAAAAAGAAATGGGATAAGGAAAAGAAGAAATCACTCAATGCTACATGGGATGACTCTTCCTCAAGTGAATAAGAAGAAGCAGAAGAAGAATAAGAAGAGGAAGGAATTGCCAATCTATGTCTCATGGCTATTAAAGATGAAAAAGATCCCAATGAGTTAAGTACTCAATCCTTAAATTTAATTAGTTCTGATGACAATGATATTGATGCTTTAGATGATAATGATATGATTGAACATATGAACCTTATAATAAAAAAGTATTTTCTAAGATGAAGTTTTATAAGGATAAATTTTCTAAGCTAGAGAAGGACTTTGTGAGCTTGGAAAATTCTACCTTAGAATTAAAAACCTCAAATGAACAATTGTTGAAATTCATTGATTCAATGAATAAAAATTCACATAGCTTAGAAAATGTGGTTAAGGAAAATGAAACCTTGAAACATGAACTAAAAGGACTTAATGAATCAATTTCAAAATTTCACAAAGGAAAAGAAGCATTAGATACATTAATTGATAATCAAAGCTCACCATCCTTGAAACGTGATTTAGGAGTCAATGGATCATCCAATACTCCACCCAAAGCACAAACTAAGCCTGAAAGTCCTAAAAGGATTGCATTAGGTATAAAAAGATCTAGAACTAAAGTTCCAAGAGAAAATCATGCATTCATGTACACTAGGAATGAACATAAACACAAAAATACACAAAAACAAGCTCATTCAACACATACTTCTAATTGTGTGCACAGTTCATTGAATTTCAATAGGAAAGTGCTTAAGTATAGACATTGTATCAATGCACATATTGTATGAAATTTGGGCATAAGAGCACATGTTGCTATATTAGGAAGACTCATCTCAAACTAGAGGATCCTTCTACTACTAACCCCCAAGGACCCAACCTTATTTGGGTACCTAAAAGAAGATGAACATCACCGTTTTTATAGGTATGTCTAAAATCTACTATCAATGAGAGTTCCTAGTTTGTGGATAGTGGATGTTCAAGGCATATGACGGGAAATGCTAAGCTTTTTACAACTCTCACTTACAAGCATGGAGGTAATGTTACTTTTGGAAATAATGCTAAATACAAAATAATTGGCATTGGCTCCATTAGCATGCTTGGAAAAAATTTAATTTAAGATGTTTGGCTTGTTAATGAGTTGAAACACAATTTGCTTAGTGTAAGTAAATTATGTGATAAAGGATATGATGTAAGTTTTGATTCCAAAGGATGCAAAGTTACCAATTCAAATGGTGAAGTTGCCTTCAAAGGAGCTAGAGTTAGTAACACATATAAAATAGACATATATTCTAATAATACATTTGAATGTTTGATATCTATCAATAATGATGCTTGGTTATGGCATAGAAGACTAGGACATGCTAGTATGGATCATTTACAATGGATTAGTAAATAAGTACTAGTTGTTGGTCTTTTTAAAGCTATATTGGACAAAGATAGAACATGTGAATCTTTTCAATTTGGTAAGCAACATAAAAGTTCATTTAAATCTAAAAATATTGTAAGTACATCTAGACCCTTAGAACTTTTTCACTTGGATTTGTTTGGACCAAGTAGAGTTGCTAGCCTAAGTGGCAAATTATATGCATTTGTACTTGTTGATGACTACTCAACGCTTACATGGGTAAGCTTCTTAGCTCAAAAGAATGAAGCTTTTAACCATTTTAAAATATTTGCAAAAAAAGTTCAAAATAAAAAAGGCTATGTGATCATATCTATAAGAAGTGATCATGGTAAAGAATTTTAAAATGAGAATTTTAAAAACTTTTACAATGAATTTGGTATTTCACATAACTTTTCGGCTCCTAGAACACCATAAAAAATGGTATGGTTGAAAGGAAAAATAGAACTTTGATTGAAATGTCTAGGACAATGCTTAATGAGTATGACTTACTATCTTACTTTTGGGAGGAAGTCGCTAAGCTTGTCACATTTCAAATTGTGTTTACAAAAGGCCATTGATAAACAAAACTTCTTATAAGCTATAGAATAGAAGAATACCTAAAATTTCATACCATAGAGTATTTGGATGCAAATGCTTTATATTGAATACCAAGGATAATATTGAAAAATTCTCATCCAAATTGAATGAAGGTATATTTTTAGGATACTCATCATCTGGCAAAGCAAATGGAGTACTTAACAAGAGAACTCTAATAGTTGAAGAATCAATGCATATTGTCTTTGATGAAACCTCTAAATTTGATCAAAGGAAAGGTAGTGCTCTTGATAATTTTGTAGATACATTTGAACAATAAGAAATAATTGATGCTCCAAAGAACAATTATGTTGAACATGAAGAGGAGACTCAAGAGCTACCTAAAGATTGGGAATACAAGAAGGATCATCCAAAAGAACTCATCATTGGTGAAACATCAAAGGGATTAACTACTAGATACAAATTTAAACACTTAAAAATTAATTTTTCTTTTGTTTGTCAAATTGAGCCAAGGACTATTGATAAGGCTCTTGGTGATGAAAATTGGGTGATTGTTATGCAAGATGAACTCAACTAATTTGTGAGAAATAATGTATGAGAACTTGTTTCTAGACCTAAAGACCATCCGATTATAGGATGTAAATGGGTATATAGGAATAAGCTTGATGAAAATGGTCTCATTACTAGAAATAAAGCTAGATTGATAGCCAAAGGGTATAACCAAGAGGAATGCATAGACTATGACGAGACATTTGCCCCCGTTGCTAGACTAGAAGCTATTAGAATACTACTTGCATTTTGCTTATCACATGAATTTTAAACTTTTTTCAAGTGGATGTTAAAAGTGCATTTCTAAATGGGTTTATTAATGAGGAAGTTTATGTTGAACAACATCCTGGTTTTGAAGATTATAAACTTCCAAATCATGTCTTTAAACTTACCAAAACACTATATGGATTGAAACAAGTTCCAAGAGCTTGGTATGATAGACTTAGTGCATATTTGCTTGAAAATGGTTTTTCAAAAGGCAAAGTTGACACAACCCTTTTTGTTAAAAAGGAATAAACATAACATTTTGATTGTGCAAATATATGTTGATGAACATTATATTTGGTGCTACTAATGAATCTTTGTGCAAGGAATTTACTTTTTGTATGACTAGGGAATTTAAAATGAGCATGATGGATGAACTCAAATTCTTCCTTGGACTACAAATCAAGCAATGCAAAGATGAGATCTTCATCAACCAATTGAAGTACACAAAGGAACTCCTCAAGAAATTTGAAATGGATGGTTGTAAGACTAGCAAGACTCCTATGAGCACATCCATGAAACTCGGCAAAGATGAAAGTGGTAAGGTAGTAGAGGAGAAGAAATATCGAGATATTATCGGATCTCTACTTTACTTAACTGCATCTAGACCTGATATAATATATAGTGTATGTTTATGTGCTAGATTTCAATCATGCTTTAAAGAATCACATTTGAATGCCACTAAAAGAATTTTGAAATACTTGAATGGTACATTGCATTTAGGGCTTTGGTATCCTAGAAACACATCATTTGACCTTTTATGATTTTTAGACGCTGATTATACCGATAGTCTTTTGGATAGAAAAGCATGACTAAGGCATGCCATTTTCTTGGTGATTGTCTAGTTTCTTGGTTTTGCAAGAAATAAGTGTCGGTTGCCTTATCCACCATGGAAGCCGAATATGTTGCTGCATATTTCTGTTGTACTCAAGTTCTTTGGATGAAACAATAATTGCTTGATTATGAAAAAACTTTTTAACACATTCCTATTAAATGTGATAACACTAATGCCATAAATCTATCTAAAAATCCAATTCAACACTCTAGGTAAAAATATATAGATATTAGGCACCATTTCTTAAGAGAAAATGTCTAAAACCAAAATGTTATATTAGAGTTTATTGATACATAAAACCAACTTGTTGATATATTCACAAAATCCTTAAATGAAGAAAGGATGAACTTCATAAAACATCATTTAGCAATGATAGATGGAAGTAAAATGTCATAAATTGTTTGAAAACCTACTTTACTTGATCCAAATCTCCCATTAATATCTATTTTTGATCAAACATTTGTATCTTCAACTAAAAGAATTCTAATCTTTCAAAAATTTTAATTTTTAATTGATTCCCGATCCGACCACCTATAAGTCCAACCATACTAATTTGAAAATTCTTAGTTTCAAACTTCCTGTCAAAGTATGACCATACTTTCCATTGAAATGACTGGAATTTTTCAAAATTGTATGATTGTTGTGCCTAAAACCAATATCCAGTTCAGAATTTATAAAGTCCTATCAAACTTTTCAAAATTTTCAAACTTTGCCATCGGAATTTTTGAAGTCCTACCGGACTTTCACTCTGAATTTAAAAATTTATAGCCTTTGGAACTCAATCAAAACGTGCATTTACTCCTCCAATAGCTATAAAGGCTATTTTTCTTCTCAAACACTATAAATACCCTCTAATATCATTATTTACATCATTTTATCAAAGTCTAAACACTTAAACACTAAAAGAAACTCAAACTCTCCAAAAATCAGCTCTCTTTTCATTTATTTCCTTACTCAAAGTCATGGCTCCTAAATAACACAAGAAGAAGGTTTCAAGAACTAAGAAAGGAAAGGGTGTTGATGCCCCTTCTTAACAAGAAGAGCCTCTTAGAAGAAGCCAAAAGATTAGATTTACAGACAAGGAAGAAAGGCAAAGAGTATGGCCTTACCTTAGAGGATTTTTCATCCATTTAGGGATTTCAAATAGAAGGTATATTTCACATCTCAACCACTCCCCTCACTCCTAAAGTTCAATTGAACTTTTGGCAAGAAATTTCTATTGAAACCTCACTTCACAAATAATCAAATGCAAAAAATCTTAGGACCCTCACCCATTGGATGTTGCATAGGATTATCACTTACACAATTAGTGCTAGAGGTGAGAACAATGAGAAAGTTACCCAAAAAGATCTACTCTTTCTGTTTTGCTTGATTAGAGGTCACCCAATCCAAACCGAAAAATTCCACATTGACACTTTCCTACACATTAGGAAAATAAAATCCGAGCTTATTCTTCTCTCCTCACATGTTACACAAATTGTCAAATATGTCGGTGCACTTACACTGACAAACAAAGTAACAATCTCCAATCCTCTTGATCCCACCAAAAAGTCCATAAACATAGGCTATCTTAAACATGTCAAGTGTATTAGGGATGATGATGGGAACAGTGTCTACATCTTAGGAGCACTAGGTGCTAGGGCTCAACAAAGAAAGAGACTAAGGATTGTAGAGGAAGGTGAAGAGACGTTCCAAATGGAATTCCTTAGAACTACCACTCCTAGACCTCAATCCTCCACCCTCCAACTTCTTTAAGATATACATGGACAAATGAGCACACAAAGTTCAAGGATAGATAAGATTACCAATGATATCTCTCATCTTCACCTTGACATTCAAACCATCCAAGAAGCTTTGGGATTGCCAGAGTGCTTTGAAGATGAACCAAGCTTGTCCCCCTCTATCCATGGCTCATATCCCTAAGAAGAAGAAGGAGAAGCTACTGCCTCTCAACCAAGGAAAGAAGAGTAAGAGGAACATAAAGAAGAGGAAGAAGAAGAAGAAGAAGGAGATGAAGAAGAAGGAGAAAATGAAGAAAGTGACAATGATGTTTAGGACTTATTTTTTCTTTATTATTTCACTGTACTCCTATTTATGTGTCTTTTATTGCTTTCTAAATCAATGGATTTACTTTTCTATATTGCTTTTAACTATTTGTTTTTGCCTTCGTCAAAGGGGAAGAATATACTTGAAATTGAATAAATAACTTAAATTGGCAAATTAAACAACATTATGAAACATTCATTAAGGGGGAGTATATAATCACATCTTTAAATAACTAAATGAAGCATTCATTAAGGGGAGCATATAAACACATATTTAAATAACTAAATGAAGCATTCATTAAGGGGAGCATATAAACACATCTTTGGACATTTCAAAATTCAATTTAATTGCTAAAGTCAAAAAGAGGGAGATTGTTAGTCAAACCCTCCTATTTTTATCTTAGGCAATCAAATTGAATTTAACTAATACTTGTATCAAGTTACATTATGAAGAAAGTTATTTCTTTGAAGAATCAATGAAAAGTCTGATTGGACCACTAAAAAGACTGACCGGACCACTCATGTTCAAAATGAGCCAAAAGACATAGAAGGTTTCATGGTGGAGAGTACTCCCAAAATATTACAGTACCACATCCAGTCCGACTAGACCATTCATCATTACGATCAGACCATTGGATTAGAAAAGAACCAAAAGAGTCAGAAGGTTTCATGGTCAGAAGTACTCTCACTTTCTTAGAGTACCATAAGAAGTTCAACTGAACTTCAAGGGATTTCGACTGGACCATTGAAGTAAAATTTCTCCAAATCATTTAGTAGGGTTCCCGACCAATGGTATGCTAAAAAATTAGATGGACCACAGATATTTTGACTAGACCTGGTGTAAGTCTGACCGACCAATTTAAAAAATACTTTAAGTCAGAAGCTGTTACATTTCCATTCAATAAGTGAAAGCCACGTGGACCAACCGTTGGAAGAGCATTAAGCACAATCTTAAATATTCTGATCGGACCATCATGTTCTCTGACTGGCATCATAGTATACCGACCAGACAAAGCCTAGTTTGACCATGAAATTACTCTGGCAAAGAAATTAGTGAAAGATAAGAATAAAACATGTTGGTCCCAACCTCAAACAACTATTTCATGACCTGAAGGCTATAAAAAACATAAGTAACTCCATTTTGATGTAACATTGTGATTGTAAGAGCCTACTTTAACATCTTTCTTTTATTTGCATCAAAATCTTACTTTGTATTGATTGAGTGTTGGGTGTGAATATTAAACACCATTTCAAGTTTGAGCGTAAGCTTAGAAACACTTAAGTTATGAGAGTGAGCCTGGAAAAAGTCTTGTGAGGGTTGTGAGGATTGATCATAAAACATTAAACTAGTTTGATGTAAGCTAGGGAAAACACTAAGTTAGAGTTAAGCTTGTAAAAACTCAAAGCTAGTGAAACCTTAACACGTTGTTAAGGAAGTGGATGTAGGATTAAGGTAAATCCATGCCACTATAAATCTTTGTGTTCATTGCCTCATCTTCTACTTAATCTTCTTTTACATTTTCTACTTAATATTCTATTACATTTTATACATTCCTTGCCTTTTGATTTTCAATTTGCCATCACTCTCCAAACTAGCCATAGTTAATATCTTTTGCAGTAGCCTATTTATTAATAAAATACAGAAATTTCATTATCTTTCATGCATTATTTAAAACAAAGAAGAAAGAAAAAAAAGAGACAAAAAAGCCAAATATATATATAATGATGATGACCTTGGCATTGCATCATCATAGCAAATGAGGACCAGTCCTCTAGAAGGACTTACAAGATCAAGATCCTAAAGCCTTTCAAAAATAAGTCCCGCATGGGATCCTAAAAAAAGAAGAGAGAGAGAGAGAGATAAGAAGAAGAAGGAGAAGGAAAAAGTCACTTCAAAGATCCATCAAGACCTTCAAAAGATTCCACAAAGATATCAGTCGGCCTAGTAGAAAATGGTTAATAGTGACTCAAATTAGCTTAAGTACCCAACCTCCACATCACAGAGCTACTAAACTTCAACATCCATTCCCACAAGAACACAAGAGCAATATCTTATTCCATGGATTATAACCATCTCACCAATCCAAACAGGAATATGAGAAAGTGATACATTAAAGGCTACAAACAAAAATTAGCCTAACACTTCAACAACTAAGGTCATTCAAAGCAAGTACACTGCCTACAGAGCTCCCATCTTTGCATACTTAGATGTGGTCAAGATAAGAACTATGCCGACCTGGTTCTTTTGCAAATGCAATTGATATGTAGGAAGCCCAATTGGGCTTGGTTCCACTTGTTCCAATCCAATCCAAGTTGGTCCAAGTAATGTCAAATCTTTTCATGCCAAGATAATGTAAATA
This sequence comes from Garcia nutans, assembly GCA_947685225.1. NCBI lineage: Eukaryota > Viridiplantae > Streptophyta > Magnoliopsida > Malpighiales > Euphorbiaceae > Garcia > Garcia nutans. The sequence continues at coordinate 5,378,828 of CANTUV010000024.1, read as the reverse complement.
AAAAAAAGCTCGCTAAGTTGAAAACCTAAAAGGGTGGCTTAGGCAAAAATTAGAGCAAGCTTGTCGAGTTAAAAACCTACAAGGGTGCCTTGGTGTAGACCATTATTTTTTAATCCACTCCAGCCCAAAGATTTTAAAACAGTCTGAAATAATTTTTTGTGGTATATATTATTAATTTTAATATTTATTACTTATTATAATTTATTTTACTTATTGTTTATTATTTATATTATTTATTTTATTTATTATTTATCATTTATTTTAATTTATTTTATTTTTTTTATTTCTAAAAAATAATAATATATAAATAAAAAATAATAAAAAAATAAAAATCGGCTACTGTAGAATCGGTGAAGAAATTCGCTAGTGACGAATTGGCTTGGGCAGATTTGTAGTAGGAAACACATGCGACGAATTGGCTACAGGCCAATTTTTGCCTAAATCAAAACTTGTGGCAAAAATGCACGCGGCCCGTGCCTAGCCAACAGCGCCCCGCAGCAAGTTTTCACCAGCACAGTCTCGCATGCTAGTAGCCTGGCCAGCGCGCAGTTTTTCTGAAACCCTATTTTACTTGGTTTTTTATTTTATTTCTAAAATAATTTTTATTTCCTTAATCAATTAGTGTTAGGTTTTATTTTTTCATATAAATACCACATTAAAGACACACAATTGAGGGGATCAGACTTTTGGGATTGGGACTTTTGGAATTTTATTCAAGAACTATTCGAATTCTTTTTGGTAGTTTCTTTACAATCTCAAGCTTGAAGGATCAAGAGGCAGCAAACAACATATAATCCATCAAAGGCATCACCCACTTTCTTTGTTATTGTTCAACCATAATTCAAAATTGTGGTGGAACCAACAACGGAGGTTTGAATTTCTATTTACTTGTTTATGTTTAAGTATGCCTCATCACTCAATTGGATCAATTATTTAAACATACAATAGATGATGTTTTTGTTAGGCATATTGATCAATTGTTCTACTTACCATCTAGAACTATATTTAAAACCCTAAAAAGTGTTTTTTCAAAACCCTAGTAGCTTAATACCCGTAGAACTAATTTTTGAAATATAAAACCCTAATTACACTTTTCTAAAACTACAAAACAATAATATATTTTCTTAAAACCCTAGCCAAATCTATTTTCTAAGATTCATAGTAGCCTATTCTTTCCAAATACCTAACTTAAAATCCTATTTTCATGTTCTTCAATCTTATTTATTTAAACCTTAAATTTTAATATTATTTTCATACAACTTTCGAAATCCTAAATCCAAAACATCCATTCTTTATATTCAAACCCTAATTTATTTCAAACATAATCTCTAATTTAAACATCTAGAAGCCATATTATTTCTTTTATATTAAATGTTTCTTAATTAATTAATCCAGTATATACAAAACCCTAATTGTTAAACATAAAATTCAAGAAACCCTAATTGATTCATAAACCCTAAATTTATATACTTACTATTTTATTTAAATTAGATGAATTTTTATTATATATTTTGCTTAATGTTTGATGTCTTTGATGAATGCTTTATTTACAATGAATGGTTGCTTATTTTTATTGATTTGCTTTGGTTTCAAAATATTGTAAGAGGTATGTTTTCATGTTTTGGGTACCTCATATCATGAACATCATGTAATTTAGCTTATTTTAAAGTTTTGGATCAATGTAAAGGATATGTTTCCACCTTTCAGTGGGTATCCTATTTAGTTTTAGATATTATACGATGTAAGGACATATTTTCATCCTCGGATGGGTGTCCATTTATTTGTTTTGTTTGCACATTGTTGTGGTTTTAATAAAGTATTTACTTATTCTTATGATCACATGTAGTATGGATAATATTGTTATATTTAAGAATTTTATAATATTAAGACCTGCAAAGGAGGCCAGTTCTAATGAACTGGGCATTATGGGGGTGCTGGGCCATTTCTCACCTTCCTCACACGTACCCAACTTTTCGAACCCATTAGGGGGTTGGAAATTCCTTAAAAATCGAGTAATCCACCCCTTTCTTTTTCCCGGCCTGTCCAGGTGGTGACTTCATTTTCTTCAGGCTTAGTCCCGTGTTCACTATGGCCCTAAGCCTAAACAGTACCAAAGTCGCAAGAACCATTCCATTAGGAGTGGGGCAAAAATCCCCGCTAATAGTGGAGGCTCCATTAGGGATAAGTGAAGTTAATTCCATTGGTATTTTTATTATTGTATTCTTTCTTATCATGTATTATCCATTGCATCATTTAGTTTGCATCGTGTACGTGAGTTAGGATGCCTGTGTAACCCGTATTGTGTTATGTAAGGGATGCCATACTTTCACTCAAGGTATGGAGATCGACCATGGTATAACCACTCATAGTCTTATACCTTTTTGGTATATACATGCTATGGAAACTTAAGCCTTTCAACCCAAAGACTAAAGCTCATGTAATTGGCATAGTTACTTTCCTTAGGTTTTTACCCCAAATGCTTGTTGTTTGACTATGGTTAATTTCTTTTGGCTTAAATCATGGCTTATTTGGTTTGTTTTTTTCTAATATGACTTAAGTACATTATAAGCTCAAAATAATTTTTTTTTTTTAAATCCAAAAGACCAAAGCTATTTTCAAAATTTTTTCAAGATGGTCTTTGGACATAAAACTTTTCTAAAAATCAATCAAAAATTCTTTTCTCATGACTCAAATACAACGTCAAAAATCCATTTTTCTAAAATCTTTTTTACTAATTTTGCATTTCATCCAACCTGTTCTTTTAAAAAAGCTTACAAATTATTTAGGTCAATTATGGAATACCAAAAATCAATTGTGAGCCGAGTTTATACTAAGAATTATTAATCATGGGCTTGTTTTTGGCATGAATCATTAGTTACTTTTTCAAGTGAGAAATCTATTTATAATAAACCTCTTAATTTAGTTTTAATCCAATATAGCATAAAAGCTACTTTAGTTGGTTAAATGGATTAAAACTTAATTAATGGGAATTATCATGAACTGATTTCCATTTTTGAAAATATAACTATTGGTTGAAACGTGTGAGGGAATTATTCGAAAACAAGATACCCCATGTTGGTATTTTGTTAACCATATTACCTAGGAAAAGAGACTCGCCTTTCATGTGTGGATGTTATAAAGTTGGAAGGAACATCCTATTTATCCTTATTTGTTTATTTTTTGTGCACACATACATATATGCATACAGACATTTGCATCAAATATCATTAATCCTTTCTGGCTTATAGCCCTGGATTAGAATAGTTTAAAAGCTTATGACAATCCGACTTACGTCGAAGATGAAGAATCCAAAAACAACTTAATTACTTTCTCACCAAAAGCAATGGAGCCCGAACAAATTCAAAGAATGGTGAACGACGCCCTCAATGCTAAAATGGAAGAACTAAAGGAGACCCTGGCTGAGACCATGAATAACCAATTGGCTGCAATTTTAGGAAACAATGCCGAAGCATCTGCTAGCACCAAGAAGCCAAAGGACAAAAGGAAGGATAAGGTTGATGAAGTAGTTTTTGATGATGACAAGGTAGTCATCGATGATGATGATGACTGGGCTCAATACTTCCAAGATCCTTAAGACAAGAAGAAGGAGTCGAAGGTCGTTGAAAGATCAGATGTGGAGAAAACTAAAACTTCAAATGTTGAAAAGATGATTTCTGACCTAGAAAAGAAGTTTGAAAAGAAGTTGAAAATCAAAAAAATATCCGAGGTTGACAAATTGTTTGAGCTAGGTGAGGAAGTTCCATACCAGTTTTAGATACCATCCTTTACAAAGTTTGAAGGAACTAGAAATCTTCACCTCCATGTGAAGCAGTATAACACTGCTATGAAGTCTGCCCGAGCTACTAAGGCTTAAACCCTAAGATACTTTATGCTCTCATTGGATCCTGAAGACCCTTAATTTTTGACCCAGTCTAATACAATATTTTTAAACAGTCAAAAATAATTTTTGTGGTATTTTAATTAAATAATATTTATTTTAATAATTATTTACAATATTAATTTTTGATAAAAATAAAAAAAACAGAAGTAATAATAAAAAGGATAATAAATAATAAATAAATAAAAATTAGCTACAAATTGGCCACAAGCCAATTCGCCGCAGATTTTTCTGCGGCAAAATGGCCACAGGCCAATTCACCGCAAGAAAATCCTACGGCGGATTGGCTAGCCCATGCCCAGCACCCGCAAAACTTCTTTGCCAGTGTACTTTTGCATGCCCGGCCCGTGCACAATTTTGTCAAAACCCTATTCTACTTGGTTTTTAATTTTGTTTCCTAAAATGTTTTTTTATTTCCTTAGCCAATTAGTATTAGGTTTTTATTTTTTCTTATAAATACCACATTAAAGACAAAGAATAAAGGAGCTGAATTTTTGGATCGGACTTTGGACTTTTGGATTTTTTCGGCCAAAAAAGAGAACCTTGAAGGAGCAAGAGGCAGTGAGCAAGCAACAACAATCCATCAAAGGCAGCCTACGCTATCTTTATTATTGTTCAACCAAAATTCAAAGATTGTGGTGGAACCAACAACGGAGGTTTGAATATCTATTTCTTTGCTTATGTTTAAAGCAGCTTCATCATACAATTTGAGAAATTGTTTAAACATACATGTTTTTATTATTTGATCAATTGTTCTACTTACTATCCAAACTTTATTTAAAACCCTAAAAACTATTTTTCAAAACACTAATACCTTAATATCCGTAAAACATATTTTTGAAAAATAAAACCGTAATTACACTTTTCTAAAACCACAAAACACAAACCTAATTTCTTAATCCACAAGTTATTCAAACCCTAAATCTTAATTAATTCTATTTTCAAATCTTCACAGTAGCTTGTTCCATTAAATCACCATAGCATTAGATTATTCAAATAATGTTTTAAACGTCTAGTAGTCATATTACATATAAGTATTTATCAAAAAATCCATGTTAAAGTGGTCTTAAATTTTGATAATAATTATGTTTTGATAAAACCCTAACTCCAGTAAACTCTAAGACCCAAACCCTAATTTCTTAAATCCTAAATCTTAAACCTTAACCTTATTTATTTAATGGATTGAATTCTAATTTTATTTATTTATTTGATTATGTGATTTGTTATATGTTAATGATGAATGGTTTATTTTATTTTATGAATGGATTGCTTTTATTTATAATTAGATGATTGAATATTATATTATTTGTCTTAGTTCTAAAATTGAAAGAGGTATGTTTCCACTTTATGGGTACCTCATTAGTTAAACATCATGTAATTTATTTTATTTTAAAGTTTTTTTGGGCCAATGTAATGGACACATTTTTACCTTTTGGTGGGTGTCCTATTTAGTTTTAGGCATTGACTATGTAAGGACATATTTTCATCCTCGGATGGGTGTCCATTTATTATTTTTGTTTGGAAATTTCATTGATTTTAATATAATGATGCTTTATTTTAATTGTCGCATGTAATCTAGATAATATTATTATATTTAAGAATTTTATAATATTAAGACCTGCAAAGGACCGGTTCTAATGAACCGGGCGTTGTGAGGGTGCTTGGCCATTTCTCACCTTCCCCACACGTACCCAAATTTTCAAACCCATTAGGGGGTTGGGGATTCCTTAGAAATCGAGTCATCCACCCCTTTCTTTTTGCCAACCCATCCGGATGGCGACTCCATTTTCTCTTGGCTTAGGTCCGTGTTCTCTAAGGCCCCGAGCCTAAACAGTGCCAAAGTCGCAAGAACCATTCCACCGGGAGTAGGGGTAAAAATCTCCGCTCACAGTGGCGACTCTACTGGGGATAAGAGAAGTTGATTTCGTTGGTCTTTATATTATTCTATTATTTCTTATCATGATATTATCCATTGCATCATATTAGATTTACATCGTGTGCATGATTTAGGATGTCCATGTTACCCGTGTTATGTTGTGTGAGGGATATCATACTTTCACTCAAGGTATGGAGATCAATCATGGCATAACCACTCATAGCCTTGTACCTTTTGGTATATACTAGCTATGGGAACCTATGCCTTTTCCACCTAAAGACTGAAGCTCAAGTAATTGGCCTAGTTACTTTTCTTAGATTTTTACCCCAAAATGCTTGTTGTTTGACTATGGTTAATTTATCTTGGCTTAAATCATGGCTTATTTGGTTTGTTCTTTTTCTAATATGACCTAAATACATTGTGAGCTCAAATAAATTTTTCTTTAAAATCCAAAAGACCAAAGCTATTTTCAAAACTTTTCAAGATGGTCTTTGGACATAAAACTTTTCTAAAAACAAATCAAAAATTCTTTTCTCATGACTCAAGTACCAAGTCCAAAATCCATTTTTTCTTAAAATCTTTTTACAATGGGTTTTTCAAAAAAAATTATTTTTGCATTTCATCCAACCTTTAAAAGAGCTTACAAATTATTTAGATCAATTATGGAATATCAAAAATCAATTGTGAGCCTAGTTTATACTAAGAATTATTAATCATGGGCTTGTTTTTGGCATGAATCATTAGTTACTTTTTCAAGTGAGAAATCTATTTATAATAAAACCTCTTAATTTATTTTAATCCAATATAGCATAAAAGCTACTTTAGTTGGTTGAATGGATTAAAACCTAATTAATGGGAATTATCATGAACTGCTTTCCATTTTGAAAATATAGCTATTGGTTAAATCGTCAGAGGGAACTTTTCGAAAATAAAAGATCCCATGTTGGTATTTTGTTAACCATATTACATAGGAAAAGAAACTCACCATTCGTGCATGAAAGTTATAAGATCAGAAGGAACGTCCTATTTATCCTTGTTTGTTTATTGTTTGTGCATACATGTATACATACATACATTTGCATCTCATATCATTGACCTCGGATTATGACAGTTCAAAAGCTTACAACAATCCAACCTACTCTAGAGACGAAGAATCTAGCAATGTCTCAATCTCTTTTTCACTAAAAGCAATGGAGCCCGAACAAATACCAAAGAATGGTGGATGATGCCCTTAATGCTAAAATGGAAGAACTAAAGGGGGCCCTAGCTGAGATCATGAAGAATCAAATGACTACAATGTTTGGGAACAATGCTGAAGCATCCACAAGCACCAAGAAAGATAAGGGAAGGCTAAAGTTGGTGAAGTGCTTTTGATTATGATAAGGTGATCGTTGATGATGATGACGATTGGGCTCAATACTTCTAAGATCCTCAAGACAAGAAGAAAGAGTCAAAGGTTGTTGAAAGATCAGCTGTGGAGAAAGCTAAAACTTCAGATGTTGAAAAGATGATTGCTGATATGGAAAAGAAGTTTGAAAAGAAGCTGAAAACCGAAGAAATGTCCGAAGTTGACAAATTATTTGCGCTAGATGAAGAAGTTCCGTACAAGTTCAAGATGTCATCCTTTGCAAAGTTTGATGGAACTGAAAATCCTCACCTCCATGTGAAGCAGTATATCACTGCTATGCAGTATGCCCAAGCTACTAAGGCTCAAACTCTAAGGTATTTTATACTCTCATTGGACCCTATCATCCAAAATTGGTTCAATACCTTAGATGATGGCACACAAAAGAGTTGGGATCTACTATATAAGGCCTTCATCCAACAATATGGATACAATGTCGAGATGGAAGTTACCTTAAAGGAAGTTGAGTCCATTAGACAGAGGCCAAATGAGAATTTTGTGGACAATGTGAAAAGATGGAGGAATAAGATTGCTTTGCTCAAGAGAAGGCCTGACGAATCCGATCAAATTAGGATGATTGTGAGAGGAGTGTTATCTAGCCTTCATGAAAGGATATCTCATACACTCATTCAGGATTTTAAAGACCTTTTACAAGCTGGTCTACAAATTAAAGAGTGGGAAAGAGAGAAGAACCACTTTTCAACAAGAAGGAAAGAGAAAGGAAACTATCAGTCTGGTAACCAAAGCATGCAAAAGGTAGTTGGTGTTAATGCTACTGGCCAAGGAGGAAGAAGGCAGTTTTCAGAATTAGAAAAATCGTTGTCTTGGGTCCTTAATAAGCTACAAAAGAAGGGATTGTTACAACCTTTAAATCCTCATCCTTTACTTAACCCTCTCCCACCTAATTTTGACACTAAGGCATTTTGTCAATTTCATCAAATGCAAGGGCACAACATGGATAGATGTGTGAGGTTGAGGTATGAGATTTAGAAATTGATTGATAGTGGAAAGCTGCTCGGGTCCAACAAGCCAAACACTAAAGACAAATCCATTGCCAAGTTTCAATAGAGTACCACCACCAGCGACCTTCATGATTGGAAGAGGTTTGCATGAAAGTTTTGTCATTTCTTCTTTCCAAGATATGGATAAAGAAGTAAGCAAAGAAGAAGTTGTGTTTAGCAAAATTGAACAAACTATGGTGGGTAAAGAAGTAGCAATCTATGTTGTGAATGAGTTTTGGGATTCAAGCGATAGTGATGATGATCTTGTATCTAAGAAGGAGGAATGGACTTGGTCAAAGCCCGGAGAAGATGAAGTAATGAACATTAGATCTGGTAAGCCCTATGCAAGGCCACCACCTAAGGAGGTAGAAGTTAATAAAGGAAAGGAAGTCAAAGTAGGTAACAAAGAAGAGGAAGATGATACTGTGCTTAAGCAATTGAAGAGAACCCAAGCAAGTGTTAGCATTTGGGACTTATTGACCACTTCTAAGAAGCACCGTGAAACTATGGCAAAGGCCTTAGCTGGCATGCCAATTTCCACCTCCATAACACCAGAGGAGCTGATTAACTTCATAAAAGTTGAAGGAGTAATGAAATGTGAATAAATTCAAAAGAAGAGTGAAGTTAATATGGGAATGGTATCTTTCTCAGATGTGGATTTACCGGAAGAGGGGGAGAGATCACATTCGCCCTCTCTTTATCAAAGTAGAAATCAAAGGAAAAAGGACTCCATGTGTGATGGTTGATGATGGGTCTGCCATAAATGTTTGTCCAAATAAACTATTGCAAAAGTTAGCTATGTCAACGAGGGATCTAAGCCTAACCGAGGTAACCATTCGGCTTATGACAATACCAAGATTCATGCTGAAGGTTGGTCCAATTGAATCTATTGTTGAATTTGTTGTTTTGGACATGTGAGCGGGGATTTTCTCCCCCACCCTTGGTGGAATGGTTCTTGTGACTTCGGCACTGTTTAGGCTCGGGGCCTTAGAGAACACGAGCTTAAGCTCGCAGAAAATAGAGCTGCCACCCGGACAGTCAGGGAAAAAGAAAGGGGTGGATGACTTGATTACTAAGAAATTCCCAACCCCCTAATGGGTTTGAAAAGTTGGGTACGTGTGGGGAAGGTAAGAAATGGCCCAGCACACCCACAACGCCCAGTTCATTAGAACCGACCTCCTTTGCAGGTCTTAATATTATAAAATTCTTAAATATAATAATATTATCCATACTACATACAAAAATTAAAATAAAGGATCATTATATTAAAATAAAAATAATGTCCAAACAAAGCAAATAAATGGACACACATCCAAGGATGGAAACATGTCCTTACATTGTCTATGTCTAAAACTAAATAGGACACCCACCAAAAGGTGGAAACGTGCCCTTTACATTAATTCCAAAAATATGAAATAAATTAAATTACATAAGGTTCAACTAATGAGGTATCCATAAAAGGAAAAATACCTCTTACATGGTTAATTTCAAAATAAACAAATAATAATCATAATAATAAAGAAAATATCCATCTATGATAAATTAAATAAATCAAGCATTGAAATTAAATAAATCAACCATCAAAACATATAATAAACTACATAATCAAATCTAAAATTAAATAAAGCAATAAATATATAAATTTAGGGTTCGTATCTTAAAATAAGATATTAAAATTTTAATTACTAAATTAAGGCTTTGGAAAAAGGAAAGTTAAATACATGGATTCATAATACACAAATGAATATTGACCCCTTCGACAAGCCCATATGGTGGTCCTGCTAGCCGGTTAGCTGGTGCGGGTCAAGGGGGTAGCGCCCCAGAAAATTTTAGAAATTGGCTTTTAGGGTTGTAGGTTTTGGTGTTAAAAATTAAGATTTTAGGGTTTAGGAATTAGAAAATAGGATTTTAGGATTTTGAGGAACTAATATTATTTTTTAAAAGAATAATACTACTGGATGTTTTAAAATTTAGGGTTTCGGACGTTTTTATGAAAATAATGCTACTATGATTTAAAAAAATAGGTTTGGTTAGGGTTTAAAGCAAACAGATTGTTGTTTTGGTTTTTAGAAAGGTGTAATTAGGGTTTTAGATTTGATAAACATGTTTTAAGGCTATTAAGGGTTTAGGGTTTTAACTTACTGCCTTTGAAAAATAATTTTGGATTTGGAGAAATAAATTAAAGTTTTGGAAAAATAATCAAGATTTTGGAGTTTAATAATGAAATGGTTTAAGCTTTTGGATAAAAATAGATTAGGGTTTTGATAATTTAATCAATGTCTTAGGCTACTGGATTAATGAAAATCTGATTTATAAAACATATGATTAGGGTTTAATAATCAATAATTTAGGTTACTGAAAGACATAATATCAAAGCAAATAATAGAAACACTTAAAAGAAAATATGGCAAGACTATTGTATGCTTAAAAAATTCATGAATCAAAACATAAGAATGCTGTAAATATAAACAAATCAAAGGTTTATAATCAAACCTGCATCGTTTAGTTCCACCACAGTTGACTCTGGCTGAATAAGAACAAAGACAGGATTAATGAGTGTTACTTGTTGCTAATTTAATTTTGCTATTTTTTGCTTTGCTGTTTAATCTCTCTTAATGTTAATTGCCAACCCCTGTTAAAGTCTAAAACCTTATTATTTATAGGGCAAAACCTCACTCAAAAACCCTAACCCTAATATTAATCCGTCCTTAACACAAATTCTAATTTTATTAGTAAATAAAAAATAATTGAAGACCATGTTGATCTGGTGTGCCAGATCGACATGGACCAAGGCCATGTTGACCTGGGCAACCAGGTCGACATGGCCTTTGGCTCATGTCATGGCCCTTTGAAATAATTCTGCATTTAATAATGTTTTTGGACCTGACAATCTAAAAAAATTGGTTTAGGGTTTTGTAGTTGAGTTTGTGCCTTTTAAAATCGGACCGACTTATTAAAAGTTGTAAACCAGATCGAATTTATTTTGGCCTTCTTTAATTAAAACCATACCAACTTAGGGCCAAAATTAAGGGTCTCTAGTTTGCCTCCTGCTTGAACAATCTTGAATTGACTCAAAGAGTGAAAAATAACAAGACTTTTAATTTTGGCAAAAGTAGGCTTAATTTTCTTAAGATGGTTTGCGTTTTGGGTTCTGGACCTGGTTTGAGTTCTAGACTCAGAAAAGACTTGAGTTTTGGACCCGAGATGATTTGAATTATGGACCTAGTTCGAGTTCTGGACTCGAAAAAGACTTGGGTTCTGGACCCGAGATGGTTTGAGTTCTAGACCCAGTTCAAGTTCTGGACTCAAAAAAGACTTGAGTTCTAGACCCGAGACTGTTTGGGTTTTGGACCCGGTTCGAGTTCTGGACTCGAAAAAGACATGGGTTCTGAACCCGATTCGAGTTTTGTTCTTGAAAAAGACTTGGGTTTTGGACCCGGGATGGTTTAGGTTCTAGACCCAGTTCATGTTCTGGACTTGAAAAAGACTTGGGTTCTGGACTCGGGATGTTTGGGTTTTGGACACTATTTGAGTTCTGGACTCGAAAAAGACTTGGGTTCTGGACCCGAGATGGTTTGGGTTCTGGACCCGATTCGAGTTTTGGACTAAAAAAAACTTGAATTTTGGACCCAGGATGGTTTGAGTTCTGGACCCAGTTTGAGTTCTGAACTTGAAAAAGGCTTGGGTTCTTGACCCGAGATGGTTTGGATTCTGGATCCGATTCAAGTTCTAGACTCAGAAAAGACTTGGGTTCTAGACCAGAGTTACCTGCAAAAATAAATTAGAGTTAGTAAAATATTTTACAAAAATTAGGTTATTATTATTATTATTTTGTTGTTTTTTTGTTGGATGTAATAAAATATCTGTTGAAATTATTTTTACTCATAACATAATACTATGCACATTATTGAAATAGATAAAAGATGAAGTAGACAATTTTGACTAACTAAAGTTAAATGACTTTACATAAAGAAATTTACAATAAATGGCAACAACACGTGATCTTGTCCCCCATTTTATTTGATTTTTTTATTATTATATTTACTATTTTTGACTTATATACATTTCATTCTTTATAAATAGGTCGTGCTATTTCTCTTCTTGCAAACTAAATACTATCACATGGAATATTTCAATTCTATTGTAAGATTTTTAAAGCTCGAGCACTTACCATGGCAAGCATCCAACACTCTTCAAGGTATAGGACTCAATCAAATAATGAATTGATTTCTTACCTTCGAGACAACAAAGTTGAGCAAATTTCGTTATTACCCAGTATGCATCTCCATCGGAGTTTCAAAGATAAAACACCGGTAAGTGGTACTTTTCCATACATATAAGTAATTTATTGCAAGGTTTGTTAGTATAATTATGTTCATGTAGATTATATAAGAATAAGTATGAAAATTGATATACAAAAATATCTATGTAGCAGAATTTATTTGTATAATAAAATCTACAAATTTATGCATGAAACTTATGATGTACTAAGATGATTGTATAAGAATGAAACACATCAATTGTTGTGCAAGAAATTATTTGTATGTGTCCCTTTTTTTATTATATACATAAATATATTGCTTTATATATTTATACAAAATTATTTTATTTTTTATTATTTAATATATTCTATATTATTTACTATTGTATGTTACTATTATTATTTATTTATTTATTATAATTATACTTTTCTCAAAAGTGTGTGAGGAAAATTACATGTGTACTTACCTATATTTGGACAACATGATGGTTGCGATATTAAAGTGGGGGGAAATATTCACAAGGCCCGTAAGTGGTATGACCAGGCCCCGCCTGTAGTAAAGAGAATGGTGCGAGAAAGTGGTTTTGGGGACTTCATTTTGCAATTACCAGCATGGGGCTATCAAATAGACCGGAACGTGATCCAGCCGCTTATAGAATGATGGTTGGACACAACTCATACTTTTCATTTGCCCATTGGAGAGATGACAATTGGTCCGGTTGACTTTGCTGCTATAACCGACCTCCGATGTGATGAAATCCTCGTCCCTTTAACCAGCAATATTTTGAAAGAAGAAGAAATCCGACAGTTAATCGGTGTCAAGCCCCAATATAGGAGGTCGTATAAGATTTGATATGAGCCCATTCGAGAGTATTGGGTAAAGTACACTCGACCCGTGCAGAGTGAGAGGGCAAAACAATATACTCGGGGACTTTTGTTATATTTGTTGTGGTTAACCATTTTGGGTAGCACCGAGTTTACCATTCATTTATCTATGTTGTGTGCCCTTTTTGACTTGGATCACGTATCTTCTTATGCATGGGGGGAAGCTGGTCTAACTTGTCTTTATCACGGTTTTGATGTGCTCTATAGGAAGAAAAGATCCTTTATTGGTTTCGCAGCCATTGCTGACCTTTAAAATTATTGATCCACATAATGCATGTGCATAGGCTTGATTTTCCCTTTCATGTACAAGTCTGGGCATATGAGCATAACTTGGTGAGGGTTTCAAACATTACATAGCCACGAGTCAATTTTCTAAGGTTGAATGTTTGGTTGTCGAGTCGCAGGGAAGTGCCCAGGAGTCACCATGTGCACTCTCATCGTTACCACTTGAGTCGCCTGACCTGGGATCAAGTAAGAAAAATGTTAATATTAATTATGATAAAAGATAAATTACTGGTTTGCTTTTCTGCAGGTGGATACAGACTGGTAGAGAGCCAAAGAGAAAAATGGTTGGATTAGATGCATGACTGATGCAATGCCTTTGCACAACTCTCATCAAATTATTGCTGGCTCAGTCTCTTGTGGCTGGTTTCTAGGCAAGAGAGTACATAACTGGTTCCTTAGACCTAACCGGCGTAGAGTACCAGTTGATTTTCCATCATTTGTTTTGAACACTATAGCAATGCTAGAGCCCTATTGGAGATGTTCCCATAATGATTTCGATGTTCATGACTTCCTACTCTTACGGACGTGTCATATGCTTAATTTATCCAGGATCATCTACTAAGTTTTGAAGTGTCACCTGCTGGTGTTCGTGGGTTGTCTGGAGGTGAAGAAGAAATAGAAGTGGAGCAAGGAGAAGATGAAGAATATGAGGAAGAGGATGAGGAAGAAGATGAGGAGGAGCCTTCTTCTCAATCCCATGGCAATTCTGGGGCTGGCACTTTTCAGGTAGCTATCACTTTGTCATTACAACTATCTCTTTTTTTTATCTATTCTAATTATTTATATGATCATTGTAGGCTACTGGTTTCTCTGACTATGGGGTTGTCCCTGTAATATCCCAAAGTATACCCTAAAAGTTTTGGAATTATTGTTGTATTTGAATTTAATGTATATGTTTAATGGAAAGAGAAAGAAGTAAAGAGAGAGTGTATATGTTGTATATATAGTGATATATACAACATATACAAGTCAAATGTGGAAGTCAAAAGAAGATTGTTTATTTATTAAATTAATAAAAAGGAAAATAAGTGAGTGGAAAAGGATATATTTGATTATTATATTATTTAATTTGCTTTGTGGAGGTTTAAGTGGAGAAGAGTGTTTGACTTTGCCTCTTTGTTTCTTCATTTTCTTCTTCATTTTCTTTTCTTTTCCTTGTTGGCCGGGCATCACCTAAGCAAGAGAGGAGGAGAGTTTTTGAGTTTTTCAAGCTTGTGATTGAAGGAGATTTCAAGTGATTAAGTTGAAAATTTAAGAAGTTTCATTAACTTTGGTAAGTTTCCTTTTGATTCTCTTGTTTTATTTTAAGTTGTATTTGAGTTGGATGATTAATTGTTGATGGTATGAATATGTTTGATTGTGGTGTGTTTGAGAGTGTTGGGTTTAATTGATTTTGATTTTGGGGTTGAATTGAAGAAAAGGAATTAGGTTGGTGTTGGAAGAGTTAGAGTTGTGAATTGGTAATTGATGTATGTTGTGAGTTTGAGCAATTATTATCTTAGATTTTCATTGTGGTTGTGTTTAATGGAGTTGAAAGCATAGAATACATGAGTGTGGTCCGAAACAGAAGCAATATGGATGCCACGCCCGTGGCCCTTGGATGCCATGACCGTGGGGGTGTTAAGCAAATTGGACAGATTTGTTTGCTAACCCACGACCGTGGGGGTTTGTGAGGCCACGACCGTGGGGTTGTGAGGCCACGACCGTGGGTCCTAGATAGTTGTGTTGGCTTATAATTTGTGATTTATGGGTCTAGTATGAGACTAATAGGTGAATAATTGTTTTGGAATTCATGTGTATCTTTAAATAAGTGTGTATTATTCCTTTTGAATTAGGTTGTGAAGAGGTTGAGTTGCCCTAATCGTAGTAGTGAAGAATTCTTGGAAGAGGAAGTGTATAGATTGGTGTGATTTGTTCGTGAGGTAAGTACAAACCCTACATTATTGCATACATTTACATGAAATTAGGACTTAACACATTTGGTTGTAAATGTGTTAAGTAATCTATTACATTGTTGATACATTTGATCAATGTTATGATTTGCATAATGTGAAAGATATGATGATCATTCAAAATGCATGTGCAATGCAAGTGGTTATGATGGATACTTTAATGATGAATTGCTTTAATGTGAATTGAGATATGATAAGATGTGAAGCTATTGTGGTTGGCTATAATGATGCAAATGAGATAATTGAGGCATGGTTGCCTAAATGATTATGAGAAAATGAGAATGGAATTGATAATATAATAATGAAAGAATTGTGTGTCTAATATGTTAGTCAATTTTCAGAGTTTTGTTGTTGGTGGCATGCCTAATAGCAACAATCTCTTGAAGCTAGGTTGGGCTTGATCCTTGAAGCCAAGTTGGGCTGAAGTTTAGCATGCTTAACTCCCCTTGAAGCTTGGTTGGGTCTAGTCCTTGAAGCCTAGTTGAGATGTTACAACCCTTGAAGCTAGGTTGGGTTTGGTTCTTGAAGCCAAGTTGGGTTGATACTTAGCATGCTTTGTTCCCCTTGAAGCTTGGTTGAGCCTAATCCTTGAAGCCTAGTTGGGATAATGATAAATGTGATAATTGAACCAAAGCATTAACTCTGAAAGTTGAATGGCATATTAGTGTCTTTTGGGCCCATGCTTGTCTTTGTTTAAATGTGATTCATGAATGGTGAAACGATTGAATAAAATAATGGAATGTATTGTAATGAAAATATTATTATATCATTTATGAATATTGTCTCTATTATTGAAATGTGTGACATTGACATTGCATTGAAGCATATGGTTATTGTGGTTTGTACCACTAAGCTGTTGGCTTAGCACGATTGTGGTTCATCGTGCAGGTGACAGTGTAGAACCAGAGAGTTCAGCTAGACCAAGTTGAGTCTAGATTCTGAAGTGTTGAGTGTGGGCTTAAAGATCAGAGATGAACTGCCAAACATGTATAATTGTTATGTTTTGTAAAACTTGATTTTTGATATATATATACTTGTAAATACCACTATATTTTTCCGCTGCGTAATGAATAAATATTTTATCTATTGTACTTTATAATATAATTTGAATGTTTTAATCTTTCTTGTAATGTTGTTAATTTGAAAGATTGGTTTGTGTATTATAAACCGTAGCACTCCTGTATTCGGCATACATATATTACAGGTGTAGTAGTATGTAGTGTGCGTATACAGGGTATAGGGGTGTTACAACTGTTTTGGTATCAGAGCCTAGGTTTGAGATTCTCAACCTAGGTAAATTGTAAGAAAAAGAAAATTTTGATTTTTAAAATATTGTTTTTAAATAAGAAACATGTTTTGGTATTGGCAGTCTTTGATCTTTGATGAGGTATATTCTGCTGTGTTTGCAGATATAGGTAGTGATGGCATCTCAGTCACATCAGTCCGTAGAAGGTAGTACTGAGAGTGTAGCTCTTGAAGAGGGTAGAGATGGAGCTAGGATTGAGAGAGCTGGAGAGGCACCTGTTCATGTTCCAGAGAGACCAGCAGCTGATGAGGTTCCACCAGTTTGGCTAAGACATGTGGTAGAATTGTTGAGGCAAGCTCCAGTGCAGCCACCGCCACAATAGCCACAAGTGCCAGTGAGGCATTATGATAAATTGAGGAAATATGGGGCTGAGGATTTCTTTGGTACTACAGATCCTGCAGTAGTTGAGCAGTGGTTGGATAGAGTACAGAGGGTATTTATTCAGTTGCAAGCTACTCCTGAAGAGAAATTTGATTATGCTAGATCTTTATTGCAGAACGATGCTTATGATTTGTGGAAGACAGTTCCACATGCTATGGATGATCCATCGACTTTGTCGTATAGTGCTTTTCTGCGGGAGTTTGAGCAGAAATATACTCCGAGGGAGTATAAGGATGTCAAAAAGATGGAATTTCTGAATTTGAGACAAGATAACCGGACTGTGACAGAATATGGGGTAGAGTTCATCCAGTTGAGTCACTATGCCGGTGGGATTATTTTTTATGAGATTGACCGGTGTAGGAGATTTGAGGAGGGATTGAGGCCCTCTATTATGTGCATTGTTGCTGGTTCTCGGTACCAGGATTTTTCTCAGTTGGTTGCAGCAGCTAGAAATATTGAGAGAGCACAGAGTATTGCAGCAGCTGCTACTGAGGAGGAGATCAGAGTAAGGAGACCCCAGTTTGAGGCAGGGTCTTCATCTATTAAAAGAGGCAGAGGAAGTTTTATTCCGAGGATCAGTAGGAGCCAGAGGCAGTCTGGTCAGTTCAATATCAGAGGCAGAGACCGAGACCTACAGTTTTTGTAGCGAGTGCTCCGACTCCTATGGTTCAGAGATCTACTACACCTACATGTGTCCATTGTGGTAGGATACATGGGGGTGTTTGTTGGAAGATTGGTGGATCAGCTGTGTGTTTCAGATGTGGATCGCCTGACCATTTCATCAGAGAATGTCCCGAGATGCAGGAGCATAGGCAGGCAAATTCTGCAGTTTCTCGACCTAGTATGAGAGGAGGTCGAAGTGGCAGAGGTGTTAGTAGAGGTGGTCGACCTGGGATCAGTCAGAGAGGAGGCTCTACATCCGGAGGCAGTAGGCCAGATGAGGCTGGTTCTTTTCAGTGAGTGTATGTGATGCAGAGGCAACCGGATGCTTCAGCAGTCATTGCGGGTACATTTTCTTTATTTGGCATTTTAGTTCTTGCTTTGATTGATCCAAGATCTACTCATTCATATATAAGTGCATCTATCTTGCCTATGTCTGAATTGCATTCAGAGTCCTTGGGATTTGATGTCTTGGTGACAAATCCTTTAGGACATAGTGTTGTGGTGAGTAAGGTGCATCGTGATAGTTCAGTTGTGGTGCAAGGAGAGGAGTTTTTGGGTGATTTGATTGAAATGCCTTTTAAAGAGTATGATTTGATCTTAGGTATGGATTGGTTGTCTAAGCATGGAGCTGTGGTAGACTGTCAAAAGAAGTGTGTTACTTTGAGAACTGGTGATGGTAGAAGTGTGATGGTATCTGGTGAGCATAAACAACTTGCATCCTTGTTTGTATCAGCTTTTGCAGCTAGGAAGTTGATTAGAAAAGGGTGTGATGCTTATCTTGCTCATGTTGTGGATACCAGAGTAGTGGGTTCTCAACTTGATAGTATACCCACAGTTGCAGAATTCCCAGATGTGTTTCCTAAGGAGTTGCCATGGTTACCCCCTAAGAGAGAGGTTGAGTTTGGTATCGATTTTTTGCCTGGTACCACTCCCATCTCTATTACTCCTTATCGAATGGCACTTGCTGAGTTGAGAGAGTTGAAGGTGTAGTTGCAAGAGTTATTGGATAAAGGGTTTATTCGCCCCAGTGTGTCTTCGTAGGGAGCTCCTGTTTTGTTTGTGAAGAAGAAGGATGGTACTTTGAGGTTATGCATTGATTATAGGCAATTGAACAAGGTGACTATAAAGAATAAGTATCCTTTGCCAAGGATTGATGATCTTTTCGATCAGTTGAAGAGAGCAGCAGTGTTTTCTAGGATTGATTTGAGATCAGGGTACCATCAGTTGAGGGTTAGAGCTGAAGATGTTCCTAAGACAGCTTTCTGCACAAGATATGGGCATTATGAGTTTTTAGTGATGCCTTTTAGATTGACGAATGCACCTGCAGCTTTCATGGATTTGATGAATAGGGTGTTTAGGCCCTATCTGGATCAGTTTATGGTGGTCTTTATTGATGATATTTTGGTGTATTCGCGTAATGAAGAAGAACATGATAAGCATCTGTGGATTGTATTACAGACCTTAAGAGAGAAGCAATTGTATGCTAAGCTGTCGAAGTGTGAGTTTTGGCTTGATCAAGTGACTTTTCTCGGTCATATAGTTTCAGCAGATGGTATAAGAGTTGATCCGAGTAAAGTTGAGGCTATTTTAAATTGGAGTCCACCGAAGTCTGTAACTGAAGTTAGAAGTTTTCTGGGTTTGGCAGGCTATTATCGATGATTTGTGAAAGGTTTTCCTTTGATAGCTACTCCACTCACCAGATTACTTAGAAAGGGAGTTAGATTTGTGTGGACAGATTAGTGTCAAGCTAGCTTTGAGCAGTTGAAGGAGATATTGACTCAAGTTCCTATTCTTACTTTGCCTGTGGAAGATAAACCATATGTGATTTATAGTGATGCTTCACATAATGGTTTAGGTTGTGTTTTAATGCAAGAGGGTAAAGTTATAGCTTATGCTTCTCGGCAGTTGAAGCCGCATGAGCTTAATTATCCGATGCATGATTTGGAGTTAGCAGCTATAGTTTTTGTTTTGAAGATTTGGCGACACTACTTGTATGGAGAGAAGTGTTTTATTTATACGGATCATAAGAGTTTGAAATATTTGGGTGTTCAGAGGGAGCTGAATCTTCGGTAAAGATGGTGGTTGGAATTGATTAAAGACTATGATTGTTTGATTGATTATCATCCTGGTAAGGCGAATGTTGTTGCTGATGCCTTGAGTCGGAAGTCTTTAGCAGGTTTGGCTGTTTATTCGCTCTCGTTGCTTGTTGAGTTGAGAGCATTGCATATTAGTTTTGAATCATGTGATGATGGTGCATTGTTGGCTCAGTTGCAGTTGAGACCGGTGTTGTTGGATCAGATTAAAGAGGCTCAATTGGCTGATGAGAAAATTCAGAAAGTTGTGTCAGATTGCCAAAATGGGGAGAGCCGAGATTTCCATGTGAGAAGTGATGGTAGCCTTTGGTTCAAAGATAGATTGTGCGTTCCTGATGATGCAAGATTGAGAAGGATTATTTTAGAAGAAGCACATCAGTCGGTTTTTGCTATGCACCCTGGGAGTATTAAGATGTATCATGAAATGAAGCAGCATTACTGGTGGTCAGGTATGAAGAGGGACATAGCAGAGTTTGTATCTAAATGTCTTACTTGTCAGAGGGTGAAGGCCGAGCATCAAGTTCCAACAGGATTGCTTCAACCTTTATCAGTACCTGAATGGAAATGGGAACGTGTGACAAAGGATTTTGTGTCTGGTTTGCCGTTGACTCAGAAGAAGCATGATGCTATCTGGGTGATTGTTGATCGGTTGACGAAGACAACTCTTTTTCTTCCAGTTAGAATGGATTATTCTCTTGAGAAGTTGGCTGAGCTGTATATTAGTGAGATAGTAAGGTTGCATGGAATCCCAATTTCTTTGGTGTCTGATCGAGATCCTCGGTTTATTTCAAGGTTTTGGAAGAGTTTACATGGTGCTTTGGTTTCTCGATTGCACTGCTTTTCATCCGCAGACAGATGGGCAGTCAGAAAGAGTGATACAGATTATAGAGGATATGTTGAGAAGCTGTGTCATTGATTTCTCTGGAAGTTGGGATAGATTTTTGCCACTGATGGAATTTGCTTACAATAACAGTCATCAATCCAGTATTGGAATGGCACCTTATGAGGCATTGTATGGTAGAAGATGCAGAACGCCTCTATGTTGGAATGAAGTTGAAAAAGGCAAATTGGTTGGTCCTAATTTGATTAAAGAAACAGAAGAGAAAGTGAAGGTAATTCGGGATCGATTGAAAGCAGCTTCAGATCGGCAGAAATCTTATTCAGATTTGAAGAGGAGAAACATAGAGTTTGATGTTGGAGATAAAGTATTTTTGAAAGTGTCTCCTTGGAAAAAGATTTTGAGATTTGGCCGCAGAGGGAAGCTAAGTCCTCATTTTATTGGACCTTATGAAGTATTAGAAAGAGTTGGACCAGTTGCTTATCAACTTGCTTTGCCGCCTGAGTTGGATATAATTCATAATGTCTTCCATGTTTCTATGCTGCGGAGGTACAGATCAGACCCATCTCATGATCTGTCCGTTGAATCTATTGAGGTGAGTCCAGATCTGACTATCGAAGAAGAACCAGTTGCTATTTTGGCACATGAAGTGAAAGAGTTGAGAAATAAGAAAGTGCCACTGGTGAAAGTTCTTTGGAAGAATCATGCAAAGGAAGAGGCAACTTGGGAGAGCGAGCATGCGATGCGAGATCAGTATCCTCAGTTGTTTCAGACTTGATATCAGGTAATTTCGAGGACGAAATTTCTTTTTAGAGGGGGAGAATTGTAATATCCCAAAGTATACCCTAAAAGTTTTGGAATTATTGTTGTATTTGGATTTAATGTATATGTTTAATGGAAAGAGAAAGAAGTAAAGAGAGAGTGTATATGTTGTATATATAGTGATATATACAACATATACAAGTCAAATGTGGAAGTCAAAAGAAGATTGTTTATTTATTAAATTAATAAAAAGGAAAATAAGTGAGTGGAAGAGGATATATTTGATTATTATATTATTTAATTTCCTTGGTGGAGGTTTAAGTGGAGAAGAGTGTTTGACTTTGCCTCTTTGTTTCTTCATTTTCTTCTTCTTTTTCTTTTCTTTTCCTTGTTGGCCGGGCATCACCTAAGCAAGAGAGGAGGAGAGTTTTTGAGTTTTCCAAGCTTGTGATTGAAGGAGATTTCAAGTGATTAAGTTGAAAATTTAAGAAGTTTCATTAACTTTGGTAAGTTTCCTTTTGATTCTCTTATTTTATTTTAAGTTGTATTTGAGTTGGATGATTAATTGTTGATGGTTTGAATATATTTGATTGTGGTGTGTTTGAGAGTGTTGGGTTTAATTGATTTTGATTTTGGGGTTGAATTGAAGAAAAGGAATTAGGTTGGTGTTGGAAGAGTTAGAGTTGTGAATTGGTAATTGATGTATGTTGTGAGTTTGAGCAATTATTATCTTAGATTTTCATTGTGTTTGTGTTTAATGGAGTTGAAAGCATAGAATACATGAGTGTGGTCCGAAACAGAAGCAATATGGAGGCAACACCCATGGCCCTTGGATGCCACGACCGTGGGGGTGTTAAGCAAATTGGACAGATTCGTTTGCTAACCCACGACCGTAGGGGTTTGTAAGGCCACGACCGTTGGGTTATGAGGCCACGACCGTGGGTCCTAGATAGTTGTGTTGGCTTATAATTTGTGATCTATGGGTCTAGTATGAGACTAATAGGTGAATAATTGTTTTGGAATTCATGCTTAACTCCCCTTGAAGCTTGGTTGGGTCTAGTCCTTGAAGCCTAGTTGAGATGTTACAACCCTTGAAGCTAGGTTGGGTTTGGTTCTTGAAGCCAAGTTGGGTTGATACTTAGCATGCTTTGTTCCCCTTAAAGCTTGGTTGAGCCTAATCCTTGATGCCTAGTTGGGATAATGATAAATGTGATAAATTAACCAAAACATTAACTCTGAAAGTTGAATGGCATATTAGTGTCTTTTGGGCCCATGCTTGTCTTTGTTTAAATGTGATTCATGAATGGTGAAACGATTGAATAAAATAATGGAATGTATTGTAATGAAAATATTATTATATCATTTATGAATATTGTCTCTATTGTTGAAATGTGTGACATTGACATTGCATTGAAGCATATGGTTATTGTGGTTTGTACCACTAAGCCGTTGGATTAGCACGATTGTGGTTCATCGCGCAGGTGACATGGTAGAACCAGAGAGTTCAGCTAGATCGAGTTGAGTCTAGATTCTGAAGTGTTGAGTGTGGGCTTAAAGATCAGAGACGAACTGCCAAACATGTATAATTGTTATGTTTTGTAAAACTTGATTTTTGATGTATATATACTTGTAAATACCATTATATTTTTCCGCTGCGTAATGAATAAATGTTTTATCTATTGTACTTTATAATATAATTTGAATGTTTTAATATTTCCTGTAATGTTGTTAAATTAAAAGATTGGTTTTTGTATTATAAACTGTAGCACTCTTGTATTCGGTATACGTATATTACTGGTGTAGTAGTATGTAGTGTGCGTATACAGGGTATAGGAGTGTTACAGTCCCGCTGTATGATACCCCGATACAACGATAATTTTCTCCATTTGCCCCTTCTCATTTAGATGTGCCATATGATTTATGGAGCTTTGATTTGAGTTACCTGGTCAGTCATTCTTATCCCATAATGATGTATGGTTGCATGTATGCATAAAAATATATGGACTTACCCTTTCCTTTTTTGGCTCACAGCGGATGCTTGAGGAGCAAAATAGGAAGCTTCAGGAGGAATTAGCTGCGAGTTGTCGACATGCGGCCCATTTTGAGGAAATGTATCAACAAGAGGCACGGGACTTCAGATACTTTCGATTTCAGGGCATGAGGGAACCAAATGCCTCTTCATCAAGGGGATCCCAGACTATTATCCATGATATAGCACCTCCCTATTTAGGCGATGATAGAACCAATTTTAGAAGTTCTGGAGGTTTAGATATTTCTTCTTCGAGTGGATATTGGATGGATAATATGCCTCCTCCTCCAACAGGTAATGATTTTCTTAGGGCTTTGTCTGATTATGGTCCACCTCCTTCCTCGTAGTGACAAAAATATAAAACTTGCAATAAAACTTGTAATAAAATTAACCAAAAATGGTAATGATGAATTTTTTTTTGTACACTTTTTTTTTGAATTTTGCTTTTTTTTAATTAGATACAATGGCTTTGTCAAATCAGTGCCATAGTACCTCAGGACTCAATTTTCCAAATTAATATATCTATAACATCACAGCCCTAGTTACCATACTAAACTCGAGAATTATTTCAATTTAAGCAATAACTGTTGCACTTCAGATAGGAACATACACATTACTTATTCAAATATCTCATTTGTGTTTGAATATTATCTATCTCATATGCATGCTTATTCAAACTATCTCCACTAATAGACTATACCTACCAAAAGAGATTAACAGGTCTTTGATAGGATTGAAATGGGATCTATAAGGGACATGGGTTAAATGAAGGACATTTGTAAGTTAGAGCCGATGTGACACAATGGACAAACATTCACACTATAAACTATTTGTTGGAACTTTAGACAGTTGGGAGCATGAAAACATAGAGCTTTGAGTATCCTCCCATCTTCTTGGCATTAATCTAGATCTTGATTGGGACGGTCTTTGCCCTTGCAAAAAGTTTGGTACCCATATTCATCATCATTTTTTCTTTTCTTTTTCTCTTTCTTTTTTTTAACCTTTCCTTTCTTTGAGCATTTTATTCTTTTTCCCTGTAGGACTATCAAGTACAAGACTTTTAAAAACTAGATGGTCTTTCTCCTTTTTCTCTGATTTTGATCGAATCTTTGGTTGAGTTGGACCAATTCAAGTCAAACTGTCCTTACAAACTAAATGGAAGCCTTTTGCTGCTTTAGGTAAAAGAGAACTCAGTTGGCTTTCTGAACCGCCTTTTTAGGTTTTATCTTCTTTTCATCTTTTTTTATTTTTTATTTTGTCTTTTTATTTTGTCCTTTTTTCTTTTCTTTTTTTCTTTTTTCTTTTTTCTTTTTTTAATTTTTTTTGGGTTCTAGCTCTAACAGAGTTGTCTTGTTTGTACCAACTTGTATTTCTAATAATGGATGGGTGGAGTGACATAAATCTCCTTTAATAGGGATAAATATTTGTTACTCTTATTTTGTCTTGATATATTGGAGATATTAGGAGAACTTCAACTACCCTTATGGTCTTGATAACATTAACTATCCTTACAGTCTTGGCTATGCATTCCATTCTTTGATCTTCTTGCCTCTTCACCTTAGTGATCATAAGAATTGTCAAAAGTGTAACAACAGCTCAGGATAGGTTGTTGGGGTTTGTAAGCCAATGAAAAGAAAGCTAAAATTTCATGAAGGTTCAAAGGGACAAATAGGGATTGATATTTAATAGGGTGGATACTAGTTGTTGGCTAACCAAACAATGCCTAGATCATTTCTCTCTTAAATAAGCAGAGTTCAATTTAGCCTTGAAAGTTTGACAAAACATGTTTTAAGACTGACTAGGACCTAGACAAAGTTACTTATGCAGGAGCCCTCTCTAAGTAAGCATACACAACTCAATGCTATAGAGCAATTCCCTCACCTAGTAAAGTCATTCAAGTCGGGATGCATAAATATATTAATTCATGAATTATCAAGCTAGATTCCTCATTGGTTGAGTACCAAAATGAACAAAAGCCATGAAAAATTTGATGAAAATAGTTTATTCAAACAATCTTAAAAAAACATAATTATTCCAAATAAGTACTAAAGAAAGCAAAATAAAATAAAAAGAGCAACACTTCAAGCTAAGGGAGGTTCGTTGAGTTGGAGTTAAAAATATTTCATTTATTTAGACGTATCAGGGTCAAGGATTTTTTCATCATCAAGGATCATTGCTTCATCGTTCACAGTTAGTCCAAGGTTGCTTAGTATCACATTATCTTTAGCAGCTTCTCTATCCATTTCATCACAGGATGACAAGATAATACTCTTCATGAAGGTTGTAAGCGGTGGCGCCCTTCCAAATTTAGGCATAGGATTATTCTTAGTGTTGTGCTTATTAAGCTCAGGCAACTTATCATTGTCAATTCGATCTTGAATCTCATGTTTCAATCAGGTACATCTATCGGTCTCATGTCCTTGAGTTTGATAAAATTGACAAAAAGCCTTTGTATTAAATTTTGGGGGTAAAGGATTTGGAAAAGGTCGAGGAGTCAAGGGTTGTAACAATCCCTTCTTTTGTAGCTTATTGAGAATCCAAGATAGTAGCTTCCCCAATTTTGAAAACTGCCTCATTCCCCCTTAACCAGTGGCATTAACATCAACTTCCTTTTGTGTATTTTGATTGCTAGGCTAATAATTCCATTTTGTAGAAAAATGGTTCTTCTCTCTTTCCCTTTGACCTTGCCCACTAGGGTGGTAACCACCCTTATTGCTCTATTTAGATAGTACATGGTTCGGCTAGTCTCATAGAATAGGGATTGATCCCTCATTTTTCATTCGATCTCTATTAGTGAACATGTTCTCCATGGATGCTGCCTTAGCATTGTTGATGAGCTCCAAAATTTCAATCAACTGGGTCTTCATAATTCCAACTAATTGATCTTGTAGCTCGGCCATCCTAGCTTCGACAACTTCATCGATTATATCCCTTAGCTAGTTTGCATCCATCCTCCCAATGAAGCACTTGAATCAAAAATCAATGTTGTAGGTGATATCGTTTTATGCCCTTGGATTGCCGTACTCCAAGTCTGTGAGCTAGAAAGGATTAACGATATGTCATGTGATGCATGTATGCAAGTATGCACAGTAAACAAACAAGGATAAATAAGACGTTCCTTCCAACCAACTTCCACACACAAATGGCGAGTCTCTTTTTCTAGGTATATGGTTAACAAAATACCAACATGAGGTATCTTATTTGCGAATATTTCCCTCGGACGTTTCAACCAATAGTTATATTTTCAAAAATAGAAATCTATTCATGATAATTCCCATTAATTAGGCTTTAATCCATCCAATCAACTAAAGCATCTTTTATGCTATATTAGATTAAAACTAAATTAAGAGGTTTATTATAAATAGATTTCTCACTTGAAAAAGTAACTAATGATTCATGCCAAAAATAAGCTCATGATTAATAATTCTTAGTATAAACTAGGCTCACAATTGATTTTTAGTATTTCATAATTGACCTAAATAATTTGTAAGCTCTTTGTAAGAAAAGGTTGGATGAAATGCAAAAATAGTTTTGTTTGAAAAACCCATTGTAACAAGATTTTTGAAAAAATGGATTTTGAGCTTTGTATTTAAGTCATGAGAAAAGAATTTTTTATTTGTTTTTAGAAAAGTTTTATATCAAAAGACCACCTTGAAAAGTTTTAAAAATTGCTTTGGTCTTTTGGACTTTAAAGAAAAATTTTATTTTGAGCTTACAATGTACTTAGGTCATATTAGAAAAAGAACAAACCAAATAATCCATGATTTAAGCCAAGACAAATTAACCATAGTCAAACAACTAGCATTTGGGGTAAAACCTAAGGAAAGTAACTAGGCCAATTACATTAGCTTTAGTCTTTGAGTTAGAAGGCTTAGGTTTCCATAGCAAGTATATACCAAAAGGTACAAGGCTATGAGTAGTTATGTCATGCTCGATCTCCATACCTTGAGTGAAAGTATGGTATCCCTTACATAACACGACACGGGTAATACGGGCGTCCTAACTCATGCACACGATGCAAATCAAATATGATGCAATGGATAATATCATGATAAGAAAGAATAGAATAATATAAAGACCAACGGAATCAACTTCTCCTATCCCCAGTGGAGTTGCCACTGTAAGTGGGGATTTTTGCCCCCACTCTCAGTGGAATGGTTCTTGTGACTTCGACACTGTTTAGGCTCGGGGCCTTAGAGAACACGAGCCTAGGCTCGGAGAAAATGGAGACGGTCCGGAAAAAAGAAAGAGGTGGATGACTCGATTCCTAAAGAATCCCCAACCCCCTAATGGGTTCGAAAAGTTAGGAACATGTGGGGAAAGTGAGAAATGGCCCAGCACCCCCATAACTCCCGGTTCATTGGAACCGGCCTCCTTTGCAGGTCTTAATATTATAAAATTCTTAAATATAACAATATTATCCATACTAAATGCAACAATTAAAATAAAGCATCATTATATTAAAATCAAAATAATGTCCAAACAAAGCAAATAAATAGACACCCATCCGAGGATGGAAACATGTCCTTACATTGTCCATGTCTAAAACTAAATAGGACACCTACCAAAAGGTGGAAATGTGTCCTTTACATTAATTCCAAAAATATGAAATAAATTTAATTACATAAGGTTCAACTAATGAGGTACCCACAAAAGGAAACATACCTCTTACATGGTTAATTCCAAAATAAATAAATAATAATCATAATAATAAAGAAAATATCCATCCATGATAAATTAAATAAATCAAGCATTGAAATTAAATAAACCAACCATCAAAACATATAATAGACTACATAATCAAATCTAAAATTAAATAAAGAAATAAATATATAAATTTACGGTTCATATCTTAAAGTAGGATTTTAAAATTTTAATTACTAAATTAGGGCTTTGGAAAAAGGAAAGTTAAATATACGGATTCATAATAAACAAATGAATATTGACCCCTTCAACAAGCCCATGCAGCGGTCCCACTAGCCGGTTAGCGCCCTAGAAAATTTTAGAAACTGGCTTTTAGGGTTTTAGGTTTTGGTGTTAAAAATTAAGATTTTAGGGTTTAGGATTTAGAAAATAGGGTTTTGGGATTTTGAGGAACTAATATTATTTTTTAAAAGAATAATGCTACTGGATGTTTTAAAGATTTAGGGTTTCAAATATTTTTATGAAAATAATGCTACTGTGATTTAAAAAAATAGGTTTGGTTAGGGTTTAAAGCAAACATATTGTTGTTTTGGTTTTTAGAAAGGTGTAATTAAGGTTTTAGATTTGAAAAACATGTTTTAAGGCTATTTAGGGTTTAGGATTTTAACTTACTGCCTTTGAAAAATAATTTTGGATTTGGAGAAATAAATTAAAGTTTTGGAAGAATAATCAAGATTTTGAAGTTTAACAATGAAATGGTTTAAGCTTTTGGATAAAAATAGATTAGGATTTTTATAATTTAATCAATTACTTAGGCTAATAGATTAATGAAAAATTTGATTTATAAATTATACGATTAGGGTTTAATAATTAATAATTTAGGTTACTGAAAGACTCAATATTAAAGCAAATAATAGAAATACTTAAAAGAAAATATGGCAATACTATCTTATGCTTAAACAATTCATGAATCAAAACATAAGAATGCTGTAAATATAAACAAATCAAAGGTTTATAATCAAACCTGCGTCATTTAGTTCCACCACAGTTGACTCTGGCTGAACAAGAATAAAGACAACATTGTTGCCTTTGATGGATTGATGATTGATGAGTGTTACTTATTGATAATTTATTTTTACTATTTTCTGTTTTGCTGTTTAATCTCTCTTAATGTTAATTGCCAACCCCTGTTAAAGTCTAAAACCTTATTATTTATAGGGTAAAACCTCACTCAAAAACCCTAACCCTAATATTAATCTGTCCTTAACACAAATTCTAGTTTAATTAGGAAACATAAAACAATTGAAGACCATGTCAATCTGGTGTGCTAGATCGACATGGACCATGGCCATGTCGACCTCGGCAACCAGGTCAACATGGCCTTTGGCTCATGTCGACCTGGATATCTAGGTCAACATGAGCCAATGCTCATGTCGATCTGGAGCCAAATCGATATGAGCTAGGCTCATGCTAACTTGGGGCCTCCAGGCCGACATGAGCCAAGGCTCATGTCACAGCCCTTTGAAATAATTTTGCATTTAATAATTTTTTTTTGGAACGGACCTTCTAAAAAATTTAGTTTAGGGTTTTGTAGTTGAGTTTGTGCCTTTTAAAATCAGATCGACTTATTAGAAGCTGTAAATCGGATCGAATTTATTTTGTCATTCTTTAATTAAGATCATACCAACTTAGGGCCAAAATTAATTGTCTACTGGACATACATGTTACTTTTGCTCTACTTTTGGGATGACCATGGTTCCATCCTCTTGGTGGAGTTCCTTCCACCCTTCATCAAAAGATCAAGTTCCCTAACAGAGATAAGACAGTGGTCATCGAGCTGAGGATAATGAGGTTAATGCTATAATGATAGAGAGGCCTCTCAATGGTTTTCAAGTAGCTGCAATTTCTGAAAATGAAGTAGTGGACTCTAAGGTCTTGAACATGATGAAGAACATGAGCTACCTTCCCGGAGCTAGTCTTGGAAAGGGCAAGGCCAGTGTGACAAAGCTTCTAGATTTCAAAACTCAAACTTCCAAGAAAGGGTTAGGGTATGAAGAAGCCAACAAAGATGTCCAGCCAAAGAAGAATGAGAAGATGAGCTTCCCACCACTTAAAGAGATCTTTGTCAAAGCTCCAAACATGGGACCACTCCAAGGAAAACCCAAGCCAATCATGTTCATGGGAAAGTTGATCCCGAATTTTGAAATTTTTACTGATGTTGCCAAGATAATGAAACAAGTGAAGAAAGAGTTCACCCTGACAGCCGATAAGGAGCCCAATCCAAAAAGGAAGAAGGAAGCTGTCCTGAAAGCCGAGAATACTCCAGAGGAGATAGCTGCCCTGGTTGAAGAAAAGTTTGAAGATGTCCTACTTTATGATTTTGAGAACAATGACAATGATTTTAATTTTGATTTTAATTTATCTGCTTTGTATGAGGATGATGATGTTTTCTTTTTCAAAATGAATGCAATAAAGTCTGATTTTGCTTACTTGTGTGATCTTTCTCCTGATGGTTGCATATATTTAAATAGTGGGTACATGAGCATCTTTCATATTAACTCTGTTGATACACAATCATTACATTTGGGAACAACCAAAAATCCTAAAAATATTAGCATAGCATCCGACCTTACTCCTGATGAGAGAGAGAAATTTGAAAAAATATTTAAAAATATGAAGAAGTATTCGCTTGGTCTTATAAGGATATGCCTGAAATAGATCGAGACATAGTTGAACATCTGATTCCTACTTACACTCATATGAAACCTGTTAAACAAAAGCTTAGGCATTTGAGGCCAGAATGGACTGAATTGTTTAAAGAAGAGGTCACTAAACAAATACAAGTAAAGTTCCTTAAAGTGATAGATTATCCAGATTGGCTAGCCAATATAGTACCCGTGCCAAAGAAAGATAGAAAAATTAGGGTCTGTGTGGACTATAGAGATTTCAACAAGGCTTCCCCTAAAGATGATTTTCCTTTACTCCATATAGATATTCTCATTGATAGTGCAACCTCTAGTGTGCTACACTCATTTGTAGATGGATTTTTCGGATACAACCAAGTGTTAATGGCCAAGAGGATAAAGCTAAAACTGCTTTTATTACTACATGGGGTATATTTTGTTATAGGGTAATGCCGTTTGGGTTAAATAATGCTGGAGCAACCTATCAAAGGATGGCCACCACATTGTTTTATGATATGATGCACAAAGAAGTTGAAGTGTATGTTGATGATATGATAGTGAAATCAGATACAAGGGAATAACACTTCCAAAACTTAGAATTATTCTTCGATAGGGCAGTGAAGTATAAGCTAAGGATAAACCCAAAGAAGTGTGTATTTAGGGTTACCTCAGGCAAATTGTTGGGACATGTGATTGGTCCAAATGGCATTGAGATTGACCCTGACAAAGTTAAAGCAATCAAGGATATGCCAGCCCCTAAGACGGAGAGAGAAGTTCAGGGATTCATTGGCAAATTACAGTACATTAGCAGATTTATAGCAAAGCTCACCACAATATGTGAACCTATCTTCAAATTGCTTAAAAAGAATTAGTCGGTCCTGTGGAATGAAGAGTGTCAAAAGGCCTTTGAAGTGAAAAAAGGAGTATTTACTAAATCCACCTGCTTTGAAACCACTTAAACCATGTAAACCCCTGTTACTATACTTAGCAGTAGAAGAAGAGTCAATAAGAGCCATGCTAGCCCATGTAGATGAGTCGGGGATTGAGCACTCAGTTTACTATTTGAGTAGAAAGCTCCTACCTTACGAAATTAAGTACAGTATCATTGAAAAGACCTGTATAGTTGTAGTTTGATCTTCTAAGAAGTTGCGGCATTATTTTCAATCTTATAGTGTACAAGCAATTTTCAGGTTAGGATCTAATGAAGTACTTAAGGGAGACACCCTTTTTGATTGGAAAGTATGGGTGATGGTTGATAATATTGGAAGAATTTGAGATTGTGTATGTAACTAGGAAAATAATCAAAGGTAGAACAGTGGTAGAATTCTTGGCCCAACAACCATTACCGGATAGCGAAGAGGTAGTCTTGGAATCTTCAGATGAACATTTAGAGGCCATTAAAGTACAAGGATGGAAAATGTATTTTGATGGGGTAGTGAATATGAAAGGAGCAGGTTTGGGAGTCATACTAGAATCGCTCAAAGGGAAACTTATTCCTTTAGCCAAGAAGTTGAAGTTTAGGGCAACCAATAATATGGTGGAATATGAAGCATGTATCTTTGGTTTGGAAAATGATTATGAAGGTGGATAAGGTGGAAGTCTTTGGTGATTCATTGCTAGTAGTATCCCAAGTAAATGGAGAGTAGGAGTTGAAAGAAGAGAAATTAAAACCATACCACCATTACTTGACCATGATGAAGAAGAAATTTAAGGAGTGCAGCTTTATACACTTACCAAGAGAAGAAAACCAGATGGTTGATGCCCTAGCCACATTGGCTTTGATATGGGAAAATCCTGTCAACTTATTCTTTAAGCCTCTAATTTTGACCAGTTCATCAACTTCTTGCTATGAATATGAGACAATCATGGAAACCGATACAGACTATGATGCATGGTATGACACTATAAGACGGTTTTTGGAAGAGAAAGAATACCCGTTGGGAGCAACAAAGAAAGAAAGAAGAGCCATAAGATGATGGTCCTTACAATACATCACCTTTCATGGAGAGTTATATCAAAGATGGCCTGATGGGGGTGCACATGAAATGCTTGAGGAAGCCTAAAGTGGAGCATATCATGCCAAAAATACATGTGGGAAGTTGTGGTCCACACATGAGTGGCTTAGCCCTAGTTAAGAAGATAATTTGACAAGGTTACTACTGGTTGACCATGGAGAGAGAGTGTATTAAGTTTATAAAGAAGTGCCAATAATGTCAGATGTATGGTAATTTGAATCACATGCCATATAAAGAATTGCATTCTATGTCTTCACCCTGGCCATTCGCAACTTGGGGGATTGACATCATAAGAGAGATACATCCGACAACCTTAAATGGTCACCATTTTATTGTAATAGCGGTAGATTATTTTTTAAAATGGGTCGAAGCTGAATATTTCAACAAACTGGGGGAAAGTCAAATGGCTAGATTTATTGAAAAGAATCTCATCTGCAGATATGGGGTCCCGTACAATGTGATATCAGACAATGGGGTATAGTTTCAAGGTGCAGTTAAGGACCTATTCTCAAAGTACCAAATCCATCATCATTGATCCTCTCCTTATAGACCAAAGGCTAATAGTGTAGTAGAAGCAACCAATAAGACAATTAAGCAGATCCTGTTCAAGATGACCAAGACATAAAGGGATTGGTCAGAAATGCTTTCTTTTGCTTTGTGGGGATAAAGAACAAGTGTGCGAACACCGACTGGAATGACACCGTTCTCTTTGGTTCATGGGATGGAAGCAGTGTTGCTAAATGAAATTGAGATCAAGTCATTAAGAGTGATCTTGGAAGATGAATTGCCTGAGACAGAATGGGTAGTGAGCAGATACACACAATTAGTTTTACTAGAGGATAGAAGGTTAAAAGCACTGTATCATCATTAACTATATCAAAGAAGGATAGCTCGAGCCTATAATAGAAGGGTTAAGATCAGAAAACTCAAAGTCAGTGATTTAGTGTTGAAACAATGTAAGCCTAACATATCAAATCCAAGAGAAAAATTTAGGCTTAGCTGGGAAGGGCCATATGTTGTGAAATAAATCATGAATAAGGGTGCAGTGAAGTTATCAGACATGGACAGAACGATTGTAGTGAGCCAGTGAATATTGACAAGTTGAAAAGGTTTTATGTATAAAAAAAGAGAGAGAGAGAGAGAGAGAGAGAGAGCTTGCTAGGTTGAAAACCTAAAAGGACGGCCTAGGCAAAAGTTAGAGCAGTCCGCTAGTTTCAAAAACCTGAAAGGGCGGGCTAGGCAACAATTAGGGCTAAGCGAGAGAAAATTGTCAATTAAAAAACCCGAAAGGGTTAGTTGGCAACATAATTGATCTTGTGTATGCTGACTTTATGTTTGGTTGTTCCCTAATTTAATAAAGTAGAATTAATATTAGAATTATTCCATGTGCACTGTTTTAAGTATTTGACCAAATATAGATAAAACGAAATAAACACAATAGCAAAAGGTGATAACAAATTATGAAAGGAAAAGAAACATCTCTTATTACTACTTTCATTATTTTTACATCCTAACAATATTTTTTCTAGATAAATTGACAAATGTAAAATCTATAGCAGACGATAAGTGTAGTATGTAGGTTAACTTTGCTTCAACCGATCCAAGTAGGCTTCTATCAGACAAGGCATGTCCAAATCAGGAGTAAAATCAGAATCTTGAGACTCAGCTCCATACTGATTGTCAAGCCGGCGAGGATCATAACAAGTACCTCGATGAAGAGCAGCAAGAGGAACATACATCAAGTACGTCCAAATGGTGATACGAGAAATCTTCCACCAAGGTATTAACAAACGGATGTTGACTTCAGCAGGTTGGAGTAGCTTCCTAGCAGAGTGATGCCACAGTAGATATTTGGCAAAATCCATAGATGGAGTATCAAGCAAGCAGAGACTCTCCTGAAGCCAAATCTATAAGAACAAGAAAAGAGTTAAAAAAAAAGAAAAAAAAAGGAGTCCGTTAAGTTGAAAAATCGCAAGGGCAGCTTAGGCAAAAATTAGGACATCATGCTAGTTTTGAAAACCCGCAAGGGCGAACTAGGAAAAATTAGAGCAATAATAATAAATAAAAAAAAAGAAGAAACCTAAATTGAAAACTCAAAAGGGCGGTTTAGGTAATTACCTAAAGCAACAATGGACTCCCGGCCAATTTCCTTGATGATCCTGAATTAAATTGGTCCAATCCAACTAAAGTCTCAGCTATGATTACGAGTATCAATGGCAAGCCTCCTTCCATTAGTTCCATGATATCCAATAATTGTGGATCAATATCGCCATCAAAAGAAACAAGCAAAAATTGGCCAAGCAAGCATAGACAAAGCATACGTCCCTATACCTTTGTAGGAGCCAAGTGAGAAATGCAAAAGTCAATTAAGGGACCAAGCAGAATCTTCTCACCTCTCATCAACTGTAGAACTTTGGGCTTTGAAAGTTGAAATAACATTTGCATCTTTTGTTGAGTCTTGGAAATCAATATAGGCAATGCCATTTGTTGATTGCTTGGATATCCAAGGATGGCCTCAAATTCTTCAATCATGGGACATATCTCAAAGCCATTAATCTCAAATGTCCTAGAATTCACATTCCAAAAAGAAGTCATGGCATGTAAAAAAAGAATGGCCTTATTTAATATTTTGAAAACACTTCAAAGTATCAATTTTTGAAGAAGATATTTTTTTTTCAATGAATGGCATTCATATTTTTAAATAGACCTTTTATTTTCTTCAAATTGAGTTCGGTCATTGTTGACAATTGAAGGAAAATTGAAATTGTTAAAAGGAATTTTGATGCTGAAATTGAAAATTCGTGGAAAATGTCCTGGCTTATGTATGAGATCATGGCATGAAAAGAGATTTATATAGGATGATTAGCTATTTCAAAATTGACAAGGAATAGCTTGAGACAGAGATAAGCAAGGATAGGAAATTGGCGATGAAATGGTTTTGAATTATGGCGTTGCCTTCGGTTTTATGAATCAATGCTAATGTGCAAATTTTGAATGCGAAGAGGAAAGACTAGTAGTGTAGAAATAATAATGATGATGAAAAAGATTAAGTCAAAAGTTACAGTAAAAGTGCAAATTACATATCATCATTATTATTTTTATCATTATTTTTATTATATAATATTTTCTCCATTAATACAATAATGATAGATCACTGAGAAGGAGGTAGTGGATCATGATCAAACAAAGCCCTGAAAAAGTCATCGCCTGTTGGAGGAGGAGGCATATCATCCATTCTGAGTCTGTCTGAAGTAGGAGCACCTGAACCTCTATAACCTTGGAATTCAGATCTGTATGGTCCTCATCCAAAGTAGATGACAAAATCTCATGGTCATTAGTTTGGGGTCCCCTAAATGATGAAGCACCAAGATCTCTCATCCCCTAAAATTGAAAGTCTCAAAAATCTTGCTTTGACTGGTGATACAATTTTTCAAAATTAGCAACCTGTTGACCACTAACAACTAACTCTTCTTGAAGATTCTTATTTTGTTCCTCAAGCATCCGCTATGAGTCAGAAGGGAAAGGGTAAGAGCATACATAATCATGCATACATGTAGCATAAATTATCATGGAACAGGAAAACCCACCAAGTAATTCATATCAATGCCTTGTGGATGAGATGGCATCTCCGGTTGATTAGAATCAGCAAATGGAGGAGTGGTAAAGGAAGGTCTAGCCTCATGACTAAATGAGCAAGCAGCCTGCAACAATCATTAAAATAGTCAAAACAAGTTAAGAAAGAAGTAATTGCAATGGCAAAAGGTAAAAGTTTACCTGAGAGGTGCTAACCTCGAGATGCGGGATGGACCCTCCTCCCTCTCCATGATACTCTTCTTCATCGCTATCCTCCTTTTCCTCGGGAATCTCCCAAACGCCAATAGGAGATACATCAAGGTTTAAGAGTCCTACTCGAATAAACTGGGTATATGATGCACCCGGTGGATAGAGAAAGGTTTTAACATCATAACCATGCCGGGCCAACCACTACGCATTCTCCGGCATTGATGCGATATTTAAAGTATAATCTGGGCAACTCATTGAGATCCTATGCTGCTCGAGACTAAGGAACCACTCATACACTCTCTCTTCGAGAAACCAGACACTAGACAAAGGGCTGGCAATGACTCAGCGAGTATGCTGAAAAGGCAATGTAGCATTCATAGAAGAAGTCCAGTTCATCTGCTCTTCTTTGTTCCACCAAAACAAAATGACATAAGGTAAGTGAACTCTCATATAAAATATACTAATACTATTTTACTTGGCCCCAGATTAAGCAACTCAAGAGATAGTGTTTTGTGTGCACATGGTGAGAGCCGGGAACTGCTACATGATCTGACAACCCAAAATTTAATCTCGGATATCCGACTCTCTCTTGGGAAATTCCAAGCACCCTCACAAGATTATGCTCATATGCCCATACCTATAACAACAATAAAAATTAAATTCATCCAAGAATAAGAATGGAATTGACAATGGTGGAAGAAGAATACCTTGACAACCACCATGAAACCAACGAAAGACTTCTTATTTCTGCAAATCTTGTCTAGTCCATGATAGAGACAGGCAAGGCTAGCTTCACTCCAGTCGTAAAGCTGTACCATACTCATGTCAGTAAGAGCCCTCAACATCGACATATGGATGGCAGATTCGGTGCTGCATAAAATAGTCGACCCGAGCAAATACAGTAAAAATCCTCGCATATTGTTTGGTTGTTTTCCTATGAACCCATCCTTCATAGTTCATCTAATAACTCTGAATCAGCTCAATTTTTATCTTGAAAGGCCCTTTTAATGATGGTTCTATACCGATTAACTGTTGGACTTCTTCAAATGTCAAAATATCATTAGTAAGAGGGATAGAAAGCCATAGTACTAGATACCAGTTATGGCTGTATAATCGCCTATGCCAATGGTCATCTCTCCTATAGGTAGGTGAAAAGTATGGGTCGTGTCCATCCACCACTCCTACAATGCTTGAACTACACTCCTGTCTATCAGACACTCCTCAGATGGTAATTGCAAAATAAAGCTTTCAAAACCGCAATCTCGAGCAATCCATTTTAACTCGAGAGGGTACTACATCATACTATTGTCGGGCTTTATAGACACACCCATCACCCTGGATAAAGCAACAATTGCGCTAACACGGAGCCAGGTAAGTTAACACAAGGTAAGTATATCATCATACCAATACCACTGATTTATAAACTAAATTTATGCGTTATGTTCTATTTTTAGTCTATCTATTTACTTGTTTATTAAATTCTTAAACATAGTCCTCTAATTAATTTATTTTTCCTAAATCTTAAAAAAATAACACAAAAAAACAAAATATATATATAATAAAATAATAAATACAAATTTGCGCTATTAAAATATTAAATTGCATTGTTACCTTAGTTTTTTGACTTGAACTGCGATGAAGTTGCATCCCAACTAGTAGACTTACAATTCCATTTTCATGTCATCGAATAAATTCCAATAACTCTACATTGGATCGAGGTCCTAATATCAAAACATGAATTTTCTCCTCAACTCTATGTTAAACTCTCTGATTTAACTATCAAAATATATGAGTGTGGATGAATATAGCAGAAACGAGCCTAGGTTTATATAGAAAAATTGCAAAGGAAAAAGAAAAAAAATAAAAAAGGAAAAAACAATATTCTCGTGAAAAAGAAAAAAGAAAAGAAAAAAAAAGTAAATATTATTGTTGATAAATAGTAAATGAATAGTTAGTGAATAGTATATAAATAGTGACTACACAATGAATAAATAATAAACTCAATTATTCAATTTAATTATTTAGATATTTGCATGTATATAAATATTTTTGCACTTTTAAAATATTTTTACACGTAGGGGGCAAGAAGATATAGGCATGATAAAAAATAGCTAAATTGTTTTGCAATTCTTTAGTATCCTACTGACTACAATCAATTTTTGTAGATAACCAAATTACTTTTAAGTCCAGAACATACTTCAGATCCAGAAC
Organism: Garcia nutans; assembly: GCA_947685225.1. Taxonomy (NCBI): domain Eukaryota; kingdom Viridiplantae; phylum Streptophyta; class Magnoliopsida; order Malpighiales; family Euphorbiaceae; genus Garcia; species Garcia nutans. The sequence goes on along the minus strand of CANTUV010000024.1, from coordinate 5,339,856 downwards.
CCAAATTACTTTTAAGTCCAGAACTTACCTCAGATCTAGAACCCAAATTACTTTTAAGTTCAAAACTTACCTTGGGTACAAAACCCAAATTACTTTTAAGTCCAAAACTTACCTCTGATTTAGAACCCAAATTACTTTTAAGTCCAGAACTTACCTCGGGTCTAGAACATAAATTATTTTTAAGTCTAAAACTTACTCTGGGTCCAGAACCTAAATTATTTTTAAGTCCAGAACTTACTTCGGGTCCAGAACCTAAATTACTTTTAAGTTAGAACTTACTTCGGGTCCAAAACCCAAATTACTTTTAAGTCTAGAACTTACCTCGGGTTCAGAACCCAAATTAAGTCCAAAACTTATCTCAGGTCCAGAATTCAAATTATTTTTTAAGTCTAAAACTTACCTCAGGTTCAGAACCCAAATCCTAAATTCACCTTGGGTCCATAAACCCAAATCCTAAATTCACCTTGGGTCCAGAATTCAAATTATTTTTTAGTCCAGAGCTCAAACCAACCTTGGGAATGGAGTCCAATATATCTCTAAATCCAGTAAAAAATTACATTACTTTTCGCTCTCTTTTATTGTAGTCTCAGATCGCTCAAGTAGAGGGCAAACTGTAGACCCTTAATTTTTGACCCAGTCAACCCGATATTTTTAAACAGTCCAAAATAATTTTTGTGATATTTTAATTAAATAATATTTATTTTAATAATTATTTACTATATTTATTTTTAATAAAAAATAAAAAGAGAAGTAATAATAAAAAGAATAATAAATAATAAATAAATAAAAATCAGCGACGAAAATTGTTCATCGCAGGCGACAAATTGGCCACAAGCATCTGCGGTGAATTGGCTCGCCTACGCCCAGTGCCCGCGGAACTTCTTTGCCAGCGCACTTTCACAAGCCCGGCCCACGCACGGTTTTGCCAAAATCTTATTCTACTTGGTTTTTAATTTTGTTTCCTAAAACATTTTTATTTCCTTAGCCAATTAGTATTAGGTTTTTATTTTTCTTATAAATACCACATTAAAGACACAGAATGAAGGAGCTGAATTTTTGGATCGGACTTTGAACTTTTGAATTTTTTCGACCAAAAAAGAGAACCTTGAAGGAGCAAGAGGCAGTGAGCAAGCAACAACAATCCATCAAAGGTAGCCTAAACTGTCTTTATTATTGTTCAACCAAAATTCAAAGATTGTGGTGGAACCAACAACAGAGGTTTGAATATCTATTTCTTTGCTTTTGTTTACAGTAGCTTCATCATACAATTTGATAAATTGTTTAAACATGCATGTTTTTGTTATTTGATCAATTGTTTTACTTACTATTCAAACTTTATTTAAAATCCTAAAAACTATTTTTCAAAACACTAATACCTTAATACTTGTAAAATATATTTTTGAAAACTAAAACCCTAATTGCACTTTTCTAAAACAACAAAACACAAATCTAATTTCTTAAAGCATAAGTTATTCATATCCTAAATCTTAATTAAATCTGTTTTCAAATCTTCATAGTTGCTTGTTCTATTAAATCACCATAGCATTAGATTATTCAAATAATGTTTCAAACATCCAGTAGTTATATTACATATAAGTATTTATCAAAAAATCCATGTTAAAGTGGTCTTAAAGTTTTTATAATAATCATGTTTTGATAAAATCCTAACTCCAGTAAACTCAAAGACCCAAACCCTAATTTTTTAAATCCTAAATCATAAACCTTAACCTTATTTTTTAATGGATTGATTTCTAATTTTATTTATTTATTTGATTATGTGATTTGTTATATGTTAATGATGAATGGTTTATTTTATTTTATGAATGGTTTGCTTTTATTTATAATTAGATGATTGAATATTATTTTATTTGTTTTAGTTTTAAAATTATAAGAGGTATGTTTCCACTTTATGGGTACCTCATTAGTTAAACATCAAGTAATTTATTTTATTTTAAATTTGTTTTTGGACCAATGTAAATGACATTTTCACCTTTCGGGGGGTGTCCTACTTAGTTTTAGACATGGACTATGTAAGGACATATTCCCATCCTCGAATGGGTGTCCATTTATTTGTTTTGTTTGGACATTGCTTTGATTTCAATATAATGATGCTTTATTTTAATTGTCGCATGTAATATGGATAACATTGTTATATTTAAGAATTTTATATTATTAAGACCTGCAAAGGAGGCCGGTTCCAATGAACCAGGCATTATAGGGCTGCGGGGCCATTTCTCACCTTCCCCACATGTACCCAACTTTTGGAACCCATTAGGAGGTTGGGGATTCCTTAGGAATTGAGTCATCCACCCCTTTTTTTCTCCGGCCCATCCTAGTGGCGACTCCATTTTCTTCGGGCTTAGGCCCATATTCTCTAAGGCCCTGAGCCTAAATAGTGCCGAAGCCGCAAGAACCATTCCACCAAGAGTGGGGGCAAAAATCCTCGCTCACAGATCCTATTATCCAAAATTGGTTTAATACCTTAGATGATGGCACTGAAAAGAGTTGGGATCTGCTATACAAGGCCTTCATCCAATAATATAGACACAATGTTGAATTAGACATTACTCTAATGGTGGTGGAGTCCATTAGACAAAGGCCGAATGAGAACTTCGTGGACTATATAAAGAGATGGAGGAATAAGGATGCATTGCTCAAGAGAAGGCCTAATGAATCCAATCAAATTAGAATGATTGTAAGAGGATTGTTACCTAGCCTTCTTGAAAGGATGTCGCATACACTCATTCGAGATTTCAAGGACCTTTTGCAAGCTGGTCTACAAATTGAATAGTGGGAAAGAGAGAAGAACCGCTTTTCAACAAGAAGGAACGAGAAAGGAAACTACCAGTCTGGTAACCAAAGCATGCAAAAGGTAGTTGATGTTAATGCTACTGGCCAGGGAGGAAGAAGGCAATTTTCAGAATTAGGGGAGAAGCTATCTTGGGTTCTCAATAAGCTATAAAAGAAGGGATTGTTACAACCCTTAAATCCTCGTCCTTTGCCTAACCCTCTCCTATCTAATTTTGACACTAAGGCATTTTGTAAATTTCATCAAATGCAAGGGCATGACACGGATAAATGTATGAGGTTAAGGCATAAGATCCAGAATTTGATTGATAGTGGGAAGCTTCCCGAGCCCAACAAACCAAGCACCAAAGACAATCCATTGCCAAGGTTCAATAGAGTACCACCACCGGCAACCTTCATGATTGGAGGACGTTTGCATGAAAGTTTTATTATGTCTTCTTTCTAAGATGTGGGTGGAGAAGGAACCAAAGAAGAAGTGGTGTTTAGTAAAATTGAAGAAGCTATGGTTAGTAAAGAAGCAGCAATCTGTGTTGTGAATGAGTTTTGGGATTCAAGCGATAGTGATGATGATCTTGTACCCAAGAAGGAGGAATGGACCTGGTCCGAGCTCGAAAAAGATGAAGTAACGAACACTAGATTTGGGAAGCCTTATCAAAGGTTACCACTTAAGGAAGTAGAAGCTAATAAAGGAAAGGAAGTCGAAGTAGGGAACAAAGAAGAGGAAGATGATACTGTACTTAAGCAGTTAAAGAGAACCCAAGCAAGTATCAGTATTAGGGACTTATTGGCTACTTCTATGAAGCACCACAAAACTATGGCCAAGACCTTAGCTAGCATGCCAATTTCCATCTCTATAACACCGGAGGAGTTGATTAACTTCATAAAAGTTGAAGGAGTAATGAAGTGTGAAGAGGTTTAAAAGAAAAGCGAAGTTGACATGGGAATGGTATCTTTCTCAGATGCAGATTTACCGGAAGAGGGGAGAGATCACATTCGTCCTCTTTTTATCAAAGTAGAAGTCAAAGGAAAAAGGACCCCATATGTAATGGTTGATGATGGGTCTGCCAAAAATGTTTGCCCACTTAAAATTTTACCAAAGCTAGCTATGTCAACAAGAGATCTAAGCCCAACTGAGGTAACCATTAGGGCTTATGATAATACAAAGAGGCACGTCGAAGGGACATTCAAAGCCGTTGTAAAAGTTGGTCCAATTGAATCTATAATATAATTTGTGGTTTTGGACATGCCTGTTACTTTTGCTCTACTTTTGGGATGACCATGGTTCCATCCTCTTGGTGGAGTTCCTTCCACCCTTCATCAAAAAATCAAGTTCCTAATGGAGATGAGATGGTGGTCATAAAGGCCAAGGATAATGAGGTTGTTAATGCTCAAATGATTGAAAGGCCTCTTAATGGTTTCCAAGTAGCTGCAATTTCTAATGATGAAGTAATGGACTCCAAGGTTTTAAAAATGATGAAGAACATGAGCTATCTTCCTAGTGCTGGTCATGGAAAGGGCAAGGCCGGTGTGATAAAGCTTCCAGGTTTCAAGACTCAAACTTTTAAGAAAGGGTTAGGGTATGAAGAAGCTACCAAAGATGTTAATCCAAAGAAGAATGAGAAGATGAGCTTCCCACCACTTCAAGAGATCTTTGTCAAAGCTCCAGACATGGGGCCACTACAAGGAAAGCCCGAGCCAATCATGTTCATGGGAAAGTTGATCCTTGGTTTTGAAATTTTTACTGATGTTGCCGAGTTAGTAGAACAAGTGAATAAAGAGCTCACCCTACCAGCCAATAAAGAGCCCAATCCAAAAGGGAAAAAGGAAGTTGTTCTAAAAGCTGAGAAGATTCCAGAGGAGATTGCTGCCCTGGTTAAAGAAAAGTTTGAAGATGTCCTACTTTATCATTTTGAGAACAATGACAATGATTTTGATTTTGATTTTAATTTTAATTTTAATTTTAATTTATCTGCTTTGTATGAGGATAATGATGTTTTCTTTTCCAAAATGAATGCAATAAAGTCTGATTTTGCTTACTTGTGTGATTTTTCTCCTAATGGTTGCATACATTCAAATAGTGGTTACATGAGCATCTTTAATATTAACTCTGTAATTACACAATCATTAAATTTGGAAACAACCAAAAATCCTAAAAATATTGGCATAGCATCGAACCTTACTCCAAATGAGAGAGAAAGATTTGAAAAAATATTTAAAAAATATGAAGAAGTGTTTGCTTGGTCTTATGAGGATATGCTTGGAGTAGATCGAGACATAGCCGAACATCTGATTGCTACTTACACTCATATAAAACCTATCAAACAAAAAATTAGGCGGTTAAGATCTGAATGGGCTAAATTGGTTAAAGAAGAGGTCACTAAACAAATACAAGTAAAGTTCCTTGAAGTGATAGATTATCCAAATTAGCTAGCCAACATAGTACCCGTGCCAAAGAAAGATGGAAGAATTAGGGTCTATATGGACTATAGAGACTTAAACAAGACTTCTCTTAAAGATGATTTTCCTTTACCCTATATAGATGTCCTCATTGATAGCGCAACCTCAAGCATGCTACACTCGTTTGTAGATGGATTTTCCGGATACAACCAAGTATTAATGGGCCAAGAGGATAAATCCAAAACCGCCTTCATTACTACATGGGTTATATTTTGTTATAGGGTGATGCCATTTAGATTAAAGAATGCTGGAACAACCTACCAAAGGATGGACACCACATTATTTCATGATATGATGCACAAAGAAATCAAAGTGTATGTTGATGATATGATGGTGAAGTCAAATACAAGGGAATAACACTTTCAAAACATAGAATTATTCGTCAAAAGAGTAGTGAAGTATAAGCTAAGATTAAACCTGAAGAAGTGTGTGTTTGGGGTTACCTCAAGCAAATTGTTGAGACATATGATTGGTCCAAATGGCATTGAGATTGACCCTAGCAAGGTTAAGGCGATCAAGGATATGCTAGCCCCTAAGATGGAGAGAGAAGTTCGAAGGTTCATTGGCAGATTGCAGTGCATTAGCAGGTTTATAGCAAAGCTCACCACAATCTATGAACCTATCTTTAAATTGCTTAAAAAGAATCAGCCAGTCATGTGGAACAAAGAGTGTCAAAAGGCCTTTGAGCGTATAAAGGAGTATTTGCTAAATCCACCTACTTTAAAACAACCTAAACCTGGTAAAACATTGTTACTATACTTAGCAGTAGAAGAAGAGTCAATAGGAGTCATGCTAGCCCAAGCAGATGAGTCAGGGATTGAGTACGCAGTCTACTATTTGAGTAGAAAGCTCCTCCCTTATGAAATTAAGTATAATATCATTGAAAAGACCTGTATAGTTATGGTTTGGTCTTCTAAGAAGTTGCGGCATTACTTTCAATCTTATAGTGTGCAAGCAATTTCCATATTGGATCCGGTGAAGTACTTAAGGGAGACACCCTCTTTGATCAGGAAGTATGGGTGATGGTTGATAATATTGGAATAATTTGAGATCAAGTATGTAACCAGGAAAACAATCAAAGGTAGAGCAGTGGCAGAATTCTTGGCCCAACAACCATTATCGAATAGCGAAGAGGTAGTCTTTAAATTTTCTTATGAATATTTAGAGGCCATAGAAGTACAAGGATGGAAAATGTATTTGACGGAGCAGTGAATGGAAAAGGAGCAGGTTTGGGAGTCATACTAGAATCGCCCGAAGGGGAGCTTATCCCTTTAGCCAAGAAGTTGAAGTTCAGGGAGACCAATAATATGGTGAAGTATGAAGCATGTATATTTGGTTTGAAAACCCTGATGATTATGAAGGTAGATAAGGTGCAAGTCTTTGGCGATTAATTGCTAGTAGTATCCCAAGTAAATGGAGAGTGGGAGTTAAAAGAAGAGAAACTAAAACCATACCACCATTACTTGACCATGATGAAGAAGAACTTTAAGGAGTGCAGGTTTATACACCTACCAAGAAAACAAAACTAGATAGCTGATGCCCTAGCCACATTGGCTTTGATATGGGAAAATCTTGTCAATTTATTCCTTAAGCCTCTGATTTTAACCAGTTCACAAACTCCTTGCTATGAATATGAGACAATCATGGAAATTGATATAGACCTTGATGCATGGTATGACACTATAAAATGGTTTTGGCAAGAGAAGGAATACCCATTGGGGGCAACAAAGAAAGAAAGAAGAGCCATAAGGTGGTGGTCCTTACAATACATCACCTTTCATGGAGAGTTGTATCAAAGATGGCCTGATGGGGTGCACTTGAGATGCTTGAGGAAGCTTGAAGTGGAACATATCATGTTAGAAATACACGCGAAAAGTTGCAGTCCACACATGAGTGGTTTAGCTCTAGTTAAAAAGATAATTTGACAAGGTTACTACTGGTTGACCATGGAGAGAGATTGTATTGAGTTTGTGAAGAAGTGCTAGCAATGTCAGATGTATGGTAATTTGAATCACATGCCTCCTAAAGAATTGCATTCTATGTCTTCTCCTTGGCCTTTCACAACTTGGGGGATTGACATTATAGGAGAGATACATCCGACAGCCTTAAACGGCCATCGTCTCATTTTAGTAGCGGTAGATTATTTTTCAAAATGGGTCGAAGCTGAATCTTTCAACAAACTGGGGGCAAGACAAATGGCTAGATTTATTGGAAAGAATCTTATCTGCAGGTATGGGGTCCCATATAGTGTGATATCAGACAATGGGGTACAGTTCCAAGGTGCAGTTAAGGACTTATTCTCAAAATACCGAATCCAACATCACTGATCTTCCCCTTATAGACCAAAGGCCAATGGTGTAGTGGAAGCAACAATAAGAAAATTAAGCAGATCCTGTCCAAGATGACCAAGACACACAGGGATTAGTTAGAGATGCTTCCTTTTGCTTTGTGGGGATACAAAACAAGTGTGCGAACGCTGACTAGAATGACACCGTTCTCTTTGGTTTACGAGATGGAAGCAGTATTGCCAATTGAAATTGAGATCAAGTCATTAAGAGTGGTCTTAAAAGCTGAACTACCTGATATAGAATGGGTAGTAAGCAGGTATGCACAGTTAGCCTTACTAGAGGAGAGAATGTTAAAAGCACTGTATTATCATCAACTGTATCAAAGGAAGATAGCTCGAGCTTACAATAGAAGGGTTAAGATCAGAAAACTTAGAGTTAGCTATTTAGTATTGAAACAATGTAAGCCTAATGTATCTGATCCAAGAGGGAAATTTAAGCCTAGCTCGGAAGGACCATATGTTGTGAAACAAGTCATGAACAAGGGTACAATCAAGTTATCAGACATGGATGGGAAAGAGTTTAGTGAGCCAGTGAACATTTACAGGTTGAAGAGGTTTTATGTATTAAAAAAAAGAGAGCTCGCTAGGTTAAAAACCCAAAAGGGCAACCTAGGCAAAAGTTATAGCAGTCTGCTAGTTTTGAAAACCCAAAAGGGTGGGCTAGGCAATAATTAGGGCTAAGTGAGAGAAAATTGTCAATTGAAAAATCCGAAAGGGCTAGTTGGCAACAGGAGTGATCTTGTGTATGCTGGCTTTATGTTTGGCTGTTCCCTAATTTAATAAAATAAAATTAATATTAAAATTATTCCATGTGCACTATTTTAAGTATTTGGCCAGATATGGATAAAATAAATAAACACAATAGCAAAAGGTGATGACAAATTATGAGAGAAAAAAAAACATCTCTTATTATTATTTTCATTATTTTTATATCCTAACAATATTTTTTCTAAAGAAAGTAATAAATGTAAAATCTATGGCAGACGATAAGTATAGAATGCAGGCCAGCTTTGCTTCAGCCGATCCAAGTATGCTTCAGTCAGACAAGGCATGTCCAAATCAGGAGTAAAATCGGAACCTCGAGGCTCAGCTCCATACTGACGGTCAAGCCGGTGAGGATCATAGCAAGTACCTCGACGAAGAGCAGCAAGAGGAACATATATCAAATACGTCTGAATGGTGATACAAGAAATCTTCCACCACGGTACTAACCAATGGATTTTGACTTCAACACGTGAGTAGATCCAGTCAATCTAGTCGACATATGAAGAAGCAGGGTGGAGTAGTTTCCTAGCAGAGTGATGTCGTGGCAGATATCTGGCAAATTCATAGTTGGAATGTCAAGCAAGCAGAGACACTCCTAAAAGCCAAATCTATAAACACAAGAAAAGAATTAAGAAAAAAGAAAAAGAGAGAGAGGCCTGTTAGGTCTAAAATCTATAAGGATGGCTTAAGCAAAAATTAGGACGACTCGCTAGCTTTGAAAATCCACAAGGGCAAACTAAGCAAAAATTAGAACAATATTTAAAAAAAGGCCCGTTAGGTAAAAAATCTGCAAGGATGGCCTAGGCAAAAATTAGGACAGCTCGCTAGTTTTGAAAACCCGCAAGGACAGACTAGGCAAAAATTAGAGCAATAAAAAAATATAATAAAAATAATAATAATAAAAAGGGCCTAAATTAAAAACTTGAAAGGGCGGTTTAGGTAATTACCTGAAGCAATAATGGACTCCCAGTCAATGTCCTTGATAATTCCAATTTAAGTTGGTCCAATCCAACTAAAGTCTCAGCTAAGATCATGGGTATCGACAACAAGCTTCCTTCCATTTGGTCCATGATATCCAATACTCATGGATCAATATCACCATCAGAAGAAACAAGTAAGAATTGGCCAAGCAAGCATAGGCAAAGCATACGTCCCCATACCTTAGTAGGAGCTAAGTGAGAAATGCCAAAGTCAATCAAGGGACTAAGCAGAATTTTCTCACCTCTCATCAACTGTAGAACTTCGGGCTTTGAAAGTTGAAACAACATTTGCATCTTTTGTTAAGTCTTGGAAATTAATATAGGTAATGCCATTGGTTGGTTACTTGGATAACCAAGGATGGCCTCAAACTCTTCAATCATGGGACATATCTCAAAGTCATTTATCTTAAAAGTCCTAGAATTCACATTCTAAAAAGAAACCATGGCATGCAAAAAAGAATGGTCCAATTTAATATTTTGAAAACACTTCAAAGTATTCATTTTAGAATAAGATATTTGTTCCTAGTGAATGGCATTCATATTTTTACATAGACCTTTTATTTTCTTTAAATTGAGTTCAGTCATTGTTGACAATTGAAGGGAAATTAGAATTGTTAAAAGGAATTTTGATGCTGAAGTTGAAAATTAGTGGAAAATTTCCTGGCTTCTGTATGAGGTCATAGTAGGGAAAGAAGATTTATATAGGATGATTGGCCATACCAAAGTTTACAGGGAATGGTTTGAGATCGAGACGCGCAAGGATATGAAATTAGCGACGAAATGGTTTTGAGTTGCCGCGTTGCCTTCGGTTTTGTAAATCAGTGCTACTTTGGAATTTTGAATTATTATAGCGTAGAAATAATAATAATGATAATACCAGCAAAAAAAGAAAAAAAATTTGAAAGTTAAATGTTGCAGTAAAAGTGCAAATTATAATTATCATTATTATTATTAATGGTAATACAATATTTTCCTCAACTAGTACAATAATGATATATCACTGAGAAGGAGGTAGTGGATCATGATCAAACAAAGTCCTGAAGAAGTCATGGCCTATTGAAGGAGGAGGCATATCATCTATCCCAAGTCCACCCGAAGTAGGAGCACCTGAATCTCTATTACGTTGGAATTCAGATCTATAACAATCTTCATCCGAAGTAGACGAAAGAATCTCATGGTCATCAGTTTGGGGTCCCCTAGACAACAAAGCACCAGGATCTCTCATCCCCTGAAATTGAAAGTCTCGAAAGTCTTGCTCTGACTGATGATACAAATTTTCAAAATGGGCAACCTGTTGACTACCAGCAGCTATCTCTTCTTGAAGTTTCTTATTTTGTTCTTCAAGCATTCGTTGTGAGCTAGAAAGAAAAGGGTAAGAGCCACTAGACGACAAGTTGGGTGTGCACTGGCCTAGCTCCTTCTGTGTTCAATAGGGTAAGAGCTCTTAAAACCTATTGACGACCAGTTGCTTAACCTGTGAGCTGTGAAGTTGCTTAACCTCGAGAAACTAGCCACTAGAGTCACAGCCTAGAGAAACCAACAACTGGTCGTCACAGGCTCTCACCATGTGCACACCCAGCGTTATCTCTTGAGTTGCTTAACCAGTCGTCAACAGGTAAAATAGTATTAATATACTTTAAAATTTATGTAAAAAGCTGACGTACCTTCTATCATTTTGTAGGTCAATTTGGCTTGATAGAACATGGAAGAGTGGATGAATTGGTCTTCTTCCATGAACACCGCATTGCCTTTTCAGCAAACCTGCCAAGTCATTGCTGGCCCTATGTCTAGTGGATGGTTTCTCGAGATTAAGCAACTTCACAGCTCACAGGTTAAGCAACTGGCCCTATTTTACCTGGCCCTAGGTTAAGCAACTCAAGAGATAATGCTAGGTGTGCACATGGTGAGAGCCAGAAACTGCTATACAATCTGACAACCAAAAATTCAATCTCGGATACCCGACTCTCTCTCGGGAAATGCCAGGCACCCTCACAAGATTATGCTCATATGACCATACCTACAACAACAATGAAAATTAAATTCATGCAAGTATAAGAATGGAATTGACATTGGTGAAAGAAGAGTACCTCAACAACCACCATGAAACAACGAAAGACTTCTTATTCCTGAAAATCTTGTCTAGTCCATGATAGAGGCAGGCAAGGCCAGCTTCACCCCAGCCATAAAGCGGTACCATACTCATATCAGTAAGGGCCCTCAACACCGACAAATGGATGGCAGATTCGGTGCTGCATAAAATGGTCAACCTGAGCAAATACAGTAAAAATCCTAGAGCAAATTGTTTGGTTGTTTTCCTACGAACTCGTCCTTCGTAGTTCATCCAATAACTCCGAATCGGCTCAATTTTTATCTTAAAGGGCTCTTTTAATGACGGATCCATATCGATTAACTGTTGGACTTCTTCGTATGTCAGAATATCATTGGTAAGAGGGACCAAAAGACCATAGTATCGGATACCAGTTATGGCTGTATAATCGACTGGGCCAATGGTCATCTCTCCTATAGGTAGATGAAAAGTATGGGTTGTGTCCATCGACCACTCCGACAATGCTTGAACTATGCTCTTGTCTATCGAACACTCCTTTGATGGTATTTGCAAAATAAAGCTCTCAAAATCACAATCTCGGACAATCTGTTTTACCCGAGAGGGTGCTACATCATATCATTGTTGGGCTTTATAAACACACCCTCCACCCTGGATAATACATCGATTGTGCTACCGCTGAGTCAGGTAAGTTAATACGAGATAAGTATATCATCATACTAATACCACTGTTTCATAGACTGAATTTATTCATTATGTTCTATTTTAATTAATTAATTAATTTATTTATTAAATTATGAAAAATAGTCCACTAATTAATTTATTTTTCCTAATCTTTATTAAAAAAAAAGATAATAAAATAATAAATACATATTTGTGCTATTAAAATATTAAGTTGCAACCTTAGTTTTTTTACTTGAACTGCGATGAAGCTGTATTCCAGCTAGTAGACTTATAATTTTATTTTCATGTCGTTGAATAAATTCTAATAACTCAGCATTGGATCGAGATCCTGATCTCGAAGTATGCATCTTCTCCTTAACTCTTTGCTCAATTCTCTGTTTTAACTATGCAAATATGCAAGTATGGATGAGTATTGAAGAAATGAGCCGTTTATATAGGCATATTGCAAAGGAAAAAAAACAAAAATAAAAAAGTGAAAAATAGCAATTCTCGTGAAAAAAAAAAGTCAATATCACTATTGATAAATAGTAATAAATAGTTAGTAAATAGTGAGTAAATAGTGAATATACAGTGAATAAATAGTAAATTCAATTATTCAATTCAATTATTCAGATATTTACATTTCTAAAAATATTTTGGCATTTTTAAAATATTTTTACATGTAGGGGCAACATGATATAGACATGGTAAAAAATAGCTAAATTTTTTGCAAATTTTTTTGATATACTAATGACTACAATCATTCTTTTGCAGATAACTCAAATAATTTTTGAGTCCAAAACTCACCTCGGGTCCAGAACTCAAATTCTTTTTTAGTCCGTAACTCATCTCGGGTCTAGAACTCAAATTATTTTTGAGTCCACAACTCACCTCAGGCCCAGAATCTATATTATTTTTTAGTTCAAAACTCACCTCTAATCTAGAACTCAAATTATTTTTGAGTCCATAACTCACCTCGGGTCCAAAACTCAAATTATTTTTTGAGTCCAAAACTCACATCGGGTCCAGAACTCAAATTATTTTTTAATCCAGAACTCATCTCGGATCCAGAACCCAAATTATTTTTCAGTACAGAACTCACATCAGATCCAGAATCCAAATTGTTTTTTAGTTCAGAACTCACCTCGGGTCCAGAATCAAAATTATTTTTAAGTTCAGAACTCACCTCGGGTCCAGAACTCAAATTATTTTTGAGTCCAGAACTCACCTCGAGTCCAGAACTCAAATTATTTTTTAGTCAAGAACTCACCTTGGGTCCAGAAATCAAATTATTTTTTAAGTCCAGAACTCACCTCGGGTCTAGAACCTAAATTATTTTTGCATCCATAACTCACCTCGGGTCCAGAACCCAAATTATTTTTGAGTCTAGAACTCAAACCAATCTTGGTTATGGAGTCAAGTATGGCTCTAAACCCAGTAAAAAATTATACTTCTTTTTCGCTCTCTTTTGTTGTAGTCTCAGATCACTCAAGCAATGGGCAAACTGTAGACCCTTAATTTTTAATCCTGTATATCCAAAGATTTTAAAATAGTTCGAAATAATTTTTTGTGGTATATATTATTAATTTTAATATTTATTATTAATTTTAATTAATTTTACTTATTATTTATTATTTATTTATATTATTTATGTTATTTATTATTTTTTAAATCTTTTATTTTTTTATTTTTTTATTTCTAAATAATAATATATAAATAATAAATAATAAATAAAATAAAAATCGGCGACAAAATTTACTGGATTTGTAACATCCGTGATTTTGGAGAAATTAAATAAGTATTTGGAGATATAATTTGTATATACTCAATATATATATCTAGAGTATATATAACATATATATATGATATATTAATTGTATATGTTGGATTATATTACATACTTAACATTTAATACACATATAAGGTACATTTGATGTGTATATATGATATACATTATTTGTGCATATGTGTAATATCCTAAATTTTTGAAAAGTTCTAATTTTTGAAAATTTGATAAAATAAATTATAATTTAAATGGATAAATTAAATTAATGGTTTTAAATGAAAAATGAAGGGGTTTTAAATGAAAAAGTGGATAATATATGTGATATATATGTAAAATATACATAACATATAAAAGTCAACACATTTTAAAAGAAAAGTCAAAGTAAAAGGGTATTTTGGTAATTAAATCTTAAAAAATTTAAAATTAATAAAATAATTCAAAAATAAGTTATTTTTGAATGGAAGAGGGAATTTAGGACTTTTAATTTATTAAATAAATAATTAGACAATTAATTATTAAATTATTTTAATATATATATATATATGGTTTAAAATTAAAGGGTGAAAGGAAAGAGAAAAAAAATAAAGTCTTCTTCTTCTTCTTTCCTTCAAGGCCGAATTTCATGGCTTCAGGAGAGGGATTTGCTTCTTCCATACTCCAAAAATTGAAGAGATTTTAAGGATTCAAGTGGAGTTTTAGATGTTTCTTCATCAATTGGAAAGCTTTCTTACCAAATTTTCAAATTCTGTGGAAAAGTGTATTATGTAAATTTTGAAATTCTACAGTAGCAGAATTTAATTTGTAATTGGATATGAATGAAGTTGTTTTGATTGGTTATTAATGATTTTAAGGTTGGATTAAAGAAATGGTTGAGTTTGGGTAAGATTGGTGAAGAGAGAGAATTTAGGGTTATGTAATTTTTGGAGTTTTGTAATCATGGTTTTTAATTGTGTAAATTGATTCCAAATGAGTTATTTTGATACATAAACAAGTATTTTAAAGTCAAATATTGGATTTGGTTGTGTTTGGTTGGAGTTTGAGAATGGAAGTGGAGATTTAGGGTTTTGGAAAAGTGATTTTCCAAAGTGGTTGAATTGTGTGATTTTATTTGTTTAAGCATGTTGTTTAGTGTTAAAAGTGATGAATATAAGCTTGAAATGAGTAATGGATTGTGTTGGAATGGAAAACCTTCAATGGGGGAAGGTTATGCCATTTTTGAGATTTTGTGTATAAGAGTGTATTGTTATAATGTAAATGATTTAAATGTATTAAAATATGTTTTTAATGATATTGATAAACTTAAAACACTAATTTAAATGGCTTGATATGGTTTTTCAAAGTTAAAATGAGGTGAAGCTTAATTTTGGGATTTAGTTTAGAGTGATGTTTAATTATGGTTTGATGTTAAGAATACCTTAGAATATGATATTAAATGATTATGTATGATCACATTTAGTATAGGCATTGAGGGAGGTTGATTTGCTTCATCCAAGTGGTGAAGGGCAAGTTGGAAGGATAGGATTGGAGGTTGTATTAAGTTTATTTTGGGTTGCTAGTAGAGGTATGTACAAACTTTGAGTATAATGTTTATATTTGCATGACATTTGGACTTAACACATTTTGGTTGAAAAATGTGTTAAGCTACTTGGTTCATTGATTGAGTATGAATAATGTGCTATGACATTTGTAATGTCATATATGTGTTAAATGCATTGTGAAAAGCCATTGATAATGGCTAAATTGTGTAAAGTGTGAAATATGCATATTATGTAAAAATACCCAAAGTAATTGGGTAATGTGTTGTGAATGCAAAAATGAGATATGTGGAATAATGAAATGAATTGATATTGATAAAAATGAGAAAAAAATGAGAAAAGTGAGAAAAATGAGAAAGATGTGAAAAATGAGAAAAATGAGAAAAAAAAAAGTGAAAATAAGGCAATGAGCCTAGTTTGATTATGAGAAATAAAATGAGAAATGAATTGTGAAAGTATTTGATAATGAGATAAATGAATTAATTATGTGCCTAGTATGTTATTCAATTTTCAGAGTTCTGGGTTTGGCGGCATGCCTATGAATTGCTGGGCAGGTGAAAAGACCGGGCCGTAAGCCGAGTCCAGCTGATAAATGATAAATATGATTTTTTTTTGGGGTGAAAAGACTGGGTCGTAAGCCTCAAAAACCGTAGCAGTCTAGCCGGGTTGAGGACCAAGATACTGGGGCCTAAAGGTCTAGCCGGGTTGAGGTCCAAGAGACTGGGCTGTTATATTATCCATGGATATATATATTGCCTACGGGCTAGACACATGATGTCATTATGGACCAAAACAGTAACTCTGAAATTTAAATAGCATATTAGATCCTTTTTGGTCCCATGCTTGTCTTTGCTTTAATGTGAATTATGAATTGTGATACAATTGAGCAATATAATGTTATGAGCTGTGAGTATGAAATATTTGAAAAATATAAGAAAGTGAAATGATGTGACCTCTATATGCATTGTGCATTGGCATTACTTTACATTTTCATTATTATCAAAGTTTGTACACTAGGCTTCGGCTTAGCGCGATTGTAATTCGTCGCGCAGGTGTCAAGGACATTTTGGTAGAGCCGGAGAGTTTTACTAGACCTGGTCGGGTCTAGGTTTGTATTTATTGAGCTTGAAGAGTTGTTTTAGGTACATCAAGATCAGAGTCAGTTGCCAGCATGTACATTTTTTATATTATGTATGTTATGATATGTTTTTGAAGCATATATTGTAAATTGAAAAGAATGATTTGAATAATTTTGTTTAAGATAGGATTTTATACATAATGTTGATATATATATATACATATATAAGTATTTTGAGAAAATATGGAGAAATTGAGAAGTATTGGTGAATTGATTTTATTTGGACTGTTTGTTTTATGCAGGTTGTGCTTTGTTGAATTTTGAAAACGTTCAAATTACAAACAAAACTCTGGCGAATTTTTTCTAGAGATTTTCATATAAAATATTTATTTTAGATCCCTATAACAAGCAAAGAATATTTATATACTATTTATTTTATATATTAGTATTCAAAATCTTAAAACAAAAATGTGAAAATTTTTATTAAATCGGTCTGTGATATTTTTATACCGTATATGCATATTTTACATATGCTGAAAATATGTATTGTACGTATATAGGGTATAAGGGTGTTACATTTATTTTGGTATCAGAGCCTATGTTTGAGATTCTCGACCTAGGTGGGATGATAGAGAGAGAAAATTGGAATAAAAAAATGATTTTTCAATTATAATGCATGCATTGGCACTGACAATTTATCTGATCCCTGATGTGGCAATGTCCATTTGATATAATGGATATGAGTTGAGATGGTGTCTGGGTTGCATAGATTAGAGTGGTGCAGTGGAAACGTCATTCTAGAGATTATGGATTAAGAATTTTTTGAACTTTTATTTGAAATTTAAAATTTATAGCTGATTCAATTGATGAATAAGTGAAATTAGAAAAATAATCTAGGAAATAATTTAAGATATAAAACCAAAAAGTTTGAGAAATGAGCATGATAGTTACAGAAAATTTTATAGATATACTGCAAAGTGATATTGTCTGAATTGTTGGACAAATCTAGAAATGTTGGATGAGTTTGAACAATTAATAGAAAGTTTTTCTATATGTTAGAATCCAAATGTATAAAATTTTATAAATTTTAAAGATGGATCTCTAATTAAGAAAAATAGAAGAACACAGATTGTTAGAAAAATTTCAGCAACTCAGAATCTGTAGAAATTGAAAACAAATAATTCTAGAAACTATGGTAAACCAACCCAGAAAAATCTAAAAATTTTCACACAATATCATATGTATTCCTATAACATATGGTTAAAATTTCATGAATTTTTATTAAGGTTTGATACCTGAAAAAAATGGACAACCGGGTGCTGCAAGAGAAATTATTAAAGAGACAGATTCTCTGATTTTTGGAAGATTTAATTTTTAAATATATTAAATCAACTTGGAAAAATCTAAAACTTTAAATATAAGTCCATATATGTGTCAAGTTCACATGGATAAAATTTTACAAGCTTTTATAAAGAATTGGTAAGGAATATAAAAATTAAAAGTGAGATTGACATGAAAATGAGGAAGTCATGCAATTTTATGTAAGTAAGTAATAAATTAATTTTATGAGACAAATGAATGAAGAAAATTATAAACATTTATATGCATATGTGTATAAGTATAGAAGGAATATGAAGTTTTTAATAATTTTCAAAAAAGAGTTCATAATTAAAATCAAAGAGTGAAATCATATATGATAGCGAATTATTTATTATGGAACAATGATGCATAATTTAGGGTTGAGTGTGTAAAATTAAAGTATCTAAATGGATGATGTTAATTAGTGTAAGGAAATGAATTAGTGTTGTTTAAAAGTAAATGTTATGATCTTAAGATTGAGAATGTGATATGGGTGAGATTTGGTGAGGTTCATGTTGTTAGTTGCATTATATGAAATTTGAATTTTTGAAATGTGTTTCCATAATTGTGAAAGTGATGTGTTTTGATGTTATATTAATATAAAATAATGTTTATAAAGTTAGCTCTTGAAAGTGAGATTAATAGAATGAAGTTTAAGTAAAATAGTGAATTGAAAATTTAGAGTTGTAAGGAAATTTCAATGAGGATTGTTTAAATATTGATAGTTTAATGTTTAATAAGCATGAGAGTAATTTTGAATGAGTAATGTTACTTATAAAAGTACTAACTAAGGTGTAATATGGTTGATAATATAAAAATTTATTATAAAATATAGGGAAATGATTAAGCAAGTGAAAATGAGTTACTTTAGTTAATTGAATTAGAAATGATGAAAATGGATATGAAAGGTGTGATCAATGCAAAAAAAAAAAATTTGAGAGAGATATCACATTGGAAACGTGACTAAGATTTATGTGAAGTGTAAGAAAAATATATATATATAATAAGAAACTTATTTAAGAGATGGGCGATTGAATAAATAAGATGTTAATTATGTTGTGGTCAGAGTGTGTATATATGCTGAATTGATGAATAACCTAAGTAATGTTAATAGAATGAGAAATGATAATATTCTCTGAAAGGTAATAAATGTTAACTTTGTATAGGTTGTATGTAAAAGAGGAATTGAGTATAATTGTATGATTTGTGTGATGAGATTTTTTTTTCTATATGAACACAAATATGATATGTAAGAAAATGTGGAAAGTAAGTCACATTGTGATTATGACTTATGAAGGTGTATGCGGATGATTAAAAAAAATGTTATCGAGTGTTTAATACCTTATACAAATACATGTCTGGGATATTGAGAATGATATTGCATGTATTAATAGACCTAGGAGAGATTAGGTCTTGACCTGCGTAGAGTTAGGTCATGTGATGAATTGAGATTGAGAATGGACCCTAACAGAGCTGGACGGTGAAATTGTTATTTTAACAACTGAACTTCATGATTGTATAGTGTTTTGGGCCTAAAGTATATGCGTATAAATAAGAGATTGTAAGAAAAATGGAAAGTATAATGAAGAAAGTATGGAAGTGAAAAAAAAATGAATGAAAATTTTTATTAGAGATAGATTAGAAATGGAGTAATAAATGGAAATTATGTAAATTAGTATATGAACGAATGTGTATATGTAAGAGATGTTAATGATAATATTGTTGAAACATGAGTTAGGCTAATGATGATCAAGTGATCAAGAGTAAATTGCTTTGAAACAGAGCTGAAACGTGTTAACTTTTTATGTATCAAATGATTAGAAAATGAATATGTGATTTTTGCAATACAAACTTAACATTGTGATTGGAAATGTTTGAAGAAGAATGATAGAAGGGCAGTATTTATTTATAAGTCACGGACGTGACCATTATTATGGCATGACCGTTGGATAGTTTTGGTGAGATTGATAGTTATGCTTCAAGAAATATGGTCAAGACTTATGGTTTGCATAGTTGTATCTTATAATTTTATGCTAGAAATTTGTTTATAATTATAGAAAGTGTGGAAACAGAAGAGAATTGTAAAAATATGATGAGCTTTAAACGATGTATAAGAAAAGTGATTTGTGTAAATAGGGTAACTATCAGAAATATGAGAAAATGGTAAATGAAAGGAATTATGAAATGTGAGTAAGAGTTATAATAAATGTATTTGAAAGTGGTATAAAATGAATAAGTTGATGAAAATGATGTGTAAAGTAAACGAGACTAGGGGAAATGAATATTATCTATAATGATGAATTCGAAGAGAATTAAATTTTGAGAATAAATTTGACCTAATAGAATTAGGTCATGAATTGAAAATAGATAGATGAATTTAAAATAGACAAAAGGTTGGTCAGAATAAAATAAGGTTGTGATGGTCATATTGTGATAGTTAGATCAATTGATCCGAAATGTAATAAGTTTACAAGTATTTATTGAAATTCAATGTGTAGTTGTATTAAGAATATGCAAGCTATATGATAATGTGCATAATACAGCGTTTTGATATGTATATGCATATGAAAGGAGCTAAGTTATATTAGTTTCAAATAATTATAAGAGAAAAGTGTTAGTTATAGTGTAATTGGAATGAATTTTAATAAGGAAATAAGATTTTGTTTGTATAATGGTGATATTAAATTAATATGTGGTAATTGTATAAAGAGTGGGATCAAAGTGAAGATGTGTAAAATTATTGTGTTAAGATAAAAGTTATTAACATTTGAATTTAAGGTGATGAGAGTATATTTTTAAGATAATGAAGTGATCAGATATCTTGAGTGCAATAGGTGTGTGGTGTATATATATTAAGGAGATGAACTAATTTTGTCTAATGACGATTCGATTGAAGATATAATAATATGTTGTGACTGTTTGAGTAAATAGACAGTATAATGATGTGTTAGAGAATGGTAAAAATGAAATTAAGAATGAACCTAAGGGGGAGAATAGAAATTATGTAATTTGGTAAAATAAGGATTTAGATGATTTATTATTATACTAGATAATTTCGAGGACGAAATTATTTAAGGGAGAGAAAATTGTAACATCCGTGATTTTGGAGAAATTAAATAAGTATTTGGAGATATAAATTGTATATACTCAATATATATATCTAGAGTATATATAACATATACATATGGTATATTAATTGTATATGTTGGATTAATATATTACATACTTAATGTTTAATACACATATAAGGTACATTTGATGTGTATATACGATACACATTATTTGTGCATATGTGTAATATCCTAAATTTTTGAAAAGTTCTAATTTTAAAAATTTGATAAAATAAATTATAATTTAAATGGATAAATTAAATTAATGGTTTTAAATGAAAAATGAAGGGGTTTTAAATGAAAAAGTGGGTAATATATGTGATATATATGTAAAATATACATAACAAATAAAAGTCAATACTTTTTAAAAGAAAAGTCAAAGTAAAAGGGTATTTTAGTAATTAAATCTTAAAAAATTTAAAATTAATAAAATAATTCAAAAATAAGTTATTTTTGAATGGAAGAGGAAATTTAGGACTTTTAATTTATTTAATAAATAATTATTAAATTATTTTAATATATATATATATGGTTTAAAATTAAAGGGTGAAAGGAAAGAGAAATAAAAAAAATAAAGTCTTCTTCTTCTTCTTTCCTTCAAGGCAGAATTTTATGGCTTCAAAAGAGGGATTTGCTTCTTCCATACTCCAAAAATTGAAGAGATTTTAAGGATTCAAGTGGAGTTTTAGAAGTTTCTTCATTAATTGGTAAGCTTTCTTACCAAATTTTCAAATTCTATGGAAAAGTGTGTTATGTAAATTTTGGAATTCTATAGTAGCATGATTTAATTGCTTAATTGGATATGAATGAAGTTGTTTTGATTGGGTATTAATGATTTTAAGGTTGGATTAAAGAAATGGTTGAGTTTGGGTAAAATTGGTGAAGAGAGAGAGTTTAAGGTTATGTAATTTTTGGGATTTTGAAATCATGGTTTTTAATTGTGTAAATTGATTCCAAATGAGTTGTTTTGATACATAAACAAGTATGTTAAAGTCAAATATTGGATTTGGTTGTGTTTGGTTGGAGTTTAAGAATGGGAGTGGATATTTAGGGTTTTGGAAAAGTGATTTTCCAAAGTGGTTGAATTGTGTGATTTTATTTGTTTAAGCATGTTGTTTAGTGTTAAAAGTGATGAATATAAGCTTGAAATGAGTAATGGATTGTGTTGGAATGGAAAACCTTCAATGAGGAAGGTTATGCCATTTTTGAGATTTTGTGTATAAGAGTGTATTGTTATAATGTAAATAATTTAAATGTATTAAAATATGTTTTTAATGATATTAATAAACTTAAAACACTGATTTAAATGGCTTGATATGGTTTTTCAAAGTTAAAGTGAGGTGAAGCTTAATTTTGGGATTTGGTTTAGAGTGATGTTTAATTATGGTTTGATGTTGAGAATACCTTAGAATATGATATTAAATGATTATGTATGATCACATTTGGTATAGGCATTGAGGGAGGTTGATTTGCTTCATCCAAGTAGTGAAGGGCAAGTTGGAAGGATAGGATTGGATGTTGTATTAAGCTTGTTTTGGGTTGCTAGTAGAGGTATGTACAAACTTTGAGTATAATGTTTATATTTGCATGACATTTGGACTTAACACATTTTGGTTGAAAAATGTGTTAAGCTACTTGGTTCATTGATTGAGTATGAATAATGTGCTATGACATTTGTAATGTCATATATGTGTTAAATGCATTGTGAAAAGCCATTGATAATGGCTAAATTGTGTAAAGTGTGAAATATGCATATTATGTAAAAAAAACCCAAAGTAATTAGGTAATGTGTTGTGAATGCAAAAATGAGATATGTGGAAAAATGAAATGAATTGATATTGATAAAAATGAGAAAACATTAGAAAAGTGAGAAAAATGAGAAAGATGTGAAAAATGAAAAAAATGAAAAAAAAAGAAGGTGAAAATAAGGCAATGAGCCTAGTTTGATTATGAGAAATAAAATGAGAAATGAATTGTGAAAGTATTTGATAATGAGATAAATGAATTAATTGTGTGCCTAGTATGTTATTCAATTTTCAGAGTTCTGGGTTTGGCGGCATGCATATGAATTGATGGGCAGGTGAAAAGACTGGGCCGTAAGCCGAGCCCAGCTGATAAATGATAAATATGATGTTTTTGGGGTGAAAAGACTGGGTCGTAAGCCTCAAAAACCGTAACAATCTAGCCGGGTTGAGGACCAAGATACTGGGGCCTAAGGGTCTAGCCGGGTTGAGGTCCAAGAGACTGGGGCTGTTACATTATCCATGGATATATATATTGCTTACGGGCTAGACACATGGTGTCATTATGGACCAAAACAATAACTCTGAAATTTGAATAGCATATTAGATCTTTTTTGGGCCCATGATTGTCTTTGCTTTAATGTGAATTATGAATTGTGATACAATTGAGCAATATAATGTTATGAGCTATGAGTATGAAATATTTGAAAAATATAAGAAAGTGAAATGATGTGACCTCTATATGCATTGTGCATTGGCATTACTTTACATTTTTATTATTATCAAAGTTTATACCACTAGGCTTCGGCTTAGCGCGATTGTAATTCGTCGCGCAGGTGTCAAGGACGTTTTGGTAGAGTCGGAGAGTTTTACTAGACCTGGTCGGGTCTAGGTTTGTATTTATTGAGCTTGAAGAGTTATTTTGAGTACATCAAGATCAGAGTCAGTTGCCAGCATGTACATTTTTTATATTGTGTATGTTATGATATGTTTTTGAAGCATATATTGTAAATTGAAAAGAATGATTTGAATAATTTTGTTTAAGATAGGATTTTATACATAATGTTGATATATATACCTATATATAAGTATTTTGAGAAAATATGGAGAAATTGAGAAGTATTGGTGAATTGATTTTATTTGGACTTTTTGTTTTATGCAGGTTGTGTTTTGTTGAATTTTGAAAACGTTCAAATTACAAACAAAACTCTGGCAAATTTTTTCTAGAGATTTTCATATAAAATATTTATTTTGGATCCCTATAACAAGCAAAGAATATTTATATACTATTTATTTTATATATTAGTATTTGAAATCTTAAAACAAAAATGTGAAAATTTTTATTAAATCGGTCTGTGACATTTTTATACCGTATATGCATATTTTACATATGCTGAAAATATGTATTGTACGTATATAGGGTATAAGGGTGTTACGGGATTGGCTCGGGCCAATTGTCTACAGACCAATTCGCCGCAAGTTTGGCCACAAGCCAATTCTTCGCAAGGAAAAATTGAAACAAAAACGCGCGTGGCCCTAGCCCAGCCAGCAGCGCCCCACAACAAGCTTTTGCCAGCGCAGTCTCACACGCTAGTAGCCCGATCCGTGCGCAGTTTTTCCAAATTCCTATTTTACTTGGTTTTTTATTTTATTTTTGAAAAAGTTTTTATTTCCTTAGTCAATTAGCATTAGTCTTTTATTTTTTATTTATAAATATCATGTTAAAGACACAGTTGAGGGGATCGAACTTTTTGGATTGTGACTTTTGGAATTTTATTCAAGAACTATTCGAATTCTTTTTGGCAGTTTATTTACAATCTCAAGCTTCAAGGATCAAGAGGCAGTAAACAACATACAATTAACCAAAGGCAACACCCACTATCTTTGTTATTGTTCAACCAGAATTCAAAATTGTGGTGGAACCAACAACGGAGGTTTGAATTTTCTATTTACTTGTTTATGTTTATAGTATGCCTCATCACTCAATTGGATCAATTGTTATAACATACAATAGATGATGTTTTTGTTAGCCACATTGATCAATTGTTCTACTTACCATCTAAAACTCTATTTAAAACACTAAAAAGTGTTTTTTCAAAATCCTGATACCTTAATACCCGTATAGCTAATTTTTGAAATATAAAACCCTAATTACACTTTTCTAAAACCATAAAATAATAATTTGTTTTCTTAAAATCCTGACCAAATCTATTTTTCTGAATACCTATCTTTCCAAATACCTATCTTAAAATCCTCTTTTCATGATCTTCAATCTTATTTATTTAAACCTTAAATTTTAATATTATTTTCATACAACTTTCGAAACCCTAAATCCAAAACATTCATTCTTTAGATTCAAACCCTAATTTATTTCAAACCTAATCTCTAATTCAAACATCCAGCAACCAAATTATTTCTTTTATATTAAATGTTTCTCAATTAATTAATCCAGTATATACAAAATCCTAATTGTTAAACATAAAACCCAAGAAACCCTAATTGATGCATAAATCCTCAATTTATACACTTAATATTTTATTTAAATTAGATGAATGTTTATTATATATTTTGATTGATGTTTGATATCTTTGATAAATGATTTATTTATAATGAATGGTCGGTTATTTTTACTGATTTGCTTTGGTTTCAAAATATTGTAAGAGGTATGTTTTCATGTTTTGGGTACCTCATATCGTGAACATCATGTAATTTAGCTTATTTTAAAGTTTTGGATCAATGTAAAGGATACATTTCCACCTTTCGGTGGGTGTCCTATTTAGTTTTAGATATTATACGATGTAAGGACATGTTTCCATCCTCGGATGGGTGTCCATTTATTTACTTTGTTTGGACATTGTTGTGATTTTAATAAAGTATTTACTTATTTTTATGATCGCATGTAGTATGAATAATATTGTTATATTTAAGAATTTTATAATATTAACACCTACAAGGAGGCTGGTTCCAATGAATCGGGCATTGTAGGGGTGCTGGGCCATTTCTCACTTTTCCCATGCATACTCAACTTTTTGAACCCATTAGGGGATTAGGGATTCCTTAGGAATTGAGTCATCCCCTTTCTTTTTCCTGGTCTGTCCGAGTGTTGACTCCATTTTCTCCGAGCTTAGGCCCGTGTTCTCTAAGGCCTGAGCCTAAACAGTTCCAAAGTAGCAAGAACCATTCCACTGGGAGTGGAGGCAAAAATTTCTGCTCACACTTAGGCCAAAATTAGAGCTAAAAAAATGTATTCAAATCATGGCTTGCGAAAGTTAAGCCTCCAATGAAAGAGTCAAAATCTCAAAGTCATATCTCTCAGGGGGCATACCCCAACGTCATCGTTCAAACCTTAGTTGTAGGTAAAGCTTCCTTCCTAATGTTTCCCTTTAATACAATCACTAAGGTTTAGTTGTCACGCCTTCTCAAAGGACTATGAACCAAACACATATAACCACCCAAGTTGTTACACCTCCAAACCTTATCCCCGAATGAAATCACCAATCATTTCCACTTGAGCCATAGTCTCAGAAAGCTCATCTCATGAATGACTAAGATCATATCATTCCCCCCAGCAGAAAAGGCATTTAATAAAATATGTCTGGGCATACTAATCTCATTTTCCTATGTAAAGGTTAGCTATGAGCTCATTTCTCTAGAAATCATTCATTAAAAAAATCATAAGAAGCTAGCTTCCTATACAAGCATAAACCAATTTGCCTTAAGCCATACTTGCACAGGCCTAAGCAGCCTTTGCCTTACTACCCATCATCTAGGCTATCCTCATACATAGGAATCAAAACCAGTCTGTGAGCCATGATTGGACAGGCCAAGTGGTATTCTTGCCTCATTATCCAAATTCTTTAGAGGCAAAGCCTATGACCATGACAAACACACAAGACCATACTTGAGCTACCCTTGGAAAGCCCAAGGTTACAAAAATTTCAATCTCCCAAAAAGCCCTTCCTTGCACCAGCCAAATAGGCCTTAATTCAAATCCATAAATTTATTGGGGCATGAATAAACCTTCACTCAAAACCCAAAAATCCATTTTGGCACAGCCTTCCAAATTAAACCAAAACCAAAGCCTTGAGACCAAAGCCTCAGAAACCAAACTGGTTGATTTAAGACAAGTTTAAGCCAAATCAAATATTTACCTTAACCATTTACCCAAACGTCAGAACCAAATCCCATCCTTCATGTTCTAAATAGTGGCCTAAGCTTTCAATGCCAAGCATCCCCTAACCAAAGTTTGATGAAGCCCATCTAAGGAAATTGCATCAGCTGACAACATTCTGTATAAGCAAAACAAACTACAAGTTCTAGGCTAAATTTTGATATCCTCATGAACCAACTCATCCCAAAATCAAGCCAAGGCCAAGCAGTTTAGATCATTTTTATACTAGTTTTTAGTGTGATTTTTATATGTTTTTAGTTAATGTTTTGATTGATTTTTGTTTTAAGTTTGTTTAAAGTGTTCGTTTTAGGTTTAAATGCAAAAACACCCTTGGAATATCAAAATAGTTCAGGAAAAGCATGAACCAAGCAAGACATGGCCAAGCCAAATCAAGCTTGGCTGTGTCCCTCAAAGAATGATGATGGTAGAGCTTGACACGACCAAGCTTGTGACCGTGTCTCATTCAAGGAGCAAAACAAAGACCAAAGCAAAGAAAGAGTAAAAAAGAAGGAAGCAGGAAGAGACACACTCAATGACACGGCCAAGCCACTGGCCGTGTCACATGACACGGCCAACAAGCTTGGTCGTGTCCCATTTCATGCCAAAGAACACTTGGAGCAAGCAAAGAAGGAAAGAAAAGAAACAGAAGTGGACTAACCCACATGACACGGTCAAGCTTGTGGCCGTGTCACCCCTTGAGACCAAAAGAAAAGAAAGAAAAGAAAGAAAGAAAGAGGGCATTGAAGGACACGGCGAACAAGCTT
The DNA here is from genome assembly GCA_947685225.1 of Garcia nutans. NCBI lineage: Eukaryota > Viridiplantae > Streptophyta > Magnoliopsida > Malpighiales > Euphorbiaceae > Garcia > Garcia nutans. The sequence continues at coordinate 5,312,226 of CANTUV010000024.1, read as the reverse complement.
GGCCGTGTCCCAAAGGAAAATGAGAGACACAACCAAGCTACTCTTGGCTTGGCCTTGTCACACCTAAAAAATTTGAATTCTTTTACACAAAGTGGGGAACAAAGCCCTGTGTTTGCCAAAAGAAATATTAAATAAAGAAAAAGTGGGGAACAAGGTGAAGTGGTGTGAGTTGGAAGGCATGGGTTGTGTTTTTGAATGAATTAAAAAGAGAAGAAGAGGGAAATTAGAAGAGTTCTAGGAGCCAAATTCTGCAAACACTTTTGGGAGAGGGAGAGAGTGACACTCTCCCTTAGCCCTTCATCTTCACCTCGATTTCCATCCTCTCCACCTTCTCCATCTTCCATTGACAAGTTCTTTGAGATTCTTTGGGATAAATTGGGTTAAACAAGCTCTTGAAGGTTGAAGAAGCTTCATTGAAAGGATTGGTGACTTGAGAAAGCTCCATTCCATCTTCCAAAGGCACAACCAATTAAAGGGTTGGTGACTTAAGAAAGCTCCATTCCATATTGCAAAAGGGGAATCAACCATTGAAGAGGGCTTGAGTTCTTCATCAAACATCAAAGTGGAGCTAGAAGGAAGACTAGTAATCCGACTCTTGGCATCTTCATAAGGGGTTTTTCTATTCTCTCTTTTAATTAATTTCTATTGTTGTTGTTGTATTAAGAGATTGATATTGCAATGAACAATTTGTATTTGATTTATATTGAGTCGAATGGTTGTTTTAAATTGATGATGTTGAACTAAATACCCATGCCTAGGGTTTGTAGTATATTTGATTGAATGCTTTGATTTGATATTTCAATTAATGTACCTTGTTGTTGGTTGATTGTATTATATTAAATGCTAGGTTGATAGATTAGCTACCTATTAAACTTTGAATATTGGATGACGGACCGAGAGGTAAAATTTGATATCGAAATTATGCAATCGACTACCCTATGAATGAATTAGAAATATAAGTTCTAGGGTTTCATTAATTTGATAATGTGAAATAATTGGTTATTGCTAATTCATGAATGTGAGAACTAATGGATTGGTAATTGACTAATTAACTTTAAGGAACAAATTAATTTACAAGGTTATGTTAATGGATAATTGAGAATTGAGCTTTGATTGAATGGAACTATAACCCTAGGCACCTTCCAAAGAATCGATTTGATCTTGTACAACCTTCACACACCAACCCTACGCACAACACTTTTAGTTTTAATTGTTTTAAAGCCGCAACTCAAACATTAAACTTCTGCATTTAAATAACTTATCAATTAAGCTAGTACGAACTACACCTTCTTTGGGAAACGACCTTGGGATGATCACCTTTGCTACAACTACCTCGTATACTTGCGAGTGATGCTTGTAGTAGTACTTAATTCGAGCGCAACAAGTTTTTGGCGCCACCGCCGGGGAGGGCTGTCGAAGTAGTAATAGTTTGATTTTTCTTTTTTATTTATTTACTCAGTTGTTTGTTTTCTTTAAATTACTAAGTGTTGTTTTTTTTTATTTCTGCCGGGGAAGGCTGTTTAAGTAGTGATAGTTTGATTTTTTTTATTTAATTGTTTGTTTGTTTGTTTTCTTTGAATTGTTTGTTTATTTTGTTTGATTTTCTTTGAATTTAATTATTTGTTTATTTTCTTTAAATTGCTGAGTGCCTTTTGTAAATATGCAGTTTTCAAGGTACGTAGGGGTTTATGATGATAACCCTGACTCTGACATGGCATGGCAATTAGCAGAATTAACGAACCAACTTAAGATGCTAAATGCAAGAGGAAGAACACCTATGCCTACTCGTGAAGTATGTTCAGCATGTGGCATTGCAGGACATAGCGCAAACATGAGTTCATTTGGTTATGGACAATAACAAGAGAGGCAAGAGGAAGACTATGCCTATGAAAGTTTCCACCCAAAGGGTAGAAATGACCCATATTCCACTCCTTATAATCCAAATTGGAGAAACTACCCAAATGTTTCTTGGGAAAACCAGCAGCAAATTCCACCTCAAAATTTTTTTCAACCTTACCAAGGAATTCCTTACTCTCAATAACAATATTCAAATCAAGATCAACTTTAGAAACCCACATTGGAGGATAGTTTGAATGCCTTCATTCAAACTAGCGCACAAAATCAAGAACGACTTAAGGAACCCACTTTGGAAGATAGTTTGAATGCCTTCATTCAAATTAGTGCACAAAATTAGGATCAATGCAAGAAATCCACAGTGGAGGATGATTTGAATGCTTACCTTCAAATTAGCACACAAAATCAGGAAGGGAGCAATGAGAGGTTTGATTCTTTGGAGGAATCATTGAAGAGGGTGGAAATGCAAGTTGCGCGACTGGCACATCAACTCCAAGCACACCAAAAGGTGGAATTTCCTAGCCAATTGGAACAAGTTGAGGTAATCACAAATTTGAGAAGTGAACAGGTGATATATAACAGTTTTTGTGATTCCTTTGATGCAGGAAATAATCAAGAATAATATGGTGAGGAAATACAACCATACATAGAGGAGTTAATTCAATCAAAGGAGGAGGAGAATTTGGAAGCATCAACTTCCACAAAATTGCATGAACCTCCAAATCCTTGTATGCCACCAATCCCATTCCCAAGCAGGCTGAATGAAGAGAAACAAGGTATGCAACTTTCTAAACTTTATGACATGCCCTATAGTGAAGATAGTGAAAATAATCTTGAGGTAGCCATGACCTTAGGAGTAGAGCCTAATTTTTCCAATTTAGAAATTGAGGAGAGCAATTTACTATTAAATAATGAGATTGTTGAGGGGGAGATTAAAATTGCTAAAGAGGATGAAGAAGTGGTTCAACCAAACTTGGTTGAACTTAAAAAGACCCCCAAGAATTTTGAAAGATGTTTTGGTTGGGGAGTACAGTATGCAACAAATTATCATCTCTCCCACTCTTGGTGGTGAGAACGAGCAAAAACCATATATAACCATGTTGCAAGTTTGGTTGAACTTAAATAATTCACATGTTCTTTTTGGACAATTGCTCTTCCAAGGATGCTACCTAGGTTTTTCAATACATTGGGCAGATTTCAAAGTTGCATGTTGTTCATCCTCTCACACATGGGCTCCAATTGCATTATGGGTGGAAGGAGCCCTACACATCATATATGGAAACGATGGAAATTAGGTATCATCTAAACTCTCTTTTTAGTTTATGCATGCTCACATTGAGGACAATGTGAATCTTTAAGTGTGGGGTGCATTATGTGTTTTGTGTTTTTACTTTTGCTTTGTGTTTTTACTTTTGCTTTGTATTTTTAATTTTAAGTTATTTTTTTATTTAAGTTTAGTTAATGTTTTTAATGTTTTTTTTTGAATATTGACCTTTGAATTTTTGAAGCATGAAATTGAGAATTGAGTAGAATTGGTGCTTATTGTCAATTTTGTTGGTTTTTCCTTACATTGCCATTAACCTAGTGAGGAATTGAGCCATCAACTTATTATTCTTTTTGTGGGTAAACATCTTTGATTGATGATTTGCTAGAACTTACTTTGAAATGCATTTTAAGATTGCATAAAAATTTCAATTAGGCATCAAAATGATTAAGGCAATTAGGTGAACCCACTTTGGCTTAAAAAGACCAACCCTATCTTTAACCTTAGTTAGCCAATTTTGAGCCTATTTTATTTTTCCTTTTCTTTCTGTTGCGCTCGAATTAAGTACTACTACAAAGCGTCACTCGCAAGTATACGAGGTAGTTGTAGCAAAGGTGATCGCCCCAAGGTCGTTTCCCCAAGAAGGTGTGGTTCGTAATAGCTTGATTAAAGTAATTAAATTAAAAGTAAGAGTTTGTTATTTGGAATTGTAAAAGAACAATTTAAATCTAAGATTAAGGAGTGTAGGGTTGATGTATGAAGGTTGTACAAGATCAAATCGATTCTTGGGAATATGCCTAGGGTTATAGGTCCATTTAATCAAAGCTCAATTCTCAATTACCCATTAACATAACCTTGTAATTAATTTGTTCCTTAAGGTTAATTAGTCAATTACCAATCCATTAGTTCTCATATTCATGAATTAACAATGACCAATTCTATTATATTTGCAAATTAATAAACCCTAGAACTTATATTTCTAATTCATTCATAGGGTAGTCGATTGCATAATTCCGATATCGAATTTCACCTCTCGGTCCTTCGTTCAATATCTAGAGATCAATAGGTAGCTAATCTATCAACCTAGCATATAATCCAATGCAATCAACCAACAACAAGGTACATCAATGGAAATATCCAATCAAAGCATTCAATCAAATATACTACAAACCCTAGGTATGGGTATTTAATTCAACATCATCAATTTAAAACATTCATTCAACTCAATATAAATCAAATACAAATTGTTCATTGTAATATCAATTCTCTTAATACAACAAAAACAATTTTGAAATGAATTAAAAGAGAGAATAGAAAAACCCCTTGTGAAGATGCCAAGAGTAGGATTGCTAGTCTTCCTCCTAGCTCCACTTTGATGTTTGATGAAGAACTCAAGCCCTCTTCAATGGTTGATTCCCCTTTTTGCAATATGGAATGGAGCTTTCTCAAGTCTCCAAACCTTGGAATGGATCTTGCCTTTGGTAGATAGAATGGAGCTTTCTCAAATCACCAAACCTTTCAATGAAGCTTCTTCGACCTTCAAGAGTTGTAACCCAATTTATCCCAAGGAACCTCAACGATCTTCTCAATGGAAGATGGAGAAGATGAAGATGGAGGATGAAGATGAAGGGACAAGGAGAGTGTCACTCTCTCCTCATCTCAAAATGGTGTTCTGCTCCCTCCTTCTCTTTTCTTTTCTTTCTTTCCTCAAACCCTAGCCATTTCCTTCCTCTTTTCTCTGTCATGCGAAAGAACTTAAATAGATATTAAGAGTGACACGGCCAAGCTTGATTTGGCTTGGCCGTGTCTCTCATTTTTCTTTGGGACACGGCCAAGCTTGCTGGCCGTGTCCTTCACTGCCTTCTTCTTTGTTTCTTTCTTTTCTTTGTTCTTTTGGTGAGACACGGCCAGTGGCTTGGCCGTGTCTCATAACCGTGTTCGCTTCTGGACTTGATTTCTTGAGGGACACGGCCAAGACATGTGGAGCTTGGTCGTGTCACTTGTTTTTCTTCAATTTCTTCACTTTTGATGAGAGACACGGACAAGACATGTTTAGCTTGGCAGTGTCACTTAATTTTCTTCAATTTCTTCACTTTTGATGAGAGAAATGGCCAAGACATGTCTACCTTGGCCGTGCCACATAATGTTCTTCAATTTCTTCACTTTTGATGAGGGACACAGCCAAGACAATGAGACATGGCCAAGCTTCAAGTGACATGGCCATGTCGATCAGACACACTCACAGACATGGCCATGTCTGTGAGTGTGTCAAGCACTGCCTCTATTTTAGGATGAAACACGGCCAAGACCTCTATTTTAGGATGAAACATGGCCAAGACATTGAGACATGGCCAAGCTTCAAGTGACATGGCCATGTCGATCAGACACACTCACAGACATGGCCATGTCTGTGAGTGTGTTAAGCACTGCCTCTATTTTATTTCTTTCTTGGTTTCTTTTCCTTGGGTGAGACATGGCCAGTGGCTTGGCCGTGTCTCTTGGGTGTGTCAGCTACTGTCTTGGAATTCTTTTGAGGGACATGGCCAAGCTTGCTTTGGCTTAGCCATGTCTTGCTTGATTCATGCTCTTTCTTCATTTTTCTTGATTGTTTTGATCATTCAAGGGAGTTTTTGCACTTAAACCTAAAACAAACAATTTAAACAAACTTAAAACAAAAATCAATCAAAACATTAACTAAAACACACATAAAATCATACTAAAAACAAGTACAAAAATGATCTAAACAACTACCCCACACTTAATTCCTTGCTTGTCCCCAAGCAAGGCTAAAATCAAAACACACTAACAAGATAAATTTTGTTAAGTTCAAGAGTTATAAATATGTATCAAGACTTCCTTATCCCTAAATCCGCAATCAATATCGAATCAAACAAAATCAACACCCATATAATTAAATGGTTTTCCCATGCATACCCTATGTTATCGCTCCGTCACCAACTCTTACAAGTGTTTGATCATGGTGGTGTTTACACTCATAACAATCAATGAAAGATTATTACCATAGGCTTGCTTATCAATCAAATCTCCACCACAAATAACAATCAAACATCAATCAAAAGGTCTTTATTGGGTTGTGATGGGGCTAAGGTAAAGGCATGGCATTTAGGAAATGTGAGCTAAATCATTAAGTTCAAGAGCACTTTAAGAATGAAGTACCCGATCATATACATAATCCAACAATCCCAAAGCACCTTTCTCTCATCTACCCCTTGACATTAAAGAGCTTTTCAAGGGAACTCACTTATTAAATCTTGCAATGATACATTCCAACTCTTTCAACAAGAACAACAATTATTCTTATTATTATATATTTATATTTTTTCTTTTTCTTTTTCTTTTTCCTTTTCTTTTTCTTTTTCTTTTTTTCTTTTTTCTTTTTATTTTATATATTTTTTATTTTATATTTTTCTTTGCAATCTTAAACCTACTAAATTTAACCCCACACATAATTCAACACAACACTCAGTTATAAATGCTCTTTAAAATGCTCTTGACCTAATGAAAGGGTAAGAGTTAAACAACAATGTTCAAGCTAATGGTGTTGTGCAAAAGAAAGAAAAGGAAAAATAAAATAAGCTCAAAATTGGCTAACTAAGGTTGAATATAGGGTTGGTTTTTTTAAGCCAAAGTGGTTTACCTAATTGCCTTAATCATCTTGATGCCAAATTGAAATTTTCATGTAGTCTTAAAATACTTTTCAATGCAAGTTCTCGTAATTCATCAATCAAAGATGTTCACCCACAACAAGAATGATAAGTTGATGGCTCAATTCCTCACTAGGTTAATGGCAATGCAAGGGAAAAACAAAAAAAAATGACAATAAGCACCAATTCTACTCAATTCTCAAATTCATGCTTCAAAAATTCAAAAGTCATCAATCAACAATTTTATAACAATTGAACTTTTCAAAATTCATTTATTCAAAGAAAAACATTAAGAACATTAACTAAAACTTAAACAAAAACAAATTAAAGGTAAAAACAAAAAAACTCAAAATGCAATTAAAAGTAAAAAAATAAAACACCAATTGCACCCCACACTTAAAAATTCACATCATCCTCAATGTGAGCATGCATACTACAGAGAAAGTTTAGATGATACCTGATTTCCATCATTCCCATATACAATGTGTGGGGCTCCTTCCACCCATAATGCAATTGGAGCCCATGACTGAGAGGATGAACACCATGCAACTTTGAAAAGTGCCCAATATATTGAAAAGCTTAGGTAGCATTCTTAGGGGAGCAATTGTCCAAAAAGAACATGTGAGGGTTGTCTTAGCTTGATTTTTTAATGCTATAGGGACGTAGTAAGAACCTTTTTCAGTTTGCAACATGGTTTTATATGGTTTTTGCTCGTTCTCACCACCAAGAGTGGGAGAGATGATAATTTGTTGCATACTGTATTCCCCAACCAAAACATCTTTCAAAATTCCTGGGGTCTTTTTAAGTTCAACCAAGTTTGGTTGAATGTATTCTACATTCTCTTTAGCAATTTGAAGTTCTCCCTCAACAATCTCATTATTCACTAGTAAATTGCTCTCATCAATTTCTAATTTGGAAGAATTTGGCTCTACTTCTATGGTCATGGCCACCTCAAGCTTATCTACACTATCTTCACTATAGGGCATGTCATGGAGTTCAGAAAGTTGCATACCTTGTTTCTCTGCATTCAGCTTACTTGGGAATGGGATTGGTGGCATACAAGGATTTGGAGGTTCATGCAATTTTGTCGAAGTCGATGCTTCCAAATTCTCCTCCTCCTTTGCTTGAACTAACTCCTCTATGTTTGATTGCATTTCCTCGCCATCTTCTTATTTGTTAGTTCCTGCATCAAAGGAATCACAAAATTCGTTATATATCACCTGTTCATTCTTAAAATTTGTGATTACCTCTATTTGCTCCAATTGGCTAGGAAATTCCTCCTCTTGGTGTGTTTGGAGTTGATGTGCCAGTTGCCCAAGTTGTATTTCCACCCTCTTCAATGATTCCTCCAAAGAATCAAACCTCTCATTGATTTCTTCCTGAATTTCTGTGCTAATTTGAAGGTAAGCATTCAAATCATCTTTCACTGTGGATTTCTCGAATTGCGCATGGTTTTGTGAGCTAATTTGAATGAAGGCATTCAAACTATCTTCCAAAGTGGGCTCCTTAAGTTTATTTTGATTTTGCGCGCTAATTTGAATGAAGGCATTCAAACTATCTTCTAATGTGGGTGGCTTAAGGTACTCTTGATTTGAATATTGTTCTTGAGAGTAAGAACTTCTTTGGTAAGGTTGAAAAAAATTTGGAGGTGGAATGTGCTGTTGGTTTTCCCATGAAAAATTTGGTTAGCGTCCCCAGCTCGGGTTGTAAGGATTGGAATATTGGTCATTTCTACCCATTTGCTGAAAACGATAAAAGTTATCTTCTTTCTCTTGCCATTCTTGGTATTGTGCGAAATCGAATGAGCATATATTTGCACTGTGTCCTGCATTGCCATATGCTGCACATATCACTTGGCGTGGCATAGGTGCTCTTCCTCTTGCATTTAGCACCTTAAGTTGATTAGTCAATTCTGCTAATTGCCATGCCATTTCAGAATCATCGGTCCTATCATAAACTCCCCCGTGCCTTGAAAACTGCATCTTTACAAAAGGCACTCAGCAACTTAAAGAAAACAAACAAATAATTAAATTGAAAGAAAAATAAAACAAATAAACAATTCACAGAAAATAAATAAAATAATGAAAAGAAAAATCAAACTATTACTACTGCGATAGCCTTCCTCGGCAGCGGTGCCAAAAAATTGTTGCGCTCGAATTAAGTACTACTACAAAGCGTCACTCGCAAGTATACGAGGTAGTTGTAGCAAAGGTGATCGCCCCAAGGTCGTTTCCCCAAGAAGGTGTGGTTCGTAATAGATTGATTAAAGTAATTAAATTAAAAGCAAGAGTTTGTTATTTGGAATTGTAAAAGAACAATTTAAATCTAAGATTAAGGAATGTAGGGTTGATGTATGAAGGTTGTACAAGATCAAATCGATTCTTGAGAATATGCCTAGGGTTATAGGTCCATTTAATCAAAGCTCAATTCTCAATTATCCATTAACATAACCTTGTAATTAATTTGTTCCTTAAGTGTAATATCCCAAAATGTGCCCTAGAAGTTTTAATACAATTGTTGTTTTATTTGGATTAAGTGTATTTGTGTTTAAATGGAAAAGAGAAAATAAATGAAGAGAGGGTATATGTTATGTATATGAATATATATACAACATATACACAAGTCAATGAGAAAGTCAAAGGAATAGATTAATTATTGTTAATTGTGTTTAAGGGAGTATTTAATTAAATGTGGGATTAGAGTTAGAGGAGTGGAAGAAGATATTTGTATTATTTTTATATTAAATGCTTGGAGGAGAGGATTTTAAGGAAAAGAGGATTTGACTTTGTTATTTGGTTTGTTTTCTTTTCTTCTTCCTTCGTTGCTCCCAATCTTTCCTTTCCTTCTCTTTTCTTTTCTGTTGTTGTTCGGCCATCAAGAAGCAAGAGAGCGAGAGGGAGATTTACTCTTCCAAGTTCAAGATTGAAGAAAGTTTTCAAGAGATCAAGTTGGAGGCTTAAGAGTTCTTCATCATTGGTAAGTCTTTTCCACTTGATTCTTTGATTTATTTGGGTTTGTGAGTTGGAGTTGTGATGGATATATGTTTGGTTAGATTGGGTGGTGTTTAAGAGTATTTGGTTTAAGTGGTTTTGGATTTTGGGGTTAGATTGAAGAAAAGAGTAAGTTGGTTGGTATAGATTGAGTTGTGGTTATGTTTAGAGTTTTTGATGATGTTTGTGATTTGTGTTTGATGTGTGTTTTGGCTTGTTTTGGTGTTGTTGCAAGTTTGAGATGGTTTTCGGGTATGTTTTATTACATTTGTTTGAAGAGGATGTTGGTGAAAAGAAGTGTTTTGTTGGGTGTTTTGTGGTTTTGGCCGGAATCTGAGTTTTTGGCCTGACACGCCCGGGAGCACGTCCAGAGTTTTAGGCGTGTCAATTGTGTTGGAGGTAGTAGGTTTGACACGACCAGTAACATGTCCCTGTTATTGAGCGTGTCATAGCTACTGTGAGATTGGAGAGTTTACACGGCCATGAGCACGCTCACGTTGTTGGACGTGTTGATATTTTTCAGAGAGGCAGAAGGTATTACACGCCCAGTGACACGCCCGTGGTTCTGAGTGTGTAAAAGCTTCTGTGTTGTGGAGTTATGGCACTGTCAGTGACACGCCCGTGTGGTTGAGCATGTCATGTTTAGGGTTTGCCCTAGTTAACTCTTAATTTGATTATCTCATGTGTATCCCTAAGCAAGTGTATGTTATTATTTTTTGATTAGGTCTTGAAGAAAGTGATTTGTCATTGATCTAAGAAGTAAAAGAATCTTGGGAAAGGGAATGTTTAGAGTTGTGTAAATTGTTATTGAGGTAAGTATAAATATTGCATTATTACATTGCTAATTCATATGAATATTATACTTTGTTATGTATTATCAATGATGTTACATGAATAATGTGAAAGATATGGTGATGCAAATGATTATGTATTTGTAATGTGGATTGAGATGTGATGGAATGTAAAGCCATTGTGATTGGCTATAATGACTTTAATGAGGCATGTTTGCCTAATTGATAATGAGAATTGAAAATGGAATTGATGATGAGATAATGAATGAATTGTGTGTCTAATGTGTTATTCTATTTTCAGAGTTTTGTTGTTGGTGGCATGCCTACTATTAGTAACAATCTCTTGAAGTTAGGTTGGAATTGATCCTTGAAGCCAAGTTGGGTAGAAGTTTAACATGTTTTACTCCCCTTGAAGCTTGGTTGGATCTAGTCCTTGAAGCCTAATTGAGATGTTACAACCCTTGAAGCTAGGTTGGGTTGGTTCTTGAAGCCAAGTTGGGTTGATACTTAGCATGCTTTGTTCCCCTTGAAGCTTGGTTGAACCTAATCCTTGAAGCCTAGTTGGGATAATGATAATGATAAATGTGATAACAAAACCAAAGCATTAACTCTGAAAATTGAATGGCATATTAGTGTATTTTGGGCCCATGCTTGTCTTTTTTTGAAATGTGATATGTTGATATGTGTATGATTTATGAAATACTAAGGTGTGATATTCTCTTTCTATCTATGAAGTTGTATTGATTATTAAAATGTATGACATTGCATTGCATTAAAGCATAATGCTAGCATACTTTGTACTACTAAGTCGTTGGCTTAGCGCGATAGTGTTGATCGCGCAGGTGACAGAGTTGAACCCGAGAGTTCCTCGAGACTGAGTGAGTCTAGGCATTGAAGAATTTATTTTTGGGACTTAAAGATCAGAGAAGAGCTGCCAATCATGTATAACTCCTTTATATTTTGTAAAGTATTGATTTTAATGTAAATATATGTATAATTGTAAATATAGTTTTGAGAGTATTCATATATGTAAATATTTTATAAATTCCGCTGCATATTAAATAATAATTACTTTATTTCTATAATGTATAATGAAAAAGAATATCCTATCATTTAAAATGATTTAAATGTTAAAGAAAACCGTAGCATCCCTATATTCGGTGCACGTATATTACATTGTGGTATTTTGAAGTGTGCGTGTACAGGATGTAGGGGTGTTACAATTGTTTTGGTATCAGAGCCTAGGTTTGAGATTCTCAACCTAGGTAAAATGAAAGAAAAAGAATATTTTGATTTTAAAAGTTAATTTTTGAATAGCATACATGTTTGGTATTGGCAGTCTCTGATCTTTAATGAGATGTATTATGCTGTGTTTGCAGACATAGATTGTGATGGATTCTCACTTACGTCAGTCAGTAGAGGGGAGTGCAGAGAGTGTAGCTCCTGATGAGGTTAGAGAGGGAGCTAGAGTGGTTAGTGCTGGAGAGGTACCTGCTTCTGTGTCGGGGAGACCAGCTGGTGAGGAGGTTCCGCCAGTTTAGCTTAGGCATGTGGTTGATTTGTTGAGGCAAGCACCAGTGCAACCACCGCCACCACCCTCACAGCCTTTGGTATCAGTGAGACAGTACGATAAGTTAAGGAAGTATGGAGCAGAAGATTTCTTGGGTACTATTGACCCAGCTGTAGCTGAGCAGTGGCTAGATAAAGTACAGAGAATATTTATTCAGTTGCAAGCCACACCAGAAGAAAAATTTGATTATGCAAGATCATTGTTGCAGAAGGACGCATATGATTGGTGGAAGACAGTGCCTCATGCTATGGATGATCCACCTACATTGTCCTATACTGATTTTCTAAGAGAGTTTGAATTGAAGTATACTCCAAGGGAGTATAAAGATGTGAAGAAAATGGAGTTTCTAAGCTTGAAGCAAGACTACCGGACTATGACAGAATATGAGATAGAGTTCATCCAGTTGAGCCGTTATGCTGGGGGTATTATCTCTGATGAGATTGATAGATGCAGGAGATTTGAGGAGGGATTGAGGCCCTCTATCATGTGTCTTGTGGCTGGATCTAGATATCATGATTTTTCCCAGCTTGTTGCAGCAGCTTGGAGTGTGGAGAGAGCTCAGGGTATTGCAGCAGCTGCTACAGAGGAAGAGACCAGGGTTAAGAGACCCCAGTTTGAGGCAGGGTCTTCATCTGTGAAGAGGGGTAAAGGAAGTTTTATTCCTAGGGTTAGTAGGAGTCAGAGGCCGGCTGGTAGGTCAGTACAGTTTCAGAGACAGAGATCAAGACCTACAGTTTCAGTGGCGAGTGCTCCGACCCCAGTGATTCAGAGATCCACTCTACCCATATGTATTCATTGTGGTAGGCCACATGGTGGTACTTGTTGGAAGACTGGTGTGGCAGGGGTATGTTTCAGATGTGGATCGCCTGATCATTTTGTGAGAGAGTGCCCTGAGAGGCAGGAGCAAATGTCGGTAGATTCTGCAGCTTCTCGACCTAGTGTGAGGGGAGGTCGAGGAGGAAGAAGTTTCAGTAGAGGAGGTAGATCTGGGTTCAGTCCTAGAGGAGGTTCTACATCTATGGAGAGTAGACCAGAGGAGGCTGGATCTTCTCAAAGGATATATGTGATGCAGAGGCAGCCAGATGCCTCAGCAGTCATAGCTGGTACTTTCTCTTTATTTGGTATTTCAGTACTTGCTTTGATTGATCCTGGATCCACACATTCATATATTAGTGCATCTGTTTTGCCTGCGTCTGAATTGCATGCTGAATCCCTAGGATTTGATGTATTGGTGATAAATCCTTTAGGGCATAGTGTGATTGTTAGCAAGGTGCACCGAGATAGTGCGGTAGTAGTACAAGGTGAGGAGTTTTGTGGAGATTTGATTGAAATGCCTTTTAAAGAGTATGATTTGATCCTAGGCATGGACTGGTTAGCTAGACATGGAGCTGTGGTAGACTGTCAAAAGAAAGTTGTTACCTTGAGAACTGGTGATGGTAGAGAGGTGATAGTATCTAGTGAGCAGGGACTGTTAGCATCCTTGTTTGTTTCAGCTGTTGCAGCTAGGAGGTTGATTAGAAAAGGGTGTGATGCTTATCTGGCTCATGTGGTGGATACTAGAGTAAGGGGTTCTCAAATTGATAGTATACCTACAGTTGCAGAGTTTCCAGATGTGTTTCCAGAAGAGTTGCCAGGGTTACCTCCTGAGAGAGAGGTGGAGTTTGGTATTGAATTATTACCTGGTACCACTCCTATCTTTATTACTTCTTATAGAATGGCACCTGCTAAATTGAGAGAATTGAGGGTGCAGTTGCAGGAGTTGTTGGATTGTTCGCCCTAGTGTTTCACCGTGGGGAGCTCCTGTTTTGTTTGTGAAGAAGAAGGATGGTACTATGAGATTGTGTATTGATTATAGGCAATTGAACAAGGTGACTATTAAAAATAAATATCCGTTGCCTAGAATTGATGATCTTTTTGATCAATTGAAGGGTGCAGCAGTGTTTTCCAAGATTGATTTGAGATCAGGGTACCATCAGTTGAGGGTCAGAGCTGAAGATGTTTCTAAAACAGCTTTTCGTACAAGGTATGGGCATTATGAGTTTCTAGTTATGCCTTTTGGTTTGACGAATGCACCTGCAGTTTTTATGGACTTGATGAATAGGGTGTTTAGGCCCTATTTGGATCAGTTTGTGGTAGTTTTTATCAATGATATTTTGGTGTATTCGTGTAATGAGGAGGAACATGACAAGCATTTGCGAATTGTGTTGCAAAATTTGAGAGAGAAGCAATTGTTTGCTAAGCTGTCGAAGTGTGAGTTTTGGCTTGATCAAGTGACTTTTCTCGGTCATATAGTTTCAGCGGAGGGTATTAGAGTTGATCCGAGTAAGGTCAAAGCTATTTTGAATTGGAGTCCACCAAAGTCTGTGACTGAAGTTAGAAGTTTTCTGGGTTTGGCAGGATATTACCGACGGTTTGTGAAAGGATTTTCTTTGATAGCTATTCCACTTACCAGATTACTTCGAAAGGGAGTTAGATTTGTGTGGATGGATCAGTGTCAAGCTAGCTTCGAGCAGTTGAAAGAGACGTTGACTCAAGTGCCTGTTCTTACTTTACATGTGGAAGATAAACCATATGTGATTTACAGTGATGCTTCACATAATGGTTTGGGTTGTGTTTTGATGCAAGAGGGTAAAGTTATAGCTTATGCTTCTCGGCAGTTGAAGCCGCACAAACTTAACTATCCGACTCATGATTTAGAATTGGCAGCTATAGTGTTTGCTTTGAAGATTTGGCGACATTACTTATATGGGGAGAAATGTTTTATCTATACAGATCATAAAAGTTTGAAATATTTGGGTGTTCAGAAGGAGCTGAATCTTCGACAAAGACGATGGTTGGAGTTGATTAAAGACTACGACTGCCTGATTGATTATCATCCTGGTAAGGCAAATGTTGTTGCTGATGCCTTGAGTCGAAAGTCTTTAGCAGGTTTGACTATTTATTCGCTCTCGTTGCTTGTTGAGTTGAGAGCATTGCATGCTAGATTTGCATCTTGTGATGATGGTGCATTGTTGGCACAGTTGCAATTGAAACCGGTATTGTTAGATCAGATTAGAGAGGCTCAATTGGTGGATGATAAGATTCAAAAGATTGTTTCAGATTGTCAGAATGGAAAGAGTCGAGATTTTATTGTGAGGAGTGATGGGAGTCTTTGGTTTAAGAACAGATTGTGTGTACCTGATGATGCTAATTTGAGAAGGATTATTTTAGAAGAAGCACATCAGTCAGTATTTGCTATGCATCCAGGCAATACAAAGATGTATCATGATTTGAAACAGTATTACTGGTGGTCTGGGTTGAAGAGAGACATTGCGGAGTTTGTATCCAAATGTCTCACATGTCAGAGGGTAAAAGCTGAGCATCAAGTTCCAACAGGGTTACTTCAACCTTTATCAGTGCCTGAATGGAAATGGGAAAGAGTGACAATGGATTTTGTGTCTGGTCTACCATTGACACAAAGGAAGTATGATGCTATTTGGGTGATTATTGATAGGTTGACTAAGACAGCTCATTTTCTTCCGGTTCGGATGGATTATTCTTTGGAGAGGTTAGCTGAGCTGTATATCCACGAAATTGTGAAGTTGCATGGTGTCCCAATTTCTATAGTGTCTGATCGAGATCCCCGTTTTACTTCAAGGTTTTGGAAGAGTTTACATGGTGCTTTGGGTTCTCGACTGCACTTTAGTACTGCTTTTCATTCGCAAACAGATGGGCAGTCAGAGAGAGTGATACAGATTATTGAGGACATGTTGAGAAGCTGTGTCATTGATTTCTCTAGAAGTTGGGATAGATTCTTGCCACTTGTGGAATTTGCTTACAATAATAGTCATCAAACCAGCATTGGTATGGCACCATTCGAAGCATTGTATGGTAGACGGTGTAGGATGCCTCTATGTTGGAATGAACTTGGTGAAGATAAGTTAATTGGTCCTGATTTGGTTAAAGAAACCGAAGAGAAAGTGAAAATGATTCGAGATAGGTTGAAAGCAGCTTCAGACCGACAAAAATCTTATTCAGATTTGAAGAGGAGAGATATTGAATTTAATGTAGGAGATAAAGTATTTTTGAAAGTGTCTCCTTGGAAAAAGATTTTGAGATTTGGTCGAAGAGGAAAGCTGAGTCCTCATTTCATTGGACCGTATGAAGTTTTGGAAAGAGTTGGGCCAGTTGCTTATCGGCTTGTCTTGCCACCTAAGTTGGATAGGATCCATAATGTTTTCCATGTATCTATGTTGAGGAGGTACAGGTCGGATCCATCTCATGTATTGCCAATTGAATTTATCGAAGTGAGACCAGATCTGACATTTGAAGAAGAACCAATTGCCGTTTTGGCAAGTGAAGTGAAAGAATTGAGAAATAAGAAAGTGCCACTTGTGAAGATTTTGTGGAAGAATCATGGAAAAGAAGAAGCAACTTGGGAGAGTGAGCAAGCAATGCGAGATCAATATCCTCAGTTGTTTCGGACTTGATGACAGGTAATTTCGAGGACAAAATTTCTTTTTAGAGGGGGAGAAATGTAATATCCCAAAATGTGCCCTAGAAGTTTTAATACAATTGTTGTTTTATTTGGATTAAGTGTATTTGTGTTTAAATGGAAAAGAGAAAATAAATGAAGAGAGTGTATATGTTATGTATATGAATATATATACAACATATACACAAGTCAATGAGAAAGTCAAAGGAATAGATTAATTATTGTTAATTGTGTTTAAGGGAGTATTTAATTAAATGTGGGATTAGAGTTAGAGGAGTGGAAGAAGATATTTGTATTATTTTTATATTAAATGCTTGGAGGAGAGGATTTTAAGGAAAAGAGGATTTGACTTTGTTATTTGGTTTCTTTTCTTTTCTTCTTTCTTCGTGGCTCCCAATCTTTCCTTTCCTTCTCTTTTCTTTTCTGTTGTTGTCCGGCCATCAAGAAGCAAGAGAGCAAGAGGGAGATTTACTCTTCCAAGTTCGAGATTGAAGAAAGTTTTCAAGAGATCAAGTTGGAGGCTTAAGAGTTCTTCATCATTGGTAAGTCTTTTCCACTTGATTCTTTGATTTATTTGGGTTTGTGAGTTGGAGTTGTGATGGATATATGTTTGGTTAGATTGGGTGGTGTTTAAGAGTATTTGGTTTAAGTGGTTTTGGATTTTGGGGTTAGATTGAAGAAAAGAGTAAGTTGGTTGATGTAGATTGAGTTGTGGTTATGTTTAGAGTTTTTGATGATGTTTGTGATTTGTGTTTGATGTGTGTTTTGGCTTGTTTTGGTGTTGTTGCAAGTTTGAGATGGTTTTTGGGTATTTTTTGTTAAGTTTGTTTGAAGAGGATGTTGGTGAAAAGAAGTGTTTTGTTGGGTGTTTTGTGGTTTTGGCCGGAATCTGAGTTTTTGGCCTAACACGCCCGGGAGCACGTCCAGAGTTTTAGGCGTGTAAATTGTGTTGGAGGCAGTAGGTTTGACACGACCAGTAACACGTCCATGTTATTGAGCGTGTCATAGCTACTGTGAGATTGGAGAGTTTACACGGCCATGAGCACGCTCACGTTGTTGGACGTGTTGATATTTTTCAGAGAGGCAGAAGGTATTACACGCCCAGTGACACGCCCGTGGTTCTGAGCATGTAAAAGCTTCTGTGTTGTGGAGTTATGGCACGGTCAGTGACACGCCCGTGTGGTTGAGCGTGTCATGTTTAGGGTTTGCCCTAGTTAACTCTTAATTTTATTATCTCATGTGTATCCCTAAGCAAGTGTATGTTATTATTTTTGGATTAGGTCTTGAAGAAAGTGATTTGTCATTGATCTAAGAAGTAAAAGAATCTTGGGAAAGGGAATGTTTAGAGTTGTGTGAATTGTTATTGAGGTAAGTACAAATATTGCATTATTACATTGCTAATTCATATGAATATTACACTTTGTTATGTATTATCAATGATGTTACATGAATAATGTGACAGATATGATGATGCAAATGATTATGTATTTGTAATGTGGATTGAGATGTGATGGAATGTAAAGCCATTGTGATTGGCTATAATGACTTTAATGAGGCATGTTTGCCTAATTGATAATGAGAATTGAAAATGGAATTGATGATGAGATAATGAATGAATTGTGTGTCTAATGTGTTATTCTATTTTCAGAGTTTTGTTGTTGGTGGCATGCCTACTATTAGTAACAATCTCTTGAAGTTAGGTTGGAATTGATCCTTGAAGCCAAGTTGGGTAGAAGTTTAACATGTTTTACTCCCCTTGAAGCTTGGTTGGATCTAGTCCTTGAAGCCTAATTGAGATGTTACAACCCTTGAAGCTAGGTTGGGTTGGTTCTTGAAGCCAAGTTGGGTTGATACTTAGCATGCTTTGTTCCCCTTGAAGCTTGGTTGAACCTAATCCTTGAAGCCTAGTTGGGATAATGATAATGATAAATGTGATAACAAAACCAAAGCATTAACTCTGAAAATTGAATGGCATATTAGTGTATTTTGGGCCTATGCTTGTCTTTGTTTGAAATGTGATATGTTGATATGTGTATGATTTATGGAATACTAAGGTGTGATATTCTCTTTCTATCTATGAAGTTGTATTGATTATTAAAATGTATGACATTGCATTGCATTAAAGCATAATGCTAGCATACTTTGTACTACTAAGCCGTTGGCTTAGCGCGATAGTGTTGATCGCGCTTGTGACAGAGTTGAACCCGAGAGTTCCTCGAGACCGAGTGAGTCTAGGCATTGAAGAATTTATTTTTGGGACTTAAAGATCAGAGAAGAGCTGCCAATCATGTATAACTCCTTTATATTTTGTAAAGTATTGATTTTAATGTAAATATATGTATAATTGTAAATATAGTTTTGAGAGTATTCATATATGTAAATATTTTATAAATTCCGCTGCATATTAAATAATAATTACTTTATTTCTATAATGTATAATGAAAAAGAATATCCTATCATTTAAAATGATTTAAATGTTAAAGAAAATCGTAGCATCCCTATATTCGGTGCACGTATATTACATTGTGGTATTTTGTAGTGTGCGTGTACAGGATGTAGGGGTGTTACATTAAGGTTAATTAGTCAATTACCAATCCATTAGTTCTCACATTCATGAATTAACAATGACCAATTCTATTATATTTGCAAATTAATAAACCCTAGAACTTATATTTCTAATTCATTCATAGGGTAGTCGATTGCATAATTCCGATATCGAATTTCACCTCTCGGTCCTTCGTTCAATATCTAGAGATCAATAGGTAGCTAATCTATCAACCTAGCATACAATCCAATGCAATCAACCAACAACAAGGTACATCAATGGAAATATCCAATCAAAGCATTCAATCAAATATACTACAAACCCTAGGTATGGGTATTTAATTCAACATCATCAATTTAAAATATTCATTCAACTCAATATAAATCAAATACAAATTGTTCATTGCAATATCAATTCTCTTAATACAACAAAAACAATTTTGAAATGGATTAAAAGAGAGAATAGAAAAACCCCTTGTGAAGATGCCAAGAGTAGGATTGCTAGTCTTCCTCCTAGCTCCACTTTGATGTTTGATGAAGAACTCAAGCCCTCTTCAATGGTTGATTCCCCTTTTTGCAATATGGAATGGAGCTTTCTCAAGTCTCCAAACCTTGGAATGGATCTTGCCTTTGGTAGATGGAATGGAGCTTTCTCAAGTCACCAGACCTTTCAATGAAGCTTCTTCAAACTTCAAGAGCTTGTAACCCAATTTATCCCAAAGAACCTCAAAGATCTTCTCAATGGAAGATGGAGAAGATGAAGATGGAGGATGAAGATGAAGGGACAAGGAGTGTGTCACTCTCTCCTCATCCCAAAATGGTGTTTTGCTCCCTCCTTCTCTTTTCTTTTCTTTCTTTCCAAAAACCCTAGCCGTTTCCTTCCTCTTTTCTCTGTCGTGCGAAAGAACTTAAATAGATATTAAGAGTGACACAGCCAAGCTTGATTTGGCTTGGCCGTGTCTCATAACCGTGTTCGCTTATGGACTTGATTTCTTGAGGGACACAGCCAAGACATGTGGAGCTTGGTCGTGTCACTTGTTTTTCTTCAATTTCTTCACTTTTGATGAGAGACACGGCCAAGACATGTTTAGCTTGGCCGTGTCACTTAATTTTCTTCAATTTCTTCACTTTTGATGAGAGACACGGCCAAGACATGTCTAGCTTGGCCGTGTCACATAATTTTCTTCAATTTCTTCACTTTTGATGAGGGACACGGCCAAGACAATGAGACATGGCCATGCTTCAAGTGACATGTCCTTGTCGTCGATCAGACACACTCACAAACATGGCCATGTCTGTGAGTGTGTCAAGCACTGCCTCTATTTTAGGATGAAACATGGCCAAGACCTCTATTTTAGGATGAAACACGGCCAAGACATTGAGACATGGCCAAGCTTCAAGTGACATGGCCATGTCGATCAGACACACTCACAAACATGGCCATGTCTGTGAGTGTGTCAAGCACTGCCTCTATTTTATTTCTTTCTTGGTTTCTTTTCCTTGGGTGAGACACGGCCAGTGGCTTGGCCGTGTCTCTTGGGTGTGTCAGCTACTGTCTTGGAATTCTTTTGAGGGACATGGCCAAGCTTGCTTTGGCTTAGCCATGTCTTACTTGATTCATGCTCTTTCTTCATTTTTCTTGATTGTTTTGATCATTCAAGGGAGTTTTTACACTTAAACCTAAAACAAACAATTTAAACAAACTTAAAACAAAAATCAATCAAAACATTAACTAAAACACACATAAAATCACACTAAAAACAAGTACAAAAATGATCTAAACACTTTCTTTTTCACAACACCATTAGCTTGAACCTTGTTGTTTAACTCTTATCCTTTCATTAGGTCAAGAGCATTTTAAGAGCATTTATGACTGAGTGTTGTATTGAATTAAGTATGGGATTAAATTTAGTAGGTTTGAGGTTGCAAAGCAAAATAATAAAAATAAAAGAAAAATAAAAAAATAATATATATATATATAATAAGAATAATTGTTGTTCTTGTTGGAAGGGTTAGAATAAGTTGGGAATATCATTGCAATATTTAATAAGTGAGTTCCCTTAAAAGCTCTTTAATATCAAGGGGTAGATGAGAGGAAGGTGTTTTGGAATTGTTAGGGTATATATGTATAAATGGTCACTTCATTCTTGAAGTGCTCTTGAACTTAATGATTAAGCTCACATTTCCTAAATATCATGCCTTTACCTTAGCCCCATTACAACCCAATAAAGACCTTTTGATTGATGCTTGATTGTAATTTTGTGGTGGAGATTTGATTGATAAGTAAGCCTATGGCAATAATCTTTCATTGATTGTTATGAGTGTAAACACCACCATGATCAAACACTTGTAAGAGTTGGTGAGGGAGTGACAACATTGGTTATGCATGGAAAGCCACTTAATTGCATTGGTGTCAATTTTTTTTAATTCGATATTGATTGCGGATTTAGGGATAGGGAAGTCTTGATGCATCTTTATAATTCTTGAACTTAACAAAATTTATCTTGTTAGTGTGTTTTGATTTTAGCCTTGCTTGGGGACAAGCAAGGAATTAAGTGTGGGGTGGTTGTTTAGATAATTTTTATACTAGTTTTTTGTGTGAATTTTATATGTTTTTAGTTAATGTTTTGATTGATTTTTGTTTTAAGTTTGTTTATAGTGTTTGTTTTAGGTTTAAGTGCAAAAACACCCTTGGAAGATCAAAACAGTGCAGGAAAAGCATGAACCAAGCAAGACATGGCCAAGCCAAATCAAGCTTGGCCGTGTCCCTCAAACAATGATGATGGTAGAGCTTGACACGCCCAAGCTTGTGACCATGTCTCATTCAAGGTGCAAAACAAAGACCAAAGCAAAGAAAGAGCAAAAAAGAAGGAAGCAGGAAGAGACACACTCAATGACACGGACAAGCCACTGGCCGTGTCACATGACACGGCCAGCAAGCTTGTCCCATTTCATGCCAAAGAACACTTAGAGCAAGCAAAGAAGGAAAGAAAATAAATAGAAGTGGACACACCCACATAACACGGCCAAGCTTGTGGTCGTGTCACATGACACGGCCACTAGCATGGCCGTGTCACCCCTTGAGACAAAAAAAAAGAAAGAAAAGAAAGAGGGCAGTGAAGGACACGGTGAACAAGCTTGGCTGTGTCCCAAAGAAAAATGAGAGACACGGCCAAGCTACTCTTGGCTTGGCCGTGTCACGACTAAAAAATTTGAATTCTTTTACACAAAGTGGGGAACAAAGCCTTGTGTTTGCCAAAAGAAATATTAAATAAAGAAAAAGTGGGGAACAAGGTGAAGTGGTGTGAGTTGGAAGGCATGGGTTGTGTTTTTGAATGAATTATAAAGAGAAGAAGAGGGAAATTGGAAGAGATCTAGGAGCCAAATTCAGCATACACGTTTGGGAGAGGGAGAGAGAGACACTCTCCCTTAGCCCTTCATCTTCACCTCGATTTCCATCCTCTCCACCTTCTCCATCTTCCATTGACAAGTTCTTTGAGATTCTTTGGGATAAATTGGGTTAAAAAAGCTCTTGAAGGTTGAAGAAGCTTCATTGAAAGGATTGGTGACTTGAGAAAGCTCCATTCCATCTTCCAAAGGCACAACCAATTGAAGGGTTGGTGACTTGAGAAAGCTCCATTCCATATTGCAAAAGCGGAATCAACCATTGAAGAGGGCTTGAGTTCTTCATCAAACATCAAAGTGGAGCTAGGAGGAAGACTAGTAATCCGACTCTTGGCATCTTCATAAGGTGTTTTTCTATTCTCTCTTTTAATTCATTTCTATTGTTGTTGTTGTATTAAGAGATTGATATTGCAATGACCAATTTGTATTTGATTTATATTGAGTTGAATGGTTGTTTTAAATTGATGATGTTGAGCTAAATACCCATGCCTAGGGTTTGTAGTATATTTGATTGAATGCTTTGATTTGATATTTCCATTAATGTACCTTGTTGTTGGTTGATTGTATTGTATTAAATGCTAGGTTGATAGATTAGCTACCTATTAACCTTTGAATATTGGATGACGGACCGAGAGCTGAAATTTGATATCGGAATTATGCAATTGACTACCCTATGAATGAATTAGAAATATAAGTTCTAGGGTTTCATTAATTTGATAATGTGAAATAATTGGTTATTGCTAATTCATGAATGTGAGAACTAATGGATTGGTAATTGACTAATTAACTTTAAGGAACAAATTAATTTACAAGGTTATGTTAATTGTAATTGAGAATTGAGCTTTGATTGAATGGACCTATAACCCTAGGCACCTTCCAAAGAATCGATTTGATCTTGTACAACCTTCACACACCAACCCTACGCACAACACTTTTAGTTTTAATTGTTTTAAAGCCACAACTCAAACATTAAACTTCTGCATTTAAATAACTTATCAATTAAGCTAGTACGAACTACACCTTCTTTGGGAAACGACCTTGGGCCGATCACCTTTGCTACAACTACCTCGTATACTTGCGAGTGATGCTTGTAGTAGTACTTAATTCGAGCGCAACAAGTTTTTTTTTTATTTATTTACTCGGTTGTTTGTTTTCTTTAAATTACAAAGTGTTGTTTTTTTTTTTGCCGGGGAAGGCTGTTTAAGTAATGATAGTTTGATTTTTTTTATTTAATTGTTTGTTTGTTTGTTTTCCTTGAATTGTTTGTTTATTTTGTTTGATTTTCTTTGAATTTAATTATTTGTTTATTTTCTTTAAATTGCTGAGTGCCTTTTGTAAATATGCAGTTTTCAAGGTACGTAGGGGTTTATGATGATAACCCTGACTCTGACATGGCATGGCAATTAGCAGAATTAACGAACCAACTTAAGATGCTAAATGCAAGAGGAAGAACACCTATGCCTACTCGTGAAGTATGTTCAGCATGTGGCATTGCAGGACATAGCACAAACATGTGTTCATTTGGTTATGGACAATAACAAGAGAGGCAAGAGGAAGACTATGCCTATGAAAGTTTCCACCCAAAGGGTACAAATGACCCATATTCCACTCCTTATAATCCAAATTGGAGAAACTACCTAAATTTTTCTTGGGAAAACCAGCAGCAAATTCCACCTCAAAATTTTTTTCAACCTTACCAAGGAAATCCTTACTCTCAAGAACAATATTCAAATCAAGATCACCTTAAGAAACCCACATTGTAGGATAGTTTGAATGCCTTCATTCAAACTAGCGCACAAAATCAAAAACGACTTAAGGAACCCACTTTGGAAGATAGTTTGATTGCCTTCATTCAAATTAGTGCATAAAATCAGGATCAATGCAAGAAATCCACAGTGGAGGATGATTTGAATGCTTACCTTCAAATTAGCACACAAAATCAGGAAGGGAGCAATGAGAGGTTTGATTCTTTGGAGGAATCATTGAAGAGGGTGGAAATGCAAGTTGGGTGACTGGCACATCAACTCCAAGCACACCAAAAGGAGGAATTTCCTAGCCAATTGGAACAAGTCGAGGTAATCACAAATTTGAGAAGTGAAAAGGTGATATATAACAGTTTTTGTGATTCCTTTGATGCCGGAACTAATCAAGAAGAAGATGGTGAGGAAATACAACCATACATAGAGGAGTTAATTCAATCAAAGGAGGAGGAGAATTTGGAAGCATCAACTTCCACAAAATTGCATGAACCTCCTAATCCTTGTATGCCATCAATCCCATTCCCAAGCAGGCTGAATGAAGAGAAACAAGGTATGCAACTTTCTAAACTTTATGACATGCCCTATAGTGAAGATAGTGAAGATAAGCTTGAGGTAGCCATGACCTTAGGAGTAGAGCCTAATTTTTTCAATTTAGAAATTGAGGAGAGCAATTTACTATTAAATAATGAGATTGTTGAGGGGGAGATTAAAATTGCTAAAGAGGATGAAGATGTGGTTCAACCAAACTTGGTTTAACTTAAAAAGACCCCAAAAATTTTGAAAGATGTTTTGGTTGGGGAGTGCAGTATGCAACAAATTATCATCTCTCCCACTCTTGGTGGTGAGAACGAGCAAAAACCATATATAACCATGTTGCAAATTAAAAAAGGTTCTTACCACGTCCCTATAGCATTAGAGAATCAAGCTAAGACAACCCTCACATGTTCTTTTTGGACAATTGCTCTTCCAAGGATGCTACCTAGGTTTTTCAATACATTGGGCACATTTCAAATTTGCATGTTGTTCATCGTCTCACACATGGGCTCCAATTGCATTATGGGTGGAAGGAGCCCTACACATCGTATATGGGAACGATGGAAATCAGGTATCATCTAAACTCTCTTTTTAGTTTATGCATGCTCACATTGAGGACAATGTGAATCTTTAAGTGTGGGGTGCATTATGTGTTTTGTGTTTTTACTTTTGCTTTGTGTTTTTAATTTTAAGTTATTTTTTTTGTTTAAGTTTAGTTAATGTTTTTAATGTTTTTCTTTGAATAAATGAATTTTAGAAAGTTCAATTGTTATAAAATTGTTGATAGTTGACCTTTGAATTTTTGAAGCATGAAATTGAGAATTGAGTAGAATTGGTGCTTATTGTCAATTTTGTTGGTTTTTCCTTACATTGCCATTAACCTAGTGAGGAATTGAGCCATCAACTTATTATTTTTTTTGTGGGTAAACATCTTTGATTGATGATTTGCTAGAACTTGCTTTGAAATGCATTTTAAGATTGCATAAAAATTTCAATTAGGCATCAAGATGATTAAGGCAATTAGGTGAACCCACTTTGGCTTAAAAAGACCAACCATATCTTTAACCTTAGTTAGCCAATTTTGAGCCTATTTTATTTTTTCTTTTCTTTCTTTTTCACAACACCATTAGCTTGAACCTTGTTGTTTAACTCTTATCATTTCATTAGGTCGAGAGCATTTTAAGAGCGTTTATGACCGAGTGTTGTGTTGAATTAAGTGTGGGGTTAAATTTAGTAGGTTTAATATTGCAAAGCAAAATAATAAAAATAAAAGAAAATTAATATATATATATATAATAATAATAAGAATAATTGTTGTTCTTGTTGGAAAGGTTGGAATAAGTTGGGAATATCATTGCAATATTTAATTAGTGAGTTCTATTGAAAAGCTCTTTAATGTCAAGGGGTAGATGAGAGGAAGGTGTTTTGGAATTGTTGGGGTATATATGTATAAATGGTCAATTCATTCTTGAAGTGCTCTTGAACTTAATGATTAAGCTCACATTTCCTAAATATCATGCCTTTACCTTAGCCCCATTACAACCCAATAAAGACCTTTTGATTGATGCTTGATTGTAATTTTGTGGTGGAGATTTGATTGATAAGCAAGCCTATGGCAATAATCTTTCATTGATTGTTATGAGTGTAAACACCACCATGATCAAACACTTGTAAGAGTTGGTGAGGGAGTGACAACATTGGTTATGCATGGAAAGCCACTTAATTGCATTGGTGTCGATTTTGTTTGATTTGATATTGATTAAGGATTTAGGGATAGGGAAGTCTTGATGCATCTTTATAACTCTTGAACTTAACAAAATTTATCTTGTTAGTGTGTTTTGATTTTAGCTTTGCTTGGGGACAAGCAAGGAATTAAGTGTGGGGTAGTTGTTTAGATCATTTTTATACTAGTTTTTAGTGTGATTTTTATATGTTTTTAGTTAATGTTTTGATTGATTTTTGTTTTAAGTTTGTTTAAAGTGTTTGTTTTAGGTTTAAGTACAAAAACACCCTTGGAAGATCAAAACAATGCAGGAAAAGCATGAACCAAGCAAGACTTGGCCAAGCCAAATCAAGCTTGGCCGTGTCCCTCAAACAATGATGATGGTAGAGCTTGACACGGCCAAGCTTGTGGCCATGTCTCATTCAAGGAGCAAAACAAAGACCAAAGCAAAGAAAGGGCAAAAAGAAGGAAGCAGGAAGAGACACACTCAATGACACGGCCAAGCCAAACTTTAAACTTCTGCATTTAAATAACTTATCAATCAAGCTATTACGAACTACACCTTCTTTGGGAAACGACCTTGAGGCAATCACCTTTGCTACAACTACCTCGTATACTTGTGAGTGACGCTTGTAGTAGTACTTATTCGAGCACAACACAAGCCTTCAAGCTAAGCCAATTCAAGGACAAGCCCTCAAATAGAAATTCAAACCTAAGATCGAATCTTCCAAAGTTGGTTAAGCCTCCCAAACTATGCTAATTTGAGGACAAGACCTCCAAAATAATTCAAACCTAGCTTAAGGCCAAGCCCTCTCAAGCAAGCTATCCTTGAGCCAAGCCCTCTAAGACAATTCAAAGGGCACGGGCACACCTAAGGCCAAGCCCTTTTATCAAAGTCAAAATCGGAGTCATGAGCCAAGCCCGTCCAAAGAAAACTTGAGGCTAGAGGCCTACCAAGAAAATTCCAACTTACCATAGGACAAGTCCTCTATGAGCAATTCAAATGTAGATTGACTGAACCATGGTCAAATTCCTCATTGAAAGATTAAAACTAGCCATAATTGCTAAAACTTCACCAAAGCACCTTTAGTCTTGCCAAAATTGAATCAACTATGCATACTTAGTAGCTAAATAGACATACTTTCAATTTAGGGGCATCCCCTAGATCTTGAATACTGTCATCCAAAAGTTTAGGTTTTAATTTACCTAATATCCTTATTTTTATTCCTAACCAAACTTAGGATTGTCCCTTACTATCATTTTAATTAAGAGCCCTAAAATCCAGTTTTCAACCTATTGTAGGTTAACAACCTAGAGCACAACTAGGGTTAGCACCTTAGAAAAGTCATCTTAAGCAAAAACCCTAAATTTATCATTTTAGGTTAAAAGCCTTAGAATCCAATTTGAAATACATTCGGTGGAAGTGCCCTAGAACTCAAACCTCGATTCAGTAACCAAGATGGCGACATCATCATAGAACAATTAGCATAAGACCATAAACCAATTGGCAGTTTAAGCATCTTAGGTATAGGTTTACATAGACATTTTAGGTCAAACCTAGAAAGGGCCTTATTTTACCCCTTTTAAGGTAGGTTTACATAGACATTTTAGGTTAAACCTAGAATGGGCCTTCCCTTACCCCATTAGGGTAGGTCTACATAGACATTTTAGGTTAAACGTAGAATGGGTCTTCCTTTACCCCTTTAGGATAGGTTTATATAGATATCTTAGGTTAAACCTAGAATGAGCCTTCCCTTTTCCCCCTTTAAGGTAGGTTTACATGGACATCTTAGGTCAAAACCTAAGATGGGCCTTCCTTACCCCATTAGGATAGGTTTACATAGACATTCTAAGACAAACGTAGAATGGACCATCCTAAATATCCTAAAGCGAACAATCATCTCATTATATAGCATGACATGGAATCAATGTCATAGTGCTCACAACATCATAGTTAGTTTTCAAACAAAGAAACCATGATGGAGGACAGCTATGAACCCCTAATCTTGCACCTAAATTAGGGTGAAGATGGGCATGGTTCCAATAAAATTGGAATCGCACGAGTTAGAATTGGGGCAGGCTCGAACGGGCCTCGAAAATCCTTAATTTTGTCCATGAGAAAAAATCCTCAATTTTGACCGCTAATGAAAGCCCATGTACTAACGAATCAAATTCAACTTGAATCACAAGAATCAGAGGCCAAACGAGCCAAAAATAGAAAAAAATAGTCCTTGGCACTCGCGGTAGCTGCAATGGTCGCGGATGGACTGCAGCATGCGGCCAATTTGCTGTACACATGGCTCATCAGATGCGCGTGCGGCCTGGGGTGATTATGGTCCGATTGTTTTCTATTTTTCACTATAAATTGAGGTTTTATCCTCCAAAATAGGGATCATAAGTTTTTCATGCCAAAACTCTGTCAAAATTAATTTCGACACCAAAACACAATAAAATTCATCTTAGATCAATTTAATCAAGTTAAATTTGATTCTCTTATAATTTTTGAACTCGAATTTATGTTGGCATCTATTTCAACTGTATATCAAAAGGAAATGGCCAATCAAGGTATAAATTTCCTCACCTTACTATTGTCCATTCGGTAATTTAAATTAACTATAAATTAGTTAATTAAGTCCTTTGAAATCAAGACACGAGCTACTTACCTCTGATTCCTATTCAAACAGGATAAATCGACACACTTGGAATATCACCCTAAGTGGTGAACTCAAATTTTAACAACTAACCATCCCCTAATTTGGATCTTTCCTTTTGCTTTTATCTATTCTTTAATTTTTTTTTTATTTTTAATCTTTGTGGCCTCTTTGCAAGTTTTGTTAAAACATTACAAAGGGAATACTTTTGTGGTTATGATTATTTTCTCATATTTTATCTTTCTTTTTGAGTTCATTATTTTAATTAGGACTTGTGCTTAACCTAGAATCCATAAGGGTTAGAGTTGGAGCTCCCCTGGAATTGCTATTTTAGAGGCATTGTAATAGTTATTTACTTATCATTGCATTAATATACTCTGTCATTCATAATCAATGAGACAATACTCATGAAAAATGCATTTTTCTAAAAACTCATTTAAAGGAATTTGAGAATCAATCAAAGGGAAATAAAAGAATCATTTTCTTTAAAATATGGTTTAGAAATTCATTTAAATGGCGTAAACTAAATCAAGTTTTTCCTTTATTTTTCTCATACAAAAATAAACTAAGGTGGTGACTCTCCAATTTTAGCCTTTCAAAATAAAGGCTAACAATCTTTTTCAAAATAAAAGGAGAGTCTTCTTTTCAGAATAAAAGATGATTTTAAACCCACACTTACTAAATCGATCAGAGACTATATGCAGAGATATCGTGTACAACTTAGCCCCCAAGAGAGCATTTTTAGCCTCCTCATTGGTGGACCGAGACCCGGTGCTCGGGCGAAGCCTCACACTATCTGATGTCAGGTAGCAATAGTATAATATGAAGTCTTCTCCAAGTTGGTTTTAGTTGCTAGGAGTGTGGAGAAGGCTTAGGAGGTTGCAGTTTCATAAAAAAAGTAAGGGTAAAACACCTCTGTTTGAAGCAGAGTCATCATCCCATAAGAGAGGGTGAAGGAATCCTCCACTGAGATTTGGCAGGAGCCAGAGGCAATCTAGTAGGTCATTTCAGCTGAGGCGGAGGCCTACATCATTAATTACTAGTACCCCTACACCCTCTTTTCAGAAATCTATTCCACCTGTTTGTACCCAGTATGGTAGGATGCACAGGGTTGTTTGTTAGAGGGCTAGTATAGGAGGTTGCTTTAGATGTAGATCTAGAGATCATTATGTGAGAGATTACCCAGAGCCGCCAGTAGCTAGACAAACAGAGATTGTTGTGTCCAAGCCTAGTGGTAGAGGAGGTAAAGATTGCTGAGGTGGTTGAGCATGACCTAGTAAGAGAGAGGAGTCTGTATCAATGGGTAAACCAGAGGAGGCTAGAACTT
Organism: Garcia nutans; assembly: GCA_947685225.1. NCBI lineage: Eukaryota > Viridiplantae > Streptophyta > Magnoliopsida > Malpighiales > Euphorbiaceae > Garcia > Garcia nutans. The sequence goes on along the minus strand of CANTUV010000024.1, from coordinate 5,281,674 downwards.
TACAGAGGGTTTATGTGATGCAATGGAAGCAAAATGCCTCAGATATCATTGTTGATAAATTCTCTTTATTTGATATTACTATTCATGCATTGATTGATACTGGATCGACTCATTCATATATCAGTAAATCTATTATGCATGTTGATGATTTGCATTCTGAGCCTTTAGAGTATGATGTGTTAGTCAATAATTATTTAGGGCATAGTATAGTTGTCAGTAGAGTGTACTGAGATTATCCTGTATTGAAATGCCATTTAGAGATTATGATATCATTTTGGTGATAAATTGACTATCTAGACATCAGGTTGTTATAGATTGTTAGTAGAAGTGTGTTACTCTGAAAATAAGAGATGGAAAGGAGGTTGTGATTTCAAGTGAGCAAAGACACCTCTTATCTAATTTTATTCTAGTTATTTTAGCTAGAAGGATGGTTTGAAAGGGGTGTGAAGCTTACTTGGCTCATGTGATGGATATTACAACTGAGAGGCCTAATCTTGATAACATTCCTATAGTTTTAGAGTTTTTGATATGTTTCCATATGTGTTACCAGGGCTACCTCCTAGGAGAGAAGTGGAGTTTGGTATTAAATGTGATACTGAGCACTACACCTATTTATATTACTCTTTATCGAATGGCACCTACATAATTGAAAGAGTTAAAGGTGCAGTTACAGAAGTTGCTGGATAAAGGATTTATTGGCCCTAGTGTGTCACCTTGGGGAGAACATGTTCTATTTGTTAAGAAGAAGGATGGCACCTTGCAGTTATGTATTGATTATCGCCAGTTGAATAAAATGAACATTAAGAATAAGTACATGTTGCCTCACATTGATGACCACTTTGATCAGTTAAAGGGGGCAACTATATTCTTTAATATTGGTTTGAGATCTGGGTACTACCATTTGGGGTTAATGAAGCAGATGTACCTAAGACTGCTTTTTTCACAAGATATGGCCATTATGAGTTTTTGATGATGCCATTTGGAATGAAGAATACACCAGCAACTTTTATGGATTTAATGAACTAGATCTTCAGGCCATACTTAGAACAGTTTGTGGTGGTATTTATTGATGATGTACTTATTTTCTCACACAACATGGATGATCATGATAGGCACCTATGGATTATACTGCAAACTGTAAGGGAGAAATAACTATAAGCTAAATTGTCCAAAAGTGAATTTTGGCTTGATAAAGTTGCTTTTCTTGGACATGTGGTAATAATAGATGGTATCGAGGTTGATCTGAGTAAGGTTGAGGCAATTTTGAATTGGAATTCACAAAAAAATGTGACAGAAGTAAGGAGTTTCTTGGGTTTGGCTGGTTATTATCATCAATTTATGGAAAAATTTTGTATGATAGCTATGCTACTTACTAGGTTACTTCATAAAGATGTGAAGTCTGTGTGGATTGATTGGTATCAATTAAGTATTAATTAGTTGAAAGAGATGTTGACTCAAGCTTCTATTCTTACCTTACCTAGAGAAGATAAGCGATATGTAATTTACAGTGATGTTTCATATGATGATCTAGGGTGTTTTTAATGTAGGAGGGCAAAGCTATTGCCTATGCATCCAGACAGTTGAAACATTATGAGTTAAACTATTTGACATATGATTTGGAGTTGGTAGAGATGGTGTTTGCTTTAAAGATTTTGCAATACTATTTGTATGGAAAGAAATATTTCATTTACACATATCATTATAGTTTGAAGTATTTAGGCATTCAAAATGAGATGAACCTTAGACAGAGACAATTGTTGGAGTTGATTAATTATTATGATTGCTTAATTAACTATCACCCCTGTGAGTGGGGATTTTAGCCCCCACTCCCATGTGAAATGGTTCTTGCGATTTCGGCACTGTTAGGTTCAGGGCCTTAGAGAACACAGACCTGGATCCAGAGAAAATGGAGCCGCCACTCGGATGGGTTGAGAAAAAGAAATGGGTGGATGACTGTAACAAACCCCAAATTTATTAGCTGGGCCTAGCTTACGACCCAGTCTTTTCACCAACCCAGTCTGTAGGTGTAATATCCCAAAGATACCCTAAAATTTTGGAAATGCTTATTGTTGTAATGGAATTAAATATAAAGTGTATATTTGATTAAGTGAAAAGAAAAAAAGAAGGAGTGTGTATATGTTGTATATATAGAGATATATACAATATATACAAGTCCACAAGTAGAGTTGGTCAAATGATATATTTAATTATATAAAATAGATATTAATTGTGAGTGGAAGATGATATTTGACATTTATAATATTATAATATATTAATACTTGGTTGAGATTAAAGAGGGCAATTTTGTGGTTAAGAGAAGTGATTTGTTTTGACTTGAGGATAACTATCTTCATCTTCTTCTTTCTTCTCCAATAGGCCGGTCATCACCATTGCCAAAGGGAAAGAGAGGTTTTGTTGATTCCTAACTCAAGCAATTGAAGGATTTCAAATGATCAGGTTGGAGTTTTAAGGATTTTCTTCACTTTTGGTAAGTTTCCAACTTGTTTCTTTGATTTCTTTTGAGTTTGTGTATTTGAGTTTGGTTGATGGTTTATTTTGGTGTGTTTGAGGTTGTGTTGTCTATTTAACTTTGATTTTTGTGTTGGTTTGAAGAAAATGTTAAGTTTGGTAAAGAAAACAAGAGTTGTGGATTGTGTATGTGTTGAGTTGTAAAATATGGTTGTGATTGTGTTTTGATGCATGTAATTGAGTTGTTTTGATGTTATACAAGTTTATTATGGTATTTTGATGGTTTTGGTTAAGTTTGTTTCAAGTGGAAAAGGGTAAAAGAAAGATGATTGTTGGATGGGGCATTTTTGGTGTCGATTTCAGGCTTTTGGCCTGACACACCCAATAAAATGGCCATGTCTTTGGGCATGTCGTTAGTTCTATTTTTTGGGTTGTTGACACATCCAGTGACACGCCCATGTTACTGAGCATGTCACAACTTCTGTGTAGTAGTAGTATTGACACGTCCAATGACACGCCCATGTCACTGAGCATGTCATAGCTACTGTATTGTTGGTGGATTGACACGTCCAGTGGCATGCCCATGTCACTGAGTGTGTCATAGCTTCTATGTTGGAGGAGAATTGACACGTGCAGTGACACGCCCATGTCACTGAGCATGTCAAAGCTTCTATGTTGTGGGTTTAGGGCACAATCAGGGACACGTCCATGTTGTTGAGCGTGTCAAGTGTAGAGTTTGCCCTAGGTAGTTTTTATTCTTATTTTCATATGTGTATCACTAAGTGAGTATGTACAATCACATTTGGATTAGGTTATAAAGTGATTTGAGGTAACTAATCCAAGTGTTGAAGGATTCTTAGAAGAGGAGGTTGATAGAGTGGTGTTGTTGCTCTTAGAGGTAAGTACAAACCTTACATGATTGCATACATTTACATGACTTTGAGACTTAATACATTTGGTTGGAAAATGTGTTAAGTTACCTACTATATTGTTGATATATGAGAATGGTAATATGAGTTGCATTATGTAAACTATGTGAAATATATGTTGAGGATTCAATATGTATGAATAATGTAATTTGTTATGTATACCGTAATGATGATATGTGAATTCATTGGTGATGGTTACAATGATGTAAATGAAATAGTTAGGGCATTGTGCCTAGATGATCATGAGAAAATGATAATGGATTTGATAATGAAATAATGAAAGAATTGTGTGCCTTGTATGTTATTCAATTTTCAAAGTTTTGCATTTAGTGGCATGCCTATGAAGTAACAGTCCCTTGAAGCTAGGTTGGGCTTGGTCCTTGAAGCTAGGTTGGGTTGATGCTGAGCTCCCCTTGAAGCTTGGTTGGGCCTAGTCCTTGAAGCCTAGTTGGGATGTTACATATGAGGTAATCCTCATTGTGATAATGATTCACCTTCGGGCTAGATAAATGTGATTATTGAACCAAAGCAGTAACTCTGAAATTTGAATGGCATATTAGTTTCTTTTGGGCCCATGCTTGTCTTTGCCTTAATGCGAATTATGAATGATGAAACAATTGAACAATATAATGAGATTTAATGTTATGAAATATGATATCCTTGTATATTGTTTACAATTCTTAAAAGTTTGACATTTGCATTACATTGGAATCATATTGTTATCAAGGATTGTACCACTAAGCTTTTGGCTTAGCACTATTGTGATTTATTGCGCATGTGAAAGGGTAGATTCGGTTGAGCCAGAGAGTTCAGCTAGACTGAGTTGAGTCTAGGCTTGTGATCCCTTTTGAAGTGTTGATTTTGGACTTCAAGATCAGAAACGAACTGCCAGCATGTATAAACTCTATATTTTTGTAAATATTGATTTTAATGTATATGTATGTATATTCCGCTACATTTTTCACTGTTTATTAAATAAATATTTTGGATAAATTTTTAAGTAATGTAGTTTTATATATATATGTATTTTAACAAGGGATGTTTCATCTATTACTTTCTATAATATAAGTTAAATGTTTTAAATTTACTCAGATTGATTGATAATGCTTTGATGTTTAAGTCAAAAGATTTGATTGTTGAAAATAGACTGTGACATTCTTATATCCTCTATACTTATATCACATATAGTGTGTATATGTGGTGTATGTATATTAGGTATAGGGGTGTTACAGTAGGGGTCCGCCACAGCACTCGTTCACCTCACGGCTCCTGAGCAGAATTTGTTTATTTGGCCTCAAATGAGGTTGCCTCCTTCATTCAAACACGCGACCTCCCACTTAAGAGAGAACCGAGAGCTGAATGAGTACCATTTCACCAGCTGAAGAAATGGTACTCATTCAGCTCGCGGTTCTCTCTTATGTGGGAGGTCACGTGTTCGAATGAGGGAGGCGACCTCATTTGAGGCCAAATAAACAAATTCTGCTCTGGAGCCGTGAGGTGAACGAGTACTGTGGCGGACCCCTACAGACTGGGCTGGTGAAAAGACTGAGTCGTAAGCCAGGCCCAGCTGATAAATCTAGGGCTCATTATAGTTAAAAAGGAAATAAATGTAACACCCTTATACCATATATACGAACAATACATATTTTCAGCATATGTAAAATATGCATATATGGTACAAAAATGTCACAGACTAGTTTAATAATTTTTTTTAACATTTGAAATTTAGAATTTCAAATACTAAATATATAAAATTAAATAGTATATAAATATTCTTTACTTGTTATAGCAACCCGAAATAACATTTTATATAAAAATCTCTGGAAAAAATTCGCCAGAGTTTTGTCTATAATTTGGACATTCCCAAAATTCAGCAAAACACAACCTGCAAAAACAAATACTCCTAATAAAATCAATTCACCAATACTTCTCAATTTTTCCATATTTTCTCAAAATACTTATATATAGGTATATATATTAACAACACATATAAGATCCCATCCTAACTAAATTATTCAAAACATTCTTTACAATTTACATTATACACTTCAAAAATATATCTTAACGTATATAATATCAAAATATACTATAATATCAAATATCTACATGCTGGCAACTGGCTCTGATCTTGATGTACCTAAGAATAACTCTTCAAACTCAATAAATACAAACCTAGACCTGAACAGGTCTAATAGAACTCTCCGACTCTACCAAAACGTCCATGTCATGAATTATAATCTCGCTAAGCCGAAGCCTAATAGTACAAACTTTGATAATAATAAAAATATAAAGTAATGCCAATGCAAAATGCTTATGAACACCACATCATTCCATTTTCTCATACTCTTCAATTATTTCACAATCCACAATTCACATATAAACAAATACAAACATGAGGCCAAAGACAACTAATATGCTATTCAAATTCTAGAGTTACTGTTTTGTCTATAATGACACCCTGTGTCTAGCCTCGTAGGCAACATATCCATGGATAATCCAACTAGATCTGAGCTTACGACCCAGTCTTTTCACTCAGTCTAGCTTCAAGGATTTGTTTTTGAGGCTTACGACCCGGTCTTTTCACTCCAAAAATATCATATTTATCAGCTGGGCCTAGCTAACAACCCGGTCTTTTTACCACCCCATCGTTTTGCCCGTAAGCAATCATAAGCATGCCGCTAATCACAAAACTCTAAAAATTGAATAACATACTAGACACACAATTTATTCATATTTATCATTATTAATCTCTTTCTCATTTTCACATATTCAATCTAGGCACATTGTATTATTTTCATATTTTTTTCTAACTTTTCTCATTTTTCACATCTTTCTCGTATTTCTCACTTTTCTCATTTTTTATCAATATCAATTCATTTCATTATAACACATATCTCATTTTTTCATTCACAACACATTACTATGGGTATTTCCACATAATATACATATTTCACATTTTACACAATTTAGCCATTATCAATGGCTTTTCACAATGCATTTAACACATATATGACATTACAAATGTCATAGCACAATATACATACATAACCAATGTATCAAGCAGCTTAACACATTTTCCAACCAAAATGTGTTAAGCCCAAATGTCTTGCAAACATAACCAATATATAATCAAAGTTTGCACTTACCTCAAATAGCAACCAAAATAATCTTAAAACTCTCACCAACCTTCTCTTCCAAGATGTCCTTCAATACTTGGATCGGCCAAACTACTTTCTCTCAATGCCTATATCAAATTTGATCATAAATAATCATTTAATATCACATTTTAAGGCATTCTCAACATCAAACCTTAATTTAACAACACTCCTAAAAAATTTAAAAAATTAAGTCTTTCCTTACTTTAACTTAGTAAATCCATATTAACCCATTAAATTATTGTTTTGAGTTTATTTATATCATTTGAAACACATTTTAACATGTTTAAACCATTTACATTAATTAACCCTATGCTTATGTTAAAAACCCTAAAATGACATAACCTTCACCATTGAAGGATCTCCTGTCAAATCCGTAATTTTGGAGAAATAAAATTATATATGCTCAATATATATATCTAGAGTATATATAACATATACATAAGGTATATTAATTGTATATGTTGGATTAATACATTACATACTTAATATTTAATACACATATAAGGTACATTTGATGTGTATATAAGATACACATTACTTGTGCATATGTGTAATATCCCAAATTTTTAAAAAGTTCTAATTTTTAGAAATTTTATAAAATAAATTATAATTTAAATGGATAAATTAAATTAATGATTTTAAATGAAAAATGAAGGGGTTTTAAATGAAAAAGTGGAACATATATGTAAAATATACATAACATATAAAAGTCAATACTTTTTAAAAAAAGTCAAAGTAAAAGGGTATTTTGGTAATTAAATCTTAGAAATTTATAATTAATAAAATAATTCAAAAATAAATAATTTTGGATGGAAGATAATATTTTGATATTTTAATTAATTAAATAAATAAATAATTAAAAATATATTAAAATAATAATATATATTAGGTTGAAAATGTGAGTGGGAGGAAAGAGAAAATCATTTTTTTTTTCATCTTCTTCTTCTTCTTTCCTTCAAGGATGACTTTCATGGCTTCAAGAGAGGGATTTTCTTCTTTCAAACTCATTTAATTGAAATATTTACAAAGTTTCAAGTGGATTTTTAAGGTTTTCCTCTTTAATTAGTAAGTTTACTCACTTTTTCTTTGGATTTCCATGAAAGTTTGAATATGTGTGTTTTGGATTTTTGAATTTAATTATCTATTTGGATATGGATGAGGTTATTTTAAGTGATTAACAATGATTTTAAGGTTAGATTTAAGAAATGGTTCAATTTAAGTTGAGTTTGGTGAAGAGAGAGAATTTAGGGTTATGGAACATTTCAGTTTTTGAAATCATGAGTTTTAATTGTGTAAATTTGTTCCAAATGTGTTGTTTTGATGCATAATCAAGGATTTTAAAATCAAATGATGGATTTAGTTAAGTTTGGATAGAGTTTGAAGATGTTAGTATTGATTTAGGGTTTTGGAAAAGTGAATTTTCAGAGAATGATTAATTGTTTGATTTTAATGCTTAAATCATGTTATTTAGTGTTATAAGTGGTGGAAATAAGATTGAAATGATAATTGGATTGAGTTAGAATGGAGATCCTTCAATGGTGAAGGTTATGCCATTTTAGGGTTTTGAACATAAGCATGTGGTTAATTAATGTAATTGGTTTAAACATGCTAAAACATGTTTCTAATGATATTAATAAACTTAAAACACTAATTTAAATGGCTTGATATGGATTTTCAAAGTTAAAGTGAGGTGAAGCTTAATTTTGGGATTTGGTTTAGAGTGATGTTTAATTATGGTTTGAGAATACCATAGAATGCGATATTAAATGATTATGTATGATCACATTTGGTATAGGCATTGAGGGAGGTTGATTTGCTTCATCCAAGTGGTGAAGTGCAAGTTGGAAGGATAGGATTGGAGGTTGTGTTAAGCTTGCTTTGGGTTGCTAGTGGAGGTATGTACAAACTTTGAATATATTGTTTATATTTGCATGACATTTGGGCTTAACAAATTTTGGTTGGAAAATGCGTTAAGTTACTTGGTTCATTGATTGAGTATGAATAATGTGCTATGACATTTGTAATGTCATATATGTGTTAAATGCATTGTGAAAAGCCATTGATAATGGCTAAATTGTGTAGAATGTGAAATATGTATATTATGTGAAAATATCCAAAGTAATTGGGTAATGTGTTGTGAATGAAAAATGAGAAATGTGGAATAGTGAAATGAATTGATATTGATAAAAATGAGAAAATGAGAAAAGTGAGAAAAATGAGAAAGATGTGAAAAATGAGAAAAATGTGAAAATAAGGCAATGTGCCTAGATTGAAAATGTGACAATGAGAAAGAAATTAAAAAGTGAGAAAAATATGATATAATAAGGCAATGTACCTAGTTTGATCATGAGAAAATGAGAAAAGTTTTGATAAAGGAATTATGAAAGAATTTGATAATTAGAAATATGAATAAATTGTGTGCCTTGTATGTTATTCAATTTTCAGAGTTCTGGGTTTAGCAGCATGCCTATGATTGCCTACGGGCTAAACACTGGAATGGTGAAAAGACTGGGTCGTAAGCCAGGCCAGCTGATAAATATGATGATTTTGGGGTGAAAAAACTGGGTCGTAACCCTCAAAAACTGTAGCAGTCTAGCCAGGTTGAGGACCAAGATACTGGGGCCTAAGGGTCTAGCCGGATTGAGGTCCAAGAGACTATGGCTGTTACATTATCCATGGATATATTGCCTACGAGGCTAGACACATGGTGTCATTATGGACCAAAGTAGTAACTCTAAAATTTGAATAGCATATTAGATCCTTTTTGGGCCCATGTTTGTCTTTGCTTTAATGTGAATTATGAATTGTGATACAATTGAGCAATATAATGCTATGAGTTGTGATTATGAAATATATGAAAAATATAATAAAGTAGAATGATGTGACATCTATATGCATTGTGCATTGGCATTGCATTGAGTTTTATTGTTATTATCAAAGTTTGTACCACTAGGCTTCGGCTTAGCGCGATTGTAATTCGTCGCGTAGGTGTCATGGATGATTTGGTAGAGCCGGAGAGTTCTACTAGACCTAGTCGGGTCTAGGTTTGTATTTATTGAGCTTGAAGAGTTGTTTTTGGGTACATCAAGATCGGAGCCAGTTGCCAGCATGTAGATATTTGATATTACAATGTATTTTGATATTATATATGTTATGATATGTTTTTGGAAGTATATAATGTAAATTGTAAAAAATGTTTTGAATATTTTATTCAGATGAGATTTTATATGTGTTGTTAATTTATATATCTATATATAATTATTTTGAGAAAATATGGAGAAATTGAGAAGTATTGGTGAAATGGTGAATTAATTTTTATTGGGAGTGTTTGCTTTATGCAGGCTGTATTTTGCTGAATTTGGAAAATGTTCAAATTACAAACAAAACTCTGACGAATTTTTTCCAGAGATTTTCATATAAAATATTTATTTTGGATTCCTATAACAAGCAAAGAATATTTTTATACTATTTATTTTATATATTAGTATTTGAAATCTTAAAATAGAAATGTAAAATTTTTTATTAAATTGGTCTGTAAAATTTTTATATCGTATATGCATATTTTACATATGCTAAAAATATGTATTGTACATATATAGGGTATAAGGGTGTTACATTTATTTTGGTATTAGAGCTTAGGTTTGAGATTCTCGACCTAGGTGGGTTGTTAGAGAGAGAAAATTGAAATTTTAAAAAAATAATTTTCAATTGTGATGCATGTATTGGCACTGGCAATTTATCTTATCACTGATGTGGCAATATCCATTTGATATAATGGATATGAGTTGAGATGGTGTCTGGGTTGCATAGATCAGAGTGGCACAGTGGAAGCGTCATTCTAGAGATTATGGATTAAGAATTTTTAGAACTTTTATTTGAAATTTAAAATTCATAGCTGATTCAATTGAAGAATAAATGAAATTAGAAAAACAATCTAGGAAATGATTTAGGATATAAAAATAAAAAGTTTGAGAAATGTGCATGATAGTTACATGAAATTTTATAGGTGTGCTGCAAAGTGATATTGTCTGAATTTTTGGACAAATCTAGAAATGTTGGATGAGTTTAAACATTTAATAGAAATGTTTTCTATATGTTAGAATCCAATGTATAAAATTTTATAAATTTTAAAGATGGATCTGTAATTAAGAAAAATAGAAGGACACAGATTGTTGGAGTAATTCCAGCAACTCAGAATATGTAGAAATTGAGAAAAACTAAATTTAGAAACTATGGTAAACCAACCCAGAAAAATCTAAAAATTTATGCAAAATATCATATGTATTCCTATAACATATGGTTAAAATTTCATGTATTGTTATTAAGGTTTGGTACATGAAAAAAATGGACAATCGGGTGCTGCCAAAGAAATTATTAAAGAGACAGATTTTTTGATTTTGGAAGATTTAATTTTTAAATATATTAAATCAGCTCGAAAAAATCTAAAACTTTAAATATAAGTCTATATATGTGTCAAGTGCACATGGATAAAATTTTACAAGCTTTTATAAAGAATTGGTAAGGAATATAAAAATTGAAAATGAGATTGACATGAAACTGAGGAAGTCATGCAGTTTTGTGTAAGTAATAAATTAATTTTATGAGACAAATGAATGAAGAAAATTATAAAAATTTATATGCATATGGGTATAATTATAGGAGGAATATGGAGTTTTTAATAATTTGCAACAAAAAGTTCATAATTAAAATCAAAGAGTGAGATCATATATGATAGCGAAATATTTATTATGGTATAATGATACATGATTTAGGCTTGTGTAAAATTAAAGTATCTAAATGGATGATGTTTTTCACGACCCAATTTGTATATATGTACAGTACATCCATGTATAGTACATCCGCGTACAGTAAGAGGAGCAATCTCGAGAAATTACCAAAGAACACGAAGTGAAAGGAAGCTCTATAGGACAAAAAGGACCTAACTAAAAAGATTGTAAAGTTTTGTGGAGGTGACCGTAATTAACAAAAGTTGTTCTGAAGGTCCTTAATAGTGCCCATAATAGACTTTAAGGATGAAAAGTAGAGAAAAATCAGGTTGAAGCGGAACACCATAGTTTTTCCCGAAAACGCACAGTTTGCGAGATACAATGGATTCTCGACTAAGGGTATTTTCGTCATTCTTGTGATCATAAATTATACACTGGAAAACAAGACACGTAAAGGTATCCGAAGTAAATGGAAGGACTCCGCAGTGATTGATGTTGAAGAACGAACCTAAGTGGAGACCCAAATCACATAAGGACCTAAAGGGAATTTTTACAAAAGTCAAGGGCATGAGCGTAATTTTTATAAATTAGATCAAAATCAAGAATGAATGTCGAAAATGGAAACTAGAGGTTGAAAGAAGGAGAACGGTACATTTTACGCGTCGTAAAGCCACCCGGTTAGGAAGAAAAGGTAAAACCTTCAATTGAAGGGTATTTTGGTCTTTTCACTTTCACTCAAGCACCAAGTGGGACATGTATGATAATTTAAGGACCATTTTGGTAATTTTCCAAGGAGGGAAACATGGCACCATCCTAGTTAAAGACACTTTTGTGGTGGTTAAATCTTAACCCTCCAAAAACACATGGCACCATCCTAGTTAAAGACACTTTTGTGGTGGTTAAATCTTAACCCTCCAAAAAAAACACATGGCACCATCCTAGTTAAAGACACTTTTGTGGTGGTTAAATCTTAACCCTCCAAAATGAAATTAATTAAATAAATCAAAAATCATAAGTATAAAAGGGAGAGAATGAACATTTATGAACAAAAGAAAAAAAGAAGAACTCCTCCATTTTAGAAGAGCTCGGCCGAACCACCAAAGAAGGAGAAGAGGAAGCTTTTTCACACTTTCAACTTGGATTTTCAAAGGAAAAAGCCTAATTTTAGGGTAAGGAATTCAATTCTAGTATCAATTTATTCATTTAGTTGATGTTTCTTAAGTTACCATCAAAAGAAAGATTGGGAAGAATATGGAAAAGTTAAGAAAGTGAAGAGAAATTAGATTAAATGATCCATACATGTAGAAGTGATGAATAAATGGTAATTAGTAGCTTTAGATAGAAAGAATCAAGGCTTAAATATATGGTTTTTATAATGTTCTTATTATGGAAGTTATGAAAATTATAGGAAATCAAAGGGATAAAGAATAAGAAGGGAAGAAAGAATAGGACAAGCAAGGGATAAAGCAAATAAACAAGGTTTGGTACTTAAATCATTACCTTTTCAATTAATTCATATATTTTGCATTATGGAACTTTTGAAATTTCTTTGAAATGATGCCATTATGTGTGGTAAATATGTGGGAAAGTACTCTTGAACCATTTGTAATCAATTGATTGTGAAAAGAATGAAAACAAAACAAACTAGCTAAATTTGCTCAATTATTCATAAACTTTGATGAACTTTTAATCACCCCTTTGGGTTGATTTTTGAAAGAGGGACCCTTAGTCCTTCAATGGTATCACAAAAGGAGTCTAAAAATCAATTTTTCAAGAAAAAAATGAATTCTCCTCAAGTTTTGAAAATTGGGCCGAATGGTCCCTTTTGGGCACCATTCTGCAGCTTTCATTTTGGGCAGTTCGTTGAAGGGGCAAACGAAGAAATTTTTTGACAAAATTTTACATGCATTTAGTTAACTTATGAAAGAGTTTTCCTGCAAAAATTCCGCCAAAAATAAGTTTGTTTACTTGGTCACAACTGTTGCCAAAGTTGACTGATTTTCAACAGTAAAAACATATTTTACCATTTAGTTGTCGCGAGCCATTGTGTTGCTGAGTTAGGCGCCGCGCCACTATTCATTTGGTCATTTTTCTAAATGTATTAAAACTTGAATATTATGATATGGATTGATGTTAAATCATATAAAATGACATGAAGGAGAATTGGAAATGATCAGAAAGTCATCATGACAAGCTATTCCGACAATTCATGCCTTATGGCAAAATCATGGCTTATTGAATATCATATGCATCATACTATTATTGCAGTACTGCTCATGACATGACATGATATTCCGGCTGAAGGCCGATGATTACAATGACATGATTAATGATTCAATGAACAATGGCTATTAGCACATGTGCAAGAATTATGATGAAGGATGATGGAATATGCACCATTACGCATTTGCAGCATGACGCATATCATCCTGTAATATCTCACCATGACGAGATATATTTATCATGACCCGTGCCTTATACATTGATGTTCTATTAAACCAGTAGAGCAACCAAAATGATAAAAGCAAGAAAATGATTTAAATTCAAATTATTCAGTCAAGCCTTTTTAACTTCTGTGTTTTGTATTTATTCCTTTCAATTATTTAAAGTATATAAATGTATGTTCAAGTCATTCTTTCATTTTATTTATTTATTGCAATGATTTAAGTACCCACTAAGCAATTGCTTAGCGAGTTTAGTTTCCCTCTAAACTCGTAGGTTAAACGAGGAGACGAGATTGCAGCATGTCCTGCGCAGCTGGCCTTGACTACTACTTTGGGTAGGAGTTTGGATATGATTGATTGTAGCAATATGGCATGTACATAAGCTTGTATGATCTAGCAAATAAATGTATTATACTGAAAAGCTAGAACACGTACACTACTAGTAATCTAATAAATCTTATTTGGATTTAGCACTTATGTATGCAAGTATAGAAGTGTAAAGTTTTAGTGCAGGATTTGGTGGAGGATATAAGGGTGATGAATATAGAAGTGTTTGAGGAGTGTTGCGATTGTTTGATTGAGATCAAAATTGTTTTCAAAAATAAAAAAAATTATTTTTGGCGACACTTGGGACCTCCATTTTTAGGGGAGATTATGGCAAAAAAATTTTAAAATCTACACTTAAAATTGGCTAAGTAAAATATTAAGACACAACCACCATGAGTTAACAGTCCATCTTGGTCTATAAACATAGGCTAAGATGGGGTATTACATTTAGTGGTATCAGAGCACCGGTTTAGCCGGTCCTGGGAAATTCAACATAGGAGGATGCACATTTTATGTTGGGAGTGGCCATAACCAATGTAAAATGGGATATCCTATAGCAGATAAGAAATGAGAGCATATATCATTTAGGTACGAAATGTCAGTATAGTAGAAAGAATATTATAAATACATAAGTATATGAGGTACATGTGATAAAGGAAAATCTAATAGTGATTGCGTACATGCCATATAGGAAAGTTAATGTGTTGAGTCAAGCCAGCTGCTAATCCTTATCACGATATATGTATACGGTATAAGGTTGCAAGGGGTAGAATCACAAAGAGTTATAGATCAAGAGAAAGGAAGTCCCCAATTGAGAAGTTAAGGAAATATGGGGCTAAAGAATTTAAGGCTAGTAGGGAGGAAGGATTTGAAGAAGTTGAGTACTGTTTGGACAGTACCAGTAGGGCATTGGAACAACTGAGATGCACACCAGATAAAAGATTTATTTATGCCATGTCCCTTTAGGTAGAAGAAACATACACTTGGTAAAACATACTTAAACGCAAGGAGAAATGAGTTTATATATCTACAGCAAGGAAGAATGACAGTATCTGAGTATGATAAAGAGTTCACCCACCTCAGTAAGTATGCAAAGAAAATGATAGAAACAAAGCAAGAAAGACGTCAAAGGTTTTGGAAGGATTAAATAATGGAATTAAAGTACAATTGGTAGTCATGGACGTGTTTGAATTTTCAAGATTAGTTGTGAAAGTTTTAGGTATTGAGAGAGTATACATAGATTAGAGAAGTAGACACCAACGTATGCAACAAAAGAGAGTACAAACTTAAAGCTTAGGAAGATTTTGTCAAGTTGAGAAGAAGTTTAGAAGTGAAGATAGTTTTGCACAGTAAAGCCGGCGATCGCAAAGCCAAGGATCCGGCCGAGGTTCAAGGCGCCAGACATCCGTAGCTAGTATACCGGGGTCCTTATAAGGGGGTTCCAAGAGAAGGTTAGATAGGCATATATGAATGTAAAAATGAAAATGTATATAAGAAAATGAAATTTGAAGAATGGAATAAAAAGAGGAACAGAATAAGAGGATAAAAGAAAAGTACGTAAAATGTTAAGACCAGATGGTAAGAGATAAAATAGATAGAACTTAGATAACAAAGATGAGTGAACAGAAATAAGTATATGAGAAATTCTCATGTTCGGCCACTAGAGAATATGTACAGTAACCCCATGTACAATATTCACATAAGCAGATGAAGTAAGCGCACTAAGAAGATACTGCTGACCCGACACTGTCGTGTTGAAATTTAGCAGGAAACCGGAGTTAACTGTGCTCGACCAATGATGATGGGTGACCATCCCGTGAAGTCTTAATAAGGTAGGTGATGGACCATATGAGTAGAAACTAGATGAAACCTAATCAAAACACTGTATTGTGATTCCTCCTGAAAATGCCCCAATGTAATCATCAAATTAAGAAATTATAAGAAGAAGATATATGAGATTTATGAATTCAGGAAATGATGGAAAAAAAAAGAGAGAGAGAAGAGAAAGAGAGAAATTAAGAACCAAAGAGGTAGAAAGTGCAGAATTAAAATTAGATCAAAAAGGAAAGAATGAAAGTAATAACAACCCAAGGACTAGGTAAAGGAAAAAGGAAAAAGTAACAATTCAAAAATTACTAGAGGATTGGAAAGAAATATAGATTTGAAGGATATATTACTCCTCTATGCAAACACTGTGGATGAAGACATAAGAGTGAATGCTGGTATTTAACAGATGGATGCTGGGAATGCGGGGCACCAGATCGTGTTAGGGTAAACTGCCAGAAAGACAAGTGAATGCACCCGCACCGACAGAAAAATCACGGCCCGCTTTTGGCCGAGGCCGAAGCAGGGGAAAGGAAAGTGATTCAAATTTTCAAAGAGCACAATCAGAGACCGTTGACTAGCTCAATTCAAGCACACCAGCCAGAGCCTACGCAATGAAAACTTAGAAGAATTACCATTAGGATATGTTAAGTTCGAAACATTACTTATAAATTCGATAAGAGACGAGGTAGTTACACACAAGTGATTAAAGATTGTTCTATAGAGTTACATGAAAATGCATTTCCAAAAAATTTAATAGAGTTACCATTATGAGAATTTGACGTAATGTTGGTATTGGATTGGCTAACAAGGCATAAAACAGTGGTCGATTATAAGAAGAAAGAGAGTAACACTTCATACTCCCCCACAAGGAGGAAGTGACGGCAGTAGGAAAGAGAGCCAATTACCTAAACAACGTAACAGTAGTAGTTACAACAAGGCATTCCATACAAACGGATGTGATGCACACTTGGTAAGCTATGGAAGCAAAGAAGAATGTGATAAAGATTCAAGAGGTATCAACAATGCATAATTTTCTCGATGTTTCTTTAGACGAGCTACCCGGATTATCACCTAAGAGAAAAGTAGGATTCACTATAAATGTATATCCGAGAACTGCACCGGTGTCAGTTGCCTCATACCGAATGGTACCAGCGGAACCCAAAGAAATGAAAATGCAATTATAGGAGCTACTCGACAAGGGTCTTATACGGCCAAGTATTTCTTCATGGGGCACGCCAGTACTCTTCGTCAAGAAGAAAGATAAATCCTTAAGGTCATATGTGAACTATAAGTAGTTGAATGAGCTTACGATTGAGGATAAATATCCATTACCGTCCATCGACGATGTATTCGACCAACTTAAAGGAACCAAGGTCTTTTCAAAAATAATAATAATAATATAGATCACCGAATGGGATATCAGCAGCTACGGATCAAAGGAAAAGACATTCCAAAGACTACATCTAGAACTCGATACGGACGTTATAAGTTCCTTGTAATGCCTTTTGAGCCCACAAATGTGTCAGCAGTATTCATGGATTTAATGAATCATATCTTTCATCCATACTTTGACCAATTTGTAAATGGTGTTCATAGATGACACCTTCGTTTATTTAAGGAACAAAAAAAAAGAATACGATCGATACTTTTGCATAGTATTGCAAATGTTGCGAGAGAAGCAGTTGTACGTCAAACATGACAAATGCGAGTTTCGATTGGAAAAAGTGACATTCTTAGAACACACCATATTAGCATAAGGCATTAAAGTAGGTCTTAAGAAAACAAAAGCCATTTTGGAATGGAAAACACCAAAGACAGTAATAGAAGTAAGAATCTTCTTAGGACTGGCTGGGTACTATTAATGTTTTATAAAAGGGTTTTCCATTATTATCATCCCAATGACAAGGTTGTTTCAAAGGAATGCCAAACTCCAATGGACTGATAAATGTTAGAGGAACTTTGAGAAACTAAAGGAAAAGTTAACGAATGCTTCAATACCCATACGGCCCGTGTCCAGCAAAGAATTTGTGATATATAGTGATGCTTCACACATCGGTTAAGGTTATATGCTTATGCAAAAGGATAAAATAGTCGCATAAGTCTTTTGATGATTTAAACCATACGAAAAAAAATAATAATAACCCGGCACACTGTTTGGAATTAACAGTTATCGTATTGGCTTTCAAGATTTGGAGATATGATTTATATGGAGAAAAGTGTTATATTTATACAGACGCAAAAGTTTAAAATATCCGCCAACCCAAGAGGATCTCAATTTATGGTAAGGAAAGTAAACCCAAGTTTTGGAAATAACAGCTAAGTTATAAATTATCATTTAGGAAAAGCTAACGTGGTGGCCGACGCACTTGGTGGAAAATCGATACCAGCCTTAGGCGCTATAAAGATCAGTTTAAGACCAATGGAAGAGGAAGTACTAGTAGTAGAAATGCAAGCATAAACTATGTTTCTTTTCAAGAAATTCATCAAGTGCAAAAGGAAAATGAACAAATTCAAAAATGGATCAAGTAAGTGCAAGGAGGAAAGGATATAAAATTCTAAATTTCTAAGAATAGTAGTTTGTATTATGACAATAGAGTAATGATACTAACAATGGGAGACATAAGAAAGAAAATTTTTTCGAAAAGCATATAGTAGTCTCTACGCAATGCATCCAGGAGTTACAAATGTATCAATATCTAAAGAAGTTTTAATGGTAGCCTGAAATGAAGAGAGATATTGTTGATTTTATGACCAAATGTTTAATATGTCAACAAGCAAAAGCGAAACATCAAATACTATCGGGACTGTTACAACTAATTCCCACTCTGGTATGGAAATGGGAACATATCACTATGGATTTCGTCATAGAACTACCAATGACACGAGGCCGGCATGACGTTGTTCGGATAATCATTGACTGCCTAACTAAGTTAGCTCATTTCTACTTTTAAAAATGGATTATTCAATAGATAAGTTGGTGGAAATGTACGCCAAGGAAATTGTACGATTACACAGGATTCCAACGTCTATCATTTTAGGCAGAGGTCCACAGTTCACCATGAATTTATGGAAGAAGTCGCAAACAGCTTCTGAAACCCAAACAAATTATAGCGCTGCCTTTCACCCGTAAACAGATGGACGATTTGAAAGAGCAATCCAAATTTTGGGAGGACATATTAAGAATATGTGTTATAGAATTTAAGGGTGGCTGGAATAGGTATTTGAGTTTAATTGAATATGCATATAACAACGAGTATTAATTCAGCATATGGTGACGCCCTATAAAGAATTATACGAAAGAAAACATGGAACACCAGAGTGTTGGACGGAATTAAGTAAAGACAAGATAAAATCATATGCGGGTAGGTAGGAGCAAAATCATATGCAAACTCGAAACGAAGGGACATAGAACTCTAAGTGGAAGACAAGGTTTTTCTTAAGATTTTCCCATGAAAGAAGGTATTAAGATTTAAGCAGAAAAGTAAGTTAAGCCTTAGGCTTATTGGACTATACGAGATCATCAAACGCATAGATCAATAGCCTATCGGTTAACTCTATTACCCGAACTGAACAAAATATATAATGTTTTTCATGTTTCAATGATAAGGCAATATCGTTTGAACTTCACACACGATATAAAGACACAAAACATCAGAGTCCAATCTGACCTAAATTATGAAGAAGAACCAATAGAAATTTTAGCACGAAAAGTCAAAGGATTAAGAAATAAGAGAATTCCTCCAGTTAAAGTGCGGCGAAGGAACCATGATAATTTGGGAAAGAGAAGGAATAATGAGGATGGAAGCCTAAATTTTACACCCGATCGGCTTCGGGACGAAGCCTAAATTTTAGAGGGGAAGAAATGTCATGACCCAATTTATACATATGTACAGTACATCCATGTACGATACATCCACGTGCAGTAAGAGGAGCCATCTCGAGAAATCACCAAAGAACACGAAGTGAAAGGAAGCTATATAGGACAAAAAGGACCTAACTGAAAAGATTGTAAAGTTTTGTGGAGGTGGCCGTAATTAACAAAAGTTGTTCTGAAGGTCCTTAATAGTGCCCATAACATACTCTAAGGATGAAAATTAGAGAAAAATCGGGTCGAAGCGGAACGCCAAGGTTTTTCCCGAAAACGCACAGTTTGAGAGATACAGTGGATTCTCGACCAAGGGTATTTTTGTCATTCCTGTGATCATAAATTATGCACTAGAAAACAAGACACGTAAAGGTATCTGAAGTAAACGGAAGGACTCCGCAATGATTAATGTTGAAGAACGAACCTAAGTGGAGACCCAAATCACGTAAGGACCTAAAGGAAATTTTTACAAAAGTCTAGGGCATGAGCGTAATTTTTATAAATTAGTTCAAAATCAAGAATGAATGTCGAAAATGGAAACTAGAGGTTGAAAGAAGGAGAACGGTACATTTTACGAGTCGTAAAACCACCCGGTTAGGAAGAAAAGGCAAAACCTTCAATTGAAGGGTATTTTGGTCTTTTCACTTTCACCCAAGCACCAAGTGGGACATGTATGATAGTTTAAGGACCATTTTGGTAATTTTCCAAGGAGGGGCACATGGCACCATCCTAGTTAAAGACACTTTTGTGGTGGTTAAATCTTAACCCTCCAAAAATACATTGCACCATTCTAGTTAAAGACACTTTTGTGGTGGTTAAATTTTAACCCTCCAAAAAAAACACATGGCACCATCCTAGTTAAAGACACTTTTGTGGTGGTTAAATCTTAACCCTCCAAAATGAAATTAATTAAATAAATCAAAAATCATAAGTATAAAAGGGAGAGAATGAACATTTATGAACAAAAAAAAAAAAGAAGAAGAACTCCTCCATTTTAGAAGAGCTAGGCCGAACCACCAAAGAAGGAGAAGAGGAAGATTTTTCACACTTTCAACTTGGATTTTCAAAGGAAAAAGCCTAATTTTAGGGTAAGGAATTCAATTCTAGTATCAATTTATTCATTTAGTTGATGTTTCTTAAGTTGTCATCAAAAGAAAGATTGGGAAGAATATGGAAAAGTTAAGAAAGTGAAGAGAAATTAGATTTAATGATCCATACATGTAGAAGTGATGAATAAATGGTAATTAGTAGCTTTAGATAGCAAGAATCAAGGCTTGAATATATGGTTTTTATAATGTTCTTATTATGGAAGTTATGAAAATTATAGGAAATCAAAGGGATAAAGAAGAAGAAGGGAAGAAAGAATAGGACAAGCAAGGGATAAAGCAAATAAACAAGGTTTGGTACTTAAATCATTGCCTTTTCAATTAATTCATATGTTTTGCATTATGGAACTTTTGAAATTGCTTTGAAATGATGCCATTATTTGTGGTAAATATGTGGGAAAGTACTCTTGAACCATTTGTAATCAATTGATTGTGAAAAGAATGAAAACAAAACAAACTAGCTAAATTTGCTCAATTATTCATAAACTTTGATGAACTTTTAATCACCCCTTTGGGTTGATTTTTGAAAGAGGGACCCTTAGTCCTTCAATGGTATCACAAAAGGAGTCTAAAAATCAATTTTTCAAGAAAAAAATGAATTCCCCTCAAGTTTTGAAAATTGGGCCGAATGGTCCCTTTTGGGCACCATTCTTCAGCTTTCATTTTGGGCAGTTCGTTGAAGGGGCAAACGAAGGAATTTTTTGATGAAATTTTACATGCATTTAGTTAACTTATGAAAGTGTTTTCCTACAAAAATTCAGTCAAAAATAAGTTTTTTTACTTGGTCACAACTGTTTCCAAAGTTGACTAATTTTCAGCAGTAAAAACAGATTTTACCATTTAGTTGTCACGCGCCATTGTGTTGTTGAGTTACGCGCCGCGCCACTATTCATTTAGTCATTTTTCTAAATGTGTTAAAACTTGAATATTATGATATGGATTGATGTTAAATCATATAAAATGACATGAAGGAGAATTGGAAATGATCAAAAAGGCATCATGACAAGCTATTCCGACAATTCATGCCTTATGGCAAAATCATGGCTTATTGAATATCATGATCAAATTAATTAATACATTGTTTATGCTCTACTTGGTTATAATAGAACCCTTGAGATAAGAGTATGATGCATCATACTATTATTGCAGTACTGCTCATGACATGACATGATATTTCGGCTGAAGGCCGATGATTACAATGACATGATCAATGATTCAATAAACAATGGCTATTAGCACATGTGCAAGAATTATGATGAAGGATGATGGAATATGCACCATGACGCATATCATCCTGTAATATCTCACCATGACGAGATATATTTATCATGACTCATGCCTTATCCATTGATGTTCTGTTAAACCAGTAGAGCAACCAAAATGATAAAAGCAAGAAAAATGATTTAAATTCAAATTATTCAATCAAGCCTTTTTACCTTCTGTGTTTTGTATTTATTCCTTTCAATTATTTAAAGTATATAAATGTATGTTCAAGTCATTCTTTCATTTTATTTATTTATTGCAATGATTTAAGTACCCACTAAGCAATTGCTTAGCGAGTTTAGTTTCCCTCTAAACTCGTAGGTTAAATGAGGAGACGAGATTGCAGCATGTCCTGCGCAGCTGGCCTTGACTACTACTTTGGGTAGGAGTTTGGATATGATTGATTGTAGCAATATGGCATGTACATAAGCTTGTATGATCTAGCAAATAAATGTATTATACTGAAAAGCTAGAACACATACAGTGCTAGTAATCTAATAAATCTTATTTTGATTTAGCACTTATGTATGCAAGTATAGATGTGTAAAGTTTTAGTGTAGGATTTGGTGGAGGATATAAGGGTGATGAATATAGAAGTGTTTGAGGAGTGTTGCAATTGTTTGATTGAGATCAAAATTGTTTTCAAAAATCAAAAAAATCAGTTTTGGCGACACTTGGGACCTCCATTTTTAGGGGAGGTTATGGCAAATTTTTTTTAAAATCTGCACTTAAAATTGGCTAAGTAAAATATTAAGACACAACCACCATGAGTTAACAGTTCATCTTGGTCTATAAACATAGGCTAAGATGGGGTGTTACAATGTTCATTAGTGTAATGAAATGAATTAGTGTTGTTTAAATGTAAATGTTATGATTTTAAGATTGGAAATGTGACATGGGTGAGATTTGGTGAGGTTCATGTTGTTGGTTGCAATATATGAAATTTGAATTTTTGAAATGGGTTTCCATAATTGTGAAAGTGATGTGTTTTGATATCATATTAATATAAAAATAAAGTTTATAAAGTTAGCTCTTGAAAATGAGATCAATAGAATGAAGTTTAAGTAAAGTAGTAAGTTGGAAATTTAGAGTTGTAAGAGAATTTTGATGAAGATTGTTTAGATGTTGATAGTTTAATGTTTAATAAGCATGGGAGTAATTATGAATGAGTAATATTATTTATAAAAGTACTAACTAAGGTGTAATGTGGTTGATAATATAGAAATTTATTATGAAATAAAGGGAAATAATTAAGCAAGTGAAAATGAGTTACTTTAGTTAATTGAATTGGAAATGATGAAAATAGATATGAAAGGTATGATTAATGCATAAAAAAATGTGAGAGAGATGTCACATTGGAAACGTGACTAAGATTTATGTGAAGTGTTAGAAAAAAAAATATAATAAGAAACTTATTTAAAAGATGGGCGATTAAATAAGAAAGATGTTAATTATGTTATGATCAGAGTATATATATATATATATATATTGAATTGATGAATAACCTAAGTAATGCCAAAAAAATGAGAAATGATAATGTTCTCTGAAAGGTGATAAATGTTAACTTTGTATAGGTTATATGTAAAAGAGGAATTGAGTATAATTGTATGATTTGTGTGATGAGATTTTTTTTCAATATGAACACAAATATGATATATAAGAAAATGTGGAAAGTAAGTCACATTGTGATTGTGACTTACAAAAGTGTATGTGGATGATTAAAAAAAAATGTTATCGAGTGTTTACTACCTTATACAAATATGTATCTGGTGATATTGATAATGATATTGCATGTATTAATAGACCTAAGAGAGATTAATTTCTGACCTACGTAGAGTTAGGTCATGTGATGAATTGAGATTGAGAATGGATCCGAACAGAGCTGGACGGTGAAATTGTTATTTTAACAATTGAACTTGATGATTGTATAGTTTTTTGGGCCTAAAGTATATGCGTATAAATAAGAGATTGTAAGGAGAAGGAAAGTATAATGAAGAAAGTATGGAAATGGAAATATATATATATATATATATGAATGAAAATTTTTATAAGAGATAGATTAGAAATGGAGTAATAAATGGAAATTGTGTAAATTAGCATATGAACGAATGTGTATATGTAAGAGACTTTAATGATAATATTGTTGAAACATGAGTTAGACCAATGATGATCAAGTGATCAAGAGTAAATTGCTTTGAAACAGAGCTAAAACGTGTTAACTTTTTGTGTAGCAAAAGATTAGAAAATAAATATGTGATTTTTGCTATACGAACTTAACATTGTGATTGGAAATGTTTGAAGAAGAGTGATAGAGGAGCAGTATTTATTTATAAGCCACAGGCGTGACCATTATTATGGCATGACCGTTGGATAGTTTTGGTGAGATTGATAGTTATGCTTCAAAAAACATGGTCAAGATTTATGGTTTGCATAGTTGTATCTTATAATTTTATACTAGAAATTTGTTTATAATTATAGAAAGTGTGGAAACAGAAGAGAATTGTGAAAATATGATGAGCTTTAAATGATGTGTAAGAAAAGTGATTTGTGTAAATAAGGTAACTATAAGAAATGTGAGAAAATCGTAAATGAAAGGAATTATGAAATGTGAGTAAGAGTTATAATGAATGTGTTTGAAAGTGGTATAAAATGAATAAGTTGATGAAAATGATGTGTAAAGTAAACAAGACTAGGGTCTGTAATGGTAAATTCAAAGAAAATTAAAATTTGAGAATAAATTTGACCTAATAGAATTAGGTCATGAATTGAAAACAGATTGATGAATTTAAAATAGACTAAAGGTTGGCCATAATAGAATAAGGTTGTGATGGTCATATTGTGATAGTTAGATCAATTGATCCGAAATGTAATAAGTTTACAAGTATTTATTGAAATTCAATGTGTGTGGTTGTATTAAGAATATGCAAGTTATGTGATAATGTGCATAATACAGTGTTTTGATATGTATATGCATATGAAAGGAGCTAAGTTATATTAGTTTCAAATAATTATAAGAGAAAAGTGTTAGTTGTAGTATAATTGGAATGACTCTTAATAAGGAAATAAGATTTTGTTGTTATATAATTGTGATATTAAATTAATATTTGGTAATTGTATAAAGAGTAGGATCAAAGTGAAGATGTGTAAAATTATTTTGTTAAGATAAAAGTTATTAACATTTGAATTTAAGGTGATGAGAGTATATTTTTAAGATAATGAAGTGATCAGATATCTTGAGTGCAATAGGTGTGTGGGTATATATATTAAAGAGATGAACTAATTTTTGTCAGATAACAATTCAATTGATAATATAATAATTTGTTATGACTATTTGAGTAAATAGACAGTATAATGATGAGTTATGGAATGATAAAAGGTTATTGAGAATGAACCTATAGGGGAGAATACAATTTATGTAATTTAATGAAATAATGATTTGGATGATTTATTATCGTACTAGATAATTTCAATGACGAAATTATTTAAGGGGGAGAAAATTATCACATCTGTAATTTTGGAGAAATAAAATTATATATACTCAATATATATCTAGAGTATATATAACATCTACATATGGTATATTAATTGTATATGTTGGATTAATACATTACATACTTAATATTTAATACATATATAAGGCACATTTGATGTGTGTATAAGATACATATTATTTGTGCATATATGTAATATTTCAAATTTTTTAAAAGTTCAAATTTTTTAAAATTTGATAAAATAAATTATAATCTAAATGAATAAATTAAATTAATAGTTTTAAATGAAAAATGAAGGGGTTTTAAATGACAAAGTGGAGCATATATGTGATATATATGTAAAATATACATAACATATAAAAGTCAATACTTTTTAAAAGAAAAATCAAAGTAAAAAGATATTTTGGTAATTAAATCTTAGAAATTTAAAAATAATAAAATAATTCAAAAATAAATAATTTTGGATGGAAGATAATATTTTGGGGTTTTAATTAATTAAATAATTAATTAATTAATTAAAAATATATTAAAATAATAATATATATAAGGTTGAAAATGTGAGTGGGAGGAAAGAGAAAATTATTTTTTTTTTCATCTTCTTCTTCTTCTTTCCTTCAAGAACGACTTTCATGGCTTCAAGAGAGATATTTGCTTCTTCCAAACTCATTTAATTGAAATATTTACAAAGTTTCAAGTGGATTTTTAAGGTTTTTCTCTTTAATTAGTAAGTTTACTCACTTTTTCTTTGGATTTCCATGAAAGTATGAATATGTGTGTTTTGGATTTTTGAAGTTCTAAGATTTAATTATGTATTTGGATATGGATGAAGTTATTTTAAGTGATTAACAATGATTTTAAGGTTAGATTTAAGAAATGGTTAAATTTAAGTTGAGTTTGGTGAAGAGAGAGAATTTAGGGTTATGGAGCATTTGAGTTTTTGAAATCATGAGTTTTAATTGTGTAAATTGGTTTCAAATGTGTTGTTTTGATGCATAAACAAGGATTTTAAAATCAAATGATGGATTTAGTTAAGTTTGGATAGAGTTTGAAGATGGTAGTATTGATTTAGGGTTTTGGAAAAGTGAATTTTCAAAGAATGATTAATTGTTTGATTTTAATTCTTAAATCATGTTATTTAATGTTATAAGTGGTGGAAATAAGATTGAAATGATAATTGGATTGAGTTAGAATGGAGATCCTTCAATGGTGAAGGTTATGCCATTTTAGGGTTTTGAACATAAGCATGTGGTTAATTAATGTAATTGGTTTAAACATGCTAAAACATGTTTCTAATGATATTAATAAACTTAAAACACTAATTTAAATGGCTTGATATGGTTTTTCAAAGTTAAAGAGAGGTGAAGCTTAATTTTGGGATTTGGTTTAGAGTGATGTTTAATTATAGTTTGAGAATACCTTAGAATGTGATATTAAATTATTATGTATGATCACATTTGGTATAGTAATTGAGGGAGGTTGATTTGCTTCATCCAAGTGGTAAAGGGCAAGTTGGAAGGATAGGATTGGAGGTGGTGTTAAGCTTGCTTTGGGTTGCTAGTGGGGGTATGTACAAACTTTGAATATATTGTTTATATTTGCATGACATTTGGGCTTAACATATTTTAGTTGGAAAATGTGTTAAGTTACTTGGTTGAGTATGAATAATGTGCTATGACATTTGTAATGTCATATATGTGTTAAATGCATTGTGAAAAGCCATTGATAATGGCTAAATTGTGTAAAATGTGAAATATGTATATTATGTGAAAATATCCAAAGTAATTGGGTAATGTGTTGTGAATGTAAAAATGAGATATGTGGAATAATGAAATGAATTGATATTAATAAGAATGAGAAAAATGAAAAAAGTGAGAAAAATGAGAAAGATGTGAAAAATGAGAAAAATGAGAAAAAAATTGTGAAAATAAGGCAATGTGCCTAGATATAATATGTGACAATGAGAAAGAAATTAATAATGAGAAAAATGAAAAAATGAAAAAAAAAAGTGAGAAAAAGATGATATAATAAGGCAATGTGTCTAGTTTGATCATGAGAAAATGAGAAAAGTTTTGATAAAGGAATTATGAAAGAATTTGATAAATGGAAATATGAATAAATTGTGTGCCTAGTATGTTATTTAATTTTTAGATTTCTGAATTTGGCGGCATGCCTATGATTTCCTATGAGCTAAATGCTGGAATGGTGAAAAGACTGGGTCGTAAGTCAGGCCAGCTGATAAATATGATATTTTTGGGGTGAAAAGAATGGGTTGTAAGTCTCAAAAACTGTAGCAGTCTAGCCGGGCTGAGGACCAAGATACTGGGGCCTAAGGGTCTAACCGAGTTGAGGTCCAAGAGACTGGGGCTGTTACATTATCCATGGATATATTGCCTACGAGGCTAGACACATGATGTCATTATGGACCAAAGCAGTAACTCTGAAATTTGAATAGCATATTAGATCCCTTTTGGGCCCATGTTTGTCTTTGCTTTAATGTGAATTATGAATTGTGATAAAATTGAGCAATATAATGCTATGAGTTGTGATTATGAAATATCTAAAAAATATAAGAAAGTAGAATGATGTGACATCTATATGCATTGTGCATTGGCATTGCATTGAGTTTTATTGTTATTATTAAAGTTTGTACTACTAGGTTTCAGCTTAGCGCGATTATAATTCGTCTTGCAGGTGTCATGGATGATTTGGTAGAGCCGAAGAGTTCTACTAGACCTAGTCAAGTCTCGGTTTATATTTATTGAGCTTGAAGAGTTATTTTTGGGTATATCAATATCATAGCCAGCCAGCATGTAGATATTTGATATTACAATGTATTTTGATATTATATATGCTATGATATGTTTTTTGGAAGTATATAATGTAAATTGTAAAGAATAATTTGAATAATTTGTTCAGATGAGATTTTATATGTGTTGTTAATTTATATATTTATGTATAAGTATTTTGAGAAAATATGGAGAAATTGAGAAGTATTGGTGAAATGGTGGATTGATTTTTATTGGGAGTGTTTGCTTTATGCAGGTTGTGTGTTTGCTGAATTTTGGAAACGTTCAAATTACAAACAAAACTCTGGCGAATTTTTCCCAGAAATTTTAATATAAAATATTTATTTTGGATTTCTATAACAAGCAAAGAATATTTTTATACTATTTATTTTATATATTAGTATTTAAAATCTTAAAATAGAAATGTGAAATTTTTTATTAAATCGGTCTGTGATATTTTTATACTGTATATGCATATTTTACATATGCTGAAAATATATATTATACGTATATAGGGTATAAGAGTGTTATATCTCCATTCTAACTGAATCCAATTATCATTTCAATCTTATTCCCACCACTTATATCATTAAATAACATGATTTAAGCATTAAAATCAAACAATTAATCATTCTTTGAAAATTCATTTTTTCAAAACCCTAAATCAATACTATCATCTTCAAACTCTATCCAAACTTAACTAAATCCGTCATTTGATTCTAAAATCCTTTTTTATGCATCAAAACAACACATTTGGAACCAATTTGCAAAATTAAAACTCATGATTTCAAAAACTCAAATGTTCCATAATCCTAAATTCTCTCTCTTCACTAAACTCAACTTAAATTCAATCATATCTTCAATCTAACCTTAAAATCATTAATAACCAATCAAAACAACTTCATTCATATCCAATTAAGCAATCAAATCATGCTACTATAAAATTCCAAAATTTACATAACACACTTTTTCATAGAATTTGAAATTTTGGTAAGAAAGCTTACCAATTGATGAATAAACTTCTAAAACTTCACTTAAATCTTTAAAATCTCTTCAATTCTTAGTGCTTGGAAGAAGAAAAACTTCTCTTACTCTCCCATGGTGATTTCGGCCAAGAAGAAGAAGAAGAAGACTTTATTTTTATTTCTCTTTCCTTTCATCCTTTAATTATAACCATGTATATATATATATATATTATTTAATATTATAATAATTAATTATTTAATTATTTATTTAATAAATTAAAAGTCCAAAAATTTCTCTTCCATTCAAAAATTATTTATTTTTGAATTATTTTATTAATTTTAAATTTTTAATATTTAATTACCAAAATACTATTTTACTTTGACTTTTCTTTTAAAAGTGTTGACTTTTATATATTGTATATATTTTACATATATATATTACACTTTTTCATTTAAAATTCCTTCATTTTTTATTTAAAACTATTAATTTAATTTATCCATTTAAATTATAATTTATTTTATCAAATTTTTAAAAATTAGAACATTTTAAAAGTTTGGGATATTACTCATATACACAAGTAATGTGTATCTTTTATACAGATCAAATGTACCTAATATATGTATTAAATATATTAAGTATGTAATGTATTAATCCAACATATACAATTAATATATCATATGTATATGTTATATATACACTAGATATATATATATATTGAGTATATACAACTTTTATATCTCCAATTACTTATTTAATTTCTCCAAAATCACGGATGTGATAATTTTCTCCCCTTTAAATAATTTTGTCCACGAAATTATCTAGTATGGTAATAAATCATCCAAATAAAATAAAATCTTAAAATCTCATATTAAATTAATCATCTCATCAAATTACATAATTTCTATTCTCCCCCTTAGGTTCATTCTCAATTACCTTTCTATCATTCCATAACTCGTCATTATACTATCTATTTACTCAAACAGTCACAATAGATTATCATATCATCAATCGAATTGTCATTAAACAAAATTAGTTCATCTCTTTAATATATATACACCACACATCTATTGCACTCAAGATATTTGATCACTTCATTATCTTAAAAATATACTCTCATAACATTAAATTCAAATGTTAATAACTTATATCTTAACACCATAATTTTACACACCTTCACTTTGATCCTACTCTTTATTCAATTACCACATATTAATTTAATATCACCATTATACAACAACAAAATCTTATTTCCTTAATAAGATTCATTCCAATTATACTATAACTAACATTTTTCTCTTATAATTATTTGAAACTAACATAACTTAGTTCCTTTCATATGCATATACATATCAGAATCATGTACTATGCATATTATCATATAGCTTGCATATTCTTAATATAACTATATACATTGAATTTCAATAAATACCTGTAAACTTATTATATTTCAAATCAATTGATCTAACTATCACAATATGACCATCACAGCCATATTCCATTATGACCAACCTTTAGTCTATTTTAAATTCATCAATTTGTTTTAAATTCATGACCTAATTCTATTAGGTCAAATTTATTCTCAAATCTTAATTCTCTTCGAATTCATCATTACAGATAATATTCATTTCCCCTAATCTCATTCACTTTAAACGTCATTTTTATCAACTTATTCATTTTATACCACTTTCAAACACATTCAATACAACTCTTACTCACATTTCATAATTCCTTTCATTTATCCTTTTTCTCACATTTCTTATAGTTACCATATTTACAAAAATCACTTTTCTTATACATCATTAATAGCTTATCATATTTTCACAATTTTCCTCTGTTTTTACACTATCCATGGTCATAGATAAATTTCTACACAAGGTTATGAGTCCAACTATACCAGCCATAAATCTTGCTTGTATCTCATGAAACAAAAACTATCAATTTAACTCAATATATTTCACAATTGTATCATCTTAAGTCCACGTCTGTAGGCTACAAATAAACACCGCCTTCACTATAATTCTTTCTCAAACAGCTCTAATCTAGAAACTACAACCATGTCTTAATGGTCACACATTCGTGGCATTTTAAAATCACATATAAGTTCTTTAAACTCTTACTACATGAAGAGTTAACACATTTCAGCTCTATTTCAAAGCAATTTAATTTTGATCACTTGATCATCATTAGCCTAACTCAAGTTTCAACAATATTATCATTAACATCTCTTACATGTACACATTCGTTCATATGCTAATTTTACACAGTTTCCATTTATTACTCCATTTCTAATCTATCTCTTATAAAAATTTTCATTCATTTTTTTTTTGCAATTATTATACCCTTCATATCCATTTTTCATCATTTTGAATTCAATTACCTAAAGTAACTCATTTTTACTTGCTTAGTCATTTCCCTTTATTTCATACAAATTTCCATATTATCAACCCCATTACACCTTATTTAGTACTTTCATAAATAATATTACTCACATACTTATTAAGCATTAAACTATCAATATCTAAACAATCTTCATCGAAATTCCCTTATAACTCTAAATTTTCTACTTAATACTTTACTTAAACTTCATTATATTAATCTCATTTTCAAGATCTAACTTTATAAACATTATTTTTATATTAATATAACATCAAAACACATCACTTTTACAATTATGGAAACCCATTTCAAAAATTCAAATTCTATATAATGCAACCAACAACATGAACCTCACCAAATCTCATCCATTTATATATCCTAATTTTACAAACTCAATCCCTAAATCATGCATCATTTTTTTCACTTCCATATTTTCTTCATTATACTTTCTTTTTCCTTACAATCTCTTATTTATACGCATATACTTTGGGCCCAAAACACTACACAATCATCAAGTTTAGTTGTTACAATAACAATTTCACCATCCAACGCTACTCGGGTCCATTCTCAATCTCAATTTTATCACATAACCTAACTCTACGCAGGTCAAGACCTAATCTCTCTTAGGTATATTAATACTTGCAATATCATTCTCAATATCACTAGACAAGTAATTGTATAAGGTAACAAACACTCGATAACATTTATTTTAATCATCCACATATACATTCATAAGTCATATTCACAATGTGACTTACTTTCCACATTTTCTTATATATCACAATTATGTTCATATTGAAAAATCTCATCACACATATCATACAATTATACGCAATTCCTCTTTTACATACAACCTATTCAAAGTTAACATTTATCACCTTTCAAAGAACATTATCATTTCTAATTCTTTTGATATTACTTAGGTTATTTATCAATTCAACATATATATACACCCTGACCACAACATAATTAACATCTTTCATATTTAATCACCAATCTTTTAAATAAGTTTCTTATTATATTTTTTTTAACACTTCAAATAAATCTTAGTCACATTCCCAATGTGACATCTCTCTCACATTTATTTTTTTTATGAACTCTTTGTTCTAAATTATTAAAAACACCATATTCCTTCTTCATACTTCTATCCATCTGTATATAAATTTTCATAATTGTTCTTATTCATTTGTCTCATGAAATTAATTTATTACTCATGTACACAAAATTGTATGACTTCCTTAGTTTCATGTCACTCTCACTTTCAATTTTTTTATATTCCTTACCAATTCTTTATAAAAGCTTGTAAACTTTTATCCATGTGTACTTGACACATATATGGACTTATATTTAAAGTTTTAGATTTTTCCAAATTGATTTAATATATTTAAAAATTAAATCTTCCAAAATTAGAGAATCTGTCTCTTTAATAATTTCTCTGGCAACACCCGGTTGTCCATTTTTTTAGGTAACATACCTTAATAAAAATTCATAAAATTTTAACCATATGTTATAGGAATACATATGATATTGGGTGTAAATTTCATATTTTTCTGGGTTGGTTTTCTATAGTTTTTAAATATGTTTCTCAATTTCTACAGATTCTGAGTTTCTGGAACTCCTCCACAATCTATGTTCTTCTACCTTTCTTAATTAGTAATTCATCTTTAAAAATTATGAAATTTTATGCATTAGATTATATCATATAGAAAAACTTTTCATTAAATTTTCAAACTCATCCAACATTCCTATATTTATTCAAAAATTTGACAATATCATTTTACAATACACCTATAAAATTTTCTGTAACTATCATGTCCATTTCTCAAACTTTTTATTTCATATCTTAAATCATTTCAAAAATTATTTTTCTTAACTCCACTTATTCATCAATTGAATCAACTATGAATCTTAATTTCAAATAGAAGTTTCAAAAATTCTTAATCCATAAGGTCCAGAATGATGCTTCTACTGTGCTACTCTGATCTATATAACCCAGACGTCATCTCAACTCATATCCATTATGTCGAACGGTCATTGCCACATCCGAAATCAGATAAATTGCCAATGCCAATACATGCATCATAATTGAAAATTATTTTTTTAAAATTCCAATTTTCTCTCTCTAACAACCCACTTAGGTCGAGAACCTCAAACCTAGGCTCTGATACAAAAATAAATGTAATACTCTTATACCCTATATACGTACAATACATATTTTCAGAATATGTAAAATACACATATACAGTACAAAAATATCACAGACCAGTTTAATAAATTTTTTTTCACATTTCAAATTTAGAATTTCAAATACTAAATATATAAAATTAAATAGTATATAAATATTCTTTACTTGTTATAGTAACCCGAAATAATATTTTATATGAAAATCTCTAAAAAAAAATTCGCCAGAGTTTTGTGTGTAATTTGGACATTCCCAAAATTCAGCAAAACACAACCTGCATAAAGCAAACACTCCAAATAAAATCAATTCACCAATACTTCTCAATTTCTCCATATTTTCTCAAAATATTTATATATAGGTATATATATTAACAACACATATAAGATCCCATCCTAACTAAATTATTCAAAATATTCTTTACAATTTACATTATATACTTCAAAAATATATCTTAACGTATATAATATCAAAATATACTGTAATATCAAATATCTACATGTTGACAACTGGCTTTGATCTTGATGTATCCAAAAATAACTCTTCAAGCTCAATAAATACAAACCTAGACCTGACCAGGTCTAGTAGAACTCTCCGGTTCTACCAAAACGTCCATATCACCTGTGCAACGAATTACAATCGCACTAAGCCGAAGCCTAGCGGTACAAACTTTGATAATAATACAAATGTAAAGCAATGCCAATGCAAAATGCTTATGAACACCACATCATTTCATTTTCTCATACTCTTCAATTATTTCACAATCCACAATTCACATATAAACAAACACAAACATGGGTCCAAAGACAACTAATATGCTATTCAAATTCCAGAGTTACTGTTTTGGTCTATAATAACACCATGTGTCTAGCTCCGTAGGCAATATATCCATGGACAATCCAACTAGATCTGAGCTTACGACCCGATCTTTTCACTCAGTCTGGCTTCAAGGATTTTTTTTTAGGCTTACGATCCGGTCTTTTCACCAGCCCAGCATTTAGCCTGTAAGCAATTATAGGCATGCCGCCAAACACAGAACTCTGAAAATTGAATAATATACTAGACACACAATTTATTCATATTTCTCATTATTAATCTCTTTCTCATTTTTACATATTCAATCTAGGCACATTGCCTTATTTTCATATTTTTTTTTCTCACTTTTCTCATTTTTCACATCTTTCTCATTTTTCTCACTTTTCTCATTTTTATCAATATCAATTCATTTCATTATACCACATATCTCATTTTTGTATTCACAACACATTACTTTGGGTATTTACACATAATATACATATTTCACATTTTATACAATTTAGCCATTATCAATGGCTTTTCACAATGCATTTAACACATATATGACATAACAAATGTCATAGCACATTATACATACATAACCAATGTATTAAGTAGCTTAACACATTTTTCAACCAAAATGTGTTAAGCCCAAATGTCATACAAACATAACCAATAAATATTCAAAGTTTGTACTTACCTCAAATAGAAAACAAAAGAATATTAAAACTCTCACCAACCTTCTCTTCCAAGTTGCCCTTCAATACTTGGATCGGCCAAACTACTTTCTCTCAATGCCTAAATCAAATGTGATCATAAATAATCATTTAATATCACATTTTAAGGCATTATCAACATCAAACCTTAATTTAACAACACTCCTGCAAAATTTCAAAAATTAAGTCTTTCCTTACTTTAACTTAGCAAATCCATATTAACCCATTAAATTATTATTTTGAGTTTATTTATATCATTACAAACATATTTTAACATGTTTAAACCAATTACATTAATTAATCACATGCTTATGTTCAAAACCCTAAAATGGCATAACCTTCACCATTGAAGGATCTCCATTCCAACTCAATCCAATTATCATTTCAATCATATTTCCACCACTTATATCATTAAATAACATGATTTAAGCATTAAAATCAAATAATTAATCATTCTTTGAAAATTCACTTTTCCAAAACCCTAAATCAATACTACCATCTTCAAACTCTATCCAAACTTAACTAAATCCATCATTTGATTCTAAAATCCTTGTTTATGCATCAAAACAACACATTTGGAACCAATTTGCATAATTAAAACTCATGATTTCAAAAACTCAAATGTTCCATAACCCTAAATTCTCTCTCTTCACCAAACTCAACTTAAATTCAATCATTTCTTCAATCTAACCTTAAAGTCATTAAAAACCAATCAAAACAACTTCATTCATATCCAATTAAGCAATTAAATCATGCTACTATGAAATTCCAAAATTTACATAACACACTTTTCCATAGAATTTGAAAATTTGGTAAGAAAGCTTACTAATTGATGAAGAAACTTCTAAAACTCCACTTGAATCCTTAAAATCTCTTCAATTATTAGTTCTTGGAAGAAGAAAAACTTCTCTTACTCTCCCATGGTGGTTTCGGCCAAGAAGAAGAAGAAGACTTTATTTTTTATTTCTCTTTCCTTTCATCATTTAATTATAACCACGTATATATATATATTATTTAATATTTTAATAATTAATTATTTAATTATTTATTTAATAAATTAAAAGTTCAAAAATCCCTCTTCCATTAAAAAATTATTTATTTTTAAATTATTTTATTAATTTTAAATTTCTAAGATTTAATTATTAAAATACCCTTTTACTTTGACTTTCTTTTTAAAAAGTGTTGACTATATTGAATTATTTTAATATTGTAAATATTTTGTATTATTTTAATGTTGTAAATGTTTTATATATATATCACATATATATTCTACTTTTTCATTTAAAATCTCTTTATTTTTCATTTAAAATTATTAATTTAATTTATCCATATAAATTATAATTTATTTTATCAAATTTCCAAAAATTAGAACTTTTCAAAAATTTGGGATATTACACATATGCACAAGTAATGTGTATCTTATATACATATCAAATGTACCTAATATGTGTATTAAATATATTAAGTATGTAATGTATTAATCCAACATGTATAATGAATATGCTTATGTATATGCTATATATACACTAGATATATATATTGAGTATATACAACTTTTATATCTCCAATTACTTATTTAATTTCTCCAAAATTACGAATTTGACAATGACTCAATTCCTAAGGAATTTTTAATCTCCTATTGGGTTTGAAAAGTTGGGTGCGCATGGGGAAGTGAGAATGATCCAGCACCCCCACAGCGCCCGGTTCATTGGAACCGGCCTCTTTTTCAGGTCTAAATATTATAAAATTCTTAACTTATTATAGTATCATCCATATTACACACATACTAAAGTAAATAAATATTCATTGTATTAAAATCAAAGAAGGTCTAAATAAAATAATAAATGGGCACCCATACAATATGGAAACATGCCCTTACAATGTCTAATAACTAAAACTAAATAAAATATGATACTCACCATTTGGTGAAAATATATTCTTTACATTAATCCCAAAGTCTTTAAATAAATTAAACTATAAAAAATAAATAAAATAAATAAATAAGGCACCCATGAGTGGAAACATGCATTTTATAAGTCTATGTAAAAATACATATAAATCTAAGAAAAAGAATAAAGCAAAGGAAAATAATGCAACATATATGAAAATAAGTAAATAATTAAAAAGAAGATAAAAAACATCTAAATATTTACCATTAAAGAAATATAGGGAGTGACGACGAGGGTCACACTTATGGCAGTTTTATGTGGAATTAGGGTTTTGCTAAAGAAACTAAATTTAAACATGCAAAATTAGGGGTTTTTTTTTTCTAAATTAGGGTTTGGATCTAAAGAGGTTGAATTAAATCAAGTTATTAAAGTTTTGTAATAAATCACAACCAAACTTTATTTACTATGGGACCAAATAACTACAATATAATGTTATTGGAATTAAACCAACAACTACAATATAGCAATTAATAAAAAAAAACCTAGTCCTTGTTTATTAAGGAAATATTAAAACCGTCTAAATTAAATAAGGTTTAGGCAAAAATTACTTGCGGGCACGGGCTACGAGGCCTTGGGCTCGGGCTGTGAGGGCTACGAGCACGGGCTTGCGAGGGCGGGAGCACACGGGCCTTCGAGGATGCTGGCACATGCCAATTCACCGCGGCTGAGGCCTGCGGCAAATTGGCATGCCCAATTTGCCACGGGCACGCCCTATGGTGAAATGACATGCCCACTTCGTCGTCTAATTATTATTTTTATTATTTTTATTATTTTATTATTACTATTAAAATAAATATTATATTTTTATAAAATATATTTTCTCTTTTTTATTTATTATAAAAATAAATATTATATTTTTCTTTTTCCTTTTTTTAAATATTAATAAAATACATATTATATTATGTGTTGTCATTTTAATATTGTGCTTGTCCAAATTTAAGTTTGTAAAATTATTTCAGACTATTTTAAACCTTTAGACTTGACCTAATCATCTTTTAATTTGTGTCAGACTGGACTTGGTAAAAAAGTAAGGGCCTACAACCCCGACAAGGAGAATGTTGTTGTTGATGCCATGAGTCATAAGTCTACGGCAAGGTTGACCACTTATTCTCTATTATTACTATTAGAGTTGAGGGCTTTACATGCTTGTCTAGAGATTTGCGATGATGGTGGTGCTGTTATGGCTCAGCTGCAAGTTAGTCTAGTACTTCTTGATCATATTAGAGAAGCACATAAGAGAGATTTGAAATTCCAAAGGATAATTGAGGAGATTCATAAGGGGGAGAGTATAGATTTCCTGGTTAGGGATGATGGCAGTTTGTGGTATCAAAACTGATTGTGTGTTGCTAATGATGCAGATTTGTAAAGAAAGATTTTGGAGGGAGCACTAAAATGTGGCATCAATCTCTTTATGTTATGCATCTCAGGAGTACCAAAATGTATTAAGATTTGAAAAGATATTATTAGTGGTCGAGAATGAAGAGAGACATAGCAGAGTTTGTATCCAAATGGCACACTTATCAGTAGGTTAAAGTTGAAAATCGAGTTCCTTCAGGTTTGTTGTAGCCTTTATCAATCCCTGAATGGAAGTGGGAATGGGTGACAATGGACTTTTTATATGGACTTCCCCTTACCCAGAAAAGACATGATGCAATATGGGCGATAGTGGATAGAATAACCAAGTCATCACATTTTCTTCCAGTTAGGATAGATTATTCCCCTGACAGGTTGGCAAAGTTATATATTAATGAGATAGTGTGATTACATGGTATTCCAATTTCCCTGGTATCATATCAAGACCCATGGTTTACATCAAAGTTTTGGAAGAATTTATATGATCGCTTGGGTACTCGGTTACATTTTAGTACTACTTTTCATCATCGGACTGATTGGCAGTTAGAAAGGGTGATACATGTGTTGGCGGACATGTTAAAGAGTTATGTGATTGACTTTACAGGGAGTTGGGATCGGCATTTGCCTTTGATTGAGTTTACATACAATAATAGTTTTCAGTCCAACTGTCACGACCCAACCCGGGGGCCACGACCGGCATGCAGCCAAACCGAAGTCCGACCACATAAGCCTTAGAAACATTCATAACAGTCTAAGTGCAAAACAGTTCAATACTTATATAATCCTCAATCCTAGTTCAAATGCAAACCATCAATATAATCAAATCCCAATAAAATCATTCGGGAAATCTAATGCAGACAAGTTCTACTTATTACACAAAAAGGGATTCGGATTCAATCCGCCCAAAAGTTCAATATCCGGAAATCTCTAAGCAGAAGGACCGATAAACACAAACGGAAAACCTGATCGACTTCCCCAAAGAAGAGAAAGAAGATAGACAAAGGCAATCACTGTAAACCTGCAAGACAATCTGTAAGGGTGTGAGCGCTTTATATAGACGCCCAGTAAGCCTATGAGAGGCAGAGAAACATCTAACAGTTATATAAGCAGTACATATAATACATTCACAAATTAAGCAATCAAGATGGTGTGTCGGGGTCACCAATCAGTAAACAGTACAGTATAATATCAGTCACATCCGCCCTTATAACTCCTAAGTACAGTACAGTAATTAGTAATTAGGCATTTAGCCTCAGTAAACAGTATAGGCATTAAGCCTCAGTAGCAGTATAGGCATTAAGCCTCAGTAACCTCCTTCCCCTTCATGACACACCATCACACAGCACAAGTAATATCAAATTCAATATTCTCACATAAATACAATCACGTGCAAGTTTCTCTGTCTCCTAAAGCATGCGAGGCAGAGTTCGAAAGAATAGTCTAGTGAATATATAGAAAGGATAATATATTATAACAAGGGTTTATATATATATAAGTTGTTAGCAAGTAGCACAACACAAACAGTTCAAATACCCCCATAGAACTTACCTGGTCTAACAGTCAGCTAAGCAATCCGCCACCCTAAGTCTGAGGTGCTGCTGGACCACCGTCTAACCATTAACCATCAATTAACAACCACCCTTACAAATGTATGCAAGTGCAAATGGGAATGCATGACGTGAATGCATGCAATTCAATAGTTTCCATAACAAGGTTAAACCTTTTTGTCAACCAATCATAACTTAACCATCATAATACCACACCTTTAAACTTGTTTTCCAGAATATAAAACATCATTAAAAAGTCCTTACAATTTAAATTTATCAAATACCTTACTTAAATAATCAATATTCACCAATTATAATTTTACCGATAAACCTGAATAACGAGTGTCAACTTGTAAAATTCAAAACAATTAACCAATGTATGTAAAATTTATAATTCTCAACCAGAAGTTAATTTGATATCTGAAAAGCATCCTACCAAAATTTTATAATTTTTCGAGACTTAGAAGTCTCTCAACCAATTTTTCTTCATAACAGTATACAGCTCACAAGGTATACTTACAGCAGTAGAAAGATCTAATTATTTCAAAAATATAACAACAGAAACATAACCCAACATATTTTTCTTGTAAATTAGACTTCCAGAAATTCAACATATATGAAAATCAAATCTAAAACATTTT
This sequence comes from Garcia nutans, assembly GCA_947685225.1. Classification (NCBI taxonomy): domain Eukaryota; kingdom Viridiplantae; phylum Streptophyta; class Magnoliopsida; order Malpighiales; family Euphorbiaceae; genus Garcia; species Garcia nutans. The sequence continues at coordinate 5,240,760 of CANTUV010000024.1, read as the reverse complement.
TACACATTTTAATATGAATTTCGAAAGTTACAGATGATGCAATCGCATCTACAGTACAGTTCGTCAGACAACAGCAGCAAACTTGAATTTTCCAGAAATATATGATGCTCCAAAATCCCAAAAATTATTTTTCTCATAAACTAGACTCAATTTCGAGCCACATATCCAAATTTTAGATTTTTATCATTTTCCAATATTTAATTAAAAATCGAGCAACATACAGCACTAACATCAAACTTCAGCAGAGAATTAAATCATCCAAAAACTCAAAGAAAATAATTAATTCGAAAACCCTAATACCCAAATCAATTCAATCAAACCCTAATTCAATACATTTATCAAATTTCAGAACCCAACACACTAGCCCAATCAATTAATTCAGTAACCAAAATCCCTCAAAACAATAAAAACCCCAAAACCTAACCTATTTTGTAAAAATCAATTTAATTAAATAATAATTCGAATTTAGCCAAATTAATTAAGAAAAATACCAACCCAATATGATATGAACATGTTCTAGATAGATGGGAGTCAAATCAAAGCAAAAGGGTGGAAGAAAAACCTCAAAACACACAAAATAGCAAAAATTGCTGCTGCTGGAAAGGGAAGCAAAACAACAGGTCGAGCCACGCCGCAGCAGGCCAAACGACAGAGCTTCGCAGGCTGAAAGACGAAGCCCTGGCCCGCGCCTCTCTGCCAAATGACACAAACCTCTCGCCGAACGACACTGCCTCCTCTGTGCGCCAAGACCAAAACGACAGGCCCTCTAATTTTTGCCTAAAACCCTATTTTTTAAGCCACCCAAATTTAAAGTGATCTAAAACCTTCCCCCATCAAACCTAGGCCCTATTTATAGGAAAGAAAACTTTTAAAACAATCTAATTTATTTTAATTAAAAATACCCCAAAACTATTTATTTTCATAAAAAAATTACCCAAAACCATAAAATTCACAAAATCAACTCAAATTTATTTTTAACTTCAAACTTTAACCCAAAATAATTTATAAATATGTTTTATGCATAATAATACCCGAAAATACCGAAAACGACGAAAAATCCAAAAATGACGAAAAAACCCTCGGCACCCAAAAATACAATATTATACTCAAAACGACCGTCTCGTCGTCCTGAGTATCAAAAAGACATTCAAACCATCAAATTATGTTCAAACAACATATGAGGGAACAAAATGACTATTTTGCCCCTAAGGTGCAAAATTACCATTTTGCCCCTAGACTTAAAATCATTCAAAAACCAAGGGTTTTACAATCTAACCCCTTTAAAGTAATTGCGTCCACGCAATTGAATCCAACATAATCATTATCCATCAAAAACTGTTATTACAATAGTTATACACAAATCCGGATGGTATCATCTACTTAGTATGTGTCGTTATGGTTGATCAGGCCATAACCACAAGATACCAAGCACTAATGACCATTCCAGGTTTGATCCATTTAGAGTTCATTAAATAAAAGCCAATTATCAGATAACCAAAACAAAATCAATGAATAGCGCTTAGCGCTCAACCCAGTCAATATCAGTGCCAATCAATCGAGTATAACATTATCTCTGTTCATTTTTCCAATCCATAACAATATTAATATACTGTACCTCTGTAACCAATAACAGAAATATTCCGTAACTCAACATCATTACACATACACCTTTTCAATAAGATCCATTGCATACAATTGTCAATCATCAGTCACAAACAATATCATGCGATGTATGAGTATGATGTTATGCTGGTATGCAAGTGTTCTAACACTAAAACTGAAGAATATTACAGTATAACCCCCTTAAAATGATTTTGACCTCGAAATCTAAAACATACCTGAAGACTCAAACAGATGGGGATATTTAGCTTTCATAAGCTCTTCGGCTTCCCAGGTGCATTCTTCAACAGAATGTTTGCGCCAAAGGACTTTCACAGAAGCTACATCCTTAGAACACAACCGCTTGACCTGACGGTCCAGAATAGCCATTGGCTGCTCCTCATAAGAACAATCATCAATAATCTCTACAGTGTCCGGAGCTAGCACATGATCAGCACTAGGTACATACTTTCTCAACATCGAGATATGAAATGTCGGATGCACAGAAACCATCTGAGGTGGTAAATCAAGCTTATAAGCAACATCACCAATCCTCTCCAGAATTTCAAATGGACCAACATACCGTGGAGCTAATTTTCCCTTCTTACCAAACCTCATAACACCCTTGAAAGGTGAAACCTTCAGAAACACTCTATCCCCGACAGCAAATTCCAGATTTCTTCTTTTCAAATCGGCATAGCTCTTTTGTCTACTAAAAGCAGTTTGAATACGGTCTTGAATCACTGGTACAACCTCAGCACTGTATTGCAAAAGTTTAGGACCCTCAATTCGACGCTCACCAACCTCCTCCCAATATAATGGAGTCCTACACCTTCTACCATACAGAGCCTCAAATGGAGCCATACCAATACTAGCCTGATAACTGTTATTGTAGGCAAACTCTACCAAAGGAAGATGATCTGCCCAACTACCACCAAAATCAAGAACACACATTCGTAGCATATCTTCCAAAGTCTGAATAGTCCTCTTCGACAAACCATCTGTCTGAGGATGAAAAGCAGTACTGAAATGAAGATTATTTCCCAAACCTTCCTGAAGCTTCTGCCAAAATTAAGAAGTAAATTGTGGTCCTCTATCAGAAACTATAGAAACTGGGACCCCATGAAGACTCACAATCCTGTTGAGGTATAGTTTGGCATACTGCGACACTGTGTACTTAGTATTTACTGGAAGAAAATGAGCGGACTTAGTCAATCTGTCAACAATAACCCAGATCGAATCATGCCCACCAGGAGCTTTAGGCAAACCGACAACAAAATCCATATTAATTCTCTCTCATTTCCACTCAGGTAGTGGTAACTCCTTAAGCAATCCCGTAGGCTTATGATGCTCATACTTAACTTGCTGACAAGATAAGCATTGAGAAACAAACTGTGCAACATCATTCTTCATTCCTTTCCACCAGTACAACTGCTTCAAATCCCGATACATCTTGGTGGAACCTGGGTGAACTGTGTACTTAGAGAAATGTGCATCCTTAAGGATATCAGTCTTCAAATCATCTACCTTAGGAACACACACCCTAGTACCAAACTTCAAAACACCTTTATCATCTATAACAAACTCCTTGTTCTCACCGGCTAAGACTTTTTGTCGTAAAATTTCTAAATCTGCATCCTTACTTTGCTCAGAAATAATCCTGTCAAAAAAATTTGGCTTCACAACCAAACTAGCAAGAAACACCCCTCTACCATTCACAACTTCTTTGTCAGACATATTAAATGTCCAACCCTCATCAAGCAATTGGTGAATCTCAGAAATCAAGGACCTCCTTGTCAAACAAATATGTGACAAACTCCCCATAGACTTGCAACTCAAAGCGTCTGCCACAACATTTGCTTTCCCAGGATGGTACTGAATATTATAATCATAATCTTCCAGAAACTCTATCCACCTCCTCTGCCTCAAGTTCAGATCCCTCTACGAGTAAACATATTTGAGATTCTTATGGTCAGTAAAAATCTCACATGTAACACCATACAGATAATGGCTCCAGATCTTTAGTGCAAACACAACAGCAGCCATCTCCAGATCATGCGTAGGATAATTAACTTCATGCTTTTTCAACTGTCTTGAAGCATAAGTAACCACCCTACCATGTTGCATCAACACACATCCCAAACCAATACCAGATGCATCACAGTAAACAGCATAGCCTTCATTGCCCTCCAGCAAAACAAGTACAGGTGCAGATGTCAACCTTTCTTTCAGAAAGTTAAAACTCTCCTCACAAGCATCATCCCAAATAAACTTAATACCCTTGCGAGTGAGTTTAGTCAAAGGTGCTGCAAGTCGAGAAAAATCTCTAACAAATCTTCTATAATAACCAGCCAAACCCAAGAAACTTCGTATCTCTGTAACTGTCTTTGGTCTTGGCCAATCCATGACTGCCTCAATCTTCTTTAGATCAACCTGAACACCCTCAGAAGATATAACATGACCCAAGAACACAACTTTATCCAACCAGAATTCACATTTTGAGAACTTGGCATAAAGTTTATGTTCCCTCAGAGTTTGCAAAACCAGCTTTAAATGTTCCTCATGCTCTTCTTTAGTCTTGGAATACACCAAAATATCATTAATGAACACCACAACAAACCGATCAAGATATGGACTAAACACCCTATTCATCAAGTCCATAAAAGCAGCAGGGGCGTTGGTAAGTCCAAAAGACATTACCAGAAATTCATAATGACCATACCTTGAGCGAAAAGCAGTTTTAGGTATGTCACTCTCTCGCACCCTTAACTGATGATAACCAGACCGAAGATCAACCTTTGAGAAAAACTTCGCCCCTTGCAACTGATCAAACAAATCATCAATCCTTGGTAATGGATATCTATTCTTGACCGTCACCTTGTTTAGCTGCCGATAATCAATACACAACCTCATGGAACCATCCTTCTTTCTCACGAAAAGAACCGAAGCTCCCCAAGGTGAAGTACTTGGTCGGATGTACCCCTTTTGTAACAATCATTCAGCTGCTCCCTCAACTCTTTAAGCTCTGCCGGTGCCATTCTATAAGGCGGCATAGAGATAGGATTTGTGCCGGGTACAAGATCAATAGAAAACTCAATCTCCCTTTCAGGAGGTAACCCAGGCAAATCCTTAGGAAAAACATCCACAAAATCTTGCACTATAGGGACGTCTTCTGGTTTAACTTCTTCTTTCTTCACATCCCGAATAGATACAAGATAGGCGTCACAACCTTTACGCAACAACCTTCTAGCTCCCAAGGCAGAAATCATTTGACAAGGACCAATGGTCTTGGAACCATGGAATGTCACCGACTTACCTTCTTCATAATCAAATCGGACTATTTTAGCCCTACAGTCAACATTAGCTCCATGACAAGCTAACCAATCCATTCCCAAGATCACATCAAATTCCAACACAGATAGGACAATCAAATTTGCAGCAAAATCTGCATCCTCAACTCTAGTCATACAGTTACTATAAACATCCACCGTCTCTATCTCATCCCCCAGTGGTGTATGAACAAACAAAGGCTCAGCTAAAAGTTCATGTGATCTAGATAATCTAGATGCAAAGCTAGGTGATATGAATGAATGAGTAGCTCCAGGGTCAATAAGAACATGTGCATCAAATGAACATATAGAGAGTGTACCTTGAACCACATTATTATCAGCCCGAGTGTAATATCCCTATGCATGCCCTAGAAGTTTTGTTGTTGTTGTTGTTGGTTTGAATTGAGAAATGGGAAGAGAATGTTTTTGTATGGTGGTTGGGAAAGAAAAGAGGGTTTAGAGATAATTGTATATGTTGCTTATATGGTGATATATATAACATATAAAGTGGTCAAAATGGAAAGTCAAGGAAAGAGGATATTTTTGTGTTGGTTGTGAATTACTTAAATGGGTATAGATATGACAAAAGCTTAGTTAAATGGATGAGGGTATTATAGTAATTTTCTTTTGGATGGGTATTTAATGCCTATTGACTTTGTGTTTCTTCATCATTTCTTCTTCTTCTTGTTGTTGTGTGGCCGGCTCATCAAAGAGAGAAGAGAGCAAGAGAACAAGTGATGGTTTTGATGATTTCAAGTTCAAAGTGAAGGAAGTTTTCAAAGTTACAAGTTGGAGTTTCAAGGAATTTCATTATTTGGTAAGTTTGCTCTTGTTTACCCTTGTTATTTATGAAGTTATGCTTGAGTTGAGTTGTGATTTGATGATGGTATGATTAAGTTGCTTATGGTGTGATTTTAAGTATTGATTTTGCTTGATAGATGAGAAGTTGGGTTGGTGTTGGTGATGGAAGAGTAAGAGTTGTGTTTAGTGAAATTGTTTCTGTTTTACAATTAGTAAAGGCTGTGATTTGTATGATTTTTAATTAATTATAGAAAAATTTTTTTGAAGTGAATTTTTGATATGTTGTGTCTCTATGAGTCTAGAATGACTGAAAAATATGTTGATTCGATTTTGGAATGGTTATGAGTTTAGAAAGATTATTTTTATTAGACCTGTTCCAGCAGGTACCTTAACTGAGACAGCTGTATTTCGGGATTTTTAATAAAATGTAGAAAAATCATATCCAATTGAATTTTGGATATGTTGTTGCTTAGTAAGTCTAGTATTTGAGAAAAATAATTTGGAACCACGTTGATTGAATTTGATTTATGGAATTCACAAAGTTCAGAACTGCTGCAAGGATGCAGGGCAATTGGGGCAGTCTGGTTAGGTGAACTATTTGACCAAGATTTTGTGTTCAGTTTGATCTGAAATTTTAAAGGAATGATTTTAAGATACAAAAATAAATTCTGTAAAAATTTTAGAATTTTTAGTCAAGTAGATTATTTTATACAATTTTTCAAAATAAGGATAAAATGGAGTCTAAAACCAGAATGTACTATTCATATGGTCATTTTGCTAATATTCCTTTTGGATTAGGTTGTGAAGAGGTTGAATTGCCCTAATTGCATTGTTGAGATTGAATAATGTTATGTTATGCATTGTGAATGGTAATGTGTTTCATGAGTAATGCACATTGAAATGTTATACCAAAGATGTTATAGTGATTCAAATGAAACATGATTGAAGCATGCATTGATGATAGGATTGAATAATAATGTGAGTGTTTAGATAATGTAATGAATATTGTATATAATGATTGCTTAACTTGCTTGTGAAAAAGAAATGAATTGAAAAGGTATTGATAAGTTTAATGAACGGACCTATCCGTCTCCTGCGGAACCATGCGGACCCAGTGGGTTGGGCAACCGATCTTGGACTACTGATCTGGTAGGAGGAAGGTTCGATATAGTCAGTATTATACGTACCTATTTGCCTCCTGCGGAACCATGCGGACCCATTGGAATGGGCAACCGAACTTGGACAACCGACCTGGATGGGGAAAGGTATGTTACTGATAATGTTATACGTGCCTATTTGCCTCCTGCGGACCCTTGGGATTGGAAGGCAACCGACCTGGTTGGGAAAGGGTACGTATATAAAGTCATAGTTGTTGGCTATAATGATAAATTTAAATGAGTATAATGAATGGTGCTATTATATGAATATTGATGTGACATTGAACAAAGCAACATATTGAATAAATAATATGCTTTTGATTGATATATGTAATTAATTTGTGACATTGCATTTTAGCATGAATTATCTTACTAAGCCCTTGGCTTAGCGCGATTGTGTTTAATCGCGCAGGTAATAGAGCTGATAGAGTCGAACCCGAGAGTTCATCAAGACCAAGTGAGAGTAGACCTTGAAGAGTTGATTTTGGGAACTTAAAGATCAGAAGAGAATTGCCAATCATGTATACTTCTTTATATTTTGTAAGTAATGTTTATAATGTAAAAGTATGGATATATTTAAATATGTAATCAAGTGTTTGTAAATATGTACATATTTTATAACTTCCGCTGGGTAATATTTAAATGTATATATATATATATATATATAACTAATATGTTTTGTTTTATAAGTAAATAATCTACTTTTCTATAATGTATAATGATAAGGGTATTGTATCAAGTTTAAAGTGTTTTGAATATTAAGAAAACCGTAGCATCCCTATGTTTGATGCACTTATGCTACATTGTTGTGGTTGTAGTGTGTGGGCATTGGATATGGGGGTGTTACAAGAAGTGTAAATCCTTTTTGCAGGTTGTAGTTGAGGTTATAAGGGGGATTTATTGGAAGTGTATTGAGAATGATTTTGGTTGCATTGGTTTGTGTAAAAATTTTTTCAAAAAAATCAGAAAAAAAAAATCAGTTTGGTCGACACTTGGGACTCAATTTTTAATTGAAACTATGGCAAAATTTCTATAAAAATTGGAACTAAAATTTGACTAAGTAAAATTGGTAGCAACATTATGTTAGTGTGGCGCCTCTACTCAGCTTACACACGTAGGTCGGGAAGGAGTGTTACAATTTTTGGTATCAGAGCCTAGGTTTGAGATTCTCAGCCTAGGTAAAATGTAATAAAAAGAATATTTTACTTAAAAAGTTGGTTTTGAAATAATATACATGTTTGGGATTGGCAACCTCTGATCTTTAATAAGATGTAGTATGTTGTGTTTGCAGACTTAGGTTGTGATGGAGTCTCACTCACGTCAGTCGATTGAGGGTAGTGCCAAGAGTATCGCTCCTGCTGAGGGAGCTAGAGTTGATAGTGTTGAGGAGGCACCTGCTTCGGTGTCGGGTAGACCAGCTGGAGAGGAGGTTCTGCCAGCCTGGTTTAGACATATGATGGAAGTTATGAGACAAGCACCAGTGCAACCAGTGCCACCACCCCCTCAGCCTTTGGTATCTGTGAGGCACTATGATAAACTAAGGAAGTATGGAGCGGAGGATTTCCTTGGTACTACTGATCTAGCTGTAGCAGAACAGTGGCTTGACAAAGTACAGAGGATCTTTATTCAGTTACAAGCTACCCCTAAGGAAAAATTTGACTATGCAAGATCTTTGCTGCAGAAAGATGCCTACGATTGGTGGAAGACGGTGCCCCATTCTATGGATGATCCTCCAACACTGTCTTACACTGATTTTCTGAGGGAATTTGAGTTGAAGTATACTCCTAGGAGTATAAAGATGGGAAGAAAAGAGAGTTTCTAGATTTGAAGCAAGATCATCGGACCGTAACTGAGTATGAAGTTGAGTTTATTCGACTGAGTCAGTATGCTGGGGGTATCATTGCTGATGAGATTGATAGATGCAGGAGGTTTGAGGAGGTATTGAGGCCCTCGATCATGTGCTTAGTGGCTGGATCCAGATATCAGGATTTCTCACAGCTTGTGACAGCAGCTCGAAGTGTAGAGCGAGCTCAAGTTATTGCAGCTGCTTCAGAAGAAGAGGTTAGGGTTAGAAGGCCCCAGTTCGAGGCAGGGTCTTCCTCTGCGAAGAGGGGTAGAGGAAGTTTTGTTCCTCGGAGTAGTAGGAGCCAGAGACCAGCTGGTAGGTCTGTGCAGTTCCAGAGACAGAGATTTAGACCTGCAGCTTCAGTGGCAAGTGCTCCGATCCCTATGACTCAGAGATCCGCTCCACCTAGATGTGCTCAGTGTGGGGGTTATCATAGAGGTGTTTGTTGGAAGAGTGGTGGACCAGCTGTATGCTTCAGGTGTGGATCACCTGACCACTTTGTGAGAGACTGTCCTGAGAGGCAGGAGCAGATGCCAGTTGATTCTGCTGCTTCTCGAGCTAGTGTGAGGGGAGGCAGAGGAGGCAGAGGTGCCAGCCGGGGAGGTAGACCAGGATTCAGTTCTAGAGGAGGTGCTACATCCAGGGAGGGTAGACCAGAGGAGGTTGGATCTTCCCAGAGGATGTATGTTATGCAGAGGCAGCCAGATACATCGGCAGTCATAGCTGGTACTTTTTCTTTATTTAATACTCCAGTACTTGCTTTGATTGATCCGGGTTCCACGCATTCATATATTAGTGCATCTGTTTTGCCTGTATTTGATGTGCATGCTGAGTCCCTAGGATTTGATGTGTTGGTGACAAATCCGTTAGGGCATAGTGTGGTTGTGAGTAAGGTGCATAGAGATAGTGCAGTAGTGGTGCAGGGTGAGGAGTTCCTTGGGGATTTGATTGAGATGCCATTTAAGGAATATGACGTGATCTTAGGTATGGATTGGCTATCTCGACATGGAGCTGTGGTGGATTGTAAAAAGAAAATTGTTTCTTTGAGAACGGGTGATGGTAGAGAGGTGATAGTATCTAATGAGCAGGAACAGCTAGCCTCCTTATTTGTTTCAGCTGTTGCAGCCAGGAGGTTGATTAGAAAGGGGTGTGAAGCCTATCTTGCTCATGTGGTAGATACTAGAGTGAAGGGTTCTTCCATTGATAGTATTGCCACAGTTGCAGAGTTCCCTGATGTTTTTTCAGAGGAGTTGCCAGGATTGCCTCCTCAGAGAGAGGTGGAGTTTGGTATTGAATTGTTGCCTGGTACCACTCCTATCTCTATTACTCCTTACAGAATGGCACCGGCAGAATTGAGGGAGTTGAAAGTGCAATTACAGGAGTTGTTGGACAAAGGATTTATTCGCCCCAGTGTTTCTCCTTGGGGAGCTCCTGTGCTATTTGTGAAGAAGAAAGATGGTACTATGAGGTTGTGTATCGATTATAGGCAATTGAACAAGGTGACTATTAAAAATAAATATGCTTTGCCTAGAATCGATGATCTCTTTGATCAATTGAAAGGTGCAGCTGTGTTTTCTAAAATTGATTTGAGATCTGGGTACCATCAGCTGAGAGTCAGAGCTGAGGATGTTCCGAAGACTGCCTTTCGGACCAGGTATGGGCATTATGAATTTCTAGTTATGCCTTTTGGTCTAACGAATGCACCTGCAGCTTTTATGGATTTGATGAATAGGGTGTTTAGGCCCTATTTGGATCAGTTTGTAGTGGTCTTCATTGATGATATACTGGTGTATTCACGGAATGAAGAGGAACATGATATGCATCTGCGGATTGTGTTGCAGATTTTGAGAGAGAAGCAGTTATTTGCCAAATTGTCGAAGTGTGAGTTCTGGTTGGATCAAGTTGCTTTTCTCGGACATATTGTTTCAGCGGAAGGCATTAGAGTTGATCCAAGTAAAGTTGAAGCTATTCTGAATTGGAGTCCACCCAAGTCTGTGACAGAGATTAGAAGTTTTCTGGGTTTGGCAGGCTATTACCGACGGTTTGTGAAAGGGTTTTCTTTGATAGCTACTCCACTCACCAGATTACTTCGAAAGGGAGTGAGATTTGTGTGGACAGATCAGTGTCAGGCTAGTTTTGAGCAGTTGAGAGAGTTGTTGACTCAAGCGCCTGTTCTTACTTTACCTGTTGAAGGCAAACCATATGTGATCTACAGTGATGCTTCACATAGAGGTTTGGGGTGTGTATTGATGCAGGAAGGGAAAGTTATAGCTTATGCATCTTGACAGTTGAAACCGCATGAGCTTAACTATCCGACACATGATTTGGAATTGGCTGCCATTGTGTTTGCATTAAAGATTTGGCGCCACTATCTGTTTGGGGAGAAATGTTTCATCTACACTGATCACAAGAGTTTGAAGTATTTGGGTGTCCAGAAAGAACTCAATCTTCGTCAGAGGAGATGGTTAGAATTGATTAAAGACTACGACTGCTTGATTGACTATCATCCAGGTAAAGCAAATGTTGTTGCTGATGCCTTGAGTCGGAAGTCTTTAGCTGGTTTAACAATTTACTCGCTCTCGTTGCTTGTTGAGTTGAGAGCATTGCATGCCAGTTTTGTACCTTGTGTTGATGGTGCATTATTGGCACAGTTGCAATTGAAGCCGATTTTGTTAGATCAGATCAAAGAAGCTCAGTTGGCCGATAAGAAGATTCAGAAGATTATTTCAGATTGTAAGAATGGGAAGACAAGAGATTTTGTTGTGAAAGACGATGGGAGTCTCTGGTTTAAAAACCGATTGTGTGTACCCGATGATGCTGAATTGAAAAGAGTCATTTTAGAAGAAGCACATCAGTCAGTGTTTGCTATGCATCCGGGTAATACGAAGATGTATCATGATTTGAGACAGCATTATTGGTGGATTGGGTTGAAGAGAGACATTGCAGATTTTGTGTCGAAATGTCTCACTTGTCAGAAGGTTAAAGCAGAGCATCAAGTTCCAACCGAGTTGCTTCAACCATTGTCAGTGCCAGAATGGAAGTGGGAAAGAGTGACAATGGATTTTGTGTCTGGTTTGCCATTGACACAAAAGAAGCATGATGCTATATGGGTGATTGTGGATAGATTGACTAAGACAGCTCATTTCCTTCCGGTTCGAATGGATTACTCTTTGGAGAGATTGGCTGAGCTGTATATCCATGAGATTGTGAAACTGCATGGTGTTCCAACTTCTTTAGTGTCTGATCGAGATCCCAGGTTTACTTCCAGATTTTGGAAGAGTTTGCATAGTGCTTTGGGTTCTCGACTGCACTTCAGCACTGCTTTTCATCCACAGACGGATGGACAGTCAGAGAGGGTGATACAGATTATTGAGGACATGTTGAGAAGCTGTGTCATCGATTTCTCTGGAAGTTGGGATAGGTTTTTACCTCTTGTGGAGTTTGCTTACAACAACAGTCACCAATCCAGCATTGGTATGGCACCGTTTGAAGCATTGTATGGCAGACGGTGTAGGACACCTCTTTGTTGGAATGAGCTTGGAGATAATAAGTTGGTTGGTCCTGATTTGATTCAAGAAACTGAAGAAAAAGTAAAGTTGATTCGAGGCAGGTTAAAAGCAGCTTCAGACCGACAGAAATCTTATGCAGATCTGAAAAGGAGAGATATAGAGTTTAATGTTGGAGATAAGGTATTTCTAAAAGTGTCTCCTTGGAAGAAGATTTTGAGGTTCGGTCGGAAAGGAAAATTGAGTCCTCGTTTCATTGGGCCGTATGAAGTGTTAGAAAGAGTTGGGCCAGTGGCGTATCGACTTGCTTTGCCACCTGAGTTGGATCATATTCATAGTGTATTCCATGTTTCTATGTTGAGGAGATATAGGTCGGATCCATCTCATGTGTTGCCATTTGAGTCTATCGAAGTGAGCCCAGATTTGATATTTGAAGAGGAACCAGTTGCTATCTTGGCACATGATGTGAAAGAATTGAGAAACAAGCAAGTGCCATTGGTGAAGATTCTTTGGAAGAATCATGCAAAAGAAGAAGCGACTTGGGAGAGTGAACAATCCATGTGAGAGCAATATCCGCAGTTGTTTCAGCTTTGATATCAAGTAATTTCGAGGACGAAATTTTCTTTTTAGAGGGGGAGAATTGTAATATCCCTATGCATGCCCTAGAAGTTTTGTTGTTGTTGTTGTTGGTTTGAATTGAGAAATGGGAAGAGAATGTTTTTGTATGGTGGTTGGGAAAGAAAAGAGGGTTTAGAGATAATTGTATATGTTGCTTATATGGTGATATATATAACATATAAAGTGGTCAAAATGGAAAGTCAAGGAAAGAGGATATTTTTGTGTTGGTTGTGAATTACTTAAATGGGTATAGATATGACAAAAGCTTAGTTAAATGGATGAGGGTATTATAGTAATTTTCTTTTGGATGGGTATTTAATGCCTATTGACTTTGTGTTTCTTCATCATTTCTTCTTCTTCTTGTTGTTGTGTGGCCGGCTCATCAAAGAGAGAAGAGAGCAAGAGAACAAGTGATGGTTTTGATGATTTCAAGTTCAAAGTGAAGGAAGTTTTCAAAGTTACAAGTTGGAGTTTCAAGGAATTTCATTATTTGGTAAGTTTGCTCTTGTTTACCCTTGTTATTTATGAAGTTATGCTTGAGTTGAGTTGTGATTTGATGATGGTATGATTAAGTTGCTTATGGTGTGATTTTAAGTATTGATTTTGCTTGATAGATGAGAAGTTGGGTTGGTGTTGGTGATGGAAGAGTAAGAGTTGTGTTTAGTGAAATTGTTTCTGTTTTACAATTAGTAAAGGCTGTGATTTGTATGATTTTTAATTAATTATAGAAAAATGTTTTTGAAGTGAATTTTTGATATGTTGTGTCTCTATGAGTCTAGAATGACTGAAAAATATGTTGATTCGATTTTGGAATGGTTATGAGTTTAGAAAGATTATTTTTATTAGACCTGTTCCAGCAGGTACCTTAACTGAGACAGCTGTATTTCGGGATTTTTAATAAAATATAGAAACATCATATCCAATTGAATTTTGGATATGTTGTTTCTTAGTATGTCTAGTATTTGAGAAAAATAATTTGGAACCACGTTGATTGAATTTGATTTATGGAATTCACAAAGTTCAGAACTGCTGCAAGGATGCAGGGCAATTGGGGCAGTCTGGTTAGGTGAACTATTTGACCAAGATTTTGTGTTCAGTTTGATCTGAAATTTTAAAGGAATGATTTTAAGATACAAAACTAAATTCTGTAAAAAGTTTAGAATTTTTAGTCAAGTAGATTATTTTATACAATTTTTCAAAATAAGGATAAAATGGAGTCTAAAACCAGAATGTACTATTCATATGGTCATTTTGCTAATATTCCTTTTGGATTAGGTTGTGAAGAGGTTGAATTGCCCTAATTGCATTGTTGAGATTGAATAATGTTATGTTATGCATTGTGAATGGTAATGTGTTTCATGAGTAATGCACATTGAAATGTTATACCAAAGATGTTATAGTGATTCAAATGAAATATGATTGAAGCATGCATTGATGATAGGATTGAATAATAATGTGAGTGTTTAGATAATGTAATGAATATTGTATATAATGATTGCTTAACTTGCTTGTGAAAAAGAAATGAATTGAAAAGGTATTGATAAGTTTAATGAACGGACCTATCCGTCTCCTGCGGAACCATGCGGACCCAGTGGGTTGGGCAACCGATCTTGGACTACCGATCTGGTAGGAGGAAGGTTCGATATAGTCAGTATTATACGTACCTATTTGCCTCCTGCGGAACCATGCGGACCCATTGGAATGGGCAACCGAACTTGGACAACCGACCTGGATGGGGAAAGGTATGTTACTGATAATGTTATACGTGCCTATTTGCCTCCTGCGGACCCTTGGGATTGGAAGGCAACCGACCAGGTTGGGAAAGGGTACGTATATAAAGTCATAGTTGTTGGCTATAATGATAAATTTAAATGAGTATAATGAATGGTGCTATTATATGAATATTGATGTGACATTGAACAAAGCAACATATTGAATAAATAATATGCTTTTGATTGATATATGTAATTAATTTGTGACATTGCATTTTAGCATGAATTATCTTACTAAGCCCTTGGCTTAGCGCGATTATGTTTAATCGCGCAGGTAATAGAGCTGATAGAGTCGAACCCGAGAGTTCATCAAGACCAAGTGAGAGTAGACCTTGAAGAGTTGATTTTGGGAACTTAAAGATCAGAAGAGAATTGCCAATCATGTATACTTCTTTATATTTTGTAAAGTAATGTTTATAATGTAAAAGTATGGATATATTTAAATATGTAATCAAGTGTTTGTAAATATGTACATATTTTATAACTTCCGCTGGGTAATATTTAAATGTATATATATATATATATATAACTAATATGTTTTGTTTTATAAGTAAATAATCTACTTTTCTATAATGTATAATGATAAGGGTATTGTATCAAGTTTAAAGTGTTTTGAATATTAAGAAAACCGTAGCATCCCTATGTTTGATGCACTTATGCTACATTGTTGTGGTTGTAGTGTGTGGGCATTGGATATGGGGGTGTTACAAGAAGTGTAAATCCTTTTTGCAGGTTGTAGTTGAGGTTATAAGGGGGATTTATTGGAAGTGTACTGAGAATGATTTTGGTTGCATTGGTTTGTGTAAAAATATTTTCAAAAAAATCAGAAAAAAAAACCAGTTTTGTCGACACTTGGGACTCAATTTTTAAGTGAAACTATGGCAAAATTTCTATAAAAATTGGAACTAAAATTTGACTAAGTAAAATTGGTAGCAACATTATGTTAGTGTGGCGCCTCTACTCAGCTTACACACGTAGGTCGGGAAGGGGTGTTACACCGAGCTTGCTGAGCATTAAGATTAAACACCCGAGCATAATTCTGATTCTAATTCTGGCCTTGGTTCTGATTCTGAGCATTGTTCTGACCTGCTGGCAAAGCGGGTACAGCATTCTGCTGCTGATTATTCTGGTGATAACCCTGATTTTGCTGACCTTGGTAGCCTCGATAACCTCCATTCTGTCATCTACCATTCTGATTACCTCGGCCTCCATTATAACCTCAATCACCATTACCTCTGCCATAACCATTGCCGTTGCCACGGTTGTTGTTACCCTGATTCCCTACTGGTCTCACATAATTCTGCTGCCCTCCTTGATTCTGACCACGCCGAGAATTAGGACAATCCTTCACCTGGTGATCCATCTGTCCACAACCTAAACATGCTCCCATCTGTCTCCATCAATCTCCTGGATGACGGTTACCACAAAACCCACAAACAGGATTCCCCTGATTCTGATTCTGCGATCGGTAAGTCTGTTGTTGACCACCTCTATTATTACCTCTCTGATCTCTGTTCTGTCCTTGGTAGCCATGCGAATCATTAGGTCTACTTCTCTTCCTACTAACATCAGTAGTATCCTCAGTCCTGTCAGTCTTACCTCTATTTTCCAAACCAAGAGCTGTGTTCCTAGCCAAATGCAACTCATTGTAGTTATGGCTAGCAACAAAACCATAATACTTATTGTTCAGTCCCTCCACGAATCTGCGAGTCATCCGAGCCTCATCCTGAATCAAGTGTGTAGCATACTGTCGCAGATCCTGAAACTTCTCATAGTACTTAGCTATGGATCTATCCCCTTGCTTCAACCTCTCAAACTCTTGGCCTTTTTGACACATAACATTCTCAGGTATGAAATTCTGCATGAACAAGTCCTTAAACTCATCCCAGACATGAACCCTATCTCTGATCTCATCATTGAACCACACCTGAGCTGACTTCTTTAACTGATGACCTGCCAACTCTATAGATCTATCATCAGTACAGTTGAGAGCTAAACAAATCCGACGTACCTCATTGATGAAGTATACCGGATCCTCAGTAACAGAGTTGGAGAATGTAGGTGGGTTCACTCTGATAAACTCATTTAACCTCACATACTGGGGTTCAACAGTAGGTGGCTGATCATTGGCTTGCCCAGCATTCTGATTCATATTCTGCACCAACTGAGCAATTCCATTGGCAAGAGTCTCCATAGATTTACCCATGGTCATCATAGTAGTCATAAACTGCTCCTGACCCACTGCAGCAGCCGGTGTAGCCTCCGGTACAGGATTCTGCAGTATTAACATTCCCTGCTGCAGCTCTAGGAGGTCTCCCACGTCCACGTGGAGGCAGATTAGCACCATCTACAGTTCCAGAAGTTCCAGCACCAGAGGAACCTCCCCCTATCCGAATTCCAGTACTTCTTTGAGACGTAACTCCTGATATTAGTATAAGCATATCGGTTAACGCGGAAGCAAAAGAAACACAGAAAGAATTTTTCCTAATGATTTCCGGATACAACTACACAAATTATAAGTGTGACTGAATCTTATGGCTCTGATACCACTTTTGTCACGACCCAACCAGGGGGCCACGACCGGCATGCAGCCAAACCGAAGTCCGACCACATAAGCCTTAGAAACATTCATAACAGTCTAAGTGCAAAACAGTTCAATACTTATATAATCCTCAATCCTAGTTCAAATGCAAACCATCAATATAATCAAATCCCAATAAAATCATTCGGGAAATCTAATGCAGACAAGTTCTACTTATTACACAAAAAGGGATTCAGATTCAATCCCCCAAAAGTTCAATATCCGGAAATCTCTAAGCAGAAGGACCGATAAACACAAACGGAAAACCTGATCGACTTCGCCAAAGAAGAGAAAGAAGATAGACGAAGGCAATCACTGTAAACCTGCAAGACAATCTGTAAGGGTGTGAGTGCTTTATATAGATGCCCAGTAAGCCTATGAGAGGTAGAGAAACATCTAACAGTTATATAAGCAGTACATATAATACATTCACAAATTAAGCAATCAAGATGCTGTGTCGGGGTCACCAATCAGTAAATAGTACAGTATAATATCAGTCACATCCGCCCTTATAACTCCTCAGTACAGTACAGTAATCAGTAATTAGGCATGTAGCCTCAGTAAATAGTATAGGCATTAAGCCTCAGTAGCAGTATAGGCATTAAGCCTCAGTAACCTTCTTCCCCTTCATGACACACCATCACACAGCACAAGTAATATCAAATTCAATATTCTCACATAAATACAATCACGTGCAAGTTTCTCTGTCTCCTAAAGCATGCGAGGCTGAGTTTGAAAGAATAATCTAGTGAATATATAGAAAGAATAATATATTATAAGAAGGGTTTATATATATATATAAGTTGTTAGCAAGTAGCACAACACAAACAGTTCAAATACACCCATAGAACTTACCTGGTCTAACAGTCAGCTAAGCAATCCACCACCCTAAGTCTGAGGTACTGCTAGACCACCGCCTAACCATTAACCATCAATTAACAACCACCCTTACAAATGTATGCAAGTGCAAATGGGAATGCATGACGTGAATGTACACAATTCAATAGTTTCCATAACAAGGTTAAACCTTTTTGTCAACCAAACATAACTTAACCATCATAATACCACACCTTTAAACTTGCTTTCCAGAATATAAAACATCATTAAAAAGTCCTTACAATTTAAATTTATCAAATACCTTACTTAAATAATCAATATTCACCAAATATAATTTTACCGATAAACCTGAATAACGAGTGTCAATTTATAAAATTCAAAACAATTAACCAGTATATGCAAAATTTATAATTCTCAACCAGAAGTTAATTTGATATCTGAAAAGCATCCTACCAAAATTTTATAATTTTTCGAGACTTAGAAGTCTCTCAACCAATTTTTATTCATAACAGTATACAACTCACAAGGTATACTGACAGCAGTAGAAAGATCTAATTATTTCAAAAATATAACAATAGAAACATAACCCAACATATTTTTCTTGTAAATTAGACTTCTAGAACTTCAAAATATATGAAAATCAAATCTAAAACATTTTTACACATTTTAATATGAATTTTGAAAGTTACAGATGATGCAATCGCATCTACAGTACAGTTCGTCAGACAATAGTAGCAAACTTGAATTTTCTAGAAATATATGATGCTCCAAAATCCCAAAAATTATTTTTCTCATAAACTAGACTCAATTTTGAGCCACATATCCGAATTTTAGATTTTTATCATGTTCCAATATTTAATTAAAAATCGAGCAACATACAGCACTAACATCAAACTTCAGCAGAGAATTAAATCATCCAAAAACTCAAAGAAAACAATTAATTCGAAAACCCTAATACCCAAATCAATTCAATCAAACCCTAATTCAATACATTCATCAAATTTCAGAACCCAACACACTAGCCCAATCAATTAATTCAGTAACTAAAATCCCTCAAAACAATAAAAACCCCAAAACCTAACCTATTTTGTAAAAATCAATTTAATTAAATAATAATTCGAATTTGGCCAAATTAATTAAGAAAAATACCATCCTAATATGATATGAACATTTTCTAAATAGATGGGAGTCAAATCAAAGCAAAAGGGTGGAAGAAAAACCTCAAAATACATAAAATAGCAAAAATTGCTGCTGCTGGAAAGGGAAGCAAAACAACAGGTCGAGCCACGCCGCAGCAGGCCAAACGACAGAGCTTCGCAGGCCGAACGATGAAGCCCTGGCCCGCGCCTCTCCGCCAAATGACACAAACCTCTCGCCGAACGACACTGCCTCCTCTGCACGCCAAGACCAAAACGACAGGCCCTCTAATTTTTGCCTAAAACCCTATTTTTTAAGCCACCCGAATTTAAAGTGATCTAAAACCTTCCCCCATCAAACCTAGGCCCTATTTATAGGAAAGAAAACTTTTAAAAATATATTTTGACCCCAATCTAATTTATTTTAATTAAAAATACCCAAAAACTATTTATTTTCATAAAAAAATTAACCAAAACCCTAAAATTCACAAAATCAACTCAAATTTATTTTTAACTTCAAACTTTAACTCAAAATAATTTATAAATATGTTTTACGCATAATAATACCCGAAAATACCGAAAACGATGAAAAATCCAAAAATGACGAAAATACCCTTGGCACCCAAAAATACAATATTATACTCAAAACGACCGTCTCGTCGTCTTGAGTATCAAAAAGACATTCAAACCATCAAATTATGTTCAAACAACATATGAGGGCACAAAATGACTATTTTGCCCCTAAAGTGCAAAACTACCATTTTGCCCCTAAAGTGCAAAATTACCATTTTGCCCCTAGACTTAAAATCATTCAAAAACCAAGGGTTTTACACCAACGTAGGGATGTCAGATACATCACATGTGTTGTAAGTTGAATCGATTAAAGTGAATCTGAATCTAACTTATGAAGAGAAACCAATAGCTATTTTACCATGGGAGGTGAAAGAGTTGAGAAATAAGGAGGTTCCTTTAGGGAAGGTGCTATGGAGAAACCATTCAATAAAAGGAGAAACCATTCAATAAAAGAAGCAACATAGGAAAGTGGAGTGGTTTTGTAAAGCCAGCATCCACAGCTTTTTCCAAAGTTATACAACATGTAATTTTGAGGATGAAATTCTTTAAGGGAGAAAGAATTGTAACATCTGTAAAGTCAAAAGTAAGAATAAATTATTTATGGTTGGAGAATTAAAGAAATTAAATATTAATTAATATATATATATATATGGATGGGAAAGGAAGACAAAAATTTTAAAAAAAAATCTTCTTCTTCTTCTAATATCCATGGCCGATTTTCATAACCATTAAAGGGAGGAAATTTTTTTCTTTAAATACTCTAAATCTCACTAGAAATCTAAAGAATTCAAGTGGATTTTGAAGAAAAACTAAGGATTCAAGTAAAGTCTTCCTTCTTTTAAGCTTGTTTTTCTTAATTTTTAAAATATGTAATAATTTGGTTAGTGAGAGAAGTTGATGTTATTGGAAAAAGAAGATATTTATAAAGCTAATAAGATGTATTTTATATTGATTTAGTGGTTAATCGATGGAAGTGAGCTAGTTTTGTAAAGTTAGTATTATTGAAGTATTGAAAATTAGGGTTTTTGGTGAGAGTTGGTTAGCATTATTATAACTAATGGTTATTTTGAGTAAAAATATGATTTTAATTGAAGGATTGAAAATTTGTTTTTTTTAGGAGTGGATAGGCCTAATTGAAGCAAGAGGTAAATCTTAGGTCTTTTTGAATTTGAAGCTTGGAAAGTGATTTTGGTTTGATTTTGAAGCTGGATACGGTTTGTACATACTTTGACAATAGTTAATAAAAATGTTCATATTTGACAAAACCCCATTGGCATTTTTAAATGGTTGTGTAATATCCCAAAATACACCCTAAAAGTTTTGGAATCATTATGGTTGTATTTAGATTTAATGTGTATGTATGATGGAAAGAGAAAAGAAGTAAAAAGAAAGTGTATATGTTGAATATATATGGATGTACATATAACATATACATAGCATATAAATGGGTGTAGAAAAATAAGTGTATATAAGTAATAATAATAATAAAGATAAAGAAGAAAAGAAAAGTCAAAGGATGAAGTGGTGGTGGAGGATATTTTAGTAAATATGTAATTATATTATTATTAATGTATATATATATATATAAGATAAGTATGAAAAGAAAGAAAGGAGGATTTTCTTTCTTCCTATCTTCTTCTTCTTCTTCTTCTTCTTCTTGAACGAGAGAGAGAGAGAGAGAGAGAGAGAGAGAGAGAGAGAGAGAGAGAGAGAGAGAGAGAGAGAGAGAGAGAGATGTGATTTTGGTTGATTTTTACACCAAATTCTTAAGGGTTTTAAGAGAGTTGAAGTTGGAGATTGAAGATTTGGCATAATATCCAAGTTTTGAAGAGATTGTGTTACCATAACCCAAGTGTTGGAGGATTCTTGGAAAGAGGAATTTAGATTTGGTGTGAGTTCCCGAGAGGTAAGTACAAACTTACATAGATGCATTCTTTTATATGATTTTGAGACTTAACACATTTAGCATAAATGTGTTAAGTAAATTATTATATTGTTAATATAATGTGACTAATGTTATTATTTGTATAGTGTGAAAGATATGATGATCATTCAAAAAGGTATGTGCAATGCAATTTGTTATGATAAATGTTTTAATAATGAATGGTGTTAATGTGTCTTGAGAAATGGTGAAATGTGATGTCATTATGGTTGATAATAATGATTGAAATGAAATAAATGGACATGTTGTCTGTATGATGATGAATTTAAGATACATGTGCAATGAACTTGATTATGTATACTTGAATGATGAAGTATTATAATGTGAATTGAGATATGATGATTCAAATGAGATGTGAAGCCATTGTGATTGGCTATGATGTTTCAATTGAGATAAGTGGGGCATGTTTGCCTAGATAATGATGAGAATTGTGAATGAAATTGATAATGAAATAATAAATGAATTGTGTGGCTAATGTGTTATTCCATTCTCAGAGTTCTGGGTTTGGCGGCATGCCTATAAAATGAAAAAAAAGTAACAGTCTTGCCGGGTTGAGGATCTCTTCAATTTGAGTTGAATTGAGGTCCAAGAGACTGGGTCTGTTACACTATGAGAATTATGAATATGAAATATGTGAAAGGTAACAGTCTTGCCGGGTTGAGGATCTCCTCGATTTAGTCGGGTTGATGGTCTAAGAGACTAGGTCTGTTACAGGTAACAGTATAGCCGGGTTGAGGATCTCCTCGAGTTTAGCGAGTTGAGGTCCAAGAGACTGGGTCTATTACCCTATCCATGGATAGAGATATATATATTGCCTACGGGCTTGATTATTGTGATTATAGACCAAAGCAGTAACTCTGAACTTTGGAATAACATAGTAGTGTCTTGTGGGCCCATGTTTGTCTTTGTTTTCAATGTGATTTATGAATGTAAAATAGATGGATAATGAGACCTATGTTTGTCTTTGTTGAATATGTGATTTATGATTGGTGAATTGCGAATAATGAATTAATTGAAAAAAAAGACATGTAATGTTATGAAGTATGATATGTAATATGTGTATGGATATATTCATTGTGAGTATCAGTGATAGAATTGTGGCTGGTGTTAATGATATGTATATATATATATAATTAGAGATATATGAAAGGTGTAATTAAAAAGGGAAAAAGTGATAAGAAACTAATGGTAAATGAAGTTAATATATATATATATATGTTTATATTATTTATTTGTGCTACTAAGCTCTCTGGCTTAGCGTGGTTGTGTAATCGCGCAGGTGAGTAGGTGATAAATCTAAAGTCAATCGGTATGCCACGAGAAAGGTAAGAGTGTTCTGAGACCAACTAGAAGGTGATGCATGCATGTAAAATTTAATTACGTTGTATTTTGATAAGTAAAAATGTATTATTGTTTGGAACTCAGTTAAAGGTTTTACATTGTAATGAAAAGGTGACATTCTTATACTTTATATATGTACTGTATGTATGCTCGGTATATGTATAGTACTTATACAGAGTATGGGGGTGTTACAATTATTTTTGTATCAGAGCTTAGGTTCGAGATTCTCGGCCTAAGTGAAATTAAAAAGAAAAAGTTTTGAAAAGCTTGAATAAAAAAAAAGTTTTGAAATGAAATTTGTAATACATGCATATGCATTAACACCTAGGTTGGTCTCGGATGTTGCATTATGTGAATTGTACTGTGATTGAATTAGAGGAGATGGATGGTATTATGTCGATGAAGTTCTACATGAAAGTAAAAGAGTAGAAAAAGAAATGATATGGAAACATTTATACAAGTTTAATTGATAAATTAAAGAATGGGAATATATTCAAGTAAAGTAAAGTAAATTGTTAAATGTGTTGGAAGTATAAAGAAATGAATAGAAGAATAAAGTTGGAATTGAGTTAAAAATAAAATCAAGATTAAAGTATGTACTCTCTCCTCTACAGTTTGGATCTCTTTCTATTAAACCTCATGTTTGGATTATTAGAGGAAGGAAATATTGTTGGATTGTTAACATGGAAAAATATGTTATTGAAATGAAGAGAGTATGATGGAATATTGAGTGAGTTGATTGGTATAGACAAAGTGTGATTATTTAAGATTTAGGTATATAAAGTTAAGGTTTTATTTAAAAGAAAAAGAGATGATGTTGGGTAAATAAGAAGATATATTAGTGTTGTTTGTATGGTTATTTTAATGCAAACATTGTGTTTTCAATGTTTTCAATGTGATATGTTTGAATATTGTGAAAACTCATGTTAATAGTGGTAATATGTGACAGTTGAATTGTTGAAATAAGTTTAAAAATTGTGGAAATTATATGTTTTGATGTAGCTTTGTGGTATATATACATAAGATGTTTTTAAAGCTGATATTAAGAAAAGATGAGATTGGTAAATCAAAGTTTAGGTGAGATAGTGATTTGAGAATTTAGAATGTTAATGGAATATTGATAAAGATTATTTATATATTGATAGTTTAATGTATGTTAAACATACGAGTTATTTGCAATGAATATTATTGCATATGAGAATACTACGAATTGGGTAATGAGATTGATAGTATGAGAATTTGTTTCGAAGTAAAAGAAAGTGAAAATGAGTTATTTTAAGTTATTTGAGTAGAAAGGGTAAAAGTGGATATGGAAATATATTAAATGCTTTTAAAGACAAAAGTGAAAGAGATGTCACATTAAGAATGTGACTAAGATGTATGTGAAGTGTTATATTGGTTAGAATATATATTGGTTGTGTTGATAAATACTTTACATCATATTAAAAGAATGAGAATGATAATGTTCAAAGGAAGTAATAAATATTAAATTGGTATAGAATGTATGAAAAAGGGGAATTAAATAAATCATATAATTAAGTGTAAACATGTATAGGATACGTGAGCTGAGTTTTTTTGATATGAAAGAAATTGTATTATGTAAGGAATGTGGGAAGTGAGTCACATTTTGGAGGTGGCCTATGAATGTGTATATAGTATAACTATATGATTAAAAATATTAAGAATGATATTGCATGTATCAGTGGACCTAAGAAAGATTAGGTCTTGACCTGAGTAAAGTTAAATAAATTATGTGACGGAATTGAGAATGGGAGTGAACTCGAGTAATATTGAACTGTGAAATTTTTATGGTACTCATGGAACTTGATAATCATATAATATTTTGAGTCCCAAAGTATTCGCATGTGGAAAGGTTCTATGTATATGTGTAAAATAAGAGATTGTAAGGACAAAGGAAAAAGTATAAAAAAAAATTTAGAAAAGATAAATTAGAAATGGAGTAACAAATGGAATTAGTATAAGATTTATATATGATCGAATATGTGTACGTAAGAGATGTTAATAATACTGTTGAAACATGAATTAAACTAATGATGAGCATATAATTGAGTACAAATTGGGTTGAAACGGAGTTGGAATATGTTAACTTTTGGTGTAGCCAAAGTTTAGAAATGAATATGTAATTCTTGCAATACAACTTGGCAGGGTAATTGGAAAAGTTTTAAGCAGAATAATAGAAGGACAGTAATGATTTATAAGTCACAGGCTTGATTATTAATCTCTTAAGGCCATAGATTTTGTTTAGTATATCTGGCCGGTTAGTTTTGTTATTCACAGATTTGAGACTGAGATAATATGACTGTAATACAGATTTGGTGAGATTGATAATTATGTTTTAGAAGTATAGTTAAGAGTTATGTTGGGTAAAGTTGTACTTTACCATTTTATGTTAGAAATTTGGTTATATTTATGAGAAGTAAGGAAGAGAAGAGTAATGTAAATATTTTGAGTTATGGATAATGTGGTAAAAAGGTAATTATTATAATAATAGTAGTGGTATGAAATGTGAAGAGATATTATGGGAAAAATTACAAAATGTGATTGAAAATTTTACTGAATAAGTAGATGGGTTTAAGGTTTCAGTGAATTAACTATGGAAAATAAATATGGTATGATATAATCATGAGGATTTTGTGGAAATTGTACTAAGACAATTTGAAGTGATTTGTTATTAATGATCATAGTCTCAACCGAAGAGATTAGAATTTGAATATAAGATTGACCTAATGGAATTAGGTTATATATATATATTGTGAAATTTGATGCTAAATTTAAATAAGTTAATTGACTAAGATTGAGATGTTAGTATATGGTGGCAGATAGATCAATTGATCTAGATTTTGCTAAAGTTGCAAATCAATATTGAGATTTAATATGTATAGTTGTATTAAGAGTGTAAAATTTAAATGATAATGTATATGATGTAAAATTCTAAAATGAGAATGGACAAGAATGAATGGAGTTATATCAGTTGTAAATAATGATAGAAGGGAAAAGATTGATTATCTATAAATAAGTTGAAGGGCATTGTATTAATATGTATGTTAAGTGAAAAACATGTTAAAGAAGGAGTTAAGTGTATGAAAAATAAGGATATCGTTATCAATTAAGGTTTGATAAATGTCTATTTTGAAAGTGATTGTAATGACAGGATAATCAATATTAAGATTTAACTCGATGATTTTTAAGGTTAGATTAAATGAGTAATTATAAGGAGATGAAGTAATAAAATATCTTGAAGATAATGATTTGATGAAGTATAAGTATATTATAAGATGACCTGATTTTTGTATAAAAGTAAATTCATTGGAAATGTGAGGAATTATCTAGATTGTTTTGTTGAGAAAGTAATAAGATATATATACAGATATAATGATGAATTATGAAATTTAAAGAAGATGATTGACTCTAAGGGGGAGAGTAAAAGTTATGTGATTTGATGACATAATAACTTAAGAATATAATTAACTTTATATGTAAGTTAAGATATTATTGCGTTAAGAATGGATTGTTACTGTATTAGATAATTTCGGGGACGAAATTATTTAAGGGAGAGAGAATTGTAATATCCCAAAATACACCCTAAAAGTTTTGGAATCATTATGGTTGTATTTAGATTTAATGTGTATGTATGATGGAAAGAGAAAATAAGTAAAAAGAAAGTGTATATGTTGAATATATATGGATGTACATATAACATATACATAGTATATAAATGGGTGTAGAAAAATAAGTGTATATAAGTAATAATAATAATAAAGATAAAGAAGAAAAGAAAAGTCAAAGGATGAAGTGGTGGTGGAGGATATTTTAGTAAATATGTAATTATATTATTATTAATGTATATATATATATATAAGATAAGTATGAAAAGAAAGAAAGGAGGATTTTCTTTCTTCCTATCTTCTTCTTCTTCTTGAACGAGAGAGAGAGAGAGAGAGAGAGAGAGAGAGAGAGAGATGTGATTTTGGTTGATTTTTACACCAAATTCTTAAGGGTTTTAAGAGAGTTGAAGTTGAAGATTGAAGATTTGGCATAATATCCAAGTTTTGAAGAGATTGTGTTACCATAATCCAAGTGTTGGAGGATTCTTGGAAAGAGGAATTTAGATTTGGTGTGAGTTCTCTAGAGGTAAGTACAAACTTACATAGATGCATTCTTTTATATGATTTTGAGACTTAACACATTTAGTATAAATGTGTTAAGTAAATTACTATATTGTTAATATAATGTGACTAATGTTATTATTTGTATAGTGTGAAAGATATGATGATCATTCAAAAAGGTATGTGCAATGCAATTTGTTATGATAAATGTTTTAATAATGAATGGTGTTAACATGTCTTGAGAAATGGTGAAATGTGATGTCATTATGGTTGATAATAATGATTGAAATGAAATAAATGGACATGTTGTCTATATGATGATGAATTTAAGATACATGTGCAATGAACTTGATTATGTATACTTGAATGATGAAGTATTATAATGTGAATTGAGATATGATGATTCAAATGAGATGTGAAGCCATTGTGATTGGCTATGATGTTTCAATTGAGATAAGTGGGGCATGTTTGCCTAGATAATGATGAGAATTGTGAATGAAATTGATAATGAAATAATAAATGAATTGTGTGGCTAATGTGTTATTCCATTCTCAGAGTTCTGGGTTTGGCGGCATGCCTATAAAATGAAAAAAAAGTAACAGTCTTGCCGGGTTGAGGATCTCTTCAATTTGAGTTGAATTGAGGTCCAAGAGACTGGGTCTGTTACACTATGAGAATTATGAATATGAAATATGTGAAAGGTAACAGTCTTGCCGGGTTGAGGATCTTCTCGATTTAGTCGGGTTGATGGTCCAAGAGACTGGGTCTGTTACAGGTAACAGTCTAGCCGGGTTGAGGATCTCCTCGAGTTTAGCGAGTTGAGGTCCAAGAGACTGGGTCTATTACCCTATCCATGGATAGAGATATATATATTGCATACGGGCTTGATTATTGTGATTATAGACCAAAGCAGTAACTCTGAACTTTGGAATAACATAGTAGTGTCTTGTGGGCCCATGTTTGTCTTTGTTTTCAATGTGATTTATGAATGTGAAATAGATGGATAATGAGACCTATGTTTGTCTTTGTTGAATATGTGATTTATGATTGGTGAATTGCGAATAATGAATTAATTGAAAAAAAAAGACATGTAATGTTATGAAGTATGATATGTAATATGTGTATGGATATATTCATTGTGAGTATCAGTGATAGAATTGTGGCTGGTGTTAATGATATGTATATATATATATATATAATTAGAGATATATGAAAGGTGTAATTAAAAAGGGAAAAAGTGATAAGAAACTAATGGTAAATGAAGTTAATATATATATATATGTTTATATTATTTATTTGTGCTACTAAGCTCTCTGGCTTAGCGTGGTTGTGTAATCACACAGGTGAGTAGGTGATAAATCTAAAGTCAATCGGTATGCCACGAGAAAGGTAAGAGTGTTCTGAGACCAACTAGAAGGTGATGCATGCATGTAAAATTTAATTACGTTGTATTTTGATAAGTAAAAATGTATTATTGTTTGGAACTCAGTTAAAGGTTTTACATTGTAATGAAAAGGTGACATTCTTATACTTTATATATGTACTGTATGTATGCTCAGTATATGTATAGTACTTATACAGAGTATGGGGGTGTTACAGGTTGTTGCTTTACTTTAAATGAAATTATTTATAAATTCTAACATTTTCTCCAAAATGTGAGCTAAAGATTGCTTTGGATTTATGAACCATAATGTTATGATGATTTGAAATATTTTAAAGAGGCACATTATTGTTATGGAGTATAATGTGCATTGTTAAAGTGATTATGGAAAATGATGAATATGTGAAAATGTGGGAAGTTAATAAATGAGATGAGAGTGTAAAAATTGATGTAATATTATTGTGAATGGTTGCCCTGGACAATTTCTTGCTTTAGAATATTGAATTTGGTACTGTTGAGTTGGCATGTCAATAATACATTATGACTTTTAATATGCCTTCAGGCGAGATACACTATTATTGCTTTTATTATTATGCCTTTGGGTGAGATATATTAGTATCGTGATACTTCTGTGTCGAGGAAACCACCTTTGGGTGAGATACACTAGTATCACATGACACTCAGTCTCCGGTGTTAGACCTTTGGGTCGCAATAGGCCAAATCAATATTTCTAGAGCCTGAATATTGTGTAGGGATTTATTAGGCCCAATGTGTGCTGATGTTATGTATATAAGATTTATGAGTTGATAAATAGTTTAATTGAGCATTGTATTCTAAGTTAAGAAATGTATTTTATGCCATAAAGGAAATAATTTATTTTAAATATATATTATGTTATTAAAGTATGTACCACTAATCTTTTAGCTTAGCGCGATTAAATTTTATCACACACGTGACATGGTAGAGAAAGAAGACCTAATAGATCTAAGCAGGTATAAGTTTGTCACTATTATTAAAGTTAGAGAGGCTTGCCACGAGATCCAACTTACCAGTGCTACACTGCATTGCATGTATATTTTGCTTCTATACATTTTGGTTATGTGCATTATAAACATTTTATAAAGATGTTTTACTAATTAAGGTTTTTAATGTTTTGTAAATATATACATATATTGTATATTATTTGTATTTGATAAATGCTTGGATGAGAGTTGGAGAAGTTAGGGATTTTGAAAAAAAAATGGAATTTTAGGAGTGTTTTAATGCAGGTTGTGTTATTTTGAATTTTGGATTTTATGAATTTACAGACTAAACTTCGGCAAAAGTTTTCTAGATAATTTATATAAATTATTCAAACTATATTTCAAATAGATTTATTTAATTGTTATCTATATATATTTATTAATATGTTTTTAATATTTAAACTTTTGAAAAGCTTTTATTTTTGGTATCTAAATAAGAGATTCTACAGTTAGCTATTGTAGCACTCTTGTATTCTATATATGTATTATATATATAAGGTATAAGGGTATTACAAATAGAGTTGCTACCTTGGGACCCTTTGCGCCTGGCAGTCTCCAACTCTTATGTTTGCTTCCATTGTCTTAGATATAAACTAGAGAGGCTAGCCATGTTGATAGGTTACTTTCTTTAATTCTTCTACACCAGTGCATTCCTCTTATCAAGATGCTCCACATTACCATTAAAGCCTTCTCATATTACTCTTTGATTTAGGATTGAGTGTTGTTCTCTAGGTGACCAACTAAAGAATTTGTGCTACTTATTGGCAAAGAGATGCCATAAGTTTCCAGCGCTCAGCAGCTGTGAACCTCGGTTTTCCACCCGAAAAGGATTCGGAGGAACGTTCACTTGTTGTTAGGAGTCGCCACTCAGTTTTTTCTGTTCAAAGGGAAAAACTAAGAAAACCCTTGTTTGACTCCAATTAATGCATCCAATGTAAAGGTTTCTAATCTGCGAACCCAAGGAGGATTCGGGGACTATGTCATGTATTTGATTAATTTGCCAAAAGAAACAAACCCAAAAGGGACGAAGAAAAGAAGACAAGCAGATTGTTAGTAAATTGTAGACTTGCTATTTGGGGTGAATCCCAAACATGCCTACATACTCTCATTTTTATGAGAGATCAAAGCCCATGTAGTTCGGAAAAGCCTATTTAAAGGAAATTATGCATTTATGCATGTGTGTGTATGCTTCGTGCATTGTCGGACTTTTTGCCAAAATTGTGAGATTTTGAGCACTTAGTGCTAAATTTGATGAAATTTGGGTACTTGGTACCAAAACAAAATGCAATTTAGGCTTCATGCCAAAAGGTTTATTTTAATTGTGATGAGCTTCATGCTAAAAAGTTGATTTTAATTGGAATAGGCTTCGTGCCAAAAAGATTAGGTCTTTGACCAAACAGAAATTAAAAAGGAAGTGCAGTGCTTATGACATGCTTGAATTGACAAATGATGAATTAGGGTGTTACCTTGCTTAGGATTCTCCCACTTCGAAGTTCCAGATCTCGTTTTCTTAGATCTTGGATTATGATTCTTGATTACGGTTTCTTTTTATTTTGATTTCAATTGACTCCTGCAGCACAATGTTAGATTTATGCAAAGAAAAGTCCTAAAAGAAGTCCTTAAGTCTAAGAAAACGAGATCTGGAACTTCGAAGTGGGAGAATCCTAAGCAAGGTAACACCCTAATTCATCATTTGTCAATTCAAGCATGTCATAAGCACTGCACTTTTTATTTTGATTTCAATTGACTCCTGCAGCACAATGTTAGATTTATGCAAAGAAAAGTCCTAAAAGAAGTCCTTAAGTGTATGGAAAATAGAGAATTCGTCCGCCCGAAGCCCAATGAAAAATCGAGCCAAAAGCCGAAAACCCCATTTTTTGAAAATTCAACAGCCTTTTATAGACAAAATTCGGACTGGACGGCGGTCGGACCGTCGGTCCGGCGGTTGGACCGCCATGGTCGGCGGTTAGCGGTCAGACCACCGTAGCTAGCCAAAAATCTGGAAAAGGGCAATGTCGGCGGTCGGACCGCCGTAGCTCGCCGGCGGTTAGACCACCGTGGTCGATGGTCAGACCGCCGTAGCTCGTCGGCGGTCGAACCGCCAAGCTCGGTGGTTTAGCCCTCAAAAAATCGCACGATTTTCGTTCAAACTGATTTTCTGGGAGCTACGGACCTCCAAAAATTATTCCGAGACCATATCCGTGATCCTTGCGTCTCTCCGGACATTTCAAGTACTATGAAGACATACTTTTGGTGAACTTTGTTGTGAACCTTCGGTCCGGCTCGGTCGCCTGCAGTCTGAGAAAGCCAGCTTTTCGAGCCTTAAAATTCGAGTATTCACAATTGCCCCCCACTGGGGCCCATAAAAATGATTTATGGGGCTCAGTGGTCGTCAGAATCGAGAATTTTGAGCGAGGTGCAAAAAGACCCGCATTTTCACATTTTTCCTTATAAATAGGCTCATTTCCATTCCATTTTCATTTGCTTTCATTCTTTCTTCTTCTTTCTTTTCATTCAAACTTTCTTTTGATGATGGATTTCACTGGCCTAGAAGACTTCGAAATCCCACTCCCTCCCTGCAATCTTTTACTTGAGGAGGAGAAGCACAGTTCCCGGTCCGGCTGCTATGTGGTAAGTACCTTCCTCTTTACTCACCTAGTATGTATGCTTAAGGATTTTATTTATTTCCAGTGAGGAACTTAGAAACAAATTTTAGGAATCTTTCCTTTACATGTACTAGTGATGAATCAAGAGTAATATCAAGCTTCATTATGTTCTGCCATCGGTAATTATTTCTAGTAAAGAACTTAGATATAATTCTCTAGGAAGTCATACCCGGCTGGGGATAAAACTTAAATTTTTCTGAAGTTGCCCCCCAAATTATCCACAATAATGAATTAGAAAATCTCTCTCTGTTTTTTTTTTAGGACACTGCGATTAGGATATCCATTGCCGAGAGACCCATGAGCACTATTCCGACTTACATCTTTGATGTTGGGCATCCAATGGGTGATCTTATCAGACCTGCTTTCCTCCACCATTTGAGGACTACAGATGCGGGCAGAGATATCCACAGGGAGTTGATCTGCGCGCTGGCTGAGCGATGGTGGCCCACTACTGATACCTTCTATTTTGCTTGGGGGGAGATGACGATGACGCCTACCGACTTTTCCGTCATTTCTGGGATTCCCTTCGGCGTTGAGATGGTGGAGTACTATAATGACTTGCGACATGACATCTCTTCAGCCGACATGGTCACTTTGATAGGGGTTGACTATCCTCGACATCAGGCGCCCCGCTGCATTCAGCGAAGGTGGCTCGTAGAGCAGGCGCCAGCCATTTACACTGGCTACGAGGTAGGCGATCTTACTACTGATCAGGTGGCTAGGTTTACCCTGATTCTCCTGTTTGCTAGCTCCTTCTTAGCAAACAGGAAAGACGCAGTAAATCTCAATGTGCTGAAGAGCCTACTCGACCTGACACGACTTCAGACATATGATTGGGCTAGCATTATGCTGTGTAGATTGTATGACGACATGTCAGACCTCTGCTATACCCGCATCACTCCATGTGGCCTGTACTACTTCTGGGAGGTAATGTAAAGAACATTTCCTCTACCTTGCATACACCGACTCTGATATCTTCTTCATTTTTTCCAGACTTGGGCTTACGAGTACTTTCCTGGTGTCGCCCCTTTTCTTCGTGAGCCACCTGCCCCTGTAGATCCTATTTTTCCCATTGCTTGGAGATGGTATAAAGAGAGGATAGAAGCACCAAAGAGAAAGCTTCCTATCAGAGAGCTGAGAGCGTTCTTCGACAGCTGCTCCATGAACTCGGTAAATATTTTCTCATCATCCTTATTTATTGTATTAGAGAAAATGATTCACTAACATAATAAATTTTTACAGGTTGTATTTACAGCGATGTCTAGCCGGCTGATAGAGTGGATTGCTCAAGATCACAGCTTTCAGCGATCACAGTTTCTGACTCACCGTCGATTCATACTTCCCCATCCAGAGCATCGACGGTATTATCTCGCTGAGAGAGTGACTTTCCAGATCGTCGGTTTTCGTGTAGCTCCCCTGGATCCCCTTGATGATATGCTATCTCTGACGCTTCTACCTGTTACTGCGTCCCAGTATGAGGGTGATCCCATTGAATCGGCCTATGCCCCGAATGAGGATGATTATGATTTCTATTGTCTTCAGCGACTGATGCCACACATTGGGACACGGTTCGATTCTGCACCACCTTATCGGTCCTCCCATTCTTCGGCTCCCACTTCTAGCACTCCGAGAGACCATCCCTCTTCCAGCTGGCGAGCTAACATACCTTTTTCCTCTAAGGCTAAGGCTTCCACTTTCAGGGCTGGATCATCACATACTGGAGCAAGCAGCAGTTCATCACATTTAAGGCCTCCCCCTTCCATTCTTGCGGCTACCGGTCAATTGGACCCTGCTTTGACCGACCTGAGGCTGCCTTATGCTATTCGTTATCATGCACCCGACGGTTGGGTGACCCGACCAATTAGTGTGGAGGGTGTACCATATCGGAGCCTTGTTCATATCACTCAGGTATATTCCTCTAGAACTTTTCATGAAAAGGATTCATAAAATTCTCTTGAAATTTACTGTGATTCTGTCCTTTTTTATAGGTACCTGAGGGCCTAGTTGCTGACATGGCGGCACTGATCACTGCTTTCTCTGATGAACTGACGGGTGCTTGGACTGATAGTGCTTATGAGAGACAGAACAGGCCACAAAGACGGAGAGCCCGTCGTTGATTTCTCATATTTGTCTTGGATTATATTTGTAGTATTTGAATTATCTTTGCTCTGTTCTTTGTACTTTCCATGTTTTCCACCTGTTATTTGAACTTAAGTACAAACCTGTATTAATTTGTTAGTATTAACAGCAGATATGTATGTATGATGTTTGTTTTTTAGAAATCTATTTTCAAAAAAAAATCCCTGAAATAACCCCAAAAATAGTGCCTAAAATAGTCTAATCAGGGTCAAAACACAAGAATTTCATAAAATAAAATAAAATAATAAAAAAAATGAGAATCGAAGCTGGCCGGGCGGGTCAACCGCCGGAAAGGCCCCGGGGCAGTATATGTATACGAAAAAAATAGAATTTGAAGTGCATTTTCGGGCCAGAAAATAGGTTTTTTACTGCAGGATTTTTATTTCTCTCAACAATGAACCCTCTTTTTAACCATGTGATGCATAACTGGACCAAGAGCCTCCATAATGTTGAAAGGATCAACATGGGAAGATATGGACTGAAAGCTGTTGCCACCCTTAGAGGTGTAGCTGTGGATTGAGATTTCTTGCATGCTTGTATCAAATTTTGGGATCCTCAAGCCCACGTTTTCAGATTTGGTGCCCGGATGGAGGAAATGTGTCCTCTTTTTGAAGAATTCTGCTCAATTATTGGATGTGACCCTAATGCCCCTCTTGTAAGGCATGAGGTCTAAGTTGGCTATGTGGGATCTTTTCAAAGGATTTTCAACTTTACAAGGCCTCAAGCTCAAGCTCAAGCTATGATCATGGATGGGAGTAAGGCGATGCTGCTTCCTTTGATTGATGAATTTCTGACCGCTAATTTTGATGATGAGGTTCAACTGAAACATAGGATGCGAGCTTTTATTTTCTGCCTGTTAGCCGGGTTTCTTTTCAACCGTGATCCTGGGTTTGGAGATTTGAAGCTTTGCCCCATGGTTAGGCAAATGGAAGAACTTAACTGCATTGGCGGTATGATTCTGGCTGAGACTATTCAGAGTCTTGACAGAACTGCACTCGGATTTGAAAATTGGACTGTTACCCCGATCATTCTTCAGGTAATTTTATTATACCTTTTGTTTCTTCTCATTTCATCCTCCCTCTTTTTTGTTTGTAAATAGAAAGGATCTATTTTTTCAGGTTTGGCTGAGAGACCATCTCCGAGTGGTTGCCGCTCCCCATGCCTTGACTTATAACCCTTCTCAGTACCGTACCAGGAGAATCCAGATCTCTTTTTCTTCTATGGCTAAGTGGACTATCTGGTTGTTTGAGCTTGGGCCAGAAGAATTGTTGTGGTTCATCCCTTGGTATAGAATTTCTCGCTTCATGGAGGCAAATGCAATGCATAACCATGTCTACCTTCTTGGTTTCACTCATAGTACATGGTATAGTGCTTCTCGCGTCCTCAGACAGATGGGGATTGATCAGAGGGTTCCTCTTCCTATTGGGCTTTCCATTGCTTCCCCCATTACTCCCGGAGTTACTCGAGCTGTTCTACAAACTTGGGTTAGGAACCTTCAGATGATCAGGCCTTTCGCAAAGCCTTCTCTTGTCCAGCCTACTCCAGAGTATAGAACTTGGTTTATAGCCGAAGTTTGGCAATTGAAAAGCCAAGGAGGCTTGCATTGCTGCAGGAGTTGGAGGGAGAGGATGTGGTTCCTCTTAACGAGGGGAAGACAGATGTTGTAGAGAGTTCTGGACCTAAGGAAGATACCGAAGACTCTGCCCCACGTAGGAGACGTAGGATTTAGATCCTAGGGTTAACTCTATTGTCTGCTTTTTTTTGGATTGTTTGTACCTTTTTGGTTCCTTGGATGTTTGGAAATTATGGTTTGACTCTAAGGATGACTCTTTTTTGTAATGAATGATGATTTTTTTCATTTGCTTTCCAAGCATTATCTACTTTATTTACTTGCTCTAATTTTTGCCTAAGCCGTCCTTTCGGATTTTCAACTTAGCGAGCTCTTACCCATTCTTGCCTAAGCCGCCCTTTGCGGATTTTCAACTTAGCGGGATTTTTATTTTTATTTATTTATTTATTTATTTATTATTTATTATTTTTTAATGTTGGCAAATGAAAATTGAATCAATGGTTTTCATTTAAAATTTAGACCGTGCTCAAGGAGAGCTGCCTACATATCTCGAATTAGTTTGCGAGAATCAGGTCTAATGTAGTTCCTTACAATGCATGATTATACATAATATTTCTTTAATTGATCCAAATTGCATGGGTTTGTGAACTCCAGACCATCCAAATCAGACAAGATGATGGCTCCGCCGGAAAGTATTTTCTTTATAATGTAGGGTCCAGCCCAATGAGGACGAAACTTCCCACGAGGATCTGTAACGGGTGTTCTGATCTCTTTCAGATCCAAACAACCTTCTTCCAACTTTCGATCTTTGACCTTTTTGTTGAAATGTCTGGCCATTCGCCTCTGATACCCTTGAATCTGATGGAGAGCTTGAAGTTTTTTTCATCCAAACCCAACAACTGATGATGATAATAACTAATCCATTCAGCTTCATTTATCTGACTTTCTTGAATTATCCTTGCCGATTGAATTTCCAGTTCAATGGGGAGTACTGCTTCCATTCCGTACACCAGTGAATACGGGGTTGCCCCAGTAGGAGTTCTAATTGATGTTCTATATCCCCACAAGGCCAGTGGTAATTTCTCATGCCAACCCCTATGTTCCTTGATCATTTTTTGTATGATCACCTTTATAGACTTATTTGCTGCTTCTACAGCTCCATTTGTTTGAGGTCTATAAGGAGAGGACTTATGATGCTGGATCCTCTTATCCTTCAAGAGTTTAGCAAATTCTGCTTGGAAAAGAGTTCCATTATCAGTGATAATCTCAAATGGCGTTCCATACCGACAAAGGATGTTGGTTCGGACAAACTGTGCTGCCTTTTTGGCGTCTAATTCTGCATAGGAGGCTGCTTCAACCCACTTTGTGAAGTAATCCACTGCTACCAAGATAAATTGATGTCCATTCAAGGCTTTTGGATATATTTTGCCAATTATATCTATTCCCCAAGTAGCAAAGGGCCATGGAGAGGTGATTGGATTCAGGGCAATGGGAGGTTGCTTCTGCAGCTTAGCAAATATCTGACACTAATGGCATTCTTGCACAAATGCCACACAGTCTGTATTCATGGTGGACCAATAATATCCTAGATTGGCTATTTTTCGAGCCAAGGTTATCCCATACATATGCGGTCCTGATTCACCACCATGCACCATTTCCATTATCCGCTTATCCTCTGTTTCATTCACACACCTTAGGTGCATTCCATTCCAACTTCTTTTGTAGAGGATATCTCCATTAAGAATGTAACCTGTGGCTAGCTGCCTTATTGCTCTTTGATAAACCCTTGATGATCCCTCCGGATAACTTCCATCCTTGAGATAACTCTTGAT
Source organism: Garcia nutans (assembly GCA_947685225.1). Lineage (NCBI taxonomy): Eukaryota > Viridiplantae > Streptophyta > Magnoliopsida > Malpighiales > Euphorbiaceae > Garcia > Garcia nutans. The sequence continues at coordinate 5,202,985 of CANTUV010000024.1, read as the reverse complement.
ATCCCAAAACCATGGTTTACCATCGGCCAAATGCATTACGTGGGCAGGTTGCTTCTGAAGTTGAACTTTCAATGGACGAATGACTTTCCCCTCCTTGATATTGATCATGGAAGCTAAAGTAGCCAGGGCATCAGCAAACTAATTCTTTGCTCTTGGGAGATATTCGAAGGACAAATCATCGAATTGCTGTGCCAAATGATCGAGACGTTGTAGGTAAGGAACCAAACGCTCTTCTCTTATTTTCCATTTCCTTAAAGCTTGTGATACTATTAAGATAGAATCACCATAGACCTTCAGGTTCTTAATCCCCAATCCCATGGCGGCTTCGAGCCCATTGATGTAAGCTTCATATTCTGCTTCATTGTTTGTGCAGCTAAAGTCAAGTTTAACTGCAAAGGGAATGTATTCTCCACAAGGAGTTTTGAACACAATCCCAATTCCATTTCCATGATAATTGGATGCCCCATCAAAGTACATCTCCCAAACACTCCTTTCCACATTCAAGAGGTCTTCGTCAGGGAAATTCATTTCTTGCATCTCGTCTATTACGGGTAATTCTGCTAACTGGTCAGCTATTGCCCCACCTTTCACAGCTTTCCTTTGAATGAATTTTAAGTCAAAAGCTACCAATGTTGACACCCACTTTGCCATTTTGCTGTCCAAAACAGACCTATCCATAAGGAAATTCAAGGGACTCTGTTCTGCGATGACATAAGTAGTGTAAGAAGACAAGTAGTGCTGTAACTTCGTGCAAGCCCAATACAATGCTAAACACAACTTCTCAATCTTGTTATACTTTAACTCATAGTCCAGCATCCTTTTACTGAGGTAATAAATTGTATTTTCCACCTTTGTACCTTCGGCCTCTTGAGCTAGCATTGCACCCATGGCTTCATCTGTTACAGACAAATACAAGAGCAGAGGTTTTCCCATTCTGGGAGGTTGCAGAATTGGCAGACTTAACATGTATTCTTTGATCTTGTCAAAGGCCTTATGGCAATCTTCATTCCATTCTTGTGAAGCACCTTTCCTTAGTAACTTAAAGATAGGACCACAAGTCTCTGCCAACTGCGATATGAATCGACTGATATATTGTAATCTACCTAGCAGGCCTCGAATCTCCTTTTCTGTTCTTGGTGGAGGCATTTTCAGAATAGCCTTTGACTTTGCTAGATCAACTTCTATTCCTTTCTTGCTGACCAAATATCCCAAAAATAAGCCTGATGTTGCTCCAAATAGGCACTTTGCAGGATTAAGCTTCAAATTGTACTTGCGAAGTCTAAGGAAGAACTTCTCAAGCGCTTCAACGTGCTCTTCTGGAGATTTTGACTTGACAATCATATCGTCAACATACACTTCTACTTCTTTGTGGATCATGTCATGAAAGACTGTTGTCGCCATCCTTTGGTAGGTAGCCCCTGCATTTATCAATCCAAAAGGCATAACCCTGTAGCAGAACGTGCCCCATTCTGTAATGAAAGCTATCTTTTCTTTGTCCGGTGGATGCACCATGATCTGATTGTACCCAACCGCAAGGTCATTCATGGAAACCATCATATGCCCAGCCATCCTGTCTATTAGCAAATCGATGTGTGGTAGCGGGAAATAGTCCTTGGGACAAGCCTTATTCAAATCTCTATAGTCAACACACATCCTGACCTTTCCGTCTTTCTTCGGGACTGGCACAATGTTTGCTAACCAGGAAGGGTAGACAATTGGTTCTATGAACTTATTATCCAGTTGCTTGGCAATCTCATCTTTAATTTTCAAAGACCATTCTGGCTTTATTCTTCTCAACTTCTACTTAACCGGCTTTGCATCGGGGTACAGCGGAATCTTATGAACTGCTATTGCTGGGTCTATTCCAGTGACATCACTTGTCTTCCACATGAAGCAGTCAACATATCTTTTGATACACTCAACAACCTGTTCCTTATTCACACAATCATATGCAATGTATGTATATTCATTTTCTTTGCCAATTATTATCTTTTCATTCATTTCTTTTATTTCATTTATTTCATTTTTGCTAGATAATTCTTGGAAAGCAAAAGACACAGGGTAACCAAGAACTTGAACAGTTTCATTAATAATGGCAGAGTCATCCTCCAGAGTTACATTATATTCGACATCAGGGTTTTCTATTCTTAAAGCTAAGGAAGACTCAGCACTAAACTCTGACTTGGTGTTTAACTCAAGATTTGACTCCGTACAAGACTCAGGTTCGGGGTGTGACACAGGACTAGGTTTGATCGTAGCTGCTTGTCCCTCCTTGGTATACCAGTTCATCAGTGGTCCATTTGTTGTCTTGATTAGCTTCGTGAGGTCCCTTTTGTCTTCGACATTGGTTATCATAGCAACCTCCTCAAAGAGACTAGGCTGCATGAAATCCTCCACTTGTGAGCCAGTTATAGGTTCTGGTTCTTCTTCTTTTATGGTCAAAACATCATCGAACATCTCAAAACCCGGTAGCTTCTTTCCAGTCATAGGAGAATAGAACGGCTCCTGGAAATCACAGTAAGGAACTGTTTTCCCAGGTTTGCAGAAGTGACCGTTCAGAGTTCTAAAGTAAGGACGCATTTTGAGGCTTTTTGCCCCCCAAGTCTTCTTTTTGTTCTTCCCATGCTCAAACTCTTCTATCTCCTCGTCTGTAGGTTTGTACCCCAAGCCAAAAGTTCCCTTATTCTCAGGCTCTTCCCATGGCCTCACTATAGATGATTTTCTCCCAGACTTTATCATTTCCATCACGGGTAGCAGACCTACCCTCAGCATCATTCCAACCAGGCAATTGATTTGGATCCCCCCAAAGTCATATAGGATAAATGACCCTTTGGGCCTCTCTGCTTCGATGCATTGAATAGTGTCGTAATGGAACCCAGTCAAGGCCATAGCAGTTTCACCAGGAACAACCTCAAAGAGAGACTGATCCGTGGTTTTCTTGTTGATTTCACATGTGTCCCCTTTGATAGTGATGATTTCCTTCAAAAGGGAACATAAGTTTTTGATGTAATGAAGATGGTACAACATTATTATGATGAATCCACGGCCTTCCAAGGAGGAGATTAAAGCTCGCAGGTACATCAATGACCTGGAACGGCACTCCCATTTTCACCGGTCCAATAGAAACTTCCAGAGTAGCAACACCCAAAATTTCTCTTTGAGTGTTATCATATGCTCTAACAATTTGATCAGAAGGTGTAAGATCTGTAGCCTCCAACCCCAGACAGCTTGCTACTTTCAAGGGACATACATTTAAGGCTGACCCATTATCAATGAGAACCATGGGTACAGTCTTTCCCCCAGTCTGTATGGTGATGTATAGAGCATCATTGTGTTTCTTACCATCTTCTAGTAAATCTACATCAGAAAACCTGATACTTAATGCCTTGGTTGATTGGGTCAAAGTGGCCACCAAAGCTTCTGGGCTCGTGTCTACTGATGTATCAAGTTGACTCAAAGCTTTACTGAGAGCCTGATGGTGTGGGAATGAGGAAGCAAGGAGCTCCCAAATTGACACCTTAGCTTGAGTTTGTTTAAGCTGAGAGAGGACAGGGTTTTTCTTTGGTTCTGGCGTCTTCTTATAGGGGGTGATTTGAGGTTGTAGGGGCTTTTCCCAAGTCGAGTGGCTGATATTGTCTTCCATTTCTTGTCAAAGCGTCAACCTCTTCAGCAAGGTCATTCAAATCTAACACACATACTTCATTCATTTCTAAGAGAAGTTTGAAAGGATCAAATAGCTCTTCTTCCACAGTGATGGCGTGGATGGAATGATTGGGCAAAGGGTTAGTATTAATGTTTGGTTGTCTCCTAAGAGGAATGATGTCACCACTATCCATCAGATCTTGGATGCGGTTTTTCAGAGTCCAACAAGCATATGTTCTATGCCCATTTCCCTGATGGTATTCATAGTACTCATTGGCCCTATAATTGGAGGGTAATGGGTTTGGAGGAGGCCTTGGGTCCAAAGGCTTTAAGTACTTTCCTTCAACGGCCTTTTTAAATACCAGATGAAGGGGCATTCCAAGGTTGGTATATTGCCTTCTTGGCTGATTTCTCTGCCAAGATTGCCCACACGTAAAGGATTCGCAGGGGCAATATTGGCCACTTCATTGACCTTGCTTGAGGAAGCAGCTTGGCCCTGTTTCTTATACTTTGAAGTAGCTCCCTCATCCACTATCTTACCCAATTGTATCAAATCTTCTACCTTAGTTGCAGTTGCAATGAGCGATTTGAAAGTAGGTAGGTATTGGGTTTGCAGTTGAGCTTGATATGTAGGCCTTAAATTCTTGATTATGATATCAATTTGCTCCTGTTCTGAAGGGCGATTGATCATTTGGGCAGCCTTCGACCTCCATCTCATAAGGAACGAGGAGAAGGGTTCATTGTTGTTTTGTTTGGTAGTCTCAAGCTCTCTTCTAGTGACATCTACCTCAATATTGTAGTGGTATTGAGTGTTAAATGCATTGCAGATGTCTTCTCAGGTCTTAATCTTGGCACGATCCAGGCTTACAAACCATTTAAGGGTAGCACCAGTCAAGGATTGTTGGAAGAGTTGAGCAAAGAGCTCGTCATTTAAACCCCAAGGGCTTAAGGCCCCCACATACATCTTCAGGTGGGTTTTAGGGCAAGTAGTCCCATCAAATCTGTCTATCCCAGGCATTTTGAATTTTGGAGGTAACCTAGCTTGGGGAAACAAGGATAAGGAATCCATGTCTACCACCTCTTTATGAGTTTTCATGGCAGTGATTGACCTTTCAAGCAATTCAAGTTTCTTTTTTAGTTCATCAGTTTCAGTAGCATTCTTAGAGGGTGGATCCTCCAGATTGATGACAGGGGTATTATTCTGAGCAGTCATGGGGATACTAGTTTGTCCCACAATAGGTTCCTTCCTTAAATTTCCAGGAGTAGTGGCTGTCTTTGGTGCCCCTCCCAATTCGGCCAAGATGGCTACCCTTTGGGCGGTTAAGGCTTCATCAATTCTTTCTTGCATCCTAGCTTCAATCTCCTTAACCTGTCCATCTAGCAAGGCCTTAATCTGTTCAATAGTAGCCATTTCAGTAATTGGAGTAGTTGGTGAAGTTGGGGTAGTAGGACTTGTGGGTGATTGCACAGTTGGAGTTGGTGTAGCTTGTGTAGGTGAAGGCACACGGATAGTGGGTACCTACAAAGGTTAAGGGTAAAGGATCAGGGTAGTGTGTAGGGTAGGAAGACTCTTGGTCCACTTGCATATATCAAAAGGTTTTCCCCAAAACAATGTTGTTATGTTGCATGAATGCACCTCATCACATCATAATTCATTTTAATGGAATGTGGCACTATTATTGGGTACATACAACCTAGGGGAGGGTTCTATTGTTACATGAAAAAAATAGAGAATAGGCTTATAATAGAGACCCTTGAGTCTTGAGTAAGATATACCTAACCACATGTGAAACAAAGAGTTTCGCGTGGGTCTAACAGTACGTTTACTCATGGGCCACTCCAAAAGGATTGGAATGGTTTGCGACAACAGGGGCATAATCAAGGAGACCTGCCGGTTAGCGCTACTTGCTATCCAGACTCAGAACTTTGAACAGAAAGAGAAGAAATTCATTTGAAAACAATTTTTTATGCAATGGAGGAAAATGATTCCCCCATATAATGCAAGAGAAAAAGATTCTCTAAATGACAAAATAAATGCACAATTAATCAAACAAGGGTCCATCAAAGGAAAAAGATTCCTTTTGTGAATTTTATTCCGATATCCTTAAAGAAAGGATATATATTGCTAAGGTACCCTGCAAAACAAATAAAAGTACCCTAAAGAAGGGTAAGTTAGTCAAATAAGCAATAGTAATCTACTAGGATCCCATAAATCATTTTTATGGTCCCAGCGGCAAATTAATCAAATAAGCAATAGTAGTCCACTAGAATCCCATAAATCATTTTTATGGTCCCCAGTGGAGTCGCCAAATTGTGAACCTCGGTTTTCCACCCGAAAAGGATTCGGAGGAACGTTCACTTGTTGTTAGGAGTCGCCACTCAGTTTTTTCTGTTCAAAGGGAAAAACTAAGAAAACCCTTGTTTGACTCCAATTAATGCATCCAATGTAAAGGTTTCCAATCTGCGAACCCAAGGAGGATTCGGGGACTATGTCATGTATTTGATTAATTTGCCAAAAGAAACAAACCCAAAAGGGACGAAGAAAAGAAGACAAGCAGATTGTTAGTAAATTGTGGACTTGCTATTTGGGGTAAATCCCAAACATGCCTACATACTCTCGTTTTTATGAGAGATCAAAGCCCATGTAGTTCGGAAAAGCCTATTTAAAGGCAATTATGCATTTATGCATGTGTGTGTATGCTTCGTGCATTGTCGGGCTTTTTGCCAAAATTGTGAGATTTTGAGCACTTAGTGCTAAATTTGATGAAATTTGGGTACTTGGTACCAAAAGAAAATGCAATTTAGGCTTCATGCCAAAAGGTTGATTTTAATTGTGATGAGCTTCATGCTAAAAAGTTGATTTTAATTGGAATAGGCTTCGTGCCAAAAAGATTAGGTCTTTGACCAAACAGAAATTAAAAAGGAAGTGCTGTGCTTATGACATGCTTGAATTGACAAATGATGAATTAGGGTGTTACCTTGCTTAGGATTCTCCCACTTCGAAGTTCCAGATCTCGTTTTCTTGGATCTTGGATTATGATTCTTGATTACGGTTTCTTTTTATTTTGATTTCAATTGACTCCTGCAGCACAATGTTAGATTTATGCAAAGAAAAGTCCTAAAAGAAGTCCTTAATAGACAAAATTAAGGACTGGTCGGCGGTCGGACTGCCGTAGCTCGCCAGCGGTCAGACCGCCATAGCTCGCCGTGGTCGGCGGTCGTACCGCCAAGCTCGGTGGTTCAGCCCTCAAAAAATCACACGATTTTCGTTCAAACTGATTTTCTGGGAGCTACGGACCTCCAAAAATTATTCCGAGGCCATATCCGTGATCCTTGTATCGCTCCGGACATTTCAAGTACCATGAAGACATACTTTAGGTGAACTTTGTCGTGAACCTTCGGTCCGGCTCGGTCGCCTGCAGTCTGAGAAAGCCGGCTTTCCGAGCCTCAAAATTTGAGTATTCACAGCAGCGAAAGGGAATGATGCCAACACATATAAGCAAGTCTCCTCTGTCCTTTGACAAATAGGAAAACTACCATTAACCTCAATCTGATGCCTCTGAAGTGCATATAATGTTAGTAGACAATCATGGAAGGCTCGGCACACAAAGCACTTAAAACTTCTATGAAACCTTGTTGTCCCATATTTTCTTTTAAATCTCATTATATCTTGCACCAGCTTTTTCCTCCCCCTACCTGAACAACCTATAGCCACTCTTCACGTTATAGATATTGCTCCCTATAAAAACTCATTGCCAACTATCCTCCATCCTTCTCTAGCTCAAAGGTATGCTCAATATGAGATCTTTATCCCTCTCATTGAATAGTTCATTAACATTCTCTGTGTTTATATTCCTTATGGATAATAAGAAAGTTGACTAGCTCTACTTCACCTCCAACAACCCTTTCAGATAACACATAAGGACAACAATCATTAGATAACCAAGAGTCAGACTAGACACTTACTTCCTCCCTTGAACCAATTCTCCTTCTTCACCTAAGTCTAACTAATTTCTATATTGCTATATTGCTTTGCTAGATGTAGCTAGGATAGGATCTCCTAGTTCAACTTGTAAAAAAGAAGATTTAGCAAAGTATCTTGCCATTGGAACTCTTAATACAAAGAGTCTGGCATAATAAGAATCATTTAGCATCACTTTCCCATAAGGGCTAAACTGAAATCATGGATTCTCTTAAAACTTAGTGCATGGATTGCCCAGGCCATGACAGTTCCAGCCAAATACATTCATTGAGAAGGCAAGTTTCATTTTTTGGGGCCACGGGTTTGTAAGCTATGTGGCCCAACATCTTGTTCTAATTATGAATCCATGCCTTTAATTCCCCTTCCCTCCTTACGACATTGTTTTATTTCCAAGATAACTAGCCCTTATGAGTTAAACTCTTCCATGTCAAAGTCAACCACTCCTTTATTACTGCCAACTATGATGTCCTTATTTAAATTTCACAAATTTCATGCAAACTTTGATTTTTTCTTCCACCAAACATGCCGTCATTATAGTGAACAAATCCCTTAACTCCTGAATTTGACTCATTACTTTCCATATTCATTCTCTCCTTCACCGAGCCACCCATCTTATATTCCTCCATCGCCTATGGTGGATATGTTTTAAGCCATTTTCTCCACTATTGTTCTTCACTTTCCTTCCTTGAGCCCTAAGCCAAAGGCCATATGGTTTGTCCACTATATTGGTTTCTCGTTAATTTGTTACTTATTAATATTATTAATAAGATTAAGGATTAATTCATAAAAAATGCCTCAATTTGTAGAAAGTGTTCTATTAGCGTCGGTATTTTTCGAACATATCCTGATACACTTGTCAAAGCTAATTATGGATTTAGTTAATTCTTGCACATCTAATTTCTACTCAAATATTTTACATGTGTTACACGTGCAAGGGAGCCAAACAAAAGGCATTAATTGGCGCCTATTTCCCATATTTATATATTATGATGTTATTGTCTGCTTCTCTCTTTTTTAAATAAGTTTACTTTATTTTAATGACATATAGTAGAATTTTGGTTTATTGATAATTAATAATGATAACATCATTGTCTCTCTCTGTTATTAGTATAACATGTGTATGTAATCTCTAACTCCTTCATAGTACAGCCAAAGTTATTTATTATAAAAATATCAAATATATTTTCAGCAATCATTCAAATATAAAAGAAAACACTAAATTAAATTTTTATATAACAAAAATATTAAAATTTTTTAAGAATTTTAATTTCAAATTTGATAATAGTTTAAAAATTAGTGTATTAATTAAGTTAATTTACAATTCATTTATTAAATTAATTTATTTAATAAAATAAAATTACTATTTTACTATTTTTTTAAAAAAAATAATTTTTGAATTTTTATTTTTATATTTATTGTGTTAATAATTATCTTAGCAGTTGGTGAATTGGGTTGGGCTAATTCAATGGAGCTTTATAATGTATAGCCCATTTTATTATTTCATATTTTGGACTCATGATTTGTTAGTGAGGTTTCTCATTCTACTTTCTTCTCCAATTGGACCTCTTGATTTTTAGAGGCTAGGGTTTGATCAAGTGTCTCTTTTCGTTTAATAGTAAGCTCTTTACACAATATCAGCAAGGGTTAACTAACTCCACAACTAACTGTAACATGTGTGTAAAGGAATGTTTGAAAAAATACAGAGGACTAATCGGACCTTTTGAATAAATTCAGGTATTTTTTATGTATTAAGCCTAAATTAAATTAATATATGATACAAGAAAAGAGTATTAGGTTACAGGAGAGTTTAGCCCAACCAGCCATAGCAAACTAATGAGAAATATCAATTGTATCCTTGGCCAACTCGGTAGAAGTTGTAATATGCTATGAGTTTGTTAATTTAGTTTGTCATTATTAGCTATAAGTGTTACCCGCAATTGTATTATTGTTGTATTGCTATTTTCACATAAAAATGGAGGGAAAAGTAATTTATTAATAGATTGAATTGCAATGATTATTGCATAATGCACAATAACATAGAACTATTTCATTCTCTCCACTCTCTTTATTATTTTCTTCTTCTCAAATTCTTTATTGATTTTATGACATTGAACTTTTTATAAGCTCTAGCCTTCTTGTAATTGAATGATCCTAGGATCTTGATAGCTTGTAATCAAAGCGTTCAGATTCTAAAGATTAAATAAGATGAGTAATTAGGTGGAAGATCATATTGTATCATGGTCAAACCAATGTTCCAGCTTCGAGAAACTGTTTGGTGCTATGATTTTAATTCGACAACTATTAGTTGTATACAATGTAGGCTAGAAGAATAATTTAACATATGTTTATCACACAAGAGAATGTTTATTAAGGAACAATTCCTAAGTTTATCAACACTCTAGGTGATGATAATAATGAAGAACAAGGAGCTTAAGAGTTAAAACAAGATGCCAAAGAAGCTTTTAAAATTCCAATCCCAAGTTTTATTGAGCAAATAGATGAAGATATTAATAAATACCAAAAGAGAAAAATTCCAACAATAACCAACATAGATGGACCAAAAATATTTAAGGTAAATAATGTTGAATACCTCAAATCATATAACATAATTGCATCTCTGTTTCAACTGAGTAAGGCCTTGCATAATCAAGTCTATAGATATTATAAATAGGAGAGACTAGAAATTTCTCCTTTCTTCAACCTCATCATCTCACGCCAACCATCACCACCATCATCAAACTTCATTTTCTTTCATCCTTTTTCATCAATTCAAGTAAAAATCAAGAGGAGGTTATATCTAGTTATTAATCTCTAGAAATCAAAGAGGAAAAAGAGAAAAGAGAAGGAGAGGAGTTCTTGAAAGAGTTATGTGCTTGTGTATGAGTAATTTACAAATAGTTGGCTTTCTTTGAATTTTAATACTTGAATAAGTTAATTGGATCATTTTAACTGAGTTATTTACTAAAGAATTGAATAAAAAAATAGGTTGTTCAAGGAAAGATTAAAGAATCTTTATATGAACTTTATTTCAATTTTGTAAGAAATAAGTGTGATACTATTGTTTTGGTTAAGAATGATGGCTATGGAGTATTGATAACTAAGTTTATTGTTAAAGATTTGATTAATTGAGGATTAAGTAAAGGGTTTGATTTGGATTCTTTTTATTTGAAAGTTTAGTTTTTGGGTCATTTTTATCATAGTTATTAAATTTATTTAGGTTGTTTTGGCTTAAAATGCAAGTTGGAACAACTTTGGCTCATATAAAGGCGAATTTTTAAGTTTGGCAGATTCTGGAAAATCCACATGAGCATGTGCTTTTCATCGACACGGGCATGTAAATTTTTTAGATACTGTAACATTATTTCCAGCAATGTTTTGAAAAGCATGGGCACTACAAAAAAAACACGCTATCTGCAACGGACAGAATCCGTCGCAGATCCGTCACAAATCCATCGCAAATCAAGTCTTGCGACCGATCTGCGATGGATACGATCCGTTAATAAAAAAAGCGTCTGTTTTCAATTTTGCGACAGGCCATCGCAGATTGCGACGGATTTGCAACCACTCGGCGGTTGCAAATCTCACGCTTAAATTTTCGCTAGTAAAGGGCAGCCGTCGCAGATTCCGTCCCAGATTTCGTCGCAAATTCGTTGCAGATTTCATCGCAAATTGCCATCACAGATTTCGTCGCAGATTGTCATCGCAGTATCTGTCGCAGATTCCGTCATAGATTTCAAATATCCGTCGCACATTCGTAGCAAATCCGTAGTAATTTAATATTGATTTTTATTGGAACTATTTGTATTATCAATTAATTTTATGAGAACTTTATAAATACATTTGGAACATTTAAACACAATCTAAAAAAACACTAATTACATTGATAAAAATAATTATTTTATTAATCTTCAATATAATAAAATATTTTACAATTTAACTATACAAGTGTTAAGAACACTACTATAAATAATCTATCTTGAAAATAACAATATAGATCTTCAATTATCATTTTCCATTGAATCATGACTTGCATCATCATTATTAACCTGCAAATAATATTAAAAAGAGTAAATGAAAAGAATAATATGATACATGTTAACAAAGTAATACTAACCGTGGTGTGTAGGCTTTTTCATTCAACTCGTGTAGCTGCTCAGGAATTTTGTATATGCACAAGCTGTTTGTCGTCGGGTGCAGGTTTTCCAGCTCTCTTTGCATTGACTTTGCTAATTCATTCACATCAACTATTGTCTGAACCGTTGGCGCCGTTGCCTACAACAAGAAGAAATAGAAATTTTATTTTTTTAGAAATTTTATTTTATTACTGATTATGCATCAATATACATCATATGGATCTAATAAGTCCCAGTTTTGAAAACTGACTCTGTATCTTATATCAAATGCATTTGAGAAATGCCATTTACATGATGAGTCAATTTGTCAATACTGCGAGCATAGATTATTCAATGGGATTATTTAACTCAGTAAACAAATACAAGATTTAAACATGCTTGTATCACATTCACTATGGTTCACACACGAACCAAGTTTTGTTATATGTGTCTAAAATGGACACTTATCCAAGATTTGGTCTAAATTGAAGTGTCCAAGGAAAGTACTCCTGTTTGAGTGTCAAGTATCAAGAGTAGGAATTGCAAAAAAAAAAAAAAGAAAAGCCAAGAAAGAATTTCAATACCCTATGATTACTGGTTCCAGGATTGCCTCCAGGCTGCAAAACAAAATTCCAGACAAAGTAAATTATGCTAGAGTTAGCTTCTGTATATGTAATTCATAATATAAAGATAACAATCTCAAACATGAATTATTAATACCTCCAATCTCAAACATGAATTATTAATACCTCTATGTTATTAATAATGGAAAAAACAACTGGATTGACTGGCTGTAACGAACATATTTCAGAAAATATTAGTAATGTTGCTTCTGTTTTTGAATGATATGGTAGTAAAATCCCATACTTCTTGTTAATCCAAAATTCCAAATAAATATATTAAGAGAGAGTATTTCAATACCTCCCATCTGGGTTCATTATCTGCATGATCGGTTTGAGCTACCTACAAACATGAAAATAACAACATCAAACCTGAAATTTTAATACCAAATGTTCATAACCGACAGATCAAATGCCATTCTGCAAAACATAAATGGACACATATTCAAGTTTTGGTCTAAATTGAAGTTTCAGTCCAAAGAACGTACTCTTGTTTGAGTGTCAAGTGTAGGAACTTACAAGAAAAAGAAGAGTTCAAGTAATATAAAAACTAAGAAAGAATTACCCTATAGGTGGTGGCCTTTGCTCGGACCCTGCGTGAATGCGGGATACCTTCGTGCACTGGGCTGCCCTTTTTATGAATAGTAGCTCCAGGATTGCCTGAATTAGCTCCAGGCTGGAAAGCAAAATTCCCAACAAAGCAAATTACACTAGAGTTAGCTTCTTCATATATAATTAATAATATAAAGATACCAAACTCAAACATGAATTATTAATATCTCCATGTTATTTATACGTCAGATAAAGAATTATACATAGTTTATTTTATAGCATTTAAACTTGTCTTTCTGTATAGAAATATATGAAAGTGATGATACCTGCAAATTACCAGCCCTATCAATATAGGCGGTGACTTTCCTACCCGAAATGTTAGGTTGAGGAATCTCAATACCTAGGAAACCCTGAGTCCAAATATCAGTTGGCACAGCCACTATAAAAGGGCTTTCCGTCTCCATTTAGCCTTTACCTGACACCGTATCTGATTAACTTCTATAAGTTCAGACATGATAATTACAAATAGGAAGGTTCAAATAAGTTAACATTAAGAATTTAACGTGAGGAAGAGTAATTAAAAACTTTGAGATACCCTTATCACATTTAGCCAGTGCTAGCTTTTATAGCAGTAGTATTTTAAGCATTTCAAAGTAAATATAGCTACGAGAAGAACTAATTGCTACTCGAATAGCTCAATGCAACAACTAAAAGTCTTAAAAGATAATAATTAGTGATAATCAACAGGTATTCTAATAATATTTGATTATTTAAATGACGATTTTTTATAAAAAGAATAAGAAAGTTGAGCTAATTTACATAAATTAACTAAAATTACCTTGGTGCAGCTTTTGCTCCTCAATGACTTGTCTGCCTCTTTTACATTAATAATTCATTAAAAATGATAAGCAATCAGCATACATTACAGAAATGTTCTTATAGATTAAAAAATGTTCCTTACCTTTTCTTCAAGTTTAACCAATGACAAGCATAAGGATACATTTATCACTTTTCCATTTCAGTATTTATCCCTACTGCAAATTGGTAGTTGATCTAATTTTCTTAAGTAAAAATCAAATTACTACACCCATTATCTTATTAAAGAGAAAAAGTATTTTACAAATAAAATTGGACCTATTACTCGACCACTAGGAAAAGTGATTGCTAATGGTAAACCCCTATGGAAGCAAAGGGATAGAACAGAGCATATTGTGGCTGCTCTGGAATAATAATAAGACTTAACTCTATACTGAATCAGCACACCTTATTCTTCTTATAGATAAAAAATGTTCCTTTCCTTTTCCTCAAGTTCAACCAATAATAAGCATAATAATAAATTAATGATAAGTTTATCACTTTATTCCATTCCAGTATTGATTTAGGATTTGTCTTGTAAACATAAAATTTGGCTTATAGAGTCACAATCAGCTAAGAAAAAAGATTGGTATTTGTAAACTCACCAGGCAAGTAGAGGGAATAATAGAAAAGCTTTACCATGAGAGAGTTTCAGTGAGACATTTCATCGAGCAACTTCCATGCATTCCATGCAAACCACTTCCACTCATGAAATCGTCTATATGCTTCACTTGAGAGAAATCATGGTTTTGCAGAGTTTCCTCCCTTACTTAAAAATATCAAGAATACAAAATGGTAGTTGATTCTCGAGCAATATTGTTGGATCAGATCAGATAAGATCATATCAGATTAGATGCTATTTCTTCAATCATCTGTGGACTCTTGAATATTGTAATTAAATTAACCATTCAATGAGGGAATTCAGTATCATAAATTGTATTCATTCAGCTATTATTTTATAACTTTAATTTATTAAAACTGACATAACACTCCTGCTCTAAAACCTTATGTAAATTCATTGAGCAATAAAACAATTAAAGAATGGTATGAGAATAAAACAGAACACTTATAATTATAAGGTTATTGTTTGTTCCGTTATTGCAGCAAATTTAGGCATTGGTTCGTTCGTTGTTCTTTGCATTTTTTATAATTAGCTCTAGGAGGAGAAATAGAATAGGTAGGAAGAATGAGGAAAGAAAAAATAATTAAGTTGATCAAACCTTTTCAAGATCTCAGTTTTGGTAGCTTTCATCACCAGATAAAGTTGAAAATGGTGCAAGCTTTTCTCTACCAGCTTCATCAATTGAGCTGTAGATAAGAGTAAATAGTTAGTCAAATCACAGGACACAACTACATCAAATGGTAGAAATTCTCAAAGAAAATTAACAAAAATTATTTGAGAATAAACAACTGCAACAACCTGGCATTCCTCACAAAATCATTAAACACCAAACGAGCAAAGCTTTTCTGTACAAGCTGCAGTGGATTCAAGATGCCGTGTTAAGAATGACATTCTCAAATTAGTATGCCAACTTTGGAATAACAACATTCTGAGATTTTATGTCAAACTAAGGTGAATAAGAGGTGAATGGTAGAAAAAAAAAGAGAGGAAGAAAGTACCAGCAATAGGAGAGGGAATGAAGGGACTGCAACCCAAGCTTCGCCAAAGTCAAAACTCTTAATTCCCAGCAGAATACTACCAATCACATGTTAAAGGAAATGACACAAATACGAAATAAGGAGATCCACCAAAAATTATTTGAACCTCAGAGCAAAGTAAGCAAGATAAAGCCAAAATGGGAATCTGATTTCTCAACAGCAACCACAACAATCAGAGATTTAGAGTGGAAGAAGATGAAATCAATACAGTTCGAATCAGTGTACAATCATCAAAAAAGCATTAATGGGCACAGTTTACATTTTTTTTTTTGCAGATATAGGAAATCATTACCTCTTCTCGTCCATTTGGTCACCCAAGGTATTGACTGGAGTGAAATCCATTTTGTTCTCCTCTCGCAGCTGAAATTAGAACAACTCAGAGCAAAAGACAGCAATAATCAAAGCAGAACACACAGAAAGTGTCATCATACCTTAAGATCGTGATTTGAAGCAGACTTCTATTCTCTTTGAGTAGAGCCCTCTCTCACCCAAGGTTGGAATTTCTTCAATCAAGCAAACCAGAATCAAAAGTTAATTGACGAATCGATGACGGTCGATTTCTCTTCAAAATGGCAACAAACACTTCTGGCAGCTCTGACCTCTGCTCCAGATCGCACTGTCGATCTAAGGAGGAGCGACCACCGATCCTCTTATCATCATTGCACGACTAATTCACAAGAGTTAAGTCTCTGATCTCCCAAGATTAGAAGGCACAGAATGTCATTTCCGCTCCGTACTCTTTTTTGATCATCCGAGGCATTTTAAGTGTGCAAATCGAGAAGAGAACTTCTCTAACCTCAAATTTCAAACCTCACGATAATAGCTCTCCAAGCCGAAGAGAACCTCAAACGAAATAGAGGTCGCCGGCGGAAGATTGAATGAAAATAAAGATGAAAGAGAGACGCAGAGAAGAGAGGAGAGAACCAGAGGCTTCAAAATTTAAAGAAGAGCGAGAGAAGGTTAGGTTTAGGCTATTTTGTAGGAGCAAGCATTAGAGAAGTTCGCACGTGAACCTATAACATATGCGGATCTGTGACCAATTTTACATAGCAATTTGCGACCAACCAGGATAGATTTTAGATTCTGCCAATTTTGGGCTCCCGCTAAAAATTCCCTTTCAGTTTTACGACGGAAATTTGCGACTGCTATTTTCTATCACAAATTTACTACAGATTTGCCACCGCTTTGCGACGGATACATATATATATATATAGTCAAATCTTATTTCCGTTGCAAATCCGTAGCAAATGGGTAGCAAATTTGCAACGAATCTATGACCAATCTAAGACGGTAAAAATTTTCCGCAAAAATCCTCGGCGGGAGTAATCCCTGCCAACTTTAGCGACGAAACTTTGTGACGAACAAAAATCCGTCGTAGATTTATTACGGATTTGCATCTGATTTGCGACGGCTTTCTCAAAATTCCTTCAACTTGTTATTCTGTCACAAATGCGTTGCAGATCCGTCGCAAATTTGCGACGAAAATTTTTCGTTGCAGATTTCCGTCGCAAATGCCAAATATTTTTGTAGTGGGGCATGTGGATTTCCTAGACACGCCCATGTCCACTCTATAACCCTAATTTTCTTCTTTTTCAATCCCAAAACACTTTATTTCTTATGTTAATATAATTTTCTTGTTCAATTAACATTTATAGCATAATTATTACTAAAAAATATGCAAGTTTGTCAAATTAAAGGTTAAAATTTTGAAAATGTCTACAAGTTAGTTTGCAAAGAAGCCTTTCAATGTTGTAAGTATTAGATAAGGAATATAGTATCATTTTATTAAAGTGATATGTAATTAAATGTTATTGGAGGTCAATAAGTAATAAATTGCCCAAATCATACTAATGTTAGACCTAGCTTCGGATTGAATGACTAGCCAGATGGTGGATATCCATAGTGATAGTGGGCACTTCGTGCCATTAGTGTACACATCATGTCACCAGTGATAGTAGGCATATTTGCCAAAAGTGAATACACTTACAGTGGACCTTTGGCCATATTTTTTATATTAGGCATTAAATTACAGACAGTGACCCATTAATCGAATTTAATGTCTAAATTCAGTGTATAAGGGCAAAGTAAAAGGATTGCATATGATGTGAACAATATGCCTTGTGACTGATTTATTAAAATTATTGAACATTGAGTTTTCTTGTATTGAGTATATCAAATATACAAATTTATCAAATTTCTATTAAAGTACCAAAGTGATGATTTTATTATTTTTCATGAATGATAATTTAAAGTTATCTTTCTTAATATTTTCTTGCATATTATGAATACACGAGCATCACTAAGCTTTGCTTAGTGTGTTAGATTTGTTTCTGATTTGCAGATCAAATGAGATGAGAAGAACCTGTTGAGTGAGATTTATAAAGAACCAAATCAATTGTATCACAAAAAGGTCTTCTAAGAAATATTCTGTATAAAGAGTTTTAAATTGTTCACATGGCGGAGATATTTATTTTGAATGAAAGTTGTATAAGTTTATGGGTAGTATGTTATATATATATGGGTGTATGTCTAGTTTTTGTGGATTAGCATGAGAGTTTTGTAAATTACAATAATTTCATGTATATATATATTTTTATGTATGTTCATGTTAATTTATGCTGAGGTTTTGCTTGGATTTGTGTGGTGTAATATAAATGGATGGATTGAGGAATGAATGTATAAAAAACTTAAGAAATAGAAATTTTCTTTGAAAGGCTGTTTAAAATAAAATGCACTGGTGTATCATTTTATCAGACACGACCATGTTGCTTATTTTTCTTTAAAGAGGCTTTGTTGATTTAAAATACACGAGCCTGTCAGTCTTGGTTGACACTGGCGTATTCCTGTCTTATGTAAGAAAATATTTTTTTCAAGTTCTATCAAATTGAGTGTTTTGACAATAACTCTTTATAGTCAAGTGTACGGACTATTTAGTGGTGTTACATTTAGTGGTATCAGAGACTAGTTCAGGCGGTTCTAAGTTTGTGGGTTATAGGAAAAGTAAAATACAATTGTCATTGCTATGTGAACTATAAGTGAATATGTGTTTTGATGCAATTAATCTCTAAATGTTTATGGGTATAGATGGCTTCTAGATCACATCAGGGTGCGAATAGTTAGGCAAGTGTGGGGAACCAGCAATCATCTGGGCCTTCCACAGAACAAGTACCGTTGAACTCCCAATTTGTGAGAAACATGGGGGAAGTGCTTAGGCAGATTATAGGAGTAGCTCCTCCTACACAGCCACCACCACCCATGTCCCATAGAACACCATTAGAGAGAATTAGAAAATTAGGAGCAGAAGATTTCAAAGCACATGATACTGATGAGTCAGTCTTCAGTGGCAGAGTATTAGTTGGAATGGATTGTTAGAGTTTTTAATCTTTTGCACTGTATGGATGAGGAGAGATTGGAGCGAGCAATTTTTTTTTATTACATGAACAAGCTTATAGTTGGTAGGATACGAATCAAAAATCTATTCCTGCAGGTAGACTCACCTGGATATTTTTCCAGGAAGAGTTTAAGAAGAAATATATTAGTGAGATTTACAAAAAAGAGAAGCGAAGGAAGTTTTTGTATTTAAAGTAAAGACAGTCATCCGTGTCTGAGTATGAGAGACAATTCATTTGCCTCAGCAAATATTTTTCTGAGTTGATTTCAACTAAAGAAGAGAAGTGCAAGCAATTTGAGCAGTGTTTGAACAGTCAGATTCAGGTGTACTTAGTGGCTATAAGAATCAAAGAGTTTTCTACTCTTGCCAATGAGCAATTTCCATTGAGAATGAAACTAAATAAGAGCAGGGAAGAAGACAACAACAACGAAAAGGATTTTCTAGCGAATAACAACAGGATGGTTAGAAGAGATAGAGGGGTACTCAAGTACAAACCTAGACTTAGGGATCTGGTAGAGGAAGTGGAACTAGTTTTCAAAGATCCAGAGGGGGTAGGTCTGGTATTTCTATAGGCTCATCTTCATAGGCAGTTTCCATACTTTGTCAGCATTATGGCAAAGGGACATGCAAGTGATGATTGTTGGTATCAAAGCGGGGCTTGTTTGAAATATGGTTTTAAAGAGCATAAAATTAGAGATTATCCCATGATAAAAGAACCTAAAGTGGCCGAAGGGCAGAGTTCTATGCAGAGGTCTCAAATAGGCCGTAGATCAGGTAGAGGTGGTCGATTCGATGCTAGTCAATAGAAAGGATTTGAAACAGTAGATAGGCCTCATACTCGAGATAGTGCTCTAGCCAAGACTTATGCTTTAAGAGCAGTGGAGGACCAGGATGCTCCAGATGTTGTATTTGGTAAATTCTCTTTACTTGGTCTTAATGTATATGCATTGTTAGATCTTGGTTCTACATATTCTTATATATTCACAACTATAGCCTCAGGGAAGAATATGTATGCTGATAAACTTGACTTTGAGATAGAGGTTACCAATCCCTTAGGCCATAGTAAGAGAGTAAACAAAATATACCAGAATTGTCCAATTAGAGTTCACGATGTAGAACTTTCTACTAATTTAATTGAATTACCATTCCATGATTTTGATGTAATTTTGGGAATGGATTGGTTGTCCTGACATCAAATAATTATGGATTGTCATAGTAAAGTTATGACCTTTAAGATTCTGAGACATGATGAAATTATAGTTCAAAGAGAGAAACAATTATATCCTTCTAGTTTGATTTCAGCTACAAAAGCTAAAAGGTTAGTTAGGAAGAAATGTGAAGCTTTATCTTGCTTATGTTATTGATGCTCGACATTTAAGCAAAAATTTAGGAGATATATCCACAGTGTGTGAATTGGGTGGCACCTCCAGAGCAAAAGGAGTTAAAGGTGCAACTCCAATAATTGCTTGATAAAGGATTCATAAGACCTAGTATATCATCTTGGGGCGCACCAATTTTATTTGTGAAGAAAAAAGATGGTACCCTAAGACTGTGTATAGATTATCGGCAGTTGAATAAGGTGACGGTTAAGAATAAATATTTGTTACCTCGGATAGATGATTTGTTTGACCAGATGAAGGGAGCATGTGTTTTTCTCCAAAATTGATCTTAAATCAGGTTACTATCAGATGAAGATTAAGGAAGCTGATATTTCAAAAATAACTTTTAGAACTCGATATGGATATTATGAATTTCTTGTTATGTCATTTGGTTTGAGCAATGCTCCAACAGCTTTCATGGACTTAATGAATCAAGTCATTAAACATTATTTAGATTAGTTTGTAGTTGTTTTTATTAATGATATACTGGTTTATTCCAAGAACAGAGAGGAGCATGATAAACACTTGAGAATGGTGATACAAACATTGAGGGCGAATCAACTGTATGCTAAGTTGTCAAAATGTGATTTCTGGATGGCAGAAGTGATATTCCTAGGACACGTGGTATCAGTTGAGGGTATCCATGTAGATCCTAGTAAAATTGAAACTATTTTAAGTTGGCAGCTACCAAAGAATGTAAAAAAAGTTCAAAGTTTTCTTGGCTTAGCTAAATACTATAGAAGATTTCTGCAATGACTCTCAAAATAACACTTTTTTTACTAAACTTCTTAGAAAGGAAAATAAGTTTAAGTGGGATGATCAATGTCAAACTAGTTTTGAGCAATTGAAGACTATGATGACAGGAGCACCTATTTTGACACAACCGATTCTAGGTAAAGATTATGTGATTTATAGTGATGCCTCTCATCAAGGACTTGGTTGTGTATTGATGCAATAAGGTAAAGTAATTTTTTATGCTTTTAGGAAATTGAAACCTCATGAACTGAATTATCCCACACATAATTTAGAACTAGCAGCAATTGTATTTGCTCTGAAAATCTGGCGGCATTATCTATATGGTGAAAGGTGTTATATTTTTACTGATCATAAAAGTTTAAAGTATTTGCCAACACAAAAAGAGCTCAACTTAAGGCAGAGAAGATGGATAGAACTAATCAAAGATTATGATTGTATCATCGATTACCATCTTGGGAAAGCTAATGTGGTAGTATGTTATAGATATAAATTGTATAAATATATGCATGTGTATTAAATAACTAAAGTAAAATAGTATGTTATGATAGCAGAATTGAGAGTAGAACCAAATTTTAGGCAGAAAGTTATAGAAGCTCAGAAACAAAGTCAAAAACTATTTGAACTGATGGAACAAGTGCACAAGGGTAAAAAGTCATACTATGTTGTTCTAGAAGATAGTGGTTTGCATTATAGGGGTTGATTGTGTGTTTCGAATGTTAAGAAGTTGAATGAGAGTTTTCTTAATAAAGATCACAAAACTACTCATACTGTGCATCCTGAAAGTAATAAGATGTATCAGGATTTAAAGCCTTTTTATTAGTTTCCTGGCATGAAAAGGATATCACTGAATATATTACTCGATGTTTGCTATGCCAGCAAGTCACAGCAGAACACCAAGTTCCATCAAGTCTTTTACAACCCATCTCAATACCAAAGTGGAAGTGGGATAGAGTCACTATGGATTTTGTGGCTCATCTTCCAAACACCCAGAAGAAGCATGATGTAATATGGGTGATTGTTGATAGACTAACTAAGTCAGCTCATTTTCTTCCAATACGGACTGACTACTCTTTAAATAGACTTGTCGAATTATATATTAATGAGATACCCAGGCTTCATGGAGTGCCAATATCTATTATTTCAGGTCGAGATTCATGCTTTACTTTGATATTTTGGGAAAGTTTTTAAAAGCGTTGGGTACTCTACTTCATTTCAGCACTGCATTTCATCCACAGATCGATGGTGAATCAGAAAGGATGATACATGTGCTTGAAGATATGCTAAGAAGTTGTATAATTGAGTTTGAAGGTAGCTGGGACAAACATTTGCCTTTAGTGAAATTTGTTTATAATAACAGTTACCAAACGAATATTGGCATGGCACCATATAAAGTACTGTATGGAAGGAAATGTAGAACTCTACTTTATTGGATAGAATTAAGTGAGAGCAAGCTTGTGGGACCTGATCTTATCAGGTAAACTGAGGATAAAGTAAAGATTATAAAGGATCAGTTGAAGGTTGTAATGGATAGGTAAAAATCTTATGCAGACTTAAAGCGAGATATTAAGTACAATATGGGAGATAGGGTGTTCTTAAAAGTATCTCCATGGAAGAAAGTTCTCCATTTTGGGTAGAGAGGGAAACTAAGTCCTAGGCTTATTGGACCATATGAAGTACTTAAACGTATGGGTCCAATAGCCTATCGACTAGCTTTAACTCCAGAACTAGCAAAGATTTATAATGTATTCCATGTGTCGATGCTTATAAAATATAGATCGGATCCTTCGCATGTGATACAAGCAGAGTCTATTGAAGTCCATCTAGAATTGAGTTATAAAGAAGAACCAGATAAAGGAGTTATGAAACAAACGTATTCCTTTAGTAAAAGTATTATGTCAGAATCATTTGACTGAGGAAGCCACATGGGAAAGTGAGGCAATGATGAGACAATGATATCCTCAATTATTTCAAACGTCCAAAATAAGTAAATTTTGAGGTTAAAATTTCTTAAAAGGGAGAGATTTGTAATGTTTGAAATTTTAAACAGTGATTTTCTGTTAACCATTGATAATAGATTGTGTATACTGATGAAAGTGACTTGGCTCTTTGAAATAAGTGGGAAAGTAGGATGAATCATGCTATAAAAAGTAAAAAGTTTGTTCTAGGTATGGACGAAATTGGTATTTCTAGAAAAAAAATTTTAAAGTAATAGAAATTGATAAAAATGCCCTTAACTCTAGAAGTGAATTTTAACGAGTTAGATTGTGAAATATAAATTGTATGACTTTAAATTAACTAGAGAAACTATTTTTACATTTTTATAGGACTAAAAATTGAGTTAGAATTAAAAATTAAGAGAGAGGGTGCACCATAGCTATTATGAGCTTGTCCTTACATAATCAAGTCTCTAGATATTATAAATAGGAGAGCCTAGAAATTTCTCCTTTCTTCTACCATCATCATCTCACGCCAACCATCACCACCATCATCAAACTTCATTTTCTTTCATCCTTCTTTCATCAATTCAAGTAAGAATCAAGAGGAGATTATATCTAGTTGTTAATCTCTAAAAGAATTAGTTAGATTAGACAAGATTACCCATAAGAAATCAAAGATGAAAAAGAGAAAAGAGAAGGAGAGGAATTCTTGAAAGAGGTATGTGCTTGTGTATGAGTAATCTACAAAATAGTTGGCTATCTTTTAAAATTTAATGTTTGAAAAAGTTAATTGGATCATTTTAATTGAGTTATTTGCTAAAAAATTGACTGAAAAAATATGTTGTGCAAGGAAAGATTAAAGAATCTTTATATGAACTTTATTTCAATTCTGTAAGAAATAAGTGTGATAATATTATTTTGGTTAAGAATGATGGCTATGGAATGTTGATAACTAAGTTTATTGTTAAATATTTGATTAATTGATGATTAAATAAAGTGTTTGATTTGGATTTTTTTATTTGAAAGTTTGGTTTTTGGTTAATTTTTATCATAGCTATTAAATGTATTTAGGTTGTTTTGGCTTAAAATGCAAGTTGGAACAACTTTGCCTCACATAAAGGTGAATTTTTATGTTTGGTTGATTCTAGAAAATCTACATGGGCATGTGTTTTTCATCAACACGGGCATGTAAATTTTTCAGATGCTGTAACTTTATTTCCAATAGCATTTGAAAAGCATGGGCATGTGGATTTCCTAGGCACGCCCATGTCCACTTAGTAACTCTATTTTTTTTTCTTTTTCAACCCCAAAACACTTTATTTCTTATGTTAATATAATTTTCTCGTTAATTTAACTTTCATAACATAATTATTACTAAAAATCTATGTAGGTTTGTCAAATTAAAGGTTAAAATTTTGAAAATGTCTACAAATTAGTTTGCAAAGAAGCATTTCAATTTTGTAAGTATTGGATAAGGATTATAGTATCATTTTATTGACGTGATATGTAATTAAATGTTATTAGAGGTGATTAAGTAATAAATTGTCCAAACCATACTGATGTTAAACCTAGCTTAGGGTTGAATGGCTAGCCAAAGTGTGGATATCCATAGTGAAACTGGGCACTTCGTGCCATTAGTGGACACATCGTGTCACCAATGATAGTAGGTATATTTGCCAAAAGTGAATACACTTGACAGTGAGCCTTTGGCCATATTTTTGATATTAGGCATTAAATTGCCGATAGTGACCCGTTATCTGAATCTAAGGTCTAAATTCAATGTGTACGGGCAAAGTAAAAAACTTGCATATGATGTGAACAATATGCCTTGTGACTAATTTATTAAAATTATTGAACATTGAGTTTTCTTATGTTGAGTATATCGAATATAAAAATTTATTAAATTTCTATTTAAGTACCAAAGTGATGATTTTATTATTTTTCATGAATGATAATTTAAAGTTATCTTTCTTAATATTCTCTTGCATTTTATGAATACACAAGTACCACTAAGCTTTGCTTAGCATGTTAGATTTTTTTTCTGACGTGCAGATCAAACGAGATGAGAAGAACTTGTTGAGTGAGATTTATAGAGAACCAAATCAACTGTACCACAAAAAGGTCTTCTAAGAAATATTTTGCATAAAGAGTTTTAGATTGTTCACATGGCGGAGATATTTATTTTGAATGACAGTTGTATAAGTTTATGGGTAGTATGTTATATATATATATGTATATATGGGTGTATGTCTAGTTTTTATGGACTAGCATGAGAGTTTTGTAAAATATAATAATTTCTTGTATGTATGTATATATATATATATATTATGTATGTTCATGTTAATTTATGTTTAGGTTTTACTTGGATTTGTGTGGTGTAATAGAAATGGATTGTTTGAGGAATGAATGTATAATAAACTTAAGAAATGGAAATTTTCTTTAAAAGGCAGTTTAAAATAAAATGCACGGGTGTGTCGTTTTATCATACACGACTGTGTTGCCTATTTTTGTTTAAAGAGTCAGTGTTTATTTAAAATACATGGGCGTGTCAGCCTTGGTTGACATAGGTGTATTCTGTCTTTAGTAAGAAAATATTTTTTCAAGTTCTATCAAATTGAGTGTTTTGACAACATCTCTTTATAGGCAAGTGTATGAACTATTTAGGGGTGTTACAGAATATATCCAAAATAAGATGATTTATCATTCAATATGTTCGGAACATTTACTCTTTTAAAGTATGGTTTCCAAAATTCTTCCTTAATGATAAGAAAGCTCTACAATAGGGCGTAATTTCAAGACCACTGATTAATAAGGAAAGAGTATTGGGCTGCAGGGGGCTCCACCAATAATAGCAAACTAATGGGAAATATGAGATTGGCCAACTTTGTAGAAATTGTAATATAATATGAGTTTGTTAATTGAGTTTATTATTGTTAGCTATTAGTGTTACCCATAGCTATACTAATGTTGTCTTGTTTTTTTTCACATAAAAATAAAGAGAAATAATATATTAATAGTTTGAATTATGATGATTACGACATGATGGGGGATAGTATAGATCTACTTCATTCTCTCCTCCTCCTCCTATTCATTGGCCTTCTTATGATTGATTGATCCCAAGATCTTAATAGCTTGGTATCATAGTAATAAGATCTTAAATATTGAATAAGATGACTAATTAAGTGGAAGCTCATATCATATCATACTTGGACCTTGTGTTCAGGCTTCGAGAATATTATTTAACTTACTTTTTAATATTAGCTAATAATATTGAATTTAATTAATTATGTTTTAAAATAATAGTAGGTTCTTAATTATTACTGGTTATTGATGAAAAAACATATGTATATATATACACACCATAATATTTATGTTTTAGCCATGGAAATGTTGGGAAAAAATAATGGGAGTACTTGATTTGAACTTTGGCAAAAAAGATATAACCACTAAAAGAAAATTGCTACAGCTGGAAAGTAACTAATATAATCATATAGTTAAAAAAAATGCATAGATACAATCTGGTAAGAGACAAAAGAATTAATGAAGTTAAAAATTGGTTGAATAATATTGAAAGGTAAAAAAAATTAAAGTTGAGGGCAAGGAATAAGAAGCAAACCTAGGTGGATGTACCATAAGGAAACTGTGTAGTGAAGAAGACTAAAGAACTTAAAGAGCTTATTGATAAAATAAATATATTTCGAGAAGGGTTTTACTTAATGTGCAAGAGAAATTCAGAGATGAATTCCTACCTCCAAATGTAATGGGTCAAGCATTTCAAACAAATTTTAACTAATAAGATTCAAGATTGTTTTATGGTATAGGAGGAGTTGATAAAATAATACTAGTGGAACATATCCATGATCAACCCCTGAAAAAAAAAGACATTTAATTGTTTACTATATTACTAAATCGTAAGATTTTAACAGTCTTGAATTGCACAATTGTACTATCAAAACTATTGATTTTGATCTCTCCAATGAAGATGATAAGAAGAAAAAAAAATGTAAAATTGTCAAAAGTGTTGCGTTTGAATATATAAAGTTTGTTTTTCCTTTAGAGAAATTTGGCATACTTGCTAGAGTGATCAAATGAGTACAATTTGATTTTTACAAGCCATATATTAGATCTTTGTCAAAGGATGAGTTGTCAATATAGTATCAAATTAAAGTCCATTTCTTAAGAAGAAGCATGGGAGTTGTCTTAAAAGAAGTTGAGGGAACAACTTTCTCCATGTATTAATGTGATTGTAAAAGTTATTACATGGGAATTTCCTAGTTCATCTCTTAGAATTATAATAATGGCTAGAAGCATGAGGGGGCATGAATGATGTTTGTGAGTGGATGAATGCATTAAGTGAATTACAAGAATCAAAAGTTAGTGATTATGAAATGGTTTGTGAGGTATTCCAAGTATTAAAATTTAGTTATAATCACTCAAATGATTTAACATTATAATAATTCTTTTATATTGCACATCATATCTAAAAATTATGATATGAGTAGAGAGAGGTTAGTATAGCAGATTGATACCAATAGATAGGGGCTGATAGAATGCTTGATTAACGAAGGAGTAATAGTAAAAAGAACCTAGCAAACATAATTGATAACAACCACACTATGCTTAATAGATTTGGAAAAAGTTTGTGTTTTGGTAAATGCCATGAAAAACCTGGATTCATCTATGTGACCTTGTATTATTAGAGTGGATGTTTGTTATATGTTAGAGTCGAATTGTAGAATTTGGACATAAAGGAAAGTAAAGTTTCTTCATAAGGATGAATGCCCATTACTAGTGTGACATGATTTGGTGTAATTTTAAATAGAAGCAAAAGTGTCGGACGTGCAAGGAAATAAATGCTCATGTATAAGTTAAGCAAATTTATACAGTAGCTTTAGTAATGCCAAATCATGGTGGGTAATGTTGAAATATGCTTGACAAATACGCTAATGAACTCATAAAATAAAGTTATGAAAGATTATTCAAAAATCGAGAGAAGATTTATTCTGAATAAGATAAGATGATTTTCATACTTCTATGATTAATTCTTAAATTGAACTCCCTTTATATAGTTGTAGGAGTTTACAAAAATAGTGAATAGTAAAAATAGTACACAAATTAATATCCTCTTATTTTTTAGTAAGTTAATTAAAATCATTAATCTATTAAAAGAACCATAGATAAAAATATAAAATTATTATTGGTGTTGATTTTAAGACTCCCCATCAACACCAAGTTCTTTTCTTTTAACCATCCCGAGATGCTGACTGAATTGTTCAAACTTATTAATATTCATGCTTTTTGTGAATAAATCAACAACTTGCTCATCAATCTTAACTTACTTTAGCTCAATGTCTTCTTTTAAAACTTTATCCTTGATAAAATGATAATGCACCTCCACATGTTTAGTTCTTACATGAAAAATTGGATTCTCTGCCAAATGTATTATTGATTGGTCATTGAAATATAAGGGAATTGCATAATTCATTAGTTGATGCATGTTCTTCAATAATTGTATAAGCTAAGTACTTTCTTGAGATGCCATTGCTACAGCTCGGTACTCCACTTCTGTTGTTGATAAAGACACATTTGGTTGTCTTTTACTGCAATAAGAAATTGCTTCAAACATAAGCATAAAAACATACTCGGTAGTTGAATGTTGGGTATCATGATCACCTGCATAGTTAACATCACAATAACCAACTAGCTTGCAGTCTTCACATTTCTTATACAAGATACCATAGCTAAGTGTGCTCTTCACATATCTTAGAATTCTTCGAACTGCTTCTAAGTGAGGCTTCTTTGGATTTTACATGTACCGCCTCATGACACCAACTGCATAGGAAATGTCAAGTCTAATTAAAGTTAGGTAGGTCAAACTACCTACCAATTGTTGATACATTATTGTATCTTCTAAATATCTTCCTTTTTAGGCACACAACTTGACATTTGCCTCCATTGGAGTTGAAATTGGCTTGCACATAAGCATTCCAAATCTCTCTAAGAAATCTCTAGAATATTTTTGCTAATTAAGAAATATTCCCTCTTTGGTATGATCAATCTCTAGACTAAAGAATGTACTTAAGCTGCTCGAGTTCTTTCATTTTAAAATAAATGGAAAAACTCTCCTTTATTTTGAGAATTTCTTCTTCACATTCTCCTATTATGACTAAGTTATCTATATATACTAGTACAATCGCTAGCTTCATTCCATTTACTTAAATGAATAAAATATAATCTACAGGTGTCACTGAATAACCACTATGAGTCAGAAATTAAACAAATTTACTATGCCAATCTCTTAGTGCTTGCTTTAATCCATAAAGCACCTTTCGTAGCTTACAAACATATTGTGGGTGATCTTGACTTTGAAAACCTATTAATTGGTTCATGTAAATCTCTTGATCTAATTCTCTAAATAAGAAGGCATTCTTCATATCAATTTACCATAAGTTCCCCAATCTTTCTAGCTGCATGTGCAAGTAAAACTTTAATAGTTGTAAACTTTGCAACTAAACTAAATGTTTCATCATAATCTAGTCCATATTGTTGAGAGTAACCTCTTGCTACCAAACAAGCCTTATGCCTCTTAATTTCTATCTGTGTGATGCTTTATTTTATAAACCCATATGTAGGAAATAGGCTTAACATATTTAGGCTTTTGTACATTCTCCCAAGTTTTATTTTTCTCCAATGCAACAATTTCTACTTCCATGGCTTTTCTCCACTCTGGATTCTGAATTGCTTCCTCAAATGTCTTTGGTTCTCATTCATTTGATTCTTCTAGTATGGCTGCATTGGCATACTTGAGAGTTGGCTTCCTAATTCTTATTAACCTTTTGAGTGGAGTTGGAGCTTCTACTTCAGTAAGCTTATCTTCTTCACTTGGTTATTTTTAGACACTAGTTTTCCAGGGACTTTGGGTTGTTCCCTCTTTCAGATCACTATCATTATTAACATTTTCAACTTCACCTATACCCAACTGGATCTGAGCAAATTGTAGCTTATCTTTTAAAATATCTAAATCTGGTAATATCTCTTTTTTTGGAGACCACCATGAGGATGTTTCATCAAACACCACATTCCCTTATGTCTAGCATTTACCATTTGTAGGATCACAATATCTCCACCCTTTTCTTTGACCATTATACCCTACAAAGATACATCTAATAGCTTCCTTATTCATCTTGCTACGTAAATGATCAGGTACAAATACATAACAAACACATCCAAAGACTCAAAAATAGCTAACATTTGGTCTTAAGTTCCACAGTTTCTCAAATAGTGAGAGAAAATGTAATCTCTGTTGAGGAAACCTATTGGTTACATAGGCAGTCATCCTTATTTCTTCTTCCCAAAATCTTCTTGGTACATTCTTAGAATGAAGTATACTTCAACATATTTCTACAAGGTGTTTATTTTTTCTCTTTGCTACTCCGTTTTGTTGCAGAGTGTTGGCACATGTGAATTGATGACATATTTGGTGCTTTTATAGAAAACTGGTGTACACTCTTCCATTTTGTATGTGCGTAAACAACAAACTTTCTTACCAACTTCTGCTTCTACTGCCTTTTTAAAGTATTTGAATTTGGAAAATGTTCCAGATTTTTCCTATTAAAAATAAACCCACATGTATCTGGAAAAATCATCAATAAAAGTCACCATATACTTCATTCCACCTATAAAAGTTTGCTTCATAGGTCCAAATACATTAGAGTGAACCAACTCTAATGGTTCTTTTGCTTTAAATTTAGATTCTTCAATGGTAATTGATGTGCTTTCCCATACTAGCATCCTGCACAAATTGTGTTAGCTCTCACTTCAAGTTGGGGAAGACCCTTTAACAGTGACTTTTTTACATTACATCTAATTTGGAATAGCTAACATGACCTAGTCACATATGTCGTAAGTCTATTGTCTCCTTCTTCTTTACCTTATCTATGTATGCAATTTCTGCATACATTACATAGATTGACTCTCCATCCTTTTATCAGTGGTTCTTTTTTAATTTCATGATCTCGATATACTTTTACATCTTGTGGACCAAATAGAGAAAATTTTTCTTCATACACGTAACATGATAGACATTTTGAAGTGATATAGACATTTTGAAGTGACACCTTTCTATCATTATAATGGGGAGAGACAATTGTATTGACAATGTGAGCTATTAGTAATTTTGAGTTGTTTGTTGTAACTACTACATAACTTCCCTTGTACTCTGACAAATTATGCAGATTTTCTTTACCACATATCATATGATTTGAGCATCCTGAATCAATGAGCCAATCTTTCTCATAATCTATTTGATCAATTGTTGTGGTTGTAAGAGATAACTTCTCCTCTTCTACAATAAAGAATGCCTCAACATGCCATTATTCTTTAATTTTAGAAGTAGCAACGTTACTCTCTATAAATCTTTTTCTTGATCGATGAGCTTTCACCATGTGGCCCTTTTTCCCACAATTATAACGCTTTCCTTCAAACTTCTAACCATTACTATGACTCTTTGATGCTCCCCCTACACGTGCAATTTCTTCACTTTGATAATTCTTTACTTTGACCTAATCTATTTTAGATCCACTACAGATGTGTTGTTTAGAATTTCCTCTGCCTTTGTTAGCATAGAGTGCTTCCTTTGCACACTTTGAGGAAACTCCTCTCATTTTCTTAGCTAGAGCTTCTTGACTAGTAAGCAAATTCTTGAATTCAACAAGTGATAGCTAATTTTTCCAACCATGTACTGCAACAACAAAGCCTCTATACTCATACCTCAAACCATGGATGATTATTCTGCTCATCATAGTTTCACCAGTCAGAGCTTTTGGATCTAATTCAGAAATTTCTTAGCATAATGACTTCAATTTTTGAAAATATTGAGTGATTGTCAGGTCATTTTGTGCTACTGTTAATAATTCACTCTCTAATAGATGAAGTCTTATGTTGTTTTTCTTTTAGAAGAGCTTGGCAAATGTATCCCAAGCTTCTTTAGGGGATTTGGCATCTTAGATGTGCTCTAACACATCTTCTTCAACCGTTGTCTTCAAAGCAAACATTCCTTTGCCTGCTTTTATCTTCCATTTTCCTAGCGTACCACTAGCATTGTAGTCCCTTAATTTTTGACCCAATCCAGTCCGATATTTTTTAAAAAATCCGAAATAATTTTGTGGTGCATATTATTTTTTAATATTTATTATTTATTTTAATTCATTTTACTATTTATTTTATTTATTATTTATTTATATTATTTATTTATTTATAATTTATAATTTATAATTTATTTTAATATAATATTTATTTTACTTTTTATTTATTTTAAAAAATAATAACAATAATAATATATAAATAAAAAATAATAATAAAACAAAAAATAAAAATCAACGATGGTAGAATCGGCAACGAAAAATTGTTGGCGATAAATTGCTTTCAGCCAATTCGCCGTAGGTAGCAAAATGGCCTGTGGCCTGTGTCCTGCGCCCAGCCCGCAGCGTCCATTAGCAAATTTTTGCCAGCACAGTTTCGTACGCCAGTAACCCGGCTCGCTCGCAGTTTTCCCAAAATCCTATTTTACTTGTTTTTTCATTTTATTTCCTAAACAATTTTTATTTCCTTAACCAATTAGTATTAGGTTTTTATTTTTCTTATAAATACCACATTAAAGACACAAAGAAAAGGGGGATCGGACTTTTGGGATTAGAACTTTTGAAATTTTATTCAAGAACTATTTGAATTCTTTTTGGCAGTTTATTTACAATCTCAAGCTTGAAGGATGAAGAGGCAGCAAACAACAAACAATCCATCAAAGGTAGCACCCACTGTCTTTGTTATTATTCAACCAGAATTCAAAATTATGGTGGAACCAACAACGGAAGTTTGAATTTCTATTTACTTAGTTATCTAAAATCCTAATTACATTTTTCTAAAACCACAAAACAATAATCTAATTTCTTAAAATCCTAACCAAATCTATTTTTCTGAAGATTCACAGTAGCCTATTCTTTCCAAATACCTAAATTAAAATCCTATTTTCATGATCTTCAATCTTATTTATTTAAACCTTAAATTTTAATATTATTTTCATAAAACTTCTGACATCCTAAATCTAAAACATCCATTCTTTAGATTCAAACCCTAATTTATTTCAAACCTAATCTCTAATTCAAATATTCCGTAGCCATATTATTTCTTTTATATTAAATGTTTCTCAATTAATTAATCCATTATATACAAAACCCTAATTGTTAAACATAAAACCCAAAAAATCCTAATTGATGCATAAACCCTAAATTTATATACTTACTGTTTTATTTAAATTAGATGAATGTTTATTATATATTTTGATTGATGTTTGATATCTTTGATGAATGATTTATTTATAATGAATGGTTGGTTATTTTTATTGATTTTCTTTGGTTTCAAAATATTGTACGAGGTATGTTTCCATGTTTTGGGTACCTCATATCATGAACATCATGTAATTTAGCTTATTTTAAAGTTTTAGTTCAATGTAAAGGATATGTTTCCACCTTTCAGTGGGTGTCCTATTTAGTTTTAGATATTATACGATTTAAGGACATGTTTTCATCCTCGGATGGGTGTCCATTTAATTGTTTTGTTTGGATATTCTTGTGGTTTTAATAAAGTATTTACTTATTCTTATGATCACATGTAGTATGGATAATATTATTATATTTAAGAATTTTATAATATTAAGACCTGCAAAGGAGGTCGGTTCCAATGAACCGGGTGTTGTGGGGGTGTTGGGCCATTTCTCACATTTCCCACACCTACCCAACTTTTTGAACCCATTAGGGGGTTAGGTATTCCTTAGGAATTGAGTCATCCATCCCTTTCTTTTTTTTATCCTATCCGGGTGGTGACTTCATTTTCTCTAGGCTTAGGCCCGTGTTCTCTAAGGCCCCGAGCCTAAATAGTGCCGAAGTCACAAGAACCATTTTACCGGGAGTGGGGGCAAAAATCTTCGCTCACAGTGGTGACTCCACTGGGGATAAGAAAAGTTGATTTTATTGGTCTTTATATTATTCTATTCTTTCTTATCATGATATTATCCAATGCATCATATTAGATTGCATCGTGTGTATGAGTTAGGACGCCCATGTTACCCGTATTATATTATGTAAGGGATATCATACTTTCACTCAAGGTATGGAGATCGAGCATGGCATAACCACTCATAGCCTTGTACCTTTTGGTATATACTTGCTATGGGAACCTAAGCCTTTCAACCTAAAGACTAAAGCTCATGTAATTGGCTTACTTACTTTCCTTAGGTTTTACGCCAAATGCTTGTTGTTTGACTATGATTAATTTATCTTGGCTTAAATCATAGCTTAATTGGTTTGTTCTTTTTCTAATATGACCTAAGTACAATTGTAAGCTCAAAATAAATTTTTCTTTAAAGTCCAAAAGACCAAAGATATTTTCAAAACTTTTCAAGATGGTCTTTGGACATAAAACTTTTCTAAAAACAAATAAAAAATTCTTTTCTCATGACTCAAATACAATGCAAAAATCTATTTTTTCTAAAAAAACTTTTTACAATGGTTTTTTCAAATAAAATTATTTTTGCATTTTATCCAACCTTTTCTTACAAAGAGCTTACAAATTATTTAGGTCAATTACGGAATATCAAAAATTAATTGTGAGCATAGTTTATACTAAGAATTGTTAACCATGGGCTTGTTTTTAGTATGAATCATTAGTTACTTTTTCAGGTGAGAAATCTATTTATAATAAACCTCTTAATTTAGTTTTAATCCAAAATAGTATAAAAGCTACTTTAGTTGGTTGAATGGATTAAAACATAATTAATGAAAATTATCAAGAACTGATTTTTAAAAAAAAATATAACTATTGGTTGAAACGTCCGAGGAAATTATTCAAAAATAAGATATCCATGTTGGTATTTTATTAGCCATATTACCTAGGAAAAGAGACTCGCAATTCGTGTGTGGATTTTATAAGGTTGGAAGGAACATCCTATTTATCCTTGTTTGTTTATTATTTGTGCACACATGCATACATGCTTACATACATTTGCATCACATATCATTAATTCTTTCTGGCTCACAGCCCTGGATTACAATAGTTCAAAAGCTTACGACAATCTGACCTATGCTGGAGACAAAGAATCCAGCAGCAACTCAATTACTTTCTCACCAAAAGCAATGGTGCCTGAACAATTTCAAAGAATGGTGGATGACGCCCTCAATGCTAAAATGGAAGAACTAAAGGAAACCCTAACTGAGACCATGAAGAACCAATTGGCTACAATTTTAGAAAATAATGCCGAAGCATGTGCTAGCACTAAGAAGCCAAAGGATAAAGGGAAGGCTAAGGTTGATGAAGTGGTTTTTGATGATGACAAGGTAGTCGTCGATGATGATGATGAATGGCCTCAATACCTCCAAGATCCTCAAGCTAAGAAGAAAGAGTCGAAGGTTGTTGAAAGATCAGCTGTGGAGAAAACTAAAACTTCAGATGTTGAAAAGATGATTGCTGACCTAGAAAAGAAGTTTGAAAAGAAGATAAAAATTGAAGAAATCTCTGAGGTTGACAAATTGTTTGAGCTAGATGAGGAAGTTCCATACAAGTTCAAGATGCCATCCTTTGCAAAGTTTGATGGAACTGGAAATCCTCACCTCCATGTGAAGCAGTATATCACTGCTATGCAGTCTGCTCGAGCTACTAAGGCTCAAACCCTAAGATACTTTATGCTCTCATTGGATTCTATTATCCAAAATTGGTTTAATACCTTAGATGATGGCACTCAAAAGAGTTGGGATATGCTATACAAGGCCTTCATGCAATAATATGGATACAATGTTGAATTAAAAGTTACTTTAATGGAGGTGGAGTCCATTAGACAAAGGCCAAATGAGAACTTCATGGACTATATGAAGAGATGGAGGAATAAGGCTGCATTGCTCAAGAGAAGGCCTGATGAATCCGATAAAATTAGAATGATTGTGAGAGGATTGTTACTTAGCCTTCGCAAAAGGATGTTGCATACACTCATTTGGGATTTCAAGAACCTTTTGCAAGCTGGTCTACAAATTGAAGAGTGGAAAAGAGAGAAGAATCACTTTTCAACAAGAAGGAACGAGAAGGGAAACTACCAGTCTGGTAACCAAAGCATGCAAAAGGCAGTTGATGTTAATACTATTGGCTAAGGAGGAAGAAGACAGTTTTCAAAATTGGGGAAGCTGCTGTGTTGGGTTCTTAATGGCTACAAAAGAAGGAATTGTTATAACCCTTAGATCCTCGTCCTTTGCCTAACCCTCTCCTACCTAATTTTGACACTAAGGAATTTTGTCAATTTCGTCAAATGCAAGGGCATGACACGGATAGATGTGTGAGGTTAAGGCATGAGATTCAGAATTTGATTGATAGTGGGAAGGTGCCCGGGCCCAACAAGCCAAGCACCAAAGACAATCCATTGCTGAGATTCAATAGAGTACCACCACTGGCAACCTTCATGATTGGAGGAGGTTTGAATGAAATTTTTGTCATGTCTTCTTTCCAAGATGTGGGTGGAGAAGCAACCAAAGAAGAAGTGGTGTTTAGTAAAATTGAAGAAGCTATGGTTAGTAAAGAAGTAACAATCTATGTTGTGAATGAGTTTTGGGATTCAAGCGATAGTGATGATGATCTTGTACCCAAGAAGGAGGAATGGACCTGGTCCGAGCCTGAAGAAGATGAAGTAATGAACACTAGATCCGGTAAGCCTTACGCAAGGCCACCACCTAAGCAAGTAGAAGCTAATAAAGGAAAGGAAGTCAAAGTAGGGAACAAAGAAGAGGAAGATGATATTATGCTTAAGTAGTTAAAGAGAACCCAAGCAAGTGTCAGTATTTCGGACTAATTGGCTACTTCTAACAAGCACCACGAAACTATGGCCAAGGCCTTAGCTAGTATGCCAATTTTCACCTCTATAACACCGGAGGAGCTGATTAACTTCATAAAAGTTGAAGGAGTAATGAAGTGTGAAGAGGTTCAAAAGAAGAGCGAAGTTGACATGGGAATAGTATCTTTCTGAGACGCAGATTTACCAGAAGAGGGGAGAGATCACATCTGCCCTCTCTTTCTCAAAGTAGAAGTCAAAGGAAAAAGGACCCCATGTGTAATGGTTGATGATGGGTCCGTCATAAATGTTTGCCCACTTAAAATTTTACCAAAGCTAGCTATGTCATCAAGAGATCTAAGCCAAACCGAGGTAACCATTAGAGCTTATGACAACGCTAAGAGGCATGCCAAAGGGACATTCAAAGCCGTTGTAAAGGTTGGTCTGATTGAATCTATAGTAGAATTTGTGATTTTGGACATACTTGTTACTTTTGCTCTACTTTTGGGATGACCATGGTTCCATCCTCTTAGTGAAGTTCCTTCCACCCTTCATCAAAAGGTCAAGTTCAATAATGAAATGAGACAGTGGTCATCGAGGCCGAGGATAATGAGTTTGTTAATGCTCTAATGGTTGAGAGGCCTCTCAATGATTTTGAAGTAGCTGCGATTTCTGATGATGAAGTAATGGGCTCCAAGGTTATGAACATGATGAAGAACATGAGCTATCTTCCTGGTGCTGGTCTTGGAAAGGGCAAGGCTGGTGTGACAAAGCTTCCAGATTTCAAGACTCATACTTCCAAGAAAGGGTTAGGGTATGAAGAAGCTATCACAGATTGTAGACGACCCAGTCCGGTCCGCTATTTTTTATAGTCCAAAATAATTTTTGTGATATTTTAATATTTATTTTAGTATTTAGTATTTATAATTTTTAATAAAAAAAATTAAAAATGGTGAAGTGAATAAAATAAAAAATAAATAAATAAATAAATAAAAATAAAAATAAAAATAAAAATCGGCGACGGAAAAATTTATCGCCGAAAATGTTGGACGAAATGGCCCGTAGCCCGCCAGCGCACGCTCGCTCGCCAGTTTTTGCTCGTAGCCTCTCGCAACCCGACAAAATTTTTGCCAGCGAAATTTTTTCGAAGTAATTTTTTCTGAAACCAAATTCTATTTGGTTTCTGTTTTCTTTTCCTAATTAAATACAGTTTCCTTAAACAATTAAAATTAATCATCTAAATTTCCTATAAATAAGACCAAAAAACACA
The DNA here is from genome assembly GCA_947685225.1 of Garcia nutans. NCBI lineage: Eukaryota > Viridiplantae > Streptophyta > Magnoliopsida > Malpighiales > Euphorbiaceae > Garcia > Garcia nutans. Next base: position 5,164,969 of record CANTUV010000024.1, on the reverse strand, counting down.
GGATCAAAGGGAAAAAAAAGAGGAATTTTTGAAAGGAGATCAGACTTTAAAAATTTTTTGGCAGGGAAAACGATCGGACGTTTTAGAGGAGAATAAGCAAGCAAGCAATCAATCTATCAAAGGCAGCCATCTTGCCTTTGTCCTTATTCATCCAAGAAGCAATTTTTGGTGGAACCAACAAACGAAGATTTGAATATCTAATCTCTTTTTTCCTTATAGTAGCTTCAATCATTAAATTGTTTCTTTTGATTCTAAAAATCGTAGACCCCTAATTTACTTCTTCTAAACCTCAGAACCTTAAATCATCTCCTCTATTTTCAAAAACCCTAAAATTACTTTTCTGTTTCTTCTAAAACCTAAGAACCCTAATCTATTTCTTCAAAATCTTGAAACCCTAATCTACTTTCCAACTTTCCAAAACCCTAAATCATTTTATTAATTCCCAAAATCCTAATCTGCTTTCCAATTTTCCAAAACCTTAAAATCCTAAATTGATCCTTCTATTTCCAAAAACCCTAAAAAAATACTTTCTGTTTCCAAAAACCTTAAATCGTCTTGCCTATTTCCAAAATCTTTATAAAACTATAAGTTGTTTTCTCAAATTCTAAAATCAAATATATTTTGCGAAACACTAAAAACCCTATTTCAACTTCAAAACCAAAAACAGTAAACCCCAAACTAGTAAACCTAAACCCTAATTTTCCTAAACCCTAATCCTTAAAATCTTAAAACCTTATAAACCTAAATATTAAAATTCAACACAGTAAGCCTAAAAGCAGCAATCCAGTAGGTAATAATCATAAACCTAATGTTTTAATAGCCAAATCCTAATTTCATGATTTTACCCCCCTCAAACCCTAATTTTGTTAATCAGAGAACCTTATCAATCTCTTAAATTATAAAACCTTAATCCATTTCAATTCCCTTAAAACTTATAGTAGCCTAAACTAATAAATTCCAAAATCCTAAATATTAATTAAAGAACTTTAAATGAGAAACAGTAAACTTCAATTTGTATCTTTACTTACCTTATTAGATTATATAGTTTGTTATATGCTTTGATTTATTTAAGTTCAATGCTTGATTTATTTATTTTATCATGGATGAATGCTTATTATATATTTTGATTGATGTTTAATATCTTTAATAATGATTTATTTATTATGAATGGTTATTTACTTTTATCGATTTATTTTTTATTTTCAAATATTGTAAGAGGTATGTTTCCACTTTGTGGATACCTCATTAGTTAAATATCATGAATTGCTTTTATATTTTGGACCAATGTAAAGGACATGTTTCTACCTTTTGGTGGGTGTCCTATTTAGTTTAGGCATGGATGATGTAAGGACATGTTTCCATCCTCGGATGGGTGTCCATTTATTTGCTTTGTTTGGACATTGCTTTGATTTTAATATAACGATGCTTTATTTCAATTGTTGAATGTAATATGGATAATATTGTTATACTTAAGAATTCTATAATATTAAGACCTGTAAAGGAGGCCGATTCCAATGAACCGGGCGTTGTGGGGGTGTTGGGCCATTTCTCACCTTCCCCACACGTAACCAACTTTCTGAACCCATTAAGGGGTTGGGGATTCCTTAGGAATTGAGTCATCCACCCCTTTCTTTTTCCCAGCCCGTCCAGGTGGCGACTCCATTTTCTCCGGACTTAGGTCCGTGTTCTCTAAGGCCCCGAGCCTAAACAATGCCGAAGTCGAAAGAACCATTCCACCGGGAGTGGGGGCAAAAATCCCTACTCACAGTGGCGACTCCACTGGGGATAAGAGAAGCTGATTGCGTTGGTCTTTATATTATTCTATTCTTTCTTATAATGATATTATCCATTACATCATATTAGATTGCATCATGTGCGAGAGTTAGGATGCCCGTGTTCCCCGTGTTGTGTTATGTAAGGGATACCATACTTTCACTCAAGGTATGTAGATCGAGCATGGAATAACCACTCAAAGCCTTGTACCATTTGTTATATACTTGCTATGGGAACCTAAGCCTTTTAACCTAAAGACTAAAGCTCATGTAATTGGCCTAGTTACTTTCCTTAGGTTTTTACCCTAAATGCATGTTGTTTGACTATGGTTAATTTATCTTGGCTTAAATCATGGCTTATTTTGTTTGTTCTTTTTCTAATATGACCTAAATACATTGTGAGCTCAAAATAAATTTTTCTTTAAAATCTAAAAGACCAAAACTATTTTCAAAACTTTTCAAGATGGTCTTTGAACATAAGACTTTTCTAAAAACAAATCAAAAACTCTTTTGCTCATGGCCCAAATACTAAGCCCAAAATCAGTTTTTTTTTTCTAAAATCTTTTTACAATGGGCTTAGAAATAAAATTATTTCCATCCAACATTTTCTTGTAAAGAGCTTGCAAATTATTTAGGTCAATTATAAAATACCAAAAATCAATTGTGAGCCTAGTTTATACTAAGAATAATTAATCATGGGCTTTTTTTTGGCATGAATCATTAGTTACCTTTTCAAGTGAGAAATCTATTTGTAATAAACCTCTTAATTTAGTTTTAATCCAATATAACATAAAAGCTACTTTAGTTGGTTGAATGGATTAAAACCTAATTAATGGGAATTATCATGAACTGATTTCCATTTTTGAAAATATAACTATTGGTTGAAACGTCCGAGGGAAATATTCAAAAAAAAGGTACCCCATGTTGGTATTTTGTTAACCATATTACCTAGGAAAAGAGACTCACCATTCATGTGTGGATGTTATAAGGTTGGAAGAAACATCCTATTTATCCTTGTTTGTTTATTGTTTGCACATACATGCATACATGCATATATGACATATCATTAATCCTTTCTGGCTCATAGACTTGGAGTACGACAATTCAAGAGCTTACAACAATATCATCTACAGCATTGATTTTTTATTCAAGTGCTTCATTAGGAGGATGGATGCAAACCAGTTAAGGGATAGAATTGATGAAATTGTCGAAGCTAGAATGGCCAAGCTATAAGATCAATTGGTTAAACTTATGAAGAACCAGTTGATTGAAATTCTAGAGCTCATCAACAATGCTAAGGCAGCATCCGTGGAGAACATGTTCACTGATAGAGATCGAATGAAAAATGAGGGACCAATCCCTATTCTACAAGACCAACCAAACCATGTGCTGTCTAAGTGGAGCAATAAGGGTGGCTATCACTCCAGTGGAAAAAAGTCAAAGGGAAAGAGAGAAGAACTATTTTTCTGCAAAATGAAATTATCAGCCTAGCATTCAAAATACACAAAAGGAAGCTGATGTTAATGCCACTGGTCAAGGAGGAATGAGGCAATTTTCAGAATTAGGGAAGCCGCTGTCTTGGGTTCTCAATAAGCTACAAAACAAGGGATTGTTACAACCCTTGACTCCTAGTCTTTTGCCTAATCTTCTTCCACCTAACTTTGATATTAAGGCATTTTTTCAATTCCATCAAAGGCCTAGACACGAAACAGATAACTATATGATGTTAAGGCATGAGATCCAGAATTTAATTGATAGTGGTAAGCTGCCTAAACCTGATAAACCCAATACTAAGAATAATCCTCTACCTAAATTTGGAAGGGCGCCACCGCTTACAACCTTCATGAAGAGTTTTATCTTGGATCTCATCATGATATGGATAGAGAAGCTGCTAAAGAGGATGTACTACTAAACAAGTTTGGATTAACTATGGATGATGAAGCAATAATCCTTAATGATGGAAAAAATCATTGCCCTTGATATGTCTAAATAAATGAAGTGTCTTCAACGCCAACTCAACGAACCTTCCTTAGCTTGAATATTGCTTTTCAATTTTACTTTCTTTAATATTTAATTTGAACAATTATGTTTTTCAAATTTAAATTTGTTTGAATAAATTACTTTTATCAAAAATTTTGTTGGTCTTTGTTCAATTTGGTGCTCAACCAATAAGGAATCTAGCTTGATAATTCATGAATTAATATATTTATGAATCATGACTTGAATGACTTTACTAGGTGAGGGAATTGCTCTATAGCATTAAGCTGTGTATGCTTACTTAGAAAGGGCTCCTGCATAATTACCTTTGTCTAGGTCCTAGTCAGTCTTAGAACATGCTTTGACAAATTTTTGAGGCGAAATTGAACTCTGCTTATTTAAGAGAGAAATGATATAGGCATCGTTTGGTTAGCTAACAACTAGTATCCACCCTATTAAATATCAATCCCTAGTTGTCCCTTTGAGCCTTCATAAAATTTTAGCTTTCCTTTCATTGGCATATAACCCCCAACAACTTACCTTAAGCTGTTGTGATACTTTTGACAAGTCTTATGATCACTAAGGTGAAGAGGAAAGAAGATCAAAGAATGGAATGCATAGCGAAGTCATAAGGATAGTTAATGTTTTCAAGACCATAAGGGTAGTTGAAGTTCTCCTAATATCTCCAATATATCAAGACAACATCAGAGTAACAAATGATTTATCCCTGTTAAAGGAGATTTATACCACTTCACTCATCCATTATTGGAAACCCAAGTTGGTACAAACAAGACAACTCTGTTTGAGATAGAACAAAAAAAAATAAAAGAAAAAAAAATAAAAGAAAGAAAATAAAAGAAAAGAAAAAAGAAGAAAACAAAAAGAAGAAAACAAAAAGGAAAAAAGAAAGATAAAGCCTAAAAAGGCAGTTCAGAAAGCCAACGGAGTTTTCTTTTACCTAAAGCAGCAAAAGGGTCCCATTTGGTTTATACGGACAATTTGACTTGAATTGGTCCAAGCCAACCAAAGATTCGATCAAAATTAGAGAAAAAGGAGAAAGACCATCCAGTCCTTGAAAGTTCTGTACTTGACAGTCCTACAAGGAAGAAGGACAAAATAAAAAAAGAGAAAAATAGGGAAAAAGAAAAAAAAAGAAAAAATATAAAACCTAAAGTAGTTCAAAAAATCAACCAAGTTCTCTTTTACCTAAGACAACCAAAGACTTCCATTTAGTCTATAAGGACAATTTGACTTGAATTGGTCTAACCCAACCAAAGTTTCGAAGGAAAAAAATTCATCCAATTTTTAAAAGTTCTGTACTTGACAGTCCTATAAGAAAAAAGGACAAAATGATAAAATGCTCAAAGAAAGGGAATAGTAAGAAAAATAAAAAGAAAGAAAAGGGAGAAGAAGAAAAGAAATGAATTTGGGTAATAAAATTTTTGCAAGGGCAAAGACTGTCCTAATCAAGATCTTGATTAATGCCAAGAAGATAAAAGGAATTTGGAGTCTAGCAAGATTGCTTCCAACTGCCTAAAGTTCAAATAAGAAATTTGTAGTATGAAGGTTTGTCCATTGTGTCACATCGGCTCCAACTTACAAATGGCATTCCTTTAACCCATGTCCCTTATAGACCCCATTTCAAGCCTATCAAAGACCTGTTGATCTCTATTGGTAGGTAGAGTCTATCAGTGGAAATTGTTTAGATAAGCATGCATATGAGATAGACAATATTTAAACTCCATGAGACCTTTGGCCAAGTAATGTGTATGTGCTTATCTGAAGTGCAACAATTCTTGCTTAAATAAAAATGATTCCCGAGTTTAGCATGGTAACTAGGGCTATCTTGTTATAGATATGTTAATTTGAAAAATCAAGTCCTGAGGTACATTGACATTAATTTGGCAAAGTCAACATTTGATTTCAAAATCAAAATTAAAAAATAAAAAAAAGTTTTGTCATACAAAGCCTTCAAGTTAAGGGAAGTATGTTGAACCTCCAAAGGACACATTGGGTAAAGGAAATGATTATTGGCAAGGTCATGAAGAAGCTATCAACTGACATGCTGAAACATAGTTCGAAATAGATGAATCCCTGACTCTGCTGCTTGGGGCATCCATTATTCATGTTTTCAATATCTCAAAGATAAAAGTCATAAATGGGAAGCATTCTTTTATTCTAATACAAGACTTGAACGAGCATCTGAAAGGAATGAATGAGAACACTTCTGCTGAACACCTCGGTCTGTGGGTCAATGGAACGACTGTAAGTATCATTCATGCATATCATGCATACATGAGCAAATCACATCGCACTTTCTTGTCTTGTGTTGTCTATTCCTTGTCAAAATGAGCAGCAAATACCCTGAGAAGTAAAGAATCAAAAGACGATATTGAATCAAGGGGGGGCATGGAAAGCCTATTTACTTGAGAAAGTTTCAGTAATTTTGCAAAGAGAAGAAATGCGTGCTTTTGCGAAGAACTAGACAACAAGAACATCAATTAGAGCAGCATAGAAAAATCATGGGTTTGAGCCTACATAGGGGGCAAAGTTTCTCCTTTTCAATTTTTGAGTTTATACATGAACAAAACATTTTGAGACTCATATTTTACCACGCAGGAGGGCAAGGAGAGGATATGGAGGCTAGCTAAAAAGAGCTGAATTTTTTTAAAAGTGCAAAGGAATAACAAAAAAGAATGAAAAAAAAGAAGAAAATTAGAATTCTTAAAAGAATGAAGATACAAAAGACAAAAGGTCAGTCCAGCTAAAAGAGCTGAAGCCAGGGTAAAGACCCGATTTTCAATAGATAAAGATCCATGTTTCAAGGGTAAAGACCCGATTTCTAATGGATAAAGATCTATTTTTCAATGGTAAAGACCCGATGTCCAATGGATAAAGATCCATGTTTCAAGGGTAAAGACTCAATTTTCAATAGATAAAGATCCATGTTTCAAGGTTAAAGACCCAATCTCTAATGGATAAAAATCTATGTTTCAAGGGTAAAGACCCGATTTCTAATGGATAAAGATCCATGTTTCAAGGGTAAAGACTTGATTTCTAATGGATAAAGATCCATGTTTCAAGGGTAAAGACCCGATTTCTAATGGATAAAGATCCATGTTTCAAGGGTAATGACCCGATTTCTAATGGATAAAGCTCCATCTTTCAAGGGTAAAGACTCGATTTTCAATGGATAAAGATCCATATTTCAAGGGTAAAGACCCAATTTCCAATGGATAAAGATCCATGTTTCAAGGGTAAAGACCCGATTTCCAATGGATAAAGATCCATATTTCAAAGGGTAATGACCCAAAGTCCAAAGTATAAAGATCCATATTTCAAGGGTAAAGACCCGATTTCCAATGGATAAAGATCCATGTTTCAATGGTAAAGACCCGATTTCCAGTGGATAAAGATCCATGTTTCAAGGGTAAAGATCCAATCTCCAATGGATAAAGATCCATGTTCCTAGGTTAAAGACCCAATTTCCAATAGATAAAGATCTATTTTTCGTGGGTAAAGACCCACAATTCATAAAAATGGAACAACCAGTTAGGCAAGAATTCTCAACTGATAAAAGGTTAGTCAAATCAAATTCAATCTTAGGTCTAAGTACCCAAATTAAATCCAAGAACCCAAAACCTCAACCATCTCAAAAATTAAGTTTTATTACTTTTCAATCTCTTTTACTAAAGTCTCAGATCGTTCAAGCAGGGGGCAAATTGTAAACCCTTAATTTTTGACCCAGTTAGGTCCGCTATTTTTTATAGTCCAAAATAATTTTTGTGATATTTTAATATTTATTTTAGTATTTATTATTTATAATTTTTAATAAAAAATTAAAAATGGTGAAGTGAATAAAAATGAAAAATAATAATAAATAAAAATAAATAAAAATAAAAATCAGAGATGGAAAAATCAACGACGAAAAAATTCATCGCCGAAAATGTTGGACGAAATGGCCCGCAGCCCGCCAGCGAGCACCCGCTCGCCAGTTTTCACTCATAGCCCCTCACAGCTCGACGCAGTTTTCACCAGCAAAATTTTTTCGACGCAATTTTTTCTGAAACCAAATTCTATTTGGTTTCGGTTTTCTTTTCCTAATTAAATACAGTTTCCTTAAACAATTAAAATTAATCATCTAAATTTCCTATAAATAAGACCAAAAAACACAGGATTAAAGGGAAAAAAAGGAGGAATTTTTGAAAGGAGATTGGACTTTAAAAATTTTTCAGCAATGAAAATGATCGGACTTTTTAGAGGAGAATAAGCAAGCAAGCAATCAATCCATCAAATGCAGCCATCTTGCCTTTATCCTTGTTCATCCAAGAAGCAATTTTTGGTGGAACCAACAAACGAAGGTTTGAATATCTAATCTCTTTTTTCCTTACAGTAGCTTCAATCATTAAATTGTTTCTTTTGATTCTAAAAACCTTAGACCCCTAATTTACTTCTTCTCTTAGAACCTTAATCGTCTCCTCTATTTTCAAAAACCCTAAAATTACTTTTCTGTTTCTTCTAAAACCTAAGAACCTTAATTTATTTCTTCAAAATCTTGAAACCCTAATCTACTTTCCAACTTTCCAAAACCCTAAATCATTTTATTAATTTCCAAAATCCTAATCTGCTTTCCAATTTTCCAAAACCCTAAAAACCTAAATTGATCCTTCTATTTCCAAAAACCCTAAAAAAATACTTTCTGTTTCAAAAAACCTTAAATTGTCTTGCCTATTTCCAAAAACTTTATAAAACTATAAATTGTTTTCTCAAATTCTAAAATCAAATATATTTTCTGAAACACTAAAAACCCTAATTCAACTTCAAAACTAAAAGTAGTAAACCCCAAACTAGTAAACCTAAACCCTAATCCTTAAAATCTTAAAACCTTATAAACCTAAATATTAAAATTCAACACAGTAAGCCTAAAAACAACAATCCAGTAGGTAATAATCATAAACCTAATGTTTTAATATCCAAACAATAATTTCATGATTTTACCCCTCAAACCCTAATTTTGTTAATCAAAGAACCTTATCAATCTCTTAAATTATAAAACCTTAATCCATTTCAATTACCTTAAAACTTACAGTAGCCTAAACCAATAAATTCCAAAACCCTAAATATTAATTAAAGAACTTTAAATGAGAAACAGTAAACTTCAATTTGTATCTTTACTTACCTTATTAGATTATATTGTTTGTTATATGCTTTGATTTATTTAAGTTCAATGCTTCATTTATTTAATTTATCATGGATGAATGGTTATTATATATTTTGATTGATGTTTAATATCTTTGATAATGATTTATTTATTATGAATGGTTATTTACTTTTATCGATTTATTTTTTATTTTTAAATATTGTAAGAGGTATGTTTCCACTTTGTGGGTACCTCATAAGCTAAATATCATGTAATTTAAATTGCTTTTATATTTTGGACCAATGTAAAGGGCACGTTTCTACCTTTTGGTGGGTGTCCTATTCAGTTTAGGCATGGATGATGTAAGGACATGTTTCCATCCTCGGATGAGTGTCCATTTATTTTCTTTGTTTGGACATTGCTTTGATTTTAATATAACGATGCTTTATTTCAATTGTTGCATGTAATATGGATAATATTGTTATACTTAAGAATTATATAATATTAAGACCTGTAAAGGAGGTCGGTTCCAATGAACCAGGCGTTGTGGGGATGCTGGGCCATTTCTCACCTTCCCCACACGTACCCAACTTTTTGAACTCATTAAGGGGTTGGGGATTCCTTAGGAATCGAGTCATCCAGCCCTTTCTTTTTTCTTGCCCTTCCGGGTATCGACTCCATTTTCTCCGAACTTAGGTTTATGTTGTCTAAGGCCTCGAGCCTAAACAGTGCCGAAGTCGCAAGAACCATTCCACCGAGAGTAGAGGCAAAAATCCCCGCTCACACAGATGTTCATCCAAAGAAGTATGAGAAGATGAGCTTCCCATCACTTAAAGAGATCTTTGTCAAAGCTCCTGACATGTGACCACTCCAAGGAAAGCCCGAGCCAATCATGTTCATGGGAAAGTTAATCCCGTGTTTTAAAATTTTTGCTGATATTACCAAGTTAGTAGAACAAGTGAAGAAAAAGCTCACCCTACCAGCCAATAAGGAGCCCAATCCGAAAGGGAAAAAGAAAGCTATCCTGAAAGCCAAGAAGATTCTAAAGGAGATTGCTGCCCTGGTTGAAGAAAGTTTGAAGATGTCCTGCTTTATAATTTTGAGAACAATAACAATGATTTTGATTTTAATTTTAATTTATCTGCTTTGTATGAGAATGATGATGGTTTTTTTTTCCCAAATGAATGCAATAAAGTCTGATTTTGCTTACTTGTGTGATGTTTCTCCTAATGGTTGCATACATTCAAATAGAGATTACATGAGCATCTTTAATATTAACTCTGTCGATACACAATTATTAAATTTGGGAACAACCGAAAAACCTAAAAACATTAGCATAGCATCCAACCTTACTCCTGATGAGAGAGAGAGAGATTTGAAAAAATATTTAAAAAATATGAAGAAGTGTTTGCTTGGTCTTATGAGGATATGCCTAGAATAGATCTAGACATAGCCGAACATCTGATTCCTACTTACACTCACTTGAAACATGTCAAACAAAAGCTTAAGCGGTTAAGACGTAAATGGGATGAATTGGTTAAAGAATAGGTTACTACATAAATACAAGTAAAGTTCCTTGAAGTGATAGATTATCTAGATTGGCTAGCCAATATAGTACCGGTGCCAAAGAAAGATGAAAGAATTAAGGTCTGTGTGGAATATAGAGACTTAAACAAGCCTTTTCCCTAAAGATGACTTTCCTTTACCCCATATAGATGTCCTCATTGATAGTGCATCCTCTAGCGTGCTACACTCATTTATAAATGAATTTTCAGATACAACCAAGTGTTAATGGCCCAAGAGGATAAAGCTAAAATTGCCTTCATTACCACATGAGGTATATTTTGTTATAGGGTGATGCCATTCGGATTAAAGAATGCTGGAGCAACCTACCAAAGGATGGCCACCACATTATTTTATGATATGATGCATAAAGAAGTCAAAATATATGTTGATGATATGATGGTAAAGTCAGATACAAGGGAACAACACTTCCAAAACTTAGAATTATTTTTCGAAAGAGCAGTGAAATATAAGCTAAGATTAAACCCGAAGAAGTGTGTGTTTGGGATTACCTCAGGCAAATTGTTGGGATATGTGATTAGTCCAAATGGCATTCAGACTGACCCTGACAAGGTTAAGGTGATCAGAGATATGCCAGCCCCTAAGACGAAGAGAGAAGTTCAGGGGTTCAATGGCAGATTGTAGTACATTAGCAGGTTTATAGCAAAGTTCACCACAATATGTGAACCTATATTCAAATTGCTTAAAAAGAATCAGCCAGTTGTATGGAACAAAGAGTGTCAAAAGGCCTTTGTACGCATAAAGAAGTATCTACTAAATTCACCTATTTTGAAATCACCTAAACCCGGTAAACCCTTTTTACTATACTTAGTAATAGAAGAAGATTCAATAGGAGCCATGCTAGCCTAAGCAGATGAGTTAGGGATTGAGCACGTAGTTTACTATTTTAGTAGAAAGCTCATACCTTATGAAATTAAGTATAGTATCATTGAAAAGACCTATATAGCTGTGGTTTGGTCTTCTAAGAAGTTGTGACATTACTTTCAATCTTACAGTGTGCAAGCAATTTTCAGATTGGATCCGGTGAAGTACTTAAGGTAGACACCTCCTTTGATTGGAAAGTATGGGCAATGGTTGATAATATTGGAAGAATTTAAGATTGAATATGTAACCAGAAAAATAATCAAAGGTAGAGCAATGGCATAATTTCTGGCCCAATATGTAATGGTCAAGATTTTAAACATGGAACTTTTTAACTAATATTGATAATTGATGATGTATAGTGATAAAAGTAATGTGGATAAATGCTATAAGCAGAGAATAGTGAATAATATATCTCAAAATTTACTGAAGAAATTATTTTTATGGTTTTAAGAGATTAAAACTCGATTTGGAATCAACAGTTAAGAATGAGAGTGCACCATAGTTATTATGAGCATTCCCTTACTTGATTAAACTATATATATATGTGTATATGTGTGTGTGTGTGTGGAAACTTCTCATTTCTTCTTCCATCTCCCAAGCTATCTTCCACCACCATCACCATCTTCTCTATTTTCTTCTTCCTTTCATCAAATTAATCAAGGATTAAGAGAAAATCACATATATGTATAGATTTTTAGAAGAATAAGCTAGAAAAGGCAAGATTATCAATAAGTAATCAAAGGGAAAGAGAGAGAAAAAAAAAAGAAAGAGAAAGAGGAATTTTAAAGAGGTATGTGCTTTTGTATTATAATTTGCAAATATAAGAATTTTTATGAGTTTTAATGTATAAATTGATTGATTGACTTATTTATAATGAAATATTTCTTAAAAGTATTGATTAAATAGATTAATGAGTGAAAAATAACTTTTATATGATGAGTTTGATTCTTAATTCAACCCTTATGAAAATTGAGTGGTTTGATGTTGTTTTTTTTCCATATGAGATGGTTGAAAGTTTGATTAAGTGAAGTTTTAGTAAATTATTTGATATGAACTCTTTTTATGTCAAAAATTTGGTTTTGATACATTTTTTTTTTACTTAGATCTTCAATATATTTGTGTTTAATGAAGTTAAAAGTGCAGAATACATGATTTTGGGATGCCACGGGTGTGGCTTAAAGGTGCCATGGGCATGGTATTGAAGTCAGGACTGTTGGAGGAAGAATTGCTCAAAACAGACCTAAAACCAATGCCACGGGTGTGGCAATTGAGTGCCACGACCGTGGGGTTGAGAGTGAGGCCGTTTCTTTAAAAATTTTGATAAAACAGAGCCGTTCTGAATGCCATGGCTGTGGCCCTTGAATGCCATGATCGAGGGAATCTACAAAGGCATGTGACAACTTCATTTTGTAACCCATGGGCGTGGGGTTGAGATGTCACTGCTGTGGGGTACCTAGATAATATTTTTGGCTTGTATTTTGTGATATACGGGCCTAGTATGAGGCTAATATATTTATGTTTCTTACTTTTGTGTTGAGAATTCATGTGTATGTGGTAAAAGTATGGAAAAGAGTGATAAACTTTGGATACGTGACAAATGTATATCATTCTAAATGTTGATGAAAGTATTGTACCATTGAAATGATATAAGCAATTTAGTGTTAATCAAAACTAATGAATTTCCCAAATCATACTGATTTTATATCTAACTTTGAAATGAATGGCTAACTAGAGGAAGGATAGCCATAATGATAGTGGGCACCTCGTGCCATTAATGGACACATTGTGTTATCAGTGTTAGTGGGCATAATTGCCATTATACATTCTTAAGATTTGGCATTAAAATTTCTACACTAACATGTTATCCAAACCTATGATATAAGTTTAGTATGTATGGACATATTTAATAAAGATATCTAAATTGAAAATATGTGAATATGATAGTTGTGAATAATGGAAGAAATGCAAAATAATAATATAAGTCAATTACTTGAAATTGACTTACTGTGTTACAATGTGAAAGTGATTAGTAATATATATTAATATTTACAAGTGAAAATTCTAATGCACGAAATAGAAATATTATGCTCAAGTTATTGAATTAATCAATAACTTTATAAGAGTTGTAATGATTGAAGTGTATATAATGATATAAGATACAAAGTGCCCCAAAGTATAGTACTAAATTTAAGTGATGAAAATTATAGATTGAATGAAATTATGCTATATGTGAAATTGAAAAGTAAGACTTATTGAAAAATAAAATAAGTGTATTGTGAGCAATGTTATCAAATGAGAAAGCAAGTTTTAAATAAAATGATTCATTAAGAGAAAAGTTGCAATATCGAAAGTATAATATAGCATGATAACTTTTATAATCTTAAAGTTATTATTTTGTGTAATCAGAATATTATGTTGGTTTGTTATTGAAATTAGTTAATATATTAAAATATTTCTTAAAACTAAGTGTTATTACTATATTTCCATAAGTATTTTTCTTTAATATTAAGTGACAAAATATGTTTATACAAGCACCACTAAGCTTTGCTTAGCGTGTAAAAATTATTTTCTGACACGCAGGTATCAGGATATCAGAGCAAGTTATGAAGTGGAATTAAGAATCTCAGGAAATTACCTACAGTACATATGGAGATCTTTTGTATATTGTACTCATAAGTTATAAAATATATATATACAATTTAGATTGGCTATTTGAGAGATTGTACAAATTTGTAAACATAAAAGGAATATATGTATTTAAAGGATGAAGTTTGAGAATTCTAGTGAATGATTATCAAATAAAGGAATGTATTATATATTCATTTGATTTGACAAACTTATGATAGTTATCTGGTTTGTAATTAGTATTTGGATTATTGTAGATTTGCCTAAATGTTGGACTTATAAGTGTTGTATTATACAAATTGTATTATTATTTGAAAATTTTTGTTAGTTGGAAGAGAACTTTGTAAATGAATTGATTTGAGTACTGATAGTATATCAAGTAACATTGTCTGATAGTTCTAATGAGATTTGTTAGGGGATGTTACATTTAGAGGTATCAAAGCATGGTTTAGGCATTTCTGGCATGTGGAGTTTGGGAGAAGTGAAATGCAATTGTCTAAGTTATGTGAATCGAATAAGTGGGTATATGTTTGATACAATTGATATTTTATATGTTTATGGTAGTAGAATGTTTTCTAAGAATTGATTGAGAATTCATAGTGTATTGTTTGGAGTGCAGTAGACCTATTTGTGAAAAAAGAAGGATGTGAAAAGAAAACAAGATATGAGTAGTTAAAGAGACATATCAAAGTAATACAGTGGAAGTGTAATAATTTATTAGAATCTGAGGAATGAATTATGACAGATAGATAAATTTCAAGAATGAAATTTCTTACGAGAATGAGAATTGTCATGCTCTAAAATTTTAAGCATTGATTTTCTACATTAAGTGAATATATGAGTGTAAATTGGATTGATTATGATATTATGTGTAGATTGAGCATTTGGAACTAATAGTGATATGGTTAAATAAGCCTTAATAAAGTAACATTAAATTCGAGTATGGATAATATCCATATGTTTGGAAAAACTTTTGAAGAGGTAAGAAATTATGAAAATACCCTTATAGTTCGAAATGAATTCAAGCTGTAATTTAGATGTGAAATATGGATAATGAGTTTTTAAAGTGTCTAAAGCAATTGTTTTTATAATGTTTTGGCATTAAAAATTGAAGTGATAGTTAATTAAAGAAAGTGAATGCATAGAAAGTATTGTATAAGTGAATATATTGGATAAAAGTCCTAAAACATATTTAAAGATTTCTAGTGTCTTCTATTGTCTTCTAAAACATCATCGAAACAAAATATTAAAAGGAAAAGTGATGGAAGAGTATTTTAAAGAGATTAGTACTTATACAATACTTATTTTGCTATTATTTGAAATGATCTTGATTTTTACTATGAAAAGAGATTTGTGAATTGATAAAACACCATTACTAGTGAAAGATATTGTATATTGAATAGTTGTGAAAAATATGAGTATAAAACTTTAATCCTATGATAGTAAAGTTATTCTTGCAATATGTAAATGTGTATTTTTAGATGATTAACTAGAACAATGATTAAAACAATCATTGAATCATTTATGAGTTGATATAAGGTTGTGGAAGAAAATAAGGTTTTGAAAGATTTTAGGGTTATGGAAGTTTGGATTTAAATTTGATTGTGCTTTGAAGAGTTGGATCCTATATCCTCAATTTGTTTGAGTTGAATTATTGATAACTTGTTGATTAAATCATGAAAATAAATTCTAGAAAGGTACGCATGATCATTTGTATAGTCATGCGTATGCTTGTGCAAAAATTTCTATTCTTCAAACTTTGAGAAGAAACCCAATAGTGAAGCACATGATCATTCATATGGACATGCATATATTTTTGTCCTTAAAACTTTGAAAGGAGATTTCAGTAGAGACATGTAAGACCATTTGCATGGACATGCATCTGGCTATGCATAGTTCTATTCTTCAAAACTTTAAAAAAAAATTAAGCAATGATGTGCATGATCACTTGCATGGTCATGCATTTGCCCATGCATATTTTTACCTTCTTATACCTTTACAAAGTAGGGTTTATGGGTGGAATTAGTAGTGAATTATTGAATACATCTTAGAAACAATTATAATTGACAAAAGATTACTTATAAGATTGAAATGAAATCAATCCATTAAATGATAAAACATAGATGTGAAGAAAACTTGAGGAAAGTATAGATAAATGTAATTGGATATTTGAAATAAGTGTAAGGTTAGAGAAAAGATAAAAGATGATTACAAGTGATTAGTGGATTTAACATTATTCATGAAGAAATAAGATAATTTACAAAATTAGGCAAAAATTAGAGAAATAAAAAAATAACAAAAATAACAATAATAAAAAGGGCCTAAATTGAAAATCCAAAAGGACGGTTTAGGTAATTACCTGAAGCAATGACGAACTCCCAGTCAATCTCATTAACAATCTTGATTTAAGTTGGTCTAGTCCAACTAAAGTCTCAGCTAAGATCACGGGTATCAGCGACAAGCCTCCTTTCATTTGGTCCATGATATCCAATACTCATGGATCAATATCACTATCAGAAGAAACAAGTAAGAATTGGCCAAGCAAGTATAGACAAAGCATACGTCCCCATGCCTTAGTGGGAACCAAGTGAGAAATGCAAAAGTCAATCAAGAGACGAAGTAGAATTTTCTCACCTCTCATCAACTGTAGAACTTCAGGCTTTGAAAATTGAAACAACATTTGCATCTTTTGTTAAGTCTTAGAAATCAATATAGGTAACACCACTTGTTGATTGCTTGGATAACCAAGGATGGACTCAAACTCTTCAATCATGGGACATATCTTAAAATCATTTATCTTAAAAGTCCTAGAATTCATATCCCAAAAGAAACCATGGCATGTAAAAAAGAATGGTCCAATTTAATATTTTGAAAACACTTCAAAGTATTAATTTTAGACCAAGATATTTGTTCCCAGTGAATGGCATTCATATTTTTAAATAGACCTTTTCTTTTCTTCAAATTGTGTTCGGTCATTGTTGACAATTGAAGGAAAATTAGAATTGTTAAAAGGAATTTTAATGCTGAAGTTGAAAATTTGCAAAAAAAAATTTGGCTTCTATATGAGGTCATAGCAGGGAAAGAAGACTTATATAGGATGATTGGCCATACCAAAGTTTACAAGGAATGGTTTGAGGCCGAGATGCGCAAGGATAGGAAATTAGCAATGAAATAGTTTTGAGTTACTACGTTGCCTTCGATTTTGTAAATCAGTGCTACTGTGGAATTCTAAATTATTGTAGCGTAGAAATAATAATAATGATAATACCAGCAAAAAAAAATAATAAATATTTGAAAGTCAAAAGTTGCAGTAAAAGTGCATATTATAATTATCATTATTTTTATTAATAGTAATACAATATTTTCCTCAACTAGTACAATAATGATAGATCACTGAGAAGGAGGTGGTGGATCATGATTAAATAAATCCCTGAAGAAGTCATCACCTATTGAAGGAGGAAGCATATCATCCATCCACAGTCCACCTGAAGCAGGAGTACCTAAACCTCTATTACCTTGGAATTCAGATCTGTAACGATCCTTATCCGAAGTAGATGAAAGAATCTCATGGTCATTAGTTTGGCATCCCCTAGACGATGAAGCACTAGGATCTCTCATTCCCTGACATCGAAAGTCTCGAAAGTCTTACTCTGATTGATGATATAATTTTTCAAAAAGGGCAACCTGTTGACGACTAGCAGCTTCTCTTCTTGAAGTTTCTTGTTTTGTTCCTCAAGCATCCACTGTGAGTCAGAAAGAAAAGGGTAAGAGCATACATAATCATGCATACATGTAGCATAAATCATCATGGAACAGGATAACCTACCAGGTAATTCATATCAACACCCTGTGGATGAGATGGCACCTCCGGTTGATTAGAATGAGCAAATGGAGGAGCGGCAGAGGAAGGTCCAGCCCCATGACCAAATGAGCCAGTAGCCTGCAATAATCATTGAAACAATCAAAACAAGTTAAGAAAAAAGTAATTGCAATGGCAAAATGGTAAAAGTTTACCTGAGAAGTGCTAGCCCTGGGATGCAGGATGGACCCTCCTCCCTCTCCGTCATACTCATCTTCATCGCTATTCTCCTTTTCCTCGGGAATTTCCCAAATGCCAATAGGAGATACATCAAAGTTCAAGAGTCCTACTCGAATAAACTGGGTATATGATGCACCCGGTGGATAGAGAAAGGTTTTAACATCATAACCAGGCCGAGCCAACCACCACGCATTCTCTGGCATTGATGCAATATTTAAAGTATACTCAGGGCAATTCATCGAGATCCTCCGTCCCTTGGGACTAAGGAACCACTCATACACTCTCTGCCCGAGAAACTAGCCACTAGACACAGGACCACCAATGACTCGGCGGGTATGCTGAAAAGGCAATGCGGAGTTCAAGGATGAAGTCCAGTTCATCCGCTCTTTCGTGTTCCACCAAGACAAATTGACCTACAAAATGACAGAAGGTACGTCAGCTTTTTGCATAAATTTTAAAGTATACTAATACTATTTTACCTGGCCCCAGGTTAAGTAACTCAAGAGATAACGTTGGGTGTACACATGGTGAGAGCCATAAACTTTTACATGATCTGACAACCAAAAATTAAATCTCGGATACCCAACTCTCTCTTGATCATTTCTCTCTTAGATAAGCAGAGTTCAATTTCGCCTTGAAAGTTTGTCAAAGCATGTTCTAAGACTGACTAGAACATAGACAAAGGTAATTATGCAGGAGCTCTCTCTAAGTAAGCATACACAACTCAATGCTATAGAGTAATTCCCTCACCTAGTAAAGTCATTCCCATCTTGAATTAAGCTCCTTCTCCTTTCACATATTTAACATTCCCATCTTGAAAAGAAGATAAAACAAAATCTTCTTTCAATCCTTTTCCTACTCTGAAGGTTGCTGGTGGGGGCACTCTTCCAAATTTAGGCAAAGGGTTGTTCTTGGTATTGGGCTTATCCGGCTCCGGTAGCTTACCACTATCAATCAAATCTTGGATCTCATGCCTTAGACGAGCACATTTATCTATTTCATGCCCTCGTATTTGATGAAATTAATAGAAGTCCTCGGCATTGAAGTTTGCTGGCAGTGGATTACGTAAAGGTCGAGGAGCTAACGGTTGTAACAACCATTTCTTTTGCAACTTGCTAAAAACCTAAGATAGAGGTTTTCCCAATTCTTAGAATTGTCTTTTATTTCCTTGACTGGTCACATTAACATCAACTTCTTTTTGTGTGCTTTGATTGCTAGGCTGATAATTTCCTTTCTCATTCCTTCTTGCTGAAAAGCGATTTTTCTCCCTTTCCCATTCTTCAATTTGTAGACCAGCTTGGAGAAGATCTTTGAAATCACGGATGAGTGTATGAGACATCCTTTCACGAAGATTGAGTAGGACGCCTCTCACGATCATCCTTATTTGATCAGATTCATCGGGCCTTTTCTTGAGCAAAGCAGCCTTATTTCTCCATCTTTTCACATAGTCCACAAAATTCTCATTTGGCCTTTGTATAATGGACTCAACTTTCATTAAGGTAACTTCCAACTCCACATTATACCCATATTGTTGAATGAAAGCCTTGTATAACATGTCCCAATCTTTTTGAGTACTTTCTTCTAAACTGTTGAACCAATTTTGGACAACAGGGTCCAATGAGAGCATGAAGTACCTTAGCGTTTGAGCTTTAGTAACTCGGGCAGACTTCATGGCAGTGATATACTGCTTCACATGGAGATGAGGATTTCCAGTACCATTGTATCTAGCAAAGGATGGCATCTTGAACTTATAAGGGACTTCCTCATCTTGTTCAAATAGTTTGTCGATCTTGAATATCTCTTCGGTGTTTAGCTTCTCAAATTTCTTTTCTAAATCAGCAATCATCTTTTCAACATCGGATGCCTCGGTCTTTTCAATAGTTGCCTTCTCAACAACCTTTGGCTCCTTTTTGTCTTGAAGATCTTGGTAGTATTGAGCCCAATCATCATCATCAATGATCACCTTATCATCATTAAAAGCTACTTCACCAACTTTAGCCTTCCCCTTGTCTTTCTTGGTGCTAGTAGATGCTTCGGTATTATTTCCTAAAATTGCAGCTAGTTGATTCTTTATAGTCTCGGCCATGGCCTCTTTTATTTCTTCCATCTTAACATTGAGGGCATCATCCACCATTCTTTGAATTTGTTCGGGATCCATTATTTTTGGCGAGCAAGTGATTGAATTGTTGCTAGATTCATCGCTTCCGGTGTAGGTCGGATTGTCGTAAGCTTTTGAAATATCGTAATCCAGGGATGTGAGCCAGAAAGGATATGAGATGCAAATGTATGCATGTATGCATGTATACACAAACAATTAACAAACAAGGACAAATAGGACGTTCCTTCCAACCTTATAACGTCCACACACGAATGGCGAGTCTCTTTTCCTAGGTAATATGGTTAACAAAATACCAGCATGGGGCATCTTGTTTTCGAATAATTCCCTCAGACGTTTTAACCAATAGTTATATTTTCAAAAATGGAAATCAATCCATGATAATTCCCATTAATTAGGTTTTAATCCATTCAACCAACTAAAATAGCTTTTATGCTATATTGGATTAAAACTAAATTAAGAGGTTTATTATAAATAGATTTCTCACTTGAAAAAGTAACTAATAATTCATGCCAAATACAAGCCCATGATTAATTATTCTTAGTATAAACTAGGCTCACAATTGATTTTTGGTATTTCGTAATTGACCCAAATAATTTGCAAGCTCTTTGTAAGGAAAGGTTAGATAAAAATAATTTTATTTCTAAGCCTATTGTAGAAAGATTTTAGAAAAAATGGATTTTGGGCTTAGTATTTGGGTCATGAGCAAAAGAATTTTTTATTTCTTTTTTAGAAAAGTTTTATGTCTAAAGACCATTGAAAAGTTTTGAAAATAGTTTTGGTCTTTTGGACTTTAAAGAAAATTTTATTTTGAGCTTACAATGTACTTAGGTCATATTAGAAAAAGAACAAACCAAATAAGCTATGATTTAAGCCAAGATAAATTAACCATAGTCAAACAACATGCATTTGGTGTAAAACCTAAGGAAAGTAACTAGGCCAATTACATGAGCTTTAGTCTTTGGGTAAAAAGGCTTAGGTTCCCATAGCAAGTATATACCAAATGGTGCGAGGTTATGAGTGGTTATGCCATGCTCGATCTCCATACCTTGAATGAAAGTATGGTATCCCTTACTTAACACAACACGGGTAACACGGGCATCCTAACTCACGCAAACGATGCAATCTAATATGATGCAATGGATAATATCATTATAAGAAAGAATAGAATAATATAAAGACCAACGGAATTAACTTCTCTTATCCCTAGTGGAGTCGCCACTATCAGCGGGGATTTTCGCCCCCACTCCCGGTGGAATGGTTCTTGGGACTTCGGCACTATTTAGGCTCGAGGCCTTAGAGAACACGGACCTAAGTCTGGAGAAAATGGAGTTGCCACTCGGACGGGTCAGGAAAAAGAAAGGGGTGGATGACTTGATTCCTAAGGAATCCCTAACCCCTAATGGGTTCGGAAAGTTGGGTACGTGTGGGGAAGGTGAGAAATGGCCCAGCACCCCCACAACGCCCGGTTTATTGGAGCCAAACTCCTTTACAGGTCTTAATATTATAAAATTCTTAAATATAACAATATTATCCATATTACACACAACAATTAAAAGAAAGCATCATTATATTAAAATCAAAGCAATGTCTAAGCAAAGCAAATAAATGGACACCCATCCGAAGATGGAAACATGCCCTTACATAATCCACGTCTAAGCTAAATAGGACACCTACCAAAAGGTAGAAACATGTCCTTTACATTCGTCCAAAAAATAAAAATGATTTAAATTACATAGAACTTAATTAATGAGGTACCCACTAAGTGGAAACATACCTCTTACAACATTTGAAAATCTAAATAAATTGATAAAGTAAATAACCATTCATCATAAATAAATCATTCATCAAAGATATCACCAAAATATAAAATAAACATCTATCCACTATAAATTAAATAAAGCATTGCAAATAAATCAAATAAATCAACAAAGCATTGAAAATAAGTTAAAGCATATAATAGACTACATAATCAAATATAAAATTAAATAAAGCAAGTAAAGATACAACTTAGGGCTACTGTTTCTATTTAAGATTCTTTATTTAATGTTTAGGGTTTTGGAATTTTAGCATATTAAGGTTTATATTCTTAACTACTAGATTGTTGTTTTTAGGCTTACTGTGTTGAATTTTTAATATTTAGGTTTATAATGTTTTAAGGTTTTAAGGATTAGGGTCTAGGAAAATTAGGGTTTACGGTTTTGGTTTTGAGAGATTTAGGGTTTTTTATGTTTTGAAAAACATGTTTTGGTTTTAGGATTTGAGAAAACAGTTTGTAGTTTTATAAAGTTTTATGTGATTTTAAAAATTGTAAAGTGAGTTTTGAGTTTGGATATTTAACAAAACATTTGGAATTTTAGAAAAGAATTAGAAGAAAATCAGTTTAGAGTTTTTAAAAGCTTTTGCAAATAAACAAAATGATTTAAGATTTATAGAAATTGAAAATATATTTTTTAGGGTTTTTGGAAATAAAAGGATTCAATTTAGGGTTTTAAGGTTTTGGAAAATTGGAAAGCAGATTAGAGTTTTAGTAAATTAATAAAACGATTTAAGGTTTTGAAAAGTTGGAAAGTAGATTAGGGTTTTAAGATTTTGAAGAAATAGATTGGTGTTCTTAGGTTTTAGAAGAAACAGAAAATCAATTTTAAGGTTTTTGGAAAACAAGGAAAAGAATTAAGGTTCTAAGCTTTAGAAAAAGTAAATTAGGGTTCTACAGTTTTTAAAATCAAAAGAAACAATTTAATGATTCAAGCTACTGTAAAGAAAAAAGAGATTAGATATTCATACCTTCGTTTGTTGGTTCCACCAAAAATTACTTCTTGGATGAACAAGCATTAAGGCAAGATGGCTGCCTTTGATGGATTTGATTGCTTCCTCTTTTAAAAGTTCGATCGATTTGTAAAGTTCCAATTCAAAATTTCAGTCTAAAGTTCGATTCCTCTCCCCTTATCCTCCCCTTTCTATGTTGTTTCTAGTCTTATTTATAGGAAATTTAGATGATTAATTTAAATACTGCTGTGAGGATTGCCATGGAAATTTGTGAGCATTGGCATGCTGGGCATTTCGCCCGCAGGGCTTTCCTGAACGCAAAATGGCCCAAGGCCATTTCGTCCAAACGTTTCAGCGAAGGATTTTTTCGTCGTCGATTTTTATTTTTATTTATTTGTTTCTTATTATTATTTTTCATTTTTTATTAATTATAAAACTAAATACTAAGAAAAATATTATTCAATTAAGATAACACAAAAAATTATTTTGGACTAATTAAAATATATTGACTGGACTGAGTCAAAAATTAAGGGTCTACAGTTTCCCCCATGCTTGAACGATCTGAGGCTTAGTAAAGGAGAGTGAAAATCAATAAGACTTAATTTTTCTGAGATGGTTGAGGTTTTGGGTTCTGGACCCGAGAGATTTGGATACTCGATCCTAAACTAGACTTGGATACTCGATCCTAACTGGATTCAGATACTCGATCGTAAACTGGATTTGGATACTCGATCCTAAACTGGATTTGGATACTCAATCCTAACTGGATTTTGATACTCGATCCTAATTTGGATTGGGATACTCGGTCCTAACTGGATTTGTATATTCGATCCTAACTAGATTTGGATACTCAATCCTAACTGGATTTGGATACTTGATCCTAAATTGGGTTGGGATACTAGATCCTAACTTGATTTGGATACTCGATCCTAATTGGATTTGGATACTCGATCCTAAATTGGGTTTGGATATTCGATCCTAAACTGGATTTGAATACTCGATCATAACTGGATTTGGATACTCGATCCTAAATTGGGTTTGGATACTCGATCCTAAACTGGATTTGGATACTCAATCCTAGACTGGATTTGGATACTCGATCCTAACTGGATTTGGATGCTCGATCCTAAATTGGATTGGGATACTCAATCCTAAACTTCGTTTGTTGGTTCCACCAAATTAGGATCGAGTATCAAAATCCATTTAGGATTGACTATCCAAATCCAGATCTCTTTTGCAGAGAGATGCATATGATTGGTGGAAGACGGTTCCACATGCTCTGGATGATCCACCAGTTCTGACCTATAATGATTTCTTGTGGGAATTTGAGCAGAAGTATACTCCGAGAGAGTATAAAGATGCAAAGAAGATGGAGTTCCTGAGTCTGAGACAGGATACTAGGACTGTGACCGAGTATGAGATCGAGTTTATCCGGTTGAGTCACTATACTGGTGGGATCATTTCTGACAAGTTTGACAGGTGTAGGAGGTTTGAGGAGGGATTGAGACCCTCTATCATGTGCATCATTGCAGGCTCTCAGTATCAGGATTTCTCCCAGTTAGTTGCAACTGCCAGGAGTGTTGAGAGGGCACAGAATCTTGCAACAGCTGCCAGGGTTGAGGAGACCAGAGTTAGGAGACCCCAGAGTGAGGCAGGGTCTTCATCAGTGAAGAGAGGCTGAGGGGACATTTTCAGAGGTTTAGTAGGAGTCAGGGGCAGTTTGGTAGGTTAGTACAACAGCAGAGATAGAGGCAGAGACCTGCAATTTCAGTAGCTAGTGCTCCGACCCCAGTGGCTCAGAGACCTACTCCACCATTTTGTGTTCATTGTGGTAGAGTACACGGAGGTGTCTGCTGGTGGAGAGGTGCTTCAGGAGTGTGTTTTATATGTGGGTCATCAGACCATTTTTTCAGAGATTGTCCCGAGCCACCAAAGGTTAGGCAGGCAGATACTGCATCTTCTCGACCCAGTGTCAGAGGGGGTCGTGGTGGCAAAGGTTTTAGTAGAGGTGGTCACCCTGGGTTTAGTCAGAGAGGAGGCTCTATATCCGAAGGCAGTAGGCCAGATGAGGTTGGGCCATCTCAGCTGGTTTATGTGATGCAGATGCAGCCAGATGCTTCAGCTGTCATTGCGGGTACATTTTCTTTATTTGGTATTTCAGTCCTTACTCTATTAGATCCTGGATCTACACATTCATACATAAGTGCATACATCTTGCCTGTGTCTGAATTGCATTATGAGTCCCTAGGATTTGATGTCTTGGTGACAAATCCTTTAGGGCATAGTGTTGTGGTGAGCAGGGTGCATCGAGATAGTCCAATTGTTGTTCAGGATGAGGAGTTTCTCGGTGACCTGATTGAGATGCCTTTTAGGGAATATGATCTGATTTTGGGCATGGATTGGTTATCCAAGCATGGGGCTGTGGTAGACTGTCAGAAGAAATGTGTTACTTTGAGAACACGGGATGGTAGGGATGTTATAGTATCTAGTGAGCAGAGGTATCTTTCATCTATGTTTGTTTCAGCTATTTCAGCTGGGAGAATTATTCAAAAGGGGTGTGAGGCTTATCTTGCTCATGTTGTAGATACTAGAGTAGTGGGATCCCTGCTTGAAAGTATACCCACAGTTGCCTAGTTTCTAGATGTTTTCCCTGATGAGTTGCCAGGGGTACCTCCTGAGAGAGAAGTGGAATTTGGTATCGATTTGTTGCCTGGTACCACTCTTATCTCTATTACCCCTTATTGGATGGCACCTGCTGAGTTGAGAGAGTTGAAGGTGCAGTTGCAGGAGTTATTGGATAAAGGGTTTATCTGCCCTAGTGTGTCCCCCTGGGGAGCGCCTGTGTTGTTTTTGAATAAGAAGGATGTCACCATGAGATTGTGTATTGATTATAGGCAGTTGAATAAGGAGACCATCAAGAACAAGTATCCTTTACCTCGGATAGATGATCTCTTTGATCAGTTGAAGGGAGCAGTAGTATTCTCTAAGATTGATCTGAGATCAGGGTACCATCAGTTGAGAGTCAGAGATGTGGATGTACCCAAGACAGCTTTTTGTGCGAGGTATGGGCATTATGAGTTTCTGGTGATGCCCTTTGGATTGACGAATGCACCAGCAGCTTTTATGGATTTGATGAACAGGGTATTCAGACCATATTTGGATCAGTTTGTGGTAGTCTTCATTGATGACATCTTGGTGTATTCACGTAATAAGGAGGATCATGATAGGCATTTGCGGATCGTATTGCAGACTCTGAGAGAAAAGTAGTTGTATGCTAAACTATCTAAGTGTGAGTTCTGGCTTGATCAGGTAGCTTTTCTTGGTCATGTGGTTTCAGCAGAGGGTATTAGAGTTTATCCAAGTAAAATTGAGGCTATCTTGAATTGGAATCCACCAAAGACTGTGACAGAGGTTAGAAGTTTTCTGGGATTGGCAGGCTATTATCGTCGATTTATGAAGGGTTTTTCTATAATAGCTACACCACTCACCATATTACTTCGGAAAGGAGTTAAATTTGTGTGGACAGATTGGTGTCAGGCGAGTTTTGAGCAGCTGAGAGAGATGTTAACTCAAGCTCCTATCCTTACCCTGCCTGTAGAAGGTAAACCATATGTGATATACAGTGATGCTTCACACAATGGTTTAGGTTGTGTCTTGATGCAGGAGGGTAGAGTCATTGCTTATGCCTCTCGACAGTTGAAACCGCATGAGTTGAATTATCCAACGCATGATTTGGAATTAGCAGAAATAGTCTTTGCCTTGAAGATTTGGCTGCATTATTTGTATGGGGAAAAGTGTTTCATTTATACAGATCACAAGAGTTTGAAATACTTGGGTGTTCAGAGAGAGCTGAATCTTCGGCAGAGACGGTGGTTAGAGTTTATTAAAGACTATGACTGTTTGATTGATTATCATCTTGGTAAGGCAAATGTTGTTGCTGATGCCTTGAGTCAGAAATCTTTGGCAGGTTTGACTGCTTATTTGCTCTCATTGCTTGTTGAGTTGAGAGCATTGCATGCTAGATTTGAGTCTTCTGATGATGGTGCTGTTGAGTTTATTAAAGATTTGCTTGTTGAGTTGATAGTTGCAGTTGAGGCCAATCTTGTTGGATCATATTTGGGAGGCTCAATTAGCAGATGAGAGAATTCAAAAAATTGTGTTGGTTTGTCAGAAAGGGGAAAGTCGAGACTTTTATGTGAGGGATGATGGCAGTCTATGGTACAGAGATAGATTGTGTATTCCTGATGATACAAAATTGAAAAGAATGATATTAGAGGAAGCACATCAGTCATTTTTTGCTATGCACACTAGGAGTACTAAGATGTATCAAGACTTGAAGCGACATTATTGGTGGTCAGATATGAAGAGGGACATAGCAGAGTTTGTATCCAGATGTCTCACTTGCCAGAAAGTGAAGGCTGAGCACCAAGTTCCTTCAGGATTGCTCCAACCTTTATCAGTGCCAGAGTGGAAATGGGAGCGAGTGACGATGGATTTTGTGACTGGACTACCTTTGACTCAGAAGAAGCATGATGCAATCTAGATGATAGTTGATCAGATGACGAAGATAGCTCATTTTCTTCCAGTTCGGATGGATTATTCTCTTGAGAGGTTGGCTGAGCTGTATATCAATGAGATAGTCAGGTTGCATGGAGTCCCAGTTTCTTTGGTGTCGGATCGAGATCCCCGGTTTACTTTGAGGTTTTAGAAGAGTTTGCATAATGGTCGGGGTTCTCGATTGCATTTTAGTACTGCTTTCTATCCTCAGACAGATGGACAGTTAGAGAGAGTGATACAGATTTTGGAGGATATGTTGAGGAGCTGTATCATTGATTTTACTGGGAATTGGGATAGATTTTTGCCATTAATTGAATTTGCTTATAACAATAGTCATCAGTCGAGTATTGGGATGACTCCTTATGAGGCTTTATATGGCAGGAGATGCAGGACACCTTTGTGTTGGGATGAAGTTGGAGAAGGTAAACTGGTTGGTCCCTATTTGATTAAGGAAACAGAGGAGAAGGTGAAGGTGATTCGGGGTCATTTGAAAGCAGCTTCAGACCGACAGAAATCTTATTCAGATTTAAAGAGAAGAGACTTAGAGTTAATGTGGGAGATAAAGTGTTTCTGAAGGTGTCTCCATGGAAGAAGATTTTGAGATTTGGCCACAAAGGGAAGTTGAGTCCTCATTTCATAGGACCATATGAGGTGTTGGAGAGAGTTGGTCCAGTAGCTTATAGACTAGCTTTGCCACCTGAGTTAGATCGAATACATAATGTTTTCCATGTCTCGATGCTTCGGAGATATAGGTTTGACCCATCTCATATCTTGTTAGTGGAGTCCATTGAGGTGAGTCCATATCTAACTTACGAGAAAGAACCAGTGGCGATTTTGGCACAAGAGGTTAAAGAATTGAGGAATAAGAGGGTGCCACTTGTGAAAGTCCTTTGGAGGAATCATGCCATTGAGGAGGCGACATGGGAAAGTGAGCAGGCGATGCAGAGTCAGTTTTCCCAATTGTTCCAGACTTGAGGACAGGTAATTTCAGGGACGAAATTTATTTTAGGGGGAGAGAAATGTAACATCCAAAAATTTTTGAAAATTTTTAATTTTTGAAAAATTTGATAAAATAAATTATAATTTAAAAGGATAAATTAAATTAATAGTTTTAAATGAAAAATGAAGGGATTTTAAATGAAAAAGTGGAATATATATATGATATATATGCAAAATATAATAACATATATAAAAGTCAACACTTTTTAAAAGAAAAGGGTATTTTGGTAATTAAATCTTATAAATTCAAAATTAATAAAATAATTCAAAAACAAATTAATTTTGAATGGAAGAGGGAAATTAGGACTTTTAATTTATTAAAAAATAATTAAATATTAAATATTAAATTATTTTAATATATATATATGTGGTTAAAAAAAGATGAAAATGAAAGAATATTTAAAAGTCTTCTTCTTCTTCTTCTTCTTCTTCTTCTTCTCAAGAATGTGATGATTAAAGACCAAGGATTTTGCTTCTTCCATACTCCATAAATTGAAGGAATTAACAAGTTTCAAGTGGATTTTTGGTGATTTCCACCAAAATTAGTAAGTTTCCATCTCTTTTCTTTGAATTCCTTGGAAATTTAGATTATGTGAGAGTTTGGATTTTTATGTAGTATGTTATAATTGTTGGAATTGGTGTGTATGATGTTATTTTGGGTAGTTAACAATGATTCTAAGGTTAGATTGAAGAGATGATGGAGTTGATTAAAGAATAGTGAAGAGAGAGAATTTAGGGTTATGGATTTTTGGGGTTTTGAAAACATGAATTTTAATTGTGCAAATTGATTCCAAATGAGTTGTTTTGATTCATAAACAAGTATTTTAACGTCAAATATTGGATTTGGTGGTGTTGGGTTGGAGTTTGAGAATGGAAGTGGAGATTTAGGGTTTTGGAAAAGTGATTTTTCAAAGTGGTTGAATTGTGTGATTTTATTTGTTTAAGCATGTTGTTTAGTGTTAAAAGTGATGAATATAAGCTTGGAATGAGTAATGGATTGTGTTGGAATGGAAAACCTTCACTGGGGGAAGGTTAGGCCATTTTTGAGATTTTGTGTATAAGAGTGTATTTTTATAATGTAAATGATTTAAATGTATTAAAATATATTTTTAATAATATAAATAAACTTAAAACACTAATTTAATTGTAGTAGAATGGAATTCTAATTTTGAAGTAAGAAAAGACTAAATTTTTGGAAATTTGTAGGAGTGATGTGTAATTATGATTTAATGTTGGAAATGCCATTAAATGTGATACTAAATGATTTTTTTGCTATCACATTTGGTTTAGGCATTGAGGGAGATTTATTTGCTGCATCCAAGTGGTGAAGGGCAAGTTAGAAAGATTGGATTGAAGGTTGTTTTTAGCTTGCTTTGCGTTGCTAGTGGAGGTATGTACAAACTTTGAATATAATGTTTATATTTGCATAACATTTGGACTTAACACATTTTGGTTGAAAAATGTGTTAAGCTACTTGGTTCATTGATTGTGTATGAATAATATGTATATATCTATATGTATAAATGTTTGAGAAAATTGGTGAAATTGAGAAGTATGGTTGAGAGGGTTTGAGAAAATTGGTGAAATTGAGAAGTATGGTTGAGAGGGTGATTGGAAATTATTGGGAGTGTTTTCTTTTTGCAGGTTGAGTAATTGCTAAATTTTGGGATATCCAAAATACAAACAAAACTCTGGCGAATTTTTCCCAAAGATTTTTATATATATTATTTATTTTGGGTTCTTATAACAAGTAAATAATATTTATATTCTATTTAATTTTTATATATTTAGAATTTGAAATTTTAAGTTGGAAATGTAAAAAAAAAAAATTTGTAAATCCGTCTATGACATTTTTGTACCGTATATGCGTATTTTACATATGCTAGAAATATGTTTTGTACGTATATAGGGTATAAGGGTGTTACAGGTTTTGTTTTCTAAGTTCTTTAAAATCATAGCAAGTTCCATTTATTAATGTCATGAAATTTATATTTACTGTGGTTTTGTTTAAATATGTCTAGTCAGCTTTATTTGATAATGCCAATAATTTACATCTATTGTATCTTCATTTTAACACGTCCAGTAGAAATTTATCCCATGCAATATTTATCTAAATTAAATATCCAGTGGCCAAAGTTTATTGACATGTTCATAGTAGCCAAACACCATCAAACCCTAATTTACATAATTAGTAAGATCAAACCCAAGTTTATATTCTAAAACCCTAAGTTGCTTTCTAAAACCCTAATTATATCCAAAAAAACCCTAATTGCCACTCTAAGATCCTAAAATCGTGTTTTAGCCCTAAAAAATCTTAGTTTTCAAATATCCAAAACCCTAATCCTATTTTTCTAAAACCAAAACCCTAATCATGTTTTTTAAAATCCTAAAACCCTTAACATTATTTTCTAAAGCCCTAGAAACCTAAAATCATACAAATAAAACCCTAGTTTTGCATATTTATTGTTTAATGTAATATTAAAACCTAAATTTGACTATTTAATTAGTTAATGTATGTTTGTGATGAATGGTTTATTTTTGGATGATTTACTTTTAATTGTTGTGAATGTTTGAATGGTTTAATTTATTTGGTTAATTATTTTAATGTTGATTATTTTGATTTCAATGATGTAAGAGGTATGTTTCCAATTTCTTTTGAGTTTTGGAATTAATCTAAAGGATATGTTTCTACCAAATGGTGGGTGTCCTATTTTATTTAGTTCTGGACATTGGACAATTGTTGTAAGGGCATGTTTTCATCTTATATTGGTGTCTGTCTTATTATTTTATTTAAACTTATTTTAATTTTAATATTTAAAAATTTAATAATATTTAGACCTGAAAAGGAGGCCAATTCCATTGAACCAAGCATTATGGGAGTGCTGGG
Source organism: Garcia nutans (assembly GCA_947685225.1). NCBI lineage: Eukaryota > Viridiplantae > Streptophyta > Magnoliopsida > Malpighiales > Euphorbiaceae > Garcia > Garcia nutans. The sequence continues at coordinate 5,133,640 of CANTUV010000024.1, read as the reverse complement.
CCATTCTCACCTTCCCCATACGTACCCAACTTTCTGAAACCATTAGGGGATTGGAGATTTCATAGGAATTGAGTCATCCACCCTTTTATTTTTCCCGGTCTGTCTAGGTGGTGACTCCATTTTCTCTGGATTTAGGCTCGTATTCTCTAAGGTCCTAAGCCTAACAGTGCCGAAATTGCAAGAACCATTCCACATGGGAGTGGGGGCAAAAATTTTTGCTAACAGTGGCAACTCTACTGGGATCAGAGAAGTTGATTCTATTGGTTTTTATATTATTTTATTCTTTCTTACTATTATATTTTCCATTGCATCATTTAGATTACATTGTGTGCATGAGTTAGGATGCTCATGTACCCATGTTGTGTTATTTAAGGGATACCATACTTTCACTCAAAGTATGGAGATCGAACATGGCATAACCACTAATAGCCTTATACCTTTTGGTATATACTTGCTATGGGAGTCTAAACTTTTCAACCCAATGCCTAAAGCTCATGTAATTGGCCTAGTTACTTTCCTTAGGTTTGTACCTAAATGCTTGTTATTTGAATATGATTGATAAATCTTGGTTTGAACCATGGCCTATTTAGTTTGTTCTTTTTCTAATATGACCTAATTATATTGTAAACTCAAAATAAGCTTTATTCCTTTAAAGACCAAAATTATTTTAAAAAATTTTTAAGATGGTCTTTGAACATAAAACTTTTCTGAAATGGGTCAAAAATTCTTTTCTATCTTATGGCCTAAGTACAAAAGCCCAAAATTTATTTTTAAACAAACATTTTTGCAATGGGCTTTAAAATAAATATATTGACCACTTTATCTAAAATTATAAACCTTTTTCTTAAATGAGCTTACAACTATTTAGGTCAATTATGGAACACCAAAAATCAATTGTGGGCCTAATTTATATCAAGAATTGTTAATCATGGGCTTGTTTGTGGAATAGTTGTTTTTTCAAATAGAAAATCTATTTATGATAAAACCTTTAATTTAGTTTTAATTAATAATATAGCATAAAAGCTAATTTTAGTTGATCCAATGGATTAAGGCTTAATTAATTAGAATTATGATAGACTTATTTCTATGTTTGAAAATACAACTATTGGTTAAATCGTCCAAGTGAATTTCTCAAAAATAAGATATTCCATGTTCATATTTTATTGACCATATACCTAGGAAAAGAAATACGTCATTCATGTGTGGAAGATATAAGATTGGAAGGAACGTCCTAATTATCTTTATTTATTTGTTACTTGTGCATCCATGCATACATACATACATGCTTTGCATTTTATGACATTAATCCTTTCTGGCTCACAAACCTGGAATATAGCAGTTCAAGAGCTTGTGACAATTCAACCTACGCTAGTGATATAGAATCCAGTAACGACTCAGTCAGCTTCTCACCAAAAGCAATAGAACCTAAACAAATTCAGAAGATGGTGGATGACGCACTCAACTCTAAGATCGAAGAACTGAAGGAGGCCCTAGCTGAGACCATAAAAAGTCAAATGACTGCACTATTAGGAAACACTGTTGAAGCATCTGCTAGTATTAAGAAGCAAAAGGACAAAGGAAAGGCTAAAGTTAGTGAAGTGGCCTTTGATGATGACAAAGTGATGATTGATGATGATGATGATTGGGCTTAATATTTCCTAGATCCTCAAGATAAGAAGAAAGAGATGAAGATTGTGGAGAAATCAACTGTGGAAAAGACTGAAACAAGTTATTTGAGCAAGATGAAGAAGTTCCTTTCAAGTTCAAAATGCCTTCTTTTGCCAAAGTTGATGGAACTGGAAATCCTCATCTACATGTGAAGCAATACATCACTGCCATGCATTCTACTAGGGCTACAAAAGCTCAAATCCTAAGGTACTTCATGCTCTCATTGGGCCCTATTGTGCAAAACTGGTTCAATACCTTAGAGGAGAACACCCAAAAAGATTGGGATCTGCTGTACAAAGCCTTTATTCAGTAGTATGGGTACAATATTGAGTTGGAAGTAACACTGATGGAGATGGAGACCATCAGACAGAAGCAAAATGAGAATTTTATTGACTATGTGAAGAGATGGAGAAATAAGGCTGCTCTTCTCAAAAAGAGACTGTATGAGTATGACCAGATTCGAATGATAGTAAGGGGTGTCCTACCCAGTTTGTGTGAATGGATGTCTCACACTCTTATAATGGATTTTAAAGATCTTCTCCAAGTTGGCTTATAGATAAAAGAATGGGAACGGGAGAAGAGCTATTTTTTGGAAGAAAGAATGAGAGGGGGAATTATCAGTCTGGCGGCTAGAGTATATAGAATGTAATATATGCCAATACAACTGGTCAAGCAAATAGAAGACAGTTTTAAGACCTAGGGAAACCTTTGTCTTGGGTTTTCAACAAGCTGCAGAAAAAAGAGTTGTTACAGCTATTGGGTCCTCGACCTTTGCCGAATCCTTTACCACCAAATTTTGATACTAAAATATTTTGTCAATTTCATCAGACATAAGGACATGAGACAAACAAATGCTTGTGACTAAAACATGAGATCCAATATCTTATTGATAGTGGTAAGCTACCTGAGCCTGATAAGCCCAACACCAAGAGCAATCCTTTGCCTAAATATGGAAGAGTGTCACCGCCAACAACCTTCATAATAGAGGGAGGATTGAAGAAAAGTTTTTTCTTATTATCTTTTCAAAATATAGATGGAGGAACTGCTAAAGAGTAGATGCTACTAAGCAAGCTTGGACCAACTGTGGATAAGGAGGTGATGACCATTGCTTTTGATATGTCCAAGTAGATGAAGCATGTTCTACTCCAACCTAACAAACTTCCCTTAGCTTATTTGGTTTTTGTTTCACTTTCTTTCTTTGGTGTTTTTTAGAACAATTGTATACCCTTAATTTTGGCACAGATTAGGTTTAAGAAGCTTACCTTGTTTTATTATAATTTTAAATAACCTAAATCTAATTTTAAAGCTTAAATATTAGAGGGTCCAATTCACAAAAGCCCAAATTAAATTGTAAAACATGTTTGGTCAGAAAAAAAATTAAAAATTAGGGTTTGGTTTGAGTCAGGACAGGTTAAAAATTGATATGAGCCAAGCTTAAATCAATTTGGAGGATCCAAATCAATATGGAGCCAACTCCATATCGATTTGGAGGTTCCAAATCAATATGGGGCTTACTCCAGATCGATTTGGAACCTCCAAATCGATATGAGCCCCTCCAAATCCGAATTCTGACTGGCCATTTGATTTCCTAATCAAGTTATAATTCATTTAAGACTCGAATTAGGCAGTTTCAGTTTAGGGTTAAGTGAATGTTTCCCTATAAATAGATGATTAAGAGACGGAGAGAGGGGCATCAATTTTGATTAGCAATAAACTCAGAAGTAATCAAAATTATTAAAACAAAAGAAGAATAATCAACAAACAAAAAAGAGAGAAGACTATCAAATTCATAAAATAAGGCAGTGGTTATTGTCTGGTTTCTGTTCAGCTAAGAATTCCAATTTGGTGCAAGCGAGAGTCTGGATCAACATTTAATTTTTGGTGGAATCAACAAGCAAAGGTAAGTTCTCTAAGTTTAATTCATTTAAACTCAAATTCAAGAAGCTTTGGTGATGTTTGATTAAACGTTAATCATATTTGTTCTTCATCCAAAGTACCTCTAGTAGCTTAGACACACCCAAGTATATTTATCATTATACATTCATTTGTTTAAATATATCCAGTAGCTAAACCTTTTCCAAAACCATAATCTATTTCCTCCAATTTCCAAAAAACTAAAATCCAGTAAACCTAAAATCCTAATTATAAAATTCAATGATCTTCTTCAAGTTGATGTTTATGAAATTGGTCAAGGAAATAGAAGACAATTTTTAGAATTGGGAAAACCTCTATCTTAGATTTTCAACAAGCTATAAAGAAGGGGTTATTATAATCGTTGGCTCCTCGACTGCTACATGATCTTCTGCCATCAAACTTCAATGCCAAGGCCTTCTAACAATTTCATCAAATGCAAGGGCATGAGATAGATAAATACGCTCATTTAAAACACGAGATCCAAGATTTGATTGACAGTGAAAAGTTGTCTGAGCCTGATAAGCCCAATACTAAGAGCAATTCTTTGCCTAAATTTGGAAGAATACCTCCACCAGCAACCTTCATGGTAGGAAGAGGATTGGAGGAAGAATTTGTCTTATTCTCTTTTTAAGATGAGAGCATTCAAAATGTGAAGAGAGAAGAAGCTCAACTCAACAAACTTCCCTTAGCTTGAACGTTGCCCTTCTTTTTTGCTTTCTTTAATATTTAATTGGAATAATTATGTTTGTCAAATTATGTTTATTCGAATAAATTATTTTCATTAAATTTTTTATGGACTCTATTCATTTTGGTGCTCAACCAATGATGAGTCTAGCTTGATAATTATATATTAGTATACCTATGCATCACGATTTGAATAACTTTACTAGGTGAGGAATTGTTCTATAGCTTTAAGCTGTGAATACTTACGTAGAGAGGGCTCCTACATAATTATCTTTGTCTAGGTCCTAGCATGCTTTGACAAACTTTCAAGGTGAAATTGAACTCTGCTTATTTAAGGGAGAGATGATCTAGGCATTGTTTAGTTAGCCAACAACTATTATTCGCCCTATTAAAAATCAATCCCTAGTTGTCCCTTTGAGCCTTCATGAGATTTTAGCTTACTTTTCATTGGCTTGCAAATCCAATGACCTACCCTGAGTTATTACACTTTTGACAAGTCTTATGATCACCAAGAAATAAAAGAGAAAGAAGATCAAAGAAAGGAATGCATAGTCAAGACCATAAGGATAGTTGAAGTTCTCAAGACCATAAGGATAGTTGAAGTTCACATGATACTATTCCTAATATCTTCAATTTATTAAGATGACATCAGAGCAACAAATTATTTATCTTTATTGAAGCAAACTCACTCTACTTCACTCATCCATAGTCAAAAGCATAGAATGGCATAGACAAAATAATTTTCTTAGAGTTATACTAAAAGAAAGAAAAAAAAGGAAAAAGAAAAGGAAAAAGAAAAAAAACCAAAAAAGGGGCATCTAACCTAAAAAGCCTGTTTAGAAAGTAAACAGAGTTCTTCTTACCTGAGACATCAGAAGACTTCCACTTAGTTTACAAGGATAGATTGACTTGAATTTGTCTAGTCCAGTCAAAGATTCAAATAAAATAAGAGAATTAGGGGGAAGACCATCTTTCATTTTATCCAACATAACTCCAAGTTAGCAATATTAAAAGTCTTAGACTTGATATTCCAAAAGAGAAAAGGACAGAAAGAAAAAGAAAGAAAAAGGGTACTGATTGGATCCAAATTTCTGCCAAGAAGATGGAAAGACATTCAAACTTTGTATTTTTATGAAGTTAGAAGGACATGATGCCCAGAAGGTGAAAATGCAACCTCTAATAGTAGACAGTTCCAATAAGAAAATTGCAGTGTGAAGGTTTATCCATAATGTTACATCAGTTCTAATCTCAAAATGGCCTTCACTTAAACCATGTCCCTTATAGACCCCATTTCAAGCCTATTAAAGACTTGTTGATCTCTCTCGGTAGGTAGAGTCTGTTAGTGGAGATAGTTTGAATAAGCATGCATATGAGATAGAAAATATTTAAACTCTATGAGACCTTTGGCTGAGTAATGTGTATGTGTCTATCTGAAGTGCAATAGTTTTTGCTCAAATGGAAATGATTGCCAAGTTTAGTATGGTTACTAGGGTTGTCATGTTATAAATATGTTATTTTGGAAAATTGAGTCCTGAGGTACGATGACACTGATTTGACAAAGCCAAAATATGATTTTAAGATTTTTAAAAAATGTGTTTTTGTCATACAAAACCTTTAAATTAAGGGGAGTATGTTGCATTGTCAAACCTCAAAGGAAAGAATGGGAAAAAGAGGGCCAATGAAAGAATCACTTGCAAGGTTATGTCATGAAGTAGTTATCAACCAAACAAATATCTCCCATGTCTTTGGCTACCATGCTTGGAGCCTCCACTACTCATGTTTTTAACATCTTGAAGATCATAGCCATAAATGTGAAGATTTATGTTGTTCCAATGCAAGACCTGAACCAGCATCTAGAAGGAACCAATGAGAACACTTCAGCTAAGCACCTTAATCTGTGAGTCAATGGAACCATTATAAGTATTATTCATGCATATCATGCATACATGAGCATATCACACCGCATTTTTTTTGTCTTACATTATCTATTCTTTGTCAAGGTAAACAACAATATTCTATAAAGCAGATATGAAATCAGGGGGGAATGGAATGCCCATTACTTGGGAAAGATCTAGTCACTTTACAAAAAATGGAGATGCATGCTTATATAAGGAACCAGACAATACACAAACATTAATCAAAGTCTGCATGAAAAAAAATATTAGTTTGAGCCTACAAAGGGGGCAAACTCCCTCTTTTCAATTTTGGCGTTTATACGGGTATAAAATATTTTAGACTCACTTTCAATATTTTGCCACGTAGGGGGCAAAGAGAGGATATGAGGACTAGCTAAAAAATAGCTAAATTTTTTACAAAAAGAACAAAATAAAAACAATGTAAGAATCCCAAAAGAATGGAGATGCAACTAACAGAAGGTCAGTCCAGCTAGAAGAGCTGAAATTGTTTGGATAGAAGAAAGCCAAAACTCCCAACTGATAGAAGGTTAGTTGAATTTAGTTTTGGGTTGAGAACCCAAAATTCAGCATCGGGTCGAGTATCCAAATCAAATCCAACTCAAATTTAGTCTTGGGTCGAGAACCCAAAATCCAGTCTTAGGTCGATAATCCAAAATCTAATTTCGGGTCTAGAACCCAAATCCAGTCTTTGGTTGAGAACCCAAAATCCAGTCTCTAGTTGAGAACCCAAATATAGCCTCTGGTTGAGAACCCTAATCTAGTTTTGGGTCGAGAACCCAAATCAATTTTGAGTCCAAAACTCAATCTGGGTCCAGAACCCAAACCAACTCGGGTCAAGAACTGAAATCAAATCACATCTCATGTCTAGAACCCAATCTAATCTAGGGTCTAAAACCCAATCCAGTCTCAAGTCTAGAACCCAATCCAGTCTCAGATCGAGAACCCAATCAAACTCAGGTCCAAAATCCATTCTTGTTCCAAAATCAACTCAAAGTCATATTTCTTTTTACTCTCTTCTACTAAAGTCTCAGATCGTTCAAGCAGGGGCAAAGCTGTATATCTTTAATTTTGGAACGAATTAGGTTTAAGAAGCTTACCTTACTCTGTTATAATTTTAAATAACCTAAAACTAATTTTAAAGCTTAAATATTAGAGGGTCCAATTCACAAAAGCCCAAATTAAATTGTAAAACAGGTTTGGTCCTAAAAAAAATTAAAAATTAGGGTTTGGTTTGAGTTGAGACTGATCAAAAATTGATATGAGCAAGCTCATATGGATTTGGAGGTTCCAAATCATTATGGAGCCAACTCCATATCAATTTGGAAGGTCCAAATCAATATGGAGCTTGAGCCCCTCCAAATCCTAATTCTGACTAGCCATTTGATTTCCTAATCAAGTTATAATTCATTTAAGACTCGTATTAGGCAGTTTAGGTTTAGGGTTAAGTGAATGTTTCCCTATAAATAGATGATTTAGAGTCGGAGAGAGGGGCAACAATTTTGATTAGGAATAAACTTAGAAGCAGTCAAAATTATTAAAATAAATGAAGAATAATTAGCAAACAAAAAAGAACGAAGACTATCAAATTCACAAAACAAGGCAGTGGTTATTGTCATGTTTCTATTCAGCTAAGAATTCCAATTTGGTGCAAGCAAGAGCCTGGATCAACATTTAATTTTTGGTGGAATCAACAAGCAAAGGTAAGTTCTCTAAGTTTAATTCATTTAAACTCAAATTCAAGAAGCTTTGGTGATGTTTGATTAAATGTTAATCATATTTGTTCTTCATTCAAAGTACCTCCAGTAGCTTAGACACACCCAAGTATATTTATCATTATACATTCATTTGTTTAAATATATCCAGTAGTTAAACCTTTTCCAAAACCATAATCTGTTTCCTCCAATTTCCAAAATTCTAAAATCCAGTAAACCTAAAACCTTAAGTCTAAAATTCTAAATTTACCCAAACCCAAATTTACTTAAACCCTAATTTTAAACCCTAGTTCCAAATGCCAAAACTATATTCCCAAATTTCCTAACCCTAATCCAGCAGACATAATTTAAAACAAATTTTTTAAAGCTTAATCCAAATACTAAAACCCTAGCTCCAAATACTAAAAACATAATTTCCCACACACCAACTTCAAAATCCTAACTTTATACATTTATTAATTTATTTAAGATTGAACCCTAAATTGTAATTATTTATTTTATAATATCCTTATTAAGAGTGATTTATTAATGTTCTATTTTTGTGATTTACTTTTAATTATTATGAATGTTATGAATGGTTTAATTCATTTGGTTCATTATTTTAATTATTTTAGTTTTCATAATGTAAGAGGTACGATTCCACTTCGTGGGCGTCTCATTAATTAAGAATAATGTAATTTAATTTATTTTGAGTTTTGGATCAATGTAAGGGGCATGTTTCTACCAAATGGTAGGTATCCTATTTTATTTAGTTTTGGACATTAAACAATTATTGTAAAAGGCATATTTTCATCCTTGGATGGGTACCTATTTTGATTGTTTATTTTAAATAAAGATGATGGATGTTTATTTCTTTTAATATGCATGCAATATGGATGATGCTATAATAAGTAAAGAATTTAATATTTACACCTAAAAAGGAGGCCGGTGCTGTGGGGGTGTTGGGTCATTCTCACCTTCCCCATGCATACCCAACTTTTCGAACACAATAGGAGGTTGGGGATTCCTTAGAAATCGAATCATCCACCCTTTTTTTTTTCTCAGCCCGTCCGGATGGTGACTCCATTTTCTCCTAATTTAGGTCTGTGTTCTCTAAAGCCTTGAGTCTAATAGTGTCGAAGTCACAAGAATCATTCCACATGGGAGTGGGGGCAAAAATCCCAGCTCATAACTATTATGTTTTTAAAATGAAGATTGTTTGAATAAATTAATTTAATTATCATTGGTCTTTATTTATTTTAATGTTCAACTAATGAAGAATCTAGCGTAATGTTCATAAATTAGCATATCTATGCATCATGATTTGAATCACTTTACTAGATGAGGGAGTTATTCTATTGCATCAAGCTATGCATGCTTACTTAGAGAGGGCTCCTGTATAATTATATATGTCTAGGTCCTAGTCAATCTTAGAACATGCTTTGAGGAACTTTTGAGGTGAAATTGAACTCTACTTATTTAAGGAAGAGATGATCTAGGCATTATTTAGTAAACCAACAATGAGTATCCATCATGTTAATGTCAATCCCTAGTTTGTCCCTTTAAGCCTTCATAAAATTTTAGCTTGCTTTTCATTGGCTTGTAAACCCAATAACCTATCCTGAGCTGGTGATACACTTTTGACAAGTATAATAATCACTGAATTACTAAGGGGAAAGAAGATCAAGGAAAGTCAGTATTATCAAGACTATAAGGATAGTTGAAGGTCACCTGAACTAGACCTAATATCATAGAATGACATCAGGGAAACAAAGAATTTATCCTTACTGTAGTAGACTCGTGTTACCCGATTCATAGCCACAAAGCATAAAATGGTTCAAATAAGACAACTCTTTCAGAGCTAAGGTGAAAAAATATAAAAGAAAATAAAATAGATAAAAGAAAAAAGTATAAAAAAGAAAAGAAAATAAAAAAAGAAAAAGAAGAAGAAAAAATAAGAAAAAAGGGAAAAAAATAAAACCCAAAAAGGCGGTTCAGAAAGCCAACTGAATTCTTTTTTTACCTAAAGTAAGCAAAAGACTTTCACTTAGTTTACAAGGATGGATTGACTGGAATTGGTCCATCCTTGCCAAAGACTCAAATACATAAGGGAAGGACCATCTTTCATTTTATCCAATATAGCTTCAGGTCCGCAATCTTGAAAGTCTTAGACTTGATATTCCAAAAGAGAAAAGGATAGGAAGAAATAGGAAGAAAAAGGATAGTCTAAAGATCAAGATAGTACTGATTGGATCCAGATTTCTACTAAAAAGATCAAAGGAAATTCAAGCTTTGTATTTTCATGAAGTCAGAACATAAAAGTGATGCCCATAAGGTGAAAATGGAACCTCTAATAGTATACAATTCCAACAAGAGGATCATAGTATGAAGGTTTGTCAGTAGTATCACATCAGTTCCAGCTCAAAGATGGCCTTCATTTAAACTATGTCCCTTATATACCCTCATTTTAAGCCTATTAAAGATCTGTTGATCTCTCTTAGTAGGTATAGTCTATTGGTGGAAATAGTTTGAATAAGCATGCATATGAGATAGACAATATTTAAACTTAATGAGACCTTTGGCCAAGTAATGTGTATTTGCCTATCTGAAGTGCAACGGTTCTTTACTTAAATGGAAATGATTTCCAAGTTTAGTACGTAACTAATGTTGTCATGTTATACATACGTTAATTTAAATAATGAGCTTTGAAGTATATTGACACCGAGGACAAAGCCAAAATGTGATTCGAAAATTTAAAAAAAAAAGTGTTTTTGTCATACAAGCCTTCAAGTTTAGGAAAGTATGTTATATTGTTGAACCTCAATGGACATATTGAGCGAAAGTGGGCTAATGAAAGGATCACCTATAAGGTCATATCATGAAGAAGTTGCCAACCAAATGTGTTGAAATGGATATCTCCCATGTCTTTAGCTACCATGCTTGGGCCTCCACTACTCATGTTTCCAACAATTTAGAAATAAAGCTATAGATTTTAAGACTTCTATTTTCTAATGCAAGACCTGAACGAGTATTTGGAAAGAACCAATGAGAGTGCTTTAGCTTATCACCTCAGTCTATGAGTTAATAAAATCTCTATAAGTATTATTCATGCATATCATGCATACATAAGCACATCACACTGTATTTTTTGTCTTGCATTGCCTATTCTTTGTCAAAGTGAACAACAGATACTCTATGAAGCGAACATGAAGCAGATATGGAATCAAGGGGCATGGAAGGCCCATTGCTTGAGCCTACACAGGGGCAAAGTGTAACACCCCCATACTTTATATAAGTACTATACATATACCAAGTATACATACAATACGTATATAAAGTATAAGAATGTCACTTTTCGTTTCCAATTAAAAATCTTTATCCAAGTTTAAGCAATATTGCATTAATTTAAAGAGCATTTACAAAAATCATTATTCTAAAAAAAATACAACATAATTAAAGTCATACATGTATGCATCACCTTCTAGTTGGTCTCGAGACACTATTACCCTTCTCGTGGCATAACAGCTGGACTTCCAGACCAACCGCATAACCACCTGCGCGATTACACCACCGCGCTAAGCCCGAGAGCTTAGTAATACAAATAAATATAAAATATATACTTTACATAAAGATCATACCTTATACTTTTAGCATCATGTTTTATTGTTTTCTTACCCTGTTTTCCTTTCTCAAAGCATTCTTCATATATTCCCACTGATCTCATAAATCATACACATATTTACATAGAACATTCACAAAATTATACTTACCATTTCTAGCTCATATACATATACATATACATCATTTTAACAAATCACTATTCAATGATCTATCCAAACCTTCATGAGAACAATTCTCATAAACTCATATCTCAACAAAACTCCTCAAGCCATATTCATTTTCAATATATCATTACACACATTACCAAATCATACTTCATAACATTATTTTATTCACAAATTTATCAATCATGAGACACACTTCCAACAAAAGCAACCATAGATCTCATTACTCATTTAGTTCAACATTTGGATATCACATTAACAACAAAGACAGACTCGGGCCCAAACAAAACACTAACATGCCATTCCATTATCAGAGTTAATGCTTTGGTTTAATCATCACATTTATCATTATCCCAACTAGGCTTCAAGGATTTAGGTTCAACCAAGCTTCAAGGGGAACAAAGCATGCTAAGTATCAACCCAACTTGGCTTCAAGAACCAATCCAACCTAGCTTCAAGGGTTGTAACATCTCAATTAGGCTTCAAGGATTTGACCCAACCAAGCTTCAAGGGGAGTAAAACATGTTAAACTTCAACCCAACTTGGCTTCAAGGATCAAGTCTAACCTAACTTCAAGAGATTGTTACTCATATTAGGCATGCCACCAATAACAAACTCTGAAAATGGAATAACACATTAGCTATACAATTCATTTATTAATTTCGTTCTCAATTGAATTATCATAACCAATAACAATGGCTTCACATGTAATTTGAATCATCATAGCCAATAACAATGGCTTCACATGTCATTTGAATTATCATAGCCAATAACAATGGCTTCACATGTCATTTGAATCATCATAGCCAATAACAATGGCTTCACATGTCATTTTATGTTATAACCTTTCATTATTCGAGTATACATAATCAATTACCCCATCATATCACTCACATTATACATATAGCATCATTAGTATCACATTACAAATACATTATTCATATAACACATCACCATTCACAAGACTTACAATGCATAGTACATAACCTTGTTCATATAATATCATATGCATTATCAAATGTAAGTTCAATTCCAATCATTTAAGAAGAACAAAAACCAAACACAGTAACCAACACACCCAAGGGACACGGCCAAGCTTGTGGCCGTGTCTCTCAATCCAACATTTCAGTAGCAAACACGGGCACAGGACACGGCCAAGCTTGTGGCCATATCTCTCAAAACAAATTGGCAGTGACCAACACTGGCATAGAACACGGCCGTGTCTCCTCAAAATCCACCCAACACGGCCAAAATTCCCTTGACTTGGCCGTGTCTCTCATGAATTGGCCGTGTCTCTCCTTGCTTTTGGCCGTGTCACTCATGAATTGAAACCCTAACATACACAAGTCTCCTCTAATTGCACTCAAACTCATCATACACAAAATAGCATGGTTCAAATGAATGGAATCAATGTTCTAAACACAAATTCTACATGTTTATCACAATATTTACCTTATGAAAACACATCCACAAAACATTTAAACGCATACTATCTCAAAACCCTAAAACCAACATCCTTCTCCATCTTCCAAAATCAACTTCCACCTATTTAAACTCTTAACTTAAAACCAAATTTAAAACTTGAAAACACATTACAAACACATCTCATCATCAAATCAACAAACCTTAAGTAACTTCAAATACCACTTCAAAAGAATCAAAGAAATCAAAGAAAAGAACTTACCTTAGTTATAAACTTTTTGAATCATCACTTGATCACTTAATCTTCCTTCAATTTGAGCTTAACTCTTTAAGATCTTCTCTTTGTCTCTTGCTTTCCTTTGTCTATGGAGGAGCCGGCCAACAATGGAGAAGAAGAAGAAATCATGAAGAAAACAAAGTCAATTCTTCTTTAAATCTCCACCAAGAGTTTTTAACCAAACAATTACCTATATACCCTTGTCCATTTAACTAACCTCTTGTCTCTTATATGCCCATATAAGTAATTTCACCTATCACAAATGAAAATATCTTCTTGCATTGACTCTCCCTTGACCAACTTATATGTTATATATATTATCATATAAACAACATATACATTTCTCTCTAAACCCTTTTATCTTTCCCAAAACACATATACATAAGCATTCACTTTCCAATTCTTTTTTTTTCTTTCAAATCAACATATACATTCAATCCCATTTAAAACAACAACAACAACAACATTCAAAACTTCTAGGGCATATATGGGGATATTACACAAAGTTTCTACTTTTGATTTTTGAGTTTATGCATGTATAAAATATTTTCAGACTCATTTTTAATATTTTGCCAAGTAGAGGGAAAAGAAAGGATATAAGGGCTAGCTAAAAATAGCTGAATTTTTTGCAAAATAACTGACTTTTTTACAAAAAGAAGAACAAAAAAAAAACATAACAAGAAGAAAGTAAGAACCCCATAAGAATGAAGATGCAAAAGATAAAAGATCAGTCTAGCTAGAAGAGCTGAAATCAATGCAAGATAATTGCCTAGAGGTTGAAGATCCATTATGAAGTGTAAAGACTCGATATTTGAAGATTCATTGTGAAAGAAGAAGAAGTGAAATTAATGGCTAAAAGAAAGCCAAAATTCCTAGATGATAAAAGGTTAGCATAATCCATTAAAGAATGGAATAATTGTCTAAAAGAAAGTCTGAACTCTCAACTGACAGAAGGTTTATCGGCTAGAAGAGCTAAAATTATTTGGCAAGAAGAAAGCTAGAATCCTCAACTGACAGAAGGTCAGTCCAGCTAGAAGAGCTGAAATTGTTTGGCTAGAAGAAAGTTTGCATTTTCAAATGACAGAAGGTCTGCAAAATCCATTAATGAATGGAATCTAAGGGCTAGAAGAAAGCTAAAATTCTCAAACAATAAAGGGACAATCAAGTTATAAGAGCTCCAGTCTCGGGTCGAGAACCCAACTCCAGTCTTGGGTCAAGATCCAAATTCAGTCTTAGGTCGAGAACCCAAAATTGAGTCTTGGGTCGAGAACCCTATATCTAGTCTTGGGTCAAGAACCAAAATTCAATTCTCGGGTCAAGAACTTAAATCCAATTCTCGGGTCCAAAACCCATTCTTTCCCAAAATCAGTTCAAAAGTCATGTTGCTTTTTGCTTTGGCCAAAGTAGCGGGGCAAATTGTAGACCCTTAAATTTGAGCCGGTTTAAATTTAAGAAGTTTATCTTGGTCCGTTATAATTTTAGAGATCCTAAACTTAATTTTAAAGATTGAAATTAAACTGGTCCAACTTATAAAAGCCCAAATTAAATTTGTGAAACAGGTTTGGTCCGAATATTAAATAGTTTCAATTTAGTTTGAGTTAGAGTGGGTCCAAGTTAACATGAGCTAGTGCTCATGTCAAAAAGAATTTAGCCAATTTAAGAATCCTAATTGTGTTTAACTTCAAGACTAGGAACCCTAATTGCCACATTATAAATAAACGGGGCTTGAACAATTGTAAAAGGGATTAAGAATTTTTAGCAGCCATGGTTATCAAAAGGCAGAGAGTTAGCATGAGACAAGCAGCAACCATTAACATATCATGAACTCATAAAATAATACACCATACAAAAGCAGTGACTACTGCCTTTGTTTTGCTCATCCATCCAAAGGCTAAAAATTGGTGCAGGCAGTAGCTTGGATTAATATATTTAATTTGGTGGAGCCTCCAAATGTAGGTTTTATTTTCTAAGTTTTTTAAAATCATACCAAGTTCTGTTTATTAATGTCATGAAATTTATATTTACTGTTATTTTGCTTAAATATGTCAAGTAAACTTTATTTGATAATGCCAACAATTTACATCTACTATATCTTCATGTAAACTCGTTTAGTGAAAATTTATCTCATGCAATATTTATCTGAATTAAATATCTAGTGGCAAAAGTTTATTGGCATGTTCACAGTAGTCAAACACCATCAAACCCTAATTTACATAATTAGTAAGATCAAACCCTAGTTTATATGCTTTCTAAAACCCTAATTCCATTAAAAAACCCTAATTACCACTCTAAAATCCTAAAACCATATTTTATCTTTAAAAAACCCTAGTTTTCAAATATCTAAAACCCTAATCATGTTTTTCTAAAATCAAAACCCTGATCATGTTTTTCTAAGACCCTAAAACCCTGATCATTATTTTCCAAAACCTTAGAAACCTAAAATCATACCAATAAAATCCTAATTTTGCATATTTATTGTTATAAAACCTAGATTTGACTATTTAATTTGTTAATGTATGTTTGTAATGAATGGTTTATTTTCAGATGATTTACATTTAATTATTGTGAATGTTTGAATGATTTAATTTATTTGGTTAATTATTTTAATATTGATTATTTTGATTTCAATAATGCAGGAGGCATGTTTCTATTTTGTGGGTACCTCATTAGCTAAGTTCAATGTAATTTAATTTCTTTTGAGTTTTGGAATTAATATAAAGGACATTTTTCCACCAAATGGTGGGTGTCAAATTTTATTTAGTTTCGGACATTGGACAATTGTTGTAAGGGCATATTTCCATCTTGTATTGGTGCCCGTCTTATTATTTTGTTTGAAATTATTTTGATTTTAATACAATAATTATTTATTTCAATAATTGCATGTAATATGGAAGATATTATAATATTTAAGAATTTAATAATATTTAGACTTGAAAAGAAGGTCGGTTCCAATGAACCGGGCATTATGGGGGTGTTGGGTCATTCTCACCTTCCCCATACGTACTCAACTTTTTGAACCAATTAGGGAGTTGGGGATTCCATAGGAATCGAGTTATCCACCCCTTTCTTTTTCTCGACCCTTTTTGGTAGCGACTCCATTTTCTCTGGGTTTAGGCCCATGTTCTCAAAGGCCCTAAGCCTAATAGTGTCAAAGTCACAAGAACTATTCAACATGGGAGTGAGGGCAAAAATCTCCGCTCACATTGAGGAAAAAAAAGAGGATCAGTTCTAAAACGTTAGAGTATGATTTATTCATTCTTTCAACTTAGGTATTCTTGCAACATATTTAGATCATTTATGATTGTATTTTTAGAGTAATATTATGTGTTTTTAGTTAATGTTTCATTTGATTGGGAGGAAGAAGACTAGTAATCCTACTCTTGGCATCTTCACAAGGGGTTTTTCTATTCTCTCTTTTAATTCATTTCTAGATTGTTGTTGTGTATTAAGAGAATTAATATTTCAATGGAAATTTGTGATTTGATTTGTATTGAGATGAATAATTATTTTAAATTGATAATGTTCAACTAAATTACCCATGCCTAGGGTTTGTAGTATATTTGATTGAATGCCTTGATTTGATATTTCTATTAATGTACCTTGTTGTTGGTTGATTGTATTGGATTGAATGTTAGGTTGATAGATTAGCTACCTATTACTCTTTGAATATTGGATGACGGACCGAGGGGTAAAATCCGATATCAAAACTATATAATCAACCACCCTATGAATGAATTAGAAATATAAGTTATAGGGTTTTATTAATTTGGTAATGTAAAATAATTGGTTATTGTTAATTCATGAATGTGAAAACTAATGAATTGGTAATTGACTAATTAAACTTAAGGAACAAATTAATTTACAAGGATATGTTAATGGACAATTTGAGAATTGAGCTTTGATTAAGTTGACCTACAACCCTAGGCACCTTTCCTAGAATTGAATTGATCTTGTACAACCATCACACACGTTAACCATTGCGCACGTTACTTTTAGATTTAAATTTTTCTTGCACCATTCCTAAACATCAAACTCTTATTTTTAAATTTACTTGTCAATCAAGCTATTACGAACAACACATTCCTTGTGAGACGACCTTGGGGTGATCACCTTTGCTGCAATAGCCTCATATACTTGAAAGTGCCACTTATAGTAGTACTTAATTCGAGCGCAACAAGTTTTTGGCACCGTTGCAGGGAAAGGTTGTTTAAGTAGTGATAGTTTGATTTTTTTTTATTTAATTTTTTATTTGTTTTCTTTGAATTACTAAGTGTTGTTTTTTGTAAAGTAATAATAAGTTGATTTTTTTGTTTTTTGTAAAGTAATAATAAGTTGATTTTTTTTTGTTCTACTTAATTGTTTGTTTGTTTTGTTTGTTTTCTTTAAATTGTTAAGTGTTTTTTGTAAAGATGTAGTTTTCTAGGTACGGGGGAGTTTATGGTGAGAATGCAGATTCTGAAATGGCATGGCAATTAGCAGAATTAACGAATCAACTTAAGATGCTAAATGCAAGAGGAAGAGCACCTATGCCTACTCATGAAGTATGTTCAGCATGTGGCATTGCAGGACATAGCGCAAACATGTGTTCATTTGGTTATGGACAATACCAAGAGAGGCAAGAGGAAGACTATGCCTTTGAAAGTTTCAAACCAAGGGGTAGAAATGACCCATATTCCAATCCTTATAATCCAAATTGGAGAAACTACCTAGATTTTTCTTGGGAAAACCAGCGGCAAATTTCACCTCAAAATTTTTTTCAACTTTACCAAAGAAGTTCTTACTCTCAAGAACAATATTCAAATCAAGATCACCTTAAGAAACCTACATTTGAAGATAGTTTGAATGTCTTCATTCAAATTAGCACATAAAATCAAGATCAACTCAAGGAACCCACTTTGGAAGATAGTTTGAATGCCTTCATTAAACTAGCGCACATAATCAAGCTCAATGCAAGCAATCCATAGTGGAAGATGATTTGAATACTTACCTTCAAATTAGCACACAAAATCAGGAAGAGACCAATGAGAGGTTTGATTCTGTGGAGGTATCATTGAAAAGGGTGGAAACTTAAGTTGGGCAACTGGCACATCAACTACAAGCACACCAAGATGAGGAATTTCCTAGCCAATTGGAGCAAGTTAATGTAATCACAAATTTGAGGAGTGAACAGGTGATATATAACAAATTTTGTGATTCCTTTGATGCAGGTACTAATCAAGAAGAAAATGGTGAGGAAATACAATCCAACATAGAGGAGCTAATTCAATCAAAGGATGAGGAGGATTTGGAAGCATTAACTTTGACAAAATTGCATGAACCTCCAAATCCTTATATGCTACCAATTCCATTCCCAAGTAGATTGAAGGATGAAAAGCAAGGTTTGCAAATTCCTGAACTCTATGACATGCCCTATAGTGAATATAGTGTAGATAAGCTTGAGGTGGCCATGACCTTAGAAGTAGAGCCTAATATTTCCAATTTAGAAATTGAGAAGAGCAAATTACTATTAAATGATGAGGTTTTTGAGGGGGAACTTCAAATTTCTAAAGAGGATGAAGAAGTGATTCAACCAAACTTGGTTGAACTTAAAAAGACCCCAAAATGAAAGATGTTTTGGTTGGGGAGTACAGTATGCAACAAATGATCATCTCTCCCACTCTCGGTGGTGAGAACGAGCAAAAAATATATATAACCATATTGCAAACTGAAAAAGGTTTTTACCACGTCCCTATAGCATTGGAGGACCAAGCTAAGACAATCCTCACATGTTCTCTTTGGACAATTGCTCTTTCAAGGATGCTACCTAGGCTGCGCAATACATTGAGCACATTTCAAAGTTGCATGTTGTTCATTCTCTCACACATGGGCACCAATTGCATTAAGGATGGAAGGAGCATTGTACATCGCATATGGGAATGATGGAAATCAGGTTTCATCTAAACTCTCTCTTTTAATTTATGCATGCTCACATTGAGGATAATGTGAATCTATAAGTGTGGGGTGCATTTTGTGTTTTTACTTTTTAAGTTTAGTTAATGTTTTTCTTTGAATAAATGAATTTTGGAAAGTTCAATTGTTATAAAATTGTTGGTAGATAACTTTTGAATTTTTGAAGCATGAATTTGAGAATTGAGTAGAATTGGTGCTTATTATCAATTTTGTTGGTTTTTCCTTGCATTGCCTTTAACCTAGTGAGGAATTGAGCCATCAACTTATTATTCTTTTTGTGTGTGAACATCTTTGATTGATGAATTGCTAGAACTTGCTTTGACATGCATTTTAAGACTACATTAAAATTTCAATTAGGCATCAATATGATTAAGGTAATTAGGTGAACCAACTTTGTCTTAAAAAGACCAACCCTATATTCAACCTTAGTTATCCAATTTCGAGCCTATTTCTTTTCCCCTTTTCTTTCTTTTTCACAACACTACTAACTTTGAATCATACTATTTTGTCTCTTACCCTTTCATTAGGTCAAGATCATTTTAAGAGCGTTTATGACCGAGTGTTGTGTTGAATTAAGTGTGGGGTTAAATTTAGTAGGTTTAAGATTGCAAACCATTATGTTCTTTAGTTCCAAAATAAAAAATAATATATATATATAGAAAAATAATAATAAGAATAATTGTTGTTCTTGTTGAAAGGGTTGGAATATGTTTGGGAATAATCATTGCAAGATTTAATAAGTGAGTTCCCTTGAAAAGCTCTTTAATGTCAAGGGGTAGGTAAGAGGAAGGTGTTTTAGGATCGTTGGGTTATACATATAATCAGTTATTTCATTCTTGAAGTGCTCTTGAACTTAATGATTAAGCTCACATTTCCTAAAAATCATGCCTTTACCTTAGCCCCATTACAACCCAAAGAAAGACCTTTTGATTGATGCTTGATTGTAATTAGGTGGTGGAGATTTGATGGATAAGCAAGCCTATAGCGATAATCCTTTATTGATTATTATGAGTGTAAACACCACCATGATTAACAACTTTTAAGAGTTGGTGAGGGAGTGACAACATTGGTTATGCATGGAAAGCCACTTAATTGCATGGTATCAATTTTGTTCGATTTGATATTGATTGCGGATTTAGGGATAGGGAAGTCTTGATACATTCTTATAACTCTTGAACTTGACAAAATTTATCTTGTTTAGTTTGTTTTGATTTTAACCTTGCTTTGGGACAAATAAGGAATTAAGTGTGGGGTATTTGTTTAGATCATTTATGATTATATTTTTAGAGTAATATTATGTGTTTTTAGTTAATGTTTTATTTGATTTTTGGTTAAAGTTTGTTTGAAGTGTTTGTTTTAGGTTAATGAGCAAAAACTCCCTTGGATGGATCAAAACAGTGATGGAAGAGCATAAATCAAGAAAGTCATGGGCAAGCCAAAGCAAGCTTGGTCATGCCCCTCAAAGAAATGAAGGTAGAGCATGACACACCCAGGAGACATGGCCAAGCCACTAGCCGTGTCTTACTTAAAGATCAAAACCAAAGAAACTAAGAAAGAAAAGAAAATGGGCAGAAGCTGACACAGACAAGTGACATGGCCAAGCCACTGGCCGTGTCACATGACACGGCCAGGAGCTTGGCCGTGTCCCATCTAAAGCTCAAAGAAAAGAAGAGTCAAGAAGCAAGGGAGAAGTGGACACACCTAAGGGACATGGCCAAGCCACTGGTCGTGTCCCACCTTAAGATCAAAGCAAAAGTGACACGGCCAATGGCTTGGCCGTGTCACACCAAAAGAAAATGAAGCAAAGATGGAAAAACAGAAGACAACACCCTCATGAGACACGTCCAAGCCACTAGCCGTGTCACATGACACGACTAGGAGCTTGGCCGTGTCACCATTTGAAAAGAAAGGAAGAAAGGAGACAGCTGTTTTATTAGTTTTTGTCATAAATTTGTAACTTATTTATTATGATGATTATTGTTTTCTTCATGCATTTTGGTAGTTTTAGTCTGTTTATTTAGTGATTTCATCAATTTTGGTAGTTTTAGTTTATCCCAGTGCTTATGTCATTTTTGTACTAGTTTTAGTGTGATGTTTATGTGTTTTTGGTTAATGTTTCATTTGATTCTTGTTTAAAGTTTGTTTCATGTGTTTGTTTTAGGTTAATGTGCAAAAAACTCCCTTGGAAGATCAAAACAAAGAAAGAAGAGCATGAAGCAGCAAGACATGGCCAAGCCAAATCAAGCTTGGCCGTGTCACCTCAAGGAAATTTTTGGCAGATCATGGCACAGGCAGGAGACATGGCCAAGCCAATGGTCGTGTCTCACCTAAAGGGAAAAATGAAGAGAACCAAGAAAGAAAGGAAAATTTGGCAGAAGCTGACACTGGCAGGTGACACGGCCAAGCCACTGGCAGGTGACACGGCCAAGCCA
Source organism: Garcia nutans (assembly GCA_947685225.1). Classification (NCBI taxonomy): domain Eukaryota; kingdom Viridiplantae; phylum Streptophyta; class Magnoliopsida; order Malpighiales; family Euphorbiaceae; genus Garcia; species Garcia nutans. The sequence goes on along the minus strand of CANTUV010000024.1, from coordinate 5,111,902 downwards.
CTGGCCGTGTCACATGACACGGCCATAAGCTTGGCCGTGTCCCATATTAAGCCAAGAAAGAAGAGCAAAGAAAGAAGAGAATCAGTAGGTGACACTGGCAGGTGACACGGCCAAGCCACTAGCCATGTCACATGACACGGCTAGGAGCTTGGCCGTGTCACTCTCATCTTCAAAAGACCAAAGGAGAAATAGAAAATGACACACCCAGGTGACAAGGCTAAGCCACTGGTCGTGTCACATGACACGGCCACAAGCTTGGCCGTGTCATTCCATGGGGCTAAGGAAAGAAAGAAAACGTGGATTTTGAGCGAGGGTTTTGTATAAATAAGAAGGTTAGGGCAAGAGAAAGGGGTTACACACTTCTAGCCGTCCAACACAAACTTTTCAGCTATTCTTCACTTTTCTTTTGAATTTTGATTTCACTTTCATGCAAACACTCTAGATCAAATTAGTTTTAGCCATTGTATTATTCTTTTAGCAAAAACTGAGCAAGAAAGGAAGTTTGTAATTTGGTTTTGTTCTCAAACTCTATCTCTTAAGTTTCATTGGAAATGTATTCATGAATTCTCTAATGTCTAAATTAATTTCTTTGAATTTTAATGAGATGAATTTGTTTGATAGCATCATTATGAAGTAATTTTGATCTAGTCTAGGGTTTGTATGGATCTGCTATGATTGTATGAAATGGTTATTGCTCTTAACTGAATTATTTCTTTTATCCTTAATTGAATGGATTAATGTTAATATATAATTGATTGGCTACCAATTATGTGTTTGAGGTATTTAGATGAAGGATTGAGAAATGAAGTCTAATGCTGGAACAATTCAATTAGGGACATAGGTGAATTAGAAATATAAACCTAAGAAAAAGATCATTTCAATTGTAACAAGATTATTTGAAAGAGGTTTGAATGTGAGATCTTATTTCCTTTATTCGATTAATTAAGTTGCTTGAAATCTGATCTTTGAAATTAAATCGGTTGAGAGGAATAGCCGTTCATACATATAAGTTAGTAGAGAAGTGCAAACCCTAGACCTTTCTATTAAGTGAATCAATATATCTGTTCAGTTTACTTTCATTGTTTTAAATTCAACTCGTTCTGTTTTCATTAGTTGTTTAGCAATTTAATTTTATTGATAATTTGTTATTTATGATTTGATAAATAATTAGCTTATCTAGCTTCCTTGTGAGATGGCCTTGAGGTGTTCACCAAAATACTACAACAGCCTCGTATACTTGCGAGTGTAGTTCTAGTAGTGTTTATTAGAGCGTAACAGCAGCAAGGGACACGGCCAGCAAGCTTGGCTGTGTCCCAAGAAAATTGAGAGACACGGCCACTAGCTTGGCCGTGTCACCCTTGGTCAACATTGAATATTTGAATTCTTTTGCACGAATTGGGAGATAAGTGAGGGACAAGCAACTTGCTTTTTCCAAAAGAAATATTAAAGAAAAGAAAAGCTTGCCTAATTTTATGGAAAGAAATATAAAACAAAGAAAATGTGGGAGACAAGGGAGAGTGGTGTGAGTTGGAAGACATGGGTTGTGTTTTGAAAGAATTAAAAAGAGAAGGAAATTGAAGAGGGGACACTCTCCTTGGCTCTTCTTCATCCTCCATTTCCATCCTCTCCATCTTCCACCACAAGTTCTTTGATATTCTTTGGGACAAATTGGGTTAAACAAGCTCTTGAAGGTTGAAGAAAGCTTCATTGAAGGTTTGGTGACTTGAGAAAGCTCCATTCCATCTTCCAAAGGTAGAATCAATTGAAGGTTTGGTGACTTGAGAAAGCTCCATTCCATATTTCAAAGGGTGAATCATCCATTAAAGAAGGCTTGAGTTCTTCATCATACATCAAAGTAGAGCTAGGAGGAAGACTAGTAATCCTACTCTTGGCATCTTCACAAGGGGTTTTTCTATTCTCTCTTTTAATTCATTTATAGATTGTTGTTGTGTATTAAGAGAATTAATATTTCAATGGACAATTGTGATTTGATTTGTATTGAGATGAATATTTGTTTTAAATTGATAATGTTGAACTAAATTACCCATGCCTAGGGTTTGTAGTATATTTTATTGAATGCCTTGTTTTAAATTGATAGTACCTTGTTGTTGGTTGATTGTATTGGATTGAATGTTAGGTTGATAGATTAGCTACTTATTAATCTTTGAATATTGGATGACAGACCGAGAGGTGAAATCCGATATCGGAACTATATAATCAACCACCCTATGAATGAATTAGAAATATAAGTTCTAGTGTTTTATTAATTTGGTAATGTAAAATAATTGGTTATTGTTAATTCATGAATGTGAAAACTAATGAATTGGTAATTGACTAATTAAACTTAAGGAACAAATTAATTTATAAGGATATGGTAATGGACAATTTGAGAATTGAGCTTTGATTAAGTTGACCTACAACCCTAGGCACCTTTCCTAGAATTGAATTGATCTTGTATAACCATCATACACGTTAACCATTGCGCACATTACTTTTAGATTTAAATTGTTCTTGCACCATTCCTAAACATCAAACTCTTGTTTTTAAATTTATTTGTTAATCAAGCTATTATGAACAACACCTTCCTTGTGAGAAGACCTTAGGGCGATCACCTTTGCTGCAATAGCCTCGTATACTTGCGAGTGCCGCTTGTAGTAGTACTTAATTCGAGCTTAACACAACACTTTTGGGAAGGTTTTGGAGTTCTTCATCAAACTCAAGTTGAGCTAGAAAAATGACCAGGGAAGAGCAACTCTAGTCATCTTCACAAGGGTTTTTCTATTCTTTCAATTAATTCATTTTCCAGAATTTTGTTATTTAAATACATCAATATTCCAATAAAGATTTGTGATTTGAATTCTATTGAATTGAGTTTATATCTTGTTTTGATGATGAGCTAGATTACTTATGCCTAGGGTATGCAGTAGATTTAATTAAATGTTTTGATTCAATAATTTCCATTAATATGCCTTGTTGTAAGTTGATTACAATAGAATGTATGTTAGGATAATAGATTGGCCACCTATTAGTCTCTAGACAATGAGTGAAGGATGGAGAGGTAAAACTTAATATTGGAACTCTGCATTCAACTACCCTAAGAATGAATTAGAAACATAAGTTCTAGAGTTTACTTAATTTGCAATTCACAATAATTGGTATTTATTAATTCTTGAATGCGAGAACTAATGAATTGATAACTTCTAATTAAAATTAAGGATGAAATTAAGTTGCAAGGTTATATTAGTGGAAAATTTGAGAATTAGGCTTTGATTAAATCAGTTTGTAAATCCTAAGTATCTTTCTGAAAGGTTTACATTAATTATGTGCAATCCATTATTAATTTTATTTTTAATTTTAAATTAATTTACTAGTTCAACACTACAAACTATTTCTTTAAATTTTTCTTTTAATCAAATTATTGCAATTAAACAACTTCCTAGAGAGATGACCTTGAGATGTTTACCCATTACTATAACAACCTCGTATACTTGTAAGAGTCATTTTTAGCAGTGTTAAGTTGAGCGCAACAAGTTTTTGATCAAAACCAATTAAAGATGAAAAGTTTTTTGTAGGTTGAGCAATACTTTGGGACTATCTGCTACAACTATATGAAGACTAGGAAGAGCCAACAATGCATATTTGTCCTTTTTGCTTTAAAATTTCTGTAGATTAGACTGACTAAATTGATATTTAGAATCAATTTTGTTATTTTGGTATATTCATAATATGTTATAATTTTGGTTAATATTTAATTCTTAGAGACTTTCGTTATCTGAATGTTATCATCATTTTATATGTTCTTCTTATTTATGCTTGTTGTTATTATTAAGTTTACATGTCTAGTCTCCATATTTAAAATGAATGAATTTGAATTAAAATATCATATATAATAAATCAAACATAGCTATAAAATTTGATCTAGACCTTAATTCACGAGGCCCAGACCTAGAGTTACATCACCTAGAGAGTCATTTAAAATTGTTGTAGCCTTGGCATAAGCAATCACGAACTTGCTATTATTTTAGAAAATTCTCCATTACAATGGCATGCACGCTATGATATTATTGAAATATGGTTTTATTTCGGTTTTTTATGGAAGTATATAGTTTTATTTTTTTATGCATGTGAATACTTATTTCAAAATGGCTAAGAATGAATATGCATATTTTGTTTATAATATTTTACTCATAATGTTATGTCATTATGTTTTTATTAATTGTTTTATTATTGTAATATAACTTTTGTATATATGTTGTGTTATGCAATAATTTTTTTAGCTCAGATTATTTTAAGTTACATATATGTACTTTATTTTTATGGGTTGTAATAGACACGTTTCAACTCTTTTGTGGGTATCTACTTTATTTTTTTTATTTGGATTTTGGCCATTTAAATTTGAAAGGGCATGTTTCCACTAAGCGTAAGTTTGTGAATTTGTTAGATTGGACTCCTTATGTTTTATGAAATAATATTTTAATTCTATTAATAAAGGCATGTTTAGTTCATATTTTGATAATTTATAAAATTAATTTAAGACTTGAAAAAAAGGCTGGTTCTAATGAACTAGGCATATTGGGAGTGTTAGGTCATTTTTCACATTCTTCATATGTATCCAACTTTTCGAATCCAGTTGGTGGTTATGGATCTCTTAGGAATTGAGTTAATCACCCCCTTCTTGATTTATTTTTTTGGCCTATTTAGGTGGCAAATCCTAATTTCTAGATGGCGACTCTTAATCTTCAAGTTTAAACTTATTTTCGCCGAGATTTTAAACCTAATATTGCGAAAGTCATAAGAATTATTCCACAGAAAATTTATTGCAAACATCCCTACTCACACTATGTTAAAAAGTAAATCAAGTGAATGAAAACCTAGAAATGGACTTTACTATAGAAGTCCATTAGTACTAGTAAACCTTAAAAAATATAAGTTCATAGGGTTTTGTTAAGTTGATAGGGGCTTAATGTTGAATCTTAGTATAACTCAACAGAAACAAAAAAAAATATTTATTATCCCCTCTCTAATATCTTGTAAAAAATAATAATATAATGAAAATAATAATAATAATTATTATGTTAATTAATAAATAAACAATTAACTAATATAATCAAACAAATCAAATAATTATTATTATCAAACAAGTAAATAGTTTAAAGTATAATAATTTGATTTAATAATTGAAGTGATAATAATGGTGATAATTATTAACAAACAAAAATAATAATAATAAAATAATTAAAGTTTAAATTACTAGAGTGTATTATTAAGGTGAATAAACTAAATACTTAACCCAATTAATATTGTCTGAAACATTATTAATGTAATATATATTAATTATTAGAGTATGTGTGTTGGTGTATTATTAGTATTAATAATAGAAGAATTAAGTTAATTGAAGAAGAAAAAAAAATCTGAGAATAAGAGAGAGAGAGAGAGAGAGAGAAAATAGAAAAGGAGAAGGAAGAGACGAGAAATAGACAGTGATGGTTTTTGGTTGATCTACCGCCGACCGTCCATTGCCAATTGACACAGGCCGGACTACCATGACCATTGCTCGAAGATGAGTCGAATGCCACTAGAATCTCCACGATCGGCTGCCAGAAGGTGAGTCAAGCGTGGCACGAAATTGACGCCAGAGAGAATTTTTGAGAAGATTTTTGGCCACTTTCTTGTCTCATTTTTTGACGATTCTGGCATTTTTGGACGCTCTCGTTATGAACTTCAATTTAACATATTATTTACAAATTGTGTACGAGTTTTAGAAATATATAAATAAATATATTAAAATTAAATTAATAATTAATTAATTTAAAATAATAATAATAAGTTAGATTATAAGAATAATAGTTAGTTAAATTTATGAAATTATATAGATTTTGAAAATATAATTTTAGTTAGTTGATTAATTATTTGTTTAAAATAAAATATGAATTAAAACAAATAAATAATGAAAAATAAATAGATAGTAAATATATATATATAGTTTAAAACATAATTAATTAATTAGTTGATAAAATAAATTGAACTATTAAATTTTTGTTAAAAAAATTTATAAGATTGATTTAATTAGCTGCAATTAATTATTAATGAGAATAATCAAATCATGAATGTGAAAAGGAAGAATTAACTAATTATTATTATTATTATGTCTACTTAATAATTATTATTGCTTATTATTGTTATTGTTATTATTATAAATGATAATTTGAAATAAGAGTAATTGAACAATATATATATACTTAGAAATTTATTTATTAAAACAAGTTAATTAGATATAATGATTAAATTAAATGAATAATGTGTTGTGTAAAATAAAATTTGAATTATGAAATTAATTACTTGATAAAAATTTACACTATTATAATTATAATAATTAAGTTATTATCATTGTTACTAATGAATGAATAATAATAATTGTTAAAATATAATTAATGCAAAGTAGTAATTAATTATTAATACTATTATTATTGTAGTAATAAAGTATTAATATCAAATTTATAGATAAATTTATTATAATTGTTATTACTAGTAATTGTCAATTTCAGCATCATCAATATTATTAATATTAATATTATTACTATTATTGAAATTTACTCTGGTAAAATAAGAAATTTTAAGTAAATAATAATATTGTTAATTTAATAAATCTTTATTATAGTAAATTTTTATTATAGTTGTTAATATAAGTTTGTTCTAGAAATTAAGATAAACAAGTTATATATATATGTTAATTTATTTTAACTAAAAACAAACATGAAATTGTATTTTCTTAAAATGCCAAATTTATATAAATGTTATTCAAACGTAATCGAATAAATTAGTTACTAATATAAATATTATCATCATCATCATCATCATCATAATAATAATAATAATAATTATTATTATTATTATTATTATTATTATTATTATTATTATTATTATTATAAATAAACTAAATTAATGTAATTTAATTGTGTATCAAAATATAGTAAATATTTAGAAAAATTGGACATCTAAATTATATTTAGTTATCAAAATTATTGTTGAAGGTCTAGATGGGCTACTGGCTTAGTAATTGAGATAATACTCATTGGAGTATTATTTTAAAAATTTTGGGAACAACCGAATTACGTCGAAACTCTTTAGAATTTTAGGAATCATTATCTTTTTTTTCTTCATGCCATTCACCTCATAATAGTTGATAATTCTAGATTATACATTTGTTAATAGTTATTTTTATATCACTTCAGGTGTAGATCCAGCTGTAATTATTGAATATAGAAGAGATCTTGTTGGTTAGACGAGTATCTTCTTGTCTTTGGTCCAGATGTTATAATTATTTTATGTGTTCTTAGGGTAGTTTCATTTTCTTTTTAGCTATTTTCTAAATAGTTTGTTCAAGTTTGTTGTTAGGTTTTATATTTTAGGTTGAAGCAAGGGGATTCATAAGAAAAGAGGCAAGAAAAATGTGCTAAGTCCATGTTGGAAGCAAATTTCAGGAGGAATATATGACACGACCAAGATATGTCAAGTCCTAGTCATGTTTCTCAATTGCAAGAAAATTAAAGGGAAAGGTTTCAAGGTAGAGTTGGACAGATTCTAGTGTCCTGGCCATGTCCCTCACAAGAAGAAGTTGAAATTGAAATAGAACTAGACACGGCCTGAGGTCTTGGCTGTGTCTCTTAGTTGCAAGTCCATTCAAAGAAGAGAAGTATGAAATCAGGCAGAACTGGACATGGCCTACTGACGTGGCTGTGTCACTAACTATGTCTCATTATCTTGGCTAGGACGAATGTCATCTTGGCCGTGTCACTGGCCATGTTCCATGTCCTGTCCAGGATGGATGAAGCCTGGCCATGTTCCATACTAAGAGAAGAAAAGCATGCATGAGATCAAGGCAGAGAAGGCCATGGTGACAAGTGTTGGCTATGTCTAAGAAAGATGTTGAGAGACATGGCCAGGACAAATGAGGTCTTGGCCATGTCGCACCTGATAAGTGAATACACATTTTAAATTTTAAAAGTATTTAGGTCAGATAGGTAACCAGATTTGGTGGAGAAAATTAATGGCTGTTTTAAAAAAAAGTAAAAGAGAAAGGACAAAAGAGGGGTAGAAGGTTGCACAAGAGAGGGCATTATTAGTCTTAAGAAAAGAGATCATCAATTCCTGAGATACACATATTAGGATTCATTCATTCTTTTAACTAAGAATTGTTTTTAAGCTTTTAAGGAGATTTTTAGAGTTCTTCATCATAGTTAAGTGGAGTTGGAGGAAGAACAATAGTTCTAGCTCTAGCAATCTTCACAAGCATTTTTTATTTTTACATTTAATTCATTTTATAGAATTTTATTGTTTTAATACATTATTATTATTTCAATAAAGTATTGTGATTTGGTTTTCATGGACTTGAGTTTCTATTTTGATGTGATGATGAGCTAAATTATTCTTACCTAAGGTTTGTTGTAGATTTAATTTAATGTTCTAATTCAATAATCTCCATTAATAGGCCTTGCTGTAAATTGATTGCATTGGAATGTTCATTAGGTTAATAGATTGGTCACCTATTAGTCTCCATATATTGAGTGAAGAACCGAGAGGTGAAACTTGAAATTAAAACTATGCATTTAACCATCTTAAGAACGAATTAGAAATATAAGTTCTAGGGTTTACTTAATTTGTAATTCAAAACAATTGGTAGTTATTAATTTTTGAATGTGAGAAACAATGAATTTATAGTTGCTAATTAAAACTAAGGAAGAAATTAAGTTATAAGGTTATATTAATAAAAAAATTGAGATGTTGGCATTGATTAAATTGAACTGTAAATCCTAGTTTCCCTTTGAAAGTTCACATTAATTCTTGGCAAACCATTATTCATTTTATTTTAATTTTAAATATCTTTAACATTTTCAACATTACACATTCATTCTGTAATTCTTTTATTTTAATCGAATTATTACAAATAAATAACTTCCTTGAAAGATGACCTTGGGACGTTCACCCATTACTATAACAACATCATATACTTACAAGAGTCACTTTTTAGTAGTATTTAATATAGCACAATACTAAGTAAGTAGAGAAATATGTAATATTGTATTTTTAAAAAGTATTATGTATATATGATATTAAGGGAAAGAATTTATAAAATTCAAAATGATGATTTATTTTTGAATATTGATTATTTTCAAATAAATTGAGAACAAATAATGGTAGTTGAGCTTTTCATATTATGTGACAGATTGATAATATAGTAGCTAGATAAATGGTTTATATACAATTTTGTTATAATCCTATATGATCCCACCTTAATGACAAGTGTTTATAGAAGTAAAAGTTTCAATGATTTACCCTTTTGATGGTTTTTGTCTGCACATGTGTATTGAAGTTATTTCTCCTTATGCTTGTGAGGTAAGTCATCATATGCCCTCGGATTGAAGATGGATCAGCAGAAAATTATATTTGAGTGTATACAAATGATGTTTAAACTAAATTATTCGTATTATTCTGAGAACTAAGAAATGTTTGAAAGTTATGCTTGAGGTTTCAAGTATTATTTATTTAGCTGATTGATGATGATATATGTAAATACTTATATACATTATTTAAAACTTGATTGTTCTCTCTTGTTATATATTTATCTATTCACTGAGTAGTTAGACTCACCCCTTAATATATTAACATTTTTAGATATTAGAGATTAATCTGGTAGAATACCTCTCCTATTAGTTCTGCCACCGTATAGAAGAGGTTGAGCCAACATATTAGTATTTATCATTTATTTTTCCTGAAGGATTATCTATGTCATTATGATGAACAATATTAAAGATGTATCTAAATATAATAATATTTATCTTGGATAATAATATAATTGTCACAAACCTATAGTTATGTATGTGAAGGATATTAAGTGTTTGATTATAAATGATGATTATATAGCAGGTTATGTATTATGACTTGCTTAAGATATTAAGGAAGCTCTGTCATATTACAAATTTTATCTACCCCTAGTATTAGGAGAGTGGGGTATGACATTTAATGGTATTAGAGCACATGTTATAGATTTTGTAGACTTTTATATGATGACCTTTAGGAATCTTGGTGACTAGGGATAAGAAATTTGTATCATTCTCTAGTGTTCCTGTCAAATTTCTTAAATTCAAGGGCAAAATTCTTTTAATGTTTCATATTGTGGGGATTTATGAATGAGTCAAATAATGTTTTAAACTCAAAGTGCATTTACATATCATTCATTCATATTAGCATCGTAGTCATACATGATCAAAACATATTTAAAATTTTCACCAACACTTTGCCTAAGAATTAGAGGAATTTGTCAATATACACCAATATATATATATATATATATGTTGTCCCTTAAGAATATATGTTATATATATAGGAAAGTCACATAGTTGATCTATGTTATGTACTTGTTTTTGTAGGACTATTCCACCACGAGCAAGGGGTGGTAGATGCCGTGGTAATAACAATGGTCGAGGAAATCAAGTTGTTAGATTATTAGATGCTGGCCAACCTCATATGGAACCTCATTATCTCAATTGGTTTTTAATTAAGATGTTCATATTCTAATCAATCCGGGTTCCTTACATTCATTTATATCTCAACCATTTGTTATTCATGCGGATGGGAACTTAAGCTCTTTAGATAGTGGTTTAGTGGTGAGCTTTCTTATTGGGATTTACTTGGTTTGAGCATGTATATAGGGACTCCATGATTAAGGTGGGTGAAAGTGAATTATTGACAGGTTTACTTCTTTTACCTCTTCAAGAATATGATGTCATCTTTGCAATGGATTGGTTGTCTTGATATTGTGCCACTATTAACTATTATGAGAAGCTAGTGGTACTTTATCAATTTGGGAATTCTAAGCTTATCTTTCAGGGTGAGCAAAAATTTCCCCACGCAGCTAAGATTTCTGCTATGGCAGCAAAAAGGTTATTAAGCAAGGTTTGTCAAGCATATTTGGCATATGTGGTTGATTCACATTTGAAAGGCCCAAAACTAGAGATTATTCCAGTAATATATGTATTTCCAGATGTATTTTCAAGTTTACCTCCTGATAGAGAGGTTGAGTTCTCTATTAATGTTCAACCTGGCATAGCTCCTATTTCTCAAGCTTCTTGCAAAATGGCTCTTGTGGAGTTGAGAGAGTTGAAGGTGCAATTGCAGGAATTACTAGATAAGGGATTCATTAGATCTAGCATTTCACCTTGGGGAGCTCTTGTGTTATTTATGAAAAAAAAGATGAATCTATGTGATTATGTATTGATTATAGGCAGCTAAATTGGATCGTTATTCAAAATAAATATTTGTTGCCCTGCATTGATGATCTATTTGATCAACTTTAAGGTGCAAAAGTCTTTTCTAAGATAGGCTTACGATCAGAGTATCATCAGTTAAAAATTAAAGAGTCGGATGTACGTAAAATAACCTTTAAGGCTCGCTATAGGCATTATGAATTCTTAGTGATGCCATTCGAGCTAACCAATGCCCCGACTGCTTTTATGGAGCTTATGAATAGGGTGTTTCATCCTTATCTAGATAGGTTTGTAATTGGATTTATTGATTATATTCTAATGTACTCTCGAAGTAGAGAGGAATACGAGGAACACTTGAGAATCATATTACAGAACTTGAAGAATAAGTAATTGTATGCCAAGCTTAGTAAAAGTGAGTTTTGGTTGGATAGAGTGATATTCTTAAGTCATGTTATATCAGCAGAGGGATTTTATGTTGATCCTAAAAAAATTAGAGGTGGTGATAAACTTGGAAGCACCAAATAATCCTCCAGAGGTGAGGAGTTTTTTAGGCTTAGCAGGATATTATCATCGGTTTATACAGGACTTCTCCATTATTGCCTCACCTTTGACTAAACTGCTAAGAAAGAATATGAAATTTAATTGGACTAAGAAGTGTCAGTAGAGTTTTGAAAAACTAAAAGTTTTCTTGACTTCTGCTTCTGTTTTTACTCTTCCTTCAGACAATGGTGGTTATATGGTGTATAGTGATGCTTCAAGAAAGGGTTTGGCGTGTGTCTTGATGTAGCATGGAAAGGTGATAGCTTATGCATCTAGATAGCTTCGACTTCATGAATTGAATTATCCTACTCATGATCTGAAACTTGCTGCAATGGTTTTTACTTTAAAAATTTGGAGGCATTATCTCTATGGAGAAAAGTGCAAGATATTCACAGACAACAAGAGTTTAAAGTATCCTCTCTCTCATAAGGATTTAAACTTGAGATAGAGGTGATGGACTGAGTTGCTAATAGATTATGATTGCAATATAGAGTATCACCCTGGGAAGGCTAATGTGGTAGCTGATGCTTTAAGTCAAAATCTCATGGTAGTCTTTTCCATGTCAAAACTGTACGGGTCTCATTGTTATTGGATCTTCGATCATTGGGAATGGATTTGATGATGAATGATTCTGGAGCTCTGTTAGCAACATTCAAAGTTAGACCAATCTTAGTAGAAAGAATTAGAGAAGCTCAAGTTATAAATGAGGAAATGAAGAAAATCATTGATGGTGTGAGAGTAGGTGCTCATACAGATTATTCCATTAGAGAAGATGGCACTTTGGTCCTTGGTAATGGGTTATGTGTTCCTAATGATAATACTTTAAAAAGAGAGATAATGGAAGAAGCTCATTGTTCTGCCTATTCTATGCATCCAGGTAGTACTAAAATATATAGAATACTTAAGGAAAAATATCGGTGGAAGGGTATGAAGAAAGATGTAGCTGATTATGTATCAAAATGCTTGGTATGTCAATAAGTTAAGATGCAACTTCAGTATTCAGGTCTTCTCCAACCTCTTTCGATTCTTGAATGAAAATGGGAGCACATTACTAGGGACTTTGTTTCTGGCTTACCTCATACTCAGTAAGGTCATAATGCTATTTGGTTGATTATAAACCGATTGATAAAGTCATCTCACTTTCTACCTATGAGGATGAATTTCTATTTAGATAAACTTTGCAGAAATTTATGTGAAAGAGATTGTGAGATTGCATGGTGCTCTAGTATCTATAGTATCAGACATGGATCCATGGTTTACTTTTAGGTTTTGGCCTAGTTTGCAGAATGCATTGGGTACAAAAGTGAAGTCCAACACTTCCTTTCACCCACAAACTGATGGTCAGTCGGAGCGCACTATTCAGACTTTGGAGAATATTTTTAGAGCTTGTGTCATGGAATTTAAAGAAAGTTGGGATAAACATTACCATTGATGGAGTTTACTTACGATAACAATTTTCATTCAAGTATTGGCATGACACCTTATGAAGCATTTTATGAGAGAATATAAAGAACTCCATTATGTTGGGATGAAGTTGGAGAAAGAAAATTGGTGGGTCCAGAACTGGTCCAAATAACTACTGATAAAATTTAACTTATTAGAAACATATTAAAAATTGTACAAGACAAATAAAAGAGCTATGCCAAGTTGAAGAGAAAGGATATTGAGTATAATATGGGGGGTAGAGTATTTTTTTTAAAAAAAAAAAAAAAAAAACCTCTCCACGAAAGGGTATAGTGTGATTTGGTAAAAGTGAAAAGTTAAGTCAGTTTATTGTGCCTTATGAGATTATGGAGAAGATCGACCACATATACTTCACATATACTTCAAAGACAATTAGTAGAATTACAAGAAAATTTGACTTATGAGCAAGAATCAGTTGCGATTTTAGTTTGAGAAGAAAAAGTATTGAGAAACAAGATTATTCCTTTAGTAAAGGTATTAGGGAGTAATTATTCAAAGAAAGAAGCAACCTGAGAGAGAGAACAAGATATTCTCGCTTAGTATCCTCATTTGTTTCCATCTTCAAACTTGTGAAAATTCAAGGATAAATTTTCCTTGAGAGGGGGGGGGGGGGGGGGGGGGGGGGGGGAAGGGAATGTAATATCTTGTGAAATAATAATATGATGAAAATAATAATAATAATAATAATAATAATAATAATAATAATAATAATAATAATGTTAATCAATAAACAAACAAATAATTAATATAATCAAACAAATCAAATAATTATTATTATCAAACAAGTAAATAGTTTAAATTATAATATATTGATTTAATAATTGATGTGATAATAATAGTTATAATAATTATTAACAAACAAAACTAATAATAATAAAAATAATAAAAGTTTAAATTATTAGAGTGTATTAATGTGAATAAACTAAATACCTAATCCAATTAATATTGTCTGAAATATTATTAATGTAATATATATTAATTATTAGAGTATGTGTGTTGGTGTATTATTAGTTTTAATAATAGATGAATTAAGTTAATTGAAGAAGAGAAAGAATTCTGAGAATAAGAGTGAGTGGGAGGGAGAGAGAGAGAACTGAAAAGGAGAGGGAAGAGAGGAGAAAGAGGTAGTGACGGTTTTTGGTTGATCTACCGCCGACTGTCTATCACTGATTGACACATGCTGGACTACCGTGACCGCCGCTCGGAGACAAGTCGAATGACACCGAAATCACCACGTTTGACTATCGGATGGCAAGTCAGGCGCGGTATGAAATTGACGCTGACGAGACTTTTTGACAAGTTTTCCAGTCACTTTCCGACCTCATTTTCTGATGATTCTAGTATTTTTTTTAAGACTCTTTTGTCATGAATTGCAATTTGACAAATCATTTACAAATTATGGACGAGTTTTTAAAAATACATATATAAAGATATTAAAAAATAAATTAATAATAATTAATTAATTAATAATAATAATAATATGTTAGATTAAAAAGAATAATAATTAGTTAAATTTATGAAATTGCATAGATTTAGAAAATATAATTTTAGTTAGAGTATTAATTATTTGTATTTAAAATAAAATACGAATTAAAACAAATAAATAATGAAAAGTAAATAGATAGTAAAGATATATAGTTTAAAATATAATTAATTAATTAGTTGATAAAATAAATTGAACTATTAAATTTTTGTTTAAAAAATTTATAGGATTGATTTAATTAGTTACAATTAATTATTAATGAGAATAATCAAATCATGAATATGAAAAGGAAGAATTAACTAATTATTATTATTATTATTATTATTATTATTATTATTATTATTATTATTATTATTTCTACTTAATAATTATTATTACTTACTATTGTTATTGTTATTATTATAAATGTTAATTTGAAATAAGAATAATTGAATAATATATATATACTTAGAAATTTATTTATTAAAACATGTTAATTAGATATAATTATTAAATTAAATGATTAATGAGTTGTGTAAAATAAAAATTGAATTCTGAAATTAATTACTTGATTAAAATTTATACTGTTATATATTATATTTCGTCCAGGTGAGTAAATAAATATATAACATTATATTTTAAATGGTATTATATATATAATATTAAGGAAAAGAATTTATAAAATTCAAAACGATGATTTGTTTTTGAATGTTGATTTGTAATAAAATGAGAATAAATAATGGTAGTTTAAGCTTTTAATATTATGTGACTAATTGATAATATTGTAGCTGGATAAATAATTTATATACACTCTTGCTATAATCCTATATGATCACACCTTGATAACAGGTGTTTATAAAAGTAAAAGTTTTAGTTATTTACCCTTTTAAGAGTTTTTGCTCTGCATATGTGTATTGAAGTTAGTTTTTCCTTATGCTTGCGAGGTAAGTTCTTATGCGCCTTTGGATTGAAGATGAATTAGTAGAGAATTATATTTGAGTATATAAAAATGATATTTGAACTGAAATATTCATATTATTCTGAGAACTAAAAATATTTGAATGTTATATTTGAGATTTCAAGAATTATTTATCCAGTCGATTGATGAATATATGTAAATATTTATATATACTATTTAAATCTTGTTTGTTCTCTCTTGTTACCTATTTATTATTTACTGAGTAATTGGACTCACCCCTTCATATATTAATATTTTTAGATAATGGAGATTAATCTAGTACACTACAAAAAAAAGAGCAATCAGCGACGCATTCTGCGACAACTCTTATTTCGTCGCTGATTAGCGACTTTATCAACGACAACTTTACGACAAAGAATCAAGATAAGCGTCTTTCCAACATTCCGTTGCTGAATGGGTCGCTAAATGTGTCGGTGATTAACGAAAAAAAAAATGGTCGCAGAATAGCTACAAAATGTCGTTTCTCGCTGAATGTGTCGCTGAATTTTGCGCCAAATTTTGGCGCCAACAATCAGCGACGACGTTACGATTAATTTACGACAAATTAGCAAAGAATGTGTTTATTTTTTATTGGAAAGTTTTTTGTCGCTAATTAGTCGCTAAATGGGTCGCTGATTTGCGAG
Source organism: Garcia nutans (assembly GCA_947685225.1). NCBI lineage: Eukaryota > Viridiplantae > Streptophyta > Magnoliopsida > Malpighiales > Euphorbiaceae > Garcia > Garcia nutans. The sequence goes on along the minus strand of CANTUV010000024.1, from coordinate 5,095,570 downwards.
AAAAATAGTTAGTCGCAGAATTATCGCTGATTTGCGAGAATATAGCGACGGATTAGCGAGAAATTAATTTTATTTTCTATTTTAAAGTAATTGGTCGCTAATTAGTCGCTAAATGGGTCGCTGATTTGCGAGAAAAATAGTTAGTCGCAGAATTATCGCTGATTTGCGAGAATATAGCGACAGATTAGCGAGAAATTAATTTTATTTTTTATTTTAAAGTAATTGGTCGCTAATTAGTCGCTAAAGGGGTCGCTGATTTGCGAGAAAAATAGTTAGTCGCAGAATTGTCGCTGATTTGCGAGAATATAGCGACGGATTAGCGAGAAATTAATTTTATTTTCTATTTTAAAGTAATTGGTCGCTAAATGGGTCGCTGATTTGTGAGAAAAATAGTTAGTCGCAGAATTATCGCTGATTTGCGAGAATATAGCGACGGATTAGCGAGAAATTAATTTTATTTTCTATTTTAAAGTAATTGGTCGCTAATTAGTCGCTAAATGGGTCACTGATTTGCGAGAAAAATAGTTAGTCGCAGAATTGTCGCTGATTTGCGAGAATATAGCGACGGATTAGCGAGAAATTAATTTTATTTTCTATTTTAAAGTAATTGGTCGCTAATTAGTCGCTAAATGGGTCGCTGATTTGCGAGAAAAATAGTTAGTCGCAGAATTGTCGCAGAACAGTGGGACAAAAGGGAAAGGGTTATGCTCTTTATCCTCTTTTTATTTCTTTTTTGGCTTTGAATTGTTACTATTGGGATGGTTATAGAGAATAAAATTCTCTCTAACTTTTCCCTGTTTGTAACCTTATATATTGAATTCTCTGCGATTGGAACACAAAAAGAACTGATCCAGATAATGATTTTTCAAGTGTTTTTATCGGAGAGAGAACAAAGTTCTCTCTTTTCATTTGTCAAAATGTATTATCTATTGTTAAATTGGTATTTTTCTCATTCTTTTTTAGTATAGCATATGTTTGACCATGATTCAGGTGCATGGATTCCAAATTCTACAAGGACTCAGTCGTCGTAATTGATAGCTTGAAGAAATCTCAATCAGACTGCTGGCAAGCTTCTAAGATAAGCAAGCTGATCATGACTGATGTTTTTGGTCACTATCAAAGAAAGAGAACAGAACTTTTAACCGTTCACATTGCCATGCATGTTTACTTTATTGTAAGATTCTAAATATCTATCATGAAAAACTGAACTGATTTTGAGAAAGTAATTTTATCCAAGTTCTTGCCAAAATTTTACAATTACACTCGTCAGTGTCCGGCTAAAAATGTTACAATTCTTGTTTATCAATTATAATTTTGCAATGACAATTGCTTTTGGTATTAATTAAGTATTCTTGTTTATCAATACTGATGCCTCTTGTGGAAAATATTGAAGCTTTAATTGTTATTTTGACTGTCAAAATTAAGTATTAATGGTTTCGTACCTTAAGATCTGCAAACTGATGGTACTCTGCTCCTCAGCGCAGAATCAAGACATACAGATAAGTTGTGCTCCATCAGCCAGTGTGATTCAGACTCTCTTTTAAATGAAGTAAAGCTTTCTTTCTTTTGTTTATTTTTTTCACTTTTCTGATTATCTGTCTTCTGCATCTTAAGTTTATTTTAAGTCCTGCTCTGGATATGTTATACTTGTGCGTTACCTGAGCTATTGCTTCCCTGATGATTGGATCATGTAGCTGCTAGGTAGTTTATAATCATCATCATAATCAAGAATCTTGTAACTGAAAAGTTTGAATTATCTTGGAACTTTGAACACAACACAATGACATTGAAATGCATTCAACTTTCATCAGGTAAAATTTCTTATCATATAATGGCTTGCAGAAAATAACTACATGATTATTAATCAATTATGGGGTCATTGTGATGATGATTGGATATTTTTATTTTCTGGACATATTTACTACTTTCACGTATAATGATTTTTATGACTGAATGTACTGAAGTTGATCTTTTCCACAGCCTCCTTGCTGTTCCTCTGATACAGGTTCTTGTGATCTCAGCGGAGTTTGCAAAGATTGTACCACAGTAAGTTATATAATATATTCTAGGGAAATGTTATATATATGTGTCTGTGTGCGCATGTCTCTTACTTCTGAACGAATTGTGCTTTTCTTAATTTTTAGAATCAGAATGCGCCATTTTTAGGTGAAAGTTCATTTAGTAATAATTTTTGGAATTTTTCAGTGTTTTTGTCATTCAGATTTGAATGATAATCGTCCATCTACAGCACAATTTAGGGATAAACTCCCATGGTTCCTTAATGCATGATACTGGCTATTTTTCTTGGGTTCCATAGAAAGTCTTACTATTTGTCCGAATTTCATTTTAGGTTGACTATGTCAATTCAATGAACGCTGCTCGAGAGTTCAGTTCAAGGATGTCTGATTCTTTAAAGGTATGAAATCAATACTAGCTTGCTCCTGGGTGCATAGTTTTCCTGATATCCTTCCCTGTGAAATAAATTTGGTTTCCCTGGTTAGGTTTTTGCCTTCTTTTCTTTTTTCCTGCACCAAAGTAGAAATATTGCTTCTTTTGTATGATGCAATCACTAGGTCCTTATCATACTACTGACAACAAATAAAAAGCAATAAAAATATTTTACTTGTTTATTAATGCTTATTAGCATTTTGGAAAATGGTGGTTTGCGCTTTGCACTACTGGCTGTCTGTATTAAGGGTGTGATTCCAGTAACATTGGTTGTTTGGTGCAGCTGGAGGTGTTTCCATATTCTGTATTTTATATGTTCTTTGAACAATACCTTGATATATGGAGGACAGCTTTGATCAACCTGGCTATTGCAATTGGTTAGTAACCTTAAGAAGTCTGGCAATAAAAAATTAATGTGTTCATATTTTCTTATGACATTGTTGATCTGGAATGTTCTACTTGCTTTTATTTTGTTTTGTCAATGAGCATTATTAATAATAATGCCATAATCTTTATTGTGAAAGTGGAAGCTAAGCATTACTTCTATATATTCTTGCTACACGTGGAATTGCAAAATATTTGGTTAAGTTTTTTAGTAGCTCATTAGGTAATAAATGTATTTTGTGTTCATTCAAATTTTTGGTATGAAACCAAAATAAATAGTCTTCTGGAATTCTGTACTAATATTTCTATATAATTTGCTGTCGATGGATGGAATGCACCAAATTTTAGTCATTTCTCCTTGTATATAATTCATTAATTGGATTTCTTTGGTGATGTACCAGGTGCGGTATTTATTGTTTGTTTAGTTATCACATGCAGGTCAGTACTCTCTTTAGCGCTTGTGCACTTTTTCCTTGAGAAAATATAGCGGAGTTTGGGGTTTGGTTCTCTTTCTGAATGAATGAATTATAGTATGGCAATGTGAATTATATGAAGTTAACAGTTCATAGAAAGTGTACAGTGATTTGCTTTTCCTTTTCTAACATAACCCCAAAGCAAGCCAACTTGCTTTTCCTGTAATGTAAATTTTCTTCAATTGTGCTTTTCTATGGACAATACCTTCTGTTTTAAAAATCTGCTGAAACTTCTTTCTTCTCTTGCTTGGCTTGTGGCTTAATCGATCACTTCCCAGGCCATTTTTTTTGCAGACAATGCTTGGCTTTCTCTGGCTTAATTTGGGCATGCTTTGGAATGCTGTTTATATCTTTTCTTATCTTGTGTTGAATTTCCAACATGTGATCTGAATGCAGACTTTATATTTATTTCACAAGCAAGTCATATGCCTAGTAACTCTCATCTCATCCTATTCTTTCATGTTTACTTGACATGTTATTGCATATTACAACCCCATTTCATTCTCTTCCACTTTTTTGCTTTATTTTATTATCTATGGCAAAGATAGTGTATTATATGTTTTCTTTACTTATTTAGGCTTAGAATTTGTATACTCTATTTTGGTTATGTTTTCAGGACTTCTAATAATCACACTTAGGTTTATCACATTTTCTATATTTTTCAATGTACAGTTTAACCCTTCATCTGAGTTCCTTATTTTTAATTAGACTAGGAAAACTCAGACACTTGAGTTCTAGAGATTATTATTTATTTCTCTTCTAATAAATTCTTGACTGTTATAACAATAATAATTCATATTTCTTATTTTGAGGTTATTATTTCTGAAATGTTTTTTTTTTTCATCCAGTTTGAATGATAGGTTTCCATTATCAAGCTCTCAAGGACCAAAAGAAAAGGGCTAATGAGATTTAATTCTATATTTGCTTCATTAGTTTCCTTAAACCTAATGAAGCAAATACAGAAATATTAGTTTATTGCAGAAATATTAGTTTATTGCAGCAGAAAATAATTTTTTTATTTTTATTATTTATTTTTTTCCATTCTACCTATTCTGAAGTCTGTATCTCACCTCAAAATAAAACCCAAAAATCAAAACTGCTTTTGTTGATTTACATTTAACATTCAACCACAAAGATTTGCTGTAATGAGATTTAATGTTTGACATGTTCACAAAATATTTGAGGGTTCATTTGTTTATACCATTGTTAAAAGTAGATCCAAATTGTATGATTGGATGATTATACAAGTGCACATTACTGAACTCATTTTTTATTCAGGTGCATGGATTCCAAATTAGTAGCTAATGCTATGTGGAAGATTTTTCGGAGGTTGCCAAGTCTTGAGGGATCTTCATGGTCTAAAGTTACTAGAGAAACAAAAAATTTGTACTATAAAAAATTGTTTATGTATACTTATTGCCACTAATAACTTAATTATGAATGTTGTATTATTTGATTATTATTGTAATGAATGACTATTTTATAAACAGGTTTGGTTATTATATTTGAAATTCAACAGGTTCTTGAAAATGTGTAGACAAAAAAAATGGAATACTAGAAAAATATAGCCAAACAATTACAAAATTGCGACAAAATTGCGATAAAATCAGCGACCAAAGGTGACAAAAAAATATTGAATTCTGCGACAAATCAACGACTGAAACAACGAGAAAAATATTGCGACATATTCAGCGACACATCAGCGACAAAATTTAGCGAGCAAATTAGCGACAAATTCAGCGACTAAATTAACGACCCAAATAGCGATGAATTCAACGACCAAAGCTAAATTAGCGACGACTTTCTGCGGGAATAAATAATTCCCGCCAAAAATGAAAATGTCGTTGAATTTGTCTCTGTTTTGTCACTGATTTGTCACTAATCAACGACAAGCACAATTGGTCGCTGATTTGTCGTTGATTTTTTAGCGACCAGAACATTACCGTCCGCTCGATTTTTCTCGCTGTTCGTCGCTGATATTGTCGCTATCGTATTTTAGTCGTTAATGGTGTCGCAGATTGCGTCGCAGATTGCTGTTTTTTTTTGTAGTGAATACCTCTCCTATTAGTTCTGCCAGCGTATAGAAGAGGTTGGGCCAACATATTAGTATTTATCATTTATTTTTCCTGAATAATTATTTATGTTATAGTGATGAACAATATTAAAAATTTACATAAAGATAATAGTATTTATCTTGGATAATAATATAACTGTCACAAACCTATAGTTATGTATGTGAAGGATATTAAGTGTTTGATTATAAATGATGATTATATAGCAGGTTATATATTATGACTTGCTTAAGATATTAATGAAGCTATGTCACATTATAGATTTAGTCCACCCCTAGTATTAGTAGAGCGGAATGTGAAACCCTTTCACTGTACAAATGCTAATAATTGCTCCATCATACATATTCTTAAAGACTTAAATATATCTAATTGATACGCTTTTGCGCTCTATATCCCATCATAATATATCTTTCTTTAGGGACTCCATCATATACCTTCTCCAAATCACTAAAATCTATATGTAAATCCTTCTTCTTCTTTCTATGATTTAATATCAAATCTCTAATAAAAAAATATTACCTCCATAGTTAATTAATTTAGTATAAATTCAACTTCGTTTGAGGAGACACAAGTGTTCAAACATAAATGATGTTCCACAACTTTCTCTCACAACTTCATTGTGTGACATATAAGTTAAACTTTATACCTCTATAATTCAAATAATTTTGAATATCTCACTTGTTCTTAAAAATAGTTCCAAGCTGCTCATGCTCTATTTAACTGTCATTTTCTTTGTGCTCAGAACTTTATTAAATAAAATAGTCAATCACGCAACTCCTACATTTTTAAGACATTTCCACACCACAATGAGAACTCCATCTACATTGCAGGTTGCCTATTTTCATTCTTTTCAAAGCTTTCTTAACTTCAAAAAATTTTTTTGTATAGTGTAATTCACATTTTTCTTAGCTATGTTATTAAAACCCTCAATATATTGACTATGTTGATTATCAAGAAGATTCTAAAAATAACTTCTTCATCTTTTATGGATATCCTCCTCTCATACCAAAACTCTATTCTTTTTATTTTAGATACATTTTTCTCTTTATTCTCTTTATTCTGAAAATAACTATTCTCTTTATTTTAGTTTAAATCTTGACATTTTAATTAACTTATAGTTAACCTTTTGCTCTTTCTTAGTTTTGAGTTTCTCATATATCTTCTCTAAGGATTGTGATTAAAATAAGTGAAGTAATTTACCTTATACCTTTATTCAAAGGTTTTCATGTTGGACTTTCTTTCTCTATATTATTCTTTTTCCTTTCAATATCAAATATTTGCCTCAATTGTTCAGGTCTTTGGTATGTTCTCCATAGTAATTTCATTATTCTTCATTTTGGTCTCCTAACTTCCTTTCAATTTTATTTAGATTGAATTGTAGATAACTGGAAAAAGGAATTGTAACTTAAAGATGGGAAGTGTACCAGCACAAATTCCAACTAGCTTTGGCCATGAACTCAAGGCTTGTCGGTGTTGCTACCTTATCAAAACTTATGATTAGGTCAACTCCCTCCTTTCCATTTTTCTTTCTGCTATTGTATATTTCCATGCTTCTCCTCTTTCTTTCTCTATTTGTCTATCTATCTCTAGCCAAATTTTGGTTTGAGCATCAAATCAATTTTTACTTATTTATTAATCAATATTTATTTACTTATTTATTATTAATTTTTCATAATTTCAAACAAGAGATTTGATTTTACTACAGTTCAAAGAGTCAGGATGCGAGAATGGCCCTTTCTTTAAGATGGATGAAGATCATGAGTGTGTCCTAACTTTAATGGCTTTTTTTACTTCTTTATTTTCATTATCTTGTTATGCAAACTTTTATTCTACTATTGAACTTTTATGGCTAAGCATTTTGTTTTCTTGCATGTTTCTAGTTGCATAAAGGCCAAGTCTTCTTTTACTATAAATTTGGAGCTCAATGCAATTTGGTTTTTATACTACCTATGATTTCTATATTGCGACTGGCATCTTAGGATAATTTTTGTCATGGATCCAAGTAGAAGCTGAGCTGGTCACTGGTTGAGAATTTGTATATCACTTACAACTTTCTCTTGCTTTCTTAGTTCTATTTCATTTTCTATCCTCTTAGTTTGAGATGCATGAAGCTAGTTATGGTTCATTTTTCTACCTTCTTTCTATATGTCATGCACATATATGCATGGATAATTATTATTTCTATCATACGCTGCTTGTTTTTAGGCTTACTGCTAAGGCAAATATGCATACTATTTGCTAGTTATAAAAATTGAAAATGTTTAATTTTAAGGTCAATATGTGCTAAAATATATCATCTTTCACTGTATTTTATTTTCTCCTCTAATCTAATAGTCTAATAATCACATCATCCACCCTTATCTGTTATTTTCTACAATTGTAAAGAATAGTAGCACCATTTTATTAATCCTGGATATCCTGGATGGACTATATAGCTAAGGACTCACCCAAAGGCAAAGATCCACACCAAATTTAAGCTTTCAAGGGCATATTTTGATGCCTGAGTAAATAGTGGGTACTTTGCACTTGAATGTTGTTTCCCTCTTGGAACAATGATATGTTTGTCTTCTTGATGTGTTGAGCCTATATATGTATGATTTTGCAGGAAGATCTGCTCATAATGTTATACTCTTACCGTCTTTAAGGCATTGCCAGAGGACTTATAGGTTTGTATCTTTGTACTAGTGGAACTTTATATAATTTATAATGGTTTTCCACTTAATAATTTTATTATGTAATTGATTTATGATAAGTGTTAGGAATACAAGAACTCAAAAATATTTATATGGGTTGACATGATGTGAATAATAAAATAAATAATAAAATATAAATTGAGAAAAATAAAAGAGTAAACCCGAAAATAAAAGAGCAAATAAAAAATTTAACGTGGTCCAGCATAAGCCTACATCCACAAGCGAAGAATAGTAAAATTTACTAAAAACTAAAAAGATATAAGAAACAAAAGGGAACACTAAAACCCTTAACCCAGTTACACCCAAAAACCTTAATCTCACGAAATTACAAATCACACTATGAGCATAAAGCAAAAATTACAAGATTGCCACAAAAATAGCTTCGCCCAAATAGTTATATCTTGAGACTATATACAGGAGTGCCTTACTTGAATAGGAATAATACAAATCATATTTAAGAAGGATTTCTAATTACTTGGTCAAAAGGAATTGGAAGTTTTATCAAACAAATCTTCTTAAATAAGATCAAATTAGAAAAATAAAATTTCATTAAAAAAAAACTAATTTCAATAAAGAAATTCATCTTCCAAAATAAGAGTAATTAGAAATAATAAAACTTCTTAAATAATTCAAAGTCATCCCGACAATTCTCCACCTTAACTTTGAATTATCTTGTACCAAAATCAAAATTTTGCTCACCTTCTCCAAAACAAGCTAGCAACTTAATTTTCACAAATACCAACCAAGCCTAAACAAAGCTTGAACTTGCTTAACAAGAGAGGCTTAATCATAACACTAATAGAATTCAAACTTCTCATGGATGATGAATTTGTAGATAAACCCACACTGTTATAACCTTGCACCACATACAATCTACCAACTTGTTTAGCCTTCATCAGAATGCGGGCACCTTTAAAAAATCTCAAAATTCTTCCTCCCTCGGTAAATTTGCAACCAATATTATCTAAAGCAGACAACAAAATAAAATTCTTTTTTATATCAGGAATATGTCGAACCTAAGTAAGAGTTCTAACTATGCCCTCATGCATTCTAATTTTAACAGTATCAATACCAGCAATTTTACATAGATGATTACTACTCATTAAAATAGCTCCACCATCAATTGGTTTGTCAGAAGAAAACCAATTCATATTGACACATATGTGGAATGAGAAACCAGATTCCAAAAACTATTCTCCATTGATTTTGGCACTTTCTTCAGACACAGCGTAGACATCACTATAAAAATCATCTTGTGCAACACTGACTTCAACATAATTATTTTCTTGAGTCTTTTCTTTATTTTTATTTTGTAGCTTAAGACAATTTGCTTTAATATGCCCTTTCTTTTTACAGAAATTACAAGTCAAATTACTGTGTTTATTTCTAATAACTAAAATTTCTCTTATAGCATTTTTATCAAACCAAAGCCCCTTATCAACAAGGTTCTTGGCAAACAATGCTTCCTTAACCTCCTCAATAGTCAAAGTTTTTCTACTATGAATTAGAGTTTCTCTAATATTTCTAAAAGATGGAGGCAATGACCTTAATAACATTAGTGCTTTGTCTTTCTCATCATACATAAAGTCTAAATTTTCTAAATATACGAGAATAGAATTAAATTCATTAATATGGAATTTCAAAGATGTACCTTCTACCATGTTGAGCATGTGCATGCAATGCTTCACAACTAATTTGCTAGTGATATTTTTCTTCATATACAACAACTCCAATTTTTTCTTTAAGTTTTTGGCAAATTTCTTTTGAATGACTTCGAACAAAATCTCATTAGACAAACATAATTGAATGGTAGCTACTGCCTTTTCCTTCAAATATTGCTTCTGCTCATCAATCAATTTTTCAAGCAATTTATCTTTGCCTAATATTACTTTATGCAATCTGATATGAGTCAAAATCACTTTCATCTTGACCTGCCAACGGATAAAGTTAATATTATGATCATATTTCTCAATTTTAAATTTTGTTTTCGCTGTAATTAACCCAAAAATAAATATTAATCAATGAACAAGTCTCTGATACCACTTGTTAGGAATGCAAGACCTCAAAAATATTTATATGGGGTGACTTGATGTGAATAACAAAATAAATAATGAAATATAAATTGAGAAAAAATAAAATAGCAAACCAAAAATAAAAGAGTAAACAAAAATTTAACGTGGTTCAGCGTAAGCCTACATCCACGAGTGAAGAAGAGCAAAATTTACTAAAAACTGAAAAAGTAAAAGAAACAAAAGGGAACACTCAAACCCATAACCCAATTATACTCAAAAGCCTCACATAATCTCACAGAATTACAAATCACACTATGAGCATAAAACAAAAATTACAAGATAGCCACAAAAATTGCTTCACCCAAATAGCTACATCTGGAGACTATATATATAGGAGTGCTTGACTTGAATAGGAAGAATACAAATCATATTTAAGAATGATTTTTAATTATTTGGTCAAAAGGAATTGAAAATCTTATCAAACAAATCTTCTTAAATAATATTAAATTAGAAAAATAAACTTTCAATAAAAAACTAATTCTAATAAAGAAATTTATCTTTTAAAATAAGATTAATTAGGAATAATAAAACTTCTTAAATAATTTAAAGTAACCCCACCAATAACAATTCCACTTAATGGTTAGGAGGATTTTTTTTTTTTTTTGCACTTGCTTTTGCATGCTAAGCATATATTCATATCATCCGTCTGTATTAGCTGCCTTTTAAATGTGACATATTGTACTTGATATGTTATTTTATAGCCAGAAAAAAAAGTACAAACCTACTTGTTTTTTATTGAATAGGAGTGGTGTTTGTACAAAGTTGGAATGTTGCTTGTTAATTTATTAGTATTTTGCAGATGTGTGGAACTTGAAAATTGCAGGGGTCCAGAGAATTTTGTCATACTACTAAGTTTAGTACTATACAGAATACACTTGTTTTGCACCATATAGTCTAATTTTATGTCACGATGTTTACTGCATATTTTGATGGTGTTACTCCATTCAGCAGCGGATCGTTCCTTTTATAACCACCCAACCTCCCTGTTCTTCCTCTTTTCTCTAGGAAGAAATTCGAATATGATTTGGATTTTATTCTACATGACCACTGAAGTTATAAATCCATCTCTTTTGTTGGAGCTAATGGATTAGGCTCTAGTGGCACGATACACATGGTGTCTTTTTGGCTGCTAAGCATTTTTTCTGCGGCTACATTCATGATGGTGGATGGGCAAAGTCACTTTCATTAGAAGCAGGGCACTTCTATTTTTAAAAAAATATATATTTATTAAAATTTTTATAATTGTTTATTTATTTTCTTTTAAAATTTTAGTTTGCCTTCATTGTATTGTAATTTATAGAAAAAGTTAAAAAAATAAATTTTAATAAATTACTTTTTTCTAAACAAATAAGTTTCTTTTTAAAATAAATTGAAAAAAACTACTATTCAAAAATAAAAAAATTAAGAAAAATAAATAAACTTGTTGACCAAATTAATTTGAACTCATTTAATAAATCAATAAATTAATGATAAATTGAAAATAAGATTTGAATCTTGTTTTTTAAATTCATTTTTATAAAAAATAAATTTCTCTCGTTGCTTTTGATTTTTGATTTTATTATTTTTATTTTTAATATTATGTAATGATTATTATTTCAATTATTTTTAAAAAATTATATTTATAATTCAATACTTTTTTATTTTATTTCTTCTATGAATCATTACATAAATTTAGAAGTTTATGCATATATATTAATATTTTTTTATAAATAACAATGGTTTATTAATAGATTAATAAATTTATAAAATGGTGGCTATACGAAAGATACAATAAGCATTGAAATAAAAATAAAGAGAGAGAATTAAAAATCAAAGCCGAGACTTTGATTTTATCTGCAGATGAATGTGTACAATATATTCGGCTAAAACGCATATAAGTTGATCAGTTGGCACAGTAGGAAATGCAGCTTTGTGAGACTAATGGGTTGTCTTAAGGGAATGTCCATAAGGTTATTTGTGTGAGCTTCCCTGGTTAGTAACAATATCCATTACTGGAGTTCAAAATTTTGATTGTGATTAGACAATGAATCACTACAGAGCTGTCATTTCATGCGTGCATCTTGTCATTCTAATATTGCCTAAGTCACTGAGAAGAGCAGATTGCCTTTCCGTCTTTTCTTCATTTGCTTCATTTCTGCAAAGGATACCTTGAACTTACATATGTGCATATATATTAGGAAAGCATAGAACACAACTGTAATATCCTATAATAATAATAATAATAATAATAATGATGATGATAATTGTAATAAAATATTTGATTGGTATGATAATAATGAAAAAAAAGGAAAAACATAATAATTAAATGTTGAATCATGAATGATAGTGGGAGACAAAAAGTAATAAATAAATAAAATAATAATATTAATAATAATAATAATTAGTAACAAAACAAATATTTTTATAATTAAAGTTAAACTATTAATAGTAATAATTATTATTAACAAACAAAAATAAATAAATAAAATAAAGTTAGAATATATTTTTATTAGTGGGAATAATTATTTGAATTGTTGGTGGAAACAATAATTATTAAAAGCCTAAAATATCGCTAAAGGATGTCTGAAAAAGAAAGTTTTAAGGTGTTAAAAAAAATTAAAGCTGGAAATAATATTAAGAGAAAGTGGTTCGTGTGCAGAGAAAGGAGGAAAGAAAGTTTGAGTTATTAATTCAAACACAGTGACAGAGACAGAGCAAGAGAAGGAGGGAGGAAAAGAGAGTGGCTGTCCGACTTTTAAGCTTCATTTGTTGCCTATCGGTCATCTTCAATCAACATGCGCTAGCCATCAAGAAAAACAACTCGACGAATTTTCTAACATCATCTAAACTGTCATAAACGACCACTAGATCAAGCCACACATACCGTCCGAACAGATAATTGAAGCTTTTACCGGTGTGACTTTTGGATTAATTTTTGGATTTTTTTTTCAGCAACTCGGATATTTTTAGAACTCACTCTTCATAAACTTGATATCTCATTTGCTAATTATGGATGAGTTTTGAAAATTTATATTTTTATATATATTAAAACTAAAAATTAAATATTAATTAAAATTAATTAATTTTAATTAATAAATAAATTAAATTTTAAAATAAAATTTATATGTAATATATTATGATTTATTTGGAAATAATTAAAAGAAAATAAATTCTGAAAAAAAATATATATATATACAAATAGTGGTAATAAATAATGGTTAATCCAAAGAAAATTAGTTAAAATTTATGAAATTAGTAAATTAGAAATTATAATTTTGGTTAATTAATGATGCTTAAAAGAAAATTTAGAACAAAATGATAATTAATAGGTAGTAAATACATGAATAATTTAAAATGAAATATTAATATAAAGTATAATCAAAATAAATTAAATATTTGAGTTATAAATATTTATTAGTAAATTATAAAATAAATTATTTATATTATATATATACACATTGAATTAAGAATCTATAAATTGATAATTTATTGTCAGAATTTAAATTTAACATTTAATTATACTTAAGAAATTTTATTAATATATATAGTTGTTTATTAATTGATTAATTATTTATAATTAGAATAAAAATAAGTATGTATATGTATATTAACTTTAGAATATAATATTTATGGTTAAAACAAATTAAGTTTTTGGACTATAAATTTTTATTTATTGATTACAGAATAAATAAATTGTATTTTAAATATAAGGATATGAATAAATATATGTATGAGATTAATAAATTAATTGAAAAATAATAAATTAATGGTTTATTAATTAAGTTATATTAAATATTATTATTAAATTATTATTTATATAAAAAAATTATCTACAAATTAAATTAAATTAATTAAATTATTTATAAATTAAATTGAGTCAGTAAATTACTAAATAACCAAAATTTGTGATAAACATATTTGTTAAATTAAATATTCTATTGACAAATAAATATATTTATTAAATTATTATTATCTTTATTTAAGAATGAATAATAATAATTGACAAGTTATAATTAATATTAAGTAGTAATTAAATATTAATAATATTATTATTATTATAGTACAAAGTATTATTATTAAATTAACCATAAATTTATTATAATTATTATTAATAGTAATTATCAATTTTATAATTATTGTTATTATTATTTTTTACTACTATAACTACTATTACTAATATATTATATTTATTGCTTTCAAGTTTATTATAGGTTTATTTCAATTGCTAGTATTATTAATATTATTACTGTTAAATTTAATATAAATTATTATGGTTCAATTAAAGATAGTTAAATAATTATATTAAATAATAAAAAATTAATTATATAATGCTAATATCTAAGTAAATATTATTATTATCAATAATGTTATTAATAATGTCATTATTATTAATATTTTAAAAGTATAATAAAATTTAAATAGAATGATATTATTGTTATTTTAATAATTTTTTATTTTAGTATATTATTATAATTATTATTATAAACACAAACTTATTTTGAAAACTAGGTCAAATAAATTTTAAATATGTCTATGAATTAATTTATTTTCATTGAAAATAAATATAAGATTGTATTTTCTTAAAATACCTACAATTGAATTAATTAACTAATAATATAAATATTGTCATAATAATTATTCTTAAACTATTAAAATAATTGAACTAAATTAATATAACTTAATTGTATGTTGAAATATTATAAATACTTAATAAATTTAAACATTTAAATTATATTAAGTTATTAAAAATATTATTGAAAATTTTGATGAATAAGTAGCTTAATAAATTGAGAGAAAACTCATTGGAGTATTATTTAAAATTTTGGAAACGAGTAAATTATGCCAAAATTTCGTCAAAAATTTGCTAAAATTTTAAGAATCGTCTTCATATTTTCTTTCCATGTCATTCACCTCACAGTAATTGATAATCCTAGATTATACTTTAGTAAATTATTACTTTATATCACTTTAGGTGATGATTCAATAGCAATTGTATAACATGGAGGTGATCCGATTGATTAAATAAATTAAGCTATTAATCAAGATGAGTAAATAATCATATAACATCGGCATTTTATTAAATTATATATATATTGTTAAAATTGTTTTATGAATGAAAGTAAGTTTATAAAGGAATTTGAAAAGTTAAAATATTATTTATAAATATATTTAAAATGAAACAAATAATGGTATGTTGATGTTTGAATTATGGTATGATAATTATTTATTAATATAACCGAATAAATTATCTAAATACACTTATTATATGTTTTCTAATATAGACACATGTGATGATGGTATATTAAAGAAATTAACGAATTATGATTATAATACTGTCTTTAGGACAACATTTGATATATATATATATATATATATTGAGGTGTATATTAGGTGATTATCTTTTAGGGCAGCTCTGCACATGTGTGTGACTATGATGATTTGCTCTTGGGCTGTTAGCGTTATCATTATGCTCAAGATATTAGGATTTGCCCTTCGGTTGCAGTAAATATATGTTTATTTGCGCCTAAAGTGTTATGCAATCTATGGACTATATATTTTGAATATATAAAAGTATATGTTTAATTTTATGAAGAATATTATGAAATTATTTAGTAGCATTATGTTATTAAAAAAAATAGGATATTTATGCAGCTGTATGAATTTTATACTATTAAGTATATGTGAAAAATCTTATTTGTTTCTCTTTTGTTACATAATTATCTTCTCACTAAATAGTTGTACTCATCTCTTAATATATTAATGTTTTCAGATGCTCTTGGAGCATAAGTTTTTACTTTTTTTTTATTTTTATCTACGTGTAGAAAATGTTGGGCCAATATTTTAGTATTTGTCAATTGATATTATTTAAGATATATTATATTGTTATGTTAAATAATAATGTATTTAAAGATATCGGTAATTGTTAGATGATAATATAGATAAGTGTATTTGAATAATATTAAGTATTTAGATTTATGAATTGATATTATCAGTAAGTTTTATATTATGATTTTTTTTAAAATAATTATAAGAGATATTATCAAATAATAAGTTAAGTCCACTCTAAAGATTAGAAAAATAGGGTATGACAACAACTTGTTTCATATATCAGAGATCTTATTATACTCTTTATGCAGTATCACCAAATGTGTCTAAGTTTTGAAAATATAATTAACATATAAATGGTTATTGACATTATTAATTTGTGGTTTTTCTAAAATATGTTTTGACCAGCAATGGCATCTCCTAAGTGCTGGAAGAGATTTATTTATACCTTGTTAATATTATTAATATTATTAGTATTTATACCTTGTTAAAATCATTATTATTATTATTATTATAAATAGAAAAAGGTATATGATTATAGAGAGTATTAAAGCCATATTGATATATTGATTACTACTATAATTAAAAAATCTAACATTAGATTTTTAGGTAATAGCTCCTTATCATATATTAATGTATATGGTTTTTTAATTAACAAGTAATTGATGTGAGTGATTTGATATATTTATTTTTTAAGAAAGAGATTATAAGTTCGATAATTATAAATGGAGTTATTACTTGTTGGAAATACTTTACCCCTTAGTAGGCCGATCAAATATAATTAGTTCTGATTTAGTAAATTCGGAGATACATATAATTTAAAAAAAATCTTTTTTTTTTCATTTAAATCTTTGTGGGATTAACAACAAATGTTAAAAAAAAAATCAATTGTTTTGTTGGAAATTGATGTCTGACACCCATATGAAAAATTATTATTGGGGTATGTTTTCCGCATTTAGTGTTGGGTATTATATATATATATATATATTTTAATTATTATTCACTGGTAAAACTTTACATTCATTATTCTTTTTAATGTTAGAAATAGAAATTATAAATTATTTAATTTTTTTTCTATTAAAAGTATTTAATTTTGTTAAAAAATTATTATTTTAATTTTTTGGTACAACTTATTTTAATTCTTCCTGTTGTTTTACGACCTATCACAGGAATTCCCATAGTAACATGAAAAGTATGAGAAAAAAACCACATAAAACCTAAATTAGATCAACTTGTCCTGATCGAAAATAACAATAATAAATAATAATGGCAAGAAAATAATACAAAACAGCTACTATTTTATTGTTTTCAACTGGAAATGGGGAAAGGAAGTTTCCTAGAAGCTTTATTGCCATCACATGACTAAAGTTCTTGCATTGTTTTGAAATTAGTATTTTGTCATTGTCATTGATGACAAAATACATTTTTATTAAAATTAATTAATTATATAAAATTACATTTTTATTAAACTCATAATTTTGTATTTTTAATCAATTAATATATATATTTTATTAATTAGTTATATAAAATTACAAATAATAAGAAGACATAAGATAATCAATCCAAAAACAAGATGGTGATTGTTTAAAAATTGTTGCATGTTTGTCATAGTTTCCCTTCAAACCAAACCGCCCAATTTCTATGACATTTTCTGAACAAATAAAATTTATTTTACTATAAATAAACCATATGTGAACAGTAAACTCTTGATTAATAGGTTAGACATTTTTGTATCATTCACATGTGAATAATCTATATTTCAGAATACCCTTTTTTTTATCTTTTCTAGCACACTCAATATATTATTTATTGAAGAATGCTAGCGCACCCAACTCAATTTTCTCACTTTATTTAAGGATTTTTAAAATTAAAATAATTTGGAGGTGTAAAATTCATATATTTTATATTAAAAAAAATAAAAATCTTCTAACAAGTGCCCCAGAACATTGGTTGAAAGATACATATAATCCAAGCGAACACTTATATAATTTATTTATATTATTTAATTATAAATATAATCAACGTTTGAATAATAAACTCATATTTAATTCTTTCTCTAATACTTAAAAAAATTATATGATTCAAGTTATATTAAATAAATAAATTTAAAGATAAATTAAATAATAGAAAAAGTAATGATTTTTGTAATTTTTCAATTCAGATGTGAATGTGGATTTGCATAGAGGAGTTTGATTTATTGCTGGTTCAGGAATATGATGACCTTGACTCCTATTTAAGCATGAGAAATTCTTATTCATACATCTGATCAATAAAAAAGTGATTATAGGAAAAAATAAATAATGTTATTGCTGGGTGCATGTATGGTCTAAGTATTTTTCTTTAAGCATACCTTCCCTAGTTGGAAAGAACAAAAAAAAGAGGTTCATGGATTTATCAAATATAGAATATGGCAGTGTCAAGCAAAAATTGCTCTCAAAGGCTGGAAAGGAAATTTGGTTATCCCCAATTTTTTTTATGACTATCTTCCTCATTCTACCTACTCTTTGTTCAGAATTGGAGAAATGATGAATTTTTTTTGTGGGATAATGGTGGTAGAGGCAGTAGAGGTATTAACTAACCAGCAAGAGATAAACTCAGTCCACAAAAGAAATTTGGTTATTATTTAGGTTTTAGAGATCTTCATTACTTCAATTTAGCAATGTTGGGAAGCTTAGACGAAACTCTTAACGTGTCTGGATGCTTTGGTTACTAAGATTTGAAGGCTCTCTATTTATATTGTTCTTTCTTGGATGTTCCTATTGATACTAGTCCTAGCTATGCTTGGAATAGTGCATGAGCGACAAAGGATCTTGTTAGAAAAGGTTACTCTATATGGGTGGAGACTGGTTCTTTTGTTTCTATTTGGAGAGATCCATGGTTGCCTGATCCCTCAAATCCATATATGTGTTTAGTTCCTATGGATACTATGCAAGGTGCAACGTTTTTGGATCTTATTATACAACGACCTCTGATTGGAACATTAATCCAATTAATTCTATTTTTTATCAAATGGATTGTAATTTAATTTACCAAATTCCCTTTAGTGTACGAAGATCGTTGGATGATGCTCTTTGATTTTTGGAACAAATGGTATTTATTCTGTCAAAAGGGCGTATAAGATAGTTTGTGAAAACCCAGGAACAAATTTCTAGGGCTAATCAAGTTTGTTGGAAGAAATTATGGTAGCTGAATGTTCCACCTAAGGTGACGTCTTTTGTTTGGAGAGCATGTAAAGAGGTGCTCCCTAAAGCAGATAAGCTCCTTAGTAAATACTTTGATATTTCTCCTTTGTGTCCGTGTGTAATGAAGCTCCATAATTGATTTTTTATGTGCTGGTGAAGTGTAAGTTGGCACAGGAGTGTTGAGTCTTATCGCGATAGCTTGTTGCTTCAGATGGATTTGAATCCTTTAAGTCTTGGTTGGCTTTTTTATTTCTAAATTTGTCTAATTGATCTATGTGGTGGTCTGGTTCCTTTGGCTTAATCATACTGTTAAGTTCTAGAATGACTTTTTTGTTTCAATATTGGGCAAGTGGTTGGGAGATCAGCATCTCTGGTTTGTGTATATTTGCAATCACATGAGACTAGCAGTAAGCCCAATCAACAGCAGGAACCTCGACTTTGCAGGAGATTGAATATAATACCTCAACCCAATATGATTATTTTATTGACTAAACTTAGTGAACAAAACCCTAAAAAAAATTTAGGGAAAATGGCGAACACCTTAGTAGAATCACGAGTTAGAAAATGAGAACATATGACATGTAAATTGGTAAATTGAGACTTTGGACTAAGGATACCAAAGTGCCCTTAGCCAAAAGGGGAATTCAAGATTTAATAGGATTACTACAAGTAAAAAAGAAATAATGTTAATTCGCTATAAAACCATAAGAATTAAAATGAACAATGATAGTTCACAATAAAATTATAACAATTAAAATGAGAAATAAATGAATTAAATGATAAGTTATAGTAATTAGAGGAAAAATAAACAAGATAAACTATAAAAATTGAGGGGAATATAATTGCTAGTGTAATGTGTGATATGCAAAAGTTCCCAAGAGAAGAATACAAGAAAAAAAAAAGAGAATTTTGAGTTTAGGGTTTCGGGTAGTGAATTGTAATCTTGGTTAGGGGGGCAATATGTGATATTAAAAGAAATCAGATGGAAATTAAAAAAAAAAAAAAGACATAATGTTGGTAGAGTAAGTTTAAGAGGGGAAATAGAATACAATAAGAGATGGATAACCGTACAATTGAATGAAGACACCTATCTAAGTTTACTAAGCTAAAAACTACACAAATAACACACACATTTGCATAATTAGAAACAAAAGCGGAATGATTAGCTTAAAATTACGTATACGTTTATTATGGTTTTTGTTTTTTGGTTACTACTTTTTTAAAGGAAAAAAAATAAAAATACATTTAATAATATTACCGAGTTTTAAATTTTTTTTATTAGATAAAAAATGATTTCGGATAAATATAAAATTCATAAAATATGAGTTTTAGAATTTTAATTTTGAAAAAAGATTTATATTAATAAATTTTCTCTCTGTTTTTTTTTTGATGTTCTGCATATATTGTTTTGCTCTTTTTTATTTTTTTAAAAATCTAATTGTAAAATTAGAAGTTTATCTATTTTAAGTTTCACTTTTTTTAATAATTTTATTTTAATAATTATCTATGATATCTAATTAATATTATGATTTATTATTAAAATAAATTGCATAAAACAGGTTTAAAAACTAAAATATTTTTTGATTTTAAAAAATAAAAAACTTACAACATAAAACGAACATGGCCTACAATAAACACTTGTTGTAAACGAACATGGCCTACAATAAACACTCGTTAGATGATGGCATTAAGAAATCCTTAAGTTGCCAAGTGTTATGGTGAATCATCTTTCACTAAGCTTAGTGGCAATGAAACCTTGGCCATCTACTCTAAATCAAAAGAATAGAAAGAAGAGAGGAAGAGCTCTCTTCATCATTTTGGTTAACCAAAACCGCGCGAAGGAAGCTAAAAAAAAATCTCTTCTTCTATTTCATAAACGTAAGTAAATCGAGAGCATGGAGAGGTGATTGATTGAGCTGTGTTCAAAGAATAGGGAAAAGAAGCTTAACTTTTGGTGACTTAAAAGCAAACTGAATATCGAAGGTAAGAAGAACAATTTGAATTTCAGTTGAGCTACAGTTTCTTTTAAAACATTTAACGATTCATAGAAAGGAGGAAATTTAGACGAGCTTTTGATTAATTAAAAGAACAACAGTGAAAAACAACTGCGATCGAACTAATATAAGATTTTCTTGATGGGAACTAATAAACACAAGTGAAACATGAATTGTGTTTAAGAGGAAATAATTAGATTGTTTGAACAAACAATCAAGCCGGAAATAGGAGTTGTGGTGTCCCATTCAAGTGTGGGATCTACTAATAATAATAATAAAAAAAAAGAAGGTTAATTGATGGTTAGCTGAAAAATATTGAAAAACAAATACAATAAAGTTTTTTTAGTCTTTTTTGAAGTTTGGCACCGTTTTTGTACAAGACACATGGAGGAAATATCTATAAATAGGCATTCCTTCTTTAGTTTTAAATACACTATTGGAAAAGAAAATTTTAGAGGAAAGAGAGAAAAATATTATGAGATAATATTTTTTTTTGTGATAAAATAGGAAGTTTTTATTTTTAATGTTTTGAAAAATAATTACCACTGTTTTGAATTTATATCGAATTTATATCATTTGTGAGTATTGTACTTCTAGAATATATTTCTAAAAAAATTTCTCTTGTAATCCTAATATTTATTAGAAGAAAAATTATTCGAAATTTATCCCTTCGGCGTAGTCCAAATTAAATGGTGAACCACGTTAAATATCTGGTGTGTTATTTTTGTCTCAATTTTATAGCTATTATCAAGTATAGTTATTTTATTTTATTGCACTATTAATTATCTGAATAAAATTATATCTAAAAAGACTGAGTTTTAAGTGGGACTGTCTATGATCCTCCAACCTTTTCTGAAAAATTTCTTGGTATTTATTTTTAGTACAATATTTTATACACCATTTACTTGTATAATAGCAAGTAATTGGTGTGTTACTAATACTCGTTGTCCAACATGTATCAGGGTCTGGTTGACTATTATCTGTGCAATTTGAAATTGAAGAGTCCAACAGTATATTTAAATTAACTTCTTTAAATTATTCCATTTGAAAGCCTATAATGAAAGATTTTTTTTATCTGCAAAGATCTTTATAATCCTATTGAAGGGATAATGGCAATCCAGCAAATAAATTCGACCATGATTGCGAGAAAATGAATAGAAAGTCTATGGGAATAATTAGGCAATTGATAGATAATAGTGTTAATCATCATATGGCTCGGGAGAATAATGCCGAGGTTTTATGAAAAAAAATTACCAATTTGTACAAAAAAAAAATTTCCACAATAAGATTTTTCTTGATAGAAAATTTGTCTATATGAGATTTAAAGATGGAAGGAGTATGGCTGAACACTTGAGCTATTTTAAAGATATTATAAATAGCTTAACCAATCTAGAAGTTATATTGTCTGATGAACTACAGGCTTATTTGCTTCTTGGTACTTTACAGAACAATTAGGAGACTTTAATAGTTGCCTTGAATAATTAGGCTCTTGAGGGAAAATTATCTATGGATGTTGTATGTGAAAGTTTATCAAATGAAGAAATTAGGAAAAAAGGTCAAGGCTCTTCTGCCCACTCAGAAGCACTAGTTACTGAAAGACATGGTAGAAGCAGAACTAGATAGTTTTAAAATGCAGATAAGCAGTCAAATAATCGTGACAAGCCAAGGAAAAGATCCAAATCGAGGAAAGGTATCACTCGCTATCACTAACTACAAGAAATTTAATAAATAATGATGCTTAAAATCATCATATAAACTTGTATTTTCATCTTGAAGATTCACTGTAACCTCGTAATACTTTGTATATATGACAAAATTTAATTTTGTCACTATAATTTTAATTTTTAATTACAAAATTATATCATAGTAATAAATTATATTACTTTTAGTGACGCTAGTTTTATCGTAATTTGTATTATTAATTTATCATTTAATATTGTATTTTGTCATTCAAAATGAGATTAAATATGACAATATTATTTGCGTTAACAATAAATTTTTATTTGATGACAATAATATTTGTGTCATTATATATGATAATGCATAGCGATAGAATTATCATCATAATTATAATATAATATTTGTCATTTAATGTTATATTTTGTTATTAAAAATGAGATTAAATATGATAGTACTATTTGTATCATTAATAAATTTTTAATTGGTGACAACAATATTTATGTCATAATATTTGATAAGATATAACGATAAAATTATTGTCATAATTATAATATAATAGTTTTCATTTAATGTTGTACATTGTCATTAAATGTGAGATTAAATATGATAATATAATTTTCGTCAACAATAAATTTTTATTTGGTGATGATAATATATATATCATGATATATGATAATATTTAGCAACAGCATTATCGTCATAATTATAGTATAATATTTATCATTTGATATTATAGTCATTATTAAAAATAAGGGTAAATATGACATCATCATTTTCGTCGATAATAAATTTTTATTTGGTGACAACATATGTGCTATGATATATGATATATGTTAATATATATAGTGACAAAACTATCATTATAAATATAATGCAAAATTTTTTATTTAATATTATAAATTTTCATTAAATGACGAAAAAATTATTTCGTCACAAAAGCTTATTCTTTTAGTTACAAAATTATAGTATTATTAGAGTTTTAATAATATTAGTAACATATATATTTTCACAATGATTTTATCATAGAATGATATATTTTATCACAAAAAGTAAAACATAACAAAATTATAAATCATCACTAATTCCTTAATATGACAAAAATATTATTGTAATTAGATCCATAATAAATCATTTGAGCAATCTAAAAAAATAAAATGTTATATATTAACTAAAACAAATTATCGTTTATCACAAAATACCAGTTTACTAAACCAAAATCCAGAATTTAACCAATAAAAGAAGCCTCAAAAGAGGAACATGCTAAGATCCCTCTAGCAAATATATATTTTTATTAGAACTTACATATTGTATTATTGTCAACGATCTATAGAATCTGTAATTCAACAAGAATCTATCATTAGTAGCAATTAAGGAAAAATAAATTGAACAATGAGTCACCATAACAAATATCTTATCCCAAACATAGGAGATACATTCGATTCCTCAAGTGAACCAAGAGTTAAGTATTCATGAAAATGTTAATATTTCTACTACTACTACTTATTATTTGTGTTCTTTTTATAAAAATATTTACAGTAGAAGATCAATATCTACAGCCCCATTAACCAAAACACTAACCATCCATATACATACTAGCAATATACATCAATAGAAGAATAGGCAATATAGCAACATAACTAGAACATAACCATAAGCAATCATCAAAAAAGGTATTGTAGAAGAGACCAACAAGACAGATATACACTTCACTTATTTATTTCATATAACAAATATGAACTTCACTTATTTCTTACAACTACACTATTAATACCAAGACCCATTCTACACTTCTTAAAACTAAATTCGCATTGCAATTCTTTATACTAAGAATTAGTTAGCACATAACATGGAATAATGCATTTTCATTTTGAATCTCACAAAAAGCTTTTAACCTTAGCAAAAATTACTATACAAGAGACCAACAAGATAGATCATATTTTAATTCTAACAGCTGCAATAATTGCAGAAAGCAGCAGCCATGAAGAACTTGAAGGACTGCAAACCCTAGTAACATTATCCAATAACTAAAGAATATGATCTAGCATACCAACACCTGTTATGCCACATTCATTATGGTATATTTTCACCCTAGAACGCAGACAATTAAAGAACCATTTAGCCATACATGACAACCAATAAGAGAAATATTAAAATCACAAGATAATTTCCTCTAGGATCTCTTGATAGTACAACAACTAACCTATAAAAATCAAACATACAGCATGAGTTGGGAAAAAAAAAGGAAAAAAATGTTTTTTAATACCTTCATACATACATGTAATTTTTTTGTGCATTTTTTTTTAAATTTCATGACCATTCTTTTTTGGTCATATTTCATGTCCATTTGAGGCTTATAAATTATAGTTTTGGTAAGTAGAAAAGTCAATACAATTAATTAAAATTACTAAAACCTCGATTAGTAAGAGAAGTTCAATTACTAAAACAAATTAAATAATGCATATTTGCATAGTGGGCCCATTTCACTTTTTTCATAAGTACAGTATGGTAGGTTCAGGCATTTCATGCCATTCGTGTTAATGCTAAAGAGAATAAGAACAAGAATAACCAAGCAGCAGCAGAGTTAGATTTTCTTCTGCCAGCAATTCGACAATTTTGAGAGAAGGTCTTTTGTGCATACTGATTGGTGCTTGCACAGATTCTTTCATCGTGGCAGTAAACTGATTGTATTGACCCAAAAAAAAAATAAATGAAATGAAACTAACAACAAATAATCCTCAATATCAAAATGTGAAAATAATAAAGTTGATATTGCTAGGACTACATACATATGGACAACTTAAATCTAATATGGTGAAAAAATAATATTAGAATAATATGTTTAACCTAGACTCTTCCAAAAGTAAGATAATAAATATAGATTCTTACAGCCAACACACAATTAACAAGTGCTTTTAATTAGTGTAATCAATTATATAAATATACCAACAATTAACAAGTGCTTTTAATTAGTGTAATCAATTATATAAATATACCAACGCATCTAAAGCATAGAGGCAGGTTCTCAGCAAGTTTCAATGCGTATGTTGATTTTTTGAACAGGTCCTGCTTATAAGTAATTTAACCACCAACCATTAATCGTCTATATTAGAAGGAATCTCTAGAAATAAGGAAGCTGATTTTCTTGATTTACAGATCCTTGTTAATCTAACTTTGTAGTATTAGAGGAGACAACCTAAAATAAAATCTATATGGAAATACTTTTTTTTTTTTTGAGATAATGTGAAAAGACTTAATAATTCAACAGAGAACAATTATAGATATCACTATTAACACAGCGCATATTATGAAAAAGTAGAAGCATATAATTTTTGCACAAATAAAAAAAAATCTAAATAAAAAAACTCAAAAACTAATTATCTTTCATTCACCCAAACGAGTATAATTACATATATGTATATGAACAAATTAACAAACCTTAATTTCTAAGCACAGAGAATCAAAAATTTCTTCTCAAACTAGCCTTCCGTTTCTCCTAGGTGTTTTCTCTTTTGGATTTTAGATGAACAATTGAATTATATCTCTCTATATAATCAAAACACCAAAAGAAAAACAATTCTCCTTTCAGTTTTGAAAAAGGATAGAAATTAAAAAAGATAGAAATTAATCTAATATGGGTCTCTTTTCTTTTTCCCACCTTTTCTCCCGCTGCGCTTTTTAAATAATAATAATAATAATAATAATAATAATAATAATAATAATAATAATAATAATAGTGTATAATAATAATAATAATATTATTATTATTATTATTATTATACACTAATCTCATCTTCCGTACCATTATAGGCTTCAAGAAGAATACATTTGTCCCCATGAATGTGAAACCAGTAACAAAGCTAAATTTCTAAATCAAACACTGGGAATTAAGCATACAAAGTCAAGATTTCACTTTATTGCTCTGTAAATTTTTAATTAAATGACATTGTGTCCTTTGGCACCTGCAAATTGCAATTGGGATCCAACAATATTGCCATGATTTTGGTAAACAAGCAAGATGAGCGAGATAAAAAAAATAAAAATAAAAATTGGATCATTAAAGAGAGACATGAGTGTTGAAAATTAAACTTGCTATTTTTTAATAATTTGTTTTTAACAAATTGTTCTTTTGTTAATAATAATGGGTTATTAATTATTTGTAATCAAAAGTCGTTCATTAAAATAGTAGTTTCTTGTTTTAGCTTTCTAATTTTGTAATTATTGTGTAGTGAGTTTGTCTCATTAGCAATGTTATTAAAAGCCGTGCAATTTTCTCCTTCATTAAAATATTTTGTTTTTAGTTTTCCATGCTTGTAATGAGTTTGTCTCATTAGCAATTTTCTCAAACATCTCATCATTCAAGCTTTGATGAATGATAGTTAGTACACATTGATCATTCTTTCTTTCTTTCTCCAAAACATTCTTCGCAGCTTTTTCTAAAACAGCCACATTTTCAGGTTCCACACAACCTTTATAAACGACGTCCTAAACACTTTGAGCACTTAGGATGGCCTTCATTCGAAGTGCCCAATTTTTATAATTGAGTTTGGTGAGTTGAGGGTATTAGAAAGAAAGATTATTTGTATTTGAAGACATTTTTATGATCTAGTATCTGATACCACTTTATTGGAAATGTGGTGGATATAAACTAAATAAAAAAAAAGAAAGAAAGAAAGAGGAATTGATAAACTCAAATTTATTATATTTTTATTCGATGACTTACAACTTGTTTTCTTATGTATTTATACTACACAATAATTACAAAATTAGAAAGCTAAAATAAGAAACTACTATTTTAATGAACTAATTTTAATTACAAATAATTAATAACCCATTATTAACAACAAAAGAACAATTTGTTAAAAATAAATTATTAAAAAATAGCAATTGAAGAATCAAAGGATTTAAAAGCTATGTCTATTGATGAATTAAATGGGTCTTTATGGGCTCATGAGGAAAGAATGAATAGAGGAAAGAAAGAGCACATAGAGCACGCCTTGCAAGCAAAACTTTCACTAAATAGCAAAGGAGAAGCTGGTAAAAGTAGTAGAAGAGGCCGAGGACGAGGAAGAGGTCGAGGCCAAGAAAGAGGATATAGTCCAGGAAGAGGAAGAGATGAGCAAAATTCTTACGAGAGGAGAAATCAAAATTATTTTAGAGGTCGTGGAAGAGGAAGAGCAAGAGGCAATTTTGAGAGAAACAATAAAGCAAAGATTGATAAGACCCACATTGAATGTTATTCTTGTGGAAAGTATGGACATTACTCTTGGGAATGTCAAGTCAAGAGAGAAGAAGAGACTAAGCTTGTTATACAAGAGGAAGATTTGGAGGAGCCAACTCTATTCCTTACATTCAATGAAGATAAAAAATGTGAAAGCGGTACATGGTACTTGGATAACGGAGCAAGTAACCATATGACTGGTGATAAAAATAAATTTGTAGAACTCAACACCAATGTGATTGGAAATGTACAATTTGGCGATGAATCTAAGGTTGAGATCAAAGGCAAAGGAACAATTTTATTTGAGCTAAACAATGGAAGTCATAAACTCCTTCCTAATGTTTATTACATACCAAAAATGAAAAATAATATTTTGAGTATTGGGCAGCTAATGGAGAATGGTTGTAAAATAGTTATTGAAGATCGTTATCTTTGGCTCAGAGATAAAGAAAGAAGACTTATTGCTAAAGTTTCTATGACCAGAAACCGTATGTTCTTGTTAGATATGAAGACAAATGAAGCCATATGTTTGAAAGCTTGCATGAAAGATCCATCTTGGATATGGCATATGAGATATGGACACTTGAATTTTGAAGGACTTAAAGACTTAGGAATGAAGAAAATGGTGAAAGGAATTCCAAAAACTGGCCATCCAAGTCAATTATGTGAAGCTTGTTTACTTGGAAAGCATTCGAGAAAGAGTTTTCCGAAGTAGTCCGATTCAAGAGCTACCAAGCCACTGCAATTGATTCATGCAGATGTCTGTGGACCAATCAAACCTGAATCACTTGGTAAAAGCTCTTATTTTTTGCTTTTTATAGATGATTATTCATGGAAAACCTGGGTTTATTACTTGAAGCACAAATTTGAAGCATTTGAAGCTTTCAAAAAGTTCAAGGCCCGCATAGAAAAGGAGAGCAATTATGAGATCAAATCTTTGAGAACTGACAAAGGTGGTGAATTCACTTCTAATGAGTTTAAAGCATTTTGTGATACATATGGAATTCGTTGTCCTATAACCGTTCCTAGATCGCTACAACAAAATGGAGTTGTTGAAAGAAAGAACCGGACAATTCTTAATATGGCACAGACCATGTTAAAAAGCAAGTCGATGCCAAGAGAGTTTTGGGCAGAAGCAGTTGCATGTGCAGTCTATCTATCTAACCGTTCACCTACTAAAAGTTTGAATAAAGTGACAGCTCAAGAAGCTTGGAGTAGAAGAAAGCCAAATGTGTCACATTTACCAGCATTTGGCTTTATAACTTATGCTCAAGTTCCAGAATAAGAGAGATCAAAGCTTGATGATAGAAGCAAGAAGCTCATTTTTATTGGCTATGATGAGAACTCAAAAGACTATAAGCTTTTTGATCCAAATAATAATAAAATTTTAGTTAGCAGAGATGTTGAATTTGAAGAAAATGGAGCTTGGGACTGGAATAAACAAGAAGAAGCCATTTATGATTTTCTTCCATACTTTAATGAGGAAGAAAATCTACCACAAGAAGATCAAGGTGAAATTACAAACCCAACAACACCTGCTCTATCTCCTGCAACATCAATAGCAGCTTCCCCTTCATCAAGTTCAAGTGAAGGTCCTCGAAGATACCGTAACCTTGCAGATCTTTATGAAGAAACTGACAGAATAGATGACGAAAATTTATTATGTCCTTCAAGCTTTAAAGAAGCTGTGAAAGATAAGAGATGGGTTCAAGCGATGGAGGAAGAAATTCAAGCCATAGAAAAGAATAATACTTGCAACACTTCCAAGTGGACATCAAACAATAGGTATTAAATGGGCATATAAAATCAAGAAAAACTCAAAAGGTGATGTAGAAAGATACAAGGCGAGACTTGTTGCTAAGGGTTATAAGCAACAACAAGGCATTGATTATGATGAAGTTTTTACTCCTGTTGCTAGACTGGAGATAATTCGCCTATTACTATCACTTGCGGCGCAGAACCAGTGGAAAATCCATCAAATGTATGTGAAATCTGCATTTCTTAATGGTTATCTTGAGGAAGAGGTTTATTTTGAACAACCTATGGGTTTTGTTATTAAAAACTCTGAAGATAAGGTGTTAAGATTGAAGAAAGCTTTATATGGGTTAAAGCAAGCACCACGAGCTTGGAATAGTCGTCTTGATCAGTACTTGCAGAAGAATGGTTTCACAAGATGCAATCATGAATATGCACTCTATGTGAAAAAGGAGGAAAAATACCTATTGTTTATTTGTATCTATGTGGATGAACTTATTTTCACAGGAAACAATCAAATAATATTTGATGATTTCAAGAAGGCTATGGCTCGAGAATTTGAAATGAGTGATATGGGACTCATGTCCTATTATCTTGGAATAGAAGTCAAACAGACAAAGGATGGAATTTTTATTTCGAAAGAAGCTTATGTCACGAATTTATTGAAAAAGTTCAACATGCTGGATTGTAATCCTGTTAACACACCAATGGAGTGTGGTGTAAAACTTTCTAAGGAGGAAAAAGGAGTGCAAAAGGTTAATCCAACATTGTTTAGAAGTCTTGTTGGAAGCTTAAGGTATCTTACTTGTACTAGACTTGATATTTTATTTTTCAGTTGGACTTGTTAGTCGATTTATGGAGGATCCAACAAAAATACACATGAAAGTTGCAAAGAGAATTCTTCGTTATCTAAAAAGCACTCTTGATTATGGAATTTTTTATTCGCCTTCAAAGGAATTCAAGCTAACTAGATATTGTGATAGTGACTATGGTGGAGATATTGATGACAGAAAGAGTACAACTGGATTTATTTTCTTTTTAGCAAATAATCTAATTTCTTGGTGCTCTAAGAAACAACCAATATATAGTAACTCTTTTAACTTGTGAAGCTGAGTATGCTATTGGCACTGCTTGTGCATGACATGCAATTTGGTTAAAAATATTATTAAAGAAACTTTATTTTGAGGATAATGAGCCAGTGAAGATTAGAATGGATAATAAGTCGGCTATTGCTCTAGCAAAGAATCTTGTATTTTATGATCGAAGTAAGCATATTGAGACAAAATATCATTTTATTCGTCAGTGCATTGAGAACATGTAAGTAGAAGTGGAGTACGTAAAGTCACTTGATCAAGTTGCTGATATTTTTATGAAACCACTCAAATACGATATTTTTCAAAAGATAAAAATGATGATTGGCGCTGAAAAAATATTAAGTTTATGAAGAGATGTTGAAAATTAAACTTGCTATTTTTTAATAATTTATTTTTAATAAATTATTCTTTTGTTATTAATAATAGGTTATTAATTATTTGTAATTAAAAGTCGTTTATTAAAATAGTAGTTTCTTATTTTAGCTTTCTACTTTTTTAATTATTGTGTAGTATAAATGTATAAGAAAATAAGTTGTAAGTCGTTGAATAAAAATACAATAAATTTGAGTTTACCAGTTCCTCTTTCTTTCTTTCTTTATTTTTTTTTTTATTTTTTATTTAGTTTATATCCACCACATTTTCAACAATGAAGAGCTTTTTTGATAAGCTCTTGAACATAGTTTTCACCAAAATACCGATGAATAGCATCGTAGACTTGGCAAATGACAGTCACCGATTTTGTCTTGCTAACAGCCACTACTCGGATCCGTTGGGAGCGATGACAAACCCGTTCCGCTCCCTGTTGTCCCGTTGCAGTATTGAACAAAGCGCCGCAGCTGCCGCTCTTTCCATTGCTGCTGAAATCGGGAACCTGCTGTTGTTCTACTGCGTTAATGAAAATAGATTTGCGTTACTTCTTCTGTTACAGTAGTGTATGAGAATCTTCTAGTTTGTTTTACTTTCCTCTTTGTATATAAACACGTGATATGGTATATAGAGATTCTTTTACCTTTCATATCCTTGACTGTGTTTCTATTTAATTATCAAACATAGCTTCACTATTTTTAAAAAATAAGTAACACTGTTCCTTAAAATAAGTAAACAATCAATTATATCTCCACTGCAAATGCTTATATATATATAAGTTAGGGAAATAAAAAATATTCAGAGACTTCACATCATCAATTTTTAAAAAAAAAATATTATTTCATTTTTTAATTAATTTTTATTTAATTTTAAAAATTTATATAAAATTTAATAATTAATAATTAATAAACTAAATTAGCTTTAATAAAAAAAAATACAGGTGGTGAACCTTTGATTATTGAGCTCTAATAAAAAAAAATTTGACTCCAAATAAAGAAAAGTTGAACATTAACTAAAGAAAAATTAGATTCAATTAATATAGATTAATTAAAAACATAACTCATACAACTTTAAATTACATTTAAAATGTCTAAAAAGAAATATTTTATTAAACAAGTAAAACTCATTTATCATCTAACAAAAATAATAAAGTTATTTCTCATCTTCTACTATTTTATTTTACTAAACAAGAGAAAAAGACTATTGATGTATTTAATTTTTAGCTTTTACTACATTTATTTATAAATTAATATTTTGCTATTTTATTTTTGATGTTTAAGTTTAATATATAGACTCCAATTAGTATTTTTTTAATTAGCCACTAACTGACATAAAAATCGATATAAATATTTTATTTTGAGTTTTTATGATAAAATTTATTGTTAATTATAAATAAATTATTTTATATTTATTTATTTATTATTAATATTTTTATTTGTGTTTTGTTAAAGACACAAAATGAAATTTACCATATAATAAACTTCTTATAAATTAGGTAAAATAACAAGTATTTAAATAACTTTGAATATTGTCCTCTAATAGGATTGATTCGACTATTATTTTGTTTTCTACATTTTTTGACTTTTTTTTTATGGGCTTTAGAAGAAACAAGATTCAACACAGTAGGCTGAGCATGAATAGAAGCATGAATGGACTTAGAAATATTCTACTTTTCTTTAAATTTTTTTTGAAAAAATTGTAATATGCCACTTTTAATTTTTTTTTTTGAAATATCTCATTATTCTAATATATTTTTATTATATCAAATATGTATTAAATAAATGGTCAATAAATTAGTGATAATAAATGATCTTAGTACTGTAAATTGCGATTTCTGAGATAAAAAAATCATAACTAATATATATCATATACTCCATTAAATATGACCAAATAATATATTTTAAGAAAAAAATTTTAAGTCCAAATACAATTGTGACAAATTTACCTATCGTCATAAAATATAATTATTAATAATAAAATGATATTGTCATTTTTCTAATCAATTTATCATTGATGATATATGATATTATCACTATAAATTATAATTTTATTACATAAAAAATCATAGCTAAAGTATATTATATTGTCATTTAAATATTTATCACTAATATATTTTACAAAAAAAATTATCTCCAAATATAATTGTGACGAATTTATATTACGACATGATATACGATTATTAATGACAATAATATTGTAACTTTTCTAATCAATTAATTAGTGATAATAAATGGTGTTATCAATATATAATATAATTTTGTGGCATCAAAAATTGCAGCTGTAACAGCCCAAAATTTTAAATTTTTTATATAAAAAATAAAATAAAATAAAATAAGAATAATAATATTAATATTAATATTAATTAAATATAAATTAAAAAAGGAAAGAAAGAAAAATAATAAACAAATAAATAATATATATATATATATGTATTTGAAATAAATAAGGGAGAAGAAAATAATCAATAGCAGGGGGAGAGAGACAGAGAAGAGAGAGAGAGCATGGAAGAGAGAAAGGCGTCAGACATTTTGGTCGATCTACCGTAGACCGGCCTCCGTCCGATGACACGCGCCGGCCAGAGTGGAGCGCCAGCCGACAGCGAGTTCGGGGAGAGGTGGATCTTCGTCGGCCACTGCGTGGTCACGCCGCACGCGCCCCCTAAGCTATCGCCGGCAGAGAGCTTGCAACGGTTTTAGATTGGTCGAAATTCGGCAATTGCCCGACGTTGGTGACTATTCCGACAACATTTTCGATGAGAGAAAAATATATATATAATTAATTAAAATAATTAATTAATAAATATAAATATAAATTATTATTAATTATTAATAAAATAAAAAATATATGTATACTTAATATATGCAATTAATGTATAATAATAAATGTGTATAATTAATGAATGAATAATAGTTTAATAGATTAAATTGTATATTTACAATTTGTTAAATTTGAAACTAACAAATTATTTCGAGTAATAATCCATAGAATTAATATATATTCATAATATAAATTATGATTTAAATTATGATAAACAATTCATGATAAAATTATATTTGGTAATAATTAATTAATAAAATTAATTACTTATGTCTAAATATGAGTATATAAATTATAATAACTAAGTAATTTATAAGATAAATCAATTAATATTGATTAGAAATTTGTAAATTTAATAACTAGTTATTAGATTATGGGTTAAAATATAATCATTTAGTTATTTGATGCATTAGTTGGACCAAATGAAATTGTTTAAAATTTATAGGATTAATTAATTAGTTGCAACTAATTAATTAATCCTATAAATTTTAAACAACTAATTACTAATTAGGAGAATCAAATAATGAATATAATTATTAAATAATATTATTATTAATATGGGTATTAATAATTATAAGTTAAATTGAGTTAATTATTAAATAAGTGGAGGTATTATTTAATTACAAAATGATTTAAATTAAATAGTTAATGTATTATGTTTAAAAAAATTAATTGGATACTATAATGTTTTAAATACTTAACAATTTTAAAATATCCAAAGTATGTGAGGAGTTGTTAAAAATTGTGATGGTGACCCAGATGGGGCAATGGAATCGATATTGATTGTTATGAGTTATTAGAAGTGTTATTTTCTTGTTTATTTCAGGGGGAAACGTCCTAGTTATAGGGAAGGTTCTGCCGAAATTTCAGCAGAATTTCGACATAATATTTAGAGTATTCTATCTGTCCACATTCTTATAATTTTTGTATATTATTTAAAAATAATTTCAGGTATTATTCCACCTTCGGTGAGACGCTATAAGAAGGGTTATCGGGTTTCATCCACAGTGAGTTATATAGAGTAATATAATATCCGCTCTATTAATTTATGTTTATAATTGCATTTGCATATGCATCTACTGTTTGTGCAACATATGTATAATTATTATCATTGTAAGCATAATGTGTGTTGAGTAAGAGTTGGTTATGTTTGTTGTAATGTCTGATGTCGGATAGAGCTAGGTTGATTTGGAACCACGCATAATCAGGGATACAGTTTATGATATGAGGATATTATATGATGAGATTAGGACTGAGATGACGGTGGGGACATTTTCATGCTCAGCGCTGCTTGTCAGTCGGGTAGCGCTGCTTAGCTACGGCTGTGATGGCGGACCCTATGTATTGGATTCTAAGAGAAAAGTATGGATTAAGAGAGCCAGATAGGGGGATAGGCTCCCCAGTTTGAGGTTTAGTGTGGTCCCCATCGACTTACTCCTATCCTGATTTATTTATGTGATTTATTGGTTAATTGGCATTTGTGTGAGCACATTATGCATGAAATAGTTGTATTATATTAATTACTATATAGCTCATTGAGTTGAATGCTCATTCTTGTTCACAATTTTTTCTTAGGTTGTAGGTTGAGCACAGGAGTACTGCTTATTCAGGTCATCATACCTTTTTATTTCTTGCCATGATTGTTAAATTGTATATATTTTATTATATAATTGTTTTCTTGAACTCCGCATAATATTTCTTTTCTTATCTATCTTTTTATTTATTTAGTTCCACGATTTTACTAAATATATTTATTAACAAATGTTTGATGATGACAATGCAATATTATATTAAAATATAATATTAGTAGGCTAGTAGGCCCGGTTTGAGATAGTGACTGCTGTCACCATATATATATTTATCAAAAATCGAGTTGTTAGGCTTACTACGGGTTTTGAAAACCACGTGCTATTCCCTTTTTCTAGTGCTGGTCACGTGTTCTTGAGTTGGGTCGTGACAATAGCAAATGAATATAAAATCATCATTTAAATATTTTTCCACGAATATATTTTTGAAGGAGATATTTTACGTCCAAATGCAATTGTGGCAAATTTTTGTATCGTACTGATACATAATTATTAGTGATAAAACAAAATTGTCACTTTTAGAATCTATGAATTAGTGACAATAAAAAATATTGTCACTATGAATTGAAATTTACTGATATTAAAAAATCATAACTAATAAATATAATATTATAATTTAAATATTTTTCACCATTTTTTGTAAGAAATTATTTAACTTTAAATACAATCGCTAAGAATTAATGTTATTGGTGACAATATAATAGTCACTTTTCAATTCATTGAATTAATGATAACAAATGATATTGTTACTGTAAATTGAAATTCTGTGACAACAAAAAAATATAGCCAATGAATATTATATCGTTATTTAAATATTTTTTACCAGTATATTTTAGAAACAATTTCTTTAGCTTCATATGCAATTGTGATGAATTTTATGCATTGTAATGATACATAATTATTAGTAATAAAATAATATTGTTACTTTTTTAATCAATAAATTAGTGACGATAAATGATATTGTCACCTTGAATTACAATTCTATGACATCAAAAATCGTAGCCAATGAATATTATATCGTCATTTAAATAATAATAATAATAATAATAATAATAATAATAATAATAAAGATAAGGGTGGATAGTGACTTATTATATTATTATTATATATATATATAGAGAGAGAGAGAGAGAGAGAGATAGATAAGGATGGATTGAAAAGGAAGATGTGTTTCTTTTCCTTTCTTCTCCTTTGAACTTGAGCTAGAGAGAGAGAGAGTAAGGGGACCTTCTTTCTTCTTACATACATTAGGGATTGAGAGAATTTCAAGGATTCAAGTGGAGTTTTAGAAGTTTCTTCATCAATTGGTAAGTTTCTTTATCAATTTTGCAAGTTCTTTGGAATTCTATGGAAGAGTATGATATGTGGATTTTGGAAATGTGTATTAGCATGTTTTAATAGCTTATTTGGGTATGTATGAAGTTATTTTGAGTAGTTAATAATGATTTTAAGGTTGGATTGAAGAAATGGTTAAATTTAAGTTGAGTTTGGAACATGAAATGCAGGAATTTTGCCTAACACGGCCAGTGACACGGTCATGTCGTTGGGCGTGTCAACGATGTTGAGTTTCAACGTTGATGATACGACCAGTAACACAATCATGTCTCTGAGCATATTGTAGCTACTGTAATGCAAGATAATTGACACGGCCAGTAACGTGCCCGTATTATTGGGCGTGTCAAAATTTCTGTAACGCAGGAGTACTGACACTGACAGTGACACTCTCATCATTAACATGCTCTTGTTGTTGGGCATGTTACTTGAGGATATTGTCCAAAATAACTCTTTTTTTTGTCTTTCATTTGTAATTCTGACTTAAATGATTATTTATGATCACATTTGATATAACCATTGAGAGGCAGTAATTAGTCCAACTCTAGTGTTGAGGGGCAACTTGGAAGAGAAGGTTGGAGGGAGTTTTAAAGCTTGTTTTGGAGTGCTTACTAAGGTAAGTACAACCTTTTGATAATTTAGATCTATTGGTATTAAATTGGGCTTAACACATTTTTAGATGAAAAATGTGTTAAGCTACTTGATACAATGAATATTCATGAACATTATGCAATGACATGTAAATTGTTATGTTTGCATTATATGCATTATAAAAGGTCACTGTTAATGGCTAGATTAAATAAAATGTGAATTATGTGCAAAATGTGCAAAATGACCCAAAGTGCTTGGGTAGTATGATTTTGTTATGGAATATCCTATATTTTGATAAATTGAAATGAAATGACGTTGATATGAATGAAGAAAAATAGGAAATTGATGATAAAAAATGGAAAATAATTGTGTGCCTAGTATATTATTCAATTTTCAGAGTTATGTGTTTGGCAGCATGCCTATGAGATTATGCTCAATATTTACCTTAGGGGCTAGACGCTTGGCATCACTGTGATATGATTTGCCTTTGGGGCT
Organism: Garcia nutans; assembly: GCA_947685225.1. Taxonomy (NCBI): domain Eukaryota; kingdom Viridiplantae; phylum Streptophyta; class Magnoliopsida; order Malpighiales; family Euphorbiaceae; genus Garcia; species Garcia nutans. Next base: position 5,057,513 of record CANTUV010000024.1, on the reverse strand, counting down.
AGCTTTTGAGCATTACTTGACTTACCTTCGGGGCTAGACACTTGGTGTCATTATGGACCAAAACAGTAACTCTGAAATTTGAATAATATATTAGTTGTTTGAGCCCATGCATGTGTATGTGTTTGTGTGAATTATTAAATGATGAAAGAATATATTTAAAAGTGAGCTTGGATGTCACATTGTGACATAGCATATAAGCATTATTTTTTATAGTTTTATTATTATCAAAACTTGTTCCGCTAGGCTTTTAGCTTAGAGCGATTGTAATTCATCGCGTAGGTGACAGGGGTGATCCGGTGGAGCCAGAGAGTTCTACTAGACCTAGTCGGGTCTAGACTTGTGTTTGTTGAGCTTGAAGCATTTCTGCTACATCAAGATCAGAGTCATTTTTTCAGCATGTATATATTTTATATTACAGTACATTTCGATATTATATATATTATATTATGTTTTGGAGTATATATATTGTAACTTATAAAGAATGTTTTGTATAATTGAGTAAGGTGAGGTTTTTATATGTTTTGATATGTATATATATGTATATGTATAAATGTTTTGAGAAATGGAAAATAAGAAAATTTTTATTAAATTGGGTTGTGATATTTTTATACCTTATATGTGTATTTTACATATATCGGGTGTATGTATTATACGTATATAGGCTATAAGAGTATTATATTTATTTTGGTATCAGAGATTAGATTTGAGGTTCTCAACCTTGGTGGGTTGTTAGAGAGAGAAAATAGAGATTTAAAAAAAATTGTGATACATGCTTTGGCACTGATACTTTCTGATTTCTGATGTGGCAATTTCTACTATATTTGCAGAAATATGTGGTTATAGCATTGTGGACACATCAGTCTGCAGAGGATACTACAAAGAGTGTGGCTCCTAATAAGGGTAGAGTTAGAGCTGGTGTTGAGTTTGCAGGTGAGGCGTCTGCTTCTGTGCCTGTTAGACCAGCAGCTGAGGAGATTTCGTTGGACTGGGTATGACATATACTGGAGCTGTTGAGACAGGCTCTAGTTCAGTAGCCACCACCACAGCCGCAGCAGCAGTTGCCTACGCTAAAGTACGAAAATCTAAGGAAATTTGGAGCCATAGATCTTGTTGGCACTACGGACTCTGCTGTAGCAGAGCAGTAGCTGGACAGGGTCCATATGGTATTCATTCAGCTGCAGGCTAGTCTAGAGAAGAAGTTTGATTATGCTAGATCACTTCTGCAGGGGGATGCCTATGAGTAGTGAAAAACAATTCCTTATGATACAACTGATCCACCAGTTTTGACTTATGCCGATTTTTTATAGGAATTCGAGAAATATACTCCGAAGGAGTATAAGGATGAAAAGAAGATTGAGTTTTTGAGTTTGATGCAGGATATCAAGACAGTGACTAAGTATGAGATTGAGTTCATCCGGCTGAGCCAGTATGCTAAAGGGATTATAACAGATGAGTTTGATAGATACTGGAGGTTTAAGGAGGGGCTGAGACCCTCTATCATGTGTTTGTGGCAGGTTCTTGGTATCAAAATTTTTCTCGATTGGTTGCAGCTACCAAGAGTGTAGAGAGGGCACAGGGACTTGAAAAAGTAGCTAGAGCAGAATTAGGAGACCTCAAGGTGATACAAGGTCTTCATCATCGAAGAGAGGGTGAGGGGAATATCCTCAGAGGTTCACTAGGAGCCAGGGGCAGCCTGGCAGGTCAGCACAGTAGTAGAGATAGAGACTTGTAACCTCAGTGGCTAGCGCCCCAACCCAAGTGGCTCAGAGGCCTGCTTCACTTGCCTGCATTCATTGTGGTAGGGCATATGGAGGTGTCTGCTAGAGGACAGGTGCACTAACAGTGTGTTATAAATGTGGATCCCCAGACCATTTTCTTAGAGATTATCCAGAGCCATCAGATGACAGACAAATAAATACAGTCATAGTGGTAGAGGTCTTAGCAGAGGTGGTCGATCAGGGCCTGTTCAGAGAGGAGGCTCTACAGCAGGGAGTAGACAAGAGGATACAGGGCCATCACAGCAAGTTTATGTGATGCAGAGGTAGCCAGATGCTTTAGCTGTTATAGCAGGTACTTTTACTTTATTTGGTACTTCAGCTTTTGCATTGATAGACCCTTGGTAGACTTATTCATATATTAGTGCATCCATACTTCCTGTGAGTGATTTATATTCTGAGTCCCTAAGATTTAATGTTTTGGTTACAAATCCTTTAGGGCATAGTATTATGATAAGCAGGGTGCACCGAGATAGTCCAGTTATTATTCAGGATGAAGAGTTTCTTGGTGATTTAATTGAAATATTTTTCAGGGAGTATGATATGATTCTGGGCATGGAATGGTTATCTAGACATGGGGCTGTGGTAGACTGTCAGCAGAAATATGTTACCCTAAGAACACGTTATTATAGAGATGTGGTGGTATCTAGTGAGCAGAGACATCTTTCATCTATGTTTATTTCAGCTGTATTAGCTAGAAGGATGATTCGAAAAGGATGTGAGGCATATCTTGCTCATGTTATAGATACTAGAGTAGTAGGGTCCTAGCTTGACAATATACCTACAATTGCCAAGTTTTAAGATGTTTTTCCTGATGAGTTGCCAAGGGTACTTCCTGAGAGAGAGGTGGAGTTTGATATTAATTTATTGCCTAGTACCACTCCTATTTCTATTACCCATTATCGGATGGCACCTATAAAATTAAAAGAGTTGAAGGTGCAGTTGCAAGTGTTGCTTGATAAAGGATTTATTCGTCCTAGTGTGTCTCCGTGTGGAGTACCTATTTTATTTGTGAAGAAAAAAGATAACACCATGAGATTATGTATTGATTACAGACAGTTGAATAAGGTGACCATCAAGAACAAGTATCCATTACTTCAGATAGATGATCTCTTTGATCAGTTGAAGGGAGCAGGGGTATTCTCTAAGATTGATCTGAGATTAGGATACCATTAGTTGAGAGTTAGAGATATAGATGTGCCCAAGACAGCCTTCTGCATGAGGGATGGGAATTATGAGTTTCTGGTGATGCCCTTTGCACTGACGAATGCACCAGTAGTATTTATTATTTTGATGAACAGGGTGTTTAGACCATACTGAGATCAGTTTGTGTTAGTCTTCATCGATGATATTCTGGTGTATTCGCATAATGAGGAGAAAAATATCAGACATCTACGGATTGTATTGCAGACATTGAGAGAGAAGTAGTTGTATGCTAAGCTATTTAAATATGAGTTCTGGCTTGATCAGGTAACTTTTCTTGGTCATGTGGTATCAGCAGAGGGTATTAGAGTTGATCCGAGTAAAGTTGAGGCTATATTGAATTGGAATCCACCAAAGACTGTGATTGAGATTAGAAGTTTTTGGCTTTGGCAGGCTATTATCGTCGATTTATCTATGATAGCTACACCACTCACCAGATTCTTTTGGAAGGGAGTTAGATTTGTGTGGACAGATCGATGTCAGGTGAGTTTTGAGCAGCTGGGGAAGATGTTGACTCATGCTCATGTCCTTATCCTGCCTGTGGAAGGTAAACCATGTGTGATATACAGTGATGCTTCACATAATGATTTAAGTTGTGTTCAAATAAAGGAGGGTAGAGTCATTACTTATGCTCGACAGTTGAAGTCACATGAGCTGAATTACCCGACTCATGATTTGGAGTTAGCAGCCATAGTTTTTACATTGAAGATTTGGCGGCATTACTTGTATGGAGAGAAGTGTTTCATTTATACTGATCATAAGAGTTTGAAGTATCTGAGTGTTCAGAGAGTGCTGAATCTTCGATAGAGACAATGGTTAGAGTTGTTTAAAGACTATGACTGTTTGATTGATTATCATCCTAGCAAGGTAAATATTGTTGCTGATGCCTTAAGTCAGAAGTCTTTGGCAGGTTTGATTCCTTATTCGCTCTTGTTGCTTTTTGAGTTGAGAGTGTTGCATGCCAGATTTGAGTCTTGTGATAATGGTGCATTGATGGCTCAGTTACAATTGAAGCCAGTGTTGTTGGATTAGGTTAGGGAAGCCCAGTTAGCATATGAGAAGATTCATAAGATTATGTTAGATTGACAAAAGGGGGAGAGTCAAGACTTTCATGTAAGAGATGATGGAAATCTACGGTATAAAGATATATTGTGCATTTCTAATGATGCAGGATTGAAGAGCATGATATTAGAGGAAGCACATCAGTCATTTTATGCTATGCATCCTAGTAGTACCAAGATGTATCAAGATTTGAAGCAGTATTACTGGTGGTCAAGTATGAAGAGAGACATAGTAGAATTTGTGTTCAAATGTCTCACTTGCCAGACAGTGAAGGCTAAACACTAAGTTCCTTCAGGGTTACTTCAGCCATTGTCAGTACCAGAGTGGAAATGGGAGTGAGTAATGATGAATTTTGTGACCGGACTGCTTTTGACTCAGAAGAAGCATGATGCAATTTGGGTTATTGTTGATCAAATGATGAAGATAGCTCATATTCTTCCAGTTTGGATGGATTGTTTACTTGAGAAGTTGGTTGAGCTGTATATCAGAGAGATAGTGAGGATGCATGGAGTCCTAGTTTCTTTGGTGTCAGACCTAGATTCTCAGTTTACATCAAAATTTTGGAAGAGTTTGCAGGATGCATTGGGTTCTCATTTGCATTGTAGTATTGTTTTTCATCCTCGGACAAGTGGGCAGTCAGAGAGAGTGATACAGATTCTAGAGGATATGTTGAGGAGTTGTATCATTGATTTCACAGGGAGCTGGGATAGGTTCTTGCCACTGATTGAGTTTGCATATAAGAACAGTCTTTAGTTCAGCATTGGGATGGTACTTTACGAGGCCTTGTATGGCAGGAGATGCAGCATACCTTTATGTTGGGATGAGATTGGAAAAGGTAAACTATTTGGTCCTAATTCTATTAAGGAAACAGAAGAGAAAGTGAATTTGATTTGGGGTCATCTGAAAGCAGTTTTAGACCGACAAAAATCCTATACATATTTGAAGAGGAAGGATATAGAGTTCAGTGTGGGAGATAAAATGTTTCTAAAGGTGTCTCTGTGGAAGAAGATTTTGAGATTCGGTCACAAAAGAAAGTTGAGTCCTCATTTCATGGGACCATATGAGATTTTAGAGAGAGTTGGTCTAGTGGCTTACAGATTGTCTTTGTTGCCTGAGTTAGACCGGATACATAATGTCTTCCATATCTCTATGGTTCAGAGGTACATGTCAGACCCATCTCATATTTTATTAGTGGAGTCCATTGAGGTGAACTCAGATTTGACTTATGAAGAAGAACTAGTGGTGATTTTAGCACGAGAAGTGAAAGAGTTAAGAAATAAGAAAGTGCCACTTGTGAAAGTTCTTTGGAAAAATCATGCCACTCAGGAGGCGACATGGGAGAGTGAGCAGATGATGTGAAGTCAGTATTCTCAGTTGTTCCAGAGTTGATACCAGGTAATTTTGCGGATGAAATTTTCTTAAGGGGGAGAGAATTGTAACATCCCTAATTTTTAAAAATTAAATAAAATAAATTAAAATTTAATTGGATAAATTAAATAAATGATTTAAATGGAAAATGAAAGGATTTTAAGTGATAAAGTAGAATATATATTTGAAATATATTTGAAGTAAACATGACATATACAAGACATATATATACTTAAGATATACATCACATATATGTTATGTATAATTAATTGTAGGGAAAGTTGATTTTAATGAATAATAATAATAATAACAATAATAATAATAATAATAATAATAATAATAATAATAATAATAATAATAAAGATATGAGTGGATAGTGACTTATTATATTATAATATATATATAGAGATAAGGATGGATTGAAAAGGAAGTGGTGTTTCTTTTCCTTTCTTCTTCTTTGAACATGAACTAAAAAGAGAGAGAGTAAGGGGAGCTTCTTTCTTCTTCCATACACCAAGGATTAAGAGAATTTCAAGGATTCAAGTGGAGTTTTAGAAGTTTCTTCATCAATTGGTAAGTTTATTTATCAATTTTGCAAGTTCTTTGAAATTCTATTGAAGAGTATGATACGCGAATTTTGGGAGTGTGTATTAGCATGTTTTAATAGCTTATTTGGGTATGTATTAAGTTATTTTGAGTAGTTAATAATGATTTTAAGGTTGGATTGAAGAAATGATTGAATTTAAGTTGAGTTTGGAAGTGGTTGTATTGAAATGATTGAGTGTACAAAATGCAAAAATTTTGCCTGACACAGCCAGTGACATGGTCATGTCGTTGCGCATGTCAAAGGTGCTGAGTTTCAATATTGATGACACGACTAGTAACACGATCATGTCTCTGAGCGTGTTATTGCTACGATAATGCAAGATAATTAACATGACCAGTAATGCGCCCATGTTTTTGGGCGTGTCAAATTTTTTGTAACGCAGGAGTAATGACACGGGCAGTGACACGCCCATGTCGTTGGACATGTCAAAGATTCTGTAAGAGTGGGTTATTAACACAGACATTAACATGCCCATGTTGTTGGGCGTGTTACTTGAGGATATTGCCCAAAATAACTCTTTTATTTGTCTTTCATTTGTAATTCTGGCTTAAATGATTATTTATGATCACATTTGGTGCAGGCATTGAGAGGAAGTAATTTGCCCAACCCTAATGTTGAAGGGTAGCTTGGAAGAGAAGGTTGGAGGGAGTTTTGAAGCTTGTTTTGGAGTACTTTCTAAGATAAGTACAAACTTTTAATAATTTGGATATGTTGGCATTAAATTGGGCTTAACACATTTTGGATGGAAAATGTGTTAAGCTACTTGATACAATGAATATTCATGAACATTGTGCTATGGCATATAAACTATTATGTATGCATCATATGCATTATTAAAAGCCACTGTTAATGGCTAGATTGAATAAAATGTGAATTATATGCAAAATATGAAAATGACCCAAAGTGTTTGGGTAGTATGATTTTGTTATGAAATATCCTACTTTGTGATAAATTGAAATGAAATGACGTTGATATGAAAGAGAAAAATGGGAAATTGATGATGAAAAATAGGAAAATAATTGTGTCCCTAGAATGTTATTCACTTTTTAGAGTTCTATATTTGGCGGCATGCCTATGAGGTTATCCTCAATATTTTCTTTCGGGGCTAGACGCTTGGCGTCAATGTGATATGATATGCCTTCGGGGCTAGCTTTTGAGCATTACTTGACTTACCTTCAGGGCTAGACACTTGGTGTTATTATGGACCAAAACAGTAACTTTGGAATTTGAATAATGTATTAGTTATTGGAGCCCATGCTTGTGTATGTGTTTGTGTGAATTATTAAATGATAAAAGAATATATTTAAAAGTGAGCTTGGATGCCACATTGTGAAATATCATTTAAGCATTTTGCATTAGCATTATTTTTTATAGTTTTATTATTATCGAAGTTCTTATTGCTAGGCTTTTAGCTTAGCGCAATTGTAATTCATCGCATAGGTGACAGGGGTGATCCGGTGGAGCCAGAGAATTTTACTAGACCTGGTCGGGTCTAGACTTATGTTTGTTGAGCTTATATCAAGATCATAGCCATTTTACCAGCATATATATATATATATTTTATATTACAGTACATTTTGATATTATGCGTATTATATTATGTTTTGGAGTATATATATTGTAACTTATAAAGAATGTTTTGTATACTTGAGTAAGGTGAGGTTTTCATATGTTTTGATATGTGTATATATATATGTATGTATGTATGTATGTATAAATGTTTTGAGGAATGGAGAATAAAATTTTTTTTATTAAACTGAGTTGTAATATTTTTATACCGTATATGCGTATTTTACATATATTGGGTGTATGTATTATACGTATATAAGGTATAAGGGTGTTACATATTTACTTATTGTCACAATATATGATTATTAGTTACAAAATAATATGTCATTTTTCTAATCTACAAATTAGTGATAATAAATAATATTGTCACTATAAACTATAATTTTTATGACATTAAAAATCATAACCAATGAATACTATATCGTCACTAAAATATTTTCCTTCAAATTTTTGGTGAGAAAATTTTTCTCCATATGCAATTGCTATGAATTTTTTTTAATCACCATAAAAGATAGGATTTGGCAACAAAAAAATTTATTAAAATTGACGCAAAAAATTATTGTCATAAAATAAAATTTTCTGTCGCAATATTATAATATTGTAATGATTAATCAATATTTTATGACAAAATTTTGTGTGTCGCTAGAAAATTTGTCACAAAATATGAAATTTCTTGTAGGCAGTTGAAAAAAGACCAGGCAAAAGATAAAATAAAGAAAAAAAAGATACAACTTCAATTGCACTTGATGGTGATGTTGTCATTTCCACTGAAAACAATTGTTTATATCTTGATGGCCATGAAATCTCTTGGGTTGTTGATTCTGGAGTTTCATATCACGTATCTACTAAATGTAAATTTTTTACATCATAAACCAGTGGTGATTTTAGTTATATCAAAAAGGAAAATAAAGCTTCAGCCTAGGTTATTGGCATGGGTACGGTGTGCTTAAATACTAACACCGGGTGTAAGCTATGACTTAATAATGTCAGGCATTTTCTTGAGATGCGACTCAATCTTATTTTCTCTAGTACTCTTACTGAAGAAGGTTGCATAAGTTTCTTTGGTATAAAGAATTACAAAATTACCAAAGAAAATCTTGTGTTGGCTAAAGGTAGTAGACAAGACATTTTATACTTTGTGCAAGCTAAGATATGCAAAGGAGAGTTGAATGCAGTAGCAGATGCTTCATCAAATTTATGACATAAAAGGCTTGTCCACCTAAGTAAGAAAGGAATTAGTGTTCTCACTAAGGAAGAAATTTCTACCCTTGGCAGGTAAACATTTAGAATCCTGCACTGATTGTTTAGTCGAAAAACAACATAAAGTTGCATTTCATGGATCTTATTCTTCAAGAAGATCAAATATTCTAGATCTAGTTCACACTGATGTTTGTTTTATGAGTGATCAAATACTTAGTGGTGCTTCATATTTTATAACTTTTATTAACGATCACTCTAGAAAGGTGTGGGCTTTTGCTCTAAAATCCAAAGATCAGGTGTTGGGTGTGTTAAAACATTTTCATGTCAATGTTGAAAGAGAAACATGAAAGAAGTTGAAATGTGTTCATGCGAATAATGTTGGAGAATACATAGGTCCATTTGAGATGTATTGCAAGAAGTACAACATTCACTTGAAGAAAATAATTTCAAAAACACCTCAGCAGAATAGAGTTGCTAAAAGAATGAATAGAAATATTGTGGAAAGGATCTGGTGTATGCTCTCTCATGCTAAACTCCCAAAGTCCTTTTGGGGTGTAGCAATGAGAACTGCAATAGATCTAATTAACCTTTCTCCTTCATTTTCCACTTAATGAAGATATTCCAGAAAAAGTATGGAGGGAAAAAGATGTTTCCTATGATCATTTACGAGTTTTTAGATGTATAGCATTTGTTCACATTCCAAAAGATAAGAGATCCAAGCTTGACACCAAGGCTAAAGAATGCATCTTCTTGGGTTATGCCCAGGAAAAAGTTTGGTTACACACTTTGGGATCCTATTAATAAGAAAATCATTAGAAGCAGAGATGTGGTGTTCTTTGAAGATCAAACTATTGAAGATCTTAAAAAGTTTAAACTAGTTAAAGAAAAGGTTCCAGACCTCACATCAGAGTCATTTAGATTTGAGAAAAGTGATGCATATGAATAACATGTTAATAATGATGGTGAGCCCATTCCTAATGATGATGAAGCTGATGCGGTTGTTAATGAGCATGATGATCAGCCTCCTCCTCATCCACTACCAGTTAAAGTCCAATTAAGAAGATTCACCAAAAATAGACCGCACTCTTAAAAATACTCTCCTCGTGAGTATGTGATGCTCACTGATAGAGGAGAACTTGAAAGTTATGAAGAGGCTATGACATGCGATCAGAAAAATGAGTGGTTGAATGCTATATAAGATGAGATTAACTCCTTACATGAGAACCACACTTATGAGTTGATAAAGCTAACTAAAGGAAAAGGAGCATTGAAGAAGAAATAGGTTTTCAGAGTAAAGATTGAAAATAATACTTCACAGCTAAGGTACAAGGCTAGGTTGGTTGTGAAGGGTTTTGGCAGAAGAAGGGTATTGACTTTGAAAAAAAAATTTCACCTGTGGTCAAGATGTCTTCCATCAGACTTATTCTTAGTTTAGCTGCGGGTTTGAATTAGAGATAGAAAAACTTGATGTGAAGATATCTTTCCTTCGTGGAGACTTGGAGGAAGAAATTTATATGGAGCAACCATATGGGTTTAAACCTAAAGGAAAGGAGAATATGTTGTTCAGGTTGAAGAAAAGCCTGCATGGACTTAAGCAAGCACCGAGACAGCGATATAAGAAATTTGAGTCATTTATGATAGATCATGGGTATGGAAAGACAATTGCTGATCATTGCGTATTTATAAAGAAGTTTCATGATGGTGACTTTATCATCTTATTACTTTATGTGGATGATATGTTAATAGTTGGCCATGATGCTGAAAAAATAAGTTCTTTAAGAGCTTAACAAGTCCTTTGCAATGAAGGATTTGGGATCTGCCAAGAAAATTCTAGGGATGAAAATTACTAGAGATAGGAAGAGAAGAAATTTATGGCTATCTCAAGAAAAATACATTGAGAAAGTTCTTGACAGGTTTAACATGAGCAAAGCAAAATCAGTTTGCTTTCCACTTATAGGTCATTTCAAGTTGAGTTCCAAACAATGCCCCTCAAGTAAGAATGACAAAGAAGAAATTAAGAAAGTGCCTTATACTATGTTATGGTTTGCATAAGGCTGGATATTGCTCGTGCTATTGGAGTTGTAAGCATATTCCTTTCTAATCCTAGAAAGAATCATTGGTTAGCAGTAAAATAAATGCTAAGGTATCTTAGAGGCACCTCCAAAATTTGATTATGCTTTGGTGATGGAAAATCTGTGTTGGATGGATATCTAGATGCAGATATGGCTGGTGACATTGATTCCAAAAAATTCACTTCTGGATACTTGATTACTTTTACAGGGGGAGCTGTGTCTTGGCAATCAAAGTTATAGAAATACATTGCCTTATCTACCACCAAGGCTGAATATACTGCAATTACTAAAGCAAGCAAAGAGCTACTATGGATGAAAAAGTTTTTGCAAGAGTTAAGCTTTGAGCAAGAGAAATATACATTATATTGTGATAGACAAAGTGCTATTCATCTCGGTATGAACTCTACCTTTCACTCACAATCAACATATATTGATGTGAGATATCATTGGATTCGAGATGTACTAGAGATTAATCAGTTTCAGCTTGAAAATATTCATATAAATGATAATGGTTCTAATATGATGGTTATAGCTTTACCCACGGAGAAGCTAGTTGCTTATAGAGAGATTGCTTGTATGGAAGTCCCACCACTTGAGTGTGAGGGGAAGATTTGTGCTGATTGGTGTCCTACTCAAGTGTGGGACCTACTAACAATAATAAAAAAAGGAAGGTTAATTAGTTATTAGCTGAAAATGTTGAAAAACAAATGCAACAAAGTTTTTTTTAGTCAATGTTAGACACTGTATTTTTTTCAAATTTGGCTCTGTTTTTGTACAAGCCACATGTAGGAAATGCCTATAAATAAGCATTCCTTCTTTAGTTTTAAACACACCATTGGAAAAGAAAAATTTGGAGGGAAGAGAGAAAAATATTATGAGATAAAAATATTTTTGTGACAAAATAGTGAATTTTTTATTTTGGGTGTTATGGAAAACACTTACCACTGTTTTCAGTTTATTTCATTTGTGAGTGTTATACTTCTAGAATATATTTCTAGAAAAGTCTCTCTTGTAATCTAACTATTAATTGTAGAAAAAATTATTAAGAGTTTGTTCCATGAACGTAACCCAAATTAAAGGGTGAACCATGTTAAATATGGTGTTCTATTTTTGTCTTAATTTTATAGCTATTATCAAGTGTAGTTATTTTGTTATATTGTGCTATTAATTATCTGAGTAAAATTCTGTCTAAGGAGACTGAATTTTATGCGGGACCGTCTATGATCCATCCAGCCTTTTTTGAGAATTTTATTGGTATTTATTTTTAGTAAAATATTTCATATACTATTTACTTGTATAATAGCAAGTAATTTATGTATTATTAACACTCGCTGCCCAACATGAGTGAATGGCCAAATTAAATCAATTAATTAAGCAGACAACTAAAAACATGATCAGCTTGCTTAGAATTTTGTCACACTCCCGATTTATGGAGGCATGATGGTCCTAGGGTTTAAGATGGCTAAAGCCACCACATACTGCAAAGAAATATCCTTGGATCTTTATCAAACTTATTATCATAGTTTATAATTATTAAATCATCATAGATATATCATAGCTAGGTGTAGTCATATACATAAGTAAATACATAATCTTATATTACATTGTAACCAATGGAGCATTATCAGAACTAGAATATGTTGCAGATTTTGTTTATTTATAACATAGATTGACTCCTTAGTACTAACTAATAGAAATGAGCAACAAAGAAGTAAAAATTCAGATGTTTCAACTTTTAGATTCACTAATCTGAAAAAACGTGACAAGGGGTGAGTTTTTAATTCAGTAGGTAATAACCTAACAAGCAGCTATATAGGATAATCAAGAAAATAGTTTATGTCGAGGCACAGGCACAATGAGTGAGAGGGTAATCAATGAAACATGCATAATAATCAATAAATAATCGAGTCAGAAGTAAGCATATCATATCACATTAGAATTTCAATGATTATAGAAATAAATAATAAATAATCAGAACAACATAACTGATTAAATAACATACATCGGGCAGAATTAAATAGGTACATTGTGACATCAGAACCGGTAGGCCATAAGCCACTAATGGGTAGGTCATAGACCAGCAAATAGGGCGGTAACTTTCCCATTTTGTGCAATAATCAGAAATCAGTGTGCACCATCTAGTGGGTCATGTCACAATGTCAGAGGCCAATAATAATTCAACAAGGAATCACAATAGAAGTATTAATAATATTTAGCTGAGCAACAATCGTGTTTGCTACTGGCTGAATCAATCTATTCTTTCAATTGAGCTTTGGTAATTTGGCAATTGCCTTGACACTGCCTTGATTGTGATTACCGACTCATTTTGTTTTTTTTTTTATCTTTTTCTCGTTCTTCTTTCTTTTTATTATCAATTCTCCTCTCTCTTGTTGATCCCCCTGATCTCTATGTGTTAATCCTATATTTATAGGGAAACCAACACTTAAACCTAAACCTAAACTCCCTAATCTGAATCTTAAATTAATTAGGAAATCAAATTACTCGGTCAAATTTGTTTAGAACTCGAATTAGTCACGGTTAAAAATTGACATGAGGCCTCCCTCATATTGATTTGGTCAAGGCTAAAATTGATATGAGGCCTCGTCTCAAATTTGTCAAAGTGTGTTAATATGAGGAAATATAAATTGTTCCAGATGAAGAGTCATGATTGTCACATATTTATGCAATGACTATTACCCATTGCATTTAGGGAGTTATTGCCAAAAAAAGTTTGGGAAGCTCTGACAGAGTTAAGCTTATTTTTTAGAGAACTTACTGCAACATCTCTAAAATTTCCCAAATTGAGCATTTAAAATAAGAAATTCCAATAATTTTTTGTAAATTGGAGAAAATATTTCCTCCAAGTTTTTTTATTCAATGGAACATTTACCAGTTTATTTTCCATATGAAGCCAGAAGTGCAAGATCGGTACAATATCATTGGATGTACCCTTTTGAAAGATACTTGCGACACCTAAAGAAAAATGTTAAAAATAAGACAAAAGTGGAAGCATCAATTTGTAATGTCTTTATAGTGAAAGAGGCATCAACTTTTTATTCTTATTATTTTGAGCCTAACGTAATAAAAAAAAATTGCGTGAAGTCCCTCAGAATGATGATGGAGGTATATAAGACCAATCTGAATGTCTTCTATCTATTTTTAAATATTCGAGTTGACCATACGGCAAACCAACTAACCGAAGATTGGAACAAAGAGAATATTGTGCAGCTCATACTTACATATTGTTGAATTGTGATGAAGTTACACCTTATCTCAAGTAAGTTAGTAAGTCTAAAGTAATCTGAAACAAAATATTTTATGTCTAATATAAAATCTTCAAAATTTGAATGATAATGATATTTTTGGTAATCTATTTCATCATATTCATTAAACACTTACGAGATTTAGATGAAAATATAGTGAACTCACAAGTTGATATTGAGGTCGAGAATAATTTTTCTTATGGTTTCGAAAATATGTAAGTATTAATTCATTGCTATTAATATTTTTTAAAACTATCATTTGTTCAATTTGTCATATTTTGAACTTATACATATTTTTTATTGATTTAGGCAACTGAAAAATGGAATATGTTTTCTAATAAATATTTGAAGATTTAGCCAGGGTCCATTACCAAAAGTTAGATGTTATAAGGTGTATTTTGTTAATGGTTATAAATTTCACACTGAATCTCACTGTACTTTAAGAGCAACTACAAATAGTGGCGTTTGGTCAAACTATAGTGAAAACTCGGTTGGTTTCTATGGTCAATTAATAGATATTGTAGAGGTTGAATATCCAGCATTATCAATTAAAAGGGTGGTATTATTTAAATATGACTGGTATGACCTCATAAATGGCACAAGAATTCATCTAGTATATAATTTAGTGAAAGTGAATAGAAGGAGAACATATGCTAAATATGAACCATTCATACTCGCCAGTCAAGCTGCCCAAGTGTATTACATTCTTTTTCCTAGCACAAGGCGAGGCACATCTGATTGGTTGGCGATTTGCAAAATAAAAGCAAGATCATAGATTGATCTACCCGAACAATATGCTAATAATTAGGAGATTGATACTGTATTTCAAGAAGATAGTACAGAAAATGTACAGGCTGTTGATAGGACAAATGAGGGTGATCCAGGTCCTTTAAATGATCCAACTGGAGAACTCATGGATATTGATGCTATGGATGTAGAATTTGAATCGGATGAATCTTTATTAGACTCTGAATCTGAATCATCCCAATCAGATGACAGCAATGAATAAAAAAATAAGTAATAGTAATTAAGCTATAACTTTTACTAAATTTATTTATATATTTATTATTTTATTCATATTAATTATACCGATGGTTTTTTAGATATGTATCGCGGACCTGGAAGAGGATTGGATCGATTGGGGTCTAGCAGTCGATCCAATGGAGGTCAAGGTTCTAGTGGTACAGGCCAGTCACATCTATAGTTGCGCGATGTTCCAGATGATTTATTTATTGAGGATCGTCATATTGACGCGGCTACAAATGATATGCTTAGAGAGGATCCTCTTTTTCTTCTTATCCGACCCAAACAAAGCATCCTGCTTCTTCTTCTCACATTTTCCAGATAAAGGATCCTACTTCTTCTTCTCTCCCGGCCACTACAAATGCCCTCATTGGTGATGCCAGTACTGTAGCATTAGCTGCAGATCGTGATGGTAGGATGCATCATCTGACTGTTTGAAAATCAAAGTAAGTATTTTTGATATTTTAAATTACTTATATTTAATTACAAAGTTTAATCAGTTTATTTTAAATAAATGGGTACTTTTTCCTTAATTTTGCAGCTACATGATGGATCTAGCTAGGGCTTCCACTAGATGCACTCGGAAGGTCATGACACAAAAGATAGACCCCATACGAGTTTCTTGGAAGGTTGTCTCTCTGGATATGAAGAACTTTTGATTCCAAGAGTTTAAGGTCAAAAAGAAAATTAAATTTTAATATTTAATATATATGTACAAGTTAAAAATTTATATTTAGATGATACTAATTATATTAATTTTTTTACAGAAATATTTTTACTAGGACTAGGCTATTAATAGCCTTGTCCAGATTGCCTTCATGAAGAAGGCAGCTATTCGCTACAATGATATTCTGAGTGACGTGAAGGTTGTGGGGAAGCAACCTTCATTTATTGATGATTAGTTATGGGCAAACTTACAGGCCCAGTAGAGCTCTCCCGAGGGGCAGGCACATTTTGTCGTTGCCTCTCGTAACATGATGTCCAGTTTTGTGGATGATGCAGGTCCATCCACACATACGGGAGGCAGCTGATCACATCATGATCATATTTGTACACTCGTAAGTATATTCATATTTTTTAATATATTTTAATTTATATATTTTGTATTATTAAACTAACATTTTTTTCATTAAATATGAGTCTAACATGGGTCGACCGCCGAATAGCTATGAGCTGTTTGTGCATACACACACCCAGAGTCACGACGAACGTTTATTTGTGGGTCGTCGATCACAGAATGTAAATATAAGTAATTAATTATTTTTTAAATATTACAAAATTTAAATTTAAAATCTAAAGTTAATAATATTTTTTATATTGCATAGAATCATTTCATTGCTTCTCGGGAGGAGGTCTCTCAGGCGACACTCTTGTTGACGATGATAGCTTATTTAGATCTACTGTGGGCGGAGAGAAGAAGCTATATGGACTTGGCTCACAGTATGTCAGCACAACTTCTTCTTCTTCTTCTTCTAATAGTTCATCTGTTTTACGGGAGGAGATCGAGCATTTGAAAAAGCAGTTGGCGGAGCGTGATCAGACTATTCAGCAACAGATCCACGAGCAGGTACAGATGGAGGTGCAGGTGCAGGTGCAGGTTCAATCTCGGATTCAGGCGCAGATACAAACCGAGGTGCAGAGGTTAATCCTGCAGTAGCTTAATGAATTTATGTCCAACTTCATGCGAGTAACCTTTGATCCATTGCATCAGTTTCGCTTAATGGTGCTCCTCCACCTCTACCTTCACCACCTTCTGCTACTTGATTTTAGATTTTTTTTTATATGTACTTTATATTTTAATTTCATATGGTTATATACATTTTATTATTTTTATGTACATCTATTTTATATTTGAATATTTATTATATTTAATATTTATTTAAATATAAAATTTTATTTTTATATTTTTATATTTTTATTCTTTTTAATATAAATTTATACATACATTTATACATTATAAAATTTAAAAATAATTTATTTTTTACCAACAGATTATATTTTCTGTTAGGCAATTTGTGTTGCCAATAACGATAAATTTGTAAGTTACCGACATAATCATTTTGCTTATAACTTCACATTTATCGACAGAAAATTCTATCGGTATTACTGACAAAGAAAAAATTATGTTGGTATTACCGACAGAAAAAAAAATTATGTCAGTATCACCAACAGTATTTTATGTCGGTATTTTTTTATCAATACCGATGGAAAGACTTTCTATCGGTTAATATTACAGACTACTTTTCTACAATATTAAGTGAAGAAGGATAATTTAATTTATATAATTAATATTTTTTTTCTTATTCATAACAAGCTTGTCGCGATCGTGACAGAAGGTCTGTCCCTTACAACGTGCTCGCACTAGTTGCTCAAACTATATATTATGTTTTTTATAGGCCCATCGTGATCACGCGGGCTAGAGCAATCACGACAGCAGCTTGGCTTGTGGTCTCTCGTCGCGATCGCGCGGTTTGGTGAGATCATGACAATAGGCCAAGCTTGCTTCCTTTTGGTGAGCTAGCACAGACCAGTACGAGCGCGAGTAAATTTTTTTTTTAATAATATCTATCAAAACTTATTAAAACACTAAAAATTATGCAAAATTAAATATTTTCACTACCACTTAAAATTTTTTATCTCTCCCAACCTGCAAAACACCAATTAATTCAATTACTAACCCTAATATTATGTAAAACAATTATCAAAACTTTAAATTAACTAAATCAAATGAATTAAAACTACTAAAAACACAAAGATTAAATGAAAATAAAGAAATAGAAAATTGGGTTGTCTCCTAAAAAAGCTTGTTTAAGGTCTTTAGCTTGACTTTTTCTTTGAAGCTCAAATATTAAAATAAAAAACCAAAGTTGTATTAATTGGTTTACCAACTATATATGGCTTTAATCTCTGTCCATTAACTGTATAAACTTGATTTTACTATTTTGAATGTTCACCGCTCATGAAGGATAAACTTTAACTATCTTAAATGGCCCTGAGACTTAAATTTTTTAAGAAACAGTTTAAGTCTAGAATTGAACAATAATACAAATTGGCCTTCAAGAAAATTAAGCTCTCGGATATGCTTGTCATGTCATGCCTTTGTTCGCTCTTTATATAACTTAGCATTCTCATATGAACTAAGGCGTAATTCCTCAAGTTGACTTAATTGAAGTAACCTCTTTTTACCTGTTGTTTTCATATCAAAATTTAAATGTATAATTGCCCAATAAGCTCTATGTTCTAACTCTACTGGAAGATGACAAGCTTTACCAAAAACCAACCTATATGGAGACATTCCAATAGTCATCTTAAAAGCAATTCGATAAGCCCATAAAGCATCATCTAATTTTAGTGCTCAATCTTTCCTAGAGCTTCTCACAGTCTTCTCCAATATCCACTTAATTTTTCTATTAGAAATATCTACCTGACCTCTTGTTTGTGGATGATAAGGTGTAGCTATCCTGTGATGAACTCCATACTTCATAAGAAGAGTTTTAAAACCCTTGTTGCAAAAATGTGAACCTCTATCACTAAAAATAGCTCTTGGTACACCAAACCTAGAGACAATGAATTTCTTAAGAAAACGGATCACTACCTTAGAATCATAAGTTAGACTAGCAATTCTTCCACCCATTTTGAGATATAGTCAACAGCTACAAGAATATATTGATTGCTCAAATAAGAAAAAATGGTCCCAAAAATCAATCCCCCGAATATCTAACAATTCAACTTCCAAAATAGGGTTCAAAGGCATATTATCCCTTCTTGAGATATTTTCTACCCGCTGGCAATGATCATAGCTCTTAACAAAATTGTGAGCATTAGGATACATTATTGGCTAATAGAATCTTGATTTCCATACTTTAGCTATTGTCTTGGAGGAACTAGCATGTCCTCCACACTCTCTAGAATGACAGAACTCGAGTATGGATTGGAAGTCTTCTTCTGGAACACAACTGCGAATCAACCTATCGCTACATTGTTTGAACAATAAGGGATCCTCCCACATGTAATGCTTCACTTCAGAGAATAATTTCTTCTTTTGATTAGCATTAAAATCAGAAGGCACAATTTTATTTACTAGATAATTCACAATATCCGCATACTAAGAAAAAAATTACATTCAATGAATAAAGTAACTCATCAGGAAAAGTTTCATTGATTGGGATCTCCTCCTTATCTAATGTCCCCAACTCTAGTATGGAAAAATGGTCAACAACAATATTCTCTAGCCCTTTCTTGTCTCTAATCTCTATATTAAATTCTTGAATCAAAAGTATCAAACGAATTAGGCATTATTTTGACTCCTTTTTATTCATAAGATATCGGATGGCAGCGTGGTCAGTATACACAATCACCTTCAACCCAATAATGTAAGATCAAAACTTATCTAAAGAATAAACCACCGTGAGAATCTCCTTTTCAGTAGTAGTATTGTTTAATTGAGCATCATCAAGCAACCTGCTGGCATAGTAAATGGCATAGCACCCTTTATCCTTCCTTTGGCAAAGTACAACTCCTATTGTAAGCTCACCGACATCACACATGATCTCAAAACGTAAAGTCCAATCAGGAGGTGGAATAACCAGAGCCGAGGTCAATGCCTTCTTCAACCTATCAAAAGCAATAAGACAAACATTAGAAAAATGAAACTCAATATCTTTACTTAATAAATCACAAAAAGGCTTTGAAATTAAAAAAAAAATCTTTAATGAAACGTCTATAAAATTCAGCATGCCCAAGAAAACTCCGGATTCCTTTGACATTTATCGGTGTAGATAACTTCTCAATCACTTCAACTTTTCCTTTACCCACATTAATCTCATCTTGTGAAACTTTATCCCCAAGGAGTATTCCCTCTTCAACCATAAAATGGCATTTCTCCCAATTAAGCACCAAATTTATTTCTTTGCACCTTTGAAGTTCTTATGCTAAATTCTGCAACTAAATTTTAAAATAATTTCTAAATTTAATTGAACTTCCATTAATTAAGGAGTGTGAGCCTTTCCTGTTTGTTCTATTCAAACTAGCCCTTCTTTTTTAGCTTAATGAAATGGACTCCATAACTAAAAAAAATCAAAGGAAATTTGCTCTCTTTTTTTACCAATGTATGACTTGGTGGCCATAAACATGTATTATTCTCACTTAGATCTCAGATTCAAGACCTAGATATTCTTCCTCTCCACATATAATTAATCAAAGAAAAAAATAAAGGAATTTTGGAATTCTCAATATCACTCTTTAGTCTCTATTCTCTATTAAATACTGACATTGTTAAGTTATTTCAAACTTAATGGTAATTTATTTATTATCCTAATTTGTGTGAGAATATTTGAAAAATAATTTGTGTATATTTGAATTTCAAGTGGCCATTTTTTTATCAGAAAAGAAGTCACATTAAAATTAAACCAACAGTATAGATCTTGCTTCATTTGGGTTTGGGAAGTCAATGAAGATTCAAAACATAAAACTAAAAGAACAGAAATACAACATGTTCCCCAAGAAATGAAATCCCTATAGCTCTGGCAAAGCAACTCCTACACTCATGGCCATAGAAAGACACTAAATAGATCAAAACTAGAGAAAGAAATATAACCAATTGTCTGCTGAACAACAAACCACACCAAAAGATAAAAGAGATGAAACTGAGCATAGGTTTGTTACCCCCCTAACACCCTCAGGTATTAAAGCAAATGAGGGAAGAAAAGTAATAAACTTCCTAAACAGGGGCTGGAGAGGAAACCGGACAAAGCCATCGCAGGCCTGCATGCAGTTGCTGCAAGAGGTGTTGGACAGCCTTCTTCCTTGACTAAGAACAACGATAACAAACAAGGGGGCGGATCTTCAAACAAACATCAAAGATAGGGAAGGAATATTGATAAGTTTCTATTATTTTAGTAGAAAGCCCTTGAGAGAGTGTTAGATCCAACTTCTTCCAAGATCTTTATGTTACTAGATCTTGAGACAAAAGACAAACCTTCACAATGAAGGAGATCACAAAAAAAAACAAAGAAAAGGTTCGATCTTGAACAAATTTATACTAAAAACAAGGGGAAAACTATGGAAACAAGAGAAAAAATCAAAGGGAATGGTACAACTAGGGTTGCCTCTGACCAAAATATGCTTTGACAAAGACTGTTGATTTTTGTTTTACATATATAATTGTCAGAATTTATCATTCTCTCAAACAGCCACATGAAATTATCAGTAATTTCTCTCTCTCATTCCTCTACTAGGGTTTTTTGTTTGTGCTTGTATAGTTTTTGGCCAGTGATAGTCTTAGCTCTACAAACACAAACCAAAAACTCTAGCAGAGAAACGAAAGAAAAAAATTTAGAGAAAAAATGTTAACTAATAATTTTAAGTAGCTGATTGAGAGGTTGGGAAGTTCTTATATCACTAGTCTTTATCATAGCATATTTCTTTTCTGTCACATAAAACCAATAGTTTTTTTGCCCAAAAGTTTAAATAGATATATAAATTATAATCTAAATAGTAATTAAATATTTAAATTTTTTTTGAACTATTTAAATACTTCTTTTATTAAAATAGGGCTAAATAAGTACAAATTTAACAGCAGTTCTAATCTTCATCAAATAATATTTTTTTATAAAATGTGAGGCTCACTCTTTATAATTTTTATTCAATAAAATTTAATAATTTAATATCTTATATTTTGTTGTAACTGAATGAGATTTGTTGTGTATTGAAACTGGTATTATAAGTTAGTATCACTATAATTATTATTATTTTATGCTGCTATTATAGAATATATATATTATTATTTTAGTATTACTATAATAAAAAATTATTATTAATTAATTAAATATGTACTATCATCAGAAAAAAAAAATAAAAAATAAAAAATTAACAAATAGAAAATAAAAAAATTATTAATTTGTTAATTAATAAAAATAATAAAAAAAATAATTTGTTAATAAAAATAGAAATAATTTCATGAATAAAAAATTAATAAAAAATATTAATTTGATAATATAAATTAATGAAATAATTTATTAATTTTTATTCAATAAAAATTAAAAAGTGTGAGTTTCATATGTACTAAAAAATATTATTTAATAAAGATTATAGCTACTATTAAATTTATATTTATTTAACTTTATTTTAATTAAAAAATATTTAAAAATTTTAAAAAATTTTAAATATTTAATCAATACATAAACTATAATTTAAGTATTTATTTAAATCTTTAGCCATATTTTCTTGGACATTCTTATATTTGACTCATTAATTACAGGATACAGATATCAACGCTTTCTTTGGAATATGAATACCACATCTTGTAATCATAATAACAAGGTATCGAAACAGGAACCTTTATTATTTAATTAGAAAATCTGAGCTTCAACTTTCATGTTACAGCACCATTAGCAAAAGTGATACTTAGAAATATTTAAATTTTAAATGTAGTGATATAATTTTATATTATTAAAAAAATTTCAAAATTTAATTTGCATTACGTTCTATAAAAATTAAATTAAAGTTAATTGTATCCAAAGATAAATATAACTAAATAATTTAAAATAATTAAATATTTTAATTTTAATTTTAATTATTGAATCATAATATGGAATATCATTTAAACATAGATTATATATCTTATAATTTATTTTTAAAATTTTAATTTTAATAAATATTTAAATTAATTTGAAAATATTCTTAGGAACCAGAAATCTTGGCTATGTAAATATATAAAAATTTAAATGAGGACTTGTAAATTTCTTTATTCAAATTAAAAGTTGGAAAGGATTTTTCATTTTTGAAACTTCCTTCTGCCCATTTCTATTGCTAGTCAAAACTTAAGGATTGGTGCAGTTAAGCCTTTTTAAATTATTTATTGCATTTTTTATTTTTTAAAAATTAAAAAAAAAGCTAGAATCAGAATTTCTATTTATATATTGAGAGTTTTTAGTTTTCTAATTTTGTTAATAAATATTTAATAAAAAATATTTTCACATCCGTTAGTCAGAGAAGCAACATCTTATTAAATTAAGAAAACAAGCTGTCAAATTAAATTAAAATTATGTCAATTGCGCTAGTGAATATTATCATTTTTATGAATTACTCTTTTAATTATTCTTATTTTTTTAAAAAAAATTAAGAGAGTTTATACTGTTATTTAAAATAATTTTTTTATGATGTAATTAGTCGTAAGCCGTAATTTATAAAAAAAATAATCATTTTTTATAATTTATATTATTATTTTGGTACATGTGAATTATTTTATTAGATTTAATTTTTAATTTTTAATTATGTCAAATATTAAATTTAAATTCCAATTAAATTTCTCGATCTAGGGGCGGATAAAGGCAAGGGCGCAATCACAGAAACTTCTTATTAAAGTTTGGCAAAAACACAGTCCAAAATAGCACAAAACACACGCAACTTAAACTATTTCTATCTTCCAAATCGTCAATGAGAAGGAAAACTAATCCAATTAAAACCTTGGATTAATAATTATATATAAAATAAAATAATTATAATTGAAAAAAATTAAAACCTTGCCTATTTAATGAAAATATAAAAAATATCGCATCTCTAATTCTTGAAAATGACATAATTCTAATTATGTAAGAAAAATAAGAAAAATATAACATCTCTCATCCTTGTCATTTATTAATTTGAGCATCATATTTTTTTTTTTGTTAGAACCAATTTGGGAGTCTATTTCCCTTCCCACTGATACTTTGATTAATGATTTATAGTTTAATGTTTCATTTAAAAAAAACATTTACAAAATCACCTTAAAAAAATTATTTCAAAAATACTACATAAAATTAAAAAAAAATTACTATTAAAAAAAGTTTGAACAAATTTTCAAAAATACTTCACTCTTCATTAAAATTTTTTTTTTTCAAAAATACATTTTTCATTACTACAATCAATATTTTTATTTCAATTTGCATCTTTTTTCTTCAAAATTCACTATTAAATAAAAATATTCTAATAAAATAATAAAATTAATATTTTAAACATTAATTGTGATCTCTTTGCAATGTCTTAATGATACGGATGGCTAAAGTCTAAGGCTGTTTGTGAATTAGAAAAAAATTTAAATATGATTTTCATCCTCTTTTTTTTTTATCATATAAAAAGAATATCATTAAACATCACACACACAAAAATACAAAGAATCTGAAATATTTCAAGAACCAAAAATACAAAAGGCAAATCTTACTTCTAACCCCAAGAATTACAGAGCACCAACACAGCCCCATACCTGAAGGCCAATAAAGAATAACGAAGCAGCTTATAATACAAGCAAGGGATAAGGCCCTGAAACCACGCACTAGAAGCAGAAAATTAGCTGGAAAATAGAAATAAGTCTTTTCATGCCAAGAGTCCCGGATATCTTCAAATGAAAACACCATAAAAAGTGATGGAACAAATCTTTTTTTTAGTGGAAAGACATCATTGAAGAGAACTCTGATAAATCTATGCAACTGAGCCTGAGAAAATGGTTAAACCGAAAATCCAACTCTTCTTCTTTCTTGGATACTGACCAAGGATAGAATACATGAAAAAATAAATTAACTCCAAATTTCAAGAATAACTTAGGGTAAATGGATTTACTTCTGAGCAAAATAAGAAAAATTTAAAAGGCCAAAAAAATCTAAAGCTGAAACTTAATAAAACTTTGAAGTGCCATAAAATGTAACGTACTCTTTGTAAATAACTAAAGTCTATCGTCTTCCAAGAATGACAGGCTATCACAAATAGGTCCTCTGAAACCTTTTTTTGTTTACCACTCTACAAAACACAGATCTAGATTGCCTTTCCATGGAGAAAGAGAGCACAAAAGACTTTAGAAGGACTAAATCTAGAGCCAAACCAAGAAAAACCATAAATATAAAAATAAAATTTGATTTTCTTCTCTTTGCTTTCTTTTATTCTTATACAAATTTAATCATAAATGTTGTAATGTACAATACTAAAATAAATTAGTGTAATTTTTTTAATAGCAATTGTGTATTCTATACAGTGATACAACTGCTATAAAAATTAATTTGATCCTCCTACTAAAAGCATTTTAATTAGTGAAATGAAAAAAATAATAATAAATTGTGAAAACGCATATAAAAATAAAAAAAATCAAATGATAAAGAATTTAATCATAAAAAAATAAAATGAAAAAAAAAACCTTTGAGAAAGTAACAACTACAAACCTCAATTAAAAGTGAAGAAAATTCAAGAAAAAAATAGAATATTTATTGTATTAGATCAATTTTTATATTTATTATTGATAATTTTTGGATTTAAGCATCATAATAATTATTAATTATTTTTAGAATATTTATTATTGAATATTATAAATTGTGTGTGTTTATGTATATATAATTAAAAATTATGATATAATTTTTAAAATATAAAATAAATTTTTAGATGATATAAAATAAAAATTGAAAATAATGTTTTATTTTTAAAAATAAAAAAGTAAAAAAAAATACAACCTAGATAAACAAGGCCTAAGTTTATAGCTAAAGAATTTTTTTTATTTTTACAAATATATTATGTAATACCCAAAATTTACAAAAAAATAGGAAATATGTAATTTGTCTTCTTCATCCATTTTAACAAGTTAATAAAATCAGTGATATTAAACTCATATTTAATATAATTTTAAAAATATAATAAAGATTCATATAAGTTTATATATTTAAAAAACTAATTAACTTATTAAAATAATAATAGAATACTGGTAGGTGAATTATAATCTAAGTTCTAGTCAAAGACGAAATTAAAAAAAAAAAAAAAAAAAAAAAGGGGGAAAGTAATTTAATTATGGCAGCATCCCTTGTCTTACGCCTCCTCTTCCTCTTTCTAATACTTTCTTCCTTTTTTTTTTTAAAGGAGGAAATAATCACACAATACAGCTTCATACGAAAAGAAACCTTAGTCTCCCTAATTCAATTGGCTCATACACTTGAAACAAAATTATTTAATATTATATAATTATTCAATTGTGTTGCCCAGCTAAAAAATCAATTAAAGAAAAATAAAACACACATAAAACAAAATTATCAACAACTTATATAACATGCGGCTGAGAGAGACGCAAATCTGTGCCCGGAGGATGAACCAATCAGGGCCGTTACGATCTTTTCTATAATAACATTTTTAGCATCAGCCTCACCTAATCATTCACCCTACGATCACTCATTCAAAAGAAAAAAATAAAAAATAATAATCAGGAGCACCACTATCACATGATATTCTTAATCACCATCATCGATGAAGCTCCATCATACAAGAAAAGTCCTCGAAGCATACGAACCCATCTCCATTCTTATCCACCTCTGCTATCATGCGCTTGCAATCTTCTAACGTGCATCTCTCATCGCCTATTGCTTTGTACACTCCAAACAGTTCCTCTGCCGTTATTTTCCCATCTTGATTTGAATCAAAGAAATCAAAAGCTTCTCTTAGCTCATCACGTCCAGCTGGCTCATCAGCGGAGCCGATCCGATTCATCAGAGCCTCAACGCTTATACATCCATCGCCATCACGATCCACCTCGCTTAACATCGTAGCCACTTCCTCTTGGCTTCCAAGCCGGTTCAACAACGCAGCTAATTCATTCCTCGAAACTATTCCATCATTATCTCTATCCATGAGCTTAAAAGCATGAACTAATTCAGAATAGAGATCAGTAGAAATATCAGACCAATCACTTGATATTTCAGGGGGGATAACACTTGTCGGAGTACCGAGATCAGATGTATTACCACGTTTGTGATTGGAAATACAGGAATCAGAAGAAGATGAAGACGACGATGCACTATACGACGACGGATCGGATCTGGAAACACTGGATCGATCCTTTTTCGAGCCAAACAAACGTTTCGGGCTCAGGTTAAGGCGTTTGGGGTTAATAACTTTGATGATAAACTGTTTCATGGCGGAAAATTAATGAGAACAAACCCAATACCAGAGAGAATGAGAACTAACAATAATAAGAAGAAATAGAAAGGGTTGAGGAGAAAGAGAGACGAAGGTGAGAGGCTTAAATGGAGTGGGAGAGCAGTCAGTGACATGGCAACTTCCGCGAAGCTTCCTATCAAACAAGAATTTTCGCCTTTTTTTTTTCCGCTTATGGGTATTTATAATTTGAAAGTTGCTGATTGATATTCGGTGCGTCGTACAGTAAGAGATAAGATATTTCTCGGCCTAGTTTTCTGAATTTATTTTGTTCGTTTGATTAAAAGTTGTAGTAATCGGTCGGATGTTGTTATTTTATTATAATTAATTATGTTTCAAAAATTACGAACATGCCGTTCAGGTGATGGTAATTTAAATGGATATGGAATTATATCATACCCCGAAAATAACGGGATGAAATGAGTCTAAGCGCCTGATTTATCTCACCCTGATTGGTCAAACATTAGACTGTTAAAAAGAAAAAAAAATCAGTCTTATATTAAATAATCGAATGGCTAAGTTTAAAACATAAATTGATTGAATTTCAATAATAGCTTGTATAGTTTTTTGAATGAATTTTTATACAAAAATAAATAAAAAATAATAATTTTTTAATTATGTCAGAATTTTGATTCAATACATAAATAAATTTAATTTGCACAATAAATATGAAGAGTTTCAGTTTAATGAATAAACAAATTTAATTTACAAAGAAAATTTAACTTTATAAGAAATAAATAAAGATAATGACCCACAATTTTAATTTAATAAAAAAAAAGTAGGAAATACAAAAAAAAACCTTAACTAAATAAATAAAAATTTAATTTGCATATAACACATGAAAATTTTTAATTTAATTAATAAAAAAATTAATTTGTATGCAAAATTTAATGTTTATTTGAAATAAGTGTAGTAAATTTTAATTGCACTATCATTTAATAAATTATTGATTATAATGAAAAATGTGAGGAGAAAATATAGCAATGATTGATGATTTAATATATAATTGGAAAAATGCCCACACAATACTGTAAATATTTTTATTCAATATATATATGTTTACACTATTTTTCAAATCTTATAATAACTCTAAACAAATAATTATAAAAAATAGTAATCATAAATATTTTTCCTTAGTTAATAATCGATCTAAACTTATTAATAAGTATAGTATAAAATAAATATTTTAATATTTTTATGGGCGAAACATAACTTGTAGAAGTATAATAGTGACACCTTCTCATCTAGCATTATCATCTCAATATTATTTATACAATCAACATTATTGAAGTTTGGTATATTAAATAAGTAAATTATTGTAATTTTAATCTTTCAAGATTTTTTTTTATTGTGCTCATATTTTTTACCAAATCATATTATTTTTTAAATGCATGAGTAAATTTGTATAGATATTATTTCTTAGTTAATAAAAATAATATTAAAAACATACATTTTTTAATATTTAAGAAAAATATATTTTAAGGAAATATAATACATAGTGAGATTAGAAATCTAATTACAATAGAATTAGAATTAATTCTGATAATAATTTAATAATTTTATACTTCTGTCCAATTTTTTATAGCATATTTTAATTGATATGTTATTTGTTAAACATAGTTTTTATTTATAAAATATATTTGATATGTGATACAAAATTACATATTAAATCAATAAAAGATATTTATCATGATTTTTTCATCTGATTTTTTTTAAAAAAAATTAGATGTTTGGGAAGATTGGGATAATTTTATTATTAGCATTATTTTTTTTATTATTTAATTTAAACTAAAAAATTTATGAAATTTAAAGTAAATATTACTCCTTTATTTTTAAACTAAAGTTTCAATGTAATAAAATATGTAAAATTATTTATTGTATGATATAGAATGTAGAGTATTAGATATACATATGATGGAATACGTTACTGTCATTATATTCATTTCTAACTATTTCTATAGTATATTATTTAAATCAAGAAAATCTCCCTAATTCTCCATCAATTATTTACATGAACCTCTATAATTTTGTTATAAATAGATTTCCTCTTAAAAACTTTATAAATAAATAACTTACATATCTCTTAAGTAGTTTTTTATATAGGTTGAAGAAAAAAAATAAAAATAAAGTGAATAACTCGTATATGTAATTCAAAATAAATGGAAAAAAGAAATTTGAAAATTTTTGAGAGTTATATCCATTATTAAAATTTTATAAGTGACAAAAAAAATGAAAAATTGCAATAGAAATATATGTGGACAGTAGCGAAGCCACGTGCTAGAAAATGGGGTAATTGCCCCACTTTCTCTTTTTAAATTTTAAATGGCCTCATACTCTTTCATTGTTCAAAAAAAATAAAAAAGGTCCATGCTTTTAACTTGTGCAAACAAGTTCTAAAAAATTAATTTTTCCTAAGTAAATATATTTTTCTTTTTAAAAATTGATAAAAAAAATTCAGTTTATAATTTAATTAATTTAAACATAAATTTTATTTTATTTAAACATCTCTCTCTAGCTACAATAGTTTATGTTAATAAGATCGAAGTACCAATTCTTTATATGGAAGTATCAGCTGCATGAATAAAATCTCATTTATAGGTTATCATCAGTCCAAGACATCTAATGTGGAGTTTTTTCATATCAGTTACATAATTTTTGTCTCTCTTCATAATAAAAATCTGTCTCTCTTCATAATAAAAAATCGGAGCTAATTTCAAACATCAAGGTTGAGGTAATAAAGATAAATCGAAGTCAAAAACCATATATGAAAACAAATTTGAAGTCAATATTATTTTGTGTTCAAGATTTACATGATGAACAATGTAAAATTAAGGATTATGGATAGTGAGCTAAATTGAATTTTTTTTTTTTTGCATGAAGTAGATATCTACAACTTTTAATTCCTTTTGTTATGTATAACTTACGTTTCATTTATTAAATATGTATTTTAAAATTATTTTATAAACTATATTTTTTACAAAAATTATTTCTTTGAGCGTGTATAGTGCGCTCATGGCGAAGATAAAATATAGTCTTAATTGTCCGAATGAGTAAAATTTTGGTTATTAATTGAATAAAAAAATTATTTTAATTTGAGCCTAGTTAATGAGTTTAAGGTTTAAATTGGACCTTTGTCTATTTCTCTTTTCATAATATTTATTATTATTATTATTATTATTATTATAAACATGAAAATACCTTTAAGAAGCGTAATAATTATTAATATTATTATTTTATAAAAATTAATTAAGTTTTTGTTATTTATTTTTATAAAATAATATAATTATTTTTTAATAATTTTATTACTTAAACATAATCTTAAGAGGATGTTTGGCCTAGCTTATAAGTGGTCAAACTAGCTTATAAGTGATCAAACTAATTTATAAATTTTAAATTTAAGTTGATATATTTATTTATTATATGCTTAATTTGTAAATAATAAAAAAATTATGTTTGAGGATCAACTAAGTATTTTAGAATTTATAATATTTTATTTTTAAATTTATTTAATCAAATAATTTATTATATTATCGTTATTTTTTTAAAAAATTATTGAATACTATTTTTAGTCATTTTTATAATATACCTGCTTTTAAACTATTTTTTAACAAATGTATCTACTGTTTATTAATTACTTTATAAATGTTTAAGATAAACGTTTAACAATTTTAAAATTTTAAATATTTATAAGTCTATATTATATTATAAATACTTATCACTTATAAACTATATTTTTCTTCAAGTTAGGCTAAACACCCTGCTTAAACTATCAAATAATTTAAATTTTAAATTACCAGTTCTTGCTGTCATTAAAATTAGAAAAATGATTAAAATCTAAGAATCATGTAAAAAGATTTTTTATCATTAGACTTTACATATCATTCAATATTTTTATTTTTCTCTTAAACATTAATATTATTTAAAACCTATCGTATTTAATCATAATATGTAAAAAATATTATTTTAAAATAATTTACAAATTTATTAAAACCTCCTCGTGTTTTATAATAATAAAATTATAAAAAAAAATTATGGTTCATATTATCATTAAAAAAATTAAGTTTTTTTATCTTTAATTTTTCATTTTTCCTTTTGAAAATGATTTTTTTATTAATATAAATTATAAATAAATAAAATTAAATAGTGATCTTTCTACAATCCAAAAATTAAAGATTTTATTAGACTATGAGCGAGCAAAAAATTCGCATTTTTTTAAATACCAGAAATTTTACATTACTTGATGATATGATCTCCAATAACCTACAAATTGAAACCTTTTTCATAATCTAGAATTTTCTTTACATCTTAAGTTGTATACATAATAAAAATAAAATAAAATAATGATAAATAAACTACCTTAAAAATAATATATATAACTTTTTAGTTTATATTAGTAGCATTATAATAATTTGAAATTATAATCTGATATTATATTTTATAAATAATTCTAACATTATCAGTTAAAATTTATTTGAAAAGTTTATATTAATAAAAGTTATTATTATCCTAAATATAATGTAAATATAAATACATAAATAATTTGGACAGGTTAATTACAGTTATTATCATCTGAAATGTAATCTAAGTATAAATATATAAATAATTTAGACTTATTTGATCACTTTTCAATGTTGACAAAATAATATATCTATTTCAATAAAGTAAGAATAAAAATAAATATTTAAATATAAATATATATTTAACTGATTTCGTATATAAATGAATATAAATTTTATTTATTATATGAACTTAAATTATTATTAGTGATATTTTCAAATAAATCACATTCACGAGGCCGGAAAGTTGATATAATTCAGAATTAGGCTTGTTGTTTGTTTTGTTTGAGAGAAGGGAAGCTTCATGCAGAAATTGTAGTGTTGAGATTCAAAGGTGAATACGTGGCGTGCGTTAAGTGGTTTGGGGATTTGTGACTCAGCTGGCCCCTCAAGGTTTTGGCCTTTGCTTATCGTTTGTTTTTATAGAATCTCTGCAAGTCTAAGTCAGGAAAAATTATAGATTCCAGCCTCCAAAGCATTTTTTGACCTTATTCTATTTTGCTTTAATTTATAACTAATCAAACACATTATTCATTGATAAAAAAAACTCATTATTCACAATTAATATTAAATATTAGTATAATAAAAATTTATCATATTGATTAACTTATTAAAATAATAAAAATATTTATAATTTAAAATAAATAAAAATAAAAATATATCTATTAATTTAAAATGAAAAGAGTATTTAATTTAATGATATTAGTTAATTTTAAGTGATTGTACTTAAAGGTCAGTATAATTGGATGTCATAGATAATTATAAAATATTTAATAATTTCACACTCAAAATTAAAGTCCAATCGTTAATGAAAAATAATTTTATTTCATATATTATAATACATTTTAATTATATTTAATTAATAATTTAAACATCAATTTACTAATCAAATTTAACCAGGTACATAATCAGAATTCTAAATTCTAAAGACACTTTTTTGAAAATTTAAAAAAAGTATAAATATAAAACAACAAAACCATTTTTGAAACAATTAATTAGCTAGGTTTGTTTCCCAGATTAGCTTGAATTCTTGCCTGTGTTGGTGTAGTTGTGCATGAGGTTAATATATATAAGACAGGTTAGGGTGGTTGATCATTTAATCATTGGCAATGCTGCAGATCTTATAGGTACAACAAACACAGAATATTATTTGGGAAGAAGAAGACGGATCTAAGTTTCTCAACAACATTACCAAAAGAGGAGAAGCCATTTAATATTCAATTTATTATTATTATTATTATTATTTTACTCTCCATCTCATCTCATAACTATTAGATAATGACGATGTTTGTACAGATAATGTAAACATTAACAGTGTTTGTATCAAACTCTAACTCTTAGAGTTTATTTATATTCTTGTTATACTGAATAGAAAATTATTCTTCTTCTGCTAAAACTATTATGGTATCAGATCCTTCTAGGGTTTAACCACCTTGTTCTCTTCCTGCCGATTTCTTTCTGTTTCAATGGATACTCAATCTGCTATCACTACTTCTCTTACGCCTATGGCTACTTCTTCTTCTTCTTCTTCTTCTTCAATAATAATAACTTCTTCTTTATCCACCATTCCTAATGTTTCTTATCAAATAAATGTCAAGTTAACTCCAACAAATTATGTTCTCTGGAAGACACAAATGCTACCTTTGCTTCATGGGTACAATCTGGAAAAGCATATAGATAAGAATTGTGTTCCTCCTTCACCTACTTTGTCTAATGATGTTCCTAATCCAAAATATATAATCTGGTTTCGAGAAGATCAAATTGTGATCAGTTGGCTTAATGCATCTCTTTCTGAATCCTTGTTGTCTAGTTCCGTTGGTGCTACGTCTGCTCTAGAGGTGTGGACTCGATTAGAACAAAGCTTTTTTGCTGGTAATGCTGCACAAATACGTCATCTAAAACATGCTATTCATCATCTTGAACGTAACACAGATTCTATTGAAAGCTATATGCAGCGTGCTAAGTTATTGAGTAATCAACTTTTAGCTCTTAATTCTCCTATTTCAAGTGATGATCTTGTGGGTGCTGTTCTTGATGGATTGGGGCCTGATTATCGACCCTTTGTTCACTCCATAGAAGCAAAACTCAATCTTCCTTCCTTTGATGAGTTGTATGGATTGCTCTTGACTGAAGAACTACAACAGAAAAAATACGAAACTTCAAATTCTCCAATGACTGCGCTATATTCTTCGAGCAATACTCAGTCTATTTTGGGTCCGTCTCCACAAAGTGGGAGAGGACGTCTTTGAGGGCGGTTTTCACGAGGTGGCAGAGGTGGTCGATTTCAAAGTTATCAGAATTCTGCTCCTCAAAATCAATAGTTTCAAGGACAATTTGTTAGCTCCGCTGCTTATTATAATTGCAACGGTTCTGGTCATGTTGCACGTATGTGTCTTAGTCAAAGACGAACTACACCACAAGCTTATCATGCTGCCTCCACATCCATTTATCAACCACAGCAGCCATGGAATCAAACTCCAATGAATCATGGATATCGAATGCAGCAACCTTGGATTGTCGACACCGACGCTTCCCATCATGTAACTGGATCTCATGCTAATTTAACATTGGAATCTGAATATACAGGTCCGGATGAAGTCACTGTAAGCAATGGTAATACAATTCCCATTACACACATAGGCAGTACAGTATTAAATAAAGATTATGATTTTCATTTGAACAATATTCTTTTTTCTGATCAATCTCCATTCAGCTTATTATCTGTTTTGAAATTTACTTCTGATAACCAAGTCTCACTAGAATTCTTTCCTGATTTTTTTCTTATCAAGGATATCCACACGAGGAAGGTTCTTCACAAAGTCCAATTGATCACGGGCTTTATAAACTTTCTGCCTCTAATTTTTCGTCTGCAGCTGTCGACCATATTTCTTTTCAGTCTTGGCATTCACGTTTGGGTCATGCTCATGATCGAGCAATTTTATCTACTTTAAAATGAAGTAATATTGATTGTCTTTCTAATAAAAAAGAACTTTGTTCTTCATGTTGTGTTAGTAAATCACATCGTTTAGCGTTTCCTTTGTCTACTTTTGTTGCTTCTGCTCCTCTTGAGCTTCTTTGTTCTGATGTATGGGGACCATCACCTGTTACTTCCATTAATGGTAATCGTTATTATGTTCTCTTTTTCGATCACTATAGCAAATATTCTTGGTTATATTGTTTCAAACGAAAATCAGATGTATTGCCTACTTTTATCAAGTTTCAGAAATTTGTTGAGACATTTTTCACATCTAAAATTAAGATGTTTCAATGTGATTGGGGAGGTGACTTTCGATCTTTAGCTGCTTATTTGTCTGATAATGGAATTCTTTATGCCTTTCGTGTCCATATACGCCTCAGCAAAATGGGTGTGCTGAGCGTAAACACAGGCATATTGTGGAAACGGGTTTGGCAATGCTGAATTATGCTTCTTTACCTTTGGATTATTGGGACTTTGCTTTTGAAACTGCTGCCTATGTTGGTAACAGATTGGTTACTCCTCATTTGGGTAAATCACCTTATGAAAAATTGTTTGGAACCTTGCCTGATTTGAATAGTCTGCGTACGTTTGGGTGTCTTTGCTATCCTTATTTGAGACCTTACAACAAACATAAGTTGGAGAACAGGTCTACAAAATGCATTTTTCTTGGGTATAGCTTAATTCACAAGGGCTACAAGTGCTATGATGTCTTGACGAAAAAGCTGTATAGTTCAAGACATGTTGTTTTTGATGAACAACAATTTCCATATCCAAATTTAATTATGCAGGTTTCAAAGACCATTGCTGCTCCATCAAAATTCGGACCTGGGATACTTGGGCCACCACCAATACATTTGATTCCAAATGTTTCTTTAACTAACAATACTCAAGCAATTTCAGTTGTTGCAGATTATGTCGAACCAAACACAACCAATTGTGTAGTTCCTGTTTCGGATTCAGCTCCACCATCTCCTATTGTCCCATCTGAAACTTCAAGTATATTGCAAGAGGAACCAATCCAGCTTTTACCACAGGCTGCTGCTCCTACCAACACACATCCAATGTTAACAAGGTCAAAGACGGGTCACTCAAAGCCTAAGGTTTTGGCAGCAATCACTCATGTTTTGCCAAAAACTGTAAATGAAGCTAAGAAGTATAAAGAATGGCGTGAAGCACTTGATGATGAGCTCAATTCTTTGATTAAGCTTGGGACATGGGAACTTGTTAAACCACCTCCTCAAGCAAATATAATCGGTTGCAAGTGGGTCTTCAGAGTCAAAGAAAATTCAGATGGTTCGGTGGAGCGCTATAAGGCGCGTTTGGTTGCTAAAGGTTTTCATCAAAGACCAGGTGTCGATTTTGACGAAACTTATTCACCTGTGGTAAAACCAGTTACTATTCGGTTGGTATTAAGTTTGGCTGTTTCGAAAAGGTGGGCTGTTCGGCAATATGATGTTTCTAATGCCTTTTTACATGGAAAGTTAGATGAATCTGTGTACATGCAACAACCGCCTGGATTTGTTGATGAATCCAAGCCAGATTATGTATGCAAGCTACGTCGATCCCTATATGGTCTAAAGCAAGCACCACGGCAATGGAATACCTGCTTGAAGGATGCTCTTCTTCAATTTCATTTTGTTCAGTCTAAGCTTGATGCATCTCTATTTATCTATCGCAAGAGTAATGATGTGATATATTGCTTGGTTTATGTTGACGATTTGTTGATTACAGGAAGCAATTCTTTGTTGGTAGCTCAATTACAAGAATTCTTGAGTACCAAATTTCTGTTAAAAGACTTGGGAAAGCTTAATTTCTTTCTGGGCATCCAAGCACATTGGAAGGGCGATGCTTTATTTTTGAATCAACACAAATATACACTTGATTTACTGAAGAAAGTCAAGATGGAGAACTCAAAGCCCGTGTCAACACCACTTGCAACTACTGCACAATTGCGTGAATCAGCTCCTGCATTTCATGATCCGTCGTTGTATCAGAGCGTCATCGGCAGCTTGCTTTATTTGTTAATTACAAGACCAGAAATCTCTTTTGCAGTTAACAAGTTAGCTCAATATATGCAAAAGCCGATGGATAATCAATGGCTTCAAGTCAAGAGAGTGCTGCGTTACTTGCAAGGAACAACAAACTATGGGTTGCACATTACTCCGACAAGTGTTGATGTAATTTCAGCTTATAGTGACTCCGATTGGGCTGGCAATATTGAAGACAGAAAATCAACAACTGGTTTTGCCATTTATCTTGGGTGAAATCTAGTCTCATGGTCCTCCAAAAAGCAAAAGAGTGTTTCAAGATCTTCAACGGAGGCCGAATACAGAGCTATAGCAAACACAACATCATAAGTTATTTGGATTCGCAATATGTTACATGAACTTGGAGTTGTTACAAAGGTCCCTATACTATGGAGTGACAATTCAGGAGCCACAGCTCTCACAGTTAATCCAATCTATCACAGCAGGATGAAACATGTGCAAATTGACGTTCATTTCGTTAGGGACAAAGTGGAATCAAAAGATATTCAAGTGAGGTATATCTCAACTAAAGATCAAATTGCTGATGTTCTTACGAAACCATTGACAAAGCAACGATTTCAGCAGTTAAGACACAAGTTGACTATCGTTACACATCGATAGTTCAACTTGAGGGGGCATATTAGATAATGACAATGTTTGTATAGATAATGTAAACATTAACCGTGTTTGTATCAAACTCTAACTCTTAGAGTTTATTTATATTCTTGTTATACTGAATAGAAAATTATTCTTCTTCTGCTAAAACTATTAATAACAAATTACAAAACTTATTAAAAAATAACAAATTATTTTAATACCATTAATTCCAAATAATATTACAAAAAAAATGACAAAAAAAAAATCTGTTTCTTCTCAAACATAATTTAAACTCCAAACTTTATAAATATAAAGATAATTTATAAACCTTTTGTTATAAGATCATTATCTTGTATAGATGATTTTTATTAATTTTAAAAAATTTATAATGTATGAAATTTTATCATTTTATAAAATATTCTGGCTCGATATTTTATTTTTGAACATTACAATATGAGAATGGGAGATTGATCTTAAATCTGTTCAGAGAAAATGCATTTTTTAATAGATTGTGCTTCATCGTGCATATTCTCATCGATAATGCTTATTTATATTTAATTTTTGATTTCACATTTTAAAACCCCAATTAAGGAAATAAAAATATCTTTGTGAATTTGATATAATTCTTTTTTTTTTCAACCTTTTCATATTCAAAATAAGACAATAATATTATATACCTGTCGAATAGTATTAAAGAGGAAAAAGGAAATGACAGAGATACTTACTAGAAGACCTGTTGCCAAAAGTCGTCCGTCTCACCATTATTCTTTTATGACTTGCTGCAATTGCATAGACTTCATCTACATTTCCATGTTTTTACACTTCGTTTTCCATGAAGCCTAAATTATTATTATTATTATTTTAATCTGTGAAGATTCAAATTTTAATATTCAATTTTTTGCTATAATATTCAAACCCAAAATCACATTTGAAGTACTTGTTAGATGATTTTTTGAGTTATGAGATATTGTAATTTTTTTAAAAAATTTATATGATTGATAAATGAGTGTGCTCTCTTATTATTATTATTATTATTATTATTATTATTATTATTATTATTATTATTATTATTATTATTATTATTATTATTATTATTATTATTATTACTACTACTACTACTACTACTACTACTTTTATTCCTAACTAAACCTAACTATAAATGAAATCCAAATTTCAATATGAATAATATAAAATTAAAATGATGCGTGTATGTTAAACTAAATCATTATATATATATATATATATGTTTTAATTGTAATATGAATAAATAAAATATAAATGAAATTTATATCATTCATTAATATTATTAATTTGTTATCATTATCATTAAATAAATAATATAATCATCCATATAATATAATTCCTATTATTCTATGTAAATAATTTAAATAATACTTTATTTCTAATAGCAAAATTTGTTTGCTATTAAAAAGAGATTTCACATATTAATATCATCACCTATTTTCTTCTCCCGTCTCTTAAAAAATAAAAAAAGAGAGAAAATCAATAAAAAAAATCTCATCAAAATGCAAATATATACGTGTTCACTCTATTAAGTACTGCATTTTATTAAAAAAAAAAATTCCACTTTTTAAGTTTCTTTCAAAAAAATTTTTCCTAGCTTTATTAAAATTTTCTATTTATGATATGAAATTTGAAATATAACAAATTAATACAGAGAAAAAACCGATCATTTTGAAAAAGTAGTATGAGAGAGGAAAAGCAAATGACAGAGATACTTACTAAAAGACTTGTTGACAAAAGTCGTCCGTCTCACCATTATTCTTTTATGACTTATTGCAATTGCATACACTTCATCTGCGCAATTAGAAAATTATATTTCCATGTTTTTACACTTTGTTTTCCATGAATCCTAAATTATTGTTATTATTATTTTGAATCTGAGTAAGATTCAAATTTTAATATTCAAACCCAAAATCACATTTGAAGTACTCGTTAGGTGGTTTTTTTTTAGTTATGAGATATTGTAAATTTTTTTTTTAAAAATTCATTTGATTGATAAATGAGTGTGTTCTCTTATTATTATTATTATTATTATTATTATTATTATTATTATTATTATTATTATTATTATTATTATTATTATTATTATTATTATGTCTTTAATTCTTAACTAAACCTAACTATAAATGAAATCCAAATTTCAATATGAATAATATAGAATTAAAATGATATGTGTAAACTAACTCATAATTAAATAAATATATATGTTTTAATTGAAATATGAATAAACAAAATATAAATGAAATGTATATTATTCATTAATATCACAAATTTTTATTATTCATTGATATAATTAAGTTATTATCATTATCATTAAATAAATAATATAATGATACATATATATAATATAATTAAATCATTGTTATCATTATTTTATGTAAATAATTTAGATAATATTATTAGAAATAATACTTAATTTCTAATAGCAAAGTTTGTTTGCTATTAAAAGAGATTTCACATATTAATATCTTAATTCGTTTTTTTTTTCTCCTTTCGTCTTTTAAAAGATTAAAAAAAGAGAAAATAAAATAAAAAAAAGTCCATCGAAATGCAAATATATGCGTGTTCACCCTACTAAGTACTACTTTTTACGAAAAAATTCCACTTTTTAAGTTGCTTTCAACAATTACTGTCCTAGCTTTATTAAAATTTTCTATTTTTGATATGAAATTTGAAATATAACTAATTAATCCATAATTGAAATTTGATGCTTTGAAAATAAAAATAAAAATAAAAGAGAAGAGGGTTTTTTAGTTACTAGAAGCATCCATTTAACTTTCCATTTATACCATAATTTTCTTTTCTATTTAATGTTAAGAATATTGATATAGAATAAAGAGCTTTAACTTTTATAGAGTAGTTTGACAGAAAACTGCTCTAGTGGCAGTTTGATAATTACTGTCAAAAACTGAAATTGCAAACTGGGCGTTCTGTGGGTCTAACCTAATGGGAAATAGGCCAACGAGTCAAGTTCACTATTTTACAGTGCGGTCCGTTACTTTTCAGCCAAATTTCATCGTTTAAATATCCAAAAACGTATTTTACTATTATGACAGCTTATAGCAGATTTTTATTTCCTTATTTATAGATCTTAAATCGAGGCGCCGTTTAGGTATTTTGTCTGCCTTGTAAATATTATCTTTCTATTTTTGTAATTGCTGTTATTTTGGCAGTCTATTCCCTTTTCAAAAAAATTTCTTATTTAAAATTAGAATTTTCTGTAACCATTTTACTATATATTGTAATGTTTGAGAAAATATAATCAGCTTTGAGAATTGAATAATAATCCTACAAAGAAGCTTTTCTCTCTTTGTGCTTATTTTTTTAGGAATTCTAGACTAACCAGGGAATAACACTTTTTATCCTTTGTTTATTTACCTTCCGCTGTGTCAGTTAGTATTGGAGACAGGTTCGTTCTTAGATAACGATGACACCACAAAGACAACTATAACAACACATAGAGGATGTTTATGTGTGTGACCACAGGGCCCACCTTAAGCAGCGAATTGAATAAATGATGGGGGATCGGATGGGATAGTTGATGGAGGATCGAATGGAATAGATGAAGGACTGGTTAACAGGACGAATGGTGCAATCATAGGGGATCAGAATGGGGCGAACCCTAACCAACGGGGGAACCTTAATGTAGATGGATCTGATAGAGGTTTTGATGTTGAAGGAGGAGCTTATTATGAAGAGGAGTCGCTCCGATGATACAGAGCTCCTGTTGAAGATAGGCTCTGGAAATATATAATTAGAATAGAAATACTAAAATTCCATGGCAGCCTTAAACCAAAAGAATTTTTGGATTGGTTGACTACAGTAGAAGAGATCATGGAATTTAAAGGAGTGCTCGATGATAAACATGTCTTTTTAGTTGTAACAAGGTTGCGAGACAGGGCATCAGTCCAAATTAACCAGGAATAGACAAGGCAAGACTAAGACCATCAATTGAAAAAAGATGAGAAAGTAATTGCGATCTGAGTTTTTTCCTCATAGCTTTTAGAGGTCAATGTACCAGAGGCAGGGAGCTAGGTTAGTGGATGATTACACCACTGAAGTCTGAATTCTACCAATTGATAGCTAGAAATGATATACATGATATAGATGATCAGTTGGTGGTAAGATATATTAGAGGTCATAGAGGCAGATTCAGGATACTGTCAATTTGTTTGATCCTGTCTCAATCTCTGCTACTCATTAGAAAGCCTTACAGGTAGAGAAACACTCTAAGCGAACATGTACTTCTGCATCCTCTGCCAATATGGGAGGCAATGGTAGTGGCGTTGGTGGCAATGGTATAATCAACTAAGTAGGAGGGCTAATTAACAAAGGCACTGCCAATCAAAACCAGTACAACAGAATAATTGGTAGTGATTTGAAGTGCTTCGAATGTGGTAAGATTGGGCATAGGCAGTCTGAATGTAAGAAAACAACAGGGAAGAAAGTACTCTTTGTGGAAGTAGATGACTATGAAGATGGAGATGTAGACCTTGTAAGAAAGCCAATGTTTGATGAAGAAGATGTAGTTGATGAAGAGGTGGTAGCAGGAGATACATGCATTGCCTTGGTCGTTAGGCGATCTTGTCTGACACCTAAGGCTATTGAAGATAATTAGCTACAAAGTAATATTTTCCAGTCAACATGCACCATTCTCAGTAAGATCTGTCTCTTTATTATTGATACTGGTAGTTGTGAGAATATTGTTGCAGTAGAGGTAGTGCATAAATTAGGAATGAAGACTGAGAAGCATCA
The DNA here is from genome assembly GCA_947685225.1 of Garcia nutans. Classification (NCBI taxonomy): domain Eukaryota; kingdom Viridiplantae; phylum Streptophyta; class Magnoliopsida; order Malpighiales; family Euphorbiaceae; genus Garcia; species Garcia nutans. Next base: position 5,015,495 of record CANTUV010000024.1, on the reverse strand, counting down.
TAAGCCCTACAAACTAGCTTAGTTAAAGAAGGGTGATGAGGTAATTATTTCACAACGTGCTTTGGTAACCTTTTCCATTGGTTCTAAATATAAAGATAGTGTGTGGTATGATGTGGGTGCTATGGATGCATGTCATTTATTATTAGGAAGACCTTGGCAGTATGATAGAAAGGTCATTTATGATGATCGTGCTAATACTTATTCTTTTGTATTTAATAATTTGAAAATTATATTACTACCTAGTAAAGAGCCAGAAAAAGGTAAAACCAACTGGGGATAATACCAAGATATTGTCATTGGCTAGATTTATTAATGATTTGCAGGGCAAAAAAAATGGACTTTGCTCTTATTGGGAAGGAGGTTGCCGCAGAGTTGAAAGCTTCCAATGAGGCAGCCCCTGTAGTGGCAGAATTTTAAGATGTCTTTTCAGATGAGCTGCCTGATGGATTACCACCCTTACGTGACATTTAACACCATATTAACTTGGAGCCTGGTGCAGCTTTGCCAAATAGGCCTCACTATCGGATGAGCCCTAGTGAACATGAGGAGTTGCAGAAGCAAGTAGAGGAATTAGTAGCTAAGGGGCATGTGCAAGAAAGCTTAAGCCCTTGTGCAATGCCAGCCCTATTAGTTCCTAAGAAGGTTCCTAACGTATGTGTGTGGACATTAGAGCCATTAACAAGATCACTATGAGATACATGTTTTTCATCCCTCGCTTGGACGATTTATTGGATCATATCAATGGTGCAACAATCTTTTCTAAGCTAGATCTTAAAAGTGGGTACCACTAGATTCGGATATGACCAGAAGATAGGTGGAAAATGACCTTTAAAACTCAGGAAGGGCTGTATGAGTGGTTTATAATGTCATTTGGCTTGTTAAATGCACCAAGTACCTTTATGTGGGTGGTGAACCAGGCACTGAGGCCATTCATTGGCAAGTTTATTATTGTGTACTTTGATGATATTTTGATTTACAATGCTAAACTTACATAATACTTGCAGTACTTGCAATAAGTTTTATTTGTGCTTCGTATGAAAAAATTTTATACAACAGTAAAGAAATGTATCTTTCTGGTGCCTAAGGTGTTTTTCTTAGGTTATGTGATTTCTGGAGAGGGGTTGCAGGTTGACGAGTTCAAAGTTGAGGTGATTAGGCAGCGGCCTTGATCTAGTACAATTATTAAAGTTCAGAGTTTTCGTGGGCTTACCTCTTTTTACAGATGCTTCATCCCCCATTTCAGTACTATCATAGCCCTTGTGACAGATTGTATGAAGGGTGGCAACTTTGTATGGACAAAGGCAGCAGAGGAAGCCTTCTAACTTATTAAGACATACTTGACCACTACTCCTGTTTTAGTGCTCTCTGATTTTTTACAAGCATTTGAATTACACTATGATGCTTCTAAAATGGGCACTGGGCCTGTTTTGAGTGAAAATGAAAGACCTGTAGCATACTTCAGTAACAAACTTTCAGGTTCCAAGCATAATTACAACACCTATGATGCAAAATTTTATGCAGTGGCTCAAGCAGTAAAGCAATGGAGGCAATACTCGTACAACAGAGAGTATGTTTTATACACAGACCATAAGACTTTGAAACACTTGCATGGCTAGAATAAGGTGTCCTCACGACATGTTCCATGGGTGGCCTACCTTGGGCATCTTACTTTTGTGTTAAAACACAAGTTAGGTGATACATATAGAGTTGCCGATGTTTTGAGCCGCATGAGTAATTTCTTAGTTACACTGCGAGTTGAGGTACCTAGCTTGGACTCTTTTTGTGACTTGTTTGTTATCGATCCCTTCTTTTCTACTATTTTGAAAAAGGTTCGAGCAGGTGAAATGACAAATTTCTTGCTGAATGATGGGTTCTTATTCAAAGGGAACTAGTTGCACTACAAAAAAACACGCTATCTGCAACGGACAGAATCCGTCGCAGATCCGTCGCAAATCAAGTCTTGCGACTGATCTGCGACGGATACGATCCGTTAATAAAAAAGGCGTCACAATTTTCAAATTTGCGACAGGCCGTCGCAGATTGCGACGGATTTGCAACCACTCGGCGGTTGCAAATCTCGCGCTTAAATTTTCGCGGGTAAAGGGCAGCCGTCGCAGATTTTCGTCGCAGATTCCGTCACAGATTTTCGTCGCAAATTCGTTGCAGATTCCGTCGCAGATTGTCGTCGCAGTATCTGTCGCAGATTCCGTCATAGATTTCAAATATCCGTCGCAGATTCGTAGCAAATCCGTAGTAATTTAATATTGATTTTTATTGGAACTATTTGTATTATCAATTAATTTTATGAGAACTTTATAAATACATTTGGAACATTTAAACACAATCTAAAAAACACTAATTACATTGATAAAAATAATTCTTTTATTAATCTTCAATAGAATAAAATATTTTACAATTTAACTATACAAGTGTTAAGAACACTACTATAAATAATCTATCTTGAAAATAACAATATAGATCTTCAATTATCATTTTCCATTAAATCATGACTTGCATCATCATTATTAACCTGCAAATAATATTAAAAAGAGTAAATGAAAAGAATAATATAATACACGTTAACAAAGTAATACTAACCGTGGTGTGTAGGCTTTTTTCATTCAACTCGTGTAGCTGCTCAGGAATTTTATATATACACAAGCTGTTTGTCGTCGGGTGCAGGTTTTCCAGCTCTCTTTGCATTGACTTTGCTAATTCATTCACATCAACTATTGTCTGAACCGCTGGCGCCGTTGCCTGCAACCAGAAGAAATAGAAATTTTATTTTATTAGAACATATCAATAATTTTGCTTATGCTTCTCATCACATACGAATATGATAAATAAAAAGTATATCGTGAACTGCTAAATTATATGGATACATAGTACGTTAATATCTACAATAAATATAAAATGGTACCTGATACAGTGTATTTTTTTATCATTTGCGAACAAAAAAATAAATTGACCAAAAAATTGTTTATAATACCTCCATACAGGGGATGTTCCCATCTGGGGGAACTGTTTGGGTGCTACATGACAAGATACTCTATACCTCAGATAAAGAATTATACATAGTTTATTTTATAGCATTTAAACTTGTCTTTCTGTATAGAAATATATGAAAGTGATGATACCTGCAAATTACCAGCCCTATCAATATAGGCGGTGACTTTCCTGCCCGAAATGTTAGGTTGAGGAATCTCAATACCCAGGAAACCCTGAGTCCAGATATCAGTTGGCACAGCGACTATAAAAGGGCTATCCGTCTCCATTTAGCCTTCACCTGACACCGTATCTGATTATCTTCTATAAGTTCAGACATGATAATTACAAATAGGAAGGTTCAAATAAGTTAACATTAAGAATTTAACGTGAGGAAGAGTAATTAAAAACTTTGAGATACCCTTATCACATTTAGCCAGTGCTAGCTTTTATAGCAGTAGTATTTTAAGCATTTCAAAGTAAATATAGCTACGAGAAGAACTAATTGCTACTCGAATAGCTCAATGCAACAACTAAAAGTCTTAAAAGATAATAATTAGTGATAATCAACAGGTATTCTAACAATATTTGATTATTTAAATGATGATTTTTTATAAAAAGAATAAGAAAGTTGAGCTAATTTACATAAATTAACTAAAATTACCTTGGTGCAGCTTTTGCTCCTCAATGACTTGTCTGCCTCTTTTACATTAATAATTCATTAAAAATGATAAGCAATCAGCATACATTACAGAAATGTTCTTATAGATTAAAAAATGTTCCTTACCTTTTCTTCAAGTTTAACCAATGACAAGCATAAGGATACATTTATCACTTTTCCATTTTAGTATTTATCCCTACTGCAAATTGGTAGTTGATCTAATTTTCTTAAGTAAAAATCAAATTACTACACCCATTATCTTATTAAAGAGAAAAAGTATTTTACAAATAAAATTGGACCTATTACTCGACCACTAGGAAAAGTGATTGCTAATGGTAAACCCCCAAGGAAGCAAAGGGATAGAACAGAGCATATTGTGGCTGCTCTGGAATAATAATAAGACTTAACTCTACACTGAATCAGCACACATTTTATTTTCTTATAGATAAAAAATGTTCCTTTCCTTTTCTTCAAGTTCAACCAATAATAAGCATAATAATGAATTAATGATAAGTTTATCACTTTATTCCATTCCAGTATTGATTTAGGATTTGTCTTGTAAACATAAAATTTGGCTTATAGAGTCACAATCAGCTAAGAAAAAAGATTGGTATTTGTAAACTCACCATGCAAGTAGAGGGAATAATAGAAAAGCTTTACCATGAGAGAGTTTCAGTGAGAAATTTCATCGAGCAACTTCCATGCATTCCATGCAAACCACTTCCACTCATGAAATCGTCTATATGCTTCACTTGAGAGAAATCATGGTTTTGCAGAGTTTCCTCCCTTACCAAAAAATATCAAGAATACAAAATGGCAGTTGATTCTCGAGCAATATTGTTGGATCAGATCAGATCAGATGCTATTTCTTCAATCATCTGTGGACTCTTGAATATTGTAATTAAATTAACCATTCAATGAGGGAATTCAGTATCATAAACTATATTCATTCAGCTATTATTTTATAACTTTAATTTATTAAAACTGACATCACACTCCTGCTCTAAAACGTTATGTAAATTCATTGAGCAAAGGGACAGAGTTCGGTAAGACATTTCATTGAGCATCTTCCACGCATTTTCAGAAGTTTGGAGAAACCAAAAAGATTCAAAATGATTACTAAATTCTTGCACAAGGCTAGCCCTTTGATAAGACAAGGCTAGCCCTTTTTTAGCAAAACATAAAACAATGTAGCATTATTAATTCAAAGCAGAACACTTTGACAAGACAAGATACATAAAAACAAACAAGTAGCACCAAAAGTGCAAAAGTAGAGACAAATGATAAAACAAAACATCATCACTTAACTTGAAGGATAGAACATACAGTTTGAATAACTGTGAGTAGAATGACAAAAGCAGCCACAGCAACAGAGATAGGTTTTGAGAGAAAACCAAAAACCTGTAAGAAATATCCAAGATATATTCAAAAGATATTAGAACATAAACAACAATTTTATTTAAAGAATGGTACGAGAATAAAACAGAACACTTATAATTATAAGGTTATTGTTTGTTCCGTTATTGCAGCAAATTTAGGCATTGGTTCGTTCGTTGTTCTTTGCGTTTTTTATAATTAGCTCTAGGAGGAGAAATAGAATAGGTAGGAAGAATGAGGAAAGAAAAAATAATTAAGTTGATCAAACCTTTTCAAGATCTCGGTTTTGGTAGCTTTCATCACCAGATAAAGTTGAAAATGGTGCAAGCTTTTCTCTACCAGCTTCATCAATTGAGCTGTAGATAAGAGTAAATAGTCAGTCAAATCACAGGACACAACTACATCAAATGGTAGAAATTCTCAAAGAAAATTAACAAAAATTATTTGAGAATAAACAACTGCAACAACCTGGCATTCCTCACAAAGTCATTGAACACCAAACGAGCAAAGCTTTTCTGTACAAGCTATAGTGGATTCAAGATGCCGTGTTAAGAATGACATTCTCAAATTAGTATACCAACTTTAGAATCACAACATTATGAGATATTGCATCAAACTAAGGTGAATAAGAGGTGAATGGTAGAAAAAAGAGAGAGGAAGAAAGTACCAGCAATAGGAGAGGGAATGAAGGGACTGCAACCCAAGCTTCGCCAAAGTCAAAACTCTTAATTCCCAACAGAATACTACCAATCACATGTCAAAGGAAACGACACAAATAGGAAATAAGGAGATCCATCAAAAATTATTTGAACCTCAGAGCAAAGTAAGCAAGATTAAGCCAAAATGGGAATCTGATTTCTCAACAGCAACCACAACAATCAGAGATTCAGTGTGGAAGAAGATGAAATCAATACAGTTCGAATCAGTGTACAATCATCAAAAAAGCATTAATGGGCACTGTTTACATTTTTTTTTGCAGATATAGGAAATCATTACCTCTTCTCGTCCATTTGGTCACCCAAGGTATTGACTGGAGTGAAATCCATTTTGTTCTCCTCTCGCAGCTGAAATTAGAACAACTCAGAGCAAAAGACAGCAATAATCAAAGTAGAACACACAGAAAGTGTCATCATACCTGAAGATCGTGATTTGAAGAAGACTTCTATTCTCTTTGAGTCGAGAGCCCTCTCTCACCCAAGGTTGAAACTTCTTCAATCAAGCAAACCAGAATCAAAAGTTAATCGACGAACCGATGACGGTCGATTTCTCTTCGAAATGGCAACAAACACTTCTGGCGGCTCTAACCTCTGCTCCAGATCGCACTGCCGATCTAAGGAGGAGCGACCACCGATCCTCTTATCATCACTGCACGACTAATTCGCAAGAGTTAAGTCTCTGATCTCCAAAGATTAGAAGGCACAGAATGTCATTTCCTCTTTGTACTCTTTTTTTATCATCCGAGGCATTTTAAGTGTGCAAATCGAGAAGAGAACTTCTCTAACCTTAAATTTCAAACCTCACGATAATAGCTCTCTCAGCCGAAGAGAACCTCAAACGGAATAGAGGTCACCGGCGGAAGATTGAATGAAAATAAAGATGAAAGAGAGACGCAGAGAAGAGAGGAGAGAACCAGAGGCTTCAAAATTTAAAGAAGAGCGAGAGAAGGTTAGGTTTAGGTTATTTTGTAGGAGCAAGCATTAGAGAAGTTCGCACGTGAACCTATAACATACGCGGATCTGCGACCAATTTTACATAGCAATTTGCGACCAACCAGGATAGATTTTAGATTCCGCCAATTTTGGGCTCCCGTTAAAAATTCCCTTTCAGTTTTACGACGAAAATTTGCGACGGCTATTTTCTGTCGCAAATTTGCTACAGATTTGCCACCGCTTTGCGACGGATACATATATATATATAGTCAAATCTTATTTTCGTCGCAAATCCGTAGCAAATGGGTAGCAAATTTGCAACGAATCTGCGACCAATCTGAGACGGTAAAAATTTTCCGCAAAAATCCTCTGCAGGAGTAATCCCCGCCAACTTTAGCGACGAAACTTTGTGACGAACAAAAATTCGTCGCAGATTTATTACGGATTTGCAACCGATTTGCGACGGCTTTCTCAAAATTCCTTCAACTTGTTATTCTGTCGCAAATGCGTTGCAGATCCGTCGCAAATTTGAGACGAAAATTTTCTGTTGCAGATTTCCGTCGCAAATGCCTAATATTTTTGTAGTGCTGTGCATTCCGGATTACAATTTGTGCCTCAAAATAATCCAGGAGTTACATGGCAAAGGGCATGTAGGTCGCGACAGAAACTTACAACTGGTTCAAGCTTCTTATTTCTGGCCCACAATGCAAAGAGAGGTGAACAATTATGTGCAGAGACGTCAAATTTGCCAAGTTTCTAAGGGTACAGCCACTAATGTTGGCTTATATATGCCTCTGTTAGTATCTACTCAGCCTTTGGGTAGACATCGACATGGATTTTGTATTGGGCTTGCCCCGCACACAGCATGGTAATAATTTCATCTTTGTTGTTATTGATCGATTTTCTAAGATAATTCATTTTATTCCATACAAGATGATGACCGATGCTGTCAATGTGGCCCAGTTATTTTTTCGAGAAGTGTACCGCTTTCATGGCCTGCCTACATCTATTGTGTCTAATTGAGACACTTTACTTCATAATTCACTTTTGGTGCAATTTATAGAAAATGGTTAATACACAATTAAATTTTAGTAGTGCTTATCACCCTTAAACTGATGGTCAAACTGAAGTGGTGAATAAATCACTGGACAATTTACTTCATAGTTTGGTCAGTGATAATGTGCAAAGTTGGGACCATAAGTTATGTCAGGCTGAGTTTTCCCATAACCATGCTGTTAATAGAAGTTCAAGTTTCAACCTTTTTTCAGGTTGTGTATTCTGTTATGCCCAGGGGACCATTAGATCTTTTTTCTATGCCTAACAAGTCCAGAGTTCATGGAAAAGCAACAAATTTTGTGGCTAATCTGCACGACATTCATAAGACAGTGCACGCCAACTTACAACAAGCCAATGCTAAGTATAAGCAAGCTGCACACTTGTAATACCCTAAAATCTAGTAGCTTAAATGTTGTACAAATGAATGAATAAAGTGAGGAAAAAATCTTTGATTGAAATAAAATTATAATGTGCCAAAGTAATAAATAAAAACTTTAAAGTATCTGAATTGAAAACTCTACAACTGTGAATCAAATCAATTAACTGTAAGTTATTAAATAATTAATTATATTTGTATATAAACTATTAGAGAAACAAAATGACCTATTAGAGTGATAAAGAAATCATTCATATACAAAGAAGTAAAATTTGTGTGTTATTAAAGTCATGGAAATGTAAATTTTAAAATACTTTAGCTATGTGAACCCGTATGTATAAAAATCTTAGGGTATTATAATTGAAATATATTATAACTTAATTAATAATATCTTAATATAATAATATACATTAAAACCATATAAGATAAATTAAAATTTAAAATTAGAAGTGAAAACAATTTTAAAGAAATTAATTACAAGTGTAGATAACAAGTTATGGTGTGAAATGACTAAAAGGGTATTTGAGTTAATAAAAGAAATGTATAAGATCGAGGGGCAAAATGGACATTTCACTCACTTAATTCTCAGCCAATTTTCTGCCAAAATAAGTGGGTAACTCATCTATTTTGAATAGTAATGGGTGCTGGAAAATGTTGACTAAAAGGTGATAGAAATGGTTTGGTCTTATCTTTTCTTCTTTCTCTTTTCTTGTTACTATCAAGAACACATCTTCTTTATCACGACCCTCCCTCATTTTCCAGCAGCTAAAAACCATTCCTAGGCTAGTTTCTTATGTTTATAAGTGATCCAAAGTGAAAAATTAAATCAACAAAGTGATATAAAGGCAAAGAAGGCAAAAGAACTCCTAAAGGTAAGAATCTGAAAATTCTGAATCTTAATCTTCTATTTTGTTTTTCTAATTTTAGATCTATTATTTATTGAATCTGAGCTAAAAATTATCATTTGTACATATTAATTAAGTATTTAGGATGTTAGAAATCAATTTGTATTGAAAGGAATTGAAAGGAATGAAGCTAAAAACCCTAACACTCAAATCTGTCTAAATATTACACCATGAATTCTCAATAAATTAGCTACTGTGTTTTATTTATTTTAACATGAAAACGAGCTTTAAAATTAATCAAAAATTACAGAAAGGTTTATTTGGATTTTGGGAAGGTTGTGGTAAAAGGCCAAGTCAAAATGATGAAGGAAGATGAGTGAGTAAATAAATAAACACAAGCTGCTCATTTTAATAGTCTGAATGAATACCATTGAGATTTTGCTGCTGTGTTTAAATTATTTACCTATATAAATAAACTCTATAAATTGTCAAAATTTACAGAGAGGTCATATATAATGTTGGGAATATGCTGGTAAAATTTCAGGGTAAATTAATTTAAATAAATTAATATATAATTAAATGAATACAAACTACTCAAATGCTGGAATTTAGGTATTTTGTTGATGTAGGACTGAATTGAGCATAATAAAATATATTTGATTTGATCATATATATAAGCATATTATAGATGAATATAATCTCTAATATGTGTATTTAATGTTCTCAAAATTATAAATATTAATTTAATAAATAAGTAAATTAAATAACATAAAGAAACCAATGTACATTGTTATAGGCATATGACACATATTTGAACTTACTCTATTATATAACCCTATTATAATATAATTTGTAAAATTTGAATTCATAATTATAAAATAAATTTTAGGACATATTAAGATATTAAAACAGGACATAGGTTCCTAATAAATAATTAAGACAAAAAAATGATAAATTAAACAAAATAAACCTAAATGTGTGATTTATATGTGGATGTGAATGTAGGTCGGGTATTGCCATCAAATCAATCAATTATTATCAATAACTTAGAGGAATCAAATTTGCATATTCAAGGTGAGTTATAGTGTCCAACCCTTGCTTTGTCACTTTTAGAATTCTTTGATAAAAATTTAACCATTGTTGATATTTAAGCCATATGATATCATTTATTGTTTGTGATTCTGTATTTGTGAATTGTGAAAACTAATGTGGCCTCTTGGCCTATGTGATCATACCAAGACATTTGATTAGCCAATATAACAGAATCTCAACTTGATGGGGGCTATACCATCAGGCTATGTGCACATAGAAGTTTGTGATTTGTAGGGTAGAAGCTACCCTTATGTGAATGTGATGTATGATAGCACTGGAATAATGATATATTGTCTTCAGTGTTATTGATATGTGTTATCTGTCATATTATATAATTTGCTTTTGTGATTTTGGTCCAATTATTGTGGGCCTTTCTTGTGAATTAAATTTCATTGTTATACCTTTATTGTGCAGCCGCCTTATTTATTTATTATCCTTGATCCTTGAAATATCGTTATTGCATATTCTACCCTTGTGACACTGTAATTTCACTGAGTTGACGACTCACCCATCGTCTATGGTTTCAAGTAGAGGTGACCCAGGACCATCGGCTTCTTGATTTCTTCTTCCAGCAAGAAGCTTGAGAATAATGTAATTAGTCAATACTATCATATGTAATTAAATAATAATGTTTATGCTATACTCTAGTTGCTCCATAGTAATATTGTGAATAGCTTGATAAATTATGGAAATAAATCATAATGTAATAAATAAATAAAAATATTTGTAAATAATATATAAAAAAAATACATGTGTTATTATGAGTAAATAATAAAGTTTTAAAATAAAGTTATAATTTACTAGTGTAATAATTAATTTGTATAAATTCATAAATTAATTGGGTTCTACGTGGTGCCCGGTGGCCTTAAGCCTACCTGGACCCTAGGACCGTTACACTTCTAAAAATGGGGTGTGACAGAGGTGGTATCAGAGCTTAGGTTTATAATAATTTATATAGGTTAAAGGTTCGTAAGCATAAATGTGTAAGAATACTATGGAGCTTAGGATTATTCTGTCATGTCTTGTTTTCGTTGTTATCTAGATCTGCGTTAATTCGTGCGCTAATTAAATAATTTTTTTCTCTCTTATAGTTAGATATGGAAAACCGAAGAAGACCTAGGGCAATTAGATCTGAGGGAGCTGCTCCTTCTGAGGAATCAGTACAAAGAGTTGAGAATGTAAGGGCTCCTTCCCCAGAACCACAGGCAGCTGAAAACAGAATAACTGGAATGATGGAAAGACTTGAACAATTACAGAAAAATTATGAGTTGATGATGGAAATGATGATACAACAAAGACAACAACAACAACAACAACAACAGGCTCCTATCCCTGAATTCTATGTTCCTCCACCTCCACCACCACAGATGGAATCAAATGAAGAAAGAAAATTATTAGCTGGATTTTTGAAACTTAATCCTCCAATCTATAAAGGGGAAGAAGATCCTACAGAGTTTTTAGAGGAAATGGAAGCAAAAACTCAAATACTTTGTTGTCCAGACAAGAAAGCAATTGAATTTGCAGGGTACCAAATGAGAGGTGATGCGAAAGAATGGTACAAGAGAGTTGTGGCTGGAATATTGAAAGAAAATGTTCTTTTGACTTGGGAGCAATTTGCAGAAATGGTATTGCAAGAGTTTTTACCTGAAAGTGTTAGTCAAGCCAAGGCTTTAGAGTTTGAGAGGCTAGTACAAACACCTAGTATGACAGTATATGAATATGCAAGACAGTTTAATCAGTTGAGTAAGTATGTACCTGCTCTAGTACCAAATGAAGCAGCAAGAATACATCGATTCAGAAGAGGATTAGTTAATTCACTGTACATGATTTTGGCTGCTCATGATTATGATTCTTACTCTAAATTGGTGGACAAAGCAAGAATAATAGAAAGAGAGATGGAAGCCCAAGAACAGAAGAAGAAGGCTAGAACTGAAAGCTTTATAAGACAGAGAGGCAAGGAAGAAGTAGGAACATCTAGCGTCAGGCGACAATCACAATCTATGCCACAAATCAACCTACCTAGATCTTCAATGAGACTTCCACCTAGACCACCTACTGGAAGGTCATCTGGGACTATTACCCATGGATTTTTCAGTACTAATGTTCAGAGGCCTCCTATACGTACTCCATGTCAGACTTGTGAGAAGATGCATAGAGGGCAATGTTAGGGAGACTAGGGCATACTTTAAATGTGGGCAAAAAGATCATATGATTAAAGATTGTCCTTTGATTGCAGCAGAAACAAGACCACAAACATCTCAGACCACCGTGCAGATGAAAAGGGGTCATAGATCTAGTGGATTTGGAAGAGGTTCTGGAAGAGGCAGTGTTATTGAGAGACCTGCAGTACAGTCACCATCTGGTAGGGGTAGAGGGAGAGTGTATACCTTATCACCTCAGGAGGCACAAGCATCAAATGCAGCTATTACAGGTATCATTTCCATTCAATCTGTTAAAGGAAGGGTGTTATTTGATTCAGGGGCAACTCATTCTTTTGTGTCTACCTATTTTGCTTCTAAATTACATGTACCTTCCAAACTGCTTGATATACCTCTCACTGTGTTTACTCCTTTAGAGGAAGAAATTGTTGTTAAAAATGTATACCCTTCTTGTGAGGTAGTGATTGATGATAAAATATTGAGAGCTGATTTGATAGAATTACCAGTGTTAGAGTTTGATGTTATTTTGGGAATGGATTGGCTGTCTAAGTATTTGGCCACCTTAGATTGTAATGGTAAGAGGGTAATATTTCATAGTTCATCAGGGGAAACTTTTGAATTTCAAGGGGATAGGAGTGAAGTGTTAAATAGTTTGATTTCAGCAATTAGTGCTAAAAGATTATTAAGAAAGGGATGTATAGGGTATTTGGCCCATGTCAGAGACACTAGTGTTTCATTCCCTAGTTTGGATCAAATACCTGCAGTACGAGAGTTTCCTGATGTATTCCCTGATGATCTGACCACTTTACCTCCAGAAAGGGAAATAGAGTTTAGTATATATTTGCTACCTGGTACAACACCTATTTCTATCCCTCCATACAGAATGGCTCCAACTGAGTTGAAGGAGTTGAAAGCACAATTACAAGATCTTCTGGATAAAGGCTTCATTAGGCCTAGCAGTTCACCCTGGGGTGCACCGGTATTATTTGTCAAGAAAAAAGATGGTTCACTTCGAATGTGTATAGACTACAGACAGTTGAATAGGGTGACTATAAAGAACAAATATCCTCTGCCTAGAATTGATGATTTGTTTGATCAATTACAAGGGGCAAGTTATTTTTCTAAGATAGATCTTCGCTTTGGGTACCATCAATTGAGAATTAAGAAGGAAGATGTACCTAAAACTGCATTTCGAACTAGATATGGCCATTATGAGTTTTTAGTACTACCTTTCGGTCTCACTAATGCACCTGCAGCATTTATGGATTTGATGAATCGAGTTTTCAAGTCATACTTGGATAAATTTGTGGTTGTTTTTATAGATGATATACTGATTTGGTCTAAGAGTCAGACTGAACATGAAGAGCACTTAAGGATAGCATTGCAGACGCTGAGGGAAAATCATTTATTTGCTAAATTGTCTAAGTGTGAATTTTGGCAAGAGAAAATATCTTTCTTAGGACATGTGATCACCAGTGAAGGGTTACAAGTGGATCCTAAGAAAATTGAAGCAGTAGCTGATTGGCCTCGACCAATAAATATTGCAGAAATAAGGAGTTTTCTGGGATTGGCTGGTTATTATAGGAAATTTGTAAAAGACTTTTCTAAAATCGCTACACCAATTACTAGATTGCTTCATAAAGGTGTAAAGTTTGATTGGGACAGCAAATGTGAGGAAAGCTTCTGCAGATTGAAGGAATATTTAACGTCTGCACCTATTCTTGCACTACCAACTGAAGGAGGTAAATTTACAGTGTATTGTGATGCATCCAGAGTGGGACTTGGCTGTGTTTTAATGCAGAATGATAGGGTGATTGCCTATGCCTCTAGACAACTGAGAAAGCATGAGGTTAATTATCCTACTCATGATTTGGAAATGGCTGCTGTTATATTTGCTCTGAAGATTTGGAGACACTATTTATATGGTGAGAAATGTGAGATTTTCACAGATCATAAAAGCCTCAAATACATCTTTCAACAGAAAGATCTAAATCTCAGGCAACGTAGATGGATGGAGCTACTTAAAGATTATGATTGTGAGATCTTATATCATCCCGGCAAAGCTAATGTGGTAGCAGATGCTTTAAGCAGGAAATCTTTGGGGAGTTTAGCACACATTCATGTAAGTCGACGACCATTAGTAAAAGAGGTTCAGAACTTATATGGCTTGGGGATACGATTTGATTTATCAGATAATGGAGCATTGATAGCCCAATTCACTGTCAAACCATTACTGATTGATCAAATTAAGACACTACAAGATGAAGATCCACAGTTGGTGAGAATAAAAGAAGACATTGCTACAGGCAAGACCTCTGACTTTGTAATTGATGAAGGTGTATTAAAATGTGGTAATCAAATTTGTGTACCAGCAGTAGATGATCTAAAGAAACAGATAATGAAGGAGGCTCATTATGCAAACTACAATGCACATCCTGGAACTACCAAAATGTATCATGATTTGAAAGATGTTTATTGGTGGACTGGTATGAAGAAAGATATTACAGAATTTGTAGCAAGGTGTTTAACGTGCCAACAAGTGAAATTTGAACATCAAAAACCATCTGGGCTATTACAACAGTTACCACTGCCAGAATGGAAATGGGAGAGGATTACTATAGATTTTGTGGTTGGATTACCTAGAACATCTACCGGATATGATTCTATTTGGGTGATTGTTGATAGGTTGACGAAATCTGCTCATTTTCTTCCTGTGAAAACCACATATTCTGTGTCCCAATATGCACAATTATACTTAGATAAGATAATAAGTTTTCATGGAGTGCCTATTTCCATAATTTCTGACAGGGGAACACAATTCACCTCTAGATTCTGGCAGAAGTTACAAGAGGCATTGGGAACAAAGTTAGATTTCAGCACTGCATTTCATCCTCAAACAGATGGGCAAACAGAAAGAACTATTCAAACCTTAGAAGATATGTTGAGATTGTGCATTTTGGATTTTGAAGGTACTTGGGACAAGCATTTGCCATTGATTGAATTTGCCTATAATAATAGCTACCATTCAACCATACAGATGGCACCCTATGAAGCATTATATGGAAGGAAGTGCAGATCCCCTATATGTTGGAATGAAATTGGTGAAAGACATATAGAAGGCCTAGAACTTATTCAAGAAACCATAGAGAAAGTACCATTAATTCAAGAACGTTTGAAGACAGCTTTTAGCCGCCAGAAGAGCTATGCAGATCCTAAAAGAAAAGATGTTCAATTTAGTATTGGTGAGCATGTATTTCTAAAAGTGTCACCAATGAAGGGAGTCATAAGATTTGGTAAGAAAGGAAAGCTCTCACCAAGGTACATTGGTCCATTTGAGATCTTAGAAAGAGTGGGATCAGTATCATACCGTTTGGCACTACCACCCAATATGGAACAAGTGCATCCAGTGTTCCATATTTTGATGCTTCGAAAATATGTTTCTGATCCATCCCACGTTTTACAAGCTTCACCGGTAGACTTGCAGCAAGATTTGACCTATCAGGAAGTACCAGTAGCTATAGTTGATAAGCAAGTTAAAAGACTTAGAAATAAGAATATTCCTATGGTAAAAGTTTTGTGGCAAAGTCAATCAGTAGAAGAATGTACTTGGGAAACTGAGTCTGAGATGTTAGATAGATATCCTCAACTTTTTAGTGGGTGATTACTTTTAAAAAAAATTTGAGGACGAATTTTAATTAGGGGGAGAGAATGTAATACCCTAAAATCTAGTAGCTTAAATGTTGTACAAATGAATGAATAAAGTGAGAAAAAAAATCTTTGATTGAAATAAAATTATAATGTGCCAAAGTAATAAACAAAAACTTTAAAGTATCTGAATTGAAAACTCTACAACTGTGAATCAAATCAATTAACTGTAAGTTATTAAATAATTAATTATATTTGTATATAAACTATTAGAGAAACAAAATAACCTATTAGAGTGATAAAGAAATCATTCATATACAAAGAAGTAAAATTTATGTGTTATTAAAGTCATGGAAATGTAAATTTTAAAATACTTTAGCTATATGAACCCGTATGTATAAAAATCTTAGGGTATTATAATTGAAATATATTATAACTTAATTAATAATATCTTAATATAATAATATACATTAAAACCATATAAGATAAATTAAAATTTAAAATTAGAAGTGAAAACAATTTTAAAGAAATTAATTACAAGTGTAGATAACAAGTTATGGCGTGAAATGACTAAAAGGGTATTTGAGTTAATAAAAGAAATATATAAGATCGAGGGGCAAAATGGACATTTCACTCACTTAATTCTCAGCCAATTTTCTGCCAAAATAAGTGGGTAACTCATCTATTTTGAATAGTAATGGGTGCTGGAAAATGTTGACTAAAAGGTGATAGAAATGGTTTGGTCTTATCTTTTCTTCTTTCTCTTTTCTTGTTACTATCAAGAACACATCTTCTTTATCACGACCCTCTCTCATTTTTCAGCAGCTAAAAACCATTCCTAGGCTAGTTTCTTATGTTTAGAAGTGATCCAAAGTGAAAAATTAAATCAACAAAGTGATATAAAGGCAAAGAAGGCAAAAGAACTCCTAAAGGTAAGAATCTGAAAATTCTGAATCTTAATCTTCTATTTTGTTTTTCTAATTTTAGATCTATTATTTATTGAATCTGAGCTAAAAATTATCATTTTTACATATTAATTAAGTATTTAGGATGTTAGAAATCAATTTGTATTGAAAGGAATTGAAAGGAATGAAGCTAAAAACCCTAACACTCAAATCTGTCTAAATATTACACCATGAATTCTCAATAAATTAGCTACTGTGTTTTATTTATTTTAACATGAAAACGAGCTTTAAAATTAATCAAAAATTACAGAAAGGTTTATTTGGATTTTGGGAAGGTTGTGGTAAAAGGCCAAGTCAAAATGATGAAGGAAGATGAGTGAGTAAATAAATAAACACAAGCTGCTCATTTTAATAGTCTGAATGAATACCATTGAGATTTTGCTGCTGTGTTTAAATTATTTACCTATATAAATAAACTCTATAAATTGTGAAAATTTATAGAGAGGTCATATATAATGTTGGAAATATGCTGGTAAAATTTCAGGGCAAATTAATTTAAATAAATTAATATATAATTAAATGAATACAAACTACTCAAATACTGGAATTTAGGTATTTTGTTGATGTAGGACTGAATTGAGCATAATAAAATATATTTGATTTGGTAATATATATAAGCATATTATAGATGAATATAATCTCTAATATGTGTATTTAATGTTCTCAAAAGTATAAATATTAATTTAATAAATAAGTAAATTAAATAACATAAAGAAACCAATGTACATTGTTATAGGCATATGACACATATTTAAACTTACTCTATTATATAACCCTATTATAATATAATTTGTAAAATTTGAATTCATAATTATAAAATAAATTTTAGGACATATTAAGATATTAAAACAGGGCATAGGTTCCTAATAAATAATTAAGACAAAAAAATGATAAATTAAACAAAATAAACCTAAATGTGTGATTTATATGTGGATGTGAATGTAGGTCGGGTATTGCCATCAAATCAATCAATTATTATCAATAACTTAGAGGAATCAAATTTGCATATTCAAGGTGAGTTATAGTGTCAAACCCTTGCTTTGTCACTTTTAGAATTCTTTGATCCTGTGAAAATCATTAAGAAGATTAATCCTAATACCTACCACCTTAAATTGCCCAGCCATATATGTATTACTGATGTATTTAATGTGAAGCATTTGATTCCTTTTCAGGGGGACTCTTCTTCTGATGATGATACTGCTGACAATCCAAGGACGAATTTTCTCTATCATGGAGGAATGATGCAGAACAGAGAGCTTTAGCTTTCATAGAGCAATTTGACAGAAAACTGCTCTAGTGACAGTTTGGTAACTACTGTCAAAAGTGAAAGTTGAAAACTGGATGTTTTGTGGGCCTAGCCTAATGAGAAATGGGCCAAAAGTGCCAAGTTCACTGCTTTGCATAATGATTCATCACTTTTCGGCCAATTTTCATCGTTTAGGCTTCAAAAAACGTGTTTTACTGCTATGGCAGCTTAGGGCATGTTTTTATTTCTTTATTTAAAAATTTTAGATCGAGGTGTCGTTTAGGCATTTTGTCTGCCTCGTAAATACTATCTTTCTATGTTTGTAATTGTTGTTATTTTGGCAGTCTATTGTCTTTTCAAAAACTTTTCTTATTTGAAATTAGAATTTTCTGTAATCCTAATATTATATATTGTAATGTTTGAGAAAATATAATTAATTTTAAAAATTGAATAATAATCTCACAGAGAAGTTTTTCTCTCTTTATACTTATTTTTTTGGGAATTCTTAGATTAAACATGGAGTAACAATTTTTATCCTTTGTACGTTTACCTTCAACTACATCAAATATTAATGATGAATTTAATCAATAGAAATTTTCTTTTTATTAAAGATATTATTTTCAAAACTGATATTTTTTTTGAAATAAAAGATTTTTTTTAGTTTTTTAGTATTAAAATAAAAAAGAAAATTAATTTTGAGTCTATTATCCAAAAAATATATATTTAATAAACTATTTATGCATTTTCTAGATTTTAAATTTTATTAAAGATGCAAGAACTTTTAATAATTTTCCAACATATATACTTATTATTAGTTTATTAACTCTGGCTAATTATATTTCAAAAGAAAATTCTGGCTAATTATTTTTCCCTCTCTAATTTTTGAGCACCATTATAATTTATTTTATAATAATCATTTTAAAAGCATGTTTATAAATTTGTGAATTTATTTTATAAATTTCAGAAAGAAATAAATAAAAGAAAAGGTATGTGACAGAGAGATGAGAAGAAAATAATAAAAAAAAAAGAGATATATAAAGAAGAGGAGAAAATAATAAAGAGAGAGAAAGAAGGAAAAGAAAAGGGACGAGGAAAAAATAAGGAAAAAAAATAAAGTTTTATTCATAATATTAATTTATTTGTTAAAATTTTGTAAATCTTATCTAAAAATTTTATTTTTTAAATAATTTAATTATATTTAATTTCATAAAATTAAATTTATATATTCCATTTTTGTTTTGATTGGACTTATTTTATTAGATTAATAAACATTAATATGTAAAAGGTCTCAAATGAATGCTGAAATTTATATTTTTTATTATATTATAATATAATTAAATGAGACGTCTATCATTTAAAAAATTAAAAGAAAAAAGAAATTTTGACTTACAAATGGAAGAGTAATATTTAGGGAAGCCAATAGGCTGAGTATTTTTTGATATTTATTTATATAAAATATGTGTAGTTTATAAATAAATTTAAAAAAATACGGTTAATATTTTTAGTATTTGTAATAAATTTGGATTGAATTCAGATATAGGTCTTTAGGTACCCGTTATTCGAGCCCGATTATATATTAATTATATTTTATTAATATTTTAATTATATTTATTATATTTTATTTTAATTCTAAAATTATGCAATATGAAATTAATTTTAATAAAATTGTGTTAATATTAAATTTTTATTTATAATTATTTAATTAAAAAATTATAATTTATATTTTAAATTTTATAATATTTTTTTGAATTTTTATGTTTAAATAAGTAATTATTAGGATAGTAAACGGATAATATTAGATGAATTTGGGACGAATACAAATATAATAATAATCAGGTTTAAATAAATTTGAGTAATTTAAAAATTAAACGGGTTCGAGTTTGAATATAATAATTTTTACATATATCATATTTGTTACTACCCTTAAATTATTATTAGGATATTAAGTTATAATATTTATATTTTACTTTGACAATAATAAAATTAGCTTTGCAAAAATGTCATCTTTATTCATCTTGTTGTAAAATTTTAATATTATATTATTTTTTCTAAAATATTAATTTTTCTTAAGCATATATTAGTATAAAATATATAAAATATAAAAATATCGAAACATATTTTTATAAATCAAAAATTAAAAATTAAATTAAAGATTAAATTGAAAATTTTTAATTTAAAAATAAAGAAACTTTAAAATTAATATGAATATTTTTAATTTAATTTAAAGATTAACATAAATATTTTTAATTTAATTTGAAGATTAATCTAAAGATTTTTTTTTGAAAAAAATAAAGAATCTAGAAAATTGACATGAATATTTTTTTAATTAATTTGAAGATTATGAAGTTTTTTTAGATTAATATGAAAAAGTATAATATTTAAAAGAATTTAATTTAAATTTAATATGAATATTTTAATTTATTTAAAGAAAATATGATATGTGTCAATATCAGAGTGAGATATGTCTTTCTTGACGGACAAACCCATGATGTTGAATAAGGGATTTAACTGTCCCTTATTCATTATTAGTATTCAAATATATAAAAATATAAAATTATAACAATTAATTAATTATTAATTAATTAATAATAAATATATATTATAAAATAATATATTATAATTTTCATGGGTTAATATACATGTTCTTTTGGAGGAGCCTTGGCCTCCCTCTTTTTTTTTTTCATTTTACTTTTTTTATATTATATTATATTATATTATTTAGGAAAATATAATAAAATTATTGGTATATGATTTTGGCTCATTTGATATGTAGTCGTGAGTCCGTCACTGATAATCTATTTAAAATTTTTAAATAAATATAACTAATATTAATATCAAATAAAATATTATAATTTTATTATAATTCTCTAAATAAACTAAACAAACATTGCTTAATAATAATTAATTATAACCCTTTAATAACTTATTAGTGATTTGCAATATTTGTTTGTCGGTTTCTAGGAATAGTTTCAGATTAATAAGTTAATAAAGTAACTATTCTATGTGCAATAATTATTATTAATTATGATTTAATTTTAATGAGAGAAATATTATGTAAACAATAAATTTATTATCTCAAAATTTTATTAAAATTTTAAAAACTATGCAAATTTATTGAATATAATATTTTTTATATTTTAAAATATAAAATCTATAAAGAGCAAAGAATAATAATTATTTCATTCCATAAATTAATAATTCCAGTTTGTTTATGGTTATGATTAATAATTCCAATTAGTAATATTAGTGTAGTAATTATGATTTTTTATATAATATATAGATAACTAATCATTATCAATATCAAATGAAATTAAAATAAAAGGGTGAAGTAAATAATTTCTAAAGCAATAAAAGATGAATGAATTAATTAAATTAATCTAGTTCAGTGTAGCAGGCGTGGTTTTAGAAAAGACGCATTTTAAGGATTTGAATAAGATGCAATCATTGAACACTTATCTTTCTGTGTTCTTCTTGTATACAGAGCCGTCTCGGACATTTTAGGGGCCCTGAGCAGAAATTAAGATATGGGCCCCTAAATTTATATATACAAAATTTAACACCTTTGAATGCAGTTTTAATTTCCACAAAAATTTCCAAAAACCAGAACTTGTAGAAGAAGAAGCTGCTTCTGCTGGAGTCCGAATTTCTTGATAAGCAATTTACTATTCACTATATAGACACTCTTCACTATGCCAAAATGTAATATTATGTAGGCCCAGCTCAAGGAGGGGCCTGAGCGGTTGCTCAGGTTGCTCCCCCTTGAGCCGGGCCTGCTTGTATATTCTGCGTTTGTTTAATCATTTGGTATGTTCTCCATAGAGTTTTATTGAATTATTTATGTTATTGGTTATGGGTTGGAGTTTTACATCTAATAATATTAATTTGTATGTGTTCAGGAAGTAGAGCTGGTTAAAGAAATTGCAGGAGAAGAAAGAAGAAATTGACATACAGGCACATGAGCAATTTTGGCAGATACTTTGGTGTGTTCTTGGTTCGAGAAATAATTTTTGATACAAAAATCAAAACTTTATTATTGTATAAATTTTGAAAACTCTGTGAAAATTTTTGGTAAAATTTGAAGGTTGTGAAAAAAATAAAATTCTTATCCAATTGCAGTTTTAGTTAATCATTTTAATCTTGTTAATTAATTATTTATGTTAATATTATACATTTCGCAAGAATATAAAATATTTAGCGTATAATTTGTAAGAAAATTATAACGTCAGCTTCTTGGTTGAAGGAACTAATATCAACTTCTTGGTTGAAGACACTAATACAGAAGTGTCATCAGTTGCTCGCCCTAATTCTAACCGCTACGGCCTCCCCCAGCCATGCACAAACTCATATCTCAACAACAGGGGCGGACCCAAGATTGTGTATCAGGGAGCAAAATCATATATTCATAATATGAAAATTCTAATAAATTTCCAAGATTAAATTAAATTCATTCTAATATTATTAAGAATTTTGACCAATAAGATGGAATATATTATATTTTTAGCAAAACAAATGTTAAGTTATTATTTTTTTATTCATTTAGTTGCAAAAATAATATAACAATTTAAATTTATATCACAATTAATCCTATTTTATTTCCATTCAAAATTTTCAGTCACTCTTACAAAATCAACACAATTAATTAAAAACTCATACTTAAATAATTAATTACAATATTTAAACATGTATAATTTAAAGAAAATTTAATAGAAATGAAAAAAATTATTCAGTAACTTAACATTAAAAATTTAGAATTTTAAATGGAAATTTTAATAAGCTAATAACCTTTTAGCAAATTTTTTTACTTCAGAATATTGATTTATCTTTATTAGAATTAGTTCTACAAATAAAATTAAGTAAATTCATATTTGAATCAAATATAAGGTCAAGATTTCTAAAAGAAGAATGGAAACAAATAAAAAAAATTGTCTTTAAACTTGATTAAAAAAAAGAAAAATATAAAGAAAATGGAAGAAAAAAGATAATAGAAATAATGAGAAGAAAAGTGAGGAAAAAATATTTTTTTGGGGGTGGTCGAGCAAATATATTTTCCTAAAAAAATTAAATATCTACACAATATAGTAGAATAAAAAAAAAAATTAACATAGCATAGGTTTGCCTTTGCTGAACGATAATCTCATTACCGTGTGTGTATAGATATACACATATACATACATAAAAACAATATACTAATCTCAAAATTATGAAAAGATTATTTTTATTTCGCAAAACTCTATATATCATTTTAAAATCATATATACACACATAATAACAATATACTAATCTCAAAATTATGAAAAGGTTATACTTATTTCGCAAAACTCTATATATTATTTTAAAATCATAATTCATATATTGCAAATATAATGATCAACTACAAAATATATAATAGACTAAATGTATTGCATGTAGAAAAAGAAAATAATGTTATAGATTTAAAATTGAATAGTGTTGTGGGAGAAGACAATATTAATATAGTAGTTATGATTTTATTTTTTTGTATGATATATAAATAATTAATCATTATTAATATCACATAGGATATCATAATAGAGTTTTAAATTTTTTAAATAAATATAATTATTATCAATCCTAATTTTATTTCAACTCTTTAAATAATTATCTATTATAATAAATAATAATTTAATCAAAATTTTAAGAAATTAATATAAGATATCACAATTCTATTTAAACTCTTTAAGTAAATATAACTATTATCAATCTAATTTTATTTGAACTCTTCAAATAAATATCTATTTATTAGTATAATAGTTATGATTTTTTTTTTATAAATTATGCATATAATTAATTATTATCAATATCAAATATCATATAATTCTATTTAAAATGTTTAAATAAATATAATTATTATCAATCTTAATTTTATTTAAACTCTTTAAATAAATATTTATTAATTTAATTTAAAATTTTAGAAAATTAGAATAAATAATAAAATTGAGGTAATACGTGACATAATACTGGTCTGCTACGTCTGTTTTAATATAATATATATAAATTTTATTTATTTAAATAAATTATGAATTATTTCCAAAAAAAAAAGTTGATTAAATGTATCATGAAAGTGGTGGGGAGCTGGAGGCACCACTTGCTGTGTAGCGGTGCAATAGAATAGACTAATAGAGCTGTGACTGTGTGGCGTGTGCGTAGCGTGTGCGAACTTGTATAAATGAATGACTTTTATTAGGGACGTCAATAAATTGATATTTTAAGGCACTCCATATCTTGATTTATTTATATAAAATATGTATAATTTATAAATAAATTTGCATAAATATAAATAGTATTTTAACTATTTATAATGAGTTTAAATATAAATTTTTAGATATTATTTGAATTTAATTATATATTAATTATGTTTTATTAAAATTTTAATTATATTAATTATATTTTATTTTAATTATAAAATTTTGTGGTATAAAATTATTTTTAATAAACTTGTATTAATATTAAATTTTTATTTATAATTATTTAATTAAAAATTTATAATTTATATTTTAAATTTTATAATATTTTTAAAATTTTTATATTTAAATGGGTAATTAAAGATATTCAAATAGTAAATATATAGTATTAAATAAGTTTGAGGTGAAAATATATATAAATATAATAATAATTAAATTTAAACGGAATTTAAATAATTTAAAAATTAAATAAATTTAAATTTAAATAAGATAATTTTTATAGATACACTGTTTATTTTTCGTTCTAACTTTTATCGCTGGTTTGACTTTCTTCCTTTTTATTAACTTTACTTTAAATTAATAAGTTCAATTTTTATATATTTAGATAAAATAATTATAATTTTTTAATATATTTAAATTTAACTATAATTTATTATTCAGTTATAAATAAGATATTAATATATTTAAAATATAAATATTATATTAATTAATTGTATATATATATATATATATATATTAAAATATGAATACTAAACTCCAATTAGATTTTATAAAATTCTCATTTCCATTTGATTTAATTTCTATTACTATTACGGGCCGGGTCGGGCCGGATTTGACCCCGGCCCGAAACCTGGCCCGAGTTTATAGCCCGGCCCAAAGCTCGGCCGGGCTGGGCCACATCGGGCTGGATCGAGCCTGGCCGGGTCGGGCAGGCCCGATTTTTTTAAAATAAAAAAAAATGAATTTTTTTTAAATTTTAATAAAAATTACCTATAAAAATTACTTTAAAAATTTATTATACTAAATTATATCTAATAAAATATAAATTATTATATCATTTTATATATATAATATTTAAAAAAAATAAATTATCAAAATATAAATTTAAAAAAAATTAAAAAAATATAAAAAAAATTCATTTTGAAGCCTGAGATTTTTTTCCCAACCCGAGGCCCGACCCGAGCATAGTTCAGGTTGGATTTTGAAGCCTGTGGCCCGACCCTAGTATGGGTTTGGGCCGGCCCAACCCGGCCCAAAACCCTTCGGGCCAAGCTGGGTTTTTTGGGCCACGGGCTGCATGAACAACCTAATTACTATTTATAAAG
Source organism: Garcia nutans (assembly GCA_947685225.1). Taxonomy (NCBI): domain Eukaryota; kingdom Viridiplantae; phylum Streptophyta; class Magnoliopsida; order Malpighiales; family Euphorbiaceae; genus Garcia; species Garcia nutans. The sequence goes on along the minus strand of CANTUV010000024.1, from coordinate 4,989,914 downwards.
TAGCATTTTTTTATTTCTAATTTTACTAAATTATAAATAAGATAGCATTGCACATAAAATATAAATACTTATTGTATACATTTTATTTCAGTAAATATGTAAAAAATACACATATTATATTAAGTATCACAATAATAATAAAAAAATGATAAGGGTTGCGATGATGAGAGAGAGATAATTCTAAATTTGTAAAAATGAAATCTTACAACAAACAAAAAAATTCTTGTCTTATTGCTCTCTCTAGTGATATTTTTTTTTCCAATCATAGTGATAAAAATTAACTAATAAAAGCACTGTCCAACCCGCTGAGGTTAGTCCAGCGGGCTAGCGACTCAACTTATTAGGGGAAGGTCGCGGATTCGAACTCTCACAAAATATATTTTCGGGGGTTTGAACCTTTTCTTATATATAAAAAAAAGCACTGTCCTAATAAAATATGCTAAAAGTAATTAAGAATTAGCGAGAGAGTGAAGTTAGTAGCTCAATTTGTACAAGATGGGAACTATGGGAGCCCTCCTTTTATTTTAATTTTTAATAATTCAAGTTTTAAAAAATCAATTTAATTTTTTTCATTTGATGTTTTAAAATATTAAGATTATATTTATTTTTTAAAATTTATTTTTATTTTTTTACAGAATACACATTAATACTGATGGTTTTATTATAAATTAAAAATAAATTAGTTTTTAATTTTAAAATTAAAATTTAATTAATGTATTTTTAATATATGTGTGTCAATTGTGAATTATAAAGGAGGGAATAGTATTAGTAGGTAATTAAGTAGAAGTCAGCAATGAAGAGGAACAAAAATGGGAATATAATTATACAACTGGATATTGACTTCACCTGTCAAATATCAATAACCAACAGACAAGAGCCCTTTTGAAGGGACAGCTCTTCCTTAAAGGCTCTAATCTCCCAAGTTTAGTGGGCATTTATTATTTACAGGACCACTCCCACTCCCACACCTCAACTTTTCTTTTCTTCCTTTTTTTTTTTTTAAATTTTATTTTTAATTATAAAGCAATTATGGTTTTAATTATAACATAAATAATCCAAGTGGGAAACATAAGAGTAATTGATGTTCTTGACTTTATAGCTGTATTATTAAATTGAAGTTTTCTTGACTTTTTGATATCCATTTTTATTTTCTCTTCTTTCTCATTATTTTTCTCTTTTTTTTTTTTAAATAATGGAAGTAGTTTTCATTAATTTAACAAGCCAAATTGGCCATAGAAACATGCATGGGGATTGGAACATGCATATATTAATCAAGAAATTCTAAATGAATAAAACCAAACAATCTTGGACTTTGTATTTCATGATATGCATCAGTTGGTACAAATGGGTTAGTTCCAATTCTTACAATAAAATTAAGGCCAATTGAAGATAACAACATCTAGTCGAAATCTATTTTCAGTTTGCACGTGTTTGATGCTGGAAATCTCCATAGTGGGTGATTGACTTAGGCTTCTATTTACTTTGATCTTCAAGATCTCAGCAACAACAAATCTCAAATTTTTCCACTTCAATTGCATGATTCTTAAATACACACTAACTCTTTGTAAACCAAATGACCCACGCATGTTGTGAGCGGAGATTTTCGCTCCCACTTTCGGAGGAATGGTTCTTGCGACTTCGGCACTGTTTAGGTTCGGAGTCTTAGAGAATACAGGTCTAAGTCCGGAGAAAATGGAGTCACCACTCGGACAGGCCGAAAAAAAGAAAGGGGTGGATGACTCGATTTCTAAAGAATTTTCAACCCTCTATTGGGTTTAAAAAATTGGGTACGTGTGGGTAAGGTGAGAAACGGCCTAGCACTCCCACAACGTCTGGTTCATTGGAACCGGTCTCCTTTGCAGGTCTTAATATTATAAAATTTTTAAGTATAATAATATTATCCATATTACATGCAACAATTAAAATAAAATATAATTATATTAAAATCAAAACAATGTCCAAACAAAATAAATAAATGGACACCTATCCGATGATGGAAATATGTCCTTACATCGCTCATGTCTTAAACTAAATGGAACACCTACCGAAAGGTGAAAACGTGTACTTTACATTGGTCCAAAAATTTTAAATAAATTTAAATTATATAATATTTAACTAATGAAGTGCCCATAAAGTAGAAACATACCTCTTACAATTTTAGAACTAAGGCAAATAAAAAAATATTCGATTATCTAATTATAAATAAAAGTAAACTATTCAAAAAATAAAATAAACCATTCATCATTAACATATAACAAATCACATAATCAAATAAATAAATAAAATTAGAATTCAATCCATTAAATAAACAAAGTTAAGGTTTAAGATTTAGGATTTTAAGAAATTAGGGTTCTGGGATTTAAAATTTTAGAGTTTTTAGTTTTATTTATTGCTTTAGGCTATGGGAGTACTAGATGTTGTTTTTATGATTTTTAAATTTTAGTTTTGAAGAATTAAGGTTTTGACATTTAGAATTAGTGTTTTAAAGAATTAGGGTTCGGGAAAAAGGATTTAGGATTTTGTCAAAACATGATTATTATAAAACTCTAAGACTATTTTAACATGAATTTTTGATAAATACTTATATGTAATATTACTTCTAGACGTTTAAAACATTATTTAAATAATCTAATACTATATTGATTTAATGGAATAGGCTACTGTGATGATAATAGATAATAATTGATTAAGGTTTTAACTAAATAAGTTAGGGTTTAATTTAAATTATAATTAGGGTCTCTAAGAAAACTATCACTATCATATTCAATTTTGAAAGAGGAGGCTACTGTGAAGATTTTAAAAAAATGATTTGATTAGGATTTTTAAAAAAAGGGATTATTATAGTTTTTAAAAAAGTGTAATTAGGGTTTGTTATTTCAAAAATGTGTGTTACGGGCATTAAGGCGTTAGGGTTTTGAAAAAACTCTTTCTAGGGTTTTTAAATAAAGTTTGGATAATAAGCATAACCATTGATCAAGTAACAAAAATATGCATGCTTGAACAATTTATCAAATTGTATAATGAAGTTACTGTGAATATAAGCAAAGAAATAAAGATTCAAACCTCCGTTGTTGGTTCCACCACAATCTTTGAATTCTGATTGAACAATAATTAAAATAGTGTAGGCTGCTTTGATGAATTGGTGTTGCTTCCTCACTATCTCTTGCTTTTTCAAGGTTTTCTTTTGGCCGAAAGAATTCAAGAGTCCCAAGTCCGATTAAAATTTTTAGTTCAAGAATTTCCTTCCCCTTTTTCTGTGTTTTAATGTGGTATTTATAGGAAAAATAAAAAACCTACTTCTAATTGTCTCAGGAAATAAAAACCATTTAGGAAAAGAAATAAAAACCAAATAGAATTGGGTTTCGAAAAAAACTGCGCTGGCAAAAATTGTTGCGGGCTACAGGCGGGCTAGCTACGAGAATCTGCGAGAATTACAAGCGAGTTGCGGGCGCGGGCCAGCCAATTCGCCACAGGAATTTTCTGCGGCAAATTGGCCCAAGCCAATTCATCTTCGGCGATGAAAATTTTTCGTCGCCGATTCTTCCGTCGCTGATTTTTTTATTATTTTTATTATTTTTTTACTGTTACCTTTTTTATTTTTATTAAAAATAAATATTATAAGTAATGAATATTAAAATAAATATTATTTAATTAAAACAAAAATTATTTTGGACTATTTTAAAAAATGTTGGACTGGACTGGGTTAAAAATTAAGGGTCTATACTTTGCCCCCTGTTTGAGCAATTTGAGACTATAGCAAAAGAGAGCGAAAAATAATGTGATTTTTTACTAGATTTAGAGCCATACTGGACTCCACACCCAAGGTTGGTTTGAGCTCTGGACTCAAAAAATAATTTGGGTTCTAGACCCAAGGTAAGTTCTGAACTTAATTTGGGTTCTGGACCCGAGGTAATTTCTGGACTTAAAAAATAATTTGGGTTCTGGACCCTAGGTAAGTTCTGGACTTAATTTAGGTTTTGGACCTCAGGTAAGTTCTGGACTTAAAAAATAATTTAGGTTCTAGACCCTAGGTAAGTTATGGACTTAATTTGGGTTCTGGACCCGAGGTAAGTTCTGGACTTAAAAAATAATTTGGATTCTGGACCCTAGGTAATTTCTAAACTTAATTTGGATTTCGGACCCGAGGTAAGTTCTGGACTTAAAAAATAATTTAGGTTCTGAACCCTAGGTAAGTTCTGTACTTAATTTAGGTTCTGGACCCGAGGTAAGTTCTGAACCCTAGGTAAGTTCTGTACTTAATTTAGGTTCTGGACCCGAGGTAAGTTCTGAACTTAAAAAATAATTTGGATTCTGGACCTTAGGTAAGTTATGGACTTAAAAATAATTTGGGTTCTGTATCCGAGGTAAGTTCTGAACTTAATTTGGGTTCTGAACCCGAGGTAAGTTTTGGCCTTAAAAAATAATTTGGGTTCTAGACCATAGGTAAGTTATGGATTTAAAAATAATTTGGGTTCTAGGTCCGAGATAAGTTTTGGACTTAATTTGAGTTCTAGACCCGAGGTAAGTTCTGAACTTAAAAAATAATTTGGGTTCTGGACCCTAGATAAGTTCTGGACTTAAAAATAATTTCGATTCTGGACCCGAGGTAAGTTCTGGACTTAAAAATAATTTGAGTTCTGGACCCGAGGTAAGTTCTAGACTTAATTTGAGTCCTGGACCCGAGGTAAGTTCTGGACTTAAAAAATAATTTGGATTCTGGACCCTAGGTAAGTTCTAGACTTAAAAATAATTTAGATTCTAGACCCGAGATAAGTTCTGGACTTAATTTGGATTCTAGACCTGAGATAAATTCCGAACTTAATTTGGATTTTCTGCAAAAAAAAATGACTGTAGTTAGTAGGATACTAAAGAAATTTATAAAAAAATTAACTATTTTTTACTATGCCTATACATTCTTGCCCCCAGCGTATAAAAATATTTTAAAAGTGTAAAAATATTTATATACACGTAAATATCTGAATAATTGAATTTACTATTTATTCACTGTGTAGTTACTATTTATGCACTATTCACTAACTATTCATTTACTATTTATCAACAGTAATATTTACTTTTTCTCTTTTTTCTTCTTTTTTGTTTTTCTTTTTCATGAGAAAACTGTTTTTTTTTTTTTTATCTTTTTCCTTTGCAATTTTTCTATATAAACCTTGGCTCATTTCTATCATATTCATCCAAACTCACATATTTTTATAGATTAATTAGAGAGTTTAGTATAGAGTTGATGAGAAAAATACATATTTCATGATCATGACCTCGATCCAATGCTGAGTTATTAGAATTTATACGACGGCATAAAAATAAAACTATAAGTCTACTAGCCGGGATGTAGCTTCATCGCAGTTCAAGTCAAAAAACCAAGGTAATAATGCAATTATTTATTTTTAACAGCACAAATATGTATTTATTATTTTTATTATTTTGTGTTTTTTTGTTTTATTTTTGTGTTTTTTTTCTTTGAGATTTAGAAAAAATAAATTAATTAGAGGACTATGTTTAAGGATTTAATAAACAAGTAAATATATAAACTAAAATAATAGAACATGAGAGATGACCATTGACCAAGTCGATTATACAACCACAACTGGTATCCGGTACTATGGCCTTCCGGTTCCTCTTACCAATGATATTCTGACATTTGAAGAAGTCCAACAGTTAATCGGTATGGAACCATCATTTAAAGGGCCTTTCAAGATAAAAATTGAGTCGATTCGGAGTTATTGGATGAACTACGAAGGACGGGTTCATAGGGAAACAGCCAAACAATATGCTCGAGAATTTTTACTGTATTTGCTGGGGCCGACCATTTTATGCAGCACCGAATCTGCCATCCATTTGTCGGTGTTGAGGGCCCTTATTGATACGAGTATGGTACCGCTTTACAGCTGGGACGAAGCTGGCCTTGCCTGTCTCTATCATGGACTAGAAAAGATTTGCAGAAATAAAAAGTCTTTTATTGGTTTCATGGTGGTTGTCGAGGTACTCTTCTTCCACCATTGTCAATTCCATTCTTATTCTTGCATGAATTTGATTTTTATTGTTGTTGATGGTATGGGCATATGAGCATAATCTTGTGAGGGTGCCTGGCATTTCCCGAGAGAGAGTTAGATATTCGAGATTAAATTTTTAGTTGTCCGATTGTGTAGCAGTTCCCGGCTCTCACCATATGCACACCCAGCGCTATCTCTTGAGTTGCTTAACCTGAGGTCAGGTAAGATAGTATTAGTATACTTTAAAATTTATATAAAAGTTCACTTACCTTATGTCATTTTGTAGGTCAATTTGGCTTGGTGGAACACAGAAGAGCGGACGAACTGAACTTCTTCTATTAATGACGCATTTCCTTTTCAGCATACCCACCGAGTCATTGCCGGCCCTGTGTCTAGTGGCTGGTTTCTCGGGGAGAGAGTGTATGAGTGGTTCCTTGGTCCCGATAGGCAAAAGATCCCGATGAGTTGCCCAGAGTATACTTTAAATATCACATCAATGCCGGAGAATGCATGGTGTTTGGCTCGGCATGGTTATGATGTTGAAACCTGTCTTTATCCACCGGGTGCATCTTATACCTAGTTTATTCGAATAGGACTATTGAATTTTGATGTATCTCCTGTTGGTGTATGGGAGATTCCCGAGGAAAATGAGGATAGAGATGAAGAGGAGTATCATGGAGAGGGAAGAGGGTCCGTCCCGTATCCCGGTGCTAGCACCTATCAGGTATACTTCTACCATTTTGCCATTGCAATTACTTCTTTCTTAACTTGTTTTGACTTTTTTAATGATTGTTACAGGCTGCTGGCTTATTTGGTCGTGAGGTTGGACCTTCCTTTACCGCTCCTTCATTTGCTCATTCTAATCAACTGGAAATCCCATCTCATCCACATGGTATTGATATAAATTACCTGGTAGGTTTTCTTGTTCCATGATAATTTATGCTATATGTATGCATGATTATGTATGCTCTTACTCTTTCCCTTTTGACTCACAGTGGATGCTTGAGGAATAAAACAAGAAACTTCAAAAAGAGTTAGCTACTAGTTGTCAACAGGTTGCCCATTTTGAAAAATTATATCACCAGTCAGAGCAAGATTTTTGAGACTTTCGGTTTTAGGGGGTGTGAGATCCTAGTGCTTCGTCATCTAGAGGATCCCAAGCTGATGACCATGAGATCCTTTCGTCTACTTCGGATGAGAACCATTATAGATCTGAATTCCAAGGTAATAGAGATTCAGGTGCTCCTACTTCGGGCAGACTCGAGATAGGTGATATGCCTTCTCCTCAAATAGGCGATGACTTCTTCAGGGCTTTATTTGATCATGATCCACCTCCTCATTCTTAGCGATCTATCAGTATTGTATTAATTAAGAAAATATTGTATAATAAATATAATGATAAAAATAATAATGATGATATATAATTTGCACTTTTATAGTAACTTTTGACTTTTTTTTTCTTTTTTCACGTTACAATTATTGGTCTTTCATTTTCACATTCGAAATTTCCACAGTAGCACTAATTTACGAAACCAAAGGTAACGCGGCAGCTCAAAACCTTTTCTTCGCCAATTTCCTATCCCTGCGCGTCTCGGTCTCAAGCTACTCCTTGTTAATTTTGGAATAGTCAATCATCCTCTATAAATCTCTTTTCACGCCATGATCTCATACAGAAGCCAAGAAATTTTCTACTTGAGCATCAAAATTCCTTTTAATCAATTCTAATTTTCCTTCAATTGTCAACAATGCCCGAACTCAATTTGAAGAAAATAAAAGGTCTATTTAAAAATATAAATGCCATTCATTGGAAATAAATATCTTAGTCTAAAATTGATACTTTGAAGTGTTTTCAAAATATTAAATTGGACCATTCTTTTTTACATGCCATGGCTTCTTTTTGGAATGTGAATTCTAGGATATTTGAGATTAATGGCTTTAAGATATATCTCATGATTGAAGAATTTGAGGTCATCCTTGGATATCCAAGCAATCAACCAATGACGTTATCTATATTGATTTCGAAGACTCAACAAAAGATGCAAATGTTATTTCAACTTTCAAAGTCCGAAGTTCTACAATTGACGAGAGGTGAGAAAATGCTGCTTGGTCCCTTAATTGACTTTTGCCTTTCTCACTTAGCTCCTACTAAGGCATGGGGACGTATGCTTTATCTATGCTTACTTGGCTAATTTTTGCTCTTTTCTTCTGATGGTGATATTGATCTACGAGTATTGGATATCATGGACCAAATGGAAGGAGGCTTGTCGCCGATACCCATGATCTTAGCCAAGACTTTAGTTAGATTAGACCAACTTAAATCGGGATTATCAAAGAGATGAGCCGAAAGTCCATTTTTGCTTTAGGTAATTACCTAAATCGCCCTTTCGAATTTTCAATTTAGGTTTCTTTTTTTTTATATTGCTCTAATTCTTGCCTAGTCCTCCCTTATGGGTTTTCAGAACTAGCGAGCTGTCCTAATTTTTGCCTAAGCCACCCTTGCAGGTTTTCAACTTAGCAGACCCCCCCCTTTTTTTTTTTTACAGATTTGGCTTCAGGAGCATCCTTGATTGCTCGATACTCCATCTTTGAATTTTGCCAGATATTTGCCGCGACATCACTCTACTAGAAAACTACTCCACCCTACTTCTTCATATGCCGAATGGATTAACTGGATCCACTCATGCGCTGGAGTCAACATCTGTTGGTTAGTACGTAGTGGAAGATTTCTCGTATCACCATTCGGACGTACTTGATGTATGTTCCTCTTGCTACTCTTCGTCGAGGTACTTGCTATGATCCTCGCCGGCTTGACCATCAATATGGAGCTGAGCCACGAGGTTTCGATTTTACTCTTGATTTGGACATGCCTTGTCCGACTGAAGCCTACTTGGATCGGCTAAAGCTTAGCTGGCCTGTACGTTACAGTTATCGTCTGCCATAGATTTTATATTTGTCAATTTCTATAGAAAGAGTATTGTTAGGATGAAAATAATAAAAGTAATAATAAGAGATGTTTCTTTTCCTTTTATAATTTGTCATCACCTTTTGCTATTGTGTTTATTTATTTCATCCATATCTGGTCAAATGCTTACAACAGTGCACATAGAACAATTTTAATATTAATTCTATTTTATTAAATTGGGGAATAACCAAACATAAAGCCAGCATACACAAGATCACTCATGTTGCCAACTAGCCCTTTCGAATTTTCTAATTGGTGATTTTCTCTCGTTTAGACCTAATTATTGCCTAGCCTGCCCTTTCAAATTTTCAAAACTAGCGGACTGCTCTAACTTTTGTCTAGGCTGCCCTTTTTGGGGTTTCAACCTAGCGAGCTCTTTTTCTTTTTCTCTTTTTTTATACATAAAACCTCTTCAACCTGCCAATGTTATTGGCTCACTAAACTCATTTCCATCCATGTCTGATAACTTTACTGCACCCTTGTTCATGACTTGTGTCACAACATATGGCCCTTCCCAGCTGGGCCTAAATTTTCCTCTTGGATCAGATACATTAGGCTTACATTGTTTCAACACTAAATCCCCGACTTTGAGTTTTCTAATCTTAACCCTTCTATTATAGGCTCGAGCTATCCTCTTTTGATACAGTTGATGATGATATAGTGCTTTTAACCTTCTCTCCTCTAGTAAAGCTAACTGTGTGTATCTGCTCACTACCCATTCCGTCTCAGGCAGTTCAGTTTTCAAGACCACTCTTAATGACTTGATCTCAATTTCAATTGGCAACACTGCTTCCATCCCATAAACCAAAGAGAGCGGTGTCATTCCAGTCGGTGTTCACACACTTGTTCTGTATCTCCACAAAGTAAAAGGAAACATCTCTGACCAATCCCTGTATGTCTTGGTCATCTTGGATAGGATCTGCTTAATTGTCTTATTGGTTGCTTCTACTGCACCATTAGCCTTTGGTCTATAATGAGAGGATCAGTAATGATGAATTTGGTACTTCGAGAATAAATCCTTAACTGCTCCTTCAAACTGTACCCCATTGTTTGATACCATACTGTGAGGGACCCCATACCTGCAGATGAGATTCTTTTCAATAAATCTAGCCATTTGACTTGCCCCCAGTTTGTTGAAAGATTTAGCTTCGACCCATTTTAAAAAATAATCTACCGCTACTATAATGAAATGGTGACCATTTGAGGCTGTCGGATGTACCTCTCCTATAATGTCAATCCCCCAAGTGGAAAAGGGCCAGGGTGAAGACATAGAATGCAATTCTTCATGAGGCATGTGATTCAAATTACCATACATCTGACATTGATGGCACTTCTTTACAAACTTAATATAATCTCTCTCCATGGTCAACCAGTAGTAACCTTGTTGAATTATCTTCTTAACTAGGGCTAAACCACTCATGTGTGGACCGCAACTTCCCACGTGTATTTCTGACATGATATGCTCCACTTCAGGCTTCCTCAAGCATCTTAAGTGCACCCCATCAGGCCATCTTCGATATAACTCTCCATGGAAGGTGATGTATTGTAAAGACCACCGCCTTATGGCTCTTCTTTCTTTCTTTGTTACCCCCAACGAGTATTTCCTTTCCTCCAAAAATCGTCTTATAGTATCATATCATGCATCATGGTTTGTATCAGTTTTCATTATTGTCTCATATTCATAGCAAGGAGTTGATGAACTGGTCAAAATCAGAGGCTTGAGGAATAAGTTGACAAGATTTTTCCATACTAAAGCCAATGTGGCTAGGGCATCAGCCATTTGGTTTTTTTCTCTTGGTAAGTGTATAAACCTGCATTTTTTAAAGTTCTTCTTCATCATGATCAAGTAATGGTGGTATGGTTTTAATTTCTCTTCTTTCAACTCCCACTCTCCATTTACTTGGGATACTACTAGCAATGAATTGCCAAAGACTTCCACCTTATCCACCTTCCTAATCATTAGTGTTTCCAAACCAAAGATACATGCTTCGTACTCCACCATATTATTGGTTGCCCTAAATTTCAACTTTTTGGCTAAAGGGGATAAGTTCCCTTCGGGCGATTCTAGTATGACTCCCAAACCTTCTCCTTTTCTATTCACTACCCTATCAAAATATATTTTCCATCCTTATACTTCAATGGCCTCTAAATGTTCATCCGAAAATTCCAAGACTACCTCTTCTCTATCCGGTAATGTTTGTTGGGCCAAGAATTCTGCCACTGCTCTTCCTTTGATTATTTTTCTAGTTACATACTCAATCTCAAATTCTTCCAATATTATCAACTATTGCCCATATTTTCCAATCAAAGAGGGTGTCTCCCTTAGGTACTTTATTGGATCCAACCTAAAAATTGCTTGTACACTATAAGATTGGAAATAATACTGCAACTTCTTAGAAGACCAAACCATAGCTATACAGGTCTTTTCAATGATACTATACTTAATTTTGTAAGGTAAGAGCTTTCTACTCAAATAGTAAACTGCGTGCTCAATCCCTAACTCATCTGCTTGGGCTAGCATAGCTCTTATTGACTCTTCTTCTACTGCTAAGTATAGTAACAGGGGTTTACTGGGTTTAGGTGGCTTCAAAATAGGTGGATTCAACAAATACTCCTTTATTCGCTCAAAGGCCTTTTGACACTCTTCATTCCACAGGACTGGCTGATTCTTTTTAAGTAATTTGAAGATAGGTTCACAGATTGTAGTGAGTTTTTCTATAAACCTGCTAATGTACTGTAATTTACCAATGAATCCCCGAACTTCTCTCTCCGTCTTGGGGGCTGGCATATCCCTGATTGCTTTAACTTTGTCAGGGTCAATTTCAATGCCATTTGGACCAATCACATGTCCCAACAATTTGCTTGAGGTAACCCCGAACACACACTTCTTCCGGTTTAATCTTAGCTTATACTTCAATGCTCTATTGAAGAATAATTCTAAGTTTTGGAAGTGTTGTTCCCTTGTATCTGATTTCACCATCAAATCATCAACATATACTTCGACTTCTTTATGCATCATGTCATGAAATAATGTTATGGCCATACTTTGGTAGGTTGTTCCAGCATTCTTTAATCCGAACGACATCACCTTATAACAAAATATACCCAATGTAGTAATGAAAACAGTTTTGGCTTTATCCTATTTGGCCATTAACACTTGGTTGTATCCGAAAAATCCATCTACAAATGAGTGTATCATGCTAGAGGCTGCACTATCAATGAGAACATCTATATGGGGGTAAAGAAAAATCATCTTTAGAAGAAGCCTTGTTTAAATCTCTATAGTCCATACAGACCCTAATTCTTCCATCTTTCTTTGGCACGGGTATTATGTTGGCTAGCCAGTCTGAATAATCTATCACTTCAAGGAATTTTACTTGTATTTATTTAGTGACCTCTTCTTTGACCAATTCAGCCCATTCAGGTCTTAATCACCTAAGCTTTTGTTTGACAGGTTTCATATGAGTGTAAGTAGGAATCAGGTGTTCAACTATGTCTCAATCTATTCTAGGCATATCCTCGTAAGACCAAGCAAATACTTCTTCATGTTTTTAAAAAAAATTTTCAAATCCCTCTCTCTCATCAGAAGTAAGGTTGGATGCTATGCTAATGTTTTTAGGATTTTCAGTTGTTCCCAAATTTAATGATTGTGTATCAACAGAGTTAATATTAAAGATGCTCATGTAACCACTATTTGAATGTATGCAACCATCAGGAGAAACATCACACAAGTAAGCAAAATCAGACTTATTGTATTCATTTTGGAAAAGTAAACATCATCATCCTCATACAAAGCAGACAAATTAAAATCAAAATCATTGTTCTCAAAATCATAAAGCATAACATCATCAAACTTTTTTTCAATTAGGGCAGCAATCTCATCTGTAGTCTTCTCGGCTTTCAGGACAACTTCCTTCTTCTCTTCCAGATTGGGCTCCTTGTCGGCTGGCAGGGTAAACTTTTTCTTCACTTGTTTCACTAACTCGGCAACATCAACAACAATTTCAAAATCTGAAATCAACTTTCTCATGAATATGATTGGATTGGGATTTCCTTGGAGTGGTCCCATGTTTGGAGCTTTGACAAATACTTTTTCAAGTAGTGGGAAGCTCATCTTCTCATTCTTCTTTGGATGAACATATTTTATAGCTTCTTCATACCCCAACCCTTTCTTGGAAGTTTGAGTCTTAAAATCTGGAAGCTTTGTTATACCAGCCTTGCCCTTTCCAAGACTAGCTCCAGGAAGGTAGCTCATGTTCTTCATCATGTTCAAGACCTTAGAGTCCACTACTTCATCATCAGAAATTATAGCTACTTGGAAACCATTGAGTGGCCTCTCAATCATTAGAGCATTAACAACCTCATTATCCTCGGCCTCGATGACCACCGTCTCATCTCCATTAGGAAACTTGATCTTTTGATGGAGGGTGGAAGGAACTCCATCGAGAGGATGAAACCATGGTCATCCCAAAAGTAGAGCTAAGGTAACAGGTATGTCCAAAATAACAAATTTCAACAATAGTTTCAATTGGACCAACCTTCACAGCAGCTTTGAAAGTTCCTTCGGCATGCCTCTTGGTATTGTCATAAGCCCTAATGGTTACTTTGGTTGGGCTTAGATCCCTCATTTACATAGTTAGCTTTGGCAATATTTTAAGTGGACAAATATTTATGGCGGACCCATCATCAACCATCACACATGGAGTCCTTTTTCCTTTGATTTTCACTTTGATAAAGAGAGGGCAGATGTGATCTCTCCCCTCTTTCGGTAAATCCGCATCTGAGAAAGATACCATTCCCATATTAACTTTGCTTTTCTTTTGAATGTCTTCGCATTTCATTACTCCTTCAACTTTCATGAAGTTAATCAATTCCTCCGGTGTTGTGGAGGTGGAAATTAGCATGCTAGTCAAGACCTTAGCCGTAGTTTCACGGTGCTTTTTAGAAGTGGCCAATAAGTCCCAAATGCTAACACTTGCTTGGGTTCTCTTCAATTGCTTAAGCACATTATCATCTTCCTCTTCTTTATTTCCCCCTTAGACTTCCTTTTCTTTATTAACTTCTATCTCCTTAGGTAAGGCTTACCAGATCTTGTGTTCATTACTTCATCTTCTTTGGGCTCGGACCAGGTCCATTCCTCCTTCTTGGGTACATGATCGTCATCACTATCGCTTGAATTTCAAAACTCATTCACAACATAGACGGCTACTTCTTTACCCACCATAGTTTGTTCAACTTTGCTAAATACTACTTCTTTTTTGGTTGCTCCTTTATCCACATCTCGGAAAGAAGACATGTCAAAACTTTCATGTAAACCTCCTCCAATCATGAAGGTCGCCAGTGGTGGTACTCTATTGAACCTTGGCAATGGATTGTCTTTGGTGTTTTGCTTGTTGGGCTTGGGCAGCTTCCCACTATCAATCAAATTTTGAATCTCATACCTCAATCTCACACATCTATCCGTGTCGTGCCCTTTCATTTGATGAAATTAACAAAATGCTTTAGTGTCAAAATTAGGTAGGAGAGGGTTAGGCAAAAGATGAGGCTTTAAGGGTTGTAACAATCTCTTATTTTATAGCTTATTGAGGACCCAAGACAGGGGCTTCCCCAATTTTGAAAACTGCCTTCTTCCTCCTTGGCCAGTAGCATTGACATCAACTGTCTTTTGTATGCCTTGGTTACCAGACTGGTAGTTTTCTTTCTCGTTCCTTCTTGTTGAAAAGAGGTTCTTCTCTCTTTTCCACTCTTCAATTTGTAGACCAGCTTGTAAAAGGTTCTTGAAATTTCGAATGAGTGTATGAGACATCCTTTTGCGAAGGCTAGGTAACACTCCTCTCACAATCATTCTAATTTGATCGGATTCATCAGGCCTTCTCTTGAGCCAAGTAGCCTTATTCCTCCATCTTTTCACATAGTCTAAAAAATTCTCATTTGGCCTTTGTCTAATGGACTCAACTTCCATTAAGGTAACTTCCATCTCGACATTGTATCCATATTGTTGGATGAAGGCCTTGTATAGTAGATCCTAACTCTTTTGTGTGCCATCATCTAAGGTATTGAACCAATTTTGGATAATAGGGTCCAATGAGAGCATGAAGTACCTTAGAGTTCAAGCCTTAGTAGCTTGGGAAGACTGCATAGCAGTGATATACTGATTCAGATAGAGGTGAGGATTTTCAGTTTTATCAAACTTTGCAAAGGATGACATCTTGAACTTATACGAAACTTCTTCGTCTAGCTCAAATAATTTGTCAACTTCGAACATTTCTTTGATTTTTAGTTTCTTCTCAAATTTAACTTTCAAGTCCGCAATTATCTTTTCAACATCTGAAGTTTCAGTTCTCTCCACAGCTGATCTTTCAACAACCTTTGCCTCTTTCTTCTTGTCTTTAGGATCTTGGAAGTATTGAGCTCAATCATCATCATCATCAATGATCACTTTATCATCATCAAAAACCACTTCACCAACTTTAGCCTTCCCCTTGTCCTTTGGCTTCTTGGTGCTAGTAGATGCTTCGACATTATTTCCTAAAATTGCAGCCAATTGGTTCTTCATAGTCTCAGCCATGGCCTCTTTTATTTCTTCCATCTTGGCATTGAGGCGTCATCCACCATCCTTTGAATTTTTTCGGGCTCCATTGCTTTTGGTGAGCAAGTGATTGAGTCATTGCTAGATTCTTTATCTCCGATATATGTCGAATTGTCATAAGCTTTTGAACTATCTTAATCCAGGGCTGTGAGGCAAAAAGGATCAATGATATGAGATGCAAATGTATGTATGTATGTATGTATGTATGCATGCATGCACAAACAATAAACAAAGAAGGGTAAATAGGACGTTCCTTTCCACCTTATAACTTCCACACACGAATGGTGAGTCTCTTTTTCTAGGTATATGGTTAACAAAATACCAACATGGGGTATCTTATTTTTGAATATTTTCCTCGGACGTTTCAACCAATAGTTGTATTTTTAAAAATGGAAATCAGTTCATGATAATTCCCATTAATTAGGCTTTAATCCATTCAATCAACTAAAGTAGCTTTTATGCTATTTTGTATTAAACTAAATTAAGAGGTTTATTATAAATAGATTTCTTACTTGAAAAGTAACTAGTGATTCATGCCAAAAAATAAACCCATGATTAATAACTCTTAGTATAAACTAGGCTCATAATTGATTTTTGGTATTTCATAATTGACCTAAATATTTGTAAGTTCTTTTAAAGGTTGGATGAAATGCAAAAATAGTTTTGTTTGAAAAATCCATTGTAAAGAGATTTTTAAAAAAAAAATGGATTTTGGGCTTTGTATTTGAGTCTTGAGAAAATAATTTTTGATTTATTTTTAGAAAAGTTTTATATCCAAAGACCACCTTGATAAGTTTTGAAAATAGCTTTGGTCTTTTGGATTTTAAAGAAAAATTTGTTTTGAGCTTACTAATGTCCTTGGGTCATATTAGGAAAAGAACAAACTAAATAAGCCATGATTTAAACCAAGATAAACTAACCAAAGTCAAACAACAAGCATTTGAGATAAAAACCTAAGGAAAGTAACTAGGCTAATTACATTTGCTTTAATCTTTGGGTTAAAAGGCTTAGGTTTCCATAGCAAGTATATACCAAAAGGTACAAGGCTATGAGTGGTTATGCCATGCTCGATCTCCATACCTTGAGTGAAAGTATGGTATCACTTCCATAACACAACACGGGTAACACGGGTGTCCTAACTCAAGCACATGATGCAATCTAATATGATGCAATGGATAATATCATGATAAGAAAGAATAGAATAATATAAAGACCAACGGAATTAACTTCTCTTTTTCCCAGTGGAGTCGCCACTGTGAGCGGGGATTTTTGCCCCCACTCCCGGTGGAATGATTCTTGCGACTTCGGCACTGTTTAGGCTCGGGGCCTTAGAGAGAACACGAACCTAAGTTCCGAGAAAATGGAGTCGCCACTTGGAAGGGCCGAGAAAAAAAAAGGGGTGGATGACTCGATTCCTAAGGAATCCCCAACCCCTTAATAGGTTTGGAAAGTTGGGTACGTGTGGGGAATGTGAGAAACGGCCTAGCACCCCTACAACGCCCGGTTCATTGGAATCGTCCTCCTTTGTAGGTCTTAATATTATAAAATTCTTAAGTATAATAATATTATCCATATTACATGCAACAATTAAAATAAAGCATCATTATATTAAAATCAAAGCAATGTCCAAACAAAATAAATAAATGGACACCCATCCGAGGATGAAAATATATCCTTACATCGCCCATGTCTAAAACTAAATGGGACACCCACGAAAGGTGGAAACGTGTCCTTTATATTGGTCCAAAAACTTTAAAATAATTTAAATTATATAATATTTAACTAATGAGGTACCCACAAAATGAAAACATACCTCTTACAATTTTAGAACTAAGGCAAATAAAAGAATATTCGATTATCTAATTATAAATAAAAGCAAACCATTCATAAAATAAAATAAACCATTCATCATTAAAATATAACAAATCACATAATCAAATAAATAAATAAAATTAGAATTCAATCCATTAAATAAACAAAGTTAAGGTTTAAGATTTAGGATTTTAAGAAATTAGGGTTCTGGGATTTAAAGTTTTAAAGTTTTTAATTTTATTTATGGTTTTAGGCTACTGGGGGTACTAGATGTTGTTTTTATGATTTCTAAATTTTAGTTTTGAAGAATTAAGGTTTTGGCATTTAGAATTAGTGTTTTAAAGATTTAGGGTTCGGAAAAAAGGATTTAGGGTTTTTGTCAAAACATGATTATTATAAAACTCCAAGACTATTTTAACATGGATTTTTGATAAATACTTATATGTAATATAACTACTAGACGTTTAAAACATTATTTGAATAATCTAACACTATAGTGATTTAATGGAATAGGCTATTGTGATGATAATAAATAATAATTGATTAAGGTTTTAACTAAATAAGTTAGGGTTTAATTTAAATTAGAATTAGGTTTTCTAAGAAAACTATCACTATCATATTCAATTTTGAAAGAGGAGACTACTGTGAAGATTTTGAAAAATTGATTTGATTAGGACTTTTAAGAAAACAGATTATTATAGTTTTTAGAAAAGTGTAATTAGGGTTTGTGATTTCAAAAAAATGTGTTATGGGCATTAAGACATTAAGGTTTTGGAAAAACTCTTTCTAACGTTTTTAAATAAAGTTTGGATAATAAGCATAACCATTTATCAAGTAACAAAAATATGCATGCTTGAACAATTTATCAAATTGTATAATAAAGTTACTGTGAATATAAGCAAAGAAATAAAGATTCAAACCTCCGTTGTTGGTTCCACCATAATCTTTGAATTCTGGTTGAACAGTAATAAAGACAGTGTAGGCTGCCTTTGATGGATTGGTGTTGCTTCCTCGCTACCTCTTGCTTCTTCAAGGTTTTCTTTTGGCCGAAAGAATTCAAGAGTCCCAACTCCGGTTAAAAATTTCAGTTCAAGAATTTCCTCCCCCTTTTCCTGTGTTTTAGTGTTGTATTTATAGGAAAAATAAAAAACCTACTTCTAATTGTCTCATGAAATAAAAATCATTTAGGAAAAGAAAAAAAAACCAAATAGAATTGGGTTTTGAAAAAAACTGCGCTGGCAAAAATTATGCTGGCAAAAATTACTGTGGGCTACGGGAGGGCCAACTACGAGAATCTGCGATAATTATGTGCGAGCTGTGGGAGCAGGCCAGCCAATTCGCCGCAGGAATTGGCCTAAGCCAATTCATCTTCGGCGATGAAAATTTTTCGTCGCCGATTTTTATTTATTTATTTATTATCTTTTTTTACTGTTACCTTTTTATTTTTATTAAAAATAAATATTGTAAGTAATGAATATTAAAATAAATATTATTTAATTAAAATGCTACAAAAATTATTTTGGACTATTTTAAAAAAATATTATACTGGACTGGGTAAAAAATTAAGGGTCTATACATGTACAAGAGCTTGTTCTGCAATATCAACTTCCTGGTCAATCAGTTGTTGTTCAAACTAGCAAATGAATCAACCGGTTTTCGTTGCAGTCATAGATTGTTGTAAACTGCTTATTTGCCCAAAATCAAAGATAATAAGAGACTCAAAGCAAGCATAGTAAATAGTTCGATTAGTCAGATACATCTTAGACATGTCCCTGGGCTTTTTATAACTCTGGCAACTTAATTTAGAATGAGTTGATACTTGATACTACCCTTCTCAAAACCAACCGCATAATGTGTTGGATTTTTGTGGGATATTATGTAAAGTGTATTTCAAAAGTTCTATGTAGCTTTTGCGAATTTTTTTTTAGAGTTTATGGTCAAACAAATTTTATCTAGCTTATAGAAGTGGATTTTTCATGCACATGCAATGGCTCAAAAACCCAAATCATTATCAATTTAGATTTTAGTGCCTATGGAAAAATTGTTCATTTTGTAGCCTTTGTAAAACTTTCTTATCTACTCATTTTAGATGCAAAATTGGCTCTTCTACATTTGTTGTAGTCGCTATTTATAAAGCGATTTGATTTTATCGTCATAGCCTACAATATCTCTCTTCCCTAACATTACAGCACTAGGGGAAAAATTCATTTTATAGCTTATGTAAACTTGCTCACCTGATGTTTTTAGATGCACAATTAGTCCTCCACATCTGCTGTGGGGCCATTATCTGTAAAGAGATTTTATTTTAATGTTCTACAAAATCTTTTCCCTAATGTTATAGTATACTGATGAAAAAATTCATTCTGCACCCTATGTAAACTTGCTCACCTTCATTTTTTAGATGCACAATTGGTTCTTCCACATATTTTGTATCCTTCATTATCTTGTTAGTGTGGATTTAATTCCAGAAGAGCATGTTAAATCTTGGAGATTTTCACATTTTTTAATTTAACCCCTTAGGGACAATGTTTATAACACACCTTATGTCACACCCCGGCCTTTAGAGGTGCAACGACCCTTGTGTCCAGGTCGGTTTAAAACCGCCTGGTATCTCGAAGAATCTAGAACAAACCTTTTAACTACTTAAATTGCCCGAGATCGAATATGCATATATTAATAACTGCTTAACATCTTTAACTGCAATAACTTACTTACATCACTTTATATTTTACTTTTTTTATATAGAATGATCAGATATTTATTTAATTAATTGCGAAAAAACATAATTGTGGGATAGAAACAACCTAGAATAGATCAAACCCAAATAAAACCCCAAACCTAAGAATATGAAAAAAACCCCAATAACACAAAGTACATGCAGAAACAAACGAATATAGAATTAAGGATAAGGAAAAATTACTCATGTTACAAAGGATAAAGGATAAGAGGTATAAGGCCCATATATCTGACTAATGCATCGAACAAGGGTTATGGATCCAAGAAAGAAACATGGAAAAAAATAGCAATAAGTTTGATGATGATAATCCAATAGTCGAGTAAGGTTGTATTAGGTTTCTTCACTTATGCATCAAACAAACCATCAGAATCTTATACCCTAATAATATCCGTTAACCCCATACAAACATTGGCTTTGTCAGAATCCCCAAATAAACCCAACATTGATCTAATCTCTCAAGTTTTCTTAGCTTCAAGACTTAATTTGTCAGGCAGATTATGTAACACCTTTATACCCTATATACATACAATATATACACCTAGTATATGTAAAATACGCACATATAGTATAAAAATATCACAACCTGGTTTATAAAATTTTTTTATATTTTCAGTTTAAAATCTTAAATACTTTAAAATGTATATTTAAATAACAAATAAAATGTTATTTATAAATCATAGGTTCCAAAATAAGTATTTTATATGAAAATTACTGAAAAAAATTTGTCAGAGTTTTATCTGTAATTTGGACATTTTAAATTTTCAACAGTTACACAACTTGCATAAAAACACTCCCAATAAAATAAATCACACATTTCTACCTCAACTTATCAATTTCTCCACATTTTCTCAAAATATTTATACATATACATATATATATATATATATCAAAAGCACATATAAAACTCACATTATAGAATTTATCCAAAATATACTTTATAATTTACAATGTATACTCCAAAAATATAACATAATATACATAATATCAAAAGTACTATAATATAAAATATATACATGATGGCAAATGGCCTGATCTTGATGCACTCAAAATCAACTCAACAAGCAACTTTAAATCTAGACCCGACCCGGTCTAGAAGAACTCTCCGGCTCAACCGGATCACCCATATCACCCGTACTATAAATTACAATTGCTCTAAGCTAAAAGCCTATCGGTATAAACTTTGATAATAATAAAACTTAAATACAATGCCAATGCATAATGCATTTATATGCTATGTCACAATGTGGCATTCAATTCCATTATGCAACATAATTTTTCATCTATTTATAATTCATATAAATACATACACAAGCATGGGCCCAAACAAACTAATAAATTATTCAAATCCCAGAGTTACAATTTTGGTCTAAATTGACACAAATGTCTAGCCCCGAAGGCAAATCATAACATAGTGACGCTTAGTGTCTAGCCCCGAAGGTAAATCATATATCAGTGACGCCTAGCGTCTAGGCCCGAAAGTAAATAATGAAGATAACCTTATAGGCATGCCGCTAAACACAGAATTCTGAAAATTAAATAACATACTAGACACACAATTAATTTATATTTTTTCTAATCAATTTTTCTCATTTTCAACTAGGCACATTGCCTCATTTTCTCATTTTGCTCATTTATATCAATGTCTATTCACCTTAATTCATCATATTTTATCATTTCATTACAATGTATGACATTTCACATCAAAATCACATTACCTAAATATTTTGGGTTATTTTCATATAATTCACATTTTATTCAATTTAGCCTTTTATAATAGCTTTTCATAATGCATATAATGCATACATAACAACTCACATGTCATAGCGCAATGTTCATGAATGTTCAATGTATTAAGTAGTTTAATACATTTTCCATCCAAAATGTGTTAGGCCAAATGCAATGCAATCACATTCCATTTATCAAGAGTTTGTACATACCTCAATAAGCTCTCAAATGCCAGCTAAAAATCTCTCACAAACCTTCACTTCCAAGTTGCCCTTCAACACTAGGGTTGAACAATTCACCTCTCTTTAATGTCTATTCAAAATGTGATCAAACACAATCATTTAATATCACATTTTAAGGCATTTTCAACATTAAATCCTAATTAAACATCGCCCTAATCAAAATCCCAAAATTTAGCCTTTCCTTACTTTAACATTGAACTTCCATTTTAATTCATTTAAATTAATGTTTTAAGTTTATTTATATTATTAAAAACATATTATAACATGTTTCAATCATTCACATTAATTAAATACACACTCTTATATAAAATCCTAAAATGGCATAACCTTCGCTAATGAAGGTTCTTCATTCCAACTTATTCCAATTATTAATCCAAGCTTATTTCCATCACTCATACCATTAATTAACATGATTTAAACAATAAAATCAAACAATTCACCATTCTTTGAAAATTCTCTTCCAAAATCCTAAATTTAACACTACCTTATCCAAACTTTCATCAAACTTGGTTAAATCCATCATTTGACTTAAAATTCTTATTTATGCATCAAAGCAACACATTTGGAATCAATTTGCACAATTCAAATACATAATTTCAAAATTCCAAATGTTCCATAACCATAAATCATGTTCGTCCTCTAAACTCCATTCAAACTTAATTATTTCTTCACTCCAACATAAAAATCATTAATAACTAATCAAACTAGCTTCATACATACCCATTCAAGTAATTAAATCATGCTAATTCAAAATTCTAAAATCCACATAATTACAATTTCATGAAATTCTAAAGAATTTGCAAAATTGGTAAAGAAACTTACCAATTATGAAGAATTCTCAAAAACTTCACTTAAATTCTTAAAATTCTTTCAATTATGGATGCTTGGAAGAAGAAAAATCTTGGCTTGGTTGGCTATGAAGGTTCGGCCGCCTTAAGAAGAAGAAAAAGATGAAGAATTTTTTTTATTTCTCTTTCTTTCCACTTTCAAAAATAACCATATATATTATTATATTTTTAATTAATTAATTATTTAAAAATCACAAATTACCTCTTTCATCCAAAAATAATTTATTTTTTAATTTTAATTTTACATAGTATAATTATCATTTTGCCATTTGCCATTTGACTTTTCTATTTAAGAGTTAACTTTTGTATATGTTATATATATTTAATATATATTTCACATATACTCTTTATTTTTACACTTAAAATCATTCAATTTTTTATTTAAATCATTTATTTAATTTATTTACTTTAATTTTAATTTATTTTATTTAATTTCAAAAATTATGGATGTTACATATTAGCCTCAACCTCCTGTAACTCATTTATAGATTTCAGAATGACTTCTTCTTCCTGATTGTAGGTATCCACCGATTTGCTGCCATTAATCCCATTCATATTTTTTATGTTGGAGTCAGGGATGGAGTTTTTAAGGAAACCGAATTTGTTGCCTTTTTGAGAGCGTTTTCTATAAGATGTGATAAGACTACCTATCCCTATTTTTTTGTATTTTGGTGTATGTTTCTTTCTCCTGTTAATAAAAATCTCAAGGTTTGGTTCAGGTTCAACCAAGGTGTTACCATCTTCTGAGGTTTAATCTTCAAATACCTCCAATCTAACTGAATTCTTGGACTTTTTGCAAACACTAGATGACACCTTAGCTCCAAGAGATGAAGGTTGGATATCAAAATGTAAAAGGGTAGGATTAGAAGCTGGGCTAAGGACAACTTGATCCAAACTTGTACTATCCTTGGGGAGTATGGACGCACTAGTTTTTTGAAGGTTAGGTTCCTCGAAATGAGAGGTAGTGGGCACAAGGGAGTAGATGACAACATTTTCCCAAAGATTCCCTGCCAGAATGTTTTGGTACCCATAAAGGAGATTTGGGTCTTGAGGCTTAAAGCACATAATATTATTTTCCAGCCCAACCACATCTACAGCTTGAGTATCCACTCTGATAAAGCCCTCGGTCACTGTAGAGGGGACAACTAACTGAGGTGGAGAGATTAAATTAACATCGATATCAGTAGATGGTATAGGTCTTTGGACAGTTGCCTCAAAATTGGAAACCAATACATTCTCACCCACATGCTTTGAAGGAGGACTAACCTGATCAGTTGGATCATGCTGGTTCCCAGCCAGTGGCGGAACTAAAGACTTGTTGAGGGGAGGCAAAATTCTCTGGTGGGCGGTGGCATGGTGTTGCAGCGTCGGCGTCGCCTCTCCTCTCCGTCCGACGTCCGTTCACTACGTCTGCTCTCAAATCTCTGTCTCTGCTGCTCTCTGGTCTGCCTCTCTCAAACTACCTCTGCCTCTCGCTCGAGCCAGCAGCAAACGCTACTGGCTTTATTTCTTTTAAAACCCTTTCAAGTGAAACGGCGCCGTTTCACTTAATAGAATTAAAAAAAAAATTTAAAGCCTCGAGGGGCATTTCAATAATTTCACGTGAGAGGTTGAGGTTGTCTTCAACCTCTCACGCAGTCGCAGTAGCAAGCAGTGCAGGCGTGCAGCAGAGGCAGGGGCTTTAATTTTTTGCCCCTGTATCTTCTTCTCTCGCAGGCGGAGCAAGGAAGCAAGCACGGAGGGGGGGGGGGCGGAGCTCTCCCGTTCTCTCTGCAACACTCACGGCCGGCGGCAATGACCCCTATATATTTGTTCATTGCCACCGGCGAGGGGGGGTCGTCCGCCCCCACACGACCCCCCCAGCTCCGCCCCTGTTCCCAGCCTACGTACTGGTCAGAGAGATGGCCGGACTAACTATAGGGCTATCTTGGAGTTGCAAATAAGAGAGATCAATTGCAGATCCATTTTCTTCTAAAATCCTAATGTGAAAAAAATCTCCATCAATCATAATTGGGACAATAGTAGCAATAGTACTCTTATCAGTTGAAATAAGACATCGAGCATGATCAAATCTCGCTTTATTAAGAGTATCCTCATCCAATTTGATGAAGGTACCCCATCCTTCATCAATCATAGAGAAGAAATTAATGTCTCAGGCATGAAGGGGAATATGCTCCAGACGAATCTAAGTAAGCCTTTCCATAGCCACCACATTCTTTTCCCATCTTTTTACAGAGTTGAACCTCTCGAGAAACCATGCCTGGTCCGAACCAAGAAAAATCTCCATAACTGCTATGTTTTCAAAAATAATGAGGATAGACAGCCCACTTAATGACAAAATCTTACATGAAGAATATTGATTTTTAACAAAGAGTTCTTGCAGATGAATAAACAAGAGTGGCATTCAACCAGGCGTTGTCACAGTTGGCTAAAGAAAAGGATATAGTTGGTTCCCCATTATGAACAGCCCCATGTATATTTTTCCCATGGCTGCCTCGTTTAACAACTTCGGCGAAGGAGTCTTTAACAATACTGACATTGTAAGGATCAGTGCATTTGTTGAGGGAAGGCACTTAGTGATTATCAGCATATTTCACCTAGATTTTGTGATGTCTGAAGAAAGAACCGTTAACCCATCAATAGTTATCGACGTTTCTGCCTTAGTTTAAATCTGACAAAACCATATCGCACACCAGCATTTTTCCCTAGGTTCTTAGGCACGAAGGTATCATAAACCTTCCCAAATTTGCTAAAGATGGGAAATAATTCCTTCGAAGTAACATCCAGGGGAAGGCAGTCAATAAAGAGGGAAATAAATTTCTTTCTCCATTCAATGCCCAAGAAGTTGTTGTTATTCCTATTGACATCAACAAGAAGGTCTTTGCAAAAAGACAGGGATTTGAGGTCTGGGTTGATGTGAAGGTTGGGTTTGATGGAGTGTGGAGGAACAGATTTACCAAACTGGAGTGATTTGTTTAGAGTAATCGGAGAAAACTCCCCATGGTTTTCTCTCATACTTCTCTCATTGTTTTTCACTTTATATATATTTTACTTACGTTACACATTGTACTTTTATATATCTAAGTTCTTAATTTTTACCTCTTACATCTTTAAACATATTAACATACTTACTACTTACATACTATGGAGCATCTAAGGAAGGACTCTTCATCTCTTGAAAAACTTTAATGTAGCTTCTAGAAGGAGAAAATTAGAAGCTACAACGTCTTACATTTTTGCATCAAGGCAGCTAAGATATGAGCTTTCATCTCAGTGAGTGTATATATATATACTTATGGTAAGCAATGCATGTGAAGAGAAACAACAAGAATGAGAGCTTCCTTATGAATCAAAAGGATGAAATGAAAGAACTTATTTAAACTATCTTAAATATATTTCTCTCTCTCTCTCTCTTCTTTTAATTTATTCTGACAAGGAATCACGTAACAATCCTTGTTTGTTATGGATTTGCTATTCCTATTAGATTTATTATTCCTGTTTAGTTTTTATTAGAATTAAAATCCTTGTTTGTTAAGGATTTGTTTTGCTTTCTATTCCTATTTTTTTTTCCAGTTTAGTTTAGGATTAAACACCTATATATATGGGTATAGATTATGTTTAGTAATCAGTTTTTTTTTATGAACAAAACAAGTCTTCTTTCAATTATATTGTATTTATTGGGTGGATTTCCTAAGAATTCAGATCTGTATCCTTGGATTAGCCTTCCAAGGTGGTGTTTTTGGCTAACCCCTGCATTATCCGGTGTCAAATTGGTATCAGAGCAGGTTCATAAAGATGCCACCACGACGAAATCGTGCTGTCCGCGATGTCATGGTTGAAAATCTGCAACAAGAAGTTCAACAACTCCAGCAGCAACTTGAACAATACAGGTTGCGAGATCAGCAAAATCAAGTTCGAGATAATGAGTAAGAGGAAGAAATTGCTGAAGAAGAAGTCAATCCATTCCACGTTGACGGTGATTCCTCAAATAATGGTGATGCACAACCTGCCCATAGACAAAGGAATTTTGGGAAAGAAAAAGATCCCGGTATCAAAGTGGATATCCCAGACTTTCATGGAAAAAATCAGCCTGATGAATTCATTCAATGGTTACAAACTATTGAACGAGTGTTTGAATATAAAGAAGTCCCTGAATCCCGCAAAGTCAAATTAATCTCTATCAAACTCAAAGGTCTTGCTTCAAATTGGTGGGAAAATCTGAAGCGGCAAAGAGAACGTGAGGGACGTAGCAAAATTATAACTTGGGAAAAGATGCAAAAAGAACTAAAAAGAAAATTTATACCTAATCATTATCGTCAAGATGTCTTCCTCAAATTTCATAATTTACGCCAAAAGAATCAATCGGTGGAGGAATATGCTATGGAGTTTGAAGATTTAATGATGAAGTGTGACATTACTGAATTAGAGGAGCAAACTATAGCCAGATTTCTCGGAGGGTTAAAGATGGAAATAACTAATGTTGTGCAACTACAACCATACTGGACCTTGGATGATGTGATCAAATTAGCATTAAAGGTAGAGAAGCAGCAAGGATCAAAAGGAGGCTGGTTCAAAAATGCAAATAAAGAGGGTACTTCAAACCAAGGAAGTACATCAAGCAAATTAGCCAAAGATGAAAAGAAAGTTGAGAGTTCAGAAGGAACAAGCAAGACAAACATCGCTAGACCCAATGCACGGCGATGCTTCAAATGTCAAGGTTTTGGGCACATAGCATCAGATTGTCCGAATCGGCGCGTGATGTCTCTTATTGAAGACTTAGCAGATGATGATGAAGGTGATGATAAGTGCAGTGATGAAGTCACTTTTGTAGATCAAGGAGAGGTTTTAGTTGTACGCCAAGTCTTAAATACTACCATAACCCCTGAGGAGGATTGGCTACGTCATAGCATTTTTCATACACGATGCACCTCCCATGGCAAAATTTGTAATGTAATTATTGATAATGGTAGCTGTGAGAATGTTGTATCTAGTAGCATGGTGGAAAAGTTGAAGTTAGAAACAAAGAATCATCCAAGTCCCTACAAACTCACTTGGCTTTGGAAAGATAATGATGTCAAAGTCACAAAGCAGTGCTTAGTTGAGTTTTCCATCGGCAAGAAGTATCAAGATAAGGTATGGTGTGATGTCATCCCTATGGATGCTTGTCATTTACTGTTGGGTCGCCCGTGGCAATACGACCGCCGAGCTTTTCATGACGGCTACAAGAATACTTATTCCTTTGAAAAGGATGGGGTGAAGATTGTATTAATGCCAATGAAATCATAGGCTGTAACCACCTCAAGTGAAGGGAAAAATCTTTTATCAAAATCAATGTTTACTAGAGCTATTGAAGAGGCTAAAGTGGCATGTGCCTTGGTGATTTTAGAAGAAAACAAAGGAAGCTTGGAACATCCAGATGTGATTAAAGGGTTATTAAAAGACTATAAAGATGTTACCCCTGAAGAAATTCCAGCTGGATTGCCACCGATGCGTGATGTCCAACATTGTATTGATTTTCTTCCTGGTGCTTCAATTCCTAATAAATCTGCTTATAGAATGAATCCAAAACAGCATGAAGAATTGCAGCGACAAGTCAAAGAGCTTTTGGATAAAGGTTTAATAAGAGAAAGTGTAAGTCCTTGTGCTGTTCCTGCACTTCTAGTGCCTAAGAAGGATGGATCATGGAGGATGTGTGTTGATAGTAGAGCTGTCAATAAAATTACTATCAAATACCGCTTTCCAATTCCTCGTCTTGATGATTTATTTGACCAATTACATGGAGCCACTATCTTCTCAAAGATTGATTTGCGTAGTGGTTATCATCAAGTTCGAATGCGCGTTGGGGATGAATGGAAGACAGCTTTCAAAACAAGAGATGGCTTGTATGAATGGATGGTGATGCCGTTTGGTCTCTCTAATGCCCCAAGCACTTTTATGCGCCTTATGAACCAGGTATTTCGTCCATTTATCGGCAAATTTGTAGTCGTTTATTTTGACGATATACTAATTTTCAGCAAAAATAAAAAAGAGCATTTGGAACATTTAAGATTAGTTTTTGAAGTACTGCGAGAACAAAAACTATTTATCAATGTTAAGAAGTGTCACTTTATGACTGAAGAAGTGGTATTTCTGGGTTATGTTGTCTCAAGCAAAGGCATAGAGATGGACAAAAGCAAGGTAGAAGCAATAATTAATTGGCCAACTCCTCGGACAATTCATGACATTCGAAGTTTCCATGGGTTAGCATCTTTCTACCGAAGATTTATTAAAGATTTTAGTTCAATTGTAGCACCAATTACTGAACTATTAAAGAAGGAAGGGTTTGGATGGACACCGGCTGTCGCAAGAAGCTTTGAAGTTTTAAAAGACAAAATTACAAAAGCTCCTATTTTGGCTTTACCCGATTTCAGTAAGGTATTTGAAGTTGAATGTGATGCTTCAAACATTGGGATTGGAGCTGTATTAAGCCAAGAAAATCGACCTATCGCTTTCTTTAGCGAAAAGCTCAATGAATCAAGGCGTAAATACTCAACATATGACAAAGAGTTTTATGCTATATTTCGAGCATTAGATCACTGGAGCCAATATCTTTTTATTCAAGAATTTGTTTTATACAAAGATCATGAAGCACTTAAGTTTTTGAGTAATCAAAACAAACTCCAAAGTCGTCACGCTACATGGAGCGAATTCCTTTCATCGTTCCATTATGTTCTAAAACATAAATCAGGTGTCCAAAATAAGGTTGCGGATGCTCTCAGTAGAAGACATGCTTTGCTTACAACACTAAAAATTCAAGTTCTTGGTTTTGAAGTTGTGAAAAGCCTATATAAAGATGACCTTGAGTTTGGAGAGATATGGAGGTGGTGTCAGAATGGACCTTATAAACAATTTCATCTCCAAGATGGGTATTTATTCAAGGAAAATCATATTTGTGTACCCCCAATGTTCGTTAAGAGATGCGATATTACTTGAGTGTCATGACGGTGGCCTTACAGGACATTTCGGGAGAGACAAAACTTTATCTCTAGTGCAAGAGAATTTTTTTTGGCCGCATTTGGTGAAAGATATTGACCGGCATATCAAAAGGTGTCGAATTTGCCACAATACAAAGACAAGAGGGCAGAATACAGGCCTCTACACACCACTGCCAGTTCCAGAACGTCCATGGGAAGATGTAAGCATGGATTTTGTATTGGGATTACCTCGAACTCAAAGGAACAAGGATTCAGTTATGGTGGTTGTGGATCGGTTCTAAAAAATGGCTCATTTTGTGCCTTGCAACAAGACTTTTGATGCAACACAGATTGCTGATCTTTACTTTAAGGAGATTGTACGTCTCCATGGAGTTTCGAAGACAATTACTTCTGATCGGGATGTCAAATTCCTAAGTCATTTTTGGCGCACCTTGTGGAGAAAATTGGGAACACAACTTCAGTTCAATTCAGCAGCTCATCCTCAAATCGATGGCCAAACGGAAGCGGTGAATTGAAGTTTAGGTAATTTAATTAGGAGTTTTATTGGCAAGAACATTAGGCAGTGGGATTTGTTGTTGGCTCAACTAGAATTTGCCTATAATAAGGTCTCCAAGTCAAACCACACAGCATAGCCCTTTTGAGATCGTGTGTGGGGGTAATCCAATAACTCCTATTGAGTTGGTTCCTAAGTCCATAGTGCATCATTTTAGTGCAGATGCTGAAGCAAGGGTGAGGGAGATTAAAAAGTTGCACGAGCAAGTGAGGGATTAGATTCTTAAGCATAATGCTCGCTATCAACGCTAAGCAAATAAATTTCGCAAGCCTGCTGTTTTCAAGGAAGTAGATCTCGTTTGGATTCATCTTAGAAAAGAAAGATTTCCAAAAGGTTCTTTTGCGAAACTCAGTCCAAGGGCAGATGGTCCTTTCAAAGTGCTTCAGCGTATTGGATAGAATGCTTACAAGATCAAGCTTCCGGGAGATTATGGCGTGTCTGCTACTTTCAATGTTGTAGATTTATCTCCATACTTAGAAGATGACAGATCGAGCCTCGAGGTCGAGTCTTCGTCAACGGGGGGAGCATGACAAGGAATCACGTAACAATCCTTGTTTGTTATGGATTTGCTATTCCTATTAGATTTATTATTCCTGTTTAGTTTTTATTAGAATTAAAATCCTTGTTTGTTAAGGATTTGTTTTGCTTTCTATTCCTATTTTTTTTTCCAGTTTAGTTTAGGATTAAACACCTATATATATGGGTATAGATTATGTTTAGTAATCAGTTTTTTTTTTATGAACAAAACAAGTCTTCTTTCAATTATATTGTATTTCTTGGGTGGATTTCCTAAGAATTCAGATCTGTATCCTTGGATTAGCCTTCCAAAGTGGTGTTTTTGGCTAACCCCTGAATTATCCGGTGTCATATTCTCTCTTCTGTTTCTTATGTCCTTTCTTGTCTCTCTTGTATTCTTTTCTCTTTAACTTTACTTTTCCTTTGTATCGGGGCCTTGAGTCAGTAACTTCTACTCTTACTCCATTGTCTTGTATCTACTTAGGACAATAACTTTTCTCTTTCGATACCTTTCAACCTTCTCATGTGCATATGGTCATCTCATCTTTTCTTTTGTGTTTTCTTAAGTTTTGTTATTATTTGTAAGGATGATAACAATAATATGAGAAGTAATAAAATTCTCAACAGGAATACAACAATAATAATAGAACAACATTTCAAGGTACATCTCAAGAATAACATCAATGTTCAAGAACATGAAGAAAATGAATGCCACACACATAAACATATACAACTCGCCTCTAAGCTCCACTATTTTATTTTGCTTAACCTCTTGCTCCTTGGAGTACTCTCCAAGCTTTCCCTTGCCTATTTAACATGTTAACACATGTATAAGGTTTTATATATTTCAAACTTTAACTATCAAATATCAAACACATTAACTTCTTTGTCGTGCCTCATAATATCATCCTTGTTACTTAGTATTGTGGTTGCTACACTATTAAACTAAGGTTGTTAGAAATGCAGTAGAGATCACGGTGATGGTCGTGGTTACTATATGGATCTTGGAAGGCATATGTTGTGGTCGTGAAATCATATGGCGCCCATGAAATAGTTAAAATAGGGAAACTTGGATACAATAAGGTTTGTGATCACTCATCGCGGTAGTGATTTAGGTGTATTTTATAATTGTTAGCAACCATTATTTCTATGCCACGTAACTTTAACTAGTTAAAATTCACTTAGTTTTATCAATTTTCAATCAAATTATATGCTTGTTAAGCTTAATTCACCGAAACTCTAATTTTATTTTTAGTTTGTTCATAATGTTTATCTATTCTAATTAATCATCTAGTTATTCTCTATAATTCATTTTATCTCCTCGTTCAAATCTTTAATTATGTAAATCTCATATTGTATGTAAGTTTTCCTAGTTGTTTAATAGTTTATATTCATAACTCAATTAATTCATTGGATTCATGAATCTTCTTATGTTATTCTATGATCCCACCATTAGTTCATCTCTTTTGCACACTCAAACTTCAAATTATTTCCTTAATTTCACTTGTTGCATGCATATTTACATATATATCAATTCCACCCTTCTTGTTCCCACATACACGACCAATCTCTAGCAAACCATCAAGTATAACAAACTTACCTTAATCAGTCTTCATCCCTTGTCATGGTCTTTTCCTTGTGCCTTTCTTTAGCTAACGGATGAATCTTTAAGCTACCCTTTAAAGCTTTAGACTTCCTATCCTTGCAACTAATAAAACCATATTTTGCATATAATTTATTAATTATTCTAGTTATTTTTTATTATTATCAATTGAATTTGATGAATTTTTATCATAAAAGCTAGAATAATTTTGATCTTGAAGTTTTGTTAAATATGAGTTTGAAGTACAAATATATCAAAATATGATAGAAGATGAAAAAAGAAGAGATGCAAAGTAAAAAAATAAGCAAAACAATTTAAAACAAAAGGAAAATAATATCCATGGTCGTACAACGCATTTTATATGGCCATGGGATTAAAAATGCATCTACCAAAAAGAAGAAAAATAGAGAAATATAGAAGCAAGTTGAAGTACACGGCCGAGCAAGTCCAGAGTGCATGGCTGTGCGAATGAAAATGCTACTGCCCAAATTAGAACCTCCGCTAAATCAAATCCAATATAATTATGCAAGACTGTGGACTTAGACATGGCTACGGTTCAGTTTGAAACCGAAATTGGACTAGAATCAAA
This sequence comes from Garcia nutans, assembly GCA_947685225.1. Taxonomy (NCBI): domain Eukaryota; kingdom Viridiplantae; phylum Streptophyta; class Magnoliopsida; order Malpighiales; family Euphorbiaceae; genus Garcia; species Garcia nutans. The sequence continues at coordinate 4,956,756 of CANTUV010000024.1, read as the reverse complement.
CTGGTCAAAATCAAAACTGGAACCGAAATGGTCAAAACCAAAACCGTTCCAAACAGGAACCTTAATTTATGGTTTGGTTCAGGTTAGTAATTTTTAAAAATCATCAAACTGGCGGTTTTTACGATTTGAAACCGTTGATTTAAACTGTTAAAAATCGTCAATTCAAATCATTAAATTAGTGTATTTTATTATTTTATTGCTTTTATTTTATTTATTTTTTATTCTTTAATTTAAATTTTTTTTACTAACTCTATAAATACCACTTATATTTTAAATTTTTCATATTTCTAAATTTTAATTTCTCTAATTTTTCTCTTTATTCTTCAATCTATATTTACATTATAATCTTTTATATTCTCTAGATTTTCTATTTTTTTTAATTTACTTTCTATTATTTTCTACAATTTACATTCTCATTTTTTTTTAAAAAAAAATCTTTATAGTATAATCTTATTTTATATTCAAAATTTATTTCTATTGTTTTTATTTTATTTCTATTATTTTTAAATTTTTATCCTATGTATTATTTTTTTATTCAAAATTTTATTATATTATAATTTCTAAAAAAATGACAAATAATCAAGGCTCAAATTTTGGATCAAGAAAGAAAATAATATAGTTGATGAATTTTTAAGACCAATTGACATAGAAAATATAATTGAAGAAATTAAAATGATGATGATAATATTTAACAATTGCATAAATATAAGGTAAAATAAACACGTGAATGTTAATTTATCTTTAAAGTCCAAAAAGATACATAAGCAACTTGTCTTTTTTAAGTTGTGTATATATTCTTTTTATTATTTTTTAGTAAATTAATCTCAATATTTTTATTTTTTTTACAAATTTTAATTTAAAAATTTTTTTTCTAATTAAAATCATATGTAAATTGTCTCCTAAATTATTTCAAACCACTTTGAACTATCGTAAACTAATTTTAAATTGCCCCTTCGAACTCTCTCCTGAAACTGTCTCTCAAATCGCCTTCGAACCGAGTTTAAACCAGAACCATCTTTGAACCGTCCTGTAGAAAGTTTGGTTTAGGTTCAAGAATTTTTAAACCGAAACCGGCGGTTTGTTACCGGAATCGGCGGTTTGTGAACCACGACCATGTCTATATGGACTTAGAATGACAACTGTTTGTGCTAGATTCTCTAAGATTTTACCTTAATTATATTCTTAATTAGATTACGAGTCTTCAGATTTGCCCTAAATTTATTCCTAATGAGTTAAAGAGTCCCCAAAATCACTATATAAGCAAGCCTCTAAGCCGTATTCTCATCATCATTAGTTCTCTACAAGATTTTCATTCTTTCAAGATTTTCTTTGGAGAGAAGGAGAATAAGGCTTAACACGAAGAGATTCAAGCTACAACTAAGAATTCCATTCAATCCAAAGTGTTTTTGAGTTTGATTTATTCTCTTTCTTCTAGATTTAATGTCTTCAATAATGTTTTCTATGTCTTTTATTATTATGATTAACTAAACCCTAATTGGGTTAGATTATTCAATTGGTTATTTTATGGAGAACTTCATGCATATTTAATTCAATAATTATTATCTTTTGATTATTTTATTATCTTAATGCTTAATGCTAATGATTATCTAACCAATAGTCATTAGATATAAGATATTATGTGATGGAGCGAGAGTGAAAGCATAATATTAGTTCAAGGAGATAATAATCTTAAATAGTTTTTGCTTAGAGATAAGAAAAATACTTAAAATGTTGTTTAAAAGATTCTCATAAATCTTAATGAATTGAATTAATTCTTGTGATCATGAGAGTAGACATTGGAATTAATCCTAATATTAGTTTAGATCTTGAGAGAGACTAGAACTTGAATTAGGAGAATTCAACCATTAATCAAAGGAAATTTAAATTTGATTAATACATTAGAAAAACCATAAATAATCAATAAAAGAGTCTAACCCTAAGCTTTAAACTATAATAGTTAAATTTATTTAGTTTTCATAAATTTAAAATCTAACTTATTTTCTAAATAATAAATAATTTAATTATTTGGTACTTAGGATTCACATTCCTCATAGGAATGATACTCTAATCACTCTATATTACTTGTGCGATATTGTGCACTTGTAATTAGGTTAAACTTAGCATAACAACAACAAACAACCAAGCACAAAAACAAGAAAGGAAGGGAGGAAGCTTGGTGGAATTAAAAGAAAATATTTTGTCTTCCTAAATAAGCTAATGAATACACTTGGCAACCATATTATTATGCTATATCTAGCTTTATTCTTGCCAGTGCACAGTGTCATAATAAAATAATATATAGAGTGAGTAGAGTAACGTTCTAACAAGAAAGAGTTAATTTCAAGTACCAAACAATTAAACTAATTATTATTTGAAAAATAATTGATTTTAAATTTTAAGAAAAAATAAAACAATTAAACAAAAACTAAATAAATTTAACTCTTGTGATTAAACACAAGGGTTAGATTTCTTCAATTGATTATTTATAGTTTTTTGAGATATTAACTTAATTTTATTTTTCTTTGATTATTTATTGAATCTTCCTAAATTAAGTTCTAGTCTCTCCCAATATCTAAAATTAATATTGATAGTAATTTCGATGTCTATTCTTGCGATCACAAGAATTAATTCAATTCATTAAATTTTTCATGAGAATCTTTTAAATAATCTCCTAAGTTTTTTTTCTTATCCCTAAGTAAAAATTACTCAAGATTGTTATCTCTTTAAACTAACATTATGCTTTTTCTCTCACTCCTTCACATAATATCTTAGATCTAATAATTATTGGTTAGATAATTATTAGCACTAAGCACAAAGATAATAAAATAATCAAAGAGAAATATTTATTGAATTAAAAAGGCATTAAGCTTTCCATAAATAACCAATTGAATAATCTAAACCTAATTAAGGTTTTTAGTTAGACATAATTGAAAAATAACTAAAGCAAGAATTAAAGAAAGTAATTGAAGATATTTTAATTAAAAGAACAAGAAAAATCAAACTCTAAATCTTATTGGATTGAATGGAACTCTTCTTGGATCTTGAATCTCTTCAGTTAGCCAAGCCTCCTTTTCTCTCTCCAAAGAAATATTGGATGAATAATTAGATAAATCTTGGATGATTGCAAACTTGGAAAGAGGCTTGCTTATATAAGGGACTTGGGGTCTTTTAGTTGTATTAGGAAAGTATCTAAGGCAAATCTTGGATCTTGTTTCTTGATTAGGAATCCATATTGTATAAGAAATTGTATAAAATAGCAAGTTGTAGCCGCCATAAGCTTCCCACTATCGTGGCTTTGGAATCTCACTCTCATGTATACTTGTATTGCTCAAATTCCACAAAATTTCCTTCAAAAAAGTGCCAAATTCAAGTCCATGGTCATGGCTTTGGAATCCCATGGCCGTGCACTTCAGAATGCCTCTGACCTTACTTAATTCGCCACTAAAAAAATTTAGATATATTCGATTCAAAGTCCATGGGTATGGGTTTTGAAACCAATGGGCATGGAGTTCAACTTTTTTCTGGACTTCTTGTTTTCTTGTTTCAAATGATATTTTCAAGTGCATAGTCATGTCTAGTGATTTGTATGAGCATGTCTAATCATTTTCTTCCATTTCTATGTCTTGCTTTAGCCTCATTTTTTATTTTCTTCAATTTTGAATAATTTCTAGCCAAAATAAACTTCATCTTCTTACTTTTCAGACCATACTTGAAATAATAAATTTTCTAACTTTCACAATAAAAATTGATAATATTCAATTGATAATAATAAAAATATAACTAGAATAATCACTAAATTATGTGCAAAATATGGCATTATGTGCAAAATATGGCCTTATGTACATATAAAACTTTTCTTTATGATTAAGCACTTTATAATAATAATTTATCACTAATCTCCACTAAATACCCAACTTATGCCTAATTATACTTTAGCCCTCAAAGGTAAAATGTTGACCGTTAATTATATTTTCTTTATTTTCATTTTCATCCACACTAATTTTATGGTTCCTGCATTTGGATTCTTTAGTCCCTAGATTAAACCTAATTATACTTTTACAACACTCCTCTCATTTTGATTAACATTTAATCCATATGGTTTAAGGAATTTCTCAATTTTGTAGTTTACAGGTTACTATTTTCCGACCATTTCTATCTTGATAACTTCTAAGTTGTGGGGAGTTACACCTAATTAGGTACTTTGTCTCTCATTCTTCATATCTATCACAATATTACTCAAAAGTTGCTTCCAATTAATGTTTGCCTCATCTCTGGTTGGTTGTTTATCTTGGTTCTCCTAATAATTAATTATGATTTCTAAATTTATGGCATCCATTTTGAGCAATAATTAAATGTCATTTTTGAGTATTTTTGTACCAGTTTATCTTCTAGTTATTAATGACTCAATGGAGAGTTACACCTCCTCAATTGAAAAAATAGATTGAATAAACATAAGTGTTAATGCCTAACCTTTTAAAACTTGTTAAGAACCTAGCTTAGCTAACTGTAAGTGCACAGGTCATTAGAAAGTAATACCGTAGTGAGTTGAGTATCTTCCCACGAGCAAGGGTATTTTAAGTACCAAAAAATCAAATTAATTATTATTTGGATAAAAAGAGATTTGAATTTAAAACTAGGTAAATTGTTTAAAGTTAGAACTAATTTTTTTTATTTAAATTTAATATATTTGGGCTTATGGTTAGACTACCTTAATTGATTAACTATAGATTTTCTAAGGTATTGATTAAATTTTATTTTTCCTTTGATTATTTTTAGAGCATAGCCTAGCTTAATTGTAAGTGCATAAGTCATAATTACGTAATAAAGTGGAGAGTAGAGTATCATTCCCACGAGGAAGGGTATCCTAAGTATTAAACAAGTAAATAATTTATTATTTGGATACTAAATTGATGTGAATTAAGAACTAAGTTAACTAAATTAAAGCTAAACTGAATTTTAGAATTAAATCTAATATTTTTTGTATTAGGGTTAAACCTATTCTTATTGATTAACTATAGATTTCTTAAAATATTGATTCAATCTTAATCTACTTTTGATTATTTGTTGGATTCTCCTAAATTAAGACATGGTCTCTTTAGAGTACTAAACCTAATATTAAACTTAATCTTATGTTTACTCTCATGATCATAAGTAGTTTAAGCCAATTCATTAAGATTTGTCACTAATGTTTATATCAACCTCTTAAGTATTTATCTTATCTCTAGGCATAAAATTAAACATAAGATTGTTACCTCATTGAACTAATATTGTGCTTGCACTTTTACTCTATCACACAATACCTTAGATCAATCAACTATTGGCCAGACAATCAATGCATTAAGATCAAAGATAATAAAATAATTAAGAGCAAACTTCAGTTGAATCAAATTAAATAATTACTCCGTAGATAAACTAAATAAGAAAAGTTTTACCATAATAGGGTTTATAGCCACTCATAATTGAAATAGAAATTAAAATAAAATTATAAAAAAACAAATTAAAAAGATCAAACTTGGAAAGAAGAAAGCTTTTTGAACTTAAATTGCTTTTGAAAAAAATTCTTCCTTCTCATTAAGTCAATTCTAACCTAAAATTTGGAATTTTTAACCTAAAATCTAATGTATCCGTTTGAGGAAGATATCGAATATTTATAGGGGCTTAGAACACTTATTTTTAAGTAGGAAAAGGTTAGAATAGGCTTATAAGAGTCCCTATTGAAAAAGAAGTCAAATTTTTATTGAAGGAAAAAATAAATCCTAACAAAATAAGAAAGTTGAGTAATATAAAATTCGTGCTGAAATTTTGAACTCATTTTTATATTTGATAACATTTGAATCTAGGCTTGGTCTCTTCATAATACTTTTATCTCTTGAGATGTAGATAAATTTGGGCTTTTGAATTACTCAATTTGGACTTCGAAAGCTCAATTTATGTCATTTTGAAGTAAATCGGTCTGGATAGAAATCCTATTTCGATCTGGATTTGTAGTTATGACTTTGCACAGCTATTTAAAGCCCTAAACAAACTCCGATTTGTACAAATAAGATCATTCTAAACATCTTGAGATGCCTTTTAAAAGCTTCATGAATAACACTCTCTCAGTCTAAAACTCTAAGATCATCAAAATTTCAAGTAAAACTTCAAAAGTTAAATATGTCTAAGTATAAAAATCTAGAGGTAGGCATAATTTGGTTAACTGATAAAAAATTCAGTTTGATTAACCGACAGTATAAGTAATTTGGTTAGTTCTATTGAAGATTTTAGTTTATTTCGATTTTTGTTCGATCGATTAACCATTAACCGAAACTTTAAAAAATTATTTAGTTATTTATTATTTATTTATTTATTCTTTAATTATATAATTTTTATTATAAATATATTTTTTTATAAAATAAAGTTATGTTTTGTGTAATTTTTAATAAATTTTATTTTGTTATTTAGTTATATGAATATTTTTATTGCAAATATAATTTTTTATTATAAAATAAAAAAATTTGATTGGCTTGGTCAATTAACTGAACTGACCGATTTAATTTGGTAATTAACTGAATCAATCAAAATTGAAAATCGATCGGTTCAGTCAATAAATTTAGTATTCAAAAATTTCGGTAAAAATGAAATTTGGTCGATTGGTTACCCCTATAAAAATCACATAATATACCCGAACAGTAGCTGTTTGGTTCCCATGGGTATAGAAATAGAAAGCCACAATTGTGAGATTAAATTTGCTTATGGATCTTCTTTGGTAGGTTCCAATTGAAGTCTATGGGCATGGCATTAAGTGCCATGGGTGTGGGTCTTGACTTTTTTTCTGCCTTTTGCATATTTTTCTTCAGTTTTTCTAAATTTTTAATAAAAAAAACTAGTATTTTCGCACTTGCAAGCTAATATATGATAAATTCTAACTTAAACAAAGAAAATACAGCAAATTCAAATTAAAAACATGATAAGAATTACCTAAAATAATAGTCAAAATACGACTCTATCAATTATTGGTTGAATTCTTCTAATTTAATATCCAGTCTCTCTCGAGTACTAAACCTAATATTGGATTTAATCATATGTCTACTCTTGTGATCATAAGCAAATAAGTCAATTCATTAAGTTTTATGAGAATCTTTTATGAACCTCTTAAGTGTTTACTTTATCTCTAAGTGAAAACTTAACTTAAGATTATTATTTCCTTTGACTAATGTTCTGCTTCCACTCTCGCTACATCACACGACATCTTAAATCAATTAATTATTGGTTAGATAATTAAAATATTAAGATTAAAGATAACAAAATAATCATAAGGACAACTTTAATTGAATAAAATAAACATAAATTATTTCATAATAAAATCAAATAAAGGGTCTAACCCTAATTGGGCTTTTTACTTATTCATTCTTGAAATAAAAAGTAAAATGTAAATAGAAAAAGTAGAAGACATGATTAAACTAAAAACAAATAAGAAAAGTTAAATTTGATAACTTTGGATTATATGGAGCTTTTTGATCTTAAGCTTTTTCTCGAACAAGCCTCTCTTCTCTCAAAGTTTTCTTCAGAAAATTGCACTAAAAATTTATAACCACTTAAGGAGGCTCGGGTTATATAGAGTTTGGAGACTTCTTCTCTGAATAGGAAAAGGTTAGGTTTGATTTGGAAGAGTTTTACTTGAATAGGAGATCAAATCTTAGAAGATTTCCCTTAAAAGTCAGATTGTTGGCTGCCTCAAATAAACACAGGTGTGCATAATTTACTTTAGTTTGCAACCTTTAACAATTGCTTAGGAGACGTATTCATTTTGGAATGCACGGCAGTGTCCTTGGCATTCATACGACCATGTAGATGAAAAGCCTTCTAGGCTCCTTACGCTTTCCTTCCAGTCTTCTGGCAGTTTCGTTTTCATTTCCATGTGTGTGCCATAAAAAATCCCATGGCCATAAAGATGTTTCTTCCTCTGCCTTTCTTCTTTGTTATCCCTTGTTGTAGAACTTCTCATTTTCTTTGATCTTAGATCACCCTTTTGGTTCAGAATATAAACTCATATTTTGCCAATTTTAATCTTAGAAATGAAATTATTCTAACTTAATCAAATAAATACATTAAATTTAATTGATTAACAACAAAAAGTAGTTAGAATAAACATAAATTATTGACAAAATACAATTTTATCAATAAGGTTCTATTCACTGGTTTTCCCATAATTAATTCTATTACTTTGGCATCTTCTCCTATTGAGAAGTAACTATGCCATTTGAATATCCAACAAACCATGGATTAGCCTATGACCATAACTTTTGACTATTATCAACTCTCCGCAAACAACTTGTTTAATAAATGCTTATGCTTGGAATATACTACTCCACTATAGCTTGGCTGATATCATGGCTTTGCCTTGAGAAGTAACAGGCATTAAAGATCCAACTGCAAGGGAACATTGAGTAATCTCCGAAATTATTTTTCTCTAATTTTCAAATTGAAATGTTGTATATCTTGAAATTATAGGCCACCTCACAATTTTGAAATTGTGAGATTATCCAAAGCCACCCAATGAATTTTAAGCTATCCTTATTTTTTCCCCACTAGAAGCATACCATCATAGATTTAATCTCCTCATAACTAAACATAGGTAACAGAAAACATGACATTGTGTATGCAGAGATTGCTTGAATAATACCCTTAAGGAGGATTTTCTTCCTATCTTTTGACAAGAAATTCCTTTTCAACTGTTTAGTTTATTCCTAACTTGGTCTTGAATTACTTGGAAAACAAGTTTCTTGTATCTTCCTATGGATGTTGGAAGACCTAAACACTTAGTTTGAGTTTCATTGTTTTACACCCATTTTCAGTTATATTGGGAGTCTCTTATGGAAAATTTTGTCTTATAGATAACTTTGATTTCTCCAAGTTAATTTTCTGATACGAAGCATTCTCATATTGCTAGAAACAGTGCATATAACCTCACTTTCTTGAGTTTCAGCCTAGATAAAGACTATTTAATCATTTGAAAAAAAATAAATGAGAAATAGATAGCATCATTCAAGCTAACATGATGCCGTGAATTAAATATTTTCCTTTGCCTTATCTAATTAATGAACAAAGCTCTTTTGCATATAACAAGAGGTAAGGTGATAAAGGGTCTAGCGAAATTCCCCTAGAGAGAAATATAAATTATTTGGGATCTAATTTATTAACAAAGAATATGAATAGTTGTCATAAATCTCATCACCAAACCTGTAAATTTGTTAGAAACCCATCTTTCCTTTAATTTTCTCTTAAAAAAAACATCTTAACCCTATAATATGCCTTAGGAGTGTGCAAGGATCATATTGGGTTGGGTTTGATATATTTTCTAACTTGACCAAACCCGATACAAATGGGAAAATCTCAAATCAAACTCGACCAAAAAAGGAATAAATTTGATCTGTCCGCTCTAATTTTTGGTTCAGTCAGTTTAGAATGGGTGGGCTCAGATTGGGATTTTTAAGTGGGCCTTTGTTTTGAGGTTTTTTTTTTTCCAATTATTTTTTTAATCAGAAAACATTACTTTTCAATTTTTAGATTACAAGTTTTTATGAAAACGATTATTTTTCAAATACATTAACTTAACCAAATATTTATCAAAGTTGTTTTTCAAATTCCACTATTCCAATTTAAATATAACAGTATTATATATATATGGCAATTCACTTAATGATCAAAACTACAATAAAAAATTCAAATTACATCTTAAACCTGTTGTTCATAACTTCATCATTTATAGTTTAGAATGGATGATATAATACATAATATGTAAACTAATAAGTTGCAGATCATGTAAACTAATAAGCTGCATAATTAGTTACATAACAACTTGAAAAATAAAAGTAACAAAAAATAAAAAAAATGTAAACTCCTAAACTTGTAAAATATGCATGCATCAGAATTTCAGACATCAATCATCTAATAAATAGTTTTAGGACTTTCTGATTTAACAAAAACAAATAGAAAGCTCAAAAACTATATAAATATCTTCTAATGTACTGATTTATGGAAGCAAAAAAAAGAAGAAGAAAACAATAGGCAAGGCAACTAGGCAAGAATAAGAATGACAAAATCAGTGATCCAGTAGAAAAAAATCAGTAAAATAGACCTGCAACATAAATACACAACTCCTCAATCCTAGCAACTCAATCTAAATCAATTAAAAGTTTAAAACAAAAATCGCTCAAAAGTCAAACAACACAACAGAAATGAAACATACCAAAATAATTGGAATAGAAACACACAACTCATGTCGTTTCCTAACAACTTGAGTAATTGAGCAGACCTGTAACTTGAGATTTTTATAACTCCATACACATTTAAAATAGAATAACAAATTCAATAATTCAACATCTTAATGCACAATAATAAAAAAAATAAGAAATTCACTAATTTAGCAGCTTAATGCACAATAAAAAATAAATAAGAAATTCACTAATTCAGCAGTTCAATGCACAATCAAAATTGAATAACAAATTCACTAATTTAGCAGCAATTTAGTAGCTCAATGCATAATCAAAATTGAATAACAAGTTCACAAATTCAGCAGCCTAATGTCAATGAGATATAATCCCAACAACACCAAGCCAATCTTACATAAAAAAACACAAATGAAATGAAAACATACCTAAATAAGTAAAACAAAAATATACAACTCAAGCCATTCCCTAACAGCATGAGCAATTCACTAGACCTGTAACATTGAAATTTTTATAATTCAATACACAATCATGATTGAATAACAATCCCAGCAACTCACAATAATCCCAGCAGCTCAATGTTGATGAATTAAACAAATTACATAACAAACTAAGTAATCCTATCAAATTAGATAACAAAAGTATCAAGTAATCAATTTCAATCAAATCAAAGAATTACTATCCTTGGTATTACCTAAATCACAATAAGCTAAAGAAAACAAATTCAAACAAAAACTCAAGTATCACTATCACAATTAACTCAAAGAAACTCAACTCATTTCAATACAACATCTCAATTAACTAAAATAGGAATGGTACAAGAAATATAAACAAACTGAATAACAATACAAGTCATTTGCAACTCAAGTAAAACAAACTGAATAAAATAATATTCAACTTGCAATATATAATATATGCATTCTGGTCTAAAACAGAAAAATCAATAATTCTTCGACCTACAATTCAACTAAAAGTAATTAAATAAAGGAAAAAATAAATTGAAAAAATTCAGACCACTAAAAAATTCTACTTAAAAAATATAATATATGTATTATAGTCCAAAAAAGAAAAACCAAAGAATCATTGGACCTCTAATTTAGCCAAAAATAAAGGAAAAAATGAATTAAAAAAATTTTAGACCGCTAAAGAATTCAACTTACAAAATATAATATATGCATTTTGGTCCAAAAAGAAAAACCAATTAATTACTAGACCTGCAATTCACCAAAAGTAACTAAATAAAGAAAAAAAATGAATTAAAAACTTCAGACCACTAAAAAGGAATTTAGTCAAAACAAAAATTGTAAAACAAAAATTAAAAAATTTATTTTTTCTTAAAAAAATGAAAGGATCATACTGGTAGAAAAAAGGGTTTAGGAAGAAGAATAACTAGACTGGAAGTAAAAAAATAGGCTTGAGTAGATGAAGAAGAAGGAAAAAAGAAGAAGAAAAAAAAGTTTGTATTAGCTGAAAGTAAAAAAATAAACAAAAAATAAGAAGATGAAGAAGTAAAAAGGGTAGTTGAGAGAGTTACATACTCATTTATCTATTTCCATGGACTGACTCCCATCAATAATACTTGTCGGAATCATTTTCGTAGTCTCCTTCGTCCCTCTATTAGTTAATTTTGTATGTAAATATGATTAAAAAAAATAAAAATTAGATAACAGAGCTAATATACATACAAATATCAAAAGAATATAATATTTGAAATTCACTGCACAACACCTAATTCAATCTTTTGGCATTCCTTGAGTGCTTTAAGTAATTCAGGGTGTTGGAATTCGAAAACCATTGGATTTACCCAATTTTAAGTGCAAATTAAGGCTTCTATCATTTTAGGCGATAATAAACTCCTAATTGAATCCAATATCTATCCCCCATTTTCAAAAGCACTTCCGTTGCAGTTGTGAAAACTGAATGCAAGCACATCATATGTTAGAATAGACAACATTGAGAACCTAGTTGCATTTGCTTTCCACTAACCTAACATATTAGAATTTATTTTCTCCCCACATTTGCAATTTTTACTCAAGTATTTTTCTAAATCATTCTGAGCATTTACAGTATCTTATTGCCTTAAATGGTTCCTAAAAGCGGCTGCCCTAGCTTTCAAAGCTGGAATTTGTACCTCTGAACTAGCATTTGATGTTGGATTAGTTTGAACCACATTTTCATGAGTTGTGGCAGGCTTGTATGCATTAACATACCATGTATACAGCTTGGTCATTTGCATTTCAATCCTATTAATCATAGCTTTAGCTGATTCCCCACTATGAATATCCTCAAAAGACCACATTATATATTTCATTTTGTTCCTTAGGTGAAATATGTTTCCTTTCAAAATCAATGCATTGATGTTCTCTAATTTTCCCCAATATTTGTCATATTTTTTTCACTTTAGTAGCCATTAACCCTAATAATGTTTCTGAATTTAAAGACCAATGTTTGATTTTAGATTCAATCAAAGAAATATGGCGGAAAGCATTACATGATGTTACATATAATGATCTTGATATATCCAATATGACATCATAAAAAATTTTAGAAATTCCAAGAAAACCCTAACATTTTCCCAATCAGTTGGAATAGGTGGTGACCCTCTTTTATCGTCATCTAAAAATATGGTATAAAGTCTCTATGAGCCGGATTTTTACCCACACTCTCGGTGGAATGATTCTTTCGACTTCGGTACTATTAGACTCTGGGCCTTAGAGAACATATGCCTAAGCTCAGAAAATTGGCTAGGAAGAAAATAGAAGGGGTTCGAAAAGTTGGATATGCATGAGTAAGGTGAGAAATGACCCAGCACCCCTAATACGCTCAGTTCATTGGAATCAGCCTCCTTTTCATGTCTTAATATTATTAAAATTTTAAATTATTATAAATATTATCCACACTACAATCATGATTAAATAGAATAAAAATTCATCCATTTCATAAAATAAACAAAGAATATAAAAATACAAATAATAAATGAGTACTTACACTTGGTGGAAACATACCTTTACAAAATGTCCAAAAATCCATGAGATAAATAAACTGAACTAAATTAATAAATAAAATAAGGCATTCACAAAGTGAAAATATGCCTTTTACATTAATTCCCTTTAAACAAAATGAAATGAAACAAATAAGTAAATAAATATCCATCATTATAAAATTAACAATTGTAAAGATAATTTAAAGAAATAACATGTAAACACTCAAGATTAATGGTAAATTGTCAACAAATAAGCATTTAATGACTTTCAACATATAAATTATCAACAATGACAAAAGAAATAATAACAGCAATTTAACATTTAAAGATAACAACAAGGTTAAAAAAAACAGCTAAAACTCCACAATTATAAAAAATCTCACTTCGGCTCTATTATTAATTTTCATTCTCAATTTTGACAATTCAAAAAAACTAATTAAATTAAAACAAGATAGTATTAGAAAAAAAACAAAAAATAATAGCAAAATAACAAAAAATAATATTACAAAAATAACAAAAAAAAACAGTATTACAAATGACAAAAAGGTAGGTGTCATGATGTGGTGAGCTCGCCACGTCACATAGAGAGCTCGCCATGTGGGATAGTGAGTTCACCATGCTTTCAGATCTGTGTTTCGCAAATACAATGCTTTTAACTTTTTTGGATCCTTTTTATAATTGTTCAGACGATCAAAAAACACATAATCAAGGTCTCATAACCATGTGATGTTAATCATATTTTTAGTGATATAAAACATGTTTTTAATCAGCTAAAATTAAAATGAACACACTGTATGATCATATAAATATATAATCAAAGCCTAATAATGATTTTTTTCTTATTTTAATAATCACGATAACAATATCAAATAATTAATATATGCAAAACATGCTAAAACAATTAGCATAATCTCAAAGAATCATCATGCAACAAATTTCAATTAGTCTATACATAATAGATAATAGAAATCATACTGACGGTGTCGGTTCCTCCAATTTTCAGTTTTGACTCGATTGAACTCAAGCTTTGTCTCCTGTAGTAGGACACTTTCTTTACAGTTCTAGCAGAAAAGCCTACTTTTTCTGTCTTTGAAATTGAAACCCTCCAGCATTCTTCTTCTACTGTTGAAGGAATGATTTTCGTTACTTTTTTTTATTTTTTTGATTTTTTTCTTCTATATTTTTCTTTTTTTCCTTTTTTGTTCATCGTGTTTCCTTTTCTGTGTGCTCCTCCCTTTCTATCTAAAGTAGATTTTTTTCTCTCTCTCTCCCAAAAAAATCTGATCCCCCATCTTTCAAGATTTTATTATTTTTTTTAAACTCTTTAAAAAGATTTCAGATCAAACTTTTTGAAATTTGATTTTTTAAAAGAAACTGATTGATTTTTAGGATATCGAATTTTTTTTTCAAAAAAGGACACACCAGACTGCAAAACAACTAGTGGGCAGACCATGAGTCATGACTAGCTTGTCATGGCCCATAACCCACCTAGCAAACCTTTTTCGTTTAACTTTAACCCGGCCTTATTTAAATGGTCAGATAAATTACTAAACTAACTAATTAACTTAATCAATCAATCAATTAATAAATAAATTAATCAATCAATTAATTAATTGATAAATTCATCATCAGGTGTTAAAGTCAAGGGTCTACAGTCTCCATCCTCTTCTTCTAATCGCAGCATCAAGCATCTAATATACGGAGTTTCACCTAGTTGGAACATTCAAGCACATTAGTGATTTGTGTGGTGTTTCTTCTTGCTCTATACAAGATTAAAAATTTGCCAACCTTTAAGGGGAGGCTCTAACGTACCTCACAACATGTATAATGGCAAAAATAGATGAACTCATGCCCTTTAAACTCTCATTTACCACTAAATTTGGAATATCGACACAACACCTAATATGTAAAAACTCTCCGCCCAATACCAAAACACTAGAAATCTTGGTTTTCTTCTTAAGATATGCAATAGCATCATCATTGGAGCTTGCATTATCAATTGTTACTGCAAAAACCTTTTTCAAACCCCATTCATTTAAACATAGCTCAATATGTTTCCCTATTATTTCCCCTTTGTTATTTAGAATAAGACAGGAACTTAAAATCCGCTTTTGAAGCTGCCATTCTCTATCTATAAAATGAGTTGTGACTGTCATATAATTCAAATTTTGAACACTTGTCTAACAATATGTAGTTAGGCAAACCCTCTCATAATCTCTCTTTAATAATGGTTTTAGCCTTAATTTTTCATCTAGGTATAGCTAGAAACAATCCCATGCAATAATGTACCTAGATGGGATTTTAAATTGAGGTGTAACTTTTGAAAATATGTATTTAAATCCATATACTTCTACCACCCTAAAAGGTTGTTCGTCGGCTATAACAAACACCATTATAGCCTTTCTACATTCTTCAACACTACAATTTTGAGGTGCAACAACCAAATCCATTCCACTATCTGATTTAGGAGTGAAATTAAGAACTCGTTGTTTAGGATAATTTCTAAGTGCATATGAGTATTTTGGACAGATTTTTAGATGGTGAACCATGTTGGATGTTCCGTGATGCTTGGAATCACAGAAGTACCTCTTGCCATAATAGTTGCATCCAGCTGTTGGATCAACAATCTCTTCTTTGGGCAATACTCATCATTTAGAATGCATCAACGTCATATCCATTTAGGGCACGTCTCCAAATATTCTCCAACATAGATATGCAAGTCAGTATATATGATGAGATATTGGCTGGTACCCACTTCTGCCCAGGGCCAAAGAACCAATTATGTACCCTCTCTCCAAGAAACCAACCACTGAAAACAGGCCTGACAATAATTCGATAAGAGTTGTGAAGGGGTAACGTGT
This sequence comes from Garcia nutans, assembly GCA_947685225.1. Taxonomy (NCBI): domain Eukaryota; kingdom Viridiplantae; phylum Streptophyta; class Magnoliopsida; order Malpighiales; family Euphorbiaceae; genus Garcia; species Garcia nutans. Next base: position 4,940,704 of record CANTUV010000024.1, on the reverse strand, counting down.
TATTCATATCGACGGTCCAACTCGCCCTTTCCTCGGCTCTCCACCAAATAATGTTTACCTAAAAGACATCGACATAGGTAAGTTATTTTTCTTATAAAATTCAATAATAATACTAATTTTGTCTTTTATTCGATTCTAGGTCAGGCAGCTCAGTATGTAATGCTGAGAATGTACATGATGACTCCCGAGCACCTTCCTCTAACCCGACAATCAGAGGCTTAATCTCGGGTATCCCATCTGTCTTCCAGGAATAACAGGCTCCCTCACCAAGTTGTGTTCGTATGCCCATACCTATCATGGTAAAAAAATAAAAATAATAATAAATACTTGTGTTTTTTCTCAAAAACTTTGGTGGAGGTCAATTCCTGCTAAAATAGGAACTCGATCTAGCCGTTATTTCTGAGGTAAGCGAATAATTTTGGATCCATTAGATGTTCAGTCATAGACGTATGTTGATTTACCGCCATTTATATATATTGAAAGTTGACAATCTTCAAATAAGAAAGAAATTGAACTTAAGATTGGAAATTCTACTTGAAGCTTGAAGTTTGAGTGAATGTAATTTGCTTACAGTTTGAAATGGATATCTGATAATGAATTACTCAATATTTATAACGAGTAAAAGCTTACATGATAAGTTTCAATAATTCATCATTCACATGGATAAGTCAGAGAAGGGACATGCAAATTTGAAAAATGCATAAAACAACAAAATGAAAAAGCCTGCATCATTAAATCAGTAATTTATATTTCATGTCTCTTATCAATAATTCATTTCAAGTTACACACAGCATACGAGAACACAGTACATAAATATTTATTGTGGATATATAATTTTTACGTTTCTAAAAAATATTTTTTGTACTCATTAAATATTTTTCCACATAGGGGACAAGAGTATATAGGTACTCATATATAGTAAAAAATAGCCAAATTTTTTACAAAATGCTTTACTAACTACAATTAATTTTTTGCAGGTGTTTTGGGTCCAGAACCCAACCAACCCTGGGTCCAGAATCCAACCAATCCAATTTTGGCTCTAGAACCCAACCAATCCATATTCGAGTCTAGAACTCAACCAACCTTGGTCTAAAAGCCAACCAATTCAGTCTCAGGTTCAGAACCCAACCAATCCAATTGTGGGTCTAGAACCCAACCAACTCTGGGTCCAAAACCCAACCAATCCAGTTTGTATACTCAATCCTAAACTGAATTTGGATACTTGATCCTAAACTGGATTTGGATACTCGATCCTAACTGGATTTGAATTTGGATATTCGATCCTAACTGGATTTAGATACTCGATCCTAAAGTAGACTTGGATACTCGATCCTAAACTGGATTTGGATACTCGATCCTAACTGGATTTGGGTACTCGATCCTAACTGGATTTCGATACTCGATCCTAACTGGATTTGGATACTCGATTTGTAGACCCTTAATTTTTGACTCAGTCCGATCCGTTATTTTTTATAGTCTAAAATATTTTTTGTGGTATTTTAATATTTATTTTAGTATTTATAATTTATAATTTTTATAAAAATTAAAAATGGTGAAGTGAATAAAAATAAAAATAAAAATAATAAATAAATAAACAAAAATAAAACTAAAATTCGGCAACGAAAAATTCATCGCCGAATGCCAAATTGGCCAAGGCCAATTTCGCCCGCAGGAAATTCCTGCGGTGAAATTGGCTAGCCGCCCAGCCAACGCCTACAATCTCGCAAATTTCCTTGCAGCCCGTAGCAGTTTTTTCGCCAGCAAAATTTTTTCAACGCAATTTTTTCCGAAACCAAATTCTATTTGGTTTCGGTTTTCTTTTCCTAATTAATCTTAGTTTCCTTAAACAATTAGAATTAATCTTATAAATTTTCCTATAAAGAACACTTTAAAACACACAAAAAATGAGGAACTTTGGACTGGGGATCGGATAGTGGAACTTCAAATTTGAAAGGAGCAAGAAGAAGCAATTAAGAATTCATCAAAAGCAGCAACCTTGCCTTTGTCTTTGTTCATCCAGAAAGCAACTTTTTGGTGGAACCAACTACGCAGGTTTGATCCTTCATCATAAATTACTCATAATCACAGTAGCTTTGTTTCTTTGATTCATAAGAAAATACATACAAAACTTTGATCTTTAAAAATGTAGTAACTTGATCTTCGTTTCAAAAACCGTAAAAAGTATTCTTATGTTTCCAAAAACCTTAAGAACCCTAAAAATACTTTTCTGTTTCTTCTAAATCTTAAGAACCTTAAATTTATTTCTTCTATGTCCAAAAAACCTTAATTTATTTCTTTTGTTTCCAAAAGCCTTAAATCGTTTTCCCTATTTCCAAAGACTTTAAAAAATCCTAAACTGTTGTCCTCTTATCTTTTTTCCAAAATTCCCAAATATTTTCTTAAATCTCCAAACCCTAACCTACTTTACTGTTTCTAAAATCATAATTGCTTTATAAAACTCTAAACTATTTTCTTTAACTCCAAAACCAAAACAATAAACCCCCAAACCAGTTAATGTAAACCCTAAGTTTTCCTAAACCCTAATTCCCTCAAAACTAATACGTAAACCCTAATTTTCCTAAACTCTAATCCTTAAAACCTTAAAATATTATAAACCTAGACCTTAAAACTCAATACAGTAAATCCAAAACAACAATCCAGTAACCATGAATTATAAACCTAATGTTTTAATATCCTAAAACCATAATTTCATATTGTTGCCCCTAAACCCTAATTTGATTCATGAAACCCTAATCCATTACAATATTCCAAAACCTTTACAGTAGGTTAAATAAATAACAATAATAATACTAAAATCTCAAAGCCCTAAATATTAATTAAAGAACTTTAAATAGAAACATTAAACCTCAATTTGTATCTTTAATTTTAGATTTGATTATGTAGTTTATTATATGCTTTGATGGTTGATTTATTTAATTTCAATAATTGATTTATTTAACTTATCATAAATGAATATTTACTATTTTGATTGATGTTTAATATCTTTGATGAATGATTTATTTATGATGAATGGTTATTTACTTTTATCGATGTATTTTGATTTTCAAATGTTGTAAGAGGTATGTTTCCACTTTGTGGGTACCTCATTAATTAAGTTCTATGTAATTTAAATTGCTTTTGTATTTTAGACCAATGTAAAGGACATGTTTCTACCTTATGGCGGGTGTCCTATTTATCTTAGACATGGATGATGTAAGGGCATGTTTCCATCTTCGGATGGATGTCCATTTATTTGCTTTGTTTGGACATTACTTTGATTTTTAATATAACGATGCTTTATTTCAATTATTGTGTGTAATATGGATAGTATTGTTATATTTAAGAATTTTATAATATTAAGACCTGTAAAGGAGGTCGGTTCTAATGAATCGGACATTGTGGGGGTGCTGAGCCATTTCTCACCTTCCCCACACGTACCCAACTTTTCAAACTCATTAGGGGGTTGGGGATTCCTTAGGAATCGAGTCATCCACCCCTTTCTTTTTCCCGGCCCATCCAGGTGACAACTCCATTTTCTCTAGACTTAGGTCCGTATCCTCTAAGGTCCTGAGCCTAAAAAGTGTCGAAGTCGCAAGAACCATTTCACCGGGAGTGGGGGCGAAAATCCCCGCTCACACCAACCAACCCTGGGTCCAAAACCCAACCAATCCAGTTTCGAGTTCAGAACCTAACCGACCTCGATTCCAGAATCCAACCAATCCAGTTTTGGGTTCAGAACCCAACTAATCTGTTTCGGGTCCAGAACCCAACCAAATTCAGGTTCAAAACCTAACCAATCCAGTTTTGGGTCGAGAACCCAACTAACCTCAGCACCAAAACCCAACCAATCCAATCTCGGGCCCAGAACCCAAACTTGATCCCCGAGTCTAGAATCTGATCCTTATCCAAAATCATCTCAAAGTCAGGTTACTTTTTACTCTCTAAATAAATTCTAGATCGTTCAAGTAGGGGGCAAAATGTAGACCTTTAATTTTGGCCCTAGCTAATCCGATCCTAATTAAAAAAGGTCCGGTCAAGTTCAGTCCACTTTTAATGGCTTAAACCTGTTTTAAAGCCTTTAATTTGATTGGTACAATTTTATGAGGCATAAAATAAGCTAGTTAAACTTCTAAAATCCTAAATAGGTCATATTTGAAGGTTTGGTTATATTTAATTTGATATTAGCCTTGTATTGGACTCAAAATTTGATATGGGTGTCTCTATATCGAATTGGCGCACCCATTTCGACATGGTGCAGCCCCATATCGAATTGGGGCTTCCCTAATTCATTATGGGGTTTTCCCCATATCGAATTGGGACCCTATTTCGATAGAGGAATCCATATCGAATTAGGGCAATCCTAATTCGATAAGGAGTTGTCCATGTCAAATTAGGATTTTCAATTCGATATGGAATTTGTTTCCATGTCGGATTGGGATTGTTTTAATTTGATATTAATTTGATATGCCTCAAGAAACTTGTCTAAATAGGAAGTTAAAAATAGATTTAACCTAATACATTTTTTGATAAATATAAGTTTAAAAATAACAAGAAGGGACAGAAACACGGGAATTTGGACAAAGCAACAAAGCAACTACAAAACATTATCAAATAGCCAAGGAAAAGATCAAACACTATCAAGGCAGTACCTCACTGTCTTGATTTCATCCAACTAAGAACAACAAGTTTGATGCAAGCAAAAGTATCAACGTTTAATTTTGGTGGAATCTACAAATGGAGGTGTATTTTTCTAACTTAATTTGTTTAAATTTACATTGATATAATTTATTATTACTTCATATATTAAACTGTCTGTGTTTAAATTTCATTCTTTTAATTTATATACAAATACACAGTAAGCATGGTTGTTTCTTTTTATTGTTTGTATGATCAGTAGCTCATTCCATACCACAAAATTATTCTCAGATCCGTTAATTTAACACATCCAGTAAGCCATATCTTATATAAATATCTATCCATAATTAATTGTTTAAATAACTTAAAAGTTTTTACAGTAGCTAAAACTTTTCCAAACCCTAATTTATGTTTCCAAATTTTCCAAACCCTAATTTATTTTTTCAAATTTTCCTAACTCTAAATTGCTTTCCAAATTTCCAAAACTAGTTTTACAATTTCCAAAACCTTAAATCAGTTTCTAAATAACCAGTAAACCTAAAACCCTAATCCAAACCCTAAATCCCAATAATAGCTAGTAAATCCTAATTTAAAACCCTAATTTTCTAAACCCTAAAAACTCTAATTTAGTCATAAAAGTTCTAAAACCCTAATTTGAAAAGTAAATCCTAAAAGTTGTATATTTATTGCTTTATTTAGATCTAAAACTTAGATGGATCATTTTATGTTTTGAATGGACGATTTATTAATATTTTACTTTTATGCATGGTTTGTTTTTATTTTTCTCATGATGAATAATTGAATGATTTAGTTTGGTTACATATTTAAGTTTTAAAGATGTAAGAGGTATATTTCCATTTTGTAGGTTCCTCATTTGTTAAGTTTAATATAATTTTATTTACTTTAAGTTTTGGATTAATGTAAAGGGCATGTTTCTACCAAATGATGAGTGTCTTATCTTATTTATTTTATTTTTGAACATTGGACATTGTAAAAGGCATGTTTCTATCTATGGATGGGTGCCTATTTTGTTTGTTTCATTTTAATAAAGTGATGGATGTTTATTTGTTTTGATAATTGTATGTATTATGGATAATATTATAATATTTAAGAATTCAATAATATTTAGACCTGAAAAGGAGGCCGATTCCAATGAACCGAGCGTTATGGGGGTGCTAGGTCATTCTCACCTTCCCCATATGTACCCAACTTTTTGAGCCCAATAGGGGGTTGGGAATTTTTTAGAAATCGAGTCATCCACCCCTTTTTTTCTTCCTGACCTGTCCAGGTGGTGACTCCATTTTGTCTAAGTTTAGGCTCGCGTTCTCTAAGGCCCTGAGCCTAGCAGTGCTGAAGTCGCAAGAATCATTCTACAAGAGAGTGGGGGCGAAAATTCCTACTCACATTATCCATATCTTTGATCTTTTTACCCTTTTGTTCCTTAGTGATCATCAGACTTGCCATAAATATCACAATAGCTTAGGGTAGGTCATTGGAGTTTATAAGCCAATGAAAAAAAAGCTAAAATTTTATGAAGGCTTAAAGGGACAAACTAAGGATTGATATTAACAGGGTGGATACTAGTTGTTAGCTCACCAAACAATGCCTAAATCATTTCTCTCTTAAATAAGCAGAGTTTAATTTCGCCTTAAAAGTTCGTCAACGCGTGTTCTAAGATCGACTAGGACCTAGAGACTCATAATTATACAGGAACCCTCTCTAAGTAAGCATATACATCTCAATGCAACAGAACAATTCCCTCAATGATCCCAAGCGATCTACTTCTTTCAAGGACTAGAAGCAGGTGAATTTTCTACATCCCTTACTAAATGTATTTTGTTGGTTAGTTTTTTGTTGAGCATGTTCTTGTTGCTTTTCTTGATTGTCAGCCATAATCCTTAAAGAAATAATCCAAGATAATTTTAAAACTTTCATTGATAAAAGTATTGTAATTTAACTAACTGAAGTCAATAGAATAATTATTTCATTTTATTTATAAATTAAGAATGTTTTTTAGTTTTTCTTTGATTTATTAACTTCAATTCAAATGTATCATTGTATCATTTTGTTCATTTTAGTATTAATTTAACATTTATCAATTTTGTCCATTTTGTTCCTTCTTATAAATAATATAGGTTGTTTATTTTATTTTGTTCATTTTAGTATATGGGTATTTTGGAATTTATTATTTGAATATTTTATGTTCATGTAATTTTTTAGGATAACTATTAATTATACATAATTAAGTTGTGTATTAAACTAATTTATTAGTATTATAGGTTGTTTATTTAATTTTATTCATTTTAGTAAACAATTCAATTTACATTGTATAATTTATATTTTCTTTTGATTGCATAGTTCCTAAATGTTTAGGACGTAAAAAAACAAAACCCTAAATTCTAAATTCCATTCTAAATTAACAAACGGTATTAGAATAAATAAACAAACAATATAAGAACAGGCAAAAATAATTTATTAAACTAAAACAATCATTTTAAAACTCTTAACATATTAAAATCAATGTATATGTAGCATACAACATAATAAGAAATATACTTACAAGTAGTGGCGAGGCTACATATATTAGAAGGGAGGCAGTTGCCCTCCTTCTTTTTAAATTTTTTTTTATATATATGTATATATATTATTAAAATTTTTAAAATATTTAATTGCCCCCTCTTTAAATTTATATTATTTTTAATATATATATGATATTTTTATTTTACCCCCCTTCACTAAAAAATTTGATTTCGCCCCTGCTTACAAGTTAGAATAACACAACAATGCCAACAAATTAACGTATACATGTACAAAAAGTCATAACAATAAACTTATACAGAAAGTAAAAACACACAACACTGTCAACAACTTAAGTTTAAACAATAATAATTTAAATTTAAGATATTAAAACTATACCTCCGAGTAGGTTCCTCCAACTTCCTTACCTTCTCAGTTGTGACTTGATGTTCACCACCCAATCTCCCTTGCTGAACAAGAGAGATTGCCATCCATCCCATGAAATTTGATTTCAAAATTCCAAATGTGTCAAGACATACAAAATAGAAAGAAAAACACTCAGTAAATGTTTATAAAATACATTTTTTTAATATATATGTAGAATAAATAGCTTTCAATGATTTCATACAAGAATTCGCAAAAATCATAAAAAATTTTAACAAATCTGAAATCATACTACTCAAAAAATGGATTTGACAAAAAATAAAAAAACCAAAATAAAACATACTTTAAAAAACAATAACAAACCAAAATAAAAATTATTTTAACAAACTAAAAAACAAACAGAATAGTAAAACAACCCTAAGTTAGTTTTGAAAAATCACAGTAAAAGAAAAATAATAAAAATACTAAAAACCCCAAAATACTACACACTCAGTAACCCTAAACAGTAAACACAAACCTAAATCAAACAACTTTTGCAATTTTTAACAATCTAGACCCAAACACTTAAATATCTAAAAATATAAATATTTATTAACTAAAAACATAAACAAAACCGGAAAAAATAAAAAGGAGAAAAATTTGAAAGCTTTTGATATAGTAACCTAAAACAAACGCAGATCTACAAAACCCATGAAAAAATTCGAAAGCTTTGAACATAGTAACCATAAACACAAATCTAAATCAAACAACTTTAGCAATTTTTAACAATCTAGACCCAAACACTCAAATATCCAAAAATTTAAATATTTATTAACTAAAAAACATAAATAAAACTTGAAAAAAAAATTAACACAAAACTTCAAACACTTAAACCTAAAATAAACACAGATCTACAAAACCCATGAAAAAATTCAAAAGCTTTGAATACGGTAACTATAAACACAAACCTAAATAAAAAAAAAACTTTAGCAATTTTTAAAAATCCAGACCCAAACACTCAATTATCCAAAAATATAAATATTTATTAACTAAAAAGCATAAACAAAACTCAAAAAAAAACAAAACAAAACAAAACACAAAACTTCAAACACTAAAAACCTAAGGTAAACACAAATCTACAAAACCCATTAAAAAATTTGAAAGCTTTGAACACAATAACAATAAACACAAACCTAAATAAAAAAAAAAAACTTTAACAATTTTTAACAACCTAGACACTCAGATATCCAAATATATAAATATTTATTAACTAAAAACTTAAACAAAACTCAAAAATAAAAAAACTTGAAATTTAAATCGGTGAGCACTGAACAAAAATGATTTTCATCAGTAAAAATCCATAAACTAACTCAAATAACAAACTAACAATCACTAAACACACTGATATATAAACAACAAACAAATCTATCACGTAAAAGGAAGAAAAAATTCTTACAACACTTTAGATGAACCGAGATAAAGCTTTCAACTTTGTTCCTTCTCTGAGTACTGAGTGAATCAAGAATGACAATAAGAGAGAGACAATATTTCTTCTCTCAGTGAATGAAGAAGACACAAACAATTTCTTCTTTCATTGAACTTAGAAGAAATAGATAGAGAGAGGAGAGATCGACGTTCCAATAGATCAAAACAAAGGTCAGAGAAAGATTGAGATGAGATTTCTCAAGAAAGAGGACGAAACTTTTGAGTTTTTCAGAAGAGAAAGAGAGGGGCAGAGGAGGAGAGAGGCGAGAGCTTTTTAGAAGATGGAAGATTCTAAAAAAATTAGAAATGTTGAGATGAGTGATTAGGGTTAGGAATTTTTGCCTTTAAGATGGTTATATACATATCAGAAATGACATCGTATTCTAAAGGAGAAAACAATGTCATTCTTTACGTATGTAAAATATATTATATATGTTATTTACTTTGGTTGAGTTCAGGTCTATATGGGTATCATATCTCCCAACCGACTGAAGAACCAAACCTGACATTTTCCTTAAATCTACACCCATTCTCACCCACATCTAATTTCTGACCCAACTGAACCTGCAATATATATTACGGGTCTGTCGGTTATGGGCGGGTTGAAGAAATTTGCCCAGCCCTAATTTTTCTTGCTCATGTCTAGTAATGCTAGGTTACCTCTTTGATTTTCTTTTTCTTTTTCATAAAATAAAAAGTTTCAAAAGCTATCAAAGCATTATCATCGATCAATATACCCAGAAAAAAGACATGTTGAGCTGCATAAATAAATTAAGTATTAAAACCTTTAGTTTATTAGCCATGCATATTCCAATTAGTCTAAAAACTACATTGCATAGACTAATAGTTTAAAGTTTTTGTTTGCTTATATTTTTAATTTTTGGAATAAAAGCTATGAAAATGTGATTTAATGGGTGAAAATTATTTAAAAGCTTCAAAATATTATTCACTTCTCTTTTAGGATTTTGTCATGTTGAGTTTTATACATGGCTAGTAACACATGTAAGTTGAAGTGTACCAAATTCAACAGTGGCAAAGTTTATATGTATTCATTTTGGGGTCATGACCATAAGAAAAGTTGGAAAACTCTATCAGTAGCATGATGAATGCTTGTTCCGATAGAGTGATGCCTGCTCATACTAAAAATCAAGTGAGGGATAAGAGAAAAAGAAGTGTGAATAACACCATTTAACATGAGTAATGCCTGTTGTTGTTGGGAGACAAATGATAACGTTATCATATCAAGGTCAAACTATATTAATCCCTTAATTGATTTGCCACATGTATTGCCTGCTTCTTCAAAGAACCACCCATGAAATCCATTCCTTTTCACCTCCAATCCTTTTGAATTTTCAAGGAAGACAAGATCAAGGAATATTTCATATAGATTTTGGATTTCTAGAAGATCAAACTTGGAGTTTTCCTAGGAAACACAAGTTCTTAACCCTAAAGTTTTGAGATAAGCTTAGATCCTTCTATTTTGAGTTAAATGTGCGATTGTGAAGTTAGGTTATGGTTATTTTAGTTGAGATTAACACTTAGATAGTAAGTTATAAGTAGCAAATGAGAAATTGAACAGTGTACATAGAGTTTGTAAAAGGGCCGATCCGAATTTTGGATGCATTCGTAGCTTGACTTATCCGACTTGGGCCATACTGCTAGGCCTGCAACTTGGCCCATGGCTTGGAATTAGGCCACTTGAATTTTAAAAAAATTCTAGAATATTAGAAAATTTTAAAAAATGTAAAGTAAGACTAGAAACCTCTAGAATTTAAAAACACAAATCATCTTCAGAAATGAAACTTAGAATAGAAACCAAATTTAAGGCACTAAAACAAAAAAGAAAATAAAAATAGCAAATCAAGAAGAAAAATGAACATCAAATGAAGAAAAAATGAGAACAACAATCTATTCTTATAATTTAAAGAAGAATAGGAAATCACTGTATATTTATGTTAGATTTTATATTATTATACCTATTTCACCTTTCCTTTTTATGGCCTTCATTCTTGCCGTATTCTTCTTTATTAAAATATTTACTTTTCAGTAATAGTATATTAAGGAGTTTATTATTATTATTATTATTATTATTATTATTATTACTAAAACAGATAGTACTAGCATAATATTGTGACACGTGACGTCATACTAATATTTTTTAAAATATTAAATTAAATTATTATTTATTAAAATAATTAATTAAATAATAATTATAAATACTTATTTAGAGAGTTCAAATAAGATTAGAATATCCTATTTAATATTGATAATAATTAGATATTGTAATAATATAATTTAAATTTTTAAATAATTAATAGGATATTTATCTAATAATATAAATTAATTTTTAAAATATTAAATTTATTATTATTTGGAGAGTTCAAATAGGATTATAATATCTATATTGATAATAATTAGTTATTATATATTATATAAAAATAAATTAATATTGATAATAATATAAATTAATTTTTAGAATAAGTATAATTAAATGAGTACTACAGTACTATTAATTTAAATAAACACTTTTATAAATTGTTTATTTTATTTTTCTCATAAAATATTATAATATTTATTTTGTATCTCATTTATAAATGAGTTTAAATCAATTATTAAATAAGAAAAAATATTTATGGTTATTAATTTTTCATATTTTTTATTTAAAATTATTATAGGATTTCAAAATTATTATTATATATATATTAATTAAAAACACCTGCAGCATCGTGTAGGTACTATTCTAGTTGAAAATTAAAATAAAAAAATATATTTTTTTAAATGCAGAAAAATCTAACTAAAAACAAAAAAAAATCAAAAGGAAAAATAGCATAGAAAATGAAAAAATAAAAGTAGAAAAATAAAAAAAAGGAACACAAGTACAGCTACTACGGTTGCAGTTGTTTTCATGGTTGATTTCTCTGAGAGAGAGAGAGAGAGAGAGAGGAACAAGAAAATGAGACGGCTCAGCGCAACCGCATAAAGAGTGAGATAAAACTGACAGAGGATTGAGAGAGAGCGGAAAGACGAGGTCACTTAAACTAAAATACATCTATTGAGCTATGATCAATGCCTTACCCAGCCTGAACTAAATGTATGACATAAAGTGCTTATTAACGAGGGTTGAAGCATCAGCTTATGTTCACATATGAACTCATTTGATCAGGTTTATGGCCAAGATTTCATCTAGAAGAGATGATGAGCTTTAAATTTGTGTTTGATCAGACATTCGCACTGTGTTAGTATGTTGACTTTAGTTACTGCAAGATTAGTTGGAAAATTTTTAAAAGGGACTAAAAATATTAAAGTTTCTGAAATTAAAATATAAATTCAACAACTAAATATGAATTACTAATAGTGACTAGTTGGCAATGGGGTATTGTTGGGACGGCAACTAGAATTTAGGTTTTTTTTTAACAAGGAATTTAGACTTTACTATGGATAAATTAATAAAGATTTGATTAGTAAAAAGGGAAGGAAGAATTATATGTGTAGGAACCTTAAAGATTAGAAAGAAAACTTGTTAATTTAATTGAATATCAAACTTTGACCAATTGAATTTTAACAAGTTAAGATAGTGAAAGTATTACTCATCTTTTAGAAACATCACATGGTAACACCTTGTATTCCTCTTTTTATTTGATTTTTTTTCCATTTTATCTTATATTCATTATGTGTCCACCTTTTATATATATATATATCCTACCCTAGCACAAAAGATGTTAATGCAACTAAAAATAATAAGAATATTAAAAGGAGTTAAGTGATGGACACATGGGATGGTTCAAATGCATTTAAACATTTTTCATGCAAAAAGAAATGTTAGAATTATGCCACATGGCTAGGATTGCCATGCAATATTATAACTTACCCATTATCTTCTTCTTTCATTATCTTCTTCTTTCATTTCTTATACTGTACCAAAGAAATACTAAGCCATACTAAAACTTCAAATATAGCCATTGAGCATTTACACCATATAAACAAGCTCACTAAGAGGGATCATGTAGGCTTGGTTACTAGAAGGAAAAAAAGAGAAGTAAGCAATTTAAGTAATTAGCTTCAAGTAAGGTAAGAATTTTATAATTTAATTTGGAAATTTACTAACATGCAACTACTAGGAAGTAAAGGAAATTGATGTTACAATAATTTGAATAAATAGGAATAGTGTATAAAAAATTCTATTAAGAAGAGAACTTAGCCAAAATCAAGAAGGAGAATTATTAAGCAACTTGGCGCTATGCATGATAAATAAATATATATGCACTTAAAGTTTAAAAATAATAAATGCAAGTATGATGTTAGATAAAAAAAAATGGAATGATTTATAAAGAATTAGAACCTAAGGCTTGAATTCACATGAATTTGCATGAATGGCTAGTTAAAAATATCATGTGAAGTGATGAATTTAACTAGCATATCTATGCACATAAATTACAACAACTGAAATAAAAGTGGGATTAATGGCTACGGTTGCATGGAAGTTTACAGTATGAAGGTAAAGTTGAGAGGAGAATAATAGAAGGTGAAATTTTAATAAGCTTATGGACTAGTTTAGTGTAAGGGACATAAGGACTATTTCAAGGATTCTTCTCACTTTATAACGGAGCCAATGGCGAGGCTATATATAGTGGAAGGGGGGCAGCTGCCCCCCCTTCTTTTTTTAAATTTTTTTTTTATATACATGTATATATATTACTAAAATTTTTAAAATACTTAATTGCCCCTCTTTAAATTTATAGTATTTTTAATATATATATGATATTTTTATTTTGCCCCCCTTCACTAAAAATTTTAGCTTCGCCCCTGAACGGAGCAATGATAAATTGATTTAACATTTAAATTTTGTCTTAATGTATTAAAAAGGGAGAGCCATAGGTTGGAGGGACATGTTTGAAGGACTATATGGAATTTGAACCTTCCTCCTAAATTAAAAGATTTTCTTTGAAGAAGTTTGAGGGATATTTTTCCTGTAAAAGTTTGGTTTAAAAGGATGAGCATGCAGATTGACGAAAATTATATTTTTTTGTGGAGAGTTGAAGGATGTGGATCATGTTTTGTTTTGTAATTGTAGGGCTAAAGAAGTGTGGGCATCTGGGGGTTACGGAGTTTAGGCACTAACCATGATTTATAAGTTTTTTCATGTAGAAGCAACAGACACTACATAAAAGGAGAAATTTAAGGAAATTTGTGTGCTATTTCTTGGAAAATTTGGTCGAAAAGAAATAATTGCTTTTGGAGGGGCTCTACACTTTCAAATACCATAGACAAGGAAGTTGTTCTTTCTTTTCTTTAAGACTAACATGTATGTTATTTTGGCGATTTATCTATTATGAAAATTTACTAACTATTTTTGGGGTCTAAATTAGAGGTGCCTAACTTAAGTAAATAAAAGTAAAAATGGAGGCGTCTAATTTCGGTAAATGGAAGTAAAAAATGGAGGTGCCTAATTTCACTAACTAAATTTTTGAAGCCTATATAAACCCCCTTAACTCTCATTTGAAAGATATCCTAAAATTAAGTCTACTCTCTTTCTTTTGTAATTTATTTTTGATATTAGTGAAATTATTTTGGTAGTATCTGAGGATGTAAGCAAAATTAGCCGAACCTCGTTGAATTTTGGTGTTCTCTTTATTATTTATTTAATAAATATTTTAGGTATAGTTGTGGTGGTATTTTATGCTATTAATTATATATCTAGAAAAATTCTATCTAAGGAAAGACTTAGTATTTAAGCATGTCCATTATGACCTACCTCTCTTTCCTGAAAATATTTCTGCTATAATTAATTAGTATAATTATTTATACACTATACATATTATTGGTAAAAAAATTAATCCAATTTTCACAATAATTGGTATCAGAGATAAGATTTTCTGAGTATGCTATGTGGTTGCAGCCTAGTCTGATCTTTCATATCAGAAAAGATTTTCTTGAATTATTTGTATTTTACATTTGTTAGCTATTAAATAATTTTATGAAGCAGAGATGGCAGTCAACTTAGGCAAATCATCCACCACAAAGGAGACAACATTCACTTCGTCAATTTGGTCAAGGACTGCTGTGTCAAATGCTAGATTTACAGTGGAGATTTTTTTATGGTGCATGCCATTTTGATATGTGGCAAAGTGAGGTTCTAGATGCTCTCTTCAAGCAAGATCTAGACATTGCATTGAAGAAGAGAAACCAAAAGGCATTGATGAAAAAAATTGGAAAGCCATCAATCATATGACATGTGATATAATTCAATTGTGCCTTTCTAGAAAACAGAAGTATACCTTCATTAAGGAAGTTTCCGCAAGTAAATTGTGGAAAGCATTGGAGGAACAATTTTTGAAGAAAAGTAGTCAGAATAAGCTTTATATGAAAAAGAGATTGTTTGGCTTCACTTATGTTCCTGGTACCACTATGAATGAGCACATCACCAATTTTAATTAGCTGGTAGCTGATTTGATAAATTTGTATGTGACTTTCAAAGATGAAGATTTGGCTTTGATGTTGTTGCGGTTCCTTCCAGAGAAATTTGAGTTTCTTGAATTAACTCTACTCCATGGGAAGGATAAAGTGACTCTCTCTAAAGTAACTACTGCATTATACAGTTACGAACTGCGAAAGAATGACAAAGAGAGTTCAAATGGAGCAATAGAAGATTGACAGTAAGAGGTCGCTCTCAAAGAAGGAAGAAAGAAAAGAAGGGGAGATCAAAATTCAAACTAGCTAAAGATGAATGTGTCTTTTGCTGGGAGGAAGGGCATTGGAAGATAAATTGTCCCAAGCTAAGTAATGAAAGCAAATCTGATAAAGGGAAAGCTATCATGAATTCAAATGTAGCTGAGTGTGATGATGAAGACTCGGACCTTTCAATAGCTGTTGTATCATTAACAAGCTCTTCTAGTGTATGGCTACTTGATTCTGGTTGTAGTCATCATATGTGTCTCAATCATAATTGGTTCTTTGACTTTAGAGAACTAGAAGGAGCAAATATTTACACAGCAAATGACGGTCCATGTATGATTAAAAGGATTGGTTTAATCCAAATAAGGAATCATGATAGATCAATTAGAACTCTAATAAATGTCCGATATCTACCAATTTTGAAGTAGAATCTCATCTCTGTGGGAGTCCTAGAATCAAAGGGCTTCATTACAAATACAATAGATGGAGTAATAAAAATCATCTTCAATGCACTGGTGATAATAAAAGGAACAAGGAAAAAATAATACCTTATATTACTATCAGAGTAATGCAATTATTGGGACAACAACAGTAGCTTTCAGTGATAATTAGGAGTTTAAAGCAATCAGATTATGATATATGCGTTTGGGACATATTGGCGATAAATCCTTAAAATTTTTGTCAGATCAAGGATTATTGAAAGGAGTGCAATCCCATAAATTAGATTTCTATGAACATTGTGTCAAAGGCAAGAAAATCAGAGTAACGTTTGACACTGCAATCCATGATACCAAGGGCATTTTAGACTATGTTCACTCAGATATGTGGGGTCCATCCAAGACAGCTGCAATGGGTGGAAAGCACTATTTATAACTTTTATTGATGATTTCTCTCGGAGAGTATGAGTGTATACTATGAAGATTAATGATGAAGTGTTGAGAGTTTTTCTCATATGGAAAAGGATGATGGAAACTCAAACGGGTAGAAAAATTAAATGTCTCCACACAGATAATGGTGGAGAGTATAAAAGTGATCCATTTTTGAAATTCTGCCAAGATGAAGGTATTGTTAGACACTTCACAGTTAGAGATATACCACAACAGAATGGGGTGGCAGAACGCATGAATCAAACATTGGTAAAGAAAGTTCAATGTATGTTGTCCAATGCTGGATTGGGTAGATAATGTTGGGATGATGCTATGACTTATGCATGCCATCTTGTTAATCGCTTACCATCAGCTGCTATAGGTGGTAAAACACCTTTGCAGATGTAGTCTGAAAAATCTGCTACTGATTATGATTCCTTATGTGTGTTTGGTTCTACTGTATAATATCATATTAAGGAATCAAAGTTAGATCTAAGGGCAAAGAAAGCGCTCTTTATGGGGATCACTACTGGTATGAAAGGATTTCGCCTTTAGTGTCTAGAAATAAAAAATAATAATTTTTAGCAGAGATGTTACCTTTGATAAATCTATCGTATTGAAAAAGGTGACAAATGAAATTGTTCAGCAGACAGATGATACTCCACAGCAGGTGGGGTTTGAAAGAAGAATTATTGACCTAGCAACAGACACTCCTGCAGTAGAGGTGTAGTCGGATGAAGAAGAGGTTCCAACCCAAGAATCTCCACAGCAAATAAAAATCTATTGCAATAAATAGGTTACGACGAGAGATTCGCAAACTTGCTCAATTTGATGATATGGTGGCTTATGCATCTCTAATTGCAAATGATGGCATTCTTAACACTTATAGTGAAGCTATCCAAAGTTCAGAAAATGAGAAGTGGAGGAAGGACATGGATGATGAAATGCAGTCCCTTGAAAAGAATCAGACATGGAAGTTAGCTAATCTACCAAAGATAAAGAAGGCAATTGGATGCCAATGGGTATATATAAAGAAAGAAGAATTTTCTGACAAGAACGATATTTTCTACAAGACAAGATTAGTTAGCCAAAAGATATGCTCAGATAGAGGGAATTGATTATAATAAAGTATTTTCTCCAGTTGTAAAATATTTTTCCATTAGAATTTTATTGGCCTTGGTAGCACAATTTCAACTTGATGTAAAAATTACATTTCTACATGGAGACATATAAGAGAAAATCTATATGACTCAGCCAGAAGGGTTCAAAGTTGCTAAAGAAGAAAAATGGGTATGCAAATTAGAAAAATCATTGTACGGATTGCAACAATCTCCGAGGCAGTGGTACAAGCGATTTGATAATTTTATGATGAGACAGAAGTACACAAGAAGCAAATATGATCACTGTGTGTATTTGCGCAAGCTACAAGATGAATCTTTTATATATCTTCTCCTATATGTTGATGATATGCTAATAGCTTTAAAGAATCTAGAAGAAATTGAGAAGTTAAAGGCTCAGCTGAATCAGGAGTTTGAAATGAAAGACTTGGGTTAAGCAAAAAAAAAATAGGCATGGAGATATGCAGAGATAGAGAGAGAGAGAAACTTTATTTCAATCAAAAATAGTATCTGAAGAAGGTATTACAGTGTTTTGGCCTGAATGAAAAGTCAAAACATGTAAGTACACTACTTGCACCTCATATCTTCTTAGCTCATCTTCATCTCCTAAAAATGAAGTGGAACGGGAGTACATGTCTAAGGTTCTATATGCAAATATTATTGGTAGCTTGATGTATGTTATGGTGTATATAAGGCTAGATATTTCACAAGCAGTTAGAGTTGTGAGTAGGTATATGCATGATCCTAGTAAGGAGCATTGGAAAACTGTGAAATAGATTCTATGGTATATTGTGAACACCGTAGATGTTGGATTAATATTTGAGCGAGATGAGAAAAATGGTCAATGTGTAGTTGGATACGGTGATTTCGACTATGCTGGTGATTTGGATAAACGTCGATCAACTTCTGATTATGTGTTTATACTTGCTAATGGGCCGGTAAGTTGGAAGTCTACATTACAGTCAATAGTTATCTTATCCATTATGGAAGCAGAGTACATGGTAGTATCAGAGGCTGTTAAAGAAGCAATTTGGCTTCAGGGGTTGCTTGGTGAACTGAAAATTATACAAAAGCACATCCAAGTTCATTATGATAGTCAAAGTGATATTCATTTAGAAAAGAATAAAGTTTATCATGCAAGAATGAAGCACATCAATATTTGATATCACTTTATACGTGAGATTCTGGAAAAATGTGAAATATTACTTCAGAAAATTCGGACCACTGACAATCTCGCAAACATGTTGATAAAAGTGGTGACAGCTGTTAAGTTTAACCATTGTTTAAACTTGATTAATATTTTGAAAAATTGAAGATGAGTGCTTCATAGTGCATTTGAAGGCACTACTGATAATAGTTCCTTTTGAGAGAAGATTTGCATATTGTAAATAGAAAAATAGCCAAGATGGAGAATTATTGTTTTGGCTATTTATCTATCATAGAAATTCACTAACCATTTTTAGGGTCTAAATTAGAGCTGTCTAACTTAGGTAAATAGAAGTCAAAATTGGATGTGCTTAATTTAGGTAAATAAAAGTAAAAAATGGAGGTGCCTAGTTTCACCAACCTAATTTTTAAAGCCTAAATAAATCTCTTAAATCTCATTTGAAAGATATTCCAAAATTAAATCTTCTCTCTTTCTTTTATAATTCATCTTTGATATTAATGCAATTATGTTGGTAGTATCCGAGGACGTAAGCAAAATTGGTCGAATCTCGTTAAATTTTAGTGTTCTCTTTATTATTTATTTAATAGCTATTTTAGGTATAGTTGTGGTGGTATTTTGTGCTATTAATTATATGTCAAGAAAAATTATATCTAAGAAAAAACTTGGTATTTAAGTGTGTCTATTGTGATCCACCTCTTTTTTCTAGGAATATTCCTAATATAATTAATTTGTACAATTGTTCATATACTATGTATATTATTGGTGAAAAATTAATTCAATTTTCATAACAATGTAATGCATGTGTTACACAAAGGGGCTCAAAGTGTGTTGGCAAGACCAGAATACCAGCAACGTGTTTTATCTTATGGTTGCCTATCATCCTTAGCCTAGTTTTGCTTCATTGAATATTGTGGTTTTGGTGTCGTTCTTAAGAATGAGGAGAGGTCTTCTGTTTTGCACTATATGGTTTCAAAACTATCACTGAAGATCCACGTATGGCTGAAGTTTTTACTCTTATGATCTATGTTTTCTTGGCTGTCTACCGATACATAAATTCTTCAGGCTACATTTTCACAGATTGCCAAATTAACAATTGTTTTAGCTTTAAATATATCTTGCAATGATTTTTGTGAGTTTGGATGATTGACTTATGATTGTAAGATTTTTCCATCTTCAAAGCCTGATGAAGATGTTCGGTGGGTTAGAAGGCAAGCTATTTTGGACATGCTTTGGTTGAGGCTTCACATAGTTTTGCTAGTTTTCAAGTTTGGGATCAAGTTTCAGATTGTCTTGTTGGATATTTTTGTGAAAGTATATAGAGAATTTTTTCATTCAAAATTATAAAATTAATTTGTTATAAATATACTAAATTTCTAAAATTTTAGAACATATTACGCCATTATTAGATAAATAAATTAGTATTATATCAGTATGGATAATATAACAAAATACTATATTTATTATTATTATATTATATAAATATGTACTTATTCTATTTCTTATATTTATATATTTTATATCAAATAGATATGTTAGTAATGTTTGGTGTGATTTAGCGTGACTCAACAAGCTTGTATTTATAAGTTAAAAAAAATATAGTTAAATTAAAAGTTCAAGAATTGTATATGTATTTGACAATAAATATTTTATTCTTTTGATAAGATTAAATCTTAATTAAAAAATAAGAATATAAATCATACTTCAAGAAATACCAAAATAAGAAATTTATTTGAATTTTTTTCATGAATTTCCGATCTTGTTGGTAAAATATTAAAATTGGCAATTCTGTAGAAAACACGCTATATTTAATGTTTTTTTTTTTTTTGCCACAAATCCATTATCGTAATTTTCAATAAGTCTAATCACTTAATTATCAATAATAAATTCAAAATAAAAAAATTAACTCCAAAACTTTCAAAGATCTAATAAAATACATATATTTATAGAAAAGAACTCATGAATTAATCTTACATAAGAAATTTCACTAAATTTCATTAAAAAAAATAATAAAATCCATTGAAAAATATATATAAAAAAACAAATTTTCATAAAAATAATAACAAAATCCATTAAAAAACAAAACTAGATCATGTGTCCAAAAACACATGTTAACGCTTTAGAGAAATTTTTATTTATTGAATACAAAATTAAATAAAAATAAATGATATAGACTTTCATTCAGCTGGCGACTCAAAAAAAAATCAAAATTTAAAAAAAAAAACAAAGAAAAAATTAAGAGCGAAAGCGATCAGGTTTTTTTCATTATGACACTTGTCAATAGATGACTTTTTTTTTTTTATGTAGCACACGTTGACTTTTTATTAAAAAAAAAAAGTTATGTTTTTTTGGGTTGACAATCTTCATCCCTGTCTCCCTTTGCTTTACAAATGGGATAGTTTTATCCTTGCCCCCACCCTCACGAGAATTTCCATAGAAAAATTATCTTTCTTCATTTGTTTAAATTAAAATTTAATAATATAAAAAACTAATAAATCATAATATACTTATATACTCAATAAGATAATAATTCAATAATTATATATAATAAAAATTAAAAATAAAATAAAATAAAATAGAATAGAATTTGTCTATACATACAAATGATTAAAACATATATAATATACATAATAATTATCTTTGAAATATGTTTCCTGTCAAATATTTGTACTAATATCTTATTAATACAATTTGAGAATAGTAAAAGAAATTCAAATTAAGTTATTATTTTAATATTTTTTATATTTTATTTTAAATTAAAATATATTATTTTTAATATTTAAATGAAAATTCATTGTGTTCTTTAAAAATAATACTTTTTTTCTCTTGAATGCGCCAGTAACATCTCTGTATGGCGACCCACCAAAATTTCCTGTTGACCCTCAAACTTATTTAAAAATTTTATTGCAAATACTTTATTCACCTATTAGATTAAAAAAAATTTAGTACTTGTATAACTAACTTTTCAAGTGATTGTGCAATTTCATTATATACACATATATATATATATATCATACTTTAAATCAGTGGCGGACGCAGAAAATATTAAAGGAGGGCTCAACTTCCACAGAAAAAAATTACAGACGAATTTGCTATAAAATTAAACATATAATATTAAAGTAGTTCAATAATTAATTTATGTTATTAAATTAACTATGGTTAATAGATGATACTTACATTCTACGACTTTGCATGTTCTGAAAACGTTGCATAATAGTCTTATTTTTAATATTTAAAAAAATATCTTTCTCTATGTAACACACTAAACAGTTAGTCAGGAAATCAATTTTTATCTTATTGCGCAAATCCGTCTTGATAATGTTCATTGTTGAAAAAACTCTCTCGACATTAGCAATGGTTACAGGTAAGACTAAAACTAACTTAATAAGCAGATATACCAAAGAAAACATAGTGTCATAACATGTCTTAATCATTTTTTGAGCAAGAGCTCCAATATCATCAAGGTTAGAGAAAGCTATATTTCTTTTAACATCAGCAATGTAGGTATTAAGTTGATCTTTAAGTATCATATGATCGGTGATTGAGAAATCATATGGATATAGTTGAGCAAGACGCAGTAATTTGGATAGCTGAAAGTTGGAGAATGAGTTTTTTGGAGAAAGACAAGCAATGCATGAAAGCAATTTCATACTTGATTATGTAAAGTGATTTTTCATTTCTTGAGCAATGAAATCAATAACCTAGAATTTAATGAAAGAAAATTAGGTTATAACATAATAAATAATTAAGTATGATAATACGAAGAAAAAAGAGTACCTGACAAAATATTTCTACTCGAAAGTGGTGATAATAAGTAATAGGAGTACCAGAACACTTAGAATGCAAATAACCTGCATTATCTTCTAAATTAGGCATTGTGACATCATGATTATACAAAAGTCATTAACAATTTCTAATAATTTATCTCATTCATTCTCCTTGAAACTTTGCAATTCTTGTTTAACCGTTGCAATCAAATGAACTGCATTATCAATATTTTGATCCTTTTTTTTTTGTAAGGCTTGAGATATATCATTTATCATATCTAAAAATTTTGTCATTAAGAAAGTAATGAAAATAAATTCATAACTTCCCATTTTATCAAGCAAGCCCACAACTGTCCCTTGATTTTTTTATCTAAACTATTCTCATAAATGTTTTCAAGAACTTATTTCACTGGTGACCACATAGAGAGAAGACGCACAATTATTTTATAATGAGAATCCCAACGCATGTCACCAGGTCGAGCTAGATTTGTTTCTTGATGCAAACCTCTTTCATTTTGACTATTAACACTTTTTAGGAGCTGAACTACTTCATCATACTGTTTTTTATGGAGAGCATCCCTCCTTTTACATGAAACTCTAATAGTATTCGCAATCATTGTAATATAATAAAAAAAATTACTCACAAATCTATTGCTCCTTCCTGCAGCAACAAACAGTAATTGGAGTTGATAAGCGAAGCAATGAATGTACCTTGCTAAGGGATTTTCATTTAAAATGGGAGTCTTTAACTCTTTGAATTCACCTCGCATATTAGAAGCTCCATCATAACCTTGATCTCTAACTTTACTTAGTGATAATCCATGTTTCGCTAAAAAATCATCAAGTGCACTTTTCAAAGACAAAGCTGATGTGTCACTAACATGTACCACTCCAACAAATTGTTCAACCACTTATCCCAACTTGTTAACATATTTCAATATCACAGTCATTTGCTCTTTTACTGAATTGTCCCGAGCCTCATCAATTAGTAGAGAGTAGAATTCATCTCCAATATTATCAACAATAGCTAATGTCATCTCTAAAGCACAAGCACTCACAATTTGCTTTTAGATGTGTGGAGAAGTGAGTTGATTAGTTTTAGGAGCATTTGAATTAAGTGCATTCCCAACCTCAATATTTCGTTTATTGTACCAATCGAAAAGTTCTAGAAAATTACCCTGACTAAGTGACTTTTTTGACTTGTCATGACCTCGAAAAGCCAACCCATTTGCTAAAAGAAAATGAATACAGTCAATAACAACTGTTAAACACGTTCGGTAAAAAACCTCTTGCTCTTGGCTATGAGAAGATAAGACATAAGACACACTTTATCTTTGATTTTTGAAACCAATATATTGCAACCTAGCATTATTGTGTGGACTATTTGAACTGCCAACATGGTCATTAAACTTCTCTATGGCCTTTTTCCAATTGTAAAATCTAATGTATTCGAAAATATTAACCCCCCGTTTCGCTCCTCTACTCGAGCTAAAAAGATAACACCATAAATAAAACGATGTATCTTTGGAAATGCTATATTCCAACCACTCAAATTTATAGAACCAGTTCTCCTGAAAACTTCTCACAATTTTTTCAAATTGTCTATGTGAAAAATTATGACCAAATGGTTGGCAAGGCCCTTCAACTACATATTGTCTCCTAACATCATCTCTAATCCCAACATCAAACTCATCAATGGGCTTACGCAATGCTGGATCACTAACAATATCATCAAAACTAACCTCTTGATGTTCTTGTCTAGCACTAGTTTTCTCCCTACTTCCATGACTACTTACTGTTGGAATATTCAATGATTTACCACATTCAGTCCATATCTTTTTAGTCTTGATTACAAATTTATCCATACTTGTTTCAATTCATACATAGTTTATACTTTATATTCAATTCATAATTTTTAGTTTATATTTTTTCAATTAATATTCAATTATAATTTGTAAAGTAGTTTATATTTCTCAATTTATAGTTATATTTAATTTAATAATTTACTGCCAAATTTTAATTTATAGATTAAATTTTATATTTTAATTTATAATTTATAATAATTTATAATTAATTTTAATTTATAGAATGAATTTTATTTCAATAATTCATATCTTACATTTTAATTTTACTAATTTATAACCTAATTTATAATTATATTCAATTTAACCTAATCATAATTAATATTTAATTTATATTTTATAACTCAATTTAATCTTGAAATTTTAATTATAATTTACATTCAATTTATATCTTAAGTTAAATTTATATTTTGAATAATATTAACCTAATTTATATTCAATATTTTAATTCATAAATTATAATTAATTTAATAATTTAAAATAAAATTAATAATTTACAATCAATTTAACCTAAATTTCAAATTACTAAATCAATTCAACCTAATCGCAAAAACACATTAAAAAATTTTTAAAAAAAATTGACTACATTCTATATTAAAAAAATTTCCCAATATATATAAATCCTAATCACAAAACAAAATAAAAACAACACAAATTAATTCTAAATTTTAAATAAATTATTAACTTAATTAAATTATTTCAAATAAATTAAATTATTTGATTAGAATTTCAAATAATTCTAATCAGAAAACCACAAAACATTTTAAATAAATTATTAACTTAATTATTAAATAAAATAAACTTCATTCTATGTTTTAAATTAAATCCCTAAAATTTCTAATTAAAATACCAAACAACACAAAAAAAAGGCATAAATACCTCTTACGGCACCGGCGGCTTCAACGGTGGTCTGTCGGAGTGGGGGAGCCATTGCCTGATCCTGCCGTCGCCATTCCTTGCCACTGCACGCTGCTCGCCGCTCGCCTCTCAGTCTCTCACTCGGTCTCTATCTGTCACGACCCAAACTGGGAAGCCGTGACCGGCGTAAGGTTATATCTAAGTACAACCTTACAAGCCTAATTTAAATTTATTATGATCGTGCAAAGTTCAATAAATTTACTCCAAAATTAAGTTCAACAATTAAAACTAAAACCAGATACAAGAAACAGTCTACTCCATTATTACAAGAAAAAGGGTTCGGACTCGGTCCGCCCAAAAATATCCAGAATTCTCTATGGAGTAAATCAATATCCACAATCAAACTATAAGAAATAACCGGAAATCTCTAAGCAGAAGGACCAATAACACAAACGGAAAACCTGATCGACTTCGCCAAGAAGAGAAAGAAGATAGACAAAGGCAATCACTGTAAACCTGCAAGACAATCTATATGGGTGTGAGCGTTATATATAGACGCTCAGTAAGTTCATGAGAGGCAGAGAAACTTTTCTATAACAATAAACAATATATATATATAACAAGAACTTCAATCACAATCAATTCATACAAGATAGTGTGTCGGGGTCTACCAATATCATAATACCTCCTCCTTCAATCAATATCAATGTACAATCGGGCTTATAGCCCCAATGAGCAATCAGGCTTATAGCCTCAATGAACAATCAATAGCAATAGTCAATGAACAATCTCAATCAATAACCTCCGTCCCCATATGACACACCATCACACAACACAAAGAATTTCAAGTTCATTTAATACAATTAATAAATCAAGCACATACGTTTCTCTGTCTTTTATTCACATGCAAAGCTTGGGTAGAAAGAATAGTCTAGCAAATTAGAAAAGAATAATTATATATTGAGAAGGGCTGTAATATATATATAGTATTTGGTTAGCAAGTAGCACATCACAAGTAATTACATACACCCATTTAACTTACCTGGTATCCAAAGAAAGCTTAGCCCAATCCTCACAACCTACTGACCTCGAGCTTCAGCCGGATTATTGCCTAAGAAAAGATAATTACACAGTCCAACAATCAATCCCGCTATCTCATCTATCATGAGGGATGCAATGCATGCTATGAATGCAGAAATACCAATACTTAACCAACAATTAACCAAGATAAATCCAAAATTAAAAACTAATCCGACTCAACTCAAAATCATGGTTCAACCCAATGGTTAAACCGATTGCACCTCAAAAATACAAAATCAATTAATTACCTAAAATTTATTAGAATCAGAACCTCAACTCAATTTCTATAACTCATTTATCAAATAATATCACATCAGTCCCTATGCAAAAATCATAAATCATACCAACACCCAAAACCGATAAAAATTCTTAAGTAGTCTCTATAACTCAAAAATTTCCAGAAAATAATTCCATCATTCAAAAATTCTGGAAACATTCCAGTAGCTTCTCCAACATCAAAATAACGTGTGTACAAAATTTCAGATTAATCCAAATTTATTTGATCTCCCAAAAATATTTTACAACCTTCTGATTCTGTTTGAACCACTAAAAATCAGTACAGCAAAAATCATCTTAAATCCTTCACATTTCGTTACCATCAAATTATCCAAATAATTTTCTCATATAATAGACATCAGGATGGACAACCTATAAAAATTTCATAATTTTACAAGACATCTAAGACCTTCAAATTAATTTCCAAATCAGACATCATCAGAAAATCCTTAACCAACAGCAGTGTCAATACTTAATTTATTTTAGAACCTAAACATTAGAACCAGACTCCAAATTATTTTTCTCAGATTCACAACATCCTAATAAACAACATATAAAAATTTCATAATTTTTAGAAACTTCTAAGTCCCTCAATTTAATTTTTAAATCGGATTCATACAACCAGTTACCATACTGGCAGCAGTAGAAAGATCAAATTATTTCACCAATATAACAAACAGAAACATAGCCCAACATATTTTTCTTGTAAACTAGACTTCCAGAACTTCAACATATATGAAAATTAAATCTAAAACATTTTTACACATATTGGTATGAATTTCGAAAGTTACAGATGATGCAATCGCATCTACAGTACAGTTCTTCAGACAACAGTAGCAAACTTTAATTTTCCAGAAATATATGATGCTCCAAAATCCCAAAAATTATTTTTCTCATAAACTAGACTCAATTTCGAGCCACATATCCAAATTTCAGATTTTTCTCACGCTCCAATATTTAATTAAAAATCGAGCAACTTACAGAACTAAAATCAAACTTCAGCAGAAAATTAAATCATCCAAAAACTCAAAGAAATTAATTAATCCGAAAACCTTAACACCCAAATCAATTTAATCAAACCCTAAGTCAATACCTTCATCAAATTTCAGAACCCAACACTAGCCCAAATCAATTAATTCAACATCAAAATCCATCAAAACAATAAAAATCCCAAAACTTAACCTAATTTGTCAAAACTCAATTAATTAAATAATAATTCAAATTTAACCAAATTAATTAAGAAAAATACCAACCCAATATGATATGAACATGAACTAATCAAATGGAAGTCGAAATAATGCAAAAGGAATCAAGAAAAACCTCAAAACACCAAAAAAACTCGAAACTGTGGCTGCTGGAACACTGGCCAAACGACATCGGCGAGCCAGCCCGCAGCACGCCGAACGACAGACCGCAGCACGCCGAACGACAACGCTCTTGGCTCGCGCTTCTCCGCCGAACGACGCTGGCACACACCGAACGACACTGGCTATGGCGCGCGCACAGTGATGAAACGACAGGCCCTCTGAATTTGCTCCCAAAACCAATTTTCTCCCTCTTTTTCCAAAACACCCGAAAATAGAAGACTAAAAACATACCCCCATCTGATTTTTAGGCCTATTTATAGGAAAACAACTCTTCAAAATTATATTTTTACCCCAAACTAATTTATTTTAATTCAAAAACACCCCAAAATTATTTATTTTCATAAAAATTACCCAAAACCATAAAATTCACAAAATCAACTCAAATTTATTTTTAACTTCAAACTTTAACCCAAAATAATTTATAAATATGTTTTACGCATAATAATTCCTGAAAATACCGAAAACGACAAAAAAAATCCAAAAATGACGAAAATACCCTCGGCACCAAAAAATACAATATTATACTCAAAACGACCGTCTCGTCGTCCCGAGTATCAAAAAGACATTCAAACCATCAAATTATGTTCAAACGACATATGAGGGTACAAAATGACTATTTTGCCCCTAGACTCCAATTCTCCAAAAATCAAGGGTTTTACACTATCTCTCTCGCTCATTTGCTCACTGCAAAACGCAACGAGTTTATATATATATATATATATATATATATATATTCCCCTAGCTGAAATGGCGTCATCTCAGCCAAGGATGATTATTTTTTTTTAAAATCTTATGGCTGAAATGACGCCGTTTCAGTCATAAGGTTTAAAAAAAATTATAATTGTCTCTAGCTGAAACGAAGCCGTTTTAGCCAGGGGTAATTTTGTAAAAAAAATTCTTTCCTTCGTCTTCAACCTCGTCAGGATCTCAGTTTCCCTCTCTTCTCTGCAAACCAGGCGTCAGTGCCAGTGGCGAGCCCCCCTCCCTTCAAATTAATCACCGGCGGCCACACCCCCTATATGAACTTCTGGCCGCTGGTGAGGGGGGTCCCCCTAGACCCCCTATACGTCTGCCATTGCTTTAAATCATCATTCCATTTTAGATATCCTCTGACTTGAAAATATATTTAAATTCAAGATAATATGGTTAATGGAAGAACTGAATCTCAAAAGTTAATTTAAGATTAGTATAAATAATATATTATCCTTATATTTTTCATAGTATGGGATATTTTTTGAGTAATATTTAGAACAAATTTTATAAATAAATACTATTAAAATATTTTATTTATTCATTTGTTTATATATATTTTCAACGAATGTGAAAATGAGAGTTTGTCATGTCAATTTTGCCAATGAGTACATAGACAAATACACAAGCATCAGTGGCGGACATATGGGGGATCCAGGGGGGTTCTGGACCCCCTCTCATCGAGAAGTTTATATAGGGGGTGTGGCCGCCGGTGATTAAGTTGAAGGGAGGGGGGACTCGCCACTGGCGCTGACACCTAGTTCGCAGAGAAGAGAGGGAGACCAAGAGCCTGAGCGAGGTTGAAGAAGAAGAAAATTTTTTTTTTTACAAAATTGCCCCTAGTTGAAACAGCTCCATTTCAGCTAGAGGTGATTATAATTTTTTTTTAAATCTTATGGCTGAAATGGTATCATTTCAACCATAAGGTTTAAAAAATAATAATCGTCCCTGGCTAAAACGAAATCATTTCATCCAGGGGTGTATAAAAAAAATAAACTCACTGCATTTTGCAGCGAGCAAACAAGCGAGAGAGACAGAGATCGAGTCAGAGACTGAGAGGCGAGTGGTAAGCCAGAGAGCAGCATACAGTGGCAAGGAACAGCGACGACAGGAACAGACAATGCCCCCCCCCCCCCCCCCTCGCTCTGACCGACCACCATTGAAGTCGTCGGCGCTGAAAGAGGTATTTATACCTTTTGTTTGTATTGTTTGGTATTTTAATTAGAAATTTTAGGGATTTAATTTAAAATATAGAATAAAGTTTGTTTTGTTTAATAATTAAGTTAATAATTTATTTAAAATATTTTGTGGTTTTGTGATTTATTTGAAATTTAGAATTAATTTGTATTGTTTTTGTTTTGTTTCTTGATTAGGGTTTATGTATATTGAATTTTTTTTTAATATAGAATGTAGTTAATTTTTTTAAAATTTTTGAATGTGTTGTTGTGATTAGGTTGAATAGATTTAGTAATTTGAAATTTAAGTTAAATTGATTGTAAATTGTTAATTTTATTTTAAATTATTAAATTAATTATAATTTATAGATTAAAATATTGAATATAAATTAGGTTAATATTATTCAAAATATAAATTTAATTTAAGATGTAAATTGAATGTAAATTATAATTAAAGTTTTAAGATTAAATTGATTTATAAAATATAAATTAAATATTTATTATGATTAAGTTAAATTGAATATAATTATAAATTAGGTTATAAATTATTAAAATTAAAATGTAAGATATAAATTATTGAAATAAAATTTAATCTATAAATTAAAATTAATTATAAATTATTATAATTATTATAAATTATAAATTAAAATATATGATATAAATTATGTTAATAAAATTTAATCTATAAATTAAAATTTGACAGTAAACTATTAAATTGAATATAACTATAAATTGAGAAATATAAACTACTTTACAAATTACAATTGAATATTAATTGAAAAAATATAAACTAAAAATTGTGAATTGAATATAAAGTATAAACTATTTATGAATTGAAACAGGTATGGATAAATTTGTAATCAAGACTAAAAAGATACAGACTGAATATGGTGAATCATCGAATATTTCAAACAATAAGTAGTTATAGAAGTAGAGAGGAAACTAGTGCTAGATAAGAACATCAAGAGGTTAGTTTTGATGATATTGTTAGTAATCCAGCATTGCGTAAGCTCATTTATGAGTTTGATGTTGGGATTAGAAATGGTGTTAGGAGAAAATATGTAGTTAAAGGGCCTTGCCAACCATTTGGTCATAATTTTTCACATTGAAAAAATTATGAGGAGTTTTTAGGAGAAATGGTTTTATAAATTTAAGTAGTTGAAATATAGCATTTTCAAAGATACATTATTTTGTTTATGGTGTTATCTTTTTAGCCTGAGTAGAGGAGCGAAGCGGGGGGATAATATTTTCACACACATTGAATTTTGAAATTGAAAAAAGGCCATAGAGAAGTTTAATGACCATATTGGCGGTCCACACAATAATACTAGGTTGCAATATGTTGGTTTCAAAAATCAAAGACAAAGTGTGTCTTATGTCTTATCTTCTCATAGTCAAGAGCAAGAGATTTTTTACCGGACGCATTCAACAGCTGTTGTTGACTGTATTCATTTTCTTTTAGCAAATGGGTTGGCTTTTCGAGGTCATGACGAGTTATAAAAATCACTTAGTCAGGGTAATTTTTTAGAACTTCTAGATTGGTACAATAAACGAAATACTGAGGTTAGAAATGCACTTAATTCAAATGCTCCTAAAAATAATCAACTCACTTCTCCATGCATTCAAAAGCAAATTGTGAGTGCTTGTGCTTTAGAAATGACATTAGCTATTGTTGATGATATTGGAGATGAATTCTACTCTCTACTAATTGATGAGGCTCGGGACAATTCAGTAAAAGAGCAAATGGTTGTGGTATTGAGATATGTTAACAAGTTAGAACAAGTGGTTGAGCGATTTGTTGTAGTACATATTAGTGACACATCAGCTTTGTCTTTGAAAAGTGCACTTGATGATTTTTTAGCGAAACATGGATTATCACTAAGTAAAGTTAGATGTCAAGGTTATAATGGAGCTTCTAATATGTGAGATGAATTCAACGGGTTGAAGACTCTATTTTTAAATGAAAATCCCTCAGCAAGGTACATTTATTGCTTCACTCATCAGCTCCAATTAGTGTTTGTTGCTGCAGCAAGGAGCAATAGATTTGTGAGTAATTTTTTTTTTATGTTGTAATGATTGCGAATATTGTTGGAATTTCATGTAAAAGGAGGGATGTTCTCCGTCAAAAATAGAATGATGAAGTAGTTCAGCTCCTAGAAAGGGCTGATAGTCAAACTGGAAGAGGTTTGCATCAAGAAAACAAATCTAGCTCGACTTGGTGACATGCGTTGGGGTTCTCGTTATAAAATAATTATGCGTCTTCTCCCTATGTGGTCACCAGTAAAAGAAGTTCTTGAGAACTTTTGAGGATGGTTTAGATCAATAAAATCGAGGGGCAGTTTTGGGCTTACTTGATAAAATGAAAAGTTATGAATTTATTTTCATTACTTTCTTAATGAGAAAACTTTTAGGTATGACAAATGATCTATCTCAAACCTTATAAAAAAAAGGATCAAAATATTGATAATACAGTTCATTTGATTGTAACGGTTAAACAAGAATTATAAAGTTTTAGGAAGAATGGATGGGATAAATTATTAAAAATTGTTAATGACTTTTATATAGATCATGATGTTACAATGCCTAATTTGGAAGATAATGCAGGTTATTTGCGTTCTAAGTATTCTGGTACTCCTATTACTTATTACCACCACTTTTGAGTAGAAATATTTTGCCAGGTGCTCTTTTTTCTTCATATTATCATACTTACCTATTTATTATGTTACAACCTAATTTTCTTTCATTGAATTCTAGGTTATTGATTTCATTACTCAAGAAATGGAAAATCGCTTTACAGAATCAAGTACGGAATTGCTTTCATGCATTGCTTGTCTTTCTCCAAAAAACTCATTCTCCAACTTTCAGCTATTCAAATTACTTCGTCTTGCTCAACTATATCCATATGATTTCTCCATCACCGATCATATGATACTTTAAGATCAACTTAATACCTACATTGCTAATGTTAAAAGAAATGTAGCTTTCTCTAACCTTGATGATATTGGAGCTCTTGCTCAGAAAATAGTTGAGACAAGTTATGACACTATATTTTCTTTGGTATATCTGCTTATTAAGTTAGTTTTAGTCTTACTTGTTGCCATTGCTACCGTCGAGAGAGCTTTTTCAGCAATGGACATTATTAAGACGGATTTGCGCAATAAGATGAGAGATGATTTTCTGGTCGACTGTTTAGTGTGTTATATAGAGAAATATATTTTTTAAAATATTGAAAACGAGGCTATTATGCAACATTTTCAGAACATGCAAAGTCGTAGAATGCAATTATCATCTATTAGGCATAATTAATTTAATAACACAAATTAATTATTGAACTACTGAAATATTATATGTTTAATTTTATAGCAAATCCGTCTGTAATTTTTTTTCTGTGGAAGTTGAGCCCTCCCCCTTCAATATTTTCTGCGTCCGCCACTGACAAGCATGATGTGTTGGTTATTTATTTTTTAAAATAAGGTCGGCTTGACCATATTGAAATCAAGGAACTAAAAATAAGGTCAGTTTTAAAATAAAGTGCGAATTAAACTTAGGGCGCATTCCATTTAGAATCGGAACCAGAATGATAATGGGAATGATTGATTTCTATTATTATGGTTTAATTGAATAAAATAGATAAGGTAATAAGAATTTTATTATTCTAAGAATCGGAAGGAATCATTCTATACCTATTTTTTATTAATTAATTTTGATTTTTGAAGGAAATTAAAATTAAAAAACACAATTTCTCAATAAAAAAATATAAAATCAAATAAAATCTTTTCATTATTTTGTTTCATCTATCTTAAAAAAATATATTTACTTCTTGATTATTTATATTTTTTAATGCATATTTTCTCTCATCAATTAAATTAATGTATATTATTTTCAATCATTTTCTCATTAATCAAATTTCATTCTTGACATGAATCAAAGTTAAAAAACTCATTTTCTCTACAAAGAAAATAAACATACAAAATCAAATCTCTTTATCAAATCTCTTTATTCATGTTCAAAAATAGATATTTCTAATTATTTCTTTATTGTTAATTTTTTTTAATTATGTATAATTTCTCTCATAAATTAAATTAATACATATTATTTCTACAGATAATATCTGTAACTATCGCTTACTAACTTATTATAATATTTTTCGTTAATCTTTGATTTATTAAAATAAAAATATTTTGCATACGTTTGTGTGTATATATATATATATTAAAAATTAATAATGATTTTGATCCAGTACTATTATAATTCAAACAATTTCAAAGAAAATCGAATTATGATTTTAGACTGAACCGGAGAAAAAGAATTAATTAATAATTAAAATTTTGATTCCATTTCATTTCAATTTCAATTCCGTTTTTTATTTGAAATTTGAACCAAACACATTTAGAGTGATTGATTGTTAGTCCAAATTGAGTTGAGCAATAAGTATAATTTGAAAGTCAACTTTACAAAAAACATAAGATCCAATGCGCTTATGAGAAAAATCGAATCCTACACGATGATAATTAAAATCGTTTACATTGTTAAATTTTAAATTGCAGCCATTGCTAACCAGTTCATATTAGAATTATATCTAAAACTATTCAAGTATCAATTCAAACTCTAATAAGAGCTGAATTATATATATATATATATATATTGCAGCCATTACTAACCTGTTCATATTAGAATTATATCTAAAACTATGCAAGTATCAATTCAAACTCTAATAAGAGCCATTACTAACCAGTTCATATTAGAATTATATCTAAAACTATGCAAGTATCAATGCAAACTCTAATAAGAGCCATTACTAACCAGTTCATATTAGAATTATATCTAAAACTATTCAAGTATCAATTCAAACTCTAATAAGAGCTGAAATATATATATATATATATATATATTAAAGTTTATGGTCGTTGAGAAATGATGTTAAAGGTATATGGACATCAAAAAATATTTCGGCTACTTTATGAGATGCCATGTTTCTGCTTTTAGCTCTACCAATTTACCACGTTTTGGTTTGCTATTTACTTTCACTTGGTTTCATGGGAAAGTGCTGCATGAAACCAAAAAGACCCTTTCATAAGGGAAAAATCAAGTGGCCTTATTAGAGTGACTAAAATTCCGCCAAACTACTTAAAAAGTTAATACTACTTTTCAGATAATTTTGACTGTAAAATAAATAGTATATTTTCCTCCAAATACTTATATTAAATACTGTGCTTTGAAAATTTACACTTTTCAATTTTAATATTATCAAAATACAACTAAAATGAGTTTGTCTATATAAAGTATTTTAAATTATTAGATTATTTATTTTAATTAATAAAAACTAAAGATAAAAACTAAAAATAAAAAATAAAAAGGATAAAAACATCAAAAAATAAATATAATAAAAAAGAAAAAAAAAGCGACAAATGAAAAAACAATGTAAAAAAGAAAGAATAAAAAAGTAAAAAAAAATTGATTACTTAAACTTAATTATATTTGTTGCATTTTAATATTAAATTGTACATAAATCAAATGGCAAAGTTTGATTCTGTATGATTTTGCAAAGTGTAAAGAAATACAAAGTTTGTTTATCTATGATTGCAAACTTTTTTTAAAAAAAACTATTTCATCACATAGTTTTTTTAATTTATTAAAATTTATTAGCATTATTGATATTTATATATAATGGCTATAATATATAGCGACCGGTAATATTTAATATATAATTAGCTCTATCATATAGTAACTATATCAAATAATACTTATAGTATAATCTACTTCAATCGTAGGAAGTATGAATATAAAACTATATCAAAATTCAAATAGTATAATTAAAATTATATGAAACTTAATTATAATACTTTAAAAGTTAAATATTTGTTTATGTTATGTTATTTTTAAATAAAATATGAGTATAACTATATTGTATATATGCTCGTGATTATATTTATTTATTTTAATTGAATAATATATTTTTAATATATAATAATTTTTTTATTATGTTTATTCAATATATTAATTATATATCATTGACTATGTTATATGTATAAATTTATGTTATAGTTATAAATTTATGTAATTTGCTACACAATAAGAATAATTTAATATAATTGACTATAATATAAGTATAAATTTATGTAATTGTCAACATAATAAATTTAATTTAATAAAATTAACTATGTTATAAAATAAATTTATGTAATTAGCTACATAATAAGATTAATTTGATATAATTTATTATTTTATAAGTATAAATTTATATAATTGACTATATAATAAGTTTTTAGAGTAATTAATTATGTTATATGTATAAATTGATATAATTCGCTGCACAATAAGATTAATTTAATATAATTGACTATAATATAAGTGTAAATTTATGTAATTGGCTACATAATAAGTTTAATTTAAATAATTGACTACGTAATAAGTATAAATTTATATAACTGATTATATAATAAAATTAGTTTAATATAATTGATTATTTTATGAATATAAATTCATGCAATTTACTATATAATAAGTTTAATTTGGAGTAATTAACTATTTTATAAGTATAGATTCATATAATTGACTACATAATAAGATTAATTTAATATAATTGACTATGGTATAGGTATAAATTCATGTAAATTACTATATAATAAGTTTAATTTAATGTCATTGACTATGTTACAACCGTAAATTCATGTAATTGATTATATAATAAGATTAATTTAATGTAATTAATTATATTATATTATAAATTCATATAATATGCTACATAATAAGATTGATTAATATAATTAACAATGTTATAAGTATAAATTTATATAATTGACTATAAAATAAGATTAATTTAATATAATTGACTATGTTATAAATATAAATTTATATAATTTACTACATAATATGATTAACTTTATATAATTAACTATATTATAAATATAAATTCATGTAATTGGTTACATAATAAGATTAATTTAATATAATTGACTATTTTATAAATATAAATCATATAATTGGCTATATAATAAGTTTAATTTAGAGTAATTGAATATGTTATATGTATAAATTTTTATAATTGACTACATAATAAGATTAATTTAATATAATTGACTATGTATAAATCATGTAATTGGATACTTAATAAGTTTAATTTAATATAATTGACTATATTATAAGAATAAATTCATGTAATTTGCTATATAAGAAGATTAGCTTAATATAATTGACTATGTTATAAGCATAAATTCATATAATTGGCTACGTAATAAGATTAATTTAATGTGATCTACTATTTTATGAATATAAATTCATGTAATTGGTTATATAATAAATTATTTAGAATAATGAACTATGTTATATGTATAAATTCATGTAATTGGTTACATAATAAAATTAATTTAATATAATTAACTATAGTATAAATATAAATTCATATAAATAGTTTCATAATAAGTTTAATTTAATGCAATTAACTATATTATAAATATAAATTCATATAATTGACTATATAATAAGATTAATTTAATATAATTAACTACGTTATAAATACAAATTTATGACATAGTGAATTGCTCAAAATTAACGTTGTTACGTAGTCAATTACATAAATTTGTACTCTTAAAATTAATTGAATTTATATTTATAAAATATGTATATTACTCAAAATTAAACTTATTATATAGTTAATTACTCGAAATTAAATTTGTTATAAATTTATTTTAAAATCATTATTTGAGTTAGTAGATTTTGTGAATTACTCCATCTTTTTATTTTAAAATATTCATTTGAATTAGTAA
The DNA here is from genome assembly GCA_947685225.1 of Garcia nutans. Lineage (NCBI taxonomy): Eukaryota > Viridiplantae > Streptophyta > Magnoliopsida > Malpighiales > Euphorbiaceae > Garcia > Garcia nutans. The sequence goes on along the minus strand of CANTUV010000024.1, from coordinate 4,902,982 downwards.
ATTTTATTTTATGCCAAAACAAGTAAAATTGTATAAATTTATAAAATAAAAAATATACATATTTTTTATTTTATAAATATATTTTTAATTTTATAAATATTGACAAATTCCATTGATTTTAAAATTCTCAACCAATCCTCGTTCATGTCGTCATACAAAAATGATGTTAGCTAGGGATTTTTTACTTTCTTCTCAATATATATAGAGAAGTATTGGATTAGGATATACTTAAGAGCCTCTCCAACCGTGCGCCAATTTTCATTATAGCGCACGGTTTTAACTCCAACCAGTTGCCATTTGTTGCTCCATTTTGAAGACCAGCTACAGTGTTGCACTATATTTGGTGCAATACTGTAGCTGCATCATTTTTTTTAATTTTTTATTCTTTTTTATTTTTAACTCAAAACTTTAAATATTTTCTAAACAAGTCCTATTTTATTATTTTTTAAGTAAATTTTTGTAATTAGGTGTTTATTTTTTTCACCCACTCAATATATTGTATTATTTATTAATTTTATATTTTAATATCTAAAATGTAAAATTTTATTTAAATAAATATCATGTAAAATATGAATTGTATTTATAACAAATTATTTTATTTATAATACATAAAAATAAAAAAATACTTTAGCAAATCACATTTACAATTCATAAAGGAAGTTAATTAAAATATTCAAATTACAATGTCTTTACACTTAAAAAAAAAAAACTTGTTGTTTATGTTCTCAATGGTAACGGCTAAAGCAACAAGAAACAGCTAGTTGTTTATGTTCTCAATGGTAACAGCTAAAGCAACAAGAAACAGCTAGCTGTTTATGTTCTCAATAAAAATCAGCTTCTAAAATAGCTTGCTGTTTATGTTCTCAATGGTAACAGCTAAAGCAACAAGAAACAGCTAGCTGTTTATGTTCTCAATGGTAACAGCTAAACAACTAGCTGTTTATGTTCTCAATAAAAATCAGCTTCTAAAACAGCTTGTTGTTTATGTTCTCAATGATAACAGCTAAAGGAACAAGAAACAGCTAGCTATTTATGTTCTCAATGGTAACAGCTAAAGCAACAAGAAACAGCTAGCTGTTTATGTTTTCAATAAAAATCAGCTGCTAAAACAGCTTGCTGTTTATGTTCTCAATGGTAACAGCTAAAGCAACAAGAAACAGCTAGTTGTTTATGTTCTCAATGGTAACAGCTAAAGCAACAAGAAACAGCTAGCTGTTTATGTTCTCAATAAAAACCAGCTGCTTAAACAGCTTGCTGTTTATGTTCTTAATGGTAACAGCTAAAAGCAACTAAAAATAGCTAGCTCTTTATAAATAAATAATAATTTGTTGATTATTTTTTTCTCCTCATATTCAAAATTGAGTTTTTCAAATAAAAGACTAGTATACTTTTATTTAATTTCAAAAACTCTAATATAATCATATTATTCATATTTAATATTATTAAAATATATATATTTTTTATAATTAACATATAAATTATCTATCATCATTAATATACTATTTATGTAATAGTTTCAATAAACAGGTCTATTTATTATTAATCATTTATCAATAGCTTATTTATCCAATTTTGATAAACGATTCACAACTTATTTTAAACAATTTATATTCCATAAATATATAAATATATGGGGTGAAAATATAAAATGATATGAAGTTTTTAAGTGAAATGGATAAATAAAGTTGAAGTAAAAAAATAATATAATATTAATGAGAGAGAAGAATCTAAACAGAATATTCTTTTTGGTGATAAAAATGGTGCAGATGATTGGAGATAATATTGCATCATTTTGATATTTTGCACTATTTTAGTGTAAAAAATAGTGCACATGGTTGGAGTTGGCAATGCATATATTGACTAAATTTTTGTTAATGTTTTTAACAATATTTTACTCTTGTGCTTTACTTGGACCTATCTACTTATGACATCAATGCCTTAGAATATTCTTCATGTACAAATAGGTAATGATAAAAAAAACAAATTAATAAGTATGAAATTATTTTAATATACTATTATAAAATTATTTGTTTTAAATAATAATAATTAATTATATTTTTGAAACAAAGAGAAATATTTTGAAAAAATTAACTTATTAAAGTAATTGTCTATTAGAAAATTGAAGTAATAAATACAAAAGATAATAAAAATTAGAATTTCAAATTTTAAATTTAAAACCTTAAAAAAAGGATATTAAAGTAATTTTAAATATCAAAAAGTAACTTTTAGCCAGAATTACTATATATTGTCTGGCCATTTAACATTATTTCAACAAGATTAAAAGATTCGAATCTTTTCTTATATCGATTGAAATTTTATTAATCACCTACACATCAAATTGAAGTTGCAAATTTCAATTTAGCTCAATAAAATAGGAATTTTACATAGCTACCCTATAAAAGAAAATTATTTTTAAAAATGCTGCAATGAATTTATTTTTATCACTTTTACGAAAAAGAGCATCAGACTTCTAAAAATACTAGTAATTTTTTCATTATTTATATTAATTGTGTATGTTGTATAAATATTATATAGATATGATTTAATAGTTAAAATATATAATACATATAAAAAAAATCTTAATAATATCTATAAAATAGTAAAAGACGATTATACTTTTATTAATTATAATTCATTATATATCAACGTAAATGCATAATATATACATCACATTAAAAATATTACATGATTTAGAAGTTAAAATATAACATAAAAATAAATAAAATGAAATATAGAACTAGAAATATGCCATATATAACAAAAAAATATCTATATATCATTTAAATTACATCTACAAAACAGTAAAAGAAGATTACAATTCATACTAATTATAATTCAATATATATCAATATAAATACATAACATATACATCATATTAAAAATATTATATGATTTAGAAGTTAAAATACAAAAAAAAATGCACAACATACATATACATTATATATATGTGTATATTATATGGATATCGTGCATAGATTGTATGAATATTATGTATATATTGGTATGTATGTATATATTGAGTATATGCTAATACACACATTGAAATAAAATAAATTAACGTAAATAAATATTAAAATAAAATAATACAATTAAGAAAAAAGATATAACAATAAGAAAATACATTTTAAAAATGAATACTCAACCCAACTTAACAAGCCTTAATCTCAAGTTAATTGGGGTCTGCTATATAGATTCCTCTTTTTCACTCAATACGATTTAAGGTTATCTCTTCTGATAGATGTAATATCATAAGATCATTTTAGATCACTTTTAACTAAGTCAGAGATTATTTTATCAAATATGTAAAATATATTACCATTAAAGAATAACAAAACAGTTAACATCAAAATTAAAGGACCAAAAACAAAAAAGAAATGCAAATATGTTTTTAAATATTAAGTAACATGGAAAGTCAAATCAAATTTTTACAAACAGAAAAGAAAATAAGAGAAAGGAAGAAGAAGATGGAAATGAATAAAAGATAAAAAGAGAAGAACAAAGGTGGAGGAACAAAAAGAAAAATGTAGGTAGAGAAAAAAAAAAGAAGAAAAAGTGATATATTTTAAAAATATATATATCTATATGAAAAATAATACTGAAAAAATATAAAAATGAAAAAAAAATTAACTGTACTAAAATTGAAAACTGATTTTTTTTTAAAAAGGTATATTATGTAATTTTAAGATAATTTTCACTCATTTTTCCTTAAGAATTGATTACAATTATGGGGATTCGAGCCTGTGAACTGGTACTGTACAGACTAAAAACCTTACCATTTGAGCCACAACCAAGTTTTTTTTTAAACACTTTATATATAATTACAATTATTTCAATTGACATATTCTATTCAATTATTTTCAAAATAAATAAATAATGATATAATTTATTAATATTAAAATTAAATTTTTATAATTTTTATAATAATTAAAAATAATAATATAATTAAAAATAATAATAAATTATTAATAATTATTTTTTATCAAAAAATATTATTACTGTAAAGAAATCAAAACAATTAAAACGAAATAACATGATCAACTATATTCCGTTCAATAGGTCTTCGGCCCATACATACACCTTAAAACATAAGATTAAGGGGAAAAAAACTAGGAAAAGAATTCTAAATATAGTGATTTTTATACAACTTAAGACACTCTTATTAGAGAATGAACAGTTGAATTAGCAAATCCACTAATCCAATAAAGGTTTATACCCTCAATCTCAGAACTTAAACAATCCTGAGCAACTAAATTCAAAAATGTTTAGTGAATATGAATGCAAAATATTATAAAATTCTAGATAGTTCATTTCAACATCTGTATTCTCAAAATCTTTGTTGTTAATCTACGAGAAAACTTTTTTAAGAGCAATGGCTACAGCAATTGAAGGAGCGTAAATACTACTAATGTGGCTGGAAAATTATTAATAATTATTAATTTCATACTAATTATATTTAAACAATAATAATTAAAATAATAAACTATTGAAATTAATTTATAATAAATTATTAAATTAAAATAATAATAATTTATTATAAGTTAATTTAAATTATTAAATTATTGTAATTTTAATTTACTATTATTATAAATTGAATATTTCAATTGAAATGATTTTAATTACTCTTAAAGTAATTATTTTAATCAAAAATAGGTCGTGGTTTAGATGCTAAAACTTTTAGTTTATATAGTATGAGGTCATATGTTTAATCCTAGTAATTATAATTTTAGGTTAATTTTCACATTAAATTTATAATGAATACGTGTTATAAGTAACCATGGCTAAAGTACTGCTGAACCGTTAAACCGGACCGACGATTTTGGTTCAGTTCAATTAACCAAATCATAAACCATACTTAAAGGTTTAAAACCGGAACCAGAACCTTTTTTTGAGATTCTAGTTTCAGTTTCAAAACATTTGAACTTCTTGTTCACAACTAAAAAATTTTTTAAAAAAATTTGGTTAGCAATTGGCCACCTGCCAACAGGCACACTGCCAGAAAAATATTTTTTTATTTTTTTTAAAATTTTTTTAGTTAATGTCTATTTTACCTTCACTAACAGGAAATTTTTTTTTTGAATGATATTTTATGAAAATAAAAAAATTCAAAAAATCTATAAATACACAATTTTTTTAATTCATTTTTTAATTTTTACACAATTTTTCTTAATCATCAAATTTTAATTATCTAATTTAACTATAAATTCTTCAACTCTTAATTCTTTAATTTCTACTCTCTTAAAATCTTATTATTATTATTATTTTATTACTGTTATTTATTATTATTATTATTATTATTATTTATTATTATTGTTAGTAATATTTATTGTTTGTTGTTAATTATTATTATTTTGTTATTATTATTATTATTTATTAATATTATTAGTAATATTTATTGTTTGTTGCTAATCATTATTGTTTTGTTGTTGTTGTTGTTGTTGTTGTTGTTGTTGTTATTAGTAATTGTTATTATTATCATTGTTAAAAATGTTATTAATTATTTTTATTTTTATTATCAATTTATATTAAAATGTCAAATTCTAGTCATTTTGATAATTTAAGTAATGATGAGTAAATTTCACAACAATATATTAATATTTTGGATGATGAGAAAGAAGTAGATTGCCAAGTATAAGACACATTTGATCAAAATTAATCTAGTATCACAAAAAACTAAAATCTAATATTTTTCTTTTACTTTTTTCTAAATAGATAAATGCGAAAGGCCAAAAAAGAGTACACTGCAATTATTGCTCATCTTTATTTAAATTTACAGACAGAAGAGGTTATGAAATATTATAGAGTCATCTCCACAAAAAATATCATGTTTAAGCGGGTATGGATAATACTCAAACACAATTGGCAGATTTTATACAATTGGGCTCATCATTTGCACTTATTAAAAAACAAGGTCGTTTTCATTATATGATAAAAATGTGGTCAAAGAAGAATTGGCAAGGTGTGTTTGTGTTGATGAATTAACTTTTAATTTTGGTGAGAAAATAGAATTTACTACTTTTATTCAAAAATCTGTGAATCCTGCATTTCAACGTATTCCCTGCTCAACTTTATCGTGAACATTGTGCAAGCTTTATGAAAATAAAAAAAATATTTATGCATATTATTTTTAAATTGTCATTTTTGTCTTTTAATTTATAGTGACATTTGGAGTGATCATTAGTAAACACATTCATATATGGGTGTTACATATCATTGGGTTGATGATCAATAAAATTTACAAAAAAAGATTGCTTGCAATTTTGACTTTTTGATGATAGACATACTGTCAATAATATATATAAAATAATAAAAAATATTTTGGAAGAATATAATTTAGTTTAAAGAATTTTTCAATTTCTTTTGATAATACTTCTGCAAATACTGCTTCTATTAATGATTTGGAATAAATTTATAGACCAAATTTAGGAGGTAAAGTTTTTTCATGTTAGATGCATGTCATGTTATAAATTTATGTGTTCAAAATGGTTTGAGAACTTTAAATTTTTGTATAAACCAATTAAAACTGCATTAAATTATTTATGGTCACATCCTCAATTATATAAAAGTTAGAGTAAATTTTATAAGCAATATGCTATGCCTTCTAAATGATTCAAACGAGATATTCCAACATGTTGAAATTCTACTTATGATTTATATTGCAATTCTTTTCCATATCGTGAATTATTATGTAGATTTTTTAAACTTAATTCTGTATTTATTATATTATATCATACTCAATGAAATTGTTATGAAAAAATAATTAATTTTTTAAAAGTTTTTAATGATGCTACTGAATATTTGTCTGGTGTTTATTATATTACATCACATTTAGTAGTATTTGAAGCTTTGAATATTGCAATTGTTTTTAATGAGTATAAAAATGATATTGAATTGAAAAAAACTGTCATTGCAATGAAGAATAAATGGCTTAATTATTTTAAAGATTTTCCTTCTCTTAATCTTATTGCTTGTGTATTGGATCCTCGTATGCGAATTAAAATTTTAATTGATTATTTAAGCAATTATTATCTTCTATTAGATTTAAAAGATATTAATATTATTGAAATAATTGATGGGTTTAAAAGAATTATTTTGGACTTGTATAGAGAATATGAATCAATATATGCATCAATGATTCATGCATCACATATATGTCAAAGTGAGGATATAGATTCATCATCTAGTGTAAGTAAAACTGATAAATTTTTAATGAAAAGACATAAAAAACTTAAAACCACAACCTTAAGTAATATTAAACTTAATGCATATTTATCATCTAGCTTTGATTTTGATGGTGTAATTGGAGACTACAAGTTTCCTATTTTGCAATGGTGGATTTAACATACAAAAAAATTTCAATATTGTCTATTATAGTTCTGGAAATTTTTAGTTCTCTAGCCTCAACAGTAGCGGTGGAGCAAATATTTAGCGCCGGAGGTCGTGTGTTGGATAAGTGCCGATCAAAACTAACACCCCACTCATTGCAAGCTCAAATGTGCATCAATGATTGGTCCAAAGCATTAATGCGTATACAAGATTTAAAGTATAATGATGATGATGATTAAGGTTTAGATTATGATGCAACGGACGGAAGTACAACGGGCGTTGGAAGTGAAAATGGTGAAAGCGAATAAGGGAGCACTATCAAATTTAAGATAAGAGAACTACGTGTTGGCTTTGATTTCTCTAAATCTCAAGAGGATAAGTAGAAAGCTTAATTCTTTGTAATTAAATTCAAGCCTTTTTTATTTTCAAAAAAAAAAAAATCAAGCCTTTTTTTTTCAATAATAAATTTTAATATTGAATAGCTTACAATTATATAATTGTTTGATTAAGTTTAAACTTTTTTTATGTAGTTTTTGAACATTTTAATTATTTATATTTATTGAATATTTCAAATATAATATTAAATATTTATAATTATAATTTATGTAGTTAATTAATTTTTAGTAATTATATTCAATCATTTTTTTAATTTTTTCTTTATACTTTAATTGTAATATTAAATATTTATAAATAATATTATTTGATTTAACTTAAATAATATTATTAATTTTATAAGTGGTGTTTAAACTCGTAAAAAAAATATTATTATGTATTAATAATAATATTTTTCTTTTAAATATAATTTTTTTAAAAAATCAATTTGAACCGGTGGTTTAAACTAAAATCGAAACTAAAATTGGATAGATTTTTAAGAATCTAAATCTTAACTAAATTGGCTTTCCGTAGCCATGGTTAGATATAAAGCAACCAAAGTCAAAAATAAACTATAAAAAAAATAATAAGCATTAATAATTCTTAAGTAATGATCGATGAAAATTACCCTAAAATTTTAAGAAAAAAATTACACGTTTTACAATATTTATAAAATTTTTTCATCTTTTACTAAAATTATTTTAATTATTTTAAAATCATAATAAATTTATAAAAATTATGATTTTTATAATAAATTTATAATAAAATATACAAATCTTGTAAATGTATAGACTAATCACAAATTTTAAAAAATTACATTATAATTTTTCTCTTATGTCACTTCCTATGGTTGATGTTTGCACCGAAGTTCACACTGCAAAAAAATATATAGAGAGAGAGACACACACAGAGAGAGGGTAAAATTTGTTTCAATTCATTGAACCGTATGCACGGAAATTAAATGGGCGTGGGTATGTACAGGATCTGTTTACACCAGAATGGATTTGGCATACTCAAGACAAGTCTCCAATGGGATCATGCTTGCAGCCATAGTTATGCTTTTTACCACTTTCTGCATATAAATCTTCCATTTCATTATTTGTTTTTCTGTCTATGATCACTAACGCCAGAAATTATAGTGAAAAGGGATCTTTAAGAAATGCAGCAGTTGTAACACTTGAAATCGTTGTGAGCTGGGAATTAACTGGTCTGTGCAACAGTAAAATATTCCTCTTAACTTAACCATCCACAGAACTTGGATCCTGTCCATTATGTACTCCAGAATCATCCTTCGAAATAGGACTGCAAGATGTTTCATTTGAGATGTTTATTTTGCAGTTACATCATGGTCATCATCATCATCATCGTTGGCATCGTCATCACCAGCATATTCAGATGCTGAGCTAGCATCCATATCCCTTTCTGGACAGTCAAGCTGAACACATTCAGGAACTTCACTGTTTTAATTTTCCAAGTCACGGCTCCTACTTGAGAATGCTAAGTTTTCTTTCTTTACCACATTCAACACAAACCCATTATTGATTCTTTCAGGCTGTAAAAGATCACCTTCAGCGACCATAATACTAGAACCATTCAAAGATGATCTACTGCTAAAATCACTTTTGGAATTTCTGTCTGGTGTTGTCACCCTGGAGCTATGATTATATGGATCCCTGATTCCTATAGTAGCCCCAGGAGAGTTGGGATGAACAATCAAGCCTTTGAGCAATTCAGTATCAATATCCAGATTTTGAACAAAGTCAATAAATTTATTTGCCGAATTAGTTCTCATCAATGGCCCACCAGATCTTGTCCAAGAATTTAAATCTACATTTTCAGATTCACTATCGCTTCCATCATGTATGTTGCGGTGGGTCCTTAAATTTCTACCAGTAGGTGCTCCAGATCCAGTTCCACCAACACCTTGATGGAATGTGGAAGCAGAATCAGTAAGGAGGTCGTCTTCAATAGATCCCGTCGAGTTCTCTCGAGCAATGCAGTTCCAAGAAGGGATTCTTTTAGAAGCACTGAATCTGACAGTGCTGGCTGCTGTGCTGGCTAGGCCATGAGAAGCAGCAGCAGCTCTCTCAGTACTCCTTTTCAGTCTGCGCATGTGGTTGAGAATTGCAACACACTCATCAAGACAAAGCTCAATGCCACAGTTAGCCTTTATGGCTGAAAGTTTCTCCCTTGTACATCTTCTCCCTTGGTTGGCTGCCTTTTGAAGCTCCACAATTGTTGGATTTTGTATAATTTTTGAGTACTGCAGGGCAAGCAAAAACAGGATTTTGAACAACTTTATAGTCACCATAACTAAGATCAACTCCAATAATGGCCAAAAGATGGTATGAAGAAAGGAAATTAGGAAAAACAAGGACTTGAGAAAAGTCATGGATAGAATTTCTTATTTTAACAATTTATATGCTTTACAGTATAGAAACTTCATTTGCATACCTGAGCAAGTGTGGCAGGCATAACAACAGTGACATCACCCTCCCAATCTTGAGCAAAAAGCTTGGCAAGTCCTCCCAATGGAAAACCGAGTTCCAATACCTGGTTGCATCTATGTTTTATCTCCATCTCAGTTAGATGAGCAAGCTACAAAGTTAAAACACCAAATCTTTAAGTTCCATGTCATCAGGAGAATTATAAAGAGAAAAAACTCCCCAAAAGTTAATATATAATGTAACAAAGCATATGTTGAAGAGGGAAAAAAGCATGACTACTATAGTGAATCGGTAACATCTAGAAGAATAAGATGCAATATGAACTCATGGTTAAAAAGGAGATACATAATTTGAAAACCTAGGATTAGGACAATTAGCCGGTACCGAGAGGCTGTCATTTCAAAGAGAAAAATGTGCTTGATTGATATTCAGGTTCTAGTTTACAATATACTTTCTCATCCTTCCCATCTTCTATCAAGCAGTAGAGATCAAAATAAGAGGGGAAAAAACAATTGAAAAAGAAATGGACGAGTCTCATGGCACGGAGCACAGCATTAGGACTACTTGGCTGCCATCTAAATAAAATGGATTGTGCAGAAATGACCTTGTACTACTCCTTCTCAACCTTGGTGCTCATGGTTTTTCATGTATAAGAAATCACAAACAAGACAATGAAAATGAATCTGAAACCTAGAGTGGTGAATAACAACCAAATCATGAGCTGGCATGTTGAAGTACATGAAGCACCGCTCTGATGATGTGCAAAACACATTCCATGGTCTATCCAGCCAATGGAACACAAAAGTAGCAATTCCATGGTAAAGTAATGAGAAAAGTGGGAAACAAGACATATGAGATGAATGGCAGAATGCAAATTAAAATGAGTTAAGGATCTATAAAATCTAGAACAAGTATGTACACACCTTTGCAGCAAAGTTGCCACCATATGCCCTTATGAATTCCTTCAACCTCAGTAATGGAGCAATATGAGGATTTGCCTGACTCGCAATAAAATGATTGACGTTGAAAAGCTCCTTCAATTGCAATCTTTGGTAGATCAATCTCCAAGCTACCATCCCTCCACCGACGTGCAGAAGCGCTTTGTCCTTCCTCTGGATCCAGATTGAAGGGTGGATGATATGGAACAATCTCTCCACTCCTGTCCTTTGCCATTAGTTCCTGGGCTTCAAAAAGGCCAGGGAAGGCATAGGAAGCAGTGACTGCACTCCATATAACAACATGAGGTGAAGTCAGGTAGTTAAGGCATCTAGGAGGCTCGTGCTTCCTAGGAGAGCAAACATGATTACAAGAATTCGACCTGTCATGTCATAAGCTTCTTGAAATGTAAGATTACTAGTGAGATGCCTTAACATCCATTGCAACTGCCCGATTTCATGTGTTACGGTCCCTAGATAAGGATCTAGTTATGGGGCGATGGGATGAGGGATTGATGGGTGATTGGGATGACGAAGGGCGTTTACTGCGACCTATGGTTGCAGACGTTCAGGCTCAATAGAGGGACCCTGAAAACCTCTTGAGTTTAAGTCTCAAAAACTGTAGGAAGTTCCAGCTGTCCTTCATTAACAAAAATGAAAGATTAAATACAGAAATATAAGTAACTACCTCTACAAATAAGGAAATTACTGCCTTAGTGGAATTGGTAAACCACCCACTAACTTAGGGAAAGCAAACACATGGCAGAACATGGGAAAACAGAAAAACAGAATAGAAACTAACTGCTGGACAGACAAAACAGAAAAGAAGCTAACTGCTGGACTTGACTGACTTAGCTTTCTGTCCATGGGTGAACCTCTTGTACACCTGGACGGGCTTGCTAACATTACTCCCCTCCTCCACAAGGCGTTTGTCCTCAAACGCAAAGTTTGGATATGTGAGGTGGAACTGATTAGCATCCTCCCATGAAGCATCAGCAGGAGAAGAGTTATGCCAATGAACCAGAACTTGTAAATGTCCACCCCGCACACGATGATCCAAGATATCAAGTGGTTGATGTTGAACAGAATCCTGCGAAAGAGGTGGCAAAACTGGAAGAGGTGCAGTCGAATCAGTACGATACTTTTTCAGGCTGGACACATGAAAAACAGGATGAATTTTTTACTCCGAAGGTAGATCCAGCTTGTATGTCATGGTTCCAACTCTTGCAGTAATAGTAAATGGCCCATAGAACTTAGCTGAAAGTTTCTAGTTGCTCCGTTTAGAGATGGACTGTTGGCGGTAAGGCTGAAGCCGAAGTAAAACCTGCTCACCAACCTGGAACTCCAAATCCCGATGATGTTTGTCATAATTAGCCTTCATTTTTTGCTGCGCCAGAAGGAGATTATGGCGTAGTAACTTCAGAACTTCATCCCTGGACTGTAATGCAATGTCCACAGCCTCTACGAATGAACTACCAGGATAGTATGATAGCAATCTAGGTGGTAGACGGCCATAAACCACTTCAAAAGGTGTAGCCTTGAGAGAGGAGTGAAAACCAGTATTATAGCAATATTCAGCCCATGAAAGCCAATCTGTCCATTTAGTAGGCTGCTCACTTGTAAAACATCTGAGATACATCTCAATTGTGCGGTTTACAACCTCTGTTTGACCATCAGATTGTGGATGGTAGGCTGAGCTAAAAGACAATTGAGTGCCGCTCAAACGAAAGAGCTCCTTCCAAAAAGAACTTGTAAAATTAACATCACGATCACTGACCATAGTTTCAGGCAGCCCATGTAATTTAAAAATATGATCGAAAAAAGAACGAGCCACACTTACAGCCGTATAAGGATGAGACAAGGGAATAAAGTGGCCGTATTTTGAAAATCGATCAACCACCACCAATAAAACACTTTTCCCTTTGGACATTGGCAAGCCTTCCACAAAGTCCAAAGAAATATCAAACCAGATTTGTGTTGGAACCAGAAGAGGTTGGAGAAGACCTGCTGGTTGCAATGTTTCTGATTTGTGGCGTTGACAAATATTACAAGCCCGAACAAAATCTCGAACATCAGATTTCATTCCTGCCTAATAGAAATCACGTGTGATCTTGTAGAGAGTCTTTTGATAACCCTCATGACTCTGATTGTGCAGGGCAGCTACCACCAGTTGAATTGAAGGAGAGGCTTTCGGCAGAAAAATTCTGTTTTTGTACAGCAGAAAGCCCTGTTTGAAATTCCACTAAGGCGGTGCTGTTTTGTTATTAACTTGAGAGAGTAATTGCTGTACCTCTGGTGAAGAGTCTTGTTCTTTTCGGATTTCTTCAAATAAACTGAGTTACGGCATAGAAATTGCAGAAAGGACAGCAATGTCGGCATTTTAACGAGAAAGGGCATCTGCAACCTGATTGTTCTTTCCAGCCTTGTATTCCACTATAAAAAAAAAATCCCATCAGCTTACTAATCCAGTGTTGCTGGTTGGAAGAAAGAGTCCACTGCTCTAGGAGGAATTTTAAACTGTAGTGATCTGTCCGCACTATAAATTGGCGACCCCATAAATAAGAATTCCAGTGCCCCACTGCCTTGACCAACCCAATCAGCTCCTTGTCATAGGCAGGTAATTTCTGATGGTGGACTGCCATTGGCCGACTGAAATAAGCGACTGGTTTGTTGTGTTGTAACAAGATAGCTCCCATTCCCGAATCAGAGGCATCACACTCAATGGTGAAAGGCTGGCTAAAATCTGGAAGAGTAAGAACAGGAGTGGACGTCATCGCTTTCTTAAGTTCATCAAAAGCAGCAATTGCCTCCGGACTCCAGTGGAATGAATTCTTCCGTAACATCGCCGTGAGAGGGGCAGCAATGATACCGTAGTTCAGGACAAATTTACGGTAATAGCCAGTGAGCCCTAAAAATCCTCTCAATCCCCGAATGGTTGTGGGTCGAGGCCATCCAGTACTGCAAAAATCTTGGATTGATCAACCTGTACACCTCGTGAAGTTATAACATGACCCAAATAAGCAACCTGGTTCTGGGCAAAGGAACATTTGGATTTCTTCAAAAATAACTTGTTGCTGGACAATAATTGAAAGACCAAACGCAGGTGATGGAGGTGTTCTGCCCAAGTTTGACTGAAAACCAAGATATCGTCAAAGAAAACTAAAACAAATTTCCGCAAATAGGGTTGGAATACCTCATTCATCAATGCGTGAAAAGTTGATGGAGCATTCGTGAGGCCAAACGGCATCACCAAAAATTTGAAATGGCCATGGTGAGTGCAGAAAGCAGTTTTCTCAATATCGGGACTGTACATGCAGACTTGATGGTATCCAGCCAATAAATCCAGTTTTGTAAAGAATTTAGCCCCTCCTAACTCCTTCAATAATTCATCGATTACCGGAATTGGGAACTTATCTTTTACAGTTTTTGAATTTAGTTCCCGGTAATCCACACATAATCTCCACGAACCATCTGCCTTGGGAACAAGAATGACGGGTGAGGAGAATGGAGATCGGCTGGGTATGATGATGCCCTGTTGCAACATGGTTGAACATTGCCTCTCAATTTCATCTTTCTGCCTATGAGGATATCTATAAGGGAGAACCACCACTGGACCCGTTCCTGGTTTCAAAGTTATACGATGATCACAAGGCCTGTTGGGAGGAAGACATGTTGGAGTATTGAATAAGGCTGTAAATTCTGCCAACAATTTATGCAATTGAACGTCAGCCTCTAAGGAAGTCTGAATGGTGTTAACTTCTAATAAAAAATTAGGGTTAGGAGTCTGGATTCCCCATCATTCAACCCGTTTACCCTGGGCATAAAACGCCATACTCATGAGAGAGAAATCCTATAAAATGGGTCCCAATGTGCGTAACCAATTAACTCCCAATACTACATCAAAATTGGTTAGAGGCAGCACAAATAAATCAGTGGATAAGGAATAAGAGTCCAAGTAAAGAGTGGACTGTTTAAAAATACCAGGACTATTGATAGATTCCCCATTGGCCACGTTAACCTTTAAATATGCTCTTTTATCCACAAAAGCCGTTGAGTGATCTACGGCAGAAACAAAAATAAAACTGTGTGTACTACCCGAATCAACAAGGACCAGAACTGATTTCTCATTCCACTTTTCTTCCAGACGCATTGTTTGAGGGTTTCTGATTCCCGTGATTGCATTCAATGAGATCTCTAGAGGGAATTCTTCTTCATGGAATTCAGCCATTGCATCTTCAGTCTCTCCTTCAACTAATTCAATCCAGAAGAGTTTTTTGCATTGATGTCCCCGCACAAAAGCTTCATCACAATTGAAGCAAAGGCCCTTCTTTCTTCTATCCTCCATCTCTTCTCTGGTTAATGTTTTAACAGAACGGGTAGGCCTTATGTTTCTCACTGCTGTTCCCTTTCTGGTATCACGAAAATTTGAGATTTTGGAAGACAACCTGTGTTCATACAAACGGGACATGCTCATTGCTGTCACCAAATCCTTAGGCTGATTTAATTCAACCTCCACAGCAATTGCTTCCTGCAGCCCACTAAGGTACAATTGTACCTTTTGGAATTAGGTAAATGTGCCGGCACGAGATACCAAACTCTCAAATTTAGTTTGATAATCCGCTACGGATCCCCATTGTTTGAGTTTGGCTAATTCCCCTAATTTGTTGCTATGAACAGGTGGTCTAAACCGAAGATTACACTGGTGGGTGAACTCCTCCCACGTGGGATCCGGCATATCTTCCAATAATTGCATGTACCAAAGCTGTGCTGCTCCCTCTAAATGATAGGCAGCCAAGCTAACTTTCTCTTCCTCCGGGGTGGATTGATGACGGAAGAAGTGACCACAGCGGCTTAACCAAATCAGGGGGTCTTCAAGCCCATTGAAACGAGGAAAGTCAAGTTTGGTAAATTTCGGTACAATCGTGTTTCCTCCAGTAGATTCAGAAACAGATATACCAGAAATTCCCTTATCTTTGCGGCCCTTGGAATGACTTTCAGCACCAGCAGACATTTCTCTTTTACAGGATTCCAAATCCAGAGACATTGCATCAAGCTTGGCTTGTATTTGGTCCACCTTCTCTTGTCGAGCTTGGTTGGCTTGCTGCTCAGCTAGGACAATGTTGAGGAGTTTGGTAAGTTGTTATGAAACTGAGTCTCCCATAACTATTGGCTCTGATACCAATCTATTACTATCCCTAGATAAGGATCTAGTTATGGGGCGATAGGATGAGGGATTGATGGGTGATTGGGATGACGAAGGGCATTTACTACGACCTATGGTTGCAGACGTTCAGGCTCAATAGAGGGACCCTGAAAACCTCTTGAGTTTAAGTCTCAAAAACTGTAGAAAGTTTCAGCTGTCCTTCATTAACAGAAATGAAAGATTAAATACAGAAATATAAGTAACTGCCTCTACAAATAAGGAAGTTACTGCCTTAGTGGAATTGGTAAACCACCCACCAACTTAGGGAAAGTAAACACATGGCAGAACATGGAAAAACAGAAAAATAGAATAGAAACTAACTGCTGGACAGATAAAACAGAAAAGAAGCTACCTGCTGGACTTGACTGACTTAGCTTTCTGTCCATGGGTGAACCTCTTGTACACCTGTACGGGCTTGCTAACATCATGTACAGCCCCTTGTATCGTAATCCTCTTCACAACAGTAAAAAGCCAACCCAACTGATCAAAAAACTGCAAAGAGTGCAAAGAATCCTCAAAAAAAAAAAAAACTTTGCAGCTCGGGCCACGATCTAGCGGCAACAACAGAACACATGAAGGATCCCACACTGGAACCAGCAATTATTCTGGGTAAAAGCTTATGCTCCACAAGTGTTTTTACCACACCAACATGAAAGGCTCCAAGAGAAGCATCTCCACTCAAAAGCAAAGCTGTTCTCCCAAATGCATGTCTTGTTTCATGCATGAAATAAAGCTTCTCTTCTAGTGAAAGCTCCTCCGAATCAGAATCACAAACCATTCTCAATTGAGTTGAGACCTCATCGATGTATTCCTTTATGAGCTTGGGAACTTGAAGCCAGCCCTTGTGAAGCTCTGGATTACACATATTACCAAGATTTCTTATAAGATTAGCTCTCATACAAAAGATAATATCTCTAAGAGATCACTCTTGTCAACGGTGCCGAAGCTCCTGAACTTTATTTCTCAATAGTTCTTCATCATAAAGGTCTGATTCACTCATCTTTGCTGTCTCTTTATCAAGCATCTTGGCAGCATATATCAATGCAGTTCTCATCATATTCCTCCAAAATTTCCTTCAATAAGCCGTCTCAGCCCTCACTTTCACATTTGTACACCGTTTCAATAGAAAAGCTATTATTGTCACCATGGCCAGTATTCCTTGTGGATTCCGTGGATGTAACCATGACAAAATAGAAGCAGAAATATCCTTAAATCTATACATGTAAATCAATAACAAATGACAAATTCGACGCCTCAAATGCCCCATTGACTTGCTGAATAAGACCCTCATAGCAATACTCCTACCAATAATTGTTGTAGGTCCAATAGGAAAGGGATCAATAATGGCCTCATTACTTATATCCATCTCTAAAATTTTTGTCTCTGAATGATTTGTTATATCAAATTATAAGTTCTCTTGTGGAATTCATAACTAAACAACAAGACTTGTTCATATAAACAAATCTTAAAGAAACAATAACAATGGCTCAAATATAACAATTGAAGGATGTGCAAGCCAGAAATTGGACTAAATTTATAATTCTCTATAATCAAAATGGTCGAATTTGTTCGTCCAAGCATATCACTACTGAATTATTGCGCCACCAGACTAAAAAATACACCATATAAAATATGCTCTCGGTGAAAGAAAAGTGAATATAAAGAAATCAATCCTAATTGCAAATTTATATATCTCAAAAGAAATGCATAAAAGGAACAAAATCCAACCTCTTGATTCTAATTCAGCAAGAAAATCCACCAGACTTCAAATCTTGAACAGAAGCATCGCTAAGAAAACAAACCCTTAAAGCCCACAAACGGAAAAAGCACAAACAACATATCCAAGCTGTGAAATCAAAATAACAGCCAAATGGGTGTCATAAAACCCTTAAAAAGAAACATAAATAAAACCCCCCAAGAAAAATGAATTCAAGAAAGATTCTCGAGAAAATATTCTCGGAAAAAAATAAAATGAGTATTTGTAGCGAGGAAGGGGAACAGATGAGAATAATAAATTAATTATTGGGAAACGTGAAATAGATAAACATAGCGATGAGGTGACGCGAGTTTGAATGGGCGCATGGGTCGATAGAGATTTTTCTTCTTTTTGCATCTGATATTATATATGATATTATAAGTGTCGGAATAGTCCGTGGGGTGTAGCCCAGTGGAAGGGTGCTTAATCTTTGAGCTAAGCAACTCGGGTTCAAATCTCCACTTGGACATGGGTGGAATGGAGTAGGATAGATTCGGTGGAGGGTGGGGGAAGGGTAGATTAGGAATAAAAAAAAAGTGTCGGAATATTTTTTTATTTTATAAAAATTTTTAAAAAATTATTAAATATAAATATTTTTTTATGCAGCCTATTAAATGTAAATTTATATATATTAATTAAATATCTTTAATAAATTTAGCATTAATAATAATATTATAAAAATTTAATTTATTATTTAATTTATTAAAATAAAAAATAAACTATAATTTAAAATAAATAAAAAAAAATATTCATTGATTTAATGAGATAATATATAATACTATAAATTATTAATATCAATTATCTAAGCTATAAATATTAAATAAAATTCACATAAAATAAATTCGAACTCCACTATAGTTCTTCATTTAATCATTTAAGTTAGCTTTCGTTGACTATTAATTTGTCTTTATTTTTCTTTTAGCTGTTTTTGCGGGTATTGTTTGTTGTTGGAGTTCTTGCTTTGCTTGCACACCATAAAACATTTCTCAAGCGAATATGGCTAAAATGATAGTTCTCTTCCTTTTATAATATCCTTGTTATATTCAGTGTACGATCCATAAAATTATTTAAGATGACTTAATTTTTATAAAAAAATATGATGGTTGCTCTACGATCGATGAAAGCTTTTTCATTGGTATTATTTTAAATACACTCGTTAAAATAAAATTTATTTAAATTTATAAATATATAATTTATTTAAATTATAAATATATAAATAAATATATATATATATTTATATATATAAATAAATGTATATATATTTTATTTTAATATATATATATATACATACATTTATATACAAATGTATATAGATGAAATCCCCCTCGGCTCACATGGAACAAATTTTTGGCTTTATTACCGATTTCACGTCATCTAATCTATAACAAAAACATAATATCATTATTTTAAAAAAAATAAAAAGATAAAAAGATAATATCGTTTATTTGAAATAATAATCTTGAATTGCTTTCATATAATTATAATTTTTTTCAGTCTCACAAATTATAATATTACAACATGAAAAATTAATTTGATTGATCAGATAGTTTATTTTTCTATTTTATTGATTAAAGATTTATTTATTAGGATTAAACCATAAATTTATAAATTTAATCTTCTGTCGAGATAAGTAAATAAAAATGATTGTGTAAAAATTAATTTATAATTTTTTTAAAAAATAAACTTAATGTCGAGATATTTAGGTAAATCTCACATCGACTAAGTATAAAAAATTTGATATGCATATATGGAGCAGATCTTGACTGTGTGGATGCGTTTTGATGTGAAAAGATTAAATCGTAACCTCGTAAATAAAATCGTACGGATTAAATTCAAAGCAGACAATATCCACATGGTTGGACTGTTACATATCTCATTACATGAAACGCAAATTTAAAAAATTTTATGATCTTAATTATGAAGATATTTTTAAATAATTTTTTATAAGTTGAATTTTTTATTCTGACGTTCCCACATATATAAATATAAAAACTAGTATTATTTACGAGATTATAGCACCATATAAAATTACCAATACTTTTAAAATCCATTAAAATCAAAACCTAATATATCTCTTTTAGTATGTCATAAGTAGATTTGGAATTTGGAGAAGTCAGAGAAAGAAATTAGATTTTCTATCTAAAGCAATTCATGCATTATACGTGTTTGTCAAAATGTCTAGGAAAGTTTTTCTTCTATTTTTGCCGATGATTGAATGATTAAGAAGATATTTGAGCTTATGCATTTGAGCTTGAGTGACTAGTGACAATGATGGAGCTGGGTTTTTGAATGGCAATGGACTACTAGTGCTAGTGGTTGCTTGTGTTGTGTGGATGACAGTGCCTCCGTGATGGAATGGAGCTTCGAAGTTGATGGAACCCTATGCAGGAGAAGAAGATTAAAATTTATTATTATTATTATTTTACTTTTATTATTTTTTTACAATCAATAAGACCGGGACATGTGTAAAAATATAACTCATATAAGCTAAATCAATATTTTTTTAATGACAATTTAGTTTCCGTCAAGCCTAAAGCATATTTGGCCTTTTTTGAAAAAAAAAAAAGCAACTTAATGGATAAAAAAGACTTTTAAGTATTTTAGTGAGATTTTCGTTATAATATATGGTGTATTTAGACCTTGAGCCAAAATTTACAAGAAAAAAAAGTCAACAGCAGTGAATTAGAAAGTGTATACGAGTTGGATTAGACAAATTTATTGGAACATAAATAATATAACTGTATGAATTAATTAAGTCAAATTAATTGAAATAATACCAATTATGTATAGGAAATACGGCATATCATACATGACATATGAACATAATATGCAAAATATATAAAATTAATGGGTTAAAATTGATTATTGAAGGTTTAGTATCATAAACATGTCAATTTATAGTGAATTTTTAATTTTACACTTAATAGAAAATCCTCAATTTTATATTTAAATGAAGCCCACATGATCATGAATATAATGCAACTGAAATCACATAAGTTGAACTTTAAATGGCCACATACGGGCTATTTGAAAATTTTGCAAAAATCAAGCCTTTTGTGGATGTAAATCCTAAATTTTTTACTTTCATAATAAAATTCAATATGTTACAAATTCAAAAGAATAAAAAATCACTTAAAGTGGACATCAAATAAGTCCAAATGGACTTTCGAAAGTTTACAAACTCTTCAAATAATAGATATAATTATTATTAATATTAAAAAAATAATCTAATTCTATTTAAACTATTCAAATAAAAATTTATAATAATAAATTATTAATTAATTTATAATAAATATTCTGTTTGAACTCTTCAAATAAATATTAAATAAATATTTATTATAATAAATAATTAATTTAATTTAAAATATTAAAAAAATAAGATATGTATTAAGATGAGAGAAATATATATGACATAATATTATATTAGTAAAAATTATTTTAGTATCTATTATATAATTTAAAAGTGGATACAATTTCTCTAAGGCTCTGCAGTGAAATTGCATCAACTAATTTAATAATATAAAATTTTAAAAAATTAAAGAGAGGGAGAGTTTTCTTGTATCCATATAAAGAGGGAGAATAATTTAATAATAGAAAAATTTAAAGAGACAGAGAGTTTTTTTTTTTTTTTTTTTGCATCCATGAAGAGAGAGAAAGAGAGAGTTTTTATTAGAATAAATGTTTATAAATTTAAGATATATAATATATGATGTGTAAATGAATATGTTATAAATTATACTAAATTATTCTACTAAATTACTATAACATTTAAATTTTAAATAAATATGTAAAAATAATATAATTTGATGTTATTTTTTCATTATAACTTAAAATAATTTATAACATAAATAATTAAAATAATTTTATAATTATTAAAATACCATATTAAAAATAAAATTATTTATAATTCATAATCTAAATAAACTAAAATTTTAAATTTAATCATGCTATGTATTACAATTTAACTAAATATTTAACCACCTATCATTAAAAAAATTTTATATAAAAATTTATTTTTCAATAATAATTATTATTAATTCAATAAATCTATAATTAGAGAAAAAAATCATTACACTCTTATTATAATTTAAATCATTAAATATATATAATTATTATTAGTAACTAAAATAAATATCATAATTATTATAATTTAATTAAAAAATTAAATGTATTTATTTATTATGTATATATGTATAGATTAAAGTTGGACATATTTAAACTATAGATCTATAATATAAGTACATTCAACGGGTGTCATGTTTTTATTTATCACTTTATTTTTTTGCCTTTATTAATATTTTAAAATATTTTAATAATTTTGTTATGTATTATATTAATTTTTAGCTAAATTTAAATATATATTTATTATTATAAATATTATGTATGTTGTATCTATCAATCAAATTATTTAATAATCTCAATAAATATATATACATTATAAATTTTATTTTTATCTGTAATTATTTTTTTTATATTCATATTAAATTAATTTTATTTATTTTATTTTATTTTTATAGTCTTTATGAATATTAAATAAATAGAAAAAAAAAGATAACAATTTTTTTATTAGTTTCGATATTAATTTTGAAAAGATTTTAAATAATTTTAAATATTTATATATAAATAAATATCATTAGTAGATTAATAAAAAAATAATCCCTGAAGCACAGTGGTTATTCTTAGTGGCAGTCTAGCAGATATAGATTATAGTAACTGATAATATCAAAATAAATTAAAAACTCAATTATCATTTGATAAAATTTTATTAAACTAGAAAAAAATAAAGAAAAAGAAAATCAAAAGCTGCCTTTTGGTGTAGATGTTTGACCCAAAAGCCGAAGCAATGGAGTGGTAAGGAGCTAAGATGACGTTATCCCCCGGCAGCGACGTTAGGACCACTATTCACAATCTAATTCCATATTCATATCCCATTATTAGAAATTAAAACGCGGTTTCTCCCCGCGTACTATTCTTTTTTTTTTAATTATAATATTTAATTATTTATATTTTAATTAATAGAACCAGTTATTCTGTTACCCTTTTTATAATAAGTGAATCAAAAACTAAATTTTATTTTTAGGCTTTTCACAAAATTAAAAATTTATTTAAAAATTATTATTGATATAAAAAAATTTAAAAATATCTATAAAATTTATAAAAATATAAAAATATCTCACATCATATTTTTATAATTTTTATATGTTAGATATGTTATATATATTATAAATTTTTTTTAAAAAATATAAAAATTAAATTTATTTTCAATATTACTTTATAAAATAATATTTTTAAGAAAAAAATATATAATTTCATAATTTTTTTAAAAAAAATTTAAGAAACATCATAATATAATTTTATATATATATTGTGTTTATGTTAGAGATATGTCATGCATATATTATGTATATATTGTGTTTTAGACTTTATATATAATACAAATTTTATATATTATTTAATTATAGTATCTATATGTAATAGATATATGTCTTTTAATTTTAATATATTAATTAATTATAGTATATATATGTTGTATATATATTATAGATATATTATAAATATTTTATTGTTTATTTTATATGTATTATGTACATGTTATGTATATGTTTATTTTTTATATATATAATAAAAATATAATAATAAAAAAATTATTTATGAATCAAAAATATAAAAAATAATAAAATTTAAAAACTAAAATTAAAAAAAAAACAATGTAAAAATATAAAAAAATGAAAAAAATAAAAAACATGTTGTAATATTAAAAAAAAATTTGATATCCCGTGTAATTTTTTTTTAATTATTGACTAGAATTTTTTAAAATTACTGAAATAACCAAAAATTGTTAATTTGATTTGGTTATTTGTTTATAAATAATATTGTTAGTATTATTATAATCAGCATTTTCTTAGTTTGTAGACTGGAGAAAGAGAAGCCAGCTTGCAGCAGCTTATGCCAAATCCAGACAGGCCAACTACGCAAGCATGTGATGTTGGAAAATTTCAATCATGTTATGGCCTATGGGTCCATCATGTCAGTTTTACAGCTTAAAGCCTGAACTCATCTTTTGAAAAGTCATTAAATATTTGATATCAATTTATGTATTGAATGCCATTTGTGCAAGAAAAGTAATTAAAGTGCCAACAAAATTACGAGTCTCTTACCATCTAAAACAATGAGTCAATCAAGGCCAAGTCAAAACATCAAATTATGCTTAGTAAATGTCTGAAATTTATAAAAATTTAAGTCAAACGAGAAAACTTTATCTCTGTAGTCCACCATAAGCTATGGAGTCTCTGATTTTCTGTCAATCTTTAAATTTTTCTTTGTATTGAACTTTCTTCTTGATTGATATTTTGCTTGATTCTCCAAAACCCAGAATTCTCCATCTCAAGTAGAACTTTCTTTTCTTCTTCCATTCTTTGCCAATCAAGGAAAGAACCCAGGATTCAGAAAATGATTCCCAGCATGATTGAAAATCAAGCAGATTCTGATTATTCTGCCATATCTGAAACTTTTTCTGAATCATCATCCTCATGTTATCAGAATAAAGAAATCAGGAACAACGGAGTAACAGAGCCAAGCAGGAAAGTGAAGAAATTAGCAATTAAGCTTACAAGAATGCCAAGCTTGAAGCTCACCACAAGACAAGCAAAAAATCAATTTGATTGCCTCTCTATGTCGTCCAGTGATGCATCAACTTCTCTGCAGCCAGCTCAATTGGAAATGCCAGATGCATCGCCAAATTATATGAGGACCACTGCATCTTCTGGTGCAAAGGAGGGTTTACAGGTAAGATATCAAAAATTTTAGTTCTGGTCGCACCAATTTTAGTGATGACAAATCTAAATGTTCTCAACTGAATATTTACTTTACTGTGCAGAAATCAGCAAGAACTTTGACCAGTGGATCTAGTTTTAAGCCTCAGAAGAGTCTGGCAAGGTTGTCTAGTGCAAAGTTCAGAAGATCTTTGATGAGGAAGTCTTCTGGAGGATCAGACGTGAAGAAGAAACTGAAGAAATTCAGATCAATGAAGCTTGGAAACCGATCTTCCACAGCATTGTTCAGTGGTGCAGATACATTGAAGCCAACGTCTGATATGAAGATTGCTCATTCTCAGGCAAGTTCCTGTTATTCAGAACATAGGTCAAGTAGCAATCATAAAAGTAAGAGAAGATTAAGTAATTTAAGGCCGAATTTAGCTTCTGGTAATAAAGTTATAACAAGAACGTCTTCTCTGAGACCTCAAAGGATCTTAACAAAAACGGCTAGTTTAAAAATCAGGTCTTCCATGAAGAAATCTTCTCAAATGCTTAACTCAACCATACATACAGCCACTTGTTCTTCAACTCTCAAGGAATCCAAATTTCCTTCCCATCTTGAGCTCCAGGCAGGAGGAAGTAAATCTGATGGAATTTCAACCATGAAGGTTTGCCCATATAGCTATTGTTCACTTCATGGCCATCGCCACACTGCTCTACCTCCCTTAAAACGCTTTGTAACAATGAGGCGACGTATGTTAAGGACCCAGAAAAGTATCAAATTGGAAAGCCAATCCTTTCGCAGAAGAAATCGTTCTAGTAACTCGAGGAAAGGAACGCTGACAAGTAGAATTGCCCGTGATGGAGATGCTGCAGTTATAGACAGAGCACATAAGAGCAGAGCAGTCACTTCCAGCAGAAAAATTGCTAAACCAAAAGCTGGTTTAAATGAAGAAGGCATTCATTTTCACAGTGATGAAGATACCACCAATTCTAAAAATGTTGCTGAGATTATGCCGAGTGAGCTATCACATCCTCATCTGTGTTTAAAAAAGAGCCTACAACTCAGAAATTTTGCCACCGCAGAAAGAAGTGTTGTGTTGAGGGAAATAAGTAAAAAACACCAATCGGATGAGAAGGAAAAGAGAGTCATTTCATCCAACGCCCATAAGCATGTTGATTCAGAATTAACCATTCCAGAGGTAAATACTTCAGCAGGTGTGGTTGATGAGCCATTTGACAAATCCAGAAGCTTAAACCCCAATATATTTGGGGAATCAAGAACAATCAATAATATGGCTTCTGTTGCTTTTATGTGTGAGCCTCAAGAAGAACAAGCTGAATCCAGGAAAGAAAAGAATGAATGTTCTGTGCAAGACTATCATTTGGAAACGGTAGATTCTTCACCTAATTACAGTGCGAAAGTAGGCAAAACCCAAATGGAAAAGCCGAAAAATATGGGATTGTGGAACCAGATATATCAGCATATGGTATCAGGTATTGCTGCAGAAGATGAAACAAAGCCCTCTCTTAATAAAATGAATGAGGAAAAGCAAGAGGACGGTGTGAACAATTTGCCTGGAAGGAACAAATCTGGTGCTTATTCAGATATTTCTGGAATAGATCATAGCATGGGTGTGGATGATCATGAAAAGGATGACCATAAGATTCAGTTCTATCAACAGAATGCCATTAAGTTGGTACAGGCAGCATTTGATAAAATCCTTTCTGAAATTCCAGATCAGTCATCTGTCGATCAATCAATTAATAGTGACAGCACTACAGAAAGGGAACTTGCTGAAGAGAATCATGGCGAAGGTGGTGGTTTGAACATCTCAACTTCCTTTGATTCCGGTAAAGACAACATTGTGAAGGATCTAGTAGAAATAAGGCTCAAAGCAGATAATGGGTCAGAAGGAGAGAAAGCAGAACCAATGGGAAACAAGTCTAACCAGCAAGCACCCAAGAGCTGGAGTAATTTGAAAAAAAATAATTATCCTCAGCAGATTTGTAAAGGCATTGGAAAAGGTGAAGAAATCCAATCCACGTAAGCCATCTTATCTACCGGTGCAGCCTGAACCTGAAGCAGAGAAGATTCATCTACGCCATCAGACCACAGAAGAAAGAAAAAATTCTCAGGAGTGGATGCTTGATCATGCACTTCAACAAGTTATTTCTACGCTAGCTCCTGCCCAGAAAAGAAAAGTAGCTTTGCTTGTTCAAGCATTTGAAACTGTTGTTCCTTTACCAGAAGCTGAAACAAGTCCGAGCTTTGATGTGGCTGCTTCTTCACAAGCCACTCCAGTTGACAGTAGTTCTTCCACATACCGAAATGGTTTTGGAAATGCAAAAGAAACCAAATTTGGAATCACTCTTCATTAAACTTCATTCCCTGGCATGGGTTCCAAAGAAGATCCAGACCAAGTAAAAAATTCCTGCCAAACTGAAGAGCAGATTCCAGAGTCTGGTTCTGAGATCAGTGAAGTAAGTTCAGAATCTGATATTACTTGTTCAGCAGCAATTAACTTGGTCTCTGAAACCGTTACCACAGGCTTGAAGGAAAATCTTGGAGCTATCAATCCTAATAATGATGACCATAGTTCCATGATCAAAAATGATGAGCTTGATTCTATCAATCACTGTTCAGCGGAACTCGGACGACAAAACTTTTGTGATGAGTCCTTACCAAAGTCAGCTGATGTTGCAAGCACTTGTCATGATGAAGATCCATTGAATGGAGAAGTTCTTCGAGATGCTTCCAAAGAAGTAAGTCTGCTTTCTGCTTCAGAGGTCCGTGATCATGTTTTTGGTTTCAGCAGTGACAAATTGGCTCCTAGTTGTCAAATCAATGCAATTGGTGACCAATCAGATGAACCCAGTGGCCAAATCCCGAAGCATTTAGCAGAATCAATTGTAAATTGCAATATGGTTTCTTCAGTTTCTGTATCTGAATCACTGAAAGAATCACCTAAAGGCACTGAAGTCGAAACAATGCTTCGAAATAAGTTCCTCCGAGCATTTAGTAAACATGAGGAATCTAAGTCAAGTTCCACTCAAGTAGAGCATGAAAGCCAGTTGGAAAAGCAAAGAAATATGGGGCTTTGGTTCTTAATCTATAAGCACATGGTATCAGGCAGTGCGAAGCTGCTTGATGAAGAAGCAGGCAAGGAAGAACAAGGGAGTGATGTCAACACACCATCTGAAACGAATAATTCTTTTTCTCTTCAAGGTTTCTTTGTCACAGATCATGATACGGATATGCAGAATCATGCAGCAGGCAACCTAAAGACAGAACTCCAGGTCCAGCAGATTGAAGCTATAAAAATGGTTGAAGAAGCAATCGATGAAATCCAGTTCCCAGATAATCAAGATGACTTGCCTGATGATCAATCAGTCACTAGTGACATAATTCCAGATCAGGAGCACCTTGAAAAGCAACCTGGTGAAGGAGGGCAATTTTTCATCTCAACTTCCAATGGTAGTACCAAAAACAGCTATGGAGAATCCAACAGTAAAAAAGTGGAGCAAAGTTTCACAGTGGATCCAAAAGAACCATTCGTGGATTCTGTCCATAATGCCACTGCAGAAAAAGAAAAAACAGCATTCAAGGAAGGAAATAAACCTAAACTGCCTGCACAAAAAAACTGGGACAATCTGAAAAAGCTTATCCTTCTTAAGAGATTTGTCAAGGCATTGGAAAAGGTTAAACCATTCAATCCACGGGAGCCACGATTCTTGCCCTTGGACCCTGAAAAGGAGGCAGAAAAAGTTCAACTAAGGCATCAAGACAAGGAAGACAGGAAAAATGCTGATGAATGGATGCTTGATTATGCACTTCAAAGTGTTGTTGCTAAACTAACTCCAGCTCGGAAAAGAAAAGTGCAGTTGCTTGTAGAAGCATTTGAGACAGTGATTCCTATTATTGGAAGCTGAAAGTGGTTAAAAATCAGTTGTAAAAGCTGCTATGGATGCAAAATCGATCAAGTCTGATGTCAATTTGAAAGGTATAACTAAATCACTAAATTCATATAAATAGAAGAATAGAGCATCAAAAACTAAGATCAATGATGGATTCAAAAAATTCAACATGTTGATTGAACAGGTGTAGATATGATGACAAGAAGCTAGCATTTGATGCTCATTGCAATGACCCTACAGTATCAAAATGTCAGCAGAATCATCATTTCATTTTGGGAAGTAGAACTCAAGCAGATAGATGCACGTAAAAAAATTCAAAGGAGATAGTAAAGGTAAATAGATTAAAAGCTGTTTAGTCGATTTTGGAGGTTTTGAGTACTTAATGGATAATGATAGAAGTTCTATAGCATACAAAAAGATGTATCCTGTTTGGTGTATTTTATGTGTTATTCATTCTCAGTGAATTTTAAACGGTGCAAATACAAAATATAAAAAATAAAATACCATATAATCTAGAAAACAGGCTCATGTTTCTATATGTTTTTTATGACAACATTCCGTCAAACTCTTGTTAAATAGTAATGTTTTGCAGCAGCTATGTCCAAAAAGTGCATTGAGCTATGAGGATTATATTGGCAACTCAAGTGCTATATTTTTCATACATTTTGAAGCGCAACAGACAAATAAAAGAAAAAAAAAATACTCTGTTATTCTTTTCCACCAAAGACAAATGTATACGAAAGCAGCCTTAAGACATTCATAAGCATTACTAAAGGACAACTACATTTATTTATTACTTTTTTTTCAAAGAAGATAAAACTTTCATTGATGAATCTAAGGTCTGAGAATTAGTTAACAAAGTAAAAACAAACTAGCAGGGGAAGGGACTTTCCGCATAAAAATTACAAATACTTCCATCTACGATCTCTTAGCGGGGAAAATCCGATTTGGTTTGGCATAAAATCCAATGAGCTAGTAAACCAAGTTAATTTAGCAATGCATCCACCCGTAAAAGACAACTCTTCACTTTTGCGAATATAGCATTACAAACAAACGAAAGAACGTAGAGATCAAGCAAAAATGTACAATCAAGCATTTGTGAAGTTTTTCTAAGCAAAACAATATAACTATTAACCATTAAGAAAATTGCCAATAAAATAATAAAAAAAAAGGTGCACTGAGCAAGCACTTTGCTAATAAAGTTTGAGGATAATGTAAGCAATTGGTCATTTCTCCATAGATACTTATCTAAATTAAACAATCTCTTGAACAACTGCTCACTACAGACTCATTAAAATTCATCTCAAGCTAGCACTTCAGAGTAGTAGTCTAGTGATCAAATAATTGCCGCGTTACAGATACACATAGTACAAAACCAAACTCATCATTTCACTTCCAACCCAAAATAAAAAGATAACGAATCTATATGATCCATTATGAGCGACCAACTTGAGTGATTATGAAATTGAAAAAAAAAAAGAATTAGTAACCAGAAAGCAGAACTGCAAAATCAAGCCAGCTTTTCATAGACAGCTTTAATTGTTGGCAGTAGTCGGTTTGTCCCCCATCGAGAAAAGAAAAAAAAAAAGAGAATGAAATATAAAGTTGAAGGGGGAAAGGACAAAATGGCTAAGGTCATTTTGTCAAGAAGCCAATCATTTAAAAGAACGTCAATAATGTTGAAGTCTAACATTCATTTTAAAGAAGCCCAAGAAAAAATTGTCCATGAAATCCATAAAAATCCAACATGATATCAATACCCCAACAGGTCAAAGATTCTAGCAAAATCAAATCCAAGTGATAATACCTATGAGAAAGCATATTGCACTTGAAAAATGAAATGGGTCATGCATCAAAAAGGCCCAATTGTTAAATGGACTGTGGATTAATTTGAAGTTGATCCTCTGAGCTCAACGAAGAGTCAAGATCAGTGATTGTGGCAAAAATGTACAACTGGATCCTCTGAGCCAAAAAAAGTTAAGATTCAGTCAACAAGCTGAAGACTGAAGTTGGGCCGAAGTCGAGTCCATAAGTCTGAAGCAAAAAAGTTCAAGTGACAACTGTGCTTCAAAAAAGAAAAAAATGTGAAGCTCAGTCCAGTTGTACTTGAGGGGGGAGTGTTGGCGGTAGTGAGTTTGTCGCACATCGAGAAAAGAAAGAAAAAGAGAATGAAATATAAAGTTGAAGGGAGAAAGGAGACCATTTTGTTAAGAAGTCCATCATTTAAAAGAAGCCCATGATATGGAAATCCAACACTTATTTTAAAGAAGTCCAAGAAGAAAATTATCCATAAAATCCATAAAAATTCAATATTAATGGCAGCACAAACTTTATAAATTAAAAACAATCAGTAAAGACAAAAAAACACTTTATTTGATAAAATAAGTAGTATCCGAGCTAGTGACATTTAAAATAACTTATTTTAAAAAAATTCTAATATTATTTATTACATTCATATATTAGCATATTTTATATATATAATATTTTAGCAGCATAATGGTAACATCCAAAATCTAAAAGTTGCCTGTAAACTACCAATATCCAAATCCAAATCCTAATCTTAAGTCTAGTTGACCCTCTTTATCATATATGAGTTATTAAAATGACGTATTCTATTTAAATTTATATTTGCACTTGCACAGTTTAGTCAAATTTTCAAACAATTGTTCATCTATGGGAAATTGATGATATTTTGTATCATCAGCTGATTCTGCCTCCGCATCAGTTCCCTTTGTAGTTTGTGCAATGATCTCCATCTTCTAAGGCTAAGTTTAAAAGGCCAGTATTTCATACAAAAACAAAAAGGAACGAGGCTTTATTATATAGGATGTCTAATACAAACTCCATAAATAACTGGGCAATACAGGTTCCAACAAAAAGCCGAAGTCCAACACAAGCTGCAAAATAAAAGCTTTTCACGACAGCTTTGTGCTTTTACACAGCAACAGTCCCTCTCTCTCCATGCATGATAAGAACATAGAAGAATAGCTTACATGAAAGGACGTTAAATTGCAGCAAACTACAGGAATTCTATCGATGCTTAACTGAGTTCTGACTACAATGAAGGTAAAAGAGCATAAGGAAAATACTAAATGAGACATACACTGATCCACTCCCCACCCTTTCTCATCCATGTCCAGTAGCAAATGGCAAACTACAACTACTTAACAAGTCTAAAATTGATATACTTAATTCATCACGGTAGGGGATAGGTAACAAAAAAGTAGTAACATGGGAAAAAAATGCACATGAGATACAAAAATAAGAGCTCACAAAATTCTCTGCCAAAAGCTTAATACATAAACATTTGAAAATTTTCAGCCTCCAGACAGATAAACAGGCAATAAAAACTGCATTTCGCATTCACCAAATGAGTTTTAGAATTAATGTAACATTGACAAAATCAGATAATTTTGAATACAACACAGATCTAACCATTTACTGAAGAGAATCGTGAAATTTCTAAAAATGAATCACATTGCACAAAAGCTATACATCAAGGGCGGTACATACCTACAGTCTATAAAGCCACTTAACAAGCAAATAAAAGTAAGGACTAAATTGGCACTTAAATAACGCAAACTGCGAAGCACAAATTCAAGAGGCAAAACATAAACAATAATAATGAATACGATAAATTAAGCAAGATGAACGAGGACAGAATCACTTAAAGTTGTAACAGCATCATATTCACAATAGACCAATCCTAAATATTTTAATACGTAACAGAATATGATTATTAAATCAAGGTGCAACTGCCACACAACTACACATTACCAACTTCGCAGTAGAGAAGCACAACCACCAAAATGTAACAAGCACTAGAAAGATAATAATTGAAACAAAGTAACAAAATAATGAGTCCTAAAATCACATGGGCTACACCATTATTTGCACTAATTCAGTGACAATCATTGTTAATCATGACCATTAGCATCAGAAAAACAGAAGGAGCATAGAATGAGAGTTGATATACTTCTTAGTAAAGTATATATTTTTTGAACTTTGTTGTAAATTTTATTGAATTGCAAAGCGTAAGCACCATTATTTGGGACACCTCATACAACAAATTAATACTTAGCATCAGCCTCTCATTCTTCATCGTCAGAGCTTCCCTCGTCACTACTATAATCACTACTATCATCATCATGATCAAGAATATCAATCTGGACATGCCGAACTTGTATTGTTTCCGGTGGCTTATGCAATCCCCGAGGAGCAACCGGCTGCAATTGTTGTTCCAACATCCTAGGCAGAGGAAGAGACTCCAATGGAGGCAATGGATCCCCAGGCTTCCACCCTGGTGGAGGTGGGGGTAAATCTGTTGGCAACACCACTGGCGTCCCAGGTTTCCACCCTGATGGAACTGTGATGTTGAGGGGAAGCAAGCCTTGTATGGAAGGGAAATTGGCAAGCGGATTCATCTCTGGCTGTGGCAATGGGGGAGGCTCAATGATTGCTTCAATGGTTTTCTCCTTAGTTTCGATCTTTTTAGGCAGCCCCACATCAAGGTCAGCAAAAACATACAACTGAGAAGCTCTCATTTGCTCTTCTTGTGGAGCAGGAGGAAGAGCCCCTCGAAGTGGAGCTTGTCCAGCACCTAATTCTGGTGGTGCAAAGGTAGTGTAACTTATCCGGTGTGCATAAGATAAAATATCAGACAACTCAAGCTGAGATGCAACAGTGGTATTGCTCACATCATCATCCTCATGAATATTCTCTGCTAATTTTGATTTAGCTCTTTTGGGACGGCGATAATCAGAGTAATCATCTACGAAGATATCTAGGACTCTTTCAGCTTCTTTTAGCTTATTGGCAAAGTTGAGAAGCGCAGAATCTTTTGACCCGATTTCCCTGGCAAGTCTTTGCTTGGCATCTTGAAGGTCGAGGATTTTCTGGAGCTCAGCCACTGCTTCAAAGAGTTGAGTTTGGAGGGAAGTAAAAAGAGAGAATTTCCTCAGTGGAAGTAGGAGTGGATTCAAGTGGAGGTGGAGCCATTGATTGGATTTGGAAGGACAGAAATGTAGGTAGCGATCCCCGAAAGGCAGAAAGCCAAAGGGCTTGGTTTGGAGAGACTATAAAGAACTTGGAGGCTAAGGAGGCCATCTGGAGAAGAAGAGTTTGGACTCTACGGAGAGGAGGGAGCAGAGAGAGAACAGCTGAGGATGTGGTAATTGTGGCATTATTTGGAGGAAGCTGTTGCTGCTGCTGTTGTTGGTGAGGTGGTGGTGGTTGTTGAGAGGATGATGAGGGAAATTTGGGAGGGGTAGGGTCTTGAAGAGAAGGTGAGTTTGGGTTTGTAAGGCCTAGCCTTGCTGGAGATTGTACTATTTGGTGTTGAAGCATTTTGGACTAATTTTAGGTTCTTCTATAAAACTTAAAAGACGATCCAGATTATTGTTTGCTGGTAACGCTGGGATCTGGAGGAAATAGTGCTGTGATCATGGCTGCTACCACCTGAAAATGGTGAAAGGAGATGATTGCATGAGTGGTTTTGTTACATGAAAATTTTCAAGTTCTAATTGAAAAGGGCCAAAATTGAAGGCCAATTTGACCTTTATTCCTTACAATCAGACTAAAATACTGACAATGAAAATTTGAATCATAAATGTTGGTCATGATAAAACCAAAATTGCAAAAACGGAGTAGTAAGCTACTAGAAAAGCAATATAACAAACAAATGTAAAACTGTAACGTAAAGCATTACCATTTAACTTCTCTTTTTTTATCATGACCAAATAGACCAACCAAATAAAGAATACCCATCGAGCATTACCCTTTAATTTGTTGCCCAAGAAATCTAAATAGCATCTGAGGCAGTAACTGCATACATAGTTGAACTGCCTAGAGCAATTTCAATCAAAGGATTTGGCGTTGAACATGACCAATTATAATAACCATTGCCAGTAGTACAGCCTCCAACAACCTCAACAACTATCCACAACCTTTATTAATCTTAGAAAAGAGAGAATTTAGAAGACTCGCCAAAAGAAATACTTAATGTCACTAACAGTTAGAATATCATGCTGACAACACCTTTGCTCAATAGAGAACTACCTCTGTGAGAGAAATTAACACAAACTGAAAATAAGCAATGGCATTTGCACTATTTAAAAAAAAAAAAGTTACAAACCAGCATTATAGTACTGAAACCAAGAAATAATTACATGAACTTGATAACAAGAAACTATCCTGGCCCCATAAGCAGTATACATAAGTCAATATTAAATAAAGAAAACGGAAGTCTGTAATAGAACTAAAACTTTTAACTCACTCGTAGCACTAGTGTTCTAACCTACCAAACACAACAACATCTCCATGAAACTCTGTGTTAGAGATTTAATCATATTACT
The DNA here is from genome assembly GCA_947685225.1 of Garcia nutans. Classification (NCBI taxonomy): domain Eukaryota; kingdom Viridiplantae; phylum Streptophyta; class Magnoliopsida; order Malpighiales; family Euphorbiaceae; genus Garcia; species Garcia nutans. Next base: position 4,867,920 of record CANTUV010000024.1, on the reverse strand, counting down.
TGTATTTTTATTTTGGTCAATAATCATACTTCTTATTGCCAAAATTGAATCAGAACAAATCAAACAACTAGATCAACACCTACATTTACACTTTCACAGCAACAAACAAATGATGCCCTCCTAGCTATAAACAACTCAACCACTATTTTACGACCCGTCTCCTCAACCTACCACTCACCATTCCAGACAAACAACAAAAAAAAACCAAAATCATCCACACCATTTTTAAAACCAGATGCAGACCTTCAGAATAGCTAAAACAACCTGCAATATCATCAACATAGCACTTCATCAATCAGTATCTCCCCTGCACATTAAACCAGTCTTCAATCAGCCACAATATTCATTAATTCCATTCGTTCCATCTACCCTCACTCATCCAATCACCATCTCCACAGCTCCATCTGATTGTGTTTGCAATATTCCTACCAACTCTTTTACTATCAGCATTCTCATTTTGAAAAGCAACAGCATTTCTCTCCCTCCAAATCCAATAAACAACAGATAACATTGTTGTTCTTCTTATCTTAGCCAATCCACTTTTTCCTATTGCCATCATGGAGAACCAACTTACTTCTCTCCTCCATTGTAGCTTACCTCTTCTAATATCACATTTATTCAACAACTGCACCAAGATTCTCTAAGAGAAAGCCCAATCAAAGAAGAGATGGGCAACAGTTTCTGCAACACTTTTGCACAACCAGCACTTATCATCTCAACCATTTTCCATTTCAGTAGACTATCTTTAGTTGCTAGCATGTTGTTAATGGCTAACCAACCAATAAAGATTTGCCTTGGAATATGACCTCTCCCCCAAAATAAGTTTGAACCACCTGATCTTTTACTTTTTCTGCCTTAAAGAATCCCAAGCAGACTTCAGTGTATATACCATCTCCTGTTAAGCACCATTTAACAATATCAACTGCCCCATCCACAATTCTGAACTTTCTCACCTCTTGCCATGCCTGCTTTGTGACTTCATTCATTGGATCTGGAAGGTTCCAATCCCCCTGTCTCCATTTTCTCTCACCTTTGCATTTTTAGGGATGTCACCATCCAAAATGTTCAAATTAGAGAATTTATTTGTTAAGCTTAAGCCGTCCAGCCAAGGATCAAACCAAAAGTCTAGTTCGCCTAGCTTCAATTGGTAAACAAAAAACGGCTTTAACCTCCCTCTAATAGCCACAAGTTTCCTCCAACTCCAGCTGGCTTCCAGTGGCTTGGTAATACCCAAAACCCCAGTCTTTTTAACTTGTTTGCAATTATCTATTTAGCCCAAAGGGAAGATTTTTCACATAACAATTCATAAACTCGTTTACCAACTGCTGCAATATTCCAAATATTTAAGTCTTTAACACCTAACCCACCTTCTCTTTTTGGATTAAAAACCAAATCCCAAGTAACAATATTCTTTTTAGAACCTTCAGCTTTTCCAGACCGCAAAAAATTTCCACACCTTTTATCTATTTCATTTATTACTGCTTTAGGTAACACAAAAACACTACACCAAAATACCTGCATACTTCTCAAAATTGCATTAATCAATTGCAATCTACCAACATAAGATAGATTTTTCACAATCCAAGAATTTATTCTTGTTGTGATCTTCTCAATCAATACCTCACAATGCACTTTCTTCATCCTACTTGAAATCAGAGGCACCCCCAAGTATTTGACTGGTACAAACCCTCTCTAAATTGCAAATCACTCAAAATTCTGCCCTTCTCAATATCAGGCACTCCAGAAAAGAAAATGGAGCTTTTTCCCTCATTAATTTGCATACCTGACACTTCCTTCATATGCTTCAGTTGAGACATCAACCATTTAACAGGATAAATATCTCCCTGACAAAACAAGAATAAATCATCTGCAAAACATAGATGATTTATTTTAAGGTCCTTGTAGCCCTCATAATATTTAAACTCCCTTGGCAATCTAAAATTCAAACTTCTTGACAGGTATTCAATAGCAATGACAAAAATCAAAGGAGACGTTGGATCTCCTTGTCTAAGCAATTTTTTTCCAGGAAAGAATCCTTCAGTTGCTCCATTTATTAAAACAAAAAAATGAGGAGTCCTAATACACTCCATAATCCTATGCACCACCATCAAAGGAAATCTCAAACCCAATAGCATCTCTTCTATAAAATCCCATTGAATAGAATCATATGCCTTCCTCAAATCAACTTTAATGCACATATCTACTTTCCCCCCACTCTATGGTAATTCCACACCAATTCAAATGCCAGCAATATGTTATCTGTAATTCTCCTCCCTGGAATAAATGCTGACTGAGCAGGGTTTATAATTCTACTAAGCACCTTCCCTAGCTTCTTAGCAATTATCTTTGTTATTATTTTATAAACCACAGTGTAATAAACAATAGGTCTATAGTCAGCTAACTCAGCAGGATTTGGTATTTTAGGTAAAATTGTTAAAGCAATACAGTTGAACTGCTTCAACAACTTACCTGTGATAAAGAACTCCAAAATAGCATTAGTTAAATCCTCCCCAACAATATCCCATGATTTCTTTAAAAAAAACACTATTATACCCATCAATTCCTGGAGCTTTATCATTGCTTATAGACCATAGAGCCATTTTTTTAATCTCCTCCCTCTCAACAACTTTGCATAACAGAGTAGCTTCCTCTTCATTCACCAACTCTCCATTAAGAATCATATCAGCACAAGCACTCCTTCTATGAATATTATTTGTCCCAATTAGTTGTTTGTAAAACTCAACTATTGCTAGCTTAATCTCTTTATAATCATAAGTCACCATCCTATTAGGCAAAGTCAGACTAGAGATTCTGTTTCTAACTCTTCACTCTTTCACTTGGTTATGAAAAAACTTTGTGTTTGCATCACCAACTGCACCCAATTCACTCTAGACTTTTATTTATAAAAATCTTCCTCTTGCTGTAACAACAAATAAAAATGCTGCAATACACTCCTCTCTTTATCTTGTAAATCAGCATTATTAGGCTCTAACTGTAAAGAATTTTGAAGGGAATACAGCAAGGACCTACAATCCTCCACCCTCATAGAAATATCTAAAAAATCTTCTTTATTAAGCACCCTCACATCTCTTTTTAGCCTCTTCAATTTATTCCACAATCTAAACATTGCCCTGCCTTGAACATTAGTTATCCATGCACCCTTCACAATATCTGAAAACCTGGGGTTAGTAGTCCACATGTTGAAAAATCTAAAAATACTACCTTTATTCTCACCAACTCTCCTCAAGTGCACTGTTAATGGAGCATGATCAGATATACTAGCAGGCATAACCTCACCATCAGACCATCCAAAGAGCTCATTCCATTTATCATTAACCAAACTCCTATCAAGATGCCTTCGGATTCTGTTTTCTACATTTTGGTTATTAGTCCAAGTGAACCAAGGCCCTCTAAATCTAATATCCATCAACCCATCCTTAGCTAAACACTCTCTAAATAAAATCTTCACAGCCAGTTATTTCTAAATCTCCCCCTCCCACCCTTTCATGGCCACCAAGTATACAGTTAAAATCACCTTGAACCAACCAAGGTACATTCAAATTAATCCCAATCTCCCCAATTGTACGCCACGGTCTTTTCCTTTCAACACAATTATTGCTTCCATAAATATAGCCCAATAAAACTCCATATTCTCTATTACAATTTACAATGCACAATCTGATCAGCCACATAAACTATTTGTACCTATATTATAGTTGGATTATATAAAATCCAAATCCTACCTAGATAAGCAGATTGGTAGTTAGACTCTAAATTCCAGCCAGATAACCTTAAAGCCCTCATCACTCTCTCGTTATGACCCAATCTTACTCTAGTTTCAACTATTCCAATCATCCACAACTTCTTAGAAGCAATCAAATGACGTACTTCTGACTGCTTTCTAGGGTCATTAAGACCCCTACCCAATCATCCACCCCCACTTGGGGCTTTAGCAACTTTACAAGCACTCTACCCTCTCCAGTAACCCCAGCATAAGGGCTCCTCCCACTCTTAAGAACAAGATCCTGATTTTTACTAGCAGCAGCCCCCTTAGCTATCACAACTGCCTTATCCTTAGCCTTACTAACCATCATTCAATCATCACCCTTCTCATCATTGCTTTGGACTACCTTAACCCAAAAGTAATCCAGCGTTAGCAGAGTTCGTGTCTTCCATGGAAGCGTAGAGAACATTACGGCTAGCAGTAGCTCTCTCTCACACACAAGTACTTCTTTTCTCTCTGTATTGTTGAATCGATCCTAGCATATGTCTTCCCCGAAACCCAAAGTGTTTTGAAGGAAGGACCTTATACAATTGATAGAAGGCCCGTAAATCTTAGATAGTGGAAACTTAAATTGTAGATGGATCTAGAGAGCATTCAGAAACTACCAATTTGGATTCAATTACCCGGGTTACCTTCGAAATTTTGGTCTAAGGAGATGTTGAGTAGGATTGGGAGTGTGCTTGGGACTCTACTATTCACTAATGCTTATACAAGGAAAAAAATGAGGTTGGGTTATGCGAGGTTGTTGGTGGATATGGATCTAGCTAGTGGTTTTCTTGATCACATTGTGCTTGAAGATGAATTGGGAGAATAATTAATACAACAAGTAGTTTATCAGTGGAGAATTGCTATTTGTTTGAAATGTAAAAAAGTGGGTCATGATGATAAAGATTGCCTAATGGCTAAAGTTAAAAGGGTTTGGCGAGAAAAGAAGAATGATGGGGAGAAGTTTGTGCTTGTGAGGGAGGAAGATAAATCTCAAAGAGATAAAGCTGAATGTTCTGGAGTTTAGGTAAAATGGTGTTCTAGCTGAGAAGCATCTTTGTGCTAATCCTATTGAGGTTAGTATAGAGGGGAAAAATGTTTCTTCTAAAAAATGAAACAGAGAAATATAAAGAGCAAAAAAAGTTAACTTATTAACATAATAAAAAAAAAGATACGTAACAGGTATTAAGAGGGTGTTTTTCAAAACTTAAAAGCTGGTCAAAACTGATTATAAGCAGTTTTTAGATTATAAGTTGTTTATTTAAGTGTTTCTGAAAACTTAAATAGTAGATTATAATTTGATTTTAATCAGTTTTTTAAAAGTTATATTTTGCTACTTTTTTTAAGCACTTATTTTTTAAGCAGTTTTGACCAAGTAAAAGATCATAGTATCCCTACCTAATCTTCAATATTTCAAATTTGCTCACCTAATACATTTTAGTTCCCATCAAAATTCTTTTACGTTTCTTCTTAAATAAATTTTATTATTATTATTATTATTATTATTATTATTATTGCAAAATAAATTTTGAATTGACATTTAAAAAATTATTTTTATACAATAAATAAACTCAGGGACAGTTTGGTCATTTTGACAGTTTCTGCAATTAAAAACTGATTATAAGCTGATTTTACAGAAACACTTAACTGATTATAAACTGATTATCAGCTGATTATTAACTAGTTTACAGAAATGTTTAACTGCTTATTTTTAATCTGATTATAATTTAAAAATCACTTATTCACAATAAGCTGAAAAGCTTCAGTTTTGAGAAACACCCTCTAACAAAGGTCCTCCATTCATAGAATATGTCTCTAAAGCACATATATATAACACAACGTATATCCCATTTCTAACAATCGGGCATGTTGTTGTCTGGCAAGAGAATGAATTTTAATATTTTAAAAAGAAGAAAGGGGAAAAGGAACAAAAATATGTGACCCCACAAATACCCATTTATATGCTGTTGCATCACTCTTTTACCCCACTTGTTCTTTATCAAATAAATTCTAAGTTATGAGCATTGATTATTATGCACGATAGTATAATCGAGCGTGCAAGAGACTGTTATTTAGTACAATTGAGCATGCAAGAGACTGTTGTTTTTTGCTTAATAAAAGTGGCTTATCACTAGAAATATTTCTTTTTAAACATCCTAAATTTATTTATGTTTTCTTAAGAAATTAATTTCATTTTGTAATTAATATACTTAAAAATGAAATTATTAATATTACGCCTTTTTTTAATATAATTACGAAGTCAATTTTATTAACCCCTTACATCCAATCTAGAACCTTGATACAATGTTTGAAAAACCCAAAACCCACAAAACCACTAAGCAAAACCTATGTACACCTTGAAACAAGCAGAATGAGTGAACCAGCAAGCAGGCCATAATACAGAATTAAAACTAATAAACCAATAGACCAACATATTACACTAAGCAGGCCATTATGCACACATAGACCGACAAACCAGTAACCATGAGCCAGACCAATAGGAGTAGCAGAAGCAAACCAGCAGGTCAAAATTATTATGCATATTCAATAAATTATTTTGATACTACTCGTTAAAATGACAGTAAATTAAAATTAAAACTTAGCATCAAGCTTAGGTCCCATTTTTCACCAAAAAGAAAATTTTAATAAATTATTTTTTATATGTTAATCAAATAATTGAAAAGTTTGTGGTATCTTGTGAGCTATTTTCTCTTTTTTTTGGCAAGTTTAATTTATATATCTAATGAATATAATCCAAGAAAACAAAATCCAAACAAGCATTCATAATCATTTTCACAAATTACCATAAAGAAGCAAAAAACTGATCCAAAAGTAAATGATTTGCGAGGTTGCTGTGACGGCTAGCGACCAATGACCACTGACGAGGCTGCTCACCTGCTTCTGTCGGCTGTTGCTGGCTTTTGCTACTACTGGTTGTGGCTGTTGTTGATCGAAGGTGATGCTGTTGGATAGGAAAGTCAAGGACAGAAGAGAGGGATCGGCCGGTGTTGAGAAATGAGAGGCAGAGAGGGTGTATTAGGTTTTTAGTAAATTGGAAATGCCAATAACATAAAATGGACTATTTTAAAATACTTCGGTTAACGGTTACCCTGCCAGTCGAAATCGATTATTCATTAACCGAATTGATAACTGAAATTCTTAATACATATAATCGAACCAACCGATCTATATATTATCGGTTAATTGAACCGATAATTTTGGTCAGTTAACTAAGTTATGCCTACCCCTAACTTCAAGTGAAAAAATATATGCAGTCTTTATATGTTGTTTATATAATATCCCTAATGATACCCTAGAAGTTTTGAAAATATTAATTATTGAAATTGAATTAAAAGATTTTGAGTATATATTTAATTAAGAAAGGAAAAAGGGGAATAAGAGGAGATGTGTATATGTTGTATATATGAGGATATATACAATATATACAAGTCAATGGGTTTAATTTGGTCAAAAGATATTTTAGTATTTAAATGGATTTATTTAAGTTAGTGGAAGATGATGTAATTGGATTTATTATTATATTGTTAAATTGCTTGGTGGAGAGTGATTTGAGGAGAGAGTGTTTGGTTAAAAGAGGTTGACTTTCTTCTTCTTTGCATTTTCTTCTTCTTCTTTCTTCTTTGCCCGGTCATCACCACCATCTTCAAGAGGGAGAGATTTTGTTACTTTCAAACTCAAGGAATTGAAGGATTTCAAGAGATCAAGTTGGAGTTTTAAGGATTTTATTCACTTTTGGTAAGTTTTCAACTTGTTTCTTTGTTTTCTTTTGAGTTTGAGTTTTTGGGTTTGTTGGAATAGTTGTTGTAGATGTGTTTATGGTTGTTTTAGTATATTTGAGGTTGTGTTGTTTTGTTAACTTTGATTATGGGGTTGGATTGAAGAGAAAAGGATTAAGTTTGGTGAAAGAAACAAGAGTTGTGGGTGTTGTGATCTTGAGTTGTGTTATATGGTTGTGATTGTGTTTTGATGATTGTAATTGAATTGTTTTAAGGTTTACTCAAGTATTATATGGTATTTTGATGTTTTTGGTTGAGTTTGTGTAGTGTTGATAAGGTTATTGAAAGGTGTTTGTTGGATGTGGCATTTTGGTGTCGATTTCAGAGTTTTGGCCTGACACGCCCATTAACACGGCCTTGTCTTTGGGCATGTCGTTGGTTTTATTTTCTGGTTGGTGACACGTCCAGTGACATGCTCATGTCACTGAGTGTGTCACAGTTTCTGTGTTGTAGTAGATTGACACGTCCAGTGACATGCCCATGTCACTGAGCGTGTCATAGCTACTGTGTTGTTGGAATATTGACACGTCCAGTGACACGCCCATGTCATTGAGCGTGTCATAGCTTCTGTGTTAGGAAAGAATTGACACGTGCAGTGACACACCCATGTCACTGAGCGTGTCAAAACTTATGTGTTGTGGGTTTAGGGCACGGTCAGGGACACGTCCGTGTTGTTGAGCGTGTCAAGTGTATAGTTTGCCCTAGATAGTTTTTATTCTTGTATTCTTATGTGTAATCACCGTTGGATTAGGTTTTGAAGAGAATTAAGTTACCCTAGCCAAGGTTTGAGGGATATCTTGAAAGAGAAAGTTGATAGAGTGGTGTTGTTGCTTTAAGTGGTAAGTACAAACTTTGAATGATTGCATATATTTACATGACATTGGGACTTAACACATTTAGTTGAGAAATGTGTTAAGTTAATTGATATATTGTTGATGAATGAGTTATATGTTATGATATACATGATGTGAATTATGTTGATGTATCAATGCAATTGAGTAATGTAGTGTATATGAAAAGAAATATGGAATAATGTGGTAAGACATGTGAAATCATAATGTAACAAATTGATATTGATACAAAAGAGAAGAATGAGAAAGGTGAGAAAAATGATGATATAATAAGGCAATGTGCCTAATTTGATTATGAGAAATGAAATGAGAAGTGAAATTATAAAAGTATTTGATAATGAGATAATTGAATAAATTGTGTGCCTAGTATATTATTCAATTTTCAGAGTTCTGAATTCGGAGGTATGCCTATGAATTGCTGGACAGGTGAAAAGACCGGGTCTTAAGTCGAGCCCAGCTAATAAATGTGATGTTTTTGGGGTGAAAAGACTGAGTCATAAACCTCAAAAACTGTAACAGTTTAGCTGGGTTGAGGACCAAGATACTGGGGTCTAAGAGTCTAGGCAGGTTTAGATCCAAGAGACTGGGGCTGTTACATTATCCATGGATATATATTACCTATGGGGCTAGACACAAAATGTCATTATGGACCAAAGTAGTAATTCTAAACTTTGAATAGCATATTAGATCCTTTTTGGGCCTATGTTTGTCTTTGCTTAAATGTAAATTATGAGATGTGATGCAAATTATTAATATGTTGAGTTATAATGTAATGAGTTGATATATTCATATGTATTGTGCATTAGCATCGCATTGATCTATATTGAATCAAAGTTTATACCATTAAGCTTTTTGTTTAGCGCGATTGTGGTTCATCGCGTAGGTGACAGGGTAGATCCGGTTGTGCTGGAGAGCTCATCTAGACTGAGTTGAGTCTATGCTTGAGTTTGTGAGAGCAGTGTTGAGTTGTGGACATCAAGATCAGAGACAAACTGCCAGCATGTATAAATTTCATATTTTTGTACTTAGTGATTTTGATGTAACCATATGTATACTCCGCTGTATTTTCCGCTGCTTACTAAACTAATGTTTTGGATAAACTTTTGGGGTAATAAAGATATATGAATATGTATTTTAGTAAGGAATGTTTTATCTATTATTTTCTATAATATACAATTAAACATTTTAAGTTTACTTAGATTGATTTACAATGATTTGATGATAAAGTTTTAAAAATTGGTTTGTTTAAAATGGACGGTGACACTCTTGTATCCGATATACGTATATTACATATGAGGGTGTATGTGGTGTACGTATATGGGGTACGGGGGTGTTACAATTTATATATGTTATATACATGTTGTGTATATATTGACTTTCAAGTGAAAAAAAATATAAAACTTTATACATAGTTTAATTATAGTATATATGTCGCGTACATATTGTGTATACATTGACTTTCAAGAGATAAAATATGCATAAATTTTATATGTTAACTAATTAAATATATATATATATATATATATTATGTGCATGTTGACTTTCAACACGTAAAATATATATAGACTTTATATGTTATTTAATTATATTATATATAATGTGTATATATTGCATATATATTAACTTTCAAAAGGTAAAATATGTAGAGAATTTATATGTCACTTAATTATATTGTATATATCATATACATATTACGTATGCATTGTTAATTTAACATATATATCACTTATATGTCACAAAAAATATAAACACAATTTAATAAAAATTAAATAAATACAATTCAAACAAAAGTACATACTCATTCAAGAAGGACAAATTAAAAAATAATAGAAAAAATTTATAAAAAAAAATTCTTTTGAAGCATTTGTAGAATATATAAAATGCATTAAAGTTGAAAAATACAAAACTTTAATATTGCAGTTGAAGTCTTCAAGAACAATAAAATAAAAATAAACTAAAAATAAGCCAATTTAATGCACCAAATACAACTCATTTACTTTGTCAAGTGGAGTTTCATTCTCATTTTGTATAAGAAAAAAAAGAGTATGAAAATTCAATATAAAGCAATGAAATAACTCATGGATCCTTTATCTATTGGTGCTAGTGGCACAAAAAGGAAGAAAAAAGGTTATTTTTTTTAAAAAAAATACTTAATAAACATAGAACTGAAAATATAAAAAAATTATAAAAGAAAAAAATAATAAGAACACTAAAAATGAAAATATTGCACATGGGGGCGACGATGAAACCGGCGTGATATAAATTTAATTTGTTTTTATTAGCTTATGTTTAGTTGTTATTTTTTTTATATATATTAAGAGTTACCACCAATTAATTATAAAATTTTATTGGACTCTTAAAAATGATCTGCGTTTTTAAGCTCGGGCATTAATTACGTGTAGGGAAGAAAAAATACCCTACAATATCCAAATTTGATGCTATAATTATTGTGATATTTTATTATCTATTTTTGTGGGATAAATTATATACACTACCTGAATATAAATCTTAATTGTTTTTCTTTTCTTTTATTATTCTTATTTTTTGATTTTTTATATCTACTATCTAGATATAAATATTTTTTAATTAAATTTTATTATTTTTAATGATCTTATTACTTTTGTAAGCTCATATTTTAATTATTAGTTAATTATTTAATTATTATATTTACTACCTGAATATAAAAATTTTATACTATTAAATGGCTTAATAGTTATTAAATTATTAAATGGCTTATTATTTTTTAAATTACGTTTACTTTCTGGACACGACTGTCATAGTATGTTTTCTTATTTTCAATTATTCTTGTGTTTCAATTATTGTATTCACTATTTCAATATAATTTTTTTAATAAATTTTTCTTATTTGATTTTATTATTTTTAATGGCTTTATTACTCGCATGGGTATATTTTTATTTATTAATTGATAACTTAATTCTTATATTCACTATCTGAATATAAAAATTTTATATTATTAAATGGCCTAATGTTTGTTAAATTTATTATAATTATTTTACATCATATTAACTCCCTGAATATAATTATTTTAGTTATTCATTTTAATTAAATATCTTTTTATATTTTTGCAATTCATTAATATAATTTTTTTAAAAAAAGATTTTTCAATTAAAGTGGACTTTAATTCGAAACTTGATTTCTAATACCTATGTATCCGCTTGAAGGAATCAAACTCCTTGTAGTTCGAAGTATTTATTTTGTTGTTATTGTTATTATTATTATTATTATTATTATCTATTTTTATGTTAATACTTTTACAAATTACCTCTTAATTTATTTTTTTGATATATTATTTTTAATAATTATATTCAATTTCCGGATATAACTTTTTAAATATATTTATTTTATTGTATTTTATAATTATTATTATTTTTATATTTAAAAATTATTTTTATTCTGTTTTTATTCTTAATAATTATATCCATTATTAGCTTTATACATTTGGTATCGTTTACACATTTATCTAAATAGAATTTTTTATTGGTTATGATATTTACTATTAGAATATAATATTTTTTTATTTTAATATGACATTCGTCATGTTATTCTCAAGTTATTAACCAATTAATTAAGATAAAAACATATTTATCACGAATGATTAAGAAAATAAACAAAATATTAAAATGAATGGGTACCACTCGTTGTGAAAATTGTATTATTTTCCATCAATAATATATACAGTATGAATAATTGTATAAATAGTTATATCAGAAAAAATTCAAAAAAAATAGTTGGGTCATAATGGAAACGCTTAAATATTAAATCTTTCCTTACAAAATTTTTTTCTAGATATATAATTAATAGCACAATATATCATCATAACTATACCTGACAATAGTTATTAAATAAAACTTAATATGTAGAAAAATAGACAAGTAAATAAATAAAACACATGTATTTAGCCAAAATCTCAATAAATATTAATATTAAAATTACAATAGAAAAATCAAGATTCATAAATATTTATCTGATTGTGTAAGCTTTACTTGCTAAATTGATAATTTTTTGTTATTTAATGTTCTGATTTATAAATTTTACTAAATACACCTACTGTACTTAATAAAACTTAAAATTTCTACAATTTCCTCTACCAGAAAATTTATTTTTCAAATCTTCTATCTCTCTTCCACTCTCTCTTCTTCCTCCCCCTCTCGTCTTCACTCTCTCTCCTATATACTACTCTATCTTTTCAATGGACGGTGGTAATCAATTTAATTCAATGGTTTAGATTCAACTAGTATATTCTATGAATTATTTTATGGCATATTCTATGAATATTTTATGGTATATTATAAAAATATTCTATGGTATAGTCTATGGATATATTATGAAATATTCTAGAGAATATTACAAAGCTAAACCTCCCATTTTGATTAGGTTACATGCACAAAATTCAAGTTTTCTATTTTTCTCTATGAAGAGACTAACTTTTTCTTCTCTGTTTTTTTTTCTTTTATATGTTTTTTTTTGTTTGAATTTTTCTTTTATTTCTATTCTTCTATATTTTCCTCTATTTATAGAGGAAGTAGTTTCCATTTTTATGTGTTTAATATTATTATTTAGATATATATATATTAAAATATTAATTATATATTTATGTAAAAATTGGTTTACTACAGAAAATAAAACCTAAAATAAAATATTTGTTGTAATTTCCTCTATTTATATATATTTACCAAATTAGAAAAATATTAAGTTTATTAAAATTTTTTACTAGCTCCATATAATATATACATATAATTTATTATTAATATTATGAATTTATTATATATTAAATTCAGACATAATAACTTTAGTTTATTATTGGATTATCATAAATTTATTATATATTTTTGAAAATAATAAAAAATTTCCTAATAAAAAATTGTAAAAATATGGTGACAAACGTAATTTTCTCAATAATTTTTTAAAATTGAGTTTTTTTTAATTCTTTTTTCTATTCATTGCATTATAGCTCACTATATATTATTTGTTAATTAATTATATAATGATATTTTTTGATTTAGGACTTGATATTTCTAATCATTTGTATTATAGCATAAAAATGAAAAATAATAAGAACATTTTAAAAAATAATTAAATTCATAAAACATAAAAATACAAAAATAAAAGAATATTATAGCAAAAATAAAAACAAATATAGCTATAGAAGTTTACAACAAATCTTTTGAAAACTGTTTCAAAATTTTACGTAATGAAAAGGGAGAAACCATTCTCTAAACAACATAATAAATGGGGCATTACAACCAATATAAAATTACAAATAACAATTGAAATATTAAAAATTAAATTTTTTTTTTTTAAAAAGTTAATTTGATTAAGAAAATGAATTCACTCTCGATTTCATTAATGATAATTTGATTGCCACTATTTGTACTAAAAAAATATAATTATATATGAAATAAGATTATTCTACTTAAATTCATGTATTGTATTGTTTAAAATTTAGAATCAAGTATTAAATTTTGAATTAAACAAAAATTTCCTTTAAAAAAAGTCTTAATTAAACAAGAGAGTAGGCTTGACTAGAAAAGATAAAAATAAAAAAGAAAATGAATGAATCTAGAGAAAAGAAGATTCCACATGATCCGCATAATAAAAGTAAATTGGAGCTCCGATTTAATATTAATTTTCTACCACCCAAAAAAGAAGTTTCTTCTTCTAGTTTTTATAAAAGTCAAAATTTTAAAAAAAAATCCTACCAAGAAAAGAAAAAGAAACTCCTTGACGCCCAAGCCAATAGCCAATAGCCGCCCAATAGCCGCCCGGCCATACCCATCTCTATAAATATTTACGCAGTCATGAAAAAAGAATCAATTCAATTCAATGGCCCGTCTTCAATACTATTTCTTTCCAACAGATTTCTTCTATCCTCGTCCTCCTCCGTCAACTACAGCTGCCGCCAGAGACACCGTTAAGCCACCGCCAGTTTTTGACAAGAAAACCCAAAACATAGACGAAGAAGAAGAAGACGCGAAAAAGCCCAACAAATTTTCTCACCTGAAACTCTCTGCTTCTACTATGCTTCCCAGCTCCTCTTCTTCACGTATTACTGATAAAAAATCCGATTGCTCAACTGCAAATTACTCGGATTCTACTGTTAATCATTATAAATCATAAATTACTCTCTGTACAACAAGGCTTTGCTTAAAATTTTCAATTTTATTAATTACTTTTATTGTCAATTGTGATAAAAAATTTATTTTCTTTTTCTCTTCAATTTTTTTAAAATTATCATCTATCTTTGTATGCTAAATCAGTAGTCATATCATTGTCTCATTCTCGTCTTGCTATGCTACTTGTTCTATTTTTTTAAAAATAATTATAAAATATTTATTTGATATTTATTTAATAAATTCTAATAGAATTAAGATTTTTTATTTGATATTCATATTAACTGTTTTTATTTATAGTTTTAATAAAATTATAATATTATATTTGATATTGATAATTATTATATTTATTTGAAGTGTTTATCGTTATAATATTTTATTTGATATTAATAATAATTAATTATTTATATATTATATAAAAAAATATAAAAAAAACTCTTATGCTATTATTCTCAGTTACTGCAATATTGTTCAATCCACGTATGTGTAAGGTGTCATATTTTTTTTTTATATTTTTGATAATTTTTTATTATATTTTATTTGGTATATTAGTTAGTTTTTTATTTTTTTATTTAATCATCATATTTGCAATTATAATAAAAATTATTATTATTTAATATCTATTTTTGTATTGTATTTTCTTTTTTTTAAACAATATAATAATTATGTACATCACATTCTATTTGATGCTCATCCAAATCCCTAAAATACTGTAATCGAAATCCATCATTTCATTTCACCCACCTAAGATAATAAATATGATATATTTATTCTATCTTGCAATTGTATAAAGATAATCCACCATTTTTTTTTACATAATAAAGATAAAAATAAAAACACAAAAAAAGAGACAAATTATATATAGATAGTGGTCCACGAGTGAATTTCAATTAAAACTAAAATTTTCAAAAATAAATAAAATAAAAACGATCATATATTAATTCCATTTTGTGGAAATAAAAAATGATATTTTAGTAAAGCTTCAACTGCTCATTATCAATTTTGAAATTGAGATTGTGAATATAATATAGATTATATATATTTACACAAATATAATATAAAAAGTATAAACATTTTCTTCTTTTTAATTTTACAACGCATTAGCATGTATCACAAATTAATTTTCATAGACGTCCATATATAGTTAATAATATATTAAACTTTCTTGTTCCATTATAATAGTACATATATATATATATATATATATGTGCAAGTGTTTACAGCTACAACCTGCCAGAAATTTTTGGATAGATTTTTGGCTGCAGCAACCATAAAATTGAATTTTAAAGAAGCCAAATTTCTTTTAAATACGTAATATTATTAGCAAATACTGCATTTTGAACAAGTGCAATTATTATTATTTATTTAATTGCATATATTTTTTATATTATACTGAATTTTCTTATAATATTTTTAACATTGCATATGTGATGTAATTAATTTTCCTTTTTTTTATCATCTTTTACTAAATATATATATATATATATTAACATATTTGAACTATTATCATTGATTTTTAAAAAGTCACCTCATCAACTTTCAAATCCAATAAAAAGAAGTTATAAAACAAATGATAGAGTAAAAAAAAAACTATAAAAGAACAGTATAATGCTCATATTGTGGAATTAAAAGCATATTAATCTTAACAAAATAGCAATTAAAGGAAACAATAAAACAATAAATAGAAAGGGAACTGAAAATAATAAATAACGATTGGTTGAAACTTCAGGTAATAAAAGCAAAAATGACATGACTTAGATTTTTTTATGTAGACTTTTTAGAGTAGGAAATTAATAAACAAATTGAATGAAGTATTTGGTAAGAGCTTTTATTTATAGTGTGTTTGATATATTATTAGGAATGTATTTTATAGAGATATATTACTATGATTATATTATATCAAAAAATATTATATTATCGTATTTGAAAAATATAATAAAATATCAAAAAAAATATTGATAAAAATATTATGTTATAATTCAATTTTACTGAAAAAATGTGAATAATACATAAACTACAATTATAATGTATTTTTCTTATTTTGTCATATTCTAAAATATGATTGTTTTTTGATATGTGACCCTTTAATTCTCTTTTTCAATGAAATATTTTTCCTTACTCTCCCTATATAAAATACTTAACCAATTAGTTGGTAAAGTTTAATGAGTTCAATATTTTATATTACATGAATTATTTATAAATAAACATGATAGTGTTGGTCAAAATAAATTATATAGTCAACTTTCTCAGAATTTTGGTACAACCAAACGCACTATTAGAGAAATACTATAGTTTACTTTGGCTTTCATAATTAGATTTTACGCCATTTAATATAATCAAATGAATTTTTTACTCTCACAGTATTATGGCATGTAGGGGCAGAACCAAGGGAGCATGGAGGGTCATTTGCCCCATTGGTTCCCTTATATATATTATATATATACATATATGTTTATATGTGTATATGCATTTATTTTTTTAAAATTTATTTTTAAATATTAATTACTTTAAAATTTTGAAATTAGTTTTTAATTTATTGTTTTGACAAATTTATTGAGTATTATAACTACTTATAATTATTGTTTAATTTAAAGTTTAATTTATAGGTTTTAGTTAATTATTTTGGTAATTAGGTTAATTATTTTGAAATTTGATTATGAATTAGAATTTGGAGTTTTTATGAATAGATAAATTATTTTAGAATTTGATTATGATATGAATTGAAATTTTAAGATATTATGATTAGGTTATTATAACTCCTTCTTGGATTGTGGTTCGGGTTCTTCTCTAGTTGATTTTGTCACCTGCAAGACAAGAGATTAGAGGACCTGGCTCCTGTGGGGAGATTTTGATGCCTAAGTCAGTAGTTGATGGATCTCTTAATAAAAATGAGATTGATTAATTGAGAAAAAGATATATTTATCTGTGGGGATCTACCTTTATTTATAGTTGGGAGATAGGGGACAGCATCTGTATGTGTCAACGGATTTTTCGGATATGTTGACGTCGTAGGTTTTTTGTGTCATAATCTTGTCGACTAAATCCAGGGCTTAAATGTGCTAAAGGAAGAAAGTACCAAACTCCGCTCTCACGGGCTAAAAAATGGCTACATCTCTTCATTTAAAGAGCTCGGTTCCGAGCTCTAAAGCCCAAAGCTCGGCATTGATGGGTAGTATCACTAGTCCCCTATGAGCTATCCAAAATTAATGTCAGAGAAGACATGTGTCGTAGGGAGAGGTCGGGTAAAATGAGAGGGAAAAAGAAAAAAATTCCCTCCCAAGTCACTTAATGTCATTGTCTATAAATAGGGGGCACAACCAGCCCATTTGTCACTTATTGTCAAGTTTGAGAGCTTAGTTTGTTAGAGTTGCTGACTAACATTTAGATGTGATAGCTCGCAGTCGAGTGGATAGCTATTCAGAAAGTAATAGAGGTGTAAGATTTTTTCTATGCAGTATAGGTGAGCCTTTATTGTTATTTGTAAATTATTATTCTTTGTTATAGTTAGGAGTAAAATGAGTTCGGAAAGTGGGAGTATGTTAGCGAGCAAAGAGAGAGGTAAAGAGCCATATATACAATATAGCAATCCATCACGATTAGATACCAATGGTGCAAGCTCGTTTGGAAGTCAGGGCTTAGGGTAGAGAGTTGATGAAGGGATAGCTGGGGCTAGCCGGAGGGAGACCACGGCTCATCTGGGTCCTGAGGATGAAGAAGAAGTTGGAACTCAAGTTACATTAGACTGAGCTCGGGTGAAGGATATACGATGCTCATTGAAAGAAGAGTAGTTGAGTGAGATCACATAGAAGTATCAAATACTAGATGAATATCAAATAAAGCTGCCGGGATAGGATATGCGGGGGGATGACAATTTGAGACCTGATCAAATGATAGTGCATGGGGAAGACTTAATTGCAGGAGTTTGATTCCCCCTATGTTCATTTGTTAAGCTTTTTTTGTCAATGACAAGAATTTTCCTAGGGCAATTAAGTCCAAACTCATGGAGGACTATAATAGGGCTCGGGATTTTGAGCAAGTTGTTATCTGTGGTGCCCTCACCGAGGATCCTAGCCGCACTTTATCTTCTAAAATTACACCCTAGCACTCGGGTTGTTCTCTAGGAAACCTAATTCAATGAATTGTTGGAAGGATCACTTTTTTATTCTAGAAAAAGCAGGCGACTTTGAGTGCAGAACAAAGTGGAACCGGGCACCTCACTGGCCTAAAATAAAGAGAGCGAATGTTGAGTCGGGGGAGAAGAAATTTTTTATTTATAATAAAGCAGAACATTTAGAGAGAGAAGTTGAATGTCCTGCGGCTGATAAAGAGGTACTTTCCTATTGGAAAGGACCCTATAGAACTGCTCCCTGAGGATCAGGCTGGTAATACTCTACTTGTATTTTATTTTGTTACCCTGGAAATAATATTTATGATTTATTATTTTGGTGCAGATATGGAGAAAGGAAAGCAATTGGATCAAAGGGAGAAGTTAAAGAAGATATAAGCAGATAGGGAGGTCACTATCACTGCCCATGCATCCACTTTGCTTGAGGTTGAGGTGACCCTTGAGCAAGGAATCGAGCTCAGGTGAACCTTGGGGATCCAGAGACACAATGAGGGCAATAGGGAGCTTTGCATGCAGGGGTGGAAGGAGTTTATTCCGAGAGGGGAGAGCATGTGTTGAGCCCCTCGTAAGTATAACAAACTCTATTTAAAGAGTTTAGGGTCCGGTATAGGCCAGATAATCTGTAACTGACTCACAAGTCGGGATGTTCTGCCATAATTTTCTTAGAAAAATTCCTAAAGAAAATAGTTATCTAGGCATAATGGAAGCTGACAAGCTACTAGATTGGTTTACCAGCTCAATTACCAATGTAAGGATAGTTCAGGTTTGGTTTTAATTTGAATTGACTATTTTCTTGTAATACTGAGTATGGTTTCTGTTTTGACAGTTCGGTCTTCTTGCTCTTCATGTGGGGAATCACTTTAACGGGGCGTTGTATGGGTATAAAAAGGCCAAAAGTGATTCAAAGAAAGCCGCATAAGCTAAGAAGCAAGCAAAAGCTCTGCTGAAGGAAGTTGAAGGTCGTTTGGCTAGGGTTGAAAAGCGGGCCAGAGAGCTTGAGCTCCAGGCCTTGGCTGCAATCGAGGCGGAGCATAAGGCCTTAACAAAAACCTCTGAAGTCCGTAAGCAATGTTCAGAAGCTCGGTCTGACTTGGAAGTCATAGAGAAGGATTTGTTTCTAACTCGTAAACTACTGGCCAAAGAGCAGGAAGACCTGAAGAGGTTAAATGAGGTGAATGATGACCTGGTATTAGAAGGCATTGCGAAGTTTGATTAAAGTGCTAATAGCTCGGTGTGACTAAGGCGCTTATGCATGATTAAGTGCTAATAGCTCAGCATGACTAAGGCACTTTTGCATGATTAAAGTGCTAATAGCTTGGCGCAACTAAATCGCTTATGCAAGATTAAAGTGCTAATAGCTCAGTGTTTATATATTCGTACAGGTGTGCCACTTTTGCTTAGAATAAAAAATAATGACACAAGGTCATCTTAATAGTACCCGCTTTTCTTTCTTGCTCGATGTGCATTACGCATAAATACAAATACAATATCTATATATGAGAGATATAAGAAAGAAAGGGTGTACATAAGCATATAGAACACTGTAGCTTGCAGAAACTACTGAAAGTATTTTTTCAGATTGTCTACATTTCAGGATCTGGGGACCTCCTTTCCTTCTGTTGTGTAGAGCTTGTAGGAGCCATTATTGGAAATTTTGGCTATTCGGTATGGTCTCTCCCAGTTGGCTCCAAGCTTTCCTGGTCCAGCTGATCCATGAGTAGATACAACCCTTCGAAGGACCAAATCCCTTATACAAAATTGCCTTAAAGTGGACTTTTTTGTTATGAAAGGTAGCCATTCGAGCTTAGAAGGCTTCCACACTAATGCTTGCTTGATCTATTTTAAATTCTAGTATGTTCAGGTTATACTTGTAGTCCGACTCTTGGTCTTCAGAGAAGTTAAGGGTTTTGGTTGATGGTAGGCCAATTTCAATAGGGATAACCGCATCAGTTTTGTATGCCAGTGCAAAGGGGATTTCTCCAGTAGTCGCTCTTAGGGAAGTCCGATAAGCCCATAGTATATTATACAGCTCGTCTGCCCATCAAACCTTAGCTTCGTCGAGTCTTCTCTTCAGCCTTGCCAAAATGGTTCTATTGGTGACCTCGGTTTGACCATTAGCCTGTGGGTGATAAACCGAGGTGAACCGAAGATCAATGTTAAGCTTAGCACAATACTCCTTGAATTGTTTGCAGTTAAATTATTTGTCATTATTCGTGATAACTATATGAGGAATACCAAACCTTGTAATAATAGCTTTGTTAAAAAATTTGATAATTACAGCTAGGGTGATAGTGGCAAGGGGCTCGGTTTCTACCTATTTTGTGAAGTGATCCACCGCAACCACTAGAAATTTTCTCTGGGCTATGGCTTGAGAAAAAAGACCTAGGATGTACATTCCCCATTGTGCGAAAGGCCATGGACTTTTGATCAGATTCAGATTTATAGCACACTGATGTTATAAGTTAGTATACTTCTGACATTTGTCTCATTTTTTCACTAGCTCCTTCGCATCATCATCCATAGATGGCCAAAAATATCCATGTAATAGTGCCTTTCGAGCTATCATCTATGCTCCTTCATTTGCTTTATATATTCCTTCATGAATTATTCTTAACAAATAGTTTCTTTCTTCTTCCGATACGTATCTACTCCAAGGATATGACAATGACCTCCTAAACAAAAACCCATCATGAATGGAATATAGGCTTAACTTTTTGATAACTTTTTTGGCTTCCACCGGGTCTGCTGGCAACTCACCTAAATCTAAAACTTTATAGATCGAGAGCCTTCATCCCTCTAAAAGTTCTGCTACCATCATAATTGAGGTCTCATAGCTTAGGTATTGTATACTCTTCATGAGCATTCCATACTCAAGAGCCCCTTCTTTAGATGTGGTGGCTTTAGCCAGATGATCAGCCTGTTCGTTCTCTACCCTAATGACCTGATGGATTTCCCAGGATCCACCATTTTTCTCCAAGTTAGACAGGAGCTCGGTCACGTGCTCCTTGTAGCGAGTCATGTTTTGTTCCTGAGGCTCATATTTTCCAATCAGTTAACTGACTACTAACTGAGAGTATGAAAAAATTTGCAGGAGCTTGGGGTGGACCTCCAAGGCTAGCTTTAGCCCTAAACTGACAACTTCATACTCGAAGACATTATTGAGGTGGGAAAATTCAGCCTTGCAGAATATCAGATAGATATCTTTCTTGGACTCCAGAGAATTATCCCAATGCCTGCTCCCTCAGTACATGATACTCCATCTATGTTGAGGACCTAGGTCTCCTTGGGGACGGCTTCGGAAGGTTGCTCTTATAATTCAGTAATAAAGTTTGCCAAAATCTATGCCTTCATAGCTCGCCTGGGCTCATATCGAATATCAAATCTTTCCAGTTTGGCTGCCTATTTTGCCAATCACCCTGAAGTTTTCAGCCTTTGGAGAATCTTTTTTAGGCATGAGTTAGTGAGTACATTGATGATGTGTGCATCAAAATACGGTAGAAGTCTTTTTGAAGTAATGTGGAGGGTCAGAGCCAGTTTTGCTGAAGGAGGGTACCTGAGCTCAGGACCCTTTAGGAGGTGGCTGGTGTAATAAATAGGATATTGATGGTTGTCCTACTCTCTGTTCAAGACTGAGTCAATTGCCGTTGGTGTAGCTGAAAGGTATAAATAGAGTGTTTCATCTTACACAGGCCGGTTAAGCAAATGAGGTGAATTAAGGAACTGTTTTAGCTCAAGGAATGCCTGCTGGCACTTGTCTGTCCATTGAAATTACTTAACACTCTTCAAGAGCTTATAAAAGGGTAAGCACTTTTTGGTTGAGCATGAAATGAATCTTTCGAGTGCTGTAATTCTCCCATTCAACTTCTGCACCTCTTTTATGTTCTTGGTCTGTTCCATCTCCATCACTGCCTGTATCTTCTCAGGATTGGCTTCAATACCCCCGTTTTAATATCATAAACCCTAAGAATTCCCTTGACTGAACACCGAATGCACACTTCTCTAAATTAAACTTCATATTCATCTGCTTGAGAATTTTAAAGATCTCCACAAGGTCAGCAGAATGTTCAGCTAAAGTTTTAGATTTAATGATCATGTGGTCAACATACAATTTGATAGTTCGGTTGATTTTATGTTGGAAACGTTTATTAACGAGCTATTGATACGTAGCCCCTACATTTTTCAAACCAAACGATATAACTTTATAGCAGTACATACCTTTTCCTATAATAAAGGAAGTTTTGCTTTGATCTTTAACAATCAAAGGGATTTGGTGGTAACCAGAAGAAGCTATAATAAAGCTATATTCTTCATATCCCGCTGTTGAATCAATAAGGTGATCATTGATCGGGAGTGGGTATGAGTCTTTAGGGTACGCCTGGTTAAGATCGATAAAATCTACACACATTCTCCACTTACCTTTGGGCTTCTTTACTAAAACCACATTGGCTAACTAGTCCGAAAATAAAATCTCTTTAATGAAGCCCGCCTTCAACAATTTCTTTACCTCTTCTTCCACAGTCAATTATTTTTTTCAGACCCAAATTTCTCTTCTTTTGTCTTATGGGAGCAACCGTAGGATGCACATGGAGCTCATGAATCATAAGTTCTAAAGAAATCCCAATAATGTTAGTAGGGTCCCAGTCAAAGATATCTTGATATTACTTTAAAGTCTAAGTCAGGGCGAGCTCTTACTATCATCAATGTCTTGTCTATTCCCACTGTTATGTCCTTTAGCATGTCGGCAGCCTCGGCTCAGGATTCAGGTTTGTCAGGCACATCAAGGGAGTCAACTGGGAGAACCATATTTGCATCCTTAAGAAGGACAACATAGGAATCTCAAGCCATCTATTGATTACCTCTAAGGACTGCTACTCAATGATAAGTTGGGACTTTCATAATTAAGCCTTTCATGGAAATGCAAGCATCTACTCCCACTAGCAATGGGCGTCCAAAGATTGTGTTGTACGCAAATTTCATATCAACCACCATGAAACAGGTGCGACAGTTTCTCACAACTGACTCATCTCCCAATTGGACATTGAGCATAACAGAGCTAAGCACTGGGATGCTATGCTCGGAAAGACCAAGCAAAGGAGCAGAAACAGACTTCATAACATTCATATATAAACCAAGCTTCTTATATGCCTTAAGTGTCAAAAGATTAATGGCACTACTAGTGTCTATTAAGATGCACTGAACCGAATACTCCTAAATGATTGCCTCGACCACCAGAGCATCAGCATATGGTTTGATGATTTAGTGGGATTTTTCTAGGCAAAAAGTGATGATTGAGCTTTTCGATTGAGGAATCTCAGTCACTTAAAAGACTTATTTTTCCTTGCACTTTCTAGAGGTATTTATTATGTCATAATGTTCTCCACCCGCTTTGACATAGATAACTCCTGCCGGGATTCTTTTAGAGGCTCGGGAGTAGTCAGAGCTAGACCTCAACTGATCTTTATTTCTAGATGCAGTGACAAACTGGCTGAGGTGTCCCCCTCAGACCAGTCGCTTAATTTCCTGCTTTAACATACCACAATCATCATTTTTGTGGCCATGAGCTTGGTAAAAACTGCAATATAGTCGCTGGTCCCTATTAGGATCTTCTCTTATTGGCCTGGGCCAGTTTACTTCAGCATTCTCTTTGAGCCAATGCAATGTGTTGGTTCGGGAAGCATTTAGTGGTGTAAAATATTTGGGTGCTTTGGAGACATGGAAAGTGCGATGTGAGGTCGAATAGTGGGGTAGTCTCGCTGGGTTATGGTTGTAACCTCTCCAGGAGGAGTTAGGCTTGGTAGATCTATAGGTGTGTGATTTATGGGAATCTTATTTTGAAGGTTTGGGCAACTGCTTGAATGGTTTAGACTTACTGGGTTTACCTTGACTTTTGGGGGCCTGACTTTGGTCCTGGAGACTAGCATGAAGCTCTTCCCAAATTTGAGATCATCCACTCTAATGTACTTATGAGATCCGGCCATGAGTTCAGTGAAATCTTGAGGTGGATCTTGCTTAGGAAAATTGAAAATTGAGTACACTCTGTGTTTCTGATAAGTGCCTCTAAGGCTTTGTAAAGTTCACTCTGGGGATCTTACCCATCGTGTTATTAAATCTCTCCACATACTCTCTCAATTTTTCTCTGGGTTTTTAGACAACTTTGAACAAATCTGTGGATGTTCGGCCAGGATCTATAGAAGCGACAAATTTATTTACAAAGAGTTCAGTGAGTTAGTTGAAATTATATATGGAGTGTGGCTCTAGGTTCTTATACCACAGTTGGGCATTACCAATCAAGGTTTTTGGAAAGAGCTTGCACAAGGCAAAGTCTGAAATGGTATATATCAGAGCTGTATTAAAAAAATAGTCAACATGATGATGGAGATTCGTTGTTCCATCATACTCCTTGAACTTCGGTATATGGAAGTTTGGGTGTACAACATTAAGAATTTCCTTGGACAGGGGAGAGCAGAAGGCAGTATCATATTGCAGTTCTATTCCCCTGTGCATTCACTTTATTTTTTCATCAACTAGAGCATTGAAGTCGAGGTGGAAATGTCTTTGTCTGTGAATAGCACATCCTTTTGCTTATGCTTTTCATGAATTTATGCCGAGTGAGTAGATGCCTGGGATACAGAGTGCTTGGGGAACAAAACCTCCTCTTAGTCCTGTTCCCTGGGTCACAGGTGACATTTTCTATTTTGGGGCGATGGTTAAATTCAGGCAGAAATTGTAGAGGGCAATCTCCAAGTGGATAGGGAGGTGTGTTACAAGTCGATGGTAGGGTGTGTGTTAGGTGGAGAGACTTCAATCTGATGGTAGCTAATGGGCTGGAGGGGAAGTTTGGATTTCAGTAGCTAGGTGTTCTGGTTGTCTTTGCGGTTGAGGGAGGTTTCTACTAACTTGCGGTCCAAAAACTCTAATAAAGTTATTCAAAGTGTCTGTGAGCTCTCTACTTGTTTGGTTTGCTAGGCCCGAGGATTGCACAACTGCTGAAGCTAGTTATACTAAGGCGGTAAGTAAAGTGGAAAGGGCAACGGGGGCTGATTCAGCCTTAAGTGCGGCTGTTGGTGGTCCTGGTGTTGTATGGACTATATGGTGGTTCAGTTTGGGGATGGTTGCTAGGCTGATATTATTGTTCGGAGCGGTGTGATTTTGTGGCGTATAGGGTGGTAGAGGAAGTATGTACTTTGTGGTATGAACATGGCTTGATGGTTCATATGTATGAACTTGAGTCATGTTATCCATTACTTGGGAATCAGCTAATTCATGCTCACCGCACCACTGATGGCAAGGTGGACTTTTAGGACTCCTTCTTGGGTTGTGGTTCGGGTTCTTCTCTGGTTGACTTTATCACCTGCAAGACAAGAGATTAGAGGACCGAGTTCCAGTGGGAAGACTCCGATGCCTAAGTCAGTAGTTGATCGATCTCTTAATAAAAACAAGCTTGATTAGTAGAGAAAAAGATGGATTTACCTATGGGGATCTACCTCTATTTATAGTTGGGAGATAAAAGACAACATCTGTATGTGTCAACGAATTTTTTAGATGACCTGGCATCGTAGGTCTGTTGTGTCAGAATCTTGTTAGCTAAATTTAAGACTCGGTTGTGCTGAAGGAAGAGAGTACTGAACTATGCTCTCATGGGCTAAAAGATGGCTATAACTCTTCACTTAAAGAGCTCGGTTCCGAGCTCCAGAACCCAAAGCTCGGTATTGATAGGGTACTATCACATATAGTTAGACTTAACTATTTAAGAATGGACTACGACAGATTTATAATTAGAAAACCATATATTTATAAATTTATAATTAATATATACTTTTATCAAATAATATTGGCCAATGTTTGTAGAAGAAAAGAAAAACAACGTCTTGACTATTAACTAACCAAAAAAAAGTTGGCTTCATTAGAGAAAACGCAAGTCCAAAATTCTCATAAAACAAATTTGATAACAAATTAGCATATTTCTTAGAAACCGAAAAAAAAAATCATTGTAAACCGTTAACCAATAATTGAAATAGAAAAATGTAGATTTATAATTTTTAATATTAATAATATTAAATTTTCTTTTAACCACTAAGGTGTAACTTGATGGTTATAACCATGTGTTACTTACATTTAGATCTCAGATTCAAATCTCCTGGTTGTTCTCCCTTCCTATATGTGTAATTTATCAAAAAAAAAAAAAGATTTTCTTTTGTGTTGTTTGCGATTTGCTCACTTATTAGCATGAATACTACGTTTTTTTATCAGCATTTAAAAAGTGAATGTCTGTTCCGTCTTTCTTTATTATTGAACTTTTAATTTCTATATGATAAATCTATTTTATTTAAAAAAATCTTACGACACTGTATATTTTTTTAAAAAATATTTAAAATTTTAATTTTGAGATATATTAAACATCTTAATTTTTATTTTAATATCTCTCGTCAATGTCAACAATATAATATATGCGCTCAAAAATGCATAATGTTTTTTTTTTTAAGGTAAAAAATGCATAATTAGATAAGTAAAAATAGTAAAAGATTAATATAATATAAAAATGACATTGTTATTTATGAAAAAAAAAATTTGAAAGTCTAAATTTTTATATATTCAGTCTTTCGAGATGGGAAAAAAAGAATGAAATATATATGCCATTATTTTTTTTTAATGTTAATATCTCTTTTTTTTTCACATTATTTGCATAAAAGATGTTTAAATTTTTTTGTTAATATTTGGTATGTAAAAACATGAGTATTAAAATGGTACGTGAGTTTTTATGAGATAGCTTCATATGTCTTTTCCCATAAGATTTATTTGCATAAAAAGTGTTTAATTTTTATGATATTATTTCATTATTTTTTATGTTATAACATTTTTAATCATAAATTTCAATGAAAAGTTATATATATATATATATATCCATATATTTGGTATCTTTTGATTATTCTTTTAATTGGTCTCATATTTTTATTGATATTCAAAATTATCCTAAGATCATATTTAAATTTAAGTACAAAATAATTACAATAATTTTATGCATTATGCATAATAGAATATTTAAAAAATATAAGTTCAATAAGAAAATATGAAAAAATATACAAGCCCGCCGTACTTATTAATTTGTTAATTAAAGTATAAATACCAACTCAAAAAAATGAAATGAATTTCTAATTGGTTAATAAAAAAACCCTTGCAAAAATAATATGGATGAACAAAATTGTCCTAACTCGACCATAATATGATCAATCCGATTAACCATGTCAGTTTAAATCGATGAAGTTAATCGATTTCAGATTGAATATTTATTAATAAACTTGACCAAATCTGATAAATTCAACTAAACAGATCCATAATGATCAGTTTTTAAATATACACTTTTCTGACCAATTAATAGTAATCGGATTGATCAACCGCTAAAATATGATAAACTCGATTGCTGTACATAAAAAAAAATAATTAAAAAAATGTCAGAAGTACCCATGAGGAGTAAGAAAGAAGGTTCTTCTTCTAGAATTTCTTTTCCCAGCACATTCTTGTATAATTTTATTTGAAATGAAAGTCAAACATACCAAAAAAAAAACCATGCAAGTCATAAGCCTGAGAAAAATATAAGGACAGTGAGAAGACTTGAAGCCCAAGGCAATTACGATCTATATATAAATTGGATGAAATGGGCATTCACAAAATTACATTCAAATCACAAATATTAGATCTTATCAATCACAATTTCATCAATGGTTGGCCTTCAATATTACTTTTTCCCTACAGATTTCTTCTATCCTCGTCCTCCACCATCCACCGCCGTGGGCAATACAGCTAGGAAGCTGCCACCACCACTGGTAGTTCACATGCAACCACAAGTAGAGATAAAGATATGAAAAGGCTTAACAAATTATCTAAAGCTGATTACTACTTGGAAGAGAATATAAATCTTTCTCAGCAACTCTCTTCTTCCAGAAAAACTTTCCCTTCTCCATGTGTATGTAACAAAGCATTTAACTACGGGGATTAATTTTATTAACTACTATTATTTATTATACATAAATGGCTTTAATTTAATAATTTAAGATTTTTAATTCCGCTAGTGTAATTAGAACCTTTTGCTTTATTATCTTTTTTTTTTCACTTCATTTTAATCATTCTTGTTACTATCAATAACTTGGCTACTGCTATATATCCCCTGCGGCATACATCATGTAGTCAAAATTGTTAACCTCCTAACATTTGTCCTTCTATGAGATTTGAATGGGAGATTTTAAATTGAATTATTAGAGAATTTAGATCAGTATAATTGAATAATTCCATGAAATTTACAATTTAAGTTGATGGATTTTAATGAGTTTCACGGATTGTACACACATTATTCTCTCTAACCAAATGTAGTATTGTAGGTTTCTATCCAAGAAAAATATTGTTTTCTCTTATATATATATAGACTTACATATATATGCTTAATATATTTGCAGCCCCCTGTATTTATCAGTAAAGAAGCAGTGATACAGAGAAAAGATAATGAACACAGAACGTGAAGCAGAGAAGAAAAGAAAACCAAAAACACAAATTAATTTTATTCACTTTAAGTCACGGATTGCCAACATCAGCAGTAGCAAATAATCAGATACATTCATTTACACAATAGTAAAACTGTATATATATACTTCACTCTTGTACAGTTTTTTTGGTACTGAAATACATTGGATATTTTCCATTCATTTGTTTCTGCTCATGGTATCAGAGCCAGGAAATTAATCAATTTCAGATCCATTTAATCAAATTTCAGATCCAGAATCAGTTTCCTGGATTTTTTCTTCTTTTCCGATCCTCCTTTGAAGATTAAACTGCAATGGCAGATGATTCAGCTATTAGATCTACAAGAGAACAAGATGAAGATGTTTACAAGGTGATGAATGCAGATCATTCAACCACAAATCTGATCAACATTACTCTTACCGAGAGGAACTATCTCTCATGGAGCAGGGCAATGATTCTTGCCTTGACTGGCAGAGACAAGCTTGGCTTTGTCAATGGTGAAATCAAAGAACCAGAACCAAATTCACAGTTGTATAAGAAATGGAAGAAGGTAGACAGCATTGTAACCTCTTGGATAATCAACTCAATTTCAGGTGAAATTGTTGAAGCTTTTCTCTATTATCCTGATTCTAGAAGTTTATGGGAGGAACTTTCTACTAGATATGGAGAATGAAATGGTCCAATGATTTACAAAATTAGAAAAGAAATCAATAATCTGACTCAAATGAATGCTTCTGTTACATCATATTACACTAAAATGAAGAAGTTATGGGATGAGATCAAGTGTCTTAAGCCCATCCCTAAGTGTACTTGTGGTAGTGTCAACAGATGCACTTGTGAAGTATCTACACTCCTGTTAGGAATGGAAAATGAGATCAATCTTATGCAGTTTTTGATGGGATTAAATGAGAGTTATGACAATGTGAAAAATCAGATACTACTTATGGATCCATTCCCTAGCATTGCAAAGGCATATTCTATGATTTTATCTGTGGAAAAGCAGAGAGAAGTACAGGTTATTTCTGTGGATACTCAAGAGACACCAGTAGCTCTTTACACTCAGAAATATGGACAGAATCAGGCTGGTTATGGTAGAGGCACTAACAGAAACAAGAATGACAGAGTTTGCACCAATTGCAAAGGTACTGGACACACCAGAGAATCGTGTTTCAAGCTGGTTGGATATCCGGATTGGTATGTGGAACTCAGGAAGAAAAGGACTCAAGCTAATGCTGCAGGAATGATGAATCAAGGAGAAACACCTTTGACAGGCAAAAATCAGTATGATCAGATGACTGGAGATGATGAACTTGACAATACAGGAGCCAACACTGCAATCTTTGCAGGTAATGTGTCTAAACTATATTATCCAAGTATGTTGAATTGTGATAAAGGCAATTGGATCATAGATTCAAGAGCTACTCATCATATAACACATGACCTAAAATACCTAGACTATATCACCAAACTACCTAAATCCAGACCTGTTGACTTGCCTGATGGAACACAACAAGTGATAACACATGTTGGATCAGTTACATTGCATCATACAATGATTTTGAAGAAAGTTCTCTATGTTCTTAATTTCAAATATAATCTACTGTCTGCTTCTAAGATAGCTAAAGACAACAATGTTTCGGTTAAAACCTTACCTAATGAATGCTTGCTGCAGGATATACAGACTAATGAGGTGCTTGCTAATGTGAAGGAGTGTGGGAACTTATATGTGCTAAATAAGAGAGCTTTTGTTAAGCCTCATATTATAAGGTGCAATGCTGTATGTAAAGACCATAACATTCATTTAAAAATGTTGTGGCATGCTAGACTAGGACACATTTATGAAAAAAGATAGCAGTATGCTTTTGACTGTAAAAGTGATTGTGACTCAATTGTATGCACAGTTTGCCCATTGTCTAAGCAGCAAAGATTACCCTTCCCTATTAGCAAAAGTAAAAGTGTGAATGTTTTTGAATTAGTGCATATGGACTTATGGGGTCCCTATTCAGTGACTTCTATCACAGGTGCTGTTTATATGCTTACTATTGTTGAGGATTACAGTAGATATGTGTGGGTGTACATGATTTCCAGTAAAACACAAGTATATACTGCTATAAAAACCTTTCTAAGCCAAGTTGAAACTCAATTTCAAACCAAAATCCTAACCATTAGAACTGACAATGGCACAGAATTTGTAAACTCTACTTTGACTACCCTATTGAATGAAAAAGGGATTGTACATCAACTCTCTTGCCCATATTCACCTCAACAGAATGGGAGGGTAGAAAGAAAACATAAAGAACTACTAAATATTGCAAGATCATTGATGTTTCAGTCTTGTTTACCCATTAAATTCTGGTCAGAAATGTTGTTGACTGTTGCCTATATTCTAAACAGAGTGCCCTCTGAGGTATTACAATGGAAGTCACCTTTTGAAGTGCTTCACAAAACAAAACCAAACCTAACCTATTTCAGAACCATTGGTTGCTTATGTTTTGCATCCAATCTGTTACATACTAAACAAAAATTTCACCAGAGAGCAAACCCTTGTGTTTTACTAGGATATGAACCAAATCAGAAGGGGTATAAGGTTTATAATTTGGAAACCAAGAAGATCATTGTGGCTAGAGATATTGTTTTTCATGAGAATTCTTTTCCTTTTCAAAACCAAAAACCAGAAATGTCCTACATGTTTTCTTTACCAACCTGTATCCTTGATAACACCTACTACCCCACAGACACAGTATCTGAACTACAACAAACACATTCACCACAACCACAACAAACAGACCCACCCAACAATACTACAGAGACCATGGCTAATAAAGAACCTGCACCAGATCTTTTAATATCAGAAAATACACTTCTATCTGCACCTCAGTTAGAAAATATACCTGAATTACCTGACCAAAATGTACCTGCACCACCTGTTTTAAGAAGAACTTCTAGGCACAGAACACCTCCTGCCTGGATGAATGATTACTTCATACCTCATTCTGGTCAACCTACACTCAACAATACACCACATATCAATAACATTTCATATTTTTCTTCTGAATACCTTATTTTTCATGCTAATGTTTCTAAGATCCATGAGCCTAGTTCATATAAACATGCAAAAGATAATATTAATTGGATACATGCTATGCAACATGAATTGAATGCTCTTGATGCTAACAATACTTGGGTTTTAGTTGATTTACCCCCAGGCAAAAGAGCTATTGGTTGCAAATGGGTGTACAGAATTAAATATAAGTCTGATGGCACTGTAGATAGATACAAGGCCAGACTGGTGGCCAAAGGGTTTAATCAACAACCAGGGATTGAATATACTGATAATTTTTCTCCTGTTGCCAAATTAGTTACTATAAGAGTTTTACTTTCAGTGGTGGCAGCAAAGGCATGGCCTTTACACCAATTGGACATTAACAATGCTTATCTTCATGGTAGCATTGATGAAGAAATATACATGACTCAACCACCAGGATACCAATCCAAGGATTCTACAAAGGTTTGCAAACTGCTTCGATCCTTGTATGGATTAAAGCAGGCAGGACGACAATGGAACAAAGAATTTACCTCTAACCTACTTGACTATGGATTCAACCAGTCCCTAAATGATCATTGTCTATTCATCCTAAATTCTAAATCAACCCTGTTTCTTATTCTATATGTGGATGATATTCTGGTGACCGGACCAGACATCAATGATATTTTACAACTCAAAGCCTTTCTTCACAGAAAATACACCATTAAGGATTTGGGTTTGGCTCGTTTCTTTTCAGGATTGGAGATTACCAGAACTGATACAGGTCTTTACCTGTCTCAGCAAAAATTTATCACAGACCTAATTAGAGACGTCAAGTTTGATACTTCCAGAAAGGCTACAACTCCACACATTCAAGGTTTAAAACTCTTACCTGTCATGGGTGAAGACTTACCAGATCCAGAGCAATATCGTCGACTCATTGGCAGATTGCTATACTTAAGCTTCTCTCGTCCTGATATCACTTACACTGTCCAACAGCTCTCTCAGTTTATGCAAAAACCTGGTCAAGGTCATTTCAGAGCCGCTGTTCATCTACTCAAATACCTAAAGACAACTTCTAACCTTTGTATGTTCTTCCCTCGCCATAACAACTTCAAAGTCAGAGCCTTTTGTGATGCGGATTGGGCCGGCTGTCCTCAGACTAGGAGATCTATTTCTGGTTACTGCGTTTTTTTTGGAACGACACTTGTCTCCTGAAAAACAACAAAACAAGCCATAGTCAGTAGATCTTCTGCTGAAGCAGAGTACAGAAGCATGGCTAACGCAACTTGTGAACTCATATGGCTTAAACAGTTGATGACAGATTTTGGGTTACCTGTTTCGTTACCGTTTCCTCTTCACTGCGACAACCAAGCTGCTATTTACATCGCAGCTAATCCAGTCTTCCATGAACGAACGAAGCATGTTGATCTCGATTGTCACCTAGTTCGACATCATCTTCAATCGGGTCTTATTTCCACGCCTTATGTCCGATCTTCTGAGCAATTAGCCGATCTGTTTACAAAGTCTCTTTCTTTCAATATTTTCTCAAGTTTGGTTGGCAAGCTCGGTTTGGAAACTTTACCTCTCTCGAGCTTGAGAGGGGGGTGAAGAAGCAGTGATACAGAGAAAAGATAATGAACACAGAACGTGAAGCAGAGAAGAAAAGAAAACCAAAAACACAAATTAATTTTATTCACTTTAAGTCACGGATTGCCAACATCAGCAGTAGCAAATAATTAGATACATTCATTTACACAATAGTAAAACTGTATATATATACTTCACTCTTGTACAGTTTTTTTGGTACTGAAATACATTGGATATTTTCCATTCATTTGTTTCTGCTCAATCAGAATATATCACTTTATTCCTTATACTTTTCCATTAACTGCATAGCCCCTTCAACTCTATAATTTGCATAACCAACAGCCCCTTCATTGTTGAGGTGGCAAAACATTTGCAGTGTATTCTCTTTGGCGCGTGAATACTCTAAAATCTAATGTATTAGCTATAAAATGATTATAATGCCTCTTTATTTTGTAATTAATTCTTTTTATTAATTAATCTTTCATATTAAATGTTAATATTTCTTTTTCTTTTCCACCTTTCCATCGCGACCAGCCATCACCACCATCAACCAATTGCTGCAGGCATGGACCATTGTCTTCAATCACCGCTGCTCAGCCTCTACTCAATGGCAGATTTAGGGGCATGGGGTCCATTGCCCCTCTCTACCTGGCTTTTTTCGTATGTATGTAATATTCATTAACTGCAATTATTTCTAATTTGTATCCTAAAATTAATATTAATAATTATTTTGTAATTTGATTATAAATTAGGTTCAGAAATTTTATGATTAGATTAATTATTTTGTAAAAAATATTCTATAAGATAAATTTATTAAAAAAATAATTAGTTTCAATATTTTTTATAAAAGAAAAATAATTTAAATACTTTTTTTAAAATATTTTAAAAAATATATAAACATTATTAAAAAATATATATTATGTAATTCTTTAAAGTAATATTAAAATATTAAATATATATTATGTAAAAAATATTTAAATGTTAGAATATTGTTTTATTTTAATATTTTAATATTTAATATAAAGATTAAATTAAATATAAATATTAATATAAACTATTATTATTGATTATTTAATATGAAAATAAAATTGAACATAGATTCACGTGTAATTTTCTTTTTGTTTGAAAATTTTGCCAACTTTCATATTATCTTGGTTCCACCGCTACCTTTGCTGGTCTTGGAGTTAGCTCATCATGTCAGTAGAGACCAAGCACAACAATGAAGAAGAAAAAATTCAAAAAAAGAAAGTAAGAAGGTCAGACATTGGTGCGGCCATCGTGAAGTTCTATCTCCTATCTCCATCTACACCCATCATGTAATCAACCCCACCAATTCTCAAAAGCAAGAAAGCAACCTTTTGGCTTTGATTTGGCGTTGAAACTACCTTGATTTGGTCCCTTTAAATTATCATTTCTTATCAAATATGTTCATTGTAACATTTCATCGATCAAGTTACCTACATGCCAACACCAGTGACTTGATGAATTAGAAAGGCTGAAAATTAGCTGGGTCCAAGGATTCTGCATTCTATCAATCACATAAATGAAGAAGAAGAAGAAGAAGGTGTTTTGTGAACAATACTGCAGAATGTTTAAGCCAATCTATCCATTTCCGTAGAAATTTTTGCACCTAAAAATTTCTTATCCTCCAACTTGTACTTCATTAACATATATCGCACATTTTCATTTGAAGGAGACAGTCACAAAAGATGCAGATGCACTATATGGAACTTCTACATTTCTTCTTTTCTTAATTTTTCAATTGACTTATTAATTAATTAATTAATTTTAGTTTCGTTCTTAATTTTTTTTAATTGAATGGTTAATTAATTACTTATTTTTTATTTTTTTAAAGAAATTAAAAATTATTGTGAAAAGTGACACAATAATACATCATTGCCATTTAATATATGACGTGTATTCTTTACAGGACGTCTGAAATGCACACTCCCATACTAATATGTTTATGTGCCAAAAAGGAGCAATTGGACAAGGAAAAAATCGACTAAAGGAGCAAAATGATAAAAAAGAAAACCTAAATACATGGGATATAGATGAATTAAGTCTCTCTCTCTCTCTCTCTCTCTATATATATATATATATATATTACTAAATATATAATCTAACACCATATTATATTGACTGTTTCTCTATAATCATCAAAAAAAGATAAAAAGTTATCAATAGTAATAGGAATAGAATTATGCAAATATGTTGACCCACCAAAAAGTGATCCAATAGAAGTTAATGTTGGATGGTACTCTACTAAGTTAGGAGTCACTGGTGGAAGTACGCTTATCTATGAATTCTATTTTCGGGAAGTCCCCAACCCTATTTAGCTAATAGTGGGTATAGGGTTTAGGAATGGAGAGGGGCACCTATTTTACTTAATTTGTCTTTTGAGTCGTTGTGACAATTTCTAGGGTTCGAAGGTTGGTTCTTTAATCCTTATTTTTATCTGTAATGGCTTCCTTCTTTTATATGAATTGAGTTATCATCCCTTTTCTATTTTTTTTCGGTCTATCCGAGTGACAATTCTCTTTCTTCATATTTAGGCTCATATTTTTTAATACTACTCTAATACTATCAAAAGTATAATCACCAGGTGTCGAAGTCAAAATCCTTAGTTCACAATGTCAATCTCAGATTATAATTTCTCTTTTAAGCAGTGACTTCTATCTTCTATATCATAAATAATAGCTTTCATATTCATGCATATATTAACTAATACCCAATTAATATTAAGATTAAAAAACTATAATCTTGAAAAAAAATTAGCATCTTAAATACAATTGTTAAAAAATTGAGAATTTGCAACAATTTTCACTATAATAATCATGCAAAAATTCACTTTAGAGCTTCTAATTAACATTTTCAACATAATATTTTTCTTCATATTTATTCAAACAGAAATCCCAAATAATAATCAAGATAAATAAAAAAATAAAGTAAAATAAAAAATAAAAATACATAAGCAACTACCTAACTCGAGCAACAGTGATGGTGACTCATTCTCTGTTGGGTTGGCAATGGTGATTTTACTATAAATATGGTAAGCATGCTAGATTTGTGATGCAGATGATGGTGGGTTGGTGATGACGGTGATGGTGGGTTGGCAATGACGATGATAGTGAGATGATGGTGGGTTGGCGATGATGGTTATGGGTGAGAAGATGGTGAGTGGCTATAATGGTGATGATGAGATGATGGAGGCTTGGCGATTATAGTTATGGTGATATGATGGTGAGTGGCGATGATGGTGAGATGATGATGATGGTGGGTGGCGATGAAGATGATGGTAGGCGAGGCAATAACAACTCTTTCAAGAAAGAAATTTAGGTTAAATTTTTGGACAAGCCAAAATGGTGTTGTTTTAGTAAGAACAAAATAAAAAAAAATTAAAATATATAAAACTAACTAATTAATAAAATTGGGAAGCAATAGGAGTGCTTTAGGACTCTCGTGCTTAAGCATTTACAAATATAATATAGCCATAAGTTAATCATTAGCAACTTAGGGTCGTGATGCAAAATTTTTTATTTTCTTTATTTTTGTATTTTTTATATTTTAATTTTATTAAAATTTCAAAATTTATACTATTTTAAAAAATAAAAATAGAATTATTTTTAGAATATTAATATTTAATAAACTTTTAATAAATACTTATAAAATAATATTCATGAATATTCTTTTTTATATTTATTGTTATTAAAATAGATTTAATTTAATATTATATGAATTTTTTTTATATTTTTTTATTAAAAATTTTATTGAATATTAGTAACTATATAATTGAAATATAAGATTAATATATAATGGTAATAATAATATTAATAATATGGTGGTTCTACAATATTTTCAATGGCAACATTTTCTTGAGATAATGAACTACCTCCATTATTTTGGTCATTTTTCTCTAGTTGCTGAATAGATTGAGAAGCAACAATTTCTTGAGGTAAAAAGGGTGGTGAGATCTCTAGCCTTATTTTCTCAATGTCTACCTTGCTTAGTTCATTACTCCCACTAATTTTGTCATTATCTAAGAATCTGACATTACCGATTTCAACTATTCTCACATTATGGTTATGACAGTAAAACTTGTGCCCTTTGATTTATTTGGATAACCAATAAAATATCCAGAAATAATTTTTGAATATAACTTTTTCTCATATAGATTGAAGATTCTTCCCTTCGTTGGACAATCCTATATATGTATATGTTTTAAACTAGGTTTCCTACCAGTCAATAACTCCAAAAGGAGTTTTTGGAACCTCTTTACTAGGAACTTTGTTTAAGACATAAGCTTCACCCCACAAGGAAATAGATACAGTAAAGTAACTCATCATACTCCACTCTAACAATTTTTATTAATGTGTAATTACGACTTTAACAACACCATTCTGATGTGGCATACTTGGCATTGTGTATTGAGCACGGATGCCATGACCTTCAAGGAATTTGGCAAAAGGATCGGAATTTTTTAATGACTCATCATATCTAACATAATATTCACCACCTCAATATGATATTACAACTTAGCCTTTCTATCTAACTGTCTATCAACCTTTGTAATGTACATCTCAAAGATGTCAATGGCTTGAGACTTTGCATGCATTAGACATACAAATCATAACGAGATAGATCATCTATAAAGGTGATAAAATACTTTTCTTCAATGACACAAGGAATGGAGAGTGGTCCATAAATATCCATATGAATGATCTCGAGAAGCTCATTGCTTTTTGTGGCACCTTTCTTTGTATGCTTGGTTTGCTTTCCTTTTATACAATCAGCATATACTTGGAAATCAGTGAAGTCAAAATTTTGTAAAATTCCATCCGTCGCCAATCTCTCTATTCTTTCCCAAGAGATATGCCCTAACTTTCTATGCCATAAGTATGAAGAATTTTCATTAATTAAGTCATGTTTGGAGCCAACATTTGAATGCAAGGCTATTGAAGCTTGAGCAAATTCATGATTCAAGGAAATTTTATATAAATCATCATATAAAATACCATTACCAATTGTAACTGAATTTAACATCAAACTTAGTTGTCCATAGTTAAATAAAATAGAATATCCAATATCATCTAATCTTGATAATGAAACTAAATTCCTAGAAATCGAAGGTATATAAAAAGAGTTCAAAAGATCAATTTGATGACTACTCTCTAAAAGCATGTAATATGTACCAACAACTACCACTTCTACTTTGAGACGGTTACCCATATAGAGGAAAATTTCACTTTCCTTCAGCTTTCGTGTTGTAAGGAATCCCTGCATTAAATTAATGATATGAGTTGTAGCTTCAGAATCAATTCACCAAGTATTAGAATGAACTTTAGCAAGATTTGACTTAAAACATACAAAAGAAAGATATTTACCTCTCTTTTGAAATCAAGTCTTATGCTTGTTACATTTATTCTTCATGTGTCCCTTCTTGTCACAAAAGTGACATTTCACAATAAATTTTCTATCATGATTCTAGTACTTTCCCTACACCCACTTTTCTTTGGTGGAATGTGCTTTTCTTTTCTGAATTTGTCTTTATTATTCATGGCTCCATGAGTTACAAGAAGGGCAATATTTTGTCCATCTTATCTTAATCTCACTTTCTCCTAAATACACTTATTGGTAAGCTCATTCAATTTTCAATGCTCATTATTAGTATTATAATGGATCTTGAATGGAAAAAATTGTGATGAAAGTGAGTTAAGGACAAACTACACTAAGAAAGAGTCATCCATATTGATACTTAGTGCTTTTAGTTTTGCAACTATTTCAGTCATGTTCAGAATATGCTGCTGAATACTTTTCTAACTATCATATTTCATGATGGTCAACTCAACCATCAACGTATTTGCGAGGGACTTATTAGTGCATTTAAAGTGCTTCTTAACAAATTTTAGAAATTCCGAAGCTATCTCGGCTTAAGGGAGAGAGGTCTTGATATTATTAGCAATGGTCATTCTCATGAGCATAAGACTGAGTCAATTCGACCTTGCCGAAGCTTTCAATTGTTCCACCTACTCCGGAGTACTATCATCGGTAGCTTTAGGTGGTTTTGCAATTATCAAAGCTAGGTCAAGATCCAGTATGTCCAGTGAGAATTGGACCCTTTCATACCAGTGAGAAAAATTTGATCAATCAAATATTGTTATTCCAAATGCAAGAGAGTATAACGAAGTTGGAATTATACAAAACAACATAACACTCACAATAGGGCCTCAAGTACAAACATAAAATATAAAACAATGAATTATTGATATCACTAAAGTTTTCCTTTGGGTAAACTTCAGCATATCTAGTGTTCACTCAAAGGGAGATTAAAATTACATTACTAATTTATGTTATTCACATTTTACCTTTGGGTATCCATATTAATTACTTTTCTAAATAACACAAAATAAAACTATTATTTTATAACCAATAGAATGTGACTCTCCTTTGGGCTAGCCTCAATCTCCTAATTATAAATATGCTTAAAATATTATTTCTTTGCAATTCTCCTTTAGTTCTTTTACGCAAATTAATAAATGTATGATTCATTCACTTAGGTCACTTTGGTAATTATCTAAACTAGTGAACTATATATCTATAAATTGTCTAACAATATTTTATTCTTTTATTTGAGTCATTCATTTATACTCGAATTATTCCAACATAGTCACATATTTAAAAATTCTATTTTCTTTTCTTGTGATTATCATCAATTTAATATTGCAGATAAGTAAATTCATGGGATGCAATTTTTTTATTTGATATGCCATGTAAACATGTTAATAAATTAATTATGAGAATATTGTTTAGTGAAAACTCACTAATGTATTATGGAAAATTAAAACCAAAAGTTCAAAACAAGGAATTTGTCCGCATACATTAATGGGCAAACTTTGATACTTCTGATAATACTTAAATAAAGTAAACATACTCATACTAAATGATGGGCAAGAAAATTATACAATTTCTTAAGGCATGAATCACGTACAAGAATGAGGAACTATAAAATAAGAGCCTTTATATGTAAGCAAAAATCTTTTGTCCATAGCCCATGTGAGAGGGCATTTTAATTAACCATTCAGTAACAAACAACAAGCAACATCTCGTGGAAGCATATAACTTTGTAAAAATTAATTATGAAACAAGATGTCGACAACATCATGGCCCATCATACCATATAATTGTTATATTATATATACTAAGTTATAGAATCAAAACCACTTATTATTATTATTATTATTATTATTATTATTATTATTATAAAGATGGAATCATTTGTAAACATTATCAATTTGTGAAAACTGAAACAAAACTAATAACAATAGTTTGCTTTATTATGAATCCAGTATCACAAAATACGCAAATCGAAGTCATAAAAAATTTTCATTTGTATATAAATATTAATCACAAGAGAAATAAATTAAATCCAACTCAATAACGAATATTGTGACAATCAAAATACTATAATTTTAAGATATTTTAATTCAATGAGGCTTTGATACTAACCGTAAGACTTTAATATGGAAATTAACGTAATGTCCAATTTAATTGAACTCAAAACATTTAAAAAAAACAAAAAAATTTGACAAATTGTTTGAATAATATGCATCCATGATGAATTTCGATTAACCCCTTTGATTATAACCCTTAATTTCTTAATCACTTCTTCTACTTGATCGAACTTTAATGCACAAAATATTTTTGGGATTTAATTGATGGAAAAAGTACTATAGAAAGGGGTATGCATTTTTCTTTTATCGATAGAAAAAGAGAGCCTCATAAATCTGTCAAAAGATAACTGACTAAAATAACTATTCCTTTGATAATTGCCATTATCTTTATATTTATCCATATATATATTTATTTATTTATAAGTTGCCCACTCCATCAAGGACGCTAATCTCTTATACAATTATCAATTTTTTTTTATACTTTCTTGTAATTGGTTATAACTTTTTATAAGTAGGAAATAATTTAAAATACTAGTGTTTCTTCAAAAAATTAATTAAGAGAAAAACATATTTTGGCCTTTTGATTTGGGTACGGGCATGCCAGAGGATATAGGGTCCTCAACCAAAATGCGCCTAATTTGACTTCTACTAAACGATTGTGTTGATGTCTCAAAGGACAAAAGAGAAATCAAAGTTCCCAAACTCCCATTAGTTAGTTCATTTGAATTCTATATCAAAATATGAGAGTAGTGAAAGTTGTGAAAAAATTAGTCTGTAGAATGACAGTTGTAGAAAATACTAATTGGCTAAAGAATGAGCCATAATTATATAAATTCACAAATTTTGAAATAAGGACGGTAAATTACAATATTAAGCTTGAAACATACTGAATTAAAGAGATAACGAAGTAACATGAAATGAAAGAATTGAACAAACTAAATTAACTAAGAAAGTTGATATTTTGCTATCGTGGAACTAAGATTTCTGCTGTAGAAATAGAAATTATGCACTTCTAATTTCTAATGTTGAGAGCTATGTTTGATCTATTTTTGACTAAGTATTAGTTGTTTGTGATGGTTGTTGGAGCCCTATTCTCTTCTTTCTTTCTGCCTTTTAAACATTTTTTCTTTGGAAGTTACTCATTTTCAAATACTACATTCTTCTCCACTTCTTCCAAAACTGCCATCAACTTCTATATCTTCAAATAACTACTCCACTCCATATTTTAATGCTCATGATTTAAGTCTCATTTTTTTGCCTAACATCCCACTTTTCTTAATCACCAAAAAGTGATTAATTTTGTGTGTAAACAAATGCTCTTTGCATACATTTAACTTGTAAAGCCAAATTGTAAGGTGAAAATTTTATTATTTTCCTCAGCTGTTACAGATTTTGCAATTTTCCACAGGCTATTTATTTTCTTTAGATTCTACAGAAAAAAAAAACTTTCAAAAGACTCTGTAAATTTTCCCCAGCCTCTAGATTTCACAGAAAAATAAGATTTTTTAGAATTTTTCACAGGCTATTTACATATTCAATGCACCTTAGACTTTTTTTTAAAGTGGCTAGTAAGCCTACTTTAATTTTATTAATAATATTTAAAAAAGTGGCCCAAAGGCCAACTTTCTACTAGAACATAAATAAACCAAATATTATAAAAATAAATAAAATTTACTAAAATGTATGATATAATTTGCTGAGGAATTGCCCCCTAAGTCTTTTGAACTTCAATCACACATTTTTTCTCCACATCTTTTGGGCTTTCCATAGGCTCAAGGTCCCCCTTATCCTTAATAATTTTCTCTTAAAATTTTATTTTCTCCCTAGACTGAACCTCACGCTCTTTCTGCCTTCTTTCCACAGCTTTTTGCCTTAAATATATTCTTTTTTGAGTTTGTGTTAAAGGCTATGAAAATTTATTTTGCTAAAGCCAATGCCTTTGATTACTTGAAGAAACCTAAGAAGGTACCACAAAATCAATTTTTTGTTGTGGAGAACCTCTTTTTTGATAATTAGAATGAGGTTTCTTCAGAAAACGTTCCTTCCTTAGCACACTTTCTTTCGACAAATATTCTTTTGGCACCCCAAACATGGCGAAGTACATTTTTGGACTTCACCACTTTATTCCACAAGTATTTCTTATGTACCCAAATCTGATAAAAATTGTTTCTAGACTTTGCTTTTAAAGAATTTTGCCTTTCTTTCTTTTTTTTCCTTGAAATCTAAGGAGACTAACTTGTGGATTTTAGGGTGGTCAATATGCTTTAGGCCAAACCCATATTCCATATCTTTTCTCTCCCTAGCATTAGCTTCTACAGGTTCTGTATTTTTACATAGACTTTGCATAATAGCATTTTTTACAGACTCTACAAGATTTTTCATAGATATTAGAGAATTTTTCTCCAGCAAAGGAAGCTATGGGATTTTATTGTCTGCTATTTCATTACCATCTAATATACATATGCACCCATAGAGTTCATCAATTTCATCTCTTTTACATAGAGAAATACCTTTTTCTTCAGTTTGCACCTATGGATGGTGCATCTCATTAGATCCTTGAGTTGTGGAATGCCCCTTGAGGTCATTAAATTTCTGCTTGACAGGCCTAGTACTAACATTCTGTCATTTCGCTAAGGCTTGGATCACCATCTGAGTTTTTTGGATTTCTTTCTTAGTTTCTTGCATTTGTTTCTGGGATTGCTTTTGACGTTTCACTGTTTTTCTCTGCATTTCTGCAAAAAAATTTGTCACATCATTAGTAATAATGGCATCATGAAAATTTTCACCTTTTGAAATTTCTTGTGAAAACACATCAGTGTTTCTCTTTTGCCTTGCTGTAAAAAAAGCAGTCTCCGATTCTTGAAATGTGGTTATTTTTTTCTTTAAAAACCACATTTTGTATTCTGGTACATAAATATAGAATGGATCTACAACATCACTGTAGAATGGGCCCACAACATTATTGTAAAATAGGTCGATAGTATTACTATAGAATGGGCCCCTTACAGTATTGTAGAATAAATCTCACGTCATTACTGTAGAACGATTCAACTGGGCATGCCAATTAATGCCTTTTGATTTGGGTGTGGGCGTGCCAGAGGATATAGGGTCTTCGACCAAAATGAGCCTAATTTGACTTCTATCAAATGATTGTGTGGATTTCTCAAAGGACCAAAGAGAAATCAAAGTCTCCAAACTACCTTCAGCAAGTTCATTTGGATTCTACAATAAAATATGAGTGTAGTGAAAGCTGTGAAAAAACTAGTATGTAGAATGACAATTGTAAAAAATACTGTTTGACTGAAGAGTGAGCCATAATTACATAAATTCACAAATTTTGAAATAAGGACAATAAATTACAATATTAAGCTTGAAACATGTTGAATTAAAGAGATAAAACTAAGTAACATGAAATGGAAGAATTGAACAAACTAAATTAACTAAAAAAGTTGACATTTTACTACTGTAGAACTAAAATTTCTACTGTGAAAATAGAAATTCTACACTTCTAATTTTTTATGTTGAGAGCCATGTTTGATCTATTTTTGACTAAGTATTAGTTGTTTGTGATGGTTGTTGGAGCCCTCTTCTCTTCTTTCTTTCTTCCTTTTAAACATTTTTCTTTGGAAGTTGCTCATTTTCAAATACTACATTCTTC
The DNA here is from genome assembly GCA_947685225.1 of Garcia nutans. Lineage (NCBI taxonomy): Eukaryota > Viridiplantae > Streptophyta > Magnoliopsida > Malpighiales > Euphorbiaceae > Garcia > Garcia nutans. The sequence goes on along the minus strand of CANTUV010000024.1, from coordinate 4,823,010 downwards.
TCCACTTCTTTCAAAACTGCAATCAACTTCCATATCATCAAATAACTACCCTACTCCATACTTTAATGCCTATGATTTAAGCTTCATTTTTTGCCCAACTTCCCACTTTTCTTAATCACCAAAAAGTGGTTAATTTTGGGTGTAAATAAATTCCCCCCGCATATATTTGGCTTGTAAAGTCAAATTATATAGTGAAAATTTTATTATTTCCCTCAGCTGCTACGGATTTTGCAAATTTTCACATGCTACTTATTTTCTTTAGATTTTATAGAAAAAAACTTTCAACAAACTCTGCAATTTTTCCACAGCCTCTGTAGAATTTTCAACAAATTCTGCAAAAAAGTAAGACTTTTCAAAATTTTTCATAGGCTATTTACTTATTCAATGGACCTCAGACTTTTTTTTTAAAGTGGTCAGTAGACCTACTTGAATTTTGTTAATAATATTTTAAAAAGTTGCTCAAATGCCAACTTTCTATTGGAACATAAATAAACCTAATGTTATAAAAATAAATAAAATTTAATGAAATATATGACACAATTTGCTGAGAAATTACCTCCGAGTGTTTTGAACTTCAATCACACTTTTTTCTTCCACATCTTTTGGGCTTTCCACAGGCTCAAGTTTCCCTTTATCCTCAATAATTTTTTCTTAAAAATTTTATTTTCTCCCTAGGCTGAATCTCACACTCTTTCTGCCCTCTTTTCACAACTTTTTGCCTTAAAAATATTCTTTTTTAAGTTTTTGTTAAAGGATGTGAAAATTTATTTTGTTGAAGCCAATGCCTTTGATTACTTAGATAAAACTGAGAAGGTACCACAAAAACAGTTTTTTATTGTGGGAAACCTCTTTTTTAATAATTGGAATGAGGTTTCTTCAGGACACATTCCTTTCTTAGCACAATTTCTTTCGAAAAATATTCTCTTGGCACCCAAACTTGGTGAAGTACATTTATAAACTTTACAACTTTATTCTACAAGTATTTTTTAGATACCCAAATTTGATAAAAAAAATTTTAGACTTTGCGTTTAAAGAATTTTGCCTTTCTTTCTTTTTTGCCTTGAATTCTAATAGGGCTAACTTGTGGATTTTAGGGTGGCCAATATGTTTTAGGCCAAGCCCACATTCCACACCTTTTCTCTTCCTAGCATCAGCTTCCACAGGATCTGTATTTTTACATAAATTCTATGGAATAGCATTTTTCACAAACTCTATAAGATTTTCCACAGATATTAGAGAATTTTTCTCCAGCGAAGGAAGTTGTGGAATTTTATTGTTTGTTGTTGCATTATCATCTAATTTATATATGCTCCTGTGGAGTTCATCAATTTAATCTCTTTTATATGGAGGAATACCTTTTTATTTAGTTTGCACCTGTGGATGGTGCATCTCATTAGGCCCTTGGGTTGAGGAATGCCCCTTGAGCTCATCAAATTTTTACTTGACAGGCCTAGTACTAACATTCAGCCATTTCTCTAGGGCTTGGATAAGCATATGAGTTTTTTTGGATTTCCTTCTCAGTTTCTTGCATTTGTTTATGGGATTGATTTTGAAATTTCATTATTTCCCTCTACATTTTTGGAAAAAATTTTGTTCCATCATTAGTAATAATGGCATCATGAAAATTTTCACCTTTTGGAATTTCTTGTGAAAACATATCAGTGTTTCCCTTTTGCCTTGCTGTAGCAAAGGCAACCTCTGAGTTTTGAAATGCAATTGTTTTTTCTTTAAAAATCACATTTTATATTCTGGTACATAAATATAGAATGGATCTACAACGTCATTGTAGAATGAGTCCATAACATCATTGTAGAATGGTTCTACAATATCACTATAGAATGGGCCCCCTGCAGTACTGTAGAATGAATCCCACAACATTACTATAGAGCAGTCCTGCTGGGCATGCCAATTAATGTTTCCTTAAAAAATTAATTAGGAGAAAAACATGTTTTGACCTTTTGATTTGGGCGCGGGCGTGCTAGAGGATATAGGGTCCTAGGCCAAAATGTGCCTAATTTGATTTCTACTAAACGATTGTGTGGATTTCTCAAAAGACCAAAGAGAAATTAAAGTCCCCAGACTCCCTTTAGCAAGTTCATTTGGATTCTACAGCAAAATATGAGAGTAATGAAAGCTGTGAAAAAATTGGTCAATAGAATGACAGATGTAGAAAATACTATTTGGCTGAAGAATGAACCATAATTACATAAATTCACATATTTTGCAATAAAGACAATAAATTACAATATTAAGCTTCAAACATACTAAATTAAAAGATAAAACTAAGTAATATGAAATGGAAGAATTGAGCAAACTAAATTAACTAAGAAAGTTGACATTTTGCTCTTGTGAAACTAAGATTTCTGATGTGGAAATAGAAATTATGCACTTCTAATTTCTAATGTTGAGAGATATGTTTGATCTATTTTTGACTAAGTATTAGTTGTTTGTGATGGTTGTTGGAGCCCTCTTCTCTTCTTTCATTCTTCCTTTTAAACATTTTTCTTTGGATGTTACTCATTTTCAAATACCACATTCTTCTCCACTTCTTCCAAAACTTCCATATCTTCAAATAATTACTTTACTCCATACTTTAATGCTCATGATTTAAGCCTCATTTTTTCCCTAACTTTCCACTTTTCTTAACCACCAAAAAGTAGTTAATTTTTGGTGTAAACAACTAGGTTAGTGGGCCATTTAACTTAATGTGAGTTTAACATCTAATACTTTTATACTCTTAGTCACATTACATAAGAGGCATAGTACTAATAAATGTAAATTGAGATTTAAATTTTTAAGAGATAGGAATAATCATAAAATTAATAAACATAATTTACTAATATGTATAAAAAAAATACATATCTTAGTATGACATATTTATGATTACTTGATAAAATATTGTAAAATTTAAACTTAATCAAAGTATAGTATTATTTTATTTCTAAAACATAAAAGATGTACGTAGTACTACTAACTATCATTTAAATTATAAGTTTAAAAATTAGTATTACTAATAATATTATTAAAAAAACTTAGGATAAAAATTCAAATTTTTTTTAGTTATTGTATATAATATAAGACCTATAATTTTAAAATCACTTTTTCATATTGATTAATTTTATTATTTTATTATGATATAGTGTCATATAAAATTTATTAAGTGAATTATTATTTGTTATATGATATAAAAATTACTTCTTTTTTATAATATGTAATTTATTTTTAACATATAATAAATAATAATAAACCATATAAATTGGATTAGTTAATAAATTAATATATTTAATATCGAGCTTGTTAATGAGTCTAATAAACGAGCTACAGCTTCCAAGCTTATTACTTATAAGCTTCTTAAATAAACTAGCTCGCGAGTCTAACATATCTCTTAACTTGAGCTTAATTTATTTAATAAACGAGTAACTTAAGCTCATATTGTTTCTAAATATGCTCCAGCATAATGAGTTTTTATCAAGCCAAAATCTAAACCAGGCCCGGCTCAAGGGGGGAGCAACCTGAGCAACCGCTCAGGGCCCCCCCTTGAGCCGGGCCTACATAAAGCAAGAAATTCCGTGTTTGTGTTCCTAGTGCTTGAACAGTCAAGGGCTCATTACTGCAATTATTGACAAATCAAGGGACAATAAGTTGAAAAGCCATGGCAAGAATACAACAGCCAAAAGTAATGCAAAGATCACCTTTGGACCTGAACTTTAAACAACTTACCGGAGTGCCTGGGCTATGAAATTGCTCACAACATGCCCATCCAGGCCCTCAGAATTCAATCTACATAAATAAAATGACATGGGATGTTCTCTTCTTGCTTCAGTGTTCTGTTTTGCCCTGTTTTCTGAATTCAATCTACTCAATGCCCAACAATTCCAATAAAATGGAGCTTACTCATTTTAAACCCACTTAGCATCTTAATTACACTTAAAAGAGAAGAACAATTTCTGCATAATTTCTGACACTGTTTTTTAGGGGTCCATATTTTAATTTCTACTCGGGGCCCCTAAAATATCCGAGACGGCTCTGATCTAAACCAAACTCGAATAGCTTAGTTCAATTACAATCATGAGCATGTGGCTCATGGACCTCGATTTAAAGCACATCTATTTGAATAGCTGCAAAAAGGTGAAGAAATATTTAAGAATTGCAATTCCACGGTGATATCACCTTCTTATTCAATATTGTCTTATATTGTTTATTTTGAATTATATTTTCTAGATATGTATGAACTAAATAAAATAAAGGTTATAAGTTAACTAAAAATTAAATGAAAAAGATAAAAAATTTAGGTTGTGTTTGAGATTTTTTTTAAAATTTTTTGTTTTAGCTATTTTTTAGGAAAAAATTCAAAACACGTTTGATGATATCACTGAGTTTTAGACTTTACTGATTAGATAATAAATATTTTCATGCAAAATACGTAATCTATAAAATATGGTTTGAGAATTTTGATTTTGAGAAGATATTTATATCAATAAAACTCTCTTTTTTCCATCACTACAAAGGTTAGTTATTTTTTTTTCTCTTTCATAGTTCTTTTTTTTTTTCCTTTCATAGTTTATGAAAAACTCCTTTTTATTCTTTTGTTTTGTATTTTTTGCATGTATTTTTTTCTCTTTTATTATTCTGCAAATCTAATCATAAAGTTTGGAATTGATGTTTGTCCCTTTTTTTAAATTTTTTATTTCTTAATTTTATAATTAGTTTATTTTATTTTAATTATTGTCTATAATATATAATTAATATTATGATGCATTATTGAAATAAAATAATATAATTTTTTCTAATAGGTGAATAAAATGAAAAGAAAATTTAAAAAAAAAAGTTAGAAGGAATATGAAAAGTTATGTCATATATGATAATACATCTGTTACTGGAGCTAATTTTTATCCTTATACTAAAAGCCCTTTAATTAATGAAGATTAAAAAATAATAAAAGTGGTAGTTCTATTAAGAGTGAGAAGACACATAAAAATAAAAAATTCAAAAAAGCAAGCAATGAAAAATCTAATAATAAAAAGATAAGAAAAAACTTTCAAAAAGTAATGACTTAGGTTTTAATTAGAATTGGTGAAAGTTTGAGGGAAAAAGTGTAATCTTTTATAGTGTTATATTATTTTATTTATATTAATTATTGATGATTTTTTGGATTTTAAGTATGGCAATTATTAATTATTACATATTATGTGTTACAATTAAAAATTATGATATAGTTTTTAAAAATATAAAATAGTTTTTCAAAAAAAAAATATAGAATAAAAACAAAAAATATTTTTGGCTTTGAAAAATGAGAAACCTAAAATCTACAGCCAAAACAATTATTGTCTTTGGTGGTGTTCGTGATGGTTTTTTATTTTTATTTTTTTGTTTTATTTTTTAGGAAAAATAAACACATTCGATAATATCATTGAGTTCTAGATTTTTCTGATTAGATATAAAATGTTTTTAAGTTAAATTTGAAATTTATAAAATATGATTTTAAAAGTTTTAATTTTGAGAGAACATTTATGTCAACAAGATTTTTTTTCTTCACTGGAAAAGTCTATGTTTTCATAGTTCTTTTCTATCGCCATTATAATTTATGCAAATTTTTTTCTTTCCATTCCTTTTTTTTATTTTTATTTTTTCGTATGCATTTTCTACCTTTTTATTCTTTTGCAAATCCAATCATAATGATTGCAATTGACATTTATCTTTTTTTTTAATTTTTTAATTTCTTTAATTTTTTAATAATTTTATTTTATTTCAATTATTATCTATAATATCTAATTTTATTATGTTGCATCATTGGAATAAATTAGTATAGTTTTGTTTTTCTAACAGTTGAATAATATGGTAAGAAATTTTATAAAGAATATTGTAAGGAGTATGAGAAGCTATGTATTATATATGGTGATACACCTATTATAAGAACTGATTTTTATTATTTTATTAAAAGCCCCTCAATTGGTGAAAATGAAGAAAATAATATAGAAATTGATAATTGTGATGAAGAATGTGAAGACACATAAAAATACAAATTCAAAAAAAAAAATAATGAAAGTTCTAATAGTAGAAAGATAAAAATAATGCTTTCAAAAAGTAATGATTGAAATCTTATTCAAAATTGGAGGAAAAAAAATAGAATCTTCTATTGTATTGGAGTTATTTATTTATTATATATTTGTTATTGATAATTTTTTAGATTTTAAGGATGATAATTATTAATTATTTTTAGAATATTTATTATTAAATTCTAAAAATATGTGTTTGTGTATGCATAATTAAAAATTACATAATATAGGAGAGTTCTCATTTCGGGTTGAATGACTTGATTCTGATGCCATACTATCTAACCTAAATGGAAAAGAACAATTAGTCTAATAATATCATATCAGTTATAGTGAACAAAATAAATTTGTATTTTTAAAAATAATTTTGAATACACATATGACATTATTTTTCTATTATGACAATTATAGGAAACAAAGAAAATTAATGTGTATGTTTAGAAATGATATAGTATTCTACATCAATGACTTTGCAATTTAACCACGTTACATTGTTATGTTCTTAGTAAGTTCTTTTATCATACCAAGAACATAACAATTAAAGATTATAAAGTTAATTTGCATGGTTAGAAAAAATTAATATTGTACTCTACACATATAATTTTGTCATTAAACGAATTAAATTGCTATTTACCATACCCATATTATGCAAAATATTAATAATGTATCTTTGAACTGTATCACTGGTATTAATTTATGTTAATAAAACTATAATATTTGCAATATGTAATAAAACATATTCATGTTAAACTCGTTAGTAAGAATCGTATTAAAATTACATTGTTGTTAAACTCATCCCCACCAGTTTCTTTTAAACGAGGACAACCACAACTTATTGTTCAACAATAACAAAAAATCACATTAACATTATGTTATTGCTAAACCCATTTACAGTTGTAGTTTTTGTTAAACCCATCACAGCTACTCAAATATACATGCATGCTTTGCAAAGATAATGAAATGTAAACAAAAATCACATCACGACTTACCAAAATATGAGTGTGTTTTCCACATACTACGAAAACAAGAAGTTAAGCACAAGTTGCTTGCAACTAAAATTTTAGAAGTAAGAGCTGAAAACTTAAGGTTTGTTTTCGATAAAGGAAGAGCTGAGAGATAGAGCTTAGGGTTTATTGATTGTTTTCGAAGAGAAGAAAGGCAATTGAAATATGTGTATTGGTGTGCTTTTTTTTTTTTTTCAACTCAAGGATATTTCAGTAATTTTGGGTCTATCGAGGGTGATTAGGTTCTAATGCAAGCTAATACAAAATAAGAGGGTATTTTCTGTATAATTTTGTCAAGATCTAATGGTAGAAAGATTAAAAAAAACCTTTTAAAAAGTAATGACTCAAACCTTTGTCACAATTAAAGGAAAAAAATAGAATCTTTTATTGTATTGGATTTAATTTTTTTTATATATTTGTTATTGATAAGTTTTTATATTTTAAGTATGATAATTATTAATTTTTTTAGAATATTTATTATTAAATTCAATAAATTATGTGTTTGTGTATGTATAATTAAAAATTATGATATAAAATTTTAAAAATAAAACATAATTTTTTAAAAAATATAAAATAATAATTGAAATAATTTTAAATTTTAAAAAAATAAAAAAATTACAACCTAAACAAATATGTTATTAATTGTTATGTCAAACTAAATAGCATGCATTACTATGAAAGTTTAAGAAACCCACCATGAGAAAGAAATCCATTAATTGAAATTGAGTTGTCCTTCCTTCCTAAACCATTTGAAATTAAGTTGTTCCTCCAAACTAAAACTCTAACTCTTCCTAACCCAACTAATTATATTGTGAATTATATTCATAGAAAGCTGGAGTCTTTTCTTATTGATATTATTATTATTATTATTATTATTATTATTATTATTATTATTATTATTATTATTATTATTCAGTACAAGAATGCATATTTTCCAATATAATTTAATTATATTTATTGCCTCATGTTTTCTAAGAGTACAATAGTTATAATTGATTATGAAAACTGATAATATTGCTAATAACCACTTCATTATTTGTAACCATTCATACTTATCTTAATTAGATACAAAAGAAGATGAATTAAGTAAAACGAATCCTATATTAATTAAATAAAATTATATAATATAGATTTAAATTGTATAACTATGAATGTATTCTTTCTTACTTGCTAATGTAATTTCGGGCCAAATTATGTGGACTTGAGTGTTGGTTGTAAATGGATTATCCAAAGTAATTACCAAATCCATAAATTAAATGAAACTAGTGACTTAGCCTAAATTTGTAGCAATACAATATATATAGATGAATAAATAACAATTCTATTTCCTTAGAAGAATTAATTTTAGGAACCCTTGACTTAAATCGGCCATATAAATTTGTATATAAGATCCTTAAAAATACTAATTAATTAATCCTATTAATACTAAATTATAATCTAAAATTTAATTAAGAAAAGCTAAATAACTATATGAATATATTGAACACAGTTTGGCCCAATGCATATGTATATATATTTAGGCCTTATTTGATTCATGGTTTGTCATGGTATGGTATGATATAGTATGGTTTAATTCCTGTTCGTCTTTATTTCAACCTTGCATGATATGATTTTCTATGATAATCTCATGGTTTGAAAACCATGAATTTTCAAACCATCAATTTGGTGGTTTTCCATGGTTTTATAATTTTATCTTTTAAGAATATCTAAAATAATTTTTTTAAACATTAAATATATACTAATAAATAATTTTCATTTTCATAATATATTATTCTTAAAAATATTATTAAATTAAATAAAAATATTTTTACTTAATTATACTATACCATATAATTTTTTTAAATATAATAAATATTATTTTCAATATCATACCATATAATGTCATACTATACCATATCATATTGTCAGTCAACCAAATAAAGCCTTAAGCTATGATGGAATTAAGTGATAAAAGCTAATAAGTATGTGCAAATTAATTATGGGGCCAAATTAACTAGTAAGATAGTGGAAAAACTTGTAAGTCATAAAAAAATGAGTTGGTCCACCTAACTTAAAATAATATATATTTACAAACCCAAATAAAATATAACACTTGTAGTACAATTTGTAAATAAGGACTAAGTGAGATTGTTATTAGAGTTTAACTAAATAAGTTACAATAACACAACTATAAAAAAATGGAATATAAAAGATATAATTTTGAAACAATTTATTGATGAATCCTATGCTTAAACATAATTGTAGGCAGAACGAGACTTCAACAATCAAATTGTAGATTGCTAAAGGTTAAAGTAAAAGAGGTGAGAATTATAGTATATGCATGTGAATATAGTTATCTTAATTGTTTATTACTGTTACTTCATTTTCATATTGATTGTTGTTGAGACTTTCTAATGGTTTTGCATTATTCTATCCATTGGTATTTTTTATTGTATTGTACTTGAATTGTTATTAGTTGATATAGCCAATTGATTGACAAGGATAAATGGGTCCATTTATTGTAATTGTTTTACTAAGTTGATACCTAGCAATAAACTTCATATAGTAGAAAAACCTTGTGTGTACATAGATAATTGAAGTATCCAAAGGGAAGAAGTTATTGTCCCTAGATACAAATATTCGAAAAAAAAATGATAATAGTATTATAATGTATTTTTCTATCACTATGAGTATACTGTTCCCTACTTAATTGAATTGTATTGTAATGTTGAACCAGTTGTTACTTTATTGCTAATCAACCCTCATGTTTATGCGTATATGTTATATTCTCATTGTAACATTCCCTGTTAATTCTTCCAAAGAACTGTCAGAAAATGCTACTCAATACACTTTTATATAGTAATTCAGAATCCTCACCTAACAAACGTTAACATTAAACCATTCATTCCTCTTGCTCGTTTCACTAAAAAAAAATCAACTAGCAATACAACCTATAAAGCAATACTTCTAACACCAACAATAATTCCAAATTTCGATCCCTCAAATAAATTCATTACCAATTATATTTATGATATTCGCCATAAATTTGTTAACCCATAAATATACATATATATATATATATATTTATCACATCACTAGGTTCAATAGTCTTTCAATAAAATTTTAAACTTAAAACTCCAAATTCACATTTTTACATTCATGCTACAAATTTATATAATCTTCTCATAAGCCAAAATACAATTATACACTATACATATAATAATCCATAAGTACAATATGCATAAGGATCTCCATCTGCCTTGTAGATGACTTCTACAGTCTTTTCTCTTCAATCCTTAACTATCGTTGATCAATTGTACCTGCGTGTTAGAAAAATTCTAACATGCTAGGCGTATAGCTTAGTAGTGCTTGTATATACTTATTTTGCCAAATAATATTTAAAGGAAATAATTATATTAATAAAAATAATAAAACTCATTTACTTTAGAATCAATTTGCTTATTCAAATAAATTCATTTACATTTGTTTTAATGTTAACAAATTTTTAAATCAATTTAGATAATACAATATGTTGTCTTCATTTCATTTTGATTTAATTAAATAATATATAATCACATAGTATTTGTTTTATTTAACAATTACAATATTCGACACATCTCTTGATATGTTCTTAATACATTTCTCATATTTTTAGTAGATGTCATTTGTCAATTCAATACACCGAATAATTTCACTTGTTTCAATACTATGAACACTCTTATTCTATTTAACATTTTGAACACCTTTTAGTATAATTTATTATAAACATTTAATATGTATGTATATATTTATCTTTCAATAAGTTTTTACTTATCTTTACACTTTTTTCTCTCATATACTTAGTATCAAACCCTATACTCAGATAACGAGTCATCAGTGACAAGTAAACCCACTTTAAAGTTTAATTATAACCGGTGACCCACTATGGCACGAATGTTTACTGTAAATAGTGACACAAAGTGTCTGATGACACAATGTTGTTGGTACAGTGTGTCCATTAACTCTATACACTTGCACTCCCTGGCTAACCATTCAATCTAATATCTAGATTTAGCACTAGTACAATCGGGCAAATCAATCATAAATTCATTTCACCATTATAAACCATTTTATCATTATAACATTAGTTTTTGCTAAATACATTTCCTTCTTATCAACTCTTAATCTTTTCACTTTGAAAATAAAATGAAATGATCTTTATTTCAATTAAGTCCACATATATGTATTTATATATATATATACACCATAAATTATTTGAAAAATCTCAATGAAGTTGATTTCAAGTATTTTACAAGTATACATATTCTCACTCAAGTTTTTCATTCATTGTTTGTTCACTTCTTGTTATATTTATTTGTTACAAAAGTCCTTCTTGAACTATTTTATATATCCTTATAAATTTTATAGACTATAGACATCTCTTTCAATCACATTTGTCATGTATATATATAACATACTTGTACTAGAATAATTTGGCTTCCTTTGTTTATATGTTAATTTTATCTATTCAATTCAATTTTTACATTATCATTGTAACAATAAGTTCTAGATAGATTCTTCACTTTCAATTAATCTACTCTTTCAAAATATATGAATTTCACTAGTTATTAGTTTCACTTCAAGAGTATATATATATATATATATTATGCATATACTACATGTATCTTATATATTTTCATACATTTATAAATATATATTCACGTTTTCCCATTATAAACCTTATTATTCTCTTTAACATATTATCCACCTTCTTTATATGCTTAGACCAATCCTTAAAACATCACTTCACTCAGCTCCAGTAATAACACGACATACTAATTTTGGTCCTCATTAGGCTTTCCCTTCATGCAGTCATTACTTTCCCTCTAACTATTAACAATATATATAATTTAACTCATCAAACCCTTTTCTATATACACTTTATAAATTGTCTTAAGTCGCTAATTAGTGTTGCTGTCAGAATTACATTAGGTATACAGTTTGTATATCTACACACTATTTCTAAATTTGTCCTCCATCATTTAATTATTCCTTTACTTCTCCACTTTGTTGCCTTTATCTTCTCTTCCAAACTATTTTAAATCACGATTTATTTATCATTCTATCAATATTCTTATCTTGATTCTCAGGTTATTATTCCTCCAAAGATATTCCAATATCTACTAGTCACAAGTAATTATCACTTATCCATACACCAATTATACATTCATTTCGATTATTCAATTATATTTATCAACACTTTCCTCATGTTTTCCCCATTGTCTAAGTTTCACCATCCAATGAATTAATTCTCCATCAATGTTGATAACATGTAAATCCAACACGTTTTTATTGATTATAATATGTTGATTTTGTGTTAATTGTGCTTAAAAGAGGAGTTTTTAGTTTGATTCTTGTTTTTGTGTTAGGATATACTGGACATGGTGAGAATGAAGCTAAAAGGAATATATTAGAAGATGTTTGTGGGAAGCAGTAGCTGCTGGAATCTATTTGGAAAATATGAAGCTGTGAAGTCCTTAGCCTTGGGCAAGACTAAGCAACAAGCGAACAGATACGGACTGATTTATACTAGTGGCTGACCTGCGACTTATTGGGACTGTTTCCAGCGTGTTTTAGAGCAGAGAAATGATATTAAACAATGTTTAGTGGGCCCCTTTTATTGTATTATGTTTTGGCCCCACTTTTAGGAGTATATAAGTTAAAATTAGGTTTTTGAATAGACACTTTTGGAGGAGGCAAGAGGAGATACGAATTTCAGCTTTCTTTGACAGATTTTACAATGTTTTCTTCCATAGCCATGTGTGACTAAACTCTTTCTTTCAGTCAAGGTTTAATCCAAGGTAGAAGTTTGATCATGATTGTGAGATTGAATTGAACTTAATAGAATTCTTTGATTTTCATTGCATTTATTTTCTTTCTGTGGTTTATTGGGAAAATATATCCCTTAATGAAATTCTATTGAATGATTAACAGGGCCCGTTCTTTGTTTGATAGTAATTTCCATGACTATTCAATTGAATCAAATCCGTAATTGTTTGATTAGATTGATGTAGTAGTGATTGGTATAATTTAATTGGGTAGAACCTTTTGGGTTATATCAAGAAAGAGTATAATCTGATTTAAATGGATACTCGTAGTTTCTGTTAATTAGGGCAAGGTCCTACTAGATTTTAAGGCTGTTAACAGTTAAATCCTTCGTCGTACTTAGGTTTGCTAGTTAATTAGGGGTTATTATTATATCGTATCTTAATAACCTATTAATAAGGTAGGATTGGTTGGGTCGACGTTCTTCCTGGCTATAACTTGTCTGTAATTTGAATTAAAGGATTATTCTTGAATCAATGATCAATCAGTTTAAACTTCGAACTGCGGTATGCCTTGACTGAATTCGCTCTCCATCGTTTCAGGTTTTATATTTATTTTTGTTGCTTTTGCTTTTAATTTTAATTAATCTCGTTCCAATTTTAAATACTCCGTTTCAATTTTTAGTTTTATTTTCAGTTCTGGTTAACTTTCAGTAAGGCTAGTCCCTTGGGTTCGATCCTTCTCACCCTATTTACAAGTTTTCTTTTGTAGGAAGAGCAGGTTTATTATTTTTGGTGGATTCGACACCCATCAAATTTTGGCGCCGTTGCCGGGGACTAGTTTACATTACTGTTATTGCTTCTTTGAATGACCAGATCTGGAAATTTGCAATTGGAATTTGATCCTGAGATAGAAAAGACAGCCCGTACATTGATGAAGGAAACCAGGCTACGAAAAAGGGCTGCAACTGCTTCTACGGCTGATCCAGAAATTATAATTACTGATTTAGTTGAATCTTCAACTGAATTTGATCCTTAATTAGAAGAAACTTCAACAGAATCTGAAAGAGAGGAACAAATGGCTGATAATCGCATCGTTAGAGAGCTGCAGGCAGCCCCTATAGACCAGCAGCCCCTGTGTATTTCTTTTCCAAACTTGGATGCACCATTTGAGTTGAAATCTGGTTTGATTCATCAGCTCCCTACCTTCCATGGGATGAAAAATGAAAACCCACATAATCACTTGAAAGAATTCCATGGTGTGTGCTCAAGCATGAAGCCACAAGGTGTGGCGGAAGAACAAATCAAGTTAAGAGCATTCCCATTTTCATTAAAAGATACTGCCAAAGAATGGTTACTTAACTTACCACCAGGTTCTATAACCACATGGTCCGCGATGGCTCATGCATTCTTGGATAAGTATTTTCCCGCCTCTAGAGCAGCCACCATTCGTAGGGAGATTAGTGGGATCAAACAAAAAGATATAGAAAGTCTTCATGATTACTGGGAGAGATTCAAGAGGTTGTGTGCAAACTGCCCACAACATGGGATGTTCGAACAATCACTTCTCCAGTATTTTTATGAAGGGATGCTGGATATAGAAAGGAAAATGGTCGATGCTACAAGTGGGGGAGCTCTTGTTAACAAAACTCCAACCCAAGCAAGAGAGATCATATCAACCATGGCTGCAAACACACAACAATTTGGACAAATTAAAGAGCCATCACCAAGCTCTATCATGTAAGTAATTCTTCCGTTGAAGCTAAACTTAATGAGCTAGCTTCTGTGATTAAAAATTTTGCTGCAGGACTTAATAGTCATAAAAGAGCGTGTGAAGCATGCACTTCTTATGAACACCCAACCGATGCATGTCCATCTTGGCAAGAGGGAGCAAGTCAACGCTATTGGAGGTTTTTCCGGGCAGCCTCAAAGATCCAACTTTCCCATCTCCAACACTTTTGATGATAGTTGGAGGAGGCACCCGAATCTTAACTATGGGAATAGGCAGCAGAATTTTCAGCAAGCTAGGCCACCTCCTCAACAATCTTCCAACTCAAACATGTCTTTAGAAGACATAGTTAGATCCCTTGCCACAAGCACATCTGCATTCCAGCAAGAATCCAGGAGGGAGATGAATGAGCTTGCCACCAATGTAGGCGCACTCCAACAAGAAACTAGGAGGAGCATTCAAAACATGGAAACTCAAATCAGCCAGCTAGCCTCCTCTTTGAGTAGATTGGAGACACAAGGGAAGCTACCATCTCAAACTGTTGTCAACCCAAGAGAGAACGTAAGTGCCATCACTTTACGTATTGGAAAAGAGCTAAATACAATAGCCCCGAAGAAAGACAGCAGTAGGTCGAAGAAAGAAGCTGAAAAAGAGGTAGAAATTCAGCAAAAGGAGGTTCCCAAGCAAGTTGAAAAGCAGCAGCCCGAGACGTTTGTTATACCGCCTCCCTTTCCCGAAAGGTTGAGGCAATGCAAGAGGGAGAAAGAAGAGAAGGATATCCTTGACATCTTTCTCATGGTTGAGGTAAATATTCCTTTGCTCGATTTAATTAAGCAAATACCTCGATATGCAAAGATTTTGAAGGAATTTTGTGTAAGTAAGAAGAAGCAAGCTGAGGTTGAGAAGGTAAGTGTGGGGGAGAATGTCTCTGCGATTTTGCAAAGAAAACTCCCACCAAAATGCAAGGATGAAGGTATGTTTTCTATCCCTTGTAGAATAGGCAATGTACAAATTAAAAAAGCTATGTGTGATTTAGGCGCTTCAATTAATGTTATGCCATTGTCTATTTTCTCTTCTTTGAATATAGGTGCTTTAAAGAAAACTAGCATTTGCATTGAATTGGCGGATAAGTCTGTAATATACCCGGAAGGGGTGCTAGAGGATGTGTTAGTGAAAGTTAATGATTTAATTTTTCATGCTAATTTCTATGTGGTTGATATGGAGGATGCTAAATCCCCAAATTCTAGTGAAATCATTTTAGGAAGACCTTTTCTTAGGACAGCTAGGACTAAAATTGATGTTTTTGATGGTATTCTTACCATGGAGCTGGATGGAGAAGTTGTCAAATTTAGCATGTATAGTGAAGTCAAAGATGCTAATATTGTGTCCAATGTGAGTGACGTGTCTAATTTTGATCCCAAAAGTAATAAATTTTCTCCAATAATTGATAAGAATGAGCTTAATGTGGTTTCTTGTAAGAATTTTGATAATGAATGCACTAATAAGTTTAAAGAGAAAATTTTGTCTGATGAAAAGTTGCAGGAAATTGAGCTGGAAAAGGCGCTAAACATGGGACTACAACCATTGTCTAGCCATTTGAAGTATGTGTTTTTAGGTGATGGAGATCCAATTTCATTAATTGTCTCCAAAGAGCTAAGCAATGAGCAAGAAAAGGAGCTGATTCGAGTGCTAAATGAGTACAATGATAATTTTGGATGGGCGAAGAATGTTGCATTTTGAAGCTCCACCGAATTCAGTTGAAAATTCGGAAATGTTGAGCCTAAGACGTTAAACAAGGGCGCTTTCTGGGAGACAACCCAAACCTAATAAATTTTATATTTTTTTTTCTTTTTATTTGAATTTTCTACACTTGTTTTTATTTTTCAAAAAAAAAACTGCCATGAACAGTGTCGTCTTCTTCCTTGTTTCTGAAAATTATAAGTGAAGGTGGAGGTTAAAAGAGGTCTTTAATGGTGGTCATGTTCTATTAGCGGCAAAAGCTCCATTTTGATATATTCACCGTGTCATGAGTTTCATGAGTTTAATGAGCTTTTATATATTTATTTCTTTTTTTTTTGCCATCCATTTTGTTTAACTTGCTTTATTTAGTTATTATTATTATTATTATTTACTCTACTAATATATGGTTAAATTTTTACAGATAGAGTAAAAGAAAATTGCTTCCCTCCTCCTCTCTCTCAATTCATGAAGAGAGCTTCTCTCTCCACCTTCACCCGCCGCTTCACCACGCCGTCACCCAAATCGCCACAACCACCACAGTCCAGCCTAGCCACCTGCCGCCGGTCATCCTATTGAACCCTCCACCAGCCACCATCTTCTCTTCTCCATCTAGCAGCCCCAACAAACCCGAAAATCCAGCAGCCCCTTTTCCCTTTCCATTTCAGAAAACCCAGCATCTCTCTCTCTCTCTCTCCCTCAATCGAAAATCCAGCAGTCCCTCAATTGAAAACCCAGTACCACCATCGAACGAAACCCACATCCCCTCCACCAATCGGTCAAACCAAATCCTTCTCCAGCTCAAACCGTAAACCAGAGCTGCTGTTCAAATCGTTGGAATCATATCATGAAATGCGGCCTCCTCACATCTCAGCTGCTCCAAAAGGAAAACGAAGACAGTATTGCCTCTGTTGGAGTAAAAAAATGGGAGCTGTTAATGTTTGAAGGTAGTTGACAATTTGATTTTCACCACTTCCAGGTCAGTCTTTCTAAAGTCTCAAAAATCTTGTTCTGTGATTAACTGTGGAATAGAGTTGTGCAATTCAAGTTTTTGTTATTGATTGTTGAAAGAAATTCTGTACAATCCATTGCTGTTTTGTGCCATTTGGTTTTAAATTGTCAAGTTAGGAATTACTGCAGAAATCTTTTGATTAAGTGACTTGCGAATCTGATTTTTCGAGTTGTCCAGTAGAAATTTTCAGACTTGTTCATTAGGATGGAGTTTGTTGGCATGCTTTACTTTAGATTGAATAAATTGTGAGTGCTTTTGGTTATGGAATGGAATTGATGATGGAATTGTAAGTATTGATATTCTTCACAAAATATATCTGCTTTGAGTTTTTCTATTTACAATTTCGGTAATTCAATAATTGAGTATAAAGCTTGTTGCTTGATTATGTGCACTCTAAATTTTACATGCCAATTTTTAGATTTTAGTATATCATGAGCATTTTTGGCATAATGTTAGTTGCATTATTGATTAAATTTTTAATGGTGATAAAAATGACTTTCTTATCTCAAGTTTTTCTATTTTTATTTAGAAATAGGTTCATTTTTACCACTATTTTCAGTTGTGCAATTAGCATTGATTGAGTTGATAGGTACATTCTATAGTTTTGGCTTGCAAATTGGTAATCAAAGACAGGTTAAAGGCAAGGTGGAGCTACTTATTTAGTAGCAAACATGAGGAGGCAGATGTAATTGGATTAGCAACACCAACAGGGCAGTACTTCTTAACTCCTACTCTCTTTTAATTTTATTTGCTTGAGATCCTCCATTTGTGTTTCATTGTGATTTGTCCACATTGAGGACAATGTGTGAAATAAGTGTGGGGAGGGGATTTGATATGAGAATGTTTTTGCTGCAATTTTTGGGACTGATTTATGTGATTGAGACAGCTGGAATTTTGATGTTATATTGCTAAAATTTTGAGCTTTCTGTTGATTAATAGCTGCTGCCATGTTGTTTGTTGATTGTTATGCATTATAGTTCGCTAATGTCGAGTTTTTTCTTTTTTTTTAATGATGGCATTTGATGATATTTTTGTGTGATTCTGCTGCTGCCATATGCTTAATTTCTGGTATGAGACTTGACTTTTGAAAATGTGACTTTTGAGTTAGGAAGATTAGACACTTACCCCATGAAATTTTGAGTAAAGTTTTGAGTTTGTTGATGCTATGTGCTGATTTTGGGATTTACTCAATGGGTTTATTGTGTCCTTGAACATGATTTGGAGCTTTTAGGAATTCTAGAGAGGAGTAATTTGCTTTTGTAATTTAGTTGAATACATGTGAGAACCTCGAATAACAAGACTAGTGAGCGAGAATTCTAACTTGAGATTAACCATCACTGCACTTATAAACTTTGATTGCAAGCTGTTACACTTTGAATTCTAAAAATCTGTTTCTCAAAACTTAGTTTCTTTCGATAAGTGTTTTTGAGAGCAATTCCCAAAGCCAAAATTTAGGATAGCTTCCGAACACTAGAACTCTTTTCTACGCTCTCTTGAGGTGAAATCCTAGGCGAGTCTCGACTTTTGAGATGATTTAGGTGTTCTTTTGGTCGATTCATCATTCCTTTTATGTTTTTTCCACCTTTACGTTACCGTTCTTTTCACCCCTTCTAGCCTACGAAGTATGCTAAATGCGTACTCTAATTTCTTTTCTTAGCCTACAATATAACCATATACACTAAAAAGCCCTTTGCCTACCACCCTTGAACAAGAAAATAGTCTTCTTAGTCATTGTTAAGCATGCACATGTGTAAGTTATTAAGAATTGGTGCAATTGCATTCTTGTTTAATGTCATTGATTTGAGTCTAGTTTGTGGGAATAAATAGTCCTTTTGACTTGTGTGTTTTAATTTTTATAGAGTTTGAGATGGTTGTAAATAGTCATGTGAAAAAAAAAGGAAAAATGGAAAATTCAGACGAAAAAAAAAACAGAATGTGAAAAAAAAAAGAAAAAGAGAAAAATGAAAAAAAATCAGAAAAGAAAGAAAAAGAAAAGTGTAATCAATTTCAGTTTTAGTTTTTCTCTAGTTTAAGCTTTTCTCTGGTTTAAGTCGCATTTGTCGCCATTAGTTAGTTCGTGCATTGTTCTTTTGAAATTAATTGTAAAAGACTTATTTTCTTGTTATTCTAGCCTTACATTATCCTATCTTTTGTAACCATCACCTAGCCTAACCCATGTAAAGACCTAATGATCTTTGGTTAAGACTTGACCTACATTAGTGGAGAGGGAGTTTAGAGGGGAGCCTATGGTTGTTCTTTAATTTTGTTTACTTGAAGCTATGAAAATGTTTTTGAAACGCTTGTTAATTGCTAGAAAACACTTGTTGATTCAAACTTCGAATGTGTGCGTGCGTGTTTTGAGAATTCTTAGTGTAACATTTTTCAATTAAAGTTCATAATGATGGAATGATGTTGATGGTTGGATTCTTAATTGCGATGTTGAGTTGTTTGGGAAACTTGTGTGTGTTTGATTGGGTTCTTAAGTGAAGTACGTGGTCTCCTAATAGATTTGATTTTAAGTCCTAAGTCATGCTTGAGGACAAGCATGGGATAAGTGTGGGGAAGTTGATAACATGTAAATCCAACACGTTTTTATTGATTATAATATGCTGATTTTGTGTTAATTGTGCTTAAAAGAGGAGTTTTTAGTTGGATTCTTGTTTTTGTGTTAGGATATACTGGATATGGTGAGAATGAAGCTAAAAGGAGTATATTTGAAGATGTTTGTGGGAAGCAGTAGCTGCTGGAATCTGTTTGGAAAATATGAAGCTGTCAAGTCCTTAGCCTTGGGCAAGACTAAGCAACAAGTGAACAGATGCGGACTGATTTATACTAGTGGCTGACCTGCGACTTATTGGGACTGTTTCCAGCGTGTTTTAGAGCAGAGGAATGATATTAAACACTGTTTAGTGGGCCCCTTTTATTGTATTATGTTTTGGCCCCACTTTTAGGAGTATATAAGTTAAAATTAGGTTTTTGAATAGACACTTTTGGAGGAGGCAAGAGGAGATGTAACACCTCATACTCTATATAAGCACTATACATATACTTAGTATACATACAATGCGTATATAAAGTATAAGAATGTCACTTTTAGTTTCTATTTAAAAATCGTTATCCAAGGTCAAGCAATATTATATTAATTTAAGAAACATTTATAAGAATCATTATTGTTATCAAAAATAAAACATAATTAAAATCATACATGTATGCATCACCTTCTAGTTGGTCTCGAGACACTCTTACCCTTCTCGTGGCATAGCAACTAGGCATCCAGATCATCCACATAAATACCTGCACGATTACATAACCGCACTAAGCTTGAAAGCTTAGTAAGACAAATAAACATTAAAATATACTTTACAAAATATTCATACCTCATGTTTTTAGCATTATGTTCTATTATTCGCTTATCCCATTTTTCCTTTCTCAAAACATTCTTCATATATTCCTACTAATCTCAGAAATTATACACATATTTATATAAAACATTCACAACATAATATCTACCATTTTTATCTCATATACATATGCATAAACATCATTTCAACAAATCACCCTTATTTGGCATATCCAAACTTCCATGGAAACAATTATCACAAATTCCACATTCACATACACTTTACATATCACACAATATTTTCATAAGCTCATATCTCAACAAAACTCCTCAAGCCATATTCACTTTTAATATATCAATACACCTATTACATCATAACATCATTTTATTCACAATTCATTAATCATGAAATACATTTCCATCAAAAGCATTCATAGATCTCATTTATCAATCATGTTACAATTCATGACTCACATTACACAAAGACAACCATAGATCTCATTGCTCATATATTTCATCATTTGCATATCACATTGAAAACAAAGACAGACTCGGGCCCAAAAGACACTAATATGTTATTCAAAGTTCAGAGTTACTGCTTTGGTCTCTAATCATAATCATCAAGCCCTTAGGCATCATATATATATCTCTATCCATGGATAGTGTAACAGACCCAGTCTCTTGGACCATCAACTCAACATGCTTGAGGAGATCCTCAACCCGGCAAGACTGTTACCATAATTCATATATCTCATATTCACAATTTCCATAACGTAACAGACCCAGTCTCTTGGACCTCAATTCAATTCAAATTGAAGAGATCCTCAACCCGGCAAGACTGTTACTATAATTCATAGGCATGTCGCCAAATGCAGAACTCTGAAACTCGAATCAACATATTAGACACAACATCATTCCATTTATAACTTTATACATTTCTTTCTCAATTCATTTCATTCTCATCATTATAGCCAACACTCATGACTTCATATTTCACAATCATAATAGGCAACCATGCCTTAATCATCTCATTAGTATCATT
The DNA here is from genome assembly GCA_947685225.1 of Garcia nutans. Lineage (NCBI taxonomy): Eukaryota > Viridiplantae > Streptophyta > Magnoliopsida > Malpighiales > Euphorbiaceae > Garcia > Garcia nutans. The sequence continues at coordinate 4,801,310 of CANTUV010000024.1, read as the reverse complement.
ATAGCCAATCACAATGGCTTCATGTCTCATTTAAATCATCATATCATGTCTCAAATCATGTTGTATGATTTCATTATTCAATTATACATAATCAATTACTTCATCATATCCTTCACATTATATATATATAGCATCATTGATATAACATCACAATTTACATGATTCACATACCACATTACAATTCACAAGGTTCACAATGCATAAGACATCACATGGTTCATATAGTATTAACACTATCATCAAATCATATTGATCAATATATCTTCCACATTTCCTATATTATCATTGATATATTCATACATAACCATTTACCTTATTCAAGGACTTAGAATCTTCCATATACATTTGGTTGAATCATTATTGTTTTAAGTGTGTTTAGGTACAAAAGACATTTGAAGATCCAACAATGTTTGAAGACCAAATAACAAACACAATTGCAAACACCCTCAAGGGACACGGCCAAGCTTGTGGCCGTGTCTCCCAATATAAACATCCAGTAGCCAACACGCCCAAGGGACACGGCCAAGCTTGTGGCCGTGTCACTCAACACCAATTCAAGCAGTAGCAAACACGGGCAATGGACACGGCCAAGCCAGTGGCCGTGTCTCTCAACACAACAATCCAGTACCAAACACGGGCAAGGGACACGGCCGTGTCTCTCAACATAAATTAGACAGTAGCAAACACAGGCAAGGGACACGGCCAAGCCAGTGGCCGTGTCTCTCCAAAACTCATCCAACACGGCCAAATTTGCCCTAACTTGGCCGTGTCTCTCATAACTTGGTCGTGTCCTACAATAATTTAAAGACCAAACACTCGAAATTCATCCAAACCAAACCCCAAATCAACATTTCATCATTTTCCTCACAATTTTCTCTACTCATCATCACTTAGATATCAATTCCACACATTTACATACTTCAATCTCTTGTTATCATCATTTTACACACCAATCATACCCAACATAACCTCAATCCAAAAGAAAACCACACAAGAAGGTATATACTTATATATATATGTATAATCAATAAAATTCATTCAAGAAATGTGTACTTACCTGTATAGCTTGCCAAATCTTCATCTCCATCTTCAATACTCTTAAAATCCTTAAGAAATTTGATGAAGATCAATCTCTCTCTCTCTCTCTCGTGCTCTCTCTCTCTCTCTCGTGCTCTCTTGTCCACGAAGAAGAAACAGAAGAAGAGGAAGAAGGAAGGTTCTCCATCCTTCCTTCGTTCTTATCTTATATATATAATAATAATAATAATAATAACAATAATAATAACAATAATAACAATTATACCATTAAATCTCCACCACACACAATTCCTTTTGACTTTCTTCTTCTTTTCTCTTTCCTTCAATACACACATTGAATCCAAATACAACAGTAACCCCAACACTTTTAGGGTATACTTTAGGATATTACAGGAGATACGAATTTCAGCTTTCTTTGACAGATTTTACAATGTTTTCTTCCATAGCCATGTGTGACTAAACTCTTTCTTTCAGTCAAGGTTTAATCCAAGGTAGAAGTTTGATCATGATTGTGAGATTGAATTGAACTTAATAGAATTCTTTGATTTTCATTGCATTTATTTTCTTTCTGTGGTTTATTGGGAAAATATATCCCTTAATGAAATTCTATTGAATGATTAACAGGGCCCGTTCTTTGTTTGATAGTAATTTCCATGACTATTCAATTGAATCAAATCCGTAATTGTTTGATTAGATTGATGTAGTAGTGATTGGTATAATTTAATTGGGTAGAACCTTTTGGGTTATATCAAGAAAGAGTATAATATGATTTAAATGGATACTCGTAATTTCTGTTAATTAGGGCAAGGTCCTACTAGATTTTAAGGCTGTTAACAGTTAAATCCTTCGTCGTACTTAGGTTTGCTAGTTAATTAGGGGTTATTATTAGATCGTATCTTAATAACCTATTAATAAGATAGGATTGGTTGGGTCGACGTTCTTCCTGGCTATAACTTGTCTGTAATTTGAATTAAAGGATTATTCTTGAATCAATGATCAATCAGTTTAAACTTCGAACCGCGGTATGCCTTGACTGAATTCGCTCTCCATCGTTTCAGGTTTTATATTTATTTTTGTTGCTTTTGCTTTTAATTTTAATTAATCTCGTTCCAATTTTAAATACCCCATTTCAATTTTTAGTTTTATTTTCAGTTCTGGTTAACTTTCAGCAAGGCTAGTCCCTTGGGTTCGACTCTTCTCACCCTATTTACAAGTTTTCTTTTGTAGGAAGAGCATGTTTATTATTTTTGGTGAATTCGACACCCATCAAATGTCCTTTAAATAACCTTCCCTTCATTATTTATATTTCCCATGATTTAATAAAAAATTCACTACTAACTCACTCATTTAAATCAAAATCATCTAATAAATCTCAAATAGTCATTTAATTTCGTAGACATTTTTCTTCCATAAACATTTGAATCAATATTTCATTAGCACCAAGATTCCTTTTAAGTCATAATTATCATGACAAAAGTTTCTCTTTCTACCTAGCAAATACTCCATAATTATAAAGATTCAACATTTAATTAATGAAAGCTCTACTAAACATATTTCCAATTAAATAATTAATACATTCACTTCCAAATATTACAAATATATTTATATCTTCAAAGTATCAAGTTATTTTCAAAGTATTTTCAAGTTATATCTTCAAAGTATATATAACCTTACACTTTGCAAAACCCTAAATTCTTATAACTCTAAATCGTTACTTAAATAATGCAATGGTTGATTTAAACACAATTCCAATTAAGAACCAACAATTACATTCTTTCTACATTATAAAAATAATTCTACTATCAAAGAAATAAATTCCAATAAACACTTCTTCACAAATCACTTCACATACAATTCCATCGCAAATAACCATATTTAATCAAAACACAAGCTTCTTTTAATAATTAAAATCAAAATAAAGTTAATTAATAGCAAAATAAATGTTATACAAGCACTAACTTTTCACATTGAAAAATTTTGCATATTTTTGAGAAAAACTAACATTATGAAGATTAGTAGAAAGGAAAATTGTATTAAGATAAGAAATAAAGTATTTTGAGGTTGAAAAAGAAGAAAACTAAGGTAACAGAGTAAACACGGGTGTGTCTAATGAACACGCATGCTCATATGTTTTAAAACGTTACTAGAAGTGCAGTTACAGAAGCTGAAAAATTCATATGGCTGTGTGGAGTTATCCACAAGCCTGTGCATTTTGAAAAGTTACTGGAATTGCAAATTGCAGAAGCTGAAAAATTCACACGGTCGTGTGGAATTATCCACAAGCCAATATTTTTTCCCGGACTTCTCCAAGCTCTAAAACTTCATCTTTTAACAAATCAAAAGTAACTCCAATCTTCATTTTTTACTAAAAACAATATAAATACATTTAACATATACAATAAAAATAAACTAAAAAATAAACTTTCCATATAAAAAGGTTACACAATCCACTTTTACTCAACCATTGAATAATCAATTCTTTAGCCACTAATTTAGTTAAAATGATTCAGTTAACTTGTAAAGGTGTCAAAATTCAAAGAAAATCAAACAATTACAAACTAATAATACACAAGCACGTACTTTTTTCAAATAATTTCTTCCTTTTCTCTTTTTTCACTTCCACTTTGATTATATGATCATAATCCCACTAATTATCTTATGAGTTAGTGAATTTCTATAAAAACAATTTGGAGTTATAAGTGAAGATCTTTGTGTTTTCATATATGGTGATGTTAGAAGATAGAAGAAAAGAGAGAGATCGTGATGGTGAAGAGATGTAGCATTGGATGATAGAAAGAAGATGGAAGAAGCTTCTAGGTTCCACTTTATATAGTGTTTAAAGTCTTGATTGAGTAAGGGCAAGCCCACTATAACTATAATGCATCGTCACTCTTAATTCTTAGTTCTAATTCGATTTTTAGTCCTACAAAATCATAAAAATAATTTTTTAAATTAATTTAAAGCCCTACTATCTATATTTTATATCCTAATCTCAATAAAATTCAATTCTAGAGTCACATGGGCAATTTTATAAATTTCTATCACTTTAGGATTCAATTTTGGAAACATCAATTTCGTCCGAACTAGGAGCAAATTTTCAACTTTTAAATTTAACTCATCTTACGTTCCCACTTATTTTAAATTTTCAAGTCACTTTCATCACTATACACAATTCATTATCAATATATATCGGAAAACCACTAATTAAAATTCAAATATTACATTCACACAGGTGAAAGCTCACTCCATATTAACCACATTTGCAGGTGGGTGCCGAGTAGTTTGCATAGCATCTTCGTTCTTTCACCGAGGTGTTGGATATGTGTATGCATATATTTTCTAATATGATACAAGTATTCTTTAGAGCTCTATAGTATATATATATATATATAGTATTTATAAAGTATAGAGAGAGAGAGAGAGAGTAACATAGTGTTGTGAATGATAATAAAAATGTAGAAGTATATGTTCATAAATCATACGAGTATTATGACTGATACACATGTGTACCTAAGTTAAAAAATATGGACTCACTATTTAAAGATAAAACACATAAAATAGAATATTAATGGGTTCTATAAGGCACTCGGTGGCTTTAAGCTAACCTGAACCCTAGGATTGTCATGCTCTCCATATTCAGGGCATGATATAATCATATGGTTATCTATTTAATATCGATGTTGTGTCTCATCATGCAATGATTCATAAATCCTTAGACTTGAGATATTCAAGAGTATCTTTGATATGAATTGATATACTTTGACTTCATTCCTTGGTTACCTTTCTGAAGTCTCTTATAGGGTGTTGATTGGGCATATATATCATGAAGTATTCAAAGATAGTTTGAATAATCAACTAAAGATTCATCACTTTTAATAGGTGGAGAGTATGCTTAAGGCCTCTTGTGGGAGACATTACTTATAAATCATTAGCCAAGGTGGATATGTGTTGAAAATGAGTTCTCAAGTACATATGTTGATGGAGTAATGACTCATAGATAAGAAACTTATCATTTAGGCTAAGTGTCGCATAGCCAGTCTATTTGAAATTAATACATAAACCATACTTGCAACCAAATATTGCATTAGGAGGTGAAAGAATCACTTGCATAAGATATTATTATATGAAAAGTTATATGTTAAGCCACTTGAATTTCTGATCATTTCGATGGCCATGATATGTAGTCAGACACCGTTCATGATCTTTGAGTGTATAAAGATCAATTTTGGAATGTGGGATGCAAGTCTTGTTACACCTCATTCTCTTAATTCTAAGGGTGGACTTTTCTTACAATCTATCATAATATTAGTTTACTAAATAAACATCACTCATAATTTAATTTACTAAATATTCTTCAATTACATAATCCAATAGATATTAATATTCTTAAATACAACTTATTATTTTTACTACAATAATATAGATAATTATTAAATAAATCCAAAAGACAATTATGTTAGCCCGACTTTAACTATATGCTAAAGGAGGAAAAAGGTAGAGATGTTATAGTAGTTTATTCTTCAATATCTGAAATATTATATATATATACGGGGTGAGTCCAACTACTATGTGAATAGATAAATAAGTAACAAGAAAGAACAAATAAAGTTTAATAATATATATAATATAACATTATCTACAATTCAACTGAATAGATATAATTTTATTCTCTATTATCTTTTATATACACTCAAATATAAATCCTTACTATTCTAACTTTAATCCAATGGCACACGATGACTTATCTTGCAAGCCCAATGATAATAGTTTCAATACACATGTGCAGAGTAAAATTACCCCCCGCCAAGGGTAATTTTATAATATCATTAAATTAAACAACCGTTATCAAGGTGCGATTAGGCAGGTTTACAAAAGAGTGTATATAAACTAGTTTACTCAACATAATAAAATTAATCATATACATATAAAATTTAAACTACTATTATTTATTCTCACTTAATAAGAAAATAATTAACATTCAAAAATAAATAATCAATGTGAATAAATTCACTTAATAAATACTTTTCTCAAAATCATATATAAATATAATACTTTAAGAAAAATATAATGTTATATATTTACCCACTCACTTGGGCCAAGAACTGTATTTGTTTAATCAATATGGTTCCTTTGATATTTCATAGCTATAACTGGATTCATTCCTATAATAATATAAGAATATTAATTAATTTAAATTATAACCTAGTCATTATAGATGTATGCTATGAATATGATGTGTAATTTCATGTTCTTAAACTTCAATAATATTTTGGTAATTTTGTAACTTTTAAATTTTCTAAAATAATATTACAATGAGCATTTATCTAAATTCTAAGGTATTATTTTCTATCAAATTTTCTAATAAATATTTTCAACAATAAAACTTTAACTGTAAAAGTTTACCATGTATTTATAATTTTTTATATTATTTTAGTTTATTAATTTTAATAGTTTATTCATTAACTAATTTATTTAATTCATTTTAAATAGTATTAATTAGTTGGTGATAATTATATATATATATATATATATATATATATTCCTAGCTTTAAAAATAGATTCGTGCTAATAGTAATAATAGTGTTAGTCTACAGAAAATTAACAATAATACTTTTTACTTAAATTTTCTTATTTTATTATACTTTACACTATTTATAACACTAATAATAATAATAGTAACATTAATAATATTTACATAGATATTAATATTATTTAATTAATTAATTTTTTATTACTTGAAATCATTACTAAATTTTCTTTAATTTAACTATAGTAATTTATAAATAATAATAAACTTAATAGTATAAAATTTATTTACTTTATAATATTTTTATTTTTATTTTTCAACAATCACTTATAATAGAGTCATAAAAATAATAACATTATTCATATAGTTAAAAATGATTATTTAATTACTATCATTTCAAAATTACTAATTTACGTTAAATTCAATATTCAATTATATTGGAGATAATAATAATAATAAATAATTATTTAAGCATACATTTAATAACTATATATATATATTTAATATTAATAGTAACAGTAATTATAATGATAATATTAATTATTATACTAATTTTGAAAGTTACTAATATTTATGAAATTTTACTTATAATACTTTACTATTATAACACTAACAATATTACTAATTAGTTACTAATTATCATAATTTATATTTTAACAATTATCATAATTCATACTTAAATAAAAATAAAAATAATATAATTATTATAGCTATAATAATACAAATCTTAATTAACAATTAGTTTTATGATTTTCTATAACTTAAATTATATTTTATTTACAGCCTAATTTGATTATTCAATAATTAATTAACTCAATTTAATTATAAGTATTTTAATTAACTTAATTCATTTTGCAAATAAAACTCTTATAAATAATAATTTTAAAATTAGTATTTAATATATCTTAATTTAACAAACTATTTATTTATTATCTTTCAATTAATTGATTTATCTCATAATATTTTATTTTTTTATTTATAACTTTATATCTAAGATACCACCAATTTATATTATAACAAAATTTTTAATTCAAAAATTAAACTTAATTTAACTATATATATATATATATTTACTCTAAAGCTAATATACATATATATACTATTTTTATTCTAATTAATCAATTATTAAACAACTATATATATATATATATATTTCTTAAATATAATTGATAATATATTCAGATTTATTAACTAACAATAATCTACAAATTCATAATTTCATCAATTCATTATATATATTAATTTGTTCTATAACTTAATAGTATCTATATTAATATTTAATTATTTTAATTACACTTAATATTAATATTTTCATTTATATTTTTACTTTTTGTTATTTAATTATCCTATATTCTAATTTATCATTTAATAATAATAATTAATTTAATTTAACTATAAATTATAGCTTCTATTTAATTTTTTATTAATTATAACTAATTTCTTTATTAAATCATAATTTAATTAATTAAAAAGTATTTTTTTTTATATTTCTGCTTAATTAATCCTAATACACATATATAAAGAGTTTCTTAAATACTCATTTATCATTCATATATAATATACTAAATCGAAGCTTAAGATGAGAGGATTCTAAAAATACCTGTTTCGCCGGAAAAAGTCACCAAAAAGTGTTGAAAATGGCCTTCGAAAATTATTGTCAAACCTTAATTTTTTATTAAATCTAATCCAATATTTTAAAATAAGTCTGAAATAATTTTTATGGTATTTATTATTTATTTTAGTATTTATTATTTTAGTATTTATTTTAGTATTTTGTATTTATTTTATTATTCATTATTTATTTATTTTTAAATATATATTTAATAAAAAATAAAAAAATTAGATGGACCAATCGGAGGATGACACGGGCAAGGCAATTTGCCGCAGGCCAAAAGGACATGGGGCGAATTGGCTTGGGCCAATTCATCACAGCAACTTGCTACGAGAAATTGGCTTGGGCCAATTCACCGCAACAGCTTGCTACGACGAATTGGCTTGTGAGTTAAAAAATAACACTCCCATCCACAAGGCAATAGGTTGTGTTGTCTTGATCAAGGTCTCCCCAGAATTCCAATGGTGCAATTGTGGTGAAACCAATAATGGAGGTTCGATCTTCACTAATAATTTTTTATATTCACAGTAGCCATAACATGCTTTTTTAATGTTTTGTTAAAGTGTTTTGATAATAATTTTTCAGTAGCATAAAATTGTTAAATCTGATTTATATATTTTATGAACCAAAACCCTAATTCATTAAATCCTTAAACCCTCATCTAATTTCTTAAAATCCTTAAACCCTAATGTTCCAATGGCTAGCTAACCTAAAAAACCCTAAATTCTTTTGTTAAAACTCAAAGTCCTAAACTATTTTTGTTCAAAACCTTACACTGTTTCATTAAATCCTAAAACCCTAATTGTTTTTCCAAAATCTCAATTTATTTTCCCAAATCACTATTTTTCTAAAATAATAAATTAAAACCCTAATCTCTTTTAAGGCTTGTTATCCAAAAACCCTACTTTCAAATTATTTTACCCAAAACACCAAAACTATAACCTAGTAGACTTAAAACATAATTTTTCCCAAACCCTAGTCAATAAACCTGAAAATCCTTAAAATGTAATTTTTTTCCAAAACCAAGACCCCAAATACCTAAAACCCTAATTCCAATAAATTCACATTCCAAATTTAGGTCCAAACCCTAATTCCAAACCACAAACCCTAGTTTCTTAAACTATGACTCATAAAACCCTAACTTGTATATTTAGTCTTTAATTATTATTCGAATTCTGCTTTATGTATTTAGTTTACATCTTCATATCTTAATCTTTATTTTGCTTATAATAAATGGTTTACTTCCATAATGAATGATTGAATGTCTTTTATTGATTTACCTTATCTTTTTCATTATGTAAGAGATATGTTTTCACCTTGTGGGTACCTCATTAATTAAACTTCATGTAATTTAAATTATTTTCATATTCTGAGATTAATGTAAAGGATATGTTTTCATCTTTTGGTGGGTGTCCTATTTAGTTTTAGACTTTGGAAAATGTAAGGGCATGTTTTCATCCTTGGATGGGTGTCCATTTATTTATTTTGTTTGAACATTGCTATGATTTTTAATAAAGTATTTATTTATTTTTATGATCGCATGTAGTATAGATAATGTCATTATATTTAAGAATTTTATAATATTAAAGCCTAAAAAGGAGATCGGTTCTAATGAACCGGGCGTTATTGGAGTCCTAGGTCATTCTCACATTCCTTACATGTACCCAACTTTCCGAACCCAATAGAAGGTTGAAAATTTCTTGGGAGTCGAGTCATCCACCCCTTTCTTTTTCCAAGCCCGTCTGGATGGAAACTCTATTTTTTTCGTGTTTAGACCCGATTCTCTAAGGACCTGAGCCTAACAGTACCGAAGTCGCAAGAATCATTCCACATGGGAGTGGGGGCAAAAAACTTCTCTCACAGTGGCGACTCCATTGGAGATAAGAGCAGTTAATTTTGTTGGTATTTATATTATTCTATTCTTTCTTGTCATGATATTATCCATTGCATTATATTATATTGCATCATGTGCGTGAGTTAGGACGCTGATAACATGCAAATCCAACATGTTCTTGTTCCTAATTTTATGCTGAAATTGTCATTATTTGTGCTTAAAATAGAGTTTTTATTTGGTTTATTATTTTTATGCTAGGAAATGTTGGATTTGGTGAAAAGGAAGCAAATAGGAGCATAATGGAAGAGTTTTGGAGCGAGGATGCAACTGCTGGAATTTCAGAGTGGAAAATCAAGACTGCCAGGCCTTACTCTTGGGCAAGACTAAGTGCAAAGGAGCTGTTGACGGGCAGCATTTAATTGGACAGCTGGCCCACACATTTTAATCACGTTTTATACTTATTTTGGAGCGGAGGAAGATGTAAAAACACTGTGTTTTGGGTCTTTATGTGATATATTTAGTTTGGCCCCACTTTTAGCAATATATAAGTTAAAAATTAGGTTTGGAGAAGACACTTTTTGGCCACCCTAGGAGTTGTTACGAATTTCAGAACAATTTTCAGAATTTTACGATATTTTCTTCAACAACCATGCGTGGCTAATCATCTTTTTCAGTTAAGGTTTAATCCAAGGTAGAAGTTTGATCATGATTGTGAGATTGAATTGAACTTAATAGAATTCTTTGATTTTCATTGCATTTATATTCTTTCTGTGGTTTATTGGGAAAATATATCCCTTATTGAAATTCTATTGAATGATTAACAGGGCCCGTTCTTTGTTTGATAGTAATTTCCATGACTATTCAATTGAATCAAATCCGTAATTGTTTGATTAGATTGATGTAGTAGTGATTGGTATAATTTAATTGGGTAGAACCTTTTGGGTTATATCAAGGAAGAGTATAATCTGATTTAAATGGATGCTCGTAGTTTCTGTTAATTAGGGCAAGGTCTTACTAGATTTTAAGGCTGTTAACGGTTAAATCCTTCGTCGTACTTAGGATTGCTAGTTAATTAGGGGTTGTTATTAGATCGTATCTTAGCAACCTATTAACACGGTAAGATTGGTTGGGTCGACGTTCTTCCTGGCTATAACTTATCTGTAATCTGAATTAAAGGATTATTCTTGAATCAATGATCAATCAGTTTAAACTTCGAACCGCGGTATGCCTTGACTGAATTCTTCCCATCGTTTCAGGTTTTATATTATTTTTGTTGCTTTCGTTTTTAATTTTAATTAATCTCGTTCCAATTTTAAATCCCCCGTTTTAATTTTTAGTTTTATTTTCAGTTCTGGTTAACTTTCAGCAAGGCTAGTCCCTTGGGTTCGACCCTTCTCACCCTATTTACAAGTTTTCTTTTGTAGGAAGAGCAGGTTTATTATTTTTGGTGGATTCGACAACCATCAAATTTTGGCGCCGCTGCCGGGGACTAGTTAACTTTATTGTTTGTTGTCTTTTTGGATGACCAGGTCTGAAAATTTGCCTATAGAATTTGATCCAGAAATAGAAAAGACAGCCCGTGCATTAAAGAAGAAAACTAAGGAACGAAGGTGGGCAGAAGCAACTTCCACATCTGGTTTGGAAGGAGCAGCTGCTGATTTGGTTGATAATCCCACAGAAATTGAAGAAGGAAGTCTAGTGCAAGAAGATTCCTCAACAGATTCTGATAGAGAAGAAGTGATGGCTGATAACCGCACAGTTAGAGAGCTACAGGCTGCCCCTGTAGAGCAGCAGCCCATGTGCATCACTTATCCGAATTTGGAAGTGCCTTTTGAGCTGAAATCAGGTTTGATTCATCAGCTACCTACCTTCCATGGAATGAAGACCGAGAACCCACACAACTTTTTGAAAGAATTCCATGGAGTTTGCTCTAGTATGAAGCCTCAAGGGGTGACGGAAGAGCAAATTAAGTTGAGAGCATTTCCATTTTCACTTAAAGACGCTGCTAAAGAATGGTTGCTTAACCTACCACCGGGTTCTATAACAACATGGCCCGAAATGGCTCGTGTATTTTTGGAGAAGTATTTCCCCGCTTCTAGGGCTGCCATTATTCGAAGGGAAATATGTGGTATTAAGCAACGAGTTGGAGAGAGCCTTTATGATTACTGGGAGAGATTCAAGAGGTTATGTGCAGCTTGCCCACAACACGGGATGTCAGATCAGTCTTTGATCCAGTACTTTTATGAAGGAATGATAGATATGGAGAGGAAAATGGTTGATGCTGCAAGTGGGGGAGCAATTATGAATAAAACTCCAGCCCAAGCTAGAGAGATCATAACTACTATGGCAGCAAATTCACAGCAATTCGGGCAAACTGAAGAGCCTTCAAGAAAAGTCTACCAGGTAAGTAATTCTTCTGTAGATGATAGACTCAATGAACTAACATCTATGTTTAAAACCTTTACTGCAGGATTCAATGCTCGTGCAAATGTGTGTGGATTGTGCAATTCGCCTGATCACCCGACAGACTTGTGTTATCAAATACAAGATGATCAGGAACAAGTCAATGCAATGGGTGGATTTTCCGGGCAGCCCCGAAGGCCTTTTCCTAATTCATCTAATGAAGGATGGAGAAATCAACAGAATTATGGCTATGGGAATAGGCAGAATGTCCAGCAAGCTAGACTGCCTCCTCAACAAGCTTCCAACTCTAGTATGTCTTTGGAAGACATTGTTAAAGCTCTTGCCACTAGTACGGCCACATTTCAGCAAGAAACTAGGAGGGAATTGAGCGGGATTACCACCAACATGAATGCCTTACAACAAGAAACAAAGAGGAGCTTGCAAAACTTGGAGACCCAAGTCAGCCAACTTGCCTCTTCCGTGAGCAGGTTGGAGAATCAAGGAAAGTTACCCTCTCAAACAGTTGTAAACCCAAGAGAGAACGTAAGTGCTATCACTTTACGTAGTGGAAAAGAGCTAAATACAACAGCTCCAAAGAAAGGCAACAGCAGGCCAAAGGATGAAGATGAAAAAGAGGTTGAGATTTTGAAGGATGAGCCTACCAAGCAAGTGCAAGGATGGATGTCCGAACCAATTGTCATTCCGCCTCCTTTTCCCGAAAGGTTGAAGTAATGCAAGAAGGAACAAGAAGAGAAAGATATCTTTGAAGTCTTTCGCAAGGTCGAGGTAAATATTCCCTTACTTGACTTAATTAAGCAAATACCTTGTTATGCAAAATTTTTGAAGGAATTCTGCACAAGTAAGCGAAAGCAAGCTAGTGATGAGAAGGTAAGTGTGGGGGAGAATATCTCTGCTATTTTACAAAGAAAGCTTCCCCCAAAGTGCAAGGACGAGGGTATGTTTTCTATCCCATGTAGAATAGGCAATATGCAATTTAAGAAAGCTATGTGTGATTTAGGTGCTTCAATTAATGTTATGCCATTGTCTACTTTTTCTTCTTTAAATGTGGGTGAGTTAAAGAAAACTAGTATTTGCATTGAATTGGCGGATAAGTCCGTAATCTACCCGGAAGGGGTGCTAGAGGATGTGTTAGTGAAAATTAATAATTTAATTTTCCCTGCTGATTTCTATGTGGTTGATATGGAGGATGCTAAATCCCCAAATTCTAGTGAAATCATTTTAGGAAGACCTTTTCTTAGGACATTTAGGACTAAAATTGATGTTTTTGATGGTATTCTTACCATGGAGCTGGATGGAGAAGTTGTCAAATTTAGCATGTATAGTGAAGTCAAAGATGCTAATATTGTGTCCAATGTGAGTGACGTGTCTGATTTTGATCCCAAAAGTAATAAATTTTCTCCAATAATTGATAAGAATGAGCTTAATGTTGTTTCTTGTAAGAATTTTGATAATGAAGGCACTAATAAGTTTAAAGAGAAAATTTTGTCTGATGAAAAGTTGCAGGAAATTGAGCTGGAAAAGGCGCTAAACATGGGACTACAACCATTGCCTAGCCATTTGAAGTATGTGTTTTTAGGTGCTGGAGATCCAATTTCATTAATTGTCTCCAAAGAGCTAAGCAATGAGCAAGAAAAGGAGCTGATTCGAGTGCTAAATGAGTATAAGGATAATTTTGGATGGGCGAAGAATGTTGCATTTGGAAGCTCCACCGAATTCGGTTGAAAATTCGGGAATGTCTAGCCTAAGACGTTAAATGAGGGCGCTTTCTGGGAGGCAACCCAAGCCTAATAAATTTTATATTTTTTTTCTTTTTATTTGAATTTTCTGCACTTGTTTTTATTTTTCTTAAAAAAAATTTAAATAAAAAAAAGATTAGTGTCATCTTCTTCCTTGGTAACATGTTTTGTTTTGCTGGAAAGTCTTGTGTGAAGGTTGAGGTTTAAACTTGTCTTTAATGGTTAATGAATTTTCATTGCAAAAAAAAAAATTTGATGAACAGTGTCGTCTTCTTCCTTGTTTCTAAAAATTATGAGTGAGGGTTGAGGTTTAAAATTTATTTCAATGGTTAATGGGTTTTATTGAAAAAAAAAGAGCTTAGTCTTATGGTTGTATTTAAAAGAGCTTTGTCTTAATATTTATAAGTGAGGTATATTTTCTTCCTTTTCTGAGAATTATAAGCTAAGGCGGAGGATAAAATTGGTCTTCAATGGTGGATGAGTAATGTTGACAGTAAAAGCTTCAATTTGAATATAATTACTGCACATTTTAATGGGTCTAATGGAGCTTTTATAATATTTTTTTTTACCCGCAGCTTTGTTCTATTTTAATTTACTCTACTAATATTTCTTTTTATTTTACAGCTAAGTAAAAGGAAATAACTTCACCCCTCTCTCTCTCAAGGCACGATAGTTGGCTCTCCACACTAGGGGTCATAGCCACTCACCATCGACGCTACTCCACTGCCGATCACATCTCCACCGCCGTTCCAGCCTTCGACCCTGCCTGAACACCATAATCGCTGCCATTCCCCACATCTGATTCATCTCCATCACCATCGGTTAAACCCCCAAATCAGTTCCCCAAGCACCACGGCTTCTCTTCCTCTTTCAGAAATCGCTAGTTGCGATTTGGAAGCCACAGATCATGACCAGCAGCCCCAACAATCGAAAGTCCAGCATCTCTCTCTCTCCCTCTCTCTCAATTTCAAAATCCAGCATCTCTCTCCCTCTCTCTCAATTTCAAACTCCACCAGGAATCTCAAACCCAGAAAACGCAAACCAGAAACCTCAATCCAGAAATCGCAACCCAGAAAATCCACCCAGAAATCGCAAACCCACCACCCACCATCGCGTGAGATCCAATTTTCGAAATCAGTTTCTTGATTTCGATAGAAGACCTATCAAGAAATTGAGGTTTGCACTTCATACTTTAAACTTCCTTCTGATTTCTTCTCTCTGTCATCGTTCAGGTACTCTTTCTATCACTTTTCTTAATATTCTCTTCTAATTCTATTGTGAGATTGAGCATTAACAGTTTGAGAAATGTTTCTTAACTGAAATTCTATTGAGAATTGAGACAATTGATAAGACTTAGGGAGTTGTAGTTTTTGATTGGACATTATGAAGCATATGTTTGTGCTGGGTGCTTTTGATTCCAAGTAGAGGAAGTCTAGTTACTTCTGCTTGCTGAAATTTTAATGGCAGTTGATTATTTTGGAAAATGTAGGGTACTTATTTTGGAATGCTAGATTTTTTCTTTTCTGTTCAAGCTGCGAATTGGGTTGTTTAACTGCACTGAAACTTTGATTACTACCATTTGGGTATTTCAGATTTCATGAATCTTCTTGACTAAACTTGTTAAGTTGTTAGTTAACAACTCTGTTACATCTGTTATAGAGCAATATTGCCATTGCAATTGCATGTTTGAGATTTGGGTGTTCTTAGGATGCTCTAGACTTGAGAAATTGATTGAATATTGAGTGATTTTGGGCTGTTCTCGATTTTACTCAAAATATTGAACGGTAAGTAATGAATGCACTTTAATATAATTGATTACAGTGCTTTGTATGCTTTTAAACTGTGCTTATTTACATTACAAGAGGAGGATTCAACTTTGTCATTAAATTCTGCTCTACGTACTGTCTCCATGATACATTGCTGATTTTGCAAAATGGACAGTTAAAAATTTTTTTTTGCTTGCTGCTCGTTTGATTCTGGTTTGCTGGTTGGATTTATAATCTGTGAAGGCAAATTTGAATTGAAACTCTGCTATTGTTGTTGCTGTTTCCATGATGTGTTGTTGATGTTGAGAATGTGATGTTCAAATTTTTGCCGTGGGCATTTCTTCTCCATATGTTTAGTGCAAGGAATAAGTGTGGGGAGGAGATTTTGAGCAGCACTTTATGCTTTATCTATTCAGTCAATTGCTTGCTTGTTTACTTGTTCGTTTTGGTTTGCGTTTGGTGCTTGAGTTTCTTGCAGGTACGTTGTGACTTTGGTAAATCGCTTGGTTCAAAACTAACTTATCGCTGAGGTTTGACAAGCAATTGTTCGGCAATAACGGCAATATCTCTACACCTCCACTCTCTTTTAATTTTATTTGCTAGAGACCCTCTTCTTGTGGTTGATTATGATTTGTCCACATTGAGGACAATGTGTGAAATAAGTGTGGGGAGAGGATTTGGTATGGGAAAATTTTTGCTGAAATTTTTAATGTTTTTGCTGCAATTTTTGGGACTGATTTATGTGATTGAGCAGCTGAAATTTTGATGGTATATTGCTGAAATTTTGAGCTTGCTATTGATTAATAGCTGCTGCCATGTTGCTTGTTTGATTGTTATGCTTTATAGTTCCTTATTGTCAAGTTTTACCCTTTTTAATAATGGCATTTGATGATATTTTTGTGTGACTCTGCTGCTGCCATATGCTTAATTTCTGGTATGAGACTTGACTTTTGAAAAGGTGATTTTGAGTTAGGAAGTTAGACGCTTATCCCATGATATTTTGAGTAAAATTTTTGCAATTTTGATGTGTTAAACTGATTTTGGGATTACTCATTGGGCTGTTTATGTTTTTAAACATGATTTTTAACTCTTAAGAAGTCTAGAGAGGAGAACTTTGCTATTGTTACTTGGTTTGACCGTTGTGAAAATCTTGGACGATAAGGCTTAGCGAGCGAAAACCATAACTTGAAATTGACCGTCATTGCACTCATGAGTCTTAATTTAAATTGTTTACACTTTGAATTCTCAAAATGGTTTTCAAAACTTAGTTTCTTTGGATAGGTGATTTTGAGAGCAATTTCCGAAGCCAAAAATTTAGGATAGCTTCCGAGCACTAGAACTTTCTTCTACGTTCCCTTGAGGCGAAATCCTAGGCGAGTCTCGACTTTGGAAATGATTTGGGCATTCTCTTGGCCGATTCATTAATCCTTTTATGTTTTTCCCACCTTTACGTTACCATTCTTTTCACCCCTTCTAGCCTACTAAGTATGCTAAACGCGTACTCTAAATTCTTTTCATAACCCACGATATAACCATATAACCGAAAAAGCCTTCGCCTACCACCCTTTTTGCGAGAAAATAGTCTTTTCAATTATTTGTTGAGCACATGCATATGTTAATAATTCGGGATTGACACAATTGCATTTTGTTTAGTTTTTAGAATTAGAGATCTTGTTACCCATGCTTATTAGATGTAAATTTTTCTTGGGTTCAATTATTGTTGTAAGCTGATTTTAAGGTGTTCTTTATGAAAAAAAGAAAAAAAAATTCAGAAAAAAACAGATAAAAAAATTGAAAAAAAAAAGAAAAAAAAAGAGTAGTTTGTATATAGAATTTTGTAAGCCATCATTTGGGCATTCAAGATAGATAATTATGTGTTGCTCTATTGAGGTTACTTGTTAAAAGACTTATTTTCTCGTATTTCTTATCCTTACATTATCCATATCTTTTGTAACCTTCGCCCTAGCCTAACCCGAGTAAAAGACCTTTTGATCCTTTGTTGAGATTTGTTCTACATTAATGGAGAGGGAATTTGGTGGAGAGCCTATGGTTGTTTATTGTTTGGTTTTCTTGAAGCTATGAAAATGTGTTTTATATGCTTTGTTAATTGCTCAATAAAATGCCTATCGATTCAAACTTCGTATGTGTGCGTGTGTGTTTTAAGAATTCTTAGTGTAACCTTTTTCGATTGAGTTCATGACGATGGAATGATATTGACGGTTTGGTATCCAATTGTAAGGTTGAGTTGT
Organism: Garcia nutans; assembly: GCA_947685225.1. Classification (NCBI taxonomy): domain Eukaryota; kingdom Viridiplantae; phylum Streptophyta; class Magnoliopsida; order Malpighiales; family Euphorbiaceae; genus Garcia; species Garcia nutans. Next base: position 4,783,124 of record CANTUV010000024.1, on the reverse strand, counting down.
TTGCGGTTTTTGCATATGTTGGATTGAGTTTCATAGTGAAGTTGTGGTCTCCTATATGGATTGATTTTGAGCTTTGAATCATGCTTGAGGACAAGCATGGGATAAGTGTGGGGAAATTTGATAACATGCAAATCCAACATGTTCTTGTTCCTAATTTTATGCTGAAATTGTCATTATTTGTGCTTAAAATAGAGTTTTTATTTGGTTTATTATTTTTATGCTAGGAAATGTTGGATTTGGTGAAAAGGAAGCAAATAGGAGCATAATGGAAGAGTTTTGGAGCGAGGATGCAACTGCTGGAATTTCAGAGTGGAAAATCAAGACTGCCAGGCCTTACTCTTGGGCAAGACTAAGTGCAAAGGAGCTGTTGACGGGCAGCATTTAATTGGACAGCTGGCCCACACATTTTAATCACGTTTTATACTTATTTTGGAGCGGAGGAAGATGTAAAAACACTGTGTTTTGGGTCTTTATGTGATATATTTAGTTTGGCCCCACTTTTAGCAATATATAAGTTAAAAATTAGGTTTGGAGAAGACACTTTTTGGCCACCCTAGGAGTTGTTACGAATTTCAGAACAATTTTCAGAATTTTACGATATTTTCTTCAACAACCATGCGTGGCTAATCATCTTTTTCAGTTAAGGTTTAATCCAAGGTAGAAGTTTGATCATGATTGTGAGATTGAATTGAACTTAATAGAATTCTTTGATTTTCATTGCATTTATATTCTTTCTGTGGTTTATTGGGAAAATATATCCCTTATTGAAATTCTATTGAATGATTAACAGGGCCCGTTCTTTGTTTGATAGTAATTTCCATGACTATTCAATTGAATCAAATCCGTAATTGTTTGATTAGATTGATGTAGTAGTGATTGGTATAATTTAATTGGGTAGAACCTTTTGGGTTATATCAAGGAAGAGTATAATCTGATTTAAATGGATGCTCGTAGTTTCTGTTAATTAGGGCAAGGTCTTACTAGATTTTAAGGCTGTTAACGGTTAAATCCTTCGTCGTACTTAGGATTGCTAGTTAATTAGGGGTTGTTATTAGATCGTATCTTAGCAACCTATTAACACGGTAAGATTGGTTGGGTCGACGTTCTTCCTGGCTATAACTTGTCTATAATCTGAATTAAAGGATTATTCTTGAATCAATGATCAATCAGTTTAAACTTCGAACCGCGGTATGCCTTGACTGAATTCTTCCCCATCGTTTCAGGTTTTATATTATTTTTGTTGCTTTCATTTTTAATTTTAATTAATCTCGTTCCAATTTTAAATCCCCCGTTTTAATTTTTAGTTTTATTTTCAGTTCTGGTTAACTTTCAGCAAGGCTAGTCCCTTGGGTTCGACCCTTCTCACCCTATTTACAAGTTTTCTTTTGTAGGAAGAGCAGGTTTATTATTTTTGGTGGATTCGACAACCATCAGACGCCCGTGTTACTCGTGTTGTGTTATGTAAGGGATACCATACTTTCACTCAAGTTATGAAGATCGAGCATGATATAACGACTCATAGCCTTGTATCTTTTGGTATATACTTGCTATGTGAGCCTAAGCTTTTCAACCCAAAGACTAAAGCTCATATAATTGGCCTAGTTACTTTTCTTAGGTTTTACCCCAAATGCTTATTGTTTGACTATGGTTAATTTATCTTGGTTTAAATCATGACTTATTTGGTTTGTTCTTTTTATAACATGACCTAATTACATTGTGAGCTCAAATAAATTTTTTATTATAAATTTAAAAGTCCAAAACTATATTCAAAATTCTCAAAATGGTCTTTGGATATAAAACTTTTTCAAAACAAGTCAAAAATTCATTTTCTCATAACCCAAATACAAATCCCAAAATTCATTTTTTCTAAAATCTTTTTTTTGGGCTTTGAAACAAAACTATTTTTCACTTCATTATGATCTTTTGAATGAGCTTACAAATATTTAGGTCAATTATAGAAATACCAAAAATTAATTGTGAGCCTAGTTTATACTAAGAAATTATTAATCATGAACTTATTTTTGGCATGAATCATTAATTACTTTTTCAAGTGAGAAATCTATTTATAATAAACCTCTCAATTTAGTTTTAATCCAATTGATTGGTTAGATTAAAGCCTAATTAAGGAGAATTATCATGAACTGATTTTCATTTTTGAAAATATAACTATTGGTTGAAACATCCGAGGAAATTATTCGAAAACAAGATACCCTATGTTGGTATTTTGTTAACCATATACCTAAGAAAAGAGACTCGCCATTCGTGTGTGGATGTTATAAGATTGGAAGGAATGCCCTATTTATCCTTATTTATTGTTTGTTTGTGCATACATGCATACATACATTTGCATCTCATATCATTTATCCTCTCTGGCTCGCAACCCTGGATTACAACAGTTCAAAAGCCTACGACAATTCAACCTATGCAGTGATGAAGAATCTAGCAGCAACTCAATTAGCTTCTCACCAAAAGTAATGAAACTAGAACATATTCAAAAGATGTTGGATGATGCCCTTGAAGTCAAGATGGAAGAACTAAAGGGGGCCCTAGCTAAAATCATGAAGAATCAAATGGCTATAATATTTGGGAACACTGTTGAAGCATCTACAAGCACCAAGAAAAGACAAGGGAAAGGCTAAAACTGGTGAAGTGGCTTTTGATGATGACAAGGTAGTCATTGATGATGATGACGACTGGGCTTAATACTTTCAAGATCCTCAAGACAAGAAGAAGGAGCCCAAGGTTGTTGAAAGATCAGCTGTAGAAAAGTTTGAAACTTCAGATGTTGAGAAGTTGATCGCTGACCTGGAAAAGAAGTTTGAAAAGAAGTTGAAAACATAAGAAATGTCGGAGGTCGACAAGTTGTTTGAGCTAGATGAAGAAGTTTTGTATAAGTTCAAGATGCCATCATTTGCAAAATTTGATGGAACTAGAAATCCTCATCTCCATGTGAAGCAATATATCACTATTATGCAGTCTGCCCGAGCTGCTAAGGCTCAAACTTTAAGATACTTCATGCTCTCATTGGATCCTATTATCCAAAATTGGTTCAATACCTTAGATGATGGCACTCAAAAGAGCTGAGATTTACTATACAAGGCCTTCATCCAACAATATAGATACAATGCTGAATTGGAAGTTACTTTAATGGAGATGGAGTCTATTATACAAATGTCAAATGAGAACTTCGTGGACTATGTGAAGAGGTGGAGGAATAAGGTCGCATTGTTCAAGAGAAGGCTTGATAAATCTGATTAACTTAGAATGATTATGAGAGGGGTGTTACCTAGCCTTCTCGAAAGGATGTCTCATAGACTCATTCCGGATTTCAAAGACCTTTTGCAAGCTGGTCTACAAATTGAAGAGTGGGAAAGAGAGAAGAATCACTTTTCAGCGAGAAGGAACAAGAAGGGAAACTATCAGTCTGGTAACCAAGGCACACAAAAATCAGTTGATGTTAATGCCACTAGCCAAGGAGGAAGAAGGTAGTTTTCATAATTAGAGAAGCCACTGTCTTGGGTCCTCAATAAACTACAAAAGAAGGAATTGTTACAACACTTAAATCCTCGTCCTTTGTCTAACCTCTCCCATCTAATTTTGACACTAAGGCATTTTGCCAATTTCATCAAATGTAAGGGCACGACATGGATAAATGTTTGAGGTTGAGGCATGAGATCCAAAATTTGATTGATAGTGGGAAGCTGCCCGAGCCCAACAAGCCAAACACCAAAGACAATCCACTGCCAAGGTTCAATTGAATATTACCACCAACAACCTTCATGATTGGAAGAGGTTTGCATGAAACTTTTGTCATGTCTTCTTTCCAAGATGTGGATGGAGAAGCAACCAAGGAAGAAGGGGTGTTTAGCAAAATTGAACAAGCTATGGTTGGAAAAGAAGTATCGATCTGTGTTGTGAACAAAATTTTGGATTCAAGCGATAGTGATGATGATCGTGAACCTAAGAAGGAAGAATGGACCTAGTTCGAACCTGAAGAAGATAAAGTGATGAACACTAGGTCTGGTAAACCTTATGCAAGGCGACCACCCAAGGATGAAGAAGCTAATAAAGGAAAGGAAGTTGAAGTTGGGAACAAAGAAGAAGAAGAAGAAGATGACACTGTTCTTAAGTAATTGAAGAGGACCCAAGCAAGTGTCAGTATTTGGGACTTATTGGCCACTTCTAAAAAGCACCATGAAACTATGGCCAAGGCCTTGGCTAGCATGCCAATTTTCACCTCTATAACACTAGAGGAGCTGGTTAACTTCATGAAAGTTGAAGGAGTAACAAAGTGCGAAGAGATTCAAAAGAAGAGCGAAGTTGATGTGGGAATGGTATCTTTCTCAGATGCAAATTTACCGGAAGAGGGGAGAGATCACATCCGCCCTATCTTTATCAAAGTAAAAGTAAAAAAAAAAAGAGGACCCCACGTGTGATGGTTGATGATGGGTCCGTCATACATGTTTTCCCACTTAAAATTTTGCCAAAGCTAGTTATGTCAACAAGGGATCTAAGTCCAATCGAGGTAACCATTAGGGCTTATGACAATACCAAAAGGCACGCCGAAGGGACGTTCAAAGCTGTTGTGAAGGTTGGTCCAATTGAATCTATGGTTGAATTTGTGGTTTTGGACATACCTGTTACTTTTGCTCTACTTTTGGGACCACCATGGTTTCATCCTCTTGGTAGAGTTCCTTTCACCCTTCATCAAAAGATCAAGTTCCCAAATGGAGAAGAGATGGTGGACATCGAGGTTGAAGATAATGAGGTGATAAATGCTCTAATGGTTGAGAGGCCTCTCAATGGTTTTCAAGTAGCTATAATTTTTGATGTTGAAATGGTGGACTCCAAGGTCTTGAATATGATGAAGAATATGAACTACCTTCCTAGTGCTGGTCTTAGAAAGGGTAAGGCCGGTGTGACAAAGCTTCCAGATTTCAAGACTCAAACTTCCAAGAAATGGTTGGGGTATGAAGAAGCTAGCAAAGATGTTCATCTAAAGAAGAATGAGAAGATGAGCTTCCCACCACTTGAAGAGATTTTTGTCAAAGCTTAAGACATGGGACCACTCCAAGAAAAGTCTGAGCCAATTATGTTCATGGAAAAGTTGATCCCGGTTTTGAGATTTTTGCGGATGCGGCCAAATTGGTGGAACAAGTGAAGAAAGAGCTCACCCTGCCAGCCAACAAGGAGCCCAATCCGAAAGGGGAAAGGAAGTTGTCCTGGAAGCCGAGAAGACTCCCAAGGAGATTGATGCCCTGGTTGAAGAGAAATTTAAAGATGTTCTGCTTTATAATTTTGAGAACAATGATTTTGATTTTGATTTTAATTTGTCTGCTTTGTATGAGGATGATGATATTTTCTTTTCCAAAATGAATGCAATAAAGTATGAGTTTGCTTACTTGTGTGATATTTCTCCTAATGGTTGCATACATTCAAATAGTGGTTACATGGGCTTTTTTAATATTAACTCTGTTGACACACAATCATTAAATTTGGGAACAACCGATAATCCTAAAAATATTAGCATAACATCCGACCTTACTCCTAATGAGAGAGAGGGATTTGAAAAATATTTAAAAATTATGAAGAGGCTTTTGCTTGGTCTTATGAGGATATGCATAGAATAGATCGAAACATAGTCGAGCATTTGATTCCTACCTACACTCACATGAAACTTGTCAAATAAAATCTTAGATGATTAAGACCGGAATGGGCTGAATTGGTTAAAGAAGAGGTCAGTAAACAAATACAAGTTAAGTTTCTTGAGGTGATAGATTATCCAGATTGGCTAGCCAACATATTACCCGTGCCAAAGAAAGATGGAAGAATTAGGGTCTGTGTAGACTATAGAGACTTGAACAAGGCTTCCCCTAAAGACTATTGTCCTTTACCCTATATAGATGTCCTCATTGATAGTGCAGCCTCTAGTGTGCTACACTCGTTTGTAGATGAAATTTTCGGATACAACCAAGTATTAATGGCCCAAGAGAATAAAGCTAAAACTGCCTTCAATACTACATGGGGTATATTCTATTATAGGGTGATGTCGTTTAGATTAAAGAATGCTAGAGCAACCTATCAAAGGATGGCTACCACTTTGTTTCATGATATGATGTATAAAGAGGTCGAAGTGTATGTTGATGATATGATGGTAAAGTCGTATACAAGAGAACAACACTTCTAAAACTTAGAATTATTCTCCAAGAGAGAAGTGAAGTACAAGCTAAGGTTAAAACCAAAGAAGTACGTGTTTGGGGTTACCTCAAGCAAGTTGTTGGGACATGTGATTGGTCCAAATGGCATTGAGATTGATCTTGACAAGGTTAAGGCAATTAGGGATATGCCATCCCCTAAGATGGAGAGAGAAGTTCGGGGATTTATTGGCAGATTACAGCACATTAGCAGGTTCATAGCAAAACTCACCATAATCTGCGAACCCATCTTCAAATTGCTTAAAAAGAATCAACTAGTCAAGTGGAATGAAGAATGTCAAAAGGCCTTTGAACGTATAAAGGAGTATCTATTAAATCCACCTGTCTTGAAACCACCTAATCCCAGTAAACCTTTATTATTATACTTAGCAGTAGAGGATGGGTCGATAAGAGCTATGCTAGCCCAAGCAGATGAGTCAGGGATTGAGCACGTAGTCTACTATTTGAGTAGAAAGCTCCTACCTTATGAGATTAAGTATAATATCATTGAAAAGACTTGTATAGCTATGGTTTGATCTTCTAAGAAGTTTCGGTATTACTTTCAATCTTATAGTGTGCAAGCAATTTTCAGGTTGGATCTAATGCAGTACTTAAGGGAGACACCCTCTTTGATAAAAAAAAAAATGGTCGATGGTTAATAATTTTGGAAGAATTTGAGGTTGAGTATGTAACCAGGAAAATAATCAAAGGTAGAGTGGTGGTAGAATTTCTGGCTCAATAACCATTGCCAGATAGTGAAGAGGTAATCTTGTAATTTCCTGATGAACATTTAGAGGCTATAGAAGTACAAGGATGGAAGATGTATTTCGATGGAGTAGTAAATAGGAAAAAGGAGCAGGTTTGGGAGTCATACTAGAATCTCCCAAAGAGGAGCTTATCCCTTTAGCTAAGAAATTGAAATTCAGGGCAACCAATAATATGGTGGAGTATGAAGCATTTATTTTTGGTTTGGAAACCTTGATAATTATAAAGGTAGATAAAGTGCAAGTCTTTGGTGATTCATTGCTAGTAGTATCCCAAGTGAATGGAGAGTGGGAGTTGAAAGAAGAGAAGCTAAAACCATACCACCATTACTTGACCACGATGAAGAAGAATTTTAAAGAGTGCAGGTTTATACACCTACCAAGAGAAGAAAACCAGATGGCCGATACCCTAGCCACATTGGATTCGGTAAGGGAGAATCCTATAAATTTATTTCTTAAGCCTCTGATTTTGACCAGTTCATCAACTCCTTGCTATGAATATGAGATAATCATGAAAACTAATACCGACTATGACACGTGGTATGGCACCATAAGACTATTTTTAGAGAATAAGGAATAACCATAGTGGGCAACAAGGGAAGAAAGCAGAGCCATAAGATGATGTTCCTTACAACACATCACCTTTCATGGAAAGTTGTATCGAAGATGGGGTGCACTTGAGATGCCTGAGAAAGCCTAAAGCCGAACATATTATGTCAGAAATACATGCGAAAGTTGTAGTCCGTACATGAGTGTTTTAGCCCTATTTAAGAGGATAATTTGACAAGGTTACTATTGGTTAACCATGGAGAGAGATTGTATTGAGTTTGTGAAGAAGTGCTAGCAATGTCAGATGCATGGTAATTTGAATCACATGCCTCATGAAGAATTGCATTCTATGTCTTCACCCTGGCCCTTTGCAACTTAGAGAATTGACATTATAGGAGAGATACATCTGACGGCTTCAAACGGTCACCACTTTATCATGGTAGCAGTGGATTATTTTTCAAAATGGGTTGAAGCTAAATCTTTCAAAAAGCTGAGGGCAAGGCAAATGGCAAGATTTATTGAAAAAATCTCATCTGCAGATACGGGGTCCCACATAGTATGATATCGGATAATGGGGTACAATTTCAAGGAGCAGTTAAAGACTTATTCTCGAAGTACCAAATTCATCATCGATCGACCCTTCCCTTATAGATCGAAGGCTAATGGTGCAATAGAAGTGACAAACAAGACAATTAAGCAGATCCTATCCAAGATGACCAAGACATACATGGATTGGTCAGAAATGCTTCCTTTCGCTTTATGGAGATACAAAACAAGTGTACGAACGCCTACTGGAATGACACCATTTTTCTCGGTTTATGGGATTTAAGCGGTGTTACTAATTAAAATAGAGATCAAGTCATTAAGAGTGGTCCTGGAAGCCGAACTGCCTGAGACAGAGTGGATAGTAAGCAGATACACACAGTTAGCCTTATTAGAAGAGAGGAGGTTGAAAGCACTATATTATCATCAGCTATACCAAAGGAAGATAACTCGAGCCTACAATAGAAGGGTTAAGGTCAGAAAGTTCAGAATTGGCGACTTAGTCTTGAAGCAGTGTAAACCTAATGTCTCTGATCCAAAAGAAAATTTTAGGCCTAGTTGGAAAGGACGATATATTGTGAAACAAGTCATGAGCAAGGGTGCAGTCAAAATATCAGACATGGATGGGAGAGGGTTTAGTGAGCCGGTGAACATGGACAGGTTGAAGAGGTTTTATGTGTAAAAAAAAAGAGCTCGCTAGGTTGAAAACCCAAAAAGGACGGCCTAGGTAAAAGTTAGAGCAGTCCGCTAGTTCCAAAAACCCAAAAGGGTGGACTAGGCAATAATTAGGGCTAAAAGAGAGAAAATTATCAATTAGAAAACCCGAAAAGGCTGGTTGGCGAAAGGAGTGATCTTGTGTATGCTGGCTTTATGTTTGGTTATTTCCCAATTTAATCAAATAGAGTCAATATTAAAATTATTCTATGTGCACTGTTTCAAGTATGGTAAAATAAACAACACAATAGTAAAAGGTGATGACTCATTATAAAAGGAAAAGAAACATCTTTTATTATGTTCATTATTTTTCATCCTAACATTATTTTTTTCTAAAGAAATAACAAAATATAAAATCTATAGTAGACTATAAGTATGACGTGTAGGCCAGCTTTGCTTCAACCGATCCAAGAAGGCTTCAGTCAGATGAGGCATGTCCAAGTCAGGAGTAAACTTAGAACCTCATGGCTCAGCTCCATACTGACGATCAAGCCGATGAGGATCATAGCAAGTACCACAACAAAGTGCAGCAAGAGGAACATACATCAAATACATCTGAATGGTGATACAAGAAATCTTCCACCAAGGTACTAACCAACGAATGTCAACTGCAGTACGTGTACGGATCCAATCAATCCAGTCAGCATATGAAGAGGCGGGATGGGATAGTTTCCTAGCAGAGTGATGTCGCGAAAGATATATGGTGAAATTCTTGGATGGAATGTCAAGCAAGCAGAGGTGCTCTTGAAGCCAAATCTGTAAGCCTAATAAAATAAATTTTAAAAAAAATGATGATGCCTGTTAGGTTGAAAACCAGTAAGGGTAGCCTAAGCAAAAGTTAGGGTGGTTCGCTAGCTCCGAAAACCCGTAAGGGCGGTCTAGACAAAAATTAGAATAAAAAATAAAATAATAAAGAAAGGGTCCGCTAAGTTAAAAATCCTCAAGGGAAACTTAGGCAAAAGTTAGGACAACTCGCTAGTTCCAAAAACTCATAAGGGCGGACTAGGCAAAAATTAGAGCGATAAAAATAAAAAGAGAAAAAGGCCTAAATTGAAAACTCAAAAGAGTGGTTTAGGTAATTACCTGTAGCAACAAGGGACTTTTGGCCAATCTCCTCGACGATTCTAATTTGAATTGATCCAATCCTATTAGGGTCTCGGCTAAGATCACAGTTATCAGCGACAAGCCTCCATCCATTTAGTCCATGATATCCAATATTCATGGATTGATGTCCCCATCGAAGAAACAAGCAAGAATTGTCCAAGCAAGCATAGACAAAGCATGCGTTCCTATGCCTTGGTGGGAGCCAAATGAGAAATACAAAAGTCAATCAAGGAACTAAGCAGAATTTTCTCACCTCTAGTCAATTGCAAGACTTCAAGCTTCGAAATTTGAAACAATATTTGCATCTTTTGTTGAGTTTTGAGAATCAATATGGGTAACACCATTGGTTGATTGCCTGGATATCTAAGGATGGCCTCAAATTCTTCAATCATGGGACATATCTCAAAGTCATTTACCTTGAATGTCCTAGAATTCACATCCCAAAAGGAAACCATGGCATGAAGAAAAGAATAGTCTAATTTAACATTTGAAAGCACTTCAAAGTATCAATTTGAGACTAAGATACTTGCTCCCAATGAATAGCTTTTATATTTTTAAATAAACCTTTAATTTTCTTCAAATTAAGTTCTGTCATTATTGAAATTAAAGAAAAATTTAAAATTATGGAAAGGAATTTTTGATACTGAAACAAAATTGCTTGGAGAATTTCTTGATTTTCATTGGGAATTATAACATTGAAAGCTGCTTTATATAGGGATTACTTTGTTCACCAAGTTTGACAAGGAAATAGCAATAATTATGGCTAAAATGCGCAAGGAAATATAATTTCAATTGCCGCGTTACGTTTGGATTTGCAAATCACATGTGCTTTATGGTTTTAAATTGTGAGAGGGATTCCATGCTAGAATGATAATACAAAAAAAAAGAAAAAAAAGAAAAGAAAAAAATACAAAAAAAGAGAAAAAAAAAGAGTCAAAAGTTGCAATAAAATAAAAAAATATTGTTATTATTATTATAATCATCATTGTTATTATTATTATAATCATCATTGTTATTATTATTGTCAATTAATAATAATACAATATTTTCTCAATTCATGCAAAGATCACTGAGAAAGAGGAAGTGGTCCATAATCAAATAAAGCTCTGAGAAAGTCATCGCCTGTTGGAGGAGGAGGCATATTATCTGTCCCAAGTCCACCAAAAGAAGGAGCACTCGAATCTCTACCCTGGAATTCAAGCCTATAGCAGTAATCATCTGGAATAGACACAGGAATCTCATGGTCTACATCTTGGGGTCCCCTAAAAGATGAAGCCCTAGGATCCCTAATTCCCTGGAACCAAAAGTCTTGAAAGTTTTGCTCTGATTGATGATACAGTCTTTCGAGATGGGAGATCTGTTGGCGGCTAGCAGCTAACTCTTCTTGCAGTTTCTTATTTTGTTCTTCAAGCATTCGCTGTGAGCCAGAAAAGGAAAGTGTAAGAACATATATGATCATGCATACATATAGCATAAATCATCATGAAATAGGAAGACCTATCAGGTAACTTGTATTAAAGCCTTGAGGATGAGATGGTACTTTCGGTTGATGAGAATGAGCAAGTGGAGGAACAATAGAGGAAGTCCGACCTCATGATCGAAATAAGTTAAAAAAAGAAGCAATTGTACTGATAGATTGACGCAAATTTACCTGAGAGGTTCCAACCTTGGAATAAGAGATAGATTCTCTCTCCTCTTCTTCATCACCGATTTCCTCATCATTTTCTTTTTCCTCCTCGGGAAGTCCTAGAATGCCAACAGGAGACACATCAAAGTTCAAAAGCTGTGTTCAAATGAATTGTGTGTATGACATGCCCGGTACACAAAGATACTCTTCAACATCATAGCCATTTCGAGCTAACCACCATGAATTTTCCGGCATTGATGTCCCAGCCCGTTGCTCACGTCTCAGCAGCTCGTGCCAGCGTGTTGGCCAATTTTTATAAAATCCAATTTTCACTCGGAAAAGGTCAATTAATTTCCTAAACAACTTGAACTTCCTCAAGATATTAGGTTTTACTTTAAAAATTCTATAAATACTAGCATTAAAACACAGAATGGAGGATGACAAAAATTACTAAAAGATTGGACTTTTAATTTTGAAGCAACCTGAAGCAGCCAAAGAAAAAAAAATAGCACTCCCATCCACAAGGCAACATTTGTGTTTTCTTGATCAAAGTCTCCCCATAATTCCAACAGTGCAAATGTAGTGGAATCAACAACGGAGGTTTGATCTTCACTAATAATTTTTTATATTCACAGTAGCCATAATATGCTATCTTTTAAAGTTTTGTTAAAGTGTGTTGATATTAATTTTTCAGTAGCATAAAATTGTTAAATCTGATTTATATATTTTATGAACTGAAACTCTAATTCATTAAATCCTTAAATCCTCATCTAATTCCTTAAAACCCTTAAATCCTAATGTTCCAGTGGCTAGCTAACCTAAAAAATCCTAAATTCTTTTGTTAAAACTCAAAGCCCTAAACTATTTTTGTCCAAAACCTTACACTGTTTTATTAAATCCCAAAATCCTAATTGTTTTTCCAAAACCTCAATTTATTTTCCCAAATCACCATTTTTCTAAAAAAAATAAATTAAAACCCTAATCTCTTTTAAGGCTTGTTATCCATAAACCCTACTTTCAAATTTTTTTACCCAAAATACCAAAACTATAACCTAGTTGACTTAAACCTAATTTTTCCCAAACCCTAGTCAAGGAGCCTTAAAATCCTTATACTGTAATTTTTTTTCAAAACCAAGACCCCAAATACCTAAAACCCTAATTCCAATAAATTCAAATTCCAAATTTAGGTCCAAACCCTAATTCCAAACCACAAACCCTAATTTCTTAAGCCATGACTCATAAAACCCTAACTTGTATATTTAGTCTTTAATTGTTATTTGAATTCTGCTTTATGATTTAGTTTACATCTTCATATCTTGATCTTTATTTGGCTTATAATGAATGGTTTACTTGCATAATGAATGATTGAATGTCTTTTATTGATTTACCTTATCTTTTTCATTATGTAAGAAGTATGTTTCCACCTTGTGGGTACCTCATTAATTAAACTTTATGTAATTTAAATTATTTTCATATTCTGGGATTAATGTAAATGATACATTTCCACCTTTTAGTGGGTGTCTTATTTAGTTTTAGACTTTGGACAATGTAAGGGCATATTTCCATCTTTGGATGGGTATCCATTTATTTGTTTTGTTTGAACATTGCTATGATTTTTAATAAAGTATTTATTTATTTTTATGATCGCATGTAGTATGGATGATATCATTATATTTAAGAATTTTATAATATTAAGACCTGAAAGGAGGTCAGTTCTAATGAACCGGGCATTATGGGGGTGTTGGGTTATTTTCACCTTCCCCACACGTACCCAACTTTCTGAACCCAATAGGAGGTTAGGGATTCCTTAGGAATCGAGATATCCACCCCTTTTTTTTTTCTGGCCCATCCGGGTGGCGACTCTATTTTTTCTTGGTTTAGGCTCATGTTCTCTAAGACTCTAAGCCTAACAGTGCCGAAGTCGTAAGAACCATTCCACGTAGGAATAAGGGCAAAAATCACTGCTCATAGTGGCGACTCCACAGGAGATAAGAGAAGTTGATTCCGTTGATCTTTATATTATTCTATTTTTTCTTGTCATGATATTATCCATTGTATCATATTAGATTGTATCATGTGCCTGAGTTAGGATACCTGTGTTACCCATGTTGTGTTATGTAAGGGATACTATACTTTCACTTAAGGTATGGAGATCAAGCATGACATAACCACTCATAGCCTTGTACCTTTTGGTATATACTTGCTATGTGAGCCTAAGCCTTTCAACCCAAAGACTAAAGCTCATATAATTGGCCTAGTTATTTTCCTTAGGTTTTACCCCAAATGCTTGTTGTTTGACTATGGTTAATTTATCTTGGTTTAAATCATGGCTTATTTATTTTTTCTTTTTCTAATATGACCTAATTACATTATGAGCTCAAATAGTTTTTTTCTTATAAATCCAAAAGATCAAAACTATTTTCAAAATTTTCAAAATGATCTTTGGATATAAAACTTTTTCAAAACAAGTCAAAAATTCTTTTTCTCATGACCCAAATACAAAGCCCAAAATTCATTTTTTCTAAAATCTTTTTTTTTGGGCTTTGAAACAAAACTAATTTTCACTTCATTACAATCTTTTGAATGAGCTTACAAATATTTAGGTCAATTATGAAAATACCAAAAATTAATTGTGAGCTTAGTTTATACTAAGAAATTATTAATCATGGACTTGTTTTTGGCATGAATCATTAATTACTTTTTCAAGTGAGAAATCTATTTATAATAAACCTCTTAATTTAGTTTTAATCTAATTGATTGGATGGATTAAAGCCTAATTAAGGAAAATTATCATGAACTGATTTTCATGTTTGAAAATATAACTATTGGTTGAAACATCCGAGAAAATTATTCAAAAATAAGATATCCCATGTTGGTATTTTATTGACCATATACCTAGAAAAAGAGACGCAATTCACGTGTGGATGTTATAAGGTTGGAAAGAACATTCTATTTATCCTTGTTTGTTTATTGTTTGTGCATACATGCATACATACATTTATTTGGTATTGTGCATACATACAATCACCCAAACAGCATCATGACTTTATTTGGTATGGTGGAAAACCAGAGACAAAGTCCATGGTAATGTGTTTCCATTTCCATTATAGAATCGAAAGAGGTTGCAGTAGTCCTGAAGGATGCTAATGTTCTGCTTTAACTTGTTGACACACCAAATATTTTGCTACAAAATCTGCTACATCCTTCTTCATACCCTTCCAACAATAATTCTCCTTAAGATTTCTATACATCTTAGTACTACGTGGATATATAAAATAAGTAGAATAATGGGCTTCTTCCATTATCTCCCATTTTAAAGTTTCCACATTCGGTACACATAATCTGCTACTAAGTACTAAAGTACCATCTTCCCTAATAGCATAGTCTGTATGAGTACCTGCTTTTACACCATCGAGAATCTTCTTCATCTCTTTGTTTAAAACTTGAGCTTCTCTGATTCTCTCCACCAAAATTGGTCTGACTTTAAAAGTTGCTAACAGTGCTCTAAAATCATTCATCGTCAAATCTACTCTCAAAGATCGAAGATCTAATAATAATGGAAGCCATACAGTCTTGATATGGAAAAGACTACCATATGACTTCCGACTCAAAGCATCAACTACTAAATTAGCGTTCCTAGGGTGATACTCAATAGTACAATCATAATCTTTTAGCAACTCAATCCACCGCCTCTGTCTTAAGTTTAACTCCTTCTAAGAAAGAAGATACTTTAAACTCTTGTGGTCTGTGAATATCTGACACTTTTCTCCATAAAGATAATGCCTCCAAATTTTTAAAACAAAAACCACTGCAGCAAGTTTCAGATCATGAGTAGGATAATTCAATTCATGTAGTCGAAGATGTCTAGATACATAAGCTATCACTCTTCCATGCTGCATTAAGACACAACCTAAACCTTTCTGTGAAGCATCATTGTACACCATAAAACTACCATTTCCTTTAGGAAGAGTAAGAGTAGGAGCGGATGTCAAATAAGCTTTTAGTTTTTCAAATCTTTGCCGACACTCTTCAGTCCAGTTAAACTTCATATTCTTCCTTAGTAACTTGGTTAATAGTGATGCAATAATAGAGAAATCTTGTACAAAGCGACGATAATACCCTACTAAGCCTAAGACACTTCTCACCTCCGTAGGAGTTGTTGGAGGTTCCTAGTTTATCACTACCTCTATCTTTTTAGGGTCAACATAAACTCCCTCTACTGATATGACATGACCTAAACATACTACTCTATCCAGCCAAAACTCACATTTACTAAACTTGGCATATAGTTGCCTATTCTTCAAGGTTTGTAATACAATTTTTAAGTGTTCCTTGTGCTCCTCTCTACTTCGAGAATACACCAGAATATCATCAATAAATACAATTACAAACCTATTTAGATAAGGGTGAAATTCTGTGTTCATAAGATCCATAAAAGTAGTTGGAGCATTGGTCAACTCGAATGGCATTACTAAAAATTCATAATGTCCATATCAAGTCCTAAAAACTGTCTTTGACACATCTGACTCTTTGATTTTTAGTTGATGATACCCTAATCGTAAGTCTATTTTAGAAAAGACTTTTGCTCCTTGAACTTGATGAAAGAGATCATCAATATGGTGCAAGGGATATTTATTCTGAATGGTGACTCAATTTAGCTGCCTATAATCAATGCATAATTGCATGGATCCATCCTTTTTCTTCATAAACAACACAGAAGCTCCCCAGGGTGAAATACTAGGCCTAATAAATCCCTTATCCAATAGTTCATGTAATTGCACCTTTAATTTCTTTAACTCTACAGGAGTCATTCTGTAGAGGGCTTGAGAAATAGGAGTTGTACTTGGATGAACATCAATAGAAAATTCAACTTCGCTATGAGGAGGTAAACTTGGAAGTTCTTCTAGAAATACTTCTAAAAATTTACATACTATAGGAATATCTTCCAATTTAGGCCCTTTTAATTGTATATCAATTACATATGCTAAATATGTTTGACAATCCTTCTTAATTAATTTTCAGGCTGTCATACTTCACAAAAAGTAAGGGTAGAATTTCCAGACAGACTAAAATTTACTTTCTTCTCAAAATAATCAATAGTAGCATAGTAGCAAGATAGCCAATCCATCCCAAGAATAACATCGAACTCACGTATGGGTAAAGGAATAAGATATGCTAATAACACAAAAATCACCTAACCAGATTGTTGAATCTTTATACACACGCTCATACACCATAGAAGTCCCCACAGGAAAACTCACTACTAATTCATTGCCTAAGGAACTTAATTTCTCATTTGCATATGTGGCAAATACATGTGATATGAATGAATGAGTGGAGCCAAGATCAATAAGAATATGAGTATCTCTTCCAAAAATAACCAACGTACTCGTGACCACCTCGGGTGAGGCTAGAGCTTCATGTTGAGTAACAGTAAAAACCCGAGCTTATGTAGGAGGTCTATCTGTCTGACCAAATGATATGATTCCATCATATCTACCAACATCATTGTTGTTTCCTCTCCCAGCTTCTCTGCCTTGTGATTGAGTTTTGCCCCCCTCTTCGAGGCACAAATGCCGATGATGCTTAAACAGACTCACTAGGGCTCACTAACATTGGACAATCCCTTCTGATGTGACCTGTATCACCACATTGATAGCATCCTTTAAAATTTTCCTTGCACTCTCAACTGCGATGTCTACCACAAGTGGAACATATGGGTCATGGTCTCTGATTAGTTCCTAAATTACTATCCTGTCTAACTCTTAGCGCACCGGTAAAGTTATCCACCGATTATTGTACTAAATTTTGGCTGATCTATGGTCAGTTTATCTGCTGACTTGGTATTATAGATTGACCTCTACTATTCTCAGGATAAGGTCTAGTGTAGGAACTACCACCTCTCTTAATCTATCTATCAGCAAATCCCTGAAAAGAACTTTGAGTCTATCTTCTCTTTTTATTCTCAAACTCAGTTTCTTCTTTTAATAACCTCTCTTTTTTCCAAAATGCCATTTACCATAGCACAAAAAGTTCTGGCCTGATCCCGCGACAATCCTTTACAAATATTTATATGCAAACCCTCATAAAATATGTTGCACTTGTTTTTCTCTTTAGACACCATATGATCCACATATCTATACAATTCTTTAAATTTGTCTACATATTGAACGACTGTCATTCCTTATTGTTTCAGTTGGAAAAACATGCTCTCCTTTTCTCTTTTATAATTACCAGTGATGTACTGCTTGCAAAACTCCGCCTTAAATTTATTCCATGTCAACTCAGTACCATAGGATTGAACTAATCGAGTGTACCAACCATCAACTGTATTCCTTAAGAAGGTCCGAATATATCTTACCTTTTCAGCATCAACAATCCCTATAAGAGAATTAGCTTTCTTCAATTTATTAAGCTAATCATCCGCCTTTTCAGAGTCTAGAATACCATCAAAATTCTCTGCTCTGCAATTATGGCAATGAGAAATTATAACCCATGGTTGTTGTTGTTGTTCTCTTGTAGTCATAGCTTCTACAACGGCTTGAGCAAAAAGTAGCACCAACATCAATCTGGATTGGTGGTGTAGCAGGTGGAATAGGATGTACATGAGGTGGAGCAGGTGGATTTATTCAAGATGAGTCCTCTTATGCAACAGTATCTGTATAAGTATTTTGTTCACTGCTCTTGGATACCTCATAACCAACTGACTCGTCGAAAAGAGGTGGAGTAGGATCCCTATGAGGTTGGCCAATATTTTCTAGTCTAGCTATTCAATTTCATCAGTCAGTATTTCTACCACGGCATCTACCACCTCGTATTCGTGGTGGCATTTTCCTACAAAAGTAGATTGTATAACATAAGTTAACTATGTGATATTCCTAAATATAATATATATATATATATATTCATTTTTCACAGTACAATTATAATTATATATATTAGTGTATCATTACAAATCTCTCTAATTCTTAGGAAAATATTCATAAAAATTTTAATATTTTTTATTATGTATGACTTGAATGCTATTTTAAATAAAATGAGTTGCAAATGAAATTGTAAAATTTAAATTTCTTTTGACTCACACAGAATTTCCCCCAATATGCAACTTTTAAAATTATTTTGCTCTTGAATCCAAGAAATTTATCAGTTACACTATTAACTTAAATAATTTTATTATTCATAATTATTCTAAATTCAAAATTTTTTTATAGGTCTTTTCATAGAAGTCTATAGAATTTATAACTTATTCTCTGATACCATAAAATGTCACACCCTATTCTCTTAATTCTAAGGGTGGACTTATCTTACAATCTATCATAATATTAGTTTACTAAACAAACATCACTCATAATTTAATTTACTAAATATTCTTCAATTAAACAATCCAATAGATATTAATATTCTTAAATACTAATTATTATTTACTACAATATAGATAATTATTAAATAAATCCAAAAGATAATTATATTGGCTCGACCTTAACCATACGCTGAAGGACAAAAAAGGTAGAGATATTCTACTGGTTTATTCTTCAATATCTGAAATGTTATATATATATATATATATATATATATATAAGGGGGATGAGTCAAACTACTCTGTAACAAAGGAGAATAAATAAAGTTTAATAATATATGTAATACAAATATTATCTATTATTCAGCTAGATAAATATAATTTTATTCTCAATTATCTTTTATATATATATTCAAATATAAATCCATATTGTTATAACTTTAATCCAATGGCGCATTATGACGTATCTTGCAAGCCCAATAAGAAATAACTTCAATACACATGTGCAGAATAAAATTACCTCAGCCAAGAGTAATTTTATAATATCATTAAATTTAAACACTGTCATCAAGGTACGATCAGGCAGATTTATAAAAGAGTGTATATAAACTAATTTATCCAATATAATACAATCAATCATTTACACATATAAAAATTTAAATTACTATTATTTATTCTCACTTAATGAGAAAATAATTAACACTCAGAAATAAATAATCACTATAAATAAATTCACTTAATAAGTACTTTTCTCAAAATCATATATAAATATAATACTTTAAGAAAAATACAATGCTACATATTTACCCACTCACCTGGATCAAGAACTGTATTTGTTTAATCAACAAAGTTCCTTTGATATTCTATAGCTGCAATTGGATTCATTCCTATAATAATATAAGAATATTATTTAATTTAAATTATATCAAGTCACTATAAATTTATGCTATGAATATAACATGTAATTTTGAGTTCTTAAACTCCAATGATGTTTCGATAATTTTGTAATTTTTAAAATTTCTAAAATAACATTATAATGAGTATTTATCTAATGTTTAGGGTACAATTATCTATCAAATTTTCTAATAAATATTTTCAACAATAAAACTTTAACTGTTAAAATTTACCAAGTATTTATAATTTTTCTATATTATTTTATTTTATTTATTTTAATAGTTTATTACTATTAATAATATTTATTCATTAACTAATTTATTTAATTCATATTAAATAATATTAATTTAATTTATGATAATTATATATATATTCCTAGCATTAAAAATAAATTCGTACTAATAGTAATAATAGTGCTAGTCTACAGAAAATTAATAATAATATTTTTACTTAAATTTTCTTATTTTATTATATTTTACACTATTTATAACACTAATAATAATAATAGTAAGATTAATAATATTTACTTAGATATTAATATTATTTAATTAATTAATTTTTTATTACTTGAAATCATTACTAAATTTTCTTTAATTTAACTATAGTAATTTATAAATAATAATAAAATTAATAGTACATAATTTATTTTATAATACTTTTATTTTTATTTTTCAACAATCACTTATAATAGACTCATAAAAATAATAACATTATTCGTGTAGTTAAAAGTAATTATTTAATTACTGTCATTTCAAAATTATTAATTTATGTTAAATTCAATATTCAATTATATTGATGATAATAATAATAAAAAAATAATTATTTAAGTACACATTTAATAACTATATATATTTAATATTAATAATAACAGTAATTATAATGATGATATTAATTATTATACTAATTTTGAAAGTTACTAATATTTATAAAATTTTAGTTATAATATTTTGCTACCATAACACTAACAATATTATTAATTAGTTATTATTTAACATAATTTTTATTTTAATAATTATCATAATTCATGCTTAAATAAAAATAATAGTAACCTAATTATTATAGCTATAACAATACAAATCTTAATTAACAATTAGTTTTATGATTTTATATAACTTAAATTATATTTTATTTACCACCTAATTTGATTATTCAATAATTAATTAACTCAATTTAATTATAAGTATTTTAATTAACTTAATTCATTTTGAAAATAAAACTCTTATATATAATAATTTTAAAATTAGTATTTAATATA
Source organism: Garcia nutans (assembly GCA_947685225.1). Lineage (NCBI taxonomy): Eukaryota > Viridiplantae > Streptophyta > Magnoliopsida > Malpighiales > Euphorbiaceae > Garcia > Garcia nutans. The sequence goes on along the minus strand of CANTUV010000024.1, from coordinate 4,762,183 downwards.
TCTTAATTTAATAAACTATTTATTTATTATCTTTCAATTAATTGATATATCTCATAATATTTTATTTTTTTTATTTATAACTTTATATTTAAGACACCACCAACTTATATTATAACAAATTTTATAATTTAAAAATTAAAATTAATTTAACTATAAATATATTTACTCTAAAGCTAATATACATATATATATATATATATACTATTTTCATTCTAATTAATCAAATATTAAACAACTATATATATATATTTCTTAAATATAATTGATAATATATTTAGATTTATTAACTAACACTAATCTACTAATTCATAATTTCATCAATTCATTATATATATATTAATTTGTTCTATAACTTAATAGTATCTATATTAATATTTAATTATTTTAATTATACTTAATATTAATATTAATATTTATATTTTTACTGTCTGTTATTTAATTATCCTATATTCTAATTTATCCTTTAATAATAATAATAATTAATTTAATTTAACTATAAATTATAGCTTCTATTTAAAATTTTTTTATTAATTTTAACTAATTTCTTTATTAAATCATAATTTAATTAATTAAAAATTATTTTTATATTTCTGTTTAATTAATCCTAATACACATATGTATAGAGTTTCTTAAATACTCATTTATAATTCATATATAATATACCAAATCGAAGATTAAGACGAGAGAATTTTAAAAATACATGTTTTGTCGGAAAAAATCACTGAAAAGTGATCAAAAATGACCTTCAAAAATGATACCGGTGTGAGCTCCGATAAGTCAATCGGGTAGCGTGTGCGGCAGTTTTTGATGGTGGATCACAATAATTTTTTCAGTGGCCGGTGCATGACACTAAAATATCACCGAAAGTTGACGAACGAAGCTAATGAAGTTAATTGCCCTCTCTCTTTTCTGCCTTCTATTTAATTTTTTGACTGCCCTCTTTCTTTTTTGCTCTCTGTTTAATTTTTCTAGACCCAGTCTCCTTCTCTCTCTCTCTCTCTCATTTTTCTTTTCTTTTCCTTCTTTGTTTCTTTTTCTTTTACAATTTCATTTCTTAAATTTCTGTTTACAAATTAATAGCCTATTAATTTATAAACAAAACTTTAATATTTTGTCCATCAAAATTCACTAAACCAAAATGATAGATCCATATTTAAAGTTATTTTCTTTACCTAACTTCTATTATTTTTTTAGTGACTTTTACTATTTCATCCACTAATAATAATTAAATTTTTATCATCATCATCATCATTATTTTTTTAAAAAAAATTACAAAGTATTGCAAGTCCTTTTAGGATTCCTGCATTAAATTCTAGTTGGATTAAGATTGCTAAATTCTAATTTGATTAGGATTTCCTAAGAATCCAAGTTGGATAAGGATTTATGAGAGGAATATGAAATGAAAAGTTAAAAGGAATATGAAAAGTTATGTATCATTTATAGTGATTCAACTGTTATAATATCTAATTCTTATCCTTTTGCTAAAATCCCTTCAATTAATGAAGGTTAAGAAAATAATTAAAAAAAAAATGATAGTTCTATTGAAGAGTAAGAAGATACATCTAAAAATTAAAAGCCCAAAAAAGCATGTAATGGAAAATCTAATCACAGAATGATAAGAAAAAATTTTCAAAAAGTAATGACTTAAGTTTTAATTAGAATTGGATAAAGTTTGAGAGAAAAAGTATAATCTGTTACTAAGTTGGATCAATTTTCTTTTTATTTTCATTATCGGTATTTTTGGATTTTAAGTATGACAATTATTAATTATTATGTGTTTATGTATGTGTAACTAAAAATTAACATAGTTGTAAGAAATATAAAATAGTTTTTTAAAAAAATATAAAATAAAAATATAAAATAATTTTTAACATTAAAAAACTAAAAACTAAAAATTTACAACCTGAGCAAGCACGATCTTAGGCGGTGTTCAAGATATATTAATTTTTTTTAGCTTTTTTTTAAGAAAAAAACCAAAATGTATGGTTGAATAGCTTTTATGCTAAGTATGAAATTTATAAAATATAATTTTAAATATTTTGATTTTGAGAAGCATTATATCAACATGACCTTTTTTTCTTCATTGCAAAAGTTAATTTTTTTCTCTTTTTATTATAATTTATGCAATTTTTTTCTTTACATTATTTTCTTTTTTATATTTTCGCATGAATTTTTTACCTTTTTTTATTCTTCTATAAATCCAATAATAAATGTTGCAATTTACATTTATCGTTTTTTTAATACTTATTTTATGTTAAAAAACGTTTTAAAAGAAGACACATGAAAATAAAAAACTTAAAAAAAATAATGGAAGATCTAATGATAGAAAGATAAAAAAAATTCAAAAAATAATTACTCAAGTCTAATTGGTCAGAATTTGAAGGAAAAAAAAAGAATCTTCTATTGTTTTGAATTTTTTTTTATTCATCATTGATAATTTTTATATTTTAAGTATGATAATTTCAATTATTTTTAAAATATTTATTTATTTTTGGAATGAAAATGTTTATTGTTAAATTCTATAAATTGTGTGGTTGTGCATGTATAAATAAAATTATGATATATTTTCTAAAAATATAAAACATGTTTTTGGAAAAAAATATATAAAAAAAAATTGAAAATAGTTTTTAATTTTAAAAAATAAAAAAATAGAAATTCACAACCTAAACAGACACGTTATTAATTGCTATCTTAAACTAAATGGCATATGCATTTATTATGAAAGCTTAAGAAACCCACAATTGTCCTTCCTTTTTAAACCATTTTAAAATTCTTATTCACACAAACTAAAACTTTGAGTATAAGGTCAGCGATAGCTAGAGTATCCGCAAAAATTATCTTACTTGAATTTAAACTAGTTTAATTTTTAAACTATCCGAATATATTTAAATCCGATTATAATTATATCCGTACTCATTTCAAACCGTTTAATACTACCTGTTTATTATCTGAATCCGTTTAATTATCCATTTAAATATAAAAATTCAAATTTATTATAAAATTTAAAATATAAATTATAATTTTTTAATTAAATAATTATAAATAAAAATTTTAATATTGATACAATTTTATTAAAAATAATTTTATAGTACATAATTTTATATTTAAAATAAAATATAATTAATATATAATTAAAATTTTAATAAAATATAATTAATATATAATCGGGTTCGGGTAACGGATATCCAATGATATATACTTGAACTCGATTCGAACTCATTACGGATAGTAAAAATATTACCGGTACCCATTTAAACTCATTTATAAACTATCTATATCTTATATAAACGGATCAGGACAGGATGAATACCCAAAAATATTCGATCCGTTGTCATCCCTAACTCTGACACTTCCTAACCCAACTAATTATGTTGTGAATAATATTCATTGAAAGCTGGAGTCTTTTCTTATTGATTTTTATTTTTTATTTTTTATTTTCACGAGAATATTATGTTTTTCAATATATTTTTTTTGGCCAGTTTTTTCAATATAATTTAATTATATTGTTAATCATATTTATAGCCACATGTTTTCTGAGAGTACAATTATTATTTGATTATGACATAGAGCGGATTAACTTAAGAAATTTTTGTGGATAACTGATATGTTTGTTCTTCTAAATTTTTAAAAGTATGACTATTAATTAGGTATTTTAATATTTACATTTAATAATATATAGTCTTTTAATTATTTCAAAATTTATTTACTTATATATATCATTTAATTTACCTATAAAATTTTGAACATATAATTACTATCCATGTATGCTTTATATATTTTTTTTCTATGAAATTAGATTTGTTTTCTTTAAATCTATATTTTGACCTTTCAAATGATAAATATTTTTTTAGCAATCTTATTATTCAAATATAATGTTAAACAATTTAAAAATCAATTTGAAAATTTTAAATTGTCAATTGTTAATCATGAACTTCTCATAACTTGCTCTTACTAAATAAGCTCAAATCAATAAAAATAATTAAAATTTAAAAATCATATAAAAAGATTTAATTTTTATCATTAGACCTCAATGTTATAGTTTTTCTCTTAAACATGCATGAATGAATAATATTTAAAATATAATGCGTTTAATCATAATATGTGAGAAAGTAGTTTATAAAATTATAAACAAAAAACCCCGTCTTGTGTTATTCTAAGCAAGCAGGATAAAATTATTTTTATGGTTCATAATATGTAAAAGTTTTAAATTTTTATTTTCCATTTTACCTTTTGAAAATGGATTATTTTTAATTGACAGAATATAAATAAATAAATAATTGATTTGTGATTGTGCTAAAAATATAGAAATTAAAAATTTTATTGGACTATGAGCAGAGTACAAAATTTATTTTATTATTATTATTATTTTAAATAACTGAAAATCGGGAGGCTCACTCAATATATATTTATCTAACGACACCTTATTTCACCAAAAGGCAACACAGCCCCAAAATGACGTCGCAGCAGATAGCAAAGCATAGAGAAAATGCAGAGGTCTACAATGGAGAGTCAATCTGCAAGCAAAAATCCATCCATCTCCTCGAAGAGTTTGGCCTCCCAAAGGGCCTTTTGCCTCTCGACAACATCGTTGAGATTGGGTATGATCGCACCACCGGATTTTTTTGGCTGAAGCAGAAGAAAAAGAAAGAGCACAGATTTCGTTCGACTAATAGCAACGTGTCTTATGATACGGAGGTGACGGCAATCATGGAGGACCGGCGGTTGCGACGGCTGACTGGTGTGAAGAGCAAGGAGTTTTTAATTTGGGTTTCTGTAACTGATGCTTATATTGATTCTGATGATTTAACGAAAATAACGTTCACTAGTCCAACAGGGATTTCGAAGACTATTCCAGTGTCAGCTTTTGAGCTGGAGGAGCTCAAAAACTGAATTTTATCATTTAATTTTAAAGGTCAATTATTGTTAATCTCACTTGTTTAGTACTTAAATATATAATAAAATTGGAGAAATTTTCTCCATGCATGGGCATTTAACCAATAAAATTAATTAAATATAATTATTTTTAATATTATCTCTACTTCAGCAGTTTACTATTAGATGGATGTATATATATATATCCAGGATAGAATTTTTCAATAAAATATATGAGCACCATAATAAGCTTGTGAAGGTTTAATCTAAAGCACATCTACATCGTGAATCTTTGCAGAAGGGTGAAGAAATATACCAAAATAAAATTACTTAGTCATATCACCTTATTCAATAATGTTTTAATTTGTTTAATTATTCTGAATTATATATATATATATATATTAAACATGTATTAATTAAATAAAGAAGAGAACTAAATGGGATCAAATCAATAATTGCTATGAGAATTTTATCTTTGGCTGTGTTATGCTGGACTTGTATTTTGTGCTTGTACTTTTCTTCAATCTATAGTTTTTCCCTTTCATAATTCAATGCGACTAATAAGTACTCATTCATTTTCTCATTGTAGCCATTTGAAATTCTTGTACATGAATTAAAAAATTATTATAATTTCATAATATTCTAAAATAAATTATTAAACTTTTTTTTTTAAATCTTAATCTAGGAAACTAAAGTCATTTAAGGCTAATATTTGTTGAAAAACAAAGCAATAATGAATTTTTTTTATATTTATTTTCTTTCTAATAATGAATTGTAATTTACCAGTTTGATATTATAATATTGATATCTTGCTTGAATAAAATGATTGATAGTGGATAAATTTTGCTTATATTTTATAAGGATAATTAAATTTTATTAGATGATTATACTGATCATGATATGTTTTTACATAGGATATAACTTAAAAAAGGAACAAGAGTCAAGTTGAAGAAAGTTGCAATAAATTACTGAAAAAGATGTGGAAAGAGCCTCGGATATAACTCTTGGGCAATGCTTATTTTCAAGGGGGTTTGATACTTGAATATTACATGGGCAAGCTGGAAATCCTAATTTGCTTGGGACACTTAAGATATGATTTTTTAGCATATTTTTAGAGATATTAGGATCTATTTATTTCCTTATTAAATAAACATTAATTAGAAATTTTAATAGCTGATTGATTATTATTTATTTGTATTTTATTTTATTTTTATTTTCCTAATTAGAGTAGAAAACTTATGGGTAATAAAGTCATCCTTTTGATAGCCCTAGGAATGATCATCTTCTCTATTTTCTTCTTTGTTGGTACTGTTCATATTTTCTAGTAGCCATTGAAATATATTTTTATTTTGGTTTTTCTTCAAAGCATGTATAACTAAACTCTATTTAGTTGAAAGGGTAATTAAGGTTTTCAATTCGTCAAGATTTATGAGATCTAATCAACTTTTTTACTTACTTTCTTTAATTTTAGTATTTGTGTATATTATATAGCTTATTATCAATAATATTTTGCTAGTTAAACAATATGGTCCATTGCTTAATTAGCTGAATAATATATCGTCATTCAAAACTAAGAATCTGTAATTATTTTTAAGCTTTTGATACTTGTGGCAATTAGGCGTAGTACTAAGAGAATGCACAATCTACTTTAAATAAATTTTGCCGCAGAATTTATTGATTAGAATTAGGTCCTTCTAAATCTTAAAGCTATTAGTGGGTTAAATCCTAAAGGGCGTCCCTATAAGGTTATTTAATAATAAGATTAGCTATAAAGCGTCTCTTGATTAATTTATCATCTAAGGAAGGATTGACTAATGCGAGTATCTCGGTTAGCTAGAACTAATTTACTGAAAAATTAAAGAAAATTATTTTTGTATCAATGATCAAATCTAAGGATTGAAACCAAAATTATTCTCTTTGATTGAAACCTTCATCATTATTATTTTCTAATTTAATTTTGCTGTCTTTTATTTAGTTAATTTAAAATTCTAGGCTTAATCATATTTTAATTCTCGATTATAAACCTCCCCTCCCCCCCCCCCCCCCCCCCCAGTTTTAATTCTCTTTATTTTTTACTTTCGATTTTGAACCCCCAGTTTTAATTCTCTTTATTTTTTACTTTCGATTTTTAAGAGGAATTAATTTAAGTAATCAATTCTCTGAGGATTCGACCCTATTTACCGTTTTTATAATTTTTATTTTTTCAAAAAATAAATTTTTATTTTTGGTGGATTCGACACCCATCAATTATTTCTTAAAATTGATAGCAAAAAAAATGTTTATTGAAAAAAAAATACCTTTTGGGTGATTAAAAAATATAATTTCCTTTATCCATAATATATGTATGATTCAAGCTATATTTTTTTATAGAAAATTCAGAAGTGCTAGTTAAATTATATTTCAAATTTAGGATTTGAATTTATTATTTATATATATATATTTTAAAATATGAAATATCTCATATTATACTAAGTGAAAATTTTCTAGCATTTTTGCTTTAGTAAAATCTAAAATCATAAAAATTAACAGCTCTTATAAAAATTTTAATCCAAAATCTATTTTGGTGAGGGAATTCAGGAAACTTAGTAACAACAAATGAGATTCCTGAAAATAATGTGAAGCTACACTACAGCAATATAGGCATATGGATGCGGTTAAATTACCTTGTATAGACGGTTTTAACCGCCTCTATATTTGCTAGAGGCGGTTGTTACAACAGCCTCTAAATTGCCTTTTTTTTTTACACTGTTGGTACTGCGTAGGGGTGGTTTCATGTTCCTTCGGGATATGTTACCTTGTAGAGGCAGTTGCATAGGGACACACATAACTGCCGCTACGTTGATTGTAGAGACGGTTTTTGATGCTCCAAAAAAAATTTGAGGACGAAGAAGCTTAATTCTTAAGAGCAGTCTAAACCGCCTCTACACAGCTCTTAGTATTTTACTGCCAATTTTTGGTGCCAAAAGCTTACACTATAGAGGCAACTAAATGTGTTGAAATATTTTATTTTGCATTAATTTATATTATATTCTTTTAATCATATCTATTCAATCTTGTTTCTTTGGATTCACATTATAATTCAAAAGAAAATTTTATTAATAAAAGCAAAAATAATAGAATTATAATATGTGAAATTATAATAAAAAAATTGTCATTTAAAAGATTCTATAATAAAAAAAAAACTTGTCATTTAAAAAATTTTATCTTACATTGTTATGATCGAACTTATAAAATTTCAATAACAACAATAACCTAAAAGTAGAAATAAATAAACTAATAACTAATTGTTTCTTAGAGATTGTAGCTTGAATAAGAAGAGTTATTGTTGAAAAAAGAACATCTTGGCAATCATTCATCATTCAGCACATCGGCTTGTTAAAATTGCAAAAGTTAAATATGAAAATTTATAATGCAAAAACTTTTAAATTAAACAAGCTATAATTGAGAGCTACCTCAAAATTGTTGGTATTTGAATTTGGGTGAGATTTGCAAGTGTATCTTAAACTTAGATAGCTGGTATTTGCTAAACAATTCGATGAGTCATAATATTGTTGAGCTAGAATTGAATTAAAGCATGCCAAGATCAGAAATAGAAACCAAAGAAGCAACATGGTTAATTTCATGAATAAGATAAATAGCATTATGATAGATGATCATGCAAGAAATTGAACAAGTTCAGAAAATTAAAAAATCAAGTAGTTGCAAAGATTCAATCAATTTGATTTGGCATTGGGATTTCTTATACGTTATTTCTTGTTATTGATGCACGACATTAATTTTTTACTAGTTATTCTTCTATGGCTAGTTAAAGTAGCCTCTCCCTAATCTCTATTCAATGAAAAAGCAAGATACATGCATGAAACCAAGTTTTGTTTAAAAGACATTAAATTACAAATAATAAAGTTGTACTGCTAAAGCAACAACAATACACATAAAAATGAATCTCTTTGCCTGCCACTACTGCTACAGTTTTGTTATTACTTGGTTGCATCAAAAAATTATATAATCTTATTAGTTGATGCTACCCCTCCTTTCTGAGCTTGACACCCGAGCTCCTTATCAAGTCATCCTCGTGGTTGGGCTCTCAAGAAGACTCAATCTCGGTTCTGGATATCCCTGTCCTACTGAGCTCCTTGGACATCCTCTGCACAGCAGGCGCATGGTCCTAATGTAGTAGGCGTACCATCCCGACATTCCATATATTCTTTGACACATGCAGGCTTTGTCCCCTATGCTCCAACTATATATAGGGGTAGACCCCCACAGGTATGGCATCTTCTCCACTCTTCTCTACACAATTACTTTTCTTATGCTCAGATAGACTGAGCCTGACTTAGGCATCGGAGCCTCCTCCATAGAGCCTGATCTGCCTCTCTCTCTTGTCTTGCAGGTGTTTTATTAGTTTTTGTTAAGTTTTGTGTCTTGTTTGTTATGTTAATTATTGTTTTATTTAGGTATTTTGTTAGTTTTAATTGGTTTGTTTAGTGTTTTCTTTAATTGTGTAGTTTTAATTTATTTCTGTGTTTCTGTCATTTTTTATTTAATTTTTAGTATGTTTTATGTTTTGTTGGATATTGTTTATTTAATTCTTGTTTAAGTTTTGTTTGTCAGTTTTGTGTTAGGTTAAAACAGCAAGGAAACAATTTGAAGATGAAATGGGCAGAAGCTGACACAGGCAGAGGACACGGCCAAGTCACTGGCCGTGTCCCATACCAAAGGAAAGGAAGAGCAAATTCCACAGAGGCAAACACAGGCAAGGGACACGGCCAAGTCATGTGGCCGTGTCCCTCAATCATAGTGCAACACGACCAAGTCACTCATGACTTGGCCGTGTCACTCAACTAAAGAAGAAAGAAGAGAGAAGCAAGCAGAGGCGGACACTGGCAAGGGACACGGCCGTGTCTTGTGGCCGTGTCCCTCCAACAAGCCCTCACACGGCCGTGTCTCTCATCACCTGGCCGTGTCCCTCATGAACCAAATGCGCACCGAATTTTAAAGCCGACGTTTCGTATAAAAGCAAAAGAAAAGTTAGGGTTTAGGGAGTTGACGATTTTGAGAGAAAAGTTTAGCCGTCTGAGAGAGATTTTAGGGTTTAAACATTTGTTTTCTTGGATTTTGATTTCACTTTGGATTAAACTAGTTTAGATTAGATTGTTCATGCCATTGTTTCATCCTTCTTGTAAGATTCGATCAAGAGATTCATTAAAAGCTTCAAGGAGTTTGTAACTTGATTTTATTCTTAAACTTTGTCTCTTTAGTTTCATTGAAATTGTGTTTAAGAACATTATCATGTCTAAATTGATTTCTTTGATTATTAATGAGATGAGTATGTTTGATAACATCATGAACTAATTTAATCTAGTCTAGGGTTTGTATGAATTTGCTATGATTGTATGAATTGGTTATTCTCTTAACTAATGATTTCTTTAGCCTTTATTGAATGAAATATTGTTAACATATAATTGATTGGCCACCAATTGTGTGTTTTAGGTATTAGATGATGAATTGAGAGATGAAATCTAATGCTGGAACAATTCAATTAAGGACTTAGGTGAATTAGAGATATAACCTATTAAAAAGATTGTTTCAATTATAACAAGATTAGTTGTAAGAGGTTTGAATGCGAGAGCTTATTTCCTTGACTCAATTAATTAAGTTGTTTGATATTTAATCTTAGAAATTAAATTAGTTAAGTGGAATAACCGTTCATACATATCAGTAGTAGAGAAGTGCAAACCCTAGACCCTTTTATCAAGTGAATCAAAACATCAGCTTTTAGTTACTTTTATCGTTTTAAACTTCAATTAAACCTTTTCATTACTTTGCGATTTAAATTTCTTTAACTACTTGTTACTTTAAATTTGATAATCGATTACCCACTTTGGCTTCCTTGTGAGACGACCTTGGGCTGATCACCTTTGCTACAACTACCTTGTATACTTGCGAGTGACGCTTTGTGGTAGAGTTAATTAGAGCGCAACAAGTTTTTGGCACCGCTGCCGAGGAGGCTAATTGGCGTAATTGTTTATTTTTCTTTGAAAAAAAAATCACATTTCAGATTATTTTCATTGTTTTTCATTTTATTTTAATTGTCTTTTGCTTTTGATATTTCTTTTTCTAGAAATTTTTGTTTATGCAAGGCAGGAGATCACTCGAAGGAGAATTGCACCCATTCATTCCAGAAATTCAGAGAGTAAAAAGGAGCAGAGAGGAGTTTGAGCTCTACACCGGATTTGATACTTCAGAGGAAGACATTTCGGATTTTGAGTCAGAATCTGAAAAATCTGTAAAGATGGCTGAAGAAAGGCAAAGAACCATGAGAGATTTTGCTAGACCTGTCATTGGGACTTCCACTTCTTGCATAAGACTGACAGATGCAGCAAGGAACTATGAGTTGAAGAACATTCACTACAACATGCTGCCATCATCCTATGGAGTTCCAAATGAAGATCCTTTGAATTTTATTCGGGATTTCTACTCCACCCTCAACACTTTTCCTTTGGGAGGACTAACAGAAGATCAGTTGAGGATGAGATGTTTCCCTTATACTTTGAAGGATAGGGCAAAGAGTTGGCTCATGATGTTGCCTGAGAATTCACTGACAACTTGGGAGCAAGTTTACAATAAATTCATGGGCAAGTTCTATTCACACCAAAAGACAGCTGAGTTGAGAGGGAAGATTGCTACATTCTCTCAGTTTGAAGGAGAGCCATTTCATGAGGCTTGGGACAGATTCAAGATGCTATTGATCCAGTGTCCACATCATCACTACCCACTTCAACTCCTTAATCAGTTTTTCTATGATGGTCTCACCCAGCAATTTCAGAACACTGTTGATAATGCAGCTGGGGGAGCCATGGGAGAAAAGACAGCTGAAGAGACTTATGAGATCTTTGAGATGTTGGGAGCTAATTCTCAACAAAAGAGTGTAAGGGGAAGAAGCAAGGGGGTAAATCAACTGGAAGCCAATACTGAAATGGTTAGTCAAATAGCTGAGTTGACAAGACAGGTTCAGATGCTAAACATGAAGAACAATATTTCTTCATCTACTCAAGAAGTGTGTGGAATCTGTGGGACATTTGGGCATGGAGCAAATATATGTCCCTCTGCATATGAGACTTTTGGGAATTAAGCTGAGCAAGTTAATGCTATGGGGGGATTTCAACCAAGAGCCAGGAATGATCCTTACTCCAACACTTACAATCCTGGTTGGAGGAGTCACCCCAATTTTTCCTGGACGACAAATAATGCTCAACAGCCTTTTCATTTTCTCCAGAGACAAAACCAGCAGGGCCAATCCTCAAATCAAAATCAAGGTCAGCCTAAGAGAGAGAGTTTGGAGGAAAGTTTACAGGCTTTTATCAAAGTCAGTGCTCAAAACCAAGAGATGAACAACAAGAGGCTGGATTCCTTGGAAGCATCTTTTAAGAAGGTGGAGACCCAAGTGGGGCAACTTGCACAACAGATGCAGATTCAACAAAAGGGGAAGTTTCCAAGTCAACCTGAGCAGGCACAAGCAGTGACTATTCTTAGGAGTGGCAAGGTAATTAATAATAATGTTGAAAATAACTCTATGAATGCAGGTGAGCAAGAAAAGAAAAAGGAAGGAGAACAAGAGAACAAAGGTGCTGAAGAAAGATTAATGGAGAAGACCCCTACACCAGATTTGCACAAGGCAAGCAATCCATACAGGCCACCTATACCATTCCCTAACAGGTTGAAGGATGATAAAAAAGATAAGCAGTTTTCAGATATCTTCAACATGCTATCTAAGGTAAGTATCAACTTACCCTTACTTGAAGCAATTAAGAACATGCCGGCTTATGCTAAATTCTTCAAAAAACTGAATACCAAGAAAAAAAGGTATGAGCCGAATGAAAAGGTGATAGTTTTTGAGGTAGCTAATGCTGTTTTGCAGCATAAACTACCTCCTAAACTAAAGGATCCTGGAAGCTTTATTATTCAGATTACTATGGGAAATGGAAAAGGAACTGAGGGCATGTGTGATTTAGGGGCTAGTGTGAATTTAATGCCTTATTCTGTTTATCTTGACTTGGAATTAGGGGAACTTAAACCAACAAAAATGGTATTGCAATTAGCTGATAGATCTCTTAGATTCCCGAAAGGGGTTATAGAAGATGTGTTAGTTAAAGTTGGTGGTTTGATAGTTCCTGTTGATTTCATTGTTCTTGACATGGAAGTAGGTAATTCTTCACCATCTGCATACACCATTCTGCTGGGTAGGCCTTTTATGGCAACTACCAACACTTTGATAGATGTTAAAAATGGAAAATTATCAATGACTGTTTTGGGACAAACTGTGGAATTTTCTATTTTTAACACTTCTCCTATTCCTACAACTGCTTTATATAAGGATTGTTCTTTCATTGATTGTGTTGATGCAGTTGTTTCAGATGTTTTCTTGCAGACAGGTTCCTCTGATAAATTGGAGCTGGCATTGACTTTGGATAGTGATTTGGAAATTTTTGATACAGAAATAGCCAGTTGTCTTGAGACTTTAGAGGATGCTGAAATAGAGGAGCTTAAGGAGGACCCAATTTATGAACCTTCCCCCATTAAAAAAGAAGAGAAGAAACCCTCACTAGAGTTAGAGCTGAAAGAGTTACCTAAGAACCTGAAATATGTGTTTTTGGGAGATCACAATACTTTACCTGTGATAATATCTAGTGAACTTAGTGAAGGGGAGGAGATGAGGTTAGTGAGTGAGCTTAAAAGATTGAAGAGAGCAATAGGATGGGGATTGAGTGACATCAAGGGTATTAGCCCTTCCATGTGCATACATAGAATCACTTTAGAAGAGGGAGCTAAACCTGTGAGGGAAACCCAAAGGAGACTTAACCCAAATATGAGTGAAGTGGTTAAGAAGGAAGTGCTCAAATTGCTGGATGAAGGAGTAATTTATCCAATTGCTAATAGTGAGTGGGTGAGCCCAGTACATGTAGTTCCTAATAAATCTGGAATCACTGTGGTGAAAAATGAGAATAATGAGTTGGTTCCTACTAGGACTACTACTAGATGGAGAATGTGCATCGATTATAGGAAGTTGAACAATGCTACAAAGAAAGATCATTTCCCTCTTCCTTTTATTGATCAGATGTTAGATAAACTTTCTGGGCACTCACATTATTGTTTTCTGGATGGCCTTTCAGGTTACTATCAAGTGCCAATAGCTCCAGAGGATCAGTCCAAGACAACCTTTACTTGCCCTTTTGGGAGTTATGCATTTCGACGTATACCCTTTGGCTTGTGCAATGCACCTGTAACTTTTCAGAGATGCATGATGTTTGTCTTCTCAGATATGATTGATGATTTTATTGAGGTATTTATGGATGATTTTTCTATTTTTGGTAATTCTTTTGATAATTGCCTCGATAAATTTGTTCGTGTGCTTGAGAGATGCATTGAATGTAACCTCACTTTAAGTTGGGAAAAGAGTCATTTTATGGTTACTCAGGGCATTGTCTTAGGTCATGTGGTGTCGAGTAAAGGGATTGAGGTGGATAAGGCTAAAATTGAATTGATTGCTAAGTTACCCCCACCTACCTCTGTTAAGGGGATAAGAAGTTTTTTAGGGCATGCAGGATTTTACAGGAGGTTTATTAAGGATTTTTCCAAAATAAGCCAACCATTGTGCCATTTATTGGGGAAAGATGTTCCATTTGAATTTACAGCACAATGCATGCAAGCTTTTAATTCCCTTAAGGAAAAATTGACTAGTGCACCTATGATTGTAGCTCCTGTTTGGTCTTTACCTTTTGAAATCATGTGTGATGCTTCTAATCATGCAGTAGGAGCTGTTCTTGGGCAAAGGGTTGATAAATACTTGAGAGTAATTTATTATGCTAGTTTAACCCTAAATAGTGCACAAATGAACTACACCACAACTGAGAAGGAAATGCTAGCTGTTGTTTTTGCTTTAGACAAATTTAGAGCTTATTTAATTGGGTCAAAAATTATTGTTCATTCTGACCATGCAGCTCTTAAATATCTTTTAACAAAACAACATGCTAAACCGCGCTTAATTAGATGGGTATTGTTATTGCAAGAATTTGATTTCCAGATCAGGGATACTAGGGGTAGTGAGAATGTTGTTGCTGATCATCTATCCAGATTACCCTACTTTAGTGAAAATCTTGCATTTGATAGCATTCATAAAAAATTTAGAAGCATTTCCTGATGAGCATTTGTTTGTGGTAATTAATGCACCTTGGTTTGCAGATATTGCTAACTATCTTGCTTGTGGAATTTTGCGATCTAACATGTCTTTTCAGGAAAAGAAAAGGTTTCTACACTTGAGTAAGTTTTATTTTTGGGATGAACCTTATCTATTCCGGATTTGTAAAGATGAGTAGTTCGCAGGTGTGTTTCTGAGGAAGAACAACTGAGTGTTCTTCAATTTTGTCATGACCTTCACTGTGGGGGTCATTTTGGAGGAAGAAAGACTGCAGAAAAGGTGCTTCAAAGTGGTTTTTATTGGCCTACTTTATTTAAAGATGCTCAAGACTATTGTAAGCACTGTGATCGTTGCCAAAGAGTAGGTAACATTGGAAGGAGGAATGAAATGCCCCTTCAGTCATATATTGTTATTGAACTGTTTGATGTGTGGGGAATAGACTTCATGGGTCCTTTTCCCAAGTCCTTTGGTTATGAATACATTTTAGTTGCTGTTGATTATGTTTCCAAATGGGTGGAGGCAATCCCCACCCGTACTAATGATGCTAATATTGTTGTTAAATTTGTGAAGGAAAACATTCTTAGCAGGTTTGGCACACCAAGGGTGATAGTCAGTGATGGGGGGAGCCATTTTTGCATCAGGCTTTTTGAGAAGTTAATGCATAAATCCGGTGTGAAGCACAAGGTGGCAACCCCATACCATCCACAGACCTCTGGACAAGTGGAAACATCCAACAAGCAGCTAAAAGGAATTCTGGAGAAAACAGTCAACACATCCAGGAAGGATTGGGCAAGCAGATTGCACGATGCACTATGGGCATATCGGACTGCTTTCAAAACTCCTCTAGGTATGAGTCCATATCGATTGGTGTTTGGAAAAGCTTGTCACTTACCAGTGGAGTTGGAGCACAGAGCATATTGGGCAATTAAGACTCTGAATTTGGACTTGGATAAAGCGAAGAGAGAAAGATTTCTACAAATTTCAGAGTTAGATGAGCTGCGGAATGAGGCTTATGAGAGCTCGAGAATTTACAAGGATCGCACTAAAGCACTTCATGATAAAATTATAGTGCGAAAGACATTGAGTCCAGGTATGAAGGTTTTACTTTTTAACTCACGACTCCGTCTTTTTCCAGGTAAACTCAAGTCTCGATGGAGTGGTCCTTTCGAGATAACTCAGGTATATCCTTCTGGTGCAATTGAATTACTTAACTCTAGAACAGGTGAGACTTTCAAAGTGAATGGATAGAGAGTTAAGCCATACAATGAAGGATTTCAGGAAGTGAGGGTCATTGACAGTACTTTGATTCATGATCCCTAGACTTTGCATGATGTCCAGCTATATGACATTAAAGAAGCGCTAAATGGGAGGCAACCCATCGGTTTGCATTTATTTTTCATAGTTGTAATTTTAAGTTTAGCAAGTTTTGATTTATGTTCGGTTTCAATAAATGGACTGTGCTTTGATCAGTTTTTCTTTACTTTGTGTTTCAGGGTGTTTAACGAAGAAGGGTTGTAAAATCATTGAAAAAAAAATAATGTTTAAAGTTAATAAAATGGCAGTAGGTGACACGGCCAAAGGACTTGGCCGTGTCCCATGGCCGTGTCACACACTGGACACGGCCAAAAATTCTTCAAAAAATTTGAACCATTTTGCACCTTCGTACAGAATCGGACACACCCAGGGGACACGGCCGTGTCACCTGGCCGTGTCCCCCAAAAATCATGAGACACGGCCGTGTGCTCTCCACTTGGCCGTGTCCCTTCACTTTCACACACAGACACGGCCAAGTCAGCACACACACGGCCGTGTCCCTTCAATTTTTGACTTTTAAAATCCCGATTTCGCCCAGTTCTTTTCATAAATCCCTAAAACTTTTCTATCTTCGTCTCTCTCACTCTCTCGCTCTCTGTATCGCCATAGCCATAGTTTTGATTTCCAAACTTCAAATCTTCCATTAAAACTTCAAATTTCTTCAACAAAACTTGAGATAATCACTTAAAACTTCCTCTTTACTCATATTATTTTGATTTAATTCAGTTTTGGGTGTTAATTTCTCAGATTTCATGTCGCCAAGAACTAAAACTGTATCACACCGCAAGAAGAAGAAATCTGGTGCCGAAGGAGCTTCGTCATCCTCCTCAACTTTATCTTTCAAGAGGGCAAGTCTTTTGGCTCGGGGTTTTTACCCGACAAGGTATGTGAATGACGAATCTCTAGATGCTTTGCAAATGAGAACTGCTTTTTATAGATATGTGCAATATCTTGGGTGGGAGACTTTTGTCTCATTGAGACCTTTGCAGTTTGAGGAGCTCACCGTAGAATTTTTGACAACTCTTAAAGTGGAAAGAGATGATAAGAAAATTTGCAGGAGACTGATGTTTAAATTATTGGGTAGATCATTTGTGCTTACTATTGATCAATTGAATGATATTTATGGTTTTCATCAACATGGAGAAAGATCGATACCCAAAGATTTTAGACAATAATTTGCTTGGGGTGCCTTAGGCTCGGGTACGTATGTGGCCAAATCGGCCAAAGCATCTAAATTACGGAACCCTACTTTGAGATATTTGCACAGGTTTATGTCTTGTGGGTTCTTTGCTCGGAAGGAGAGCCCGGGTGTGGTTGAGTCGAGTGAGTTATTTTTCTTGGACTGTGTTTTGAATGAAATGAATATTAGTGCCGGCTATTGGTTAGCCGATATTTTTGATACGGTAGCTAATAAAAGGAGGGGGGCTATTTGTGTTGGAGGATTGATCACTACATTAGCTATAGCCCTTGTTGAGGATTTTGACCCGAGTACTACTCGGATGACTCGAATTTTGGGTAATGATTCCTTGGATTTAGCTACCCTTGAGAAGATGCACATGGTGGTGCATAGGAGAGGGACTTTTGTGATGCCGCCAGCTGAGCCTGAAGTACCAGGGGATAGGCAGAAAAGGGCACGGGTCGAAGAGGAGTCTGACTCGGATTCTCTTGACCTAGATGAGGATGCTCCAGTTTCGGAGAGTCAGGAGATACTTCGGAGGATTGAGGCCCTGGAGGGCAAGGTAGATCGATTGGAGGGAAAGGTAGATGGACTGGGAGCCACGGTGGACCGAAACCATATTGAGATGTTGCAACAGATGGATCAGATTAACAGCAACCTGGCCAAAATCCTTAGTCTTCATCCCTCGGCTGCATCATCTTCTCGCCCGCCTTTTCCTTAGACTTTGTGCTCCTTGTTTTATTTTGTTTAGTGTATTTTTTTTGTTATTTTTCGTTTTTGTTTTTCATGTTAACGTTTTTATATTTGGATATGTTATTTTTATATATTGTACATTTTGTTTTTAAACGTTTATGTTTGTGATGGAAAGCTAGGATATTGCCTCACCAGGTACGATGGAATACAGGTTGTCTTTTGACTTTTTATTATTATTATTATTATTTATTATTCTTGTTTTACATTGAGGACAATGTAAATTTTAAGTGTGGGGTACTCTTTAAGCTTTCCTTTAATTCTTGTGTTGCTTATTGTGGTTGTTTTGTTTATTGTGTTTGTTGTGCATGGCATAATTGTTGAAAATTTATTGATCTTTTTTTTGATTCTAGCATTATAATTGAGACTTTGGTATCAGCATAGAAATGAGCATTTGAATTCATTCGGGATTAATTTTCGCATTCTGCAATTCCTGACATATAAATCTTTGTGAACCTACCTGTGTGAGTTTTGAGCCTCATAAAATTTGATATTTTTATCAATTGATTTTCTTTTCTTAAGTGTGCACCTTCATGATGTTGCATCTCTAGAGTTTGCTTTTGCATACTTATTGAACTCACATTATGATTTAATCTCAAGTTTTAAAATGATGAAGGCAAATTAGGTTAGCCCCTTTAGCTTAAAGAGACTTCCCTTTATATTGATTTCCTTAGTGAGCCAAGTTGAGCCATTGACCGTTTCTTGTTTGATTAACACAATTCTCAACTTAACATGTTCTTATTATCATCATACCTATGCATTAAGGAATGGAGTTGTATGATTTGACGATAGGGTAGTTTATTTCAAGTGTGGGGTAAGTAAAAAAATAATAATAAATACAAATAATATGGAATTCCTAATTGAGGGTTGAAATGCATACTTTGCATATTGTACTTGTTTAAGAGTCATTATTCTTTTCCTCTACGTTTTAAGCTAGATGTTCCATGTAAGTTTAAACTGTGTATATATATATTAAAAATATATATATATAAATAAAATAAAAAAAAGAGAAGAAAAAGAAAAAGTGAAAAAAAAAAGATATATATATACAAAGTTCATATATTTTCTAGCCTTAGAGGAATTTTGACTCATGTACTTTTCTTTTAGTGTGCAAGTATGTAAGATTGTTAAGGGTTGGTGAGTATGCTATTTGAAGGAGTTATGAAATTCTTAGCAAGAGTAGTGTCTAATTTAGATACTCCATTTCTTGATGCCCCAGCTTAAATGTCTTTTCTCACACCTTACCTTAGCCCCATTACATCCAAATAAAAGACCTTCAGATTATTCCTTGAGAAAATCAGTGAGGGAGATTGGATAATTAAGCAAGTTTATGGCAGTATGCACTCATGAGTGGTATGAGTGATTAACCTTTGAAATCGAGTGAAACACTTAGTTGAGAGATAAGATTTGTATGTTTGGATTAATGAATGAGTTAAGAAAATCCTTGATTGAAGGAAATTGCAA
The DNA here is from genome assembly GCA_947685225.1 of Garcia nutans. NCBI lineage: Eukaryota > Viridiplantae > Streptophyta > Magnoliopsida > Malpighiales > Euphorbiaceae > Garcia > Garcia nutans. Next base: position 4,742,411 of record CANTUV010000024.1, on the reverse strand, counting down.
TTGTTTATGTCTGACTCTTTAAATATCTCATTTATATGCTGGAATTTTAGTTAGGGTTGTTTAAGTTTTTAATTTATGCCATGTGAATTTGCTTGAGGACAAGCAAAGTTTTAAGTGTGGGGTAGTTGTTTTATTAGTTTTTGTTATAGTTTTGTGTCTTGTTTGTTATGTTAATTATTGTTTTATTTAGGTATTTTGTTAGTTTTAATTGGTTTGTTTAGTGTTTTCTTTAATTGTGTAGTTTTAATTTATTTCTGTGTTTCTGTCATTTTTGATTTAATTTTTAGTATGTTTTATGTTTTGTTGGATATTGTTTATTTAATTCTTGTTTAAGTTTTGTTTGTCAGTTTTGAGTTAGGTTAAAACAGCAAGGAAACAAATTGAAGATGAAATGGGCAAAAGCTGACACAGGCAGAGGACACGGCCAAGTCACTGGCCGTGTCCCATACCAAAGGAAAGGAAGAGCAAATTCCACAGAGGCGAACACAGGCAAGGGACACGGCCAAGTCATGTGGCCGTGTCCCTCAATCATAGTGCAACATGGCCAAGTCACTCATGACTTGGCCGTGTCACTCAACTAAAGAAGAAAGAAGAGAGAAGCAAGCAGAGGCGGACACTGGCAAGGGACACGACCGTGTCTTGTGGCCGTGTCCCTCCAACAAGCCCTCACACGGCCGTGTCTCTCATCACCTGGCCGTGTCCCTCATGAACCAAATGCGCACCGAATTTTAAAGCCGACGTTTCGTATAAAAGCAAAAGAAAAGTTAGGGTTTAGGGAGTTGACGATTTTGAGAGACAAGTTCAGCCGTCTGAGAGAGATTTTAGGGTTTAAACATTTGTTTTCTTGGATTTTGATTTCACTTTGGATTAAACTAGTTTAGATTAGATTGTTCATGCCATTGTTTCATCCTTCTTGTAAGATTCGATCAAGAGATTCATCAAAAGCTTCAAGGAGTTTGTAACTTGGTTTTATTCTTAAACTTTGTCTCTTTAGTTTCATTGAAATTGTGTTTAAGAACATTATCATGTCTAAATTGATTTCTTTGATTATTAATGAGATGAGTATGTTTGATAACATCATGAACTAATTTAATCTAGTCTAGGGTTTGTATGAATTTGCTATGATTGTATGAATTGGTTATTCTCTTAACTAATGATTTCTTTAGCCTTTATTGAATGAAATATTGTTAACATATAATTGATTGGCCACCAATTGTGTGTTTTAGGTATTAGATGATGAATTGAGAGATGAAATCTAATGCTGGAACAATTCAATTAAGGACTTAGGTGAATTAGAGATATAACCTATTAAAAAGATTGTTTCAATTATAACAAGATTAGTTGTAAGAGGTTTGAATGCGAGAGCTTATTTCCTTGACTCAATTAATTAAGTTGTTTGATATTTAATCTTAGAAATTAAATTAGTTAAGTGGAATAACCGTTCATACATATCAGTAGTAGAGAAGTGCAAACCCTAGACCCTTTTATCAAGTGAATCAAAACATCAGCTTTTAGTTACTTTTATCATTTTAAACTTCAATTAAACCTTTTCATTACTTTGCGATTTAAATTTCTTTAACTTATTGTTACTTTAAATTTGATAATCGATTACCCACTTTGGCTTCCTTGTGAGACGACCTTGGGGCGATCACCTTTGCTACAGCTACCTCGTATACTTGCGAGTGACGCTTTGTGGTAGAGTTAATTAGAGCGCAACAGCAGGTAGGAGCCCGAGCATAGGCCATGCTCGAGCTCAAGCTCAGCGAGCTAGGAACACTCCCCTGAGGTAGCCCTAGCATCAGTGGTGCAGTGAGCGTGGATAGGCTACTACCCTATATAAGCGATGGAGCCTCAGGTACTTCCTACAGCTCCCACAAGAGAAACACTCTAATCATGTGATATTTTAATAGTTCATATTATAATGCCATGTGCCCCTGGCTCTTGAGGCACCCTCGCATGCCTTATGCTATCTTGGTACCTTCGCACACCTCGAGCTATTACGGCACCCTCGCGCATACTAAATATATATTACAGCTCGTCGTGCCTTGGACACCGAGCCCATTGGCACCCTTGTCGCTTTCAAACTCTTTAAGCACTTATGGTGCATATCAACACGCCCTCATCATGCTCAAACTCTTTAAGTACTTACAGTGCATATCAATGCTCACGCTTAAACTCTTTAAACTCTTACGGTCCATATCAATGCGCTCTCATCGCGCTCAAACTCCTTAAGCACTTATGGTGCATATCAACGTGCCCTCATCACGCTCAAACTCTTAAGCACTTACGGTACCTATCAACGTGCCCTAGCCATGCTCGAAGCTCCTAATCGTGCATACTACAACACCCAAGTGAGACCTAAGCTATCTTAGCTCTCCTATTGTGCACCGAGCTTTGATCACCATGATCGAGCATTAAGGTAAGCACTCTAGTGTGCATCAATTTTTGCTATAATGATGACATACTATCTGTATATGAAAGTTCATGTTTTTAATATGATGCTAACTCCTTATTAGTGTGTACGATGCCTTTGCAATGTACTGAGCTCTAACAGCAATTATATATCTTAGCGTTCAAACCAAGCACATCATGATACTTGGTATGACGTCTATATTTGCTATTCCCAAGCCTAATCTATTAATGCAGCAATTAGCCGATCCAACATCCAATAGCAGGCCCAAGGGGTTGCTTGACATGAATGTCAAGGTAATAGAGGAGGCAATGACATCTCTGATTACCGAGCATTGGCATCCCGAACATCATGTCCCTAAGGGCTATGTATACACTCAAGCTCATCTAAAACCTTAGCACAACCAGGCTCATCACAGAAAAAAACTTCTCACTCCTACAAACTGAGACATGGTCAAAGTAAGTAGCACATATAAATGAGTGCCCCGAGCCACACGTTTAGTTCTAGAAGGCCCTCCTAAGAGCCATACTACAAAGCAGGTCAGGCCAATCGACAATCATAGATGGTACTCAAAATAGGTCACCCATACTTACTCTAAAACTTTTTTCATTTTTTATTTTGCATAGTTCTTAAATGAATGTATACATAGTTCAGGTTAATCATTCCACCATGTTTAGTAGATCGCTTGGTACACAGCCACCAGAGCATGCAGTGTAACCCGAGCTTGCTCTATAACCATTCCCAAGGCCCATTGTAACATTAGAACGCTCTGATGCACCTTGTGCTCGAGCAGATGGAATACCCCTCACAAACAAATCAACATAGCATAACAGGAAGATTACTTATTTCAATTTTGCACATTAATTTTATTGATAATACCGAACTATGTAGTGTCCTCAGGCACTTCGGATTCATGTTCTTCATGTTTATGTGATAGTTCCCTTCCGCATGCCTAACTTATATTATTCATGCATATGTGGTAGTGCCTTCGTGCATATTATATTTTTTTTATGATTCACTACTAGATTGTATGTTTATTATTTTATCATGTCTATAATACTGAACTATTGTGGCACTGGCTCATGCACTGATCCCCTTATAGCACCCGCACTTGCAGTTTCTTTTAACCTCTTATTGAGGGTAATACTTCTATACTTTATCAGGACTTCAATGCTCTAACTATAAAAATTTATATTTATTTTTCCTGCCTGTAAATTCAGGGGCGCCTTTTATACTGGTAATTTTTTATGTTCATTCTCAAGCCCCCATTCTCTTGTTAATGTAAGCCTGATCCAAAGAAGTTACGTTAGAATTACAAAGAAACTGCTTGGCATGTATGTTAACGAAGGGGGGCACCATTACCCCTAATTGCCGAACATTGATTGTAACATTCACCAAAACTTCAAGTTCATAAAAAGCACACCAAGCCACGGTCAAGCCAACAACCTAGGCAATGGATCTACAAAGAAAAGGGAAGCCATGTGAAGCCATCTGAATAAAGAACATCTCCTTCCCCAACAGCTCTTCCCAAGCGAGCAACTCTATATTGAGTCATGCTTAGGCAATTGGTCGCCCCATCCGACCAGCTCATGCGAAGCCATCTAAATCAATAACATGAACTTAAGCATGTCTTCCTGAGCCATTTTGTACTGAGTCTTGCTTAGGCAATTGGTCACCCCATCTGACCACAGTAGATCACTTCGAGCAGGTAAGCTCTTTGCAATTTCAGCAGGTTATTTTTATTTCTTAAGTTATTAAAATCACTCTTAGACCATGTATGAATTCACATTATAATAAAGCATGTTATGAGGTTTGGGTAACTAACCCATCCTACTTAACCAATCGATCGGTTTCTGAAAGCCCGACCGAGCTCGTTGCATTTGGCCGCACCTAAGGCACATTGTAGTCACAAATGCATGAGCGCGCATTGTATTTCCAGCACATTGTTGCTAAGCCACATTATGATAATTGCATGCTCATTCACATACTGTGATCGAGTAAGATTGAATTAAGTCCATAGATAAATCAACACAATACAACACAACAAAAAATGTTTATGCCATCATATAAAGTTTAGTTTTTTACCGAACCCCAAAATTCATACAAACAATTTATCACAAAAAAAGGACACAAGTGTTGAGTTTCAAAAAAAAAATATTTTATTGATTAGGAGAAATGCATTACACAAAATATGCTCGTTCTTTTCACCTACATGGACCGAGCCTAAGGTTAACCTACAGTACAATGTTTATCAATCTTGTACCTCATCATCTTGGACATCATCCTCCTGATTCAAGTTCTCATCTTCTTCTACATCCCCTTCATCTTCCTCTTCTTCTACCTAGGCCTCAGTAGCTAGCCGGTCGATATCTATGTCCATCATCCATGACAAGTTCATATCTGGGTTCTCCTCCTTCAACTGGTTGGACACAGCATTTTGATAAGCATAAATACCCCAAGCGTAGCACTTGTTGCTCCTCGTAGACTCGGCCAATAATCCTTGATGGGTGGCTTTCAGAGTTTCCTCTACCAGGCATAGTTCTTCATCTTTCGATTTTAAAGCTTATTTTGCATAGTGCAGCTCTTCATTTTTGGCTCAGAGAGTCACTCTGGCAGAGCTCAGTTGCTCCATTTTTCTTCTTAGAGCCTCTTGAGCACCCTTCAATTCCTCACCTTTGGCCTTTAAAGTTTCCTTTAGGTCCAGCCTTTTGGCTCGCTCCTCATCAGCATCCTTGGTAACTTAGGCAAAGTTGGTTGCCATGCCCTTTGCCCGATCCTCCATGGTATGGGTGAGCTAGGCTACTGTGAATACTCGAATTTTGAGGCTCGGAAAGCCAATTTTCTCAGACTGCAAAAGACCAAGCCAGATTGGACGACCACGGTGAAGTTAACCGAAAGTATATCTTCATGGTACTTAAAATGTCTGGAGCAACGCAAAGATCACGGATATGGTCTCGGAATAATTTTTGGAAGTCCGCAGCTCCCAGAAAATCAGTTCGAACGAAAAAGGATCATGAATATTTTTTGGGTTGAACCGCCGGGACCGGCGGTCCGACCGCCGTCCGTTGTCCTTTTCCAGTTTTTCCGGCGAGCCACTGGTCCGACCGCTGACCACGGAGGTCCGACCGCCGTCCAGTCCGATTTTTGTTTATAAAATGCCTCAGAATTTTCAAAAAGGGGGTTGGCTGTTGGAATTCCAGGCCTCATGCTGACGAACTCTCTATTCACACACGCTTAAGAACTTTCATTGGACTTTTATTTGCATAAACCTAACCGTGTGCTGTAAGAATTAATCAAAATCGAATCCAAGGTCCGAGAAAACAAGATCTGGAACTACGAAGTGGGAAAATCCTAAATCAGGTAATATCATAATTTACCTTTTGTCGATCCAAGCGGGTTATAAATATTGCATCTTCTTCTAAATTTCTTTTTCGGTTAAAGACCTAATCCTTTTAGGTCTAAGGCCTAATTTAACTAATCAATCAACATTTCGGCATGAAGCCACGAATCAATTAATCTTTTTGGCACGGAGCCTAAATTGCATTTTTTGTACCAAGTACCCAAATTTCATCAAAATTAGCACCAAGTGCTCAAAATCTCAAAATTTTGGCGAAAAGCCCGACAATGCACGAAGCATACACACACACACATGCATAATGCATAATTGCCTTTAAATAGGCTTTTCCGAACTACATGGGCTTTGATCTCTCATAAAAATGAGAGTATGTAGGCATATTTGGGATTCACCCCAAATAACAAGCCTGCAATTTACTAACAATCTGCTTGTTTTCTTTTCTTCATCCCTTTTGGGTTTATTTCTTTTGGCAAGTTAATCGAATACATGACATAGTCCCCGAATCCTCCTTGGGTTCGTAGATTAGAAACCTTTACATTGGATGCATTAATTGGAGTCAAACAAGGGTTTTCTTAGTTTTTCCCTTTGAACAAAAAAAAAACTAAGTGGCGACTCCTAACAAGTGAACGTTCATCCGAATCTTTTTTCGGGTGGAAACCGAGGTTCACAAATTGGCGACTCCACTGGGGACCATAAAAAATGATTTATGGGATTCTAGTGGACTACTATTGCTTATTTGATTAATTTGGCACTAGGGACCATGAAAATGATTTATGGGATCCTAGTAGACTACTATTGTTTATTTGATTAACTTGCCCTTCTTTAGGGTAATTTTATTCATTTTGCAGGGTACCTTAGCAATATATATCCCCTCCTTGGGGATATTGGATTGAAAATTGACAAAAGGAATCTTTTTCCTTTAATGGACTCCTTGTTTGATTAATTGTGCATTTATTTTGTCATTCAGATAATCTTTTTCTCTTGCATTATATGGGGGAATCCTTTTCCTCCATTGCATAAAAAAAAATTTTTTGTTTTCAAATGAATTTCTTCTCTTTCTGTTCAAAATTCTGAGTCTGGATAGCAAGTAGCGCTGACCGGCAAGTCTCCTTGATTATGCCGGCGGACAGCCAAAGCGTCCTCCCTATTGTCGCAAACCATTCCAATCCTTTTGGAGTGGCCCATGAGTAATCGTACTGTTGGACCCACGCGAAACTCCTTGTTTCACATGTGGTTAGGTATATCTTACTCAAGACTCAAAGGTCCCTATTATGAGCCAATTCTCTATTTTTCATGAACAATAGAACCTTCCCTTAGGTTGTATGTACCCAATGATAGTGCCACATTCCATTAAAATAAATTATGATGTGATGAGGTGCATTCATGCAACATGACAACATTATTTTGGGGGAAAATCTTTTGAGGAAAACTTTTGATGTATATAAGTGGACCAAGAGTTTTCCTATCCTACACACTACCCTGATCTCTTGCCCTTAACCTTTTCAGGTATCCACTATCCGTGTGCCTTCACCCACACAAGCTACACCAACTCCAACTGTGCAATCACCCACAAGTCCTGCTACCCCAATTTCACCAACTGCTCCAATTACTGAAATTGCTACTATTGAACAGATTAAGGCCTTGCTAGATGGACAGGTTAAGGAAATTGAAGCTAGGATGCAAGAGAGAATTGATGAAGCTTTGGTTGCCCAAAGGGTAGCCATCCTGGCTGAATTGGGAGGGGCACCAAAGACGGCCTCTACTCTTGGAAATTTAGGAAAGGAACCCATTGTGGGGCAAACTAGTACCCCCATGACTGCTCAGAACAATACCCCTGTCATCAATTTGGAGGATCCACCCTCTAAGAATGAAACTGATGAATTGAAAAAGAAACTTGAATTGCTTGAAAGGTCAATCACTGCCATGAAAACTCATAAAGAGGTGGTAGACATGGATTCCTTATCCTTGTTTCCCCAAGCTAGATTGCCTCCAAAATTCAAGATGCCTGGGATGGACAGATTTGATGGGACCACTTGCCCTAAAACCCATTTGAAGATGTATGTGGGGGCCTTGAGCCCTTGGGTTTAAATGATGAGCTCTTTGCTCAACTCTTTCAACAATCCTTGACTGGGGCTGCCCTAAAATGGTTTGTAAGCCTGGACCGTGCTAAGATTAAGACCTGGGAAGACATCTGCAATGCATTTAACACTCAATACCACTACAATATTGAGGTAGATGTCACTAGAAGGGAGCTTGAGACCACTAAACAAAATAACAATGAACCCTTCTCCTCGTTCCTTACGAGGTGGAGGGCGAAGGCTGCCCAAATGATCAATCGCCCTTCAGAACAGGAGCAGATTGATATTATAATCAGGAATTTAAGGCCTACATATCAAGCTCAACTGCAAACCCAATACCTACCTACTTTCAAATCGCTCATTGCGACTGCAACTAAGGTAGAAGACTTGATACAATTGGGTAAAATAGTAGATGAGGGAGCTACTTTGAAGTATAGGAAACAAGGCCAAGCTACTTCCTCAAGCAAGGTCAATGAAGTGGCCAATATTGCCCCTGCGAATCCTTTACGTGTGGGCAATCTTGGGCAGAGAAATCAGCCAAGAAGGCAATATACCGATCTTGGGGTGCCCCTTCATCTAGTGTTTAAAAAGGCCGTGGAAGGGAAGTATTTGAAGCCTTTGGACCCAAGGCCACCTCCAAACCCATTACCCTCCAGTTATAAGGTCAATGAGTACTGTGAATACCATCAAGGAAAAGGGCATAGAACAGATGCTTGCTGGACTCTGAAAAACCGCATCCAGGATTTGGTGGATAGGGGTGACATCATTTCTCTCAGGAGTCAACCGAACATTAATACTAACCCTTTGCCTAATCATTCCATCCACGCCATCACTGTGGAAGAAGAGTTGTTTGATCCTTTCAAACTTCTCTTGGAAATGAATGAAGTGTGTGTGTTGGATTTGAATGACCTTGCTGAAGAGGTCGACGCTTTGACAAGAAGCGGAAGGCAATATCAGCCACTCGACTTGGGAAAAGCCCCTTCAACCTCAAATCACCCCCATAAGAAGACACCAGAGCCAAAAGAAGACCCTGTCCTCTCTCAGCTTAAGTAAACTCAAGCTAGGGTATCAATTTGGGAGCTCCTTGCTTCCTCATTCCCACACCGTCAGGCTCTCAGCGAAGCTTTAAGTCAACTTGATACATCAGTGGACACAAGCCCAGAAGCTTTGGTGGCCACTTTGACCCAATCAACCAAAGCATTGAGTATCAGGTTTTCTAATGAAGATTTACCAGAAGATGGCATGAAACACAATGATGCTCTATACATCACCATACAAACTGGGGGAAAGACTGTGCCCATGGTTCTCATTGATAATGGGCCAGCCTTAAATGTATGTCCCTTGAAAGTAGCAAGCTGTCTGGGATTGGAGGCTACAGATCTTACACCTTCTGATCAAATTGTTAGAGCATATGATAACACTCGAAGAGAAATTTTGGGTGTCGCTACTCTGGAAGTTGCTATTGGACCGGTGAAAATGGGAGTGCTGTTCCAGGTCATTGATGTACCTGCGAGCTTTAATCTCCTCCTTGGAAGGCCGTGGATTCATCAGAATAATGCCATCCCTTCTTCATTACATCAAAAACTTAAGTTCCCTTTTGGAGGAAAAATCATCACTATCAAAGGTGACACCTGTGAAATCAACAAGAGAACCATGGATCAGTCTCTCTTTGAGGTTGTTCCTGGTGAAACCGCCATGACCTTGACTAGTTTCCATTATGATACAGTCCAATGCATTGAAGGAGAAAAACCCAAAGGGCCATTTATCTTATATGATTTTGGAGAGGTCCAAATCAATTGCTTGGTGGGAATGATGCTAAGGGTAGGTCTGCTACCCGGAATGGAAATGATAAAGTCTGGGAGGAAAACACCCGTAGTTCGGCTATGGGAAGAACCTGAGAATAAGGGAACTTTTGGCCTAGGGTACAAACCCACAGATAAGGAGATAGAAGAGTTTGAGCATGAAAAGAAGAAAAAGAAGAATTGGGGGGTAAGAAGCCTCAAAATGCGCCCTTACTTTAAAACTCTGAATGGTCACTTCTGCAAACATGGGAAAACAGTTCCTTACTGTGGTTTCCATGAGCCATTCTATTCTCCTATGACTGGAAAGAAGCTACCGGGTTTTGAGATGTTCGATGATGTTTTGACCATAAAGGAAGAAGAACCAAAACCTATTACTGACTCACAAGTGGAGGATTTCATGCAGCCTAGTCTCTTTGATGAAGTTGCTATGATAACCAATGTCGAAGACAAAAGGGACCTCACGAAGCTGATCAAGACCACCGAGGGGCCACTGATGAACTGGTATGCTGAAGAGGGACAAGCAGCTATAGTCAAACCTAGTCCTGTATCATACCCTGAACCTGAGTCTTGTACTGAATCAAATTCTGAGTCAAACATTGAGTCAGAGTCTAGTTCTGAGTCTTTCTTAGCTTCAGGAATAGAAAACCCTGATGTCAAATGTAATGTAACTCTGGAGGATGACTCCGCCATTATTAATGAAACTGTTCAAGTTCTTGGTTACCCTGTGTCTTTTGCTTTCCAAGTATTATCTAGCAAAAATGAAATAGATGAAATAAAAGAAATAAATGAAAAGATAATAATTGGCAAAGAAAATGAACATACATACATTGCATATGATTGTGTGACTAAGGAATAGGTTGTAGGGTGCATCAGAAGATATGTCGACTGCTTCATGTGGAAGGCAAGTGATGTCACGGGAATAGACCCAGCCATAGCAGTTCATAAGATTCCACTATACCCAGATGCGAAGCCGGTTAAGCAGAAATTGAGAAGAATGAAGCCTGAATGGTCTTTGAAAATTAAAGAGGAGGTTGCCAAGCAACTGGACAATAAGTTCATAGAACCAATTGCCTACCCTTCCTGGTTAGCAAACATCGTGCCAGTCCCGAAGAAAGATGGAAAGGTCAGGATGTGTGTTGACTATAGAGATTTGAATAAGGCCTGTCCTAAGGACGATTTTCCACTACCACACATCGATTTGCTGATAGACAGGATGGCTGGGTATATGATGGTTTCCATGACTGACCTCGCGGTTGGGTACAATCAGATCCTAGTGCACCCACCAGACAAAGAGAAGACAGCTTTCATTACAGAATGGGGCACTTTCTGCTACAGGGTTATGCCTTTTGGGTTGATAAATGCAGGGGCTACCTACCAAAGGATGGCGACAACAGTCTTTCATGACATGATTCACAAAGAAGTAGAAGTGTATGTTGATGATATGATTGTTAAGTCAAAATCTCCAGAAGAACACGTTGAAGCACTTGAGAAGTTCTTCCTTAGACTTCGCAAGAACAATTTGAAGCTTAATCCTGCAAAGTGCCTATTTGGAGCAACATCAGGCTTATTTTTGGGGTATTTGGTCAGCAGGAGAGGAATAGAAGTTGATCCAGCAAAGTCAAAGGCTATTCTGAAAATGCCTCCGCCAAGAACAGAAAAAGAGATTCGAGGTTTGCTAGGTAGATTACAGTATATCAGTCGATTCATATAGTAATTGGCAGAGACTTGTGGTCCAATCTTTAAGCTACTAAGGAGAGGTGCTTCACAAGAATGGAATGAAGACTGCCAAAAGGCCTTCGACAAGATCAAAGAATACTTGTTAAGTCCGCCAATTCTACAACCTCCCAGAATGGGAAAGCCTCTACTCTTGTATTTGTCTATAACAGATGAAGCATGGGTGCAATGCTAGCTCAAGAAGCCGAAAGTACAAAGGTGGAAAATGCAATTTACTACCTCAGCAAAAGGATGCTGGACTATGAGTTAAAGTATAACAAGATTGAGAAGTTGTGTTTAGCATTGTATTGGGCTTGCACGAAGTTACAACACTACTTATCTTCTTACACTACTTGAGTCATCGCAGAACAGAGTCCCTTGAAATTCCTTATGGAGAGGCCTATTTTGGACAGCAAAATGGAAAAGTGGGTGTCAACATTGGCAGCCTTTGACTTAAAATTCATTCAAAGGAAAGCTGTGAAAGGTGGCGCAATAGCTGACCAGTTAGCAGAATTACCCGTAAAAGACGAGCTGCGAGAAATGAATTTCCCTGATGAAGACCTCTTGAATGTGGAAAGAAGTGTTTGGGAGATGTATTTTGATGGGGCATCCAATTATCATGGAAATGGAATTGGGATTGTGTTCAAAACTCCTTGTGGAGAATACATTCCATTTTCAGTTAAACTTGACTTTAGCTGCACAAACAATGAAGCAGAATATGAAGCTTGCATCAATGGGCTTGAAACCGCTCTGGAGTTAGGGATTAAGAACCTAAAGGTCTACGGTGATTCTATTTTAATAGTATCACAAGCTTTAAGGAAATAGAAGATAAGAGAAGAGCGTTTGGTTCCTTACCTACAACGCCTTGATCATTTGGCACAACAATTCGATGATCTGTCCTTCGAATATCTCCCAAGAGCAAAGAATCAGTTCGCTGATGCCCTGGCTACTTTAGCTTCCATGATCAATATCAAGGAGGGGAAAGCCATTCGTCCATTGAAAGTTCAGCTTCAAAAGCAACCTGCCCAAGTAATGCATTTGGTCGATGGAAAACCATGGTTCTGGGATATCAAGAGTTATCTCAAGGATGGAAGTTATCCGGAGGGATCATCAAAGGTTGATCAGAGGGCCATAAGGCAGCTAGCCACATGTTACATTCTTAATGGGGATATCCTCTACAAGAGGAGTTGGAATGGAATGCACCTAAGGTGTCTGAATGAAGCAGAGGCTAAGTAGATAATGGGAATGGTACATGGTGGCGAATCAGGGCCACACATGTATGGGATCGCCTTGGCTTGAAAAATTGCCAATCTAGGATATTATTGGTCCACCATGAATGCAGACTGCATGGCATTTGTGCAAGAATGCCATCAGTGTCAGATATTTGCTAAGATGCAGAAGCAACCTCCCGTTGCCCTGAATCCGATTACTTCTCCATGGCCCTTCGCTACTTGGGGAATAGATATAATTGGCAAAATACATCCAAAAGCCTCAAATGGACATCAGTTTATCTTGGTAGCAGTGGATTACTTCACAAAGTGGGTTGAAGTAGCTTCCTATGCAGAATTAAATGCCAAAAAGGCAGCACAGTTTATCCGAACCAACATCCTTTGTCTGTACGGAATGCCATTTGAGATTATCACTGATAATGGAACTCATTTCCAAGCAGAATTTGTTAAGCTCTTGAAGGATAAGAATGTCCAGCACCATAAGTCCTCTCCTTATAGACCTCAAACAAATGAATCTGTAGAAGCAGCGAACAAGTCTATAAAGGTGATCATACAAAAAATGATCAAGGAACATAGGCGTTGGCATGAGAAGTTGCCACTGGCCTTGTGGGGATATAGAACGTCAATTAGAACTCCTACTGGGGCAACCCCATATTCACTGGTGTACGGAATGGAAGCAGTACTCCCCATTGAACTAGAAGTTCAATCGACGAGGATAATTCAAGAAAGTCAGATAAATGAAGCTGAATGGATCAGGAATTATCATCATCAATTGTTGGGTTTGGATGAAAAAAGACTTCAAGCTCTACATCGGATTCAAGGGTATCAGAGGCGAATGGCCAGACATTTCAACAAAAAGGTCAAAGATCGAAAGTTGGAAGAAGGTTGTTTGGTTCTGAAAGAGATCAGAACACCTGATACAGATCCTCGTGGGAAGTTTCGTCCTCAATTGGGCTGGACTCTACATTATAAAGAAAATACTTTCCGGCGGAGCCGTCATCTTGTCTGATTTGGATGGTCTGGAGTTCACAAACCCATGCAATCTGGATCAGCTAAAGAAATATTATGTATAATCATGCATTGTAAGGAACTACATTAGACCTGATTCTCGCAAACTAATTCGAGATATGTAGGCAGCTCTCCTTGAGCACGGTCTAAATTTTAATGAAAACCATTGATTCATTTTTTCTTTTTCCAACATAAAAAAAAAGAGAAAAGAAAGAAAAATCCCGCTAAGTCGAAAACCCACAAAGGGCGGCTTAGGCAATAGTGGGGCCCGCTAAGTCGAAAACCCGCAAAGGGCGGCTTAGGCAAGAATGGGTAAGAGCTCGCTAATTTGAAAATCCGAAAGGACAGCTTAGGCAAAAATTAGAGCAAGTAAATAAAGTAGATAATGCTTGGAAAGCAAATAAAAGAGTCATTCCGAAAATAGTCATTCATTCCAAAAAGAGTCATTCATTCCATGAAATATCAAACCAATCAAAAGAGTCAAGCCATAAGTCTAAAAACGTCAAATGAACAAAAAAAAAAGACAATAGAGTCAACCTTAGGATTTAAATCCTACGTCTCCTTCGTGGGGCAGAGTCTTCGGTATCTTCCTTAGTTCCGGAACTCTCTGCAACATCTATCTTCCCCTCGTTAAGAGGAACTACATCCTCTCCCTCCAACTCCTGCAGCAATGCAAGCCTCCTTGGCTTTTCAATTGGCCAAACTTCGGCTATAAACCAAGTCCTATACTCTAGAGTAGGCTGGACAAAAGAAGGCTCTGCAAAAGGTCTGATCATCTGATGGTTCCTAACCCAAGTTTGAAGAGCAGCTTGAGTAACTCCGGGCATAATAGGGGCAGCAACAGTAAGCCCAACAGGAAGAGGAATCCTCTGATCAATCCCCATCTGCCTAATCATGGGGCAAAGCCTCAAATCTCCAAAGCCAGGATCACGGTTGAAAAGAAACCCGGCTAACAGGCAGAAAATAAAAGCTCGCATTCTGTGTTTCAGTTGAACCTCATCTTCAAAGTTGGCGGTCAGGAATTCATCAATCAAAGGAAGTAGCATCGCCTTACTCCCCTCCACGATCATAGCTTGAGCTTGAGGCCTAGTAAAGTTGAAAAGTCTCTGAAAGGACCCCACATAGCCGATTTGAACCTCATGCCTTACAAGGGGGCATTTGGATCACAACCAATAATTGAGCAGAATTCCTCAAAGAGATGACACATTTCCTCCATTCGGGCACCGAATCTGAAAACGTGGGCTTGAGGATCCCAAAATTTAATGCAAGCATGCAAAAAATCCCAATCCACAGCCACACCTCTAAGGGTAGCAACAGCCTTCAGCCCGTACCTTCCCATGTTGATCCTTTCAACGTTATGGAGGCTTTTGGTCCAGTTATGCATTACGTGGTTAAAAAGAGGGTTCATTGTTGAGAGAAATAAAAATCCTGCAGTGAAAAACCTGTTTTCTGGCCCGAAAATGAACTATAAATTCTGTTTTTTTCGTATACTTATACTGCCTCGGGCCTCTCCGTGGGTTCGACCTCCGGACCCGGCGGTCTGACCGCCGACCGGGCGGTTGACCCGCCGGACCGGCGGCCCGGCCGGCTGGCCAGTTTCGATTCTCGTTCTTCATTTTATTTTATTTTTATTCTTATGTTTATCTTATTTTATTTTATGAAATTCTTGTGTGTTGGCCCTGTTTAGGCCCTGTTATGTACTATTTTTGGGGTTTGTTTCAGAGATTTGTTTTGAAAACATATTTCTAAAAAACAAGCATCATGCATACATATTTGCTGTTAATGCTAACAAATAAGTGCAAGTTTACATATTAGTTCAAAAAAAAAAAACAGCTGAAAAACATGGAAAGTTCAAAGTACAGAAGGAGAATAATTCAAATACATCGAACATAGTTCAAGACAAGTATGAAAAATCAGCGCCGGGCTCTCCGTCTTTGCGGCCTGTTCTGCCTCGCATAAGCGGCATCAGTCCAAGCACCTGTCAGCTCATCCGAGAAAGCAGTGATCAGTGCCGCCATTTCAGCAACTAGGCCCTCAGGTACCTGTGACAATCACAATCAATTTCAAGAGAATTTTATGAATCCTTTTCATGAAAAGTTCTAAAAGAATATACCTGAGTGATGTGAACAAGGCTCTGATAGGGTGCACTCTCCACACTAATTGGTCGGGTCACCCAACCATCAGGTGCATGATAACGGACAGCATAAGGCAGCCTCAAGTCGGCTAAAGCAGGGTCCAATTGACCGGTAGCCGCAAGGACGGATGAGGGAGGCCTCAAATGTGATGAACTGCTGCTTGCTCCAGTACGTGATGGTCCAGCCCTGAAAGTGGAAGCCCCAGCCCTAGAGGAAGAAGGTCTGTCAGCTCGCCAGCTGGAAGAGGGATGGTCTCCCGGGGTACTGGAAGTGGGGGCCGAAGAGTGGGAGGACCGATAAGGTGGTACAGAATCGAACCATGCCCCAATGTGTGGCATCAGTCGCTCAAGACAGTAGATGTCATAATCTTCTTCATCCGGGGTAAAGGCCAATTCGAAGGGATCACCCTCATACTAGGACGCTGTAACAGGCAGAAGCGTCAGAGACAGCATGTCATCAGGGGGGGTCCAAGGGAACTGTACGGAAGTCGGCAATCTGGAAAGTCACTCTCTCAGCGAGATAATACCGTCGATACTCTGGATGGGGAAGTATGAATCGACGGTGAGTCAGGAACTGTGATCGCTGAAAGCTGTGATCTTGAGCAATCCACTCTGCCAGCCGGCTAGACATTGCTGTAAATGCAACCTGTAAAAATTTATTATGTTAGTGAATCATTTTCTCTAATACAATAAATAATGATAAAGATAAAGTATTTACCGAGTTCATGGAGCAACTATCGAAAAACGATCTCAGCTCTCTGATAGGAAGCTTCCTCTTTGGTACTTCCATCCTCTCTTTATACCATCTCCAAGCAATGGGGGAAAGAGGATCTACAGGGGCAAGTGGATCATGAAGAAAAGGGGTGATACCAGGAAAGTACTCGTAAGCCCAAGTCTGAAAAAAAATGAATGAAAATGAAATGAAAAATGAATGAAATGATGAAGAAGATATCAGAGTCGGTATAGGCAAGGTTGAGGAAATGTTCTTTACATTACCTCCCAAAAGTAGTACAGGCCACATAGAGTGATGCGGGTATAGCAGAGGTCTGACATGTCGTCATACAATCTACACAGCATCATGCTAGCCCAATCGTATGTCTGAAGTCGTGTCAGGTCGAGTAGGCTCTTCAGCACATTGAGATTTACTGCGTCCTTCCTGTTTGCTAAGAAGGAACTAGCAAACAGGAGAATCAGGGTAAACCTGGCCACCTGATCAGCAGAAAGATCGCCTATCTCATAGCCAGTATAGATGGCTGGCGCCTGCTCTACAAGCCACCTTCGCTGAATGCAGCGGGGCGCCTAATGTCGAGGATAGTCAACCCCGATCAAAGTGATCATGTCGGCTGAAGAAATGTCATGCCGCCAGTCACTATAATACTCCACCATCTCAACGCCGAAGGGAATCCCAGAAATGATGGAAAAGTCGGTAGGTGTCATCGTCATCTCCCCCCAAGCAAAATGAAAGGTATCAGTAGTGGGCCACCATCGCTCAGCAAGCGCGCAGATCAACTCCCTGTGGATATCTCTGCCCGCATCTATAGTCCTCAAATGATGGAGGAAAGCAGGTCTGATAAGATCCCCCACCGGATGCCCGGCATCAAAGATATAAGCCGGAATAGTGCTCATGGGTCTCTCGGCGGTGGATATCCTAATTGCAGTGTTCTAAAAAAAAAAATTCTAATTCATCATTGTGGATAATTTGGGGGGCAACTTCAGAAAAATTCAGGTTTTATCCCTAGCCAGGCGTGACTTCCTAAGAAAATTATTTCTAAGTTCTTTACTAGAAATAATTACTGATGGCAGTACATAATAAAGCCTGGTATTACACTTGATTCATTACTAGTACATGTAAAGGAAAGATTCCTAAAATTTATTTCTAAGTTCCTTACTAGAAATAAATAAAATTCCTAAACATGCATACTAGATGAGTGGAGAGGAAGGTACTTACCTCATAACAGCCGGTCCGGGAGCTGTGCTTCTCCTCCTCAAGTAAAAGATTGCAGGGAGGGAGTGGGATCTCGAAGTCTTCAAAGCCAGTGAAATCCATCGTTGAAAGAAAGTTTGAAGGAAAGGAAAGAATAAAGAAGGAATGAAAGCAAATGAAAATTGAATTGAAATGAGCCTATTTATAAGGAAAATGTGAAAATGCGGGTCTTTCTGCACCTCACTCAAAATTCTCGACTCTTACGACCACTGGGCCCCATAAATCATTTTTATGAACCCTAGTGGGGGGCAATTGTGAATACTCGAATTTTGAGGCTCGGAAAGCCGATTTTCTCAGACTGCAAAAGACCAAGCCAGACCGGACGACCACGGTGAAGTTAACCGAAAGTATATATTCATGGTACTTAAAATGTCCGGAGCAACGCAAGGATCACGGATATGGTCTCGGAATAATTTTTGGAAGTCCGCAGCTCCCAGAAAATCAGTTCGAACGAAAAAGGATCACGAATATTTTTTGGGTTGAACCGCCGGGACCGGCGGTCCGACCGCCGTCCGTTGTCCTTTTCCAGTTTTTCCGGCGAGCCACCGGTCCGACCGCTGACCACGGCGGTCCGACCGCCGTCCAGTCCGATTTTTGTCTATAAAATGCCTCAGAATTTTCAAAAAGGGGGTTGGCTGTTGGAATTCCGGGCCTCATGCTGACGAACTCTCTATTCACACACGCTTAAGAACTTTCATTGGACTTTTATTTGCATAAACCTAACCATGTGCTGTAGGAATTAATCAAAATCGAATCCAAGGTCCGAGAAAACAAGATCTGGAACTACGAAGTGGGAAAATCCTAAATCAGGTAATATCATAATTTACCTTTTGTCGATCCAAGCGGGTTATAAATATTGCATCTTCTTCTAAATTTCTTTTTCGGTTAAAGACCTAATCCTTTTAGGTCTAAGGCCTAATTTAACTAATCAATCAACATTTCGGCATGAAGCCATGAATCAATTAATCTTTTTGGCACGGAGCCTAAATTGCATTCTTTGGTACCAAGTACCCAAATTTCATCAAAATTAGCACCAAGTGCTCAAAATCTCAAAATTTTGGCGAAAAGCCTGACAATGCACGAAGCATACACACACATGCATAATGCATAATTGCCTTTAAATAGGCTTTTCCGAACTACATGGGCTTTGATCTCTCATAAAAACGAGAGTATGTAGGCATATTTGGGATTCACCCCAAATAACAAGCCCGCAATTTACTAACAATCTGCTTGTTTTCTTTTCTTCATCCCTTTTGGGTTTATTTCTTTTGGCAAGTTAATCGAATACATGACATAGTCCCCGAATCCTCCTTGGGTTCGTAGATTAGAAACCTTTACATTGGATGCATTAATTGGAGTCAAACAAGGGTTTTCTTAGTTTTTCCCTTTGAACAAAAAAAAACTGAGTGGCGACTCCTAACAAGTGAACGTTCATCCGAATCTTTTTTCGGGTGGAAATCGAGGTTCACAGCGACCTACAATATTTCTCTTCAATTCTCTATTGGCCGATCCTGAGCCACTCTCTGCACAACCAAACTATAAGTTAGCAAGACACACAAAAACACTAACAATTTATAACAAAGTGAATGAAATATAATTAAGTTACCCGCCCGGTCCTCAGCCTGAATTTCCTTCGGAGCCTTTCTAATCGAAAAATACTCCTTTATCAACACTAGGACATTCCTCTTCATTCTCAAAATGTCATTTTCCATACTGTAAGCTCTTCTTTGAATACTGCAAGCTCTTCCTTGCTAAGTTTTCCCCTTGGCACTTGCTCGCCACTAGGGTTGACCCACCATATGTTCCCGCAACCGAACCCATCAGGCTTTTCCAAGATGAAAAATAGATCCTTCTAGGCTTTCATCGAGTCTAATTTTCCAGAGAACATACTCAGCCTTGACCTTCCCTACAAGTACAGGAAGTCTTCATCTGCTCCTATGCATATCTTGAGCACGCTGAAGGCACTTAGCACGCGCGGAGTAGGCACCACCCCAAGTAGACCGCATAAAATCTCAAACCCAGTGATAGTCTTCCAGACGTTGGGGCTGAGCTGACCAGGCGCAATCCTGTGGTATCGCAGGAAGGCCAATGGGAAGGGGCATAGAGGAAACTACACCCCCAACCTCAAATCCTCTTCGAAGATAGTCATCTAATTTTTGAGTAGTAAATTGTAAGCTCGAACATCCTCCCCAGGAATGAACATCTTGTATTTTTCTGGTATTTGATATTTCTTCCGGATACTCGCCAAGTTTGTCTCTATCACTGAGGATCAGATGTCTCTTAGTCGAGCTTTCTCCAAGCTCGGATTCACTAGTACTTCAACTACATCCTCTTCCTCCTCCTCATCAATTAGTCTAAGAGACCTCGCATGTTGCTTGGTATGCTCGATCATGGCCGACCCAGCTACATCCCGAGTCCCCTCCTCGTGATGGGTCCTTTCACCAACATTGCTCGAAGAGCCCATCTCTCATACCTCCTCAGGCACAGTTGAACTGACTATAGCTCACACCATATTTCTACCAAAAACTTAAATGAAAACTTAACAATAGAAACTAAACACTAACCTCTAAAACTGAGCTATGAAATATTGCACTAGTTAGACAAATTGAGCTTCTCTCTTTTCAGTTGTGTATCGAGTGTTGTCCCACTATCCTCTATTTATAGGCCACTTTGGCCATGTGAACCGATGCCTTTCTTTAATACTGTAGATCGTACGTCTTTTCAATTCTCGCCCAACTGTTACCTCAATTTTTGAAGCATCACTTCTCCTCTGCATGACATGTGTCTTTCTGGATTCTCTACCGACTCCTTGGCATAAATGCCAAAATTTCTCAGAGAATACACTTCAGAGCCCTTATTCGTTTCTTTGTACTACCCATGCTAACCCTCAATAATCGAGTTTTGTCCTCGGGCTCCCCACGCTCATCCCTGCGCTCTCCGAGCTCTCACTTCCTGAGTGTCTCACGTTCTCATCTTTCGAGCTCCTTGAGCTCTACTTTGTGTCTCTCAATTTCTCTATCCTGTAGCTCTTGTCGAGCTTGACTTCTCTGTCATAGGTCCTAGTTTGACATGAATGTTAAATGACCAGCGGGGGACTAGTGATAATACCCCCAGCTTACCGAGCTCTTTTTCTGAGCTCCACACTTGAGCACTACATATTTTGGTACAACATCTATTTCATGACTCAGCATATACACTTTTTACCGAGCTCCTCTGAGCTCCCATGCATGGCTTTGACATAAATGTCAAATGACTTAAGGGGTACTACTGATGCTACCCCTCCTTTCCCAAGCTCCTTATCCGGTCATCCTTATGGCTAGGCTCTTAAGATGACTCAACCTCGGCTCTGGGCACCCCTATTCTACCGAGCTCCCTAGACATCCTTTGACACAGTAGGCGCACATTCCCGATGTAGCAGACGCACCATCCCGACATTCCATATATTCTATGACACATGCAGGCTTTGTCCCCTATGCTCCAACTATATATAATGGTAGACCCTCATAGGTATTGCATCTTCTCCACTCTTCTCTACAAATTACTCTTTTTATGCTCAAACAGATCGAGCCTGACTTAGGCATCAGAGCCTCTCCCATAGAGCCCGATCCGCCTCTCTCTCTTGTCTTGCAGGTAGGAGCCTGAGCATAGGCCACGCCCAAGCCCGAGCTCAGATAGTTAGGAGCACTCCCCTGAGGTAGCCCCAGCATCATTACTATATTAGACTCAAAAAATTATTCTAATATCAGTCACACAATTAATAATTACTTAAATTCTAAAAGGAAAATAGACTTCTTGAAAGAACCAACATAGGCTAGAAGTCAATATGATATTATTGACAAAGAACAGATAATGATATAAAGAATTATTGGAATACCCATAAGTTATAATTGTGGTAATCTTTTTCATTTTTATTGTGCCATTATAATTATGTGGTGTAATTTTGGTGATTAACATAAGATACATTTGTATAATCTAATATTTAAATTTCAATTACATTTTGATATTCATTTTAATTTTAATTGTTTAAAAGAATTTCAATTGCCTTGGAATATAATAAGTTATATTTTAATATAATTATCTGAAATAAGCTAAATCTATCCTGAATTTCTAGAAAGAAAGATTTGCGTTGAGCTTTTCATCGAATATGTTGAAAGAAAAAACAAACTTGATAAATATAAAGCAAATAAAGATTAAATAAATAACAAAGGAATCTTTATTTTTATTGGATTATCCACTCGAATTGCTAAAAAGAATTTAATGTTTAGCTTTCATCAAAGATGTTGACAGAAAAAACAACAAAACATTTAGATAAATAATTAACACACCCTTTCCCAAGTTAAATTCCAACTCATAAATGATTCTTCTCAATTTATAACTCTATCTACATATAAATTAAAGCACTATAACACAATCAAGAAGAAATCTTATCAGAAATAGCTTTCTTGATTTTGTTGTGCAGATCTTCTTCAATGGCAGGGCTCCAATACTACTTTTTTCCTACCGATTTCTTTTACCCTCGCCCACAAGCAGCTGGTGTTGACACTTGTCAGAAAACTGGTGTTTCATTGCACATTCAGAAGCAAGAAATTCCTGGTGATCTAATTAAATATCCAACTAGTTTAAGCTTAGTTCTTTCCAAAAACAAGCAAGCCAATAAGGCTAGTGTTATCATTGATAAAAGCTATGCATGATGTCTTCTTAGCTTTGCATATGTACCTCTTAAAAGTGGTTAAATAATGACACTTTCTTGTTTGTTTTCCCCACTTCCTATATTCCTATAATGGTGAGAAAATTAATCTTTTCATGGATTTAACTAATTTCTTTCTTTGAATATTTCCCCTTATATTTTAGATTATATATTTTGTATTTTTTGAGCTTGTTTAATTATACATAAATTTCATAAAATTTCCAAAATTTTATTTTTAAATTCATATGTTTCTTAATTGGTAAACAAAAATATATATTATCTCGTTAATCTTATGAAATTTTATCGTGATTGAATCAAAATCCTATTGAATTTGTATACAGATTTTAAATTGAAAACAGTTTTAGAATATTGTTTTATTGTTTTCAAACTTTTTTTATTTGAATATGAGAAATTCACTTAAAACAATAATAGCATTATTTATCTCCCAATAATTTCTGTATGTTGGAAGGCCAAACACTCGAATTACAGAAATCTGAAGACAACAATTGTCGTTATAATCTTGAAATTGTGTCATTGTTTGATACCCAAAATTTTCAGATCGATTCTACACTTGAAGCAACAGAAGAAAAAATAATTCTAGATTCAAGAAATCACTAATATAAAAAAATTAAAAAAAAAATCATTCTGATCCTATAATTAAATTGCGTCAATTCTGTCCAGTCTACAAATGCTGTTTCTTAAGAGCCATGAATAGTAATGGACTCTCATCATGATCTGGCAACTTAGGATAGACATGATTAGGAGATTGAATGGAAATGACTTTGATCCTGAACTGTTTCCTATTTCATTGCATTTAGACTATTCTTGGGGCAGTGTCATGACGCTCGATAAGTAGGTTTTTGTTGCATTTTTTGCTAAAGAAAATTTCCAGGTTTTTTTTTCTTCGTCTTATATAAGAAAAGAAGAGCAATCCAGCTATGAGGAAAGGTATATCAATCCATTTCTGCGTATGATTCTCTAGTTTTAGAACATTGGCAAAGACGGGTTCGTCAAGTTATAGATTTCTTGATTGTCTTGTCATAATAAACTGCATAGTCAATATGTCATACTTGAATTTTCTTGAGACACTATAGACTCTCAGAGTTTCCATCCATTTAATTTAGACGAGAAAGGTGTAAGTGGGGCTACATGAAATTATTAAGGGTTTTTGACAAAAATATAAGATAAATTGAAAATAATTTCAAATTTACCTTATTTATTTTATCAAAATACCATAATTTATGAAATATTTATTAAAATGCCATATTTTTATTAGTTTACAATAAGTTTATTATATATTTATTATGGGTTTATAAATTTTATATAATTTATAATGAGTATATAATAAAATGACTAAAATGCCTTTAATAAAAAAAATAAAAATTTTAAAAAACATGATAGAGATTGTCATTTTTTCAATTATTAAACAGACACATGTGCCAAAAAATATGTTGGGCTAGACAATTTGCCCGCGGGAGGAAAATTTGCCTAAGCCATAGGTAAATTTGCCTATGTTCTAAGTGTTGGAGAATATAAATAATCCAACATTGAGAAATGATAATAACTTATAATGACATATAAGTTATGTATTTTGGACGTTAACAAAAGCCAATTGATTTTGTATAAGATGATGATCCAATCCATTTATATGACTACTATACAACTGGCCCAATACTCTTAAGACTCATATAGTTTCTACATAGTATCAAAGTCAAGTGATGGGCTACAACTGGATGAACCTAAGCTTGTATTTGAAGACTTAGAGTTTGGTCTAGTAGAGAGTTTAGACTCATTTGTTAACTTAGGGCCTCAAGAAAGTAGGCCTAGGTAATTTGTGATGAATCTTAAGAATAGGTTGCCATCCAAGAAAGTAAGCCTAGGTAATTTGTGATGAACCTTTAGAACAGGTTGACATCAAAGTTTGGTAAGTGACAACTAGTTTACACTCAATTGCATTTGAGAGGGAGTATTGGAGAAAATAAATAAATAATCCCATATTGGAAAATAATAATAACTCATAGTGACATATGAGCGGTATAAATTAGATATTAACACTAATCAATTAATTTTGTGTGAGATGAGGATCCACTCCCATTTATATGGCCATTGTATGGTCTGACATTTTCAAGGCTTATGTAGTTTCTACACTTAGAGAATTACCCATAATGCTTCTTGAGCATTCTTAGTGATGAATTTTGAACGTGTGGTTGCATGTGGGAGTTTGAGCAAATTCTCTTCACATTGGCATGAACAAGAACGTTCAGAAGTGGTAAAAAAAAGAACAAAATTATGTAGAAATAGCAAAAACAAGGAAGATGATTTATTCTGGGGGAAAATTAGCAACGAGAGAAAAAAACGTTGAAGAAAGAATGAGTTAAAAATACTGGGAGTAAGAATAATAGAAGAAAAAATATAGCAACCGGAAGAACAATAGAAGAAAAAAATATAGCAACAGGCAAAGCCTAAAATATACAGTAGAACACATCAAACACTCAAAACCGACCAGAGGTGAAGGGTTATTGCAAGCTAAACAAGACTTTAGGATTTTCTATTGCGGCCTTTTAACAACACAGGTTTATTTTCTATATCTTGTATTTATTTTTATTTTTATTTTAACAAAGAATTACTATTCAAATTCATTAAAATCACTTTTATTATCATCTTTTGATTTTATTATGTCATTTGATATAACTTAGTTTAGTTTTTAGTATTAAAAGTGTATCACATGAATGTTGTTATGTCATGAGTGTATCTTTTGTTCATTAATAATATTGGTTGCACTAATTTTCAAGCATTGTTTTCTACATGTCCATGAATTTATCTAAGTTAGGCTTATGTGTTCATTTAAATCACATAAAACTTAACTCAATCTATATTTTGGAGAAATTAAGTTAAGAATTTGCATCTTTAGGAACTAGAGTGCAATGGCAAATTCGCCACTTCAATGGCAAATTCACTGTTCATTTACGTTTGACTTTGTTTTACTCCTTTTTCTTTAACAATCATGTCTCACATAACTTCTATATAATTTATCACTATGTTTATTCTCATATATTTATAAACGTTCATATTTTGGTTTTTATTATTATATAACTTTTTATGTGTGTTATAAAATAAAATTTTATTATCACGGGTTGTAACAGACATATTTCCATTTTGTAGGTGTCTACTTTATGTTACTTTACATTATTACTTTTAAGTTTGAGAATTGTAAAAGTATGCTTTCATTATTTATGGGTGCTTAGTTTATTATGTTATATTTAAATAGCTTTTATATTTCTTTCATGGATGAATTTAATTTATTATTTTTTACGATTATATGTTAATTGAATAATATTTTATAATTAAAAAATAATTATAAGATCTAAAAAGGAGGCTGGTTCCAATGAATTGAGCATATTGGGGTATTAGGCAATTTCTTATCTTCCTCATATATACCTAACTTTCCAAATATGGTAGGGATTGAAAATTATTCAGGAATAGAGTCTACCACTCCTTTTCATTTTCACGGCCTGTCCAGGTGGAGCTCTTGATCTCTGGGCTTGGACCTATTTTCCTTAAGGATTTAAACCTAATAATACCGAAGTCGTAATAATCATTCCACCAAGAGAGTATAGGGCTAAAATCTCTGCTCACAGTGGTAGCTCCAATAGAGACAAGGAAAGTTGATTCCATTGGTCTTAGTATTATCTTGTTCTTAATTAACATAAACTACTATCGTGTAATTTTAGAATTACATGTGTGTATGACATAGGATATCTTACGTAACCCATATTATATGTGTATAAAAGATATCATGCTCTCACTCAAGGTACGAAGAATGAGCATTGTATAACCACTCACAACCTTGTACCTTTAGGTATATTCTTATTATAGGAAGCTAAGCCTTTCACCTTATTGACTAAAGCCCATGTACTGATCTATTAACTTTTCTTTAGGACTATCCTTAATAATTCTTGCTGTTTGACTATTTTTTACTCAATTTACCCAAGTTATGGCCCATTTGATTTATCTCTCATTAGTTGTAATTTAATTAAATTGGTGGTCCAACCAAAAATTTAATTTTTATGGTCAAAGACTTTAAAATTAGCCTAGGCCCAAAATCATTTCTTTCCAAAAATAATATTTGGTAAATAATAATTTTGGAAATAGGCCTAGTCCTAAATTTTTTTTTCTAAATATTCATAAACTTTTTCAAAATTGGACTTGGGGTTTCACTACATCAATTAGGAAATATAAAAACTAAATGTGGGCATAGGTTGAACCAAGATGTGTCAATTATGGGCATTGTTATGGCAAAGACCATTAATTATTTTTCCAAAGTTGTGAAACTTATTTGTGATAAATTTATTAATCAGATTTCAATCCTAATTTTGCCAATGTACAATTGATGTGCTGCTAAAATTTCATGGATCTAGTTGAGGCATAAAACGGTTGATTTTCAGTTGATGAAATTACCATGCATGGGTTTCTATATTTTTTCATTTTAATTAAAGGTCATTCTGTTCGAGTGTTTTGAAGATTACGAGCAACAAAATATCCCTTATTGATATTTTCATTAAACAAAATACCTAGTAAAGTGACTCACCAATCGCGTGTGGGAGAAATAAGTTTTGAAGGATCGTTTCTTAACTTTGTGATGTTTATTTGTTATATTTGCTCTGATTTCATACATTCATGCATACATGCATATTTGACTCATAGTCATTGAGTACGGTAATTCCTGCATGATTGACAATCTGACCTATTCTAGTGACTCTGAAGCAAGTGAGATGTCTATAAGTTTTAAGCCAAGGAGGATGGACACTGATTAGATGAAAGATTTGGTCAATGAGATTTTGTAAAGTAAATTGGCTGAGATAGGAGGACAATTGGCTGAGGTTGTGAAGATTAATTGACTGAGGTTCTAAGGACCATATATAATGCCAATAATAATGAGGTGTCTACTAGTAACATCAAGAAGAAGGAGAAGGAACCAATCATGATCCATGAGGAGGAGGAGGATTGTCTATAGTGGAAAGATTATGTAAGGTCAAAACAGAGTAAAACAGATGAGAGAAGCGTCAAAGATGAGTCTGCCAGCATTAAAGATGTTGGCTGATCATATAGAGACAATAAAGAAGTTTAGGCAACAACTGAGAGTGGAGAAACCTTCTAAATTTCCAAGCTCTAAGAAGATGATGATGATTTATGGACTAAGTTCAAAATTTTGGACATTACCAAGTTTGTTGGAACTGGGGATCCTACTATTCATATTATGTAATACATAATAGTGATGAAGACAACCCAAGCTTCTAATAAGTTCTCTTCTTCTATTTATGTTATCTCTCACAGGTCTAGCTTAATCTTGGTACAAAACTTTAAAAAAAAGCAAGAAAAAGAATTAGAAGCTATTATATGAAGCTTTTGTCAAACAATATGGCTACAATATTGAGTTGGAGGCTTCATTTTTGGAGTTAGAGTCCCCTTGTCAAAAGCATAATGAAAGGTTTGTTGACTGTATTAAAAGATGGAGTGAAAGGAAACTTTGATCAAGAAAAGGCCCATTGATAGAGATCAAATAAGGATAATTATCAAAGAGGCATGTATTCTTTTGAAAGATTAATTGAACCACGTACATATTAGGGATTTTAAGGATTTATATGAGGTCGGGCTACAAATAGAAGAGTATGAAAGGGGGAGAGGCTAACTTTATGTAAAAAGAGAGGATGATAGCAGCTACCAGTCTGGTGGGCATAGTTAGAGTGATCAGAAGTTTATTGAAATTAATGCAATAACTATTTTCGGCTATGTTACCCTGAAGGAAATGGTGACTTTCATGGTGAAAGGAGCTTAAAAAAGGGATATAAAAGGATTTGATAATGGAGATGGGAAAGAGAATAAGGAGAAGAAGAGTATGGAAATAAGGCTTTTTATTCTGATTTGCCTATGGAGGGACCATACAAGGCCATTATCCATTAAGGTAGAGGTGAAAGGGAGGTACATTTCTTGTGCAATGATTGATGATGGGTCAACCATCAATGTATGTCCGTTGATGATCCTGCCTAAGTTGGTTATATCCACTAATGATTTATGCTAATTATGATTTATCCATAAATTTAATAACTCCACATGTAGTCATTTATAATGGAATTTCTTTTAAAACCAAAGAAGAAAAAATAGTTTTCTCTTTTATTGAAAAACCAAAAACAAGGAATCTTAATTTCATAAAAGCTTGGTCCATTTATGAAAATAAGATAACTTGTAAGATTAAGGGAAAAATAAACATATCTACTATATGAAACAAGAAGTATCATCAGAGAAAATTGAATAACAACTTCAAAACCCCAACATAAAAAAAATCCAAAATTTTCAATACCTCATTGAGCAAGAAATTTGTTCTAGTTTACTAAATGCTTTTTGGAACCAAAAACAACATATGGTTGACCTCCCATATGGAAATGATGTCAATGAGAAGTAAATACCAATGAAATCTAGGCCAATCTAGATGAACCAAGATCTTAAACCTCACTGCACAAAAGAGATCCAAGATCTTGAATCTAAGGGATTGATTACCAAGTCTAGATCCTCTTTGTTAACCAAGCTATTGGCCTCTATTTTAATCTTAGGAAATCAAATAGAATAGGACTAATATTTGTACCAAGCTACATTTTTTAAGTCCTAAAATTTATTTAAGATTTCTCTAGAGCCGAACCGGATTATCATCCAAGCCGACGGACTCATAAAAGTAGTACGCCTTATCGAGCTAAGCTTATTCTCGACCGAACTCATTGAAAGTCTACTAAGCTAATGAGCAACGAAGAAATGAGCATGAACGTTCTAAAATCGAGTTGACCACTGAAGACAAGATGAACGGATAAAACACGATATGAACTGAACGGACAGAGTACAAGCTGAGCAACAAATTGGGCATACTGAACATTAAGTAGATAGAACCAAGGACGAGCATATCAAACTAAACTCAAGACAAAGTATCTAGTGGAGCTCGCGATCAATGTCACTCTCACTTTGTGAATGGACTATATATCCCAACAAGACAATTGTGAAGTCCGACTATACCAAGCTCTTGATAAATCCTCAGAAATTCCAGTAGAGCTCACGGTCACTGAATACTCCAAAAACTTCAGCATACAACGCCACACACCGAGTTAGATATAAAAATCTAAGAAGTTCCAGTAGTGCTCACGGTCGTCAATAATCTCAAAATCTCAGCATACCATACGAAGACCGAGCATACCGAGCTCTTAATAAATCCTCAGAAATTTTAGTAGAGCTCACAGTCACTGAATACTCCAAAAACTTTAGCATACCATGACATGCACCGAGTCAGATCTAAAAATCTAAGAAGTTTTAGTAGTGCTCACGGTCGTCAATACTCTCAAAATCTCAGCATACCATATGAAGACCGACCGGACCAAACTAGTTTTGAGCATGCCACTAGTACGGAGTTTAAAAAATATAGCCGTTGTTTATCCACTCAATTAGTGGAAGCTACACGTATTCGAAGAACTTTTTTCAAAAAATATGAAGAGCACTACCGGACTACGCTTAGTCCAACTATACAGAGCCCAAGCCGACCAGACTAAAGAAAGGCTGACCATGTTTTTAAATTAACTAAGGCACTATATGGATTCAAACAAGCTCTAAGAGCTTGGTATGATAGACTTAGTGCTTATTTATTGAAAAATGGTTGTACAAAAGGCAAAGCTGACACTACACTTTTTGTTAAAAAGAAATTGCATAACATTTTAATTATATAAATATATGTTGATGACATTATATTTGGTGTTACTAATAAATCTTTGTGCCAAGAATTTGCCTCTTGTATGACTAAGAAATTTGAAATGAGCATGATAGGTAAACTTAAGTTCTTCCTTGGTCTATAAGTAAAGTAATGCAAGGATGAAATCTTCATCAACCAATCCAAATATACAAAAAAACTTCTCAAGAAGTTTGGCATGGATGGTTGTAAAGCAAGCAAGACTCCAATTAGTACATCCTTAAAATTGGATAAAGATGAAAGTGGTAAGAAAGTTAATGAGAAGAAATATTAAGGTATTATCGGATCACAACTTTATTTAACCACTTCTTGACCCGTTATAATGTATAGTGTTTGTTTGTGTGCTATATTTCAATCATACCCTAAGGAATCACATTTGAATGCCACTAAAAGGATTTTAAAATATTTGAGTAGAACATTGTATTTAAGACTTTGGTATCTTAGAACACATCATTTAATATTTTAGGTTTTCGGATGCAGATTTTGTCGGTAACCTATTAGATAGAAAAAGCACGACCGGTGCATGCCATTTTCTTGACGATTACCTAGTTTCTTAGTTTAGCAAGAAACAAGTGTTGGTTGCTCTTTCTACTTTAGAAGCCAAATATATTGCTGCATATTTTTATTGTACATAAGTTTTACAGATGAAGCAAAAATTGCTAGATTATGGTAAAAATTTTGATCACATTCCTATTAAATGTGGCAATACAAGTGCCATTAATTTATCAAAAAATCCAATCCAACATTCTAGGTCAAGACATATAGATATTAGACATCATTTCTCGAGAGATAATGTTCTAAATCAAAATGTTGTTTTGGAATTTATAATCACTCAAACTCACCTTGCTGATATCTTTACAAAACCATTAAATGAAGAAAGATTGCATTTCATAAAACAATATATTGGCATGATAGATGGTAGCACTTTAATTAAATTTGTTACATATGCATATCAATGATGGAATTAGAATTGCTTGCAAAAGTATATTTTAACATGACCTAATTCCTTATTTATATCTATTTTAAACATGCATTAAAAGGCCACAAATTGAGATCTACAAATCTTCTTTTTTTTTTTTGAAAAATTTCCTTAGCCTGCCTGGACTGTGTTTCAGTACAACCGAACTAGCACTGGGCCACCATACCACAACTCATCCCGCTCAACTATGCATACTAAGACCTAGTTCGACCGAGCTCCTTCAAAATTTTATGATCATTTTAATATAGTTTGCTCGGTCCGCCTAGACTACCTTGTGTACAAACGAACATTCTCAAAGTCTTTTTTTATTTAGTCAGATTAGTTTGTCTAGACTCATTTGTATACGCTCGGACTACCAAACATCTTTCTCGGTCCAACCATACTACATGTAGTACTCCTGGGCAGCCTCAAAATTTTCAAAATTTTTAGCCGTTGGAAACCTTTTAAAACGTGTATAAATCTTCTCTAATAGCTATAAATGACTTGTTTGACCTCCAAACTCTATATTAACCCCCCTTACACTCAAATTTTATGATATTTTAAACTTGATTTTACTCAAATTTTATGATATTTTACACTTGATTTCACTTATAAACACTTAAAATATCTATTTCTCATTCAATTTCATCATTATCATCTTCATGGCTCCTAAAATCTCAAAGAAGAATCAAGACTTGAGAAGGGCAAGAGAATTGCCACTTCTTCCACCCCTATGGTGGAGTCTAGGCCAAAGACTCACAAACCTAAACACTTGAGTGAACAAGAAAAACAGAGGCATGCTATCATCCAAAACAAGAAATGCAAACCAAACAAAATTTTTTTCTTTTTTCACTCTAGAATCCCTAGGCATTGAATCCTATATTCATGAAGCCTTGTCATATCTTGAGTGGAAAAAATTTATTTTCTTAGAAATGATGATCTTGGATGGGAATCTCTAACTAAAGAATTTCTCACTGTGGTTGAAAATAGAGACTTGGAACCTCTAGGACCCTATTCTATCACATTTAAACTTTTCAACGTGTCTTATAAACTTTCTTTCCAAGAATTTTCCTCCATTTGGGGATTGAACACGAAAGGTATCTTTTATCTATCCAATCTTTATGTTTCCCATGCAATCTTGTTTAACTTTTGGAAAGAAATTTCCCTAGAAAGCGATTTCCACAAGCTCTCTAATGCTAATCATCTTAGAACCTTACCTCTTTGGATCCTTCATAGAATCATCACCTATACCATCAATGGTAGAAGTGAAAGCAATGAGACGTAACTCATAAAGATCTTTTATTTTCCTGTTGCTTGGAGAAAAAGAAGAAAATTCAAACTGGTAAGTTTCTAATTGACCAATTTTTCATTCTCCGAAATAAATCCACTGGGACACTTGTGATCACATCCTTCATTACCCAAATAGGAAAATATGTGAATGCTCTTACCCCTTCTAATTTAGCCACTCTTTCAAATCCTCTTGATCTGGCCAAATCTCCTATCAACATAAAATACTTGAAACAATCCAAATGCACAGTGGAAGAAGATGAAACACACCATTATGCTTTTGGTGATCAAGGTATTAGAACTCAATAAAGAAAATGACCAAGAATTGTTGATGAGAGTCAAAAGTCTTTTCAAGTAGAATTTTCAAGACCTCAAACCTCTAGAACTCAAGGACCAATCCTTGACATCCTCCATCAAATTCAAGACCAAATTTCCTTCCAAACCTCTCACATTGATGATCTTACCAAGAGAGTCTCTCACCTTCATATAGACTTTAGGGATATGCAAGAGTTCATGGGCATTCCTAAATTTTTCCCATCGGATGAAGAAGGAGAAGAAGGAATGTTAATCGAAATCTTTGATGAAGGTTTAGGAGAGGAAGAAGAGGAAGAGGGAAATGAAAATAGTGAGGATAATTATCCTCCTTATACACCATTATATTTCTATTTTTCTTCTCTTGTATGATCTTTCTATCTTTTGTTGGACTTTACTTGCAAATGATCATACATATATAATTATGTGCTATTTTCTTTATTTTAATAAAAATTAGCTTTATTTAATGTTTGCATTTGATTTTATATTCTTTTTGTCTTTGTCAAAGGGGGAGAGATTATTTGAATTGTTAGAATAGAATTGCATATGTTAAGGGGGAGTAGAAGCACATACTAAGGGGGGAGCAAGAACACTCATTAGATATGAAAACTTTTAATGCTCATTTTTTTAACAATTCAATTTAATTGCTAAAGTCAAAAAGGGGAGATTGTTAGCCAAACAATTGGCCTCTATTTTAATCTTAGACAATCAAATTGAATAGGACTAATATTTGTACAAAGCTACATTTTGCAGGACATAAAATTTATTGAATATTTCTCTAGAGCCTAACCGAACTATCAGCTAGGCTGACCAAACTTAGAAAAGTAGTTCGCCATACCGAGTTAAGGAATGAAAAAACTCACTAAAAGTCTACCGAACTAATGAGCAATGAAGAAATGAGCATGAACGTTCTAAAATCGAGTTGACCAAAATGGAGAATGCACCGAGGATGAGCTGATAAGATAAACACAAGCTGATTATAGAGCACGAGCTAAGCACAAATTGAGCATACCGAGCATTAAGCAGATAGAACCAAGGACGAGTAGATGGAACTAAACTCAAGATAAAGTATCCCGTAGAGCTCACGCTCAATGTCACTCTCACTGTGTGAATGGAATATATATCCCGACTGGACTATTGTGAAGTCCGAGCATACCAAGCTCTTAATAAATCCTCAGAAGTCTCGGTAGAGCTCACGGTTATTGAATACTCTAAAAACTTCAGTATACTACGGCAAGCACAATCAGACCTGATGCAGTCTGACAGCATCGAGCCAAAGCTAAAATTTTAAGAAGTTCCAGTAGTGCTCGCGGTTGTCAATACTCTTAAAATCTTAGCATACCGGACGAAGACCAACCAGACCAAACTAGTCCCAAGCATACCACTAGTACGGAGTTTAAAAAATATAGTCATTGTTTATCCACTCAATTAGTGGATGCCACGTGTACTAGTCGTTAAAGAATTTTTATCAGAAAATATGAAGAGCATGACCGTATCGAGCTCAGTCCAACCATGCAGAGCCGACCGGACTAAAGAAAGTCTAACTGCTTCGAGCCCGAACTAGGACCAAATCCAGTCTGACCATGAACTATCTCAAAAAAGTGATTAAAGTGGGAGACAATAATCAAACATATTGGCTCCCATGCCAAACAGCTAGTTAAAGGCTTGAAGGCTATAAATACCACAAGAAATCACATTTTTGAGTAAGATTATGATTGTAATAGGTAAGTTTTACATCTTTCATTTTCTTGCATCAAAATTTATACTTGTATTCTTTGAGTGTTGGGTGCGAGCATTGAAACACCATTGTAAGTTTGAGTGTGAGCTTTGAAACACTTAGGTTATAGAGTGAACCTAGAAAAACTTTTGTTGGATTGTGAGGAAAATTCTCAAACCTTGTAAAAGTTTGGTGTGAGTTTGTGAAAACACTAAGTTAGAGTTGAGCTTGTAAAACTCTAGATTAGTGAAACCTTAACAAGTTATTAAGGAAGTGGATGTATAGTTGAGGTAATCTGAACCAGTATAAACTCCTTGTATTCATTCTTCTATCCTCTACTCCTTTCTTGCTTTGTTCCATTTTAAAATTTCAATTTAGCATCACTTCTTCAAATCAACCAATTCACCCCCCCCCCTCCCCCCTCTTGGTTGCCATCTTGGGACAACACTCTTAGAGTTGTGCAGCATTCTATGTAAATAAAAATTCAAAAATAGAATGAGACACTCTTAAACTTGTAATAAATTACAAACCCTTGAATAAAGTGTTAGAATGGATAAGATATCCCATTCCAAACAAAAGAGATTTGTTACAAAAACTACACTTCTCTTTTGTGTTTTCAAAATTTGACATGAAGTCAAGATTTTAGTAAATTAAAATTCATCTAGAAGACCATTACAAAATTGCCTTTACCATCCAATTTAGCAAATACCAATGCACAGTAATGCCATTGGATTAAAGAATGCTCATTTTGAATAACAAAGTATCACGAATGACATCTTTAATTTATATTCAGAATTTTGCATTATCTACATAGACGACGTGCTCATTTTTTTCTTAGTCAATAGAGTAACATTTCAAAAATCTTAGAACATTTTTTATGTTGTTAGGAAGAATAGTCTTATGGTTTCAAAAAAAAAATCCTATTTCAAACCAAAATCATATTCTTAGGATATCATATTTCTTAAGGTGCAATTATCCCAATATAGAGGTCATTGGAATTTGAAAATAAATTTTTGATAAAATCTTAAACAAAACACAGTTATAAGGATTCTTAGGGAGTCTTAACTATGCCTTAGATTTTATTCCAAACATAAATCGGATAGCAAAACCATTGCATGACCGGCTTAAGAAAGACCCAATCCTATGGTATGACAGTAAATAAGAATTGTTTAGGTCATCAAACAACAACTTTGGACCATTCCCTGTCTTCAATTAGCAAATCCTCAAGCTTCAAAAATCGTAGAAATAAATGTTTCTAAGTTAAGGCATGAAGGGATACTTAAGCAGTGTAAAAAAAAAAGTCAAAATAGATTATTCGTTACATATCTGCACACAAGAATGATTGTCAGAAAAACTATTTCACAATAAAAAAGAAATTCTTTTCATTGTCATGTGTATTATAAAATTTTAAAGAAATTTGCTAAATCCAAAATTTTTACTTTGTATAGATTGCAAATCTGCAAAATAAGTTTTGCAAAAAGATGTTCAAAATATTGCATCTAAATAATTTTTTTCCTAATAGCAAGTAATACTTAGCATTTTTTTTTATTTTGAAATAGAATTCATTAAAGGAGATTCAAACTCTATTCTTGATTTTCTAATCATAGAATTCCTTCAAAACAAGTCCTAATCCTCAAAAAAGCAAAGGGATAAATAGTCCGAAGAAAACAATAAGAATCTCCAAATTCCTCTTTAAACCTTCTCCTTTTTTTTACCCAACCAATTAAACCTTGGACTGATATGGTGAGCAAAGAAGAATCTAAAACCCCATAAAAGGATCTCCAAATCCAACAATGGATAGAATCAATTTCAAAATCCCCTGAGCTTGTTCAAGCTCTATAAAATTTCTAAGTAAAACATGCCTAGTCCCCTCAAGGGCAAATCCAAACAATTCTGCAACCTGCCTCAAGTATGATATATCAACTTGTTTTCAAAGCAAAGAAGCGAGAATCTTCTTCTTATAAAATTTTAAAAAAAAAAACTTTCTCCAAAACAAAGTTGCACAACTTGGATTTTCAAACAACTCTCAAATAGTTTTATCTCAAACAAACTTTTTAAAACCAACTTATGATAATTGTATAAAACCAGTGTATAAAATATTTAGACAATTGAGGAAGGATTTTCAAACCATGACCCTTCCATAACCATTTCAAAATTTTTTCCACAATGATGGTATTGCAAACCATGGGACCTTTCAAAATTAACACAATACTATAAGACCATTTTAGAACATACTAGTTCAACAAAATTTAAAGATTTTCATATTGACAAGGACCAATCGGAAACAACATATTCTACCTGCACTATATACAAAGTTATTCCTCCTTCATAATGAGGGTATGATCTTTTGAAGACCCATATCATTTCCTATTGATTTCCAAATAAGGATTAAACATTGCAAGTCTTACTCTTATTAAGACTACTAACAAGTATGGTTTAACACCTTTCTCATTCAAAACCATCTAAATAGTCATTCTTGGATTTTTTTTTTTTAGTTCAATATTAACACTGATCCTTTAAATTTTTCCATTATGGTTCTCCCAATGGTGGACATACTTTGGCTCAATTATAGAAATCCTAAAACTTGAGATCTAAAGGATTTGACCATTTCAAGACCAATTTTCAACCCTCTAACAAAGAAAAGAGATTCCATCCTCTCATTCTCTTCTCTTCAAAATTTTAACTTCAATGGAAATTTGTATATTTTTAGATTTTTTTAACCAAATATTCCACTATCACCCTAATAAGAAAATTCATAGTAAAATGATGTGATTCTTTTAGTATTCTGAACAAAATAAAAAAACTAGAAATTCAAATATATCTTCAAAACTAGGAATTCTTAAACCCAAATCCACATAAGACATAATTTCTGGCCTAAAAATCTTTCGCTATACCAGCTTTTGCGACAACAAAGACAGAATAAGAATTCTTTGGCATCATCACACAATTGCAACAAAGTCGTTCTACTTCATTTGAACAAGATTTAGAACCTTTCATTGATCTAAGAGGTAAAAATGAGGATGATAATCTTGGAATTTTACTGCCTCTATCACATTTCTAAGAATTCAAAATAAAAAAGAGTAAAATTATCCCTAAAACTTTGTATTAGAAAATCCATTATCAAATGTAGGAGCCCATTCTCCATTTCCAGTGCAATAGTACTAGATGAATATGTGTAGATATACAAAAACCACATGTGAACCTGAAATCCACTCTCACTTTTCAAAGCAACAGTACCTGATGGACATGTGAAATGATATGAAAATCACATATGAATCTAGGACTCACTCTCTATTATTGCTACAACATGGGTAAAAAATAGACATGAGAACCAATAGGACAAAAGATGTTCTCTTAATGTCATATTCACTCCAGGTTGGCAACCTTATCTTCAGTATGGTAACCTTAGCCAATATGTCACTTCCTATCTAAAGATATTTTTCAAAAGAGCTTTTCCTCATTATAAATGGAGGAACTACACCTCAAGGAAGGCAAAGTTGAAATAACAGAGTCTAGTTTTGAAAATCATCTGCAATAGTTCAACTAATTTTCTTTGAGAATTTGCAAATCTCCTTTTAATTTTTGAATTTATTATATAAAAGTGAGTGTTTATTTCCATCTATTAAGTTTTGAATTTGTTTTATTTCATTAGTTTAAATTAAATAAGTATGCTTTATACTAGCAGCTTAGGTTAATCTTGTGCATCAGAAATATTGTTTTACATTTATATTACTTTATTTCTGCATTTTCTTTTGTATTTTTCTTTTCATATTTCATTACTCTCTTCATTGTGTTCTCTTCACTTTGGTTACCGTTAGATCTTGAGGACGTATTGTTAATTTCCAATTTATTTCTGCATTTTCTTTTGTATTTTTCTTTTCATATTTCATCATTCTCTTTATTGTATTCTTATCACTTTGATTACCCTTAGATCCTAAGGACATTGTAGATCTAAAGATGTGTTGCCATGTGATTATATATATATATATATATATGCACAGGAGAACCTTTTAGGGTTGAAGTCTGTCCCAAACTCTATTTAAACTTGGGGGAATTACACCTTATAAAATTTTTTTAAATTGTTTTTCTTTTTTACTAGGGTTTTTTTTATCTTTTTCATGTGTACCTTTTTTTTATCACTTTACCATATTTTCATTATCGCTTCTCCTTTTATAATATTTTTATATTATTCTTTTTTTTCCTCAACAACATCTATCTTGTGTGGGTTTTCAGAATGGTGAAGATTAAAACTACTTCACAAATAATGAAAAAATTTGAAACAAGTCAATTTGATAAGATGGAGAAGAAGGAAAAAGTGTGTTTTGATGGAGAGAAATCCTTTGAAAGTGAAGGAAAGAAACTTGAAGAAATTAATATTTCAAAGAAAAGGGTTTTTGTTGAATTTGGTACGAAAGGAGGTGATGGTGGAGAAAGAATTTCAAAAAAAATCTAAAATTAATGTTAAGGAGCCAATGGAGGAACAATCAAAATCTGTAATCAAGGTAATTTTCTTTTTAGTTTTTTTAATTTTGCTATTTTTTTAATAGTTAGGGTTTAATTTTTATACAATATCTTGGTATTTCCATTAGATATCTGTTTGTAGGATTTTTTTTTTATTATTCTTCAATTAGGTTTTATTTTATATTTGTTTGTTTGTTTGCAACGTTTGATTTGAAGATTTTAAAGAATGAAGGAAACGATGGGACTTATGGAGGGGGTGTTGTG
This sequence comes from Garcia nutans, assembly GCA_947685225.1. Classification (NCBI taxonomy): domain Eukaryota; kingdom Viridiplantae; phylum Streptophyta; class Magnoliopsida; order Malpighiales; family Euphorbiaceae; genus Garcia; species Garcia nutans. The sequence goes on along the minus strand of CANTUV010000024.1, from coordinate 4,703,232 downwards.
AAAAATGCACTTTTATCCAAGTTTACCTTTGAAAATTGGTGTCGATGATAGATTTGTAATTAGGAGAGATGAATGTAGGCTTACCTTTATGAAATATTAAAATCCTAGGCTCGTTTGTGTTGGGCATAAGATTTTGATTACTTTCATACGATGGTTTGCAACCATCAAAAAACATTATTATTTATACCAAGACTTCCATTGCATCAAGTATGATAACCCTTAAAAGCAATGCGTAATATCTCTGGAGATAATTATGGCATAACTTTCTGTCATTGAACATGGAAAAGAAGAAGATGATGATGATGATTGTAGAAAAATAAATAATTGAATGAATAAATCAACACATAATTTTCCTATTTTGTGAAAATTTTATTTGTAAAGGTCATTCATATTTTTTTTTTAAATTGGGTTTTCTCTATTTAGTTGCTATTAAAACTTGAAAACGAATGAATTTTTGATAGTGTAGTGACTGAGTATTTGAAAGTTCTATGAATTTTGCTTGTCACTTATCATTTTATAAAGCTTCTTAATGTCCCTCAAGAAAGTAGCTTTTGTATGTGTTTTTCTTTTTTATGATAATTATACTACTGTGTTTTCTTATATTGTTTTAATTATATTTTAATTTATGTTCTGAATTAATTTATATATTTTTAAAGTATGAAATCATTTTCATCCTACAATTGTTAGATTGTTTTTTTATTATATTTAAATATATTATTATTATTATTATTTATATTTATTATGCAGGAATGGATTATTTGGTGAAGCCAAATGATTAATTTTATGGTAAAATTTGCTCTAGTTATGACAAAAATGTCATAAAATTATTGAAAGAGAATATATCTGAAGCTCAATTGGGAATGATTCGGAAAACATGTTTTGGTCATTTTGCATATTTACTTGATTTGGTTTTCTAATCTAAGGCTGTTCATTCTTTGTTGCTTTGAGCAGTGAATCATTTAAATCATAATGAGGTATAGGTTGTAGTTAATGGTGTGAAATGGAGGTTTAGTATTTTAGAATTTGTTGTTGTTACAGGTTTAAAATGTACTGATGAGTGTTATAGGGTGTCTAATGTTGTTTTTAGTAATAAGTTACTGGAGAAGTACTTCCCATATGTTAAACAAATTAGCAAGAAATTTGTTGAGGAGTTGTTTAAGTCCAAAAGATGGGATTGTAATGATGATGCAGTGGAAATTGCTTGTTTATATTTTTTGAATTTGTTTCTTTTGAATTCTCCACCATGCAACTTTATTAGTAATTTACATTTTGATTTAATTGAGAGTGGTAAGTTTGAAGATTATCCTTGGGGAAAGGATGTGTTTATGACAATACTAGATTCTTTGAAAGGTAAAATAATTGGTAAGAAGTATTGTTTCAATATCAATAAGGATAGAAAGGGAGATACTTATATGTATAGGTTAAATGGTTTCCCAATGGCTTTTTAGATATGGTTTTATGAGTGTTGTCCATTTATTAATGGAAAATATGATGTTTTTGTTAATGATAATTCTAGGGGTAGAATTTTGAATTGGTCATCATCTCTACAACCTTCTTATAAAGATCTTCAAAGAGAATTATTCAGTGTTTCTGATAAGAAGGTACCTTTGTTATTTTATAATTTTCATATCTATTTTTTTTATTGTCATCAATTTTTTTATTCATTATTTTTTTTATTGTGTATTAATGTAGTTAAAGTTAAAGAATGTTACACATTTGCCTTCAAAGAGAAAAATTATGGATTTGGATTCATTGTTTGTAAAGGGGAAAGGCAAAGGAGTTGATGATTATGTGAAAAGTGATACGAAAGATGATGATGACTTTGTTTCACCTCCTCCTAAAATAGGTTTTTCTGCTCCATCTACTTCTTTTGAGCCAAAGAGTGTTTGTGGTAGTGATTTGTCAAATTTTGATGTTAAAAAGGAGCTAGATTTGTTATCATCAAGACAAGTTAAGTTGTCTAGAGATTTTAATTCTTTTAAGGAATATTTGAATGCCTATTTAGAAAGCCAATTTGATAAGGTTTTTCAAGCTATAGATAGGCTTTCATTGAAGTTTGATTCTGGTGCTAAAAGTTATTTTCATATACAATATATTATTTTTTGAATTATTTGGTTACAATCTTATATTTTTAGAGTTATACTATGTTGTAATTATTTTTTTCTTATTTATTTATATTATTATGTATACTTTAGTAAAAATTTCACTGAGGAGGAAGCCAACTTGTATGGGAAAGATGATGGGAATTTGGAGGTGAATCTTAAATTTGTATTCATGAATATATTTATCTTATGTGTTATTCATTTTTTGTTTAATTTTCATAGTATAAACTAATTATAAACTGATTTTAAACTAATTTTATAATATTTTATTTACTGTTATGTTTATGTATTATAAACATGTTATAATCTGCATATATACTACTTTTCTTTCATCTATAATATAATTTTTGATTATTTGGTTAGACTTATTGAACAATTTATATTTTTTTTAGGGTGATGATTTTTCAGATAATCCAAATGTTGAACTAAAAGAAGAAGTTAAAGGAGATAAAGAAGAAGATGATGAAGATATTGAAGTTATTGATGAAAGTAATTCTGGTGATGTTTTTCCTAGAGAAGATGATGGAAATGGAAATGGTGGTATAGGGAATGATGAAGTTGATTCCAGCATTGAGGATGATGGTGGTGTTGGAGATGGTAACGATGCTAATGAGTAAAAAAGTTATGAGCAGGTACTTTAATTTTTATTGTTTATTAATGAATGCTTTGTTATAAAACATCTTATTATGTTTTTTATGTTGTATCAAGGATGCTCTTCATAGTTTTGAGAAATTCAACAAGGATGAATTGGCAGATCAAGAGTTATCTAATTGCTTTCTTGATGCAATTAGTTCTTCCTTGTTGGATTAAATAGTTGAATCTGCTGTGAAGAAAGTAAATTCTTAGCATTTGTATTTTTTATTTTATTGAAGTTTTATTAGTGTGATTTTGTTTTTTTTAATTAGCTTTTCATATTGTTATATATGTTTAATTTTTAACCTTTTTCAAGGTAAATATGTATGTTGGAGGTGATCTTTCTTTAGCCATAACTTCATATATTAGAAGAAGAGATATTAAGCCCTCTACTGTATTGAAATCTCCATTCATCAATGAATTTGCTTCTAGTGAAACAAATGATAAGATTGTTTATTATGTGAAAGGTTTATATGTATTGGATGACAAGATTGGAGAATCTCTTAATTATCAAATGCAATGTAGTTTTTCCGATTGGATTGATGAAGGGATGTTGTTGAAGAACAAGTAATTATTTTTATTTTTTTTTCATTTTTTTGTTTTTCGATATAAATTTTTATTTATCATTTATTTTTTTCAATAGGAAAAAAATGTATCAAGCAAAACATAATGTAATCAATCCTCCTCTATCTTTTGCTATTGACTTTATTGATGAGAAGATGTGGTTTCATTCTTTGTTGTATGGTGGCAAGCTACTATCATCATAGTTTTTTTTTTGTTTTTTGTGATAATCGAGTATAAAACTATTTATATACTAATTGTAAACTAAATGTATACTAATTATAAACTCTATATATATTATATGTAAACTTTAATTATTAACTGTATATGTTCTTGTTTTTGGTATTTTTTTCAGCATATCAATGTGATCTTTTATTACTTAAGGAAAAACGGGAAGTATTATCCTAATTTGGCAGTTAAGTTCACTACTACAGATGTTCTTTTTTATCAGAGATTGCAAAGTTTATATTCCACATTTTTTAAGAAGAAGAAGGATTTTTCTGTTGTAAAGTCTAGACATTTGGTTGCTGAATATGTTACTAGGCATTAGAAGCATTATAATACACCATGGATGGAAGTAGACCATGTGCTATTTTTGATTCATTTGACTGAACATTTTCGTTAGATATGGCTCATTTAAGCTTCAAGGATAGGAGGTTGTATGTTTATAATTCATTAAGAAGCCCACATTATAAAGAAGGTGTTAAATCTGTCATGGACGCATATAGTATCATTTTATCTCACTTTTTTCAAGTTGTTGGATTCTTTGATATTCGCAAGGACATTTATTTTAATGATGGCGCATATGCTGGAGAATCATTTACTGATCCATTTGAAGTTGTTTCTGTTGATAGGTTACCATCTCAAAGTGACAAGTATGTATATATATATAATTATAGTTTCATTTTTTTGTTATATCTGATAGTTCTCTTTTTTATTTTTTCAGTGATTCTAGTTGTAATACCCTAAAATCTAGTAGCTTAAATGTTGTACAGATGAATGAATAAAGTGAGAAAAAAATCTTTGATTGAAATAAAATTATAATGTGCCAAAGTAATAAACAAAAACTTTAAAGTATCTGAATTGAAAACTCTACAACTGTGAATCAAATCAATTAACTGTAAGTTATTAAATAATGAATTATATTTATATATAAACTATTAGAGAAACAAAATGACTTATTAGAGTGATAAAGAAATTATTCATATACAAAGAAGTAAAATTTATGTGTTACTAAAGTCATGGAAATGTAAATTTTAAAATACTTTAGCTATGTGAACCCGTATATATAAAAATCTTAGGGTATTATACTTGAAATATACTATAACTTAATTAATAATATCTTAATATAATAATATACATTAAAACCATATAAAATAAATTAAAATTTAAAATTAGAAGTGAAAACAATTTTAAAAAAATTAATTACAAGTGTAGATAACAAGTTATGGTGTAAAATGACTAAAAGGGCATTTGAGTTAATAAAAGAAATGTATAAGATCGAGGGGAAAAATGGATATTTCATTCACTTAATTCTCAGCCAATTTTCTGCCAAAATAATTAGGTGACACATCTATTTTGAATAGTAATAGGTGCTGGAAAATGTTGACTAAAAGATGATAGAAATTGTTTTGGTCTTATCTTTTTTTCTTTCTCTTTTCTTATTACTATCAAGAATACATCTTCTTTATCACGACCCTCTCTCATTTTCCAGCAGCTAAAAATCATTCCTAGGCTAGTTTCTTATGTTTAGAAGTGATCCAAAGTGAAAAATTAAATCAACAAAGTGATATAAAGGCAAAGAAGGCAAAAGAACTCCTAAAGGTAAGAATCTGAAAATTCTGAATCTGAATCTTTTATTTTGTTTTTCTAATTTTAAATCTATTATTTATTGAATCTGAGCTAAAAATTATCATTTTTAAATATTAATTAAGTATTTAGGATGTTAGAAATCGATTTGTATTGAAAGAAATTGAAAGGAATGAAGCTAAAAACCCTAACATTCAAATCTGTCTAAATATTACAGCTTGAATTCTCAATAAAATAGCTACTGTGTTTTATTTATTTTAACATGAAAACGAGCTTTAAAATTAATCAAAAATTATAGAAAGGTTTATTTGGATTTTTGGAAGGTGGTGGTAAAAGGCCAAGTTAAAATGATGAAGGAAGATAAGTGAGTAAATAAATAAACACAAGCTGCTCATTTTAATAGTCTGAATGAATACCATTGAGATTTTGCTGTTGTGTTTAAATTATTTACCTATATAAATAAACTCTATAAATTGTGAAAATTTACAGAGAGGTCATATATAATGTTGGAAATATACTGGTAAAATTTCAGGGCAAATTAATTTAAATAAATTAATATATAATTAAATGAATACAAACTACTCAAATGCTGGAATTTAGGTATTTTGTTGATATAGGACTGAATTGAGCATAATAAATATATTTGATTTGGTCATAAATATAAGCATATTATAGATGAATATAATCTCAAGTATGTGTATTTAATGTTCTCAAAAGTATAAATATTAATTTAATAAATAAGTAAATTAAATAATATAAAGAAACGAATGTACATTGTTATAGGCATATGACACATATTTGAACTTACTCTATTGTATAACCCTATTATAATATCATTTGCAAAATTTGAATTCATAATTATAAAATAAATTTTAGGACATATTAAGATATTAAAATAGGTTATAGGTTCCTAATAAATAATTAATACAAAAAAAATAAATGTGTGATTTATATGTGGATGTGAATGTAGGTCGGGTATTGCCATCAAATCAATCAATTATTATCAATAACTTAGAGGAATCAAATTTGCATATTCAAGGTGAGTTATAGTTTCCAACCCTTGCTTTGTCACTTTTGGAATTCTTTGATGAAAATTTAACCATTGTTGATATTTAAGCCATTTGATATCATTTATTGTTTGTGATTCTGAATTTGTGAATTGTGAAAACCAATGTGGCCTCTTGGCCTATGTGATCATACCAAGCCATTTGATTAGCCAATATGACAGAATTCCCAACTTGATGGGGGCTATACCATCAGGCTATGTGCACATAGAAGTTTGTGATTTATAAGGTAGAAGCTATCCTTATGTGAATGTGATGTGTGATAGCACTGGAATAATGATATATTTTCTTCAGTGTTATTGCTATGTGTTATCTGTCATATTATATAATTTGCTTTTGTGATTTTGGTCCAATTATTGTGGGCCTTTCTTGCTCATTAAATTTCATTGTTATACCTTTATTGTGCAGCCGCCTTATTTATTTATTATCCTTAAACCTTGAAATATCGTTATTGCATATTCTACCCTTGTAACACTGTAATTTCACTGAGTTGACGACTCACCCCCATCGTCTGTGGTTTCAGGTAGAGGTGACCCAGGACCATCAGCTTCTTGATTTCTTCTTCCAGCAAGAAGCTTGAGAATAATGTAATTAGTCAATACTATCATATGTAATTAAATAATAATGTTTGTGCTATACTCTAGTTGCTCCATAGTAATATTGTAAATAGCTTGGTAAATTATGGAAATAAACCATAATGTAATAAATAAAGAAAATATTTGTAAATAATATATAATATAAAATACATGTGTTATTATGAGTAAATAATAAAGTTTTAAAATAAAGTTATAATTTACTAGTGTAATAATTAATTTGTATAAATTCATAAACTAGTTGGGTTCTACGTGGTGTCTGGTGGCCTTAAGCCTACCTGGACCCTAGGACTGCCACACTTATAAAAATGGGGTGTGACAGAGGTGGTATCAGAGCTTAAGTTTATAATAATATATAGGTTAAAGGTTCGTAAGCATAAATGTGTAAGAATACTATGGAGCTTAGGATTATTCTGTCATGTCTTGTTTTCGTTGTTATCTAGATCTGCGTTAATTCGTGCCCTAATTAAATAATTCTTTTCTCTCTTATAGTTAGATATGGAAACTCGAAGAAGACCTAGGGCAATTAGATCTGAGGGAGTTGTTCCTTCTGAGGAATCAGTACAAAGAGTTGAGAATGTAAGGACTCCTCCCCCAAAACCACAGGTAGCTGAAGACAGAATAACTGGAATGATGGAAAGACTTGAACAATTACAGAAAAATTATGAGTTGATAATGGAAATGATGATGCAACAAAGACAACAACAACAACAACAACAACAGGCTCCTATCCCTGAATTCCATGTTCCTCCACCTCCACCACCACAGATGGAATCAAATGAAGAAAGAAAATTATTAGCTGGATTTTTGAAACTTTGTCCTCCAATCTATAAAGGGGAAGAAGATTCTACAGAGTTTTTAGAGGAAATGGAAGCAAAACTCAAATACTTCATTTTCCAGACAAGAAAGCAATTGAATTTGCAGGGTACTAAATGAGAGGTGATGCGAAGGAATGGTACAAGAGAGTTGTGGCTGGAATATTGAAAGAAAATGTTCTTTTGACTTGGGAGCAATTTGCAGAAATGGTATTGCAAGAGTTTTTACCTGAAAGTGTTAGGCAAGCCAAGGCTTTAGAGTTTGAGAGGTTAGTACAAACACCTGGTATGACAATATCTGAATATGCAAGACAGTTTAATCAATTGAGTAAGTATGTACCTGCTCTAGTACCAAATGAAGCAGCAAGAATACATCGATTCAGAAGAGGATTAGTTAATTCATTGTACATAATTTTGGCTGCTCATGATTATGATTCTTACTCTAAATTGGTGGACAAAGCAAGAATAATAGAAAATAGAGAGATGGAAGCCCGAGAACAGAAGAAGAAGGCTAGAAATGAATGCTTTATAAGACAGAGAGGCAAGGAAGAAGTAGGAACATCTAGCGCCAGGCGACAATCACAATCTATGCCACAAATCAACCTACCTAGAACTTCAATGGGACTTCCACCTATACCACTTACTGGAAGGTCATCTGGGACTATTACCCATGGATTTTTCAGTACTAATGTTCAGAGGCCTCCTATACATACTCCATGTCAGACTTGTGGGAAGAAGCATAGAGGCCAATGTTATAGGGAGACTAGGCCATGCTTTAAATATGGGCAAAAAGATCATATGATTAAAGATTGTCCTTTGATTGCAGTAGAAATAAGACCACAAACATCTTAGACCACCGTGTAGATGGAAAGGGTCATAGATCTAATGGATTTGGAAGAGGTTCTGGAAGAGGCAGTGTTACTGAAAGACCTGCAGTACAGTCACCATCTGGTAGGGGTAGAGGGAGAGTGTATACCTTATCACCTTAGGAGGCACAAGCATCAAATGCAGCTATTACAGGTATCATTTCCATTCAATCTGTTAAAGGAAGGGTGTTATTTGATTCAGGGGCAACTCATTCTTTTGTGTCTACCTATTTTGCTTCTAAATTGCATGTACCTTCTAAACTGCTTGATATACCTATCACTGTGTTTACTCCTTCAAAGGAAGAAATTGTTGTTAAAAATGTATACCCTTCTTGTGAGGTAGTGATTGATAATAAAATTTTGAGAGCTGATTTGATAGAATTACCAGTGTTAGAGTTTGATGTTATTTTGGGAATGGATTGGCTGTCTAAGTATTTGGCCACCTTAGATTGTAATGGTAAGAGAGTAATATTTCATAATTCATCAGGGGAAATTTTTGAATTTCAGGGGGATAGGAGTGAAGTGTTAAATAGTTTGATCTCAGCAATTAGTTCTAAAAGATTATTAAGAAAGGGATGTATAGGGTATTTGGCCCATGTCAGAGATACTAGTGTTTCATTCCCTAGTTTGGATCAAATACCTGCAGTACGAGAGTTTCCTGATGTATTCCCTGATGATCTGACCACTTTACCTCCAGAAAGGGAAATAGAGTTTAGTATAGATTTGCTACCTGATACAACACCTATTTCTATCCCTCCATATAGAATGGCTCCAACTGAGTTGAAGGAGTTGAAAGCACAATTGTAAGATCTTCTGGATAAAGGCTTCATTAGGCCTAGCAGTTCACCCTGGGGTGCACTAGTATTATTTGTTAAGAAAAAAGATGGTTCACTTCAAATGTATATAGACTACAGACAGTTGAATAGGGTGACTATAAAGAACAAATATCCTCTGCCTAGAATTGATGATTTGTTTGATCAATTACAAGGGGCAAGTTATTTTTCTAAGATAGATCTTCGCTATGGGTACCATCAATTGAGAATCAAGAAGGAAGATGTACCTAAAACTGCGTTTCGAACTAGATATGGCCATTATGAATTTTTGGTACTACCTTTCAGTCTCACTAATGCACCTGCAGCATTTATGGATCTGATGAATTGAGTTTTCAAGTCATACTTGGATAAATTTGTGGTTGTTTTTATAGATGATATACTGATTTATTCTAAGAGTCATACTGAACATGAAGAGCACTTAAGGATAGCATTGCAGACACTGAGGGAAAATCATTTTTTTGCTAAATTGTCTAAGTGTGAATTTTGGCAAGAGAAAATATCTTTCTTAGGACATGTGATCACCAGTGAAGGGTTACAAGTGGATCCTAAGAAAATTGAAGCAGTAGCTGATTGGCCTCAACCAACAAATATTGTAGAAATAAGGAGTTTTCTAGGATTGGCTGGTTATTATAGGAAATTTGTAAAAGACTTTTCTAAAATCGCTACACCAATTACTAGATTGCTTCATAAAGGGGTAAAGTTTGATTGGGATAGCAAATGTGAGGAAAGCTTCTGCAGATTGAAGGAATATTTAACGTCTGCACCTATTCTTGCACTACCAACTGAAGGAGGTAAATTTACAGTGTATTATGATGCATCTAGAGTGGGACTTGGCTGTGTTTTAATGCAGAATGATAGGGTGATTGCCTATGCCTCTAGACAACTGAGAAAGCATGAGGTTAATTATCCTACTCATGATTTGGAAATGGCTGCTGTTATATTTGCTCTGAAGATTTGGAGACACTACTTATATGGTGAGAAATGTGAGATTTTCACTGATCATAAAAGCCTCAAATACATCTTTCAATAGAAAGATCTAAATCTCAGGCAACGTAGATGGATGGAGCTACTTAAGAATTATGATAGTGAGATCTTATATCATCCCGGCAAAGCTAATGTAGTAGCAGATGCTTTAAGCAGGAAATCTGTGGGGAGTTTAGCACACATTCATGTAAGTCGACAACCATTAGTAAAAGAGGTTCAAAACTTATATGGCTTGGGGATACGATTTGATTTATCAGATAATGGAGCATTGATAGCCCAATTCACTGTCAAACCATTACTAATTGATCAAATTAAGACACTACAAAATGAAGATCCACAGTTGGTGAGAATAAAAGAAGACATTGCTACAGGCAAGACCTCTGACTTTATAATTGATGAAGGTGTATTAAAATGTGGCAATCGACTTTGTGTACCAGTAGTAGATGATCTAAAGAAACAGATAATGAAGGAGGCTCATTATGCAAACTACAATGCACATCCTGGAATTACCAAAATGTACCATGATTTGAAAGATGTTTATTGGTGGAATGGTATGAAGAAAGATTATACAGAATTTGTAGCAAGGTGTTTAACATGCCAACAGGTGAAATTTGAACATCAGAAACCATCTGGGCTATTACAATAGTTACCACTGCCAGAATGGAAATGGGAGAGGATTACTATGGATTTTGTGGTTGGATTACATAGAACATCTACATGATATGATTCTATATGGGTGATTGTTGATAGGTTGACGAAATCTGCTCATTTTCTTCTTGTGAAAACCACCTATTCTGTGTCCCAATATGCACAATTATACTTAGATAAGATAATAAGTTTACAAGGAGTGCCTATTTCCATAATTTCTGACAGGGGAACACAATTCACCTCCAGATTCTGGCAGAAGTTACAAGAGGCATTGTGAACAAAGTTAGATTTCAGCACTGCATTTCATCATCAAACAGATGGGCAAACAGAAAGAACTATTCAAACCTTAGAAGATATATTGAGATTGTGCATTTTGGATTTTGGAGGTACTTGGGACAAGCATTTGCCATTGATTGAATTTGCCTATAATAATAGTTACCATTCAACCATACAGATGGCACCCTATGAAGCATTATATGGAAGGAAGTGCAGATCCCCTATATGTTGGAATGAAATTAGTGAAAGACATATAGAAGGCCCAGAACTTATTCAAGAAACAATAGAGAAAGTACCATTAATTCAAGAACATTTGAAGATAGCTTTTAGCTGCCAGAAGAGCTATGCAGATCCTAAAAGAAAAGATGTTCAATTTAGTATTGGTGAGCATGTATTTCTGAAAGTGTCACCAATGAAGGGAGTCATAAGATTTGGTAAGAAAAGAAAGCTCTCACCAAGGTACATTGGTCCATTTGAGATCATAGAAAGAGTGGGATTAGTATCATACCATTTGGCACTACCACCCAATATGGAACTAGTGCATCCAGTGTTCCATATTTCGATGCTTCGAAAATATATTTCTGATCCATCCCACGTTTTACAAGCTTCACCGGTAGACTTGCAGCAAGATTTGACCTATCAGGAAGTAACAGTAGCTATAGTTGATAAGCAAGTTAAAAGACTTAGAAATAAGAATATTCCTATGGTAAAAGTTTTGTGGCAAAGTCAATCAGTAGAAGAATATACTTGAGAAACTGAGTCTGAGATGTTAGATAGATATCCTCAACTTTTTAGTGGGTGATTACTTTAAAAAAATTCGATGACGAATTTTAATTAGGGGGAGAGAATGTAATGCCCTAAAATCTAGTAGCTTAAATGTTGTACAGATGAATGAATAAAGTGAGAAAAAAACCTTTGATTGAAATAAAATTATAATGTGCCAAAGTAATAAATAAAAACTTTAAAGTATCTGAATTGAAAACTCTACAACCGTGAATCAAATCAATTAACTGTAAGTTATTAAATAATTAATTATATTTATATATAAACTATTAGAGAAGCAAAATAACCTATTAGAGTGATAAAGAAATCATTCATATACAAAGAAGTAAAATTTATGTGTTACTAAAGTCATGGAAATGTAAATTTTAAAATACTTTAGCTATGTGAACCCATATGTATAAAAATCTTAGGGTATTATACTTGAAATATACTATAACTTAATTAATAATATCTTAATATAATAATATACATTAAAACCATATAAGATAAATTAAAATTTAAAATTAGAAGTGAAAACAATTTTAAAGAAATTAATTACAAGTGTAGATAACAAGTTATGGTGTAAAATGACTAAAAAGGCATTTGAGTTAATAAAAGAAATGTATAAGATCGAGGGGCAAAATGGACATTTCACTCACTTAATTCTCAACCAATTTTCTGCCAAAATAAGTGGGTGACTCATCTATTTTGAATAGTAATAGGTGCTGGAAAATGTTGACTAAAAGATGAGAAATTGTTTTGGTCTTATCTTTTCTTCTTTCTCTTTTCTTATTACTATCAAGAATACCTCTTCTTTATCACGACCCTCTCTCATTTTCCAGCAGCTAAAAATCATTCCTAGGCTAGTTTCTTATGTTTAGAAGTGATCCAAAGTGAAAAATTAAATCAACAAAGTGATATAAAGGCAAAGAAGGCAAAAGAACTCCTAAAGGTAGGAATCTGAAAATTCTGAATCTTAATATTTTATTTTATTTTTCTAATTTTAAATCTATTATTTATTGAATCTGAGCTAAAAATTATCATTTTTACATTTTAATTAAGTATTTAGGATGTTAGAAATCGATTTGTATTGAAAGAAATTGAAAGGAATAAAGCTAAAAACCCTAACACTCAAATTTGTCTAAATATTACAGGTTGAATTCTCAATAAATTAGCTACTGTGTTTTATTTATTTTAACATGAAAAGGAGCTTTAAAATTAATCAAAAATTACAAAAAGTTTTATTTGGATTTTGGGAAGGTGGTCGTAAAAGGCCAAGTCAAAATGATGAAGGAAGATGAGTGAATAAATAAATAAACACAAGCTGCTCATTTTAATAGTCTGAGTGAATACCATTGAGATTTTGCTGCTGTGTTTAAATTATTTACCTATATAAATAAACTCTATAAATTGTGAAAATTTACAGAGAGGTCATATATAATGTTGGAAATATACTGGTAAGATTTTAGGGCAAATTAATTTAAATAAATTAATATATAATTAAATGAATACAAACTACTTAATTGCTGGAATTTAGGTATTTTGTTGATGTATGACTGAATTGAGCATAATAAAATATATTTGATTTGGTCATAAATATAAGCATATTATAGATGAATATAATCTCTAGTATGTGTATTTAATGTTCTCAATAAGTATAAATATTAATTTAATAAATAAGTAAATTAAATAATATAAAGAAACCAATGCACATTGTTATAGGCATATGACACATATTTGAACTTACTCTATTGTATAACCCTATTATAATATCATTTGTAAAATTTGAATTCATAATTATAAAATAAATTTTAGGACATATTAAGATATTAAAACAGGGCATAGGTTCCTAATAAATAATTAAGACAAAAAAATGATAAATTAAACAAAATAAACCTAAATGTGTGATTTATATGTGGATGTGAATGTAGGTCGGGTATTGCCATCAAATCAATCAATTATTATCAATAACTTAGAGGAATCAAATTTGCATATTCAATGTGAGTTATAGTGTCCAATCCTTGCTTTGTCACTTTTGGAATTCTTTGATGAAAATTTAACCATTGTTGATATTTAAGCCATTTGATATCATTTATTGTTTGTGATTATGTATTTGTGAATTGTGAAAACCAATGTGGCCTCTTGGCCTATGTGATCATACCAAGCCATTTGATTAGCCAATATGACAGAATTTTCAACTTGATGGGGGCTATACCATCAGGCTATGTGCACATAGAAGTTTATAATTTGTAGGGTAGAAGCTACCCTTATGTGAATGTGATGTGTGATAGTACTGGAATAATGATATATTTTCTTCAGTGTTATTGCTATGTGTTATCTGTCATATTATATAATTTGCTTTTGTGATTTTGGTCCAATTATTGTGGGCCTTTCTTGTGCATTAAATTTCATTGTTATACCTTTATTGTGCAGCCGCCTTATTTATTTATTATCCTTGAACCTTGAAATATTGTTATTGCATATTCTACCCTTGTAACACTGTAATTTCACTGAGTTGACGACTCACCCCATCGTCTGTGGTTTCAGGTAGAGGTGACCCAGGACCATCAGCTTCTTGATTTCTTCTTCCAGCAAGAAGCTTGAGAATAATGTAATTAGTCAATACTATCATATGTAATTAAATAATAATGTTTGTGCTATATTATAGTTGCTCCATAGTAATATTATAAATAGCTTGGTAAATTATGGAAATAAACCATAATGTAATAAATAAAGAAAATATTTGTAAATAATATATAATATAAAAATACATGTGTTATTATGAGTAAATAATAAAGTTTTAAAATAAAGTTATAATTTACTAGTGTAATAATTAATTTGTATAAATTCATAAACTAGTTGGGTTCTACGTGGTGTCTGGTGGCCTTAAGCCTACCTGGACCCTAGAACCGTCTCACTTCTAAAAATGGGGTGTGACAGTAGTATTTTTGTTGCTTCATTTGTTGAGTACTTCATTTTTAATATAAAGATCCCATTTCGTAACTTTGTTGTGGATTTGCATAGAAATAGGCTTTGTCCATTGCTATATAATCATGCAAAGAAGAAGCAAATGAACAGTTATAAAAGTGATTCTGAAGAAAGCGGGAGGATGCCGAAAGGTGATAAATATAAGAAGAAAAAGAAAAGGTAAACATTTTTTGTAATGTTTTTTTATCTTTTATATTTCTAAGACAGAGGACATGTTTTTCATTTTTTCAAGGACAAAGATTATGTTTTTGTATATTTTCTATTTTTATATACAAAAATTGAGTTATTTGTGCTTTATTAATGATATTTGAGTAATAATGTAAAGAGTAGTTTCAATATCTATTTCTTATATTTTAGATGTAATTATTCTTATATTAGAAATAAAAGTCTAGATTTTTTTGATGAAATATGTTTATATAAAAAGCTTTTTATAAACTTATTATAAACTCAATATAAACTTATTATAAACTCAATGTAAACTTATCATAAACTCTTTTTAAACTTATTATAAAGAAATTTTTCTTCATTTTTTTTAAAAGCTTAATGTAAACCTGCTATAAACTCATTATAAACCCAATGCAAACTTATCATAAACTCTTTATAAACTTATAGTAAATTTGTCTAGAAGTTCAATATAAATTTGTTATAAACTGAATGTAATCTTATCATAAACTCTAATTTTCATAAGCTCAATGTAAACTTGTTACTCATTATAAACTGAATGTATGCTTATCATAAATTCTTTAGTAAATTTGTCAGAAGCTCAATATAAACTTGTTATAAACTCGTTATAAACTGAATGTAAGTTTATCATAAACTCTAATTTTTCTAAAAGCTCAATGTAAACTTGTTTTAAACTCAATATAAACTTATTATAAACAGAATGTAATCTTATCATAAACTTTTTATAAACTTATTATATAATTCTATTTTTTAAGTTGGATTGGCAATAAGATTAAAACATTAAAGAAAGTAAAAATACTAATTTATCTAAAATTCTTTTTAATATATTATATTTTTTCTATTTTAAATTATTTTTTAATATAAAGAATTTATATTCTAATTAAGATAGCTATCAAATTTATATAGAAAAAAAAAAGAATACTTTATTTATAATTTTAAAATTGATAATAGCTATGTTGGAATAACAACATATGACAAAATGAATCATTGAATCATTGTAGAAAAAATGAAAAAAATCATTAATTCTTTCTTGTGTTTATATATGTATCATTGTAGGAAAAAAAAAAGTAATCAATTCTTTGTAATGTTTCTATATTTTTTCCTATTTTGTTCTTTTTCTCCACATCTGTCACACTTTATTTGAATTTTCTTTTCCCATGTTGTTTTAATTCTTCTTTTTCTTGGTCTTCCGGATTTTGTCCTTCCTTGAGGGGGTAATAAAATAATTTCCTTCACTTCATTTGGGATGCTTCATATACTATCATTCTCTACCGGATATACAAAAGTATTACTTCCTTTGTATAATTTTTTGAGCAAAAATCATGAGGATTGATGTGTAAGTGATTGATTGCAGCCAATGCATGTATACATGGAATTTCATCAATTTGAAATTTTGTGCAAGTGCACTTTCTTTCAATTAAGTTAACAAAATGTTCTTTTCCATATTCAAGGATATTGAACATGATGCTTTCATTTGCAAAATATTACAATATTAGAAAATCTAAGCATTGGATAATGAATCTGCAACTTAATTATAATAAACCCAAAATATATTGAATATAAACCATTTATAAACTGTGTAACACCCATGGATTTTAAATACTATTAAATAATTAATTTGGAGGGTAATTAGTATATTGGAAGAGGGAAATACAAGGTATTCACATGATATATATAAGATATATACATATTGTACACTTGATGTATACATTAAATATACATTATACATACATATACATAAAAATATATATGACATATAAATAAAGTATAAAGGAAATATATATATGAATAATTATGGATGGGAAGATGATAATTAAATAAATAAAAGGAAAAAGAAAAGGAAAGTCAAAAGAAGAAAGAAATATATGGTTGATATTAAAAGTAAATTAATTAATTAATTAACTAATTATATATATATATATATATTCATGGATGGGAAAATTAGAAGAAACAAAAGAGAGCCATCTTCTTCCTTCTTTGGTTAGGCTTCATATGCTTCAAATTACTTAAGGAATTCAAGGGTTTAAGGTGATCTTTGAAGGTTTATTAAGAAATAAGTAAGTATTCTTTAATTTTAATTGGTTTTCTTTGATTTTCATGGTTATGTAAAATTAGTCTAGGGAGAGAAAGTTGATATAAATGATTAAAATTGATAGTAATTGAGTTAAAATAATGAATATGTGATGATTTGTTGAGATGAGTATAATTGATGAATTTAGGGTTATGAAAAAATTATGTAAAAATTAGGGTTTTAATGTGGGTGATTTTAATTATTGAAATTAGATGATATAATGTTGCTTTAATATATATATATATATATATATATGATTATTTCATGGTTGAAAATTGAATATGGTGAAATTTGAATAAAGTTAGGGTTTATGTGTATATTATGTGAAATTAGAATTTTTGTAGGTGATATTTATAATTATTGAATTGAATTGTTTTGATGTTGTTTTGATATATAAGTAATGATTTCATAATTAAATGTTGGAAATAAATTGGGAAGATTGAAGTTTGAGAAAAGTACTGAAGGGTGAAAATAGGATTTGTTAAGATTTTAGTAGAAAATATGTAAATAATGGAAGTTTGAAAGTAATTAAGCATGAAAATGATTTTAAATGAATAATATTATTTACAATTTGGTTTGTATATATTTAGGTCAAGATAGCCCTAAAGGTGATATTTAGGGTTTGGTGGTGAAAGTCACATTGTGAATGTGACTCATAGATATGTAATGTGATTATAAATTGGTAATGAAAATGTGAAAATGTGTTTAAATGTGTAATGTGAAAATAGTTGAGAAAGGTTGGTGTTGACTTTATCAAGTTAGGTTACCAATAGTATGTCGTGTTGATTGTTGTGCCTTTAGGCGAGACACACTAGTGTCGAGCACATCTTTACTGAGAAGACGGCCTTTGGGCGATGGTAGATACTTTGTCTCTAGTATTAATAGAGGGCAGTCTTCAAGTGATATATTTGATACTTTGCCCTCGGTATTGAGGGGAAGTGACCTTCGGGTGATATTTGACACTTGCCTCCGGTATTGATAGGGGACAGCCTACGGGTGATATGTGATACTGTGTCCCTGGTGCAGACCTTTGGGTCACTTTAAATCTAATGCTGGGCCCAGTGTATGTGTATGTGTGTGATTATGACTTATTAGTAAGTAGTATGAGTTGTAGAGATGTTATGTCTTTTGGGTTTATGAAACAAAAAGTATTTGTGGAGTGTATCTTTTATAATTGATTAAAATGTACGGTGTTTAGTGGGTGGCATAATATGATATATGCCATCAGAATTTAGTTGAGGCTAACATTGCAACTGTGACATGTTGGTAGATATTATTAGTTGATGAGGATTTGTTTAAATAATGCATTTCATATTATGAAACTAAATATTTTGATTAATTGTTTATTGTTATTAAAATATATACCACTAAGCTATTTACTTAGCGCGGTTAAATGTATCGCACAGGTGAAAGATTTATGAATTAGAGTGGACCAGATAGAGATTGAGATTTAAAGTTGAGTTTTGCTATAAGACCAACCGTGCCAGGATTGCATTCATGTATAGTTTTACTATAATGTACTTCGACTTTGTAAATTTTAGACAAACCATATGTCTATAAAATTATTTTGGGAATGTTATATATGTATATATATAAATAATTATGATGAGAATTATGTTGGATATAAACTTTTATATGTGAATTAATGAAGTGGTAAATTGGAGGATTGGTTCGTAAACATTATTTTTGGGAGCGTAATTATTTTGTGGAGGTTGTGTGTTTATTGATTTTGAGATTTATTAAATTTACAGACAAAACTCTGATAAAATTTTCTCAGAAATTTTCTCTTATAGATTTATTTTATTATATTTTAACTATTAATATATTTGAAGAAAAGTGATTTTACAATGAATTATCATATCACTCTTCTATTTTATATATGTACTCTATGTATACATGGTATATATATTGTACGTATATAGGGCATAAAGGTGTACAAACTGACTTGCAGAAAACCGGCATGCAACCTCTTTACAATGAATTTGTAATAAATGAATTATATTCTAAATATAACAATTTTATATTTAAATTACCTGTAACTTCTTTGAATCTATAAAATTTTTTGCAATATATCTTCTTACTTTTTTACGAGATGTGTGAATGTATATAGTGCATCACTCCTATTCTGTAAACTCCATTCTTCTATCAAGCTACACAAGTGCTCAACAAGTTGACAAATAGGTAATCCCGAGCTACATAGCTGGCAGAATTTAATGATTTTGCTGTATTTGATGTCATTGTTGTGTACCTATTATTGATTGAGTGCACTCTTGCTTATTTATAAAATCCTATTTTTGTCAAATAGGCTCTCATTTGGATATCAACTTTGTCTTGCTCTCCCATATGATATTCAAAATCAGATATAGTGTAAGCTTTTGCTGCTCCAAGGAATGAGTCTCTTATAGATTTTGGATTCTTTTTAAATTTTGATTTTATATTGTTCAACAAATGGTAGATACATATCCCATGACTTGCTTCTGGATAAACCATTATTATTGCTCTTTCAATGCTTTCATGTCTTTCTAAGACAATGGAGATTCCTTCCCTTGTGCCATATGTTTCTCTAAACTTTTTGAAAAATCATTCCCATGAAGAAATATTTTTTGAATCCACTATAAAGTTTGCAAGTGGAAAAATTTTATCTGCTACATTTTGGGTTGCTACTGAGATCAATGTTCCTCCATAATTTGATTTCAAAAAATTTCATCAACTACAATTGTCTATCTGCAGTGCTACCACCCCTTTATTAATGTGTTTAATGCTATGAATAAATAGAGAAATTCATTTTTTTTCATTTTTTTTTCCAGCTTAACAACACTTGATTAGATTTTTGCAACATATATAAGTAACTTGGTAGTGAAATATATGATTGTGATGGATTAGCTTTTAGATTTTCCAATGCTATCTCTTTTGACCTCCATGCTTTTTCGGTAGCTAATGTTTACTAAAAAATCTTGCTGTATATCTCTTATAATATCTGCTGGTGTGTAAACTATTTTGATGTTTAAGTATTTGCTCTTGACATATTTTGCAATCACCTTTGAAGTAGCTTGTCTTTTCTCACTCAATCTTATTTGCAACGTGCATGTGTGTACATTTGTCATTTTTCTAATCAGTAACATGCTTGTTTTCCCTCTTCTTGAAGCCTTTATAAACCATTTGCAATCATCATCAACACATTTTATGAAATAGTTGATTGGGCAAGACTTTATTACCTTTGTACTGGAAGTTGTAATTTATTGTATAGAAACTCAATGTTGAAGTTAGAGTATTTTTGTCTTTGTACGTTTGTCCCAGCTGGATTTCGATGTTCATATCATTACTTATAACTAATGTTTCCTCTGCTTTTTTTCCCATGCTTACTTCTGTAATGTTGTTAATTCTTCAACAGTATTTACGCTCAATAATTTTGTATATGCCATTGAATCATAATCTAGTTCTTCATGATATGCAATTGTAAATTATTTGTTGTTGAGCTTGTTAAAGGTGCTTCTGCTAATTGAATTCCATTCTCAATGACTGATATGCACAAGGGATAAGTTGTATAATTACTTTCTTTGCTTCTAAGATCCAAATAGAATAACAAACTACTGTCATATTCAATTTTTAGTGCAAGATACCCTTTTTGTAGTTAATATTTTCCATCTAAAATGATGCATTGTGAGTTTATATTCAACTCATTTCTTAACTTTCCTATTAGGTCTAAGAAGTTACATGTGGGTGAGATCAATATACCTTTAATTTGAAAATTGACAAAATTGTCTTCATTATTCCAATGCTCATTGAACTGAACCAATACTGGTATTATAGTCATCACTGTAATTAGAATTTTTTTTTTTTAAAAAAAGTTAGAATATATCAGTTCAATAAATTAGGTTGTAATGAAATTGATTTGTTTTTCTGAAATCAAATTGCAGTTGCTAAAAATTGGGGAAATCAATTTGTTTAATGTATATAGATTATAAAATAATGCAAATTCATTTTGACTTTTCTTTGTATTTCAAAGAAGAAACATGAATTGATAAAATTTTAAATTTTTAGAATATATATTTGCAATTTGATTGAAGAGAGAAGTAGTTTGTTTTAATTTACCTAGGTTTTTTTTTTTATTTCATTTAGTTGAATTCGAAGATTTGATTTTCTTCTAATTTACTACTTTATTATTTCTGTGTTTGGAATAGTTGAGTTTCTCAGATTTACTTTTCTTTGTTTCTTTATATTTAGAGGAGCTGCTTTTCCTTTTTCTTTATATTTTAGATTAATTAATTAAAAAAGTTGGTATTTTGATAATAGTATCTAGGGAATAGTATTTTAGTAAAAGTAATAGTTTTTTTTTAGTTATTTAGGCATTTGACAATAATACAAGAAAAAATAAAAAAAATAATTTTAAATTTACCATATTTATAAATTATTTATCAAACTACTAGAATTTTTAAAATATTTACTAAAATATCAGATTTTTATTAGTTTATATTGAGTTTATAATAAATTTATTACAATTTTATTATAACTTTATAAATTTTATATAATTTATAATAAGTTTATAATAAAATGACTAAAATACTTTTGATAAAAAAGTGAAAATTTTAGAACTTTTGATAAAAATACAATAAAAATTAAAAATAATTTTAAATTTATCATATTTATAAAATATTTATCAAAATATCAGAATTTATAAAATATTTACTAAAATACCAGATTTTTATTAGTCTACAAAGAGTCTACAATGAGTCTATAATGAGTTTATCATTAGTTTATAAATTTTACAAGTTTATAAAGAGTTTATAATGAGTTTATAAATTTTATAAGTTTATAAAGAGTATATAATGAATTTATAAATTTTATAAGTTTATAATAAGTTTATAATAAAATAATTAAAATACCTTAATAAAAAGTAAAATTTTAAAAAATTCGATGGAGGTATCATTTTTCCAAAATTTTAAAAAAATTGGTGACGGGTGCCATTTGTCAAAAGCCCTTGAACCTTAGTGATTAAACTTGAGGCCTGGCCCAAGCGGCTAATTAATACAGTAGAATCTGGTTGGGTTAAGCCGGGCTGGGCTGCTCGGTTTCTGGGCCTCATGAACAGCCATGACAGTAGCTTCAGTTGGTATTCGCCTCCATGTCCTAGCTCAAGTGGCCACTGTTATTTGGGCGACATCTCTCTGCCTGCTGTCTTGCGAGCTTCAAATCTGAAAATTGAGCCTTTATCGGTGTATCTGCTCGAGTCTGATAACGATGAGTTCGGAAAATTTTGAATTTGATGCGTTAAATGGGTCTTTGGGAAATCTCAAAATAGACGATTCATCTTCATCTTCTGCCCAACACCAACCGGCGAGTACTGCTGGCGGCGATGTCGGCGGACTGCAGGTCATGTGCTTCACCGAAATTGTCGATGACGTTATCCTTCATTTCCAAAGCATCCGCTTTCCCAAACAAGTATTCCTTTTTTACTTTACTATTACAATTTCCTTTACATCAATCTTGTATTGTTTTAAATTCACAAAATTTTGAAACTCTTAAAGATCTATGCATGGATTAGCTGCAATTCTGCTAAGTTCGGTCACTTGTATGCGGCTTCCCCCACCCGACCTGTACGTTAATTTATCTTGGTTATTAATCTACTGGGTGCTGTTTGTTGGTTTGTTTGTTCCTTTTTAATTTGTTGTTTTCTATTTGTTTGATGGTTTGCTGCAGAGTAATGCCGTGAGCGTTACTTGTTTGCTTGGAGGAGTTTCTGATAATACGGGTTCTGGCATTGCTCGTCGATTAGGTACGACTGTGAATTTGATTGTATGATTATGGGATTTGTTCTTTTGTGTTTTCATTTGATGAGACAATTCATGTTTGTTTTTTACAGTGTTAAAGACTGGCCTCAATGTAATCTTGGCTTGTAATATTCCTAAGAACAACCCCATGCTTGAGGTTCAAACTTTTTCTCTCTTTGCACACATCTACATAGCTTTTAACTCTTTTGCACCTTACCCTTTAGAGTGATAATACTAGCAAACTACGTAATTAATGTGGTTTATTAGGAGAAGCATTCTTGTAACTTTTTGCTAAATGTTAGGTTAATAAGTTTTTCATGGGTTTTTAATTTTAATAGATTTTTTTTGGGGGTTAAATTGGCATTATCACTTGATGGAGGAATAGTTTTACTTTGGTAATTAATGGAAGTCTCACTATCACTCATATGCATCCGTTAGCTTATCAGAAATTCTGGTTATTGATTTTCTTTCCTCCTTTTCTTCTGTTGTTAGGCTAATGCGGAGAGAAGATTGGTAGAGAGGCTAGTATATTTGCGGTATGCAAAGCCAAAATATGAAGGATTATCTTCATAGCCGAGAGCTGGAAGGATCCTGCAATGTGATGAAGTGCATGTCTCTACTTGGAGTGGTTCATGTTACACAATTTATCAATGTGATAGCTTAGTCAAATCTACAGATGAATTCAGGCTGCTCTGATGGATGAAGTTTGTTGATGCTTCAAAGTTTTGTTACTTATTTGGATGTTTTGATAAACACCAGTAGGCCATAGGATAAGTAATACAATTCTTTTAGGGTTGTGGATTAGTTAACTCAGTTGGGTGATGTCTATATTTGATTATGTTGTAGGATTTTAGCCTTGAGAATTGTTGGCTCAGGCTATCCTGTGTTTTGTTCCCCATGTTGCAATATAAATGTATGGAATAGAAACTTTATCAAAATTTAGCGAGCTTTCGCCATTTGTTAGGCTCTTGGTCTTTTTGACTTTCATATGGTTTCATCTTGTTGCTTTCCTGTTCATAGCTACTGTACATGATTGACTTTATAAAATGTTGTTATTAGCATACAATTGAAAGTTGTGCTTTGGACCTAATAGTGGCTCCTGAAGCAGTTTTCACTTTTAATTTTTGGTTAATAATTTGAGCTATTAATTACTAAATGTTCTGAGATTGATTTATCCATACAATTAAGCATGGGACTTGGGACAATGCTTACTTAAGTGACAATGTCATGCTTTCAGTTTGAGATGCATTCATTCGCCAGAAGTTATTCCTGAATGACATATTTTGATTTTAGAAGATTGCATGTTCTGCAAGGGCATGCACATGATTTATTCTCCAAGCCTCAAGGGATTCTATTTCAAAAATTGTTCTTCAAGCAAAGGATCCGAAAAACATTCAAGTTTGGAATAATAACTCTTATTACAAATAGGAATTAGTGTCAGTATTTTATTGTTTTCAACTTTATCTGCATACTTTTTGGTGAATTTGGGTCATGGCTAACGTTGTCGGTGTTTCTAGTGCCCAAGATGGTATGCACCTTCTCTCTCTCTCTCTCTCCATTAATATTTTCTCTATGATGAAGTTCTACTTTACCCAAAACAAAATGGTTTGTCTTACCTTTTATTAGTTCTGGTCTCTAAGTCCATTGATCAAATTTAATTCACCAAAAAGCTTTTCATCCAACTGCCAAACTTATTCTCCTTTTATGCAAGCAAAGATTCATAAAAGCATGTAAACTAATATGAACGCTGATGTTAATTGTTATCATATAGGAGTTGTAACATCAGATGCACCACCAACCCATTACACGGTCAAGATCCAGTTATTCTCTTTACTTGCAGTGGAGAAATATGAATCAGGGGTTTTTGAAGCTGGAGGCTACAAATGGTGCTTTTCTTTACCTGCAAATCTTCTGTAATTGTATGAATAGAAATTTATATGTGACAATCATGTTTTATTGGACAATAGTCGTAGCACCACGAATGTTTTCATCCTTCTTTTTTCTGGTTGATAAATTAGGCCATTTGATTTCTTGCAGGAAATTAATCCTCTACCCAAAGGGAAACAAGAGCAAGAATGTGACAGAGCACCTCTCTCTCTACCTAGCAATGGCAGACACAAATTCTCTTCGACTTGGTTGGGAGGTTCATGCAGTTTTTCGCTTGTTTTTGCTTGACCAGAACTGGGACAACTACCTGACAATTCCAGGCAATTTTTTTCTCTGTATCATTACTTGGCAATGGACTTCTATCAGTTAATAGTTTTAACTTTGGAATTTCCAAACTTGAATTTTTCAGGAAGAGAATGCCGGTTTTATGGATTGAGGCTTGAATGGGGTATTGATCAATTCATTCCGCTTGCAACATTTAAAGATCCTATGAATGGCTACCTTGTGGATGACAGCTGTGTGTTTGGAGCGGAGGTCTTTGTTCGAAGGGAAAGCAGCAGAGGGAAAGGGGAGTGCTTATCAATGATAAAGGCAGTTGCTCCTTTGAAGAATTTTTGGAGGATTGATAACTTCTCAAAGTTGGATTCAGAATTTAAAGAATCAAAAACATTCTTTGTGGGCGAGCAAAAATGGTAGCTGATACACACATATACATACACATTTATATATAACCTTACCCAAAGATACTTGATACAAGTAGTAATTTTATGGGAACTTTCCATATTGGCAAATGGATGCATGAACTTTCAATTTTTGGCAATTTGTATCACTAGTCAAGTCTCTGGTCAAATTGAAATTTTAAATCCTATGTGACAATCAGATTTTTAAAATTTTCTAAACTGGATTTGCTACTTATTTAATAGCTGTTTAAGATTTTGTGTTTTATCAAATTTTTTTCCTTGCATATATTTTTACACAGGTCATTTAAAAATCTAGTTTCCAAGTATGATGTAAAGCGTCAATTGAGCCAGACTTTTCTGGTGACGGAAATTGCCAAAAATTGAAAGTTCATTCATTGATTTGCCAAAATTGGAAGATAGCAAATTTGGTTAAAATTTCAAGTATTTGACCTTTTAATCTAAGTTTTGAAGTTTTTAGATATACTTGTCCTTAAGATTGCTTTTCTGTTTTCCGCATTCTCAAGACCAGAAATATATATATATATATATGTATATATATATTACTGAGGTGGAAAAGGGAAAGAAGCTGCACTGCTCCATTATCATTAAAACAGAGGTTCCTGTATTGTTTGTTTGTTTCAGGAAGATAATGATGTATCCTAAAGGAAAAGGCCTCGGATCTGGAACTCATCTTTCCCTGTACTTGGCCTTAGATTTGACAACCATTAGTCCTGGTTCTAAAATATTGTCAGAATTCACTTTACGCATCCTGGATCAAAGCGGCAGAGGCTTTCACCTATCTGGCAAAGGTACTTGCCGAAGTTTGATGTTTCTTTACTCATTAAATATTCATGCATAATCTATGTTTAACAGACAGAAATTGAGCTAAGTTGAGTTGATGCATTGTTTAACTCAAGCTTGACTCCATTAGGAAACTCAAGGCTTGAAGTTTGATTCAAGTCAAATGAAAACTTGAAATCTCGACTCAAATAAGTATTCAAAATACTCGAGTGTGACTAGATTTAACTTGAATATCATTAAAAAAAATTAGTTATTTTATTTATTAATTTTAAAATAAAACTTAAATATGGGCTCAATGCCTCAATCTAGATCTCAACGTCGAGTTCCAAAATGATATCAATACTCTATCAGCTCTCTAGCCACTTAAATCAATATTATAATATTTGAAATTAGTTTCACTTGTTACTCAAATTCGAGCTCAACTCAACTTAAATTGTCTGGAATTGATTATTATACTACTTGAACTCGATTTGATTTGTTACTCGAATTATTCGAATTTGAGCTCAACTTGACCAAGATTGAGTATTTTAACAAGTGAAACCTGAGTAGTTTAACTTATTTACTGCCTTAATTTAACCTTTCTATGGTGAAATCCGAGCAAAGATTTTATGGATCTTCGCACTTGTGAAAATGCTTATATATCCCTATTTCACTTTCATTAAGAAAAAGGGGTGTTCAGGTTTAACCTTTTCTATTATTGTTTTTTTTTTTAAAAAAAAAATCTTGCAGTTAATTACTGGTTTAGTGCCTCAAGCTCAGAAGCTGGATGGTCAAGATTCATTTCACTTCGTCAATTTGAGCAGCCAGGCAGTGGCTATCTGGTTAAGGACATTTGCTCCGTTGAAGCGGAGGTTGCAGTACTTGGAATCTCTGATGTCTTCTAAGGAGGCTTTTATTTTTTTTTATTTTTTCTCACAATAAACTTCTACCACATCTGAAGAAAAAGCCTTTGCAAATGTATTTTCATTATTGATCCTTTAAAGCGTTGTAATATTAATGTTAAAAGAAATTTCATGTTTATACTGCCTAATAAAGTAATAATCCTTATTTTATGCGTTATTTCTTTTCTAATTATAATAATTTTCATGCTGTACAAATAAATCAAACAATAAAATAATTTATTAAAAAATTAAAATTTCTTTCCTGCAAGTTTCATCTTTAAAATTCCCTTATTGATATCATGGCTGTATTATAAATCAACATAACGATGTTGTATAGTCATTCAACATTATTTAGTAATATATGATATAATATAGTATTGTATGGTATGATATTATAAGTATTATTTATAAAAATTATATGGTATAATATAATTAAAAAAATATTCTTACTTGATTTGATAATTAATAAATTATTTGTCGTGTATAACTTATTTCTTTTTAAGAAGGCCAAGAACATAAAGTGTGTAGACTCTTGAAGTCATTATATGGACTTGAACAGTTTTTTAGACACTGGTATATTTGATTTCATAACGCAATAGTGTAATGATCGATGAAGATCACTGTGTATACATGAAAAGATATGATGAGCAACCTTATTTGTGATCTGTGGATATTTGCGTATGTCAGCCTATGAAACCCTACATGCTCTGGATGAGGCATCAGTCTTGACCTTATCTCCTGATCTTTAACGGTCATGTTGGCATGTTAGGAAACAATGGTCAGCAGAGGAATTGTCAATTCAAAATTTGTCAAGTCATATTTTTCGTAAATGTTAATTTACAGGATCTAATGCCTTCCAGTGAAAAAACATAATGAGATAGTAACATGCTTGATGACAGTATTGTTTTGGCTATGTATAACTATGAAATACTTTCATGGATCCAATGTCCACTATTTCTGAATGCAAATTTCCTTTGTATTATTTAACTGAGAAGCATAATTGAGGGCGATCCTGAAGAATTAAGACTTGCTTTTGCTTCCATACTTTGATTTCTCATTTACAGTAGCCCACTTCATATTTCCATTATGTGGAAAATGATGTATTCTATTGAGTGTTGACTATGACATGATACCTCTTTCATTTTAATGTCAGGATATTTGGCCCTGATAAAGGTTACAGAAAGTTGAAGGCCCTGTAGAATAGCAGAGTTGAAGAAGACAACGAGCAAATGTAATGATAGAGAAGAAGCTTGCCACCATTATATGATTTTAATGCCAACTTTCCATGTGAACCTGTAAGTCACACTGGCGACATTGGAATCGTGATCACACAATCCCTTGACTCTTTGAATAAAAAAATATAGCAGGGTTAGTTGTGAAGCTCACAAGCCGCTATCTGGAGAATTAAGCTCATCGCTACTGCGCCACTAGTATCACTTCTGCTACACTGGAGGTCCATATTTTGCTTGATCACAATAGAGTTCACAGTCATCTTCGCAATCTCAATTTTAATCATGATGGTCATCTCGCCATCACCAGTGGCGGAATCAGGAATTTACCGAGGGAGGGTCAAAATTTATATAGAATAAAAATTACAGACGAGTTCACAATAAAATTAAACATTTAATATTACAGTGTCAGTAGTTCAAAAATTAATTTGTGCTATTAGGTTGACTACGACTAAGAGACGATAATTATATCCTACGACTCTGCATTTTTTGAAAACGTTGCATAATAGCCTTATTTTCAATTTTTAAAAAAATTTCTCTCTCCACATAACAAATCAAACAGTCGCTCAAAAATTCATCTCCCATCTTATTGCGTAAATCCGTCTTGATAATGTTCATTGCTGAAAAAACTCTTTCGACAGTAGCAGTTGCAACAGGTAAGACTAACGCCAACTTGATAAGCAGATATACCAAAGAAAACATAGTATCATAACCTGTCTCAACTATTTTCTGAACAAGAGCTCCAATATCATCTAGATCAGAGAAAGCTATATTTCTTATTACATCAGCAATGTATGTCTCAAGTTGATCTTCAAGTACCATCCGATCAGTAATCGTGAAATCATATGGATATAGTTCAGCGAGATG
The DNA here is from genome assembly GCA_947685225.1 of Garcia nutans. Taxonomy (NCBI): domain Eukaryota; kingdom Viridiplantae; phylum Streptophyta; class Magnoliopsida; order Malpighiales; family Euphorbiaceae; genus Garcia; species Garcia nutans. The sequence continues at coordinate 4,673,931 of CANTUV010000024.1, read as the reverse complement.
AAGTAATTTAGATAGCTGGAAGCTGGAGAATGAGTTTCTAGGAGAAAGACAATAAATGCATGAAAGCAATTCCGTACTTGATTCTGTAAAACGATTTTCCATTTCTTGAGCAATAAAATCAATAACCTGAAATTTGGATGAAATAATATTAGGTAATAGCATAATAAAAAGTTAAATATATTATTAATTAATAAAATAGTACCTGACAAAATATTTCTACTCGAAAGTGGTGGTAATAAGTAATTGGAGTACCGTTTGACCTCTGCTTCGGTGATCATGAACTGTTTGACCTCTGCTTCTATGTCCGTTGTCTGGAATGGGACTCGTTTGCCTTTGTTTCAGCCTTCTAGGGGAGTGAGACAAGGTGACCCTATTTCCCCCTTTATCTTTGTTTTATGTATTGAGGTCTTGGCACAGGAAATCAGGAAAGCGATGAGGGAGGGGTTGTGGAAGCCGGTGTTACTTTCTCGGCGAGGACCTGCAGTTTCACATCTCTTCTTTGCGGATGATATGATCCTTTTTGCTGAGGCTTCGATTAGTCAACTGCAACGTTTAATGGCTATTTTGAACAAATTTTCTGCTATTTCTGGGCAGAAAATTAATTTTAATAAGTCTGGGCTTTTTGTGTCTCCTGGTGTTGATCTTTCTCTTGCTAATGCTTTGTCTGACCTGTCTGGCATACCTCTCACCCAAGATTTAGGCTCGTACTTGGGTATTCCTGCAATGCACCGTCGAGCAGATAAAGGCACTTTTGCTTATTTACTTGATCACATGAGGGGTAAGCTTACTGGATGGAAGGCAAATTCTTTATCCTTGGCTGGCCGGATAACCATGGTTTAATCTGTTCTGTCTGCGATTCCAGTTTATACTATGCAGACTTGTATTTTGCCTGTTTCTTTGTGTGATGCTTTAGAGAAGACTTGCCGGGATTTCATTTGGAAGGGTGTATCTGATGGCAGGAGGGTTCACCTTATCAATTGGGACACAATTCAATTGCCTAAGCAGTCAGGGGGCTTGGGGATACGGAATATGAGATCTATGAATCTTGCTCTGTTGGGTAAATTGGGGTGGAGGTTTTGGAAGGATCAGGACTCGCTGTGGGCTAAAGCTATTGTGAGTAAATACTTTCAAGGACATTTTTCATGGAATCGCCGGTATTCTAATACAGGTTCCCATGTTTGGAAGGGTTTTCGAAAAGGCTTAGCGGTGATCAAAAAAGGTTTGCTTCATGAGGTTAGGAATGGTTTGGCCACAAATTTTTGGAATGATCATTGGCTTCCCGGTGGTCCTTTAATTACTCATGCTCATAGTGGTGTTCCAGAGGAGCTCCAAAGGCTTCCCGTCCGTGCGTTTTGGGATGTCTCTTTGGGTTGGAAGTGGGAGTTAATTACCCCTTTCTTACCTGAGAATAGTATAAATACTTTGAATGTCAGATTTCTGAGGGACTGCAATTTGAATCATGATGAGTTGGTTTGGGCCCATTCTGATTCTGGGGATTATTCAGTTAAAACTGCATATGAATCGTTAATGCTACATGATAGATTGCAGGTTTCTCTGAACTGGAAGTTAATTTGGAGGCTGCCTGTGTCCCAACGTGTACGGGTATTCTTATGGCAGGTGGCTCATCAGAAAATTATGTGTAATGTTGAAAGAGCTAAGAGGGGCTTTACAACTGTTGTAGCCTATAGTGGGTGTAAGCAATCTCCAGAGTCCATCCTTCATGTTCTTCGGGACTGTCCGAATGCGCAAGTTGTGTGGAGTTATCTTGATGCTTCTAATGTTTGTGGGAATTTTATGTGTCTGGATGTTGTGGCTTGGATTAAAAATAATTTGCAAGTTCACGCTGCTGAAAAATGGGGGGTTCCTTGGAATGTGACATTTGCCATATGTTTATGGTGGCTGTGGAAATTTAGGAACCAGAGAGTTTTTGAGCCTCAAGTTCCAGTGGTGGTATCCTTGTCCTTTTTGAAAAAACAAGTCTTGGAAGTTTCTAAAGCTTGGACTAATTCAAGACTTGTTTCTCATGAAGTTAGAGGTCCTTTGTTCTGTTTTATTTCTTGGAAACCTGCTCCTTATGGTTGGGTAACGTTAAATTCGAATGGTAGTGCGGACAGACAATCAGGACTTGCAGGGTGTGGTGTGTGTGCAAGAGATGATTGTGGCAGATGGTTATTTGGCTGTTTGTTAGCTTTGGGTTGTGGTACTGCTGTTCAAGCAAAGCTTTGGGGAGTGTATAAATCCTTGCAACTAGCTTGGGACAGTGGGTGGAGGAAAGTGCAGATCCAATGTGATTCCCAAGTAGTCGTGGATATGTTGATTAATAAAGGAACTAATATTTCTAGTCATAGAAATTTATTAGTTGCTTGTATTTCCTTTTTACAGAAGGAGTGGGAAGTTCAAGTGGTTAAAGTTTATAGAGAGGCAAATATGGTAGCTGATCAGTTGGCAAAGTCTGCTGTTGGGGGTTCTAAAGAAATGCAGTTGTTTTCATCACCACCTGGGTTTGTTCGTGAGGCTTTGTTAGCAGACACAGTTGGTGTGCAGTGGGATAGAGTTGTGCATGTCTAATGGGTTTTCTACCCTCCTTTTGTTTTAAAAAAAAAAGTAATTGGAGTACCGACACGCTTAGATCTTAGATAACCTGCATTATCTTTCATATTAGGCACTGCGATATCATGATCTATACAAAAATTATTAACAACGTCCAGTAATTTATTCCATCCATCCTCTCTGAAGCTTTGCAATGCTTGTTTAACAGTTGCAATTAAATGAATTGCATTAACAATATTTTGATCATTTCTTTGTAAGGCTTGAGATAAATCATTTGTCATTCCTAAAAGTTTTCTCATCAAGAAAAGCAATGAAAATAAATTCATAACTTCCCATTTTATCAAGCAAGCCCACAACTGCCCCTCGATTTCTCAGATCAGAACCATCATCAAAAATATTCTCGAGAACCTCTTTCACAGGAGACCACATTGAGAGAAGACGCACAATTGTTTTATAATGAGAACCCCATTGCGTGTCACCAGGTCGAGCTAAATTTGTTTCTTGATGACAGACTTGAATGGAGACGTAAAATTCGTGTCTTGCAAGGGGCCTAAGGCTGGAGTATCTTTTTTGGTGTCTTTTGAGCTTATTTTGTTGAGGATCCATACAGTCGACCCCAACTTGTTTGGGACTAAGGCTTAGTTGTTGTTGTTGATGCAAGCCTCTTCCAGTTTGAATATCACCACTTTCTAGAAGCTGAACTACTTCATCATGTTGTTTTTGACGGAGAGCATCCCTCCTTTTACATGAAACTCCAACAATGTTTGCAATCATTGCAACATAATAAAAAAAAAATTACTTACAAATCTATTGCTCCTTGCTGTTGAAACAAGTACTAATCGGAGCTGATGAGCGAAATAATGAATGTACCTTGCCGAAGGATTTTCATTTAAAATGAGAGTTTTTAACCCGTTGAATTCACCTCACATATTAGAAGCTCCATCATAACCCTGACCTCTAGCTCTGCTTATTGATAACCCATGTTTTGCCAATAAATCATCAAGTGCACTTTTCAAAGACAAAGCAGATGTATCACTCACGTGTACTACTCCAATTAATAGCTCAACCACTTGTCCTAATTTGTTAACATATCTCAATACCACAGCCATTTGCTCCTTTACTGAATTATCACGAGCCTCATCAATTAATAAGGAGTAGAAGTCATCTCCAATATCATTAACAATGGCTTGTGTCATCTCCAAAGCACAAGCACTAACTATTTGCTTCTGGATTAATGGAGAAGTGAGTTGATTATTACCAGGAGCATTTGAGTTAATTGCATTCCCAACATCAACATTGCGTTCGCTGTACCAACTAAGAAGTGAAAGAAAATTACCCCGATTTGTTGAATTCACTGACTCATCATGCTCGCGAAAAGCCAACCCTTGAACTAGAAGAAAACGAATGCAATCAATAATAGCGGTCAAACGAGTGCGGTAAGTAATCTCAATCTCATGACTATGAAAAGATAAGACATGAGACACGCTTTGTCTCTGGTTTTTAAAACCAACATATTGCATTCAAGCATAATTGTGTGGACTATTTGGACCCCCAACATGTTCATTAAACCTCGTCATTGCTTTTTTCCAATTGCGAAATCCAATATCTGTGAAGACATTATCCTCATGCTTGGAGCCTCTATTTGATCTAAAAAGATAACACCAAAAATAAAATGCCGCATCTTTACTAATACTATATTTCAACCACTCATATTTAGAGAACCAGTGATCTCTAAAACTTCTCATAATTTTTGAAAAATTTGTTTGTGAAAAATTATGGCCAATTTGTTGACAAGGTCCTTTAATCACATATTGTGTCCTAACATCATCTCTAATCCCAACATCAAACTCGTCAATGGGTTTACGCAATGCGAGATCGCTAATAATATCATTTAAATTTAACTCTTGACGTCCTTTTTTATTGCTAGTTTCTTAGCCAATTGCGTGACTACTTGATGTTGAAATTGGTTTGGGAATATTTGAAGATTCACCACATTCATTCCGCACTCTCTTTGTCTTGATTAAAAATTTATCCATTTCTGTTTTAATATATAATCAGTATATATTAAAAGAATAAATAAATAAGTTTAATTTACTCAATAATATATAACAAAATCAAATATATAAAAAAATTCACAATTATTAAATAAACTATAATAAAATCAAATTTCTAAAGAAATCTCAAATTGCAATAATAAAATCAAATAAAACCAAAATTAAATAATCAATAAATAAAATATATATAAATTTTAATAAATTTTATCCTATTATATATTTCTAAAACAAATCTCAAATTACATTAATTAAATCAAATAAAACCAAAATTAAATAATCAATAAATAAACTATATATCATTTTTAATTATTTTTATTCTATTATATATTTATAAAAAAATCTCAAATTACAATATTAAAATCAAATAAAACCAAAATTAAATAATCAACAATTAAATAAAACAAAAAAATCAAATTACAATAATAAATTTTAATTAATCCAATCCTATTAAATATTTCTAAAAAAAACTCTCAAATTACATAGATTAAATCAAATAAAAAATCAACAATTATTAAATAAATTATATATAATTTTTAATAAATCTAATTAATAAACAAAATTAAAAATACACAAAATTAAATATCAATCTAATTAAATAAAAAAATCAGAAAACACATTACAACAATTAAACAATACACAAAATTAATATTTCATTAAACAAAATATTATAAAAAAATTTGACAAAATAAAAAATTTGACAAAAATTAAACAATACCTCTGCTACTCTCAGTCTCGGATCTGCGGCTGCTCCGAGCAGCGGCCGGTGGTCGTGGTGGGTGGCAGTGGTCGGCGGTGTGGTGGCTGGCTTGCTGCTGCTGCGGCTGGGTTATTTTGGGGAGGGAATGGGGAGAGGGAAGAAGGAGAAGGAAAGAGAAGAAGAACACAGCCCTTTTTTATTTTTGAACCGGCCCAAGCGAAACGGCGTCGTTTTGCTTGGGCCGATTTTTTTTTAAAAAATTAACTCCTGGAGAAACGGCACCATTTCGCCAGGGGTTTATTTATAAAAAAAAATTAGTCCATGGCGAAATGACACCGTTTCGCCAGGAACTAATTTATAAAAAAATAATTGTTTTTGCAGCAAGGGGTAGACTCTTTAGAAACTCAGCCCAACGGGGCTGAGTTTCCCACTCCTCCACACCTCCACCAGAAGAAGTCCTTCTGGCTGCCGGTGAGGGGGGGTCGTGTGACCCCACACGACCCCATGGTCATTCCGCCACTGGCCACCACAAGATGAAGATTGCCCATATAAGAGATATCCATCACATTGGTTGCAAGAGACAATAGAGTTTGCAGTGATCTATTTCGATTACCGTTTTTCGACGACGATGACACTATTTCGATGATGGAGTTACTATTTCGACGATTGTGAAAAAATAGTAAAAACATATAATAAATAATAAATAATTAAAGGTTAATTATTATAATTTTTTTAAGTATTTAATTGGTAAAAATTTATAATTAGATAATAAAATGAATTATGATAGTAATTTTAGATATAATTAAAGGAATAAATAAAATAATGATGATTTTTATTTGTATGATAATAGGATAAATTACTCGTCAAAATTTATTCAAATTTAATTTAAATGTGTTTTAAAAATTTAAATAATTTTTATAAATAAAGCTAATTAAGTAAAATTAGAGTTTAATCGAATATATATATATATATTCGACATTATCATGATTATAATAAGCTATTATTTGTGAGAATTAAGGTAAATAAATTATATATCAATTAATTATAGTTAAAAGATGATTATACAATTATTTTCTTCAAATTGATTTAATGTATATTTTAAAATCTTAAAGGAGTATTTTGTAAGTAAATTAAATAAACAAAATTAATGTTAAATTAAATAAACGAAATTAATGTTGAGTTTGGTTGGATGCTCAGATGGGTAGATTGGATTGATATTGAGAATTGTGAGCTATTGGAAGTGTTGTTTGCATGTTTTATTTCAAAGAAAAATATTTTAATTATAAGGTAGACTCTGTCGAAATTTCGATAAAATCTTTAGAGTTACTCATCTGTTTATTTTTTTAATAGTTCATGTTGCTGTTTGAAAATAATATTCAGGTATTTTTTCATCATCAGTCAGATACTTCGAGGAGAGTTATTGAGTTTTGTCTACTATGATTTATATAGAATAATATAATACTCCGCTCCCCAAATTTATGTTTATAATTGCACTTGCATAATGTATCGACTGTTTGTGCAACATATGTACAATTATTATCATTGCAAGCATAATATGTGTTAAGTAAGAGTTGGTTGTGTTTGATGTAACATGTGATGCCGAATAGAGTTAGGATGATGTGTGATCACACATGATCGGAGATACGGTTTATGATATAAGGATATTGTACGATGAGATTATGACTGGCGTGATGGCGAGAGCATTTTCATGCTCAGCGCTGCTTGTCAATTGGGTAGTGCTGCTTGGCTACGGCTGTGACAGTGGATCCTATGTACTGGATTCTAAGAGAAGTGTATGGACTAAGAGAGCCAGATAGGGGGATATGCTTCCTAGTTTGAGGTTTAGTGTGGCTCCATTGACTTACTCTTATCCTTGTTTGCTTATGTGATTTGTTGGATGATTGGCATTTGTATGAGCACGTTATGCATGTGATAGTTGTATTATATTAATTACTATATAGCTCATTGAGTCGAACGCTCATTCTTGTTCACCTTTTTTTCCAGGTTGCAGGTTGAGCATAGGAGTACAACTTATTCAGATCATCCTGCCATTTTTATTTCTCGGCAGAAATATTAATTATATATGTTTAGTTGTATAATTATATTATAATTATTTTCTAAAACTCCGCATGATATTTCTTTTCTTGTCTATCTTCTTATTCATTTAGTCAGTTTAGTTAAATATATTTGTTAATAATATTTGATGATGATAATATGATATTATATTAAAGTATAATATTAGTAGGCTAGTAGGCTCGGTTCTAGATAGTGACTGCTATCAAAATCTATATTTATTAAAAAATGAGTTGTCAGTCTTACTGCGGGTACTAGGAGCCACATGCTTTTTTTGGTTATTTAGTGTCGGTCACTTGCCTTCGGATTGGATCGTGACAAAGTTAGTATCAGAGTAGTGATTTTGAGGTCTGTACCATTTCTATGGTTGGAAGAGTTCTAATTGGTCTAAGTTCTTATTTCAGGCGGAGTACATGTTTCCTTTTTGTCTTGATTGAGTTTTATTTGCCTCAAATTCAGCGTTACCCGTGGGTAATAATTTAATTGTTGTTATATATGTGTGGGAATATTATATATGTTTATTAATGTGAGATATGAGTTATGCTGCTTTTGTGGCTTCAAAGTGTGGATTGTATTAAAGACTGTATATCGTAATATTATATATTTTCCCTTGAACGCTTAAAATGCTAGACTCTGAGTAGCTCTTTAAGCAGACATAGTAAGTTGAGAAATAAAATAATTGATTTATGATAAATTTAAATTCTTACTTGAACAATGATTGGATGAGAAAATAGAATCTAAGTGAAAAAAAAAAAACCAAATATGAAGTATAACACATGAGATAATTAGAGTATGAATGACTTATGGAGCCTAAGGGGTAATTTTGGAGCCTAAGTATAACATATATGTATGGATAGTAATTTTAGATCTGTAAATCAATGATAGCATTTGGACTTGACATTGAATAAAATGACATATAATAATTATGAATTAAAAAGACATAGTAAACTTAAATTTTGATAATGGATAGTATATGATGAGTTTGAATGTGAATATATTTGTGATATACAAATATGAACATATTAGGAAAATAAATATTTTGGATGGATAATAAAGGTCAGCTATAATATTATTAAAGTTATATTCATGAATTTGGAAATGATATATAGTATACTAATGAGTTGAATTAATATAGAATGATTTAAATACTGTAAGCTTTTAGGTTGAGCTAGACGAATATATGTATAAAATAATGTTAACAATTCAATTGAGATCAATATGGTACAGAAATATCGATAGTAGAAATGAGTAATTTCTATCTTAAGATTCAATTGAATAAATTAATAAATTAAATTGGAGTTTTGACTTTGATGAATTGATGATAATAAATTGAATTTGATATTTGAATTGATTGAAAAAAATCTATTTTGGATTAAATTGATTTGATTTTCTAAGGTAGAAGAGAAAAGAAGGCAAGATATTAAGTCGAAATTAAAATAAAATAAAATTTTAGAGTTTATAAAATATAAGCAGTTAAGAAGGCTATAAATTTAGAAATTTTTTAAGATTTTATATGCATGTTGTATATATATCATGATAATTTTAGGTTAAAAGTGAATTTTGTTAAGTAAAATTGTGATTTAAAGACTATAAGAATTGTTGGAGATTTTAGAATAAATCGAGTATGTAAATTTGAAATGATTAATTGAAGTATAACTAAATTGATATGTTTTAAAATATGAAAATTTAAAGGTAATAGGCATAAAGCATTATTTGAATAGAATCTATTAAAAGAGATATTTAAATTAAGTTATCAGAATTGAAAGTATAGAGATAAATAATGGCGTTAGTAAATATAACCTCATTTGAATCGTAAAATAGTTACATAATCAATCGATAAATTGAGAGTTAGATTTAAAATGGATAATCAAATGCTTTGAGGTTAATTGTGGATATAGCTAGGCAAGATGTTTAAGGTGACGGATTAGTTGAATTAAGAATATTAAATTTGATTATTAAGGATAATATATTAGAGTGCGCAGGGAAGCATAGATAGTTTAACTTTTCACTTGAGCATTTTTCTTTAGTTTGAAAATTCGAGAATGAATTTTTAAAGGAGAAAAGATTTTAATAATTCAAATTTTAAATTATTTTAAAATTAAAAAAATATAAAATAAAATTAAATTAAAATTAAATTATGTATATATATATGTATTTATAAGATAAGGAAAAAAAGAAAGAAATAGAAAAATAAGAAAAGAGGAAGAGAGAAAGAGCATAAAAGAAGAGAGAGAAAGTGACAGAGAGGGAGAGAGAAATAGTACACCGATCAATTTTTCTCATATTTATCACCGTATGGTGATAAACTATAGACAACTCCTACATCATTGGAAAGCTTATTGTCTGACGAGTCCAAAGCCACTAAACTCATCGTTGTCCGACGCCGAAATTTTTCTCACTTGCAGGTCTAAGTAAATCGGAGGTGTACCGCTATAGTGTCCTTTTGATCAATTTTTTGGCCATTTTTTTACCTCCTTTCCCTACAAGGTTGATATTTTTGGAACCATCTCTTCATAAGCTTCATTTTGGTATATCATTTGTAAATTTTAGACCACTTTTGAGTTTGACCGAAAGCCTGTTACCGTTTTTTGATAACTGTAATACTATTCTGGCTACCATTTTTCAGAGACGATTACACTATTCTATTACAATTTTTCGATGACGGTAACACTATTCAGGTTACCATTTTTCTGTGACTGTGATACTATTCCAGTTACCAATTTTCGGCGACGGTGATACTATTCTGTTACCATTTTAACTAAATTTGAATAAATTTATTTATCCAATTATCATATAAATAAAAACTGTCATTATTTTATTTATTCCTTTAATTAATTATAGTTGAAGGACTATTATAAATTATTTTTTTAAAATTGATTTAATGTATATTTTAAAATCTTAAAAGGGTATTTTGTAAGTAAATTAAATAAACAAAATTAATGTTGAGTTTAGTTAGAGGCTCAGATGGGGAGATTAGATTGATATTGATAACTGTGAGCTATTGGAAGTATTGTTTGCATATTTTATTTCAGAGAAAAATATTCTAATTATATGGGAGACTCTGCCGAAATTTCGACAAAATCTTTAGAGTTACTCATCTGTTTATATTTTAATAGTTTCTGTTGCTATTTGAAAAAATAATATTCAGGTGTTTTTCCATCATCAGTCAGATGCTTCGAGGAGAGTTATTGGGTTCTGTCTACTATGAGTTATATAGAATAATATAATACTCCACTCCCCTAATTTTATGTTTGTAATTATATTTGCATAATACATCGACTGTTTGTACAACATATGTACAATTATTATCATTATAAGTATAATGTGTGTTGAGTAAGAGTTGATTGTGTTTGATGTAACGTGTGATTCCGGATAGAGTTAGGAAGATATGGAATCACACATTATCGGGGATACGGTTTATGATATGAGGATATTGTATGATGAGATTAGGACTGGCGTAAAGGCGGGAGTATTTTCATGCTCAACGCTGCTTGTCAGTTGGGTAGCGCTGCTTGGCTACAGCTGTGACGGCGAATCTTATGTATTGGATTCTAAGAGAAGTGTATGGACTAAGAGAGCCAGATAGGTGGATATTCTTCCTAGTTTGAGGTTTAGTGTGGCTCCATTGACTTACTCTTATCCTTGTTTGCTTATGTGATTTGTTGATTGATTGGTATTTGTATGAGCACGTTATGCAAGTGATAGTTGTATTATATTAATTACTATATAGGTCATTGAGTTGAACGCTCATTCCTATTCACCTTTTTTTCCAGGTTGCAAGTTGAGCATAGGAGTACTGCTTATTCAAGTAATCCTGTCATTTTTATTTCTCGGCAGGAGTATTAATTGTATATGTTTAGTTGTATAATTATATTATAATTATTTTCTAGAACTCTGCATGATATTTCTTTTCTTGTCTATCTTCTTATTCATTTAGTTTCACGGTTTAGTTAAATATATTTGTTAATAAATATCTGATAATGATGATGTGATATTATATTAAAGTATAATATTAGTAGGCTAGTAAGTCCGGTTTGAGATAGTGACTGCTGTCATCATCTATATTTATCGAAAAATGAGTTGTCAGACTTACTACGGGTAGTGTGAGTCACATGCTTTTCTTCTTCCCTAGTACCAGTCACGTGCCCTAGGATTAGGTCGTGACATCAAAACTCTCACATGACCTTTTAGTTTTGCTGTTTTTTTTTTTTCATTTTACATAATTGTTAACATATGTTTACACTCATTGAGTCATTTTGATGTTGATTTTTATTTTTTCTGTTTTATTTTTATTTTTTATTCAGAAATAATTTTTCTATGTTATATTCTCAAAAATATACAATATACATACAAAATCTATCAAACATATACAATATTTACTAAACATATAAAGAAAATTTATCAAACATCTATAAAATTTATTTATTATTTTTTAACTTTATCTATTTTAATTTTGCATTCACACAATATTTGCATAATATATATACAACATACACATCAAAAACTTAATATATATATATATAACATCTACTAAATATTTGTCAAATATAAACATAAGATTTACTAAACATCTATATAACGAAATTAATATTTTTTAAAACTTTTATTATGTATTTTTCTAACATATAAATAACATTTACTCAATATATACATAACATATAAACAATAAAAATTTAAGGCCAAATATATATATAGCCTTCTGAATTTATAGCGTTTACTCACTTTGCCTAATAAACTTTCATTTTAACCACTCTATCATTTGTATTTGTCTATTTTTAGCTAACAGACACTTATATTAACGAATATTAATTTTTTTTGCCCCCTATATTTATATATTTTATACCAAATAGATATTTTAGGGACTCCATGTGACTCAACGAGTATTTTTATAAATTAAAAAAATATAAATTCAAGGGGCTATATGATTAAATTGAAAGTCCAAGAGATAAATTGAATAAACGTTACAAGTTCAAGGTGTTATATATATATTAGGCCAAAACTTAATATACGTACAACATCCACAAGCATCCAACAACTATCAAATATACACATAACATCTATTAAATATCTATATAATAAAATTAATATTTTTTTTAATTTTTATTCTATATTCTTCTAATATATATAAAATATATACCATACATCAAGACACTTTTATTCTTTGTTTTTGATATTTTTGTTTCTTAGTACATTTTTTATATTGGTGATTTGTTTTCAAAGCAAAGTTAAGATTTGGTTTCATGTAGTATTTTATTTTTCGTATCGCTTTTAATATGATTTTTTTTTTTTGCGTTTGACGTAAAATTTTTACATATGGCTGCATGCAAAAGCTGTTTCAGTTCTATTTGCGTTCCCTTTCCCTGTCCCTTACTCCCTTTATGCTCGTCTCTTCCAGCTCTGCTCTTCAACTCTTGCCATTATTGAGGCTCGAAAGGTTGAATCACATCTTGTTGCATTCTCTCCAACCCCTCCAATCTTCCTCTTGAATCGTGCCATTGAGACTTAAGGAAAATGCAGTTGTCTGGACGACGCAAAGGGACTGTTTGATGAAATGCTTCAAAGAGATGGTGGGTCTTGGAATGCAATTATTAAAGCTTGCTCGCAATGTCAGAACCCAAAGAAAGCTTTCGATTTGTTTAAGGATGTGAATACGGAAGGAGTTGTTCCCAATGAGATTACATTTGCCAGCGTTTTGGGGTCGTGTAGTGATGTTTTGTCTCTTTCTCTTTCAAGGCAAATTCACGGGCTTATAGTGCAATATGAGTTTTGCGGAAATGTGATTTTGGTAAGTGCACTTGTTGATGTGCACAGAAAATGTAAAGCTATGAGTGAAGCAAGGTTGATGTTTGATGACATTGAGAATTCGAATGATATTACTTGGAATGTAATTGTTAGACGGTATCTTGAAGCTGGGAATGAATAGGAGGCAGTGTCTATGTTTTTTAAGATGTTCCCAACAGATGTTAGGCCATCAAATTTTACTTTTTCTAATGTTCTCATTGCATGTTCCTCTATGCGTGCGCCCAAAGAGGGGTCGCAGATCCACGGAATTGCAATTAAGATAAAGTTTGAGGAAAATGAGGCACTTTCAAGTGCTCTCAGTAATATGTATGCTAAGTGTGGGAAATTAGATAGTGCTCGCATGGTTTTTGACGAACTTAGTTCAAGATATTTGGTATCTTGGACATCAATAATCTCAGCTTACGCAATGAGTGGGAGAACAAGGGAAGCAAGGGATCTTTTTCAAGAGATGCCTGAACGGAGTATTGTCTCATGGAATGCTATGTTGGCCGGGTACTGTCGTTCTCTTGAATGGGATGAGGCTTTAGATTTTGTTTGTTTGATGCGCCAGACAACTAGAGACCTTGACCATGTCACCCTAGGATTGCTATCGAATGTGTGTGCTGGCCTTTCAGATGTTCAAATGGGCAAACAGGTTCATGGATTCATTTGTCGAAATGGTTTTAATTCCATCATCCTTGTTGGCAATGCCTTTCTTGACATGTATGGAAAATGTGGGAATTTGAAAAGAGCTAGAGTTTGGTTTTACCAAATGAGTCAATTACGGGATAGCATTTCTTGGAATGCTTTGTTGTCCAGCTATGCTCGCCACCACCGGAGTGAACAGGCTATTGTAATTTTTGGAGAGATGCAATGGGAGACAAAACCTAGCAGCTTTACGTTTGGAACACTGTTGGCATCTTGTGCAAATATTTTTGCTTTTGATCAGGGAAAACAAATACATGGGTTCATGATTAGAAATGGATATAATATGGATATTGTGATAAGAGGAGCTCTACTGGACATGTACTCTAAATATCGTTGTCTTGGATATGCTCTCGCGGTTTTTAGAGAGTCAGCTTCATGGGATTTGGTTCTTTGGAACTCCATGATTTTGGGATGTTGTCACAATGGAAGGGGTAGAGAGGTACTTAAATTGTTTCAATTGATGGAGGGAGAAGGTGTTAAGCCAGACCATGTCACCTTTCAAGGTGTCTTGCTTGCTTGTATGTATGAGGGTCATGTTGAGTTGGCTAGGCAGTATTTTGATTCAATGAGCAATGAATATTGTATAATACCTAGGTTGGAGCACTATGAGTGTATGATTGAACTCTTGAGTCGATATAGGTGCATGAATGAGCTAGAGAATTTTGTTAAGAGGATGCCATTTGATCCCACTACTCCCATGTTAACAAGAGTTTTTGAGACAAGTAAAGAGCAAGGATGGTCAAGGTTGGGAAAATGGACTGCTGAAAAGTTTAATGAATTGAATCCTTCAACTCCTTCCCTATTTGAACTCTGGCATGAATCAAGATAGACAAGTTTGATCATTAAATTAGAGATTGAAAGGGAACTAAATCAAACTTAGCCTACAGTTGTATCTGCAGGTGACAAAAATTAAGTTCTCTTCTTGTAACTGGACTGACCATGTGTGACCTGCTGATATTAAAGCTGTGATCAAGAGCTCACCTATGTGTGTATGCCTGAGTTTTGACAGTGGCATTAAGCTTAACATCTACCTGCAAACTTAGCCTACAGTTGTATCTGCGGGGGACAAAAATCATGTTCTCTTCTTATTAACTGGATTGAGCATGGGTGACTTGCTGATATTAAAGTTGTGATCAAGAGCTCGCCTATGTTTGTATGCCTGACAGTGGCATTAATGAGTACTGTTACTCTCGGTATGTCAGCTTCCATCTTGGATTTGTTTTATAATTGGTTTCTGGTCTCATGTTTGACTCTGAATTGCGATTGGGAAACTCTGAATATAAATATCTATTGTATTTGGGATTGTTTAAATTCGTTAGAGGTACTATTCTTCTCCTCCTTTCTGTGACTTACAGTTACTAGATGGTTATGCAATCAGTAAAAATGGCTGCAACTTAACTTTTAAAAATATGATTTTCAAGAACATGTTGCTGTCTAGCTGAAAACCTGCCAATCCTCCTGATATGTCAATTCCACAGCATTGGCATTCAAAACATTTGTTTTTGCAGAAGTTAGTTGCACTCCCTTTTTTTTTAGGAAAAAAAAGAATCAACTTACAGGGAAGTTAATAATAATTGTCCTTACTAGTTTGAAGAATCAAGCAAGAATGAATGGACGCCTCTTAACTTTTTCAGAGCATATGCGTGGCAGCTTGACTGAGAGCAAGACTTCAACAATTTAGGGAACTCTATGTATCTTTGCCAATGCCTATACCTTATTTACACTAGTTCATTCGTAGGATAAGTTTATTTAGGAGTTTTCCTTGTTCAACATTAATCATTTATTTTTCAAGCTAGTATGAAAAATATGAGGCATCTCCTTCAAAAATATACTTAACAAGCTATCTAAAGATATATGATTCACAATTTTTGGACTTAAATGAGGCTTAGGAAAAAGTGTTGACTTCAGAGCTGAAACATTGCTTCAGGATGATTGTTGGGCTTAAACAAAATTGACTGGAGGTACTTGGGACTCGAAGCAGTTTCAGAAAGATGGAAAAACTGATTTGGATGCTGACATGATGTTATTGATGCTGGTGAGGTTTGAGATTTTGTTGTTTATTGTTTGATTATATTCTGGTTTAATTTTGTTGATTGTGTTTGGAAGGGGACAGCGATTATAATGGTACAAACTTTACCAAATATGATTTATCTTGGTGAAATTGAGAATGCAATGATTTGATAGAGGGTAATAATAGCTGAAAAAATTTAGATCCAAATGGTTTGGTTAATCCTAAGTCTTAACTAAAACTCACTATTTGTGCTTAATCTTACTTGAACACTTGGGTTGCTCTCAAGGGAAAAAAAAACACTGGAACTCTTGGGTTCAAGTTTGCTGCAGTAGCCTTACAATTGATCTTCATCAATTCTTGGGTTGGGGCTTCTTGGGGAGGGGTGGGAAAAGAAATAGAATTAGTTCAAATATGACATGCATTGTCTGTTCGAACCATGAGACTAGATATGGAAGAGGCAGTTAAGAGAGTTTGCCTCTCATGTCCCTCTTGTTAATTTTGTGAATTTATAATGGGAAGGGAGAAAGCCTTTGGGACTTGGTAATGTCCGGTTCGTCTTGCATGGTTGACTAGAGACTAGAGTTTAAATTTGCAAATTCTTGTGCAAATGAAACTAACATAAATTTGCAAATGAAACCAAATATGAAAAAAAACTTTCTTGTGCTTGAAACCAAATTCAATAAATTTGCAAATGAAACTCTAAACTAATAATGCTACAAATTTAATTTCATTTTGACTTGACTAAAACTAAATGACTTTGCAAACGAAATTCTTAATAGTCAGAATACCAAACATGATAATTTATTTTTAAATGGATTTATTAAATTCATTTGCAAATGCAATGAATACCTCAATGGTTTGATCCAACTACTGCGAGAGTTTTTTTTTTTTTTTAATTCGTAGATGCAAATTTATATTAGTGGTTTGTGTTTTTGGTTGTATTAGCTTGAATGTGTCTCGACTGCTATTATAAAATATCGTGCATTTTTTTCTGTATTTTGTCCAAGATCTTGGGCATCATATATTGAGTGCTAAATGCAGAAAAGGTGATGATTTCTTAATAGGACACAGTTCCCATATTGTTATGCAGGTAACACATTTGGACAGATCAGAACACAAAGGCTGGAATTTTCAAGGTCCAACCCATAGGTGAGAATCTAGTTTTGGTTGATAAAAGTTATGTTAACAGTATTTCTGTTTATTGCAATTGGCAGTATCCATTTTCAAGGATTTGATGTCTTCCCAGCTCCTCTGAAGCCATAAATTCTTACCTTTTTGGCACCCCAACTTTCTGAAGCAATGGATATCTTCATTGAAAAGGCCTACAAGCTGACTGTAATCATCCTTACGAACTGATGGTAATCATCTTTACTCTATGTTATCAGCTTTTTAATGTGATATTTTCATATTTGCTGTTGTGAAATATTTATTGATAACTTTTGCCTGCGTTGTCGTGGTTTATTGTTCAGTCTATTATAGCGCGTTTAATATAAGCTTTTATAAAATATTTAAATTTTATATATTTTGAAATTTTTATTTAAAAAAACTGAATCAATAAATTATCTTCTTTCAAAAATGAAAAATTGATAAATTAAATTTTATCTACAAAATCTGAGTTTTGATTAATATAAATAAAATGAAAAAAAAAAATTTAATGCTCAAGTGTTTCAAGTACATTTAAGTAATACTAGCACAATATTAAATTTTATTTTTCTTTCTTGAGAAAAAATTTCAATTGAAGCTTTGAATTTTAAAATCAAGCATTACAAATTTTCAAGTCCAAATGTCATTGTTATGAGTTTTTCATCGAGGAGGTTGGAAGAAAAAAGAAGAGAGAAAAGAATATTCTTGAGGATAAAATCTCTTCTAAATTACACAAATCACATGTGCCCAAAAATTAAGTAATTATAATCACACTTTTAATAAGCTTAAATTCAAACTCAATATTTAAAACAATTAATAATAAAAAATTACTCTAGTCATAAATTCCGAATCTTTGTTTTCTTCTCTATATATGGCTCTTGACTGTAGTGAAAGAAAAGCATTATACTACAATCAAGAAAGTTTAAAACCAAAACTCCCCGATCAGAGGGATTCTCTTCTCCCTAGCGTCTGCTGGGTTTTGCTCCATTTTGGGTATCTCGACAATAGAGTCGTGTTCTAGCTAACAAACATCCTTACATCTAAATAACCCCCTTTCCCTTCCAGCTTAACAAAAAATGGGAACTCTTGAAGGAACAGCAGACGATGTGGATAATCTATTGGCTTTTGTAAAGCTCATCAATGATGAAACTCAGATTGGAACAGTGAGTGCCGATCTGGAAAATGAACATATACAAAATATAGAATCTTCCTCTATCTAATCGGTAAACTACTCACCCAAAAAGAGATTAATATACTTGTACTTAGATTAACGATGCTGAGGAGCTGGAAGTTGAAAAAAGGTTTCAGCCTCCGAGATCTGGGCCAAAATACTTTTGTCTTCCAATTCTTCCTTGAATCTTATAGGCAAAAAGTCATGGATATGGGCCTCTGGTGCTTCAACGATCATTTACTGATTCTCAAGGAGATGAATGAAAATGATACGCTTGAATCTGCGGAGTTTAAACAGGTATGTTTTTGGGTTAGAGCATATAATGTTCCATTTGTCTGGTTATCACACATGACAACAAAGGCTATAGCAAATCTACTTGGTGAACTAATAGAAATCGGCGAAGGAGATAGTTTGGGTTGGAAACACTGCCTGCATGTCCGAGTATCCATTCCAGTTAATATACCACTTCGGAGAGGGGTCTTGTTGCAATTGGGATCTGAGGTGAAGTGGATCAAACTAAAATATGAACGCTTACCCTAATTTTGTTATGGGTGTGGTAGAATCGGTCATATTGTAGGAGATTGTGAATACAGATAAAGGCAGAAACCATACCAATATGGAGAAGAATTGAGTGCTTCCCCTAGAAAGATCTTTCAACTGCGAAACCCCACAGAAAAACTCAAGGAAGAATAACTCATCGCTGCATTAGTACCACCAAACCCAAATGAACAACCAAAGAATACAGAGTCTGCAAATGTTAGAGAAAGGAAGAAGGCATCCCGGTCTTTAGCTGAGGTGCTAAAGGAAGTAAATAAAAAGGAGACAAGAAAGACAAATGCTAATCAAGCCGAAGTAACTAATGCTACCCATGAAACCATGGAGGAAAATGCAGACACAACTAATATGGTGATTTATCCAAATGAACAACACTCAATACCAGAGCTGGACAAAGTTCCTAATGGGATGTAATCCTAATAGTTCCAGGCTGAGATAACAGGACACAAATGAGACAATCCACTTGGGAGCCATATACATCCTGTTGATGGCAAAGATGCTACACTGAAGACACTAATTAAGCGCTGGAGTAGTAAAGAGGAGGGTAAAGGAACATGGAGGCGATTTAAATGGGAAAGAAACCTGAATCTACTGGGTAGTGAAAAACAGTCAAAAAGAACAAAAAGGGGAATTGATGAAGCAATGGAGGAAACAGGGATGGAGATTAACAATGTTACCAAGAAACACAAAGGCAACTCTGCTGAGCACCAAATGAAGCTAAAGCAATTAGTGGGATAACCATTGATTGCCTATCACCATGAAACTCTTAAGTTATAATTGTCGAGGTTTGGGGAGTACCTCGGCAATTACGAATCTAAAGAAGCTCATACAGCTTGAAACTCCCTCACTGGTATTCTTGATGGAGACGAAGGTATCAGAAGAAAGATTAGTGTTTGCTAGAAACAGACTTGGTTTCACAAGTAGTTTTGTTGTTCGAGGAAATAATTCGAGAGGAGGTTTGGCCTGTTTTTGAAACAATGACTTTGAAGTAAAACTTTTTTCGCACTCTAGAAATCACATCGACCTGCAGATACTTAATTATGGAGAGCTAGCACTTTGGCGACTCACATATTTCTACGGGTGGCCTGAATGGGGAAATAAGTATAAATCATGGGAACTCCTTCGCTGCTTAAAGAATAAATCAGAATTGCCTTCGCTAGTTGTTGGAGACTTTAACGAAATTCTCTCACAATCAGAGAAGATTGGGTCAAAAGATCGGCCAGACTCATACATTGATTCTTTTCGCAATGCTCTTTCAGATTGTGGTCTACAGGATTTGCCTTATGAGGGATATAGATTTACTTGAGATAATGGGAGAGAATCACCGCATTTCATAGAGGAATGACTTGATAAAGGGGTAGCAAACTTGGATTGGATACAGCGGTTCCATAACTACCACCTCAAAAGAAAGTTGTTTCATAGATCTGATCATCCACCCATTCTAATGGATTTACTAGGGAGAACAACAGGTGCAGTCAATAATAAATCCAGGTTTCGTTTTGAAAATATGTGGTTGAGAAGCCTAAAATTAAGAGAGGTAGTTCGAGACTTATGGCTCAGATTTGATAATGATACATGGGCATCAAAAATAGATACATGTAGCTCGGGATTGAAGCAATGGGCGTAAAACAGTTTGGTAACTTCAAACTCAAATGCAAAGCAATCATTGACAGACTTGCGATAATAGAGTCATCATTAGATAGTCATGTAACAAAGGAGAGACACTTGCTACAAAAGGAACTCAACACCATGCACCTGATTGAAGAAACAATGTGGAAACAGCGAGCAAAGGCCCAATAGGTAGCTGAAGGAGACCGTAATACAAGATATTTTCATGCTGTGGCTATGAAACGGAAAAAAATCAACACTATACACAACTTACAGGATGCAAACATGCATGAACTGGTCGGGCAAGCTTTGAAGAATCACATTATCAGTTTTTACGACAAACTTTTTTAGACAAATGGCCATCAGGTGTGGGACTCAGATCTCACTTTTCTTTATCCAAAAATCACCGACGAAATGAATGCAGATTTGGATAAAGACGTCACAAGTGAAGAAATTTATCAGGCTTTTACGATGATGCATCCTATTAAAGCACTAGGCCCAGATGGCTTCTCACCGGCCTTTTTTCAGCATTTTTGGAGCATAGTTAAAAGTTATTTGGTCAGACTGATCCAAGATATCCTTACAGGTAAGGAGTTCCCTCCTGGTTTTAATCACACAAACATTTGTCTTATCCCCAAAGTGAAGAATCCAAAAACTATCACAGAGTTTAGACCTATTAGGTTATCGAATGTGATTTGTCGCATTGCTACAAAAGTTTTGGCTAACAGGTTGAAAACTATATTGGGGGAAGTCATTGACATAACACAAAGTGCATTTGTACTAGGGAGGTTGATAACTGATAACATTTTAACAGCTTGCGAAGCCTTCCATAGCATGCGAACAGTCGAAAATAGTAGAAGAAAACATATGAGTTTAAAACTTGATATGGTCAAAGCATATGACTGAGTCGAATGGAATTTCTTAATTACAATCATGACTAAGTTGGGTTTTTTAGAGAAGTGGATCTCCGTTGTTATGAGGTTTGTCACTTCTCCCACTTACTCCATCCTAATAAATGGTGAACAATCTGGAAAAATTGTACCTTTAAGGGGACTACGTCAAGGGGACCCTCTTTTCCTATACTTGTTTCTCCTATGTGCTGAAAGACTTACGGGCTTGCTAAATGAAGCTGTAAGGAGTAACCATATTCATGGCATTAAGATATGCCATAGAGCACCGATGATATCACATTTAATATTTGTTGATGATTGCATCATTTTCCTACGTGCAGTATTACTGGAAGCGGCACTTATTAGAGATATTTTGGCAAGATATGAATGGCTATCGGGGCAAAAAATAAACATGCACAAATCAGAAGTGTGTTTCCGCCGTAATGTAGATGATGAAGTAAAGGTTGGCATTATAAGATTGTTGGGAGTTAGATAAAATGACAGTCATGCTCTCTATCTCGGACTGCCAACTGCAGTAGGGTGATCAAGAAAGAAGATTTTTCAGACAATCAAAGATAGACTATGGTCTAAACTTAATGGCTGGTAAGAGAAATTACTTTCATGGGCTGGTAGAGATGTACTCATTAAAATGGTTGCTCAAGCTATACCGACATATGTTATGCAGTGTTTTAAAGTTCCAGTGGGGATTTGCCAGGATCTTCGAAGTATAGTGAGTCGCTTCTGGTGGAGTCAGAAAGTACATGGGAGGTATCTTCATATGTGCGCACGGGATGAGTTATGCAAGCCAAAGAAAGAAGAAGGTCTGGGATTTAGGGATTTTGAAAGCTTCAACAAAGCACTTTTAGCAAAACAAGAATGGCGTCTAATAACAAATCTTGAAACTCTACTGGCAAAAGTACTGAAAGCTAAATACTATCCCACCTCAAATTTCATGCAGGCCTTTTTGTGTCAAACTCCAAGTTTCACATGGAGAAGTATACTATACGGTAGAGAGGTGCTGCAATAAAAGTCAAGAATTCGAATTGGAAATGGGCGCTCAACATCAGTATGGAATGACAGGTGAATTTCTAAACCGAGTAGCTTTAAGGTTATAACACAGCCTGTTGGGAAATGAATATTATCACTCTATTTTTCTTAAACCAGATTAGTAGGAAAGCGAAAAATAAATGCGGAATAGTAACAAGCAATTTGATAACGGAGTTCGGCCAATTATGCCTACGTCTCCGGAGCTGCTACAGACTTCTATTAAGTACTCACACCTCACACCCAATTATCCCTAAGAATTTTAACAGAAATACTTTTAAAGAAATTTTCTAATAGACGTGATCAAGAGCAAAAAAATTACTTGACTTAATTTTTGCTTGACCCGCTCTGATCTTCCTCTCTATTAATTTTCTTTCTATTCTCTCTAATTTTCTCTCTATTCTCTCTAATATTCTCTCATACATAACAATGGCCAAAGGGTCATTTATATAGGAAAATTATAACATGTGAACATAATGGTTGGTGAGATTTGTCAAAGGTTAGGTATCTCTTTTATCTAAGTTAGGCACCTCCATTTTTTACCACCATCACTTAAGTTAGGCACCTCTATTTTTGACATTTTATTAACACAGCCAAATACACTATCTAAAGAGACTATTGTTTCTGAATTACTTAATGGAGACACAAGAGCCTGGAACTGGAATTTAATTAACTCAATCTTCCTACCAGTTGATGTTGAAAGAATTTTGGAAATTCCCCTAGGAGACCTAAATGGCGAAGATCAACTGCTATGGCACTACCATTCTTCGGGGAATTACCTAGTTAAAAGCGGCTACAGATTATGTTTCAATGCAAGTCAATATTAGAACCGTGCTTCTTCATCACATACGGCGTGGACTGGATTTTGGAAAGCTCTATGGAAATTGAGAGTTCCACCTAGAGTCCTGAACTTCATATGGCGAGTAGCACTTGATATCCTCCCAACTAGAAAGAATGTACATAGAAGACTGAAGAAAGTACCTGTAAGTTGCCCTTTTTGCACCCACAATGAGTCCACTATTCACTTGTGCAGGGGTTGCCCTATGTTCCAAAATATATGGCAGCAGCTGGACATCCTGAGGGCTCCAATGTTGGAGGGTTCCTCATTCAAGGCCTGGTTCGCAAATATATTACAGTCACTTCCTAAAGGTAAAGCACTGTAGGTTGCGGTAACTTGCTACTATATATGGCAACAACGAAACACATTCCTATTTCAACATCAGGTGGTTCGAATACGCAGCATTGTGTCGAAATCCAAGGAAATGATGGCTCAATTGAATGATTTACATGAAGCAGATAGAAAAAAGGAGAATTCCCCTGTATCTGAAACATTAACTGCTTGTTGGAACCCATCACCCGATGGTTTAATCAAAATGAATGTGGATGCTGACAGGATGGGACATCTTATCGGGTATGGAGTCTGTTTCCGAGGCAGCCATGGACAAATACTTGCAGCTGCTCATCAATCCTCCAAAGAAGATGTGGATCCAACAATTGCTGAAGCTCAAGCACTGATCTATGGCCTTCAACTTGCAAAAAGGTTGGCCTTCCCTGATATAATTGCAGAATCTAATTGCAAGCCTCTTATTGATCTCTTGAAAGGTAAAATTGTATTGCGAAATGAGTTGGGCATGCTTATTAAGGAATGTACTGAGTTGGCAAAAATGTTTAATACTTGCTTCTGGTCTTTTATTCCTAGAAAAGGAAATGTTATAGCTCATAATTTAGCTAAGTTTGTACCTGAGTCACATGAGGACCTGATTTGGAGGGAAAGGGTTCCTTATGAGATTCAACAATATCTTGATGTACCTTCTTGTTGATTTATAAAATGATATTTAGTATTAAAAAAAAAAGAAAGCTTAAAAATTATCCTCTGTATAACTAGCTTTGTTGGTCTTGGTTCTTGATTTTTAATTTCTATTAGAACTTAATTTAAAGTCTGTATAATTTTTAGCTTCTTGTTCTTGATTCTTGGACTTGTTGGTGCAAGAACTTTAAGAGCTTCTACCATGGCTGGTCTGCAACAATATCACTTTTTTCCTACAGATTTCTTCTACCCTCATCCACAATCTGTTCGTGTAGATACTGCCCAGAAAGCTGCTCTGCCATTGCAGATTCAAAAGCCAGATGTCTCTGATGATCTTAAACATCCCACAAGTTTAAGCTTAGTTCTTTACAATAACAAGCATGGACAGGGGCGGAGCTGCGGGGGGTCGTGTGGGGGCGGATGACCCCCCCTCGCCGGCGGCAATGCACACATATATAGGGAGAGCTCCGCCCCCCCCCCTCCGTCGTGCCCCTGCTGCTGCCTTGCTCCGCTCCCCCCCCCTCCCAGTCGCAGTCCCACGCAGCGAGCAACAGAGAGGTTGAAGACAACCTCTTTAAAATTTTTTTTTCTCTATTAAGTGAAACGGCGCCGTTTCACTTAATAGGGTAAAAAAAAATAAAAGCCAGCAGCAGCATCTGCTGCTGCTGGCTCGAGCGAGACCGAGAGACAGACAGAGAGAGAGGTGAGACGCGAGTTCCATTCCATTTGCAGACGACCGGCGACGGCGAGCAGGCGAGCGAGCAGGCGAGAGCGACAGTGAAAGGACGGCGACGCGACGGCGACCGAGCACGAGCAGGCAGAGGCGGCAGAGGGGGCAGCAACAGGTTTTTTAAATTTCTGTAATTTTTTTTTAATTTTATTATTTAATTTATTTTTTTTGTTATTATTATAATTTAGGTTAATAAATTGAAGATTTGATAATTGATTTTATTGTGTATTGTGAATTTATGATTTTATTGATTTTATTGTGTTTTGTGAATTTTTGATAATTATTTTTAAGTTAAAAATTGGAGATTTGAAAATTAAGATTTAGGTAAATAATTGAAGATTTTTGTATTTATAAAATAGATTATATTTTGGGTTTTAAATGTAGAATATAGTTTATTAATTAGTTAAATTAATTAAATTTATTGTGATTTGTGAATTTAAGATAATTTTTTTTAGGTTAAAAAATGGTGATTTGTAAATTTTTATTTTAGGTAAAGAATTGGAAATGATTTATATATAAAATAGATTTATTAATTATGTTGTATAATTTAAAATTTTAAATTGATAATTTATTAATTATGTTGTATTAATTGAATTATGTTGTATTAATTTATTAATTATGTTGTATAATTTAATCAATATGGTTTTAAATATAGAATCTAATTTATTAATTTTGTTGTATTAATTGAATTTATTTTTATTATTTGTATTTGTGATTATTAAGATTTAGGTAAAAATTGATAATTTATTTTCTATATAAATATATATTGTTGTTTATTTGAATTTTAATTAATTATTATAATTTAATTAAAATGATATGTGTTGTGATTATGTTGAATTAATTGCTTTTGTTAGTGTTTTGTGAATTGTTATTAGGTTTTAAATATAAAATGCAATTTAATGTCTTGTTATTGTTTAAAATGCTGAATATAATTTAGGTTAAACTAATTCTAAATTGAACAGATATGGATAAATTTGTGATCAAGACTAAGAGAATACGGAATGAATATGGTGAATCCTCTAATATTCCTATTTCGACACCGATCCCTACATTAAGTAGTCATGCAAGTCAGGAGGTATCTAGTGATGATATAAGGCGTCCGGATATTAGTTTTGATTATATTGTGGGTGACCCCGCATTGCGTAAACCTATTTATGAGTTTGATGTTGATATTATGGATGATATTAGAAGACAATATGTGGCTAAAGGTCCTTGCCAACCACGTGGCCATAATTTTCCCCAAACAGAATTTGGAAACATTATGAGGAGTTTTAGAGAGTATTGGTACTCTAAATTTGAGTGGTTGGAATACAGTATTTCCAAAGATGCAGCATTTTGTTTCTGGTGTTATCTTTTTAGTTCGAATAGAGGATCAAAACGAGGAGATAATGTATTCACAGAAATTGGATTTCGCAATTGGAAAAAGGCCACGGAGAGATTTAATGAACACGTTGGTGGTTCTAATAGTCCTCACAATAATGCAAGAGTACTATATGTTGGTTTCAAAAATCAAAGACAAAGTGTGTCTCATATATTATCTTCCCACAGCCAAGAGCAAGAGAGGCATTATCGGACACGTTTGACAGCTGTTGTTGACTGTATACGTTTTCTTTTAGCAAATGGCTTAGCTTTTCGAGGACATGATGAGTCAGAAAAGTCTTTTTGACGGGGTAATTTTCTTGAACTTCTCAATTGGTACAGTCAACGCAATATTGATGTTGGAAATGTAGTTAATTCAAATGCTCCTGAAAATAATCAACTCACTTCTCCACATATCCAGAAACAAATAGTGAGTGCTTGTGCTTTAGAGATAACACTAACTATTATTAAGGACGTTGGTGATGACTTTTACTCTATATTAATTGATGAGGCTCGTGATAATTCTGTAAAAGAACAAATGGCTGTGGTATTGAGATATGTTAACAAGTTGGGACAAGTGATGGAGCGATTAGTTGGAGTGGTACATGTGAGTGACACATCTGCTTTGTCTTTAAAAAGTGCACTTGAAGATTTCTTTGCAAAACATGGGTTGTCACTAAGTAGAGTTCGAGGCCAAGGTTATGATGGAGCTTCTAATATGCAAGGTGAATTCAATGGGTTAAAAACCCTCATTTTAAATGAAAATCCCCAAGCAAGATATATTCATTGTTTCGCTCATCAACTCCAATTAGTGCTTGTAGCAGCAGCGAGGAGCAATAGATATGTGAGTAATTTCTTTGAATATGTTACAATGATTGTGAATATGGTTGGAGTTTCATGTAAAAGGAGAGATGCTCTCCGTCAAAAACAGCATGATGAAATCGTTCAACGTTTGGAAAGAGGTGATATTCAATCAGGAAGAGGATTACATCAAGAAACAAGTTTGGCTCGACCCGGTGACACGCGTTGGGGTTCTCATTATAAAACAATTGTGCGGCTTCTGTCTATGTGGTCAGCAGTGAAAGCGGTTCTTGAAAACATAATAGACGATGGAGTTGAACAAAGAACTCAAGGGACAGCTGTGGGCTTGATTGATAAAATGGAAAGTTATGATTTTATTTTCATTACTTACTTAATGAAGACGGTTTTAGGACTGACAAATGATCTATCTCAAGTCTTACAACGAAAGGATCAATGCATGGACAATGCTGTACATTTAATTGCAACGGTCAAACAGCAATTGCAAGACTTCAGGGAAAATGGATGGGATGAATTATTACAAGATGTTAATGATTTTTGTATAGATCACGATGTCACGGTCCCTAATATGGAAGATAATGTTCCGGGTCGTCTACGTTCTAAGCGTGCTGGTATTCCTATTACTTATTATCACTACTTTCGAGTGGAAATATTTTGTCAGGTAATTATTCTTCTTCGTATTATGATACTATAAATTTCTATGATACAACTTAATTTTCTTTTATTCAATACTAGGTTGTTGATTTTATTACACAAGAAATGGAAAATCGGTTTACAGAAACAAGTTCGGAATTGCTTTTATGCATTGCTTGTCTTTCACCTATAAATTCATTCTCCAACTTCAACCAATCTCGATTACTTCGTCTTGCCGAACTATATCCAAATGATTTCACCAGTACTGATCGAATGATACTTGAAGATCAACTTAAGACCTACATTGCTGATGTAAGAAGGAATACAGCTTTCTCTGACCTCCATGACATTGGAACTCTTGCTCAGAAAATGGTTGAGACGGGTTATGACAATATGTTTCCTTTGGTATATCTGCTTGTCAAGTTAGCTTTAGTCTTACCTGTTGCAACGGCTACTGTTGAGAGAGCTTTTTCAACAATGAACATTATCAAGACGGATTTGCGCAATAAAATGGGAAATGATTTTCTGACCGATTGCTTGGTGTGTTATGTGGAGAAGGAAATTTTTGTAAAAATTGAAAATGAAGCTATTATGCAACGTTTTCAAAAAATGCAAACTCGTAGAATACAATTACCACCTCTTAGGTGTAGTCAATCTAGTAATGTAAATTAATTGTTGAACTATTGCAATATTAAATATTCAATTTTATACATAATTCGTCTGTAATTTTTTTCTCTTGGTAATTTTGCCCCCCCCCCCTCAACAAGTCTCTGGTTCCGCCACTGAGCATGGAAGTAAGGCTAATGTTGCGGTTACCAAAAGCAGCAACACATGATTGTATATATATATAGCAAAACAGAGAAAGAAGAAGCGGAGAGATCGATGGAGGCAAGCTCATCAAATCTTTCAACCAAAGTTTTTTTTAAAGTATTTTTTTTATATATTGGATATATACCTAGTGTCGGATCACTAGTTTGAAGCTTGATTTATATATAGAATTGGAATTTTATGTATTCTAAATTAAATTAAATGAGGATTTTTTTTTTGTATAAAAGTAGTTATGTTATTCAAATGAAAGAAAAAAAAAACTATACATTCTACAGTGAGTACTACAATTGCTTACATTATTATCATAATTCCCTAATAATTATTGTAAGTTAGTGCATTATATACAGCTAGGTGGTGGCTGACACAGAAAATATTTAAGGGGGGGCTCAATTTTTACAAAAAAAAAATTTACAGTTGAATTTGCTATAAAATTAAATATTAAATATTACAATAGTTTGATAATTAATTTGTGCTACAAAATTAACAATGCCTAATAGATAATAATTGCATTTTACGATTTTACATATTTTAAAATTATTACATAATAGTCTCATTTTTAATTTTTCTAAAAATATTTTTTCTATATAACACATTAAACAGTCGGTCAGAAAATTATTTCTCATCTTATTACACAAATCTGTCTTGATAATGCTTATTACTGAAAAAAACTCTCTCGACAATAGCAGTTGCAACAGGTAAGACTAAAACTAACTTGATAATCAGATATACTAAAGAAATATAGTGTCATAATATGTCTCAACTATTTTTCGAGCAAGATGTCCAATATCACCAATGTCAGAGAAAAATGCATTTCTTTTAACATTAGCAATGTAGGTATTAAATTGATCTTTAAGTATTATCTAATCGGTGATGGAGAAATTATATGAATATAGTTCAGCAAGACGAAGTAATTTGGATAGCTTGAAGTTAGAGAATGAGTTTTTAGGAGAAAGACAAACAATGCATAAAAGTAATTTTGTACTTAATTCTGTAAAGCGATTTTTCATTTCTTGAGCAATGAAATCAATAACCTAGAATTTAATGAAAGAAAATTAGGTTGTAGCATATTAAATGGTTAAGTATGATAATACGAAGAAAAAAGAGTACTTGATAAAATATTTCTACTCGAAAGTGGTGGTAAAAAGTAATAGGAGTACCAGAACGCTTAGAACGCAGATAACCTGCATTATCTTCCATATTAGGCATTGTGACATCATGATCTATATAAAAGTCATTAACAACTTCTAATAATTTATCCTATCCATTCTCCTTGAAGCTTTGTAATTTTTGTTTAACAGTTGCAATCAAATGAATTGCATTATCAATATTTTGATCATTTTTTTAAGACATTAGTAGATCATTTGTCATACCTAAAAGTTTTCTCATTAAGAATGCAATGAAAATAAATTCATAACTTTTTATTTTATCAATCAAGTCCACAATTGCCCCTCGATTTCTTTGATCTGAACCATCCTCATAAATGTTCACAAGAATCTCTTTCACTGGTGACCACATAGAGAGAAGACGCATAATTACTTTATAATAAGAACCCCATCGCGTGTCACCTAGTCGAGCTAAATTTATTTATTGATGCAAGCCTCTTCCAGTTTGACTATCACCACTTTTCAGGTGCCGAACTACTTCATCATACTGTTTTTGACGGAGAGCATCCCTCCTTTTATATGAAATTCCAATAATATTCGCAATCATTACAACATAATAAAAAAAATTACTCACAAATCTATTGCTCTTTGCTGCAGCAATAAGTACTAATTGGAGCTGATGAGCGAAGCAATGAATGTACCTTGTCGAGAGATTTTCATTTAAAATGAGAGTCTTCAACCCGTTGAATTCACCTCGTATATTAGAAGCTCCATCATAACCTTGACCTCTAACTTTACTTAGTGATAACCCATGTTTCGCTAAAAAAATCGTCAAGTATACTTTTCAAAGATAAAACATATGTATCACTAACATGTACCACTCCAATAAATCGTTCAACCACTTGTCTCAACTTGTTAACATATCTCAAAACCACAACCATTTGCTTCTTTACTGAATTTTCTCGAACCTCATCAATTAATAGAGAGTAGAATTCATCTCTAATATCCTCAACAATAGCTAGTGTCGTCTCCAAAGTATAAGCACTCACTATTTTCTTTTGGATGGGTGGAGAAGTTAGTTGGTTATTTTTAGGAGTATTTGAATTAAGTACATTCCCAACCTCAATATATCGTTTACTGTACTAATCCAGAAGTTTCACTAAGTGACTTTTTCGACTCATCATGATCCCAAAAAGTCACCCCATTTGCTAAAAAAAATGAATACAGTCAATAATAGCTTTCAAATGCGTCCGGTAAAAAATCCCATACTCATGGCTACGAGAAAATAAGACATGGACATACTCTGTCTCTGATTTTTAAAACAAATATATTACAATCTAGCATCATTATGTGGACTACTTGGACCGCCAACATAGTCATTAAACTTCTCTGAGGCTTTTTTCAATTGTAAAACCCGATATGTGTGAAAACTTTATCCCCCTCGTTTAGCTCCTCTATTCGAGCTAAATAGATAACACCAAAAACAAAATGATATATCTTTAAATATATTGTATTATAGCCACTCGTATTTAGAAAATCAAATATCTCTAAAACTCCTAATTTTTTTAAATTCTCTATGGAAAATTGTGGCCATATGGTTGACAAGGTCCTTTAGCTATATATTGTCTTCTAACATCAACTCTAATTCCAGTCTCATACTCATCAATGGGTTTACGCAATGCTTAGTGAGCAACAATATCATCAAAACTAAATTTCTGACATATTTTTTTATTACTATTTTCCCTATCACTTGCAAGACTATTTGGAGCCAAGTTCGGTGTTGGAAAGTTTGATGATTCACCACTTTCATACTGCACTCTCTTTATCTTGATTAAAAATTTATCCATATATGTTGCATTCTATAATTAATTTATATTCAATTCATAAGTAGTTTATGTTTAATTATTAATTACTTTATATTCAATTTATATTAGTTTAGGTTGAATTTATAATTAGCGTATAAATAATTTATAATTAGTTTATATTTTTTAATTTCTAAAAAATTTTTATATTAGTTTATTTTACATATTTATAATTTTTCAATTTATAACATTTCAATTAAACCTAATAAGTAGTTTATATTAGTTTATATAATTATATTCAATTTATATTAGTTTATGTTCAATTAGTTTATATTCAATTTATAAATTATTTTTAGTTCAAAATTTAGGGATTAATTCATATTTTATAATTTAGTTTTTATAGTTTAAATTTTATGTATCATAATTTATAATTAATTTTTAATTAAACCATAATCTATATTTCTAAAAAAATCATAAATCAACAAATCACTACTAAATATCAATTTAATCACAACAATATACAATCACAACACAAATCATTAATCAACAATTAAAATAAACTATTATACATAATTTCTAAAAAATTAAACCACAATCTATATTTTTAAAAAAGCCCTAAATCAACAAATCAATACCAAATTAATCACAACACAAATCAACAATTAAAATAAAATATTATACCTAATTTATAAAAAATTAAACCAAAATTCATATTTCTAAAAAAGTCCCTAAATCAAATAAATCTACACAATCACAAGTAAAAAAATTAAAATTAAAAAAAAGTAGAGGCAATATTTTCCTCAGGCCGGCGAAAATCCAGAGGCTGGTGCGGTGGCTCTCCTCGCCTGAGCCTCTACCCTCCTCTCTCTCTCAATCGATTTATCACTGCTCTCCCCGCCTCTCTCCCTTGCTCTCTATCTCTACTCTGGCTCGCTGCTCGATCATGGGCTGTTAAGCCCACTTTTTTTTTTCAAAACACCCCTGGCGAAACTATGTCGTTTTGCTAAGGGTAATTAATATTTTTTTAATTACTCATGGCTGAAAGGATGCCGTTTTAGCTAGAAAATTTAAAAAATATATATTAATTACCCCTAGAAAAACGGCGTCTTTTCGCCATAGGTGTTTTGAAAAAAAAAAAGAAACTCTTTGTTTATAGAGAAAACAGAGAGGGGTCGGCTATGCAGGGTAGCCATGGAACCCGACGACAAAGAACTCCTCTATGGGTCCTTCTGACTGTCGACGAGGGGGGGTCCACAGACCCTCCAAGACCCCACCCCCCATAGATCCGCCCCTACAACTAGGCATGAGCTCGCACGATGCATGAATTTAATTATTTTTATTTTACATTATATTAAAAAGTTTTTAATATTAGTTTTAGAAGTAGATTGTATATCATGAAATTATCATTTTATTAAATTATTATATAGTCAGTGATGTGAAACCTCTATATTTTATAAAAAAAAAAAAAATTTATGCATATAAGGTATATTTTGACAGAAATAGTATAATGACTTTATTAGTAATCTCTATTTTAAAGTTTCATTTTATTAAATTACCAAGCAATTCATGGAATACTTATCTTTATTCTTATCCCCTCTAAGTCTATTTTGCAAAAGACACATGTAATTAAACATTCGAATGAATAATATATTTGATCCCAAAAAGAATATTGTTGATTTATTTTCAACTTCTACCAATTTCAAAAGGAATACTTTTACACGAATTTGGTATTCTTCTAAGCAATAAATTACATAGAAAATTAAATATTCAAAAAAAAGTTGTTTGATAGATGTACATTTTTATTGAAATGTAAAGCTTACCCATTAAGAGTGTAAAATAATACTAAAGACCAGTACTTGCGACTTTGATTAATATGTTGGTTATTAGTCCATATAGTAAAAAATTTGGAAAAGCCTTTGTCTTTTTACTCATTTTTGCAATGAAAATGAATAGGAATGTTGCTCTCGAGAATATGAAAGATTGTGAAATTTATATAGGATGGAGGTGAATAAATAATAGTAATTTTTAGTCATTAATATTAATTAATGATTTCAGTTAAGAAATGAATCATATATTTAGGACATTTTATATTCATATATCAATAATTTAATAAATAAATTTATCAATACTTTGGGTTAATAAATTTTAGATTTAATGTAATTAATAATTATTAGTATAGTTTTTGAAACTGAAAATGAAATTTCTATTAATATTTTATCTTCACTTTGAGTTTAATGTGATGGCAATGTGATTAGTAATGATTATATATATGTAACATTAATTTTTAGTCATTAATATTAATTAATGATTTCAATTAATAAATAATTATTCATGGCTGAGCCACGTGGCATTTCTTTAAACAACATATGAATGATGTGGCTGCATCAAAAGCTTTCTTTTTCCTCTGTTTTTATATATTTAATAGATGGAGAATCAAACCTAAAATAATTTATCATCGTCCACATAATTTATTAAGAAATTATAATTTTACAATTCTTTAACAACGATAAATTGAAAGTATAAAGCCGCTAATAGATTTTGAAGGCCAAAATAAGTTTTTTAAGGGAGCCAAAATAAGTAATTTGGAAAAAATAACAATAGAAACGTAAATTATGATAAAACTTTTTTTTTGAGAATTTTTATTAATTTATTCATAATTTTTAAATAAATCTATCCTTTATTTTTTAATATTAGAGACGATCAAAGAAGAAAGTTTTAAATTTATTTTTATGAAGATTTAAATTATGACAGGCGCTGCTAAAGTAACCACATCTTCATACACCAAGTTTTTTTTTAATTTATTGCAATTTAAATTAAATATTATTATATGTTTAATTATAAAAGTAAATCTTATTTAATATAATTTAATATTTATATATAAATAATATTATTAATAAAAAAATAATAATATTATTATTATAAACAAAAGTTAAATGTAATAAGAATAGGATAAAAAATTGAAATAAAATAAAATAGAATGTAGAAAATATTTTTATTCTTATATAAAAAAACCTATATTTATAAACTCATATTTATAAATTAGCTTAATATATTAAAAAATATATATTTGAACTTGTTCAAAAAGTTCTATTAGCTCTCTTGCATTTTGGGTGCATATCTTTACACATCTATCAAAACTAAAAGTGAAATTAGTTAACCCTTTGCACACTTAATATCTGCTCAAATGTTCTACAAGCTTTGCACCCGCAAGAAAATAGGCAGCGCCCTCTCATGCCAAACATAAACCCTAAAACCTTTCTTCTTTCACACCTTATTAGTATAAATCCAAACAATCATAAGCTCGTACTGAGAAAGTTGCAACATCAATACAATTTGAAAAAAAAAATGTTGATTGTATTGGTGTTGCAATACAATCATAAGCCCACTCCCCAGCTTCAGAAACTTTCAACACCAATACTATTGTTAAAAATCATAAATCCAAAAAATACAAGAAAGGGGATGAAAATGATACACCAATACTATTGGATGAAAATTGTATTGATGAAAACAAAAACTTTTTGATGAAAAAAAAAAACTTTTTTTTAAGTATAATGACCATCTAAAAAAAATCTATGGCTGAAAATTATAAAAGAAAAACAAAAATGAAGATGGAATCGCGTTACACTCATTTAAAAACTTAAACCGCTATACCAATTATATATTTGATTTAAAACCCATAGGATTTTAAAAATCCCCAAAAGAATTTCAAAAATAGATCAGAAGTAATAGATGAGTATGATATTCTAAGATTCAGAAAGAAGAGATTCAAATAAATACACCAATTAAGAAAGAAGAAGGTACTCAAATACATACACTAATTCTTTGCCTAATTCAATAGCAACATCTTGATAGCTAACTTTCTTATATGAAAGGGATGCTACAGATTCGAAAAATGGATTCTTGATTTCTAAATCGACATTACAAATATAGTTGGTGATGAAATGAAGGGGAAAATGATGGAAATTTTTCAAATGAGAAGAGAAAAAGGTTACTTTTGGAAGAGAGAGAGAGAGATTGAAAACGGAGAAAATTTTTAGTTTGAAATGAGAATAAGATTACTTCACGTGCATATGAAATTTCCATATTTCATGCTCTCAATCCAACTTAGCAAAGATCGTATTAACTCTAATATTAGTTTTGACAAGTATGTAAATGGATGCACACAAAGTGCAATGGGCTAACAAGACCTTATTAACAAATACAAGTGTTTTTTATCAATTAAGCCTTATAAATTACACAATAAAAAGTCTCAATTAATTAATTCACTTATAAGATGAAGAGTTACAATAAATATTAGGAATTGGTACACATGGAAACTAGAGCACGTTTCAGGCCGTGCTTGGCATGGCTCGAGTGTTAGGCACAACCTATCTTACTTGGCATGCTTAAGTGTCTTAGGGCGGGCTGAATTAGGGCATTTGACCTATAGAGCTGGTCCGGCAAGGCACGACAAGTAGCTTAGTCCAACACGATCTTTCAGGTCAAACAAGTATATTAGATATTTATATTTATTTGAATGAAATTACACATTTAATTTTTTATAATTAATAATAAATGGCTAATGAATAAATAATAAATTAATAAGTTCAATGCATATTATTTTTACATCAAATTTAAGATTAAAATATATTTAAAAATAACCATTATTAAACTAATTTTTCACAACGTCTTAGATTATGAATTCTAAATAAAATTTCATTTTTAATTTTTAAAAATAAATTTATCTTAATATTTAAGTATTAAAAATTTTCAAATAATTTAAGTTCTTAAAATTTTTCAAAATTTTTATATTTTTTGACAATATTATATATGTAAATTAAATATTTTAATTTATAAATTAAAATATTTATATGACTTTAGACATGTCAGACCTAAAATTAATCATAAAATTCATTAGAAATAATTGGACTAATCCATATATTGGTACAATACTAAAAGATTCAGTACGGCATAACAAAAATATATAAGGGCCAATTGATCTAATCATACCATTATTTTTTAAGTTTCGGCATGATCTACATGGCATGACTAATTTTTTGGGTCAACATAAAAAAATTACAAGCACAATGGACTTGGGTTAGGCAATCAATTCCCATGTATAGGAATTGGTAACAAAATAATAAATTGATAAGATGTTATAATGGGTATATTGTTAAAGAGGTCAAGTTATAGATATCCAACAAAATATTTATTCATAACACTTTTCTCAAATACTTATTAACTATGTATTTCATTAAAATCTTACAAGAGAAAATCTTTTAGGATGAAAACCTAGTAAGGAAAAAGAGTATATATCTATATTATATATATAGAAACAAAGGATAGAAGAAGTGTTCTGAGAGTGACACATCATCGTTTTTTTTTAAATAATGCTATCTTATTTTTTAAAAATTTTTAATTTATTTTTATTTAATTTTAATAATATATAGAATATAAACTTAATAATATTGATTAAATAAATTATATTTGTGACTTTTAATTTTTTATAAATTAATTACACATTAATATAATTAAATAATATTAATTTATTTATATATTTTTTAAGAAATTAGAAAAGTTAAAAAAATATATGACTCTTAACCTTCCTAATAAATTACTTATAAATTAATTTTTTTTTGATAAATAATTATAAATTAATTAATTAATTTATAATAATGATTAATTTATATATTTTTAGAAATTTTAAAAAAATAAATAATAAAATATATGACTTTTATATTCCTAATAAATGAATAATATGTTAATTTAAATATTTAATTTATTTATAATAATAATTTATTTATATGTTTTTATAAATTTTAAAAATTAAACAATGAAAAATATGTTTTTAATCTTTATAACAAATTAATTATATATTAAAATTTTATGTAATAATAATATTAACAGTAAACATCTTACTCACATTTCAATATTAATTATGATTATAAATTATCTTACTCGCATTTTTCTCCCTATTTAAAAAGTTTGCTTGGGTTTTTATTTTTTTTCTTTTTTTTTATAAAATTCATGATATTTTTATAGCAAAAAAAATTATATAAATTTTATTTTTGATTAGTAGAAGTATTAAGTTATAATAGGATATCCAAATTTCATTTGAGCTCTCCAAAATATCTATAATAATTAATTATCTTTAGTTAATTAATTAGTTATCCAAGGTGTATGGGTCTACTCTATCCACACTTCATGAGCGGATTCAACCTAATAAAAATCAATATCCCCAACTCGCACATGACGAGAATCTCACTTTAGACAAACTATTTAGACAGCTTATATTAGACGAATAGACCATGCAACGGAAATAACATTAGAATTCTAAGTTATACACTTATTAGGAACATATAGCATCTCATTGAAAAATGATTTAAAGTAGATAAAGTATGCATTATTACTTACTATTATCATATTTCTATTGTCATGTTTGCCTAGTGATTTGGCAAGTGTTGGCTTTTAGATATGTGGGCGTGCTAGAGGATTATAGGTTCCCCAATCAATTCATGTTAAACTGACTTCTGAATAACTGTGTAAAATTCTTCAAAGGGCCTAAAATAGAATAGAGTTCCTCAAGCTCCTTACGATTTGCTTAAAATTCCTTAGGGATGAAAGTTAGTAAATGAATAATAATAAGACTAGGGAATAATTATGCAAATTATGCCTCAAAATTGCAAACGAATAGATGAATTTTCTAATGTCTATCACTATTGAGTGCACCAGCACATGACTGAGGCACGAAAAATATATGGCTATAGCTAAAGTAATGTTTTAAGAAAGGACAAATACTTTTGTGCAAGTGAAAACACAACCAAAGGAATACAAGTATTATCATAAAATTAAATCTACAACTTGAATTGACAAACATCTATTGTGCAAATGAAAATACAACCAAAGAAACATAAGTATTTTCAAAGAAAGACCGTCCTTTGCTAATTGATCCATTCAATGTTGGCTAATTTGACCTAGTCTAGCGTGTTGTACATTTACATCATTGCCATATTTTGTGAAGTAGTAAATAAAGAAAAACTGACATCGAAAGATGTACTATTTACAATATCCAAAACAAGAAAATTATCCAAAACATAACTAGAGCCATAAAACATTTGCCTCAAATACAAATTTACTATATTATCATGAAAATTCCAAAAAAAAAAAAAACAAGTCTAAGCAAAACTAGAACAAAAACTAAATTTCATCTTATTTGTGGGACATATGGAGGACATCATAGAGTACCAAGATTTAACCTCTGCACAAAACTAATTTGTAGGTGCCTATACCTTTCACTTTAACACATGCATTCCTATGAAGATCCATCACACCTAGTTGGGTAATAGAAAAATTCTACAAATGCTTTATGATGCTTTATCACATGGTCGGTGGCTCCCAACTTGAAACAAGAGAGGATGTATTTCAATTAGTAAAGTTGAGCATCAAACAAGATTTTCATTCACATATGAGTTGATGAATTATACCTTCTTAGGTGCAATGCAATCCTTTACATTGTGACCCTTATTTCCACAAATGAGATTTTGCATTGGCACTGTTCCTTTTCTTAGAGTTCTTTCTTCCTTATTGGTTTTGCTTAGACTTTTTGTTCTCTTGACCTCTCTTACCCTTGCCCTTATCCTTACCTTTATAATAATTGTAATTACACTTTGAGCCATGAGCTACATTTGAGTTAGGCTTAACCAAATACACTTATGCACTAGGTTGCACAGTAGTAAGTCTATCAGCCTCTAGTTCTAGATGAGGAGAGGCATCCACAAAGGTCTTTATAAAAAAGTTGTATGTAAAGTGCTTTTGCATATGCTCTCGGCTTTGGGGTAAGGAATGAATAACCGCCTAAATCTTTTGCTCTTTAGTCAGCACATGGCCAACATTATGAAGCTCACTAATAATGTTGGACATCTCTCTAAGATGTTTCCTCGTGAAGTATTCGCGATGCTTCTTATAAGTGTCGAACTTAATAGTGAGGGAGTGAATCTTCATAAGAGATATTCAACCAAATTTCTCTTTTAGCTTTATCCATATGTCCATGGCATGTTCATAGCAAGAGTACTCTTCCATAATGTCATCATCTACCATACTGAGCAATGTGATGAGAGCTCATGAATTCTTCCTTTTCTAGGTGGCATAGGCATCTCGACCTCACCTATATTGGGCCATTGTCTCGTCATGGTCAGGTTTTTCCTTAATTAATTTCAAAGGTTCGAGATCCTCTTGTTCCTCTAACTTATGTTGGATTTTCACATTCCAGATCTTATATATATCACCACATAACTTAGGACCTTTGTTTATTTCAACAACTATGTTCTTGGAAGTAGAAGTCATTTTGCAAGTTGATATAGAGTATTTATGCTTAGACAATATATATATATATATGATATTATTAATACCACAATTTACATGCTGATATGTTTTTGCAACTAATCATATATTAATAATAATATGCATACTATCTTGAGTCAAAAAATCACTATATTTTCAATTATCATCTTGACTAAATGTAACAATTAATATTAACATAATAATATTTATTCAAAAATATTCAATTAATTATTTAAACCAAATTGCTAAACTATATATTAAATAATTATTTTAATATAATAATTAATGACATGTATGAAGGGGAGCCTTGACGCAGCGGTAAGTGCTGTCGCCGTGTGACCTGAGGTCACGGGTTTGAGTTGTGGAAACGGCCTCTTGCAATTAATTGCAAGGGAAGGCCGCGTACAAAGATCCAATGGGTCTGACCCTTCCTCGGACCCCGCTCATTGCGGGAGCATTCGAGCACCGGGCTGCCCTTTTTTTTTAATTAATGACATGTATAAATTAATTACAAATAATAATTAATTAAAAACATGCATATATCATTAATTAAAAATAAGCAAATTGTCCAAAAAATTGTAAACTTAAATAAATAGAATAAATCAACAAATTTTTCAAAGAAATGCCTAACAAGACAAAGAATAAATAATGATAAATATTTAAATTAGATTCAGTAGATTCTAGATAAATTCCCTCTAAATAGGAATCAAGTCCTTAAAAATATATTTTAAATCAACTGGTAAAGAATATAATGTGTCTCTAGGAGTAATCCTTTCTACCACCAACATTCTTTCACTGCAAAGAGTCATCCCTAGTTGTCTTCTTAGGCTCAAATCTCACCATCCCTTTAGCACATATTATTTGGAAGAAGGATTTAATAACCATACCATATGTTGTGCCCAACATCCCATATGTTGCTAAGTAGTTCATAAAGTTTAGGATGTATAAGTGAATTCTTTATAGCTAAGTAAATATAAAGACCTTTCTATTTATAGACCACCTAGCCAAAGTATTGACTGATATTTTAGATGTATATGCAGTATATGTTGTAAAAGGAAATCTAGATCATAGATGCAATCCCTATGATGCATTTTGAGTATGTTTATTTGGTCTTTAAATAATATGATTTTCTCCTTTAGGCCTAGCCTTATGCTAGTCGTACGTGCCGCAATGGGAGTTCTAATTCTTATAACCATTTTCTATAGCCTTTCGCATAAAGAAAGTATCAGAAATAAATAAATATATATATATACACACATTTTCACAATAAAGAGCACATACTTTATTATAAAATTGGCAAAAAAAATATTTATTTATAATTTTATTTAATTTTCTTGGTATAAATAAAGAAACTAATTTTATTTAAAAAAATTAACATATTATTTTAAAAATATTTTTTAAACCTTGAAAATAATTAAAATTCACCAAAAATTTTAAAAAATATTTGGAGTCAATATGTGAAAAAAGGGCTAAAAAATGAGGTCTAGAATTAAGCTCATGTTTGACACACGTTTGCCTAATGTGGTATTGCTACTTGGTAGCATTTGAGAGGAGCTAGTTGGCTCTGTGAAAAATGATGATCGTTTCCCTAAAATGATATGTCACATGCATGAAATGACAGGTTGTTTCACAAGAGATGAGTAAGAGCAATAAAAGGTTATGTACTTGACTCTAAGTTCCAGAAAATGTGTCATTTTTTTAACAAAATGACTGAAAAGTCACATGCAAAAAGAAGTGTCTTTCATTATGGCAGGAGAGCACTAAACTTTGTCTGTGGCATGTGAAGGCAACACACCACCCTGCTAGCCTATTTCAATCAGTGGCACATCTAGACGAGGTCATATGGGGGGCTCACGACCCCTTCTTATTGGTAGCCAAAAGCACCGACAGTGAGGTATTTATTCTTTGGCCACCTGCCCGCCGGTGATTTTTGTAGAAAGGGGAGG
The DNA here is from genome assembly GCA_947685225.1 of Garcia nutans. NCBI lineage: Eukaryota > Viridiplantae > Streptophyta > Magnoliopsida > Malpighiales > Euphorbiaceae > Garcia > Garcia nutans. The sequence goes on along the minus strand of CANTUV010000024.1, from coordinate 4,632,300 downwards.
GGGGGAGGTTGCGTGTGTGAGAGGTTGAAGAAATAACCCCCTCACACTAATTTATAAGTTTACCCCTGTATTTTAATTTTTTTAACTATTAAATACTGAAACGACAATATGTCAAGAGAAACGGTGCCGTTTCAATATTAACACTTTAAAAAATATATATAAAGCATGAATGGAGAGAGGCAGAAAAAAGAATAGCAGAGAGGGAAAGCAAGAACTTCAACCGGTAAGTTGACCAACACGAGCGATGAACAATAACTTCGAAAAACTACGCTGACAATCGAGTCGGGTGATATTTTGCCCCCCTCCGGTGATATCCTAGTTTCGCCACTAATTTCAATGATTGATTTATTTCCGATGGGAATTTTAGGGGTTCAAAAATTCATATATATGGTTTATTGGAATTAAGAAACACTATAACCTAATGATTTCATAGTCGTAATAGCTTAGAAAAAAAAATTAAGTTCAACCAAAATTCAAGTATTTTACATATTAGAATGACCAACTTTCAAATCTTACTCATTTTAATTATAATTTGAGCATATAATATATCAATTTAAACCTTTATATGTGAACTTTAATATGATATAATAAAATCATATAATAAAATATAAAGATACATATGTTCAAATATTCCAATTTGATCATGGAAAGTTTACATAAAATAATGCATGAAAAAAAAATTGATCAATTAAAAATATCAAATCACGCTTAAAATGGAATACAAGCAAATTAGCTTTGAACCAATATTAACAAATATGTATTGACATAGAATATAGGTAGATATTATCTCAAATGGGTCTCAAAATGTATTGACCATAACTTGTATCACCAGCCATAAGGGCAACCACACATAGGGAAGGACCTAAGTTATCACAGTCTAAAAATTACTCAAATATTACAGTATGCACTCAATATCCTGAGAGTAGTGTAGTAAGAGAAGAAGGAAAACAAAGGAAAATTTTAATTTAGTTTTACTTTTTTATTCTTTTTTACTTGGATAACTTAATATCTTTTAGATAACAACTAATTATTATTTTTATTCAAACAAAATCTTTATGTTTGATTTGAATTCTCCAAAATATCTATAATAATAATTAATTATTTTTAACTAATTAATTAATTATCCAATGTCCATGAGTTTATCCGCCCATCATTGGTGAATCTGTGCCAATAAAATAATATACTTTTACAATATAATCTTTATTTCTCATATTAAATTATGAATTAAAGTGTAAATTAAAAGAAATAGAAATCCAATTTCCACAAACATATGTTGAAGTACAAATTCATTATTAAAAGTCATCTAATTTTGCAAAAATAATAAGCAATCAATTTATTTTATAATAAACCCAAATAATTCACAAAATTCTTAAATATTTTCTTTAAAGATTAATTGAACTTATTTAATTTATGCTTCAATAATATTGAAATGCATAGTTTTTTTTTTTAATTACAACATAGTTTGACATAGGTAAGAGACTTCATACATGTCATGGTTCAGCAAATATAAGGCAGAATCTGGCGGATTCTAGAGCTTGTGAACTTTAACTAGAAACTGGTTGGTTATCTTGGCTAAGTAGTTAGCTACAAAATTACTTTCTCTAAAATTGTGCTTGACTTCCATATCCCATCTTTTAGAGAGGACTTCTTTAATGTCCTAAACCATGGCCTCAAGAGTTGGTCTCGTGATAAGGTCATATGTAGTTCTGTTGTTAGTTTCCAATGTTACTATTAGAAAAGTGTACCAGATGCTGTCAATAAACATGACTGTTAAAATGCCTAAGATTATACTAAAGTGGTTTTGAATTATTCATGCTAACTATTGCTATAAAATAGGAAAACATCTTGTTATGTTAACATGCATTTTATTTTTTAGGAGTTTGTTATGCTTGTTGGTTAAGTTTTGTTGAATATATATCACTTCCAGTTAATAAAAATATATGCTTGCCTTCCTAAATATTTTCTACAACTTCTATTTATTTTTTTACTGTAAATATATGCTAAATAAACAAATAAAATGGTATAAGAGCATATTATCTTGAGGAATCTATGAGTTTGAGAGAGCTAAAATGATTTTCCAATAATTGCAAAATAAAACAAAAACTCCATCTTCAACAATCTCCAAGCCTCATAGCTTCAAAAATGGAAAAAGAAATAAATCAAAGAATGCCCCCTAATACCAATATTTAATGGCAACAACTATCAAATATAGGTTGTAAAAATAAAGGTTCATCTCAATGCCTAAGATCTTCAAGATACAATTGATCAGGAAGACTATGAAGTTCCTGGGTTGCCAGAAAATCCAACAATGAACCAAATCAAGTATCACAAGGAGAAGAAAATAAGAAAGGCTAAAGCCATAGTCTATTTATATGTTATTGTTTCTTCCAATCTATTCACAAAAATTATGAACCTGTCTTCAGCAAAAGCTATTTGGGATTTTCTCAAAAAAGAATACGAAGGTAATGAAAAAGTGAAGAATATGTAGGTATTAAATTTGATCAAAGAATTCGAATTACAAAGAATGAAAGAGTCAGAAACTATAAAAGAGTATACTAACATATTGCTTAATCTTGCTAATAAAATAAGAATGTTAGGTAAGAATTTTTCTGATCAAAGAATTATTAAAAAAAAAATATTTGTCACACTTCTAGAGAGGTATGAAGCCACCATTTCTTCTTTGGAAAATGCTAATGATTTATTAGGTATTTCTTTGGCATAATTAATTAATGCCTTGTAAGATCAAGAGCAAAGAAAGCTAATAACAGAAGGAGAAGCAGTTGAAGGAGCTTTGCAGGCTCAAATAAAATTCAATAATAGAAAGAAAAATAACAAGAGTGAAGATTATTCACCTTGCTCATATTGCAAAAAACCTAACAATCCACAACACAATTGTTGGAAGCCTGAAGCGAAATGCAATAAATGTCGTCGATCAGGTCACTTCACAATAGTATGCAAATCACAACAGTAACAAAAAGATAAAGATAAAGCTGCAATGAATCAATAATTAGAGGTAGAAGAATACTTTTAGCATTTGATCTAAGGAGGAGTGTTAAAAAAGTATATAAGATGTTGTCAATAAACATGGCTGTTAAAATGCCTAAGATTATGCTAACGTGGTTTTGAATTACTCATGCTAACTATTGTTATAAAATAGGGATCTATTTTGTTATATTAACGTGCATTTAATTTTTCAGAAGTTTGTTATGCTTGTTAATTAAGTTTTGTTATATATATATCACTTCCAATCAATAAAAATATATGCTTGCCGCCCTAAATATTTTCTACAACTTCTGTTTATTTTCTTTACTGTAAATATTTACTAAAGGAAAAACTAACAATTACGTTCTTAAACCCCAGGTCCCAAGCCAGCAATAAACCATGAAAAATAACCCCCCCCCATTCCTCTTTCTAGCAGCCATCTATGATCATATAGAATTTTCATTTATAATAAGTATAATAAATAATGGAAAATTTTAACATAGACCTAGTCTATATCCCCACTTATGGGCCAAACCAATCAGAAATTCAGATTCAAATTATAATATTCTAAAAAAATAATTTCAGTTAGTTGTTATTTTGAATTTAAGATTTTTGATTGACATGATCCATAAGAATTTTTCATAAATAATTATGTTATGATCTTGTATTAATTTCTCACGTCATTAGTTATGATTTTCTTTTATTAATAAAAGAAAATTTACATCTATCTTAATTTATACGGTTGTATATGCAATAAATTAATTAAAAAAATAAGAAAGGCGTTTTTGAATAAACATAAATATTTATGTGATTTCAACTAATTTTACAGGGACTACAATTTTGAAGCATGAGAAAACTGTATGAGAAAAAAAAAAGGTTGGGTTGGAATATTCTTGAGAACAAAATTTCCTCCAAACACCGAGAAACAAGCAAATAAATAAATTATTAATAACTAAATTAAATTTCTTAAACTCAAACCTAGACTCTAACTAAAATATTAATTAAAAAATCTATTCAAAAATTAATAATCTTTAGTCATAAATGCCGCCTCTCTGTTCTATATATCTCTCTAGATATATACATGTAGCGAAAGAATTAGAAAGCACTATACTAGTTAGTCTACAATCAAGAAAGTTTTGGAAACTTTGCCCTATTTTCATATTCCTAGTCAAATAGCTTTCTTGATCTTGTTTTACGAGAACTTGTTTCTTGATCTTGTTCGACAAAAACTTTAAGAGCTTCCACCATGGCTGGTCTTCAACAATACTACTTAAAATTAATTAAAATCAAAGTTTATGGTGGGAGAGAAGGGCTCTTTTAATTGGCCACTTAAACAAAGTCTATATAAGTTAGTTGAAACACAATCAAAGTTTATCTTCCAGAGATTGATTTAATTGATTTAATTATGTTTTTGTTTTTTCTCCCTTGTCAACATGGACTATTTATTTAGTCTCGTGAATTTGGAAGTTAATATTGCAACTGGTCAGTGCTGCACAATCTTGAACAATCTTTTTAAATTCAGAAAATTAGAATCAACCTGTTTTGAGAATTAGAATAAATGAATTGTGATATTCAAAAAGATACAACTTTCAATTCTATATTTTTATATTTGAAACATATTTATAATGAATTTTTTATTTTTAAAAATATGTTAAAAATAAACTCATTAAATTTTATATTTATAATAATATTTTAATTTATAAATAGAATTAAAAAATTAGTTGAAAGAAAACCCGTAAAAAATGAATAGAAAAATTGTTAAAGAGAAGAAACAACCCTTCAAGACACAATTTAGCAATAAATATTTATTTTTTTTGGACAATAAATTTAGCAGTGATTTGTTCTTCCCCATATAATATTAAAAAAAAAATAAGAGAGAAAAGAAGACGAAAGAAAAAAAATGAATAGAGAAAAAAAATGAGATATTTTTGTTCATGGCATGATTTCATAAGGTTTATAGAATACATTTTAATTTCGTACATTTAATAAAATTTAATTTAGTTAAGTTCAATTTCATCAGTTGAATTCGTAGAACTAAATTAATTATTTTTTTTTAATATTTTAAATACAAAAATTTTTTTAAAAACAATATTTGAAATAAATTTTATGAAGTTCTGCGAAATTCTTTTACTATAGACAGGTTAAGGATTAAAGTAACAATGGTAAAAATAATATAAAAACCAACTAAAATAAATATTTATTCATTTGGGATAAAATATCTACTTCCTAGAGAGCGGGAAGGAACAATTTTATTAAGTATATTTGGTTTATCTATAAATAATAGAGAAATATATAATTTTTAATTATCAATAAAGCTCCTCTTTTCTTTTAGAAATTGTATTGCTGAAACTTGGAAACAATAGCAGATTCCACTTAGTAGATATATCAATAATGCACTTGTCATTTGCATTAAAAGACAATAAATTGATAACAATTTGATTCTTTTATCATCCTTGGCTTTTTTTCTTAATTTAGAAAGTTCATCTGGTCTCAATTCAAACACCTTCATGTAAATCAAACAATCCTAATTCAATCAATAACTTAAATAGGTAAATAGTTGAATTATTGGACATTTGTCTTGTAGTGTGATAAATTTAAATCTATATTTTTTATAATGGTATTATAATCATTTTTAAAAATATTCAAGTTGTGAAGGTAAACTTTAATTAGATCCAAATTTACAAAAAAAAATAATAATAACTACATAATATAATAGATTAAAAATTTAAATCATATTAAATAATATCTTCTTTCTTAATAAAATTTTATAGTTGGACTGTAATTCATGAGAGAGAGATTATTATAGTTTAATTAAAAATCTCGAGTTATAGTTATATATGAATATGTAGCAGCGTTAAAACTTAGTAAAAAGACTTTTATTGCTCTTATGGTTATATTGGATTTGGCTCCAAAAGAATTATTTGCACAAAAAAAAAAGTTGCATGTTAAAAACACAGAAATTATGTTCACCAATCTAATAAATATGTAAAGGAACAAACAGAGAAAGATTTGCCAATTAGTAATTGCCGGAGAAACATAAGTCAAAGAACTTATTATCAGTTTCTTTGGATAGCTGGGGGGAGCTGATACTAAACAAAACGTGAAAATAATGCTTAGCTAACTGCTAAAATACCTACCAAATGTTTCAAAAGAACCAACCCCTAATTTCTCCTCTTTCACATAATGAACTAATAATGAGTTTATTTTTACCACGTGAAACATGGCAAAATTAGGCATCCATGTTATATTTTCCGAATCAAACTATTTAAAAATAAGTACATGCTCATGTGCATCACAGGTGATTGCATGAATCATTAACCCACAGAACTGTATACGAATTGAATTTTTTTTTCCTAGCCATTCAATATTCTACAACTGGGATTATACACGAATTGAATATTTTAAAACCTTATTATTAGTTCTCTCTATACTATGCTATGTAGCCTGTGTGAATTTCTGATTCAAAATCATCTTGTCTATTCAAATATGTAAGCACTCAAATAGAGAATTAAATCAACCATTACAGTGAAATATCAATTTAGGTAGATTTTTTTTAAAGTCGAATTTAATGATTGAAAACCAAAGTATATGACTTTAAAACAAGAGAATGCATCTTAGAAATTGAAATGTTTATTTTTGTCATCTTACTATTATATGAAACAAAAGAGGGTAGTGATATATGGATGGTCCAATCAATAATTAGTCCTTTCTTTTAACAAATTTGCAATGTAAACCGAACATTATATGGGAATTGACTAAATGTAGTGTAGCTTTTAAATCGATGGCTGTAAATTATCCATTTGTCTTTTTTTCACATGACATCAACATTCACACTTTCATTTTATTTTTTTAAAATCTCAATTAATTAAATTCAATATATGTTAAGTTGACCAAAGCCAAGCAAGGTATCAGCGTGCATCCCTCGCTGGTGGGCTACTTTACAATATACAAAATGGATACAAACAGGAATATACATGCTTATATTCAAATATATATATATATATTATTTTAAGAAAATGAGTACCCAACACTTTGAAATTAATGAGATTTTTATATTTAATTTACTTTAAAAATTTTCAGGATCGACTATGTTGATACTAAAATTGAGTTATATTATTTTATTGAAAGTTATTGTGTTCTACTTTTTGATGATGGAAAAATTTACAGTGATCTTGCAATAGAATGAGGAGGATGATAAATCACAGTTTGAAATGATTGTAGAAGAATGTATTAAAAACTCAAATTCTTTATCAGTTCAAAAAAAACTTAAATTCTTTATATACCAAATAATTAATATAATTTAAGCAAATAATAATTTTCATGATAACAAATTACTAAATATATAATAAGATTATAATTATTTTTTTCAAAATAAAATAATAAATAAGATTGTGTGCAAATCGTGTACCTTCAACTCTGTTTCAACTATAGCCTTAGCCCAAACTGATTATCTAACCATCCACTAGCTTTGGATGTTCTTTTGTACTATGGTTCTTCTTTATAATATTCTTCTTATTTGAGCTAAATAAAAAATTTAAAAAAAAAACTTATATTGCAATAGGTGAAAGCCAAAGAGATAAAATTAGCAAATAATTTTTCTGACCATAATTCCTCCCTGTGATGTAAGACTTATGAAAATAATGACCCCAAATTCACCCCTATAATATGTATGCCAAGGTGTAGTTGGAGAATATACACAATTAAAATAAAAAAAAAAAACCCCACCATGCATTTTACTACTCATAAAAATGTTAGTAAATTCGCAATAATTAATATAAGGACCGCTCAAGATAGAAATTTAAAAATATTTATCATTATATTATTTAGATAATTAGAATAATTATCTTAAAATATTATTTTAAATTTCAAGATTAAAATCCAACATACCATTAAGGAAATTTTCAAGCGTACGATAAATATTAATTTTTGATGAATTAAGAAATAAAGAAGTGTAGAGACATGTTATATTAATGTTGCAAATTTTTAATGTTTCATTCTCGTTTTTCGATTTGATATTCAATGTTTACTTGTTTAAATAATATATGATTAATGTAATGTGTTTTTATTTAAAAATGAATAAATTATTTGTTGTAAAAACGGACCAGATAAAGCAAGAACACAGCTAAAATTTTAAGAAAAATAAAGATAAAAGAGACAGAATTTACGTGGAAAAACCTTAAACGAATTAAGGTAAAAAACCACGGATAAGGATAGAAGAATTTTATTAGAAGAAAATAATAGGAATTACAATATAACTCTCAATTTTCCTCACTGCCTCTCTCTTTTGGGATGCTCATATGCTTAACATCCCTTGCCTATTTATAAGCAAGGGAAAACGCATATGAGCAGAGGAGAATTTCATTTTGTCTTTCCTTTTTTTTTTCAAAAATTTCGGCGCCTCCAATAAAATTCTTCAATTGCTGCTGTACCTTCAAAAATTTCGGCGCCTCATTGGTCAAAGTTGGCGCTCACAATCTCCCACTTGAAGATTTGATTGAGGATCAATCATATCTTCACACCATTCTTTCTTCCTTGTCTTTCCATGCTGCTTATGCTTCCGTCAGGCCACTAGAGGATCGACACCAAATAAACTTATCAGTTTTAACTGCTTTTGTCAAAAAAATCTGCTAGGTTGTCTTTTGTATGAATTTTCTGCATATCCACAATGCCCTCTTCCACTTTCTCACGAACGAAGTGATACTGGACTCGTATGTGTTTTGATTTAGAATGAAAAGCTGGATTCCTTGCAAGATGCAAGGCACTCTGACTGTCACAAAATAGAGAAATTTTCTCTTGTTCATGCTCGAGTTCCTCCATGATTAGTTTCAACCAGACTGCTTCCTTACTAACTTGTGTAGCTACAACATATTCTACTTCTGTTGTTGAAGTTGCCACAACTGACTGCAGTTTTGATACCCAACTTACTGCTCCACCAGTAAGAATGAACACATACCCTGTGGTAGATTTACTTTTATCAAGATCACCTGCATAATCTGAGTCAACATATCCTCTAACAATAAAATTTGATCCTCCATAACATAAAGCAAGATCTGAGGTCCCTTTAATATATCTTAGAATCCTCTTTACAGTACTCCAATGCTCTCTACCAGGATTCGCTATGTACCGACTTACAACTCCCACTGCATGTGCAATGTCTGGTAGTGTACAAATCATTGCGAACATCAAACTCCTCACTGCTGATGCATACAGTACTCGAGACATTTACATCCTTCCTACTTCATTGCTAGGACACATACTGGAGGATAATTTGCAACTAATAGGAAGTGGGGTAGAAATTGACTTACAGTCTTGCATATTGAAGCGTCGTAAGACCTTCTTTAAGTAATTCTTCTGAGAAAGTCAAATCTTCCTATTGTTTATGTCTCGGTGAATTTGCATCCCTAGAATCTTGTTTGCTGGTCCCAAGTCCTTCATTTCAAATTCCCTAGCCAACTGTGCCTTCAATTCTTGAATATGATCTTTGTTGGGGCCCTGCTACCAACATGTCATCTACATATAACAGCAAAATAATGAAATCACTTTTATCAAACCTCTTGAAGTATGCACAAGGGTCTGCATTAAGTCTGTTGTATCCAAGGCTCATGATGAAGAAATCAAATCTCTTATACCAACACCTCGACGCCTGTTTTAGACCGTATAGAGATTTGTTCAACCTACAAACCAAGTTCCGCTTTCCTTTTTCTTCAAAACCTTCTGGCTGGAGCATATAGATTTCTTCCTCAAGATCTCCATGAAGAAAAAGTTGTTTTCACATCTAGTTGTTCTAAATGTAAATCAAGTGTAGCACACATTGCCAAGACTACACGAACTGTTGACAACCGAACTACAGGAGAAAATATTTCGTTGAAGTCAATCCCTTCTTTCTGAGCATACCCTTTTACCACCAATCTTGCATGATACCGCTCCACTTGGTCATCACTATTTCTTTTGATCTTATAGACCCATTTATTGCCAATAGCTTTTCTTCCTTGCGGTAATGGCATAAGCTCCCATGTCTTGTTCTTATGCAGGGCTTCAATTTCCTCTTGCATTGCTGCCATCCACTGAGACGCATCTGAACTACTCATTGCTTCCTGGAGAGTTGATGGTTCTCCTTCCTCAGTTAGAAGACAATAAGCAACATTACTGCCCATAACATAATCCTCTTGCCAGACTGGTGTATGTTTTATGCGCTTTCCCTTTCCAAGCTCCGACTCTTCAGACTCAGTTTGCTCTTCCTCCTCTTCGTGCTCTGGTTCTGCTTCAAAAGAATCTTCTTCTGTGGACTTCTTTTCTACCTGTACCATTGTAGTCTCTGAATTTTCTTTCAAAGTGCTATCACCTTCTTTTTTCAATTTATCTTCTAAAAAGATAACATCCCTGCTGACTATAACCTTGTGGGCAGTGGGCTCCCACAGGCGATACCCCTTTATACCATCAGCATATCCCAAGAACAAACACTTCCTGGATTTTGGATCCAACTTCGTAGTTTCTTGGGCATTGTACATCACATACACAGGACTTCCAAATATATGGAGGTTTGAATAATCCACTGGCTTCCCTGTCCACATCTCCATTGGAGTCCTTAGATCAATTGCTGTAGATGGAGACCGATTAATCACATAACAGGCAGTGTTGACTGCTTCTGCCCAAAATGCCTTATCAAGACCTGCAGCTCCCAACACTGCTCTTGTTCTTTCTAACAGAGTTCTGTTCATCCGCTCTGCTACTCCATTTTGTTGTGGAGTGTACGCCGTAGTGAACTGCCTTTTGATGCCTTCTTGTTTACAAAAGCTATCAAATTCATTCCCAGTATATTCTCCTCCATTATCTGACCTTAAACACTTGATCTTACTGCATGAATCAAGTTCAACCCGCGCTTTGTATATTTTGAAAGTTGCAAATACATCTCCCTTGCTCTTGATAGGATACACCCAACATCTTCTGGAGTAATCATTGATGAAGGACACAAAGTACTTCGCTCCTCCTAGTGATGAAACTGGTGCTTGCCATACATCAGAGTGGACCAATTCAAGAATATTCGTGCTTCTAGAATTTGATATGCTGAACTTTAGTCGATGATGCTTGCTTGTTGTGCAATGCTCACAAAAGGGTAATTACACCTTTGTAAGGCCTGGAAGTAACTTTTTCTCAGCAAGAATTTTCATACCTTGTTCAGACATATGTCCAAGCTTTTGATGCCACACCATTGCAGATCTTTCACTCGAACTGTTTGAAGCAACAGATGCTTCTGCTTCTTGCACAGTTTTTCCCAAAAGCATATATAACTTTGCAGCAATCTTTTCTCCTTTCATAATTACAAGCGCTCCTCGGCTAATCCTCATGATTCCTTTCCGAATTTTGATAGTACAATCAAGATCATCGAACTCTCCCACAGATAACAAATTCTTCTTTAGACCTTCCACATGTCGCACTCCTTGAATAGTGCGAACTATACCGTCATACATCTTCAATTTGATGGATCCAATGCCTATGATTTTAAGGCATTATCTTCACAACTATACACAGATCCTCCTAAGATAGGTTCATAATGATGGAACCATTCTCTTCGAGAGGTCATATGATAAGTTGCTCCTGAGTCAAGAAGCCACACATCCGCAAATTTCTTCCTGCTCTCCGTTGATATTGCTGCTTCACAACACAACACAACACGTTTCCATCTTCTGAAGTGCTTGCCACGTTCCCTTGAGAATTGGAATTCTTCAGACTCCAACAATCCTTCTTCAGGTGACCTTTCTTGCCACAATGGTAGCATTTAAAATTCTTCTTACTCCTTGATTTTGATCTCCCATTATTGTGACTCCCACTTGGGTCACGTTCTGTCGATCTTCCTCTCATCACCGTCAAAGCTTCCACTTGTTGTGAACCTGCCTGCTTGTCCTCCTTGTTCTTCCCCTGATTCTCTTCTTCCAAGATAGTAGATGCTATATCATCAAAGACTAGAGAATTAGGCTGAACATTAGTTGTCAAGTTGATGACGAGTTGATCATACGAATCAGGTAGACTTTGGAGTAGAAGTTCTGCATGTTCTTGTGACTCTATTTTATGATCCAAAGATGTAAGCTGAGAAAATAAAGTATTCAAGACATTAAGGTGCTCCGTCATTAAAGTAGATTCTGACATCCTCAAGGTGTAAAGTTTCCTCTTAAGGAAAATTTTGTTATGTAATGACTTGGCCTCGTACAGTTTGATGAGGTGATCTCATATCTCCTTTGCCGTTTTCTTTTCTGCTAAGCTGGACAAGATCTCATCTGCAAGTGCTAGATGAAGGTTTGCAATAGCATTCCCATCCATCTCGTTCCATTTAGTATCATCTGTGAATCCCTGCGGCCTTTCATTGATTGCCGCTAGACAACCATCTTTTCTCAAGATAGCTTTTATCTTTAATTTCCACAGTGAGAAATTTCTCTCGTTGAACTTTTCAATCTCAAATTTTGCCGCCATCGCTTTTATCTTCAAAAATTAGCTCCCACTTTCTTCTGCTACAGTACCCCGCTACAGTGATCCTGCTACAGTGCTCCTGATTATAGGCTCACTTGATTGGTGCTTTATGATCTGCTATAGTAATATGCAATTACTTTTCAAAATTTCTGATATAGTACTATTCAAAAAACCACGTGAATAGGGATGATTTACTATTCACAACTTTCGCGTTTTTACGCCTGTTTTTAAAACGGATCACACAAAAAAACTACACGTAATTTTCTCTTCCTCGTGGTATATTTAGTTTTTCAAAATACCACAGCTCTGATACCACTTGTTGTAAAAACGGACCAGATAAAGCAAGAACACAGCTAAAATTTTGAGAAAAATAAAGATAAAAGAGACACAGAATTTACATGGAAAAACCTTAAACGAATTAAGGTAAAAAACCACGGACAATGATAGAAAAATTTTATTAGAAGAAAATAATAGGAATTACAATATTATTTTTGATGCAATTAATTTTTTTTGCATAATGACTATTATTTTATAGAATTGAAGAACTTGTAACTTGTTTGCTTTCACGTTATGTTGAACTCTTGTTTTTTTTTTTAAAAAAAAAACCAAAGATTTAAACAAGCATGCTTGCTTACTTCATTTTTATTATTGCTATTTTTTTTTCTAAATTGCTGGATGGCTGGACTTGTGAGTGTAATGAAATTATGAAAACTTTCTGCGATATTGACAAGTTATTGATGAGCACTTATTTATTGAAGATTTTCCTATTACGATCAAAAGAAGGCTGCAACCAATATTTTACGTTTAGTACCTTAATTTAGTTGAGCTTTCAATTGAACCCGCTATTTAGTACTTCATTCTATTAATTAAATGGAATATTTTGAACGTTAAATTTTAATTTTAAATTAATTGTAATTGTTATATTTAATAATAAAACTAAACTCGATCCCAATCTAATTATATATATTATATCCATATTTTTAATTCTTTAAAATTTGTATATATATTTTATATGCTCCATTCGTCTCATTTTATAGTCAAGTAGTTTATTTATACAAATATTAAAAATATATATAGTTAATTTAGTTAAAAAAATTTATAATATACCCTCATTAAATATAACACATTTTTCAAATCATCTTTAATGCTATTTGCAAGATTTAATCAAACCATCTTTAATGTTATTTGCAAGATTTAAGACAATTAAAAATGTCAATAAGCTTAATGTAAATACAATATTACTTCATGAAATTATTTACTCAAAATTTTATGTGCAATTATCTTACCGAATTCCAATATTTTGAATCCTTATCAATTTGGCTCTATGAAAATTTCTAATTTGGAGCCACTAAATTCCTCCTAATTGTTTTTGAAAATTTAGTTTGATTACTATAAATATAGAAATTTATAATCAAATATAAATAAAAATGAGCAATCTTCACAAAATCCTTATTGATTTAAAGTAAACTCCAATATTCTCTCCTAACCATGAGCAATTTCAGTGGGCTCCCACTCTTATTAATTTAAACATATATCCTATGGAAGATGTTCTCTCACCAGAGGATTATTTGTCCCCCCTTCAGAGCTCGTTACTCTCCTCTTTCTTGCAGGTACCTCGAACCCTATCTCTCAGGAACAGTCCTCAAGTTCAACTTTCGTTCGTAGAACTCATAAGGACTAAAGTTGAAATCTCGTATTTTGGATTTGAATTGTAACTTAAGCTTAAATTTCTCTTTGCTTTATTCTTGTATTGTGGATGGATTATTCATGTATATTGTCATATCATGTATATTATATTCTGTTAGCATACCATCTTATACTTGTCATGTTTCATGAAATAAATTCTATAAGTTTAATTTGAATAAAAGCCAAAATCTTTTTAGTTAAATTAGCAAAAATTCTAGCCTCTAAATTCATCATTTGATTCAAGACTAGTGCATTTTTATTCATGAGATATAATTGGAGCCACTTTTTATTTTTCTTAAGTTTTTTATTTCTTTTAAAATATATTTAAGTGGCAACTCAAAATTAATTTTTTGTGACTATAACACTGAGAGTAACCGATGTGAAGTAGAGTGAACTCAACACTTTTGTGTGGGAAATCACTCAAATGAACATTTTGGCTCTCTTAGCGGGTTGGACCGGTACTTGAGTAAGGTCTCATACAATGTCATTTTACAATCCAACAACCTAACTAGACCACACCTCATACTCTTCATTTTTCTACTACCACCACACATCTCAGCGTCATAAAGCCTTCTCTTTTCAAATAAAGGATGTCAAAGAGCCCAACTCCTGGATGAAGCTATTAAATAGAAATGTTGGAGAGATGTCATGGAGGCTGAGATCACTTCTTTGACATGGATATTGACTGAGCTACCTCTATTATGCATATTCAATAATTCATGGAATAATTTAGAAGCATATTCAATGATTCATGGAATTTAAAAGCATATTCAATAATTCATGAAATTTAGAGCACATACAATACCATTAATAATTAAATCAATCTACATCTAAATTCTAGATAGGAATTTAGTTTCTCATATATAAAAATGAGAAAAGAAATCACAAATTGCATTAAATTTAAAAGCATATCCAAGATAAACTGAATTCAAAAAGGTACAGAAATAACCTCGATAAAGAATTGCTGAAACTAATACAAGGTTGAAGATGAAACTCCCGAAGGTTGAATTCTTTAATTCCATTATTCAAATCCTAATATGATCATAAATTTAAATTAACTGTGAAAATTAATATATTATCTACCTACTATTTGTCCAACATAATTTCAAAGAAAAAGAAGTGTATTTATATGGATTTTTGAAGTCCCAAATACAAGATTTTCTTCTTTTTGTATAATTTTCAACTCTTGGCACACAAATTCATATTGCACAAGGTTGTGCTTTTTTCTTTCTTTGTAGCAAATTAAAAGCAGAAACAAATAAATGTATAAGCTCATTCAATTTTTGTTGCATAAAGTCGTGCATTTTAATTTGCATAGGCTCATGTGTCTTCCTTTTGCATAATTAAGTGCTTCTCTTGTAATATCTCAAATGATACCCTAAAATTTTAGAAATGCTTATTGTTGTAATGGAATTACATATTAATTGTATATTTGATTATGTGAAAAGATAAAAAGGAAGGAGTGTGTATATGTTGTATATATAGAGATATATACAACATATACAAGACAACAAGTAGAGTGGTCAAATGAGATAATTAATTATTTTAAATAGAAATTATGTGATGGTGGAAGATGATATTTATTATTATAATATATAAATGCTTGGTTGAGATTAAAGGGAGTTTTTGTGTGGCTAAGAGAGGTTGATTGCTTTGACTTGAGAATAACTATCATCATCTTCTTCTTTCTTCTCCAAGAGTCGGCCATCACCATTTCTAAAGAGGGAAGAGAGGTTTTGTTGATTCCTAACTCAATATTGAAGGGTGTTTCATGTGATCAAGTTGGAGTTTTAAGGTTTTTCTTCACTTTTGGTAAGTTTCCAACTTGTTTCTTTGTGTTCTTTTGAAGTTTGTGTATTTGAGTTTGGTGAATGGTTGTTGTAGATGTGTTTTTGGTTAATTTGGTATGTTTGAAGTGTTTAGTCTTATTAACTTTGATTTTTGGGGTTGGATTGAAGAAAATGTTAAGTTTGGTGAAGAAAACAAGATTTATGGATTGTGTATGTGTTGAGTTATAAAATATGGTTGTGATTATGTGTTGATGCATATAATTGAGTTGTTTTGATGTTATGCAAGTTTATTATGGTATATTGATGGTTTTGGTTATGTTTGTTTGGAGTGAAAAAGGGTTTAAGAAAGAGATTTGTTGGATGTGGCATTTTTTATGTCGATTTTAGGGTTTTTGGGCTGACACGCCCAGTAGCACGACTATGTCTTTGGGCGTGTTATTGATTCTATTTTCAGTATGGGTGACACAAGCAGTGACAAGCCCATGTCACTGAGTGTGTCACAGCTTCTGTGTAGTGGTAGTATTGACATGTCCAATGACACACCCATGTCACTGAGCGTGTCATAGCTACTGTGTTGTTGGTTGATTGACATGTCCAGTAACACGCCCATGTCACCGAGTTTGTCATAGCTACTATTTTAGAGGAGAATTGACACGTGCAATGACACGCCCATGTCACTGAGCGTGTCAAATCTTTTGTGTTGTGGGTTTAGGGCATGATTAGGGACACGCCCGTGTTGTTGACTGTGTCATGTGTGGAGTTTGCCCTAGTTAGCTCTTATCCTTATTTTCTTATGTGTGTCACTAAGTGAGAATGTATAATCATCTTTGGATTAGGTTTTGAAGAGATTTGAGTTGCCCTAATCCAAGTGTTAAAGGATTCTTGGAAGAGAGGGTTGATAGAGTGGTGTTGTTGCTCTTAGAGGTAAGTACCAACCTTACATGATTGCATATATTTATATGACTTTGGGACTTAACACATTTGGTTGAAAAATGTGTTAGGTTACCTATTATATTGTTGATATATGAGAATGGTGCTATGATTTGCATTATGTAAACTATGTGAAATATATGTTGAGGATTCAAAATATATGAACGATGTAATTTGTGATGTGCACTCTAATGATGAAATGTGAAGCCATTGTTGATGGCTATAATGATATAAATGAAATATTTGGGGCATTGTGCCTAAATTATTATGAGAAAATGAGAATGTAATTGATAATAAAATTATGAAAGAATTGTGTGCCTAGTATGTTATTCAATTTTTAGAGTTTTGTTGTTGGTAGCATGCCTAAAAGTAACAATCCCTTGAAGCTGGGTTGGGCTTGGTCCTTGAAGCCAGGTTTGATGCTATACTCCTCTTGAAGCTTGGTTGGGCCTAGTCCTTGAAGCCTAGTTGGGATGTTACATATAAGGCAATCCTCATTGTGATAATGATTCGCCTACGGGCTTGATAAATGTGATTATTGGACCAAAACAGTAACTCTGAAATTTGAATGGCATATTAGTTTCTTTTGGGCCCATGCTTATCTTTATTTTAATGTGAATTGTGAATAATGAAATAATTGAATGAGGTAATGAGATTTAATGTTATGAAATATGAGATCCTTGTATATTACTAGTAATTATTGAAAGTTTGACATTGGCATTCCATTTGAAGTATATTGTTATCGTGGTTAGTTTCACTAAGCCTTTGGCTTAGAGCCATTGTGATTTATCGCGCATATGACAGGGTAGATCCGGTTGAACCGGAGAGTTCAGTTAGACCGAGTCGAGTCTAGACTTGTGATCTCTTGTGAAGAGTTGATTGTTGGACTTCAAGATCAGAGGCGAACTGCCAAGCATGTATAAACTTTATATTTTTATAAATATTGAATTTGATGTATACATATGTATATTCCGCTATATTTTTCGCTGCTTAATAAACAAATGTTTTATCTATTATGTTCTATAATATAAGTTAAATGTTTTAAGTTTTCTCATAAGGAATGTTTGTTTAAAATAGCCTGTGACATTCTTGTATCTGGTATACGTATATTACATATGTGAGTGTATGTGGTGTACATATATTGGGTATAGGAGTGTTACAATTGTTTTGGTATCAGAGCCTAGGTTTGAGGTTTTCAACCTAGGTGAATTGTAAGAAAAGAAATTTTGATTTTTAAAATATGGTTTTTGAATAAGATACATACATTGGCACTGGCAGTTTCTGATCTTTGATGAGGTATATTCTGCTGTATTTGCAGAAATAGGTAGTGATAGCGTCTCAGTCATGTCAGTCCATAGAAGGTAGTGCTGAGAGTGTAGCTCCTGAAGAGGGTAGAGATGGAGCTAGGGTTGAGAGAGTTGGTGAGGCACCTGCTCCTGTGCTAGAGAGACCAGCTGCTGATGAGATTTCACCAGTTTGGTTACGGCATATGGTAGAATTGTTGAGGCAGGCTCCTGTACAGCAGCCACCACCGCAACCACAGCCGCAAGTACCGGTGAGGCAGTATGATAAATTGAGGAAGTTCGAAGCTGAGGATTTCTTTGGCACTACAGATCCTGCAGTAGCTAAGCAGTGGTTGGATAGAGTTCAGAGGGTATTCATCCAGCTACAAGCTACTCCTGAGGAAAAATTTGATTATGCTAGATCCCTTCTGCAGAGAGATGCTTATGATTGGTGGAAGACAGTTCCACATGCTATAGATGATCCACCGACCTTGACTTATGATAATTTTTTGCGAGTGTTTGAACAGAAATATACTCCAAGGGAGTATAAAGATGCAAAGAGATGGATTTTATCCGGTTGAGTCACTATACCGGTGAGATTATTTTAGATGAGATAGACCGGTGCAGGAGATTTGAGGAGGGGTTGAGACCCTCTATTATGTGTATTGTTACTGGTTCCCGGTACCAAAATTTTTCTCAGTTGGTTGCAGCTACTAGGAGTGTTGAGAGAGCACAGGGTATTGCAGCAGCTGCTACTGAGGAGGAGACAAGAGTTAGGAGACCCCAGTTTGAGGCAGGATTTTCATCTATGAAGAGAGGTAGAGGAGGCTATTTTTCGAGGGTCAGTAGGAGCCAGAGGCAGTATGGTAGGTTAGTTCAACATCCGAGGTAGAGATAGAGACCTACAATTTTTGTAGCTAGTGCTCCGACTCCAGTGGTTCATATGTCTATTCCACCTACATGTGTCCATTGTGGTAGGACACATGGGAGTGCTTGCTGGAAGACGGGTGGACCATGAGTGTGTTTTAGATGTGGGTCACCAGATCATTTCATCAAAGATTGCCCTGAGCTATCGGAAGATAGACAGACTAATACTGCAGCTTCTCAATCTAGTGTTTGAGGAGGTCGAAGGGGCAGAGGTTTTAGTAGAGGTGGTCAACCCAGGATTAGTCAGAGAGGAGGCTCTACATCCGGAGGCAGTAGGCCAGATGAGGCTAAGCCATCTCAGCAAGTGTATGTGATGCAGAGGCAGTCGGATGCTTCAGCCGTCATTGCGAGTACATTTTCTTTATTTGGCATTTAAGTTCTTGCTCTAATTGATCCAAGATCTACTCATTCATATATAAGTACATCTATTTTTTCTATGAATGAATTGCATTCAAAGTCCCTAGGATTTGATGTTTTAGTGACAAATCCTTTAGGGCATAGTGTGGTAGTTAGTAAGGTGCATCGTGATAGTTCAGTTGCGGTACAAGATGAGGAGTTCTTGGGTGATTTGATTGAGTATGACTTGATTTTAGACATGGATTGGTTGTCTAAGCATGGGGCTGTGGTAGACTGTCAGAATAAGTGTGTTACTTTGAGAACCGGTGATGGTAGAAGTGTGATGGTATCTAGTGAGCAGAGACAACTTGCGTCTATGTTTGCTTCAGCTGTTGCAGCTAGGAGGTTGATTCGAAAAGGGTGTGATACTTATCTTGCTCATGCGGTAGATACTAGAGTAGTGGGTTCTCAACTTGATAGTATACCCACAGTTACTGAATTTCCAGATGTTTTTCTTAAAGAGTTGCCAGGGATACCCCCTAAAAGAGAGGTTGAGTTTGGTATCGATTTGTTGCCCGGTACCACTCCAATCTCTATTACTCCCTATCAAATGGCACCTGTTGAGTTGAGAGAATTGAAGGTGCAGTTGCAGGAGTTGTTGGATAAAGGGTTTGTTCGCCCTAGTGTGTCTCCGTGGGGAGCAACTATTTTTTTGTGAAGAAGAAGGATGGTATTTTGAGACTGTGCATTGATTATCGGCAGTTGAGTAAGGTGACCTTAAATAATAAGTATCATTTGCCTAGGATAGTGATCTCTTTGATCAGTTGAAGGGAGCAGCAGTATTCTCTAAGATTGATTTAAGATCAGGGTACCATCAGTTGAGAGTCAGGGAGGAAGATATATCTAAGACAGCTTTTCGCATAAGGTATGGGCATTATGAGGTGATGCCTTTTGGATAGACGAATGCACCAGCAACTTTTATGGATTTGATGAACAGGGTGTTTAGACCCTATCTAGATCAGTTTGTGGTAGTATTTATCGATGATATTTTGGTGTATTCGCATAATAAGGAGGATCATGATAAGCACCTGCAGATTATATTGCAGACCTTGAGAGAGAAGCAGTTATATGCTAAGCTATCTAAGTGTGAGTTTTGGCTTGATCAAGTAATTTTTCTCGATCATGTGGTGTCAGCAGATGGTATAAGATTGATCCGAGTAAATTCGAAGCCATTTTTAATTGGAGTCCACCGAAGACAGTGACTGAAGTTAGAAGTTTTCTGGGTTTGGCAGGCTATTATCGATGGTTTGTGAAAGGTTTTTCTTTGATAGCTATTCCACTCACCAGATTGCTTCGAAAGGGAGTTAGATTCATGTGGACAAATCAGTGTCAAGCAAGCTTTGAGCAGTTGAAGGAGATGTTGACTCAAGCTCCTATTCTTGCCTTGCCTGTGGAAGATAAATCATATGTGATTTATAGTGATGCTTCACATAGTGGTTTAGGTTGTGTTTTGATGCAGGAGGGTAGAGTCATAGCTTATGCTTCTCAGCAGTTGAAGTCGCATGAGCTTAATTATCCGATCCATGATTTGAAATTAGCAGCCATAGTTTTTGCTTTGAAGATTTGACGACATTATCTTTATGGGGAGAAGTGTTTCATTTCTACATATCACAAAGAGTTTGACATATTTGGGGGTTCAGAGAGAGCTGAATCTTCGAGAAAGATAGTGGTTGGAGTTGATTAAAGACTACGACTATTTGATTGATTATCATCCTAGTAAGGCAAATGTAGTTGCTGATGCCTTTAGTCGAAAGTTTTTAATAGGTTTGACTGCTTATTCGCTCTCGTTGCTTGTTAAGTTGAGAGCGTTGCATGCTAGTTTTGAATCATGTGATGATGGTGCTTTGTTAGCTCAGTTGCAATTGAGATCGGTATTGTTGGATCATATTAGGGAGTTTCAATTGGCAGGTGAGAAAATTCAGAAGATTGTTTCGGATTGCCAGAAGGGTGAGAACCGAGATTTCCATGTGAGAGATGATGGTAGTTTATAGTTCAAAGATAGATTGTGTGTTGCTAATGATGCAAGATTAAAAAAGATTATTTTGGATGAAGCACATCAATCGGCTTTTGCTATGCACCCAGGAAGTACTAAGATGTATCATGATTTAAAGCAATATTATTAGTGGTCAGGTATGAAGAGGGACATAGCAGAGTTTATATATAAATGTCTCACTTGTCAGAGAGTGAAGGCCGAGCACCAAGTTCCAACAGGGTTGCTCCAACCTTTATCAGTGCCTGAGTGAAAATAGGAACGTGTAACAATGGATTTTGCGACTAGTTTTCCATTGGCTCAGAAGAAGCATGATGCAATCTGGGTGATTGTGGATCGATTGACGAAAACAACTCGTTTTCTTCCAGTTCGGATGGACTATTCTCTTGATAAGTTGGATGAGATGTATATTAGTGAGATTGTAAGGTTGTATGGAGTCCCAATTTCTTTGGTATCTGATCGATATCCCTGGTTCACTTCAAGGTTTTGGAAGAGTTTACATGGTGCTTTGGGTTCTCGGTTGCATTTTAGCACGGCTTTTCATCCTCAGACATATGGGCAGTCAAAGAGAGTGATACAGATTTTAGAGGATATGTTGAAAAGTTATATCATCGATTTCTCTAGGAGTTGGGACATATTCTTGCCATTGATGGAATTTGCCTATAACAACAGTCACCAATCCAGTATTGTAATTTCACCGTATGAGGCATTGTATGGTAGAAGATGCAGGATGCCTCTATGTTGGGATGAAGTTGAAGAAGGTAAGTTGGTTGGTCCCGATTTGATAAAAGAAACGGAAGAGAAAGTGAAAATAATTCGGGATCGATTGAAAGTAGCCTCATATCGACAGAAGTCTTATTCAGATTTGAAGAGGAGAGACATAGAGTTTAGTATTAGAGATAAAGTATTCTTGAAAGTGTCTCCTTGGAAGAAAATTTTAAAATTTGGCCAAAAAGGAAAGTTGAGTCCACGTTTCATTGGACCTTATGAGGTACTAGAGAGAGTTGGACCAGTTGTCTATCGACTTGCTTTGCTGCTTGAATTGGATAGAATTCATAATGTCTTCCATGTCTCTATGCTACGGAGGTACAGATCAGACCCATCTCACGTTCTGTCAATTGAATCTATTGAGGTGAGTCCAAAACTAACTTTTGAAGAAGAACCAGTGGCTATTTTGGCATATGAAATGAAAGAGTTGAGAAATAAGAAGGTGCTACTTGTGAAGGTTCTTTGGAAGAATCATGCTAAGGAAAAGGCAACTTGGGAGAATGAGCAAGTGATGCGAGATCAGTATTCTCAGCTATTCTAGACTTGAGAACACGTAATTTCGAGGACGAAATTTATTTGTAGAGGGGAAGAATTATAATATCCCAAATGATACCCTAAAATTTTGGAAATGCTTATTGTTGTAATGGAATTATATGTTAAGTGTATATTTGATTATGTGAAAAGATAAAAAGGAAGGAGTGTGTATATGTTGTATATATTGAGATATATACAACATATACAAGTCAACAAGTATAGTAGTCAAATGAGATAATTAATTATTTTAAATAGAAATTATGTGATGATGGAAGATGATATTTATTATTATACTATATAATTGCTTGGTTGAGATTAAAGGGAGTTTTTGTGTGGCTAAGAGAGGTTAATTGCTTTGACTTGAGAATAACTATCATCATCTTCTTCTTTCTTCTCCAAGAGCCGGCCATCACCATTGCCAAAGAGGGAAGAGAGGTTTTGTTTATTTCTAACTCAATATTGAAGGGTGTTTCATGTGATCAAGTTGGAGTTTTAAGGATTTTCTTCACTTTTGGTAAGTTTTCAACTTGTTCTTTGTGTTCTTTTGGAGTTTGTGTTTTGAGTTTGGTGAATGGTTGTTGTAGATGTGTTTTTGGTTGATTTGGTATGTTTGAAGTGTTTGGTCTTATTAACTTTGATTTTTCAGGTTGGATTGAAGAAAATGTTAAGTTTGGTGAAGAAAACAAGAGTTGTGGATTGTGTATGTATTGAGTTGTAAAATATGGTTGTGATTGTGTGTTGATGCATATAATTGAGTTGTTTTGATGTTATGCAAGTTTATTATGGTATATTGATGGTTTTGCTTAAGTTTGTTTGGAATGAAAAAGGGTTTAAGAAAGAGGTTTGTTGGATGTGGCATTTTTGGTGCCGATTTCAGAGTTTTTGGCCTGACACGCCCATTAGCACGGCCATGTCTTTGGGCGTGTCATTGATTCTGTTTTCAGTATGAGTGACACGAGCAATGACACTCCCATGTCACTGAGCGTGTCGTAGCTTCTGTGTAGTAGTAGTATTGACATGTCCAATGGCACGCCCATGTCACTGAGCGTGTCATAGTTACTGTGTTGTTGGTTGATTGACATGTTCAGTGACACGCCCATGTCACTGAGCGTGTCATAGCTACTGTGTTGTTGGTTCATTGACATGTCCAGTGACATGCCCATATCACCGAGCATGTCATAGCAACTGTGTTGGAGGAGAATTGACACGTGCAGTGACACACCCATGTCACTGAGCGGGTCAAAGCTTCTGTGTTGTGGGTTTAGAGCACGATCAAGGACACGCTCGTGTTGTTGAGTGTGTCATGTGTGGAGTTTGCCCTAGTTAATTCTTATCCTTATTTTCTTATGTGTATCACTAAGTGAGAATGTATAATCACCTTTGGATTAGGTTTTGAAGAGATTTGAGTTGCCCTAATCCAAGTGTTAAAGGATTCTTGGAAGAGAGGGTTGATGAGTGGTGTTGTTGCTCTTAGAGGTAAGTACTAACGTTACATGATTGCATACATTTATATGACTTTAAGACTTAACAAATTTGGTTGGAAAATGTGTAAGGTTACCTATTATATTGTTGATATATGAGAATGGTGCTATGATTTGTATTATGTAAACTATGTGAAATATATGTTGAGGATTCAAAATATATGAATGATGTAATTTGTGATGTGCACTCTAATGATGAAATGTGAAGCCATTGTTGATGGCTATAATGATATAAATGAAATATTTGGGGCATTGTGCCTAAATGATCATGAGAAAATGAGAATGGAATTGATAATGAAATTATGAAAGTATTGTGTGCCTAGTATGTTATTCAATTTTCAGAGTTTTGTTGTTGGTGGCATGCCTAAAAGTAACAATCCCTTGAAGCTAGGTTGGGCTTGGTCCTTGAAGCCATATTAAGTTGATGCTATGCTCTCCTTGAAGCTTGGTTGCACCTAGTCCTTAAAGCCTAGTTGGGATGCTATGTAATATCCCAAAGTATACCCTAAAATTTTGGAGTGTTAATTATTGTATTGGATTAAATAATTTAAAGTGTATATGTTATGTATATGGAGATAAAAATAATATATATACAAGTCATTAGGTCTTAGAAGTCAAAAGAGATATTTTGATTAATTAAATGGATTTAATTATGTTAGTGGATGATGATGTTAGTGGGTGAATATTTTATTGTTTAAATGTATGGTGGAGAGTGTTTTGAGGAGAGAGTAGTTGAAGAGTGTTGACTTTCTTTCTTTCCTTCTTTCTTTCTTTCTTTCTTCTTCCTTGTTCACCTTCATCTTCTTCTTTCCTTCTCTTTGGCCGGCCACCCTTATCAACCAAAAGAGAAGAGATTTTGTTGCTTCCAAGCTCAAAAGATTTAAGGTCTTCAAGAGATCAAGTTGTAGTTTTAAGGATTTTCTTCACTTTTGGTAAGTTTCAAACTTGTTTCTTAGTTTTCTTTTGAGTTTATGTTCTTGGGTTTGTTGGATGGTTGTTGTAGATGTGTTTATGGTTATTTTGGTGTGTTTGAAGTGTTTTGTCTTAGTAACTTTGATTTTTGGGTTTGGATTGAAGAGACAAGAGTTGTGGGTGTTGTGAGTTTGAGTTGTGTTTGATGTTTGTGATTGAGTTATTTTAAGGTTTACTCAAGTATTTTTGAGTTGTTGATGGTTTTGGTTGAGTTATGTGCGGCTGATTTGGCTATTGGAAGATGAGTATTGGTTGTGGCTTTGTTGGTGTCAATTTCAGGGTTTTTCGCCTGACACGCCCAGGAGCACGACCATGTCTTTGGGCGTGTCGTTGGTTCTATTTTCTGGGTTGGTGACACAAGCAGTGACACGCCCATATCACTGAGCGTGTCACAACTTCTATGTTGTAGTAGCATTGACACGGCCAGTGGCACGCCCATGTCACTGAGCGTGTCATAGCTACTGTGTTGTTGGAGGATTGACACGGCCAGTGACACGCCCATGTCACTGAGCGTGTCATAGCTACTGTATTGTTGGAGGATTGACATGGCCAGTGACACGCCCATGTCACTGAGCATGTCAAAGCTTCTGTGTTGTGAGTTTAGGGCACGGTCAAGGACACATCCGTATTGTAAAGCGTGTCAAGTGTAGAGTTTGCCCTAGATAGTTCTCTTTCTTATTTTCTTCTTGTGTATTTCTAAGTGAGTGTGTATGATCACCTTTGGATTAGGTTTTGAAGAGAGTTGAGCTACCTTTATTCAAGTGTTGAGAGTTATCTTGGAAGAGGAGTTGATAGAGTGGTGTTGTTGCTTTAAGAGGTAAGTACAAACTTTGAATGATTGCATACATGTACATGACATTGTGACTTAACACATTTAGTTGAAAAATGTGTTAAGTTACTTGATACATTGTTGATGAATGAGTTATATGTTGTGATATGCATAATGTGAATTTTATTGATGTATCAATGCAATTGAGTAAAGTGTTGTATATGAAAAGAAATGTGGAAATAGGTGATATGAGATGTGAAAACATAATGTAACCAATCGATATTGAGATGAAATAGAAGAATGAGAAAAGATGATATTATTATAAGGCAATGAGCCTATTTTGATTATGAGAAATGAAATGAGATAAATGAATTAATTGTGTGCCTAGTATGTTATTCAATTTTTAAAGTTCTGGGTTTGGCGACATGCCTATGAATTGCTGGACATGTGAAAAGACAGGGTCATAAGCCGAGTCCAGCTGAAAAATGTGAAATATGATGTTTTTGAGGTGAAAAGACTGGGTCGTAAGCCTCAAAAACTGTAACAGTCTAGCCGGGTTGAGGACCAAGAAACTGGGGCCCTAGGGTCTAGCCGGGTTGAGGTCCAAGAGACTGGGTCTGTTACAATCCATGGATATATATTGCCTACGGGGCTAGACACATGGTGTCATTATGGACCAAAGCTGTAACTCTGAACTTTGAATAGCATATTAGTTTCGTTTTGGGCCCATGTTTGTCTTTGTTTTAATGTGAATTATGAAATGTGATGCAAATGATTAATATATTGAAATATATAATGTAATGAGTTGATATATTCATATGTATTGTGTTTGAGCATCGCATTGATTTATATTGAATCAAAGTTTGTACCACTAAGCTTTTTGCTTAGCGCGATTGTGGTTCAGCGCGCAGGTGACAGTGTAGATCCAGTTGTGCTGGAGGGCTCGTCTAGACTGATTCGAGTCTAGGCTTGAGTTGTGAGAGCAGTGTTGAGTTGTGGACATCACAATTAGAGACGAACTGCCAGCATGTATAAATTCATATTTTTGTACTTATTGATTTTGATGTAAACATATGTATTTTCCGCTGCTTAATTAACAAATATTTTGAACAGACTGTTTTAGATAATATTTTGGGTACTAATGTTATATATATATATGTATTTTAACGAAGAAATATTTTCTCTATTACTATTTATAATATAGGTTGAATGTTTTAAGTTTATTCGGACTGACTTATGATGCTTATATGTTAAAGACTAAAGTTTTAGGTTGTTTAGAAATGAACCGTAGCACCCCTTTATCCAGTATGCGTATATTGCTTGTTGTGCGGGCGTATGCGGTGTGCGTATATTGGGTGTGGGGGTGTTACATCTATTTTGGTATCAGAGCCTAGGTTTGAGGTTCTCAACCTAGGTGAATTGTAAAAAAAAATTTTGATTTTAAAATATGATTTTTAAATAAGATACATGCATTGGCACTGGCAGTTTCTGATCAGTGATGAGGTATTTTCTGCTGTGTTTGCATATATAGGTAGTGATGGCGTCTCAGTCACGTCAGTCTATAGAAGGTAGTGCTGAGAGTGTAGCTCCTGTTGAGGGTAGAGATGGAGCTAGGGTGGAGATAGCTGGAGAGGCACCTGCTCCTGTGCCAGAGAGACCAGCTGCTGATGAGATGCCACTAGTTTGGTTACGGCATGTAGTAGATTTGTTTAGGCAAGCTCCAGTACAGCAGTCGCCACCGCCACCACAGCCGCAAGTACCGGTGAGGCAGTATGATAAATTAAGGAAATTTGGAGCTGAGGACTTCTTTGGTACTACAGATCCTGCTATAGCTGAGCAGTGGTTGGATAGAGTTCAGAGGGTATTTATCCAGTTGCAAGCCACTCCTGAAGAGAAGTTTGATTACGCTAGATCTCTTCAGCAGAGAGATGCTTATGATTGGTGGAAGACGGTTCCCCATGCCATGGATGATCCACCGACTTTGTCTTATGGTGATTTTCTGCGGAAGTTTGAACAGAAGTATACTCCGAGGGAGTATAAGGATGCTAAGAAGATAGAGTTTCTAAATCTAAGGCAGGATAATCGAACGGTGATAGAGTATGAGATAGAGTTCATCCGGTTGAGTCATTATGCCGGTGAGATTATTTCAGATGAGATAGATCGGTGCAGGAGATTTGAGGAGGGGTTGAGGCCCTCTATCATGTGTATTGTTGCTGGTTCCCGGTATCAGGATCTTTCCCAGCTTGTTGCAGCAGCCAGAAGTGTTGAGAGAGCACAGGCTATTGCAGCAGCTGCTACTGAAGAGGAGACCCGAGTTAGGAGACCCCAGTTTGAGGCAGGGTCTTCATCTGCAAAGAGAGGTCGAGGAGGTCATTTTCAGAGGTTCAGTAGGGGCCAGAGGTAGCCTGTTAGGTCAGTACCACATCAGAGGCAGAGATTGAGACCTACAGTTTCTGTGACTAGTGCACCGACCCCAGTGGTTCAGAGATCTGTTCCACCTGTTTGTGTTCATTGTGGCAGAGCACACAGAGGTGAATGCAGGTGGAGGAGTACTTTGGGGGTATGTTTCAGATGCAGATCGCCAGACCATTTCATCAGAGATTGTCCCGAGCTATAGGAGGATAGACAGGCAGATTCTGCAGTTTCTCGACCTAGTGTGAGAGGAGGTCGTAGTAGCAGAGGTTTTAGTAGAGGTGGTAGACTTGGGTTCAGTCAGAGAGGGGGCTCTACATCCGGAGGCAGTAGGCCAGATGAGGCTAGGCCTTCTCAGCTAGTGTATATGATGCAGAGGCAGCCGGATGCTTCAGCTGTCATTGCGGGTATATTTTCTTTATTTGGCATTTCAGTTCTTGCTTTGATTGATCCAGGATCTACTCATTCATATATAAGTGCATCCATCTTGCCTGTGTCTGTATTGCATTCTGAGTCCCTAGGATTTGGTGTCTTGGTGACAAATCCTTTAGGGCATAGTGTTGTGGTGAGTAAGGTGCACCGAGATAATCCAGTTGTTGTTCAGGATGAGGAGTTTCTTGGTGATTTTATTGAAATGCCTTTTAAGGAGTATGATTTAATTTTAGGCATGGATTGGTTGTCTAAGCATGGAGTTGTAGTAGATTGTCAGAAGAAGTGTGTTACCCTGAGAACCGGTGATGGTAGAGATGTGATGGTATCTAATGAGCAGAGACAACTTGCATCCATGTTTGTTTCAGCTGTTGCAGCTAGGAGGATGATTCAGAAAGGGTGTGATGCTTATCTTGCTCATATTGTAGATACCAGAATAGTGGGTTCTCAACTTGATAGTATACCCACAGTTGCTGAATTCCCAGATGTGTTTCCTGAGGAGTTGCCAGGGTTACCCCCTGAGAGAGAGGTTGAGTTTGGTATCGATTTGTTGCCTGGTACCACTCCCATCTCTATTACTCCCTATCGAATGGCACCTGCTGAGTTGAGAGAGTTGAAGGTGCAGTTACAGGAGTTGTTAGATAAAGGGTTTGTTCGCCCTAGTGTTTCTCCGTGGGGAGCTCCTATTTTGTTTGTGAAAAAGAAGGATGGTACTTTGAGATTGTGCATTGATTATAGGCAGTTGAATAAAGTGACCATCAAGAATAAGTATCCTTTGCCTAGAATAGATGATCTCTTTGATTAGTTGAAGGGAGCGGCAGTTTTCTCCAAGATTGATTTGAGAACATGGTACCATCAGTTGAGAATCAGAGAGGAGGATGTTCCTAAGACAGCTTTCCGCACAAGGTATGAGCATTATGAGTTTTTGGTAATGCCTCTTGGATTAACGAATGCACCTGCAGCTTTTATGGATTTGATGAATAGGGTATTTAAACCCTATCTGGATCAGTTTGTGGTGATCTTTATTGATGATATTTTGGTATATTCGCATAATAAGGAGCATGACGAGCACTTGCAGATTGTATTGTAGACCTTGAGAGAGAAGCAGTTGTATGCTAAACTATTGAAGTGTGAGTTTTGGCTTGATCAAGTGACTTTTCTCGGTCATGTAGTTTCAGCAGATGGTATTAGAGTTGATTCGAGTAAAGTTGAGGCCATTTTGAATTGGAGTCCACCGAAGTTAGTGACTGAAGTTAGAAGTTTTCTGGGTTTGGCAGGCTATTATCGATGATTTGTGAAGGATTTTTCTTTGATAGCTACTCCACTCACCATATTACTTCGGAAAGGAGTTAGATTTGTGTGGACAGATCAGTGTCAAGCAAGCTTTGAGCAGTTGAAGGAGATGTTGACTCAAGCTCCTGTTCTTACCTTGCCTGTGGAAGATAAACCATATGTGATTTACAGTGATGCTTCACATAATGGTTTAGGATGTGTCTTGATGCAAGATGGTAGAGTCATAGTTTATGCTTCTTGGCAGTTGAAGCCGCATGAGTTGAATTACCTGACGCATGATTTGGAGTTAGCAGCTATAGTTTTTGCTTTGAAGATTTGACGACACTATTTGTATAGGGAGAAGTGTTTTATCTATACGGATCATAAGAGTTTGAAATACTTGGGTGTTCAGAGAGAGCTGAATCTTCGATAGAGACAGTGGTTGGAATTGATCAAAGACTACGACTGTTTGATTGATTATCATCCTGGTAAGGCGAATGTTGTTGCTGATGCCTTGAGTTGGAAGTCTTTGGCAGGTTTGACTGCTTATTCGCTCTCGTTGCTTGTTGAGTTGAGAGCGTTGCATGCTAGTTTTAAATCATGTGATGATGGTGCGTTGTTGGCTCAATTGCAGTTGAGACCGGTGTTGTTGGATCATATTAAAGAGGCTCAATTTGCTGATGAGAAAATTCAGAAAGTTGTGTCAGAATGCCAAAAAGGAGATAGCCAAGATTTTCTTGTGAGAGATGATGGCAGCCTTTGGTTTAAAGATAGACTGTGTGTTCCTAATGATGCAAGATTGAGAAAGATTATTTTAGAGGAAGCACATCAGTCGGCTTTTACTATGCACCCTGGGAGTACCAAGATGTATCATGATTCAAAATAAAAACTATTGGTGGTCAGGTATAAAGAGGGATATAGCGGAGTTTGTATCCAAGTGTCTCACTTGTCAGAGAGTGAAGGCGAAGCACCAAGTTCCAACAGTGTTGCTTCAACCTTTATCAGTGCCTGAATGGAAGTGGTAGCGTGTAACAATGGATTTTGTGACTGGTTTGCAGTTGACTCAGAAGAAGCATAATGCAATTTGGGTGATTGTTGATCGGTTGACGAAGGCAGCTCATTTCCTTCCAGTTAGGATGGACTATTCTCTTGAGAAGTTGGATGAGCTGTATATCAGTGAGATAGTGAGATTGCATGGAGTCCTAATTTCTTTAGTGTCTGATCGAGATCCTCGATTTACTTCAAGGTTTTGGAAGAGTTTGCATGCTGCTTTGGGTTCTCGATTGCACTTTAGCACTGCTTTTCATTCGCAGACAGATGGGCAGTCAGAGAGAGTGATACAGATTTTAGAGGACATGTTGAGAAGCTGTATCATTGATTTCTCTGGAAGTTGGGACAAACTCTTGCCATTGATGGAATTTGCTTACAACAACAGTCATCAATCTAGTATTAGAATGGCACCTTATGAGGCATTGTATGGAAGAAGATGCAGGACGCCTCTATGTTGGAATGAAGTTGGAGAAGGCAAATTGGTTGGTCCCGATTTGATTAATGAGACAGAAGAGAAAGTGAAAATAATTCGGGATCGGTTGAAAGCAGCCTCAGATTGGCAGAACTCCTATTCAGATTTGAAAAGGAGAGAGATAGAGTTTGATGTTGGAGATAAAGTATTTTTAAAAGTGTCTCCTTGGAAGAGAATTTTGAGATTTGGCCGCAAAGGGAAGTTAAGTCGTCGTTTCATTGGACCTTACGAGGTACTGGAGAGAGTTGGACCAATGGCTTATCGATTAGCTTTGCCTCCTGAGTTGGATAAAATTCACAATGTCTTCCATGTATCTATGCTTCGAAGGTACAGGTCAGACCCATCTCATGTTTTGTCAGTGGAATCCATTGATGTGAGTCCGGATTTGACATTTGAAGAAGAACTAGTGGTCATTTTAGCACATGGAGTGAAAGAGTTGAGACATAAGAAAGTGCCAATTGTGAGGGTTCTTTGGAAGAATCATGGTAGAGAAGAGGCAACTTGGGAAAGTGAGCAAGCGATGCGAGATCAGTATCCTTAATTATTCCAGACTTGAGAACAGGTAATTTCGAGGACGAAATTTCTTTTTAGAGGGGGAGAATTGTAATATCCCAAAGTATACCCTAAAATTTTGGAGTGTTAATTGTTGTATTGGATTAAATAATTTAAAGTGTATATATTATGTATATGGAGATAAAAACAATATATATACAAGTCATTGGGTCTTAGAAGTCAAAAGAGATATTTTGATTAATTAAATGGATTTAATTATGTTAGTAGATGATGATGTTAGTGGGTGAATATTTTATTGTTTAAATGTATGGTGAAGAGTTTTTTGAGGAGAGAGTAGTTGAAGAATGTTGACTTTCTTTCTTTCCTTCTTTCTTTCTTTCTTTCTTCTTCCTCATTCACCTTCATCTTCTTCTTTCCTTCTCTTTGGCCGGCCACCCTTATCAACCAAAGGAGAAGAGATTTTGTTGCTTCCAAGCTCAAAAGATTGAAGGTCTTCAAGAGATCAAGTTGGAGTTTTAAGGATTTTCTTCACTTTTGGTAAGTTTCCAACTTGTTTCTTGGTTTTCTTTTGAGTTTATATTCTTGGGTTTGTTGGATGGTTGTTGTAGATGTGTTTATGGTTATTTTGGTGTGTTTGAAGTGTTTTGTCTTAGTAACTTTGATTTTTGGGTTTGGATTGAAGAGACAAGAGTTGTGGGTGTTGTGAGTTTGAGTTGTGTTTGATGTTTGTGATTGAATTGTTTTAAGGTTTACTCAAGTATTTTTGAGTTGTTGATGGTTTTGGTTGAGTTATGTGTGGTTGATTTGGCTATTGGAAGATGAGTGTTGGTTGTGGCTTTGTTGGTGTCGATTTCAGGGTTTTTCGCCTGACACGCCCAGGAGCACGGCCATGCCTTTGGGCGTGTCGTTGGTTCTATTTTCTGGGTTGGTGACACGAGTAATAACACGCCCATATCACTGAGCGTGTCACAACTTCTGTGTTGTAGTAGTATTGACACGGCCAGTGACACGCCCATGTCACTGAGCGTGTCATAGCTACTGTGTTGTTGGAGGATTGACACGGCCAGTGACACGCCCATGTCACTGAGCGTGTCATAGCTAATGTGTTGTTGGAGGATTGACACGGCTAGTGACAAGCCCATGTCACTGAGCATGTCAAAGCTTCTGTGTTATGAGTTTAGGGCACGGTCAAGGATACGTCCGTGTTGTAGAGCGTGTCAAGTGTAGAATTTGCCCTAGATAGTTCTCTTTCTTATTTTCTTCTTGTGTATTTCTAAGTGAGTGTGTATGATCACCTTTAGATTAGGTTTTGAAGAGAGTTGAGCTACCTTTATTCAAGTGTTGAGAGTTATCTTGGAAGAGGAGTTGATAGAGTGGTGTTGTTGCTTTAAGAGGTAAGTACAAACTTTGAATGATTGCATACATGTACATGACATTGGGACTTAACACATTTAGTTGAAAAATGTGTTAAGTTACTTGATACATTGTTGATGAATGAGTTATATGTTGTAATATGCATAATGTGAATTTTATTGATGTATCAATGCAATTGAGTAAAGTGTTGTATATGAAAAGAAAAGTGGAAATAGGTGATATGAGATGTGAAAACATAATGTAACCAATCGATATTGAGATGAAATAGAAGAATGAGAAAAGATGATATTATTATAAGGCAATGAGCCTATTTTGATTATGAGAAATGAAATGAGATAAATGAATTAATTATGTGCCTAGTATGTTATTCAATTTTCAGAGTTCTGGGTTTGGCGGCATGCCTATGAATTGCTGGACAGGTGAAAAGACCAGTCGTAAGCCGAGTCCAGCTGAAAAATGTGAAATATGATATTTTTGAGGTGAAAAGACTGGGTCGTAAGCCTCAAAAACTATAACAGTCTAGCCGGGTTGAGGACCAAGAAACTAGGGCCCTAGGATCTAGCTGGGTTGAGGTCCAAGAGACTGGGTCTGTTACAATCCATGGATATATATTGCCTACGGGGCTAGACACATGGTGTCATTATGGACCAAAGCAGTAACTCTGAACTTTGAATAGCATATTATTTTCGTTTTGGGCCCATGTTTGTCTTTGTTTTAATGTGAATTATGAAATGTGATGCAAATGATTAATATATTGAAATATAT
Source organism: Garcia nutans (assembly GCA_947685225.1). Classification (NCBI taxonomy): domain Eukaryota; kingdom Viridiplantae; phylum Streptophyta; class Magnoliopsida; order Malpighiales; family Euphorbiaceae; genus Garcia; species Garcia nutans. The sequence continues at coordinate 4,598,043 of CANTUV010000024.1, read as the reverse complement.
AATGTAATGAGTTGATATATTCATATATATTGTGTATGAGCATCGCATTGATTTATATTGAATCAAAGTTTGTACCACTAAGCTTTCTGCTTAGCGCAATTGTGGTTCATCGCGCAGGTGACAGGGTAGATCCGGATGTGCCGGAGGGCTCGTCTAGACCGAGTTGAGTCTAGGCTTGAGTTGTGAGAGCGGTGTTGAGTTGTGGACATCACGATCAGAGACGAACTGACAGCATGTATAAATTCATATTTTTGTACTTATTGATTTTAATGTAAACATATGTATTTTTCACTGCTTAATTAACAAATATTTTGAACATACTGTTTTAGATAAGCTTTTGGGTACTAATGTTATATATATATATATTAACGAAGAAATATTTTCTCTATTACTATTTATAATATAGGTTGAATGTTTTAAGTTTATTTGGACTGACTTATGATGCTTATATGTTAAAGACTAAAGTTTTGGGTTGTTTAGAAATGAACCGTAGCACCCCTTTATCCGGTATGCGTATATCGCTTGTTGTGCGGGCGTATGCGGTGTGCGTATATTAGGTGTGGGGGTGTTTCATCTTATATATGAGGTAATCCTCATTGTGATAATGATTTTCCTACGGGCTTGATAAATGTGATTATTAGACCAAAACAGTAACTCTGAAATTTAAATGGCATATTAGTTTCTTTTGGGCCCATGCTTATCTTTGTTTTAATGTGAATTGTGAATAATGAAATAATTGAATGAGGTAATGAGATTTAATGTTATGAAATACGAGATCCTTGTATATTACTAGTAATTCTTGAAAGTTTGACATTGACATTCCATTTGAAGCATATTGTTATCGTGGTTAGTATTACTAAGCTTTTGCCTTAGCGCGATTGTGATTTATCGCGCAGGTGACAGGTAGATCCAGTTGAACCGGAGAGTTTAGCTAAACCGAGTCGAGTCTAGACTTGTGATCCCTTGTGAAGAGTTGATTGTTGGACTTCAAGATTAGAGATGAACTGCCAAGCATGTATAAACTCTATATTTTTGTAAATATTGAATTTGATGTATACATATGTATATTCCGCTACATTTTTCGTTGCTTAATAAACAAATATTTTATCTATTATATTCTATATTATAAGTTAAATATTTTAAGTTTTCTCATAATGAATGTTTGTTTAAAATAGCCTGTGGTATTCTTGTATTCAGTATACGTATATTATATATGTGGGTGTATGTGGTGTACGTATATTGAGTATAGGGGTATTACATCTCTATTTTGGTTATTTTTGCTTCATTTCTTATTTTTATTTTGCATTTCCTACATATATTACAGAGAACCATATAGAATAATTAAATTTATGAAATACATGAGATTTTTTACTCTATAAATATGAATTCAGAATATAAAATAATATAAATATAAATGTAAATAAAGAGCATATCATGTTTGGGTCTTACCACCCACCCATTACCTTAAAATTTTTGTTGCTTAAATGTTTGGTTATGTTGGTTATTTCTCACAAAAGCATCAGAAAATAAAGGTAAAATTTTTGTTTTTTTTAAATCAAGAACCAATTGAGTCATTAACAAATCTTATGATTTATATTGCTATTTTAAAACATTAAAAAGATGAAGTATATTAAAACAAATATCCTTTAATTTTTAACTGTCAGTCCTTCAAAAAGATGCACGTTAAATATCTAAAACATATTTTGAAATTATGATTTAACTGCTTTTTAGGAACTAAATATGTTAAATTTACTTTTAGACATAATTTTTCATCACTTCAAATAAATATTTTAAAGGTGGAAGGTGAAAAATGCCCCTAGTTGAAGTTTGTGCGAAGATACGAATTGAATTTTTTTAGACTCGTTTATACACTTAAAGCGTTAAAAAATTGACAAATAACTCATATTTTAACGAAAAGCTAATTGCCATCAAGCAATTGATTAGTTAGTTAGAGAATGTTGAAATACGCCCTCTTAAGTTTGAGTAAAAATATAAATTGACACTGAGTTTTTTTTTTTAAATTATGAATTAAAATGATATTTTTACATATCTATAAATAAATTAAACATATTTAAGAGTATTTTATATGAAAGCATATTTTAATTAAAACTATTATTTAATACTTATTCTTCTTCTAATGAACTTTAAAATCACTTTTGATTAAAATTATTTTCAGTTAAAATTATTTTTTATTTTAAATTATCAAATTTTAATTAGCTTTAAAAATATACTCTATAATTAATTAATTAAAATTATTTTTATTTTAAATATATCAATTAATTTTGAAATTAAAAATTAAAAGTAAATTTTCTAAAAAAATGAATATTTTTGAAATTTTTTTATTTTTATTTTTATGTTTTTAAGAAAAAAACTCTTAATAATTATGTATGCGCATGGGCAAAGCCTTTCATTAAAGAATGGGGCAACTGTTCTTTTTTTTTGGAGAAGAATATTTAAATATTTGTTAAAAAATTTAAAAATACTTAATTGTTTCCTTTAAAATTTTAAATTATCCCCTATAACTTATACAAAAAAGCTAAAGAAAACAAATTCTTATAAATTATTCTTCCCCAAACAAACATATATCCCTTTTGAAAAATTGATCGAAAAATGATTAAGATTTTCCAAAAGTAAAAAAAAAAAAAGTTAGAAAAATGGATAAACTCATTAAGAAAGAATACAATATTAAAATTTTTATCTTTTTATATATATATTTTTTAATTTATTCTCTTTGATTTTGATTTTACTATTTATATTTTTAATATTATATGATAATTTTTACTTTAACTATTTTTTAAGAAATTATATCTGTTATTCAATATTTTTTTTTATTTTTTATATATTATTATATAAATTTAGGAGTATATACACATATAAATATTAATATTTTGTTTTGATTATATAGATATTATTGTTTTTTTTTTTGAAATTATGTGTTATTATCAATGAATGAAGACACATAGAGAGTAATTATGTATTTTTTTTTTGTTGCTTCTTTATGTATAAAAGATATTTATATACAAAGGCAGAATCAGGTGAGGTCGGGTCGGGGTTGATAATCTCCCTGGCCGGCCATCGACATGCATTTTTAAAATAAAATTTTGTCGGTCGGAGCAGCAGAGGTCGAGGCACAGCCCCCCATCTCATTTTTACATGTATTGAAGATAAATTTTGCCCCTCTCTCCCAGGAGCTGGCTCCGCTACTGTTTATATAACTATATAAAAAATTATTATTTATATATTTTTAATATATATATATATGATATTTTTATTTTATCTCTTTTATTTAAAAGTTTAGTTTTACCCTCCGTATGCTGTTCAATGAATAAAATATTTTTATTTTATCATTATTATATATGAAAGAATTGCATGTTTCAAATTTCATGTTTAAAGTAAAGACGAAAAAGAAACAAAGTAGAATAATCTTTCTTCAAATTGGGTATGCATGTGGTTTATTTGTTGAATCTTGTGATGAATATTAAATAAATACGTTATTGAACATGCTTAAAATAATTTTTTTTTCTAGTTGAGAATATGAAATAAAGGTAAGCATTTGATACTTTGCATACTGTACAGCTGCAATATTTTATATTCCTTAAGATTATATGTTTCATAGGTTTTGTTAATTAACCATTTCCTCTTGTCATTACAATTATTGTTTCCAATTATGCAGTGAAGCTTGACTAATAGATTTTTAAAATTATCATTTTGGCTGTTGTACGATTTTGACTGTCTACCCATTCCAGCCTTGAAGGAGGAAAATTAGAACTCAACACAATCAAAGGGTCAGTCAAATCAGAACACGTGCTCACCCGCATTTAAATTTTCTTATAGTTTAATTCTTTCCTTCTCAAAAACTAAATAAATAGCCGTAATTATATTATGCACTATACTGTATTATATATATACTAAAGGAGCGATCCATTTTACTATTTTTTTTGTGACAGTTAATTTTTCAAAAAATCAAACTTCATTTTCTTATTTTTCATTTGCCATCACCTTTTTTTTTACCTTTTTCCCTTTATTTTTTTTTCACTTTCTTTCTTTTAAGCCCCTTTTTTTACAGTAATACCGAAGCATATTATTTTCTTTTAATGTTACAAAAGCATATGATGGACAATACGATATTTTGGAATTTGAATATTTTGTTTTTTTTTTTTACCTTTTACTTTTTATGTTTTATTTCATTCTTTATTTTTTTATATTTTTTATATTTTTACCCTTTTATTTATTTTATATTTTTATTTTTATTAATTACAAAATAATGAAATAATTTAAATATAATCTCTCATAATTCTTAAAATGGAGAATTTTCAAATTTTTAATTTTTTAATTTTAATTTTTATTATAAATTTAATTATCTTAAAAATAATTTGAAATAAATATATTATTAATTATAATTAGATTTAATATTTTATATTATTTGATTTTATTTTTAATAGATTTTTTATCCAATTGAAAATATTTTTATTATATTAATTTAGTTTAAATTTAAATATATTTATTTTTCTATCACTGTATATTTCTTTTACTCATGTTATTTTTAGATAAATTTATAATATTTTCTCTCAAAAAAATTTTAACAAGTATATTTTAATTTTTCCCATTCTTTTTGTATAAAATTAATGTAATAGGAAATTTAATATATTTATATAATATATATTATTTTAATTTGTAAAGGGGTCAATATAATCCTAGAACTTTTAATAAATAATAAATAATATATAAAAAATATAAACAATAAAAAATTATATAGAAATATAAAAAAATTATTAATATATTTCTATTTTTATATATTATTGACCATTATATTTAATTTATTTTTTTTCTTTATATTTTAAATTTTATTAAGGTTTTACATTAAAATATTTATTATTTATAAATTTTAACAATAATTAATTTATTCTTATATTTAATTTTTGATAATTATATGTTAAATGAATTCTCTTGCTTTGCTATATTTTTTATTTTTTCAATTTTACCCCTCTTGCTCTTTCTACTCTTTCTTTAAATGCTTAATTAAATCATACCGTAGCAATTATATGACTAACTGATAAGTGTATATTGACCATACATTTTTCTATCAATTTGTATATGAAATTAAGTTGAATTTACTTATTATAAACTTAATTATGTGTTCGAGTTGCATTATTTTTTAGTAAAACTTAATTTTAATTAATTTGTTGTAGGACTCCTATAGGCAGAAATTTTAGGCAGAATGAACCTTCAGTGTTTCAATGAAGATTTCAATAATGATAGAGTGCAAGATTTGAAAAGTTGTCTTCATAAAGTTGATAGAGGACATCTCAATCTTTTTAGAGAGATCTGAGTCATCAAAATCCGAGTTTGTTTGGGTCTTCAACTTTAAAATTAAAATTAGACTTAAAATATATAAGCAGAATTTCAGTCCGAGCTACTGAGAGTAATTGGGTCATAACTTGGGCGTCCGAAGTCCAAATGAGGTGATTCAAAAAAACCTAAATTTATCTAATTTTTAAGAGCTACAACTTTTCTAAAAAATTCAAGCCGAGATAAGGCTTCTATATGATAGAAAATTGGCTAGAAAGTTCAAATTTGAATTTCTGCAGAAGTTGAGTAGGACTAGGAGTTTGTGTTTAGTGAGGTGAACAGTAATGTGAAGAAAATAAATGACAAACAACAGCAAGAGAGGAAAATCTCTTCTACACTTTTCATTTTTTTTTTTGAGTTGATTAGTTCAATCCACCATTGAAGATCAAAGAAAGAAAAAGTTAGTGCTAGAGGAGGACTCCAACATCTCTACAAGACTCTTCATTCTAGTTTGAACATTCAATACGGTTTAGATTTTCAATTTTTAACTTTGTGATTTCTTTGTTAATTCATTGATTCAGTTTTAGTGTTATGGGTATATTTCTTTATTTCTAATGTGTTATCTTTAAATTAGCTATGAACAACTAATCTACTTAGTGGGATTAGGTGGATTTAGAATTATAAATGATGGGCATTGATTAATTTAATTGCTTCTTTATTTCTTGAATTGAAATTTTATTGATTTTAATCTTAATGCTTATGTTTGACTGGCTACCAGTTACTTGTTATATTGAAATCTTATGTTGAGTGAAAGCTATGTATGATTTTATATTAAGAAATCAATAACTTTAGAAAATTCTATTTAGAGATAAAAGAATAATATAAAGACTAACTTAATTTTTTTGAGCTAGATAGATTATTGTAGTTTATTATTCATGAAAATAGAATTATTAAATTTCATCAATCATTAATTTTCTTGCTTGAAAAAGAGAAAAATAAAAATTTAAGAAATTGGTAACTTTAATTCTAGAAAATTTTGAATTAGTTTGAAAAGTTATTTGTGCTCATTTGAAATTATTCTAATGAAACTTTATCTTACTGTTTATCTCAATTATTTGAATTTAGATATTTGAATTTTAATTTAAAGTTTGAATTAATAGATAATTATCTTAGTTTAATTTTATTTTGAATTTAAATTTAAATTTAAATTTTAAATTAAGGATTAAGTATTTATTTTTAAAAAATATAAAATTAATTAATTAGTTTTCAGATAATAGTCGATTTAAATTTCGGTTAGTCAAATTACTCCTTCTCTGTGGGAACGATCTTTATATTCACTTTACTACTTGATTATGACATGTGCACTTGCAGTTAGCTAGGCTAGGCCCTAATAAGTTTTTGACGCCGTTGCCGGAGAAGGAGAAATTAATTTGATAATAGTAAGTTCAAAGTGATTATTAATTTAAAATTTATTTAATTATTTTCTTTTGCTTTTCTCTAGGAAATGTATGCGCGGTAATAGATAAGCTGTTTTAGAAGATTTTAATCATAAAATTGAAAAGCAGTGTAGGAAGAATAATAGAGCAAGAAAGGAGAAACTTCTCTTAAAAAGAGAAAAAAGGAAACAAATTCGGGCACACGAGTCTCTAGAAGAAAGTAGGGTTGAAGTAGGAGAAGCTAGTGATGAAGAAGTAAATATGGGTGACCCTCAAGATTAATTTCAATTAAGAAATCTCATTCTAAGAGAATATGACATGCCTATTGTTCATATTGGATCAAACATTACTCGCCTGCAGTAAATGCTAACAATTTTGAGCTTAAACCAGCTCTAATTAACATGGCTCAACAATAATTTTTCTATGGATTAGACCAGAAAGATGTTATTGCTCATTTGGCAAATTTTTTAGAAATTTGTGATATGATCAAGCTGAATGGAGTCAGTGATTATGGGATTAGGCTACGCCTCTTTTCTTTCTCATTGAAGGACAAGACAAAAGCTTGGTTGCAAGAAAAAGCTGCAGGAACTTTCACCACTTGAGATGATCTTTTTAAAGTGCCCTCACCATGAGATTTCAGAATGGCTTATTGTTCAAATATTTATAATGAGATAATAGGGCCATTGAGGAATACAATATATGCAGCTGCTAGAGGTGCCCTTATAAATAAAAATATAGCTGAAGTATTAGAATTGCTTAAATCTATGGCAGCAAATAATTAACATTGGTCTAGTGAGAGATTTTTGCCTAAGAAGGTAGCCAGAGTTCATGAAGTGGATGGGATATCTCTTTTAGCAACTAAGGTAGATGCTCTAGCTAGAAAACATGATCATGTGAATCTTGCTTCTGTTATTTGTTGTGAAAATTGTGAAGGAAGCCACCGAACTATGGAATGTCAAGTTCAAAAGCAGATTCAGTTTATGGAAAATCAAAATTTTACACCACCAACTCCCTTTGCAAATACCTACAATCATAGCTGGCAAAACCATCTAAACCTATCTTGGGGTGGTAATCAAGATAAACAAAAGGCACCTTATCAATCTCCATTCTTGAGAAACCAAATTCAAAGCCAACTACAACCACAATAAAGTAAACCATCTTATGAATTGGCTTTGGAGATATTTATTAGAGTTACTTCTGAAAGGTTTGACAAATTAGAATCAAGAATAGAACATATTGCAATTCAAAGTAAGAATTTGAAAATTCAAGTTAGTCAAATGGCAAATTCTCTTAACAATTGCCAGCATGGAGATCTTCCAAGTCAAATTAAAATTAATCTAAGAGAACATTGTAATGCTATTTTTTTAAATAGCATACGACATGAAGACTCAACACAAAAGACCCCAGCTCTACAGATTTCTTCTTCTAAATCGACAACTAAAGAGAGTGAAGCTGAAAAAGAGGAGAACTTGTTAAATAAGAGATAAAATCTTACATGACACTCGTTCCCTTTCCTCAACGGCTGATACAACATAAGTGGAATCAACAATACAACAAGTTCCTTGAATTTTTTAAGCGACTTCGCATTAATTTACCTTTCATAAAAACTCTTTTTCAAATGTCAACATATGCGAAGTTCTTAAAGAAATTTTTATCTAAGAAGGGAAAGATGGAAGAAACAGCCTTAGTTGCACTTACTAAAGAGTGCAGCACATTATTACAAAATAAACTTTTCTGTAAGCTTAAGGATCCAAAAAAAATTTTATTCCCTGTCAAATTGTTATATTTAATTTTTTAAATTTATTAAGTAATTCGGGTGCTAGTATTCATTTAATGCCTTTATTTGTTTATAAAAAAATAAAATTTACAGAGATGACACCTACCGATATAACCTTATAACTTGTAGATGGATCAGTCAAGCACTCTGAAGGCATAGTAGAAAACATTCTTGTAAAAGTGAAACAATTATATATCCATGTCGATTTTGTAGTTGTGAATTTGAATAAAGATATAGATATTTCACTGATTCTTGGGAGGCCATTTCTAGCTACCGTTGGAGCTATAATCAATGTGAAGAGTGGTAAGCTCACTTTAAAAATTAAGGATGATTAGGTGGAGTTTAACATAATTGAATTTTCGAAGGATTTTACTTCCAAAAGTTTTCAAGTGGAGGCAAGTGATAAATCTCTTTAAAAAAATTTTATTAAAAAGGATTCGCTCAAAGTTTGTCCAATACCAAACTCCAAGTCAAAGGAAGAAAATTGTAAAGAAATCTATTTCACTTCACCTATAGCTAAAAGTTCACAAATAGAAATTGAAGGGTATAAAGAACTTGGAAAGCATAATTTCAAGTTAATAACAGCAAGAAATATGGTAGGAAAAGAAGTACAATGTGATCTTCCACCTTGAGCTTCAAAGGAAAGTCAAGCTGAAGACTTTAAATAAACACTTTTGGGAGGTAACCCAATTTTCTATCTCTTTATTTTTATTTAATCTTCGCATTTTTAGTAGTTTTAATTCATTTGATTTAGTTAATTTCAAGTTTTGATAGTTGTTTTATATAATATTAGAGTTATTAAATAAGTTTATTAGTGTTTTGCAGGTTGGGAGAAATAAAATTTTTGAAGTGGTAGCAAACTATTTAATTTTGTACAATTTTGAGCGTTTTAAGATTTTAATTTTGTTATGTTTGTTAATGTTTTATTTTTGTTTGTTCAGCAAATAGCAAAGTGGAGAAGAAATGGAAAGAAAAGGTATGTTTGAATAGGTATTTTTAGGATTTAAAAAAAACTGAGCTGCTTGCGCGATCGCGACAGATTTGATATATATAAAAAAACAAAAAAAAATATTTGTGAGAGAACGACACGATCTCAACGGGCATGCTACGAATAGAAAAAAAAACTTTTTGAAAATAAATACTACACGTTTAGCCCCTTCTCTCGCCTCACTTATTTTTTCTTCTTTTTCTTTCTCTCTCACACTCTCAACCTCTCTTTCAAATTTCTAGCCATAAACCTCCAAAATTCCTTCAATTTCTTGCACAATCACACAAATTCTTACCAAATATATTACACTCATCACTCAAATCTTCAAATCATGGCACCAAAACTAAAAAATATTACAAGAAAAGCTTCAACAAGAAAAGTGAAGGAGAAAATTTTAAGCTCTTCAAGGGATGAGGTAGATTTTTCTTCACAATGTAATGCTCATTTTCCCATTTGTAATGAAGAAAAAGGTAAGAGATTTATATCTCTATGTTCAAGAACTATTTCGCCATAAAATATGGAAGCCTTCATCATTTATCTTTTTCTTATTATATTTTCTTTTTCTTGTTATTTGTGGTGTCTTTTGCTTGTGATTACTTTTTCATTGGGGACAATGAAAAGATTAAGTGTAGGACGAGAGTAGTTAATTCTTATTATTAGTTTGTTTTATATGATATTTGGTTAGGCTATCTTTTGTTTTAATTTTTATTTTTATTTTATTTCTTTTTATTTTATTTGTACTAGATTTAAATTTTAGTCTTCAATAAATACTAGAACCTGCTCTACTCCTATTTTGCAATCTATTGGATTATTTTTAATCCCTACTTGTTCTTTACTTGTTATTGAATGTGTTAATTATTGTTATTTTAGATTTCAAAGTGATATTTAGCTCTTTAGCTAGATTAAAATACTTTTTACTTATTTTTAATTTAATGCATGGAATGAATGATGTTATGACCTTACAAAATTTTACAAATTAAGAGCACTTAATTTTAAAAATAGAATAGTTAAAATTATTTTTATCATAGTCTTTTGAGTTCATTATAATGTAATAGATTCTTGAGTCGGTATATATCACTAAGATAGTACTTTGTTTAATTATATTGAGATATAGGATTATACATGATATATATAATTAATATATTAAAAATTTTTGCCAGATGGACATAAAAAGCACTCGCTTTAGATAATTAAGGTGGAATTGAGCATAAAATGCATCAACCATATACATATATATATAAGAAGAAGAAAAAGAGAAAGAAAATAACAATAATAATGAAATGGAGCATAAAATGTACCCATTGAATAAATATATATACAATAATAATGATAAATACATAGTTCTTATTGATCCTCAATTATTATGTAGAGTTGGCTACTTAGTGATGCTTGCTATATTCTTGAATTAATAAAGTTATGATGAATTTCATATGACTATGATTTGATCTAATAGTTTTTGTTAGTCATCCTAATTTAGAAGTGTGCTTAGTTTGTGAAGTTGTTTAAGATTATGATTCTTTAAAGCTTAGTATTTTAAGTTGAGGATAAGCAATTTTTATTTTTCTTTAGATAATTACGTTTGATTGATTATTATAATTTGATTTAATGATGGTTAATTTGCTTGAGGACAAGTAAAAATTCAAATGTGGGAGAATTTGATAAGTGTATATTGACCACATATTTTTCTATTAGTTTTTATATGAAATTAAGTTGAATTTACTTATTCTACGCTTAATTATGTGTTCTAGTTGCATTATGTTTGAGTTAAGCTTAATTTTAATTAATTTATTATAGGACTCCTATAAGCAGAAATTTTAGATAAAATGGACTTTTAGAGCTTCAATGGAGATTTTGATGATGATAGAGTGCAAAATTTGAAATGTTGTCTTCCTGAAGTTGATAGATGATATCTCAAGCTTTTCATAGAGGTCTAGTTCATCAAAATCTGAGTTTATTTGGGCCTCCAACTGTAAAGTCAAAATTGGGCTTAAAATACAGAAGTAGAATTTTAATTCAAGCTACTGAGAGTAATTGGGCTATAACTTAGGCGTCCGAAGTCCAAATGACGTAATTCAAAAGCCTAAATTTATCTAATTTTCAAGAGATACAACTTTGATGAAGGTGTCAATCCAAGATAAGGCTTATATCTGATAGAAAATTAGCTAATAATTTTAAATTTGAATTTCTACAGAAGTTGAGTATGAGTATGAGTTTATTTTAGTGATATGAACAGTAATGTGAAGAGAAAAAAAAATGATAGACATCAGCTAGGGAGGACAATCTCTTCTACACTTTTCATTTTTCTTGAGTTGATTAGTTCAATCCACCATTGAAGATTAATGGAAGAAGAAGTTAGTGCTAGAAGAGGCCTCCAACATCTTTACAAGACTCTTCATTCTAGTTTGAACATTTAATACGGTTTAGATTTTCAATTTTTAACTTTATGATTTCTTTGTTAATTTATTAGTTCAGTTTTAGTATTATGAATGCTTTGATATATTTATTTATTTCTAATGTTGTTATCTTCAAATTAGCTATGAACAACTAATCTCCTTAGTGGGATTGAGTAGATTTAGGATTATGGATGATGGACATTAATTAATTTAATCACTTATTTATTTCTTGAATTGAAGTTTTGTTGATTTGATCTTAATGCTTGTGATTAACTGGCCACCAATTGCTTGTTATATTAAAATCATATGCTGAGTAAAAGCTAGGTATGATTTTAGATTAAGAAATTAACAACTTTAAAAAAATTTATTTAGAGATAAAAGAATAATCTAAGGACTAACTTAATTCCTTTGAACTAGATAGATTGTTGTGGTTTATTGTTCATGAAAATAGAGTTATTAAATTTCATCAATCATTAATTTTCTTGTTTGAAAAAGAGAAAAATTAAAATTTAAAGAATTGGTAACTTTGATTCTAGAAAAATTTGAATTTATTTAAAAAGTTGTTCGTGCTCATTTAAAATTATTCTAATGAAGTCTAATCCTATTGTTTATCTCAATTATTTAAATTTAGAAATTTGAATTTGAATTTAATATTTAAATTAATACATAATTATCTTAGTTTAATTTTATTTTGAATTTAAATTTAATTTTGAATTTTAAATTAAGAATTAAGTATTTATATTTTTTTAAAACATAAAATTAATTAAATAGTTTTCAGATAATAGTCTATTTAAATTTCGATTAGTCAAATTACTTATTTTCTGTGAGAAAATTTTTTACATTCATTTTACTACTTGATTAATATCTGTGCACTCACAGACACTAACACTAACTGTGAACTATCCACTTTGCTTTTTTCTTATTTATATTTCTTTTTTCTAATTTCATTTTTAATTAAAATAATAAAATTCTAAAATTAATATTTTTTATCATTATTTTAGTTTGGCCCGAATCAATTTAAAAAAGTCTATACATAAGATATATTTTTGTAATATATGAATATGAAAGCTTTTAATATTATATATATGATATTATTTTTTATATACTAATTATATTAATAAATAAATAATTTTTTCATCCCTAATTTATTATTCCATGTGGCAGTGAACTTCCCAAAAAATCAAGCTTTGTCTTTTTATTTTTCATTTTGCCATCACTTTTTCTTTTCCTTTTTGTTTCTCTTTTTTTTTTTTTACTTTTTTTTTAAAGTTCTTTTCTCTTTATTTTCTTTTTTAATTTATTTTTTTATCTTTATTTTTATGTATTAAAAACATAATAAAATAATTTAAATATAATCTATTTTTTATTTGTTTTTATTTTAAATAAAAGAATAACTTTTCAAATTTTTTATTTTTTATTATTACTTTATTTAACTTTTAAATTGATAATATAAATTTTAATTATCTAAAAAATAATTTAAAATAATATATTATTAATTATAATTAGATTTAAAGTTTTGTATTATTTGATTTTTAATAGATTTTTTATCCACATAAAGATAATTTTATTGTATTATAAAAACATGTTTTGTAATTCACTATTTCTTTTGAAAAATAATGTTTCATGTTATATTGGCAACAAATTTATTATATTTATTGAAATATAAAACTTTAAAAATTATTTTTAACTATGTTCATTTTTTTGTTATAATAATATAATATGGTAACTTAAAAAATTATAATTTGTAGATATTGTACAAGTTGGATATAAAATTCTTAGGAATTAATTAATAAAATTATATGAATTACTGAAAAATTATTTTGTATACTTATGTCAAAATTGAGTTTATTGTTGAATTTGCATAATAAATAAAAGCAATTTATTTCTATCATAAGTAAAATATAAATATAAAAATTACATAATTATCTACAAAAGCTAAGTAGATATTATTTTAAGAAGTTATAATAGATAAATTTATTCTAAATTTATTACATACTCTAAAGTTAAATTAATTTTTTTAATTTCATACTTTTATAAATTTGAAAACTATAAATATTCAAAATAATAATTCAATTAATCACATTAATGAAGTTACTAATTTAATTAATCTCAATATAAATTTAGAAGTTAAATTGACAATATTTGATTTTAATCCATTCTCTATTTTTTTTCTTTTTTCCATTTTTCTTTATTTTTTTTATCTTTTTATAGCTTTTTTTTGTTGTTGGCTTTTTTTCCTTTTATATTATATTTATATTTTATATTTTTGACTTATTTATTTATTTATTTATTTATTTTATTAACTCATTCATCATTATATTATTATTAAACTGTTCTAAAAGTTACTAAGATAACTTTTCAAATTTTTTATTTTTTATTTTTATTTTAACTTTTTAGTGTATTTTGTGAGTTATGATTAGAACAACTACTTTTTAATTTTTTTTTATCTTTTTAACTACTATTTTATTTTAATATCTAAATTGACCATATAAATTTAGTTATCTTAAAAATAATTTAAAATAAATATATTATTAATTATAATTGGATTTAGATTTATATTCTTGACTTTATTTTTAATATATTTTCTATCCACTTAAAAAGATATATTTACTATACTAATTTAGTTTAAATTTTAATTATGTTTATCTGTTCTTTTATAATTTTTATATTTTTTTATCATATTATTTTCAAGTAAATTTATAATTTTTTCCTTTCACTAAAAAAGAATATAAAAATTAATGAATTTTTAATTATTCTTTATTACTAATTTTAATTATTTTTTTAACTTTTTAACTAAAATAATAGAACTAAGAATTAATATTTGATTTATGTTGATCAATAAACTATTAAATCAATATAAAAAATTATTTTAATACATTATACATATCTTATTATAAATGAAGAATTATGTTGGAATGTTTGAACTTTTTAATATTAATTTTATATTTTTATGTCTTAACTTTTTTTTTTATCAATTCAGTATCTTAATTTTAATAAATATTTGGAAATAAATTATTTCAATCAATATTTATTATTATTTCGCTCATGATTAGTATTGACTGAAACAATTTATTTGCAAGTATTTGTGAAAGTTTAAATACTAAACTAACTGCAAAAGTTGAAATATCAAAATAAAAAAATATTAAAAAATTCATATATCAATTGGTGTAATTTTTTTTAATAAATATTTCATAATATATGAATATAAAATTTTTTAATTTACTATTTTTTACATACTAATTATATTAATATATAAATTATGTTTATTTAAAATAATATAAAATATTATAATCCGCGCACGTGCGAGTAAATATTTTGCTTGTTATATATTAAAAATGCTCCCTAAATAAATAGTAAATTTTCATTTAAACTAAATTTTGTTTTCTTATTTTATATTTTCCATTACTTTTTCTTTTTTTTTTATTTTCAATTTTGTTTTCTTAAATGAAAAAAAAAACATTTGTCCACTAGCTTTTGTTACTCTAATACCAATTCTTTCACAATTAAATTAATTTCTATAAATTAATTCATTTCACAATTACTTCCTATAAGGAATTTAATTCAATTGTTATATAAAAACTATAGTATTTATTCTAAATTAACATTATTCAAGTTCAATATGAAGCTCTTCGAAAATAATTAATAAAATTATTTAAAAATTATAATATTAATATTTGTCAAAATTGAGTAATTTTTTTTTTCAAAGCCAGAAAGCCAAAATTGAGTAAATGTTGAAGTTTACATGATAAATATATTAAATGTTGAAATTTACATGATAAATAAATAAATTATTGTCATTTTTAATTTAATTTTAAAATGTGTACCAAATGTAAAATAAATTTATTATTCATAACTTCTTAAAGTAATGTCTAATTTGCTTGTATAGATAAGTATGTTTTTCTATAATTATATTTAGATTATAATTATAATGTTAATTTATAAAACAAATTTAGATACATAAAATAAAATTTAGAATAAAAATAAATATGACAATTTTTTACCATAATCAAATGCAATTTTTGAATTCAAATACAATCAATAACTATTTTTTTCGGAATTACATTTTAAAATTGTGATTTTTTTAAAATCACACATTTCCATGTTGATTTTTTGTTGATTAAATAGAAAAAGAAACTTTGGTTTAGATTAATTGTTAATTACTTTTATTTACTCTTTGCAATTTAATATATTTTTTATATATTTATTTATTTTCTGCTTTATTATGTTAGTTTCTAATAATTATTCAATATTTGATTATAATATTTTTACTCTATTTTACATTGTAATTTTACTTATTCTATTTTTTGTTATATAAATTTGTCAATATTCATTAATTAATTATTTTTATTTTTATATTTTCATGCAGTGAACAACTAAAATAATGAAGAAAAAAATATTATTCTTTTTTGTTATATGTATAAATGATTGTACATAAATAATGTTGTAGTTTGTTTTTTTTGTTAAACTTATATCTTAACAAAATAGATATTTTGTGTATAAATATATTGACATGACATTTTATATATTATATATGTAAATAAACATTTTGTATTTTGTTGTATATTTTATATGTAAAAAAATCTTATATTTTGTATTTTTTATATGTAAATTAATGTTTTGTGTTTTTGTTATATATTATATATATATTATTATCATATTTAATATTTTTTATTTTTTATTTTTTTGATATCCACATAATAATATTAATAATATTATTATTTTTCGTAACAATGTGTATCTCACATCAGCTTATAATATATTAAAACACCTACAATAATAAATAGTGGATTTCCCACTATACCCTTGCCTCTATTTCTAATTTTCTCTTTCTTTTCTCTCATTTTTTTTAAATTTTTTTATTTTGCTTTTCTCGCATCTTTTTTAATTTTTAATTTTGATTTTTAAAATTTTTATTTTCCTTTGAAACACATGATTTTCCCTTCTTCTTCAATCTTTATATACAAAAAATACATTCTCTCAAAGTAATTAACTAATTAAGTAATTTAATTTTTATTTTTCTATTAAATTAATGAACTACTATATTTTGTCCTTAATTGATTTTTCATTTTTTCTTTTAACTCATAATTTATTATTATTATTATTATTATTATTATTATTATTATTAAGTCACTATTTCTTTTAACTTCTCAAATTTTTATTTTTATTCTAATTATTAATGAATTATATGAGTTATAATTTCTAAAATAGTAAATTTTTATTTTTTTTTATCATTTTACTTTAACTTTTAAATTGGCAATATCAATTAATTATTTTAAAAATAATTAAAAATAATCATTTTATTAATTATTTTCAGATACAGGGTTTTATATTATTTAACTTTATTATTAGAATTTTTTATCCACTTTTAATTGAAAAATTAAAAGTTAAAAAATAGATAATGCATATGAATATTAATAAGTAATTTTTTAACCTAATTAAATATATTATTTTACCAACTTAATTTAAACCTTTTTTTATTTTCCGCCACTTTTATATTTTTTTACATATATCATTTTAAAATAAATTTATAATTTTTCTTTCTACTCAATTTATAAGTTTTTCTATTTATTCAAGAATTCATGACAAAAATAGTCAAAATATTAATTTTTTTGATTCTGTTACTTTAATTAAAAATAAAAATTAGAAAAATAATCAAAGGCAATAATTTAAATAAAAAAAGTAAAAATTTATTACTTTTAAATTTTTTTTGAAGAGAACGCAAAATTTATAAATATACCTAAAAATAATATTAGTAAAAAAAATAGTAAAAGAAAAAATAAATATATTAAAATTAGAACTAAGTTGGTACTATAAAAATGTATTTGATTATGCAAAAGTCTACTAAAAATAATAGTTAAATAGTATAAAATTCTAAATCTAATTATAATTAAGAATATGCTTATTTTTTAAGATAATTAAATTTATATTAAAATTTAAAAGTTAAATATTATAAACATTAAAATTTGTATGCCATGTTTGCTTGCTTGCATATAAAAACTTAAACAAAGTGCTAATTTACTTTTAAAATCATCATTTTGCGTTAAGAATTTTTCTTTTTGAAAGAAAAATATAACATCAGAATTACAGTAATTCCTAAATGTGAAACAGATTTGATACTCAACTTTAGTTACGTGATCTTTGAAATGTCTTCTTGAATTCTGTTTAAACAATAACTCTGGATCTTAGAACAACATCATCTGTCATTTCCTCTATAAGTATCTTGTTAGCAATTCTTTCACCCATCAAGGCATCCCTTTTTAATTATAAGTTTATAATTTTATTGTCTCACATACAGACCTGCTAAGTTTAGTTCTACCATCTTTTAGCATTGCACCCCTCTTTCAAATGTTTCAAGAATAGTTTTTAATAAAATATATATTTTGAGATATGGGTTGGGCAAGGATATTGGTTTGTCAAGTCTCTCGATAGTCATTTTATCAATTTTTTTATGGTCACTTATTTTCAAAAGGAGGAAATATATGCAAGGAAAAAGAAAGATTTATTAAGAAAAGCCAATGAATTATACAATCCTATTGATAATAAGCCTTAATTGACTTTAAATAATTCCTAACTATGCTTTTCACATCTTCTTTTCTTCTCCTTCATGCAACTTTAAGCATAGTACATTTTCACTATATCTGAGTTCACCAGATTTTGTAAATCTTCTTCATCTATATTAGTTAAAATGAGAGTTCCTCTAGAGGATACTTTCTTTATGACATATGAACCTTCATATTTAGGAGTCCATTTTTCTCCGAGGGTCTTGATGCTTAAGAATAATCTTTTTGAGCACCAAATCTCCTTCTTGAAACTCTCTTGCTTTATCTTCTTTGCATGGGCTTTGATTAGTTATTTCTGATATAGTTGGCCATGACACAAGGCTGTCAATCTTTTTTCTTCAATAAAGTTTAACTGATCATAACGACTTTACTCCCATTCAACATCATTAAGCTTAGCTTTCGTAATAACTTTGAGAGAAGGGATCTCAACTTTAATGGGCAATATTACCTCCATGCCATATGCTAAAGAAAATGGTGTTGCTCTAGTAGATGTTCTGATTGTGGTTCTATAACCGTGAAGAGCATAATGAAGCATTTCATTCCAATTTTATACGTTATTGCCATTTCCTGAATAA
This sequence comes from Garcia nutans, assembly GCA_947685225.1. NCBI lineage: Eukaryota > Viridiplantae > Streptophyta > Magnoliopsida > Malpighiales > Euphorbiaceae > Garcia > Garcia nutans. The sequence continues at coordinate 4,579,025 of CANTUV010000024.1, read as the reverse complement.
TCCTTTTGATATTTTTATTAGCTGTTTCAACCACACCATTCATCTTTGGAAGGTATGGGGAGGAATTATGGTGCTTAAATTTAAATTTTGAGCACATCTCTGTCATATCCTTATTCTTGAAATTCTTTGCATTGTCAGTGATAATACGCTTGGGAAGACCATATCGACATATGATATTCTACTTAAGGAATTCCAAGATCACATTCTTTGTCACATTGGCATAAGAGGTTGCCTCTACCTACTAGAATAAATCGATGTCCATTAGAAGCTTTAGGTTTTATTGGACCAATCACATATAATCCCCATATTGAAAAGGGCCACGGAAAAACCATTACATGCAAGGGTGCTGGAGGTGCATTGATATCATCAGTATATATTTGACACTAATGACATTTTCGGACATAGTTAATGCAATTTGATTTCATTTTCAGCCAGAAATAACTCATTCTTAGAATTTTATAAGCCAACACATGGCCATTCGAATGTGTGCTATAGAATCCTTCGTGAACTTTTTATATCAATCTTTGAGCTTCTCTTTCATCCACACATCTAATCAGCATTGTATCATAATTCCTTTTGTATAGGACATTACCACTTAAAAAGAAATTCATTGCTAGTCGCCGAATGGTTCTTTTATCAGTGTCTGAGGCTTCTGGAGGATATGTCCTATTTTTGAGATACCGCTTGATATCATGAAACTATGGCTTACCATTACATTCTTCTTCAAGGTTCGTATAGTAAGCATTGACCCCTATGGTTTCAATCTTGATGGGAGGCATCTTTCCACAAGCATCTAGTCAAAATATTATAGCTAATGTGGCTAATGCATCTGCAATTTAGTTCTCAATTTAGGAAACATGATCAAAACTTATGAATTCAAAGCTTTGAGCTAAATCAAGAATATATTCTTGATAAGACACCAATTTTGGATCTCTAGTTTCCCATTCTCCTCTCAACTGGTTAATTATCAATGTTGAATTGCCATATGCTTCCAACTTTTTGATCTTCATATCAATAGCGGCTCGTATTCCTAAAGCACAAGCCTCATATTCATCCATATTATTAGTGCATTCAAAACATAATTTGGCTATCAGAGGAAAACATTTTTCTTATAGAGAGATTAGAATCACTCCTATCCCGCTTCCTAAGGCATTTAAAGCACCATCAAATTTCATAATCCAATTTCTTTTTTATCCTTATTCTTCTTCCACCAACACGATTCCTTCATCAGGGAACTCATAACTTATTGGTTGATAGCCTTCAATAGCTTGATATACCAAATAATTAGCTGTAATAGTCCCTTTTATCGCCTTTTGGGTGATATATAATCTCATACTCAGTTAATAAAAATTGTCATCGAGTAACTCTTCAAGTTAAAGATGGATTTTCAAAAATGTACTTAATGGGATCCATTCGAGATATCAAAAAGTTGGTGTAATATAGCATGTAGTACCTTAATCGATGAATAGCTCATGCTAATGCAACACAAGTTTTTTTCAACATAGAATATTTTACTTCATAATTGGTGAACTTTTTACTTATATAATTTATGACTTATTTCTTCCTTCTTGAGTTATCATGTTGCCCAAGAACACCACCCATCGAACTCTCAAAGACTATCAAGTACAAAAGAAAATGACGACCAGGTATAGGCAGTTGCAGAATTGGGGAATTTTGCAAATAATGCTTGATCTTATCAAAGACCATTTGACATTCCTCAATCCATTTCCTCGGATTATTTTTTCTAAAAGCTTGAAGATAGACTCATACATAGCTGTCATTGTGATATGAATCGATTTATATAATTAAGCCTTCCTAAAAAGTTTCATACTTCTTTTTCGATTTTAGGGGATAACATTTCAACTATAGCCCTAATTTTATCATAATCAATCTCAATTCCCCTCCTACTGACTATAAACCCTAATAATTTCCTTGATGACACTCCAAATATGCACTTTGCAGGATTTAATTGGAGCTGATATCTCCTTAACCGCTTAAACAATCTTTCCAAAACTGCAACATGGTCTTTAGCATGTTAAGATTTTGCTATCATGTTATCGACATATACTTTTATTTCTTTATACATTATATCATGAAATAGGATAATCATTGCTCTCTGGTAAATTATCCCCGCATTTTTTAGTTTAAAGGACATTGCTTTATAACAAAATATTTCCTAAAAAGTGATAAAAGTTATTTTTTTTTCTTGTTATCAGGATTCATTTTAATTTGGCTGTACCTTAAGAATCTATTCATTAATGAGAATATATGGAATCGAGTTGTATTATCTATGAGCACATCAATGTGTGGTAGAGGAAAATCATCTTTTGGACTTATTCGATTAAGATCCCGATAATCAACACACATCCTGACCTTTCCATCTTTCTTAGAGACAAGAATAATGTTAGCCACTCATTCTGGATACTTGGCTACTTCTAGGAAACTTGCCTCAAACTATTTTTTACTTCTTCTTTTATTTGCAACAAAATATTTGGTTTTATTTTTCTCAACTTTAGTTTTACGGGTTTACATTATGGTTTCAATGGTAAAGGATGCACAACTATGTCTATACTCAATCCTGGCGTATCCTGATATGACCATGCAAAGACATCGATAAACTCTCTTAATTATCCTTTGTTTGAGTTTCAGAGGCAAGGATGTACTAATCCTTATTTCCTTCTTCTTCGGTTACTAGGTTTACTGTTTTTACTGCGTCTTCTGAAGGTTGTACAATTTTTTCATCACATTCCATCATCTTAGTTATTTTAGGTGGAAAATCCTCTTCATCTTTTTCATCAGATGTAATTTCAAAGATAGAGTTATCAAAATCATATCCAGACTTAATTTCATCAAGATTTAATTCATCATTGGCATTCCTGGATAAGATGAGTATAAAGAAAAAAATTACCAAGATATAAAAATTAAGCAAAAAGTAAATGAATGAAAGTAGTAAGGAGAGTTCAAGAATGGAGATGAAACATGCACTTTATTTTACTAAAAATTATTTTGAAACATTTAAAAAAGGAAGCCCATGCTAACATTTTTCTAAGATATTAGGCAAAATCATAGAAAAATAATTATTTGGATTACTTTGATTGAGATAACAATTTATAAGCTTTCCAATTTTTCAAATCTTTTTCTAGTAACAAGGGAGTAACATATAAAGCTACTTCATCATGAGGCTCATTTTCACTCATAATAGTCACTAATGAATTTTCTGATATTGCCTCCATATCTCATAGATCTCTTGCAGTCTCTATTTCTTCATGAAAAAAATCAACACTTCTAAAGATTTGCCTTAGCGGTGGGAATGTCATTTTCTCCATTGAAACTTCTTAAGTTGCCAATCTTGCTAGTCGATGATTTTTTTTTTCTGAATGCTTCTTCTGTCTTCTCTAGTAATCTTGTATACTAATCCAGCTCTATTGTCAATATTGTGAGGAAGCAGAAAGACATTGATTCATTGTTCATGCCTTCCTAAACCTTTTTCCTTGAGAAAAGTTTACACTTAACATTTCTCTTGCCACCATCATAGCCGCAGCTGATAATCGAGGCGTTGGTATGACCAATCCTTCTCCAACATATAAAGTGTTTGCTATCTCAAAGGATTGGAAAGAACTTTCAAAAGCTTATTTTGTTGTTTCAACATATGGGGTTGAGACATGCTTTGTGATCAAAAGGTCTTCTTCTCTCAAAATTTCAATCAACTTTTCTTCACTGATGAATTTGACTTTCTAATGTAAAGATAATGGCACTGCTCCTGTTGAGTGTATCCATGGTCATCCCAATAACATACTGCAAGCTGGTACCATTTTCATTACTTGAAATGTGATATTAAAGGTGAATGGACTTACTTATATAGGTATTTCGATATTCCCTAAAACCTCTCTCCTATTAAATATTTTTTGCTTACGTAAATTATTCGTAATAGAAATTTGAATAAGGAAAACATAAGTAGTCACATTTATTTGTAATTTATACAAATGGGCTTTAAATTCAATTATTCTCTATTATAATTTGGGAAATATGATAAATTCTAAAAACTAAACCAAAATAAAAAAATGTGAGATTGATTGTTGCATTAAAAAAATAATTTTTTACACATTGTTTTTCTTCTTCTGCTTATGCTATATCTATACATTTTGTCAATATTTGGATTATTTTATTCAAACTAAAAATTTTAAATGGCAACATTTATTTTAGATGCAAATCTTTTTCTTGCTATTTATATGAAGGTGATAAGAATTTGAGTTTTTACTTCTAGAAATATTAAAAAAAAATAATGGTGAAAAAAGGCAAAGGAAATTAAGGACTAATGGATCTCAAGATTCTCAACTTATAAATGATTTGATGATTTAAAAAAATGTCAAACTAGGTTAAAATCATACCGTTATTTGTATAGAAAAAGGAATTAATTAAAACCCCTAGATTCTTCCTCATTGTGTTTTAAATATAAACATAAAATAAAATAAGTGTGATAATTGTAAATTGTGATGCTACTCTTAAAAAGACAAATACTTAATTTTTTAAGAATGTAAATACCTAATTTTTTAAGAATGTATACATAACTATTTTCAATGAAAAATATTACATTAGACATCACTATGGTCAAAACCTTAATATAAAAGATGAAAAATTTTATTTATACTTAATGTACACTCTTGTTTCATATGCTCAAATTAATAGGCCAAAAGCATAATTTATATGACTTTTTTTTTCATATTGATATATTTTTTTTCCAATGTTATTGTAACATTGAATGATTATATATATATCATATATAAAACATATTTACTTGAAATATAAAATGAAATATTCACAAACTATAAAATCCTTTACTAGTTAGACAAGACTACTAATTTCACATTATTTCAAAAATCTCATCAGTTGTTACTTTAAGTTTTCAAAATTCTCTTACCAAATAGATATTGGTTAAGATTTTGAAAAGATTTGTTAATTTTTTATGATTTAATATTTTATCAAAATAAAACTAATAAAAAAATTTCACCTAATAACATGAGATATTTCATATTTAAAACTTATATATAAAATAAATTTAAATCTTAAAATTTGAAATATAATTTAGCTAGCAATGTTAAATTTTCTATAAAAAAAAATAAATATGCAGCTTAAATCATATATAAAAAAAATTCCAATTTTAGATATCTCAAAAAGGTTTTTTTAAAGTTTTTTTCAAGAAATATTATTTTTATACAAATAATATACCAATCACAATTTCAAACTTAAAAATTATAATTCGTTATTAATTAGATAAAAAAAATAAAAATAAATAAGTCATTATTACTTTATTTTCAGTAAATATTAGCATTAATTGCTTTTATTAGAAAGTACTGATTAATCATATTGAATTTATTTAAAAAAAAACTATAAATTGAAGAAAAAAAAATCAGAAAACGCAAGATGAACAAGAAGTGAAGTTGGTAAAGTCTCATTTGTCTTGCTTGAGGTTCAATCCACTGGAAAAAGGGTTAAAAAAAAAAGTTAATTTCAAAAATATTATAGTAAGACAGAAGCTGGAAGAAAAAACTGACAACACAACTCTCAAGTGTAGAGCCTACAGACCACTCGTCGGTTTCTGCATGGGCAACCTTCCGATCTCCACTGAAATTTTCGAATTTCCAATCCTCTCCTACTAGAAAGCTATTGGGTTTCTCTTCTCTCAAGCTATTGGGTCTCAACTCTCAATCCATTAGCAGTTAAGTCTCCATCACCCTGCATCTGATACAGCCCCGGTGAGTGTCTTTTATTCCAACGAGTTCTTTTGCTTTATCTTGCTTTGTGTGTTCTCTTAGAGCATCAAGCTGGTTTTTTCTCCTAGATTATATTAAAAGGGGGAGAAAATCTGATTCCCCTAAAACATAAAATATGCTTAAATCACTAGATTATTCAAATTAAATTACAAAGGGCTGAATTGCATACCTGACATCATCGTATGTTAAAGCTGAAGACGATTTTGGGGTTTGTCGCCTTCCAGGGGATACACACTTTAAGTTTAGCGGAAGCACTACTGAAGGAACGTAATATTCTCTCAAAATTGTTATGTTCCCCCGGAGACCACGACCCCTTATTTATAACTGATGATTAATTTTTATTTTGGTCATTCAACAAAACAGAAATTCTTATCGGTCTCTACACTTATAATCCTATTACAATTAGGACACTTCAATAGTCAACAATCCTAATTTGATCAAAACTTTAATTGACTATTTTAATTTGACTGCAATACACATTTAAATATTAAATATATTTAGCCCACATTTAGGATTAATTTTAATCAATATAAAATTAATTCTAACAATCTCCCACTTGGGCTAACATATATTAAATGTAAATGTATATACCTTAATGAGCTCATAAAAGCAGTCATACTGAAGGTGCCTGAAACAATCTCGTCCATTGATTATATCGATAAAGGACTGAAGGGCCAGTCGCCACATTCATCGTGACTCAAACCACCATCAATCACATTGTCAATACTCTCAAATGACATAGATCAATAATAGGAGTGTAGCATGGAAACTACATGTAATATGATCTAATCATGTCTGTTTTCAACTGGTCATACTTTAGTGAGATCAATCAATAATAATACAGAGTGTAACAAAATAAATACTTTATTTTCTGCAGAAACTGAGTATTAATAACATAATATATCCATTACAAAACAGAATATACACAAATATAATGTAACCATAATGAACAAACTCCCACTGAAACTAAATAGTCTCAAATAATGTGATACCCATATGAGCAGTGTGCTCATGAAAAACTTTCGGTATCACAACCTTAGTGAGCGGATCCGCAATCATGGAGTTTGTTCCAATATACTGTATGGATATCTGTCCACTCTGTACTCTCTCCCTTACAGCCATAAACTTTATCCCAATGTATCTTGATCGAGAAGAGCTTCTGTTGTTGTAGGAGAATAAAACCGCTGAGTTATTATCACAGTATAACTTTAATGGCCTTTCAATGCCATTCACAATGCGCAGCCCTGTGACAAAGTTCCTCAGCCAGATTGCCTGATTGGATGCCTCATAACTTGCTACAAATTCTGCTTCCATGGTGGAGGTAGCTACTAGAGTTTGTTTCACACTCTTCCAAGAAATGGCACCGCCAGCCAAGAGATATATGTAGCCTTATGTGGATTTACGACTGTCTTGGTATCCCGCGAAATCAGAATCAGTATACCCAATGATCTCAAGCTGATCTGATCGCCTGTATGTGAGCATATGTCCCTTAGTTCACTGAAGATACCTCAAGACTCTTTTGGCTGCTTTCCAATGATCCATTCCTGGATTGCTGAGATATCGTCCTAACATGCCAACTATGAATGAAATATCTGGACAAGTGCAAACTTGAGCATACATCAAACTCCCAACTGCTGATGCATAAGGAATCTTCTGCATCTCCTGAATCTCAAGTTCACCCTTTGGACACTGATCAAGACTGAATTTATCTCCTTTAGCAACTGGGGTATCAATTAGTCTACTGTTGTGCATACTAAATCTCTTGAGCACTTTCTCAATATAGCTCTTTTGTGATAATCTAAGAATACCTCGAGTACGGTCTCGATGTATTTGAATCCCTAATACAAAAGAAGCTTCACCTAAATCTTTCATCTTAAAGTGTTTTGAGAGAAAGACTTTGGTCTCGTGCAGCAAGTCCTTACAGTTAGTAGCAAGCAATATGTCATCCACATATAAGACCAAAAAGATAAACCTACTCTCACTGAACTTGTGATACACACAATCTTCCACAGCATTTGTCTCAAAACCAAAAGAGACAACTACTTCATGGAACTTGAAGTACCACTGACGAGAAGCTTGCTTGAGTCCATAAATGGATTTCTTTAATCTGCATACCAGTCGCTTTGGGTCTCCAGACACAAAGTTTTCTGGTTGCACCATATAGATGGTTTCATCAATGTCTCCATTGAGAAACACAGTCTTCACATCCATTTGATGAAGCTCAAGATCAAAATGAGTAACTAGAGCCATGATTGTCCTAAAAGAGTCCTTCGATGAAACCGGAGAGAAGGTCTCTTTATAGTCAAACCCTTCCTTCTGAGTGAAGCCCTTAGCCACAAGACGTGCCTTATATCTTTCCACATTACCTTTAGAATCCCTCTTGGTTTTAAATATCCATTTGCAACCAATGGGTTTCTTTCCTTCAGGTAATGGAACAAGATCCCAAACTTGATTGTCTTGCATTGACTTAAATTCTTCACCCATTGCCTCAATCCACTTCTGAGATTTGGAATCCTGCATGGCATGATGAAAGCTGATAGGATCATCTTCCATCATGTCTACAGTGTCCTCATGTTCCTGAAGATATACTACATAGTCATCCGGAATAGCATTTCTTCTCTCTCTAGCGGACCTTCTTAAAGGCACAGGTTCTGGCTCAAATTCTTGAGGTTGTTGAGCTTGTTCTTGAGGAAGAACAACTTCTTCATCCTGATGGGGAAGTTGATCAACGTTGTCTTGTATTGGATCCGGAATTGCTTCTAGGATATTAACATTTCTAGGAACCTGAACAGTCCCAGGAGCAAAGATAGGAATCGACACTGAGTGTTCCTGACTCGATCCCTCCTCAAAGACAATGTTTCTAACCTTATTTCTCCCCCCAAACTCAACATTCTCAAAGAATGTTGTAATTCCCGTCTCAAAAATAGATCTGGAAGTAGGATTATAAAACTTAAAACCCCGAGATCGCTCAGAATAACCAACAAAGTAGCTACTAACAGTTTTGGAGTCCAATTTTGTTTCATTAGGCCTATAAGGCCTAGCCTCAGCAGGACATCCCCAAACATGAAGGTGCTTTAGACTGGGCTTGCGTCCAGTCCAAAGCTCATAAGGTGTTTTTGTAGTTGCTTTAGTTGGTACTCTGTTAAGAAGATAGACTGCTGTCTTTAATGCTTCTCCCCACAGAGACTCAGGTAAAGAAGAATGACTAATCATACTTCTAACCATATCCATAAGAGTCCTGTTACGTCGCTCAGATACACCATTCATGCTGGGTGTACCAGGCATGGTGTATTGAGGGACTATACCACAGTCCTGTAGGAAAATAGCAAATGGTCCTGGATGTTGTTCACCTGAACCGTCATATCTGCCATAGTACTCACCTCCACGGTCAGATCTAACAGATTTAATCTTCTTTCCGAGTTGTTTTTCAACTTCGGCCTTATAAGATTTGAAAACGTCCAGAGACTCAGATTTCTCATGAATGAGATATAGGTACCCATAATCGTGAGTAATCGTCTATGAATGATATAAGGTATCTTTGACCATTCCTTGTTGCTGTAGGGAATGGACCACAGATGTCCGTATGTATCAATTCTAAGACGTTCGATGATCTGTTGGCACCTAATCTCTTTTGTTTAGTCTGTTTACCTTTAATACACTCAACATAGGAGTCCAAATATGTGTAATCAAGTGTGTTTAGGATACCATCTGACACAAGACGTTCTATTCTAGATTTGGATATGTGACCCAAATATCTATGCCAAAGTTCAGCTGAATTATCTATATTTCGCTTTCTTTTGGTACCTATAGTACTTACCTGCAGGGTTTCATTATAAGAATCATTAATATCCAACATATATAGATTATCACATGCATTCAAGAAGCCAGTACCAAAAATTTTTGAATCCATAGATAAAGTAAATAAATTGTCTCCAAATGAACAAGTAAAACCAGATTTGTCCAAATAAGAAACAGAAATTAAATTCCGTCTAAACGTCGGAATAATAAAAGTATCTACAAGATCTAAAAAATAACCAGTTCTTAAACACAATCTAATATGCCCAATTGCCTCTACTTCCACCGGATCGCCATTTCCCACATAGACGTATCTTTCACCGTCAGTTGGCTTTCGGTAGCTCAGGCAACCCTGCAATGAAACACTTATGTGAGCGGTAGCACCAGAATCTATCCAATAAGTGTTTCTAGGAGCTGAAGTTAAATTAACCTCAGAACAGACTAAAACAAGGTACTTACCCTTCTTGACACGCCATGTGGCGTATTTAGGACAGTCATTCTTTAAGTGTCTAGACTTGCTGCAGAAGAAGCATTTTAATTCCTTAGGCTTCTTTTGCACAGGACCTTTATTAGTAGTCTTATTCTTAGCAGTCTTGTTTCTCTTCTTGTTCTTGCCCTTATCTGCTGAAGAGACCAGATGAGCACTCTCCCTCTTAGTAGCTAACAACTTTTCCTCCTCATCCACACAATGAGCAATGAGCTCGTTAAGAGTCCATTTGCTCGGCTGGCAGTTATATGAAGTCCTGATCTTCCCATACTGTGTGGAAGAGAATTCAAAGCTAGGTGGACTAATAGGTCATCTAGTAAAACCAAATCCAGGACCTTTAGTCTCTTGGCTATTTGGGACATGCTCAGTATTTGCTCCCGAACACTACCGTTGCCAGCATACCTTATGGAGGTGAGTTTCGCTAAAAGCGTCCCCACTTCGGCCTTGTCATTTTTGACATAGACCTTCTCCAGCTCAGCAAGATAGTTTTTAGCATTACTTTCTTCAGCAGAAATGGCTCCTCGAACATGTTCTGTAATTCCCTGCTGCATGATCATAAGACCTAAGCGGTTAGAACACTCCCACTTCTCATACTGAACCCTCTGAGCATCTGTGCTCTCTTTAGTAAGAGGAGCAGGTTTGTCCATCCTGAATGCAAGGTCTAAGTCCATACAACCCAGATAAATCATGATGCTTGATTTCCATGAACCAAAGTTTGACCCCTCAAGCATAGGGACAGTGTTAAGATTATACGGCATGCTAGCTGAATTCAGAGAAAATAAATAATAAATAAATGACATAAGCTCACAATCCACAAAAAAATTGAAATAAATCACAAAAGTAGAGTTTAAATATTGGAAACAAGATACCGGATACAACATTAATATTCTCATCTTTGGACATAAAATATTAACTGTAATTGGTATCTCAACGCAGTAATCAAATATTGACAATTCAGTCATGTCAAATAATAAACCTTCCTTTGGGCCGATTTATTATCCACATGGATGAATACATAATAATTATCACATATTTATTACCGCAATATATTCTCAATTCAGCCAGATAGCAATATTCCTTTGGGCCGGTTTACTACCCGCAATGAATTTTAATACATCTGTCTAATATCCTAAATAAATTAATTTACACAATAGAGGTCACTTTGGTAACTTTTTGCTTCAATTAATTTATTATTAAAAATATTAAACACAATCAAGACTAAAATACCAAAATTTAAACTCAATTGAATTAAATTTTAAATTGAAATTTTAAAATTAAATGAATTTTTTTTTTACGATTTAATCGAAGATCAAATCAAAATTTCATAAAGATTTAATCAATTAATTAAAATCCTTAACTGTGTTCTTTTAAACCAAAACGAAGAACAACGATACTGTTCACGAAACACTGTTCATGAAACACTGTTCGCGACTGTTTACGAAACACTGTTCACGAAATATTGTTCACAAAATACTGTTTATGAAACACTGTTCACGAAATACTGTTCACGAAACAGTTTCAAAACAGTTTTTTTAATCTTTAATTAATTAATTTAATTAATTAATCAGCCAAAAATTAATTGATTCTAGAAAAAATCACAAACCCAAATTCAAGTCCAGAAATTTGATTTTTTCATAATCAATTAAATAATCACAGTAATTTAATCTAAAAACCTAGCAACCTAGCATAGGGCTCTGATACCAATTGAAAGGGGGAGAAAACCTGATTCCCCTAAAACATAAAATATGCTTAGATCACTAGATTATTCAAATTAAATTACAAATGGCTGAATTGCATACCTGACATCATCGTATGTTAAAGCTGAAGACGATTTTGGGGTTTGTCGCCTTCCAGGGGATACACACTTTAAGTTTAGCGGAAGCACTACTGAAGGAACGTAATATTCTCTCAAAATTGTTATGTTCCCCCGGAGACCACGACCCTTTATTTATAACTGATGATTAATTTCTATTTTGGTCCTTCAACAAAACAGAAATTCTTATCGGTCTCTACACTTATAATCCTATTACAATTAGGACACCTCAATAGTCAACAATCCTAATTTGATCAAAACTTTAATTGACTATTTTAATTTGACTGCAATACACATTTAAATATTAAATATATTTAGCCCACATTTAGGATTAATTTTAATCAATATAAAATTAATTCTAACATATATAATTAGTTTGTGGATAATGCGAATTGATGTGTATTTATAGGTTTACTTTATATTCAGATTTGTGTAATTGGGAATTGGTTGAGATTGTAAATATTACCATTTATGCTCATTATCTTAGGCTGTATGTTGTAGTTCTGGCCTTGTCACTGGTTTTGAGACTCTTTACTTCTATTATGGTTGTTGTTGCTTGGAATTGCCAGGGTTTTGTAATAATCTTACTAGAAAGGGGCTCCAAGATTCTATTCTAAAATACCGACAAAGTATTGTGTTTTTTCCAGAAACGAAATAGAAGAAAGTTTTCATGGAGGTATATAGATGGCAATTTGGTTTTGATTTTGGTTTTGTACATAGAGCCTCAAGGCATTACTGGTGGTTTGAGTCTTTGGTGGAACGCTAACTGGCTAATTTAAGAATTAGTTGTAGAGCCTAATTATCTACATACGGCAGTATATGATCCTTATTAGAATTTTGCTCTCATCACCTTTGTATATGGAAGTTCATACTATAAGGAGAAAATGGATTTTCCAAATGCCATTGCTGGTCTTAATCCTAGATCGTCTTTACCATGGTTATGTCTAGGAGATTTTAATTTGATTCTCTACTTTGCAGAGAAGAAACGTGGAAATGCTTTTAATTTTAAATTGGAGGAAATGTTTGCCTCTTGGATAAAAGATCTACAACTTAATGACATTGGTTTCAACGATCCACAATTTACCTGGAGCAATTAGAGGTTTGGACAGGCTAATGTCTAACAAAAGCTAGATAGAGGTTTGGCTAAGTTATAATAGTGAATGAAGTTTAATTAAGCTCACCTTACTTATGGCCCCTTTAAAGTATCAGACCATAGGCCCTCATCCTACTTTTCAGGTCGTGTAAGAGATCCAGGTATAGAGGCTTCAAGTTTGAGCAGAAAATGGTTGGAAAAGAATGAATGTAAAGATCAAGTGCAACAGGGTTGGGTTTCACAGGCCCATGAGACTAACTAATTCATTTAATGTCAGAAGCTCAAATCCACTGCAAGCTGTTTGAAGACTTGGGAAAAGAATAATAATGTGAATGCGAGAAGAAGTATAGAAAAGCTACAAGATGAATTAGAAGAAATATACCAAAACCCAACATTGGGCAACCATCAGGAAAGAGAAAAACAGATAACAATTGGAGGAGAGTTGGAGAATGGAGGAGAAATATTGGTTTCATAGGTTTAGACTGAAATGGCTTACGGATGGTGATAGAAACACAAGGAATTTTCATGCTACAACCATTCAAAGAAGACAAAAAAATTTCATTTCATAGTTACGAACAGAACATGGACAATGGCTAGACAATGAGGATGAAGTTCATAATTTAGTCCTACAGCATTTTTGGAATCTATTTTCAGGAAGTAACCCTTTTAATCAAGAGGCAGTGGTTGAATGTATTAACAAAGTGGTACCAAATCAACTTAATGAAGCCTTGTGTGCCATGCCCTCGGATCAAGAAGTCAACGACGCAGTCTTTAGTCTTGGAGCGCGTAAGGCCTTCGGACTAGATGGATATCCTGGTATCTTTTACCATAGCTTCTGGAATACTATTAAAGGGGATGTTATTAAGGCAATACATGATTTCTTTACGCATGGCAAAATGCTGAGGAGCTTAATAAAACTAACATTGTGCTTATCCTCAAAATATCATCTTCCGAAACTGTATGTCACTTTAGGCCTATCAGTTTATGTAACTTTTGCTATAAAATTATTTTTAAGATTTTGGTATCTAGATTAAAATCCCATATGCATACTTTCATTCACCCAGCTCAAGCAGCTTTTATTCCAGGAAGATTAATTCATGAGAATGTGCTTATGGCCCATGAACTTTTTCATCACCTTCATTCTAGTAGGGCCCAAAAGAAGCATAATGTGTTGTTAAAACTAGATATGAATTAAGCCTATGACAAAGTAGAGTGGGATTTTTTGGAGAAAGTATTAAGAACTATGGGCTTCTCTGAAAGAGTTGTTAATCTCTTCATGCAATATGTCTCTACTATGTCTTATAACATTTTATTTAATGGAGAGAGTATTGGGGCTATTCATCGTACCAGAGGGTAGAGGCAGAGGAACCTCTATCCCCCCTTTTTTTTTTATTATTCATCTCTGACACCCTACCTCTCTTATTGGATAAAACAATAAAAGAAAAGAGAATATTTGGACTTAAGATCACCAGGTTGGCTCCTACTTTAAACCATCTTTTATTTGTTGATGACACTTTACTCTGCACAAAAGCTGATATTCATGAGGTTTCTATTATGGGAAGTATTCTTATTCTATTATGGGAAGTATTCTTAAGCTTTACCGTGGAGCTTCTAGGCAAGTAATGAATTTCTCTAAATCAAGCATAACTTTCACCAAGACTACTTTAGAAACACCTTTTCTAATATATTGGGAGTTAAACAGATGGTAGGGAGTGAAAGATATTTAAGAATTCCTGCCCTTCGGGGAAAATCAAAAAAGGAGACCTTTGGTTTTCTTATAGAGAGAATTTTATCCAAACTTCAATTATGGAAGTATAAGATTTTGCCTTTTGCGGGTAAAGAGATTTTGATAAAGGCTGTCATTACAGCAATTTCCTCTCTTGTGATGTCTTATTTTTGTTACCAAAGGGATTCTGCCATAAACTGAATATGATTGTTTCCTTATTCTAGCGGAGACATACTGATAAGGATAAGGGTATTAATTGGAGGAAGTGGGAGATGATCTCAAAGTCAAAATTCAGAGGAGGCTTGGGCTTCAAAGACTTTCACTTTTATAATATGACTCTCCTGGCCAAGCAATGTTGGAAGCTTATGAAAGAAAATGATTCTTTCTAGTATAAATTGATCAAAGCCATTTACTTTCCACATTTATCTTTCAAAGAAGTTTGTCTGGATTAGAAACCTTCTTGGGGTTGGAGAGGTTTAATTAAAGTAAGGGATAGTATATTGCCAGGTGTTAGGTGGCATATCGGGAATGGTTTGAGAACTAAAATTTGGGAGGACCCTTAGACACCAACTCTTCTGAACTTCAACATTCAATCTAATAAACCCTCGGGCTCCAATATTCATGTGGTTGCTGACTTAATGACTCAAAATGGCTATTGGAATAAAGCTCTAATATCTCATTTGTTCACAGAAGAAGAAGCAAAAGCAATTAGATGCATTGCCATAGGACCAGCTGATGAAGGTGATAAGTTGGTATGGCATCAATACCAACAAGGTAAACTCTCTACCAAGTTAGTTTATCACTTTCTTTGCAATTATGATCATTATGCACATGGTTCTCACTCTTATATGATTCGATGCCCTCTTTTTAACTGGAATTTAACTGGAAGAGTATATGGGGTTTAAAAGTGCAACAAAAAATTCAGAACTTAATATAGAGGGTATGTACAGATTTTATTGCCGTGAATGAGAATTTACATAATCAGAAGCTTACTAATTCTGAAACATATCTTGTGTGCAAAAAACTTTATGAAATCAGTTATGCATATGTTAGTTTTTTTATGAGCATGCAAAAGCTACGTGAATTGGCTCGAATATTTGATTTTTCCCTGAGGCTCTTAATACCACATCTTTAAGGCATTAGTGGATGAATGTGGTGATCATTAGTAGTCAGGAGGGTGAAGATTCACTTCTCCTAATGGTTTCCTATCTATGTTGGAGTATTTGGAAAGCCCGTAATACATTTTGCTTCAATGTGACATTCCTATTCCTCTTAAAACTATCTAGAATGCTCACTCTCTATGTAATATGTTTGTGATGCTCTGAAGTCTGGGGTAACACACACAAACCATATCTCCACAGGGCTTATATTCGATATAAGTGTTGTTTGATGCCCACCATTAGCTAGTTGGATAAAGATAAATACAAATGCTACTTATAGGAGGGGGAGTTCATTAGCTAGTATGGTAGTAATAGCCAGGGATTCTATTGATTCTCTTATTGATGGCATGGCACGTTTGATGCACTTTATCTTTCCCTTATATAATGAAGCCCAAGCAATGTTCTTAGTCATTCAAAAAGCTGTCATCCTCAATTTTCACAGATATACTTTTGAAAGTGATAATCTAGTCCTAATCAAAGCCGAACACGATCCATCCAACTGCCCCTTGGAGATAGAATCTCTTGTATTAAAATCTATTAAGATTGCCCAATCTCTGGGATCTTTCTTGTTTTATCTGTTTGTAGAAAGGGTAACAAGCTAGCTAATTGGCTAGCCTTACATCTTATGGTCTTAATCTGAATTGGTAGTTAGTCATCCGAAGGACCTAGATATTCTTTTGTATTATGATACTTCTTAATATAAGTCTCTTTTATTTATGGCTAAAAAAAATTATTATAGTTAAATTATTTTTTAAATATGCATTGTAGTTGTAAAAATATGGTGTTTTTTTTTTCTCTTTTCATGCTACTTATATGTGTTGTGTATATATTATGTTAATTAAGAGAATTAACTTAGTGTGATCATCCAAAAAAAACCTTATTTTTGTAACTACATTGATTTCAACAATCATTCTGCTATCTAATCAATTTTTTATAATTTAAATTTATAATTTTACTATTTTAAAAATAATTATAATAATATTAATGTGTTAATATTATTTATTAACATACATTATAATTAAATATGTATCATCATGTTATAGAAAATTTATAAGATTAGAGATTTAGATACATACATATATATATATATATATGAGTTTATAATATGTATTAAGAGGAAAAAAAAAATAAAGATGACATAATATTTTTATTTTTAATTTCAAATAGAAAATAAGATTTACAAAGTTTATATAAAGATGTTAATATATAAATATATAAAAATAATTTAATAAAATTTATTAAAATTTATTTTTGGAAAAAAGATATAAAAAGATTGTTGAAGTTTGTGTGGATGAACGAATTGATAGTAAAAAGTTTTTTGAGCTCAT
This sequence comes from Garcia nutans, assembly GCA_947685225.1. Classification (NCBI taxonomy): domain Eukaryota; kingdom Viridiplantae; phylum Streptophyta; class Magnoliopsida; order Malpighiales; family Euphorbiaceae; genus Garcia; species Garcia nutans. Next base: position 4,561,852 of record CANTUV010000024.1, on the reverse strand, counting down.
TTTAAACACTTAAAGTGTTAAATAGCTAATAAATTAATCTATATTTTAAAAGAAAATTAATTGTCGTCAACTATAGTTAGTTAACAAGTGAATATGCAAATATGATTTTTAAGTTTGTACAAAAATATGGATTAATACTAAATATTTTTTTTCACTCAATTATATACTAAAATAATATTTTTAACTGTTTATAAATATATAAAACGTATTTAAGAATATTTTTAACTAAATAATATTTTGATTCATATTATTATTTAATACTCATTTTAATGAATATTTAAATTAGGAGTTATCATTGCCTTTCAAAAAAAAAATTAGGAGTTATCATTGATTTACTATATGAGTGATGATTGATTTTTTTTTTTTTTTTTGTTATCTTTTAATTAAGTTTCTCTTATAGCAATGTATACTGCTATAGATCCTGAAACGTGAACAAGAGAAAAGAAATGGAGGAATAAATAAAAGTGAAGAAAAGAAAGGAAGAGGAAGAAGGAGAAGGATAGAAGAGACTGAAAGTAGAAAAAGAAAAAGATTAAAAAAAAAAAAACAACTGAAATAAATTTTTTTTTTAAAAAAAAGAGAGACATATGTTGTAATTTTCTGTTTTAAAAAATCCTACTAGGCTTGGGCTCCCATGGATTGGGTTGTTATCAGTCCAAGCCCAATATTTTTCTAGTTGGAGTCATATTTTAGAGATTTTTACATAACTACCAGTAAAAACTGAAGTCTGCTTTTTTTTTTTTTTCACTATTATGAAAAAACACATCAAAGTTTCAAAAATATCTTCTCATTTATACTATCTATGTATGTTGGATAGAGGTTGATTAAGAGAATTAATAAATAAATATTTTATTATCTAATAATTTTTTTATAATTTTAATTTATAATTTTAATTTAAAAAATTATATAATTTAACAATTAAAATACACGAATACATGTAAAAAAATACATAATATACATAGAATATCTAAAAAAAAATATTAAAAAAATTATACTTTTTATTAATTATAAATCAATATATATCAATATAAACATTTACATCACATCAAGAGGAAAACCGAAGATTAATATATTATTTCTTTAAATAACTCTTTTTTAAAGTTAGTTGAATAAAATTTCCTTTTTAATTTTTAAGTAACATATTATCAAAAAGAGTTTTAAATTTGTCCAAGACACCGCCATTTTAATTTGTTCAAAATGAGAATAAATCTAACCAAAATTTATTGTTTAAAACCGGGTCAAAAAGTTAAACTTAATTAGTTTGAGCTATGCCAAAACTCAGTCCAGCCTAATCCTATACTATCATTTTGGTGAAACAAAATAAAGTAGAAACAAGATAAATATTTCATAGCAATGATATATATATATATAAAAAGGTGAAAAGAGACTAAAGAAGCTATTATATAAACATGATACAGTAGAATAATTATTATGAAGATGATGATAAAGTAGAATTATTTTATATTAGGAGGTAATTAAGGACATTTGGGGCCTCCCCTCTTGGTCTTCCAATTATTATAACAAGGACAGGATTGCTTGTTCCCATAAGTGCCTGAAGGTACACACAAGCATTTTGCACAGCATTTATTGCAGAAGAAAAGGCATGGTTTTTTATACTGTGTTTTGGAGCATCTTGTGTTGCAACGTTGTCCACACTCTATATATATAGTGTCAATCCCATCAAATTAATATTTATACTCAACATAAATAAATCAATTCCTATATGTGTCTATCATTCTTAGAATTAATTTTCAGAAAATAACCTATTTTTAAAAAAAATTATTTTCTATTATTTGGTGGTAATATTGAAAAATATTTAAATAATATTGAAAAATATAAAAAAATATTTTTGTAAAATAAATGGGGCCTTATTAATTAAATGTGTATAATAATTTATTACCTTGAGGATGAAGGCTGCCTTCAGTGGTGCCATGCTAACAATAAATGAAAAAAAAAATTCAAGAAAGAAAAAATTATATTAGCAAAGGTAACGTTTCTTTAAATGCCATAAGTGTGTGTGTGTATATATATATATATAATATGGAAATTTTATTAAAAACTGACAATGGGAAAAGTGGAATTTGGTTGTGGATGTGGAGCTGGAGTTGGAGCCTCGGTGATTTTAGCCTGCAAATCACATTGTTAATTTAACTAAAAATAACATGGAATTTTCATCAATTTGGATAGAAGAACATAATTAAATATAATTTTCTAAAAAGAAAAAAATAATATTTTATATTCATAATATAATTTGTTGGTTAGCAAAAGACATAAACTTGTCATGTGCATTGATGAAATTAGCCAGCAAATTCCATCCCGACAAAATTTAAAGCTACCAAACAAGACAATAAGTTCAATTTCTCAAGTAACAATTCCTATAGATAAATGCATTATCACTCAATCATTATGTTGTACCCAAAAGAATCATTATATAACAACATTTAAATAAAAAACAATTATTTATGTTGAAAATCAGGAAAATTTTAATTTTTTTAGATTAATAGTTTCTTATATATATAGTACTCAATCAATTATAATTTGTTATATTGAAAATTTATTACAAATATACTCATTATTTTTATTCAGTGTAAAGATATAAATACTGTTTTTTTTTCACTCGCACATCTAATTCACGTCCAGAATTATATGTTATCGTTTATCTAAGAAATGTACATTCTAATCTTGCAATAGAAAAGAAATCATGCAGATTTTTTAAATAATTAATCAAAATTGTGCTACATATACATATACATATATATATATATAAGAATGTGAATTTCTACGTATATAAATTATTAAGGTGAAATAATTAAGATTGATAATCACTACAAATTTTTGTGCATTTTGTTGAATAATATGAATACTTCAAAGCAATATATATTATATAGAAAAAGGAGAGAAAAAAAAACTCACGCTGTAATGTGTTACAAAAAGAAGTAATAAAGCAAGAACTAACATGGCAATGCTTCCTTTTCTCATCATACCCTTTTTTTTTTAAGGAAAGAGATCAGTTATTAATTTCAACTAATGAAATTGGAAGCAATAGACAAGGCAGTACTCGAGAGGGTATTTATAGCCACATACATGACCATATACCTCTATTATTTTGAGTTAATTTTATATGTCTTTTGTATATGGGAATTTGTCCATTTCCATTTTCTTTTTTAATTCTAAATTTAGAAAATTTTTATCTATCTCGGATATACGTATACTTAGCCAATATAAATTCTAAAAAACCACTCATGAAAATTTGCACCTTTCCAACTATAATCTATATACTTAATATTGCGGAAAAACTCTTGTCTATTTCAAGATTTCATTTTATTTCATGCATTTAAATATACTAAAATATGAAATATATAATTTATTATTTATATAACAAATATTTAATGGATTAAATATTTTCTCTTTCTCAAATTGATAGATATAGTTTTTATTTTATAAATAATAATTTAAAAAATTAATTATTTTAGTTAAGAATATAAATTTATATGTATTTTTCTTATTACAATTCTATTTTAATATGAGATATATTCAGTCAATGATTATTGACTTTCGCATTAATCAAAATTAGTTATTTATTTAAGGTTAGTTAATATGAATTAAAAATAGCTGTCAGTAAATAATGCTATTGACAAATACAGAGCAATTAACATAAATAAGAAAATTATTCTTAATAATAACATTAAAATGAAAAATGAACCTATTAATTGAGAATCGAAAGAAATAATTTTTAAAAATAAAATAAAAATAAATGACAAGAATTTATATATGAGGTGTAATTGATACATTATCCTATATAATAAATTAAGTGGTAGAAAGTTCTCCCTGCATAGTGCAGTGATATACTCCTGTTAAATTATATGGTAGAAGATATGGTAGACAAATACGTGTCATCAAGAAAACCATTTTCTGTGAACTATTTTTCATTTCCATTATCTTGTTTTGATTCTAATCCATGTGAAACTGAAACACTAGTGATAATGATAGATATATCCACCTCACATGTGCCATCACATGTTGCCAATTCCACACTCTATATAGCCAACAGACAATAAATAAACCAACACAAAAACTGGAGTGATGATGGAGATGGGTAAAATTTTCGTATTTTGAATTTTTTTAATATGAATTACTATTTTGGATTGAAGCCGAGTCATACAGTAAAAACAGTAAATTTTTTTTTATCAAAATATTAACATAGTTATTTATTCAGAATTTGAATTCGAGAACTCTAATTAAATTATAATAGTATTTTTTCAATTGGTTTATGTATTCTATAATCTATAATAGTATTTTGAAAATTTTAATTTAAAACCATATATACTTATTTCCCTTTATTTTCTCTTAACTTAAGTTTTGTCATGAAGAGCAGACAAAGGAAGTGCAAGAGAGCTTCCCGTGACCTTCTTTTGATTTTATTTTGCTGCAATATATTTGTTTCTTTGTTTGGTTGTATATATAATAATAATATAAATGTATTGGAAATGTAAGAATGAACAAGTGTAAGCTTGGCCGCCCATGCACCCTATTGAGATTATATGTTAGGTAATGAGTTGGTTATGTTAGTTTCTTCTCGTGAACTTTCTTGTTTTTTTTTCTTTGTCAGAAATTGGATACCTTGTTTTTAGGGTTTGTTTGTGTGGTTTCTGTCTGCCCTTTTCTAGTTTGGCCATTACAATTATTCTTCTTTTTTTATCCCCTTAAAAAAACTCCATTTATTTGAAGTTTTATTAATTTAAAATTAATTTTAAATTTATAAAAAATTATAGGACAAGTAATTATTATCCATTAGTGCATCATATCTTTTTCTTATTTTTAAACCAAAATAATCCTTTTTTTTTCCAAAAAAAAAAAAGGCGATGCCAAATGAAGCATATATAAATATACATTTCAGCATTGAGTAAGGAGATCAAATATGAACTTATTGATTAAAAGATACATACACCTACCACATACTCTTAACCCTGCATTCACTAACTATTTTTGTTTTAATTATTTCATGATTTTGTTTTAATTAAGTATTTCATTACTATTAATTAAGTTGCTCATTTATAGTCTGTTAAGAGTTCAAATTTCATTAAGAAAAAAAAGGGGGTAATTTCTTGAACATGTAAATTAAATGTCGTGGATACATTAAGCTGCTTTTATCACAGAAGATGAGACGGTTCATTAGGTGATTCTTTTAATAATACATTAGCTCACCAAGAATTATTATGCAAGAAATACACTGGCTGAGGTACTGAACTTGTTGCTATAAAGCAAGGCACATAGCATAAGCATCGCATTAAAATGATATTCACAGATGAGGCAACGGTTACATTTCAGCATTCCATTTCAAAATGTACAGGAAAAAAACAAAGTAATCTATATAAACTCTGGGTTAATTAACTTTGAAGTAAGGCTTCACGTCCAAAAAGAACTTGCACTCAACTTATACACACCACGGAATGCAGAAAGTAGTAAAATAAAGTCGGACCAACAATTAGCAGCAGGTATTGAAGGGTAAAGCCTGGCAAGTCATACTGTTATCATACGCATATGCACGCAAATTAGATCAACAAATTGTGAAAGCATTAAGAACTCCCGGCCACTGTAATTTTCTTCCAAGAAATTCTCGAAACACTATATAACTTCTTGGTTCTTCCAGCTTGAAAACCAAATTTCAGCCAAAAATAAACATTTTGGAATGAAACAGGCTGGTAATATGATTCAGCATCAAGGCCAGATCAAATGAAGGGTTCTCCATAGGGTTTTTGCCTACTAGATCATTTTGGTTGAACAGAAAAACATACAGATAGACTTGCTAAGATGTGCATTACCAGCCTGGAAATATCAGTCATGCATAATGACAACTCAGCATAACTCATCTGAGGACGTAAATGTCATGCAAAACTTTTCAGAAGCAAAGAGTTATACAGGTTTCAATCATTGGGGCAAGGGACAGTGACGTTCTCTAGTGCAAGCAAGAATTGACTTGTAACAGAAGCACCAATATTTTCTGCCTGGAATAAACATCCATCGTATTGTTGAAGGCGTGCCAGTACCCAAGGCGACTGCAGGTCTGAGAAAAAGGACACAATGTGCATATCAGAGAGGGCATCAAAATATAAATTAGCATACGTAAAGAATGATAAATACAAACAATGCGCAAAAAGGCAACTCACCTTTTACCAGTAAGAGCTCCATATGCCGATGTAGTGACAAAACTGGAAACCCCAGAAAAAACCTTCTTGTAATGAGGCAAGACTATTTGTCCTGTTATACATTTCACATCACATGGCCCAATATCAGCAAACCAAACATTATATAAGAGAGTGGGGAAAGAGAGAAGGCACCAAATATATCATAAGTTCCTGGATATTCTTTTACACATAATTTGTAACACCTCTAATCAAATGCAGCGTATGTCAATAAAATCAATTGAAACCATTGCACAAAATACCAGAGGTTGATATTAAAAACAGAAAAAATCAACAGAGACAAACATCTATCAGTTAGGCAAGCTGAAGAAACACAAGGGGATCTGCAAAATCTTCAAGATGCAGTGCCCTCATCAGGGAAAATATTTGAGAGAAAAAACACTAGAAATGGTTATATCCTACTATTGAAATGGTGAAATCGATATCTACAACAATCCATTAATAAAGTCATATGTAAATCCAAAAAACATTGATCAAATCTTCTGTTAAACCCATAGGACAAAAGTCATGCCAAAATAACAATTGATGATTCAGAACTCATATGTAACTCCAGAATACATTGATCAAATCTTCTGTTAAACACACAGGACAAAAGTAACGTGAAAATAACAATTGATGATTCAGAACTCATATTTATTTGAATCATATTTATTTTTAGATGCAGATTACTGAATTTTTCTCAGAGCTAGGATCTAGACAGCAGACAACTCATGCAAGATAACAAATTACCAACTGAAACGAGAATGATGCCAAGTTCAATATAGCGATTACATGTTTCCACATTTAACTCAGCTTATATGGATTTGGTTATTCACTCCTCCAACCAAGGAAAATCACCAGACCTATATTTACACCATTGGCATGCATTGAATTGAAAATAGCTCAGGCCTCACCTATGCTCAAGAAGTTACTGTGGAGAAGTGAAATGAGATTGCTAGATCTATCTGTGCCGGCATTCTTCTTTTGTTGTGAATTCTCAGATGACGAACAGACTTCTTCCAGATGTGCAAACTCCAGAGAACCACTATGACAAGAAACAACCTCAAACCAGACACCAGAAGGAAATCTTCTCCGACTCACCAACCAAATGAAAATTTTAACATAAGGTGTACCATGGATCATTGATATAGTAACTTCAATCAATGCACATATAAAGGTGGTGGCTGTATTCAAGATGGTGAAGAAAATATAAAAAACAGAAGTTGTAGGTAACAGAAGTAAAAGCGGTGTAAACAGAAGGGATCCAACTATGTGTTGCTTCACAGTATAGTTATAGCTATCTAATCTCTGACGAAGAGGATTCTGCTTTCGACCCCTGTTCAACAGTTCAACAACCCTGTGAGCAACTTGAACTAAAGAAATAACACAACTGTAATAATCTAAAACGAAATTTTCCATATTAAATCACGTAAAAGCTAGCATGTAACCAAAAGCAAGCAAATAAGAGTTATGTACTCTAGGTCCTCCCTTCCAAGGAACATTGGACAACAGCCAGGTGACTTCATCATAATATCACCACCAACCAAATAATAAAATTCTATATTTTAATAATTAAAACCATGATCCTCTTGTAACTATAAGAGAATCAAGGGTGCTTCTTTAAAACCTCAAGTATCATAAACATTTAATTAAAATCATTCTTTCACTACGTTCAGCTTAAACAAGGGCTGTGGCTTACAAGCAACCAGACATCTCTAGACAACACTCATTTTCAACCACTCAAATTACATCACACCTAATAAGAACAGTGGACTTTAGCTGCAGATAGAATAGGTAGCCTGGTTTTTTCCAAATCATGAGGCAAAGAAACAGATGGACCAGATTCTTTTTTTTTTTGGAACAAAAAATTGTAGATGACACCTTAAACAGTATAAACTTGGGTCCGGATACAAATAGTCAATAACTTAACATCACATACATAACAAAGGCTCAAACAACCACTCATGACTCATCTTAAGCAGAAGGAATAACGTGGAGAAATTAGTGAATTTGATTGCTGGCATTGTGGAAACCCAATTTTATTTTAAAAGAATGACCACAAACTAACTTAATGTGACCATAAAGACCCATAATAACATGGGCAGCACTCGAATTACTAAACAAAGTCCATAAGTTTATTAAAATTTGTTTTAGTTTACAATTGGAACCTTTAAGAAATTAAATGCTGCTTCCTAATCACCCATTCAGCTGACTCTATGCTAGTTATAACATATTAATCCAACTCACTGGATGTAGACAGGCCATTAGGATTTTAATATTTTATCAAACAACTTCTTACAAAAATAAATAAATAATATAAAGGAATCTAAGAATGACAATGGAACGCATCCTACTCATCTAATCCATAGTAAAGAAATCAACCAGGATTTATATGGCAAATTTAATAACTACCTAAAATCAAGGATCTTAAGCTGATATAACTAATCACATTAAAGCTTATTCATGTAGCCAATCTCCTTACTTGCTCCAAAACACACACATCTATGCGCCCTCCTCCTGTCCCCTAGAACCTCAACAAACCTTGCTCCAAACACAGAAAATTTTGGTCAAGGTTTACCTGAAAAGACGCCACAGAGCAGCTAGTGCTTGAATCTGCAGTGAATACAAGAGTGAGATTGCCCAGTGAAGAGTTGACACATGTAAAGTTGCAAAGGAAACCATGTCTATGATCAAGGCAGCAGGAATAGTTGCCCCCAAAAGAATTCCCAATAGAGCAAGCGCTTTAATGAAATAAATGAAAAAGTAACCAATAAAGATCCAGAGGGTAGACCAAATTTGAATTGTATTAAGAGAAATCATGCCAAAAACTCCTGCCAGCTCTGTATTCAGCTTGAAACCTGCCGGTACTCCCATCAACCACACACAACCTGAACGCAACAATTCATTTGTAATGTCTTTGGCAAAGGTTGAAACCCACAAGTAAACAGGTTCTTCATTAAATAACAACGAGAAGCCAATCAAGTTTCCCAAGAGAAGATCAACAGCTAAACTTGACCACATAGAATGCCTAAGTAATGCAGCTTTCTCTGCATATTCCACACATGATTGTGACCTGAAATAAAATTTAGAAAATAATAATATAAGAATGGTAAGGAAGAAACTATCGCACCCTTTGAGAAAACTAAAGGAAGAAGGAGCATAAATAATAGCTACAGGTGTGCAAAGGAAAATGGCAAAAAGCTTCAATTAATTAATTTTTATATCTAACCCCCAAGTCAACCAGCATGTAGATAATAAGTGGATGAGATCAATCTTTGAACTGATGGAAACAGGAAAATCCACAATTTTCTTCATTTCTTTTTCTCACTAAGAACTAGAAGAAATTATCAAATTCCAGGTTAACAACTTAAAGTGATTATAAACCAAACATCTGTTAGAATATTCCAATTTCAGTAAAATGTAACCTTGTCAAAATGGAATTTGAAACTTCATATATGAATGAGAATTCTCAAGTCACCTAAGGCCATTGTCTTGAAGAAAAATGGGCCAGTACAAGATCTGACAACAGCGGATTCTGATATTTGTCCGTGTAGTGTAGAATATCCTTGCTGATGCAATATTTATCTGTGTTTTCGATCCAAAACTTGAAACTACATGGAATAACTGAAGGGCAATATAGAATAGAGTGGAGATTGACGCTATAGAAATCGCCAATACATGCCAAATGAGGGCACGACACCTGAAAAGCCACAAGCAACAACGTCAAAGATTGCAAAGAAAAGGGAGGAAAGAATAACCAACCAAGTTTAGTCAATAGTACGTGTGGAAGATGGAGAAAGCAGCAATAGATATCTTAGAGTCCATATATTTCTCAACAACTACTTTAGCAGTTGCAGCACTGTTGATTGCCAAAACAACTGTATCCTGTGCAACAAAATATCAAAAGGCAAGTTAAAAAATAAGCACACAGCCTGATCACAAAAAGAATCTGAGGAACCACATTACCAAGTCAAACAGAGGCTGCTTCCTATCAAGCTCATCAACCCACTTGGGTTTCTTGAGAGGGGCTTTCACTTCCTCAGAAGGAATCCAAGAATTTAGAGAGAAGTGGTGCATGCCATACATAGGAGTTTCATAAACAATTACCTACATTTGGTCAACATCAAGAAATGACATAAGATTAAATTCTATTAACAAATATGAAATGAAACGTAGCATGCAAGATAAGCAATTATGACTTACATACGTGGACATCAATTTGAGATGCCATTTGTCCATTCCAGTGAATATGATGCAATTTAGGAAGCCAGTGAACTTCTCTACCATATTGTTCATGAGAATCATATATTAGGTGGATCCATTGGTTGCTTTCAGCTGAACCTTCCCAACTTTGTTCAATTAATCCATCAAGTTGAAGGCACCCACAGGTCCTCCTGCCAAAATTTTCTCCAAATATACCCTGCCTGTTAGTCACTTAAAGTATGCCATTGGTGCAGGAGTTTCTCCAATTATCTTCTTCCATTTCAAACCTAGATAATTTTCCATTATCGTGGTGATATCCAGCAGTCTGACCTAGCAGAGAAAACATTGATTTATCCTGTAGAAATGCAGGCATGTTTCCATTTGTGTCATGGAGGATCTCCTGTTTAAAGAAATAACAAAAACAATTAGAACTACTGACAAAATCAAAATATTTTCATATACCCAACTTGAATTCCAATAAATACAAAACATGGAGCTCAATAATGTCAAACAGCTGCAGCAAAATTGGTAGAAACTTCATTCAGGGTTATCTTTCCTCATAAAAAACCTTCATTGCAGAGTTAGTGACCATCCAAAAACACAGGAAGTCAAGCAAACATGAGAACAAAATCATAAGTTAGTAGCAATTCAATAAAAAGCAGCCCAGAGAATAGAGAGAAAACACAGCAGAATAAGATCAGAGACAACTCCCATGATTAAACCTAATTTGACATAATTCCTCATTTCAAAATAGCATTAAATTACACTTTAATTCCCAATGAATCACTCCAGCAATTCAAAGAACCAGTTTCCCACTAACTTCTTTATTGAAAATTTTCAATTCAGAAACTTCAAAACTGATATAAAAATTGTTACAAAATGAAATCAGACAAAGCAAATTCAGTTCATATGAGTCTCCTAGAGTTCTAGCTTTGCACAAAATGTCATTTCGGCGTAGCCACAGACACAGGAGACATATCTAAAATATGCAAATGGAAAGGGTCAAGGACCAAGCAGTAGGACCACAAAGATTCATATGTAATCAGTAATGATAATTATAACAAATGTTGTAAGTGACTTCAATTTGGGAGTTGAACCTGGAGACCAAATTGGCAGCGGAAAAGCGAGACCTCGTTGCAACTGTAAGCTACCACAACATCAATAGAATCTGAAGAGCAAGAAATGAACCAACCAAACAAGAAATGAGTGGAAGAAGGTTCACTAGAAGCTAGGTACTTTGGCCACCAAATTCTACACTTTCTTCTCATTTTCATTTCCTTTTTCTCTTGCCTCACCTCAACCTCAGCAGATTCCTAGTGAACGGCCTTAAAATTACCCCACAAAATGGACATTTTTATTGGCATTACAGAACCAAATTTGTGTGTGACGTTTCAATTCAAACTCAATCATATTCTACAAAAATCTTAAAATCTAGTAAAGCTAAGGACAAGTAGTTTCAGAATCAAAATTTCCGGTTTTCATTTGACATCCAGCATTTTCTAAGCAACCAAACAGAATTCCAATAAAAAATATCTTATCATGCAATTTCAGATGTTGCACAGGAGATGAGATCAAGACGTAGTAGCGCTTGCAGTGCAGAAACAAGGGTATTTCGCTTGCAGTTCAACGAGATTGGAGCTTCGGTATCCACGCGGCTGCAATTTTTAGCGAGGAATAAGGACGGAGGCAGGAGGGTAAAGTTGATTTCATCTCATTCTTTTTTTTTTCAAAAAATATTATATACATCAATAATTATAATAATGTTAACAAATTCAAATTCAGCAGGAACCATGAACCGTGGCCGGGACAATGAATTAGCAGTCCGATTTATGAACCATATCGAAATAAAAAAAAATCAGTTTTTAATATGAATTAACATTGGTTTAAAAGGGTTCATTTTAGGTTGATGATTTTTTAAACCATAACCAATATACATATTTTTTAATATATATATATATATATATGTATATATATATTAAGCAGGGCCGTCTTAAATATTTAAGGGGCCCTGTTCTTAGAGAAAAACAGAATAAATTAGACCCTATTCCTAAAAAAAATTATAAAACCTACTATTAAAACCTACTAATAGTAGGCATAAAACCTACTATTAAAAAAAAAATTAGAGCACTGTGCAAGCTGGGAGCCTTGTGCAGTAACCCACTTTGCACAGGCCTTTCACCGGCCCTGATATTAAGAAATATATAATTTTTAATTTAAAATTAAAATCTTAGAATTAATTTTTTAAAATCTTGTTCTTATACTTCAAATAAAGTATTAGATATTTAAAATTATATAGTTAATTACATAAATTTATAGAAGTAAGGTTCAATTACGCCCCTAAAATATAACAAAAATTTTACTTAAATATTTGATTTTTTTAATCTAATTAAATTCTTTTTTTTTTGTCAAAAATAGTTCAATTGAATCCTCACTGTGATGGAAATTAGATTTTCAACTTCTATCTATATAGTACTTAAAGTTATAAATGAGTTAAGCTTGAATTTCGGATTAAAAAAAATTCATCCAGGCTCGAGCTCATTTAAAAATAAGCTAAGCTCAACTCTTTGTTTATTAAATAAGTCAAGCTCAAACTCAGAGATACTCAGCTCGTTAAGCTAGCGAGCTGGCTCATTTAAAAAATTCACAAGCTAAACTCGTGAGATAACTCATTAACAAGTCCGTTAATTAGTTCGTTTAATATTCAAATATATTAATTTATCAACTAATTTAATTTATACAATTTATTATTATAATTATATGTTATAAATAAATAAAATAATATAAAAAATAATTTTTATAGCACATAATAAATAATTATTCAACTAGTTAATTTTTTATAAGATTGTATCTTAATATATTAATAAAATTATATGTCATATATTATATATAACAGCTATAAAGCTTTGAATTTCTTTCCCTAATCATTTTTATTAAAATTATTTGTATTATTATTTATTAAACTTATATTTTAATTAAAATGTATTAGTTTATGTTCTAAAACTAAAATAATACTATATTTGAATTAAGTTGTAATTTTACATATTTTTTACACATATTATAATATTATATTTGTTAATTTAACAATTAGACTATTAGTCCTATATTTTAAGAACTTATATCTCAAATTATATTTATTAGTACTATGTCTTTTATATGATATTCCTAACTATGATTTATGAGTATAATAATATTATATAGTTACTAATTTTTAATAAATAAATATAAAAAAATATTCATATAATATTAAATTTAATATACTTTCAACAACAATAAATATAAAAAAAATTCACAAAAAACATATTAAGTATTAATAGTTAGATACATATATAATGTATAAGAATAAATTTGATAACACCTCTATATGAACTATTGAAAATAACAAAGATATAATAATAATCATCATCATCAATTTGTCATATGTCAATGAATATAGTGTTAATAATTATTATGTTAATTACATAACTCAATATTTTAAATATCTTATTTATTTTATTTCTTAATCAATATATTAACATTAATATAAATTATATGTAGTTTAATAATATATATTTTGACTAATCAATATAGATTTATTTTCTCTTTTAATATTTTAAAAAAATATTATTATTAATTATTATATTAAATATATTGCTCAATATTTTAGATACAAATGTAATGTGTCTATTTTTTCTTAATCAATATAGTAATATTAGTACATATTAAAATATAATTTAATAATATATAAATATAAAAATTGATCAATCAATCTAAATTTAATTTCTTTTTTAATACTTTAAAAAATATTATTAAAACAAAATAAAAGCCTTTATAGAACTTTATATATTTCTTTCCAATATTTATTTTAAAATATTTATTTTATTAATTTATATATTATATTTTTTTATTTTTTTATTATTTTTAGATATAATAGCAAGCTCAAACTCTCAACTTATTTAATATATTAACGAGCCAAACACGATCCAAGTCTAGTCGAGCTCAAGCTTAGCAGTATTCGATAAACCGAGCTTGAGCTAGGCTTGAATCAAGCTCGAGTTTTAAGGCCGAGCCGAATATGAGCTTGTCAAAATTCGGCTCAACTCATTTACACTCCTAATAATACTATAGGTACACACGTTTCAATATTATTGGTTTGTAAAAAAAATAAATAAATTAAATTAAATTAAATAATAATAATAAAATTTAAATAAAAATATTTTTTTTCTTCTTCTTCGTTGCTGATGCAGAATTATCTCAAGAATCAGAGGTTAAAAATTTTAATCATTTTTATCTAAATGATATTAACACCATTTTTAATGCTTTGCTTCTCTTGTTCTCCAAAAAAAACACCATTTTTCTTTCAATTCCTCCTCGCATATCCTATTCAAAATCAACTCATAAATTATTACCCTTTAATCTTTTCAAGATTCTTCTCAAGAAATTCATTCCATCAATAATTCAAATTTTGGTAAAGTCTCATATTACTCTCCAAATGCAATTTTGAAGCAATTAAATGTTAAATCTCTGAAAATAGGATTTGAGGTACTAGTAGTGAAATAGGATTTGAGGAGAAAGGTATTGATTCTTTTCTCAAATGGAAAGCAGAGTTTGGTGGGTATTTGTACAATTTCTTGCTTGATTGATGTATCTGCTAGGCTTGGTTGTTAAAGAAAATTTTAACAGAAAATTAAAGTCTTGAAAATATTATAATAAGTGATGTTAATAAGAAAGGAAAGCTTTGTTTAGGGAAAGATCTGCTTCTTGACATGAAGAATCAAATGAAATTGTTAGAATCATCAATGGAGAGGACTCGAGTATCATATTTGAGTATGAAACTCATAGCTATGGAGGTTGAAACAATCATTTCAAAGGAGCAAGCAAGGAAGAGAAAGAAAAAAATTTTATTTAAATTTTATGATTTTATTATTATTTAATTTAATTTAATTATTTTTTTATTTTTTTACAAACTAATGACATTGAGACATGTGTAAAAAAAATTAGAGCTATATTACTTTGGAGATGGAAGTTGCCAGAAATGTAACTCTTCTCCAGGCCAGGGTTCAATTAAACTAGTTTTTACAACAAAAAAAAAAAAATTAAATGTCTAAGTGTGTTTTTCGCTATACTTCTGAGATGTAATTGAACTTTATCCTTATATTTATAATTAAAAATTTATATTTGCAAATTTTTTTTATTATTATTAAATTAATACTAATTATTATTGATTTATTATTATTTTTTAACAATTAATATTATTTAATTTAATTTAATTAATATTATCAAATTTATAAGTTAAGTGTTAAATCTTATGAAAAAATATTATCAATTATAGTTATTTTTATTAAAAAATATATAAATTAAAAAAAATTGATTTGAACCGACACCTTAACCAAATTAATTCTTATCGATTAAGATTAAGGTTCGTGATTGTGATAAACCAAAACGAATAATTCTAGTTAATTGAACCTATATCATAGTTGAGTGGGATCATAAAAGCGTCTTCAACATCAAAGGATTAAATCTCATTTTGTGAGACTTATTTTTATGCCATATAAATAATTTATTATAAATAAGATTTTAAAAAGATGAAATTTGGTTCTTTAATTATAAGAATAAAATTTCACTTAATGGATCTCTTATTAATTATTTTAAAAAAATTACATATTTATTAAATAATTTTTAATAATTTAAATTTTACTATTAATTTAGTTTATGATTTAATAATAAATTATTAAATTATGAATAATTTATTTGATTAATTTATTAAATAATTTATTAAATACTTATTAACTATACTAAATAAATTTTTAATTATGTAATCTAATTTTTGGGTAGAATAATAAATAACATACTTGAAAATTTTAAATTATTTTAATTGAAAATTAATTTTCAATAAATAAATTTTAAAATTTAAATAATTAAAAATAAAATAATATATTTTTATTAAAAAATTATTGTTGACTCATTGGCCAAAATTTTTAGATTGTTTTTTCTTTATGGTTGAATAGTCTTTTAAAAAAAATTAATTGAAGTGGCAGCCCTTCACAACTTAAACGACAAAGTGGGATGGTAGCTCTTTGGAGAGACCATTCCACTCTTGGGCTTAATCCATCAAAGCCAGTCTCACTTCTTTGACAGAAGTGGGACTGTCCTCATAAAATTAAAAAAAAAATTATAAAAATAACTTTAAAAAGTTTATTTGCAAAAATACTATAAAAATACTATAAAAATGCTTTAAGGCAAAAGTTTTTTTTTTTTTTCAAAAATATGGTAAAATGCTAGATCATTCAAACACACGGAACCCTTTATTTACAAAAATATCATTCTTTTAGTTATTAAAATGTAATATATATCGATATATATATACGAATGCTCATATATATCATTATTTTTTATTTAAAATATATGTAATATATACCTATATATATCCATATATGTGTAGAATATATTGTTATTTTGAAATATATATCCATATATATCTAGTTATATGTAACATATATCGACATATAATATTATTCTTTTCGAATATCTGAAAAAATATAATATATGCTTATATATAACTAAACATATAAACATTATATACTATCTATTCTCTCGCAATTCAACTTATATATCATGTTATATGTAACATATACCAACATATAACTAAAAATATAACTTTTGTATGGTATTTTTTATTTACAAATTAAAAATGTTTAAATAATGGAAATCGTTTTCCACTCAAATTAGACTGATTGAGATTTTTTTTAAAAAAAATATTTTATTAATAATCAAAATGTTGGCACCAGAAAAACAAAAAATAGTATACTGGTTATATGACACAAAAATTGAAAAATTGCAAAAATCTTTTCTTTAAAGCATTTTATCAAATATATAGGATGCACTATATTTGAATAACAAAAAAAACACCAATCAATACATTTGAAACCTAAAAAAAAACGCCTACTCCATTAACAATAAAGATCCACCTGCACATTCAAAACGCAACACTCATTTTTTGGAGAACATCATCTTGATGGTGTTGTTTCCTCGTCATAGCCTCCAACTGAAAAGATGTTGGCTCTTTTGTCACTGATGTAGCAAGCATAGAGAACAAAATCAACAACAAGGTTTGGAGTATCTCTGCACTAGCCTCAAGGTTCCAAAAGGAAGAAATTTGGAACCTTGAGGCTAGTGCAGAGAACTTGTGGACAAAAATGGAAGGTGGCATTAAGAAAGCAGGTAGTAAATTGCTGGGGATCTCTAAAGGGGCAGGGCCTCGACCGCACGATGCATGGTGGTGGGATGAGGAGGTTCAAAAGGCTATTAAGGCTAAGAGGGAATGGTATAAAAAGTTACCGAATGCGGTTAATAGCGAGGCCTTTGAGGAATATAAGAGGGCTAAGAAAGAGGCAAAGAAGGCTGTTAGTGTAGCTCGTGGCAGAGCCTTAGAAGGGATTTATCAAAAGTTAGGTACTAAAGAGGGAGAAATGGGCATTTATAAGATTGCAAGGATGAGAGAAAGGAAAAGCAGAGATTTAAGCCAAGTCAAATGTATAAAGGATGAAGATCAACGGGTGTTGACAAGAGATGTTGAGATTAAGGAGAGGTGGAAGGCTTATTTTGAGCAGTTATTCAATCCTGAACATGAACAAGATTTTCAAGGTCTTCATGCAACAAATGATTATATCAGCTGGTCTAGGAGGATCTTGCATAGTGAAGTAAGAGAAGCCTTGAAGTATATGAAAGTTGGTAAAGCTTGTGGCCCGGATGGTATTCCTATAGAGGTTTGGAAGAACCTTGGAGAGGTAGGAGTTGCCTGGTTAACTAAACTCTTTAATGCTATTGTGAAAGGACGTAAGATGTCGAATGCCTGGAGGAAGAGTATCATGGTACCCATATATAAAAATAAGGGAGACATTCAATGCTGTACAAATTATCGGGGTATCAAACTTATGAGCCATACTATGAAATTATGGGAAAGGATTATTGAACACAGATTGAGGAAGCTTACAAGAGTTTCGGAGAATCAGTTTGGGTTTATGCCAGGGAGATCTACCATGGAGGCTATTTCTCTTCTAAGAAGACTAATGGAATTGTATCAAGAGAAGAAGAAAGATCTCCACATGGTATTTATTGACTTGGAGAAAGCCTATGATAGAGTACCAAGAGAAGTGTTATGGTGGGTTTTGAAGAGGAAAGGAGTCAACGGCAAATATATCAACATCATCAAGGACATGTATGAGAATGCATCCACTAGTGTGAAAACACCTGGTGGAGACACTGAGACTTTCCCTATTACTACCGGATTGCATCAAGGTTCGGCCATGAGTCCATATTTATTTACCCTGGTTATGGACGAGCTAACCAGAAGCATACAAGACGATGTTCCTTGGTGTATGTTGTTTGCTGATGACATTATTTTAATTGATGAGACTAGTGCTGGTGTAAACCGTAAGTTGGAAGTGTGGAGAAAAACCCTCGAGGACAAGGGTTTTAAGTTAAGTAGGAGTAAAACGGAATATATGCACTGTGAGTTCAGTCTAAGGAAGAAGCAGGAACATGAGGTTAAGTTGGATGGAGTTTTGGTTCCTAAAACCAACCACTTCAAATATTTGGGTTCGGTGTTCCAGAATGATGGCCGTATAGATGAAGATGTGGCTCACAGAATACAGGTAGGGTGGTTGAAGTGGAAGGGTGCGACTGGGGTTTTATGTGATAAGAAAATACCTCTGAAAGTGAAAGGTAAATTCTATAGG
The DNA here is from genome assembly GCA_947685225.1 of Garcia nutans. Lineage (NCBI taxonomy): Eukaryota > Viridiplantae > Streptophyta > Magnoliopsida > Malpighiales > Euphorbiaceae > Garcia > Garcia nutans. The sequence goes on along the minus strand of CANTUV010000024.1, from coordinate 4,542,753 downwards.
ACGGTTGTTAGACCTGCGATGCTCTATGGTAGTGAGTGTTGGGCACCAACGGGACAACATTTGCATAAGATGAGTGTGGCAGAAATGAGGATGCTAAGATGGATGTGTGGACATACCAGACTGGACAAAATTAAGAATGTTCATATTCGACAAAAAGTTCAAGTAGCGGACGTCGGAGATAAGGTGAGGGAAGGAAGACTTAGATGGTATGGGCATGTTTTAAGAAGACCTCCTAATGCTGCGGTTCGTAAGTGTGAGAATTTGTTGATTGAGGGGGCTAGAGGTCGTGGCAGACCTAGAACTGTGTGGAAGGAGGTGATAGCAAGAGACTTACGTGCCTTAGATCTTGATGCGGATTTGATTAATGACAGACTTGAATGGAGACGTAAAATCCGTGTCTTGGAAGGGGCCTAAGGCTGGAGTTTTTTTTTTGGTGTCTTTTGAGCTTATTTTGTTGAGAATCCATACAGCCGACCCCAATTTGTTTGGGATTAAGGCTTAGTTGTTGTTGTTGTTGTTGTAATCCATCCTCCATATTCATCTTCAAGTGATTGTGGATGATCATAATTGAATAAAGAAACATGTGCTTGTATGCATGGATGATTAAAAAATAAATAAAAAAGATCAATACTAAAGAGAACAATCAACTTTAATATGAAAACCTATTAAAGAAGTGTTATTTTAACACATAAAAGTGAAAAGGAGACAAAATACACTGCTAATATATTTTATTTTTGGGTCTCAACATGGCGAATAAGTTCATTGATAAGGTTGTTCATTGATGAATTGTAATCACATGGTTGATTGTTTTCTCATTTAAATTCACTTATGATTTTCAGTTTCTATATGATATACTTGTTGTTTAGGATCGGTGAAAAAAGTAAAACAGACAATAGAAAGAAAGAAGAATAGGAATAGGAAGAAGAGAGTGTTGTATTTTTGAAAAAACAAAAGGTAAAAAAAGGTAAAAATAAAAAAAATAAAAAGTTAAAAATGAAAAAAATAACAGTAATAAATATGAAAATGAAAGTTAAAATGTAGTTTATGGTGTAATTTCCTCTAAAATTAAATGCCATTAGAGATGGTCTAAGACAAGTTTAAGAAATTGTAATTATTTATACTTATTGATATCTTTCGTATAAAAGATATATATTTACTAGAAAATTACTCACAACATATTCTATACAAAGCAAAACCCCATCCACCTCCTTTTTCTTGAAGTTTCATATATTTTTTTCTCCTCCTAAATTAAAGGTGAGATTACCGTCAGTTTATTGATGGACGACAATCTCATCTGTTTTTTTTTTTTTTTACTTTTTTCATCACTATTTGGTTTTTTATGTTATTTTCTTTTTAGTTTTATATGTTTTTATTTGTGGTTTATTCTCCAAATAATTTTAAAATCAATATAGATATGAAATTTAGTGTTTTTTTATTTTCATATTTTTTTTATCTTTTTAAAATAAAATTGAATGCAATTTAAATTTTTTTTATGAAATTTTATCTTTCTTTTTTTGAAGATTATATGTCCTATTCAAATAGAAATTTGTTATTCTCTAATTGATGTTAGTTTTTCTTTTCAAATGGAAGTGTCTTTCTCCTGTAAAAGGTTATTCGATATTTTTTTTATAAATGATAGATTGAATAAATGTCCCGCTGAAGCTAGATTGTCTGTAATATATTATTATTATCTATTGTTTGCATCATCGAATAAGTTCAAAGACATCCATCGACTTCATTAGTTATATATATTTTGTGTATTTTAAAATTATATAATTTTATTTGTACTTTATAGATATACTTTTTGATTTATCAATAAAAATTTATTTTACATTGAGTTCAAAAATTTTATTTTGTATTAAAAAAATAAAAAAATACCCACAGCTTGAGTGTTTTTACTCAATATATATGTGCTAATTTTCAAATACTATAATAATTATAAGCAAATAATTATGAAAAATTAATGATCATAAATACTTTTTCTTATAATCAGTTTAAACTTATCAAAAAGTACTCTCTTAATAATTTCTTCAATTGTCTCACTATAAATAAAATAAATGTTATAATATTTTTATGCAAAATTAAAATAAAATAGCTTTAAAAAGTATCTTGTATATAATAATAGTACTTTTTCATCCAACATCGTCATATATGTTATTTAAATAATCAACATTATTGAAATTTGATACATTACATAGTCCAATTTTTGCAATCTTACTCTTCCAAGTTTCTTTGACTTTGCTCGCATTTTCTATCAAATCATATCGCTTTACTATAATCTTAACTAAAAGCATTTATATTAAATAAATTGGATATTGGTAACAAAATAAAAGAAATTATGATAAATTTATGCAAATACTATTTTCAATTAAATAAAAAAATAAAAAATATCAGAGAGCATATAAAAGCCCAAACAAATGCAATAGATGATTAATATGCATTTTTTATATTTAATATCTTAAAAAAATTTCAATATTTAAAGGAATAGTTTTTACTTAATATTTAAGAAAATATATTTTAAGGAAATATGGCATATGGTAAGATTAATTACATGAGAATTAGTTTTAAATTTGCATGTTATGCAGTAATAATTTAATAATTTTATACCTTTAGTAAGCTTTTTATAGAACACGTTTTGATTGATATATTATTTGTTAAATATAGTCTTTATTTATAAAAATATATTTGCTATGTGATAAAAAAAATATATTAATTCAATAAAAGATATTTATTAAATCAAAATATTTGCTATGTGAAATTTATAAATATCTATAATAATTAATTAATTATCTATTTTAATAAGAAATAAATTTAATATTTTATAAAATTTAATTTGGAACTTAATATAGATATTTTTTATTCCATACCTAAAAAAAATTAATTTATATTATTAGATAATAATAACTATTAATATCATATAGCACATCATAATCCTATTTGAACTTTCTAAATAAATATGTGCAACAATTAATTAATTATCTAATTTAATAAATAATAAATTTAATATTTTAAAATTTTAATTTAACTATCTATTATCAATATCATATAGAATATCTTAATACTAGTTGAACTCTCTAAATAAATATCTATAACAATTAATTATCTATTTTAATAAATAACAAAATTAATATTTTAAAATATTTAATTTGAAATTTTAAGAAATTAAAACACGTGACAAGATGAAAGTTAGGCACATAGCATAATATTGTGCTAATGACGGCCAATATATAAAATAAATATTATAATATTTTTAAGGAAGAATTAAAATAAAATAACTTATAGAAGTATCTTATATAAATAATAATAATATTTTTGTGAGCGAGAATTTTTGCCTCCACTTCCGGTAGAATGGTTCTTGTAACTTTAGTACTGTTAGGCTCTGGACATTAGAGAACACGGGCCTAAGGTCGGAGAATAAGAGTCGCCACCCGGACGGACCAAGAAAGAAATAGAAAGGGTAGATGACTCGATTTTTAAGGAATCTCTAACCCTTTGTTGGGTTTAGAAAGTTTGGCACACATGAGGAAAGTGAGAAGTGACCCAGCACTCCCATAATGTCTGATTCATTAGAATCGGCCTCATTTTTATATCTAAATATTATTAAATTATTAAATTTTTATATTTTTATAATATTATTAATATTACAAATAAAAATAAAATAAAGAATAATCATATCATAAATCTAAACAAACAAATACAATGGGCACACTTACAAGAATAGAAATATACTCTTATAATATTCCAATGTCCATAATACAAATAAAGTAAGATGAGACACCCACAAAAGAGTAAAAAACGTGTCTTTACATTAATCTCCAAATATAAATTAAATAAAAGAAGAAAATTAGATAAACGAGGAACTCAAAAAGTAAAAACATACCTTTTACGACTTTAAAATTAAAAAAATAAAAACTACAATCCACAAGCAAATCTTAATATTAATCCATTAACAAAATATTAAGTGCGACATACATGACGGTCTCGCTAGCTGGTTAGTGGGGGAGGGTTAAGAGGGCAGCACCCCCAAAAAATAAATGATTTACTATACTTATTGAATGAGTTGCTGCCTCCAAAAGATAAATTATGATTTTAAATCATAATTTAGGGTTTAATCTTAAAACTAGGGTTTAACATGCAAAATTAGAGTTTTAGTTACAATAAAGGTTTTGCTTTATAAAATAGGGTTTTAATCCTAAAGCTAAAATTTGATATGCAAAATCAAGGTTTTGGTGATAATTTAAGGTTTTGAATTACAATATTAGGGTTTGGATTGTAAAAACTAGAGTTTTTGGTTTTTAATAAAACAAATCAAAATGAATACAGAATTTCTTAAAATAAAGAGTAAAACATTAAATTAACCAATACAAGTATTGAAAATCATATCTTTATTTGTTGGCTCTATTAAAATAATTTTATTGAACAAAACTTCATTTGAATACCAAAATTCACAGAGGCTGAAACTTGATGATGTTATGGCTTGCTTATATCAAAGCAAGTCTTGGCTGAGTTATATAATCTGAAAATTACTTGTTGTTTTAGCTATTGTCTCTCTTTGTTTAATTGCTTTATGTCTCTCTTTTGGTTAATTGCTCTCTGTTTCTTTTTCTTTGCTTTTTAATGGTGTGAATACTCAAATTTTGAGGCTCGGAAGACCGATTTTCTCAGACTGCAGACTACCGAGCCGGACCGGATGTCCCCGGTAAAATTCACCGAAAGTATGTCTTCATGGTACTTGAAACATCCGGAACGACGCAAGGATCATGGATATGGTCCCGGAATATTTTTTGGAGGTCTGTAGCTCCCGAAAAATCAGTTTGAGCGTAAAATCGTGCTATTTTGGCGGCTGAACCGCCGCAGGCAGCGGTCCAACCGCCGCGCACGGCGGTCCGACCGCCGGGGTTTACCTTTTCCCGATTTTTCGGCTGACAACGCCGGTCCGACCGCTGACCACGGCGGTCCGACCGCCGTCCAGTCAGATTTTTGGCTATAAAATGCGCAGATTTTTCAGAAAAAGGGGTTGGTTGTTCGGATCCCGGGCCTCATGCTGACGAATTTTTTACCTACACATGCCTAAGAACTTTTATTGAACTTTTATTAGCATAAATCTAACCGTGTGCTGCAGGAATCAATCTGTAATCAAGAATCACAATCCAAGGTCCAAGAAAACGAGATCTGGAACTTCGAAGTGGGAAAATTGTAAACAAGGTAATATCCTAATTTATCATTTGTCAATTCGAGCATATCTTAAGCATTCCACCTTCTTTTTAATTTCTTCTTGGTCAAAGACCTAATCCTTTTAGGTCTAAGGGCCTAATGGACTAATCAATCAATCTTTCGGCATTAAGCCGTGAATCAATCAACCTTTTTGGCACGAAGCCTAAATCGCATTCTTTTGGTACAAAGTACCTAAATTCCACAATTAAAATCAACATTTTGACATGAAGCCTAAATCGCATTCTTTTGGTACAAAGTACCTAAATTCAACAATTAAAATCAATCTTTTGGCCAAAGGCCTAAATCGCACTATTTTGGTACAAAGTACCTAAATTTCACAATTAAAATCAATCCTTTTGGCCAAAGGCCTAAATTGTATCCTTTTGGTACAAAGTACCTAAATTTCATAATTTTTGCACTAAGTGCTAAATCTCACAATTTTGGCAAAAAGCCCGACAATGCACGAAGCATACACACACACATGCATGAAGCATAATTTTCATCGCCTTTAAATAGGCTTTTCCGAACTACATGGGCTTTGATCTCTCATAAAAAATAAGAGTATGTAGGCATATTTGAGATTCACCTCAAATAACAAGTCCGCAATTTACTAACAATCTATTCTTCTTCCTTTCTGTGTTCCTTTTGGATTCAATTCTAAATTGGCAAATTAATCAAATACATGACATAGTCCCCGAATCCTCCTTAGGTTCGTAGATTAGAAACCTTAACATTGGATGCATCAATTGGAGTCAAACAAGGGTTTTCTTAGTTTTTCCCTTTGAACAAAATAAACTGAGTGGCGACTCCCGACAACGAGTGAACTTTCATCCGAATCTTTTTCGGGTGAAAAATCGAGGTTCACAGATTGGCGACTCTACTGGGGACCATAAAAATGATTTATGGGATTCTAGTGGACTACTATTGCTTGTTTGATTAATTTGACACTAGGGACCATGAAAATGATTTATGGGATCCTAGTAGACTACTATGGTTTATTTGATTAACTGGCCCTTCTTTAGGATATTTTTATTTATTTTGCAGGATACCTTAGCAATGGTTGTCCTTTCTTTAAGGACATTAGAATTGAAAATTGAAAAAAAAAGAATCTTTCTGGGGACCATAAAAAAATAATAAAAAAAATAATAAAAATAATTTATGGGATCCTAGTAGACTATTATTCATTCGACTGATTTGCCCTTCTTTAGGGTACTTTTATTCATTTTGCAGGGTCCCTTAGCAATATATATCCCCTCCTTGGGGATATTGGATTGAAAATTGACAAAAGGAATCTTTTTCCTTTAATGGACATCTTGTTTGATTAGTTGTGCATTTATTGTGTCATTCAGAGAATCTTTTTCTCTTGCATCATATGGGGGAATCATTTTCCTCCATTGCATAAAAAATTATTTCCAAATGAATTTCTTCTCTTTCTGTTCAAAATTCTAAGTCTGGATAGCAAGTAGCGCTGACCGGCAAGTCTCCTTGATTATGCCGGCGGACAGCCAAAGCGTCCTCCCTGTTGTCGCAAACCATTCCAATCCTTTTGGAGTGGCCCATGAGTAATCGTACTGTTGGACCCACGCGAAACTCCTTGTTTCACATGTGGTTAGGTATATCTTACTAAAGACTCAAGGGTCCCTATTATAAGCTTATTCTCTATTTTCATGAACAATAGAACCTTCCCTTAGGTTGTATGTACCCAATGATAGTGCCACATTCCATTAAAATGAATTATGATGTGATGAGGTGCATTCATGCAACATGACAACATTATTTTGGGAAAAACTTTTGATGTATATAAGTGGACCAAGAGTTCTTCCTACCCTACACACTACCCTGATCCTTTACCCTTAACCTTTGTAGGTATCCACTATCCGTGTGCCTTCACCCACTCAAGCTACACCAATTCCAACTGTGCAATCACCCACAAGTCCTGCTACCCAAATTTCACCAACTACTCCAATTACTGAAATGGCTACTATTGAACAGATTAAGGCCTTGCTAGATGGACAGGTTAAGGAAATTGAAGCTAGAATGCAAGAGAGAATTGATGAAGCTTTGACCGCCCAAAGGGTAGCCATCTTGGCTGAATTGGGAGGGGCACCAAAGACAGCCACTGCTCCTGGAAATTTAGGGAAAGAACCTATTGTGGGACAAACTAGTACCCCCATGACTGCTCAGAATAATACCCCTGTCATCAATTTGGAGGATTCACCCTCTAAGAATGAAACGGATGAACTGAAAAAGAAACTTGAATTGCTTGAAAGGTCAATCACTGCCATGAAAACTCATAAAGAGGTGGTAGACATGGATTCCTTATCCTTGTTTCCCCAAGCTAGATTGCCTCCAAAATTCAAGATGCCTGGGATGGACAGATTTGATGGGACCACTTGCCCTAAAACCCATTTGAAGATGTATGTGGGGGCCTTGAGCCCTTGGGGTTTAAATGATGAACTCTTTGCTCAACTCTTTCAACAATCCTTGACTGGGGCTGCCCTAAAATGGTTTGTAAGCCTGGACCGAGCCAAGATTAAGACCTGGGAAGGCATCTGCAATGCATTTAACACTCAATACCACTATAATATTGAGGTGGATGTCACTAGAAGAGAACTTGAGACTACCAAACAAAACAACAATGAACCCTTCTCCTCGTTCCTTACGAGGTGGAGGGCAAAAGCCGCCCAAATGATCAATCGCCCTTCAGAACAGGAGCAGATTGATATTATAATCAGGAATCTAAGGCCTACATATCAAGCTCAACTACAAACCCAATACCTACCTACTTTCAAATCGCTCATTGCGACTGCAACTAAGGTAGAAGACTTGATACAGTTGGGTAAAATAGTAGATGAGGGAGCTACTTCGAAGTATAGGAAACAAGGCCAAGCTACTCCCTCGAGTAAGGTCAATGAAGTGGCCAATATTGCCCCTGCGAATCCTTTACGTGTGGGCAATCTTGGGCAGAGAAATCAGCCAAGAAGGCAATATACCGACCTTGGGGTGCCCCTTCATCTAGTATTTAAAAAGGCCGTGGAAGGGAAGTATTTGAAGCCTTTGGACCCAAGGCCACCTCCAAACCCATTACCCGCCAGTTATAAGGCCAATGAATATTGTGAATACCACCAAGGAAAAGGGCATAGAACAGATGCTTGCTGGACTCTGAAAAACCGCATCCAGGATTTGGTGGATAGGGGTGACATCATTCCTCTCAGGAGTCAACCGAACATTAATACTAACCCTTTGCCTAATCATTCCATCCACGCCATCACTGTGGAAGAAGAGTTGTTTGATCCTTTCAAACTCCTCTTAGAAATGAATGAAGTGTGTGTGTTGGATTTGAATGACCTCGCTGAAGAGGTCGATGCTTTGACGAGAAGCGGAAGGCAATATTAGCCACCCGACTTGGGAAAAGCCCCTGCAACCTCAAATCACCCCCATAAAAGGACACCTAAACAAAAGGAAGACCATGTCCTCACTCAGCTTAAACAAACTCAAGCTAAGGTGTCAATTTGGGAGCTCCTTGCTTCCTCATTCCCACACCATCAGGCTCTCAGCGAAGCTTTGAGTCAGCTTGATACATCAGTAGACACAAGCCCGGAAGCTTTGGTAGCCACTTTGACCCAATTAACCAAGACATTGAGTATCCGATTTTCTGATACGGACCTACCAGAAGGTGGCAGTAAACACAATGATGCTCTATACATCACCATACAAACCAGGGGAAAGACTGTTCCCATGGTTCTCATTGATAATGGGTCAGCCTTAAATGTATGTCCCTTAAAAGTAGCAAGCTGTCTGGGGTTGGAGGCTACAGATCTTACACCTTCTGATCAGATTGTTAGAGCATATGATAACACTCGAAGAGAAATTTTGGGTGTTGCCAGTCTGGAAATTGTCATTGGGCCGGTGAAAATGAGAGTGCCCTTCCAAGTCATTGATGTACCCGCGAGCTTTAATCTCCTCCTTGGAAGGCCGTGGATTCATCAGAATAATGCTATCCCTTCTTCATTACACCAAAAACTTAAGTTCCCTTTTGAAGGAAAAATCATCACTATCAAAGGTGACACCTGTGAAATCAACAAGAGAACCATGGATCAGTCTCTCTTTGAGGTTGTTCCTGGCGAAACCGCCATGACCTTGACTGGTTTCCATTATGATACAGTCCAATGCATTGAAGGAGAAAAACCCAAAGGGCCATTTATCTTATATGATTTTGGAGAGGTCCAAATCAATTGCCTGGTGGGAATGATGCTAAGGGTAGGTTTGCTGCCCGGAATGGAAATGATAAAGTCTGGGAGGAAAACACCCGTAGTGCGGCCATGGGAAGAACCTGAGAATAAGGGAACTTTTGGCCTGGGGTACAAACTCACAGATGAGGAGATTGAAGAGTTTGAGCATGGAAGGAAGAAAAAGAAGAATTGGGGGGCAAAAAGCCTCAAAATGCGCCCTTATTTTAGAACTCTGAATGGTCACTTCTGCAAACCTGGGAAAACAGCTCCTTACTGTGGTTTCCAGGAGCCATTCTATGCTCCTATGACTGGGAAGCAGTTACCGAGTTTTGAGATGTTCACTGATGTTTTAGTGTTGAAGGAAGAAGAGCCAGAACCTACAACTGAACCACAATTGGAAGATTTCATACGGCCTAGTCTCTTTGATGAGGTTGCTGTGATAACCAATTTTGAAAACAAAAGGGACTTCACAAAGCTGATCAAGACTACAAATGGACCACTGATGAACTGGTATGCCGAGGAGGGACGAGCTGCTATGGTCAAACTTAGTCCTGTGTCACACCCTGAACCCGAGTCTTGTACTAAGTCAAATTCTGAGTCGAACACCAAGTCAGAGTCTAATTCTGAGTCTTCTGTAGTTTCAGATTTAGAGAACCCTAATGTCAAGTCTAATGTAATCTTGGAGAATGACTCCACCATTATCAATGAAACTCTTCAAATTCTTGGTTACCCTGTGTCTTTTGCTTTCCAAGTATTATCTAGCAAAAATGAAATAAATGAAATAAAAGAAATAAATGAAAAAATAATGATTGGCAAAGAAAATGAACATACATATATTGCATATGATTGTGTGAATAAGGAACACGTTGTTGAGTGCATCAGAAGATATGTCGACTGCTTCATGTGGAAGGCAAGTGATTTCACGGGAATAGACCCAGCCATAGCAGTTCATAAGATTCCACTATACCCAGATGCGAAGCCGGTTAAGCAGAAATTGAGAAGAATGAAGCCAGAATGGTCTTTGAAAATTAAAGAAGAGGTTGCCAAGCAACTGGACAATAGGTTCATAGAACCAATTGCCTACCCTTCCTGGTTAGCAAACATTGTGCCGGTCCCGAAGAAAGACAGAAAGGTCAGAATGTGTGTTGACTACAGAGATTTGAATAAGGCCTGTCCCAAGGACGATTTTCCACTACCACACATCGATTTGCTGATAGACAGGATGGCTGGGCATGTGATGGTTTCCATGACTGACCTCGTGGTTGGGTACAATCAGATCCTAGTTCACCCACCAGACAAAGAGAAGACAGCTTTCATTATAGAATGGGGCACCTTCTGCTACAGGGTTATGCCTTTTGGGTTGATAAATGCAGGGGCTACCTACCAAAGGATGGCGACAACAGTCTTTCATGACATGATTCACAAAGAAGTAGAAGTGTATGTTGACGATATGATTGTTAAGTCAAAATCTCCAGAAGAACACGTTGAAGCACTTGAGAAGTTCTTCCTTAGACTTCGCAAGTACAATTTGAAGCTTAATCCTGCAAAGTGCCTCTTTGGTGCAACATCAGGCTTATTTTTGGGATATTTGGTCAGCAAGAAGGGAATAGAAGTTGATCCAGCAAAGTCGAAGGCTATTCTGAAAATGCCCCCGCCAAGAACAGAAAAAGAGATTCGAGGCTTGCTAGGTAGATTACAGTATATCAGTCGATTCATATCGCAGTTGGCAGAGACTTGTGGTCCAATCTTTAAGCTACTAAGGAAAGGTGCTTCACAAGAATGGAATGAAGACTGCCAAAAGGCCTTCGACAAGATCAAAGAATACTTGTTAAGTCCGCCCATTCTACAACCTCTCAGAATGGGAAAGCCTCTGCTCTTGTATTTGTCTGTAACAGATGAAGCCATGGGTGCAATGCTAGCTCAAGAAGCCGAAAGTACGAAGGTGGAAAATGCAATTTACTACCTCAGCAAAAGGATGCTGGACTATGAGTTAAAGTACAACAAGATTGAGAAGTTGTGTTTAGCCTTGTATTGGACTTGTACGAAGTTACAACACTACTTGTCTTCTTACACTACTTATGTCATTGCAGAACAGAGTCCCTTGAAATTCCTTATGGAGAGGCCAATTTTGGACAGCAAAATGGCTAAGTGGGTGTCAACATTGGTAGCCTTTGACCTAAAATTCATTCAAAGGAAAGCTGTGAAAGGTGGCGCAATAGCTGACCAATTAGCAGAATTACCCGTAAAAGACGAGATGCGAGAAATGGGTTTCCCTGACGAAGACCTCTTGAATGTGGAAAGAAGTGTTTGGGAGATGTATTTTGATGGGGCATCCAATTATCATGGAAATGGAATTGGGATTGTGTTCAAAACTCCTTGTGGAGAATACATTCCCTTTGCAGTTAAACTTGACTTTAGCTGCACAAACAATGAAGCAGAATATGAAGCTTGCATCAATGGGCTTGAAGCCGCCCTGGAATTAGGAATTAAGAACCTAAAGGTCTACGGTGATTCTATTTTAATAGTATCACAAGCCTTAAGGAAATGGAAGATAAGAGAAGAGCGTTTGGTTCCTTACCTACGACGCCTTGATCATCTGGCACAACAATTCGATGATTTGTCCTTTGAATATCTCCCAAGAGCAAAGAATTAGTTTGCTGATGCCCTGGCTACTTTAGCTTCCATGATCAATATCAAGGAGGGGAAAGTCATTCGTCCATTGAAAGTTCAACTTCAGAAGCAACCTGCCCACATAATGCATTTGGCCGATGGTAAACCATGGTTTTGGGATATCAAAGGTTATCTCAAGGATGGAAGTTATCCGGAGGGATCATCAAAGGTTGATCAGAGGACCATAAGGCAGCTAGCCACAGGTTACATTCTTAATGGAGATATCCTCTACAAGAGGAGTTGGAATGGAATGCACCTAAGGTGTGTGAATGAAGCAGAGGCTAAGCAGATAATGGAAATGGTACATGGTGGCGAATCAGGACCACACATGTATGGGATCGCCTTGGCTCGAAAAATTGCCAATCTAGAATATTATTGGTCCACCATGAATGCAGACTGCGTGGCATTTGTGCAAGAATGCCATCAGTGTCAGATATTTGCCAAGATGCAGAAGCAACCTCCCGTTGCCCTGAATCCGATCACTTCTCCATGGCCCTTCGCTACTTGGGGAGTAGATATAATTGGCAAAATACATCCAAAAGCATCAAATGGACATCAGTTTATCTTGGTAGCAGTGGATTACTTCACAAAGTGGGTTGAAGCAGCTTCCTATGCAGAATTAGACGCCAAAAAGGCAGCACAGTTTGTCCGAACCAACATCCTTTGTCGGTACGGAACGCCGTTTGAAATTATCACTGATAATGGAACTTATTTCCAAGCAGAATTTGCTAAGCTCTTGAAGGATAAGAATGTCCAGCATCATAAGTCCTCTCCTTATAGACCTCAAAACAAATGGAGCTGTAGAAGCAGCGAACAAGTCTATAAAGGTGATCATACAAAAAATGATCAAGGAACATAGGCGTTGGCATGAGAAGTTACCGCTGGCTTTGTGGGGATATAGAACATCAATTAGAACTCCTACTGGGGCAACCCCGTATTCCCTGGTGTATGGAATGGAAGCTGTACTCCCCATTGAACTGGAAGTTCAATCGGCAAGGATAATTCAAGAAAGTCAGATAAATGAAGCTGAATGGATCAGCAATTATCATCATCAGTTGTTGGGTTTGGATGAAAAAAGACTTCAAGCTCTACATCGGATTCAAGGGTATCAGAAGCGAATGGCCAGACATTTCAACAAAAAGGTCAAAGATCGAAAGTTGGAAGAAGGTTGTTTGGTTCTGAAAGAGATTAGAACACTTGTTACAGATCCTCGTGCGAAGTTTCGTCCTCATTGGGCGGGACCCTACATTTTAAAGAAAATACTTTCCGGCGGAGCCGTCATCTTGTCTGATTTGGATGGTCTGGAGTTCATAAACCCATGCAATCTAGATCAACTAAAGAAATATTATGTATAATCATGCATTGTAAGGAACTACATTAGACCTGATTCTCGCAAACTAATTCGAGATATGTAGGCAGCTCTCCTTGAGCACGGTATAAATTTTAATAAAAATCATTGATTCATTTTTCTTTTGCCAACACATAAAAAATAAAAAAATAAAAAATAAAAAAAAAGAGAGAAGGAAGAAAAGAAAAATCCCGCTAAGCCGAAAACCCACAAAGGGCGGCTTAGGCAATAGTGGGGCCCGCTAAGTCGAAAACCCGCAAAGGGCGGCTTAGGCAAGAATGGGTAAGAGCTCGCTAAGTTGAAAATCCGAAAGGACGGCTTAGGCAAAAATTAGAGCAAGTAAATAAAGTAGACAATGCTTGGAAGGCAAATGAAAGAGTCATTCCAAAAAAGAGTCATTCATTCCAAAAAAGAGTCATTCATTCCATGAAATATCAAACCCATCAAAAGTGTCAAACCATAAGTCCAAAATGTCAAATGAACAAAAAAAAAAGAGTCAACCCTAGGATCTAAATCCTACGCCTCCTACGTGGGGCAGAGTCTTCGGTATCTTCCTTAGTTCCGGAACTCTCTGCAACATCTATCTTCCCCTCATTAAGAGGAACCACATCCTCACCCTCCAGCTCCTGCAGCAATGCACGCCTCCTTGGCTTCTCAATTGGCCAAACTTCGGCAACTTCATTATTGGGAATAATTTAGGGGCAACTTCAGAAAAATTCAAGTTCCTTCCCCAATGGAGTTTGACTTCCTAGAGGATTATTTCTAAGTTCTTTACTAGAAATAATTACTGATAGCAGAGCATAGTGAAGCCTGGTATTACTCTTGGTTCATTACTAGAGCTAATTCAGGTACATGTAAAGGAAAGATTCCTAAAATTTATTTCTAAGTTCTTTACTGGAAATAAATAAAAATCCCAATCCACCAATATCCCCCTAAGAAAGAAAACAACCCATATCTACCCATATTGATTCTTTCCACCTTTTGAAGACTCTCGGTCCAGTTGTGCATGCAATGGGTGCAAAGAAGCAAATAAATGCCTTTATTAAAATAAAAGGTGACATCATGCATACATATGTACTGTTTGTGCTAAACGAAAGTGCAGGTACAAAAAGTCAGAATGCGATCAGAGAAAAATCAGAAGTGTTGCAAGCAATCCAGAAATGCCAAAATGTGGGTCTTTTACCCCTCGCTCAAAATTCGCTCTTCAGACGACCACTGAGCTCCATAAATCATTTTTATGGACCCCCAGTGGGGGGGCAATTGTGAATACTCGAATTTTGAGGCTCGGAAGACCGATTTTCTCAGACTGTAGACTACCGAGCCGGACCGGACGTCCCCGGTAAAATTCACCGAAAGTATGTCTTCATGGTACTTGAAACGTTCGGAACGATGCAAGGATCACGGATATGGTCCCGAAATATTTTTTGGAGGTCTGTAGCTCCCGAAAAATCAGTTTGAGCGTAAAATCGTGTTATTTTGGCGGTTGAACCGCCGCAGGCAGCGGTCCAACCGCAGCGCACGGCGGTCCGACTGCCGGCGTTGACCTTTTCCCGATTTTTCGGCTGACAACGCCGGTCCGACCGCTGACTGCTTGATGATTATGATTATAGACCAAAGCAGTAACATGTATCGCCTACGTGCTTGATGATTATGATTATAGACCAAAGCGGTAACTCTGAACTTTGAATAATATATTAGTGTCTGGTGGGCCCGAGTCTGTCTTTGTTTTCTATGTGATATATAAGTGATGAAATAAATGAATAATGAAGTCTATGGTTGTCTTGTTGTAAATGTGATTCATGAATGGTGAATATTAATGATGGAATTGTGGTTGATGTTATGAATTATGATATGTGATATGTGTATTGATATATTCGTTGTGATTATAAATGATGGAATTGTGGTTGGTGTTTGTTATATATATAATATATGAGAATAGTAGAGATATATGAAAGGTGTAATTAAAAAGGGGAAACATGATATGAAACTAATGGTAAGTTGAATTGATATATCATTATATGTTATTAATTCTATAATGTATGTTTATATCATATATAGTTGTACTACTAAGCTCTCGGGCTTAGCGCGGATGTTTAATCTCGCAGGTGAGTAGATGGTAGATCTGAAGTCTTTCTCTATGCCACGAGTAAAGTAAGAGTTTGTTGAGACCAACTAGAGGGTGATGCATACATGCAAAATTTTAATTATGCTGTATTTCTAACAAAAATGTATTCATATGTATAAATGAATTTTGATAAAGATAAGATTACTATATACTTTTAAGATCATTAAAAGTATGATGATTTTGTAAATGCTCTTTTTATTAATGCAATATGGTTTGGACTCAAGATAAGGATTTAATTTGTAATGATAAGTGACATCCTTATACTTCGTATACATACTGTATGTATACCTGGTATATCTATAGTATTTATATAGAGTATTGGGGTGTTACAGTTATTTTGGTATCAGAGCTTAGGTTTGAGATTCTCGGCCTAAGAAAAAGAAAAAGTTTTGAAAAGTTTAAATAGAAGTAAAACGAAAATGTTTTGAAATGAAATTTGTAATACATGCATATGCATTGACACCTAGGTTGGTCTCGGATGTGGCATTATATGAATTGTAGAATATTTGTGTTATATGAGATGTTCAATATAGTTGATGATATATGTGTATACTATTTTGATGTGATGAGAAACCATGATTGTTGGCAATGATGTTAGAAATGAATTATAATTGAGGCATAGTGCTTAATTGATGATGAGAAACGAATTGTGAAATGTAATGTGATATATGTATATTGATGATGCATATGAAAAATGTCATGTTGTGTGCAACATGGAATGTAATATTGATTTTTATGAGCAATATTATGTAGGACATAATGTGAATTGAAACATCAAGAAATGAAAAGGAGAATAAAGTTGAAAATGAGTTGAAATCAAATCAAGATAAGAGTATGTACTCTTTCTTCTACACTTTGAACCTCTTTATAATAAAGTTTATGTTGGGGTTATTAGACCGAGGAAATAATGTTGGATTGTTAATATTGAAAGGTATGTTATTAAATGAGAAGAGTATGGTGGGATATTGAATGAGTTGATTAGTATAGACAAAGTGTGACTATTTAATGTTTGGGGTATATAAAGTTAAGGTGTTGTTTAAAAGAAAAAAAAATGATGTTGGTTAAGTAAGAAAATAAATTGGTATTGTTTGTATTGTTATATTAATGCAAACATTGTGATTTCAATATTAGAAATGTGATATGTTTGAATATTGTGAAAGCTCATGTTAATGGTGGCAGTATGTGATATTTGAGTTTTTGAAATGAGCTTAATGATTGTGAAAATTATAGGTTTTGATGTTGTTTGGTGGTATAATTGCATATGATGTCTTTAAAAGTTGATAATAAGAAAAGATGAGATTTGTAATTGAAGTTTAGGTAAGATAGTGATTTGAGAATCTAGGATGTTAATGGAAATTTGATAAAGATTATTTATATATCAACAGTTTAACGTATGTTAAACACATGAGTTATTTGCAATGAATATTATGTCATTTGAGAATATTACAAGTTGGGTAATGAGAATGATAGTATGAAAATTTGTTGTGAAAAAAAAAAAAAGGGGGAGGTGAACAAGCAAATGCAATGGAGTTATTTTAAGTCATTTGACTGGAAACGGTAAAAATGGATATGAAAATATATCAAATGTTTTAAAGACAAAAGTGAAAGAGATGTCACATTGGGAATGTGATTAAGATGTATGTGAAGTGTTATTATGGTTAGAATATGTACATTTGTTGTGATGATGAATACTTTTTCTTATATTGAAAGAATGAGAATGATAATGTTCAAGGGAAAATAATAAACATTAACTTTGTATAGAATGTATGAAAAAGGAACATTAAACAAGATCGTATAATTAAGTGTATACATGTATAGGATATATGAGAGAAGTTCTTCGATACGAATGTAATTGTAATATGTAAAGAATGTGGGTAATGAGTTACATTTTGGAGGTAACCTATAAATATGTATGTGGTATGACTATATGTTTAAAAATAAGAATGATGTTGCATGTATTAGTGGACCTAAAAGAGATTAGGTCTTGAACTTTGTAAAGCTAGATGAATTATGTGATGGAATTGATAGTGGAATGGACTTAAGTAATTCTGGACAATGGAAATTGTTATGGTGATCGCTGAACTTAATAAGTATATAATATTTTGGGTTCCAAAGTATTTATGTGGAAAGGTTCTATGTATTTAGATATAATAAGAGATTATAAATGAATTAGAAATGAAGCAAAAAAATGGAATTTTTGTAAGATTTGTATAGGATTGAATATGCACATAGTAAGAAATGTTTATAGTAATATTGTTGAAAGATAAATTAAGTTAATAATGATCATATAATCGAGTATAAACTGAGTTGAAACGGAGTTGGAATGTGTTAACTTTTGGTGTAGCAAAAGTTTAAAGTATGAATATGAAATTCTTGAGATACGATTTAATATGGTAATTGAGAAGATTGAAAATGGAATAATAGAAGAATAGTATTGATTTGTAAGTCCCAGGCTTGATTATTAATCTCTTAAGGCCATATGTTATGTTTATTATATTTTGGCTGATTAGTTTTGGTTGTCCACAGATTTGGGACTAAGATAATATGGCTGTAGTACAATTTTGGTGAGATTGATAACTATGTGTTTAGAATATGGTTAGGAGTTATGATTGGTAAAGTTGTACCCTATCATTTTATGTTAGAAATCTACTTATAATTATGAAAAGAGAAGTATAAAAATGTTTTGAGTTGTGGATAATGTGATAAAAAGGTAAGTAATAAAAATATAGTAATGATATGATATGTGATGAGATTTTCATAGGGAGAAATTATATTATGTGATTGAAAGTATACTGAATATGTTTATTGTATAAAGTAAATATATATGAATGGACTTGGGGTTTAAGTGAATAAACTATTTGTATATTAAAAGACAAGTTGGAGTGATTTGTTATCGTGATAATTTGACTGAATATGGAACTAAAGAGATTAAGATTTGAATCTCGGTTTGATCTAATGAAATCAGGTCATATATATAATGTGAAATCTAATGATAAGTTAATTGTTGGTTTGAATTGAACTAGATTGAAGTGTGGATGTTTTGTGACAGAAAAATCAATTGATCTAGATTCTATGAAGATTATGACTTATTTGAGGTTTAAAACGAATAGTTGTACTCAGAGTTATAAATTTTGATAAAAGGGAAAAGATTGATTATTTATAAAATAAGTTGGAAGGTGTTGTATTCATATGCGTACAAGTGAAAAGCATACTAGAGAAGGAATTAAGTATGTGAAAAATAAGGCTCTTGTTATCAATTAAGGTTTGATCAAAGTCCATTCTAAAGATGAGTATAATGACGGGATAAACAATAATATGATATTAATCAATGTTTTGTAAAGTTAAAGTTAAGAAAGTAATTAGGAAGAGATGAAGTAATAAAATATCTTGAAGATTATGATCAGACGAAGTATAATTATTTTATAAGATGATTTGATTTTTGTTTAAAGGTATATTCATTGGAAATGTGAGGAATTATCTTGGTTGCTTCGTTAAGGAAAAACTAAGATATATAAGCATTTAGAATGATGAATTATGGAATTTAGAGAAGATAATTGACTCTAAGGGGGAGAGTAAAAACTATATGATATGATGACATAATAACTTAAGCATATAATTAACTTCATGTGGAAGTTAAGATGGTATTGTGTTAAGAGTGTATTGCTAGTGTACTAGATAATTTCGAGGACGAAATTATTTAAGGGGGAGAGAATTGTAATATCCCAAAATACACTCTAAAAGTTTTGGAATCATTATTGTTGTATTTAGATTTAATGTGCCTGTATGATGGAAAGTGGAAAGAAGTAAAGAGAAAGTGTATATATTGGATATATATATATATATATAACATATACATAGTGTATAAATGGGTGTAAGAAAATAAGTGTATATAATTATTAATAATAATAATAAAAGAAAAAGAAGAAAAGAAAGTCAAAGGGAAAGATATGTGGTGAAGGATTTTTGGTATATTTATTTTATTATTATATATATATGTGTTAAGTTGGGAAAGAGAAGAGAAAATCTTCTTCCCTTCTTCTTCTTCTTTTTCTGCTGCACGAGAGAGAGAGAGTGAGAGAGAGAGAGAGAGAGATGGTGATTTCATCTCTATTTACATCAAATCCAAAGGGATTTTGAGAGGATTGAAGATGGTCATTGAAGATTTGACATATTATCCAAGTAAGTATTCAATTGCTTGTCTTGATTCCTATTGTTTGAGTTGGATTTGATATGGTTATTTGATGATGATGATGATGATGTTAATGAAAGATTGAAGTATATATATGTGTGGAATTGGTATTTAGTTGATGATAACATGATTAATTGTGATATAACATGGTTAGATGTGAGGATGATGATGAATTGTTGAGATTGTTGAGTAAGGGTTTAGTATAGATGATTTGGGGATTTGACTAATTGATTCATGGTGAGGTATATTATGCTTATGATTATGATATATTGAAGTTATTTAAGTGTTAAATAGATGGGTAATTGATGAATATAACCAAGATGTTGATTAAGGGTGATGAAATATGAGTTTTGAAGTGTTGGTGTTTTCATGGATGAAAGTTCGAATTCATGATTTCTGGTCTGACACGACCAGTGACACGGCCGTGTGGTTAGGCGTGTAGTCGGTACTGAGTTTAACGTTTGAGGCACGACCATTAGCACGGCCATGTTACTGAGCGTGTTATTGCTACTGTGAGAAAGAGTAATTGACACGGCCATGAACACGCCCGTGTTGTTGGGCGTGTTAATGTTTCTGTGAGGCAGAATGAGTGACACGTCCAGTGACACGCCCGTGTTAATGAGCGTGTCAAGTGTTGAGTTTGCCCTAATTAGTTATTATTCTTATTTTCTTATGGGTATAATTATCTTTGGATTAGGTTTTGAGGAGATTGTGTTGCATTAACTTTAATGTTGAGAATTCTTGGAAGAGGAAAGGTATAGATCGTTGGGAATAGCTCTTGAGGTAAGTACAACTTACAAAGATGCATTCTTTTATATGGTTTGAGACCTAAAACAATGTTAAGTAATTTATTATATGGTTAATATAATGTGACTAATGTTATTAATTGTATAGTGTGAAAGCTATGGTGATCATTCAAAAAGGTATGTGCAATGCAATTTGTTGTGATAAATATTATAATGAGGAATTATATTAATGTGTCTTGAGAAGTGATGAAATGTGATATCATTATAGTTGGTAATAATGATTGAAATGAAATAAGTGGACATGTTGTCTATGTGTTTAATGAAATTGATTATGTATACTTGAATGATGAAGTGTTGTATTGTGAATTGAGATATGAGTTAAATGACATGTGAAGCCATTGTGATTGGCTATGATGATTTAAATGAGATATAAAGCCATGGGTGTTGGCTATAATGATGATAATGAAATGAGAAATGAATTGAGAAAGAAATGTAAAAAAATGATTTTGTGTCTAATATGTTGATTCAAGTTTCAGAGTTCTGAATTTGGCAGGCATGCCTATGAATGTTACAGTCTAGCCGGGTTGAGGATCTCTTCAAATTGAGTTGAATTGAGGTCCAAGAGACTGGGTCTGTTACACTATGAGAAATGTGAAATGATAAATGTGAATTAAAGTAACAGTCTAGCCGGGTTGAGGATCTCCTCGATTAGTCGGGTTGATGGTCCAAGAGACTGGGTCTGTTACAGGTAACAGTCTAGCCGGGTTGAGGATCTCCTCAAGCATGTTGAGTTGATGGTCCAAGAGACTGGGTCTGTTACCTTATCCATGGATAGAGATATATATATATATATATGTATCCCCTACGGGCTTGATGATTATGATTATAGACCAAAGCAGTAACTCTGAACTTTGAATAACATATTAATGTCTGGTGGGCCCGAGTCTGTCTTTGTTTTCTATGTGATATATAAGTGATGAAATAAATGAATAATGAAGTCTATGGTTGTCTTGTTGTAAATGTGATTCATGAATGGTGAATATTAATGATGGAATTGTGGTTGATGTTATGAATTATGATATGTGATATGTGTATTGATATATTCGTTGTGATTATAAATGATGGAATTGTGGTTGGTGTTTGTTATATATATAATATATGAGAATAGTAGAGATATATGAAAGGTGTAATTAAAAAGGGGAAACATGATATGAAACTAATGGTAAGTTGAATTGATATATCATTATATGTTATTAATTCTATAATGTATGTTTATATCATATATAGTTGTACTACTAAGCTCTCGGGCTTAGCGCGGATGTTTAATCTCGCAGGTGAGTAGATGGTAGATCTGAAGTCTTTCTCTATGCCACGAGTAAAGTAAGAGTTTGTTGAGACCAACTAGAGGGTGATGCATACATGCAAAATTTTAATTATGCTGTATTTCTAACAAAAATGTATTCATATGTATAAATGAATTTTGATAAAGATAAGATTACTATATACTTTTAAGATCATTAAAAGTATGATGATTTTGTAAATGCTCTTTTTATTAATGCAATATGGTTTGGACTCAAGATAAGGATTTAATTTGTAATGATAAGTGACATCCTTATACTTCGTATACATACTGTATGTATACCTGGTATATCTATAGTATTTATATAGAGTATTGGGGTGTTACAAATTATACCTATGTTAAATCAATAAAATATATTTATTGGATCAATATATTTGCTATGTGATATTTATATAATAATTAATTATCTATTCTAATAAATAATAAATTTTATATTTTATAAAATTTAATTTAAAACTTAATAGATATTTTTAATTTAATTTTTAAAAAATATTCAACTTATATTATTGGATGATAATTATTATCGATATCAAATAGGATATCTTAATCTTATTTAAACTCTCCAAATAAATATTTATAATAATTAATTAATTTTCTAATCTAATAAATTCTAAATTTAATATTTAAAAAAATTTAATTTGAAATTTTAAGGAATTGTGATATATGATGAGATGAGAACAAGACACATAATACAATAGTGTGCCAATAATAGTCAATTTAGTATAAATTGCTAATAAATTTAATATATATTACTAAATCTACTATCGTTGACATATTATTGTACTGTGTGTCTCACTTTAATCTTGCTATGTGTCTTAATTTCTTAAAATTTCAAATTCAATGCTATTTATATAATCAATATAATCTTCCAAGTTTCTTTGACATGTAACATAGCGGAAGTAATGAACAAAAAAGATATAAAGTGTTATAATCTGTTTAGTCTAAGAATGTTCAGGTAAATAGACACAAAAGAGAGAAAAGTTTCTCTTTGAAACTGTTATTGAATTCTGAAAACTACTACTCTTTTCTCAAATAATACAATATATAACATTAAGGTTACAGAAACTCTAATCCCAAATAAGAAAAGTTGTTTAAGAAAAGGCAATAGACAACCAAAATAAAAGAAATTATAAACATAGAAAGATAATATTTAATGATACAGACAAAATGTCCAAATGATGCCTTAATTTAAGATTTTAAATAAGAAAATAAAAATATGCTATAAGCTGCCATAAAAAAAATACATTTTTGGAAGCCTAAATAATGAAATTTGGCTGAAAAATGACGTATTTCATCGCAAAACAACTTCAATTTTTAACAGTAATTACCAAATTGCCAATTTTGCAACTTTAACTGGTTGGCCAGTTTTTCATTGAGTTAGGCCTCTAGAACGCCCATTTTGCAACTTCAATTTTTGACAGTAATTGCTAGTTTTTCTGTCAAACTACTCAATGAAAGTTAGAGCTCTTTGTTTTGCATCAACATGACTTATCTTTTTTACCAAATTATAAGGTTTTGTCATAGTATTAACTAAAAGCATTTGATATTAAATAAATTAGATATTACTAACAAGCTAAAAAATTATATATGGTGAAATGATCCAAATATTATTTTTCAATTAAATGAAAAAAAAATATAAGAGAGATATGGAAGCCCAATTAAACTCAATAGATGACTAATATGATTTTTTATATTTAAAATCTTAAAAATTTAATATTTAAAAGGAATTATTTTTATTTAATATTTAAAGAAATATATTTTAAGAAAATGCGACAAGTAATAAGATTAGAAAGCTAATTGCAAGAGGATTAGCTTTTAAACTCGTAGGTTATGCTGCAATAATTTAATAATTTTATATTTTTAATCAGTTTTTTTATAAAACTTTTTAATTGATATATTATTTATTAAACATAGTTTTTAATGATAAAATAGATTTGCTATATGATAAAAGATATTTAATTTGAAATGTTAAGAAATTACGACATGTGACGAGATGAGAACGAAAAACAAGGCATAATATTGTACCATCGACAGCCAATTTAGTATAATACTATAAAAGAACCCGCACTTTACCATGGGTATTATTAAAAATTACATAAATTTGATGTAAGTTATTTGAATTTGACTATTAGATTTCATAATTTTAATAGATTTTTATTTTTTTATTGATAAGGGAAAAATACTGATTATAATTAATGCACTAATAATTAATAATCTATTGCCATTAATATAGAGTTATTGATTATCTACGTAAGGACAATTATTATAAAAGAGATGAAGCTGCCTAAGAATGACTTAATTTTTTTTACTATTTTCACTCTCTGTGTATACTTCAACCCCCAATTTATTTTTCTATTGATTTAAAAAAAATAGTTAAGCCATAAGTACTTAAATTCTTTTCATAATTAAAATTTTATATTAATAATTCATAAGTTTAATGGTTACCTCAAACTTTTTTGCAATTTTAGTCTATTTATATAAATTTAATGGTTTTAGCTAAAAAAAAAAAGAAAAAGTTTTACCCACAAAAAATATATTCATTTAGTTTGTTGTTCAATATATTATGCTATTAAGAAAAAATTATGTTATTTTTTGTCATATACTTCCACTAATGATAATCCAATAAGGGTGCAATCAACAATCTCAATCAATTTTTATATTCATTTATTGAAAAAATTATAAAAGTATGATGATCAAACAAAAATAAATAAATAAATAATAGACCAAATAAAATATAGAAAACTATAAAAAATAAAAGCAAAAGTATAGAAAATACGATTTATTACATGCACGTCAGTTATTGCAATTATAATTCACTAGTAATTGAATAATAATGTTATGATTTTGAAATATGATATTATTATGAGAGAAGAGAATAACATAGAGGAGAGCACATGACCACATATATAATCATGAAAAAATAAAGAGGATTGACTATTTCTATTCATAAAGTAAATGCACATGATCACCCTCCAATGAGTTAATACATAGTATTATTATTTATGACACTTGAATTTGACAAACAAATTTAAATAAGAAGAAAAACAACAACAAAAGATAATATCAAATATTCTGCTTAATTTCATGAGTATTTGTAAATAGTAAAAGACTAAATGAAATATGAATAGAAAAAAAAAATCTCAAAAATAAAGGTAAAAACATGAAAAATACACCAAAAATCAAATTGATAGTTCAATTTATCACCTACAAGTTAGTTGGTTCAATTATGATTCATTAGTTATTAAAAAAATGTTGTGGTTTTGAAATTAAATAGTGTTGTGGGGAGAAATAATAACAAAGAGAGTAGAGGAGAAAGAATAACAGAGAAAGGAGAGTTAACTTTCATATAATTTTATTATTATTATTTTATATAATTAGATATTAACTAATTATTATCAATATCAAATAAGGATTTCAATTCTAATATACCCTTCTCTAATGTGTTAATATTTTTTAGACCCCAATACCCCTAAATGCACCAAAATGGACAAAACGATTCTCTGAATAATCCTCTCCTCTAGCATTTAGAGCATTCACAACTTGTTGTACATCTAGTTTAATGTATATTGGCCTCTAAAACTTATCAAATAAAATTGGCCTAGTCTGCTAGCAACCTAGAAGTTCAATAATAAAAGAAGAACAACAATTAGGAATCCTACCTGAAATTGCCAATAAAACATTACCATCAGAGGTTTTGACAATTGCACCAAACCCTGCTACTCTACCACTATTAAAAAGTGTTATGTCCACATTACACTTCCAAAAACCTTATTGGGGAGCTTTCCAATTCATAGCAGTATTGCTTTGGTGGGTATTAGAAACGGCAAAACATCTTTACAATTCCTTGTCCTGACACCACTCAGATAAAAATTTCCTGGAGAGAAAAACTATGTATCATCCACAAAAGTTTCTTCCCTGCCATAACAATAAGTTACATGCAGTCCAAATACGCCACAAGCAACACACAATTTCTGCAACTCTATGTATAGAAAAAAAAATTAATTATCAAGATTTAGATTTATCAATTTATAATTCAATTTAAATATAAAATTCAAAGTTATCAAATTAAAAATTTTGGATGATATCTTAAAAAATTATGTAAGTATGAACTCACATGTCTAATTAATTTTGTATTATTATATATAGGATAGTGTTCTCTACTGGTTCTTCTATAGTCATTTGAGTAGCTCTTTAGCTTTCCACCCTAAGCACCGAAGAGTGTCACAGAAGGCAAAGAATCAGACATCAATATCTAATTTTTGGCTCCGTCAAAACTTTCATTTAGCCCCATAAGGAATTGCATCAAGCTATTCAAAGACACAACTTCTTCCATATTTTTGCTTGCCTCACACTTTCCATAAGTACAGTGAGGTGTAGGGCTTAGGCAATTCAGTTCATTCTAAATTTTCTTTAGCTTCGTGTAATAAGCATTCACAATGAGATTAACTTATTTAATTACAGTAATTTCTCTTTGCATTTGGTAAAGTTGCGGCCGTTGCACTCTTTATAGTTATCCTCAATTTCTCTCTATAATTCTTTAGTTGAATATATGAAGGCTTCAATGATCCCCTTGTTCATGGCATTCAATACCCATGATGTTATCATCGAATCATTTCTGATCCAGAGATTATACTCTTTAGTCCCTTCCTTAGGTATTTCATCATTTCCTTCAA
The DNA here is from genome assembly GCA_947685225.1 of Garcia nutans. Taxonomy (NCBI): domain Eukaryota; kingdom Viridiplantae; phylum Streptophyta; class Magnoliopsida; order Malpighiales; family Euphorbiaceae; genus Garcia; species Garcia nutans. The sequence goes on along the minus strand of CANTUV010000024.1, from coordinate 4,516,196 downwards.
TGAAACTCTATTTATTCTTTACTCATAGGGCTATTTTGATTAATCTACTCCATGTTAAGCAGTTGCTTCTATTTAATAGGTTTGAAACAAGTACCATCCCAGGGTTGTTAGATGCTTGAAGATGAAGAGGATCACCATTGTTAGTAACTTTGGTCGCACCAATACTTCTACACGATTGTTTTGTTGCTTGGCTAAAATAGGGCAAAACATTATATTCAAGAAAAAAGAAAATGAAGAATCATGCTCTAATACCATGAAGAGAAGAATGAAAAATGTTGAGAATGCTTTCATCACAACTACATTAGTTACAAATTATGCATAATGTAGCTAACATAATTATTTCTAGAAGAATCCAGTTACATTAGCTGTAACACACCTAATGTTAGGGCCTAACTTAGCCTAACTAACTATAAGTGCACAGGTCATTAGCAAGTAGTATAACGATAAGTGATTATTGTCCCATGAGGAAGGAAATCCTAAGTACTAAACAATCAAATTATTTCTTATTTGAAAAAACCTAAACCGAATTTTAGGAGGTTAAAATTAAAAGTTTAATTAAACAAAAACTAAGTTTACCTTTGATTTAAATCTAATATTTTTTAGTATTAGGATTAAACTACCTCAATTGATTAACTATGAATTTTTTAAAGTTTTGATTCAATTTTAGCTATTCCTTTGATTATTGGTTGGATTCTCCTAAATTAAGATATAGTCTTTCTCAAGTACTAAACCTAATATTGAACTTAAAATTATGTCTACTCTCGTAATCAGAAGTAATTAAGTCAATTTATTAAGTTTTATGAGTATCTTTTATCAACCTCTTAAGTGTTTACCTTATCTCTAAGTGAAAACTTAACTTAAGGTTGTTAGCTCCTTAAACTAATGCTATGCTTACACTCTCGTTTCATGACATAACATTTTAGAGCAATTAATTAGTCAAATAATTAATATATTAAGTACAAAGATAACAAAATAATCATAAGGAAGAACTTTAATTAAATCAAATAAGAGTAATTATTTTATAGTAAAATCAATATGAGTGTCTAACTCTAATTGGGTTTTTAGTTACTCATGATTGGAATAAAAACTAAATAATAAAAAGAAGTAGTAGAATACATGATTTAAACTAAAAATAAAATAAGATAAATCAAACTTGAAAATTTTGGATTGAATGAAGCTTCTTGAAATTTGAATTTCTTCTTGAGTCAAGCCTCTTCTTCTTTTTAAAGCTTTCTTTAAGAAAAAACAAAAAAATTGCTATTAAATTTCATAACCCTAGTTGAAGATGAAGCTTGGATATTTATAGGGGATTTAAGACTTTTTTTCTAAGTAGGAAAATGTTTAGAAAAAATTTGTAAAGGTTTAATTTGAATAGAAAGCAAAATCTTAAAAGATTTCCCTTAAAAATCAGATTTTCAGCCATCATTTAATTCCCAACGGGCATGGCCTTGAGAACCCACAACAATGCTTAGCTTCATGTACTTGACTTTGCGAAAATCTTCTTTCATGAAGTGGTTGATTCAATCCTACAGACGTGGCTATGCTATGCCACGACTGTTCCTTTGAGTTTTCTTCTGGAATTTCTGGTCTTCTTTTTTCACCTCTCAGATAATAGGCAAATGATATCCATAGCTGTGGCTTGGAAGTGTCATGACCATGGCCTTGAAATTCTCTATGGATCTTCTCTTTTTCTTCTTCTCTTCATTGGTAGGCTCAAGATAAAGTCCATGGGCATGGCTTTAGGTTGCCTTCTGCCATTTTCACCTTTTTCCTCCAATAATAATTAAATTGCAGCTAAAACTCATATTTTACAACCTTTCACTAAATATAAAAATTAATTCTATTTCATCAAAGAAAATTGATCAAATTAAATTTGAAACAAATAAAAATGGAGCTAGAATAATCTTAAATAATGAGCAAAATATGGTTTTATCACCTAACTTTATTATTTATAACTACATCCATAAATATTGCATATTGTACATATGAAAGTTTATATGAAATAGTGTGCTTTTGGTTATAGGGTAACACTGCGTTTTGATAATAAGTTAAGCTATTAATTCTTCATGATTGTTATTTTTTTTTGTCATATTTTTTATTCTAGTAATTAATTCTTTTTCATGGGTAATTTTATTTATTATGTTTTTGAAGATGATAAATGAATATAAAGTATCAAATAAATATAACAAATTAAAATGATAAAAGAATATTAGTTTCTTCCAACTTATTTTCTACAAAAATTTACCAAGAATAATGATAAGTTGCAATTGGAAAAATAAATGTATGAAGTGGTTATTAAGTGGCATTTAATCATAATTGTTACAAATAGTCTTTGATTTAAATGCATCTCCATGGTTAAGATAATGAATACCAACAGTTCTTCTCATAAATATATATATATCTGAGTATTTATACATAGGTACAGATTCAATTTTGAATGTATTATTTAAAGAAATATACACTTGCCATTGTGCATCTATATAGTTATATATATAATTACAAATTGAAAAATTTTCACAATCTTTAACTATGTAGAATTCAATATACATATTATTCTTGAAAATTAGTTTGCGGCTCTACATTCAACTAATTTAAGTTTCTATAAATTGATATTAATACAATTAATATACTCAACAATTCCTCTTTCATGAATCATATGATCTATAAACAAATTCTCTTTCATGAACATCAAATCATATGATCTATACTTCTATATCGAATCATATAAGATCGTAACTCTACATAAACACAAATGACCAAAAAAAGGGAAACTAAATAACCATTAGTGCCCAATGGTGGTTTGATGGTTAAAGTACATCATTAAATATTGTTATATTTGATTGACTTGGCAGATAATTTATTATTATGATGATATTTAAATATTGATTCTATTATTTAAATTAGATAGAGGCAAAACTACATACATATTAAGGAGGTCTCTTCCCTACACCCCCTATTTTTTTTTATTTATATATATAATTTTTTGTAAACAATTATGTTTTAACCTCATAAAAATTATAAATTTGACCTAATAACAGATAAATTAGAATGAAAAAGCAAAATAAAAATTATGCAATACATATTTTATGATGGAAGGACATGTCCTATCCCCGCAATCATATAGATAACACTTTATTAATTAAATAAAGTGAAAAGATATTTTATTTTATGTTTTCACTTTTTTCTCATTTCTTTTGCCATTTCTTCTTTTTTTTTTTTCATTTTTTCTTGAAAATTTTCAATTTTTTTGGTTAAATTTAAAGATAATTCTTAAAAAAATAAGATTTTAGACATCAATCAAAATTTCTAATAATCATGATGTCTGTAGTTAGCAAGTGAATTATTTCGATTTATTTTTTATTTTTCCTTTAAAAATCTTAATTTCAATTTGATTCAAATTTTATTTTATTTTTACAAAATTGCAAACTTTATTGATTAACTAGAATTCAGCAAAACAATAATAAATGGAGGAACTTTCTTCCAAATACGCAAATCATCATACTGAATAGCTAACTTGGCCAAATTATGAGCAATCTCATTGGCCTTCCCGCTTATCAACTTAACAATGACATCAGTCCAATATGGCATCAAGAACTTACAATCTTCAATGATAAAACAATTCTCTGAATAGTCCTCTCCACTAGCATTCAGAACATTTATAACTTGATGTGCATCTAGTTCAATATATCTTATCCCCTAAAACTTATCAAATAAAATCTACATAGTCTACTAGCAACCTAGAAGTTCAGCAACAAAAGAAGAATGATAATTAGAAATGTGAAGAGAAACTCACTAACAAAATTATGAGAAATGAAAATTAGTTCTCATACATCATGTGGAGGTGGTTACAAGATAGCTATTATATAGACAACTGTACAAAGTTTTCAGGAGAAGCTAGTTAGTTATCTAAAGTCTACTAAACTAACTAAGCTAAAGTTACTAAACTAAAGTCTACTAAACTAACTAAGCTAAAGCTACTGGGAAAATGAAACTAAGTACAATAAAGAAGAAAATACAAAATGCTATGATTCAATCTAAAACGATACACTCTACCAACTAACACAAAATGTTGTGCATTGTGTTGAAATGGTGTGCACTAAAATAAGTAGCTGAATAACGACTATATTCTTCATTCCCCCCTCAAGTTGAAATAAAGTCTATCAAATATCGATATTATAGAGGTTTGGTGAAGAAATCCCTATGCTGTGCATTAGATGGAAGATGATGAGGATGAATGAATCCACTCTTAAACTTGTCATGAACCAGATGGCAATCAATATCAAGATGTTTAATGTGTTTGTGGAAGATAGGATTCTTAGTAATATGAATCACTGCCCGGTTATCACATCAAAGAGACATTGAGAGCTTAACTGGATTTCAAAGATCTACTAACAAGTATGAAATCCATTTGACTTCACAAACAATAAAAGCCTTACTCCGCTTCAGTAGAAGACCTTGCAATCGTTGTTTGCTTCTTCATTTTCTATGAAGTTAGGGCAACTCCAAGAAAACACAAAATCTAGTGACAAAGCATCTAGTGTCCTTACAAATGGCCCAGTCAGCATCACTCTAAGCATGAAGTTGAAGTCTCTGTAATCTGGGATAAAAAAGCCCATGATTGGAAGTCCTTTTCAAGTAGCAAAGGATGTGAAGAGCACTCTGCCAACGAGGTTCATGAGGAGATTGTATAAATCGGCTCAATTGTTGGACAATAAAAGTGACATCAGGTTGAGTGAAACTGATGTAAAGAAGTTTGCCTACAAGGCGTCTATAAACTTGAGGAACAAGCAGCAAAGCACCCTTGTGAGCCAAAGAAAGGTTCCCTTTGTAATTGGAGTAGCTGAAGCTTTACATTTAGTAAGTCAAGAATCCTTTAAAAAATCCATAATATATTTATGTTGACTAAGGAATAAGCCTTGTGATGAGCTATGAATCTCTGTACCTAAAAAATATTTTGCTATGCCCATGTCTTTGATTGTAAATTCTCTGTGTAAATACTTATTGATTTCATGAATGGTCTTCTCTGAGCTACTGATAATTAACACATCATCTACAAAGACTAGGAAAGCAATAAATCTAGTAGACATTTGCAAAGTGAAAAGACAATGATCATGAGAAGATTGAGTGAACCTATATTTCTAAAGTTTGGTAGAAAATTCTAAATTCCACTGCCGAGAAGCTTGCTTTAACCCATATAGAGACCTAGTAAGCTTGTAAACCTATTCATTCTTGGCCTTAGAATAACCTTCTGGAGACCACATGTAAACCACTTCATCTATAAATCCATGCAAGCAGGCATTGTTAATGTCTACTTGATGGATTGGCCAATAATAAGTTACTTTTATAGCTAATAATAATCTAACAGTCACTTGTTTAGCCACAAGGGAAAAGCTATCAGTGAAATCAATTCCCTCAATTTGATTGTAACCTTTGGCTACTAACCTAGCCTTGTATCAATCAATCATCCCATCTGCCTTGAGTTTAACTTTAAAAACTCATTTTGACCTTATAGGCTTTTTCCCTTTAAGTAAATCAACAATGTACCAGGTCTTATTATCTTTTAGAGCTTTCAACTCAAGATTCATAGCTTGAATCCACTCGGTATACTTGGCAGCCTCCTTGTAAGACCTTGGTTCCTGAACATTTGACAGGTTAGCTAAAAAACATAATTGTGCATGTAAAAATTATTTAGTAGCATTGTCAGGAATTAGGTTATTTTCATAATTTGTAAGCCAGGTTGGAGTTCATTTGGTTCAAGTACTTTTCCAGATAGAACATCAATATTATTGGTAGGTATAAAAGGCTCAATAATAGGAATTGGTATAAAAGGTTCAAAAGTAATGGGAAGTTCAGTTACAATAATATATGGAAAAGAATGGTTTTATTCAGGTCTTGAAGAAGTTGAAGGATATAACTCCTCTAAGATATGTTGAGATAAAGGTACAATAGTTAAATCAGAGGCTAATTACTTAAAAGGATAGGTATCTTAAAAAAATTGTATATCCCTAGATGAAAATGAAACCTGGTTCTCCAAATCATACAACTTGTATGCCTTTTGTCCATATGCCTTTCCAAGATAAACAGATTTTATTGCTTAAGCATCTAACATATTCTTATATGGTAAATTATTCTTAGCAAATGTTAGACAACCAAAGGTTTTCAAGGTAGAATAATATGGTTTTGTGTTAAAAAGTAGTTCATGTGGTTTTTTCCATTGAAGTATGGCTGTGGGTAATCAGTTAATAAAAGAAGTTGCATGAAGGACTGCCTTAACCCAGAATGTTTGAGGAAGGTTTGATTGGAATAAAGGGCTCTAGTTATTTGAAGGATATGTCTATGTTTACTCTCCACAACTCCATTTTGTAGTGGAGTATAAACATAAGATCTTTGGTGAATAGTTCTAAAGTAAGAAAAGCAAATTCTAACACTAAATTCCTAAGAACTCAAAGCCATTTTTTTTGTTCTAAAGGTTTTGATTTTGGTCTTAAATTGTGTTTGGATCATAGTGAAGAACTTAGTAACCAAAGGTACCATTTGTGTTTTATGTTGCATAAGAAAAGTCCAGGTTTCTTTTGAATAATCATCAACCAAAGTAAGGAAATAATGAGCACCACTAAGTTTACTTTGTGTATGTGGTCCCCCTATATGTCTACATGTATGAGAGAAAAAGGTTTAGTAGCTCTTATATGACTGATAGAAAATGGTTGTCTAGACTATTTTCCTAATGGACATATTTGATAATCAATGGCATCTATGCTTTTATTGATAAAAGGTAAATATTTCATAGCAACAGTAGTAGGATGGCCAAGTCTCTTGTGTAACATCCCCTGATAATTCTCATTAGAACTATTAGAGAATGTTACTTGATATACTGTCAGTACTCTAAATAATTCATTGACAAAGTTTCCTTTTAAAATGTTACTAACAAAAATCTTCAAATAATAATACAATATGTATAATACAACACTTATAAATCCAACATTTAAACCAATCTCCAATATCTCCAATAAACCAAATACTAATTATAAATCAGATAACCATTATAAGTTTGTCAATCCAAAATAAAAATATAAAACATTATTTGATTTGATAATAATTCACACTAATCTAAAACTTCATTCTCTAAATACACATATTTCTTTCACGCTTACAATTTTTTTTTACAATCTCTCAAATAGAAAAGATAAATTGCATATATATATATATTTACTTCATAACTTTCAAGTTCAATTATACAAAAGATCTCTATATGTACTGTAGATAATTTATGAGATCCTTAATTCCACTGCTTAACTTGCTTCAATGACATGATACCTGCGTTTCAAAAAATAATTTTAACACGTTAAGCAAAGCTTATTGGTGTTTGTATAAACATATTTTGTTACTTAATATTAAAGAAAAATACTTATGAAAATATAGTAATAACACTCAGTTTTAAGAAATATTTCAATATATTAACTATTTTCAATAACAAACCAACATAATATTTTGATTACACAAAATAATATCTTTAGCTTTATAAAAGTCATCATGATTACACAAACCAACAAAATATTTTGATTATACAAAATACTAGACATCATATTCACACATATTTTCAATTTAGAAAACTTCATTAAATATGTCGATACATACTGAACTCAGATCATACGTTTGGATAACAGGTTAGTGTAGCAATTTTAATACCAAATCTCAAGAATATATAATGGCAATTATGCCCACTGTCACTGATGACACAAAGTGATCATTAATGGCACGAGGTGCCCACTATCACTATAGCTATCTTTTCTCTAGTTAGCTATTCAATCCAAAACTAGATCTAAAATAAGTATGATTGGGCAATTCATTAGTTTTGATTAACGCTGAATTACATATATCACTTCAATAGAATAATTCTTTGATCAACACTTGGTATTACACATATTTATTATATATTCAAAATTTATTGCACTACTTGTTAGGGTTAATTTCAATAATCCTTTACACTTTAAGACCTTAATCATTTAGGCCCAAATAATGTAGGAAAATATAATAAAAAGAGCTATTTTGGGTAAATTTCTTCAAGTGACACGCCCAGCAACATGGGCGTGTCAATGAACGTATCATTTACCCATTATACAAAAGCTTTGACATGCCCAACGACATGGACGTGTCATTGAACGTGTCATTTATTTTGCAATACAATAGTTATGACACGCCTAACGACACGAGCATGTCACTGACTGTATCATTTATCTTTTATCACAGTAGTTATGACACGCTCAATGATACGAGCGTGTTCCTGGTTGTATCATTTAATTTTTATCACAGTAGCTATGACACGCCCAATAACACAGGCATGTTACTGGTCGTGTCTCTAATATTGAAACACAGCATCGTTAACACGCCTAGTGACATGACCATGTCAATGGCTGTGTCAGGCAAAATTCTATGTTTCGTACACTCAACCACTTAAACACAATATACTCAAAATCTATGATAAAAATGAATTAAGAACTAGTTTCTTTGACATAGAAAGAGTCTATATCAAATACTTTACTCAAACATCAATTATTCAATCTTTAATCATTACTCATGACCAAAAACAACATCAAACCACTCACTTCTTATAATGATTGAATTAAGAATCATACTCATCACTATAAGTTTCTTTAACTCATTTTTCACTCATCAATCTATTTAACTAATACTTTTCAGTAATAATTCATTATAGATGACTCAATCATCTAATTCAAACCTTAAAATTCATAGAAATTCAAATATTTGTAAATTAAAATACAAAAGTACATACCTCTTTCAAAATCCTTCTTCTTCTCTCTTTTTTCTCTTTTTCTTTGATCACTTGTTGATAATTTCACCAATTCTAACTAATTCTCTTTAAAAAAATTTGTTGCAAAAGATGGATTTCTCTTAATACTTTAATAAAAGGAAGAAGAAACTAGAGAAGATGGTGAAAGTGGTGGTAGATGGCGTAGATGATGGAAGAAGAGGGAAGAAGATTCTATACACACACACATGTCCACACACATATATATAATATATTCAATCTAGTGTGGCCAATCTCATTTTAACTATGGTACATCATCTTTCTTATTTTTAATTTTAATTAAATTTTATATCACAATTCACTTACAATTATCTATATCAAATTAAAAGTTTAGTATTTAAAATTTTAAACATTACAATTCTCCTCCACTAAAAAAATTTAATCCTTGAAATTTACCTGTTATGGTAATAAGCCATTTAATTTATAATTAATCTTAAATCTCAAGTAAAATAAATTATTTTATTAATTTATATAACTTTTTTTTATGCCTTATATAAGTCAATGTAACACTTCTAAAATAATCTTATTATAGAACTGCAGAATATTCAGCTCTACACACTTACACCATTTAAGTTCAATTCAGTAATTGCCTTTAATTCTCTTTAGATTGTTTTTGAAATACAATTCGTCATTACATTCCACTTATATATATATATATATATCTTTTTCTTTTCCTCATATACTGAACTTTAAATCTTAGTTCTGAATAGCGGGTCACTGATGGCAAGTAAATACACACTATAACAATATGGCTAAAGGCCCACTATGGCACGTATGCCCACTGTAACGATATGACCAAAGGCCCACTATGGTACGAATATCCACTATAATGATATGGCTAAAGGCTCACTATGACACGAATGCCCAATGTAATGATAATGGGATCAAAGATCCTCTATGACGCAAAGCTTCCACTGTTGGCATAAAAGCCAATATCACTAGGATATAAAATGTGTCCTCTATGGCACAAAGTGCCCACTTTCACTATGGCATAAAATGCCCACTGTCACTTTGGATATTCACTCTTTAGCTAATTCAAAAATTATATTTAATATCAGTATAATCAGACAATACATTTATTTCAATGTTTCAAATTATTTTCAATCATAATATCTTTTGGTATAGAATTTTTTTTTTAAAATTGTTTGCATATTACTGTGAATTTATAAGATATGAACAATTATTTCAATCACATTTATCATATGAACATATATACACATTATATTTATCTCTGATTAGTTCAACTAATTTTATTTATTCATCAGTCTTTAACTTTCAAATCACTTCCATGTTTCCACTATAATAATGAAATCTAAATAGATTTACACTCTTACTTGTTTAATTCTTTTCTTAACATATTAATAATTCACAACTATTCTTTCACTTTAAGAGCATATGTATGTATATATAATGTATTCACTATGTTTAACACACATACATATATATATTTCTAACTTGATTCATAGTACATCATTTCGCTAGAAGGGTTAAACTACCTACAAATCTCACTAAATTCTTTCCTTTTTTACATTTTCTTTCTATTGTAATCAATTAGTATCAGTTAACTCTTTAACACTTCTATATATAATCTATAACTTATCTTCAATCACCAAATAATGTTACTATCAAGTATTCCATAAGTACACTATAATGTTAACTCTGACATTCTTACTTTCATTACTCAATCAATTCGTATATACACTTCTTTATTTTTCTTTTATCTTGCTCTTCAAACTATTTAAAATCATCAATGATTCATCAATATATCATTCTTCTCACCTCGTAAATAAAGTGAAATCCACTAATCACTTGTAATCATCTTTTATCTTTTCTCTAACCTTACACTTATTTCAAAAATCCAATTACATTTATCCATATTTTCCTCAATTTTTCTTCACATCTAAGTTTCATCATTTAATGGATTAATTCCATTTCAATCTTATAAGCTATCTTTCATCAAGTATAGCTATTTTCAAGATGTATTCAATAATTTACTACTAATTCCACCCATAAACCCTACTTTGTGAAGGTATAAGAAGGTAGAAATATGCATGGGTAAATGTATGACCGTGCAAGTGATCATGCACATCACTGCTTGAATTATTTTTAAAGTTTTGAAGAACATAAGAATGAATAGCCAGATGCATGACCATGCGAATGGTCATGCACGTCTCTGCTGAAATTTCCTTTCAAAGTTTTAAGGGCACAAATATATGCATGTCCATATGAATGATCATGCACCTCACTGTTGGGATTTCTTCTCAAAGTTTGAAGAATAGAAATTTGCATAAGCATACGCATGACTATACAAATGATCATGCGTATCTCTGTTAGAATTTTTTTTCACGATTTAATCAAGAAGTTATTAATAATTCAACTCAAACAAATTAAGGAAACGAGATCCAACCCTTCAAAGCACAATCAAATTTAAATCTAAACTTTCATAGCCCTAAAATCTTTCAAAACCTTATTTTCTTTCACAACCTTATATCAACTCATAAATGATTCAATGATAAATTTAATCATTACTTTAGTTAATAATCAATAAATACACAATTACATATTGTAAGAATAACTTTACTATCATATAATTAAAGTTTTATACTTATATTTTCCACAATTATTCAATATACCATATCTTTCACAAGTAATGGTGTTTTGCTCGATAGATCAAGCTTAGATTAGCTAAAATCCATCAAAACTTGGTTTTTCTACCAATTCTTCATGATTTCTATGTTGAGAAATGGAAGAAGAAGAAAAAGAGATGAGGATGGAGGTGGAGATAATGAGTATGACGCTTTAGAAGGCAATAGAAGACACTATAAATCTTTAAATATGCTTTAGAACTTTTATCCAATACACTCACTTATATAATAGTTTCGATACATTCACTTCCTTTAATTAACTATTGCTCCAATTTTTAACGTCGAAACATTATAAAATAATTACTTTAACTACTTTAAAACCCCATTATCCATATTTCACATTTAAATTACAGCTCGAGTTCATTTCGGGCTATAAGGGTATTTTTGTATTTTCTTACCTGTTCGAAATCTTTTCCAAAAATATAGATATTATCCATACTCCAATTTAATGTTACTCTTATTAAGGCTTATTTAACCTTATTACTATCAATTCTAAATACTCAAGCTACACATAATATTATAGTCAATCCAATTTACACTCATATATTCACTTAATGCAGAAAATCAATACTTAAAATTTTAGAGCATGACAATTCTCACTCTCATAAGAAATTTCATTCTCAAAATTTATCTATCCATCATAATTCATTCCTCAGATTCTAATAAATTATTATACTTCCACTGTGTTACTTTGATATATCTCTTTAACTACTCGTTTTTTTTCTTTTTATATCCTTCTTTTTCACAAAAAGGTCTAGTGCACTCAAAACAATACACTATGAATTCTCAATCAATTATTAGAAAATATTCTACTATCATAAACACATGAAATATCAATTGTATCAAACACATACCCACTTATTCGATTCACATAACTTAGGCAATTGAATTTCACTTCTTCCATAACTCCACATGCCAGAAATGCCTAAACCACGCTCTGATACCACTAAATGTAACATCCCCTGATAATTCTCATTAGAACTATTAGAGAATGTTACTCGATATACTGTCAGTACTTTAATCAATTCATTGACAAAGTTTCCTTTCAAAATGTTACTAAAAAAAATCTTCAAATAATAATACAATCTGTAAAATACAACACTTAGAAATCCAACATTTAAACCAATCTCCAATATCTCCAATAAACCAAATACTAATTATAAATCAGATAACCATTATAAGTTTGTCAATCCAAAATAAATATATAAAACATTATTTGATTTGATGATCATTCACACTAATCTAAAACTTCATTCTCTAAATACACATATTTCTTTCACGCTTACAATTTTTTTTACAATCTCTCAAATAGACAAGATAAATTGCATATATATATTTGCTTCACAACTTACAAGTACAATATACAAAAGATCTCTATATGTACTGTAGATAATTTCTAAGATCCTTAATTCCACTGCTTAACTTGCTTCGATGATATGATTCCTGCGTGTCAAAAAATAATTTTAACACGCTAAGCAAAGCTTAGTGGTATTTGTATAAATATATTTTGTCACTGAATATTAAAGAAAAATACTAATGAAAATATAGTAATAACACTCAGTTTTAAGAAATATTTTAATATATTAACTATTTTCAATAACAAACCAACATAATATTTTGATTACACAAAATAATAACTTTAACTTCATAAAAGTCGTCATGCTATACTATACTTTCGGTATTGTAACTTTTTTCTTTATGAATCATTTTATTTAAGACTTACTTTCTCATTTGTTAACATTGCTCATAATACGCTTATTTTTTTTTCAGTAAGCCTTACTTTTTAGTTTCACATATAGGATAATTTCATTCAATCTATAATTTTTGGCACTTAAATTTAGTACTATACTTTGGGGCACATTGTATCTTATATTATTATATACACTTTCAATCATTATAACACATAGAAAGTTATTGATTAATTCAATAACTTGAGCATAACATTTTTATTTTGTGCATTAAAACTTTCACTTGTAAACATTAATATATACATTACCAATCACTTTCACATTGTAACACTTTTAAGTAATTGACTTATATTATTATTTTGCATTTCATTCATTATTCATAACATCATATTCACATATATTTTCAATTTAGATAACTTCATTAAATATGTCGATACATACTGAACTCAGATCATAGGTTTGGATAACAGGTTAGTGTAGCAATTTTAATACCAAATCTCAAGAATATATAATGACAATTATACCCACTGTCACTGATGACACAAAGTGTCCATTAATGGCACGAGGTGCCCACTATCACTATGGTTATCCTTCCTCTGGTTAGCCATTCAATCCAAAACTATATCTAAAATAAGTATGATTGGGCAATTCATTAGTTTTGATTAACATTGAATTATGTATATCACTTCAATGGAATAATTCTTTGATCAACACTTGGTATTACATATATTTATCATATATTTAAAATTTATTGCACTACTTGTTAGGGTTAATTTAAATAATCCTTTACACTTTAAGACCTTATAATCATTTAGGCCCAAATTACGGAGGAAAAATAAGAAAAAGAGCTATTTTAGATAAATTTCTTCAAGTGACACGCCCATCAACATGGGCGTGTCAATGAACGTATTATTTACCCATTATACAGAAGTTTTGACATGCCCAACTATATGGACGTGTCACTGGGTGTATCATTTATTTTGAAATACAGTAGCTAAGACATGCCTAATGACACGGGCATGTCACTGACCATGTCATTTATCTTTTATCACAGTAGCTATGACACGCCCAATGATACGGGCATGTTCCTGGTCGTGTCATTTAATTTTCATCACAGTAGCTATGACACGCCCAATGATATAGGCGTGTTACTGGTCGTGTCTCCAATAATGAAATATAGTATCATTGACATCCCCAGTAACATGGCTGTGTCACTGGCTGTGTTAGACAAAATTCTATGTTTCATATACTCAACCACTTAAACACAATATACTCAAGATCTATGATAAAAATTAATCAAGAACTAGTTTCTTTGGCATAGAAAGAGTCTATATCTAATACTTTACTCAAACGTCAATTAATCAATCTTTAACCATCACTCATGGCTAAAAACAGCATCAAACCACTCAATTCTTATAATGATTAAATTAAGAATCATACTCATCTCTATAAGTTCCTTTAACTTATTTTTCACTCTTTAATCCATTTAAGCAATACTTTTCAGTAATAATTCATTATAGATGACTCAATCAACTAATTCAAACCTTAAAATTCATAGAAATTCAAATATTTGTAAATTAAAATACAAAAGTACATACCTCTTTCAAAATCCTTCTTCTTCTCTCTTTTTCCTCTTTTTCTTTGATCACTTGTTGATAATCTCACCTATTCTAACTAATTCTCTTAAAAAAATTATTGCAAAAGATGGATTTCTCTTGATTCGTTAATGCAAGGAAGAAGAAACTAGAGAAGATGGTGATGGCGGTGGTAGATAGCGTGGATGATGGAAGAAGAGGAAATAAGATTCTACACACACCCACACATGTCCACATATATATATATATATATATAATATGTTCAATCTAGTGTGACCAATCTCATTTTAACTATGGTATATCATCTTTCTTATCTTTTGATTTTAATTCGATTTTTAGTCTGGTAAAACTATAAAAATAAATAATTTCTTTAGTAAATTTTTAAGATCCACTATTTACATCACTTATCCATACCACTTATATCACAATTCACTATCAATTATCTATATTAAGTTTAGTATTTAAAATTTTAAATATTACATCTTGTGCCATTTATCTATAGAATTCAATAAATCATTATGGACATTGAAGGTTTGAACATTAGTATAAACTTCTATTTTATTCTTGAGACTACTATTCTTGCAAGTAGCCATATCTAAGTTGTATAGATTTCCAACTACCTTTCCAGAAGCCACAACATAATTACTATATTCTAGTCCTATAATGTACACCAATTGGAAAAGAAAGTTACTGTCAAGTCATTTTTCTTAGAAAGTTTCTTGTCAGAAATCAAATTGTGAATGAATCTAGGTATTATAGTACATTAAACAACTGCAAGCTTGGACTTAGTAGGATCGTGCCCATCATGTAAACTTCTATCTTACTGCCATTAGGTAGATGTACTCTTATAGGTTTGGTTAAAGGTAAAATGCTACTAAAACACTTAACATCTGCATAAATATGATTAGAAGCCCCACTGTCTATTATCCAACATTCAAAGTTATTAAAGTTGGCTAGGGATTGTATTGCATTACTTGTAAATTCTTCCAACTGAGCAAAATTGAGATAAGAATCAGATTCCACGTGTTTGCCTTTCATTATTTTTGTTAATTCTTGTTTAATTAGCTCTGCAATTCCCTATTGTGTCTATAAGCTTTATCTTCATTGACAGTCTGCATCTTCCAGTTTGCATCATCTAAAGCATTAACTTATTTGCTATCTGCAATATCATTCACCATATTTTCTTGAGCACAACCTTTCTACTTCCTTTTATTCAATTTAGCATACCAGTCTAACACTCTAACAAGTTTAAAATAAGTCTTTCTGAAATGATCTGTTCTCTTGCAATACTCACAATACTTATCTTCATTTTTAGCGAAGTCCTTCTTCTTAGAGTAGCCTCTTCCATATCCTTGTTTGTCACTTGTCACAGTCCTTGTCAGCATAACACTACTATCATTTTGTCCATCATAAACCATAGATGTATTCTTTTGTTTCTTTTTTTTTTGAGAATCAAGGAATGAGCCTCGTTCACAGATGGTAGAGGTTCCATTTGAAGAATTTGATTCTTCGCTCCATCATAGGATTCATTCAATCCCATTAAAAACTGCACCAATTTGTATGAAGACAAAACTTCTTCCATTGCCTTATTGGCTCCACAATCGCATTTACCACATTCACATCGTGGTTAGGAGATAAGTAATTCAATTCATTCCTTAATTTCCTCAATTTTTAAAAATAAGTGTTCACTGACTTGTTTGATCGAGGCTATATCTCTCTGCACTTGATAGATCTGTGGTCCATTATATTCTCTATAATTCCCTTATATTGTCTTCCACAAATCCTTTACAGTAGTGGATATATGAATGTCTCTACAATTTCCTTGCTCATAACATTGAGTAGCCATGAAATCACCATTGTATCCGATCTCTTCCATTACTTGTATTCATCTGTCCTTATTCTTGGTACCATCTAATTATCTTCAATGAAGCTAAGTTTATCCTTAGAATTCAACGCAATGAGAATCGATCTGCTCCAAGTCCAATAGTTATTTTTTGTTAACAAATTTGTTTCCAATACCAAATTAGGATTTTCTATCAATTGATTGTACGTTCAACCTCCACTGTTGATAGATATTGCATTAACAATTTGCTGATTTTCTCCTTCAACCATCTTCTTATCACAGAACATTTTTGATCAATTTACAGAGTAAAACAATAAAATAGAGTACAAAAAGCAAAAATATTTTCTAAACCACTTGCTCTGATACCATAAAGAGCAACTTGCTAACAAAATTATGAGAAATGAAAATTAGTTCTCATACATCACTTGATGGTGGTTACAAGATAGTTGTTATATAGGCAATTGTACAAAGCTAACAGAAGAAGCTAGTTAGTTATCTAAAGTCTACTAAACTAACTAAGCTAAGATACTCGAAAAATGAAACTACGTACACTAAAGAAGAAAATACAAAACGCTCCATTTCAATCTAAAATATTATACTCCACCAACTAACACAAAAAGTTACGCATTAGATTGAAATGGTGTGTACCAAGATAAATATTTGAATAATGGCTATATTCTTCAAAATCCTACTTGAAATTACCAATAAAACATTACCATCAGATTTTCTGACAATTGCACTGTTGCTCTACCACCATCAAAAAGTGCTATGTCTATTACACTTCCAAAAACCTTCTTAGGGAGCTTGAACAAGATTGAAACTGACTAATAAACAATGAATCAAAGAATCAGTGAAGAATATTTTCTCAGAGAGCTTCTACTGAAAGAATTAATTCTGCTGTGTATATTATTGTGTTTCTTCCAACCTGTACAAAGAGTTTATATACACTTGAATTGGCCAATCAAAACTCATTACACAGATTGATGAGTTGGACAGCTAAATAAATATTATGTACATGTATATATTCAATATCCCCCCCTCAAGCTGGAGTTGGGGAGAAGTCAACCAACCCAAGCTTGGAAATAAATGTTTGGAATTGCGTGGGAGGCAAGGGTTTGGTGAACAAATCAGCTACTTGCATAGATGATGGAAGGTAAGGTGTGCTTATGAAGCCTGATAGTAACTGATTTCTGACCACATGACAGTCAATGTCAATGTGTTTCGTTCATTCATGGAATACAGGATTGGCAGCAATATGAATAGATGCTTTGTTATCACAGTGAAGAGGGATTGGTGTACTCACAGAAATGTTGAAGTCTTTGAGTAGATAGGTGAGCCATTGAATTTCACAAACTGTTGCAGCCATTGCTCTGTATTCAGATTCTGATGATGATCTGCTTATGGTGCTTTGCTTTTTAGATTTCCATGAAACCAATGTTGTACCAAGAAAAATATAGTAGCCTGTTGTTGACTTTCTTGTATCAGCACAGGATGCCCAATCAGCATCAGAGAAAGCCCTCAACTTCATATCATTCTGAACAGGTAAAAATAATCCTCTGTGACTTGTACCTTTCAAATACTTGACTATTGTTAAGGCAGATTTAAGATGTTGCTGTGTGGGAACCTGCATAAATTGAC
Source organism: Garcia nutans (assembly GCA_947685225.1). Taxonomy (NCBI): domain Eukaryota; kingdom Viridiplantae; phylum Streptophyta; class Magnoliopsida; order Malpighiales; family Euphorbiaceae; genus Garcia; species Garcia nutans. The sequence continues at coordinate 4,497,960 of CANTUV010000024.1, read as the reverse complement.
TCAGTTGCTGGATAGCAAAACTGATGTCTGGCCTTGTTAAAGATAAGTATAGAAGTCTGCCAATAAGTCTTCTATATACATCTGGAACAGTGAGAGGCAAACACGTGGAATCTGATTTAATATTCCCTGATTTTGAAAGAACATTTGACATTCAGAATTTATGAATTCTGATCCATTATCGGTTCTGATAATTTTGATGGTTTGGTTAAATTGTGTCTGGATGAATTTGAAGAAAGATTTCAAGGCAGATGGCACTTGAATCTTGGTGGTTAACATGTAAGTCCAACAGTATCTGCTATAATCATTAACTATTGTAAGCATATAGACAGCATTGGTTATGGATTTAACACTGTAAGGACCCCACAGATCAACATGTATTATTTCAAAAGGTTTAGAAGTAGATATATGACTAGTTGGAAAAGGAATCCTTGATTGTTTAGCAATAGGGCATACAGGACATAACATATCAGCAAAATCACATTCTTGCATACCAGATACATGCTTTAATCTCTTATTTGATATATGTCCTAATCTAGCATGCCAAAGCATAGCTAGATGTTTATTATGAATAGAACACTTAACTACATTATTGCATTTCATAGGCTTCACAAAAGATTCTTTGGTTAAGTAGTAGAGATCTTCAATTACCTTTCCCACTGCTAACACATCTTCAGTCTGTAAATCTTGGAATAAACAGTATTCAGGAAATGAGTGAATTGATAATTGATAGGATTTGGTGAGAAGACTCACAGAAATTATGTTACAGCTGAAAGATGGCACATATAGTACATTATACAATGTTATCCTGTCATTGAGTCTTATGTTTCCAATGTGTATAACAGTCTTGGTTGAATTATCTGGTAGCCTTATGGTTTTAGGTGGATTTAGTTTATGAACAAGGTTATAGAAAGAAAGTTTAGAGGTAATATGGTCTGTTGCACCAGAGTCTATTATCCAATTACTTTTGCAACTAAAATCAATACTAGTTATGACATAATTAAGTAGTGTACCTGCAAAATTGACATTTTTAATGTCATTGTCCACTGGACTTTCAGCAACAGCTTTCCCCCTGATCAACTTCTGTATCATTTCAGATAAGTCTTTGTCAACTGCTGCAGATTCTTTTGAGTTTGCATTATATTGTTGTTGTGACATATCCTCTACTTGAGCATTATTTGCACTTACAGTTCCGGCAATTTTTTTTCCCTTTCTCTTCTGCAACTCAAAGAACCAGTCAGGATATCCATGGATGGAGAAACAGGTATCGATGGTGTGGCAATTAGTCTTGCACTTTGTACAATGTCTATCCCTTTTGTCCTCCCTTTTACTCCTGTATTTGTTGGAGCTAGAGTAATTATAACCTGATGAACTATAGTTGTTAGAATTGCTACTTCCATAGTTATTGTTTCTTCTTGCCAGCATTACATTAGAAGATTCACTAGATTCAAGTTTAGTAACCTGAACTTCTCTCTGTTTTTCAACACTCAAAACCATTGAGTATGCCTTGTTAATTGAAGGAAGAGGATCCATCAGCAACACTTGATTCTTCACATTATCGTACTCATCACCAAGGCCCATAAGAAATTGCATAAGTCTCCTATTATTATCATAATCAATCACAGCATTATGATTGTCACAACAAGCAGGTAAAGGAGCCAAGCATAATAGTTCATCCCATCTTCTCTTAAGGTTGGTGTAGTAACTAGTCACTGACTCCCCTTCTTGTCTGTAACTAGCTATTTCTCTCTCTATTTTGTAAATCATAGGGCCATTACTTTCCCCAAACCTCTGTTTCAAATCATCCCACAGGATTTTTGCACTCTTACAAAATACAAAGGCCTCAGAAATATCCTTGGATACTACATTAATCAACCAGGAAGCTACCATACTATCAGCTTGTAGCCATTTCTCATAATTCTCAGAATCAGTTTCAGGAGGTTTCAAAGTTCCATCTATGAACCCTAATTTCTTCTTAGCTCTTAAAGCAATAGTTACAGACTTATTCCAAGACAAGTAATTATCAGGTCCAGTTAGCTTTGAACTTACCAGGCTAAAACCTGGAGACTCTGAGTTGTTGACATGATAGGGATCATCGTCGTGGTTCTTCGCTGTAATCGCAGCAAGGATCGTCGCGAGATCTTCAGCAGATAACATCTTCACAAATAAATTTGATTATCAACACCAATCAAACAATTATTTGGAGATCTAGAATCAATTTTAATCTGCTCTGATACCATGAACAAGATTGAAACTGACTAACAAACAATGAATCAAAGAATCAAAGAATCAGTGAAGAATATTTTCTCAGAGAGCTTCTACTGAAAGAATTAATTCTGCTGTGTATATTATTGTGTTTCTTCCAACTTGTACAAAGAGTTTATATACACTTGAATTGGCCAATCAGAACTCATTACACAGATTGATGAGTTGGACAGCTAAATAAATATTATGTACATGTATATATTCAATAGAGCTTCCCAATTCATAGCAATATTGCTTTGGTGGGTATTAGAAACAACAAAACATCTCTACAATTCCTTAGCCTAGTACCACTCAAATAAAAATTTTCTCGAGAGAACAACTGATGTATCATCCATAAAGTTTCTTCCTTGCCATAACAATAAGTTATGTAATGTTCAAAATTTTAAACATTAAACTTTTTAACTAATATTGATAATTGATAGTGTATAGTAATAAAAGTAATATGGATAAATGCTATAAGTAGAGAATAGTGAATAGTATATCTCAAAATTTACTGAAAAAATTATTTTTATGATTTTGCGGGACTAAAAATCGAATTAGAATCAAAGGTTAAGAGTGACGGTGCACCGTAGTTAAAATGAGATTGCCTCACCTGATTAAACTATATATATATATATATACGTGTGTGTGTAGAATTTTCTTCTCTCTACTCCCATCTTCCATGCCTATCATCACCATCACCACCAAAACTTCTCCTTTCTTCTTCTTTTAAAAAATTTAGCTAAAATTTAAAAGAAAATCACATCTAGTTATAGGTTTTTAAAAGAATAAACTAGAAAATGTGAGATTATCAACAAGTGATCAAAGAAAAAGAGGGAAAAGAGAGCTTATGTATTTTAATTTGTAAATATTTGAATTTCTATGAATTTTAATGTTTGAATTGGTTGATTGAGTCATCTATAATGAATTATTACTGAAAAGTATTGATTAAATAGATTGATAAGTGAAAAATGAGTTAAAGTAACTTATAAGTGATGAGTATGATTCTTAATTCAATCATTATAAGAACTGAGTAGTTTGATGTTATTTTTAGCCATGACTGATGGTTAAAGATTGATTAATTGATGTTGGAGTAAAGTATTTGATATGGACTCTTTCTATGTAAAAAAAAACTAGTTTTTGATTCATTTTATTATAGATCTTGAGTATATTGTGTTTAAGTGGTTGAGTATATGAAATACAGAATTTTTGCCTGACACGGCTCGTGACACTGCTATGTCACTGGGCGTATCAACGAAGCTGTTTTTCAACATTAATGATGCGGCCAGTGACACGACCATGTCTCTGGGCGTGTCATAACTACTGTAAGACATAATTAATGACAAGGCTAGTGACACATCCATGACATTGAATGTGTCAAAGCTTTTGTAATGCAGGAGTAATGACACGGGTAGTGACACGCCCATGTCATTAGGCGTGTCAAAGTTTCTGTAAGATGGGCAAATGACACGGTCATTGATATGCCATATCGTTAGGCGTGTCACTTGAAAATTTTGCCCAAAATAGCTCTTTTCCTTATCTTTCATTTGTGATTCCGGCCTAAATGACTATCAGGCCTCAAAGTGTAAAATATTTTTTAAATCAACCCTAACAAGTAGTGTAATAAATTTTGAATATATGATAAATATATATAATACCAAGTGTCGATCAAAAAATTATTCCATTGAAGTGATATATATAATTCAATGTTAATTAAAACTAATGAATTGCCCAAAACATACTGATTTTATATCTAGCTTGGGATTGAATGACTAGCTAAAGGGAGAATATCCATATTGATAGTGGGCACATCATGCCATTAATGGACACATCGTGTCATCAATGATAGTGGGCATAATTGTCATTATACATTCTTGAAATTTGGCATTAAAATTGCTACAGTGACCCATTGTCCAAATCTATGATTTACGTTCAGTGTGTATGGGCATATTTAATGAAGTTTCTATATTGAAAATATATATTAATATGAGGTTATGAATAATGAAAGAAATGCAAAATAATAATATAAGTTAATTATTTAAAATTGACTTACTATGTTACAATGTGAAAATGATTGATAATGTATATAATAATATTTCAAGTGAAAGTTGAAAGTTCTAATGCATGGAATAGAAATGTTATGTTCAAGTTATTAAATTGATCAATAACTTTCTAAGTGTTATAATAATTGAAAGTGTATATAATGATATAAGATATAAAGTACTCCAAAGTATAGTGCTAAATCAAAGTATCAAAATTATAAATTGAATGAAATTATCCTATATGTGAAACTGAAAAGTAAGACTTACTGAAAAATAAAATAAGTGTAATATGAGCAATATTAATAAATGAGAAAGTCAGTCTTAAATGAAGTGATTCAAAAAGAGAAAAGTTGAAATACCGAAAGTATAATATAACATGATTTTTATAAAGTTAAAATTATTATTTTGTATAGTTAAAATATTATGTTGGTTTGTTATTGAGAATATTTAATATATTAAAATATTTATTAAAACTGAGTATTATTACTATATTTCTGTAAGTATTTTCTTTAACATTAAGTGACAAAATATGTTTATATAAGCACAACTAAACTATAAGCTTAGCATATTAGAATTTTTCTGATACGCAGGTATTATGTCATCGGAGAAAGTTAAGAAGTGGAGATAAAGATCTCAGAAATTATCTGCAGTGCATATAGAGATCTTTTATATATTGTGCTTATAAGTTATGAAATATATATATGCAATTTATTTTGGCTATTTGAGAGATTGTATAAATTTATAAATATGAAAGGAATATATGTATTTAGAGAATGAAATTTTAGATTTTAGTGAATGATTATCAAATCTAGTAATGTATTATATTTATTTTGGATTGATAAACTTATGATGGTTATCTGATTTATAATTAGTATTTGAGTTATTGGAGATATTGGAGATCGGTTTAAATGTTGGATTTATAAGTGTTGTATTATACAGATTGTATTATTATTTGAAATTTTTGTTAGTAAAAATTTGAAAGGAAACTTTGTCGATGAATTGATTAGATTACTGATAGTATATTGAGTAACATTCTCTGATAGTTTTTTGTTAAAATTGTACGAGGATGTTACAAGTTATGTTCAGTCCAAATATGCATAAGCAACACATAATTTTTGCAACTCTATGTATAGAAAAATTACAAAAAATATTTCCATCCTACTCACTAAGTCCCCTTCCCGAGGAGTTTAAAAACATAAACCCATTAAAAACCAATATCTTTTTGCCTTATAGTAGGTAAAAAAATACATGGGTCAATGGTTTTATATCTCCACAATGACGACACAAAGGTGGACAAGAAACACCATTCTCCTGCAATCTAATATTCTCATGTAGAATATTCCTTAGCAATCTCTAAGTAAAATTCTTTACTTTTGGTGGGACTTCCAAAAACTATAGTTGCTTACAAACTTTAGAAATATTACCCTCTTCAACACAAGAGCTTTGCACATTAGCTAATATGCAAACTTCATAATATAAACCCCAATCTTTAGAAGGATACCAAATGCATCTTTCCTCCCTATCCCTAATACTCAGAGAGATTCCTAAAATAACACTTTTATAAAAAGCCCATTCACCAACTTCCTATTCCATACCCTTTCATTATGTTAATCAAAGTCACATACCTTAAGATCCTCAAAGCCATCTAGACATGGACTATGTGCAAAAGGAGAAGAGATATTCAGTAACCATGGGTCTACCCACACCGTAATAGATCTTCCGTCACCTATAACCCACCTTAAACTAGTTAGTTACCAACAATTCTTTGGTAGCCATTAAGCTCATTCAAGTTGATAATCTCATAATAGATTGTATATTTTGATGAGTATTTGATGAATTGTGATATGTTTTGGTCTGTTTCTTATCCGGATTGATGTGGTTTTGTTTGTGATCATATAATAACAAGCGATTGCCTTGCTTGACGAAAATGGAGCTTTTGGAGGCCTAAAAGAGGAGAACATTGATGTTAAAGGATACATATGGGTGTGTCTAGTAAATACACATGCCTATGTGTATCAAATCCTTATTGGAGAATGAACGAAAAAGGAGACAGAACCATTTACAAACACACGGCCATGTGGAACTTCTTCCACACGCCTGTGTGTTTCCATCAAGAGCTGCCAAATTTGTTCAAAAGCTCCTTCTTCCACACGCCCGTGTTAATTCTATCACACGCCCGTGTATAACTGAAAAAAAATTGAAAATGTACATTTCGAGGCAAAAACTTTTCACCAAATCCCTAAGGGCATTTTTGGAACTAGAAGAACATTATAAATTTATCATTTTGAAGAGAGAGTGGCAACCAATCCTAAATCTAGCCTTTAGCTCTCTCATTTTTTTCTATCAAGAAGAAGAACAAGAAATATACCAAGGGAGAGGAAAAAAATGAGAAGACTGGAGGAGGAAGCTAGAGAATTGGAGAAGAGTCAAATGCTTCAATAAAGAGTCATTCATCAAAGATTCAATAGTCATTTCTAGTTTATAATTTCAATTTTGACCTTCTTGATTCTTTCTTAAATTCATTTATTGCAAGATTAGAGCTATGAACTCTTTACTTAGTTTTTATAATTCTTTCATATTTGTATTAGTTATGAACAACTAATAGGGGATTAGGTGAATTTGGATGTTTTGATAAATGATTGATTGATTTATATAGATATCTATTGAGGTATTTCTAAATCATGGATTTGTTGATTTTGTTTTGATTGCTAGTAATTGATTAGCCACCAATTGTTAAATCTATTGAATCATATAAAATATGAAGGTTGAATATGATTTAGATTAAGAAATCAACAGCATGGGGTGATTGACTTAGTGATAAGAAAATTACTTTAAGATCTATGAATGTATCTTGATTGATTTGATTGAGCTTTGATTTCTTCTCTTGAGAATAGAGATTTAATTTTTGCTTGATGAAATTTCACTTGCTTGAGAAAGAAGTGAATGAGCTTATAGATACTAGATATCCTTGATTTGAGAAGTAGAATCCATTGAGTCAATTGATTAGACCTATTTCAAAACTCCAATGAAACCTAATCTCACTCTATTATTATTGATAATCTAGCAATTGGTCCATAAGCAATTATTTGATTTAGTTTAATTAATTAGATGAATTATTAAAAGATTGGTTATTTCCAAATAAGAATTTAATTGAATTGAAGTTACTCGAAATAAACCTTCCCTGCAAATACAACACTCATACTCTCACTTTACTACAAGCTACGATACCATGCGCTTGCAGTATTTCTTATAGTAAAATATATACCATTTTACACTCAACACAAGTAAAACTGGGGTTTAAACCCAAGCCTGCAGTTAGAAAGTCCCTTTGAGGAAAATATTTGGCTTTGTAGACCTGATAAATTAATGAGCTCGGATTTTTAAAGACTTGCTAACATTGCCAACATTGTTTACCTAGCATAGCAAGGTTAAATTGATGTAGATTACGAAAACTCATACCACCATCTTCCTTGCTTTAACATAAATTGTCCCAAAACATCTAGCGTAAATTACGATGACCATTCGTCTTAGAACCCCATTAGATGTTCATCATATGCTGCAACTCGTCACATAGTGTTGATTTTAACAACACTTCCTTACCAGCCCTAGACAACAACCTGTGACGTCAACACTGCAATTTGTAACTGAATTTTTTCCTTTAGAAAAGCAAAAGTACTCCCCTTACTGCGCTCTATTAGAAAAAAGAGACCTAGATATCTACTATTATTAATATTTAACCACACCTAGAATAGAGCTCAGATTTTTCTTAGTTTTATTGGTAAAATCGATTTTTAGCAAAGTAAATCGGTACTCTAAAATAAAAAAAATTTGTTAAAAAATTATTAGATCATCAAAATCCCTATTTAAAATCTTGAATTTCCATGTTAAATTTCTAAACAATTTTGCACTTTTATTAAATTTTCTTTGGATTATATATATTTAGAGGTTGTAATATATTATTTAAGTATGAGTTTTTAATCCATTATAGTCATTTTGTAAAGCCAACTGAAAATTTTAATGTGAATGAGATATGATTAATTATGATATAAATTTAAATTTTATATTATTTTTGCAACTACATGAATCATGAGTTCCTTGTGTATAGTCGGTCCCAAGCCCGGGTAAAGGAGAAGGGTTGCGGTAGGTGACAGCCAGCGTAAATAATTTTACAACTACATGAATAATAAAAAAAATAATGTAGAATTTGCTTTGTTAAAAATATAATATATTTCATCTGATTAATCAAAATTTTTAATGAAATTTAAAAATGTTTATGATGGAAATTTATTAGTTTGTGTTATTGATATATGGTTTGGCCTCCCTCAATGTGCAATCCTGGATCTGCCTTTGACATTAGACTTTACCCTTACAACTTCTTGAGTGGGAAAATAATGTAAGACTACCAGTAGCACCAAGTTGTAAAATATTTGGTAAACCCGTGACAAAAAAAATATTTGAAAAACTAAAAAAATATAAATAACTCAATTTCTGATCTGACAGTCCAAGACAGGATGAATTGGATTTTAAAAGTTTCAAATTAATTATCAGTTTTAGCTTTAAACCAACAAAAATTTCAAAAGAAAAAAAAATGAAAATAATTAAAGCATTCAATCTTGTTATTAGAAATAGCTCATGAACAACAAACAGAACAACATACACTAAAAAGCTAGATATGATGCCTAATTAAAGACAACCTCAATTCTATCATTTACTAATAATATATATAACACCCATAATAGAATATAGAAAATAAACATAGAGCAATCCCAATAAAAGCCAGTACTCACTGCACAAACTCAACTCATAAACAAATTATTATTTTTTGTTTTTTTTTCCTAACATTTATTAGCTAGCTGAGTTTGTGCAGTAATGGGCTGTTTGTTACATTACATGGATTATAGTACAAAACCAATGGAAAAAATCAAATGCCTTGAATGCAGTTAAAATTTGAACATCCAATCCAGAGCACAGGCACAATTTCACCAGGAAACTTGGCTATAATAGCACACATATAAATCCCAATTGTTGAAGATACTGAAATTATCAGCCATGGCAATATTGGAAGTCCGCGAATCAAGAATGTGATCAATGCCAGTGATGCGAAAAGCACACCTGAGTTTAACAAAATGAATCCCTGAAACACGCTTTTCAAACCAATACTTTGGCCTGGAGTTTGAAATACTCCGAGGAGGCTAGTTGCTGCTATACAAGTTGCTATCAATAACAGTGAATGATTGGACATGTGTTGGAATTTAGAGTTGCTATAAGAAGCCTGAAAAGAGGATTGCTCATGATTCTTCTTCATTCTTTTAATGAAAACTGCTTGGTTATCACTTCCATGGAGTTTCTGTTCAACTGCATGTTTGCTATTCAAAGCTGCTTCTATTTCAGGAATTTCTTCTGTTTCCATGTTTGACATTTCATCTTCCATAGTTTTCTGGAGACTTAACTCCTGCATTAATAAGAGGAAAGATTAATTCCATTATTCGTTGTAAGCTAAATATTATAAGCTAAAATAGAAGGAAACAGAACAAAATATTGTAAGCTAAATATTATACTCTTAATTCCTCTTTTAATAATATATATATATATTAAGAATACTTATTTATACCATCATCATTTACAATATGAAGCTAATATACATAAAAAAAGAAAAAAAGAAAAACCTACTTCTGGAGCACTTTTGCATAGCATTTGGTTCAAATTAATGGAGAATATATGAACAACATTAATAAAGTTCATTTGATATCCTCCTAAATATGAAGTGCAGAATTCAAAAGCAAAATCTTCATTAAGAGAAGTTGAGTAAAATTTCTAGTTTTGCTAATTTAGAATTGATTTTCAAATTCTAACAATTTTGATGTGGTTTAGTTCAACTATAATCAATTCCACTGCAAATAAATTCCTTAAAAATTTATAAAATTCATTTATACTGAAGAAATAAAGCTGATGTAATCTATCAAATAAAATTAATAGATGGACTCAAATAAAAAAATTTTAATTAATTTAAGAAGGGGATATCAGATTTTCAAATTTATTAGGTCTTCATAAACAGAGATGAGCAGAATAATAATTGGAAAAACAGAGTAGAAAGAGAGAGAAATACTTGTAAGTTCGGGAAAGACCATTTAGGTATCTCGAAGGAAAAACTCGTTTAACTTAAGGGAAGGGTTCCATTTCACGGCGAAATCTGTCCAGGTGTGGATGATTTTCTTTCGAACAAGAGATCCATCTTCCGCCGGTGATGTGAGATTCATCGGAGAAAGGACAGGAATTTCCGGGATGTCATCAGCATAATCTTTTTCACCGGAACTCAGTCCGGCGGGAGTTGTTAATTGAAATGAAACATCAGAATCGAGTTGGGATGTCAAGAAAACCATATTTTGAGAATTTCAAACAAAGCAGAGATTGAGAGAGAGGAAAGATGAAAGAATAACAAACAATTGTGTGTTAGTTTGTATGATCTCTAATCCATTTTTTTTCTTGTTAATGAATGTACGCAAGAAATTTCTGAAAAGAAAGGTTTGACAAACTTAGTTTCATTTTTGATATATTTCTTTTTCTCCCAAGTCTTTACCCACTTCTGAAAATTAGGGAGAAGCTTCCATGTCTGTATGCAGCTTATTCCACCTATGAGGAAAGTAAGAAATTATAATCGGGTAGATCAGTTTGTAAGTTACTGTTATATACTTAGATAGTCAGAGCTTTTCTACCCTTACCAAATATATATATATATATATATATATACAAATTATAGAGTAGGTGTATAGAAGTTTCCCCTGTTTTTATTGTTAACAAATATCTGCACGAATTCCTGAAAGCAAGGTTTGAAAAACTTTGTTTCATTTCTTATATATTTTTTCTTCTCCCTAAGTCTTTACCTATTTCAGCCTTCTATTCCTTCTTTTCTGAAACTTGGGCAGAAGCTTTCCATGTCTGAATGCAGTTTATTCCACATATAAAGGAAAATAGAAATTATAGAGTAGATGCATGGACGTTTCCATTTTTTTTTTTACTCCCATAATTTTCTTTCGTCTTTTGTTGAACACATATATATACAAACATAACTTGCTCGCCCTGAGCAAAACATAATTGATTTTGGCAATTAAATTGTAGTATGGCAGAAGTTGGTCCACCTCTATGTTGGGATTTCGAGACAAAAAACACTATATTGAAAGTTATCGGAATTATTATTGCAGCCGTTTTGACAATGTTTTCAATGCTCCCAATCCCCAGTGAAGAAAATATAGCAAACACAACATTTAATTTCCATGGTGGAAATTTAAATAATCTAATGATTATGGTTGGGCAATTACCTCCTATTTTTCACCTCCTTACATTTGCTACAAATCTCCTTATCGTTTGTATATCTACAATTTTAGTTCTGATGTGGCGAATTCCATTGATACCGATTATAATCTATGCTCTGATCTGTATTTTTATAATTTATGCTCTGTTAATGATGCCAAAATTTGTTGTTAACATTTTTGGTAGTCGTTACATTTCTTGCTCTACTTTGGTTTGGCCTTTGGCTTTGACCCTCATTTTCCTCACTTTTGCTGCGCGCGTTCCACTTGTTTGTGTATACTTACTCATTAGTGGCGGACCTAGGAGTTCGGGTGGAGCCTGACGACCCCTCCTCGCCAGCAGCAGTGAGTACTGATATAGGGGAAGGGGGCTGCGTCGCTGGCTCGGTCGTGCTGCAAAGAGAATGGGGGGCTTGGTCCGTCGATCATGTTGCAGAGAGGCCGCATGCGTGAACCTCTCACCCTGTAATTACTATTTTGCCTCTGGCTAAAACGTGATCGTTTTAGCCATGGGCTTTAAATATTTTTTAATTAACTTAAGTGAAACGACGTCATTTCACTTAACACAAATTAAAAAAAAAATTAATGGCCAGCAGCGTGAAACGTTGTTGGCCCGAGTGAAGGAGAAAGGCAAAGACCAGAAAGGAAGAGGAGCACGGCACGCAGAGGCAGAGAGCAAGGGAGGGAGGACTGAGCAGAGAGCAGACCAGACCACCAGCCAGAGAGCAAAGTCCAAGTTTTTAATATTTTAATATTTTTTTTAATTTTATTAGTTAGTTTGTTAATTTTTTTGTGACTATTAGATTTTATTTTAGGTTACTAAAATTGGAAATTTTAATTTTTAAATATAAACAAGATTATATATTGGGTTTTAAAAATAGAATGTAGGTTATTAATTAGTTGAATTAATTGATTTTAATGTATTTTGTGAATTTATAATAATTTATATTTTAGGTAAAAAATTGGAAATTTTGATAATTTTTTTGGTAAAAATTGGAGATTATGTTTTTTAAATATAAAATAGATTATATATTGGGTTTTAAATGTAGATTATAGTTTATTAATTATTTGTAGATTATTTAATTTTATTGTGTTTTGTAAATTTGTTATAATTGTTGTTTTAGGTAAAAAAAAATTAGAGATTTTATTTTTATATATAGAATATAGTTTATTCAATTGGTTTTTATATATAGAATATAATTTATTAATTATGTTGAATTAATTGAATTTATTTTGTTTTGTAAATTTGTGATTATTTGATTTTAGATAAAAATTAGTAATTTGAATATAAATAAATATAAATTATTGTTTATTTGAATTTTAATTAACTATAATAATTTATTTAAAATGATATGTGTTGTGATTATGTTGAATTAATTAGTTTTGTTAGTGTTTTGTGAATTATTATTAGGTTTTAAATATAAAATGTAATTTAATATTCTGCTAGTATCTAAAATGTTGAATATAAATTAAGTTAAACTAATTCTAAATTGAATAGATATAGATAAATTTGTGATCAAGACTAAGAGAATACAGAATGAATATGGTGAATCCTCAAATATTCCGATTCCAACATCGATCCCTAGATTAAGTAGCCATATAAGTGAGGAGAAAATTAATGATAAACTAGAGTGTCTGGGCGTTAGTTTTGATATTGTAGCTCTTGCTCAGAAAATGATTGTGACAAATTATGACACTATATTTCATTTGATATATTTGCTTATCAAGTTAGTTTTAGTCTTACTTATTACAACTGTTACTGTCAAAAGAGCTTTTTCAGCAATGAATATTATCAAGACGGATTTGCGCAATAAGACGGGAGATGATTTTCTGACCGACTGCTTGGTGTGTTATGTGGAGAGAGATATTTTTAAAAAACTGAAAATGAGGCTGTTATACACGTTTTCAAAAAAATGCAGACTTATAGGATACAATTATCATCTTTTAGTTGTAGTCAGTCTAATAGCACAAATTAATTATTGAACTACTGTAATATTAAATGTTCAATTTTATATTGAACTAGTATGTAAATTTTTTGTGTAAATTTTGACTCCCTCAATAAATTTTTGGTTCTTCCACTGAGTGTGATAAACACACTAATATATTTTGTTGATAATGAGAGGTGTGATATTGCTTTTTCTATCAATATATTGGCAAGATTTGTCCTTTTTAACTCGAAGAGATTGGAATTGCATTAAGCATATATCACATCTTCAAGGAATTATTGATTTGGATTTGTTTTATACAAGTGAATCAATACCTAATTTGGTTGATTACGTAGATGTAGAGTATTATCTAATCCATATAAAACTCAATCTCAAATGAGTTATCTAGTGACACGGGGTAATACAACTATATCTTGGCATTCTACTATAAAAACAATAGTCGTTGCTTCTTCAAATCATGCTTAGATAATGGCAATTTACGAATTAAGTGAGAATGTGTTTAGCTAAAATTAATAACTCAATATATTAAAGCAGCTTGTGATTAATCTTCTAGCAAAGAAATTCTAATAATACTACATGAAAATATAACATAGCATGCTGCTCTCTTAAAGGAATGATATATTGAAGAAGATGGAAAAAAACATATATTATCGAAAAAATTTATCACACATGATCTCCAAAAGAATGGTAAATTTAGTATTTAGAAAATTAATTCAAATAATAATTTAACATATTTATTCGTTAAAGCATTGTCTACTACAATATTTAAAAATTTGGTTCACAATATTGAAATGCGTTGTCTTAAAAATTTTAAGTAATATTGTAAATAGGGGAAGTTTAGGCCAATGCTTTTTTTCTCCAGTAAAAAATGTTATCTCATTGGAAGTTTCTCCTACAAGCTACAACCTAAGCACTGAGAATATGGTTAAATAATTTCCAACCGTACAGCATACGCTTTGAATATATGCCCTCAATTAGGGTTAATAACGGATCTTGGAGATTTCTAAACCAAACCGAATATCCGAACTGAAAAGATCTATTGACTTTTGATTTTCTCCAAATTAAATTGTACTGATTTTTATAATATGAAGTGATTCTGAAGATTAGTATCTGAACCGAATAATCAAAATAATAACTGATTTATTACTCATAATATAAAATTATATTTTATTATATTAGTTTATTACTTAACATTTAATATTATATAAAACTAAATGATAGTAATTTTCTAATTTAACTAAAAGATAAAATAAATATAAATATAATTAAAATATATATATATATATATTTTTTTAACTTATTAGCTAATAAATATTGAATTATGTGTTTTACAATATTTTTAAATTAATAAAATATAAATTAAATTTAAAACTTTAAATATTAATAAATTATTAACTAATATTTTAAATTAAATTGATATTCAGCATATTTATATAAATAATTGATACAAAATAATTCTTTATAATAATATTATTAGTTGTGAATAAAAATAATATATACAAGCATTAACAATAATTAATAATACTGATAATTAAGAAAATAAATAATTTGGGAATATATTGAAGATCAATATAAATAATATAAATACTAATTTAGATATATAAGTCTAATAAATTGTTAAAATTTTATAAGATATATTAGAGTTATTTTTCATATTATATTATGTAATATATTCACTTTGTCATTTCTGTTGCATTATATATTATGGATATTGAATTTTGAATATTTATAATGATTTTATTTTGTATGTTTTGGACTATTTTATTATATAATAATTTTAATTCATTATTAATTTAAAAATATAAAAAAATGTTAAATCTCCAAATATATGAAACTCTGAACCGAACTTCTTAGAAAAATTGGAGCAAAACAATGGAGAACTTTTTTAGTTTTGGAGCAATTCCGAAAATAATATTTTAAAAATCTCCGATATTTAGTTCGGTTCTGAAATTTTCTCAATTTTTGGATTGTTCCGAACATTGTTCACTCATATCCTCAATTATCTAGATAATAATAATAATTCTTTATTATTGGATTAAAAGTTGTACACAAACAACAATAACAAAACGAAATATGAGTATTTGAAGGGAGAGCGACCCCAGAAAATTAAAGGCTGACCCCAAAAAATTAAAGGCACAAGCAATCCACGCTGTTCAAACTCGACTTACTAGACCACTTTTTATATATATATATATAATAACAACATATTTATTTTTTTGGAATCACTTTTTTTTTTTTTTTTGCTCCTTTCAACCAACATTTATTAGCTAGCCGAGTTTGCGGTGAAATAGCTTGTAATTTTCATACATTACATGACATGAAATAAATGACTTGTTTCATACACTACATTATATGTAATGTAGGAAGAAATTGGTAGAAAGTGGCTAAAAAGATGAAACCTCCAATGAAGAGAACTGGCACAATTTCACCTGGAAAATTGGCTAAAGTTGCACAAATATAAAGTCCAATTGTCGAAGATACAGAGATGATGAGCCATGGGATGATTGGAAGTAAACGCATAACCAATGTGATGGACGCCATTGATATGAAAAACACAATTGTGTTAATCAACAAGAGAACGGAGAATAAATTGCTTCCTGAATACTTACCTAAACCTGGTAAATGAAATGCCTCAATGCGGGTTATTGCTGCAGCGAAAGCTGGAATCAGTAGATAGCAAATGTGTTTGAATTCAGAGTCGTCTGTAATAGAGTCCGGAGGAGAAGGCTTATCATCCTTATTCGGCATTTCAATTTTAATGGGAATCAAATGGTTGCCTCTTAAATCTTCGGCTTTTTCAGGAATTATTCTTTCTCCTTCTTCATTTTGTTTGTTCTTCTGCATTAGGAAGAAAAAAGAGGAAACAATATTCGCTTTGGAACAAAATTAATTTTACTTGTTTGTAATCCATCAAATTTTGAATAAACACATTAATTAATTAATGATTTTGAAATCATATTTGATTTTTTTTTTCTTTGGTATGATTGGAAGTAAACGCATGATCATTGTGATGGACTCTATTGATGTGAAAAACACAATTGTGTTAACCAACAAGAGAAGAGAAAATAAAGCAAATATGAATTTTCCTGCAGAGTAACCAAACTCAAATCTGTATTTCTTTTTCATTTCAATCTTCTTTTTCTTATATAAGCTACAATTTGATTTTCATTCACTGTAATCATTGAATCAATCGTTGTCAATATTATTTCTTGATGCTGAGTTTCTGTTCTGTTTTTTTAATTTCATTTTTCAGATTCTCCAGAGTGAGATGATGGCAACTAATTCTTCCCCATACCAGAAGAGAAGGCAAAGAACTATTCGTCCGAAGAGAGGACAGATCAAAGCTCAGATTTTTTTTGAAAACTTTACTAAAATTGTCATCTCCATGGTGTCCAAAGCAGGGGAAGTTCTTATTTTCTTCTTATGATTCTTTTGAGAATTGGGATATGCAATCTGAATTAACATGAATTTTATAACCAAACAAATTCTGAATTTTCAATGTTAACAAATAACTGATGAATATTTATCTTCATAAAAAAAAAGCAAAAGTTGTAAAAAGAAAATAGAAGAAAAGAAACAGAGAAATGATACTTGGTCATTTTCATGCCATAATAATGATTGTAGATCACCATATCCGCCGGAAATCGCACTTTTGATGTTGACAACAGCGTTTTCTGATTTTGTGGGTTTAAGATTTTTCTCCGATGACACTATAATCTTGTACATGATCCGTGGGAAGTTCATCAGCGCACCAAAACATTTTCACCCGTGAAAGAAACTTTCAAACACCAAAATATGAAGTGCTGTTATGAAGATGAACACAATTTTGTAGCTTTCTTCTTCTCTTTTTAAGTCAACGATTTATTAATTTGTATTCTTTATTCTAATTTATTCTAATTATTATTTTTTTTGTGACATTATTATATTATAATTAAACGCAGCAAACCGAGTTGAAAATCGTTTTATATATTACTGGCAGTTGTTTAATCGATTTGAAGGATTTTCTAGGAAAGTAAGTGAGAAAAATGCACATTCAAATTTCAAAGTATGTCCAGCCACTTTATTTTTGTTTATATATATTCAGACATTGACCTAAAGAACCACTATGCCATTAATCTTTTTCTTTTTTTTTTCCTTCCCTTTTTTTATCATATACATGTTCTCGAAACTTCGTGTAGTTTTTTTTTCTTTTTTCTTTCAATTTCGTTGTTCTTTTTCATTTTTTACATAATAAATATATTTAAAAAAAGAAATTCTTTTAAAATTAATAATTGTTAAACTATTCAAAAGAAATAAAAGAGAAGTACGAAAGTAATAAATGAGGAGGTTAGGGTTTTATATTGTGTTTCAAAATACAAAAGATTAAATATAACCTAAATACAATAAGACTATATATACCTAAATGAAAAAATTAAAAAAAAACTATTCTACCTTTAATAAATAATAAAATAAAATAATCTTATATTTTTTAACATTTTCCCCTCAAACTCACAATGCCGTAGCTACAAGCATCAAGAGTTTGTCGATTAGAAAACTAAAATGGGAAATGGAATGTGGCCGAAAAAATCAACAATATGCAAAGAAAAAGGAACAAAGGGTAAAGTAATGGTTCCTTACTTGAGATGATGACGAGTATGGTGATAATTAATCTCAATATGCTTAGTCTGTTCATGAAAAATTGAGTTGTGAGCAATGTAAATAAAACTCTTGTTATCACAATACATAGGAGTGGGATGAGAAAAAAACACTCGTACCTGCAAGTAACCAATGTAACCAAATAACCTCTTTGGAAGCAGATACCATACTCTAGTTGAAGATTGAGAGACAACGGATTGTCTCTTGCTCTTCTAAGAAATAAGAGAATCACCTAAGAAAATACAGAAATCAGTAACAGATTTACAATCTATGGGATCACTGTCATGATCAACAGCAGAGTATGCACACAGCTCCAAAGAAGAAGTAGATGAAAATAAAAGACTCTAAAAGATTGTACTTCGAAGATACCGCAAAATATGAAGAATAATTACCCAATGAATAGCAGTAGGTAAAGCAACAAATTGACTAACAACATGAATAACATTTGCAATATCTGAGCAAGTAGTAGTGAGATATACCAAACTCCCAACAATAGTACGGTATAAAGTAAGATCTGACAAAAGTAAACCATCAGAAGGAGAATACTTCATATTAACCTCAATGAGAGTATCAACAATATTATTATCAGTAAGTCTAGCTTGCTTAAGAATATTTGTAACATATTTTAACTGGGATAAAAGATAACCTTTAGGTAAGTAGGCTATCTCAATACCTAAGAAATGTCAAAGAGAACCCAAATCCTTCATTTCAAACTATCTAGCTAATTATGTCTTCAAAACTAGAATACCATCAATATCATCACCAATAAAAATCATATCATCAACATATAAAGACAAAATGATATGACCTATAGCAGTGCACTTAATAAAAAGAGCAGAATCATGACTACTTAAAGCAAATCCAAGGGAAGATATCACAACAAAAAATTTCCCATACCAAGCACGAGGTGCTGGTTTGAGACCATATAATATTTTTCTAAGCTTTCAAACATTCCCATAATCATGTGAAAGACCAAGAGGGAGTGTCATATAAACTTCTTCTTAAAGATCTCCATTCAAGAAGGCATTTTTAACATCAGGTTGAGAGATATGCCATTGAAAAATTGAAGCTACTGCTATAAGAGTACAAATAGTACTAGTCATTTTTGCAATTGGAGCAAATGTCTCCTCATAATCCAAACAATACTGTTGATAGTACCCTTTAGCAACCAATCTAGCATTGTATCTCTTAATAGATCCATTAGAAGTAGTCTTCATCTTCTACACCTAATGACAACCAACAACACTCTTGCCAGGAGATAGAGGAACTAAATCCCAAGTACTTATTTTATGTAAAAGTAGAGAGTTCCTCATCCATAGTTTGTTATCAACGAGGATCAAGAATTTTCTCTTTATAGGAAGAGGGCTCAGAGAGACCATGAATAGACGCCAAAAAGGATGCAAAAGATGAAGAATAACAAGAATAAGTAAAACCTGGTAACTTTGTGGACTTACGAATGCATATGGATTGACAAGGAGGTGGATCGACAGTTTCAGATGGAGCTTAAGGGACTAGAGGAGAGGGGGGAGCTTCAGCTATGTCGAAGAGTAAAGTTTTAGTACTTGCAGAATGATCAATAAAAATTGGCGGAGCATTTGAAGGGATATTGGAATTATTAGGAACCTGATATGATAAACTATCATAATCTTAAAAAAAAAAGGTTTTACACGAATAAGATCATATCCAGTCAAGTTATAAGCAGTGGATGGAATAGCAAATAAAGGTATATGCTTAAGAAAAACAACATGACGAGATACATAAGTTTTTAAGTTATTAGATCAAAACAACGATAACCCTTTTAACCTTCACCATAACTAAGAAAGACATAAATAGTTGATCAAGAAGACAACTTATTGCATTCAACATGAGGACGAAGAATGAAATGAGTACAACTAAAAACTCTAAAATAAGAATAATCAGGGGCATATCCATATGGCGAAAAAGAAATAGAATGACTTTCATTTAAAGGTAAAGCTAAAAATTTTATTAGTTTTCATCCACTACAATTAGAAATATCACAAGTTTGTAAATTTTCTAATGCACCTATGGACACCAAAAATCTCAAACGAGAAGACGATACATGACCTAGACAAGAATGCCATAAATAAAAACTAAAAGAAGGACTCAAATGAAAAGAAGACAAATCAACACTAGCAGTAGTAGCAGCAACTGACACTTTTAACTCCTCAAAATATATAATCTCCCATGTTTATGACTGGTCCCAATTAGCTTCTGAGACTACAGGTCCTGTGTGACAACCCACCTATCTTTCGGGCACCCCCTAGTCGCTGGGCCCCAGCCCAGGAACCTTCAGTGGGCTGCACAGTACTGGACTGTCCTCACGGGCCCTCCAGCAGGATTTGTTTATTTGGCTCACACTCACCTATCTTTCGGGCCACTGCCTTAGTTCTCGGCCCAACCGAGGAACCTTCAGTGAGTGCAAGTCGCCTCCCCGGATCGAACACCTAACCTCTCCCTTAAGAGAGCCAGCGAGCGCAATCCAGTACCAATTCTTCCACTTCAGAATCTAAACTTGACTTGGCCTAGAGGAACTCTCCGGTTCTGCTTTGTCACCTGCGCGATGAACCACAATCACGCTAAGCCATAGGCTTAGTGGTACAAACCACAATGATAATATGTTTCAATACAATGCCAATATCATATGTTCAAACATTATAAACAATATATAAGAATATCACATTTAAACAAAGACAAGCATGGGCCCAAAAGACACTAATATGTTATTCAAAGTTCACAGTTACTGCTTTGGTCTATAATCACAATCATCAAGCCCGTAGGCGATATATATATATATATCTCTATCCATGGATAGTGTAACAGACCCAGTCTTTTGGACCTCAACCCGGCTAAACTCGAGGAGATCCTCAACCCGGCTAGACTGTTACTGTTTTTGAGGCTTACGACCCAGTCTTTTCACCCCAAAAACATCACATTTCACATATTTCACATTTTTCAACTGGAATCGGCTTACGACCCGGTCTTTTCACCTATCCAGTGATTCATAGACATGCCGCCAAACTCAGAACTCTGAAAATTGAATAACATATTAATCACACAATTATTTCATTTATCTCTTTATCAATCTCTTTCTCAATTCATTTCTCATTTCATTTCTCATTTAATATTCCATAATCAAATAGGCAACCATGCCCCAATTATTTCATTTACATTGTCATAGCCAACCACAATGGCTTCATGTCACATCATATCTCAATTCACATTAAGGCAATTCATCATTAAAGTATTCATAATCAATTGCATTGAACATACATTTTGAATGATTATCATAGCTTTCATATTTCATATTCAATCATATCATTATATATTTAAAATCTTCAAGATACACTCCACCAAGTTCACATTATGCCAAAACATAACATTATTCATATGCATCAACAATGCAATAAGTTACTTAACACATTTAATCATATAATATATGCAATAATGTATGGTTTGTACTTACCTCAAGAGCAACTCACCTCACACCAAACTCCTCTTCCAAGGATCCTTCAACACTTGGATTATGGCAACTCAACTCTCTTCAAAATCTAAACCAAAGGTGATCATACACACTCACTTAGAGATACACATGAGATAATAAGGTTAAGAATCAACAAGGGCAAACTCTACACATGACACGCTCAATAACACGGGCATGTCCCTGACCGTGCCCTAACTCCACAACACAGAAGCTTTGACACGCTCAGAACCACGAGCGTGTCACTGGACGTGTAATACATTCTGTCTCATAGAAACATTGACACGTCCAACAACACGGACGTGTTCATGGCTGTGTCAATCCTCCCTCAACACAGTAGCTATGACACGCTCTGTGACATGGGCGTGTCACTGCTCGTGTCACCCATCCAGAAAACAGAACCATTGACACGCCTAAAGACCTGGCCATGCTCATGGGCGTGTCAGGCCAAAAATGCAAATTTCGGCAACAACAACAACATATCCAACAAACCTCTTACTTCCACCATTATCCACTTCAAACAAACTTAACTAAACACACCCAAAAACCATAACAAACTTGCAAAAACACCAAAAACAACTCAAAACATACACCAAACACAAATCATAATCATCACCACAAACCCAAAACACAACCACAACACTTTCTCTTCCAACAAACTTGCTTTTTCCTTCAATCCAACCCCACAATCCAATATCAATTGAACCAAACACTCTCAAATACATCATAATAAAAAATATTCACAAACCATCAACAATCAACCAACAAACTCAAAGACAACTTAAAAGAAAACTAAGGAATCAAGAGGAAACTTACCAAAGATGAAGAAACTCTTAAATTTCCAACTTGATCACTTGAATTTTCTTTCAATTTTGAGCTTGGAACACAAAACTCTCTCTTGCTCTCTTGTCTTAGTGGTGCCTGGCCAAGAAAGGTAAAGAAGAAGAAAATGAAGAAGAAAAGAAGCAAAGTCAAACATTTATCTCCACTCAAACCTCCTTTAAAACTCCACCAAGTATTTAATAATAAAATAATCAACTTCCTCTCTTCCACTTATTTTAATTTCCTTTTTTAATTAATTCCATTAATTATAAAAATAAATATCCTCTTCCACTCACTTATTTTCCCATTTTCCATTAATTAATTAAAATCATTTAAATCATCATCTTTTGACTTCCACATTTGACTTGTAGATGTTGTATATATCACTATATATACAACATTTACACTCTCTCTTCACTTCTTTTCTCTTTCCAATTAAACACATATATTAAATCCAAATACAACAACAATTATTCCAAAACTTTTAGGGTATACTTTGGGATATTACAATTCTCCCCCTCTAAAAAGAAATTTCATCCTCGAAATTACCTGATCTCATGTCTGAAACAATTGAGGATATTGATCTTGCATCGCTTGCTCACTCTCCCAAGTTGACTCTTCTCTACCATGATTCTTCCAAAGAACCTTCACAATTGGCACTTTCTTATGTCTCAACTCTTTCATTCCATATGTCAAAATAGCAACTGGTTCTTCTTCAAAAGTCAGCTCCGGACTCACCTCAATAGATTCAACGGACAGAACATGAGATGGGTCAGATCTGTACCTCCTCAGCATAGAAACATGGAAGACATTATGGATTCTATCCAACTCAGGTGGCAAAGCAAGACGATAAGCAACTGGTCCAACTCTTTCTAATATCTCATACGGTCCAATAAAACGAGGACTCAGCTTCCCTCTTCGACCAAATCTTAAAATCTTTTTCCACGGAGACACTTTCAAAAATATTTTATCTCCAACACAGAGGCGTTCTACATCTTCTACCATACAATGCCTCATAAGGTGCCATTTCAATACTGGATTGATGACTGTTGTTGTAAGCAAATTCCACAAGTGGCAAAAATCTGTCCCAACTTCCTGAAAAATTAATAACACAACTTCTCAACATATCCTCTATAATCTGTATTACTCTCTCTGACTACCCATCTGTCTGAGGATGAAAAGCAGTGCTAAAGTGTAATCGAGAACCCAAAGCACCATGCAAACTCTTCCAAAACCTTGAAGTAAACCGTGGATCTCGATCAAACACTAAAGAAATTGGGACTCCATGCAACTTCACTATCGCACTGATATACAGCTCAGTCAACTTTTCAAGAGAATAATCCATCCGCACTGGAAGAAAATGAGCTGTCTTTGTCAATCGATCAATAATCACCCAAATAGCATCATGCTTCTTCTGAGTCAATGGCAAACCAGACACAAAATCCATTGTTACTCTCTCCCATTTCCATTCAGGCACTGTTAAAGGTTGAAGCAACCCTGTTGGAACTTGGTGCTCAGCTTTCACCCTCTGACACATGAAACACTTGGATACAAACTCCGCTATGTCTCTCTTCATCCCTGACCACCAATAATGCTGCTTCAAATCCCGATACATTTTTGTACTCCCAGGGTGCATTGTAAAAACTGATTGATGTGCTTCCTCTAAAATAGTTCTTCTCAAACTTGCATCATCAGGAACACATAATCTATTCTTGAACCAAAGGCTACCATCACTTTTCACATGGAAATCTCGGCTTCCTCCATTTTTGCAATCTGAAACAATTTTCTGAATTTTCTCATCTGCCAATTGAGCCTCCCTTATCTGGTCCAATAACATCGGTCTCAACTGCAACTGAGCTAACAACGCACCATTATCACATGATTTAAAACTGACATGCAATGCTCTCAACTCAACAAGCAACGAGAACGAATAAACAGACAAACCTGCCAAACCCAGAAAACTTCTAACTTCAGTCACAGACTTCGGTGAACTCCAATTCAAAATAGCCTCAACTTTACTAGGATCAACTCTTATACCATCTGCTGAAACTATATGACCCAGAAAAGTCACTTGATCAAGCCAAAACTCACACTTCGACAGCTTAGCATACAATTGCTTCTCTCTCAATGTCTGCAACACAATCCGTAGATGCCTGTCATGTTCTTCTTCATTACGCGGATACACTAGAATATCATCAATGAAGATCACCACAAACTGATCTAGATAGGGTCTAAACACCCTATTCATCAAATCCATGAAAGCTACAGGTGCATTCGTCAACCCAAAAGGCATCACTAAAAACTCATAATGCCCATACCTTGTGCGAAAAGCTGTCTTGGAAACATCTTCAGCTCTGACTCTCAACTGATGGTACCCTGATCTCAAATCAATCTTGGAAAACACTGCTACTCCCTTCAATTGATCAAAGAGATCATCCATCCGAGGCAAAGGATACTTATTCTTGATAGTCACCTTGTTTAATTGCCTATAATCTATGCACAATCTCAAAGTACCATCATTTTTCTTTACAAACAAAACAGGAGCTCCCCACGGAGAAACACTAGGGCAAATAAACCCTTTATCCAACAACTCCTGCAACTGCACCTTCAACTCTCTCAACTCAGCAGTTGCCATTCGATAAGGAGTAATAGAGATGGGAGTGGTACCAGGCAACAAATCGATACCAAACTCAACCTCTCTCTCAAGGGGTAACCCTGACAACTCCTTAGGAAACACATCTGGAAATTCCGCAACTGTAGGTATACTATCAAATTGAGAACCCATTACTCTGGTATCCACAACATGGGCAAGATAAGCATCACACCATTTTCTAATCAACTTTCTAGCTACAACAGCTGACATAAACAAGGATGCAAGTTGTCTCTGCTCACTAGACACCATCACATTTCTACCATAACCGGTTCTCAAAGTAACACACTTCTTTTGACAGTCTACCACAGCTCCATGCTTAGACAGCCAATCCATGCCTAAGATCAAATCATACTCCTTAAAAGGCATTTCAATCAAATCACCCAAAAACTCCTCACCTTGCACCACAACTGCACTATCACGATGCACCTTACTCACCACAACACTATGTCCTAAAGGATTTGTCACCAACACATCAAATCCTAAAGATTCTGAATGCAACTCAGACACAGGCAAGATAGATGCACTTATGTATGAATGAGTAGATCCTGGATCAAACAAAGCAAGAATTGGAATATCAAATAAAGAAAATGTACCCGCTATAACTGCTGAAGCATCCGGCTGCCTCTGCATCACATACACTCTCTGAGAAGATCCAGCCTCATCTGGCCTACTGCCTCTGGATGAAGATCCTCCTCTCTGACTGAACCCAGGTCTACCACCTCTACTGAAACCTCTGCCCCCTCAACCACCTCTGCTGACACTGGGTCGAGAAGCTGCAGTATCAGTCTGTCTATCATCCTGTGGCTCAGGACACTCTCTAATGAAATGGTCAGGTGATCCACATCTGAAACACACAGCTGATCCACCAATCTTCCAACAAACACCCCCATGTATCCTACCACAATGGACACATGTAGGTGGAGTAGATCTCTGAACCATAGGAGTCGGAGCACTCGCTACAGAAACTGTAGGTCTCGGTTTCTGCCTCTGATATTGAACTGACCTACCAGACTGCCTCTGGCTTCTACTGACTCTTGGAATAAAACTTCCTCTACCTCTCTTCATAGATGAAGACCCTGCCTCAAACTGGGGTCTCCTAACTCTGGTCTCTTCCTCGGTAGCAGCTGCTGCTATGCCCTGTGCTCTCTCAACACTTTTGGCTGCTGCAACCAATTGAGAAAAATCCTAGTATCGAGAACCAGCAACAATGCACATAATAAAGGGCCTCAACCCCTCCTCAAACCTTCTGCACCGGTCAATCTCATCGGAAATAATCCCACCGGCATAGTGACTCAACCGGATGAACTCTATCTCATACTCTGTCACTGTCCGATTATCTTGTCTCAGATTCAGAAATTCCATCTTCTTAACATCTTTATACTCCCTCGGAGTATATTTATGCTCAAACTCCCTCAGAAAATCGTTATAAGATAATGTAGGTGGATCATCCATGGCATGAGGAACCGTCTTCCATAAATCATAAGCATCTTTCTGAAGAAGGGATCTAGCATAATCAAATTTCTCATCAGGAGTAGCTTGCAACTGGATAAATACCCTCTGCACTCTATCCAACCACTGCTCAACTACTGCAGGATCTGTAGTACCTAAGAAATCCTCAACTCCATACTTCCTCAATTTATCATAATGTCTCACCGGCACTTGAGGCTGTGGTGGCGGTGGTGGCTGCTGTACGGGAGCTCTCCTCAATAATTCTACCATATGCCGAAACCAACCCGGCAGAACCTCATCAGCAGCTGATCTCCCTGGCACAGGAACAGGGGCCTCACTAATTCTATCAACCCTATCTCCATCTCTACCCTCTTCAGGAGCTACACTCTCAGCACTACCCTCTACAGACTGACGTGACTGAGACGCCATCACTACCTATATCTGTAAACACAGCAAAATATACCTCATTAAAGATCAAAGACTGCCAATACCAAAACATGTATCTTATTCAAAAATCACATTTTAAAAATCAAAATTTTCTTTTTCTTACAATTGACCTAGGTTGAAAATCTCAAACCTAGGCTCTGATACCAAAACAATTGTAACACCCCTATACCCCGTATACGTACACACATGCTAATACGATCGTAATATACGTATATTGAATATAGAAATGCCACGGTTTACTAAACAAACGACTCACTTCTTTCTACAAAATATACATAAACTTAAACACAATAAATAAAACATTCATTTAAAACGCAGCGGAAAATATAGTTATATTTACAAATACAAATTCATCAAAAACAAATTTTACAAAATATAAAGTTTATACATATTTGGCAGTCAGTCTTTGATCTTTAAGCCCACTATCCACACTTCAGAATCTAAACTTGACTTGGCCCAGAGGAACTCTCCAGTTCTACTCTGTCACCTGCGCGATGAACCACAATCGCGCTAAGCCATAGGCTTAGTGGTACAAACCACAATGATAATATGTTTCAATGCAATGCCAATATCATATGTTCAAACATTATAAACAATATATAAGAATATCACATTTAAACAAAGACAAGCATGGGCCCAAAAGACACTAATATGTTATTCAAAGTTCAGAGTTACTGCTTTGGTCTATAATCACAATCATCAAGCCCGTAGGCGATATATATATCTTTATCCATGGATAGTGTAACAGACCCAGTCTCTTAGACCTCAACCCGGCTAAACTCGAGGAGATCCTCAACCCGGCTAAACTCGAGGAGATCCTCAACCCGGCTAGACTGTTACTGTTTTTAAGGCTTACGACCCAGTCTTTTCACCCCAAAAACATCACATTTCACATATTTCACATTTTTCAACTGGAATCGGCTTACGACCCGGTCTTTTCACCTATCCAGTGATTTATAGGCATGCCGCCAAACTCAGAACTCTGAAAATTGAATAACATATGAATCACACAATTATTTCATTTATCTCTTTATCAATCTCTTTCTCAATTCATTTCTCATTTAATATTCCATAATCAAATAGGCAACCATGCCCCAATTATTTCATTTACATTGTCATAGCCAACCACAATGGCTTCATGTCACATCATATCTCAATTCATATTAAGGCAATTCATCATTAAAGTATTCATAATCAATTGCATTGAACATACATTTTGAATGATTATCATAGCTTTCACATTTCATATTCAATCATATCATTATATATTTAAAATCTTCAAGATACACTCCACCAAGTTCACATTATGCCAAAACATAACATTATTCATATGCATCAACAATGCAATAAGTTACTTAACACATTTAATCATATAATATATGCAATAATGTATGATTTGTACTTACCTCAAGAGCAACTCACCCCACACCAAACTCCTCTTCCAAGGATCCTTCAACACTTGGATTATGGCAACTCAACTCTCTTCAAAATCTAAACCAAAGGTGATCATGCACACTCACTTAGAGATACACATGAGATAATAAGATTAAGAATCAACTAGGGCAAACTCTACACATGACATGCTCAATAACACAGGCGTGTCCCTGACCGTGCCCTAACTCCACAACACAGAAGCTTTGACACGCTTAGAACCACGGGCGTGTCACTGAACGTGTAATACATTCTGTCTCACAGAAACATTGACACGTCCAACAACACGGACGTGTTCATGGCTGTGTCAATCCTCCCTCAACACAGTAGCTATGACACGCTCTGTGACATGGGCGTGTCACTGCTCGTGTCACCATCCAGAAAATAGAACCATTGACACGCCTAAAGACCTGGCCGTGCTCATGGGCGTGTCAGGCCAAAAATGCAAATTTTGGCAACAATAACAACATATCCAACAAACATCTTACTTCCACCATTATCCACTTCAAACAAACTTAACTAAACACACCCAAAAACCATAACAAACTTGCAAAAACACCAAAAATAACTCAAAACATACACAAAACACAAATCATAATCATCACCACAAACCCAAAACACAACCACAACACTTTCTCTTCCAACAAACTTACTCTTTCCTTCAATCCAACCCCACAATCCAATATCAATTGAACCAAACACTCTCAAATACATCATAATCAAACATATTCACAAACCATCAACAATCAACCAACAAACTCAAACACAACTTAAAAGAAAACTAAGGAATCAAGAGGAAACTTACCAAAGATGAAGAAACTCTTAAATTTCCAACTTGATCACTTGAATCTTCTTTCAATTTTGAGCTTGGAACACAAAACTCTCTCTTGCTCTCTTGTCTTAGTGGTGCCCGGCCAAGAAAGGTAAAGAAGAAGAAAATGAAGAAGAAAAGAAGCAAAGTCAAACATTTATCTCCACTCAAACCTCCTTTAAAACTCCACCAAGTATTTAATAATAAAATAATCAACTTCCTCTCTTCCACTTATTTTAATTTCCTTTTTTAATTAATTCCATTAATTATAAAAATAAATATCTTCTTCCACTCACTTATTTTCCCATTTTCCATTAATTAATTAAAATCATTTAAATCATCATCTTTTGACTTCCACATTTGACTTGTAGATGTTGTATATATCACTATATATACAACATTTACACTCTCTCTTCACTTCTTTTCTCTTTCCAATTAAACACATATATTAAATCCAAATACAACAACAATTATTCCAAAACTTTTAGGGTATACTTTGGGATATTACATCCTGCACATAACAAGAAGAGGAAGAAAAGGTGACTAAACTACCAAAATCATATAATTGACCAACATAAGCAAGATTTAATGTGATTTTTGGAATATGATAAATATTAGGAAGCGATAAGTGAGATGTAATAACAAAACCAACACTTGCTAAGGGCATTAGAGTGCCATTAGCAGTCATGACAGAAATAGAAGATGAAGGAGACATAGAAGCAAAAGATGAAGAATTTGGAGACATATGATGTGAAGCACCAAAATCCAAGACCCATATATACAGATTGTGACATACCTGAAGATCTGTGAAGCAACTAACCTACAGAAGAGGAAGCAGACATAGCTTGTGGCTATAAGGAGAGAAGCTTCTGAAATTGCTTAGCCAGAGTATTAAGATGGGTGAAAGAAGGATTTGATGAAACCACTGGTGCAATATTAGACTATGGTGGTTTGTACCCTTGAGAGGTTCTGGGAGCATTAGACTGTGACTGGTGATTTGATTGATTTTGTTGTTATTTCAACTTAAGACACTAACCTTCCAATGACTTTTATGCTAGTAGTAACTGCACTCATCAAAGGCAACCTTTATGTAAGTTTTATTCTGATTATTAGAGAGTGACTTAGAAGGTACTGTTAACATAGAAAAATTAGTAGAAATAATTCCCTTTTCAGGATAAAACTTAAGGTTGATTTCTTTAGCCAATAACTCACTAACAACTACGTCAACAGAAGGAAGTGGAGTGGAGAGTGATGTAAAATTGAACCTCTAAGTCCTTTAAAATCATTGTAAAGTGCAATTAAAAACTGTACCAATAATTGCTCTTCTCTACGAGCAATATAAGCACCACATGCATTTAATTCTGTCGGTTATGTAAGAGCCAATAATTGATCCTATAGATCTATCATAGCAGAATAAACTCCTGACCACTCATATTCTTTTGCTGAAGAACTTGTATTTCATTCTCCAATTGATAATGTTGAGTGAAATTTGATTAAGTGAATAACCTTTATAGATGATCTCAAACCTGCTTTGTTGTGTCATATTTTTCCAACTATGTACCTATGGAATGCTCAACAGAATTATTAATTCAAGTAATAATTTTTGCATTGTTTGCTTCCTATATATCAATCGAATCAGTATGATTTTGATCAATATTCTTAGGTTCTATAGAGATTTCACTAACATATTCCCACATCTTTTTTCCTTAAGAAAATTTCGTACAACATAACTCTAATAAAAATAACTATTTCCATCCAACCTCACACTCATAAACTGAAGCGAATCATCTCTTTCAGTAGCCATGATTACGAAAAAGAAAATAACAAAGAAATGCACCGAAATCCAAAAGGAAGGAAAAGACAGACGAAATATCAGATTGTGGACTGAGGCGAGTTCTGCTAAAATTGTATGGTCACTTTAAAATAATCAGAACACAAAACAATTCAAAGAAACTTTGCTGCTCTGATACCATGTTAAACTATTCAAAAGAAATAAAAGAGAAGTACAAAAGTAACAAAGGAGGAGACTAGGGTTTCATAGTGTGTTTCCAAATACAAAAGATTAAGTATAACCTAAATACAAGGAGACTATATATACCTAAATAAAGAAAACTAAAAAGACTATTCTACCCTTAATAAACAATAAAATAAAATAATCTTATATTTCTTAACAATAATTACATTAAGAATTATTAATTATTATACCAAAAGTTTCCAACTACTCAGATCTTACTGATTTTAGACTAATTGTCTGATATACCATCCTTTATAAAATGATAGCCAAAAAATTTTAGCCAAGAGATTGGGAATGTGTACTAGGGATATTAGTTAACTATGTCCAATGAACTTTTATCCTCAGTAAGAAGATTGGTGAGAATGTCCTTCTAACCTAGGAGTTGCTTAGAAACTACCACAGAGTAATAGGCAAGCCCAAGTGTGATATGAAAATTGATCTCTGCTCAGTTCAATGGGATTTAATTGAAGAGATCTTACTTGGTTTGAGTTTTCCTTTAATGTTTGTTGGTTGGAGTTGGAGTGTATAAGGTTACAATATTATTCCATTCTTGTAAATGGTAATTTAAAAGGCTTCTTCCTAGGCAGAAAAGGCTAAAAACAGGGTGACCCAATGTTCCCCTTTCTCTTTGTTCTTGCAACTGAATACTTAGCTTGGATTCGTACTATCATCATTTCTGTAAGTTTCAAATATCATGTTGGCTATAAATATTTGACGATCAATCACTTAAGCTTTGTGGATAGTTTATTTTTGTTCTCTCATGGTGATGTTGAATCTATGAGGTTCCTGGCTAATGTTCTTATGAGATTTGAAGTTGTCTCTAATCTTCAAGTAAATGAATCTAAGAGCCTGGTTTTTCTGAGTGGAGTTGAGGTGAAAACTAGGAGCCATATTCAACAACTTCTCAATTTCACAAAGGATTGCATGTTACCTATCTTAGCCTTCCACTAATCTCAATAGTCTAAAAGGGAGTATTGTGAATTCCTAGTTGACAAGATCACATCCAGGATTAATTCATGGTTAGTGAAGTTTTTGTCATATGTTGGGCGTGTACAACTTGTGAGCTCTATTCTTAGAAGCCGGCAAGTCTATTAGAGTTGTACCTTCAACCTCCTAAAAGCAATGATTACTGAAATTGATAGGAGATGCCATAACTTTTTTTAGGTTGGGAATCTTGAGTAAAGCCACAAAGGGACTATTGCTGGGGTGGATGCCTGTAAGACCAAACAAGAAGGGGGATTGGGAATAAAAGATCTTAATATCTTAGAATGAAGCAGCCATGAATAAGTTCACTGCAAAGAACTCTTTATGGGCTACCTAGATGATAAGAAATAAATTGAAAAGGCTAAGTTTTGGAGTATTACAAAACCTCTAGATGCCAGTTGGACATAAAGACACTTAGTGAGATTCAGGGACAAAATCAAGCTACTATTTACTTATAAATTGGGCAAGGGTAATCTTTCACTTGGTTTGATCCTTGGAAGGGTGGGATGAGTGTAGCAGATAGACCCTATGCTAAATAGTGGAGATTGTGATATTCCTATGCAAACAAAATTAAAGAAGCAATGGTAAAATCAACAATGGAGCCTAACTAACGAGGATATTGAATTGGCTTGGCAGTACATTAAAAATTTTTGCATACAAACTGAGTGAGATGATAGTATTAAGTGGTCTTTGATAAAAAAAAAAGTGTTTGGGATTATAGTATTGAGTGAGATGATGGAATTGTTTAGGATGCTCTTAGAACCAAAGGTAGCTCTATGCCTTGGTTCAAACTAGTTTTGGGTGCTGGGAGCATACCAAGTTGCAGCTTCATTGTATGGATGACCATGAAAAGGAAGTTGGTAGTAAATGCAAGGCTATTTAGATGGAAAGTTATTGAAGATAAGCTTTGCTATCTTTTTAAAAGTCTTCTTGAAAAGATAAAGCATTTATTTTTTAATTGTCAATTCACTACCCAAACATAATGCCAATTTTCATAGAAATGTGGCTTTAATAGGAGTGGCATATCTTTGAGAAGGAAGATTAGTTTGTTTATGGGAAAACTAAAGGGAAGCGCTTGGAGGCAAAAATGAGAAGGCGTGCTTTTCTTACAATAATCTATTGGATATGGAGGGAAAGTAACCTCTTAGTTTTCCAAAATATGGCTGCTGATAGGAAAAGAGTATATGGGCATATTATTGCAACAATAAAGTTGATTAGGTAATTTGATTTTGATTTATTTCTCTGTTTAGTTGATTATATAATTTGATTATATAATGGTATAGAATTATTAAAAAAATTATTTTGAGTTATGGGCTAATCTTTGTTAAACTGGTTTTGTTGGATTTAGGGTTTTTTTATTAATTATTATGTAATTTATTACTAAATTTTATTAAATTTAGTATTTTTGGTAATTAGGCAAAATTTTCTTTTTATTTTTGTTAATTAAAATCACGGAAATTTTAATTCATTTTTTCTGTGCATATTTTTTCTTATAATTTTTTTTATTTTTTATTTTAAATTATTTGATTTAAATTGATTATTTTAGTTATTACAATTAATTTGTGGTTTTGGGAAAAATGTATATTATAAATTGAAATTTTGTTAAGATGTACATTTTCTCTTAATTGGAAACTTTCCAATTAAATTGTTAAATTTTTAAAATGAATAAACTAATTTCTTTTTTTATAATATGTAAAATTAATCTTCTGTTAATAAATTCAGCTTTTTGAGTTAATTGGAAATTTTCCAATTAATTTGTTAATTTTTAAAATATATAATTTAATGAACAGTTATAATAAGCACAAGAAAATCAAAACTAATATATATTATTGGAATTTATGTGTTAATTATTAAAATAGACAATAAACTTGATAATAATACATTTGGGACAATAGAACTTTAATATATATATATATATATTTAATAAATTTAATTATAATATTTATTACAATCTTGATATTGAATTTATTGTATTGATTATATATACATTTTTACAAAAGAATATACATCTTAATTGCAATAATAAAATTAAAACATTAAAAAGATCATTGAATAAAAAAATCATTGAATTAGGGCTTTAGCCTTTGTCCAGGTGTGGGGGCTTTAGATTTAAAGATTTCTATGAGTTTGAATAAATTTTTTATTCTTAATAAATTTTATGTTGTACACCATGTTTGCAGTTTAATTAACGAATTATTGACTTTTATTGGCTTAATATATTTGCCAATCATTCATGGTGACATCTGTCATTTTCCTATTAAACTCACCGCTTCATGTTTACATTTGTCATTTTCCACTTAAATTTCATTGTTTAGGCATGCAAAAAATGCATTGTTCTATTTTTTGTTTTTTTTTTGAAATTTATGCATTGTTCTATTTATAACAATTTTTTTGCAGATTTCCTTTTCCTTTATTATGTTTGGTAGGAATTTCAAAGCAAGCACTGTTTTTGTCAAAAAAATTTTACTTGTTAAATATTTTATTTTTTATATGCATTAATATATTTCTTTTTTTTCATGAACTACTACTGCCTTTTTAATAGTTTCCATATTTGTTGTATTAGGATTTTTTTGGACACTGGTATATTAGTACTGTAAGCTTTTTGACTAAAGAGTCATGTTAAATCGATAAAATTCACATAATTTTTTTTTTTTGTTTCCAAGCTTTCAAAATTTTTGAATCAAAAATTGCTTAAAGCAATATTTTGGACATTTTTAGACTAAATAGGTTTATAAAAAACTAATATTTTTGTTGTGACTTCCACCACATCACTATAACAATCGGCTCTCCATTCTTTAATGAAAGTGATTTTACTCTTATATATCTTTGTTGACCATGAGAATTTGATTATAACAGGAAAAATCCATCCATACTCCACAAGAGAATACATGGGCATACAATACAAGGCAGTATTATCTATTAAAACATCGATACAAGGCAATAAAAAAATCATCTTTCGAATAAAATTTTATTCAAATTCTGATAGTTAAAACACATTCTTACTCGTCCATCTTTTTGTATGGTAACCGCATGGCTAGGCACGAAAGGAATTTCACTACCTTGAGAAACGCAAAGTTGACATGTTAAAATCTTTCCCAATGCATTACATTATGAATACCTTTTTACAATAATATGAGACGTCTTTCAAGATAAACCATATAAGTTCAAGAAATGAAAGATTAGAGATTGAGCTTTAATATCTTATTTAAAAATTGTATTGTCTAATATGTCTTATAAAATTTTTTATTTTAATAAAATTTAATTAGTTTAATACATTACGAATTATAAAATTTAACTTTTTCAAAATTACTACTTTCTATGATCCATAGAATCCAAAAATAATTTTTCAAAAACTTTTTAAATTTCAATATAAAATCACATTATAGCTTGTTCCTCTGATTAGTTACTTTGATCTTTATTTACCCTCTTCAGACATACGTGTGGACACAAAGAGCATGCACGTATTATCCTATTTTGGATAGTAACCTTATTCAAGTGACGATGTGTCACTTAATCTCCATGCAAAAGGCCACCTTGTACCACGTGGATATATCATCTCTGATCATATATAGCTTCCACAAAAAATAATCATACATGCGTATAAATTCCAGAAATTAGTCTCCTTGATTCATTAATGGTAAAAAAAATTTTAAAAAAATTAAGCCAGAACTAATGTCTTCTCAATCCACCACCAAAGCGTCATCACAACCACCATGGGAAGTTCTTGTTCTTGTTGCTCATCACCTTGACCCCAAAACACTAGCAATGGCCTCATGTGTTTCAAAATCATGGTACATCTCCATGTCTTCTGATCACATATGGCAACCTCTTTCAACCACCCATTACCCTTCTCTTTCTCTTCTCAAATTCACTAACCCTTTTATCTCTTATCGCCGCCTATTTAATATGGCTTATGCCGCCGCGGCACGCCATATAAAAACCCCTAGTAAACCCAAACTGTCTTTGGAAGATCTCATATTTGTGATCAGTCTACGCAACA
Organism: Garcia nutans; assembly: GCA_947685225.1. NCBI lineage: Eukaryota > Viridiplantae > Streptophyta > Magnoliopsida > Malpighiales > Euphorbiaceae > Garcia > Garcia nutans. The sequence goes on along the minus strand of CANTUV010000024.1, from coordinate 4,461,679 downwards.
AGAATGATCATCCTATTATTAATACGGCCAAGCCGGGTGGTGAACTGAATCGCCGAAAAGAAGTATTTAGGTTTGATATTGAAATAAAATATGAGAACCCATTAACTAACCATGAGGTATTGGAAGACTTTAAAATTTCGTGGAATTTGGTGTTGAAAGGGTGGAGATCGGTTTTTACTATGATGGATTGTGAAGGGAAAGTAGTGAGGTTTGGTGAGGGTGGTGAAGGGTGGTTCTCCAAGGAGCTTCCGTCTTGGGGGTGTTGCTCGAGTGATAATGGGAGTGGGATAGTGGCAGATTTGAAATTAGGGTTTTGTAGTAGAGATCAGAATAGGAAAATTAGGGTTGAGAAAGTGAGTGTTGGTATTTTAAGTATAGTTAATTGGAGATATGTTACTGTTGTCAATGGTCTTAGGTACTTGCAGCATTTTCTTTTACCATGAATTAATGTATATATGGCTTAATATTATGATTAAAAAATAAAATTTTTATTTTTTATTATTTTACCCATTTTAATTTTTTTATAAAAAAAAAATGGTTTGCTAGCTCTCTACTTTTGCTGCTTTAATCCACAATGCAGGGATCTGATTTTGTTGCTGTACGCAGCTTTGTTTTTTGTAGTTGAAATAAAATGTCTGAAAACAGAGTTTTTGGGTTTACTTGTTTCTGTGGCTACTTTTGTGTGTGTGTAGATCTTTTATTAGCTATGGACAACTAGTGTATATGTTGAGTTGTCCTTTGGTGTATTTTGGTTTTAGCGCAAAGCATTCATATACAATGTACAGGGAACTTTGTATGTAATTTTTTCATATTATCAATAAAATACTTTATTGATAAAAAAAATCAAATTTATGAATATAAATGTAGGAGGGAGAGAGATTAGAAATACCATAAATTTTAATCTTAATTAATTTATCATAATAAATGCTAACATTGCGGTGATATATTGTTACATTATAATGGGAAAAAAAAAAGAAAAATAGTATTTATTGATATTTATTAAAAGAAAAAAAGAATAATATATTTTTATGATTTTATTTATAAAAATTGATGACTTAAAACATAATAAATTTATAAGAATAATAAATAATTATTTATTCATATAAAATATTATTTAAAATTTATTAAAATAAAATAAAAGGATACATAATTTTGTAATATTTCTAAAAAAGATAAGTAATATAGAAAGATAAAAAAATTTTAAAGAATGTATATATAATATTAAAATATCATGTATTGTAATCATTTATCTTAAAATTTATTAATTGAAATGATTAATATATGAATATAATATGTATTTAATAAATTTAATTAATTATTAATAAAAATTATTATTAATTGAAATTATTAATATATAAATATTAAATATTGTAAATCTAATAAAATTTTAATTATTAATAAATTTTTATAGTTATAAAAGAATGATATATTCACTCATCGTATGTATAAAAAAGAAAAAAATATTTATTGGTATTTATTAAAAGAAAAAAGTAATATATTTTGTGACTTTATTTATGAAAATTGACAATTCAAAATTCAATAGATTTAGGAAGACAAATAAATGACTATGTTAAATACCATATGGAATTAATTAAAATAAAAAATGAATGTAAAATATTTCTGCAGGTTTGTACAAACTAGAAATCTAAAGGCGAAATATATATAGTCCTCGAAACTTATAATATTTAGTCACTTTACTTATAAATTTTCATTTTAACTATTTTCTTCTTTATTATTTATCTATTATATACTAATAGACAACTATATTAACGAATGTTTATTACTTTATTTTTTATATTTATATATTTTATACCAAATAGATGCTTTAGTGACTCATCGTTATTCGATGTGACTCAGCATCTGCGAGTTTGTATTTATAGATTAAGAAAAATATGAGTTTATGGAGCTATATGGTTAACCTGAAAGTTTAAGGGATAAAATAATAACTAAATGTTAGAAATTATGGGGCTGTATATGTATTTATCCAAATCTAAAAGATAAGTAAACATAAAAAGACAAGAAATGAGAAAAATTTATGCATATACTAAAATGTCATGTTTCAGGATGTCAAAATGAGTAGATAGATTATGTTTGTATCATGTTAACCCACTCTAATAAAATAATTAAAGACAACATAATACGATCAATTTATTAATTGTATTAATATGAACATGACATGAAACTAGACAGATTATACAAATGCAATATGTATAATATGATTACTTAAATTGATTATATCCAGGTCAAATAATTCTATATAATCGTTTAACTCATGTAATATTTATAATCTAAAATATTTTTATATTTTAAATAATCAATTGAAAATTTTTCTTATAATAAAATTATGGTGAAAATAATTTTAAAATGTAAATGTATTAAAAAAAATTCTTAAAAATACACAAAAATTAAAAGTGATAGTTAAATATGTAATAAATGATAAGTGTATATTATATTTTAATATTAGAACTTAGTAATAAAGAAAAAAAGTTAAAAAAAAAAGATAATGTATAGTTGTTAATACAAATTTTGCGATTAAATTTTTTAAAAATTTATTTTATTTTTTATTTTATATTTTCTTTTCTTTTTTTATAAATTCTATTCTAAATTCTAAATTAAAAAATATATTTGATAAAAAATATAAAAGATTATAGATTATTTAAATCATAAAAATCATTTAATTTTGTAACATTTGATTTAGAAATGATTTCTAAAAATTTTAAAAATAATAAATTTAAATTAATTAATTAATAAAAATAATTTAGTAATTAGATTAAATTAATAAATTTTTAATAAGAATAATTACAAATTTAAATAAACTATTTTTAAATAAAATAATAATATATTATATAATAAGATAATAAGATATATAAGATTTTTTATTTTGTTAGAGCAGATAATAATAAAATAATATAATTTTGAGTTATATCAAAATTGCATTAATATAGTTAAACAAATTATAACATATTCGCATATCAACCCGTTATACGACTTGTTTAACGCCGTGTCATAAATGAGTCGACTTATTTTTAATACTAATCTGTTAAAAGTCAATCATAATCCGTTAATTTTTCATGTAATTTTTTTCATAGTTATTTGTTTCAAAATTTGATAATTGAAAATTATTAACTTATAAATATAAAATGTCATATATTCAATAAATTTAATAAATTATTAATAAAAATTTATTTTTGTTTTCATGCATGGCTTATAGCTGAAATTTTTTTTATATTTCATAATATATGAATATCAAAAGTTTAATAAATTTTTAATAAATTTTTAACTGAAACTATTAATATATAAAGACAAAAGTTATATATTTAATAAATTATTAATAAATTAATAATTATTGATAATTAATAATAATAATAAATTTTTTAACTAAAAATATTAATATATATAAAAACAAAACATCATATATTTATAAATTAATAAAATATTAATATAAAATTTCTTATATATAATAAATTTATTGGCTAAAATAAAAATGAAAAAAAATATAGGTTGTCATAATATATATATATAATGCAAACATGTGTTAGTTATTTACTCATTTCTTTAGATTTATTTACTCCTTTCTTTAGATTGTTTATATTTTTCATAATTTATTAATTGAAACTATATATATATATATATTGGTTGAAATTTCAGTTTTATTTTTCATAATTATAATAATTATTATAATCACATTATATTCAAATTTTATGAACTAAAACTATTGATATATATGTTGATTAGTTGATACAAATTATTGAAAATAAGCAGTTTAAAAATTTATATTTATAGTGGGATAATATCTTTAATTTTAATAGCTATTCCTAATATTTTTTAACATAATAAAAGATCATATATGTGCATCACATTCACATGTGACTAAGACTATATATATAGGAAATTTCACAAATTACCTCTCTTTTAGTTTTACTTTTCAAATATATATTTGGTTTTATAATTTTTTCAGTTATAACTATTTTTTTCATTTTTGTTTTCCTATAATTGTTTCCATGTTTATGCCATTTTATCATTTTTCGTTATGTTCTATCAGAATAAATTTCACTGGTAGTCCCTTAGAAATACACAATATATATTTTTATCATTTATTTTTAAATCATCTCATAATTCTCCTTAAAATTTATCTCAATTTTTATTGTCGTCCTTCTGTTCATTTTTTTATTCAAATATTTAACGGAGCTGATGTGACATTTGATGTGGTGTCACGTAATATGTCACGTCATATTATGAGTTGATGTAGCGTCATATCAACCGCCACATTAACTTATTCAAAATTGTTTAAAAATTTTAATATAGAGATACAATGTTGATATTTAAACCCACTCAACATTTCCAGTGCTAAAAGTAGTATGACTTACCATTTTGGCTATACTCTATCACATGTAATCTTTATTACTTTATTTATATTTAAACATGTAATCTCTATATTAAAAAATTATAAATTATAAAATAATTTTATTTAATAATTAAATAAAATTTATTAATTTAAATATTTATTATTAAATATTAAATATTTTCTGAAGAAATTATTTATTATTAAAATTAATTGAACAAAATAAGTTAAATAATTTAAAAACTAAATCACATTTTTATTTAAATAATTTCATTTATCATATATTAAAAAATATTTTATTTAATAATTAAATAAAATTTATTAAGAGACTCAATTAATTAGCAAATCCATACGTAAATTAATTAAGAGACTCAATTTTTAAATTTTTTTTTTATAAAATAGATTATATTTGCAAGTAATCTAATTAATTCTTTTCATTTTTTATATTTGAATAATTTCTGATGATTATTATTTTAATTTTAATCATTATTTAAATAAATTATTTAAATAAAAATATGATTCAGTTTTAAAATTATTTAAAATATTTTGTTCAATTAAGTTTAATAATAAATAATTCCTTCAAAAAAAATGTTTAATAATTAATATTAAATATTTAAATATTTAAATTTTATTTATTATTAAATTTTATTTAATTATTAAATAAAATTATTTTGTAATTTATAATTTTTCAAAACTGTATAGTTTAAATATAAATAAAGTAATAAGAATAACATGTGATAGAGTATAGTCAAAATGGTAAGTCATATGTTTTTAGAAATTTTAAGCAATTTTGAATAAGCTGACGTGGTGGTTGACATTTCAAAATTAGAATTTTTAAACAATTTTGAATAAGCTGATGTGGCAGTTGCAATAACGCCACATCAGTTCCGTTAAATATTTAGATAAAAATGGATAGAAGAACAACAATGGAAACTAGGGTAAATTTTAAGGATGATTATGGGACGATTTACAAATAAAGGATGAAAATATGCATTAGTATATTTCTAAAGGACTACCAGTGAAATTTACCATGTTCTATCAATTTCTCATTTCCTCTACTTTCTAGTCGATTTTGTTTCTCTATTTTTAAGATTTTAGTTTTCTTATTTATTTTTATTTGTTTTTCTCTTTCCTATTTGTTGGTGTTTGGGTTATTTTTCTTTTTAATTGATTTGCTTTTGAAGTAACAATTATAAGTTTTTTTTTGTATTTTATTATTAATTTCATTATATATTTTATTAAAATTGATGAAGTTTTTGAGCAAAAGGTACTAACCGAGTTATATTTAGCGCATTAGATTAAATTTTGTCTTGTTAATTTTAATTTCATTTTGTTTGTTTTTTAATTGTAATGTTAAGAGTTTTTTTTATTCTTCAACTATAATGTATTTTATATATTCAATAAAATGTTTCAAAGAAATTTTTTTCTTTATAATTTTTTTTTATTTTTTCTTTCTCAATTTGTATTTCATGAAATGAGTATATTACCTTTTTTTTGAATTTTATTTGTGATGTATGATTATTGTATATGCTAAACAATATTTAGGCAACATTTATATAATATTTACATGATAATTAAAATATGTACAATGTAATTAAGAACATATAAAATGTTATAACTCAACATATACATAATATTTACATGACATTTACATTATTTTTATATTATATCTAAGAACATATAAAAGCTGGAATACAATATACATAAAATATCTACATAATATTTATACGATAATTAATATACATTATAATTAAAAACGTATAAATATTGTAATTCAACATATACACAATATCTATATAATATTTACACTATACTTAAGAATATATAAATGTTGTGAAATAAACATGACATTTAAGCTATACTTAAGAACATGTAAAATGCTATAATATAATATATGAGCAATATCTATACAACATTTACACATTAATTAAGAACTTATAAAGGCTATAACTCAATATAAATGCAACATTTACACAACATCTACATAATATCTACATAACATATTCAAAATCTTTTAAACAACAAACTATCACAACCACAAACACTTGTATAAAATAAATCATAATAGACTTAGCAATTTATTTATGTATAAGATAATTATAAATAAATTATCTTTTAAATATAGTTATGAAATAAACAAATCCACATCTCAAATAATTCACATACAATGATAAAGCAATTATAATAATAAAGGATTCATATATATGCATTATTATAGTTTCTAATTTCACATTATTGTTTTTAAAATTTAATAAATTTATTAATGTATGATGAATTTTACATAGGCCTAACATCTATATGCTTTTTGAATTTATGTTATTTATTATTGTAATTAGTTATGATTAATGGATTTTTATAATTATTTATGTTGTTTGAATTATTTAAATTTATTAAGTGCATTATGAACTTTCATGGGCCTTATTATATATGTTTTTTCTTTTAATTTATTTTATTTATACCAAATACATATATAGACCCCTGAAAATTATATATTTAATCAGTTTGTCTATTAAATTTTTAATTTAACTATATAGCTCTCTGAACTCACATTTTTTCTAAGTTATAAACACAAACTCATTTAGTCATGCCGACTCATATTGAGTCATATTTTTATTAACTTATAAAAATATTATTTTATCTCTCTATGTCTCTTTCCATTTAAAATCTAATCTCTAAAATTCAACATATACCAATACAAATACATAATATAGTCATCACATTAAAAATTATTATATAATATTCAATACTAAAAATACACTATACATAACAAAAATAATAATAAAACATCTACACAATAGACATAAAACTTATACACAATATTAAAAGAGGATTATATTTCTTACTAATTATAATTCAACATATATCAATATTAATACATAATATGTACCGCATTAAAAATATTATATGATTTAGAAGTTGAAATACATAATAGAAAATAAAAAAATCTATACAACTTATATGAAACATCAAAAAGGATTATGTTGCATGAATGTTGTGTATATCATGTATATATTGAGCATATGCTATGAATACATCTGTGTATATTGTGTACAGACTAAGAAAATTAAATACATACGTTGAAATGAAAAAATTAACCCAAACCCACATTAAATACGCACATAAAATACAAATTGAAAATAAATAAATAAATAAACTGTAAGAATTTTAATGTGGAAAAATAACATAATGCCTTATTTAATTGAACTCAAGGCATCTTAAGAAAATAATGAATTAATTGACGTACCGTTCAAAGATGAAGTAGTCAATGATGAATTAAAGTGCCCATTTGATTGAAACCTTTAATTTTAAACATTTTTCTTCTCTTTATCTAACTATTATACACAGATATTGATATTTTTAATTGATCGAATATACATATTGTTAAAGGAGTTTTATGTGCTCTTTTATAGATGAGAGAAGAGGGCTAGCAATCGTTTAGCAAAAACTGAACGTGATAACCATTATCTATTATTTTAAATATTACCCACTCCATCAAGGCATTATCTTATTTTAATAATAATTATTTGTAACTTAATGAATAGTTTAGTTGGCTACAACTATTATAAGTGGATAAGTTTACGAAAACTAAAACACTAGATTAGTGGGTCATTCACTTAATTTACGTAAAATTAACATTCTCCCATTTGGTTCACAAAACCGATTATGAAAACTATGATATATAATATATACATTTTATATCAAAATATATTTATTGAACTTAATAGAAGAATTTGACACGTGATCATGAATTTTTTATAAAATTAGCCAACAAACCCAAAGTGCTATACTATAATACTGAAATAAGCTTAAAATATAAATGCAAGTCATAGCGGTCACATGATTTCAATATTATATTTCTTTCTATGTACTATACATCAATAACCCTTGCAAACTCAGTTCATCAAGCCAAAACAGCCCACATAATTTATCTTGTCAAGACATTTCCTGTTGATCAAATAGCAAAATGTGCATCCATAATTAAAAAACATGAAAGAACAGAAACATACTTTAATGCGCAAAAATGTCAATTATATAACCACTAAAATATCTATTATCATAGATATTATGGATTACTCAAAAGACTCATCCTTATAACATGTTCCAAGTATGTCTTTGGAGGCAATCTCTTAGTCAATGGATCAGCAACCATAAGTACGGTACTAATATTTTCAATTGACACTTGTTGTTTCTGGACTCTCTCTAACAACGAAGTACTTTAAGTCCATGTGTTTCGATCCACTGGAGTATTTTTCATTTTTAGAAAAGAAAATAGCTGTGATGTTATCACAATATATTCTCAATGGCTTGGCAATAGAGTCAACAACACCAAGCCCTGAGATGAAATTCTGTAATCATAAAGCATGATTTGAGGCTTTAAAACAAGCAACAAATTCAGCATCCATCGTGGATGAGGTAGTAATTAACTGTTTTACACTCTTCTACGAGATTGCCCCATTAGCTAGTATAAAGACAAAATCTAAAGTTGACTTTAAGCTATCAAGGCAACCACCATAATCTGAATCTGAGTACTCAATCACTTCTAATTATTCTGATCTTTTATATGCTAGCATATAATCCTTTGTCTCTTGTAAGTATCTCATAACCTTCTTTGCAACCATCCAGTGTTCAAATCCTGGATCACTTTGGTATCTTCCCAACATACCAATAGCATAGTTGATATCTGGTTTAGTGCAGTTTTGAGCATACATCAAACTCCTTACAGTTGATGCATAAAAAATTTTCTTCATTTGCTCCCTTTCAAAGTTAGTCTTTGGACACTGTCGATTACTTTATTTGTCACCTTTTAAAATGGGTGCAACACCTACTAAACATGACTGTATATTAAATCTCTCTAAGACTCGATTAATATACCCTTTCTGAGACAAACTTAGCAGTCCTTAAGATCTATCCCTGAAGATGTCTATGCCAATAACATAGGTTGCTTCACCCATATCAACCATCTGAAAGTTTTTAGAGAGATATTCCTTAGTTTCACATAATAAAACTAAGATCACTACTAGCTAGCAAAATATTATCCACATACAGTATCAGAAATATAAACTTGCTTCCACTAACTTTCAAATAAATACACTGATCAACAATGTTTTCTTTAAATCTAAAAGATGTGATGGTATCATTAAACTTAATATACCATTGCCTAGAAGCTTGTTTAAGACCATAAATGGATTTCTTTAATTTGCAAAGTAGGTGTTCCTTTCCTTTTTTTGCGAACCCTTCAGGTTGTTCCATGTAGATATCTTCATCCAAATTTCCATTTAAAAATGCAGTTTTCACATCTATTTGATATAACACTAGATCAAAATGAGCTACAAGTGCCATGATGATTCTATTCGAATCCTTTTTAGAAACTGGAGAGAAAGTATCTCTGTAATTTGTCCCCTCCTTCTGAGTGAAACCTTTGGCCAGAAGTCTAACTTCAAATAGTTTAATATTGCCTTTGGCATCGCGCTTGGTCTTAAAGACCCATTTACAACCAACGAGTTTACAATTATCAGGCAAATCAACAAGATTCCAGACAATATTATGGTCCATAGATTTTAACTCTTCCTTCATAGCTTCTATCCATTTATTAGAATCATCACTTTCCATGGCCTGTGAAAATGAAAGCGGATCTTTTCTTATCCTTATATCAAAATTATATTCTTGTAGATACACCACATAATCATCTAAAATTGCATATTTTCTTTCAATTTCAAATGTTCTTAAAGGAGCCAATTGCGATGGTTCCATAATATTTTCAATGGCAATAGTTTCTTGAGGTAATGAACTTTCTCCATTATTTTGGTCGTTTTCCTCAACTTGATAAATAGGTCGAGGAGCAACATTTTCTTGAGATAAAAGGACTAATGAGATATCCACTTTTATTTCCTCAATATCTACCTTTCTTGGTTCATTACTCCCACTAATTTTGCTATTCTCTAAGAATCTAGTATTGTCGGTTTCAACTATTCTCATACTGTGGTTAGGAAAGTAAAATCTATACCCTTTTGGTTTATCTGGATAACCAATAAAATATTCAGAAATAGTTCTTGAATCTAAATTTTTCTCATGTGGCTTGAAGATTCTTGCCTCCGCTGTATAACCCTATGTATGTATATGTCTCAAACTAGGTTTTCTACTAGTCCATAACTCGAAAGGAACCGCTTTACTAGGAACTCTATTCTGAATATACATTGTGGTCTTTAAAGCTTCACCCCATAAGAAAATAGGTACAATATAGTAACTTATCATACTCCTAACCATTTTTATTAATGTGCGATTACGTCTTTCAACAACACCATTCTATTGTGGCATACCCGACATTGTGTATTGAGCACAAATGCCATGCTTTTCAAGGAATTTGGCAAAAGAACTAGGATTTTATCCTAATTCATCATATCTACCATAGTATTCACCACCTTGATCTGATCTCACAATTTTAACATTTCTATCTAATTGTCTCTCAACCTCTGTAATATACATCTCAAAGATGTCAATGGCTTGAGACTTTTCATGCATTAGATATACATAACCATATTGAGACACATCATCTATAAAGGTGATAAAATATTTCTCTCTTGTAAAATAAGGAATGGAGAGTGGTCTACAAATATCTGTATGAATTATCTCAAGAAGCTCATTACTTCTTGTGGCACCTTTCTTTGTATGTTTGGTTTGCTTTCCTTTTATACAATCTATACATACTTGGAAATTAGTGAAGTCAAGATTTTGTAAAATTTCATCCTTCACTAATCTCTCTATTCTTTCCCTCTTAGTCCTTAGCTCTACAAGAATGGACAATTTTCATTAATTAAGCCACATTTTGAACTAACATTTGAATGCAATGTAACTAAAGCTTATGCAAATTCATGATTCAGACAAATTTTATATAAATCATCATATAAATTACCCGAACCAATTGTCATTCAATTAAACATCAAACTTAGTTTTCCACAACCAAAATAAACTGAATATCCAAAAACATCTAATTTGGATAAAGAAATTAGATTCCTAGAAATCGAAGGTGCATAAAAAGTGTTTAAAAGATCCATCTGATCACCAGTCTCTAAAAGCAAGCGATAGGTACCAACTGTAATAATTAAAATTTTAAATACTAAAATTTTAATTTAATATTGATAATTGATAGTAAATAACGATAAAAGTGGCATGGATAATTTACTGAAAAAATTATTTTTACGATTTTGTGGGACTAAAAATGAAATTAAAATCAAAGGATAGGAAAGATGGTGCGCCATATCTAAGATGAGAGTGGGCACACTAGATTAAACTATATATATAAGTGGACATGTGTGTGTATGTGTAGAACTTTCTCCTTTCTTCTTTCATCATCATTCACACCTATTATCACCATCACCAACAAAACTCCTCCTTTCTCCTTCTTTTCAAAAATTCAGCTAAAATTTAAAAGAAAATCATATCTAGCTATAAGTCTTTAAGAGAATAAGCTAAAAAAGGTGAAATTATCAACAAGTGATCAAAGAAGAAGAGGGATTTTGAAAGAGGTATGTGCTTATTTATTTTAATTTGCAACTATTTAAATTTCTATGAATTTTATTGTTTGAATTGGTTGATTGAGTTATCTTTAATGAGTTATTACTGAAAAACATTTGATATAAACTCTTTTTATGTCAAAGAAACTAGTTTTTTATTCTTTTTTTTACCATGGATTTAGATATATTGTGTTTAAGTGGTTGAGCGTGCGAAATACAAAATTTTGCCTGATACAGCCAGTGACATGGCCATGTCACTGGGTGTGTCAATGATTTTGTGTTTCAACATTGATAACACGACCAGTAACATGCCCGTATCATTAGGCGTGTCATAGCTACTATGGTGAAAGATAAATGACACGTCCATATCTCTGGGCATATCATAGCTACTATAATACAATTTAATTGATACAGCCAGTGACACGGTCATATCTCCGAACGTGTCATAGTTAATGTAATGCAAGTTAAATGACACAACTAGTGACACGTCCATATCTTTGGGCGTGTCAAAGCTTCTGTAAGAATGAAAAAATGACACGGTCATTGACACGTCCATGTCATTGGGCGTGTCACTTAAAGAAATTGCCTAAAATAACTCTTTTCTTTGTCTTTCATCTGTAATTCCAGCCTAAAAGATTATAAGACCTCAAAGTGTAAAGAATTTTTAAAATCAACCCTAACAAGTCCTGTAACAAAATTTATTTTAAATATATGATAAATATGTGTGATATCAAATGTTGATCAAAGAATTATTCCATTGAAGTGCTATACATAATTTAATGTTAGTTAAAAATTAATGAATTACCCAAATCATACTGATTTTAGATCTAACTTGGGATTGAATGGCTAGCAGTGATCCGTTATCCAAATCTAGGATCTGAGTTCAGTGTGTATGGACATAATTAAAGAAGTTATCTACGTTGAAAATAATGTGTTATATGGCTATTGCTAAATTAACCGATTCTGAATTTAATCATGCTAGTACTTCAAGTTTCAATGAATTTATTAATTTCTTTATTTAACATTCTAAAAGTAATAATTTCCATTGTTTCTAAATTATTTTATGTATAGTACTCTTTTCTTTAAATTTTCTTGCATATTGTAAATATAAAAGCACCAATAAACTTTGCTTAGCGTGTTAGAATTATTTTCTGACTCACAGATCAAACAAGAAGAGTTGAGACTGCAGAGTGAGAGATATACATTCTTAGTCAACTGCATCATAAAGATTCAAAGAATAATATTGTAAATATTGTATTATGTATAGTTCACATGGCAATACTTTATAATTTTGTATGACAGTTGTATAAGTTTAAAAGTAGTAAGAGAATTATAATAATGTTTACAATGTAAATTAACAATATGAGTTCTTATAAATTAAACAGATATATATGTAATGTACGCTTGGTCACAGTATTTCTTTTGAAAGTTTAATAATTGCGTTAATATATAAAAGCATTACTATATTATGTATATAGGCAAGTGTGAGTATTTAGGTGACATCACTTATGTAGTTAAGTGTATAGACTATGTAGGGGGTTTTACACTTAGTGGTATCAGAATAGGTTTAGGCGGTATTAAGTTTGTGGGTTAAAAGAAAAGAGAAGTATAACTGTCATTGCTATGTGAACTATATAATTGAATAAATGTTTGATGCAATTGATTTTTAATGTTTAAAGGTATAAGATGGCCTTTGAATCTCATCAAAGTACGGAGGACAAGCTGCATCCTCACACAGCCAAGCTAGTGTGGGGAATCAGCAGCCATCGAAACCTTTTGCAGAATAAATTTCCTTAGATCCTCAATTTGTGAGAAATATGGGGGAAGTTCTCAGGAAAAGTGTAGGAGTTTCTCCTCTTGCACAACCTCCACCGCCAGTGCCTCAAAGATCTCTATTGGAGAGAATTTGGAAATTGGGAGCATAAGATTTTAATGCTCATGATACTGATGAGTCTTTAGTAGCAGAGTATTGGATAGAAAAGATTGTGAGAGTCTTTGATTTTCTGCATTGCACTGATGAGAAAAGATTGGAGTATATAGTTTCCTTATTGCAAGAACAAGCTTATGCCTGGTGGGATACAAAGCAGAAAGGTGTACCCACAGGTAAACTCATTTGGGTATTTTTCTAATAAGAATGTAAAAATATATATATTAGTAAGATTTATTTAGAGAATAAGTGTCGGGAGTTTTTATATCTTAAGCAAAGGTAGTCATCTGTGTCTGAATATGAGAGGAAGTTTGTTTGCCTCAGCAAATATTTTTCATAGTTAGTTGCATCTGAGGAAGAGAAGTGCAAGCGGTTTGAACAGGGCTTGAACAGTCATATCCAGGTGTATTTAGTAGCGATGACGATTAAAGAGTTTTCTTCTCTTGTTAATGCGACAGTTGCCATAGAAAATGAGATTAAACAAGAGCAGAGAAGAAGACAACAATCAAAGAAGGGATTTTCTAGTGAACAACAACAAGGTAGTCAGAAAAGACAGAGAAATATTCAAGCCCAAACTCAGGGGTCTGGTAGAGGAAATGGAGCTAGTTTTCAAAGGTCTAGAGGTGGTAGGTTTGGAGTGGCTACAGGCTCATCTTTAAGGGTTATTACTACACCTTGTCAACATTATGGTAAGGGTCATATAAGTGAAGATTGCTGGTATCAAAAAGTGACTTGTTTGAAATGTGGTTCTTTGGAGCATAAAATTAGATATTGTCCAATAATAAAAGAACTAAAAGTTGTTGAAGGACAAAGTTCTGTACAGAGGTCTCATTCATGCCGTAGGACAGGTAGAGGTAATAGACCTAGTGTTAGTTAGCAGAGAGGATCTAAAACAGTGGATAGACCTCAGACTCAAGGCAGTGCTCCAGCTAGGGCTTATGCCATGAAAGCTGTGGAGGACCAGGATGCTCATGATGTTGTGGTTGGTAAATTTTCTTTACTTGGTCTTGATGTATATGCATTATTAGATCCTGGTTCTATACATTCTTATATTTATACAACTATAGCTTCATGGCAGAGAATGTGTGCTGATAAACTTGATTATGAAATAGAAGTTACTAATCCCTTAGGCTATAGTGTGAAGGTAAACAAAATATATCAAAATTGTCCACTTAAAGCTTATGATGTGGAACTTCCTGATGATTTGATTGAACTTCCATTCCATGACTTTGATGTAATATTAGGAATGGATTGGTTGTCCTGACATCAAGTAGTTATGGACTGCTATAGTAAACTTGTATCTTTTAAGATTCCAGTTTATAATTCGAGGAGAAATAAATTTACCCTTCTAGTTTGATTTCTGAAGGTAAAGCTAGAAGGTTGATTAGGAAGAGGTGTGAAGCTTACCTTGCTTATATTAATGATACACGACATTCAAGTAAGGCTTTGGGAGACATACCTACAGCGAGTGAGTTTTCGGATGTTTCTCCTAAGGAATTACCTGGAATACCACCAGAGAGGGAAGTAGAATTTGTTATTGATCTAGTTTTAGGAATGGCACCAATTTCTATTCCACCTTATAAAATGGCACCTTTGGAGTTAAAAGAGTTAACAGTGCAACTTCAGGAATTACTTGATAAGGGCTTTATTAGACCTAGTGTATCACCCTAGGGTGCACCGGTTTTATTTAAGAAGAAGAAAGATGGTACCTTAAGATTGTGTATAGATTATTGATAGTTGAATAAAATGACTATTAAGAATAAGTATCCATTACCTAGGATTGATGACTTGTTTGATCAGTTGAGGGAAGCGGGTATTTTCTCTAAGATTGATCTTAAATCGGGTTATTATCATATAAAAATTTAAAAAGTAGATATTCAAAAGACAACTTTCAGAACCCAATATGGACATTATGAATTTTTGGTTATACCCTTTGGTTTAACTAATGCTCCAGTAGCTTTTATGGATTTGATGAATCAAGTATTCAAACTCTATTTAGACCAGTTTGTCGTTGTTTTCATTAATGACATATTGGTTTATTCCATGAATAAAGCGGATCATGATAAGCATTTAAGAATTATACTACAAACACTAAGAGAGAATTAATTGTATGCTAAATTATCAAAATGTGATTTTTAGTTGATGAAAATGGCATTTTTGGGTCATGTAATATCGCTAATAATATTTGCGTGGATCTTAGTAAAATTGAGACTATTTTGAATTGGCAACCACCAAAGAATATAACAGAAGTTCAAAGTTTCATTGGGTTAGCTGGTTACTATAGAAGATTTGTACTAGAATTTTTGAAGATAACACTTCCTTTAACTAAGCTCCTTAGAAAAGAAACTAAATTTGAGTGAAATACCCAATGTTAAGCTAGTTTTAAACAATTGAAGGCTATGTTGACTGAAGCGCCTGTATTGACAAAACCGACCCTAGATAAAGACTATGTAATCTATAGTGATGCTTCTCATCAAGGACTCGATTGTGTATTGATGCAAAAGGGTCAAGGTAATTGCTTATGCTTCTAGGCAATTAAAATCTCATGAATTGAATTACCCTACACATGATTTAGAGTTAGCTGTTATTATATTTGCTCTTAAGATCTGGCGACATTACTTGTATAGTGAAAGGTGCTATATTTTCACTGACCATAAAAGTTTGAAATATTTGCCAACACAAAAAGAACTAAACTTAAGGCAAAGATTATGATTGTATCATCGACTATCATCCTGAAAAAGCAAACATGGTAGCCGATGCTTTAAGTCGAAAGACTTTAGCAGGTATATTGTATATAGAATATTATAATACTATATGTATATATAAATTAAATAAACTAAATGGTATAATGTGTCATGTTAGTAGAATTAAGGGTTGAACCAACCGTAAAGCAAAAAGTGATAGAAGCTCAGAAATAAAATCAAAAGCTATTAGAAATTTTGAAACAAGTGCATAAAGGTGAAAAGCCAGATTATGTTGTGTTAGAAGATGGTGAATTGTATTATAGAGGTCGATTGTGTATACCTGATGTGAAGGAATTAAAGGAGTATATACTTGGTGAAGGTCATACTAATAAGGATATTGTACATCCCAGAAGCAATAAGATGTATCAAAATTTAGAGTCTCATTATTGGTGGCCTAGTATGAAGAGAGATATTACTAAATATGTGACTCGGTGTTTAGTGTGTCAACAAGCCAAAGAAGAACATTAAGTTCTATCGGGTCTTTTGCAACCTATATCAATACCAAAATGAAAGTGGGATAGAATCACCATAGATTTTGTGACTAGTCTTCTGAACACTCAAAAGAAGCATGATACAATTTGGGTAATTGTTGATTGATTAACCAAATGAGCTCATTTCCTTCCCATTTGAGTTGATTATTCAATGGATAAACTTGTTGAATTGTATATTAATAAGATAGTTAGGCTTCATGAAGTGCCAATGTCTATAATTTTAATAAGATAATTGTATATTAAAGTTTTCAGAAAGCATTGGGTACTCGCCTTTATTTTAGTATTGCCTTTCATCCACAGATTGATGGTCAATCGAAAAGGGTGATACAAGTACTTGAAGATATGCTTAGAAGTTGTATAATCGATTTTGAAGGTAGCTGGGATAGATATTTGTCTTTAGTAGAATTTACCTATAACAATAGTTATCAAATGAGTATTGGGATGGCACCATATGAAGCACTCTATGGAAGGAAGTGTAGAACTCCATTGTGTCAGGTGGAATTGAATGAGAGCAAACTTGTGGGACTTGATCTCATAAGATAAACTAAAGACAAAGTGAAACTTATAAAGGACCGATTATAAATTGCAATGGATAGACAGAAATCTTATGGACATTTTAAACGGCGTGATATTGAATATAGTGTGGGAGATAAGGTATTTTTGAAAGTATCACCATGGAAGAAGGTTCTTCTCTTTGGAAAGAAAGGTAAACTAAGTCCTAGGTTTATTGGACCATATGAAATACTTGAATGTGTAGGTCCATTAGCTTATCGACTAGCTTTGCCTCCAAAACTGGCTAAGATTTATAATGTATTCCATATGTCGATGCTTAGAAGATATAGATCAAATCATTCACATGTGATTCAAACAGAGTCCATTGAATTGGTTCTATCTTAGCTCGTAAAGTAAATGAGTTGCATAATAAGCGCATTCCTTTAGTGAAAGTGTTGTGGAGAAATCATTTGATAGAGGAAGCCACTTGGGAAAGCGAAGAGACAATGAGATATCAACACTCTCAATTATTTCAAGCGTTTATAATAGGTAAATTTTGAGGATGAATTTTTTTTAGTGGGTGAGAATTGTAATGTTTAAAATTTTAAATACTAAACTTTTAATTTAATATTAATAATTGATAGTAAATAGTGATAAAGTGGCATGGATAAGTGATGTAAATAGTGAATCTTAAAATTTACTGAAGAAATTATTTTTACGATTTTACGGGACTAAAAATCGAATTAGAATCAAAGGATAAGAAAGAGGTGCACCATAGCTAAGATGAGAATGGCCACACTAGATTAAACTATATATATAAGTGGACATGTGTGTGTATATGTAGAACTTTCTCCTTTCTTCTTTAATCATCATTCACGCCTATTGTTACCATCACCACTAAAACTCCTTCCTTCTCCTTCTTTTCAAAAATTCAGCTAAAATTTAAAAGAAAATCATATCTAGTTATAGGTATTTAAGAGAATAAGCTAGAAAACGTGAAATTATCAACAAGTGATCAAAGAAGAAGAGGGATTTTGAAAGAGGTATGTGCTTATGTATTTTAATTTGTAACTATTTGAATTTCTATGAATTTTATTATTTGAATTGGTTAATTGAGTTATCTTTAATGAGTTACTACTAAAAAGCATTTGATATAGACTCTTTCTATATTAAAGAAACTAGTTTTTGATTCATTTTTATCATGGATTTAGATATATTGTGTTTAAGTGGTTGAGTGTGCAAAATACAAAATTTTGTCTGATATAGCCAGTGACACGACCATGTCACTGGGCACGTCAATGATACTGTGTTTTAACGTTGATGACATGACCAGTAACAAGCCTATGTCGTTGGGCGTGTTATAGCTACTGTGATGAAAGATAAATGACACGGCTAGTGACACGACCATGTCTCTAGGTGTGTCGTAGCTACTGTAATGCAAGTTAAATGACAAGTCCAATGACACACTTGTGTCATTAGACGTGTCAAAGCTTTTGTAAGAATTAAAAAATGATACAGTCATTGACACGCCCATGTCATTGGGTGTGTCACTTGAAGAAATTGCCCAAAATAATTATTTTCTTTGTCTTTTATCTGTAATTCCAGCCTAAAAGATTATAAGGCCTCAAAGTATAAAAGATTTTGAAAATACCCTAACAAGTAGTGTAACAAATTTATTTTGAATATATGATAAATATGTGTGATATCAAGTGTTGATCAAAGAATTATTCCATTGAAGTGCTATACATAGTTTAATGTTAGTTAAAAACTAATGAATTGCCCAAATCATACTAATTTTAGATCTAGCTTGGGATTGAATAGCTAGCCAAAAGGAGGATATCTAAAGTGATAGTGGGCACTCTGTATCATTAATGGACACTTTGTGTCACCATATTTAGTGGACATTCATGCCATAGTGGGTCATTGGCCAAATTTTATACAGTGGATATTAAATCGCCAACAATGATCTGTTATCTAAATCTAGGATCTAAGTTCAATGTGTATGGGCATAATTAAAGAAGTTATCTACATTGAAAATAATGTGTTATATGGTTATTGTTAAATTAACCAATTCTGAATTTAATCATGTTTAGTATTTTAAGTTTCAATAAATTTATTAATTTCTTTATTTAACATTCTAAAAGTAATAATTTTTATTGTTTCTAAATCATTTTATGTATAGTACTCTTTCTTTTAAATTTTCTTGCATATTGTAAATACATAAGCACCATTAAGCTTTACTTAGCGTGTAGAATTATTTTCTGAAGCGCGGATCAAACAAGAAGAGTTGAGACTGTATAGTGAGAGATATACGTTCTTAGTCAACTCCATCATAAAGATTTAAAGAATAATATTATAAATATTGTATTCTATATAGTTCACATGGAAATACATTATAATGTTGCATGATAGTTGTATAAGTTTGAAAGTAGTAAGAGAATTATAATAATATTTACAATGTAAGTTAACAATAGAAGTTCTTGTAAATTAAACAGATATATGTATGCAATATAAGCTTAGTCACAGTATTTCTTTTGAAAGTTTAATAACTGCATTAATATATAGAAGCATTTTGGTTTTATTTACTATATTATGTATATAGGCAAGTGTAAGTATTTAGGTGACATCACTTATTTAATTAAATGTATAGACTATGTAGGGGGTGTTACACTAACAACTACCACTTCTACTTTGAGACGGTTTCCCATATAGAGGAACTTTTCACTTTCCTTTGATTTTCAGGTTGTAAGGAATCCTTGCTTTAAATTAGTAACATGAGTTGTGGCTGTAGAACCAATCCACCAAGTATTAGAAGGAACATCAGTAAGATTTGATTCATAACATACAAAAGAAAGATTTATACCTCTCTTTTTGAACTAAGTCTTACGCTTGTTACATTCATTTTTCATGTGTCCCTTCTTGCTATAAAAGTGGCATTTCACAGTAAGTTTTCCATCATGACTCTGGCTACTTTCCCCAAGTCCACTTTTCTTTGGTGGAATGTGCTTTCTTTTTGTAAATTTACCTTTATTCTTCACGGCTCCATGAGTTATAGCAAGGGCAAGATTTTTTCCATCTTGTCTTAATCTCACTTCCTCTTGAATACACTTACTGGTAAGTTCATTCAATTTCCACTTTGGTAGCAATCTAAGTTAGTTAATACATAATATATATCTCATTAAAAATATTATATGATTTAGAAGTTGAAATACATAATAGAAAATTAAAAAAAATCTATACAACTTATATGGAACATCAAAAAGGATTATGTTGCATGAATGTTGTGTATATCATGTATATATTGAGAATATGCTATGAATACATCTGTGTATATTGTGTACATACTAAGAAAATTGAATACATGCATTGAAATGAAAAAATTAACCCAAACCCACATTAAATGCACTCATAAAATACATATTGAAAAAAAATAAATGAAAAAACTATAAGAATTTTAATGCGGAAAAATAACATAATGTCCTATTTAATTGAACTCAAAATATCTTAAGAAAATAATGAATTAATTGACGTGTCGTTCAAAAATGAAGCAGCCATTGATGAATTGATGTGTCTCTTTGATTGAAATCTTTAATTCTAAACACTCTTCTTCTCTTTATCTAACAATTATACGTAGATATTGATACTTTTTATTTGATGGAATATATATATTGTTAAAGGGGTTTTCTGTGCTGTTTTATAGATGAGAGAAGAGGGCTAGCAATTGTTCAGCAAAAACTGAACATGATAACTATTATTTATTATTTTAAAGATTACCCACTCCATCAAGGCATTATCTTATTTTAATAATAGTTATTTGTAACTTAATGGATAGTTTGGTTAGCTACAACTATTACAAGTGGATAAGTTTACGAAAACTAAAACACTAGTTTAGTGGGCTATCCACTTAATTTACGTGGAATTAACAAAAACCACAAAAAATATTCTAAAAAATTTTATCAAACATGTAAAAAACATTACATTACAAAATAATAAAACCTTTAAACATTATAATCAAAAGAAAAACAAAAAAAAAGGTTTTCAAAATCAAATCAAATCAGTTTTTTCCATTTTCTATTGGTTTGCATTTAAAATTAAATAATATAGAAGATTAAATTAATTTTTTTTTTGTAAATACAAAAGAAAATTGATGTTGCTAGGTGGACTCCCGGACTAAAGGCTCATATAGGGGCTCCTCGCTCACGCCGAAGGATATACAAGATAAAGGGTAGGCTCGGGCTCCAGTGGGGAGGCTTCGATGCTTAAGTCAGTACTTGGCCTTATGCTGAATACTGGTCCTTAGAGGTTAGAAAAGTGAGAGTCCCTCACCTGTACATTTGAGCTCTTTGATACGTGGAAGATGGTGCCGGAAAAACCCTGCCGATGGTGGGAGACAGACTCTGCTAGACGTGGGAGACAAACTCTGCCGAACGCACGAAATTTTAGGTGGTGGGAGAAAAACTCTACAAATGGTGGGGTGTCAAGGAATATCATGCGAAATGATGAACTGGTTGCCAAACCGAGCTTACACAACTCGGTCGACGAGAATTATTGATCTTGTCAAGCTCGATACTTTCGAGCCCTCTGTGTGCTAAGCCTAGTTCAAAGAGATGATCTGGTTTAATTGCTTATTATGGATCTATGGGTATGCACCACTAGTCCCTCTCTGCTGTCTTGGCATTTATGCTAGCCACTTGGTGAGAAGGTTGTAGGTGCACCGGATGTAGGGGGTTTGGCGTGGCAACTCGAAAGGGAAGGCGGGAGCGGAGATTTTGATTTTTAAATTTCCTGTGCGAGGCATTGATTGCTTCAGTTCAGTTTTCGATTCTCCTCTTATATAAATGACAAAGAGAAGTGACGGTAGCTACTGATCTTTTCAAGCAGTAGCTCAGGTGCTCTGATAACTAGTATGGGATCACAGCAGTTGCACGGTGTGAAACATTTAGCAAAGCTTCCTCAACTAAATCGATGAGTGCTCCCTGTTCCTTTGCATTATGAGTTTGAGTAGTATTATTTCTTTAAATTCTAGGGAGTCGAGCTCTGGGAGAGTGTTGAATCGGTTAAGGTTATGAGAGTAATCTCGGTTGAACAGGCTCACTGCAATAGTGAGGGAGGTGTTGGTGGAAGTATTGATGTGGCTGAGCTGGTGGACTCACCAAAAAGGGTTACCATAGCTCGACGGGGCCTTATTTTTGTTTGTGCAGAAATGGCAAGAGGATCTACCACAGAAGAGCTAGAGCGATTAGAGGAATAAGCGGTTGAGCGCGAGGTGAGAAAGAGAGCGCACAATGATAAAGGCAAGGATCGGGAGGTAGGCGGTCCCAGTCGGGAACAACGGCGATGAAAAGAGCCCGAGACTGGGACCGTAGGTCCGGTCAGCCCGTCTACCAAGATAGTGCCCGGCCAATGCAGTCCTATGAGACTAGCCGCTGCATTTTTGGACATGTTTGGGGGTCCCCATAAGTCTGAGTTTTCTATTAGGGATCCTTCCTTTCAAAGGGTTTTGTCCATCATACTGCGAGTAGGGATTTTTGCCCACTCCAGGTGGAATGGTTCTTGCGACTTCAGCACTGTTTAGGCTCAGGGCCTTAGGGAACACGGACCTAAGTCCGGAGAAAATAAAGTTGCCACCCGGATGGGCCGGGAAAAAGAAAGGGGTGGATAACTCGATTCCTAAGGAATCCCCAACCCCTTAATGGGTTCGGAAAGTTGGGTACGTGTGGGGAAGGTGAGAAACGGCCCAGCACCCCCACAATATAAGAAAGAATAGAATAATATAAAGACCAACGGAATCAACTTCTCTTATCCCTAGTGGAGACGTCACTGTGAGCTGGGATTTTTGCCCCCACTCCCAGTGGAATGGTTCTTGCGACTTCTGCACTGCTTAGGCTCGGGGCCTTAGAGAACACGAAACTAAGTCCGGAGAAACTGAAGTTGCCACCCGAACAGATCGGGAAAAAGAAAGAGGTGGATGACTCGATTCCTAAGGAATTCCCAACCCCCTAATGGGTTCAGAAAGTTGGGTACGTATTGGGAAGGTGAGAAATGGCCCAGTACCCCCACAACGCCCGGTTCATTGAAACCGGCCTCCTTTACAGGTCTTAATATTATAAAATTCTTAAGTATAACAATATTATCCATATTACACGCAATAATTGAAATAAAATATCATTATATTAAAATCAAAGCAATGTCCAAACAAAGCAAATAAATGGACACTCATCCGAGGATGGAAACATACCCTTACATCATCCATGCCTAAACTAATAGGACACCCACCGAAAGGTAGAAACATGTCCTTTACATTGGTCTTAAAATATAAAAGCAATTTAAATTACATAGAACTTAATTAATGAGATACCCACAAAGTGGAGCCATACCTCTTACATCATTTGGAAATAAAAAAATAAATCGATAAAGGTAAATAACCATTCATCATAAATAAATCATTCACTAGAGATATTAAACATTAATCAAAATATAAACGTTCATCCACGATAATTTAAATGAACCAAGCATTGAACTTAAATAAATCAAAGCATATAAAATAAATCAAAGTATATAATGAACTACACGATCAAATCTAAAAATAAATAAAGTAAGTAAAGATACAAATTAAGGCTACTGCTTCTATTTAAGATTCTTTATTTAATGTTTAGAGTTTTGGAATTTATTAGTTTAAGCTACTGCAAGTTTTAAGGGAATTGAAATGGATTAAGGTTTTATAATTTACGGAATTGATAAGGTTCTTTTATTAACTAAATAAGGGTTTGAGGGGGTAAAATCATGAAATTAGGGTTTGGATATTAAAACATTAGGTTTATGATTATTAGCTACTAGATTGTTGTTTTTAAGTTTATTGTGTTGAATTTTAATATTTAGATTTATAAGGTTTTAAGGATTAGGGTCTTCAAAAATTAGGGTTTACGGTTTGGGTTTTGAGAGATTTAGGGTTTTTGGTGTTTTGAAAAACATGTTTTGGTTTTAGGATTTGAGAAAACAGTTTATAGTTTTATAAAGTTTTATGTGATTTTTAGAAACTGTAAAGTGAGTTTGAGTTTGGATATTTAACAAAACATTTGGAATTTTGGAAAAGAATTAGAAGAAAACTAGTTTAGAGTTTTATGGTGTTTTTTGAAAATAAACAAAATGATTTAAGGCTTATAGAAACAGAAGAGATATTTTTTAGGGTTTTTTGGAAAGAAAAGGATTCAATTTAGAGTTTTGAAAAATTGGAAAGCAGATTAGGGTTGTGGTAAATTAATGAAACGATTTAAGGTTTTGAAAAGTTGGAAAGTAGATTAGGGTTTTAAGATTTTGAAGAAACAGAAACAACAATTTTAAGATTTTTGAAAAACAAAGAAATGAATTAAGGTTTTTAGAATCAAAAGAAACAATTGTATGATTGAAGCTACTGTAAGGAAAAAAGAGATTAGATATTCAAACCTTCGTTTGTTGGTTACACCAAAAATTACTTCTTGGATGAACAAGAACAAAGGCAAGATGGCTGCCTTTGATGGATTGATTGCTTGTTTGCTTATTCTTCTCTAAAAAAGTTTGATCGTTTTAACTGCCAAAATGTTTTAAAGTCCGATCTCCAAAGTTTTTCCGTTGTTCCTCCACTCTATTGTCCTCCCCTTTTGTGTTGTTTTTAGTCTTATTTATAGGAAATTTCAATGATTAATCTTAATTGTTTATGGAATTTATCATTAATTGAGAAAAGGAAACCGAAACCAAATAGAATTTGGTTTCGAAAAAAAATACGTTGGAAAAATTCTGCTGGCGAAAAAACTGTTGCAGGCTGCTACGAGGATTGGCAAGTGAAAAACTGCGAGGGCGGGCTGTGGGCCATTTCACCTGTAGGAAATTCCTGCGGGCGGCCATTTCGCTCGCAAAATTTTCCTGCGAGCAAAATGGCCCACTGCCATTTTGTCCACACTGTTTTTCGGCGATGAATTTTTTCATCGCCAATTTTTCCATCATCGATTTTTATTTTTATTTTTATTTTTATTTTTATTTTTATTTTTATTTTTGTTTATTTTTGTTTATTTATTATTATTTTTATAAAAACTAAATACTAAGACAAATATTATTCAATTAAGATAACATAAAAATTATTTTGAACTAATTAAAATATATTGGACAACACAAAAATTATTTTGGACTAATTAAAATATATTGGACCAGACTGAGTAAAAAATTAAGGGTCTACAGTTTGCCCCCTGCTTGAATGATCTGAGACTTTATTAAAAGAGAGTGAAAAGCAATAAGACTTAATTTTTGAGATGGTTGAGGTTTTGGATTCTGGACCCTGTTCGAGTTCTGGACTCAAGGATAATTTTAGGTTCTGAACCTAAGTGTAATTTGGGTTTTGGACCAGAACTAAGTTCTGGACTTAGAATAGATTCTAGGTTCTAGACCTAAGAAAAATTTGGGTCTGGACCCGAGCTAAGTTCTGGACTTAGAAGAGATTTTAGGTTTTGGACCTAAGGAGAATTTAGATTCTGGTCCCGGGCTAAGTTCTGAACTCAGAAGAGATTTTAGGTTCTGGACCTAAACAGAATTTGGATTCTTGTCCCGAGCTAAGTTCTGAAATCAGAAGAGATTTTAGGTTCTGGACATAAGGAAAATTTGGGTTCTGGACCCGAGCTAAGTTCTGGACTTAGAAGAGATTCTAGGTTTTGGACCTAAAGATAATTGGAGTTCTGGACCCGAGCTAAGTTCTGGACTTAAAAGAGATTCTAGGATTTGGACGTAAGGAAATTTTGGGTTCTGGACCCGAGCTAAGTTCTGGAATTAGAAGAGATTCTAGGTTCTGGACCTAAGGAAAATTTGGGTTCTGGACCCGAGCTAAGTTCTAGACTTAGAAGAGATTTTAGATTCTGGACCTAAGGATAATTTGGGTTCTGGACCCGAGCTAAGTTCTGGACTTAGAAGAGATTCTAGGTTCTGGACCTAAGTAAAATTTGGGTTCTAGACCCGAGCTAAGTTCTGGACTTAAAAATATTCTAGGTTCTGGAGCTAAGAAAATTTGGGTTCTGGACCCGAGCTAAGTTCTGGACTTAGAAGAGATTCTAGGTTCTGGACTTAAGGAAAATTTGAGTTCTGGACCCGAGCTAAGTTCTGGACTTAGAAAAGATTCTAGGTTCTGGACCTAAGGATAATTTGGGTTCTTGACCCGAGCTAAGTTCTGGACTTAGAAGAGATTTTAGGTTCTGGACCTAGGGATAATTTGGATTCTGGACCTGAGCTAAGTTCTGGACTTAGAAGAGATTCTAGGTTCTGGACCTAAGATAATTTGGGTTCTGGACCGGAGCTAAGTTCTGGACTTAGAAGAGATTCTAGGTTCTGGACCTAGGGATAATTTGGGTTCTGGACCCGAGCTAAGTTCTGGACTTAGAAGAGATTTTAGGTTCTGGACCTAAGGATAATTTGGGTTCTGGACCCGAGCTAAGAAAAAATAATAATTTTTTGGTTTCAACAAGTTTGGCTAATTTTTATGCACATGTCTTCTTCTTGCCCCCTGCGTGTAAAAATATTTATATACACGCAAGTATTTGAATGATTAAATTGAATGATTGAATTTACTATTTATTACTGTGTAGTCACTGTTCATGCATTATTTACCATTCGTAAATAGTAACCTACTATTTGTAAATAGTAGTTTACTATTTATCAATATAAACAACGAATTCCTTCATTTTATTCACAGCAAAATTAGTTGATTTCATTTCTTATTAGCTATAATTCTCTCAAATATAGTTTTGAAAAAAAAAATGCATGCTTCAAGATCAGGAGCAGATGTGACACAATAACTTTCTCTTCTTTTCTTTTCTTTTTCTTTGTTCATCTTCCTACTATTTATTTATTTCTTATTTTCTGTTTTATTTTCCTTTTTGTTTTTTTTTAATTTTTTATTATTTTATTATGTTTTTCTTTATTTTTTATTTATGTTTTTATATTATTAATTTTTAGAAAAAATTAATTAATTTAAGCAGATAGAATAATATGTACTTACCTGGTATTAACTTACCTGGCTCCGTGTTAGCGTGATCGTTGCTTTGTTCGAGCATGTATCTACAAAGCCCGACAATGGTATGATGTAGTGCCTTCTAGGGTAAGGCGGATTATCCGAGATTGCGGCTTTGAGAGCTTCATCTTACAACTACCATCCGAGGAGTATCTAATAGACCGGAGCCTTGTCCAGGCACTTGCAGAACGATGGTTGGACACAACTCATACTTTCCACTTGCCCATTGGAGAGATGACAATTGGTCCGGTCGATTTTACTGCTATAACCGGCATTCGGTATGATGGCATTTCGGTTCCTCTTACCAACGATATTTTGACATTTGAAGAAATTCAGCAATTAATTAGTATGGAACCATCATATAAAGGGCCTTTTAAGATAAAAATCGAGCCAATTCGTAGTTATTGGATGAACTACGAAGGACGGGTTCATAGAGACACTGCCCAACAGTATGCTCGAGGATTTTTGTTATATTTGCTTGGGTCGACCATCCTAAGCAGCACTGAATGCTCCATCCATTTGTCAGTGTTGAGGGCCCTTTCTTATTTTACGATGGTACTACTTTATGGCTGGGGTGAAGTTGGTCTCGCCTGTCTTTACCATAGTCTTGATAAAATTTGTCGAAATAAGAAGTCTTTCGTCTGCTTTATGGCGGTTGTTGAGGTACTCTTCTTCCACCAACGTCAATTTCATTCTTTTCTTGTATGAATTTCATCTTTACTATTATTGTAGGCATGGGCATATAAGCACAACCTCGTGAGGGTGCCTGGTATTTCCTAAGAGAGAGTCGGGTATTCGAGATTAAGTTTTTAGTTGTCTGATCGTGTAGAAGTTCCCGGCTCTTGCCATGTGCATACCCAGCGCTTTGTGTTGAGCCACTTAACTTGGGACCAGGTAAAATAGCATTAGTATTCTTTAAAATTTATATGAAATTTTACTCACCTTATGTCATTTTGCAGGTGAATTTGTCCTGGTGGAACCCAAAAGAGTGGACAAACTGGACTCCCTTCATGAATGTTGTACTATCTTTCCAATATACTCGCCGAGTCATTGTTGGCCCAGTGTCTAGTGGCTGGTTTCTCGGAGAGAGAGTTTATGAGTGGTTTCTTGGTCCAGAGCAGTGTAGGGTTCCGATGCCTTATCCAGAATATACTTTAAATATTATATCAATGCCGGAGGATGCATGGTGGTTGGCTAGATACGGTTATGATGTTGAACATTTCTCTATCCGCCGAGTGCATCTTATGCCCATTTTATTCAAAGAAGGCTCTTGAACTTTGATGTATCTCCTGCTGGTGTACGAAAATTTTTTGAAGAAAATGATGGTAGAGATGAAGAGGAACATCATGGAGAGGCAGGAGAATTCGTTCCACATCTCGGGGCTAGCACTTCTCAGATAAAACTTTTACCATTCTTCCTTTACAACCGCTTCTTTCTTATCTTATTTTGATTCTTTAATGATTGTTGCAGGCTGTTGGCTTATTTGATCATGAGGTTGGACCTTCTTTTACTGCTCCTTCATTTGCTCATTCTAGTCCGCCAGATATTCCATCTTATCCGCAGGGCATTGATATGAATTACCTGGTAAGTTTCCCTGATAATTTATGGTAATTTATGCTATATGTATGCATGATTATGTATATTCTTACATTTTTCCTTTCTGGCTCATAGCGGATGCTTGAAGACAAAATAAGAAACTTCAAGAAGAGTTGGCTGAAAGTCTTCAGCAGGCTTCTCATTTTGAAAATTTGTATCATCAATTGGAACAAAATTTTTGAGACTTCCGATTTCAGGGGATGAGGGATCCTGGCGCTTCTTCATCTAGAGGCCCCTAAACTGATGACCATGAGATCCTTTCGTCTAATTCTGATGAGGACCGTGACAGATAGGAACTCCAAGGTAATAGGGATTTTGGTGCTCCTGCTTCGGGCGGACTCGGTAATTTGCCTCCTCCTCTAACAGGCGATGACTTTTTCAGGGCTTTATTTGATGACCTACAACCACCTTCTTAGTGATGTATAAATATTATATCAATTGTATAGACATTGTACAGTAGGCATAAAAATAATAACGACAATACATAATTTCTATATTTACTGTAACTCTTTTCTCTTTTTTTTCTCTCTTTTTTTTTAGCCTGCATATCTTCTTCTTGCCCCCTATATAGGCTCAAACCCATGATTTTTCTATGCAGCTTTGGTTGATGTTTGTATATTGTCTAGCTCATCGAACAAGCATGCATTTCTTCCATTCTTAAGCAATGGGTCTTCTATGCCCCCTGATTCAATATCTTCTTTTGATTGTTTACTTCACAGGATGTTTGAATGGTTTCGTCGACTCATAGACCAAAGTGATCATTGGAAGTGTTTTCATTGACTCCTTTTAGATACCCATTCAAGTTTTGCTTTGGAATGACAGGATGCTTCGATTTTGTGGCTTTTATCTTCAAGATATTGAGAACATGAATAATGGAGGCCCCAAATAGCAGAGATACATCCATTCAGTATGTCAGTTGGTAGCTTCTTCATAACCTTGCCAGCAATCATTTCATTTGCCCAATGTGCCTAAGAAACTTCTCTTAACTTGAAGGCTTTGTATGACAAAAATATTTTTTTTTTATTTTTGATTTTGAAATCAAATGTTGGTTTTGTCAAATCAATGGCAATGTACCTTAGGACTTGATTTTTCCAAATTAACATATCTATAATATGACAACCCTAGTTACCATACTAAACTCGGGAATTATTTCTATTTAAGCAAAAATTTTTGCACTTTATATAGGCACATACACTTTACTTGGCCAAAGGTCTCATTGAGTTTAAATATTGTCTATCTCATATGCATGCTTATTCAAACTATCTCCACTAATAGGCTCTACCTACCAAGAGAGATCAACAAGTCTTTAATAGGCTTGAAATGGGGTCTATAAGGGACATGGGTTAAATGAAGGCCATTTGTAAGTTGGAGCAGATGTGACACAATGGACAAACCTTCACACTACAAACTTCTTTTTTGAACTTTAGGTAGCTTAGAGGCAATCTTGCTAGACTCCAAATTCCTTCTATCTTCTTGGCATTAGTATGGATCTTGATTAGGACAGTCTTTGCCCTTGCAAAAAGTTTGGTACTCAAATTCATTTATTTTCTTCTTCTCCCTTTTCTTTCTTTTTCATTTTCTTACTCTTCCCTTTCTTTGAGCATTTTGTCCTTCTTCCTTGTCGGACTGTTAAATACAGAACTTTTAAGAACTGAATGGTCTTTCTCCTTTTTGATCGAATCTTTGGTTGGGTTGGACCAATTCAAGTCAAAATGTCCTTATAAACCAAATGGAAGCCTTTTGCTGCTTTAGGTAAAAGAGAACTCAGTTGGCTTTTTGAACCGCCTTTTTAGGTTTTATTCTTTTTTTTTCTTTTTTTTTTCTTTTCTTTTCTTTTCTTTCTTTTTTCTTTCTTTTCTTTCTTTTTTTTCTTTCTTTCTTTCTTTTTTTGGTTCTAACTCAAACAGAGTTGTCTTATTTGTACCGACTTGGGTTTCCAATAATGGACTAGTGGAGTTACATAAATCTTCTTTACCAGGGATAAATCATTTGGTACTCTGATGCTGTCTTGATATATTGGAGATATTAAGTGAACTTCAACTACCCTTATGGTCTTGAAAACATCAACTACCCTTATGGTCTTGAGAACTTCAACTATCTTCATGGTCTTGAGAACTTTAACTGTTTTCATGGTCTTGACTATTCATTTCTTTCTTTGATCTTCTTGCCTCTTCATCTTAGTGATCATAAGACTTGTCAAAAGTATCACAATAGCTCAGGGTAGGTTATTAGGGTTTGTAAGCCAATGAAAAGAAATCTAAAATTTTATGAAGGCTCAAAGGGACAACTAGGGATTGATATTTAATAGGGTGGATACTAGTTGTTGGCTAACCAAATAATGCCTAGATCATTTCTCTCTTAAATAAGTAGAGTTCAATTTCTCCTCGAAAGTTTGTCAAAGCATGTTCTAAGACTGACTAGGATCTAGACAAAGGTCATTATGCAGGAGCCCTCTCTAAGTAAGCATACACAACTCAATGCTATAGAGCAATTTCCTTATCTAGTAAAGTCGTTCAAGTCATGATGCATAAATATATTAATTCACGAATTATCAAGCTAGATTCCTCATCGGTTGAGTACCAAAATGAACAAAGACCGATAAAATTTTTGATAAAAATAATTTATTTCAAGCAACTTTAAATTTGAAAAATAAGATTATTCCAATTAAATATTAAAGAAAGTAAAATTAAAAAAGCAACATTCAAGTTAAGGAAGGTTCATTGAGTTTAAGCTTCCTTTCCTTTCACATCTTTAATATTTCCATCTTGAAAGGATGATAAAACAAAATCTTCTTCCAATCCTTTTCCTACCATGAAGGTTGCCGGTGGAGGTACTCTATTGAACTTGGGTAATGGATTGTCTTTGGTGTTCGGCTTGTTAGGCTCGGGCAGCTTTCCACTATCAATTAAATTTTGGACCTCATGTCTCAACCTCACACATCTATCCATGTCATGCCCTTGCATTTGATGAAACTAACAAAATGCTTTAGTGTCGAAGATAGGTGGGAGAGGGTTAGGCAAAGGAAGAGGATTTAAGAGTTGTAACAATCCCTTATTTTATAGCTTATTGAGAACCCAAGACAGCGGTTTCCCCAATTCTGAAAACTGCCTTCTTGTTCTTTGGCTGGTAGTATTAACACCAACTTTTTTTACGTGCTTTCATTGCTAGGCTGATAATTCCCTTTCTCATTCTTTCTTGTTGAAAAATGGTTCTTCTCACTCTCTCTCCCATTCTTCAATTTGCAAACTAGCTTGGAGAAGGTCTTTGAAATTACGGATGAGTGTATGAGACATCCTCTCACGAAGACTAGGTAACACCCCTTTCACAATCATCCTTATTTGATTGGATTCATCGGGCCTCTTCTTGAGCAGGGCGGCCTTGTTTCTCCATCTCTTCACATAATCCACAAAATTCTCATTTGGCCTTTGCCTAATAGACTCCACTTTCATTAAGGTAACTTCCATCTCGACATTATATCCATATTGCTGGATGAAGGCCTTGTATAGCAAATTCCAACTCTTTTGTGTTCCATCATCCAAGGTATTGAATTAATTTTGGATAACAGGGTCCAATGAGAGCATAAAGTACCTTAGAGTTTGAGCCTTAGTAGCTCGAGCAGACTGCATGGCAGTGATATACTGCTTCACATGGAGATGAGGATTTTCTGTTCCATCAAACTTCGCGGAAGATGGCATCTTGAATTTGTATGGAACTGTTTCATCTAGCTCAAATAATTTTTCAACTTCGAACATTTTTTTGGTCTTTAGTTTCTTCTCAAATTTCTTTTCTAAATCAGCAATCATCTTTTCAACATCAGAAGTTTTGGTTTTATCTATAGTTGATCCTTCAACAATTCTAGGCTCTTTCTTCTTGTCTTGAGGATCTTGGTAGTATTGAGCCCAATCATCATCATCATCAATGATCACCTTTTCATCATCAAAAAGCACTTTACCAACTTTAGTCGTCCCTTTGACTTTTGGCTTCTTGGTGCTAGCAGATGCCTCGGCGTGATTTTCTAAAATCGTAGTCAATTGGTTCTTCATGGTCTCGGCTAGGGCCTCTTTTATTTCCTCCATTTTGGCATTACGGGCTTCATCCACCATTCTTTGAATTTGTTCGGGCTCCATTGTTTTTGGTGAACAAGTGATTAAGTCGTTGCTAGATTCTTTGTCTCTGGCAGAGGTCGGATTGTCATAAACTTTTGAACTGTCGTAATCCAGGGCTGTGAGCCAAAGTGGATCAATGATATGAGATGCAAATGTATGTATGTATGCATGTATGCACAAACAATCAACAAACAAGGAAAAATAGGACTTTCCTTCCAACCTTATAACATCTACACACGAATGGCGAGTCTCTTTTCCTAGGTATATGGTTAATAAAATACCAACATGGGGTATCTTATTTTTGAATATTTCCCTCGGATGTTTCAACCAATAGTTATATTTTTAAAAATGGAAATCAATCCATGATAATTCCCATTAATTGGGTTTTAATCCATTTAACCAACTATAGTAGCTTTTATGCTATATTGGATTAAAACTAAATTAAGAGGTTTATTATAGATAGATTTCTCACTTGAAAAAGTAACTAATGATTCATGCCAAAAACAAGCACATGGTTAATTACTCTTAGTATAAACTATGCTCACAATTGATTTTAGTATTTCGTAATTGACCTAAATATTTTGCAAGCTCTTTGTAAGAAAGGGTTGGATGAAAATAATTTTGTTTCTAAGCCCATTGTAAAAAGATTTTAGCAAAAATGGATTTTGGGCTTAGTATTTATGAGCCATAAGCAAAAGAATTTTTGATTTGTTTTTAGAAAAGTCTTATGTCCAAAAACCATCTTGAAAAATTTTGAAAATAGCTTTAGACTTTTGGACTTTAAAGAAAATTTTATTTTGCGCTTACAATGTACTTAGGTCATATTAGAAAAAGAGCAAACCAAATAAGCCATGATTTAAGCCAAGACAAATTAATCATAGTCAAACAACATACATTTGGGATAAAATCTAAGGAAAATAACTAGGCCAATTACATGAGCTTTAGTCTTTGGGTAAAAAGGCTTAGGTTCCCATAGCAAGTATATACCAAAAGGTATGAGGCTATGAGTGGTTATGCCATGCTCGATCTCCATACATTGAGTGCAAGTATAGTATCCCTTACATAACACAATACGGGTAACACGGGCGTCCTAACTCGCGCACACGATGCAAACTAATATGATGCAATGGATAATATCATTATAAGAAAGAATAGAATAATATAAAGACCAATGGAATCAACTTCTCTTATCCCCAGTGGAGTCGCCACTGTGAGCGGGGATTTTTGCCTCCATTCCCAATGGAATGATTCTTGCAACTTCGGCACTATTTAGGCTCGGGGTCTTAGAGAACACGGACCTAAGTCCAGAGAAACTGAAGTCGCCACCCGAACGAACCGGAAAAAGAAAGGGGTGGATGAATCGATTCCTAAAGAATCCTCAACCCCCTAATGGGTTCGGAAAGTTGGATACGTGTGGGGAATGTGAGAAATGACCAAATGACCTAGCACCCCCACAATGCCCGGTTCATTGAAACCGGCCTCCTTTACAGGTCTTAATATTATAAAATTCTTAAGTATAACAATATTATCCATATTACATGCAATAATTGAAATAAAGCATCGTTATATTAAAATCAAAGCAATGTCCAAACAAAGTAAATAAATGGACACCCATCCGAGGATGGAAACATGTCCTTACATCAACCATGCCTAAACTAATAGGACACCAACCGAAAGGTAGAAACATGTCCTTTACATTGGTCTTAAAATATAAAAGCAATTTAAATTACATAGAACTTAATTAACGATAGACCCACAAAGTGGAGACATACCTCTTACATCATTTGGAAATAAAAAATAAATCGATAAAGGTAAATAACCATTCATCATAAATAAATCATTCACTAGAGATATTAAACATTAATCAAAATATAAACATTCATCCACGATAATTTAAATGAACCAAGCATTGAACTTAAATAAATCAAAGCATATAAAATAAATCAAGGCATATAATGAACTACACGATCAAATCTAAAAATAAATAAAGCAAGTAAAGTTACAAATTAAGGCTACTGCTTCTATTTAAGATTCTTTATTTAATGTTTAGAGTTTTGAAATTTATTGGTTTAAGCTACTGTAAGTTTTAAGAGAATTAAAATGGATTAATGTTTTATAATTTAAGGGATTGATAAGGTTCTTTGATTAACCAAATTAGGGTTTGAGTGGTAAAATCATGAAATTAGGATTTGGATATTAAAACATTAGGTTTATGATTATTAGCTACTGGATTGTTGTTTTTAAGCTTATTGTGTTGAATTTTAATATTTAGATTTATAAGGTTTTAAGGATTAGGGTCTAGGAAAATTAGGGTTTAGGGTTTGGGTTTTGAGAGATTTAGGGTTTTTGGTGTTTTGAAAAACATGTTTTGGTTTTAGGATTTGAGAAAACAGTTTATAGTTTTATAAAGTTTTATGTGATTTTTAGAAACTGTAAAGTGAGTTTGAGTTTGGATATTTAACAAAACATTTGGAATTTTGGAAAAGAATTAGAAGAAAACTAGTTTAGAGTTTTATATTGTTTTTTGGAAATAAACAAAACGATTTAAGGTTTATAGAAACAGAAGAGATATTTTTTAGGGTTTTTGGAAAGAAAAGGATTCAATTTAGAGTTTTGGAAAATTGGAAAGCAGATTAGGGTTTTCGTAAATTAATGAAACGATTTAAGGTTTTGAAAAGTGGGAAAGTAGATTAGGGTTTTAAGATTTTGAAGAAACAGAAACAACAATTTTAAGATTTTTGGAAAACAAAGAAACGAATTAAGGTTTTAATCAAAAGAAACAATTGGATGATTGAAGCTACTGTAAGGAAAAAAGAGATTAGATATTCAAACCTTTATTTGTTGGTTCCACCAAAAATTGCTTCTTGGATGAACAAGAACAAAGGCAAGATGGCTGCCTTTGATGGATTGATTGCTTGTTTGCTTATTCTTCTCTAAAAAGTTTGATCGTTTTCACTGCCAAAAAGTTTTAAAGTCCGATCTCCAAAGTTTTTCCGTTGTTCCTCCACTCGATTGTCCTCCCCTTTTGTGTTGTTTTTAGTCTTATTTATAGGAAATTTCAATGATTAATCTTAATTGTTTACAAAATTTATCATTAATTAAGAAAAGGAAACTGAAACTAAATAGAATTTGGTTTCGAAAAAAATTGCGTCGGAAAAATTTCGCTGGCAAAAAAAGCTGCTGCAGAAAAATTTTTTTGACAAAAAAACTACTGTGGGCTGAGGCGAGGACTGGCGAGCGAAAAACTGTGAGGGCGGGGTGCGGGCCATTTCGCCCGCAGGAAACTCCTGCTGTCGAAATGGCCCATGGCCATTTCATCCAACACTGTTTTTCGGCGACGAAAAAATTCGTGGCCAATTTTTCCGTCATCGATTTTTTTATTATTTTTTATTAATTATAAAAACTAAATACTAAGACAAATATTATTCAATTAAGATAACATAAAAATTATTTTGGACTAATTAAAATATATTGGACAACACAAAAATTATTTTGGACTAATTAAAATATATTGGACCGGACTGGGTCAAAAAATTAAGGGTCTACACATACTTGGAGGCATGGTCCGGGAGAGGCATGAGCACCTTCAAACTAATGCAGCTGCGTTAGCCTTCGACCTTCAGGTTTCTACTACCGCGGTAAGTGCGCCAAATAAATTCCTAATTATAATTAAGTTTATTTTAGTGATTCAGAATAATTTTTGGCTTTTCTTATTGCAGCTTGCTCAGCTTTGCCATGACACCTCCAAGCGACTGCTCAATGTGTCGACGAACTTTCATAATACTCGGTAGGAATATGAGCGAGCATACAAAAGAGTGAACGAACTCGAGGATGCATTGAAGTCTGAGCGTGAGGCTCCTGAGTAGCACAAGGAGCAAGAGTGAGAGAGGCAAGCCAAGTCGTATCGAAACGTCTCAAAGAGGAGAATCCAGATATGGACTTGTCTTGGATGATCAATATTGACATAGACCTGCCCACTGATGAAGAGCTTAAAGAGGAGAAAAAGGAGGCAGCAGGAGACACTGTTCTAGAGAATACTGGAGAAAATGATGCCTAGCTGAGCTTTAGTCCTTTTTGCTCCACCCTATTTTTTATTGCTCAAGATAGAGCTTTTGTATTTTGTTTTTTTGGCTCAGTATAGAGTTTTTGTATAGCCTTCAGGCTGTTTGTACATTGTTACTTCATTAATAAAATATAGCTTAATTTTGAACAACCAATCATTGAATTGTTATATTTTTATGAGGGAGCAATTGTAGCGCGGAGTTCGTAGCTCGGTTGACCGCTGAGGGGGGTTGGATGGTTCGTGATGCAATCAGTTCGGATGGCTAGTTTGATTTTGCCTGAACATTTTTCTTTTACTAAGTATGTTTGCAAATGCTCGATTTTTTACATAAGTAATGGCTACTGAAAATACTTCCTCAAGTTGTTGGCATTCCATACTCTTGGTACCTCTTTTCCATTTGTAGTTTGAAGCTTGTAGGCTCCGCCTTTTAGTATCCCGGTTATTTTGTATGGGCCTTCCCAATTTGCTCCTAGTTTTCTTGATCCTACTACTCCATGTGTGGTAATAACCTTTTTGAGCACCAGATATCCTTCGTCGAATTGCTTATATCGGACTCTCTTATTGTGAAAACTTGCAATCCGAGCTTTATAGGCCTCGGCTTTAATCCTTGCTTGCTCTCTTTTGAATTTTAGGATGTCCAGGTTGTATTTGATGTTTAAGTATTGGTTTTTTTAGTAGCCGAGGATTTTGCCTGAAGGAATCCTGATCTATATGGGAATGACGACCTTTGTGCCGTAGGCCAACATGAAGGGAGATTTGCCTGTGGCTGTCCTAGTTGAGGTTTGGTAAGCCCACAATAGATTGTAGAGCTCCTCTATCTATAGCCCTTTGGCATCGTCAAGCCTCTTCTTTAATCCCGTGAGGATAGTACAGTTCGTCACCTCTGTTTCTTCATTTGATTGGGGATGATATACCGATGTGAACCTAAGATAGCTCGGCATAGTACTCCCTGAAAGGCTTGCAATCAAATTATTTGCCATTGTCAATTATCAGGACATGGGGAATGCCGAACCTGGTGATTACTGATTTTTGAAAAAATTTAATTATGGAAGCTGGATTGATAGAAGCCACTGGCTCGGCTTCGACCCATTTGGTAAAATGATCAACTGCTACAATTAAGAATTTTCTCTGTGCTGTGGCCTGAGAAAAAGGTCCCAAGATATCCATACCCCACTGAGTAAATGGCCATGAACTTTGGATGGGTCTTTGTTCATTAACGGGCTGGAGCTGTAGATTGGTGTGTCTCTGGCATTTTTCACACTTTTGAACAAGGTTTTTGGCGTCATTTTCCATAGAAGGCCAGAAGTACCCATGCAACAGTGCTTTCGTTGACAAGGCTCAAGACCCTTCATGTTCTCCACAAATCTCTTCATTTATTTCTCAGAGCGAGTAATCTCCCTCCTCCTCATTTACACACCTGCTCCAGGGATGGGAAAAAGACCTCCTGCATAGGACCCCATCATAGATTGAGTATAGGCTGGACTTTCTTACAATTTTCTTGGCCTCAACTGGATCTGTTGGAAGATTTCCAAAATCTAGAAACATGTAGATCGGCAACCGCCATCCTTCAAGGAGTTCGACAACCAGGATGGAGAGTGCATTATAGCTCAGTTTCGTGATGGTCTCTATGAGGACTCCATAGTTGAGGATTCCCTCTCTGGCGGTTGCAGCCTTGGCTAGCCTATCAGTGCATTCATTCTCAGCCCACATAATTTGCCAAAACTCCCAAGAGTAGCATCGCCTTTCCAGAGCTAAAAGGAGCTCAGCAATGTGTTCCTTGTAATGGTTCATGTTCGCATTCCTCATCTCATACTGTCTTGTTAACTAGCTCACGACCAGCTGAGAATCAGATAGAATCAGGAGATGGTTGGGTCAAACTTTTGAGGCAAGCTTTAGACCTAAGCAAATGGCTTCGTACGTCGCTGCATTGTTAGAGGCCCTAAAATCAAGCCTGGCTGAATACCTGATAACAATTTTGCCTGCGCCTTTTAGAAAAACTCTGATACTAGATCCTTCCAAGCTGGATGCTCCATCTACGTTCAATACCCAAGTCTCTTGAGGGGTTGAGTTGCCAGGTTGCTTGTAGAGCTTAGCATCGAAGTCTGCCAGGATCCGTGCCTTCATTGCATTTCTTAGCTCATACTGTCGACCGCAGCTAAGGAGACTGAGAGGTGTAAGAATAATGGTTCCCCATGGATCGGTTGACTGAGTAGAGGGGTACTCAAGAACTTCTTAAGCTCGATGCAAGCCTGTTGACATTCCGCGGTCCATTGGAATTACTTCAACCCCTTTAGGATTTTGTAAAATGGTAAGCATCTCCTGGCCAAACAGGAGATAAATATGCCTAGGCCATGATTTGACCATTAAGTTTCTAAACTTCTTTGATGTTCTTGGGAAGCTCCATTTCCAGGATGGCTCAGATCTTCTCTGGATTAGCTTCAATTCCTCTCTTTGAAATCATGAACCCCAAAAACTTTTTCGATTGAACCCCAAAGGCACACTTCTCTAGATTGAGCTTCATGTTTGCCTGCCGTAATATTTCAAAGACCTTTGAAAGGTCTTGGGAATGCTCTGCCAAAATCTAGGACTTGATGATCATATCATCAACATTTACTTTGACCCGGTGCCCTATCTGTCCCTGGAAGAGCTTGTTGATGAGCCTCTGATAAGTGGTTCCAGTGTTCTTGAGGCCAAATGGCATGACTTTGTAACAGTAGGTGCCATTATTAGTCAAGAAAGGGGTTTTACTTTGGTCCTCTGCCTTCAAGGGGATTTGATGGTACCCCAATGATGCATCGATGAAGCTGTATTCTTAATATCCTGCGGTGGAATCAACTAGACGGTCAATGTTTGGCAGAGGATAAGAGTCTTTAAGGCATGCCCGGTTCAAGTTGGTGAAGTCTATGCACATCCTCCATTTTTCATTTGGTTTTCTCATCAGGACTACATTGGCTAACCAGTCTTGGAACAGAATCTCCCGGATGAACCCTACCTTCAAAACTTTATCTACTTCCTACTCGGCTGCTAGCTATTTCTCTGGTCCTAAATTCCTTCTTTTATGTCTGACTGGGATAGCATGAGGATTTAAATGCAACTCGTGCACCATAAGCTCGGGCGAGATACCTGTAACATCAGATGAAGTCCAAGCAAAAATATCCTCATATTGTTCAAGTACCTGATTAAGAGAAAGCTCCTTTTGAGGGTTTGATGAACTTACGATCTTCAAGGCTTGTCCAGACACAAGCTCGAGGTCCTTCAACATATCTTTAGATTCTGGTCTGGGTTGTGAATCATCTATGGATTGCAAGGAATCAAAAGGGAGCACAAGATTGGCGTTCTTAAGAAGCGCCGCATAGGAGTCTCGCACAACCCACTGGCTTCCCCTTAGGACTGCCACACTCGATCTAGTCAGAATTTTTAAAAGCAAAATTTTTATAGAGATGCAAGTGTCCACAGCTACAAGCAATGGTCGGGTAAAGATTGCATTATATACAAAGTTCATATCCACAACCATGAAACAAACTCGACAATTTTGAATAACCACATCATCACCCATCTGAACCTCCAGCGTCATAGACCCTGCTAGTGGTATCGCCCTCCTAGATAGGCCTACAAGGGGAGCCAAGACCGGCTTGAGAATATCCAGTGATAGAGTGAGCCTTTTTTATGCATCCAGAGTCAGCAGGTTTACTGCACTTTCCATGTCCACCAGAATGCGCTGAACAAGATAGTCCTGAACCACAGCCTCTACCACTAAGGCATCAACATGGGGACCAGACACCTGGTTAGATTCTTCAGCGCGGAAGGTAACAACGAGTCTTTCGCCTTTGTCGGCTTCAGTTATAGAAAAGACCACCCTTGTCCTGCACTTTCTAGAGACACCAATCGTGTCATAATACTCCCCCCTGCAATAACATGCATCACCCCAGTGGGGGCTTTTTTTTCAAAGATTGGGTAGATGGCTTAGAATCATTGTCTGATCTGCTGCGGCTGTTGGACCTTGCAATGAATTATCAGTCAGGATCTCGGTCAGGATCTTCTCTAATTGGCCTGGGCCAGTTGACCTCTGTGTTGTCCCTCAACCAACGCAGAATAATGGCAGGTGAGACACTCAACGGGGTGAGTGTGAGCGGTAATTTTCACCCCTAATCCCAGTGGAATGATTTTTATGACTTCGGCACTATTTAGGCTTAGGACCTTAGAGAATAGGGGGCCTAAGCCTGGAGAAAATGGAGTCATCACCGGATGGACTGAAAAAAAAGGGGTGAATGACTCAATTCCTAAGGAATCCCTAACCCCTTAATGGGTTTGAAAAGTTGGGTACGTATGGGAAAGATGAGAAATGGCCCAGCACCCCCACAACGCCCGGTTCATTGGAACCGGCCTCCTTTGCAGGTCTTAATATTATAAAATTCTTAACTATAATGATATTATTCATACTACATGCAATCATAAGAATGGACATCCATCCGAGGATGGAAACATGTTCTTACATCGTCTAATATCTAAAACTAGTTATGACACCCACCGAAAGGTGGAAACATGTCCCTTACATTGATCACAAAATTTTTAAATAAAATAAATTACATGATGCTCACAATATGAGGTACCCAAAAAATGAAAACATACCTCTTACAATGTTTTGAAACCAAAGCAAATCAATAAAAGTAACCAACCATTCATTATAAATAAATCATTCATCAAAGATATGAAACATCAATCAAATATATAATAAACATTCATCTAATTTAAATAAAACAACAAGTATATAAATTTAGGGTTTATGCATCAATTAGGGTTTCTTGGATTTTATGTTTAACAATTAGGGTTTTGTATTTTAATTACTAGATTAGTCGACTAAAAAATATTTAATATAAAGGAAATAATATGGCTACTGGATGTTTGAATTAAAGATTAAGTTTGAAATAAATTAGGGTTTGAATCTAAAGAATGGAGGTTTTGAATTTAGA
This sequence comes from Garcia nutans, assembly GCA_947685225.1. Taxonomy (NCBI): domain Eukaryota; kingdom Viridiplantae; phylum Streptophyta; class Magnoliopsida; order Malpighiales; family Euphorbiaceae; genus Garcia; species Garcia nutans. Next base: position 4,419,410 of record CANTUV010000024.1, on the reverse strand, counting down.
GTTTCGGAAGTTGTATGAAACTAATATTAAAGTTTAGGTTTTAAATAAATAAAATTGAAGATCATGAAAATAGGATTTTAAGTTAGGTATTTGGAAAGAATAAGCTACTGTGAATTTTAAAAAAATAGAATTGATTATGGTTTTGAGAAAACAGATTATTATTTTGTGGTTTTAGAAAAGTGCAATTAGGGTTTTAGACTTCAAAAATTAATTTAATGAGTATTAAGATATTAGGGTTTTGGTTTATAATTCAGATTCAACATTTCATGCTACTGAAAAATTAATATCAAAATACTTTAACAAAACATTAAAAAGGAAGCATGTTATAATTGTTGTGAATGCAAGAATTTATTGGTTAAGTTCAAAACCTCCGTTGTTGGTTCCACCATAATTTGAATTCTGGTTGAACAATAACAAAGACAGTGTGTGCTACCTTTTGATGGATTGTATGTTGTTTGCTGCTTCTTGATCCTTCAAGTCCGAGGTTATGAATAAATTGCCAAAAAGAATTTCAGTAGTTCCGATCCCAAAAGTCCCTAAAAATCCAGCTCCCTTTCAGTGTGTTTAAATGTGGTATTTATATGTAACTAAAATCAAATACCTAATATATTAGGAAAATTAAAAACTATTCTGGAAATAAAATTTAAAACCAAGTAAAATAGAATTTCGAAAAAAACTGCGCGTGGGCCCAGGCGAGCTGCGGGCCGCTCGCGATTTTGTGCAAGTCTTGCTTGCGGCAATTGGCTTGCGGCCAATTCGCTGCAAGTTTTGCTTGCGGTGAATTGGCTTGTGGCCAATTCGCCGCAAGTGGCCCAATCCAATTCGTCATCGATTCTGTCGTCACCGATTTTGCCGTCACCGATTTTTTATTTATATATATATATTTTTAATTTTTAATTTTCATTATTAAAAATAAATATTATAAGTAATAAATATTATTAAAATAAATAATAAATATTAAAATACTATAAAAATTATTTTGGACTGTTTAAAAATATCGGACTAGATTGGATCAAAAATTAAGGGTCTATAGTGAGCCCCCTGCTTGAGCGATCTGAGAATGCAGCAAAAGAGAGTGAAAAGTAATGTGATTTTTGATTGAGTTTAGAGTCAAACTGGACTTCATACCCAAGGTTGGTTTGAGTTCTGGACTTAAAAATAATTTGAGTTTTGGACCTGGAATATATTCTGGACTTAAAAAATAATTTGGGTTCTGGACCCGGGTGAGTTTTAGACTTAAAAATAATTTGAGTTCTGGACCCGAGGTGAGTTTTGAATTTAGGTTCTAGACCCGAGATAAGTTTTTGACTTAAAAATAATTTGAGTTCTGGACCCGAGATGAGTTCTGGACTCGAAAATAATTTGAATTCTAGACCCGAGATGAGTTTTGAATTTAGGTTTTGGACCCAAAGTAAGTTCTAGACTTAAAAATAATTTGGATTCTGGACACAAGATGAGTTCTGGACTTAAAAATTATTTGAATTCTAGATCCGAGGTAAGTTCTGAAATTAAAAAATAATTTGGATTTTGGATCGGAAATGATTTGAGTTTTTTGTAAATAATTTGGATTATCTACAAAATAAATAATTGTAGTAAGTAGGATATCAAAGAAATTTGCAAAAAAATTAGCTATTTTTACCATACTTATATTCTCTTGCCCCTTGAGTGTAAAAATATTTTAAAAGTATGAAAATATTTTTATGCACGTAAATATTTGAATAATTGAATTGAATAATTGAATTTACTATTTATTTAATGTATATTCACTATTCACTAACTATTCATTTACGATTTATCAACAGTAATATTGATTTTTTTTTCTTTTTTTACCAGAATTACTATTTTTTCCTTTTTGATTTTTGTCTTTTCCCTTTGCAATTTGCCTATATAAATGACTCATTTCTTCAATACTCATCCAGACTTACATATTTTCATAGTTGAAGCAAAGAGTTGAGCAAAGAGTTGAGGAGAAGATGCATGCTTCGAGATCAGGGTCTCGATCCAATGCTGAGTTGTTGAAATTTATTCGACGGTATGAAAATTGAAATGTAAATCTACTAGCTGGGATGCAGTTTCATCGCAGTTCAAATCAGAAAACTAAGATAATAATGCAACTTAATATTTTAATACCACAAATATGTAATTATTTTGTTTCATTTTATTATCTTAATAATAATAATTTTTTAATAGTACTAAAGATTAGGAAAAATAAATTAATTAGTGGACTATTTTTAAGAATTAATAAATATATAAATTAAAGTAGAACATAACGAGTAAGTTTAGTCTATGAATTAGTGGTATTGGTATGATGATATACTTACCTCGTGTTAATTTACCTGGCTCCGTGTTAGAGTGATCGCAGTGTTTATCCTGGGCGGAGGGTGTGTCTTTAAAGTCCGACAAGGGTATGATGTAACACATTCTCGGGTAAAATGGATTGTCCGAGAGTGTGGTTTTGAAAGTTTTATCTTGCAATTACCATTTGAGTAGTGTCCGACAGACAGGAGTGTAGTTCTAGCATTATCGAAGTGATGGATGGACATAACCCATACTTTTCACTTACTTGTAGGAGAGATGACCATTGGCCCAGTCGATTATACAGCCATAACTGGTATCCAGTACTATGGCCTTCCGATCCCTTTTACCAATGATATTCCGACACACGAAGAGATTCAGCAGTTAATCGGTATGGAACCATCATTAAAAGAGCCCTTCAAGATAAAAATTGAGCCGATTCGGAGTTATTGGATGAACTATGATGGAAAGATTCGTAGAGAAACAACCAAACAATATGCTCGAGCATTTTTACTGTATTTGCTTGGGTCGACCATTTTATGCAGCACCGAATCTTCCATCCATTTCTCGGTATTGATGGCCCTTACTGATATGAGCATGGTACCACTTTATGGCTGGGGTGAAGCTGGCCTTGCCTGTCTCTATTATGGACTAGACAAGATTTGCAGGAATAAGAAGTCTTTTGTTGGTTTTATGGTGGTTGTCGAGGTACTCTTCTTCCACCATCGTCAATTCTATGCTTATACTAGTATGAATTTGATTTTCATTGTTATTGCAGGTATGGGCATATGAGCATAATCTTGTGAGGGTGCCAGGCATTTTTCGAGAGAGAGTTGGGTATCCAAGGTTGAATTTTTGGTTGTCAGTTCATGTAGCAGTTTTTGGCTCTCACCATGTGCACACCCTGCGCTATATCTTGAGTTGCTTAACTTGGGGCCAGGTAAAATAATATTAGTATACTTTAAAATTTATATAAAAAGTGCACTTACCTTCTATCATCCTGTAGATCAATTTGGCTTGGTGGAACACGAAAGAGTGGATGAACTGGACTTTTTCCATGAATGTAACACTACCTTTTCAGCATACCCGCCGAGTCATTCCTGGCCCTGTGTCTAGTTGCTGGGTTCTCGGGGAGAGGTTGTATGAGTGGTTCCTTAGTCTTGAGTGACGGAGGATCCCAATGAATTTCCCATAGTATACTTTAAATATCGCATCAATGCCGGAGAATGCGCAGTGTTTAACTTAGCACAATTATGATGTTGAAACCTTTCTCTATCCACCGGGTGCATCATATAACCAGTTTATTTGAGTAATGCTCTTAAACTTTGACGTATCTCCTGTTGGCCTTCGAGAAATTTTTGAGGAAGATGAGAATGAAGAGGAGTATCACGAGGAGGGAGGAGGGTCCATCCCTCATCCCGGGGCTAGCACCTCTCAAGTAAACTTTACCATCTTGTCATTGCAATTACTTCTTTCTTAACTTGTTTTGATTATTTTAATGATTATTTGCAGGCTACTAGCTCATTTGGTCATGAGGCTGGACCTTCCTTTGTCGCTCCTCCATTTGCTCATTCTAATCAATCGGAGATGCCATCTCATCCACAGGGTGTTGATATGAATTACCTGGTAGGTTATCATGTTCCATGATGATTTATGCTACATGTATGCATGATTATGTATGCTCTTACCCTTTTCTTTCAGACTCACAGCGGATGCTTAAGGAACAAAATAAGAAACTGCAAGAAGAGTTAGCTTCGTAATAGGCTGTCCATTTTGAAAAATTGTACTATCAGTCAGAGCAAGATTTTTGAGACTTTCGGTTCCAGGGAATGAGGGATCCTGGTGTTTCGTCTTCTAGGAAGCCCCAAACTGATGACCATGAGATTCCTTCGTCTACTTCAGATGAGGACCGTTGCAGATTTGAATTCCAGGGTAATAGAGGTTCAGCTGCTCCTTCTTCGGGTGGACTTAGGATAGATGATATGCCTCCTCCTTCAAAAGGCGATGACTTTTTCAGGGCTTTGTTTGATCATGATCCACCACCTCCATCTCAGTGAGAAAATATTGTATTATTTGTAGTAGTAGTAATAATAATAATTATAATTATAATTTGCACTTTTACTATAACTTTTGACTTTTAATTTTTTTTTGTATTGTTAATATTATTACTACAGTACAATCATTATTCCTTCCTCTCATAATTCAGAATTCCACAGTATCACTGATTCACAAAACCGAAGGCGACACGACGACTCAAAACCTTTTCGTCGTTGATTTTCTATCCCTGTGCGTCTCGGTCTCAAGCCATTCCTTGTTAATTTGGGGATAGCCAATCACCTTATATAAATCTCTTTCCATGCCATGACCCCATACAGAAGCCAGAAATTTTTTTACCAATTTCCATCAAAATTCTTTTTAACAATTCTAATTTCCCTTCAATTTTCAATAATGATAGAACTCAATTTAAAAAAAAAAAGGTTTATTTAAAAATATGAAAGCCATTCATTGGGAACAAATATCTTGGTCTAAAATAAATACTTTGAAGTGCTTTCAAAATATTAAATTGGACCATTCTTTTTTACATGCCATGGTTTCCTTTTGGAATGTAAATTCTAGGAGATTTAAGATAAATGGCTTTGAGATATGTCCCATGATTGAAGAGTTTGAGGCCATCCTTGGATATCCAAGAAATCAACCAATGGCATTACCTATATTGATTTTCAAAACTCAACAAAAGATGCAAATGTTGTTTCAACTTTCAAAGCTCGAAGTTCTACAGTTGACGAGAGGTGAGAAAATTCTGCTTGGTCCTTTAATTGACTTTTACATTTCTCACTTGGCTCCTACTAAGGCATGGGGACATATGCTTTGTCTATGCTTGCTTTGCCAATTTTTGCTTGTTTCTTCTAATGGCGATATTGATCTACGAGTATTGGATATCATGGACCAAATGGAAGGAGGCGTGTCGCTGATACCCGTGATCTTAGCTGAGACTTTAGTTGGATTGGGCCAACTTAAATTAGAATTGTTAAAGAGATTGGCCAAGAGTCCGTTGCTGCTTCAGGTAATTACCTAAACTGCCCTTTCAGGTTTTCAATTTAGGTCTCTTCTCTTTTTTTCCTTTTTTTTACATTGCTTTAATTTTTGCCTAGTCTGCCCTTGTGGGTTTTCGAAAATATCGAACGCCCTAATTTTTGCTTAGGTCGTCCTTGAGGATTTTTGACCTAACAGCCTCTTTTTTTTATTTTTATTTTTTTAATTCTTTTGTTATGCTTACAGATCTAGCTTTAGGAGTGTCCTTGCTTACTCGACACTCCATCTATGGATTTTGCCAGATATCTGCCGCAACATCACTCTGCTAGAAAACTACTCCACCCTGCTTCTTCATATGCTGACTGGGTTGATTGGATCCACTCACGCGCTGAAGTCAACATCTGTTGGTGAGTACCTTAGTGGAAGATCACCATTTAGACATATTTGATATATGTTTCTCTCGCTACTCTTCATCGAGGTACTTGCTATGATCCTCACCGGCTTGATCGTCAGTATGGAGCTGAGCCTTGAGATTTCAATTTTACTCCTGATTTGGACATGCCTCGCCTGACTGAAGCCTACTTGGATCGGTTGAAGCAAAGCTGGCCTACACTCTACACTTATCGTTTGCCATAGATCTTAGATTTATCATTTTCTTTAGAAAAAATATTGTTAGGATACAAAAATAATGAAAGTAATAATAAGAGATGTTTCTTTTTCTTTTATAATTTGTCATCACCTTCTGCTATTGTGTTTATTTATTTTATCCATATTTGGTCAAACACTTAAAACAGTGCACATAGAATAATTTTAATATTAATTCTGCTTTATTAAATTAGGCAACAACTAAACATAAAGCCAGCATACACAAGATCACTCATGTTGCCAACTAGCCCTTTCGAGTTTTCTAATTGACGTTTTTCTCTCGATTAGCCCTAGTTATTGCCTAGCCCATCCTTTCGTGTTTTTGAAACTAGCGGATTGCTTTAACTTTTGCCTAGGTCACCCTTTTGGCTTTTCAACTTAGGGAGCTCTCTCTTTTTATATATATATATATAACCTCTTCAACCTATCAATGTTCACCGGCTCACTAAACTCATTCCCGTCCATGTCTGATAACTTGACTGCACTCTTATTCATGACTTATTTTACAATATATGGTCCTTCTCAACTAAGCCTAAATTTTTCTCTTGAAAAAGATACATTAGGTTTACATTGCTTCAATACTAAGTCGTCGACTCTAAGCTTTATGATCTTAACCATTCTATTGTAGGCCTGCGCAATCTTCCTTTGATATAGTTGATGATGATACAGTGCTTTTAACATCCTCTCTTTTAGTAAAGCTAACCGTGTGTACCTACTCACTACCCACTTCGTCTCAGGCAGTTCAGCTTCTAAGACCACTCTTAATGACTTGATCTCAATTTCAATCGGCAACACTGCCTTCATCCTGTAAACCAAAGAGAGTGGTGTCATTCCAGTCGACGTTCGTATACTTATTCTGTATCCCCATAATGCAAAAGAAAGCATCTATGACCAATCCTTGTATGTCTTGGTCATCTTGGACAGAATCTGCTTAATTATCTTGTTTGTTGCTTTTATCGCACCATTAACCTTTGGTCTATAAGAGGAGGATCGGTGATGATGGATTTTGTACTTAGAGAATAAGTCCTTAACCGCACCTTGAAACTGTATCTCATTGTCCGATATCACAATGTACGGGACCCCATACCTACAAATGAGATTATTTTTAATAAATCTAGTCATTTGCCTTGCCCCCAGTTTGTTGAAAGATTTGGCTTTGACCCATTTTAAAAAATAATATACCACTACTACAATGAAACGGTGACCATTTAAGGTTGTCGGATGTATCTCTCCCATAATGTCAATCCCCCAAGTTGCGAATGGCTAGGGTGAAGGCATAGAATGCAATTCTTCAGGAGGTATGTGATTTAAATTACCATACCTCTGACATTGCTGGCACTTCTTCACAAACTCAATACAATCTCTCTCTATGGCCAACCGGTAGTAACCTTGTCGAATTATCTTCTTAACTAAAGCTAAACCATTCATGTGTGGACCGCAACTTTCCGCGTGTATTTCTGACATGATATGCTCCACTTCAGACTTCTTCAAGCATCTCAAATGCACTCCATCTGGCCATCTTCGATACAAATCTCCATGAAAGGTGATGTATTGTAAGGACTATCGCCTTATAGCTCTTCTTTCTTTCTTTGTTGCTTACAATGGGTATTCCTTCTCCTTCAAAAATTATCTTATAGTGTCATATCACGCATCATGGTGTGTATCAGTTTCTATAATTGTCTCATATTTAAAGCAAGGAGTTGATGAACTAGTTAAATTCAGAGGCTTAAGGAATAAGTTGATAGGATTTTCCTATACCAAAGCCAATGTGGTTAGGGCATCAGCCATCTGGTTTTCTTCACTTGGTAGGTGTATAAACCTGCACTCCTTAAAGTTCTTCTTCATTATGGTCAAGTAATGGTAGTATGGTTTTAGCTTCTCTTCTTTTAACTCCCACTCTCCATTTACTTGGGATACTACTAGCAATGAATCGCCAAAGACTTGCACCTTATCCACCTTCTTAATCATCAGGGTTTCCAAACCAAAAATACATGCTTTATACTCTACCATATTATTGGTCGCCCCAAACTTCAACTTCTTGGCTGAAGGGATAAGTTCCCCTTCAGGCAATTCTAGTATGACTCCCAAACCTGCTACTTTCCTATTTGCTGCTCCATCAAAATATATTTTTCATCCTTGTACTTCTATGGCTTCTAAATGTTCATTGAAAAATTCCAAGATTACCTCTTCGCTATTCGGTAATGGCTGTTGGGCCAGAAATTCTGTCACTACTCTATCTTTGATTGTTTTCCTGGTTACATACTAAATCTCAAATTTTTCCAATATTATAAACCATCAGCCATACTTGCCGATCAAAGAGGGTGTCTCCCTTAAATACTTCACCGAATCTAATTTGGAAATTGCTTGCACACTATAAGATTGAAAGTAATTTCACAACTTTTTAGAAGACCAAACCACAACTATACAGGTCTTTTCAATAATACTATACTTAATTTCATAAGGTAGGAGCTTTCTACTCAAATAGTAAACTATGTGCTCAATCCCTGACTCATCTGCTTGGGCTAGCATGGCTCCTATTGACTATTCTTCTACTGCTAAGTATAGCAACAAGGGTTTACCGGATTTAGGTAGTTTCAAAACCAGTGGATTTCACAGATACTCCTGTATACGCTTAAAGGCCTTTTGACACTCTTCATTCCACATGATCGGCTAATTCTTTTTAAGCAATTTGAAGATAGGTTCACAGATTATGGTGAGCTTTGCTATAAACCTGCTAATGTACTGCAATTTGCCAATGAATCCCCAAACTTCTCTCTCCGTCTTAGGGTCTGACATATCCCTGATCTTCTTAACCTTGTTAGGGTCAATCTCAATGCCATTTGGACCAATTGCATTCCAAACAACTTGCCTGAGGTAACCCCAAACACACACTTCTTTGGGTTTAACCTTAGCTTATACTTAACTATTCTCTCGAAGAATAATTCTAGGTTTTGAAAGTGTTGCTTTCTTGTGTCCGACTTCACCATCATATGATCAACATACACTTCGACTTCTTTATGCATCATATCATGAAATAATGTGGTGGCCATCCTTTGATAGGTTGCTCCAACATTCTTTAACCCAAACGGTATTACCCTATAACAAAATATACAATATGTAGTAATGAAGGCAGTTTTGGCTTTATCCTCTTAGGTCATTAACACTTGGTTGTATCCGAAAAACCCATCTACAAATGAGTGTAGCACGTTAGAGATTGCACTATCAATAAGGACATCTATATGGGGTAAAGAAAAATTATCTTTAGGGGAAGCCTTATTTAAGTCTCTATAGTCCACACAGACCCTAATTCTTCCATCTTTCTTTGGCACGAGTACTATGTTGACTAGCCAATCTGGATAATCTATCACTTTAAGGAACTTTACTTGTATTTATTTAGTGACCTCTTCTTTAATCAATTCAGCCCACTCTGGTCTTAACCGTCTAAGCTTTTGTTTGACATGTTTCATGTGAGTGTAAGTAGGAATAAGATGTTTGGCTATGTCTCGATCTATTCCAGGCATATCCTCATAAGACCAAGCAAAAACTTTTTTATAATTTTTAAATATTTTTTCAAATCTCTCTCTCATTAGGAGCAAGGTCAGATGCTATGCTAATGTTTTTAGGATTTTTGGTTATTCCCAAATTTAATGACTGTGTATCGACAGAGTTAATATTAAAGATGCTCATATAACCACTATTTGAATGTATGCAACCATTAGGAGAAACATCATACAAGTAAGCAAAATCAAACTTTATTGCATTCATTTTAGAAAAAGAAAACATCATCTTCCTCATACAAAGCAGATAAATTAAAATCAAAATCAAAATCACGTTCTCAAAATCATAAAGCAGAATATCTTCAAACTTTTCTTCAACCAGGCAGCAATCTCCTCTGGAGTCTTCTCAGCTTTCAGGATAGCTTCCTTCTTCCCTTCCAGATTGGGCTCCTTGTAGGTTGGTAGGGTGAGCTCTTTCTTCACTTGTTCCACTAGCTCGGCAACATCAGTAAAAATCTCAAAACCCAGGATCAACTTTTTCATGAACATGATTGGCTCGGGCTTTCCTTCGAGTGGCCCCATATCAGGAGCTTTGACAAAAATTTCTTCAAGTGGTGGGAAGCTCATTTTCTCATTCTTCTTTGGATGAACATCTTTGCTAGCTTCTTCATACCCCAACCCTTTCTTAGAAGTTTGAGTCTTGAAATTTGGAAGCTTTATCACACCGGCCTTACCCTTTTCAAGACCAACTTTGGGAAGGTAGCTCATTTTCTTCATCATGTTCAAGATCTTGGAGTCCACTACTTCATCATCAGAAATTGCAGCTACTTGGAAATCATTGAGAGGCCTTTTTACCATTAGAGCATTAACAACCTCATTATCTTTGGCCTTGATGACCACTGTCTCATCTCCGTTAGGGAACTTGATCTTTTGATGAAGGGTGGAAGGAACTCCATCAAGAGAATGAAACCACGGTCATCCCAAAAGTAGTGCAAAAGTAACAGGTATGTCCAAAATAATAAATTCAACAATAGATTCAATTAGACCAACCTTCACAACAGCTTTGAAAGTTCCCTCGGCATGCCTCTTGGTATTGTCATAAGCCATAATGGTTACCTTGGTTAGGCTTAGATCCCTCGTTGGCATAGCTAGCTTTTAAAAAAATTTAAGTGGATAAACATTTATGGCGGACCTATCATCAACCATCACACATGGAGTCCTTTTTTTCTTTGATTTCTACTTTTATAAAGAGAGGACGGATGTGATATCTCCCCTCTTCTGGTAAATCTGCATCTGAGAAAGATACCATTACCAGATTAACTTTGCTCTTATTTTGAATATCTTCACACTTCATCACTCTTTCATATTTTATGAATTTAACTAGCTCATCCGATGTTATAGAGGTGAAAATTAGCATGCTAGCCAAGGCCTTGGCCATAGTTTCACGGTGCTTTTTAGAAGTGACTAATAAGTCCCAAATGCTAACACTTGCTTGGGTTCTCTTCAACTGTTTAAGCATAGTGTCATCTTTCTCTTCTTTGTTCCCCACTTCAGCTTCCTTTCCTTTATTAGCCTCTACTTTCTTAGGTGGTGGCCTTACATAAGGCTTAACAGATCTAGTGTTCATTACTTCATCTTCTTCAAGCTCAGACCAGGTCCATTCCTCCTTCTTGGTTCAAGATCATCATTGCTATTGCTTGAGCCCCAAAACTCATTCACAACACAGATTGCTACTTCTTTACCCACCATAGCTTGTTCAACTTTGCTAAACACCACTTCTTCTTTGGTTGATTCTCCACCCACATCTTGGAAAGAAGACATGACAAAACTTTCATGCAAACCTCCTCCAATCATGAAGGTCATCGATGGTGGTACTCTATTAAACCTTGGCAATGGATTGTCTTTGGTGCTTGGCTTGTTGGGCTCGGGCAGCTTCCCACTATCAATCAAATTCTGGATCTCATGCCTCAACCTCACACATCTATCCATGCCGTGCCCTTGCATTTGATAAAATTGACAAAATGCCTTAGTGTCAAAATTAGGTGGGAGAGGGTTAGGCAAAGGATGAGGATTTAAGGGTTGTAACAATCCCTTCTTTTGTAGCTTATTGAGGACCCAAGACAGCGACTTTCCCAATTCTGAAAACTACCTTCTTCCTCTTTGGCCAGTAGTATCAACATCAACTACCTTTTGCATGCTTTGGTTACCAGACTGGTAGTTTTCTTTCTCATTCCTTCTTGTTGAAAAGAGATTCTTCTCTCTTTCCCACTCTTCAATTTGTTGACCAGCTTGCAAAAGGTCCTTGAAATCTCGAATGAGTGTATGAGACATCCTTTCGCGAAGGCTAGGTAACACTCCTCTCACAATCATTCTAATTTGATCGGATTCATCAGGCATTCTCTTGAGCAATGCAACCTTATTTCTCCATCTCTTCATATAGTCCATGAAGTTTTCATTCGACCTTTGTCTAATGGACTCCACCTCCATTTGAATAACTTCCAATTCAGCATTGTATCCATATTATTGGATGAAAGCTTTGTATAGCAAAATCCCAGCTCTTTTGTGTTCCATCATCTAAGGTATTTAATCAATTTTGGATAATAGGATCCTATGAGAGCATGAAGTACCTTAGAGTTTGAGCCTTAGTAGCTCGGGCAGACTGCATAGCAGTGATATACTACTTCACATGGAGGTGAGGATTTTCGGTTCCATCAAACTTTGCAAAGGATGACATCTTAAACTTGTACGAAACTTCTTCATCTAGCTCAAATAATTTGTCAACTTCGGACATTTCTTCGATTTTTAGCTTCTTTTCAAACTTCTTTTCCAAGTCAGTAATCATCTTCTCAACATCTGAAATTTAAGTTTTTCTCCACAGCTGATCTTTCAACAATCTTCAGCTCCTTCTTCTTGTCTTGAGGATCTTGGAAGTATTGAGCCCAGTCGTCGTCATCATCAATGACCACCTTGTTATCATCAAAAGACACTTCATCAACTTTAGCCTTCCCCTTATCTTTTTTAGTGCTTGCAGATGCTTCAGCGGTGTTTTCGAACATTATAATCATTTGATTCTTCATGATCTCAGCCAGGGCCCCTTTAGTTCTTCCATTTTAGCATTGATGTCGTCGTACACCATTCTTTAAATTTGTCTGGGCTCTATTGCTTTTGGTGAAAAAGTAATTGAGTCGCTGCTAGATTCTTCATCTCTGGTGTAGGTCGAATTGTCATAAGCTTTTGAACTGTCGTAATCCAGGGCTCTGAGCCAGAAAGGATTAATGATATGTGATGCAAATGTATGTATGCATGTACAAGTAACAAATAAATAAGGATAAATAGGACGTTCCTTCCAACCTTATGGTGAGTCTTTTTTTCTAGGTATATGGTTAACAAAATACTAACATGAAATATCTTATTTTCGAATAATTTTCTAGAGCGCTTCAACCAATAGTTATATTTTCAAAAATGAAAATCAATTCATGAAAATTCCCATTAATTAGGTTTTAATCCATTCAACCAACTAAAGTAGCTTTTATGTTATATCGGATTCAAACTAAATTAAGAGGTTTATTATAAATAGATTTCTCACTTGAAAAAGTAACTAATGATTCATGCCAAAAATAAGCCCATGATTAATAACTCTTAGTATAAACTAGGCTCACAATTGATTTTTAGTATTTTCATAATTAACCTAAATATTCATAAGCTCATTCAAAAGGTTATGAAAATAATTTTGTTTCTAAGCCCATTGTAAAAAGATTTTAGAAAAAATGGATTTTGAATTTTGTATTTGGGTCATGAGAAAAGAATTTTTGATTTATTTTTTAGAAAAGTTTTATGTCCAAAGACCATCTTGAAAAGTTTTGAAAATAGCTTTGGTCTTTTGGACTTTAAAGAAAAATTTATTTCGAGCTTACAATGTACTTAAGTCATATTAGAAAAAGAACAAACCCAATAAGCCATGATTTAAACTAAGATAAATTAACCATAGTCAAACAACAAGCATTTATGGTAAAAACCTAAGGAAAGTAACTAGACCAATTACATGAGCTTTAGTCTTTGGGTTAAAAGGCTTAGGTTTTTATAGCAAGTATATACCAAAAGATACAAGGCTATGAGTGGTTATGCCATGCTCGATCTCCATACCTTGAGTGAAAGTATGGTATCCTTTACATAATACAACACGGGTAACACGGGCGTCCTAACTCATGCACATAATGCAATATAATATGATGCAATGGATAATATCATGATAAGAAAGAATAGAATAATATAAAGACCAATGGAATCAACTTCTCTTATCCCCAGTAAAGTCGCCACTGTGAGCGGATATTTTCGCCCCCACTCTCGGTGGAATGGTTCTTGCGACTTTGATACTATTTAGGCTCAGGGCCTTCAAGAACACGAGTCTAAACCCGGAGAAAATGGAGTCGCCACCTAGACGGGCCAGAAAAAAGAAAGGGTACATGACTCGATTCCTAAGAAATTTCCAACTCCCTAATGGGTTCAAAAAGTTGGGTATATGTGGGGAAGGTGAGAAACGGCCCAGCACCCCCATAATGCTCGGTTTATTGGAACCGGCCTCCTTTGCAGGTCTTAATATTATAAAATTCTTAACTATAATGATATTATTCATACTACAAGCGATCATAAAAATAAATAAATACTTTATTAAAATTACAACAATGTCCAAATAAAATAAATAAATGGACACCCATTAGAGGATGGAAATATGTCCTTACATCGTCTAATATCTAAAAACTAGATAGGACACCCACCGAAAGGTGGAAATGTGTCCCTTACATTGATCCAAAAAAATTTTAAATAAATTAAATTACATGATGCTCACAATATGAGGTACCCAAAAATGGAAACATACCTCTTACAATGTTTTGAAACCAAAGCAAATCAATAAAAGTAACTAATCATTCATCATAAATAAATCATTCATCAAAGATATGAAACATCAATCAAAATATATAATAAACATTCATCTAATTTAAATAAAACAGGAAGTATATAAATTTAGAGTTTATGCATCAATTAGGGTTTCTTAGGTTTTATGTTTAACAATTAGAGTTTTGTATTTTAATTAACAGATTAGTCAACTAAGAAGTATTTAATATAAAGGAAATAATATGGCTACTAGATGTTTGAATTAAATATTAAGTTTGAAATAAATTAGGGTTTGAATATAAAGAATGTAGATTTTGGATTTAGGGTTTCGGAAGTTGTATAAAACTAATATTAAAGTTTAGGGTTTAAATAAATAAAATTAAAAATCATGAAAACAGAATTTTAAGTTAGGTATTTGGAAAGAATAAGCTACTGTGAATTTTAGAAAAATAGAATTGATTATAGTTTTGAGAAAACAGATTATTGTTTTGTGGTTTTTAAAAAAGTGGAATTAGGGTTTTAGACTTCGAAAATTAATTTAACGCGTATTAAGATATTAGGATTTTGGTTTATAAAACATATAATTCAGATTCAACAATTTCATGCTACTGAAAAATTAATGTCAAAATACTTTAACAAAATATTAAAAAGGAAGCATGTTATGGTTGCTGTGAATACAAGAATTTATTGGTTAAGTTCAAACCTCCGTTGTTGGTTCCACCACAATTTGAATTCTGGTTGAACAATAACAAAAACAGTGTATGCTGCCTTTTGATGGATTGTATATTGTTTGCTACTTCTTGATTCTTTAAGTCCAAGGTTATGAATAAATTGCCAAAAAAAATTTCAGTAGTTTCAATCCCAAAAGTCCCTAAAAATCCAACTCCCTTTCAATGTGTTTTAATGTGCTATTTATATGCAACTAAAATCAAATACCTAGTATATTAAGGAAATTAAAAACTGTTTTGAAAATAAAATAAAAATTAAGTAAAATAGGGTTTCGAAAAAAACTGAGTGCAAGCCCAGGCGAGCTGCGGGCTGGGTGCGGGCTACTCGCGATTTTGCAGTCTTGCTTGCAACAAATTGGCCCGTGGACAATTCGGCGAATTGGCCCAAGCCAATTCTTCGCCGATTCTGCCATCGTCGATTTTTTATTTATATATATATTTTTATTTTTTTATTTTTTATTTTTATTATTAAAAAAATATTATAAGTAATAAATTTTTTTTAAAATAAATATTAAATATTAAAATACCACAAAAATTATTTTGGACTGTTTAAAAATATCATACTGGACTGAGTAAAAAATTAAGGGTCTACAGTAAGCCTCTCCCGGGCCTCTGCAATGTGATAAGCTTTCTGGGAGCGCTACTGGCTGGGTGGTCGGATGGTGCTTCTGTTGTGCTCTTTCCATGAGCTACCTGATTTTGAAGTCTTAACGTAGTCCGGTCTGCCAGTGCTCGGCTTTAATGGCTCAACTGGCATCTTCGACGATTGGTCCTTTCTGGAGGCTCGAAGCTCTTCCCATATCTGGTCATTTTCATCCATGTGGATGTACTTATAGGCTCGGTCCATCAGGTCAACGAAATTATCTGAAGGGTTCTTACTCAAGGAGTTGGAGAACTGCTTGCACTCAGTATTCTGAATCATCACCTCTTAGGCTAGCTAGAAGTTCACCTTAGGAATCTTGTTGGCAACCTGGTTGAACCTCTCAACATAATGCCGGAGTGTTTCTCTAGGCTTTTGTACTATTTTGAGTAGAGCAGCCGAAGTTCGCTTGGGGTCGATGGATGCCACAAACTTATTGATAAACAACTCTGTAAGCTGCCCAAAATTGAACATGGAATTTGGTTCCAGGCTTTTATACTAGACCTGTGCATTACCGACCAAGGTCTTGGGGAAGAGCTTGCATAAGGCCGAGTCAGAGGTAGTATATACCAGAGTGGTATTGTCAAAGTTGTCGACGTGCATCCGGGGATCAGACGAGCCGTCATATTCTTTCATTTTCGGTATGTGAATGCTCGGATAGGTGTCTGTTAGGATCTCTTTAGACAAGGGGGATCGAAAGGTAGTATCATATTGTAGTATGGTTTTCTTGCACATTTTTTTTATTCTTTCATCAACAAGGGCATTAAGATCACCCTCGGACACTTTTGCTTCCTTGTGCTTTTACCCGGCACAGTGCTGGGTAAGGTTGACCTCAGGCTCGGAATCAGTGTCGTCCAGAGAAAAGAGTCTCCTTTCTAACTTAGGTTTGAGGTCCAGGTGAGTCATCCCTCATGGGGTGTTGGTCAAATTCATTAGAGAGGGTTGGGGGTAGTAGGCCAGGGACAGTGTTTGAGGATGAGTTGTCTGATTGGTAGTTGGATGTTCATGGTCAGGATGAGTGTGCTCGGTCTGATGCCTTATTATAAAGATTAGATCTTTGATAGAGGCAGTCAGGTCTTGAGCCTTGGAAGCATTGGTATTTGGCGCATCTATACTAGGGGAGAATGAGGCTGAGTCAAATTTGTTATGGATGGCCCTGTTGTGGGAACTGGGGTCACCAAGAGTCCCATAGTTTTCGGCTCCGGGTGGTTTGAGGTATGATCAAATGAAGTGTTTTGGGGGACGTATTAGCATTGGGGGTGTAAGGGGGACTGAATGTGTTGATTTTGCGGCGTGAGAGGATGGTTCATTCTGGAATGGGTTGAGGTTTAGGTCCTGTTATCCATCTTCGGGGATTAGCCAGTCCACGCACACCGCACCAATGATGTTGAGGTGGACTAAGTGGACTCCCAGACTAAAGGCTCATACAGGGGCTTCTCACTCACGCTGAAGGACCTGCAAGACAAAGGGTAGGCTCGGGCTCCAGTAAGAAGGTCCCGATGCTTAAGTCAGTACTTAGCCTTTTGATGAATACCTATCCTTAGAGGTTAGAAAAGTGAGAGTCCCTTACCTGTACGTTTGAGCTCTCTTTATAAGTGTGGGATGGTGGCGGACAAACCCTGCCGATGGTGGGAGACAGACTCTGCCAGACGTGAAAGACAAACTCTGCTGGACGTGCGAGACTCTAGATGGTGGGAGTCAAACTCTACATATGGTGGGGTGTCAGGAAATATCGCGCGAAATGATGCACTGGTCACCAAACCAAGCTTACACGATGAGCTCAGTCGAAGAGAACTATCGATCAAGTTAAGCTCAATATTGGAAGCGCGATCGTTTCGGAACCCTCTGTGTGGTAATCCCGATTCAACGAGATGGTCCGGTTTGATTGCTTATTGCCGATCTATAGATATGCACTAAAAAATAAAAGAGAAAAAAGAGGGAGAGGAGTAGAATAGACAAACAAAAGAGAAGGGATAGATAAAAAAAATAAGAGAGATGTAGAGAATAGAAAAGATAGAGGAAAGAAAAAAAGCCTTATATTGAAAAAATATATGCAACTTAAGACTAGAAAAGAAAATGAATAAAAATGAAAAAATATTGTGATGTAAATTTAAAAAAAAATAAAAGGAAAAAAAAAGGTATATGGTGTAATTTCTTTTTAATTTGTTTAGTTATATGTATTGATATTGTGGGTTGAATCCTTAGTCATTTGGCCATATAAATAGATCTATATAATATATAAGGCCCAATGCCAAGTTGGCCTAAAAAAAATAATGCACTTTACTAATAGATTACTTTAGTATTTTTGCATTATTTAAACTCAAATATATATATATATATAATACATAAATAGATCATCCATAATATATATAACAATGTATAAGAATAGTTAATCACAAATATCCTATTTATTTTTCCTTATATTTTTCAAATTATTTTTCTTTTGCCATCAAATTAATAGTTATAGTGCATATATATAATTATTAATAATTAAGATTTTATTTGTTTACATTATAAGTTTTTAGTTTTTATTTTTAAAATAAAAAATTATTTTCAATTTTTATTTTATATTTTTTTAAAACTTGTTTAATATTTTTTAAAAACCTATTTTATATTTTTAAAAATTATATCATACTTTTTTTACTATACATACACAACACACATTTATTCACCTATTAGAAAAATTATATTGTTTGTCCCAATGATACATCATAATATTAATTAAATATTATATATAATCATTAAAATAAAGAAATTAAAATTTAAAACAAAGGTTTGTAATTGGATTTGCAAAAAAAAAGAGCAAAAAATTATATGCAAAAAATAAAAATATAATAGAGAGAGAAAAAAAAAGATTTTATTGATTTATATATATCTTCTTAAGATCAAAATCTTAAAAATCATTTTTTGTCCATTCCATATTTATCTAAAACTATTTTTCATCCAATTAAAAAAATTTAAAACCCAGGGATATTATCAAATGTGTTTTTATTTTTTTTAAAGTTAAAATCAAAAAACAAAACAATCTTGAATGCAGCCTAAATTAATAGCTATATTAATATATGTAATTGATATAATATAATTGATATGTAAAAATGGTATAATTTATACCTATAATATAACTCATACATAAAACATAATTGTATAATGTTAGATTAATTATATATCTTACACATAGTATAAATAGTTAATATTAAGAAAATGAAATAAATGATTATTGTTAATATAATATGATAAATATAAAATTTTATAAATTGAATATAATAGGGCAAATACATATATAGTCTCTTAAGCTTATAGTGTTTAATAACTTAATTTGCTTCATAAACTTTCGTTTTAACTATTTTGTATTTTGTATATGTTTATTTTGTTTTAATATATATATATATATATATATTAAAGAATTCTGATCATTTTATCCCTTATATACACTAAGAGAATTTAACAGTTTTACAATCGAAAACAGAAACGGATAGGAATTCGTTTCTATATAAAACAAATTTGAAACAGATTAAGAACTAATAATTGTGAAAAAATATTGTAATAGTTTAGAAACATATTAAAAACGGATTTTTGAAATAGAATATATTCGTTCATAATCGGTTTCTGAAATTTTGCGCAAACCAATGGCGCATCTTAGAAACCAAATTGAAACAGATCAAGAACGGAATTTTTTAAACTGTTTCTTTGCGTTTCTGAACTTTTGGTATGCGTTTCTAAATTTTTGGAGAGAATATTTCACGGTCGGATTCTTTAGAAAATGCAGAAATGGATTGTATATCCGTTTTTAAATACTGTTCAACAATTTATGCCCGTTTCTGATCCCATTTCCATTTCAAATATTTTAACCCAGTTTAATTAGTTTTTATTTTAGGGTTTTTTCAAAAATATCTCAAAAAATAAAAATATTTTTAAAAATATTTTTTTAATTTTACTTTTAAAAATACTATTTTTTTAATTTTTAAAAATATTTGTTCCTCTTTCTTAAATATCCTTCCTCTGTCTCCTTAACCTAATTTCCACCGTTCTCACCACCGACGCTCAAGAGAATGAGATTATCAATCTGATTGCTACCGTCATTCTCACCACCATTATCTCTCTCTTTCTCTTTGTCACCATCGTTCTCTCTTTTTATTTCTCTCTCGCCACTGTTCTCACCACTGTTCTTACCATTTTCTGTCAGAAGCTTTCGTTCTCATCACCGTCAGTCAGAAGCACTCGTTCTCGGAGCCAAAATCAGTCAGAGATAATCGTTCTCTCTTAGTACCCTCAGCCAGAAGACTGATTTCGTCAGTCGCTCATCTTCTGGTGCGTTTTTTTTTAATGATTTTTGTTAATTTACATTAGTTTTTATAATCAGAATATGAGTTGTTTTTAATACTATTTTGGGTGTTTTTCTTGTTGATTGTGTGGCAATGAGTTCTAGTTTGATTGTATGATTGATTTTGATACATGGATTTTGTGTTGGGGCGTTTGTGTTTTTTGGCATGATGGGCCTGTGGGTTTGATTGAGTGTTTAATTTTTTATAAATGACCAATTGTTCTTGTAATTTGTAATATATTTTTGTTGCAACAACTTGTTGTGTTTGTATACATTAGTATTGTCTTGTTCTGTGAAGTGTACAAAATGGTTCATTCCTAAGTTTTGTCCATGGAAATGAATTTATCTTCATATCCATATTAATTCCAGTTTCAATGTTTCAAGAATCATTTTGAGATAGATTTTGACAATGCAAGTGCTTATCATTCTAAATAACAGTTACCTCCATTTAGCTCATTCCTGACCTTATTTTATTTTTGGGGACTGATTGTTGAAAATACCTTTCACAATTAAAAAAAAATTATTCTTTCTTGGTTGTTGCTACTGCAAAACTAGGAAAAATAGGCATATTTTGTCACCTTCGCCACTGAGGTCAGGTCACCTTTGTTCACTAGCTCACCATTTCCAAATTATTGATAAACTCTCTCCTTTTTTAAGATAGATTCTTTGTGCATCAAGTGAAGAAGCCTCATATAACATAACAACTAGCATGACAAAATCATAAAAGCTGGTGAATAAGAGTAATTCATAATTGTTCAAGGAAACTAAATACTTCATTATCTTACCTTTCAATGCCACTGTATTGGAAGATAAAACAAATAAATCAATGATAAAAATCATAGAGGATGGAAATTCCCAGACCTGCAGAATACATATCCAAAATGTTCAGTGACATCAAGTGCTATGTTCTAGTTGTGGGTATTAGCTGCAGAAAAGGAACCATGAAATTGAACAGAACTACATTTTTTGAATAAGATGAATAGAATTAGTTTTTATAAATAGGAATTGGAAGAGTGCTAGTTATTTTCTAGTATTTAAGATATGATTAGGTAAAAATAAAGTTTAACCTCAATCAATCCAGAAAAGGAAAAAATGGGACACAGAAGTTGACACGTGATGACCTTTTGATGAGTCATTTTACCTCCTGACAATGTCTTTTGATGAGTATTAAAGCAAAATCCTCATAGAAGATGAAGCTAGATTACTTTTGGGAATCCATCAGTAGCAAATGAACATCTGCTAGATGTCCTGTGTTATCAGCAAGTATATTAGTATTTGTGCGCAGGAAGTTGAATTCCTGTAAATATTTTAATATATAGATAATAGCATAGAAGAATGTGGTCCCAAATCAAGTATAATGAACTAAAATGGTCTGTTCAATTGATCTCAACTAAATTGAGATTGAGGTGAGTTGAATAGAGCACAAATGACTGCATATCCAGGCCAACTGTTGAAAAAATTGACCCATGGAAGTATTTTTGCATGAGGACTCTTTTTTTTAATTATTATTTATTATTCTCAAAAAATGTTAGAAACAAAAGTATCATGTGATGCCAAAAACGCTATCCTGAACCAATTGTAAAAATGATAGCAATTCCTGACAGTATTAGTACTTCAGTTGGACCCAATTAGTGTAAAACTGAACATAACTCTCCACAAAAAGCTTCAGTTAAATCCATTATCAATTAGTTCATATTCTGAAGACAACTAAAGAAGATTTGGATTGGATTGGAAGGCTAGGAAAAGACTAGAATATAAAATCCTGAATACAACCATATAACAGTAAAAACTCGTGTTAGCATGAAAGAAAGATGTCAAACAATTGAAATTTTTAATTGACTCTTAGAAATACAATGCTTATTCATGCATTTCCAACATGCTATATAAAACACAATAAATCTATAGAAAAGTTGTAAGCAATTTAGACGTCCATAGATAAGGTATAATCCTTGTTTAGAGGATTGAGTAAAGGCCTAACAAAAAAAAAAGAAATTAGCTAATGTTGTACATTAATAATTCTTCACAATGAAATTGTTGAGGAATAAGAGCAGAGAAAGAGACAAATAATAATGATACAAAAAACTTTGTTTTAGGACTGTTTTAGTAACTACTACTGTTTCTAAAACAATTAACTATTGTTAAAAATGCAATACTGAAACATCAATAAATCTAAACAGATTAACACAATACTTAAATAATCAATAACAGAATTTTATACATAAAAGATCAAATCTTTACACTGCAAATTCAACACCTAAAACAAATTTTCAATTAAACAAAAACTAATATTCCAGAAAAACTAATTTTTAGATTTATTATGGAGAGCCAATTGATTAAAAATCTTGAAACTCAGAAGCCAATTCAACCATCAAATTTTACAGATTAAGATTAAGCATTTTATATTTCCATCAAAAAAGCTATCGAACAAGTGATTGAAACTCACAGATTTAAAGCTTCAAAAATAATCAAAACAGCTTTACAAAGCTCTATTACAAAGATAAAATATAGCGATGGTTCTGGCAATGGAGCGCTTTACTTCGAAATTTCTGAGCTCTAAGAGATTTAGAGAAGTAACAGATTAGGTTTTTGGGGTTTATGATATCTTTTATTTAAAAGCTATGATATAGAGGAATTACAATGGACAACTTCTCATTAGAGGTAGCCCTAGATCCAAGGGTTATAATTGTGCCACATTTATGCTTCATACTTTATTTAAAAACCAATTGACTTAAATGTAATGGCTATAAGAGAGAAACTGATCCAACGATTGAAATTAAGTTCTTAAAAAATTTGAGAGTCTGAGCTCATCATTGTTAGTGACTAGCGGCCATTTGTTAATCATATATGGCTCGCCATCATTGTTAGTGACTAGCGGTCATTTGTCAATCATCATTGTTCCCGTTGTCATTCCTGTTCCCGTATTCGGGTGTTACAGTAACCCTGGCCCTTTCCTGCTTTCCTTCTTTTCTCTTCCTACAACTTGTCAATTCTTGGTGTAATACTTCACTTGTAAATGATTGATGTCAGAATTTTCACTGATTAGGTGTGATCAGTCTCATCCGTGGAAGAATTAGGAATTCCTTTTCCTTCATTTCCACTTGCGATTCTTGTTGTCTGATAGTAGAACCACTACTTCTTATTTCAATACCAACGGGGATATAGTCTTGTTTTATTATTTTATCATGCTGCGAAAGACTTATGGGTGTTATACTTGCATCCTTTCTGATTTGCTCCAGTTTTGAAAAGTAATTAGCAGCTTGTACCCTACAATCAGACGACATTCCTACTCCCTCTTTTCCTTTCTTTTCTAGGAATTGGGAGCATAATAAACTTTCGTAGTTGAATGAATTAAATGACAAAGAAAGAAAAAAGGGTTTCGTCGTCTTTTTCCCGCTTTCACCTTAGATTGCCAAGGGATTTGAGGCCGGTTTTCAATTCGCTTCTCTCTCCCGCGAGGTTTGAACTTTGTGTGGTGGGAAGGCCTTCGCGATTCGCATCTTCCTGTCCAGCAAAGAAAGTGGAGGGGAGCTGACAGCAAGCTGGAGGACGCTGATGATTGTTTCCGTTGTCATTCTTGTTTATGCTAGCGAGCCATAGATGATTGACAAATGATTGCCAGTCACTAACAATGATGAACTCAGGCTTTCAAATTTTTTAATAACTTAATTTTAACCGTTGGATCAGTTTCTCTCTTATAGCCATTACATTTTAGTCAATTGGTTTTTAAATAAAGTATGAAGTATAAATGTGGCACAATTATAACTCTTGGATCTAGGGCTACCTCTAATGAGAAGCTGTCCATTGTAATTCCTCTTTATCGTAGCTTTTAAATAAAAGATATAAAAAGCCCCAAAAAACCTAATCTGTTACTTCTCTAAATCTCTTAGAGCTTAGAAATTTCGAAGCAAAGCGCTCCATTACCAGGAACCATCGCTAGATTTTATCTTTGTACCAGAGCTTTGTAAAGCTGTTATGATTATTTTTGAAGCTTTAAATCTGAGTTTCCATCACTTGTTTGATAACTTTTTTGATGGAAATATAAAATGCTTAATCTTAATCTGTAAAATTTGATAGTTGAATTGGCTTCTGAGTTTCAAGATTTTTAATCAATTGGCTCTCTATAATAAATCTAAAAATTAGTTTTTCTGGAATATTAGTTTTTGTTTAATTGAAAATCTGTGTTGGGTGTTGAATTTGCAGTGTAAAGATTTGATCTTTTATGTATAAAATTCTATTATTGATTATTTAAGTATTGTGGTAATCTGTTTAGATTTATTGATGTTTCAGTATTGCATTTTTAACAATAGTTAATTGTTTTAGAAACAGTAGTATTTACTAAACAGTCCTAAAATAGAGTTTTTTGTCTCATTATTATTTGTCTCTTTCTCTGCTCTTATTCCTCAACAATTTCATTGTGAATAATTATTAATGTACAACATTAGCTAATTTCTTCTTTTTTTTTGTTAGGCCTTTACTCAATCCTCTAAACAAGGATTATACCTTATCTGTGGACGTCTAAATTGCTTACAACTTTTCTATAGATTTATTGTGTTTTATATAGCTTGTTGGAAATGCATGAATAAGTATTGTATTTCTAAGAGTCAATTAAAAATTTCAATTGTTTGACATCTTTATTTCATGCTAACACGAGTTTTTACTATTATATGGTTGTATTTAGGATTTTATATTCCAGTCTTTTCCTAGCCTTCCAATCCAATCCAAATCTTCTTTAGTTGTCTTCAGAAAATTAACTAATTGATAATGGATTTAACTGAAGCTTTTTGTGATATGTTTTGCCTTTGCCTTCTGCAAAATTGTTTAAATTTGGAAGGGTCTTTGATGTTATGTGTTTGGGTTTAAGCTTATAGGAGTTTGTTGGCTCTTGTACTTGTTTGGAAACCGGGGTTTATTAGGTTCTCTGTAGAAGTTAAATTCTCTAGTTTATTTTGTTGTATTATATATTTTATTATTAATTTGTCAGTTGGCTTATCCCAAAAGAAAAGGAAGTAAACTGAGGGCTGAAAAATCAACTTAAGGACTCAAAAGACACTGGAATTCAGTTTTCAAAGTAGAGTGTGGTTGTACTTTTCAGCCAGATTCCATCTTGAATTGATTATTAGATGTTTATATGTTTTTCTAGATACTATCTTAGCTAATAGCTATATATATTTTGGATGTGGCACTGGATCTCTAAGGCTGTGAGGTTGTCTCTAACACAAATCTTTTCAGGTGGTTTCCTTTTTATATGGTCTTTGATGTGTACAGCTTAATTGTGATGTTTTATTTTTCCGCCTTCCTTTTTGTTTTAGTTTTAGTTTGTCAAATGCTTATAGAAATTATATATCATGGTGGTAAAAATTCCTGAAAGAGGTACTTTATGATTTCTTTTATAATTATTTTCTTGGAAGAAAATGATCGATATAATAATTATCTTTGGAAGTTTTTGCGAGCTTTTAGGCATCTTTGTTGGACCAAATTGGCATGCTTTTGCTGGATTTACTGTTCATTCTAAATGGGATTGCATATTTCTTGTTTAGACAGGTGTATAATGGGAAAAGGAAATGAAGATTCAATTGCTCATACTGAGCTGCAAATGCAAGATGATGAAATGGATGATATTGATGAAGCGTCTGATTCTGAGTTGGAATCAGAGGGGGAAGATATGAAGTTGTCTGAACCTTCACAGAAAGCCATATTTAATAGAGATGGTCTCTGTGATAAACTTGAAGATATTAGCTGGCCAGAAAATATGGGGTGGATACAGAAGCTTTCGCTCGATATTGATCAAGAGCAAGAAGTAGATGTGAATGATGACCTAGCACGAGAGCTATCTTTCTATACACAGGCATTGAGGGGAACCAGGCAAGCCTTTGAGAAGCTCGAGTCAATGGGACTCCCATTTCTTAGGCCTCCTGATTATTATGCTGAGATGGTGAAATCAGATGCTCACATGCAGAAAGTAAAGGGTCGGCTTTTGGCTCAAAAGAAAGAGATTGAGGAAGCTGATGAAAGAAAGAAAGCTAGGGAAGCCAGGAGACTTGCTAAAGAGGTTCAGGCACAAAAACTGAAAGAAAGAGCTAAGCAGAAAAAAATGGACATAGAATCAGTTAAGAAGTGGAGGAAGCAAAGACAACAAAGTGGGTTTGCTGGGGGCAAAGATGGTGAAATGAATTTTTCCTTTGAGGATAGAAAGCCATTTGAAAGGTCAAACAAAAAGAGAGAATGGGTGTCTCCAGGAGATAGGTCTGGGGGGAAAGCCAAACAAGGTCGGGGACAGGGAAGCAAAAATGGGGTGGTGAAGAAAAAAATGAAAAGGGAAGCAAGGGATTCCAAATTTGGATATGGGGGAAGGAAATCTTTTAAGAAGCAGAATACAGCTGATACCACTGATGATTTGAGAGGGTTCAATAAAGGTAGTATGCGAGAAAATAAGAGAAGGAAGAGGTGATATACTAGCCTTTTGGTTTGCTTTATTTAATATTCAGAGGACAGTTTAATCCCTTATCAACCATCGCTTGAAGTTTACTTTTACAGTATTTTTTATTTACAATTACTTTTATCAGGCTTGTAATAGCATTGAGCTCATTTTCTCTCTAAATTCATGTAACTTAGCTTATGGGGATATTTACTATTAGTTTTTGGTTTTGAAGTAACGATTTTGGTTTATCTGATGGGCTCTCTGCAAAATGCACAGGCTCATGATATTGCTGTTAAAAGCGCACTTCGTTAGAGAAGTGTTATTAGTGGGGCATTATACCTCTAAGAAGAGAGACAAATATAACTTAAATATTTTTGCTATAAAAGTTCACTGCTTCAAGTTGCATGTTGTCTATCAAGTTTTTTAACTTAGCCATAGCAGCATAGTTGATTTTTTGCGCTTGCAAGTTTAGAATAGCAGCAAAGTGTATGGTAGTTTTCAGCGGCGAAGATATATTGAAGAAAAGGATGGGGCAGTTGCCCCCCTCTTTTTTAAAATTTATATATATATAATATTTTTAAATTATTTTTTTTAAAATTTTAAATTGCCCTTTTTTTTTAAATTTTTACAAGAAGTAAAAAAAATTATAATAAATTATTTATTCTATATGCAATAGTTTTTTTAAAAAATTAATAAAAT
The DNA here is from genome assembly GCA_947685225.1 of Garcia nutans. NCBI lineage: Eukaryota > Viridiplantae > Streptophyta > Magnoliopsida > Malpighiales > Euphorbiaceae > Garcia > Garcia nutans. The sequence goes on along the minus strand of CANTUV010000024.1, from coordinate 4,392,241 downwards.
ATTAATAATATATAAATATAAAAAAAATAAAGAAAGGGATAAATTTTTTAATTAAATTAATTTGAATACATTTAATGAATTAAAAAATTTATTTATTTTAATTATTTTTTAAGAAATTATATTTATTATTTATTTATTATTTATTTTATTTTTATTATGAACAATTTTATAAATTTAAAATTTTATAAATATATATATTAATATTTTTTTATTAATTAATTTTTTAATAATAAAAATATATTATTAATAAATTAATAAATTTATAAAATATTATTAAAATAAAATAAAAAATAAATAATTATAAAAAAATTAAAATTTATAAAAAAAAATTTGCCCTTATTTTAAAGTCTGACTTTGTCTATACAGTTTTGCTATCTAGTAAAAGCTTCAACAGAGGATATAAGGCAGAATCTCAGAGATCATATTTGATTTGCTACTGTTCTCTGACGATTACTGGTGTTACTTAAGACAGGAAGGCCGGAGAACGATAAAGCGGTTTGGTAGTGCAGGTATTGGATTAGGGGGATTGGGAACCAATTAAGTATTAGCTCGTGTCTGTTGGGATGATGGTTCAAGTGTTAAAACTGATGATAGCATGTTTTGATGCTGAATTGAAATTGCAGAATTTCAAATAAAAAATTTAGCAGAGGATGTCTGCCTATGAGGTTTAGTCTTGCTAGTCAGATTCTATTCCCAAGTTTATCCATTGTCAAAAAAAATATATAATTTGGGTCGTGTCAATGCCGACCAGCTTGATTGAGTTGATAACTAATCAGATTGATCATATTGATTTAAATTAATTGTATCGATCAATTTTAATTTTTTTAACTGATCAATTTTAATTTATATTTTATTAATTAAAATTAATTAAATTCGATAAAATGATTGAATTCGAGATAAACTTTTTAATTTGATCCATAATGGTTAGGTTGGTTATCTTTTAAAAGTTAGTAATTTTTAATTATTTTCGTTTGGGGAAAGTGTAAATTTACTATAAACAAGATAATAAATATATGGGGAGTCATAAATTTTTTAATTTTTATATATTATATATATTAGTTCTTTTAAATAATTAAATATTGGCCCCTCATTATTTTTTTTTTGGTTATGTAACTTTAGCCCCCCTCCATACTAAGCCGTAGGTCCGTTGTGACTATATATATATATATATGGGAATATCTTTAATTATTTATAATACTTAACTGGAGTTGACACAAATTTGCTCTGTCAGGTTTTTATCATCCACTGCAGCATCGATTTCAAATCCGGCGCCGGCCCAAGCTGGGTCTGCCGATGTTTCCTTCGCGGATGCTCTGAGAAAGGGCCTCTCTATACCTTCTGTTCCAGCTTCTTCTCCGCCGACTATTTTTCAAACAACCTTATAGATTTAAAGGAGTTCCGGCTATTTCTTTTTCCGATGAGGAAATTGCTTAGTTGTCTTTGCCTTTCAAGTTTGCCTTGGTTGGCTTTTTCTCTGCCGGTCGTCCGAGCATGAAAGGGTTGAAACGTGCTTTGGAATCTGTTGGTTTTCAGGGTGATTTTCAATTGGGTTTGTTGGATGAGCAGAATGTTTTAATCAAATTCTCTCTTGAGGATGACTTTCTTAGGTTCTGACTGCGACAATTATGGTATTTCCATGGCTTCTCTATGCGTGTATTTCATTGGTCTCCTAACTTCAAATCTGGTGTGGATAGCCCGTTATACCCTGTGTGGATTTCTCTTGAAAATTTGCCCATTCATCTGTTTCATCGAAAGCCTTTATTTCAGATTGCTAAATTAATAGGTAGGCCTTTGAAGATGGATTCGGCTACTGCCTCATTGATTCACCCCTCAACTGCTAGATTATGTGTGGAAATTGATCTTTCTAAGGAATTAGAGGAACGGGTGTGGATACAAAATGGCAAAACGGGATTTTTCCAGCAGGTGATTTATGAGAATATTCCGTATTATTGTTCTTCTTGTTCTAAATTGGGACATGATTTGAAAACTTGCCCTTCTCGAGAAACTGTTGATAGGAATAAGGAACGCAATTTGACCTCTGAAAATTTAAAACAGGTTGAGAAAATTTGGGTGCCAAAACGAGATACTACTGTGAAGGATTCTCTGCAAGGCACTGTTTCTTTAACTGTTAATAATGAAGCTGGAACTTCTGCAGATCAGATACAGAATGTTGGGGCTAAGATTGATAACTGTAATGGGGAAATGGACTCTCAAATTAATTCAATTATTGATACTGATATTATTCATGATATGATAACTGAAACAGGGGTGATGCTTGAGTTTGAGAAACAAGGCTTGCAATCTGTCCCTACTGTGGATCATGCGGAAATGTGCATTGAGGCTCATGATGGATTGGGTAGTTCTTTAGGGGAGCTCTCAAAACTAGTGGTTAGTGACTCAGATAAGCGAGATGAAGATTCTGACGGTGAAGCTATATTTTCAGAAGATAATATGTCTCTGCATCATCATGAAGATGTGAACCAGTCTGTAGCAATTATAGTACAGCCTGCAGGTCAGCAGGTCGTGGCCGTCGTAAAAAAGGGTAGAAGGCTTCTAAATCGGTGATCATCTCTAATTCTTTGGTTGAACATCAACACCCTTTGAAATGAATTTATTATTCTGGAATGTAAGGGGGATTTCATCCTCACTAAATAGATTACACAAACTTCTTTATACTCATAATATTGGACTTTTTATTTGTATTGAGCCTATGGTAAATGTTAATAAGGCTAGTTTTGTTGCTTCTCAGTTGGGTTTTAGAGATGTTTTTTGTTCTCAAGATAACAAGTTATGGATTATGTGGCATTATCATCTATATTCTTTATGCGGCTTCTGTGATTTACCACAATTACTATCTTGTGATGTTTTGGTTCTTTCTTCTGGTTTTAGCTTTTGGTTGTCTGCTGTATATGGTTATCATTCAAGGGTGAGTCGGAGTTCTTTATGGGAGAATCTCTGTGATTATTCTAAGTCTTGTTCTTTGCCTTGGCTTGTTGGTGGAGATTTTAATATTATTAAGTATTCGATAGAATATTGCGGTAATGGGTCGTTGGATTTATCTAGCATGCAAGATTTTATAGAATGTGTTGATGAATGCTGTCTTATTGATGTTCCATTTCAAGGTTCTGAATTCACTTGGACGGGAATTAGATCCAACGATCGGGTTTGGGAGAGGCTTGATCGGATAGTTGCTAACATTTCTTTTTTTGATTCTTTTGATGTGATAAGTAGCAGGCATTTGGGGAAAACTTCTTCTGATCATTCTCCAATGCTATTATCTTGTTCAATGGCCAATCAGAGGGTTCCTAAGCAGTTCAAGTTTCAGCATATGTGGTTAACCCATAACACTTTTATGAACTTTGTTAAGCAATGTTGGACATCATCTTTCTATGGAGGAGGAATGAGGGGATTGGTGGCTAAGTTGAAAGATCTGAAAAAGGGATTGAGAGAGTGGAACAAGGCACAGTTTGGGCATTTATTTGATAATATTGCTCAGGCTGAGATAGCCTTTGAGGAAGCTGAATTAGCCTATATTAACGATCCTTTTTCGGAAAATTGTAAAAGTTGGCAGGATAAGCAATCTGAATTACTTCACAAGTTGAAATTAGAAGAGATTTTCTGGCGTCAGAAGGCTCATATCTCATGGATTCAGGATGGCGATCAGAATACCAAATTTTATCACAATTATGTGAAAATGAGGCGGAAATTACATAGAATTGTTTCCATCACTGATTCTAATGGTAACTGTCTGACTGAGCAGAATGATTTGGGGTCCGAAGCAGTTCGACATTTTAGTGTTCTTTTTTCTAAAGATAGTGATGGTGATATTTCTAATTTGGATTCCATTCTCTCTTATATTCCTTCTATTGTTTCTGATTTGGATAATAATAGTATTGCTGTAATTCCTGATGATGGGGAGATTAAGGAGGCTGTTTGGCAGCTTAATCCAAATAGCGCTCCTGGCCCAGATGGATTTGATGGTGTTTTTTTCAGGAACTGCTGGGACATTGTTGGATGGGATGTTTGTAGTGCTGTAAATGAGTTTTTTCTTGGTGTACCAATTCCTTTTGGTTTTAGTAGTGCGCAGATTGTTCTTATACCCAAGGTGGAAAATCTTGCTTCTTATCACCAATACCGGCCTATCTGCTTAGCCTCTTTCGTGAGTAAGGTATGTACGCATATTTTAGCTAACAGATTTGCTCCTGTCTTGGACAAGCTGATCTCTCAGGAACAGGTGGGATTTATGAAGGGTAGATCGATTCATGCTCAAATCATGCTTGCTAATGAAATGATACATGATATTGATAAGAAAACAAGAGGTCACAACCTGGCAATTAAACTAGACATGGCTAAAGCATTTGACCGGGTATCTTGGGCTTTTTGAAGAAGTTTCTTTTAAAGTTTGGTTTCTCGAGTAAAATTGTTGATCTTATTATAAATAATCTTTCTTCGACCCGTCTTTCTGTCTTGGTTAATGGGATAAGCTACGGCTTCTTTCAGCCTGAAAGGGGAGTTAAACAAGAAGATCCTCTCTCCCCTTTATTATTTATTCTTGCTTCAGAGGTCTTCTCCAGAGGGTTAAATAGTCTAATTATGGCTGGCTCTATAAGTCCATACAAGCTTCACCGCCATTGTCCTCTTGTTTCGCATTTAGCTTTTGCGGACGATCTGCTCATTTTTATAAATGGTGATATCAAGTCTATTAAAAGTTTCATGAACTTCCTGTCAGATTATCAGTCTTCTTCTGGTCAGTTGATTAACTTTGATAAAAGTGCTTTCTTTTGCTCTAAAAAGGTTCCTTTGCTTTCTGTTAAAAAATTTGAAGATTTGCTCTTTATTAGGCAAAGTTCTTTGCCTTTCACTTATTTGGGGGCCCCTATTTATCAGGGCATCAACAGAGCCACATATTGCAAAGAGTTACTTAAAAAGATTGATATGAGATTGCAGGGTTGGTTGAAGCGATTTCTTTCTCCAGGTGGTCGTCTTGTTATAATCAAGCATGTGCTAAGTTCTATTCCCATACATATTATGGGGGCAATGCTTCTTCCGAAATCAATTATCAGAACTATTGAGCGTAAGTTTGCTACTTTTTTCTGGAGTTTTGATTCCATGCACCGTCATCACTGGATTCGATATTAGGAATTTTAGTATCCAACAGAGGATGGGGGCCTTGGGATTAGGTATGTGGCTACCATTCAAGAGGCTTATTCTCTTAAGCTTATTTGGATGTTTTATTCTGGACGATCTTTATGGTCGCAATATATGAGGCGGAAGTACTTTAGAAAGGGTGAGATGACTTATCTTTAAACTGATTCTAGTTCTTGGAAGAGGCTGTGTCAAGCTTATAATTTATATGGTCATTACTTTGTTATTGACAATGATTCTATTGCTTGGTCGGATTCCAATCGACTCGGTTTCAAACTATCTTTGGCTTATGACCTGGTGCGGCCTCAAAAGAGTACATCCCTTGTGTGCAAATCTTTATGGGATACTGTAATACCAAAGAAATTTTCAGTTTTCTCTTGGAGACTGTTGCGTGGAGCTGTCCCTATTCCGATCTAGCTACAAAATATTGGAGTTCATTTGGCTTCTTGCTGTCCTTTTTGCTATCAAGGGCCTGCTTCTGTGAATCATCTTTTCCTCCAATGTCATTCCATAAATGGTATTTAGAAGTTTTATAAAGCTCATCTCATACCTTTTGATCGAGGTAGGCAAAGAACACTCCAACAAGAGTTAATAACTTGGTGGCTTCATGGTAAGACCTCAACAACGAGAGGTAACCTTTGTTTATTGGTCCCTCAAATTATCCTCTATACTGTATGGACTGAATATTGTAATTGTTATTGGGATGGACAGAAATTTTTTTCCTCTCGTATTGAACTGCAGATTAACAGATTTATTTTACATTGGGGGGTTGTTTATTCTTCTGCAAAGTTTGCTGCTCCTCTGCCTTCTTTTGCAGACTTTTTACCGATTAAATTTGGTCTGGGTAAGCTAAAGCCTAAGCTTGTGTTTTGGAGAAAGCCGCAACAGGGATTTATTAAAGTCAATATTGATGCTTCACACACTCCTCTGATCTCTACTGCTGGTGTTTTAATTAGAGATGATCAAGCCAATTTTATTTCTGCTTATGCCTTCTTAATCAATGCTTCTGACCCCTATGACGCTGAACTCATGGCTATCAATGAAGGCTTGAAGTGGTGTCTTTCTTTAGGTTTTACTCACATTCAGGTTGAATCTGATGCTCAATCTACAGTTGCCTCACTATCATTGCATAGACGTTTTTGGCCATCTTGTTTCAATTGGTTGTTTTCTCTTTCTAGCACTATTTTTTTAATCATATATACAAGGAAGGTAATAAGGCTGCGCACTATCTTGCCCAATACAGTAGAGTTAACAAGATCTCCAGATTATTTGACTCTTTTATTTTGTTGCCAAACATCATTAAAGGCATAGTTTTAACAGATAGTTTGAGTATGCCCAACTTTAGATACGCTTAATTTTTGCCCAATTTTATAAGGGTTTGTTCAGTCATTTTGTATGGATTTTCCATACTTTTTGATATATTAATAAAAATTGCGATGGTATCGTCCACCTTTACCAATATATATATATATATATATATATAAAGTTTATTTTTGAGGAAATTGTTTTTCTTTTTGGTTACAATATTCATAATTTGGAAAGAGACAAAGGAAAAAAAGGCTGAAATCTTTTGCCAAAGATCTTTGAAATGAATTTTGAAGTGTGTGTACATATATATGTACATTATATTTATTTTTGCTGAAGTAAATATTGACAACTTTTCTAAATTAGAGAACATAATTAAATTTAATAAATTTAGAAAATAAAGGTTAAAGATTATCTCTTAAAATTATAGCAAATTAAAATTAGTAAAATAAAAATATAATTTTCTGTAACTGAGAAATGATTTCCCATTAAATAAAAAATAATAAGGTAATTATATAATTATCAAAATCCACTATACATGCAAAACTTTGAAAAAGAAAAAAAAAGAAAAAAAAATAAAAAGGCTCAATTGGAAAGTGCTCCTAGCTAATAGGTAAATTTGTCATTTTTAGAATTACAAAAACGACCTTCTTCCCGCTTCTTTTAAGCATGTTCAGTTTTTAACACTTTTCACTTCTAAAACTCAAAAACGAAAAAAGCCACAGAAAGACATGGCGCCGAAAAAGGCCTCATCGTCTTCGTCTCCAATCTCAATCGGTAATGAACAGATTTGATAAAATCGTGAAATGAAATCCTCTTTTCTCTAATTATTTTTGTTTGTTTTCGTTGTTTTTATAGGTAATTGTGAGGTCATTGTAGAAGCAAATTTACTTCCAGCCTCCAAATATCTGTCACCGAACCCGCAAAAATCACTATTTCAGGTATTTCGTTTTTAATTTTTTAGTTTGGTTGCACTCATTGTCATCTTTCGTTTATTTGGAAGCCGAAAAAATGAAGGAAAGTAAAACAACATTGAGCTTGATAACTTACTGGATTCTAGAATTTCATTTTTATTAGTTTAAACAAACTTTGAATTAATTTTTATAATAGTCATCAACGGTAAAAAAATACATAACAAATTAGTGGATTGATTATATATATGTATATATATAGTCAGAAAAATGAAGGAAATGTGGAGATAATGCCAATACTTGTGCCAGTATTTTTGTATTCATATAAAAATGTATGATTGTTAAACTGTTAGCAATTCACGTTTTGAAAATTGATGATTGTCTGATAATGGTGTGAGCCTTTTAGAAATATAGTCATAAAAGGCTAAGCGTAATTCATATAATATCCTCTTCATTCACTAGCATAGACATATTGCGCAGTATATTGAATTTTACTCTTTCGAACAGTTAAGGAAGAGCTTAACAGAAGAAGCAGTGGTGATATTTGGCAATCTAAAGCTGAATTAGAAGGTAAGTTTGCCAGTTAATTTACGTGAGGACTATTTGAGACTAATTTAGAAAAAGTTGAATGCATTTTGGTAAATTTCGTCTTTTCACATAATGGAATCAGGGAGAACTTCCACTTTTGGGGATGATTATATGTTTGTCGTTGTAAATCCAAAAGACTGTAATAGCTGTAGCAAATCTTATCTTCAGGTACACTATCTCACTCTTGACATCTTTTTATCTATTTTGATATATAATGTATGTAATAATATCCTTTAGAACACTATATTTCTCTTAATTTTTAACATATATGGACTTTACAGGAGGTATTAAAGATATACACAAGAGAACTACCTACAATGAACTATGCTGCAAATATTGGAAAGGAATCGATGTTTCTAAAAAAATGTGTCTCAAATGGGTATAAAATGTATTCACTTTCTTTATTCTCACTACATTGCTTCACACCCATGCTTGTTTCAAATTATTCTTCTTTACTCCCTAGTCATTAGTTGGATCATGAAGCAAGGAGAAATTAAGATTTTGTTTGTATGTCTCGCTCAAAGTTTATATTGTGTGCCTCATCACTTCCTATTACTGTCAGAACACTTTTATATTTTCACTTTGTGTGCCTTATATTTTGCTGAGATCTCTGTGGCACACCATTATGATGCTCATTATTCTACTTATTATTGGTGGTCCAATTTGTGAGGTGGAGAAACTTTTGATCATGTACTTGTTAATTTGCAGGAAATACTGCTCGCTTCTTTTGATATCCAAGTCTGCTGAAGGTTCTGGAGAGGTAAGCTTACTTTTTCTTTTTTTATCATGTTGTTTAGTTTCAGGCACTTACCTGGTTATTATTATTATTTTTATATGAAACTTTGAAAGCAAGTTATGTGCCTCAGAGAGCTGTGCCCTGAACATCTTAGTACTTTGAGCAGCATTATACCCTTTTTAACATTGTCATTAATCAAATTTGTACATGAATAATGTGTCGACAAAACTGCAAACTTCATACAAAAATTGTACTTAATGAGTAGATGTTCTGGTATGGAATATTAATGACATTCAGGGTTCTTGCTGTTCTGCTCTCTTTTGTCTTATGCCTTGCATAATTTTATTTTGGATCTAAGCACATGCTGAAATTTGTGCAACATGGGTTCTTGTTTCCTGTGATTAATGCATAATTTTCTTCAGTGAAGAAATTTTATCAGTTATTGCTTCGCTATTGCTTTGAAACCATATTCTTTACATTGTTTTTGCAGATTATAGCTGCAATTACATATCAAATAGTCCCTGCCGATACACAGTATGCTGAGATTCCTCTGGCTGCTGTTAGTTCAATGTACCAACACAAGGTATATTGTCTTTGTATTCGATACCATTTTATTGCTTATCTTGGCTCAGTGTCCTCAAAGTCGCTTTTGTTCTCATCATCTGGAATGGAACTATATTCCATTAAAATTATACAACTATGTACTGTTGAGAATTTCAGAATCATGTAATGCAGAATTCTGTCCAAGATTTTTCTGCGGCCCAATGCTGTTTTGCTTGGTTCTATTATATAATATAATGCAGATGACTTCATCTCATGTGAAGATACACAAGAAACCATTTTCAAAAGGAATTTTTACATAAAAGATTTTAGCCATAGCACTTCTTGATTTGTGATATTCTTTTCTCGCAAGACCTATAAACAAATTATTATTCGCTTCGTTGTGCTTATAGCATACTGAAAGTAGAGTTAGAGGAAAATAATTATTCTAATTTATAAGTTCTTTCTCTTATATATGTACTTATTCGCTATATGTGCATGAAGCCATGTACAGCAGGACCTGGACATGCTCCATTTGTATATTTTTTTTTACTTATTATCCTCCTCGACTTAACTGCCATATCTTTGTTACTTCCAGGGTTTTGGCTGCATCTTGTACACGGAGTTGAGGAAGAGACTTTGTAGTGTTGGTGTTCTTGCTATATATTGTTGGGGAGAAGGAATCCGAGGGTTTTTGGCTTAAACAGGTAATGGATTGAAAACTTAAGACTGAAGTGATATATTACAACTTGTTGCACCCATAGACTTAGAGTACCAGTTGGTGCAAACATATCTTAGCTTGAGCAAGGTCTCAGGTGAGTCCCCTCCACTTGTAAACCCAAAAAGATATAACATATGTGTTTCTCTAAAGGCCAAAACAATCCTAATGGTCTTTCCTTCACATAAAATTTTACAAGGAAAATTTTCATAATTCAAATTTTAGGCTGTGAAATGTTAGTGCTTTCCCACTTTTACACTATAATTTGTTGCCTTATTTTTCATTTTTGACTTTAACAAATACAGGGTTTTGGATCAATAGCAGAGGTGGACAAGAAAGGTAGAGATCGCAGGCTGCCCATTAAGGCTGATGTCCGTAGAGCATTATGCTTTCCTGGTGGTTCAATCCTTATGGTTTCTCATGTTAATGAGGATACTTCAGCTAACTATGCAGAACCATTGAAGTTCAGTTTTCCACTAACAGCTCATAAGAAGTCTTCATCAGCTGTTGATGTATCTATTCAGCCTGGTGAGAGCATAGGTACCTGGAATACAGTACGTCTCGGGTCGTGGTACGGATACGGGTACATAATACGCCATTTATTTTAAAATGGGATATGCCGGGGGTAGACTTAGAGGGTGTTTCTCAAAATTGAAGCTTTTCAGCTTATTGTGAATAAGTAATTTTTAGATTATAATCAGATTAAAAATAAGTAGTTAAACGTTTCTGTAAACTAGTTAATAATCAGCTGATAATCAGTTTATAATCAGTTAAGTGTTTCTGTAAAATCAGCTTATAATCAGTTTTTAATTGCAGAAATTATCAAAATGACTAAACTGTCCCTGAGTTTATTTATTGTATAAAAATAATTTTTTAAATGTCAATTCAAAATTTATTTTGTAATAATAATAATAATAATAAAATTTATTTAATAATAATAATAAAATTTATTTAATAATAATAATAATATTGGTATTATCAATAAATTATACAAATAAAAAACTACCATGTAGATATTACTAAATTAATTAGAATCCTAAAAATATTAATTAGAATTCTAAAAATAAAAATTTTTTGATGAAAACTAAAGTGTATAGGGTGAACAAATTTGAAATATTGAAGATTAGGTAGGGATAGTATGGTCTTTTACTTGGTCAAAACTGTTTAAAAAATAAGTGCTTAAAAAAAAAGTAGCAAAACTCAACTTTTAAAAAACTGATTAAAATCAGATTATAATCTACTATTTAAGTTTTCAGAAACACTTAAATAAACAACTTATAATCTAAAAACTGTTTATAATCAGTTTTGACCAGCTTTTAAGTTTTGAGAAACACCCTCTTAATGGATACGTCAATTTAAATTACAGTAAGTGAATTATTTATATTCGGGTCATTAAGCTTTTAGTATGTAAAAATTTTTACATTTATAAAAAAAATGTAAAAATTTATACATAAAATAATTTAGAATGGCTATTTTATTAAAATTTATATAAAAAATTAAATTGATAAAACTTCATAAATATGATTTGTGAAATTCTTAATAATTTTTCAATAATCAATTAACTCTTCGTGTTCTTAATTATTTTTAATTATAATTATAGTAAAATTGTATTTTATTTAAGTGAAGTCTAACTAATAATTAATTATTTGATGGAAATGAGATAAAGTTTGCAGCATCATTTATTTTTACAGCTGTACCACATAAATCACAGGGAAAATGTATTTATTTTGACAGCCGGAACACACAACTCATTAGGAAAACGTCTCTTCTTCTCATCTTTCTTTCTCTCCTCTTTCCTTCTTCTTTTCTTCTTCTTCGCCATGAGAGGATAATTTAAACAGGAATTTCACTTCTAGCATACTGGAATGCGTTCCAGCGCGTTTGGGATCACCGGAGTACCGCGAATTGGAACGTGAGTCCTAGTTTGCGGTACTCGGGGGGTTTGAGCGAATTAAGTAACTATGGGTGAGATTTATAATGCTGTGAACTCAGAAATAAAATAGTTTCCAGAAAAGGTTCTCATCCCGAAGGACTGATAAGAGAGGGATTTTCTGCAGAAGTTTACCAGTTTAGGTGGTAAAATGATTTTTTAGTTTTGATTTTCTATAATTTGTACTCCTATAAAAGTTTTCTGTTAGTATGCATTATTCACTTTGAATACAATTATTATTTAGAAGGATTTCAATATTAGACTGATGCTGGAAAGTGAAAGGACAGTCATATATGTTGAAATCTCACAGTTCTGGAGCTTAAATGCTGTTAAACTTGAAGAAATCAATTTTATCTGGTATTTAGGTGTTATATTTTTAGATCTTTATCTGTCAAGCAAGTTTTCACAGATTGTTACAGGCTTCAGTTGTTCTGGTTGTTGTCAGCAGGGTTTTCTTGGCATTGGGATCGTGAAGGACCAGCACCTTTTGACAGAAAAGAATGCACCAAATTGACAACTGGTGCAGAATTAGAAAAGATTGGAGTTGATGTTGATGTCAAATGGTGTTCTTGTTACACACAAGGTACAAAGAGAAGGGCTTGGGAAGCTTCATTATCTTCACTGAAGTCAAAAAAAGTGAAAGGAAGCCATCAAATTGATTGTGAAATAGAATCTGCTGTGGGATTAGATTCAGGAAGTGATAGTATTGATCCTTGCTTTAGCAAATGTTTCCTGGACATGCCAAAAAGTAACTCTTGTTTGGGGGTTACGCTTAAAGAGCCTTTGACTTGTAAAACCATGGAGAATAATGCCAAAGAAGGTAGATTAATTGATATAGCACCAAAAGCTCTGGTCAACAAAGAATTATTGTCCAAGGGAGAAAGCATCAGAATCATGTTGATGAATTTTGCTGATGATAATAAGAAAATGCATCTTACAAAGGTAACTCCAATATATTTATTCCAATTTAAGGCAAATCAAAAAATGCTGCAGTTGCTATTTCATAGTTTGTCACTTTTCGTTGCTGCCTTTGAAAATTGTGACAGTATAGTCCATATGAATTCTTTGAGATAGTAATTTGATCATATGTAGCCATGTTTTCGTTTCTATTTTATGGCTTTATGGGAAGTTCTTATTACTGTGTCCATTCAAAAGTTGTCTTCTTATGGGCACTTCTTTTCCAAGAATGCTATTTTCTTCTCATACAAGGGGATAAAGATCCTTTTTTGTAGGCAGCATGTATGCATAATTATGCACGTGGATAGATTGAGAGGTAGCTAAATGACTCTATTGTTATTTGATGCAGTAGGAGTCAAGATGATTTATGCACTTCAGTTATGGGTAGAGGCTTGTTAAGAAAGATCATTATTGGGGCATTTACATTTCTAATATGTTTCCCTGAAAAGCATAATAAAATTTGATGAAAGAGAAAGTGGATTCACCATAATCATCTAAAGGAGAAAATTAAATTTCATTTCCCAAGGCATATTAGCCCATGTTCAAAGTTCATGCTAAGTGTTCTACGGTGCAAATCTTGTAGAGCCTTTGCACTAGCTGCCATGCTTTGACTGAATTTTTTTTTATTTGTTTTGTGGAAGAAACTTTTGTAAGTGGTATTGTTGCCCAGCACAAATTTCCATTATTCTGATTTTACTTCTAAGCTTCTACACTAAAATGTTTACTGTTCCTTTACCATTGAAATTTGTAGATGTTATTTTGTTTTAAGGTTTTCCTCGTATAAAGATTAATCAAGGGCCTTCATTTTTTTGTGGCTTATATGTTGTGGTTTATGATAGTGCTTGTTCATCTTCATTGTATGCCCGCAAGATGGTGTAGTCATGTACTTTTAGGAAATCGACACACTGCTTAAAAAAGTAGGAATTAGAATTTGCAAATAATTATGGATATTGATTATTGCTTGTTGTTTAACTATTTCAACCAACAAGTGTTATTGGGTTATAACCTAGTGGCTGAGGTGTTCTTTGTATGCTTGAGTGTCTTCCTTGCCTATGCAAATCCTTTTAGTTTGAAGTGTTGATCATGCATAGACTAAGGGCAGCTAGGCTCGGACCATTCTCTTGGAACACCATTGTTTTTTTTTTTTGTTATTTGTGATAATTATTTACCTCTCGCTTTAAGTAGGATAGCACTCTTTTTCCTATCATTTTGCAGGCTCTGTCTTTCTGCTTCAGTATTTGTTACTTTTATATATTGTCTGGATTATATGGATTATTCTTCTATTTGTCTTATCTCTTCTATATAAGGTAATTGGAATCCTTGGTGGTGGTGTGGTGCCTGATGGAACTGTAAGCACTCATGTAGTCACAGGAAAAGTCAGGAAAACTCTGAATTTCTGCACTGCTCTCTGTTCAGGGTAGGTCTTTACCTGTTACTAGTACCTTTGAGTCTTTAGTTCATATTTGCTTTTTACCTTCCGTCAAATAAGTTTGAGCCATTCATTATTATCTGCATGCTGATCATAGTGTATATATTATCCTTCCAATTGGATATTTCTCAGTGTTTTAAATATCGGCCGTTTCTTATCGGAACGGCCGATATTTAACGGAATTTGAAGGTGCCGATCTGAATATGGCTGTTATATTAATGGGATTTTTCAAAGGCTAAAAATCACGACGAATCGTCTCCAAAACGCATTGAAACGGTGAATTGGCTAATATGAGACGATTCATTTTGTCGAATCGGCGATGGACGGAGGTTGAAGGCAGAGCAGGCTGCGAAATTGAAAGGAGGAGAGGAAGAAGGAAAGGACGATTGTGGTTTAAGGGCTGAAGGAAAAAAAGAAGAAGAATAGGAACTGGGTTATGTGAAGCTGGTCTTGGTTTAGCGTTGAACTGTTGAAGAAGGAGGAGGAGAAGAAGAACTGGGTTTTGAAACAATCGCCGGCGACATTTGGTTTTAGCTTTATTTGAAGCGTGAAGAAGAAGTAATTATTTATTTAATTAATAAATAATAAAAAAATAAAAAAAAGTTAAAATTTTGGGGTTAATAAAAAAAAGCAGCTGTCTTTTGGGTAGTTATTTTTAATCCTTATTCATATATATGGTTCATTTTTTGGCAATTAAATGACCCAATGAAAAAAAATTTGAACAATTAAAAAAATTAAAAATTAATTAAAAATAAAAATTAAATTAGAAAAATATTGTAGTAGCTGCTATTTTATTTTATTATTATATAAAATAATTACTATTGTAATTTGAATTGAATTATTTTTTCTTTTATTATTAATTGTATTATTATTACTATTAAGTCAGCGATGTTATTACTTAAAAAATATGATATGTATTTAATTGTTATTAAAAATTATTTAATTATTTTGTATCTTTGTTTTTAAATAATTTTTGATAATAATTATATTTTTATTATTATTATAGATCAATTTTAACATATTTTATTAATTTATATTTTGTAAAAAATATTTATTTTTACTTTATTTCGTCCGATTCATTTCGTTTTACCTAGTCCATTACCTAATTTATCTAATTCCGCAATTTCAACTACATTCACGGTAGCCGCTATACCTTTTTAACATCTTAAAACTTTAAAAAGAAAAAAAACAAAATAAGAGCTTAAAGAAGAAGTGAAAATGGGACCACTGATTATTAAAAAAAATAAACAATTACTTAAATAAAAAAAATAAAATGGGACCATATTATGGCTTTTTCTTTGTTATTGTATTTTAATTGTCTACTTTATTATTTATAAAATAATAGTAAAAAACAGAAATAAAAAATAATATACCAACCAATAAGTGAATATAATAGTAAAAATGAACCAATAAATGAGTATAACAGTAAAAATAACCAATAAGTGAGGAGAGAGGAGCTTTGGAATTGCAAATTTCAAATATATCAATCAGTGTCTTCATTTTCGTTAAAAAAAATTAGTATTTTCTTATTGTTATATTATTATTTTTAATTAAGTTTCGATAACAATTTGATCTTTATTATTATTATTATAGATCAATTTTAACATATATTATTAATTTATATATTATAAAAGATATTTATTTTTTTATTTTATTACGGTCCGATTCATTCCGTTTCATCGATTGCGTTACTCGATTCGTCCGATTTTGTGATTACAACTGCATTCACGATAGCAGTAGCCGATTCAAGCCGTTTCATGTTGATTCAGTCCGATTTCATTTCACCGCGACCGATTTCGATTCCGCAACCGATTCTGCGATTTAAAATCCTGCAATCTGAATATGTCATGGAGATGTTAGGGGCTCACATTTTAATTCATAGTAGTTCATATATTATTCCTTATTGTATATATATAAAAAAAGGTAATACAAACAGAAGTTCATAGCTGTCTCTTTCAAATTCACAGTTTAAGCATTCCAACTGGAATTATTTTTCTTTACACGGGACTGTTTTACGAGGAAAAATACTAGCAATTTCAAAGCTTTTTATTCTTCGTATTTTAAGTCAAACTTTTCAAGGCAAGGAGAATAGCCATGAAATTTTATTGGTAATTCAATTATCACGTGAGCTGCATACTTGTGCTCATTCATTCTTTCATATGCATTGTTTCTATTGAGACTTCATTATTAAAAAATTAAGATTAGGATATTCCAGTACTCTGGCAAGTAATATGTGTATTACTAGTAACATGTTTCATTTCTATAGATTTTCATGGAAAAACGAGTTTTTTGGTTTCTAAATGAACTTGAGTTTGAATTTACTGGAAACAGAGAAGGCTTCTTTGAGGTTGTCTCTTACCATAATTGTATTACTAATCAAAGGTCATGGCTTGTTCTGTCAACATTAGAAGTAGCTAGAGGTACAAAAAGAATACAAGTATTGGATTTTTAAAGAAGTGTTAGATGTTGGGTTTTTTTTTTTTTATTTGTTCATTAAAATGCTTCAAGGTAAATACTTATATTTTTTGTTGGTTATGTATTATTAACACTGATACGAATGTATGTGATGCCTTCTTAACTATAAACAGTGCTTGGATAGTCTCATCAAGTTGGTTAAAAGAAATCGTCTGGAAAGGCAAATTTGTAGGTAAAATAATTATCTAATTTTCAATCATCATGAAAATCTTTTTATATTATTTTAACCCATTTAATGTACAGATGAATCGCCTTATATACTGCATGATGAGGAGTACATGCTTAAGTACGGAACTGAGTTAAAAGATGCAATTTTCAGAGCAAAAGCCAGACCTGGAGCTCTGCTTAAAGGGTACGACATATGCATAGCCTCTCATGTCCAGCCTCCAGTTGAAACTCTATCAGCCATTGTCAGGTCTGCTGGTAGGAATGTAAGTTGTTATATTCTCGTATGCTCTCATTTTTGTTCTGCTATTGTTAGGCACGTCTTTTGCTCTATTTTTGCTTTCATGACTTAAAGGGAGTTTGGCATTGAGGTGGGGCTTGCACATCACAAGCCGAGGAACCAAAGCACTGTGGGTGTAAAAAGCTTCTATTCAAAAAGCTATTTTTCCACCTTTTGGTTCTTCCTCAATGCTCGGTTAGGATTTGAAGGATATATAATAAACTGAAGAAAGCATGTGAAATGAAATGTCAAATAGTTAATTTAAAATTTTTTTTTTTTGATGTGTAACAATGGACACAAATGAGAAGAATGATGTGTTTGTTCACCTTTAGAGGAGAAAATATATATAGGTTACTAGGCTAGAAAAAGAAAGAACTGATCACTGGAAATCAGCAAATTAGTAAAATCCTCAATATGTGAAACACTCAATATCAGTGTCCTATGATTCTTGTACATTATACCTCTTCTTAGAGTTCCTTTCAAGTAACATAGGAGAAAGCTGTCCAACAGTTAGTTGTTTGAAGACATAAACTGACAAACAATCTTCGCAGGGTCTTCAAATAGTTTACCGTCATTTCTTGTGAGATGCAAATTAGGAGTCATACGTGGTGCCGCATGGTCTGGCTCCTACTTTCCATGTTTCTGTTAACAAAATCAGTACATATTTCATTTGAGATAAGATCCCTTTCTTACTTCTTGTCACCTCAAAGCCTAAGAAGTATTTCAGCAGTCCCAAGTCTATAATGTGGACTTGGTGTGCGAGAATTGTTTCAGAGTTGATATTTCTGCTTCTACACAATCATCTCCTATAATGGTGACTTCATCTAAATATACAAGAAGAATGTTGCATATCTCAGATTGCCTATAGAATACTAAATTAGTGCTGTTTTGGACATCATACATTTAAAAATATATATTCTGGTGTTGGGTTGACCAGGTTAATTTTTTGGCCAACTCGTGTCTTGATCCAAGAACAAAAAATTTTTTAAGTTCCACCTGAAACTTAGTCTGCTTTTCAAAAGACTTAGTTATGCTCAAACTAGGTTGACTGGATTCCTAGGCTGGATGGATAGTTCTACCTGTAACAAACAATAATAGGGGAAGAATGAGATGTAGCAATTTAGATCACTAGTAAGTCTATTCATAAAAGTCAAGTCAAAGGCGAGTTTTGATAGAGTTCCACAGATGATATTGTAAGAGAGGTACTTGGATTAACAATTCCAAGTTTACAATATTATAGGAGAATTTATCAACTAATATCACATGATAGAATGGTTTATGTGGTTGGAAAGCAATAGAGTTTAGGATTACCTACCAAATAATCTGCGGAATCGGAATCAATAACCTATTTGGACCAGAAAGAAATGAGACATGCATTAGGTTTATCTGATTCAGCAAGAGTGGTAATAAGAGTACATCCCTTCAATGATTTCTAGTACTAAGAGAATTCAGCAAATTCATTAGCAAAGATCTTTACAATCTTGTTAGAAGATGGAGTGGGAGTAATGATAGAGGTTGCAACATTAGCAAAATGAGTTTTTTGGTTGCAATTCTATCTCCTTCTTGTCTTTCCTTCCCTGTGGATGACTAGTTTTTCTTCCTTCTTCCAGTTTCTTACATGTGCATTTTTTACGGTCCATCTCATGACTATAGTAGTACACGATGTTACTTGAGTCATGGATACAGTTGTCATGGTTATTTCGTCCCCCTTTGTTGTTTGGCTTCTGTCCAATATCATCTCAGCCACCTTGAACAATAAAAGCATTATTTGGCTAGAGAGATGGAGATTTACTGTGTGGAGGATTTTGGTGAAGACATCTTGAAGAGAGAGAATCTGAAAACTAGAAAAAATTTCAGATTTAGCAGTCTTAAATTAGGCAGGCCGGCCAGAAAACTCATTAGCTATTTGCTTCTGTTAAGCTTTTTGTACTTTGACATCAAGATTAAATGAAACTTGCTATGATTGACTTGGCCTCCCTCAGCGCAATAAAAGGCCTTGTAGACTTCATAAATACAAGATATATTCCATATACCAGAATACATTTTTAGTCAAATGATTGACTTGTTCTCTCTCAGCGCGATAAAAGGCCTTGTAGACATAATAAATACAAGATGCATTTCATTTATCAGAACGTCAAATGATTGACTTGGCCTCTCTCAATGCGATAAATGGCCTCGTAGACTTCATAAATATAGGATACATTCCATTTACTAGAACATCTTTAGTGAAGTGATTGTTTTTGTCAAAGTAGTGCCATTCAATTTGTGTTTAGTGATTTTTGACACCATACCTCAACCTACCACTAGAAAAAATACCCAGAATAGGCCAGAAACAAGGATGCTTTATGAAGACTAAAACTAAAAAATTGGTGAGATATTATAAAATGCGTTGGTGCATGAGAATCTATATTCTCCAATACTCTCCCTCAAGTGTAACTGGGCCTAATCCAATTGTCACTTGCCAAATATAGACAACAATCTATTTTTTTTTGTCCATCACAAATTGCCTAGGCTTATTTTCACTGAGGTCCTAGGTTAACAACGGAATCCAGGATCATATGGCGGTTAACAACGGAGGCCCTAGGTTAATACCGGATTTTGGGTGACGAATGAACTAAAGCTCTCAAACCTTCCCATGCCAGCAACTTAGTCCCTGTTATATATGATTTGCATTGCCGCTAAATTAGTTCTCGTGAAAAGTGTAAGATTTTGAAGAATTTAGAAGTGTTTTATAGGATTAAAGTTCATCTGATTCATAGAAGTGTTATACTAGCTAAAATGTCAAGGTCTCAAGTGTTGGGTCATTGAAAAAACTCAAACGGTTAAAAATACTAATTAAGAATATGACTGAAGAACAGGACCAATGTGCTAATAATGGTAAACCTTAAGGGTGATGTAATAATTTATTCAAAGTAGTACGACCTTTTCTTACATTTTGCTTTAATGGAATATATGTATCAAACTTTGTATGGATTGGACTTCGTTTTTTATATATAATGTTCATTAGATTTTTATTTTTAAAAAATACGACTATCTTTTTTTTCAAAAAAAAAAATACGACTATCTTTATCTTATTTTTAGGTTCTCTCTCTCTTTTGATCTTCTTCTTTCTTTTGCTCTTCTAGTCTCCTTTTTATCTTTCTTTTATTTTATCTATTTTAATTTTATTTTTTGCTCCGCCATTATCTTGGCATCCGCTGTCGTGGCTGCTTCTTTTCCACTGCGGATGCCTTTTTTTCTCTATCACTGGTATCTCTTTTCTACTGTTTTTAATTTTTATTTTTTTTTTCAAAATAAATTTTTTTTAACCACAAGATGAATCAAATTGGTAAGATATTATGTCATTTTGTATTTATGAACCTTTTTATTTATTTATTTATTTTATTAGTTTTGGTCTTCCACTATAATGATTTAGGATTTTTTTTATATTTTAATTATTATATTCACCACATATTCAATAAAATACTATAAAGAAAGAATTTTTTCAATTTTTTATTTTTTTACATTCATTATAAAACTTCTTTATCAACTTATCGAATTTATCAAATTATATGCCATAACATATAATTTTAGAATTATTGTATTTAATAGTTTATATG
Source organism: Garcia nutans (assembly GCA_947685225.1). Lineage (NCBI taxonomy): Eukaryota > Viridiplantae > Streptophyta > Magnoliopsida > Malpighiales > Euphorbiaceae > Garcia > Garcia nutans. Next base: position 4,371,463 of record CANTUV010000024.1, on the reverse strand, counting down.
TTCTTTATGTCATATATGCTTTTTAATTTTTTAATTTTTCATCACTACATTTAACATATATGTCATCCACTTGCCATAAATAAAATTATTATTTTATTATTATACCATCATTTATCATATATTTTTTCACCACGATTACAAATGGTATTAAAAATAGTTTAAAATATATTATATTTAATAAGAATCAGGGCCGTCTTGGATATTTTAAGGGCCCCGAGCAGAAATTAAAATATGGGCCCTAAAAAATATTGTCGAAGCAAAAATTTTAAATTTGAGGGACCGTCCAAAAATAAATATTTAGGACTTAAGGGCCTAAAAATAACAATGTAAAATAATAATTTTTATATAAATTAAATAGTAAAATATAAAATTTTTATATAATAATTTTTATATAAATTTTTAAAAGTATTTATATAAATTAAATACTAAAAATAATAAATCTCCTAATCAATCTATCTTTAACTTTTCATGTAAATCTTCGAGGGCTTTGCTTCCCTATCTTGGCTTCTTGAAAGCCTATCAATCACAGCTCCCGGCTCTCATAGAACATCAAGCTCTCATCAAGATTTTGTTTAATTCGATTTAGTTTGCTTTAAAAGCAAAAGCCAGATAAAAGAGTATATATATAAAAATCCATACAATACATAAAAAAAAATTATGTTTATTACTATACTAATTAATAGTAAATTTTATAACTCAACTCTTTCTTTCTGATTACTTTCTATTATTCAAAGAACATCTTCGTTCTTCCTTTCTTTCAGGTAATACCCATTGTTTTGTTTCTCTCTAAAAAGCATTTTGCTTGCTGTGCTTCGCTGTGTATGTTTCTTGACTTTTTCTTCAAATGTGTCAACCAATTTGCTTGTTCTTGATTTTTTTTTCTTCAAAGAATGTAAATATACAGAAGAGCAGTGAACGTGCTCTCTGTTTTGTTCTGTTGCTTTCTTAAGCAAAACTAATAAATTTTTAATTTTTTTTTCACGATTAGAGATAAAAATCATTAGTGTTTTTCTCTCTTCAGTTCTTTACTTTTTTTTTCTTTTCTTTTTAATAGGAAACAGAAAAATATTTTCTTTGTTGTTGAGAGAAAAAAAAGAAAGACTAAGTCTTTGGAATTTGGGCTGTTTTACATCTTTTGAGACCCATGCTTGTCTCTAACAATTAACTCTATCTGTTTTACAATTCTGGGTCTTTTCCCCCTTTTTGATTCTTGAAATGGGTTTTTATTTCTTTAAATTTTCTGTTTTCTATTTTGTTTGAATTACGGAAAACAATGTTATTCATGATAATTTACTTTAAGTTAGGCTTAGCAGTACCCTTTTCTTTCTATATCAGAAAAAAGGATACCTGCAAAATTGCCAGTTTTTTAAAAGGAGCTTCTGTTATATATCCACATACATGTCTAAGGCTGCATGAGAGGCCCTATGGATTTGAGGGGGCCCTGAGCAACCGCTCAGGGTGCTCCCCCTCATAGCCGGGCCTGATAAGAATATATTAAAAAAAATTAAATTTTAACTAAATTAACTATACTATATTAATATGTATGTAAATAATTATTGAACTATAAAAATAAGATGAAGAGAGTAAGATATATGCAAGATCAAATAATTTATATGTAACATATATGATATATAAACATCGCATTTAATATATTAATAACTGATAAAATTAATATGCATTTATGTATCAACTATTTATGAGAAACATTTTACATCATTTGATATAAATACAGTACATGTAATTATTTTATTTTATTTTTATCTATTTATATTTTTTTATTTAAATTCTACATGTTAATTAATCTTATCACATCAATTTTTTTATAATAAAAAATTAGAATTTTACTATTCTAAAAAATTCTTCCATGTAAAATTTTAATAAAAAAATAAGTAAAAAAACATAAATAAATAACTAGATTTTTATTGACTAAGATATTTAATTTTAATTAAATATATAATTTATACTAAGAATTTGACAAATAGTTATTTATTTAATATTAAATTATAATCTAACAATTTTCAATTATAATAAATTAAATAATTAGATTATAATTTTCTTCAATTTTTATTGACTAAGATATTTAATTTTTATTAACATATTTAATATTATTTACTATTAAATTATAATTTTATATTGACAAATTATTAATTTATTTCTATTAAAAATATGACTAGTTTAAGAACTTTATATATTATGTCTAAAATAAATCAAATTTAATTTCCAAAAAAAATTGAAGAAAAAATTTATTGAATCTAGAAAGTTTAAGCTTAGTTTTTTCTCAATATAAAACATATTAAAGTTCAAAAAAAAAAAAAGAATAATATCTCATACAGTACTTAATACGAGACTTAAAAAATAATAAAATTTAGGATTAAAAATAATAAAACAGGCCTTCCAAACAGGGAATCCAGAAGAATATGTACATGGGGCAATGGGCATAATCAACATACGTTACTTACAAAGCAACCATTAATCTATTTCTTGAAAACTTACCTTTCTCGTTTGTTTGTGCGCCAAACCAAAATGGCGGCAGAATCTGCATTTGCAAGTAGAGGAGCAGTAACTTTCTGCCTAAAATGGCAATCTTCTTCTACAACAAATAATACCAATAATAAGCTCCTTCTTTACTCGAGATTTCGCGCTTCTCATTCTTTGGACGACGAAAGCAAAGTCTATAAACAACTGGGTTTGTCTCCTTCTTTTTCTCTCTTTCGCCTTTCTCTGGATGCTTTAATAAGTACTTCACTTGTTTTCTTTTATGGGATTTTACAAGTTGTAATTATAAATGGGTTGGAACCCTGAAATCACAGTTTGAAAGTTCGTATTTGAAATGGGGATATGGCCAATTGTTTGCTGACTTTGATTCTCACTCAGTTTTTTTTTTTCTCGAACTGGGTCGTTCCTGTTTTTTATCTACATTTTATGTTCAATATTAACTTGAGCTGTTTCTGAAGTTTCTTTAGTTGATAAAAATTGCAAATGGGATATGTGACTAATCTAGAATTTCTTTTCTGTTTTACAAGTTAAATTTGCAGATTGAATTTTGTATAGAACAAAAGGGGAACTATTTTTAGATAAAAATTTATAAACAGGTTGTGTAAATTTTTCAGTTTATAAGCTGAAATTGCTTATGGCACTTCATTGGTTTATTGTTCTTGATAATCTGAAGGATTTTCCTAGATGTATTTAATGCGTGAGGCTGTAGTTTTAATTCATTTTAATTAGCAATCTCAAGCATGATATGGAAATTCAGGTTTAACTTCTCTCTCATAACATGGCATTGGTAGCTTAGCTTGGCTCTTTGATATGGAAATTCAGGTTAAACTTGTTCCTCCTTTTTGTTGTGAATAGCGAGTGTTGATGTTAATACAGAGGGAACTGACAAGGTTCCATGATAGCAGGTTGCTGCAGTTACATGTGCCACTTGTGTTATTCATTTACCTTGACTTATAATAGTTACTCATTTCTCTGTGTGGATTATTTACAGAAGTATATACAAATTAAAAGCATGTATTATTAGTCTGTGATAATGGTGACATTTTTGTTCATTCGTATACACTGGCTTTACACTTCTAATTTGGATTGGAAATTTTGGGGAATTTATTTAGGTATTTTTTCATTGAAAAAGAAGATAGAAGATGCTGTTCTCCGTGCTGAAATGTCAGCTCCAACAGCACTAGAACTTGAAGAAGCGAGAAAGATGAGACAAGAAGAGATGATGCGTGAGTGCAATCTATGGGATGACCCTGCCAAATCCAATGAAATTCTTGGTAGATTTGCTGATAGTGCTAAATTGATTGATGCTTTCAAAGACCTAAAGTATAAGGTGAAGTATTACAGAAATTAATTTTGACATATTCTTTTGAAAGAATTAATGCTATCTTTCTGGAGGAGGAAATGATTGAGGGCAGTAGTCATATATTGGCTGGATATGCCATGGGAATTGGGGACTGAAGATTCTGTACAAAGCCTGTTGATATCCTAGCCATAATGAAGTAGTTTGGTATTTCTCTCTACCAAATTCTTGCATCTGTTATTCAGCCAGTAAATATATTGACAAGGCTGTGTTTCAGTGGATCCTGGGGTTTGGTGAGATGGTTTGCTCACTTGTAATAGCTGATCTGCTGTGTGCTGCACGCACTTTTGACTATCTGATTTATTTAAGCTTCTGAAACCTTGATGAAAAAGTTCTTTATTAAGTTGACATAAATGTTTTATTACTTTTGCAGAGGTTTTTTTTGACCATTATTAAACTTACCAATTACGAATGATATAAGATGCTTCAATTATTGAACTTGTCTCAGTTGACAGTGAAGATAACAATTTCATATATTTCTTTAGGCTGAAGAGGCAAAACTGATCTCACAGCTGGCAGAGGTGGAAGGCATCAATTATCGACTTTTTAAGCAAGCATATTGTAATTCTTTAGATGTAAACAAGTTCTTGGATAAGTATGAAACAACAAAGCTTCTTAAGGGGCCTTATGACATGGAGGGAGCGTGTGTAATTATTAAAGCTGGTTCTGAAGGTCTTAACGATGAGGTTTGATTTTCCTGCTTATTTTTCCTTAACTGTGCAAAAAAAAAAAAAAAAAGAGAGAAGAGGTTCTAACTTCTTTCTTTGTGATATGATATGTATACACCTTCATGTTTCAGGTCATCACTAATCCAAACAGCATCAACTGAGCACATATTTCAGTACATGGAAACATATTATGTTTCATTTTTTGTCCCTGTTTGCAGTAATTTTTATTTGGGAAGTGTCTCTTCAATCATATGATATCTCATCCTTGTATAAATAGTGGATTTTTTTTTTTGTCGTTTTAAACTTCTGATATTTGTTTGTTCACGACAAAAATTTTTAGTTAGCACACAGTTGGTTATACTGCCAGTGGAACCACTTTAGGTCTTTTGTCTCTCGCTCACATCTGAAGATTTTTAGTCTTGCCTTCCTTTCTCCAACCTGTTTTATATAAAATGGTTGTGCGATTTTAGCTTTTTGCTTTTTTGACTCTGAAATGTATTCATGCCTTGCTTTGCAAAAATTTGCTTTAGCTTAACTGCTGTACTTGTCGTTCCTTCAGTATGATTATGGATTCTCATTGGAAGTTGATTTCTAGTCATTGTTATTTGTTGTTGGACCTTCTCAGGAAATTCTGTTTTCCCTTTTTTTTTTTTAGTATTCAGAAGTTATGATGCTCCAATAATATTTACATTCACAACCTCCTCTCCCCACCTTCTCCTGTCTTTACCATGTTTAGGTATGCTTGAATTCTAGTGCAAAGTTTGTGAGACTTGACTGCTTGACTTGTAATGCTCTGTATGATTTACCAGCCAATTACTGTCTCTGTCTAACATGGTATTGCATATTCCCTACTTAGATATGGGCAGAAAATCTTGTGAGAATGTATACTAAATGGGCCAAAAAGCTAGGGTGCAAAGGCAGGGTAGTTGAGAAGTATCCTTCTATTGCTGGGTATGGTGGTATCCAGTTGGCAACTACTGAGTTTGAATTTGAGTGTGCTTATGGCTACCTTTCAGGAGAGAGAGGCATTCATCGCATGATAACTTCTCAAAATGGGTATGTTCCCTATGAGGTAAGCTACATTCTAACTGCTGCATGTACTTATTTTTTTGAAAGTAAAGCTAAAAGTACACAGTATTCTTTAGAAGATTTTTTCTGAGCTGATATAAATTTGTGAGAAGCTGACAATGATAACTGAGGATCTTCTCATCCTTTATCCCAGTCTCTCTCTCTCTCTCTCTTTCTTAGGCCCTTCATGCTTTCTCTCTCACCATCTTTGTTCTGGTTTTGTCATTGTAATACATTACTAGGATAGCATGTGTTGGATGTGCACTTTCTTGCTTCAAAACTGAAATCTCTCTTTCTTAGGCCCTTCATGCTTTCTCTCTCACCATCTTTGTTCTGGTTTTGTCATTGTAATACATTACTAGGATAGCATGTGTTGGATGTGCACTTTCTTGCTTCAAAACTGAAACTGCTTGCTCATTCATTGACCTTTCTTTTATTTGGTCTTGTGAAGGAAACTTTGCACCATTTTAAATGCATCACGTCAAAGATGTATTGATGCTCAAATTTGTTATCTTATCTATTTTCTGATGTTGTCATCACAAGCATTAAGAGATCAGTGTCTCTTCTGACCATCTTTTATTTGAAATTGGAAATTGTTTCAGGATAGCTCAGCAAGTGTGGATGTTATTCCACTTTTTCTTGGTACATCTTTTGACCTTCAAATAAATGATGAAGATTTGATTATCTCATCCTCATTGCTTAGAGGAGAGGAGAGCTCAACAGAATCAGCAGTATGTGTTCAACATATTCCTACTGGCATAATTGTCCAGTCCTCAGGTAAGCCTCAGAAAATTTTATTTTATTGTTAATGGAAAAATCTAAGCAGCTTTACACTTTGCTGTGGTTTGCAAGTGAAGTTGGTGCCGTGTGTGCTGAAGTGAAATTGCACCTATATTATCCTGTTGTACTTTCCCTCTCTTGTTTCCCCGCAATGGAGAAGGAGAAAAAAGAACTTTCTCCTTTTAATGATATGGTAAAAATGACACTTTAGAATCTTGCTCCCTTGATCCCTTGTCCACTGTATGTTGAGTGCAATGGCAGAGCTTAGGTTTCATATGTGAATATACTTTGGTTTTAGGAGTACCTAGAATTGAGCTTTCTGCACTCTATGCATATCAAAGTAGATGATAGTGCATTACTTATAAAATAGATTTATAAGAAATTATATACATCAAACAATTGATTCTAAATGGATTAATTACAATCAACTTTTGCACCTTTTTTAATTTTGTCACTTTAAAACTTGGCAATTTCCAGCAGGGAGTTATTTATTTATTGCAATGTATAACCAGCTGAAATCCAGGCAAAATCTACCTGAATTTTCTAATATGACAGGCTAGTATTTTGGAAAGGAAAAAAAAATCCACTTAAACATTCAGTTTTGAACAACATTGTTTTGATGCACGAGGAAAAATAAAATTTCAATGTTGTTTTCTTTCCCGCTCTCAAACCCTTGAATAACAACCTTCACAGTAAGTAAAGTTTTTAGTAGCTCTCACCTGTGAGAGTCATTATTCTCCTCAATATCCATGGCCTTCTAAAATCTCAAATACCTGCCATAGAAAAAGGTTGCAAGAGAAGGAGTGCGACTTCTTTCTATTTGTAAAAGAGAGTTCATGTAGATTTTTCCATTTTTTCATTCTATGCGGATTTCAATACTCAGTAACATGTCAATAAATTTAGGTCATTCTCATTTTAATTTGAGCAGGGTAATATTGCAACAAATTAACAAGTTCATGCTAGAATTGTCAAGTTTTAGAAGTATGTCATAGAATTACAATAAGTGCAAAAGTTCCAGAACTTCAGTTATTAAGCCATTCTAGATGTATTTTAGAGTTTCCAAAAAATCTGACTAATAGTCAATGTCATTAATCATGAATCGTGTTCTAAATCAAAGAGAGAAGAAAATTATGCAGCTTGTTCAAAATCAATTAATCTAACGTCAACAAGATAAAAAGAACAAGATTTGGAGCTGAAGTAAATTGATATTCAGTCAACAATTCTTTCTTTTGAGAAGGGAACAAAAGCAATACAAACTCGCCTTCTCTTTTCTGCAGGACCTGAAGGAAAGACAAACTCCATTACCACCACCACCCTTGTTTATCAAGACAATTTTGTTTTATTGGGGGCGAAATAAGAGAGCAGCATTTGTTATGGAAAGTAACTCTGATAGTGATTAGCAGTAGTTTATTAGTAATAATGGCATATTAAGGGTTTCATTATCTTTTCCTGATTCTGACATGCTGATTCTGCCTCCATTTACTAGCTTATTTCCTCGTATCTTATTTTGCAGGTGAAAGGAGTCACTTTGCAAAAAAGATGAAGGCTCTAAATCGATTAAAGGCTAAACTTCTTGTGATTGCGGAGGAGCTAAAAGTTTCTGATATAAGTAGCATTAAGAACACTATTGTGGATATGTGTTGTACAGAGACTCGGAGGTATATTTCTCATCCTTACAAAAAGCTAGTAAAAGATACAAAAACTGGCATCCAACTTCCTGACCTAAACTCTGTTTTGGATGGAAATATTGAACCTCTTATTGGAGCTCATATTAGAACTAGACTTGCAGACTAGATCACCTTAATTGCAACTTGTATTTTTCTACTTGTGTTATATATTTTTGTTACTTATCATGTGATTTTGAAAATCTAGAGTCAAATTTTATCATCCATAGCTTCAAACAACGCTTATGCTGCTTCCATATAGGGTTGTAAAAATGAGCTGATAACATATAATCCTTAATGTTATTATATAAGCTTTAAAAGTATGTTTGAAATTTGGCTCTTTTATCATAAAAAATGTCAAGCAGGTTTGTTTGGAATCAGATTTACAAGCAATCTGATAGCATTTCGACTCATTGCAGTCCACTTTCCAAGAAAGTTTAAAGTGTCAGTATATGTCGGTGCTTAATCAAATTGTGTTATATCTTCAGCATACAGAGGAAAGCGAAATTCTATGTTCTGAAACAAGAAAGAAAAAAGAAAAAAAAAGCTGGAATTAGAGTGCAATTGTGCAGGATCAGCCATTTATTTACGGCCAATTCAACAACAAACTGACCTGTTGCTGCAGTCAAGGATTTGCAGAGGCAAAGTTAGAAAATTATCCAAGATGGTATAATTTCAAAAATAGTATATATATAAGGTAATGACGTCAAATAAATAAAATTGGATCTCAAAAAATAAAAATTGCCAATATATAAAATTTAAAAACAAGTTGATTTCTGCTTGAATAATTAAAACTAATTTAATTTTTTTTCCTATTACCCTCAGGATTTATTGTCCTTAAGGATTTAATATAAGTAGAATTTTCTTTAGCCACAAAGTATAGGATTAATATTCCAATTGGGATTAGGAGTATTAATTAAATATGTATATAAATATACAGTCTCTTCGTAAGAACTTTTTCTTATCATTCCAATACATCATATTAATAAAGTTCATAGCTCATAGGGATCTCAGTCTCACAACTCAATGGAACTTTTCACAGTCTTTACAGTTGTAATGTTCTCACCGTTGTTAATACTCTTATTATACCTTCTCCTTATCTTATGTCTAGGTGCTCCACCACCACCACTTCAAGGTAAGACCACCTCCTCAACTGTCGCAGAAATTGTTGTTACAATTGAAAGCAATGGTGAAGTAAAGTATAGCAATGAAACATGTTCAATTTGCTTGGACGATTTCAAGGATGGAGATAAGTGTAAGGTTGTTAGTGATTGCAAACACTTATATCATAGTTTTTGCATTGATCAATGGTTTCGCAAAAATAGACATTGCCCTCTTTGTCGAGGTTCTGTTAGCCGTCAATCTGTCAATACTTTATGTCAAGTATAATACCTTATTTCATATTATATGGTTTTTTATTTTTTTTTGTATTGAATTTCAATCATATTATTTGTATTTTCTTTGATTTCTTTTTTCTAGATGATTGTAAATACTTTGTTTTGTTTGGGAACAAATTTTTATGATTTCATTATTTTATCTGTAATTTTGTTTATTTTTTTCCTTATTAGCTTTTATTAAATTTTCTTGTTCACAATTATTCAAATGCAGTTGATTAAAAGGTATATATGATTTTCAATATTAAAGTTTTGTGCATACTTTAATCCGTCCTATAGCTAACACAGTAATTATAATAAAAATTAATATTTACAAAATCCATTCTTTCTCTTCACTAATGGATTCAATCCATTAATATATCATCTAATAACATATTATAAAGTCAATTTAAGTATTTCTTAACCTTTTTAGTGTGTGACCCATTAAGTTTCTGAACACGTTAATATAGAAATACTGATTTTACCCTTTTATGCAACACATTAACATATCTTCTATAAGGCTGAGGATCAAGTAACAGAACACCATCAGTAGCAGAAAACAAAGTGCCTTTTGTAAGAGGTGTAGCTACTGTCTTGCAATTGCCAAGTCCTGCATCTGAGATCAAGTCCAAGACATGTTTGCGTTGACTGAGAAAAATACCATAAGTGGAACGAGCAACCTTAATACCCAAAATTTTTTTTGTAAAACCCAAATCCTTAATCGTAAACTCATTGTGCAAATAATTCTTAACTCCAGTAATTAAGGATTCTGATGTGCCAGTAAGAAGCACATCATCTGCATAAACCAACAACACCAAGAAGTATCTTTCTTGAAAATAAACAAACAAGGATCATGCACAGACTAGACAAAACCAAACAATTACAACTTATGAGAGAACTCGGCATTCCATTGCCTCGAGGCTTATTTTAAGCCATACAAGGATTTGGTTAATTTGAACTCCTGTTCTGGAGCTGCCTTAGCATAACCATCAGGTGGCTTCATATAGAGATCCTCTTCAATAAAACCATGAAGAAAAGCATTGTTGATGTCAATTTGGTGCAATGGCCAAGACTTAGTAGCTGAAATAGCAAAAACTAACCTCACAGTTACTGTTTTTGCCACAGGAGAAAAACTATCTGTAAAATCAACTCCTTCTATCTTATTGTAGCCTTTGGCTACTAACCGTGCCTTAAACCTTTCCACAGTGCCATCAGATCTAAGCTTGAGTTTATAGAACCATTTTGATCCAATAGCTTTCTTGCCTGCAGGTAAAGTAGTAAGCTGCCAAGTTTGATTAAGTTCTAAGGCATTAAGTTCTTCCTGCATGGCTTTCACCCACTGCTCACTCTTAACAGCTTCTGCATAACTGCTAGGCTCTTGAACATTAGACAATTGTGCCAAAAAAAAAATGTGTGTCATTGTAATGTCCAGTGACAAGTTTGTTTGAGGTAGAAGTATCAATAGTATGGTTAGTTTCAAAGTCTTGAAGCCAAAAAGGTGGTTTAGTGATTCTAGTACTCCTCCTAATAGGCAGTGTAGAAGAAGATGAATCAATTGTATCTGGGGAGCAGAAGAAAAAGAAGTTTGTGGCAAAGAAACAAGAGGAATATTAAAAGAAGAAGAAGAATTATCTTCCAGCACAGGATGAGGAAGACAGGACAAATCAGAACTGGTTTGGATTGTCTTGAAAGGAAAATGGACTTCATGAAATATAACTTCTCTTGAAACAAATATAGAATGAGTTCAAGATTCAACAACTTAAAAGCCTTTTGACCTGCAGAATGTCCAATATAAATTGACTAGGCTGAAATTTAGATTGATGAGATAAGGGATTTTTAGCAAATACTAAACAACCAAAGGATTTTAGAAGTGAATAATCTGGAGGCTTAGAATAAAGAAGTTCAAAAGTAGTCTTCCACTGCAAAATAGCAGCAGGAAGCCTATTGATAAGGAATGTAGCATGTAGGATAGCTAATCCCCAAAACTTGGTAGGTAACCCAGCCTGCAAAAGCAAAGCCCTAGCTACTTGTGTAATATGCCTAAGTTTTTTGTCAACAGCTCCATTTTGTTGTGGAGTGTATGGACAAGTCCTTTGATGAATGGTGCCAAAAGAAGCAAGCAAAGATTGACACTGAGAACCTAAAAACTTTGAACCATTATCTGATCTTAATGTTTTAACTTTGGTATTAAAATGTGTTTCAACTAACTTAAAGAATTTACTAAGCAATGGAATAGTCTGGGCTTTGGAATTCATCAAGTAAACCCATACTCCTCTACTATAATCATTAACCAAAGTTAAGAAGTAATGTGCACCAGATATATCTGCCTCCAAATGAGGGCCCCAAATGTCAACGTGCAACAATTCAAACAAGTGTTGTGTTCTAGTAGTACTAATAGGAAAAGAAGACCTGGATTGTTTAGCCAAAGGACAAACATCACACAAGAAATTATCCACTTCATTTAAAAAATCTAGATGAGAAAGACCAACATGTGAAGGATGACCATGTCTGCTGTGCCAAATCTGCACCTCAGTACTAGTCACTTGATTAATTGAGTTAGAAAAACATTGATCAAAGTCGGATGAAATTTGATTACAAAATTTATTTAAGGAATCAAGGTTCAGAATGTATAAACTGCCCACTTCCTGTCCAGTAGCCACTGGAGTTTCACTCTTCTGTTCCTGCAAAATGCAGGTATTTTGATTAAAAATCAGATGCAAATAGTTCTTTTGACAAAGTTTGTTTATCGAAATAAGGTTGTGATTGAAAGTAGGAACAAACAATACATGTGTAAGAACTAAGTTTGGACTAAGAATGACAGTGCCTAGATTGGTAATTTGTACTGAAATATTATTAGGTAAGTGTATTCAAATCGATTGTGGTGCATCAAACATGTCACTGAACATTTCTTTAATAGCACATAAATGATGAGTGGCACCACTATCTAAAATCCAATAAGAATGAGCCTGAAGTTTAGTAGTTGAGTTCATCATTATACTTGCAAAACCTTCAACTTGAGCCAAATTCATGAAACTGTCTATAGGAAGCTGCTGGCTCTTCATGTACTTAGTAATCTCCTGCTTGATTATCTCTGAAATACCTCGCTGCTCATTCCAATTATGATCCTTTGCCTTACTGACTTCTTCAACAGCTTGTTCTGCTAGATTTACTTGATACTTAGTATGCTCCTTCTGTCTCTTCTGCTGTAACTCAGTGTACCACTAAGGAATTCCTACTAATTTAAAACATGACTCCTTTGTTGGAACAAAGTGGTTAAAACTGATTTGAAGAGAAAGAAAAACAGTGCTTTGGTTGAAAATTTCCTGCATATCTTTATTCAATGAAACTTCTGATTTTATACACAAGAAGAAAAAAAAACATAACAAACTCCTACTTATCAGCCACTCTCAAAGTGGTTTAAAACTGACAGAAAAATCTGGACCACTAGCAGAAAAAACAGGAACTAATTTTGACAGAGTCTTATTCTAAGAGAAAAAAACAGTAAATAAAGTAACTGAAATGCCACTTTTCTAACACTCCTCCTTGGCATTTCGGTGACAAACACCAATCCTTTGCTTCAAATCTTCAAACCTTTCCTTTGGTAATGACTTGGTGAAAATGTCAGCAAGCTGATCTTCAGATGTACAGTGATCAAGCAACACTTCTTTTGATTGTTGAACTTCTCTAATAAAATGAAACTTGATCTTGATGTGCTTAGTGCGACCATGGAACACTGGATTTTTTGAGATTGAAATTGCTGAACTGTTATCACACATAATTTTTGCAGCTTCTGTTTGTTTACACCCCAAGTCTTCCAACATCTTCCTTAGCCAAATAGCTTGATTTACAGCAGAGGCAGCAGCAATATACTCAGCCTCTGCTGTTGATTGAGCTGTAGTTTCTTGTTTCCTTGAACACCAACTGAAAAAACAAGTTCCCAAAGAGAATACATATCCAGAGGTGCTTTTTGAATCATCTACACAGCCACCCCAGTCACTATCAGTGTAACCAACCAGCTTCAGAGTCTCTTTTTCAGATTTTGGAAAGAAAATCCCAAGTGTGTTGGTCCCCTTTATGTACCTCAACACTTTTTTAGCGGCTGTAAAGTGAGTTTCTCTAGGAGAATGCATGAACCTAGAGAGTAAACTTACAGCAAATAGAATGTCAGGCCTGCTTGTAGTGAGATATAGAAGGCTGCCAACCAAACTCCTGTACATGCTTTCATCCACCTTTTCAGAAGACTCATCGTTGCCGAGCTTCAAACCAGTGGAAATTGGAGTGCTCACAGGTTTGCAATCTTGCATTTTGAACCTATGTAAAATATCAGACATGTATTTCTGCTGACATATAAAAAAACCATCATTAGTCTGCATCACCTCCATCCCAAGGAAATATTTCATGACTCCAAGATCAGTCATCTCAAAGACTTTCTCCATTTCATTCTTGAACTTTTGGATCAGCTCAAGTTTGCTACCTGTCACAAGCATGTCATCAACATAGATTGAAACAATTAAGGTCTCACCATCAGTGATTTTCACATACAAAGTTGCTTCACTCTGACTTCTGTTGAAACCAAGTTGGATGAGATGACTGTCCATGTAACACCCCCATATCCAATGCACACATACTACAACCACCACAATGTAGCATAAGTGCACCAAACATAAGGACGCTACGGTTTTCTTAACATTCAAAACACTTTAAACTTGATACAATAGCCTTATCATTATACATTATAGAAAAGTAGATCATTTACTTATAAAACAAAACATATTAGTTATATATATATATATACATTTAAATATTACACAGCGGAAGTTATAAAATATGTACATATTTACATATTAAACATTTCTTTATAAAATATAAAGAATTATACATGATTGGCAAGTCTGCTCTGATCTTTAAGCTTCCAAAATGAATTCTTCAAGGTCTACTCTCACTTGGTCTTGATGAACTCTCGGGTTCAACTCTATCAACTCTATTACCTGCGCGATTAAACACTATCGCGCTAAGCCTACGGCTTAGTAAGATAATCATGCTAATGATATGACTTAGTGCAATGCAATGTCATTTCTCAATCCATATTATACATATAACATCATATATGCAAACTAACAACATACTTTCACATTACATATCACATTTCAATATCTTTTCATATACCTCATTAGTATTCATTTAACCATTCATAATCAACACTAAACAAAGACAAGCATGGGCCCAAGACACACTAATATGCCATTCAATTTTCAGAGTTAATGCTTTGGTTTTGTTATCACATTTATCAATATCATATACCCAACTAGGCTTCAAGGATTAAGTTCAACCAAGCTTCAAGGGGAGCAAAGCATGCTAAGCTTCTACCCAACTTGGCTTCAAGAACTAACCCAACCTAGCTTCAAGGGTGGTAACATCTCAATTAGGCTTCAAGGATTCAATCCAACCTAACTTCAAGAGATTGTTACACTTATTAGGCATGCCACCAACAACCAACTCTGAAAATGGAATAACACATTAGCCACACAATTCATTTATTATTCAATTATCATTTTCATTTTCAAATCTCATTATCAACTAGGCAAACATGCCTCATTTCTTACAATTGAACCATCATAGCCAATCACAATGGCTTTATAGCATTTCATATTTCAATTCATATTGTGCATAAAGCATTATTGGTATCACATTTCAAAGTACATTATTCATAATACACATCACCATTCACAAGCCTCACAATACAAAATACATAACCTTTTTCATGTAATATCATATGCATTATCAATTCCATATCATCTCACATTTCATGATTCAACAATGATGTTAGACAAATGATCTCTATTTTGATCATTGACAACTCAAATGGATGATCTATTTAACATTTATTTGAGAATCTTGTTGTAGGATTAGATTGCTTCCAATAAGGTGAACAGAACCTTTCTAGCGGTCGCACCTCACCTGAATACGACCGCGCCATACAATTACAAGATGAAACTTTATTACAGTAGGTTTCGCGGCCAGAAGCCCGACCTAAGTCTTGACCGCACTTCACAATCAAAAGATGAAACCTTATTACAGTAGGTTTCACGGCCAGAAGCCCGACCTAAATCGCGACCGCACATGACTAATAGCGACCGTCCCAAATTACGTGTCTCTCATGCATAAACCCTAAATGTAACCAAATCTCTTTTGGTTAACTTAAAACACATTGTACACAACCTAACCTCATTCAAATGGACATAATCAACATCATTAGCAATTATTTTACATGCTCATCACAATATTTTCATCACCAACATTCATTAACAATACATTTGATACCTTATCACATATACAAACAAAAGTGTTTTAAGATTAAACAATATATGCATGTTTGTAACCATATAGTTTGTACTTACCTTTAGCACCAATTATACATCTCTAAACACTTTCTTTTCTCCAAGAATTCTTCACTTCTCAACTTAGAGCAAATCACTTTCTTCCAAAACCTAATCCAAAATAACACAATATAATTTATCATTTACCATTTCCAAAACCCTAAACCAACATCACTCTTAACTTATCATCTTCAAATCCAAAACCAACACCACAACCAATTAAATCCAACATATAACAATTAACACAACCCCACTTTAAAATCCCCAATCAACTCACAAACAACTTAAATAACTTAAAAGAATCAAGAGAAACTTACCAAATATAGTGAATCTTCTTGGATTTCCACTTAACCACTTAGAACTTCTTCAATTTGAGCTCAAAATTTCATCAAACCTTTACTTTCTCTCTTGTTCTTTAGGTTGGCCGGCCACACGTGAAAAGAAGAGAGAAAATTGATCAAAATAAAAGTCAAACTCTCTATTAATCTCCACCACACAATTTCAAAAGAAGAATTACCAAAATGCCCTCTTTAACATAGTTAAACTTCTTTTCATTATGCATGCCCTTTATAGTAATTTCAATAACAACCAAAAATATCTTCTTCCACTTAACCATCACCTTGACTCTTCATTTGACCAATTTATATGTTATATATATCATCATATACACAACATATAAACTTGTCTCTAAACCCTATTTCTTCCCAAAACACATATACATATACTTTTCTTTTCTCAATTTAAACCAACAACAACAACAACAACAACAACAACAAAACTTCTAGGGCATGCATAGGGATATTACAATTCTCCCCCTCTAAAAAGAAAATTTCGTCCTCGAAATTACCTGATATCAACTCTGAAACAACTGAGGATATTGTTCTCGCATAGATTGCTCACTTTCCCAAGTTGCCTCTTCCTTTCCATGATTCTTCCAAAGAATCTTCACCAATGGCACTCTCTTGTTCCTTAACTCTTTCACTTCTCGTGCCAAGATAGCAACTGGTTCCTCTTCAAACGTCAAATCTTGATTCACCTCGATAGATTCAATCGGCAACACATGAGATGGATCCGATCTGTATCTCCTCAACATAGAAACATGGAATACATTGTGAATACGATCCAACTCAGGTGGCAAAGCAAGTCGATACGCCACTGGCCCAACTCTTTCTAACACTTCATACGGCCCAATGAAACGAAGACTCAATTTTCCTTTCCGACCGAACCTCAAAATCTTCTTCCAAGGAGACACTTTCAGAAATACCTTATCTCCAACATCAAACTCTATGTCTCTCCTTTTCAGATCTGCATAAGACTTCTGTCTGTCTGAAGCTGCTTTTAACCTACCTCGAATCAACTTCACTTTCTCTTCAGTTTCTTGAATCAAATCAGGACCAACCAACTTATTATTTCCAAGCTCATTCCAACAAAGAGGTGTCCTACACCGTCTGCCATACAATGCTTCAAACGGTGCCATACCAATACTGGATTGGTAACTGTTGTTGTAAGCAAACTCCACAAGTGGTAGAAATCTGTCCCAACTTCCAGAGAAATCAATAACACAGCTTCTCAACATGTCCTCAATAATCTGTATCACCCTCTCAGACTGTCCATCTGTCTGTGGATGAAAAGCAGTGCTGAAGTGCAGTCGAGAACCCAAAGCACTATGCAAACTCTTCCAAAATCCTGAAGTAAACCTGGGATCTCGATCAGACACTAAAGAAGTTGGAACACCATGCAGTTTCACAATCTCATGGATATACAGCTCAACCAACCTCTCCAAAGAGTAATCCATCCGCACCGGAAGGAAATGAGCTGTCTTAGTCAATCTATCCACAATCACCCATATGGCATCATGTTTCCTTTGTGTCAATGGCAATCCAGACACAAAGTCCATTGCCACTCTTTCCCACTTCCATTCTGGCACTGACAACGGCTGAAGCAACCCGATTGGAACTTGATGCTCTGCTTTAACCTTCTGACAAGTGAGACATTTCGATACAAACTCAGCAATGTCTCTCTTCAACCCCATCCACCAATAATGCTGTCTCAAATCATGATACATCTTCGTATTACCCGGATGCATGGCAAACATCGACTGATGAGCTTCTTCCAAAATGACCCTTTTCAAATCAGCATCATCGGGTACACACAATCTGCTCTTGAACCAGAGACTTCCATCACTCTTCACAATAAAATCTCTACCCTTTCCACTCAGACAATCCGAAACAATCTTCTGTATCTTCTTATCGGCCAACTGAGCTTCTTTGATCTGATCTAACAAAACCGGCTTCAATTGCAACTGTGCCAATAATGCACCATCAACACAAGGTACAAAACTGGCATGCAATGCTCTCAACTCAACAAGCAATGAGAGCGAGTAAACTGTTAAACCAGCTAAAGACTTCCGACTCAAGGCATCAGCAACAACATTTGCTTTACCTGGATGATAGTCAATCAAGCAGTCGTAGTCTTTAATCAATTCTAACCATCTCCTCTGACGAAGATTGAGTTCTTTCTGGACACCCAAATACTTCAAACTCTTGTGATCAGTGTAGATGAAACATTTCTCCCCAAACAGATAGTGACGCCAAATCTTCAATGCAAACACAATGGCAGCCAATTCCAAATCATGGGTCGGATAGTTAAGCTCATGCGGTTTCAACTGTCGAGATGCATAAGCTATAACTTTCCCTTCCTGCATCAATACACACCCCAAACCTCTATGTGAAGCATCACTGTAGATCACATATGGTTTGCCTTCAACAGGTAAAGTAAGAACAGGCGCTTGAGTCAACATATCTCTCAACTGTTCAAAACTAGCCTGACACTGATCTGTCCACAAAAACCTCACTCCCTTACGAAGCAATCTGGTGAGTGGAGTAGCTATCAAAGAAAACCCTTTCACAAACCGCCGATAATAGCCTGCCAAACCCAGAAAACTTCTAACCTCTGTCACCGACTTGGGTGGACTCCAATTCAAAATTGCTTCAACTTTGCTCGGATCAACTCTGATGCCTTCTACAGAAACAATATGTCCGAGAAAAGCTACTTGATCCAACCAGAACTCACACTTCGACAATTTGGCAAACAACTGCTTTTCTCTTAAAATCTGAAACACAATCCGCAGATGCATATCATGTTCCTCTTCATTCCTTGAATACACCAGAATATCATCAATGAAGACCACTACAAACTGATCCAAATAGGGCCTAAACACCCTATTCATCAAGTCCATAAAAGCTGCCGGTGCATTCGTCAGACCAAAAGGCATAACTAGAAATTCATAATGCCCATACCTGGTCCGAAAGGCGGTTTTGGAAATGTCTTCAGCTCTAACTCTCAATTGATGGTACCCAGATCTCAAATCAATTTTAGAAAACACAGCTGCACCCTTCAATTGATCAAAGAGATCATCGATTCTAGGCAAAGGATATTTATTCTTAATAGTCACCTTGTTCAATTGCCTATAATCGATACACAATCTCATAGTACCATCTTTCTTCTTCACAAATAGCACAGGAGCTCCCCAAGGAGAAACACCGGGGCGAATAAATCCTTTGTCCAACAACTCCTGTAATTGCACTTTCAATTCCCTCAATTCTGCTGGTGCCATTCTATAAGGAGTAATAGAGATAGGAGTGGTACCAGGCAACAATTCAATACCGAACTCCACCTCTCTCTCAGGAGGCAACCCTGGCAACTCCTCTGGAAACACATCCGGGAACTCAGCAACTGTGGCAATGCTATCAATAGGGGAACCCTTCACTCTAGTATCCACCACATGAGCAAGATAGGCTTCACACCCCTTTCTAATCAATCTCCTAGCTGCAACAGCTGAAACAAATGAGGAGGCTAGCTGTTCCTGCTCATTAGATACTATCACCTCTCTACCATCAACAGTTCTCAAAGAAACAATTTTCTTTTTACAATCCACCACAGCTCCATGTCGAGATTGCCAATCCATACCTAAGATCACATCATATTCCTTAAATGGCATCTCAATCAAATCTCCAAGGAACTCCTCACCCTGCACCCTCACTGCACTATTCTGGTGCACTTTACTAACAATCACACTATGCCCTAACGGATTTGTCACCAACACATCAAATCCTAGGGACTCAGCATGCACATCAAATACAGGCAAAACAGATGCACTAATATATGAATGCGTGGAACCCGGATCAATCAAAGCAAGTACTGGAGTATTAAATAAAGAAAAAGTACCAGCTATGACTGCCGATGCATCAGGCTGCCTCTGCATAACATACATCCTCTGGGAAGAACCAACCTCCTCTGGTCTACTCTCCCTGGAGGTAACACCTCCTCTAGAACTGTACCCCGGTCTACCTCCTAGGCTGACACCTCTGCCTCCTCGGCCTCCCCTCGCACTAGGTCGAGAAGCTGCTGTATCAACTGACATCTGCTCTTGCCTCTCAGGGCAATCTCTCACAAAGTGGTCAGGTGACCCACACCTGAAACATACCCCTGCAACACCAGCCTTCCAATAAGGACCACCATGCGGCCTACCACAATGGATACAGATGGGTAAGGTGGATCTCTGAACCATAGGGGTCGGAGCACTCGCCACTGAAGCCGCAGGTCTAAATCTCTGCCTCTGTAACTGCACTGACCTACCCGCTGGTCTCTGGCTCCTACTACTTCGAGGAACAAAACTTCCTCTACCCCTCTTCGCAGAAGAAGACCCTGCCTCGAACTGGGGCCTCCTAACCCTAACCTCTTCTTCTGAAGCAACCGCAATACCCTGAGCTCGCTCTACACTTCGAGCTGCTGCCACAAGCTGTGAAAAATCCTGATATCTGGATCCAGCCACTAAGCACATGATCGAGGGCCTCAATCCCTCCTCAAATCGCCGACATCTATCAATCTCATCAGCAATGATACCCCCAGCATACTGACTCAGTCGAATAAACTCAATCTCATATTCAGTTACGGTCCGGTGATCTTGCTTCAAATCTAGAAACTCTCTTTTCTTCCCATCTTTATACTCCCTTGGAGTATACTTCAATTCAAACTCCCTCAGAAAATCTGTATAGGATAAGGTAGGTGGATCATCCATAGAATGGGGCACTGTCTTCCACCAACTATATGCATCCTTCTGCAACAAGGATCTTGCATAATCAAACTTTTCCTCTGGAGTGGCTTGCAACTGAACAAATATTATCTGTACTTTGTCTAACCACTGCTCAGCCACTGCTGGATCAGTAGTACCAAGGAAATCCTCCGCTCCATACTTCCTTAGTTTGTCATAATGCCTCACAGATACCAAAGGCTGAGGGGGTGGTGGCACTGGTTGCACTGGTGCTTGCCTCATAACTTCCATCATATGTCTAAACCAGGCTGGCGGAACCTCCTCTCCAGCTGGTCTACCCGACACCGAAGCAGGTGCCTCCTCAACACTATCAACCCTAGCTCCATCATCAGGAGCAACGCTCTCCTCACTACCCTCAACTGACTGTCTCAAATGAGGATCCATCAACACCTAATACTGCAAACACAAAAAAGGACACACCTTATTAAAGATCAGAGGTTGCCAATCCCAAACATGTATTTTTATTCAAAACCAACTTTTTAAGTAAAATATTCTTTTTGTTACATTTTACCTAGGTTGAAAATCTCAAACCTAGGCTCTGATACCAAAACAACTGTAACACCCCCATATCCAATGCACACATACTACAACCACCACAATGTAGCATAAGTGCACCAAACATAAGGACGCTACGGTTTTCTTAACATTCAAAACACTTTAAACTTGATACAATATCCTTATCATTATACATTATAGAAAAGTAGATCATTTACTTATAAAACAAAACATATTAGTTATATATATATACATTTAAATATTACACAGCGGAAGTTATAAAATATGTACATATTTACATATTAAACATTTCTTTACAAAATATAAAGAAGTATACATGATTGGCAAGTCTGCTCTGATCTTTAAGCTTCCAAAATGAATTCTTCAAGGTCTACTCTCACTTGGTCTTGATGAACTCTCGGGTTCAACTCTATCAACTCTATTACCTGCGCGATTAAACACTATCGCGCTAAGCCTACGGCTTAGTAAGATAATCATGCTAATGATATGACTTAGTGCAATGCAATGTCATTTCTCAATCCATATTATACATATAACATCATATATGCAAACTAACAACATACTTTCACATTACATATCACATTTCAATATCTTTTCATATACCTCATTAGTATTCATTTAACCATTCATAATCAACACTAAACAAAGACAAGCATGGGCCCAAGACACACTAATATGCCATTCAATTTTCAGAGTTAATGCTTTGGTTTTGTTATCACATTTATCAATATCATATACTCAACTAGGCTTCAAGGATTAAGTTCAACCAAGCTTCAAGGGGAGCAAAGCATGCTAAGCTTCTACCCAACTTGGCTTCAAGAACTAACCCAACCTAGCTTCAAGGGTGGTAACATCTCAATTAGGCTTCAAGGATTCAATCCAACCTAACTTCAAGAGATTGTTACACTTATTAGGCATGCCACCAACAACCAACTCTGAAAATGGAATAACGCATTAGCCACACAATTCATTTATTATTCAATTATCATTTTCATTTTCAAATCTCATTATCAACTAGGCAAACATGCCTCATTTCTTACAATTGAACCATCATAGCCAATCACAATGGCTTTATAGCATTTCATATTTCAATTCATATTGTGCATAAAGCATTATTGGTATCACATTTCAAAGTACATTATTCATAATACACATCACCATTCACAAGCCTCACAATACACAATACATAACCTTTTTCATGTAATATCATATGCATTATCAATTCCATATCATCTCACATTTCATGATTCAACAATGATGTTAGACAAATGATCTCTATTTTGATCATTGACAACTCAAATGGATGATCTATTTAACATGTATTTGAGAATCTTGTTGTAGGATTAGATTGCTTCCAATAAGGTGAACAGAACCTTTCTAGCGGTCGCACCTCACCTGAATACGACCGCGCCATACAATTACAAGATGAAACTTTATTACAGTAGGTTTCGCGGCCAGAAGCCCGACCTAAGTCGCGACCGCACTTCACAATCAAAAGATGAAACCTTATTACAGTAGGTTTCACGGCCAGAAGCCCGACCTAAATCGCGACCGCACATGACTAATAGCGACCGTCCCAAATTACGTGTCTCTCATGCATAAACCCTAAATGTAGCCAAATCTCTTTTGGTTAACTTAAAACACATTGTACACAACCTAACCTCATTCAAATGGACATAATCAACATCATTAGCAATTATTTTACATACTCATCACAATATTTTCATCACCAACATTCATTAACAATACATTTGATACCTTATCACATATACAAACAAAAGTGTTTTAAGATTAAACAATATATGCATGTTTGTAACCATATAGTTTGTACTTACCTTTAACACCAATTATACATCTCTAAACACTTTCTTTTCTCCAAGAATTCTTCACTTCTCAACTTAGAGCAAATCACTTTCTTCCAAAACCTAATCCAAAATAACACAATATAATTTATCATTTACCATTTCCAAAACCCTAAACCAACATCACTCTTAACTTATCATCTTCAAATCCAAAACCAACACCACAACCAATTAAATCTAACATATAACAATTAACACAACCCCACTTTAAAATCCCCAATCAACTCACAAACAACTTAAATAACTTAAAAGAATCAAGAGAAACTTACCAAATATAGTGAATCTTCTTGGATTTCCACTTAACCACTTAGAACTTCTTCAATTTGAGCTCAAAATTTCATCAAACCTTTACTTTCTCTCTTGTTCTTTAGGTTGGCCGGCCACACGTGAAAAGAAGAGAGAAAATTGATCAAAATAAAAGTCAAACTCTCTATTAATCTCCACCACACAATTTCAAAAGAAGAATTACCAAAATGCCCTCTTTAACATAGTTAAACTTCTTTTCATTATGCATGCCCTTTATAGTAATTTCAATAACAACCAAAAATATCTTCTTCCACTTAACCATCACCTTGACTCTTCATTTGACCAATTTATATGTTATATATATCATCATATACACAACATATAAACTTGTCTCTAAACCCTATTTCTTCCCAAAACACATATACATATACTTTTCTTTTCTCAATTTAAACCAACAACAACAACAACAACAACAACAACAACAAAACTTCTAGGGCATGCATAGGGATATTACAGTCCATTCTTTCATGCCAAGCCCTTAGGGCTTGTTTCAAGCCATATAAGGCCTTCTTCAAGAGATAGACTTTATCTTCTTTACCAGGAATTAAAAAACCATCAGGCTGCTCTATATAAATCTCTTCAGCAAGTAAACCATTCAAAAAAGCTGATTTTACATCAAGCTAATGAATTTGCCAAGAATTATAAGTAGCAAATGCCAGAAGAAGCTTGATTGTGTCATACCTTGCTACAGGAGCAAAAGTTTCCTGGTAGTCCACACCATATTGTTGTGCATAGCCTTTCACCACCAGTCTAGCTTTGTGTTTGCAGATTGAGTCGTCTAGATTGAGTTTTGTCTTGAAGACCGATTTTACACCAATCACCTTGCGATTCGTAGGCCTATCAACAAGCTGCCATGTTTCATTCTTGTTGATCATGTCTAATTCAGCTTGCATGGCTCTCTTCCATTCTTGAGAATCTTGAGCTTCAACATGGCTTGTTGGTTCTGAAATAACCAAGCTGAATCTTTGATAAATGTCTTTCAAAGATCTGGAACCCCTTGCTGGTCTGTCATCCACAAGCTCATCTTCTGCAAGTTGAGGTTGTTCTTTTGGGAAGAAATCAGAATAAACATTTTCTTGATTTTTCCAATTCCAAGCAGCTACTTCATCAACCTTCACTTCTCTGCTTAAGATTATATTTTCTGTTTTTAAACAAAAAATCCTGTAGCCTTTAGACGATGAAGCATAGCCCATGAAAATACCCTTCTGAGTCTTGTTGTCCAGCTTACTTCTCTTGGATTGTGGATTTTGGAAATAGCAGATACACCCAAAGATTTTCAGATGGTGTACTGATGGTTTGATGCCATTCCAAGCTTCATAGGGAGTTTTGTCTTGCAAGGCTTTTATGGGAAGTCTGTTCAGCAAATATACAGAAGTATTAACAGCCTCTGCCCAGAACTGATTTGGCATCTCCTTCTCAATCAAAAGACACCGAGCCATCTCCATAACAGTCTTGTTCTTCCTTTCAGACACGCCGTTTTGTTGTGGTGTGTAGGGTAGAGTCAGCTGATGTTCAATGCCTACACTCTTACAAAACTCAACAAATTGACCAGAAGTGTATTCTCCACCATTGTCAGACCTTAAAGCTTTAATTTTGAGGTTACATTGATTCTCAACTAAAGCTTTGAATTGTTTAAAAACAGCAAAAACTTCACTCTTGAGTTTAATGAAATATACCCAACACATTCTGGTACAATCATCAATAAAGAGGAGAAAATATTTGTTACCATTCAAAGATTCTGTTTTCATAGGGCCACATACGTCGGTGTGAATAAGCTGAAGCTTTTGGTTGGCTCTCCATGCTTGATTTGTTTGAAATGGTAGTTTTGTTTGCTTTCCTTGTTGACAAGTCTCACAAATTTGAGATTCATAAGAGATTTCAGGTAAATCTTCCACCAAATCCTTCTTATTCATCTCTGCAATGCTTCTATGATTGAAGTGACCAAGCCTTTTATGCCACAAATTTGTAACAGTCTGTGAAGCACTTGAATAAGACTGCTCAGTCGATTTCTCCCAATCAACTGTGAAAATTCTGTTGTTCATTTTGACGCAGAATAATTCTACACCATAGGAATAAAAAATGGTGCATTTGCGATCTTTGAACAGTAGTGAATAACTCTTCTCAAGCATCTGTCCAACACTTAACAGATTTTGGCTGATATCAAGAGTATATAAGACATCAGGAATAACTTTGATACCTGAAGTTGTTGATACAATGACTGAACCTTTGCCTTTGACGTCCAAGAACTCACCATTTCCAACTTTTACCCTGCATTTGTGTGTAACATCCAGGCTCCTGAACATGTCAGCATCTTTGCATAAATGGTGTGTGCAACCGCTATCAACTAGCCAAGTACCAGAGGAGTCATTTGTTGAGAAGCAAGAGACTGCAAAGAGTTGCTCCTCCTATGCATCAGCAGCTTCAGCCAATTGTGCTTGCTTGGAGGCTTTGTTTTTAGATTTGCAAACTTTGGATATGTGTCCCAGATGTTTACAATTGCCACACACGGCGTCAACCCTCCACCAGCAATACTTCTCCAAGTGTGTTGTCTTTTTGCAGTGCTTGCAAGGTGGAAATGTCTTCTTGTCACCATCATTCTTAGCCTTATTCTTCTGGCTGGATTGTTGTTTTTCTTTACCAGAATTTTGCCTTTGCACATAAAAAACTCCTTCAGCGACCTTTTCCTGCCTCAGAGATCTTCTTTGTTCTTGTGCTTGGAGAGCACTCATCAGTTCTCCTAAAGAGATAGTGTTTAAATCCTTGGATTCTTCAAGAGAGGAGATTTTGGATTCAAACCTCTCAGGAAGAGACACAAGAACTTTCTCCACAATCCTTTTATCTGAAAAATCTTCACCAAGCAAGCGAATATTATTAACAATTGCAGAAATTCTATCCGCATACCTATTAATGGTTTCATCCTCCTGCATATGCAAGGCCTCGAATTCTCATTTCAGGTTCAACACCTTCATTTGACGTGTTCGATTAGTGCCTTGATACTCTTCTTTTAGTTTATCCCACGCTTCCTTTGCTGTGGTACAAGCCATGATCCTGTAAAATATATGTTCTGCTACAGCATTTTGAAGAAGAGACTTAGCCTTGGATTTCTTGGATTTTTCTTCACTGTTGTTCTTGATTTGAGCCAATGAAGGATTTACAGGTAAAGCTGGAATCTGTTTGTCTTCAAGGACAAACTCCCAACGATCATATGCTTCAAAAAAAGTTTGCATCTTCACTGACCAAATGTGGTAGTTTACGCCTGTGAAGATGATTGGAGGATTTATACTTTGGCTGCTGGATGCCATAGGTTTTCAAAATTAAAAATGATTTTGAAAAATAGTTTTTGCCTCTAAGATCAACTAGGGCTCTAATACCACTGTTGGAACAAAGTGGTTAAAACTGATTTGAAGAGAAAGAAAAACAGTGCTTTGGTTGAAAATTTCCAGCATATCTTTATTCAATGAAACTTCTGATTTTATACACAAGAAGAAAAAAAAACATAACAAACTCCTACTTATCAGCCACTCTCAAAGTGGTTTAAAACTGACAGAAAAATCTGGACCACTAGCAGAAAAAACAGGAACTAATTTTGACATAGTCTTATTCTAAGAGAAAAAACAGTAAATAAAGTAACTGAAATGCCACTTTTCTAACATCCTTTAGATGCCCTTTCCTCTTACAATATTCACAAAACTTATCTTCATTTCTAACAAACTCCTTTTTCTTAAAATTTCCAAAACTTGACTTAGTATTACTCCCAGCTCTAGTCAACAGAACATTGCCCTTTACTTTCTTATCCATCACCATATTTGTTGTTCTCTGTCTTTCAATCCTCAATACCAGTGAATGTACTTTACTAACTGGTGGTAAAGGATCTAGTATTAAAACCCGATCTCGTGCACCATCAAAACCATCATTAAGCCCTATAAGAAACTGCATAAGCCTAGTTTGTGAAATAACATCCTCAATTTTCTGACTAGCACCACATTCACATTTTCCACAACTACAATGTGGTATAGGACTCAAACAATTCAACTCATCCCATAGTGTAACACCCTTATACCTCATATATATACAGTGCATACATCCGGTAGATGTAAAATACGTATACATAATACATGCCACAATTCATTCTTTTCTAAAATGTTCCATATTTCCAGAATAAATATTTATAGATTTCAAATATATTTAAAAAAATAAATACATATACTTCAAAAATTTTAGGTTCCAAAATAAATATTTTATATGAAAAAATCTCTAAAAAAAATTCGCTAGAGTTTTATCTGTAATTTAGATATTTCCAAAAATCCAAATTACACAACCTGCATAGAGATTTCACACTCCCAATAATTTCAAACATTCCACTCTCCCAAAACTCCATCATTTCTCCAAAATACTCAAACATACATTTATATATGCATATCAACATTTCCCCATATTTAAACAAACTTTAATTATTTACATCATTTATATATTTACAAATTTAATGTACATAATAAAAAGATAAGTTTTCAAAATGAACTCATTACATGATTGCAACCAGTCCTTGTCCAAAGCAGCAAAATAAAACTCCAAAATGAGCAGAAAAACTCTACACCTACTCTGGTCACGCAGGGCTGTCAGAATCAACTATGCTACCTGCACGATAAACAAATCGCGCTAAGCAATATTGCCTAATAGTACATACTTTGATATAAACCAAAAACTAATGATTAATGCACAAATGCTTTTTTATTTCAAAATCTTAACTTGGCATGTAATTTCATGATGCAAGTCACATTTTAAAATTGTCAAATATTCAAATTTTATATTTACATGTATTGGGTCCAAATGACCTTATATAGCATTCAAGTTCTAGAGATATTGCTTTGAACTCATATTTGACACCCAGTGTTTGACCCGAAAGCAGATATCAGTGACGTCCAGCGTTTGGCCTGAAGGCAATATAAAAATGATGCGCAACATCTGGCCTGAAGGCAATAATCGGTATATTGTGACACCAAAAATAATACTCTGGAAATTCATATTACATAAGGTTGTGCACATTGTTTAAACAATCTCTTTTTTTTTTTCATTCTTTGACAATTATGCCAATGTCCATTATTTCTCATTATTTTCACACATTTTCATTAATTTCATCAATTGTCTTGCCACAAACTGAATGTGACTAAATTATACATTTCTCAAGCATATTCATACATTTTTCACAAACACATATTTCAATGCTTTTATCTACCTTGCAATAGCTCATTTAACCACACATTATACATTTTAAAGCTTAAACATGTATGTATGCACTTTTATATGAATTCTCACATCAAAGGAGTATAGTTATCAAATCAAACATCCATGTAACATGCTAAACAAATGCAATTTAATGCATTACATTCAAAGTATATACATACCTTAATTCAAAGCAAACTCAAAGCTAAAAAGCACCCATGTATCCCTCACTTTCAAAATGCCCTTCACTACTAGTTTTGGGTAATTATTATCTACTCAACACCTAATCACATTTTGAATTTAAATACTTTATTAGTATCACATTTTTATATATTTTAGCTAATAAAATTTAATTTAATATATTTCCTTCAAATTTCTATTTTCTTCCCTAATACACTTTAACTTTAAAATTTCATATTAACCAATTTCAGATTAAGTTTTAAATTAATTTCTATCATTAAAATCATAATTCCACTTATTTTAACAATTTAAACTTTAAAATTTACAATTCTATCCAATTTTCTAATTTTTTTGCCCTAACTTTCTTTAATTCTAAAAATCCATTTTAACCTATTCTAATTTCTATTTTAAGTTAATTTCTATTATTCAAAGCATATTATAATATGATTTAACCATTTAAATTAAATAAACATATATTCTTCACCAAATTTCCATCCAAACTCTAAACCACCTTCTTCTTCTTCCAAGCTTACATCAAACCTAAACAAATCCATCATCTAACCTTAAAATCTTCATTTATACACCAAAATAACATCTTATAAACTCATTTAAATAATTAAAACACACTACCTCAAAAACTCAAAACATACATATTCTTATTTCCAAAGAATTCCATAAAACTTCAAAATAATAATAAAAAAAAACTCACCTACTTATTGAAGATTCACTCAAAATCAATTTAATCCCTTGAAATCCCTAAAGAATTTGATGATGGTGAAGATGAAAATCCTTTCCCCTATTTGGCTATGGTGTCCACGGCAAGAAGAATAAGAAAAGAAAACAAGGGTTTAAATTTGACTTCTTTTTTTCCTCCTTTTTTAATTACACATATATATTATTTAATTATATTAACTAATAAATAAAAATAATAATATAAATTTCTCATCATCTTTCACTAACTTTTATTATTATTATTTTTATTATTATTAAATTAGATTAATTAATAAATAATAATTATATAAATTTTCCATCATCTTCCACTAACTTTTATTATTTATTTATTTTTAGATTCAAAATTTGTCTTCCAACCAAAAAATAATTTTCTTTTTAAATTATTTTATTAATTTTTAATTTTTATAAAGTTTATTTACCAATTTGCCCCTCCTTTTACTATGTTATATTTGAATTTATATGTTATGTATATTTTCTTTATATTTCACATTTTTTTCTCACTTTCAACACTTTATTTAACCCTATAACCTATTAATTTAACTTAATTTAATTTAATTTTAATAATTAAGTGGATATTACAATTCTCTCGCCCTAAAAAGAATTTTGTCCTCGAAATTACTTGTTATCAACTCTGAAATAGTTGGGGATGCTGGCTCTGCATAACCTCCTCACTCTCCCAAGTTGCATCTTGTGTTGAGTGGTTTCTCCATAACACTTTAACAAGTAACACCTTCTTATTTCTCAATTTCTTCTCTTCTCGTGCCAAGATCACCACTGGTTCCTCATCGTAGATTAGATCTGAATTCACCTTGATAGACTCCATTGATAAGACATGAGATGGATCCGATCTATACCTCTAAATCATAGAGACATGGAAGACATTATGTATCTTTTCCAGATAATGTGGCAAAGCCAGTCGGTAGGCCACTGGTCCTACTCTCTCCAATATCTTATACGACCAAATGAATCGATGACTTAACTTCCTTGTTAGACAAATGATCTCAATTTTGATCCTTGACAACTCAAATTGAATGATCCATTTAACATGTGTTTGAAGAATCTTGTTGCAGGCTTAGGTTGCTTCAAATAAAGCTGAACAGAATACTTATAGCGGTCGCACAAGACCTGAATACGACCGCACCATTCAATTAAAGGATGAAACCTTATCACAGTAGGTTTCGCGGTCAGAAACCCGACCTCAGTCGCGACCGCACTTAAAGAAGAGCGACCGTCCCAAGTTATGGACGACCGCTACACAAGGAACTCAAATCATTCTAATCACAGTAAGGTTCGCGGTGACAAGAATGGAGAAGGATACGGCCTCGCTTATCACTTTAGCGACCGCCAGTTTATATTCGCGACCGCTCTGCCAATTCAGGAGAAATTTGCTTAAAGAGATAGTAGTGTTCGCGTCCTCAGGTGCGTCCAGAAGTTCGACGCGAGTATCTCAACTCGACCGCGAGATGTCACCTAGGGCGACCTTCATATTTAGGCGGACATCATTTTTGCCCAGTCAAAGAATGCCACGTGTGATGACCGTTATAAACCCACTTCAACATTCAAAAAGGGCGACCACACCTTTGTTATGCGCGACCGTCCCGACAACCACAGCATGGGCAAGATTCCTGCTGCAAAGCACTCAAATTCGACCATTGAAGCATATTTTAAATTCAGCGACCGTACCTTGTCCAAGGACGACCGCGAAATGCTTCGGACAGTTTACTGAAGAAGGTCTAAACTGCCAAGACTTTATTCTCACTATCAATAACGGCTAGTAAGACCACATTGGCTATAAATACATTGCTTCTATTAGAAAAGAACATGATGAGAAGTGAGACAAAAAGAATTTCATAGCCAAGCAACAAACTTTCTTTTACTTAATCTTACATTTGAATTGTAATGAATGTTAGGTGTAAGCATTGAAAACACCACTGTATAAGTTTGAGTGTGAGCTTGGAAAACACTTGGGTTGTGAGAGTAAGCCTTGTAAAACTCTTGTTTAGGTTGTGAGAGTAAGCCTTGTAAAACTCTTGTTTAGGTTGTGAGAGTAAGCCTTAAAAACTCCTTTAAAGGTTCTTGAGTGTAAGCCTTAGCAAAACACTTGTGAAGTTAGGTGTGAACTTGTGAAAACACCAAAGTTGGAAGTGAGCTTGTAAAAAATTCAAAGATTAGTGGAACCTTAACAAGTTGTTAAGGAAGTGGATGTAGGATTGAAGTAAATCCGAACCACTATAAATCTTGTGTGTTCTTTCTTTATTTCATTACTCAACCATTTCTCTATTCCGCATTTCTTGTTTGTTGAGTTTTTTAAATTGTCATTATTTCTTGAGGAAACCAATTCACCCCCCCTCTTGGTTGCCATCTTAAGACAACAATTGGTATCGGAGCCTGAGATTTCTTAAACTTAATTGTGAAATTTGATCCACTATGGCAACTTCTTCTTCATCAAACTCTCATGGAAATCTTAACACTATTCTTAGACCCTACTTTGATGGAACTGATTATTCATACTGGAAACACAAAATGTATTTGTTTCTAGACAGTGAAGGGATTGAACTATGGGATTTCGTGGAAAGTGAGTGGAAACCTCCCACTTATGAAGCTGACGGTATTCAAGTTCCACTTCCCAAAGCACAATGGTCAACTAGCAATGTCAAAGATCGATTCAAGAACAATAGAGCCGCTTCCATCTTGATGAATTCCATTTCAAGAGAAGAAGGCAACATTTAACCTGTGCACATTGCATTTGGAAAACACTCGAAAACTACCATGAAGGTACGATTCAAGTGAGATTTACCAGGAAACAAATGCATGTCCATGAGTATGAGCTATTCAAGATGAAATCAAATGAAAATGTCACCGACATGACCAATCGCTTGCTTGCTATTGCCAATGAACTAAAGAAGTATGGCAAGGTATATGATCAAGGTGATGTAAATAGTAAAATCTTGAGAGCCCTAAGAGCTAGAAAAAACTTTGAATTAAAAGTATCATCCATAGAAGAAGCTCATGATCTCAGCACATTAAGAACCGATGAGCTAGTTGGAAAACTACTCACATTTGAGCTACACAGTGAGAAAGAAAAAGATCAAGGTGAAAAAGAAAAGAGAAAACCAATTGCACTCAAAGCAATCAAAGAACTTGAGAGCTCAAGCAATGAAGGTACTGATGATGAAGATGAAATGGCAATGTTCTAAAAAAGAATCAATGAATGGAAAAGGAAGAAAAGATTACAAGCAAACAAAGGTACACTTCCTAAATTCTCCTTCAAAGATAAAGAAAAGAAAAATGAGGTAAAGTGCTATGAATGTGAAAAAACTGGTCACATTAAATCGGATTGCTTCAAATTAAAGAACAAAAGGAAATGGGATAAAGAAAAGAAAAAGTCTCTCAAAGCCACATGGGATGACTCTTCTTCAAGTGAAGAAGAAGAAGAAGAAGGAATTGCAAACCTGTGTCTCATGGCTATTGAAGATGACACCAATGAGGTAAGTACTCAATCCTTTGATCTAGTAGCACCTAATGATATAAATGATCTAGATGATAGTGATTTGATTGAGCACATGAACTTTAAAATAGAAAAATATTTTTCTAAAATGATGCTCTATAAAGAGAAAAACTCTAAGTTAGAAAAGGATTTTATATGCTTAAAGAACTCTACCTTAGAATTGAAAACCTCAAATGAACACTTGATGAATACGATAGGAGAGTTAAATAAAAACTCACATGACTTAGAAAAAGTTATTAAAGAAAATGAAACATTGAAGCATGAACTAAAAGAACTAAAAGAATCAATTTCCAGATTTCATAAAGGAAATGAAGCATTAAACACATTAATTAATAACCAAAGATCACCTTCCTTAAAATATGGATTAGGATTCAATGGCTCAACCAACATTACACCAAGCAAACCAACATTTGTAAAAGCATCTACAATTGAAATTTCTGATGTTCATATCAAAGATGCTTGCATCAAGTCTAAAAGTACCAAAAGAACTTCTTATGGTTCACTAGGAAATAGAGCCAAAAATAATTATGCATTTTTGTACACTAAACTTGCACAAAAGAAATCACATACTTGTAGTTGTATGCATAATACTTTAAATACAAAAAGAAAAATGCAGAAGTATAGAATACCATGGCAATGCACATATTGCATGAAATTCGGAGACAAAAATTTTTCTTGTTATATAAGAAAGGCTCATCTCAAGCTAGAAGGCACTTTTACTACTAACCATCAAGGACCCAACTTCATGTGAGTACCTAAAAGAAGATGATCACTATTGCCTTACAGGTATGCCTAAAATCTACTATCAACGAAAGCACATGGCTTGTGGATAGTGGATGCTCAAGGCATATGACTGGGAATGCAAAGCTCTTTACAAGTATTACCTACAAACATGGAGGTAATGTAACTTTTGGAAACAATGCTAAAGGTAAAATTCTTGGTGTTGGCTCCAGTGGTTCTATTGGTAAGGATTTAATAGAAGATGTATGGCTTGTTGATGGTTTGAAACATAACTTGCTAAGTGTTAGTCAACTTTGTGATAAAGCATACTTTGTCAATTTTGATTCCAAAGAATGCAAGATCACGAATTCAAATGATATTATCATATTTAAGGGTACTAGAACAAACAACACTTATAATATCAACATACATTCAAATCATGCATTTAAATGTCTAATGTCCACTAATAATGATGCATGGTTATGGCATAGAAGACTAGGACATGCTGGTATGGATCAATTAAAATATATCTGTAATGAAAACTTAGTTGATGGCCTACCTAAGATAAAATATGATAAAGATAGGATTTGTGAACCTTGTCAACATGGTAAGCAACATAAAAGCTCATTTAAATCAAAGAATGTTATAAGCACCTCTAAACCTTTAGAACTCATTCATTTGGATTTGTTTGGACCAAATAGAGTTACAAGCTTAGGAGGCAAATTATATGCATTTGTTCTTGTTGATGATTACTCTAGATTCACATGGGTTAATTTCTTAGCTCAAAAGAATGAAGCCTTTAATTACTTCAAAACGTTTGCAAAAAGAGTTCAAAATGAAAAAAGATATGTGATCACATCTATTAGAAGTGATCATGGCAAAGAATTTGAGAATGAAAATTTTGAAGGTTTTTGTAATGAACTTGGCATTTCACATAATTTTTCTGCTCCTAGACCTCCACAGCAAAATGGTGTAGTTGAAAGAAAAAATAGAACTTTAATTGAAATGGCTAGGACAATGCTCAATGAATATGATTTACCATCTTATTTTTGGGCGGAAGCCGTTAATACAGCTTGTTACATTACAAATCGTGTTTACAAAAGGCATTTAACTAATAAAACTTCTTATGAGCTATGGAATGGAAGAATTCTCATAATTGGATATTTTAGAGTATTCGGATGCAAATGCTTCATATTGAATACCAAGGATAATCTTGGAAAATTTTCATCCAAATCAGATGAAGGCATATTTCTAGGATATTCATCATATAGCAAAGCATATAGAGTATTTAACATGAAAACTCTAGTTATAGAAGAAAAAATGCATGTTGTATTTGATGAATCATCTAAACTTGATCAAAAGAAAGGTATTACTTTCAATGACCCTGCAGGTACTCTTGAACCTCTTGAATCTATTGATGCTCCAAAGATCAATCAGTATGAACTTGAAGAAAAGACTCAAGATCTACCTAAGGATTGGCAATACAAGAAAGACCATCCGAAGGAACTCATCATTGGAGAAACATCTAAGGGAGTAATTACTAGATCTAAAATTAATCATATAGATGTTAATTTTGCTTTTGTTTATCAAATTGAGCCAAAGACTGTTGAGGAGGCTTTAAATGATGAAAATTGGATAACTGCAATGCAAGATGAACTTAATCAATTTGAAATAAATAATATTTGGCAACTTACTCCTAGACCTACAGATCACTCTATAATAGGATGCAAATGGGTCTATAGGAATAAGCTTGATGAAAATGGTCACATTGTTAGGAATAAAGCAAGATTGGTAGCCAAAGGTTATAATCAAGAAGAAGGTATTGACTATGATGAAACTTTTGCCCTTGTAGCCAGATTAGAAGCTATTAGAATATTACTTGCTTTTGCATGTCACATGAACTTTAAACTCTTTCAAATGGATGTTAAAAGTACATTTCTAAACGGACTTATAAGCGAAGAAGTTTATGTAGAACAACCTCCTGGTTTTGAAAACTACAAATTTCCTAATCATGTTTTCAAACTTACCAAAGCTTTATATGGATTGAAACAAGCACCAAGAGCTTGGTATGATAAACTTAGTGCATATTTACTTGAAAATGGTTTTTCAAAAGGAAAAGTTGACACAACTCTCTTTGTTAAAAAGGACAAGCATAACATTTTAATTGTACAAGTTTATGTGGATGACATAATATTTGGAGCTACTAATGAAGCCTTGTGCAAAGAATTTGCTTCTTGTATGACTAGGGAATTTGAAATGAGCATGATGGGTGAACTCAAGTTCTTCCTTGGACTGCAAGTCAAGTAATGTGAAGATGGGATCTTCATCAACCAATCCAAATATACAAAAGAACTCATCAAGAAATTTGGAATGGATGGCTGCAAAACTAGCAAAACTCCTATGAGCACATCCTTGAAATTAGGTAAAGATGAAAATGGTAAAGCAGTAGATGAGAAGAAATATCGAGGTATTATCGGATCACTACTTTACTTAACTGCTTCTAGACCTGATATAATGTATAGTGTATGTCTTTGTGCTAGATTTCAAACTTGTCCTAAAGAATCACACTTGAATGCCACTAAGAGAATTTTGAAATATTTGAGTGGTACAATGCATTTAGGACTTTGGTATCCTAAAAACACATCATTTCATATCATAGGTTTTTCAGATGTAGATTATGCTGGTAGTATCTTAGATAGGAATAGCACTATAGTAGCATGTCACTTTCTTGGTAATTGTCTGGTTTCTTGGCATAGTAAGAAACAAGCATCGGTTGCTTTATCCACAACGGAAGCCGAATATGTTGCAGCATGTTTTTGTTGCACACAAGTATTATGGATGAAACAACAATTGCTTGACTATGGCAAAGTATTTAACAATATCTCCATTAAATGTGACAACACTAGCGCTATCAATTTGTCTAAAAATCCTATCCAACACTCTATATCCAAACATATAGATATTAGACATCATTTCTTGAGAGAGAATGTACAAAATTAGAATATAATCCTAGAATTTATAGATACACAAAATCAACTTGCTGATATCTTTACAAAACCCTTGAATGAAGATAGACTTAACTTCATTAAACTTAATTTAGGAATGATTGATGGAATCACTCTGAATTAATAAAAAAAATTGCCTATCAATGAAGTTTCTATGTGCATAAACTTTTTGCCTAAACATTAGAAAAATCTTCCATCTTTCCTTGACTCTTTCATTTTTGAGTCAGTCGCGTTCGCTCCAGTGTCCTTAGCGATCGCTATCTTGTCTACCAGATTCATTCAAATAAAAATCTCCGTGCGCGGTCGAGAAAATTTGTGCGCGGACGCAATAATTTGAACAGTTTCGACCTTTACAGACAGTTTCTTCACCCGCGAGCGCACTGATCTTGCTAATGGTCGCTAGACCATATTTAGCGATCACACCCTTTTAAATCTGCTACCGCACTCTGTACACTCTGCTCTAAATTTTGTAACCGTTGGCTGTATGACAAGTCGCAACTCTTAACTTTCAACAGTCATAAACGGCTATTTTCTTAATTTCTTCTATTTAAGAGTATGATACATCAGTTTCTTGGATATTTTGCTTCATACAACATACAAACTTCCCTCTAAATCTCAAAAATCCTCTCAAAATCATCTTCTTCTCAAAACACCCTCTGTTTTCCAGTTTTTTTCTTTTTCTTCCTATCCTGATGGCTCCCAAAAAGAAGATTACCTCCAAAGTAAAAGGAAAAGGAAAGAGATCTTCAGGAATCACAATAAGAGAACCAATAGATGATCCTCCATCTCCTCCACAGTCTAGAAGAGGTGAGAAAATTCACAAACCTCACCACCAAACCTCTGAGGAAGATGTGAGATATGCCATGCTAAAGAGAAAGAAAGCTGAGGGAACCAAATCTCCTTTTGGTGGGATGCTCTCTGCCCTGAATATCAAGGACGAGATTGAAAGATTACTGGATGTCCTTGGATGGAGAAAATTTGTATTTCCTGAGAAGGTAGGTTATTCCAGTTTAAGCAAGGAATTCCTTATGTCTTTTCAAATTGAAAAGAGTGCTAACTCTGCACTAGGATGGTATGTGGTTAGATTTAAGCTATTTGATCAATACCAAGCCTTAACCCTAGAAGACTTTGGCAAAGTCTGGGACTTTCCTGCTGATGGTATAACCTCCTACAATGATCTAACCTTCTCCAACCAAACACTCTCTGCATTCTGGCAAGAAATTTCTGTGGAAACATCTTTTAAAAAAGAATCAAAAGCCAGACACATCAAATCCCTCACCCATTGGATGCTTCATAGGATCATCACCTACACCATCCATCAAAGAGCTAATGGGAATGAAAAGGTAACAAAAAGAGACCTCATATTTTTATATGCTTTCACCCACAACATCCAAATGAACACAACCAAGTTCTTGATTGACACCCTCTATCATCATGCAGTTACAAGAACTGGAACTTTCTTCTTATCTTCACAAATAACTCAAATAGCTAGGCACCTAAACCTACTAAATGATCTCAACTTAGCTACATTGAGAAACCCTTTCAATCTTGCCTCTAGTGCCATCACTATTGACTATCTAGAACATGCTGGATGTGTAAGGAAGATTGAAGGTACATATGTGTATTATTTTGGTAAAAAAGGAGTTGTGGATAGACAAAAGAAAAGGCCAAGGTACACAATTGAGGAAGAGGGAGACTCTCTGGAAGTTGCTGTGGAATTACCTCCAAAAGCTGCTTCATTAAAAGCTACTCAAGAAACTACCTCATCCTCTACACAACTCATCCTCAATGCTATCAAATCTCTCTCTAGGAAACTCTCTAGATTCAAGAAAAGTGTCTCCAAGAGATTCCATCACTTGAACAAGAGAATTGACCTTATATCTCACATGCATCATGATCTCTATGATATGCAAGGCAAACTGGAGAAGAAGAGATAGATGAGGATGATGATTCTGAATAGTTTACATTTTCATTTTGTGTTATGTCTTGATATGTTTGTTGCTTGATATGTTTAATATTTATTTGTACCTTCCTCTATCTTTTAATAAACAAGATGTTTAGTAGCTTAACTTCTTGCTTTCTGTTATGGATTTTGTCTATGACAATGGGGGAGAAATAGTAAACAACTTGGAATGATTGTTTAACTAATGCAAGATAATCAAATAATATCAATGCACCAGGATATACTTAACCATGATTCTTGCATATGTTAAGGGGGAGCATTAAAACAAATTCATTAACAGTCAACAAATTCATTAAATTCATTAGACTTGTTATATTTTTTTAATTATCATTCCATTTGAATTGTCAAAGTCAAAATGGGGGAGATTGTTAGACAAATGATCTCAATTTTGATCCTTGACAACTCAAATTGAATGATCCATTTAACATGTGTTTGAAGAATCTTGTTGCAGGCTTAGGTTGCTTCAAATAAAGTTGAACAGAACACTTATAGCGGTCGCACAAGACCTGAATACGATCGCACCATTCAATTAAAGGATGAAACCTTATCACAGTAGGTTTCGCGGTCAGAAACCCGACCTCAGTCGAGACCGCACTTAAAGAAGAGCGACCGTCCCAAGTTATGGATGACCGCTACACAAGGAACTCAAATCATTCTAATCACAGTAAGGTTCGCGGTGACAAGAACGGCGAAGGATACGGCCTCGCTTATCACTTTAGCGACCGCTAGTTTATATTCGCGACCGCTCTGCCAATTCAGGAGAAATTTGCTTAAAGAGATAGTAGTGTTCGCGTCCTCAGGTGCGTCCAGAAGTTCGACGCGAGTATCTCAACTCGACCGCGAGATGTCACCTAGGGCGACCTTCATATTTAGGCGGACATCATTTTTGCCCAGTCAAAGAATGCCACGTGTGATGACCGTTATAAACCCACTTCAACATTCAAAAAGGGCGACCGCACCTTTGTTATGCGCGACCGTCCCGACAACCACAGCATGGGCAAGATTCCTGCTGCAGAGCACTCAAATTCGACCGTTGAAGCATATTTTAAATTCAGCGACCGTACCTTGTCCAAGGACGACCGCGTATAACAATAGCGCGGCCATCCTTATATGAAGGACGACTGCGAAATGCTTCGGACAGTTTACTGAAGAAGGTCTAAACTGCCAAGACTTTATTCTCACTATCAATAACGGCTAGTAAGACCACATTGGCTATAAATACATTGCTTCTATTAGAAAAGAACATGATGAGAAGTGAGAAAAAAAGAATTTCATAGCCAAGCAACAAACTTTCTTTTACTTAAACTTACATTTGAATTGTAATGAATGTTAGGTGTAAGCACTGAAAACACCACTGTATAAGTTTGAGTGTGAGCTTGGAAAACACTTGGGTTGTGAGAGTAAGCCTTGTAAAACTCTTGTTTAGGTTGTGAGAGTAAGCCTTGTAAAACTCTTGTTTAGGTTGTGAGAGTGAGTCTTAAAAACTCCTTTAAAGGTTCTTGAGTGTAAGCCTTAGCAAAACACTTGTGAAGTTAGGTGTGAACTTGTGAAAACACCAAAGTTGGAAGTGAGCTTGTAAAAAATTCAAAGATTAGTGGAACCTTAACAAGTTGTTAAGGAAGTGGATGTAGGATTGAAGTAAATCCGAACCACTATAAATCTTGTGTGTTCTTTCTTTCTTTCATTACTCAACCATTTCTCTATTCCGCATTTCTTGTTTGTTGAGTTTTTTAAATTGTCATTATTTCTTGAGGAAACCAATTCACCCCCCCTCTTGGTTGCTATCTTGGGACAACATTCCTGTTCCGTCCAAATCTCATAATCCTCTACCATGGAGACACCTTCAGGAACACCTTATCTCCCACACTGAACTTTATATCTTTTATCTTCTAATCTGAGTAAGATTTCTGTCGGTCTGAAGCTATTTTACTTGACCAAATCCCGAATTACTTTAACCTTTTCCTCTGTTTCCTTGATCAAATCGGGACTATCAATTTTTCTTCTCCAACCTCATCCCAACACAACGGTGTCCTGCACTTCCTGTCATATAAAGCCTTATATGGTGCCATCCTAATACTAGACTGAAAGCTGTTATTATATGCAAACTCAAACAGAGGTAAAATATCTATCCCAGCTCCCAATGAACTCAATGATACAACTTCTCAATATGTCCTCTAATACTTGTATCACTCTCTCAGACTGTCCATCTATCTGTGGATTGAAAGAAGTACTGAAGTATAACCGTGTACCCAATACATCCTGCAAACTCCTCCAAAATTTAGATGTGAACTTGGAATCTTTGTTCTATACCAATGAAATTGGGGCTCCATACAACCTCACAATCTCACTGATATATAGCTCAACTAGCCTATCAAGAAAGTAGTCCATCCTTAATGGAAGAAAATGAGCTGACTTGGACATTTTGTTAACTATCACCCATATTGCATCATGTTTCTTCTGGGTTAAAGGAAGCCCAAATACAAAGTCCATAGTCACTCACTCCCACTTCCACTCGGGCACTAATAAAGGCTGTAATAACCCTGAAGGAACTTGGTGCTCATCCTTCATCCTTTGACATGTGAGACATTTCAACACAAACTCTACTATGTCTCTTTTCATATCAAACCACCAATAGTGTTGTTTCAAATCCT
The DNA here is from genome assembly GCA_947685225.1 of Garcia nutans. NCBI lineage: Eukaryota > Viridiplantae > Streptophyta > Magnoliopsida > Malpighiales > Euphorbiaceae > Garcia > Garcia nutans. The sequence goes on along the minus strand of CANTUV010000024.1, from coordinate 4,329,901 downwards.
AATACATTTTGGTACTTTCAGGGTGTATAGCATATGAAAATTGATGTACTTCCTCCAAAATCCTCTTTCTCAAATCCATATCCTCAGAAACACACAATATGTTTCTATACCACAAGCTGTCATCATTTCTCAAATAAAAATCTTTACTCTCCCAATTTTTTACAATTCTCTACAATCTTCTGAAGTTGCATATTTAACTTTTGTGCTTCTTTGATCTGATCAAGTAGTAATGGCCTTACCTGCAAATGAGCCATAAGAGCACTGTCATCACAAACTTCAAATCTGGCATGCAAAACTCTCAACTCAATAAGCAACACGAGAGCATAGGCAGTCAACGCTGACATTGACTTCCAACTCAAGGCATCTGCAACTAATTTTGCCTTGCCGGGATGATAATTAATCAGACAGTCATAATCCTTTATCAACTCTAACCACCTCCTTTGCCGAAAATTCAACTCATTTTGGACACCCAAATACTTTAAACTCTTATGATTAATATAAATAAAAACTTCTCTAAATACAAATGGTGTTGCCAAATCTTCAATGCAAAGATAACGGTTGCCAATTCCAAATCATGGTTGGATAACTTAACTCATGAGGTTTCAACTGTCTGGAGGCATATGCAATTACTCTACCCTCCTACATCAAAACAGAACCTAAACCCTTATGTGAAGCATCACTGTAAATCACATATGGTTTAACTTCCATAGGTAGAGTAAGAACATGAGCTTGAGTTAACATATCTCTGAACTGCTCAAAGATCGACTGACATTATTCCGCCCATATAAATTTCACATCCTTTCAGAGCAATATGGTGAGTGGCGAAGCTATAATGGAAAATCCCTTCACAAATCGACTGTAATAACCAGCCAATCCTAGAAAACTTCTGATCTCTATCACATTCTTTGGTGGACTCCAATTCAAGATTGCCTCAACTTTAGTCGGATCAACCTTAATACCCTCTGCTGAAATAATATGCCTGAGAATAATCACTTGGTCCAACCAGAATTCACACATGGACAACTTCGCATACAATTGTTTCTCTCTCAAAGTCTGCAATGTAATTTGCAAATGTTTATCATGCTCTTCTTTACTGCGGGAGTACCAAGATATCATCTATGAATACCACCACAAATTGATCCAAAGTATGATATGAAAACCCAATTCATCAAGTTCATAAATGCAGCTGATGCATTCATCAACCCAAAAGGCATCACCAAAAACTCATAATGGCCATATCTCATGTGGAATGCAGTTTTAGGCATATCTGCATCCCTAACCCTTAGCTGATGATACCCTGACCTTAAGTCAATCTTGGAGAAAACTGCTGCCCCCTTTAACTGATCAAATAGGTCATTAATGTGAGGTAGTGGGTATTTATTCTTGATGGTCATCTTATTCAACTGTCGATAATCAATACACAATCTCAAAGTATTATCCTTCTTCTTTACAAATGACACCGGTGTTCCCTAAGATAATACATTAGGGCGGATGAACCCTTTATCAAGTAGCTCCTGCAACTGTATCTTTAACTCTTTTAATTCAACAGGTGCCATCCGATAAGGGATAATGGAGATGAGAATGGTACTAGGAATCAAATCGATACCAAACTTCACCTCTCTCTCTCTCTGGAGAAAGCCCTAAAAAATCATTAGGGAATACATCCGGAAACTCTACTACTGTAGGTATATTGTCCCGCTGGGACCCTACTACCCCGGTATCTATAACATGAGCCAAATATGCCTCACACCGCATCATTCTTCTAACTGATACAGCTGAAATAAATATGGATGCAAGGTGTCTCTGCTCACCAGATACCACTACATCTCTTCCATCACATGCTTTCAGAGTAACATGTTTCTGCTAACAGTTTACCATAACCCTATGTTTGGATAACCAATCCATACCTGGAATCAAATCATACTCCCTAAAAGGCATATTAACCAGATCACTGAGAAATTTCTCATTATGTACAATAACTGGACTATCTCGGTATATCATGCTAACAACAATACTATGCCCTAAAGGGTTGGTCACCAGCACATCAAATCCTAATGACTTAGAATGCTTATCATTCACAGGTAGAATAGATGCACTGATATATGAATGTATCAACCCAGGGTCTATTAATGTATACACTTAAATACTGAGTAAAGAGAATATACCAGCTACTATATCAGAAGCACTCAGCTATTGCTACATCACATACACTCTCTGTGATGATCCTACCTACTCTAGTTTACCAGTTCCTGTCGTGGATCCCCCTCTGTGACTGGACACATGTCTGCCACCTCTACTACCCCCTCTGCCACCTCAACCCCCTCTGTCATTGGGTCTAGAAACTGATATTTCTGTCTGTCTACCCTCGGGTGGCACTGGACAATCTCTAATATAGTGATCCTGGGACCACATCTAAAACATCTCGTTGAAGCACTAGTCTTCCAACAAACACCGCCATGTGCTCTACCACACTGAGCACAGACTGGTCGGGTAAATCTCTATGGAACCGGGGTCAAAACACTACCCACTAAGGTTATAGGTCTCTGCCTCTATTGCTTAAATGATTTGCTAGGTTGCCCTTGGCTCCCACTAGACCTATGAGTAAAACTCCCTCTGCCTCTCTTCCCAAATGAAGACCCTACCTCAGCCTGGGTTCTCCTGCTTCTACTCTCCTCTACTATAGCTACTACTACTAGTCCCTGGGCTTTCTCTATATTCTGGCTGCTGAAACCATCCGAGAAAAATCCTCATACTGAGATGCTATCACATGACACATGATCGATGGTCTCAGACCCCCCTCAAATCTCCGACACTTGTCTATCTCATCTGACAATAAATCTCCTACATACTCAACCAGATGAAGTCCTTCTTATACTCTGTAACAATCTTCATCCCTTGCTTCAGATTTAGAAACTCATTCTTCTTTGCATTCTTATACTCCCATGGTGTATATTTCTTCTCAAATTCTCATAGAAAATCAACGTAGGTCAATACCGGTGGTTCATCATAGGTATCCCCTTGTAGAAGAGACAATATATAATCAAACTTCTCTTCTGCACTGGCTTGTAACTGGATAAAAATCTTTTGTACTCTATCCAGCCACTGCTAGATCTATAATGCTGAAGAAATCTGTAACCCTGAAGTTTCTTAGCTTGTCATATTTCCTGGTCAATAACTGTGACAACTGTGGCAGCTGTGGTTGTTGTACTAGAACCTGTCTCAGCAGATCTGCCATCTGCTGTATCCAAACTTGCGGTATACCTTGTGCTGTTGGTTGGGCTAGCACCGATGCCTCCTCAGTAACCTCAGCACTAACTTCCACTTTACCCTCTTCTGGAGTAGCACTCTTCGTACTACCCTCTCCAGGCATATGTGTCCGAGACGCTATATCCACCTATGTCTGTCAACAAAGAAAGAATCGTCACATGAGAGACCAATTCAAGTACTAGAGTAAATGTATGTATGAAATTTTTAAATCACACTTAAATTCCCCGACTTCTCTCTTTAAAACCCACCTAAGTCTAGAACATCAAAACTAGACTTTGATATAAAAATAAATGTAACACCCTTATATCCCCATATACATATAGTGCATACACCCGGTAGATATAAAATATGCATACATAATACAAAAATGCCACAATTCAGTCTTTTTCTAAAATGTTTCATATTTCCAGAATAAATATTTATAGACTTTAAATATATTTAAAAAAAATAAATATACTTCAAAAATTTTAGGTGTCAAAATAAATATTTTATATAAAAAAATATCTGAGAAAAATTCGTCAAAGTTTTATCTGTAATTTAGACATTTCCAAAAATCCAAATTACACAACCTACATAAAGATTTCACACTCCTAATAATTTCAAACATTCCACTCTCTCAAAACTCCATCATTTCTCCAAAATACTCAAACATACATTTATAAATACATTTCAACATTTTCCCATATTTAAACCAAACTTTAATAATTTACATCATTTATATATTTACAAATTTAATGTACATAATAAAAAGATAAGTTTTCAAAATGAACTCATTACATGCTTACAACTGGTCTAGGTCCTAAGTAGCAAAATAAAACTCCAAAATGAGCAGAAAAACTCTACACTTGCTATGGTGTCGCAGGGCTTTCAGAATTGACCATGCCACTTGCATGATGAGCAAATCGTACTAAGCAATATTGCCTAGTAGTATATATTTTAATATAAACCAAAAACTAATGATTAATGCACAAATGGTTTTTCTTTTCAAAATCTTAACTTGGCATTCAATTTCATAATGCAAGTCACACTTTTAATATTGTCAAATATTTACATTTCATATTTACATGCATTGGGCCTAAATGACCATATATAACATTCAAGTTTTAGAGATATTATTTTGGATTCATATTTGACACCCAGTATCTGGCACAAAGGCAGATATCAGTAACGCCCAATGTCTGATCCAAAGGCAATATAAAAATGATTGCCAGCATCTAGCCCGAAGGTAATAATTGGTATACCGTAACACAAACACAATACTTTGGGAATTGATATTACATAAGGTTGCATACATTATTTAAACAATTTCTCATTTTTTTATATTCTTTGACAATTATGCTAATTTCCATTATATCTCATTATTTCCACACATTTTCATTAATTTCATCATCTTTCCACAAACTGAATTTGACTGAATTATACATTTCTCAAGCATATGCATACATTTTTCACAAACACATAGTTCAATACTTTTAGCTACATTGCAATAGCTCATTTAACCACCCATTATACATTTTAAAACTTAAACATATACATGCACTTTTATGTGAATTCTCACATTAAAGGGGCATAGTTATCAAATCAAACAACCATGTAACATGCCAAACAAATGCAATTTAAGGCATTACATTTAAAGTATGTACATACCTTAATTCAAAGCAAACTCTCAGCTAAAAATCACCCATTTATCCATTACTTTCAAAATGCCCTTCACTACTAGTTTTGGGTAATTATTATCTATTCAACCCCTAATCACATTTTGAATTTAAATACTTTATTAGTATCACATTTTTATATATTTTAGCTAATAAAATTTAATTTAATACATTTTCTTCAAATATATATTTTCTTCCCTAATACACTTTAACTTTAAAATTTCATATTAACCAATTTCAAATTAAGTATTTAAGTTAATTACTATCATTAAAATCATAATTCCACTTATTTTAACAATTTAAACTTTAAATTTTACAATTCAATCCAATTTTTTAATTTTTTTGCCCTAACCTTCTTTAATTCTAAAAATCCATTCTAACCTATTTTAACTTCTATTTTAAGTCCATTTCTATTATTAAAAGCATATTATAACATGATTTAACCATTTAAATTAAATAAACATTTATTCTTCACCAATCTTCATTTATACACCAAAATAACATCTTACAAACTCATTTAAATAATAAAAATACACTACCTCAAAAACTCAAAACATACATATTCATATTTCTAAAGAATTCCATAAAACTTCAAAATAATAATAATAATTAAAACTCACCTACTTATTGAAAATTCACTTAAAATCAATTTAATCCCTTAAAATCCCTAAAGAATTTGATGATGGTGAAGATGAAAATCCTTTTTTCTATTTGACTATGGTGTCCTCGGCAAAAAGAAGAAGAAAAGAAAAAAAAAGTTTAAATTTGACTTCTTCTTTTTCCTCCTTTTTTAATTGCACATATATATTATTTAATTATTTTAACTAATAAATAATAATAATATAAATTTCCCATCATCTTTCATGAACTTTTATTATTATTATTTTTATTGTTATTTAATTAGATTAATTAATGAATAATAATTATATAAATTTTCAATCATATTCCAGTAACTTTTATTATTATTATTATTATTATTATTATTATTTAATTATTTTTAGATTTAAATTTTGTCTTCCGACCAAAAAATAATTTTTTTAAATTTTTTTATTAATTTTTAATTTTTATAAAATTTATTTACTATTTTGCCCCTCCTTTTACTATGTTATATTTGAATTTATATGTTATGTATATTTTCTTTATATTTAACATTTTTCTCACTTTCAATATTTTATTTATCCCTATAACCTTTTAATTTAACTTAATTTAATTTTAATAATTAAGCAGACGTTACACATAGCTTCTTCTATTTCGTATAGTAACCTTTAAATGACAGATTACCTTGCTTTGCATAAGTTATCTCTTGTTGCAACTGATAAATCTGTGGTGCATTATATTCACCGTACTTCTCTTCTACATCTCTCCATAATTCACTAGCAGAGGCAGCATATATGAAAGCACCTCTAATTTCTTTTGTCATAGAATTCAAAATCCAAGAAATCACCATGGAATCAACCCCACTCCATTCCTTAAACTCTTCTGTACCTTGATCTGGTACTTCTGCATCTGGATCTATAAAATTCAACTTTTTCTTTTCCTTAAGAGCTATCTTAATTGATCTACTCCAAGTAAGATAATTGTCCTCAGTTAAAAGATTTGTAACTAAGATCATATCGGGATTATCTGATGAATCTCGGGATTATCTGATGAATGAAGCACTTAAGGATCTGCATTGTTCACGACCTTCGAAGAACTTAGTTGTTGCTTTCCTTGAGCTCCAATATCTCCCATTTCTCAAACACAAATTCAAAAAAAAATCTCAGATCAGATTCAAAATTTAAAACCTAAAGTCAATCAACCAAACAACTCTGATGCCATGAAAGAAAATCTGAATGAAATGCCAAATTCTCATTCAAAAATCAAAATGAAAAATAGCTACAAGATGCTATTTATACTATCAAAAAGGAGGGAAAAAAATGTAAACAAAACGTGATATTTGTTCGCTAAAAGAAAACACATCATTTTAGAATAGCTATACTAAACTAAAATAAAATGCTTCACTTCTCTTTGCAACATCACCGCTGCATAACTTAGTGAAATACTGTTGTGTAAATTATCCTCAGGGTTCTTATATTGAACTCTCTAATTAACTAATTGATATTAAGCAGATCAAGATTGGTATCTAGTAATGTATCATGGCCATCCAAGTGTTGAGAAAGTCAAGTGGTTTGACTTTAACTCATTCCATGGGTAGTTATTTGTGCAATCAAGTCCTTACATCATACTATATCTTATTTGGTTCAAAATATTGAAATCAGATTACGTGCTTGTATATTTGCTTCTCTCTCTCTCTCTCTCTCTCTTTTCTTATTAAAACTTCTTCTCCAAAACCCTCAACCTCTCAAAAACCTTCTTCTCTCTTAAGATGATGAAGTTATCGCAATTTCATCAAATATCCAGGTATTTTATTAACTTTCTAACTCTAGTTACTTCCGTTCTTGTCCTTTTTTCTTTTCACATGTAATTGTTTCTCCACATTTGCATTTTCCCTTCTACCATTTACTCGGCAAGAAAATGTGGGAAACTGTGAAAATGATAATTTTGAACTTGTCAAATTTCTCAAATTTTGATTTTTTTTTTAAAAAAACTTTTCTTTTAGTTTCTACTTAGTTTTCTTAGCCACAAAAAAGTGACTATTCTAATTTTATCTAACCTTTGAATCCAGTTGTACATATATTGAGAAAATTAAACAAGGATTTTTGCAACAGTTGGGGATTGTGTTGAAGAGAGTTTTGGAGGCAAGGTGGGATGGTTACATTGTGAAGAATCTGATTATGCTCAATTGCATTTAGCTTAGTTGATTTGTTGGGTTATGACTCTTTATGGGTTTTAATTTTTTTTGTTCAGAGATTATTGCTACAGAATTATAGATGTGAGGCTGAAAATTTTCCTGTGTTGTTACCCATTTTGTTGTGGATAGAATGTTGTGAGTTGGACATGGGGTGTTTGTTTCATGTGTAGTCAATTGTTTTGCTAATGTTAGGTTGTTTTGTCTTTGTTTTTCTTATTTTTCCTGCTCAAAATTGTTATTTTTCTTCTTTTAATTGTGTTTATTTATTTTTTGTTCTGCAGAATAGTGAACTTACTATAATGTCATTATGATGGGGAAAATTTGTGATTCTGATTAGTTGGTGGGCTTATTTTAGTTCCTTAAATGATGGGGTTGATGGTTGGATGTAGTTTGATACCTTGATGTTTGGGTGTAAAAGTCTGGGAGTGTGCATTTTTTTGTTCTGTAGCTGTATTGTGTTGGGTTTTTTTTTTTTTTATCTTTTTGTTATACATTCTGATAATAGCCATTCAATTGTATAACTGAGGTTGAGCAGTGTACAACATGATCTGTTAGTGGTTTTTTTTTGTGGTGAGTATTGTTCTGAGAGTTTGATTGTTGTACATATATTCTTTTGGCAATAAAATTTACTATTTATTGAACAAAAAAAATTTACATCTGTTATTATATTATTTAATTGATATGATTCTTTTAGCATTTAAGGGAAGATTAGAAAGAGATTAGAATTGGACTCATTGACAGCTTACATATGGTTTAAAAGGAGGAAAGGAATACAACAAGAGTGAAATCGAGTTCATTGAAAGATAAAAACAAACTGAAATTTAAAAAAAAAATCTCTTCTTATTTTTATTAAAATGAAAATTTATAATCTGAATCTACTCCTTTTCCTTCCTCGTCATGTTTTATTTTAATAAGAGCTATTTCCATCAATGCGATTTGGTTCTACTAATTGAATTTAGTTTGTGCATTGTTGAGCTATTGTTAAATTGAATGATGAAATTTATGTCAATTGAATTACATGCAACTGGTTTGTATTTGTATTCAAACAATGAAGGTAGGAGAACCTTAAAGTTGTAATGTTAGGATTTATGGGCTTATCTTAGTTTGAGAGGCTTTGATTTTATTTAAATTGAAAATATAATTTGTTTTGAGTGTGTGTGAGCTTACCCGGGGATATGACAAATTACTGCTAGAGGAAAAGTTACACGTAATTTTTAAGCATTGGTATTATTGTGTTGGTTGCTCTGTTTTTCAATTCTTTATTGTATTTGAAGGGATTTCACGGGTTGTTGGTGTTAAGTTGCTATGATTCTTTCCTTAAATTTAAATAACTACCTGAATTTAAAAAAAAAAATAGTGAGGCAAAAATAACATCAATATATAAGCTAAATTGTGGTATTTTTCTTCTCTAATTTTGAAGACTAACCATTTTCAATTTAAATTTGTTATCTTGCTGCAACACTTGATTATGGTTTTTAATTTTTTTCATAAATGATCATTGAAGATCTTTGGCTCTAGTCATTTTCATGGATCATTAGTTTTTTTAAATTAAATTCAGGACCAATGGTTTAATCCTAAGGCGCTTTTGGCCAATTGCTTAACAAGTTCTACTTTTTTTATCGTTCAAATCATATTAGGCCTCGATTTTTTAATTTTTCCCTAATTTTAATTTTTTTTAAAAAATTTTGTCAAATTTAGATAGCGCCTTTGTGCTATTAAAAAGGTCTTAATAACCCAACCAGTTATGAAGGCCGACCATTTAGGATAGTATTGAGAAAATAGATCTTTAGACTTGAAACTTATAGAAATAATCCTCTTCACTTTTGCAATACTGGCTGATGCTTCATCATTTAAGTAGAAGGAGAGTTTGTATCATCATTTGATTACCATGTCTGAAACATGTGCAAGGTGTATGGGTTGATACAATTTTTAAATCTTCCACAGAATTCTAGTTACAAATTCAATATAATGAGTTGCTTATGTTCGAAAATCAATTTGTCTTCTCAAAGATAGCTTCGTACATTTAGCTCTTAAATTTAAAAATCAAAGTAAAAATTTAGGTATAATTGGATATAATTGGAATGTGTTGGAAATTTAGGAGTTTTGAGGAAAGATATTGAATTTGTTTATTTATTTCAGTTAATCCACTAGTTGCAATGCTTCACTTTATTTCTCCAATCATAAATGCCTTCATATACACATATTATCAACCCATTTGATCAACATAAAGATTTTTTGGGTGAACTTGATAAGAACTATAAGATGGCATATTGTATGTGTTTTGTTTGTTACAACTCATATTTGATCTAATGGATCATTTAGAGAAGATCACAAGTAAACATAAAGAAACCCTACATTTCATTTAAAATTACAAGTTATACTATTTTTTTAAGATTATTATATATTAGGGACAAAATTGTCAAAGTATTCTTTCATTTAATTTAACACAACCACCAAAATTTAATGTAAATATGATAACAATTTATGATACTAGTTGACTTTCCGCAATAAATACTTTCATAAAAAAATGAATTTTATATTAATTTTTTGCAAATTTAAACTCATATCAATTATATAAATTAAAGAAAATAATATGATTTTGGAAGGATAATATAGATTAAATGTACAATATGATTTTTGGTTTCTAAGTGTTAATTTAGAATAAATCAATTTATAAAATAATGGTAAGAGTTTTGATGCAATCTTATACACAAACTTATATATATTTATTCAATAATAATTTTTATCATAATTTTTTAAAAAAACTTCCATATTCTTTTCACTAAATATTATTATTAATTTATTTAATGTATATTTAATGTCTACAACAATTAAAGGAGTAGCTAGAAAGATTCTTGGAGAATCTAAAGGATGTGAACATCTCTCGAAGGAGTTTTGGTGGTGGAATGAGAAAGTGCAAAAAACAGCAAGAAGTAAAAGGGAATGATATAAGAGTTTGCCCAAGTATAATAACAATGATGCTTTTGAGCAGTACAAACAAGCGAAAAAAGATGCTAAAAAGGCAGTTAGTCAAGCAAGAGTATAATCTTTAGAGAGTTTGTATGAGAAACTTGGAATAAAGGAAGGGAAAAAAGCTATCTATAAATTGGCTAAGATAAGGGAAAAGAAATGTTGTGATTTAAACCAAGTTAATTGCATTAAAGATAAAGAGACTAAGGTTCTGGCTCAAGAAAAGGATATTAAGGAATGATGGAGAAGCTATTTTGAGGAATTTCTTAATGATAACTATCATGATAATATTGAGGGTTTAAATGTTAGGCCGGAGAAAAATATGAAATACACTAGACGGATTAGGTTTTCAGAAGTTAAAGAAGCTTTGAAGAGGATGAAAGTTGGTAAAGCCTGTGGACCAGATGGGATATCTATTGTGGTTTGGAAATATTTGGTAGATACAAGAGTTGCATGGTTGACATCTTTGTTCAATAAGATTTTAAGTACAAAGAAAATGCCTAATGAATGGAGACAAAGTAATTTGATACATATTTTTAAGAATAAAGGAGATATTCAGAATTGCTCAAATTATAAAGATATAAAGCTTATAAGCCACACTATGAAATTATGGGAGAGAGTTGTAGAACACCGTTTGCTGTTAGATACTTGTATCTCCTCAAATTAGTTTGGCTTTATGCCTAGTCGATCAACTATGGAAGCTATTTTTCTTATAAGAGATTTGATGAAAAAGTATAGAGAGATGAAGAAGGACTTACATATGGTTTTTATTGACTTGGAAAAGGCATATGATAGAGTCTCTAAAGAAGTTTTATAGTGTGTCCTAGAGCATAGGGAAATATCTATATGATATATCCAAGTCTTGAAGGATATGTATGAGGGAGCCTTCACCAGTGTCCGCATTGTGGGAGGGATACTAAGGATTTTTTCGTTTCTATTAGATTACACAAAGGTTTAGCTTTGAGCCCTTATCTTTTTACTTTGGTCATGAATGAGCTAACAATATATATACAGGATGGCATCCCTTGGTGTATGATGTTTGCGGATGATATTATATTAATAGATGAGACTCAAGCAGGGGTAAGTCAAAAGTTGGAGTTATGAAAAAGTACTTTGGAATCTAAAGGTTTTAAGCTAAGTAGGACTAACACTGAGTATATGCATTGTAGATTTAATAGTGAGAATAGAGAAAGAGGTAAAATTATTTTAGGCGAAGTAGCAGTACCTAATAGTACTTATTTTAAATATATTGGCTCTATTCTTCAAGAAGATAGGGGTTGTGAAGAAGATGTAAATCATAGGATTAAAGCTGGTTAGATGAAGTGGAGAGGGTGCTACAGGAGTTCTATGTGATAAAAAATTCCATTAAATTAAAAGAAAAGTTTTACCGCTCTGCAATACGGCCTGCAATGATATATGGTAGTAAGTGTTGGACAGTAAAAGGACAACACATGAGTAAAATGCATGTTGTGAAAATGAGAATGATAAGATGAATGTGTGGTCATACCAAAATGAATAGAATCCGCAATAAGTGCATTAGAGAAAAAGTGGGGGTAACACCTATTGAGGGTAAGATAAGAGAGCATAGATTGAGATGGTTTGACCATATGAAATAAAGATCTAATGATGTGCCGGTTAGAAAAATCGAACAAGTTAGAGTAGATATAGCTAAGAGAGGCAGAGGTAGGCCTAAACTGACTTGGTCAAAGGTGGTCTAAAATGATCTTATGATGTTACATCTATCAGAAGAGATAATCTTAAATCATATTGAGTGAAAAAGAAGAATCCATATAGCCGACCCCAATTGACTTGAGATTAAAGCTTTGTTGAGTTGAGTTGAGTATAATATTATATATAATTTATTATTTTATTATATTCAATATTGAAATTTCAAAAAAAAATTATAAAATATTAAAAAAAAGGAAAAAGAAAAGAAGATATAAAGATAATTACATAAATCAACCTTATATTATTTGAAAAATTATAAATAATATCACTTGTTAGATATGAATTATTACCATAGTTTTAGGGACAATATTATCAATTTGTCTATATGATGATATTGTGGATCCAATCTCATAATAACATTTACTCTATCAATGATCCAAAAATTTTCAACTAATCTAATGATTAATATTTTATTTCATAAAAGTGGAGTTAGATGACTCTACTTCAAAGTGGAGTCGTCATAGCACTACCCTTTCTTATTCCCCTCCTTCAGATATTTTAAAAATTCTTTTTCTTACCCCAAAGCCTAATTGCATTACAACCCACACCTTTTTTTTTTTCAATGTAGCACTCTATACTTATTTGATGTTTAATATTAAATTTTATTTTATTGGAAATTAACATTTAAAGTTAATTTAATCATATATTTTAATTTACTCGTATTGTTATTACTATCTATTCTTCTTCTTCTTCTTTTTTTAATTTTAAACCTTTTATTTTCAAATTTCACTTTGGCACTTCCAACATTCAATTTCAATTGTTAGAGGTTTCCATTTCAAACTTATGACCCTACTAGGGAATTTGGTATCACTAAATTAAATCGGTCATATTAAGCGGGGTACTACACTAATATGTCTATAAACTATAATGAAATTCAAAAATAATAAAGCAATCGGTGTGTCTACAAATTGCAATGAAATGAAAAGGAGTTGAAGAGACCTAAAGCATGTCCTTAAACTATTGTAATTTTTTATTGCAATGTTATGAGCATTTGATTTTATGTGGTTTTTTGTTTTTTAGAAAAAAAATATTTAAAATTTTTTGGATGTTCAAGGAAGAGAAATACTACCAAGGAGGAGCTTAACATTAATAAGGTAAATTTGAAGTCAAGAGAGAGAAGTTTCAATTATGCACCAAATGATTCAAGTAGGAGTATTATTGAAAGTATGTCTCAATTACTGCAGAAATTCACGTAAAGACCAAACAAGAAATTTTCAATTTAAAAATAAATCAAGTAGTTTTTTTATTTGATAAGTTGATCCTAGATTTTTATGCTTTTTTTTTTTGGGTTTTTTTTGTTACTATTCATGTATAAAAAAAAAACCATTCCCTAAAGATAAAATTTAGTGAGTTTCATACAAATCCACTAAAAAACCAACACTTTTTTTTTTGTCATGAATATTTTTTTTAGATGAAGCTTACTTTAAGTATAAATTTAGGGAAATGTCTAGGAAAAACGATGCGTTAGTTAAAGTTTGTTGACTTGTATTTTGTATAAATGACAACATCTGTTAAATGAAAATAAGCGAGAGAATTTTTAATGGCTGTCATTTTCTTATATGCTTTGTTTCTAAAGCGAACAAGAGATTGAGAAAGTGTGAGAAAACTTAGTAGAAAATGAAGAAATATAATAAAAAGAAAACCTTTGTTCTATCGTTTTATACTCTATTTTCTTGTGTTTATTTGTTTCTAAGTTTTGTTTTGAGTTTTATGTTAGAGATAAATCCAACAGTTATTCTTCTTATAACCTAATTTGTTGTTTTCTCCTTCTTTCTTGTTTCTTCTATTTGAAGATTTCTTTTTTCTTGGATGAGGTTGGTTTTGGTGTTGAGGCTTCTTACTTTTAGCAACAAAAGCATCTTCAGTTTGATCTTCCAGCTTCATATTTCTTCTTTGTTCAATAGCAGACAGAGCATTCACTATTTCAACTAGTGATATTTGAGACATGCCCTTTGAGTCTTTAAGAGAGGAAATCTTAGCTTAAAAAGTTTCATGCAAGCTCACAAAGAATCATCTTTAAAATTCTTTTATATGGTAAATCTTCTCCAAGAATTCTAATTTGATTTACCAATTTTAGAATTGTTAGTCATGTGTATCACAAAGACAATCATTTTAGGTTGTATTATTATGCACATTTCATTTATCAATAAAGGCATTTTTTATTATCCAATATTTATGTAACGTATGTTGTTGACTAAATGTTTTAAACTGGTTAATAAAATCCCTGGTATAAACCTTTGGAGGGCGTCTTTTGCTTATTAAACATGTTCTTAATTCCATTCCTATACACACTATGGGGGCTGTAGCGTTACCCAAATCTGTTATTTCAGCTTTGGAAAAGAAACTGGCTGCTTTTTTCTGGAGCACAGTTTACACGGTTAGGAAACATCATTGGGTCAAGTATGATAATATGTGCTTCCCAACCTCTGAAAACGGGCTGGGTTTACGCTCCTTTTCTTCTCTTCAACAAGCTTACTCTCTCAAATTGGTATGGTCTTATCTTTTAAATGATTCTACTTGGTCAAGATATATGCACTCAAAATATCACCGTGATGGGGATTGGAAATATCAACCTTCAGACTCTTCCGCTTGGAAAAGGATTTGCCGTTCTTTCCTTCAATACTCTGATCATTATAATTTGGAAGTTTCGCCGGTTGCTTGGAATAATTCTTCATCGGGTATGTTCACCCTCTCCTCGGCCTATGAGGTCTCAAGTAAGCATATCTCGCCCTCTTTTGCTAGTAAGATGTTATGGGATTCGGCTATACCTCTTAAATATTCAATTTTGGGCTGGCGAATCTCCAATGGCAATTTACCTCTTCCAACTAATCTTCAGAAATTGGGAGTTAATTTAGCTTCCATCTGCCCGTTTTGCAAAAGTGATGAAGCCAAGACAGATCATATTTTTTATCATTGTCCTTGCATTCACCAGCTATGGCGTTATATAGGATCCCATCTAATTCAGGATATCAGCAGAAAAAGATCATTGCGAGTTGAACTTATGACTTGGTGGACCTCTTCTTCTCCCCTATCGTCTGCTGGTAAGCTGAAACGCTTTGTTTCCTTGTGTCTCGTTTACTCCATTTGGCTGTTCTATTGTAATTCAACGTGGGGTAATGAGAATTTTTATTTCCATCATCTTCGGCAATCGGTTTGTTCTGCTATTTTAAGTTGGGGAATCGGATTTTCCAAAGCAAAATTTGCAAGATATTTTCCTCCTTTCAAGGACTTTCTGCCTTTAGATTTTGGGAAACATAGTTTGAAGCCTATTCTAGTCAAATGGGTCAGGCCTACGCAGAATTCCTACAAACTCAATGTGGATGCCTCTTTCTCAAGTCACGGTTCTTCGGGCGGGGCTGTCCTACGCTCTCATACGGGTCAATTTATTCTTGGCTTTTCTTTCACACAAACTGCTACCAATGCTCTCATTGCAGAAGCTTATGCCCTTCAAGTGTCCATCAACTGGTGTGTGCAAGCTGGCTTTTCTAATGTTCAAGTGGAAATTGACTCAAAGGAATTAGTCAATCTTTTTCATTCTTCTACAGCTCTTCACCCGTACTCTTTGCTAGGCAAGAGCAGACAGATCCTGATATCTTCATCTTATTCAATTAATCATATTCATCGGGAGGGAAATCAAGCAGCTCACTACTTTGCCCTTTTCGCTCGCTTAAATAATATCAATTGTATTTTTCATACTTTTAACTCTTTACCTCGGTTTCTTAAGAGTGTTCTGTTATCTGACTGTATGGGCCCTTATATCAGATATCAATAAAAAACACCGGTTCTAAATAAAAAAAAAAAATCCCTGGTATAAAATATAGTGTAAGAGAAATCATGGTGGGATCATAATGTGAGATTCTCGTTACACGCAAATATGTTTATACTTAAACTATCCCTAGTCATAGCATTAACAAGATGAGATATTGTTAATGCAGGCACATGTTAAACTTCTTTACTCGGTCAAGCAGTAGTTCTCATAAGTTTTAAGTGCGGGGATGCTTAGATTTATCATGTGGATGCTTGTTAGTACGTATAAGTATATTGGATGACCTACTTGAGATAATGTCATGGATAGCCATTTAATGCTAGTGATTGTATCTCATCATAGCAGTTGTGCAAATATTTGCAGACTTAAGGTTTCTAAGGTTTCTTGAATATCAAATGCTCTAATTTGATTCTATTTCTTATTGTCTCTTTGAGATTACTCATAGGTTAGACATTAGATATTGCATAAGGTATTCAAAGATAGTTGAGGGATCAATAGAGAATATATCACTCATAATAGAAGGAGAGTATATCTCTTAACCTCTTATAGAAAGTGTTACTCTAAGAATCCTTAGCCAATGTGGATGGATCTTTGAGAATGTCTCAAAGATACTTCTTGTAGAGTAATAGGCTTCGAGAATAAGAATTAATTTCAACTAGATTTAATATAATTTATCAAAGGGGAGCCAACAGGTTAGATGATTTCACTGGGTATTTCAGGTCAAAATCTCTTTATCGGCGGAAGAGAACCAAAAATGTCGACAGCTGAAGATGAAAAAAAATCTGGAATTAGTACCATTGGATAAAAATTCAATACATCTAATCTCACTGTAAGCACAATCTTTATCAATGGCTCAAAAATTTTTAACTAATCTAATTGTCACTATTCTTCTATACAAAAGTGGAGTTAGGTGACTTCATTTCAAAATGAGTCATCGTAGCACTATCCAATTTTAAAAGCATGCATATATATAGGAACCAGACATTTTCTTAAGGGAGGAAATCACATGTTAAATTGTGTGGACAACTAAAACATAGAAATTAGAAACCTAGCAATACACCAATACTTGAAATCACTGTAGAGTTGCTAAACTGATACTTTGAAAAAATTAACTAAAAACATTAGCTTGAATCCCATTAAACAACTATGAAAATGTGGCATTTGGAGGCCTAAATTCTGCCAAGTTGAAGGTTGGGTGCCACTAAAAGCCAAAAATCTAAATTAGTGGATGTATGTGTGTGAAATTGACTTGTGACATTTGCCTATATGATATCTAAAGAATAAAAAAGAATAAGAAAATGTTGTTCTTCATTTGGTTAGACAAAGAGGAAACAAGAGAGGTTTAACTTATTAAAATATCAGCCTCATTTATGCTAGAATTAACAAATAAAACCGAAAGCTTAAAAAAGAGACTTAAGTAATCTGCATTTGAATGAGGAGGTGAGGGACAAAATACAAGAGGATGGGAGAAAGGCCAAGCAACAAGCCATCAACTATAGCAATAAAGGATTAGTTGTGGATTATTTAAAAGCTTATAATCAAGGTCGACCCTGAGATTTATGTTGCCTCTGCCAATTTAAGTTTAATTGCCCGCTATATATTATTAAATATTAAAAATAACATAATGTTTAAATAAATTTTTCTTTGTTTGCCTATATATATTGATTGTTTATATATAATTTTTTATTATTTATATATAATTTTTTTACACACTAATAATTTTTTTTCTTTGTTTGATTGTTCCCTAGGAAGGTTACTCCAGACTCAAGGTTTGCTGAGCTTACCCTAGAGCTGACACCACTTATAAAATGAAAAAAATAACCATGTGGATAAGTTACCCGAAAAACATACTTGGAGTAATATCTGAATAAAATGGGAAGCTAAGTGTAAAATCTGAATTTTACCAGAACTGAATATATATATATGTATATGAATGAATGAAAAAGTGTAGATGACTCAAACCTGTCTGGATAACTAATGTAGTAATGTAACAAAAAACAGAGTATATAACATACTTGTGAAAATTTGAATGAAATGAGAGGATCAGAAAATAATATCTACTGAGTGAGTATTCCAAACTAGATAATTTTAAATTAATTGATAAGATACTTGTTATTATATTTACTTAATATTATACTTAAATACTTAATTTTTTATTTTTATAAATAACTTAAGAAATTTTTAATTGTAGTATGTAAATATTATTTCAATGTTATATATTATATTATATATAATATATGTAATAAATAATAATAATAATAACAATATATATTATATTATAATATTTATTATTGTCATTCTATATTTAATTATTAATTATAAATATATATATATATTATTTTTATAGTTATCGCCGAACAAACTCCACTAATCTTAGCAGAAACTGTTGTTTACATTTGAAAGCAATGAAGTAAATTATAGTAATGAAATATGTTAAATTTTCTTGGAGAAATTCAAAGATGGAGATAAGTGTAAGGTCATTAGTGATTGCAAACATTTATGATCAATGGCTTCTCAGAGATATAAATTGCCCTCTTTGTCGAGGTTCTGTTAGAGATCAATCTGTTAATACTTGGAATCAAGTCAATTAGAAGAAGACGATATTTCATATTATATAGAGTTTGTATATAGAATTTCTATCATATTATATGTATTTTGTTGGTTATTGTGAACAAATTTATTTGATTTCATTTTTTTTGCTTATATTAATTCTTCGCTTTCGTTTGATTAAAAGATATATCGATGATTTTAAATTTTAAAGTTCCGTACATTGTTAATCTGTTTTATAACCAACAGAGTCATTGTAACAAAAATTAACTTTATACATTATATACATTAATTAATAACTTTATGAAAGGTAAAGAAAACAAAATTATTTGTTTATAAAGAAAATTATTAGTTTATCTCAATGCTATTTTAAATTTTAATCACAATGTATATGCATATATATGTATATATATATTGTTACTTATGTACATATATGGATGAGAATACATATGTTTTGCATGTTGTGGAAATTGGATTGTTTTCCACCAATTATATATATAGTGTATGAACCAATGTACCAATAAATATACTAGGAATATTTTCAGAAAAGAGAGGTGAGTCATAATGGATGCACTTAAATATTGTCTTTCCTTAGACATAATTTTTCTAGACATATAATTAATAGAACAAAATATCACTACAACTATACCTCAAAATAGCTCTTAAATAAACAATAAAGAGAATAACACAATTTAATGAGGTTGAGCCAATTTTGCCTATGTCATTAGACACCACCAAAATAATTTTACTAATATCAAAGATGAATTATAAAAGAAAGAGAGAAGACTTAATTTTTGGAATATCTTCTAAATGAGAGCTAAATGGTTTATATATGCTTCAAAAATTGGGTTGGGGACATTAGGCACATCTTTTACCTAAGTTAAACACCTCCATTTTTTACTTCCATTTTCTAAGTTAGTCACCTCTATTTTTTACCCCAAAAATAGTTAATAAATTTCCATGATAGATAAATAGCCACAACAACAATTCTTCATGTTGACTATTTTTCTATTTACAATCTTCTCTCAAAAGAAACTATTTTCATTACTATCTTCTAAATGCGCTGTGTAACGCTCATCTTCAATTTCTCAAAACATTAATCAAGTCCAAACAATGGTTGAACTTAACAGTTGTCATCACTTTTGTTAATAATATCTGTGAGATTACCAGTGGTCTAAATTTTTTGAAATAATATTTCACCTTCCTTCAAAATCTCATATACAAAGTGATATCGAATATTGATGTGCTTAGTCCTTGCATGATAAACTTGGTTCTTTGCTAAATGAATAGTGCTTTGACTATCACAGTACAATTTAATGTGCTTTTGTCTAATTTCTATTTCACCAAGCAACCCTTGAAGCCAAATTGCTTCTTTAACAGTCTCTGATACTGCTATGTACTATGATTCCATAGTAGACAAGGCAACTGTTGACTGTAATATAGACTTCCAACTAACCGGCCCCTTAGCAAGTGTAAACACATAACTAGTAGTTGATCAACATTTATCCAAATCATCAGCATAGTTGGAATCACAGTATTCAACTACACATCGACCATCTTTCTTATCCCACTCAAATATCAATCCAATATCTATGGTGTTCAGAATATACCATTGAATCTATTTCACAGCTTGCCAATGCTCCTTGCTAGGATCATGCATATACTTGCTCACAACTCCAACTTCTTACGAAATGTTTGGCCTTGTACACATCATAGCATACATCAAGCTACCAATGGTATTTGCATATGGAACTTTTGACATGTACTCCCGTTCTGCTTTATTTTTTAGGAAATGAAGATATGTTGAGCTTCATATGAGGTACAAGCAGTGTACTCACATGTTTTGACTTTTTATTCAGGCCAAAATGTTATAGTATCTTCTTTAAATACTATTTCTGATTCAAACAAAACTCCTCTCTCTCTCTTCCTATCTCTGCAAATCTCCATGCCTAAAATTTTCTTGGCTTCACCCAAGTCTTTTATTTCAAACTCCTAATTCAGATGAGCCTTCAAGTTCTCAATTTCTCATTGATTCTTTAAAGATATCAACATATCATCAACATATAGGAGAAGATATATGAAAGATCTAGCTTGTACCTTGCACAAATATACACAGTGATCATATTTGCTTCTCGTATACTTCTGTCTCATTATAAAGTTGTCAATTCGCTTGTACCACTACCTCAAAAATTATTTCAATTCGAACAATGATTTTTCCAATTTGTATATCCATTTTTCTTCTATACCAACCTCAAACCCTTCTAGCTGAGTCATATAGATTTTCTCTTCTATGTCACCATATAGAAATACAGTTTTTACATCAAGTTGATCAAGTTTCAAATCTAATTGTGCTACTAAGTCCAATAAAATTCTAGTGGAGAAATATTTTACAACCGAAGAAAATACGTCATTATAATCAATTCCCTCCATCTGAGCATAGCCTTTAGCTACTAACCTTGCATGGTAGCGAACATCTTTTTTTATTAGGAAATCCTTCTTTCTTTGTATATACCCATTTGCATCCAATTGCCTTCTTTTCTTTTGGTAAATTAGCTAGCTTTCATGTCTGATTCTTTCCAATGGACTGCATTTCATCATCCATGACTTTCCTCCACTTCTCCTTTTCTAAACTTTGGACATCTTCACTATAAGTGTTAGGAATGCCATCATTTGCAATTAGAGGAATAAACTACCATATCATCAAATTGAGCAAGTTTGTGAACCTCTAGTAGTGGCCTATTTAATGCAATATATTTTTATTATTGTGGAGATTCTTGGGTTAGAACCTCTTCTTCATCCGACTCCACCTCTACCGTAGGAGTGTCTATATCTGTTTTATCATTTGTTGTTGGGTTAATAATTCTTCTTTCAAACTTCAGCTACTGCAGAGTACCATCTCTCTGCTGAATAATTTCATTTATTACCTTTTTTAACATGCTAGACTCATCAAAGGTAACATCTCTGCTAAATATTATTTTCTTTATTTATGGACACCAAAGGCAAAATCCTTTCACACTAGTGGTGATCCCCATAAAGAGTGCTTGCTTTGTCCTTGGATATAACTTTGATTCCTTAATATGGTAATATGCAATGGAACTGTACACACGTAAGGAATTATAATCACTAGCAGATTTTTCAGACCATATCTCCAAAGGTGTTTTACCACCAATAGCAGCTGATGGTAAGTGATTAACGACATGGCATGCATAAGTCACAACCTCAGCCCAAAATTGCCTGCCTAACCAAGCATTGGACAACATACACCAAAATTTTTCCATCAATGTCCGGTTCATGCGTTCTGCCACTCTATTCTGTCGTGGTGTATCTCTAACTGTGAAATGTCTAACAATACCTTCATCTTGGTATAATTTCAAAAATAGATCACTTTTATACTCTCCATCATTATCTGTGCAGAGATATTTGACTTTTCTACCTATATGAGTTTCCACCATCTTTTTTATATGAGAAAAGCTCTTAATACTTCATCATTTATTTTCATAGTATACACCCATACTCTCTGAGAGAAGTCATCAATAAAAGTTATAAAATAGTGTTTCCTCCCATTGAAGCTATCTTGGAAGGACCCCACACATCTGAGTGAGCATAGTTTAAAATATCCATGGTATTATGGATTGCAGTACCAAACTTTACTCTAGTCTGCTTGGCTTTGACACAATGCTCATAAAAATCTAACTTCTGGGGTTGCACTCCTTTCAGTAATCCTTAATCTGACAAAAGTTTTAAGGATTTATCACCAGCATGTCCCAAGTGCATATGCCATAATCTGGTCACTTCCAACTCCTGATCATTAGTGGAAGCTGCTGATGTTGTCTCAATAATTGCATTACCTTGATAGTAATATAACTTATTAATTTTTCTTATTCCTTTCATTATCACTAGTGCACCGGAGATGATTTTCATTATTCTATCTGCTGCATTTACAATGAAGCCCTTTGATTCTAGGACTCCCACAGAGATAAGATTCTTCTTCAAACTCGGTACATATCAGACATTTGTTAGAGTCCTAATTAATTCATCATGATTCCTCAATTGGATTGAACTAATCCCTTTTATCATACATGGACCGTCATTTGTTGTGTAAACAGTTGCACCTTCTAGTTCTCTAAAGTCAAAGAACCAATCCCAATTAGAACACATATGATGGTTACAACCAGAATCAAGTAGCCATACACTAGAAGAGCTTGTTGATAACATAATAACTAATGAAAGGTTTGAATCTTTAACATTACACTCAGCTACATTTGAATTCACGATAACTTTCCCTTTATCAGATTTATTTTTATTTCTCAGCTTGAGACAATCTATCTTCCAATATCCTTTCTCTCGGCAAAGGTACATTCATCTTTAACTGGTCAGGATTTTAATCTCCCCTTCTTTTCTCTATTCTTGCTTTGAGAGTGACCTCTCACTATCAATGCTTCTGCTGCTCCACTTGAACTCTCTTTCTTGTCTTTCTTTTGCTATTCATAACTTTATAATACAACAATTACTTCAGAGAGAGTCACTTCAGCCTTTATATAGAGTAGAGTTATTTCAAGAAACTCAAACTCCTATGGAATTAATCCTAACAACATCAAAGACAAATTTTCATCTTCGAAAGTCATTTCCAAATTTACCAAATTAGCTACCAGTTGATTAAAATTGATGATGTGCTCATTCATAGTGGTACCAGAAATATAAGTGAAATGAAATAATCTCTTCTTCAAATGAAGCTTGCTCTAACTGCTTTTCGTCAAAAAATTTTCCTCAAATGCCTTCCACAATTTACTTGTGGAAACTTCCTTAGAGAAAGCATACTTCTATTATCTAAAAAGGCACGATCGAATTATACTACATGGCACACGATTGGTAGATTTCTATTTTTTTCTTCAATATCTTCTAGTTCCTCCTCTTCAATAGCAATGTCTAGACCTTGCTAGAAGAAAGCATCTAGAATCTCACTTTGCCACATACCAAAATGGCCTGTACTATAAAAAAAATCTCCACTGTAAATCTAGTATTTGACACAACAGTCCTTGACTAAATTGACGAAGTGGATGTTGTCTCCTTTGTGGTGGATGATTTATTTACGTCATCTACCATTTGTGCTTTAAAATTATTTAATAGCTAACAAATGTGAAATGTCAATGATCCAAGAAAATTTTTTCTGGTGTGGAAGATCAGACTAGGCTGCAATCATAGAACATACTTAGAAAATCTTGGCCCTGATACCAATTATTGTGGAAAGTGGATTATTTATCACAAATTATATATATAGTGTATGAATAATTGCATCAATAATTATACCAAGAATATTTTCAAAAAAAAAGAGATGGGTCACAATAGACACACTTAAATGCCAAGTCTTTCCTTAGACAAATTTTTTCTAGACATATAATTAATAGCACAAAATATCACTACAATTATACCTCAAAATAGCTATTAAATAAATAATAAAGAGAACACTACAATTTAACAAAATTCAACCAATTTTGCCTACGTCCTCAGACACCACCAAAATAATTTTACTAATATCAGAGATGAATTGCAAAAGAAAGAGAGAAGACTTAATTTTTGGGTTATTTTCCAAATGAGAGATAAAGAGTTTATATGAACTTCAAAAATTGGATTGGTGAAATTAGGCACCTCTTTTACCTAAGTTAGACACCTCCATTTTTACTTCCATTTTCTAAGTTAGGAACCTCTTTTTTTACCCTAAATTTTCATGATAGATAAATAGCCTAAACAACATTGCATAATAAGTTAAAAATAAAAAGTTACAAGTATATAATTGAGAACTAAAATGAGATTAACAACTCCAAAAAGAAAGTAATAAATAAAAATTATTACTGAAATATATTGTTGATTGTTAAGGTGATGGAAAAAAATTTATTGAAATTAATTAAACGCCTAATAACACATTAAACACTTTCGCAACTACTAATCGCATTTAATTAATTATCACAGTTAACATCCTTAACTTCTCTTTCAGAGATTTCCAAAGCTTCATTCCCTAAAACAAAAAACTTATATTAAGAAAAAGGAACCTACCATATTAATTCTCTCTTCTCATTTTCTTTTCTCTTTCTCTTTTACAGCTGTGCTAGTTTTGTTTCCTTGCGATACAAGATTTTGAACAATTTCCATTGGCTCACTTCTAATTACAATTCTAATCAAATTATTTAATATTCAAACAAATAAATTATCAACTCTAATTTCCAAAACAAAATATATAAAAAAAGAATTAGTTATTTGTTAGCCTTTTATTCTTTTAAAGTACATTTGAATTACTTTTCCAAATCAAAATAGGAATAACTTTTTTTTTTCCTATAATCCCAATTCACTCTTGAAAAGGATTCAAATCCTTTATATAAAGGACACATGCATACAAGTTTATTATAATTAAACACCAACATTTTTTTCTCAAGAAATTATAGTAAATGGAGTTCATCAAAGGAGATCAAGTAGAAGTATGCAACAAAGAAAAAGGGTTTGTAGGATCATATTACAAAGAAAAAATTCTTGAACCAATTGGCCCTAATTACTTAGTACAATATAAGGACTTAGTAGAAGAAGATGGGGTCAATCTGCTTGTAGAGAAGGTAGTTGTCGATGAGGTTAGGCCAATTCCACCAAGAATCCCCAATAACTCTAATTACTTATGTAACACCCTTAGACCCTATATATGTACAATATATATTTTCAGCATACGTAAAATACATATATACGGTATAAAAATATCACAGACCGGTTTAATAAAAAATTTCACATTTCTGATTTAAATTTTCAAATACTAAATATATAAAATTAAATATTATATAAATATTCTTTGCTTGTTATAAGAATCAAAAATAAACATTTTATATAAAAATCTCTGAAAAAAATTCGTCAGAGTTTTATCTGTAATTTGGACATCTTAAAATTTATCAATTACACAACCTGCAAAAAGAACACACTCCCAAATAATTTCAAATTGCCATTTCAACCATACTCCTCAATTTCACCAAGTTTCTCAAATATTTATATATAGATATATATATAATTTAGAACACATTTACACTCTCATTTCAAATAACTTAGCCTAAACATTCTTTATAGTTTAAAATACATAAAATCCAAAAACATAATATAATATGCATAATAACCAAAATATACAAGAACATAAAATATATACATGCTACTGATAGTTTTTCTTATCTTGATATTAACTCTACAAGCACAACCACAAGTCTAGACCCGATCTGGTCTAGAAGAACTCTCCGGCTTAGCCGAATCTACCTTGTCACCTGCGCGATGTAACAATCGCACTAAGCCAAAAGCCTAGTAATACAAACTTTGATAATAAAAAAATTCAAATGCAATGCCAATGCACAATGCATCTGGATATCACATCATTTCATTTTCTCATACTTTTCAAATATTTCATAATCCACAATTCACATAAAAACAAACACAAGCATGGGCCCAAAGATAACTAATATGCTATTCAAATTCCAGAGTTACTGTTTTGGTCTATAATGACACCATGTGTGTAGCCCTATAGATAATATATCAATATAATAATCCAACTAGGTCTGAGCTTACGACTCGGTCATTTCACCCAGCCTAGCTTCAAGGACTTATTTTTGAGTTTTACGACCCGGTCATTTTACCTCAAAAATATTTTCACAGTGACGCCCAGCGTCTAGCCCCTAGGCAAATCATAGGCATGCCGCCAAACACATAACTCTGAAAATTTAATAACATAATAGACACACAATTTATTCATTTTTCTCATTTATATCGATATCAATTCATTTCATTATGTTTCCACATATCTCATTACATTATACCACATTTTTTCATTTACAACATATTACTCAATTACTTTGGGTATTTCCACATAATTCACATATTAATCACATTTAATGTAATCTAGCCAATACCAATGACTTTTTAACAATGCACTTAATACATACACAATAAATGGCATTACCCAAACACTTTGGGTCATTTTCACATAATACACATATTTCACATTTTACACAATTTAGCCATTATCAATGGCTTTTCACATAATACACATATTTCACATTTTACACAATTTAGCCATTATCAATGGCTTTTCACAGTGCTTTTAACACATATATGACATTACAAATGTCATAGCACATTATTCATACATAACCAATGTATCAAGTAGCTTAACACATTTTTTTCAACCAAAATATGTTAAGCCCAAATGTCATGCAAACACAACCAATATATTCACAGTTTGTACTTACCTCAAATAGCAACCGAAACAAGCTTAAAACAACCTCCAATCCTATCCTTCCAACTTTCCCTTCACCACTTGGATGAAGCAAATCAACCTCCCTCAATGCCTAAATCAAATGTGATAGCAAATAATCATTTAGTATCACATTAATGACATTTTCAATATTAAACAATAATTAAACCCCATCCAAGCAAAAATCCAAAATTTAAGGCTAACCTCACTTTAACTTTGGATTCTAATACTAGGCCATTCATTTTAATATATTATGTTTATTTATATTATTAGAAACATATTTTAATACATTTAAACCATTTACATTACAAAAATACACTCTTATACACAAAACCCTAAAATGGCATAACCTTTCCCCATTGAAGGTTTTCCATTCCAACACAATCCATTAATTATTTCAAGCTTATATTCATCACTTTTAACACTAAACAACATGCTTAAACAAATAAAATCAAACAATTCAACAACTTT
This sequence comes from Garcia nutans, assembly GCA_947685225.1. Lineage (NCBI taxonomy): Eukaryota > Viridiplantae > Streptophyta > Magnoliopsida > Malpighiales > Euphorbiaceae > Garcia > Garcia nutans. The sequence continues at coordinate 4,302,437 of CANTUV010000024.1, read as the reverse complement.
GGAAAATCACTTTTCCAAAACCCTAGATCTCCACTTCCATTCTCAAACTCCAACCAAACACAACCAAATCCAATATTTGACTTTAAAATACTTGTTTATTCACCAAAACAACTCATTTAGAACTAATTTACACAATTAAAAACTATGATTTCTCAAACCCTAAAAATTCATAACCTTAAATTCTCTCTCTTCACCATTCTTTATCCAAAAATCCACTTTAAACTTGTTAAATCCTTCAATTTTTGGAGTATGGAAGAATCAAAATCCTTGGTCTAAGCTCTCATGGTGGTTTGGCCTTGATGAAGAAGAAGAAGAAAAGAAGACAACTTTTTAATTTTCTCTTTCCTTTCATCTTTTATTTTAAACCATATATATATATTATAATATTTTAATAATTAATTATTTAATTATTTATTTAATAAATTAAAAGTCCAAAAATTCATCTTCCATTCAAAAATTATTTATTTTTGAATTAATTTAAATTTTTGAATTTATAAGATTTAATTATCAAAATACCCTTTTACTTTGACTTTTATATGTTGTATATATTTTGTATATATATCACATATGTATTCCACTTTTTCCATTTAAAATCCCTTCATTTTTCATTTAAAACCATTAATTTAATTTATCTATTTAAATTATAATTTATTTTATCAAATTTTTAAAAATTATAAATTTTCAAAAATTTGGGATATTACAACTTAATACAATATAAGGACTTAGTAGAAGAAGATGAGGTCAATTTACTTGTAGAGAAGGTAGCTGCAGATGAGGTCAAGCCAATTCCACCAAGAATCCGATCAAGAACTGGGTATTATATATTTGATAAAGTTGATGCATTCAACAATGATGGGTGGTGGGTTGGCCAAATTACTAGGACAAAAGGGTCTTCTATGTATTTTGTTCATTTTGATATGACTAGGGATGAGATTGCTTACCATGTTTCAAGGTTAAGACGCCATCTTGATTGGTATGACGCAGGTGGGTTTCTTTCAAGAAAATATTTTCTTGATTCTCTTGCATAAGTTGATACTTTTATAGTGCTATATTCAATTAAGATTATTTGTAATTTTTGAGTTAGAATATCATTATTTTTGTACTTGTTTCTTTTTTAATTAAAGAAATAATTGACAATATGATTAATATATCAATGATTATTGTTGATTGAATATGCAATATCTTCCAATTTATCTAGCATTTGACATAGCAGTCCTTAACCAAATTAATGAAGTTGATGCTATCTCCTTTGTGGTGGATGATTTATTTGAGTTGTCTGCCATTTGTGCTTCAAAATTATTTAATAGCTAATAAATGTGGAATGTCAATAATCTAAAAAAATCTTTTCTAATGTAGAAGATCAGACTAGGCTGCAATCACAGAGCATACTCAGAAAACCTTGACTCTCATACCAATTGTTATGGAAATTGGATTATTTTCCACCAATTATATGTATATCATATGAATAATTATACCAATAATTATATTAGAAATATATTAGGTTCTAGCCTAGCTATCTACAAGTGCACATATCGTTAACAAGTAATATAATAATAAGTAGAATATCGTTCCCACAATGAGGATAATTCTGAATACCAAACAATTAAACTGATTATTATTTGGATAAAGAAATTTGATTAAACTAAGCTTGAATAAATTTCTAATAATTTAATACTCAAGGTTTAGTCACCTTATTGATTTATTATAGTTTTTCTATAATATTAATTTAAATTAGTTTTTCTTTATTATTGGTTGGATTCTCCTAAATTAAGTTTTAGTCTCTCTCAAGTACTAAAGCAAGTATCAATTTAATCCTTACATCTACTCGCATGATCATAAGTAATTAAACCAATTCATTGGGTTTTGTGAGAATCTTGAATCAATCTCTTAAGTATTAATCTTATCTCTAAGTGAAAACTACTTAAGATTGGTATCTCCTTGGGCTAATATTGTGCTTCCACTCTCGCTCTATCACACAATATCTCAATTCAATTAATTATTGGCCAGATAATTAAAGCATTAAGAATTAAAATAATAAAATAATTAAAGGTTAAACTAAACTAAACCAAATAAGCATTTATAATTTCATGATAAACTCAATATAAGGGATCAACCCTATCACATCCCAAAGTTTAGGTAGTCGAGTATTAGACAAGAAGGACATAACTAAGTGGTCAAATAGAGGCTCGAGATAGTAAAAAATAAAATCGGTGTGCAAAGGAGGCCCATGAAGTAGACGGGACTTAAAGGTAATTTTTCGAAAGGCCGAGGACCTAAGAGTAATTTTTTGAAAAGTTATGCCGGTTCTTAATAGTGACCCTAACGGATGCCATAAATGTGTTCTCGGAATTAATCGGGTCGCAATGGTGGCTCATGATTTTTCCTGAAAACGCACGGTTTGTAAGTTACGGGCGATTTTCCGACAAGGGCATTTTGGACATTTCCACCGGAGGGGTTATTTTGTAATTAAATATAACTTTGGGGGCAAAATTTAAAAGAACAAAAAGCCACTTTCAAGTGGCCAAATCCTAGCCATTAAGTCCAAATGGGTTGGAAAATTATGGCCATTGAAAATAAACAATTAATTAAATGAAAATTAAATTATAAACAACTAATTTTGGTCTTCCAAAAACAAGTAAAGGATCAAAAAACACCACCATCACCACTTTTCTTCTTCCTTAGGTCGTGCTCCCCCCTTCCTTCCATTTTCAAGGAGAAAATTTTCAAGTCTAAGCCATTTTTCAAGTGAAATTCAATAGGAAATAAGGTAAGATACCATCCTAAGTCTTATTCTTTTATTAGAATTAGGTATTAGGCTATGTTTAGGAAGATTTGATATTATGTTCATGTTGAGAAAGTATTAGTAAGTTGATGATTATGGTGAAAAATGATAAACTACTTAAAGGAAATGATGAAAATGGTGATTATTAGTAAGAATAAGTAAAGGATTGTTAGAAAATCATAAGGTAGCATCATGTTCATATCTAGGGTTTGTTCTTACATATGTGACATGTTAAATTCATAGGAAATCAAGGAGATTATAGAGGAAAGGAAGTGAAATAGACAAGAAGAGCAAGGAAAAGCAAGGTTTGGTACTTTAACTAATTGTTTGTTCATTTTCTTGAAATTTTTCTGTTTTAGAATTAGTGAAATGTTGTGACTTGTATGATTTTTAATTAAATATAGAAAACTGTTATTGAAGTGAATTTTTGATATGATGTGCCTCAATGAGTCTAGAATGACTGAAAAATACTTTGAGTTGAATTCGGAATGGTTATGATTATGGAAAAATTATTTCTGTTAGACCTGCTCTAGGAGGTACCTTGACTGAGACAGCCATGTTTCTGGAATAAAATTTAGAAAAATAATATTCAATTGAATTTTGGATATGTTGTTTTTTAGTGAGTTTAGTATTTGAGAAAAATAATTTGGAACCACATTGATTGAATTTAAATTACAGAATTCATAAAATTTAGAACTGCTGCCAGGATGCAGGGCAACTGGAGCAGTTTGGTTGGGTGAACTACTTGACCAAGATTTTGTGTCCAGTTTGATCTGAAATTTTAAAGGAATGATTTTAAGATGTAAAAATAAATTTTGTAAAAATTTTAGAGTTTTTAGTCAAGTAGATTATTTTATACAATTTTTCAAAATAAGGATCAAGTTGAGTCCAAAACTAGAATTTACTATTCATATGGTCATTTTGCTAATATTCATTTGGTCATTTTTCAAAAGTAATCCAATTGATTCCTTATACATATAAATGAGCATAATATGTTATTAAAATGACAAAATATGATATTTCACGTTGAAATAATATAAGAAACATAAGTCGATAATTGTATAATGCATATTCGATTAAGAAATGGCATGAAAATTTTGGCTCCATTGGGTATCTGGGATAGTATTGAGTAGGGTAAGGGTATGATATATCATACTATATGCAGTGCTGCTTTAATATAGGACTTCGGTCTGAGTTATATAGGGTGACGACCCGAGCTATATAAGACTTCGGTCCGAGTTATATAGGGCAATTGCCCGAGTTATATAGGACTCCGGTCCGAGGGCTTCGGCCACAGATTCCACAAGGCTTGGTTCGCAATTTTTTTAGGGCCACAACCACAGAATATATATACAGTTGTTTCAGTTAGTTCCTTACCATACGTTAGTTTACCAAATTACCTTGTGGAGCGAACTGATAAAATGAAAATAACTGAATATATGACATGTATGGATTGTTTTTATTGTGATATTATTTTTCAATACGACTCATTGCTTTTAAAAGTGCATTATGCTTTTATTATTTATTTTCCGTAATTAGTTAAAGTACCCACTAAGCAATGCTTAGCGAGTTTAGTTTCTTCTAAACTCGTAGTTTATTAGCAAGGAGCTAGTAGCGAGCAGAGGAGTCCTGCGATCTGTCGGGGTCATCAACAAACTTTGGTGGTGCTCTTCATTTTGTATTTTGGTATTAGAAACTGGCATGTACTTATTTAAACAATACAAAGAGATAACTTGATGTAGCATGTAAATCTAGTAATGTATAATAACTGTATGATTTTAAATTGAGTTGGGTTGTGAATATAGAAGTGTGAATTCTTCTTGCAGAATTGTAGTTGAGGTTATAAGGGTGGATTATTGGGAGTGTGCTTGAGTTGAATTATGAAACAAAATATTTTTCAAAAATAAAAAAAATCAGTTTTGTCGACACTTGGAACCTAGAATTTTAAGGGAGACTCCGTCAAAATTTTTGGAAAATTTTTATAAGGAACATTAAGTAAGCTGACATAACCAGAGCTCGTATCCCGATGTAGCATTCCTCCTCGGCTTATTCATAGGTCGGGAAGGGGTGTTACAAACCCTAAACATGATTAGTTCTTCAATATTGAAATAAAAATATTGCAAATATTAAAAATGGTAATTAAAAATATAATTTAAAGAATAAGAAATATTAAACTCTATTTTTTCGAAGAACTTGACTTGGATCTTGAATTTGTCCTTGAATCAGATTTTCACTCTTCTTCTCTAAGAAACTCTAAACTAAATTTATTTCTTGGATGAATCTAATCTAATTCTTTTATATCTTGATTGTGGGATGAAGTGTGTTTATATAGAGTTCTTGGAAACTTCTTTAGTGGATAAATATTGGAAAAAGTTAGAGTATAACTTGGTTGGTTCTTCATTTTCCAAAATTTCTGCTTGAAGTCATGAAAGTCTCCTCCACGGGCATGGCATATGAGTACCATGGTCATGGCCTGAGTTGGAATGGACAGTTTTGAGAAACTTTCCTACTGTAATGGTAGGTAGGGTATGCCACGGGCGTGGGGTGTGAATGCCACGGTCGTGGCTTTTGAACAGAAGTTGGAAATTTTGACTTTTCTTCTTTTCTTCTTTTAAACAGTAGGAGATCCAATCCCATGAGTGTAGCCTTGGATAGTCACTATAATGGGTTCCATTTTTCTTCTGGAAGTCATTTTGTTCTTCATAACAGATTAATTTTGAAGTTTACGGGCATGGCTTTGAAGAGACACGGGCATGGCTTTTGCATTTTCTTCATTTTTGCTGTCTTTTCCTCAAAATTCTTGTTTATTGCCCTCTTCATGCTAAATTTAAGAATTCTAACTTAAATGATTAATGTCCATCAATTTCAATTAGAAAATAATTAAAATCTTGGTTAGAATTATATAAAATATTGATCAAAATATCACTCTATCAAACTCCCCAAACTTAAACCTTTGCTTGTCCTCAAGCAATTTAAAATTGTCACTATAAAATTTCTTATATGTTGAGTTTATATACACAAATTTTAAATAATCAAAGCTTTTCAAATTCTCCACTTAAATGCAGCTCCATAACTCTACTTACTTCATTCTCCCCTCCTTTACTTAAGAAATTTCATTAATTGCAATCAACTATTAAACCTTAGATAAGCTAATACTCTTTTATGAAAATTTATCATATTCTCATAAGCATGTTTAATTAAGCTTTCTCCACTAATAGATCTTACTGATTTAAGAAAAATCAGAAGGATTTTTATTGGCTTATAATGGGGCTAGATAGGCGAGGGCTTAAAATAACGTTAAGTAAATAGATTACTTATCTTTCAAAAATTTCCTCACGTACCATTGAGTATAGATCTTTTTTTTTTCTTTAACTCAATATATATTCCCCTAAACTTCAAATTTAGGAATCTACTATAATCTTTACAAGAGCTTTTTCTATACTTCCTATTTGAGCAATATTACTTGAGAAAGTTTTCAAAAGATAATTAACCTTGAAAAAGGGTGGTTATTTTAATTATTTTGACAAAGAAGAATTTAAGCTAAAATTTTAATTTAGGCTAAAAGGGGGAAAACTAAGGGTAATGTTGAAACTGGTGGGTATAAGAATTTTATTATACAAACAATGCCTAAATCATTTTTCCCTCTACTTAGCAATATTCAATTTCGTCTTGAAAACTCTTTTTAAACATGTTCTAGGCATAAGCAATTAACAATATAAAAGAATATAAGAAATTTCTAAATATTTAATAATAAATCACTTTCAATCAAATTCAAGAGCTCAATTGGTTAAAAATCCATAGAATAGAGTTATTATACCAAATTTTCGACCTTTAATTTCAAAAAAAAAACTTTAATTGCAAAATTTTTGCACATAAAATAACATATAAGTAATCTATGATGAACTAAGCTATTTTAGCAAAAATTATAGAAATCAATTCATCCTTGATATTTTCTAAACACAAAAATATTTAACCATACTAAAAATTCCAAAATAAAGTAAACACCTTAAATTCAATCATCGTAAATTATAAAGCATAAAATATGAAAATTAACCAAAACAAAAATTAAATAGCAAAGTACCACAAGGATTGAAATATTCTGTAATGGACTTGAGGGAAAACACTCCCAAAATTAAAACACCACTATCCTCAGTGGTCATTGTCACCATCATTAGTACTAGCGGAGGAGGCTGCTGTGGAGAAGGTGGGTAGTGTAAGCCAAATTGGGAGAAGAAAGTGCTAATTTGCTCACTTAGTCCAATTATATGTGCAGAAATAGTATGGACTTTATCTTCGACACCTCCAAATCATTGCTCCAAGTTGTCAAATCATTGTTCCAAGTCTTCATTCATGTGGTTCATTACATGTTCAAAAGAGTCAAGCCTGTTAGACAAATATTCAAAAGAATTTGGTGGAATGGATGGTCCAGCCTTAGAAGGGCGAGGAGGAGAATGGTGTTGTTCTTCGGGTTCATCATCTCTTGCCCAAAACAATTCCTCCTCATTTATATCAATGTCGACATCAGCCGGTCCTAAAACCACATAACTTTTACCCTTCTTCTCTGTTAATTTTATCGGAAGGACATTACTCATATCAATTGTTATCTTGTCCGAAACATGTGTAAGGTGATCATATCTTATATTCAAATATTCTGTAATCTTTGTAATCATTCCACTAATAACAATTTTACCAGATTTTTTTATGACTTCCTTACATCATTCAGCAAACTAATACCCAAAATTAAATGGAATTTCTTGCAAAGCACAATAAAAGAAATGTAACTCCTTAGAATTTACATGTCTTTGACTCTCACCTCTACCAAAAATGGTATTAGCTAGAACAACATGGATATACCTATAGAATGGATTGGTAAAATTAGTGGCCTTGGACTGTTTGCTATTAAACTTTATAGTAATTCCATATGTTCCATGCATATCTACCATACCTATGGCATCTACAAATTCAATCATAATCCAATTGTAGTTTTGATTGGCTAGTCTAAATTCCACTTTTCTAGTATGAGTAGTAGTACTATTAGGCAGTACGAATTTAAATGAACTTAAAAATTCTAGAGTCAATTTTGCATAAGTGGGGAAATGCATGGAAGTAAACATAAGCCATTGCATGTCTGTGAACATTTTTATGATATTATTGTTCCATCCTAATTTTCTAATCACATTACCATTAATAAATCTAGAAGGAATAATTTTGCGAGAGCTAACTTTGTGGTACCTTTTTCGCTAAACCTCATCTCGAAATTGGATTTGTGGATACTTTTTGGTAACCGTGGTGGTGGTGATAAAGGTGGAGATTAACTTAAGGAAGATGATGCTGCTTCTAGCCTTTTCCTCTTTGATCCTTCCCCTTTTGATTTCTTGGCGAAAGTCTTGCTTCTAGGCATTTTTAGATTGATTGGTGGTGAAATTTGATGAAAAATTGAGTTGCAAAGGAGTATTTGGGCGTGGGTTAAAAGTTCAAGGTTGGGTTTTGACAATGAGACTCCAGGGCTTGTAAAAGTGCAAAGAGAGAGAAAATATGATGTTTATATAAGTGATGGTGTGCCACGGTCGTGAGATCTTGTTGACTAGTCAATAGGCTTTGTGACTTATTTAGGCAGATTCGAAAGCCATGCCACAGGCGTGGCCTTGGGTGGCCATGGTCGTGACATTAATTTTGTTGTTGCCACTTTCTTCATGAAATTATTCAGCCAATTTACTAGTTTCATCTTGGAATCCATAGCCATGCCCTTCGTGAGCCATGATTGTGGCATGTGTTTTGCCACTATCTTGCCAAATTTCTTTCTTCTCTTTAATCTTCACAGCTCCAACTTGAATCCCACGGACGTGTTGCTGGCAGACCACTATCGTAGCTCCTTATTTCTTGTGGTTTTGATCTTCAAATTATCTAAACAACAATTTTAAAAATATAATTAATTCAAATACATAAGAAAAACACAATCCAAATTATTGAAAACAATAAAGAAATGTAAAAATTATTGGATTGCCTCACAACAAGCTCTATGTTTATAGTCATTAACTTGACTATCTCTAATTCTGAAATGTTATTTGAAGTGATAGACACTTCTACTGTCTATTGGGTCACCGGTGTAATAGGACTTCAAACGTTGGCCATTTACTTTAAAAGTTTCTCCTCCTTGATTTTAAATGTCAGCTGCACCGTAAGGATAAACTTTTACAACTTTAAATTATAAGTTTGTATCAATGGATAATTGAGAATTAAGTTTCAATTAAATTGATCTATAACTCTAGGTACTATTTTCCAAGAATTTGAATTTATCTTGCACAAATACTACTCATTTTACTTTTACATTTTAATCACATTTTATCATTTCAGCAACATTCATTCAACTTTAATAATTGTTCTAATCAAACTATTATGAACACCACCTTCCTTGTGAGACGACCTTGGTGCAATCGCCATTGCTACAATAACCTCGTATACTTGCGAGTGTTGCTTTGTAGTAGTGTTTAGTAGAGCGCAACACTTTGTTCTCTAACTCAACTAGTAAATGTCATGCTTTTTGAAAGACAATGCCATAAGGTGACATACCAATTAGAGTTTTGAATGTTGTTCTGTAAGCCCAAAGCGCATCATCTTATTTTATAAGACTAGTCTTTCCTTAATGTACTTACTATTTTCTTCAAAATCCATTTAAGTTTCTTGTTAGATATTTTCACTTGTTCTCTTGTTTGAGGATGATAAGGTGTTTCCACCTTTTGGTGTACTCTATATTTCTTAAAAAAAGAATCAAAACACTTATTGTAAAAATGAGAACCACCATCGCTGATCATAGCTCTAGGAACTTCAAACCTTGTGAAAATATTCTTTCTGATGAACTTAGTTACCATGTTTGAATCATTTGTCGGACTTGTAATTGCCTCAATCCATTTGGACACATTATCGCTACCACCAAAATATATTGATTATTTGAGGATGATGGAAATGGTCTCATAAAATGATAGCCCAAACATCAAAAGGCCCAACTTCAAGGATGGAATTGAGTGGCATGTCTTATCTTTTTGAAATGTTCCTAGCTCATTGACATCGATCACATGATTGAATAAAAGTTCTTGCATCTTTGTACATAGTAGGCCAGAAAATTCTACATTGCCAAATTTTAGCAATTATTTTGGAAGTGCTAGAATGGTCACCACATTATTTTGAATGATAAAATTCCAAAATACTTGTAATTTCCTCTTTTGGTATGCATCTACAAATTATTCTGTAATAATTTAATTTTTAAATTATTTTAAAATGGCATTTAAATAAAATAAATAGTTAAATTTATATTATTTAGTAATCTACTATTAAATTTTTTTTTGAAAAAAAAATAATATTATTACCTTTAAAAAAACAAGAAAAAATATATATGTATCTGAAAAAAAGGGAGAGAAAGTCAAAGGAAGAGAGAAGGGAAGAGAGAGAAAGATAAAGGAGAGAGCCGGTCGATTTTTTTTCGATCTACCGCTATCCGGTGACTATTTTTGGACACTTCGGCACAATTAGAAAGCCCATCATCCGACGAGTCCAATACCACCAAGATCACAACTGTCCAACGCCGGAGCAGCCCGCACTTGCCAGAAGAAGTTGACCCCTACCAAGAGCTTTCGACAAAGATTTCAGTCGATTCTGATATCTTTTTCCCACAAGGTTGGTATTTTTTGAACCCTTGCTTCATAAGCTTCAGTTTGATGTATCATTTGTAAATTTTAGACTACTTTTGTGTTTAGCCGAAATCTGATAACTATTTTTTGGTGATGACGATACTATTCTGGCTGAAAAAAATTAAAATATAGTAAATAAATAATAAACAATAAATATATGTAATTATTGCTAGAATAATTAAAGAGATAGTTAATTAAAAATTTTGAAATTAAACAAATTTAGAATATATATTTTCAATTAGTTATAATTAAATGAAAATTTATTAATTAGTTAAAAATTAAATGAGAAATTTATTAAAATAAATTGATTAGGTATTATTGTTTATCAATTGTAGTCAAATTTGAACATGTTAGATTAAATTAGGTTATAATTTTATGTAAAGATTAAAATTTTAATTGATTATTTAAAATAATAATTATTTAATTTGCTAATTGATTTAAATTAATTTACTTATAATTATTATTTATCACTACCTAAAATTTATCAATTATGTTTATATATAAATGTATAAAATTAGTTAATTATATTGAAATTATTAATTATGAATAAATTGATTTGATTGTTAAATATTACATATGTAAATTGATTATTGGATTTTAAATGATTAAATAAAATAGTTAAGGTATTGTATTAAAGTTTATAAACTAATACTTTTATGATTATAATAATTGAATTATTATTATGTATTATTATTAATATTGATTTAATTAATTATTGTTATTATTGTATTAGTGAGAAGCATATTGAGTTGTTGATGATTGTGATAGTGCCCAGTTGGGGCAATCGGGTTAATGATGATTGTCGTGAGATATTTATAAGTGTTATTCATTGTTTTGTTTCAAGAGAAATATTATACTTATAGGAAAAACTCTGTCAAAATTTCGGCAGAATATTTAAAGTCATCTATCTATCTATATTCTAATAGTTTTTGTTATCATATAAAAATAATTTTCAGGTGTTTATCCATCGTCAGTCCATATTTCAAGGAGATTTATCAGATTTCATCTACTGTGAGTAATATAGATTAATATAATGCCCTGCTCCCCTAACTTACGTTCATCGCTACATTATAAATACATCGACTGCTAGTACAATATATGTACATTTATTATTATAACCTCAATGTGTGTTGAATATGAGTTGATTGTGCTCAGTGCATATTCTCTGTGTTTGCTGAATGGGGTTAGGATAATATAGGGCCACGCATGATCTGAGATATGGGTTAAGACTCAACGATATTATATAAAGATGATGAGATTTGGACGGACATGACAACAGCGGCATTCTCATGCTCCGTGCTGTTTATCAGTTGGGTAACACTACTTGGTTAAGGCCATGACGACGGATCCTATATATTGAAATCTAAGAGAAACGTGTGGACCAAGAGAGCAAGTTAAGGGAATAAGTTTCCTAATTTGAGGTTTAATGTGGTCCTATTGACTTACTCATATCCTTATATAATTATGTGATTTGTTTATCTAGTTGTCATTGCATGAGTATTATTGGCATGGAAATGATGTATTATATTAATTTCTATATAGCTTATTGAGTCAAACACTTATTCATATTCACCATTTTTCTCAAGTTGCTGGTTGAGTCTAAGAGTACTGCTTATTCGGGTCATCCTGCCTTTTTAATTGTTCAGAAGGAATCATTCAATTATTTATTTTATTATTTATCTATTTCCCCTTATTGTATTTTAGAACTCTGTGTGGTACTTCTTTCGTTATCTATCTTTCTATTTAAGTCTGTCATTTGATCAAATGTATTTATTAACCTATGTTTGATGATAAGATATTATATTAACAGTATCATATTAGTAAACTTATAGACCCGGTTTGAGATAGTGATTGTTGTTACCATCTAGATTTCTCGGGAAATGAGCTGTCAAACTGACTATGGATTCTAAAAGGCATATGCTTTCTCATTCCCTAGGGTCAGTCACTTGCCTTAAGTTTGGGTCATGACATATTCCATCTCCACATAGTTAGTTTGCCATTGAATTAGGTATTATTTTGCATCAAAAAGAAATTTCATTCTTAGAGCATAGGTTATTTCTGATGGAAGAACATCACTTGTCAAATAATTAACAATGTCAGCATACCATAGAATGTAGTTTTTAATGGAAAAAAAAGTTATTCATCATGGAAGGATTCATTGATGGGCACTGCTTCCTCATCTGCATGGTTCTTTAATCTTGAAAGGTAATCTGCCACTAAATTTTTAGCTCTTTTTGTCTTTAATTTCAAGACCAAATTCTTGAAAAAGCAAAATACGCCTAATCAATCTTGATTTAGCTTTCTTTTTTCTCATAAGATATCTGATTGTTGTATGGGTAATATAAATAATAACTTTATAGCGCAATAGATAGGATCTGAATTTGAGCAAACACTATAGCAAGCATTTCTTTTTCTGTTGTAGCATAATTAATTTGAGTGTCTTCAAGGGTTTGGCTTGTATGGTAGATGAGATGACTTTTCTTATCCTTCCTTTGACTCAAAAGAGCTCAATCGCATAGTCACTGGCGTCACACATAAGCTCAAATGGTAAAAAGACCAATCTGGTGGTGAAATAATAGGAGTTGTTGTAAGAGCTACCTTTAACCTATTAAAAGCAATTAAACATTCAGTAGAAAAATTAAAAATAACATCTTTATTTAATAATTCACATAAGGGTTTAATTTTTTTTAAAAAGTATTTAATAAAACACCTATAAAACCCTGCATATCTTAAGAAACTATGAACTTCTTTAACATTAATTGGTGGCGAAAGCTTTTCAATAACTTCAATTTTTGCTTTGTTCACTTCAATTCCTTTTTAAAAAACCTTGTGTCCAAGTATAATTCCTGCTTCTACCATAAAATGACATTTTTTCCAATTGAGAAAAATGTTTATTTCTTCACACCTTTGTAATACCCATTTGTAAACAATTATCAAGAGTAGAGCCATAAACAGTAAAATCATCTATAAAGATTTCAATAATTAATTCTATAATATTAGAAAATATAGCCATCATGTATCGTTGAAAAGTTATGGGTGCATTGCATAGTCCAAAAGGCATTCTTCGATAAGCAAAAGTTCTATATGGACATGTGAATGTAGTCTTCTCTTGATCTTCCGCTGCTATAGGAATTGAAAATATCCTAAGTATCCATCTAATAAATAAAAATAAGCATTACCTGCAAGTCTCTCAAGTATTTGATCAATGAATGATAGAGAAAAATAGTCCTTGCATGTGGCTTTATTCAACTTCCTATAGTCTATACAAACATGCCACCCGGTGGCTATACTTAAGAGAATTAATTCATTATTTTTATTTGTTATAACTGTCATCCCTCCCTTTTTAGGAACTATATGTATAAGACTACCCAAAACTATAAGAAAAATGATAAATTATTCCTGCATCTAATAACTTTGTCACTTTTGCTTTTACCACCTCTTTCACATTTGAATTCAACCTCCTTTGTTGATCTATCACATGCTTATAATTTTATTTCAAAATCCTATGCATACATATTGAAGGGCTAATTCCCTTAATATCAGATATAGTCCAACCCATTGCCTTTTTATATTTTCCAATCAAATTCAAGGTTTGATTAAACTGATTCTCTGACAAATTAGCATTAACAATAATAGAAAAAAGTATTATTGGGTCCAAGAAATGCATACTTGAGATGGTTAGGAAGTGGTTTTAATTCCAAATCTGGAGCTTTTTCAATAGAAGGAGGAGGTAGATTCTTACCTTTGTCAAGTAATTCAAATTTTTGAAAATACATTATTGGAGACTTTTCCAATGTTGAAGCATCTGTAGCAACTTGTTTATTCTCATCTTTTGGAGTGGAGCTTTGTTTGAAATAAGTTTCTAACGAATCTTCAATAGTTTGCTCATAAGATCCTTGCATACATTTGTCAATAGCATTAACTAGAAAACAATCATCAAGGAAAGCAAGATGTCTGGATGCTTTAGTTAAATTGAACTCCACTTTTTCTTCTTCGACTTGCAAAGTGAGTTTTTCTCCACGAACATCAATCACAGCTCTGGTTGTAGCTAGAAACGGTCTTTCTAGAATAAGTAAAATTTCTACATCTTTGTCAATTTCTAAAATCATGAAGTCTGCTGGAATATAGAGTTTATCCACTTTTACTAGGATGTCTACCACTATTCACATTGGATACTTTATTGAATGATCTGTTAACTGAAGAGACATCATTGTTGGTTGAAGTTGAGTAAAACCAAGTTTTCTGCAAATAGAATTAGCTACTAGACTGATACTAGCACCTAGATCACATAAAATTTTATGAAAATATATTTCACTAATAGTACAAGGAATAGAAAAACTCCTTTGATCTTTTAATTTTGAAGAAAGTTTGTTTTGAATTACTGCATTGTATTCTTCTGTAAGTGCAATTTTTGTATTTTCTTCTAGCTTCATTTTATTAGCCAGCAACTCCTTAAGGAACTTCATATAAGTGGGCATCTGTGTTAGCACTTCTGCAAAAGAAATATTTATGTGAAGTTGTTTAAATACTTCCAAAAAATTTTCATATTCCTTATCTAATTTTTGCTTTTTTAATCTTTGAGGAAAAAGGAATTTGGGGCACATATGGTTTTACAATTTCTCTTGGTGTTTCCTTTTCTTTAACTTATTCTTTTTATTTTTCTTTTACCAATTTTTGAGTTTGGTTTGATTGAGGATCTTCAAGTTGCAAACCACTTCTTAAGGTCACAGCTTTGCAATGCTCTCTTGGATTGATTTCTGTTTGGCTAGGAAGAGCTCCTTGATTCCAATTGTAGAGAGAACTTGCAATTTGATCTATTTGTGTCTCAAGATTCCTATTCTGAGTTGAGATAAGTTCAATATTTTGCTCAATCTTGTCATATTGCTTTTCAATTTTATCAAAAATCTCTGATGTTGCTCTAATGAATTTCTCCAATGCAGATTCATATGATGGCTTTTTTGGAGAACGGAAACCTAGATTTTATTTTTCATGTATGGAGGTTGATAATGTGTTTTTTGATTGCTTTGATTTTCCCATGACATATTAGGGTGATTTCTCCGTGTTGGATTTTATGTGTTTCCTTGATGAAAATTCGGACCTCTATTTTAATTGCCCAAAAACTAGACTTGCTCCATAACTCTGCAATCTGCTACTTCATGATTTTCTTCACATCCTTCACATGAAGAAGATAGGTTGACATGCTTCAATTTATTGGCTATTATGTCTACCTTAGCTGCAAGTAAAGAATAATTGTCAATTTCATGTAATCTTGCAACTCTTTTATGAATATAACGTTATGTAGTCCAATGATAGTTATTTGCTGCCATTTTTTTCAATTAAATCAGTTGCTTCAGAAGGACCTTTGTTCATAATTACAGCACCAGCAACTACATCTATTGTGCTCTTTATATTTGGATGAACACCATTATAAAAAGTTTGAATCAAAAGCATTTAGGGACTCCATGGTAAGGATATTTTTTTGTAAATTTTTGAACTGTTTCTAAGCTTCATTTAAACTTTCTCGATCTTGTTGAACAAATCTTGTGATATCATTCCTCAATTTAACCATTTTCGTAAGTGGAAAATATTTTGCTAAAAAAGCAGCGGCTAATTGATCCCACGTTGTATATGTATCTATTACTTTAGAAGTCAGCCAATCCTTTACTTAATCCTTTAGAGAGACTGGAAAAAAGTCGCAAATAGATTACATCATCCGACACTCCATTGATTTTGAAGGTGTCACACATTTCTAAAAAGTTAGAGATGTGAGCATATGCATCTTCATGTGAAAAACCATGGAAAACTGATTGTTAAATCAAATTGATAAGTGCTAGCTTAAGATCAAAAGTGTTGGCTTATACTTGCAGTTTCACTATGCTAGAGCTTGGTTGAGCTGAACGCATAACATATTACCTTAGGATCATATTCTGTGGATCTCCTACGGTTGATTCTTTGTCAGATAAATCCGTAGAATTAATCTATTTTATGAGTTTATGCTGAAGTTCCTTCCACCTTTTGCTTTTCTTTTTCTTTTCCTATTCTTCTTCCTACAAAACTGTTCAATTTTTGGATTATATGGCTTGAGTTTTGAATTTTGATTTCGTTGCATATAAACAAAAATTAAAGAAATAATGTAGAAAAGTAAAAATCTAAAGCAATAACAGTTTAATATTATTAATATTAGAATGGTTGCCTTTCTGGCAATGACACCAAAAACTCATTAGGTCTCAGCCTAGCTATCTGCAAGTGCATAAATCATTAATAAGTATTATAATGATAAGTAAAGTATCGTTTCTACAAGGAGGACAATTCTAAATACCAAACAATTAAACTGATTATTATTTGGATAAAGAAATTTGATTAAACTAAAATTGAATAAATTTTTAATAATTTAAGAATTTAAGACTAAAGGTTTAGTCACTTTTATTGATTTATCATGGTTTTTCTATAATATTAATTTAATTTATTTTTTCTTTATTATTGTTTGGATTAGGCTCTCTTAAGTACTAAAATAAGTATTAATTTAATCCTTACGTCCACTCTTGTGATCATAAGTAATTAAACCAATTCATTAGATTTTGTGAGAATCTTGAATCAACCTCTTAAGTCTTAACATTATCTCTAAATGAAAACTACTTAAGATTGTTATATCCTTGCACTAATATTATACTTTCACTCTCGCTTCACCATATAATATCTTAATTCAATTAATTATTGACTAGATAATTAAATCATTAAGACTAAAGATAATAAAATAATTAAAGGTTAAACTAAATTAAACCAAATAAGCATTTATATTTCCATGATAAACTCAATATAGGGGATCAACCCTAAATAGAATTATTTCTTAATTATTGAAATACAAATATTAAAAATGGTAATTAAAAACATAGTTTAAAGAACAAGAAATATCAAACTCTGTTTATTTGAAGAAGAACTTGACTTGGATCTTTAATTTCTCCTTGAACCAGATTTTCACTCTTGTTCTCTAAGAAACTCTAAACTAAATTTATTTCTTGGATGAATCTAATTTAATTATTATATATCTTGATCTTGGGATGAAGTATGTTTATATAGAGTGCTTGAAAACTTCTTTAGTTGAGAAATACTAGAAAAAGTTTGAGCACAATTTGCTTGTTCATTTTCTAAAATTTCTGCTCAAAGTCATGAAAGTCTGCTCTACAGGCGTGGCATATGAGTGCCACGGTTGTGGTCTGAGTTGAAAGGGATGGTTTTGAGCAACTTTCTAGCTGTAAATGGTTGGCAGTGTATGCCACGGGCGTGGAGGTATGAACGCCATGATCGTGGCTTTTGAACTGAAGCTCAATATTTTGACTTTTTTCTTTTAGACGATAGGAGATCCAATCCCACAGGCGTGGCCTTGGATAGCCACAACCGTGGTTTCCATTTTGTTTCTGGAATTATTTTCTTCTTCATGACAGATTAATTTTGAAGTCCACGGGCGTGGCTTTGAAGGGACACTGGTGTGACTTTTGCATTTTCTTCATTTTTACTGTTTTTTTCTCAAAATTCTTGTTTGTTGTCGTCTTCATGCTAAATTTGAGAATTCTAACTCAAATGATTAAAGTCCATCAAATTCAATTGGAAAACAATTAAAATCATAGTTAGAATTATATAAAATATTGATTAAAATATCACTCTATCAAAATATTCCCAAAAAAGAGATGTGAGTCACAATGGACATACTTAAATACTAAATTTTTTCTTAGACATAATTTTTTTAGACATATAATTAATAGCATAAAATATCAATACAACTATACCTCAAAATAGCTATTAAATAAACAATAAAGAGAATATCATAATTTAACGAGGTTCGGTCAATTTTGCCTACGTCCTCAGACACTACCAAAATAATTTAATTAATATCAAAGATGAATTATATATAAAAAAAAAGATGTGACTTAATTTTGAAATATTTTTCAAATGAGAGCTAAATGGTTTATATAAGCTTTAAAAATTGGTTGGTGAAATTAAGCACATCTTTTACCTAAGTTAAACACATCCATTTTTTACTTTCATTTTCTAAGTTAGGTACCTCTAATTTTTACTTCAAAAATAGTTAGTAAATTTTTATAATAGATAAATAGTCAAAACAACATTATATGATGAGTTAAAAATTAAAAATTGCAAATATATAAATGAGAACTAAAATGAGACTAACAAATCCAAAAAGAAAGTAATAAATAAAAATTATTACTGAAATTTATTGTTGATTCTTAAGGTGATGGAAAATAATTTGTGAAATTAATTAAATGCCTAATAACACATCAAACACTTTCGCAACTACTAATCACATTTAATTAATTATCACAGTTAACATCCTTAACCTCTCTTTTAGAGATCTACAAAGCTTTATTCACTAAAACAAACCTTATATTAGGGAAAAAGAAACTACTATATTAATTCTCTCTTCTCATTTTCTTTTCTCTTTCTCTTTTACAGCTGTGCTAATTTTGTTTCCTTATGATACAAGATTTTGAACAATTTCCATTGGCTCACTTCTAATTACAATTGTAATCAAATTATTTAATATTAAAAAAGAGAAATTATCAACTCTAATTTTCGAAACAAAATAAAATAAAAAAAGAATTAATTATTATTAGCCTTTTTTTCTTTTAAAATACATCTGAATTGCTTTTCCAAATCGAAAAGGGAATAACTTGTTTTCCTATAATCCTAATTCACTCTTGAAAAGGATTCAAATCCTTTATATAAAGGACACCTGCATACAAGTTTATTATCATTAAACACCAGCATTTTTTTTTCTCAAGAAATTATCGCTATTGGAGTTCATCAAAGGAGATCAAGTAGAAGTATGCCGCAAAGAAGAAGGGTTTGTAGGATCATACTACAAAGCAACAATTCTTGAACCGTTTGGCACCAGTAACTCTAATTACTTAGTGCAGTATAAGGACTTAGTAGAAGAAGATGAGGTCAATTTGCTTGTAGAGAAGGTAGCTGCCGATGAGGTGAAGCCAGTTCCTCCAAAAATCCGATCAAGAACTGGGTATTGTATATTTGACAAAGTTGATGCATTCGATAATGATGGGTGGTGGGTTGGCCAAATTACTGGGACAAAAGGGTCTTCTATGTATTTTGTTTTTTTTTATACTACTAGGGATGAGATCGCTTACCATGTTTCAAAGGTAGGTTTCTTCCAAGAAAATATTTTCTTGATTCTCTTGCACAAGTTGATGATTTTAGAGTGTCACATTCAATCAAAGATTATTTGTAATTTTTGGGATTAGAATATCATTATTTTGTACTTTTTTCTTTTTTAATTAAAGAAATAATTGACAATATGATTAATTTATCAATGATTATTATTGATTGAATGTGCAGTATTTTCCAATTCATCTGTGTGTTTTAAATATTTGTTTCTGCTTCAATAATACATAATCATGTAAAATTAAATTTTCTGTCTCTCTCTAAAAAGGCTTCCTAAAACAACGCAGGCTGTTTAGCATTTTCTAGTCTCAGGGGAAGAAGCAGGAGTTTTTTTTTTCATTGTTTGTAGTTTTAGGAAATAGAATAACCATTGGAACAAAAAATAACACTTGGAAAAAATATTCTTTCAGCCATTAGAACAAAATTCACACTTCTAAGAATCATATTTCAGGCTGGAGGGATAGAGATTTTAATCAAATCAAGCAACAAAGATCAAAGTAAAGAATAGCAGAAATAAGATGATATGAAATATTATACATTATCATCAATTGAAACTTTAATGTCTCTATCAATCAATAGACGGACTTGCAAAGAACAAGAACCACATGGAAGAACAACTGATGCTGGTAAAGCATCTGTTGTTTCAAAAGAGATCTTATTTTCATCTTTCAACAATTTATACCCCATTTTCCCCAACTCCAGTGAATCAACAGAGAAAAAATCACCACATCGACACTGATGAAATAGCTCTAAAACTTCACCATCTTCAATCGTCATATCCATTAAACTGACATCTTCTGCAACTCCCGAATCTCCTCTCAAAGCTCGTAGGTCACTATCATAAACTGCACGTGACCTTGAATTCCCAAGGATTTCCCAAGCCTTCTGTGCCTTCAAAAATCTATCTCCTAACTCATTTTGAGCATCAGAGGCCTCAGATGTGTTTGGTAGTTTATCTGGATGATAGTTAAGGATGGCCAATCTGTAACCGGTGCGGATCTCTTCATAGCTTGCATCTTCTTTCACAGATAGAATGTCATAGAGAGTTTCTTGGACAGAATTTTTGCAATGGAGCATGGCTGTATACAGCAGTCCACGAGATAGACTTCACTGCCAATGGTAAAGGAAAGATTAGAATTCAAGAAAGGTTATTCATTTAATTTTGAATGAAAAAACTCGGCAAAAACACAAAAAGCATTCATTCTGGTTCCAAGTGAATGGAGACTGTGCTTAAGCACGGCCACAAAGCCTCTACCAAATTCCATCACCTCTCTCGGAATCTTACTAACATATCTGGAAATTGTGCTAGATTTCATTTCTAGTTGAAGAAATACCAATAAAAGGTGTGAGAATCAACAAACATCTAATTGAAATTGCATCAACTATTGAACTCGTATGGTTTCACCATATGTTTTGAATCTTTTGATAGCACCGTATTTAAAAAATTCAATTAATCTTATCAACTAAGACAATAACCAATCGCTCGATCCAAGAAACAGATAATGCTTGCAGAAGTTCAAATTCATTCATGAGGATTACCCATATATTTTGCACCAAATATTGGGTAAGAAAATGAAGTATTTTGCGCGAAAAGTTAATGTAAGCAGAGTTTCAAATTTGAAAGCAGTGTTCAAATATGTATAATTTATATGAAGCTAAATATATAAAAATTCGTAACCTTCAATGAAAACATATTATCTCAAAATAAAAGACAAGAAAGTAAGATTTTTATCAAAGACAACTCAGAAATTTTTTTTGCATTAGGGTCCATTGCCTAAGAGCGAGTGATGTAGTCTATCAGAAAGCGTAGATATTGAATTGTTTTTTAACAATTGCCATCGCTCAATACTATATTCAGTTACTTTAATTTTTGAATCAGTGTCCCACTCTTTGAACCAAATGCCAAAATCGCTAAGCAAAAGGCAATTAAGCAACAAAGAAACCAACAAAACCCATCTCTGACTCAAAAACTTGAAACTCAGAAGCCAATTCAGCCATTAAATGTTTGCAAATTAAGATTAATCATTTTATATTCCATTAAACAGCAACTTGATAGGCCAAA
Organism: Garcia nutans; assembly: GCA_947685225.1. Taxonomy (NCBI): domain Eukaryota; kingdom Viridiplantae; phylum Streptophyta; class Magnoliopsida; order Malpighiales; family Euphorbiaceae; genus Garcia; species Garcia nutans. The sequence goes on along the minus strand of CANTUV010000024.1, from coordinate 4,280,716 downwards.
ACTAAATCATAATTCTTCAAAGATTTCTCATCTTCTCTTAGATACTAATTTCATATTACTTCTTCCAAAATATGAAGAAATGGAAGAGAAAAAAACAATCTTGAACTTGCACTCAGACAAGGGAAAGAAACTCACCGGTGAAGATCAGAGATGCGCCGTTGACGGAGGACGTTGGCCGAATGGTGTTTTAGGTTTGGCTATGAACTATGGCTGAGATTTAATGCAAGTAGAGCGACGTCGTAAGAGGGATAACAATAAAAGCAAAATAATGCAAAAACATAAGTCTCATTGTACCTTTTGCCCTTTTTTTTCCGAAAGCAAGAAAGATTTAATGAGAAAATTTTGCAAAATTGCCTACAAAAGTAAAAAATCTTTTTAAAAATATGGTAATTATAAAAAAAATTACTTTACACAAAAAAAATGATAAAATTATGAAAATATTGTATGCCATCATTCTACAAAAATTATGTTATTTTTACGATTTTTATATATCATAGATACGCTGAAATTTTCTTTTTCAAATAATATTTTATAAAATAATAATTTTAAAAGAAAATAATATCTTATGAAAATATGAAAAAATAACCTTAAAAGGACATTTACAAAATTATCTTATAAAATAAATTTTATTTTAAAAATACTACACAAAATAAAAAATATTTATACTTTTAAAAAAATTTTGAGCAAAATTTTAAAAACACTTAAATTTTTATTAAAATAATTATTTTTTAAAAAATATATCTCATTCACTGCAATCAATATTTTGCTCAATTTTTATTTTTTTAGATTTCACTATTAAATAAAAATATTTTAATAAAATAATAATAATTAAAATTTTAATTATTTTTTAACATATAAAATTCATAATTTTTTGTAAAAAAAATTTAATTTTAATTATAAAAATAAATGACATATAAAAAATTAAAAAATAAAATTATACAAAAAAATATATTAATAAAAATAATTAAATTTATTTTTAAATAAATTTTACATATTATATACATAAAAAATTTTAAAAAATAAATTTCAATATGTAGATATTTTGTGTATATTTTATAGATGTTGTAAATATTTTATAGATATTGTACATATGTTATGTATTTATTATATCTATTGTGTATATTTTATATAGATATTATGTCGATATTGTGTGAATATTGTGATAATAAAAAATTAAAAAATTTTATACTTATTTTATAAATTTTTTATAAATGTTTAGTAAATTTTTGGTAGATGTTGATAAATATGTAGATATTTAGCGTGTACTGTTTAAATGTTATTATTTTTGTTGTATATATATTTTATTATATGCTATATATATATATTGTATATATATTATATGTATATTTATTTTTTGTGTATATTAAAAATATAACATCAAAAAATTATTAATAAATAAATAAATGCAGAAAAATTTGAAAAAAAAAATATCACTTATGAAAGTAAAATTTAAAAAAAAAAAACCGAAAACAGGGGTAAAAAAAAATTGTGGCCGTATAATTGAAAAGCCACAATGAATGATGTGTATGCTGCATAATTTTCTCTGATCTTAATAGCATTATTTTATAATATCGTTTATATATTATAAATATATTATGTATATGTCGCAACCATATTATGTTTCAGCCTTTTATGCTATGTGCATATTGCAGATATATTATATATATGATGTCTATCGATATTTCTATGTTAATCAATTATAATATATATATATATTATTGATATGTTATAAATTTTTAAATATATTATATATTTATTGTAGATATGTTATGCTTCAGTCTTTACATGTTATACACCCTTTTATATATTGATTAACTATAATATATATGTTATAGATATGTTATCTTCCAAGTTTCAACTATTATATGTTGGTTAATTATAGTGTTTGTGTTACATATATGTTGTATATATATTATAAATATATTATATTTTAACATTTATATTATATATATGTTGCAAATATGTTATATATATATATATAGTCTTCTAGTCTTTATATATTTTATAACTTTTACATGTTGCATAATTATAGTGAATGTATTATGGATATATTCTCTTTCAGCCTTTATATATTGGTTAATTATAATATATATATATATATATTTTGTAGATATATTATGTATATAATACAAATACAAGAAGAAGATGTACAATCTTAGTTAGATTCATCAAACATATGCAAACAAATCATTACATTAAGAGTGTCGGATATTTGAAAAAAAAAAGTGCAGAAAAGGTAAAAATAAGAAATAAGAAAGTTAAAAATGAAAAGAAAATATATGTACAGTATTTTTAATACAAAATTTAAAAAATAGTAATCGATCTAATTTCATCATTTCATAACTCAATATCAAAATCGATTGCATCTGCTAAAATATAAGGAATGTCAACCCATAAACCTAGCTGTGAGAAAGACATCAAATTTTTAGCAAGTTGGTGTGTTGCATTATTGGTCTCTCTTCTTATCCATATTAACTCTGAACTCATAAGCTTCAATAGTTTTTTGCAATCTTGATTAACACTACCAAGTGGTGAACGATCAATTCCAACTGCCTTTACTGCATAAACTAGTTGTAAGGAGTTTGTTTTCACTATCAAGTTACAAAAATTTGTCTCCAAAACCCACCCAGTGCCTGTCTTAGAGCACAAGCCTCAACAATTGATGGTTCCAAAATTCCTATAAACAATTGAGCTTTTTCTAATGACCATCTTCCCTTCACAATCTCGAATGATCAGTCCAACTCCCTACCTCCTTTCAACTATGAATAACGCGTCATCCATATTCATTTTGTAACTATATTCATAGGGGGTTTCATCCATCTACTTACATATGTATTATTGGGCATCTCCATTCTTGAAATAAAATTTGCAAACATCCATTCTTCCAAACTGTCTGGAGCCATAGTTACCTTTCCAGACTAGCCTATTTCTACTCTATCAAATACCATAGAGAATTGAAGTTACTCTTATAACATAATCATAATGTGCATTACTACTTACCTTTGAAAATCATGCACATAAATCTTATCCATGGTTGAGATTAATCTCCAAGTTACTTTTCATCCAACAAGCTCTTGCAAAAGAGCAATCCAAAAAAATATGTTTCATGGTCTCTATTTCTGCATTACATAAGGGACAAATAATATTTGCACAAATACCTTTTCTCTATAAAATTGAACTTAGCTGGCAGGTAATTTGCTAGCATTCTCCACAATAAACTCCTTATCCTCGAGGCAACTTTGAATTTCCAGACCAGTTGTCAGCATGGGTTTACATTAGCCTGAACACCTGCTATTTTGTCTTCCAGATACGTGCAACATGGTAATCCCTACTTGTTATGGCTACCAGGCACCACATAAACCCCGACATGTTATGCCTTAGATCTTTTAATATCAATATCATACATAGAATATATAGTCTATAACATAGAATATATAGTCTATTTTAACCAGCAGGTTAAACATTCTAGTGAGCCCAACTAAAGACAACTAGTCCATCACAAAACACCGACACGTCTCACACAATGCAATTCACATCTAAACATACATGGCACTATATGTCGTATGCATACACATATATTAATATACACGTCATTAGCCAATATTTAAGAATATTCTATACTCTCAGTCTCACTCTATCCATTTCTCAACTCTTAACTCCACCTCACTTTGCCAATCCACTAGTTTATCTTGCTATGCTACGAAGCTTCTACGAATGGATCTATTACCTGCAAAACTACACTATAAATGATCTAATGAGTTGTCAACTCTATGAGATAATAGTATGCAGAAATAATCAAATCAATGATAGCCATTCAATATGATAAGATGCCTTATCTTAAATCAAAGTTCAAAAGGGTTGTAAGAAAGTCAACAATCAACATTGATGAAGCACAACAAGTGCATGGAATCAAATGAATCAATCAAGGAACAAATTCGGTCACAAAATTCAAAAAGAATAATAGAGATACCATGCTGATTGTATATACCAGATTCATATTGTAATTGCATTGCTAGCAAGCATGGAGCGGGATAGTAACTTCTCTTGTTCAGACTATGGATTAGCCCCCATAATAAGTGCATATATCTACATATATACAACATATACCAATATAGTCAAAGGCTAACAATCTCTACTTATCAAATTACAAGTCAATCAAAATAGAAACGATGATGAAGCAAAAGAATAGACAACGCTTGAATGAATTGTATTTTTATTATTAACTCTGTTTTTTACACATACACAGTAAATATTGACAAGAGTATTTATAGAAGCACAAGCTAAACTAAGAGCAATACAAGTTTAATTAGAAATCAATAACCAATAGCCTAATTTGAGTATGACACCTTATCTCTCCAATCCTTATCTCTCCATACACCTTATGACTCCTCATACTCAACAGAATTGGATATAGTAGAAGCACTAGAGATACGTGTATTATTATCCCCCCGCAAACTTGGCCGAGGTTCGAGGCGAAGTTTGGCTACAAAATATGGTAGCGAAAGCTTTGAAACAGGTTTTGTAAAAATGTCCGCTACTTGCTCTTAAGAGGATACATGCTTAGTTATTAGGCATCCTTGTGCTACTTTTTCTCGAACAAAATGATAGTCGAGCTCAATATGTTTACTGCGTGCATGAAAAACAGGAATAATAGTAAGATACAAAGCACTCAAATTATCACAATACAGGACAGGCGTTGGCAAGCTTGAGTGTTGTAGATCATGAAGTATGTAAGTAAGCCAAGTTATTTCTGCAGCAGTATGTGCCATAGCGCGATATTCTGCTTCAGTGCTTGACCTGGAGACTGTGTGTTGTTTCTTGGCACACCAAGAAACAATATTGCTTCCAAGAAAGATGCAATATCCTGTTGTTGAGCGTCGTGTTAAAGGACATCCTGCCCAGTCTGCATCGGAAAAACCCCGCAAAGCCAAAGTTGAGTCTTTTGTAATGTGTATTCCATAATTCAACGTACCTTTGACATAACGGAGAATACGGTGGACTAGCTTCATATGAGCAGTAGTGGGGCTCTGCATAAATTGTGAGACAAAGTTAACACTAAAAGCTATATCAGGACGTGTGAAAGTGAGATATTGAAGAGCTCCTACCATACTTCGATATTGCAATGGATCAGTAAGCAAGGGAGAAGAACTAACAATATCTATCTTAGAATCAAGTGGCGAAGTCATAGGTTTACAGTCTAACATAGCAAATTTCTCAAGCAAGGTAATAGCATAGTGAGATTGACAAAGATGCAATCCAGTGGTAGTCTCATGAATCTCCATACCAAGAAAGTGATGTAAATGACCAAGATCCTTAATGGCAAATTCTTTACTCAACAAATCAACAAATGAATCAATAAGTGTAACTGTAGAACCACTAAGCAGCATATCATCAACATAAATTAAAAGAACTAATGTACTTGAATCAGAATGAAAACTAAACAAAGAAGGATCTGCTAAGCTACATGTAAAACCATAACGAATAAGAAATTGACTAAGTCGATCAAACCAAGCACGAGGGGCTTGTTTCAACCCATATAAAGCACGTTGCAACTTACACACATGTTAAGGAAAATTTAAATCAACAAGACCAGGTGATTGTTCCATGTATATTTCTTCACTGATAAATCCATGTAAAAAGGCATTTTAAACATCTAATTGACGAATTGGCCAATTTGAAGCTAATGCAAAAGATAAGACTAATCGAATCGTACCTGGCTTGACGACTGGAGAGAAGGTTTCAACATAATTAATACCATCAATCTGATCATATCCTTTTGCAACTAACCGAGCCTTCAATCGATCAAGAGAACCATCTGTCATTAGCTTAGATCGAAACACCCATTTTGAACCAATTACATGCATATTCTTATCACGAGGAACAAGAACCCATGTTTTATTATGGTGTAAAGCATTTAATTCTTCTAACATGGCAGAGTGCCATCCTGGATGTTTTAAGGCTTGACTAACAGTCCTAGGTTCACGTGGCACAGACGTTATATAATCAACAGTCAAAGCATACTTAGGATTAGGCTTAGAAATGCCAGACTTAGACCTAGTAATCATAGGATGAGAGGACTGACTAGTTTCAGAATCATTAATAAAAAGAACAGGGTCTACAGTTTGTATTGGTTCACAAGTAAAATCAGATTGAGAAAACACACTTACTTGGTTTTGAACTTGTGACTCATCGTGCAAATCATTCGAACAGTCCACAGGTATCAAATCAGTTTGAGGATTAGAATCATTACCTTGTTCTTGTTCTGTGTTTACAGGTTCAGAAAGCTCCTTCTCCGTCGTCGAATCAGAAGCTTTCCCTACCACTGGTGTTGATCGTTGTCTCCGTTGATAGGTCGTGAATCGTTCACGCTCCACTCGATCTCGCGGACATTGTTCAGCCTCTGCCTGTGATTGTGAAACCAGAATTGGTTCTTCTTGCGATGGAGATACTGCGATTGGTGACCTAGAACAAAGTGGGTGATCTTCTAAATTTAGGTGTTGCTTTTCTTCATTTTCAGCAAACGACGTCGCTTCCTCAGCTAGAGAGGACGACACCGTTTCTTGTACACCGGCAAACTCATTTTGAGAACCCATTTGAAGCTGATTGCTATTAATTTGATCTTCAGACAACGTGTTCGTCACTGGGTTAGAGCACATTTGAACCCATTCATCAACAATTTTTCCTACACAAGATTTTGAGACCAATTTGTCAGACTTATAAGGAAATACTCCTTCATCAAAAGTAACATGTCTAGAGATAATAAATTTCTTAGAAATTGGGTCAAAACAATTGTAGCCCTTATACTGTGTAGAATAACCTGCAAAAACACACATTTTAGCTTTAGGTTCAAATTTGTTCTTCTTAGTATCCCATACATAAGGAAAACACTTTGAACCAAAGATTCTCAAATGGGAATACTCTGGATTACTTTTATACAACAAATAATAAGGAATGTCAAAGTTAATTGAAGAAGATGGCAATCTATTCATTAAACAGACAGCCGTTGAAAAAGCCTCAACCCATAAATATAAAGGAACATGACTATGATAGAGCATTGTCATGCCAAGCTCGCGTATGATTCGATGACGCCGTTCTACAGCTCCGTTTTGCTCTGGTGTATACGGACAAGAAATAATATGCTTAATACCTTTTTCAAGAAAGTGTGAGGAAAGAGCAGTGTTCACAAATTCTCCACCACCATCTGTTTGCAGAACTTTAATTTTCTTATTAAATTGTGTTAGTACAAACTGCTCAAAGGCAAGAAAAGCAGTATAAAAATCAGATTTTTGCTTCAATGGAATTAGCCAAGTGAACTTAGAGTAATCATCAACCAAGCATGCATAGAATCGAAATTTATTAATTGACAGAACTGGAACAGGACCCCATAAATCACAATATAATTTATCAAATGGTTCACTTGATTGACTCATAGAAATATTAAAAGGTAGTTTACTTAATTTTCCTAATTGACAACTATCACAAAAAGACTTAAACTTAGGCAAACCAGTAACACTAATAAGATTTTTATTCTTCAACCGTTGAACAGCAGATTCTTGTGGATGACCTAAACGCTGATGCCAGACATCAGCACTATAAGCTTTGAGATGTGATGCAAAATGAGCCTCTGAACAATCTCCGGGCAAAACATACAAGTTACCCTTTCTTGGCCCCTTCATGAGTGAGCTTCCTGTCTCCCGATCCTTTATAATAACATCAACATTAGAAAACTCACAGTTCACTGAAAAATCATCTGTAAGCTTACTTATTGACATTAAATTTTTTGTTAACTCAGGTATGTATAAAACATTTGAAAGTGGAAGAGTGTGATTTTTTTGTTTAATTTCTGACTTACCTGTACCTTCAATAGACATTGTAGTTCCATTTCCAATAATAACTGAATCATTACTCTTAAAGCTTTTCAAGTTAGTAATCATACCTGTTTGACCAGTCATATGGTCTGTCGCACCTGTATCGGCTGTCCAGTCTAGTTCGAAAATTGAGTTATCTAGTGTCAAAGTAGTAAGAGCACGAGGTAGTTCTCCAGATGTTGTGGGTGCCTTCTCTTTGGATCTCCACCAGCAGATCTTCGCAACATGACCTCGTCGATCACAGATTTGGCAAACCTCATTCTGATATAATTCTCGTTCTTCTGAAGTCATACGTCGTTGTCCTTGTGGTGGAGGACGACGCTGGCCTGGTGTCCTCTGCTGCGGACTTTGAGCCTGAAATCCTCTGCCGTTTGAAGCAAACGATGATGCACCATTCCTCTGCGTTCTACTTTGCTGCTGCTGTGAGTAAAAGGCAAGATGAGGTGTGTGGGCAGCAAACTCATTACTAGAGATTGTATACCAAGAGCGTCGCTGATCGTGATTTTGCAATTGCGAAATCAATTCCATATAAGAAGGTCGTGGTGGCTTGAGCATAGTGGTGGTAAAAGATTCATATTGTGGTCCAAGACTAGTAAGAAGATAATAAACTTTTTCTTTTTCTGGAACTGGTTTTCCAATGGCTGCCAGATTATCACAAATCTCTTTGAATTGTCGAACATGGTCTGACAATTTTGTGGTTTCTTTGCGCAGATACTCTAGGTTTTGACGAAGTGTGAATTCCCTCTCCTGGGAATCTTGAGCATATGATTCCTTCAAAGCTTCCCATACTTCAAAAGAGGAATTAAGCCCTATAACCAGACCTAAAGCTTCTTCTGATAATGTTCCTTTAATCCAACCTCGTAGAAGCCGATCGGTTTTCAGCCAGGTAGCATATTGCTGTGTTGCATCTGATTCTGTTTCTGTTGGCTTTTCTGGCGGTTGATTTGTAAGAAGATCCACGAGTTCTTGGCTTTCAGCCAAACTCAGAATCTGCTCTCTCCATAGAAGATAATTGGATTGATTGAGCTTCAATGTAACAAAGTTTCCAACGTTAATTGATATGGATGAAGTAGCCATATTTGATGATGGTGTTGTTTAACTGCTCTGATACCAAAATAGAAACAATGATGAAGCAAAAGAATAGACAACACTTGAATGAATTGTATTTTTATTATTAACTCTGTTTTTTACACATACACAGTAAATATTGACAAGAGTATTTATAGAAGCACAAGCTAAACTAAGAGCAATACAAGTTTAATTAGAAATCAATAACCAATAGCCTAATTTGAGTATGACACCTTATCTCTCCAATCCTTATCTCTCCATACACCTTATGACTCCTCATACTCAACAGAATTGGATATAGTAGAAGCACTAGAGATACGTGTATTATTAAATCATTCCCGATAGAGTAAGGATCAAGTTCATATCAAAGATAATCCAATCAAGGTTTGGATTGTCAAAATAATAAATAGAGCTTCAAAGATCCAATTGGATGCTTAGAGTACAATTCAAATTCACATCGAAATCAAGGAATGAGTTTTAAGAAGCAATGAAAGTATAGAATAGAGGATGAACCCAAAAACAAAATGCTCATCCTTGAAATATCTAATAACACAATAAAGAATAAAACTTCATAAGTAAAGCAATTCTCGTAAGACATTGTAAGAGTTCAAGAGAAGAAATGGGAATACAAAATCACATGATATAAGAAGGCAACGTAGGAAACCATTGATGATAAGGAACAAAGCTTACCCCTTATGTAAGATCCAATAATGTAATGGGAATCAAATAATTCATAAGAGCAAAGCAATCTCAATAAAAATATCAAGAATCCATGGAAAGAATGCAATTCTATATCTCACCTTAAACACCTTTGTTCCTTATCTTTATACTTCATATGCTTCTCAAACCTTTCTTCCTTTCTTTAGATAGCTTCTAATTAATATATTCATATTAAAAATTTCAAGCAATATTATATTTTATATTTTTATATACTGTTTGTTGATTGTATGAGTATTAAATATTAATTAATTATAGATATAATATATTTGAAGTTTACTACTTAAAATATTTAGCTTAGTAATAAAATGTTTGACGTTGCATATTAATGGTAAAGTACAATTGCACAATAATGAAAAGAAATAAATTTATAAAAAAAACTGATTAATTTGGATTGTTTTTATTATTAACATAGTTTTATATAGTTTTAAATTTGTGTATTTATATTGTGAATTATATATTATTTATAAGTATTTATAATTTTTTTGTCAGATATATATAATATAATTTTTGATACTTATACTGTATATGTTATGTAGCGATAAAAAGCATTAACAGTTATTCAGAACATTTAAATAATTTTATTTTTTCATACTTTGAATAACTACCAATGAGAGAAAAAATATTTTAAATAAATAAAAAAATAAACATTTTGCCTAAACTTAATCCATAAGTGACATTGTAGTAACTTTTTTTTATTATTACTAAATAATATTAAATTTTTAATTACTAATTTTTGTCAAAATGTATGCATCATTAAGTTAACAAATTGTATGTCATTACTATATATATTATTGATATATTGTATCTTAACAAATTACATATTTTATATATAAATATTATGTTGCTATTATGTGGTGTATATAAATATTAAAAAAATTATAAAATATATTTTTATAATTATATGTTAATATATTTTTTATTATTCATATAATAAAATCAATTCTCGCGCGAAAAATTTAGCTTGTATATATTAAAACATCCACAAAATAAATAGTGCATTTCCCAAAAAACTATTCTTCTTTTTTGAATTTTTTGTTTTACTTTTTTTGTTTCTTTTTCCTTTTCCTTTTATTCCTTTAATGCCTTTTATATTTATTTTTCTCTCTCTATTATTAATTAATTATAATATACAAAGTATTTATATTTTTTAAAATATTAATTAATAAATTTAAATATACAAAAATAATCATATTTTTTTAAATTTTCAATTTTACCCTTTTGACTTTTTCTTTCTTTTTACCTTTTTATTATTTTTTATAAGTTATAGTTTTTAAAATAGCAAATTTTCATATTGTCATATTTTTATTATCTTAAATATAATTTAAAATGAATATATTATTAACTATGTTTGAATTTAGAGTTTTATATTAATTGACTTAATTTTGAAGAGATTTTTTTATTCACTTTTTAAGAGGAATATTAAAAATAAAAAAATAATAAGTGCATTTAAACATCAATAAATGATTTTTACGTATTTAAAAATATTCTTAATATGCAAACTTAATTTAAATCTTAATATATTTATTTATTTTTCTATCACTTTTTATATTTTATTACCACTTTTATATTTCTCATTGTCCATATTAATTATTTCAAGATAAATTTATAATTTTTTCCATCCAAAAAAATTAACAACTTTTCATTTATTTTTTTATATTCAAATTAATTGTTTCAATTATTTTTTTTCAAAATTTTCTTTTTAATTAAAATAATAAAATTAAAATTTAATATTTTGATCAATGAATTCTTAAATCAATTTTAAAAATGTCTTAATACATTAGACTTAACTTATTATATATATTTTTATAATATATAAATATAAAAATTTTTAATATTATGTATATTTGTATTTTATTTTTATATGGTAATTATATTAATATATAAATTAGTTTTTATTTAAAATAATATAAAATAATTCGTGCATAGAACAAGGGCATGTATTTGCTTGTATATATATTAAAAGAGCAATCAAACTCACTATTATTCATGGCAGTACAATACCCATAAAACTATGCATTCTTTTATTATTTTCAATTATACCATTGCTTTATTAATTTTTTTGTTTTACCATTTTTTCCTTTCATTTTTTTTTTTACAATTTTTTTTATCTCTCTATTCTTGCTTTTTGTGGATCCTACTTACTACACATATATAAATACCATATACACTAGTATGTTACTCCGTTGGATTTGATGCTGTGAGCAACAAAAAGTATATATATATATATATATATAACTATAAATTGATAATAATATTAAATATTAGTAACATGATGCTAAATATTTTAATAATATTATAATAATTTTTTTAATTATGAAATTTTATACATCAAATAATAATATTGTTAATTTTTATTAATATTGATTTTTTCTTTTAATATTATTTAAAATTTTTTTACAATTCTACTTCTCAAATTTTTATTTTTTTATTTTAACTTTTAACAAAATTAGTGAATAATAATTTTAAATTATTTTTATCTTGAAAATAATTTATTATATTTATATTTGAAATCTTACATTATTTGATTTCATTTTTAATAAATTTTTGGCCTACTTTATATTTAAATTTGGTGATAATTTGAGTTTATTTAAAATAAATATTATGAGTTAAATTATATCAATATTAATTTTTTTATTCTTAATGCTTAAAAAATTAAAATTATATTTTATTAGATGAAGTTTTTAAAAATTATAATTTAATTAATAAATAGCATGAATTTCAAGTTTTAATTTTTTAATTAGCCCAGATAAATCTTACGATTAAAAATTATTTAAAAATTTTATTGTATTAAATAAAAATTAATAAAACTTTGGTTTAATAATAAAAAATAAATTTAAAATTTTTAAAAATTATATATTTATATTTATTTTTTTCTTATATTGGATATTATTTTTACTAATATTGTGTATATGATATTTCAAAAATGAAACATATGATTTAATTTTAATTAAAATCACATTTAATTTATTTTTTAAATTAAATATTTTTTCACTTTTATATTTTTTTTCTTTAATGTATTATTCATGAATTTTAAATAGATATTTTTAAATATATTATTGCTATATTTATACATATGTAAATTATTATATATTTTGTATATTTAATATGTAAACAAATATTTTGTAGTTTTTATATTATATTATATATATATATATATTACTATTTAGTATATATTATTATTTATTTTTCTCATTAATTATATAATAATATTAATTTTCACACCTTGGTGCGAGATGTAATATAGCTTGTTACATACTAAAAGAGCTTAGGAATTTACTGTTTCTTATAGCAGTGAATTTTTAATTAAACCATGTTTATTATTTGGATTTCTAAGTTTACACTGTTTTTTCCCTTTTATTTATTTTTATTTCTTTTTTACTTCCTTTTGTTTTCAACATAAGCATCGGAGGGCTCCATGAGCTAATAAAAAATGAAAACATGATTGGACCAGCATGATTTTATGTTTTTACTATAAAAATAAAAAATAAAGATGAACACATGATATTGAGACTAACACAAGGCAAAAGAATGGAAAAGAAATTTTTTTTTCTTTTTATTAATACTTTCCCTTTTTAAGTTGGTTAATGCAAAAAGGAGTAATTTTTTTTTATAATATTCAATAAAATAATTGCTAAATTAAAAGGTTCGCAAAAATTTATTTTATTTCTTATCTTTTTAAATTTGTATCATATATTTTTATTCTTTACTAAATTTTAGTACAAATTAATAAAAATATAAAGAATTAATATATGATATTTGCTCAAAATGTAGAATAAGTGTATTATTAGACTTTTTATGGGCTAAAAGCTCAAGATTGCAACATCAAAACTCATTATTAAGAAAATGGATTTTTTTAAAATAATTTTATGTTTCATGGTACTTTAAAAAATTCTGAAAAATTTTCATATTTAACTTTAACCCTTTGAAATCACTGAACAAATCTAAAGATATCTCCATCAACACAATATATAATTGTTCTTATTTTTTTATTTGCTTTTATATGATTTTTTTAAAAAATAATATATAAGTTTTCAAAAAGGAAAAATAAAATAGTCATAAATGAGGACCAAGTAATTTCTTTTTTTTTTTTGGAAGTTCGGGGTTTTTATTTTTGTTCCCTTTATTTTCATGGAAATATAATTTGTTGCTGAGATGAAATAGATATGAGCATGATGAGAGTGTTTTCCTTTTTAATTTTTTGGTTAGTTTCGAGATTGCAAAGAGATTAAAGTTTAATTTTGGACAAAAAAAAAAAACTCCTTTTAATTTGCATTTCTTGAAAGTTTGGTCAGTTTTTTTATCTACTACGCTTACTCTTTTTATTTCTTTTTTTTTTTTTTGCATTTTTCAATATATTTTGCATTTTGTGTTTATACTTCGTGGAATGAGATTGCTTAGTATGTTGGTGCCTAGTTGTTATGGTGGTTTTTTTTTTATGTTGATGGTTATTTTGCACTTGAATGGTGCTTTTTCTTGATTTTTGGATGTGATTTAGCATATAAATATAAGTGATAGGTTTCTAATTTATATTTAATCATTTATTATTTATATTGCAGGGTATGTAAGCTTCAAATCAAGACTATTATTCTAATGGAATGAATTTTATTATCATTTTTTTTTATCTGTTAGATATTTACTTTTAAGAACTTTTTAATGCCTTAGAATAATATTTTTTGTGTAATTATATTTACCATTGTTATAAAGAAATAAATAGTTTAAAAAAAATAAAAATGCAGAAGTATAAGTCTAGAAACTTGCATTGGTAGTGTAAAGTGTTAGTGATATAAGAGTTAGCATTTCTCTCAAACACTATTATAGTTTTAAAGTGTGCATATGTCCATTTACTCTTTCTGCACGTAATGTTTATATCATTGATAAAAAAAAAAGTTTTCAATTATAAATAATGTCTTTGAAATAAAAATATTAAAAAATTAATATAATATACTAAAATAAAAAATTTAGAACAAAAAAAAAATTGAATCCGCGGCAACACTAGGTTATAGTCTAGTGTTATATAATGATGAAAATCATTATATAAATATCATTTTGTTGTTGTCCCTATAGGTAACCAAGAGGGAAGGGGTTGAATTGGTGTTTTTCAAGATTTAGAATAAAATGAAATTTATCTTTGGCAAATAAAAAGATACAAGGAAAAGAAGAATTAACAAAAAAAAATTTATAGTAGTTCGAATTAAACTAATCATACATCCAGTCCTTAACTATAAGTTAATTATTCTACTATTTTGAATTTTTACAAATTAAACTCTAACTTGGTATATTTCAAGTTCACATCGAATTTTTACAAATGTTTGAGAATCATCACAACCTAATAAGAATTTTTTCCTTTGACTCACTCTCTAATTAACTCACTATAATAGTGTTTATTGCTAACACTCAACATTCAAAGTATAATAAATGAAAAATTAAAGAACAAGGCAATTAAAAATTAAATTTGCAAGAGTTTGGTTATATAATTCACAAAAGATATATAATAATAAATGTTATTTGATGGCGCATTTGTAGTCTTTTTCCACAGAAAATCCTATTTAAAACAAGTAGGGGAAGATTAAGCTTTTCATCAACCAAATCTCTTGCCTTAAATGCATGTCAGAACAGCCTTATAGTTGCTTGCCTTGAATTGTAGTCGCGAGGACCAGCTTAGCAATCATCCTTTAATTTGGTGCGGTCACGAAGTTAACACTGTGTCTATTGGCTAGTTTTAATGGCTAATACACTTGGTATTGACAGGTCAGTGCGAATCATTGTACGCTAGACTTTATGAATGTCGTTGTCACATTACCTCTTGGTGCGGTCACGAGCCTTCTAATTTAAATTTTCCTCGAAATTGACTAGTATACATGGCATATAATGATTGGACAAGAGAAAAGTCGCCAAAGCATTTGACGATTCAAATATTGCAGTTGCACCTCCTTGAATCGCGGTCAGAGAGAAGGTCTCACGTCGAGATTATGAATGCAACGAACTCTAGTGCCATCTCAAATGATTTTTGCATTCATCAATCTCGCGGTCGCACTAGCCTTTGGTGCGGTCGCTAGGCTTGGTTCAACACTCATTTCCATGGCCATGCATGTGACAACGAGCTTTACTGTGATTTTGAAAATTTTCACCCTTCAAGTGCGATCGTGTCTTGTTCAGAGTGGTCGCGTCCCCTGAGTTGTGGTCGTCGCAATTCTGATTTTGAAGAAGATTGCAAATCTTATTGTATTATTTTTTCTTTTCTCAGCATATGATGCGGTTGCACCCTCTCTATCAGGAATTGTTGCGAGTTGTGTTCTGTGTAGATAATTTAGAGACATATTGAACCTGAAATAAAATATTTAGAATAAAAGTTAAATACTTTTAATTTAAGTGCATAAAATTTTATTAAAATAGAGTATGTATATCAACAATTTGGTCAGTGTATATAAATATAAAATTATATATATAAGATGTAAAATAAATTCTAAGTTATATGCTATTATTATATTTTGTTTGTATTAATAATTTTAACATAACTTTTCCGCCATTCCTGCGACAGTCTTAATTTCTAAGACAACGTGTGGGGAATTCAGCTTGTATTTTAATTAATTGTGACAAAAACGTGAAGAATAATAATGTTGATAATAAATTATTAATAAAAAAACAAGTGACGTGGCCATTATACAACCATATTCTTGCAATGAATAAATTATTCCCATGAGATGGTGAAGTAAAAGCCGAAAAGGATCAAGCACTTGTTTTTCGACCAAGGTGCAGCAGTATCAGATTATGTGCTTGTTTAATAGAATATAATAAATTTACTGAAAACATAATCAAATAAAAAATTAAAAACAATATTAAATTAAATTTTTTTCATTTTTTTACAGTACATTATCTTTTAAAAATGATCTATTAAATATGTATTAAATTGCTTAAGTGTGATTCATGCAGCCATAATTAAAATTCTTTTTCTCTACACTTAATACATGCAGTATTAAATTTACCTCATTAAGAAAATTTGTATAAATTATTATAATTAATGTAATTTATTTTTAATGTTTTAAAGAAATATTCCGATCGTATATAAGTATTTTTAATAAGGACAAAAGAAAATCATCTTTTCAAATTAATTCTGAGTATTAGTACACTGCAAAAAAGTGGGAAAAATGTTGAAATATAATTCTGATGTTTAAATTCAGAGATATATATGTATTTTATATTTTTTTTATCTTAAAAATATATAATTAATTAGAAAAAGATTCAAATATAACTTAGATATTTAAGTTTATGGACATATATGTACTTCATATTTTTTTTTCTTAAAAATATATAGTAAGTTGAAAAAATATGTAAATATAATCCTAATGTTTAGGCTTCAGTGTATATATATATACACATACTTTATATTTTTTTTATTTCAAAAATATATAGTAAGTTTATAAAATAAAATAAATATGTATAAAAATTAAAAGAAAATTACATAAAATACTATTTTTTTCAACATTTTATCTTTATTATGTTTTTTCCAATTTACAAAAATATTTAATAAAATAAATAGTAAAAAAGAAATTTTGAAGAAAAAATATTTTATGTAATTTTTTCTTAATTTTTATGTATATTTATTTTATTTTATAAACTTACAATGCATTTTTGAGATTGAAAACATGAAATGCGTATGTCTTTCAGCCTAAATATTAAGATTATATTTATATATTTTTCTAACTTGTTATATATTTTTAAAACAAAAAATATGAGATATATATATATATATCTTTGAGTCTAAATATCAAGATCATATTTGCCCATTTTTCTAAAAAAAAAGTTAATCTAAGGATACAATTTCAAAAATTCTTTCATATATTTAATTTATAATATTTAAGTATTTTAACATATTATTATTAAATTGCAAGATGATCTTTTGCTAGTATACATATACATTTATGGTAAAAAAAATTATATGGACTGAAATTTACATGAAAATAATTAGCTGATCAGTTTTAAAATTATTCTTAAAGTTTATAATATAACTTGTATCTTATTTTGAACATAATAATTTCCTGATTCAACTTATATATATTGTAATTATTATGGGGGACATTATCTTTACAACCTCATAAATTTGTTTCTTTAATTTGTATCTTTTAAAAACTTTTTTTGATAATTTTGAATATTGATGTAAAAAATATATAAAATCAAATTTATTATCTGAATCATTTGAAAAATAATAAAAAGCATTAAATATTTATAAAATAATAAAAAATTAAGTAAATGATTTTATACAAATTTTAATTTTTGAATACTTTAATTTGGGATTAAATTTTTATTGAGTTAGTTGAGTTAATAAAATTATTTATTTGATATATAGGAATATTTTTCCAAACAACTAGGTATATGGTTGGTTTCTTTGTCAATAATTATTGCATAGAGAATCAAATAAGATATCAGTTTCTTTTTTTTTTTTCTTTTCTAAAGAAATGGCGGGTGACAAGAGAATCAACAAGTTGATGAAAGGGCAAAAAAAAAAAGAAAAAGAAAAAACTGTGAACTAAAATAATAATTAAGATAGAGAGGCCAAGAAACCCTAAAATCATTATCCCATGTAACCCACTTCAAAATTTACAGGCTAGAAACGTAATTCAAAATTAGTAATATTTAAAGAAAAAAATGAAATTAATTGAAGGACATGGAGGACAAAACCTGTTCACAGCGACAAAAGTAGGAGACACGTCTGAGAAACAACAAAGAAGCCATTTTGAACTGCTCAATACTATGGATATTTCCTTTGTAAGTTTTTTTTTTCTTTATATAGAGATGTATACGCATACATTTACATAGAAACATATGAACTCTTTCTTGTTTTTTATTTGTTTCTTTTCAAGGATTTTATTTAATCTGCTCAGTTTGGCTACCAAGAAAATATAAGAAAAGGAAAGATATAAGTTTTGGGTATTTGATATTTTGTTTTCTGGTGTCCTTATAAACCTAATTTAGTTATTTTTCTTTAATTTCTTGTGTATTGAAATTGAGGAGTGCTGGCTCCTTAATTTTCTTTCATTTGGGATTTAGGGTCTTTATTTTTATTAGCAAGAAACTGCTTTTGCTTTTGCTTGATCTAATATTTGTGGATTTTTTATTCTAATTATTGAAGAATGAGAAATTCGATTACCTGATAAATGCATACTTAAGTTTTATTTATCATATATAAGTTTTAGTGGTTTCTTTGTTCTAAAAGTTTTATTTAGGTGATTTAAGGATAAACCAATTTGGAAATGGACATGGGATGTATAATTTTATTGGGACAGAAAGTAGGATTCACAAATTGAGCTAGACATTGTTTTGGAAATTCATGTGAGACTTCAATCAGATATTAGTTACATTTACATAAAGATGAAAAATTGTGGAGAGAGATAGAACTTTTTCTAAAGAAGATTATGTCTTGAGAATTGACCTGAAGAAACATATAGAAATCACTGCTATCTATTGTCTTTATCAATAATGGGGTTCCAATGTATATTTCTTAAATGTGATCTTTATTCCAAGAAATTTTGTTCATGTTAGAGTTCATGAATTTTAGTGTCTTATCATGTGATATTTCAGCAATAGGTAATGAAATTATTCATCATTATTTATTTTTTTAAAAAATTGAAAGGAAATACGAATAACTAGTTACCTGTGGGCAACATCAATTTTCATTTACACAAGGTCTTCTTCGCAATGTATTAAGAGAATGCTTGATACACTTGATTTGTTTGTTAATTCTATTGTTGTACTTGCAGCTGGCTCTGTTTTTGCAGCAGAGTTGATATTTCCTATGTTTGTTTATACAAACAATTGCCTTGAGTGTGGGATAATTAGAGTTTCATACTTGCACAAGCAAGAATATCAATTTTCTGTCAGGAAACCATGGAACTATACTTTTCATTCAGCTTGTGTGGACACACATGATCTGATTGGACATAGGAAACTATATTCCCTACCAAAAGGTAAAGTCAAAATTACATACTTTATATTGTTGTGATTTACTAAAACAAGAAATACTATAACTCAAATAACATTTGAACAAACTAAGATATGAGATAGTTGTCTTGATTCAGGTATTAAAGGTTAGTTGTGAGTTCCTTTAGACCCTCTATTTTGGTTTAATTTGCAGGTTTGAAGTATCAAAAGTTGTCATATCAAGTCATGGAAAAAACAGAAATCAATGTAGCTGTCAAAGATTTCTTGCAAGGCCTCCCTCTTTCAAATTCTTATGAAGCTGTCATGGAATCACTTTCCTCTCTAATCACACGTCAGAAATGTAGAACCCCATCTTCCACTGGTGGAAAATGTGGAAAATTGGAAAGGATGCAGATGTATCTGAAGGTAATATTACATCAGTTTCCCCAGTGCTTTGGAAATGTTCAAAGTGTATATAATCAAGGGAACAACAATCATTTGGTCTGTAAAAGTTATCTATATTCTTACTCTGTGTAATATTATTATTCCCACTTCCCTTTCTGTTGGTTGAACCATTATGCTTTATATCCCTTTTTTTGGTTGACACTTGACATTTTATATGGGAAGCAAGTGCTTCATTTGTGTTGCATTTTGCTTTGGACCTAGTTCATGGTCATGGAGAGGAAAGTGTTCTTTAAAGTTTCTTATTTGTAATACAGCAAATTGGCAAATTATTATCCAATTTTGTTCTTCTGTAGTCCTAAAACAAATTTTCTGAGGTTGAAAGATATCGTGCATGTTTCTCTACAGGTACTGGACTTGGAAGAGCATATACCTAGTCTCAAGATTATCCATGTTGCTGGAACAAAAGGGAAGGTACAGTCTCAATTTAAATATGTTCTTAATCAATGCTATATACTTATTATTTAACCCCGGTTGAAATGTCATTTGGACCTTACTGCTGCATTTAAGTTAAACATTTTTTTTGTAGCGTATTCCAAATAATTACATTTCTGAAGTATAGCTTGAATGGCATATGAGCGTGCCAATGAGAAAAAAAAATAATATTAATAATCAGATGGTCTACATATACAAGAGAAAGCAAAATAAAATAAAAGAAAACATTTGTATTGTTGTTGCACAGCTTCCACCCATATCTGTGCTATCAGATTTTGATCCAAGTCTTATGTTATTAAAAATGTGTTAAATAGGTAATGAAATTTTAGTGCACTTGTTCCTTAACTTGGATTATTCTTCCTTTGATGGACTTACATTTCAGGGTTCCACATGCACATTATGTGAAGCTATTTTACGAGAATGTGGCTTTCAAACAGGGCTGTTTACTTCCCCTCACCTAATTGATGCGAGAGAAAGATTTCGTATAGATGGGTTAGTCTTTGACTTCATCACCATTTATCAATGAGCACATTATTTGAGCAGATAATCTCCCCTGCTCCTCTTCCTTCCCAGGGGCCAAAAATAGTTCTTCAGGGATATATTCCCTAAATTTTGGAAATGGACGACAACTTTGTGATCTTTATTTCCCCTGTCAACTGACTGGCTATTTGATGATTGGTGGATCATCAAAGGCGTCCTCAAATTTTTTTATTCATGTTTTAAGGTGCACTAGAAGATTCTTCCATATTGAATCCATTGTTATATCACAGTCACGTAATCTTCCACTTCTAATGGTTTCATTCAAATCTTTCTGCTGTCAAATAAGATGGAAATTTAGGGGGGTTTATCAGAATTGACAAAAACAAATTGACATAGGATGATCAGTCTCTTTTTAACCAGGGTAACATTTTGATAGATTTGGGTTGCTACGTCAATTTGTTTGGATCATTAATTTCATTGATAGGCATTCATCATCTAAGGAAGGGCAAACACAGTCCTTTGAGATGTACAGGAGTTCAGTTCATCCATATGAATCAGATTTAGGCAGGTTGTTGTGCTTGTAGCTATTTGTTCAAACTAATAGAAATTTTCTTGGTTAAATTGAATGTTTATCTTCGGTAACTTGTTACATGTCTGACACTGAATTGCTTTTGCAGATTGGACATATTTGAAGATAAATTTTTATTGTATTTTTGGGATTGTTGGAATCAGCTCAAGGTACTATTATTACGATTCTACCTTTTTTTGATATGCAGTAGTTCTTATATGTTGCTCTATCCATAAATAGCTACAAGTTAATTCTTGATTTTGATTCAGGAACACATAACTGAGGACCTCCCGATGCCTCCACTATTTCAGTTTCTCACAGTATTGGCATTCAAAATATTTGTCAGTGAACAGGTTGGTTACACACTTTCAACTTGCAATGAAGTTTGCTCATTTTCAGTTGAAGCTTTCAAGTGGATTTAATGACTAGGCCAGCATATATGTTGAGCATTCAAGCATTGAATTCCACCTTGACTTTTTTCTTTACTTGTGCTTACTAAAGGAGCAAGACTTCATTGACGATAGGGATCTCTTTATATTTTGGCAAATTCCATATGCCAAGAACCTTATTTCCCTAGTCTATTCATAGGATAATGCTGGGTAGGACTTGGAGTTATTCTGTTGAAATGTGATGATATGCAGATGGAAGATTATATGATAACTCTGGATTTCAGTTAGTATGTATTGAACAGTAATAATTGTTAGTATCTTCTAAAATTCTCATCTTTAAGCTACACCAGTTTACCCTCTATGCTAGAACTTAGAAACTCTAGACCTGTGCAGTAATCAATTTGTGCCCTCCAAATAGTGTTTGATTGTTTATCCAACATTTTCCTTTTGTGAACATAGTTATTCATTTCGAATGTGCAATCATGTTCTGAAGTGTTTCATCATCTCTCAGTTGTCTCTCTCTCATGTGCTTTTGTGTGCTTATGCATATGTGTTGGTGTTTTGCTTATCATCTATTTATGCCATATAAAATATGGATGTCTCTTTTATGGTGTCTATCGGATTTTTTCTGTTCTAGGTTTAATTATGAACCCGTTAACATTTTACTTGTACCATAGAGGAAAACTCATTTTTGGTCAAATTAATAAAAAGAATAATCTATATCAACCTAGCAATTTAAATTATGTATCAATGGCATACCTTACCATAGTAGTTCTTGTTAGTAGCAATATCTTTCATTGGTATCATTTCCTTTAGTGTATGTCCTTAATACAATTTTGTTCTCAAATTCTATGCAAAATTTGCAGAGTCAATTATTGTAATGCCCATGTCACTCTAACGGTGAAGTTTGTGGTCCTTCCATTTTGTCTTTAATACTGCTTTTCCTTTCTTTTTTCTCAGTCAATTGATGTTATACCTTTGTCACTCTAACTAAGCAGTTTGTGGTCCTATTTGAGTTATTCATACTGCGTCTCTTCCATTTTTACAGTAGATGTTGTTGTGATTGAAGTTGGTCTTGGAGGAACAAACGATTCAACAAATGTGGTATGCTCTCTTCTTCCGATATATTGATTATTGTCGACTTTATCCCAATTATTTGGCCCTTGAATATGCATTCACAATTCTAGTAAATGTGTTATAGCAAAAAAAATTTTTTTTTTACCTTTTATTGATGAAGATTGCAAGAAGAAGTAGAAAATGTTCTAGAAAATGAGGTCAATGGCAATGAATTTTGGTTGATGATATAATTTTGTTGATAAATTGTTGCAGATTAAAAATCCTGTTGTCTGTGGGATTACATCTTTGGGGATGGATCATACAGAGTCATTGGGTATGCACTTTTTTTTTTTAAATTATTTTCCTTCTCAAATTTCATTAAGTTTTTATGGTTTAATTTGTAGATGCAAATTTTTTAGTGGCTGGCTTTTAGATTTTTTTTTTCTTTTTTTTTTTTGACAATTAGTTTCGGTTTTTTATTAGCTGGAATGGGGCGTCACTGCAATTTCAAAGAATTCATGCAAATATTTTTCTTTAATTTTTTCTAAGATTTTGTCCTTCATAATTTGAATATAATATAGAAAGTGGTAAATGATTTCTTTAAATGATGTAGCCACCATACTGTCATGCAGGTAATACACTTGGACAGGATTGCTACATATAAAGCTGGAATTTTCAAGGTATAGAACTCGAGCAAAGCTAAAACTAGCGAGTGTGATTTTAATTGATAAAGGTTATTTATAGCCATATTTCTCTTTTGATTATTTTAATTCGCAGTATTCATTTTCAAGTATTTTCTGAATTGGGTTCATGATTGATGTCTTCACTACTCCTGAAGCCTCAAATTCCTGCTTTTATGGTTCCCCAGCTTTCCGAAGCAATGGACGTTCTTCATGAGAAGTCCCATGAATTGACGGTACTCATTGTTGTTCTTTGTCATTAGTTTTTAATTTGTGATTTTCTGTTGTAATAGAACATTTCTTGATCATTTTTACTTGCCACCATGATCTATTGTTCTCTATATTAGATTATGATACTAGTTCTTGTGTTTGATATTTGCCAAAAATATCATAATCTGATTCAATATATACATTGAGTAATCATGATCTATCCCTTACAAAATTACTGATCCCATAACAGGCCCAGCCATTAATTCTTTTTCCACATCTTTCTAGTTTTCATCGAGGATAGGTGATAGTAAAATGTCATAGTTGATTTTTATGCCAATAGGAAAATTGATTTTTATACCCTAAAGAACTATGTATATTCTAATTATTTTCCATTGTCCTATGTATTTAAGCTTCTTTCTTCACCTATTGTGTTTTCAGAATTAGTTATGAAGCTCCTAAAGTTGTTATGCTTGCTTGAGTGTGTGCTTGCATAGATTTATAATTGCCCATGATATCGTTGATTGATCTATCTACTGATTGTAGGTACCCTTAAAAGTAGTGCAACCTCTTGATCACAGAAAGTTGGAGGGATTAACTCTTAGCTTGTCTG
Source organism: Garcia nutans (assembly GCA_947685225.1). Lineage (NCBI taxonomy): Eukaryota > Viridiplantae > Streptophyta > Magnoliopsida > Malpighiales > Euphorbiaceae > Garcia > Garcia nutans. The sequence continues at coordinate 4,256,255 of CANTUV010000024.1, read as the reverse complement.
GTGATCATTAATTCACAAATGCTGCTCTTGCTGTTTACCTATGTAAATGTTGGCTTCAGAGGACAGGAAACTGGGAAAAACTCTTCCAAAATGTTAGTTTGACTCTGGTATTTATATTCTCTAAATCAAATCTTGCGAGCCTATTAGCCTGTACTTTCAGATGTAATATTTCCTGGTCATTGTCTTGAATTGGACCATGTAGTGTTTCATGAGAATAAATGAATAATCATATAGTACTTGCCACTAAATTTATATGTGCATATTCATGTGCATTTCCATTTATTTTCAGTAATGATCTTATCTTTTTGAATCATACAAATTCATGAACAGTTAGTATTGTGTGAATGGTGTGTCCTTGACATCTTTTTTTCTTCTTCACCTAATAGATTTATGTAGTTCAATTTGGTCACAGATCCATTTCTTTATATTTTATGGAAGCTGTTGATAGGGTGGCCTTTTTTTTGTTCCTTTGTCCTTAAAAAAAGGGTTATTGGTGGTAATATTTGTTCTTCAATTCACTGGTTAACTTTTTACATTGTGATAGCAGGATAACTAGGAAGCTAATTTGCCAGTAGCATTTGTTAGAGGTCTTTCAACAGCATATCTTTCTGGGAGGGCTCAAGTGGTCTATGATTCTTCTTCAAAGTGCCACAATTCATCAGCAGTACCTAAAAATTCTTCTGGAGATCTGATTTTCTACTTGGATGGAGCTCATAGTCCAGAGAGCGTGGAGGCTTGTGCCAAATGGTTTTCTAATGCCGTTCAAGAAAAAAAGCAATTACCAAAGTTGGTATCATATTCTCATGATGTTGAAAGTATGAAGGAAGTTTGGGGAAATGGTTATGTCCAATATGAAGGGGGCAGCACCAGAGAGGCTACTACAATATCAAAGAAGGTAAAATTCATTGTAGTTAGTAAGATTCAGTAAGCAGGCTGAAGTTCCTTGCCTTTTCCTGGTTCACTTGCATTGATCCCATCATTGTGGCTATTTTACTTGCTAAGTCTCTGCACTATTTATTCTATTTTCTTTTATTAGCTTTTTCATGTATCGGCATTTATGCCTTGTTGTAGATTCTTTTATTCAATTGCATGGAAGTTAGATATCCTCAAATTTTACTTCCACGGCTTGTCAGTATTTGTGCTTCTTCAGGTATTTTCTGCTTTGAACATTTATTCGACAGATAATTATATCATTCTATTTTTTTTTTTTCAAAAAATCATCCATTTTGCTTTAATATGTTTCTACAAATACGAGTACCATAAAACTTTTGTTATCATGATATGATTATATTGACACCTGTAAGCAGAGGTGAAACTGTATCATTTATAAAGGGGGAAGTATCCCTTGCTTTAGGCCAAAACTAACCATTAGCATCATTCCACTTTTGAAAAATTAAGTCCTTAATCCTACCACCTCTTTTCCGTTGTGTCGAAATTTAAAAGAGTAAAAAAGAGAAAAGCACTCCCTTTGTATATAAAAACCCAAGTATCAACAACAACAACAACAACAACAACTAAGCCTTAGTCCCAAACAAGTTGGGGTCGGCTGTATGGATCCTCAACAAAATAAGCTCAAAATACACCAAAAAAGATACTCCAGCCTTAGGCCCCTTTCAAGACACGGATTTTACGTCTCCATTCAAGTCTGTCATTAATCAAATCCGCATCAAGATCTAAGGTACGTAAGTCTCTTGCTATCACCTCATTCCACACAGTTCTAGGTCTTCCACGACCTCTAGCCCCCTCAATCAACAAATTCTCACACTTACGAACCGCAACATTAGGAGGTCTTCTTAAAACATGCCCATACCATCTAAGTCTTCCTTCCCTCACCTTATCTCCGACATCCGCTACTTGGACTTTTTGTCGAATATGAACATTCTTAATTTTGTCCAGTCTGGTATGTCCACACATCTATCTTAGCATCCTCATTTCTGCCACACTCATCTTATGCAAATGTTGTCCCGTTGGTGCCCAACACTCACTGCCATAGAGCATCGCAGGTCTAACAACCGTCCTATAGAATTTACCTTTCACTTTCAGAGGTATTTTCTTATCACATAGAACCCCAGTCGCACCCTTCCACTTCAACCACCCTACCTGTATTCTGTGAGCCACATCTTCATCTATACGGCCATCATTTTAGAACACCGAACCCAAATATTTGAATTGCTTGGTTTTAGGAACCAAAACTCCATCCAACTTAACCTCATGTTCCTGCTTCTTCCTTAGACTGAACTTACAGTGCATATATTCCGTTTTATTCCTACTTAACTTAAAACCCTTGTCCTCGAGGGTTTTTCTCCACACTGCCAACTTACGGTTTACACCAGCACTAGTCTCATCAATTAAAATAATGTCATCAGCAAACAACATACACCAAGGAACATCGTCTTATATGCTTTTGGTTAGCTCGTCCATAACCAGGGTAAATAAATATGGACTCATGGCCGAACCTTGATGCAATCCGGTAGTAATGGGGAAAGCCTCAGTGTCTCCATCAGGTATTTTCACACTAGTGGATGCATTCTCATACATGTCCTTGATGATGTTGATATATTTGCCGCTGACTCATTTCCTCTTCAAAACTCACCATAACACTTCTCTTGGTACTCTATTATAGGCTTTCTCCAAGTCAATAAATAACATGTGGAGATCTTTCTTCTTCTCTTGATACAATTCCATTAGTCTTCTTAGAAGAGAAATAGCCTCCATGGTAGATCTCCCTGGCATAAACCCAAACTGATTCTCCGAAACTCTTGTAAGCTTCCTCAATCTGTGTTCAATAATCCTTTCCCATAATTTCATAGTATGGCTCATAAGTTTGATACCCCGATAATTTGTACAGCATTGAATGTCTCCCTTATTTTTATAAATGGGTACCAGAATACTCTTCCTCCAGGCATTCGGCATCTTACGTCCTTTCACAATAGCATTAAAGAGTTTAGTTAACCAGGCAACTCCTACCTCTCCAAGATTCTTCCAAACCTCTATAGGAATATCATTTGGGCCACAAGCTTTACCAACTTTCATATACTTCAAGGCTTCTCTTACTTCACTATGCAAGATCCTCCTAGACCAGCTGATATAACCATTTGTTGCAAGAAGACCTTGAAAATCTTGTTCGTGTTCAGGGTTGAATAACTGCCCAAAATAAGCCTTCCACCTCTCCTTAATCTCAACATCTCCTGTCAACACCCGTTGATCTTCGTCCTTTATACATTTGACTTGGCTTAAATCTCTGTTTTTCCTTTCTTTCATCCTTGCAATCTTATAAATGCCCATTTCTCCCTCTTTAGTACCTAACTTTTGATAAATCCCTTCTAAGGCTCTGCCACGAGCTACACTAACAGCCTTCTTTACCTCTTTCTTAGCCCTCTTATATTCCTCAAAGGCCTCGCTATTAACCGCATTCGGTAACTTTTTATACCATTCCCTCTTAGCCTTAATAGCCTTTTGAACCTCCTCATCCCACCACCATGCATCGTGCGGTCGAGGCCCTACCCCTTTAGAGATCCCAAGCAATTTACTACCTGCTTTCTTGATGCCACCTTCCATTTTTGTCCACAAGTCATCTGCACTAGTCTCAAGGTTCCAAATGTCTTCCGTTAGTAACTCCTCCTTAAAGGTACCTTGAGCTAGGTCTTTCAATTTCCACCATCTTATCCTTGGTTCCAATACTTTCTTATCATTCCTCCAGCTACTTTTATTCTTAACATATAAAACCACAATACGATGTTGCGCCGTCAATGTTTCACCCGGAATGACATTGCAATCCTTACACTTAGTTTTGTCCCGTCTTCGAGTAAGTATGAAGTTTATTTGACTTTGGGTTCGTCCACTCTTAAAGGTAATCAAGTGTGACCCCCTCTTTTCAAAGCAGGTATTTGCCAGCACTAGATCATAAGCCACCGCAAAATCCAAAATGCTCTTTCCCTCCTCATTCCTGTTGCCAAAACCATAACCCCCATGGACCCTGTCATAACCATTACTGTCCTTTTTTCCCCTTATTTATGTTCCTTTCTTAGCGTTAAACAGAGAAGAATTAGAACAATAGATCCATATAGTCAATCTCAACTAGTTTGGGATAATGTGTAGTTGAGTTGAGACAATTTATAATCTTTTTTTCAATTGATTTGAGAAAGTACGCATCTTTTTCTTAATTCCTTTGTTTTAATTTGGATATTTCTACCTACAAATCAGATTTTTTACCAAAGTTACTGAAATAAGGTATCAATTGCCATGGTTCTATAATGATCGTTTTTTTTTATATATAATTATGTATTTGTGTGTTTAGTATTGTATTGTAACTCGATAATTATTTTTAGGGTTAACTAGAAAAGAAACCCTGATGTGTTGGTTGATTACCCTATCATTTAAAACATTGAAACTGTAATAATTTAATAATTTAATTTGGACCCTGGCATAACTTGTTATAAATTATCTGAACATATCTTTTGTATGGAAAAATTAGCTTGGTCTAGTTTCCTCTATAATGACTTTAATCTGATATATGTTTTGCATGTTCTAGTCTAATATTATGTAAAAACTTTTGGAAGGACTAATAAGTTCTGGATTTAGGATTGAATAATTTTAACAACAATTATTTGTACAAATTGAACTTAAGCCTTTTCAGTTTGATAGATTTTTATTTGCAAGTTTTGTAGTGAAATTAGTGAAAATTTTAGGAAGAAACTCTCTAGTTCAAATTTTGATAGTCCAATTATAGACTTGCCTTGTAGTCACTCCATGTGATGTGTTTTTTTGTTCTGTTCATTATTAACTATGATTTTTAGGTTTATACATTCATGTGTGCATACAAGTGCACTCACATGGGAGCAATTGTTTTTTCTCCCCTAATTGAAAATCCTGGCTCTACCACTCTCATATTGCCAACTGTGAAAATCTGTGTCTTGGTTGCAGCCTTGCCGCCTCTATGCTATAATGATGTGATTCTGCTCTAAATGTGAACCAATTATTGTTATAGTGAATTCATACAATCTCATGGTCTTTTACATTTCACTCGTTAGTTCCATCTAATTCTGTAAAAGTCATCTCTGAGTAATTAGCAATAAATAACAAAAAGAACATGGAAAAAGATGATAGATTTTAGTTAAAGTACCAGAACTCTGGCCTGATACCAGACATTTGAAAGTATGCTTCCTACTGGACAACCTCAGAAAACAAATTTCAGCTGATATTGTCAGTAGTTTCTTGAGAAAGTATTATGGACTTTACCGACTTAGGATGAACTTATTCAGGTTGCCTGATTTTCCTTTTCTGAGGAATGAAATTCAGTGCGAGATTTTAGTTTATTTACGTGCACAGAATATCTTCTTGGGCATAAGACTCGATATGATCATTGTCAGGTACCTATTTCTCAAAGGCCATTTTTGTCCCAAGCATGTCAACATACAGCAAGGTTACTTCTGGCACCTCATCCATTTCGTTAGATATCTCTCACCGAGATTTATCGTGGCAATTCAGCATGTAGAGACTTTGGGAGAAGACTATCCATGGCATAGGTAGTATTCATTTTTTTTATATTACTTCTTTATGCTAGGTGCCTTCTTGCTTTCCGACTTTGTTTATAAGCAACAGTCATGAATATCAATGTTATTGTTTATTTTCAAATAAATGACATCTAAGTTGCCCATAATCATCATTCCTTTCCCCTTTCCTCTCTCCATTTTGTAGGAATAGCAATTTAAACAATGAATAAAAAATAAAAGAGATATTTAAAGGCTGAGGGAGCTATATATTGCAGCATTATTAGCTCTAAAAATATAGCAGTCCTGAGACGTAATATACGGTGCATGCTCTTTTCCCATTCGAAAACTTATTGCCAGTAATCCCTCAGTGCAAATGAATCTGTCATATTCTGTCTTCACTAATGATGGAGAGTTTATTCATAATTGTGTTGTCAGCAATTTCTACATCTTTTCCACTTTGTTCATTTTTATTTCATGGTCATAAGTTGTTATAGAAAGCATTTTTGGCATTGTGCACCATCAAGTAACAAACAGCACTGAAAGTGTTTTATTAAATTCAGAAGCTGATTTTGTAAACTCCAAGCTTGACTCTGCGGAGACCTTACCACCACGTCAATTCCTTTATGAGGATTCTTCTCATTGCAATCATATAGATGGAAATTTGGCTTGCAGTACTGTCATTTCGTCATTGCCGTTGACAATAAAATGGTTGAGGGATTGTGTTAGAGAAAACCCTACCTTAAGACTTCAGGTAAGAATGTTCTCTTAGAATTACTTGTTCATTTCATAAACTTTATCCTGTCTATCCATTAGTAGTTTGCATTTAAGAGTTGGGAAACTGAGTTGGAAAACAGGTTTTATCACTCTCTTGGTTGGATGCCAAAATTTCGTAAAAAGTACACACGATTTGTTTTGCAACTTACTCTTGCGACAAGTCACAGAAGATAAATTATTTAGATAGATAATTGAAAAAATGACTTATCATCCCAAGTCAAAAAGGAAAAATCCCCAAGAGAATAAAATTTTTTTTTCTTCACTGATTTTTTTCTCTCTCCATCTGATGCATGTGCATGGAAAATAGTTTCTTGTAAAGCTTTTACTGATCAGGCATTGGATATGGAATTACAGGTTCTTTTCACTGGATCATTGCATCTTGTTGGAGATGTACTAAGGCTGTTAAAGAGATGAGTCAGTTGACACAAATTAAAAGGCTGCCCCAAAATTTGTTTGTCATTACATTCTTTCAGATATTGATTTTAGCCCTCGCATAACTTACGTTTGGCTAAACTAATAATGCTTGTTCAAGTTCAATCATTCATGATGGTTCGTTTTTTGAGCAAATTACTTGTTGTGTTATAATAATTATTTAAAACAACATTATTTGATTTATAGAATTTATTGATGGAACATTTGCTTAGAAATTCCAAACATTGTCTTTTAGCTTTTGTTATCATAACAGCTTTGTTCTGCTTCTGCATGGGGTGCATAAAAATGATGCAAAATTCAAGAGTATTGAATATGTTTAGTTAAAATGTATTATTTGGAAGCTGTATTGAATAAATGAGATCTGTAGATCTCACTCAAAAACTAGCAAACATGGAAATTGCAGGGAGATTAGAGACCTGCCAGCTATTGCTGTTATGAATTGCAGTACAATTTTGGAAGCTGGTAGGCGCTTATATAGATAATTATTAAACTATGCCTGACCTGTCTTAAATAAGATGTGGTTGATTGCTTTTTTTTTTTGCATGTGGCAGAGGAAAATTGGTATAATCTGCTAGCCCAATGATTCAAAGCATGACTTAAAAAAAATTCAGAGGGAAAAATAATTTAAGCAAGGCAAATGGCATTGGACAATCACATTATCTTAACAAACACAAATATATATTGTTATGACTTAACGTTCAATAATTTACTTAGGATAGAGATATAATGAGCAATGCGACAAAAGTAAATAAAAATAATTGAGGCAAAATTTAAGTGGTTCGGTGTAAGTCTATGTCCACGGACGAAGAAAAATAAAATTACTAATTTAAAAACAATTATAAAAATGAAGGAGAATAAAATCGCTAATTTAAAAACAATTACAAAAATTGAGATAAACACTCACAACCCTTAACCCAAAACTCAACAATATTTTTCTCTCTTACAATTATAATGACAATTTATATTGAAGACCAAAGTTGCCACACTTAAATAAGAGCCTAAAATACACACATCACCCTTAATTTCTCTCAACTCTCTCTAATTTTGGTGATGCATCAAATAAAGAGTTCAATGCCTATTTATAGGCAAATGCAACCGAAAGTTAGCCAATTTAATTTACTAAAATTGAGCTAATTTTGTTGACAAAAAAATGTGCCAATTTTGTAGACAAAATTGAGCCACTTTTATTGGCAAAATTGGTCAATATAAGATGGCTAAATATGATAAAATTTAAGACACATTTAATAAATCTCCACCTTGACTTGAATTTTCTTAATTCCATAATTAGTTGAATTTACTCCACCTTCTTCAATATGCCCCTAGGACCTTAAATTTGATAAACTCCAATCAAGTCCAAACATAATTTGAACTTGCTTACTGGAAGAGGCTTAGTCATCATATCAACAGGATTATTTGCAGTACCAATTTTCTTTACCAAAATATTACCTTGAGAGATTATGTCACGAACAAAATGATACCTTACATCAATGTGCTTTGTCCTTTCATGAAACATTTGATCTTTTGTTAAGTGAATAGCACTTTGGCTATCACAATGGACAATAGTCACATGCTGACTGGAGTTGAGCTCACCAAATAAATCTCTTAACCATATAGCCTCCTTTATAGCTTTAGCTACTGTCATATACTCTGCTTCAGTAGTAGAAAGCGCAACCGTAGACTGTAAAGTTGCTTTCCAACTGATAGCAGCATAACTAAGAGTAAATACATATCCTGTTATAGATTTTCTTTTATCAAGATCACCAGCATAGTTTGAATCAACAAAACCAATCACATTACTTTTACTTCTGCCAAACTGCAAACAATAATCTAAAGTGCCTCGTAGGTATCTTAAAATCCATTTCACTGCTTGCCAATGTTCCTTTCCAGGATTAGACATATATCTACTAACAAGACTAACTGCATGTGAAATATCAAGACGAGTGCAAACCATAGCATACATGTGCTACCGACAGCACTAGAGTAAGGTATGCGTGACATATACTCAATATCTTTTTCTAACTGTGGTGACATAGCAGCAGATAATCTAAAATGAGCGGCAAGTGGAATACTTACAGGTTTAGCGTCTTTCATGTCAAAACGCTTCAAAACTTTATCTATGAAACTCTTTTGAGTTAAACATAATAAACCTGCAGTTTTGTTTCTATGAATCTCCATGCCCAAAATTTTCTTAGCTGCTCCTAAATCTTTCATCTCAAATTCACCACTCAATTCTTCTTTTAGCTTGTTGATCTCGAACTTACTTTTGGCAGCAATAAACATATCATCAACATACAATAATAAATAAACAAACGAGCCATCTTTAAGACTTTTAAAATAAACACAACTATCATATTGGCTTCGAGAGTAGTTGTGTTGGATCATAAAAGAATCAAATCGCTTATACCACTGTCGAGGAGACTGTTTCAACCCATAAAGAGACTTCTTTAACAGATAAACATGGTCTTCTTTTCCTTCAACTTCAAACCCTTCAGGTTGTTGCATATAAATTTTCTCCTCGAGTTCACCATGTAGAAAAGCAGTTTTCACATCCAAGTGTTCTAGCTATAAATCGTACATTGCAACTAATGCAAGAGATGAATAGAGCTATGCTTAACAACAGGAGAAAAAATGTCATTGAAATCGACTCCACAAACTTGACTATAGCCTTTTGCAACCAACCGAGCTTTGTATCTGGTATCTTCAACACCGGGGATGCCTTCCTTCTTCTTAAAGACACATTTGCAACCAACTATTTTCTTATCCTTCGGTGGTCTAACCAAATCCCAAGTTTTATTCTTATGAAGAGATTCCACCTCTTCTTGCATCGTAACTAGCCATTTCTCCGAATCATCATAAGATATAGCTTCTGAATAAGTAAAAGGCTCACCAACACCGTTTGTTTCTTGTGCCACTGATATTGCAAGAGGAATATAGTCAGTATCTAGCAATCTGCTAGGGACTTTCCTTTGCCTTGTCGGTCTTTAACGTTCACTTTTTGATGATGCTTATGTCTGAATTAAAGTAGGTGACTGAACTAGGCTTGGTGGTGAAGAATTATTTTGTAATGGTTCACTCTCTACCTCAAGCTCCACCTTTTCTTCTGAACTCCTTGATTCTATATTTGCTGGAGTAGACTCCTTTCTCGGATTAAGTATTTCAGCTTCATTGAATATCACATCCCGACTGATGATTGACATTTTCTGATCAGGAAGCCATATCTTGTATCCCTTCACACCAGATGGATTATCAGTAAAGATACCCTTTTATGGATATGGGCTCTAATTTTCCATCATTAGTGTGGGCATACACCGGACAGCCGAATACTCTTAAATTGGAATAATCAGGAGAATTTCCAGACCATAACTCTTCTGGAGTCTTTAAACCGATAGCTGTCGATGGAGATCGATTCACCAAATAGCATGCAGTAGATGCTGCTTCTGCCCAAAAAACTTGAGATAAGCCAGAATTTGACAACATGCAACGGACTTTCTCTAACAGTGTTCTATTCATGCGTTCAGCAACACCATTCTGCTGTGAAGTTCCTCTAACTGTAAGATGTCTAACAATGCCTTCATTTTTACAAAATTTGTTGAACTCACCGTCGCAGAATTCCAATCCGTTGTCAGTACGAAGCCTTTTAATGCTTTTGCTTGTATGTTTTTCTACCAACGCCTTCCATTGCTTGAAGATGACAAACACATCGCTCTTGTGTTTTAGAAAATAAACTCATACCTTCCGAGAGAAATCATCGATGAAAGTGAGCATATAACGAGCACCACCTTTTGAAGAGACACGAGCAGGCCCCCATAGATCTGAATGGATATAATCAAAAGTACCTTTAGTGTTGTGAACAGCGGTATTGAAATTGACGCGCTTTTGTTTGCCAAAAATGCAATGTTCACAAAAGTCTAGCTTGGTTGTACTTTGGCCACAAAGAAGACCCTTTTTGCTTAAAATCTCCAAACCTCTTTCACTCATATGCCCCAGCCGCATATGCCATAATTTAGTGTTATCAGAATCTGATAAAGATGAAGTGACAGCAGCAGAACCAATTACAATAGAAGCTTGTAACTCGTACAACCTGCCGATCAGCTTACCCTTCATGATGGTAAGAGCACCCTTCACAATTTTCACAAAACCTTCATCTCCAATGAATTTGTAGCCATTTATCTCTAATGTACTTAAAGAGATAAGATTTTTTCGCATGTCTGGAACATGTCGAACTTCGGTTAAAGTTCTTACTACACCGTCAAACATTTTGAACTTAATTGTATCGATTCCAAGAACCTCCAAAGGATGATCATCGGCCATTAATACTACATCATTCACAGGATCATAAGTGGAGAACCACTCTTTGTTGATGCACATATGAAATGAAGCAGCGGAATCCAAGTACCACTTGTATTTGGATTTAGCTGCATTTGTTGTGACGGAAAGAACATCGCAACCGGCTACTTCTTCAACAACACTAGCTTCGGCATGCATATTTTGATCTTTCTCCCTTCTTTCTTGCTTGTTTTTCAATTTGAAGCAGTCCACCTTAATGTGCCATTTCTTCTTGCAGTAGTTACAAATTAAATTTTTGTATCTAGATTTTGATCTAGATCTATTTTTATTGTTGCTTACATAATCTCTATTAGTGGATCTTCCTCTGACAATAAGACCTTCTGCTGGGGTTTCAATTCTGGAAGAGAGTTCTTTGTCCATAAGCTCTTTTGAAAATAAAGCTGATTTGACATCTTCCAAAGTCAGGGAGACTTTATTGAAAATTATGGTATCTCTGAACTACTTATAGGATGAAGATAACGAACGCAGCAATATGAGAGCTTTGTCTTCCTCTTCATAATTGATATCCATATTTTCCAAATCCATCAAAATGGAACTAAAGTCATCAATATGAGACTTTAAAGGTGTGCCTTCTGCCATAGTGAGTATATGCAAACGGTGTTTTGCAACCAACTTATCTGTGAGGTTCTTTGTCATGTATAGTGATTCGAGCTTTGACCATAAATCTTTTGCAGTCTTTTCAGAACGAACTTCCCGCAGAACTTCATTTGACAAGCATAGTTGAATAGTAGTCAAAGCTTTTTCATCTAAATCAATTTTCTTATCTTTAGTCATTGTGGATGGCAGCCTCTCCAGGTTCAACGCCTTTTGCAAACCATTTTGCGTCAAAATTGCCCGCATCTTAACTTGCCATAAGGCAAAACTAGTATTGCGGTCAAATTTCTCAATATCGAATTTTGTCGTGGTTGCCATGATATCCACAAATAAATATTGAACGTAGTGGCTCTGATACCAATTTGTTATGACTTAACGTTCAATAATTTACTTAGGATAGAGATATAACGAGCAATGCGACAAAAATAAAAAAAATAATTGAGACACAAAATTTACGTGGTTCGGCGTAAACCTACGTCCACGGGCGAAGGAGAATAAAATCATTAATTTAAAAATAATTACAAAAATGGAGATAAACACTCACAACCCTTAACCCAAAACTCAACAATATTTTTCTCTCTTACAATTATAATGATAATTTATATTGAAGACCAAAGTTGCCACACTTAAATAAGAGCCTAAAATACACACATCACCCTTAATTTCTCTCAACTCTCTCTAATTTTGGTGATGCATCAAATGAAAAGTTCAATGCCTATTTATAGGCAAATGCAACCGAAAGTTAGCCAATTTAATTGACTAAAATTGAGCTAATTTTGTTGACAAAAAATGTGCCAATTTTGTAGACAAAATTGAACCACTTTTATTGACAAAATTGGTCAATATAAGATGGCTAAATATGATAAAATTCAAGGCACATTTAATATATATATATATACATATGTGTGTGTATATATATATATATATATATGTATATGTATATATAAGTGGATATAAAGGTTGTTTGATTCAAGATAATGGCGATCTTGCCAGGATCAAAATAAAGATGATTATCCACTTCTGGATGTTATGTTCCACTTGGTTATTATTTGCCACTTATTCCATTGTTGAACTTTAATTTATATTTTGATTATTGATAACTTCGATTTCTCTTTGATTCAGTCGCTATTTTGGATGATCCAAATGATGATTCATTGTAAAGCAAATAGTTTTGATTTGCTGTATTTTAGAGATTTCCTTAAAAATACTCTAAAAAATAAATCTATTTTTCAATTTTTAATTTTGAAAATACTCCTTTCAAAAATATATATATAGATATTGGGATGTTTTGCTCTAACTCCAAAATCGAAATTGAAATTGGAATAAAAATAGAATGGTATTAGAACAGAATGACTATAGAGAGAGAGAGAGAGAGAGAGAGAGAGAGAGAGAGAGAGAGAGAGAGCAAGATGCTTTCTGAAATGATTTTTTAGCTGGTTGAGCTTTTTTTTTTTTCTTTTTCTTTTTCTAAGGCATGGAACTATAAGTTGAACCAATTCTAAACACAATATTAAAAGTAGATGAAACAAGAGAGTGAAGGATAACTAACCTTTATATATTAGCTTGCGATGCATGAGTTAGTTTGTTTTGCAAAGTAGATATCAGTTGTTACAATTAGAGAAGAGGATGAAATTGTATAAATAATATAAGAAATTGAATTAAAAAAGACCATATGGGATTCTAAGATTAAAAAAAAAATGAATTGATTGACACGAACAAAATGAACAGATTTACATAAAAACAAAATGAATTGATTTAATTAATAAAAATAAAATATACATAATCAAAAAATATAAATAATTAAGGGGGTTGAGGGCCTAGCCTAGTTTGTTAGTGCGCTGTGATGTGTCCAGTTGATCATGAGTTCGATTTTACAGATGAACGAAGAGAATAATATTTTTAAAATTTTTTATTCCAATTAAAAATCAAAATTAATTAGTGAGGAGTGATTTCTTTGGCCGGGTAATGAAATTTTCATTATATATCTATTTTATTTAACTAAATAGTAGGAACCCAAACCAATCATTATCCTAGTATATAACTTTATATTAAAAGTATATCTCGCTCTAAGAGATATACTTTAATTAGTATATGACATAATATTTAGAAAAAGAAATTAAAAAAGTGACCTATGATGTAATTTTTCTTAAATTATAAAACTATTATCCTTTTATGGGAGAGTAGAATCTACCAATAAATAACATAATAAATCTCAAATCTCTTTATTTCTACCACATATAGCTCTTAATTAATACTAAAATTTTGTACATTAATTATATTTAAATTTACACTGACCAAATTAATTTACACCGACCAAAACCCTCAAATGTCACAATCATTAATAAGTTTCTTTTTTTTTCTTTTTTAATTAAGATGGATACTTAGTATTTATATTATTTTTTGCTATAGTATCTTTATAAAAGTTTGAATGAAAAAATATATATTGTTTTTGAAGGAGAATGAAAATGTTTCTGTCACCTAAAAAAATAAATTATTTAAGAAAAATGAAATTTACCACATTAGGCATGTAGTTCCACGTATCAAGAAAAAACATTTGATAAGAAGTTATTTGTTGGATGATAATGTACTTTAATACTAAATTCTTGTTTAATGGTACTAAAATTATTAGCAAACTTGAGTCGAGAAGTCTAATTTAAAAAATCGTGCCCCAATTTTTTATTAAAAACTAGTAATTAGACCTCGTAATATGTCAATGTGATTTTTTTTAATTAATCATGAATATAATTAAATTTGGCATCCATATTTTTTTTATCATAGTAGTTAATAGATTAAATTAATAAAATAAAGACTATTACATAAAAATATAGATTAACAAATAATTAAAAAATTAAAAAAATAATTCTACTTTATAATTTATAATAAACTTATTATAAATTAAATATAATAAATTAGAATATAAAATTATTGCACTCCTTTGGTAAAAATAGAATAAACCATTGCTGCCATAAAAAAAAGTAAAAGAAAAAAAACTGTAAATATTTTCTTTTAATTTAAACTAAATATTATTGTATATATAATATTTTGAGCTGAAAAACTTTTATTTAGATGTCTATATGTATAATAAAAAAATTATCGACTTTTAAAATTCTCATGCGTTAATTATTAATATTTTGATTAATAACATTTGTGAAATAATAATAAATAATATTTAATTATTTATTATCTTTTTAAATTTTAATTTATCTTTTTAAATCTTTGACTTTTTAAATTTTAATTTTTATAATAGTAAATTGTAAAATTTTATAATTTATATATTTTTTATTTGTTTACATGACAGATGACAAATCCTCTATTTTCCTTAATTTTTATATATAGATATAGATATTTCTGTTATCTCACAATGTAAAGATATACGAATTGAGGAGAAAATAATTATTTTTATTAAAGACTCTTTATCTAAAATAGAGTGCCTAAAAATAGTCAGAAGATGAGATAAAAAATAAAGTATGTCAAAGCTGCATAAAACTTATACAAGAGATCCAACAATCAAAAGGCACATTTTTCAATTGAAAAAAAAAAGAAATTAAAAACCTAATGAAAATAGGAAGAAAAATATGGATATTATTATTATATAAATTATATAATATATAATTAATTTATTAGAAAAATTAAAAGTAATTGTTTAAATTGTTTAAATAGAATATAAATTAATTATTATTATAAATAAATTATTAATCAAATGAATTATTTAAATAAATTATTATATATAATTAATTTATTATGAATATCAAAAGTCATATATTTTATTATTAAATTTTTAAACTTCTAAAAATATATAAATTAATTATTATTATCAATAAATTATGTAATTTATAATTAATTTATTATAAAGATTAAGAATCATATTTTTTAAATTTTTTAAATTTTTAAAAATTATATAAATCAATCAATATTATTAAATTATATTAATGTATAATTAATTTATAGTAGATTAAAAGTTATAAATATAATTTATAAATTACTATTTATTAATTATTATTAAATTATTAAAATTATATAAAAATAATTAAAAAAAGAGAAATAACAATTTTCTAAAAGTGATGTTGTAAAAGTCTCAAAATAATTTTTATTCCTTAGGTTTTATATATAGATATAGATAAAAATGTTATTTTATTTGGTTCATATACTAGTTTCTTTTAAATATTTTGAAAATAATATTATACATTTATTTAACAAAGAATTCTTTTTTAGCATGGGATGGAAAAATTTAATGTTGGTGAAATTTGAATTTTAGGGAGCATTTGGTTAGGGACAAAAATAAATTATTCTCATTAATGCTGTTTATTGGATAAAATAGATGTGATAATATTTCATTATTCTAAGAAAAAAAAATGAGTAATTCACCACTGTTCGTTTGCTAATCAGTTTTGATTTTTAATTAAAATTAAAAAAAAAATAAAGAATACTAATTTTTAAGCAAATGAAATTAAAGTTCATTTTTTATTTTTAGAATAAAATATATTATTAATTTATTTTTTCTAATTATGAATTTCCTAAATTTTTTAAATTGAATAAAGTGATGTTTTCTTAATAAAATTAAATTAGATTTAAAAATAATAATATTTTCCCATCATTTTTTTCTAATTACAATACCTTTGTATTTTTAAATAAATAAATTTATTTTTCTTAATTTAATTTAATTTAATTTTTTTATTTTTAAAATTAAATGTAATAATTTTTTATTTTATTTTTTCTAACCATACTATCTCTAATTTTTAAATAAAATAAATTTGCCTTTTTATATAATTAAACTATTTTTTTATGAGAACTTAAATAAATTAAAAGATGATATATTTTAATTATTTATTATGATTTTTTCAATAATATTTGATTTGTTAAAATAAAAATATTTCACATAGCTATTAATTTTGAACATAATCTTGTTGTAGTATGATAAGGTGGATATATGTTATTATTTTAATTGAAAATTTTGAATTAATTACATTTTTTTATTTTTAAATATATATGTTATGTAGAATGAAAAAAGCCTAAAATATATTGATTAATAAAATAAATAGCCTTCCAAATCCTACAAAACATTTCATAAAAAAATTTACCATCCAAAGAATATAATAATTAAAAAAATTAGCTTAGAACTATTGATAAATACATTTTAAAATATTAAACTTTTAAAAACTTTATAATTGTTATAAAATATATGGATGATTACTTAATTAGATTCTTATTGGAATAATGATTAATATTATTCTATTTAGATTATGATTAATTTTATAATTTTTGTTATTATCAATAGTCTACTCATACTACTATATATACCTTATTATAGATAGTGTATTATATACAATTCGTAATAAAGAGATTTACCATATTACGCTTTTTCTATTTATTTTTTTTATATTTATAATACATTATCAGCACGATAGTTTTTACAAGTTATAATAGTGAAGTGAGAAAGATCTAATTTTTTAAATTTATAAAAGAATTTTATTCTATTTCTCAAGTGAAGGCACGTTTCTGCAAATAACTTACTTTATATTCTCATTATTTTCTATATGGAGAATTTTATTGTATTTATGGACTTGATTAAAATTATGTCATATACATACCTATAGTTTATATGATTAATTGCATGTATTTTAGATTAATCATATTTCAACAAGTGGAAGCTACTTCATTATAGATTTTTTGAAAATTTTATAATTAAAAATTAAGATTCTAATGATTTATCTTATTGGATGATTGATTTTTATTTTATGTTAATTATGTTCATTGTTTTTTAAAAAAAAGGAATATACATATTTTACAAGTGTCACCGCATGTTATCTTGGCTATGAATCCATTTTTAATATGACATGCAAATATTGCAGTATTTAAAAAATATAACAGTTGCCATGAATTTATTTATTTATTTTTATAAGCATGAATCCATTGTATATATTTTGGCCAAAGTCCTTCATTTAATATTTTTGCCAACTTTGGCCATTTGGTTTTATTGGCCATGTTTAAGGTTTGCAATTTTGAAGGGGGAAAAATATATACAGTACTGTGAATACTCGAATTTTGAGACTCGGAAAGCCGATTTTTTCAAACTGCAAACGACCGAGCCGGACCAGAGGTCCACGGTAAAGTTCACTGAAAATATGTCTTCATGGTACTTAAAATGTCCGGAGCGACGCAAGGATCACGGATATGGTCCCGAAATATTTTTTGGAGGCCTGTAGCTTCCGAAAAATCAGTTTGAGCGAAAATCGCGCGACCCGATGTGCTATTTTGGCGGCTGAACCGCCGTGAGCAGCGGTCCAACCGCCGTCTGCGCACTGCGGTCCAACCGCCGTACACAGTGCACGGCGGTCCAACAGCCGCGCACGGCGGTTCGACAGCCGGATTTTTCTTCCGGCGGTCCGATCGCCATCCGGGTCCGTTTTTTGTCTATAAGAAGCCTCCAAATCTTCAGAAAAAGGGGTTGGCTGTTTGGATTCCGGGCCTCGTGCTGACGAACTCCTATCTTTCTATACGCCTAAGCGCTTCAGTTCTACTTTTCTTTGCATAAATTTAACATTGTGCTGCAGGAATCAAGAATCATAATCCAAGGTCCAAGAAAACAAGATCTGGAATTTCGAAGTGGAAAAATCTTAAGCAAGGTAATATCCTAATTCATCATTTGTCAGTTCAAGCATGTCATAAGCATTGCACCTTCTTCTTAATTTCTTTTTTGGTCAAAGACCTAATCCTTTTAGGTCTAAGGCCTAATTAACTAATCAATGAATATTTCGGCATTAAGCCATGAATCAATCAATCTTGTTGGTCAAAGACCTAATCCTTTTAGGTCTTAGGCTTAATTAACTAATCAATCAACATTTCGGCATTAAGCCATGAATCAATCAATCTTGTTGGTCAAAGACCTAATCTCTTTTGGCATGAAGCCCATCACAATTAAAATCAACTTTTTGGCACGGAGCCTAAATTGCATTTTTTTGGTACCAAGTACCCAAATTTCAGCAAAATTAGCACTAAGTGCTCAAAATCTCACAATTTTGGCAAAAAGCCCGACAATGCACGAAGCATACACACACACATGCATAATGCATAATTGCCTTTAAATAGGCTTTTCCGAACTAAATGGGCTTTGATCTCTCATAAAAACGAGAGTATGTAGGCATATTTGGGATTCACCCCAAATAGCAAGTCCACAATTTACTAACAATCTGCTTGTCTTCTTTTCTTTGTCTCTTTTGGGTTTATTTCTTTTGGCAAGTTAATCAAATACATGACATAGTTCCCGAATCCTCCTTGGGTTCGTAGATTAGAAACCTTTACATTGGATGCATTAATTGGAGTCAAATAAGGGTTTTCTTAGTTTTTCCCTTTGAACAGAAAAAACTGAGTGGCGACTCCTAACAACAAGTGAACTTTCATCCGAATCCTTTTCGGGTGGAAACCGAGGTTCACAAGTACAACACCACCATATTTTTTAACCTTTTTTTTTGCCATTTATTTCTTCTTTGTTCGTGGTCAAAATATCAAGACATTAAAGGTGAGTACAAGTTTGTATACTATGACATATTATTAAGTTCATTTATGGCATAATTGTAAATTTAAATTTAATAGTTTTCATATTTATGGTTATATATCTAATAAAATAAAATAAAAAGATATAAAAATTATGAGTAAATATTTTGGTAAAGTTAATAAATAAATTGATATTTACTATAATTTTATATGATTATTTGTAATTTTAGAGTTATAATATTTAAACTCTAATTATAATTTTTAGTTTTTATTTATTTGATTGCTCTGCAATCTATTAAATTTATAATTCTTATTTAAATTTGGTTATTTATAAGGTTAAATCTTATAAAACTTGAATTTATCATCCTTGATATTTTCTCAAGAAATTATACGTTATGGGTATAACAACGAGATTCACCTCAATATTGTCAATCTTAGAGATGTTATAAAAATGAAATCAAGCATCCTCTCAGGATTACTTAAAAGTAATTATTTTCTTTTTGATTAAATTAAAAATTGATTATCTTATTATTAAGAATTTATTACAGTCTTTTAGGAAAATATTAAATTTTTTATGCCTCGAATGCGCTCATACAGTAATAATATTCAGGGCTTAGATTCATAAAATATTTTAAATTAATTTTTTATTTACCTATAACTAAATAAAATTTTTAAATTTTGATGAAAAATCATCAAACTTCTCCATTTAATTTAACATCATTTCTTAAAGTGAATGTGATAATTTTTTAAAATTATAGACGAGATCTTGATAAAAGGGTGATAGTGAAAAAAATATTTTTCTATCAATTATGAAAGCAAAAGTACTAAAAAGATATATATTAACACAACTCTTATAATTCTTCATGTTTAGAAAATATTTGTTATAGTTAACATTAGTAGAAATTAATTTTAATATGATATCTGGTTCTACAAACATGATTAAATACTTCAGAATGATCCACCTTATATTCTAAATTTGATCAAAATAATATATAAATGATGTATTATATTCAAGTAGATCATGAAGAAATCTACTAAGTTTTAAAGAATACTTCGCAATGGATATCTTATTGAAATAAAGTGAGAGGGATAT
Organism: Garcia nutans; assembly: GCA_947685225.1. NCBI lineage: Eukaryota > Viridiplantae > Streptophyta > Magnoliopsida > Malpighiales > Euphorbiaceae > Garcia > Garcia nutans. Next base: position 4,236,032 of record CANTUV010000024.1, on the reverse strand, counting down.
TAAATTTTTATGTGTTAACTCTACAAATTTGAACCATAAGTTCATATATTGTGCATAAATCCCAAAATTTTTATACTTTCTTATGATTGTATTGGTCATCCATGTTCAAATATGATGCGACGTATTATTGAGAATATAAATGGATATCCACTGAAAAATAAAAAAAATATTATGTCTGATAATTACTTTTTTACTTTTTGTACTCAAGGTAAATTAATTATGGGGTCTTTAGCATCTAAATTGCATTTATAGTCTCCAGAATTTCTATAAAAAATATATAGAAAAATTTGTGGCTCTATCCATCAATCTTGTGGACCATTTAGATATTTTATGATTTTAATTGATTTTTTAACTTAATGGTCACATATTTGTCTGTTGTCAACTCGTAATACTACTTTTACTAAATTTCTTGTTCAAATTAAAAGTTAAGATTAATATTTTTTGATTATCATATCAAAATAATTTATCTAGATAATGCATATGAGTTCACTTGAAATATATTTTATGATTATATTATCATTGAATATTTTATTGCATATATTCATACTTAATATGGTTTAGCTAAATTATTATTTATTAAGATTTTATGATCAGTTATTATTCTTATGCTCATGAAATTAAAACTTTTTATATATGCTTGAATACATGTTTGGATATATGTTATTGTTTATGTCACACTGTTAATTTGTATTTGATTGTCTACACATTACAAGTTTTTCATTTTATAACTTGTATTTATCTGATATAATATATCTTATTTAGAATTTGTGATATTAAAATTTTTTGTTGAGGTGTATAAGTTCTTACTGCATCCCCTCAAAGAAATAAAATGGATTACCACCATTATCTTGATATCTATGTAGGTTTTGATTGTCTACATTAGGTATTATAGACATTTAATAATACATTTTTTAGAGTAAAATTTTAAGTGAGTTAGTTTTTTTACCATTAGGGAAAGATAAAAGTAAATGGTCAAAAGTACAAAAGATTAGTTGAAATACACCGACTTTGTCCAATCTTGATACACGCACAAATCAATGTGAACTTGAAATTCAAAAACTAATTTATTTGCAGAATATTGCAAATCAGTTACTAGATATCTTTACAGATACTCAGAAGATGTCTAAATCATATGTGCTAACTGTTAATACTCATGCTCGATTGATTGTCCCTGCAGAACATCCTATTAATATGACAACCAATAAATCTAATATACACTTAAAATGTGGTAGACCATTTAGTTTAAATTATTATTCTTTGAAAGAAAGAAAAATGAATAATTTTAAAATGATACTTCTGAAGAGGTCAAAAATAACATAAATCAACAACCCATATTTCTTGAGAAGTAACTCCAGAAGTAGTTTCGGTATCGAAAAATTATGAGATCTCATTAAAATTTAAAAAATTTATGAAAAAGAGATGAAATTATTATTGATAATATGTTTGCATATGTTGCTGTTGAAATTATCAAAAATGTGTTTGAGCCTAAAAATATTTAAATTTATCGACATCGAAGTGATTTGCTAAAATTAAGAGTACTTAAGGCTAAGCTAGATTCATTTCCTAAACATATAATATTTAGACTAGTTGTCTAGATTTCAGAAGATGTTAGACCCATGGAGTATTGTATGTAAAGAAATAAATCAAATGGGATTATAAAAAAGAGCACATTTCCTCTATTATGAATGCAATTACTTTTAATATCAGTTTGACAACTCCTGAAGGGCTCAACATATATCATGACAACTTGCTCATATGACTTGGTAAGAGAAATGAGTTAAATAAAATTTTAAAATATAAGACATAACTTGTGGCACAAGAATTCTCACAAAGTCCTTGTATAGATTATGATGAAATATACTCTTCCGTCATAAATGTTATTACTTTCGTATATTTTTTTTATCTATTTGGTAGCCTTTGAAAGACTCAATATATATTTGATGGATATTGTGATATTTTACTTACATGGTTCATTAGATAATGCCATATATATGAAAATTTCTAAATGATTTAAGATGTATGAAGCATTAAGATGCCTGAAGCATATAATACTTTGAAAAATATATTAAGATGTCTGAAGCAATTTAGGCGAATGTGGTATAATTGCCTATTTAAATATTTAGAGAAATGAATATAAAAATAATTTTATTTGACCACATATTTTTATCTGGAATATAAATTCATAATTTATCATAGTTGCAGTTTATGTTAATGATTTAAATATAGTAAAAACTCCAAAAGAGATTCCAATTACTGCAGACTATTTAAAAAAAGAATTTGAAATGAAGAATTTTGAAAAAAATAAAATTTTATCTTAGATTTCAAGTTGAGTATCTGTCAAATAAAATTATTGTCTATCAAGCATGATATGTCGAAATATCTTAAAATAATTTTATATGGATTAATCTTATCCATTAAGTACTCTAATAGTTATTCATTCTCTTGATGTAAAAAGAAATCATTTTCTCCACATAAAGATAATAAAAAGATTCTTGGTCATGAAGTACTATATCTTAGTAAAATAGGGGCGCTCTTATATTTTGCTAATAACACAAAATCAAATATTACTTTTGCAGTTAACTTGCTTATAAGATTTAGTTTTGCATCAACTAGAAGACATCAGAATTGAGTGAAATATGTTCTTCGCTACCTATATGGTATATTCGATATGAGTTTATTTTTTATTTTTTGAAATGAATAAAGTCTGAATTGACTAGATATGCTAATGCTGGATATCTTTCTAATTCTCATGAAGCTCGATCTCAAACAGGTTATGTCTTCACATATCACAATACTGTTATTTCATATCAATCTGTGAAGCAAACAATCACTGCTATTTCATTAAATCATTCAGAGTTATTAGCTATTTATGAAAATAATCATGAATTTGTATGGTTGAGAAGTATGAGTGAACATATTAGAGGAGTGTGTGGATTACTTATAGAAAGCAATAAACTGACAATATTATATGAAGATAATACAATGTGTATTGCGCTAATCAAGGGATGCTACATACAGCGGCGGAACCAGAACAAAGACGAAGGGGTGGTAAAATTTTCAAGCAAAAGAAATTACGGACGAATTTATATTCAATTTTATTTTTATATTAAATAATTAAATGATGAAATTTTTATTATTTTTATTTCAATATATAAATACTATAAATTATATAAATATAAAATTAATTATAGTTTTATATTATATAAATATAAGTATATTAATTATATATGTATATAAATACATACTTTTTTATAAATATATATATATATATGTATGTACATAGGAGCCAGGGGGGCAATAGACCCCATGCCCCCCCCCCCCCCCCCCCCCCCCCTTGTTTCCGTCCCTGGCTACATAAAAGGTGATAAAACTAAATATATATCTCCAAAGTTCTTCTACACTCATGAAATTCCGAAGGAAAGAAAAGTCGATATTTAGAAAGTTCGTTTAAGTGACAATCCAATATATTTGTTCACAGAGTCACTTTCGACATCAATTTTCAAAAAGTATATATACAATATTGGAATGCGTTCACTTAAAGATATATCTTAGTTAGTTATATTTTTGAGAAAAAGTTACCTATGAATACTATATTCTTTTTCCTTCGCTAATCTTTTATCCCACTGAATTTTTCTTAGCAATATTTTAAAGAAACATGTTTATAGGGATAGTCATCCAAAGAAAAAATATTAAGAAATATATGGATGATTACTTAATTAGATTCTGATTAGAATTATGATTAACATTATCATATTCAGATTATGATTAACTTCATAATTTTTAATTTTATTAAAAGTCTACTTACACTACTATATATACCCTATTATGGATAGTAGTATATTATATACAATTCATAATAAAGAGATTTATCATATTATTCTTTCTCTATCTATTTTTTTATATTTATAACAATAATTTAAATTTTGATTAGTTGTATTTTTGAATATTTAAATTTTTTTAAAATATTTAAAATATAATTTATAATTTTATTAAAAACTGCTAATATTTTTAATTAAAGTTGAAAAGATAATTATTCAAAAAAAAAAACCAATAAAGTAAAATGGAAGCATTATAATTATATATGCAAGTTAGAATGGAAATTAAATCAAATAAAAATAAGTACCTTACAAAGTTAAATTCCAATCATAAAATTTAAAAAAACATTCCATATATATTCATATTTACATGCCCCTTTTTCATACTTACAATGAATATCTATTAAACTTTTTTTAATTAATAAGCAAGTAATTTTCCCAGATGCATAAAACACCTAAATAATTAACTATTGTAAATCATACTATAAATTAAAATTTCGTAAATTTTTATAAATTCAATTTTTTATCTTAATTTATAAAAAAATTAATAATTAAAAAATCCAAATATTAAAAAACCTTTTATTTTTGAAAATCTGTGATAAAAAATAATTATTATTTTAAGATCTTCCCGTCGTTGTTCAGTGTCTAATAAAAATAATAAAAACAAATGGGTCTATTCACAACAGAAAATTTAAATAAGAATTAAAAAATTATAATAAATAATTAAAAAAATCCACCTGAACGACGGCAATAACTACACCTAACGACAAAACGGCTCCTCTGTATTATTCGTTCAGAGGCTCTTTCAGCCATTTTCAGTTTCAACTTCTCTCTCTAAATCTATACATATTCACATTTCTATATAAATAAATTTACATATATGCTTCATTCTCTCTTTGCTTCTTCCAATCTCTCATGGCGGGTTCAAGACCCTCCTACTCTGTTTCTTCTCACTCTTCTTCTTCGTCTCAAACCTTCACTTCTCGTGTCTTATTGCTCCTCACTCTCTTTCCCTTAGCTCTTGCTGCTTTCGCTTTTGTTCTTCAATGGCGTGGCGGATTAACCGACCCTGTTTCTCGCTGGTCGCTGGACCACCATCAGTTTCCCGGAATGGAATCAGTTTCTTCCTCTGACTCTTCTTCTACATCAAGGAGAAAGGATTCTGGTTGTACGGATGTTCTGGGTCGGAGCCATAACCCAGCGTTTCCTTATTATAGGAATTGGAAATTTGATTTCGGGTCCGATCTGAAGCCCAGGGTGAGTTTTTGGTATATGGGTTCTTCGTAACTGTTTCAGATTGATCTTTGATAATTGATGGGTTATGTTGCATTGCATATAGTACTTGTTTACGTTAAATTTCGTTTTGTTAATTGGTTTTTTGGATTCGGATTAGGATCCAGTATCTATACATGCTTTGTAGATGATAATTAATTAATAAATTCATATTCTTATTATCAGATGATACTATAAATTGCATTTTGATAATTAGCCACCACTAATTTTGAAATTAAGTTTTAATGGCCTTATTTAAACAATAATTGAAGCGAAATGACCAATGGCCATTTTCCTTTTGTTTTGTTTAGCTAGCGTCACCTTTTGTTCATTTGTTCTAAAATTGTTTTATTTTATTTTTTCTATTATATATCACCCTGATTTCCGAGTCAGAATGTTCTCCATTTGTTCCATTTTGCGTAGTCTACTGTATCCGTTTTTACAATTATTTCAACAGCTTGGTTGGTAGTTTATAAATTTATTTATTGTCTTATTTTAATATACTGAATATGAATTTTAATAGATTTTGCATATACACTTATGGTAAATAAATTTGTACATTTCTTTTCTGTTTGTTGTGATTTTTCTCATTTGTTTTTTCTTTCAATGCATTGGCCAATTAATCGGATTTCTCTGTGTTTCATTTGAACTTTTTACTGCTTAGCATAGTATTATCCATTTACATGCTTTTAGAAAAATGAAAATTTCAGAATTATGACCCTTTTCTGCAATTTTGCTGCATTCCAGATAAGTATAATTACAAGCACTTCTGCAGGCTTAGAACAGACTTTGCCATGGATATTTTATCACAAGGTGATTGGAGTTTCAACCTTTTTTCTCTTTGTGGAAGGGAAAGCTGCCTCTCCGAAAGTATCTAAAGTTCTGGAATCAATTCTAGTGAGTCTAAATCTCCTGTTCTCTGTTTCTGTTGTTCTGAAATCTGATTACTTGGTTATACTTTTCCTCTGTTGCATGTTTCAACATGGTTGTTTTGCTTTTTTGTTTATGTCTTGTGAATCTACTGTTGTCATGAAATATTTGTCTTTTCAGGGTGTGAAAGTTATATACAGAACAAGAGAACTAGAGGAACAGCAAACTAGAAGGTTAGTGCGCTTTATTCTCAGGTGTTATTATTCAATGAAGCTTAACTGAAAGTGTGTTGGTTCAAATTTGTCTCTTGATATACAAATTATTCATGAATTAGAAAATCTTGTTGTGCAAAGATAAAACTCTTCTATTCTTGTGAAATTCAAAAACTTAATCAGAACTTTTAACTGGTTCCTTAGTCCTTACTGACTTTAGCATAAGAATTTTGTGATAGATGTATTCTCTCAGGTCATATACTTCGCCGTCGTTTTATTTGTCACATATCTGAGGTAGAAGGATATAATTAACAATTGTTTAGTTCTATTTGTCAAGGATTGTTATCAGTTCCTTACGATCTCCCCTTGGTTATATTTTCAACTGGAGAGCTTGTGAAAATATCAGCCATTAGACTGTGGAAAACAATATCCATTGCACAAGCATTGGAGTGCTGACTGAATATTGGTGATCCTTGTGAATCCTAAAATTATAATGATAACAGTTGTATGCTTTTGATATCCAAAATGTTCATTTGTGTTGCCATAGATACATGTGCTCTTGTAGAATGAAATGAAGATTATCAGTATGTTTTTATATGATAAACTTGAAATTTTTTATTCTTTGGTTCAAGTTATCTACTTTATGAATATGACTAAATGTTTTTAATTTTTATGTTAATGTTCTCTTTTTTTTTTTTTTTTTTTTTGTTATCAGCCGGATATGGAATGAGACTTGGCTTGCAAGCTTCTTTTATAAACCATGTAATTATGAGTTATTTGTCAAGCAATCCCTTAACATGGAAATGGCTATTGTCATGGCAAGGGTATGGTTTTTACATTCTCATATACAGCATTAACCTTCTGTTAATGATACTGTAATGACAACATTATCTATTTGTTCAACTGAACTGTAGGAGGCTGGTATGGATTGGATTATCCATCTTGATACTGATGAGCTAATACACCCGGCGGGGACACATGAATATTCTTTGAGACAATTGCTTTCAGATGTTCCTGGAAACGTTGATATGGCTATCTTTCCAAATTATGCAAGTAGAACTGCTTCTATTAAGATTTAGAGGATTCCTTCAATATTTTAAATGTGATACCCGTGTTGTGCTGTCCAATATTTATGCTGATCCTGCTGTATGTTAATTGGTTTCTTTCTCTTCTTATTTAATGAAAGCATTATTTGTTTCAGGAGAGTAGTGTTGAACGAGATAATATTAGGGAGCCTTTTAGTGAGGTATAAGTTCTTCCCCCCTCAACAGTCACTAATTCAAATTACATATAACTTGTGTGATTTCAAGTTGAGGAACATTAGATTTGCTACTTTGAAACTTCCAAGTTTTCATTTTTATGCTTGTTAAGGCTTCTCCAAGTCCTAAAATTGTCTTAGATAAACATCTAACTACATAGTGTTTTGGAGATCTATGCAAATGCTATTCCTAAAAATAAATAAAATAAAGTTTTGATGAGGCCTTGTTAATTTGGTTTGCACTTTGACACATTATGTTATGTTATTTGGTTAGGAGCTTAGTAGATCCCATGAAACTTGTTAATATTCATGCAAATGGACCTTTTAAAATTTGTTTTTCATTTTCCATAAATCCCAAATCTTTTCTTTGTTGTTCACTTTAGGTCTCAATGTTCAAGAAGAACTATGACCATCTTCCTAAAGATGTATACTTTGGCAATTACAAGGAGGCAACTCGCGGTAATCCAAATTATTTCCTTACATATGGAAATGGAAAGTCAGCTGCTCGAATTCAAGATCATCTTTGTCCTAATGGTGCACATAGATGGCACAATTATATGAAGACTCCAAAGTATAGTCATTCTATTTAAAATCCTAGTAATTTTGTGTGGATTCCTCCTTTTCTATCTATATGTGGTTTGAGTAAAGATGTATCATTATGGGGGAAGATGATTAGGACTCTAATTGAGGTGGACACCCCCTTGTGGATCCCCTCAGATGGGTACTGCCCCATTGTGAGTAGGAGAGTGGGTGCTCCTGTCCTGCCCAATAATTTCTTCTTTGTCTGTATATGTACATTAGCCCATACATGGATTTGCAATTAGTTGAATAAATTTTGTAGAATATGTTTTATTACATGCAATTATGTGCCTGTAAAGGTCATAATCAATTATTTGTTACATGGATTGCTCTATCTATCTACATTTTTTGTATCTTGAATCAAGAAGCTTTTAAACTTGTGCTTAAAGCGAGTGCATAATTCCTTCCATTGTGAACTTTGCCAGTGAGATCAAATTGGATGAGACTGCTGTTCTGCATTACACATACCCTAAGTTTTCTGATTTGACTTCAAGACGTGATCGGTGTGGTTGCAAGCCTACAAAGGATGATGTCAAAAGATGCTTTATGTTGGAATTTGACAGAGCTGTAAGTTCTCATGCACATGCTACGTTTTATTCTGTTGATTTTTCTCTCTTTTCTAGTTGAAAAAGTGCTTGTTCAGTTTCCTGCATTCCAGATTTCTACTTCTTCTATTTTTCTTATTTTTTCTTGTATTTGCCCATGAAAACAACTTCTTATTCTTCCATTATAGGATTTGGGTCAGCAATCAAGAATAAGATGAATTTGGAGTGGTTTTTTTAATTTTTGTTTGTTATTTTATTTTTTCTTATTCAATGCAATAATCTTACTAACTCCGCCTGCGAGTATCGTAGCCGGTCCCAAGCCCGGATAAAGGAGGAGGGTTGCGGTAGGTTGGCGGCCAGTGTAAAAATTTTGCCAAACTTTTTATGGATTCTCAAAGCTATCATTATACCGTTGGGACGTGCTCACCTAGACACGCGCTACATCGGCACCCGGGTGTAGTGTTAAATGAGCAAGGGGTTCCATCACATCGACGCCTGGGTGTAGTGGAGTATGAGCAAAGGTTCCTATGCCATGGACGGGTATGGGTAAAGAAGTTAGTCCCGCCATATCAGCGCCCGGATGTGGTGTCAGACAGAAAAGGGCTACCGCATTATGGACGAATGCGGCTAAAGAAGCAAGTCCAAGGGAGCCGATTAAGATTAGGTAGTTGGAATATTGGCACTCTGACTGGGAAGTCCATAGAGCTTGTGGATACTTTGAAAAGAAGGAAGGTTAGTATTGCTTGTTTACAGGAAACCAGGTGGAAGGGAAATAAAGCAAAAGAGATTGGTAACTCAGGATATAAGCTGTGGTATTGTGGCTTGGATAACAATAGGAATGGTGTGGGCATTATTATTGAGCCTACGCTTAAAGACAAGGTGGTGGACTTGTGGACAAAAATGGAAGGTGGCATTAAGAAAGCAGGTAGTAAATTGCTTGGGATCTCTAAAGGGGCAGGGCCTCGACCGCACGATGCATGGTGGTGGGATGAGGAGGTTCAAAAGGCTATTAAGGCTAAGAGGGAATGGTATAAAAAGTTACCGAATGCGGTTAATAGCGAGGCCTTTGAAGAATATAAGAGGGCTAAGAAAGAGGCAAAGAAGGCTGTTAGTGTAGCTCGTGGCAGAGCCTTAGAAGGGATTTATCAAAAGTTAAGTACTAAAGAGGGAGAAATGGGCATTTATAAGATTGCAAGGACGAGAGAAAGGAAAAGCAGAGATTTAAGCCAAGTCAAATGTATAAAGGACGAAGATCAACGGGTGTTGACAGGAGATGTTGAGATTAAGGAGAGGTGGAAGGCTTATTTTGAGCAGTTATTCAACCCTGAATATGAACAAGATTTTCAAGGTCTTCATGCAACAAATGGTTATATCAGCTGGTCTAAGAGGATCTTGCATAGTGAAGTAAGAGAAGCCTTGAAGTATATGAGAGTTGGTAAAGCTTGTGGCCCGGATGATATTCCTATAGAGGTTTGGAAGAACCTTGGAGAGGTAGGAGTTGCCTGGTTAACTAAACTCTTTAATGCTATTGTGAAAGGACGTAAGATGCCGAATGCCTGGAGGAAGAGTATCCTGGTACCCATATATAAAAATAAGGGAGACATTCAATGCTGTACAAATTATCGGGGTATCAAACTTATGAGCCATACTATGAAATTATGGGAAAGGATTATTGAACACAGATTGAGGAAGCTTACAAGAGTTTCGGAGAATCAGTTTGGGTTTATGCCAGGGAGATCTACCATGGAGGCTATTTCTCTTCTAAGAAGACTAATGGAATTGTATCAAGAGAAGAAGAAAGATCTCCACATGGTATTTATTGACTTGAAGAAAGCCTATGATAGGGTACCAAGAGAAGTGTTATGGTGGGTTTTGAAGAGAAAAGGAGTCAGCGGCAAATATATCAACATCATCAAGGTCATGTATGAGAATGCATCCACTAGTGTGAAAATACCTGGTGGAGACACTGAGGCTTTCCCCATTACTACCGGATTGCATCAAGGTTCGGCCATGAGTCCATATTTATTTACCGTGGTTATGGACGAGCTAACCAGAAGCATATAAGACGATGTTCCTCGGTGTATGTTGTTTGCTGATGATATTATTTTAATTGATGAGACTAGTGCTGGTGTAAACCGTAAGTTGGAAGTGTGGAGAAAAACCCTCGAGGACAAGGGTTTTAAGTTAAGTAGGAGTAAAACGGAATATATGCACTGTGAGTTCAGTCTAAGGAAGAAGCAGGAACATGAGGTTAAGTTGGATGGAGTTTTAGTTCCTAAAACCAAGAAGTTCAAATATTTGGGTTCGGTGTTCCAGAATGATGGCCGTATAGATGAAGATGTGGCTCACAGAATACAGATAGGGTGGTTGAAGTGGAAGGGTGCGACTGAGGTTCTATGTGATAAGAAAATACCTCTGAAAGTGAAAGGTAAATTCTATAGGACGGTTGTTAGACTTGCGATGCTCTATGGTAGTGAGTGTTGGGCACCAACGGGACAACATTTGCATAAGATGAGTGTGGCAGAAATGAGGATGCTAAGATGGATGTGTGGACATACCAGACTGGACAAAATTAAGAATGTTCATATTCGACAAAAAGTCCAAGTAGCGGATGTCGGAGATAAGGTGAGGGAAGGAAGACTTAGATGGTATGGGCATGTTTTAAGAAGACCTCCTAATGCTGCGGTTCGTAAGTGTGAGAATTTGTTGATTGAGGGGGCTAGAGGTGGTGGAAGACCTAGAACTGTGTGGAATGAGGTGATAGCAAGAGACTTACGTGCCTTAGATTTTGATGCGGATTTGATTAATGACAGACTTGAATGGAGACGTAAAATCCGTGTCTTGGAAGGGGCCTAAGGTTGGAGTATCTTTTTTGGTGTCTTTTGAGCTTATTTTGTTGAGGATCCATACAGCCGACCCCAACTTGTTTGGGACTAAGGCTTAGTTGTTGTTGTTGTTGTTGTAATGCAATAATCTTACTGAAATTTTCAAATATAGCATCTGTTGGGCTTCAAACTGTTGTCAAAATAACTAGGTGGGATATTACTAATGTGAATGCCTAGCAGAATAGAATTAGAAAAAGAATGTAAAGAAGTGGAATAATTCCTTCCCCAATTCACTTTTCTGTGCATTTTTGACATTATTTAACTAGGATTCAACTGAAAGATTTGATTAGGATTGAGATGGAACTCAAACAGCAGCTTTAACTGAAACATGTATTAAAATGTTATTGCACTAGATCACAATACAATAACTGGCAAAATTGGAAAAATGCATTCATTTTTTTTTGTCATTAACCTTCGTAATTATGGCTATATTTTTTTATTGTGATTGTCCTTTTGTTTTTTCAATCATTTATTGAAGATGCATTAGGAATGTTAGCTCAAAACCTAAGTTGTGGGTGTTAAAAGGCTGGTCAATTGAGCATGTTGGTAGTAAATAAAACTATAGCTTCTGTTTTGTATATTCCAAGGAATCGTGAACCAATTCTCCATTTGTTTTCGGACGTTCCAAACAAGTTGAGGAGCACTTCCACTTATTCAAATATTAGAGGAAGAATGAGAAAGACAAGTGAAAAATAAAATAAAAGATTATGCCTACGTATGAAGAAAATAATGATTTTTCATATTCTTTCCTTAATATGACCATCAATCATCGTAACTTTATACATCCCAATTTGGTGTTGCCTCTTATCAAAAGGACTGTCATATCTTGTATGCTGATCACACTTCCAACACAAATTTGTTCCTTGTTTTTATGGCATGCACTTCGACCAGTTTGACTGGGCTCAATTATGAATGAGATGTAGGTTATAACAACTAAAGGGTAACATTTAAATTTGCTAATAACATTCAAAGACTCTTGATAAATGGCCTTGCCTTTTTGGTCCCTAGTTGTGCACACTCTTTGGGATTGGATTTTAGAAATATTTTGCTTTTGGGATTGTTCTATGTGATGCTTGCAAGGCCTTCTCTGCATGAGCAAGAAGACTTCTATTTATTGCATTTCATTCTCTTTCCCTTCCTCTAAGTGCAATTTATAGCATGATTCTACATGTGAAATGGTAAAATACAAGTTGAATCTCTAGTCATATGAAATAACTGAATATTTTTGTTGTACATGCAAATCCATAATTATTTCTAATGGTTATCTATCCAAATAAACTCTAAGAACATTGCATCGAAAGACATGATTTTGAATAATCTTGCTTACCACTCTATCCTTGGTTGTTCTGAACAGGCATTCATAATTGCTTCCACTGCAACAGAGGAGGAAATGCTTCACTGGTAATAACTGTAAATAACCTCTTACTACTTTCCTGTTCTGTTGGTAAAATATTATTTTAACTCATAGAGCTTTGAGGTTCTATTCCGAGATAAAACCTCCAAATGGGGCTGTTTGGATAAAGTAGTAATGTTGTGCCATACAGTAATATTCCAGGGGGCACCCAAATGGGGCTGTTTAGATACAGTAATATTCCTGGGGGCACCCAGCATTTTGTTATGCAACATTTTTCAATATCCTAAATTCTATCGATCTTACAATTGTCAATGCATTAGGTATCGAGAACGTGTTGTGTGGACTGACGAAGCATTGAACATTAAACTCATGAGAAAGGGCATCTTGACTCGCATCTATGCTCCAATGGTTAGTATTACTATCCCATTTTCTCAGGGTTCCCTAAGTAGTTAATTTTGTGAGTGCATCTTCAGTGTCCTGTGCCACTCTCCTTCAATCTTTTTTAATTTACTGTTTATAGATCATTGTCCAAGGGCTCAGGGAAGCTGGAGTATTCACTAATACCATAGCAATGGCACAGAAAAACCTTACAGATTTCTTGTCATCAGTTGAGAAAAGTGGGTCTTCTAAAGCAGCTAAATCTGAAGGTATTTCTTCACGAAAGATTGGTGACAATGGAGAATCTCAGGAAACTGCAAGAAAGGTCTTGCATATCAGTGACGATGCTTCTTTTCTCTCTGCTATTCCACCACAATCGCCTCCTGGCCTGGAAGATATTCAGGTAACAATATAATAGTAACACTACATCCATAGCAGCCCTACTCACGTCAGCACCATCATTCCCTGCCATAGATTGGGAAAGGAGGGAATGAGAAGGAATGAGAGAAGTAGCATAGACAGTTGTGGCTGGGGGCATTTTAGTGTTCTGTTTCATGGGGCTCTTCCCGATCATTACCCAAGCGCTGGTGTAAATTTGGAGTAGATAATAGAGGTAATAGAGTGAGAGGTTTAGGGTAGGATTCTGATTACATATTGGTGAATTTTGTCCTCTGTGTAGTTTTTCTTAGTTGCCTTGGTTGATTGCCTTCGGTTGTAATTAGAAATCCTGCCAGTCCAATTGTTTCTTTATTATACACATTTTGAGGGGACATGATATTTCATTCCCCACTCATGAATCGGTTATCAATTGAAATTTGAAATTGGTTTATTGCTGTTTTTTCTGTCATTACCATGGAACAATTTCTTGTTTGGTTGTTTTTATGAAAATATATTTAGTCTATATTTAGGAGGCATATAACTTCAGTTGCTTAAGAAAATAAATATGATAAATTTAACTTATGTATACATGTGTGTGTGTGTGTGTCAAAGGGGAGTAGTAATCATATAATTAAACTAAGTGTGAGAATATTGTATATATACACGTAAAAGGAGAGTAGTAATTATAGAATTAAACTAAGTATGAGAATATTAAATTGCAACTTGTGCTTTTAAGAGAAATGCATTTTGTCTGAATAAAAATTTATAGATTATAAGAAAAATAAAAATAAATGTAAATCAAGATTTTTTTAGTTTAATTATAACTAAATTATTGATCACATTGATGATCCATAAATTTTCAAAATAAGATAAATAATAATTTCATTGAAATTTCAAATTTAAATTTGACAATATCTATTTAATATCTTTTTCAAGTCTATTTATCTTTAATAGATTTATTATATTATATTTTAAAAATTAATTTAATTTTGATAAGAAAAAATAAGACATTTTGCATACAAATTTAGAGATACTGCAATTAGAAAAAATGATGAAAAAAGATTAAATTAGTTGTATTTATTTTAAAAATCTAATTTAATTTTATTAAGAAAAAAGAAAAAAATTTATTTTATTTTATTTAAAAATATTAAAAGATAAAAAATGGATTTTGATCTAATTATCATAAAAACATGTGTTTCTTAATTTTTTTTTATTTCAGTTAGAAAATTAAAATTAATTAACATGAAAGTGATAGAAAATTATTCATATCCTAATTTCCTGAGATAACAGGATTACTATTATAGAGAGAACAATGGGGTGAGGTACAACCTTCGTTTCTGTCTCTGTCTTAGCACAAAATTCTAGTCCCACAATTGAAACGGGGCTAAATTTGCCCTTATTTTTGCTCCCACGGAGAATTTATGGTCCTTTATTTTTTTAAAAAAATTAAAATTTAAACTATAAAAAAGTTAATCATCCATAATAATTATACACTATAATCACATAATAATTTAAAAATTATAAATAATAAAATTAAAAAATATAATAGAATAAAATACATCATTTTAATTTTTTTTGTTCACATATGCAAATATACATATACATATATATATATATCGGGTCCCTATGGGTGCATATAATATATTTTTTGTTCCCACCCTGCTATGGTCAACAAGAAAAAATTTCTCTCCATCCTCTCCCCCATGAGAGAAGATGATGGGAAAACTCTATCCCGTTTGAAACAAATCCTCGCGGGAAGAGGAGATTCCCGATCCCATTGCCAACTATATTTTATTATATCATCTATTTTATTAAACAAAACATGAGAATAAGTCATTATCAATTACATTCACACATTCAACCAAACATTCTCTTAGGGTAATGAATAAAATAAAATACAATAAAACTCTAACTCTTTATTTTAATATATTCAATCAATGAAATTATATTAATTATTGTTGTTTTAAAATAAATTAAACTATTAATTTCATCAATCATAACAGTTCTTTGATTTTATTTAGTGTGTTTTGATACTAAATTATTATAATCAAATATTATAATATCATTATTATGATTAGGTTATCATAAGTATAAAATTAGAATTATTTTATTATTTTATTTCTAAAATTTCACGAAATTAATATTCTTTAAGAAATTAATTTTATTGCTTTTTCATTTACTTTATCATCGGATTATTTAGCTGTAGAGTGATTAAACTAAATTGAGTAATAATTTAATTAATTTTTAAAAAAGGTGAATATTATTTTATTAATTAAGTTAATTAAATTTTAGAAAAAATAGTAATTTATGGTGATAATCAACAAAATTATTCATATTAAACTATAATGTATAAATAAGTTTTTTCATAATTTAATTTGAGATATTACTAAATATATTTTTTAATAAATTATTATATATTATTATTTGTTTTGAATTATCTTATGTTTCAATTAATCTCAAATTAATTTAGATATAATTTCATAGAAAAATATTAATATATAGTTTTATTTTTATAATTATTAATTTTTTAATATTATTTCGCACATTGTGTGTACCAACCATTAATTTACAAAATTTTAATTTAATTAAAATAAATATTTTGAGAAATAAATAAAGATTTAGAAGTAAAAATATGAAATGTATATGTTGGGTATATGTGACATATACCTAAAATATGTAACTTCACTAAAAGATAAAATTAGGTAAAAAAGATTAAAAAAAATAATATTTTTTTTGTCTTCTAAAAAGAGAGGATAGAAATTCAAATTTTATAAAAAAAATTAATTAATTAATTAAAATATTATTATAATAATATATATAAATTGAAATTTGTAAAGAAGAAGCATATGTCAATTCAATACTTAGTTTGTGGTAACATGTAAAAAGGAGAAAGAAGTAAAAAATATGATAATTACAAATATGAGAATTATGATATTGGGATTATGTGGACACTAAAATAATAATGATAAGATATAAGAAATTAAAAATATTAAAGGGGCAACATGTGTCACTAGTATGGTAAAAACTACTATGTATCATTTTCAATGTGTGTGAGAGGAAAGGGATGATTTAGACAAGTGACAAATTATAAAGTAAAATTTTGACACTTATTAGGCATATTCAAAGATAAAAAATATAAAACTCATTATTAAGTCTTCAAAACCATAAGCAAAAACCAAGAGAAAAGAAAGGCAAATTCTTTCTTTAAATTCAACACTTGAAATATTGAGGCTAAATTTAAGAAAAATTCTAGAATCAAATGATCAAATAAAAGCTTCAAAAATCGGTGGATTAGAAATGAGGTAAAATTTAATTGCTTAAACTATGTTATTTTATGATTTTAATTATGGAAATATATTAAATTAAATTTTATTAGCTAAAATATATAAAAATGTGATACTAATAAAGTATTTAAATTCAAAATGTGACTAGGTGTTTAGTAAATAATAATTACCTAAAAACTAATAGCGAATGACATTTTGAAAGTAAGAGATAAGGGTGATTTTTTGCTTGAAAGTGCTTTATTAAGAAGTTAGTACATACAAAGTTTATAATATATTTAATTGCATTGATTGTTAGCATAATACATTGTGTATGTTGAATGTGTTATGTTATTTGGTATTCATGAATATATGTGTAGCATTATTTGGAGTAAAAATATTAATTTGTATTAATTATAGCATGATAAGCCATTGAGAATGGCAAAATGAAATGTTTATGCAGAATATGAAAAGTGCAAATTGTGTACTAAAATGTGAAAAAATAAGAGAACAATGGAATTTGAGAAAATATAATTGCATGTCACCTTTTATAAGGTCTAGTTCCAGAATGTTGTTATTGGATATTATCACGCCTCTTGGGTGAGACACACTGGTGTCATAGATAGTATTACACCTTGGGGTGAGACATACTAGGGACATAAATATTATTACACCTTCGGGTGAGACACGCTGGTGTCACCAATTTTATACGCTTACGGGTGAGACACGCTGGTATCACAGATGATTGAGTTAGCACAAGATAATATTTTTAAAACTATACTAATATATATAAGAATTTTGGGCCCAATGTATGTAGATGATTGATGTGTTGTTAAAATAAGTAAAAAGAAATAAATGGTCTGATATTTTTATCATGATGCATTTATATTATTTTATGTATTATATTATTTATTTGTTATACCAAAGTATGTATCACTAAGTATTATGCTTAGCGTGATTGAATTGCATCGCGCAGGTGATAGAGCTGATTCAGAGAGTGCTGCTAGACCACACTAGGTCTAGATTATAGTTGGTTATCTTTGGAGTTTGTCGAGTTGCCAAGGATCAGAGCCATCTGCATCTCATGTATATATTTTAAATTTTGAGTAATTTACTTAAATATGATCATTATGTTTATTACATATATATATATAATGTAAATTATGAAATGATTTTTAAGTTTTAATATTGAAAAATTGAGAGATGGGATATATGTATTGGTATATATATATATATATATATAACTTTGTCTAGACATAAAACTTCAAAAATCATTAAAGTATGAAATGAGAAAGACTAAACAAGAATTAGGTTCTTTCTGTAAACAATTTGATTATAGTATAACCCAAAAACATAAAGATTGTAATGGACAGTGTTCTATTACAAAAAGATATAAAAAACCTTATAAAAAATATCACAAAAAGAGTTATAAGAAAAAACTTGATAAAGATGATTATTATAAAAAACAGAAACCTTATAAGCCTTACAAATATAGAAAACCTAGTAGAAAATCATATAAACAAAAAGATAAAAAATTCACATCATATAAAGATTTAACATGTTATAAATGTAGAAGGAAAGGCCACACATCAAGGTTTTGTAAATTTGATAAAAAATTACAAGAATTAAATTTAGAAGAATCTGTATTAAATAAAATTTATGAACTATATCTAGATTATTCAGACTCTGAAGAATATTCAGGTTTAGTAGTTCTATTTAGGTTGTGAAAGAATTCTATAACATAATTCAGACAACCTAAAAATCTTTGTAACTGAGCTTTATTAATTATTTGGTCAGGAAACTTATCTTCAAAGGCTAAGTTTCTTTCTATAGGTTCTATAATTCCCTGTTCTATATAATGTCCTAAGAACCTAATCTTAGTTTGAAACAGAGACATCTTCGTTTTACTTAATACTAGACCATTATGTTTAATTACCATAAAAAATGTTTTTAAGTGTTTAAAATGTTCTTCTATAGTTGTTGAATAAATTAAAACATCATCAATATATACAATGCAAAATTTAGTGTATGGATTAAAAATATCATTCATCCTCTCTGAAATTCAGAGGGTGCATTCTTTAAACCAAAAGGCATAACATTCCATTCATACTGTCCAAATGGAACAGTGAATGCAGTCTTATACCTATCTTTAGGGTTAATCTGAATTTGCCAAAATCCAGATTTCATATCAAATTTACTAAAAATATTTGCTTTATATAACCTTCCTAATAAATCTTTTTTATTTGGAATAGGGTACCTAATCCATTTTAAAGCTTTATTTAAAGGTTTATAATTTATTACTAATCTAGGTGCACCTCTTTCTATTTCAGAGGCCTTGTTTACATAGAATGCAGCACAAGACCAAGGGCTTCTAGATTTAGTTATTAATCCTTTATTTTCTAAATTATTTATTTCTTTTTTACAAAATTCAATTAAATCAGGCGCCATTTGAATGGGCCTAGCTTTAGTTGTAATAGTTTTTTCATCAAAGCCTATTTCATAAGGTAAATCAACCATATGTTGCTTTCTATTCCAGAATGCGTTTGGAATATCAGCACACAAATCTTTTTCTATTTGAGATTTTAATTTATTAATTTTATCTTATGTAAATTTATTGTTTAACTGTTCATTTATTTTTTGTAAATGATAATTATTTTTTAAATTACAAAGTTGTTCAGACTTTGCTTTTATAAGTGTATTTATTTGTAATTCATTTATTGAATGAGCCTTTAAAAGATTTAAATTCCTCTTTTTTGGTTTTTCCAAAAATGGGAAAATTATCTTTTACTTTCTAACTTTAAAACTTATACTATCATCATTTACTGAATAAGGTGTTATTAAATTCATAAATGGCATTCCTAAGATTACCATATGATGAATATTAGTTAAAATAAATATATTCTTTATTTCTAAATTTTTATCTATAATGAAGGCTTCTGCTTTACCAAGTATATTTAGTTTAGATTTATTTGCTGCAGATAAACTTTCATTAGTTTGTTGTCAAAATCTTTTTGGTACTAAACTAGGTTTAATGCAGTTTAAATCAGCTCCTGTATCAAACAATGCTATAGTTTCTATATTATAATTATCTGAGAATTTTAATTTTATTTTTATTAAATATTTTCTAGATGTTATTTCATGCAACATAAAAATTAAGTTATCAGGAATTTTATCTTTACTAATTAAACTAATTTCATTATCAGTTTCTTTACCATTTATCTGTTCAATATCTTCTTCAGCTTCTTCATCAGAAGAAGAAGTTGAGTTCATTAAAGATTTTATTATCTGTGAATCTTGTTCTTATTTATTTTTTAATTCTTTTAATTCTAATTTAATTTCTTTTTGTAAATCATTTATGGTTGGTTTATTTTTTACTGTTTTATTCTTGTTTAGTATTGTGGTTAAATCATAAGTTTGTTTACTAGTACTAGGTAACATAGAATGTTTAGGTTTATCATTTTCTAATATCTTATTTAACATTTTTTTTTCTTGAATTTTAGGATCACTTATATATTTTATTGCTTCTAATATAGATTCTTGTTCTTTAGTTAATACATTTAATGATTTACTAACATTTTAACATTTTATTCTTGTTCTTTAGTTAATACATTTTGTAGAAAAGAATGAATGAAAATTTTTTTTGGGAAGTTTTTATTTTAATACAAGTTGAGTGTACTGAAATTTAGAAATATTTGAAATATAAATAAAATTTTGACGAAATTTTCTCAGAGATTTTCCTTTAAGTTTTATCTTTTATACCTAAATTACTGATGAATATGTTTAATTATTTATAAAAATATAATTTAAGTGTTTTTAATATTTATTTTGGAGATATTGAAATTTTTGAAAAAAAAAAAGTTATTTTGTGATGTCCTTATATTTTATATAGATATTTTATACATACGGGGTGTATAAAAAAAATACATACGGGGTGTATGTATTATAAGTATATGGGGTATAAGGGTGTTACATTTATTTTGGTATCAGAGCATGGTTTGAGGTTCTCGACCTAGGTGGATTTTTGGAGAGAGAAAAAGAGATTTTAAATGTGATTTATCATAACGTACATGCATTTGCACTGACATTTTATTTAGTCCTTAATGTGGCAATGTTTGTTATTATAACAGATATAGTTAGTGATGGCGTTTGGAGGGCGCAAGTCAGAGGAGAGTATAGAAAGTGTTGCTTCAGGTGAGGGTGAGGGTAAAGCTAGAGCTAGTGTTGAGATTTCAAGGGAGGTATTGGCAGTGCCAGCTAGACAAGCGGAACCGAGAGTTCCTTCATTCTGGGTGCAGCAGATGGTGGAGCTACTTCGTCAGGCCCCAGTGCAGCAGTAGCAGCCACAGCCACAACCTCCACAAACTAGAAAGTATGATGAGTTTTGAAAGTACGAACCTACGGATTTTATTGGCACCATGGATTCAGCCGAGACAGAGCAGTAGTTGGACAGAGTATAGAGGATTTTTATCCAGTTACAAGCCACTGTAGAGGAGAAGTTTGATTATGCTTTATCTCTTCTATAGGGGGATGCCTACGACTGGTGAAAGACTGTACCCCATGGGATGGATGATTTACCAGTGTTGACTTATGTTGACTTCTTACGAGAATTCGAGAAGAAGTACACCCTCAGATAGTATAAGGATGTTAAGAAGAAGAAATTTATGAGTCTGAAGCAAGAAGGGGAGACAATTACAGAATATGAGAAGGACTTCAGCCGGTTGAGTAAGTACGCATGGGATTTATTATCAGATGAGATAGACAGATATAAGAGATTTGAGGAAGGTCTGAGGCCATCCATCACGTGTCTTATGGCAGCCTCTCATTACAAGGATTTTTCCAAGATGGTATCAGCTATCAGAAATGTAGAGAAGGCACAGGGACCTGCAGCAACTGCCAGAGCAGAAGAGAGCAGAGGCAGAAGACCCCGAGCAGAGGCAGAACACCCCAGGCTGAGGCAGGGTCTTCATCTGGAGAGAAAGGTAGAGAGAGTTTTCCTCAGAGGTCCAGTGGGAATTAAGGACGGTCTAGTAGATCATCCAGCAGCAAAGGCAAAGACCTGCAGCCTCAGTAGCTAGTGCTTCGACCTCGGTTCCACAGAAATCTCCTCCACTTATTTGTGCTCATTGTGGACGGACACATAGGAGTGTCTGTGAGGGACCCGTACACTAGCTTATTTCAGGCGTGGCTCCATAAATTATTTTCTCAGAGATTGTCCAGTGCCATCCGTAGATAGACAGACCAAAATAATAGTTTCCAGACCTAGTGACAGAGAAGGTCATAGTGGTAGAGGTGGCAGTAGAGGTGGTAGACCTGGATTCAGTCAGAGAGGGGGATCCACGGCAGGGACTGGATCAGACCAGGTAAGATCATTATAGAGAGTATATATGATGCAGAGATAGGCAGAGGCTTCGGATGTTATGGCCAGTACATTTCTTTTATTTGGTATTTATGTGTATGCATTGATTGATCCTGGATTGACACATTCATATATCAATGCATCCATTTTGCCTATGGGTGAAATGCATTCAGAGTCATTAGGGTTTGAGGTGTTGTGATCAACTATTTGGGACATAGTATGGTAGTTAGCAGGGTACACCGAGGTAGTCCAGTTGTTGTTCATGATGAGAAATTTCTCGGTGACCTAATTGAGATGCCCTTTAGGAAATATGATCTGATTTTGGGTATGAATTGGTTATCTAGACACGGGGCTATAGTAGACTATCTACAAAAATGTGTTACTCTAAAAACACGTGATGGAAGAGAACTAGTAGTATCTAGTAAGAAGAGACACCTCGCATTATTTTACCTATATCAGCTAGAAGGAAGATTCGGAAGGGGTATGAGGCTTATTTATCTCATGTGGTAGATACCAGAGTAGTAGGATCCTAGTTAGACAATATACTTACAGTAGCAAAGTTTTCAGATGTGTTTCTCGAGGAGTTACCAGGGTTACCTCCAGAGATAAAGGTGAAATTTGGTATCAATGTGATGCCCTGTACCACTCCCATCTCCATTACCCTTTATCGGATGATGCCTATAGAATTAAAGGAGTTAAAGGTGCAGCTGTAGAAATTACTTATTAAAAGGGTTTATTCACCCTAGTGTATCACCATGGGAAGCACTTGTATTGTTTGTAAAGAAGAAGAATGGCACTTTTAGGTTTTGTATTGACTACCGGCAGTTTAATAAAGTGACCATTAAGAATAAATATTCATTGCCTCGCATCAATGATTTGTTTGATCAGTTGAAGGGGGAAGCTATATTTTCTAAGATTGATTTGAGATCTGAGTACCAACAGTTGAGAGTTAGAGATGTATATGTACCCAAGACTGCCTTTCAGATGAGGTATGGGCATTACGAGTTCTTAGTGGTGAATGCACCAACTATATTCATGGATTTGATGAATCAGGTATTCAAGCCATACTTGGATCAGTTTGTGATGATGTTTGTTAACGATATTTTGATATACTTCCGCAGTAAAGAAGAGCATGATAAATATCTGTAGATTATATGTAGACATTGAGAGAGAAACAGTTGTATGCCAAATTATTCAAGTGTGAGTTCTTGTTGGACCCGATAACTTTTCTCGAACATATGATTTCAGTAGAGGGGATTAGAGTTAATCCAAGTAAAGTCGAGGCAATCTTGAATTGGAGTCTACCAAAGAATGTGACAGAGATCAGAAGTTTTCTAGGATTGGTTTGTTATTACTAATAGTTTGTGAAGGAATTTTACATGATAGCTTCGCCACTTACTAGATTGCTTCGAAAAGATGTGAAGTTTGTATGGATGAACTGATGTCAGGTGAGCTTTGAACAATTGAGAGACATGTTGACTCAAGCTCCGATTCTTACCCTTCCTATTAAAGGTGAACCATAAGTGATATACAGTGATGCATCACATCATGGTTTAGGTTGTGTTCTGATGCAGAAAGGTAGAGCCATTACTTATGCCTCTAGACAATTAAAATCTCATGAATTAAATTATTTGACTCATGATTTGGAGTTGGTAGCCATTGTTTTAGTATTGAAGATTTGGAGATGTCATTTGTATGGAGAGAAGTGTTTTATCTATACGGATCACAAGATTTTGAAATATTTAGGTGTCAATAAATAGTTGAATCTTTGACAGAGGCAATGGTTAGAGTTGATAAAGGACTATGATTGTCTGATCGATTATCATCCTAGCAAGGCTAATGTAGTTGCAGACGCCTTGAGTCAGAAGTCTATGGTAGGGCTGCCTATACTCTCACAATGCTTGTTGATTTGAGAGCTTTACATGCCAGATTTGAGATTTCTAATGATGATGCTCTAATGGCCCAGTTATAGATGAGGTCTTTAGTACTTGATCAGATTAAAGCAGCACAAAAGTCGGATATGAAACTCTGGAAAATTATAGAGGACTAGAAAAAGGGGGAGAGCAAAGATTGTCATATGAGGGATGATGACAACTTATGGTGTAGAGATAGATTATGTATTCTTGATGATGTAGAATTAAAAAAGAGAATTTTGGAGGAAGCACATCAATCTTCATATGTTGTGCACCCTGGAAGTACCAAAATATATCAGAACTTAAAGTAATATTATTGGTTGTTTGGTATGAAGAAGAACATAGCAGAGTTTGTGTCGAGATATCTCACATGTCAGAAGGTGAAGGCTGAACACTTGGTTCCTTCAGGGTTGCTACAACTTTTAGCAGTACCTGAGTGAAAGTGAAAACGAGTGACCATGAATTTTGTGTCAGGGCTTCCTTTGACCTCGAAGAAGTATGATGCAATCTGGGTGATTGTAGATAGGATGAAAAAGTCAACTCGTTTCCTTCTAGTGAGGATAGACTGCTCTCTTAATAGGCTGGCTGAGTTATATATCAGTGAGATTGTAAGATTGCATAGAGTTTCAGTTTCTTTGGTGTTAAACCGTGATCCTAGATTCACATCTAGATTTTGGAAGAGTTTGCAGGATGGGTTGGGTTCTCAATTGCACTTTAGTATTGCTTTCCATCTATAGATAGATGGATAGTAGGAGAGAGTGATATAGGTTTTAGAGGATATGTTGAGGAGCTATATCATTAATTTTAGGCCAAATACATATGTAGCTCCTTGAACTTATCTCGTTTAGTCCTTTTGCCCCCCCTGAACTTTCATTTTAACCACTTTACTACTTGTACTTGTTTATTTTTTATTAATAGACACTTATATTAATAAATATTGGTCACTTTGCTCCTTGTATTTGTATATTTTATACCAAATAGATACCTCAGTGACTCGGCATGACTCAGTGTAACTCAGCGAGTTTGTATTTATAAGTTAAAAAAATGCAAGTTCAGGGGGCTATATGATTAAATTGAAAGTTTAAGGGGCAAAGTGATTGAACAAGATAAGTTCAGGGGGCTATATATGTATTTAGCCTTGATTTTACTGGAAACTGAGATAGATATTTGCCACTGATAGAGTTCACTTACAATAGCAGTCATCAGTCCAGTATTGGAATGGCACCATATGAGGCTCTATATGGCAGGAAGTGTAGGATACTATTATATTGGGATGAGGTTGGAAAAGGTAAACTAGCAGGTCCCGAATTGATCAAGGAAACAGAAGAGAAAGTAAAGGTAATTTGGGATCGTTTGAAAGCAGCTTCAAACCGACAAAAATCCTATTCAGATTTGGAGAGAAAGGATATAGAGTTTAGTGTGGAGGATAGAGTATTCTTGAAGGTGTTTCTATGAAAAAAGATTTCAAGGTTCAATCGGAAAGGAAAGTTGAGTCCTCGCTTTATAGGACTTTATGAGGTATTAGAGAGAGTTGGACCAATGGCTTACAAATTGGCTCTGCTGCCTGAGTTAGATCAGATATATAATGTCTTTCATATTTTTATGCTTCGAAGATATATATCAGGCTCATCTTATATTTTGTCAATGGAGTCTATTAAGATAAGCTCAGATCTGACTTACGATGAAGAACTAGTAGCAATTTTGGCACGAGAGGTGAAAGAGTTAAGAAATAAGAAGGTGCTACTTGTTAAAGTTCTATAGAGGAATCATTCCACTGAGGAGGCGACATGGGAGAGTGAGCAGACAATGCGAAGCCAGTATCCTCGGCTTTTTCAGAGTTGATACCAGGTAATTTCGAGGAAGAAATTTTCTTTAGGGGAGAGAATTATAACATCCGTTAATTTTTAAAAAAATTAATTTAATTAAAATAAATATTTTGAGGAATAAATAAAGATTTAGAAGTGAAAAATATGAAATGTATATGTTGGGTATATATGACATATACCTAAAATATATAACTTCACTAAAAGATAAAACTAGGTAAAAAGATAAAAAAATTAAATAATATTTTTTGTCTTCTAAAAAAAAGAGGATATAAATTCAAATATTATAAATAAAATTAATTAATTAATTAAAATATTCTTATAGTAATAATATATATAGATAGAAATTTGTAAAGAAGAAGCATATGTCAATTTAATACTTAGTTTGTGGTAACGTGTAGAAAGGAGAAAGAAGTGAAAAATATAACAATTACTAATATGAAAATTATGATGTTGGGAATATGGGACACTAGCCTAATAATGCTAGGATGTAATAATTAAAAATATTAAAGAGGCAACATGTGTCATTAGTATAGTAAAAACTATTGTGTATCATTTTCAACTTTTGGGAGAGAGAAGAGATGGTTTAGATTATAGTTGACTATCATTTTCAACTATTGTCTAGATTATAGTTGACTATTGTGTATCATTTTCAACTATTGTCTAGATTATAGTTGACTATCTTTGGAGTTTGTCGAGTTGCCAAGGATCAGAGCCATCTGCATCTCATATATATATATATATATATATATATTAAATTTTGAGTAATTTACTTAAATACGAATATTATGTTTATTACACATATATATGATGTAAATTATGGAATGATTTTTAAGTTTTAATGTTGAAAAATTGAGAGATGGAGTATATGTATTGATATATGTATATAAACGCTCGGGAATTTTGTGGTTTTGTTGGAGATTTTGAAGAAAAGAATGAATGAAAATTTTTTTTGGGAAGTATTTATTTTAATGCATGTTGAGTATACTGAAATTTAGAAATATCCAAAATACAGATAAAATTTTAACGAATTTTTTCTAAAGATTTTTCTTTAAATTTTATCTTTTATACCTAAATTACTGGTTAATATGTTTAATTATTTATAAAAATATAATTTAAGTGTTTTTAATATTTATTTTGGAGATATTGGAATTTTTGAAGAAAAAAAAATTTCTGTGATGTCCTTATATTTTATATAGATATTTTATATATACGGGGTGTGTGTATTATAAGTATATGGGGTATAAGGGTGTTACATTGTGTGAGTTTTAATATTAGTTATCAGTAATATTATAATAGAATTATATTAAATAATATAATAATTAGCATTTAAAATTTATATAATAATTTTATAGAAGAAACTATTAAATAAATTAAAAATGTAAAGATTAAATTATCAAAATATTATGATTTCATGAACAATAATTAAGATTGTGTCCTAGATGGTTTTAATTTTTGATTTTAGGTTTTTTTAAGAAAAAAATAAAAAATATATATATTCTATAATATCATTAAATTTTAGATTTTTTAATTAAATAAACATCATTTTTACGCTAAATATGAAATCACCAAAATATGTTTTTGTGAAGACATTTTATGTTAATGAAATTTATTATATATATATAAGACATTTTATATTAATAAAACTCTTTTTTTATTATATCTGTCAGTTTTTGATATTTTTTTGATATTTTTTATTTCTTTCTTTTTAATAATTAAAATTGTTTAATAATTTTTAAAAATATAAAAAAATATGAAAAATAGTTTTTGATTTTAAAAAAAACTAAAAATAGCTAAATTAACATATCCTAATATGTTGGCAATTTACATATGTCAATAAGAGTAACTCTAGGAATTTTTCTCTTCATCATAAAAATTCTAGTTGTTGAGAGAAAATCAAAGTGGGTATGAAGAAAATTAAATATTAAAGGCGTTGAGAGAAGAAGAAAAGGTTAGAATTTTTTTTAAAATAGCAAAACAGATAGGCTTATGAAATGTGCCATTTGGGCACTATATTGAGAAAATTTTTAAAAATTTTTAAGGATTGATGTGTTATTGGATTGCCATTGTAACTAGTAATGATAGTTAGAATAGTAATGGTAGTATATAATTTTTCATTGTAGGGTTCAATAAATAGAAGTTATGAATGATTGCAAATAGGTGTTTTCACCTCATCAGCACTGTCATGATACTCAAATTGTATCCATTATGGTCACTTACATCCTTCTCATTCTAGTTACTAATATCCATACCCATTAGAACACTAGTTTCCCTTAACTCATATTCCTCTACTCTAATACTATACCCCACATCAACTTGAGCTTCTTGAAACCCTTTTAAATTCTTCCTAGTAGTACAAAATTCACCATCTTATGTACTACGCTCATAACTGCTTTTCCCTATGTCATGTTCACAAGGAACACAAGTTTTCATAATCATTTTCCCTTAACTTAATGTTATGTTCATTCACATTTTCCACTTCAACATTTTGTTCATTGACAATTACTTCAACATAGACTTTTAGAAACGCAAAAGTAAATCTCTCATCTACCATTTTCTTACAATGTTCCTTTGTCTCAATATATTGCTATCTGAATTCATCTCCTAATAAAATATGCTTTAATGGAAGTTTATAAGCAACACAACTAACTTCTATGTAGTCCTTTTCCTTTATGTATATATATATATCATTTAGTATCAAACCGTCTATGCTTAAATCTAGATGGTTGATAAATGTATATTTTATACACAATTAGGATAATATTTGCATTAGTTTTTCTTAGTTTTATATTATTTTTTATTTGGTTTTGGTTATTTTAGTTATTTGGTCTTATTTTATATTTTTGTAGGTGAATTTTAGAAAATACAACAAGAATTCAGTGAAAAAACATGAAAAGGGTAGAGATACACATAGACATATATATGGTCATGCATGTTGTTGCCAGTGTTTTCCAGTGTAGTGTTTTAAGGGCCATAAAAGTGCATGAGCATATGTATGGCCATACAATTGCTCATGGTCAAATTTACAACTGATTTTTCCTACTTTCCTTAATTCATTAGGATTGCTTTTGTTTTCTTTTCTATTTCACTTAGAACTCTAAATATAGAATTTTTTCTTATTTTACTCTAGAAAAAGTAGGACTTATCCTTGGATTATCAAAGAAAACACATTGTTTCAAAATTGGGAGTGGTTTTTGCATGGAAAGAGTTCTTTTTCTTCCTTCTTGAAGAAACAAAATCTCTATTGGAGAAGAGAATCAAGCTCAAAAAAATACCAATTTCAGAATTTGATTTGTCTTATTATTATTTATTCTTAAATTTAATTTTAGTTTTTGTTTTCTAGTTTTACTTATAAAGCAGAATTATTTGTGTTAAAGAAAATATGAATCCTAAACTTTGATACGTATTGATTTTGATTTCTGAGATTTAAGTTGATTTACACAAATTCATTGTTCTTAATGCTTGGGTTTGTGATTTTATTGATTGATCCTTTAATGTTGTGTCAAATAGAGAAGTTAAGGTTGATGATCAATGAAATTTAAATTCATGATTGTTAAGATTTTGTATAACAGGTTTAATTGAGGATTTATTCGAATAGATATTCTAAAATTGACTTATGGCTTTTATTTGTATACCTGAATAAAGTCGAATAATTATGTTTGATTTTTCTGCAAATTAATTTTAAAGTATATGAATAAGAGTTTTTTATTAATTTGAAAGGCTTTGTCCCTTGATAAAGTTAGTTAGGCTTTAGAATCAACCAACTAATCTTAACTTAGATTTATCTATACAAGTTTAGGGAGGATTATGGACTCTAACATGTTTTATTAATTGAATTGTTCTTTATTTTTTCAAGTTATTGAATTTTCTAAAATTTTAGTTTACTTTTACAATTTACTTTTATTCTCTTCATTCAATTGTTATTTCTCAAATAATAGTAAAATAATATAATAATTGACATTTAAACTATGTTCTTCGTGGGATGATATTTGAATTTATGAATCTATATTACTGATACGACTAGTGCACTTGCTATGGTTAACTGTGATGCATCAATAGTATCCTCAATGTACTTAAAATCGAGATTTATAAGAAACATACCACCATGCCATAATTAGATGGCAGAAAACTGTGTACAAAAACATTCACCAAATATAAAACATGTTCAGCTTTATATGCATAACACAAAGCACAAAATCTATTTTATAAGCATAACACAAAGTACACTAAACACATTATATTTTTACAAGCATAACACAAAGCATATTATATATTTTGTAAGCATAACACATAGCGCATTAGGTTTTATAAGCATAACACATGGCACATTAGGTTTTATAACCATAAAACATAGCACATTATATATATTTTTTAATAATTTTAATACTTCAACAGTACTAGCCATTGATAAAATCCCCAATTCTTAATTGTAGCTCAATTTCAAAGTCCCTAAACCTTATCCAATTTAAAGATCATTGAAATCCTAACCAATTTCATGCACATTTGTCTTTATATACTTAAACAATTGAATAGAAAAAGGAAAATAAACCCCATAAATCTTAACTTTTTCTCTCGCTATCCGCATATTTTGCTATTAAGAAGATAGAATTGGGACCACAACCACATTTTTTAAAACTCACCTAACCTTCACATATACTCATATATGCCTTTTGAGACCACAAGTTCTGTTTGTTGCATGCAATTTTGGGGGTTTAGGAACCGCAAAATCAAGATCTCTCTTCTTTGGAAATTTGAGAGATTTTGTTTAACCTAAAATTTATCCTTCAACACAAAACAAATCATTTCCCTTAAAATGGCGTTATTTTGCTTTATTTCAATTTTTTTGCTTAATAAATAAATAAATACTTGTACTTATTCAAAAAGTCTTAATAGCCTCCTCTACTTTATGGATGTTTCATTCCATATTTGTCAAGCTAAAAATGGAACTATCTAACTCTTTGTGAGCCAGTGCATAAAGTGTGAGATAAAAAATTTAGAGGGGCACATGAATTGTGGTTGTGTTATTCCTCTGCTCTTTCTTTATCTTCATATTATTTAAAATAACCTAAATTCAACCCAATTTCACTTATAACAAGTAGTAACACATAAATCTGAATAGCTAATAGTTATTGGATCTATAACAAGAATAAGTATATCAACAAAACACAAATTTTTTTTAAAAAAAATTGATGAGTATGAACATGAAAAAAAATTGCAGAAAAATTGAAGAATTGGGGAGATTTTCTATAAAATTTTGTAAAATCCATTAAAATTTAATAAAAAAAAATAGCAAATCTATGAAGAACAAAACTCATTAAAATTCAATTACAATTTTATAAATAAAATTATGTAAAACCATTTTCATTCTATCAAGAATTTAAAAACTCATCAAAATCAAATCACAATTCTATAAATAAAATTTTAAAAACCCATTAAATTTCAATTAAGAACTAACAAATCTATTAAGAATTAGAAAATCCATTAAAATTCAATCATAATTTTGTAAATATTAAAAATATAGCTACATTATATAAAAAAAAACAAATAATATACAACATAAAACCATTTAAAATGCAAGAAATTACTAACCTTTCAAACTAAAATACAAAATTTCCTTCCATGATGCAATAATTAAATTCTACCTATTCATTGCAAATCCTTTTTAGACTCAATTTGTTCTTTAAGTAAAATAACTATAAGATTTTCTCGATTTTGAAACTATTTTACATATTAAAACTAGAAAGCCAAATGCATATGTAGCCCATTTAATGCTACTCATTTAGTTAGTTTGCCCTCATATAGTATAATAAATTTATATTTTTCTTAACTTATAAACATAAACTCATTGAGCATGCTAAGCCACATTTTTCTTACGTTATAAATATTATCTCTCTAAAACTCATCTCATCTAAATGCCTTCTTATCTAAAATCTAATCCTAAAATTAAATCCCTAAATTTTAATCTCTAAAATTAAAATTTTAATCTTCCTTTCCATCCTTTTTTCTTTTTCTTTAATACTTTTGTACTCTTTTGAAATTTTTATTGATGGTTTGATATTTCTTGAATTTTACCATTGAAATACAACTGATTTATTTTTTTACAATGTACAATATTCTAAAAAATATATATATTATAAGGATTATATTTCAGGGATTGACTTTTATATAGAAAGAGATTTATAGAGAAAAAAAATATTTATGAGTTAAGAAAAACGTGACTCAGCGTGACTCGATATGCCTTAACGTGACTTAGCGAGTTTATATTTATAAATTAAAAAAATATGAGTTTAGTGGCTATATAATTAAGTTGAAAATTTATTGATGAATAAAGTTCAGTATAAAACATATGTATTTGGCTAAACCAAAGCATATAAAAAATTGAGACTTTCATTAGGCCCACCATTTTATTTTTTTTTTGAGACATTTATAAAACTACCCATAAAAATAAACTTTTTTTTCAAAAATATTATACGAAAAAAATTTGTACTATTAAAAAAGTTTGAGCAAATTTTTGAAAATATCTCACTCTTCACTAAAATAACTTTTTTTTTTTAAAATACATCTTCTCTCACTACAAATAATATTTTACTGTAATTTTTATATATTTTTTTTAATTTTACTATTAAAAAAATATATTCTAATAAAATAATAAAAATTAATATTTTAGATTATATTTTCAGCTTATAAAATATATTAATTTTTATAAAAAAAATTTAATTTTGATTACAAGTAAAAAATAACACTCACAAAAAATAATATAAGAAAATAAAAAATATAAATATATATTAATTAAATAATTAAATTTATTTTTAAATAAAATTTATATATTATAAACATAAAAAAAGATAAAAAAAATATTAATTTCATCATGTAGAAGTTGTATTGATGTTGCATGTATGTTTGGTATATGTTATACAGATGTTATAGATATTTGACAAATGTTGTGTATTTCTCATATATGTTGTATGTATGTTATGTAAATATTGCATGAATATAAAATTAAAAAACGTAAAATTAAAAAAATATTAAATAAATTTTTTACATGTTTGATAAATATTATACGTATGTTATGTAAATGTCATAAATGTTTAGCAGATATGTGTAGATATTATTATTTGTTGAGTAAATATTTTATATATGTTGTATATATGCTTATTTTTTATATATATTAAAAATATGACATAAAAAATTATTTATAAAAAATAAAAAAAATTAGTGTGTTTTGTCGTAAAATAAAAAATAGCGCGCTCATATAAAAATAAGAAAAAATCAATTATGTTAACTTGAAAAGTACATAGTGAATTTACACAAATGGCTTAATTTTTTTTTGTTTGTTTTATAAATTTTCAAAATATTTATAGACTTGTATGGCTCTGATACCACCTGGGGTGTATCAACTACTGGTACGTGGCATTGTTATACCTCACCCCATAAGACCAAGTCTTGTTCTCCACTAGTAGCAGATACTATGAGGTTTTCAACCCATATACCATTGTCATAGATATTTCTGATGTATTGAAATATGATCAACTAGAAGCTACAAGTTTCATATAGAGATACTTCATCCTTAGATGAATGAACAGAGTAACGTTTCAACAAATTTATCTCATGCATAGTCCATAACACAAAGTCATATCAAGGCTAAAATAGGACAGAGCCTTTTTGATATCTCTAGTTAACATACTCATATTAATTCTTCTAGATCATTGCACTATTCATAAATAAACAGATAGTAACTCAATAAGAAAGAGAAAAGGTTTTTAGAAAGACATAATTTTATTAAGAGAGGGATTAGTCTGAAGTATTTTTGGCTATATCACTTAAACTAATACAAGAGCTCTTTATATAGAGGAAAGAACTGATAATACAACATTTTTGAGATCATCATGGATGATCTCATCAAACACTAAAATACAAGCTTGTGAAGTAACTGGAACTTCACTAATTATTTCTGACATACTATTACAAATAGTAATACATAATGGAGAAAACAATAACTCCATGATCTGACTTAAAAGGAATGAGAGGGAGATAAATTCATGTTCCTATAGTCTTCATCATCTGACTCATAGAAAGCACGAACCATTTGATTTTGCTCATATGCCATTAAGTAAAAAATGGTTGGCTGAGTGGGTTGATCTGACTAGGCACTTGCTAATGCTTCTTCAATATCTGTCTGAGTGATTGGTGTACCATCAATATTTCTTTAAATTGAAGGGCCAGGGTCTGTCATGACAACTAGAACTGTGGTGACAACTAAAGTAGTCTGAGTGACTGGAAGAGATAATGATGAATCTCTTTAAGCTGCGGCATGTGAACTAGGACCTAAAGAGTCTGTCTGCTCAAAGTCATAGGGACCAGCTCCTTAAAAGTATTCTCCTATCAGCTGGAATGGAAGTTCTAAAGTTGTTTATGCAAGTTGTTAGTCATGTCTAGTCTAATTTTTATTTTTCACCATTGATGTGCAGATAAGAGGTCTTTTGATTGTTTAAGGAAAATTTCTTGAATTATTGAGTCCACAAAGATGGTGTCTCAATTCAATCTGCTTCTGGTAATTATAAAAGATTTGACCAGAATAAGTTTTCTAATGTACTGTTTGATTTCTTGACCATGAGACTCATGTATGAGGATATTGGAAATAAGATTTATTCAGAACGAAAATAGCATGGTAACTTCTTGCTTCTTCATCTGGTTTCTCCCAAATCGTTTACTATGAATTATCTGTAAGAACTCTTGTTGCCACCATGAAATCTGGTTGAACCATTTGTGAAATCTCCATGGTAGAGAAGATGCATTGTCACAATAGAAATAAAATTGACCATATCTAAAATAGGAATTTTCACAGCATTATTATATAGTGTAATAATAAACCATAAAGACCATAATTCAGCTAGATATTTTGGGGTTGATTAAGGATAAAGATGATATACCAATATCCATGGGTATTCTGGGTAAAAATCATTAACTTCTGGATCCATATTGAAGCAATTATGGATATGTTTAAGGTAAACTACAATGTAAGTTCTGGCATAATCTTGGATTTCAGTAGGAGAAGTAAAATGATATCTTGGAGAAAAATCCAAGTTAGGATTATTCCACAAAGGTGGTCTGACAGGAAGGTTTCTAGGGTAGTATCCTCTATACATCATGATAGAGGGAAAATTGTTGGCTAAGGTTATGACAGGAATAGGTTTTGAGGGTCTGGATAAAAGGTTAGGGATGAGATTCTTTTGGCCTTTTATTTGTTCTACAAAATAGTCATATCTTGAGAACTATTCCTGTAGTATGAGTTATTGTGGTGATAGGATTTTTTGTTTAAAGCCTAGGGCTCTTGGGAAAAAGGTGTTATCAAGAATGATCAGGAAATGATGATCAATAAGATGAAATTCAAACTTTATGATACTATATTTTACCACCAAAATCTCCTAATAGGTAGAGTGATAACGCTTTTCACTCTCTTTAAATTGTCCACTAGCATGTCTGCAATAATGAGTCTGGCCATTGATTTTTTCAAGAAACACAACACCCCAATATTCATCACTAGCATCATTCTGAAGATTTTTGAGATCATTAGAAGGTATATGAAGAGGAGTAGGTTGAGAAGCAATCTTTTTTTATGATTTATACAACTTTTGTTTGCTCTTCTGACCATGGTGGTGGATTTTTATTCAGTATTTTGGATAATTGGCTAATGGGTTAGGTCGTAGTAGGATAAAAATCTCGGATATAATTAATTATATCCAAAAACTGTTGAATTTGTTTAAAAGTCAAATTTTCATCATGCAACTTAAGCAGTTCTTCTGCTATGTGTGGACCTAGAGTGTAAGCTCCATTCTTAAAAATGTAAGCCCAAAAAGTCAATAGAGTCTCGACCCATGGTACTCTTCTTTTCAAAAATCATAATTCCATGTTTATTGCACAATGTAAGAGAATTTCTGAAGTAATTGATGATGGGCTTCAACTGTTGATAAAAATAGTAAGATATCATCAATATAATTTAGAGCTGAAAAGAGAATGGGCTAAAATATTCTTATCACGGCCTTCTCAAATAATGATGGGGCGACTTTGAGTCCAAATGGCATTACTGTCTATTGGTACTGAGCATCAGGAATACAAAATGTTGTCTTGGGTCTATCTTCTAGTTTGATACCAAATTTCCAAAAACCAGCTTTCAAATAAAATTCTGAAAATATGTTTGTCGTCTTTAGATGAACCATTAATATAGAGATCTTAGATAAAGGAAATTTATCATCTGCAAAAAAACAAATTAAGAAGCTTGTAATTAATGACAAGTCTTTTTTTCCTCTAAGGACTTATAATATATTTTCAACATAGAATGCCTAGCAAGCCTAGTTGGACTTGGTTGGTTCAATTAATCCTTATTTAAGCAAGGAATCATATTTTTTCTGGTAAGAGCAAGATTTGAAGTAGACATTTTTTGATGAAAGACTTTTGTTGGATTAACATCTTCATTTTTCTTAAAGGGCAATGAAATCAAGAAGTCTACATTTTTCCATAGAGCCTTAGGATGGTGAAACTCAACATGTGAGTCTATACAAGAAGGAAACAGAGAAGCTTTAATGTCTTCAAATACAACAAGGATCTCTGTGAGAGAGAAAATTCTTTATATCTCTGTATAGGGCTTGAACATCTTCTTGAGATGAATTCCATTAGGAAGGATTTGTAAATTTTTTGCTTTTTTATAAATATCAAAGGTTATCAATAAAATCCTTATTTGGAAGAGATGAACCAAGGACATAAGTCCAATTATATAGTTTGGGAAGAACTATATACCAATCTTCCTTCTAGTAATCAAATGTGTAGAAAATATATTTCCATCTAAAATGTTTTGTATGGGACTTCCAATAAGAATCTAATAAAACTGCAAGATTCATCATGGATTTATGAGCAACAGTATCCATTAAAGCCATTAGAGGAATAACTCTGTCATACTTGGATGGAAGTATAAAAATATGCACTAGAGGAGTAGCCAATGAGGGAGTAACAGAATAAGTAGAGGGAATTTGACGTTGTTAAAGACGATAAATAGGAAGATATTCTTCCTCTAAGTCTAAGGAACTGGAGTCAGAGAAAGAGTTATCATCATCAACTTAAATTGCAAGAATGGTTTCTTAATATGCTTTTTCTTATTCAGAAAGAGCTGATTCAATTTCAGCATCATTTGGTAAGAGAATAGAATCTTGGTTTATCTATTGAATAAGTTTAGCAGTTTTCATGGGCTTCTTTGGATAATTTTTTGCAAAATATCATTTTCCTCCACAAGCATAGTAGTGATTTGGTCATCCTTTTCTCCTCTTAGAGTGAGGAGATCTCTTTCTGAAAAATTTAAACTTTTTTCCTTCTTCTGAATCTTCCAAGTTGTCCAGATTTAAGAGGAAAATGATACTTGTGAACATGATATTTCTTCTTATAAGAACATTTCTTGTCATTACATAGAATTGCCAAATCGGGAGGTCTTTTGCAAGCATTTCTGAATTTTGGGGCATCATAAAAAATAAACTTCTGAAAGAAGCATTGTTTTTCACATAATGCTCTGAGACAAGCATAAGAGAGTCGATCAATTTCTCCCAAAGAAATTTGGGATAAAGGCCTACCCAATCGATGAATCTTCTTCTAGAGATCGTCTTAAAGTTCTTTAGGAAGAGAAACAACATAAGTTTGTTTCATACCAGGGTCATTGATGCCTTTTAATTCATAGAATTTTTTCATCATCCATTGGTAATGTCATTCAATATCCTTCCATTTTAATGAACAACATTCATCTCATAAAACTCATGTTATTCCTTTAACTGGATAAGTGAATAGTCTCCTAAAAAGACATGATGAAGTTTATCCAATACTTGTTGAATGGAGAAGGCAAAGAACGTCAACTATGTATATGCATCCTGAGAAAAGAACCATTCTTAGAGTGATCCAGTAAATTTGAGAATAAATTCTCTGATTACATCTGGCCTAGCTGCTTCATTTTTTCCAAGCATTTGTATTTGGAGCCAAGAATGAAATTCTAATAGTCTGGCTCTCCATTTACTGGGAGGAATATCATGAAGGTGAAGAATGGTCCATTTGTTGGTTTTTTCTCTTGAGGAGGATGTTGTCTTAAATCAACATACCTATCAACTTCATCTTCACGAGGATCTTGAACTTCTGGTTCCATCATCAAGATTCCTGTAATATCAGCTTGACAATCTTCTGAGTTATCAAAAAATTGTATAGAGACATTATCTTTAGATTATGAAGTATCCAAAGATTCTAATTCATCAGGAACAATCTGTGCTGCCATCTATTATTGAGTAACAGAAGAACCTTGAGGTGGCTATGATGTCTCAGCTAAAGCTATCATTGGTGCATAAGTCTTCTGTACACAAGTAATTGGAGGTATAGAAGAAGATGGAACTGAAATTTTATGAGGCTGTGCTGGAGAAAATAAGTATGTTAATACTCCAAAGGAAAATTTGATTACAGAAGGAATAAATGGTGTTGGTTATGAGTATGAAAAGGATGAAAAAGCAACTGGAGGGTAAGGTGAAAGGGAGAGTATTTGGAAAGTAAATCTTGTTCCATTGCTTTGAGTTGCAATTTCAGCTTTTGAATGTCTCATTGTTTTTCATTGAATGATGTAAAGGACCATTGATTGATCATTTGTTTTAATTATGTGTTCAATTGATTAATTCTATTGGTTAGAGAACTGTGGAATTGTTGATTTTGTATACATAGTTCTTAAAACCATAGGAATTTTGTCAGTCTGTACAGACAACTGACAGATCTTTAAATCAATGGACTGAAGGTATTTATTTTGGGCCTAAGCCATAATACTATTCATATGATAAACATGATTAGTAATGAAGAAAGAAGAACCTTAAACACCATGACTGCACCTTCAACATCTCAATTAGTTTCTCATATTTCCTCTCTTATTATTCCTCCTTCTTATTCACAGTAAATTACTAATAAAATAGATCATATGGTAAAAATATCCCACGTCCCTAAAGATTCTAAGGTAGATAGCTCTCATCTTTCCGTCTTCGACCCTTATCTTATTTTCAAAAAACTAATTATATAAAAAAAGATTTCTAATCTCATATCTCCCAGAAGACCTCATATTAAAGAATATATTCATACTACCTATATGAATAAAATATTCTTTGTCTTCTACCTCTGTTGAATAGTACGTGACTATGAAAATTCCATAAGAATTTCTCTCCCAGTGGAAGAAGCAAGGTTACTTGCATCTCCACCTTGGAGGTGTTCGAGTTGTTTTGTCCTATCATGGAAGAAAAGATCTTCCAGTTACTGTAAGATTGTCTTTGTTAGACACTAGATATATTCACTTTAAAGATGCAGTGATTGGCACTATCCTAAAAATACTTAATACTAGAAGTGTTGTCCTGACCTTTTTTCCAATTATAATATGTCTTTGGATGACAGACACTTATCTACAAGCCTGAAAATTCAAGTTCATATCACAAGAGCTGAACAAATTGAAGATTCTTTATCTGCAACAGTCCATCACCAGATAGTATATGGATTGTAAGATCATGCAATCAATCTATGTATCCCATGAGTATCATTTGATGCTCTTTACATTTATGCAGATACAGACACCACACCTATAATTGTTCAGATGCCAGGCAACTTCCTAAAGAAGAGCTCATGAAACTCATTCCTTTGGAATGGGTTACTTCTTATGAAAGGCTGTAGCAGAATAATTCAAAACATGTACAAACTATGATTCCTATTTTTATTAGGAAAAAAGGGTGGTACAATTAAAATTATTTTTAAAGCTCCAGAAAATACAGCTTCAAAGGGTTCAAGCTCTAACTCTCTTCCACCCATCCATCATAGTTGCATGATTTTTCCTGTTCATCACAGAAATGCAGAAAGCTATGTATGTGTTTTAGCAAGTAATATTTTATCTATTATTTACATTATGTCAGTTAATTGATTTAAGTTTATACAGATTCAAAAAGTAAGGGTGTTTTTATTAAAATGGGTTGTTACATTCTTGTATCCTATATTCGTATATTACATATATTGGTTGTATATATTATATGTATATAGGGTATAAGGGTGTTATATTTATTTTGGTATCAGAGCCTAGGTTTGAGGTTCTCAACCTAGGTAGGTTGTGACAGAAATAAAATGGAGATTTTTAAATATGATACATGCATTGGCACTGGCAGTTTCTGATCTTTAATGTGGCAATTTCTGTTGTGTTTGCAGATATAGGTAGTTATGGTGTCTCAGAGGCATCAGCCTGCAGAGGATAGTGCAGAGTGTGACTCCTGTTGATGGTAGAGATAGAGCTAGAGATGAGATTGTTGGAGAGGCACCTGCTCCTGTGCTAGAGAGACAAACAGTTGATGAGATTTCATCGGGATGGGTGCGACATATGGTGAAGCTGTTGAGGCAGGCTCCAGTATAGTAGCCACCGCCACAGCAGCCACGGCTGCAGCCGCAGACCAAGAAATATGATAAGCTAAGGAAGTTTGGAGCTGAGAACTTTATTGGTAATACAGACCCTGCTACAGCAGAGCAGTGGCTAGACAGAGTCCAGAGAATGTTCATCCAGCTGCAGGCTACCTCAAAGGAGAAATTTGATTATGTCATATCTCTTTTGCAGAGGGATGCATATGATTGGTGGAAGACGGTTTCACATGCTCTGGATGATCCATCAGTTCGAGCACAAGTATACTCCAAAGGAGTATAAGGATGCAAAGAAGATAGAGTTCTTGAGTTTGAGGTAGGATACCAGGAGAATGTCGGAGTATGAGATAGAGTTTACCCGGCTGAGTCAGTATGTTAGTGGAATCATTTCTGATTAGATTGACCGGTGTCAGAAGTTTGAGGAGGGGCTGAGACCCTCTACCATGTGCATTGTAGTAAGCTCCCGGTATCAAAATTTTTTCTAGTTGGTTGCAGCTGCCAAAAGTGTTAAGAGAGTACAGGGTCTTGCAGCAGCTGCTAGGGATGAGAAGATCAGAGCTAGGAGACCCCAGAGTGAGGCAAGGTCTTCATCTATGAAGAGAGGCTGAGGAGGATGTTTTCAAAGATTCAGTAGGAGCTAGAGGCAGTCAGGCAGGTCAGTACAACAGTAGAGATAGAGATCAAGACCTACACTTTCAATGGCTAGTGCTCCGACCCTAGTAGTTCATAGACCAATTCCATTTACCTATGTCCATTGTGGTAGGGCACACAAGGGTACTTGCTGGAAGACAGGTGGACCAGCAATATTTTATTAATGTGGGTCACTAGATCACTTCTTTAGAGATTGCCCAGAGCCACCAGAGGATAGACAGACAGATACTGTAGCTTGTCAACCCAGTGTTAGAGGAGGTCGTAGTAGGAGGGGTTTTGGTAGGGGTGGTAGATTTGGGTCTGGACAGAGGGGAGGTTCTACAGTTGGAGGTAGACCAGATGAGGCAGGGCCATCACAGCAGATATATGTGATACAGAGATAGCTAGATGCTTCAGCCGTTATTGCTGATACTTTTTCTTTATTTGGTCCTTCAGTTCTTACTTTGATAGACCCTAGGTCGATTCATTCATACATTAGTACATCTATCTTGTCTGTGAGTGATTTGCATTCAAAGTCCCTAGGATTTGATGTTTTGGTGACAAATCCTTTAGGGCATAGTGTTATGGTTAGCAGGGTGCACCGAAATAGTTCGGTTATGGTTCAGAATGAGAAATTCCTTGGTCACCTGATTGAGATACCTTTCAGGGAGTATGATTTAATATGAGGCATGGATTGGTTATCTAAGCATGGGGCTCTGGTAGATTGTCAGCAAAAGTGTGTTACCCTGAGAACCTGTGATGGTAGAAATGTGATGGTATTGAGTGAGCAGAGACATCTTTTATCCATATTTATTTCAACTGTTTTAGCGAAGAGGATGATTCGAAAGGGATGTGAGGCTTATCTTGCTCATGTTATAGATACCAGAGTAGTGAGTTCCCAGCTTGATAATATATCCATAGTTGTCGAGTTTTCAGATATTTTTCCTAAGGGGTTGTTAGGGACACCCCATGAGAGAGAGGTTGAGTTTGGTATCGATTTGTTGCCTGGTACCACTCCCATCTCTATTACTCCTTATCGCATGGCATCTGCTAAGTTGAGAGAGTTGAAGGTGCAGTTGTAGGAGTTGTTGGATAAAGAGTTCATTTGCCCTAGTGTGTCCCCGTGGGGAGCGCCCATTTTATTTGTGAAGAAGAAGAATAGTACCTTAAGATTGTGTATTGATTACCGGCAGTTGAATAATGTGACTATCAAGAACAAGTATCCATTGCCTCGGATAGATGATCTCTTTGATCGGTTAAAAGGAGCAGCAGTATTCTCTAAGATTGATTTGAGATCAGGGTACTATTAGTTGAGAATTAGAGATGAAGATGTACCTAAGACAACTTTCCGCACGAGGTATGAGCATTATGAGTTCTTGGTGATGCCCTTTGGATTGACGAATACACCAGCAATATTTATGGATTTGATGAACAAGGTATTTAGACTCTATCTAGATCAGTTTGTGGCAGTTTTCATTGATGATATTTTAGTGTATTCACGTAATGAGGAGGATCATGATAAGCATTTGCAAATTATATTGCAGATTCTGAGAGAGAAGCAATTATATGTTAAGTTATCTAAATGTGAGTTTTGGCTTGATCAAGTGACTTTTCTCGGTCATGTGGTTTCAGCAGAGGGTATTAGAGTTGATCCGAGTAAAGTTGAGACTATTTTAAATTGGATTCCACCAAAGACTGTGACAGAGGTTAGAAGTTTTCTAGGTTTGGCAGGCTATTATTGTCGATTTGTGAAAGGTTTTTCTCTAATAGTTACTCCACTCACCAGATTACTTCGGAAGAGAGTTAGATTTGTGTGGACAGATCGGTGTCAGGCGAGTTTTGAGCAGCTGAGGGAGATGTTGACTCAAACTCCTGTCCTTACCCTGTCTGTGAAAGGTAAACCTTATGTAATTTATAGTGATGCTTCACATAGTGATTTAGGTTGTGTTCTGATACAGAAGGATAGAGTCATTACTTATGCCTCTTGACAGTTGAAGCCGTATAAGCTGAATTACCTGACTCATGATTTGGAGTTAGCACCTATAGTTTTTGCCTTGAAAATTTAGCGACATTACTTGTATGGGGAGAATTGTTTCATTTTTAAGGATCACAAGAGTTTGAAATATTTGGGTGCTCAGAGAGAATTGAATCTTTGGCAGATATGGTGGTTAGAATTGATTAAAGACTATGATTGTTTAATTGATTATCATCCTGGCAAGGCAAATGTTATTGCTGATGCCTTGAGTCGGAAGTCTTTGGCAAGTTTGACTGCTTATTTGCTCTTGTTACTTGTTGAGTTGAGAGCGTTGTATGCCAGATTTGAGTCTTATAATGATGGTGCTTTAATGGCTCAGTTGTAGTTGAGGTCAGTGTTATTGAATCAAATTAGGGAGACTCAGTTGGTAGATGAAAAAATCCAGAAGCTTATATTGGATTACCAAAAGGGGGAGAGTCGAGACTTTCATATAAAAAGTGATGATAGTTTATGGTACAGGGATATGTTGTGTGTTCCTAATGATGCATGACTAAAAAGGATAATTTTAGAGGAAGCATATCAGTCAGCTTATGCTATGCACC
Organism: Garcia nutans; assembly: GCA_947685225.1. Classification (NCBI taxonomy): domain Eukaryota; kingdom Viridiplantae; phylum Streptophyta; class Magnoliopsida; order Malpighiales; family Euphorbiaceae; genus Garcia; species Garcia nutans. Next base: position 4,192,482 of record CANTUV010000024.1, on the reverse strand, counting down.
TTGGAAGTACCAAGATGTATCAGGATTTGAAGCAGTATTATTGGTGGTCAGATATGAAGAATGACATAACAGAGTTTGTATCCAGATATCTCACTTATCAGAAAGTGAAGGCTGAGCATTAGGTTCCTTCAAGATTGCTTCAGCCATTATCAGTGCCAGAGTGAAATGGGAGCGAGTGACGATGAATTTTGTGGCTGGATTTCCTTTGACCCAGAAGAAGCAAGTTGCGATTTGGGTAATAGTTGATCGAATAACGAAGGCAAATCATTTCGTTCCAGTTCGGATGGATTATTCTCTTGGGAGATTGGCTGAGCTATATATCAGTGAGATAGTAAGGTTACATGGAGTCCCGATTTCTTTGGTATATGACCGAGATCCCCAGTTTACATTGAGATTATGGAGGAGTTTGCAGGATGCTTTAGGATTTTGGTTATATTTTAGCACTACTTTCCATCCTCAGACAGATGGGAAGTTAGAGAGAGTAATACAAATTTTAGAGGACATGTTGAGGAGCTGTATTATCGATTTTACTGGGAGCTGGGACAGATTCTTACCACTGATTGAGTTTGCTTATAACAACAGTCATCAGTCTAGTATTGGGATGGCATCTTATGAGGCATTATCTGGTAGGAGGTATAGGACACCTCTATGTTGGGATGAGATTGGAGAAGGTAAGTTGATTGGTCTCGATTTGATTAAAAATCAGAAGAGAAAGTAAAGGTGATCTGGAATTATCTGAAAGCTACCTCAGACTGACAAAAATCATATTCAAATTTAAAAAGAAGAGACATAAAGTTCAATGTGGGAGATAAAGTATTTTTGAAGGTGTCTCATTGGAAGAAAATTTTGAGATTCGGCCGCAAAGGGAAGTTGAGTCCTCATTTCATAGGACCATATGAGGTACTAAAGAGAGTTGGATTAGTGGCCTATAGGCTGGCTTTTCTGCCTGAGTTGGATCAAATTCATAATGTCTTCCATGTCTCTATGCTTCGGAGATACAGGTCAGACCAATCTCATATCTTGTCAGTAGAGTCAATTGATGTGAGCCCGGATCTGACTTTTGAGGAAGAACCAGTGGCTATCTTGGCACAAAAAATGAAAGAGTTGAGGAATAAGAAAGTACCACTTGTGAAAATTCTTTGAAAGAATCATGCCACTGAGGAGGCAATATGGGAGAATAAGCAGATGATGCGGAGTCAGTATCCCCAGTTGTTCCAGACTTAAAAGTAAGTAATTTCGACGATAAAATTTATTTTTTTTAGAGGGGGAGAATTGTACTATCCTAAAATTTTAAAAATTTTAATTTTTAAAAATTAAATAAATGATTTAAATATATATATATATTTAAGTGAAAAAGTAAAATATATATATGATATATATATGTAGATATACATAACATATACAGGTCAATATTTTAAATTGATCAAATGTTATGTTAAATTATTGAAAAATTAATTGTGTAGTTAGTGGAAGAAGATTTTTATATTAATTAAGCAATATATATTTATTACTTGGTGAAAATTTAAAGTGGAAAATTTATGTGGTTAAAAGGGTATTAGTTGGATAGAGATGAGTTTGGGAATCATCTTCTTCTTCTTTCTCCATTGAAGGCTGGCTATCTCCATTATAGGAAAGGAGGAATTTGCTTCTTGCAAGCTCAAGTAATTGAAGGATTTAAAGTGTTCAAGTTGGAGTTTTGGGAATTCTCTCCATATTTGGTAAGTTTCCAACTTATTTTCTTAATTTTTTCCATGAAAGTTTGTATATGTGTGAATTGGATGTTTGGTGTAGTATGTGTTAATAGTTGGTATTGGTATGTATGAAGTTATTTTGAGTAGTTAACTTTGAATTTAGGGTTAGAATGAAGAAATGGTTAAATTTGGTGAAGAGAATAAGAGTTTTAGGTTATATAACTTTTGAGTTGTGAAGTCATAATTTTAAATTGTGTATTTTGCTTTTAATTGAGTTGTTTTGATGTATATACAAGTATTTTATGGTAAAATGATGGATTTGGTTGAGTTTGAATAGAGTTGGAAAGGGTAAAGAAAGATAACTTTGGATGTGTCAATTATGTGTGATATTAGGATTTTGGCCTGACACGTCCGGTGACACGGCCATGTCTTTGGGCATATCGATGGTTTTGTTTTCAGTGTTGGTGAAACGTGAAATGACATGCCCATATCACTGAGTGTGTCACAGCTTTTGTAATATTAGAGTTTTGACACGTGCAGTGACACACCCATGTTACTGAGCGTGTCACAGCTTCTGTAATATTAGAGTTTTGACACGTGCAGTGACACACCTATGTCACTGAGCGTGTCACAGCTACTGTGTTGTAGGAGTTTTGGCATGAGCAGGGACACGCCCATATCTCTGGACGTATCTTATCTACTGTAATACATAACTTAAGACACGGTCATTGACACGCCTATGTCACTGAGCGTGTCAAAGCTTCTGTATTGTGGGTTTAGGGCATGGTCATTGACACACCCATGTTGTTGGGCATGTCATTTGTAGATTTTGCCCTAGATAATTCTTTTTCTTATTTTCTTTTGTGTTATTTATCCTTGTGTTGAGAGGTTTTATATATGCCTATAAGTGTGTTACTAAATGATTATTTATAATCACATTTGATTTAGGCTTTGAGGAGACTTGAGTTGCCCAATCCAAGTGTTGAGGGATTTCTTGGAAGAGGAGGTTGAAAGTGGTGTTTGAGCTTGTTTTGTTGCTTTTAGAGGTAAGTACAAACTTTGAATAATTGATTATATTTGCATGATATTTGGACTTAACATATTTTGGTTGAAAAATGTGTTAAGTTACTACATTGTTTGTGCATGAGTAATATGTTATGATTTGTATAATGTCATAAATGCATTATGTGTAATGTGAACTATGTGCAAGATATGATAATGACCCAAAATATTTGGATAATGTGGTTTGTTATAGATACATTAAAGATGTTAGGTAAAGCCATTAGTGATGGCTATATTGATATAAATGAGATAATTGAGGCATTGTGCCTAGCTTGATCATGAGAAAATGAGAAAGATATGGATAATGGAATTATAAAAGAATTGTGTGCCTGGTATGTTATTCAATTTTTAGAGTTCTGTATTTGGCGGCATACCTATGATGTAGCAGTCCCTTGAAGCTGGGTTGGACCTAGCCCTTGAAGCCTAGTTGGGATGTTATATATGAGGTTATTCTCATTGTGATATGATTTGCCTTTGGGGCTAGCTTTTAAGCAATTACTTGATTTGCCTTCGGGGCTAGACACATGGTGTCAACTTGGACCAAAACAATAACTCTGAGATTTGAATAACATATTAGATCCTTTGGGCCCATGCTTGTGTTTGTTTTTATATGAATTATGGAACAATTGAGCAATATATTAAGATATAGTGTTATGAGATATAATATCCTTATGCATTGTTCATTAGCATTGCATTTGAACTTTATTGTTATCAAAGTTTATATTACTAGGCTTTTAGCTTAGCACAATTGTGATTCATTGCGCAGGTGACAGGGTATATCTGGTTAAGCCGGAGAGTTCGTCTAGACCGAGCCGGGTCTAGGCTTGAGATCTTGAGTGCAGAGTTGTTTATTAAACATCAAGATCAGAGACAAACTGCCAGCATGTACATATTTTATATTTTTGTACATTTTGACTTCATGTATATTATGTTATATTTTGATGTATATATATATGTATATATAGCAAACTATCAAAAATATTTTAGATAAACATTTGGTAATGAAGTTATGTATGTGTTTTAACAAGTAATATTTTATTTATTATTTACATTATATCAGTTAAATGATTTAAATTTATACAGAGTCAAAAAGTAAGGGTGTTTTTATTAAAATGAGTTATGACATTCTTGTATCCTATATTCGTATATTACATTTATTGGGTGTTTGTATTATACGCATATAGGGTATAAAGGTGTTACAAGTTACTTCTGTACAGAAGACCTAGGCACAAACAATAGCTACAGCTGAGACATCACAACCACCTCAAGGTCCTTCTGTTACTCAACAACAAACGGCGGCACAGATTGTTCCTGATGAATCAAAATCTTCGGATACTTCAGAATATGAAGATAATGTCTCTACACAATTTTCTAATAACTCAGAAGATTGTCAAGCTAATATTACAAGAATCCTGATGATGGAACCAAAAGTTCAAGATCCTCTTGAAGATGAAGTTGATGGGTATGTTGATTTAAGACAACATCCTCCTCAAGAGAAAAAACCAACAAATGGACCATTCTTCACCTTTGATGATATTCCTCCCACTAAATGCAGAGCTAGATTATTAGAATTTAATTCTTGGCTCCAGATACAAATGCTTGGCAAAAATGATGTAGTTAAGCCAGATGTAATCAGAGAATTTGTTCTTAGATTTACTGAATCACTCCAAGAATGGTTCTTTTCTTAGGATGAATATACACAGTTGACATTCTTTACCTTCTCCATTCAACAAGTATTAGATAAACTTCATAATGACTTTTTAGGAGAGTATTCTCTTATCCAATTAAAGGAACAACATGAGTTTTATGAGATGACATGTTGTTCTTTAAAATGGAAGGATATTGAACGACATTGCTAAGGGATGATGAAAAAATTCTATGAATTAAAAGGCACCAATGACCCTGGCATGAAACAAACTTATGTTGTTTCTCTTTCTGATGAACTTCAAGAAGATGTCCAGAACAAGATTCATCAATTGGGTAGGCCTTTATCCCAAATCTCTTTGGAAGAAATTCATGAACTCTCATATGCTTGTCTTAGAACATTATGTGAAAAACAATGCTTTTGTTTTTTATGATGCCCCAAAATTCAGAAATGCTTGCAAAAGGCATCCTGATTTTGCAATTCAATGTAATGACAAGAAATGTTCTTGTAAGAAGAAATCTCATGTTCACAAGTATCATTTTCCTCCTAAATCTGGACAACCTAGAAGATTTAGAAGAAGGAAAAAGTTCTGATTTTTCAGAAAGAGATCTCCTCACTCTAAGAGTAGAAAAGGAGGACAAGATCATTGCTATGCTTGGGAAGGAAAATGACATTTTGTAAAAATTGTCCAAAGAAGCCTATGAAAATTGCTAAACTTATTCAATAGATAAACCAAGCTTCTATTCCCTTACCATGTAATGTTGAAATTGAATCAGTTCTTTCTGAACAAGAAAAAAATATATAGAGAAACCATTCTTGCAATTTAAGTTGACAATGATGACTTTTTCTTTGACTCTAATTTCTTAGACTCATAGGAAGAATATCTTCCTATTTATCATCTTTAACAACATCAAATTCCCTCTGCTTATTCTGTTACTTCCTCATTGGCCACTTCTCTAGTGCATATTTCTATACCTCCATCCAAGTATGATAGAGATATTCCTCTAATGGCTTTCATGGATATTGGTGCTGATAAATCCATGATGAATCCTGAAGTTTTATAAGATTCTTATTAGAAGTCCCATAAAGAACATTTGATTACCAGAAAGAAGATCGGTATATAGTTCTTCTTAGTCAGTATAATTTAGACTTATGTCCGTAGTTTACCTCTTCTAGATAAGGATTTATTGATAGGCTTTGATGTTTATAAACAAGCAAAAAATTTACAAATCCTTCTTGCTGAAATTCGTTACAAGAAGATGTTCAAGCCCTATATAGAAATACGAAGAATTTTCTCTCTGACAGGGATCCCTGTTGTATTTGAAGACATTAAAGCTTCTCCATTACCTTCTTGTGCAGACTTACATGCTGAGTTTCACCAACCTAAGCCTCTATGGAAAAATATAGACTTCTTTATTTCTTTGCCCTTTAAGAAAAATGAAGATGTTAATCCAACAAAAGCCTCTCATCTAGGATTGTCTTCTTCAAATCTTTCTCTTTCCAAAAAAAAAATGTGAATCCTTATTTCAACATGGATTAATTGAACCAACCAAGTCCAATTGGGCTTGCCAGACATTCTATGTTGAAAAGAGATTAGAAGTCCTTAGAGGGAAAAAGAGACTTGTCATTAACTACACGCCTCTCAATCTGTTTCTTGTAGATGATAAATGTCCTTTACCTAAGACCTCTACATTGATGGTTCATCTAAAGGAGGCAAAAATATTTTAAAATTAGATTTGAAAGCTGATTTTTGGCAATTGGGTATCAAACAAGAAGATAGACCCAAGATAACATTTTGTATTCTTGATACTCATTACCATTGGACAGTAATGACTTTTGGACTCAAAGTCGCCCCATTATTATTTGAGAAGGCCATGATTAGAAAATTTTAGCCCATTTTCTATTCAACTCTGATTTATATTGATATTATCTTACTATTTTTACCAACAGTTGAAGCTCATCATTAATTACTTCAGAAATTCTCTTCTATTATGCAATAATATGGAATTATGATCTCTAAAAAGAAGAGTACCATGAGCCGAGACTCTATTGACTTTTTGGGCTTACATTTTGAGAATGGAGTTTACACTCCAGGTCCATACATAGCAGAATAACTGCTTAAGTTTTCTGATGAAAATTTAACTTTTAAGCAGTTTTAACAATTTTTTGGTATAAATAATTATATTTGAGATTTTTATCCTGCTATAGCCCATCCCATCATTCAATTATCTAAATTACTGAAGAAAAATTCACCACCATGGTCAAAAAGAATAAACAAAGGTTGTACAGATCATAAAAAAGGTTGCTTCTCAATCTACTCCTCTTTATATACCTTCTAATGGTCTTAGAATTCTTTAGACTAATGCTAGTGATGAATATTAGGGTGTTGAGTTAATGGCCAGACTCATTACTGATTACATGTTAGTAAATAGTTTAAAGATAGTGAAAAGCATTATCACTCTACCTACAAAGAGATGTTAGCGGTAAAATATGGTATCAAGAAGTTTAAATTCCATCTTCTTGGTCATCATTTCCTGATCATTCTTGATAACACTTCTTTCTCAAGAGCCCTAGACTTTAAACAAAAAATCCTACCACCTCAACAACTCAGACTACAGGAATGGTTCTTAAGATATGACTATTTTGTGGAACAAATAAAAGGCCAAAGAATCTCATCCCTGATCTTTTATCTAGACCCTCAAAACCTATTCCTATCATAACCTTACCCAACAGTTTTCCCTCTATCACGATGTAAAGAGGATAATCCCCTAGAAACCTTCCTGTCAGACCACCTTTGTGGAATAATCCTAACTTGGATTTTCCTCCAAGATGTCATTTTACTTCTCCTGCTGAAATCCAAGATTATGCCAGAACTCGCATTGCAGTTTATCTTGAACATATCTATAATCACTTCAATATGGATCCAAAAGTCAATGCTTTTTAGCCAGAATACCCATGGATGCTGGTATATCATATTTGTCCCGATCATTCAAAATATCCAGTTGAATTATGATTTTTATGATGTATTACTACACTATATAATCATGCTGTGGAAATCCCTATTTTGGATATGCTCAATTTTATTTCTATTCATGATAATGCATCTTCTCTACTATGGAGATTTCTCAAATGGTTCAACCAGATTTCATGGTGACAATATGAGTTCTTATAGATAATTCATAGTAAACGATTATGGGAGAAACCAGATGAAGAAGCTAGAAGTTTCCATGCTATTTTCAATTTGCATAAAACTTATTTCCAATATCCTCATACAAGAGTCTTATGCTTAAGAAATCAAGCAGTACATTGGAAAACTTATTCTGGTCAAATCTTTTATAATTTCTAGAAGCAGATTGAATTGAGACACCATCTTTGTGGACTTAATAATTCGAGAAATTTTCCTCAGACAATCAGAAGACCTCTTATTTGCACATCAATAGTGAAAAATAAAAAAAAATGGACCAAACATGACATACAGTTTGCAGAAACAACTTCAGAACTTCCATTCTAGCTGACAAGGGAATACTTTCAAGACAGTGTTCCCTATGACTTTGAATATACAGACTCTCTAGGTCCCAGTTCACATGCTCCAGCTCAAAGAGATCCATCATTATCTCTTCCGGTCACTCATACTATTTTAGTTGTCACCATTGTTCCAGCTGTCATGACAGACCCTAGCCCCTCAGCTTAAGGAAATACTAATGGTACACAAACTACTCGGACAGATATTGAAGAAGCATTAGCAAGTGCTTAGTCAAATCAACCCACTCACCTAACCACTTTTGAGTTAATGGCATATGAGTAGAATCTAATGGTTCGTGTTTTTTATGAGTCAGATGATAAAGACTATAGGAACATGAATCTATCTCCCTCTCACTCCTTTTAAGCCAGATCATGGATTACTGTTTTCTCCATTATGTAATACTGTTTGTAATAGTATGTTGGAAATAAATAGTGAAGTTCTTGTTACTTCACATGCTTTTATTTTTAGTGTTTGATGAGATCATCCATAACAATCTAAAAAATATTGTACTATCAGCTCTTTCCTCTATATAAAGAGCTTTTATATCAGTTTAAGGGATATAGCTAGAAACATTTCGGACTAATCCCTCTCTTAATAAAATTATGTCTTTCTAAAAACCTTCTCTCTTTCTTCCTAAGTTACTATCTGTTTATTTGCGAATAATGCAATGATTTAGAAGAATTAATATAAGTATATTAACCAGAGATATCAAAAGGGCTATGTCATGTTTATCCTTGTTATGGTTGTGTATTGTTGACTATGCATAAGATAAGTCAGGTGAAACATCACTCTGTTCATTCATCTGAGGATGAAGTATATTCTGTATAAAGCTTGCAGCTTCTAGCTGATTCTGTTTTAATACATCAGAAATATCTATTGCAGTAGTGTATAGGCTGAAAATCTCATAGTATTTAACACTGACGAAGAAGAATACTTGATCTTATGATGTGAGGTATAAAAATGCCACATATTAGTAGTTGTTGACACACCCTAATATATTCTGTATGAAGCTTGCAGCTTCTAGCTGATTCTATTTTAATACATCAGAAATATCTATTGCAGTAGTATATAGGCTGAAAATCTCATAGTATTTGACACTGTCGAAGAACAATACTTAATCTTATGATGTGAGGTATAAAAATGCCACATATTAATAGTTGTTGACACACCCTAGGTCAAATAAAGTTACTATATGAAAAAACAAAATAAATTATTATAGAAAAAAGTAACAGTATTTTGTTACTTTTTATTTTTTGTTTTCATTTAATTTATTCAAATAAGGTTATTATACGAAAAAACAAAAAATAAAAAATAACAATATTATAAATAGATAAATGGGCAGGACAGAACACACACCGCCACCTCCACCAACACTGCCTTCTTCCGCTGCCCGTCGTAGCATTACTCTGAAAACAAGAAGCCCCGAACTCAGACTAGTTACTCGTAAACCGCAGATTAAGCTCCTTTCAACTGCCTTGAAGATCGATCCCTCTACAATCAGACGGCCTTAGGAATCCTCAACTGAAACCGTTGGATTTGGTTATTTGATTTTATTTTTTAATTGTAAGATTTTAGATTATTATGATTCTAGTTGAAGTTTTGTTTTTTTTTATGATTTTTGTTTTTTTTGAAAGATCCAATTGTTTGGTTGAGCCAAGCTTCGGCACTTTCAAAATCTCTCTACTAAATTTTGCTTTGTGCTTTGGTTTTTATAGAATTTGAGAGGCATATGAATGGCTTTGAGAGCGGCTGGGAAAAGGGTACCATATGATTTTACCTTTTTATTTGTTTGTGCTTTGAGAATATTTGGATGCTAAGCATTTAGAAATTTGAAAGCTTTTTTTTTTTAGTATTACAACACGGGGAGGGGAAACAAATCTGCATGTCTCTAAGGTCTATTTGCCGCTAGACTATGTCTCCGCATGCAATTTGAAAGCTGTTTAACTAAGCTAATAGGGATTATATGTGATTTGAGATGCTAGCTTGATGGATAGCTCAGCTCAGTCCTATTAGCGATTTTTGATTTATATGCATAGAATATTTCTTGTGAATTATGTAGACAATCAATGTGCAGAAGAGCTAAAACAAAGTCGATTCCTGGCATTGCCTATTATAGAGTTGGGATTAGAACTAATGGTGTTTGAATTATTTGCAATGACTATTATGATCTCCTCAGGGCCATCTTTAATATTGTGGTTTTGCCTTTTCTTTTTTCAATTTTTAAAAGTTTACTTGCTAAACTTTGAGCTTATATTGAGAATTGATATCATTTTTTTTGCAGTTCCTCTTTTTTTTTTTGGCCAAGAAGTGGAATGCAAGCAGCTCTATTATTTTATAATTTCATCCACTTTACACATGTTAATATTCTGGAATACAACCATCTTAGTCATTGTTTCACATTCAAATGACATGTTTCAACCATCTCTCCTTGAATACATGAAGATTATTACACTGACTATTTTGCAGGGTGTTCATGCTGGTCTTATTAGAGCTTGGATTTTACCATCACTATGGCATGCGGGGGGGTTAACTTATAAAAATAATCTTAAGGTTGGCGCGAAATCAATTTCTTCAGTCAGAGGAATATCTGGTAAACTAAGAAGGCATAAACTAACGTTTTCACTTGAATTAAATAAAATTAAACTTATCAAAATCTTTGTTCCTAATTGTATGTCATACTTTTGGTTTAATTTGAAATTTATACATAGTTGGAATTTTCAACATTGGTTTTAATGTAATCAGTTGCTTCTCAAAATTTGTGCTGCAGAGTTCGCTTTCAGTTCATTTCTGCAGGATCGGCACATTTCTTCTAAGAAAGAATCCTTCATACGGTTTGTTGTTATATTTTCTTTTGGCTTTAGTTTGTTGTTGTTTGTGTGCTTTTATTTTATTACTTGGAAAGTTAAGTTTAGTAGCTGCCTTTTTGTTGCAATATTTTTGTTATTACTTGAAAATTACATGTTGCATAGTCTATATTGTGAGCAAACATAAGCTGATTGCTACAGCTATTTTTAATGCTTTTTTATTTTGGCTTGGTTGAGGTGATGCCCGGAAAGAGTAATTTGATTCTAGATTTAACATGTTATTATGTTTGCAATGTTTTCTTGTATACTTCCGTTGGACAAAATATGGATAAACCTGGTTGCTGCATGGGCAAACCTTGGCTTAATTTGACTTGGGATCAATTATGCCACAATAAAAGCAAGATACAGTTTGTAAATAATCATATATCTAATCAACAATCATATATCTTTTTCTTTTGATGTATTTTTCTCCTTAATAATTTTTTCTTATGTCCTTTTATACGTGGATGTATATGTCAAATGCAAGGGCATTTTAAAATTTTGTATTTGTAAAATACATGCCAACATTCACAATACTAATCACAATGCATTTCTGTGGATGAATAGTTTGTCAATAAAATGGTAATCATGGTAAATATTTGAGGCTATTCCAGTGGGATTACAGGTGATTTTAATACAATGTAGAACTGGCCATTAGTATCGTGTTGCCATAAACACGTCAAGTTTAAAATGCTGGTGTTGACTCCACTCGTTTATTTGATCGTATTAAGATTTTAAAAACCTATTTCAGACAAGTTATATGCAGGTTACATTTATAACCTGCTTAATCCATTTGAATATGTACATTGAGATAATTTTTTATCAGAATATGACATAAATATTGGTCTATTTTAATTTATTACACTTTAATATGTTTGATCTTGATATATAGTTATGCTATAAAGATAAGATGAATTCAACTTACTGTAATTCTGAAGTATAAAGTATAACTAAACTAGAGAGATTAGTAGTGTATGTACATCATACCTAATTGATCTAAAATTTATGCATTTACATTTATATCTTATATATTTGAGTTAATTATTAGAAGTACATTCTTAATGATAAAAAAAAATTTACAATGTAAATTGAATGGCTCTCAAGGGGTTTAAATGAATGATATATTATTTATTTGACATATGAAGATATAAATTAATTAACTGGGTTATAGTGTATCATTGCTGGTTATGAGTGTTAATTATACCCTAATTTTTGCGTATGTCACTTGTCTGTGCTGAGCCTAAACCCTGTAACTATAAGTTGTGTTAAAAATTGCTGACCTTGATAAAATGTATTGATTTGGTTACCTGAATGTCTTGCTACTTGAATATTCAGTCAAATAATGGTTTTCTTTATGTTGCTTAGTTGTTTTTACGCCACTCCAGAACTTTTGGCTAGAAGAAGAAATGATGATGCAGCAGTTGGTTTGAAGATCCAAACTAAAGGAAAGTTTAAGAAAAAGGACAGAAGCAAGACCCAGCCACCTGTTGAAGCTCCATATGTAGCTCGTAATCTTAAAAAAAATACCAAGTGTTTGCAAGATAAAACAATTGACATATTTGAAGGCATTGCTGTTGTTGAGCTTGCTAAGCGCACTGGTGAGTCTGTTGCCACTCTGCTGGATATTCTTGTTAGTGTTGGGGAAAAGGTCGGCTCTGAATTTGATCCTCTCGGCATTGATGTTGCGGAGCTGGTTGCAATGGTATTTGTCTTTCTTATTTGAAGAATTATATGATGCTTTTCCTGTTGCATATATATAACAATGATGGAAAATTAAAGTTTACATTTTACATGCTATCCTGAATTCTTTACCTAAAAGCGAATCTAGATAAGTTGCTTATGCTGCCCAAGTATTCTATTTTCTATGGTATTTGATTGTTGGGTATCATTATTTAACAATTGTTAGCGGGCAGTTTTAGTGTTTTTACTGAATAAAACTTGAGATATGTCCATGCTATAGTATGAGGATAGTAAAATAACAGAATTTATCTGGCTTTCAGCAGCTAACCATACACTTTCTCTATGGTTCTTGAGCTGTTTATGGCCCTAGCTGCCCCTAGCTTCTTCTCTTTTCCTTTTCTCCCCATTTCTCTGAGATTACTGTGTTCAGTTAACTGAGTTTTGGCTACTTTGAAAACTTAAAAGGGATTTTCCGTATATTAAATTATCAATTATGCAGGAAGTTGGGGTCAATGTTCGAAGGCAACACTCCAATGAAGGTGAAGAAATTCTTCCACGGTCTCCTGTTGTGACAGTCATGGGTCATGTTGACCACGGTAAAACTTCGCTTTTAGATGCCTTGCGTCAAACATCTGTAGCAGCAAAGGAAGCTGGAGGCATAACTCAGCATCTAGGAGCGTTTGTTGTGGTCATGCCATCAGGGTCATCAATCACATTCCTTGACACTCCTGGTCATGCTGCATTCAGTGCAATGCGAGCAAGAGGTGCAGCAGTGACAGATTTAGTTGTGCTTGTTGTCGCTGCTGATGATGGGGTGATGCCTCAAACTCTTGAAGCCATGTCCCATGCAAAAGCAGCTAATGTACCAATTGTAGTTGCAATTAATAAATGTGACAAACCAGCAGCCAATCCAGAGAGGGTTAAAATCCAGCTTGCATCAGCGGGGTTGCAGCTAGAGGAGATGGGTGGAGATGTTCAAGTTGTTGAAGTTTCAGCTTTTAAAAAAACTGGATTGGATGACTTGGAGGAGGCTTTACTTCTTCAGGCAGAGATCATGGACTTGAAAGCGCGTGTCGATGGCCCTGCTCAAGCTTATGTAGTGGAGGCAAGACTTGACAAAGGGCGTGGCCCATTAGCTACTGCAATAGTGAAGGCAGGGACTTTGGTTTGTGGGCTGCATTTGGTTGTAGGTTCAGAATGGGGCAGAATAAGGGCTATTAGGGATATGGTGGGGAAGTTGACTGATCGGGCAAGACCTGCAATGCCGGTTGAGATTGAAGGGCTTAAGGGGCTTCCTATGGCTGGTGATGATATTGTCGTTGTGGAATCTGAGGAGCGAGCTCGGATGTTAAGTGCAGGGAGGAAAAGGAAATTTGAGAAAGATAGGCTTAGGCAAATAATTGATGAAAGGACAGAAAACATAGAAGCATCAAATGACATGCCTGTGCCTGAGAGGGCTGAAATGCCAATGATTGTAAAAGCAGATGTGCAGGGAACTGTCCAAGCTGTTACAGATTCCCTGAAGACTTTAAACAGTCCCCAGGTATGCTAGATGATACATCCATGTACTTAATTAATGCTTATTCTCATTGTTATCCCCTTCTCAGTGTTCCCCCATAGTTACAAAAGTACTTGGTGGAAGGTTCTAGGCACTCCATCTGATTAACATGATATGCAGAAGAAAGAATGTAAAATGCTTAATCATATGTAAGACAACAGCAGAATAGTCACATTAGTAACATTAAACGTTTAGAATTGTTATATCAACCTTTTCAAATCCAAGGAAATTAAGAATATGAAGTTAAAATGTCTTTTAACCTAATCCTATGTCAGTTCATGCAAGTTAGAATAGTAGGTAACAATTTCTTCTGTAAAAATTTTAAAAAGAAAGCAGCATAAGCATCCAAGAAAAAAAATAAAACAAACCAACCAAAACATCTAGAGAAGAGAGAGGATGCTGGAGCATCTACAAAAGGAGAACGACAAAGAAATAGGCGAGAAAAGAAAGACCAAAAAAACAAACAACAGTTAAAACAATTATGGTTGAATAAAATCTGGAAGGAAAGTCAGATCCTGACAATTGGATGAATTAGTCAATTTTACTCCAAAATCAATAGAGTAATAAAAGAAAGAAAAAAATAGTTAATGACACAGCTTAACTAAATCTGAAAAATAGAAAGTTAGCTGATGAAAAAAAGGAAGGTCTGCTTATAAAAACCAAATGTCATTGTTTGTCAAATCTTATTCCAAAATGAGGTTCAGTTTTATATTCACAAACATAATATTAGCCAATTTCTTTTGATTGAGTTGTAATCTTATACACATTCTTTTTCTACATGTATACAAGGAAGTCAATCCATGAAATATTGCAAAAGAGCCCCAAGGCAGCAAAGTACAGATAGGATATTGCTGAGGTGTGACTTGCACTTCACAGATTGCACCTTTGAGTGTTTGAGGTGCTAGGGGCAGCGACCTTGACTTTAATAACTATTCATGCATTCATTTCTAAATAAATGAATGGTCAGATATTTTGGTTAGCATTTTGTTCCTTTGCTTTAGCAATGATTGTTGCACTGTTAGAAGAGGCAGTTATCTGTTATTACCTTGTTCTTTTATGCAGCTACTCGCTTATGAATGCTGTGTGATATATGCTGTTATGCATGAAAATTTCTCATTGCTCCTTGTATTATTATTTTGATCATATTGGTCTTTGCTTATATATCTTCTAGGGTGCTTTCCAATTATCCTTCGTTGTTCTTAGCATATTCTTAAATTATGTTGTCAGGTATTTGTTAATGTAGTTCATGTTGGTGTTGGGCCCATTTCTCAGTCTGATGTGGACTTGGCACAAGCATGTGGTGCATGTATAGTTGGATTTAATGTAAAGACTCCGCCTGCTGCCATCTGTTTGGCTGCATCGCAAGCCAGGATAAAGGTACTGACGTGTTTTCGTCACTTTTAATTCAACTGCAACAGTTTTGGTACTATTCTTCGCATTTTTTAAAACTATACATAGAATATGAAAAAGATGTATTCTTGGGAATGTGCAGTTAATTTTTATTGAGAAACTGTAGCAGCGCAGTTGGGAGAACCTATTATCTGTACTGTTTCTTTTGTTGGCTGTAGATAATGCAACACCGTGTAATATATCACCTTTTGGAGGAAGTAGGCAATTTAATAGTGGATAAAGCCCCGGGAACTTTTGAGACTCGGGTAGCTGGAGAGGCAGAAGTGCTGAATATCTTTGAGCTTAAAGGGAGGAGCAAGTCTGTAGGGAATGATGTGAAGATTGCTGGCTGCAGGGTGATAGATGGCCATGTTACCAAATCAGCAATTATGAGGCTTCTGAGGAGTGGGGAAGTGGTGTTTGAAGGATCTTGCACGTCTCTAAAGCGGGAGAAGCAGGATGTGGAGAGAGTAGGGAAGGGAAATGATTGTGGACTTGTAATTGGTGATTGTGATGATTTCCAGATTGGAGATGTCATCCAGTGCGTGGAGCAAGTGGTTAAGAAGCCCAAGTTTATTTCATCAGAGAGTGGCGCTGTTCGAATCGAGTGCTGATACTGCTGTTTATTTTTGTAGGAGAAAATTCAGGAAAAGAAATTTTGATCTGTTAGTCATATATAATGCATTTAGTCCTGCATTAGTGAGGTCAATTGAATTCTTGCAATAACTGCAATTCCTAACAGATCAGAGCTCGCAAGTTAAACTTGGCGTTCTGTTATTGTAGTCTGGGAGTTTTGTGCATTAGGAATTGATATAAAAGTTTTGTTGTACGCATTAGGAACTTGCTGATTATTGAACGAAACAGAGAAAACAGGGATATATATACATTATATACATTCATTTAGCTAACTTGAGATTCTTTAGATAGCATTTATTGCACTGCTTAAATTAAATTGGTTGTACAATTCTCCTCAGTGCTTTGCATTTATTTAATGAGGTGTTATTTGCTTTCCACTAAGCCATTGATGGCCTGTGAATGGCAACAATGATCAATTTTTTTTTCATTTTGGGACACCATTTTATTACAGAGATTAGTATTCATTTTATTAGACAAACATTAATTGTGGAATATCGCTTATTCAATAGCCGTTGTAAATTGTAATGGTTGATGTTTGTTGAAATGATTTTAGAAGACTAGAGACCGTTCTTAATTCTCTATTGGACTTTTTAGTCGAGGCCCTTAAAACTCTTTGTACATATTTTAATCTTATTTTTTATTTAACTTTTATTTTTAAAAATATTTTATGCAATAAACTCATTTTATTAATATTGTTTCATTAAATTTAAATATTACTTTTTGATGATTTTGAGCATTAATATAAAAAAATTGTATATAAATTAAATTTATTATATATTGGTTAGCTGGAAAATAAAATATGTTATATATGTAGTGATATTATAAAAAGATAATATTATATATAGAGTTTTTAGTAGGGCTGTAATCGAGCCGAGTCCAGCTGAGCCTTGAAAAGCTCAAACTTGACTGGTTATAAAATAGTCAAGTTCGAACTTGAATTAAGCCTGAGTCAAGCCCGAATTTATATCAAGCTAGCTCATATAATATGTATCACGAGCTTGAACTCGAGCTTGATTTAAATAAGTTTAAAGAATTCAATGAACTTATTTCAGTTTTTATTTTTTAATCTTTTTCTACATTTTCATAAAAGATACACTAAAATTAATATTTTTATGAAAGATAAACAATATAATTATATATTAACGAAAATTAAAATATTATATTAATATTATATTTTACTATAAATTATTAATCTATTTTATATTGTATATTATTTAATTTATTTATCATATATCATATATTAATAAATTATATGAATTAAATTAGTCTAATAAATTATATGAATTAAATTAGTCAAAAAATTAATATATTCACATACATAGTTTAATATATATAAATTAAAATATATATTTTTAATTAAATACACTAAGCGAGCTAATTTACAAGCTTAACTCACGAGTTTTTTAAATGAGCTAGTTCACGAGCTAACGAGCCAAGTATTTCTTAGCTTGAGCTTGGCTCATTTAACAAATAAGGAGTTCGAACTCGAGTCTGAATGAGCTTTTACCGAGCCGAAACTCAAGTAGAACTCGAGTAGCTTGACCCATTTACAACCCTAATTTTTAGACATCAGTTTTGTATATTGTAGTTTTCCTTTGAATTTATAGATATTTTATATTATAATAAATCATATATGTTATTTAATAATGTATAGAGATGTTGATTTTTGATCGGATTCGCCCACGACGGATGGATATGATATTGATTATATGATATTTATAATTATATATAATATTTATTATATTTATATGGATAATATTTAATATTTAAATAAGGAGACTTTGGATAGGATATGGATATTCAATTCTAATTTAATTTTAATTAGGAAATCAAACTACTATATTTATAAGGATATAGTGATAGAATATATGAGATTATCATTCAATCTAAAAAATATGTAGGGAATAATAATATGTTCTTTTTTATATAAGATTTTTTTATCTTTTTTTCTATCAACTCTCAAACCCTAATTTTTACTATGTGTGTGAGAACTTGAAATAAAAACTGTGAAAATAGTTGGCTTTTAGACTATAAAAAGTAAGTTTTTCCTTTATGGTAGTTGTCCATCAAGACTGGTAGTACAAAAACAAAGTTAATCTTTCGCGGGCATTATCAGAGGTAAGATTCAAATCTCTGCTTATTTGTATTTATTTTTTTTCAACATTGATATCAGAGTCTGGTTTGTGCTTCAATTTTTATGAATAATTAGATTGATTAGTTGTTTAAAAATAATTTTTGATAAATTATTTGTGAACTTTAATAATTAACTCGTACGGACATATTTAGGCATGAAAAATACTATCTTATTGCTTCTATGCATATGATTTTATAATTTCATATGAAAGTAAACATATAGAGTTTCGATTTAATATATTATTTGTAAAAATCGGAGTTAAATTAAGCAAGATATGACCTTCTAAAGTTGGGTATTTGAATATGAAATTTTAAGATTTTAAGATTTTTTTTATGTTCTCCACTCTCCTTGATGGCTAGTATGTATATCACTCCCTATCATAGAGTGTCGTTTAATTTAAGATAACCAACTAACTATGATCAGAGACCCTTAAAATCCTCCACCGAAAAAAGCCCAACGACACGTGGACCTCGCTTGCCACACCCAGACTCCAGGGCCACGTGCGCCCTTGGACTGCTCATGTCATTTCGCACTGCATCACCTCACATCTTTTCGAGCAAAGCCAACTAGCTCCTTCAATCGTGCCCATATGCTGATACGTGACAGCATATGATTGGGCAGATCCTATCTTTTGAGTAGAATTTATTTTTGGATTCCATTTTTCATTGTTTTTCGCTCAGTTTAATTCAAAATAATTTTTTAAATTTAATAGTAAATTTTAAATAATTTTTTGGTCTACTGAAAAAAATATATTTAATTTAAAATATTATTTTTAAATATAGAAATTTTAATTTTTAATTAAGAAAAATATTTTATTGGCCTAAAAAAAGTGAGAAAATTTTCAAAAAATTATTTCTATATTCTAGAAAATTATTTTGAGTATTTTTATCATAATTTAAATTATTTTTATGCCACATAAACATTTTTAGTTTCCTAATTGGGACTAAAAATGCATTTGTAATACATATTATTATACAATATGTGTATAATATTATTAAATATTTTTGTTATATATAATTTCTCTTAATATTTTTCTGTAATGAATTATAAAAAATGATTAAGAGAGTATAAACTTCTACTGGTGGCATAAAAAGCTGAGCATAAAATTTTTTTTAGAGGCGAAAATAAAGATTTTCAAAAATAAGTTACCAAAAATTGAGATATGTCTAAGGAACTACATATTATGACATACTTTTTTTTGGGTATATGACATATCTTGTATGTCTACACTAACTGTCAGTTAATTATTAAATCGGATAGTCTAAAAATTAAATGATCTCCGCATTTAACTTTAAAAACTCGATTGTGCATCTTGAGTTTTATAAATTTATTTATTGCTAAATCATTTACTTGCTAAATTGGGTTTTAGCTTCAAGTATATAGATAATTATTAGATACTTCCTCAAAAATAACAAGGTAGAGGATTAAATGGATTTAGACTTAAAAGAAATCTAAGTATAACACTAAGTAATGAGATAGTATAAATATCAAATACGACCATAATTTAAGATACAATAACATACCATAAGGCTTGTTCACAGCAGTCGAGAAAGTCGTTTTCTGTAAGATGTGAATATATGGAACATGAATAAAATTAATAATTATGAATTTATCCTTATTTTATTTTAGTATGCCTAAAATAATAAATGTATATTTTCTTAAAATAATTATTATAAGTATAGAGTTTATGAACTATTTACTTTGTCTTAATTAATGGAATATGTATTTTTTTTTTATATTATTAATTATTTTGTATAATTAATATAATGCATGGCATTAATTATATAATTAATTATGTAGTATAATTAATATAATATATGACATTATCAAAATTCTAAATTATTCAAAACATAGTTGTAACACTTGGTTTGAATAATTTTACTTAAATATTTTTTACATATATAATTTACGTTGATATTAATTATATATATGATTAAGACGGTGATTGAAAATGCAGTGATCTTTTTGACTCGAGATTGTATGCACATTATTTATCAATGTATAATTGATTGTAAAAATATTGACATTAAATTTAGTATATTAATAATATGTGTATATATTGTCTCATGTAAATTATGTATTTACTTAATATTGCTTCTACTATGTTTTGAATTTTGTTATTAAATTTAACAAAGTGTTATATTTTATGATACAACTATATATTGGATATGCTGAAATTTTTTGAACTCTTAAATGTTATCATGAAAAATTTGCTCAAGGGTAATTTGATCTAGCATAGGTGGAACCATAAGATCCATATCGTTTAGAAGTATATAATCCTTAAAAGCTCACATCATATTATTTAGTGATGCCACTATGAAGGAGTTTATTAAGTATTATAACTATTTAAAATTATTGTTTAATTTAAAGTTTAATTTATAGATTTTAGTTTATTGTTTTAATTATTAAGTTAATTATTTTGAAATTTGGAGTTTTGATAATTAGGTAAATTGTTTTGAAATTTAATTATGATATGAATTGAAAATTTTATGATTATATTAATTATTTTGTAATTTTATTATGAATTGAATTTATATCTTTGTGATTAGTTTAATTATTTTATAAATTATATTTTATCATATAAATTTATTTAAAAATAATTAGTTTAAACACTTTCTTTAAAATATCTCAAAAATATATAAAGATTATTTAAGAAATAATATATATTGCATAATTTTACTTGTAATTTTTAAAAATAAAATTTAAACATTAAAATAAAAAAAATAAAAACTCCAATATTTAATTATTTAATATAAAAATAAAATTGAATATAAATATTAATGTTAATTATTTATATTAATTTTATTAATATGAAAATAAAATTAAATATAAATTTGTCTGTAATTTTTTTTATTTAGAAATTTTGATCTCTTTTTTAAAGTTTTAGTTCTACCACTACTTCTATAAATTACAATATCATTACTCGGTTAGCAATTATAATTTAAAATTTTACAATATATTTTATAAAATAACAACATAATGTCATAATTTCAAGATCATTTTTTAAATACCATAGTTAATTCATAAAATGATATTGTGCATAATCAACTTATTTTTCAACGGAATGGACAATTATTAATTATGCCAACATTAGTTTGGATTACTGATATTAATTAATTCATAATTCCATTTCTAATGGTCAGACTTCCCAATTTGGAATACATTCACTTCATCATTCTTATATTTCAGTTTATTATTACATTCCAAATACATCTTCAGTTTGTTATATACCCTAATGGCTTCATCTGCTCAATCTATAGACTCGACATTACCGGAATCTATCAGGATACCTATGCCCCCGGCCATATATTTAATTTAACCGAATTTAAATTTTAAGCGGGAGTAATTCACACTTCTGATCACTCTGATACGTCTTAGTAGTTAAAATATTGCAAAATTTTTGATAGAACTATTTAATACCTCTAAATTTTTAGTATAAAATAAATGTAAAAGTAAATTTAAAATTATAATGTACGCTGTATATGGAACTTAAGAGCATGAAAATGCATTACTTCCTTATCCGTTCATAAAACTATGGTATTTTACGTAAACAATTTTTTTTAAATCGAAAAACTTATTCATTATATATAAATATAATTAGAATTTCAAAAAAAAAAAATGCAAAAAAGCTTAAACAACAAAAGCTTTTAGTTATTAGTTGCAAATACTGTCGAAATTCTTGCTCAATATATCGTATAGATATTAATTTTTAATTTCAATAATTTTAAATGCATATTTATTTATTTACAGTATTATTTGGTGGCTATAAATAAAAAAAAAACAAAAGTAGTGCATTAAATCCAAACAAATAATTTATAATTATCTTATCAAATCATAAGATATAGAAAGATTTATAATTCAATGATCGTGTCATAATATAAATAAATAATAAAATTATTTATTAAAGCAAATGCACTAATAGTTAGGGGTGCTAAAAAAAACCAATTGAATTGATTAATCTGTACTAAAAATTATGGTTAAATAAATTGAAGATTTAGGTTTTTAATTTTTATTATTTTTAATTTTCAATTTCGATTTCGATTTCGGTTTTTATCTTTAAAAAACTATTCGGTACTGTAACCATAAATTATATATATTAAATATTTAAATAATTTATAAATTTATAATTATATTATAATTTTTATATATTAATTATAAATTATGTAAAAATTATATAATATATACATAAATTATAAATTATATATATTAAATTATTTTGATGGATTATATTTGAATTTAAAATATGATTTTGTATTTTAATTGTGTATATGTGTTAAAAATAATTTTTGAAATGAGTTATACTTGAATTTTTTATTAAATATATATTAAACTTATTAAATTTTAATTTTATGTATATAGTGTAATGGTTAAAAATAAAAAATAACGGTTAATTATCTATTTTATACCGTTAATCTTTTATTTAGGTTTAAAATTTTTTTAAACTGAAATCGGTAGACTAATTTTTTTTTTATTTTCACAATTCGGTTAATGTAACCATGAGCCCCTGCTAATATCATTAATAATAAATAAATAAAATACTTACGGCAAATATTAAAAGATCAATACCAACATCTTAAAGGAGTAACCTGGCAACTTTAGTCATTTCACTAGAAGAAACAAATATAAAACTAATCCAATATAGCAAATCCAATCACAACAAAAATGGAACGTACAAAATAAAAAAAAAAATTAATCAGTTACTTGCAAATAGTTTTAAATGAATGGTGAAATTGAAATGACAAAAAATGATGTTAACGAATTAAAAAATATTTATAAAATTATAATAACAAAAAAAAGGTATATATATATATATATTAATTAGACATTAGTAACAGAGGAATTTAATTTGCAATAGGATTTAATTTGTGTAAAAAAATCAAAATTAATATGAAAACTTTTAATTAGATAATAAACAAATTTAATTTACATAAGAAATATAAAAATTAACATGGAAAATTTTATTTTAGTAAATAAAAGAATTTAATTTGTCATATGAAGAGTAATATGAACATTTCTAATTTAATAAATAAAGAAGTTTAATTTGC
Source organism: Garcia nutans (assembly GCA_947685225.1). Classification (NCBI taxonomy): domain Eukaryota; kingdom Viridiplantae; phylum Streptophyta; class Magnoliopsida; order Malpighiales; family Euphorbiaceae; genus Garcia; species Garcia nutans. The sequence continues at coordinate 4,169,276 of CANTUV010000024.1, read as the reverse complement.
AAATGAATTTAATTTGTATAGAAAATATGAATATTTAATAAATAAAAAAAATTTAATTTACATAGTAAACATAAAATTTAATATGAAATTTTTTAATAAATAAATAAATTTAATTTGTAAAGAAAACAATGACATGTGGTAAGATTATTTGTTAATGACAAATCATTTAATATATATTATTATTACAGATTATAAACATAGTTTTTTATAAATAAAATAAAACATCAAAGAATAATAACAAATAACATTCAACTTTAAAATAGTACTATCCTGATTTTACACCATATATTTTTATTCTTGTATTATTATTAAAGTAATTCTTACATACTTTTTATTTTCGTTTTCTTTTAATTTAATAACTAAAAAAGAACCAGGTGCGATACTGCAAGTATTTTTATTTTTTTTAATTTTAAATAAATAATTATTTTTTCAGAGCTATAGATAAAGAAAATAAACTAATACATATATTAATAAATCTAAACAAATAGTTTATAATTATTAAATTACAAAATTGAGAATAATTGTATTCATCCCTTGTAAATTCACTACCATACTTTGATTTTAAGCTATTTATCATAGTTTTTTAAAATATTTTTTATATAATTAAATAATAATAAGTTATAACAAATATCAAATAGGATATTATAATTCTATTCAGCTAGCTAAAAAGAAAAAGAAAAAATTTTACCCATATAATTAATCTATTTAGTTATTTAATTATTTTATGTTATACTACTAAGAAAAGATATGTTGTTTTTTGTAATAATAAAATAAATAAATAAATAATAAACTAAAAAAATATAAGAAAAAGTATCAAAAAATAAAAATAAAAAATATGATGCAATACCCGTGCAATTATGATTCACTAATAGTTAAACAATAGTTTTATCAACGCTAACATTTTAATTTTGCGCCCTATCGATATTCAGCAAAGTTTCCATGGAGCTAACCCACACTATTCATGTATTTTCTGAATTTAGATTATATGTATTTCAAGTTTTCTATCATATACATATATATAATATATATATATATATGTATGTATGTATGTATGTATGTATGTATGTATGTATCAGAGCCTTCATTTTTTAGGAGGGATAGTAGACAAATATAAAACTATTTTCATAATTAAATCTTTGACTTATAGATCTAGAAGTGAATATTATTGACTAGATTTAGATATGCAGTAAGTCCCGTTTCAGCCAATGTTTAGACATTTAGTGCGGTAAATCAATAATCGTGTCTAAAATCAACAAAAAATACTTTAAAATCTATTTTTTAAATATTTAAAAATGAAGCAATTTTTATGTAAATATGCTTGTACAACTAAGTCTGATAGTTCTGAGTCATCAAAAATTAAAAAAATTATAAACAGAAATAAAGTATTTTTAGAGAATTTTAATAAAGCAATAAATAATTAATTAATAACTAAAGTAGATAAAGAACAAATTTATAAAAATTTTAAATTAAATATATTTAAAAATGATTATATAATTAAACCAGAGGAAAGAAATGTAAAGTTAAGTAAATCTTTTAAAAAAATTAAACAGTTATCTCCAGAATCTATAAAACACCATAAAAGTAAAAAGTATAAATACATATATATATATATAGGACTTGTACAAATTGATATAAAACCTTTAACTAGAGAATGTTTAAATACTAGTATACTAACATTAGTTAGAGATGCTAGATTTATAAATTTTAATGATTCTCTCTTAGGAATAATAGAGACTAGTTTAAGTAGTGATCCTATTTCTTTTGATTATTTTTCTGATATTACAATATCTCTAAATGACCCTAATATATTAAAAAGTGTTATATTAGAAATTAAAACTCATAATTATAGAATGTTAGAAGGATTTATTATTGTAGCATTAATGTATAATATAAAATATATTATAAAGCTGTGGTATCAGCATTTGCAACAAAGTACATAATGAAGTTTAAAACAGGAGAAACTAAATTTCTTCAAACATACCTTAGTAAAATTAATACAATAATTCCTAAAACTATTCAATGAAAAGATATTAGTCTTTCTGATTAATGAATTTTGTAAAATGTTGTTCCTCCTCCAAAATCTGAAAAACTAGTAAGATCCAATATAAAACTTAGTAAAATTGAACAATATAAAACTTAGTAAAATTAAATTAAAATTTAGTAGACATAGTATAAGCAGGTATTCTGATTCTTCTTCCTCTACTTCAACAGTAGATATAGAAAAAGCTTTACAATTACCTTCTACAATATATGTTTCATAAAAAGAAAAAGAACTTAAACCTATTTTGCAAATAGTAGTAAAGCCTAGGTATTCTACATCAGATATACCCGAGACTAATAGTAAATTAAAATGTATAGATTACAATCAACTGTACTACATCTTTTTTTATAACCTTATAGAAAATATGAACCCTATAGAACTAAAACCCTAATTATAACCAAAAATAGTATAAAGAACAGTCTCATTCTTTATCTATGTCATCTATAACTTTTTTTAATAACAAAAAATGTAGCAAATATAAATAAAGAATTAAATATAATTAATAAAAAATTTGTATTCGATAAATATAAATTAGATAAAGAATTAACTTCAATTAAAAATATAGATAAGTTAAAAGAAGTAATTAGTAAAGTAAATGATTTTAACTCTGTAAAAAATGAATATATTAATTTTGTAAAATAGTTTGAAGTTAATATGAAATTTTTTGATTGGTTTAAAAGAATTTAAAAAGAAAAAATTAAAGCAGAAAAATTTACTAAGAATAAACTCATAAATAATTATAGCATACCCATAAATAATTATGGCATACTCATAAAAAATTATGACATACCCGTAAATTCTTATGATACACTCATTCATAAATCTATCCCATAAATTTATAAATCCTATAACTATTAGAAAAAAAGAAATATAATGGAAAATAAAAGATAAAGTTATACAAAGTGAACATCCACCTAAAATTGCTGGTGTATTTATGTATAGAGAAAATAAAATAAAAATTATACCATTTAAAATAGTAGCAGATGATGATCCGAATAGAAAAATATTAGAACAAAATAATTTTAGTAATGCACATCTGCATAGTATAGAACAACAATTAAATAGGATAAAAAATTCTATTAGAGATAAAAAAATAATAAAACATGTTTCAGATTAAAAAATAAAAAATTCATGTTTTTAAACCTTTTGAGGTTTCTAAAACAGGTCAACAAGAAGTCAAGTCTAAGGATTATGACTTTGTAAAAGCTATTAAGATCAATTAAGTAAAATTGATTCAACTTCTGAGTCAAAACATGTTGTTCAAGAAACACATTAATCTAAAACTTCTAAAACTATTAGTATAGTAATTCAAGATCAAGATACAGATTCAGTTGAGGATTCTCAATCTGAAACTGAAGACCTTGAATTTTTTAGTAAAGACATAAATCCACAAATAAATCATATAACACACCATCAATCTATAGTATATAGAATATCTGCCCCAGATTTAAGAATTGTAGATAAACCTAACACCCTATCATAGCTTCTTCAGTACATGAATGAAACATTGATAGCCTATCAGAATATAATATTTTGAGTCTTCTATAACAGATGACAATGGCTATCAATGCTTATAGAACTCAAACAGATACATCAGATAGAACTATAGCAGAACTAATTATAGTTGGCTTCACATGCCAATTAAAAGGTTGGTGGGATAATCATCTCACTGGAGAATAATATTTTAAAATATTAAATTCTATAAAAATTTATGAGGATGTGACCCTTATATTAAATGAAAATGGTGATACTATTCAGGATACAGTGACAACACTAATACTGACTATATCTCTTTATTGTATAGGAGATCCTACTCATTTAAATGATAAAAATACTGAATTACTAAGTAACCTCAGGTGTAAAAAATTTTGTGATTTTTAGTTTTATAAAATAACATTTCTAACTAGAATTATGCTTAGAGAAGATTACAACTATACTTTCTGGAAGAATAAATTCTTAGCAGGATTACCCTTCTTCTTAAAAGAAAATGTTAAAAATTATATAAAAGAGGAATATAGAACCTTATTTCTTATAATAATTTGACTTATGATTAATTGGTCAGTATAGTTCAGAAAGAATGATTAAAATTTTTTTTCAAGATATAAAGCTTCAAAAGTCATTAAAATTTAAAATGAGAAAAACTAAATAAGAATTAGGTTCATTCTGTAAACAATTTGATTATAGTATAACACAAAATTATAAAGACTATATAGACAGTGTTCTACAATGTATAAAAAATCATATAAAAAATATAAAAAGAATTATAGAAGAAAATATAATAAAGAATATTACTATAAGAAACAAAAACCTTATAAACCTTATAAATCTAGAAAACCTAGCAACAGAAAATTCTTTAAAAAGAAAGATAAATAATTTAAATCATATAAAGACTTAGAATGTTATAATTGTGGTAAAAAAGACATACTTCTAGATTTTGTAAGTTTAATAAAAAAATAGTAAGAATTAAGTCTAGAAGAATCTGTATTAAATTAAATTTATGAATTATATTTAGAATATTCATATTCTGAAGGAATAAATTAGATAGATAATATATGTTCGAAAACTAGTTCTGAAACTAATAGTAAATTAATAAATATTTTAACTAAAAAATAATAATCTATTTTGAAAGTAATAAAACATATAAATGATCCAAAAATTTTTAAAAATTATTAAATAAATTATTAGAAGATTCTAATAAAAAACCTAAACATTCAGTATTATCTAGTACAAGTAAATAAACATATGACTTAACTTTAATTTTAAATAAAAATAAAATAATAAAAAATAAACTAAAATAAATAATTTATAAAAAGAAATTAAAGAAATAAAAATAGAACTAAAAGAATTAAAAATTAAACAATAAAATGATTCTGAATTAATAAAATCTTTATTAAATTCTTCTGAATTAATAAAATCTTTATTAAATTCTACTTCTTCTGAAGAAAAAGAAGAAGAAAAAGAAGATAAAAAAATATTAAATAAATAAAGAAAGAAAAAATTAATAATAATAATGAAATTAGTATATTAAGTAAAGATAAAATTTCTGATAATATAATTTTTATGTTACAGAAAATTACATCATAAAAATATTTAATAAAAATAAAATTTTAAATTTTAAATAATTATAATATAGAAATTATAGCTTTATTTGATACAATAACAGAGTTGAACTGTATTAAATCTAGCTTAGTTTCTAAAAGATTTTGGAGAGAAACAAATGAAAAATTATCAACTGTAAATAAATTTAAATTAAATATTGTTGATAAAACAGAAGCTTCAATAATTGATAAAAATTTAGAAATAAAAAATATGTTTATTCTGACTAATGAAATATATCATATGATGATCTTAGAAACTCTATTTATGAATTTAATTACACCAGATTCTGTAAAAGATGACAATATAAGTTTTAAAATAAAAAATCAAAAAATTATTTTTTTATTTATAAAAAAACCTAAAAGAAAAAATCTAATTTGCTTAAAGCTCATTCAATCTATGAACTATAAATAAATGCACCAATAAAAATAAAGTCTGAATAATTTTATAATTTTAAAAATAATTTTTATTTATAAAAAATATATGAACAATTAAAAACTAAAGTTACACAAAATAAAATTAATAAATTAAAACTTTAAATTAAAAAAATTATGTGATGATATTTCAAATGCATTTTGGAATAGAAAAAATAGCACATGGTTGATTTACCTTATGAGTAGGCTTTGATGAAAAGTTTATTATAACTATAGCCTAACTCATTTAAATGATGCCTGATATAATTGAATTCTGTAAAAAAGAAATAACTAATTTAGAAAATAAAAAATTAATTACTAAATCTAAAAGCCCATGGTCTTATGCAATATTTTATGTGAATAAGACCTCTAAAATGGAAAGAGGAGCTCCTAAATTAGTAATAAATTATAAGCCATTGAATAAATTTTAAAATGAATTAGGTATCATATTCCCAATAAAAAAGATTTATTAAGTAGATTATATAAAGTAATCATTTTTAGTAAATTTGATATGAAATTTGGTTTTTGAAAAATTCAGATTAATCCTAAAGACATGTATAAAACTGCATTCACTGTTCTATTTGGACAGTATGAATAAAATGTTATGCCTTTTGATTTAAAAAATGCACACTCTGAATGATATATTTAACCCATACACTGCATTCAGTATAGTATATATAGATGATGTATTGATATATTCTACAACCTTAGATAAACATTTTAAATGCCTAAAAATCTTTTTTTTATGGTAGTAAAAAAGAATGGATTAGTATTAAGTAAAACTAAAATTTTTTTGTTTCAGACTAAGATTAGATTCTTAGGACATTATATAAAACATGAAATTTCAGAACTTATAGAAAGAAACTTAGTTTTTGGAGATAAGTTTCTTGATCAAATTCTTAATAAAGTCCAACTACAGAGATTTTAAGATGTTTAAATTATGTTATAAAATTCTATCCAAATCTGAATAGAATTATAAAATCACTACATGATAGGCTTAGAAAAAATTCTGGCCTATGGACTGAAGTCCGTACTAGTATAATAAAATAGATTAAAATCCTAGTAAAAGCTATTCTTTGCCTACATATAGCTGACTCATTAGCTCCAAAGATAGTTGAGACTGATGTTTCAGATACAGGATAAGGAAAAAAACTAAAATAGATAAAAGATGGTAGAAAAATCATAGTCCAATTTTATTCAGGATATTGGAGTCCAACTCAATTAAATTATTCTATTGTTAAACAAATTTTAAGTATTATGTTATGTATTTCAAAATTTCAATCTAATTTATTAAATAAAAAGTTTTTACTTCGTATTGATTGTAAAAATGCTAAAGAAGTTTTACAAACAGATGTTAAAAACCTTACCTTAAAATAAATATTTGCTAAATGACAAGTTATTTTAAGTATTTTTTATTTTGATATTGAATTTATAAAAGGAGAAAATAATAGTATACCGGACTTTCTAACCCATAAACTTCTTCACAGATAAAATGGAGAAGAAAAATAAGAAAAACAAAGAGAACGAAGCCATAAAGCTTGATTTTCCTAAAGCATTATCTGATCATTCAGATAATATTCTTAAAACTGTTTCTGAAGCCATAAAACCTTGGGTTGAAGTGGTCGAAGAAGAAAGTAAAGTTCAAATAGAAAAATGAGTCTCTCAATTGGCTCATTCTCTAGAAGTTGTTAAAACCCTTTTAAAGATAGGTCATGAACCTCCTCCAGGAGTTCCAGGTAATGATGCTCTTATCCCTTATTTAAAATAAGAGATAGGAGAATCTTTAAAATTTAAAACCCTATCTCAAAATATTTCTAAAACTATGTTGGAAGTTTCAAACCCTTTAAATCAAATTGTTTTTTCAAATTTTCCATTAAAGCACCATAAATCTAAATGGTTTACTAAAATATTTTTTAATACAAAATTAATAATAGAAAATGGACCTGCTCAGCAGAATTCATAAAAAATTATTGAATCCGTATATCCTAAAAATTAGTTTTTTAAATCAAATGATTTATCAAAATATCAAAAATATTATTTAAATATTTTAGAGGATTCTGATTCTATTTATTTAAAGCATAATTATAACTAGAAGTATAACTCTATCATAGCTTATTCATTTTTTAAATAAAAGAAGATTCTCTATCCTTTTAAATAGAAAAAACCTTTGCATATTCCTGTAAAATTTAAAACCTTTCTCAAAATTATATCTGCCATTTTTATGATTATTGAGATTATATGGAAGCCTGGACTAAAACCTTATTTTTTCAAAACCCTGGCCAAACACATTCTTGGCTCATATATTTTGATACTAATATTAAAACTGACAATACATCAATGTGGTTTGTTAACTGGTGGTATTATTGTGGTAATGAGGATAGAGTATTATCACAAGATGAACTGCTAGCTTTTTAGTACTTTAAAGCCTATTTCAACCCAAGCCCATATGAGAAGAAGTTTTCTCATCTTCTTCTCTTTTGTATGATCTTCTTTATATCTTGGGTATACAAGTGATATTTTGATACTATAATATAATCAAGTACTAATATATCAGTTTTATTAAGAAAAACTAAAATCAAATGGTGGAGTACCTTTCGCAATTCTATCTATGAGCACACAGTAAAGCAGTAGCTTTTAAAGAGAAATCATGGTGACTTTGACTCAAAGCTATCTATTTTCTTTGGAGTCCAAAGAGCCCAAAATATAGCCCTTCTTACAGTTGCAAAAACTGCATAATATTATAAAGCCCTGATGCATCAGATAGTTGAACCACTTCCTTCAACCTCTGAGCCCAAAAATATCACGACCTAACCCAGGGGCCACGACCGGCATGCAACCAAACCGAAGTCCGACCACATAAGCCTTTAAAAACATTCATAACAGTCTAAGTGCAAAACAGTTCAATACTTATATAATCCTCAATCCTAGTTCAAATGCAAACCATCAATATAATCAAATCACAATAAAATCATTTGGGAAATCTAATGCAGACAAGTTCTACTTATTACACAAAAAGGGATTCAGATTCAATCCGCCCAAAAGTTCAATATCCGAAAATCTCTAAGTAGAAAGACCGATAAACACAAACAAAAAACCTGATCGACTTCGCCAAGAAGAGAAAGAAGATAGACGAAGGCAATCACTGTAAACCTGCAAGACAATCTGTAAGGGTGTGAGCGCTTTATATAGACGCCCAGTAAGTCTATGAGAGGCAGAGAAACATCTAACAGTTATATAAGCAGTACATATAATACATTCACAAATTAAGCAATCAAGATGGTGTGTCGAGGTCACCAATCAGTAAACAGTACAGTATATTATCAGTCACATCCGTCCTTATAACTCCTTAGTACAGTACAGTAATCAGTAATTAGGCATGTAGCCTCAGTAAACAGTATAGGCATTAAGCCTCAGTAGCAGTATAGGCATTAAGCCTCTGTAACCTCCTTCCCCTTCATTACACACCATCACACAACACAAGTAATATCAAATTCAATATTCTCACATAAATACAATCACATGCAAATTTCTCTGTCTCCTAAAACATGCGAGGCTGAGTTCGAAAGAATAGTCTAGTGAATATATAGAAAGGATAATATATTATAAGAAGGGTTTATATATATATATATAAGTTGTTAGCAAGTAGCACAACACAAACAATTCAAATACACCCATAGAACTTACCTGGTCTAACAGTCAGCTAAGCAATCCGCCACCTTAAGTCTGAGGTGCTGCTGGACCACCGCCTAACCATTAACCATCAATTAACAACCACCCTTACAAATGTATGCAAGTGCAAATGGGAATGCATGACGTGAATGCACGCAATTCAATAGTTTCCATAACAAGGTTAAACCTTTTTGTCAACCAATCATAACTTAACCATCATAATACCACACCTTTAAACTTGCTTTCCAGAATATAAAACATCATTAAAAAGTCCTTACAATTTAAATTTATCAAATACCTTACTTAAATAATCAATATTCACCAAATACAATTTTACCGATAAACCTGAATAACGAGTGTCAACTTGTAAAATTTAAAACAATTAATCAGTATATGCAAAATTTATAATTTTCAACCAGAAGTTAATTTGATATCTAAAAAGCATTCTACCAAAATTTCATAATTTTTCGAGACTTAGAAGTCCCTCAACCAATTTTTATCCATAACAGTATACAGCTCATAAGGTATACTGACAGCAGTAGAAAGATCTAATTATTTCAAAAATATAACAACAGAAACATAACCCAACATATTTTTCTTGTAAATTAGACTTCCATAACTTCAAAATATATGAAAATCAAATCTAAAACATTTTTACACATTTTAATATGAATTTCGAAAGTTACAGATGATGCAATCGCATCTACAGTACAGTTCTTCAGACAACAGTAGCAAACTTGAATTTTCCAGAAATATACGATGCTCCAAAATCCCAAAAATTATTTTTCTCATAAACTAGACTCAATTTCGAGCTACATATCCAAATTTTAGATTTTTATCATGTTCCAATATTTAATTAAAAATCGAGCAACATACAGCACTAACATCAAACTTCAGCAGAGAATTAAATCATCCAAAAACTCAAAGAAAACAATTAATTCGAAAACCCTAATACCCAAATCAATTCAATCAAACCCTACTTCAATACATTCATCAATTTTCAGAACCAACACACTAGCCCAATCAATTAATTCATAACCAAAATCCCTCAAAACAATAAAAACCCCAAAACCTAACCTATTTTGTAAAAATCAATTTAATTAAATAATAATTCGAATTTAGCCAAATTAATTAAGAAAAATACCAACCCAATATGATACTAATATGAACTAATCAAATGGAAGTCGAAACAATGCAAAAGGAATCAAGAAAAACCTTAAAAACACCCAAAAACTCGAAAATTGTGGCTGCTGGAACAGGGGTCAAAACGGCATCGGCGAGCCACGCCGCGCCACGCATAAAGACGGAACGCGAGACGCCGAACGACAATCCCCTGGCTCGCGCTTCTCCGTTGAACGACGCTAGCAACCACCGATCGACACTGCATGCTGGCACGCCGAGACCCAAAACGACAGCCCTCTGATTTTTGCTCCCAAAACCAATTTCTCTCCCTCTTTTCAAAACACCCGAAAATAGAAGACCAATAACCTCACCCCATCTGATTTTTAGGCCTATTTATAGGAAAACAACTCTTCAAAATTATATTTTTACTCCCAATCTAATTTATTTTAATTAAAAACACCCCAAAACTATTTATTTTCATAAAATTTACCCAAAACCATAAAATTCACAAAATCAACTCAAATTTATTTTTAACTTCAAACTTTAACCCAAAATAATTTATAAATATGTTTTACGCATAATAACACCTGAAAATACCGAAAACGACAAAAAATCTAAAAATGATGAAAATACCCTCGGCACCCAAAAATACAATATTATACTCAAAACAACCGTCTCGTCGTCCTGTGTATCAAAAAGACATTTAAACCATCAAATTATGTTCAAACAACATGTGAGGGCACAAAATGACTATTTTGCCCCTAAGGTGCAAAATTACCACTTTGCCCCTAAACTTAAAATTATTCAAAAACCAAGGGTTTTACAAAAAGGCTCAGAAAGACTAGTTCTGCTAGATTTTCAAATAAAGCCCAGTCTAAAAGATCTAAAGCTCATTCTAAAAGAAAAAAAATCTCATTCCTCTTCTGACTCTTCTTCTGCTTCATTTGTAACATCATCCTCCACTAACACAATATCTGACTCACACTCAGACTATTGTCTTAGTAATGGTGATGATTGTTATAAAATTTTACCTCCAATAAAGATAAATAGTAAAAAAGAAAAAGAAAAAGAAAAATAAAGAAAAAATAAAGAAAAAAGAAAAGAATAATAAAAAAGAAAAGAAAAAGAATAATAAAAAATTTGACTCAGACTCGTCAGAAAATTAAAGACAGAAGAAACCTTATTACTTTAAAATCAGTGCCCACTTATAAAATATTGTTCATCTACAGCATTTACCAGAGAAAACCAACAATAAAGTCAGAAGAACTGTTTATCTACAGTTATTCACAGTAAAATAAATAGTACCTATGATAATGTATTATTCATCTATAATTCAGACGCGTGAATGTTCAATATAAAATAAATAGTAATGACATATTACTATTTATCTACAGTATCAAGCATGTGAAAAGAATAATGTAAAGCTAAAGCTTTTTGTCTATAAAAAAAAATCATTTTTAAAGCTTGAGGATACTTTTTATAATCCCCTCACCTCCAGACGCTTTGAAGAAATCCAAACTCTAGTTTATGTCTTTCTTTCCCTTTCTCTTCACTATAAAACCCTCTTCCATTTCTGTATCCCTTTTCATTATAAAATTCTCCTGTAAGTTATTTATTTATTGTATTTTAAAGTTTATTTTATATAAGTATACTCTACATCTGCAACTTAGTTTGATCCAGTGCATCATAAGCCTGTACTTTAAATTTATGTATAATTTTTATATTTTCTTTAAATCCTTATTATATAAATTTATATATATATACACTATTAGTATATTGGATGAAAATTATATATATTCTTATTTTATGTTTATTTAATTTCTTATATATATATATGCACACGCACACACATAAAATACTTAATTCATTATATATGTTGTATATATAAACTGGTACACACATAAAATACTCAATTCATTATTACTTATTAGAAACTAAATAAATTCAATATCAATATCAGAGTTTTCTATTTACTTAAATATGTATGCCTCATAACCATTGAAATCATAGTAAAATGGATAAACTGTTTTTTCAACACTAAAATTATAAAAATATACCGTACTTATTAACAAAGTTAAATACCTTATAAATATTATCATAAAGAAAACATAAGGCTAATCTTAAATAAAAATAAAAAGAATTTTTTCATATATTTTGAGTAAAATTATTTTATATATTTAATTATGTTAAAAAAATAATAGTTAATGAATTACTACTTTAATTATTTTTCTTTTATTTATTACTATTAACATATTGAACAAATGTATTCATTATTCATTTAATATATGCTAAGATTTAGTTTTTTTTTATTTATATTTTTCAAATATTAAATAATAAAAATAAATATATTATCATAATAAATATATTTTTCATAATAAGAAAATAAAATTAAAAATCAACAAAAACAATAAATCAAATGGTTTTTAATTGATTATTTATTCTAATAAATAATGAATTTAATATTTCATAAAATTTAATATAATTATTTTTAATCTAATATAAAAAATTTAATTTATATTATTAGATAATAACAAATTATTATCAATATCAAATGAAATTTTTTAACCTATTGAATTATACAAATAGATATTTATAATAATTAATTAATTAATTATTTTAATAAATAATAATAAATTTAATATTTCAATATATTTTTAAAAAATGAGAGATATTATTAAATAATAATTAATTATTATCAATATCAAATGAAATATTCTAATTCTATTTTAATTATACAAATATATATTTATAATAATTAATTAATTATCTATTATAATAAATAATAATAAATTTAATAATTTAATATATTTAAAAAAAATAAGAGATATTATTAGATAATAACTAATTATTATCAATATCAAATGAGATATTCTAATTCTATTTAAACTCTCTAAATAAATATTTATAATAATTAATTAATTATATATTCTAATAAATAATAATAAATTTAATATATTTAAAAAAGGAGAGCGAGACATGCTGCACAAATATTGTGCCAAATTATCTGTTCTAGAGTAGTATATGTGCGATGTCGCAAGTATTTTTAATTAATAATAAAAATAATAAAATTGAAATTCTATAAGAATTTTAACTAAAAATATGAAAAATGATAATCATAATTAATTTATATTATTATCAATACATAATTTATTTTTTTATATAATATATAGTAACTAATTATGATTAATGTGAATATCATAATCTTATTTGAACTCTTTAAATAATAATAAATTTAATATTTTAAAAAATTAATTTATATTATTAGATAAATAACTAATTATTAGATAAAAATTAGATAAAAATTTTATTAATTATTTAAAATTTAAAATTATATTATTAGATAATAACTAGTTATTATCAATATTAAATAGGTTATTCTAATCTTATTTGAATTTTTTAAATAAATATCTATAATAATTAATTATTTATTTATTCTAATAAATAATAATTTAATTAACTATTTAAAAAAATATTAATATTGTGCAAACGTAGCATAAATTTGTATCAGTATTATCTGTTTTAGTATTATATATATATAAATATAAATAGAGCATTTTAATCTTATTTGAAATTTTTAAATAAATATCAATAACAATTAATTATTTATTTATTCTAATAAACAATAATTTAATTAAATATTTAAGAATATATATATATAAATATTTTTAAAGTGGTTTCTACAGTCTACAACTATAAAGCACCAATACTTCACTTAGAGTGAAGTGATGTGTTGGATATGATGAGGCATCTGTACTCAAAGTGAAGTATCGGTATCGGATATGGTGGGATGTTCGACACATGCCCGACGCATCTATATGTCTTTTATTATTTTATTATTTTTTGAACACAAAAAGAATATAATCGGAACATGGTGGAAACATACACAAAACATGACATGAACACATTTTAGAATATTTTAACATATATTTTGACATAAAATTTTATTTGAATGATATTGATAAGTTACTAATTAGATAATTACAATCAATTTTAATTACAAAACTTATTTTTTCATAAAAAATATTTTTTATTATAATTATATTTATAGATAAATGAACTAATATTATATTTTTATAACTTAAAACATATATATATGTATGCATAATTATTTTAAATATATATTTATTTTTTATTATATTTTTATAATTTAAAACATATATATATATATGTATAATATATATATATATATATATGTATATGTGTATAAACATATTTCACTAGTATTACATTTCTATTTTTTAAAAATTAGTGTATGGACATATTTATATCATATATATATCTGTATCTTCATAGGTCTAAAATGACTTTAACTGCGTGTGAGCACTATACATGCGTTGATCTATATAAAAAAAAACCGTGCAAAACATAGGTTTTGATGCTAGTTGGGGATCAAATCAAATGTAGAGGATCAACTTGTGTTAAACAGTATAGCCGTTAAGCCAGTTTCGTTTTGGATTAAAAAAAACAATTATAATACTAGGTCAAAATGAAAAAAAGAAAAAGTAAAATTTATCCACAGTATTATAGAAATCGATTAGTTATGATCTTATTATAATTTTGGGAATAGTAAAAAATTGGTAAAACCTTTTTCTGTGTTAATGCAATGTATGATATAGCTAAGAGATGCAGCTGATGCTAACCTGCACCAGTACCCTTCTTAAAATACGCATCATCTCCCGCCTCTCTCTCTGCGGCTTTCTGGAAGTCTCAGTGGGTTAGGTATTCGATAAACGAATCATCATCAAGCATTGCAATTAGGTTTCAATACTTTTATTCATCTCTCCAGGTTGATTTCTTTTGTGTTTCACAAATTTCTGTTTGGTTCCCTAGAAAAATTAACGTCAACATAGTTACTTATTATCGAAACTAATTGAATGCCATAGTCTGAAAGTCAACATTATAACTTTTTTTCATTCTTTTATTCAACCTATATTTTTCTTAGAAATCAAACAGAAAAGTTAGCAATTTTTTTTTTTCTCTTTTAGAGCTCTTTTTTTTGGGTTTCCTTCTTTATATAAAAGATGAAATTCAGACGTGTAAGACTAACAGTTGTATTATGTAATTTTTGAATACAATGACCATTGGTAGCTGTTATTGTGTTATAGGGATTGGGAATCTTTAACTGAATAGGAGTACTATAGTTTTGCAGCTAGGCCAAGGCTATTAACTATTGAACCACTGATTTCTTTGAGAGTTGGCATAATGAGTTCTAAAAGACGTCTCGCAAATTCATCAAAACCCACTTCATCAATCATTGAGGACAAGACGGATAAGAAGCTGAAAGGGTTAGAAGTACCAATGCCTAATTCTGATAATGCCAAGGTTAGTGTTCTTTTCTGTCTCGATATGTGTTAATAAAATGTCAAAAATGGAGGTGCCTAACTTAAGTGATGATGGTAAAAAATAGAGGTGCTTAACTTAAGTGATAGTGGTAAAAAATGGAGGCGCCTAACTTAGGTAAAAGAGATACCCAACCTTTGACAAATCTCACCAACCATTATGTTCACATGTTATAATTTTCCTATATAAATGCCTTTTGGCCATTGTTATGTATGAGAGAAAATTAGAGAGAATATAAAGAAAATTAATAGAGAGAAAGATCAGAGCGGGTCAAGCAAAAATTAAGTTAAGTAATTTTTGTGCTCTTGATCATGTCTATTAGAGAATTTCTTTAAAAGAATTTTTGTTAAAATTCTTGGGGATAATTGGGTATGAGGTGTGAGTGTTTGTAAACACGGTGTATTTTTCTCTTTAATAGAAGTCTGCAGCAACTCCGGAGACTTAGACATAATTGGCCGAACTCCGTTATGAAATTGCGTGTTATTATTCCGCATTTATTTTTCGCTTTCCTACTAATGTGGTTTAAGGGAAATAGAGTGATAATATTCATTTTTCAACAACTGTACGGGGGTACTATACATTTATCAACATATTAACAAGGAAAATAATGATATTCTAACATTCTCCCTCAAGCTGGAGTATATATATCATAGGCTCCTAACTTGTTATAAATATATTCAATCCAAGGTCCTCTTAGAGCTTTAGTAAGAATATATGCCAACTGATTATTTGAATTAGCAATACTGGTAGTAATGTATCTTGATTTAGTCTTTTATATGATAAAATAACAATGTGTCTCTATTTGTCATTTCATGGAAGACTAGATTTGAAGCAATATAGAGTGTTGCTTGATTATCATAAATTAGTTTCATTGGATCTATATTTTTAAGCCTAATTCCTGAAGTAGTTGTTTTAACCAAATAAGTTCAGTAACTAAGACCGTGACTCGATATTATGTTTCTACACTTGACTTTGCTACACCATCTTGCTTGTTACTTTTCTATGATATAAGATTCCCTTCAATAAATACACAATATTTCGACTTTGATCATCTATTTGAGGGAGAATCTGCCTAATATGCATCCAAATACCCGATAATTTGTGTATGTCTTTTATCTTCACACAACAAACCTTGTTCGGGTGCTCCCTTGATATATCTAGGCATACTTACTACTGTATTTCAATGACTATTATATGAAGCTTGAAGGAATTGACTTATCACACTTACTTCAAAGGATTTATCACACTTACTGTATTTCTAGGCGTGATAGTGAGATAATTGAGTTTTCCAACCAACCTCTGATGTTGGCTAGGTTTTTTTATTGGATCCCTTTATCTGAGAACAAGTTTAATATTTGGATTTATAGGGGTTTCCATAAGTTTATCCATACTCTATTCTTATTCATGTTTGTTCTTGTATATCACAATTTATATTCTGTATTCTCAACTTTTTTATTCTTCTATCCTACCCATTTAATATTTTGAATACAGGCAATATTGATCTTCTTTCTCTCCATAGTATCCACAAGTTTCTTTAACTTACATGTAAGGGATCTAATGTACCAAGTTCCTATTCGGATCTTACTTTCCACTTGTTCTTTCTTATTTCTCTTCTTATGAAAACCTTACCAGCTTCTGAACTTGTACCACCCGTACTTTGGATTAACTTTTTTTTATCTACACCCATCCTTAATGTGGGAACCCTTGCTCATTTAGCATTACATCTGGACGTCGACATGGCGCATCGCATTCGGAGAACGCCTCACACCCTTGCTCTAATATAGCGTGTTGCAAGTAGAAAACATTTATATCATAAGAATGTTTACGTACCCAACCAAAATCCAAGACACAAACTTAAAATCTAACTTACCTCAAATTAAATCCTAGCTAGGTACTCCCTCGCCAAAGGGTGAAATCCCAACTTGAATCCCACTTGTATAGTTCCTTTCACTAAATAAACTTTCAAGATTTTCAAATTAGTTTCGGTGAAAAAGTATTTCGGAGAAAGGAGAAGGAATATGTAGGGCATTTTTAGTTGTGGAAAATGTTTTCTATTTTCATTTTCTAGTTTTCTTTTCTTTTTCCTAATTTTTTAGATTTTTGTTTTCTAACTATTTTCCAAATGTAAAATTGAAAAATTGGAAAATATGTTTACTTAATCTTGTTTTCTAATTTCTATTTTCCATTTTTATATTATGTTTGAATAACTTTCTTTTTAAATATTTTTATACAAAAATATAATTATATATATAATTTTTTAGTCTAAATAGCATAATAATTTAATTTTTTTTAACCTCCTTGTTGAACAATGACTTGAATGTCTAATTATTATGAATTAAAAGTTTTTATTTTTGCAATGTAAAGTTTAAATTGGGGTCCATGAAATTGACAGGTTAGATCAAAGAAGAAACATATATATAGATAGTAGAGATATTTGAGAAGCATAAACAAACATATATATATATATATATATATATATACTCTCTCTTTCTAGGCCTTAATATGATATTTTTGTTACTTCACAGTTCATCAAATACTTTAAATATATAATAACATAACTCAAAACCATAACAACCTGTAAATTATGCACTGGATTCAATTTTGTACCAAAAATAAGTTCAGTTATTTCCTAACCATGACTAAAAGATTGAACAATTAACAATAGCTTTATAATTACATCTCAATTGCAATAATAATACAAATTGATCCTACAATAAATCAAACCATATTAAATAAATCGCCCTTGTAAACCATAAATTTGATATCCAAAGTATATCTAGGTTCAAAGGAACATCAATATTACCATCCTAATCATGACGCATGATTATTATATACTAGCACAGGAGGAGGGACAAATTGAAGATATACATAAAGAAAGATGCCACTGTTTCGAATGAGCACAAGTAAGAATGGAAAACATGAACTATGAATTAAACGCTAAATAATAAAAAATTAAAGAAAGGTATACAAGAACCATTCTAAGAAACAGTGGCAAAAATTTTATAATATCAAACAAATATTAAAATTAAGGAAGAAAGAAGTAAGATTGGATTAACCTTTTATGTAGTCTTCAATGATTTTGATCAACAAATTAAAGGATAGAAGGAATTTGCTAAGAAAAAAAAATAAAAAAAAATGTTGGGATTCGAAGAGAGCACTTAGACGTTGAATAATGGAAAAGAGCGTGTTTTCCAATTTTGATAATATAAAACTTAGAAAATATGTTAAAGTGGTTTTCTAAAACTCAACTATTACTTAATAAATATAGAAAATTATTTTCTAATTTTCCAAATAGAAAATATCTTTAAATAAACAACAAACTCAATTTTCTATTTTTCTTTAGAAAATTTTATGAAAAACAAGAGTTATTTTTTACAACTAAACAGCTCCTAGAAGCTTCCGAAGAATTCACCGTGTGATTGGTTGGCTCTTGGCCTTGACATCTGGAAGCGCTAAAGGTTATTTGTGCTTCGTTTTTGGGCCTAGGCAAGTGTCTTGAGCGCTTTTGACTACACTGAATTACACTACTTAAATCTTCTCCAAGCTTGAGTCTCACTATGAATGAGGAATACCTTATCATGAATAGGTGTTATTGAAGCTACTTTCTGCATTTGTTTAGCTTAGTGTTTAGTGTTCATCTACCTTGAGTTACTTTTGCTTCGGTCGAAATTGTTCCAAATTATGTCCCACCAGCAACAGATGTTCACACTCATGAATGAGTGTTACTTTCTCTTCCGTCCACCTTCAACAAATCAGTTTTAATATTGATTGAATGTTCATTCCCAGTTAACCGTGTTACAACTTATGCCTTCAATGTTGACAAACTTCTATATCAATGTTTCCTTAAAAAAACTTATATATTCATAATTCATAACATCTTATTCTCCTCTTTACACTTTTTTGGCAACATAACTGTCCTTACATTCCATGCACAAATCACAACTCATAACAAGCGAGCTTATCAAATCTCCGCTTAAACATATTATATAAACACATCCTAATCATCTCCTACACCCAAAATTTTCTATTTATTCGATTGGCCAAATCAGAGCTCATACAAAGCTTATTCAGTACGATTCACAACACAAAGCTCTTAAAACTTCTGCTAATACACTTTAGGTGCATTATAGCAAGCAGAGGACCTATGTTCAGTCATCAAGACGAAATGAACACTAATGTAAGTTCTAATCATCACCCTGGCCCATCATCCTACCTATCCGTATCATCCACACAAATAGGGGGAGATACTGGGCATTACATTTTACAAATGAATTTCTTTGTTATCCATGCTTTATTATTTTGGAATGAAGTTTTTAACTCTTAAAGCTTATTGATTTCAAGAATGAATTTTTAGCGTTGGATATGAGGATTGGTGTCTCTTTAGAATTTTCAATGCTTTCTGAGCTTAAAGTGGCATTTATTATTTAATTGATCTTAGACTTATGCTAATTTCAGGAAATCTCAAAATTGTTTCTAGATTAATATGATTTTGCACCTTTGTATAATTTTTGAAGTATTTTTGCTGGGTTGATCTTTTTGTATAGTGGCATAATCTTTTTTCTATTAGATATTTCTTTGTTTTTAACTCCAAAAGACATGTGAGCACCATTTCCATAGTTGGAATTCACTGCTTATGTTCCTTAGCATGAATTATGCAGGAGCTGGAGAAGTCAAAGCCTGTCATATTGTCTGGTGATTTGAATTGTGCTCATCAAGAGATAGATATTTACAACCCTGCTGTAAGTGATATAAATATCATTGCCTGAAATGTGTCAGATCAGGTTTTGCGAAAGAAACAATAAGCACTAATTTACCAGACTTACTTGGCAGCGAAATTCTTAATTGAAATAGACACCTGCATGCACACAAAAATTTCTATCATTTAAAAAATATTTTGCATGACATGACTGCTTTCAAGACCCAAACCTGATCCCTTGTGGTTTACAAAGCTTGGACATTTCTCGAAGGATCTATGTAGTGTTGGACGCAAACTATCTCTAATACAACTCTAACAGGCCAAAATGTGTCCAAAAAGCAGAAAAAAGTTCTAAAACCGGACACACTTGTTGGGCACTTTTAAATTAATGTGTCCGGTGCAAAGAGTTTTTATAGTCCATAAAAGGGATTCCAATTGCCTTATTTCTGTTAAAGTAAGACGAATTTGATTATTTTGATTAAATTTGTTCACTTCTGATTATTTGAAATAAGTAACAGTGGTTCTACACAAGAGGTATATATGGGGATCCACTTTATCTTCTTCTTCTCTCTTCTTTTTTTTTTTCCTTCTCTTGTAACAAAATCTTTACCTGACATTTTCTAGTGGACAAATTGTTTAACCATGAGTGCGGTTGTAATAGTTTCTGGAAGTATTCCAAAATTTGGTATTTGGTTTGCATTTTATGTGTTGTAAACTATATTTGCTAATTGTTATATCAATTCTAGGGAAATAGAAGGAGTGCTGGGTTTACAGATGAAGAAAGGCAATCATTCGGGACAAACTTCTTGTCAAGGGGATTTGTGGATACTTTCAGAAAACAACATCCCAATGTTGTAGGCTATACTTACTGGGGTTATCGGCATGGTGGACGAAAAACTAATAAAGGTATCTGACCATCTATAATTCAACAGTTTGAGCACATCCTTTGTTGTTTATTTAGTCCTTTCTAAAATTTGAACTTGGCTTCCATCACTCATCTGCGATTATAACACCATTACTGTTCTCAGTTAATAAATATTTGGAACATAAAACAAGTTTAATGACATTGAAAGAAAGCATAATGTTTGTGCTGGTTTAATTAACCTTGAATTGACAGATTTCTCAGCTATCAAATAATAATAACAATGATAATAATAATAATCTATCATGTTAGATATTATTGTTTAAGACTAAGATATGCGTGCTTTGGCATTATCTCCATGATACCACCCCAATAACAGTAATAAAAGAAAATCCCGTGCCTTCAGCTATTTAATTTATTTTTGTGTCGCACCCAAAATACTGATTGGCAAATATATATATTTATCTTAGAAGTCAAATGATACATTGCATACTAATTTTCTTGACATTCTAGCTATTATGTAGATTACCATATGTGCTATCTTCATCATCATCATCTTTTTACTGTCTTATTTATTGCATTGTAATTTTAAATAGGTTGGCGCCTTGACTACTTCCTAGTCTCAGAATCCATTGCTGACAAGGTTCATGACTCATACATTGTTCCTGATGTTAATGGAAGTGATCATTGCCCGATTGGCCTGGTACTGAAGATCTAGTTTTTTGTTGCAATTAGAAGCAGTACGGTGGATTTGAACACAGGGAACAGTTCGTCCAGATGATCAACCTAACATGAGAATGCAGGTTCACGGCGAGACATAAATCAAATCCTTTTTAGCCGGTTGCTTGTTCTTGGTAGAAAGTATTTTAGCTTTAATTAAAGTTTTTGCGTTCCTTTTACAGATGCCAAAATTGACCATTCATAGAGGGTGGAAAATTTTTGTAGAGAAAATTTTGTAAAACACGAAGTATTTAGAAACTGAAAAGCCATTTGCTGTTTTTAGATCAGGCTAGGAGAAGGTTAGATCTTGATGGATATACTCGGGGAATTACTTGTGTCCATTAATATCTGTAAATTAATTTCTGATTATTTTGTCTAAATTCTCTCATTAACTTGTTGACCAACTAAGCATATGTTCAAAGATTTAACTGTTCACCTACTGGTCTAAGAGCATCTGCAATGGTGTTCACCTACTGGTCTGGAGGATCAAGTCCCTCCCTATTGGGTTTCACACACATGCTATTTAAGTAAAAAAAAAAGGAATCTAATTAAAATGGGATTTGGTATTTCAATGGAGAGGGTTAAGTTTCACTTTAATGAATTTTATTTTTATATTTATTTTATTTTTAATAATTAAATTTTAAATTTTAATTTATTTTATGGTGAATAATATAATTATTTAGTTATGTGGATAATTTATTTATAAAAATTATTATTTTATTAAAAAATTTATTATTTTTATTTAAAAGTTATTATTTTTATTTATAAAAATTATTATTTTTACTAAAATAATTATTTTTATTAAAAACATATCATTTAAAAAATTATTATTTTTGTATAAAAAATATTATTTTATTAAAAATATTATTTTTATTTAAAATTAAAATTATTTATTTAAATTTAAAATTATATATATATTTTAATAAAGGACACGTGGGACTCGTTCCATAATAGGACGAGTCCCACGGTCCCAGTCCCAAAGTGGGACGGGGACAAATAAAGTGTGGGTGCTCTAAAGTTCAATTACTTATCTTGTAGTTTAAATTCGTGAATTTAAATTTAAATTCTGACAGTCTCATTTCTCCTATAATGCATTGTCAGATCCTTTCATTTTTGTTGGCAATTAAATTGGTTTAATTGTGCATGAGCGGAGCAAATTTGATGAGAAGTTTACTCAAAATTTTATTTATTTAGTTATTTTGAATCCAAATGCTCATAGTATTATTAATAAGCATAGCAACAAAACTAATCAAGAACAAAAGAGCCAAGTCAAGGTCATTTATCCCCGGCCAGCAGGCTGTCCTATTATACCTAAAAACTAAGACCTTAACTTAAATCTTGACAACAATATTAGAGATAAATGGAGGGAGTGTATCCCAAACATGAAGATAAGCATGAGAATGGGCTACCTTAGCAATATTGTGAGCTGCACCATTCGCTTACCTTCGAATCCAATAAAGCTTTAAACCACTTTCTATCTGAAAAATTCTCTTACAGTCATTACAAATGAAACCAAAATTAGAAATGTTGGTATCATCAGAACAAATGCTAAAAAAATGCTTCCTTAGAATCGGTCTCTACATCTACATTTCTCCAACCCTTTCCAAAGATCCAACTTAGAACTTCTCGAATGGCCGTAACTTCCGTCACCTTTAGATGCAATATTCCATCAACAAATTTGGTTATAGCTCCAATAAAATCTCTATTATCATTCCTAAGAATTGCACCCATGCCTGTTCGATTCATACTTTTAAAAATAGCTGAATCTACATTAAGTTTAAATCATCCAGCAGAAGGCTTCTACCATGCTGGACCCCTTCAACAACTGCATTTCTGACTACTAAAGATCTATCTTATGCATTCAACCAGTCAGTAGCCATACCCCTTGCTGCATAAACAATCTGTGTTGGTGAAGAAGACACCTTATTCCACAACAGTTGATTTTGATACAACCAAATATTCCAAACTGATGACGCCAACTTCAGAAGTTGCTCCTCATTAGTAAATAATCCAATAGACAATAATGAATAAATATTATTTCCAGTGACACTCATATTTGCACATCGCCAGATTTCCTATGACTTGGGATAGTGGATAAAAAACATGGGCTACATCCTCCAGTTTGTTGTTCTTCCTTTTTTTTTTTTTTAAATAGAACAAATTAAAATTGAAGAAAAATGGAGAAGAAATACAGAGTAAAACAGAGAGGGAGAGTCTGTTGCAAGAGTACATTTTTCATTCATAGAGCAGATGATACATATACACGTGGTGAAGAAGAAAAAAACACGGTTTAGTCAAACCTAATCTACCAACTTTGGTACATTATAAAAAGTTTGACACAAATTTATCTTCTAAAATAAGGACTTCCATTCCTTTCTAAGAAACCATTGACTGATTGCATTAGTTACAAAAAAAAAAAAAAAACAACAAAAACA
Source organism: Garcia nutans (assembly GCA_947685225.1). NCBI lineage: Eukaryota > Viridiplantae > Streptophyta > Magnoliopsida > Malpighiales > Euphorbiaceae > Garcia > Garcia nutans. Next base: position 4,144,882 of record CANTUV010000024.1, on the reverse strand, counting down.
GAGCATTTAAGCTGCTTAATTTCAGCTCCTTATTCTATGGAAAACTCAACTCTCAACACTCCTCCTTGAGTTTTTCATTGAACAATCCAAGCTTAGACCTTAAATCTTCAAACTTTCCTCTTGGAAGTGCCTTGGTTAATATATCAGCAACCTGCATATTAGATGAACAATGAACCAAGTGAATTTCACCATTTTTCTCAGCCTCCCTTAGGAAATGGTACTTGACTTTGATGTGCTTAGTTCTACCATGGTGAATAGGATTATTTGCTATTGCTATTGCTGATTTGTTGTCTACATAAATGAGAGTAGGTTGATGTTAAGGCATGCCAAGTTCTTGCAAGATTTTCCTCAACCAAATTGCATGATTGGTTGCTGCAGCTGCTGCAATATACTCGGTCTCTGTCGTGGATTGAGCGACAACTTCCTATTTTCTTGAGCTCCAATTAAATACACCAGAACCAAAGGAAAATGTGAAACCAGAGGTGCTTTTAGATTCATCAACACTTCTTGCCCAATCACTATCTGAAAAGCCAATCAATTCACTACTCTCTTCCTTTGAAAACTGAATTCCATAGCTGGCAGTCCATCTTAAGTACCGTAACACCCTTTTATCTGCATTCATGTGTCTCTGAGTTGGAGAATGCATAAAATGAGACAATAAGCTTGCTGAATACATTATATCTAGCCTTGTTGTTGTTAAATAAAGCAATTTGCTAATCAAACTTCTATAGATACTTGCATCAACTTCATGTGTTTCATCTTCATTAAACAACTTCTCATTCACTTCCAATGGAGTAGCTACTGATTTGCAGCCTTCCATCTTAAATTTTTTAAGCACATCCCAAGTGTACTTCTTTTGAGAAATAAAAATTGAATCATTGGCTTGCTTCACTTCCATTCCAAGGAAATAACACGTCTCCCCTAAGTCAAACATTTCAAATTTCTTGGTCATAACACATTTGAAGTTCTGAATTGCACAATAATCACTACCTGTTACAAGTGAATCATCAACATAGAGTAAAACCACAAGCTGCTCCTTATCTTTAATGCCTTTAACATACAAAGTAGCTTCACTTTCACTTCTCTTGAAGCTATTGTTGACCAAGTGAGTGTCAATTCTGGTATACCATGCCCTAGATGCCTGCTTAAGGCCATACAAAGCTTTCTTAAGCTTGTAAACCATATCAGCCCCAACTACTTCTTCAAAGCCTTGAGGTTGTTCAACAAAAATCTCCTCCTGCAAGAAACCATTTAGGAAGGCAGATTTCACATCTAAATGGTAAATTTTCCAACCCAACTTTGCTGCTATTGCTACAAGTAGCCTTATGGTATCATGTCTTGCTACAGGTGCAAAGGTGTCACCATAATCTACACCTGGAAGCTGAGCAAAACCTTTCACAACCAATCTGGCTTTGTATTTGAATATGGAGCCATCAACATTGAATTTTGTCCGGTACACCCACTTCACACCAATCACATTTCTGTCAGCAGACCTTTGCCATGTATCATTTTTATTTATGGCATCAATCTCCTCCTGCATGGCAAACTTCCACTCTTTGAATTTTAACGCTTCATCATAATTTGCAGGCTCAATTTGAGCTAGATTGCATCGTTCATAAAGTTCAGCGAGGGACTTTGTTTTTAAGGCAGGAGCATCAGCTGTAGGACCATTTTCAAACAATTGATCTTCATAAGCAGCAACTTGCTTTTGAGATGATGCTGCAATGGCCTCCTCATTTTCCCTCTTCTTTGCTTCAACTTGCTTCTTATTGAAATCCAAATAGGCTGACTCATCAATCTTAACATTTCTACTAATATAAACCTTTTCATATTTGACATTAAACACTCTATACCCCTTTGCTTGTGCTGCATAACCAAGGAAAAGGCCAACTTTAGCCTTGTCATCCAGCCTTCGTCTCCTCTCTTGTGGCACATGGGTATAACAAATTGATCCAAACACTCTTAGATGCTTGGCAGAAGGTTTACTGCCACTCCAAGCCTTAATTGGAGTCATATTGGGAACTGCACTAGTAGGAAGTCTATTAAGTAAATAGACTGTTGTATACACAGCCTCTGCCCAGAAAGATTTAGGAAGATTTTTCTCAGCAACCATGCTTCTTGCCATCTCCATAATAGTTCTATTCTTCCTCTCTGACACCCCATTTTGCTCAGGAGAATAACTAACTGTGAACTGATGCTGAATCCCATAATCTTCATAAAACTTTCTAAATTCTAGTGAAGCATACTCGCCTCCATTATCTGACCTTGGACACCTGATTACACACCCACTTTGCTTCTCAACAAGGGCCTTAAACTTCTTGAACACTGACAAAACTTGTGCTTTACTTGACAAAAAAATACACCCAAGTCATTCTTGAATAGTCATCTATAAACAACACAAAATACTTGTTCTTGCTCAAGGATTTAGCTGACATTGGTCCACACACATCTGTGTGAATGAGCTCAAGCTTACTTGTAGATCTTTTAAAACCAACAGCTGGAAAACTTGATCTGTGCATTTTTTCGAGTTGACAGGCACACACATATCATTTACATTAGTCAAAGCAGGCATCTCAGTCACCATGCCTTTGCTTTGCATGAATTTTAATGAATCAAGGTGACAGTGACCAAATCTCTTATGCCACAGCCAAGTTTCATCAATTTTAGCAATCAAAGCAATCTGATTTACATGATTAAGACTTAACACATAGCTATTTAATTGCTTTTTGATTCTGGTTACTTCAACATTTGCATGATTATAAATATGGCAATGATCATTCTTAAATAAGAGAGAATAACCCTTATCTTGCAATTGAGCTACACTTAGCAAATTTTGCTTCAAGCCAGGAATATACAAGACGTCAGCGATCAATTTTATATCTTGATTTGTGTGAACAGGAATTGATCCTTTTCCTTGAGCCTCAACTTCAGTTCCATTCCCCATTTGGACTTTAGTTCTGCAAGTTTCGTCAAAGTTGTTGAACAAGCTTCTCTCTTTTGCCTTGTGGCTTGTACAACCACTGTCAATGTACCATAAGTTGCTTTTAGAAACATGAAGAGCCTCTGACATCATGAACAAGTGACTTTCTTGCTGAGGTTGATTCTCCACAAAGTTTGTTTTTTGTTGTTGATCAGGTTGTCTTTGTTGTTGTTGTTGCTGTCCACCTTGTTGCTGATGACTGATTTTTTCTTTTCCAGCAAATCTTCTCTATATGACCTGTTCTCTTGCAAAATTTATATTGCACATTTTTCCAACACTTGTTTTCAGGATGATTTGTAATATCCCAAAGTATACCCTAGAAGTTTTGATATTATTGTTGTAATTGTATTGAATGTGTATATGTTAAATTTTAAAGAGAAGAGAGCTTTAAAGGGAAGTGTATATGGAAATATATACAACATATATACAAGTCAAAGTGATGGTCAAAGGAAGAAGATATTTAGCTATTTTTAATTAATTAAGTTAATTAGTGGAAAATGAGAAATTAAAATGAATGGAAGAGATTAATTTGGATTATTTAATATTATATTTGCTTGGAGGAGATTTAAAGAGAGGAGTATTTGACTTTGGTTTCTTGATTTTCTTTCCATTTTCTTCCCTTTTCCTTTGTTGGCCGGCCATCTAAAGCAAGAGAGAGAGAGAGTGAGTTTTGTGATCCAAGCTCAAATTGAAGGAAGATTCAAGTGAAGAAGTTGAAATTTGAGAAGTATTATCAACTTTGGTAAGTTCTCTCTTGATTTCTCTTGTTTATTTTGGAATTATGTTTGAGTTTGAGAGTTTATTGTTGAGGATAGGAGTGTGTGTTGAGTATGTTGTGTTTAAGAGTATTTGATTCATTTGATTGTTGGATCTTTGAGTTTGGATTGAAGAAAAGAGTAAATTGGTTGGAAGAGAAAGTGTGTGATTGTGTTTAAGGGTTTGTGGTGATGATTTTAATTTGTGATTGATATATGTTTTGAGTTGTTTTGGTGTTTTTGCAAGTTTGTTATGGTTCTTAGGTATGTTGAGTTAAGTTTGTTTGAAGTGGATTTTGGTAAAAGAAGGTGAATTGTTGAATTAAGTGTTGTTGTGGCCGGTATCTATGTTTTTGGCCTGACACGCCCATGAGCACGACCAGGATTTTGGGCGTGTCGAAGGTTCTGTGTTTTGGATGGGTGACACGAGCAGTGACACGCCCATGTCACTGAGCGTGTCATAGCTACTGTGTTGGTGAGGAATTGACACGGCCATGAACACGCCCATGTTGTTGGACGTGTCAATATTTCTGTGAGACAAAATATATTACACGTTCAGTGACACGCCCGTGGTTCTGAGCGTGTCAAAGCTTCTGTGTTGTGGGTTTAGGGCACGGTCAGGGACACGCCCGTGTTGGTGAGCGTGTCATGTCTAGGGTTTGCCCTAGTTAGTCTTATCTATTTTATCTCATATGTATTATTCCTTTTTGGATTAGGTTGTGAAGAGGTTGATTTGCCCTAACTTAAGTGGTGAAGAAGTGTCGGAAAGGAAGTGTATAGATTTGTATAAGTGGTGGTTAAGGTAAGTACAAGTTACATTATTGCATCTATTCATATAATGTTGAGACTTAACATACATTTGATTGTAAATGTGTTAAGAAATCTCATGTATTGTTAATACTTGTTAATAATGCTATGTTTGATATAATGTGAATATTAATGAGCATCTAAATTGTGGGTTAATGCCATTGACTATGTACAACTAAATGTGAAATGAGTTGTGAAACCAATGTGATGGTTCATAATGATGCAAATGAATTATAATTGAGGCATGGTTGCCTATTTTGAGTATGAGAAATGAATTGAGAAAGAAATGTATAAATATATAAATGGAAAGATTTTGTATCAAATGTGTTATTCAACCTTCAGAGTTCTGAGTTTGGTGGCATGCCAATGAATTACTGGATAGGTGAAAAGACCGGGTCGTAAGCTGATTCTAGTTGAAAAATGTGAAATGATAAATGTGAAATGTGAATTAAAAGTAATAGTCTAGCCGGGTTGAGGATTTCCTCGGGTTTATCCGGGTTGAGGTCCAAGAGACTGGGTCTGTTACTAGTAACAGTCTAGCCGGGTTGAGGATCTCCTCGATTTTAGACGGGTTAAGGTCCAAGAGACTGGGTCTGTTACACTATCCATGGATAGAGATATATATATATATATAATGCCTACGGGCTTGATGACTATGATTATAGACCAAACCAGTAACTCTGAACTTTGAATAATAAATTAGTGTCTTGTGGGCCCATACGTGTCTTTGTGTCAATGTAAATCATAAAATGATGAAATGTAGTCTTATGAATAATATGAAAATATCATTTGTGAATATTATATGAATTGTTGAAATGTGTGACATTGGCATTGCATAGAAGCATATTATTATTGTATATATTTTATGTTTTGTAAAATTTGAGTTTTGATGTATAAACATTTGTAAATATTTGTTATACTTTCATCTGCTTTTAATTAAACATTTTATCTTTTGGTCTTTTATAATTTCTTTTAAATGATTCAAACTTGTTCATGTTTTTTTTTTGAAAAGGGATGAGTCATTATTTTCTTTATTATGGCATTTCTATATTCAGTATACGTATATTATGATCGTATTAGCATGCTATGTACGTATACGGGATATAGGGGTGTTACATTTATTTTGGTATCAGAGCCTAGGTTTGAGATTCTCAACCTAGGTGAATTGTAAGAAAAAGAATATTTTGATTTTAAAAGTTGGTTTTGAGTATAATACGTGTTTTGGTATGGCAGTCTTTGATCTTTAATGAGGTATATTCTGCTGTGTTTGCAGATATAGGTAGATATGGCATCTCATGTGTAGCTCCAGGAGAGAGTAGAGAGGGAGCTAGGGATGAGAGAGTTAGTGAGGCACCTGTTTCTGTGCCAGAGAGACCAGCTGCAGAGGAGGGTCCACCGGGTTGGTTAAGGCATATGGTGGAGTTATTTAGACAAGCTCCAGTGCAGCCACCACCACCACCACAGCCTCAGGCGCCGGTAAGACATTATGACAAGTTGAGGAAATATGGGGCTGAAGATTTTCTAGGCACTACCGATCCTGCAGTGGCTGAGCAATGGTTAGATAAGGTACAAAGGATATTCATTCAGTTGCAAAGCTACTTCAGATGAGAAGTTTAATTATGCCAGATCCCTCTTACAGAAAGATGCCTATGACTGGTGGAAGACTGTTCCTCATGCTATGGATGATCCACCTACACTATCATATGGTGATTTCTTGAGGGAGTTCGAGCAGAAATATACTCCGAGGGAGTATAAAGATCTTAAGAAGATGGAATTCTTGAACTTAAGGCAAGACAACCGGACGGTGACAGAATACGAGATTGAGTATATCCGGTTGAGTCGATATGCTGGGGGAATTATCTCTGATGAAATAGACCGGTGCAGAAGGTTTGAGGAGGGATTGAGGTCCTCTATTATGTGCATCGTGGCTGGTTCTAGATACCAGGATTTCTCTCAGCTTGTTGCAGCAGCTAGGAGTGTGGAGAGAGCTCAGAGTATAGCCGCAGCTGCTACTGAGGAGGAGACTAGGGTAAGGAGACCCCAGTTTGAGGCAGGGTCTTCATCTGTAAAGAGGGGTAGAGGAAGTTTTGCTCCAAGGTTCAGTAGGAGTCAGAGACAGCCGGGTAGGTCAGTGCAGTATCCGAGACAGAGACCGAGACCTACAGCTTCTGTAGCCAGTGCTCCGACTCCTAGGATTCAGAGGTCTACTCCACCTACATGTGAGATTTGTGGCAAAAACCATGTGGGTGTTTGCTGGATGAGTGGCAGATCAGCTGTGTGTTTCAGGTGTGGATCGCCCGATCATTTTATTAGGGAGTGTCCTGAGATACAGGAGCCTAGAAAAGGCTGAGTCTGCAGCCTCTCGACCCAGTGTCAGCAAAGGTGGTCGAGGAAGTAGAGGTTTCAGTAGGGGTGGTCGATCCGGGTACAGTCAGAGAGGAGGATCATCATCCGGAGGCAGTAGGCCAGAGGAGGCCGGATCTTCTCAGAGGGTGTATGTGATGCAGAGGCAGCCAGATGCTTCAGCAGTGATTGCTGGTACATTTTCTTTATTTGGCATTTCAGTACTTGCTTTGATTGATCCAGGATCTACACATTCATATATTAGTGCATCCATATTACTTGTGTCTGAATTGCATACAGAATCCTTAGGATTTGATGTTTTGGTGACAAATCCTTTAGGACATAGTGTGGTTGTTAGTAAGGTGCACCGTGATAGTGCTGTTGTGGTGCAAGGTGAGGAGTTTCTTGGAGATTTAATTGAAATGCCTTTTAAAGAATATGATTTGATCTTAGGCATGGATTGGCTGTCTAAACATGGAGCTGTGGTGGATTGTGTAAAGAAGTGTGTCACCTTGAGAACCAGTAATGGTAAAGAGGTGGTAATATCTAGTGAGCAGAGACAACTTGCATCCTTGTTTGTATTAGCTGTAACAGCTAGGAAATTGATTAGAAAAAGGTGTGATGCTTATCTTACTCATGTGGTGGATACTAGAGTTAAGGGTTCTCAACTTGATGATATCACCACAGTTGTAGATTTTCCGGATGTGTTTCCTAAGGAGTTGCCAGGGTTACCCCCTGAGAGAGAGGTTGAGTTTGGTATCGATCTGTTGCCTGGTACCACTCCTATCTCTATCACTCCTTATCGAATGGCACCAGCTGAATTGAGAGAGTTGAAGGTGCAATTACAGGAGTTGTTGGATAAAGGGTTTATTCGCCCTAGTGTTTCTCCTTGGGGAGTTCCTGTGTTGTTTGTGAATGTGAATACTCGAATTTTGAGGCTCGGAAAGCCAATTTCCTCAGACCAGGCCGGACCGGGGAACAACGGTAAAACTCCACCGAAAGTATGTCTTCATGGTACTTGAAATATCCGGTGCGACGCAAGGATCACGGATATGGTCTCGGAATAATTTTTAGAGGCCCATGGCTCCCGGAAAGTCAGTTTTAGCAGAAATAGCGCGAGTTGCGGCGGGCCAGGACGGCGGCCCGGCCACCGTGATGACGGCTGCCCGGCCGCAGTTCACCGCGGCTCGGCCGCCGTCCAGCCCGATTTTGCCTATAAATAGGCTTCAGATTTTCAAATATAAAGAAAAACTTTTGGACTTCCTACGCCCAGATGCTGACGAAATTTTTATGCTTAAGAATTTCTAATATTGTGTTGTAGAAAGCAAGAATCATACTCAAAAGAGTAAGGAATCAAGATCTGGAACTTAGAAGTGGAAAAATTCTAATCAAGGTAATATCATAATTCATCTTTGGTCAATTCGAGCATATCATAAGCATTCTAATCTTCTTCTTAATTTCTTCTCGGTCAAAGACCTAATCTTTTTAGGTCTGAGGGCCTAATGGACTAATCAATCACCCTTTCGGCATTAAGCCGTAAATAAAATCAACCTTTTTGGCACGGAGCCTAAATTGCATCTCTTTGGTACTAAGTACCTAAACGGCACTATTAAAATGAACTTTTGACATGAAGCCTAAATCGAACTCTTTTGGTACTAAGTACCCGAAATTATACAATTTTTGCACTAAGTGCTAAAACTCACAACTCTGGCAAAATGCCTGAAAAATGCACGAAGCATACACACACACATGCATGAAGCATAAATTTCATCGCCTTTAAATAGGCTTTCCCGAACTACATGGGCTTTGATCTCTCATAAAAATGAGAGTATGTAGGCATATTTGGGATTCACCCCAAATAGCAAGTCCACATTTTAATAACAATCTCTTTATTTTGTTTTCTTCATCCCTTTTACATTAATTTCTTTTTTTTTTATTATTTATTGTCGAGTTAGTCAAATACATGACATAGTCCCCGAATCCTCCTTGGGTTCGCAGACTAGAAACCTTTACATTGGACAAGTTATTGGAGTCAAACAAGGGTTTTCTTAGTTTTTCCCTTCGAACAAAATAAACTGAGTGGCGACTCCTGACAACGAGTGAACTTTCGCCCGGATCCTTTTCAGGCGGAAAACCGAGGTTCACAGATTGGCGACTCCACTGGGGAACATAAAAAAGATTTATGTGATCCTAGTGGACTACTATTGTTTATTTGACTAACTGGCCCTTCTTTAGGGTATTTTTATTTATTTTGGCAGGGTACCTTAGCAATGGTTGTCTTTTCTTTAAAGATATTAGTACTGAAAATTGAAAAAAAAAATATCTTCCTGGGGACCATAAAAAATAATAATAAATAAAATAATGGCTATATATTACAAAAAAAAATAAAAAAATGATAATAATAATGATTTATGGAATTATAGTAGACTGTTATTATTATTCGTTTAACTGATTTGCCCTTCTTTAGGGTATTTTTATTCATTTTGCAGGGTACCCTAGCATTATATATCCTTTCTTTAAGGATGTTGGATTGAAAGTTGACAAAAGGAATTTTTTTCCTTTAATGGTCCCTTATTTGATAAATTGTGCGTTTGTTTTGTCATTCAGAGAATCTTTTTCTCTTGCATATATGGGGGAATCCTTTTCCTCCATTGCATAAAAAATTATTTTCAAATGAATTTCTTCTCTTTTTGTTCAAAGTTCTGAGTCTGGATAGCAAGTAGCGCTGACCGGCAGGTCTCCTTGATTATGCCGGCGGACAGCCAAAGCGTCCTCCCTGTTGTCGCAAACCATTCCAATCCTTTTGGAGTGGCCCATGAGTAATCGTACTGTTGTACCCACGCGAAACTCCTTGTTTCACATGTGGTTAGGTATATCTTACTCAAGACTCAAGGGTCCCTATGATAAGCCGATTCTCTATTTTTACATAACAATAGAACCTTCCCTTAGGTTGTATGTACCCAATGATAGTGCCGCATTCCATTAAAATGAATTGTGATGTGATGAGGTGCATTCATGCAACATAACAACATTGTTTTGGGGAAAAATTTTGATGTACATAAGTGGACCAAGAGTTTTCCTACCCTACACACCACCCTGATTTTTTACCCTTGACCTTTTCAGGTACCCTCTATCCGTGTGCCTTCACCTACACCAGACACATCAACACCAACTGTGCTATCCCCTACAAGTTCTACTACCTCAACTTCACCAACTACTCCAATTACTGAAATGGCCACGATTGAACAGATTAAAGCTTTGCTGGATGGTCAGGTTAAGGAAATTGAAGCTAGAATGCAAGAAAAAATTGATGAAGCTTTAGCAGCCCAAAGGGTAGCCATTCTGGTTGAATTAGAAGGAGCACCAAAGACAGTCCCTATTCCTAGAAATTTGGGGAAGGAACCCATTGTGGGGCAAACTAGTACCCCCGTGACTGCTCAGATTAATACCCCTGTCATCAATTTGGAGGATCCACCCTCCAAGAATGAAACAGATGAACTGAAAAAGAAACTTGAATTGCTTGAGAGGTCAATCACTGCCATGAAAACTCACAAAGAGGTGGTAGACATGGATTCCTTATCCTTGTTTCCCCAAGCCAGATTACCTCCAAAATTCAAGATGCCGGGGATGGACAGATTTGATGGGACCACTTGCCCTAAAACCCATTTGAAGATGTATGTGGGGGCCTTGAGTCCTTGGGGTTTAAATGATGAGCTCTTTGCTCAACTCTTCCAACAATCCCTGACTGGGGCTGCCCTTAAATGGTTTGTGAGTCTAGACCGTTCCAAGATTAAGACATGGGAAGACATCTGCAATGCATTTAACTCTCAATACCACTACAATATTGAGGTGGATGTCACTAGAAGAGAACTTGAGACTACCAAACAAAACAACAATGAACCCTTCTCCTCGTTCCTTACGAGGTGGAGGGCAAAGGCCGCCCAGATGATCAATCGCCCTTCAGAACAAGAGCAAATTGATATCATAATCAGGAATTTAAGACCTACATATCAGGCTCAACTGCAAACCCAATATCTACATACTTTCAAATCGCTCATTGCGACTGCAACCAAGGTAGAAGATTTGATACAGTTGGGTAAAATAGTGGATGAGGGGGCTGCATCGAAATATAAGAAACAAAGCCAAACTCCTTCCTCAAGCAAGGTCAATCAAGTGGCCAATATTGCCCCTGCAAATCCTTTACGTGTGGGCAATCTTGGGCCGAGAAATCAGCCGAGAAGGCAATATACTGACCTTGGAGTGCCCCTTCATTTGGTGTTTAAAAAGGCTGTGGAAGGGAAATATTTGAAGCCTTTGGACCCAAGACCTCCTCCAAACCCATTACCTTCCAGTTATAAAGTCAATGAATACTGTGAATACCATCAAGGGAATGGGCATAAAATAGATGCTTGTTGGACACTCAAAAACCGCATCTAGGATCTGGTGGATAGTGGTGACATCATTCCTCTCAGGAGGCAACCAAACATCAACACTAACTCTTTGCCCAATCATTCCATCCACACCATTACTGTGGAAGAAGAGCTGTTTGATCCTTTCAAACTTCTCTTGGAAATGAATGAAGTGTGTGTGTTAGATTTGAACGACCTCGCTGAAGAGGTCAGTGCTCTGACAAGAAGTGGAAGACAATATCAGCCACTTGACTTGGGAAAAACCCCTACAACCTCAAATCCCCCCCATAAGAAAACTCCAGAGCCAAAAGAAGACCCTGTCCTCACTCAGCTTAAACAAACTCAAGCTAAGGTGTCAATTTGGGAGCTCCTTGCTTCCTCATTCCCACACCGCCAGGCTCTCAGCGAAGCTTTGAGTCAACTTGATACACCTGTGGACACAAGCCCAGAAGCTTTGGTGGCCACTTTGACCCAATCAACCAAGGCATTGAGTATCAGGTTTTCTAATGTGGATTTACCAGAAGACGGTAAGAAACACAATGATGCTCTATACATCACCATACAGACTGGGGGAAAGATTGTGCCCCTGGTTCTCATTGATAATGGGTCAGCCTTAAATGTGTGTCCCTTGAAAGTAGCAAGCTGTCTGTATTTGACTTTGGTTTCTTGATTTTCTTTCCATTTTCTTCCCTTTTCCTTTTGTTGGCCGGCCATCTAAAGCAAGAGGGAGAGAGAGTGTGAGTTTTGTGATCCAAGCTCAAATTGAAGGAAGATTCAAGTGAAGTTGAAATTTGAGAAGTATTATCAACTTTGGTAAGTTCTCTCTTGATTTCTCTTGTTTATTTTGGAATTATGTTTGAGTTTGAGGGTTTATTGTTGAGGATAGGAGTGTGTGTTGAGTATGTTGTGTTTAAGAGTATTTGATTCATTTGATTGTTGGATCTTTGAGTTTGGATTGAAGAAAAGAGTAAATTGGTTGGAAGAGAAAGTGTGTGATTGTGTTTAAGGGTTTGTGGTGATGATTTTAATTTGTGATTCAAATACTCTTAGTTTAGTGGCATGCCAATGAATTACTGGATAGGTGAAAAGACCGGGTCGTAAGCCGAATCCAGTTGAAAAATGTGAAATGTGAATTAAAATTAACAGTCTAGCCGGGTTGAGGATTTCCTCGGGTTTATCCGGGTTGAGGTCCAAGAGACTGGGTTTGTTACTAGTAACAGTCTAGCCGGGTTGAGGATCTCCTCGATTTTAGACGGGTTGAGGTCCAAGAGACTGGGTCTGTTACACTATCCATGGATAGAGATATATATATATGATGCCTACGGGCTTGATGACTATGATTATAGACCAAAGCAGTAACTCTGAACTTTGAATAACAAATTAGTGTCTTGTGGGCCCATACGTGTCTTTGTGTCAATGTAAATCATAAAATGATGAAATGTAGTCTTATGAATAATATGAAAATATCATTTGTGAATATTATATGAATTGTTGAAATGTGTGACATTGGCATTGCATAGAAGCATATTATTATTGTAGTTTGTACCACTAAGCTGTTGGCTTAGCGCGATTGTGCTTCATCGCGCAGGTGATAGAGAAGAACAGGAGAGTTCCGCTAGACCGAGTAGAGTCTAGATTTTGAGACTTTGAGAGTGGAGCTTAAAGATCAAAGACACTGCCAAACATGTATATATTTTATGTTTTGTAAAATTTGAGTTTTGATGTATAAACATTTGTAAATATTTGTTATACTTTCCGCTGCTTTTAATTAAACATTTTATCTTTTGGTCTTTTATAATTTCTTTTAAATGATTCAAACTTGTTCATGTTTTTTTTTTGAAAAGGGATGAGTCATTATTTTCTTTATTATGGCATTTCTATATTCAGTATACGTATATTACGATCGTATTAGCATGCTATGTACGTATACGGGATATAGGGGTGTTACATGATTAGTTTTTCCACATAGGCTGCAAGGAGGCAATTTATTTTTCTTTGAAGAATCCTTCACATTTTCTTATTCTTTTCCCTTGCCTGATGAGGACTGACTTCCACTCTTAGAAGTTGAGGCTGACTCTTTGCCCCCCTTGTGCCTGACATGGAAAGCGCTTTCAATGACATCTTCTGTCCTTAAAGACACGTTGTTCCTGAGCTTGCAATTTGCTAATAAGCTCAGCCACAGAAAGCTTCTCCAAATTACAAGTTTCCTCAATCACAGATAACTTGGATTCAAACTTCTCAGGTAAACTGATCATCATCTTTTCTACAATTCTCTGGTCTTTATAATCTCCTCTTAGCAACCTGATTTTATTGACCAGATTCATTACTCTAGCAGAATAATCTTTGATACTCTCTCCGCCATGCATTTTTAAAATTTCAAATTCCCTTTTAAGGGTCAGCAATTTAACTCCCCCAACCTTTTCACTCCCTACATACTCCTCCTTAAGGTAGTCCCATGCCTTCTTAGCTGACTTAAAACCAACCAACCTTGGAAAAATGTCTTCAGACACAGCTGAGTATATAAAAGAAAGAGCTTTGAAGTTTTTAACTTAAGCTTCTGTGTCTTGCCTAATATGCTGTACTGTTGGATCTGCAGGTAAGCTATCCTTCATATACTCCTTTATAGCACTCCAAAGGTCATATGCAAGCAAATATGACTCCATTCTAACAGCCCAGTAGTCATAGTTTTCTCCTGTGAACACTGAAGGTGCAGGTAAGTTAATGTTGGTGGCCATTTGCTAGCAATTATAATGTTATTAGAATGGTAATCAATTTGCTCAAATCCTCACAGCCCTTAAGAAAAAGAGCTCTGATACCACTGTTGTTCTTCCTTTTTTTTTTAAATAGAACAAATTAAAATTGAAGAAAAATGGAGAAGAAATACAAAGTAAAACAGAGAGGGAGAGTCTGTTGCAAGAGTACATTTTTCATTCATAGAGCAGATGATACATATAGACGTGGTGAAGAAGAAAAAAACACAGTTTAGTCAAACCTAATCTACCAACTTTGGTACATTACAAAATGTTTGACACAAATTTATCTCCTAAAATAAGGACTTCCATTCCTTTCTAACAAACCATTGACTGATTGCATTAGTTACAAAAAAAACAACAAAAACAGAGCATTGAAGCTGCTTAATTTCAGCTCCTTGTTCTATGGAAAACTCAACTCTCAACACAGTTGTCCACAATAATCACAAACGGGATCAATGTGCAAGCTTTTTTGGATAAGCCTTTGTTTAGTTGGAATAATATCTCTCATTAATCTCCACAAAAGCATCTTTACTTTTGGAGGAAACTTCGCAGCCCATAATTGCTACCATGGATCTTGTATTACTTTCAATACTGGGTGCTCTTGTAGACTGATAGCCGCATGATATCCTAACTTCACACTATATTTGTCATTACTAGTGAAGTGCCAAATCCGTAGATCCTCTTCAGACGTCAAACTAAAAGGCATAGATAAGACTTTACCAACATCTAATGGTAGAACCTGATTGAGTTTGACCACATCCCAACCTCCTACACTAGGAAGCATCAACTTAGCCACTCGTAGCTCTTGCAAGCCATCTCTACTACTTTTGATGTTTTGAAAAAAGATTCATCATCATCACCCCATACCCAAAGAGAAGAACGGACCCCAACTCTCCATCTTAAACCTCATTTTAATAATGGCAATGCTTGTAAGAGACTCTTCCACACATAGCTAGGGTTAGAACCCTCACTAGCATCAACAAAATCCACTCTTGGAATGTATTTAGCTTTGAGCATCCTACAGTCTCCATCCTTGCTTGGCTAATATTGCCAAATTAAAACAATGCAGATTTCTAAAACATAGTCCTCCTACTCTTTTGGATAAACACAAAGGATCCCACAAGAGCTAATGAATTTTCCTCTTCCCTTCTTCTCTAGAATTGTAACACCCATATACCCCGTATACGTACACAGCATGCTAATACGATCGTAATATATGTATACTGAATATAGAAATGCCACATTTTACAAATCACTCATGTTATCACTCTTATATAACGTAAACAAATTTAAAAACTTTTGAAAGAGTTTATAAAACCAAATAAATAGAAAGTTCATTTAAAACGCAGCGGAAAATAGAACAAATGTTTACAAATACTTATACATCAAAATATCATAATATACAAACATAAAATCTATACATGACTGGTAGCTCTTCTCTGATCTTTAAGTCCAAAAGTCAACTCTTCAATGTCTAGACTCACATTTATCAACTGGATTCGGCTTACGGGCCATCCCATTTCGCCTATCCAATGATTCATAGGCATGCCGCCAAACCCAGAACTCTGAAAATTGAATATACATATTAGTCACACAATGATTTCATTTATTTCTTTATCAATATCTTTCTCAATTCATTTCTCCTTTCATATTCCATAATCACATAGGCAACCATGCCTCAATTGTTCCATTTACATTGTCATAGCCAACCACAATGGCTTCATGTCACAACATATCTCAATTTACATTAATGTATTCACAATCAATTTCATTGAGTAAACATATTATATTTCATCATTAATAAGCATCAGCAATATCATTAAATGTATGATCAATCTCAACACTATATGAAAGTATGCAACAATGCAAGGTTTGTACTTACTTCAAAGCAACCTACACAACTCTAATCACTTACCTTTCAAGAATCTATCACCACTTGAGTTAGGGTAATTCACCTTCTTCATAACCTATTCCAAAAGAATGAGGAAACTCTTATAAGATCATAAGGTTAAGAATCAACTAGGGCAAACTCTAAACTTGACACGCTCACACACACGGGTGTGTCTCTGACCGTGCCCTAACTCCACAATCACAGAAGCATTGACACGCTCAGGACCACGGGCGTGTCACTGGGCGTGTAATACATTCTGTGTCTCAGAAATATCGACACGTTCAACATCATGGGCGTGCTCATGACCGTGCAAATTCTCAAAACTCACAGTAGCTATGACACGCTCAATAACACGGGCGTGTTACTGATCATGTCAATCCTACTGCCACACAGAACAATTGACACGCCTAAGGACCTGGGCGTGCTCCTGGGCGTGTCAGGCCAAAAACCCAGATTCCGGCCAAGACAACACCACAACCAACAAATCACTTCTATCCATCAACATCCACTACAACCCAACTTAACAAAACATACCCAAAAACCATCTCAAACTTACAACAACACCAAAACAAGCCAAAACACACATCAAACACAATCACAAACTTCATCAAAAACTCTAAACACAACCACAACTCAATCTATACCAACCAACTTACTCTTTCCTTCAATCCAACCCAAAAATCCCAAAATCACTTAAATCCAACACTCTTAAACACAACACACTCAACCATAACATACCAACAATCCATCAATCACCAAACTCACAATACAAACTCAAAGAAAGCAAGGGAATCAAGAGGAAACTTACCAAATAAGAAGAAAACTCTTGGATTCCTACTTGATCTCTTGAAAACTTCTTCAATCTTGAGCTTGGTAGAATCAAACCTCTCTTTCTTGCTCTCTCTCTTGTAACAGCCGGCCAACAAAAACAAAGGAAAGAAAGAAAATGAAAGGCACGAAGAAGGAGGAAGAAAGAAGAAAAGGAAAAGAAAGAAAGAGGCAAAAGTCAACCCTCTCTCTCCTCAAAACAATCTCCTCCACACAAATAATAATATAATATTCAAAATATCTCCATCCACTCATCTTATTCCACTAACTCAATTTCAAATTAATTTCCTTTATACCCTTCACCCTTAGAATGGTATATGTTGTGTATATCACAATATAAATAACATATGCACTCAACTCTTACAACATATCTCTTTCCAATTAAACACAAATACACTTAATCCAAATAAAACAACAATTATATACCAAACTTCTAGGGTATATTTTGGAATATTACAAGAATCTCACCAGAAACTATTCATCATCTTTTGTAATTCATCACACAAAGACAGAGGCAATAAAAAGGTTTACTCAAAATTTTATCAATTAAAAAACACAAATTACAAAACTCACAAGATAGAAATTTCACACTCAAAAATCCATTACACCTTAACTTCTTAAAGCTAACCAAAATTATTTGAGTCCCTAACATTAACAATAGTTGCTCACCAATCACTACGCTTGTCTATTTTTATTTTTCTTTCATCTATACAATATAAATGGCCATGTAGACAACCAACCAACTTCAGCTACTTTCCTTTCTTTCCTTTTTTTAATATATTATTATAAATCAATTTTATTCTATAATAATCTTCTCGTTAAGGTTTGTTCTATTATGCTTGGTGACTCTTTATTCATCCGCATTCTTCTTGGTATTAAGAATCATGGCTAGGACTGTAAATAACTCAAGTTGCTCGAGCTCGGTTTAGGTCTCAATTCGATAAAAACCAATTCAATTTTGAATTAGTTTAAAAGCAAGTCAAACTCAAGCTGCTCATTTATTAAATGAGTTAAGATTAAGCCTAGAGGTATTCAGCTCGTCAGGCTAGCAAGCTGGTTTATTTAAAAAGCTCGGGGGCTAAACTCATGAGCTAACTTATTTATTAGACTTGCAATCCATGTTATTTATTAAACTCGTTAACAAGTTTGATAATTAGCTCATTTAATATTCAAATATATTTATTTGTTAACTAATTCAAATTGTTTATCCTAACTATTTTTATTAAAATTATTAATAATGCTATTTATTAAACTTATGTTTTAATTCACGTGTATTAGTTTATATGTTTTAAGACTAAAATAATATTATAATTTTGATTAGTTCTACTTTTTTTATTTTTTTATCAAGTAATCATAACCATTAAATCATATGAAAAAAATATATTTTTATACATATTATTATATTATATTTATTAATTTTACAATTAGTCCTATCTTTTAAGAACTTGTATTTTAAATTATATTTATTAATACTATGTCTCTTGTATGATATATATTATGAGAATAATAATATTATATAGTTAATAATTAATAGTTACTAATTTTTAATAAACTTTTAATAAATAAATATAAAATAGTATTCATATAATATTAAATTTAATATATTTTCAATAACAATAAATATAAAAAATATTCATGAAAATATATTAAGTATTAATATTTAGATACATATATTTATAATAAATAATACCAATATTCATATAATAATAAGTTTAATAATACCTCTTATGAACTATTGAAAAATAAAAATAATATAATCATAATCACCATCAATTAGCTATCTATCAATAGATATAATGTTAATCAATATATAAACATTAATATAAATTATATATAATTTAATAATATATATATAATTTGACTAATCAATCTAAATTTAATTTTTCTCTTAGTATTTTAAAAAATATTATTAATAATTATTATGTTAAATATATGGCTCAATATTTTAGATATAATATAATTTATTTATTTTTTCCTTAATGAACATATTAATATTAATGAACACTAAAATATAATTTAATAGTATATAAATATAAAATTTAACTAATCAATCTAATTTAATTTCTCTTTTAATATTTTAAAAAGTATTATTATAAAACTCTAAATATTCCTTCCCAAAACTTATTTTTAAAATATTCATTTTATTGATTTATAGGCTAAACAATTATAAAGTCCATAAGATTTTGCATATTTACTAGTTAGTTTCTGTATTTTCAACAACTAATTTTTACATCACTCTGTTTTCAAAAATTAAATTGTTTAGTCATTCTGTTAATATTTTCATCATAAAAATATTAATCAACTATTCTGATATTATAAAATAATTTCTTGCCCTTCCTTTGTATATATTTTTCTTTGTTATTTGTTAAGTCATTCTTATTTTTATTTTTATTTTTATTTCTTACACGTAATTTATTTTAATTTTATAAATATTATTAAAAAATATTTTTAAATAATATGAATAATATCTTTTATTATTTTGCAGACAATCCATAGATATCATTTATTTTAATTTTATAGATATTTTTAAAAAATAATGAGAATAATATTTTTTATTATTTGGCAAACGACCTATATATAAAATAAAATTAAAAAATGAAATAAACTTAACAAAGATAAATATATATAAAAGAAGGGTAAAAAAGTTATTTATAATATCAAAATAGTTGACTAATGATTTTATGATGAGAATATTGTCAAAATGACTAAAAAGTTTAATTTTTTAAAAACACAAGAATGCAAAAATTAGATGTTAAAAATATAGGGACTAACTAATGTAATACGTAAAACCTCAGAGACTTTATAATTATTTAGCCTATTATATATTTATATATTCTTTTATTAACCAAAAATCTAAAAGACCCAATCTCTTAATGACTCAAACCCTAAAAACACAAAGCCCCTCTCAAGCTTACCCTCTCAATTCTAGGTGGTGCTACCTAACTCCACTTTTGTGAAGAAAAATATTGGTCATTGGATATGTTAAAAATTTTTGGAGCATTGATAGAGTAAATGTTATTGTAAGATTGAATCTACAATATTATTATATGAGTAAATTGACAATATTATCCCTAAAAGAATGATAATACTTTATATTTAACAAGTAGTATTATTTATAATTTTTTAAATAATATAGGACTAACTTATATAATTATCTCTATTTCTTTTCTTTCAATATTTTATAGATTTTTTTTGAAAATTCAATATTGAATATAATAAAAAAATAAATTATATATGTATAATAAAATATATACATTAAAAAAATTAATAATAATATTTAGTGAAAAGATTATGAATGTCTTTTAAAAAAATCAAGATAAAAATTATTATTGAATAAATATATATGATTTTGTGTATGAGATTACATCAAAACTCTTACTATTATTTTATGAATTGATTTATTCTAAATCAACATTTACAAATAAAAATCTTATTGTACAAGCTTTGATTAGGCCTTTCATAGATAAACTGTGAAGATCTTGTGAAAAAGAATAAGAAAAATGGCAAGCCCCATACCAAGTAATGAGGAACTGTCAAATATAAGGTCCTTACCATATGGTGTATAGTTGCCCATCTGAACCTACAACACATTCAAAATTAACCACCATATATAATTGCAAGTGAGCCAGAGGAATTATTAATTTATTATAGTTAAATACTCCAATCTCTTCCCAATAAAAAAAAATTCTATCAAATAATAAACTGACTATAATTATATCATGCATAATAATAGCTCATTATTTTGTTATTTCATTTATTTCTAAATTAATTAGAGTATTATTTAACCTTATACTAAAAGCACTCAGCGAAAAATAAAATATTTTAAAAGCATTGTTTCCTGCAGATATTGAAGGGTCTAACGCCAATGCTGCAGAACCAAAATTATTGCATTAGCACTAACAAATCTTAAGTAGCTTTCTTTCATTAACTAAAAGGGAAAAATTTTAGCAGTATAGTATATGAAGGAATTGATTGAACTCACAAATAAGGAAATTTCAAGAAACAAAGATCAAAACTAACCTATATGATTCTAGCATTACTTTTGCCCTTCTAGGGAAGAAAGGCAATGGTAAATTACTCTGCTCATAGTCTAAAACATTAGAAATATTAATTTGTTAGATTAATTATTTATAGTAAAAGTAGAAATAACCTAAATAAACTAAGCAATAAATCAATTGAATTGAATTAAATCTCAATAAGAAATGGATCTAAGTTTTAACTTTCATTAAAACTAATCAACTATCAAGTTCAAGAATGACAAACTAAAAATTTGTAAACTAACATAATAACACAAAACAAAACCCAATTTTTTTCATTTTTCTCTCTCCACAAAATTTAGGGTTTGGAAACAAATAACAACTAAAAACATTACACCATTAACCCAACACCAAACAGTTTAAGTAATTTAAGCAACAATTGATGAGTTAGCCAAAAACAAGAGAAACAATAGAACTCCTGGCAATCAAAATAGAAAAAGAAAGAGAACAATAGTCAATTACAAAGACAAAAACTAGAAACGAAGATCAATTGGTGATTACCTTTGCGCTGAACTGTAACTCAGTTACATTGCCGGATTTCTTTGCTGAAACTTAAAAAATACACACAATAAAGGACCCATTAACATTTCATTAGTATCTGGCCCCATCGTACAAGGAGGTTATTAATGAACAATTACTGATTTTTTCAAACATGCCCTTCTTAATGGTTATACCACAATAGAGACATTCTAGTTTGTTGATTACAAGAAAATCTATATTTCTCACAACTTTAAAAGACTAATCTTCTTTAGATAAAAACCTTTAAAAATGCACCAAATTTGACCATTCAGAAAGGAAAAGCTGAGTTGCATTACCTTATGCCCTATAACTCAATTCCTTATAATTTGAGATATGAGAATATCATTTTAATATAATTTAGGCAACCCTTTTTCACATTCGAGAGAGGAAAAAAAACATCATTCATTTCAAAAGCCATAAATACATAAAAACAATAATATTCTATTTAAACTCTTATCTATCTACGTTAAAAAGAAACTATTCCTCCCTTTCTTTATTTGTAGGCAGAAAACAAGTTATTCTTACTAGTTTACCCTTGTGCAGTAGAGCAATGAGTGTATCGAATAAAGGTTTACCAGAAACAATTGAAAGAATTGAATTACTTAAACTTAAAAATCTTTAGATATCAGACCGTTATGACAATATATACATAAAGAAAAAAAATAGACACAAAAAGCATGCAATTCCAGCAGTAAAACTCTTTGGCCCATCAATTGAATCTAAAACCTAATCATAGTCAGAGAATCTCTCTTTACACCTCCACCCGCTCTCTTCACCATAACTACAATATTCATAATTCTTTCACAATTACACTAATAGTTGAAAGATTTATTTAGTAGTAAAAAAGATCAATAGGATATGCAAACTCACACACCATGAGAAGGAAAATTCTCCAATATAATGAAAACCATAGATTTTTCAGCTGCTTTATCCACAATTGTTACAAGACCTATAGAGAATCAAAGTAATTCATAAATTGAATGCGCTTATATATACATGTGTGAGGGGAAGTGGGTAAAAACATATTGAACATACTCAAATCGTCGTTAACGAGAATTTCAAATTTCTTTCAGAAATACTTGCTAATGACTTCACCAAAGGCATTGGTGAGCTTGTTAGCGACATCGGTGAACTGATCAAGGTCAACATCAGTCAGTAGCGATTAGAGAGTGTCTGAGCAATCAAAAAGTGTTGATTTGAGATCATTAAGGAAGTAAACTTTGGTTTATGTTGGAGCGAGATAGGGGTTGTATCTTTAAAGCTTGAAATGAGAAGGAAGTGGCGACAGTGGCGGAAGAGAAAGGGAAGAATTTGGAGGTGGCTTGAGAGAGAAAAATATTTGTGGAGGCAAAAGACACAAAAACTAGCCCACCTGAAAAATGACGATTTTTATTTTGATCGGCGCAAGGGAATGAAAAATGACAGATGAAGAAGATTCAGGGTTTACTTTGCACTTTTTATACCATAGGTTAAAAATTCAATGTATCTAAACTAATCGTAAGTACAATATCTATCAATGGCCTAGATTTTTTTTAACTCATCTAATGGCTCATAATCTTCTACAGAAAAATGGAGTTAGGTGACTCCATTTCAAATGGAGTCACCCTAGCACTACCCCTCAATTATAATTTCTTCATTACAAACTCGTTCCACCAGCCATAAATCTTTAAGCCAGTTTTACTAGTAACACTCACAAAGGAGCCATCGCCGACCCGTTTAAATGGCAACATCTCAGGTGGGTTTTAATTTGCTCCTCAACCAAAATATAATTTGCTTTAATTAGTAATGTATTTTAGCATAAAAGTACACATGTAGTTTTTTATTTGTGGTCCATCAAATTTGGTTTGTCTTTCATTGTTTAACGATGGGGAAATTTTTCATATTTACTCATTGAATTTAGTACATCTCATTCTAATTTTATTATGCACAAAAGAAATAAACTTATTAATTTTATTATGCAAAGACAAATTATCATCCCAAGTTCTTTTAACAAAATAAGGAAAATCAGGATGAGATAACCAAGTAACTAAAAAATAAAAGGGCTTAGGGCCTCTAACATTAGAAGGAGAGTTGTTAGTTTTGATAAGAATAGGCCTATGATTTTATTGTATTTGCAGAAGATGATGCTCAAAAGCTTCAGTGAATTCCAATCTTCATTGGTTGTTACAAAGGGCACTATTAAGCCTTTGCCAAAGAGTGCCTCTCCTCCACGTGAAATCTGGTCCTATATGATCAACCTACTGTAAAAAATTATTAGTAACAAATTCATTAAAAAGGATATAACGTTTGCTACTATTGGGAGCACCTCCTTTCCTGTTTATAACATCAAGGATCGAATTAAAGTCACTTGTAAGCATCAAAGGACTATCATGATTCTGCCCAATATGATTTAGATTATTCCAAAGATCTTTGCGCTTTTGATATCGAGAGCTACCATAAACAATGTTCAAATAGAAAAACTTACACCCATCATTCTTATTGATCCTCATATGGTTAAATTTTCTAATTTAGCTATCCCCTGGTAGTTCTAAACTAGGATAAGAAAAAACAAGGATCACCCTTAGTGATCATTTGCTAGGATATTCCCACTAATGGACATGAGGTCTTTTCCATCCATATTAGAGCCTTCTTCCAATTCATTAATGAAGGCTTTCATAGCTTTAGAGGAGATAGAAGAATGATCCTTAAGACTAAGCTTGCCTTTTAACTTCTGTTTAGAAGATTTGTAGATTTTAATACCTTATAGCCTTTTAGACTTATCTAGAAGCTTACATGTTGTAAAAAATTTGTCCCTTAGGGTAGGAAGTGACTCAGTGTTGTGGCTGAATGGTGCCACATCAGTCCTACTAGAATTATCCCTAGTATCATTAATGGTGATAATTGTATGCTTAGTGAGGTCTAAGATGGTAGAGGCCGGGTTAACAGTTGTCGTATTTTCTTAAATAGGATCTAGGCTACTTACATCCTTTTCCAGAACCTTTTCTTGGATCTTAACATTATTTTTCCTTATAGCTGTTGCATGGCTCTGAATGGGATTAACCTTGATTTCAACAATATTTTCTACAAACATCTTATTACTATTTTTTCTTCCTGAACTTTCTCCTTTCTTTGTCTAATATTGTCTTATTTCCATGCTCATTTTTAGAAGAGAAGCTCCTATCTCGGCACCAAAATATGGAGTTTCCATAATTTCTTCATTTAAATGTGTAATAATTCCAAAAATGTGGTCCCTTAGAATCATGAATCATACTAAGAGTGGACGCATTATTCTCAAGATTATTCCCTTTTTTGTTATCTTTCCTTTCATGGAATGTAACTTGCCTCCAAGGCCAATAATTTTCTTATGGTGCCACCTCTACCACTTTGCCGGCTGTTTTTTCCATCTTTGACGTCGCCACCATTGTCATATCTTCACTCTTTTTCTTAAAACAATGTTCCTTCATGTGGCCATATATGCTATAGTAAAAGCATATAGTGGGTAACCCTTCATATTTGACTCTTTGTAATTTACCATCAAGCAAGAATTTGGATACCAAAGGCTTGGTAAGATCAAGAGCAATGGCTAAACAGGCAAATTTACCTCGTTCAGTAGTCTCTGTGTTATAATCAATACGAATTACATTTCCAATGACCTTAGAGCTTGCTCTTAAAATACTCTTATGGTAACACTGGATTGGAAGTCTTGGAAAACAAACCCACACTGCCACTGAGACCACATTGGGATTATTTGCCGAGAAGAAGGTGTCCATAGTTGGAATGTGAGCTAATGGTCGAAAAGGACCATGGAACTTCTGATAGGACTTGCATATAATTTTTAAGGGAATTAAGCTTCACTAAATAAAAATTATTGTCCAAATCAATTAGTTGAAAAGTACTTATTGTTTTCCAAAGGCCTTGTAGATGACCAAGTAGCACTTTGTATCCTATTGATCTTCCCAATAACCTAATAATAACATATTTTTTCATATTTTGGGCCATAAAATTCTATACCTTGATAGAGAAATTGAAATTGTGCACGCCATTTTCCATTCTTACCATGACATCCTCCTCTTGAACCTTAAAATCGTCTATCCTTGAATATGTGTGTTTGACATTTAATAGTTTATCCCTAAAGGAGGCTCTACCAGCTATGAGGCTCATATGTATCTGACTACCCTCTTCATCTGAGAGATCCATTGAATTATTCTCCATCTAGTTATCCCTTCCTCACTACTAAAATTAGATGTGGATTCATTCTCCATCCCAACATCCTCATCTCTCCAATCCTCCTTTCCCCTTTTGCTGAAAATACAATTATCTCCAATCCTCACTACTAAAATTAGATGTGGATTCCTTTCCCTTATGTATTTTAACCTTTTAAGTTGATCTATTATCATCAAAGTAGAATAACGCCACCCATTTTTCGTCTAGAGCAATGTCCAAAGAGAGCACGAGGAAAATGGCTAGAGTTAAGATTATATGAGTTTTTGTTTTAGGGAATGAAGCTTTGTAAATCTCTGAAAGAGAAGTTAAGAATGTTAATTGTGATAATTAATGGAGGATTAGTACCTTAAGTGTTTGATGTTTTATTATAAGGTGTTTAATTAATTTCACTAAATTATTTTCCATAATCTTAATAATCAACAATAAATTTCAGTAAGAAATTTTATTTCAATAATAATCTCATTTTATTTCTCATTTAACTCATCAAGCAAACACATATGTGTTTTCATTTTCTACATATGTAACAATATATGTCTATTTAACAATACGTATATATATTTAACAATATATATCTATTAAATATATAAAAGCAGAGGAAAAAAGAGAGCTTTTTGTGCAGCAACATCATCCTTATGTTGTTCAAGGAAATGCCATGTGACTCAACATTATCTCTAAACGTCAACCTTGAATTTGATTTGTTGTTATGGCCAATTTCACTCCAGAGATTTCTAATGCTCCAAGCATCTTCTCCAACTATAATTTATTCAAGTTGGAAATCCACAAGGTGTGAAATTTAGAGACACAAAGAACAACTAATTAATTGTATCAATTGTTATTTAATTTAACTTTAGATGTTACACTCCTTAAATATTTTTTGATCATTTGAAATAACATCAAAATTTGTCATGGGAAATCAAAGGGATAGTGATGGAGAGGAAAAGTAGGTAGAAATTATCGTCAACCCCTCCAAAGAGAAAATTTCCATGAATTCGAAAACTTTGTTTGTAGAATTTCTTATGGTATAATGCATCATGATGCATAGAAATTTGTGTTATAAAAAAAGCAAGACTACGTTGACAAGTTGTTTTAGATGTAATACCGAATGTTTATTACCAACTACATAAAATAAATTAAAGTAGAAGTTGATGTTTTTAAAATGAGCACCATTTTGTGCTGATAAGTGGAAATTGTTCTATTTATTAATTTAATTATTTTACTACTTTGTGATAGGGAAAAGTTGTTAGTTCCAATAAATTGGCAATGCTAAATATTAGATATTACGAAATTTTTTTATCAAACTTTAAAAGAAAAAGTGAGCTATAATAATTTATTTTTTATTTTTTAAAAAAAATTGCACATTGCTTGGGCCTATGCCTAGTACTATATAAAGTTATGGTTTTAGTTTTATTCAGAATTTTTAATTTTATCAGTTTTGGTTCATTTTTCAAATTTAATTGTAATTATGTCCAAATAAGATAAAATTAAAATTAGCATTATGTTTATAATTGAAATATTTTTTTTTCACTATTTCATAGTTATTAATGTATAATCTTGTGCATGTTATTCTTTACTTTGATGCTTTGCTACTTAGTAATATTTAAAATCATATATATCTCTTTTAAGCAACTGCATTTTAATAATTGTAAACAAGAAAATCTTAACAAAAGCTAAGAAATATCATATAAGCAAAAATTAATTAAATCAACTAAATTTTTTTTTCCAAAACAAAATAATTAGAATTCACAATAACCTTTTAAAAATACATATAATACTATTGAAATTCTATAAAAACTCTATATAATATGAAATGTTGTTTTATACTTAACTCAAGAGTATGAATAGGTTGACCTCTATCAGAACCTCGACAAAGAGGGCAATGTCTTTTTTTTGCGAAGCCATTGATCTATAAAAAAAATCTATGATATAAATGTTTGCAATCTTTCAGATGTAACAACAATTTCTGGCAATGACGGAGGTGCTACCTTGATTTGGTGGCGCTGATGGTAGCAGATTTAGATTGTAAGAATAATCAAGATGTGTATTACAAACAATGTTGAGATGGTTATAAGTAGGATGACTTTGATAATGTCCATTGAGTTGTGAGATCGATATAAGTTATTATGATGTTTATATTAATATTTATTAGAATATTATTAATC
The DNA here is from genome assembly GCA_947685225.1 of Garcia nutans. Classification (NCBI taxonomy): domain Eukaryota; kingdom Viridiplantae; phylum Streptophyta; class Magnoliopsida; order Malpighiales; family Euphorbiaceae; genus Garcia; species Garcia nutans. Next base: position 4,117,198 of record CANTUV010000024.1, on the reverse strand, counting down.
ATTTGAGGCTAAAGAAAATTCTACTTAATTAAGGAGATAGTAAATCCTGAGGCTCATAGAAAAAAGATTAAAACTAATTTTAATTATTCTTGCAGAAATCAGTTTATTTTAAATTTATATATTTGCAAGATTTTTTTTTTCTTGAGATCCAATTTTATTAATTTTACTTGCCGCCAATTGAGGGGCTCAATGTCAAAAATAAATGTACAAGAGTTTAATGCGAAAAATACATAAAGTTCAAAGATAAAAAAAAATGCATTATTCTTTAATTATTTTTTTTTATTAAAATGCACTGTTTTACTCTAGCAACCATACTATTTTAAAGGCAATTGAAAATACGTATTTAATTCCTGTTAAAAAAAGGGCTTAATGTCACCAATATGTATAGTTGAAGGGCTCAATGTCACCAACTAATAGTTGAAGGGCTTAATACATAAAACATGTAAAGTTTATGGGTCAAAAATACATTTTTCTATTTTATTTGATATTGATAATAATAAATCAATTTTAATTTAATTTAAAATATTAAATTTATAGGATTAGGATATCCTATTTTACCTTTGTTCCTAGCTTCAAATTTTGGAACCTTTGATACATAAACCTCTGAAAGTTATGAGGCAAGAACTCGGATCGCATATGCTTTTTCTGTAATACTTTTATACTCTATACACATACAATACATATACCATATATATATATAATGCATATATAGAAAATAAAAATATTACATCACACAACTGTAGAATCCTTATAATTAATCTCAATATAGTTATTTTATTAAAAGAAAATTTTATCTGATAAATTCATACATTTTATATACTTAAAATAGTGCATTTAATAGAAAAATTTCTGAGAAAATTTTACCAGAGTTTTCTTTATACTTTCAATATTCCTCAAATCATCAAACACATAATCTGCACAAGATTGAACACTCCCAATAATCCATATCTTTTACAAAACTTCTCAATTCTCCAAAACACATTCAAAACATATTCAAATTATTTATTTTAGTTAAATTCATATTTAGGTATATACACTATAATCCTAAATTTTCATTAAATACACAAGTAATGTAAATTTAATATACATAAACCAAAATATTTAAAACCAAAACTATACATGTATGCAAATGACACAGTTGATCTTGCGACACCCTAAGTCACCAAGTATTATCCACAGTTTGGATCCCTCTGACTGACAATTCTTTCACCTGCGTGATTCACACAAATGCACTAAGCTTGTAGCTTAGTGGCACATAATTCAAAAAAAAATAATATTCATTATATCTAAAAGTTCTTTCTTATAATATAATTTACAATAATCATACAAAATATTTACTTTCATATAATTTCTATGCACTTAACACATCCACACACACATTAGGCCCAACTGCTCCCATACAATTACCAAGTCCAGTTATCACAACATCATTTTCACAATCCAGCTCTGCTAGAGTCCATTTTCAATATCAATCTCAAGATCTAGCTCTACTCAGATCTATTAATATATGCATAATTAATCTCAATACACTGGACAAGTAATTGTATAGGTTACAAAAACACATTAACATTTTACCTTGTCACGTTCTCATTTCATTATCACATTTCTCACTGCCATCATTTTTACTCATTCTTTCTTAGTTTTCACATTATCTATCTCATTTCTTATCACATTACTCATTTCTCATCTTTTCCATTCACTTTAGCAATTCTCACTTTAGGTACATAACCATTACATAGCCATTCTATAATGGCTTGCCTTTATATTTTCATGCATTAATCACATTCTTTATTTGTATAATACTCATATCTTACCAAAACCAAAATGAAAGTTATATAACACATTAACAAGTCACAAAGTGTTATGTCAACAACATTACTATTGAAAAAAAATTATTAAATTATGTACTAACCTTATTTGCTTCTCAAATTTCCTCCAAACTCTTTCCAAGTCAAAATCCTAAACTCCACCACTTTGATCTACATGCACATTAATCCAACAACAAGTAATATTATTCATTTAAAATTACTTTCATGTCCAATGTATATCACACTATCATTATTTATAAAATTGTCATCGAAAATCCATTAAAACCCTAAATTCACAATTTACTACTTTATCCAAATTTCAACCAACTCAACTCATTTTCAATATTTAACCATGAAAACATTACTTAAATACCAAGATAACAATAAAACAACTCATTTTTACAATTATCATAACCTCTTTCAAAAACCCTAATTACACATAACATACCCATAAACCCTAACTTCAACAAAACATACTCATATTCAATTTTCAACTATAAAATCATCACTTATATGTTAAAACAATACTAAATCAATCCATTACCATAAGTATAAGCACCCATACTAAAAACCCTAATTATACATAATCAATACAAAACCCTAATTGCATCATTTATATCTATCTCAACTAATCAACTAATAAATCATCATTTATCATTACCTTAACTACATTTATATCAACTTTAGCAATTAACCATACTTTCTCTCTCTAAACATTCAAAACATAACCTTAAAACTCAAATCAATCCATATATATTAATATAATTATTTATTTATTTATTTTACTTTTAATAACAACCAAGTATTTTCTCTCTTCTTTTGACTTTTTCTTTTTTTATTTAATTTCCATATTCCATCCTTATGTATATATATTAAGCATATAATATGTATCCAATATATATAATAAGTAAATGTTAAGTACATACTATATATATTAGGTATATACTACACATATATATCTTCCAGTACTTTAATTAACCTCCAAATATGTATTTAATTTATCTAAAATCACGAATATTACATTCTCATTTTCTCCCAGTTGATGATCTTAGCCTTACCTTGCTTGTTCCTAGTTAGTTTTGATTGTTGCTACCAAGTTGTCGCCTTTTCCCATAACCTGGTTATTACTGAAGAGACACATTTGTTGTTAAATTCTTGGATCTCTTCTACTATCGGCAACCAATCCAAGAATTCTTCTACCTTAAAGTCGTTATAGAATTCTGAAATTTTTATTCTCATCTCAGATTTCTAGTGCCTATCTTCAACAAGGGCCCTAAATCTTCTATGCAACACCTTCTTATAATAAACTCCTCTTTCAACATCAGAACCTCCATCAGATCCAACTGAATTAGGGTTTTCTTGCTAGTTAGGTTAATTCTATTCTGATCTCTCATAAGCTGCATCATTTGCTCTGTTAATTGGTCCATTATCTGGACTATCCCTTTCTCCATCATCTATTCAAGTCGCTACTCAAGGTGGATCATCTTATCATGTTCATGAACCTCCTCTATATACTGTTTTGATTATCTTTGTGGTGCTATAGTTGTCTAAGAATGAACACGACTCTGATATCAACTGATATAGCGAAAGTTAAGAACAAAGGGGATAAAAGTGCTATTAATTTATTTAGTGTAAAAATATCCAGGTAAATAGACGAAAAAGAGTAAAGTTTCTCTACCAAAATTTTATTGATTTCTAAAAATTATCGTCACTTTTTAAAAGGTTACAATATGAAAGCTAGGGTTACAAAAACCCTGATTATGAGAAAGGAAACTTAAAAAAAAAAAAAAGGCAATATGCTGCCAAATAGGAGGAAATGCATATATGTAAAGAAAATATTCAATGAGGTAAAAAAAATGTTAAAACGACGCCTCATACAGATATTTGTATAAAAAATAAATAAGGAAACAAATATATGTCAAAAACTATTATAAACATAAAAGTGCATTTTTAAAGGTTTAAACATTGGGATTTGGCCGAAAAACTCATTGGCCTATTTTCCATTGGACTAGGCCCAAATAATATTTAAATTGCAATTTCAATTTTTGGCTGTAGTCACTATGTTGTCACTAGAGCAGTTTTCTGTTAACCCACTTAATGAAAGCTAAGGTCATCTATTTTGCATTAGACGAGTTTTTTTCGGTGGGGGGTTTTGGATTCTGAGAATCCATTTATATGGTCAGATTGAATTAAAGAGCATCCTAAACTAATGTTTTTGACTACCACAATAGGTTAACAAAATTAAAACAATTCCAGAAATTTGATTAAATGCCAATTTTGAGTGACCAAATTAAAAAGGTTATATCTTAGTTCGATTTAATTCCAATTTGAGCAAACAATATGTTAAATTGAATCTTTACATGCCTACTTTAAAATGATATAATAATATCATAGACAATAGCAAAAACACCAAGTTTTTCTAGTTCAAATATGCCAACATGATCATAATTAAAAACATATAAGTAACCAAGCTTTTCGTATTAATTAATTCAACCAAACACATCTAATTGATAAATACCATGGAACACAAGCTAATGGCTTTGATCGTAATGTTGGAATATATCCATATACAGAATAATGGGTAGATATTAACTTAAAAGTAACTTTAGGAAGCCTATGACCACTTTTTGCGCTACCAATAGAGAAGAACAATCACCAGGATGGGAAAACTAAAAATTCTTTCTTGCCACAGCGTAGAAGCTTAAACCCTCTTGTAGTTTGCACTCAACTTCACACAAAGATATTTTCTTTAAATGAGCAAAAGAGAAAATAATAGAGAGAGAGCGGAAAAAACTTAGGTTTTTCTAATATTATTTTTCGCTAACTAGAAAATAATATAATTATCCTTAAGATAATTATATTATTTAATTAATTAAAATTAAACTTAATAGGAAATCCAAATCCTAAGTATTATCTATTATATAAAATATATTATATAATTATTATTTAGATATAATTTGGTTTATGGGTCTATTTATCCGTCATAGACCAACCTGATTCAAAAACTAACAATTATATTTACAATAATGTCCATAATGCTGCCTAATATTCAAATAAAATTTAGAAGACGACATAAGCATTTAAAAAATTTAGTGATATTGATAATTTAAAAAGGGAAAGTACTGATTAGGCTGAATATTTTTTAAGCGTTCAAAAAAATTACAATTTATTTTCTTTTCTTATTTAGTTTTCGTAATAAGATTTTAGTTATCTTTTTAGATCTTCACGCATTGTCTATTTAATTATTTTTTTCATATTAAAATTTTTTGTTTTTTCATATTAAATTATTAACTTGAATTTACATATTTTTCTCAAATAAAATATACATATATCTATGACTAACTTATATTAGAATTATCTTCAAGTATTGTTAATTTAATTGCCGAATGTTAAAAAGAAAAAATTAAATTAAAATTTTTTTTCTTATATTTAGATTTTATTTATATTTCAAATTTAGTTGCAATTGTTTTGGAGTGAGAAAAATTATATCCATAATTAGAATAAGAAATTAATAATTTTCTTTTCTTTACTTCTCAATCTACCTTGTATCTCTCTTTCTCCTTCTTCTCTTTTTCTAGTTTTCACATTTTCATAAAATTATTAAATTATGATATGTTCAAATCTTGTTCATGCTTTGTTGCTCGAGTATGATTCAGTAAGTATTTTTTTTTATTATAATTACTGTATTGGCTATAAGGCGAATTAACAATGCACAAAACTTCACTATTTAAAATCATATATATGAAAAATTATATAATACAATGGTGATTCCAACTAAAAACTTTAACAAAAATTAAGGAACAATATAAACAAAATTACAGCAAAAGTAATGAAAATCATGTAAATTTGTTCTCAAACAAAATAAAGAATTTACAATAACCTAAAAAAATTAAGTAACGAAAATACAAATAATATAATTGAAATTCAATAAAAAAAATCTATATAAAATGAAATAAGGTATCATACTTGACTCAAAGTATTGACAGGTTGACCTCTAACAGAACCTCGACAAAGAGGACAAATTCTGTTTCTTCTGAGAAGCCATTGATCGATGCAAAGAGTATGATGTAAATGCTTGCAAGTACTAAAAACCTTACACTTGTCTCCATTCTTGAATTCCTCCAAGCAAATTGAACATGTTTTATTGCTATACTTTGCTTCGTTAATGTTATTAAATGTAATAACAATTTCTGGTAAGACTAGTGGTGGTTGTTCGGTGGTGATTCTGACAATGACAGTGGGGTGGCGTTGCTACCTTGATTTGGCGGCGGCCGTGGTCGTGGTCATGGTAGAGGTAGAGATGTATAAGAGTATCAAGAATGGTGAGATCACTGCAAATGTGAAGATTATGAAAGGGCCCATTGAGTTGCGAGATGGTAATTGTAAGTTACGATGCTTATTGTTATATATATACACACTAATGAGTTCTCCTAATCCCAGTCGAAATATTAACCCTATACTTTGAGGTTAAAGAAAATTCTAGTTATATAAATCCTTAAGGAGATAGTGAATGAATTATATTAATTTTAATTAGCTAAAGCGGAATTCGATTTATTTTTAAACTTATATATGGGCCAGATTATTATTATTATTATTATTATTATTATTATTATTATTATTATTATTATTATTTGGCTATATTATATTAATTATATATTTATTTTTGAAATTATCCACTCTTGGATTATTTTTCTGTCTGCTTCTGTAAATTCTTGACTGCATCAAGAGGTCAGTTTTGTTTTAATTTTCACGTAGTTATGATGCAATATCATATTTGTACTGTGGTTGAAATTATTCCATTTGGAAAATTATATTTTGAATTATTTTTTTTGTATTTTTCAAAAAGAATTTTTAACTGTTGCTTGGAAAACTATTTTTCACTGCTAACTTGTGTTTGACTGTTGATTACAAATCTAAATGGAGCTTATGCTTCTTTCAGAATGGAATTTGTACAGAGCATAAGCTAGAACTGGGATTAGCAAAGGAATATACAAATATATGGCAGACAATTAAAATGAAATTTCATTGGTAATTAGAAAGGTGTGAGCTTTAATATGTTACAACAAAAAAAAAACAAGTTACAGCTACAAACAATATCTCCAAAATTTAAGCTTGGAATTCCTTATAGAATCATTTAAAATCATAGAACGACAGAACTGCAATTCAAAAGACATCACTTGCTAAGGGGCATTACATGGCTGCAATAAGCACTGATCTGCCCAACAAGATGCTACCACAAAGTTGAAGTGCCACAGTTAAAGCAAAGTTAGAACACAAGTCACTGCCCAATCAGCTAATATCAGAGCCTACTCCTATAAATTTTTCTTCAATTTAATCCACATCCATAGCCTCCTTTTCAATATTACTCCTGGACCAAAGTTTGATGGTTCGGTCATGTGAGACAGTTGCTATATGGCCCCCATCTGCAACCAAATAACAAATATTACTTGACCATTCTTAAGGAAGAGAGACCTGGACTTACAGGTTTAAGAGTCAATGCTGTTCTTTTGAACTAAAAAATGATTTATGACAATGCATTGGTGAAAGTACAATATAAAATTTCAAATGAGCAAGAAAAAAACAAAGATACTCTCCAACGAAGCTATTAAAAACAAGCAGTACGAGTACGGGCTTTTTTTTTTCTTTCTTTCTTTTCCTTTAATATTTTCTTTTCTTTTTTTTTTTAAATGTGAATTATACTTTTTGGGAAAATTATACTTCCTAAATGTTTAGCCATACTTGAAAGTCAGGCACTTTTCAGAAATCTCACCAACCCATCATAACATTGTTGCAAAATATAACAAATTGTCTTCAGATGTTAAATATGTTTCAGAACAGTGCACTGTACAGATTGAACCGCATTGTCGTTGGAGGGAGGAACAACAGAAATGAATGTTACAATCCCTGGTATAAGTTCATAAATTTGCACCAACCTCGTCTCACAATCAAAGCATAAAACGATACAAATAAATTTTATCGGCTTAAAAAACTTCAAAGTACAAGAATAAGCAGCTCCAAGCTAAACAAATGGTGGTTCAAGGGGATGAAAGTGATTACACAAGACAATGGGTTTTATCAAGTTAGAAAATTTTTAACCTGATTTGAAACTAAGGATACTTTTAAGGGATGAGATTGTACTTTTACCTTATCTTTTCTGCAAATGGTAGAAGTCAAATTTGTAATGAATTAAAACAAAACTGCTAGCTGATTACTAATTTTGAGGATCTCCCAAGCAAATTGAGATTATCAGCTAACATCTTTTACCATGACACTGTTAGGTAGCAGCTGCCACATTGCACATCATTATGTAACCAGATTAACTGAAATTCCCATCTTATATCAGTTGCATAGGAATCCCAAACAGAATTGGGAAAAGATTGTTAAGAGATAACCCAAAAAACTTTAACAAAGAGAAGCTTTTAAGAAAAAGAATATTTTATGTGACTGACAGAAAAATGAAAATATTAAGCCTGGACGCTTGTTAACAGCTCAACAGTGTACTCATCCTAACATGAATATGGCTCCTTAGCACATTAATTATGGTACTTAAAGGAAGCTTCAATTAAACATAAAAATGAACATCCAATAAATGCAACAGTAAAAATGATCAAAAACCAAGTGGAATACATTTTACTTTCTCAAGTTAGGAAAGTTACCTGTACCAACATCCAAAGAAGTAACTTTTGCTTCATGCCCTGATAACGTCTTGACAGGCTTAAAATCTCGGCCTGACCAAACCTGATTAACGCATAAAAATGTGGAATAAATGAACATAAACTTAAGCCTTTCAACTTATATTGAACAGGAATAAAAAGAGAGAACTGAACCTTAGCAGTCATGTCATAAGATGCAGTGACCAGGTAGTAGCCCTCTTGAGGCTCATACTTCAATTGTGATATAAGATTGGAGTGCGCTGGTATGATATATAATGATTTCTTCTTCCTCAAATCCCATATCCGACAAGTATTATCTTCACCACCAGTGGCCAAATGATACCCATTGGGTGAAAAACTGATACCGAGAACCTGAAAAAGACACCAATGCACATAACTCATTTAACTATTTTAGACAATAGAAAAAATTTGAAAACAGAATCGACAAAATCAAATTTTAAGAGTCTCACTGGCTTGACATGGCCTTCCAAGGCCAGAATGCTTCTTCCAGTACGAAGGTCCCAAACACGTGCAAGTGCATCCAATCCACAAGATCCTGCCAAAGAGCCATCATGGTGGAACGCTATTCCATAAACACTCCGACTATGACCTTCTTGAAGAAGTATCTCCACACCAGTATCTACATCCCAGAGTCTCCAAGTTTTGTCAAAGCTTGTAGTGCCCAAGTACTTCCCTGATGGATGGAAAGCTATACGTGCAAGACGATCCAGATGGCCCTCAAATGTCTGAAGGACAGAACCTTCAGTGTTCCACAACTTTGCAGTTCGATCAGCTGAGGCAGTTGCTACACTGTTTTGTACAGGAGAAAATGCAATATCTGTTGCACGCTCTGTGTGTCCCTTCAAGGAAGAAAGCTTACGTACTTGGGGCATGCTCCAAATTTTGGCAACTCCGTTCATAGCACTACAAGTGCGTAATCAAACCAAGAAAAATATGATTACAATAGCAAAGCCCACTATGATTTCACAATTTCTGCAAAGCCATAAGTCTACCAATCAAAATCTTCACTAGGTAAATTGTCAGCTTATCTATACTTTCACAATCCAAGATAAAATCCATCAAACCCAGAAAAGACAGATGCTTTAGAATAATATGGAACACTTAAACCCAACATATAGGGCAAAATTATTTTAGACGGAATAGCAGTACCTCATAGTACTTATTTTAAATACATTGGTTTTATTCTTCAAGAAGATGAGGGTTGTGAAGAAGATGTAAATCATAAGATTAAATCTGGTTGGATGAAGTGGAGGGTTGCTACAAGAGTTCTATGTGATCGAACGATATCAATTAAATTAAAAGAAAAATTTTACCGCACTATAATTCGGACTGCGATGATATATGGTAGTGAGTGTTGGGCAGTAAAAGGACAACATATGAGTGCATGTTACGAAAATGAAAATGATAAGATGGATGTGTAATCATATTAGTTAGAGGAAAAAAGTAGGGATAACATCTATCGAGAATAAGATAAGAGAGCATAAATTGAGATGGTTTGACAATGTGAAACGAAGATCTATCGATACGCCGGTTAGAAAAACCGAATAAGTTAAAATAGATATAACTAAAAGAGACAGAGGTAGACCTAAACTAACTTGATAAAAAATGATCTAAAATAATGAGATAACATTAAATTATATTAAGCAAAAAAGAGAATTTACATGGCTGACTCCAAATAACTTGGGATTAAGGCTTTATTGAGATGAGTTAAACTCAACATATAAGTCACCAAAATGCAGCTAAGATATCAGTTAAGCAGAAAAGTAGGTCAAAATTCAACTATTAAAAGGAAGTAAATGGCGACCACATAAATAAGGAAAAACCAAAGATATCAGAGAAAAAGAAATACCATGTAGCAAGCAGTTTTCCATCATTGGAGAAGGAACAGCCAGAGAGCGGTCGTTCATCTCCAATTTCACTACAGTCAAGGACCAGACTCTCTGCCTGCTTAAGAGCACAATCAATTTCGGCATCTACATCTTCATCCGGATCATCCCTTTTCCTTCTAGCACTTTGAAGCCGCAAAGCCGCTCTCAAAATAGAATATTTTGCAATATCAATTCTAGCATCCTGCAGCTCCTTGGAACCCTCAGTATAAAATGGGTACTGAAGCATATCTTCCTCTGCATCTTCTACAGCTGCAGTGGCTGCAGCCTCTTCCTCTTCATGAGCTTTCATCAGTTTCTCTAACTGCCCTTCAGCATCCAGCTTCGCCATTAGCATCCTCAACCTATCCCTTCTCTCCATTTCCCGTTCTCCAAACAGCGTTATTGGCTCCCCCAACCTCCGAAGCCGAGTCCTGACTGCCATGTCGTTAGTGGGCACTGCAAGAGCAGCAGCACGCCGCCTCATCATCAGATCCTGAATCATCTTCTGCTGCCGCTCTCTGTCTGCCCTGCTTTCTTCAGAAATTACATAATCCCCAGTTGAACCTGGAACCGTTCCAGCAGGTGCAGTGTCATCTTGATCGGAATCTGAGTCACTTGTTCTTGCTTCGCCATTTGGCGGCCTAAGAACTGGTGGCCGGATTGGGAGAGGTGCTAATGGGCGAGGGATTGAAGGAGGGGGAACTGGAGGTATCGGAGCAATGGGCGGCACAAATGATGGAGCTACTGGGGGAATTAATGGAGGGATTTGTGGAGCTACGATTTGATTACTGGAAACTACTGTATTAGATGCTTCTTCCGGCGAAGTTGCCGGCTGTAATGAATTATGCTGTGCTGAATTATCTTCTTCCGCTTCCATGATGACTGATAAATGGAAAATTTAAAGATTTAGTGGTTGCGCAGTTGTTACGGCGGCGAAGTAGAGTTTTGAGGAATTGGCGACTAGGGATGCAGTCTAGAGGGGTGTGGGAACAAAAGATGAAGCGGGACCGAGAGCCAGACAGAGGCGAAGGCCGAGAATTTAATTGGTTTTTATAGTTTCGGCTTTGTTTATTGGAATAAAGCTTTTTTGAGCCCACGTACCCGTTAATTTTTTTTATATTGACCGTCAACTTCATTTTAATGGTATTAAATTTTTAAAATTTATGGTATATAAAAGTTAGGTTTTTTTTAATGAATTTGGCTAATAATATTAATAAAAATTAGACTCTTTTTTATTAAAAAAATAGCTTAATTTTTATGAATCAAAAAGTTTAAAAGCTCAATATTATAAAAATAAAGTTGAGAGATTCAATATCAAAAAATGCTCAAAAATATTTTTTTCTTATTTATTTCATGGTGTTTTATACGATTTAATTCTTGTTTGTTTTAACTTTTTCCCTTCTTCTATAATATGATTTTTTATGATAATTTTATAGTTTATTAATTTTTTATTATTTTATAATTTTTTAAAAAAAATTTTAAAATAAAATTTTTAAATATTAAATATATGCTAATAAATATATTTTTTTATCTTCATAATATATTAAAATTTTTAAAATACCATCAAATTAAATAAAAATATTTTTACTTCACCATATTATACCATACTATTTTTTTTCAAATATAATAGATATTATTTTTGGTACTATATTATACCATATCATATAATACTATATATCATTAAACCACATTATACGTCACCCAAACAAATATTTAATCAATAAAAGCTAATTAATTTAAATTTATAAGCATATACTTTGTCTTAATAGATAAAATTAAATTTTGTAGATTTTTGTAATTATATTTTTCTTCAAAATTTAATGTTAATTCGATAATAAAAATTATATTTTTAAAAAAATTTAAAAAATTATATGATTATCAATTTACTATAACATCATTCTCATGAACTTTTATACTTACTATATTATATATGTTATGCTTCATTTTTAAATTTCAATTATAATTAATTAAAACTAATTGAATTTTTTAGTATTAACTGAATAGTTTGATTATTAATAGATTTGTTGTGAACCAAATATTGAATTTTAATTTATAAAATAATTGCAATTCAACTCAAATTTTAAAATTTAAAAACGTTAAGGTAATATCAATTTTAATAAATAGGCCCGCTCTTGTAGCACGTCTCTGTAAGCCATTGGGGCTTTTTGTTTTTTTAGAGTTTCTCAACTCTCTTTTAGGGTTTCTTCATCTTGAATCTGGTTTTTATTGATATGCACATTGGTTTTGCATGGATCAACGTCTTGCTGACTTATCTATTGATACGAAAAGGAGGAGGGCTGGAATATACATAATCTAAATGCAACAAACATGAGTTCTAATGTGAGGCTCCAACCCGTGCACCTTAGCCGGGCCCCTAAAAGATGCAAGCTGGAACACTGAAAATTGGGCTAAGTCTCTTAAAAAGTGCCAGGTCGCTCTGTCTTCATTGGCTACGCTCAGTTCAAGTAAAAATTATTTTGAAAATGAGTTGCCACTCAAATTTATTTTGAAAAAAGGAAAAATTTAAGAAAAATACTAAATTGACTCCAACATTATCCCAAAGATAAAAATACTAGCCCCAAACTAAAAGATGGATTCAGGGGGCTAGGTTTAGGCTTATTTTAAGTAAAAATAGTTTGGCCTTGGATTAAATGAGAACTTATAAAATGAATTTCATGATATGGTAGCTATAACATGAAGTGACAAATTAAACATGACTTATGCATTCATACATAGCAAGAAAATAAAATAAAATGCAGAAATTAAATTAAAGTTTACATTTTAAAACCAAATATAAGAGGATCAAGTCTTATGGACTCTAGAATAGGCACACATTTCCTGACTATTATTACTGATTTGAGGTTAAGAACTACTTGCTTTAACTGGCTCTTTAGGCGTGCTCCGGCCATGTAAAACTTCAGGTGACTTGTGTTTTCTCCAAAAAGACAATTTTAATTGACAATAAAAGGTTAAAGATTTAAGAAGAAAGTTTATTTTACATAGCGGACTTGATATTTGGACTAATATTCCAAGTAGGTCATTATATTCATTTCAATTGGAATCAAAGCTCAAGCAGTTCTAACCATTACAAGAAGGTTGGCTTTAACTCTTTTAAAATTTATTTTCTAACCTAAGATGTGTGAGCTTAAGTCTAAAGTCGAAGTTATAAACCCTAATTTAAAGAAAAGTTGATTTCTTATTCCAACTTAATTTTGAAAAAGAGACAATATTCAATTAAGTTCATGTGTCAACTTAATTTTGAAAAAAAAAATGGCAATATTTAATTAAGTTCATGTGCCAACTTAATTTTGAAAAAGTGACAGTGTTCAATTAAGTTCTTTTGCCAACTCAATTTTGAAAAAGTAACCATATTTAATTAAGTTCTTGTGCCAACTTAATTTTGAAAATAGAGAGTTGATTTGAATTATTTATTTTGAGTCCAAATTTAATTCCATTTTAAGGATCAAAGGATAATCCTTGAAAATTATGGCAAAAAATAGTCCAATCAAATAAGAGAGCTTAGGATTTAGAGTTTTACATTTGTCTTTGGTGCTTTAGTAGATGGCAGCTTAAGGGTGTGATGGGATTGTAGTTTAACCTTGATTTAGGCTATGCTAAAAAAGCAAAATAATTTTAATTTAGCTTAAAGAAAGCTAAATTAAAAATGACAAGCACCCAAATTTGCTAAGGAAGTAAATTTTAGGCAGTTCAAACTAAGAAAGAATAAACTTTTTAATTTAAAGAATAAGAAAAGAGGGGAGAGATTGAAACAACTAGCTATTAGGTTTGCTTGATTGAGTGAAGTGAAGAAAAATGAAGTAGATAGGGCTTATTTATATAGTTTTGAAAGGTTAAAATAAAAAAATTGAAAAAAAAAAGATTAGGGCGTTGCGACACTAAATTAGTGCCTTGCAGCACATTTTTGGGTTCCCTGATGCACCATTGGTTGCCGAAGGGAGCTTTGCAGTTATCGCACAGCACCTTTGCGACAACCGTAGTGTTGCCCCACTGCAACCCCCCCCCCCCCCCCATCGAGCCTGTTATGCTGCCATAATGGCAACTGGTTCGCTGTGCTGGAGGCCTATCTCTCTCGTCCAATTTCTATTTTGTGTGATTTCAAGTTGCATTGTAATCATAACAGACTAAATTTTTATAAAATGATAACAATAGGCCTGCATTGTTCAGAAACCTTTAAAATTCCCTTTTTGGCCCAAACGATGTCCTATTTATGTGATTCCAAATGCGTTCTCCTCATTATCACCTAAGCTTCCATCTAAAAACAAAATTTATGATTTTTTTTTACTAGGTGAAAAATTAGGGGATCACACTTAGCGAGTTTTGTCTTATTGGTATGGTTTTTGAGTTTGGTGAACTTTCAAGCTATGAGAAATACTATGACAAATATTTGGAGCCCTATGGGGTTATAAGTATTTCAAAGTTAGGGGGAAAGCATTTTTCTTTCAAGTTCTTCTTCAAAGAAGATCTTATTAGAGTTCTAGAGGGGGAGCCTTGGACTTTTAACAAACATCTAATAATTTTCATAAGATAACAAATGAAGCAAACTTTGGGATTGTACCTTTAAATCGTGTGGCCTTTTGGGTTTAGGTTAATAGGGTTCCACATAGTTGTGTCTCAGAAGGTATGAATCCTTATTTTGGGGTCTTTCTGGGTGGATTTTTGGCCTATGATGCGAGCCAAGTGATGGTAAGAAACATGGAATATATGAAAGTTCAGGTTAGCCTTGATATCATGAAACCTTTGAAACAAAAAAAGAAAATTGTGTACTCTCTAGGCAATGTGTTTTATGTGTTTTTCAAGTATGAGAGATTGCCAGGTTTTTGCTTTTTATATGGCAGGTTAGGACAATGTGATAATTATTGTGAGATCTGCATACAAAGGAGAGGTCAGGAGCTGGTTTTATCATGGGATAATTTTGTCAGGGCAACTCAAAGGCGTGCTGCTCTCTACTAGTAAACCCTTGGTTATGGGATTTGGATGGAAACCTACTGCCAGACATTGGTTTGAATAATTAGGTACAGGTGAGTGGTGAACCTGGTTTAATTTAGAATAGGGTTATAGATTCTCGTCCTATAATGCATGATTTGGCCCTTAATGAGGATGTTGATATGTTACTTGTTGATGAAGGCAAAAAGAGACTTCAGTCTTTAGGCAGTATAGCTGTGGATGTTTCTTTACTAAAGGATCCTGAAGTAGCTATTTCAAATGTTCAATTTCCAAATAAATCTATATCGATTATTTCTGCTTTGCAAAATAGTCGAGGGTTATGAAGTGTATAAGCTGGAGCTGTTGAGGGCTTGGCAACCCTTAAAAAGTCAATGTGCTTAGGGATTTGATCTTGAGATATAAGCCAGTTTTGGTTTTCCTTTCTAAAACTCTTGTTCATTTTGTTCGTTTGATGACAATTTGTAAATCTGTTGGTTTGAATCATTATTTTAGTGTGGATAGATTTGGAAGAAGTAGAGGTTTGGTGGTTCTATGGTTAAATGAATAGAAGTGAAGATTACAGGTTATACCTTGAATTTTATTGATGTAGTCATAAAGTCATTGGATGGTAGAAAGTGGAGGTGGACAGGTTTTTATGGTTTCCCTAAATGGAACAGGCGTAAAGAATCGTGGAATCTGATTAGAGCACTAACATTAAGAAGAATGTTGCCATGGTTAATATGTGGGGATTTTAATTATATTTTATCATAGGAGGAGAATGAGGGTGGACTACAATGACCAAGATTCTTGATTGACGATTTTCGTGAAGTTTTATCTAATGCTGGTCTATATGATATCCAACGCATGGGATATAGTCTTACATTGGAAAGAGGGAGAGGTATAGAACATTGGGTTAGTGAAAGGTTAGACAGGGTTGTAGGCTCAACACCTTTGTTGAATCTTTTTCCTAATTGTAGCATGAGTACACTGTTAGCCCTAGTTTCAGACCATGCACTGGTTCTGATTGATTTGGAGGGTCAGATTGTAGAGAGGAGAAAAGTAGATTTATGTTTGAAAATAAGTGGTTGTTGGATTATGAACTTAAGTTTGTGGTTAAAGATGGTTGGAAGGGGGTGTAACACCCCTTCCCGACCTACATGTGTAAGCCGAGTAGAGGCGCCACACTATCCAAATGTTGCTACCAATTTTACTTAGTCAAATTTTTGTTCCGATTTTACAGAAATTTTGCTAGAGGTTCGCCTAGAAATTTGAATCCCAAGTGTCAACAAAACTTGTTTTTCTGATTTTTGAAAACGTTTTACACAGACCAATGTGAATACAATCAGTTTCCAATACACTCCCAATGAATCCACCTTATACCCTCAACTACAACCTGCAAGAAAAATTCACACTTCTAATCCAGAATAAAGTAGAGATTTATTATTATTACATACCAATAACGTACAGTATCACATGCTGACTCTCAATCTTATATACATATACATGCCACAACTAGTTAACTCATAATGGAAACTAAAGGCTACTCTGAGGTGCTGCGCTGTGTTGTGCTGCTCGATGCTAATCACCGAAATCTACTACTCCAAACCTACGAGTCAAGAAAACTCAACTCGCTGAGCGTTGTCGCTCAGTGGGTACTTTACCAATAAAAATAAAAGTAGTATATGAAAGTATTTGAAATCAAAGGAAATAATTAAATCCACAATCAACCAACTTTATACCAATCGAAATCGTGATACATTTAGTGTGATATGCTTTCAATAATGTAAAATTGTAATTCAAACTCATTGGCATTATATAGTTTAACAAAAAATAATATGTCTTTGATTCAGGCTCTACTGGTATATAGGGAACCATAGTGATAAGGCAGTGGGCCTCCCCACTGTAACATAGGTGGCCCTCACCACCGATATCAGATCACAGGAATGGGCCTCCCCATCCTGGTTAACCAATGGGCCTCCCCATTGGCTTCAGTGGCCTCACCACTGAATAAAATATCATATCACAATAATGAGCAGTACTGCATACGTTAGTATAGTGCACCATACCCTTATCTACCACTCCCACTATCCAGTAGAGCAAAAAGATTAAAATGATTCAATTTAAGTCTCAACTTCATTTTAGAATGATTCAAGAAATCAATTTAAATTCTCATTGCGCTTTGCCATTTATGTCGCGCACCACATTCTTTAGTCAAACCATTCCCCTTTTTCGCATATTTAATATCCACAATAAACATATTAAACATTTCAAAGCATTCCTCAAAATATCCCAAATTGACCAAATGAATAGTATTGCGGTGAGAAAAATCGGCAACGCAAAATGGCATGACCAAATGAATAGTAAAATCTGGATTTTCGTCAAAATTTCAGTCCACTTCAGTCATGCATTTGACCAAGTAAATGATCTTATTTTTGGCTGAAATTTTACAGAAAACTTATTTCATATGTTGACTAATTTCATGTAAAATTTCGTTGAAAAATTCATTCGTTTGCTGCCCCAAACAATTACCACAAAAATAGTCCAGAAGCTATCACTTTGGGACCATTTCGGCCCAAACATTTGAAATGCATAGGATAGTTTATTTTTCTTTTGTAAATCAATATTAAGGCTTCTTTAATAGTAAAGTGAAGATTCAAACACTTCCCTTTAACAACTTTTGCATGTTTAACTCAAATCAAACTAATTTAAGTCCAAAACAACTTACCAAATCAACTTGCCAAATTTTCTCAAAACATTTGGTTTCAATTAAATTTAACAACCCAATTGCCATAAGAAAACAAGAACATAACTCAAATATTTAATTTAAACTCAATCAATATATTTAAACATCAACTTCAAAACTTCCATAAACCAAAGTTTGTAAGAAAATAGAATTTCTTTTATGGTAAAGCACCAAATCAAAAGTAATTATTCAAAGGTAAAGTACCAAACCTTATTTCTTTAATTCCTCTTAGCTTTTCCTTCTTCTCCTTCTTTAATTCTTTATTTCTCCTTCAAAAAATTCAAAATACAACATAAACCTTAGAAATTTAAAATAATAAGTTATCCTCCATTTCTTTTCCAACCGAAACCCTAATCCAACCTTATTAATCTTTATACATCTTGATTCTTCCATTTAATCAATTAATCTCATCACTTAATATTTTTTTTCCAATTCCATATAAAGACTCTAATTCCCAATCTTCCAATAAATATATAACTACCTAAAATTAATACTAAAATTAAAGTCTACTTACTAGAAAACCTTTAAAACTTACCTTAAAAATCAAATTTTGAAGAAACTTGGAAGTTCTTTGGTATTTCCTATTGTTGGCCGAAATTTGTAAGTGGAAAAAGAGAGAATTTGCTCTTCATTTCATATATATTTATATACAAAGGAAATGATGATCACCTTAGGTGTTGGTTAACCTCTTAAGACCACTTGTCCACCTTTTCTCTTTCTTCATTTATTACACATTTATTATACATGCTAAATGCTTTCTTTTGATTGGCCAACATTAGATTTTTATTAGTTTTCTTTTCCTTTACTTCTTTCCACTTGTCCCTCTTCCCATTGGATCTCATAAAGTTGTCCCGGGTTACTCATCCGGTCCCGACACGAAACCAGGCCCACTTTACGTTCCGGCGATTAATCGATCATATCTTTTAAACCGTATAGTTCCACGAGTCAAACTATATATAGTTTTGATCCTCTCGACCTCTACTTTCTATTTATAAGGTCTATTTTAGGTTTCCAAGTCATTTTGAAAAATTACCAATAAGCCCTCAACTTTTTACAAAATTCCCTTTAGGTCCTTTCTTTGCTCGGGTTTTCTCCGGCTCCGTTTCTACTGACGATCGTTTCATATTTAACCCCTCACCATTCTCTACGTACTCACGTTTTTATTTCCTACCTTAAATTCATGTATAACTTTAATTAATAATGACTAAAATGCCCCTAGTCAACATGTCTTCGTTTTTCTTTAACGGGACATTTCCTGGAAAAACCGTTACACGTCGTTGCGATCCAATTTTTCTCTACACTCCATTTTTGGAATCTGTTATATGCACTATTAAGAACATCCGGTGCAACTTTTTTTGAAATTACATTTACGTCCCCAAAACTTTTGAAAATTACAACTAGATCCCTTTGGTCATACAACCTTATCTAGGGCTGTTATCAAGAATTATCTTCTCCTTTCCCTTCTCTCGCTATGCACGTGACTACACTGCATAAATGCGGTAGGCGGATGTGACAGTTCCTTCCTCGTTAATTTAAGCTTCGTCCCGAAGCTCATCAAGTGAGAACAAATATAGGTACTGCTTCCTCATAGTTTCTTCGCATTCCCATGTAGCTTCTTCTACTTTGTGATTCCTCCAAAGCACTTTGACCAATGGAATATTCTTATTCCGCAACTCTTTGCTTTCCCATGCTAAGGTTTCTACCGGCTCTTCCTCGTATGTCAGGTCGGGTTGAATCTCGATATCTTGAGCTTGTATAACATGGGTTGGATCTGAACGATACCTCCTTAGCATTGAAACGTGGAAAACATCATGTATTTTACTTAATTCGGGTGGTAACGCCAATTGGTAAGCTACCGGACCTACCCGTTTAATGAATATATAAGGCCCAATAACCTTGAACTTAGCTTACCCTTTTGTTTAAATCTTAGCACTTTCTTTCATGGTGAAACCTTAAGAAATACCTTATCACCAACATTGAATTCTATGTCCCTTCTCTTCAGGTCCGCGTATGATTATTATTACTATTATTATTTATTTTTTTTTCTATCCGTCACAGCTTTTAACTGATCCCGGATAATTTCTACTTTCTCCTCGGTCTACTTAACTATCTCCGGGCTCAAGATCTTTGCTTCGCTTAATTCCGTCCAGCAAATTGGAGTCCTGCATTTTCGTCCTTATAGTGCTTCATAAGGAGCCATCTGTATGCTGGACTGGTAGCTGTTGTTGTAAACGAACTCCAATAAACTTAAATACTTCTCCCAGCTACCTTTGAATTCTAATATGCATGCTCTTAACATATCTTCCAAGATCTGGGTTACCCTCTTTGACTGTCCGTCCGTTTGTGGATGAAACGATGTACTCTAGTCCGTTCGAGTTCCCAAAGTCGTTTGGAACTTTTGCCAAAAGTTCGACGTAAAGCGTGGATCTTTTTCCGATATGATTGATGTTGGACTCCATGAAATCGTACAATCTCTTTAATGTACAAGTCCGCTAACTTATCCAGGGAGTAGTCCCTCCTTACTGGTAAGAATTGAGCTGACTTAGTTAGCTGGTCTACTATCACCCATATTGCATCATGTTTGTCTCTTGTCATTGGTAGTCCCGCCACAAAATCTATAGCTATGCGATCCCATTTCCATGTTGGAATCGTAATAGGTTGTAGAAGTCCCGAGGGTAGTTGATGTTCTACCTTTACTTGTTGGCAGGTTAAACATTTCGCCACGTAATCTACCACATCTCTCTTGATCCCTGGCCACTAATAACATTCTTTCAAATCCAATACTGCTTCTACCTTCTTAGAATCAACTCTTATTCTTTCCGCCGATACAATATGTCCTAAAAAGGCCACTTCTTCTAACCAAAATTCACACTTGCTGAATTTGGCGTATAACTGCTTCTCCCTCAATGTTTGTAACACGATTCTCAAGTGCCGGCCATGATCCTCTGCATTCATTGAATAAACTAGTATGTCATCGATGAATACCATGACAAATTGGTCCAAATAAGAATGGAAAATCCGGTTCATCAAATCCATGAATACCGCAGGTGCATTCGTGAGCCCAAAAGGCATTACGATAAACTCATAATGTCCATATCGGGTTCTGAATGTAGTCTTTGGTATATCTTCATCTTTAATCTTTAGTTGATGATAGCCGGATCGCAGATCAATCTTTAAAAAAAAACTCTCACACCTTTCAATTGATCAAATAAATCGTCTATTCGGAGTAGCGGTTATTTATTCTTAATCGTAAGCTTATTTAACTGCCGATAATCCACACATAGTCTTAGGGACCCATCTTTCTTTTTCACGAACAGTACACTAATGCCTTATGTTTGGTCAGCTCATCCATTCCAAGTATTGCATCAAATTCCTGGAATGGCAACTCAAACAGATCACCTAAGAAAGTGTGTCCGTGTACTTCTACTGGACAATCCTTTATTACCTTCCTGGTAACCATCTCACTACCCAAAGGATTTATAACTAACACTCCATCTGTTTCAAGTTCTACATCTAAATCCTTTAATTCTTCATTTTTCATGCATATATATATATGAATATGAAGAACCTGGGTCTATTAAAGCATAAATCGGCATTCCAAACATAATTAGCTGACCTATTATGACATTCGGAGCCTCTTCTTCCTCACGCGCCCTCATTGCATACATCCTTGTAGGGGCTCTTGGCTTGGGTCTATCCACCGTTTCTGACTGTGCCCGCGATGGATTTCCTCCTCGACCTCTGCCTCGACCTCTACCAGCTATGGCTCGAGATCCCTCGATATTATCTAGTGTGTTTTGCTGTCTTAAGGGCATTCTCGTTTAAAGTGGTCCTTCTCTCCACAAATAAAACATACCCAGGCCTTGCCCCAACATTTTCCTGAATGCCTACGCCCACATTGAACACAGCATGGATGGGTGTTTTCACTTCCTCCGATAGTTTCAAACTGAGCAAAGTTACCTCCACCTTGGCCATGCCCTCTTCCTTGTCCTCTCCCAGACCTACCAGTACTAGCTACAAAGGTAGCTTGACTCAGGCCGCCCCGAATCGACCTTTGACTGGATATCCTATTCTGATTTCCTCCCATGGAACTACCTTCTCTAAACTGTTTCCTTGTTGGCTGGAAATTTTCTGAATAACTCTGGGTATCCTTTCTTGGTCTTACCCTCTATCTCCTATTTTGCTCATCCTTCTGACATTGCTCTACTTCCAGAGCCCTAGTGACCATCTCAAAAATTTCCTTGATATTAGCAGCAATTAACTACATCCTAATCTCATTATTCAAACCATCCTGGAATTTCTTACACCTATCATGTTCGTCTTCAATTGTCTTCTTGGCATACCTACTCAGCCTAGTAAATTCCCTCTCGTATTCGGCAACGGTCAGTCGACCTTGCTTTAAGTGTAGAAACTCCTTTTTCTTGGCATCTTGGTATGCCTCCGATATAAACTTCATCTTGAATTCATTCACAAAGAAATCCCATGTCCTCTGTTCCGGTGGAACTCGTTGGTGAACTGTGTCCCACCAGACATACGCTTCTTCCACTAATAAGGAAGTAGCACATACCACTCGCTCTTCTGGCGTACACTGTAACTTATCTAAGGCTCGTATTATTCCTTCCAGCCAATACTCGGCTGTAGAAGAATCATCGTCCCTTCGGGCCCTAAACTCCTTTGCCCCGTACTTTCTTATCTTTTCGATCGGGGGTTTCCTTTCCCCTCCTACAGCAGGTACTGGTATGGGTGTTGGCGCTAGTGGTGGTGCCGGGGCAATGCCCGCTATCTGTCGCAGCGCTACAGCCATCTGTTGCAACATCTCATTCGGAAGAGGAGCTCCCGCTGAGGGTTGCTCAGCCTCCGGGGTTTCAGATACATACGTTTCTACAATATGTGACGCTCGAGATTCAACTTCCTCCTCTACGGCTCTTTGAGAGGAGTCTCGCGACATCTATATTCTAACACATAACTCACAGTCAAAAGCAGCACAACTCAGCAGCACTATTAAACCCTATGTGGCATGTATATAAAGACAAAACACTTAATCAAATATATGCAAACATTCCCTTATTTATTTTTCCTATATTTCCTTCCTGAATGATGCCTACTTTTTATCTCCTATTTACTATAGGATATCTCATTTTACGTCGGTAATGGCCACTCCCGACATAAAACGTACATCCTCTTATGTTGGATTACCCAGAAGCGGCTAAACCGGAGCTCTGATACCACAATTGTAACACCCCTTCCCGACCTACATGTGTAAGCCGAGTAGAGGCGCCACACTATCCAAATGTTGCTACCAATTTTACTTAGTCAAATTTTTGTTCCGATTTTACAGAAATTTTGCCAGAGGTTTGCCTAGAAATTTGAATCCCAAGTGTCAACAAAACTTGTTTTTCTGATTTTTGAAAACGTTTTACACAGACCAATGTGAATACAATCAGTTTCCAATACACTCCCAATGAATCCACCTTATACCCTCAACTACAACCTGCAAGAAAAATTCACACTTCTAATCCAGAATAAAGTAGAGATTTATTATTATTACATACCAATAACGTACAGTATCACATGCTGACTCTCAATCTTATATACATATACATGCCACAACTAGTTAACTCATAATGGAAACTAAAGGCTACTCTGAGGTGCTGCGCTGTGTTGTGCTGCTCGATGCTAATCACCGAAATCTACTGCTCCAAACCTACGAGTAAAGAAAACTCAACTCGCTGAGCGTTGTCGCTCAGTGGGTACTTTACCAATAAAAATAAAAGTAGTATATGAAAGTATTTGAAATCAAAGGAAATAATTAAATCCACAATCAACCAACTTTATACCAATCGAAATCGTGATACATTTAGTGTGATATGCTTTCAATAATGTAAAATTGTAATTCAAACTCATTGGCATTATATAGTTTAACAAAAAATAATATGTCTTTGATTTAGGCTCTACTGGTATATAGGGAACCATAGTGATAAGGCAGTGGGCCTCCCCACTGTAACATAGGTGGCCCTCACCACCGATATCAGATCACAGGAATGGGCCTCCCCATCCCGGTTAACCAATGGGCCTCCCCATTGGCTTCAGTGGCCTCACCACTGAATAAAATATCATATCACAATAATGAGCAGTACTGCATGCGTTAGTATAGTGCACCATACCCTTATCTACCACTCCCACTATCCAGTAGAGCAAAAAGATTAAAATGATTCAATTTAAGTCTCAACTTCATTTTAGAATGATTCAAGAAATCAATTTAAATTCTCATTGCGCTTTGCCATTTATGCCGCGCACCACATTCTTTAGTCAAACCATTCCCCTTTTTCGCATATTTAATATCCACAATAAACATATTAAACATTTCAAAGCATTCCTCAAAATATCCCAAATTGACCAAATGAATAGTGTTGCGGCGAGAAAAATCGGCAATGCAAAATGGCATGACCAAATGAATAGTAAAATCTGGATTTTCGTCAAAATTTCAGTCCACTTCAGTCATGTATTTGACCAAGTAAATGATCTTATTTTTATCTGAAATTTTACAGAAAACTTATTTCATATGTTGACTAATTTCATGTAAATTTTTGTTGAAAAATTCATTCGTTTGCTGCCCCAAACAATTACCACAAAAATAGTCCAGAAGCTGTCACTTTGGGACCATTTCGGTCCAAACATTTGAAATGCATAGGATAGTTTATTTTTCTTTTGCAAATCAATATTAAGGCTTCTTTAATAGTAAATTGAATATTCAAACACTTCCCTTTAACAACTTTTGCATGTTTAACTCAAATCAAACTAATTTAAGTCCAAAACAACTTACCAAATCAACTTGCCAAATTTTCTCAAAACATTTGGTTTCAATTAAATTTAACAACCCAATTGCCATAAGAAAACAAGAACATAACTCAAATATTTAATTTAAACTCAATCAATATATTTAAACATCAACTTCAAAACTTCCATAAACCAAAGTTTGTAAGAAAATAGAATTTCTTTTATGGTAAAGCACCAAATCAAAAGTAATTATTCAAAGATAAAGTACCAAACCTTATTTCTTTAATTCCTCTTAGCTTTTCTTTCTTCTCCTTCTTTAATTCTTTATTTCTCCTTCAATAAATTCAAAATACAACATAAACCTTAGAAATTTAAAATAATAAGTTATCCTCCATTTCTTTTCCGACCGAAACCCTAATCCAACCTTATTAATCTTTATACATCTTGATTCTTCCATTTAATCAATTAATCTCATCACTTACTTAATATTTTTTTTCCAATTCCATATAAAGACTCTAATTCCCAATCTTCCAATAAATATATAACTACCAAAAATTAATACTAAAATTAAAGTCTACTTACTAGAAAACCTTTAAAACTTACCTTAAAAATCAAATTTTGAAGAAACTTGGAAGTTCTTTGGTATTTCCTATTGTTGGCCGAAATTTGTAAGTGGAAAAAGAGAGAATTTGCTCTTCATTTCACATATATTTATATACAAAGGAAATGATGATCACCTTAGGTGTTGGTTAACCTCTTAAGACCACTTGTCCACCTTTTCTCTTTCTTCATTTATTACACATTTATTATACATGCTAAATGCTTTCTTTTGATTGGCCAACATTAGATTTTTATTAGTTTTCTTTTCCTTTACTTCTTTCCACTTGTCCCTCTTCCCATTGGATCTCATAAAGTTGTCCCGGGCTACTCATCCGGTCCCGACACGAAACCAGGCCACTTTACGTTCCAGCGATTAATTGATCATATCTTTTAAACCGTATAGTTCCACGAGTCAAACTATATATAGTTTTGATCCTCTCGACCTCTACTTTCTATTTATAAGGTCTATTTTAGGTTTCCAAGTCATTTTGAAAAATTACCAATAAGCCCTCAACTTTTTACAAAATTCCCTTTAGGTCCTTTCTTTGCTCGGGTTTTCTCCGGCTCCGTTTCTACTGACGATCGTTTCATATTTAACCCCTCGCCATTCTCTACGTACTCACGTTTTTATTTCCTACCTTAAATTCATGTATAACTTTAATTAATAATGACTAAAATGCCCCTAGTCAACATGTCTTCGTTTTTCTTTAATGGGACATTTCCTGGAAAAACCGTTACATGTCGTTGCGATCCAATTTTTCTCTACACTCCATTTTTGGAATCAATCAAAAGTAATTATTCAAAGGTAAAGTACCAAACCTTATTTCTTTAATTCTTCTTAGCTTTTCCTTCTTCTCCTTCTTTAATTCTTTATTTCTCCTTCAATAAATTCAAAATACAACATAAACCTTAGAAATTTAAAATAATAAGTTATCCTCCATTTCTTTTCCAACCGAAACCCTAATCCAACCTTATTAATCTTTATACATCTTGATTCTTCCATTTAATCAATTAATCTCATCACTTACTTAATATTTTTTTTTCCAATTCCATATAAAGACTCTAATTCCCAATCTTCCAATAAATATATAACTACCTAAAATTAATACTAAAATTAAAGTCTACTTACTAGAAAACCTTTAAAACTTACCTTAAAAATCAAATTTTGAAGAAACTTGGAAGTTCTTTGGTATTTCCTATTGTTGGCCGAAATTTGTAAGTGGAAAAAGAGAGAATTTGCTCTTCATTTCACATATATTTATATACAAAGGAAATGATGATCACCTTAGGTGTTGGTTAACCTCTTAAGACCACTTGTCCACCTTTTCTCTTTCTTCATTTATTACACATTTATTATACATGCTAAATGCTTTCTTTTGATTGGCCAACATTAGATTTTTATTAGTTTTCTTTTCCTTTACTTCTTTCCACTTGTCCCTCTTCCCATTGGATCTCATAAAGTTGTCCCGGGTTACTCATCCGGTCCCGACACGAAACCAGGCCCACTTTACGTTCCGGCGATTAATCGATCATATCTTTTAAACCGTATAGTTCCACGAGTCAAACTATATATAGTTTTGATCCTCTCGACCTCTACTTTCTATTTATAAGGTCTATTTTAGGTTTCCAAGTCATTTTGAAAAATTACCAATAAGCCCTCAACTTTTTACAAAATTCCCTTTAGGTCCTTTCTTTGCTCGGGTTTTCTCCGGCTCCGTTTCTACTGACGATCATTTCATATTTAACCCCTCGCCATTCTCTACGTACTCACGTTTTTATTTCCTACCTTAAATTCATGTATAACTTTAATTAATAATGACTAAAATGCCCCTAGTCAACATGTTTTCGTTTTTCTTTAACGGGACATTTCCTGGAAAAACCGTTACACGTCATTGCGATCCAATTTTTCTCTACACTCCATTTTTGGAATCTGTTATATGCACTATTAAGAACATCCGGTGCAACTTTTTTTAAAATTACATTTACGTCCCCAAAACTTTTGAAAATTACAACTAGGTCCCTTTGGTCATACAACCTTATCTAGGGCTGTTATCAAGAATTATCTTCTCCTTTCCCCTTCTCTCGCTATGCACGTGACTACACTACATAAATGCGGTAGGCGGATGTGACAAGGGGTCTAAGTGGTGATTATATGGCTAGAAGAAATAGTTGTTGCCTTATACTGGAATGATGAGGGAGGTTGAGGAGATAATAGTTTCGGCATTGGAAGGACAAGGTTTAAAGGAAATTAGAATAGATTCGGGATGAGGCTTCTAATATTGGTGGAGGTGAGGTCTAAGCTCTAAGGGCTGAGTGGTGTAGAATTTTGGAGATGGAGGAGATGGATACCAAGATTTTCTAGCTGTACAATGCAAACAAGACACTAGTTATTTTCATGTAAAAATGAAAGAGAGAAGAAAGGCTAACTCTATAGTCAGGTTAAGGGATGAGGGGCGATAGTGGGTTGATAGTGTGGGTCAAATGAAATAGATGGTATTTGATTATTTTGGGTCAATTTTTAGAGAGCCTTCTACTAGAGAGGATTTGGTTTCTAGTTTAATTCATGAAAGGGTTAGTGCCGAGGATAATAAGTTCTTGGTTTCTTTTTTTTCAGTAGAGGAGTTTAAACGGACTGCTTTTCAAATACACTCGGATAAGGCCCCAGGTCCTGCTGATCTGAATCTTGATTTCTACAAATGTTGTTGGCACATCATCGGGGATGATATAACCAGAAGTTGTTGTAGCTGGCTGCATAGTGGTAAGTTCCCTTCTGATTTATTTGACACTAATATTGTTCTTGTCCCAAAGACTATTAGTCTTGAATGCCTTAAAGATTTTAGACTCACTACTCTCTGTAACGTGTTATATAGAATATTGTCAAAAGCATTAGTTAATAGGCTAAAGAGGGTACTTCCTAAAATTATTGCTGATAGTCAGTCTGCTTTTGTCTCGAGTAGGTCGATAACTGAAAATATTTTAGTGGCTTTCAAACTTATACATGGAATGAAGAAGAGTAGTAGTGGGGCATTAGATTCTATGGCTTTAAAAATTGATATTTCTAAAGCTTATGATAAGTTGAGTTGAGATTTTTGAAGGCTATTATAAAGCTTATCCTAAAAGGGGACTAAGGCAAGGGGATCCCATCTCTCTCTACCTTTTGTGCAGAAGATTTGTCCCTAATCCAAAGAGCAGAGGCTAGGAGTTTGATCCATGGGTGTCAAGTTAGAAGGGGGGACCTAAGGCGTCCAATTTTTTTTTTTTTTTTTGCAAACGACTCTATTTTCTTTTCGAAGCCCAAGAGAAAGAGTCCATTGTTCTTAAGGATGTTTTGAAGATTATGAGATGCCTCAGGACAATCATTCAATTAATAGAAATCTAATATATTTTTTAGTAAAAATGTAAGCCTAGCTAGATGGAGGGTTTTGTCAGAAATTCTTAGGGTGTGTAATTCTTTAAGTGGTGGTGTCTATTTAGGCCTCCCACCTCTAGTTAGTAAAAGTAAGAGGGTTATCTTTAGTTTTCTTATAGATAAGGTTTGGAAAAGGGTGAGGAGTTAAGAGTAATAATTTTTTTATCCAGGGTTGGTAAGGAGATCCTCTTAAAATCAGTTGCTCAAGCTATCCCATCATTTTGCATAAGTGTTTTTTTTATTACCAGTAACCTTGTATAAGGAAATTCAGCATATGATGAACTCTTTTTGGTGGGGTATGAGAAAGGATGGTAAGAGGTGCATGAAATGGATGGCATGGGAAAAAATATATATTAGTAAGAAAGATGGAGGGAAGGGTTTTAAAGATATCCATTATTTTGACTTGGCTTTACTAGGAAAACAAGGGTGGAGGTTTCTTACCAATACCAACTCTGTTCCACATAAAGTTTTCAAAGCTAAATGCTTCCCTAATGGCCACTTTTTGTCAGCCAGAGCAAATTCTAATTCTGAATTTACTTGAAAGAGCATTATTAGTGCTAGTGATTGCTTAAGACGAGGCATAAGATGGAGAGTTGAGAATGGAGAAAGGATTATGGTAAAGTTTGATCCTTGGGTACCTAAGAATAGCGGATTTTATGCAGGTGATGTATTTGATCAAAGTGTGAATAGTATATGGGTAAATGAATTTATTAAAGCAGGTGAGAGTAAGTGGGATGTTGAGAAACTGATTGAATTCTTTAGTGTTTGAGACATCAGGGCCATACTATCCCTTTAAGTTGGAGACCTGAGACCTAGGCAAGATTCTTATTATGGCATTTTGAAAAGAAGGGTAATTATTCTGTAAAGTCAGCTTATTATGTATGTGAGATTATGAGAGGGAGACGTGAGGGAAGGGTAGAAGGGGATTTTTCGGTATCAATTTGGAGCTTAAATGTTCCCCCTGAGGCGAAGGATTTTATATGGAGGGCTCTTAGTGATGTACTAGCGAGGGTAAAGTTGAGGAGTAAGGGTGTGGGCATTGGGGAGAAATACAATGTGTGTAGTGAAAGTGAAGATTTGGAACACGTTCTATTTAAATGATCAGTAGTTCATGAGGTGTGGGAGGCTTGGTAGAGTGGATTCAATTCTTCCTTTCCCATATTCGCTGATGCTTTTTTGTAGGTTATTAAATCTTAAAGTTGAGTGAAGAAGGAGGGGTTGTGTTGCTTGGCTTGGAAATTTTGGCTTTACAAAATAATCACTTTTGGAATAATGTGGTGACCCCAACTTCACTTTTGATACAATAAGCTATCTCCTTTTTATGTGAATGGCAGCAAAAAACTGAAGCAACTTTGATTATGCAGCATGCATGAAGACCTGTACTATCTCAACAAGATTTGGTGCTTAATGCGGAGTAGTTAGCTTTTGTAGATGGTGCTCATTTCGACCTCTTGGAATGTGCAGGCTTTGGATGTGTTTTTCAGAACAACGAAGGTGCCTTTCTTCAAGCTATCTCGGGTTATCAGGCTATAATTTTTGAGCCAAAGGTTGTGTAGGTGCTAGCTCTTCATAAAGCTCTTGACTGGGTTGTTCATAATTTGCAGCATGCTATTCTCAAATTGTTTTAGGTGCTTTAAGTAGTAATATTGATGATTTTATAGAGTTTGGTCTTGTTATAAATGATTATAAAGATTTTCTTTTACTTAGACCTTAATTTACTCCTAGATGGATTAGGAGAAGTGAGAATGTTGAAGCTCGTCTTCTTGCTAGGTAATGAAGTTGATTTTGCTTTTAAAAAAAATATAATAGCAATTTTAAATGTTTAAAAAGTTTAACTTTTGCTTTGAAATTTCATTTTTACCCCCTTTTATTAAAAGGATAACATTGTTATTGTTATTATTTTTACTTATGGGAAGGTGCAAATGATTTTTTGTGAAGGTACATATTAGTCTTTAAAGTTTTTTGAGCTCAATTATGCACAAATTTTATATAAACAAACTATTTCCCTCTCCAATGGGACATTAATAATAGTAATCAGATCTGTAAAATAATCTTATTTTTAAAAATTAAGATTTTAAGTTGTCCTCCATTTTCTCATCAACCAAAATTTAACGTTTAAGACATACAAAAGAAAAAGAAATCAATTTCCTTTACTTTTCCATTTTCTTAGCAACCAAACAATCATTTTCTCATAAAAAATTCATTTTCTTAAGAAATAATCATTTAAATTTTTATGGGTACGAGAGAAATTACTGCATTTTGAGTCTACTTCTTCTTTCCTCTCCTTCTATTCCTTTCTCAACATTGATATATCAATCTCATTCTCTCTTCTTCGTTTTTTCTTCCAAAATATTCATAAACTAAATTTTTTCTTTGAGTTCTAAAATTTCCTTTCCTTTTTCTCTTTCACTATTTATTTCCTTTCCATTTTTCCCTTTTCCCTTTTCTCTTTCACTATTTATTTATTTTAAATAGAAAATTAAAAAGAATTTTCTTTATAATTTCCCTCTCCTCGTCCTCCTCCTCCTGTCTCTCTAATTATATAAATTAGTTAAAAAAAATAAACCCATAAAAAGTTTTTAATCATTTATATTAATGTCTCTTTAATTCTATTTTCTTTAAAAAATCATTCTCCTATTCTTTTAATTTTCTTTTTGATGTTAGAATGGCTGGATTAGATTTTGGTGCCTCTCATTCTTGTTAACTCCATTATAGATCTAACATTCACCTTCTACGCTAGCTTGAAACTAATCAAAAACATGATTCAAATTACAGTGTTGCT
Organism: Garcia nutans; assembly: GCA_947685225.1. Taxonomy (NCBI): domain Eukaryota; kingdom Viridiplantae; phylum Streptophyta; class Magnoliopsida; order Malpighiales; family Euphorbiaceae; genus Garcia; species Garcia nutans. The sequence goes on along the minus strand of CANTUV010000024.1, from coordinate 4,085,593 downwards.
GCTCAACCATAGATCTTACCTTTTGGACTGTTGGGTATGACAACATAGCTTTTAGATTGTTTTGCAATGAAGTGGAAGAAAGAATGGGAAAAGAAGCATGTGAGATTGTGATGGTGATGGTGTTGGTTAATTTATGAGTCTCTAGTTTATTTTATGGATTTTTGGGTTTTAATTGATTTTCTGGATTGTTGTTCATGAATTTTCTAGATTTTTATTGATTTCTGAGTTTTGTTCTTCGTGTTCTTAATTCTTTTTACATTTTTTAATTTATTAATAAAATTATTATTTTTAACAATATTACTGAATCTTTATTACTGAGGGGCTTTAAAAGGTTTGTTTTAATAAAATTTGTGCCTAATTAAGTCCAAAATTACTTTAGGTGTCTATATATTTTCATAAAAACATTAAGAGTTTATTTGTATCTTATTACTTTTTACTTTAATTTTAAGCTAATATCTATATATTATACTAAATCGGTTATATTGTTGGCACAGTATTATATTGCATGTCTCGCTCTTATCTTGCTACGTATTTTAATTTCTTAAAATTTAAAATTAAATTTATTATTTATTAAAATAGCTATTTATATGATATTTAGTTGAAGAGTTCAAATAGAATTAAAATATTTTGGTTAATATTAGTAATTATATTTATTCGAAGAATTCAAAAAATAATTATGATATATCATTTAATATTGATAATCATTAGTTATTATCTATTTATATAAAAAAATCTCAAAAAAAAAAACTACAACTACTATATTATTATGCTCTTCTCCGATAATACTAATATTATAATACTATTCAGTTTGAAAACCACAATATTATTATCTTGAAACAACATAACACATATGTCTATCTCATAATAGTTAATAACTTGATAATAATAATTACAATATGCACATAATCTTATAATAGTTTATATACATATAAATGCCTTTTTTTATTATTTGTAAATAGTTTTTAATTTATTAACAACATTTAATTTTATATATATATTATTTCAGCATTTATTTAAAACCATTATTATTTTTCATTTTTATTTTGACTGGGCTTGCTTTATTAGATTAATTTTGTATATTATTTTAGAAATTTATACCGTTTATCTCCCTTTCATTTTTTTTTCACATGTACCGACCAATATTTTTGTTTTCAATTATACATCTGTTTTTTAGTTTTATTTTTTCTGTGTGTTTTTTTTTTAATTTTTACATTACAGTAACAGGTTCTTCTTATCCATTTTTGCATGGTGTTTTTTTCTTTTTCTTTTTATTTATATTTTTCTATTAACAAATTTTTTAATATTATATTATCATAAATATATAACATACACCAAATATATATAAAATTTCTACCAAATATTTATACAATTTATTTAATATTTTTTAAATTTTATATTTATACAATATACACATAACATTCATAAAATATTTACATAATGAAATTAATATTTTTTTTTAACTTTAATTTGTATTTTTCTAACATATACAAAATATCTATAATACATTATGACTTTTTATTCTGTATTTTTTTTAATATTTATTAAACATCTATCATGCATCAACAATATATCAACACTTTTTATTTTATGTTCTTCAAACATATACAATATATATAATACATTAACAATTTTACTTCTGATATGTTTTTTTAGTTTCTATTGATGATTTAGATATATTTTTTCAAAAAAAAGTGAAGATTTATTAAAAAAAATCAAGATAAGATTTTGTTGAATTAGATGATGAAAATAGAGATTAATCTTCTCGATCTACTTATTATATGGTTTTTTTCGAGTTCTTGTATTCGATTCTTCTTTGTTAAAGATTTTTGAGCTTCAATCTGTAATTGTATTTTATATTGTTACAGATTTGATATTATGGATGGAGAATTTGCTTAATTAGGTTTTATAAAATAGAAAGTTTGTTTCTTTGAAGAAGATGAAAATGAATATTTATTGAAGAAAAAGGTAAAAATTATGAAGAGAATATGAAGAAGATGAAGTTGAGGTCAAACATCCATTAAAAGTGTTAAAAACTGCATATTTATGTTATTTTGAGACTTTTTTTTTTTCAAATCTATAATTATTTTTGTAAAAGCTTTTTTTTTTTGTTAGTTTTGTGAAAAGCTTTTTTTTTTAGTTTATCAGTTACTATAGTTGCTAAATTTTGTGAGATTTACTGGAGTTTTTATTGTTGCTCTTTTATTTTTTGCGATAAGTACTTTTTTTAATTATTATTAATGGCATTAATTCATATAATTTAACAAATAATTTTTATTATTTATAAGAACTATTATGATAATATAGAATTGCAAAAATCTTCATGTTTTATAATTTGATAGTTATAAATTATGTGTATAAATTTAACAATATATATACTAATTTTGTTTTCTTTATTTATAACAATCTGAAAATACTTTCTTATTCAAAAATTATCATAAAATTTCAAAAAAAAATTAAATTCGGAGTGAAATTAACAAAGGAAATAAAATATAGCTTGAAAAAAATAAAATATTAAAGAATTTTTGCAAAAATGCTAGAAAAAAAATTTAAATTTACCATATTTTTTAAAATATATTCAAATTTATAAAAATTTATGATTAGTTTATAAAAATATTAAATTTATATTGTTTATACTCGTTTATTATAAGTTTATTATTTATTTATTATGAGTATATAAATATACATAATTTATTAAAATAAAAATAAAAATAAAAAAAATTATAAAAATAAAATTTTTTCAAATATTAGACCTGGACATATATACACGTAATGTTGGATTATGGGGAAATGGAAAGACTGTATGCTTTAGAAATGCTTGAAATTCAAGCAATGAGTCATGCTAATCTATACATATATATATATATATATATAATTAAAAGGAGAGTAATCATCTTAAAATTAAGCCAAGTGTAAAAAATTGAATTGCCATTTGGTGTTTCTAACATTATTATTGTAATAACAAATACAAAATTTAAATGTTAAAGATATAAAATGACTGAAATAACCTTCCAATAGTTTCTAATATTTTTTTTCTAATATATATATATATATATATGTATATATATATATAAGGAGAGTAGTCATCTTAAGATTAAGCAAGTGTAAAAAAAAATAAATTGCCATTTGGTGTTTCTAACATTATTTTTGTAATAAAAAATACACAATTTAAATGTTAAAGATATAAAATGACAGAAATAACCTTTAAATAGTTCTAGATAATTTCTAATAGTTTTTTTCTAATATCATTTTAATTAAAATAATATATAATATAAAAACTATTAAAAAATAATATATATAGATTAATATATAAAAAATAATATTATATATATATGCTCATTTTATTAAAAATTTTCATACTAAAATCTTAGAAAAAAATTTATAGTAAGATATGTTTAATTAATTGAGATATTTTTAAACTGATTTGAGAATTCATTGATTAAGATGAAAATTAAAACATTAATTTTAATTTTTAATTAAAAAGACAATAAAAAAATTAAAATTAATAATTTGAACATAAAAAAATTTAATTGAGCCAAGTATAAAAATATTAAATTACCGCCCGGTTTGTTCTTACACCTGAATCAATTTAATTTAAATTAAAAAATACTTAATTTTTTGGTGTAAGAAAAATTCATTGATTCTTAATTTTGTATCTAATAAATTGGCTTTTGGAATTGTGAAAATTAATAAAACTATTGGAAATTAGTTCAATGTTTGCATGAGATTAAATTCTTTTGCCGTTTTGTACAAATTGCTTTGTCATATATTGTCTAGATAGTATAAATGCAGTTTCTTTTTTATTGGAATGAAGCTTTTTAATTGCTACAACTACAATTGATTTAGAATGTAATAGAGGATGGTCATATCTATGGTGTAAGAAGTGTCCAAAACGAGCAAATAAAGTTGAAAATAAATTTTATTGCAAAAAATGTGAACAATTGAATTATTATATTGTTTATAGGTATTAATCATGTTTTTCTATTGTATGAGAGTATTAAAATAAAACTTTATAATTTTAATCTCTACAACTTGTTAGGTACAAGTTTCAAGCTAAGCTTGGCAGCTGAGCAGAGTAGGACGAGGAAGGTGGGAGGGGGAGTACTCTCCATCACCGTCTCTGTCTTGGGGAGGAAATTCTTGCCCTGTCCTCGCCGTATAAATTAGAGAATATTTTTTTCCCCTCCGTGTTTTTTTTTTAAATTTTTAAAATTGAAATTTAAAAATATAAAAATAATAATTTATTATAATTATGCACTTAATAAAATAATAATACAATAAATATATATAATAAAATTTAAAAATACTATAAGAATAAGATAAAATATATTAAAAAAAAATTATTTCGCATGTGCAAATACAATATACATAATATTTTTTTTTGGATCCCACGGGATGGAAACGAAGATCCTTGCAGAGCAAGGAGTATACTCTCTACCCTGCCCCGCCAATGGTGAGATCTCCCTATTCCCTTCCCTATGGGAAAAAATTTGAAAAGTTTATGCCCCGTTCATGGTAAATTTTCGCATACCTACCATCCCTACTTTAAGTGTATGTCATGAATGAAATAGATTTTACTTCATTATAAATAATTGCTCTGGGATCGCAAAACTATCCAACTCATAGTAAAGTTTGCCAATGACTTGAATGAAGATTTAGTTAAGGTATTTAGTTAGCTTGCCAATTTATTAATTTTCTTTAATATTATCCCTTGCATTATAAAATTATTTTTAAAAATCAAGACCAATCGTTATTTTATTTTTAAAAAAATAAACATTTACACATGAACAACTTTAGATTACACTTTCAAAAATAACAACTATAAATAGATTAAAAATTTTTAATTTATAATAATGATAGATAACTTATATAAAAAAAACTACATATAAATGTAGCAAATACATAATTTTTTCATAATTTAATTTGAAACATTATTAGATATAATTTTCATTAAATAATTATATATATTAATTATTTCAATTCATAACATATCATAATCAATTTCAAATTAATTTAAATATAATTTCATAAAAAATATCAATACATAATTTTTATTTTCCTATCATTAGTTTTTTTTAATATTGTCTCGCACATCACACGGTTTTAATACTAATAATAAAAAAAAAATGAGGAAGAAGATGGCTGCATAAAATCCAAAGTAATCCACAACTGTATGAAAAACCGAAGGGAACAATTACTGCCCACATTATAATGAAATAAATAAAAAAATTGTAACTTGTAATACTTTTCCAACGTTACTCACTAAAAAGACATGCTTTCTCCAAACACTACACTAAACTCTTGCTTTCTCAACCAAGCTACACCACAAACCAAATCTTACAGTTGGGTTCATGACATCCTATTTTATGTTCTCACACAATGAAACAACAAATAAAACAATAGGAAATAAACAATCTACTCTATTATATACTTCCAGACTTACAAAACTTGATTCACCCAATTCCACGGAATCCGCCTTAGGTTACTAATAGACATTAATTCAAGGGGGCTTTCTTACCTCCTGAAGTGGCCACTAATATGCAAAATTCATCCTCCTCCTCCCTCTTCCATTCCTCCACCATCCTCGATCCATCTGGTCGTCATCACTGTGAAACCTGGTAGTTCTATACCTTGACATGTACCAGCCACCACCCTCTCTCTTCCTAGTATTTCCATCCCATGTTCCCCAGTCTCCACCAGTTCTATCATTATTAACATTTTTCCAGTCACATTTATTGCCCCAATTGTTGTAATTGTTCTCCCATCCATATGAATCATTCCAACAATTTGCCCATTCATTATCTATAACAGCTCCACTGGGTTGAGAAGCATTGGTCTCCCAGTGATTCTCATTATTACCATTTTGGTTACAATCTCTGTATCCAGGATCCACAACTGCAGCATCTGCTTTTTGCATCTCCTCTTCAGCTTCCCCCCATCCAGTGCATGCAAACGACTGATTCAAAAGGAGAGGGTTTTCGATAATCACAACCTCCTCTCCTTTATTATTCTCATCAGGATATTTAGGTTCCCGCTCCAAATCTAAATACAGTTCAGGATCAATGCTGGAATTCCAGTCAATTTCATCAATATATATATCAGGATCAGGCAACAATAAGTCACAAGGAAGGCCATTAATCTTTGCCCAAAACCTATTTTTTGCATTGTGAAATGCCTCTTCACCAGCAGAATCATTCCATTGAACTACATTCTCATACTGGTACATACATTTTTTCATTTCCAATAGCTTGCCCCATGGAACCAAACCAACTGAATAGCAAAACTTTTTCTCCCATGATGGTATAGTTGGCTGCCAACTACCTGGAAACAAAGAGAATAAATGTAAGCTCAACTATTCACAGAAAAACAACAAAAAGTATAAAGAAAAGTGAAAACATGGTTTCTAAATAAAGGATCAACAGCAAAAATGTAATAAAAATTAGAATACATGTTAGCTGACATATAACTTATTAGAGAGTATGGGTAATTTAAAAGACATATGCTGCATAAAGCAATAAATAATGGAAATAATAATCAACAAGCGCAAGCAAAACTATAACATCGCAAACTATCCCAAACATAACTATCTCATATACTCATTAACTCTTTCTTCCATAATTTCCACTTCAAGGGCCTCTCTTACAACCTTTTCTTACACTTCCAGCATAAAATTTCAAAAGCATTCTGTATTAAATTTTTTGTCACACATACAAGTCGAAGACCATCAGCAGAGAAAACATTTAACTCAAAATTCTCAATGCCGTCCATTATTCTCAATAATAAATGTGAAGTTAGTTGAACAAAAATTTCACCAATAAAAAAAAAGCATATGCCAAAGTGACAGCCATCATGATCCAAAAAACAAGCAATTCAACTGAAAGTAAGCAATAAAATGATATCTTTTACACCAAAAGGAAAAAGAAAAGACAAAGTAGCAACTGTAAACTTAGCTGTTACAGATGCTTTCATAGGAGAAGCATTCGCACTGGGAGTATTTTAGTTAATTAGGAAATAATAAAACATATTTTAGTTAATTAGGAAATAATAAAACAGATTCCTAATTTGTATAAGAATCTTAGATAATTAGGAAAGAATAAAACAGATTCCTAGGAATCTTAGATTGCGTCAGTTTACTAATCCTAATTAATTTTTCCTATCTAGTAGTTATCTCTTGTAAACCTCTATTTAAGGAGGTCTTTCATTATTAAATAAAACAAGTCGAATATTATTCCTAAACCCTAGAGATTGGAGCTCTTTCATTTAACGAGATCCAAGGTGTGGACTCCCTTTGACGAGTCTAACAATAGGTCGACGCAAAGGCAAGAATAAGAGAACAGTTCCCTTAACAGAAGACAAGTTTGTATTACAACGCCCTGCGACTCGATCCCATACTCTGGCACATAACATTAGCGTTCCAAATTTTCAGATAGCAACAAAATACATTACACAAACAGAGCAAAATAAGCAAAAACGACCAAAGAACAACATAAACTTCAAGAACCTGGTACATGAACAATAAATGTTGTCCGTGCATCCAAGATTATCCAAAATTATGCAAGGCAATACCTATCTGTCCCCTCTAAAATTATGCAAGGACTCAGAACCATGATAAACAGTAAAACCCTATAATAAGTGTCTTATCGTCCAAAATTATCAATTGGACACTTCAATCCCTAGCATAAAACACCACCATAACCAGAAAAATTCAACCTCTATAAGAAGAACCATATAACAGACACTAAATCAAAACAAAGTAAAAGGATGAAAATAACAATTCGTCCTAATTTCCTTAATCTGCAACCAAAACAAAAGCCACTGTCTACAAAATCCATAAACTAATTGTGTAATAATTAATAATAAAAAAAGAACAAAATCACAATTACATGGAAAAAAAAAAAGAAGCTTCCATTACAAAATCCAACAATAACCCACCCTTATCATGAAAAGAGGCCCTTCTTAAAGAAAATCACAAAAAACCAACAGAAATTGTATTTCTTTTAAAGAAGAGAAAAAACATACCATGAGGAGGCTTTCTATGGTTTGATCTTGTCCCCTGAAATTCTTGGCGATGAATTTCACCTTTGTGTCTCCTCCTGTTGTTCATAATCAAATCTGTAACAAAAAATCTTCTAAAATAACAGAAAGAACAAATAAAACCTCTGTTCGTAAACCAAGAAAAGAGAAAAATCCAGAGACAAAAAGAAACTGGGTTTAAACTTGAAAGCAAAGAAAGAATACAATTAGAAAGATTTTATAAAGCGAAAAGAAGAAATGGGTATTGTTGATTCATTGATCCAAACACAAAAAAGTGGTAAAAGATTTGGCCAAAAGAAATTGAAAGAATTGCAGGATTTTGAGGAGAGTTTTGTTAGGATGATCACAACGTTACGGTTCTTTTTTGTTTCTTGGCGTCGTATTTTTTGAATTTTTATAATATATAATATAAATTATTAAATATAATTTTAATGACGATAATAGCCCTCTAAAATTTTTTTAATTACTAATTTGGTCTAAGCGTCTTTCGTAAAGACCAAGGAGTTTCTCAGTGTATGCGAATCTTGACTTCTAAATTTTAATAATATTTACCATATAATAAACGCTTGTTTACGTGTACGGCTTCTCATTCTTGTTCTTCTTTAACGTCCTAGAAACCACTAGAAATACAAATAAGTAGCAAATAAAATTTAAAATAAATTAGATGGTGAAAAGGTAAAATACAAATTTATAAATTGAGATAATAAAATATAGTCCTAAAAATTTTTACTTTTCCATTATTCATTTTATTTTTAAATTAATTTAGTTAATTTTATATGAAATAATTGTTTCTTACAACAAAGACATGATAGAAAATTAAGATAAAGACATGATAGAAAATTAAGCATATATTTTAATAAATTATGAATTATTTCTATTGTACCAATAATTACCTTTTAGAATATTATATCAAATATATAAAATTAAATTCAATGTATTTATTGAATTAAAATATTTATAAATAATTTATTAATTAAATGTTAAGGAAGTTATTTATTATTAGTTGGATATTTTTAAATTTTGAATACAATTCAAATAGATTCAAATATTTTATATAGCTATTTTCTCATTCCGTTAAAATGATCGATTTCAGCTTAAATATATCTAAAAACGTTAAAATTTTTAAATATTATATAAAATTATTTTAAATAAACTAACATATCTTTCATTAATTCATTAATATTTGTCATTAATAATAAAAATATAGTTTAAAAAAATTAATTAATTTTTTTAATTATATAAAGTAATAATTTGAAAGAGATAATTTTTTTTATAAAAATAATAATTTCAGAAGGAAAAAAATATTATTAATTATATTAAGAAGTTACTAATTTTTTAAATAAAAATAAATTTATTACACAAAATTTTGACAAATATATCCTATAAATTATAGTGTTGACGTTCCTACCATATTGATGACCCTAATAAGGTTCATTTTCTTTGACCCATATTGCCTATCTAATTTTCTTTGTTTATTTCGTATAATTATTTCATTTTTTTTATTTTTTTGTTAAAGAAAAAATATATTGTCAAAATACATTATTTTTTATTATGTAATATTTTAAAAATATATATATAAACAAATTGGTACACATATAAAAACCACAAAATAGAGATTTTTGCTTGTTTTCTTTAGTTCATCTATAATATATATATATATATATATTATTGAATAACAAAAGCTAATTAATTATAAATAGAATTAATATCAATTACGCTATAACCACGCCGCAACATGACAGGCATATGCTAAATTGACTTCCTCAATTTCAAATGTTTCTTTGTGCAGTTTGGATTTTCCTTTGATTTAGCATTGAATTTCCAATTATATATCCAACTATAATGATTCTCCTTTTTTATAAAATAATTTTAATAATTTAATTATATAAAAAATATTTAAAATATATAATAACAGTTAAAAATAAAATTAAAGAGTAAATAAAATATGCAATAAATAAAAATAATATTTAAAAAATTATAAAATAATTACACCATTTATTTATTTGTACCTAATTAATAATATCTTATAACAATTATGTCATGACTCAAACTCAATGGCACATGACCAACACTAAAAAGTAAAAAAATACATGGCTTCTGAAATTCATAGTCAGCCTGACAACTCATTTTCTGAGAAATCTAAATAGTAACAATAATAACTATCTCAAACCAAGCTTAAAAGCCTACTAATATTATATTATTAATATAATATCTCATCGTCAAACATTAGTTAATAAATACATTTGACTAAACGATAGCCTTAAATAGAAAGATAGATAATAAAAGAAGTATCATGCGGAGTTCTAAAATACAACAAGGTGAAATAGATAAATGAGAAAAAAATAAATAATTATATAATTGAATAATTCCTGCCGAGAGATTACAAAGGTAAGGTGATCTGAATAAGCAGTACTTTTAAGTTCAACCTACAACCTGAAAAAAATGGTGAACAAGAATGAGCGTTCAACTCAATAAACTATATAGTAATTAATATAATACATCGTGTTGTCCCAAGATGGCAACCAAGAGGGGGGGTGAATTGGTTTCCTCAAGAAGTTATGACAATTTAAAAAACTCAACAAACGAGAAATGCGGAATAGAGAATTGGTTGAGTAATGGAAGAAGAAAAGAACACACAAGATTTATAGTGGTTCGGATTTACTTCAATCCTACATCCACTTCCTTAACAACTTGTTAAGGTTCCACTAGTCTTTGAAGTTTTCACAAGCTCACTTCCAACTTTACAAGTGTTTTTCTTAGGCTCACACTTACAACCCAAACAAGAGTTTTACAAGGCTCACTCTCTCAACCTAACAAGAGTTTTACAAGGCTTACTCTCACAACCCAAGTGTTTCCCAAGCTTACACTCAAACTTATACAATGGTGTTTTCAATGCTAACACCCAACATTCATAACAATTCAAATACAAGTTTAAGTAAAAGGAAATTTGTTGCTTGGCTATGAAAATCTTTTCTTAATAATGTTATCTCTTTTTGTTTTTCTCATGGAAACATTGTATTTATAGCCAATGTGGTCTTACTAGCCGTTATTGCTGTTTAGAATAAAGTCTTGGCAGATTAGACCTTCTTTACTTAAACTGTCCGAAGCACTTAGCGGTCGCCCTTCATACAAGGATGGTCGCGCTCATGCTTCACGCGGTCGTCCTTTTAACTAGGGACGGTCGTTACTTTTGAAAAAGCTTCAACGGTCGAATTTTAGTGCTCTACAGCTGGAATCTTGCCCATGATGTGTTTGTCCGACCGTTTTTTGCCCATACTGTCTTTGTCGGGACGGTCGCGCCAAGCAAAGGTGCGGTCGCCCTTTTTGAATATTGAAGTGGGTTTACAACGGTCATGTCACGTGTCACTTTCTGACAGAGCAAAAGAGATGTCCGCCACAATTTGAATCTCGCGGTCGCCCTTCGTAGCTTTTCGCGGTCGAACTCACATTCTCGCGTCGAACTTCTGGACGCATCTGAGGACGCGAACACTACTGTCTCTTTGAGCAATTTCTTCTTGAATTGTGGGGCGGTCGCGACTCTGAATGGGGCGGTCGCTAAAGTGATAAGCGAGGTCGAGTTATTCACCGTTCTTGTTACCGCGAACCTTACTGTGATTGTAATGATTTAAGTTCCTTGAGTAGCGGTCGGGCAAATATTAGGACGGTCGCTATTATGTAGGAGCGGTCGCGACTATGGTCGAACTTTTGACCGCGAAACCTACTGTGACAAGGTTTCATTTTGTAATTGCATGGAGCGGTCGTATTCAGGTGAGGTGTGACCGCTATACTTGTTCTGTTCACCTTTAATTGAAGCAACCTAATCCTGCAACAAGCTTTCTCAAACACAAGTTAAAATAGATCATCCATTTGAGTTGTCAAGGATCAAAATTAAGATCATTTGTCTAACAATCTCCCCCATTTTGACTTTGACAATTCAAATGGAATGATGAGTGAAATAATAAATCTAAAATGCTCCCCCTTAACATATGCAACAATCATGGTTAAGAGCATTGTGAATGTATTATGAGATGTATCTTTCAACATATGTTATTGTTTGATGCAAACATTTCTCCCCCATAAACATTTTTCACTTATTTGCAAATGTTCAACAAATTTTCATAGTTGTTCAAATGTTCAACAAATTGTAACAAATTGTTCTTGTTTTCCCATTATGTTTTCCCATTATTGTATTTTCATTCCATTTTGATATTTTCTCCCCCATTGTCATAGGCAAAATGAAACAAATGTTAAAAACAAATGAAACAATGAAAGGGAATATAAACATTATATATATTAAAGTGAAGGAAAGTACAAGACATGAAACATAAGCAGCAAACATATGAAAATGCAAACAAAAACAAATTAAAGCTAAGCTATTCTGAGTCTACATCTAACTCTTCTTCAACTAAAGGAGCTTTCCCTTTATCTTGAGGTGTAACAGAGGCAGAGCTAGTGCTAAGGGATTCTTCTCCTTCAGCAACGCTTTGGGTGTGATCACTTATATCCCAATCTTCAAGATTGCATTGAGGCAAGTCCAATTTGCCTTGCATGTCATAAAGATCATGGTGCATGTGGGATATAAGGTCTATCCTCTTGTTTAAGTGCTGGAATCTCTTGGAAACACTTTTCTTGAACTTAGTGAGTTTCCTGGAGAGAGTTTTGATAGCTTGGAGGATGAGTTGTGTGGAGGATGAAGCAGTTTCATGAGCAGCTTTTGATGAAGCAGCTTTTGAAGGTAGTTCTACTGCAACTTCTACAGAATCTCCCTCTTCCTCAATTGTATACCTTGGCCTTTTCTTTTGTTTATCCATAACTCCTTTCTTGCCATAGCAGTACACATATGATCCTTCTATCTTCCTTACACAACCAGCATGCTCTAAGTAATCCATTGTGATAGCATTGGAGGCTAGAGTGAAAGGGTTCCTCAAAGTAGCTAAGTTCAAATCATTCAGAAGGTTTAGGTGCCTAGCTATTTGAGTAACTTGAGAGGATAGGAAGAAGGTACCAGTTCTTGTAACAGCATGATGGTAAAGGGTGTCAATCAAGAACTTGGTTGTGTTCATTTTGATGTTGTGGGTGAAAGCATAGAGAAAGATAAGGTCTCTCTTGGTTACTTTCTCATTCCCATCTGCTCTTTGATGAATGGTATAGGTGATAATCCTATGGAGCATCCAGTGGGTGAGAGATTTGATGTGCCTGGCTTTAGATTCCTTTTCAAAGGAAGTTTCAATGGAAATTTCTCGCTAGAAATCAGAAAGGGTTGGGTTTGAGAAGATTTGGTCATTGTAGGAGGTTATACCTTCAGAAGGGAAGTTCCAAATGTTGCCAAATCCTTCTAGGGTTAAGAATTGATACTGATCAAAGAGTTTGAACCTAACCCCATACCACCCTAGTGCAGAGTTTGCATTTTTCTCAATTTGGAAAGACATGAGAAACTCCTTACTTAGACTAGAGTAGCCTACCTCTTCTGGAAAGACAAAATTTCTCCATCCAAGGACATCCAACAATTCTTCAATTTCGTCCTTGATGTTCAAGGCAGACAGCATCCCACCAAAAGGTGATTTGGTGCCTTCAACCTTCTTCTTCTTTATCATGGCATACCTAATGTCTTCCTCAGTGGTTTGGTGATGAGGTTTGTGAATTTTCTCACCCCTTTTTGACTGTGGAGGAGATGGAGGTTCAACAACAGGTTCTCTAATTGTGATTCCTGGAACTCTCTTAGCTTGACCCTTAATTTTGGAAGTGGTTTTTCTTTTGGGAGCCATTAGAAAAGAGAGTAGAAGTAAATTGGAAAACAGAGGGTGATTGAGAAGTAGAAGTTTTTAGGGTTTCAGAAGGAAGTTTGTGTGCTTTGATAGGCAAAATATCAGATAAACTGATGCAAAACACTCTTAAATAGATGAAGTAAAGAAAATAGCCATTTATGACTGTTGAGAGTTAAGAGTTGCGACCTGTCACACAGCCAACGGTTATAAATTTTCGAGCAGAGTGTACAGGGTGCGGTCGCAGATTTAACAAGGTGCGATCGCTAAATGGTGTACAGCGACCATTATTATGATCAGTACGCTCGCGAGTGAAGAAAACAACTGTAACGGTCGAAACTATTCAAATTGGTGCGATCGCGCACAAATTTTCTCGACCGCGCTCAGAGATTTTTATTGAATGAAACTAGCAGACGAAGTAGCGAGCGCGAAAGAACACTGGAGTGACCGCGACATTCTTAAAAATGAAAGATTCAAGGAAAGATGGAAGATATTCTAAGTGTGTTAAGAAAAATTAATTTCATGCACATAGAAACTTTATTTTAAGGCAAAAATTCTAATTAACTCAAAGTGATTCCATCAATCATTCCTAAATTGAGTTTGATGAAGTTAAGTCTTTCTTCATTTAAGGGTTTTGTAAAGACATCAGCAAGTTGATTTTCTGTATCTATGAATTCTAAGGTTATATTCTGATTTTGTACATTTTCTCTTAAGAAATGATGTCTAATATCTATGTGTTTGGATCTAGAATGTTGGATAGGATTCTTAGACAAATTGATAGCACTAGTGTTGTCACATTTAATGGAGATATTGTTAAACATTTTACCATAGTCAAGCAATTGTTGTTTCATCCATAATACTTGTGTGCAACAAAAACATGCTGCAACATATTCAGCTTCCGTTGTGGATAAAGCAACTGATGCTTGTTTCTTACTATGCCAAGAAACTAGACAATTACCAAGAAAGTGACATGCTCCTGTTGTGCTTTTCCTATCTAATATACTACCAGCATAATCTGCATCTGAAAATCCTATAATATGAAATGATGTGTTTTTAGGATACCAAAGTCCTAAATGTATTGTACCACTCAAATATTTCAAGATTCTCTTAGTGGCATTCAAGTGTGATTCTTTAGGACTAGTTTGAAATCTAGCACAAAGACATACACTATACATTATATCAGGCCTAGAAGCAGTTAAGTAAAGTAGTGATCCGATGATACCTCGATATTTCTTCTCATCTACTGCTTTACCATTATCATCTTTACCTAATTTCAATGATGTGCTCATAGGAGTTTTGCTAGTTTTGCAGCCATCCATTCCAAATTTCTTGATGAGTTCTTTTGTATATTTGGATTGGTTGATGAAGATCCCATCTTTACATTGCTTGACTTGCAGTCCAAGGAAAAACTTGAGTTCACCCATCATGCTCATTTCAAATTCCCTAGTCATACAAGAAGCAAATTCTTTGCACAAGGCTTCATTAGTAGCTCCAAATATTATGTCATCCACATAAATTTGTACAATCAAAATGTTGTGCTTATCCTTTTTAACAAAAAGAGTTGTGTCTACTTTTCCTTTTGAAAAACCATTTTCAAGCAAATATGCACTAAGTTTATCATACCAAGCTCTAGGTGCTTGCTTTAATCCATATAAAGCTTTGGTAAGTTTGAAAACATGATCAGGAAATTTGTAGTTTTCAAAACCAGGAGGTTGTTCAACATAAACTTCTTCATTTATGAGTCCGTTTAGAAATGCACTTTTAACATCCATTTGATAAAGCTTAAAATTCATATGACATGCAAAGGCAAGTAATATTCTAATAGCTTCTAATCTAGCTACGGGGGCAAAGGTTTCATCATAGTCAATACCTTCTTCTTGATTATAACCTTTGGCTACCAATCTTGCTTTATTTCTAATGATGTGACCATTTTCATCAAGCTTATTCCTATAAACCCATTTGCATCCTATTATAGAATGATCTATAGGTCTAGGAGTAAGTTGCCAAACATTATTTCTTTCAAATTGATTAAGTTCATCTTGCATTGCAGTTATCCAATTTTCATCATTTAAAGCTTCCTCAATAGTTTTTGGTTCAATTTGAGAAACAAAAGCAACATTAACATCAATATGATTAATTTTAGATCTAGTAGTTACTCCCTTTGATGTTTCTCCAATGATGAGTTCCTTTGGATGATCTTTCTTGTATTGCCAATCCTTAGGTAGATCTTGAGCCTTTTCTTCAAGTTGATTGATCTTTGGAGCATCAATAGATTCAAGAGGTTCAAGAGTGCCTGCAGGGTCATTGAAAGTAATACCTTTCTTTTGATCAAGTTTAGATGATTCATCAAATACAACATGCATTGATTCTTCTATAACTAGAGTTTTCATATTAAATACTCTATATGCTTTGCTATATGATGAATATCCTAAGAATATGCCTTCATCTAATTTGGATGAGAATTTTCCAAGATTATCCTTGGTATTCAATATGAAGCATTTGCATCCAAATACTCTAAAATATCCAATTCTGGGTATTCTTCCATTCCATAGCTCATAAGAAGTTTTATTAGTTAAATGCCTTTTATAAACACGATTTGCAATGTAACAAGTTGTATTAACGGCTTCCGCCCAAAAATAAGATGGTAAATCATATTCATTGAGCATTGTCCTAGCCATTTCGATTAAAGTTCTATTTTTCCTTTCAACTACACCATTTTGCTGTGGAGTTCTAGGAGCAGAAAAATTGTGTGAAATGCCAAGTTCATTGCAAAAGTTTTCAAAGTTTTCATTTTCAAATTCTTTGCCATGATCACTTCTAATAGATGTGATCACATATCCTTTTTCATTTTGAACTCTTTTTGCAAAGGTTTTGAAGTAATTAAAGGCTTCATTCTTTTGAGCTAAGAAATTAACCCATGTGAATCTAGAGTAGTCATCAACAAGAACAAATGCATATGATTTGCCTCCTAAGCTTGTAACTCTATTTGGTCCAAACAAGTCTAAATGAATGAGCTCTAAAGGTCTAGAGGTGCTTATAACACACTTTGATTTAAATGAGCTTTTATGTTGCTTACCATGTTGACAAGGTTCACAAATTCTGTCTTTATCATATTTTATCTTAGGTAAGCCATCAACTAAATTCTCATTACAAATATATTTCAATTGATCCATACCAGCATGTCCTAGTCTTCTATGCCATAACCATGCATCATTATTAGTGGACATTAAACATGTATGATTAGAATGTATGCTTACATTGTAAGTGTTGTTTGTTCTAGTACCCTTAAATATGATAACATCATTTGAATTTGTGATTTTGCATTCCTTGGAATCAAACTTAACAAAGTATGCTTTATCACAAAGTTGACTAACACTTAGCAAGTTATGTTTCAAACCATCAACAAGCCATACATCTTCAATTAAATCCTTACCAATAGAACCAATGGAGCCAACACCAAGAATTTTACCTTTAGCATTGTTTCCAAAAGTTACGTTACCTCCATGTTTATAGGTAATACTTGTAAAGAGCTTTGCATTTCCAGTCATATGCCTTGAGCATCCACTATCCACAAGCCATGTGCTTTCATTGGTAGTAGATTTTAGGCATACCTGCAAGCCAATTGTGATCATCCTTTTTTAGGTACCCACATATAGTTGGGTCCTTGATGGTTAGTAGAAAGAGTGCCTTCTAAATTGAGATGAGCTTTTCTTATATAATAATAGAAATTTTTGTGACCAAATTTCATGCAATATGTGCATTGCCATAGTATCCTATGCTTCTGCATTTTTCTTTTTGCATTATACATACAACTACAAGTATGTGATTTCTTTTGTACAAGTTTAGTAAACAACAATGCATAATTGTTTTTGGCTTTATCTCCTAGTGAACCGTAAGAAGTTCTTTTAGACTTGGTGCAAGCATCTTTGATATGAACATCAGAAATTTTAGTTGTAGATGCTTTCACAAAAGTTGGTTTACTAGGTGCAATGTTGGTTGAGCCATTGAATCCTAATCCATATTTCAAGGAAGGTGATCTTTGATTATTAATTAATGTGTTCAATGCTTCCTTTCCTTTATGAAATCTGGAAATTGATTCTTTTAGTTCTTTTAGTTCATGCTTCAATGTCTCATTCTCTTTAATCACCTTTTCTAAATCATGTGAGCTTTTATTTAATTCTCCTATTGTATTCATTAAGTGTTCATTTGAGGTTTTCAATTCTAAGGTAGAGTTCTTTAAGCATATAAAATCCTTTTCTAACTTAGAGTTTTTCTCTTTATAGAGCATCATTTTAGAGAAATATTTTTCTATTTTAGAATTCATGTGCTCAATCAAATCACTATCATCTATATCACTTATATCATCATGTGCTACAAGATCAAAGGATTGAGTACTTACCTCATTGGAGTCATCTTCAATAGCCATGAGACAAAGATTTGCAATTCCTTCCTCTTCTTCTTCTTCACTTGAGGAAGAGTCATCCCATGTGGCTTTGAGAGACTTTTTCTTTTCTTTATCCCATTTCCTTTTGTTCTTTAATTTGTAGCAATCCGACTTGATGTGACCGGTTTTTCCACATTCATAGCATTTTACCTCATTTTTCTTTTCTTTATCTTTGAAGGAGAATTTAGGAGGTGTACCTTTGTTTGCTTGTAATCTTTTCTTCCTTTTCCATTCATTCATTCTTTTTGAGAACATTGCCATTTCATCTTCATCATCAGTACCTTCATTGCTTGAGCTCTCAACTTCTTTGATTGCTTTGAGTGCAATTGGTTTTCTCTTTTCTTTCTCACCTTGATCTTCTTCTTTTTCACTGTGCAGCTCAAAAGTGAGTAATTTACCAACTAGCTCGTCGGTTCTTAATGTGCTGAGATCATGAGCTTCTTCTATGGATGATACTTTGGATTCAAAGTTCTTTCTAGCTCTTAGGGCTCTCAAGATTTTACTGTTTACATCACCTTGATCATATACCTTGCCATACTTCTTCAGTTCATTGACAATAGCAAGCAAGCGATTTGTCATGTCGGTGACATTTTCATTTGGTTTCATCTTGAATAGCTCATACTCATGAACATGCATTTGTTTCTTGGTAAATCTTACTTGAGTTGTACCTTCATGGTAGTTTTCAAGTGTTTTCCAAATACAATGTGCACAAGTTAAATGTTGAACTCTTCCACCTTCTTCTCTTGAAATGGAGTTCATCAAGATGGAAGCAGCTCTATTGTTCTTGAATCGATCTCTGATATTGCTAGTTGACCATTGAGCTTTGGGAAGTGGAACTTGAATACCGTCAACTTCATGAGTAGGAGATTTCCACTCATTTTCCACGAAATCCCATAGTTCAATCCCTTTACTGTCTAGAAACAAATACATTTTGTGTTTCCAGTATGAGTAATCCGTTCCATCAAAGTAGGGTCTAAGAATAGAGTTAAGATTTCCATGAGAGCTTGATGAAGAAAAAGTTGCCATTGTGGATCAGATTTCACAATTAAGTTTAAGAAATCTCATGGCTCTGATACCAATTGTTGTCCCAAGATGGCAACCAAGAGGGGGGGTGAATTGGTTTCCTCAAGAAGTTATGACAATTTAAAAAACTCAACAAACGAGAAATGCGGAATAGAGAATTGGTTGAGTAATGGAAGAAGAAAAGAACACACAAGATTTATAGTGGTTCGGATTTACTTCAATCCTACATCCACTTCCTTAACAACTTGTTAAGGTTCCACTAGTCTTTGAAGTTTTCACAAGCTCACTTCCAACTTTACAAGTGTTTTTCTTAGGCTCACACTTACAACCCAAACAAGAGTTTTACAAGGCTCACTCTCTCAACCTAACAAGAGTTTTACAAGGCTTACTCTCACAACCCAAGTGTTTCCCAAGCTTACACTCAAACTTATACAATGGTGTTTTCAATGCTAACACCCAACATTCATAACAATTCAAATACAAGTTTAAGTAAAAGGAAATTTGTTGCTTGGCTATGAAAATCTTTTCTTAATAATGTTATCTCTTTTTGTTTTCTCATGGAAACATTGTATTTATAGCCAATGTGGTCTTACTAGCCGTTATTGCTGTTTAGAATAAAGTCTTGGCAGATTAGACCTTCTTTACTTAAACTGTCCGAAGCACTTAGCGGTCGCCCTTCATACAAGGATGGTCGCGCTCATGCTTCACGCGGTCGTCCTTTTAACTAGGGACGGTCGCTACTTTTGAAAAAGCTTCAACGGTCGAATTTTAGTGCTCTACAGCTGGAATCTTGCCCATGATGTGTTTGTCCGACCGTTTTTTGCCCATACTGTCTTTGTCGGGACGGTCGCGCCAAGCAAAGGTGCGGTCGCCCTTTTTGAATATTGAAGTGGGTTTACAACGGTCATGTCACGTGTCACTTTCTGACAGAGCAAAAGAGATGTCCGCCACAATTTGAATCTCGCGGTCGCCCTTCGTAGCTTTTCGCGGTCGAACTCACATTCTCGCGTCGAACTTCTGGACGCATCTGAGGACGCGAACACTACTGTCTCTTTGAGCAATTTCTTCTTGAATTGTGGGGCGGTCGCGACTCTGAATAGGGCGGTCGCTAAAGTGATAAGCGAGGTCGAGTTATTCACCGTTCTTGTTACCGCGAACCTTACTGTGATTGTAATGATTTAAGTTCCTTGAGTAGCGGTCGGGCAAATATTAGGACGGTCGCTATTATGTAGGAGCGGTCGCGACTATGGTCGAACTTTTGACCGCGAAACCTACTGTGACAAGGTTTCATTTTGTAATTGCATGGAGCGGTCGTATTCAGGTGAGGTGCGACCGCTATACTTGTTCTGTTCACCTTTAATTGAAGCAACCTAATCCTGCAACAAGCTTTCTCAAACACAAGTTAAAATAGATCATCCATTTGAGTTGTCAAGGATCAAAATTAAGATCATTTGTCTAAGACATCGTTCTCATATCAATAATGCTCATGCAATGACAATCTGACACACAAATTACATAAATATATAAGAATATGAATAAGTCAATAGAGTCACACTAAACTTTAAATTGGAGAGTTGATCCCCCTTATCTAGCTCTCTTAGTCCACACGTTTCTCTTAGATTTCAATATATAGGGTCTGCCGTCAAAGCCTTAACCAAGCAGCGCTACCCGACTGACAAGCAGCACTGAGCATGAGAATGTCTCCACCGTTACACTAGTCCAAATTGCATCATCATCATATAATATAATCGAGTCATAACTCATATCTCAAATCATGTGTGGTCTTATATCATTCTAACCCTATCCAGCAAATACGAAGAATATACACCAAGCACAATCAACTCATACTCAACATACATTATGCTTTGTAACATCAATAATTTTTATAAATTAAATTTAAATTTAATTAATTAAATAAATAATTTAAATAGAAAATTGAAGGATTTTAAGTGAAAAAGTAAAGAGAATATATGAAATATACATTAAATATACATAACATATATAAAAGTCAACTTTTAAATAGAAAAGTCAAAAGTCAAATGGAAAAATGGTAATTACACTTTGTAAAATTAAAATTATTTAAATAAATTAAAAATAAATTATTTTTGAATGGAAGATGTAATTTATAGTTTTTTTAAATAATTAATTAAAAATATAATAATATATATATATATATATATATTATATAGTCAAATTTAAAGTAGAAAGAAAGAGAAATTTTAAAAAGTCTTCATCTTCTTCTTCTTCCTTAAACTAGTCAAAACTCCATAGCCATCTAAGAGAAGGTTTTTTCTTTTTTGAAGCTTTCATAATTGAAAGGATTTCAAGAATTCAAGTAAAATTTTGGTGATTTTCTCTTAAAATAGTAAGTTTTCAACTTATTTTTTTTGGATTTTCATAAAGATTTGAATATGTTGAATTTTGGATTCTGACTTAGAATGATTTAATAGCTTGAATGAGTTTGTATGAAGTTATTTTGATTAGTTATTAATGATTTTTAACTTGGATTGAAGAAATTATTAAGTATGAGTGGAGTTTGATGAAGAGAGAGAATTTAGGGTTATGGAACATTGTACTTTTGAAATCCTATATTTTAATTATACAAATTAATTCCAAATGTGTTGTTTTGATGCATAAACAAGGATTTTAAAGTCAAATAATGAATTTGGTTAAGTTTGGTTAGAGATTAGATGAGGTAGTATTGAATTTAGGATTTTGGAATGGGGATTTTCAAAGAATAGTTAATTGTTTGATTTTAATGTTTAAATCATGTTATTTAATGACATAAGTGATGGAAATAAGCTTGGATTACAATTAAAATGAGTTGGAATGAAGAACCTTTATTGATGAAGGTTATGCCATTTTAGATTTTTATTTAAGAGTGTGTATTTAATTAAGGTGAATGATTAAAATATGTTATAATATATTTTTAATAATATAAATAAACTTAAAACACTAGTTTAAATGTATTAAAATGGATTTTCAAAGTTAAAGTAAGGAAATGCTAAATTTTAGAAATTTGTAGGAGTGATGTTTAATTAGGGTTTAATGTTGAAAATGCCTTAAAATGTGATATTAAATTATTGTATTTGATCACATTGTATGTAGGCAATAAGAAGAAGTAGATTGCCCAACCCTAGTATTGAAGGGCAAGTTGAAAATGAAGGTTTGTGGGAGATTTTGAGCTTGCATTTGAGTGCTTATTGAGGTAAGTATAAACTTTTGATAAATTAGATATGTTAGTATTAAATTGGGCTTAACTTATTTTAGATGAAAAATATGTTAAGCTACTTGATACATTGAACATTCATGAATATTGTGCTATGGCATGTAAATTGTTATGTATGCATTATATACATTATGAAAAGCCATTATTAATGGCTAAAATGAATAAAATGTGAATTATGTATAAAATGTGAAAATAACCTAAAGTGTTTGGGCAGTGTGATTTTATTATGAAATATCCTATATTGTGATGAAATGATAAAATGTGATAAATTGAAATGAAACGACGTTGATATGAATGAGAAAAATGAAAAAATGAGAAAGAAATTGATGATGGAAAATAGAAAATAATTGTGTGCTTAGTATGTTATTCAACTTTCAGAGTTCTGCATTTGGCGGCATGTCTATGAGGTTATCTTCATTATTTGCCTTCGGGGCTAGACGTTTGGTGTCACTGTGATATGTTTTGTCTTCGGGAATAACTTTTGAGGATTACTTGATTTGCCTTCAGGGCTAGATACTCGGTGTCATTATGGACCAAAACAATAACTCTGAGATTTGAATAATGTATTAGTTGGTTTAAGCCCATGCTTGCGTATGTGTTTATGTGAATTATTAAATGATGAAAGAAAATATTTAAAAGTGAGCTTGGATATCATATTATGACATAACATAAGAGCATTTTGCATTGGCATTATTTTAAAGTTTTATTATTATCAAAGTTTGTATTATTAGGATAGCTTAACGCGATTGCATTTCATCGCGCAGGTAACAAGGGTGATCCGGTTGAGCCGGAGAGTTCTACTAGACCTGGTCGGGTCTAGGCTTGTGTTTGTTGAGCTTAAAGTATTTTTGCTACTACAAGATCGAGCCAGTTGCCATCATGTATATATTTTATATTATAGTACATTTTGTTATTTTGTATATTATCTTTATGTTTTTGAGTACCTTGTAAATTATAAAGAATATTTTGGACAAATTGTATAATGTGGGTTGTGTTTATGTGTTTTGATATATATATTTATATATGTATATATAAATATAAATGTTTTGAGAAAATATGGAGGATTTGAGAAGTTGAAGTAAAAATGTGTGATTTATTTTATTGGCAATATTTTTTTTTATGCAGGTTGTATAACTATTGAATTTTTGGGATGTCCAAATTACAGATAAAACTCTGATAAATTTTTTTTAGAGATTTTCATATAAAATGCTTATTTTAGAACCTATAATATATAAAGAATATTTTATTTATTATTTAAAATTACATTTTAAAGTATTTGAGATTTTAAATTAGAAATACAAAATTTTTTATAAAACCGGGTTGTGAAATTTTTATACTTTATTTGCGTATTATATATATATTGGGTGTATATATTATACGTATATAGGGTATAAATGTGTTATATTTATTCTGGTATCAGAGCTTAGATTTGAGATTCTCGACCTAGGTGGATTATTTTAGAGAGAAAATGGAAAATTTAAATATTTTTTTCAATTGTGATACATGCATTGGCACTGGCATTTTCTGATTTTGGATATGGCAATTTCTATTGTATTTGCATATGTATGTAGTTATGATATCTAGGACACACCAGTCTGCAGAGGGCAGTATAGAGAGTGTAGCTCCTGATGAAGAGAGAGTTAAAGCTGGTGTTGAGTCTGCTGGTGAGGCGTCTGCTTCTGTGCCTGTTAGACTAGCAGCTGATTAGATTCCACTTGGCTGGGTATAACATATGGTGGAATTGCTGAGACAGGCTTTAGTTCAGCAGTTGTAGCCGCCTCCACAGCTGCAGCAGCTGTGGCCGACGTAGAAGTATGACAAGCTAATAAAATTTAGAGCCACAGATTTTGTTGACACTATAGACCCTATTGTAGCAGTGCAGTGGATGGACAAGGTCCAGAGGGTATTCATTTAGATGCAGGCTAGTTCAGAGGAGAAATTTGATTATGCTAGATCACTTATGCAAGGGGATGCCTATGAGTGATGGAAGACAGTTTCTCATGGTACAATTGATCCACCATTTTTGACCTATATCGTTTTCCTGCGGGAATTCAAGAAGAAGTATACTCCGAGGGAGTATAAGGATACAAAGAAGATATAGTTTCTGAGTTTGAGACAGAACACTAAGATAGTGACAGAGTATGAGATTGAGTTTATTCGGCTGAGCCAGTATGCTGGAGGAATTATTTCTGATGAGGATGACATATGTCGGAGGTTTGAGGAGGGGCTGAGACCATGTATCATGTGTTTAGTGCTGGTTCCCTATATCAGGATTTCTCTCAGTTGGTTGTAGCTATCAGGAGTGTAGAGCGGCACAAGAAATTACAGCAACAGCCAGAGCAGAGGAGAGCAGAGCTAGGAGACCCCAGGGTGAGGTAGGGTCTTCATCATCTAAGAGAGGCCAAAGGAAATATCCTCAGAGGTTCAGTAGGAGCCAGGGACAGCCTGACAGGTCAGCATAGCAGCAGAGATAGAGACAGAGATCTGCAGGCTCAATGGCTAGTGCTTCGACCCCACCTACCTGTGTTCATTGTGGTAAGGCACATGGAGGTGTCTGCTAGAGGACATGTGCACCAGCAGTGTGTTACATATGTGGATTACCAGACCATTTTCTCAGAGATTGTCCAGAGCCACCAGATGACAGACAGACATATACAACAACTTCTAGATCCAGTGTTAGAGGAGGTCATGGTGGCAGAGGTTTTAGCAGAGGTGATCGATCAGGGACTAGTTAGAGAGGAGGTTCTACAACAAGGAGTAGATCAGAAGACGCAGGGCTATCACAGCAGGTTTATGTGATGCAGAGGCAGTCGAATGCTTCAGCTGTTATAGCCGATATTTTTACTTTATTTGGTACTTCAGTTCTTGCATTGATAGATCCTGGGTTAACTTATTCATACATCAGTGCATCCATACTTTCTATAAGTGATTTGTTTCCTAAGTCCCTAGGATTTGATGTTTTGATTATAAATCCTTTAGGGCATAGTGTTATTGTTAACAGGGTGCACCGAGATAGTCCAGTTGTTGTTCAAGATGAGGAGTTTCTCGGTGACTTGATTGAGATGCCTTTTAGGGAGTATGATCTGATTCTGGGCATTGATTGGTTATCCAGGCATGGAGCTGTAGTAGACTGTCAGCAGAAATTTGTTACCCTAAGAATACATGATGGTAGAGATGTAGTGGTATCTAGTGAGTAGAGACATCTTTCATCCATGTTTATTTTAGCTGTATCAGCTAGGAGGAAGATCCGGAAGGGATGTGAGGCATATCTTGCTTATGTTATAGATATCAGAGCAGTAGGGTCCAAGCTTGACAGTATACCTACAGTTGTCGAGTTTCTAGATATTTTCCCCGATGAGTTGCTAGGGGTACCTCCTGATAAAGAGGTGGAGTTTGGTATTGATTTATTGCCTAGTACCACTCCCTTCTTTATTACTCCTTATCAGATGGCACCTGTAGAGTTAAAGGAGTTGAAGGTGCAGTTGTAGGCAGGGGCGAAGCCAGGCTTTGGAATAAAGGAGGGCGAATTTTTTTTTACAAATTTTAGCTTCCTCGTAATTATTTATCTCTCATTTTATTTTAATAGTATTTTATAAATTTATTAATTTATTAATAATATATTTTTATTATTAAAAAATTAATTAATAAAAAAATATTAATATATATGTACAAAATTTTAAATTTATAAAATTTTTCATAATAAAAATAAAATAAAGAGAAAAAAATTTAAATAATAAATATAATTTTTTAAAAAATAATTAAAATAAATGAGTTCTTTAATTCATTAAATGTGTTCAAATTAATTTAGTTGAAAAATTTATAAATTTGTTCAAATTAATTTAGTTGGAAAATTTATACTTTTCTTTATTTTTTTTTTGCATTTGTATATTATTAATATTTTGTCAATTTTTTAAAAGAGAACTATTGCTATAGAATAAATAATTTATTATATATTTTTTTACTTCTTGTAAAAATTAAAAAAAAAAGAGGGGGGCAATTTAAATTTTTTTAAAAAAATTAATAAAAAATTTAAAAAAATTTAAAAAATATTATATATATATATAAATTTTCAAAAAGGGAAGAGGGGCAACTGCCCCCCTTCCCTTCAACGTAACTTTGCCCTTGGTTGTAGGAGTTGCTTGATAAAAGGTTCATTTGCCCTAGTGTATCACTATGGGGAGCACTTGTTTTGTTTGTGAAGAAGAAGGATGGCACCTTGAGATTATGTATTGATTACAGGCACTGAATTATTAGGTGACCATCAAGAATAAGTATCCATTACCTCGGATAGATGATCTCTTTGAGTAGTTGAAGGGAGCAACAATATTCTCTAAGATTGATATGAGATCAGGGTACCATCAGTTGAGAGTTAGAGATGTAGATGTACCTAAGACAACATTTCAGACGAGGTATAGGGAGTTATGAGTTTATAGTATGCCCTTTGGATTGAAAAATGCACCAGCAACATTTATAAATTTGATGAACAAAGTGTTTAGACCATACTTAGATCAGTTTGTGGTGGTCTTCATTGATGATATTCTAGTGTATTCATGCAATGAGGAGGATCATGATAGGCATTTGTGGATTATATTACAGACATTGAGAGAGAAGCAGTTGTATGCTAAGCTATCTAAGTGTGAGTTCTGGCTCGATCAAGTAACTTTTCTTGGTCATGTGGTATTAGCAGAGCGTATTAGAGTTGATCCGAGTAAAGTTGAAGCTATCTTGAATTGGAGTCCACCAAAGATTGTGACAGAGATTAGAAATTTTCTAGGTTTGGCAGGCTATTATGGTCGGTTTATGAAGAATTTTTCTATGATAGCTACACCACTCACCATATTACTTTGGAAGGAAGTTAGATTTTATGGAAAGAGTAGTGTCAGACGAGTTTTGAGCAGCTAAGGGAGATATTGACTCAGGCTCCTGTCCTCACCCTGCCTGTGGAAGGTAAACCATATGTGATATACAATGATGCTTCACATAGTGGTTGTGGTATGGTGTAGGAGGGTAGAGTCATTGCTTATGCATCTCGACAGTTGAAGCCACATGAGCTGAATTACCCGACTCATAATTTGGAATTAGCAGCCATAGTTTTTGTATTGAAGATTTAGCGGCATTGCTTGTATGGGGAGAAGTGTTTCATTTATACTGATAATAAGAGTTTGAAGTATCTGGGTGTTTAGAGAGAGTTGAATCTTCGACAGAGACGATGGTTAGAGTTGATTAAAGACTATGACTGTTTAATTAATTATCATCCTGATAAGGCGAATGTTGTTGTGGATGCGTTGAGTCAGAAGTCCATGGCAGGTTTGATTGCCTATCCACTCTTATTTCTTGTTGAGTTGAGAGTGTTGCATGCTAGATTTGAATCATGTGATGATAGTGCATTGATGGCTCAGTTACAGTTGAGGCCAGTCTTGTTGGAACAAATTAGAGAAACCTAGTTGGCAAATAAAAAAATTCAAAAGATTGTGATGGTTTGCCAAAAGGGGGAGAGTCGAGACTTTCATATGAGAGAGGATGACAGTTTATGGTCGAGAGATAGATTATGCATTCCTGATAAATCAGAATTGAAGAGAAAGATTTTAGAGGAAGCACATCAGTCACTTTATACTATGCACTCTGGTAGTACCAAGATGTATCAAGATTTGAAGCAGCATTACTGGTGGTCAGGTATGAAGAGGGACATAGCAGAGTTTGTGTCCAGATGTCTCACTTGCCAGAGAGTGAAGGCTAAGCACCAAGTTCCTTCAGAGTTGCTTCAGCCATTATCAGTACCGGAGTGGAAATGAGATCGAGTGATGATGAATTTTGTGACTGGATTGCCTTTGACTCAGAAGAAGCATGATGCAATCTGGGTGATAGTTGATCAGATGATGAAGACAACTCATTTTCTTCAAGTTTGGATGGATTATTCACTTGAGAGGTTAGCTGAGATGTATATCAGTGAGATAGTGAGGTTTCTTTAGTGTCGGATCGAGATCTCCATTTTACATCGAGATTTTAGAGGAGTTTACAGGATGAATTGGGTTCTCGATTACATTTTAGTACTTCATTCTTTTCATCCTCAGATAGATGGGCAGTCAGAGAGAGTGATATAGATTCTAGAGGATATGTTGAAGAGTTGTATCATTGATTTCACAGGGAGCTGAGACAGATTCTTGCCACTAATTGAATTTGTATATAACAACACTCATCAGTCTAGTATTGGGATATCATATTATAAGGCCTTGTATGGTAGGAGATGCAAGACACTTTTGTATTGGGATGAGGCTGGAGAAGGTAAACTGGTTAGTCCTGATTTGATTAAGGAAACAGAAGAGAAATTTCAGCGTTTGAAGAAGAAGGATATAGAGTTCAGTGTGGGAGATAAAGTATTCCTGAAGGTGTCTCTGTGGATGGAGATTTTGAGATTCAGTTGCAAAGGAAAGTTGAGTCCTCGTTTCATAGGACCATATGAGATTCTGGAGAGAGTTGGTCCAATGGGTTATAGGTTGGCTCTACAGCCCGAATTAGACTTGATAAATATAGATCAGACCCATCTCATATCTTGTTAGTGGACTCTATTGAAGTGAACCCAGATCTGACTTGTGAAGAAGAACAAGTGGCGATTTTGGCACGAAAGATGAAAGAGTTGAGAAATAAGAAGGTGCCACTTGTGAAAGTTCTTTGGAGAAATTATGCCACTAAGGAGGCGACATGGGAGAGTGAGCAGATGATATAGAGTAAGTATCCTCAGTTGTTCTAGAGTTGATAGTAGGTAATTTCGCGAATAAAATTTTCTTTAGGGGAAGAAAATTATAACATCTGTAATTTTTATAAATTAAATAAAATAAATTAAAATTAAATTAATTAAATAAATAATTTAAATAAAAAATTAAAGGATTTTAAGTAAAAAAGTAAAGAGTATGTGTGAAATATACATTAAATATACATAACATATACAAAAGTCAATTTTTAAATAGAAAAGTCAAATGACAAATGGCAAAATGGTAATTATACTTTATAAAATTAAAATTATTTAAATAAAAAAAATATTTTTGAATAGAAGATGTAATTTATAGTTTTTTAAATAAATAAATAATTGATTAATTAATTAAAAAATATAATAAAAGATATATTATGTATATGGTCAAATTTAAAGTGGAAAGAAAGAAAAATTTTAAAAAGTCCTCATCTTCTTCTTCTTCCTTAAGCTAGCCAAACCTCCATAGCCATCCAAGAGAAGGTTTTTTCCTTTTCCATGCTTCTATAATTGAAAGGATTCAAGGATTCAAGTAGGATTTTGGTGATTTCCTCTTAAAATAGTAAGTTTTTAACTTATTTCTTTGGATTTTCATAAAGATTTGAATATGTTGAATTTTGGATTTTGACTTAGCATGTTTTAATAGCTTGAATGAGTTTGTATGAAGTTATATTGATTAGTTATTAATGATTTTTAAGTTAGATTGAAGAAATAGTTAAGTTTGAGTGGAGTTTGACGAAGAGAGAATTTTGGGTTATGAAACATTTGTACTTTTAAAATCCTATATTTTAATTATGAAAATTAACTCCAAATGTGTTATTTTGATGCACAAATAAGGGTTTTAAAGTCAAATGATGGATTTAGTTAAGTTTGATTAGAGATTGGATGAGGTAGTGTTGAATTTAGGGTTTTGGAAGGAAAATTTTCAAAGAATGGTTAATTGCTTGATTTTAATGTTTAAATCATGTTATTTAATGACATAAGTGATGGAAATAAGCTTGGATTAATAATTGAATTGAGTTGGAATGAAGAACCTTTATTGATGAAGGTTATGTCATTTTAGGATTTTGTTTAAGAGTGTGTATTTAATTAAGGTGAATGATTGAAACATGTTATAATATATTTTTAATAATATAAATAAACTTAAAATACTAATTTAAATGGATTTTCAAAGTTAAAGTAAGGAAAGGCTAAATTTTAAAAATTTGTAGGAGTGATGTTTAATTAGGTTTAATATTGATCACATTGTGTATGGGCATTAAGAAAAAATAGATTGCCCAACCCTAGTATTGAAGGGCAAGTTAGAAGTAAAGGTTTGTGGGAGATTTTGAGCTTGCATTTGAGTGCTTATTGAGGTAAGTATATACTTTTGATAAATTAGATATGTTGGCATTAAATTGGGCTTAACACATTTTGGATGAAAAATGTATTAAGCTACTTGATACAATGAACATTCATGAATATTATGCTATGATATGTAAATTGTTATGTATGCATTAGATGCATTATGAAAAACCGTTATTAATGTCTAGATTGAATAAAATATGAATTATGTGCAAAATGTGAAAATAACCCAAAGTATTTGGGTAGTGTGATTTTGTTATAAAATATCCTACATTGTGATGATATGTGATAAACTGAAATGAAATGATGTTGATATGAATGAGAAAAATGGAAAAATGAGAAAGAAATTGATGATAAAAAATAGAAAATAATTGTGTACCTAATATGTTATTTAATTTTCAGAGTTCTATATTTGGCGGCATGCCTGTGAGGTTATCCTCATTATTTGCCTTCGGGGCTAGACTCTTGGCGTAACTGTGATATGATTTGCCTTCGGGACTAGCTTTTGAGTATTACTTGATTTGCCTTCAGGGCTAAATACTTTGTGTCATTATAAACCAAAATAGTAACTTTGGAATTTGAATAATGTATTAGTTGGTTTGGGCTCATGCTTGTGTATGTGTTTATGTGAATTATTAATGTTTAAAAGTGAGCTTGGATGCCATATTGTGACATAGCATAAGAACATTTTGCATTGACATTATTTTAAAGTGTTATTATTATCAAAGTTTGTATTATTAGACTTTTAACTTAGCGCGATTGCATTTCATCGCGTATGTTACAGATGTGATCCAGTTTAGCCGGAGAGTTCTATTAGACCCGGTCGGGTCTAGGCTTGTGTTTGTTAAAATTGAAGTGTTTTTGCCACTACAAGATCGAGCCAGTTGCCATCATGTATATATTTTATATTATAGTATATTTTGTTATTTTTTATATTATGTTTATGTTTTTGAGTACCTTGTAAATTATAAAGAATATTTTGGACAAATTATATAATGTGAGTCGTGTTTATGTGTTTTGATATATATATATATATATGTACATAGATATAAATATTTTGAGAAAATATGGAGGATTTAAGAAGTTGAAGTGAAAATATGTGATTTATTTTATTGGGAGTGTTTTTTATGCAAGTTGTGTAACTATTAAATTTTTGGGATATCCAAATTACAGATAAAACTTTGAAGAATTTTTTTCAGAGATTTTCATATAAAATACTTATTTTGGAACCTATAATGTATAAAAAATATTTTCACCTTATTATTTAAAATTACATTTTAAAGTATTTGATTTCTTAAAAATACTTCTTTTATTATGTTTTTGAGTACCTTGTAAATTATAAAGAATATTTTGGACAAATTATATAATGTGAGTCGTGTTTATGTGTTTTGATATATATATATATATATGTACATAGATATAAATATGTGATTTATTTTATTGGGAGTGTTTTTTATGCAAGTTGTGTAACTATTAAATTTTTGGGATATCCAAATTACAGATAAAACTTTGAAGAATTTTTTTCAGAGATTTTCATATAAAATACTTATTTTGGAACCTATAATGTATAAAAAATATTTTCACCTTATTATTTAAAATTACATTTAAAAGTATTTGATTGAGTGACTAAGATAATGATTAATCCCACATTCATACATTTTGTGGTGGAGAGACGGCCGATTATTAAGGAGTTAATGGAGTTATTTGATGAGGGACAGCAGCTTGAAGTGATCAACTCAGGTTTCTTATTAGCATATTTCCAGGTTCGTTCAAATCTTGTAGAAAGAATAAAGGTAGCTCAGAGATGAGATCCACAACTATGCAAAGTTATAGAAGAAGTACAGGATGGTAACTCTTGTGATGGATGACAAAGGTGTACTACGACATGGTTCTTGGTTGTGTGTACCATATGTAGATAATTTAAGAAAAGAAATTATGGAAGAGGCACACCTTACAACTTACAATGTACATCCAGGTTTCACCAAAATGTATCAAGACCTGAATGTTATATATTGGTGGAATGACATGAAGAAAGATATTGCAGAATTTATTTTTAGATGCCTCACTTGTCAACAGGTTAAGTTGGAACACCAGAAGCCTTATGGGTTATTGTAGCCACTCCCTATCCCTGAGTGGAAATGGGAACAAATTACCATGAACTTTGTGACTGAATTGCCTAAGACCATTTCTGGATATGATTCTATATGGGTTATAGTAGATCAATTGTCTAAGACAACACATTTTATTCTAGTAAAAGTAAACTATTAAGTGGCTAAGTATGCTAAGTTGTACGTGGAAAAAATAGTTTGTCTGAATGGGGTTCCAGTTTTTATTATGTCAGATAGAGGGCCCCAATTTACTTTTAAATTTTGGAAGTCACTATAGGATGCTTTGGGTACAAGATTAGACTTCAGCACTGTAACACCCCTACATTCAATACATGCACACTACAAACACCACAATGTAGTATACATGCACTAAACATAGAGATGCTACGGATTTTCTTAACATTTAAAACATTTTAAACCATACCATAATCTTTCAATTGTATACATTATAGAAAGATAAGTAGTTAACTTGTAATTCAAAACTAAATAGATATATATAAAGATACATTTAGTTGTTACGCAGCGGAATTTATCAAATATTTACATATATGAAAACATTTAATTTCATATTTACAAATATACACATATGTACATTAAAATCATTACTTTACAAAATATAAGAGAGTTATACATGATTGGCAAGTCTCCTCTGATCTTTAAGTTCCCAAAATCAACTCTTCACTGTCTACTCTCACTCGGTCTCGAAGAACTCTCGGGTTCAACTTGGTTACCTGCGCGATCAAACACTATCGCGTTAAGCCAACGGCTTAGTAAGACAAAATGTGCTAGTGTTATGCTTCAGTGCAATGCAATGCCAATTCTCAATCCATATTATACATGTAACATCATATATGCAAGGCTAACAACATACCTTTACATTTCATATGCCTCATTAGTTATTCATTTAACCATTCATGAACAACATTAAACAAATCATGACTCACATTAAACAAAGACAAGCATTGGGCCCAAGACACACTAATATGCTATTCGATTTTCAGAGTTAATGCTTTGGTTTTGTTATCACATCTATCATTATCATATACCCAACTAGGCTTCAAGGATTAAGTTCAACCAAGCTTCAAGGGGAGCAAAGCATGCTAAGCTTCAACCCAACTTGGCTTCAAGAACCAACCCAACCTAGCTTCAAGGGTTGTAACATCTCAATTAGGCTTCAAGGATTCAATCCAACCTAACTTCAAGAGATTGTTACTATCATTAGGCATGCCACCAATAACATACTCTGAAAATGGAATAACACATTAGCCACACAATTCATTTACATATCATTCTCAATTCTCATCAATTAGGCAAACATGCCATATATCTTTCAATTGAACCATCATAGCCAATCACAATGGCTTTATAGCATTTCATATCTCAATTCATATTGTGTATATAGCATTATTAGTATCACATTTCAAAGTACATTATTCATAATACACATCACCATTCACAAGCCTCACAATACACAATACATAACCTTGTTCATGTAATATCATATGCATTATCAATTCCATATCATCTCACATTTCATGATTCAACAATGATGTTAGACAAATGATCTCTATTTTGATCCTTGACAACTCAAATGGATGATCTATTTAACATGTATTTGAGAATCTTGTTGTAGGATTAGATTGCTTCCAATAAAGTGAACAGAACCTTTCTAGCGGTCGCACCTCACCTGAATACGACCGCGCCATACAATTACAAGATGAAACCTTATTACAGTAGGTTTCGCGGCCAGAAGCCCGACCTAAGTCGCGACCGCACTTCACAATCAAAAGATGAAACCTTATTACAGTAGGTTTCGCGGCCAGAAGCCCGACCTAAGTAGCGACCGCACATGAATAATAGCGACCGTCCCAAATTACGTGTCTCTCATGCATAAACCCTAAATGTAGCCAAATTTCTTTTGGTTAACTTAAAACACATTGTACACAACATAACCTCATTCAAATGGACATAATCAACATCATTAGCAATTATTTTACATGCTCATCAATATTTTCATCACCAACATTCATTAACAATACATTTGATACCTTATCACATTTACAAACAAAAGTGTTTTAAGATTAAACAATATATGCATGTTTGTAACCATATAGTTTGTACTTACCTTTAGCACCAATTATACAACTCTAAACACTTCCTTTTCTCCAAGAATTCTTCACTTCTCAAATTAGAGCAAATCACTTTCTTCCAAAACCTAATCCAAAATAACACAATATAATTTATCACTTACCATTTCCAAAACCCTAAACCAACATCACTCTTAACTTATCATCTTCAAATCCAAAACCAACACCACAACCAATTAAATCCAACATATAACAATCAACACAACCCCACTTTAAAATCCACAATCAACTCACAAACAACTTAAATAACTTAAAAGAATCAAGAGAAACTTACCAAATATAGTAAATCTTCTTGGATTTCCACTTAACCACTTAGAACTTCTTCAATTTGAGCTCAAAATATCATCAAACCTTTGCTTTCTCTCTTGTTCTTTAGGTTGGCCGGCCACACATGAAAAGAAGAAAAGAAATTGATCAAAATAAAAGTCAAACTCTCTATTAATCTCCACCACACAATTTCAAAAGAAGAATTACCAAAATGCCCTCTTTAACATAGTTAAACTTCTTTTCATTATGCATGCTCTTTATAGTAATTTCAATAACAACCAAAAATATCTTCTTCCACTTAACCATCACCTTGACTCTTCATTTGACCAATATATATGTTATATATATCATCATATACACAACATATACCATTCTCTCTAAACCCTATTTTCTTTCCCAATTTCTTTTCTCTTGCAATTAACACATATATTCAATCCAATATAACAACAACAACAATAACAACAACATAATCAAAACTTCTAGAGCATATATGAGGATATTACAAGCACAGCTTTTCACCCTTAAATTGATGGGCAATCTGAGAGGACAGTTCAGACTCTAGAGGATATGCTTTGGAAGTGTGTACTGGATTTTGGGAGCCATTGGGATTGGCATTTGCCATTGATCGAGTTTGCTTATAATAATAGCTACCACACTAGTATCGAGATGGCACCTTATGAGGCTCTTTATGAAAGAAAATGTAGATCCCCAATTTGCTGGGAAGAAGTTGATGAAAGACAGCTAGCAAGACCTGATTTAGTCCAGATTACTTCTGAGAAAGTTCCCATTATTTGAGAGCGAATAAAGATGGCAGCTAGCCGTCAGAAGAGTTATGCAGACCCGAGACGTAGATATGTGTCTTTCAATATCAGTGATCTAGTGTTCTTAAAAGTTTCACCAATGAAAGGAGTAATGAGGTTCGGTAAGAAGAGTAAGTTAGCACCAAGGTACATTGGACTGTACATGATTATCGAGAGAGTTGGAGCAGTTGCATATCATTTAGAGTTGCCATTGGATCTTTCTCACGTTCATCTGGTGTTCCATATCTCGATGTTGAGGAAATACATTCTGGATCCTTCGCACATGCTATATGTGCAAGAAGTCTAGATCTGTGAAGATCTTTCTTATGAAGAGGTTCCTATAGCAATTATGGATTCTCTTAAAGTCTTGTGTCGCAACCATACCACCGAGAAGTGTACGTGGGAAACATAATCAGGGATGAGAGAAAAATATCCTTATTTATTTTGTAATTGAATCCATTTGGTCACACATTGATTAAAGTTGTAATGATTTGGTGATCATTCTATTAAATTCGAGGATGAATTTAATTTAACGGGGGGGGGGGGGGGGGGTGGAGATTGTAATACCCTTTCAAAAAATAAAAATAAAAAATAAATATATA
Organism: Garcia nutans; assembly: GCA_947685225.1. NCBI lineage: Eukaryota > Viridiplantae > Streptophyta > Magnoliopsida > Malpighiales > Euphorbiaceae > Garcia > Garcia nutans. The sequence continues at coordinate 4,049,091 of CANTUV010000024.1, read as the reverse complement.
TAATAAAAAATATAATAATAATAAAAGAAAAATTATAGTTAAAAAGGAAAAAGGATGAGAGAGAGGAAAAGAAAAAGAAAAAGGAGAGAGAGAGATAGAGAAAAGAGACCAGAGAAAATCTTAGATTTACCACCGTTCGATGCTAAAAATTTGACACACGTCGGACGAAGGGAATCATCGCTTGACGATGCTTCCAACGCCACCAGTCTCGCCACTAATGATGGTCGAACGACGGCTCACACGCCATTTGAAGTTCACTGGGTAGTGCGCCGCCGACGACTTTGCCCAGATTTACTTTCCAATTATCACTTAATTTGCTTCTGATAATTATGATAAATCTGACCAGAATATACTTTCCAATGAACAACTTGATTTCTTGACCAAAATACTCATGTTTGAGGATATTGAAAAATAGGTTTATGCAAAACAAAAATGGCATGATATTCTCTTACTTCTTCATCTGGCTTATGCCATAGCTGTTTTTCATGAATGATCTGCAAGAATTGTCGTTGCCACCATGAAACATCATTGAACCACTTAAGAAACTTTCAAGGTAGAGGATTTGAATGAATATCAGCTTTAAAATCTACAACATATATATAGTTAAGCATGTCTAATACAGGAATTTCTACAGCATGATTATACAGTGTCATAAGACATCATAAAAATCATAACTCTGCTGAATACTTTGGATGAGCAGGACAAAGGTGATAAACCAACATCCATGGGTATTCTAGATAGAATGTATTAACTTCTAGATCCATATCAAAATAATTATGGGTATGTTCAAAATAAATAGCAATGTGAGTTCTGGCAAATTCTTGAACTACTGCAGGAGTTATTGTAACATCCTAAAATTTTTGAAAATTTTTAATTTTTGAAAAATTTGATAAAATAAATTATAATATAAAAGGATAAATTAAATTAATGGTTTTAAATAAAAAATGAAGGGATTTTAAATGAAAAAGTGGAATATATATGTGATATATATGCAAAATATACATAACATATAAAAGTCAACACTTTTTAAAAGAAAATGGTATTTTGGTAATTAAATCATATAAATTTGAATTTAATAAAATAATTCAAAAATAAATTAATTTGAATGGAAGAGGAAAATTAGGACTTTTAATTTATTAAAAAAATAATTAAATATTAAATATTAAATTATTTTAATATATATATATGTGGTTAAAAAAAATGAAAGGAAAAGAAATATAAAAGTCTTCATCATCTTCTTCTTCTTCTTCAAGGACGTTTTCCATGGGAGCTTGAAGACCAAGGATTTTACTTCTTTCATACTCTATAAATGAAAGGAATTAACAAGTTTCAAGTGGATTTTTGGTAATTTCCACTAAAATTAGTAAGTTTTCATCTCTTTTTTTTTGAATTCCTTGAAAATTTGGATTATGTGAGAATTTAAATTTTTATGTAGTATGTTATAATTGTTCGAATTCATGTGTATGATGTTATTTAGGGTAGTTAACAATGATTCTAAGGTTAGATTGAAGAGATGATGGAGTTTGGTTAAAAATGGTGAAGAGAGAGAATTTAGGGTTATGGATTTTTGGGGTTTTGAAAACATGAACTTTAATTGTGCAAATTAGTTCTAAATGAGTTGTTTTGATTCATAAACAAGTATTTTAAAGTCAAATATTAGATTTGATGGTGTTGGGTTGGAGTTTGAGAATGGAAGTGGAGATTTAGGGTTTTGGAAAAGTGATTTTCCAAAGTGGTTGAATTGTGTGATTTTATTTGTTTAACCATGTTGTTAGTGTTAAAAGTGATGAATATAAGCTTGGAATGAGTAATGGATTGTATTATAATGGAAAATCTTCAATGGGGGAAGGTTATGCCATTTTTGAGATTGTGTATAAGAGTGTATTTTTATAATGCAAATGATTTAAATGTATTAAAATATATTTTTAATAATATAAATAAACTTAAAACACTAATTTAATTGAAGGAGAATGGAATTCTAATGTTGAAGTAAGGAAAGGCTAAATTTTTGAAAATTTGTAGGAGTGATGTGTAATTATGGTTTAATGTTGGAAATGTCATTAAATGTGATACTAAATGATTATTTGTTATCATATTTGGTTTAGGCATTGAGGGAGGTTGATTTGCTTCATCTAAGTGGTGAAGGACAAGTTAGAAAGATTGGATTGAAGGTTATTTTTAGCATCCTTTGAGTTGCTAGTGGAGGTATGTACAAACTTTGAATATATTGTTTATATTTGCATGATATTTGGGCTTAACACATTTTGGTTGGAAAATGTGTTAAGTTACTTGGTTCATTGATTGTGTATGAATAATATACTATGACATTTGTAATGTCATATATGTGCTAAATGCATTGTGAAAAGCCATTGATAATGGCTAATTTGTGTAATATGTGAAATATGCATATTATGTGAAAATACCCAAAGTAATTGGGTAATGTGTTGTGAATGCAAAAATGAATTGATATTGATAAAAATGAGATATGTGTAATAATGAAATGAATTGATATTGATAAAAATGAGAAAAGTGAGAAATATGAATAAATTGTGTGCCTGGTATGTTATTTAATTTTAAGAGTTCTAGGTTTGGTGGCATGCCTATGATTGCCTACGGGCTACACGCTGGAATGGTGAAAAGACTGGGTCGTAAGACAGGCCAGCTGATAAATATGATATTTTTGGGGTGAAAAGATTGGGTCGTAAGCCTCAAAAACTATAGCAGTCTAGCCAGGTTAAGGACCAAGATACTGGAGCCTAAAGGTCTAGCCGGGTTGAGGTCCAAGAGACCGGGGCTGTTACATTATCCATGGATATATTGCCTACGGGGCTAGACACATGGTGTCATTATGGACCAAAGCAGTAACTCTGAAATTTGAATAGCATATTAGATCCTTTTTGGTCTCATGCTTGTCTTTATTTTAATGTGAATTATGAATTATGATACAATTGAGTAATATAATGTTATGAGTTGTGATTATGAAATATTTGAAAAATATAAGAAAGTGGAATGATGTGACATCTATATGCATCGTGCATTGGCATTGAATTGAGTTTTATTGTCATTATCAAAGTTTGTACCACTAGGCTTCGGCTTAGCGCGATTGTTTCCATCGCGCAGGTGATAGGATAGACCCAGCTGAGCTAGAGAGTTCTTCTAGACCAGGTCAGGTCTAGACTTGTAGTTGAGTTTGTTGAGTTGCTATCGAGATCAGAAACACTGCCAGCAGCATGTATATATTTTTATGTTATTGTACATTTTTTAGTTTTATGCATAATATATTATGTTTTGGATTTTACATATTGTATACTATAAAGAATGTTTGGGCCAATATATTTGAAATGGGAGAGTAAGTGTATTTTAAATTATATATATCTATATGTATAAATGTTTGAGAAACTTGGTGAAATTGAGAAGTATGGTTGAGATGGTGATTTAAAATTATTTGGGAGTGTTTTCTTTTTGGAGGTTGTGTTTTGATAAATTTTAGAATGTCCAAATTACAGACAAAATTCTAGCGAATTTTTCCCAGAGATTTATATATATATTATTTATTTTGGGTTCTTATAACAAGTAAAGAATATTTATATTCTATTTAATTTTTATATATTTAGAATTTGAAATTTTAAATTGGAAATGTTTAAAAAAAATTTAGTAACCCAGTCTGTGACATTTTTATACCGTGTATGCGTATTTTACATATGCTGAAAATATGTATTGTATGTATATAGGGTATAAGCGTGTTACATTTGTTTTGGTATCAGAGCCTAGGTTTGAGGTTCTCGACCTAGGTGGGATGATAGAGAGAGAAAATGGGGGATTTGAAAAATAATTTTTATTGTAATACATGCATTGGCACTGGCAGTTTCTAATCTCTGATATAGTATTTTCTGCTTTGTTTGTAGATATAGGTAGTTATGGCGTCTCGGACACATCAGGCTGCTGAGGGTAGTGCAGAGAGTGTGGCTTCAGATGAGGGTAGAGATGGAGCTAGAGTTGTATCTGCTGGTGAGGCGTCTGTTTCTATGCCTGTGAGACTAGCAGCTGATGAGGTTATGCCTGGCTGGGTATGACATATGGTAGAGTTGTTGAGGCAGGCTCCAGTTTCGCAGCCTCCACAGTCACAGCCGCAGCCATAGTTGCTAGTGAGGCAGTATGATAAATTGAGAAAGTATGGGGCTGAGGACTTTGTTGGTACTACAGATCCTGCTGTAGCAGAGCAGTGGCTAGACTGGGTTCAGAGGATATTTATTTAGTTACAAGCTAGTCCAGAAGAGAAGTTTGATTATGCCAGATCTCTTCTGCAAAGAGATGCATATGATTGGTGGAAGACGGTTCCACATGCTCTGGATGATCCACCAATCCTGACCTATGATGACTTCCTGTGGAAATTTGAGCAGAAGTATACTCCAAGAGAGTATAAAGATGCAAAGAAGATAGAGTTCCTGAGTCTGAGATAGGATACCAGGACAATGACTGAGTATGAGATTGAGTTTATCCAGTTGAGTCACTATGCTGGTAGGATAATTTCTGACGAGTTTGACAGGTGCAGGAGGTTTAAGGAAGGACTGAGATCCTCTATCATGTGCATCATTGCAGGCTTTCGGTATCAAGATTTTTCCCAGTTAGTTTTTGCTTCCAGGAGTGTTGAGAGGGCACAGAGCCTTGCAGCAGTTGCCAGGGTTGAGGAGACCAGAGTTATGAGACCCCAGAGTGAGGCAGGGTCTTCATCAGTGAAAAGAGGCCGAGGTGGACATTTTCAGAGGTTTAGTAGGAGTCAGGGGCAGTTTGGCAGGTCAGTACAACAGCAGAGACAGAGACAGAGACCTGCAGGTTCAGTGGCTAGTGGTTCGACTCTAGTGGCTCAGAGACCTGCTACACCTACTTGCGTTCACTGTGGTAGAGTACACGGAGGTGTCTACTGGTGGAGAAGTGCTTCGAGAGTGTGTTTTAGATGTGGGTCGTCAGACCATTTTATTAGAAATTGTCCCGAGCCACCAGAGGTTAGGCAGGCAGATACTGCAGCTTCTCAACCTAGTGTCAAAGGGGGTCGTGGTGGCAGAGGTTTTAGTAGAGGTGGTCGACCTGTGTTTAGTTAGAGAGGAGGCTCTACATCCGGAGGTAGTAGGCCAGATGAGGCTAGGCTATCTCAGCGGGTTTATGTGATGCAGAGGCAGCCGGATGCTTCAGCGGTCATTGCGGGTATATTTTCTTTATTTGATATTTCAGTCCTTGCTCTATTAGATCCTGGATCTACGCATTCATACATAAGTGCATCTATCTTGCCTGTGTCTGAATTGCATTCTGAGTCCCTAGGATTTGATGTCTTGGTGACAAATCTTTTAGGGCATAGTGTTGTGGTAAGCAGGGTACACCGAGATAGTCCAGTTGTTATTCAGGATGAGGAGTTTCTCGGTGACCTTATTGAGATGCCTTTTAGGGAATATGATATGATTTTGGGCATTGATTGGTTATCCAAGCATGAGGCTATGGTAGACTGTCTGAAAAAAAGTGTTACTTTGAGAACATTTGATGGTAGGGATGTGATGGTATCTAGTGAGCAAAGGTATCTTTCGTCTATGTTTGTTTTAGCTTTTCAGCTGGGAGGATGGTTTGGAAGGGATGTGAGGCTTATCTTGCTCATGTTGTAGATACTAGAGTAGTGGGATCCCTGCTTGACTGGACTGCCTTTGACCCAGAAGAAGCATGATGCAATCTGGGTCATAGTTGATCGGATGACGAAGACAGCTCATTTTCTTCCAATTCTGATGGATTTTTCTCTTGAGAGGTTGGCTGAGCTGTATATTGATGAGATAGTCAGGTTGCATGGAGTTCCAGTTTCTTTGGTTTTGGATCGAGATCCCCGGTTTACTTCAAGGTTTTGGAAGATTTTGCATGATGTTCTGGGTTCTCGATTGTATTTTGGTACTGCTTTCCATCCTCAGACAGATGGACAGTCAGAGAGAGTGATACAGATTCTGAGGGATATGTTGAGGAGCTGTATCATTGATTTTACCGAGAATTGGGACAGATTTATGCCTGTTGCGCTCAAATTAACTCTACCACAAAGCGTCACTCGCAAGTATACGAGGTAGCTGTAGCAAGGGTGATCGTCCCAAGGTCGTCTCACAAGGAAGCTAAGGTGGCTAATTGATTATCAGATTATGAATAACAAATAAAGAAGAAAATTTAAATTGTTAACTAATGAAGAAGATTGATTGAAGTTTAAAACGAGTAAAAGTAAATTAAGCTAATTGTTTTGATTCACTTGATAGAAAAGTCTAGGGTTTGCACTTCTCTACTACTTATATGTATGAATGATTATTCCTCTTAACTAATTCAATTTCAAAGATTAAATCTCAAACAACTCAATTAATCGAGTCAAGGAAATAAGCTCTCGCATTCAAACCTCATTCAACTAATCTTGTTACAACTGAAATAATCTTTTTAATAGGTTATATCTCTAATTCACCTAAGTCCTTAATTTAATTGTTCCAGCATTAGACTTCATCTCTCAATCCATCATCTAATACCTAAAACACATAATTGGTGGCCAATCAATTATATATTAAAATATTTCATTCAATCAAGGCTAAAGAAATTATTAGCTAAGAGAATAACCAATTCATACAATCATAGCATATCCATACAAACCCTAGACTAGATCAAATTAGTTCATAATGCAATCAAACATATTCATCTCATTAATATTCAAAGAAATCAACTTAGACATGATAATGTTCATAAATACAATTTCAATGAAAATAAAGAGATAAAGTTCAAGAACAAAACTAAATTACAAACTCCTTGAAGCTTCTGAAGAATCTCTTATTCAAATCTTGCAAGAAGGATGTATCAATGGCTAGAAAAATCTAATCTAAGCTAGTTTAATCAAAGTGAAATCAAAATCAACGAAAATAATTGTTAAAACCCTAACTTTGCTCTCTGACGACTGACACCAGCTCTCAAACTCTCAACAGTCCCGAAACCCTAGCTTCTCTTTTTCTTTTATACGAATTCTCTGCTTTAAAATCCGCTGTGTGTTTGGTTCATGAGAGACACAGCCAAGTCAGGAGTGACTTGGCCGTGTTGGAGTGCATTGGAGGGACACGGCCAGTGACTTGGCCGTGTCCCTTGCTTGTGTTCGCTACTGCTTGCTTCTCTTCTTTTTCTTCTTTGATTGAGTGACACGGCCAAGTCAGAAGTGACTTGGCCGTGTTGGTCCTTTTTGGAGGGACACGGCCAGTGACTTGGCCGTGTCCCTTGCCTGTGTCTTCCACTGTGAGAGTTGCTTCTTCATGCTTTGGATTTAAGTGAGACACGTGTCTGGGCTTCATTGGAGGGACACGGCCACTGACTTGGCCGTGTCCCTTGAGTGTGTTCCTCTCTGTGCTTGATTTCCATCTTTAGCTTGGTATGGGACACGGCCAGTGTCTTGGCCGTGTCCTCTGCCTGTGTCAGCTACTGTCCATTTTTCCTTCAGTCTTGGTTCCTTGGCTTTTTAACGTAAAACAAAACTTCAAACAAACTTTAAACAAAAAGTAAATAAACAATAACCAACAAAACATAAACACCATACTAAAAACTAAATAAAAAACAACATAAACACTGAAATAAACTAAAACTACCAAAATTAATGAAAACACTAAACAAACCGATAAAAACTAACAAAATACCTAAATAAAACAATAATTATCATCATAAACAAGACACAAATCTATAACAAAAACTAATAAAACAACTACCCCACACTTAAAACTTTGCTTGTCCTCAAGTAAATTTACATGGCATAAATTAAAAACTCAAACAACCTTAACTATAATTCCAACATATAAGATGAAATCCTTCAAGACATCAGACATAAATAATTGCAATTTCCTTCAATCAAGATTTTCTTAACTCATTCATTAATCCAGACATACAAACCTTATCTCTCATCTAAGTGTTTCACTCGATTTCAAAAGTTAATCACTCAAACCACTCATGACTGCATACTACCATAAACTTGCTTAATTATCCAATCTCCCTCACTGATTTTCTCAAGAAATAATCTGAAGGTCTTTCTTTTGGATGTAATGGGGCTAAGGTAAAGGTGTGAGAAAAGACATTTAGGCTGGAGCATCAAGAAATGGAGTATCTAAATTAGACAATACTCTTGCTAAGAAATTCAGAACTCCCTCAAATGGCATACTCACAATCCATTAATACTTCACATACTTGCATACTTCAAGAAAAAATAAGAGTCAACATTCCTCCAATGCTAGAAAATATATGGATTTTGTATATATATATATATATCTCTCTTTTTCTATTTTTTATTTTTTTCTTTTTCTTTTTATTTTTATCATTTCTTTTTTTTAATATATATATACAAAATATAAACTTGCATGGAACATCTAGCTTAAAATGTAGAGGAAAAGAATAATCAACTCTTAATACAACGTGCAAAGTATGCATTCCAACCCCAAATAGCACTACCATTTTTTTTTTACTTGCTTACCCCACACTTTGAAATAAACCACCCTATTGTCATATCATAAAACTCCATTCCTTAATGCAGATATGATGATAATAAGAACATGTTAAGTTGAGAATTGTGTTGATCAAACAATAAAAAGGTCAAAGGCTCAACTTGGCTCACTAAGGAATTAAATATTAAGGGAGGTCTTTTTAAGCTAAAGGGCTAACCTAATTTGCCTTCATCATTTTAAAACTTGAGATTAAATTATAATGTGAGTTCAATTAGCATGCAAAAGCAAGCTCTAGAGATGCAAAATCATGAAGGTGCACACTTAAGAAAAGAAAATCAATCATTTAATCTATAAGGCTCAAAACTCACAAAGGTGGGTTCTCAAAGATTTATATGTCATGAACCGCAGAATGTGAAAATTGATCCTGAATGAATTCAAATGCTCATTTCTATGCTGATACTAAAGTCTCAACTATAATGCTAGAATCATAGAAAAGATCAATAAATTTTCAACAATTATACCATGCACAACACAATAAAACATACCAAGGCAACCAAAACAAAAATTAGAGAAAAGCTAAAAGATTACCCCACACTTTAGAATTTACATTGTCCTCAATGGAAAACAAGAATAATAAAGAGAAAGAATTAAGTACAACCTGTCTTCCATCGTCCCCTGGTGAGGCAAAACTCTATCTTTTATCACAAACACAAATGTTCAAAAACAAGATGCAAGAGAGCTTAGGGTTTCTATTTATTTAAACTAAACATAAAATCAAAATTGCAAAATATAAAATTATAACTATGAAAAAGAAATGCAAACCGATGGGTTGCCTCCCATTTAGCGCTTCTTTAATGTCATAAAGTTGGACATCATGCAAGGCTTAAAGATCATGGATCAAAGTGCTGTCAATGATCCTCACTTCCTGAAATCCTTCATTGTATAGTTTAACTCTATGTCTATTTGCTCTAAAAATCTTATTGGTTCGAGAGTTAAGCAATTCAATAGCACCAGAAGGACATACCTTAGTTACCTCGAAAGGACCACTCCATCGAGATTTGAGTTTACCTTGAAACAGACTGAGTCGAGAATTAAAAAGTAAAACTTTCATACCTGGACTCAATGTCTGTCGCACATTAAATCTGTCATGAATTGCCTTAGTGCGATTCTTGTAAACTCTCGAGCTCTCATATGCCTTCGGGTTAAAGCACCTTTGGGTCTCCCTCACTGATTTAGCCCCCTCTTCTAAAGTCAGTGTCAGCTCCAATTTATCTGGGGAGTCCGTCTGCAACACAACATCTGAAACAACTGCTTCAACACTATTAATTAAAGAACATTCCTCATATAAAGCAGTTGTAGGAATAGGAGAAGTGTTAAAAATAGAAAATTCAATAGTTTGCCCTAAGACAGTCATTGACAACTTACCATTTTTAACATCTATTAGGGTGTTGGTAGTAGCCATGAAAGGCCTACCCAGCAATATAGTGTGTGCTGATGGTGCAGGGTTACCTTCGTCCATGTCAAGAACAATAAAATCCACAGGTACTATTAACCCACCAACCTTAACTAACACATCTTCTATAACCCCTTTCGGGAATCTAAAAGACCTATCAGCTAATTGCAACACCATTTTTGTCGGTTTAAGTTCCCCTAATTCTAATTCTTTATAAACAGAATAAGGCATCAAATTAATACTAGCTCCTAGATCACACATGCCTTCAGTCCCCTTTCCATTCCCCACAGAAATTTGAATTATAAAGCTTCCAGGATCCTTTAGTTTGGGAGGTAGTTTATGCTGCAGAACAGCACTAGCTACCTCTGAAACTATCACCTTTTCATTCGTCTCATACCTCTTTTTCTTGGTGATCAGCTCTTTGAAGAACTTGGCATAAGCTGGTATGTTCTTTATTGCCTCAAGTAAGGGTAAGTTAATACTTACCTTAGACAGCATGTTGAAGATGTTAAAAAATTGCTTATCTGGTTTATCATCCTTCAACCTGCTGGGGAATGGTATAGGTGGCCGGTATGGATTGCTTACCTTATGTAGATCTGCTGTAGGGACTTCTCTACTGATCTTTCTCCAGCACCTTTGTTCTTTGGTTCTCCTTCCTCCTTGTTCTCTTGGTCACTTGCATTCACAGAATAATTTTCAACATTATTGTTAATTTCCTTACCACTTCTAAGAACAGTCGCTGAATGTGCCTGCTCAGGTTGACTTGGGAATTTTCCCTTTTGTTGAATCTGCATCTGTTGTGCAAGTTGTCCTACTTGAGTCTCCACCTTCTTAAAAGATGCTTCTAAGGAATCCAGCCTCTTGTTTGTTATCTCTTGATTCTTAGCACTGACCTGGATAAAAGCCTGTAAATTTTCCTCCAAACTCTCTATCTTAGACTTCCCTTGATTTGAGGATTGGCCCTGCTCTTGGTTCTGTCTTTGAAGAAAATGGAAAGGCTGCTGAGAATTATTTGTTGCCCAAGAAAAATTTGGGTGATTCTTCCAACTAGGGTTGTATGTATTTGAATAAGGTTCATTTCGGGTCCTCGGTTGAAATCCCCCCATGGCATTGACTTGCTCAGCTTCATTCCCATAAGACTCATATGTGGAGGGGCAAATGTTTGCTCCATGCCCAAGAGTTCCACAAATTCCACAAATTTCTTGAGCAGATAAAGAAATATTGTTCTTCATGTTCAGCATCTGCACTTGTCTTGTCAACTCAGCTATCTGATTTACCATTTCACTATTGGCCTCCAGTTGATTCACCCCTTTACTTCTTCCCCTTATACTTTTCTGTTGAGAATTAGCTCCCAACATCTCAAAGATATCATAGGTTTCAGCTGCTGTATTTTCTCCCATGGCTCCCCCAGCTGCATTATCAACAGTGTTCTGAAATTGCTGGGTGAGACCATCATAGAAAAATTGGTTCAGAAGTTGAAGTGGGTAGTGATGATGTGGACACTGGATCAATAGCATCTTAAATCTGTCCCAAGCCTCATGAAATGGCTCTCCTTCAAATTGAGAGAATGTAGCAATCTTCCCTCTCAATTCAGCTGTCTTTTGATGTGAGTAGAACTTGCCCATGAATTTATTATAAACTTGCTCCCAAGTTGTCAGTGAATTTTCAGGCAACATCATGAGCCAGCTTTTTGCCCTATCCTTCAAAGTATATGGAAAACACCTCATCCTCAACTGATCCTCTGTTAATCCTCCCAATGGAAAAGTGTTGAGGGTGGAGTAGAAATCCCTAATAAAGTTCAAAGGATCTTCATTTGGAACTCCATAGAATGATGGCAGCATGTTGTAGTGAATGTTCTTCAACTCATAATTTCTTGCTGCATCTGTCAGTCTTATGCAAGAAGTGGAAGTTCCAATGACAGGTCTAGCAAAGTCTCTCATCGTTCTTTGCCTTTCTTCAGCCATTTTAACAGATTGTGCAGATTCCGACTCAAAATCAGAAGTGTCCTCCTCTGTAGTATCAAATCCTGTGTACAACTCAAACTCTTCCCTGCTCCTTTTCACTCTCTAAATTTCTGGAATGAATGGATATAGCTCTCCTTCGAGTGATCTCCTGCCTTGCATAAACAGAAATTTCTAGAAAAAAGAAATTATTAAAACAAAAGACAAAATAAAATAAAAAATAAATAATGAAAAATAATTTAAAATATTTTTGCCTAATAAACAATTTCGCCAATTAGCCTCCCCAGCAACGGCACCAAAATCTTGTTGCGCTCAAATTAACTCTACCATAAAGCGTCACTCGCAAGTATACGAGATAACTGTAGCAAGGGTGATCGCCCCAAGGTCGTCTCACAAGGAAGCTAAGGTGGCTAATTGATTATCAGATTATGAATAACAAATAAAGAAGAAATTTTAAATTGTTAACTAATGAAGAAGATTGATTGAAGTTTAAAACGAGTAAAAGTAAATTAAGCTGATTGTTTTGATTCACTTGATAAAAAAGTCTAGGGTTTGCACTTCTCTACTACTTATATGTATGAATGGTTATTCCTCTTAACTAATTCAATTTCAAAGATTAAATCTCAAACAACTCAATTAATCGAGTCAAGGAAATAAGCTCTCGCATTCAAACTGTAACACCCCGATACCCTATATAAGTACTATACATATACCTAGTATACATACAGTAAGTATATAAAGTATAAGGATGCCACTTGTCATTACATTTTTAAAACCTGTAACAAAGTTCAAACCATAATACGTTACTTTAAATAACATTTACAAAATCATTATCTTTATCAAAACTTCTTTTATACATATAAATATTCTCTCGTCAGAAATACATTATAATTAAAAGTTATACATGTATGCATTACCCTCTAGTTGGTCTCGACAACTCTTACTCTTCTCGTGGCATAACGAAAGACTTCACATCTTCCACCTAGTCACCTGCGCGATTACACGTCCGCGCTAAGCCCGAGAGCTTAGTAGTACAAATATAAAATATAAACATACATTATAAAAATATTAACATATGATGATATATCAATTCCATGTACCATTAGTTTCCTATCATGATTTTCCTTTTGAATTGCACCTTTCATATATCTCAATTCATTTCATATATGATATACATATATACATATCATTATCAGCAACCATAATCCATCATCAATCCTCACAATTAATATATCAATACACATATTGCACTTCACACTTCATAACATTACTTTATTCACAATTCACCGATCATAAATCACATTTCCAACAGAGGCAATCATATATCTCATTTATTCATTTATTTCAACATTTGTATATCACATTGTCAACAAAGACAGACTCGGGCCCAACAGACACTAATATGCTATTCGACTTTCAGAGTTAATGTTTTGGTTTAATTATCACATTATCATTATCATTATCCCAACTAGGCTTCAAGGATTTAGGTTCAACCAAGCTTCAAGGGGAACAAAGCATGCTAAGTATCAACCCAACTTGGCTTCAAGAACCAATCCAACCTATCTTCAAGGGTTGTAACATCTCAATTAGGCTTCAAGGACTTAGCCAACCTAACTTCAAGAGATTGTTACTAATATTAGGCATGCCACCAACAACAAACTCTGAAAATGGAATAACACATTAGCCACACAATTCATTTATTATTTCATTATCCATTCCATTCTCAATTGAATCATCATCTAGGCAAACATGCCTCAATTATCACAATTGTATCATCATAGCCAATCACAATGGCTTCACATCACATTTGAATCATCATAGCCAATCACAATGGCTTCACAACTCTATTAAATCATCATAGCCAATCACAATGACTTCATAACCCATTTGATTCATCATTATAATATACAACATCAATTACATTAACTAAACAACATACCATTATTCAATCATATCATCTAGGCATGTTTCAATCATATCATTCACATCATTATAACTCAAAACATTAGTTCTACATTTCTTTATGTCTCAATTACCATTATGGTAATTCATCATAAGAAATTGCATTGCACATACCTTTTTGAATGATCCACATCTCTTCCACACTATACAAGTCATAATATTAGTCACATTATTCATATAACACATTATCATTCACAAGATTCACAATGCATAACATAACATTGTTCATTTAGAATCATATGCATCATTGATACCACATTTCAACATATATTATTATTGAAATGTACATAATCAAACACATTAAACATCCATTAAAATGATCATCATTGATATATATACACATATATAATTCACCTTATTCTTAAATTTAGAATCCTCAATACACATTTGTTTAGGTCATCTTTACTTTAAGTATGTTCAAAGTGTAAATACAAAAAGACCTTGGAAGGATTCAACAATGTGAGAAAAACAAGAAACAAATCACAGTAAGGGACACCCTCAAGGGACACGGCCAAGCTTGTGGCCGTGTCTCTCAACCAAAAGCAACAGAAGCAGACATGGGCAAGGGACACGGCCGTGTCTCCTCCAAAAATCACCCAACACGGCCAAAATTTCATAGACTTGGCCGTGTCTCTCAAAATTTCTTTAGTTTGGCCGTCTCTCCCTTGATTTGGCCGTGTCTCTCATGAATGAAACCCTAAACATAACCAAAACTCCTTTGATTGAATTAACAACACCTTATACACAACACAACCTCATTCAAATGAATGTAATCAATGTTATTAACACATATTCATCACAATATTCACATTAACACTACACTAACCATACATTCAATCAATTACCACATCAAACCCTAAAACCAACATCAATCTTCTTCTTTCAATAGCAACATCTACTTAACTTACCATTTTCAAACAAAACCAACACCAATTTAACCTTTTTAACTCACAATCAATTCCAATACTCATAAACACATATCAAACACACCAAATCATAATGTTAACAAATCACAACTCATTTCAAACACAACTTCAAAAATAACAAAGGAAAACAAGAGAGTACTTACCTCAATTGAAGAAATTTCACAAATCTCCAACTTCATCCTTTGATTCTTCCTTCAATTTGATGTTAGAAATCAAAACACCTCACTTGCTCTTCCTTTCCCTTTGGTAGCCGGCCACACCAAACAAAGAAGAGAAAATGAAGACAAATCCAACTTTTCTTCTTCTTTAAATATCCACCAAGCAATTTTAACAAGGCAATTACCTAAATGCCCTCATCCATTTAACTTAACTTTTGTCACTTATATGCCCATTTAAGTAATTTCACATACCACAAATAAATATCCTCTTGCATTGACCATCCATTTTGACTAATGTATATGTTATATAATTACCATATACCCAACATATACACTTTCTCTCTACACATTCCTTTCCTTTTTAAACAATACATAAACATTCTCTTTTCAATTTCTTTTCTTATCAACATAACATATACACATAATTCAAACAAACAACAATTATATCCAAACTTCTTGGGCAAACATTGGGATATTACACAAACCTCATTCAACTAATCTTGTTACAACTGAAATAATCTTTTTAATAGGTTATATCTCTAATTCACCTAAGTCCTTAATTGAATTGTTCCAGCATTAGACTTCATCTCTCAATCCATCATCTAATACCTAAAACACATAATTGGTGGCCAATCAATTATATATTAAAATATTTCATTCAATCAAGGCTAAAGAAATTATTAGCTAAGAGAATAACCAATTCATACAATCATAGCAGATCCATACAAACCCTAGACTAGATCAAATTAATTCATAATGCAATCAAACATATTCATCTCATTAATATTCAAAGAAATCAACTTAGACATGATAATGTTCATAAATACAATTTCAATGAAAATAAAGAGATAAAGTTCAAGAACAAAACCAAATTACAAACTCCTTGAAGCTTCTGAAGAATCTCTTGTTCAAATCTTGCAAGAAGGATGTATCAATGGCTAGAACAATCTAATCTAAGCTAGTTTAATCCAAAGTGAAATCAAAATCAAAGAAAACAATTGTTAAAACCCTAACTTTGCTCTCTGACAACTGACACCAGCTCTCAAACTCTCAACAGTCCCGAAACCCTAGCTTCTCTTTTTCTTTTATACGAATTCTCTGCTTTAAAATCCGCTGCGTGTTTGGTTCATGAGGGACACGGCCAAGTCAGGAGTGACTTGGCCGTGTTGGAGTGCATTGGAGGGACACGGCCAGTGACTTGGCCGTGTCCCTTGCTTGTGTTCTCTACTGCTTGCTTCTCTTCTTTTTCTTCTTTGATTGAGTGACACGGCCAAGTCAGAAGTGACTTGGCCGTGTTGGTCCTTTTTGGAGGGACACGGCCAGTGACTTGGCCGTGTCCCTTGCCTGTGTCTTCCACTGTGAGAGTTGCTTCTTCATGCTTTGGATTTAAGTGAGACACGTGTCTGGGCTTCATTGGAGGGACACGGCCACTGACTTGGCCGTGTCCCTTGAGTGTGTTCCTCTCTGTGCTTGATTTCCATCTTTAGCTTGGTATGGGACACGGCCAGTGTCTTGGCCGTGTCCTCTGCCTGTGTCAGCTACTGTCCATTTTTCCTTCAGTCTTGGTTCCTTGGCTTTTTAACCTAAAACAAAACTTTAAACAAAAGTAAATAAACAATAACCAACAAAACATAAGCACCATACTAAAAACTAAATCAAAAACAACATAAACACTGAAATAAACTAAAACTACCAAAATTAATGAAAACACTAAACAAACCGATAAAAACTAACAAAATACCTAAATAAAACAATAATTATCATCATAAACAAGACACAAATCTATAACAAAAACTAATAAAACAATGCCATTAATTGAGTTTGCTTATAACAACAGTCATCAATCCAGTATTGGGATGACTCCTTATGAGGCTTTATATGACAGGAGATGCATGACACCTTTGTGTTGGGATGAAGTTGGAGAAGGTAAACTGGTTGGTCTCGATTTGAATAAGGAAACAGAGGAGAAAGCGAAGGTGATTCGGGGTTGTTTGAAAGCAGCTACAGACCAACAGAAATTCCATTCATATTTAAAGAGAAGAGACATAGAGTTTAGTGTAGGAGATAAAGTGTTTCTGAAGGTGTCTCCATGGAAGAAGATTTTGAGATTTGGTCGCAAAGGGAAGTTAAGTCCTCGTTTCATAGGACCATATGAGGTGTTGGAGAGAGTTGGTCCAATGACTTATAGACTGGCTTTGCCGCTTGAGTTGGATCGAATACATAATATTTTTCATGTCTCGATGCTTCGGAGATACAGGTCTGAAGCATTAGGAATACAAAAATCTATTTTGGGCCTATCTTCAGGCTTAATACCCAATTGCAAAAAACCTGCTTTCAAATCAAATTTTAAAAATATTTTTTTCGCCTTTAGATGAACCACGAGTGTAGAGATCTTAGGCAAAGGAAATTTGTCATCTGCAAGAAATAAATTTTGAGGTTTGTAATTGATAACAAGTCTTTTTTTTCCTCTAAGAACTTCTGAATGTTTCTCTACATAGAATGCTTGATAAGCCCAATTGGACTTGGTAGGTTTAATCAATCCTTATTGTAATAAGGATTCACATTCTTTTCTGACAAAGGCAAGATCTGAAGGAGACATTATGGGTGGGGATTTTTGCCCCCACTCCCATGTAGAATGGTTCTTGCGACTTCAGCACTGTTAGGCTCAGAGCCTTAGAGAATATGCGCCTAAGTCTGGAGAAAATGGAGTCGCCACTCGGACGGGCTGAAAAAATAGAAAGGGGTGAATAACTCAATTTCTAAGAAATTCCTAACCCCTTATTGAGTTCAGAAAGTTGGATATGCATGAAAAATGTGAGAATGACCCAGCACCCCACAATGTCTAGTTCATTAGAACCGGCCTCCTTTTTATGTCTAAATATTATTAAATTCTTAGCTTATTATAGCATTATTCATACTGCATGCAATCCTGAAAATAGGTATTCACTTTATTCAAATCATAACAAGTTTAAACAAAATAAATGGGCACCCATACTAGATGAAAACATTCCCTTACAATGTCCAACGTTAAAAATAAAATAAAATAGGATACCTACCACTTGGTGAAAATGTACCCTTTACATTAATCCAAAATTTAAGATAAATTAAATTATATTAGAACTTAATTAATGAGATACTCACAATGTGAAAACATACCTCTTACATAATGAAAATTAAAATAATAAATTTTAAAATAGTTAATGAAATGAATTAAACCATTCAAATATTTATTATAATAAAAACAAATTATCCATCATAAAACATTAATAAATCACTCATTATAAGTATGTATTAACAAGTTAAATAATTAAATCTACACTTAAAAATTATATTAAACAATTGATATAAAAACTAGGGTTTTAGAAAACAAAGTTAGGGTTTTAAGATTTTTTAGAAAATAAAGTTGAAGTTTTGAGGAAAATAGAATTAGGGTTTAGAAAATAATAATGGGGGATTGAATTAGGGTTTCTAGGATTAGGAAAATAATTTAGGGTTTTGAATATTGAATTAGGGTTTGGTAACTTTGGAAAATAATTTACTACTAAGCTACAGGATATTGAATTAGGGCTTATGGGATTAGGATTTTAGGTGATTAATGTAAAAGTTGTTAATTAAATGAACTGAGTTAGGAAAACATACCTATATTTGAAGGCTCCACCAAATTGATGTATTGATCCAAGCTATCATTTTCTGTCTACCTAGAACAACTGATCCTTGGTTAGAGATCCCGTGATCTGAAGATCAGCTACTGCCACTTTACTTTACTTTTTGTTTGCTTGCTAGGATTTCAAGTTTTTTTTTTTTTGCTTACTATTCTCTTTTAATTTTTGCTTATCCATGTTTCTACTTTCGTTTTAATAATTGTTGCCTGCCTCCGTTGCTTTTCTATTGATTAAGATGTTGCTCTCTTCCCCCCTTTGTCTGTTTTTTTAATTGTTTGTTTATAGACCAATGACCCTTTAATCTCCAAACCCTAATCTGCTACTTATCTGAAGATTAAAATGAGTCCATCTTAATAGAGGAATCCTAATCTGTCCCGAAATCATAATTAAAGCCAAATCAATGTATTAAGGCTTTAATTTTGGCTTTAATTCGCCATGTCCAATTGTCCGTGGTGACCCAAATTCGCCATGGACAAAGGTCCACGATGAATTGGACTTCTAATTCACCATGGACCTTTGTCCATGTGAATTGGAGTCCCAATTCACCGTGGACTTTTTAACCTTTATGGGTAAATAAGGCTTGGTCAGACTTGTATGGGCTTTTGAAATTAAACCAACCTTGAATTGGGCTTCTAAATTTGGACCGGACTAAGTTTAATCTTCTTGAATCTATTTGGTCTTTTAATTATATTTAAATTTAATCTGGGCTAAAATTAAGGGTCTATAGTTTGCCCCCTGCATAAACAATCTGAGACTTTAGTAGAAGAGAGTGAAAAGCAACATGACATTGAGCTGATATTGGGTAAAGATGGGTTCTCAATCCGAGGTTGATTGGATTCTGGACTCGAGACTGGATTAGTTAGATTCTAGAACCCAAACTCAATCAGTTGGGTTTTAGACTCGATATTGGATTGATTTGGGCTCTAAACCCGAGATTGGTTTGGTTTTGAACCTGGGAATGATTTGGATTTTGATCAAAGACTGGATTGGATTCTGGACCCGAGACTTGATCTGATTTGGGTGACATTTTGTCAGGTGAGAGTTCCGGCTATCTTCTACCCAATGAATTTTATCTCTTCTAGCTGATTGATTTTCTATTATGACCTTCTTCTAGCCACTTGCTCAATTATTCAATGGATCAACTTTAGCTCTTCTAGATGGACTGACCTTCTGCATCTAAAAATTTTAGATTTCTTCTAGCCGATTATTCAATTCTTCACTGAATTCTGCTGACATTCTATTATTTGAGAATATTATCTTTCTTCTAGCCGGTTGTTCCATTCTTCAATGGATTATGGGTCTTCACCCTCAAAATGAATCTTCATCCTTGGACCTCGGGTCTTCACCCTTCAAAATGGATCTTCATCCCTGGACATTGGGTCTTCACCCTTCAAAATGGATCTTCATCCTTTGGACATCGGGTCTTCACCCTTCAAAATGGATCTTCATCCTTAGAAATTAGGTCTTCACCCTTCAAAATGGATCTTCATCCTTTGGACATCTAGTATTAACCCTTCAAAATGGATCTTCATCCTTGGACAGCGGATCTTCATCCTTCAAAATGGATCTTCATCCTTAGATATCGGGTCTTCATCCTTCAAAATGGATCTTCATCCTTAGACATCGGGTCTTCACCCTTCAAAATGGATCTTCATCCTTGGACATCGGATCTTCACCCTTCAAAATGGATCTTCATCCTTGAAAATTGTGTCTTCACCCTTCAAAATGGATCTTCATCCTTGAAAATTGTGTCTTCACCCTTCAAAATGGATCTTCATTAGACATCTGGTATTCACCCTTCAAAATGGATCTTCATCCTTAGACATCGGGTATTCACCCTTCGAAATGGATCTTCATCCTTGAACATCGGGTCTTCACCCTTCAAAATGGATCTTTATCCTTAAAAATCGGGTCTTCACCCTTCAAAATGAATCTTCATCCTTGAAAATCGGGTCTTCACCCTTCAAAATAGATCTTCATCCTTTGGAGATTTGTCCTATATTGGCTTCAGCTCTTCTAGTTGGACTGATCTTTTATCTTTTGGATATTTATTCTTTTGAGAGTTCTAATTTTCTTCTTGTTCCATTCTTAAATGATCTTTTACAAAAAAAATTTAGCTATTTTTTAGCTAGTCCTCATATCCTCTCATTGCCTCCTGCGTGGCAAAATATTGAAAGTAAGTCTAAAAATATTTTGTACACGCATAAACTTAAAAATTGAAAAGAGGAAGTTTTGCCCCCGTGTAGGCTCAAACCAATAATTTTTTTTATGCATGCTCTGATTGATGTTTGTGTATTTTCTAGTTCCTTATACAAGAATGCACCTCCATTTTTGTAAAGTGACTGGATCTTCCTCAAGCAATGGACCTTCCGTGCCCCCTGATTCCATATCTGCTTCTCATTATTTACTTCATAGAGTATTTGTTGTTTACTTTGACAAATGATAGGCAATACAATACAAGAAAATCTATTATGATATGCTCATGTATGCATGATATGCATGAATAATACTTGTAGTGATTTCATTGACTCACAGACTGAGGCGATCAGCTGAAGTGCTCCATTGATTCATTCCAGATGCTTATTTAGATCTTGTATTGGAACAACAGAAGTCTTCACATTTATGGCTTTTATTTTCCAAGATGAAATTATGAGTAGTGGGGGCCCCAACAGGATAGTCAGAGATACACTCATTTCAAACTATAATTTAGCACGTCAATTGGTAGCTTCCTCATAACCTTGCCAATAATCATTTATTTTGCCCAATGTGTCCTTCGAGATTCGACTATGCAACGTACTTTCCGTAACTTGAAGGTTTATGCAACAAGAAAATATTTTTTTTATTTTTTTATTTTTTTATTTTTTTATTTTTTTATTTTTTTATTTTTTTATTTTTTTATTTTATTTTGGCTTTGTTAAATCAGTGTCATTGTACCTCAGGACTCAACTTTTCAAATTAACACATGTATAACATGACAATCCTAGTTACCATACTAAACTCGAGAATCATTTTTATTTGAGCAAGAACTGTTGCACTTCAGATAGGCACATACATATTACTTGGCCAAAGGTCTCATTGATTTTAAATATTGTCTATCTTATATGCATGCTTATCCAAACTATCTCCACTAATGACTCTACCTACCAAGAGTTATCAAAAAGTCTTTAATAAGCTTGAAATGGGGTCTATAAGGAACACAGGTTAAATAAAAGTCATCGTTTAGCTGGGACTGATGTGACACTGCTGATAAATCTTCACACTATATTCTTTTGTTGGAGCCATAGGTAGCTAAGAGCAATCTTGTTAGACTTCTATTTCCTTCTATCTCCTTGAAAAAAATATAGAACTGATTAAGACAAACTCAGGACCTATTTTTTTTGCTATTTCTCTTTTTTTTTCTATATTTTTCCTTTTTTGTTTATTGTTGTTGTTGTTGGGTCTTAGCTCCAAAAGAATTATCTTGCTCACACTATTCTATACTTCTGACTATGGATGAGTGGAATACAGTGAGTCTACTTCAGTGAGGATAAATACTTTGTTGTTCTGACTTTATCTCAATGATGAAAGAGACTAGAGATATTAAATCTCGTTCAGGTAATCTTTAACTATCCTTGTGGTCTTGACTATGCATCTTTTCCTTGATCTTTTTTCCCTTTTATTCCTTAGTGATCACAAGACTTGTCAAAAGTATAACAACAGCTCAGGGTAGGTCATTGGGTTTGCAAGCCAATGAAAAGTAAGCTAAAATTTTATGAAGGCTCAAAGGGATAACTAGGGATTGATATTTAATTGGGTGGATACTAGTTGTTGGCTCACAAAACAATGCCTAGATCATCACTTTCTCAAATAAGCAAAGTTCAATTTTGCCTTGAAAGTTTGTCAAAGCATGTTTTAAGACTAACTAGAATCTAGACACTCATAATTATGTAGGAGCCCTTTCTAAGTAAGCATACACAGCTCAATGTTATAGAACAAGTTCCTCACCTAGTAAAGTCATTCAAATCATGATGTATAGATACACTAATTTATGAACATCAAGATAGATTTGTCATTGGTTGAGCACCAAAATGAACAAAGACCAAAATAAATTAAATATAAGTAATTTATTCAAATAAACATAATTATTACAGAAAACACCAAAGAAATAAAATGAAACAAAAACTAAATAAGCTAAAGGAAGTTTTATTGAGTTGAAGTCAAAGATGCTTCATTTATTCGAACGTATCAAGGGCAATGGTCATCACCTCCTCATCAGTAGTTCCTTCATCTAGGTCTTGAAAAATTGATAAGATAGAACTTTCCTTTAATCCTCTATCTATCATGAAGGTTGTTGACGATGCCATTCTATTGAACCTAGGCAAAGGATTATCCTTTGTGTTGGGCTTATTAGGTTCAGATAGCTTACCACTGTTGATCAGATCTTGGATCTCATGCTTCAATTGGGTGTAATTATCTGTCTCATGTCCTTGACTTTGATGAAATTGATAAAAAGCCTTGGTATCAAAGTTTGGTGGTAAAGGATTCGGCAAGGGTCGAGGACCCAATGGCTATAACAACCCTTTCTTTTGCAACTTGTTAAAAACCCAAGACAGGGATTTTCTCAATTTTGAAAACTATCTTCTATTCCCTTAACTAGTTACATTAACATCAACTTTCTTATGTGTACTTTGATTGCCAGACTGATAATTTTATTTTGCAGAAAAATGATTCTTCTCTCTTTTCCACTTTTTATTTGTAAGCCAGCTTGGAGAAGATCTTTGAAATCCCTTATAAGGGTGTGAGACAGCCTTTCATGGAGGTTAGGTAGCCCACTCTCACAATCATCGTAATCTGGTCGGATTCATTTGACCTCTTTTTGAGAAGTGCAGCCTTATTTCTCCATCTCTTCACATAACCGATAAAACTTTCATTTTGTTTTTTCCTGATGGTCTCTACCTCCATCAAAGTCACTTCCAATTCAGCATTATACACATACTGCTGGATGAAGTCCTTATACAATATATCCTAATCTTTTTAGGTACTTTTCTCTAAGGTGTTGAACCAGTTTTGTACAATAGGATCCAATGAGAACATGAAATACCTTAGAGTTTGAGCCTTGATAGCTCTAGCATATTGCATAGCAGTGATGTACTGCTTAACATGCAAGTGAGGATTTTTTTGTACCATTGTACCAAGCGAAAGAAGGTATCTTGAACTTATAAGGGACCTCCTCATTTTGTTCGAATAGCTTGTCTATTTTTGACATCTCATCAGCTTTCAGCTTCTTTTCAAATTTCTTCTCTAAATCAGAAATTATCTTCTCCACATCAGATGTATCAGTCTTTTCCATAGTTGCTCTTTCCACAACCTTTGGCTCTTTCTTCTTATCTTGAGGATCTTGGAAGTATTGAGCACAATCATCATCATCATCAACAACCACTTTATCATCATTAAAGGCTACTTCGCCAACCTTAGCCTTTCCTTTGTCCTTTGGCTTCTTAGTGCTGGCAGATGCCTCAGCAATGCTCCCTAAAAGCGCAAGCAATTGGCTCTACATAGTCTCAGCCAGGACCTTCTTCAGTTCTTCTATCTTGACATTAAGGGTGTCGTCCACTATCCTTTGAATCTGTTCAGGATCCATTGCTCTTGGTGAGAAGATAATTGAGTTGTTGCTGGATTCTACGTCACTGGCATTGGTTAGATTGTCGTATGCTCTTGAACTGCTGTACTCTATGTCTGTGAGCTAGAAAAGACATGTTATGCAATACGTGTATGTATGTATGCATGTATGTACAAGCAAACAAAGATAATTAGGATGTTGCTTCCAACCTTATAACTTTCACACACGAATGACGAGTCTCTTTTTCTAGGTATATGGTTGACAAAATACCAACATGGGATATCTTATTTTTGCAAAAATTCCCTCGAACGATTTTAACCAATAGTTATATTTTCAAGTTTAGAAGTCAGTCCATGATAATTCTCATTAATTAGGCTTTAATCCATTGAATCAACTAAAAAATAGTTTTTATGCTATATTGGATTAAAACAAAATTAATAGGTTTATTATAAATAGATTTTTCATTTGAAAAAATAACTAATGATCCATACCAAAAACAAGCCCATGATTAATGATTCTTGGTATAAATTAGGCCCACAATTAATTTTTGGTATTCCATAATTGACCTAAATAATTTGTAAGCTCTTTTTAAGAAAAAAGTTTATGATTTTTGAAGTAAAAAAATAATTTTGTTTCAAAGCCTTTGGGCTTTTAAGTTTGGGTCATAAGGTGGAAGAAGATTTTTTGACCCATTTTGAAAAGGTTTCATGTCCAAAGACCTTCTTGAAAATTTTGAAAATAGTTTTGGTCTTTTGGAAAAGAAAAATTATTTTGAACTTACAACATAGGTAGGTCATATTAGAAAAAGAGCAAACTAAATAAGTCATTGTTCAAACCAAGATATATCAATCATAGTCTAACAACAAGCATTTGGGTAAAAACCTAAGGAAAGTAACTAGGCCAATTACATGAGCTTTAAATTTTGGGTTGAAAAGCTTTAGGCTCCCATAGCAAGTATATACCAAAAGGTACAAGGATATAAGTGGTTATGTCATGCTCGATCTCCATACCTTGAGTGAAAGTATGGTATCCCTCACATAACACAACACGGGTTACACGGGCATCCTAACTCATACACAATGCAATCTAAATGATGCAATGGACAATATTATAATAAGAAAGAATAAAATAATATAAAGATTAATGGAATCAACTTATCTTATCCCCAATGGAGTCACCACTATGAGCAAAAATTTTCACCCCCACTCCCATATGGAATGTTTCTTACGACTTCGGCACTATTAGTCTCACGGCCTTAGAGAACAGGGGGCCTAAGCCCAGAAAAAATGGAGGCGCCACCTGAACAAGCCAAAAAAATAGAAAGGGGTGGATAACTCGATTCCTAAGGAATCCCCAATCCTTTATTGGGTTTATAAAGTTGGATACGCATGGAAAAGATAAGAATGGCCCAGCACCCCCACAACACCCGATTCATTGGAATCGGTCTAATTTTTAGGTCTAAATATTATTAAATTAAATTCTTAACTTATTATAGCATCATCCATACTACATGCATTCATAAAAATAGGTAATCACTTTTTTAAAATCATAATAAGTTTAAACAAAATAAATGAACACCCATACTAGATAGAGACATGCTCTTACAATGTCCAACGACCAAAACAAAATAAAATATAACATCCACCACTTGGTGAAAATGTGCCCTTTATATTTATCCAAAATCTAAGATAAATTATATTAGAACTTAATTAATGAGGTACTTACAATGTGGAAACATACCTCTTAAATAATGAAAACTAAAATAATCAATATTAAAATATTTAATGAAATGAATTAAACCATTTAAATATTTATGATAATAAAAATAAATCATCCATCATAAAATATCAATAAATCACTCATTATAAGTATGTATTAACAAGTTAAGTAATTAAATCTACACTTAAATATTATATTAAACAATAGATATACAAACTAGGGCTTTAAAAAATAAAGTTAGGGTTTTAAGATTTTTTAGAAAATAAGGTTAAAGTTTTGAGGAAAATAGAATTAGGGTTTAGAAAATAATACTAGGGCATTGAATTAGGATTTCTAGGATTAGGAAAATAATTTAGGGTTTTGAATATTGAATTAGGGTTCTGTAACTTTGGAAAATAATTTACTACTAAGCTACAGGATATTAAATTAGGGTTTCTGAGATTAGGATTTTAGGTGATTAATGTAAAAGTTGTTAATTAAATGAACTGAGTTAGGAAAACATACCTACGTTTGAAGGCTCCACTAAATTGATGTGTTGATCCAAGCTACCATTTTTTGTCTACCTAGAGCAATTGATTCTTGGTTGGAGATCCTGTAATCCGAAGATCAGCTACTGCGAATTTACTTTTCTTTTTGTTTTCAAATTGTTTTCTTCCTTGCTTGCTAGGGTTTCCAGCTTCTTTTTCTTACTTACTATTCTCTTTTAATTTTTTGCTTATTCATGTTTCTGCTTTTGTTTTAATAATTGTTGCTTGCCTCCGTTGCTTTTATGTTGATCAAAATGTTGCTCTCTTCCCCCCCTCTGTCTATTTTTTAATTGTCTATTTATAGGCTAATGACCCTCTAGTTGCCAAACCCTAATCTGCTACTTATCCGAAGATTAAAATGAGTCCATCATAATTAAAGAATCCTAATCTATCCCAAAATCATAATTAAAGCCAAATCAATATATTAAAGCTTTAATTCGCCGTGTCCAATGGTTCGAGGAGACCCAAATTCACCGTGGACAAAGGTTCATAGCGAATTGGACTTCCAATTCACCATGGACCTTTATCCATAGCGAATTTCCAATTCGCCATGGTCCAACACTTTTTGACCTTTATGGATAAACCGGGCTTGGTCGGACCTGTTTGGACTTTTGGAATTAAACCAACCTTGAATTGGGCTTCTAAATTTCGACCGGACTAGATTTAATCTTCTTGAATCTATTTTGGCCTTTTAATTAGATTTAAATTTAATTTGGGCTAAAATTAAGGGTCTACAGACATTCTAGGATGGAAAGCCTTTGTAGAATTTATATCTTCATTCTTTTTGAAAGGAAGAGAAATGAAGAATTCTGTATTTTTCCATAAAGGTTGTGGATGGTAAAAATCAGCATAAGCTGGGAGCAATGAAATTTTTATATCTTCAAAGTCTGTTAGAACTTATGACAGAGAAAAGATTTTGGTATATTATTGTAAGCTTTAAAAAAAATTATGACAAATTCCAGTAGGAAGAATTTAAAGATTTTGAGCTTGTTGATAAATATCAAAACCTATCAATAGGTCTTTGTCTGGAAGAGATGAATCAAGAACATGATTCCAAATAATACAGTCTGGAAAGAACTGTATTCCAATTTTTTTCTTGGTGATCAAATGTGTAGAAAACACATTTCAATTAGCTGCTCTAAAATGTTCAACATGAGACTTCTAATAATCATATGGTAACACAACAAGATTCATCATGGATTTTTAAGCTCTAGTATCCATGAAACCTATAAGTGGAATAGCTCTGTCATACTTAGATGGAAGGATGAAAATCTAGACTAATGGAGTCAGCATTGAGTGATTAACAGAATAAGCAGAGGATAATTGCTGTTGGAGATGATAAATAGCAAAATTATCACCTTGTTCAGAATCAACAGTGCTAGATTCTGAATAGGAATCATCATCATCAATATGGAGTGTCATAATCGTCTCTTGATCTACTTCACTCTGTTCTGAGAGAATAGATTCAATCTCTACATTGTCAGGAAGATAAATTGAAGCTTGATTGATTTGTTGAATCAACTTTGCAGTTTTTATAGGCTTCTTAGGATAATTTTTTACAAAATGTCCTTTTTCTCCCATGCATAACATCTATCTCCTGAACTTCTCTTTCTTTTTGAATAAGGAGATCTTTTTCTAAAAAATCTGAACTTTATTTTCTTTCTGAATGGTTGGGAACGTTTATCCTTGAAAGAAAATCTGTGAGATTTCTTTTATGTAGGACAAAAATAACTTTTTCTTTGCATTTGATATTGAAAGAAGCTGGTCTTTTACAGGGTTTTAGAGAATCTTGTCATACTTCTTGAATTTCTTCCTGTTTTTATGATTTTCACATAGTCTACTAAGTGTAGCAAGAGTAAACTAGTGAATTTCTCCGAAAGAAACTTTATAAAGAGGTCTGCCTATTTGTTGAATAGAACGATTAATCTCAGGCTGAAGTTCTTTAGGTAAAGATGTAATATACACCTATTTCATGCTAGGGTCACTGTAACCACCTAGCATATAGAACTTCTCAAACATTCTCTGATAATGAAAATCAAGATCTTTAGTGTTTAAAGAACAACATTTCCTTTCAAAGAACTCTTCCTTCTGTCTCTTTGCAATAATTGTATGATCTCCCAAGAATATAGTATATATTTATAAAAAAGCATCAGAGATTTTTAAGTTGAAGAAAGATAATTGGGTATACTTATCCAGAGAAGTATACTATTCTCTAAGACTTCTAGTAAATCTGAAAAAAAATTCCTTAAGAACTTGTGGGAGAGAGGCTCCTTCTTTTGCCATTTGCAAATCAATCCAGGCATTGAATTCTAGAATTTTTTATCTCCATTTTCTGGGAGGGTAAATCATCAAAAGTAAACCAAGGACCATTGGAAGGTTTATTGGTTCGCTGATGTTCAAATTTGAGATAATATTCTAAAGGGTCATCTCCTGGAGGATCTTCCATAATTGGGTCAGTGGCAGGAGGATCAGCCATTAGAAGCTGAGAAATATCAGTCTGCTGAGATTCTGAATCAAAATCTGAAGAATCTGAATCTATAAAATATGTTTCAAAGGAATCTAAATTAGATGTATGAAGTGTCATATGCTACAGAGGTAATGGTTTAGATACTCCTAGAGGAGGAAGAGGATGTTTTGAAGATTTCATAGTTTCAGCATAAGTTCTCTGAGATGATAAGGGCTTCTGAGAACTAGGAGGCTTTTGAGTAATTTGAGGTACTAAAGTAGAGGATTTTTGAAATAATTCATGGACTGTTCCAAAATTAGGTTTGGTAAATGGTATTGGTTGGTATGTAGGTGAGAAGATAGGGTAAAAGGGATCAATAACAACAGATTGAGATTATTTGGACAACAAATCTCTTTCCATTATCTCAAGTCTAGATTTCAAGGTTTTGATTTCTTCCCTTTTTTGATTAAAAATGGGTCCAAGATTACATTGTTGGATTATCATTCTGAGTTTAATGTCTAACTGATGAATTCTCATAAGAAGAGAATTATGATACTGCTGGATTTTAGTAGATATAGATCTCAAAGCTAATGAGATTTTATCTATCTTAACATATAACTGATTAATCTTGAAATCAATGGACTCCAAATAATTGTACTAGATTTGAGCATTTTGCGTTTGAAAATTAAGAACTTCTTCTCCTTGTGTAAGTTCTTTTAATTGTCCAGAGGGAAGAACAATATTTGATTGAATAAATGGTCTGGTACTGATCTAAGTTTGAGGATTAGTATGCCTTTCAAGTGGTGAAAATTATGATGATGCTGATGAAAACATCATGCAGGGTTGAGGTTGAGGTATTTGGGTTAATGGTTGATGCACCAGTGGGGTACATCATTTAATTTTCTGTGGTTTAGGTAATTCTGGGATTTTTGGAATATCAGGGAGTTCTTCTACTTGTAGGCCTTTAAGGGCCTCATCATAAATAGGGAGAGGGAGTGGATACTCCTTCTTCTGAATTTCTGGTGAAATTCTTATCCAGGGAGAGTTTCTTGAATCAGGAGGAGGACGTTTAAATCCTGTTGCCTTTGATTTACATGAAGTGAAAAATCTCTTAGGTCTAGTGAGTTTGGTTGAGTTAATAGGAGGATACTGAACATCTCCTAGTTCTTCATAACACATACAACCACGGTCACATTCTCCTGAACCTAGGGTATCCCAAATAAAATGGCCTCTGACCTTTTTGGCATAGA
The DNA here is from genome assembly GCA_947685225.1 of Garcia nutans. Taxonomy (NCBI): domain Eukaryota; kingdom Viridiplantae; phylum Streptophyta; class Magnoliopsida; order Malpighiales; family Euphorbiaceae; genus Garcia; species Garcia nutans. The sequence goes on along the minus strand of CANTUV010000024.1, from coordinate 4,018,957 downwards.
TCAGACTACCATCAGATGCAAAACTATGGACTGAAATCTTCTATGTGTCTCTTAGAGAGACAGAAACAATCATACAAGTATAAAAAAGTTCTGGAAGAGAATTAGTACTTGCAGGTTCCTAAAAGATAGTTTTAACTGTACCATCTCTCTTTCTTATGAACACAGGATTCATTGTCTGAATAGGTCTAGAATTCTGCTGCTGCTTCTCATAGGTTGTAATCCATTCTAGAGGAATAAGCTTTATGAGATCTTCTCTGGGCAGCTGTCTAGGAGTCTGTACAATTATAGGAGCAGTGTCTGTATTTGCATAGATGTATAGAGCATCAGTAGATACTCATGGAGCAGATAGGTTAATTGCATGGTCTTACAATCTGTAAACTATCTGATGATGTGTGGTTGCAAATAAAGATCTTTCAATTTAATTAGCTTTAGTAATTTGAACTTTAATTTTCAAAGCAGTGGGCAAATGAACATCATTCAAGGACAAATTATAATTGGGAAAAAAGTTTAAAACAACGCTTCCAATATCAAGTGTTGTAATTATAGTACCAATCACTGCATTTTCAAAGTGGACATATCTAGTGTCTAACAGAGATAATCTGACAGTAACTGGAAGACCTTTCCTTCCATGGTAAAAGAGAACAATTCTCACACCTCCAAGATGAAGATGAGAATATTCTTATTTTTTCCACTGAGAGATAAACTCTTGTGGAATTTCCATAGTAACATACTGTTCAACAGGAGTAGAAGACAAAGAACACTAATTCAGACTAGAGGCTCTCATCTGAATGTATTCTTTCACATGAGTTTTTTTTTTGTTGAAATAAGGTTGGAGATTTTCTTTATATAATTGGATTTCTAAAAAATAAGATAAGGATTAAGTATAAGAAGTTGAGAACTGTCAACTTTTGAGTCTTCTGAGATATGGGCTATCTCTATAAGATGATCTATCTTATTAGTAATGGATTGAGAACAAGAAGGAGGAATAAGGAGGAAGGAAGTATGATTCACGATTTCTTTTTGAGGAGTAGACATGGTGTTTATGTTTCTTCTTCCTTCATTATTATTACTATTTATCATATGAATAGTGCATATATGGCTCTAATACCACTAGGGGTGTATATGGATATTAAGATTCAAAGCTCACTATACCGGAAACACACAGTTCTCCAATAGAGGTACAATGTATTGTTATACCAGATACCACACTTTCTTTGGTCTGTTCAGCACCAGTAGCACTTACTATCTGGTTTCCAGCTTATATACCTCAAAGAATCATAGATATTTCTGATATATCAAAATAGGATCATCCTGAGCTGTAAGTTCCATATAGAGCATACTCTATCCTCAGAGGGATTAACAGAATATTGCTTCACCAGATAGTCCTAAGCATCGTCCATAAACACAGCCATACTCAAGGCTTGTAACGGGACATCACTCTTTTAACTGTCTCTAGTTAACATACTCAATATAAATCTTTCTGGATTATTGCACACTATTTATAAATAAATAGCATAATAACTTAGGTTGAAGAAGAAGAAGGTTGAAATTGATTCAAGTAATAAAGAGTGAGTGAGTATCGTTCCCACGAGAATTTAAGACTAAACACAAAACTTATATTAATTCACTATTATTTAGACAACCTCAAACTAATTTTGATCATTAAACTAATTAAAAAATAAGAGACTAATATTGAACAAAGAGACAAAAAAAATTAAGGAATCAAAACTAATAAATTTGAAGCTAGGGTATCTTTGAGTTCACATTAAATCTATTAGCAATCAATTTAATTACTTATGCAAGAAAAAAAATAATCCTTAATTATTTAACATGCTCTCCCAAGCTATGCTAAACCTATTCATTAATCCTTAATAACCTTTTATAATAGAAATTAAAGAATGTAAAAAAAATCTGTGATTAATCTTAGCAACTTCCCATAAGTTAAGTTATATTCTTTCTGTTCAAACTATATTCTTGTGTTGGTTATAATTAAATTCAATTCTCAAGATTTTTCTTCCGTACTATTCATAAGAAAATCAATCAATCAATTAATGGCCAATTAATCGAAAGCATTAAGCACAATTATAAACAATTGCAAAAGTAAAGAAAACTTAAATTAGATAAAATTAAAGAAACAAAAATTCAAGCTACATCAAAGATAATCCTAAAAGGAATTTATCTTATAGTGCTCATGTTTAAAAATCCAGGATAGTAAATCAAATTCAAAAACATAAGAAAGTCAAACTTGAACTTGAATTAAAAATCTTGGTGTTTTTGGCTTCAAACTTATATAATCTTCTTTTCTCAATTTCCTTCCTTCTTGCTCTTCTCCTTGGACACTTTCCTTCAACTCTTGATCCTCCCCTTCTCATTCTTTGACTCTTGATTCTCTTTATAGGGAAAAGTCTTCTTTTAAAATAGGAAGAAATCTTCTCTCTTAATTAGGAACTAAAACTCTAGTTGAAATAGAGAATTCTAGTTCAAGAAGAATTTCTTGATTCTTTCATATCTAATTCAGATTATATATCCAAAATAGTCCAAGCTTCCTTTTTTGTTAAAATAAAACCTAAAATTATAAAATTTACTTAATTTAGCCACTTTTAAAATAAAAATGCTAAAACTAAAATTTTAATTAAAAAGTAAATAAAATCTAACAACTATATTTAAAATTTAACTAAAAATAAATTAGAATAAATATAATATTATACATTAACAAAATATTCAAAACTTAAACCTTTGCTTCTCCTTTAGTAAACAAGAGTAATCCACACTTTTGAACAACTCAAACTTAAACTCAAATTGCTTCAACCATCCTCGATCAAAATAAACAAGTGCATAGTAAAGTATCTATATCAATTCACTTCAACTATCAATAAAATTTTAATCCTATTCAAATCTTTAAAGTGTGTGTGTGAGGCCAAAAATAAATCTTCAGTTTTATAATTTAAAAAAAATAAATAAGCTATAATTTCAAGGATCAAAATAAATTTTGTATATGGCTTAATAAGCTCAAAAATCACCATAGGCCTCACCATAAATACCACAACTCCACTAATGTGAGACAAAATGGAACAGAAAATCAATAGGCCTTTTATTAAGGTTGTAAAGTTAGGCTTTGGGTTATTGGCTAAAAAGAACATGGATTAGGTTTTAAACAAGAAGATATATTAGTCATCCAATGAAAATATGCAATTAAAGAACAAACTCATATTTCTTCATTTCACCACAACTCGAATTAATTCACCCAAAATTTTCCAATTAAGCACAACAATTTGACACATTTGCTTATAAATAGTAATAAAATGTACATATGGACCTTAAAAACCATCATATGGACCTTAAAAACCATTAGCAAGAGATGATAAATTAATCATTTCTCAAATTAAAAACTTAACTTCCTTAACCATTGAATCATCCAATTCTATTGAATTAAGAACTTTGTCTTGCCCCTTTTTGAGATCATAAAGTATATATTTTTTTCTTTTCTTTTTTTTTATTTTCCATCTTTTTTTCCATTTTTTTGATTTTTGATTTCATTTTTTTAAGGAACTCCCAAATGCATACATCCTCTTGTAATCCCTCTCCACATACACACATACCCCAAATATTAACTTTGAATGACTAATTCTCTTTTATGGGGAGGCAAAAAAAATTTTTTTTAGGCTATATGGTTAAGTCTAATGTGTGTAACAAAGAAAACTAAAGTATGCATTTAGCATACTTTTATAAGCTCAAAAGGGCTAGCAAATTATGATGTTAAAATAAGGTGGGTAAAATAAAAGGTTAATTAATGACGAGCCAAAAAGCTGCCTAAATCATATTTTCCATTCTATTATTTCTAGAAAATTTCATGTTGAAGAGTAATTAGAAGGGTTCTAGTAATTTTTAAAAATGAAATCTTCTCTTGATCCTCTAATTGTAACAAGTTTTTAATAATTTTGTTAAAACAGACCTAAAGTACTCATAATTCTAAAGATAATGAATATGATAAAATTTTTAAAGGTAATTTCAGTGAATTAAAATAGATACTCGACTATACACTAGCTTATCTCAATTTAAAATGGTTTTCAGCTTTTCAAACCTAAGTTCAAGTTTATTCTATTTCAAAAACAAAAGTAGGACAAAGCAAAGATTCAAATTTAGTGACTTTGACATTCCCTATTTTAGCAATTTACTAACAATTTAGTCAAAATTGATATGCAAAATTCAAAAATTTTGATGGAATTCCCATCCACAAGTTAATATTGCATTATGCATATCAAATAATTCAAGCACTTCTATAATTATCTACCTTTTCTTCTCAAAGCACAAATCACAACCTGCATGAAAAACACTTCTATATACATACCACCCCAAACTTAAGGTTTTGCATTGTCCTCAATGCAATAATTAATACATGGGAATTGATGAGGCAAACAGGTTCAATGTAACAATACATAAGTATATAAAATGCAATAAAAGTGAAAAACTTCCCTGAAATTATATTTCAAAAGGTGGAGATTATGATGGAAGCAGCAAACTAATAAGATATTCCACTTTTTCATAAAGATTTGTAATTTGTGTTTGAAGGTCATTCATCCTTCATCCATATGTTGCTTCATGGTCATAGATGATATTCCTCTGTTACATGAGTTATGTCACCCTCTTGGACCTGCTTTTGCTCAATAGGAATTGTGTTGCCATTTTTATCTAATAAAAACCATTAATTATTATACCATTGGCAAAAATTCCTAGAGCGAAGTGCTTTAGCATTAACAAAATCCATTCAAATGGAGAAAGGTCCTAAATTTTCCCAACCAAAGTGTAGTGCAATAGTAGTAATCAACCCTCCTACAACTATTTTTTCCTTTATCCTGACCAGCTACTTTTTTTAGGTGATCCAAAACACAAATTCCTCTATTAATTGGTGTTTTATAATGCATGCAATGCAAGAAAAAGAGTTCAGCTTTGGTAATTGATCCATGGCTATCTCCCCTATCAAGTAATGTTTGCACTGAAACTCAATGAATATAACAATATGGATGTAATAACATAGTGGATTTAGTGACTCCAGGCCTAAATTCTTCCTCATCACCAGTGAGTTCATACCAAGCATGAGAGACAGAGAAATATTTGGGATAGTCTCGATGACCTTTATTGGGAAATTTAAAAATTACATTTAGTTCTGGCAAGGTAAGCGTAAAGTCCTATTATCGAGTCTAAAAGTAAATATATGTTCATCTCTTATATAATGTGGACTAATTTTACAATTAAGAGAACTAAAGAATTCTAAAGTTAGGTCATGATAACTATGATACTGAAATTGCATAAAAAATTTCCAACCAATATTTTTTTTAATAAGTTACTAATATCAGCATATAAACCCAGACATTTCAGTGCATTAACATCAAAATGCTTCAAAGCTCTATGACTATGATGGCGAAGAATTTCATACCTGGACTGTTGAGTTTGAGTGCTAAATATAAAATTTTATTCACCTGACAATTGTTCATCCATTGCTTCTGTTTGTGCTTTAATTATATGAAATTGCCTCTCTTGTTGGCTGGAGAATTTACCTCTCTTATGTGACTTCTAGGGTGCTTCAATCTTCTTTTTAGAAAATTTTCTTTTTCCACCTTTTCCAGCCATAGAACTAAAACCAATTGATATAAACAAAAGAAAGAAGAAGAAGAGAAAGGAAAGAAGAAGAAAAAAAAATATGGAGATTAAGGAAAATAACAAAATAAATAAATCAAAATCAAAATCAAAGAGTAAAGAAGGAGAGAGAAGAAAAATTTGCCAGCAAGGATATTAGTTGGAAAGACGGTGGCGTTGAGCTTTGTGGTGCTAGGTGTGATGATGGTTATAGGGCGGTCGGCGTGCTGGTGGACTTACTTCCGGTGATGGCATTGGAGAGGCAGGTTGACTAGTTGCTTTAGGCACGGTCAGTGTGCTGTTGATTTTGGAGGAGAATGATTTTTGATAATGGCATTGGATTCCTACTTTGCAAGGGTAAAGAAAATTTTAGTATTTAATAATTTTTTTTAATTTTTTTAGTAAAAATATATGTCTTTCACGTGAAAGTTTAAAGCCTTTCACGTGAAAGACAATTTTTTTCACGACCTAATGCCGTGGAAGACACTGATTGCTTTTTCAAAAAATATATGTTTTTTTATAAAGTAAAAATACTTGTCTTTCACGTGAAAGGTTCAAAACCTTTTACGTGAAAGACTCAGTGTCTTTCACAGCCTAGTGTCGTGACCAGTGTTGTTAAAACCGGACCGAAAAAATCGGAAACCGGCTGCTTGTCCGGTCTGATTTGTAAATTAACCCAGATATAGGATGAAAACCGGGTTAGACCGTGAAACCGGATAAAATCAGTAAACCGGACCGGACTGGTTTGAATTTTTTATTCTAAAATTAATTTGGTTTGTTTTAAATTTTTAATACCCAGAGAAGACTCCTCTGCTTCCCAAAACAGTTTGTCTTCTAATTCTTTTCTACTGCCGTCAATCTAAATCGCGAAACTTTTAAATTTCTAATATATGTTTTGCACAAATTAATTTTTAGATCAAGAGGAGAATCCAATTCAAGTTGGAGAAGAAGAAGATGATGACATTGAGCAAGATGGAAATCTCGGTGTTAATTAAGATGATATTGATCTTAATATTAATGTTTAAGACGTTAAGTATTTAGTTTCTTTACTTAATTATATAATTTATATGTTATCATGACATAGTTTTATAATATAATTTAGCTCATCCTTAATTTTATATTATACAAATTGGTATTCCTTTTAGAATTTTTAATATTTTTATGCGTAATAGTCCCGGTTCTAAAAAAGTCAAAAATCCGGTTGAACCGGTCCAACCAATAAAATCAGTGACCCAGTCGGGATGCCGATCCGATCTCCGGTCCGGTTCTGAAAACATTGGTCGTGACAGGCACTGAGTGCTTTTCAAAATATATATGTTTATAATCTTTTTTTTTAAATGGCTTGGCTTTCACCTTTGTTTCACGTGAAAGCCATTTAGGCTTTCATTTTTTAAAATATTATTTTTTTAAAAAAATGGCTTTCACTTTTAAATTCTTTTTAAATCTTGCAATCTTCCATATGAAAGGCAGTACTTTTCAAGGCCTAATGCCATGAAAGGCACTGGCCTTTGAAAAAATGTATATATGTTAAAAAAATTTTATATATAATTTTTTTAAAAAAAATTAAACTATATTAATTAATTAGTTAAATAATGATAATAGAAAAAACTAGTTAATTAATCTACTAATAAAACTAATAATTAATTAAAACAATAAATTTAAATCATTGGATTGTCTCCAATTAATGCTTTATTTAATGTCAAAAGCTTGACAGAGGTGCTCCCTTTTTTTTATTTGAGTTAAATAAGTGAGTAGTGGCAATAATATCGCTCTCAATATAAGGCTTTAGCCAATGTCCATTAACTTTAAATGTCCTATCTCCACTTTGATCTTCAATTGCCTCTTTGAGATTAAGAATGGATTAGACCATCGAGATCAAAGTTTTCCAAGGAAAAGTTTGAGACGGGAATTAAATAGCAAGACTTTTTGCCCCACCTTAAAGTCTCATTTTACAATGTGCTTATCATGTCATCTTTTGGTTCTTTCTTTATAATTCTTAACATTTTCATAGGCTTGAAGTTGAAATTTATCCATTTCATTCAATTACAACAATCTCTTCTCACTGGTAGCTTCAGCATCAAAATTTAAAAGCTTCATTGCCCAATATGTCTTATGCTCTATTTCCACGGGCAAATGACAAGCATTTTCATAGACCAAATGGTATAGTGACATTCTAATTAGGGTTTTAAATGTTGTCCTATATTCCCATAATACGTCATCAAGCTTCTTAGCCCAATCTTTTCTAGAAGAATTCACTGTTTTCTCAAGAATTCTTTTAATCTCTCTATTAGATACTTCGACTTGTCCACTTGTCTGAGGGTGATATGGGGTACCTACACGATGAGTCACACCATATTTCATTAGTAAAGAATCTAGATAATGGTTGTAAAAATGCTTACCTCCATCACTTATGATAGCTCTTGGGATGCCAAACCGTGAGAAGATATTTTTCTTCAAAAAGCTCATTACACTCTTGGCATCATTATTTGGCAGAGTAATTGCCTTCACCTATTTGGAATCCACTACTATTTGATTTGAGTAAAATTATGGGAATGGTCTTATAAAATCAATGCCCCATACATCAAACAACTCAACTTCTAAAATGTTTTTAAGTTGCATTTCATTCTTTTGAGAGATATTTCTAGTTCTTTGACATCCATCAAAAGTAATAACAAAGTGAAAAGCATCTCTAAATAAGTGAGGCCAATAAAAACCACATTCTAATACCTTTGTAGCTGCTTTGGAGGGCCCAAAATGGGCTCCACATTCAATAGTATGACAATGTTTTAAGATATCATTAATTTCATACTCATGAACACATCACCTAATTATTTGATCAGCACAAATTTCATATAAATTAGGATCCTCCAAAAAGTAATTCCTTGCATCAGATAAAAATGTTTTCCTTTGTTGATAGTTCAAATCGGGTGGAGTGATATTGCAAGCCAAATAATTAACTAAATCAACGTACCGTGGTGTTTGAGGAATCAATATTGCATATAATTACTCACCAGGAAATGATTCATTAATTGAGAACTCTTCCTCTTTGTTTTTTTATCCTTTCTAGTCTAGAAAAATGGTCAACAACTACATTTTTAGCACCCTTCTTGTCTCTAATTTCAAAATCAAATTTCTGCAAAAGTAGTACCCATCTAATAAGTCGAGGCTTTGCCTCTTTCTTTTCAAGAAGATATTAAATAGTTGAATGATTAGTAAATAATATTACTTTATTGCCAATTAAATAAGAATGAAATTTATCAAAAACAAAAACAATAGCTAAAAGCTCCTTTTCAGTAGTTGCATAATTAAGTTGCACATCGTTTAGAGTTCTACTGGCATAATAGATCACATGCAACTTTTTATCTTTTCTTTGCTCAAGAACAACTTCTATTATGAAGTCGCTTGCATCACACATAAGTTCAAATGGTAAATCTCAATCAGGTGATTCCATAATTGTAGCAGATATCAGTTTCTTTTTTAGCCTATTAAAAGCAACTAAACACTCCTCATTAAAATCAAAAGGTACATCTTTAACTAACAAGTTACAAAGAGGTTTAGTAATTTTAGAGAAGTCTTTAATGAATCAACGGTAAAATTCTACATGTCCAAGAAAGCTTCGTACTACCTTTACTGAAGTTGAAGGTAGTAATTTTTCAATTACTTTAACTTTTAACTTATCCACCTCAATGCCATGTATGGAAATTCTATGACCCAAAATAATTTTTTCCTACACCATAAAATGACACTTTTCCCAATTCAAGACTAAATTTGTTTCTTCACATCTTTGTAAGACTTGGGAAAGGTTAACTAAACAATGATCAAAAGAAGAACCAAAAATAGAAAAATCATCAATAAAAACTTCAATATAATTTTCAATCATATCAGAGAAGATAGCCATCATACACGTTTGAAAAGTTGTGGGTGCATTACACAATCCAAAAGGTATTCTTCTATAAATAAAAGTACCATATGGACAAGTAAAGGTAGTTTTTTCTTGGTCTTCTGGTGCAATAGGAATATGCAAATATCCTGAATATCCATCTAGATAGCAATAGTACTCAGAACCTACAAGTCTTTCAATCATTTGGTCCACAAAAGGTAAAGAAAAATGATCTTTGCGTGTTGCACTATTAACTTTTCTATAATCAATACAAACACGCCATCCAGTTACTCTCCTAGTTAGAATTAATTCATTATTGACATTGCACTAACAGTAATTCCCACCTTTTTAGGTACAACTTGTGTAGGACTAACCCAATTGGTATATGAGATTGGATATATGATTCTTGCATTTAAAAGCTTAATCACTGCCTTTTTTACTACTTCCTTCATAGATGGATTTAGTCTACGTTGGGGTTTAATTGAAGGTTTGTTATTTTCTTCCATCAAAATTTTATACATGCATAAAACAGGGGCTAATTCCTTTAATGTCTGTTATGGTCTAACCTATAGCCCTTATGAGTTTTCAAAACATGTAATAATTTATTTTCTTGCTCTTTTGATAAATTAGAAGCTATAATCATAGGAAGAGTAGATGATTCTCCCAAGAAAGCATATCTTAGATGAGATGGGAGTTGTTTTAGTTCTAATATAGGAGCTTTGATGATGGAGGGTACTGTAGGTACATATTCTTTTTTGAGCTATTCAAAAGCTTGGTGCATATGAGTTTGATCCAGATTTTTCCTTGATTCTAAACATGTACTTCATTAATCTCAGTTAACTCATTAGAACATAAAAGTTAGGTTGGTTTATTACTTCTTCTATACATTCATCAATGATATCAACCCTATTACAATCAGAGAAATCCAAGAGATATTTGCAAGCATAAAAAACATTGACAATTACTTCTTCTTGTCCCACCCTTAATGTCAACTTACCTTGTTGTACATTTATGAGAGAATGACCGATGTTTAGGAAAGGTCTTCCTAAGATTAGGGGCACTTCTCCTTCTTCCTCCATGTCTAGTACTACAAAATCAACAGGAAAAAATTTATCAACTAACAAGGACATCTTCAATTATGCCCAATGGGTGCTTGATTGATCTATCCGCCAATTGTAGGGACATAGTTATAGGTTTAACTTTTGCCAAACCTAGTTTTTTAAATAAAGAGAAAGATATTAAATTAATGCTAGCACCAAGATCACATAAAGCTTGCTATATTCATTATTTCCAATTTTGCATTCAATAACAAAACTCCCTGGATCTTTTAATTTTTGAGGTAGTTTCTTTTTGAATAATTGCACTTCATTCAACTATCAAATTCACTGTCTCATATTCTTCAGAATTTCCTTCAAAAACTTGGCATAGCTTGGCATTTGTGCTAAAGCTTCTGCAAAAGAAATGTTAATATGCAACCTTTAAATATTTCAAGAAATTTAAGGAAATTCTTATCTTCTTTATGCTTTGCAACGCTGAGGGAAAGGAACCGATGGTACATATGGCTTGACTTGAATGGTTCCTCTTCCTTTTCACCCTCCTCTTCTTTTTCTACAATGGCATCACAATTGGCCTTGCTTGACTCCTTAATCCCTTTCTTCTTTGCTTCCTCTAGTTCTCTACCATTTCTCAAAGTAACTACCTTTACTTGTTCCTTTGGATTCATCTCAGTATTACTTGGCAAAGTTCCTTGAGTTTAGTTTGCTACAGTTTGTACCAATTGACCAATTTGTATTTCTAATTTCTTAATTGAGGCTTGTTGATATTGGAAGTTTGCCTTAGTTTTAGCAATTAAATCGGTGGTGGATTTTGCTAAACTAGCAACTAAATCTTCTAGGGAAGCCTTCTTTTCTTGTTGAAATCTAGGTGAAGGTCTTTGCATATTTTGTTGGTTGTTCCATGAGAAATTGGGGTGATTTCGCCAGCCAGGATTGTAAGTATTAGAGTAAGAATTATTTTGTTGACGACCTGAATTAGTGATAAATTGAGCTTGCTCCGGATTTTGTTGCACAAAGTCAACTCTCTCATGACATTCATTAGTTCCATGTTGCCCACCACATGATTCGCAAACCTGCACATGAGAATTAACAACATTTAGACTCATTTTATCAAACTTTATAAATAAAGAATCAATTTTAGCATTAAGTGTAGTTAATGCATCAATTTCAAAAATTCCATTGGTTTTTCTTGACGAAACTCCTTTCAAATGAATTGTATTGATAATTATCCATTGCTACTTCTTCAAGGAGTTTCTTTGCTTCATTTGTTGGTAAACCCATAAAAGCACCTCCTACAGCGGCATTAATTAAAATTTGAGTATTTGAGTTAAGACCATTATAAAAATTTTGGACCAACATCCAATCCGAAATTCTATGGTGTGGATATTTTCTTAGAAGGTCATTGAATCTTTCCCAAGTGTCATACAGAGCTTCAGACTCATGTTGAGCAAAATTGCTGATCTCTGTCCTTATCCTTGCTATCTTTGCTGGTGGAAAGTACTTCGTTAAGAATTTACTTGCTAATTCATTCCAAGCAGTTATTGATCCTGCTGGCAAGGATTCCAACCAACTTTGAGCCTTATCTCTAAGTGTAAGTGGAAAAAGTCTTAATCTAATAGCATCATTGGAAGCACCATTAGCTTTAAATATCCCACATATAGCTAAAATCCTTGAGATATGCAAATTTAGGTCTTCGTTAGGTAGCCCATCAAATTGACTTGAGTTTTGAATCATTGATATAACTGACGCCTTAATCTCAAAATTATTAGCTTCAATAGCAGGTAGAACAATGCATGAAACTGCCCTATCTACAAATGGAATGGAATAATCTCGCGATATGCGTCTAGCTGGTTCCTCCATAACTATTGCCTTTGTTTTCTTCTTAGCTTCTCTTTGTTCCCTTAATCTAGCTTTAAAGGTGCTCAATTTTAGGATCAAATAGTAATAATTCCACACTTTTTCATTTTCTCATGCACCTTTAAAAAAAGGAAAATAAATAAATAAATAAAAATATACAGTAATAGAAAATTAATTGGTATTGATATTAATCTAATCAATCTCCGGCAGTAGTACCAAAAACTTAATGTGTGTGAAATTCGCAAGCATACGAAATCGATTCAAGTAATAAAGAGTGAGTGAGTATCGTTTCCACGAGGATTGAAGACTAAGCACTAAAATTATATTAATTGACTATTATTTAGACAACCTCAAACTAATTTTGATAATTAAACTAATTAAAAATAAGAGATTATTATTGAACAAAGAGACATAAAATTAAGGAATTAAAACTCATAAATTTGAAGCTAGGGTATCTTTGAGTTCACTTGAATCTACCTTCTTTTAATTAAATCTATTAGCAATTAATTTAGTTACTTATGCAAGAAAAAATAATCCTTAATTATTTAACATGCTCTTGCAAGCAATGCTAAATCTATTTATTAATCCCTATTAACCTTTTATAATAGAAATTAAAGAGCGTAAAAAAATATGTGATCAATCAGAACAACTTCCCACAAGTCAAGTTATATTACTTCTGTTCAAACTAAATTCTTGTGTTATTTATAATTAAATTTGATTCTCAAGATTTTTCTTTCTTACTATTCATTAGAAAATCAATAAATCAATTAGTGGCCAGTTAATTCAAAGCATGAAGCATAATTATAAATAATTGCAAAAGTAAAAAAACCTTAATTAGATATAATTAAAGAAATAAAAATTCAAGCTACATCATAGATAACCCTAAAAGAAATTTAGTTCATAGCACTCACACTACAAGAATGTATCAGATTGTCGATAAAAATTTATCATACAAAGTTTTTTTATTGATAATACTGACAGAATACTAGAGAAACTATTAACAAAAATAAAATTAAAAATATACCGACAGATTATCAAAAAAAATACTAATAAAAAATATACTAACAGATATTTTGTCGACAATAATGATGCCGATAATTAACGACAGACTTTACCTACAGAAATGTCAAAGAGTTGGTAATACTTAGCGCGAATTATTATCAATTTTTTATTGATAAAATTTACTGAGAGAATATATTTTCTGTCGGTAATACCGAGAGAATACATTTTTCATATATAAAATTACAGACAGAATATATTTTATGCAGGTGATACTGATAGAACATATTTTCTTTTTGTAATTTTTTTTATAGAAAAGTAGTTCACTCGGTAAATAAATAGTCGCAACCTAATTAGTTGGGCAAAAATTTTATCTGTCAATATTTGAGCCATTTACCGAAAGAAAATATTTTTTATCTGTAAAATTACCGAGAGAATATATTTTCTGTTGGTAATACAAAAAAAAATATAATTTATGTAGGTAAAATTACCGACAAAATATATTTTTTATAGGTAATACCGACAGAATATATTTTCTCTCGGTAATTTTTTTGACAGAAAATTAGTTCTCTCTGTAAATAAATAGTCGCAATTTAATTTTTTGGGCGAAAATTTTAGCACCATTATGTGAGCCATTTACAGAAAGAAAGTAATTTTATGTCGGTAAAATTACTAAGAGCAAATATTTTCTGTTAATAATACCGAGAAAATATAATTTATATAAGTAAAATTACCGACATAATATATTTTCTGTAGGTAATACCAACAGAATATATTTTCTCTCGGTAATTTTTTCAACAGAAAAGTAGTTATCTCTGTAAATAAATAATTGCAACCCAATTAGTTGGACGAAAATTTTACCCCTATTATTTTAGAGTTTACCGAGAAAAAGTATTTTTTTATCGGTAAAATTAGCGAGAAAAAATATTTTCTATTGGTAATACCAAAAGAATATAATTTTTGTAGGTAAAATTATCGACATAATATATTTCTGTAGGTAATACAGACAAAATATATTTTCTCACGATAATTTTTTCGACAGAAAAATATTTCTCTCTGTAAATAAATAGTCGCAATCTAATTAGTTAAGCAAGAATTTTAGCGCCATTATTTGAGTTGTTTATTGAAAAAAATATTTTTTGTCTGTAAAATTATAGAGAGAAAATATTTTCTGTTGGTAATACATAGAGAATATAATTTTTATAGGTAAAATTACTGACAAAATATATTTTTTGCAGGTAATACCGATAGAATATATTTTCTCTTGATAATTTTTTTGATAAAAAGTATTTTTCTCGGTAAAATTACCGACATAATATATTTTCTATTGGTAAATTTACAGACCGGCACTTAATTCTCTCGGTAAATTTTACCTATAAAAATAAATTTTTTTCTCTCCTCTTCCATTTCTGCCAACCCTCCCTCATTTTTTTCATTTTTCCTCTCCCTCTATCTCTGTTCCTTTTTTGTGCATTTTTTTTGTTTTTTACTTGAAGAAGAAGAAGAAGGTATTTATTTTGATTTTTTTTATTTTTGATATTTTGTAATATATGTTAAATTTTTGTTATTTATTTTTTAATTTATTGTTATTTTTGTAAATTTAATATTTTTTTGAATTTGTGAGTATTGTAGTTTAAGTCGATTATTTATGTTTTGGTTATGTTTGTTTAATTTTTAAGGTTATTTTAATAAATCATAATATTATTTTAAGAATTTTTAAAATTTTCATAATATATTTAGACATTTTTTATATTTAAAAATTTATTTAGGGTGTTAAATTTTTTAAAATATTTTTTATTTTTTAAAAAAATTTAGAAAAAAATTGATTTATTTTTATAAATTTCAGAATAAATATTATAAAAAAATTATTTTTAAAAAATTTATCTATTTAAACACAATATGTTTTAAGAAATTTTAATTTTTTTTTTATATTCTTAGAAATTTTTGGTAAATAAAAATATTTTAGGGTGTTAGAATTTTTTGGGGTATTTTTATTATTTTTTTAAAAAAATTAGCTAAAATTGATTTATTTTGATAAATTTCAGAATAAAAATTATTTAAAAAATTATTGTTTAAAATTTTTTAATTAATAGAATTTTTTTTAGGGAATTTTAAATTTTTTAGTTATATTTTTTAAAAAAATTTTGGTAAATAAAATATTTTAGGATATTAGATTTTTTTAGGGCATTTTTTTATTTTTAAAAAATTTTAGGTAAAATTAATTTTAAAATTTTAATTATAAAAATAAACTAAAGAAAAATTTTATTTAATTAACTAGAATAATTCTTAGCAGCAGATCCAGAAGTAGATGCAGGTTCAAGTGCAGGAGCAAGTTCATATATAAATGCAGGAGCAGATGCAGAATGAGATATATATGTTGGTCCAACAATATCTTAATGAGTTTGTCAACTTTATATGAGGGACCTTCGATCTATCATGACAGTTTCTTTCGAATTTTCTCCTCCACCTCTACTTCTATCGCCTCCTGCTTCTACTTGATTTAAGTTTTTTTATATGTACTTTATATTTTAATTATATATATATATATATTATTTTTATGTATATTTATTTTATACCTGTTCATTATTAGATTTAATTTTTATTTAAATGTAATTTTTATTTTCATATTTTTTATTCTTTTTAATATTCAATTCACTCATATATTTTATATATACATTATAAAAATTAAAAAAATAATAAAAAATATATTTTAAAATTTTAAAATAATTAAATTTTATAATAAAAAAATTATTTTACCGACAGATTTAAATAGTCTGTTAGCATATGTATTGCCGACATAAAATTTTATCGGTAATACCAATAAAATGAGCGAGATGTAATTTTGATAAAATTACCAACTAAATTATTTTATGTTAGAAATACTAATAAAATTTTCTCTCGGTAATTTACCAACATAATTTTCTATCGGTAATTACCGATATAATTTTCTCTCAGTAATTTATCGATAAAATTTTTTGTCGGCATTACCGATAGAAAATTTTTTATTTGTAATTTATCGACAGATATTTATTTTTATCAGTAAATTTTTTATTTGTAATTTACCGACAGATATTTATTTTCATCGGTATTTTTGTTACCAACAACAGATATAACTACAAAAATTTTCTGTCAATAATCCATTGGTAATTCTAGTTACCGACAAAAAAATAAGAATTACAAACAGATTTTTTCGTCGGTAATCCGGTACATTCTTGTAGTCTCATATTTAAAAACCCAAGATAGTAAATCAAATTCAAAAACATAAAAAAATCAAACTTGGAACTTGAATTAAAAATCTTGGTGTTTTTGGCTTCAAACTTATATAATCTTCTTTTTCTCAATTTTCTTCCTTCTTGTTCTTTTTCTTGGACTCCTTTCTTCAATTCTTGATCCTCCCCTTCTCATTTTTTGACTCTCGATTCTTTTTATAGGAAAAAGTCTTCTTTAAAATAGGAAGAAATCTTCTCTCTTAATTAAGAACTAAAACTCTAAATGAAATAAATAATTCTAGTTCAAGAATGATTTCTTAATTATTCCATATCTAATTCATATTATATCTCCAAAATAGTTTAAGCTTTTTTTTTTTTGTTAAAATAAGATCTAAAATTATAAAATTTACTTAATTTAGTAACTTTTAAAATAAAAATGATAAAACTAAAATTTTAACTAAAAAATAAAAGCTAATAAATATATTTAAAATTTAACTAAAAATAAATTAAAATAAATATAATATTATACACTAATAATTATCCAGACGGGGCGAATATTAATTTTATAATATAGTGAAAGGCATGTCAAAAACTGAAACATTTAATAAAAGTGTTTTATAAATTTGGATAATCAATTGGATAAAAATAAACCCACTTCGTAATTGGAGTAAGGAAAATTGTGAATTTGTAGCTGTATTATGGTGTGAATTTGTTGGCATGTCATAATGACGTCAAATTTTCTTGATTTAGATAAATATTTTAAGTACTTTATTTAGCATTTTTAATTAAATAACGATACTAGTGATATTATTTTTTAAAATATTTACATGTAATAAGTTTATTAATGATATATTTAAAAAAACAGTTAAATTTTAATTTAAAATTTAATTTAAATAAAATTATATAAAATTTAATTAATTTATCTATTTTAAATTACAACATACTAAACATAAAAATTTATTTATAAATTAATATTACATAAATAAATTTTATAATTCAAGTCGGTTGATTCTAAAAACAGTATAAAAGGAACGAAATGAAGTATAAATTAAAAGTTAGTAATTATTTAGATATACAATCCACATTGACTTTAGTTAAATAATAAATTAATTAATGACATTTATCAATAAAATAATCTCAATGTCACTGTCTGGAAGAAAAAATCGACATGGCATTGCTTTTTGCGAGGATGAAACAAGTGCTGAGTAACTTCAAAACCAACCGCTCCATTTCCACAATTATTACACTTGACAGTAACACCTCTCTTTGTTCTCTCCTTCACCGGGCCGTCTAACCTGGGTTCACCATCCGGTGGCAGTTATGGAACGGTGGTTTGCTCATTTCACCGTCTTGTCCTTCATGTTTCTGTCTGTTCTCTTCCGATTAATCCCGACGGCCATCGGATTTCATCATGAAGAGCACTCTACTATCCGGCAGAAAACGTCGCAGGCGACGGAAAACGACCTTGAAGTAGGCAGCGCCGATGCATTCAAGATAGCTTTGTTTGCTGACCTGCATTTCGGAGAAGACGAGTGGACTAATGGGGCCCGCGACAAGACGTTAATTCCGTCAAGGTCATGTCCACTGTACTCGACGCTGAAAATCCAGGCGATCCTCTCTTTCTCGCTCAAAATTTCTAAAATACTGTTTCGTGCATCATACATAGAAATTTGAATTCTTCAACTTTCTTTTCTTGTAATGAATATTTGAATTTGAATTTTTTTTATATTAATTTAATCTAACTTACAAAATTTAAGTGTAGCTTGATTCCGTAGTTAGAGACGGCCCATAAATGCTGATTGATTTTATATTTGAATGCAAGTTTCTATTTATATTTAGCTTTCTTACGATTGCTGCAACGTACTGTGCCTTCGGTGTTTTCCTAATTTTGATTAACAGAATGGAACAAACAGATTTTGTAGTTTATCTTGGAGATGTCATTACAGCCGACAATATTCCAATTGCAAATGCAAGCTTGTATTGGGATCAGGCAATCTCTCCAACAAAGGCTAGAAGTATACCATGGGCTAGTGTTTTTGGAAATCATGATGATGCACCATTTGTGTGGCCAATGGAGTGGTTTTCATCCTCTGGAATTCCTCCAGTTCATTGCCCTGCAACTAATTCTTCATATTCACGTAAGCATAAAGTTCAAGATATTGAATTAATAAATCTATGGGACCTGACTATTTCCTTCTCTTTATTGATGATTTTTTAAAAAAACATGAGTATATTTTTTGAAACAGAAATCAAAGGTTTTTGAAGTATTCAAGAAATTTAAAGTTGTTGTGGAGAATGCAAGTAACCGAAAGATTAAAGCAATGAGATCTGATTGAGGAGGAGAATTCATTTCTAAGGAGTTTCAAGAATTCTGTGAAGCAAATGGAATTCGAAGACCATTGACAGTCCCAAGATCCCCCTCCCCCCCAGCAAAATGGAGTTGCAGAGAGAAAAAATAGAACTATCATTGACATGGTTCGAAGTATGCTCAAAAGCAAGCATTTGCTAAAAGAGTTTTGAGCTGAAGCAGTGGTTACAACAGTCTATCTGTCTAATTGATCTCCAATAAAAAGCGTATGAGGAAAAATACCACAAGAAGCATGGAGTGGAAGAAAGCCAAGTATCGCACACCTAAGAGTCTTTGGAAGCATAGCTCATGTTCATGTATCGGATGAAAGAAGAACCAAGCTTGACTATAAAAGTGAAAAATTCATTTTCATAGGCTATGATGCAAGTTCAAAAGGCTATAAGTTGTACAATCCAAACAATGGGAAGATTGTAATCAGCTGAGATGGCATATTTGATGAAGAAGGTGAATGATAATTCAACTCCCCCACAGACGACTTCAATTTCTTTCCATTTGATGAAAATGAGCAGGCTCCAGCAGAGCGACAAAAAGAATCTTAGCAAGATCTCACTACACCACCTACTTCCCCAACATCAATTGCCCATGAAAATGAGTCATCTTCATCATCTTTAAATGATAGTCTTGAAGAAAGAGATGTGCAACGTATAAGAAGCCTTCAAGATCTCTACGAAGCAACTGAACAGGTAGATAATCTTACACTAGTTTGCCTGTTTGCTAATTGTGAACCAGTAAGCTATAAAGAAGCTGCAAAAAGAGAAGAAGTGGAGAGATGTAATGGATGAAGAAATCAAGGCTATCGAGAAGAACGAAACATGGGAGCTTGTTCCACTTTCCAAAGGTCACAAGACAATTGGTGTAAAGTGGGTATTCAAAACAAAGAAGAATGCCAAAGGAGAAGTTGAAAGGCACAAGGCGAGGCTAGTTGCCAAAGGCTACAGTCAGAAAGCTGGAATTGATTATGATGAGGTATTTGCTCCTGTTGCACGACTAGAAACAATTAGACTAATAATTTCTCTAGCAGCTCAAAACAGATGGAAAATACATCAAATGGATGTAAAATCTGCTTTTCTAAATGGAGTCCTTGAAGTGGAAGTCTACATACAACAACCATTAGATTATGAAATCAAAAGCCAAGAAGATAAGGTGTTAAAGTTGAAAAAGGATCTATATGGGCTAAAGCAAGCACCAAGGGCTTGGAACAACCGAATTGACAAGTATTTCAAGAGAATGACTTTAGAAAATGTCCTTACAAGCATGCCCTATATGTTAAAATCAAAGATGGAGATATTTTGATCATATGTCTCTATGTTGATGATTTGATCTTCACCGGAAACAACCCAGGCATGTTTGGTGAATTCAAGAAAGCGATGATGAAAGAATTTGAGATGACAGATATTGGGCTCATGGCATATTACCTTGGTATTGAAGTCGAGCAAAAGGATGAATGTATATTCATCTCCCAACATATCTATGCACAAGAAATACTTAAGAAATTCAAGATGGATAATTGTAAGCCGATCAACACTCCAATGGAATGTGAACTCAAATTGTCCAAGCTTGAAGAAGGCGAAAGGGTAGATCCAACACTCTTTAAAAGCCTGGTTGGAAGCCTGATATACTTAACTTGCACGAGGCCTGACATTCTCTACGCAGTTGGATATGTTAGTTGCTATATGGAGTCTCCAACAAACACTCATTTCAAAGCTGCCAAGAGAATTATTCGTTATCTGAAAGGTACAATTGATCTTGTACTATTCAAATTTCTAATGATTACAAGCTTGTTGGATATAATGATAGTGACTGTGGTGGAGACATAGATAATCGAAGAAGTACTACTGGATTTGTATTCTTTATGGGAGATACTGTTTTCTTATGGCTGTCAAAGAAACATCCAATCGTCACACTCTCAACTTGTGAAGCTGAGTATGGAGCCGCAACTTCAGCTGTTTGTCATGCAGTTTGGCTGAGAAACTTATTGAAAGAGCTGAACTTGGCACAAGAAGAACCAATAAAGATTGGTGTTGATAACAAATCAGCAATTGCTTTAGCAAAGAATCCAGTGTTTCATGATCGATCAAAGCATATAGATACTCGTAGATACTCGATTCCATTATATTAGAGAATGCATTATAAGAAAAGATGTACAAATCGAGTACGTCAAGTCACATGATCAAATTGCTGACATCTTCACAAAGCCACTGAAATATGAAGACTTTGTGAGGATAAGGAATTTGCTTGGACTTATAAAAAAAGTTTAAGGGAGATTGTTGAAATATAAACTTATTTTAAGCATACCTCAAAGAACCTTCTAATGTTTTTCACATGATAAATTACAAGTCAAATTTAGGCTAGATGATTGGAAATTATATTACAAATATATGGTTTTGATGATATATGATAGGTGTAGGTGTGTGTTGATTTTGAATTAGTATAAATACCCCCTCCCATTGTGAGTTATAATCATCAAAAATCAGAAAGAAAATAAGAAGTAAAGCTTCTCTTGAGTGTTGAGTGTTGTTGTATGTGTTTGTATTGAAAGAGTGATAGTTGTGTTGTAATAAAATTTTCATAATTCTTATTGCAAATGTGTTTTGGTGTTAACATATACTTCTAAAAATAAAATATACACTTAGTATGTACTACATATTATATATATATCTCTGAAAAAAATATTTTTAAAATGAAAAGATAAAAAGTCAAAATTTTAATATACAAAGAAAAGTGGATATTTTTAAAACTAATTTTTAAAA
Organism: Garcia nutans; assembly: GCA_947685225.1. NCBI lineage: Eukaryota > Viridiplantae > Streptophyta > Magnoliopsida > Malpighiales > Euphorbiaceae > Garcia > Garcia nutans. The sequence goes on along the minus strand of CANTUV010000024.1, from coordinate 3,997,205 downwards.
AAATGTTTTTGAAGAAATTTTATTTGTAAATAAAATTTAAATATATATATTTTATTTATATATAATTTTATATTTTATAAAAATATAATTAAAAATATAAAATATAATTAAAATTTATGTTTTTTTTTATCTAAGGCATTTATAATTGAATTATTTTTACTTATTTATTGAAATATTTTCAATATGATAAATAAAAAAAATTATATTTTATATTTATAAAAAATTAATTTTTTTTTACTAATAATAGTAAATATTAATTAGAAGAAAAATAAGTGGAAAAAGATAGAAAAAAATATTAGAGAGAGAGAGAGACAGTAGAGAGAGATGAAAAAAAAAAGAGGAGGAGAAAGAGAGAGAGAGAAAAGAGACAAGAAAGAGAAAGAACATGAATAAATGAGAAATAAGTTGATATTTTTATCTTTAATAGTATTTTATTAATTTCGTAAAATTTACAAATTTTACTTGTTTTGATTAAATTTGGTTTAATTAATTTAATTTTACAGAATTAAATTTGTAAAAATTAAAATGAATATTTTAATGTTTTAAATATAAATTTTTTAAAAAATATAAATTTAAAATACATTTTAAAAAATGTTATATGAATTAAATTCATTCAAATCAAAAGCCTTTTATGCATTAATTATATTAAAAGATGACTATTCTAATATAAAAGGAATAATGAATGGAGGTTATTAATGATTAATCAAGTCTTATTTATTGAAGATAGTTTATTAAATGCATTTACCAATATCCAAGCATCTTTAACAGTTAACTGCAAACATAAACACCAAATTCCAACTGGTCATTTTAAACGCAAATTAATTGAGATAGTTGAAATGATAATTAAAATGTACAAGGGGAAGTTTCAAAATCCCTTTACAGCCCTTTTTTTTTTTTTTTATCTCTCTCATCTCCCAAAGTTTCTCTCTACTCTCAAAAAGTGAGTTTGTCCGTCTAGGCTCTAGGATAAGCCGGAGGCAGCCCAAGTCTTATCACTTTTTTTTAGGGCATATCTAAGAAAAACACATAAAAAACCAGAATAAACTAAAAAAATAAAAGAAGAAACCCTAAAAATAAATACATCACCACTTTTATCCTCCACCTTAATGGTGGTTAGATTTTGTTTTTAGAACTGTATATTTGGAAGGAAAACCGAGAGAAGTTTCAGAGAATCTATAAATTTTGGCCAGTGTTTTATGGCAGCTGGTGTTTTTTAGTCCTATTCATGATGTATTTGTTGCTCCAAGCATATTCAAGAACCTTGAAAAAGTGGTGACTCTATTATTCTGGTAGCTAGATCACTTCTTTTCATTTTTTGGCAACCTACCAAGCCATATATTCAAGTTTGCTATCTTATTTGTACCATAGATTGATAGTTATTTGGCACTTCTTTTCTTTCCTCTGGTCTATTGCTTATACTTATGGTTTTCTGTTTATATGTTTTAGATGTGATGTGATGGCTTTTTATATCTAATTTCTAGATGTTTAAAATCTTTCTTTAGTTTGTATTTGAGTGGCATTTTAATGCAATTTCTATTCTCATAAAAAAATGATAATTAAAATAGTGCACATATTAAAATCACTATTGTATTTTAATTATTAGATCTTTTTTCCTTTGACTGAATTTAAAGAAGACTTAAAAAGTTATTAGTTAAAAGACAATATTATTGAGTTAATTTTATCAATTATTTCTAAAGTTTTCTATTTATACCATTAATATTTTCAAATTTTATTTTATCTGGATAAAATCTTCAATTTTAATTTCCTTTTATTAAAATCACTAGCTCTATTTTTCGGCCATAAATAATTACATAGACTCCACATGGCATTACATGAAACTATACATAAAAAAAAATTCATGTAATTTTCCTACACCCAAATACTTTTTCCTCATGGGTGTTGGAAAATGAAGATTTTTTTTCTTTTTTTTTGTTCTTAGATTCATAGCTTTACATGACTTCACATGCAGTTCATATAATCATCTCTGGTTAGAAAACGTAATAAAAAAAATTTTAGTAGAAAAAAAAATTAAAGTTGAGAAATTTTATGAGAACAAGATAAAATTTAAAAATATTAATGGTATAAATAAGAAAAAGTAAGGGATAGCTAGTGAAATTAATCCAATATTTTTTGGCAAAATAGTAATAGACAAGTTATTAATTTATCAACACTTTAAATTTCAATTAATTTGTTGATTTTTTTATCTCTAAATATTATATTTACAACAATGAAAAAAAATATATATAACTAAAAAGTAGATTTTTTTAATATTTTTATTTTTTTAATATATTTTTGAAAAAAATATATAAACGATCATATGAGGCAAAAATCATAAATATTCATTCGTCTTATTATATAAATTTTACCCGCTATATTATTAACCGGATTTCGTGAGGCTAGTCGAATGACTTAACCTTATGGGAAATTTTTCATTACCAAAAATAATGAAAACAAAACTTAGTTTAAGTCATTCTTTGTCTCAATTTTGATATGGTTACCAAATATATTGATAATTTTTTATACATATTTTTTATATCATTAATTTTATGATTAATTCAGAATAAAAATGAGATGAGAATGAAAATAGAAATAATAAAATTGCATCTACTAAAAAAATTGAAAAATTATTAGACACATGAATTAACTTTTGGTTTAGTAATATTGAAGTCATTTACAAGTCTCTAGCTCAAGTTGTCATAAACTTGTCTCAATTTTGAGATGGTTACCAAATATATTGTCATAATAAGTTGGAATTTATTGTTTATATTTTTAATTAATTGTTGATGATGCTTGGAAATTGATAAATGCAATAGCTAATTTAATAAACTAATTTAATAAACTATCTTGAATAAATAAGAGTTGATTAGATATTAATCAGCGGTTTAGTTATTATTCAATTCTAGTCAAGAAGCCTAATAATAACATTTAACACTTCTCTATTACTAATAACAAAATCTAGTGAAGCGAAAAGTCATTAATGTTTGGCAAAATGAGGAGTTTTGAGAGTAATTATTGTCATAATTATCATTATAAATGCTTCTTTTCTTGGCTTTTTGGAAACTTATATAAACTTAATTGCAATCTCGAGTTGCTAATTTGGTTCCTTAAAAGAATGAAAGATAGAATGATTTTCTAGTTTGTTAATATTCAAGTATTTTCAAGTAATTTTTTATATTTATTGTGATTAATTTTTTCTAAATAAATTTAAAATATTATACTTTATGCTTGTTTTATATATTTTATATTTTTTAAAGTATTAATCTTAAAAAGTAAAATCAAATAAACACATCAAAACGATTTTTATATTTATTGAGATTATTTTTTTTCTAAATAAATTTAAAATATTATACTTTATGCTTGTTTTATATATTTTATATTTTTTTAAGTATTAATCTTAAAAAGTAAAATCAAATAAACACATCAAAACGCATATTTTTTTAATCAAGTTGGGTAGTTGAGGTTGATGTAATGAAAGAAGCATATGCAATCTTATTTTCAAATATTATTTCATCAGCAAAAGGTCAAAAGTTACTTTTTTATGTTAATTGATTATTAGTTCATCCGCTGTAGGAGAACGTAGGACAGATCATTCTGCTTTAGTCCTTTTATAACACTTTCATTAATTGATTTTAAATGCTAAAAGTAGAAAATGTTATACGCTAATAATGTAAGGACATTTTCATAATATTTTATAGTATATAATTATATTATTATTGTTATTTCATGGTAATTTCAGATGTTATGTTGAAAAATATGCCTCAACTGCGGTAGAAAATCAAGCAAGACTAAAATAAGAAGAAGATTTTAATGTAAAAAATAAATCAAATATTTTTTTATGTGAAAAATTATATTAGATTTTATGGATTTTGTTTAATTACTATGTTCATGTATAAAAGACTATTTTATAGAAATAAAATTGAACCATTTCATATAGACACTAAAAATCTAACATGTTACAATTCACAAAGGAAAATAATATCAATATCAACATACTACAAGAAAAAATTAATCTTAGAATGTTAAATTAAAGAAAAATAATGTATCAACTTGGTAGCAGAAAGCAAGTGTGTTTTGAAATGGAGTGGGATTTAAGACTTCAAATCTATCAATAAGAAAAATAAATAAATAAAAAGAAAATATATTTAGTTAAAAAAAGCTAACAATTAAGGAAAGCTTCCATAGTTTTCTTTGTATGATTAACTATTGCTCTAGGACCATTTGTACAGCTAAAAAGCACTTTTCTTGCCATTGTTATAATAAGCTTAATTAAACAAAACACGTTTCATCTCAAACTTATTGTTTATAGATAAATCTTATAGAGACTTCAACAGCTCAAAAGTCACATTATCATCTTTAATGCTTTGGACATTGTAGGAAGCCAAATAGCTAAAAGTTGCTAATTCTTGGAAGGTCAATAAATTGGTTAATTTCACATGGGTTATGATTGACAATGTAGAGCTAAAATTCTCATGTCTTGTTATATATAAATCCCAACAATTTGTAGGTCCAATTTTTCTAGAGTTGTTAAATTTCATTTCAAATGTAAAGAAGAACATACAAAAGCTTCTTGGTTCTTGCTTCATTATTTATATAAAGTACTTTGTAGTCTTCCAAATATTGCTCAATAAATATTTTTTAAACCTAAAAATTTATAAATTCAAAATTTAATAGCTATTCTTATTTAAAATATTTTTTATGTATTAAAAATAAAATTAATTAAATTAGGGATAATAGTTTTATTTAGAAAATAATATATGAAATCATGCTTACATATTTTGCAACAATGTGTAACATATGCAATTCTGCTTAATCAGCAGTAGAACTAGAAATTAAATGAAGGGGGGCAAATTTTTCAAAGAAAAAATTATATGCAAATTAAAAATAAAATTAAATATTTAATATTATAATAAAATTTAAATTTTTTTATATTATTTATTAATTTTTTTACGTGTCTTTTATTTTAATTTTTTGATATATTAATTTATTTAGAGAATTTTATTAAATTAAATTTTATAAAAATACCATTTTTAAAAAAATATTAATTTTACCTAGTTCATATTCAAATTGTAGAATTTTAACTTTAATCTAAATATATAATTACAAAACTCTAAATAACTACTAATTAAATATAAAAAAAGAAATATATATGATTCAAAAAAGTCAATAATAATTTATATTATATATAGTTATAATATATATAAACTATATACGTTATATAATTATAAATTATATTTATAATTATAATTATAATTTATATATAATTTATAATTATAATTTATATATAATTAACATAATTATTATAATTTATATATAATTTACATTAAATTATATATAATTTATAATTATGTTAATTATATATATAAATTATAATTATAAAATTATAATTATAAATATAAATATAATTTAAAATAATATAACTTATACAATTATATATATTTATGTATATGGGAATATGGGACGGGAGGGGGTTCATTGCCCCCTGGGATCCCCTCTCTCCGGCCTTGTGCTTAATAAGAATATATATATAAGCATACTCATATCTAATTCATAAATATTGATATTATAATAAATATTTATATAAATGTATTATTATTCATTTTGTTTTTAGTCCATTTTTAGGAGTATTTTACTGGATTTATTTGTTCTTTTTTTCATAAAAGTAATATAATAATTTTTTTTGGAAGTATTTTGTTTTCTTAAACTATTTATGATTTTTGTGTTATTTTTACAATTTTTAAATTTATTATTGATATTCAAATAATTAAAGTTACTCAAAAATATAAAAATGGTCGATTTATGGATAGTTACCCAACACATTAAGCTTTTCGTCTGGTTGCTAGTTTTATTAATTATCCATGTACACAATTTGGAATTTAAGTATTTAATTATACATAATTTTAATGTATTTTACAATTTTATTTTTAGAAAAAGTGTAATATTGTTAATTATGTATGTAAATTTATATTATCTAAAAAAAATGAGGACGCCCATTTCTACCATTATTAGTATTATTTTTTTTTTGGTTCACCCACCTTGATTATTGATGGGATGGGAGACAAACAACAAACGCTTCCCGGTTGCTATTCCTAACTAGCTAGGGATGGAAGATATAAAGATTTGGAGGGCCAAATATAATTTTAAAAAATTGTTTACGAGAGAATATGCATAAATACTTAAATTTAATAAAGTGTTATAGTTTAAAAAAATATGAAAATATAGATAAAAATAAATTTTTAAAAAAATTTGAGAGTCATATATATCTATAAAATTTATAAAAAAATTGAGTAACAAAACAATTTTTAAGAATTTGGGGGATTACTTCAACATCACCACCACCACTACTTAGTTTCACTTTGATAATCGTGTGATTTAATCTATTTGTATCGGGGGATTCACTTTCAGTTTTGCTCTCATAATATTTGGCTGCATGAGGAATAATGAAACGGTGAAAAGAAAAAAAGAAAAAAACTATACCTATTATTACAATGAATAAATGACTAAATGCGTTTTAGGAATAAAATGCAATTCATTACTACTATCTCATTGAAATTGGTATTTTTACAAAAAAAAATCATTAAAATTGTTATTTTATATAATTAAGAAAAATTAATTAATTTTTTTAAAATATATCTTTATTATAAATGAGTTAATTAATAAAGTTAGAGTATAATAATTTTAATATAAATAAATTAATAGGTGATATTTTAGTTCATTTAACATAAATTTTTTAATATTTAATTAATTTCTTAATAGCTATGTATGAGTTAAAAATTACAATTTTATTGAAACAAAGATAATACTCCTTCCATTTCAGAAAAATTATTCAATATTTTATTTTGGAATATTTCAAAATAATTATCTATATTTATTTATAGAATATTTTTAATATTTTTTTAATTTTACACTCTAATGAATTAACGCTTAAAACAAGAAATTAATGATGACTTGAATTATTTTTAAAATAAAATAAATATATGAGTAAGAGTAAAAAAAATACATAAATTATTAATGTATTAATTATATTTTTTAAAATTTATAAAAAAATATGATATCTTTCTTAGGACCAAGGAAGTATTAGTTAGAAGTAATATAAATTTTCGCTATTAGCCGAAATTCCCAAAAAATGTAGAAGGGGTCTGCCCATACTCACTGGTTATCCCAAGTGGATGAAGAAGCCAGAGGACTTCAATGCCTTTAATTTTGCACTAATTATGGGAGACATATATATATATATATATGATTAATTAGTTCATTGATATATATAATTCAATTGATTTAATTTGAAAAAAGCATGGGTTAAAGTTAATTAGTAATATAATAAGATGTTAAAATTAATTTTTTTTTATTATTGAAAAGCTTAAAAATTGAAAATGGCCTCATTGTATATAGGGGGCTAGCTCCCTATAAATGTAACTGCTGAGGAAACATACAAATCTCACATGCAAAGACTTCCAGTTGGATTAGTTCCACACTTCCACCTCATCATGGCTCTCACGGTTCCTATAATTCTAGGCACAAATAATTGTTGGATTTTGGGACATTTAATTTTAAATTAAGTCTTCTATAATATAAATTCCAAGAACTAGAATGTATTACATTTCAGATTAACAAAAAAAGAATACATTTTTATATTTTAAAACTTTAAAAATAAAATTGTTTGTAAGCAGAGGCGAAGATAGACTTTTGAAGGAAGGGGGACAAAAATAAAAATATCTTATATGTATTAAAAAATAATATAAATAATTACCTTTTATATATTTATAAACTAATATATAAATTGATTAAAAAAATAAATTAATATGTAAATATTTTTTATATATAAAAATTAAAAAAGAATAAAAATAATTACTCTTTAAATGCCTTTATATCTTGATAGTAATTCATAATTAAAAAATAACTATATAATTAAATAAAATATTAATATTTATATGTATATGCTTCTAAATTCACCTAATGATACATCAAAAAAATAAAATAAAGAAAAAAGTATTGAATTATAAATATAATCTCTTATAAAATAATTGAAGTAAAAATTATCACACAATATTAGAATTATAAATAACAAATTCAATTCAAAGAGAAGAATTAAAAAATTAAAAACAATTACTTTTGAAAGAAGGGGGGCAAAATAAAAATGTCATATGTGTATTAAAAATAATGTAAATAATCACTTTTTTATATATTTATAAACTAATATATAAATTGATTCAAAAAAATAAAATAATTTGTAAATATTTTTCATATATAAAAATTAAAAAAGAAAAAAAATAATTACTCTTTAAATGTCTTTATGTCTTGATAATAATTTATAATTTTTTAAAAAAATAACAACTTTATAATCAAGTAAAATATTAATATTTATATGTATATGCTTCTAAATTCATCTAATAATACATAAAAAAAATAAAATAAAGTATTGAATTACAAATATAATCTCTTACAAAATAGTTGAAGCAAAAATTATCACATAATATTAGAATTATAAATAATCAAATCAAAGAGAAGAGAAGAATTAAAAATATATATATTAAAAAATAATAAAATTTCAACTTTGTATTTTTTTCAATGAGTTTTTTTCTTGCCCAATTTTTTTTATTTATTTTTGAGTGTCAATTATTTTTTGGTCAATTTTTTTAAAAATATATTTATTTATTTGGAAAAGAACGATTTATAGGAATTTATTTTTTAACTTATTGTATAATTTAAAAAATAGAGGGGTAGTTTAAAATTTTAAGGGAGAAATTAAGGATTTTTAAAATTTTAATAAATATAAATATGTATATAATTTTTTTTTTCAAAAATAGTTGCCCCCCTTCTTCAACATATAGCTGCGTCCCTGTTTGTAAGGTAAGATTACATGAGATTAGATATAGTAACAATTTTATAATTTTACAAGCTGCTAATAAATTTCACTCATCGTTAAATAAGTATTAATATTCGTGATTTAAAAATATAATATATAAAAAAAATTTACATAAAATTTATTAAATTAAATTATTATGCAATATCAAAAATTATTTACTTTATATTATTTATTTGTTTTTTATATATAATGTATAGCAATAAATTATATAAAATAAATTAATTAAATAATTAAAATATTCAAATGCATAATTTAATATATAAATTAAATTATGTATATTTTTAATAGAATATAATAAATATTTAACTTGCAAGTCTAACTCACCAATCGAGTATTTCTTGACTTATGTTTAATTCATTTAACTAATTAGCAGTTTGAGTTTGAATATAAACGAGCTTTTATTAAGTTGAGATCCAAACTGAACTCGAATAACTTAGCTCATTTATAACCTTAAATCTAAGCATTTTAAGAATTTAGAGTTTTAGGATAAAACATTAGGAACATTTGCATAACTATCCAAAAAAATAATTTTTATTTTAAAATACTATAAAAGCTAAAAAATTTTACACTTTTATAAAAAGTTGGAGCAAAATTTCAAAAATACCTTATTTTTCATTAAAATGATTTTTTTTTCAAAATTATCTTTTCATTCACTCTAATTAATATTCCACTTCAATTTTTATCTTTTTTTCAAACTTCACTATTAAATAAAAATATTCTAACAAAATAATAAAAATTAATATTTTAAATTATTTTTCATCATATAAAAATTATAATTTTTTATAAAAGGTAAAATTTTAATTTTAATTATAAAAAATAAATAATACTCACAAAAAATTAAAAAAACTATATAAAAATATATTAATAAAAATTATTAAATTTATTTTTAAATAAAATTTACATATTATACATATAAAAAATAAAAAAATATTCATAATTTCATTATGTAGATGTGTTGTAGATATATCATAGAGGTTGTGTGTATATTATGTTTTGTTATTTAAGTTGTGTGTATTTTATTAAAAAAAATATTAAATTTTATGTGGATGTTGTGAGAATAAAAATTTAAAACATTATGAGCGAAAATTTTCGCCCTCACTCCCATGTGGAATGGTTCTTACGACTTCGACACGTTAGGCTTAGGGCTTTAGAGAATACAAGCCTAAATCCGAAGAAAATGGAGTCGCTACCCGGATAGGCCGAGAGAAAAAGGGGGTGGATGACTCGATTCCTAAAAAATTTCCAACTCCCTATTGGGTTTGGAAAGTTGGGTATACGCGGGGAAGATGAGAATGACCCAACACCCCCACAACGTCCGGTTTATTGGAATCGGCTTCCTTTCCAGATCTTAATATTACAAAATTTTTAAGTATAATGATATTATTCATACTACATGCAATCATAAGAATAAACAAATACTTTATTAAAATCACACCAAGCTCAAACAAAATAAATGAATAGGCACTCATCGATGGATAAAAACATGCCTTTACAATTGTTCAATGTCTAAAAGAAAATAAGTAAAACAGGATACCCACCAATTGGTAAAAACATATCATTTACATTAATCCAAAACTTAAAATAAATTAAATTACATAAAACTTAACAATTGATGTACCCATAACATGGAAACATGTCTCTTACAATTTCTTGAAACTAAAAAATAAATCAATAAACAAATATCTGAGCATTGATTATAAAATCAAATAAAAATAAATCATCCATAAAGACATAATAATTCATGCATTCAAACTTAAGTAAAGCAATAGATATAAAAATTTAGGTTTTACACTTCAATTAGGGCTTCTTGAATAAAATTAGGGTTTAGAGGGTTTAAGTTTAAAAACTGAGATTTTAGGGTTTTAGATTTAGAAAATAAGGTTTTTATTTGAAAAACTAACATTTTATACATATTTTGAAAAAGATTAAGTTATTGGAAAAATAAATAAAGGGTAAATTAGGATTTAAAGTTTGAGTAAATTATGGTTTGAAATTTTTATGAAAATAATATTAGGGTTTAGGGTTTCTCTGTAAAAAGATTAAGGTTTTTGAAAATAGGATCAAAGTTCTTAACGCTGGAAAAATAAAGTTGATGTGATGATATTTGTAACCTTTAGGCTATTGGATATGTTTAAATTATATGGTCATGCATTGACAAACATTAATTAAACACGTTTAGGTTACTGGAACTAAAGGTTACTAGAATTACTTTGCATGAAGGATAAACAACATCATCGAAGCTTAGTATGCTGAATTTAAATGAATTTAATTTAGAAGAAGTATCTTAATTTGTTGATTCCATCAATAATCAAACTTTGATCCAAACTTTTGTTTGCACAAGCCTTATACTTTTTGGTTGAATTGAAAACAAGACAGCAAGCTACTGCCTTGTTAATACTTTATGTGTTTGATCCTTAAGTTTCGTTGTTCTTTTTTCTTTTCTGTGTTTCTTGATTGCTAGGGTTTTTATGTTGCTAATCCTTGTTGAGAATTCAAAGTCTAAGCCAAAAGTCCCCACTAAAAAAGTCCTTCAGTCCATTATTTATAGGCAATAGTCCTTCTTAATTAAGGAGAAGTTAAAGCCATCCGAAATAAATAAGTTTTTTGCATTGGCAAGTCTAATTGCCCGTGGGCTATGGGCGCGGACTGTGAGGGCCTGCCGGCTGCTCGTGCGTGGAGCGCTGGCATGGGCCAAATTGCCGTAGATGTGGCCTGCGGCGAATTGGAGTGCCAATTTTGCCGAACTCCTCAGCGTGTCAATTTCGCAGCAAGCTGAGGCCAAGGTGAAGACATAGAATGCAATTCTTCATGAGGCATGTGATTCAAATTACCATACATCTGACATTGCTGGCACTTCTTCACAAACTCAATACAATCTCTCTCTATGGTCAATCGGTAGTAACATTGTCGAATTATCTTCTTAACCAGGGCTAAACCATTCATGTGTGGACCACAATTTTCCGCATGTATTTTCGACATGATATGCTCAACTTTAAGCTTTCTTAAGCATCTCAAGTGCACTCCATCAGGCTATCTTTGATATAATCTCCATGAAAGGTGATGTATTATAAGAACCACCGCCTTATGGCTCTTCTCTCTTCCCTTGTTGACCCCAACGAGTATTCTTTACTCTCCAAGAACTGTCTTATGGTGTCATAAAATGAATCATGGTATGTATCGGTTTTCATGTTTGTTTCATATTCGTAGTAAGAAGTTGATGAACTAGTCAAAACCAAAGGCTTAAGAAACAAGTTGACAAGATTTTTCCACATCGAAGCCAATGTGGCTAGGGCATCGGCCATCTAATTTTTTTCTCTTGGCATGTGTATAAATCTGCACTTCTTAAAATTCTTCTTCATCATGGTCAAATAATGGTGGTATGATTTTAATTTCTCTTCTTTTAACTCCTATTCTCCATTTACTTGGGATACCACTAACAAAGAATGACCAAAGACTAGTGCCTTATCCACCTTCATAATCATCAGAGTTTCCAAACCAAAAATACATGCTTTATACTCCACCATATTATTGGTTTCCTTGAACTTCAACTTTTTAGCTAAAGGGATAAGCTCTCCTTTGGGTGATTCTAGTATGACTCCCAAACCTGCTCATTTTCTATTTACTGCTCCATCAAAATACATCTTCCACCCTTGTACTTCTATGGCCTCTAAATACTCATCAGGAAATTTCAAGACTACCTCTTTCACTATTCGACAATGGTTGCTGAGCCAGGAATTCCGCCATCGCTCTACCTTTGATTATTTTCCTGGTTACATATTCAATTTCAAATTCTTCTAAAATTATCAACCATAGATCATATTTTTCGATCAAAGAGGGTATCTCCCTTAAGTATTTTACTGGATTTAGCTTGAAAATCGCTTGCACACTATAAGACTGAAAGTAATGCCACAACTTCTTAGAAGACCAAACCACAGCTATATAAGTCTTTTCAATGATACTATACTTAATTTCATAAGGTAGGAGCTTTCTACTCAAATAGTAGACTATGTGCTCAACCCTTGATTCATCTGATTGGGCTAGCATAGCTCCTATTGACTCTTCCTCTACTGCTAAGTATAGTAATAAAGGTTTACTGGGTTTAGGTGGTTTCAAAACAAGTGGATTTAGTAGATAATCTTTTATACGTTCAAAGGCTTTTTGACACTCTTCATTCCACTTGCCTGGCTAGTTCTTTTTAAGCAATTTGAAGATAGGTTCACAGATTGTAGTAAGCTTTGCTATGAACCTACTAACATACTGTAACCTACCAATAAACCCCCAAACTTCTTTCTCTGTCTTAGGGGTTGGCATATCCCTGATTGTCTTAACCTTGTCAGGATCAATCTCAATGTCATTTGGACTAATCACGTGTCCCAACAACTTGCCTGAAGTAACCCCCAACACGTACTTCTTTGGGTTCAGTCTTAGCTTATACTTTACTGCTCTCTCAAATAATAACTCTAAGTTTTGGAAGTGCTGCTCCCTTGTATCTGATTTCACCATCATATCATCAACTTAAACCTCGACTTCTTTGTGCATCATATCATGAAACAAAGTGGTGGCCATCCTTTGGTAGGTTGCTCCAACATTCTTTAACCCAAATGATATCACCCTATAAAAGAATATAACCCACGTAGTAATGAAGACAATTTTGCCTTTATTCTCTTGGGTCATTAACAGTTGATTGTATCCGAAAAATTCATCTACAAATGAGTGTAGCACGCTAGAGGCTGCACTATCAACAAGGACATCTATATGGGGTAAAGGAAAGTCATCCTTAGGTGAAGCCTTGTTCAAGTCTCTATAATCCACACAGACCCTAATTCTTCCATCTTTCTTTGGCATGGGCACTATGTTGGCTAGCCAATCTGGATAATCTATCACTTCAAGGAACTTTACTTGTATCTGTTTAGTGACTTATTCTTTTATTAATTCTGCCCATTCTAGTCTTAACATTCTAAGCTTTTGTTTGACAGGTTGTATATGAGTGTAAGTAGGAATCAGGTGCTCGGCTATGTCTTAATCTATTCCAAGCATGTCCTCATAAGACCAAGCAAAAACCTCTTCATATTTTTTAAATATTTTTCAAATCTCTCTCTCTCATCAGGAGAGTAAGGTCGGATATTATGCTAATATTTTTAGGATTATCGGTTGTTCCCAAATTTAACGATTATGTATCAACAAAGTTAATATTAAAGATGCTCATGTAACCACTATTTGAATATATACAACCATCAGGAAAAGTATCACACAAGTAAGCGAAATCAGACTTTATTACATTCATATTGGAAAAGAAAACATCATCGTCCTCATACAAAGCAGACAAATTAAAATTAAAATCAAAATCAAAATCATTGTTCTCAAAATCATAAAGCAAGACACCTTCAAACTTCTCTTTAACTAGAGCAGAAATTTCCTTTGGAGTCTTCTTGGCTTTTAGGACAACTTCCTTCTTTTCTTCTGGATTAGGCTACTTGTCAGCTGGTAGGATGAGCTCTTTCTTCACTTGTTCCTCCCATTTAGCAACATCATCAAAAATCTCAAAATCCAGGATTAATTTTTCTTTGAACATGAATGGCTCGGGCTTCCCTGGGAGTGGTCCCATGTCTGGAGCTTTGATAAAAATCTCTTCAAGTGGTGGGTAGCTCATCTTCTCGTTCTTCTTTGGCTGAGCATTTTTCTTAGCTTTTCATATCCCAACCCTCTCTTGGAAGTCTGAGTCTTGAAGTCTAAAAGTTTTATCATGCCTGTCTTACCCTTTCCAAGACCAACACCAGAAAGGTAGTTCATATTCTTCATCATATTCAAGACCTTTGAGTGTACTATTTCATCATCAGAAATTGCAGCTACTTGAAAACCATTGAGAGACCTCTCAATCATTAAAGTATTTACCACTTCATTATCCTCGACCTCAATGACCACTGTCTCATCCCCGTTTGGAAACTTGATCTTTTGATGGAGCGTAGAAGGAACTCCACCAAGAGGATGAAATCAGGGTCATCCCAATAGTAGTGCAAAGGTGACATGGATATCCAAAACCATAAACTCGACCATGGATTCAATTGGACCAGCCTTCATAATAGCTTTAAGAGTCCTTTCGGCGTGCCTCTTTGTGTTGTCATAAGCCCTAATGGTCACTTTGGTTGGGCTTAAATTCCTTGTTGACATAGCAAGCTTTGACAAGATCTTAAGTGGGCAGACATTAATGGTGGACCCATCATCAACCATCACACATGGAGTCCTTTTCCCTTTGACTTCTACATTGATAAAGAGAGGGCGGATGTGATCTTTCCCCTCTTCTGGCAAATAAGCATCTGAAAATGATACCATTCCCACATCAACTTCGTTCTTCTTTTGAATATCTTCACACTTCATCACTCCTTCAACTTTCACGAAATTAACCAGCTCATCCGGTATTATAGAAGTGAAAATTGACATACTAGCCAAAGTCTTGGCCATAGTTTTACGGTGCTTCTTAGATATGGCCAATAAATCTCAAATGCTGACACTTGCTTGGGTTCTTTTCAATTGGTTAAGGACCGTGCCATCTTCATATTCTTTATTTTCAGCTTCGACTTCCTTTCCCTTATTAGCTTCTACTTCTTTTGGTGGTGACATTGCATAAGGCTTACCAGATCGGGTGTTCATAACTTCATCTTCTTCGGCTCTCACCAGATCCACTCTTCCTTTTTGGGCTCAGAATCATCTTCACTATCAGTTGAGTCCAAAAACTCATTTACAACACAGATTGCTACTTCGTTACTAACCACAACTTTTTCAATCTTGGTAAATATTGCTTCTTCTTTAGTTGTCTCTTCATCTATGTTTTGAAAAAAAGATAACACAAATCTTTCATTTAAACCTCTCCCGATCATGAAAGTAGCTGGTGGTTGTACTTTGTTGAACCTTGGCAATAGATTATCCTTGGTACTAGGCTTATTGGGTTCTGGCAGCTTCTTACTATCAATCAAATTCTGAATCTCATGCCTTAACCTCAAACATTTATCCGTCTCGTGTCCTTGCATTTGATGGAATTGACAAAATGCCTTAGCATCAAAGTTAGGTGGAAAAGGGTTAGGCAAGGGACGAGGAGTCAAGGGTTGTAACAATCCCTTCTTTTATAGCTTATTTAGAACCCAAGACAGTGGTTTTTCTAATTCTGAAAACTGTCTCCTTTCTCCTTGACTAATTACATTAACATCAACTGCCTTTTTATATGCTTTGGTTACCAGACTGGTAGTTCTCTTTCTCATTTCTTCTTACCAAAAAGCTGTTTTTCTCCCTTTTCCACTCTTCAATTTATAAACCAGCTTGTAAAAGGTCCTTGAAATTTCGGATGAGTGTATGAGACATCCTTTCATGAAGACTAGGCAACACCCCTTTCATAAGCATCCTAATCTGATCCGATTCATCGAGCCTCTTTTTGAGTAATGCAACCTTATTTTTCCACCTCTTTACATAGTCCACAAAGTTCTCATTTGGCCTTTGTCTAATGGACTCAACTTCTATCGAAGTAGCCTCTAATTCGGTGTTATACGCATATTGTTGAATGGAGGCCTTGTATAGCAAATCTCAGCTCTTTTGAGTGCCATCTTCTAAGGCATTGAACCAATTTTGGACAATAGGGTCCAATGAGAGTATGAAGTACTTTAGAGTTTGAGTCTTAGTAGCTCGGACAGACTGTATAGCAGTGACGTATTGCTTCACATGGAGATGAGAATTTTCTGTTTCATTGAACTTTGCAAAGGAGGGCATCTTGAATTTGTATGAGACCTCTTCATATAGCTCAAACAACTTGTCGATCTTAGACATTTCTTCAGTTTTTAGCTTCTTTTCAAATTTCTTTTCTAAATCAGTAATCAACTTCTCAACATCTGAGGCTTCAATCTTTTCCACGGCTGATCTTTCAACAACCTTCGACTCCTTCTTCTTGTCTTGAGGGTCTTGAAAGTAATAAGCATAGTCGTCATCATCATCAACGACTACTTTGTCATCATGAAAGGCTACTTCACCGACTTTAGTCTTCCCTTTGTCCTTTGGCTTCTTAGTGCTGGCAGATGCCTCAGCAGTGTTTTCCAAAAGTGCAGCCAGTTGGCTCTTCATAGTCTCAACTAGAGCCTCCTTTAGTTCTTCCATCTTGGCATTGAGGGCGTCGTCCACCATTCTTTGAATTTATTCGGGATCCATTGCTCTTGGTGAGAAGGTAATTGAGTCGCTGCTGGATTCTATATCACTAGCGTAGGTAGGGTTGTCGTATGCTCTTGAACTGTTGTACTCTAAGTCTGTGAGCCAGAGAGGATTAATGATATGTTATGCAATGTGTGTATGCATGTGTGCATGTATGCACAAACAACAAACAAACAAAGATAATTAGGACGTTCTTTCCAACCTTATAACTTCCACACACGAATGACGAGTCTCTTTTCCTAGGTATATGGTCAACAAAATACCAACATGTGATATTTTATTCTCAAAAAATTCCCTCAGATGATTTTAACCAATAATTATATTTTCAAACACAGAAGTTAGTCCATGATAGTTTCTATTAATTATGTTTTAATCCATTGAATCTCAATTAAAACAGCTTTTATGCTATATTGGATTAAAATTAAATTAAGAGGTTCATCATAAATAGATTTCTTATTTGAAAAAAGTAACTAGTGATTCATGCCAAAAATAAGCCCATGGTTAATAATTTTTGGTATAAGCTAGGCTCACAGTTGATTTTTGGTATTTTCATAATTGACTAAATATTTGTAAGCTCTTTGTAATTTTAGAGGAAATGTAAGATAACTTTATTTCAAAGCCCTTGGGCCATAAAGTAGAAAAAGATTTTTGACCCATCTTGAAAGATTTAAAAATTTGAGATTTTGGTCTTTTAAAGGAAAAAGTTATTTTTGAGCTTACAATATACCTAGGTCATATTAGAAAAAAGAACAAACCAAATAAGCCATGATTTAAACCAAGATAAATTAATTATAGCCAAATAATAAGCATTTAGGGTAAAAAAATCTAAGAAAGATAACTAGGCCATTACATGAGCTTTAGTCTTTGGGTTAAAAATCAAAAGGTACAAGACTATGAGTAGTTATGCCATGCTCGATCTTCATACCTTGAGTGAAAGTATGATATCTCTTACCTACACAACACGGATAACACAGGCGTCTTAAGTAACGCATACAATGCAATCTAAATGATGCAATTGAGTCGCCATTGTGAGCGGAGATTTTTGCCCCTACTCCCATGTGGAATGATTCTTGCGACTTCAGCACTGTTAGGCTTAGAGCCTCAGAGAACACGAGCCTAAATCCGGAGAAAATGGAGTTGCCACCCGGATGGGCCGGAAAAAAGAAAAAGGTGGATGACTCGATTCCTAAGGAATCCCCAACCCCCTATTGGATTCAAAAAGTTGGGTACGTGTGGAGAAGGTGAGAGTGATTCAGCATCCCCATAGCGCCCAATTCATTAGAGCCGGCCTCCTTTTCAGATCTTAATATTATAAAATTCTTAAGTATAATAATATTATCCATACTATATGCAATCATAAAAATAAATAAACACTTTATTAAAATCACAACAAGTTTAAACAAAATAAATAAATAGGCACCCATCGATGGATGGAAACATACCTTCATAATTGTCCAATGTCCAAAAGAAAATAAGTAAAACAAGATACCCACCAATTGGTGGAAATGTATCATTTACATTAATCCAAAACTTAAAATAAATTGAATTACATGAACTTAACAATTGAGGTACCCGTAACATGGAAATATGCCTCTTATAATTTCTTGAAACTAAAAATAAATCAATAAATAAACATCCAAGCATTTATTATAAAATCAAATAAAAATAAATCATCCATCAAGACATATAATAATTCATGCATTCAAACTTAAGTAAAGCAATAGATATAAAAATTAAGGTTTTACACTTCAATTAGAGTTTCTTGAATAAAATTAGGGTTTAAGTTTAAAAACTGAGACTTTAGGGTTTTAGATTTAGAAAATAGGGTTTTTATTTGAAAAACTAACATTTTATACATATTTTTTAAAAAGATTAAGTTACTGGAAAAATAAACAAAGGGTAAATTAGGATTTAAAGTTTGAGTAAATTATGGTTTGAAATTTTTATGAAAACAATATTAGGGTTTAGGGTTTCTCTGTAAAAAGATTAAGGTTTATGAAAATAGGATTAAAGTTCATAACGTTGAAAAAATAAAGTTGCTGTGATGATATTTGTAAACTTTAGGCTATTGGATATGTTTAAATTATATGGTCATGCATTGACAAACATCAATTAAACATTTAGGTTACTGAAACTAAAGGTTACTAGAATTACTTTGCATGAAGGATAAACAACATCATCGAAGCTTAGTGTGCTGAATTTAAATGAATTTAATTTAGAAGACGTATCTTCGTTTGTTGATTCCATCACTAATTAAACTTTGATCCAAACTTTTGTTTGCACCAGCCTTACACTTGTTGGTTAAATTGAAAACAAGACAGTAAGCTACTGCCTTGTTAATACTTTCGGTGTTTGATCTGTAACACCCTGATACTCCATATAAGTACCATACATATACCTAGTATACATACAATACGTATATAAAGTATAAGAATGTCACGTCTAATTTCAATTTAAAAACCTTTATCCGAGTTCATACAATTTTACATTACTTTAAAACACATTTACAAAAATCATTATTCTTATTAAAAATGCAACATAATTAAAATCATATATGTATGCATCACCTTCTAGTTGGTCTCGAGACACTCTTACCCTTCTCGTGGCATAACAGCTGGACTTCCAGATCAACCGCATAAGTACCTGCGCGATTACACATTCGCGCTAAGCTCGAGAGCTTAGTAGTACAAATAAATAATAAAATATACTTTACAAAAGAATCATACCTCATATTTTTAGCACTATGTTTTATTGTTCTCTTACCACCTTTTCCTTTCTCCATGCATTCTTCATATACTCCCACTAATCTCATAAATTAAATACATAATTACTTAGAACATTCTCAATACAATACTTACCCTTTCTATCTCATATACATATACATATACATTATTTTAACAAAACACCATTCAATGACCTACCCAAACCATCATGAATACAATTCTCACAAATTCCACATTCATATACATTTTACACATCATACAACATTTTCATAAACTCATATCTCAACAAAGCTCCTCAAACCATATTCACTTTCAATATATCAATACACATATTACAAAATCATACTTCATAACATCATTTTATTCACAATTCATCAATCATGAATCACACTTTTAATAAAGGCAGCCATAGATCTCATTATTCATTTATTTCAACATTTGAATATCATATTGACAACAAAGACAGACTCGGGCCCAAACAACACACTAATATGCCATTCAATTTTCAGAGTAAATGCTTTGGTTTTATTATCACATTTATCAATATCATAGACCCAACTAGGCTTCAAGGATTAGGTTCAACCAAGCTTCAAGGGGGAGCAAAGCATGCTAAGCTTCAACCCAACTTGGCTTCAAGAACCAACCCAACCTAGCTTCAAGGGTGGTAACATCTCAATTAGGCTTCAAGGATTCAATCCAACCTAACTTCAAGAGATTGTTACACTTATTAGGCATGCCACCAACAACAAACTCTGAAAATGGAATAACACATTAGTCACACAATTCATTTATAAATTTTATTCTCAATTGAATTATCATAACCAATAACAATGGCTTCACATCTTATTTGAATCATCATAGCCAATAACAATGGCTTCACATCATATCATGTCTCAATTCATACTATAATATTTCATTATTCAATTACCTCATCATATCCTTCATATCCTAAAATACATTATATATATATATCATCATTGATATAACATTACAACTACATTATTCATGTAACACATTACAATTTACAAGGTTCACAATGCATAACACAAAACATTGTTCATATAATATCATATGCATCATTATCACGCAAGTATACATAATCAATGGCATTGCATATAATTTTCCCATGATCATTATATCTTTCACATTTCCTATATCATCATTGATATATATATATATATACACAATAATTTACATTATTCATGGATTTAGAATCTTCCATATACATTTGGTTGGATCATTATTGTTTTAAGTGTGTTTAGGTTTAGGTTTAGGTACACAATTACCTTTGGAGAATCCTAACAATGCAAGAAGAACAAAGAATAAAAACATTAACTAACACATTTGAAGGACACGGGCAGCACACTTGAGGGACACGGCCAAGCTTGTGGCCGTGTCTCTCAACCACAAATTCCAGTAGCAAACACGAGCATAGGACACGGCCAAGCTTGTGGCCGTGTCTCCCAACACCAAAATCCAGTAGTGGACACGGGCAATGGACACGGCCGTGTCTCTCAAAAATCCATCCAACACGCCCAAATTTTCTTGGCTTGGCCGTGTCTCTCCTTGCTTTTGGCCGTGTCACTTAAGAACAAAACCCTAAATGTGGCCAACACTCTTCTAAATGCATTTACACACTTTTTGCACAACATTAATCTCATTCAACTGGATACAATCAATAACATAAACACATATCTTACAGAATCATCACAATAATCACTTTAACAACACATTAACATTACATTTAAACACAACCACCTCAAAACCCTAAATCCAACATCATTCATAATCTTTCAAAATCAACATCCACCACTTCCAACAACAACACCTATTTAACCTCTTAACTTAAAACCAAATTTAACACTTGAAAACACATCACAAACACCTCTCATCATCAAATCAACAAACCCTAATTCACTTCAAATACCACTTCAAAAGAATAAAAGAAATCAAAGAAAAGAACTTACCAAAGTTGCTGAATTCCACAAATCTCCAACTTGATTCCTTGCTTCTCTCTTCAATCTTGATTTTGGAACAACAAAAATCAACTCTTGTTCTTTGGTTTTGGAGAGCCGGCCACCACTAAGGAAAAGAGAAGAAAAGAAAAAATAAATAAAGTCAACTTCCTCTTCTTCTTTAAATCTCCACCAAGAGATTTCCAAAAGAAAATTACCTCAATGCCCTTAACCATTTGTTCTAACTCTCTTTTAACTTATAAACCCATTTAGGTAATTTCATACTCAACAAGATAAATATCTCTTCCCCCTTGACTCTTCATTTGACCAACTTATATGTTATATATATTACAATATAATCAACATATACACTTTCTTTTAATTTCTTTTCTCTTGCAAATTGACACCTACATTCAATCCAATTTTTAAAACAACAACAACAACAACAACATTCAAAACTTCTAGGGCATATATGGGGATATTACATGATCCTTAAGTTTCGTTGTTCTTTTTTCTTTTATGTGTTTTTTGATTGCTAGGGTTTTTATATTGCTAATTCTTGCTGAGAATTCAAAGTCCAAGCCAAAAGTCACCCCTAAAAAAGTTCTTCAGTTCGTTATTTATAGGCAATAGTCCTTTTTAATAAAGGAGAAGTTAAAGCTGTCCGAAATAAATCAGGTTTTGGTATTGGCAAGTCCAATTGCCAGCGGCCGTGGACGCGGGCTGCGAGAGCTGCAAGGGCGTGCGGGCTGCGCTTGCATGGGACTTTGGCAAGAGCCAAATCGCCGCAGACGCGGCTTGGGCAAATTGGCTTGCCAATTCTCGCAGGCTGGCCTGTCTACGTATCGCTCACCAATTTGTCTAATATTTTTATTTTTTATTATTTTATTAATTTTATTATTAAAAATAAATATTATATTTAAAACAAATATTTATAATTTCAATTTTTTTATATTTAAAATAAATAATAAATATAATATTATTAAAATAAATAATAAATATTAAAAAAAATTTCGGATTGTTTTAAATCTTTAGACTTAATTTAATTGCCTTCTAATTAGTGTCGGACTGGATTTGGTTAAAAAATAAGAGTCTACAAATATTAAAAAGATGTGTTATAGATTTGTTATAGATATGTTTATTATACTGTAAATGTAGTTTACATTGTTGAATGTGTATTTTATATATGCTGTATATATATATATTTGTGTATACTGAAAATATGATATTAAAAATTTTTTTAAATAAAAAATATAAATAAAATAAAATAGTGAAAAGTAAAAATAAAAAAATTACAAAAAGAAAAAAAAAAGAAAAAATCAACATCCAAATAGTAAATTTTAAAAAAATCTTGCATGTTTGTATATTTACAAACTCAACTTTTTTGGCCGTGTGTAGTGTAATATTCTAAAAAATATTTTTGGATAAATAAATATGAAATTTTCAATTTATTTTCTCACGCCATATTTGTAACAAAAAATGCCATATTTGTAACAAAAAATGCCTTGAAACTTATAAAATGTCATTTTAATTATATTTATAAATCAAATAGTTCAAAATTTAAATTATACTTATAAAATTTATGATATATATATATATGTATATGAACATTATTTCTCTATTTCTTAAAAAATATTTTTTTGCTTATGGAAAAATATGTCATTTTTAAAGAAAATAATTTTTATTTAGAAAGTAAAATTAAATTTCTATAAATTAATAACAATAAAAAGAAAATACATGAATGCATACTTTTGAGCAGAGTAATGGTCATTGATATTTAGTAATAAAATCTGAAAGTATTAAATTTTCAGGTCAAATAAAAAAAAGTAGTATTAAATTTTAAAAAAATGTAGTACAAGAAGAGAGATTTGAAACGGTCAGTGGCAGTTGTGAAGAAAAAAAGACAATTGGAAGAGAGAGAGAATGGGAAGCCCATGAAGTAGAACAAATCTGTTATCGAGTCATCATCTCCATTTCATGACACTTCAATCTCCATTCCTCTATATACCACCTCTTCACCTACACATTCTTCACAATATTACTAACCAAAATCCCATCTCAATTCAGCGCCTTCTTTAGTCATTTCTAGCTTCTACAGTATTCTTCAACTCAGCTTCAAGATTCATTCTATTTTCTTGAGCATAAGAATTTATGCTTATTTCTACATCTATTCATGAACTGCAATCACGACAAGGTATTGTTTTTATTTAATCATTGCCTTTTTTGGCTAATTCAATGGTCAAGGTTTTGTTTTAGAATCAACAGTAACCACAAACTTGGAAAAAGGCCAAAAAAACAGGAAATAACTTTAATTTGACAATATGAGCACGTTGTCTTTTTGCCTTATTTCTTGCTTTACTTTTATTAAATTAATTACCAGATTAGTGGTTTGTTTTTCAAAATTTCAGGTTTTTACTTGAAAAATAGAAGATGGAATTGTTTTAATAAATTGGGTTGATGTGGTTTCACAAAAATTTCCAATGGGAAAGTGGACTTGCTGGTTTGTTTGGTTCAGAAAGCTGTTTGTTTCAGAGGAAAAACCAAAAACAGAGAAGGTTCATTTTTCTTTTTCATTTTACCACACCATTCTTTTTATTCTAATAAGAAAAAGGGATTTAGTAAAGTTTTTTCATTTTCTGAAACTTTTTAGAAATCAAAGAAATGGAGACTGATTCTTGGAAGGCTAAAGTTTAAGCAACGCCCTGATCTGCTTCTTCCATCATCACAGAGGGCAATTGATGAAGCAACAGAGAAACAGAGGAAGTTTGCTGTGACTGTAGCTCTTGCTACGGCAGCTGCGGCTGAGGCTGCGGTTGCTGCTGCTCAGGCAGCTGCTGAGGTTGTCCGGCTCACTGGTTCTTCTCATTCTTGTCATCATCATCATCATTATCATTTCACCAAGAAAGATGAACACATGGCTGCTGTTAAGATACAGAGTGCTTTCCGTGCATATCTTGTAAGATACAGACCAAATTTTTCTAAGATACAGTTAGCACTGCTCCTCCATCTTTTAACCTCTAAATTTTTCAATAGTAAATTAATTGTAATTGACTTGCAGTCGAGTTATTTTGCTGCAATTCAACGATACATTGTTGAAATCGGGCTAAATAATTTCAGGAATTGTATAGAAGATTCTAGTGTTCAATTTAGACAGAGAGGGAGATTAGGTTTTGATTGAGTTACTAGCTTTGATTAATTCTAATCACTATTCGAAGCCATTCTTGAAATGACTTCTGAAATTTGAAAAAGAAAATTTTCATGGGTTGCCAAGAAAATTTCTTTCTTGCTTCCTTTAATTGGTGTCTGAAATAACTGAATTAATAAACAGTAGTTCAGCAGTTAGTTCTCTTCATTTTATTCATGAAAGTACTTTTCTGCTAAATTCCAATAAACCAAATTGTGCAATTGTGTTTTTAGAACTTCTGAAATTCTGAATTGGAATGGATCAGGCAAGGAAAGCTTTGCGAGCATTGAAGGGACTGGTGAGGCTTCAAGCCATTGCTCGTGGACGAGCTGTTAGACGCCAAGTAATCATGAAAATGAAACATTCACCATCTAATTATACTAAAACGCGAACTCAGGTCCAAGCTAAAAGTATTCCTAACAACATATACGGTGAAACTAAGCAGCTATTCAACTTGAAAGAATTGGGAGACATGGAGGGTAAGGTAGGTGAGATGGTTTGCAATTAATTTTATGGAAGGAAAATTTAATTGGCGAGAAAAGAAGTTTCCATGTAATTTAACAGTAATTTTTGTTTTGATCTGTGCAGGAGAAGAACCTTAAAGAAGATCCTCAGTTAGTTCAAATGGTAAAATCTAAACTTAAATGCATAGTTTGCTGTCTTAAAATTATTAGACAAATTTATGTTTCTTTTAAATTTATGGACAGCTTGAATGTAAAAGCCAAAGATGTTGGGAGTACAGCATGCTTTCCAAGGAAGAGATGGAAAGCTTATGCTTCAAAAGGCAAAAGGCTAGTTTCACAAGAGACCGAATGATGAAATACTCGTTGTCTCAGCGGGTAATTTTTATCTCACATCTTAATTTTCCATTTTTCTTTCGCTTCATTTATCAGGGAAAGGAGATTGTCAGGATTCGAATATGAGACCTCTCGCACTACAAGACATGCATCCATGTGCTTGAACAGAACTTTGGTAGCAATATAACAATGTCTCAGGCTTCTTTTTTTTTTTTTTTTTTTTTCCAAGGAGAGGAGCAGAACTCAAATGCTTGAGGAATCACAACCCCACAAGGAAACTAATATGCAGAGCCTCTGTGTTCAACAGTTATCAAACAAAGAGGCATACACCAGAGAAAGAATGGAGAATCTGAAATCAGCTGGTGATTTATTTGGTGGAGTACAAATTAAAACGAGAAGTACAAGAAAAGAAGATTCCACTGAAGGATTGAACTCACCAGTACTTTCTTTTCCTAGAAGATCATTTTGTCGAACAAAACGGAGTATTACTTCAGGAGATGACAGTTCTGTACTAAATTCTCCTGTTTTTCCAACTTATATGGCCGCAACTGAATCTGCAAAAGCGAAGGCAAGATCAATGAGCACGCCAAGGCAACAAATAGGAATTCATGATGATACTTGCTCTGATCATAGCTTAACGTCCAAGAATGGACTCTCTTTGGTCTTCTTATAATGGTGAAAGAGATACACTGCCCTTCAACGTGCTCGCGGGGGAGTATAAATCGCCATTGATGAGAACTCAGGCTTGATTTTTGACATAACTAAGTAGCTGCTTGATGGGTCACTCTAACAATACGCTTTGAAGTAACTTCAAGATCAAATCTATCATTTGAGGTCTCTGGAAAAATAAGAATACATAGTAGCTGATCAAATGATCGATCAATCGAATTCCTGATCAAAGATAAAAGCCTAGAAGGTGCTTTTCTTTGGGGAGTGGCTGTGAAAATGCGAGGTATAATTTCTTTTAGAGGTTATTTCAATCTTTGGTGTTCAAAGCTAATCACTTGATCACTTTTCATATACATATATATTTGTATATATTTTTTTTCTTTTGAAGGTAGGAAAAAGTGTTTTGTTTTGTGTTAATTTGAGTTGGAGATATGCAGTACTGTCGTAGTATTATGCATGTGAGTGTGAAACTTGGTCATTGAATATGCTGGTATTGAGCTAATTAGTTACAATAAAAAAATGTAAAGTTTGGCCTCCATTTAAAAGTTTTATCATCGATTTTTACACAATGGGATAGTTTAAATCCATTATTATATAATATCAAGATCATGTTTGATTCAATATGTTGTTATTTTGTTAAGAAGTCTTGATAAATTATTTACTTGTATTAAGAGTTTGATTCATCTTTTAAAATTCCATTTTTAAGAAGTAATTAATAATTCAACTTATTTCCGTAATTAACAAACATACTATTAAAGAAATATGAGTACTATGCATGTTTGGATTGGCTTTTGAGAGGCAATGATAAGCTTTTGGTTATTCAATTGCTTAAAACGTGTATTTAATTAGAAAAATTGTAATTATTCTCTATGAATTTTATACATGGTAATCAAATTCAAAATGATAAGAACAAGTGATATGTTGTTTTTCGTAATCAATAAAGTAAGAAAATTAATTACTTAAGTGCAGAAAAGACAACTGTGAAAAGAAATTAGAAAACTTTTAAATGTTAATTAGACTCTATTAATCTTAAATAAATTATCTTTTACCATAATATCCTTAACCCTCAAAAAAAATTTTTATCTTTTTTTTTCTCTCTTCTTCTTTTCTGCCATCACCGTTCTCCTCTAAATTTTTTTCCGTTGATCATAAAATCCAAAATAAGATTCATCTTTAACTTCAACTCCAATTTTCTCTCATTCACGATGTATTGAAGCTTATCCAATATAATATTTCTCCTCCCATTATTTTTTCTTTGATTGAAAAATTCAAAACTCCATTCATCTCTAAATTCAACCCCTCTTTTCTCTCATTCATAATGTATTGAAGCTTCTTCAATATAATATTTTGGTAAGTTTACTTTTTTTCTTTAATTTTTTTCCTTTAAACTTAAGTTTTATAAGAAAATGGAAGATTTTAAAAATTGAATGGATGTATTTATTAAATGTTTTATATGACCTATTTTTTTTTATTTCTCCATGAGTTTGAATTTACTCCTCTGTTTATTCTTTCATTTTAATATATCTGAATTCATGAAAAGTTGAATGAAGTGTTATAGATTTTATGTGATGCAATATTGTGTATTGTCAGAGGATAGTATGGACTGTTAGTAGATTGTTAGGGGCTGTTAAGGTCTGACAGGGGCTGTAATGGGTTGTTAGGGGCTGTAATACAGTGTTATATTGTGTAGTGTTTCAAGCTATATGGGGTGTATGAGGATGTATGGAGTGTTAAGGGCCTTTAGCTGTAGAAGAGGGGATGTTAGGGGCTGATACGGGCTATTAGAGGCTAATATGGGTTGTTAGGAGGCTGTTATGGGGTGTTAGGGACTGTTAGGGGATGTTAGGGGATGATAGGGCTATTAGAGGCCAGTTGGGGCTGTTAGGGGTTATCAAGGGAGGGGCTATTAGAGGTTGTTAGTAGAAGGGATGTTACGATCTATTAGAGACTGTTAGAGGATGTTGGGTTTATTAGAGGCTGGCAGGGGTTGTTGGGGCTTATTAGGGGCTATTAAGTGGCCATTAGAAGAGATTTTAGGAGCTATTACAGGATATTAGGGGATGCTAGGAGATATTAGAGGCTAATATGGGCTATTAGAGGTTATAAGGGGAGGGGCTATTAGAGGCTGTTAGGGGATATTATAGGTTGTTAGTAGAAGGGATTAGGAGCTGTTAAAGACTGTTAGAGGATGTTAGGGGCTATTAGAGGCTGGCAGGAGCCATTAGAAGGGATGGTAGGAGCTATTATAGGATGTTAGGTGAAGTTAGGGGCTATTAGATGTTGTTAGGGGTTATCAGAGGAGGGGCTATTAGATGCTATTAGGGGATATTAGAGGCTGCTAGTAGAAGGGATTATGAGCTATTAGATACTGTTAGAGCATGTTAAAGGCTATTAGAGTTTGGTAGGGCTATGATAGGGGCTGGTAGAGACTGTTAGGGGGAAAAAATGTTAGGAGCTATTAGAGAATGTTAGGGGTTGTTAGGGGGGCTATTAAAGGCTAGGGGCTGTTGACAGCCGCTAACAGCCCCTATCAAAGTCTGTATTAGCTCCTAATATTTCCTAACAACCTTTAGTGTCCCCTAAAAACCCTGTCATATCTCCTAACATCCCCTAACGGCCTCTCCCCTAATAGCCCTAATAGCCCCTAACAGCTCATAGAAAGATGATTGCTTATATTCCATTTACAATATCTATTAGATAGAGAAAAAAAAAGAAATTGAGAACCTTTGAACAACATCTTGAAAATTTTGATGATATATTAATGATTTATTTTTTCGGTTTACAGTGCGGACTATGGTTATTTTATTGCTAAATTCATAGAGTTTTTTTGCGACTGATGGACTTGATTTGGAACTGCATACAAGATCGCATGGCTGATATGAGATACTATACAACAATGAGCTTGTGGTTTTATGCTGCCAACAAGAACATGGGCTCTTGGTGTAAAGATGACGAGTGATTCATACTTTGATCCTAATATTACAATTTGATTTTATTATATATAATTTTTTATTTGTATATAAATTTAGTTGAAGCTAATTATTTAAAGACAATGATTATAAATAGTCTTCTTTATAATCATTTTTACTGCTTATTCAGGTCTGATGTGGATATTTACGTAATTTTTGAAACATGTGATGTTGAACGATAATTTAATTCAATTGTTCAAATATATTTGGATTAGACAATCTCTTTTATAATATTTTTTTATTGCCTATTCAGGTCTGGTGTTAATGGTTGATAACTGTTAGGAGCTATTAGGGGCATATATGAAATGTTAGGGGCTGTCAGAGTCTGTTAGGGTGTGAGCCCCTATCATCCCCTAACAGTCCCTAATAATCCATATCATCCCCTAACAACACCTTACATTCCATTTACAACATCCAGTTACAATATACATGTTAGAGTTATTTAACAATATGAACAAAAGTTTATAACATTCCTATAGTAGCAACATTAAAATAGAGATCATAATTATGAATACAACAATCTTATTTTTTTAAACATCCGATAACTGTAAAGTATTATCATTAATTATTAATATACTTATTAAAGAGATATTATTAATTTATAAATTTATTGCTAGAGGATGTTAGAGGATATTAGTCGTGAGTCTCTAATAGCCTATAAGAGCCCCTAATAGCCCTCTAACATCACCTAACAACCCTTAATAATAGTTATTATGCTTTAATTTAATCTCATGTAGTGAGAATTGAGGAGTACAAAATCATTAAAAAATATAACATGCAATAGCCCCTAATAGAAAATATCTGGAAAAGCTCTATTGCTATTTTGCGAGGCAATCCACATCGATGTAATAAAAGTGAGGGGCCTACGACAATGACAGAATGCCCCAGAAGCAGCAGGGTCAGAAGCAAGTGTCAATCAACAGCCCCTTATTCCGGAACTTCAGCCTCCTTTGCTGGAAGATAGTACCTGCAAGGAGGAGCTCGCTTCTCATTTGGATATCCATCTCTTCGGTATGACATCCAATTTCGGAGTTCGGAACTCCCCTTCTCCTTTTCGGGTCTAGTTTTTTTGCTTCATTTCAGCCGTCGTGGTCGATGGGGAAGAAAGAAAGTAATGAATGTTCTTTTGGGAAAATGTATAATAATACACCTGCCCATAATATACCACAACATGGACCTTTAACAATTCATAAAATACCACAACATGAATATCATGTTATAATTTAAATTCTTGTAGTGAGAATAATTAAAATGGGCTCATCAAAATATATCAATATTTATAACATTCGGTTACAATGAAAAATAAAAAGTTTATAAAATTCAACTATACAACAATAATAAAATAGATATCACAATTATGAATACAACAATATTATTTTTTTTGAACATCCGATGATTACGAAGTACTATACAACGATATTAGATTTTGAGATGGCCATATTAAATTTTCCACCATAGTGGATGAGAATAATTATGCCAAGCTTCATATCAATTATTCTTTCTAATAAAATACCCTGCAATAAAAATAAAAAATAAAATCAATAAAAAATATTCAATAACTACACAACAAAATACAATCATAAACTACTTCTACATATATTGTTATTATTTGTTACAGTATGATACAAGCTGTTAAGGACTATTTTTACATATTTTTCATTTTCATTACATAGTTCATCAAATATAATGTGTTCGAGATTAATATACATTGTTTTGATAGGTCGTTATAGTATATTAAAGGTTGTTAAACTATGTTAGAGACTATTAGTAGTCATGATAGAGGGCCTGTTAGGGGTTGTTAGAGTCTGTCATGCGATTTTAGAGTATATTAAGGGCTGCTAGGGGGTTATTAGAGTTTGTTAGGTGTCGTTATGACATATTTTACAGTTTCAGTACATAATTAAAAAAAAAATAATATGTATTAGATATTAATATATAAAATATTTTTCTGCTAGGGGCTGTTAGGGATTGTTAACAGTCCATAGTAGCCCCTGACAGCCTTTAATAGCCCCTAACAGCCCTCTACCAACCCCTACCAACCTTTAATTGCCTATATTAGCTCCTAACAGCCCCTCCTCTATAGCTAATAGCCCCTAACACCCCATTCTAGCCTCCAACACTATACAACATTGTTTCACATAAAGTTTATAACACTGTATTATAACCCTTAACAACTTATGATTACAGCCCCTGTCAGACCCTAACAACCCCTAACAATCTGCTAACAATCCATACTAGCCTCTAATAATACATAATATCACTTCACATAAAATTTATAACACTCCATTCAATTTTTCATGAATACAAAAATTAAAAAAAAAAGACTAAACAAAGGAGGAGATTTAAACTTATGGAGAAATAAAAGAAAATCAACCATATAAAACATTTAAATCGGCCATTTCCTTAAAAACATTTAAACATACATACATTCAATTTTTAAAATCTCTCATTTCCTTACAAAACTTAAGTTTAAAAGGAAAAAAAAACTTACTGAAATTTTATATTGGAGAAGCTTTAATCTATAGTGAATGAGAGGAAAGAGAAAAAGAAATTAGAGAGAAATATAGATCAACTAAAACTAATCTATTTCCTTACAAAACTTGAGCTAGATCCACAATCAAAGAAGAAGAAATAAAATGAGAAAAAAATGAGAGAGAAAATGAGATGGGAGAAAGGAAGAAGAAGGAGAAATGAAAAGGAGAGAGAGAGAGAGAAAAAAAAGATAAAACCTTTTTTTAGGGGTGAGGGTATTATGGTACAAGAGAGTCCATTTAAGATTAATGGAGTCTAAAAAATATTAACCTCTTATAAAAGGGTATTTTTTTAGGTTAAATTCCATTTTATCATTAAGCTATCCTAAAGAATATATGCAGTTTTAAAATTATAAATGCTTGAAAATTAAATATCTAGAATCAGAAAAATATATACTAATAAATTTTGGTTTTAGTGATATTAAATTTTGAAAAATTTACAAAAATGTGAAAAAGTAAAAATTTACAAACAACTGTGAAAATAAAAAATTTACAAATATACTGTATAAATAAACAAGTTTTACAAACATACACCTTTTTTTTTTATTTCTTTTTGTTATATATGTTGAATGTATATGTGTTCAATATATTTATAATATATTTAGTATGTCATAAAAATATAAAAGAGAAAAATACTATTTTTGTAATTCTAGAATGTAAAATTATAAAAAAATAAAGCACAATAAAAATGAAATTTTAAAGAAAAAATTATTTTATTTAATTTTCTATAATTGTCCCCTTTATCTAGCACTCTCTTTCTAATCTAAATTGGATGACCAAAGCCTACTAATTATATATTTTTTAGGATTTTTTTTTCAAAATACTAAAACAATAAATATATTTAAAAGTATACAATATTCAATTTTAAAAATATTTCTCATTTTTCAGATATAAATATCTAATATACTAAAAATTTATTTTACTTTCAGAGATATATATAACACCCCAGCCTTCAGGCTTTAAGGGCCCTAGGCCCAACCAAGCACTGGGCATGTTACATTCCGCTTCCCCTCATGGGTCAACGACAATATTTGTTTATTTGGCTCAATTAAGAGTCGCCTCACTCATTTCAATCCCAAGACCTCCTTAAGAGAGTCTTTATGACCAAACGCGTACCATTTCTTCTGCTAGAAACTTTATACCCATTATATATAAATGTCTACATTCAAATATCCAAGTAGAAAAGTATTATTGATATCAAGTTGATGATTTTGCCACTAATAGTTGCAATTGTTAAGAATAACCCTATTTTTACTAGCTTTGCCACGAGAGAGAAACTCTCATGGTAATATATTCCTTCTACTTGATTATACCCCTTGGCCATCAATCTGCCTTTGTATCTATTTATTATACTATTGGGCTTAGTTTTGACTTTGTAAACCCATTATATCCTATTGGTGTTTTTTCATGTGGTAAGTTTGTAATTTCCCAGGTATTATTATGTTCTAGTGTAGTAATTTTTTTTCCATCGCCTCAATCCAGTTAGGGTCTATTTTTGCTTAATTGTAAGTCTTGAGCTCTAAGATGAGAGAAATATTTGCTACAAAGTCCATATGAGATTTATCTAGGTAAGATGATAAAACTGCATTTTGTCTATTATTTGAGATAATTCTAACTCCATTTTTACTTGTTTTCAATTGAATTTGACTAATTCTCTTTGTTGAGATTAGTCTTGCATTAGCTTGAAAATGAAAAATATGAGTTTTGGCTATAAATTGATCAAAGTAGGGGAAAAAGGTGGAAATGGCAGAAAGGAACCCAAAGGCATGCCCGTGGCACTCCATTGCTATGCCCCTGGACTTCATTTTAAGCCTGCCAAAGAAGAGGAGATGAGAAGATGAAGATCTAGAAGAGAATTCAAGCCTACGCCCATAGGGATTATTCCTGCACTATCTAAGGAGGGAGGAGAGACGACCAAAAATTCCAAAAGTGAATTCAAGAGCACGGTCATGGCTTTCCATTGCCATGCCCATAGGAACCAAATAGCTACTACCTAAAGAAGAATTTTGCAACCCAAATGCATAGAGTCAAGCACGGTCGTGGCATTAAAGGCCATGCTCGTGGGGATTTAAAAGTTGGCTGGAAACATAATTATCTAAAGATATCTCTTAAAATTTGACTTCTTTTTCAATTGAAGCTCTTCTAAACCTATCCTAACCTTTTCCTACTTGTAAAAGAAGTTCCCTAATCCCGTATAAATACCCTAGATCTTCCTTATAACAAATATACAAGAATTTAGAGTAATTTTTCAGATCTTGAAGAGAAGAAGAGATTTTTGCTCAAGATTAATTTAAGATTAAGAATCTCCCTTCAATATAAAGTTTTCAAGTTTGATCTTTCTTGTTTACTTTTAGTTTCAATTATGATTTCTACTCTTTATTTTTTAATTTTAAATATTTACTTCAATTATGAGGAACTAAAAACCCAAATTATGGTTACACTTCTTTTATTGATTTTGCTATGGATTAATTATTTCTTATTTGATTCAATTAAAGTTTACTCTTTATTATTTTGTTATCTTTGTGCTTAATGCATTGATTTTCTGGCTAATAAATAATTAATTTAAGATGTTATGTGATGGAGCTAGAGTGAAAGCACAATATTAGTTTAAGGAGATAACAATCTTAAGTTAAGTTTTTACTTAGAGATAAGGTAAATATTTAAGAAGTTAATAGTAGATTCTTATAAATCTTCATGAATTGACTTAATTACTTATGATCACAAGAGTAGACATAAGATTAAGTTCAATATTAGGTTTAGTACTTGAGAGAGACTAGATCTTAATTTCGAAGAGTCCAACTAATAATAAAGGGAAATCTAAAATTGAATCAATACTTTAGAAAATCCATAGTTAATTAATAAAGATAGTTTAACCCTAATGCCAAAAATATTAGATTTAAATTAAAAGTCAATTTAGCCTTAGTTTTAGTTAATTTTATATCAACTCTCAAAACTTTTGATCATCCAAATAATAATTAATTTAATTGTTTGGTACTTATAACACCCTTTCTTATGGAAATGATACCTATATTACTTGTTAACAATTTGTGTACTTATCGTGGCTAGGCTAGAGACCTAATAAGTTTTGGCACCATTGCTGGGAAAGACGATAATTCTAATATTAATAATATTAAATGATTATTTCTTTGGATATTTTATTTCTATTTTAATTATGACTTTCTTTTCTTTTTCTCTTAGGTTTTGGGTTTATATGAGCAAAAATCCAAATTCCAAACTTGTGCAATATAATCCTGAAATAGAAAGATTTTGTTGTAAGCAAAACAAGAAAAGCATGGAAAAGCTAAAGAAGGATAAAATGGAGGGAACTTCAACTGGAACTCCTTAAAAGATAGATAATACTATCTATTCATTTGACGATAAAGGAATAATGGGAGACAACAACCAAAACATGATGCTCAAGCAATTTGCTATGCCAACTACTCAACCAAGGTTGAGCATTGCCAAGACGCCAGTACAAGCAACTATCTTTGATCTCAAGCCTGCACTTATGAACATGATTCAATAATCAATTTTCCATGGCTTGCCAAATGAAGATGCCTACTCCCACATCTCCAATTTCTTAGACACGTGCAATACTTTCAAGATCAGTGGTGTGTTTGATGATACAATCCATTTGTGACTCTTCCCAGTCTCTTTGAAAGACCAAGCAAAGGATTGGCTTACTTCTAAGGCGCACCACATGGGATCAGTTAGCTGTAGCCTTTCTTGCAAAATACTTTCCACTTACAAAGATGGCTAAGCTGAGAAACGATATCACAAGTTTCATACAACAAGATGGGAAAAGCTTATATGAAGCTTAAGAATAATTCAAGAACATACAAAGGAAGTGGCGTCACCATGGAGTGCCTGAATGGCTCTTGATACAAACCTTTCACAATGGACATCATCCAAATATCAAGGGTACCATTGACGAAGCAACTAGTGGCAGCATAATGAACAAACTCCTTTTGAAGCTCATGACCTCATTGAATAGATGGCAGCTAACAACTACCATTGGACCTTAGAGCATAATCTTCCTAAATGAGTTGCCAGACTACACAAATTAGATAATCTTTCCTTGCTAGCAGCTAAGGTAGATGCAATATACAAGAGGTTGGAGCATGTCAACTTGTCATTATCATCAACTTGTGAAAGATGTAGAGGGAACCATGACACTGCAGATTGCCAGATTATGGAGTAAGTTCAATTTGTGGGCAATTAAAATAGGGGCCTGAATTTTTCTCAAGGGAACACTTAAAACCCCACATAGAGAAATCATCCAAATTTATCTTTAGGTAATCAAAACAATTAAAAGGCACCCTACCAACCTCCCTACATGAAGAGTCAAAACCAAGGTGTAACACACTTATATCTTATATACATGTTGTACACATATCTCAAGTGGGTACGGCACGTATATAGTCTATAAGAATGTCACATTACAATTCAATAAATGATTCTTTCTCTCAACTATCAAATAGTTAAATAGTTAATAAAAGATAATATCTATTGTAACATCCCTATACCCTATATACGTACTATATATGTACCTCATATACGTACAATATGTATATAAAATATAAGGATGTCACATTACAATGCCATTTTAGCCCTTATCTTATTTCTATATCGACTACATATTTAATAAAAGAACATTTTTCATTATTAAATCTTATTCTTTTAAAGTAACATTTTCAAAACCATTAAACTTTTCATTTGATTACATATATACAAATATACATTGTCCTTTTCAACGTCAACTTCTATATATATACATATGATCAAGCTATAAAATAACGAAATGTACATGCATACACCACCTTCTAGTTAGTCTTGAAGCACTCTTACTCTGCTTGTGGCATAATCGTCTGACTTTCAGCTCAATAATCTATTCACCTGCGCAATTCACACAACCGCACTAAGCTTGAAAGATTAGTGGTACATATAAACAATATATACATACATTGATTTCATATCTCATACTCATACACAATCATACTATTGGGAATCACATCCCAAAACCTCTAAACAACTATCATATCCAGTATGTACAAACTCAAGATCATATGTCATCCTAAAATCACACTTTGGCATAGGCAAATGCATGAACATGCAAATGATCATGCACTTCGCTGCTATAATTTATTTTTAATATTTTGGAGAAAAGAAATGTGTATAGGTAGATGCATGATTATGCGAATGATCATGTGCATCACTGGTAGTATTTCTTTTTAATATTTTGAAAGCAGAAATATACATAAGTAGATGCATGATCATGCAAGTGATCGTGCACATCGCTGAGGGAATATTTGTTTAATAGTTTTGAAGAATAGATATTTGCACAGGTCGATGCATGACCATGCAGATGATCATGTGTATTACTGCTGGAATTTCCTTTCATAATTTAATCAAATTTTCATAAATACAATACACACACATCACATGAGCAACTCAAAATCATATTAAATCAAATATGTAAAAACCAAAGATCGTATGTACAAACCAAAGAGATTATATGTACAAACCTTGGCCACTTTCAAACTCACTCTTCTCCACTTGATTCCACTTAACCTAAACACAAAATCATAACAACAATCATCATATAATTCATTCATATATCAATTCATTCAATTCCCAACTTAATTCTGCAAAACCTTTACTCTTTTCCTTATCACTCTTTTCCCCCAATTTCACTATCCATCATCATCTCTCACAACTAATCATATTTTCATCATCTATATATCAATACACATACAACTCTAACATATTATAGCTATTATCTTATTCAAATAATCATTACTTTCTCTCACTAATCATATCACACATATTTATTTTTAAAATCAATAAAAATGAGCTTAGAGATAAAAACTGCTAAACCTTCAATATCCACTTAAATCCTCTTGAAATCCCTTGTGAATTTGATGTATATATGAAAACTCACTCCCTTCTCACCTCTCTCTCTAACCCACGTTCAAAGTAAAAGAAGAAGAAAGAAGAAACTTAAACTTTCTTTTCTCCTCTTCCTTCCTACCATATATTTATATATATATATATATTATTAATCACTTAATTAATTTAAATAGCCATCCACCAAAGTTCTCTAGACCATTCCATAATCATCCCTTCTTCTTTCTTTTGTTTAATTTTTTTTCATTTTTAAGTTTTATCTTTTTACCTAACTTTATCATTTAGTACCTTAATACAATATATATATCTTATGTATATGTATATGTCTTATATATGTGATATATATCATGTATACTATATGTATATATATCTTTTATCTACTACAGTGCATCTTATACTTCTCTCTACCTATTATACCAATATATTCTCCCATATTTTCTATTTCAAAGTACATAAAAAATTGGGATATTACAATTCTCTCTCCCTTAAGTAAATTCATCCTCGAAATTATCTATCATGGCAATAAACCATTTAATTCATAAATAATCTTAAATCTCACATAAAATCAATTATTTTTTATCAATTTACATAACTTTTATTTTTTTCCTCTTATGTTTGATATCCCCACACTTTCAAAATAATCTTATTATAGAACTACAGAAGATGCAGCTCTACACACTTATATTGTTCAAGCTCAATTCATTAATTGCCTTTAATTCTCTTTAGAAATTTTTAAGGAATTTTAATTTATCATTTTGATGTCTTAATTATATATAACATTCTTGATTAGTCCTACATTGAAGTACTATAAACCTAATTTCAATTTATTACCAATACTTTATTTAATACTCTTTCAATATTTGTATAATCAATCAAAGTAACACTTTAATGATTCTACTTTTCAATATAATTTATATCATTACATTCCGCTATTATATATATATATCT
This sequence comes from Garcia nutans, assembly GCA_947685225.1. Taxonomy (NCBI): domain Eukaryota; kingdom Viridiplantae; phylum Streptophyta; class Magnoliopsida; order Malpighiales; family Euphorbiaceae; genus Garcia; species Garcia nutans. The sequence goes on along the minus strand of CANTUV010000024.1, from coordinate 3,958,472 downwards.
CTTTCTTTCCCTCATATACTGAACTTTAAATCCTAGTTTCGAATAGCGGGTCAATGATGATAAGTAAATGCCCATTGTATAAATATGGCCAAGGCCTACTATGGCATAAATGCCCACTATAATGATATGGCTAATGGCCCACTATGGCATGAATGCCCACCATAAAAATAATGGGATCAAAGATCCTCTATGATGCAAATCGTCGACTTTTGGCATAAAAGCCAATATCACTGGGACATAAAATGTGTCCTCTATGGCACAGAATGCCCACTGTCACTATGGCATAAAATGCCCACTGTCACTTTGGATATTCACTCTTTAGCTAATTCGGAAACTAGATTTAACATTAGTATAATCAGGCAATACATTTATTTCACTATTTTAAATTATTTTTAATCATAATATCGTCTAGTATAGAAAAATTTCTTTTTAAATTATTTGTTTATTACTGTGAATTTATATGATACAAGTAATTATTCCAAATACATTTATCATAAGAATATATGTATCTCTTTATCATATTTATTTATCATTCTTTATCTTTACAAATCACCTTCACCTTTTCATTGTAATAATGAAATCTAAATAGATTTCCATTCTTACTTATTTAGTTCCTTTCTTAAAATGTTATAAACCCACAAACTATTATTTCACTTTAAAAGTATAATTACGAATATATGGTATGTTCACTATGTATGAAATATACACATAACTTGATCCTTAAAGAGTCATTTCACTGAACTTTAATAATGAAATACTATACTAATCTTAGTTCTTATTATATTTTTCCTTTCGTTCTGTTATCACCAGCCTGTATAAATTCAACTCTTTAAACACTTTTGTATATAATCATTGAGTTGTCTTAAATTTTCAAACGATACTGTTGTCAATTTTATGCCTGTACCACACTTATTTTCATTGCTAAATTAATCACATCAATCTCTTCTTAACTTCTCTTAACTTGTTTTCCAATCTATTCACATTCTTGTCATACCTTTCACATTCTTTACTTGTTTCTTATTTTCATTCTCCTTACTTTGTTTCTCAAACTACAAAATCCATTATTCTCATACAGTTATCTTTTATTCATTATCTAACTATAAATTTGCTTTGATTATCAAAGAACATATATTAATTTCCTCTTATTCTTGTCTTTTCCATAAACATTCACAATTCTTCTCATTTATCTACAACTCCTCACATTTTCATAGTTCTTTACTCTTTTCTCATTTTTCTAAAGTTATAAACAAATTCTCAACTTAGGACTATAAGATTCGGCCATGCAAATCACATATCTTGTCCATATCTCATAAAAAAAAATTATTAATCTCATCAAAATGATCCCACAACCGTGGCACCTCAGGCCCACACCCATGGGTTACAAAACTAGTCTGCCAATGTACTAAACAAGTCCCACAGCCGTGGCACATTAATGGTCACCCCCATGGCTTACAAACTAACATTGCCTTCACTACAATTCTTTCTCAAACAATTCCAATTTCAATGCCATGCTTGTGCTCCACTGGTCACATGCCTATAGCATCCCAAAATCACACATTTACACTTATTCACTTGTTTTTCATTAGCTTAAACACATGATCCAACCACATTATCATCAATACCTCATATGTTTGTATATTCATTCACATGCTATTTCTAAACAATTTTTTTTTCATTTGTCACCTCATTTTCAATCTATACTTTACTCTCATTCATTCATTCATTTCTCATAACAATTTTACCAAATATCACTCAATACGCTTACATAAAATTTCATTAAATCAAATTTTATTATTCTCTAACTAACTTTTTCACTTCCACAATCTTTCCATTACACTTCTCTTTTCCTTACAATCTCTTTCTTATATACATCTATATTACAATTTATTATAACCAGCATAACTCATTTAATTGAACATCATTTCATTTATATTTTCTATCCATATACAAGGGTTTCACTTTTTTTTTTAACCTCGCAACTCAATTCTAACAACATTCACAAACAAAATTTCTTATTCATTATTCCGCTTATTTAAATAATAAAACAAACTTATAAATTTCTAATTTCATTTCTTTCTCTAACTTTACTCTCATGTCAAACTTCATTTCCCTCACTATCATCTAACTCATATAATTCAAACACATCAAGTCATAAGCCACATAATGCCACATCCGAGACCAATCTAAGTATTAATGCATATGCATGTATTACCACTCGTTTCACATTTCAAAATTTTCACTTTCTTTTCAAAAATCCACTTAGGATGAGAATCTCAAACCTAAGCTTAGATACCAAAATTGTAACACCTTACATCCTATATACATACTGTACACATATCTCAAGTGGGTATGGCACGTATATAGTCTATAAGAATGTCACGTTACAATTCAATAAATAATTCTTTCTCTCAACTATCAAATAGTTACATAGTTAATAAAAGATAATATCTATTGTAATACCCCTATAACCTATATACATACAATACATGTACCTTATATACATACAATATGTATATAAAATATAAGGATGTCACATTACAATGTCATTTTAGCCCTTATCTTAGTTCCACATCGATTATATATTTAATAAAAGAACATTTCCCATTATTAAATCCCATTTTTTTGAAAGTAACATTTCCAAAAACATTAAACTTTTCATTTGATTACATATATACAAATATACATTATCCTTTTCAACATCCACTTCTATATATATACATATGATTAAGCTATAAAATAACGAAATGTACATGCATGCACCACCTTTTAGTTGGTCTCGAAGCACTCTTACTCTACTTGTGGCATAATCGTCCGACTTTCAGATCAATAATCTACTCACATGCGCGATTCACACAACCGCGCTAAGCTTGAAAGCTTAGTGGTATGCATAAACAATATATACATACATTGATTTCATATCACATACTCATACATAATCACACTATTGGGAATCACATCCCAATACCTCTATACAACTATCATATCCAGTATGTACAAACTAAAGATCATATGGCATCCTAAAATCACACTTTTGCACAAGCAAATGCATGACCATGCAAATGATCATGCACTTCACTGCTATAATATATTTTTAATATTTTGGAGGATAAAATGTGCACAGGTAGATGCATGATCATGCGAATGATCATGTGCATCACTGGTAGTATTTCTTTTTAATATTTTGAAAGTAGAAATATACATAAGTAGATGTGTGATCATGCACATCACTGTGGGAATATTTGCTTTAAAGTTTTGAAGAACAAATATTTGTGCAGGTAGATGCATGACCATATGGATGATCATGCATATTACTACTGGAATTTCCTTTCATAATTTAATCAATTTTTCATCAATACAATACACACACATCACATGACCAACTCAAAATCATATTAAATCAAATATGTACAAACCAAAGATCGTATGTATAAACTAAAGAGATTATATATACAAACCTTGGCCACTTTCAAACTCACTCTTCTCCACTTGATCCTACTTAAGCTAAACACAAAATCATAACAACAATCATCATATAATTCATTCATATATCAATTCACTAAATTCGCAACTTAATTCTACAAAACCCTTACTCTTTTCCTTATCACTCTTTTCCCCTAATTTCATTATCCATCATCATCTCTCACAACTAATCATATTTTCATCATCTATATATCAACACACATACAACTCTAACATATTGTAGCTATCATCTTATTCAAATAATCATCATTTTCTCTCATTAACCATATCACACATATCTATATTTAAAATCCATAAAAACAAACTTAGAGATAGACACTTACTTAAATTCCTTACTAAACCTTCAATATCCACTTAAATCCTCTTGAAATCACTTGTGAATTTGATGTATATATGAAAAAATCACTCCCTTCTCACCTCTCTCTCTAACCCATGTTCAAAGAAAAAGAAAAAGAAGAAGAAAGAAGAAACCTAAACTTTCTTTTCTCCTCTTTCTTCCTACCATATATTTATATATATATATTATTAATCACTTAATTAATTTAAAAAGCCATCCACCAAAGTTCTCTACACCTTTCCATAATCTTCCCTTCTTATTTTTTGTTTAATTTTTTTTTTCATTTTATCTTTTTACTTGACTTTATCATTTAGTACCTTTATACAATATATATATATATATCTTATATATCTTATATATATATATGTCTTATATATGTGATATATATATCATGTACACTATACGTATATATATCTTTTATCTACTGCAGTGCATCTTATATTTCTCTCTACCTATTATACCAATATATTCTCCCATATTTTCTATCCCAAAGTACATAAAAATTTGAGATATTACACAAGGCCACCTTCTAGACAAGCCATCTTATGAATCTGCCTAGGTGAAGTTTATTGGAGTTGCTTTTGAAGGAATTGATAAACTTGAAAAGCAATATGATAAACTTGAAACAAAGATGGAATAACTGTCAAGTCAAAATAGGAGTCTTAAAGTAAAAATGGGGTAAATTGCCAGTTCTTTAAATTCTCACAACTAAAGAGCTCTACCAAGCCAAACTGAAATAAATTCGAGAGATCATTGCAAAGTTGTAACATTGCAAAGTGGAAAGCGACTTAAAGAACCTCAATTGAAAAAGACTCAATCTCATGCTGAACACTCTTCTGAATATAAGGAAAAAAGAAGTTGAAGTTGATGATAAGGATGCACCCATGGAAATTGTCAAACCCTATGTGCCTCCCATTCCCTTCCCTCAAAGATTGAAGAAGTAGATGATGGATAAGCAATACTAGAATTTTCTAGGAGTTTTTAAGAAACTTCGCATAAATATTTATTTTGTAGGTGCACTAGCTTAAGTGCCTACATATGTGAAATTCCTTACGAGTTGCTATCCAACAAAAGGAATCTTGAAGATAATGCGAAGATCACGCTTACTGAGGAGTGCAACATGATAATCCTGAACAAGCTTCCTTCCAAACTGAAAGATCCAGAGAGTTTTTCAATTCCCTATACCATTAGTAAAATTGAATTTCACAAAGTGTTATGTGATCTAGGTGCAAGTATAAACTTGATGCCTAAACTCAATTTGCAAGAAACTTGGCTTCACCAATCTCAAACCGACAAAGATATCTCTTTAACTAGTAGATCGCTCAATCAGATACCCTTTTAGAGTAGTTGAAGACGTTCTTGTTAAAGTGGATAAGCACTACATTTCAGTTGAATTTATAATTCTTGATATTGATGTAGATGTTGATATTCCACTCATCCTTGGAAGGTCGTTATTGGCCATAGCTGGAGAAATGAGTAATGTTTAAGGAGGCAAGCTCACCCTACAAGTAAGAGATGAAAAAGTGGAGTTCAATCTCACTAAAGTTGTAAGGAGTCTTTCTTTTATGTATGAATGCTTCCAAATTAATGTCATTAATGAATGCATGCATGACGTATTTGAAAAGAGTTCATTTCAGATCCTTTAGAAGCTTATCTTGCCCATAGTTTAACTCTAGAAGATGAAAGTGAAGAAGTTGTTTCCTATGCTTTAGCCTTGGAAGCAACATCAAAGGTGCCTTTTTAAAAATTTGAAGAGATCGGAAAAGTAAACCTCTACCCCTCCTTTTATTGAACAAGCTCTTGACATGGAGTTAAAACCTCTTCCCAATCATCTTAGGTACACATTTCTTAGACCCAATGATTCCTTACATATTATTATGAATGCTAATTTGCCTGAAAATCAATTAAGTCAAACCTTAGAATTAATTAGAAAATATAAAAAAAGTAATAGGTTGGACTTTACCTAATGTTAAGGGGATTATCCCTTCTATTTGCATGTATAGAATTTATTGGAAAATAACTATAAACCTAAGATTGATCAACAAAGAAGGTTAAACAGTAACATAAAGGAGGTAGTTAAAGACGAGGTAACAAAATTGTTAGATGCATGAATAATTTACCCTATTTTTGATAGCTTGGGTAAGTCCTGTTCATGTGGTACCTAAAAAGGGAGGGATGACTATAATCATTAATGAAAATAATGAATTAATTCCCTTAATAACAATATCTAGATGGTGAGTTTACATAGACTATAGGAAGTTGAATAAAGCCACCCGTAATGATCACTTTCCTCTACTTTTTATTAATTAAATGCCTAAAAAAATTTCAGTTAATGCTTATTTTTATTCATTAGATGGTTATGTAGGCTATTTTCAAATTCCTATAGCTCTTGAAGATCAAGAGAAGACCACTTTCACTTGTCCTTATAGAACCTTTTCATATGGAATAATGCCTTTTGAATTGTGAAATGCACCGACTACTTTTCAAATATACATGATGGCTATATTTTTTTGATATTGTAGAATACATAGTTAAAATTTTTATGGATGATTTTATTGTATATGGTTCTACTTTTGATAGTTGTCTACAACATTTAGAATAGGTTCTTAAGAGATTTGAAGAAATTAACCTCGTGCTTAATTACTAAAAGTGTTATTTCATGGTATAAGGAGACATCATACTTGGACACAAGGTTTCTTAAGATAGAATAGAAGTGGATAGAGCAAAAGTGGAGATTATTGAAAAGCTACCAACGTCGAAGGAGTTAGAAGTTTAGGACACGCAGGGTTTTACTGACAATTCATTAAAGATTTTTCTAAAATTGCTAAACCTTTGTGTGCATTATTAAATAAATTGCTTGTGTGAATTATTAAATAAATTGCTAAACCCTTGTGTGAATTATTGAAAACTAACACCACTCACCATCATCAAAGGAGTTAGAAGTTTCTTGAGACACAGGGGTTTTTACAGATGATTCATTAAAGTTTTTTTCTAAAATTGTTAACCCTTGTGTGAATTATTAAATAAAGATATTTTTTAACTTTTCTAATGATTGTTTAACAACTTTTAATAGGTTTCAAATAGCTCTTATCTCAACTCCGATCATCTCTCTACCGAATTGGTCCCTTCCCTTTGAAATCATGTGTGATGCAAGCGACTATGCTATTGGAGTTGTTTTGAGTTAAAGAAAGGACAAGATGAGCCATGTGATCTACTATGCAAGTCGTACCCTTGATGATGCTCAAATCAATTATGCTACAATAGAAAAAGAGATGCTTATAATAGTTTTTGCATTTGAAAAATTTAAATCTTATCTCATAAGATATAAGGTTACCACATACATCAACCTTGCAGCTATCAAATATCTTATAAGCAAGTAGGAAGCTAAGTCGGGATTGATTAGATGGATCTTACTCTTCTAAAAGTTTGATTTGGAGACCAAAGACAAGAAAGCAGCTGAAAATTTCATAGTTGACTAACTTTTAAGATTAGAACAACACAAGAGCAAGAAAGAAGAATTTCAAATCAATGAATCGTTCCCCAACGAGAATTTTTATACTCTCCATAATTACACCCCTTGGTACATTGTTTTTGTTAACTACTTAGCTAGTGATGTTCTTGCACTTGAACTTTCTTTTTCTCAAAGGAAGAGATTCCTTTCTAATGTGAAGCACTATATGTGGGAGGAGCCATTGCTTTTTAAATTTTGTAAGGATGGAATGATTCAAAGATGTGTACTAGAAGAAGAGTTCAAAAGCATTTTGGAATTTTGTCACTCAAAGGAATGTGGGGGACACTTTAGTACTTCAAAGACGATTGCTAAAATTTGGCAATTCGGATTTTTCTAGCCTACCATATACAAGGATACAAGCACTTTTATTCAAATATGTGATTGATGCCAAAGAACGGGAAACATCTCAAGAAAGCAAGACATGCCTCTAAGTTCCATACTTGAGGTTGAGCTTTTTGATGTTTGGGGATTGATTTCATGGGTCTTTTTCTATCTCTATTCAACAACCAATATATCTTGGTGGCGGTGGACTATATGTCAAAGTGGGTGGAATCGAGTCCAAAAAATGATTCTAGAGTGGTGATCAATTTCATAAAAAAAATATCTTCTCAGGATTTGGAGTTCATTAAGCTATTATTAGTGATGGTGGTACCCATTTTTGCAACAAAAGTTTTCATACTCTTCTTAAGAAATATGGACTACACCACAAGGTAGCCACACCTTATCATCCTCAATCAAGTGGCTAAGTGGAGATATTGTTGGCCAAATTCATTGGATAATAAACTCTATTTTGATCATTGATAATCAAATTGATAAGTACTAATGAGTTAAACAAGTATTTCTTTGTAGACTTTTATTTAAGAACTTGTGCGACTGCACAATATACCTGCGCAATCGCACAACAACAAGAGAAAAGAATCACTTAAAGCACATAAGAGATCACGGTCTCCCATACGGTGAAAAACAGACTACCATACATTGTGCGATCGCCCAAGAAGTAAGTGCGACCATACAAATTGAAGGTAAAAAAAATGCAAATCTCACAGAAGAGATAACGGTCAGAGTGTGTGTTGGAATGTTGGCCACCCAAGGATTCGTGCGACTGCATAATAACTAAAGAAAAATAACAAAACAACATAGAACATATAGTGACAATACAGTGCGGTGGGAAATTTGATTTGTGAGACCACATAAAACCAAGAAAATTTGAATTTTAGCACGAACATCATGGATCAATAATATGTAGACACGAGGAAGAAGTATTACTGTTCAAACAATCATTTGAATTAAAAAATTTGTCCACTCAAATTATGTTAAATTCCACTAAGACTTTAATGTAACAACTACTTAGACTTAAGATGGCTATAAATAAGATAAGAAATATTAGTTTGAAATAGAGAAGAACATCATATAGCCATCTTGAACAACTTAATTTAATTTGCATCAAATTCTTATTGTATTCTTTTAGTGTTAGGTGTGAGCATTAAATACCATTGTATAAGTTTGAGTGTGAGCTTTGAAACGCTTAGGTTTTAGAGTGAGCTTGATAAAACTCTTGTTGGGTTATGAGAAATTACTCAAACTTTGTGAAAGTTTGATGTGAGCTTGTGAAAACATCAAGTTAAGATTGAGCTTGTGAAAATCCAAAGTTAGTGAAATTTTCAATTTGAAGGTTGGAGAGCAGACGTAGGATTGATTTGATCTGAACCACTATAAATCTCTTGTTTCATTCTTCTCTACTCTACTATAGTTATTTCTTTTTCTTGCTTTTTATTTTTTAATTTTCTCATCACTTCTTCAAAATAATCAATTTACCGCCCCCTATTGATTGCCATCTTGGGACAATAATTTTTATCAGAGCCTCAAAATTTCAAGAAGCTTAATTATGAAATTTGATCCATAATGGTAGGTACTCCACCATCTGGCTCTGCTACTTCAACTTCTTCATCTACATCCACATCTCAGTCCATGAAAACTCAACTCTTATCTTAGACCTTATTTTGATGGAATCGATTACTCTTGTTGGAAATATAAGATGTACTTATTTCTATATAGTAAGGGAATTGAGCTTTGGAAATGTGTGTAAAATGAGTAGAAACCTCTTACTCATGAAGCTGATGGTGCTCAAGTGCTTTTTCCTAGAGAACAATGGACGGAAGCTCAAGATAGAACTCTCTACAAGAATAATAGAGTAGCCTCCATTTTGGCAATTCCATAACTAGAGAAGAAATTGGAAGAGTCCAACATCTTACTAGTGCATATAACATTTGGAAAAATTTTGAGAATTATCATGAGGGTACCACCCAAGTAAGGTTCACCAAGGCCCAAATGCTTGTGCATGACTATGAACTCTTCAAAATGAAGATTGAGAATATCACCAAAATGACAAATTGATTACTTGATATCGTCAACAACTTGAAGAAATATGGAAAATTATATGATCTAGGTGATGTCAATAGCAAGATACTGAGAGCACTTAGAGCTAAGAAGAACTTTGAGTAAAAGGTTTCTTCAATTGAAGAAGATCATGACTTTAGCACTCTAAGAATCGATGAGCTACTTGGAGAACTCCTCACCTTTGAATTACATACTAAAAAAGAAGATGATAAAGGTGAGAAAGACAAGAGGAAAGCAATAGCTCTCAAAGCCACTTAAAGAAGTTGAGAGCTCAAATGAAGAAGATAGTGATGAAGAAGAAGAAATGATAATGCTATCTAGAAGAGTAAGTGAATGGAAAAGAAAGAGGAGAATGCAAGCTAGTAAAGATAACTTCTCCAAATCCTCTTTCAAAGAAAAGGAAAAGAAAAATGATGTTAAATGCTATGAATATGGCAAGACGGGTCACATAAAAATAGATTGTTTTAAATTAAAGAACAAGAAGAAGTGGAACAAGGAAAAAAAGAAGTCTCTCAAAGCTACATGTTCCACACCCTACCCCCGGTTTGGTTTAGGTAAGATGAGGTGTGATTGTTCTAGGGTTTGGGTCAGCTTAAAACCACCAGATACCATAAAGAACCTTTCTTAGATTATACTCAGATTATTTAATATTATTATAAAAACATATATTTTATAGTACAAACCCACTTGTATTTAAAGTTTTACAAACATAAGTATTTTTTCATATATATTACATTGTACCAACGGAAAGCTACAGAGCATAATATTTTAGAGACTTCTTTTTATTATTATATAATCTACTTCTAGTACTAACCAACAAATTGAGTTGCTAAGAAGTAGAAATCCAGGCGTTCTCACATGCAAATAACCAATTTGAAAAAATGGTGCGAGGGGTGAGCCGTCAGCTTAGTGAGTCATAACATAATGCGTAGCTAGGTGGGGTACCAATAAAATAATTAAGCAGAGGCACATGCAAGATGAGTGAAAAGTTATTAACAGATTAGGAATAAACAAGTACCGATGGATAAAACAAATTTTAAATAAGCAACAAATAATAATTATAACAACATATGCAGAGACATATTGTGATATTCAGAGCAAAGGAACCATTAACTGTATATTAGGGCGGTAACTTCCCTTTTTTTGTGCATAACAGAATACTAATGTACACCATCTAGTAGTTTAACCCACACTAGAGTTGGGCCATGTCATAATAGTAAAGGTTGAACAATAAACTCATTAACAATCTCATCATAATAACAAGAGAAACTCAAATATTTATGAATTTCAATTCAATAGAGGAATCAGAGTTAATAAATACATAACTCATTAGAGAGTCAGATAATCAATAAAAATAGCTCAATAACATTTTTTCCAAAGGAATCAAAAGAATGGCTAAGCGATAAACGAATAATCTGAAACAATTATTTAGTAAATAAAATTAATGAGAACAAAGGGTTTTCCAATAAAAAAGAACGCAATCTAAGGTAACAAAAACTATAGTGTAAATAAAAATAAGATACTACTTAACTTTAGATAAGCAGTGCAGTTCAGAACAAAAACATATCAGATATCACATTAGATTATCAATCACCTGCAGTCTCCTGCGGTGCTTTGTTTACGCTAAAGGATTCTCCTATTTCTTTCCTTCCTACATTACACATGAGTATTATCTATTATTTCATGATATCATAATCTTATCAATGTATGTTGCTAAATTAAAGTTATATCTTATTTAATAGCTTACTATTTAATTATATTTTTCCTTACAATTTAGTTAGTTTATCACTAATAATTAAATAAATCATTCTTCTTGAAAATTATATACGTAAACCATAAATTTAGAATTGTGCCACATTAGTTTCTTATTTACTTATAGTTTATTATTAAAACTTGGATTAAATCACATATACTTCCAAATTAAAAAAAAAAATTTATTTGGTTTAGCTACATATAATTAGTGGTTACCAAATTGCATTTTATTTTAATCAAATCATAAAAACATTTGAATAACATAAGGTATTTAAAGGAAAAATTGTTTATATACTTTTTTTTGAATAACACATGCCTTTTTCTTCGTATTATTCCCAAGATGACATCTTCCACTTAGCTATTATTAATTTCTATTTAGTTGTATTTGGGATTCTTGTTTTGTTGGGTTTTAAAGGATCATAATTAACTATGCGCACACACACACACACACACACACACACACACACATATATATATATATATATATGATGCTTCTCCGTTTAAGGATTGAAAATTTTGAATTCTTATTTGGCAACTTTAAATTTTACTTGATTAACACTTGTCAACTTTCCATGTAATTAAATTTGTCAACTTTCCATGTAGTTAATATTGTCAAAATTTTATTTCATACTTACCAACTTTCCAATCTCTTTTCTTCCATCATTTACACGTTTTTTTTTAAATAAGGTTGGCTAAAATATATTTTAATTCTTTTATCACTGCCATTCATTATTATTTTGATGTCTATGTCCCTTAAATTTCTTATAATTGGCTTCTCTCTTCTTTTATTATTATTATTATTATTATTATTATTATTATTATTATTATTTTATCACAAACCCATCTTTTTATTACTTGACAAGTGTCCCCTCTTTTTTTTATATATTACCAATATGATTTAAATCTAAGTTCAATAGTTGTTGAACTAAATGACACACATCTCCTCTTTTATTATATATATTTTTTATTCTTTTCTTAATCATAATCTAGACTACCTATCCATATAATAATAATAATTATGGTCATTAAATATTTCTTCTCTTCTATACGTTCCAAACTCAACACCAAAGCTTTACATGTGTGTTCTATTATCCTTATAACTTAACAAATGTTCATTCCTTAATTCAAGAAGAATATGTCCTACATTAACTTGATTAACTGCAACTAGATTAACTGCTAAATTAATATTGTTACTTAAGTTTTCATTAGCTTGTATTATTTTACATTCTTAAATTTTAAAATTTTTCATCTTATAATTTTAATTATTTTTTTATTATTATTCAGAGCAGGATATTACATTCTTTTCTCCTTTCAGAAAATTCATCATCGAATTTTATAGAGGTACTTTATTAATTACAGAACATACTCGGATACATGCATTGCATTTCTGCTTCTGTTTCCCACGTATATTCTTCACTGATTTGACTACGCCATAATACTTTTACTATAGGAATATCTTTGTTCTATAACTTCTTAATATGATGATCAACTATATTTATAGGAACTTCCTTGTATGACATGTCAGATTGTAATTCTAAGACAAGCTCTTGTAACACATGACTTGGATCAGGCACATACTTCTGTAACATGGAAACATGGAATACACAAAGAATGTGCTCTAAATTAGGAGGTAAAGCTAGTCGATAGGAAACTCCTCTGACTCTTTCTAGAATTTTGAAAGGACCTATATATCGAGGTGATAATTTACCTTGTTTCTCGAACCTCATTATTCTGTTCATCGGTGAGACCTTCAGAAATACATGATTCCCTATAGAAAATTAAACATCTTTTCGTTTAGGATTCGCATAGCTCCATTGTCTATTAAAGGCTGTTTTTATTCTTTCTTGGATCGGTGGTGCCTTTTCTATAGTGTGATGGACTAAGTCTGGTCCTTCTACATTTCTCTCTCTTATGTCACTCCAACATAACGATGATCTACATTTTCTTCCATACAGAGCTTCATATGGGGCCATTTGCATGGTAGAGTGATAGCTGTTATTATAGGCAAACTCTATCAATAGAAGGTGTCAGTCCCCACTACCTCTAAAATTAAGGATACACATCCATAACATGTCTTCCAATGTCTGGATAGGCATTCAGATTGTCCATCAATTTTTGGATGGGAATCAGTGCTGAAATCTAGTTGAGTGCCTAACACTTCCTGAAATTTCTACCAGAATCTAAAGGTGAATTGTGAACCTCTATCAGAAATAATAGAGATTGATATTCTATGCAAACTAACTATCTTATCAAGATATAGTTGAGCATATTGAGAGGTTATATAAGTTGTCTTGACTGACAGAAAATTTGCTGACTTGGTAAGTCATTCTACTATCACACAGATTTAATCATATTCAGCTACCGTGCAAGATATTCCAAAAACAAAATCCATTGTAACCTGTTCCCATTTCCATTTTGGTAATGGAATTTCTTGTAATAATCCTGAAGGTCTTTGATGTCCAATCTTCACTTATTGACAGGTTAAACACTTATGTTTGGCCATCAGTAATGTATTTTAAGATCATGATACATTTTGGTGGCTTCCGAATGCATGCTGTATTTGGCATAATGAGCTTCCTTTAGAATTTGCTGTTGAAGGTTATCCACATTCGGTAGACACAACCTACCACTATGTCTTAGCATTCCATTAATATTTTGGAATTCCAGTGCCGGTCCTTCTTCCATCTTCTTTTTAATCTTATTCAGAATAGGATCTTTCTCCTGTTTCTTACATATCTGTTATATCAAAAGAGGTTTCACATACATATGAGCATAGAAAGTTCCTTGTTTAGAGATTTCAAATTGTATTTTGGAGTTATACAAATCATGCAATTCTCTAATTAAAGGTCTCCGAAATGCACAAATATGAGCTAAGCTTCCAATTGACTTACTACATAGGGCACCAGCCACTACATTAGTCTTTCTAGGTTGATACATTATCTCACATTCATAATCTTTTAGCAATTCCACCCATCTTCATTGTCGACAATTCATATCCTTTTGCTCCAGAATATATTTCAAGCTCTTGTGATCAGTATAAATTTCACATCTTTCTCCATACAAATAGTGTCTCCAAATCTTCAATGCAAAAACTACTGTTGCCATCTCCAGATCATGTGTTGGATAATTTACCTCATGTCTTCATAATTATCGAGAGGTATATGCAATTACTCTTCCATCTTGCATTAGCACACAACCTAACCCTATTCAGGATGCATAATAGTATATAGTATACTTCCCTCCTTCAACTGGTAGTGCCGAGTCATTAACTATTCAAAACATTGTTCACATTTCTCATCCGACTAAAACTTAACAGATTTTTGGGTCAACTTAGTAAGCGGTTCTGCTATACGAGAGAAATTTTCAACAAATCTATAGTAGTAACTAACCATACCTAGAAAACTTAGAATTTTAGTTTCATTAGTTGGTCTAGGCTAATTAAGCACAACTTCAAATTTCTTGGGATCTACTTGTAACCCTTCTATGCTAATGACATGTCCCAAAAAAGATACCTTCTCTAACCAGAATTCACATTTAGAGAACTTAACATAAAATTGGTGTTCTTTTAATGTTTGTAGCACTAATCTTAGATGAGCTTCATGTTCTTCTCAACTTTTGGAGTAGATCAGTATGTCATCTATAAATACAACAATAAACTGATTCAGATAATGTTTGAAAACCAAGTTCATTAGATCCATGAAGGCTATTGGAGCATTCGTCAGTTCGAAGGGTAGCACAAAGAATTCATAATGACCATATCTAGTGCGAAAAGCAGTCTTCGAAATATCTTTCAACTTAATCCTCAGTTGGTTATATCTAGACTGTAGATCAATTTTAAAAAAATATTATGTTCCTTGTAACGAACCAAATAGATCATCTATCCTCGGAAGAGGATTTTTGTTTCAGATTATCATCTTGTTTAACTATCGATAATCGATACACATTCGGAGGCTTCCATCTTTCTTCTTGATAAACAATATAGAAGCTCCACAAGGTGAATTACTTGGTTGGATAAAACCTTTATCCAGAAGGTCTTATAGTTGCATCTTTAACTCCTTCAATTCTGCAGGTGTCATTCGTTATGGTAGAATGGATATAGGTTGGTGTAAGCGGGGATTTATGCCCCCACTCCCGGTACAATAATTCTTGCGACTTTGGCACGGTTAGGCTTTGGAACTTAGAGATTATGGGTCTAAACCCGAAGAATAAAAGTCGCCACCTAGATGGGCCAGGAAAAAAGGGGTGGATGACTCAATTCCTAAGGAATCCCGAACTTTTACTGGGTTCAGAAAGTTAGGTACACATGGGGAAGGTGAGACCGATCCAGCATCCCCATAATGTCCGGTTCATTGGAATCGGCCTTCTTTTCAGGTCTAATTATTATTAAATTCTTATATTATTATAATACTATTTATATTACAAATAATTAAAAAGTAAATGAAATGAAAATAACCATATCATAAAAATAAATAAGAAAATAACAAAGTGGGCACCCATACTAGATGAAAACATGCCCTTACAATGTCCCAATATCCATATAAATAAATAAAATAGGACACCCACCAATTAGTCCCAAGATGGCAACCAAGAGGGATTGGTTGTTTTTAAAGAAGTGATGGTAAATTGAAAATTAAAAACAAATAACAAAGTAAGTAAATAGAAGATGAGTAGAGTAGAGAAGAATAAACACAAGAGATTTATAGTAGTTTAGATTAAATCAATCCTACATCTACTCCCCAACTTCAAGTTGAAAATTTCACTAATTTTGAATTTTTTCAAGCTCAATCCTAACTTGGTGTTTTAACAAGCTCACACCGAACTTTTACAAGGTTTGAGTAACTTCCTCACAACCCAACAAGGATTTTCCCAGGCTCACTCTAAAACCTAAGTGTTTCAAAGCTTACACTCAAACTTACATTGGTATTTAATGCCCACACCAGTATTCAAAGATTACAATAGAGATTTTTTGATTCAATGAAATGAAAATTGTTTGCTTTGGCAATTACTATCATAAAATCACGAAAATATGAAGATTATTGGGGGTATTTCTAGCCTCTAAGTCTTTAACTAGCCGTTTGAGATAGTTACCAACATGTTTGATTCTTATCTCCCAATTTAATCATTAGTCAAAACAATTTCAAGATTAGACTGGCTTAGGTCTGGTCGTACCACAGAAGATCCGGTCAAAATTTTCCTAGTCCTGTCGTACTATTTAATTTTTATTAGATGCTACTCCAACTATTGGTCCACGTGGCATCTACTAATTAAGTGGAAGAATAATGATCATAATTTGAAAATTCTTGATAGGTATGATCAGAATTTTTTTGTGGTCCGGTCGAGCTATTGGTGGTATGCTAAAAAAATTAGAAGCACCTTTTACCGTGAAACTCTTTAGAAGTATTTGTGCATTTGTTCCCTGTAAAGGTCCTGTCAAATTTCTCATGGTATGGTGAAAATATGGGAGTACTTCTAGTCATGAAACTCTCTGGAAGTTTTTGTTAAAAAGTCACCCTAAGGTCTGGTCGGAATATTAAGTAGTTCGGTCATACTTTCTCCGGTATGGTGAAAATGTGAGAGTAGCTGTGAGCGGGGATTTTCGCCCCCACTCCCGGTGGAATGGTTCTTACGACTTCGGCACTGTTTAGGCTCGGGGCCTTAGAGAACACAGACCTAAGTTCGAAGAAAATGGAGTCGCCACCAGGACAGGCAAAAAAAAAGGGGTGGATGACTCGGTTCCTAAGGAATCCCCAACCCCCTAATGGGTTCGGAATGTTGGGTAAGCAGGGGCGGAACCACTATGGGGTCGTGTGGGGTCACACGACCCCCCCTCACCGCCACCGGCGCTCAGAATGGAAGGTGCCGGAGGAGGAGAAGCTAAACTCAGTTTAGCAGATTCTGCAGCAAGGGGTAGACGAACCCCTCGCTGCAAATAACTTTAATTTTTTTTATAAATTAGTCCCTGGCGAAACGGCGTCGTTTCGCCAGGGACTAATTTTTTTTAATAAAATGACCCCTGGCGAAACGACGCCGTTTCGCCAGGGGTCGGTTTAAAAATAAAAAAGGGCTGCGTCTCCTCTTTCCCTCTCCTTCTTCCCTCTCCCCCTTCCCTCCCCAAGCCAAGCCAGCAGCCCCACCACCGCCGGCCCACCGACAACCACCACCGGCCACCGCTCGGAGCAGCCGTCTCAGTAAATTTTGACCCCCCCTCAGTCATTTTCTGGTTCCGCCGCTGTGGGTAAGTATGGGGAAGGTGAGAAATGGCCCAGCACCCCCACAACGCCCGGTTCATTGGAACTAGCCTCATTTATAGGTCTTAATATTATAAAATTCTTAAATATAACAATATTATCCATATTACACTCAATAACTGAAATAAAGCATCTTTATATTAAAATCAAAGCATTGTCCAAACAAAGCAAATAAATGGACACCCATCCGAGGATGGAAACATGCCCTTACATCACCCATGTCTAAACTAATAGGACACCCACCGAAAAGTAGAAACATGTCCTTTACATTGGTCCAAAATATAAAAGAAATTTAAATTATATGATATTTAACTAATGAGGTACCCACAAAGTGGAAACATACCTCTTACAATATTTGGAAATTAAAAAATAAATCGATAAAAGTAAATAACCATTCATAATAAATAAATCATTCATCAAAAATATTAAACATCAATCAAAATATATAATAAGCATTCATCCATGATAAATTAAATAAATCAAACATTGAAATTAAATAAATCAAAGCATATAATGAACTACATAATCAAATCTAAAATTAAATAAAGCAATAAATATATAATTTAGGGTTCGCATCTTAAAATAAGATTTTAGAATTTTAATTACTAAATTAGGGCTTTGGAAAAAAGGAAAGTTAAATACGTAGACTCATAATACATAAATGAATATTGACCCCTTTGACGAGCCCATACGGCTGTCCCGCTAGCCGGTTAGCGGGCGGCATCAAGGGGGCAGCGCCCCAGAAAATTTTAAAAATTGGCTTCTAGGATTATAGGTTTTGGTGTTGAAAATTAAGATTTTAGGGTTTTGAATTTAGAAAATAGAGTTTTGAAATTTTGAGTAACTAATATTATTTTTTAAGTGAATAATGCTACTGGACGTTTTAAATATTTAGGGTTTTGGATGTTTTATGAAAATAATGCTACTATGATTTTAAATAAATAGGTTTGGTAACAGATTGTTATTTTAGTTTTACTATATTGGATTTGAATGTTTAGGTTTATAAGGTTTTAAGGATTAGGTTTAGGGTTTAGGAAAACTAGGATTTATGGTTTTGGTTTTGAGGGAATTAGGGTTTTTAGTGTTTCGGAAAATATGTTTGGTTTTAGGACTGAAGAAAATAGTTTAGAGTTTTTGTAAAATTTCTGGAAATAAGCAAAACGATTTATGGTTTTTAGAAATAGAAAAGTATTTTTTTAGGGTTTTTAGAAATAAAAGGATCAATTTAAGGTTTTAAAGTTTTGAAGAAATATGTTGAACGATTTAAGGTTTTTGGAAAACAAAGAAACGAATTAAGATTTTTAAGGTATTTAGAAATAGAGGAAATCGCTTAAGGTTTCTGGAAATGATGATAAAGTTATTACATCTTCAAAGATTGAAGTTTTGAGTGTATAATCTTATGAATCAAATAAAGAATGAAGCTACTGTAAGAAATAAAAAAAAATAAGAATTCAAACCTTCGTTTGTTGGTTCCACCAAAAATTGCTTCTTGGATGAACAAGGACAAAGGCAAGGTTGCTCCCTTTGATAGCTTAATTGCTTGCTTGCTCCTTCTCTTCTAAAAAGTCTGATCAATTTGTAAAGTTCCAATTCAAAATCCAAGTCTCAGTCCAAAGTCCGATTCCTTCCTTATTGTCGTCAAAGTTTTTTCCCCCTCGTTCTGTGTTGTTTTTAGTCTTATTTATAGGAAATTTAGATGATTAATTTAACTTGTTTACGGAAACTAACATTAATTAAGAAAAGGAAACCGAAACCAAATTCTATTTGGTTTCGAAAAAAATTACGTCGGAGAAATTTTGCTGGCGAAAAAACTGCTGCGGCCTGCTGCGAGCGCTGGCGAAAAAACAAATTGCAGGGCGGGGTTGCGGGCCATTTCGTCCAAGCTTTCGGCGATGAATTTTTTCGTCGCCGATTTTTCCATCGTCGATTTTTATTTTTATTTATTATTTTTATTTATTTGTTTATTATTATTTTTTATTTGTTTATTATTTTTATTTTTATTCACTTCACTATTTTTAACTAAAATAAAGATTAAAATGCCACAAAAATTATTTTGGACTATAAAAAATAACGGACCGGACTGGGTCAAAAATTAAGGGTCTACAGTACCTTGGACCATGAATCTTTATGTGTATTTATTTTTCAATGGTCTAGTCAGTATGCATCATGGTCAGATTGGACTTTTTGAATTTTCTTCAAAAAATGAGTTCTTGCAAAGTATAACTTGGTACAAACATTAGTGTCATTCAATTTAATTACCTAAGATCAAAATATATTAAATTAGTTCAAGAGTTTTGTCTAACACAAGGCACCTGCAAAGTGAAAATATGCCTTTTGCATCTCTTTTTCAAAACCCAAATAATGATAAACAAACACAATCCAATCATCAATTATAAGCAATAAAATTAAAGCTTATCATTCATCATTAAGCACATAATAATAAATAAGATTGCACATAATAATAAATAAAACTAAATTGATAAAATTAAGGTTCCATCATCAAATTATAGTTTCAATCATAAGATTAGGATTCAATTTTATAAATTATGGTTTTGAATCCTAAACTAGGGCTAAAACATGTAAAATTAGGGTTTAAGATGCAAGCATGCTAAATTACAGTTTTAGATGTAAATATTAAAAATTACGATTTTAAAACATGCAAACTAAGATCAGGACATGCAAACTAAGATCAAGACATGCAAACTTAGGATCTTATTCTAAATCTAGGGTTTTAGAAACAAGATTAGAGTTTAAGGTGCAAAATGAAGTTTTGGATTTACAAAGCTTAAATTAAATAATGCAGTTAGGGTTTGGATTGATCTCAAACTTAGATATATGGTTCACGAGATTGAATTACCAAAATCAAAACCATAATTTAGAAGTTCATCAAGTTAGACAAATGAAACTAATCAATGAAATTAAATTGGTTTGGTTAATGAAAATCATACCTGCGTGGTTGGCTATACCAAGATGATTGTTGAACCAAGCTCACCATTTTGATTGCAGAATAGAGTTGAGTCTGGATCAATTAAGATTTCTTGGTTGATGTTTAAACAATCTAGAGATTGTTTGTTATTCTAGCTATTGTCTCTCTTTGCTTCAGCTTTCTATCTCTCCTTTGGATTTTGTAAAGTTTGCTATTTAATTAGTAATCACGGCTCCCCTCTTTTGATTGCTAAATCTCTCCTTTTTATAATGCTCATTAGGGTTTAACCTAGTTCCCTCTCAATTATGAAGTCCTAATTACATCATAAGACCTTCTGCTTATCCGAATTAATTAAGTTTTAGTAGAATCAATAAACTTTAATCCAACAAAACTAATTTTGGCCTAGAATTATGGCTCATGTCAAAATTGGCCAAGGCCAATTCCCCATGGGCTAAGCTCATGGCGAATTTTCCTTGCCAAATTTTCCATGGAAAATTGGCTAAGCTAATTCATCATGAATTTGGCATTTTTATTTGGTTTAGACTCTTAAGGTTAAACCAGACTTGGTTTAGGCTTTTAAGTTGGGCCGAATTTAATTCAAGATTTTTAAAAATTGGATTTATTTGATTTGGGCCTTTTAATTGGGACTAAACTCATTCAAGGCCAAAATTAAGGGTCTACAATTAGGTGCTAGGTAAAAGGTCTATGGTAAATCTCTCTTTTAGGTGGTAACCCAGATAAATCCTTAGGAAATACATTAAAAAATTCCCTAATAATTGGAATATCCATAAGCCTAGGGG
This sequence comes from Garcia nutans, assembly GCA_947685225.1. Taxonomy (NCBI): domain Eukaryota; kingdom Viridiplantae; phylum Streptophyta; class Magnoliopsida; order Malpighiales; family Euphorbiaceae; genus Garcia; species Garcia nutans. Next base: position 3,937,021 of record CANTUV010000024.1, on the reverse strand, counting down.
TACTATTCTCCAAGTCCCTAACACAAGCAAGGTGCCCTCTACATCCCTTATGCATCAACTGTCTCGTTGCTATGGCAGAAATTAGGTTATAGGGTGTTCCACTTCTATCCCCTTGGTATTCTAAGGATTCACCATATGGTAAACACAGAATGAGTTTCATTTTTTTTATAATCTAGGGTAACATGATATTTGGCTAACCAGTCCATCCCCAGTATCACATCAAAACCTAACATAGGTAACTCTAATAAATTAGCCATTAAGGTTTTTCCATTCAGGGTTACAACATAAGCTGGGTATTGGTTAACTATTTCCATTTCTTCTTCTAATGGTATAGATGAGATTAAATGATCTTTTAGTCTTTTTCGGGGCATGTTTATCTTGGATGCAAAATATGTGGAAACAAATGTATATGTAGCCCTAGAATCAAATAATACCCTTGCTCTAGCAAATTGTATTGGTAAAATACATGTGATCATATTATTAGATGCTTGAGCTTCCTGTGGTGTAAGGGTAAATACTCTTCCTCTTCCTTGTCCAGCAGGTAATGAATTTTCCTCTATTCTACCTTCTCGAATTCCTGCTCACCCTCCATTTGCACCTCTGCCCATTTGAACTGTAGGCTGGGAGATCTGAGATCACTTCACCGTTGGTGGCTCAGGACAGTCTCTGATTATGTGCCTAGGTTGTCCACACCGAAAACAAGTCATAGATAACATTTGGCATTCTTCTCGATGTTGTCTCACACTAGTTGCACAGAGCGGTATATTTGCTCCTACTACATGGGCAGTCATACTAAGTCTAACTCCACCTATAGAAAATCTTGGTGGTAGACTACTTATCACTCCCCTATCTTGTCCTATCTAAATAAATTGAGTCCCTTGCCTTCTCTCTCCTCTAGAACCATCTTCTCTCCCACCCTTGGTTTCTCTTAAACTTTTAGGTCTATTTTTCTTTGGTTGTTCTTATGCATTACGTGCTACCATTTCCCGATTCCCTATCAGTCTTACTTTATCCACCAACTAGGAGTAAGAAGTGAAATCATGAACATCCAATATCTTTGTTGAAATTATTGGACAATCAAACCCTATTTTGATCATTGATAATCAAATTGATAAAGAACTAATGATTTAAAACAAGTCTGTTTTGCAGAGTTAGAAACTGAGCGCCTTTGTGCGATCACCCAAACTATCGAGCGACCACACAAATGCAGCACGGACACACAATAGAACTGACATACAAATTTATCAAGCAAAAAATCTGTATGTGTTGAGCACAGAACCAAATGGACATATAGATTTTTGAGCTAGATATAGAACTATCGATCTAAGAAAATACTAAAGCTGTAGAGAATCGAACTGTCGAGCTAAAAGCAACCCGAGAAGGTAAAGAGGGCAGCAACATATGGAATTGCCGAGCTAAGCAAGTAGTGTAGCTCTATATCGAGCTAGACAAGCCAACCACGGCCAACTGAAATAAATCCATAATTTTCACAGAAGAGTTTGCATTGTTAGCGAGCGATGAAGTTAGGACATCTTATAAGTGTGCGACTGAACATAAGCACTGAGCGACCGCACCAAATCAAAGTAAAAATTCATAAACTCACAGAAAAGATAGCGATCTCAGTGAGCGGTGAAGTCAGGATGCCAGAACTTCAGGCGATTGCCCAAGACACCCAAGCGACTGCACATAACAAAGAGCTAAAAATCTTAAAAGAACAGAAGAGATAGCGGTCAGCTCTCGCTGTGCTTCCTAGTTGCTCAAAACCTTATGCTCCTGCCCAGAAGAATCGAGCGACTGCGCAAGTCCTATAGTTTTGAATCTTAGCATCAAATACCTCGGACCAATGATAACCGAACATGTGGATGAAGAAATTTGATTTTAACAGTAATTTTGTAATGAGCGACCACAAGCCGAGCCGAGCGACCACATGACACAAAGGTATGGCAAGCTGGATTCTATCAGATAATAAAATTTGACCAATGGAACTAGCCGTTACAAAGAGCTTTTAAACCGTGCGATTGTGCACCTAGCTCTTACCACTAAATTAGTGGAAGATAAGCACTAAACATGTGGAAACTACCTCAGACGACTAGTTTAAGCCAAATGGCTATAAATACCACATTAAACTTCATTTTTGTGGTTAGATAATACTTTGATTGTTAGTGTAATTTTGTTGAACAACATTTTTCATTATCTTATCTAAAGATCAAAAATCTAGAATCTTTGAGTGTTGGGTGTGAGCATTAAACACCATCAAAAGTTTGTGTGTGAACTTAGAAACACTTAGGTTGTGAGAGTAAGCCTTGGAAAAACTCTTATAAGAGTTGTAAGGATTGATCTCAAACCATTATAATAGTTCGGTGTGAGCTAGTAAAAACACCAAATTAGAGTTAATTTTATAAAAACTCAAGACTAGTGGAACCTTAATAAGTTGGTATGGAAGTGGACGTAGGATTGAGGTAAATCCAAACCATTATAACTCTTTATGTTCTTTCTTCTCTACTATACTCAATCTTCTTCTACATCTTCCTCGTCTCTTGCTTTTAAATTTTTAAATTTACCATCACCCTTCATATCAACCAATTCACCTCCCCTCTTAGTTGCTAATTTGGGACAACAATTGGTATCAGAGATAGTAAATTTCTTTAAACTTAATTGTCAAATTTGATCCAAAATGGCAGCCATTCCTCCAACAAACACTTCTACACATAGAAACCTAAATTCATCCCTTAAACCCTATTTTGATGGAACAGATTATTCTTATTGAAAAACAAGATGTACTTATTCCTAGATAGTGAAGGAATTGAGATTTGTAAATTTGTTAAAAATGAGTGGAAACCTCCTACCCATGAAGTTGAGGGAGTTCAAGTTCCTTTTCCTAAATCACAATGGTCAAGTGCCAATGTGAGAGATCGATTCAAGAACAATAGGGTAGCCTCCATCTCTATAAATTCAATATCAAGGGAAGGAGGTGGGAGAGTCCAACATCACACTTGTGCATAATGCATTTGGAAAACTCTTGAGAACTATCATGAGGGTACTACCCAAGTGAGGTTCACCAAGAAGCAAATGCATGTACATGAGTATGAGCTATTCAATATAAAGCCCAACGAAAAATTCATCGACATGAAAAATTGCTTGCTTGCCATTGTCAACGAATTAAAGAAGTATGGCAAGGTATATGATCAAGGTGATGTCAATAGCAAAATCTTGAGAGAATTTAGAGTAAAGAAGAACTTTGAGTCTAAAGTTTCTTCAATTGAAGAAGCTCATAACCTTACCTCTTTAAGAACTAATGAACTAGTTAGAAAACTGCTCACCTTTGAATTGCACACCGAAAGAGAAGAAGAACAAGGTGAAAAAGACAAGAGGAAAGTAATAGCTCTCAAAGCCATCAAAGAAGTTGAGAGCTCAAGTGATAAAGATAGTGATGATGAAGAAGAAATTGCTATGTTATCCAAAAGGATAGGTGATTAGAAGAGAAAGAGAAGACTACAAGATAACAAAGGTACATTTCCTAAATTCTCCTTAAAAGATAAAGATAAAAAGAATGAAGAGAAATGTTATGAATGTGGCAAATCCGCTCACATCAAGTCCGATTGCTTCAAATTGAAAAACAAAAAGAAGTGGGATAATGAAAAGAAGAGATCATTCAAAGCTACATAGGATAATGATTCCTCAAGTGAAGAAGAAGAAGAAGAAGAAGAAGAAGAAGAAGAAGAAGAATAAGAGGAAGAAATTGCAAATCTATGTCTCATGGCTATTAAAGATAATAATAAATCAAATGAGGTAAGTACTCCATGTTTAAACTTGATTGCATATGATGATGATGTTGATGATGCTTTAGATGAAAATGATTTAATTGAACATACGAACCTTAGAATAGAAAAGTATTTCTCTAAGATGAAATTTTATAAAGATAAAAGTTCTAAGTTAGAAAAGGATTTTGTGTCTTTGAAAAACTTTACATTAGAATTGAAGACCTCAAATGAAAATTTAATGAAATCAATTGATGAAATGACTAAAAATTCACATAGCTTAGAAAATGTGATTAAGGAAAATAAAATATTAATGGATGAAATAAATGAGTTAAAAGAATCAATTTAAAAATTTCACAAGGGAAAAGAGGCCTTAGTTACATTGATTAATAATCAAAGACCACCCTCCTTGAAACATGGTTTAGGGTTCATTGGCTCATCTAACACTTCATCTAATGCACCAGCATTTGTAAAAGCATCTACCTCTAGTATTAAAGTTATAAAGAACACTAATGCACAAACCAAACAAAAAGAATCCTAAAAGGATTACAATGGGTTGACAAGGCTCTCGAACTAAAGTTCTAAGCACAAATCATGCATTCATGTATACAAGGCATGTACATAAACATAAAAAATGCACAAAAACAATCTCATTCAACACATACTTGCAATTATGTGCATGGTTCATTGAATTTCAATAGGAATGTGCATAAGTATAGAACCTTGTTTCTATGCACTTATTGTATAAAATTTGTACATAAGAGCACTTTTTGCTATATTAGAAAGGCTCATCTTAAATTAGAGAATACTTATACTACTAACCCCTAAGGACCCAACTTCATTTAGGTATCTAAAAGAAGATAGATCATATTATTTTTGTAGGTATATCTAAAGTCCACTATCAATGAAAATGTTGAGCTTGTGGATAGTGGATGCTCAAGGCATATGACGGGTAATGCAAAGCTTTTTATAACACTCACTTACAAGCATAGAGGTAATGTTACTTTTGGAAATAATACTAAAGGTAAAATAATTGGGATTGGTTTTATTGGCATGATTGATAATGTATGGCTTGTTGAAGGATTGAATATAATTTTATTAGTGTAAGTCAATTGTGTGATAAAAGGTATGATGTAAGTTTTGACTCTAAAGGATGCAAAGTTACCAATTCAAATGGTGAAATTGTATTCAAAGGAGTTAGAATTGGGAATACATATAAAATTGACTTACATTCCAATATTGCTTTTGAATGATTAATTACCATAAATAATGATGTTTGCCCATGGCATAGAAGAGTAGGACATGCCAGTATGGGTTACTTACAATGCATTAGTAAAGAAGAACCAGTTGATGGTCTCCCTAAAGTAAAATTTAATAAAGATAGGACTTGTAAACCTTGTCAATTTGGTAAGCAACATAAAAATTCATTCAAATCTAAAAATATTGAAAGCACTTCTAGACCATTAGAACTCATTAACTTAGATTTATTTGGACGAAATAGAGTTGCAAGCTTAGGTGGAAAGTTATATGCATTTGTACTTGTTGATGATTACTCAAAATTTATATGGGTTAATTTCAAAAGAATGAAGCTTTCAATCATTTTAAAATATTTGTAAAAAGAGTTCAAAATGAAAAGGCTATGTAATTACATCTATTAGAAGTGATCATGGCAAAGAATTTGAAAATGAGAACTTTGAAAATTTTTGCAATGAGTTTGGTATATCACACAACTTTTCGCTCCAAGAACACCATAACAAAATGGTATGGTTGAAAGAAAAATAGAACATTAGTTGAAAAGGCTAGAACAATGCTCAATGAGTTTGATTTACCATCTTACTTTTGGAAGGAAGCCATTAATACCGTATGTTATATTTCAAATCGTGTTTACAAAAGGCCTTTGATAAACAAAACTTCTTATCAGCTATGGAATGGAAGAATATCTAAAATTTTATACCTTAGAACATTTTAAAAATTATTTTTTATAATTAAATACTTACATAAGTATATACATACATACGTAACCATCTTAAATCTCTGAGACAAACTCAAGTGTTATAATTCAATATAATAAACCAAAATAGTTAAAACCACGACTTTACATGAATGCAAAAGCACAATTAGTCTTGCGGCATCCTAAGTCACTAAGTATCAACCACAACCTAGCTCTTTCTCTGAACTGCAACTCTTATACCTGCGTGATATATACTACCGCGCTAAGCTTACAAGCTTAGTAGTACATATTTAAAAACAATGATAAATATTATATACATATTTACTTTACCATCTCTCAATTTATAGCGTTACAATATTTTTATAAAATTTTTGTTAATTTTTAATTTATATATCATATATAATTATATCACAACATTCTAATATGTAAGCATATTCACATATATTATCAATTTCATTTTACACACTTCTCATGTGATCATCATATTCATGATCACTTTCCGTAATCTCATTTACAATTTCCAACTACTTATGATCATCTCATATCATGATCACCATCTCATGATCTCTTTCTCTTTGAGCATCAAGCGCATCACTTTATTCATAATACCACATAATAAACTCAATCACACTAAACATTTTATAACATAACATATATATACACATAAATATGTTACAAATACACACATTGGGCCCAAATAATCTTATACAGTATTTCGATTTCATAGATATTGTCATGGTCTATCGCGACACCGGGGATCTAAGTGTCGTAACCGTCCCCTGTTGACACCTCTGTATCAAGTCCTGAAGGCAAATAATAGTGATGCCTAGCATCTATCCCGAAGAAAAATAATAGTGATACCCAACATCTAGCCCAATAGCAAATCATTCCATAAGTGACACCCAGCCTCTATCCCAAAGGCAAATCATATCAATAGCACCAAAAATAATTCTCTGGAATAAGATACTATAGAAGGCAAATACACATTTCACACACATTATTATTTTAGCATAACCAATTTCTTCATTGCTCATTTTTCAATACTTTTTCATCACTTTTCTCAATTCCCACATTTCATACCCATTTTCCATTTTCAAGTGATCATCTTGTGCTATAATCACATTCACACCACATTTCCAACAATTCCATAACCATTTCGCATATTCCCAATCATATTTCACATTTTCCATCTTATTATTGCATTTCATTAATTTCCAAATTTCCTACATTTTTCTATTTTTTCCCACATTTATACAAACATACATATATCACACATCACATTACATAACATTCACTTATCATATAAATCATATCCAATCACCATTTTACAATGGACAAAGGCCCATTGCCACACTTATCACATAACTATGCAACAATGCATAGATTATGTGAACAACAATTTTTCCGAGTAGTAATATAAAATATGCTAAATTATATTTAATAAAAACACAAGTCATTAAAATATGTGCTAACCTCAAATTTGGTCAATTCCAATTCAATCTCAATCTCCAACCTTCATTTCTCAAATTGCCATTTAACTCTTTAATTTTGAAAATCCACACCATCCAAGTTTAAATATAGCATTAGATTTCCATTTTAACATAATTTAATCAATTAAATTCCCATTACATCCATTCTACCCAAATCTTACCAAGACATTAATTATCCTTACTAACTCCTTTAAACTTCAACCAAACTTATTTATTTCCAACATTTAACCATAAAATTATTATTTTTATATCAAACTAAGATCAAAACACCTCAATTTAATAATTATAAACATCCCCTTTATAAGCCCTATTTTTACATATTCTTGCTATAAACCTTATCTTCATCCAAACTTAACCATATTAAATTTTCAACTATAAAATCACCATATATATATATATATATATATACACTATAACAATATTAAATTATTCCATTTCAATAATTATATGTATCCATACTAAAACTCTAATTTTATGATAATTTTCTTGAAGAATTACTCATAAAATCATCAAATTCCACTAAAATTATGAATTATTTACAAAAGCTTCTTTAGTTTTTTTAAGTAAATTAATGCAAGAAGAAGAAAAAAGATGAAAATGGTGATGGAGATGTGATGGATACGGGTAGAAGAAGCAAAATGATAGAAACGAAGTCAAATTTGGCTTTTAATAATATCTTAGGGTAGTAATCCTATAAGGTGTGCTCACTATAACTTTGGTGAGCTTACTTTCTTAATTTATTTTTAAATCCAATTTTTAATTTCGTAAAATAATTAATATAATTTTTAAAATTAATTTAAAGCTCTATTGCTCATTTTTTTCATCCCAAATTTTTTAAAAAAATCGATTATAAGATAATATGGGTATTTTCATAATTTTTCAAAAATACCGATTTCGTGTATACCCGGATTTAACTTTCAACCTTTTAACGCTTGACTAACCCCTTTTTTTCATAAATTTCAAATACATAGGTCACTCTCAATACTATATATAATCCAATATCCATATAATTTAGAACTTCACGGCTTAAAAATTGAGGACATTACAACTCTCTTCCCTTAAGAAATTTCATCCTTGAAATTTACCAGCCACTTGTAATTCATCCTTTATGGACATTCATCCTTACAAGTTCTTAGACTCAAAATAATACACTAGGTTTGATGAACCCCTAGTCAATGAATTCCTAAAACCATTTTACACTTATAATTATGTAAAAGATCAAGTGCATTAGAATTAATATCCACTTATTCAGTTCACATTAATAATAGCACAAGTATTTCACTTTTTTAATAACTATATAATAAAATCGCCTAAACCAGACACAAATCTCATCTTCTTGCAAAATTTTTCATCATAATGTTTTATTAGTTTTTGTTATAGATTTGTGTCTTATTTATTATGATAATTATTGTTTTATTTAGGTATTTTGTTAGTTTTTATCGGTTTGTTTAGTGTTTTCATTAATTTTGGTAGTTTTAGTTTATTCCAATGTTTATGTTGTTTTTGATCTAGTTTTTAGTATGGTGTTTATGTTTTGTTGGTTATTGTTTATTTACTTTTTGTTTAAAGTTTGTTTGAAGTTTTGTTTTAGGTTAAAAAGCCAAGGAACCAAAACTGAAGGAAAAATGGACAGTAGCTGACACATGCAGAGGACACGGCCAAGTCACTGGCCGTGTCTCATACCAAGTTGAAAAGGAAGTTCAAGACACAGAGAGGGACACATGCAAGGGACACGGCCAAGTCAGTGGTCGTGTCCCTCCAAAAGAGCTCAAACACGGCCAAGTTGCTTCAACTTGGCCGTGTCTCATTCAAATCCAAAGCAAAAGAGGAAGAAAATCAATCAGTAGAAGACACAGACAAGGGACACGGCCAAGTCAGTGGCCGTGTCCCTCCAAAATGATCCAACACGGCCAAGTCACTTCCAACACGGCCGTGTCACTCAACCAAAGAAGAAAAGAAGAAAAGCAGGCAGTAGTGAACACAAGCAAGGGACACGGCCAAGTCACTGGCCGTGTCCCTCCAAAGACCACCAACACGGCCAAGTCATATCCAACTTGGCCGTGTCTCTCATGAATCAAAGCCGTAGCGAATTTTTAAAGTGGACGTTTCATATAAAAGGAAAAAAGAAGCTAGGGTTTTGGAGGGTTTTGAGAGCAGATTGAGCCGTCAAAGAGATTTAGGTTTTGATAACTTTGTTTTCTTTGATTTTTGATTACACTTTGGATTAAACTAGCTAGATTAGATTGTTCATGCCATTGATACATCCTTCTTGCATGATTTGAACAAGAGATTCTTCAGAAGCTTCAAGGAGTTTGTAATTTGATTTTGTTCTTGAACTTTATCTCTTTATTTTCATTGGAATTGTATTTATGGATATTATCATGTCTAAATTGATTTCTTTGATTATTAATGAGATGAGTATGTTTGATAGCATTATGAACTAATTTGATCTAGTCTAGGGTTTGTATGGATTTGCTATGATTGTATGAATTGGTTATTACTCTTAACTCAATTATTTCTTTAAGCCTTTATTGAATGAAATATTGTTAATATATAATTGATTGGCCACCAATTATGTGTTTTAGGTATTAGATGATGGATTGAGAGATGAAGTCTAATGCTGGAACAATTCAATTAAGGACTTAGGTGAATTAGAGATATAACCCAGGAAAAGATTATTTCAATTGGAACAAGATTATTTGAGAGAGGTTTGAATGCGAGAGCTTATTTCCTTTATTCAATTAATTAAGTTGCTTGAGATTTAATCTTTGAAATTAAATTAGTTAAGAGGAATAACCGTTCATACATATAAGTAGTAGAGAAGTGCAAACCCTAGACCTTTCTATCATGTGAATCAAAACATCAGCTCAGTTTACTTTTATTCGTTTTAAACTTCAATCAATCTTCTCATTAGTTAAAAATTTAAATTTTCTTAGTTACTTGTTAATTATAATCTGATAATCAATTAGCCACTTTAGCTTCCTTGTGAGATGACCTTGGGACGATCATCTTTGCTACAGCTACCTCGTATACTTGCGAGTAACGCTTTGTGGTAGAGTTAATTCGAGCGCAACACATAACTAACCACATAATCTCTACCATGATCAAACGCTAATCTCAAAATTGAGTATTAAATTATTAAAGTCATTTCTAAAATATACATTTGTTCAATTATTTCCATTCTATATTTACCATATTTTCTTTACAAATAATAACTCCTTCCTCTTTAATCATTTACAATTAATATAATTTAATTTACCACAAACTTATATATATACAGAACCAAATGATTTTACTGTTAGGTATATAATCAGTTTATTTAGACTTTATTCACAATTATCCACTATTGCAACTTATTGAATCCCTTTATTTATTTATTTATTTTTACTTTCCTATTTTTTTCCTCATTCTTTTACAATTATCCCAAAGCATTAATGATCCATCTTTCTTCTTCTTCTTTTTTTTTTCACTTATCCTTTCATAATGCATATATTCACTCTAAATGTTCAAAAATATTTATCAAATCTCTTACTGTATACCAAATTCAATTCCTAATTCTTTTCCCTCAACTGTAATTATAATTCAATATACAAATTGTGGTCCTTATCGTGTTCTCTCTACATATAATCATTTTTTTCTCAACTATTAACAATCAATATATCTTAACTTTTCAAATATTTCCATATATAATTTACAAATTAATTTAAATCATCACATAGTATTGCTATTAGGTATACAATAGATATATATATATATATACCCACTTTTTCTAATATATTACTTCCATCATTTAATTATTTCTTCCATAAAGTAAACCAAATTTTATTTTTTTATACGCAATCAATATGTATCTATTATTTAATTTTTTTTACATTAACCTTAAATATCCAAAACATATTTATTATTTTTCTCATTCTTTCCTCATTTTCTAGACTTATTCTTTTATTAAATCAACTTCACCTCAATTTATGAACAATCAACTATTAATTTTAAATATTTCCATAATTGAATCAACATTTCATTGTTAAACTCATTTACTTAAATCCAATATATAGTTTCTAATTCTCTAGAAATACAACTCAATTTTCAAGCCTATACTTCCATAAATTAATCAATTATAAGTCAATATACTTATTTTAATCATCAATATACATATGTCAAATGCTCATTATATAACTCTTGCTTTTCAAACTCATCTAATAAATTGGTTTCATTTTCATCTTTAACAATCTGATATCAATTTCAATTACTCATAAGCTTAAATTAACAATCCATCGTTAAATTCACTTATTAACTCAAATAAATAAATAATATCAAACTTTCAAAGAACACCATCAATTCATGCTACAATATTATATATTGACACTTCCATTTTTTTTTTTAATTACTATGGTAGAAATCAATACTAAATATTACTTCCTTATGTAACAAAGTAAACCATTCATGCGAATTCACATTTTAATTACTTCTATTCATTATAACTTGGAAAATAATCAATATAGATAATTGCTTATGATAAGGAATATCATTTAATTTTGATTTACTCATAGTAAATCTTAACTTAATGAAAGCTATAAGTCACTTTAATAAATTCTCAGTATACTTCCATAGTAAATAAAATTGTTATCGTAAACTAATTCTTCTATTTATTTTAATTATCCTTAGTTCTAATATATTAAAAACTCCATATTCATCCTTCATACATCTACAAATCCACATGTAAATTTTTATAATTTTTTTTATTCATTTGTCACATAAAATTTAATTTATCACTCAATTCCACAAATACGCATGACTTCCAAACTTTCATGTCAATCTCACTTATTAACTTTTCATTCATCACTAAATCTTTACTAAAGATAATAAAATTTTAATCATGTGAACTAGACACTTATATGGACTTATATTTAAAATTTTAGATTTTTTCAGCCTAATTTACTATATTTAAAAATTAAGTCTTCCAAACTTATAGAATCTGTCTCTTTAATAATTCCTCTAGATGCATCTGGTTATCAATTTTTTTCAGGTATCAAACCTTAATAAAAATTCATAAAATTTTAAAAATATGTTCTAGGAATATATGTAATATTTTATGAAAAATTTCAGATTTTTATAGGTTAGTTTTTTATATTTTTTAAAATATATTTCTCAACTTTTAGAGATTCTGAGTTGCTGAAACTACTCTAATAATCTGTGTTCTTCTATTTTTCTTAAATATCAATTTATCTTTAAAAATCATGAAATTTCTTACATTACATTCTAACACATAGAAAAAGTTCCCATTAAATTTTCAAGCTCGTTTAACATCCCTAGATTAGTTCAAAAGTTCATACAATATCACTTTACAGCACACCACTACAAAAAAACACGCTATCTGCAACGGATAAAATCCGTCGCAGATCCATCGCAAATCAAGTATTGCGACCGATCTGCGACCGATCTGCGATGGATACGATCCGTTAATAAAAAAGGCGTCGCAATTTTTAATTTTGCGACAGGCCGTCGCAGATTGCGACGGATTTGCAACCACTCGGCGGTTGCAAGTCTCGCGCTTAAAATTTCGCGGGTAAAGGCCAGCCGTCGAAAATTCCGTCGCAGATTCCGTCGCAGCTTTTTGTCGCAAATTCGTTGCAGATTCCGTTGCAGATTGTCGTCGCGGATTCCGTCGCAGATTCCGTCATAGATTTCAGATATCCGTCACAGATTCGTAGCAAATCCGTAACAATTTAATATTGATTTTTATTGAAACTATTTGTATTATCAATTAATTTTATGAGAACTTTATAAATACATTTGGAACATTTAAACACAATCTAAAAAAAAACACTAATTACATTGATAAAAATAATTCTTTTATTAATCTTCAATATAATAAAATATTTTACAATTTAATTATGCATGTGTTAAGAACACTACTACAAATAATCTATCTTGAAAATAACAATATTTGGGAAAAAGTAACACAAGTGTCTCACAATATAGAACTCAAAACAAATCAAACTCTAAATCTTCTGCTGTTCCTCCTTCCTCTAGCTCTCTCAAACTTCCTTCTCTTTGATCGCACATAGGGTTTAGTATGGCTGTGTGGCACACCAGGAGCTGGGCCAAAGTGTTTCATAGCTTCACGGACATTCTTTGGCTGTATGGCATCCCAACAGAAATTCAAGGTCTTGGATTCTTCAAACAAATTTAAAGTGATAAGAGGCTGTATATTACATTTCTTGGTTGCAAGAAAAGTAGAAAATAAATGCAATATATCAGATAAGTTGCATCTTATGTATCTGCATCCGGAAGCATTGTGAAGTGGTTAAAATCACCTCTCCCTAAGAGTAGATAGAGTTGGTATGACTAACAGCTTAAAGCATGCATAGCATACTTCATATGTTAAAAGATTCAATGCTATATTCAGTGGGTAAGGCTAAAATAAATGCATTCAGCATCCGACCACAGAAACCACAGAGAATATAATATCATAACCATCAAAGACTTGCAGAGGCACTAATTTAAGAAGAGCATGAGAAGCAGCATGCAGACCCTGGCGAAATAGGAAATATTGCAGCACTGATTTCTTAACTGACTGAGGAACTTCAATCCAAACTGCCTGTGTACAATAATATATTCAGGAAAAGACAATTATTCTAGCGAAATCATATGAGAATCATTAGGCGTGATAACACTAAGTTATGACTGCATATGAGAATCATTAGCAATACCCAGAAATGTACCTGTGAATCATACGAGTATTTAGGCAGTGAAAGATCAAATTTATTTAAGATTTTGTTGGTCCCTTTCTGTATGGAATAGAAGCCAAACCAAGTAGTCGTTACTTTGCAAGAACTTGCTTGAGCTGTTGTTTTCAAGGAGTGGTTCTTGGAAACCCTTGCTGGATATGCCTAATCAAATGCAGGATAAATAGTTTGTGAGCACCACATATTTGTTTTCCAACTCATGTTATATTTTCCAAGTACGACACCTTTATAACTTGCAAATGCTAGAAAAGCAAATTTATTTATATTTATGGGTCACACACAATGCTGTAATATCATTTCATATTATCATAACATGCTACGCCCACCCACCAGAAAGGATTTTTATTATTAGTGTGTCCCAAATGTTTCTTCCTGTCGAAAGCTGGGGGAGAAGATTTTTTTTTTTTGTTCTTTTGTTTTTGCAAATCCTCATAGTACTCTTGACCTCGAAATCCTTTCCCTTTTACCAAAGTGAGTTGAATGTGAAAGTAGGAATCCATAAAGAGTATACTTCTGAACTCAGACAGGAAAAAACGCACTGCAGAGAAACAATAAGGGTCTTCAAATGACTCTAAATTTGAAAGACCACAGGCATAACTACATGAAGAAAGCAATAAATCCAGTAATCAATTTGTAAAATGCAAATCATAGAAAAAAAATAATGGGACTGTGTAAATAACTGGTGTATCATACATGTGTTAAAATAGATTCTTACCTCCCTAGATGTATGCGTATGTGTACACTTTTCCTTCATTCCCAATCATACAGTGGGATGGGAATATTGCACATGAGGACAGGATGCAAGCCCTGTTCGCGGATGGTATATTTTGGGCTAAAGCATCCAGAGAACTTTGGACAAAAGTACCATTCGGGTACTACCATCATACTGCCAAAAGTCTTTTGCACCAACTTTTGGTGAAAACACACATTAGAGTACTATCACCAAAAGCAGCAGCCATGGCAACTTAAGACTCGGTGCATACACAATTGCAAGCATAAAAAATCCAGAGAAATGCTCTTACTATATACAGACAAAAACATATATTGTGCAATTGCATAACCTTTTGCCAAGTACTCCCTCCATCCCCAATTGATAGACTCCTCATTTCATAAAAATTAAGAAAAATTTATTATTTTTATTAAAAATGTAAATTTGCCTGTATTTTCCTATCATATCATTATTTTAGCATAAGATATATTTAATAAGTAATATTAAATAAGGATATTATATAAATTTAACATGCTAACTAACATATCAAAATGATAAGTGGGCTATAATTTGAGATGGATGAAAAAAAAATGAGCCTATCAATTTGGGACGAAGGGAGTATTTGACTCTATCAAATATCAATAACATAATGACAGAATTTCCTACACCTTGCTACATGGTGTCACATGGCAATCATATGAACTCCACCAATTGCCATTTCTTTGAATATGTGGTCTAGACACATAATTATGGGAAAATATTGACCTTTTTAACAATTTTATCACTAGAAAGTAAAAACTTGCAGAAAATTTTCTTCCAGCAAAATAGTGGGATATTTCTAGCTAAGCTAGATGAGTAATATATGCACTCTGAAGCATGTCTAATAAGTTCCATATGACAAGTTCATTCAAAACTTTTTGCAGCAGAAAACGACATCACTTTTTTTTAGAAGTTAATTGAGCTTCGACTGGGATCCAAATTTGCAACCTCAAAGCCCTTAAGACAACTCAAGTATCACCAAGTAAAAACTCATTGTCGAGGTCACTCTTTTCGAGCATGAGATTTTTTTTTCCTTGACAATTACCACAATATACTAGTATTGCCTGACAATAGTAATGAATAAATAACTGATGAGCAGCAAAAAAAATTACTTTATTCAGTTCTACTCCTCCTGGATGCAGGTACTTATAAATAATCACAATTACAACCTTTTGAATAAATAAGTTGCCACTAATAACACTTTTATTTTGAGAATTAAACTATAAGTTTGATGATGTTTGAAGGTAGAAGGTAGCCTTTAGTTTTACATGGGTCTGCAGGATAGAAATGTAAGAAAAGGTAGCCATTATCACAATGAAATGAACATGGTATAACCAAAATCTGATAAAAAATCAAACATAATCCACACGCTCATTCTTCTGAGTTGCCACTGTTCTGAATGGTGGAGTCTACATTTTAAATGGTATTGAAAATGAATGCATCAATTTTCTGTAGAACATGTGCAGGAACCTTCTTAACTTGATTAGAAACATACACATGCTCGATTGGCAGGTAAGAGATTTGAGAAAGAACAGAATTTGGAATGAATTTCCAGATGCAATAAAAGAAGATAGTTTTTTCTGCCAGGGGACGGAAAATGTATCTGAAAATTCACCACAATTATCATTCATGTTTTTCCTTTCATTTATATTTGGAAGTTTGGAATGCTGCAGCTCTAGTTTCCAACTTTGGTCATAGTTATATGGTTATTTGTAATGAAGTATATGTAGTTCAAGTTTCCTGCTGTAGCTATACCTATCAGCAAAAAAGTATTATGATGACCAAAATTTAGCAGCCATTCGAACCTTACTAATTGTTAACCATTCGAACCTTACTAATTGTTAACCATACGAACAAATTAAATGGAAGAGCAGAATACAAGCATGGAAAATTACACCTAGCACAAATTGTTGCAAAGCAGAAAAGATAACAAGAAGAATTGAACTTCAGAGATTGACTTACTGTATCACCACCCTGGACATGTATATCTGTATAACCACGGGTTTTAGTGTAATATTGCACATCAGCTCTACGACACAGAGCAAGGTTTTCTGATATATTCAATTCCTCAACCAGATAGGTCTTCCCTTGGTGCAAATAGATTGCACCCTCATAAATCTGAATCAAATTAACCAGATAGGTCTTCCCTTGGTCCATTCTACCTCATAAATCTGAATCAAATCATGCAAATACAGGATTTCTAGCTACTCATCTCTCATACTTTTATTTCACATTTAAATTATTTCCTTATTGTCACTTATTCATCAATTGAATCAACTGTAAATCTTAATTTCAAATAAAATTTCTAAAAATTCTTAATCTATAATCTCTAAAATAACGATTCCACTGTGCCACTTTGATCCATTAGTCTCAGGCGCCATCTCAACTTATATATGTTATATTGAACGTACATTGCCACATCAGAAGCCAATACATGTGCTAATACATATGCATATATTAAAACACAAATCATTATTTCAAAATTTCCCCCTTTCTCATTTTTGAAACCCACCTAGGTTGAGAATCTTAAACCTAGGCTCTGATACCAAAATAAATATAAGATCTTTATACCCTATATACATACAATACATATATCCATATATGCAGGATATATATACAGAATATAAAAATATCACCAGCCTGTTGCTTAGAAATTTTTTTCATAATTTATGTAACATAATTTAGACATTAAAAGACAATTGATTTAACAAATAAGTATATATATATATATATTAGACAATATATGTTAAAATTACAAATTTATAAGAAAAATTCTGAGAAAATTTCGCTAGAGTTTTATATATAATTTCAATAATTTCCAAAACATCAAAAACACAACCATCATAAGAATAGACACTTCCAAAATATAGTTTTCACCCATTCTCTAAAATACCAATTCAATATTTCACATTCAAGTCTCAACAATTAAAACATTATTTTTTGTAATAAATACTTACATAAGTATATGCATATATATGTAACCATCTTAAATCTTTCAGGCAACTCAAGTATTATAATTCAATATAATAGACTAAAATACTTAAAACCACGACATTACATGAATGCAAAAGCATAGTTGGTCTTGTGGCATCCTAAGTCACCAAGTATCAACCACAACCTAGCTCTTTCTCTGAACAACAAGTCTTTTACCTGCGCGATATATACTACTGCGCTAAGCTTACATGCTTAGTGGTACATATTTAAAAATAATAATAAATATTATATGCATATTTACTTTACTATCTCTCAATTTATAACTTTACAATATTTTTATAAAATTTTTGTTAATTTTTAATTTATACATCATACATAAATATATCACTAACATTCTAACATGTAAGCATATTCACATACATTATCATTTTCATTTTGCAAACTTCGCATGTGATCATCTTATTCATGATCACTTTCCATAATCTCATTTACAATTCCCAACTACTTATGAGCATCTCATATCATGGTCAACATCTCATGATCTCTTTCTCATTGATCATCAGACTCATCACTTTAATCATGATACCACATAATTAACTCAATCACACCAATCCATTTTATAACATAACACATATATACACATAAACATATTATAAATACACACATTGGGACCAAATAACCTTATACAGTATTCCGGTTCCAGAGATATTGTTATGGTCTAATGCGACACTAGGAATCCAAGTGTCGCAACTGTTCCTTGTTGACACCTCTGTGTCTAGCCCCGAAAGTAAATAATAGTGACGCCCAACGTTTAGCCCAAAGATAAATAATAATGATGCCCAACATCTAGCCCAAAGGCAAATTATTTCATAAGTGACGCCTAACATCTAGCCTGATGGAAAATCATATCAATAGCACCAAAAATAATTCTTTGGAACAAGATACTATACAAGGCAAACACACATTTCACATACATTATTATTTTAGCATAACCAATTTCTTCATTATTTATTTTTCAATACTTTTTCCAACAATTCCATAACCATTTCTCATATTCCTAATCACATTTCACATTTTCCATCTTATTATTGCATTTCATTAATTTCCAAATTTCCCACATTTTTCTATTTTTTCCCTCATTTATACAAACATACATATATCACACATCACATTACATAACATGCATATATATCATATAAATCATATCCAATCACCATTTTACAATGGACAAAGGCCCATTACCACACTTATCACACAAATATGCAACAATGCATAGATTATGTGAACAACAATTTTTCCAAGTAGTAATATAAAATATGTTAAATTATATTTAATAAAAACACAAGTCATTAAAATATGTGCTAACCTCAAATTTGGCCAATTCTAAATCAATCTCAATCTCCAACCTTCATTTCTCAAATTGCCATTTAACTCTTTAATTTTGAAAATCTACACCATCCAATCCTAAACCATGTTTTAACTTTAAATATAGCATTAGATTTCCATTTCCATATAATTTAATCAATTAAATTCCCATTACATCCATTCTACCCAAATCTTACCAAAACAAATTATCCTTACTAACTTATTCAAACTTCAACCAAACCTACTTATTTCCAACATTTAACCATAAAATTATTATTTTTATATCAAAATAACATCAAAACACCTCCATTTAATAATTATAAACATCCCATTTGCAAACCCTATTTTCACATATTCCTGCTATAAACCTTATCTTCATCCAAATTTAACCATATTAAATTTTCAACTATAAAATCACTATATATATACTATAACAACATTAAATTATTCCATTTCAATAATTATATGCATCCATACTAAAACTCTAATTTTTACACAACCCTAAACTTATCACCTTTGTGCAAACTTACCCATAATCAATTTCTAAATATAAAATCATTATATATACAATAAAACAACATTAAATCAATCTATAATAAGAATTATATTCTTCTATATCAAAACCCTTATTCATACATAATCATCCCATGACCCTAAATTAATACTTAAATGGTTCAATAGTGCACTTAAACATGTTTTTAAAATTAAAAATCAACAAACATATTTTTAAACTCCACAAATATTATTATATAAATTTCATAACCAAATCCCTTCACTATTAACTCATAATCAATATTTTTCACAATTAAATTCAATTAATCAATTTAAAACCTTCCATAAGCAATTAAAATCAAAGAAAATCCAAATAATACCAAAATATTAAATATACAAACACTAACCTTTCCAAATCGCTTCCCCCCCTCCCCCTCTCTTTCTTTCAATCTCTTGGTTTATGATAACTTTCTTGAAGAATTACTCATAAAATCATCAAATTCCACTAAAATTATGAATTATTTACAAAAGCTTCTTTGGTTTTTTTAAGTAAATTAATGGAAGAGGAAGAAAGATGAAAATGGTGATGGACATGTGGTAGCTACGGGTAGAAGAAGAAAAAATGATGGAAACAAAGTCAAATTTGGCTTTTAATAATATTTTAGGGTTGTAATCCTATAAGGTGTGCTCACCATAACTTTGGTGAGCTCACTTTCTTAATTTATTTAAATCTAATTTTTAATTTTGTAAAATCATAAAAATAAAAATTTTAATTAATTTAAAGCTCTACTACTCATATTTCTTATTCTAGTTTTAATAAAATTCTATTCTAAGGTTATATGAGTGTTTTCATAATTTTTACCGCTTAAAAAAATCTTTTTCAAAAATACCGATTTCATCCATACCCGGATTTAAATTTTAACCTTTTAAGGCTTGACTAACCCCTTTTTTTCATCAATTTGAAACATACAGGTCACTCTCAATACATTACATAATCCAACATCCATATAATTTAGAACCTCACTGCTTAAAAATTTAGGACGTTACAATTGAAGAATCAATGCATGCTGTTTTTAATGAATCCTCTAAATTTAATCAAAGGAAAGGTAGTGTTCTTGATGATTTTGTAGGTATATTTGAACAATAAGAAATAATTAATGTTCTAAAGAATAATCATGATGAATAAGAAGAAGAGTCTCAAGAGCTACCCAAAGATTGGCAATGCAAGAACTAATCATTGGTGACACCTCAAAAGGAGTAACTACTAGATCTCAATACTTGAATGCTAACGTTGCTTTTGTTTCTCAAATTGAGCCAAGAACCATTGAGGAGGCTCTTAGTGATGAGTGTTAGGTGATTGCTATGCAAGATGAACTCAATCAATTTGAGAGAAACAAAGTATGAGAACTTATTCCTAAACCTAAAGATCATCTAATTATAGGATGTAATAGGGTATATAGGAATAAACTTGATGAAAATGGTCTCATCACTATAAACAAGGCTAGATTGGTAGCCAAATGCTATAACCAAGAGGAAGGCATTGACTATAATGAGACATTTGCTCCTGTTGCTAGATTAGAAGCCATTAGAATGTTACTTGCATTTGCATATCACATGAATTTTAAACTTTTTCAAATGGATGTTAAAAGTGCATTTCTAAATGGGTTTATAAATGAGGAAGTTTATGTTGAACAACCTCCCAGTTTTAAAGATTATAAATTTCCAAATTATGTTTTTAAACTTACCAAAGCACTATATGGTTTGAAACAAGCTCCAAGAGCTTGGTATGATAGACTTAGTGCATATTTTCTTGAAAATGGTTTTTCAAAAGGCAAGGTTGGCATAACTCTCTTTTTGTTAAAAAGAAAATGCATAACATTTTGATTGTGTAAATTTATGTTGATGACATTATATTTGGTGCTACTAATGAATCTTTGTGCAAGAAATTTGCTTCTTGTATGACTAGAAAATTTGAAATGAGCATGATGGATGAACTAAAATTCTTCCTTGGACTACAAATCAAGCAATGCAAGGATGGGATCATAATCAACCAATCCAAGTACAAAAAGAAACTCCTAAAGAAGTTTAGAATGGATGGTTGCAAAATTAGCAAAAATCCTATGAGCACATTCTTGAAACTTGACAAAGATGAAAGTGGTAAGGCAGTAGATGAGAAGAAATATTGAGGTATTATCGGATCACTACTTTACTTAACCACCTCTAGACCAGATATAATGTATAGTCTATATTTGTGTGCTAGATTTCAATCTTATCCTATGGAATCACATTTAAATGCAACTAAAAGAATTTTAAAATACTTGAGTGGTACATTACATTTAGGTCTATTGTATCCTAGAAACACATCATTTGACATATTAGGCTTTTCCGATTTGGATTTTGTCGGTAGCCTACTAGATAAGAAAAGCACCATCGGAGTATGTTATTTTCTTGATGAATGCTTAGTTTCTTGGTTTAGCAAAAAACAAGTATCGATTGCTTTATTTACCACAAAAGCCGAATATGTTGCAACATATTTTTGTTGCACACAAGTTCTTTGGATGAAACAATAATTGCTTGAATATGAAAAAATATTGATCACATTTCTATTAAATGCAATAATACTAGTGAAATCAATTTGTCCAAGAACCCCATTCAACATTCTAGGTCTAAGCATATAGATATCAAACATCATTTCTTAAGGGATAATGTTCAAAATCACAATGTAGTCCTAGAAGTTATTAAAACTCAAAATCAACTTGTGGATAATTTTACAAAACCCTTAAATGAAGAAAGATTGAATTTTATAAAATAAAATATTGACATGATTAATGAAAAATCTCTTGCATAATCATTCTTTATTTCTCCCAAAATCTATTTTGATTATATGCACTTAAAATTTTTCAAAACCCAAAATGGCTCATTTTGTGCAGGTGCCCCACTATATTGAGCGGTCGCACATCATCTGTTCTTTTTCAAGCCTAAGCTATAAAAATAATCATCTATCGAGCTTAACATGTATTTCTACCTAGCCCGAGCTTCAAAGCATCTCTTTTCAGTGAGTGCACAACAGCTCGTGTAGTCAGTCAAATTTAAGAATTTCAAAATTTTCTCTACCATTACACTCCTCTCAAGCTTGTGCAAGCACGCACTGCCAAGATAGCTCGCCACACCAAGCTAGCTATTGCCCAACAGGTCGAGCGATCGCACAACATGTGTAATTGACTTTTTCTTTTGAATGTTGGAACTTTCAAAAATTTAAATTTTTGGCCCCTAAACGGTCAAAAATGGCTAGTTTTTTAAATTTTATCTATAAATGCCTCTATTTTGCATGAAAATACATCTTTACAAACTCAAAAACACATATTCAAACAATCTTCAAGAATTTAATCATCAAGAAGAAGATTTTGAAGATTTCTCACCAATTTTAAGTTATTTGTTTAAAGCATCATCAACAATCTATTTCTTTCTACATTTTTTTCAATCTTCTACATTTCTATTTTCTTTTACTTTTATTTTCGATTGAGGATATGGCACTCAAAACCAAAATCACCAAAAATAAAGACACAACCAAGGGAATAGGGATTGTCATTAGTGAACCCCAACCTCAACCTCAACCCAAATCTAAACATTTCACTAGAAAAAGTGTTCAACCACACAAATCCAAGTACAAAAATGAGAGCAGCAAACTCTATTTTGATCATTGACAATCAAATTGATAAAGAACTAATGATTTCAATCAAGTCTATTTTACAGAGTTAGAAACAGAGCACCTTTGTGCGACCACCTAAACTATCGAGCGACCACACAAATGCAGCATGAGTACAGAACCGAACTGACATACAGATTTGCCGAGTAGAAAATCTGCATGTGCCGAGCATAGAACCGAACGGACATATAGAGTGCCGAGCTAGATATAGAACTGTCAAGCTAAGAAAATGCTAAAGTTGCAGAGAACTGAACTGTTGAGCTAAAAGCAGCCTGAGCAGCCAAAGAGGGAAGCAACATATGGAACTGTCGAGCTAAGCAAGTAGTGCAGCTCTATACCAAGCTAGACAAGCCAACTATGACCAAATAAACTAAGCACACAATTTTCACAAAAGAGTTTGCGTTATTAGTGAGTAGTGAAGATAGGATGCCCGGTAGGTATGCTACCAAATGTGAGCACCGAGTGACCGCACCAAATTAAGGTAAAAATTCACAAACTCACAAAAAGGATAGAGGTGAAGTCAAGACGCCAGAACTTCGGGCAACCACCCAAGATGGGCGAGCGATTGCATGTAACAAAGAGCTAAAAATCTAAAAAGAACAAAAGAGATAGTTGTCAACTCTTGCATTGTGCGCCCACCCAGAAGAACCAAGCAATCGCACAAGTCCGATAGATTTGAATCTTAGTGCCAAATACCTCAGACCAATGATAACCAAATATGTGGATGAACAAATTTAAATTCAATAGTAACTTTGTTCCCATCGACCGCATGCCGAGCCTGGTGACCATATGACACAAAGGTATGGGAAAGCTGAATTTTGTCAGATAAAAACATCTGACCATTGGAACTAGCCATTACATAGAGCTTTTAAACCATGCAACCATGCACCGAGCTGAACGACCACACACATTCTTCTAAATTAGTGAAAGATAAGCACTAAACATGTAGAAGTCATCTCAAATAGCTAGTTTAAGCCAAATGGCTATAAATATCACATTAAACTTTATTTTTGTGGTTAGAGAATACTTTGATTGTTATTGTAATTTCATTGAACAATATTTTTCATTATCTTGTCTAAAGATAAAAAATCTAGAATCTTGGAATATTGGGTGTGAGCATTAAACACCATCAAAAGTTTGAGTGCGAGCTTAGAAATACTTAGGTTGTGAGAGTGAGCTTGGAAAAACTCTTGTAATGGTTGTGAGGATTGATCTCAAACCATTATAATAGTTCTGTGTGAGCTAGTTAAAAATACCAAGTTAGATTTGAGCTTGTAAAAACTCAAGACTAGTAGAATCTTAACAAGTTGTTAAGGAAGTTGATGTAGAATTGATGTAAATCTGAACCACTATAACTCTTTGTGTTCTTTCTTCTCTGCTCTACTCAATCTTCTTCTACATCTTCCTCATCTCTTGCTTTTGAATTTTAAATTTACCATCACTCTTTATAGCAACCAATTTACCTCCCTCTTGGTTGCTAATTTGGGACAACAATTTTATACAATGAAGCCACCAACCTTCGTCAAAATTGGTACATTCTAGTTGCTTCATATGGAACTAGAGATAGAACATACTTGCTAAGACAGTTAAATCTCCTAGCATATTCAAAAACGGATATGTCAAGAGTTTGCTCTTGCTGTTCAAACTCTAAGGCTTTAGCTTTACAGACACTTTCAAGTAGAAAATTTTGTCTTAGCTAACTCCACAAATTGTCCCCAAGTGAAATGTGCAGGTCTCCCAATATGTCCGTTATACTCCTTCTAAACCATTGCTTTACTTCATTTTTCATCTGATATCTCATGAACTCGATAGCCTTCTTATCAAGACACCTCAAAATTTGAGTTTTAAACTCAATTTCTTCTAGAAAGTCTGTAGGATCTCCATCTCTAGAATAACTAGGTGGTGCTAAATTTAGAAAATGTTCTAGTAGTTTCCTTTCCTTTTCTGGCTCTATATAAAGTGGTTGAACTTCCATATAATTTACAGGGATACGTAAAGCTTGATGCTGCCTTTGCTGCACTACATTTTCAACTAATCTACATTGTGTTGTCAATATATATAATCTCCCAACTATTCCTGGTATATCAATTCCTAGTTCTAGGAGAAGGTGTTGGTGCCACTTAGATCATTCCTGGAGAAACAAAGGCTCCATCAAATAACATCATTACCTCAGATCATGGTAATGGTGAACTAAGAGTAGGAGCACGTGCTTTCTTACATGGTGGCTTGTTTAATCTAGAAGGAAAAGAATCATGTTAATACACACAAACAAATCAATATATTAAGCAAAACAAACTTATAAGATGATTACCTAACTTTGTTGGTACACCTATCAGACTCTTTTAAATGTCATATTCTTTATAACTAATATTTCATAGAAGTGTGATATGGAACAATGCTTTGATACCATCTTTGTCACACCCCACCCCCGGTTTGGTTTGGGTAAGATGAAGTGTAATGGTTCTAGGGTTCGAGTCAGCTTAATTAAGGCCATCAGATACCATGAAGAACCTTTCTCAGATTATTTAATATTATTATAGAAACATATATTTCCTAGTACAAACTCACTTGTATTTAAAGTTTTATAAACATAAGTACATTTTCACATATATTACATTGTACCAACGGAGAGCTACAGGACATAATATTTTACATACTTTTTTTATTTTTATTATATAATCTACTTCTAGTACTAATCATCAAAGTGAGCAATTGGGAAGTAGAAATCAAGGCACTTCTGCCCGCAGATCACTAATCTAAAAAAATAGTGACGAGACGAGGGGTGAGCCGTCAACTCAGTGAATCATATCCTAATGCGTGACTAGGTGGGGTACCAATAAAAAAATTAAGCAGGGGCACAAGCAAGATGAGTGAAAAATATGAGTGAAAAATGATTAACAAATCAGGAATAAACAAGTAATGACGAATAAGACAAATTTTAAATAAGCAACAAATAATAATTATAACAACATATGCATAGACATATTGTGATGTCCAGAACAGAGCAGTCATTAGTTGTACATTAGGGCAATAGCTTTCCCCTTTTGTGCATAACAGAATACCAGTGTATACCGTCTAGTGGTTTAACCCCTATTAGAGTTGGACTATATCACAATAGTAGAGGTTGAATAATAAACTCATTAATAGTATCATCAGAATAACCAAAGAAACTCAATATTTATGAATTTCAATTCAACAAATGAATCAGAGTCAATAAATGCATAAC
This sequence comes from Garcia nutans, assembly GCA_947685225.1. NCBI lineage: Eukaryota > Viridiplantae > Streptophyta > Magnoliopsida > Malpighiales > Euphorbiaceae > Garcia > Garcia nutans. The sequence continues at coordinate 3,910,602 of CANTUV010000024.1, read as the reverse complement.
TCATTAGAGAGTCAGATAATCAATAAAAATAGTTTAATAACAATTTTCCAAAGGAATCAAAAGAATCACTAAGCAATAAATAAATAATCAGAAATAATTATTTAAATAAATTAAATTAATGAGAACCAAGGGTTTTCCAATAAAACAATATGCAATCTACTGTATCAAAAACTATGGTGTAAATAAAAATAAGATACTACTTAACTATAGTTAACTGGTACAGTTCAAAACAGAAATATGTCATAAATCACAATAGATTATTACTCACATGCAGTCTCCTGCGACACTTTGCCTTTTAAGCTAGAGGATTCTCCTATTTCTTTCCTTCATACATTACACATTAATATTATCTATTATTGCATGATATCATAATATTATCTATGTATGTTGTTAACTTAAAGTTATATCTTATTTAATAGCTTACTATTTAATTATATTTTTTGTTAAAATTTAGTTAGTTTATCACTAATAAATAAATAAATTATTCTTCTTGAAAATTATATACGTAAACCATAAATTTAGAATTGTTCCAAATTAGTTTCTTATTTACTTATAGTTTATTATTAAAACTTGGACTAAATCATATATACTTTCAAATTAAAAAAAATTGATTTGGTTTAACTACATATAATTAGAGGTTTGTACCAAATTGTATTTTATTTTAACCAAAGCATAAAAAAAAATTGAATAACGTAAGGTATTTAAATGAAAAATTGTTTATATACATTTATTTTCTAAATTCCCTAACCAAACCTGATTTAATTAGCAACACATATATTTTTCTACTTATTCTTTCTAAGGTCACAACTTCCACTTAGCTATTATTAATTTCTGTTTAGTTGTATTTGAGATCCTTGTTTTGTTGGGTTTTAAGGGAACATAATTAACTAAATGTTTATGTGTGTGTGTGTGTATATATATATATACACACGATGCTTTTCGGTTTGAAAATTGAAATTTTTAAATTTTTCTTTGTCAAATTTAAATCTTACTTGAATAAAACTTGTCAACTTTCTATGTAGTTAAAGTTGTCAACTTTCCATGTAGTTAATATTTGCCAAAATTTTATTTCATACTTACCAACTTTCCAATCTCTTTTCTTCCATCATTTAGACCTTTTTTTAATAAGGTTAGCTAAAATATATTTTTATTCTTTTATCTTACCATTCATTATTATTTTGATGACTATGTCCCTTAAATTTCTCTTCCCTTACCACAATATAAAAGAAATTTAAATTGGCTTCTCTCTTCTTTTATTATTATTATTTTATTACAAACCCATCATTTCATTACTTGACAAGTGTCCCCTCTTTTTTTTTTTATATTACCTACATGATTTAACTCTAAGTTTAATAATTATTGAACTAAATGACACATCTCTTCTTTTTATTTTTCATATATATTTTTTATTCTATTCTTATACATAATCTAGACTACCTATTCATATAATAATAATTATTATGCTCCCCACATATTTCTTCTCTTCTACACGTTCCAAACTCAACACCAAAGCTTTACATGTGTGTTCTATTATCTTGATAACTTAACAAATGTCCATTCCTTAATTCAAGAAGCATATGTCCTACATTAACTTGATTAACTACAACTAGATTCACCTAGCTACTAGATTAACTGCTAAATTAATATTGTTACTTAAGTTTTCATTAACTTGTATTATTTTACCTTCTTAAATTTTGAAATTTTTATTCTTATAATTATAATTTTTTTTAATATTCAAAGCAGGATATTACAACATGGGATGATGATTCTTCAAGTGAAGAAGAGAAGGAAGAGCAATAAATTGCAAATCTTTGTCTCATGGTTATAGAAAATGATGATGATCAGTTCAATGAGGTAGATGCTCAATCCTTAAATTTTAATTGTGACAACGTTGATGACGCTTTAGATGATAGTGATTTTATTGAGCATATGAACCTAAGAGTATAAAAATATTTTTCTAGAATGAAATTCTATATGAGATGAACCTTCTTTTAACTTACCTCCTTCTTGAGTTGTAGATTTTAGGCATACCTATTAGAAATTCTAGGAGGTAAGTTATATGCATTTATCATTGTTGATGATTACTCTAGGTTTAATTGGATTAATTTCTTAGCTCACAAGAATGACGCTTTTATTCATTTCAAAATTTTTGCAAAAAAGGTTCAAAATGAAGAAGGCTATGTGATCATATCTATTAGAAGCGATCATAGCAAAGAATTTGAAAATAAGAACTTTAAAAATTTTTGTAATAAACTTGATATTTCTCATAATTTTTCAGCACCTAGAACACCACAACAAAATGGTGTGGTTGAAAGGAAAAATAAAACATTGGTAGAAATAGCTAGAACAATCCTCAATGAGTATAATTTACTGTCTTACTTTTGGTCAGAAATAATTAATTCTGCATGTTATATTTCAAATCGAGATTTCAAAAGACATTTAATGAATAAACTTCTTATGAGCTATGGAATGAAAGAAAACCCAAAATTTTATACCTTAGAGTATTTGGATGCAAATGCTTTATATTAAATACTAAGGACAACCTTGAAAAATTCTCATCCAAATCGGATGAATGAGTGTTCTTAGGGTACTCATCTTCTAGTAAAATATATAGAGTATTTAATAGGAGAACTTTAATAGTTGAAGAATCAATATATGTTATCTTGGATGAATCCTCTAAGCTTGATCATGAGAAAGGTAGTATTCTTGATGATTTTATAGGTACATTTGAAGAGCTTGAGACAAAGGATGTTCCAAAGGACAATAATGATGAGCTAGAACAAATAGTGAAATAAGAAGAGCCCAAGATAGAAGAGACTCAAGAACTACCTAAAGATTGGCATTATCAAAAGGATCACCCTAAAGAACTCATCATTGGTGAAATTGCAAAGGGAGCAACTACTAGATCAAAACTTAAGTATTAAATTCTAATGTAACTTTTGTTTCTCAAATTGAGCTAAGAACTATTGAGGAGGCTCTTAGTGATGAGTGTTGGGAGATTTCCATGTAAGATGAACTCAACCAATTTGAAAGAAACAAAGTGTGGGAACTTATTTCTAGACCCAAGGATTATCCAATTATTGATTGCAAATGGTATATAAGAATAAACTTGATGAAAATGGGCTCATCACTAGACACGAAGCCCGATTGATAGCCAAAGGCTATAACTAAGAGGAAAGCATTAATTATAATTAGACATTTGCCCCAGTAGCTAGATTGGAAGCAATTAGATTTTTTCTTGCATTTGTATGTCATATGAATTTTAAGCTTTTTCAAATGGATGTTAAAAGTTCATTCTTAAATGACTTTATCAATGAAGAGGTTTATGTTGCACAACCCAAAGTTTTAAAGATTACAAATTCCTAAATTATGTTTTTAAGCTTACAAAGGCATTATATGGATTACAATAAGCTCTAAGAGCTTGGTATGATAGACTTAGTGCATATTTAATAGAAATGGTTTTTCAAAAGGAAAAGTTGATACCATAACCTTTGTTAACAAGAAATTGCATGATATTTTAATTGTAGAAATTTATATTGATGACATTATATTCGGTGCTACTAATGAATCTTTGTATAAATAGTTAGCTTCTTGTATGACTAGAAAATTTAAGATGAGCATGATGGGTGAACTCAAGTTCTTTCATGGTCTATAAATTAAGCAATGCAAGGATGGTTGTGAGCTGAAATTTTTGCCCCCATGCCCAGTGAAAATTTTTTTGCGAGTTTGACATTGTTAGGCTCTGGGCCTTAGGGAACACGGGCCTAAGCCCAGAGAATTAGAGTCGCCACCCAGATAGGCCGAGAAGATAGAAAGGGGTGGATGACTTAATTTCTAAGGAATCTCCAACCCCTACTGGGTTCAAAAAGTTGGGGGTGTATGGGGAATGTGAGAAGTGACCCAATACCCCCATAACACCCGGTTCATTGGAGCCGACCTCCTTTTCAAGTCTAAATATTATTGAATTCTTAAGTTATTATGATATCATTCGTATTACATGTAATTACTGAAATAGACAACATCATATCATAAATCAAGCAAATACAATAAAATGGGCACCCATACTAGTTGAAAATATGCCCTTACAAATATTCAATATCCATAAAAATAAATAAATTAGGACACCTATCAAAAGTTGAAAACATGTCCTTTACAATAGTTTCAAAATCCATAAAATAAAATAAATTACATAAACTTAATAAAAAAGGCACCCACATGTGGAAACATGCCTTTTACATTTTGCAATCACAAACATATAAATCATCATATAAAGAATTATAAAATTAGGATATAATTAAAAGAAAATTAAGATTAATCACAAAAATTGCAATCTACAAGAAAATCTTAATATACAAGATAAATTAGAATTTTAAATTATCAATTTAGGGGTTTAAATCTAAGATTAGGTTTTAATATACAAGATTAGTATTTCGGACTGCAATAATAAATTTACAAAGCTAAACAGTGAGGATGATAAATTGAATTGAATAAATCAATCCTAGATTTCATTTTAAGATGAATTAAAATAATAAAACAGAACATAAAAAAGTTAAACAATGAGGATGGTCGATTGATTTAAATGAATGAAAACCATGCCTATGTTATTGGCTCCACCAAGCAATTGCGTTGATCCAAGCTTGAACACAATCTTCTAGATTCTGCCTTGCTTGCTATATAATTTGCTAGAGTAAGTCAAACCTTGATGTTGTGCCTCTAGCCTTCTGTTTCTTTTTCACTTACTGTGTTTTTTTTTTAATTTTGATTGCTAGTTAAGCTGTTTTGAATTACTCCTCCTCCTGCTAATCATGGCTGGCTCCCTTTATAATGTTTAATTAGGATTTTGTAAAGACTAAACCTGACTCAAAATCCTAATCTCATTAGAAATCCCTTGTTTATGTGAATGTATTTGAGTTTAAACATAATTAGGACTTAAAAATATGTCTTATGTCGAATTGGCCATGTCCAATTCAATATGCGCATGGCTCATGTCGAATTGGATGGCCCATTCCTGTTTTAAGTCGAACCAAAGTGGGTTTGGGCTTTTAATTGGATCCAAATTTAAATTCAAGCTTTTTAAAAATGGACTAGACTTAATTTAAGCTTAAAAATTGGATTGGATTTGACATGGCTCTTTTAACTGGGATTGAACTTATTCAGGGTCAAAATTAAGGGTCTATATGATATCTTCATCAACCAATCCAAATATACAAAAGAACTTCTTGAAAAGTTTGTCATGGATGGTTGTAGGGAAGTAAGACTTCAATGAACACATCCTTGAAGTTCGACGAAGATGAAGTTGGTAAGAAAGTAGATGAGAAGAAATATCGAGGTATTATAGAATCACTTCTTTATCTTATTGCTTCTAAACCTGATATAATATATTATGTTTGCTTATGTGCTAGATTTCAATCATTTCCTAAAGAATCACATTTAATCTATCTAAAAATCTCATTCAATATTCTACATCACAGTATATAGATATTAGACATTATTACTTAAGAGACAATGTTTAAAAGCAAAATGTTGTCTTAGAATTTATTGACATAAAAAATTAACTTGCTGTTATTTTTACAAAACCCTTGAATGAAAAAAGACTAAACTTCATAAAACAACATATAGGCATGATAGATGGAAATACCTTAGATTAATCATATTGCATAAATCTTAATTTAAGTAATTGATTTGTTTGTGAATTTCATTGTTGAGATTAGAATTGCTTAAAAAGTCATTTTTACAAGCCCTATTTTTTTCTCTTACATCTATCTAATCATTATCAAATTAGACCATCAACCCTTTTGATCCAACATAGCAATTGCTCAAAATTGTGGAGCAGTCGCACAAAACAATGGCCCAAGTAGTTCACTAGAAGACTTTTTGTGCGATCGCCCAATTCAATTTTTGTTTTAATTTTCTCGACCATTATTTGATATCTTGGCTAGTGCGAGCACTTATGAGGTATAATGGTCGCAATACACATATTGCGGTTGCACAAAGCCTCGAGCGGTCGCACTTGAGGGCCAACTATTGAAATTTTTTGAATGCTGGAAATTGTACAACTCTATCCATTTTTTCCCTAATGGTCATAAAATGGCTATTTTTTAAATTTTGTCTATAAATACTTTAATTTTTCTGTAGAAAACACTTGTAAACACTTCTCTGAAAGTTTTCTCAAGGTTTTGGCTCATAGAAGACACTTTTGAAGATTTCAAGCTTTGCCAACACTGTCATACCCCAAACTCTAAATTCCAAGGGTGGACTTACCTCAGAATCTATACTAATATTAATTTTCTAATAAAATATCACTCATAATTTTATTGCTTAATATTTTTCTTATACTTATTAATATAACATTATTATACAAAATCTATATTGTCATTGACAAATACATAACAATATTATTAATCCCAAATGATCACACATAATAACTTCAGATATTACTAAAGATAATTTTTATTGGCCCAACCTCTTCTACATGCTGATAGAATGAAATTGAGGAGAAATCTACTGGATTATACTACAACTATATCTGAAAATATTTATATTTTAGGGGTGAGTCTAACTATTCATTGAATAGATAAATATGTAACAAGGGTGAACAAATAAAGTTTAATGATAAATGTATTATAAATATCATTTATAGCTTGGCTTAATGAATATAATTTTAATCTTAGTTAACTTTTATATACACCCAAATATAAAATTTTTACCGTTCTAACTTCAATCTAAGGGTGCATGATGACTTGCCTCGCAAGCTCAAGAAAAAATAACTTTAATACACATTTGCAGAGTAATTACCCCGGCCAAGGGTAATTATAATATCATTAAATTTAAATACCCATCATCAAAGTGTAATCAGACAAATTTATAAAAGAGTGTATATAAACTAATTTACCATCATAATAAAATCAATCATTTACACATATAATAATTTAAACTACTATTATTTGTTCTCACTTAATAAGAAAATAGCTAATATTCAGAAATAAATCATCACTGTAAATAAATTTACTTAATAAATACTTTTTCTCAAAATCATATATAAATATAATACTTTTAATAAAATTCAATGTTACATATTTATCCACTCACCTGAGCAAAATATGGTACTTACTTAGTCAATAAGATTCCTTTGATACTCTACGATTTCAGCAAGGTTCGTTCCTAAAATAATATAAAAATATTATTTAATTTAAATTATATTCTAGTCACTATAGATATATACTATAAATATGAAGTGTAATTCCGGGTTCTTAAACTCTAATGATGTTTCAGAAATTTTATAACTTTCAAATTTTCTAAAGTAACATTACATTGAGTATTTATCTAATTTTCTAAGGCACAATTATTTATCTAATTTTTTAATAAATATTTTCAACAATAAAATTTTAACCGTAAAAGTTTACTAAATACTTATAATTTTTTCACACACAATTTAAATTATATTATTTTAATTAATTTATTTTAATAGCTTATTACCATTAATAATATTTATTCATTAACTAATTTATTTAATTCATATTAAATAGTATTAACTTAATTTACGATAATTATATATATTCCTAGCTTTTAAAATAGATTCGTATTAATAATAATAATAGTGCTAGTCTATGAAAAATTAACAATAATATTTTTTACTTAAATTTTCTTATTTTATTATACTTTACACTATTTGTGATAATAATAATAATAATAATAATATTTATTTAGATATTTAAATAAATTTTTATTACTTAAAATAATTACTAAAGTTTCTTTAATTTAACTTTAGTAATTTATATTGATTTCAATATTAATAAAATAATAGTATAAAATTTATTTACCTAATAATTTTTTATTTAATTTCTAATAATTACTCATAATAAAGTCACTAAAAATGATAATACTATTTATAAAGTTAAAAATAATTACTATTATTTTAAAATTAATAATTTACGTTAAATCTAATATTTAATTATATTAGTAATAATAATTATTATTATTATTTAAGTAAACTTATGATAGATTTAATATATATATATATATATGTTTTTTATAGTGACAGCAGCCAAATATTAACTTATATAATTTTTTATATTTTTTTACGTATATATTACTAATGACCATAGAATTTTAGTTATAATACTTTATTATTATTATACAAACAATATTACAAATTAATTATTGCTTAACAAAATTTATATTTTAACAATCATCATAATTCATACTTAATTAAAAATAATAGTAGCTTAATTATTATAACTATAACAATATAAATCTTAATTCAATAATTAATTTCATGAATTTAATTTTATAAATTTTTAAACCATATTTTATTTACTACCCAATTTAATTATTTAATAATTAATTAACTCAATTTATTTTATAAGTATTTTAATTTTCTTAATTTATTTTTCAATTTAAAACTATTACTAATACTAGTATTTTATATATCTTAATATACTCTTTTATATATATTAATATATTATTATTCATTATCTCATAATATTTTTACTTATAATTTTATATCAAATATTCCACTAATTTATATTATAATCAAATTTATAATTCAAGAATTGAACTTAATTTGACTATAAATATATTTATTCTACAATCTACTAATAATTCTTAGAATTTAAATACTTAATTAATTATATAAATAAATAATAACTATTTTTTAATATATATATATATATATTTAATTAGCAACGATTTATTTAGATCAATTAATAAAATAAATAATTCTAAACAAATAACTAATTATTAAGAATTTAATCTATCTTAGTAACTTACTAATTAAAATTTAGTTCCATATTTATAAATTATAGTTATTAATTTTAATTTTAATTATTATTTTAAATTTATTTTTTATTATTCTAATTATATATATATATATATTTTTTAATACTTAGTTACTATTTATGCATTTACTAAATAATCATCATAAATTAACAAATAAAATACCAAATCGAAGCTTTTGAAGAGAAGATTCCAAAAATATCCGAGTCGCCGAAAAAAAAGTCGAAAACGGTCAGAAAATTGGTTGGAAAGTCATGCCGACGAGAGCTCCGGTGACCGCTTCAGGCGACGGGTACGCTTGCTCTGGCGGCCATTCACGGTGATTTGGATACCGTTGAAAGCTCGTTGAGTTGACTCCTACGGTGGTTGGCGCGTGTAGATCAGAGACATGCAAAAAATGATGAACGGAGCTAAAAAAATTATTTCTCCAAAAATTTTCCCTCTCCCATTTACTGTTTTCGAAGACAAATTTGTTCTCTGTCCAATTTTCCACAATTTCGCTCTCTGTCTTGTTTCCTCTCTCTCTCTCAGACTCTTTCCTTGGTTTCTTATTTAATAAGCCTACTAACAACATCATAATTACCCACTAACATTTTTTTAAACTTTAATTATTAAAGTTTTTTTTTTATTTTAAAACATCATCCACTCCATTTTTTTTGTCTGCCACATTTATCAATTATTTATATTACGACTCATTTTATTCATTATTTTTATTTTATTCCATTTATTTATTATATATATATAATTATTACATTACTATTAAAATTTTATCTTTAATAATTATTTATTTATAAGGTTATTATATTCTTCCCCCTTAATGAAAAATTCGTCCTCAAATTTTTACTAGCTTGTAGATGAAAATAAATGAGGATACTTAGCAAACATGTCCTCTTCTCTTTTCCAAGTTGCTTCCTTCCTTGAATGATTATTCCATAAGACTTTTACCAAAGGAATAACCTTGTTTCTTAAAACTTTTTCTTCTCGAGCTAAGATTGCAACTGGTTCTTCCTCATAAGTCAAATATTCTTGTAATTCCACTGACTGTCTCTGGAGTATATGTGAAGGATCACTTCTATACTTTCTCAACATGGATACATGAAAAACATTATGTATTTGTGATAATTCCGGTAGTAGTGCAAGTCTATAAGCAACATGACTGATTTTTTCTACCACTTCATAAGGCCCGATAAACTGAGGACTTAACTTTCCAAGTTTACCAAATTGCACTACACCTTTCCATGGAGAGATCTTCAAGAATACCTTATCCCCCACGTCATATTCAATATCCCTTCTCAACATGGACGCATAACTCTTCTGTCTGTCTTATGCCACTTTTAATCTATCTCTGATCAGTTGAATTTTTTCCGTAGCTATCTGAACTAATACTGGACCTACCAATTCTCTTTCTCCAACTTCATTCCAACATACTAGAATTCTGCATTTTCTTCCATATAATGCTTCATAAGGATTCATGCCAATACTTGAATGAAAACTATTATTATAAGCAAACTCCATTAATGGCAAATGCTTATCCCAACTTCCTTTGAATTCTATGACACAAGCTCTAAGCATATCCTCTAAAGTTTGAATAGTGCATTTTGATTGCCCATCAGTTTGAGGATGAAAGGAAGTACTGAACTTCACTTTTGTATTCATAGCATGTTGCAGACTAGGCCAAAATCTAGAAGTAAACAGTGGATCCCTGTCTGACACTATAGATACCGGAGCGCCATACAGTCTCATAATTTTCTTCACATAGATCTCTATAAGTTTATCCAAAGAGAAATCCGTTCTGATGGGTAGAAAATGAGATGACTTCATCAATCTGTCTACAATTACCCAAACAGCATCATGACCTTGCTGGGTACAGGGCATACTAGAAATAAAATCCATAGTAACATGGTCCCATTTCCACTCAGGAATTGGAAGAGGTTGCAGTAGTCCTAAAGGATACTAATGTTCTGTTTTAACTTGTTGGCACACCAAACACTTTGCTACAAAATCTGCTATATCCTTCTTCATACCCTTCCACCAATAATTCTCCTTAAGAGTTATATACATCTTAGTACTACCTGGATACATAAAATAAGTAGAACAATGGGCTTCTTCCATTATCTTCCTTTTTAGAGTTTCCACATTCAGTACACATAATCCGCTACCAAGTATTAAAGTACCATCTTTCCTAATAGCATAATTTGTATGAGTACCTACTTTTACACCATCGACAATTTTCTTCATCTCTTTGTCTAGAACTTGAGCTTCTCTGATTCTCTCCACTAAAATTGGTCTGACTTTAAAAGTTGCCTACAGTGCTCCAACATTAATCACTTTCAAAACTACTCCCATAGATAGAAGATCCAGTAATAATGGAAGTCGTACTGTCTTGACATGGAAAAGACTACCATGTGACTTCCGACTCAAAGTATCAGCTACCACATTAGCCTTCCCAGGATGATACTCAATAGTGCAATCATAATCCAATTAAATTTTAAAGCTTTGTTGACATTCCTTAGTCCAATTAAATTTCATATTCTTCCTTAATAATTTTGTCAATGGTGATGCAATGATGGAAAAGTCCTAAATAAAACGACGATAATACCTTGCCAAGCCTAAGAAACTTCTTACTTTTAAAGGACTAGTGGGTGGCACCCAGTTCATAACAGCCTCTATCTTTTTAGGATCAATATAAACTCCTTTCGCTAATATAACTTGACCTAAAAATACCACTCTGACCAACCAGAATTCACATTTACTAAGCTTGGCATACAACTCTTTATCCTTTAAGGTTTGCAGTACAATTCTCAAGTGTTCCTCGTGCTCCTCTCTACTTTGAGAATATACTAGGATATCATCAATAAACATAATTACAAACCTATCCAGATAAGGATGAAACACCTTCTTCATAAGATCCATAAAAGTAGCTAAGGCATTGATTAACCCAAATGGCATCACTAAAAATTCATAATGCCCATAACGAGTTCTAAAGGTTGTTTTGGGCACATCTGACTCTTTTATTTTTAAATGATGATACCCTAATCACAAGTCTATTTTAGAAAAGACTGTAGCACCTTGAAGTTGATTAAAGAGATCATCAATCTGAGGCAAAGGATATTTATTCTGAATACTGACCTGATTCAGTTGTCTATAGTCAATGCACAATCGCATGGAGCCATTTTTCTTCTTCACAAATAACACAGGATCTCCCCAGGGTGAGACACTAGGTTTAATAAATCCCATATCCAACAATTCTTACAACTGCACATTCAATTCCTTCAATTCAGCAGGAGTCATTCTATAATGAGCTTGAGAAATAGGAGTTGTGCCAGGTTGAACATCAATAGAGAATTCAACCTCTCTATCAGGGGGTAAACCTGGAAACTCTTCTGGAAATACTTCTGAAAATTCACATACTATGGGAATATTTTTCAATTTAGGTCCTTCTAGCTGTGTGTCAATCACATGTGCTAGATATGCTCAATAACCCTTTTTAAGAAATTTTCTGGCTGTCATAGCAAAAATGACACAAGATGGAAGAAGTTTTCATTCACCGCAGAATGTAAGTTTAAAATTTTCAGGTATACTAAAAGTTACCTTTTTCTCATAACAATCAATAGTGGCATGGTGGCGAGATAGCCAATCCATCGCTAAAATGATATCGAACTCCTGTATGGGCAAAGGAATAAGATATGCTAACAATTCAAAATCTCCTAATTTGATTGTTGAATCTTTATACACATGCTCACAAATTATGGAAGTCCCTACTAGAAAGCTCACTACCAACCCATTATCTAAAGAACTCAATTTCTCATTCACATAAATGGCAAATGCATGTGATGTGAATGAATGAGTGGAGCCAGGATCAATAAGAACATGAGCATCTCTACCAAAAATAACTAACGTACCAGTTACCACTTCTAGTGAGGCTAGAGCTTCCTGTTGAGTGATAGCAAAAACCTGAGCTTGTGCAGGAGGTCTACCTATCTGATCAGATGGTCTCCTATCTATCGGCCCCACAGTTATTCCCTCTACCTACTCCTCTGCCTTGAGACTGGGTCATGCCTCCTTTCCGAGGTACAAATGCTGAATATGCTTGAACAGACTCACTTGGCCTCACTAGCATTGGACAATCTCTTCTGATGTGTCCTGTATCATCACACTGATAGCATCCTCTAAAATTAACCTTGAACTCCCCACTGTGATATCTACCCCAAGTAGGACATAAGGGTTAGGTCTCTGATTAGCTCCTGAATTGCTACTTTGTCCAACCCTTGGTATACTGGCAAAATTATCCATAGATTGTCTCACTGAACTTTGACTAATCTGATGTCGATTAATCTGTTGACCTGATCTAATAGGGTGGCCCTAATTACTCCCAGGATAAGATGTAGTATGTGAACTACCACCTCTTTTTAATCTGTCTGTCAGCAAATCCCTGATAAGAACTGTGAATCTGCTTTCTCCTTTTATTCTCAAACTCTGTTTCTTCTTTTAATAGCTTCTCTTTTTCTAATGCACCATCAACTATAGCACAAAAAGTACTGCCCGAATCCCGAGACTATCCCTTTCGATTATTGATATTCAATCCTTCATAGAATCTGTTACACTTGTCTTCTTCTTTAGATACCATATGATCCACATATCTATAAAGTTCTTCAAATTTATCCACATATTGAAGAACCGTCATCCCATCTTGCTTCAATTAGAAAAATATGTTCTCCTTTTCCCTTTTATAATTTCCTGTAATGTATTGTTTGGAGAACTTAGCTTCGAATGTATTCTAAGTTAATTCAGCACTACAGGATTGAACCAAATACCAATCGTCCGTTGTTCTGCCCAAGAAAGCCTGAACATATCTCAGCTTTTCGGCATCAGTAATACCCATTAAAGAATAAGCTTTCTTCAATTTTCTAAACCATTCATCAGCCTTTTCAGAATCTAAAGTGCCATCAAAATCTTTTGGCCCACAATTATGACAATGAGAAATAACAGCCCATGGCTGATGTTGTTGATCTCTTACGGTCATAGCTGCTGTAATAGCATAAGCAACAGTAGTACCAGCATCAACCTGCTGTAGCGGGTGCAGCAGGTGGAATAGGAGGTACATGAGGTGGAAGTGGTGGATTTACTTTAGATGAGTCCTCTTGTAAAGCAGCATCTATGTAAATATTTTGTTTACTTCTCTCAGATACCTCAAAATCAATCAACTAGTTGGGATGAGGTGGAGTAGGATCCCTATAAGGTTGGCCAATATTTTCTAGTCTATCTATTCGATTTCGTCGGCCAGTGTTTCTACCACGGCCTCTACCACCTCATACTCGTGGCGGCATTTTACTACAAAAATAAATTAAATTGTATAATATAAGTTAACTACATGACATTCCTAAATATATATATATATATCAAAATAAAATTATATTTTTTATATATTAGTGTATCATGACAAATCTATTTAATTATTGGGCAAATGTTCATAAATATTAAATACTTTTTAATTATGCATGACTATGATGCAGTCATGAATAAAATATAAGTGCAAATTAAATTTAAAACGTTATTTGACTCATGCATATTTCCCCCCATTATGCAATAAAAAAAATTTTTGCCCTTAAATCTGAGAAATTTATCAGTTACACTAACAACCTAATAATTATAATAATTTAAAATTTTTTTACCTAAATAAAATTTTTCTATAGGTCTCATCATAGAAGTCTACAAAATCTATAACCTATTCTCTAATACCATAAAATACCACATCCCAAACTCTGAATTCTAAGGGTGGACTTACCTCATAATCTATACTAATATTAATTTTCTAATAAAATATCACTCATAATTTTATTGCTTAATATTTTACTTATGAATATAACATTATTATACAAAATTTATATTGTCATTGACAAATACATAATAATATTATTCATCCCAAATGATCACACACAACAACTTAGAATATTACTAAAGATAATTTTTATTGGCCTAACCTCTTCTACACGCTGATAGAATAGAATTGAAGAGAAATCTACTGGATTATATTCCAACTGTATCTGAAAATATTTATATTTTAAGGGATAAGTCTAACTACTCAGTGAATAGATAAATATATAATAAGGAAGAATAAATAAAGTTTAATAATAAATGTATTATAAATATTATCTATAGCTCGACTTAATTAATATAATTTTAATTTCAGTTATCTTTTATATACACCCAAATATAAAATCCTTACTGTTCTAACTTCCAAGGGCACGTGATGACTTACTTCGCAAGCCCAAGGAGAAATAACTTCAATACACATGTGCAGAGTAATTACCCCGACCAAGGGTAATTATAATATCATTAAATTTAAACATTCATCATCAATGTGCGATCAGATGTATTTATAAAAGAGTGTATATAAACTAATTTACCATTATAATAAAATCAATCATTTACACATATAATAATTTAAACTACTATTATTTATTCTCACTTAATAAGAAAATAACTAATATTCAAAAATAAATCATCATTTTAAATAAATTCACCTAATAAATACTTTTCTCAAAATTATATATAAATATAATACTTTTAAAAAACATACAATTTTACATATTTACTCACTCGCTTGGGCAAAATATGGTACTTGCTTAGTCAATAAGATTCTTTTGATACTCTATGATTTTAGCGGGGTTCATTTCTAAAATAATATAAGAATATTATTTAATTTAAATTATATCATAGTCACTATAGATATATGCTATGAATATAAAGTATAATTTCAGGTTCTTAAACTCTAATGATGCTTCAGAAATTTTATAACTTTCAAATTTTCTAAAGTAATATTACATTGAATATTTATCTAATTTTCTAAGGCACAATTATCTATCTAATTTTCTAATAAATATTTTCAACAATAAAATTTTAACTGTAAAGGTTTACTAAGTATTTATAATTTTTTCACATATAATTTAAATTATATAATTTTAATTAATTTATTTTAATAGTTTATTACCATTAATAATATTTATTCATTAACTAATTTATTTAATTCATATTAAAAATTATTAATTTAATTTATGGTAATTATATATATTTCTAGCTTTTAAAATAGATTTGTATTAATAATAATAATAGTGCTAGTCTATGGAAAATTAACAATAATACTTTTTACTTAAAGTTTCTTATTTTATTATACTTTACACTATTTGTGATACTACTACTACTACTACTACTAATACTACTACTACTACTACTACTACTACTACTAATAATAATAATAATAATAATAATAATAATAATAATATTAATATTAATATTAATATTAATATTAATATTAATATTAATATTAATATTAATATTAATATTAATATTAATATTAATATTAATATTAATATTATTTATTTAGATATTTAAATAAATTTTTATTACTTAAAATAATTACTAAAGTTTCTTTAATTTAACTTTAGTAATTTATATGAATTTCAATATTAATAAAAAATAGTATAAAATTTATTTACCTAATAATTTTTAATTTTATTTCTAATAATTACTCATAATAAAGTCACTAAAAATGATAATACTATTTATAAAGTTAAAAATAATTACTATTATTTTAAAATTAATAATTTACGTTAAATTTAATATTTAATTATATTAGTAATAATAATAATAATTACTATTATTATTTAAGTAATCTTGTGATAGACTTAATATATATATATATATAATATATATATATTTATAGTGACGGTAGCCAAATATTAACTCATACAATTGTTTTATATTTTTTTATGTATATATTACTAATGACCATAGAATTTTAGTTATAATACTTTATTATTATTATACAAACAATATTACAAATTAATTATTACTTAACAAAATTTATATTTAAACAATCATCATAATTCATACTTAATTAAAAATAATAGTAGCTTAATTATTATAACTATAACAATATAAATCTTAATTAAATAATTAATTTTATGAATTTCTATAAATTTTTAAACCATATTTTATTTACTACCCAATTTAATTATTTAATAATTAATTAACTCAATTTAATTTATAAGTATTTTAATTATCTTAATTTATTTTTCAATTTAAAACTATTACTAATACTAGTATTTTATATATCTTAATATACTCTTATATATATATATATTAATATATTATTATTCATTATCCCATAATATTTTTACTTATAATTTTATATCAAATATTCCACTAATTTATATTATAACCAAATTTATAATTCAAGAATTGAACTTAATTTAACTATAAATATATTTATTCTACAATCTAATAATAATCCTTAGATTTTAAATATTTAATTAATTCTATAAATAAATAATAACTAATTTTTTTAATATATATATATTTAATTAGCAACGGTTTATTTAGATCAATTAATAAAATAAATAATTCTAAACAAATAACCAATTATTAAGAATTTAATCTATCTCAGTAACTTACTAATTAAAATTTAGTTTCATATTTATAAATTATAGTTATTAATTTTAATTATAATTATTATTTTAAATTTATTTTTGATTATTCTAATTATATATTTATATATATATTTTAATACTTAGTTACTATTTATGCATTTACTAAATAATCATCCTAAATTAATAAATAAGTTACCAAATTGAAGTTTATGAAAAGAGGGATCTAAAAACACCCGAGTCGCTAAAAAAAGAGGTCGGAAAACTGTCAAAATATCGATCAGAAAGTCACACTGGTGAGAGCTCCGGTGACCACTTTGGGCGGCGGGTACAACTTGCTCCGGCGACCGTTCATGGCGGTTTTTATACCGTTGGAAAGCTCGTCGAGTTGACTCCTACAATGGCCAACGCATGTAGATCGGAGACGGGCAAAAAATGATGAACGGAGCTAAAGAAAATTATTGCTCCAAAAATTTTCCCTCTCCCATTTGTTGTTTCTGAAGACTTGTTCTCTGTCCAATTTTCCACAATTTTGCTCACTGTCTTGTTTCCTCTCTCTCTCAGACTCTTTCCTTGGTCTCTTATTTAATAAGCCTACTAACAACATCATAATTACCCACTAACATTTTCTTTAACTTTAATTATTAAAGTTTTTGTTTTTATTTTAAAACATCATCCACTCCATCTTTTTTTGTCTGCCACACTTATCAATTATTTATATTACAACTTATTTTATTCATTATTTTTATTTTATTCCATTTATTTATTTATTATATATATATAATTAATACATTACTATTAAAATTTTATCTTTAATAATTATTTACTTATTTATTTATTTACAAGGTATTACAAACACTCTCTCTTCTTCCTTTCTGTTCTTTTTTGTTTTCTTTGCTTAACAATGCCTCCCAAACCTAAATTCTCCAAGAAGAAACTAACACCCAATGAAAAGGGGAAAGGGATATTCTTTAGAGAACCTCAACCCAAGACAAACCACATACCTGTAGTAGTGTCCAATCTCACAAACCAAAATACAAAAATGATGAGGAGAAAACCAAATATTATAGACTCAAGAAAAAAAATTTTGAGGCCACCAAAATACCTACAGAAGTCATGATCCTCGCTCTTAATAAGAATGAAGAAATTTATAGATTCTTAGATACATTAGGGTGGAAACAATTGGTATTCCAAAATGAGTTAGGATATCCTATCCAAAATGCCCCAATTGGTTTTTATGGAGTTTATTTTTGTCTTTTCAATCAAGAGTTTGCACTCTCAATCAATCAACTAGTAGAAGTTTAGGGACTTCAAACCCATGGTGTATTTTCTTACACAGAAAAAGACTTCCCATTAAAAACCACTTAACATTTTGGAGTCAAATTTCAATAAAGAATGAGTATAATAATAGGTCAGCCAAAGCAATAAACTTTAAATCCCTTATTTATTGGCTTCTCCATATAATCATAACATACATTATCCATCAAAGGAGTGACGATAGTGAAAAAGTCACTCAACGTGACTTGATTTCATGTTTGCCTTAATTCATGGTTAACTCGTGCAAACCACCTGGTTCTTGATTGATTTGTTTCTTCACCATGGAAAATATAGGGTTGTAACCTTCTTCCTATCCTCCCAAATCACTCAAATAGCTAGATATTTGGGATTGCTTACCCCTAAAAATCTTGTCACTTTGAGTGATCTTCTAGACCTTGCCACCAATTCCTTAAACATTGCCTATCTTGAGCATGCTAGATGTATAACCAAGGTTGATTATCACTATGAATACTACTTTGGCAGTAAAAGTGCTATTCAAAGGTAAAAGAAGAGATCTAGATATAAAATTGTTGAGAAAGGAGAAGGAGAACCCATAGAAGTATAATTAGAGCATCCTCCTAGGCCAACCAAATTCACTAAAGAAAAGGGTGAATCCTCCAAAATCATGAAACTCATACTCAAAGAAATTCACTCTCTCCAAAAACATTCCACTCATTTCAAGAAAGATGTCACCAAAAGGATCACAAAGCTCAACCAAAAGGTGGATCTTCTATCTCATGTCTAACATGACATTTATGATATGCAAGAGAAATTTGAGCTCCATCAATTCAATCTTATTGATTGGGATGTGAGCGAACATGTTGAGAGTACATTTGAAGAATCCTCGGAGCATTCCCTTGAAAATTCTCCTACACCCACTCCACTTATTGATGAGGAAGATATGGAGGAACAACTTCATGAAGTCACTCAATTAACATCCAGGAAGGGCAAAGAAATTGTTAAAGATTAATGTTCGTGTTCATATGATTATTTAAATTTGTGCTTTTATCATTTATATATCTTGATGTTTTATGTTTAAAGGAATGACTTGACATTTTAATTTATGCTTTATCCTTTATGAAATTTACTTGAATATCATTTTCTCTTGTTTTTTCTTTTGTCAAAAGGGGACAAATATACAATATAATTGAATTAAAATTGAGAGAAGAACCTTGCATATGTTAAGGGTGAGAACCTTGCATATGCTAAGGGGGAGAACTAATGAGACTAATGGCTAATTCAAAAATCTAATTTCATGAACATTTAAAATTTTATATGTTTTAATTCAATTTGATTGATAAAGTCAAAAAAGGGGGAGATTGTTGGCCAAATACATTGGAGAATAAACTCTATTTGGATCATTAACAATTAAATTGATAAGTACTAATGAGTGAAAGAAGTGTTTCTTTGTAGGTTTCTATTTAAGAAATTGTGCGACTGCACAATATACTCGTGCGACCGTACAACAGCAAGAGAAAAGAATCATCAAAGCATAAAAGAGATCATGCTCTCCTGCACGGTGAAAAACTGATCGCCATACATTGTGCGACTGCCTAAGAAGTAAGTGTGACCGCACAAATTAAAGGAGAAAATTGTAAATCTTGCAGAAGAGATAGTCGTTAGAGTGTGCGGTGGAACATTTGCCTCCTAAGGTTTCATGCGACCACTCAATCTATTGGGCAACCGTACAATAACTAAAGCAGAATGACCAAATAATACAGAAAATATAGCAGTGATGTTGGACGGTGATAAATCTGATTTGTCAGACCTCAAAAAATAAAGAATTTTTGAATTTTAGTACTAACATCATGGATCAATAATATGTAGACACATGGAAGAAGTATTACTATTCAAACGGTCATTTGAATGTTGAGCGACCATATAAATACATTATGCAACTGCGAGAGATGATATGTTGGCAAAGTATGAGACACAACGCTCCTGTCGAAAACTGTTGAAAAGATCCGTTGGACAAAATTCAAAATGTGCGACAGCACAAGAATATGGTGATTTCAATACATCTTTTTTCTGAGAATTAAAAATTTTGTCCACTCAAATTATGTTAAATTCCACTAGGACTTTAATGTAACGACTAGTTCGACTTAAGATTGCTATAAAAAAGATAAGAAACATCAATTCAACAGAGAAAAACATCATATAACCAAGTTGAACAACTTAATCTAATTGCATCAAATTTCTTATTATATTCTTTGAGTGTTAGGTATGAGCATTAAACACCATTGTACAAGTTTTGAGTGTAAGCTTTGAAACACTTAGGTTTCAGACTAAGCCTGAAAAAACTCTTGTTGGGTTATGAGAAAATTACTCAAACCTTGTGAAATTTTGGTGTGAGCTTGTAAAAATACCAAGTTAGGATTGAGCTTATAAAAATGCAAAGTTAGTGAAATTCTCAACTTAAAGGTTGGGGGGTGGACGTAAGATAGATTTGATCGAACCACTATAAATCTCTCGTATTCATTCTTCTCTACTCTACTCTACTTATTTCTTTTTTTTGCTTTTAATTTTTTAATTTTCTCATCACTTCTTCAAAATAACTAATTGATCCCCCCCCCCCCCATGTTGGAATTACATATATCAAATAGAGAAATCAAGAAAATTTTAGAGAAAACTGTTAATACTTCAAGGAAGAATTAGTCACTCAAAGTTGATGATGCACTTTAGGCTTATAGAATAGCTTTCAAAACTCCCATTGGCATGTCACCTTACAGATTAGTTTTTGGTAAGGTATGCTACTTACCGGTGGAACTTAAGCACAAGGCGTATTGGGCTATAAAATAATTAAACATGGACTTAGCAATTGTAAGGTAAAAGCAACTTCTACAATTGAGTGAGTTGGAAGAGATTAGATTGCAAGCTTATGAGAATTCCAAGGTATATAAGGAAAGAATTAAGGCTTGGCATGATAAACATATCCAACATCGCTAATTTCATGAAGGGCAAAGAATTTTATTGTACAACTCAAGATTGAAGCTTTTTCCTGGTAGGCTAAAGTCTCGTTGGTCCGGATCATTTAAAGTTGTAAAAGTTTATCCTTTTAGGGAAATTGACATTCAAAATCAAGCAAAGGAAACTTTTGAAATAAATGGCCAACTTTTGAAGCCATACTACATTGATGATCTGGTAAACCACAAGGGTGTCTACTGCATCAACACCTAGCCAATCAATCTAAAATGTCTAGCTATAGAATTTAAAAATAGCGCTTGTTGGGAGGCAAGCCAATATATTTTTCTTTTCCTTTTCTTTTCTTTTTAATTTTTCACTTTAAATTCATTTTATTTTATTAGTTTATCATTTTAAATTGGAAAATTTGTCACCATGGGAAAGAAGTTTAAAGGGAAAAGAACCAATAGAGAATTCATCTCCACACCCGTGGGAATGGTGTACCTCAATTATGGAAACAAATTTGAAGTTGGAAAAATTTGATTAAAATTGATGAAGTGAAGGGCTGAAGAAATTTCAAACCCAAGACCGCGGTACACTCATACAACAATTGTGGACTCTAAACTCAATCTGATGGATCAAATTCAAAAGCAAGCACAAGGGGTAGATTCAAATCCAATACCACAGCTGAGGCAACTGATAACCACGACTGTGGACTTCCAATGCACACTGTGAAAGGGCATATTGCAAGAGGTCAAATCTAGTATAAATATCACCCACAACCATGGCATTCATTTCCACGCCTGTGTTTCCTCTGACAGTGTAAAAACCTTTCTTTTTCTCTCTCCTTCCATTTTTCAGCAACCCTAGCCACCTAAATTTGAAACTCAGGACCTCTATCTCTCTTTGCATGCCCAAATCAACCTCATCTCCAATTATGATCCAAAATTTCCAAATTCTAACTTAAATCAACCAATCAACAATGAAGAGAACTAAAAATCTTACAAGGGAGCTGGGAATTTCATGTGGAGGCTCCCTTTTAAAGAGGCATCAATATATATCATCGAGTTCAACACAATCTCCACCATCCTAAGGGATGTGAAAGTCATCACCACCACCACCTCAACCTCCAAATATATACCCACTAATTCAATTTAAGGATGAGGCTCAACGAAAAAGGTACCATGATCTAACTTTTAGAAAAATTGTATCCTCTCGTTTCATTGATGGTGATGTTATAGAAAAATTAGGTTGGAATGATGAGCTTTTAGGAATGTTTTTTGATATGGAATGTCTCATATTTGCAACTATGCACTTTCCCACCTATTTGAAGATCACTTTAGAATTTCTAAATTCCTTTAAATTCACACCTCTGGACAAACATTGCTTACACAATGGTTTGGTTGATTTTATATTGTCTAATGTTGATTACCACTGGACTACTATAGAGTTTGGGGATTCAATTGGTTTGGTTGGTGTGTAAGGCATAAGTGGGAAAAGTAAGGGATTTAATAAGCAGGAGACTTGGACTAGATTGGGTGATTTGAATAGGTTCAATAGCAAAATTTCTAAAGCTTTAAACTTCACCAATCCCTTTTATAGATATTTTCATGTTGTGCTGTCAAACACAATTTTTGGTAGGGGAAAGTCAAGGAACTATTAATTCAAAAGAATGGCAATTTTTCTACTATATTTTAAAAAAGAAAGTATTCAATTTTGGTTTTTGGTTTACCAAGAGGTGTTAGGATTTGACTAGGCAATGTGGAAAAATTATGGTTGGTGGCATGATCACCAAAATTGCATATTATTTAGGGTTGAGATGTGATAATTTAAGACATGTTTCTGGCAAAACTATTATTGATATGGCAACTATACTTGCTGTGAAATTAGTGGAGAAGAAATGGCATAGGTATATCTTGAAGGGGCCTAGTGATGCAAATCTTGAAGTGGACATTGGACATTTATTTAAAGATGATGGAGAAGAAGAAGAAACTAGACAACATCACTCTCCCCCTCGCTACTCTGAAGCCAGAAACTATGTTCTCCCCAATTCTTTTGAGTCTTTATTTAACACATTTGATTTGTTTGAGCAAAAAATGGACTATAGGAACCAAGGCTGGGAACAAAGATTTAATAGCATGGAGCAGCGATTTGAAGGTGTCGAGCAAGGGTTCACACTATTTCCATATAGACGACTGTGCTAAGCAAGCAAATCACTTTATTCTTGCCCAGTTTGGATTCTATTATCCTCCACCGCAACAGCCTCCACCACCTCCTTATGGCAATCACTGAGGATAGTGGAATTTAAGTTTGGGGGAATTTCCCTCAAATTTTTGTGAAATAATTTATATCTTTGATTTTGTTATTTTTCATTTTTATTTTTCTATTTTAGATATTTCTTCTCTTTTTTGGGATATTATCATGGGTTATATTTTTAATATTACTTGGGTTGTATGTTGAATATTGCTTCACTAGAATTCTTATTTTAACATTAGGGGTGGATGAAAACTTAATGTTAATGCTTATATTTGCTTATATTTGAGTTCTTGGGTAACTAACTTTGCAATGGGCCAAAAATTATATGTAATTCTATGATGTTTACTAATTTCTGATATACTTGAATTTTTCTATTAAAATTTTGAAATTCCGGTTGAAGATTTGATAAAGTACCATATTTATGAGTTTATCCAAATGAGCACTTAAGTTTAGTTGAAAGTGATCAAATTGTATATACTTACTTAGAGAGAGCTCATATTGTTTTCTCATTCATTTTAAGATTATCTTTTGCCTCGGCCTAGAACATATTTAAATGAATTTTTAAGGAGAAATTGAACCTTGCTAAGTAAGAGGGAAAGATGATTTAGGCATTATTTGTTGAGCCACACTCTTTTATCTACCAATCTTTAAACATTGTCTCTAGTTTTTCCCATTGAGCCAAATTTAATAAATTTTAGCTTTTGGTTCTTTTTTCATGTAAAGTGAGCCTTATTTACTACCTTTTTAAGGTTTATTATCTTTTGATTTACTTTCTTTTTATTTATACTCAATATGGAGAAAGGGATTTCTAACTCCTATAAATGGGACTCCTTATAAAATTTTAAGTTTGGAGGAAAAATCAAGTACTTGTGTTCATGGCACATATAAGTTGGGCTGTTTAACAAGCCATCCTTTCATAAAATATAGGATCAGATTTTGGCTTCTCTACTAGAACAGGACTCTAAATTAGAGAGTCCTAATTAATGAGGAAGAAAGAGGTAGCAGAAAAGTAGAGGCAGAACAGATTTTGGATGAGATGGTTGATCTCATCATAAACTCCTCCAAGGAATAATTCTTAAAACTTCTTTGATTTCTATACACGTTAGTAATTAGAGCAGCCTGAGATATGGACCTTTGGATTATGCTTGTATGGAATTCTTAGATGAATTGATATTTAAATCTTGATAGAGTATTTATTTGATTCAATTAAAAAAAACAAAGAAAAAATGTATATAAAATTCCCTCAAGATAAGAACATTAAGCAAGGAAGGAGCATGATGCATTAAGGAAGGAGCAAAAGGAAGCTTTCTCCTACATTAAGG
Source organism: Garcia nutans (assembly GCA_947685225.1). Taxonomy (NCBI): domain Eukaryota; kingdom Viridiplantae; phylum Streptophyta; class Magnoliopsida; order Malpighiales; family Euphorbiaceae; genus Garcia; species Garcia nutans. Next base: position 3,885,605 of record CANTUV010000024.1, on the reverse strand, counting down.
GAAAGAGCTACATTTAAAGAATTGGAAGGTAATTCAAAGGATAAAAGACCTATAATTTTTGAGCTTCACTTTAACCCTTATCCCTTTTTAGACCTCATGGTAAGCTTTAAAACGTTTTTTTGATTTTTCTTGAACTAGTAAAGTCTATTAGTGGAGAAAGATCGTTTAAATATGTATATGAGAATAGGCGAGTTCTTAAACTCTTTCAATCTTTGATGAATGCGTAAGAATTAGAAAATGAAGGTATTGGTAATTTGGGGTAAGATAACAAAGTACCGTGGATTTGGTTTGTTTGAATTGAAGTGGTAGGTTAGTGAGGATTGAATTATAGACACAGAGTCATTAAGCCATTTGGGCTTAATTCTAATTTTGTACTGTATCTTGTATGATTTTGTGTAAGATTAGAATGAAGTAAGCCTAGTCTAGTATCTATGTCCAACTCCAAGTAATGAAGCAAATAAACTAAATTGACATGTTTGTTCTTACTTTATGGCTTTGTTTGGGGAATGCATGCCTACCAACTCATAATGATTAAAGTTGGAATCTCTAAAAGTAGATTTTGAAGTAATAATTTAGCTTTATAATATGATTTTATTGCTTTATTATTATGCCATGCCATTCACATTTATCGTCCATGCAAATTTTATAATTGTCATTTCATCTTTATATTTATTATTTCATGAAATTCATTTGGTAAGTCTAGTTTTAGATAAAAGCCAAACTTTTTTTTACTTAAAAACTTATTCCTCGAATCCATCTTGTGGCTCCAGACTATTGTATTTTATCCAAAAGGCAATAAAATGGAGTTAATCTAGGGAAATTTCTTTTTCTTATTTTCCTTTTAAAAATAAAATTATGATAGTGACTCTCCAAAATTATTTTTAATCATATGAAACCGATTTCAGAAGGATCAAACATAAACAAATAGCAATAACTATAGGTTGCAAAGATTCAAAATTACTCAATCCACAACACCCATAGTCTAGGAAGAGATTCAAATATTACCCCCGAACAATGTTAGACATACTTGCAACATCTGAAATTAAATCCTCATTATAATTCATTAGGGCTGAAATTATAATTAGTTAATTTAAATTAATAACTATTTAATTTTTGAAACAAAAAACCTCTAGCTTTTCATTTTAATATTTATAAGTTCTCGCAGTAATACTAAAAAAAAAAGAAATGTAACTAATAAGCCTTTTTTGTGTAAATTATTATTTTGGAGTCGAGCCGAGTAGGATCACAATGATGGTAAAACTCTCATTATCTAGTTTTAATACAGCTGCATATCCAGGGCTTAAACTCGAGATCTCTTATTAAATTAGAACAGTCTCTTACTAATTGATCTATGTACTTGGTGGTTAACTAATATATAAGTATTTGATGTTGAGCTCAGTAAAACAGTAAAATATCAATTTCTAACTGCAGTTAAAGTTAAATTTAACTGAAGAAACAAGCAATGAGAGCAAAGTATGTCCCTAATTTAGGGGGTCTGTGTTTCTCATTAAACATGCTTAATTTTCATTATTTTATAACTTAACATACATACACTATTGCCTCATCTCTATAAGGGGCTTATTTATTAGTAAAACTTATAGCCTTTTTTTACTTTTAATTGAAATTGACTAGATATTTCGGCTATTTGTTTGGGAAGAAAAGCCCTAATGTTTTTCCAGCTCAGGTTCTTTTTTATTCTCATTAAATGTAGCAAAAATGTAAGTTTCTATAGGTTTTCCAGGCTTTTTTGGACTCCCTCTTTTCACATGTTGAATCAAATTGTTAATATAAGTTCTTGCATTATCAATTGATGTTCTCACTCCTCCTGCAGTAGGCCAACCACTCTCTGATACAACAATCTCCAAAGAACTTCCACCAGATTTCTCCAAAGTAGCATACATAGTGTCAAGCATTGCATAAAAAAGGTTTTGATAATTGAGTGGTGGATCAGACTGTAACACCCTTATACCTTATATACGTACAATACATATTTCTAGAATATTTAAAATACGCATATACAGTACAAAAATATCACAGACCGATTTACTAATTTTTTTTTACATTTCTAATTTAAAATTTTAAATTCTAAATATATAAAAATTAAATAGATATAAATATTATTTACTTGTTATAAGAACCCAAAATAAATAATATATATAAAAATCTCTAGAAAAAATTTGCCAGAGTTTTGTCTAAATTTTGGATATCCCAAAATTTAGCAATTACTCAACCTGCAAAAAGAAAACACTCCCAAATAATTTCCAACCACATTTCAACCATACTTTTCAATTTCACCAAGTTTCTCAAATATTTATACATATAGATATATATAATTTAAAACACACTTACTCTCCCATTTCAAATACAATGACCCAAACATTCTTTATAATATACAATACGTAAAATTCAAAACATAATATATTATGCATAAAACTCAAAATGTACAATAACATAAAAATATATTCATGTTGCTGGCAATATTTCTGATCTCGATAGCAACTCTACAAACTCAACTACAAGTCTAGACCTGACCTGGTCTAGAAGAACTCTCTGGCTCAACTGGGTCTACCCTATCACCTGTGCAATGGAAACAATCGCGCTAAGCCAAAGCCTAGTGGTACAAACTTTGATAATAACAATATAACTCAATGTAATACCAAATGCATAATGCATATAGATGTCACATCAATCCACTTTCTTATATTTTTTAAATATTTCATAAGCACAACTCATAACATTATATTGCTCAATTGTATCATAATTCATAATTCACATTAAAACAAAGACAAGCATGGGCTCAAAAAGGATCTAATATGCTATTTAAATTTTAGAGTTACTGCTTTGGTCCATAATGACACCATGTGTCTAGGCCCATAGGCAATATATATATCCATGGATAATGTAACAGCCCCAGTCTCTTGGACCTAAACCTGGCTAGACCCTTAGGCTCTAGTATCTTGGTCCTCAACCCGGCTAGACTGCTACAGTTTTTGAGGCTTACGACCCAGTCTTTTCACCCCAAAAACATCATATTTATTAGCTGGCCTGGCTTACGACCCAGTCTTTTCACCATTCCAGCATATAGCCCGTAGGCAATCATAGGCATGCCGCCAAACCTAGAACTCTGAAAATTGAATAACATACTAGGCACACAATTTATTCATATTTCTCATTATTAATCTCTTTCTCATTTTTACATATTCAATCTAGGCACATTGCCTTATTTTCACTTTTTTTTCTCACTTTTCTGATTTTTCACATCTTTTTCATTTTTCTCACTTTTCTCATTTTTATCAATATCAATTCATTTCATTATTACACATATCTCATTTTTGCATTCACAACACATTACCCAATTACTTTGGGTATTTTCACATAATATGCATATTTCACATGTTACACAAATTAGCCATTATCAATGGCTTTTCACAATGCATTTAACACATTTATGACATTACAAATGTCATAGCATATTATTCATACACAATCAATGAACCAAGTAGCTTAACACATTTTTCAACCAAAATGTGCTAAGTCCAAATGTTATGCAAATATAGACATTATATTCAAAGTTTGTACATACCTCCACTAGTAACCCAAAGCAAGCTAAAAACAACCTTCAATCCAATCTTTCTAACTTGCCCTTCACCACTTGGATGAAGCAAATCAATCTCCCTCAATGCCTAAACCAAATGTGATAGCAAATAATCATTTAGTATCATATTTAATGGCATTTCCAACATTAAATCATAATTGCACATCACTCCTACAAATTTTTAAAAATTTAGCCTTTCCTTACTTCAACATTAGAATTCCATTCTACTATAATTAAATTAGTGTTTTAAGTTTATTTATATTATTAAAAACATATTTTAATACATTTAAATCATTTACATTATAAAAATACACTCTTATACACAAAATCTCAAAAATGGCCTAACCTTCCCCCATTGAAGGTTTTCCATTCCAACACAATCCATTACTCATTACAAGCTTATATTCATCACTTTTAACACTAAACAACATGCTTAAACAAATAAAATCACACAATTCAACCACTTTAGAAAATTACTTTTCCAAAACCCTAAATCTCCACTTCCATTCTCAAACTCCAACCCAACACCACCAAATCCAATATTTGACTTTAAAATACTTGTTTATGAATCAAAACAACTCATTTGGAATCAATTTGCACAATTAAAGTTCATGTTTTTAAAACCCCAAAAATCCATAACCCAAAATTCTCTCTCTTCACCATTCTTTAACCAAACTCCATCATCACTTCAATCTAATCTTAGAATCATTGTTAACTACCAAAAATAACATCATACACACCAATTCCAACAATTATAACATACTACATAAAAATCCAAATTCTCACATAAATCTCATCTTCCATGGAATTCAAAGAAAAGAGATGGAAACTTACTAATTTTGGTGGAAATCACCAAAAATCCACTTGAAACTTGTTAATTCCTTCAATTTATGGAGTATGGAAGAAGCAAAATCCTTGGTCTTCAAACTTCCATGGAAGTCACGTTCTTGAGACGAAGAAGAAGAAGAAGACTTTTAATATTCTTTCCTTTTCATCTTTTTTTAACCACATATATATATATATATGTATATTAAAATAATTTAATATTTAATATTTAATTATTTTTTTAATAAATTAAAAGTCCTAATTTCCCTCTTCCATTCAAAAATAATTTATTTTTGAATTATTTTATTAATTTTGAATTTATAAGATTTAATTACCAAAATACCCTTTTCTTTTAAAAAGTGTTGACTTTTATATATGTTATGTATATTTTGCATATATATCACATATATATTCCACTTTTTCATTTAAAATTCCTTCATTTTTCATTTAAAACCATTAATTTAATTTATTCTTTTAAATTATAATTTATTTTATCCAATTTTTCAAAAATTAAAAATTTTCAAAAAATTTTGGATGTTACACAGACACCAACAGCAAAGGAGCTGTGAAAAGAGCATAATCGAGTCAAATATCCTGAGTATTATCTTTATAAGTGAAGTATGGATACAAGTTTAAGAGTAATGGCGATTGGTTTTTAATTAGAAAACTAATAACAGGATCAATAATTGGTTTATATTCTTGCCTGAAAGAGCCTTTAGAGGGAGGGAAAGAATCTAGAGTAATAACTCCAAAATCAATAGCAGTGGAAACTTTAATAAATCCTAACCCAGCTGAATTAAGTGCAGTTCGAATATTTTGCATTTCTGGGACTAGAAATCGAGCAGAAGAATCTGAAGGCTTGACTTCATTTCTAACTGCAATGTATTGAAACCTGACATTGCCATAGTTTCTTACATTGTTTTGTACCCATGTATTTGTATTGAAAGAGTGTCTTAGCTGTTGTTCTTTTATGATCTGTCAACATTTGATGCTACTGAATATTTCAGATTATGTTTTGAATAAGTCTTATTAATTGTTGCTATAAAATAGGAATATTGTTATCTAATATTTATCTATTTATTTTAGCAGTTAGTTATGCATTTTTTGTTAAGTTTTTTGTATATAAATCTTTTCAATTCAATAAAAGTATGTATGTCTTCCCAGTTACATATCTATATCATTTGTTATTTTATATTTTCAGTTAAAGTTTACACACACAACAACAAATTGGTATTAGAGCTATTTGATCTTAAGGGGTTACTTGAGAGAAGAATATAACCTGTGAGTAAACTTTTTCTTGTTATTAAAAAAAAAAGAGAGAGAGAGAGAGCCCCAAATCTCCCACCATCTTCAATAGCAATAAATGTTTTCTCTCTTGCATCACCATCTGTGTTCACTGGAGAAAATTATCATATGTGGGCTGTAAAAATGCAGTCATATTTACAAGCCCGCGATAGCACTCCTACACCACTACCTGAAAACCCTACATTGGCTCAAATTAAAAACCATCGTGAGGAAAGTGTCAAAAAATACAAAGAAAAAATATGTCTTCATTCTACAGTATCTGAAGCCATTTTTATGAAAATAATGACATTTGAATCAACGAAGCAGATATGGGAATATCTCAAAACTGAATTTCAAGGTAATGAAAGATCAAAAAGCATGCAAGTATTAAACTTAAGAAGGGAGTTTGAGATATAGAGGATGAAGGAATCAAAGACTATAAAAGAGTACTCTGATGGGCTACTAGGCATTGTAAACAAGGTAAGGTTGCTTGGAGAGGACCTATCTGATTGAAGGGTAGTCAAAAAAATCCTAGTAACCTTACCTAAAAGGTTTAAATCCAAAATTTCCTCTCTTGAGGAGTCTAAAGATCTATCAAGCATTTCCTTGGCAAAACTTTTGAATGCTTTGGAGGCATAGGGGTAGAGAAGGCTTATTAGACAAGAAGGGTTTATGGAAGGTGCTTTACAAGCCAAATTACAAGACCAGTAAGCAGGCAAAGGGAAAAAGAACAAGTGCTACAAAAATAACTCAAACAAAGGTAATGTTGGAGTTGGAGATAACAACAACAAATGAGGAACTTATCCTCAATGCCAGCATTGCAAAAAGAAAAATCATTCACAATATAAATACTAGTGGAGGCTCGATGTCAAGTGCAGATAGTGTAATCAGTTTGGCCATGTAGACAAGGTTTGTAAAAGCAACTAACACCTAGTACATGAAGCCAAGGTAATAGATCAGCATGAGGAAGAGCAGTTGTTTATAGCTTTATGTTATGTAAGCAACAGATCTAGTGAGAGTTGGCTTATAGATAGCTGTTGCACAAACCACATGATGCATGACGCGGAACTCTTTAAAGAACTTGACAAGTCAATAATTTCCAAAGTCAGAATAGCCAACGGTGATTATATTGAAGTCAAGGGCAAAGGAACAGTAGCCATTGAAAGTGTTTCAGATACAAAACTTATTTCAGATGTTTTATATGTGCCTAACATTGACCAAAATTTGCTCAGTGTGGGTCAGCTACTAGAGAAAGGCTACAAGGTGTTTTTTGAAGACAACAAATGTATGATTAGAGATGCTAATGATCAGGAGATGTTCACCGTTAAAATGAAAAGCAAGTATTTCTCTCTGGATATGAGGGAGGGGGAGCGAAGAGCACATCAAGTCTCTGTCAACAATAGTGAAATATGGCACAAGAGATTGGGCCATTTTCACCATGAAGCACTTATATATATGCAGAAAAATCAGATGGTGAAAGGGTTGCCTTCTCTTGAAGGGAAGTTACTTGGATGCAAGGTGTTTCAATATGGAAAGCAAACTCGATTTTCCTTTCCTCAAAAGGCTTGGAGGTCTTCACAGAAGTTACAGCTGATACATACTAATCTTGGAGTGCCTCAGAAAACTCCATCAATGAAGGGAAGTAAATATTATATTATTTTTATAGATGATCTAACAAGAATGTGTTGGATTTATTCCTAAGGTTTAAATCTGAAGCTGCTGTTGTATTCTAGAAATTCAAAGCATGGGTGGAGAACCAGAGTTCCTATAAGGTGCAAATGTTAAGGTCAGATAATGGCATGGAGTACACTTCGCAGCAGTTCAATTTATTTTGTGAAGAAGCAGGAATTGAACATCAACTGACAGCTCCATACACTTCGCAATAAAATGGAGTGAGTGAGAGAAAAAATAGAACAATCATGGAGATGACAAGATGTTTACTACATGAAAAAAGACTGCCTAAGAAGTTCTGGGCAGAGGCAGTAAATACTGTTGTTTTTCTATTGAATAGACTTCCAACAAGAGCTTTGGAAAAGAAAACAACATTTGAGGCTTGGTATGGATACAAACCTTTACTATAAAATCTTAAATTATTTGGTTTCCTATGTTTTCACATGCACCGCAGGTCAAATGCGACAAACTTGATAAGAAGGCAATACCGGGAGTCTTCATTGGCTACAACAACATCTCTAAGGCTTATAGAATTTTCCAACCTCAATTAGGGAAAATTTTGATAAGTAGAGATTTTACTTTTATGGAGAATTTTAGAAGCCTTACAACCTTCTGAAGATAGCATTGATGAGCAATCAGTCAGAGGAACAAGGCTGATCTCTAACATTTATGAAAGATGCAATGTTGATGTATTAGAGCCTGCTAGATATGAAGAAGCTGAAAAGGATCAGAAGTGGGTGGATGCTATGAAAGAAGAAATTAAAATGATAGAGAAAAATCACACATGGGAGTTAGTTGAAAGGCCTGAAGATAGAAAAAATTATAGGAGTTAAATGGGTATTCAGAACCAAGATAAATGTGGATGGATCAGTTAATAAGCACAAAGCAAGGCTTGTGGTGAAATGTTATACTCAGATCTTTGGTGTGGATTTCTCTGAAACCTTTGCACCTATAGCAAGGTTAGATACGATCAGGTTATTGCTAGAAATTACAGCACAACAAGGCTGGAAAGTGTACCAATTAGATGTCAAATCAACATTTTTAAATGGATTCTTGCAAGAAGAAATATATCCAGAACAACCAAAGGGATTTGTTGTACAGGGACAAGAAGACAAGGTGCATATGCTGAAAAAGGCATTGTATGGCCTTGAAAAGGCACCAAGAGCCTAGTACAGTCGAATAGATGATCACTTGCTAATCTTAGGCTTTGTAAAAAGTCTTAGCGAATTCACTCTATATGTTAAGAAGGTGGTTTTTGACATTGTTGTTGTATCTGTTTATGTTGACGATTTGCTTGTAACAGGCAACAATGAGATGCTTCTAAAGGAATTCAAAGCAAAGATGCTTAAAGAATTTGAGATGACAGACTTAGGCTCGATGTCATATTTTCTTGAAATAGAAGTGAAGCAAAAGGAGCATGAAGTCTTCATTTACTAGCAAAATTATGCAAAAGAAATCTTTAAAAAATTTCACATTGAAGATTGCAAACCTGCAACAACTCCTATGAACCAAAATGAGAAATTTAGCAGGAATGATGGGACTGAAACAGTTGATGAAACTCAATATAGAAGTTTGATTGGTTGCTTAATGTATCTTACGGCAACTCGACCTGATATAATGCAAGCAGTCTATTTACTCTCGAGGTTCATGCATTGTGCAAGTGAAAGGCATTTTCAAACAGCAGAAAGGATAGTAAGGTACATCAAAGGTACTGTAAACCATGGCATAAAGTTCATTCACTGCTCATAGTTTAAGTTCCATGGGTTCTCTGATAGTGATTGGGGAGGTTCTATTGATATTATGAGGAGTACAATTGGGTTCTGTTTTGGCTTCGGATCAGGTGTATTCTCTTAGTGTTCAAAAAAGCAAGAAATTATTGCACAAAGTACTATAGAAGCTAAATATATTGCTGCTATAGTAGCTGCAAATCATGCTATCTGGTTTAGAAAAATATTATCTGACTTGCATATGGAACAATAGGAGAGTACACAAATCTTTATAGATAATCAGGCTGCTATATCCATATCCAGCAATCTAGTTTTCCATGGGAAAACAAAACACTTCAAGATTAAGTTCTATTTTCTCAGAGAAGTACAAAAAGATGGAGAAATAATGTTGCTTCACTGCAAAACAGAAGATCAAGCTGCTAATATTTTTACAAAAGCACTTTCCAAGGCCAAGTTTGAATTTTTAAGAAAAAAATTAGGAATTTGCAGCATCTAATCTAAGGAGGAGTATTGAAAGAGTGTCTTAGTTGCTATTCTTTTATGATCTGTCAATATTTGATGCTGCTGAATATTTCAGATTATGTTTTAAATAAGTCTTATTAGTTGTTGCTATAAAATAGGAATATTGTCATCTAATATTTATCTGTTTATTTTAGCGGCTAGTTATGCATTTTCTGTTAAGTTTTTTGTATATATAAATATTTTCAATTCAATAAAAGTATGTATGTCTTCCCAGTTACATATCTATAGCATTTGTTGTTTTATATTTTCAGTTAAAGTTTACGCACACAACAACAATTTGCTTCAGCTTGGTTTGTAGCTATTCTTTCAAGATTATCATTCGGAAGACCAAGCATTAACTCAATATTAGTTCCTCTAAGTGCTTGAAGAGCATTTTGGTTTGGATCATAGAGTCGCATTCTTCGAATATTGTTTTGATTAAAGAGAGCTATAATGTCTTATGATGGTGGTAGGTTGTCACCCATCATTCCATAGCAAGCACCTATTTGAGCAACTGCATTAAGACCCAACAATTAACTATAATTAGCGGGAAGAACTAATATTTATAATGTTAAATTAGTACAAAAAATCAAAGGTTTAAATCATAATAATTTATATACTTTTAAAACTTCCCAAAATATTAAAAAAAAGATAATATGCAAGTCACATGGATGTGAGTAGTTACAGAATAAAGCCAATCAAATTTAGGCTAGTAGATCATAGCTTAATAATGTGTGGAGAATAAGTCTCGAGTATGAGTTTCTTGATCCATTAATATGGTAAAAATGTTCTCATTTTTAGGATGAGAGTATGGGAGTACACTACAACAAATCTCATACGACTTGAAAAGAAATAATTAGCTCTTTTCATATATATAATTATGAATTGAAATTTTTTGTCATGAATCTGATAACAAATTCTAGCTATTGGCATGGATTTGCTTAGTGTGGTTAATTGGCAATTATTTATTTGTTAGGTTTGTAGCTAAAGAATACAAATATTAGTCATAATATTATTTTTATAGCAATCGAAGTTTAGTTTTTATTAACTATGAATTTATTAGATTTGTAGTTAACATTAAAAATATTTGCCACGTAGTTAAGTGTGACAAACAATAGATTTATTTAGTTATGAATCTATTAAACTATAATCAATATATATATATATATAGCAACAACAAACCAGCTGGAGTAGCTCAGCTGGCCACCTGTTGTTACTCTCAATTGAGAAAGCAGGGGGTTCGATCCCCATAAAAACCGTATTTCGGAGGTCAAGCTTTTTTAAAATATATATATATATATAGCAACAATATCACATAGTTAAGTGTGACAAACAATAGATTTATTTAGTTATGAATCTATTAAACTATAATCAATATATATATATAGCAACAAATATTAATATTGTGTGATTAATTTAATCTATTATTTGCTACACATTTTTCTCTTTTGTGACAACATATTATAATATTTCAGTTATGAGAAAACAAATTATGTAGCAAAAGAAAAAAAAAAGACCCTTAGCCACAAACGTTGTAAATTATATGGCTAATTTTTAGTTATGCTATTTCTAGCAACATAGTTTTTTCTTTTCTTTTTTTTTTCTTTTTTGTGGCTAAAACAATGAGCCACATTTTTTCGTAACTTTAGTTGCTAAAAGGTACTTTTTCTTGTAGTGAGTTAACAATAAATTGGAGATGATACCTGTTATATCTAGGCTAACAAGAAGCAGCCCAAAAACTAGCATGATGAAGATTGTGGAAGAGCTTTTGCCAAGTGAATAGGAGCTAGCCATCCCTAATTAGAAGCAACTGAGAATACACTTAAAGGACTGCAAGTATATTGGTTTATGCAGTAATTAACTCTCATATTTATAGAGAAAAAGACACTATATTTTCCATTAGTAGGCTAATAACTTCTCGGAAAAACTACAATACTAAGAAAATAATTTTCCACATATATGCCAAGTTATATTATTATGAGTAGACTGTACATAGCACCAGTCATTGCACATTCAACAAGTTGTCATCTGGGGCCTTCTTCCACATGAAAAGTCTTTGCTTCCACTTCTAATTTAAGTTAATTAATTATCTCTTAAGAAACATGTTGGTAGATACATCTAAATACAATTAAAAGTGACAATCAAAATAGATCAATTGATAAGAGATTATTCTAGTTTAATCAAAATCTCAAATTTGATTTTTTAGATATGCAGCTATGTTAAATTTGGTAGAGAGTCTTACCGCCTTTGTGGTTCTATCCTATTTGATTTTAAAAGAGTGATTTACAAAAAAAAAATACAATATAAAAATATTAAAAATAATAATAAACATATTATTTATGTGATTCTAATTCTTATTTATTAGAATTGTCCAATAATATTCACTCAACCCAAATAATTTTCCAAAATTTTTCTATAAGTAATTAAAAGTCTTCCAATTTTATATTGAGAGGGATCATGACCATCCTCCATTAATTCTTGGCCCCTACAATCTTAATACATTGAAGTTGACAAGTATATATATATATATATATATATATATATTCATACTCTTGAAAAGTTTAATTTATATTGAAATAAATTTCTTAACTGTCTATATATTTATTTTTTTAATATTAATTACTAAATGTTATTATTTAAGAGTCACATACAATTCCTTTATCTATTTTTTCACCAAATTAATATTCAGTAACTTTCCTAATTATTAATTAAGTTGTTTTCCATATCCATGTATTACCATTTTTTTCAGTTATTATAATATTTTATTTATCTCGAATACACAAAGAATATTTTAAAGCATGTACTATACCCATTTTCCTTTTCATATAGAAAAAACTAGGGTTGATTGAATAATCTAAAAGTAGTCCATACGTGCCAAGAAATAATGAATGTTTTCAGTTTGGAATAATTATGCATTTGTGGTCAATTTCATTTTGGTTTATTTATTTATTTATGTACTTTTTATCACTTTTTAATAAAATCAAATTTCTTGAGATGTTTCAAACTTAAAAATAATTTTAATATTACTAGCATCATTGATATATTTTGTTTGTTTGTCATCAAATTAAATGTAACATACTAATTTACTTTTATAGCAGTAAAAATATTTGAATATTTTTTAAATTACAATTATAATAAGGTCTCACAAAATATATAATTATATTTTAATTTTAAATATAATTAGTACTAATTCTAGTAATTCCTACTTAATAACGTAACTCATTATAATTAATAATTTTTAATGAATAATATAATAATTATTTTTAATTGAATTTGAAAATAATATAATTATGAGACTATTAAATTAATAAAATATTAGTAAAATTTTGAAAAATATATTTTCTAATAAATTATTAATTGAATATTTTCAAATTAAATTAGTATTTAATGTACTTATGTGATTGTCATTGCTAGTTCTAATTATAGTAATTCCTACTCAATAACGTAACTCATTATAATTAATAATTTTTCTAATGAATAATATAAATTTTAATTAAATTTAAAAATAATATGAATAACATAAATACGAATTGAATTTAAATATAAGTACGATAAATTAAAATATATTAAAAAATACTATATTAATTCATATTATCTCAAGTAATGTATATATATATGTTTTATTAATTGAATGTTTAAATTTCTTTGAAAAAATTTTATTCTAAACTATAAAGACTATTTTATTTTCATTTATACATATTAAATTAAAATAAGTAAATAAAAAATAATTTTTTCCTAATTTAAAACTTAAATTATGTATAGTTAAAATATATAATTTTAAAGTTATCATCTAATTAGAGTAATTTTATAATTTAATTTAAAATAGATAAATAATGAACTACGATTAGATATTTTAATAAACAAAATAATAAATTAAATATAATGCCTAACCTCCTAAAAAATCCTCAAAAATTCGAACTTTCTCATTTTAAGCCTATTCTTTTTTTTTTCATTGGTGCAAGAAGTTACTTATTTGATTCAATTATATCCTTGGATAGGCTAGGAAATTTTCCAATCCTAGTTGGTTGTTGACATGGCAGGTTCAGTTCCATAGCTTTTCAAATCCAAAACTCACCGTTTTCGCCTTCTAATTTCTCAAGTATTTAAACAAAACTCATTGTTTTGCTGCATTGTGCTTTTTCTTTCTTCTTATTTGAACAAAACTCACTGTTTTGTTTCATTGTGCTTTCTTTCTTCCTTCTTCTTCTTCTTCTTCTTCTTCTCTCTCATTCCCTTCTTCATTTTCAGGCAACTGAACCCACCTGTAGATCCTTAATTTTTTACCTAGTCCAATCCGATAGTCTAAAATAATTTTTATATTATTTTAATTATTTTAATTACTTATAATATTGAATAGTTATTTTTAATAAAAATAAAAAATAATAAATCAAATGGATCGGCGGACAAGCATGGAAATTTCACCGCAGAAAGTTTTTGCGGCGAATTGGGCAGTGCCCAATTCCGCTGCCTGCAGCAAACTGGCTTGCCCAGTTCACCCAACCCAATCCTCGTAGCAATTTTTGCCAGGGTAGCCTCGCAGGCCCAGCAGCCCGGGCGCGCTGTCAATTTTTTGACCAAACCTTATTTCACACGATTTTGTGATTTTTTTTTCTAAACAGTTAGTATTTCCTTATTAAAATAGGATTAGGTCTTTTGTTTTCCTAAAAATAATAGTACTTAACACACTGAAAAGGAGGCCAAAAAAAAAGGAGAAAAAGGATTGGAATTGGATTTCGGCCAGGAGAGAGTAGGAAGATTTTTTGGGACTTTGAGAACCAGCAACACAGAAAAGAAATTAGCAAGGAAACTCAAATATCAAGCAGAGAGCAACGAATTTGAAAAAAAATCAAGCAAAAAAAAATCAATCAACAAGGAAGTAGCTTAGCTCACTGTCTTGTTCTCAATTCAACCAAAAAATACGAAGGCAGTGTAATCATTGTCTTTGCCAAAGCTCATCTAGAATTTCGTTCAAACAATTTTGGTGGAGCCAACAAATGGAGGTGTGTCTTTCTAACTTAATTCATTTAAATTTATATTGAGATAACATATTATTATTTCATCTATCAAATTTTTTTCATTTAAAGTTTATTCTTTTAACTTTAAATTTATATATCAATATATAGTAAGCATAGTAATTTTTTTTGCATGACCAGTAGCTTGTTGCTGCGCTCGAATTAACTCTACTACAAAGCGTCACTCGCAAGTATACGAGGTAGCTGTAGCAAAGGTGATCGCCCCAAGGTCGTCTCTCAAGGAAGCTAAAGTGACTAATTGATTATCAGATTATAAATAAAAAGTAATGAAGAAATTGAAATTGCTAACAATTAATGAAAAAGATTGATTGAAGTTTAAAACGAATAAAAGTAAATTAAGCTGATGTTTTGATTCACTTGATAGGAAGGTCTAGGGTTTGCACTTCTCTACTACTTATATGTATGAACGGTTATTCCTCTTAACTAATTTAATTTCAAAGATTAAATCTCAAACAACTCAATTAATCGAGTCAAGGAAATAAGCTCTCGCATTCAAACCTCTTTCAACTAATCTTGTTACAATTGAAATAATCTTTTTAATAGGTTATATCTCTAATTCACCGAAGTCCTTAATTGAATTGTTCCAGCATTAGACTTCATCTCTCAATCCATCATCTAATACCTAAAACACATAATTGGTGGCCAATCAATTATATATTAACAATATTCCATTCAATCAAGGCTAAAGAAATTATTAACTAAGAGAATAACCAATTCATACAATCATAGCAGATCCATACAAACCCTAGACTAGATCAAATTAGTTCATCATGCTATCAAACATACTCATCTCATTAATAATCAAAGAAATCAATTCAGACATGATAATATCCATAAATTCAATTCCAATGAAAATAAAGAGATAAAGTTCAAGAACAAAACCAAGTTACAAACTCCTTGAAGCTTCTGAAGAATCTTTTGTTCAAATCTTGCAAGAATGATGTATCAATGGCTAGAACAATCTAATCTAAGCTAGATTAATCCAAAAGTGTAATCAAAATCAAAGAAAACAAAGTTAAAACCTTAACTTCACTCTCTGACGGCTCAATTCAATCTCCAAATCGTCAACACCTTAAGAAAAACCCTAACTTTTTTTATTTATACGAAACCTCCGCGCGTCTTCATTGATCCATGAGTGACACGGCCAAGTTAGAGTGAACTTGGCCATGTTGGAGGTGAATTGGAGGGAGAGACACGGCCAAGTTGATGGTGACACGGCCAAGTTGGACCATTTTGGAGGGACACGGCCAGTGACTTGGCCGTGTCCCTTACATGTGTCACCTACTATGAGAATTGCTCTTCTTTGCTTTGGATTTAGGTGAGACACGGCCAAGTTGGAGTGACTTGGCCGTGTTTGAACTTCTTTGGAGGGACAAGGCCAGTGACTTGGCCGTGTCCCTTGCCTGTGTCCATCACTGTGCTTGTGGCTTCTTTTCAGCTTGATATGGGACACGGCCAGTGACTTGGCCATGTCCTCTGCATGTGTCAGCTACTGTCCATTTTTCCTTCAGTCTTGGTTCTTGGCTTTTTAACCTAAAACAAAACTTCAAACAAACTTTAAACAAAAAGTAAATAAACAATAACCAACAAAAACATAAACACCATACTAAAAACTAGATCAAAAACGGCATAAACACTGAAATAAACTAAAACTACCAAAATTAACAAAAACACTAAATAAACATATTAAAACTCACAAAATACATAAACAAAACAATAATTATCATAATAAACAAGACACAAATCTATAACAAAAACTAGTAAAACACTTGTTCCATTAAATCACCTTAGCATTAGATCATTCAAATAATGTTTTAAACATCCAGTAGTCATATTATATATAAGTATTTATCAACAATTCATGTTAAAGTGGTCTTAGTGTTTTTATAATAATCATATTTTTATAAAACCCTAATCTGTATTTCTAAAGATCAAAAACCCTAGAAACTCTAATTCCCTATCTAAAACCCTAAAAAATCATATTGCATGTTTAAAATCCTAATCCTTTTCCATAAGAATTCCAAACCCTAATTTATTTTGTTAAAACCTTAATTAATTTTATTTATTTTATTATCACAGTAGCTATTTCTTTTTAAATATTTAAGTTTTAATCTTATTTTCATAGGCTTGTACCTTATTCACTTCAATTCCAAATTATAAATTTTAATCACACGGTAGCATAATCTTTCTAAAATAATAAACCTAACAATAATACTAGTTCTTTAAGATTCCAAAACCCTAAATCATTTTTCCTGAATCCAAAATTCTTTACAACCCTAATTCTAAATGCCAAAACCTTAATTCCTCAAAGCCAAAATTTAGAAATTATAATTTATTAAGCCAACACCCAGTACTCTCAATAGCCCAAAGCCATAACCAAAACTCTATTTCCTCAAACATTAAATTCCAGAACCCTAATTTCTTAAATCCTAAATCTTAAACCTTAACATTGTTTATTTAATGGATTGAATTCTAATTTTATTTATTTATTTGATTATGTGATTTGTTATATGTTAATGATGAATGGTTTATTTTATTTTATGAATGGTTTGCTTTTATTTATAATTAGATGATTAAATATTCTTTTATTTGTCTTAGTTTTAAAATTGTAAGAGATATGTTTTCACTTTGTGAGTACCTCATTAGTTAAACATCATGTAATTTATTTTATTTTAAACTTTTTTGGAACAATGTAAAGGACACGTTTTCATCTTTCGGTGGGTGTCCTATTTAGTTCTAGACATGGACGATGCAAGGACATATTTTCATCCTCGAATGGGTGTCCATTTATTTGCTTTGTTTGGACATTGTTTTGATTTTAATATAATGATGTTTTATTTTAATTGTTGCATGTACTATGGATAATATCATTATAGTTAAGAATTTTATAATATTAAGACCTAAAAAGGAGGTTGATTCCATTAAATCGGGCATTGTGGGGATGCTGGGTCATTTCTCACCTTCCTCACACGTACTCAACTTTTTGAATCCATTAAGAGGTTGGTGATTCCTTAGGAATCGAGTCATCCACCTCTTTCTTTTTTTGGCACGTCTGGTGGCGACTCCATTTTCTTTGGGTTTAGGCCCGTGTTCTCTAAAGCTCCGAGCCTAAACAGTGCCGAAGTCGCAACAACCATTCCTCCAAGAGTGGGGGCAAAAATTCCCGCTCACAATGGCGACTTCACTGGGGATAAGAGAAGTTGATTCCGTTGGTCTTTATATTATTCTATTCTTTCTTATCATGATATTATCCATTACATCATATTATATTACATCGTGTGCGTGAGTTAGGATGTCCGTGTTACCCGTGTTGTGTTATATAAGGGATACCATACTTTCACTCAAGGTATGGAGATCGAGCATGACATAATCACTCATAGCCTTGTACCTTTTGGTATATACTTGTTATGAGAACTTAAGACTTTCAACCCAAAGACTAAAGCTCATGTAATTGGCCTAGTTACTTTCCTTAGGTTTTTACCCCAAATGCTTGTTGTTTGACTATGGTTAATTTATCTTGGCTTAAATCATGACTTATTTGGTTTGTTTCCTTTCTATTATGACTTAAGTACATTGTAAGCTCAAAATAAATTTTTCTTTAAAGTCCAAAAGACCAAAACTATTTTTAAAACTTTTCAAGATGGTCTTTGGATATAAAACTTTTCTAAAAATAAATCAAAAATTCTTTTCTCATGACTCAAATACAAAGTCAAAAATTCATTTTTTTTTCTAAAAATCTTTTTGCAAATGGGTTTTTCAAACAAAACTATTTCATCCAACCTTTTCTTACAAATTATTTAGGTCAATTATGGAATACCAAAAATTAATTGTGAGCCTAGTTTATACTAAGAACTATTAACCATGAGCTTATTTTTGGCATGAATCATTAGTTACTTTTTTAAGTGAGAAATCTATTTATAATAAACCTCTTAATTTAGTTTTAATCCAATATAACATAAAAGCTACTTTAGTTGGTTGAATGGATTAAAACCTAATTAATGGGAATTATCATGAACTGATTTTCATTTTTAAAATATAACTATTGGTTGAAACATCTGAGAGAATTTTTTAAAAACAAGATACCCCATGTTGGTACTTTGTTAACAATATACCTAGGAAAAGAGACTCGTCATCCGTGTGTGAAAGTTATAAGGTTGGAAGGAACATCCTAATTATCTTTGTTTGTTAGTTATTCGTGCATACATGCATCACATCTCATATCATTAATTCTTTCTAGCTCATAGCCCTAGATTACGATAGTTCAAAAGCTTAGGACAATCCAACCTATGTTAGAGACGAAGAATCTAGCAATGACTCAATCACTTTTTCACCAAAAGCAATGGAGCCCGACAAATTCAAAGAATGGTGGACGACGCCCTCAATGCTAAAATGGAAGAACTAAAGGAGGCCCTGGCTGAGACCATGAAGAATCAATTGGCTACAATTTTAGAGAATAATGCCAAGGCATCTGCTAGCACCAAGAAGCCGAAGGACAAAGGGAAGGCTAAGGTTGGTGAATTGGCTTTTGATGATGACAAGGTAATGATTGATAATGATGACTGCGAACAATATTTCAAGATCCTCAAGATAAGAAGAAGGAGCCAAGGGTTGTGGAAAAAGCAACTGTGGAAAAGATTAAAACTTCTGATGTTGAGAAACTGATTGTTGATTTAGAAAAGAAATTTGAGAAGAAGTTGAAAACCGAAGAGATGCCCGAGATTGACAAACTGTTTGAACAAGATGAGGAGGTCCCTTATAAATTCAAAATGCCTACCTTCGCTAGATACAATGGTACAGGAAAGCCTCACTTGCATGTTAAACAGTACATCACTGCCATGCAATCTACTAGAGTTACTAAAGCTCAAACTCTGAGGTATTTCATGCTCTCATTATAACATGTTGTCCAAAATTGGTTCAACACCTTAGAGGAAAGTACTCAAAAATATTGGGACATGTTGTACAAGGCTTTCATTCAGCAATATGGGCACAATGTCGAGCTAGAAATTACCTTAATGGAAGTCGAGTCCATTAGACAAAGGCCAAATGAGAATTTTATGGATTATGTGAAGAGATGGGGAACAAGACATCTTTGCTCAAGAAGAGGCCCGATGAATCATATTAGATCAGAATGATAATCAGAGGCGTCTTGCCTAACCTTAGTGAGAAGAAATCTCATACACTCATTCAAAATTTCAAAAATCTTCTCCAAGCTGGTTTGCAAATTAAAGAATGAGAAGGGAGAAAATCGCTTTTTAGTAAGAAGGAATGGGAAAGAGAACTACCAGTCAAGTAATCAAAGCACGCAAAAGGAAGTTAATGTTAATACAACTGGTCAAGGAAATAAAAGACAAATCTCAGAATTGGGAAACCTCTATCTTGGATTTTCAACAAGCTACAGAAGAAGAGGTTGTTACAACCATTGGCTCCTCGACCGTTATATAATCCTCTGCCACCAAACTTCAATGCCGAGGCCTTCTGTCAATTTTATCAAATGCAAGGGCATGAGATGAATAAATGTGCTCATCTAAGACACGAGATCCAAGATTTGATTGACAGTGGTAAGCTACCTGAGCCGGATAAGCCCAATACCAAAAGCAATCCTTTGCCTAGGTTCAACAGAGTGCCACCACCAGTAGCTTTCATGGTAGGAGGAGGATTGGAGGAAGATCTTGTATTATCCTCCTTTCAAGATGGCAATATTGAAGATGTGAAAGGAGAAGAAGCTTAACTCAACAAACTTCCCTTGGATTGTTTTTTTTTTTATTTTCTTTATTTGGTGTTTTATGGAATAATCATGTTTTTCAAATTTGAAGTTGTTTGAATAAATTACTTTCATCAAAATTTTTGTTGGTATTTGTTCATTTCGATGCTCAACAAATGAGAAATCTAGCTTGATGTTCATAAATTAATGTATCTAGGCATCATGATTTGAATGACTTTACTAGATGAGAGAATTATTGTAATATCCTAAAATTTTTGAAAAATTCTAATTTTTGGAAAATTTAATAAAATAAATTATAATTTAAAAGGATAAATTAAATTAATAGTTTTAAATGAAAAATGAAGGGATTTTAAATGAAAAAGTGGAATATATATATGTGACATATATGTTA
This sequence comes from Garcia nutans, assembly GCA_947685225.1. NCBI lineage: Eukaryota > Viridiplantae > Streptophyta > Magnoliopsida > Malpighiales > Euphorbiaceae > Garcia > Garcia nutans. Next base: position 3,864,856 of record CANTUV010000024.1, on the reverse strand, counting down.
AATATAAATAATATATAAAAGTCAACACTTTTTAAAAGAAAAGTCAAAGTCCAATGACATTTTTGTAAATAAATTTTAAAAATTTACAGTTAAAAAAATAATTCAAAAATAAATTATTTTTGAATGGAAGAGAGAATTTAGAACTTTTAATTTATTAAATAAATAATTAAATAATTAATTATTAAATTATTTTAATATATATATGGTTTAAAATAACGATGAAAGAACAAAAAGAAAATTAAAAAAAAGTCTTCATCTTCTTCTTCTTCTTCATCTAGGCCGAAACTCCATAGCCAACAAGGGGAGATTTTTTTCTTCCATACACCAAGGATTGAAAGAATTTTAAGGATTCAAGTGGAGTTTTAGAAGTTTCTTTATCAATTGGTAAGTTTCCAACTCTTTTCTTTAAATTCCATGAAAAATTGAATTATGTGGGTTTTGAATTTTTGAAGTAGCATGTTATAATTATTGGAATTGGTGTGTATGATGTTACTTTGGGTAGTTAACAATGATTTTAAGATTAGATTAAAGAGATGATGGAGTTTGGATAAAGAATGGTGAAGAGAGAGAATTTAGGGTTATGAAACTTTTGGGTTTGTGAAAACATGAGCTTTAATTGTGCAAATTGATTCCAAATGAGTTGTTTTGATGCATAAACAAGTATTTTAAATTCAAATATTGGATTTGGTTGTGTTTGGTTGGAGTTTGAGAATGGAAGTGGAGATTTAGGGTTTTGAAAAAGTAATTTTCCAAAGTTGTTGAATTGTTTGATTTTATTTGTTTAAGCATTTTTTTAGTGTTAAAAGTGATGAAAATAAGCTTGAAATGATTAATGGATTATGTTGGAATGGAAAACCTTCAATGGGGAAGGTTATGCCATTTTAGGGTTTTGTGTATAAGAATGTGTTTTTATAATGTAAATGGTTTAAATATATTAAAATATATTTTTAATAATATAAATAAACTTAAAATATTAATTTAAATGGAAAAAAATGGAGTTATGTTTAATTATGATTTAATCTAAATTTTTAAAAATTTGTAGGAGTTATGTTTAATTATAATTTAATATTGGAAATGCCATTAAATGTGATACTAAATGATTATTTGTTATCACATTTGGTTTAGGCATTGAGAGAGGTTGATTTATTTCATCCAAGTAGTGAAGGGCAAGTTGGAAAGATAGGGTTGGAGGTTGTTTAAGCTTGCTTTGGGTTGCTATTTGAGGTATGTACAAACTTTGAATACATTCGTTATGTTTGCATGACATTTGGGCTTAACTCATTTTGGTTGAAAAATATGTTAAGCTACTTGGTACATTGGTTGTGCATGAAAAATGTGCTATGACATTTGTAATGTCATATATGTGTTAAATGCATTGTGAAAAGCCATTGATAATGGCTAAATTGTGTAAATGTGATTAAAATGTGCTTTATGTGAAAATACCCAAAGTGATTGGATAATGTGTTGTGAATGAAAAAAAAATGTGATATAATGTAATGAGATATGTGAAAATATAATGAAATGAATTAATATTGAGATAAATGAGAAAAGTGAGAAAAGTGAGAAAAAAAAAAGAGAAAATAAGGCAATGTGCCTATATTGAATATGTGATAATGAGAAAGAGATTAATAATGAGAAATATGAATAAATTATGAGTCTAGTATGTTATTCAATTTTCATAGTTTTGTGTTTGGCGGCATGCCTATGATTGCCTATGGGCTAGACGTTGGGCGTCATTGTAAAAATATTTTTGAGGTGAAATGATCGGGTTGTAAGCCTCAAAAATAAATATTTAAAGCTAGGCTGAGTGAAATGATCGAGTCATAAGCTCAAGCCTAGTTGGATTATTACATTGATATATTGCCTATGGGGCTAGACACATGGTGTCATTATAGATCAAAATAGTAACTCTGAAATTTGAATAGCATATTAGTTATCTTTAGGCCCATGTTTGTATTTGTTTTTATGTGAAATAATTGAAAAGTATAAGAAAATGGAATGATGTGATATTCATAAGCATTGTTCATTGGCATTGCATTTGATTTTTGTTGTTATCAAAGTTTATACCACTAGGCTTCGACTTAGCGCTATTGTTTACATCGCGCAGGTGACAGGGTATAATCAGCTGAGCTAGAGAGTTCTTCTAGGCCAGGTCGGGTCTAGACTTGTGGTTGAGCGTGTAGAGCTGATATCGAGATCAGAAACACTGTCAGCAGCATATATATATATATTATTTTATTGTATATTTTGAGTATTATGCATAACATATTATGTTTTGGATTTTATGTATTGTAAACTATAAAGAAAATTTGGGTTAAGTTATTTGAAATGGGAGTGTAAATGTGTTCTAAATTATATATATATATATATATATATAAATGTTTGAGAAATTTGGTGAAATTGAGAAGTATGGTTGAGATGGTGAATTGAAATTATTTGGGAGTGTATTCTTTTTGTAGGTTGTGTTTTGCTAAATTTTGGGAACGTCCAAATTACAGACAAAACTCTGGCGAATTTTTTTCAGAGATTTTCATATAAAATATTTATTTTGGGTTCCTATAATAAGCAAAGAATATTAATATACTATTTAATTTTATATATTTAGTATTTTAAATTTTAAATTTGAAATGTGAAAATTTTTTATTAAACTGGTCAGTGACATTTTTGTACCATATATGCATATTTTACATATGCTAGAAATATGTATTGTACATATATAGGGTATAAGAGTATTACATTTATTCTATAGCATTGAGTTTTGTATGCTTACTTAGAGAGGGCTCCTGCATAATTACCTTTGTCTAGGTCCTAGTCAGTCTTAGAATATGCTTTGACAAATTTTCGAGGCGAAATTGAACTCTGCTTATTTAAGGGAGAGATGATCTAGGCATTATTTGGTTAGCCAACAACTAGTATCTACCCTATTAAATATCAATCCCTAGTTGTTACTTTGAGACTTCATAAAATTTTAGCTTTCTTTTCATTGGCTTACAAACCCCAACAACCTACCCTGAGCTATTGTGATACTTTTGACAAGTCTTATGATCACTAAAATGAAGAGGCAAGAAGATCAAAGAAAAAAATGAATAGTCAAGACCATGAAGACAGTTGAAGTTCTCAAGGCCATAAGGGGTAGTTGAAGTTCACCTGAATTAGACCAAATATCACAAATAAAGTCAGGACTGAAGCAGATTAATACCACTCCACTCATCCATTATTAGAAATATAAGTTGGTACAAACAAGACAACTCTGTTAGAGCTAGAACCAAAAAAAAACAAGAAAAAAGAAAAAAAAAGGAAAATGAAAAGAAAAGAAAAGAAAAGAAAAAATAAGACAAAAAAAAAGAAGAAGAAAGAAAATAAAATAAAATCCAAAAAGGCGGTTCAGAAAGCTAACCGAGTTCTCTTTTACCTAAAGCAGCAAAAGGCTTCCATTTGGTTTATAAGGACAGTTTGACTTGAATTGGTCCAACCCAACCAAAGATTCAATCAAAATCAGAGAAAAAGGGGAAAGACTATCTAGTTTTTGAAAGTCCTGTACTTAATAATCCTACAGAGAAGAAGGACAAAATGATAAAATACAGAGAAAGAAAAGGGAAGAGTAAGAAAAATAAAGAGAAAGAAAAGGTAAAAGAAGAAAAGAAATGAATTTGGGTGCCAAACTTTTTGCAAGGGCAAAGACTATCCCAATCAAAATCCAAGTTAACGCCAAGAAGATGGAAGAACATTCAAAGCTCTATCTTTTCATGTTCCCAACTGCTTAAAAGTTCAAATAAGAAATTTGTAGTGTGAGCATTTGCCCATAATGTCACAATGGTTCTAAATTACAAATGGCCTTCATTTAACCCGTGTCCTTTATAGACCCCATTTTAAGCCTATCAAAGACATGTTGATCTCTCTTGGTAGGTAGAGTCTATTAGTGGAGATAGTTTGAATAAGCATGCATATGAGATAGACAATATTTAAACTCAAAGAGACCTTTGGCTAAGTAATGTGTATGTGCCTATCTGAAGTGCAACAATTCTTACTTAAATAGAAATGATTCTCGAGCTCGGTAACTAAGGTTGTCATGTTATAAATATGTTAATTTGAAAAATCAAGTCCTGAGGCACATTGACATTGATTTGGCAAAGTCAGCATTTGATTTCAAAATAAAAATTCAAAAAAAAAATATTTTTGTCACACTAAGCCTTCAAGTTAAGATAAGTTTGTCGAACCATTAAACCTCAAAGGACACATTAGGCAAAGTAAATAATTATTGACAAGGTCATGAAGAAGCTACCAATTGACATGCCAAAACATAGTTTGAAATGGATGTATCCCTGACTCCGCTACTTGGGTCTCACCACTCATTTCCTCGACATCTTAAAGATAAAAGCCATAAATACAGAGCCTTCTGTCATTCTAATGAAATATATGAACAGGCATTTGGAAGGAGTCAATGAGAACACTTCAGTTGATTATCTCAGTCTGTGAGTCGATAGAACCATTGTAAGTGTTATTCATGTATACATGAGCATATCACATTGCATTTTATTGTATTGTATTGTCTATTCTTTGTCAAAGTGAACAGCAAAAAACTTGTAAAGTAAAGAATCAAAATAAGATATTGAATCAGGGGGCATGGAGGGTCCATTGCTTGAGGAAGCTCTAGTCATTTTGCAAAAGAAAGAAGATATGCATGTTTATGAAAGGAACCAGACAAAATACAAACATCAATCAGAGCTTGCATGAGAAAAATCATTGGTTTGAGCCTACACAAGGGGCAAAGTTTCCCCATTTTAATTTTTGAGCTTATGCGTATACAAAATATTTTCAAACTCAATTTCAAATATTTTGGTCCAGAACCCAAATCACTTTTTGAGTCCAGAACTCACCACCGGGTCCAGAACCCAAATCACTTTTGAGTCCAGAACTCACCACCGGATCCAGAACCCAAATCACTTTTAAGTCCAGAACTCACCACTGGTCGATCAAATTCAATCACTGATCGAGCACCCAAAATCAGTTTCGGGTCGAGCACTCAAAATTCAGTTTCGGATCAAGAACCCAAATCCAAATCCAGTTTAGGATCGAGTATCCAAATCCAGTTTAGGATCGAATATCCAAATCCAATTTAGGATCAAGTATCCCAATATATTTTTAGATCGAGTATCCAAATCCAGTTTAGGATCGAGTATCCAAATCTAATTTAGGATCGAGTATCCAAATCCAGTTTAGGATCAAGTATCCAAACCCAGTTTAGGTTTGAGTATCTAAACCCAGTTTAGGATCGAGTATCCAAATCCAGTTTAGGATCGAGTATCCAAACCCAGTTTAGGATCAAGTATCCAAACCCATTTTAGGATCTAGTATTCAAATCTAGTTTAGGATCGAGTATCCAAATCCAATTTAAGATCGAGTATCCCAATCCAGTTTTGAATCGAGTATCCAAATCCAGTTTAGGATCGAGTATCCAAATCCAGTTTAGGATTGAGTATCCAAACCCAGTTTAGGAAGTTTAGGATCGAGCATCCAAATCCAGTTTAGGATCGAGCATCCAAATTCAGTTTAGGATTGAGTATCCAAATCTAGTTTAGGATCCAGTATCTAAATCCAGTTTAGGATCAAGCATCCAAATCCAGTTTCAGATCAAGAATCCACATTCAGTTTAAGATCGAGTATCCAAATTCAGTTTTGGGTCGAGCACCCAACTCCTGTCTCGGATCTAAGTACCGAATCCAATCACGTGTCCAAGTACCCAATCTCGAGTTCAAGTACCTAAATCAAATCCAATTACCCATCCTCATCCAAAATTTGTTCAAAGTCATATTGCTTTTCACTCTCTTCTATTGAAAGTCTCAGATCATTCAAGCAGAGGGCAAACTATAGACCCTTAATTTTTGACCCAGTCCAATCCAATAGTCTAAAATAATTTTTGTGGTATTTTAATTATTTTAATTACTTATAATATTGAATAGTTATTTTTAATAAAAATAAAAAATCGGATGGATCAGCTGGTGACGCGCGGCAGCATGGCAATTTCGCCTTAGAAAGTTTCTGCTGCAAATTAGGCAGTTGGGCTTGCCAGTTCGCCGCAGGAGCTGCCTGCAGTAAACTAGCTTGTCCAGTTCTCCTAGCCTGATCCTTGCAGCAATTTTTGCCAGCGCAGCCTCGCAGACCCAGCAGCACACGCGCGCTGCCAATATTTTGACCAAATCTTATTTCACACGATTTTGTGATTTTTTTTTCTAAACAGTTAGTATTTTCTTATTAAAATAGGATTAGGTCTTTTGTTTTCCTATAAATAATAGTATTTAACACACTGAAAAGGGGGGACGAAAAAAAAAGGAGAAAAATGATTGGAATTGGATTTCACCAGAAGAGAATAGGAAGATTTTTGGGACTTTGAGAATCAGCAACACAGAAAAGAAATTAGCAAGGAAACTCAAATATCAAGCAGAGAGCAACGAATTTAAAAAAAATCAAGCAGAAAAAATAATCAACAAGGCAGTAGCTTAGTTCATTGTCTTGTTCTCAATTCAACCAAAAAATACAAAGGCAGTGTAATCATTGTCTTTCCCAAAGCTCATCCAGAATTTCGTTCAAACAATTTTGGTGGAGCCAACAAACGGAGGCGTGTCTTTCTAACTTAATTCATTTAAATTTTATATTAAGATAACTTATTATTATTTCATCTATCAAATTTTCTTCGTTTAAAGTTTATTCTTTTAACTTTTAATTTATATATCAATATACAGTCAGCATAGTAGTTTATTTTTGTTGTTTACATGACCAGCAGCTTATTCCATTAAATCACTATAGTATTAGATGATTCAAATAATATTTTAAACGTCCATAGCCATATTACATATAAGTATTTATCAAAAATCCATGTCAAAGTGGTCTTAGTGTTTTTATAATAATTATATTTTAATAAAACCCTAATATGTATTTCTAAAGATCACAAACCCTAGAAACTCTAATTTCCCATATAAAAAAAACCATATTGCATATTTAAAACCCTAATCCTTTTTCCATAAGAATTCCAAACCCTAATTTAAATTAAACCCTAATTTATTTTGTTAAAACCTTAATCAATTTTGTTTATTTTATTATCACAATAGCTATTTCTTTTTAAATATTTAAGTTTTAATCTTATTTTCATAAGCTTGTACCTTATTCACTTCAATCCCAAATTATAAATTTTAATCACATAGTAGCATAATCTTTCTAAAATAATAAACCTAACAATAATACTAGTTCTTTAAGATTCCAAAACCCTAAATTATTTTTTCCGAATCCAAATTCTTTAAAACCCTAATTCTAAATGCCAAAACCTTAATTCCTCAAAGCCAAAATTTAGAAATCATAATTTATTAAACTAACACTCAGTACTCCCAGTAGCCTAAAGTCATAACCAAAACCCTATTTCCTCAAACTTTAGATCCCAGAACTCTAATTTCTTAAATCCTAAATCTTAAACCTTAACCTTATTTATTTAATGGATTGAATTCTAATTTTATTTATTTATTTGATTATGTGATTTGTTATATGTTAATGATGAATGGTTTATTTTATTTTATGAATGGTTTACTTTTATTTATAATTAGATGATTGAATATTCTTTTATTTGTCTTAGTTTTAAAATTATAAGAGGTATGTTTCCACTTTATGGGTACCGCATTAGTTAAACATCGTGTAATTTATTTTATTTTAAAGTTTTTTAGACCAATTTAAAGGATATGTTTTCACCTTTCGGTAGGTGTCCTATTTAGTTTTAGACATGGACGATGTAAGGACATGTTTCCATCCTCGGATGGATGTCCATTTATTTTCTTTGTTTGGATAATGTTTTGATTTTAATATAATGATGTTTTATTTTAATTATTGCATGTAGTATGAATAATATCATTCATTATATTTAAGAATTTTATAATATTAAGACCTGAAAAGGAGGTCGGTTCTAATGAACCAGGCATTGTGGGGGTGCTGGGCCATTTCTCACATTCCTCATACGTACCCAATTTTTCAACCTCATTAGGGAGTTAGGGATTCCTTAGGAATCGAGTCATCCACCCCTTTATTTTTTTTGGCCCGTCCAGGTGGCGACTCCATTTTCTCCGGGTTTAGGCTCGTGTTCTCCAAGTCCCCGAGCCTAAACGGTGCCAAAGTCGCAAGAATCATTCCACCGAGAGTGGAGACGAAAATCCCTGCCCACACCACCTCAAATTATGCTTTGATTATTGGCTTTTTTTTATGTATTTTTCTTCTTTTTTGTTGATTTTTCATAGTTGAAGTACTTTGATTGAGTGGTTATTCAATGGATTTTTAGTGGGTATATCCTTATATTTCCGATCAAAGAAACAACAAACAAGCACAATATTTTTTTGTATAGTGATATTGTTATGGAGGCTACCACAAGCAAACCTAGCTTTCTGAGGAATTTAATTTCTTGAGTGCTTTTGTTTGGTGTTCTAATCATCATCGTTCGATTCATTTACATTGTTGCCATCGTCGAAAAGTCTTGTAATCTCAGTGCCTTCTGCTTTTTCTCTCTACCTAAAAATTTAACTTTGTTAGTACTGGTGCCGCTCTTGGGGCTTTTATAGTGAATAAAGTTGTTAGGCTGGCAGGTCTTACTCAAAGTGATTTTTATACTAGTAAAGACTCGATTAATTTCATCCAATTTTATTCTTTGGTTTTCATGATCAGATCTCAGAGTGCTACCTCTTACTGAGGCTACAAGTAACATACATGTACGGATGATGAAAATTCCATGCAATAATTGTTGATTGATTTGAGGGGAGGAACAAAATGGGTAATATTTTGTGATTGATTTTGATATGAAAAACAAGCAAACAACATAAGGATATGAATTAATTTGTTTAATTTGTAGTGAACATATTTTATTTTGTGTTAATTTTGATGGTTTTAAAGGAAATTAAAGATCAAAAAACTAAAAATAGTGGTGCAAGGGTTGTCCAATGGCAACAAGGAGGTGGTGGAGGTGGAAGTGGTGGTGCTAGTGTGGTTTCAAAACAGTGTGTTTTGGTGAATAAGGGATTTTTTCAAAGGTTATCCAGAAATAATTTGTTGAAATTTTAATCAAACGTATGTGGGATTGAGCCTATGATGACCATCAGAATAAATTACTTTTAAAAGACTCAGATGGTTGGAGTTGGAGTAATGAAATTGAGCCTTCCATGTTAGCTACTAACTAGGATAAAAAATTTTCCTAACCTAACCAAGGATAGATTTGAACCAAAAAAAAAATCCTACACCAATTGACAGAAAAAAAATATATATATAGTTTTAAACTAAGAAAATGCATATTGTTACGGGATTTTTAGGGAGATAGGCCTAAATATAATTTATGAAATAAAAATTTTATATTGTTATATATGTTGAAAGTAAAAATGGCACTATACAGCTAAAATATATTTCCCTAGTCTACTAAACTCATACATTCATATTCACACTTACGTAGTAACACTCTCCCTCGCAATCACAAGTTAATAGCCTCACAGGAACACCATCATCTCATCACATCACCACTAACTAGCTAGAAACATCATCGCCAACATTATAAGCACCGAAGAAGTAGCAAAGTCATCACTGGAAACAAAGAAGACATAGCATAACCATCACCATCATCATAATTGTAAAATGTCCTAAGAGATTGAGCTTCTATTAATTTTCCTTAACATTTTTTGTCAATCTTTGAAGGTTTAATTTTACCTTTTTATTTTAGCATGATTTGATTATTGATCATCTATTCTTTTTAGGGTTTTGTTTTGGTGTTTAAATTGATGGAAATTGATATGTTTAGGGTTCCTAATTTTAGGTTACTTTGGGAATATTGTGAAGTGCGTATAATTGGTATTTTTAAGATTTTTGTTTTTAATTAGAGTCTTCCATCATTTTCTTAGCTTCCAAACAACAATTTTCCAGCATTTTATGAAAATTAGGAGTTGAACTCAAGTACTTCATATCGTGGAGAAATAGAGATTGAAGAAAGCAAAGCCAAGGTGTAAAAACAGATAGAAAAAGAGTAAATAGATGCAAGGAGAGTGTTTGTTTTAGTGGGCTCAAGATGGTGTAGAGATCTTTAGTGATGATGAGGTTATTGATCTTTTCCACATGAAAATTGGGCAAAAAATGAAATGTGATTTTGATTGAAGATAGATCTTAAACACTTGTGTGGATATAATGTGTTTATTGTCCATTTATGAGTTTATTTTTATAACTAAACAAAAGGGACTATAATCTTGTTGGTCATTGTAATAGATGAGATCATTGCCATTGTTGCTTGATTGCAACATTTGACAAAGAGAGAAAGAGAAAGAGGTAGCTGTAATAAATTTGCACTACACAATACTAAATTAAATAAGGAAAAAGATTAAGAGCTAGTCATAGCTAGCAATATTTGTGTTTTTTGAGGGGTTAATTACACATGTCGTCCGTGAGACATTCACTAATGTCTATTGTCGTCCTCCATTGTCAATTTTTCAAGCCATGGTCCTTGAAATATTCACTTTACTCTCATTGTCGTTCTTCCATCCATTTGCTATCTAAAAACCTAAAAAAAAAAAGATAATATTGTAGCACATTAGCTCTGAAAATGAGTTAGCAAATGATGTGGCAAATTACATTGTTCGCCACATTATTTTCGAAGTTGATGTGACACCATGTTAGCTCTTAAAACTCACTTAGAAATCAACATGAAATTGGTGAAGGCACAGGGTCCCTGCACCTCTAACACTAAAATCAAATGTCCAACCATACAAGCTACATTTCATATTCTGTAAATAAAAGTTATTTTATTTATATTTTAACCATATTAATATTCTGCAAAATTATATATTATAAAGTAATTACATTTAATAATTAAGTAAAATTTATTAATTAGATCAACAAATTAATGTGTAAAGTTTTGAAAATATTTATTTTTTAAAATTATATTTTTAGAATTTTTATTTGCAAATAATCTAAATTAATAATTATATTAGTAAATTTATTAATAATTAAACTTTAGATTATAATAATTAATAATTATTTAAATAAAAATGAAAAATTATATTATTTGAAAAGAATTTAGATTATTTAAATTTAAAAAAAAAAGAATTTAGATTATTTATAAACATAATCTACTATTTAAAAAAATTTATATTATTGTTAAATTAAAAAAGTATTTTTAAAATTACATAATTTTGAAAATTTGAATCGTTTTAACAATTTACTCATAGATTTGTTAAACTAATTAATAAATTTTATTTAATTATTAAATAAAATTACTTTAAAATTTATAATTTTCTAGAATATTATAGTTAAAATAAAAATAATGCAACTTTTGTTAAGACGAAATGAGAGTTTGGATGGTTAAACATTTGTTTTAACCCTACACTTTGTATCAATTTTCATGTTGATTTTTAAATGAGTTTTAAGAGCTGACTTGGCAAATAACATGGTGCCATGCTAGCTTCGAAAATGATTTGACAACTCATTTTCGGAGTTGATGTGATGCCATGTAATGCTCCACATCAACTCTCTATTAGTTTTTTTGTGCTATAGATGGATAGAAGGACGACAATAAGAGCAAAGTAAAAATTACAAGAACCATGCCTGGAAAATTGACAATGGAGGGCGACGATATATATTAGTGAATTTTTCAGGGATGACCCATCTTTTGAGTTGATTTTTAGTACAAGTGCGTGTTTGAAAGAGATTTAAAAAAAAAAGTATAGCCCATTTTACCTCCCCCTAAACAAGGACTAGAGGATGATGAGAAAGACAACACAAAGCACAAGTACCATATGTCCATGGAGTCTGAGTGAGGGAGAGAAATAGAAAAAAAGATAAATGAGGTGGGTAGTGTAAAACACTTATGGAAGGTGAATTTATTGAAGATAAAAGAAAAGAGAAAGAGTGAGCTGCATATGCCTTTTATTATTATTATTATTATTATTATTATTATTATTATTATTATTATTATTATTATTATTATTATTATTATTATTATCCTCTTTTTAATTTAATTTAATTAATTTTTAAGTTAATTAAAGAGTGTATAGAAGTTAGGTCTTGAGCATAAACTAAATGCATAGAATTAATAAAGTGAAAAAAAGATAGAAAAGAAGTTATAGAGAGAGTTGAAAAATGATATTGTGCAAATTTTAGTAGATGGGAAAGATCACCGGAACTTCTCAATTGATGCCACTTCACTTGCTATGAAACTTTTCAATATATATATATATATAATTCAATATAAGTGTTTTTAGTTGTATAAATTTTAACTTCTTTTATGAAAATTTAAAATTGATTATAATAAAAATTAAATTCAAATATTATACTAATTAAGTAAATCAAATCTAAAAAATTAAAATTAGGAAAATAATCTACACTCAATTGATATTTGATAAACTTTTTTTTTAGTCCTAATCTTTAATTTCGTTGTTTTTTAGTTTAAGCTTTAATTTAGAAAGTTTCTAGTTAAAAAACAAATTGAAGATTCTAATAGCAGAAATGGTTTATCTGCTTTATATTGTGCTTGATGTGTTATGGGTACCCGTTTTGATACTGAATGTGTGGTTTTTGTTGTGCTTGGTATGACTATGATTATATGAACTATCAGTCATATGAATTATCTTATATTTATATGAAAAGATATGTAGAGATACTCTCATCTTTAGAGAGTTTTTGTCCTTTCCTTCGAGGGATTTCTAGTGTCGTTAAATGGATAACTTCTTGCCGCTCTAGTCAATCCTTCTTTCTTATTTATTTCTTTCCTATTACTAATCATTTCTTCCACCTATCAACTGTCGTGCCTTTACTCACTCTATCATTCCTTATTACCTCCCCTTTGGATTTTGTAGTTAATTCTACCATGGATCCCCCAGTTAATGACATTGATAAAATCATCCAGAAAATAAACTACCTAGCCTGCTATAGTTTAACTCTATATCTAAAACCTGATTCTACTATTTTCCCAACTTTTAGTAAGTTAGTGGCTATAGGAAAGATTCTCTCCTTTAGGTCTTTTAGTGCTTGAAAATTCAAGTATGTCCTCCTCAAAGCCTAGAAACTTCCCCAAAGCTTTAACATTGAGATAAAAAGTTTTGAATATGTTTGTTCTTCATTTCAAGTTGGAGGCAAATGCTTTTTAGGTCATTAAGAGAGCACCATGGAATATTTCAGGCTCGCTTCTCATCCTGAAATATTAGGAACCCAATGTCACTCTCAATAGCCTGAACCTCACCAAGTCCCCATTCTGGATTCAGGTGCATAGTTTTCCTCTCAGCCACATTACCCAAGAAAATACTGAGATAGGTAATAGTTTCTGTGGATTATTGGAGATAGATGACTGACCTAAAAGGAAAGTAGAGTGGAATATGACTGACCTAAAAGGAAAGTAGGATGGGATACATTATTTAGGCCTAAGGTCTTGCTCAATGTAAAAAATCCTCAACGGCTTTCATCATATGGCAAACAATGGTTCTCTAGAGTGGGCTCATCTAAAATATGAAAGGCTATGAAATTATTATTTTCTCTATGGAAAATAGGTTATCTCAAGAAGGTATGGTATAAAAGGAACCATAAGGGCAAAGCCTCTAATGAGAAGGGTTTCTTCAGTCCAAAGCTCAAGGCTTATCACGAAAACCATTACTTAAATGCCTACAGTCCAAGACCAAACCCTTTGCTTACAATGGTGATTGGCACCTAAAAATCTAGATTTATTGGCTCTTTTGGCACCAAATAACACTTTCGGCTACACTTAAATGGAATAAGACAATCTCTCATAAAGAATTAGCACAACCCAATCAAGAGCTGTCAGTTGACAAGAACTATGCCCAGCTTACTCTAGCAGCCAATACTCTGAAAAATTCAAAACTTCCAAGGATCCTTGAACCCCCAAATAGTAGTTGTGTCAAGAAGATAATATACTCATGTCAGAGGAAATAACTCGGTCAAACACTCAAACTTCTTAGCCTTCCACTAAGCTTTCTTGCATAACATTGGTCCATCTTCCTCTGAACTCATTGACGCGAAGCTCGAACCTTACCTACTAGCCTATTCTAATTTAATTCCAAGCTACCATTTCTAGAGGCCCTCAGATGCCTCTCCAAGCCTATTCTCACCCACTAAAATGCCCAATTTGGTTGTTGTTTCTATCAAGAGTCCAAAACATGACTCCTCTAATCCTACTCGAGACCAATCCACTCTACATAACCCTTTCTTTCTAGTGCTTGAGCCCATATCCAAAAAAATAGTTTTGCTTTTTGTCCATAGTCATGCCTACTGCTTTTAAAAAAGTCCTAGCATGATGGAAATTCCTAGCTCAAAACAAAGACAAAATCCTCTCTAGCTCTAAGTAGGATACTTCAGTCGAAGGTGATGGTGGCTCGCCAAAAGCCACCAATGAGCCATGATATCTAACGTTCATACTAGTCATGGTTGGCATCGAGCCATGACCTTATAAGGTTTCAAAGATCTATATATTATCACCTGCTGGTATTCTATTTTTGTGTTCTCTTATCTTCTTCTTTTGGCCAATATCAATGCTCTTAAGGGTTAAACTTAGGGTGTTTTTATTTTCTGCTATGCTGTATCGTCCCTGGTTTCCCATGGTTAACATCCCCTTTGAGTTTTGGCAATTAATGTAAGACGTTGCTTAATGAAGATCATTCTATTACTCAAGTTGGTTTTTATTTTAGGACCTTACAGTGGCCTTTTCGGTTTTGCCCAAGAGGTTCAAGAATGTCTGCCTTGTCTCTTTTATGGAGCCTCATTTGATCCTTTATCCATGGCTCCTAGATAATGTTGTTTCCATTACTATTAATGGTATGATGAGTCATTCTCCTGTTAATTTCTTCCTAAAGCAATGTTGGAGGATTATCTTAGGCAACCTGTTTTTGATATCCACCATCTTTATATTACAAGGTCCTCCTTTGGCTCCTTTGTGTAAAGGCTTTGATTGATAAGCTTCTCCCCCTATTTTTTTGTTTGCTTTGTCCATGCATGGTTCCCCTTGCCATTTCAGGGCTTTTGTATTCTAGGGTTTTTTTTTTTAATATAATCTTATTTTCTGATAAAAAAATTTTCTTATATTTAATGTTTTTCTTGCTCATCTATTATTAACTTGTTTGCTTTTCTTATATATCCTTTTATATTTTAAATAATTATGGAGAAGCATCATAGTACATTTTAATGTAGTAGGCTAGTATACGTAATTATTAATGTAGTTCGTAGGGCAACTTCTAGTCAATCTCATTGGTCGTATTGCGAATGGGATTTCAATTTAGTGATAAGAAGAGGAGCCTCTTCTTAAATGGAATGTATATTTTTAAGTTGAAGTCTAAGAGTAATTTTCACTTACTATTGCAACTTAATGCAAGACTATTCTAAGTCTAATTAAATTCTTAGTGAACTCTCAATTATGTTCATTTTTTTCTCCTTCGAGTATAAAAATTTGAAGATAATGAGCGAAAATTATTATTTTTTAAATAAAAAAATTTCAAATACATATATAGCCCTCTAAACTTGTAGTGTTTAGTCAATTTACTCCTTGAACTTTTAATTAACCATATAATCCCTGAACTCATGTTTTTTTAACTTAAAAACATAAATTTACTGAGTCATATTGAATCATGTTGAGTCACTAACATATCTGTTTGGTAAAAAATATATAAATACAAAAGGTAAAGTGACAATTGTTCTTTAATATATATGTGTGTGTATGTGTATGTGTCTAATAGTAAAAAATATATAAGTACAAGAGGTAATATAATTCAAATGAGAGTTCAAAGGGTAAAGTAACTAAATGTTACAAGTTCAGGAAGCTATATATGTATTTGGCCCAAAATAAAATATAATTAATTTGATTTTAATTGTAAATATGTTTAAATAAATTTAATTTTTGAATAAAAGTAAATCAATTTTTTAGATTTTTTAGAATAAAATATAATCAACTTGATTTTTTTGCTACTTTTTTATTTTAACAAGTTTATCACATTAAAGGCCTTAAAAGGCCCAACATATCTTATGCCTCTTCAATCCAATGGTAAACCGAATAATAATATCAATAATAATCACAACTTACTATTTTTGTTGTTACTACTTTCTCTACCATTAAGATTAGTTATTAAATACTAATATAATGATTATTGTCACTAATTATCATTGAAAATTTGTGGATTTTGGTAAATTGAAATACAATGTAATAGTATGAGTTTTATTTTTTTAAAACTTTTATCGATAATTCAATTAAGTAATCTAGAATTTTATTCTATCACTACAATAAAAAATACAAATTATCAGTCGCTAATAAGGACAGATTACCGACGAAAAAACTGTTAGCGATGGTTTAGTGATAGATTAGCGACGTAATTAGCGATAGAATAAATTCGTCGTTAAATCTAGCGCAACTATTAACTCCTTGCATTTAGCGATGTTAAATAAAAATAGCGAAGAAATTTGTTTCTGTAGCTAATTAGCGATGGAATTAATTTTTATCGCTAACCTATCTGTCGCTAATTTCATATGAATTAGCAACAAAACTATTATGTCGTTAATTTTTAATTATTTAAAAATACAGGTAAAATTTTTTTACGGGCTAATTAGCAACGAAATTTATTTTCATAGCTAATTTTAAATATTTGAAAGAATATGTGGGATTTTAGCAACGGAACTTAATTACGTAGCTAAAACCTAAATATTTATTCTTTTCTACTTTTTTTCCTTCATTTTTTCTTCTTCTTTCTTTCTTTCTTTCTTTCTTTCTTTCTTTCTTTCTTTCTCTCTTTCTTCTTTTTGTTCTGCTCCTTCTTTCTTCTCTTTTCTTTCTTCTTTTCTTTCTTTCTTTCTTTCTTTCTTTCTTTCTTCTTATTCTTTTTTTTCTTCTTTCTCCTCTCTCTCTTTTTTTTGTTCTTCCTCTTTCTCCCTTCTTCTCTTGCATTTTGATTGAAGATTTTATGATTTTATAAATTGATTGAAGGTATGTATTTTTTAGATTATTTATTTGTTTATATTTTTATAATTAGTAATACTTTTTAGAATAAATATTATGTTTTGTTGAATAAATAATATTTAGAAGAAAAAAATAGATATTATTTGGTAGAAATGTTTTTGGAAATTATTAGGTTGAATAATTTATTTTTAAATTGAATAAATAATTTTTAGAATTAAGTTTTTAAAATTAATTAATATATTGATTTATGTTTTAGATAAATGTTAGAATAAATTTTTTTAGGAATTTATTTAGTGGAAAAATTTATTTTTATGTTTTAGATAAATGTTAGAATAAATTATTTCTTAGACAAATTAGTTAAAAAATTATTTTTTTAGATATTATTTGGTAAATAATTTAATTTTTATGTAAATAAATTATTTATTACAATAAATATTTTTTAGAATAAATTATTTAATAGAATACATATTTTTGGGAATAAATTACTTTAGAAATTAAAAATAAAATAATTTATTTTTTAAAAAATAAAATAATTTATTTCAAAAATAATTTATTTTATTTTTAAAAAATAATTTTTTAAAAATAAATTAATAATTTATCGTTGAATTTAGCAATAGAAAAATATTTTATTTTATTTTTTAAAATAAATTAATAATTTAATGACAGATTTAGCAATAGATTTTCAGTTGCTAAATTTGTCATCACTAGAAGGACGACAAGATTAAGTAGCGATAGATTAGCGACGAAAAAATTTATCTCTAAATGCCGACGGAGTAAAAAGTTCATCGTTATTTTTTCAGCGATAATGTGAATAGCGACAACATGAAATTCGTCGCTAATCTTTGTTAACAACTATTTTTAAAATTAGTGATGGATTTTGTCCCGTTGCTAATTCTCATTTTTCTTGTAGTGTATTATACATTGTATTAAATCTCTAACAATAATTGGAATGATTTAGTTTCATTTGCATGACATTTTACAACAATAGAAATTTTACATGGGAAGAAAAATAATAGCCCTATAATGCTTGATTATGATTTTCAATTCCCACATGCGTATGTACTTGTGTTGTTAATTATTGTAGATTTGAATCTTGGGAATATAGCTTATTGTTTGATTTGCAAGGACTTTATATAGGTCTCATAGTGAGGCTTGATAAGCTCCGACTAAATTGAAATGTTGACGAATTTTTTTAAATTTGTTAATAGAATAAATTTTATTATAAATGTAATTTATGGAAGCCATTAATTTTTATCCATTTATATTTTATTGATATTTATTAGATTATGTTTTAAAATATAAATTTCAAGTTACAGGATCATATCTCTACTAGGCTCCAAACTCAGAGTACACCTATAGAGAGAAATGATAGTCTATAATTTGTAGACACTACTCAAATTAATCTAGACGTGGTTGGCGGTGTCAAGAAGCAGCGTTTATATGGCCTCGATTATGTTTTATCTTATTATCATGGATCAAATTGTGCATCTACATCGGTCACCTCAAAACCTTCACAGTTTGCACCACAATAGAGGGAGGATAATCTTAAAGAGGCTATGATGAGACAGATAGAGCAAATGAGACAAGAGATAAGGTAGGAGCTCAAGGAATTATTTCAAAATCATTTAGACTAGTTGCAGAGCCGCCTACATGGTTTGTCTTATGAACCTTCTATAACTAGTTTGCATGAACCTTCTATAACTAGTTTGCCTCCATCAATTGATCTATCCGACATGTGAGATTCCATTTTTTTTTTCATTTATATTACTGACATTTTTTTTTGTATTTTACTTATATTCGGATTTATTTGAATATACTGACATTTCTAGTTTTATATTTTATTTATATTATTTAATAAATTGGTTTTATATTCATTTTAAAATATTTTTCACATTTATATATATGCACAATTGAATTTATTAAAATTAATAATTTAATATAATTAAAAATATTAATAATTTGCAATTGAATTATGCAATGAAATTGAGAAATTTATGAATTTGTAACGGGATTTTGTGACAGAATATACTGCTACAAAATTTTGTAATGGATAATCTTACAAAAATTATGTTGCAAATTTTACAAAAAAATAGAATTTAGCAAGAAGTTTTGCATTGTACTTTGCAACAGACTTTTCGAATGCAAATATATGCAATGAAGCTTTGTCACAAAATTTGTAACAACTTTGAAACGAAAATCTTTCGTTGCAAATGTTAGCAACAAAAATATCCGTCGCAAAATTTGCAACTTCTTCGTTGCAAAAAAATTTTTGATGCTACTTTAAATAACGGACGTTGTCTGTTGCAAATGAGTTTTTGCAACGGATTTTCCTAATTTGTAATGGATTCATTCGTTGCAAAAAAATAAATTTTTTTTTTAAGTATATTACATAGTTTTAAAATTTATATTCATAATTAATGTAAAACCATGAGTTAGAAAATCACATGAAATATAGCTCTAGAAAAGTTTTATATTTTCAATTTTTTTTAAAATAATGATTTTTATCAAAAAAAAAATTCTATCATGAACCTAATGGATGTACACTCACATAGTAAACTGTTAAAGTAGAGATAATAAAAAAATAATTATATTTACTTAATTTTTATTGATTGGGAACAGGATAGAATTTTCTTTTTAGCAAAGGTTATTTGGAAAAAAAAATCACAAATTTTAAAAAGCATGTCAAAATTCAATTCGTACAAACAATAAAAAAAAATTAAAACCAAATGAAATCGAATGAATATATCATTTTAATTTAGTTTGGATATATAAGAGATGTAGATGATACATTGCACACGCAAAATTGATGGGATAGAGTGGTCTCTCTCTCTCTCGTCTTACCCTTACATTGTTTTGTCAAGGTCCTACCACAAAATATGGTCTCCTGGTTGACACAGTTGTGGAGATTTTTCCTTTGATTATTACATTTTTTTAATTTTATTATTATTATTATTATTATTATTATTATTATTATTATTATTATTATTATTATTAAATTATTCTTTGGTTTCTCATTTTTATTTTTATCAAAATATTATTTGCCCATATTTGAATACGCTGCATTAATTATAGACGAAGTATTAATTTTTTTTAATAAAAAGAAAAAATTAGAGGAAAATGAAGGAGGAAGAAGAAAAAGAACATATAAATTTTTATTTTGTTAAAATTAATAAAATATTATTTTCAATCTAATTTTGATTAATTCTGTTTATTAGACACAATTACAACCAATTTCAAAAATTTAAAAATATTAGCATAATTAAAAAATTTAGACACAATTGTAAAGATATGTAAAGTTTTGTTCTGTTTTTTTTCTAATCATTTGGCCAAAATATAAGTTTTTTACAATTCTAATTTAAAGCCTTTTTTGATCAGTGGTAGTTGATAACTAATAATAATTATTGAAAAGAAAGATATATCATATTATTTTGTTACAATGGTAAAATATTATATTAACAAATAAAAAATTCTACCAACAGTGAGGAATTTAATAAATAATTTCGAAGCTACAATTTATTAATTTTGGACTACAATTTTTTTAAAATATTTTCTAGCCGGTCAAATTAAATTTGGAATAGCAAAATATAATAGTAATATATTGTATATATAGTAATAAAAAAATGAAATAGAAAACTATTACCATTTATAAAAAAAGAATACGGTATAAGATAAGTACAGATTTCCAATAATTTTCTTTTTTACGTTCTGCATAGATGATTTAATATTGGAAGATATTCTTTTGATGATTAATGAAAGGTAAATATGATAATTCAAGAGAAAAAACAAAACTTTCTAAAAGTAATAAGAGCAAGATAATCCCCTTTCAAAAAAAAAAGAGCAAGATAATCTAATTATTAAGTTAACACCATCTTTATTTTATTATAAATTTCTTTTTATTTTAAATATAATTAAAAATGATAATTTTTGCAAATAGTATTTATAATATTTTAATAATTATCCATTATTATTATAGTTATATAAAAATTAAAAATTGAGAATAATATTTTTATTAATGATTTTTTTGTTATAAGGGTACTATGATTTAAATTTAAAATTAATTACTGATTGATAAAAAAAATCAAAAATAGAAATTTTCAAAACTGTTATTTATATTTTTTATTTTTATGTTTTTATTAAATAGATTGGTCATTTAGAGTAAAAAGAGAGAGAGAGAGAGAGAGTGAGAGAGAGAGAGAGAGAGAATATGAGCTGAAATATGGTAATGTGAGAGTCCTAATCAAGAATTCAAAAATATTGACACTCTCTTGTATAAAAATCTGCAACGTATTGAAAGGAAAGAGAAGTTATTTACATTTGCCATGCCATACAAGTTAGAACCACAAGCACAAACAATGTTGGTTTGTTTCCTAGCGAGTCAATCACGTTATGTCCAAATTCAACTTTTTTTATTAATAAAATAAAATCAGTTGTTATTATTGTTTGAGGAATTATTTGTTTGTCTATTTAGAAGACTCAGTCCAAATTGAAGTCTTATATTGACAAAAACCCAATATGTAATTATTCTCTCATTGAAGCAAAGTGGGAATAAATTATAATTAGAACCTTCTTCAACGATGAAATAAGCACCATGGCCGTTGCACCATTGCTAATGAGCAATACTTAAGCCTTTGGTTAGTTTTTAATGGTGTAATGAAAAAAATAAAATAAACCAGGAGAAAAAAATATAAAAGAAGAGAAGGTTTTTGTTTTTCTATTTGTTTGATTATTTAATTAAAATATATAATAAAACTAAGTTATTGATGTATCAATTTTCAACTTAAAATAATGAGGTTATAATAATAAAAACAAAATTTATAAACTTTGTTAGATTATGCCTTTTTTTTAATTTTTTTTCCACTCTCCTCATTTTCTCTTTAAATTGATAAATAAAAAATAAAAATTTAGAGAATTGAAGAAAAATTTTAAAAAATTTATTTCAATTTTTTCTCATTTTCTTACTTTTATTAATTATAATTATCTAAATAAAAATGAAAAAATAAAATATTTTTTTTTCATCCATTTTCCACAAAACAAATAAAGGTTGATTGTCTATCATTTAGGCGAGAGAATTTTAAATTTGCGATGTACTAAAATATACTTACATTTTTTTCCACAAAATATATTATGATGATGAAATGCAACTTCAACAATTGGAAAATTTTAGTTACGCCTGATAAAATTTCTATATTAAATATAAAAATTGGAAACCAATGAAAAAAAAAAGAATATTAGTATATTTACATTCATAAAAATAATAAATATATAAAAATTGATAATAGAATGTTAAAATATCAATTTATAATTGGTTTGATATAAAAAGATAAATACAAATAAAAGTAGTGAAAAACTATTTATCTTTTATAAAATATCTAAGGCCTTAAATATGCAGCTGTATTAAAAATCGTTAACTAAAATTTTACTATTTTTGTAGTTTTATTGACCAAACTCTAAAAGAATAATTTATACAAAAAAATATCATAAAAATTAGTTAATTAAATTTTTATTAAATTTAAATTAATAACCATTTTAATTTTTAAAACAACCCTGGTATCATATTAAATAAAAACTTATTAATACCTTAATCGGCCTATTGGCACGAATTTAGATTGGTTTACAATCTTTAGACTATAGCATATTAGATTATTAGACCTAAAAAAAGAAAATCTTATTGCTACCTATTATCATTTTTAGTGTCACAATATGCATAATTATTGGCTTTTCATGTTAATTTTATAAGTTCTTGCAGCAATTCAGTTTAAAAACTGAAAAAAAGAAATGTAACTAATAGGCCATTGATGCAGTAGTATTGAGCTCAGTAGAACAGTAAAATTTCAATTTCTAACTGCAATTAAAGTTAAATTTAACTGAAAAAAAAAAAAAGTAATGAGAGCAAAGTGAGCGGGGGTATGTGTTTCTCATTAAACATATGCTTTGTAAATCTTCATTTCATTATTATATAACTTAAACATTATTACAATATTGCCTCGTCTTTGTGAGGGGTTTATTTATTAGTAATACATAAAAATATTTCCCTTAGGCTCAACTTATTAGAGCCTTTTTTTACTTTCTAATTGAAATTGACTGGGTATTTTGGCTGTTTGTTTGGAGAGAAAAGCCCCCAGTGTTTCTCAAACTCAGGGCTTTTGTTGTTCTCATCAAACATGGCAAAAATATAAGTTTCTATGGGTTTTCCAGGCTTCTTTGGTGTCCCTTTTTTTACATGTTTAATCAAATTGTTAATATATGTTCTTGCATTATCAATTGAAGTTGCTTGTCCTCCTGCAGTAGGCCATCCGCTTTCTGATACAACAATCTCCAAAGAACCTCCATTGGCTTTCCCCAACGCAGCATAAACAGCATCAAGAATTGCATCAAATAAGTTTTGATAATTTAGTGGCGGATCAGACACCAACGGCGAAGGTGCTGTGAAAAGAGCATAATCGAGTCGAATATCTCTAGTATTACCTATATAACTGAAGTATGGATACAAGTTTACCAGTAACGGCGATTGGTTCTTAACTAGAAAACTAATAACAGGATTAAGAATTGGTTTATAATCTTGTCTGAAAGAGCCTTTAGAGGGAGGAGAAGACTCTGCAAGAACTCCAGTATCAATAGCAGTAGAAACTTTAATATTTCTTAACCCAGCTGAATTAAGTGCATTTTGAATATTTTGCATTGCTGGGACTAGAAATCGAGCAAAAGAATCTGAAGGCTTGACTTCATTTCCAACAGCAATGTATCGAAACCTGACATTGCCATAGTTTCTTACATTGTTTTGTACCCATGTATTTGCTTCAGCCTGGTTTGAAGCTATTCTTTCAAGATTATCATTTGGAAGACCAAGCATTAGCTCAATATTAGTTCCTCTAAGTGCTTGGAGAGCATTTCGGTTTGGATCATAGAGTCGCATTCTTCGAATATTGTTCTGGTTATAGAGAGCTATAACTTCTGATGATGGTGGCAAGTTGTTACCCACCATTCCATAGCAAGCACCTATTTGAGCAACTGCATTAAGACCCAACAATTAACTATAATTAGTGACAATAACTAATACATATTTTTGTCAATTTCACTGTTTATAGTCTAAGAGGGGGCCTTGGCAGCACAATATCGAGTGTTGTTGTTGTGTGACATGTGATCATAAATTTGAGTTATAGAAACAGTCACTTGCAACTGTAAGGGAAGGCTGCTTACAATAGAACTCATGAATCCGATCAAAAAGAAAAAACAAATAATAATATCAGTAATACCTGTTGTATCTAACCTAGCAAGTAGCAGCCCAAAAATTAACATGATGGAGATCGTGCAAGAGCTTTTGCCAAGTAAATAGGACTTAGCCATCCTCAATTACAAGCAACAGAGAATAAACTTAAATTATATGACTGAGTATATTACTTTCTGTACTAATTATTTCCCATATTTATAAAGAAAAAAGAACACTAAATTTTCTATTGATAGGTCAGTATATCACCTAGTAGAAAAAATCACAATTTTCCACAAATCTGCCAACTTATGACTTGACTAGCTATACCATATTCAATTCATTGCACTTCTAACTAAATTTGTATTTTCTTAGGGCCTTTTCTTTCATCTGAAAAGTCCGCTTTCAGTTCTAATTTTAATTCCGCAAATTACAATTAAATATTTTTTTTAACTAGGCAATGCCCATGCCCATATATACTACATGACATTTTACATTAATTTTTGTGTTAGCCACCGTTAATATGGTTGCTATTCTAATTAACTTCACATTAATATAAATACAAGTCGAGAAAAACTATCCAAAAATAAATGATATGTAAATGCTGTGTAATTGGATAATTGACTTATCTTCGAACCTCTTTTATTATACTAAAAAAAATCTGAAATCTCAATATCTCACCTTTTACCATTAAATTTTATTGACATTTTCGAGCCAAAAAATATATGATAAGAAATTCTTTATTATATAATTTATTAAAATAAAAAATTTCATAATTAAATTCTTTTCCATTATTATAATGTTTTAGATTTATTTATATATCTAAATGCACAAATAATACGCTATGTAATATATCAATTTTCCTTTTTACATAGAAGAACTTTATTGTTATGATTTTGAATAACTTGAAAGTATTATGCATTGTGCCCTATGAAATAATGAACGTTTGTATTCAGGATTGTCATGTTCTTTTGTTATCACCAAATTAAATTAATGCAACATCCCAATTTTCTTGTATAATGATTAAAACTTTCCATTTTTAAATTAAAATTATAATTAAAATCTCTTAAAATATAGAATTATACTTTAATTTCAGATTATAATTATTCTGATTTAAAACTAGGGGATATGAAATATGTCTAAAATCTAAGTTCATCACAACTTAAACAATCTACAAAATTAAGAGGTGAGTTGATAATCAATCTCCCACCTGATTCTAATGTGATTTATTTATATTTTAAGCGAACTTTATTTAAATTTAATTTAATTTAATACAAAATATTGAAGTTTATGAATTATAAATTAATTTTTTGAGGAAAAATTAAAATTATTATAAGTGATCAAATTAATTCAAGCTTAAACTTGTAAATATACTTTAATTTGATTCTAAAGTTATCTTCCACATTATGTACAGATAAACCATTATATCATTGTAATTGATCGAAAATGATTCAACTCCACTATTCAAAACCAAAACGACATCCAAAATAATAATATATTGAAATTGACACAAAAGGCCAATACAATACAGGTGGCTACACATATATAAGATAAATGTTGATAGACATGTCAACGATTAATGATTATGGCATTTTAATTTCATGGAATTTTAGTGCGTCCATCACGGGTTCTACAAAGAACAATAAATTTGTCCATATTACAAGTTTTTCAAACATTGAAAGCCTCTTGCCATTTGCTGCCAAACGGTCATCAATAGTTGCTGCCATTTAACTTTTTATAAATTATCTTTTTCTTGTCAAAATTCCATTAATCACAGAAAAAAGAATATATTGCTGCCAAAAGATAATTTATAAAATTAATCCAAATCAACCAATATAATCTTATAACAAACATTTTCAGTACACTAAAAAGTTAAAATTCAAATTAAATTTTAAACCCTTTAACATATATATAATCTTAAAAAAATTCATTTTCCAAAAATATTGTACAAAAAAATTCAAGAATATTGCACAAAAAATTTTTAAAAAAATACAGTGAAAACTTCTTAAATAACACAAATACCTCATACACTAAAAAATAGAGCATTAAACTACAAAATTGTCATTATTTAATAAATTAATATATATTATAAATATGTTTCATATATATCCCTATATATGACATATATGCCCTTGTATAAGTCATATATGTTATATATAATATGATTAATTTCATAAATTACATATGAAAAATATATAGAGCTGTTATATGTATAAACATTCTTATGTCATATATGTAGATATATGTTCTTATATTTGTTATATTTTTGCATGTAATTTAATAAATATGAAAACCTATATTCTAAAACATATAATTTGATAAATATTAATATTATATACAACATATAATATATATATATATATATATGTTGTATAAATGTTTTTATATATTACATATATATTCAATAGCGAATCTATGGGGGCATGGGCAGTTCATTTTTGAGTGCATATATATTGGGGAGTCCATTACACACACACACAAACAATCATATTGTGTGTGTATATTTATATATTTACCCCCTCCCCAAATCACATTGTGTGTGTGTGTATTATAAATATATTATAATATGTAATATAATATATTATATATTATTGTGTGTATATATATATTTATTTATATATTTTATAAATATATTATAATATATGTTATATATTATATTATATATTATATTAAATCTTTTCAATATATATATTAAATTGATAAATCTACTCTACATATTTATTACCTTTAATTATTTTTAATTTATATCCTAAAATTGATATTAATAATTATATTGCAATTTAATTATAAATTGATTTTAAGAATTTTATTATTAGATTAATT
Organism: Garcia nutans; assembly: GCA_947685225.1. Classification (NCBI taxonomy): domain Eukaryota; kingdom Viridiplantae; phylum Streptophyta; class Magnoliopsida; order Malpighiales; family Euphorbiaceae; genus Garcia; species Garcia nutans. The sequence goes on along the minus strand of CANTUV010000024.1, from coordinate 3,837,884 downwards.
ATTTTGTAAAAAATATTTTATCATATAAATTTATTGAAAAATAATTAGTTTAAACACTTTTTTAAAATATCTCGAAAAAATATATAAACATTATTTTTAAAATAAGATATATTTTATAATTTTTCAAAGTAACATTTAAATATTAAAATAAAATGATACAATTTTAATATTTAAATATTTAATATGAAAATAAAATTGAATATAAATATTAATCTCAACTATTTAAATTAAATTTTTAATATGAAAATAAAATTAAATATAAATTCATTTGTATTTTTTTTTTTGCTTGAAAATTTTCTACAAATTCATTTTCCAAAAATATTGTACAAAAAAATTCAAGATTACTACACAAAAAGAAATTTAAAAATACAGTGAAAACTTCTTAAAAAACACAATACCTCACACACTAAAAGAAATAGAGCTTTCAATTAAAAAACTTTCATTATTTAGTGAATTAATATATATGATAAATATGTTCTATATATGTCCCTATATATGACATATATGCCCTTGTATAAGTCATAAATGTTATATATAATATGATTAATTTTATAAATTACATATGAAAAAATATATAGATCTATTATATGTGATTAATTTCATAAATTACATATGAAAAAATATATAAATCTATTATATGTATAAACATTTTTATGTCATATATGTAGTATATATATTCTTATATTTGTTATATTTTTGCATGTAATTTAATAAATATGAAAACCCATAGTAAAAGACATATAATTTGATAAATATTAATAATATATACAACATATACAATATATGTTGTATAAATGTTTTTATATATTACATAAATATTCAATGGCTGATCTAGGGCATATGGGGGATCCATTGCCCCTCCTCCACCAATCATACTGTGTGTGTGTATATATTGCACTCCCCCACCAATCTTATTGTGTGTGTATATATTTATTTATTTATTTATTTATTTTATAAATATATTATAATATATTATATATTATGTTAAATCTTTACAATATGTATATAATTTATAATTCTACTCCACATATTTATTACCTTTAATTATTTTCAATTTGTATCCTAAAATTGATATCAATAATTATGTAGCAATTTAATTATAAATTGAGTTTAAGAATTTTGTAATTAGATTAATTATTTTGCAAAAAAAAAATCTATCATATAAATTTATTAAAAAATAATTAGTTTAAATACTTTTTTAAAATATCTCAAAACATATATAAATATTATTTAAAAAAAGATATATTGTGTAATTTTTTAAAGTAACATTTAAATATTAAAATAGAATGACAAAATTTTCAACATTTAAATATTTGATATGAAAAAAAAATTAAATATAAATTTTAATGCCAACTATTTGTATTAATTTTTTAATATGAAAATAAAATTAAATATAAATTCATTTATAAATTTTTTTTGCTTGAAAATTTTGCCGCCTCTAGCTTCTCCTAAACTTCATCCTGGTTCCATCAATGTACATATTGCATATATATATATATATATATCCTCACATAAGTTATATATATTATGATAAATTTGATATTTATATATTTTACATATTGCATATAATATGCTATATATATATATATATTGGATATAATCTGTTAACTGCGATGACAAGCCAAAATAATTTTAAAAAAAAAATTTAAAATATTTTATCGAATATGTGAAGTGCGTTATATTTGAAGATTAGAAAAAATCTCCAATCATTACATTTGAAATCTAAAAGTAATCAAAGCAAAAAAAAAAAAGGATTTACAAACAAAAAAAAATCAAAAGTTACATTAGATTCATGTTTTTTATTTACTTTGATGAAACAAAAACCTAAAAAACAAAAAACAAAAGAAATAGAAAAATAAAGATGGGAGATGCTAAGGAGAAGAGGTGTCAATGGTGAAAAAGCAGGAGAGCGGTGGACGATGTGGACGAGTGGTGAAGCAAAAAAGAAGGAAAGTATAAAAAATTGAATGAAAAAAAAAAGGAATAGGAAGAAATGAAATGAAAAAGATATTTGTATTTTTGAAAAGGAAAAATGAAAGAAACATAAAAGTAAAAAATTAAAAAAATTAAAAATGAGAAAAAATATCAGCAATAAAAATAAAAAGAAAAGTTGAAAAAAAATAAATAATGTCATTTACTATAGTTTTGGCCTCTTTCAAACTCTAAATACTATAAATTTTGTCCAATATTTTTAAGTATCTAGCTATGTGATCGTGATTATAAAAAAATCTAACAATTTTAAATATTTGAGGAAATTACATAATATATTATTTTTTTATAATATACTATTTTTTTCTTCAAATTTTCATTTTCACTAAGCTTTTTTTTTATAATTTCAAACTTTTATAGGTTTGCGAAAGTATTATTTTTTTTTACATGTTCACCACATATACTAAATATATAAAAAATATATTGAATATAAACTCAAAATATACCAAAAATATACAAAAAAAATAAAATATTTTTTGTAAAATTATTTGATTTATATATTGTTTTTATAATTTTTTTTATTTACATAGAATATTTGTAATTTTTCCATTTTAAAGTTATTTTTTTCAAATTTTCCTAAGTTTTTAGTCATATGATTATTAAAAGAAAAAAGCCAAACAATATTAATATTGGAATTTCTTCAAAAATATCCCAAAAAATAAAATTATTTTAAAAAATACTACCTTTTTTCTTTAAAAAATAACTACTTTTCGAGTTTAAATTTCAAAAATATCCTTTTTAGAGTTCTCCATTTAGTATAGTTTTAGTATATTAAAGATATACTCCATCTTGAAAGGTGCATTTTTATTATACTTTTGGTATGTTAAAATACACTAAAACAATTGAATATTTTAAAAAAAAGTTTAAAATATGTTATATAGTGTACTTTTCCCTTAATTATGCAATCATATAATTTTAAAATAATAATAAAAGTTACATTTTTACCCTAATTTTTTACAATAGGACAACAACTAACTCTAGACTAGGTTTTTTTTATTATTATTATTTTGATATTTTAATCCTACAAATGCATGGATTTGCTTAAAATTGCAATTCTAAAAAGTAACATTTAAATTTAATTGCAATATTTTATTTTTGTTTTTTAGATATCATGGATTCAATTGTGGTTTTTTTTAGTAATTGATATTATTTACAAATATTGTAATTAGTATAAGATTTTCGTGATTTAAAAAAATATTGTATTCTTTTTTGATATATTAAAACTAGTACTTCAAGTGTAGTTTGATATTAGTTTGCAATGAGTTTTTATTCTCTCAATATCTAATTATGAATTGGCCTACTCCTAAGGCCTTATTTCGATAGAGGTAGTGGGAGGTTTTATAAAGTATGGGGAGGTTTATGTTGTGTTTGGGATGAGACATTTGGAGGTTTAATAAGTATTAGAAGGTAGATGAAGATTTTTTAAGGGTTAAAATTTAGAGGATTTGTTTCATTTTAGTGTACCTCCAAATTAGAGATTTTTGGAGGTACAAAATATTTTATTCTAATTTTGCCCATAACTTTTAATATAATTACATGATTTTTCTTCTTCATTTTTTTACAACTAACCATTAAAAGAAAAATATATATTATTAAAATAAACATTTAATTTAGTATATTAGTATAAATTCTTGAATGTTAATTATTACCATATGTTTATATTTTTCATTGTTAATTATTATGACTTATTAGTAACTATTATGAGGTCAATTTTTGCTCATTTGCATAATTTTAGACGTTTTATCTTTTAGTGTATGAAAAAATTTAATATTTATTGGGACCAATATTAAATAATTATTGAGATTGATATTAAAATATTAATTTGAAAATACATATTAATCTTATTTAAAAAATAACAAATTCATATTAAAGATTTATTAAGATTTACATATTTAAAAAATAATAATAATAAAATTATTCATGATAAATAAGACTTAAACTGTACAATGATATATTTATAATTTTATTTATAATTTTACCTTATAATATCTTCCAACCAAACAAATAAAAAGTATTTAACCTTCAAATATCATACTTCATCCCGAACATAATAAAAATTAATACTCTATCTTACCTTACTTTATTGTACCATATTTTATTTTATTAAATCTTATAGTACCTCCATCCAAACATAGCCTAAACACCAATCACAAAGACCATGGCCATCTCTACTTATCACCACTAGGCTCTCATACAACATATATGATGCAACGTCAAGCATTTAAAAATAGTAAAGTCAAAAATTAGGCTAATTCAATTTATAAATTAAAATTTGCCTCTAAAATCCTAAAATAACATAAGAAAGTAAATTATGACAAAACATAATCAAAACAAAAATTGAAAAATCAGGTCCAAAATAAAAGTGGTAAAAAATAACTTAAACGATTGACTTTGAAGTGTGAAACAAGTTTATTTACATTTTGAAAAGAGCATTTCATAGAGCTCAAAAATCAGTATTTTATCATATAAAATATTTCCCATATCTCATTGCAGTTAAAAATTATGACCCATTTTCCGTTGTTGATAAAATCTCACTATTTACACTAAGGTTGTGCATGGGACTCGTCGGCTTGCCTGGCCGAATTGGCCAGAGTTCAAACAAATAGGATTGAGCTTTGGACTTGATGGGCGAACCTGAAACCACTTTGGATTGGACTTTAGGCCCAAGGTTAAATACCTTGGGCCAGCCCGAAGTATTTAAAAAAATTAATTAATTAGTTTTTAATTAATTATATTAATATTTATAAATAATTATATTGATTTTTATGCATAATTATGTATATAATAAATATTATAATATTAATAACTTAAAAATAATATGTAAAATATAAAAACTTCAATGAAAACTATAATATTAATAATTAAAAAATATAAATAATTCTTTGAGTTGCCCGAATCTTGCCCAAGTGGCCCGAATAGCCTGGGCCACTTGGATTAGGGTCGATCTTTGGACCTTTATTTTTTTAACCCGAAGTATTTTGAATCGGGCAAGGGCAAGGGCCAAACCCGGCCCTACCCGGCCAGTGCACATACCTAATTTAAACTACAATTACGTATTTATTTTGAGTATTTATAAGTGATTGCATCTAACATTTTTGAAAAAAAAATAGATTTTAAATATATTTATTATTAAAATAACTAAAAATAATATAAAATTATATTATTAAGAGCATTTATTGAAATAAATAAAAACAATATAGTAAATTATTTGGTCAAATTAGTTTATAAGCTAAGTGCTTCTACGTACTAAAATAATAAGTTGGTCTCTTCTAGTTTATTTTTTCAGCTTATATTAACTTATAAAATTATATAAACAAAAATATCCACTTAAAATTTAGAGCTTATAATATGTTTTTAACTAGTTTACGAGTTAAGTCAAATACTCTATTAGTTTAAGGGATGGTTTAATTTATGTGTAAGTTGTTTTGAATTAGTTTATACAACATCTGTTGACCCATTATTGAAGGATTTTATTATTTGTGGATAGTGGTTTTTTGGTTTGTATTTTGTAGTTCATTTATTTATCTATTTAAGATGTAATTCTATCATTTTGAATTTTAGTTGAGTTGGTAGTCTTTATTTGTATTGAGGGAAATGGATAAAAAAAGGAGAATGGAAATGATATTGCTCGCATTTCCTCTGTTTGAATAAAAATAAGAGAAAGGAAATGAGGGAAAATAATAGAAATTAATTCATCTAGTTTTTTTCAAATTCATTAAAATATTTTTCTACCAATTTGGAGAGAGAAAAAGAGAAATAAAAAATAAATGATAAAATTACTAATTTATCCTTCATCAACTTAAAATAACGAGGGTATAATTATAAAAATCAATTTTATAAATTTATCTTTTTTTTCTATGTTAATTAGATAACTAAACAAAAGAAAAGAAATCGAAATTCTTTTCTCTTCATTTCTTTTTTTTTTTCCTTTTTTTTTCCATTATTTTTCAATTCTACTTTTAAAAAACCAAATATAGGCTTCAAAATTTTTATTTGGACTTTTGACAAAAATATAATAAAAATTAAAAATAATTTTAAATATACCATATTTATAAAATATTTATCAAAATATTAAAATTTATAAAATATTTACCAAAATAAAAGATTTTTATTAGTTTACAAAAAATTTACACTGAATTTATAATTAGTTTACAATGAGTTTATAAATTTCATATAGTTTATAATGAGTTTATTATGAGTTTATAATAAAATAACTAAAATACCCTTGATTAAAAAGTAAAAAATTTTAAAAATACGATGGAGGGTATATTTTTTCTTTTTATTTTGTCTTAATCGTCTTCTAATTTCAATAGGCAGGACGCATAAGTAATTTGATTAAATTAAGATCAAATGGATAAATTTACCGGAATTTATATGTTTTTCTAAATATTTATCTTTTTATCAACTTTACCTATTTAAAAGAAAAATTAGTTACAGTTCTACTATAAACTAAATTGAAAAATATAACAACAATTTTATTATTCATTATTGATTGAAAGTGAAAAATTAAAATTGATTTCAAAAACTTATTATATCATATTATCAGTTCATTTTTTTTCAAAAAAAAAATAATTGATTTTTTTTAACTTTATAAATTTAGTAAATTACAAATAATCAAATTAATGATTCAAGTAATAAATTTTGCAAAGTTAATCAAAAAACAAAGATTAAATTCACAATATAATTTAATAAGTTTATAGGTCATTTTGCCCTTAAAATTCTCAGGATATTAAACTATAGCCATTTGAAAACGTCCAAGCTGAGGGAAAAAATAGTTTGTGTTAACAAAGAATTGAAGAAACTTTAAATGGCTATTAAAAAAAAGTTTGTGAATATGAAACCAAACTCTAGCAATTAAAACCAAACTTCAAATAAATGCACATGAAGAGTTCAACCTGAAACCACTTGATTACAGGACCACAGCACCAATGAATCATTAATCGTTCTACTAGCTATCCTTGGCATTTGAAATTCAATTAAGGCAAAAGATAATGATAAACCAAACACCATCTCTTGGTAAAATGTATGCAATTCATAAAAAATGAGTGTGATTATTGATGATATTTATTTTATAAATTTTATTATATAAACTAATTAAATAGGCAGTTTAAATGTATAAACAAAAAAAAAATGCTAATATTATATTATAAAGAATAAATGTGATTACAATCATTGTTTTTAGGGTATTACTATCATATTGCTAGATTTTTCATGCACAATTAATTACAAAAGCATAAATGACATTGACTCGTAATATGCAGGATTTTTTATGTTGCAGTGTCCTGTAGAACATTATGACTCTGGTTTTTGGTTATGCCTGTCTTGCTGCTCAATTTTGGAAAGATCATCATCTGCCTTCTCTTCTGTCCTTTCTCCAATCCCATGGTTTTTCAGGATTCGATTAAGCCCACAAGCCTACACGCTTTACTCGAGCTTCTTTCTCCCACTAGTTTGATCAAAATTAAACCCAAAATAAAGATTTAGACTTTACACAACCAAGTGCAAGAATGAGCAAGCCATCATGTTTACTTACCATTGCCAGTTCAATGCGTTGGTCATAAGCAGTATAATTCCATGCACACCCTTTCATAAGCATCACTTCCTGTGGCAAAAGATTGTAAAGATCTTACAGGCACAATTCAGTCATTAAAGATGTCAATTAGAGTAAAAGGAACGTACCTGAGCAAATATACCATTGTAATATACATCCCCAACAGAGCGACCATAACGATCTTCGCAATAGGCATAGATCCTTTGACACTTCCACTGCACAAGCTTAACCAGCTCCTCTTGGGCTTCTTTCCCATATGGCATTAAGCTCTCCGGTGCATCTATTCCCCTATATTTTTTTCCCAATCTAATGGCCATTAATCTATAATGTTATACATTGAGATTTTGGTAAGAAAGATTCTTGCAAGGAGTAGATGTTACCTTTTTTTTTTTTTGATAAAATCAGTTCTTTTATTAGCTTAAATATGGGAAAAACATATTTATGGGATGTAAACTACCCAAAGAGGACCCAACCCGGTACACTCCAGCCTAAATCATCCCACAATATGTAAAAACAACCTCAGAATTGCGGATTACATATAGAACACATCTGTAAAATACCAAAAAAATTAAAGATATTATACTATAACAACAGTCCAATCACAATTGTAGCTAGCAGAAGATGCAGCAGGAGTCATGGCTACGAGAATAGTAGTGAGGAAAGCTTCGAGTTGCGACAGGGGCTCAAAACTGGCTTAACTTATCAGATCTTGAAGTTGATTCAACTACGGCAAAAGCCAAAGCCTATGCAGAAAAAATTGCGGTAGAAATCATTTTGTACTGCAACTGCCAACAGCGTGGTGATTACCAACATGTATCCCATATTACCACATCAGCCTATCTACAAGATCCAATAGCAGCAGAAGCAATAGCAGAAAGAAACAGCAGAGAGGCGCTGCAGAAACAGTAGGAGCCAATGTTTCAGTCGTTATTCTATCCAAGCTTCAAGGTTGGTGTCTCCAGTGACACCGGCTTTGGCTAAGGCATCCACAACACAGTTTGCTTCACGAAAGATATGAGAAAAGCTAATAGATTCAAAAGACGAAGATAATGCATTTATCTCGTAACAGACCTCTCTCAATTTCCATGGGACATCATCAATTTGTGCTTTTGCCCAAGAGACTGCATTGCTAGAGTCAGATTCTATAATTAATGATCTGCCAACCAGATTAGGCTTGGAAAGAGACAACTTGATAGCAGAAAGCAAAGCTCTAAATTCTGCTTCATTAGAGTCAACAACCCCTGCATAACAAGAAAATATAGCAATGAAATGTCCCGAAGAGTTCCTTAATACACCTCCAATTCTGGCGTTACCCGGTTTCTCAATAGCAGAGCCATCCACATTCTATTTAAAAGATTCCGAAGATAACAAGAATTGATCAACTGAATACAGGAAGGATGCATTAGAAGCTGAAGTCCATAGGGCAAGCCTGATTAGTATGATGTCGAAAAGTTTGTGTATTCAGAGTTGCATTACTGAAAACAGTGTTATTTCTTTCCAGCCAAATAGACCAAATACAAGCAGAGAAAAGTGAGCGCCAAACCTTTTTTGCGAATTTTCCACTGGCCAAAGTATCCCATTGTTCAAAGAGCTGGCTCAGTGTTTTGGGAGAGCACCAGAAAAACTCCACCAAGCCATTAATCTGTTCCAAATTGTCCATGAGATGGAGCATGTTAACATTAGATGATCCACATCCTCTTGTTCCTTGCGGCATATTGGGTAGATATCCACTGCGGGATCAAGAATGCCAAGTCTAACCAGATTATGTCTAACGTTAATCCTACCTTGAAAAGCTAACCAAGTGAAAATTTCAATCTTGGGTGGAGTAGTGGACATCCAAACACACTTCAATGGGGTAGGGGGCAAGGAGCTAGGAATGGAGTAAAATTGCTCAGAGAAGGATTTAACTGTATAGCGCCTGAATTTGTTGTAGCTCCAAATAATTCTATCTTCGGTATCAAGTCTGGGCTTACTATCACCAATAAAGTTAAGTAAAACTATGAGCAAATTAGCTTCCCAATCAAATAATCTCCTTCGCCACCGAAGTTGCCAGTGCCACGACCCATCAATCCAAGTACAATCTCACTAACCGTGTAGTCTCTAGAGCATGATAAAATATACAGTCTTGGGAAAGAAAGTTGAAGAGTAGCTTGTCCAATCCACTTGTCCTGCCAAAACTTTATCCTTGATCCATTACCAAGCCAGAAATGAGTTCCCTTATTGATAATTTCAAGACAATGTTCATCACCACTTGTCTCCTTGATGATATCAGCCCTAATAATTGAAGTGCCTTTGTGTTGCTATGGGAAAGTAGATATAGAGTGCACGTATTTGCCTGTAATCACCTGTTTCCACTGCAATTTTATACCATCTGTAAGCTTCCATAACCACTTGAAAAGGAGAGCCTTATTTTTTGCAAGTAAGGAGCCGACCTTAAGCCCACCCAGGTGCTTTGCTTTAGCAATGGTTTCCCAGTTGATACAATGCAATTTTCTTTTAGTGTCAAGACCATTCCAGAAAAATCCCCTCTGGATCTTTACAATTTCATTGGCAACCACTTTGGCTTCCTGAATAATGACATGTAGTAAAGGGGTAAGTTGTTGAGAACCGATTTGATCATCATTAGTCCCCCAGCTAGAGATAGATGATAGGCCTTCCATGAAGCTAGTCTATGTTTAATCTTTTGAATAATCATTTCCCATGTGGAAACACTTCTAGGATTAGCTCCCAACGGAAGACCCAGGTATTTAATGGGTAGAGAGGATTGTTTGCACCTAAGTTTTCTGGCAACATTTGCACACCAAAGATGACTTGAGTTTAAACCAATCAACATGCCTTGAGTTTCCACCAAAGGAGTAGATGTTACCTTAGTCGAATTCGATACTTTCGAGCAAGAATTTCCTCATTTTGAACTTTAATTACTCTGCATAAAAAAAATTTGTTGAATCAGAAACCATTCATTAAATATGATTCTTATAATGGCAGATACGTGATACCAACTGATATCCCAAGTCAACAATTTTCTTCTGAAGTGCATTTGCCTCTACATAATTCCTTTTTGCACGTGCCTCATATCTTTCAACAGTTGCCACTTGAACTTCCATTGGAACATAGTGTGACTCCCTGGGGTTAGCAGTGCTAACATAAACTGATATAGTGCAAATATATACTCGCAAAAATCTAACTTCTGGGGTTGCACTCCTTTCAGTAATTCTTGATTTGACAAAAGTTTCAAAAATTTATTGCTAGCATACCCCAAATACATATGCCATAATCTGATTACTTCTAATTCTTAATCCTTACTGAAAGTTGCTGCTGTTGTCCCAATGTATTACCCTGATAGTAATATAAGTTATTGTTCTTTCTTATTCCTTTTATTATCACCACTGCACCAGAGATAATTTTCATTACTCCATCTGCTGCATTTATAATAAAGCCCTTTGATTCTAGGACTCCCACAGAGATGAGATTCTTCTTCAACTCGGTACATATCGGACATTTGTCAGAGTTCTGATTGATCCATCATGATTTCTCAATTGGATTGAACCAATCCTTTTAATCATACATGGACCATCATTTGTTATGTAAACAATTGCACCTTCTAGTTCTCTAAAGTCAAAGAACCAATCCCGATTAGGACACATATGATGGCTACAACCTAAATCAAGTAGTCATACATTAGAAGAGTTTGTTGATGATACAACAACAAATGAAATGTCTGAGTCTTCATCATCACACTCAGCTACATTTAAATTTACTACAGCTTTTCTTTTATCAGATTTGCTTTTACTTCTCGGCTTAGGACAGTCTATCTTCCAATGCCCTTTCTCCTAGCAAAAGGCACATTCATCTTTAGCTGGTCTGAATTTTAATCTCTCTCTTTTTTTTCTCTCTTCTTACTTTGAGAGCGACCTCTCATATCAATACTTATGCTGCTCCACTTGAACATTCTTTTTTGTCCTTCTTTCGCAATTCATAACTGTATAATGCAGCAATTAATTCAAAGAGAGTCACTTTATCATTCCCATGGAGTAGAGTTGTTTTAAGAAACTCAAATTCCTCTAGAAGAAACTCCAACAACATCAAAGCCAAATATTTATCTTTGAAAGTTACGTCCAAATTTATCAAATCAACTACCAATTGATTAAAATTGGTGATGTGCTCATTCGTAGTGGTATTATGAACATAAGTGAAGTGAATCAATATCTTCTTTATATGAAACTTATTCTGACTGTTTTTCTTCAAAAAAAATTTTCTCCAATGCCTTCCACAATTTACAATCGAAAACTTTCTTAGAGAAAATATATTTTTGTTCTCTAGAAATGCACGATCGAATTATACCACATATCACACGATTGATGGCTTTCTAATTTTTTTCATCAATATCTTTTAGTTACTCTTCTTCAATGGCAATGTCTATACCTTGCTGAAAGAGAGCGTTTAGAATCACACTTTGCCACATGCCAAAATAACTCATACCGTCAAAAATCTCTACAACAATCTTTGGCCAAATTAACAAAGTGGATGTTGTCTCCTTTTGTAGTGGATGATTTACCTAAGTTTTATGTCATCTCTGCTTCGAAAAATTATTTAATAGATAATAAATGTGAAATATAAATAATCCAAAAAAAAATTCTGATGTGAAAGATTAGATTAAGTTGCAACCATAGAGCATATTTAGAAAATTTTGTCTCTGATACCAAATATTGTGAAAATTGAATTAATTTTTTACCAATAATATTTATAGTGTGTAAACAATTGCTCCAATTAATTATAACAGGAATATTTTCAGAAAAGAGAGGTGGATCACAATAGATACGCTTAAATATCAAGTCTTTTCTCAGACAAAATTTTTCTAGATATAAAATTAATAGCACAAAATATCACCATAAATATACCTAAAAATAACTATTAAATAAATAATAAAGAGAACACCATAATTTAATAATGTTCGGCTAATTTTACCTACTTTTTCGGACACCACTAAAATAATTTTATTAATATTAAAGAATAAATACAAAAAGATGGAAAATAAAAATAAAACCTTGTATATTAAATGTTTATTTTGAGATGGTTTAGCTAAAAGAGAAAGAGTCTCCTTTTAGAGGCTAAAACTTCCGCCTCAATTCCCACATATCTCTATATGAGATTGAGCAAAATAGCAAAAAATAATAATAATAATAATAATAATATGCATGCACTGCCTTAATCTGTAATGGCGAAATTGGAAAACTGAATAGAAAATAGACTTTTGTTTTGATTCTGTAGAAAAATATTTTTACAGAATACAAAATAAATGCCAAGTGCTTCCTTGGCTCTTCTACCGTCCTTTGTTTGCGTTACTTGTGGTTGAATAATTTTGGAATTTATATGCGTTACTGCCTTAAACTTATTTAATTGTTTAATTGAAAATCACAATTTTCACCATATTTTTAATTTTTTTATTTTTAAAATTTTTATTTTTTATGAGAGATATTTTAATTATTTATTATAAATTTATAATAAATCTATAATAAATTCAATTATAAATTATATAAAATTTATAAACACATAATAAATATATAATAAATATATAATAAACTCATTATAAATTTATTGTAAATTAATTAAAATATGAAATTTTAATAAATAATTTATAATTTTTTGTATTTTAATAAATAATTTATAAATATGATAAATTTAAATTTTATTTAATTTTTTTATATTTTTATCAAAAGCCTTTATTTTATGGGATGTTTACATAACTATCCTAAAAAATAACTTTTATTATAAAAATACTACAAAGACTAAAATTATTTATATTTTTATAAAAAAGTTGGTGTAAAATTTTAAAAATACCACATTTCTCAATAAAATAATTTTTTTTTCAAAAAAATCTCTTTCCTAATTACAATCAATATTTTACTTCAAATTTTTTTTTCAAATTTCAATATTAAAATAAAAATATTCTAATAAAATAATAAAAATTAATATTTTAAATTATTTTTCATCGTATAAAAATTATAAATTTTTATAAAAAAAATTAATTTTAATTATAAAAAATTAAAACACTCAAAATAAAATAAAAATAAGACATACAAAAATACATTAATAAAAACCATTAAATTTATTTTTAAATAAATTATACACATGAAAAAATAAAAAAATAATAAATAATTTTATTATGTATATATGTTGTAGATGTGTTGTAGATGGATTGTAAATGTGTTGTAAATGTTGTAGATACGCTGTAGATATTGTGTGTATATTATATTTTTGTTATTAAAGTTGTATATATTTTATGTAAAAATAGTTGAATGTTGTGTAAATATTTTATAAATATTGTGTGGATATTTTAAAAATAAAAAATTTTAAAAAAATAAAATTAAATAGATATTAAAAATATTATGTAAATGTATCGTAGATTTATTGTTAATATATTATTGATGTGTTATGAATATATTTTGTATTATTGATTGTGTATTTCTTATATGTTATGTATATATTTATTTTTTTGTGTATATAAAAAATATGACATGAAATTTTTTTTTGATAAAAAAATAACAAAAAAATTACGAAAAAAAAAAAGAACGTGAAAAATATATATATGTAAATAAAGTTTGCATGTCGTGTACAGTAGGAGGAAAAAAATTTTAGTGTGTACAGTGTAAATTTCTCATGTTTTATTGGTTTAGAGTTCAGTCTTTTTTTGGGCAGTGAAAATTACACACCTGGCCTTCATTACAAAATTAAGGCCCAAGTAAAACCTTTAGCTGCCTGCTTGGGAACCTGAATTTTGATCTTTTATCTGCCCGCCACCAAATATTCAAGTTTGTTGTTCTTAATTAAGTTTTGGAAATTTGCAAAATAATAGCTTTAAAAAAAACTACAAAAATATTGTGCAAATAAAAATTTTATATAAGTACTGTACATACAATCAAATTTATAAAAATATGGTTTATGTTTTATATATATTGAATATATTTTTATTAAAAATGTAAATAAAAAATAAAAAATAGTACTTTGTGAGTAATGAAATTTTGAAAAAAAAATAGTATTCTATATTATTTCTAATTAAGTTTTAGGGAAATTTATATTGAACACGGCAATTTGTAGAGCACTTTTTAATTTTACAGAATAAAACTTTTGTTTTCAAAACACGGAAACGCGGCTTTTTTTTCATTTTTAATTTTTTAAGCGGTGAGTTTTTATCTTTTTTCTACTTTTTTTTTATTTTTATTTATGTTGTTTTGTTCATAAAAAAATTTTGTTATGTTATTTTTTTAATATACAAATAAATAAATAAATACACAATAAATATACAAGCAAAAAAATAAACAAACATATATCACGTCTATCAAACATTTACAAATATCTATCAAATATTTATTAAACATCTACCAAATATATACAAAATATTTTTAATATTTTTAATTTTATTTTTTAATATTTTATTCTCACAACATTCATGTAGCATCCGCATATCTACATAAAATATACATAATATATATAACATATACATAATATCCAGCAAACATTTATAATATGTACCAAAATATCTACACAATGGTTATATAAAGAAATTAATATTTTTTTAAACTTATTTTTACATATATAATATGTTAATTTTATTTAAAAATAAATTTAATATTTTATTATTAATATATTTTAATTTTTTTATTACTTTTGTCAGTGCAATTTATTTTTGTTATTAAAATTAATTTTTTTTTATAAAATTAATAAATTTTATAAGCTCATAATATAATTTAAAATATTAATTTTATTATTTAATAGAATATTTTTATTTAATAGTAAAGATTGAAAAAAAAGAATATTGAAATAAAATATTAATTATAATAAAAAATATATTTTTTAAAAAAAATATTTTGGCAAAAAATAAGATATTTTTAAATTTTTGCTTTAAATTTTCAAAAAATATAAATGTTTTTATTTTTATGATATTTTTAAAATAATTATTTTTTAGATAGTTTTGTGAATGCCTAAGTTTTAATTAATTTATTTTCAGTCAAATTAAACCCCCTTTTTGAATTAACCAGGTTATTCTCGCCAAGTGAGTTAACGAGCTATGCAAGTTGATCTATGGATTCACTCTCAACATAATCAACTCACATCACTTTCATACACATACAAGTCAAATTTTATACAAGCAATTCAAAATCAAATAAAATTTACAAGTTGGATCAAATTCCTCTGCATAAAATGAAAGCAATTATAAATAAATTACAAGATTACATACCATACAAACAACTATAACTATCATATGATTTCATTGGTTATGTCAAATGGGTTTTTTGCATTTAATAATGTTGATCAATTATATGCGAGACACTGAATAATTTGAAGATAAATAACTTACTATCATTGTAAGTGAATAAAAATAAATGTCCACTTCTCAAATAGCTGACTTTCCAATTTAGAACACATACAACAACAATCGAGATGACTTGAGTTTATGGCGCACGTTCGGAGAAACGCACATTCAGCATCTAAAACAAAGCTCGGAAGCATTAATGGTTGATGCCCTGCTGAAGTTCATAAATTAACCTGTCTCACTTCTGTTGCAAACACGTCGATCCCTTCAACAAGCCTTGAAGCCGTTGCGGCACATTCGTATTCTCTGACAGGTAGCTTTTTAGGATATGCAGTCCACAGCCAAATTGGAACTCTCAAGGTTTTCCATTTTCCTTGAAGCAAAGCTCATCCGGCCAAGTATCGATACATAATTATCATTTGTTTCTTTCAAAGATTCGTCTTCTCAAGGCCATAACGATACCATTGAGAACCTCGTGGTTTTCAGCAAGATATTCTTCAGCTGCATGTTTGTCGCTGAAGACCTCACCTTCAATGATGTAGGTGCTTCCTTCTTTCATGATGATTCCGTGTTCACAGGCCCATTCCAAGACTTCATATTCACATCTAAATCCTCTCCCGAATTGTATCCTAAGATCAGCTTTTGTCATTGCAGTTGCCAACTTATTTTTCACCACTTGCACAGACACATTAACGCCAGTTACCTAAAGAACAGTAAGAAAAATCAATAAGAACCTTGATGACTCAGAAGAAAATAGCTTGATAGAAACAATGATAAATGCCCAACATGCATGGATTCTATAAAGATTTAAAATGATTAAAAACCAATCCAATTATAAAGGCCAAATAGAGGCAAATTGAAGCCAGAAATAAAGGTCAATTAAAGAAGATTGAGGGACAAAAGTAGAAAGAAATATAGGAATTCATGTAGAATCTTACAATCTATATAGAATAGGAGATTTTCAACCTCATCACAAGCAAATATCGAGAGAATGTCAATTGCCAAAGAGCTTAAAATAGTCGGGATTCTAAGAACCCTGATAGATTATTCATGCTCCTCATAAGCAGTAATATTACAAGTTGTACCTCGTCTTCAGTCTTGAGCAATCCTTTTCTGGTCATTCTCAAACGTACAGCTGAATAGAATTTCAAGGCATTTCCACCACAAGTGACCTCCTCTGCTCGTCCTACACCTTGTCCAGATTTTAAACTTGATCTGATCTGAATTCAAGACAACAGAAATGGACAAGTCAACTCCCATAATTTGTCTAATACAATACATATCATGAGAAGTAAAAGCTTGTAAATAAGTTTTCAGGCCTGAACCTGATTAAGAAATAAAATAAGAGTTTGAGACTGGCATAAAGAAGAATGAATTTTCCTGAGTGCTTGGGTCATTGTTCTTGATTGTAAGTCTACTGTGCTTCCTATCACAGTATCAATCTCAAGCTGTGGTACAAGAGCAGCAACCTGTGAACACCACATGTGGGAAACAATATTGAAAATGCAAATCTGACAAGACAATCTAAGAGAAAAGTCAAAGAAATCTGCAAGAAGCAACTAAAGGCAAATTAATCACAATTCGGAAAAACAAGAATTAAAATATGTAATTCAACTGAATTCTATATATTTTATGTTGGTTCAAACATATAGATCGTTGTTTTATTCTTATTTCCTAAAATACTGTCAATATAATAAATATGATTAGAAAAAATAACACCACTAAAAATAAATGTTTTATATTTGTAATTAATATTTAATTTGTAAATATAGGAAAAAATTAATTGAAAAAAAAAAAAGAAAAATGTCAAAGTCGTAAGGGAAGAGAGAAAGAAAGTGTAGTAAAGAAAGATGAGAGACACAACAAAAGAAGAGAGAGAAAGAGAGAGAATAAGGAGAGAGACAAAGCATGTGAAAGAATAAAAAAGGAGAGAGTATTGTCCATAATAATTGTTTTGTCAGTGTTGTTTCTAGAGTTTGAAGGAAAAGAACTCATTAATTCAGTGTGTTTTCATCAAACAAACATAATGCTATTTATACAAATTATATCTTGTCTATAATATCTTAATTAAAACTACTAATTACCACCAATATATTTATGCCTATTAGCCAACAATCAACTACTATTTACCAACACTCCCTCTCAAATTGGTGCAAAAATATCACACATGTCCAACTTACAAATTAAAATGTAAAAATTTTTATTGCCGAATCCTTTGGTAAACACATTGGCTAATTATTTGTCTGATGACACATAAAATAGACTTAGAGAACCATCAACTAATTTCTCTTTTATGAAGTATCGATCTAGTTCAATATGTTTTGTGCAGTCATGTTGAACTGAATTATGAGTTATGCCAATGGCCGCCTTACTGTCACAAAATAGAGACAAATTGTCTTCACTAAATAATTTTAATTCCTTTAGCAACTTTTGCAGCTATAGCAGTTCACAATCATCTTGTGTCATAACTCTGTATTTTGCTTCTGCACTTAATTGAGAAACTATGCTCTGCTTTTTACTCCTCCAAGTAACTAAGTATCCACCCACAAGTGTGCAGTAGCCAAATGTCAACCTCTTATCATCAAGAGATCTAGCCCAATCTGTATCTGTGAATGCTTCAATTTGAAGGTGACCATGTCTGGAGAGAAGAAGACCTTTTCCAAGAGCAAACTTAAGATATCGCAGAATCCAAAGACTGCTTGTAAATGAGGTTCACGGGGATTATGCATATATTGGTTGATCACACAAACTGCATATGTTATGTCTGATCTAGTGTGTGATAGCTAGATTAATCTCCCTACAAATCTCTGATATTTCTCCATGTCAACTGAAGTCATTATTCCTGCTTATAGCTTATGATTACTTTCAATCGGAGAATTTGTTGGCCTACATCCTAGCATACTTGTTTCTTATATAAGATCCTTGATATAGTTCTTTTGAGATAAAGATTCTCTTTTTTTATCTAGTCACTTTAATTCTTAGGAAATATTGCAGTTTTCTCAAATCCTTGAACTTAAATTTATGGGTTAGAAGCTTCTTTAGTCAAGCTACTTCTTTTCTATCATCTCTAGTTACCACAATATCATTAACGTAAACAATGAGTCGAGTAATCTTACCCTTTGAGTGCTTAATGAACTACATGTGATCAAAATTACTCTATTGATACCCAAAAGAGATCATAGCTTTATTGAATTTATCAAACCATACTTTAGGAGACTGTTTTAATCCATACAAAGCCTTTTTTTAATCTGCATACCTTTTCTTGTGTCTCTTTACTCTCAAAACCTGAAGGAATTTTCATGTACACTTATTCCTCTAGATCTCTATGAAGGAAAGAATTTTTTACATCAAATTGTTATATGTCCCAATCAAGATTAACTGTACAAGTCAATAGTATTTTGATGGTATTTATTTTAGCAACTGAAGCAAATATCTCATGATAGTCCACTCCATCCCTTCAACCCTGTATCTTTCAATTGAACCATCAATTTTGTGTTTTATAATAAATACTCACTTGCAACCAACCAATTTCTTTCCAAAGAGAGACGTGATAAGTTTCCAAGTTCCATTCTTTGCAAGAGCTTTTATCTCTTCAACCATTGCTTCCTTCCATTTGGGATCATATAAAGCCTTTCTCCAATCCTGAGGAATAGATACAGAAGAAACAGATAAGACAAAGGCTCTACAGGAGGAAGACAATAAGTCATATGAAACAAAATTAGATATAAGATATTTAGTATATGACCTAACTCCTTTATTATGGGTAATAGGCTTATCTAAATCATTAACGGAATTAAAAAGTTGAGAAGACTCACTAGAAGGACCTAAAGAGTTTTCAGGATGTGTGAGTGATTCTTGACGTTGTATAAACTGCATGATGACATTCTTTGTTTTATTTTTCCTTAAGTATATCCTCAAATTAGGTCTATCCAAATGCCCAACATTCTCCTTTAGAATTGAACTCTCCTCCCCCTGAACAAGACTTTCCTCTTGAATAAGATTATCTTCTAAAATAAAATTATCAAGAGCTGCCAAATAAGAATTCTCCTCTTCTTTCTCATTCTCCTCCTGAAGAGGAGATTAGGTAAATTGAAGTATGACTCAGATTCTCTGAAAGCAATATTCATACTAACAAAGTATTTCCTAGAGGGAGGGTGGTAACACTTGTATCCCTTTTGAGTAGAGAGTAGCCGACAAATACACATTTAAGAGCCCTAAGTTTCAATTTTCCAATATTCCTTACATGAACCAAAAAAAAAACCTAAATATCTTTGGAGGGACAATGTAAGAATTTTTTCCTTGTAGAGCCTCTAAAGGACTTTTAAAATTAAGTGTTCTAAGAGGCATCCTATTGATAAGATAAGCAGTTATTAGGATTACACCTCCCTAATATGATTTTGGAAGGCTCATAGGGAACATAAGAGCTCGAGCAACTTCCAAAATATGTTTATTTTTCCTATCAACATCATTTTAGGCACTAGTGTAAGCACAACTAGTTTGATATATTATCTCATTGGACTCTAGATAAGCATGAAACACCCCATCCATGTATTCCTTTTCATTATCTGTCCTGAGGATTTTTATTTTAGCATCAAATTGGATTTCGATCATCTTATGAAAGGACTGAAAGCAAGAAAAAAAATCATTTTTTGCCTTCAATAGGTATACCCAAGTTATTCCGATACAACAATCAATAAAGGTAAAAAACCACCTATGACCAGTCAATGAAGTGTTTTAAGTAGGTCCCCAAACATCGAAATGAATTGTCATAAAAGGAATTGTACTCCTATTATTATTCAGAGGATAAGAGCAAATTCACACGCATCATAAAACAAATAGTCAAATGAAATTCCTTTAATCATATTTGGGAATTTTTTTTCCAAGGACAAAAAAAGATAGATACCCTAACTGGCTATCTAATTGTATTATCTCCTATTTAATATGCCAAAAAAATGTGATTTATACTAGAATCAAAATGGTGGCTTTCATCCAAAATTTAAAAACCATCTTGCAATCTACCACTGCCAATCATCTTCCCTGTTTGCAGATCTTGAAAAACACAATGTTTTGAAAGAAAAACTCAATTTTACAATTAAGATTTTTAGTAATGGAACTAATAGATAAAAAAGTTAACGGAAAAACTAGGCACATAAAGTACAGAGGGTAATCTAATATTTGAAGTATAATCAATGCAACTTGTTTCTGATACATAAGTAAAAGAGTCATCTGCTATTTGGATATTGTTTCCTTTTGGACATGAGGATTAGGTTAGAAACCTTCATGAAGAGCCTGTCATATGTCTATTTGCATATGAATCTATAATCCATGAACAAGTATTATGGTTAATGAGAGAGGTATTACATGTGGCTACAAAGTTGGAGGAATCGGCGATTGAGTTGGTGTTAAGCTAAAATAAGAACCACCTTAAATTTAGAACCCTTCACCAGAAAGACTGTTGCTTGAGGCTGTTGCAGCATTCGGTGTTGTTGCCTCAGTCAAATTTGATTGAGTCTTTACTAGGCTCCCATTTTTTCTCCATGACTTTTATTTGGTTTACCGTGTAATTTTCAGTAAGTTTCTCTTGTATAGCACAGTTTCCCATAATAATCACACTATCAGGAGTCCTCGGTGTGATCTTTAGGGTGTTCATAAACTAATTTGACAGCTAATTCAGCTTTCTCAATTGTTGTTGTACATAGCATAGCATTTCTTCTGCTCTCTTCTTACTGCACATACGAATATGTTTGGAATAAAGATAGTAAAGGTTCCTTACCAAACACTTGGACTATAATTTGATCATATTCCAAGTTTAAACCAGCAAGAAAATTATAGATATGCTCCTCCTCTAGCAACTTTTGAAACTTAACTACGTCTGCAGTGCAGTCAGCTTGAAAATTTTGATAGTAATCAAGTTCCTGCCACAAACCACTTAATTCTGAAAAATATTCTGAAATAATCCTCTCCTTGTTTTATACCATGAATTTCATTTTAAAGTTCATATTTTTCTGCAACATTAGCCATTTGAGAGTAGGTTTGAGAAGCAGCTTTTCAAATTTTTTCAGTTGCAGAAAGTAACAAATATGTTTTTGCAATAGAAAATTACATGGAGTTGATAAGTCATGACATAATAAGAGAATTTCCCGAATCCCATTGATAAAATGAGGGATCAGTTAATTTAGCTTTTTTCTTTCTCTTTTAATAAATCCCTGCAACCCCCTAGCTTTGATGGATAATAGACAAGATCTTGACCGTGTAAGGTAGTTCATTCTATCAAGTTTTACAGGACTAATTTGTAAAGAGAGATTATTGGTGATTTAAAGACTTGGCTTTTTACTATCTGCCATTTTTAGCTATTTTAAAAATAGTCTAAGAAGAGAAGCCAAGAGA
Source organism: Garcia nutans (assembly GCA_947685225.1). Taxonomy (NCBI): domain Eukaryota; kingdom Viridiplantae; phylum Streptophyta; class Magnoliopsida; order Malpighiales; family Euphorbiaceae; genus Garcia; species Garcia nutans. The sequence goes on along the minus strand of CANTUV010000024.1, from coordinate 3,815,646 downwards.
TACTAGGGCTGGAAATTGAGGAAGTAACAGGAGAAAAAAGAAAATTTTGACTCAAAATAGACTGCAAGGAACATACCTAAGTATCCTTTGGTCCGAATCAGAAATGGCCAAAAACAAGGTCGGAAGAAGAGCCGATGAAAAAGGTCACCAGAAGGAGGTTCACGCTCTTCACTCGCTGGCGCGTGAACAGTGACTCTAGAACCCTTCGTCGGCACGTGAGCTCAAGTACATCGTGGCCCGGTGAGCGGTCTTTGGTGACAGGCCGATCTCGAAGTGATCGTTCTTCCTATGTGGGCGGTGAGCACCGGTGATTGAGGACAAGAACCTCTCCACCGACAGAACACCTAAACTGCCCTTAAAGAAACAACCTAACAAGGTTTTTAAGGCTCTAACACCATGTTTTTATAGTTTGAAGCAAAAGAACTCATTGATTCAGTGTGTTTTCATCAAACAAATACAACGCTATTTATATAAATTATATCCTATCTATATTAATTAAAACTACTAATTACCACCAATATATTTATGCCTATTAGCCGACAATCAACTACTATCTACCAACAATTAGTTTTATTGAATGCATTTAAAATTCTACCTATTTCAATGGAATTTGGATTAATTATGGAATTTGGATTTAATTATGTTCAATTCCATATAATTAAATCTGTAAAATTGAAATGAAATTTTTTTTTTAATATTTGAAGCACAACTTTTTAAAAATGTGGAATTCAAAATAAATTCTACAAGATTTTGAGAATTCATTTGTTCCAAATGGGTTGTAAAGAAAGGCTCTGATGCCATACAACAAAAAGCAACAATATCAAACCATAATAAAATAAGTGGAAATATGGCCGACACCCATTGCTTTGATGATGATGATGATATAGATCAAGCAAAAATAATTTCACTTCTAAGCAAAATAAACAATTCAAAATATAAATGAACAACAACAACAACAACGCCTTAATCTCTAATTAATTGGGGTCGGCTATATGAATACACTTTTTCCATTTGGTTCAATTTAGGGCTACATCCTCCGATAAATGTAACGCAGTAAGATTATTTTGGACTATTTTTGTCCAAGTTAGTTTAGGTTTACCTCTGCCTCTCTTAGATAGATATACTTTAACTTGTTTAGTTTCCCTAACCGGTGCATCACTAGACTTTCATTTCACTTGACCAAACCAAGTCAATCTATGCTCTCTTATCTTATCCTCAGTAGTCGTTACCCCTACCTTTTCTCTAATGTATTCATTGTGAATTCTATACATCCTAATGTGTTCATACATTCATCTTATCATTCTCATTTCTGCAATATGCATTTTATTTATGTGTTATCCTTTCACTGTCCAACACTCACTACCATACATCATCACAGGCCTTATTGCAATGTTTTAGAATTTTATTTTCAAAAAGAAAAAATATATATATATTCAGGAAGTCTATTCACATGTTAGTCAAGCCTTATGAGGTTGGCAGCTTTTGCAACTTGCTGTAGCAAAGTCACACAATAAACTCCATGATTTTACACAACCCAAAGTACTGTCTACTTGATATGCTAATTTGTGTTGCTGAAATCATTTTGCTAATTTAAATGGATACTGCAGAAAATTGTCTCTGTCAACATTGTGCATTCACAATAAATCATACAGAATAAACCTAGAAATTAACCAATCCTTAAGAAAGCACGAGCCTGGACTTCAAAATCATCAAAACCACTCACTCAGTTAATTTGGTTTTATTAGCTGTAAAAAAGAGTCATATTTTAGAAGATATCAATAAATCAGAAAAAAGAAATCTGTATAGACACATTAAGTTGCAGTTATCAGCATTTAGATGTCAAAATTACGTGTGTTAGTTTTCCTCTACTCTTTTTATTTAATTAAGTTATTCATACTAACACCAGCGATTCAATTGACCAATGACCATATTAGATATCATTTTATTAAAATGGATGAACATGCATGTGCTGTTGCAGCCATTCGGAACACATGCATGACTCTAGAGCATAGAAAATCAAGAGATGACATCATAAAAGCCTACAATTTCTTGGCAACAGAATAAAGCAGTAAAGTAAGTTCTGTCCACAGGGGAAAAATTTGTGAAGTAACCAGTCCACATGGTCTTTTGGCTATAAGGATGATGGAACCCAATGAGAATTTGCCTATTTTGATAAAAATACATGGATAGTTTTGGTGCATCAACAGCTTTGGCACAGTAATTTCAAATAAGAAGATATTTTGCAATAAATACTATGCCAAACCAATTAAGCATTAGAAAGATAGAGTAATTGATACAGGCATAGCTAAAAGTAGAATCGCCAGTTACCAAAGTTTACATGCAATAGTGGATGTGCAAGCATAAAAATTTAACTTACACTATCAACAACAATCACGTCCACAGACCTGCTCTTGGTCAGTGTATCAACAACACTCAGCAACCTTTCAGCAGAATCTGGAGGTGAAATGAGAAGACTTTTTGTGTTTATTCCCATTGACTCCACCAATGAACAGTCTAATGCATTCTCAACATCAAGATATGCACAATATCCTGAGAAAAAGTTATTTTTTTGACAAGCCAAAAATAACATTTAGTTTCATGTGCCTACATTTGAAACATATAATTACTCCTGCAAGTAAAAACTCGGTAGTAGCTTGTCATATCAATGCAGATGAATAGAGTAAAAAATACTCAAATAAACTCAACTAAACCTTAATCCAAGTTAATTAGGGTCGATTATATGGATTCTCTTTTTTCATCCCACTAAATTTTCGAAGAGAGTAAAGGTAAAATTAAAATTTTCAAATAAGAAGACAAAATGGCCATAAAAAATTAAGATGCATTTTCCCTTTAGCAAAGTTGGATACAGCTGTACGATTTTTCTTAAGGTCTCTCTCCTATATTGCCAACAAACAAAAATCAAAATGATAAATTCTCTTCATAACTATTACATTCAAGTCAATACAAGGAGGTGGGGATATATATATGTGTGTGTGTGTGTGTGTGTGTGTGTATATATATATATATATAAAGTAGTTTGGCAAACCAGGAAAGTCTCATGAAACATGTACAGTAATAGAATATTCGATATAAACTTAGAATAGAAACAAAAAGAATATTGAATCCATTTGTTGATTGTTCGTCCAAGTAGGGGTGTTTATGGTTTATTTTGGTTGGTTTAGAGTGGATATTTCTAACCAAAGTCAATCATATCAGTTTATGAATAACCAAAATCATACACAAACCATACAAGAATAAAAACCATTCAAACCATACTATTTAATTTCAGTTGGGATAATTGGTATAAGGTGAAAAAGAAAAAAGAAAAGAAAGAGAAACTCAAATCATATAAACTAAAATATCACAGTGTCCATCCACAAAGTTGTCCACAATTCCTTTTTGATCATAAGAAAAAAAATAATCCACTTTCCTTTCCAAGTTAAATTTATTATTATATTTCGAAATATGACCCTTAAAATATTTTTACCAATCACATTATTTTAGAGTAATTAATGTTATTAGTTGTCACAATAAAGATAAAATAGTAAAAGATATAAAAATCGTTATCTTTGTGCCAAAACAGAAGTGGGAGTATAACAATATGAATTTACATCTCAAAAAGACCAAAAATTGCAATAGTTCAATTTTAAATACATGAAAATTTTACATTATGAAGTGAAGACTAAATTAACAAACTTAAGAGTCTCAAAATAGTTTACAACAACAACAAAGCCTTAATCCCAAGTCAATTGAAGTCTCAAAATAGTTTATGCGAAAAAAATAACTAGACAAAACAACAACAACAACAAAGCCTTAATCCCAAGTCAATTGGGATCGGCTATATGGATTTTTCTTTTCCACTCAATACGATTTAAGATTATCTCTTCTGGTAGATGTAACATCATAATATCATTTTGGATCACTTTTGACTAAGTCAGTTTAGGCCTACATCTACCTCTCTTAGCTATATCTAATCTAACATGTTCGGTTTTTCTAACTGGCGCATCGCTAGGTCTTCGTTTCACATGGCCAAACCACCTCAATCTATGCTCTCTTATCTTATCCTCAATAGGTGCTACCTCCACTTTTTCTCTAATGCACTCATTGCAGATTCTATCCATCCTAGTATGACCACACATCCATCTTATCATTCTCATTTCCGCAACATGCATTTTACTCATGTGTTGTCCTTTTACTGCCCAACACTCACTAACATACATCATAGCAGGTCGTATTACAGTGCGGTAAAATTTTTCTTTTAATTTAATTGGCATCTTTCGATCACATAGAACTTAAGTATCATAAACTAAAATTGTGTAGTTTTAGTACATAATCAGTTTGATTTGGTTTTAGTCAGTTCTTCATATTTTTTAAACCATAAGCAAACAAAAAGAATTCAGTTTAATTATATTTCAAAACTAATCAAAAAGTAGTAATACCATGGTTTCTGATTTGTACTGAATTTATTTGATTTAGTCAGTTTGGTTACATATTGTACCACCCCATATCCAAGCAATTTGAAATATCTTAGTTTCGCCATGTCTTTATAATACAACAAATAAAGATATATTTTAAAAAACAAAATCTTAATGAAGAAATTGTGGCAAAACATTAAGAGTCTATACACAAATTTGATATTCCCTATAGACATAACCCTAAGTTGAATGTTGCCCCTTCACCTTCCAAACAAAAATTGCCCAATTCCAACAAAAGCAGTAGTAAGACATAAAGATGCTAGCAAATTTTGTATACAACCAAAATTCAGAAGTAGTTTCTCAAGTTTGTAAGGCACAAGCCAAAAGGGGAACAATAGTTTCTATCCTCAAAAATAGCAAAGGCCAGATTTTTTCCTTGAACTTTATGCACTTTTAGAATGTGATATATGGCTAATTTTCATATTATCAAATACTTGGACAACAACCCTTTTAGCCACATGAACTATAGAATGTGATATATGGCTAATTTAAGTACTTGGACAATAACCCTTTAAGCTACATGAACTATGTTTCGGTGTTGATTCAAAGTTCAAGCGAAACAATTTAGTTCATGCATGGACTAAAGTGGGGGTTTTTTTATTTTTCTAAATGTTCCGCCACGTAGGAGTTGCCATTGACAAAACCCTCAAAAAAAGTGGATCCCTATTAATGGCCACTAAAGTAATGGACTAATTAACAAAAGCCACATTTATGTTGGATCACATGAAAACTAATACAAGTTTGCAGAAAAACGTTACAGGAAAGATACTTTACCAAGCCTAAAAGCATATTATTTGCCGAACGCCAACTGACCCCACTTTTCTGCATGTAGAAAAAACTAACTCCATCCAACTTTGACTTGGCCATAAATATTGACTTAAGTGACTTGAAGGCATAAATTGTCACACTTCCATTGTTTCGAGTTTAGGACTTAAAGTACTTCATTGCATTGTTATTCAAGGACCAAAAAATGTAAACATGTATAAGGTTCAAGATAAAAATTTACAGCTAAAAAACCTAGTGGAAAAAGCAGCAAAAGTGAACAATAAGTGATGTAGAACAAGAAAGGATATGAATTAGTTAGCCATTAGCTTTCAAGTCATCAAGAGAATGGGGTTTTACAATGGAGAGAGCTGAAATAAACTGATATCAAGTTCAGTTTTCATAACAATAATCTGAACAGTGAAACCTAAAGCAATCAAATAAAATTTTTGAAACATATACATACCCACCATTGATCTTACCATGTAATATTCAAATTTTGCAATAAATCATGGATTCTATTATTTGTCTAAAGTGCCTAACTTTACCAAATATTATTTTAATCACAAAGTAAGCATAATGAAAATATAAGCAGATACCTCCAAGTTTTTGTGCTTCCTTGATTACATGAAGCGCAAGCGTTGTCTTCCCAGAAGCTTCTTGCCCATATATTTCAACCATTCTTCCCTGAAAAGTGCAAGGTAGATTTCACCAAAGTTGTAATGAGATATTCCAACTTTTCGCACCTCTACATACAGAGTTGCACCATGTGAAAATTATTATCTCCACATAATTAACAGTCATTAAGAATCTAGTAATATTTAAATACAAAATATGAAGAACCCTGATGTTTTCAAATGAAATTCAAAGTTTTCATCCAAAACTCTTGGAAGTTAAGCACAAATAACCATGTCAAATCTCTTTAAATGAACCTGGAACTTTAGTTGTAAGGTTCCTTTGTCATTCATAAGTGAGACTCCCACAAGTAACAATCATGCATTAAGGTGTCAGTGCCAATAGTAACTGTAATGCAAAACACCTTAGGTAATCCACCAATGCCAAGTGCAAGATCAAGCTTCAATGAGCCTGTAGATATCACAGGAGCATGCCGTGTGCCAAAAAACCGTTGCAAAGACAACATAGACTCTCTACCAAAATCACCAGCAAGTTCTGTGAGAGCAAGACGAAGTGCATTATCTTTCTCCATTGCTTTACCATCATCATGAACTTGATCACATTCAAAAAGTTCCGACACATTTGCTGAGAAAACAAAAACATTTGTAATTGACTAATTAGACTGAATTACACATACACAAAAGCAAGATCCAAAACTTATTTGAAAAATGCTCACTGTCATCAGCTAAGCCACGTATAATTCTTAGTAAACTCATTATAAAGAGGCCATTTACTAATTCCCAAATCAGTATATTATCAATACTTTAACCAACAAATGCATATAGGGTTCTGGACTATGCATTCAATAATCAATACCCAGAAAAAATAATTAAAGAAAAATTAAATTATCATCACATAAAGTATAATTAGCAAAAAAAAAAACCAAAAAAAAAAGAAAAGAAGACGGGGGTTTTAGTATTATCATTATCAAATTCAACGCAGCAATTTCATAATCAATTGTGACCTATGAATTGCATACAAGCTGTAAAATGAAATTACTACGAGAAATTACCCATTACCTACAGTACATAGTAGACGTATATTCTTCCCTATACAAGTGGTTACATCTTTTGTTCCGTTCTGCAAGAAAACAAATTAAAAAAAAAAACAAAAATTATCAACTTATTAAGAGGAAAAATAGATAATTTTTCACACACACACACACACACATATATATATATATATGTATAAACAAATAGACAGACACCTGAGGGAAAGGAGAGAAAATAGAGAATAAGCGAAATCGTCCAAAGGAATTAAGATGAAAAGAGCGACGGAGTGCCGCCATTTCTGCTCTCTGCAGCCACTTCCTGAGGGATACGAGTTTTTCCCCTTCTTTTTCTCGGTTTTTTGAGTGTCTATTCGGACTTGTTAGTAATTTCCGGTACTTCTGGTTCTGATAGAATATAATATTATTATATAATTTAATCACTTGAAATTCACAAGTTTGCCACCTACTATATATTTAATTGAACACTACCCTTGACCGATACTAATAAATTATATTGAACACTGCCCATTCACCTTAGGGGGTGTTTGGTTTAGCTGATTGACTTAGCTGATAGCTGTTTCAAGTCAATCAGCTAAGAGATGGGTGTTTGGTAAAAAATTTTATCAGCAGCTGGTAGCTGATAGAAGTCCTGAACAGCTGCGGATTGGAAAAGCTCTACGTCGTAGCTTTTTTGAAACCGCTACCTTTAAAATTAAGCCAAAGACCGAATTACCCTTCTCTTTCATTGGAAAAAAATAGAAACTCAAACGTTTGCAACGTTTCTCTGTAATTCTCTTCTCTCACACTTCGCTCAATATCACAATCTTCTTCTTCATCTCATTCATCTTTCTGATCTATAAGGTGTGTAAGCTCCTTCACTGTGCCTCCTACATAGAAAGCTTTCCCGTTTTTCAACTTTCAAGTAAGTTTTCAATTTCTCATCTGCTTCTTTGAATTGAAAACTATAAACCAATAGTTTTGTATTTTCTTATGTTTTCACAATCAAATTTCTTGGTTTAGAATCACAAAAATTAATATAGATGTAGTTGATTGCTTCTGCTTTTCTGCTTTTATTTATTGTTCTATATTGGTGGTGTTCGTATTTGTATTTGATGATGAATCTAAATTGAAGTTCTGCTTGTTGAATTATTGTTTTAGCTTAGTTAGATATTGTGGTTTGATGTTGTAATAGTCATCTTCTTCTTCTTTGGCTTTTTCCTTTGATGTTTCTTCAATTGGCAATAGCTTTATGCTGAAGCACTATATTGCTCTCCAAGTATCAATAGGTTTAGTGCATAATTTAAAAGATTTTGCACTTTCTCTGTATTTAGTATTTGGGTTGAGTTTAATACTTTGAAAACTAGGATATATGCCACGGATTTCATCTGAATTTGGTTGCTGTATTTTGTTGGATAATTCAATGTCCTTGCATTTGTTGGATAGTTTCATCAGAACATCACCCTATAAGTTCATTATTTTTCATTTTGTGCTCTGATATTTTTTAAATAATAAAACCGCAATAGAGTTTGATCAGGTGGTTGTTTTGATCTGGTGGTTGTTTTAAGAAAAATGTTCTTTATATAGTACATGTAACAAATCTTCGAATGCCATAATCCTGTTGTTTTAACTTTTCTCCTTTGTTAGTTGGGCGTGTTGAGCAATGTTGAATATGTTGTGGGTTGAAGAATTTTCTAAACATATAAAACATATTTGGGATAAGTTGAGCATGCACGTTTGCTAAAGTTTTCTTTGTTGTTTCTATTTCTTAAATAATGAGACAGAGAAATTTTTTGCATGTTTTGAATGTTGACTAGTTAAAGTCAACTTTTGTTTTACTTGTTTGTAATTTAGCTTACCTCATATTAAAAATTGCCCTTGAGTTACTCAGATGGAATTCTTCAAGATTATCACTTTTTAGATGCTTGTATTAGATGCTTGTAAAACTTACGAGGACGAGACAAAGCTTTGATTCTCAAATCTTCTGAAAAAAAAAACCTTATTTGTTTACCTTTTCATCCTATTTGAAATAAATGAAAATGAAATTCATGTTATTTGCTAATGAATTTCATATAACAAAATTTATTTATAAATTAGTCTCCATACTTGATGTTATATGTACCAAAATATAAATTCTTTTGCTAATTCTTCTACCAAGCTAGTCTAGTCTCGCTAATTAGGAAATAATTTATAAATTCTATCAATTTTATTTGAATTTGTCTTAATTATAACTAATTTCATAAAATTAAAATTATAGGATCTGAATTAAATTTTTGAGCATATCGAATAAATATAATAGTCTTTGATGAGACATTCCAAACAATTAGATACTAAGTCTGAGACACCAAGGTCTAGATTCAACTTGCTTTGTATATATTTTTTTATGTTGTCTATTATATACTAATTTTTAAATAGAAAATTATATATATATATATTCATAAATGACTTCTGTAAAATTTATAAAATCATTTATACCAAACAAAGCTGGTTGTCTCATTTGTTCTTTGCGGCGTTTCATTTGTAGTCTTTGTAGCATCACATATAATATACATTTCTTTGTCTTTTTCTTCATGCAATGGACCATCGGATACTTGGTGGGAATTTTTGTATTGGGGGCTTCCTGTGATATTTTCTTTCTTCTTTTTCTTCATCTTCTTCTTTAATTCTTCTAATATACTTTTTGAAGTCTTAAATCTCGAGGTTTTCAATGGATGTTGTGCACATCATTTAAGAGTACCGAAGTCTTATTTCCATGCTGCAATTTCTTTATTTTCTGTGAGCCTGATTACTTGTATCTGAGACTTTTCCTCTAAGTCCGATCATAAGTTGTAGATATAGTGACAGATGGTAGTGTAAAGCAACACGTTGCAATTTTATGGAGAAGAATGGCGACTTCTGTTTGCTTAAAAGCATACAAATTGAATAATAAGATGAAAGACTGGTCATGGCAAAGAATATCAGTATATTTTGTTGCTCATTACTTGCATTAAAATTTGATTGATGATAAGTATATTTTTGTTTTGTTTTTAAGCATTGCATTTCAGTTTATTTTTTTGAACAATGCTCAATTAGTCATATCTTATATCTTATTTAAAAATAATTAGGTTGTATGGGTCCAAAAAATAAAAGTACCGGAAGAGTAGTTTGGTCGAGTGAGCAATTTAATGTCTTTGTTGATATTTGTGCTCGAGGCACGACGATTTGAAAGAGAAGTGGTGGAGGATGGGGTGACAAAGGGTGGTTATGGGTAGAAAATGAAATGAAACTAGCTGGCGTTAAATTCACCAAAGAACAATTAAAGCATAAATGGGATTGGATGAAAGATCAATGGAAATTATGGAAAGATCTAAAAGGAAAAGAAACTGGATTGGGATGGGATCCTAGTAAAGGCACAATTGCAGCTTCTGATGAGTGGTGGCATGAAAAAATTAAAGTAAGTTGAAAATAAATAATTATTTATTTGATTTAAAGAAAATCACTTTTATAGTTTAGTGATTTATGATTTATTTTATTTTACAATTGTGTTAGGAAAATCCAAGTTTTGCAAGATTTCGGGAAAGAGGCATTGGACAAGAACTTTATGAGAAATACGAAATCATATTCGATGGAACTGTGGCAACAGGAGAGTTTGCATATACACCTTCCTCTGGAGTCACTCCTAATTATAGTGAACATATAGAGTTAGATAATTATGTTAATTTAATATATAATGAAGAGTTAAAGGAAAATTTTGAAGACTCTCTAGATGAAATGATGAATTCAGGATCGGTGTTGGGAAGCTCATCGAACAAAGTAGCAACTGAAAATGTGTGTCCTGAAAATACCAAAAATTTAAAGAAACATAAAAGAGTTGAGTCATCAATTGAATATGCAACAAAAAAAGAAAAGTTTGGAAAAAAAAAAGGAATCTGGGGCTACAATAGTGTCTAATACAGTGAAAGAGTTACAAGAAAGTATGAAAGAGAGTATGGAAAAGAAAACCACATTGATGCAAAACTTGTTAGGGGATCGTCCTGGTTGTTCTATTGAAGAGATCATGAAAGATGTCTTATTTTTGCCACTAATAGAAGAAGCAAGTGAACTTCATTTCTTCTCTACACTTTTGCTCGACAACAAATCAAAAAGAGAGATGTATCTGTTAGAAAATCGAGAAGAATCTGCAACCCTTGCCGCAGCGGAAAAGAAAAAATTTCTTTCGATTTACTCACAGGATCCATGTGATCCATTCAGTTCGATAAAAGAGATTCGAAACTAACCTTTTTGCGTAGCTTCAAAACGATTAACAGATGCTGCCTTCTGAAGACGAACACCCTCTAACGAAGTCCACACAAACGTACGCCGTTCTGAGTGCTAGCTCACCAACAGCAGTGGCTGAACTTTTTGCAAAAACGAAACTAGGGTTTTTTGGTTTTTCCTCTTCTTCCGTTTTCTTTCAAAACGAATAATAATGATATCATCAAGGCCTCCAGTCCTTTTAAAACCCTAACTGTCCATATCCTATATGGACCCACGTCTTTAATTATTATTATCTAATAATTATTATTATAACAATATTATTATTAATATCTAATAATAATAATACCAACAACAATAATAAAAATTTAATTATTATTATTTTAAGTACAGCCTACGTTCTATGTGTGTGACCCGATAGGCTCATATTAATTGGTAGTGTATTTCAATCTCTATTGAAATGCACAAATCATAATTGGCCTCTAGCAAGACATTACGACTACCCAATTAATCATGAGAATCATCATAAATGAAAACCTGAAATAGTACATGCATTAATCCCTTTATCACACGATATCTAGTTTGAACATAAGTCATAGTAAATGTCATACTTATATTGTCCAAACTTATGATTACTCGATCTCCAAGTTAACTGATAAACAAATAAGATTGATCTTATATCAACTTATTTGAGCACGGCCATGCATTTCTCAGTTACACTTATCGAGGGGCCCAGAAAATATCTCTCTCATAGAGAGGGACAAATTCCATCTTGATTGTTCATTTTCCTCTACATAATTTATACCATGTTCAAGCATAACCTTTATAATTATCTAGTTACAGATAACATTTGATCATGTCAAAACATAATATTCCTTATGTTGGAAACTATGACAATCTCAAGTCAAAGGATTAAATGAAAACTATTATGATATACACTTATGACATTAAACCATGAAGTGATATCTATGTGGGTCTATCCAATACACTGTTCTCTAACATGTATCCATAATATTGATTTGTATCTTCATACCTATAATCATCTTATGATTATCAAATCAATATTACACTAGTTATATTTATTATTATCTCCATAACAATAATAAACCAGGGATATAATCATTATTATATATAACATGCAAACATAACAATGATAATAAAAACTTCTTTATTAATAACAAAATGAATAACATTAAGGTCCAAATCAATGGCCTAGGGCATATACACTAACAGTATCATACTTTTCAAGATACAGAAACCAAACAAAAATGGCTAGGATTTCATTACAACTTATGGAAGCAAGGCTTATGGAAACCACAGTAGATGATTTGGCAAAAATATTTGAATCTTATTTTTATTGTTCTTTTTAGTTTAGTTGGATTTTATAGTTTTTTTTTATTGTTATTTGAATTGTTATCTATCTTTTAACTTTTATATTTTTAAAGATGAACTATTGGGTATGAACTTCTATTTTTTTTTTTTTGAAAGAGATGAACTTCTATTTTATTATCTTGAAATAAACTATATGAGTAGCCTTTTAATATAGAAGTTTTTTATAGATATGGATATTATGCAACGTATATTTCTTGATGATGATGACGATGAAGATGAAGGCTTGAAAGTTACATTAGCTTCTGTTCAAATGGCATGTGAATATTATGTGAAGCATATTTATAAAGAACCATGCATGGATTCTTTTCAAACAGGAATTATGTGGTTGTTGGAAGTGATGAGAGGAAATGAAAAAAGATGCATAAATTCTTTTAGAATAGACAAAGACACTTTCATAAATCTTTGTTGGGACTTGGAAAGAAATTACAGATTAAATCCGTCAAAAAGAATGTCGGTTTTGGAAAAAGTTGGTATGTTTCTTTATACTCTTGCTGTGGGTGCTTCAAATAGATGGGTTCAAGAGAGATTTCAACATTCAGGTGAGACGGTAAGTAGAAATTTTCATGAAGTATTGAAGGTGCTTATGAGATTTTCAATTGATATGATAAAGCCTAAGGACTCAACTTTCAATACTATTCCTCCAGAAATACTAAAAGATGATCGATATATGCCTCATTTTAAGGTATTCTAAAGTTATATTATATTACATTTTTAGATATAATAATAATTTAATACTTTTTTTGGTTAAAATAGGATTGTATTGGGGCAATTGATGGCACTCATGTACCTGCTTGTATAAATGAGGAAAATCAAGTTCGATTTATTGGTCGAAAAGGTGTTCCTACACAAAATATTATGGCTGTTTGTAGCTTTGATCTGCAATTTACATTTGTATTGGCTGGATGGGAAGGTACAGCTCATGATGGAAGACTTTTTCAATATGCTGTACATAAAGAAAGCCTGAATTTTCCGAAACCCCCTCCTGGTAATTAGATCAAATATCAATTATGAAAACTTTCAACTAAATAATTGTACATGTAACACACCTTACAATTGTATCATGCTATTATTAAAATATTTTTATCATCATATACAGGAAAATATTATTTAGTCGATGCTGGATATCAACAAACCGAAGGATATCTTGGACCTTATAAAGGAACAAGGTATCATTTACCATATTTTCGACGCGGCGGTCAGCCAAAAGGCATGAAAGAGACTTTTAATCGTTGGCATTCGTCCCTCAGAAGTTGTATTGAAAGAACTTTTGGAGTATGGAAGGAAAGATGGAAAATATTACGATTGATGCCTGCATATCCATTTCATGTCCAAAGAGACATCGTAATTGTATCTATGGCACTGCATAATTACATTCGAAGAAAAGCCTCCGCCGATCCAGCATTTGATCAATTTGATAAAAATCCAAATTTTGTGCCACTTGATGCATTTAATAATGCAGAAGACGTTCAACCAGAGGAAACTGCACCAGAAATTGCAACTGTTCAGATGAATGTCTTACGAGATCAAATTGCACATAGTTTAATGGAAAAAAAATAGTCAATTTTAGATGATGAATATTTATTTTGAAATGTGGAATAATTTTAAGTATAAACATTATATTTAATTTATTTGGTTTTATTTTTATATTTTTTAAATTTATTATAAATATATTTTTATTCCAATTTTTAAATTTGAGTTTATTTAAAATTATACCCTTAATGGTCATTTTACACAATAACAGCAACAGCTTACTATATTATTACCAAACACCTATTATTCATCAGCTAACAGCTATCCGCAACAGCTACCAGCTATCAGCTATCCGCAAAAACTATCAGCTGCCTGAAACAGCTAAACCAAACAGGCTCTTAATAATCTTAACTAAATTTTATTAAATAAAAATATTTCTTTCAATTTTTTTTAAAAAAATACATAAATAATATGTTCTCTCTCTTAGGCTCTCTATTTCTCTTTGTCCTCTACTGTATTTTTTTCTTTCTCTTTTATTTTTCGATCTCTTCTTTATCTTTCTCTTATTTGATCACTTATCTCTTTTTCTCTTTGCCGATCTCATTTCTATTTTTTATTGTGCTGATATTTTTTTATATCTTTGTGACTCCATTTGTTGGCAACTGATTTACTTTGTCTCACCCAAGTAAAAAGGTAAATCGAGTTAGTTCTTGTTTTTCTTGAAAAAAAATATAAGAGCTAACATTCAGGGGTTGGGTTTTTAAAAAGACGTTGGCTTATACTTGAACAATAATATATTCATTTTTTATTTTTTAAAATGATATTATGACATATCTTTATCTTCATCCTTCCTTCATTCCTCATTTATTTCCGTTATTTGTATATATGAGTTATTTTGTTGTGGATATGAATTTGATATAAATTGCTATTAGTTTGATATTAGTTAGTATAATTGAAATGAGTATATTTTTAGTATGATATGAGTATATTTTCATCAATATGAGTTTGATATGAGGTAGTGCTATTGATATGAGTAGATATGATTTTCATCAATATGAGTTGGTACTAGTTTTATATGAGTTTGAAAATGAGTCAGTATTATTAATATGATTTTGATATGAGTTAGTGTTATTGATATGAGATTGAAATAAGTATATTTTTATTGATATGAGTTGGTATGGGTTAGTATGAGTTTTGATATGAGTTATTATGACTTAGTATAATTGGTATGAGATTGATATGAGTTCGGTATGAGTTGGTATGAGTTTGATATAGGGTTAGTATGAGTTGATATGAGTTTAAAATTAGTTGGTATAAGTTGATATGAGTTAGTGTGAGTTGGTATGAGTTTGATATGAGTTTGTATTACTGTTATGAGTTTGAAATATTATTGATATGAGTTAGTGTAATTGGTATGAGTTTGATATGAGTTTGGTATGAGTTGGTATGAGTTTGATATGAACTAGTATAAGTTGGTATGATTTTGGTATGAGTTGGTATTAATTTAATATGAGTTAGTATGAGTTGATACGAGTCTGATATTAGTTTGCATTATTGATATGAGTTTGATATGAAAAATACTACTATAAAAGAGCTAAAGTCTACATAATAAATGATTTAACTAAACTTTTTGGTGGATTTTGCATTAGTATTCTCGGTGCAAAAAAATATCTAGAATGTGTTGGGCTGGATAGGTAGATGCGGTCTCATATGCATAGAAAGAGGTATAACATCATGATGTCTAACATATCTGAATTAGTCAATGCAGTGCTTATAAAGGCAAGAGAGCTTCCTATAACTGCTTTTATTAATAAAGTCAGAAAGATGTGTCAAAGAAGGTTTTATGAAAGTCGAAACAAGGTAGAACAGTCTACGGATAAAATGTCAACGAATGTAGAAAAAAAATTGAGTAATAGAATGATGAAAGCACAAAAAATAAATGTAAGTTCTTTATTGTCATGTCATGTCATTATTTATATCTCGCAGATGGAGCATACTAGCAACAACAAATACGACATTAAGGACGTAGTTAAAAATTATGTTGTTAATATGTATAAGAGGTTTTGTTGTTGTATGAAGTTTCAGTTAATGTGTGCATGCTCTTATGGTTATTAGAAATAGCAACTATGACACTTATGAGTTGTGTTCCCCATATTACTCGCTTGAGTATTGGTTTCAAACATACAAAGAAGTCAAAAACTCAATTTCTTATATCAGTAATTGGTCTATCCCAGATCACATTCATAACATCACTCTTTTACTACCAGATGTGCCACGTCAATTGGGAGGAAGAAAAAACACAGAATTCCTTCACTAGGTGAGGATAAAACTCATCCGAGGTGTAGCTAATGTCATGAGCATGGTCACAATAGATCTACTTGCCAAAATCCCATTCGTTTGCACTGTTCTTCAGGAGCTTCGACGGTTAACAAATAGAAACAATATTCATATCAACATGCAAGAATTATTTGTTCAATAAATTTATTATTTGTAATGTTAATTTGTTGCAAAATGTTCCAAACTTTAGTAGAAGTTGATTAATAATTACAAATTGAGATTGTTATGGAAAAAAACTAATAAATTTTATTTATTATGTTATTGATGCGAGTGTATTTATATTGATATGAGTTAGTATGAGTTTGGTATGAGTTTATTTATATTGAT
The DNA here is from genome assembly GCA_947685225.1 of Garcia nutans. Lineage (NCBI taxonomy): Eukaryota > Viridiplantae > Streptophyta > Magnoliopsida > Malpighiales > Euphorbiaceae > Garcia > Garcia nutans. The sequence continues at coordinate 3,798,987 of CANTUV010000024.1, read as the reverse complement.
ATGAGTTAGTATGAGTTTGGTATGAGTTTATTTATATTGATATGAGTTAGTATGAGTTTGAAATGAGTGTATTTATAATGATATGAGTTAGTATGAGTTTGACATGAGTATATTTATATTGATATTAGTTAGTATGAGTTTGGTATGAGTTTATTTATATTGATATGAGTTAGTATAAGTTTGGTATGAGTTTATTTATATTGATATGAGTTAGTATGAGTTTAGTATGAGTGTATTTATATTTATATGAGTTATTATGAGTTTGGTATAAGTGTATTTTTATTTATATGAGTTCTTATGAGAATGGCATGAGTGTATTTTTATTGACATGAATTAGTATGAGTTTGGTATGAGTTTATTTATATTGATATGAGTTAGTATGAATTTAGTTTATTTATATTGATATGAGTTAGTATGAGTTTGGTATGAGTGTATTTTTATTGATATGAATTATTATAATTTTGGTATAAGTGTATTTATATTAATATGAGTTAGTATGAGTTTGGCATGAGTGTATTTTTATTGATATGAGTTAGAATGAGTTTGGTATGAGTGTAATATTATTGATATGAGTTAGTATAAGTTTATTTTTATTGATAGCAAACTCATACTAAAGTCAACAAAATTTTGAACATCCTGTGTCAACAAACTTTGGAACATCCTGTATCAACATACTTCCACAACTCATGCCAAACTCATATTAAAATAAGCATCCTGCATTAATTCAAAGCAACATTCAACATCCGACATCAAATAATAAAATCTCATATCAATAAATAATTGCTTATTTTTTATTACGAACAAAATAATTGAGAATAATTTTTTTCATATATACAATTTAAACTATTCACAGTATTAGTACAAAATATCAAAATGTTATTCGCTATAATAAGAGTTATTATTCTTGTTTGTAGTATGCACCCATAAATGAACTGTCATATTGTACCTAAATATTTTCATGTTTCGCTGATTACAGTCCCATAGGTTGAGGTTGACCATCATTAAAAACTCAATAAATTTGGCAACAAACATTCATAATCTTCACTATTATAGTATATTAACATTAGCAACTTTGAAAAACAAATAACTATCATTACATAATGACTGAGAATGGATAATTTTTTATAGCTTACCCATCTTGGCGCGAACAAACATTATTCTCATAATTTATTGTCATATTCGTACTCTTTTTATTCTCCAATTCGCTCCTATAGTTGAAAATTTTAATATCATTCAAAGCATTGGGCAACATCTCCGCAATTGGCTTAACACATTTTGTTTTATCACTTCTGCGGGTGTCAGCATACAACGAATCATATATCTTTATTGACCACTCAGGTAGATTTATTTCTATTATAAACCAGTGGTATCCAGTTTGGTTTACTGGTAGATAAATGATGTCAACATCCTTGACATGTTTACAATACTTGTGCTTGCCCTCAAGAAAATATGTCACATAAATGGGAGTCCTCTGGTTTTTCTTTTTTAACTCTTCATGATATGACATAAAAATTTAATTGACATAGCAAGACCCACATGTCTTTCTTTGGTAAAAAAAGTCTGAATTATATTTATATTTTGTCGCACATAATATAATATGATGTTAATTTCAAACTCATATCAAACTCATACCAATTATACTAACTAATAACAACTCATATCAAAATTCATACTAATCCATACCAACTCATATCAAGCTCATATCAATAATACAAACTCATTTTAATAATACAAACGCATACTAACTCATATCAACTCATATCAACTCTTACCAAACTCATACCAACTAATTTCAAACTCATATCAACTCATACTAACTCATATCAACTCATACCAAACTCATATCAAACTCATACCAATTAAACTAACTCATAACAACTTATATCAAAACTCATACTAACACATACCAACTCATATCAATAATACAAACTCATATCAAACTTATACCAACTCATACTAACTCATATCAAACTGATACCAACTCATACCAAAATCATACAAACTTATTATCACCTCATACTAACTCTTACCAAACTCATACCAACTAATTTCAAACTCATATCAAACTCATACCAATTAAACTAACTCATAATAACTCATATTAAAACTCATACTAACTTATGGCAACTCATATCAAACTCATATCAATAAAACAAACTCATACTAACTCATATCAAACTTATGCCAACTCATACCAAGCTCATAACGACTAATTTCAAACTGATATAAACTCATACTAACTCATATCAAACTCATACCAACTCATACCAACTCATACCCAATTCATATCAAACTTATACCAATTATACTAACTCATATCAATAATATTTCAAACTCATAAAAGTAATACAAACTCATATCAAACTCAAATCAATAATACAAACTCATATCAAACTCATACCAACTCATATCAACTCATACCAACTAATTTCAAACTCATATCAACTCATACCAATTATACTAACTCATAACAACTCATATCAAAACTCATACCAACACATACAAAACTCATACTAATTCATACAAACTAATTTCATATCCATATCAATAATACAAACTCATTATAAACTGATACCAACTCATACCAAGCTCATACCAACTAATTTCAAACTTATATCAACTCATACTAACTCATATAAAACCCATATCAACTCATATCAAAGTCATACCAATTATACTAACTTATAACAACTCATATCAAAACTCATACTAAACCATACCAAGTCATATCAAACTTATATCAATAATACAAACTCATAAAAAATCATATGTATCTCATATCAACTCATTTCTATAATATTTCACTCTCATTTCAATAATATAAACTCATATTAAACTCATATCAATAATACAAACTCATACCAAATCTTACTAATGCATATCAAACTCATATTAACTCATACTAACTCATACCAAACACATACCAACTAATTTTAAACTCATATCAACCCATACTAATTCATATCAAACTCATACCAACTCATACTAACTCAAATCAAACTGATATCAACACATACCAACCCATACCAAACTCATATCAACTAATTTCAAACTTATATCAACTCATACCAATTCATATCAAACTCATACTAATTCATAATAACTCATATCAAACTCATATCAAGCTCATACCAACTAATTTCAAATTGATATAAACTCATACTAACTCATACCAAATTCATATCAAACTCATACCAATTATACTAACTCAGAACAACTCATATCAAAACTCATACTAAACTGTACCAAGTCATATCAAACTCATATCAATAATACATACTCATAAAAAATCATATCTATAACTCATTTCAAACTTATATTTATAATATTTCAATCTCATTTCAGTAATATAAACTCATATTAAACTCATATAAATAATATAAACTCATATCAAACTCATATCTACTCATACCAACTAATTTTAAACTCATATCAACTCATACTAATGCATATCAAACTCATACCAAACTCATATAAAACTCATACGAATTATACAAACTTTTAACAACTTATATCAAAATTCATACTAACCCATACCAACTCATATCAAACTCCTATTAATAATACAAACTTATATCAAACTCATTTCAATAATATAAACTCAAATTAACTCATATCAACTCACATCAACTCATACCAAATCATACCAAACTCATACCAACTAATTTCAAACTCATATCAACTCATACTAACTCATATCAAACTCATACTAATTAAACTAACTCATAACGACTCATATTAAAACTCATACTAACCCATACCAATTCATATCAATAATACAAACTCATATCAAACTCATACTAACTCATATCAAACTAATACCAACTCATAGCAACTCATACTAAAATCATACCAACTAATTTCAAACTCATATCAACTCATACAAACTCATATCAGACTCATACCAAATCATACTAACTTATATCAAACTGATACCAACTGAAACCAAAATCATACCAACTAATTTCAAACTTATATCAACTCATACTAACTCATATCAAACTCATACCAATTCATACCATACTCATATCAAACTCATACTAATTATACTAACTCATAAAAACTCATATCAAAATTCATACTAACCCATACCAACTCATATCAATAATGCAAGCTCATATCAAACTCATTTCAATAATATGAACTCATATCAAATTCATACCAACTCATACTAACTCATATCAACTCATACCAACTCTTACCAAACTCATACCAATAAATTTCTAACTCATACCAACACATATCAAACTCATATCAACACATACCAAACTCATATCAAACTCATACCAATTAAACTAACTTATAACAACTCATATCAAAACTCATACTAACCCATATCAAAACTCATACTAACTCATATTAAACTCATATCAATAATACAAACTCATACGATATCATATCATGCATAGTTTGTTCTTCCATCTAAAGTGTTTATATTACCACAACAGTAAAGCGAAAATCACAAATTAAAATCATAAATTTCACCAAAAACCAAATATTCTACAAACAAATTTCCATTCTTGCAATCAAAATAAGCACAACGAGTTAGAAGAGAGAGACCGAGGGAGATACATGATCAATACCTTTAGATCACAGTGAGAAACAATGAAGAAATAGCTGCTACTATAGAGAGAAGATAGCAGCTTTGACCTTAAAACGCTAAAATTGAAAGAGTTAGAAGAGATAGATCGAGAGAAAAATATGATAAATACCTTTAGATTGCACTAAGACACAGTAAAGAAATAACGGCTACAGTAGAGAGAAGATAACAATTTTGACCTTAAAACGCTAAAATGGAAAGAAATAGAGAGAAGAAACAGTCGAAAATGCTTGGCGGCGAGTGTTTCTTGCTTCGACAGAGAACGGGAAGGAGAATATGAAATTTGAAAATGGGGAGAGAAAAATATTGCTCCTTAAAATATGAGCGAGCTTTTAAATTCTGAAGGATATTCTATGTAGAAGAGTCTAATTAAGAATACAAGGGTCTAAAATTTACTAATATTTTATTAGAGGACATTTATCTGACAAACTTCTACACTTTTATATGAAAAATCATAATTTTTATCTCAACATATTAGGAATTTTTCGTCATTAGATCATTTAATTTAATTTCATTAGTTATAAAAATTATAAATTATTTTCTTATATTAAAAAATTTTGAAAAATCGTGTCTAGCTCCACAATATGATAATAAATAATCCATTTTTCCGTTGAAATTTGAAAATATTATTTTTGCCATTTTCATGGATATTAAGATAATTATAAAAAGAGAATATTACACTATATACAGTAATCGATTTTGTTTTTTAAAATTACATTGTCAATGCACTTTTTATTTTTGTAATTTTTTATTTTCATTTTTTGGATTTTATTTTATTTATATTTTTATTTAATTTTTTTATGTCATATTTTTAATATACACAAAAAAATAAATATATACACCACATATATAAAATATACACTCGACAATATAAACTACATCTGCAACATATCTATAATAAATTTACAATACATTTACATAATGATTTTAATAATTTGTTTAATTTTAATTTTTTTATTATAACAATATCTACACAACATTCACATAATATTCACATAACATCAATAATTTTTATATAAAATAACACAACTTAAATAATAAAAATATAATATATGCACTACAACACATCTGCAACGCATCTATTATATATCTATATAATGAAATTGTGTATATCTTTTTTTATTATTTTTAAGTGTATAATATGTATAATTTTTTAAAAATAAATTTAATAATTTTTATTAATATTTTTTGTATATTTTACTTTTTTATTTTTTTGTGAGTGTTATTTATTTTTTATAATTAAATTTTAAATTTTTCTTTATAAAAAATTATGATTTTTATATGATGAAAAATAATTTAAAATATAATTTTTTATTATTTTGTTAGAATATTTATATTTAATAGTGAAAAGATAAGATAAGAGAGCATTGATTGAGATGGTTTGGCAATGTGAAATGTAAACCTAAGGATACACCGGTCAAAAAAATTGAACTAGTTAAAGCATAAATGCTTAAGAGATACAGTGATAGCCCTAAATTAACTTAGACAACAATAATACAAAATGATCTTACTGTTTTAAATTTATCAGAAGAGGCAGCCCTAAATCGAATAGAGTAAAAAATAAGAATCTATATAGCCGACCCCAATTAACTTAGGATTAAGATTTTATTATTGTTATTGTTGTTGTTGTATTTGTATTTAATAGTGAAGTTTGAAAAAAAAATAAAAATTGAAGTAAAATATTAATTGTAGTGAGAAAAGAGATACTTTCGAAAAAAAGTTATTTTAGTAAAAAAGGATGTATTTTTAAATTTTTCTCCAACGTTTTATAAAAGTGTAAGTATTTTTTTAGCTTTTTTAGTATTTTTGAAATAATTTTTTTTGCAGTTATGTAAATGTCCCTTATAAAAAACGCTATTAAGGTTGAAATCCTCTATTAGATAGATTTTAAATAAAGGAAATATTGCTTTCCAATCTTGAATCTCTTTTACTTTGTGCTTTTGCCCTTCCCTTCCCTTCTTGCTAGTTACTATTAATGAGATTTTATTTTTGAGAGTTTTTTCAAGATGATAATATTTATTTGGTAAAATATATAAGTGACCTCCTAAATTTTACTTGTTTAGTCAATTTATCCTTTGAATTTTCAATTTAATCATATAACGCTCTAAACTCACATTTTTTTTAACTTATAAACATAAATTTGCTTAGTCATTAAATCTCTAAGTTTCCTTTCTGGTTTTCTCTCTCTCTCTTTTTTTTAAATATTTTTGTACCATTTTGAAATTTTTATTGTTTGTTTGATGTTTTTTGGATTTTTTCTTTTCAAAATGAAATTGATTTATTATTTTTCAATAAATATTATTTGAAGGAAATATATCTTAGAAATTATATTTTAGGGATTAGATTTTAGAGATTTAGAGAGAATATATATATTTATAAATATATATATATATATAATTCAACGTGACTCATAGCGTAACTTGGTGTAACTCAGTGAGTTTGTGTTTATAAATTAAGAAAAACGTAAGTAAAGAAACTATATTTATATAGTTAAATTGAAAATTTAAGAAATAAATAACTAAATGAGTAAAGTTCTGTGGGCTAAATATGTATTTGACATTTTTATTTTTTATTTTTAACCATGCAAGAAAAAAATCAAACATAGATATATCAGCTATTTACCATTAGACCATACCTTTGCGTGTAGCCTAGGTACTATTTTAGTCTGACTTGTAAAATTCTCCTCTCTATATTTCGTCTACAATTTATTTTAATTTCTTAATATATGTGATATTTACAATAACATTATCAAAAGAAATTATAAAACATTTTATATTAAATTATACTCTTCTAAAATACATTTTATCATGCTATAAAATATTATCCATAAACATAATGACATGTAACACCATATAAAATCACTCCAAATGTCACTACAAATGGAAAGATGAAATGAAAATTTGAAAAAAAAAATTACAAATCTTTTTTTTTCATAAAATTTGCATAAAGTGTGTGTTCATATTGTACGTTGACCACGTTAACAAGCATGATTTAGAGCTTTTTGAAATCAATTAGTGAGTCTTAATTTCTCATCAAAATTAAAAGTTAATTCTTTAATGCAAATGTACCTCCCTAGCTCCTTCTTGACTGCCTTTTTGTCAGAGTGAAAAAAGCCTTATTGTTGAGGTTTGGATGATGAGGTTGTTTGCGTAAATCTTGTTATTTATGTTTTGCTTCTATTTACATCTGCTTGAATAGGTTCTTGTCAAGATGTCTCATCAACATCTCATAGCTGCCTTCTTCTTACCATTTGAATATGGTGCAACAGTTGTAATAGGCTCTCGTTGTGCCATCCATATTTTGATGTTTATTGAAATGCAAAAGAGTGATATTAGATTTCAATTTTGCTGATTTATTATCTTAGCTCAGATTCATTGCTTGTTAGCCAAAAATCATTTCTTCTTCATTCAACATATTGGTATGCTCGCTTTCTTGTGTTAGAATATTATTTATTGTGTGATTTGATTCTCATCATCACTTTTATTGTTGAATGCATGACTCAAAATTGCTATTTGAATATATATGAAGATAAAGTAATAAAAATGAATATAATAAAAGGATAAATTTGAGATTAAGTTAAATAAAGCTTGATGAAAAAAATGGATAATAATGAAAAAAATGGAGAGTTTGAATTGAATGCTTGCTATTGATGATAGAATAGAAAAATGAAAAGTTTGATGAAATCAAGATTGAGAGATCTTGGAGAGCTTGTGAATTGAGAAAATTTGAAAAATTGAAAGAGATGATTGAGTCATGTGAGAAGAGTAAAACAAAATGGGCTATTTATAGAATTTGTATTTTTTTTCTACAATTTACCATCTTTTTTTATCAATAGGAGGTAAAATTGAAAAACAATATATATATATATATATATTAAATAAAAAAGATAAAAACTGTCATTGACACAAGTGAAAGACTGAAAGTAATATGAGGCCGAATAATTACTTGCATGTGCATGCACTATAAAATTAATAAGTTTTGGAAAAAAAATTTTGAGGACAAGTATTTTTTTATGGTCCCCTAATCATTTGTTTTTATATTTTAGAGGATAAAAATATTTATTATTCCATATGTATTCCTTTTAGAGTAGGAGACAACTTTTAATAAAAATTTAAAAATAATAAAATAATTAGTATTGGGAATCAATATATTTATTATCCCTAATATAATTTTCTATTTACAATAGGAGACAAATTTTAGTAGAATTAAAAAAAACTCTCTCACTATAAAAGCTATTTAAAAACAACTAAGTTGTCAAACTTTCTCTTCGTTTATAATTTTTCAAGGATTTATTTTCTAATATTTATAAAGGTTTGGATAGCTTGTAATTTATGACAATCTAATTACGAGATTCTCAAAGAATATAAAGATTGTTCAAGAATTAATTGATAAGATTTTTTACCAAATAATTTTAATAATTATGAATAATATATTTTTAAATTACATGTTAAATTTGATTATTGCTCTTAAAAGGATTAATATGTCAATTGTCCCCTAAACTTGGCAGCTTTTATCATTTTGCCCAATTAACTATTTTGTCCCTTAAATTTGTCTTTTTCATATTCATTTAACTCTTGATTTAATATAACCACATAATTATTGGCACATTTTATAGATCACTCTCACATCATGGACACATAAATGCCATGGAGGAAAAGAATTAACATGTCATTTAAAAAGCTGACAAAATTAATTAGAAAATTGAATTTTCTAAATCCCCAGTTTTTCTCAAGATAAATTTTCCCTAAATTTGATTTTTCTCCAAATTGAATTAAAGTTCTAAAATTGATTCTCTCAAATTGAATACCATCACCATGATGCTTTCTCTTTGTGTTTCTCTCATGAACATGTGTATACCATTCTGGAAAAAAACTTCAACACGTCATTTTAAAAGGGAAAAACTAATGAAAATTAAATTTAAAAATCAATTTTCAATTTTCCCCAAATTTGATTTTCCCCAAATTTGATGAATCGAAGCCTTAAATTCATTTTGCTATTACAAAACTAAGACCCGAGTCCAAAGTTACCGCTTATTTTGATTCCTACATTTTGGTACTGCTATTGGAAAGTGTTAAAAAAATTTGGAGAATTGTTATAGTTAGTACTTAATCAGATTTGGTTGGGTTGAAATATATCATAAACCCGACTGAATCGACCAGTACTCACTCCTAATTTGAGGAACCAACACTAGGTATTACTGTGTGAGGCAACAAATCCCAATGTTGTGTTATTTTTTTATGGAATCACCTAAATTTAAGAATGCATCAGTACATCTTTGAGGTTGCGATGGCAAAGGAATTTTTTTTAAGCTTAAAAACCCAATTGTTGGAGGCCGATGACAATGACATATTTTGTAATTTATATGAATGACCTAATCATAATTTTAAACCAATGGCATTATCAAAAATTTAATCAATAGCATTGTCATAACTATATCAATTATGATAGTATGATAAAAAGAAACAATTAACTTTTGATTGTTTATTTAATTAATTTTAGTAACTACTTAATTTAGTTAAAATTTAAAGTTTTTATAAAAATAGATTAGTTTTCTGAGTATTAATTGAAACTTTTTTTATTAATTGGATTAGTAAAATCTTAATTAACTTTTAATTACCTTGATTTATATAATTAAATTTGAAAATTAATTATTTTAATTAAAATTTAAGTTTATGCATGAATAAATTATAATATACTTATGGTTAATTTTCTAATTATTAGTTGAAAAGAATTTCTTAACTAGATTAGAAAAATTTTAATTAATTTTTTAATTAATTAATTAATTTAAATGATTTTAAAAATTAATTATTCTAGTAAAAAATTGTCAGTTTTAGTAAAACTATACCATGTTAAGTGCATTTGTGGAATTACTGATAAAGTAATGTCGATGATAGTTGAATTGTTGCATGACGCATTCCAACACGCAAAGATCCCTATAACATTTTATAAGGCTAAGAAAATCATAATTAAACTTGACCTTAATTATAACAAAATACATGCATGTCCAAATGATTGCATGCTATGACAAAATACATACATGTCTAAATGATTGCATATTGTATCGAGGATCGGATAAAAAAAAAAACAATCTTGCGGCACATCTAGATGGAAATTAAAGACAAAGGAAAATTCAAAATTTATGCCTATAAGTGTGAATAAATGAAAAAAACAACCTAAAAAGGTTCTTCGTTATTTTCCATTAATACCATGATAACAACGCTTGTTCATGTCTTTCAAAACTGCTACAAATATAATTGTGAACCCCATAATTTTGTACCTAATTCAAAAAATTAGAAAACCAAAATTAGAAAATTATTAGGAAAAAGAAAAAAGAGCTCGGTCGTGCCCTGCCACTGCATGCGCAGTCCAATGCCCCTGTCCGACTTATATAAATAGGGGACCCCCCTCTTGTTAAGGGGCGCGTATTTCTGATGTTGAGACTCAGCCGAATTGCTTTTTGACTAAAAATTAATTAAAACATTTATTCTTTCATTCCATTGTAATAGATTTTCATTGTTATAATTATTTTAATTCCCTTAATTGCCTAAGCAAGTGGAGTTATGATTGCAAAGGGCTTGAATTAACCAATTTTAGTTAATCAATTACCGAATGGAATTAGATATAGTGAAGAAAATAATACCTTGGGCGATCGTTTCCTTTTGATGAAAGGTTAAAGAATAGTAAACCTGATCTCATGAGCTTGAGCTTAAGCCACACCGGTTTAGCCCATCACAAAATCAAAAGTTGTAATAGACCAGTTATGTAACATCCTAAAATTTTTGAAAATTTTTAATTTTTGAAAAATTTGATAAAATAAATTATAATTTAAAAGGATAAATTAAATTAATGGTTTTAAATGAAAAATGAAGGGATTTTAAATGAAAAAGTGGAATATATATGTGACATATATGCAAAATATACATAACATATATAAAAGTCAACATTTTTAAAAGAAAAGGGTATTTTGGTAATTAAATCTTATAAATTCAAAATTAATAAAATAATTCAAAAATAAATTATTTTTGAATGGAAGAGGGAAATTAGGACTTTTAATTTATTAAAAAAATAATTAAATAATTAAATTATTTTAACATATATATATATATATATATATATATATGGTAAAAAAAAGATGAAAGGAAAAGAAATATTAAAGTCTTCTTCTTCTTCTTCTTCTTCTTCTTCTCTTTCCTTTGGCCGAAATTCCATGGGAGCTAGATCAAGGATTCTACTTCTTTCATACTTCATAAATTGAAGAAATTAACAAGTTGCAAGTGGATTTTTGGTGATCTCCACCAAAATTAGTAAGTTTCCATCTTTTTTTTTTTTAATTCCTTGGAAATTTGGATTATGTGAGTTTTGAGATTTTGATGTAGTATGTTATAATTGTTGGAATTGGTGTGTATGATGTTATTTTGGGTAGTTAACAATGATTCTAAGGTTAGATTGAAGAGATGATGGAGTTTGGTTAAAGAATGGTGAAGAGAGAGAATTTAGGGTTATGGATTTTTTGGGGTTTTGAAAACATGAACTATAATTGTGCAAATTGGTTATAAAATGAGTTGTTTTGATTCATAAACAAGTATTTTAAAGTAAAATATTGGATTTGGTGGTGTTGGGTTGGAGTTTGAGAATGGAAGTGGAGATTTAGGGTTTTGGAAAAGTGATTTTTCAAAGTGGTTGAATTGTGTGATTTTATTTGTTTAAGCATGTTGTTTAGTGTTAAAAGTGATGAATATAAGCTTGGAATGAGTAATGGATTGTGTTGGAATGGCAAACCTTCAATGGGGGGGAAGGTTATGCCATTTTTGAGATTTTGTGTATAAGAGTGTATTTTTATAATGTAAATGATTTAAATGTATTAAAATATGTTTTTAATAATATAAATAAACTTAAAACACTAATTTAATTGTAGTAGAATGGAATTCCAATGTTAAAGTAAGGAAAGGCTAAATTTTTGAAAATTTGTAGGAGTGATGTGTAATTATAGTTTAATGTTGGAAATGCCATTAAATGTGATACTAAATGATTATTTGCTATCACATTTGGTTTAGGCATTGAGGGAGGTTGATTTGCTTCATCCAAGTGGTGAACGGCAAGTTAGAAAGATTGGATTGAAGGTTGTTTTTAGTTTGCTTTGGGTTGCTAGTGGAGGTATGTACAAACTTTGAATATAATGTTTATATTTGCATAACATTTGGACTTAACACATTTTGGTTGGAAAATGTGTTAAGTTACTCGGTTCATTGATTGTGTATGAATGATATGCTATGACATTTGTAATGTCATATATGTGTTAAATGCATTGTGAAAAGCTATTGATAATGGATAATTTGTGTAACATGTGAAATATGCATATTATGTGAAAATACCCAAAGTAATTGGGTAATGTGTTGTGAATGCAAAAAAATGAGATATGTGTAATAATGAAATGAATTGATATTGATAAAAATGAGAAAAGTGAGAAAAGTGAGAAAGATGTGAAAAATGAGAAAAGTGAGAAAAAATGTGAAAATAAGGCAATGTGCCTAGATTGAATATGTAAAAATGAGAAAGAGATTAATAATGAGAAATATGAATAAATTGCGTGCCTAGTATGTTATTCAATTTTTAGAGTTCTGGGTTTGGCGGCATGCCTATGATTGCCTACGGGCTACACGCTGGAATGATAAAAAGACTGGGTCGTAAGCCAGGCCAACTGATAAATATGATGTTTTTAGGGTGAAAAGACTGGGTCGTAAGCCTCAAAAACTGCAGCAGTCTAGCCGGGTTGAGGACCAAAATACTGGGGCCTAAGGGTCTAGACGGGTTAAGGTCCAAGAGACTGGGGCTGTTACATTATCCATGGATATATATATTGCCTATGGGGCTAGACACATGGTGTCATTATGGACCAAAGCAGTAACTCTGAAATTTGAATAACATATTAGATCCTTTTTGGGCCCATGCTTGTCATTGTTTTAATGTGAATTATGAATTATGATACAATTGAGCAATATAATGTTATGAGTTGTGATTATAAAATATTTGAGAAATATAAGAAAGTGGATTGATGTGACATCTATGTACATTGTACATTTGGTATTGTATTGAGTCATATTATTATTATCAAAGTTTGTACCACTAGGCTTCGGCTTAACGCGATTGTTTTCATCGCGCAGGTGACAGGGTAAACCCAGTTGAGCTAGAGAGTTCTTCTAGACCAGGTCGGGTCTAGACTTGTAGTTGAGCTTGTTGAGTTGCTATCGAGATCAGAAAAACTGCCAGCAGCATGTATATATTTTTATGTTATTGTACATTTTGAGTATTATGCACAATATATTATGTTTTGAATTTTACGTATTGTATATTATAAAGAATGTTTTTGTCAATGTATTTGAAATGGGAGAGTAAGTGTGTTTTAAATTATATATATATATCTATATATATAAATGTTTGAGAAACTTGGTGAAATTGAGAAGTATGGTTGAGATGGTGGTTGGAAATTATTTGGGAGTGTTTTCTTTTTGCAAGTTGAGTAATTGCTAAATTTTGGGATATCCAAATTACAGATAAAATTCTGGAGAATTTTTCTCAGAGATTTATATATATATTATTTATTTTGGGTTCTTATAACAAGTAAAGAATATTTATATTCTATTTAATTTTTATATATTTAGAATTTGAAAATTTAAATTAGAAATGTGAAATATTTTTATTAAACCGGTCTGTAACATTTTTGTACCGTATATACATATTTATATATACTAAAAATATATATTGTACGTATATAGGGTATAAGAGTGTTACATTTGTTTTGGTATCAGAGCCTAGGTTTGAGGTTCTCGACCTAGGAGGGATGATAGAGAGAGAAAATGGGGGGATTTGAAAAATAGTTTTTAATTGTAATACATGCATTGGCATTGACAGTTTCTAATATGTGATATAGTATTTTTTACTTTGTTTGCAGATATAGGTAGTTATGGCATCTAGGCCGCATCATGTTGTTTAGGGTAGTACAGAGAGTGTGGCTCCAGATGAGGGTAGAGATGGAGCTAGAGTTGTATCTGTTGATGAGGCATCTGTTTTTGTGCCTGTGAGACCAGTAGCTGATGAGATTCCGCCTGGCTGGGTATGGCATATGGTAGAGTTGTTGAGGCAGGCTCCAGTTCCGCAGCTGCCACAGCCACAACCGTAGCCGCAGTTGCCGGTGAGGCAGTATGATAAACTAAGAAAGTATGGAGCTGAGGACTTTTTTGGTACTATAGACCCTGCTATAGCAGAGCAGTGGCTAGATCGGGTTCAGAGGATATTTATTCAGTTACAGGATAGTCCAGAAGAGAAGTTTGATTATGCCAGATCTCTTCTGCAGAGAGATGCATATTATTGGTGGAAGATGGTTCCACATGTTCTGGATGATCCACCAGTCCTGACCTATGATGATTTCCTGTGGGAATTTGAACAGAAGTATACTCCGAGAGAGTATAAAGATGCAAAGAAGACAGAGTTCCTGAGTATGAGACAGGATACCAGGACAGTGACCAAGTATGAGATCGAGTTTATCCGGTTGAGTCACTATGCTGGTGGGATTATTTCTGACGAGTTTGACAGGTGCAGGAGGTTTGAGGAGGGACTGAGACCCTTTATCATGTGCATCATTGTAGGCTCTCAGTATCAGGATTTTTCCTAGTTAGTTGCAGCTTCTAGGAGTGTTGAGAGGGCACAGAGTCTTGCAGCAACTGCCAGGGTTGAGGAGACCAGAGTTAGGAGACCCCAGTGTGAGGTAGGGTCTTCATCAGTGAAGAGAGGCTGAGGGGGAAATTTTTAGAGGTTTAGTAGGAGTTAGGGGCAGTTTGGTAGGTCAGTACAGCAGCAGAGATAGAGACAAAGACCTACAGTTTTAGTGGCTAGTGCTCCGACCCTAGTGGCTCAGAGACCTACTCCACCTACTTGCGTTCATTGTGGTAGAGTACACGAAGGTGTCTGCTAGTGGAGAGGTGCTTCAGGAGTGTGTTTTAGATGTGAGTCGTCAGACCATTTTATCATAGATTGTCCCTAGCCACCAGAGGTTAGGTAGGCAGATACTGCAGCTTCTCGACCCAGTGTCAGAGGGGGTCGTGGTATCAGAGATTTTAGTAGAGGTGGTCGACCTGGGTTTAGTTAGAGAGGAGGCTCTACATCCGGAGGCAGTAGGCTAGATGAGGCTGGGCCATCTCAGCAGGTTTATGTGATGCAGAGGCAGCTGAATGCTTCAGCCGTCATTGCGGGTACATTTTTTTTATTTGGTATTTCAGTCCTTGCTCTATTAGATCCTGGATCTACGCATTCATACATAAGTGCATCTATCTTGCCTGTGACTGAATTGCATTCTGAGTCCCTAGGATTTGATGTCTTGGTGATAAATCCTTTAGGGCATAGTGTTGTGGTGAGTAAGGTGCACCGAGATAGTCCAGTTGTTGTTCAGGATGAGGAGTTTCTCGGTGACCTGATTAAGATGCCTTTCAGGGAATATGATATGATTTTGGGCATGGATTGGTTATCCAAGCATGGGGCTGTGGTAGACTGTCAGAAGAAATGTGTTGCTTTGAGAACACGTGATGGTAGGGATGTGACGGTATCTGGTGAGCAAAAGTATCTTTCATCTATGTTTGTTTCAGCTGTTTCAGCTGGGAGGATGATTCGGAAGGGATGTGAGGCTTATCTTTCTCATGTTGTAGATACTAGAGTAGTGGGATCCCTGCTTGAAAGTATACCCACAGTTGTCGAGTTTCCAGATGTTTTCCCTGATGAGTTGCCAGGGGTACCTCTTGAGAGAGAAGTGGAGTTTGGTATCAATTTGTTGCTTGGTACCACTCCTATCTCTATTACCCCTTATCAGATGGCACCTACTGAGTTAAGAGAGTTGAAGGTGCAGTTGCAGGAGTTATTGGATAAAGGGTTTGTCCGCACTAGTGTGTCTCTGTGGGGAGCACCTGTGTTGTTTGTGAAGAAGATGGATGGCACCATAAGATTGTGTATTGATTATAGGCAGTTGAATAAGGTGACCATCAAGAACAAGTATCCTTTGACTCAGATAGATGATCTCTTTTATCATGTTAAGGGAGCAGGAGTATTCTCTAAGATTGATCTGAGATTAGGGTACCATCAGTTGAGAGTTAGAGATGTGGATGTACCCAAGATAGCTTTTCGCACAAGGTATGGGTATTATGAGTTTCTGGTGATGCCCTTTGGATTGACAAATGCACTAGCAGCTTTTATGGATTTGATGAACAGGGTATTCAGACCATATTTAGATAAGTTTGTGGTGGTCTTCATTGATGACATCTTGGTGTATTCGCATAATGAGGAGGATCATGATAGGCATTTGCGGATCGTATTGCAGACAATAAGAGAGAAGCAGTTGTATGCTAAGCTGTCTAAGTGTGAGTTCTGGCTCTATCAGGTAGCTTTTATTGGTCATGTGGTTTCAGCAGAGGGTATTAGAGTTGATTCGAGTAAAGTTGAGGCTATCTTGAATTGGAGTCCACCGAAGACTGCGACAGAGGTCAGAAGTTTTCTGGGAATGGCAGGCTATTATCATCGATTTGTGAAGGGTTTTTCTATAATAGCTACACTACTCACCAGATTACTTCGGAAAGGAGTTAAATTTGTGTGGACAGATCGATGTCAGGTGAGTTTTGAGCAGCTGAGGAAGATGTTGACTCAAGCTCCTATCCTTACCCTGCCTGTGAAAGGTAAACCATATGTGATATACAATGATGCTTCACACAGAGGGTAGAGTCATTGCTTATGCCTCTCGACAGTTGAAACCGCATGAGTTGAATTATCCGACGCATGATTTGGAATTAGCAGCAATAGTTTTTGCCTTGAAGATTTGGCAGCATTATTTGTATGGGGAAAAGTGTTTCATTTATATGGATCACAAGAGTTTGAAATACCAGGGTGTTCAGAGAGAGCTGAATCTTCGGTAGAGACGGTAGTTAGAGTTGATTAAAGTCTACGACTGTTTGATTGATTATCATCCCGGTAAAGCAAATGTTGTTGCTGATGCCTTGAGTCGAAACTCTTTGGCAGGTTTGACTGCTTATTCGCTCTCGTTGCTTGTTGAGTTGAGAGCATTGCATGTTAAATTTGAATCTTCTGATGATGGTGCTTTGATGGCTCAGTTGCAGTTAAGGCCAGTCTTGTTGGATCATACTAGAGAGGCTCAGTTGGTAGATGAGAGAATTCAAAAAATTATGTTGGTTTGTCAGAAGGGGGAGAGTCAAGACTTTTATGTGAGGGATGATGGCAGTCTATGGTACAGAGATAGATTGTGTATTTCTGATGATGCATAATTGAAAAGAATGATATTAGAGAAAGCACATCAGTCAATTTTTGCTATGCAGCCTGGGAGTACCAAGATGTATCAGGACTTGAAGTGACATTATTGGTGGTCAAGTATGAAGAGGGACATAGCAGAGTTTGTATCAAGATGTCTCACTTTCCAGAAAGTGAAGGCTGAGCACCAAGTTCCTTCAGGATTGCTCCAACCTTTATCAGTGCCAGAGTGGAAATGGGAGCGAGTGATAAATGGATTTTGTGACTGGACTGCCTTTGACCCAGAAGAAGCATGATGCAATCTGGGTGATAGTTGATCGGATGACTAAGGTAGCTCATTTTCTTCCAGTTCGGATGGATTTTTCTCTTGAGAGGTTGGCTGAGCTGTATATCAATGAGATAGTCAGGTTGCATGGAGTCCCAGTTTCTTTGGTGTCAGATCGAGACCCCAGTTTACTTCGAGGTTTTGGAAGAGTTTGCATGATGCTTTGGGTTCTCGATTGCATTTTACTACTACTTTCCATCCTCAGACAGATGGACAGTCAGAGAGAGTGATACAGATTCTGGAGGATATGTTGAGGAGCTATATTATTGATTTTACTGGGAGTTGGGACAAATTTTTGCCATTAATTATGTTTGCTTATAACAACAGTCATCAGTTGAGTATTGGGCACTCCTTATGAGGATTTATATGGCAGGAGATGCAAGATACCTTTGTGTTGGGATGAGGTTGGAGAAGGTAAATTGATTGGTCCCGATTTGATTAAGGAAACAGAGGAGAAAGTGAAGGTGATTCGGGGTCGTTTGAAAGCAGCTTCAGACCGACAGAAATCCTATTTAGATTTAAAGAGAAGAGATATAGAGTTCAGTGTAGAGATAAAGTGTTTTTGAAGGTGTCTCTATGGAAGAAAATTTTGAGATTTGGCCGCAAAGAAAAGTTGAGTCCTCATTTCATATGACTATATGAGGTGTTGGAGAGAGTTGGTCCAGTGGCTTATAGACTAGCTTTGCTGCTTGAATTGGATCAAATACATAATGTTTTCCATGTCTTGATGCTTCAGAGATACAGGTCTGACCCATCTCATATTTTGTCAGTGGAGTCTATTGAGGTGAGTCCAGATCTGACTTACGAGGAAGAACCAGTGACGATTTTGGCACTAGAGGTTAAAGAATTGAGGAATAAGAGGGTGCCACTTGTAAAAGTTCTTTGGAGGAATCATGCCACTGAGGAGATGACCTGGGAAAGTGAGAAGGCGATGCAGAGCCAGTTTTCCCAATTGTTCCAGACTTGAGGAAAGGTAATTTCAAGGACTAAATTTATTTTAGGGGCAGAGAATTGTAATATCCTAAAATTTTTAAAAATTTCTAATTTTTGAAAAATTTGAAAAATTAAATTATAATTTAAAAGGATAAATTAAATTAATGGTTTTAAATAAAAAATGAAGGGATTTAAAATGAAAAAGTAGAATATATATGTGATATATATGCAAAATATACATAACATATATAAAAGTCAATACTTTTTAAAAGAAAAGGGTATTTTGGTAATTAAATCTTATAAATTCAAAATTAATAAAATAATTCAAAAATAAATTATTTTTGAATGGAAGAGGAAAATTAGAACTTTTAATTTATTAAAAAATAATTAAATATTAAATTATTTTAATATATATATATGTGGTAAAAAAAAAGATGAAAGGAAAAGAAATATTAAAGTCTTCTTCTTCTTCTCTTTCTTTTGGCCAAAATTCCATGGGAGCTAGACCAAAGATTTTACTTCTTCCATACTCTATAAATTGAAGAAATTAACAAGTTGCAAGTAAATTTTGGTGATCTCCAACAAAATTAGTAAGTTTCCATCTCTTTTCTTTGAATTTCTTGGAAATTTGAATTATGTGAGTTTTGAGATTTTGATGTAGTATGTTATAATTGTTGGAATTGGTGTGTATGATATTATTTTGGATAGTTAACAATGATTCTAAGGTTAGATTGAAGAGATGATGGAGTTTGGTTAAAGAATGGTGAAGAGAGAGAATTTAGGGTTATGGATTTTTTAGGGTTTTGAAAACATGAACTATAATTGTGCAAATTGGTTCTAAATGAGTTGTTTGATTCATAAACAAGTATTTTAAAGTCAAATATTGGATTTGGTGGTGTTGGGTTGGAGTTTGAGAATGGAAATGGAGATTTAGGGTTTTGGAAAAGTGAATTTCCAAAGTAGTTGAATTGTGTGATTTTATTTGTTTAAGC
The DNA here is from genome assembly GCA_947685225.1 of Garcia nutans. Taxonomy (NCBI): domain Eukaryota; kingdom Viridiplantae; phylum Streptophyta; class Magnoliopsida; order Malpighiales; family Euphorbiaceae; genus Garcia; species Garcia nutans. The sequence continues at coordinate 3,778,838 of CANTUV010000024.1, read as the reverse complement.
ATGTTGTTTAGTGTTAAAAGTGATGAATATAAGCTTGGAATGAGTAATGGATTGTGTTGGAATGAAAAACCTTCAATGGGGGAAGGTTATGCCATTTTTGAGATTTTGTGTATAAGAGTGTATTTTTATAATGTAAATGATTTAAGTGTATTAAAATATGTTTTTAATAATATAAATAAACTTAAAACACTAATTTAATTATAGTAGAATGGAATTCCAATGTTGAAGTAAGGAAAGGCTAAATTTTTGAAAATTTGTAGGAGTGATGTGTAATTATGGTTTAATGTTGGAAATGGCATTAAATGTGATACTAACTGATTATTTGCTATCACATTTGGTTTAGGCATTGAGAGAGGTTGATTTGCTTCATCCAAGTGGTGAAGGGCAAGTTAGAAAGATTGGATTGAAGGTTGTTTTTAGCTTGCTTTGGGTTGCTAGTGGAGGTATGTACAAACTTTGAATATAATGTTTATATTTGCATAACATTTGGACTTAAAACATTTTGGTTGGAAAATGTGTTAAGTTACTCGGTTCATTGATTGTGTATGAATGATATGCTATGACATTTGTAATGTCATATATGTGTTAAATGCATTGTGAAAAGCCATTGATAATGGCTAATTTGTGTAATATGTGAAATATGCATATTATGTGAAAATACCCAAAGTAATTGGGTAATGTGTTGTGAAAGCAAAAAATGAGATATGTGTAATAATGAAATGAATTGATATTGATAAAAATGAGAAAAGTGTGAAAAGATGTGAAAAATGAGAAAGATGTGAAAAATGAGAAAAGTGAAAAAAAATATGAAAATAAGGCAATGTGCCTAGATTGAATATCTAAAAATGAGAAAGAGATTAATAATGAGAAACATGAATAAATTGCGTGCCTTGTGTGTTATTCAATTTTTAGAGTTCTGGGTTTGGCGGCATGCCTATGATTGCCTACGGGCTACACGCTGGAATGGTAAAAAGACTGGGTCGTAAGGCAGGCCAGCTGATAAATATGATGTTTTTGGTGTGAAAAGACTGGGTCGTAAGCCTCAAAAACTGTAGCAGTCTAGCCCGATTGAGGGCCAAGATACTGGGGCTAAGGGTCTAGCCGGGTTGAGGTCCAAGAGACTAGGGCTGTTACATTATCCATGGATATATATATTGCCTATGGGGCTAGACATATGGTGTCATTATAGACCAAAGCAGTAACTCTGAAATTTGAATAGCATATTAGATCCTTTTTGGGCCCATGCTTGTCTTTGTTTTAATGTGAATTATGAATTATGATACAATTGAGCAATATAATGTTATGAGTTGTGACTATGAAATATTTAAAAAATATAAGAAGGTGGATTGATGTGACATCTATATGCATTGGGCATTTGGTATTGCATTGAGTTATATTGTTATTATCAAAGTTTGTACCACTAGGCTTCGGCTTAGCGCGATTGTTTCCGTCGTGCAGGTGACAGGGTAGACCCAGCTGAGCCAGAGAGTTCTTCTAGACCAGGTCAGGTCTAGACTTGTAGTTGAGCTTATTGAGTTGCTATCGAGATCAGAAACACTGCCGAGAGCATGTATATATTTTTATGTTATTGTACATTTTGAGTATTATGCATAATATATTACGTTTTGAATTTTACGTATTGTATATTATAAAGAATGTTTTGGTCAATGTATTTGAAATGGGAGAGTAAGTGTGTTTTAAATTATATATATATCTATATATATAAATATTTGAGAAACTTGGTGAAATTGAGAAGTATGGTTGAGATGGTGATTGGAAATTATTTGGGAGTGTTTTCTTTTTTCAAGTTGAGTAATTGCTAAATTTTGGAATATCCAAATTACAGACAAAACTCTGGCAAATTTTTTCCAGAGATTTATATATATATTATTTATTTTGGGTTCTTATAACAAGTAAAAAATATTTGTATTCTATTTAATTTTTATATATTTAGAATTTGAAATTTTAAATTGGAAATGTGAAAATTTTTTATTAAACCGGTCTGTAACATTTTTGTACCGTATATGCATATTTTACATATACTGAAAATATGTATTGTACGTATATATGGTATAAGGGTGTTACAAGTTACCCAAGAAATATAGGGTCAAGGCCATACCAGCCTAAGCTTTCCTGTAAAAATAATAATAAAATGATGAAACTTCACCTTGGTCTACCCAAAAATCAAGCAACATGAGCCGCATTGCCTAGACCATTTAGTAAAATCTAAAAGGGAAAATTCTTTCTTTTTTAAAAAAAAAAAGAAGAAAAGAAGAAAATTAAAATTCTATGGACCATCCAAAGTGGATTTTTATCTAGCCCATAGACAATGAAATCTATCTTACATTAAACTTATTTCTTTTTCCCCTAAGGTCAAATAATGAGCCAAGAAGAAAACCCCATCATAAGATTAGCTCATGCTGTAAAAGACTCAATTATAAAATTTCTTGTCAAATAAGATAAATTCTAGGAAAACATACTAGCTAAAGTCCAAGCTATGATAGACCAAGCATTTGCCCAACATTTTGCATCACAATATGCAACCCTAACCAAGCCATTAACTTTACCTTCTTTTTTCTCCAAGGTACCCATGTCTCAGCCTACTAACTCCCATGAAATGCAAGGCTTCATCGAGACTGTCCTCAAAAGGCAAAAGGGGAGTTTTAGAAAGCATGCTTGTTAGTCAGCAAATTGATTTCAATAAAACCCTGGTTGATTCAGTGAGTACACAATAGAGCTCCATAATGTTTGAGGTTCAAACCATGTTGCATGGAAAATAGCTAGCACTGGTTCATCTTTTACTCAACTGGTACTTGTCATTAACTTAACCCATAAAGGGGGTAATAGTAGAGCTGCCTAAGGTTCTGCCACCTACCTCCCCTGTGAATCTATTTCAGAGTGGAATATGCCTTCTAATGGAAAACCTAGAAGTAATGGATAAGCGTATTGAAAACCTTAAATATAAAAATGAGATTTTGGACCTTGAGTCTCTGACTTTATATCCTTAAGCCCGGTTACCACTCAAGTTCAAAATGTCTAAGATGGGCAAGTGTAATATTTCAAAGTGTGCCCTAGAAGTTTTAATACAATTGTTGTTTGATTGGAATTAGATGTATATATGTTTTTGTAAAGGAAATGATTGTGTTAATGGAATGTATATGTTGTATATATGTTAATATATATAACATATATGTTGGTCAAATGTAGAGTCAAGGGGAAAAAGATATTTTAGTTTGGGATGTGTGAAATTATTATAAAGGGCACTTGATTAAGAAGAAAACTAGACCATATGAGAAGAGGGTATGTTAGTAATTGTGCTTGTAGAATTGCTTGGTGGAGATTTAAAGAGGAAGAAAAGGGTTGATTTGTCTTCATTTTTCTTTTCTTTGCATTTCTTGGCTGGCTACAAAAGGGAAAGAGAGAGCAAGAGAGGTCTTCAAAATTCTAAGCTCAAATTGAAGGAGGAATCAAAGGATTAAGTTGGAGATTTGTGGAATTTCTTCAAATTAGGTAAGTACTCTCTTGTTTTTCTTTGTTATTTTTGAAGTGAGTTTTGATTTGTTGAGATTATGATTTGGTGGGGTTGAGATGTAATTATAAGTGTTTAAATTGGTTGTAAGTTAAATTGGTGTTGGTTTTGGTTTGAAAATGGTAAGTTGAGTGGATATTGAAATTGAAAGAATAAGAATGATATTGATTTAGGGTTTTGAAGTGGTATGTGTTTAAATGTGTTGCTAATGATTTGTTAATGAGAATATTGTGATGAATATGTAAAATAAGTGTTGATGACATTGTTTATATCCATTTGAATGAGGCTATGTTGTGCACAATGAGTTTAAATGCAATTAAAAGAGTTTTGGCCACATTTAGGGTTTTGTTCATGTGAGACACGGCCAAACCAAAGGAAGAACAAGGCTAAGACTTAAGATTTTTGAGAGACACGGCCAAGTCCATGGAAATTTGGCCGTGTTGGATGATTTTGGAGAAGACACGGCCGTGTCCCTTGCCCATGTTTGTCACTGCTTGGTTTTTGTTGAGAGACACGGCTGTGTCCTTTGCCCGTGTTTGCCTCGGCTTGATTTGGTGTTGAGAGACACGGCCACAAGCTTGGCCGTGTCCCTTGAGTGTGTTGGCCACTGTGATTTTTCCTTGCTCTTCTTACATGGTTGAGATTGAACTTACATTTGATAATGCATATGATACTATATGAACAAGGTTATATATTATGCATTGTGAATCTTGTGAATAGTAATGTGTTATATGAATAATGTTGTGTTGTGTACAATGTGGGACATAATGTGAATATTGATGAGGCATATGAATTATGGTAATGTAAATTTAGACATAAAGAGATGTGAGATTGATGTTATGAAATATGACATGTAAAATGTGATATGTATAATGAGGAATTGCTTTGATGTTAATGAATATTATAATGATGTGAATGATATGATTGAAACATGTCTAGATGGTATGAGTAAATAATGATATGTTTGTTTAGTCAATGTAATTGATTATGGATATGTGAAAGATGAAGTAATATTAAAAGATATAAATGAGCGAACCTATCTGCCTCCTGCGGAACCATGCGAACCCAATGAGTTGGGCAACCGATCTTGGACTACCGACCTGGTTGGGGGAAGGTTCAGTACAGTCAGTATTACATACCTATCTGCCTCCTGCGGAACCATGCGGACCCTGTGGATTGGGCAACCGATCTTGGACTACTGACCTGGTTGGGGGAAGGTTCGTTACTGATAGTTTTATACGTGCTTATCTGCCTCCTGCGGACCCCTAGGATTGTCAGTAGCCTGAGGCTCAGTGGGCAACCGACCTGGTTGGGGGAAAGTTCGTATATGAAACCATAGTTGGTTGGTTATATTGATAAACTTTGAATGAGTATAATAGATGATGATATACTTATTGATATAATGAAATGTATATTAATAAGTATGATCCTTATTGATTGATTATATGATATTGATATTAATATTGCATATTATCATTATGGTTTGTACTACTGAGCTGTGGCTCAGCGCAATAGTGTTTGTTTGCGCAGGTGATAGAGTTGAACCTGAGAGCTCCTCGAGACCAAGTGAGACTAGACATTGAGGATTTTCTTTTGGGACTTAAAGATCAGAGAAGGGCTGCCAATCATGTATATATTTTATGTTTTGTAAACTTTGATTTATAACATATTTGTAATAACTTCCGCTGTGAATTGATAAACAGTTTTATATATGGTGTCTTTTAGATTTCTTATAAATGTTTGAGATTAGTTTCATTTATTTACAAAGATATTTGTTGTGTCTTTTTAAACTGTGGCATTTTCTATATTTGGTATACGTATTTTACGATCGTTTAAGCATGCTTGGTACGTATACGGGATATAGGGATGTTACAATTGTTTTGGTATCAGAGCCTAGGTTTGAGATTCTCAACCTAGGTCAAGTGTAAGAAAAAGAGTGTTTTGATTTTAAAAAGTGGATTTTTGAATAACGTACATGTTTGGTATTGGCAGTCTCTGATCTTTGCAGATATAGGTTGTGATGGATTCTCACTCACGTCAGTCAGTCGAGGGTAGTGCTGAGAGTATAGCTCCTGATGAGATTAGAGAGGGAGCTAGAGTGAATAGTGCTGGAGAGGTACATGCTTCTGTGTCGGGGAGACCAGCTGGTGAGGAGGTTCCGCCAGGTTGGCTTAGACATGTGATAGAGGCTTTGAGGCAAGCACCAGTGCAACCACCGCCCCCACCCCCACAGCCTTTGGTATCAGTGAGACAGTATGATAAGCTAAGAAAGTATGGAGCAGAAGATTTTCTAGGTACCATTGATCCAGCTGTAGCAGAGCAGTGGCTAGATAAAGTACAGAGAATATTTGTTCAGTTGCAAGCTACTCCAGAGGAAAGATTTGATTATGCAAGATCATTGTTGCAGAAGGACGCATATGACTGGTGGAGGACGGTGCCCCATGCTATGGATGACCCACCAACATTATCCTATGTTGACTTTCTAAGAGAGTTTGAATTGAAGTATACTCCAAGGGAGTATAAAGATGTGAAAAAGATGGAGTTTTTGAGCTTGAAGCAAGATCACCGGACTGTGACGGAATATGAGCTAGAGTTTATCCGGTTGAGCCAGTATGCTGGGGGTATTATATCTGATGAGATAGATAGATGCAGGAGATTTGAGGAGGGACTGAGGCCCTCTATCATGTGTCTGGTGGCTGGATCTAGATATCATGATTTTTCCCAGCTTGTATCAGCAGCTAGGAGTGTGGAAAGAGCTCAGGTTATTGCAGCTGCTTCAGAGGAAGAGATCAGGATTAGAAGGCCCCAGTTTGAGTGTAATATCCTCATATATGCCCTAGAAGTTTTGATTATGTTGTTGTTATATTGGATTGAATATATGTGTTAATTGCAAGAGAAAAGAAATTGGGAAAGAAAATAGGGTTTAGAGAAAATGGTATATGTTGTGTATATGATGATATATATAACATATAAATTGGTCAAATGAAGAGTCAAGGGGGTAGAGATATTTATTTTGTTGAATGTGAAATTACATAAAAGGACTTATAAGTTAAAAGAGAGTTAGAACAAATGGTTAAGGGCATTGAGGTAATTTACCTTTAGAAATCTCTTGGTGGAGATTAAAAGATGGAAAAGTGTTTGACTTGTGGCTATTTTGTTTTCTTTTCATTTTGGGTGCCGGTGATTGAAGGAGAGAAAGAGGAAGAGAAGTGTTCTTGATGCTAGAGTTCAATTGAAGAGGCAATCAAAGAGTTTGGTTAGAGATTTGTGAAATTTCTTCATCTAAGGTAAGAAATCTCTTGTTTTCCTTTGTTAATTTTGAAGTTATGTTTAAAGTGAAGTGTGATTTGTTGATGTAATGATTTGGTGTATTTGATATGTGTTTGCAAGTGTTAGAATTGATTTAAAGTTAAAAATTGGAATTGGTGTTGGTTTGGTTGTGATTATGGAAAAAAAAATAAGTGAAGATTGATAGTGGAAAATCAAGAGTAAAGTTTGAGTTAGGGTGTTGAGATGGTTTGTGTTCAAATGTGTTGTTTAAGTGGTTATTGTGATGAATATGTGTTATGACATGAGTTATATCCATTTGAGTGAGTTTGTGTTGGGAATTATATGTTAAAATGCATTTGGAAGAGGGTTGGTTACATTTAGGGTTTTGGTGATGAGTGACACGGCCAAAGGAAAGGAGAGACACGGCCAAGCCAAGGAAATTTGGGCGTGTTGGTTGAGTTTTTGAGAGACACGGCCGTGTCCCTTAGCTGTGTTCACTACTGGATTTTGGTTTTGGGAGACACGGTCACAAGCTTCGCCGTGTCCCTTGCCGTGTTGCTTACTGTCAAATGGTGTTGGGAGACACGGCCACAAGCTTGGCCATGTCCCTCAAGTGGGCTGCCCGTGTCCCTCAAGTGTGACAATTAGGGTTTTCATTCTTTGATCTTATTGCATTGTTTTGGTCCTCCAAAGGTAGGTTGGTCCCTAAACCTAAACCTAAACACTTTAAACACACTTAAATCAATGAATGCCCTAATCAAATGGATGTGAAAGATCCTAAAGCTATGAATGATATAAATTGTTCTTTGCCCTAATTGCATTGTTGAGATTGAACAATGTTATGTTATGCATTGTGAATGGTAATGTGTTTCATAAGTAATGTACATTGAAATGTTATATCAATAATGCTATATGCATAATATGAATTGAAATGTGAAATGTGATACAATGCCATTGTTATTGGCTATGATGATGCAATTGAAAGAAAGAAGGCATGTTTACCTAAATGTTGATGAGAATTGGAAAGGGAAATGATAATTGAATAATAAATGAATTGTGTGGCTAATGTGTTATTCCATTTTCAGAGTTTGTTGTTGGTGGCATGCCTAATAAGTGTAACAATCTCTTGAAGTTAGGTTGGATTGAATCCTTGAAGCCTAATTGAGATGTTACCACCCTTGAAGCTAGGTTGGATTGGTTCTTGAAGCCAAGTTGGGTTGATGCTTAGCATGCTTTGCTCCCCTTGAAGCTTGGTTGAACCTAATCCTTGAAGCCTAGTTGGGTTTATGATATTGATAAATGTGATGATAGAACCAAAACATTAACTCTGAAAATTGAATGGCATATTAGTGTGTCTTGGACCCATGCTTGTCTTTGTTTAATGTTGAGTTATGAAATGTAAAGGTATGTTGTTAGCTTTGAATATATGATGTTACATGTATAATATGGATTGAGAATTGGCATTACATTGCATTAAAGATTAACATTTGCATGAATTATCTTACTAAGCCCTTGGCTTAGCGCGATAGTGTTTAATCGCGCAGGTAATAGAGTTGAACCCGAGAGTTCTTCGAGACCGAGTGAGAGTAGACAGTGAAGAGTTGATTTTGGGAACTTAAAGATCAGAGGAGACTTGCCAATCATGTATAACTCTTTTATATTTTGTAAAGTAATGATTTTAATGTACATATGTGTATATTTGTAAATATGAAATTAAATGTTTTCATATATGTAAATATTTGATAAATTCCGCTGCGTAACAACTAAATGTATCTATATATATCTATTTAGTTTTGTATTACAAGTTAACTACTTATCTTTCTATAATGTATACAATTGAAAGATTATGGTATGGTTTAAAATGTTTAAAATGTTAAGAAAATCCGTAGCATCTCTATGTTTAGTGCATGTATACTACATTGTGGTGTTTGTAGGGTGCATGTATTGAATGTAGGGGTGTTACAATTGTTTTGGTATCAGAGCCTAGGTTTGAGATTCTCAACCTAGGTAAAATGTAAGAAAAAGACTATTTTGATTTTAAAAAGTGGTTTTTGAATAACATACATGTTTGGGATTGGCAACCTCTGATCTTTAATAAGATGTAGTATGTTGTGTTTGCAGACTTAGGTTGTGATGGATTCTCACTCACGCTAGTCAGTTGAGGGTAGTGCTGAGAGTATTGTCCCTGATGATGGAGTTAGGGTTGTTAGTGCTGAGGAGGCACCTACTTCGGTGTCGGGTAGACCAGTTGGTGAGGAGGTTCCACCAGCTTGGGTTAGGCATGTGGTAGAAGCTTTGAGGCAAGCACCAGTGCAACCAGTGCCACCACCTCCTCAGCCTGTGGTACCAGTGAGGCACTATGATAAACTAAGGAAGTATGGAGCAGAGGATTTCCTTGGTACTACTGATCCAGCTGTAGCAGAACAATGGCTTGATAAAGTACAGAGGATCTTTATTCAGTTGCAAGCCACCTCGGAGGAAAAGTTTGATTATGCAAGATCTTTGCTACAGAAGGACGCCTACGACTGGTGGAGGACAGTGCCCCATTCTATGGATGATCCACCAACCTTGTCATATGCAGATTTTCTGAGAGAGTTTGAGTTGAAGTATACTCCTAGGGAGTACAAAGACATGAAGAAGATGGAGTTCTTAAGCTTGAAGCAAGATAACAAGACTGTAACTGAGTATGAGGTTGAGTTTATTAGATTGAGCCATTATGCTGGTGGCATTATAGCTGATGAGATAGATAGATGCTGGAGGTTTCAGGAGGGATTGAGGCCCTCTATCATGTGCTTAGTGGCTGGATCTAGATATCACGATTTCTCCCAGCTTGTGGCAGCAGCTCGAAGTGTAGAGCGAGCTCAAGTTATTGCAGCTGCTTCAGAGGAAGAGGTTAGGGTTAGGAGGCCCCAGTTTGAGGCAGGGTCTTCTTCTGTTAAGAGAGGTAAAGGAAGCTTTGTTCCTAGAGTTAGTAGGAGTCAGAGGTCAGCTGGTAGGTCAGTGCAGTTTCAGAGGCAGAGATTTAGACCTGCAGCTTCAGTGGCAAGTGCTCTGACCCCTATGATTCAGAGATCCACCCTACCCATCTGTATCCATTGTGGTAGGCCACATGGTGGTCCTTGCTGGAAGACTGGTGTAGCAGGGGTTTGCTTTAGATGTGGATCACCAGATCACTTTGTTAGAGATTGTCCTGAGAGGCAAGAGCAGATGTCAGTTGATACTGCAGCTTCTCGACCTAGTGTGAGGGGAGGTCGAGCAGGCAGAGGTAGCAGCCGGGGAGGCAGATCTGGGTTCAGTGCTAGAGGAGGTGCTACATCCAGGGAGAGTAGACCAGAGGAGGTTGGATCTTCCCAGAGGGTATATGTTATGCAGAGGCAGCCAGATGCTTCGGCAGTCATAGCTGGTACTTTTTCTTTAGTTGATACTTCAGTACTTGCTTTGATTGATCCGGGTTCCACACATTCTTATATTGGTGCATCTGTTTTGCCTGTGTCTGATATGCATGTTGAGTCCCTAGGATTTGATGTGTTGGTGACAAATCCGTTAGGGCATAGTGTGGTTGTGAGTAAGGTGCACCGTGATAGTGCAGTGAGGGTGCAAGGTGAGGAGTTCCTTGGAGACTTGATTGAGATGCCATTTAAGGAATATGATGTGATTTTGGGCATGGACTGGCTATCTCGACATGGAGCTGTGGTGGATTGTAAAAAGAAAATTGTTTCTTTGAGAACTGGTGATGGTAGAGAGGTGATATTATCTAATGAGCAGGAGCAACTAGCATCTTTGTTTGTTTCAGCTGTTACAGCCAGGAGATTGATTAGAAAAGGGTGTGAAGCCTATCTTGCTCATGTGATAGATACTAGAGTGAAGGGTTTTCCCATTGATAGTATTGCCACAGTTGCAGATTTTCCAGATGTATTTCCAGAGGAGTTGCCAGGGTTACCTCCTGAGAGAGAGGTGGAGTTTGGTATTGAACTGTTGCCTGGTACCACTCCTATCTCTATTACTCCTTATAGAATGGCACCAGCAGAATTGAAGGAGTTGAAAGTGCAATTGCAGGAGTTGTTGGATAAAGGATTTATTCGCCCCAGTGTTTCTCCTTGGGGAGCTCCTGTACTATTTGTGAAAAAGAAAGATAGTACTATGAGATTGTGCATCGATTATAGGCAATTGAACAAGGTGACCATTAAAAATAAATATCCTTTGCCTAGAATCGATGATCTCTTTGATCAATTGAAGGGAGCGTCAGTGTTTTCTAAAATTGATCTGAGATCTGGGTACCATCAGCTGAGAGTCAGAGCTGAAGATGTTTCCAAGACCGCCTTTCGGACCAGGTATGGGCATTATGAATTTCTAGTTATGCCTTTTGGTCTAACGAATGCACCTGCAGCCTTCATGGATTTGATGAATAGGGTGTTTAGGCCCTATTTGGATCAGTTTGTAGTGGTCTTCATTGATGATATTCTGGTGTATTCGCGAAATAAAGAGGAACATGACAAGCATTTGCGGATTGTGCTGCAGATTTTGAAAGAGAAGCAGTTGTTTGCCAAATTGTCGAAGTGTGAGTTCTGGTTGGATCAAGTCACTTTTCTTGGACATATAGTTTCAGCAGAAGGTATTAGAGTTGATCCAAGTAAGGTTGAAGCTATTCTGAATTGGAGTCCACCAAAGTCAGTGACTGAAGTTAGAAGTTTTCTGGGTTTGGCAGGCTATTACCGACGGTTTGTGAAAGGATTTTCTTTGATAGCTACTCCACTCACCAGATTGCTTCGAAAGGGAGTTAGATTTGTGTGGACAGATCAGTGTCAGGCTAGCTTTGAGCAGTTGAGAGAAATGTTGACTCAAGCACCTGTTCTTACTTTACCTGTAGAAGGCAAACCTTATGTGATTTTCAGTGATGCTTCACATAGGGGTTTGGGGTGTGTGTTAATGCAAGAAGGTAAAGTTATAGCTTATGCATCTCGACAGTTGAAACCGCATGAGCTTAACTATCCGACCCATGATTTGGAGCTAGCAGCCATTGTGTTTGCATTGAAGATTTGGCGACATTATCTATTTGGGGAGAAATGTTTCATCTACACTGATCACAAAAGTTTGAAATATTTGGGTGTTCAAAAAGAGCTCAATCTTCGACAGAGGAGATGGTTGGAATTGATTAAAGACTACGATTGCTTGATTGATTATCATCCAGGTAAAGCAAATGTTGTTGCTGATGCCTTGAGTCGGAAGTCTTTGGCTGGTTTAACTGTTTACTCGCTCTCGTTGCTTGTTCAATTGAGAGCATTGTGTGCTAGCTTTGTATCTTGTGATGATGGTGCATTGTTGGCACAGTTTCATGTGAAACCAGTTTTGTTGAATCAGATCAGAGAGGCTCAGTTGACTGATATGAAGATTCAAAAGATTATTTCAGATTGCAAGAATGGAAAGACTAGAGATTTTGTTGTGAAAGATGATGGGAGTCTTTGGTTTAAGAACCGATTGTGTGTACCCGATGATGCTGATTTGAAAAGGATCATTTTGGAAGAAGCACATCAGTCAGTATTTGCTATGCATCCGGGCAATACAAAGATGTATCATGATTTGAGACAGTATTACTGGTGGATTGGTTTGAAGAGAGATATTGCAGATTTTGTGTCGAAATGTCTCACTTGTCAGAAGGTTAAAGCAGAGCATCAAGTTCCAACTGGATTGCTTCAACCATTATCAGTACCAGAATGGAAGTGGGATAGAGTGACGATGGATTTTGTGTCTGGTTTGTCATTGACACAAAAGAAGCATGATACTATATGGGTGATTATGGATAGATTGACTAAGATAGCTCATTTCCTTCCAGTTCGGATGGATTACTCTTTGGAAAGGTTAGCTGAGCTGTATATTCATGAGATTGTAAAGTTGCATGGTGTTCCAACTTCTTTAGTGTCTGATCGAGATCCCCGGTTTACTTCAAGATTTTGGAAGAGTTTACATAGTGCTTTGGGTTCTCGATTACACTTCAGTACTGCTTTTCATCCACAGACGGATGGACAGTCAGAGAGGGTGATACAGATTATTGAAGACATGTTGAGAAGCTGTGTCATCGATTTCTCTGGAAGTTGGGATAGATTCTTACCTCTTGTGGAGTTTGCTTACAACAACAGTCACCAATCTAGCATTGGTATGGCACCATTCGAAGCATTGTATGGCAGACGGTGTAGGACACCTCTTTGTTGGAATGAGCTTGGAGATAATAAGTTGGTTGGTCCTGATTTGATTCAAGAAACTGAAGAAAAAGTAAAGTTGATTCGAGGCAGGTTAAAAGCAGCTTCAGACCGACAGAAGTCTTATGCAGATCTGAAAAGGAGAGACATAGAGTTTGATGTTGGGGATAAGGTATTTCTGAAAGTGTCTCCTTGGAAGAAGATTTTGAGGTTCGGTCGGAAAGGGAAATTGAGTCCTCGTTTCATCGGACCGTATGAAGTGTTGGAAAGAGTTGGGCTAGTTGCGTATCGACTTGCTTTGCCACCTGAGTTGGATCGTATTCATAATGTATTTCATGTTTCTATGTTGAGAAGGTACAGATCGGATCCATCTCATGTGTTGCCTTTTGAATCTATCGAAGTGAGCCCAGACTTGACTTTTGAGGAAGAACCAGTTGCTATCTTGGCATATGATGTGAAAGAGCTGAGAAACAAGAGAGTGCCATTGGTGAAGGTTCTATGGAAGAATCATGCAAAGGAAGAAGCAACTTGGGAAAGTGAGCAAACCATGCGAGAGCAGTATCCTCAGTTGTTTCAAAGTTAATTTCAGGTAATTTCGAGGACGAAATTTTCTTTTTAGAGGGGGAGAATTGTAATATCCTTATATATGCCCTAGAAGTTTTGATTATGTTGTTGTTATATTGGATTGAATATATGTGTTAATTGCAAGAGAAAAGAAATTGGGAAAGAAAATAGGGTTTAGAGAAAATGGTATATGTTGTGTATATGATGATATATATAACATATAAATTGGTCAAATGAAGAGTCAAGGGGGTAGAGATATTTATTTTGTTGAATGTGAAATTACATAAAAGGACTTATAAGTTAAAAGAGAGTTAGAACAAATGGTTAAGGGCATTGAGGTAATTTACCTTTAGAAATCTCTTGGTGGAGATTAAAAGATGGAAAAGTGTTTGACTTGTGGCTATTTTGTTTTCTTTTCATTTTGGGTGCCGGTGATTGAAGGAGAGAAAGAGGAAGAGAAGTGTTCTTGATGCTAGAGTTCAATTGAAGAGGCAATCAAAGAGTTTGGTTAGAGATTTGTGAAATTTCTTCATCTAAGGTAAGAAATCTCTTGTTTTCCTTTGTTAATTTTGAAGTTATGTTTAAAGTGAAGTGTGATTTGTTGATGTAATGATTTGGTGTATTTGATATGTGTTTGCAAGTGTTAGAATTGATTTAAAGTTAAAAATTGGAATTGGTGTTGGTTTGGTTGTGATTATGGAAAAAAAAATAAGTGAAGATTGATAGTGGAAAATCAAGAGTAAAGTTTGAGTTAGGGTGTTGAGATGGTTTGTGTTCAAATGTGTTGTTTAAGTGGTTATTGTGATGAATATGTGTTATGACATGAGTTATATCCATTTGAGTGAGTTTGTGTTGGGAATTATATGTTAAAATGCATTTGGAAGAGGGTTGGTTACATTTAGGGTTTTGGTGATGAGTGACACAGCCAAAGGAAAGGAGAGACACGGCCAAGCCAAGGAAATTTGGGCGTGTTGGTTGAGTTTTTGAGAGACACGGCCGTGTCCCTTAGCTGTGTTCACTACTGGATTTTGGTTTTGGGAGACAAGGTCACAAGCTTGGCCGTGTCCCTTGCCGTGTTGCTTACTGTCAAATGGTGTTGGGAGACACGGCCACAAGCTTGGCCGTGTCCCTCAAGTGGGCTGCCCTTGTCCCTCAAGTGTGATAGTTAGGGTTTTCATTCTTTGATCTTATTGCATTGTTTTGGTCCTCCAAAGGTAGGTTGGTCCCTAAACCTAAACCTAAACACTTTAAACACACTTAAATCAATGAATGCCCTAATCAAATGGATGTGAAAGATCCTAAAGCTATGAATGATATAAATTGTTCTTTGCCCTAATTGCATTGTTGAGATTGAACAATGTTATGTTATGCATTGTGAATGGTAATGTGTTTCATAAGTAATGTACATTGAAATGTTATATCAATAATGCTATATGCATAATATGAATTGAAATGTGAAATGTGATACAATGCCATTGTTATTGGCTATGATGATGCAATTGAAAGAAAGAAGGCATGTTTACCTAAATGTTGATGAGAATTGGAAAGGGAAATGATAATTGAATAATAAATGAATTGTGTGGCTAATGTGTTATTCCATTTTCAGAGTTTGTTGTTGGTGGCATGCCTAATAAGTGTAACAATCTCTTGAAGTTAGGTTGGATTGAATCCTTGAAGCCTAATTGAGATGTTACCACCCTTGAAGCTAGGTTGATTGGTTCTTGAAGCCAAGTTGGGTTGATGCTTAGCATGCTTTGCTCCCCTTGAAGCTTGGTTGAACCTAATCCTTGAAGCCTAGTTGGGTTTATGATATTGATAAATGTGATGATAGAACCAAAACATTAACTCTGAAAATTGAATGGCATATTAGTGTGTCTTGGGCCCATGCTTGTCTTTGTTTAATGTTGAGTTATGAAATGTAAAGGTATGTTGTTAGCTTTGAATATATGATGTTACATGTATAATATGGATTGAGAATTGGCATTACATTGCATTAAAGATTAACATTTGCATGAATTATCTTACTAAGCCCTTGGCTTAGCGCGATAGTGTTTAATCGCGCAGGTAATAGATTTGAACCCGAGAGTTCTTCGAGACCGAGTGAGAGTAGACAGTGAAGAGTTGATTTTGGGAACTTAAAGATCAGAGGAGACTTGCCAATCATGTATAACTCTTTTATATTTTGTAAAGTAATGATTTTAATGTACATATGTGTATATTTGTAAATATGAAATTAAATGTTTTCATATATGTAAATATTTGATAAATTCCGCTGCGTAACAACTAAATGTATCTATATATATCTATTTAGTTTTGTATTACAAGTTAACTACTTATCTTTCTATAATGTATACAATTGAAAGATTATGGTATGGTTTAAAATGTTTAAAATGTTAAGAAAATCCGTAGCATCTCTATGTTTAGTGCATGTATACTACATTGTGGTGTTTGTAGGGTGCATGTATTGAATGTAGGGGTGTTACATTGAGGCAGGGTCTTTGTCTGTGAAAAGAGGTAAAGGAAGTTTTATTCCTCGGGTTAATAGGAGTCAGAGGCCAGCTGGTAGGTCAGCACAGTTTCGAAGACAAAGATCTAGACCTACAGTTTCAGTAGCGAGTGCTCCTGCTCCAGTAGTTCAGAGATCCACTCCACCTATATGTGCTCAGTGTGGTTGTTATCATAGAGGTGTTTGTTGGAAGAGTAGTGGACCCGCTGTATGCTTCAGATGTGGATCTCCCGATCATTTTGTTAGAGATTGTCCTGAGAGACAGGAGCGGATGTCAGTAGATACTGCAGCTTCTCGACCTAGTGTGAGAGGAGGTCGAGGAGACAGGGGTTTCAGCAGAGGAGGCAGATCTGGGTTCAGTGCTAGAGGAGGTTCTACATCTAGGGAGAGTAGACCAGAGGGGGTTGGATCTTCTCAGAGGATTTATGTGATGCAGAAGCAACCAGATGCTTCGGTAGTCATTGCTGGTACTTTCTCTTTATTTGATACTTCAGTACTTGCTTTGATTGATCCTGGATCCACACATTCATATATTAGTGCATCTGTTTTGCCTGTATCTGATGTGCATGCTGAATCCCTAGGATTTGATGTGTTAGTAACAAATCCGTTAGGGCATAGTGTGATTGTCAGTAAAGTGCACCGAGATAGTGTAGTAGTGGTTCAAGGTGAGGAGTTCCTTGGAGATTTGATTGAGATGCCTTTTGAGGAATATGATGTGATTCTAGGCATGGACTGGTTATCTAGACATGGAGCTGTGGTTGACTACCAAAAGAAAGTTGTTACCTTGAGAACCAGTGATGGTAGAGAGGTGTTAGTATCTAATGAGCAGGAACAGCTAGCATCCTTGTTTATTTCAGTGGTTGTAGCTAGGAGATTGATTAGAAAGGGGTGTGACGCCTATCTTGCTCATGTGGTGGATACTAGAGTAAAGAGTTCTCAAATTTATAATATACCCACAGTTGTAGAGTTTCCAAATGTGTTTCCAGAGGAGTTACCAGGGTTGCCTCCTGAGAGAGAGGTGGAGTTTGGTATTGAATTATTGCCTGGTACCACTCCTATCTCCATTACTCCTTATAGAATGGCACCTGCTGAGCTGAGAGAATTGAAAGTGCAGTTGCAGGAGTTGTTGGATAAAGGGTTTGTTCGCCCTAGTGTTTCACCGTGGGGAGCTCCTGTTCTGTTTGTGAAGAAGAAGGATGGTACTATGAGATTGTGTATCGATTATAGGCAATTGAACAAAGTGACTATTAAAAATAAATATCCTTTGCCTAGAATTGATGATCTCTTTGATCAATTGAAGGGTGCAGCAGTGTTTTCCAAAATTGATTTGAGATCAGGGTACCATCAGTTGAGAGTCAGAGCTGAAGATGTTCCTAAGACCGCCTTTCGGACCAGGTATGGGCATTATGAGTTTCTAGTTATGCCTTTTGGTTTGACGAATGCACCTGCAGTTTTTATGGATTTGATGAATAGGGTGTTTAGGCCCTATCTGGATCAGTTTGTGGTAGTTTTTATTGATGACATTTTGGTGTATTCGCGTAATGAGGAGGAGCATGACAAGCATCTGCGAATTGTGCTGCAGATTTTGAGAGAGAAGCAATTGTTTGCTAAACTGTCGAAGTGTGAATTTTGGCTTGATCAAGTAACTTTTCTCGGTCACATAGTTTCAGCAGAAGGCATTAGAGTTGATCCGAGTAAAGTTGAAGCTATTTTGAATTGGAGTCCACCAAAGTCTGTGACTGAAGTTAGAAGTTTTCTGGGTTTGGCAGGCTATTACCGACGGTTTGTGAAAGGATTTTCTTTGATAGCTACTCCACTTACCAGATTGCTTCGAAAGGGAGTTAGATTTGTGTGGACAGATCAGTGTCAGGCTAGCTTTGAGTAGTTGAGAGAGATGTTAACTCAAGCGCCTGTTCTTACTTTACCTGTGGAAGACAAACCATATGTGATTTACAGTGATGCTTCACATAGTGGTTTGGGTTGTGTTCTGATGCAAGAAGGTAAGGTGATAGCTTATGCTTCTCGACAGTTGAAACCACATGAACTCAATTATCCGACCCATGATTTAGAGTTGGCAGCCATTGTGTTTGCATTGAAGATTTGGCGACATTATCTATATGGGGAGAAGTGTTTTATCTATACTGATCATAAAAGTTTAAAATACTTGGGTGTTCAAAGAGAACTCAATCTTCGACAGAGAAGATGGTTAGAGTTGATAAAAGACTACGACTATTTGATTGATTATCATCCTGGTAAGGCAAATGTTGTTGCTGATGCCTTGAGTCGGAAGTCTTTAGCAGGTTTGACTGTTTATTCGCTCTCGTTGCTTGTTGAGTTGAGAGCGTTGCATGCTAGTTTTGTATCTTGTGATGATGGTGCATTGTTGGCATAGTTGCAATTGAAACCAGTATTGTTGGATCATATTAGAGGGGCTCAATTGGCTGATGAGAAGATTCAGAAGATTGTTTCAGATTGCCAGAAAGGAAAGAGTCGAGATTTCATTGTGAGAAATGATGGGAGTCTTTGGTTTAAGAACAGATTGTGTGTACCTGATAATACTAATTTAAGAAGAATCATTTTAGAAGAAGCTCATCAGTTAGTATTTGCTATGCATCCGGGCAATACAAAGACTTATCATGATTTGAGACAGCATTATTAGTGGTCCGGTATGAAGAGAGACATTGCAGCTTTTGTGTCCAAATGTCTCACATGTCAGAGGGTAAAAGCTGAGCATCAAGTTCCAACAGGGTTACTTCAACCTTTAGCAATGCCTGAATGGAAATGGGATAGAGTAACCATGGATTTCGTATCTGGTCTGCCATTGACACAAAGAAAGCATGATGCTATTTGGGTGATTGTTGACAGGTTGACTAAAACAGCTCATTTTCTTCCAGTTCGGATGGATTACTCTTTGGAGAGGTTAACTGAGTTGTATATCCATGAGATTGTGAAGTTGCATGGTGTCCCAACTTCTATAGTGTCTGATAGAGATCCCAGATTTACTTCAAGGTTTTGGAAGAGCTTACATGGTGCTTTGGGTTCTCGATTACACTTCAGTACTGCTTTTCATCCACAGACAGATGGGCAGTCAGAGAGAGTGATACAGATTATTGAGGACATGTTGAGAAGCTATGTCATTGATTTCTCTGGAAGTTGGGATGGATTCTTACCACTTGTGGAATTTGCTTATAATAATAGTCATCAATCAAGCATTGGTATGGCACCATTCGAGGCATTGTATGGAAGACGGTGTAGGACACCTTTATGTTGGAATGGGCTTGGAGAAGGTAAGTTAATTGGTCCTGATTTGGTCAAAGAAACTGAAGAGAAAGTGAAAGTGATTCGAGATAGATTGAAAGCAGCTTCAGATCGACAGAAGTCTTATTCAGATTTGAAGAGGAGAGACATTGAATATAATGTGGGAGATAAAGTATTTTTGAAAGTGTCTCCTTGGAAGAAGATTTTGAGGTTTGGTCGGAAAGGGAAATTGAGTCCTCGCTTCATTGGACCGTATGAAGTTTTGGAAAGAGTTGGGCCAGTTGCTTATCAGCTTGCTTTGCCACCTGAGTTAGATAGAATCCATAATGTATTCCATGTTTCTATGTTGAGGAGGTACAGGTCGGATCCATCTCATGTATTGCCAATTGAATCTATCGAAGTGAGTTCAGATTTGACATTTGAAGAGGAACCAGTTGCTATCTTGGCACGTGATGTGAAAGAATTAAGAAATAAGAAAGTGCCTTTAGTGAAGGTTCTATGGAAAAATCATGGAAGAAAAGAAGCAACTTGGGAGAGTGAGCAATCAATGTGAGATCAATATCCTCAACTATTTCAGACTTGATATCAGGTAATTTCGAGGACGAAATTTCTTTTTAGAGGGGGAGAATTGTAATATCCCAAAGTGTGCCCTAGAAGTTTTAATACAATTGTTGTTTGATTGGAATTAGATGTATATATGTTTTTGTAAAGGAAATGATTGTGTTAATGGAATGTATATGTTGTATATATGTTAATATATATAACATATATGTTGGTCAAATGTAGAGTCAAGGGGAAAAAGATATTTTAGTTTGGGATGTGTGAAATTATTATAAAGGGCACTTGATTAAGAAGAAAACTAGACCATATGAGAAGAGGGTATGTTAGTAATTATGCTTGTAGAATTGCTTGGTGGAGATTTAAAGAGGAAGAAAAGGGTTGATTTGTCTTCATTTTTCTTTTCTTTGCATATCTTGGCTGGCTACAAAAGGGAAAGAGAGAGCAAGAGAGGTCTTCAAATTTCTAAGCTCAAATTGAAGGAGGAATCAAAGGATTAAGTTGGAGATTTGTGGAATTTCTTCAAATTAGGTAAGTACTCTCTTGTTTTCCTTTGTTATTTTTGAAGTTGTATTTGAAGTGAGTTTTGATTTGTTGAGATTATGATTTGGTGGGGTTGAGATGTAATTATAAGTGTTTAAATTGGTTGTAAGTTAAATTGGTGTTGGTTTTGGTTTGAAAATGGTAAGTTGAGTGGATATTGAAATTGAAAGAATAAGAATGATGTTGATTTAGGGTTTTGAAGTGGTATGTGTTTAAATGTGTTGCTAATGATTTGTTAATGAGAATATTGTGATGAATATGTAAAATAAGTGTTGATGACATTGTTTATATCCATTTGAATGAGGCTATGTTGTGCACAATGAGTTTAAATGCAATTAAAAGAGTTTTGGCCACATTTAGGGTTTTGTTCATGTGAGACACGGCCAAACCAAAGGAGGAACACGGCCAAGACTTAAGATTTTTGAGAGACACGGCCAAGTCCATGGAAATTTGGCCGTGTTGGATGATTTTGGAGAAGACACGGCCGTGTCCCTTGCCCATGTTTGTCACTGCTTGGTTTTTGTTGAGAGACACGTCCTTTGCCCATGTTTGCCTCGGCTTGATTTGGTGTTGAGAGACACGGCCACAAGCTTGGCCGTGTCCCTTGAGTGTGTTGGCCACTGTGATTTTTCCTTGCTCTTCTTACATGGTTGAGATTGAACTTACATTTGATAATGCATATGATACTATATGAACAAGGTTATATATTATGCATTGTGAATCTTGTGAATGGTAATGTGTTATATGAATAATGTTGTGTTGTGTACAATGTGGGACATAATGTGAATATTGATGAGGCATATGAATTATGGTAATGTAAATTTAGACATAAAGAGATGTGAGATTGATGTTATGAAATATGACATGTAAAATGTGATATGTATAATGAGGAATTGCTTTGATGTTAATGAATATTATAATGATGTGAATGATATGATTGAAACATGTCTAGATGGTATGAGTAAATAATGATATGTTTGTTTAGTCAATGTAATTGATTATGGATATGTGAAAGATGAAGTAATATTAAAAGATATAAATGAGCGAACCTATCTGCCTCCCGCGGAACCATGCGAACCCAATGAGTTGGGCAACCGATCTTGGACTACCGACCTGGTTGGGGGAAGGTTCAGTACAGTCAGTATTACATACCTATCTGCCTCCTGCGGAACCATGCGGACCCTGTGGATTGGGCAACCGATCTTGGACTACCGACCTGGTTGGGGGAAGGTTCGTTACTGATAGTTTTATACGTGCTTATCTGCCTCCTGTGGACCCCTGGGATTGGCAGTAGCCTGAGGCTCAGTGGGCAACCGACCTGGTTGGGGGAAAGTTCGTATATGAAACCATAGTTGGTTGGTTATATTGATAAACTTTGAATGAGTATAATAGATGATGATATACTTATTGATATAATGAAATGTATATTAATAAGTATGATCCTTATTGATTGATTATATGATATTGATATTAATATTGCATATTATCATTATGGTTTGTACTACTGAGCTGTGGCTCAGCGCGATAGTGTTTGTTCGCGCAGGTGATAGAGTTGAACCTGAGAGCTCCTCAAGACCAAGTGAGACTAGACATTGAGGATTTTCTTTTGGGACTTAAAGATCAGAGAAGGGCTGCCAATCATGTTTATATTTTATGTTTTGTAACCTTTGGTTTATAACATATTTGTAATAACTTCCGCTGTGAATTGATAAACAGTTTTATATATGGTGTCTTTTGGATAACTTATAAATGTTTGAGATTAGTTTCATTTATTTACAAAGATATTTGTTGTGTCTTTTTAAACTGTGGCATTTTCTATATTTGGTATACGTATTTTACGATCGTTTAAGCATGCTTGGTACGTATACGGGATATAGGGATGTTACAGCAAGTTTGATAGGACCACTTACCCTAAAACTCACCTTAAGATGTATATGGGAGCCCTCAAACACATGGGACTCAATGATGAGGTCTTTGCTCAATTATTCTAGAGATATCTCACTAGTGCTACTATCAGATGGTTCATGGACCTAGAGAAAAAGAAATACTGGACCTGGGAAGATATATGTAATGCCTTCTCTAAATAGTACACTATAACATTGAAGTGGACATTACAAGAAAGGACCTTGAAACAACTAAACAGGGTCAAAATGAATCTTTCTCATCATTCCTTATGAGGTGGAGCAAAAATACAACACACATGGTCAATCATCCTTTAGAACAAGAACAAATTGACATTATTGTCAAGAACCTATTTCCTATTTATCAGACCCACCTTCAAACCCAATATTTGCTTTCCTTTAAGGCTCTTATTTCCATTACTACCAAGATTAAAATTTGATGCACAATGGTGAAATCAAGGATGAGACAACCTCTTCCTTGACATTCAAAAAAAAAAAAAAAATCTAAGCCACAATGTCCTACATACTACTAATTAAAAGGGGGTGAGCTAGTTACTCCACGATCGCAGATCCATTTAGAAATGAGCCAGCAATAAAGAAAATTCACTGATTTAGGTATACCTCTTAGTTTAGTGTTCAAGAAAGCCTTGGAGGCCAGTTGATTTAACCCCTTGATCCTAAGCCTGCTCCTAATCCACATTCTAAAAAGTGGAATGTTAATAAATATTGTGAGTATCATCAAAGTAAATGCCATAAGAAAAATGTGTGTAGAAACCTCAAACATCGGATCCAAAATCTCATTGAAAATGAATCCATTCTGCCTCCAAGGTGACCCAATATTACCACTAACCCTTTACCAACTCACCAAGGCATCAATACCATCACTTCCTTAGATGATGGTGAATTGGATCCTACCTCCTTGATCCATGATTATTGTTGTGTATTAAACTTAAATGACTTTCTGAATGAGGTCAATGCAATAACAAGAAGTGGGAGGTAGCCACCCTTGGACTTGTCATAATTAATGACATCACCAAAAGCAAATCTTACTCCTAAACCTGAAGAGGATCCTATATTGAAATAACTAAAAAAAAATCCAAGCCAGTCTTTCTATTTAGAGCCTCCTTCAATTCAGTTATCCTCATCGCCAAGCTCCTTGCAAGGCATTGAGTCAAATTCAAATGCTAGTTGAGACTACCCCTAAAGTTTTAGTTGCATCCATGACCAAGTCATTAGCCATCTCTTTCTCAGACAAGGACCTTCCTACTGGGGAAGCTGGCCATAAGCATGCTCTTTACATCACAGTCTTAGCCTGTGGAAAAGCATTACCTATAGTACTAGTGGATAATGGGTCAACATTGAATGTTTGCCCCCTTAAAGTTGCAAGTTGCTTGGGAATTGATATGTCAGAACTCATACCATCAAACCAGATTGTAAGGGCTTATGATAATACTAAAAGGGAAGTTTTGGAAGTAGCCAACATTAGAGTGACAATTGGCTTTGTAGAACTGAAATCCTTTTTCAAGTTCTAGATTTCCCAGGTTGTTTCAACATGCTACTTGGAAGGCTTTAGATTCACTAAGTCAAAGAAGTTCCATCCTCCCTCTACCAAAAGCTCAAGTTTCTATATAAAGATAGAGTGGTTACTATAAAAGGGACCTAAGTGGAAAGTGAGACCTTCCACCTCAGGTGCCGTTTTGGAGATTCAACCAGAACCTTCAGCCATAGCTTTATCAGGGTTCACTTTTGATTTAGTCCAGTTCATAGAAGAAGAGACAGGTAAAGAACTTGTTTCCTTTGATTTTGATCCATACAATAACCCAAAAGTTGCCAATATCCTCAAGTATATGAACTATTTTCCTGGATTGGGATTGGATAAGAATCAATAAGGAATTTCACATTTTCCAGATTACCTCTTAGTTTAGCCACCATTTGGCCTAGGTAATAAACCAACTCAAGAGAATATAGTAGAAATGGAAGAGAGAGCTAGGTAAAGAACCCAATGCAAGAAAATAGGATAAGTAGTTGCTGGCCCATGAAACCTTATTTCAAAATCTTGAATTGTTACTTCGTTAAAGAAGGAACAAAATCCCTTTATTATGGATTTCCTAAACCATGGTTGAATCCCATCACTAATGAGCTAACCAAAAATTTGAAATTTTCTTTGATGTCATGCTTAGCTCAGAGGATAGCGAGCTTACCTTAGAGAGGGGAGAAGATTTTGATGATAACATAGAGTTCAGTTTATTTCAAGTAGCTATATTAGAAGAAGGAATAGCATCAAATTTCAACCACCTAATCAAGTCAGCTATAGAAATACTCAATAATTGGTAATTCTAGGAAGATAGTGGTCCATCATCAAAATCTACCCCAACCACAGTAGGGTCAAATGTCCGTTTTGATCCATAGTCAACCTTCTAGTCAAATTCCAAGATTGTGTCAGATACCAAGCCAAGAATCCAGTTTGAGTTTAAAGTCAAGTATCGAGTTAATTCCTAGTACCAAGTCCGAGTGTAAGTCCACTAGTTCATAATCTCAGTCGGTCATTTCAGAATTTGATTCCTCTAAGTTATTCGATCATGAGTTTGTTTGTAATAAAGAACCATATAATCATTTGATCATTAATAAAAGTTCCAAAGTTCCCATTTACTTCCCTTTGTCTCTTCATGAGCATTATATAATACTTAATATTAATGAAATCAATAAAGATAAGGAAGCAGTAAACTTGGGAACATCAGAAGTGCAAAAACAAAAAAAAAACATATATTGCTTCCTCATTCATCCATAAGCGGGATTTGAAGGCACTTATCAAAAAATTCCAAGATTGCTTTGCATGGGAAGTGAGTGATATGATATGACTGGACTCTTATATAGCGGTTCATTAAATCCCTACATTTGATCACATGAAGCCAGTTAAGTAGAAACTCCATCGGCTCAAACCAGAATGTTCCTTAAAGATAAAGGGAGAAATAGCCAATCTATTGGAAAATAAGTTCATAAAACCCATAATGTACTCTCAATGGGTAGCCAATATTGTGCCAATACCAAAGAAGGATGGAAAAGTTTGCTTATGTGTGGATTACAAAGATCTCAACAAGGCATGTCTAAAAGATGACTTCCCTCTACCTTATATTGATCTCCTAGTTGAAAGATTAGATAGGTCTGAAGTGGTTTCATTAACCAACCTCTACACCGGGTATAATCAAATCTTGGTTCATCCTCCTACTAGAGAAAAGAAAACCTTCATTACAGAATGGGGTACTTACTGCTACAGGGTCATGGCCTTTGGTCTTAAAAATGTTGGGACAACCTATCAAAGAATGGCCACTACACTCTTTCATGACATGATGCTCCAAGATATGGAAGTCTAAATGGATGATATAGTTATTAAGTCAAAGAAAGTTGAGCTGCATGTAGGGCTTATAAGATGGTTCTTCCTTAAAATATGTCAATATAACTTGAAACTTGACCCCACCAAATATGTGTTTGGAGTAGCTTTGAGTATATTTTTAGGATATATGGTCAATTCCTGAGGAATCAAGGTTGATCTTGTTAAATCTAAAGTAATTTTAGAAATGCTAGCACCAAAGATGGAGAAAGAAATCAGGGGATTCTTAGGTCAACTACAATACATTAGTCATTTATTTCTCAAACGGATGATGTATATGGACCCATTTTCAACTTACTCAAGAAGGATGCCCCGACCGAATGGAATGAAAAATGTCATAAATCATTTTAGAAAATCAAGCAGCACCTTTTGTCACTGCCAGTTCTGTAACCTCTAAGTCTTGGTGACCCATTACTCCTCTATCTTTCAGTAATTGAAGAAGCAATGGGAGCCATTCTTGCCCAATGAGGAAAGGTTCAAGAAGAGAGTTTGTCATTTATTATCTTAACATGAGGTTATTAGCCTATGAGCTCAAATACAATAAAGGTTATGTCTAGCTTTGGTATGGGTATGTTAGAAACGATGCCATTATTTGGCTTCTTACACCACACAAATAATTGCAAATCAGAGTCTTTTAAAATTGCTTATGGAGAGGCTGGTTTTGGATAGTAAAATGGCCTAATGGTTGGCAGTTTTAGCTACCTTTAACCTCAAATTTATAGCTCAAAAGTTAATCAAAGGTAGTGTAGTGGCTGATTAATTGGCTGTAGTACTAGTTCAAGACACAGTTGAGGAGCAAGAATTCCCAGATGAAGATATCATGAGTATTGATAAAGAGGTGTGGGTCATGTACTTTGATGGTTCATCCAATAAAAAAAAGGCTATGTTATTGGTATTGCCCCCATCACCCTAGAAGAAGAGCATATCCCATTAGCAATTAAGCTGGCTTTTGAGGTCACAAATAATGAAGTAGAATATTTAAGCTTACATTACTGGGTTGGAAATAGCCTTAAAGTTGAATGACAAGAACTTAAATGTACCTGGAGATTTTGCCCTTATTATATCTCAAGCATTAAGAAAGTGGAAATAAGGGAAGAGCATCTATTTCCTTACCATCAACGCCTAGAGAATCTAGTACATTAGTTTGAAGATGTCCCATTTGGTTACCTTCCTCAAACTAAGAACCAGTTTGTTAATGCCTTAGCCACTTTAGCCTTTATGAGCAATATGGGGAGAGAGATGATAATTTGCCCTATCGCCATCAAATTGAAAACCATGCCGGCTTATTGTGTTGCATTTCAGGTTTCAGATAAGAAGCCATGGTTTTGGAACATTTTCAACTTTGTTCAAAAGAGTGAATATCCCAACTAGACCTTAAAAGCAAAACAAAAAACTTTGAGGTAATTAGGAAGTCAGTATATTCTAAATGATGATGTATTGTACAAGCATTCATGAAACAACATTCACCTCAAATATGTTGACAAATCTAATGCACACCAAATAATGGAATGGGTTCACGATGATGAGCATGGACCCCACATCAATAGCCTTGGCTAGAAAAATTACTAATTTGGGATATTATTGACTTAACATGAGAGTGGATTGTTCAAGTTTCATCAAGAATGGCCACAATTGCCAAATATATGCTAAGCTTTAAAAGCAACCTCCAATCCCATTGCATCCCACTGCAACTCCCTAGCCATTTGCAACATGGGGAATCAATGTAATAGGATATCAGCTCTAAATCTTCTAATGGTCATAAGTACATACTTCTAGATATAGACTATTTCACAAAATGGGTGGAAGCAACATCTCACTCTATTCTTAATGCTAAGAAGGTAGCCCATTTCATCCATGCCAACATCATTTGTCAGTATGGGATTCCATTCGAAATCATTTCAGATAATGGGTCTCACTTTCAAAAGGAAGTAGTTTAGTTAATGAAGAAATACATGATACAATATCACAAGTCTCCTCCTTATCGGTCCCAAAACTAATGGAGCCGTTGAAGGTGCAAACAAAACTATAAAGAATATACTACAAAAGATGATGCATGCAAAGTCATAAAAGCTGGCATGCACACTTTCCTTTCACTCTATGGGGTTATAAGACTTCAATTAGAATGCAAATTGGGGAAACTCCTTTCTCTCTAGTACATGGCAAGGAAGTAGTCCTTCAAACAAAATTGGATGTTTGGTCAGCATGAATGCTCTGTGAAAGTGAAATTAGTGAAGTTGAATGGGTTAAAGCCTACCATGAATAGCTGAATACTGTCGATGAGAAAAGAATTGATGCCTTGTATAAAGTACAAGAGTATTTGAAAAAGATAGCTAGACATTATGATAAAAGAGTCAGAGATAGAGGGTTAATAGAAGGGCAATTGGTGTTAAAAGAAATCATGGCTCCGGTACACGACCCCAAAGGGAAGTTCAAACCAAATTAGATAGGACAATACTTGCTTAAGATGATTTTATCAGGAGGGGCAACAATACTTTTAGATTTAAATGGCATTGAGTTTTCAAGTCCTTGCAACATGGATCAGCTTAAAATATCATCCATACTACAAACAATTTAAAATAAATAAACATTCATTATATTAAAATCAAAGAAAGTCCAAACAAACAAATAAATAAAAATGGGCACCCATACAAGATGGAAACATACCCTTACAACAATTGTCCAATGTCCAAAACTAAATAAATAGGACACCCACCATTTGGTGGAAACATATCCTTTACATTAATCCAAATGCTCAAAATAAATTAAATTACGTTGAACTTAACAAATGAGGTACCCAAAAAGTGGAAACATAACTCTTACATTTTTTGAAATCAAAATAATCAATATTAAAATAATTAATTAAATAAATTAAACCATTCAAACATTTACAATAATTAAAAGCAAGTCATCCATTATAAAACAAATAAAATAAATCATCCATCACAAGTATATAATCAGTTAAATAATCAAAACTAAGTTTTAGGATCAAATATACAAAATTAAGGTTCACATATCACATTTGGATTTATAGGGGTTAAAAACATGGTTTTAGGGTTTTGGAAATAAAATTAGGGTTTTAGATGGAAAATTATTAGAAATTAGGATTTTAAGATTTTAATTTGGAAATTAGGGTTTAAGTTTGAAAATTAGGGTTTTTGGATGGAAGTCTAGAGTTTTAATTTGGAAAATAGGGTTTTAGTTTTGAAATTAGGGTTTTAGGTTTTTTAGCGTATAGAATACTAAATTAGGTTTTGGTGTAGAAATTAGGGTTTTATAGATTCTAAAACAAAATTAGGGTTTTTAGGTTTTGTAAACATGCAAAAAATGGTTTTAAATGATCTAATTAGAGTATTGGTAATTAAATTAGAAGTTCAAATTAAATTCTAAGCTACTGTGAAATTGAAGCAAATAAATATAAAGTAAATAAGCTACTTGACGAATTAAAATTTGAATAAATAAGTTGTTGTGATGATGCTTTAAAAGAAAATTGTAACTATTGGATAAATAAATGGAATTAGAAGACTAAACCTGCGTTTGAAGACTCCACCAAAGTTGAATATTGAACCAAACTTTGAGCCTGCCTGGATCAATTGTAATACTGCTTGAGTGAAACAATTGCCGAGACAATTGCTAGGTGTTGATTTTTTTCTGCTTAATTGTTGATACTGCCTGGTTTTAATTGTTTCTTTCCTCTGTGTTAATTCATGTGTTGCCAATTGCTAATCTTTTTTACCTGATTCTTTTAATCCTGTATTTATAAGGAGCGAATTAGGTTAAAACCAGCGTATGATTGAGCCTCATCCTAGCTTAATTCTAATTTCCTATTTAAGCAAGGATCATTTTAAAATTTAAAATTCGAAGCATATCTAATTCAAGCATTTTAAATTAGGCATGAAATCAAGTCCATATCAAATTAAACCTTGTTTAATTCGATATGGGCCAACCATATTGAATTGGATGCATTCCAATTCAATATGGAGCCTCCATATCAAATTGGATGACTTCCAATTCGATATGGAAACATCCATATCGAATTGTGTGACTCCAATTTGATATGGATGCTGCCCATATCTAAATGGCCTGGCCCAAACCCATTTAAACCCAATCAAATTCTGAATCAAACCATTTTAGGGTTTTAAAGGTTGAATTGGCTTATTTTAGACCTCATAAAACTGGAACAATCTAATTAAAAACTTTAAAATAGATTTAAGCTATTAAGAATGGATCGATCATGACTTAGACCTTTTTAATTTGGATCAAACTAGCTTAGGGCCAAAATTAAGGGTCTACAATGAGACAAAATTAATATAAGGCAAGCTCATAAGCAATTTGGCTAGCCAAATTCACCATGAGCCATTAATCTTGGCCTGAATTTGTTTTAATCCAATTTTAAGTATCTTAATTATGGTTAAACTAGAATAAACTTGGATAAACAGAGGCTTTTTAGATGGAATTGTGATTCTTAAAACCAAAAGGGAACCGAATTAAAAGAAAACCCTAATGAGCATTATAAAAGGGGGAGCCACCATTGATCAAATGGGGGGAATAGAAGAAAAACAAACAGAGAGACACAAAAGCGAGAATCAATAATTAAAAATAGGAAGGAACGGTGATTAGGAAATTCAAGTAAGAGACAAAGAGCGAATTGACACAGAAGCAGAAAGCAAAATAGAGACGGTAGCTTATCCTCACAGCACCAATGAAGACTTTAACTGACCCAGAATATCCAATAGACAATCTTGCAGACGATCGAGCTTGGTTCAGTAAATCAACTTGGTGGAGTCAACAACGCAAGTTTGATTTTCCTAACTCATTTTGTTTAAAATTCCATTGATTGTTTCCATTCTTTAATAGCATTGAAGCAAATTGTTACTTGAGATCATTAATTTAAATTTTTAGGAACTCCATCTAGTAAGGTACAACTTTAATTTTAATTTGATTAAAAACTCTAATTTTGCAGGTTTAAATTCTAGCTTATATATTAAACCCTAATTGCATATTCTTAATTTTAGTTTTAGTTTAAAACCCTAATTAGGTTATAAAACCCTAAAACATTAATTTGGCAATCTCACTTTAAATTAATATTGAAACCTTACTTTTGTTGATTTAATCTTGATTTATTGTTGCATAATGAGTTTTGATTTTATCATTTATAACGGATGATGTGATTTTCTTATTTATGATAATGGATAATTGAATTGTATGTTCTTGTTATGGTTTGGATTTTGAGGAAGATGTAAAAGGCATGTTTCCACTTTGTGGGTGTCTTATTTATTTTGTTTATGTAATTTAATTTTATGGGTTTTAGAATTATTGTAAAGGACATGTTTCCACCAATTAGTGGATGCCCTATTTTATTATTTGCATTTTGAACTTTAGACATTGTAAGGGCATGTTTTAATTCTTGGATGGGTGCCTATTTTGTTTATTTTATTTCAATAATATGATGGATGCTTATTTCTTTTAATTGTATGTAATATGGATGATGCCATGATATTTAATAATTTTATAATATTTAGACCTAAAAAGGAGGCCTGTTATAATGAACCTAACGTTATAGGGGTACTGGTTCATTCTCACCTTCCCCATGCGCACCCAACTTTTCGAACCCACGTAGGGGATTAGAGATTCCTTAGAAATCGAGTCATCTATCCCTTTCTAATTCTTTCTCACCTCGTCCAGGTGACAACTCTATTTTTTTGGGCTTAAGTCCGTGTTCTTTAAGGCCCCGAGCCTAATAGTACCTCCATCGCAAGAACCATTCCATCGGGAGTGAGGGCGAAAATCCCCGCTCACAATCCCCATGTGACTTATAATAAAATAAAACTTTTATTTTATAATGGCTCATTGTTTTGTTAGTTTTTGTTATCGATTTGTGTCTTGTTTATTATAATAATTATTGTTTTATTTAGGTATTTTATTAGTTTAAATCGGTTTATTTAGTGTTTTTGTTAATTTTGTAGTTTTAGTTTATTTCAGTGTTTATGTCATTTTTTATCTAGTTTTTAGTATGGTGTTTATGTTTTGTTGGTTATTGTTTATTTACTTTTTGTTTAAAGTTTGTTTGAGTTTTGTTTTAGGTTAAAAAAGCCAAGGAACCAAGACTGAAGAAGAAGAAATCATCACAGTAGGCGACACATGCAAGCGACATGGCCAAGTCACCTGGCCATGTCTCTCCAAATATGCTCAAACACGGCCAAGTCATGTGGCCGTGTCCCTCAATCATAGTGCAACACGGCCAAGTCACTCATGACTTGGCCGTGTCACTCAACTAAAGAAGAAAGAAGAGAGAAACAAGCAGAGGCGGACACTGGCAAGGGACACGGCCGTGTTTTGTGGCCGTGTCCCTCCAACAAGCCCTCACACGGCCGTGTCCCTCATCACCTGGCCGTGTCCCTCATGAACCAAACGCGCACCGAATTTTAAAGCCGACGTTTCGTATAAAAGCAAAAAGAAAAGTTAGGGTTGAGGAGTTGACGATTGAGAACAGATTTTGGAGCCGTCAGAGAGCAAAGAGAGGGTTTTAACATTTGTTTTCTTGATTTTTATTTCACTTTGGATTAAAACTAGTTAGATTAGATTGTTCTAGCCATTGATACATCTTTCTTGCAAGATTTGAACAAGAGATTCTTCAGAAACTTCAAGGAGTTGTAATTTGGTTTTGTTCTTGAACTTTATCTCTTTATTTTCATTGAAATTGCATATATGAACATTATCATGTCTAATTTGATTTCTTTGAATATTAATGGGATGAGTATGCTTGAAATCATTATGAACTAATTTGATCTAGTCTAGGGTTTGTATGGATCTGCTATGATTGTATGATTTGATTATTCTCTTAGCTAATAATTTCTTTAGCCTTGATTGAATGAAACATTGTTAATATATAATTGATTGACACCCAATTATGTGTTTTAAGGTATTAGATGATGGATCGAGAGATGAAGTTTAATACTTGAACAATTCAATTAGGGACTTAGGTGAATTAGAAATATAACCTATTAAAAAGATTATTTCACTTATAACAAGATTAGTTGAAAGAGGTTTGAATGCGAGAGCTTATTTCCTTAACTCGATTAGTTGAGTTGTTTGAGATAATCTTTGAAATTGAATTAGTTAAGAGGAATAACCGTTCATACATATAAGTAGTAGAGAAGTGCAAACCCTAGACCATTCTATCAAGTGAATCAAAACACAGATCAATTTACTTTTATTGTTTTAAACTTTAATCAATCTTCTTCATTATTTAGCAATTTATAAATCTCTTTATTACTTGTTAAGCATAATCTGATAAGCAATTAACCACTTTAGCTTCCTTGAGAGAACGACCTTGGGGCGATCACCTTTGCCACAGCTACCTCGTATACTTGCGAGTGACGCTTTGTGGTAGAGTTAATTTGAGCGTAACAAGTTTTTGGCGCCGTTGCCGGGGAAGCTAATTGGCGTAATTGTTTAAAAAAATAATAATAATAATAATAAAAAAATATATTTCAGATTATTTTCATTGTTTTTCATTTTATTTTATTTGTCTTTTGCTTTTGATATTTCTTTTTTCTAGAAATTTTTGTTTATGCAAGGCAGGAGATCACTTGAAGGAGAGCTGCATCCATTCATTCCAGAAATTCAGAGAGTAAAAAGGAGCAGAGAGGAGTTTGAGCTTTTCACAGGATTTGATACTTCAGAGGAGGACACTTCAGATTTTGAGTTAGAATCTGCACAATCTGTTAAAATGGCTGAAGAAAGACAAAGGACGATGAGAGACTTTGCTAGACCTGTCATTGGAACTTCTACTTCTTGCATAAGACTGACAGATGCAGCAAGAAACTATGAGTTGAAGAACATCCATTACAATATGCTGCCATCATTCTATGGAGTTCCAAATGAAGATCCTTTGAACTTTATTCGGGATTTCTACTCCACCCTCAACACTTTTCCTTTGGGAGGACTAACAGAAGATCAGTTGAGGATGAGATGTTTCCCTTATACTTTGAAGGATAGGGCAAAGAGTTGGCTCATGATGTTGCCTGAAAATTCACTGACAACTTGGGAGCAAGTTTATAACAAATTCATGAGCAAGTTCTATTCACATCAAAAGACAGCTGAGTTGAGAGGGAAGATTGCTACATTCTCTCAATTTGAAGGAGAGCCATTTCATGAGGCTTGGGACAGATTCAAGATAATATTGATCCAGTGTCCACATCATCACTATCCACTTCAACTTCTGAACCAGTTTTTCTATGATGGTCTAACCCAGCAATTTCAGAACACTATTGATAATGCAGCTGGGGGAGCCATGGGAGAAAAGACAGCAGCTGAAACCTATGATATCTTTGAGATGTTGGGAGCTAATTCTCAACAGAAGAGTGTCAGGGGAAGAAGTAAAGGGGTGAATCAACTAGAAGCCAATAGTGAGATGGTCAGTCAGATAGCTGAGTTGACAAAGCAAGTGCAGATGCTGAATATGAAGAACAATATTTCTTCATCCACACAAGAAATTTGTGGAATTTGTGGAAACTTAGGGCATGGAGCAAATATTTGCCCCTCTGCATATGAGTCCTATGGGAATGAAGCTGAGCAGGTCAATGTTATGGGAGGATTCCAACCTAGGGCCAGAAATGATCCTTACTCCAACACCTACAACCCTGGATGGAGTAATCACCCAAATTTTTCTTGGGCAAGGAATAATTCTCAGCAGCCTTTCCATTTGCTCCAAAGTCAGAACCAAGAGCAGGGTCAATCCTCAAGTCAAGGGAAGTCTAGGATAGAGAGCTTGGAGGAAAGTTTACAAGCTTTTATCCAAGTCAGTGCTAAAAATCAAGAGGTGACCAACAAGAGACTGGATTCACTAGAAGCATCTTTTAAGAAGGTGGAGACACAAGTTGGACAACTTGCACAACAGATGAAGATTCAACAAAAGGGGAAGTTCCCAAGTCAAACTGAGCAGGCACAATCAGTGACTGTTCTTAGAAGTGGTAAGGAAATTTATAATAATGTTGAAAATGATTCTGTGAATGCAGGTAACAAAGAGAACAAGGAGAAAGGAGAACCAAAGAACAAAGGTGCTGGAGAAAGATCAGTGAAGAAGTCCCCTACAGCAGATCTACATAAAGCAAGCAATCCATACCGGCCACCTGTACCATTCCCCAGCAGGTTGAAGGATGATAAACCAGATAAGCAATTTTCTAACATCTTCAACATGCTGACTAAGGTAAGTATTAACTTACCATTACTTGAGGCGATAAAGAACATGCCGGCTTATGCCAAATTTTTCAAGGACCTAATCACCAAGAAAAAGAGGTATGAGATGAATGAAAAGGTGATAGTTTCCGAGGTAGCTAGTGCTGTTCTGCAGCATAAACTACCTCCCAAACTAAAGGATCCTGGAAGCTTTATAATTCAAATTTCTGTGGGGAATGGGAAAGGAACTGAGGGCATGTGTGATCTAGGTGCTAGTGTGAATTTAATGCCTTACTCTGTGTTTAAAGAATTAGAACTAGGGGAGCTTAAACCAACAAAAATGGTATTGCAATTAGCTGATATGTCTTTTAGATTCCCGAAAGGGGTTATAGAAGATGTGTTAGTTAAAGTTGGTGGTTTGATAGTACTGTGGATTTCATTGTTCTTGACATGGAAGTAGGTAATTCTTCACCATCTGCACACACCATTCTGCTGGGTAGGCCTTTTATGGCGACTACCAACACTTTGATAGATGTTAAAAATGGAAAATTATTAATGACTGTTTTGGGACAAACTATGGAATTTTCTATTTTTAATACTTCTCCCATTCCTACAACTGCTTTATATGAGGAATGTTCTTTAATTAATTGTGTTGAAGCAGTTGTTTCAGATGCTTTCTTGCAGACAGGTTCCCCAGATAAATTGGAGCTGACACTGAATTTAGAAGAGGAGGCTAAATCAGTGAGGGAGACCCGAGGGTACCCTAACCCAAAAGCATTTGAGAGCTCGAGGATTT
This sequence comes from Garcia nutans, assembly GCA_947685225.1. NCBI lineage: Eukaryota > Viridiplantae > Streptophyta > Magnoliopsida > Malpighiales > Euphorbiaceae > Garcia > Garcia nutans. The sequence goes on along the minus strand of CANTUV010000024.1, from coordinate 3,743,154 downwards.
ACAAGGATCACACAAAAGAAATTCATGACAGAGTTATTGTGAGACAGACATTGAGTCCAGGTATGAAAGTTTTACTTTTTAATTCTCGACTCCATCTGTTTCCAGGTAAACCCAACTCTAGATGGAGTGGTCCTTTTGAGGTAACTAAAGTATGTCCTTCTGGTGCCATTGAATTGCTAAACTCTAGAACCAAAAAGATTTTTAAAGCAAATAGACATAGAGTTAAGCTATATAAAGAAGGATTTCAGGAATTGAGGATCATTGACAGCACTTTGATCCATGATTCCTAGTCTTGCATGATGTCCAGCTTTATGACATTAAAGAAGCGCTAAATGGGAGGCAACCCATTAGTTTGAATTTCTTTTTCATAGTTATAATTTTATATTTTGCAATTTTGATTTTATGTTTAGTTTAAATAAATAGAAACCCTAAAGCTCTCTTGCATCTTGTTTTTTTTGAACATTTGTGTTTGTGATAAAAAGGTTGAGTTTTGCCTCACCAGGGGACGATGGAAGACAGGTTGTACTTAATTCTTTCTCTTTATTATTCTTGTTTTCCATTGAGGACAATGTAAATTCTAAAGTGTGGGGTAATCTTTTAGCTTTTCTTTAATTTTTGTTTTGGTTGCCTTGGTATGTTTATTGTGTTTGTTGTGCATGGCATAATTGTTGAAAATTTATTGATCTTTTTTGTTATTCTAGCATTGTAGTTGAGACTTTTGTATCAGCATAGAAATGAGCATTTGAATTCATTCAGGATCAATTTTTGCATTCTGCGGTTCATGACATATAAATCTTTGAGAACCCACCTTTGTGAGTTTTGAGCCTTATAGATTAAATGATTGATTTTCTTTTCTTAAGTGTGCACCTTCATGATTTTGCATCTCTAGAGTTTGCTTTTGCATACTGATTGAACTCACATTATGATTTAATCTCAGGTTTTAAAATGATGAAGGCAAAATAGGTTAGCCCTTTAGCTTAAAAAGACCTCCCTTAATATTGAATTCCTTAGTGAGCCAAGTTGAGCCTTTAACCTTTTTCTTGTTTGATCAACATAATTCACAGCTCAATTTTCTCTTATTATCATCATACCTGCATTAAGGAATGGAGTTTTTATGATATGTCAATAGGGTGGTTTATTTCAAAGTGTGGGGTAAAAAAAAAAAGAAAGAAAGAAAAAAAAATGGTATTGCTATTTGGGGTTGAAATGCATACTTTGCACATTGTATTAAGAGTTGATTATTCTTTTCCTCTACATTTTAAGCTAGATGTTCCATGCAAGTTTAAATTTTGTATATATATATTAAAAAAAATGATAAAAGAAAAAGAAAAAGATAAAATAAATAAAAAAAAAGAGATATATATATATATACAAAAGCCAAATATGTTCTAGCATTGGTTATCAAAAGAGGAATGTCGACTCATGTACTTTTCTTTTAGTGTGCAAGTATGTGAGGTATCAAGGGTTGGTGAGTATGCTATTTGAAGGAGTTATGTGTTTCTTAGCAAGAGTAGTGTCTAATTTAGATACTCCGTTTCTTGATGCTCCAGCCTAAATGTCTTTTCTCACACCTTTACCTTAGCCCCATTACATCCAAATGAAAGACCTTCGGATTATTTCTTGAGAAAATCAGTGAGGGAGATTGGATAATTAAGCAAGTTTATGGTAGCATGTAGTCATGAGTGGTTTGAGTGATTAACCTTTGAAATTGAGTGAAACACTTAGATGAGAGATGAGATTTGTATGTCTGGATTAATGAATGAGTTAAGAAAATCTTGATTGAAGGAAATTGTAATTATTTATGTCTGACTCTTAAAGTATTTCATCTATGTACTGGAATTATAGTTAAGGTTGTGTGAGTTTTTAATTTATGCCATGTGAATTTGCTTGAGGACAAGCAAAGTTGTAAGTGTGGGGTAGTTGTTTTGTTAGTTTTTGTTATAGATTTGTGTCTTGTTTATTATAATAATTATTGTTTTATTTAGGTATTTTATTAGTTTAAATCGGTTTATTTAGTGTTTTTGTTAATTTTGTAGTTTTAGTTTATTTAAGTGTTTATGTCGTTTTTTATCTAGTTTTTAGTATGGTGTTTATGTTTTGTTGGTTATTGTTTATTTACTTTTTGTTTAAAGTTTGTTTGAGTTTTGTTTTAGGTTAAAAAAGCCAAGGAACCAAGACTGAAGAAGAAGAAATCATCACAGTAGGCGACACATGCAAGCGACATGGCCAAGTCAGGCGACGCATGCAAGCGACATGGCCAAGTCACCTGGCCATGTCTCTCCAAATATGCTCAAACACGGCCAAGTCATGTGGCCGTGTCCCTCAATCATAGTGCAACACGGCCAAGTCACTCATGACTTGGCCGTGTCACTCAACTAAAGAAGAAAGAAGAGAGAAACAACCAGAGGCGGACACTGGCAAGGGACACGGCCATGTTTTGTGGCCGTGTCCCTCCAACAAGCCCTCACACGGCCGTGTCCCTCATCACCTGGCCGTGTCCCTCATGAACCAAACGCACACCGAATTTTAAAGCCGACGTTTCGTATAAAAGCAAAAAGAAAAGTTAGGGTTGAGGAGTTGACGATTGAGAACAGATTTTGGAGCCGTCAGAGAGCAAAGAGAGGGTTTTAACATTTGTTTTCTTGATTTTTATTTCACTTTGGATTAAAACTAGTTAGATTAGATTGTTCTAGCCATTGATACATCTTTCTTGCAAGATTTGAACAAGAGATTCTTCAGAAACTTCAAGGAGTTGTAATTTGGTTTTGTTCTTGAACTTTATCTCTTTATTTTCATTGAAATTGCATATATGAACATTATCATGTCTAATTTGATTTCTTTGAATATTAATGAGATGAGTATGCTTGAAATCATTATGAACTAATTTGATCTAGTCTAGGGTTTGTATGGATCTGCTATGATTGTATGATTTGGTTATTCTCTTAGCTAATAATTTCTTTAGCCTTGATTGAATGAAACATTGTTAATATATAATTGATTGACACCCAATTATGTGTTTTAAGGTATTAGATGATGGATCGAGAGATGAAGTTTAATACTTGAACAATTCAATTAGGGACTTAGGTGAATTAGAAATATAACCTATTAAAAAGATTATTTCACTTATAACAAGATTAGTTGAAAGAGGTTTGAATGCGAGAGCTTATTTCCTTGACTCGATTAGTTGAGTTGTTTGAGATTTAATCTTTGAAATTGAATTAGTTAAGAGGAATAACCGTTCATACATATAAATAGTAGAGAAGTGCAAACCCTAGACCATTCTATCAAGTGAATCAAAACACAGCTCAATTTACTTTTATTGTTTTAAACTTTAATCAATCTTCTTCATTATTTAGCAATTTATAAATCTCTTTATTACTTGTTAAACATAATCTGATAAGCAATTAACCACTTTAGCTTCCTTGAGAGAACGACCTTGGGGCTCATCTGCATCTGCAAGATCAGTGGAACCAAGTCAATCAGACTCTAGCCTAGCTCCCCTATGAACAAAAACTCACTAGTTAGGCAAAATGCCAATGCCCGCAATCACAGTCTCTCACGATAAGTGTAGCAATAAGTGCACACAAGTTTACTTTATCATCCCTCACTATAAAAGTAGCCTAAGCCTCTCTCAAGTTAAACAACATTTGGAAAGTATAAAAATATCTAGTTCGACATTTAGGAATAGCCAACTCAGCCTTAGTACTGCAAACTAATATGTGCTAAATTCCTTAAAAAGAGGATATATCGCCTTTATCATATCCTCAAACCTGAATACATGATCTACAAAGTTCTAAAATTTTAGACAAGCCTAAATAAAATTTTTGTCCAGTTTTACGCCTTTCAAGGTGATAGCAGGGGCAATAGCATATCTACCTATATTTATTTTATCCAGAAGTGTGGTCTATAGATGTAAAGAATGACTAAAAAATAGATTCATAATAGCGCAACAGATCGTCAAAACACTAAAATTCCTTTAAAAAGCTTAAAAGGTTCTAAAAATCACATGAGCTCAGTAAAAAAAATTGTTCCAACATATAGGAAAGGCAGTTTGTCTGGGCAACGTGTAGACTGTTGCACATAGATGTTGTGCGACAATCCGCAAGGCCATGCATGCCCTAAATATATATATATATATAATAATAATAATAATTTTGCAAAAGAGAAATTAGTCATTAATAAAACCAACATAAATAAAACGGGAAATGCATAAATTGAAATTATACAAGTATAATAGTCCAAAAGTACATGCATCATAATGCATTATTAGGCATAAAATTAAATCCTACATAAATAGGAAAATCAAGCAAAAAGTCTATCTTCTAGCACGGTGATGCCTTCCTCCACACTCAAAGGACAGATGACTCAGGGTGAGCAATAGAAAAGCCTCATAATAGTGAGCAATCTAGAAAATATGTTCAACCCATTCATTAGGCCTATGTAAAATATATAATAGAAGTTGTAAGAAAATTGAGATATAAGGGTCACTAGAAAATTGTGTAATGAAAATTCATCTCTTAATAATTCTCTAGTAGTGGGGCAAAAGGAAATTTGGGCACATGAGCCCTCTCTTGTCCATTGTTATCACCTAAAGCATAGGTGATGGTTTTTCCCAACCAATAATATGGTGGAACACCTCCTGGACGGGCATAATGGGTCCCAACGAAAGTTAATTGGGAACCAGCTTGAGAACTTACTTATATAAGGGCGGTACTGGTGAATGCAATGTTGATATCTGCCGAGGGTTCAATCCTTCCTCTGCAATTAGTACCTCGCTTAGCAACAGCTGCACTAGTTTCAGGACATGAAGCTCCAAAAGAGTGATATGCATGCTGATATTGATTCTCTGAATTGCCAACAACACAAGGCATCACTAAGAATATGCAAAAATCTTCATAATCTCTGCCAGGAAGGATGAAATTAATGGTAAGAAGACTGTTATAAAGATAAGGGTGTGCAATATAGCTCTTCCCCATTCTCATGTCTACAGGTGGTGCACATAGAGCAACTCTCTCAAGGGATGCTTAGCACCGAAAATGCTCACCCAAGTAATAATATTGAGTCTTTGGGGATTATAAGATTACCTAGCAGTTGGAGAAATAAAAAGCCTGGTTTAGATGATTAGAGTTGGAAGGGATAAATCTTCCATTAAAAGGACACCGCCTTCCTTAAAAAAGGGTGTCGTCATAGAAGTCAATCAAGTTATTTATGATTCAATGTACTCATATTATCTACAAAAAGGTTGTTAAAAATGGCCCATAAATTTTAAAAATTTGAGTTAGGTGGTTGGGACTGGTTGCTTGGAGATGAGCAGTGTCCGACAAGAAAGACATTTAGCTAGGGACTCCCTAGGGTGGGTGCCAAATTGAGGAAGTACCTATAAGCCTACATCTGCAACAGACTGCAGATCAGAATGCATGTTCCTATAAAACAAAACAATAGTGCTAAAGGTTGTCAGGGTGCATACCTCCTAGATGTAGGTCCCTCTAATAGAGTGGATTTGCCCTCATGATAATTAACTCATTTCCTCATACATTGTGGCCAGTATAATGCCACCCTAATTGCATTTAGTAATATGAGATAAATCTTCCAAGCTCATCAGAATAACATGTCAATAGTATCAAGCCAGGTATGCTAGAAAATACACCCCAGTAGCAACAAAATTACATTGTGAGCAATTTGCAGGGAGCAATCTTCGAGGTTATTATGCCTCCTCACCAAGGAATTAATATGCTCTCTTAGCTAAGAGCAGGCAAGCACGGCCTCATCAGTTTCAAGAATAGGTAGAATGCCACCCAAAAGATCCATAATCTGCCCTTCAGATAAATTCTTCCAATTTAGAAATAGCTCCAAGGGGTGCATCACAAAGGGGATGCTAGACAACAAGTATAGATCTTGTGGAGTCACAATTAATTCACCACATGAAAAATGGAAAGAATTGGTAAAGTCCGACCACATTTTAGTTCATGCCTATAGTTATTGTGTTCTAATAAACACTACTAGAACTACACTCGCAAGTATACGAGGTTGCTATAGCATTTTGGTGAAAACCTCAAGGTCGTCTCACAAGGAAGCTAGATAAGCTAATTGTTTATCAAATTGCAAATAACAAATTATCATTAAAATTAAGTTGCTAACAACTAATGAAAACAGAATGAGTTGAATTTAGAACAATGAAAGTAAACTGAACAGATATGTTGATTCACTTAATAGAAAGGTCTAGGGTTTGCACTTCTCTACTAACTTATATGTATGAATGGCTATTCCTCTCAACCGATTTAATTTCAAAGAATAGATTTCAAGCAACTTAATTAATCGAATAAAGGAAGTAAGCTCTCGCATTCAAACCTCTTTCAAATAATCTTGTTACAATTAAAATGATTTTTTTCTTAGGTTTATATTTCTAATTCTCCTAAGTCCTAATTGAATTGTTCCAGCATTAGACTTCATTTCTCAATTCTTCATCTAATACCTCAAACACATAATTGGTGGCCAATCAATTATATATTAACTTTAATACATTCAATTAAGGATAAAAGAAATAATTCAGTTAAGAGTAATAACCATTTCATACAATCATAGTAGATCCATACAAACCCTAGACTAGATCAAAATTAGTTCATAATGATGCTATCAAACAAATTCATCTCATTAAAATTCAAAGAAATTAATTTAGACATTAGAGAATTCACGAATACAATTCCGATGAAACTTAAGAGATAGAGTTTGAGAACAAAACCAAATTACAAACTTCCTTTGGCTTTTGAAGAATCTCTTACTCAGATTGTTGCTAAAAGAATAATGCAATGGCTAAAACTAATTTAATCTAGAGTGTTTGCATGAAAGTGAAATCAAAATTCAAAAGAAAATGAAGAATAGCTCAAAAGTTTATGTTCGACGACTGGAAAAATGTGTAACCCTTTCAAATACCCTAATCTTCTAATTTATATAAAACCCTCGCTCAAAATCCGCGTTTCCTTTCTTTCCTTAGTCCCGTGGAGTGACACGGCCAAGCTTGTGGCCGTGTCATGTGACACGGCCAGTGGCTTGGCCGTGTCAGCTGAGTGTGTCACCTTCTGTGTAATCTTTCTTCTTTGCTTCTATGGAAATGAGTGTGACACGGCCAAGCTCTTGGTCGTGTCATGTGACAAGGCCAGTGGCTTGGCTGTGTCACCTGGATGTGTCAGCTTCTGTGTAATCTTTCTTCTTTGCTCTTCTTTCTTGGCTAAATATGGGACACGGCCAAACTTGTGGCCGTGTCATGTGACAAGGCCAATGGCTTGGCCGTGTCACCTGCCAGTGTCAGCTTCTGCCAAATTTTCCTTCCTTTCTTGGTTCCCTTGGTTTTGCCCTTAAGGTGAGACACGGCTAGTGGCTTGGCCGTGTCTTGCTGCTTCATTCTATTCTTTCTTTGTTTTGGTCTTCCAAGGAAGTTTTTTGCATATTAACTTAAAACAAACACTTGAAACAAACTTTAAACAAAAATCAAATGAAACATTAACCAAAAACACATAAACATCACACTAAAAACTAGTACAAAAATGACATAAACACTGGAATAAATTAAAACTACCAAAATTGATGAAATCACTAAATAAACAGACTAAAACTACCAAAATGCATGAAGAAAACTATAATCATCATAATAAATAAGTTACAATTCTATGACAAAAACTAATAAAACAACTACCCCACACTTAAAACTTTGCTTGTCCTCAAGCAAATTCACATGGCATAAATTAAAAACTCAAATAACCTTAACTATAATTCAAGTAAATAAGATGAAATCCTTTAAAACTCAGCATAAATAAATGCAATTTACTTCAATCAAGATTTTCTTAACTCATTCATTAATCCAGACATAACAAATCTCCTCTCTCATCTAAGTGTTTCACTCAATTTCAAAGGTTAATTCACTCAAACCACTCATGACTGTATACTGCCATAAACTTGCTTAATTATCCAATCTCTCTCACTGATTTTCTCTAGAAATAATCCGAAGGTCTTTTTATTTGGATGTAATGGGGCTAAGGTGAAGGTGTGAGAAAGACATTTAAGTTGGAACATCAAGAAATGGAGTATCTAAATTAGACAATACTCTTGCTTAGAAAATTGTAACTCCTTCAAATGGCATATTCATCAACCCTTCATAATCTCACATACTTGCATACTTAAAGAAAAGTACATGAGTCGAAATTCCTCTTTGATGACTAATGCTAGAAAATATATGAATTTTGTATATATATATCTTCTCTTTTAATTTATTTATTTATTTATTTTATATATGTATATATACAAAATATAAAATTGCATGGAACATCTAGCTCAAAATGTAGAGGAAAAGAATAATCGACTCTTAGTCAAATACAATGTGCAAAGTATGCATTTCAGCCCCAAATCTTTCTAAAGCAATACTATTTTTTTCTTTTTTTTTAATTGCTTACCCCACACTTATGAATTAAACCACCCTATTGTCATATCATAAGAAACTCCATTCCTTAATGAAGGTATGATGATAATGGGAAAATGTTGAGTTGTGAATTGTGTTGATCAATCAAGAAAAAGTCAAAGGCTCAACTTGGCTCACTAAGGAATTCATAATTAAGGGAGGTCTTTTTAAGCTAAAGGGGGAAATCCTAATTTGCCTTCATCATTTTAAAACTTGAGATGAAATCATAATGTGAGTTCAATTAGTATGCAAAAGCAAGCTCTAGAGATGCAAAATCATGAAGGTGCACACTTAAGAAAGAAAATTGATTGACAATAATATTCAAACTATGAGGCTCAAAACTCACAAAGGGTGGGTTCTCAAAAATTTATATGTCATGAATTGCAGAATGTGAAAATTGATCATGAATGAATTCAAATGCTAATCTCTATGCTGATACTAAAGGCTCAAATATAATGCTAGAATTACAGAAAGGTCAATAAGTTTCTAACAATTATACCATGAACAACGCACAATATAACACACAAAGACAAACAAAACAAAAATTAAAGGAAAGCTTAAAGATTACCCCACACTTATAAATTACATTGTCCTCAATGGAAACAAGCAGAATAAAGAAAAAGAGTTAAGGTACAACCTGTTTTTCATTGTTCCCTTGTGAGGCAAATGCTACCTTTTCACCCACAAACATCAATTGTTCAGAAACAAAATACAATATATATAAAATAAACAAAATATAAAGTGTTAACATTAAAAACAAAAACGAAAAATAACAACGAAAATATGCTATAACTAAATACAAGAAAGTAAGGAATTTTCTCAAAAGATTAGAGCCAATTTGATCTACGGTGAAGGAGGATGTGATGATGATGCAGCTGAAGGATGGAGACTCAGAATCTTAGCAAGGTTGCTATTGATTTGGTCCAACTGTTGCAAGACCGCAGCATGGTTACGATCGACCTTGCTTTCCAATGCCTCTATCTTATTAATTATCTCCTGATTATCCGGGATAGGAGCATCTTCATCCAAATCAAGAGAATCCGATTCGGACTCCTCATGGACTCGTGTTCTCTTTTGTCAGCCCCCCGATGCATCTGGCTCAACTGAAGCCATCACATAGGCCCCTCCCCTATTCACAACCATATGCATCTTCTCAAGTGTGGCCAAATCTAACGAATCATTACCCAAAATTTTAGTCATACGGCAATTACTCGGGTCAAAATCATCAAGGAGGGTTGTCGCTAAAGTGGTAACCAATCCTCCAATACAAATAGCACCCTTCTTTTTGTTTGCCACATTGTCAAAAACATCGGCCAACCAATAGCCAGCACTAACGGGTATGGCATTACAAGCACAGTCTAAGAAAAGGGGCTCACTAATTTCCACTACACCTGGGCTTTCCTTTCGTGCAAAGAACCTACAAGACATAAAGCAATGTAAATACCTTAGAGCGGGATTACTCAATTTTGTTGCCTTGGCCGATTTGGCCACATAAGTTCCCAAGCCCAGTGCTCCCCATGCAAATTGCTGTTTAAAACCCTTAGGTACAAATTTTTCCCCTTGTTGATGGAAACCAAAGATAGCATTCAATTGCTTAATACTAACTACACATGATTTCTCAAGCAATTTAAAACTCAACCTATTGCAAATTTTTTGTTCATCTCTTTCAACCTTAAGAGATGTTAAAAATTCCAAAGTAAGCTCTTGAAATTGCAAAGGTCGAAGGGAAACAAATTTCTCCCACCCAAGGTTTTGAACATAGCTATAAAAATTATCCCTAATATGAAGAGCATTAAGGGATTCATCGCTAACATACCTCGTTGGAAAGAAACCCCTAACTAGAAGAGTTGCTCTCCTTGAAGATGAAGAAGATGAAGATGGAGCTGCAGTTGGAGGTTGCCTCCTCTTGTGGTGGGAAACCATCTTTGTTCTAGGCATATTGAAAGATTTGGAAAAATTTGAAGCTTTAACAGATTTAATTGTTTTTGGATGAGAAAAGAAGAAGATTGAATGAGTTGATTTTGGTTTTGGTGAAGAAAAATGGAGAAATTAATGGGATTTTGGAAGCTTTGAGAAAACAAAAATGGAGGTTTTGGAGAGAAAGAGTCGAGAGAGAGAGAAAGGAAAAAGGAAAACTAGGGATTTAAAATGAAAGAAAAGGGCTGAAATCGTGTTTTTAAACTTAGAAATTGAGGTGACACAGCCAAGCTTGGTTTAGCTTGGCCGTGTTTGATGGGTTTGGAGGGACACGGCCAGTGACTTGGCCGTGTCCCCTAAACGTGTTTGGTACTGTAAAACAAAAGATTGCAAGACATAAAGGGACATGGGTATAAGCTTGGCCGTGTCTCTGTGACACGGCCAAGCCTGATGGTCGTGTCTGGGACAGTGTATTTTTGGGTTTGCTTGACACGGCCAGTGGCTTGGCCGTGTCAAGTGGCAGTGTCCTTCACTGCCATTTTGGCAACTTTTTTTTTATTTTTTTTCTTTCACCAACTCTAAAAGAAATGCAATCCTCTTCCTTGCTTAACCCTGAAACACATTAAAAAAATAAAAACCGATCAAAGCACCTATTCCATTTATTTAAACAAACATGAAATTAAAATTGCTAAATATAAAATTATAACTATGAAAAGAAATGCAAACCGATGGGTTGCCTCTGTAATATCCCGGAATAGACCCTAAGAGTTTTGGAGTTATTGTTGTTGTATTTGGATTTAATGTATATGTGTATATGTGAAATATAAGGATAATATATGTAAGACATATACATATACATCACATATACATGGGATATATATAATGGTGAAGGATAAGTGAGTTGTATATATATTTGTATAACTAAATAATAATAATAATAATAAAGACAAAAAGAAAAGAGAAGAAGAAAATCAAAGAAAGAATATGTGGTGGAGATTTAAAGTATTATTATTATTACTATTGTTATTGTTATTGTTATTATTATTATATATATATATATATATATATGGATAAGGACAAAGGAAAGAAGTAGAAACTTCTTCTTCCTTCTACTCCTTCTTCGTCTTCTTCGTTCTTCTTGGCCGAGAGAGAGAGAGAGAGAGAGAGAGAGAGAGAAAGAGAGAAAGATGTGATTTTCTTACCAAATTTCTTAAGGGATTCAAGAGATTTGATGATAGAGATGAAGATTTGATAAAGGATTCAAGTAAGTATTTATTTCTTTAAATTGATTTTCATTGTTTGAGTTGGGTTTGGTATGGTTGATGTGTGATGATGATGATATTGAAAGATTTAAGTATATATATGTGTTGATTTGGTAATTGGATGATGATAATATGATTATTTGTGAAGATGATGATGAATTGTTGAATAAGGGTTGAGTTTAATGAAATTTGGGGATTTGATAAATTGGTATATGAATGATGTTTATAATGATGATTGGTGTGTGTTTTGAGTGTTGTTGATGTTTTGGTAAGTTTGTTATGGTTTTTGGGTGTGTTTGATGAAGATTGTTTGAAGTGAGTAATGATAAAAAGATGGGTATTGTTGGATGTTGTTGTGTGTTGACCGGAATCTGGGTTTTTAGTCGGACACGTCCAGAGACACGGCCAGTTTGTTAGGCGTGTCGTTGGTTCTGTTTTCTGGAGTTGGTAGCACGAGCAGTGACACGCCCATGTTATTGAGCGTGTCATAAGTTCTGTGTGGCAGTAGAATTGACACGACCAGTAACACGCCCGTGTTATTGAGCGTGTCATAGCTACTGTGAGTTTGGAGAATTGACACGGCCATGAGCACGCTCTTGTTGATTGGATGTGTTGATGTTTTTGAGATACAGAATGTATTACACGCCCAGTGACACGCCCGTGGTTATGAGCGTGTCAATGTTTCTGTGTTGTGGAGTTAGGGCACGATCAGGGACACGCCCGTGTTGATGAGCGTGTCATGTGTTGAGTTTGCCCTAATTGATTCTTATTTGTATTATCTCATGTGTATTTCTAAGTGAGTGTGTATGATTACTTTTGGATTAGGTTTTAAGAGATGGAATTGCCCCTAATTCAAGTATTGAAAGATCTATGGAAGAGAAGTTATATGGGAGTGAGTTCTTTAGAGGTAAGTACAAAACCCTATTGGATTGCATATAAGTATATTGTTAAAATAAATATTAATATTGTATATGCATTGAAAAGATAAGAGATATGATAATACATTAATACATATAAGATGTGAAGGCATTCAATATATATATGTTATGAAATGTGAAAGATGTGAGGATATGATTTGTATGATGTGTATTCCAATTTATATGGTAATGCAATTGATTGTGCATACTTGAGTAATGAATGATTATGTATATAAATATCAAAGATGAACTATGAAATGTGATATTGTGATGAACTATGAAATGTGATAATGTGATATTGTGATGAACTATGAAATGTGATAATGTGATATTGTGATGAACTATGAAATGTGATAATGTGATATTGTGATGAACTATGAAATGTGATAATGTGATATTGTGGTGAACTATGAAATGTGATAATGTGATATTGTGATGAACTATGAAATGTGATAATGTGATATTGTGGTGAACTATGAAATGTGATATTGTGATGGAATATGAAATGTAAATTGAGAGGTGATGATGAATAAAGCCATTGTGGTTGGCTATGATATTGAGAATGAGATAAATGAGGCATGTTTTGCCTAAATGATGCCATTATGGTTGGCTATGATGATGTAAATGATGATGAGAATGAGAATGAAATTGATAATGAAATAATAAATGAATTGTGTGGCTAATGTGTTATTCATTTTCAGAGTTTTGTTGTTGGTGGCATGCCTAATAAGTGTAACAATCTCTTGAAGTTAGGTTGGATTGAATCCTTGAAGCCTAATTGAGATGTTACCACCCTTGAAGCTAGGTTGGGTTAGTTCTTGAAGCCAAGTTGGGTAGAAGCTTAGCATGCTTTTCTCCCCTTGAAGCTTGGTTGAACTTAATCCTTGAAGCCTAGTTGGGTATATGATATTGATAAATGTGATAACAAAACCAAAGCATTAACTCTGAACTTTGAATGACATATTAGTGTCTTTTGGGCCCGAGTCTGTCTTTGTTGTTAATGTGATGTATATACAAGTTGAAATAAATGAGTAATGGGATCTATGTTGCCTTTGTTGGAAATGTGAGTTGTGAATGATGAATTGTGGTTAGTGATATGATTATATAACATACATGAATTATTGAAAGGAGATATGGTTTGTGAAGTTATATGCAATATGCGATTATAAAGTATAAAATGATATATATGATATGTATGAGGTGACATTGGTAAGTATCATAATATGAAGGTTCTATCAATTTATTGAATTATGTTTGATGGTTATGTTATATGTGTATATGTATATCCTCTATAAGGTTAATAGGATTATATGAAGAATGCATTGAAAAAGGGGAAAACGGAGTAAGAAAATGTTAAAACATGAGACTAAACATATGAGGTATGTTTCTTTTATATTGTATATTTTAATGGTTACTTGTACTACTAAGCTTTCGAGCTTAGCGTGGTTATCCTAATCGCGCAGGTATATAGGTGATGAAGCTGGAGATAAGCTACTATGTCACAACGAGGACAAGTATAGTTCGAGACCAACTAGATGGTGTGCATGCATGTAATTATACGGTATTTTCATAAGAATGTATTCATTTGTATAAATGAATCTTTGGAAGAAACAATGTAACTTATATTTATGTATTACCATGATAAGAATAACCATTTTGTAAATACTTTCATATGATTTAAATGTATTATGGTTTTAAAAATTAAAGTAAAGAGTTATAATGGTGATGAAAAGTGACATTCTTATACTCTATATACATATTGTATGTGTACCTGGTATATGTACAGTATTTATATGGGGTATCGGGGTGTTACAGCCTCCCATTTAGTGCTTCTTTAATGTCGTGTAGCTGGATATTACTGCAAGACTTAAGGATCGTAGATCAAAGTACTATCGATAATCCTTACTTCTTGAAACCCTTCATTATATGGTTTAACTCTCTATCCATTTACTTTAAAAGTTTCATTCGTTCGAGAGTTAAACAATTCTATAACACCGGAAGGATATACCTGAGTTATCTCGAAAGGACCACTCCATCGAGACTTGAGTTTTCCTGGAAATAGACGGAGACGAGAATTAAAAAGCAAAACTTTCATACCTGGGCTCAATGTCTTTCGCAGTAAAATTCTGTCATGAAGTGCTTTAGTGCGATCCTTATAAATCCTCGAACTCTCATATTCCTCATTCCTTAGTTCATCTAACTCTGAAATTTGCAGAAAACGTTCTCTCTTTGCCTTGTCCAAATCTAAATTCAGAGTCTTAATTGCCCAATACGCCTTGTGCTCCAACTCCACTGGTAAATGACAAGTCTTACCGAAAACCAATCGGTATGGACTCATACCCAAAGGGGTCTTGAAAGCAGTTCAATATGCCCACAATGCATCATTCAATCTACTCGCCCAATCCTTCCTTGATAAGTTGACTGTTTTTTCCATAATTCCTTTGATTTGCTTGTTGGATGTCTCAACTTGGCCTGAAGTTTGTGGATGGTATGGGGTCACCACCTTATGTTTCACACCCGATTTGTGCATTAATTTCTCAAAAAGTTTGTTGCAGAAATGACTTCCCCCATCACTGACTATCACTCTTGGAGTGCCAAATCTGCTAAGAATGTATTCCTTCAGAAATTTAACAACCACATTAGCATCATTAGTATGGTTGGGGATTGTCTCCACCCATTTTGAAACATAATCAATAGCAACTAAAATGTACTCATAACCAAAAGACTTGGGAAAAGGACCCATGAAGTCTATTCCCCACACATCAAAAAGTTCAACAACAATATAAGATTGAAGGGGCATTTCATTCATTCTTCCAATGTTACCTACTCTTTGACAGCGGTCATAATGCTTACATTATTCTTGAGCATCTTTGAATAGAGTAGGCCAGTAAAATCCACTTTGAAGCACTTTTTCTATAGTCTTTCTCCCTCTAAAATGACCACCACAGTGAAGGTCATGAAAAAATTGAAGAACACTCAGTTGTTCTTCCTCAGATACACACCTGCGAATTATCTCATCTTTGCATATTCGGAATAGGTAAGGTTCATCCCAAAAATAGAATTTACTCATGTGCAAAAACCTTTTCTTTTCCTGAAATGACATGTCAGAACGCAAAATACCACAAGCAAAATAGTTAGCAATATCTGCAAACCAAGGTGAATTCATCACCGCAAACAACTGCTCATCAGGAAATGCTTCTAGATTTTCACCAAAGAAAGGTAATCTAGATAAATGATCAGCTACAACATTTTTACTTCCCTTAGTATCTTTGATTTGAAAATCAAATTCTTGCAATAATAACACCCATCTAATTAAATGAGGTTTAGTATGTTGTTTTGTCAAAAGATATTTTAGAGCTGCATGATTTGAATGCACAATAATTTTAGACCCAATCAATATGCTCTAAACTCATCTAAGGCAAAAACAACAGCTAGCATTTCTTTTTCAGTTGTTGTGTAATTCACTTGCGCACTATTTAGGGTCAAGCTAGCATAATAGATCACTCTCAAACATTTCTCAACCCTTTGCCCAAGGATAGCTCCTACTGTATGATTGGAGGCACCACACATAATTTCAAAAGGTAAAGACCAAACAGGAGCTACAATTACTGGTGCACTGGTCAATTTCCTTAAGGGAATTAAAGGCTTGCATGCATTGTGCAGTAAATTCAAATGGAACATCTTTCCCAAGCAAATGACACAACGGTTGGCTTATTTTAGAAAAATCTTTAATAAACCTCCGGTAAAAACCTGCATGCCCTAGAAAGCTTCTTATTCCCTTAACAGAGGTAGGTGGGGGTAACTTAGCAATCAACTCTACCTTAGCTTTGTCTACCTCAATCCCTTTACTAGACACAACATGGCCTAATACAATGCTCTGAGTAACCATGAAATGACTCTTTTCCCAACTCAAAGTGAGGTTGCATTCAATGCATCTCTCAAGCACAAGAACAAGTTTACTGAGGCAATTATCAAAAGAATCACCAAAAATAGAAAAATCGTCAATAAATACCTCAATAAAATCATCTATCATGTCTGTGAAAATAGACATCATGCATCTTTGAAAAGTTGCAGGCGCATTGCACAAGCCAAAGGGCATACGCCGAAATGCATAAGTCCCAAAAGGGCAAGTAAAAGTAGTCTTGGATTGATCCTCTGGTGATATCGGTACCTGATAATAACCTGAAAGTCCATCCAAAAAGCAATAATGTGAGTGTCCATAAAGTTTATCCAGCATCTGATCAGTAAAAGGAAGAGGGAAATGATCTTTCTTTGTGGCATTGTTCAATCCTATAATCGATACACATTCTCCACCCAGTAGTAGTCCTAGTAGGAACCAATTCATTCTTTTCATTTTTTACCACAGTGATTCCTGATTTCTTAGGCACTACATGTACTGGGCTGACCCACTCACTATTGGCTATTGGATATATCACTCCTTCATCAAGCAATTTAAGCACTTCCTTCTTAACCACTTCACTCATGTTTGGGTTAAGGCGCCTTTGGGTCTCTCTCACAGGTTTAGCTCCCTCTTCTAAGGTGATTCTATGCATGCACATTGAAGGGCTAATACCTTTGATATCACTCAATGCCCATCCTATTGCTCTTTTCAATCTTTTTAGTTCACTCACCAACCTCATCTCCTCCCTTTCACTAAGTTCGCTAGATATTATCACAGGTAAGGTGTTGTGATCTCCTAAAAACACATATTTCAGATTTTTAGGCAACTCTTTCAGCTCTAACTCAAGTAAAGGTTTATTCTCTTCTTTTTGGTTAGAAGGGAGCTCAAATGCTGGGTCCTCCTTAAGTTTCTCTATTTCAGCACTCTCTAATATCTCTAGGTAACTGGCTATCTCTGAGTTAAAAATATCCAGGCCATGATCTAAGGTCAGTGCCAGCTCCAATTTATTCGACGAACCTGTTTGCAAGAAAACATCTGAAACAACTGTGTCAATACAATCAATCAAAGAGTAATCCTCATATAATGCAATTGTAGGAATGGGATAAGTGTTAAAAATAGAAAATTCAACCGTTTGTCCCAAGGCAGTCATTGACAATTTACCATTTTTAACATCTATCAAGGTGTTGGTCATAGCCATAAAAGGCCTACCCAGTAGAATAGTGTGTGCGGATGGTGTAGGATTATTTCCTTCCATGTCAAGAACTATAAAATCCACAGGCACTATCAACCCACCAACCTTAACTAACACATCTTCTATAACTCCTTTCGAAAATCTAAGAGATCTGTTAGCTAATTGCAAGACCATTTTGGTAGGTTTAAGTTCCCCAAGTTCTAACTCAAGATACACAAAATACAACATTAAATTAACACTGGCTCCTAAATCACACATGCCATCAGTCCCCTTTCCATTACCCATAGTGATTTGAATTATGAAACTACCAGGATCCTTTAGTTTCGGAGGTAGTTTATGTTGCAAAACAGCACTAGCTACCTCTGACACTATCACCTTTTCATTTGGCTCATACCTCTTTTCTTGGTGTTCAATTCCTTGAAGGATTTGGCATAAGCCGGCATGTTCTTAATTGCTTCAAGTAAAGGTAAGTTAATACTTACCTTAGACAGCATGTTAAAGATGTCTGAAAATTGCTTATCTTGTTTATCATTCTTCAACCTGCTGGGGAATGGTATAGGTGGCCGGTAAGGATTACTTGCTTTGTGTAAATCTGCTGAAGGGGATTTCTCCATTGACTTTTCTCCAGCACCCTTATCCTCTGGTTCTCCTTCCCTTTTGTTCTCTTGATCACCTGCATTCACAGAATTATTTGCAACATCATTATTTATTACCTTGCCACTTCTAAGAATAGTAACTACTTGTGCCTGCTCAGGTTGACTCAGAAATTTTCCTTTTTGTTGCATCTGCATTTGTTGTGCAAGTTGTCCCACTTGGGTCTCTACTTTCTTAAAAGATGCTTCCAATGAATCCAACCTTTTGTTATTCATCTCTTGATTCTTGGCACTGACTTGGATAAAAGCATGTAAACTATCCTCCAAACTCTCTCTCTTAGGTTACCCTTGATTTGAAGATTGCCCTGTCGGTTGATTTTGTCTCTGGAGCAAATAGAAAGGTTGCTGAGAATTATTTGTTGCCTAGGAAAAGTTTGGATGATTCCACCAACCAGGATTGTAAGTGTTTGAGTAAGGATCATTCCGGGCCCTTGGTTGATATCCCCCCATAGCATTGACTTGCTCAGCCTCATTTCTATAAGACTCGTATGCAGAGGGGCATATATTTGCTCCATGCCCAAAAGTTCCACAAATTCCACACACTTCTTGAGTGGATGAAGAAGTATTGTTCTTCATGTTCAGCATCTGCACTTGCCTTGTCAATTCAGCTATCTGATTGACCATCTCACTGTTGGCTTCCAACTGATTTACCCCTTTACTTCTTCCTCTTACACTTTTCTGTTCAGAATTAGCTCCTAACATTTCAAAGATTTCATAAGTTTCATCTGCCGTCTTTTCTCCCATAGCTCCCTCAGCTGCGTTATCAACAGTATTCTGAAATTGCTGGGTTAGACCATCGTAGAAAAACTGATTCAGCAGTTGAAGTTGGTAGTGATGGTGTGGACACTGGATCAACAACATCTTAAACCTGTCCCAAGCCTCATGAAATGGCTCTCCTTCAAATTGAGAAAATGTAGCTATTTTACCTCTCAATTCAGCTGCCTTTTGATGTGAGTAAAATTTGCCCATAAACTTGTTATAGACTTGCTCCCAAGTTGTCAAAGAATTTTCAGGCAACATCATAAGCCAGCTCTTTGCCCTATCCTTTAATGTATATGGAAAACACCTCATCCTCAACTAGTCTTCTGTTAGTCCTCCCAATGGAAATGTGT
This sequence comes from Garcia nutans, assembly GCA_947685225.1. NCBI lineage: Eukaryota > Viridiplantae > Streptophyta > Magnoliopsida > Malpighiales > Euphorbiaceae > Garcia > Garcia nutans. Next base: position 3,723,751 of record CANTUV010000024.1, on the reverse strand, counting down.
TGAGGGTGGAGTAGAAATCCCGGATAAAATTCAAAGGATCTTCATTCGGAACTCCATAGAAAGATGGCAGCATGTTATAATGGATATTCTTCAACTCATAATTTCTTGCTGCATCTGTCAATCTTATACAAGAGGTGGAAGTTCCAATGACAGGTCTGGCAAAATCCCTCATAGTTCTTTGCCTTTCGTCTCCCATATTGGTAGATTGTGCAGTATCCGACTCAAAATCAGAAGTTTCCTCCTTTGTATCAAACCCGGTATACAGTTCAAACTCTTCTCTACTCCTTTTCACTCTCTAAATTTCTGGAATAACTGGGCAAAGCTCTCCTCCGAGTGATCTCATGCCTTGCATAAACAAAATTTCTGGAAAAAAAGAATTATTAAAAGCAAAAGACAAATAAAATAAAATGTAAACAATGAAAAATAATTTAAAATATTTATCCCTAATAAACAATTACGCCAATTAGCTTTCCCGGCAGCGGCGCCAAAAACTTGTTGCGCTCTAATAAACACTACTAGAACTACACTCGCAAGTATACGAGGCTGCTATAGTATTTTGGTGAACACCTCAAGGTCGTCTCACAAGGAAGCTAGATAAGCTAATTGTTTATCAAATTGCAAATAACAAATTATCAATAAAATTAAATTGCTAACAACTAATGAAAACAGAAAGAGTTGAATTTAGAACAATGAAAGTAAACTGAACAGATATGTTGATTCACTTAATAGAAAGGTCTAGGGTTTGCACTTCTCTACTAACTTATATGTATGAACGACTATTCCTCTCAACCGATTTAATTTCAAAGAACAGATTTCAACCAACTTAATTAATCGAATAAAGGAAATAAGCTCTCGCATTCAAACCTCTTTCAAATAATCTTGTTACAATTAAAATGATCTTTTTCTTAGGTTTATATTTCTAATTCACCTAAGTCCTTAATTGAATTATTCCAGCATTAGATTTCATTTCTCAATTCTTCATCTAATACCTCAAACACATAATTGGTAGCCAATCAATTATATATTAACTTTAATACATTCAATTAAGGATAAAATAAATAATTCAGTTAAGAGTAATAACCATTTCATACAATCATAGTAGATCCATACAAACCCTAGACTAGATCAAAATTAATTCATAATGATGCTATCAAACAAATTCATCTCATTAAAATTCAAAGAAATTAATTTAGACATTAGAGAATTCACGAATACAATTCCAATGAAACTTAAGAGATAGAGTTTGAGAACAAAACCAAATTAAAAACTTCCTTTGGCTTCTAAGGAATCTCTTGCTCAGATTATTGCTAAAAGAATAATGCAATGGCTAAAACTAATTTAATTTAGAGTGTTTGCATGAAAGTGAAATCAAAATTCAAAAGAAAATGAAGAATAGCTCAAAAGTTTATGTTCGACAGCTGGAAAAATGTGTAACCCTTTCAAATACCCTAATCTTCTTATTTATACAAAACCCTCGCTCAAAATCCGCGTTTCCTTTCTTTCCTTAGTCCCATGGAGTGACACGGCCAAGCTTGTGACCATGTCATGTGACACGGCCAGTGGCTTAGCCGTGTCACCTGAGTGTGTCACCTTCTGTGTAATCTTTCTTCTTTGCTTCTGTGGAAATAGTGTGACATGGCCATGCTCCTGGCCGTGTCATGTGACACGGCCAGTGGCTTGGCCTTGTCACCTGGGTGTGTCAGCTTCTGTGTAATCTTTCTTCTTTGCTCTTCTTTCTTGGCTAAATATGGGACACGGCCAAGCTTGTGTCCGTGTCATGTGACACGGCCAGTGGCTTGGCCGTGTCACTTGCCAGTGTCAGCTTCTGCCAAAATTTCCTTCCTTTCTTAGTTCCCTTGGTTTTTCTCTTAAGGTAAGACACGACCAGTGGCTTGGCCGTGTCTTGCTGCTTCATTCTATTCTTTCTTTGTTTTGGTCTTCCAAGGAAGTTTTTTGCATATTAACCTAAAAGAAACACTTGAAACAAACTTTAAACAAGAATCAAATGAAACATTAATCAAAAACACATAAACATCACACTAAAAACTAGTACAAAAATGACATAAACACTGGAATAAATTAAAACCACCAAAATTGATGAAATTACTAAATAAACAGATTAAAACTACCAAAATGCATGAATAAAACTATAATCATCATAATAAATAAGTTATAATTCTATGACAAAAACTAATAAAACAATAGTAGGTTGTGATTTGCTTGTTCAATACAATCCAAAGATAAAACGTCTAAGAAGTTGATGGGAGATAATAGTTCCTTCACCTCATTGGGAAGGTTAAGGTTCTTCAAGTTGGAATGATCACCTAGCAATTTTAATTGAGCGTATTACTGAAATAAGGTAAAAAAACTTCATTATTTATTATTTTACCCAAAAGGCAGTGAAAATGGTGTTCTATTTGTTTTTTTTTTTGCATAAATAAAATAATGCTTACCTCTATAAAGCTGGTATGCAACACATGGGTGTGGGAATTCACCAGCAGCTCATCGATAGTTGGCACTTTAGTAGCATCTGAAGAAGAGGAAGAAGATTAAGACATCATAAAAATTTTGAGTAGATAAAAGAAAGAAAAAAGAGAAGGAAGGAGAGGACCAGTAAGACACCAAATGCTTCTCCTCACCTCTATTTATAGAATTTTAGCCCAAAAGGCAATCCAAACAACGCAGCATCAACATGCTCAGGTGCACACCAAAAATCAAAGAATGCAATGCCAATCAGGTTTATTCTTTTTGCTTTTCCCTAGTTCACACCATTGTGTCAATTTTAAATACTAAAGTGATGCAATGAGAGACATATGTGAACCCCTAATTTTGCACCTAATTCAGAAAATTAGAAAAATCCAAATTAAAAAATTATTGAGAAAAAATAGTTTGCATTAAAAAAAAAGAGCCCGACAACTGCCTGCACAGCCTAATCCCCTTGTTCAACTTCTATAAATTGGGGACCCCCCTCTTGTCATGGGGGCCAAATTTCTAATGTCGAGACTCTGCCAAATTACTTTCTGACTAAAAATTAATTAAAACATTTATTCTTCCATTCCATTGCAATGGATTCTCAATGTTACAATTATTTTAATTTCCCTTAATTACCTAAGCAAGTGGAGTTACAAAGTGGCCAAGCTCTTCAACTTTTCATCAAAAGGAAATGATTGCCCAATGTATTATTTTCTTCACTATGTCTATTTTCATTCGATAATTAATTAACTAAAATTGATTAATTCAAGCCTTTTGCAATCAAAGGCATGAACCACTTACGGCTCTGTTTTCCAATTAAACAAGATAACTAGGCACACTCAGAATATTACTCTGAGTAGCGAGCCCTCACCTAAATAAACCCAACAGTTTCTTTTATTTAAGTTTTTTTTAATTATTTCATTATTTCTCCTTTTTTTTTCTTGAGATTTGTGGCCACATTGCAAATTTAATTAGTTTTACAATGGTTGCCATTATTACTTTTATTTGTCCTTTTCAATTAATTAGTTTATTGGAAATTTGTACTTGACCTAGAATCTATAAGGTCTAGAGTCAAACCTCCCCCTAAATTATTATTTTGGTGGAGATGAAATAATTATCTTTTTGCTTCATCTTATGGATGTCATGTTATTACATGATCATACATTATTATGTCATCCAAGATTAATTTTAGCATAAATCATAAAAATCACATTTTTTTTAATCACAAAGGTTAAAAATCAATTAAAAATAGAAGAAATCATTTTTATTAAAATTAGTTTGAAAACTTAGCCCGTGATCCATCGTGATTAGTTTTGGACTAGTGTCTTTTTGGGTAAAACATTAATCAAACTTAATGGAGTCAATTAAATGGGTTTTTTTCTTAACTCTTTCCCAAATGAAATTAAGGTATTGACTCTCTAATGCCCGCTTTTCAAAATAAAAGCCGCTTCCTCTTTTTCATAACAAAAAGGAGAGTAAATTATTTTCTCAAAATAGAAAATACTATTTTCTTTAAACCTGTGCTTATCCAATTGACTGGAAACTGTATGTAGCAGTGTTATGTGAGACCAAGCCCAAATAAGCATTTTAGCTCCCAATCTAGAGCGGGCCAGATCGGTGCTCCGGTGAGGCCTCACAATAATATGGCATGCTAATGGGGGTAACAGAGATGGATTGATGCGACATCCAAGAGACTCTAAGGCATGGAAAAGATTTGATTTAACATTTTCAAATTTTACATTTGATACATGACATGTACATCTTGGTTTAACTAGTGATGGGTTTAATCCTTTTGGAAATAAGAGCACTAGCTATAGCATTTGGCCAATGATTCTTGTTCTATATAATACTCTTCCTTGGAAATGTACAAAACAAACCTCTTTCATTATTACAATGCCGATTCCTTGTAAAAGAATGCCATACAATGATAAATATGTTTATCTACAGCCTCTAATCAATCAATTGAAGGAGTTGTGGGTTGGGTTAGGAACCTATGATGCTACACTAAATGAGAGTTTCTTAATGAAAGCAACTTTATTATGGGCAATAAGTGATTTTTTTTGCTATAGGAAAATATCTGGGTAGAATACACATGCTAAACTAGCTTGTCCATCATGTAGCTTTGATGTAGAGCCTTATCGCCTCTCATATAGTAAAAAGTGGTGTTTCATGGTCATTGCCGCTTTCTAAAAAATGGGCACAAATTTAGATTGGATCAAATTCACTTTGATGGCAAGCAAGAAAAAAGAAATCCACCAATACACTTATGAAGAATAGACATTCTGAACTAGTTAGAGAATGTTAAAGTTATATTTGGAAAAGCTCTTGAGTGATAATGTGATACACATCTTGCAAAAACCTAAACCCTAAACCCTAAACCTTAAAGAAAAAAGAACACATGGGCATGATAAAGAATCTGGTGAGACCCGACAGTGGAGAAAGAAAAATATATTTTTTTTATCTTCCATATTGAAAGTATAACTTGATTTGCCACAATCTTGATGTCATGCATATAGAGGAAAATGTGTGTGACATTGTGATATGCACCTTGCTAACTGAAAGTGGGAAGAATAAAGATCATCTAATTGGCCACAAAGATCTACAATCAATGGGTTTAAGAGAAGACTTTTGGCCAAATGAGAATGAAAAATATCTTCCTGCTATTTTTACTATAACACCCTTATACCCTATATACGTACAATAAATATACCCAACATATGTAATATATGCATATACAGTATAAGAATATCACAATCTATTTTAATAAAAATCTTACTTTTCGAATCTATATAATCTTAAATCATTTAACTGATATAATTTTAAAAAATAAATAAAATATTACTTGTTAAAACACATACATACCTCCATTAGAAAATTTTTATCCCAAATATTCTTTATAGTTTACGATATATATATACATCAAAATATAATATAATATACATGATGTTAAAATGTACAAAAATATAAAATACGTACATGCTGGCAGTGTGTCTCTGAACTTGATGTTCAACAATAAACTCTACACTCAAGATCTCAAGTCTAAACCCGGCTCGGTCTAGATGAACTCTCCGGGTCTACCGGATCTACCCTATCACCTGCCCGATGAATCACAATCGCGCTAAGCCAAAAGCCTAGCGGTGCAAACTTTGATAACAATAAAGTTCAAATGCAATGCCAATGCACAATGCATATGGATATCATATCTCATATCACTTTATCTTAATATATTTCTTAATTGTTCCACAATTCACAATTCACAAAAAAACAAACACAAGCATGGACTCAAAGGATCTAATATGCTATTCAAATTCCAGAGTTACTGTTTTAGTCTAAGTTGATACCATGTGTCTAGCCCCAAAGGCAAATCAAGTAATTGCTCAAAAGCTAGCTCCGAAGGTAGATCATATCACAGTGATGCCAAACATCTAGCCCTGAAGGCAAATCAAATAATTGCTCAAAAGCTAGCCCCGAAGGCAAATAATGAGGATAACCACATAAGCATGTCGCCAAACACAAAACTCTGAAAATTGAATAACATACTAGGCACACAATTATTTTGTATTTTTATTATCAATCTATTTCTCATTTTCTCATGATCAAGCTAGGCACATTGCCTCATTTATCTCATTTATATCAACATCATCATATAATCATAATGTATCACATTTTATACAATCTAGCCATTACCAATGGCTTTACATAATATCTTTAATGTATACACAACAAACCACATTACCCAAACACTTTGGGACATTTTCACATCTTGCATATTTTCCACTTTTACTCAATTTAGCCATTATCAATGACTTTTCACATTACATATAATGCATTTATGACATTACATAAGTCATAGCTTATTACTCATGCATAATCAATGTAGTAAGTAACTTAATAATTTTTTCAACCAAAATGTGTTAAGTCTAAATGTCATGCAAATATAATCAATTTATTCAAAGTTTGTACTTACCTCTAAAAGCAACAAAACAAGCTCAAACACCACTTTCAACCTTCTCTTCCAAGATATCCTTCAACACTTGGAATGGGCAACTCAAATCTCCTCAATGCCTAAACCAAATGTGATTATAAATAATCACTTAGTAACACACTTAAAGGCATATACATAACCTCTCAACACAAGGATAATAAACATATAGGAAAATAAGGAAAAGAACTATATATGGCAAAATCTACAAATGACAAGCTCAACAATATGGGTGTGTCAATGACCGTGCCCTAAACCCACAACATAGAAGCTTTGACAAGCTCAGTGATATGGGCGTGTCAATGACCGTGTCCTTAGCTCTGCATTACAATAGTTATGCCACGTCCAGAGATATGGGTGTGTCCCTGCCTATGCCAATACTGTTACATCACAGTAGCTGTGACACGATCAGTGACATGGGCGTGTCACTACACGTGTCAATCACTATAGCATTACAAAAGCTGTGACATGCTCAGAGACATGGACGTGCCACTTCATGTGTCACCAATATTGAAACCAGAACCATCGACATTCCCAATGACATCGCCGTGTCACTGGGCATGTTAGGCCAAATTCCTGATATCAACACATAATTGTCACATCCAAAATTATCTTTCTTTTCCCTTTTAACTCTATTCAAACTCAACCAAATCTATCATTTAACTATAAAATACTTGGTTATGAATCAAAACAACTCAATCAAAAGCAAAATACACAATTTAAAACCATGAATTCACAACTCAAAATTTACATGACTCAAAACTCTCTCTCTCTTTACCAAACTTAACTCAAACTTAACTATTTCTTCAATCCAACCTTAAAATCATAGTTAACTACTCAAAACAACATCATACATACCAATTCCAACCATTAAAACATACTACATCAAATATCCAATTCACACATATACAAACTTTAAAATCCAAGGAAACAAGTTAAAAACTTACCAAATATGGAGGAAATTCCCAAAAATTCAAATTGAACACTTGAAATTCTTCAATTACTTGAGCTTGGAAGAAGAAAATCCTTCCTTCCCTCTAATGGAGAAAACCGAAATCCAATGGAGAAAGAAGAAGAAGAAGATGATCCACAATCATCTCTATCCAACCACTTCACTTTTAACCACATAAATTTCCACTTTAATTATCCACCAAGTATATATATTATTATTTAATTAACATCAAATATCATCTTCCACTAACTATACAATTTACGTTTTAATGATTTAAAATAACCTTTGACTTTTAAAATATCAACTTGTATATGTTATGTATATTTACATATATATCACATATATATTTCACTTTTTCACTTAATTTTTTAAACCATTTATTTAATTTCCAAAAATTAAAATTTTTAAAATTTTGGGATATTACAATTCTCTCTCCCTAAAAATAAATTTCGTGCTCGAAATTACCTGCTCTCAAGTCTGGAATAACTGGGGATACTAATTCTGCATCGTCTGCTCACTCTCCCATGTTGCATCCTCAGTGGCATGATTCATCCAAAGAACTTTCACAAGTGGCACATTCTTATTCCTCAACTCTTTCACTTCCCGTGCTAAGATCACTATTGGTTCTTCCTCATAAGTCAGATCCAGACTCACCTCAATTGAGTCTACTGACAAGATATGAGATGGGTCTGACCTGTACCTCTGAAGCATAGAGACATGAAAGACATTATGAATTCAATCCAACTTAGGTGGAAAAGCCAGTCTATAGGCCACTGGACCAACTCTCTCTAGTACCTCATATGGTCCTATCAAATGAGGACTCAACTTTCCTTTGTGGCCAAATCTCAAAATTTTCTTCCAATGAGGCACCTTTAAAAACACTTTATCTCCCACACTAAACTCTATGTCTCTTCTTTTTAAGCCTGAATAGGATTTTTATCGTTCTGAGGCTGCTTTCAGATGACTGCGAATCACCTTTACTTTCTCTTCTGTTTCCTTAATCAAATCGGGACCGACCAATTACCTTCTCCAACCTCATCCCAACACAGAGGTGCCCTGCACCTCCTGCCATACAATTCCTTATAAGATTCCATCCCAATACTGGACTGATGACTGTTGTTATAAGCAAACTCAATTAGTGGCAATAATCTATCCCAGCTCCCAGTGAAATCAATGATACAACCTTAATATATGCTCTAGAATCTGTATCACTCTCTCTAACTACCCATCTATCTGAGGATGGAAAGCAGTGCTAAAATATAACTGAGAGCCTAAAGTATCCTACAAACTCCTCTACATTCTCAATGTAAATCGGGGATCTCGGTTAGATACCAAAAAAACTAGGACTCCATACAACCTCACTATCTCACTGATATACAGATCAGCCAATCTCTTAAGAGAATAATCCCTCTGAATTGGAAGAAAATGAGTTGTCTTCATCATTCGATCAACTATCACGTAGATCGCATCATACTTCTTCTTGGTCAAAGGCAGTCCAGTCACAAAATTCATCGTCTCACACTGCCATTTCCACTTTGGCATTGATGATGGATGAAGAAATTTTGAATGAACTTAGTGCTCAGTCTTCACTCTTTGGCAAGTGAGACATCTGGATACAAACTTTGCTATGTCCCTCTTCATGCCTGATCACCAATAATGTTGCTTCAAATCCTGATACATCTTGGTACTCCCTGGTGCATAGCATAGACTGACTGATGAGCTTCCTCCAAAATCATCCTCTTCAATCTTGCATCATCAGGAATACACAACCTATCTATGTACCACAAACTGCCATCATTTCTCACATGAAAATCTCGACTCTCCCCCTTTTGGCAATCTAATGCAATCTTTTAGATTTTCTCATCTACCAACTTAGTCTCCCTAACCTGATCCAATAACACTGGCCTCAACTGCAACTGAGCCATCAAAGTACCATCATTACAAGACTCAAATCTGACATGAAATGCTCTCAACTCAACAAGCAACAAGAGCGAATAAGCAGTCAAACTCGCCAAAGACTTTCGACTCAAGGCATCAACAACAACATTTGCCTTGCCAAGATGATAATCAATCAAATAATTGTATTCGTTAATCAACTCTAACCACCATCTCTATCGAAGATTCAGCTCTCTCTGAACACCTAGATACTTCAAACTCTTGTGATCTGTATAGATGAAACACTTCTCCCCATACAAGTAATGTCGCCAAATTTTCAAGGCAAAAACTAAGGCTGCTAACTCCAAATCATGAGTCGGGTAATTCAACTTATGTGGCTTCAACTATCGAGAGGCATAAGCAATGACTCTATCCTCCTGTATCAGAACATAACCTAAACCACTATGTGAAGCATCACTATAAATCATATAAGGTTTACCTTCCATAGGCAGGGTAAGGACAGGAGCTTGAGTCAACATCTCCCTCAATTGCTCAAAACTCGCCTGACACCGATCTGTCCACACAAATCTAACTCCCTTCTGAAGTAATCTGGTGAGTGGAGTAGCTATCATAGAAAAACCCTTCATAAATCGACAATAATAGCCTGCCAAACTCAGAAAACTTATAACCTCTGTCATAGTCTTAGGTGGAATCCAATTCAAAATAGCTTCAACTTTACTCGGATCAACTCTAATACCCTCTGTTGAAATTACATGACCGAGAAAAGTCACTTGATCGAGCCAAAACTCACTTTTTTGACAGCTTAGAATACAACTGCTTCTCTTTCAGAGTCTGCAATGCAATCCTCAAATGCCTATCACGATCCTTCTTATTACGTGAATACACCATAATATCATCAATGAAAACCACCATAAACTGATATAGATACGGTCTGAATACCCTGTTCATCAAATCCATAAATGCTACTGGTGCATTCATCAATCCAAAGGGCATCACCAAAAACTCATAATGCCCATACCTCATGCAAAAAACTATCTTAGGTACATCCACATCTTTAACTCTCAACTGATGGTACCTTGGTCTTAGATCAATCTTAGAGAATACTGCTGCTCCTTTTCAATTGATCAAAGAGATCATCTATCCGAGGCAATGGATACTTGTTCTTGATGGTCACCTTATTTAACTGCCGATAATCAATACACAATCTCAAGGTGCCATCTTTCTTCTTCACAAACAATACGGGCGCTCCCTGCGGGGACACACTAGGGAGAATGAATTTTAACCAGCAACTCCTGCAACTGCATCTTCAACTCTCTCAACTCAGTAGGTGCTGTATGATAAGGAGTAATAGAGATGGGAGTGGTACCAGGCAATGAATCAATACCAAACTCAACCTCTCTCTCAGGGGGTATCCCTGACAACTCCTCAGAAAAAATATCTGAAAACTCGACAATTGTGGGTATACTATCAAGCTGGAACCCCACTACTCTAGTATTTATAATATGAGTAAGATAAGCCTCACATCCCTTTCGAATCATCCTCCTCGCTGAAACAATTAAAACAAACATGGATGAAAGATGTCTCTGCTCACTAGATACCATCACATTTCTACAATCTTATATTCTCAGTGTAACATATTTTCGCTGACAGTCTACCACAGCCCCATGCCTGGATAACCAATCCATGTCTAAAATCAGATCATAATCCTTGAAAGGCATCTCAATCAGATCACTGAGAAACTCCTTGTCCTGAACCACAACCGGGCTATCTCAGTGCACCCTGCTAACTATAACACTGTACCCGAAAAGGATTTATCACCAAAATATCAAATCATAGGGACTCTAAATGCAAATCACTCATAGGCAAGATGAATGCACTAATGTATGAATGAGTCAACTTAGAGTCTATTAATGCAAGAACTGAAGTACTTAATAAAGAAAAAGTACCAGTAATAATGGCTGAAGCATTTGTCTGCCTCTGTATCACATAGACCCGCTATGATGTCTCTGACTCATCTAGTTTATCTCCGGCTGTAGAACCTCCTCTCTAAGTAGACCGAGATCTACCACCCCTACCAAAATCTCTACTACCATGGCCCCATCTAACACTGGGTCGAGAAGCTGCAGTATCTGTCTGTCTATCATCTGGTGGCTCAGGGCAATCTCTGAGAAAGTGATCTTGCAACCCACATCTGTAACACACTGTTGGTGCACCTGTCCTCCAACAGACACCCCCGTATGCCCTACCACAATGGACACAGGTGGTGGAACTAGCCTCTGAACTACTGGGGTCGGAGCACTAGCTACTGAAACTGCAGGTCTCTGTCTCTATTGTTGTACTGACCTGCCAAACTACCCCTAGCTCCTACTGAATCTTTGAAAATATCCCCCTTGACCTCTCTTCATTGATGAAGACCCTGTCTCACTCCGGGGTCTCCTAGCTCTTGTCTCCTCAACCCTAGCAGCTGCTGCAAGACCCTGTGCTCTCTCAACACTCCTTGCAGCTGCAACGAACTTGGATAAATCCTAGTATCGAGAGCCTGCTATAATGCACATGATAGAGGGTATTAGCCCCTCCTCAAACCTCCAGCATCTGTCAATCTCATTAGAAATGATCCCACCAGCATACTAACTTAGCCGAGTAAACTCTATCTCATACTCCGACACTGTCTTGGTATCCTGCCTTAAACTCAGGAACTCTATCTTCTTCATATCCTTATACTCCCTCGGAGTATACTTCTGTTCAATTCCAGTAGGAAATCATCATAGGTCAGGACTGGTAGATCATCTAGAGCATGTGAAACCGTCTTCCACCAAACATATGCATTCCTCTACAGAAGAGATCTGACATAATCAAACTTCTCCTCTGTAGTAGCCTGTAGCTGGATGAATACTCTCTAAACCCTGTCTCACCACTGCTATACTACAACAGGGTTTGTAGTACCAATAAAGTCCTCAGCTCCAAACTTTCTCATCTTATCATACTTTCTCATTGGCAACTGCTGCTGTGGCTGCGGTGGCGGTGGCTGCTGAACTGAAGCCTGCCTCAACAGCTCCACCATATGTCGTACCTAGCTTGGTGGAATCTCATTAGTTGTTGGTCTCTCTAACACAGGAGCAGGTGCCTCTCCAATGATCTCAGCTCTAGCTCCATCTCTACCCTCACCAAGAGCCACACCCTCTACACTACCCTCTGCAGACTGATGTGTCTGAGATGCCATAACTACCTATATCTGCAAATACAAAAGAAATTGTCACATTAGAGATCAGAAATTTTCAGTGCCAATGCATGTATCACAATTGAAAACCATATTTAAAAATTCCCATTTCCTTTCTCTCACAACCCACCTAGGTTGAGAACCTCAAACCTAGGCTCTGATACCAAAATAAATATAACACCCTTATTCCCTATATACGTACAATACATACACTCAACATATGTAATATATGCATATATGGTACAAGAATGTCACAACATATTTTAATAAAAACCTTACTTTTTGAATATGTATAATCTTAAATCATTTAACTGATATAATTTAAATAATAAATAAAATATTACTTGTTAAAACACATACATACCTCCATCACAAATTTTTTATCCAAAACATTCTTTATAGTTTATGATGTATACATCAAAATATAATATAATATACATGATGTTGAAATGTACAAAAATATAAAATATGTACATGCTGGCAGTGTGTCTCTGATCTTGATGTTCAACAATCAACTCTATACTAAAGATCTCAAGTCTAAACCTGGCTTAGTCTAGATGAACTCTCTGGCTTTATTGGATCTACCTTGTCACCTACACGATGAATCACAATCGTGCTAGGCTAAAAGCCTAACGGTACAAACTTTGATAATAATAAAGTTCAAATGCAATGCCAATGTACAATGCATATGCATATGCATATCTCATATCACTTTATCTTTACATATTTCTTAATTGTTCCACAATTCATAATTCACATAAAAATAAAAATAAGCATGGGCCCAAAGGATCTAATATGCTATTCAAAACCCAGAGTTATTATTTTTGTCCAAGTTGATACCATGTGTCTAGCCTTGAAGGCAAATCATATCACAGTGACGCCAAGCGTCTAGCCTCAAAGGCAAATCAAATAATTGCTCAAAACCTAGCCCCGAAGGCAAATAATGAGGATAACCTCATAGGCATGCCGCCAAACACAAAACTCTAAAAATTGAATAACATACTAGGCACACAATTATTTCATATTTCCATTATCAATCTCTTTCTCATTTTCTCATGATCAAGCTAGGCACATTGTCTCATTTATCTCATTTATATCAACATCATCATATAATCATAATGTGTCACATTTTATACAATCTAGCCATTACCAATGGCTTTACATAATATCTTTAATATATACACAACAAATCACATTACCCAAACACTTTAGGACATTTTCACATCTTGCATATTTTCCACTTTTACTCAATTTAGCCATTATCAGTGGCTTTTCACATTACATATAATGCATTTATGACATTACACAAGTCATAGGATATTACTCATGCATAATCAATGTAGTAAGTAACTTAACACATTTTCAACCAAAATGTGTTAAATCCAAATGTCATGCAAATATAATCAATTTATTCAAAGTTTATACTTACCTCTAAAATCAACAAAACAAGCTCAAACACCACTTTCAACCTTCTCTTCCAAGATATCCTTCAACACTTAGATTGGGCAACTCAAATCTCCTCAAAGCCTAAACCAAACGTGATTATAAATAATCACTTAGTAACACACTTAAAGGCATATACATAACCTCTCAACATAAGGGTAAGAAACACAAAGGAAAATAAGGAAAAGAACTATATAGGGAAAAATCTATAAATGACACGCTCAACAACATGGGTGTGTCAATGATAGTGCCCTAAACCCACCACATAGAAGCTTTGACACGCTCAGTGACATGGGCGTGTCAATGACCGTGTCCTTAGCTCTGTATTACAATAGTTATGACATGTTCAGAGACATGAGCATGTCCCTACCCGTGCCAATACTCTTACATCATAGTAGCTGTAACACGCTCAGTGACATGGGCGTGTCACTGCACGTGTCAATCACTATAGCATTACAGAAGCTGTGACACACTAAGTGACATGGGCTTGTCACTTCACGTGTCACCAACACTGAAAATAAAACCATCGACACACCTAATGACATAGCCGTGTCACTAGGAGTGTCAAGCCAAATTCCTGATATCAACACGTAATTGTCACATCTAAAATTATCTTTCTTTTCCTTTTCCAACTCTATTCAAACTCAACCAATTCCATCATTTAACTATAAAATACTTGGTTATACATCAAAACAACTCAATTAAAAGCAAAATACATAATTTTAAACTATGAATTCACAACTCAAAAGTTACATGACCCAAAACTCTCTCTCTCTCTTCACCAAACTTAACTCAAACTTAACCATTTCTTCAATCCAACCTTAAAATCATAGTTAACTACTCAAAACAACATCATACATACCAATTCCAACTTTTAAAACATGCTACATCAAACATCCAATTCACACATTTACAAACTTTCATGAAAATTCATGGAAACAAGTTGGAAACTTACCAAATATGGAGGAAATCCTCAAAAGTCCAATTTGAACACTTGAAATCCTTCAATTACTTAAGCTTGGAAGAAGTTAATCCTTCCTTCCCTCTTATGGAGAAAACCGACCTCCAATGGAGAAAGAAGAAGAAGATGATCCAGAATCATCTTTATCAAACCACTTCACTTTTAACCACATAAATTTTCACTTTAATTATCCACCAAGTATATATTATTATTTAATTAACATCAAATATCATCTTCCACTAACTATACAATTTACTTTTTAATGATTTAAAATAACCTTTGACTTTTAAAATATCAATTTGTGTATGTTATGTATATTTATATATCACATATATATTTTACTTTTTTCCTTAATTTTTTTAAACCATTTATTTAATTTCCAAAAATTAAACTTTTCAAAATTTTGGGATATTAAAATTACAATGAGTAAATGCTCAAAAGGATATATTTCTAAGGATTTTGAGAAAGTTACTTGCATAAAAAAGTCACGATTATTAAAAAATCATGTTTATTCAAGTAGCTAATCTAGATGTGATGATTTGAAACAATGAAAGTTACTTGAATTAAAAAGTCATGATTGTCATATTTTTATGGAGAAATTACTCCCAATTGCAATAAGGAGCACATTTCCCACCCCTATTTCTGCAATTTTGATTAATTTGTGCTCATTTTTTTGGCACATATGTAGCAAAGCATTGAATCTTCAAGACTTGGATAATCTTAAGGATCACATTATGCTCACTCTTTGCCATATGGAAATGTTATTTGCTCCTCCTTTTTTATAGTCATGGTTCATCTAATTGTTCATTTAATTAATGAAGTTAAATTTGGAGGCCTAGTACATTATTGATGGATGTATCCCATAGGTAGGTACACAACAGAAACTAAAATTTATGAATTATTATTTCATTTTCTTATTTTGAGTTAATATTTTATGATCCTATAGGTACTTAGGATATATAAATTCATATGTGCATAACAAGGAAAAACCAGAAGGTTATATAGCTAAAGGATACTTATCTAAATAAATTCATAACTTTTGTGTAAGATATTTAGATAATATGATGACTATATTAAATCGAACACCTCGAGTTGATAATGTGGTAATTGATAATGGGTCTTTTCAAAGAGCTACAATATTTTTAATGATTGGTAGACTGTGAGCGGAGATTTTTGCCCCCACTTCCATGTGGAATGGTTCTTGCGACTTCGATACTATTAGGCTCGAGGCCTTAGAGAACAGAGGCCTCAACCTAGAGAAAATGGAGTCGCCACCTAGATGGGCTGGGAAAAGAAAGGGGTGGATGACTCAATTCCTAAGGAATCCCCAACCCCCTAATGGGTTCAAAAAGTTGGATACGCGTGGAGAGGTGAGAATGACCCAGCACTCCCACAACGCCCGGTTTATTGGAATTGACCTCCTTTTCAGGTCTAAATATTATTGAATTCTTAGATATTATAATATCATCCATAATACTTGCAATTATCAAAAGAAATAAACATCTATCACTTTATTAAAATGAAGAAAACAAAACAAGCACCCATCCATAGATGGAAACATGCCTTTTACAATGTTCAATGTCTAAAACTAAATAAAATAGGACGCCCACCATTTAGTGAAAACATACCCTTTACATTAATCTAAAATTCAAAATAAATTAAATTACATTGAAACTTAATTAATGAGGTACCCATATAGTGGAAACATACCCCTTACATCATTGGAGCTAAAATGAACCAACAAAAGAAATCCAACCATTCATCAAAAAAATGAGCCATTCATGATAAATCAAAATAAAACAAGTCATACATCAAAAAATGCAATAAGTGAACATATATTAATAATCAAGTCTATATTAATAATAAAAAATTCTTAAAGTTTAGATTGCTAAATTAGGGTTTAGGGTTTATACTTCAAATTAGGGTTTTAGAATTTTATGATTAAATTAGGGTTTTTATGATGAAAATTAAGAATTTAGGTTCTAGGGATGAAAAATTGGATTTTTAGGTTTTAGGAAAACAAGATGAAGGTTTATAAAGAGATTTGAGATTTTTAGAAATTGGGAAAAACATATTAGGGTTTTAGAAT
The DNA here is from genome assembly GCA_947685225.1 of Garcia nutans. Taxonomy (NCBI): domain Eukaryota; kingdom Viridiplantae; phylum Streptophyta; class Magnoliopsida; order Malpighiales; family Euphorbiaceae; genus Garcia; species Garcia nutans. Next base: position 3,706,739 of record CANTUV010000024.1, on the reverse strand, counting down.
TTGGAAAACTAATTAGGGTTTTATAAATTTGGAAATTTGGGGTTTTGGAAATTTAGGAAACAATTTAGGGTTTTTAGAATTTGGAGAACTATTTAGGGTTTTGGAAATTTATGAAAACAGATTAAGTTTTTAGGAAATAGATTATGGTTTTTAAAAATTGTAAAACTAATTAGGGTTTGGGACATAGATTAGGGTTTTGATGATTATACCATTGATTTAAATTGAACCTTAAACTCTCGAATGAAACAAATCAAAAAAGAAAATTGGATAGACAAGATACTGTGATGATAATTCAAAAGGTAATTGTAATTACTGATTGAATAAATTGAGTTAGGAAAACATATCTGCATTTGAAGGCTCCACCAAATTGAGAGAGTTGTTCCAAGCTGCTGCCTATACCGAATTGAATTTTTGGCTTGAGCAAAACTAAGACAGTAGCTACTGCCTTGTTTTTATGAATTTGATAGTATTATGTGTTTAATGGTTGTTATTTCTATTTTGATGATCCTCAATAATTACTTCCTTCTTTTTTTCTTTTTTTTCCTCCCCTGTTAATTGCTGTCTCTCCTGTATTTATAGAACACAATCAATACTTCCCCTTAAACCTAAAATCCTTAATCACAGTCTTCAATGAAATTCTTAATTCGAGTCTTCAACTAATTACTACTTGATTAGGAAATAAAATTGGCCACTTAATATATTTTTAGGACTCGAATTAGTCAAATTGGAGGCCAAAATCGACATGAGGCCTTCCTCATATCCATCATATTGATTTGGGCTGACCAAATCGATATGAGGGAGCTCATATCGATTTGGCCATCCAAATCGATCTTCCTCATATCAATTTGGCATGCTCAAATTGATATAGACAATGCCCATATCGATTTGGCTCTCCCAAATCGATATGGACTAGCCTCATATCAATTTTACAGGTTCAAATGAACTAACTCGGCTTAAACCGATCCAAAATAATTAATTTTTCAGCCTAGACTTTTGCAATTTTAATATAAAATCACACCAATTGAATTCTAATCTTTAAGAAATTTAGATTTGTAATGGACCAAGATAAGCTTTTTAAATTTAAATTGGTCCAAATTTAAGGGTCTACAGTTTGCCTCCTACTTGAGCGATATGAGATTTTGGTAGACGAGAGTAAAAAGCAACGTGACTATTGATCTGATTTGGAACAAGATTGGATTCTGGACCCAAGATTGGATTGAGTTCTAAAAAAACTTTTAGGTTCTAGACCCAGATTGATTTGGGTTCTGGACTCGAAAAAGATTTAGGTTCTGGACCCAGATAGGTTTGGGTTCTGGATCCCGATCAAGTTCTAGACTCAAAAAAGATTTGGGTTCTAGACCTAGATAGGTTTAGGTTTTGGATCCTGAATGAGTTCTGAACTAAAAAAAGATTTGAGTTATGGACCTAAATAGGTTTGGGCTCTGGACTAAGAATGAGTTCTGGACTAAAAAAAGATTTGGGTTCTGAACCCGGGTTCTGGACCATGCAAAAGTTAGTTGTAATTAGTAAAACATTTTGCAAAAAATTTAACTATTTTTTACCATATATGGGTACCTATATACTATTGTCCCCTACGTGAAATTTTTTTTAATAAGTACAAAAAATATTTTTTAGACACGTAATAATATATAACCACAATGCTTATCATAACATGTTATGTGTGTGAATTATTGAAATAGAAGAAATTCTTAGATTATTGCTGTGAGAAAGAAGCCAATAATGTAAGTGAACTGTGAATTATTAATTATTGAATACTGTTATAACGAAAAAATTATTGGTTCTGATTGACGAAACTGACTCCTTTTGTTCTTTTCTTTTCTTTCACTATATGACTTATTTTTATTTTTACATTTTTCATGTTTCCACATACCTGAAATGTCCTTTGGTTTTTCCTTATATAAACACACAAATTATTTGCATATGGCATTCAAAACATCTTCATCCTCAACATTCTCATAGTTTTAAGTTTTGAAAGCATTATCACTTACCGTAAACGGCTTCCATTCAACATTTCTCAAAGTTTGGGACACACTTAAATAATGAATTACTTAGCTCTATAATAATGGATTTGAGCAAGTTCCACTGCTACCCGGAATGCATCTTCACAGTAGTTCCAAAGAAAAAAATGCAGGTAAAAATCATTTTGATGTAATTTAAATTCTTATTTATAAAATTTTATCAGTATAATTTAATTATAAATGTTATTATGAAAAATATGCATGAAAACTTATATAACAAAATTATCAAATATTATTGTGTGAAAATATGCATAAAAATTGATGTAGTAAAATTGGTAAAAATTATTGTGCGAAAAGATGCATACAAATTGATATAGCAAAATTTATAGAAATTATTGTGCAAAAAGATTCATAAAAATTGATATAGAAAAATTTATAGAAATTATTGAGAGAAAGATGCATAAAAATTGATATAGCAAAATTTGTAGAAAATATTAAGAGAAAGGGTGGCATATATGTAATTAAAATGTAGAAAAGAAATATATGTGCACTTACCTTGACTTACCTATGTTTGGATAGCATGACGGTTGTGACATTCATGGTGGTAAAAACATCCATAAAGCCCATAAGTGGTATGATTAGGCTCTACCTATGGCAAAAAGAATCATCCAAGAAAGCGGGTTTGAGGACTTTATTTTGTAGTTACCATCCTAAGGATACCAAATTGATAGGAGTGTCATTCAAGCACTTGCTGAGCGATGGATGGACACTATCCATACTTTTCACCTGCCCATCAAAGAGATGACCATAGGTCCTATTGATTTTGCTACTCCAACAGGCGTCCGATACCATAGAATCCCGTCCCTTTAACTAGTAATATTTTAACCTGTGAGGAAATTCATCAATTGACCGGTGTTAGGCCCCATTATAGAGGATCTTTCAAAATCAAATATGAGCCTATTCAAGAATATGGGATGAAATATACTCGACCCGTGCAAAATGAAAGAGTTGAACAATATACTCGGGGGGTTTCTATTATATCTATTAGGGGCGACCATATTAGGCAGCATTGAGTCTACCATCCATTTATCGGTGCTACATGCCCTTTTCGATTTCTATCGTGTGCCAACTTTTATGTGGGGAGAAGTTGGTCTCGCATGCCTTTATTACAGTTTTGATGTAATTTATAGGAATAGAAGATCCTTTAATGGCTTTATGGCTGTTGCCGAGGTATCATTTTTCTTATAACTATTGGTCTAAATAATACATGTGTGTGGATTTTGACCATTCTTTTCATGTACAGGTATGGGTGTATGAGCACAATCTGGCAAGAGCTCCTACTATTACTAGGTCAGGAGTCAGATATCCATGACTAAGCTTTTGGCTATCAGGCCGTAGAGAAGTGCCTGGAAGCCACCACGTACAAACTCACAGCTATCACATGAGTCACTTAACCTGGGACCAACAAAGTCATCAAACCTGCTTTTTCTGGACCATTCTTTTTACCGTAGGTGGAGCCCAATCATACCACTTGTGGGCTATTTCCACCGCCATGAATGTCACAACCGTCATGTTATCCATGTAATATCCCAAAGTATACCCTAAAAGTTTTGGAATATTTATTATTGTATTTGGATTAATTGTATATGTTTGTTTGGGAAGGGAAGAGTGTATATGTTGTATATATGGTGATATATACAACATATACAAGTCAAATTAAAGGAAGTTAAAAGAAGATAATTAATTGTTTCTAAATTAATTAAATAAATTAAAAGGAAATTAAAATAAGTGGAAGAGAGAAAATTGATTATTTTATTATTAAAATACTTGGTGGAGGTTTTAAAGAGAAGAGTGTTTGACTTGGCATCTTCATTTCCTTTTTCTTTTCTTTCCTTTTCCTTGTTGGCCGGTTCACAAAAGGCAATAGAGAGAAAGAGAGGTTTTGATTTCCAAGCTCAAAATTGAAGGAAGTTTCAAGTGATTAAGTTGGAAATTTAAGAAGTTTCATCAACTTTGGTAAGTTTCCTCTTGATTTCCTTGTTTTATTTTGAGTTGTAATTGAGTTTGATTGTTGATATTTGATAGTATGATTATGTTTGATTGTGGTGTGTTTGGAAGTGTTGAAATTGAATTAAAGATAAGAAGTTAGGTTGGTGTTGGTGTTGGAAGTGTATGAGTTGTGTTTGTGTTAGGGTTGTGAATTGGTGATTGTTGTAGATGTTGAGTTTGAATAATTAGTCTTATAGATCTTCATGATATTGGTGTTTAATGAAGTTAGAAGCATAGAATACATGAGTTTGGTCCAAAACAGAAGCATTTTGGATGCCACGCCCGTGGCCTTTGGCTGCCACGACCGTGGCCATTGGAAGCCATGGCCATGGGGGTTTTGAGCAAGGGAGGTAGATCCATTTGCTAACCCACACCCGTGGGGGTTGGGAGGCCATGACCGTGGGGTCCTAGAGAGAGATGTTGGCTTGTAATTTATGATCTATGGGTCTAGTATGATACCAATAGGTGAGTAATTGTATTGGAATTCATGTGAATTTGTAATTAAGTGTGTATTATTCCTTTTGGATTAGGTTGTGAAGAGGTTGAATTGCCCTAACCTAAGTGTTGAGGATTCTTGGAAGAGGAAGTGTATAGATTGGTGTAAGTTGTTCTTGAGGTAAGTACAAACTTACATGGTTGCATTCATTTACATGATTTTGAGACTTAACACATTTGGTTATAGATGTGTTAACTAATTTACTATATTGTTAATACAAATTGATTAATGTTATGATTTGTATAATGTGAAAGATATGATGATCATTCAAAAGGTATGTGCAATGCAATTGATTATGATGAATACTTTAATGATGAATTACTTTAATTTGAATTGAAATATGATGAGATGTGATGCCATTGTGATTGGCTATAATGATTCAAATGAAATAAATGAGGCATGTTTGCCTAGATGATGATGTCCAATTCAATTAATTATGTATACTCTATTGATGAGATGTGAAGCCATTGTTGTTGGCTATAATGATGCAAATGAGATGATTGAGGCATGGATGCCTAAACGATGATGAGAAAATGAGAATGAAATTGATAATGAAATAATGAATGAATTGTGTGTCTAATATGTTATTCCATTTTCAGAGTTTTGTTGTTGGTGGCATGCCTAATAGTAACAATCTCTTGAAGCTAGGTTGGGCTTGATCCTTGAAGCCAAATTGGGTTGAAGTTGAGCATGCTTTACTCCCCTTGAAGTTTGGTTGGGTCTAGTCCTTGAAGCCTAGTTGAGATGTTACAACCCTTGAAGTTAGGTTGGGTTTGGTTTTTGAAGCCAAGTTGGGTTGATACTTAGCATGCTTTGTTCCCCTTGAAGCTTTGTTGAACCTAATCCTTGAAGCCTAGTTGGGATAAGTTGAATGGTATATTAGTGTCTTTTGGGCCCATGCTTGTCTTTGTTTAAATGTGATTCATAAATGGTGAAACAAATGAATAATGAGATTCAATGTAAGACTTTGAAATGTGGTATTCTTATGTATTGTTTATAATGTTTGAACATATGACATGTAATGTTTATAATGTTTGAACATATGATATTGGCATTGCATTGAAACATATTATCATTGGGGTTTGTACCACTAAGCCGTTGGCTTAGCGCGATTGTGGTTCATTGCGCAGGTGACAGGGTTGAGCCAGAGAGTTCATCTAGACCGAGTCGAGTCTAGATTTTGAAGTGTTGATTGTAAGCTTAAAGATCAAAGACTGACTGCCAAACATGTAAAAAACTTTATGTTTTGTAAAAAAATTTGATTTTTATGTTTATGTATTTGTAAATATCTCTACATTTTCCGCTGCATATGGAATGAACGTTTTATTTGTTGTGTTTTATGATATAACTTTAATGTTTTGAGTTTGGTCATATTATTGTATAAAGGAATGATTTGTTTGTTTAGTAAACCGTAACATTTCTGTATTCGGTATACCTATATTACAGGTGTAGTAGTTTGTAGTGTGCGTATACGGGGTATAGGGGTGTTACAATCCAAACATAAGTAAGTCAAGCTAAGTGCACATATATTTCTTGTCTACATTTTAATTACATTTATGCCACTCTTTCTCTTAATAATTTCTACAAATTTTGCTATATCAATTTTTATGCATCTTTCTCTCAATAATTTCTATAAATTTTGCTATATCAATTTTTATGCATCTTTTTGCACAATAATTTCTATAAATTTTGCTATATTAATTTTTATGCATCTTTTTGCACAATAATTTTTACCAATTTTACTACATCAAATTTTATGCATATGTTTCACAATAATATTTGATAATTTTTCTATATAAGTTTTTATGTATATTTTTGCACATTAACATTTATAATTAAATTATACTGATAAAATTTTATGAATACGTATTTAAATTACAGCAAAATGATTTTTACTTGCATTATTTCTTTGGAACTATGGTGAAGAAGCATCCCGGGTAATAGTGAAACTTGCTCAACCCCTTATAGAGGTAAGTAAGTAATTCATTATTTGAGTGTGTCCCGAACTTTGAGGAATGTTGAATAGCAGTCATTTATAGTAAGTGATAATGCTTTCAAAACTTAAAACTATGATAATGTTGAGAATGAAAATGTTCTGAATGCCATATGCAAATAATTCATGCATTTATATAGGGAAAAACCAAAGGACATTTCAGGTATGTGGAAAAATGAAAAATGAAAATATAAAAAATAAAAATATGTCATAAAGTGAAAGAAAAGAAAAGAAACGAATGAAGTGAAGAAAAGAAAAAGAAAAGAACAAAAGGAGTTAGTTTCGTCAATCAGAACCAATAATTTTTTCAATATAATAGTATTCAATAATTAATAATTGAAAGTTCATTTATATTATTGGCTTCTTTCTTAGACCAATATTCCAAGAATTTCTTTCTGTTTCAATAATTCACACACATCACATGTTTTGATAAGCATTGTGGTTCTATATTATTGCATGTCTAAAAAAATATTTTTTGTACTAATTAAATATTTTTTTCACACAGGGGGCAAGAGAATATAGGTACCCATATAAGTTAAAAAGAAGCTAATTTTTTTAAAATAATGCTTTACTAATTATAATTAATTTATGTAGGTGTTTCGGGTCAAGAACCCAACTAATCTAGCTTCGGGTCCAGAGCTCAAATCTTTTTTGAGTCCAGAACCTAAACCAATCAGGGTCCATAATCTAAATCTTTTTCTAGTCCAGAACTCATTCCGGGTCCAGAACCCAAACCTATCCGGGTCCAAAACCCAATTTTTTTTAGAGTTCAGAACTCGATCCCGGTCCAGAACCCAAACCTATCTGGGTCCATAATCCAAACCTATTTGTGTCCAGAACCCAAATATTTTTTGAGTCTAGAACTCATTCTGAGTTTAGAATCCAAACCTATTAGGGTCCAGAACCCAAATCTTTTTTTAGTCCAAAACTCGATCCATGTCCATAATCCAAACCTATCCGAGTCCAGAACCTAAATCCTTTTCAAGGCCAGAACTCATTTTTGGTTTAGAACCCAAACCAATCCCGGTCTAGAACCCAATTTTTTTTTTGAACTCAATTCAACCTCGGGTCTAGAATCCACTCTTGCTCTAAATCAGTTCAATAATCACGTTGCTTTTTACTATCTTCTACCAAAATCTCAGATCGCTCAAGCAGAGGGCAAACTGCAGACCTTTAAATTTGGACAGATTTAAAAAGCTTATTTTGGTTTATTATAAATCGAAATTTCTTAACAATTAGAATTCAATTGATGTGATTTTCTATTAAAATTGCAAAAGTCTAGGATAAAAAATTAATTATTTTGGATCAGATTGAGTCGATTTGGTTTATTTGAACCTCCTAAATCGATATGTGGCTAACCCATATCGATTTGGGAGAGCCAAATCGAGATGGGTTGCCTATATTGATTTGAGCATGCCAAATCGATATGGGCATTGCCTCATATCGATTTTGGCATGGCAAATTGATATGAGGTAGCTCATATCGATTTAGATGGCCAAATCATTATGAGTTTTGCCTCATATCGATTTGGTCAGCCCAAATCAATATGAGGATGGCCTCATTTCAATTTTTGGCCTCTAATTTGACTAATCCGAGTCCTAAAAATACTTTGACCGGCTAATTTTATTTCCTAATCACATAGTAATTTGTTGAAGACTTGGATTAAGAATTTCGTTGAAGTATGAGATTAAGGATTTTAAGTTTAAGGGGGAAGTATTGATTGTGCTCTATAAATATAGGAGAGACAACAATTAATAAGGGGAGGAAAAAAAGAAAAAAAGAAGGAAGTAATTATCGAGGGTCATCAAAATAGAAATTGCAATCATCAAACATATAATACTATCAAATTCATAAAAACAAGGCAGTAGCTACTGTCTTATTTTTGCTCAAGCCAAAAATTCAATTCGGTGCAGGTAGCAGCTTGGATCAACTCTCTCAATTTGGTGGAGCCTTCAAATACAGGTATGTTTTCCTAACTCAATTTATTCAAATAGTAATTACAATTACCTTTCGAATTATCATCATAGTATTTTATCTATCCAATTTTCTTTTTTGATTTGTTTCATTCGGTAGTTTAATGTTCAATTTAAATCAATGGTATAATCATCAAAACCGTAATCTATTTCCCAAACCCTAATTAGTTTTACAATTTTCAAAACCTTAATCTATTTCCCAAAAACTTAATCTGTTTTCCTAAATTTCCAAAATCCTAAATAGTTCTCCAAATTCTAAAAACCCTAATTTAATCATAAAAATTCTAAAATGCTAATTTGAAGTATAAACCCTAAACCCTAATTTAGCAATCTAAACATTAAGAAACCCTAATTCATTAATTAAAACCCTAGTTTGTACATTTATTATTTATATGATATTTAAATATAGACTTGATTATTAATATATGTTCACTTATTGCATGTTTTGATGTATGGCTTACTTTATTTTGATTTATGATGAATGGTTCACTTTTGTCATGAATGGTTGGATTTCTTTTGTTGGTTTATTTTAGCTCCAATGATGTAAGGGGTATGTTTCCACTATATGGGTACCACATTAATTAAGTTTCAATGTAATTTAATTTATTTTGAATTTTAGATTAATGTAAAGGGCATATTTTCACTAAATGGTGGGTGTCCTATTTTATTTAGTTTTAGACATTGGACATTGAAAAATGCATGTTTCCATCTATGGATGGGTGCCTATTTTGTTTTCTTCATTTTAATAAAGTGATAGATGTTTATTTTTTTTATAATTGCATGTATTATGGATGATATTATAATATTTAAGAATTCAATAATATTTAGACATGAAAAGGAGGTTGGTTCTAATGAACCGGGTGCTGTGGGGGTGCTGGATCATTCTCACCTTCCCCACGCGTATCCAACTTTCCGAACCCATTAGGGGATTGGGGATTCCTTAGGAATTGAGTTATCCACTCCTTTCTTTTCCTGGCCCATCCAAGTGGCGACTACATTTTCTCTGGGTTTAGGCCCGTGTTCTCTAAGGCTCCGAGCCTAACAATACCGATGTTGCAAGAACCATTCCACATGGGAGTGGGGGCGAAAATCCTTGCACATTGTGGTGATTCCACTAGGGATAAGAGAAGTTAATTTTGTTGGTCTTTATATTATTTTATTCTTTCTTATTATAATATTGACCATTGCATCATTTAGATTGCATTATGTGCATGAATTAGGATGCCCATATAACCCGTGTTGTGTTATATAAGGGATACCATACTTTCACTCATGGTATGGAGATCGAGCATGGTATAACCGCTCATAGCCTTGTAAATTTTGGTATATACTTTCTATGGTAGCCTAAACTTTTCAACCCAAAGACTAAAGCTCATGTAATTGGCCTAGCAACTTTCCTTAGGTTTTTATCCCAAATGCTTGTTGTTTGACTATGATTAATATATCTTGGTTTGAATCTTGGCTTATTTGGTTTGTTCTTTTTTTTTTCCTAATATGACCTAATCATATTGTAAGCTCAAAATAATTTTCTTCTTTAAATCCAAAAGAACAAATTTTAAAATTTCAAAATCTTCAAGATAGTTTTTTCTAGATGGGTCAAAAATATTTTTCAACCTTATGGCCCAAACTTAAAAGCCCAAAGGATTTGAAACAAAATTATTTTCACTTCATCAAAAATTACAAATTATTTTCTTAAAAAGAGCTTACAAATTATTCAGGTAAATTATGAAATACCAAAAATCAATTGTGAGCCTAGCTTATACCAAGAATTATTAATCATGGGCTTATTTTTGGAATGAATCATTAGTTATTTTTTCAAATGGGAAATTTATTTATGATAAACCTCTTAATTTAGTTTTAATCCAATATAGCATAAAAACTATTTTAGTTGAGATTCAACAAATTAAAGCCTAATTAATGGAAATTATCATGGACTAACTTCTAAGTTTGAGAATATAACGATTGGTTAAAATCGTCAGAGGAAATTTTTTGAAAACAAAATATCCCATTTTGATATTTTGTTGACCATATATCTAGGAAAAGAGACTCGTCATTCATGTGTGAAAGTTATAAAGTTGAAAGGAACGTCCTATTTATTTTTGTTTGCTTCTTGTTTGTGCATACATGCATACACGCATTGCATAGCATGCCTTTGATCCTTTATGGCTCACAGACCTGGAGTATAGCAGTTCGAGAGTGTACGACAACCCAACCTATGCCAGTGACATAGACTCTATTAGCAACTCAATTAGCTTCTCCCTAAGAGCAATGGAGCCCGAACAAATTCAAAGGATGGTGGACGATGCCCTCAATGCCAAGATGGAAGAACTGAAGGAGGCTTTGGCTGAGAATATGAAGAGCCAACTGGCTGCACTTTTAGGGAACACTACTAAGGCATTTGCCAACACTAAGAAATGAAGGACAAAGGAAAGGCTAAGGTTGGTGAAGTAGCCTTTGATGATGACAAAGTAGTTGTTGATGATGACTGGGCTCAATACTTTCAAGATCCTCAAGATGAGAAGAAAGAGCCGAAGGTTGTGGAAAGATCAGCAGTGGAAAAGACTAAAACTTTAGATGTTAAGAAGCTGATTGACGATTTGGAAAGGAAGCTTGAAAAGAAGCTAAAAAATGAAGAAATATCGGAGGTCGACATGTTGTTTAAACAAGATGAAGAGATCCCATACAAATTCAAGATGCCTTCCTTTGCCAAGTTTGATGGAACTAGAAATCCTTATCTCTATGTAAAGCAATACATCACTGTTATGTAGTCTACTCGAGCTACTAAGGCTGAAACTCCAAGGTACTTCATACTTTCATTGGACCCTATTGTCCAGAATTGGTTCAACACCTTAGAGGATGGTACTCAAAAGATCTGAAATTTGTTATATAAGGCTTTCATCAAACAATATGGGTACAATGTAGAGTTGGAGGTCACTTTTATGAAAGTTGAGTTGATAAGGCAGAAATCAAATGAAAACTTTGTTGACTATGTGAAAAGGTGGAGAAACAAGGTGGCGTTACTAAAGAAGAGACCTAATGAATTAGATTAGACTAGGAAGATTGTAAGAGGGGTGTTGCCTAATCTTCATGAAAGGATGTCTCATACATTCATCTGGTTCAAAGATCTTCTGCAAGCTACATTGAAAATTGAAGAGTGGGAAAGGTAGAAGAGTTGCTTTTTGGCAAGGAGGAATGAGAAAGGGAACTACCAGTTTGGTAACCAAAGCACACAAAAGGCAGTTAATGTTAATGCAACTAGTCAAGGAAAAAGGAGGCAGTTTTAGAATTAGGGAAGCCACTGTCTTGGGTTCTCAATAAGCTATAAAAGAAGGGATTGTTACAACCCTTGACTCCTCACCCTTTGCCAAATCCTCTTCCACCTAACTTTGATGCAAAATCATTCTGCCGATTCCATAAAATGCAAGGGCATGAGATGAACAAATGCTTGAGGTTGAGGCATGAGTCCCAACAAACCTAGCACCAAGGATAATCCATTACCAAAGTTTGACAAAGTACCACCACTAGCAACTTTCATAATTGGAGGAGGTTTACGTGAAAGTTTTATCATGTCTTCTTTCCAAGATGTAGATGTAGAGGCAACTGATGAAGAAGTGGTGCAAAGTAAGATGGAGCGAGTTATGGTTGAAAAGGAAGTGGCCATTTGTGTTGTGAGCAAGTTTTCGGACTCAACTGATAGTGATGATGATTATGAGTCAAAAAAGGAGGAGTGGACCTGGTCTGAGCCCAAAGAGGATGAGGTAATGAACATATGCCCTGGTAAGCCTTATGCAAGGCCACCACCAAAAGAAGTAGAGGCTAATAAGGGGAAGGATGCTGAGAAAGAAGTAAAGGAAGATGAAGATGACACAATCCTTAAGCAATTGAAAAGGACCCAAGCAAGTGTTAGTATATGAGATCTATTAGCAACATCCAAGAAGCACCATGAAACTATGGCCAAAGCTTTGGCTAGCATGCCAATTTCCACTTCTATAACACCAGATAAGCTGGTTAATTTCATAAAGGATGAAGGAGTAATGAAGTGCGAAGATATTCAAAAGAAGAACAAGGTTGATGTGGGGATGGTATCATTTTCGAATTCAGATTCATCGGAAGAGGGGAGAGATCACATCCACCCTCTCTTTATCAAGATAGAGGTCAAAGGGAAAAGGACTTCATGTGTGATGGTTGATGATGGGTCTGTCATAAATGTCTGCCCACTTAAGATCTTACCAAAGCTTGCTATGTAAACAAGGGATTTAAACCTAACTGAAGTGACCATTAGGGCATATGATAATACTAAGAGGCATGCTGAGGGAACTTTCAAAGCTATTATGAAAGCTGGTCTTATTGAATCTATGGTAGAATTTATGGTTTTGGATAATCCTGTCACTTTTGCACTACTATTGGGATGACCCTAGTTTCATCCTCTTGGTGGAGTTCCTTCTACGCTCCATCAAAAGATCAAGTTTCCAAATGGGAATGAGACAATGGTCATCAATGCTAAGGATAATGAAGTGGTGAATGCTTTGATGATTGAGAGGCCTTTCAATGGTTTCCAAGTAGCTGTAATTTCTAATGATGAAGTAGTGAACCCTAAGGTCCTGACCATGATGAAGAAAATGAACTATCTACCCGGTACTGGCCTTGGAAAGGGGAAAGCAAGTGTAACAGAGCTTTCAAATTTCAAGACTCAAATTTCCAAGAAAGGGTTGGGGCATGATGAAGCAAATAGAGGTGTTCTGCTAAAAAAGAATAAGAAGATAGGTGTTTTGCATACATTTGAATAGTGGTTACATGAGCATCTTTAATATTAACTCTGTTGATACACAATCATTAAATTTGGAAGTAACCAAAAATCCTAAAAATATTAGCATAGCATCCGATCTTACTCCTAGTGAGAGAGAGATTAGAGAAAATATTTAAAAAAATATGAAGAGGTTTTTGCTTGGTCTTATGAGGATATGCCTAGAATAGATCAAGATATTGCCGAGCACCTGATTCCTACTTATACTCACATGAAGCTTGTCAAACAAAAGCTTAGACGGTTAAGACTAGAATGGGCAGAATTGATCAAAGAAGAAGTCACTAAACAAATACAAGTGAAGTTCCTTGAAGTGATAGATTATCTAGATTGGCTATCCAACATAGTTCTCGTGCTGAAGAAAGATGGAAGAATTAGGGTCTGTGTGGACTATAGAGACTTGAACAAGACTTCCCCTAAGGATGACTTTCCTTTACCTCATATAGATGTCCTTATTAACAGTGTGGCCTCTAGTGTGCTACACTCATTTGTAGATGGATTTTTTGGATACAATCAAGTGTTAATGGCCCAAGAGGATAAAGCTAAAACTACTTTCATTACTACATGGGGTATATTTTGTTATAGGGTGATGTCGTTCAGGTTAAAGAATGCTGGAGCAACCTAACAAAGGATAACTACTACTTTGTTTCATGACATGATGCATAAGGAAGTTGAGGTTTACGTTGATGATATGATGGTAAAGTTCAATACAAGAGAATAACATTTCCTAAAACCTAGAGATATTCTTTGAGAGAGTAGTGAAGTATAATTTCATGATGAATCCAAAGAAGTGTGTGTTTGGGGTTACTTCAGGCAAAATGTTGGGGCATGTGATTGGCCCAAAAGACATTGAGATTGATCGATCCTGACAAGGTTAAGGCAATCAGGGATATGCCAGCCCCTAAGACAAAAAAGAAAGTTATGGGGTTTATTGGACGATTACAGTATATTAGCAGGTTCATAGCAAAGCTTACCATAATCTGTGAACCTATCTTCAAATTGCCTAAAATGAACTAGCTAGTCAAGTGGAATGAAGAGTGTCAAAAGGCCTTTAAGCGTATAAAAGAGTATCTACTAAATCCACATATTTTGAAACCATTTAAACCTTGTAAACCTTTATGACTATACTTGGCAGCAGAGGAAGAGTCAATAGGAGCTATGCTAGCCCAGGCAGATGAATCAAGGGTTGAGCACACAGTCTACTATTTGAGTAGAAAGCTCCTACCTTATGAGATTAAGTATAGTATCATTGAATAGACATGTATAGCTGTGGTTTGGTCTTCTAACAAGTTGTGGCATTACTTTCAGTCTTATAGTGTGTAAGCAATTTCTAGGTTGGATCCAGTGAAATATTTGAGGGAGAACCCTCTTTGATTGGGAATTATGGTTGATAGTTGATAATTTTAGAGGAATTTGAGATTGAATATGGAACCAGAAAAATAATCAATGGTAGAGCAGTAGCAAAATTCCTAGTCTAGCGACCATTCCGAATAGTGAGGAAGTAGTCTTAGAATTTTTCGATGAACATTTAGAGGCCATAAAAGTACAAGGATGGAAGATGTACTTTGATGGGATAGTAAATAAAAAGGGAGCAGGTTTGGGAGTAATGCTAGAATCACCTGAAGGGAGGTCATTCCTCTAGCAAAAAAGTTGAAGTTCACGGCAACCAATAATATGGTGGAGTATAAAGCATGTATCTTTGGGCTGGAAACCCTGATGATTATGAAGGTGGATAAGGTACAAGTCGTTGGTGATTCATTGTTAGTGGTATCCCAAGTGAATGGAGAATGGGAATAGAAGGAAGAAAAGTTAAAACCATATCACGATTATTTGACCATGATGAAGAAGAATTTAAAGGAGTGCAAATTTATACACTTACCGAGAGAAGAAAACTAGATGGCCGATGCCCTAGCCATATTGGCTTCAGTTTGGGAAAATCCTATCAACTTATTTCTTAAGCCTCTAGTTTTGACCAGTTCATCAACTCCTTGCTATGAATACGAAACAATCATGGAAATTGATACAGACCATGATGTGTGGTATGACACCATAAGATGATTCTTGGAGAATAAGGAATACCAGTTGGGGGCAACAAGGGAAGAGAGAAGAGCCATAAAGCAATGGTCCTTACAGTACATCGCCTTTCATGGAGAGTTGTATCAAAGATGGCTTGATAGGGTGCACTTGATATGCTTAAGGAAGTCTAAAGTTGAGTAAATCATGTCAGAAATACATGTGGAAAGTTGTGGTCCACACATGAATGGATTAACTTTGGTTAAGAAGACAATTTGATAAGGTTACTACTGGTTGACCATGGAGAGAGATTGTATTGAGTTTGTAAAGAAGTACCAGCAATGCCAGATGTATGGTAATTTGAATCACATGCCTCCTGAAGAATTGCATTCTATGTCTTCACCCTGGCCTTTTGCAACTTTGGGGATTTATATTATAAGAGAGATCCATCCGACGTCTTCAAATGGTCACCGTTTCATTGTAGCAACAGTGGATTATTTTTCAAAATGGGTTGAAGCTGAATCTTTTAACAAGATGGAGGCAAGGCAAATGGCTAAGTTTATTGAAATGAATCTCATTTGCAGATATGGGGTCCCAGACAGTGTAATATCAGACAATGAGGTATAGTTTCAAGGAGTAGTTAGGGACTTATTCTCAAAGTACCAAATCCATCATCATCGATCCTCCACTTATAGACCGAAGGCTAATGGTGAAGTGGAAGCAATAAATAAGACAATTAAGCATATTATGTCGAAGATGACCAAGACATACAGGGATTGGTCAAAGATGCTTCCTTTTGCTTTATGGGGATACAAAATAAGTGTGCAAACCCTAACTGGAATGAAACCTTTTTCCTTGGTTCATAGGATGAAAGCAGTGTTGCTAATTGAGATTAATTAAGAGTGGTCCTGGAAGCTAAATTGCCTGAGATGGAATGGGTAGTGAGCTGATACATATAGTTAACTTTATTACAAGAGAGAAGGTTAAAAGCTCTGTATCATCATTAGTTGTATCAAAGAAAGATAGCTCGGGCCTACAATAGAAGGTCAAGATCAAGAAGTTTAAGGTTAGTAACTTAGTGTTGAAGCAGTGTAAGCCTAATGCCCCTCATCCAAGAGGAAAGTTTAGACCTAGCTGGGAAGGAGCGTATGTTGTAAAGCAAGTCATGAACAAAGGTGAAGTCAAGATATCAAACATGGATGGGAACGAGTTTAGTGAGCCGGTGAACATTGATAGATTGAAGAGGTTTTATGTATAAAAAAGAAGAAGTTAATTAGGTTGAAAACCCGCAAGGGCGGTCTAGGAAAAAATTATAATCAATAAATTTAAAAAAAGAGGGTCTGATACGTTAAAAATTCGCAAGGGTGGCTTAGGAAAAAAATTTGGACAGCTAGCTAGTTCTAAAAGCTCGCAAGGGCAGACTAGGTAAAATTTAGAGCAATAAAAATAAAAGGCCTAAATTGAAAACTGAAGGGGCAATTTAGGTAAGTACCTATAGCAACAGAGGACTTCTGGCTAATCTCCTTGAAGATTCTACCTTGAATTGGTCCAATTCGATTAGGGTTTAAGCCATTTGGTCCAAGATATCTAGTGTTCGTGGATAGATGTCACCGTAAGGAGAAATAAGTAAGAATTGACCAAGAAAGCAAAGATAGAACATGCACCCCTAAATTTTGGTGGGAGCTAAATGAGAAGTGCAAAAGTCAATCAAAGGACAAAGCAGAATTTTCTCACCTCTCATCAATTGCAAAACTTCAGGCTTGGAAAGTTGAAATAACATCTGTATCTTTTGATGAGTTTTGGAAATCAATATAGGCAATGCCATTGGTTGATTGCTTGGATATCTAAGGGTGGCCTCAAATTCTTCGATTATAGGACATATCTCAAAGTTGTTTATCTTGAAAGTTCTAGTTTTCACATCCCAAAATGAAGCCATGGCATGTAAAAAGGAATGGTCTAACTTGACATTTTGGAAGCACTTTAAGTTATTGAGTTTAGACCATGATATTTGTTCCCAATGTGTAGACTTGATGGTCTTAAATAAATTCTTTATCCTTTTCAAATTGGCTTCAGTCATTATGCAGGAGTTCTTAAAGAATTGGAATTGTTGTGGCTTTGTAGAAGGAAATATTGAAGTTAAAAAACATTGGTTTTAATTTGAGGATGTTCCAGAAAGATTTGGTGTTATGAATGTGGAAGAAGAGAAGGTAATTCATTGATTATATAGCCACTGGTCGGAGTCCAAATTGCTTAAGGATACAAAAATCCATGTCAAATCAGGTTTAGATTTGAAAGCAATAAATTCGTTATGAAATTGGGAGTTTTTAAACCTAATTCGCGTGGGTATTGGTTCCTTAATTTAATCCATATTGAATTTGTTTTTTGAATTTGACATGGAAAAGGATATTTGTATATGTATATGTGTAAAACAAAAGTCAAAGTATCATTTAAAAAAAAAGATTCAGACGTAAAAAAAGGGGGTTGATTGAAAAGTCAAACAAAAGAAAAAAAATTATTTATAACAGTACATTATTTTTACAATAAATTTCTCAATATAATACAAGACACATCACTATGAAGATGGGGGTGGTCCATAATCAAACAAAGCCCTGAAAAAGTCATTGCCTGTTAGAGGAGGAGGCAAATCGTCCATCCAAGGTCCATCTGAAGGGGAAGCACCTAAACCTCTATTACCTAAGAGTCGATTCTGTAACAGTCATCATTTGAAAATGTAGGGGGTGCACCACGGTCATCAGTCCGAGGCCTTCTTGAAGGAGAAGCATGCTAACTCATCATACCTTGAAATAAAAAATCCCATAAGTTTTATGCCTCCTGATGGTATATTCCTTCAAAATAGGCAGCGTGTTGACAACTGGCTACTAACTCTTCCTGTAGCTTTTTGTTATGCTCTTCGAGCATCCACTATGAGCTAGATAAGGAAAAGGGTAAGAACATATATTTTCATGCATATATACAAGCATATACCATTATGGGATAGGATGATAGACCATATAACTTAGATCAAAGCCTTGCAGATAAGATGGAACATCTGGCTGAAAAGAAGGATCAAATGGAGAAAATTGACGTTGAATCGGTGAAAATTGTCACTGAATTGGAACAATGGAGGAAGGTCTAACCTCATGATTGAATGAACCAGCAGCCTGCGATAATCATGAAAATAGTCAAAACAAGTTAAAGAAGAAATAGTTGCAATGACAAAATGGTAAGTGTTTACCTGAGAAGTTCCAGCATCGGAATCACCATGAGAATGGGAAGAAGGCCCATCCTCCTCCTCCTCATCTTCGTCCTCTCCTTCATATTTTTCTTCCCCTCCTTCCTCCACTTCTATTTCTTCTTCTTCATCTTCACCTTCAGGAAGCCCCCAAATGCCATCAGGAGACACCTCAAAATTTAGCAGTTGATCCTAAATGAATTGGACATAAGACACATTCGGTGAAAGTAGAAGGTCTCTAATATCAAAGCCATTGTGAGCATGACTCCAATAAGATTCCTGCATGGATATGGTGTTCAACACAAATGATGGAAAATCTTTTAGTACCCTCCGCTGGTTGGGACTGAGAAACCAATTATACACTCATTCACTAAGACACCAGCCACAAGAGACTGGTCTAGCAATGATCTGACGAGACACCTGCAAGGGCAGTGCATCAATCATAAATGCACTCTAGTTGTTTCTCACTTCAATGCTCTACTAATCTACATTCACCTACCGAAAAGCAAGTAGGTAAGTTGTTTTACTTATAAGTTTTGATATTTATATTAACATTTTTCTTTCTTGGTCCAAGGTTAAGTGACTCATGTGATAGCGGTGAGTATGTACGTGGTGGCTTATAGGCACTTATCTATGGCCTAGCAGCCAAAAGCTTAGTCATGGATATCTGACTCGTGGCCTAGTAATAGTAGGAGCTCTCACCATATTATGCTCATACGCCCATATCTATACAAGAAAAAGATCAAAATCCACACACATGCATTATTTAAACCAACGGTTATAAGAAAAATGATACCTCGGGAACAACCATAAAGCTAGTAAAGGATCTTCTATTCTTGCAAATTGCATCAAAACTGTAATAAAGGCATGCGAGACCGGCTTCTCCCCACACAAAAGTTGGCATATGTTCTAAATCAGAAAGGGCACGTAGCACCAATAAATGTATGGCAGACTCATACTGCCCAATATGGTCGCCCCCTAATAAATATAACAGAAACCCCTGAGTATATTGTTTAGCTCTTTCATTTTGCATTGGTTGAGTATATTTCATCCAATGTTCTCAAATAGGCTCATATTTGATTTTGTAAGATCCTCTATAATGGGACCTAACACCAATCAATTGACAAATTTCCTCACAGGTTAAAATATTACTAGTTAAAAGGACAGGGATCTCATGGTATCGGACGCCTGTTAGAGCAGCAAAATCAAGAGGACCTATGGTCATCTCTCTGATGGGCAGGTGAAAAATATAGGTAGTATCCATCCATCAATCAACAAGTGCTTGAATGACACTCCTATCAATTTGGTATCCTTGGGATGGTAACTACAAAACAAAGTCCTCAAACTCGCTTTCTAGGACCATTCTTTTTACCGCGGGTGGAGCCTGATCATACCACTTGCATGCTTTATGGATGTTTCCACTGCCATGAATGTCACAATCGTCATGCTATCCAAACATAGGTAAGTCAAGATAAGTGTACATATATTTCTTTTCTACATTTTAATTACATTTATGCCACCCTTTCTCTTAATAATTTCTACAAATTTTGCTATATAAATTTTTATGCATCTTTCTCTCAATAATTTCTATAAATTTTGCTATATCAATTTTTATGCATCTTTTTGCTTAATAATTTCCATAAATTTTGCTATATCAATTTTTATGCTTTTTTTTTGTACAATAATTTTTACCAATTTACTACATCAATTTTTATGAATATTTTTGAACAATAATATTTGATAATTTTGCTATATAAGTTTTCATGCATATTTTTATACAATAACATTTATAATTAAATTATACTGATAAAATTTTATGAATAAGTATTTAAATTATAGCAAAATGATTTTTACCAACGTTTTTTCTTTGGAACTACAATGAAGATACATCCCGGGTAACAGTGAAACTTGTTCAACCCCATTATTATAGAGATAAGTAAGTAATTCATTGTTTGAGTGTGTCCCGAACTTTGAGAAATGTTGAATAGCAGCCATTTACGATAAGTGATAATGCTTTCAAAACTTAAAACTATGAGAATGTTGATGATGAAGATGTTCTAAATGCCATATGCAAATAATTCATGCGTTTATATAGGGAAAAAGCAAAAGACATTTTAGGTATGTGGAAAAATGAAAAATGAAAAAATAAAAAATAAAAATATGTCATAAAGTGAAAGAAAAGAAATGAAATGAATGAAGTGAAAGAAAAGAAAAGAAAAGAACAAAAGGAGTCACTTTCGTCAATCAGAACCAATAATTTTTTCGTTATAACAATATTCAATATTTAATAATTCACAGTTCACTTACATTATTGGCTTCTTTCTTGGAGCAATAATCCAAGAATTTCTTTCTGTTTCAATAATTCATACAAATCACATATTATGATAAGCATCATGGTTATATATTATTGCGTGTCAAAAAAATATTTTTTATACTTATTAAATATTTTTTCCACGCAGGGGGCAAGAGTATATAGGTACCCATATATGGTAAAAAATAGCTCATTTTTTTTTCAAAATTCTTTACTAATTACAATTAATTTTTGTAGGTGTTTTTGGTCCAGAAGCCAACCAAACCTATCCGGGTCTAGAACCCAAATCTTTTTTTGAGTTCAAAACATTCTGGTCCGGAAGCCAAATCTTTTTCGAGTTCAGAACCCAAACCTATCTGTGTCCAGAACTCAAATTTTTTTTTAGTCAAAACTCGATCAGAGTGCAGAACCCAAACTTTTTTAGAGTTTAGAACTTATTCCGAGTCTAGAAACCAAACCAATTCGGGTTAAGAAACCAAATTTGTTTTAGAACTCAACCCAATCTTGGGTCTAGAATTCACTCTTGTTCTAAATCAGTTCAACAGTCATATTGCTTTTTACTCTTTTATACCAAAATCTCAGATCGCTCAAGCAGGGGGCATTGCCTCATATCTATTTTGGCATGCTAAATCGATATGAGCTTTGCCTCATATCGATATGGTTAGCCCAAATAGATATGAGGAAGGCCTCATGTTAATTTTTGGCCTCTACTTTGACTAATCTGAGTCCTAAAAATACTTTGATCGGCAAATTTTATTTCCTAATCACACAGTAATTTATTGAAGACTCAGATTAACAATTTCATTAAAGACAAGGATTAAGGATTTTAGGTTTAAGGGGAAGTATTGATTGTGGTCTATAAATATAAGAGAGACAACAGTTAATAAAAGGAGGAAAAAAAAGAAAAAAGAAGGAAGTGATTATCGAGGATCATCAAAACAGAAATAGTAATCATCAAACACATAATGCCATCAAATTCATAAAAAAAAGGCAGTAGCAACTGTCTTATTTTTGCTCAAGCCAGAAATTCAATTTGGTGCAGGCAGCAGCTTGGATCAACTCTCTCAATTTGGTGGGGCCTTCAAATGTAGGTATGTTTTCCTAACTCAATTTATTCAATCAATAATTACAATTACCGTTCGAATTATCATCATAGTATCTTGTCTATCCAATTTTCTTTTTTGATTTGTTTCAACCGGTAGTTTAAGGTTCTATTTAAAACAATGGTATAATCATCAAAACCCTAATTTATTTTTAAACCCTAATTAGTTTTACAATTTTGAAAACCCTAATCTATTTCACAAAACTTAATCTATTTTCCTAAATTTCCAAAACCCTAAATAGTTCTCCAAATTCTAAAAGCCCTAAACTATTTCCTAAATTTCCAAATTTATAAAACCCTAATTTATTTTCCAAATTCCAAAATCCTAATCTATTTTTCCCAATTTCTAAAAATCCCAATTCTCTTTCTAAACCTTAATCTTGTTTTCCTAAAACTTAAAAATCCCATTTTTCATCCATAGAACCCAAAGTCATAATTTTCATCATAAAAACCCTAATTTAATCATAAAAATTCTAAAACCCTAATTTGAATTATAAACCCTAAACCCTAATTTAGCAATCTAAACTTTAAGAAACCCTAATTCATATGTTAAAATGCTAGTTTGTACATTTATTATTCAACATGATATTTAAATATAGACTTGATTATCAATATATGTTCACTTATTGCATGTTTTGATGTATGACTTACTTTATTTTGATTTATGATGAATGGTTCACTTTTGTGATGAATGGTTGGATTTATTTTGTTGTTTATTTTAGCTCCAATGATGTAAGGGGTATGTTTCCACTATGTGGGTACCTCATTAATTAAGTTCCAATGCAATTTAATTTATTTTGAATTTTAGATTAATGTAAAGGGCTTATTTCCACTAAATAGTGAGTGTCTTATTTTATTTAGTTTTAGACAATAGACATTGTAAAAGGTATGTTTCCATCTATAGATGGGTGCCTGTTTTATTTGCTTCATTTTAATAAAGTGATGGATGTTTATTTCTTTTGATAATTGCATGTTGTGAACACTCGAATTTTGAGGCTCGGAAAGCCAATTTCCTCAGACCAGGCCGGACCGGGCAACAACGGTAAAACTCCACCGAAAGTATGTCTTCATGGTACTTGAAATGTCCGATGCGACGCAAGGATCACGGATATGGTCTCGGAATAATTTTTGGAGGCCCGTGGCTCCCGGAAAGTCGGTTTTAGCAGAAGTAGCGCGAGTCGCGGTGGGCCAGGACAGCGGCCTCACGGCGGCTCAGAATCTCGTTTGAGAAGAAGATAGAATGCTTATGATATGCTTAAATTGACAAATGATGGATTAGAATATTACCTTGCTTAGGATTTTCCCGCTTCGAAGTTCCAGATCTCGTTTTCTTGAACCGGGGATTATGATTCTTGATTACAGATTGTTTCCTACAGCACACGGTTAGATTTATGCAAATAAAAGTTCTTAATCATTTTTAAGCGTGAAAAGAATTCGACAGCATGAGGCCCACCCCGAAAAGTCCAACCATACTTGGCCAAAGGCCCAAAATTTGCACTCTTTTGGTACAAAGTACCTAAAATTGGAGAATTTAGCACTAAGTGCTAAATCTCACATCTTTGGCATGAAGCCCGACAACACTTGGCCAAAGGCCTAAATTGCACTCTTTTGGTACACAGTACCTAAAATTGCACCATTTAGTACTAAGTGCTAAATTTCACAACTCTGGCATGAAGCCCGACTCAATTAAAATCAACCTTTGGCATGGAGCCTAAATTCCACTCTTTTGGTACAAAGTACCTAAATCTCACATCTTTGGCATGAAGCCCGACAATGCACGAAGCATACACACACACATGCATGAAGCATAATTTTCATCACCTTTAAATAGGCTTTTCCGAACTACATGGGATTTGATCTCCTAATCAAACGGGAGTATGTAGGCATGTTTGGGATTCACCCCAAATAGCAAGTCCACAAACTACCAACAATCTTTTTGTCTTTAAATTTGATCCATTTTTGCAAGTTAATCAAAAGCATGACATAGTCCCCGAATCCTCCTTGGGTTCGCAGACTAGAAGCCTTTACATTGGATGCATTATTGGAGTCAAACAAGGGTTTTCTTAGTTTTTCCCTTCGAACAAAATAAACTGAGTGGCGACTCCCGACAACGAGTGAACTTTCGCCCGGATCCTTTTCGGGCGGAAAACCGAGGTTCACAATTTGGCGACTCCACTGGGGAAAGAACTTAAATCTTTTCTGAATTTGTCCATCTTTTCTGGATTTGAAATTTTGGAGGTAATCTGGCTTGGGGAAACAAGGATAAGGAATCCATGTCTACCACCTCTTTGTGAGTTTTCATGGCAGTGATTGACCTCTCAAGCAATTCAAGTTTCCTTTTCAGTTCATCTGTTTCGTTCTTGGAGGGTGGATCCTCCAAATTGATAACAGGGGTATTAATCTGAGCAGTCACAGGGGTACTAGTTTGCCCCACAATGGGTTCCTTCCCCAAATTTCCAGGAGCAGAGGTTGTCTTTGGTGCTCCTTCTAATTCAGCCAGAATGGCTACGCTTTGGGCGGCTAAAGCTTCATCAATTTTTTCTTGCATTCTAGCTTCAATTTCCTTAACTTGACCATCCAGCAAGGCCTTAATCTGTTCAATTGTGGCCATTTCAGTAATTGGAGTAGTTGGTGAAGTTGGGGTAGTAGGACTTGTGGGGGATAGCACAGTTGGTGTTGATGTGTCTGGTGTAGGTGAAGGCACACGGACAGTGGGTACCTGAAAAGGTCAAGGGTAAAAAATCAGGGTGGTGTGTAGGGTAGGAAAACTCTTGGTCCACTTATGTACATCAAAATTTTCCCCAAAAACAATGTTGTTATGTTGCATGAATGCACCTCATCACATCACAATTCATTTTAATGGAATGCGGCACTATCATTGGGTACATACAACCTAAGGGAAGGTTCTATTGTTATGTAAAAATAGAGAATCGGCTTATCATAGGGACCTTTGAGTCTTGAGTAAGATATACCTAACCACATGTGAAACAAGGAGTTTCGCGTGGGTCCAACAGTACGATTACTCATGGGCCACTCCAAAAGGATTGGAATGGTTTGCGACAACAGGGAGGACGCTTTGGCTGTCCGCCGGCATAATCAAGGAGACCTGCCGGTCAGCGCTACTTGCTATCCAGACTCAGAACTTTGAACAGAAAGAGAAGAAATTCATTTGAAAACAATTTTTTATGCAATGGAGGAAAAGGATTCCCCCATATATGCAAGAGAAAAAGATTCTCTGAATGACAAAACAAATGCACAAGTAGTCAAAAAGAAAATAGATCCATCAAAGGAAAAAGATTCCTTTCGCCAATCTTCAATCCAATATCCTTAAAGAAAGGATATATAATGCTAGGGTACCCTGTAAAATGAATAAAAACACCCTAAAGAAGGGCAAATTAGTCAAATAAGCAATAATAGCCTACTAGGATCCCATAAATTATTTTTATGGTCTCCCGTGGCAAGTTAATCAAATAATCAATAGTAGTCCACTAGGATCCCATAAATGGTTTTTATAGTCCCCAGTGGAGTCGCCAGATTGTGAACCTCGGTTTTCCGCCCGAAAAGGATCCGGGCGAAAGTTCACTCGTTGTCGGGAGTCGCCACTCAGTTTATTTTGTTCGAAGGGAAAAACTAAGAAAACCCTTGTTTGACTCCAATAACTTGTCCAATGTAAAGGTTTCTAGTCTGCGAACCCAAGGAGGATTCGGGGACTATGTCATGCTTTTGATTAACTTGCAAAAATGGAACAAATTTAAAGACAAAAAGATTGTTGGTAGTTTGTGGACTTGCTATTTGGGGTGAATCCCAAACATGCCTACATACTCCCGTTTGAATAGGAGATCAAAGCCCATGTAGTTCGGAAAAGCCTATTTAAAGGCGATGAAAATTATGCTTTATGCATGTGTGTGCGTATGCTTCGTGCATTTGTCGGGCATTTTGCCAAATTTGTGAGATTTAGCACTTAGTGCTAAATGGTGAGATTTGGGTACTTTGTACCAAAGGAATGCAATTTTTAGGCCTTTGGCCTGTGTTGTCGGGCTTTTTGCCAAATTTGTAAGATTTAGCACTTAGTGCAAGAATTGTATAATTTTGGGTACTTAGTACCAAAAGAGTTCGATTTAGGCTTCATGCCAAAAGTTCATTTTGATAATGCCGTTTAGGTACTTAATACCAAAGAGATGCGATTTAGGCTCCGTGCCGAAAAGAGTTAATTTTATTTACAGCTTAATGCCGAAAGGGTGATTTGATTAGTCCGTTAGGCCCTCAGACCTAAAAAGATTAGGCCTTTGACCGAGAAGAAATTAAGAAGAAGATTAGAATGCTTATGATATGCTCGAATTGACCAAAGATGAATTATGATATTACCTTGATCAGAATTTTTCCACTTCTAAGTTCCAGATCTTGTTTCCTTGCACTTTTGAGTATGATTCTTGGTTTCTACAACACAATATTAGAAATTTTTAAGCATAAAAATTTCGTCAGCATCTGGGCATAGGAAGTCCGAAAGTCCTCCCTTTTTTGAAAATCTGAAGCCTATTTATAGGCAAAAACGGGCTGCACGGCGGCCAAGCCGCCGTGGGCGGCGGCCGGGCCGTCGTCCCCACGGCGGCTGGGCCGCTGGTTCCGGCGGCTGGGCTGCTGTCCTGGCCCACCGCGACTCGCGCTACTTCTGCTAAAACCGACTTTCCGGGAGCTACGGGCCTCCAAAAATTATTCCGAGACCATATCCATGATCCTTGCATCGCACCGGACATTTCAAGCACCATGAAGACATTCTTTTGGTGGACTTTTACCATTTTTGCCCGGTCCGGCCTGGTCTGAGGAAATTGGCTTTCCGAGCCTCAAAATTCGAGTGTTCACAATTGCCCCCCACTGGGGTCCATAAAAATGATTTATGGGGCCCAGTGGCTTCTGAAGAGCGAATTTTGAGCGAGGGGTAAAAGATACGCCTTTTGGCACTTCTGGATCGCTTGCAACATTTCTGATTTTTCTGTACCTGCACTTTTGTTAAGCACAAACAGTACATATGTATGCATGATGTCCTCTTCTATTTTTTCAAAAAGGCATTTTTTTTTCAACCGTTGTATGAACAACTGGACCAAGATTCTCCATAAGGTTGAAAGGATCAATATGGGAAGATATGGATGGTGCGCTGTTGCTACTTGGGTTGTGAGCTGATGCTACTCTTAGAGGCGCAGCTGGGGATTGGGATTTCTTGCACGCTTGTATCAGATTTTGGAATCCACAAGCTCATGTCTTCAGGTTTGGTGCCCGGATGGACGAGATGTGTCCTCTTTTTGAGGAATTCTGCTCAATCATTGGATGTGACTCAAATGCCCCCTTGTAAGGCGTGAGGTTCAAATTGGCTATGTGGGGCTTTTCAGAGGCTTTTCAACTTTACAAGGCCTCAAGCTCAAGCTATCAGCAATTATTTCTAGTAAAGAACTTAGAAATAATCCTCTAGGAAGTCCAACTCCACTGGGGAAGGAACTTGAATTTTTCTGAAGTTGCCCCCAAATTATTTCCGGAGTTACTCGAACTGTTCTTCAAACTTGGGTTAGGAACCATCAGATGATCAGGCCTTTTACAGAGCCTTCCCTTATTCAGACTACTCCTGAGTACAGAACTCAGTTTATAGCTGGAGTTTGGCCACTTGAAAAGCCAAGGAGGCTTGCATTGCTGCAGGAGCTGGAGGGAAATGAGGTGGTTCCTCTTAACGAGGAGAAGGCAGACGCTGCAGACTCTGCAGACTCTAGGGTTGACCTTTTTTTTTTGACGTTTTGGACTTATGGTCTGACTCTTTTTTGTTGGTTTTTGGTACTTTATGAAAGGAATGACTCTTTTTGAATAAATGACTCCCTTGGGAATGAATGACTCTTCTTGGGATGAATGACTCTTTTTTGGAATGAAGGACCCTTTAATTTGCTTTCCAAGCATTATCTACTTTATTTATTTGCTCTAATTTTTGCCTAAGCCGTCCTTTCGGATTTTCAACTTAGCGAGCTTTTACCCATTCTTGTCTAAGCCACCCTTTGCGGGTTTTCGACTTAGCGAGCCCCACTATTGCCTAAGCCGTCCTTTGTGGGTTGTTTTTTACCTTTTTGGTTTTTTGAATGTATCGGGCGGAAAGTTCACTCGTTGTCGGGAGTCGCCACTCAGTTTATTTTGTTCGAAGGGAAAAACTAAGAAAACCCTTGTTTGACTCCAATAACTTGTCCAATGTAAAGGTTTCTAGTCTGCGAACCCAAGGAGGATTCGGGGACTATGTCATGCTTTTGATTAACTTGCAAAAATGGAACAAATTTAAAGACAAAAAGATTGTTGGTAGTTTGTGGACTTGCTATTTGGGGTGAATCCCAAACATGCCTACATACTCCCGTTTGAATAGGAGATCAAAGCCCATGTAGTTCGGAAAAGCCTATTTAAAGGGCGATGAAAATTATGCTTTATGCATGTGTGTGCGTATGCTTCGTGCATTTGTCGGGCATTTTGCCAAATTTGTGAGATTTAGCACTTAGTGCTAAATGGTGAGATTTGGGTACTTTGTACCAAAGGAATGCAATTTTTAGGCCTTTGGCCTGTGTTGTCGGGCTTTTTGCCAAATTTGTGAGATTTAGCACTTAGTGCAAGAATTGTATAATTTTGGGTACTTAGTACCAAAAGAGTTCGATTTAGGCTTCATGCCAAAAGTTCATTTTGATAATGCCGTTTAGGTACTTAATACCAAAGAGATGCGATTTAGGCTCCGTGCCGAAAAGAGTTAATTTTATTTACAGCTTAATGCCGAAAGGGTGATTTGATTAGTCCGTTAGGCCTTAAGACCTAAAAAGATTAGGCCTTTGACCGAGAAGAAATTAAGAAGAAGATTAGAATGCTTATGATATGCTCGAATTGACCAAAGATGAATTATGATATTACCTTGATCAGAATTTTTCCACTTCTAAGTTCCAGATCTTGTTTCCTTGCACTTTTGAGTATGATTCTTGGTTTCTACAACACAATATTAGAAATTTTTAAGCATAAAAATTTCGTCAGCATCTGGGCATAGGAAGTCCGAAAGTCCCCCATTTTTTGAAAATCTGAAGCCTATTTATAGGCAAAAACGGGCTGCACGGCGGCTGGGCCGCCGGTTCCGGTGGCTGGGCCGCTGTCCTGGCCCACTGCGACTCGCGCTACTTCTACTAAAACCGACTTTCCGGGAGCTACGGGCCTCCAAAAATTATTCCGAGACCATATCCATGATCCTTGCATCGCACCGGACATTTCAAGCACCATGAAGACATACTTTTGGTGGACTTTTACCGTTGTTGCCCGGTCCGGCCTGGTCTGAGGAAATTGGCTTTCCGAGCCTCAAAATTCGAGTGTTCACAATTGCCCCCCACTGGGGTCCATAAAAATGATTTATGGAACTCAGTGGTCTTCTGAAGAGCGAATTTTGAGCGAGGTGCAAAAAGACCCGCATTTTCATATTTTTCTATAAATAGGCTCATTTCATTCAATTTTCATTTGCTTTCATTCATTCTTCTTCTTTCACTTCTTTCAAATTTTCTTTCGACGATGGATTTCACCGGCTTTGAAGACCTCGAGATCCCACTCCCTCCCTGCGATCTTTTACTTGAGGAGGAGAAGCATAGTTCTCGAACCGGCTGCTATGAGGTGAGTACATTCCCGTTTGTCCACCTAGTATGCATGCTTAGGAATTTTATTTATTTCCAGTAAGGAACTTAGAAATAAATTTTAGAAACATTTCCTTTACATGTACTAGTAATGAATTAGGATTAGTACTAGGCTTCATTATGCTCTGCCATCAGTAATTATTTCTAGTAAAGAACTTAGAAATAATCCTTTAGGGATCCACACCCGACTGGGGAAAGAACTTAAATCTTTTCTGAATTTGTCCATCTTTTCTGGATTTGAAATTTTTTTTTTAATGTTGGCACAAGAAAAATGAATAAATGATTTTATTAAAATTTAGACCGTGCCCAAGGAGAGCTGCCTACATATCTCGAATTAGTTTGCGAGAATCAGGTCTAATGTAGTTCATTACAATGCATGATCATGCATAATATTTCTTTAGTTGATCCAGATTGCATGGGTTTGTGAACTCCAGACCATCCAAATCAGACAAGATGACGGCTCCGCCGGAAAGTATTTTCTTCAAAATGTAGGGTCCCGCCCAATGAGGACGAAATTTCCCACGAGGATCTGTAACAGGTGTTCTGATCTCTTTCAGGACCAAACAACCTTCTTCCAACTTTCGATCTTTGACCTTTTTGTTGAAATGTCTGGCCATTCGCCTCTGATATCCTTGAATCTGATGTAGAGCTTGAAGTCTTTTTTTTCGTCCAAACCCAACAACTGATGATGATAATTGTTGATCCATTCAGCTTCATTTATCTGATTTTCTTGAATTATTCTCGCCGATTGAACTTCCAGTTCAATGGGGAGTACTGCTTCCATTCCATACACCAGGGAATATGGGGTTGCCCCAGCAGGAGTTCTAATTGACGTTCTGTATCCCCACAAGGCCAATGGCAACTTCTCATGCCAACGCCTATGTTCCTTGATCATTTTCTGTATGATCACCTTTATAGACTTGTTCGCTGCTTCTACAGCTCCATTTGTTTGAGGTCTATAAGGAGAGGACTTATGATGCTGGATTTTCTTATCCTGCAAGAGTTTGGCAAATTCTGCTTGGAAATGAGTTCCATTATCTGTGATAATCTCGAATGGTGTTCCGTACCGACAAAGGATGTTGGTTCGGACAAACTGTGCTGCCTTTTTGGCGTCTAATTCTGCATAGGAAGCCGCTTCAACCCACTTTGTGAAGTAATCCACTGCTACCAAGATAAACTGATGTCCATTCCAAGCTTTTGGATGTATTTTGCCAATTATATCAATTCCCCAAGTAGCGAAGGGCCATGGAGAAGTGATTGGATTCAGGGCAACAGGAGGTTGCTTCTGTAGCTTAGCAAATATCTGACATTGATGACATCCTTGCACAAATGCCACACAGTCTGCATTCATGGTGGACCAGTAATATCCTAGATTGGCAATTTTTCGAGCCAAGGCGATCCCATACATGTGTGGTCCTGATTCGCCACCATGTACCATTTCCATTATTTGCTTGGCCTCCGCTTCACTCACACACCTTAGGTGCATTCCATTCCAACTCCTCTTGTAGAGGATATCTTCATTAAGAATGTAACCTGTGGCAAGCTGCCTTATTGCCCTCTGATCGACCTTTGATGATCCCTCCGGATAATTTCCATCCTTGAGATAGGTCTTAATATCCCAAAACCATGGTTTACCATCGGCCAAGTGCATTACATGGGCAGGTTGCTTTTGAAGCTGAACTTTCAATGGACGAATAACTTTCCCCTCCCTGATATTGATCATGGAAGCTAAAGTAGCCAAGGCATCAGCAAACTGATTCTTTGCTCTTGGGAGATATTCGAATGACAGATCATTGAACTGTTGTGCCAAATGATCAAGGCGTTGTAGGTAAGGAACCAAACGCTCTTCTTTTATCTTCCATTTCCTTAAGGCTTGTGATACTATTAAAATAGAATCACCATAGACCTTTAGGTCCTTAATCCCCAATTCCAGGGCGGCTTCAAGCCCATTAATGCAAGCTTCATATTCTGCTTCGTTATTTGTGCAGCTAAAGTCAAGCTTAACTGCGAATGGAATGTATTCTCCACAAGGAGTTTTGAACACAATCCCAATTCCGTTTCCATGATAATTGGATGCCCCATCAAAATACATCTCCCAAACACTGCTTTCCATGTTCAAGAGGTCTTCATCAGGGAAACCCATTTCTCGCATCTCGTCATTCACGGGTAATTCTGCTAATTGGTCAGCTATTGCCCCGCCTTTCACAGCTTTCCTTTGAACAAATTTCAAGTCAAAGGCTGCCAATGTTGACACCCACTTAGCCATTTTGCTGTCCAAAATAGGCCTCTCCATAAGGAATTTCAAGGGACTCTGTTCTGCGATGACATGAGTAGTATAAGAAGACAAGTAGTGTTGTAACTTCGTACAAGCCCAATACAAGGCTAAACACAACTTCTCAATCTTGTTATACTTTAACTCATAGTCCAGCATCCTTTTGCTGAGGTAGTAAATTGCATTTTCTACCTTTGTATCTTCAGCCTCTTGAGCCAGCATTGCACCCATGGCTTCATCTGTTACAGACAAATACAAGAGCAGAGGTTTTCCCATTCTGGGAGGTTGTAAAATTGGCGGACTTAACAAGTATTCTTTGATCTTGTCGAAGGCCTTCTGACAGTCTTCATTCCATTCTTGCGAAGCACCTTTCCTTAGTAGCTTAAAGATAGGACCACAAGTCTCAGCCAACTGTGATATGAATCGACTGATATACTGTAATCTACCTAGCAAGCCTCGAACCTCTTTCACTGTTCTTGGTGGAGGCATTTTCAGAATAGCCTTTGACTTTGCTGGATCAACTTCTATTCCTTTCTTGCTGACCAGATATCCCAAAAATAAGCCCGATGTTGCACCAAAGAGGCACTTTGCAGGATTAAGCTTCAAATTGTACTTGCGAAGTCTAAGGAAGAACTTCTCAAGTGCTTTAACGTGTTCTTCTGGAGATTTTGACTTGACAATCATATCATCGACATACACTTCTACTTCTTTGTGTATCATGTCATGAAAGACTGTTGTCGCCATCCTTTGGTAGGTAGCCCCTGCATTTATCAACCCAAAAGGCATAACCCTGTAGCAGAAAGTGCCCCATTCTGTGATGAAAGCTGTCTTTTCTTTGTCTGGTGGGTGAACTAGGATCTGATTGTACCCAACCGCGAGATCAGTCATGGAAACCATCATATGCCCAGCCATCCTGTCTATCAGTAAATCGATGTGAGGTAGCGGGAAATCGTCCTTGGGACAAGCCTTATTCAGATCTCTTTAGTCAACACACATTCTGACCTTTTCGTCTTTCTTCGGGATCGGCACAATGTTTGCTAACCATGAAGGGTAGGCAATTGGTTCTATGAACTTATTGTCCAGTTGCTTGGCAACTTACTCTTTAATTTTCAAAGACCATTCTGGCTTCGTTCTTCTCAACTTCTGCTTAACCGGCTTTGCCTCTGGGTATAGCGGAATCTTATGCACTGCTATGGCTGGGTCTATTCCCGTGACATCACTTGCCTTCCACATGAAGCAGTCGACATACTTCCTGATGCAATCGACAACCTGTTCCTTATTCACACAATCATATGCAATGTATGTATGTTCATTTTCTTTGCCAATTATTATCTTTTCATTTATTTCTTTTATTTCATTTATTTCATTTTTGCTAGATAATACTTGGAAAGCAAAAGACAAAGGGTAACCAAGAATCCGAACAATTTCATTGATAATAACGGAGTCATTCTCCAAGATTACATTAGACTCGACATTAGGGTTTTCTAAATCTGAACTTACAGAAGACTCAGAATTAGACTCTGACTTGGTTTTTGACTCAGAATTAATACAAGACTCGGTACAAGACTCAAGTTCAGGGTGTGACACAGGACTAGGTTTAACCTCAGCAGCTTGTCCCTCCTCGGCGTACCAGTTTCTCAGCGTTCCATCCGTTGTCTTGATCAGCTTTGTGAAATCCCTATTGTCTTCAAAATTGGTTATCATAGCAACCTCATCAAAGAGACTAGGCCGCATGAAATCTTCCATTTGGGGGTCAATTTCAGGTTCTGGCTCTTCTTCTTTTATGGCCACAACATCAGCGAACATTTCAAAACCCGGTAGCTTCTTTCTAGTCAAAGGAGAATAGAATGGCTCCTGAAAACCACGGTGATGAACTGCCTTTCCAGGTTTGCAAAAATGACCATTCAGAGTTCTAAAGTAAGGGCGCATTTTGAGGCTTCTTGCCCCCCAATTTCCCTTTTTCTTCCTTCCACGCTCAAGCTCTTCTATTTCCTCGTCTGTAGGTTTGTATCCCAAGCCAAAAGTTCCCTTATTCTCTGGTTCTTCCCATGGCCGTACTATGGGTGTTTTTCTCCCAGACTTCATCATTTCCATGCCGGGCAATAGACCTACCCTCAGCATCATTCCCACTAGGCAGTTGATTTGAACCTCCCCAAAGTCATATGAGACAAATGGCCCTTTTGGCTTTTCACCTTCAATGCATTGAACTGTGTCGTAATGAAACCCAGTCAAGGTCATGGCAGTTTCACCAGGAACAACCTCAAGGAGAGACTGATCCATGGTTTTCTTGTTGATTTCGCAGGTGTCCCCTTTGATAGTGATGATTTTTCCTTCAAAAGGGAATTTAAGTTTTTGGTGTAATGAAGAAGGTACTGCATTAATCTGATGAATCCACGGCCTTCCAAGGAGGAGATTAAAGCTTGTGGGTACATCAATGACCTGAAAGGGCACTTTCATTTTCACCGGCCCAATAGCAATTTCTAGAGTGGCAACACCCAAAATTTCTCTTCGAGTGTTATCATATGCTCTCACAATCTGATCAGAAGGTGTAAGATCTATAGCCTCCAACCCCAGACAGCTTGCTACTTTCAAGGGACACACATTTAAGGCTGACCCATTATCAATAAGAACCATGGGCACAGTCTTTCCCCCAGTCTGTATGGTGATGTATAGAGCATCATTGTGTTTCTTACCATCTTCTGGTAAATCCACATCAGAAAACCTGATACTCAATGCCTTGGTTGATTGGGTCAAAGTGGCCACCAAAGCTTCTGGGCTTGTGTCCACTGGTGTATCAAGTTGACTCAAAGCTTCGCTGAGAGCTTGGCGGTGTGGGAATGAGGAAGCAAGGAGTTCCCAAATTGACACCTTAGCTTGAGTTTGTTTAAGCTGAGTGAGGACAGGGTCTTCTTTTGGCTCTGGTGTTTTCTTATGGGGGTGATTTGAGGTTGTAGGGGTTTTTCCCAAGTCAAGTGGCTGATATTGTCTTCCACCTCTTGTCAGAGCACTGACCTCTTCAGCGAGGTCGTTCAAATCTAACACACACATTTCATTCATTTCCAAGAGAAGTTTGAAAGGATCAAACAGCTCTTCTTCCACAGTAATGGCGTGGATGGAATGATTGGGCAGAGGATTAGTGTTAATGATTGGTTGCCTCCTGAGAGGAATGATGTCACCACTATCCACCAGATCCTGGATGCGGTTTTTGAGTGTCCAGCAAGCATCTGTTTTATGCCCATTCCCTTGATGATATTCACAGTATTCATTGACTTTATAACTGGAAGGTAATGGGTTTGGAGGAGGTCTTGGGTCCAAAGGCTTCAAATATTTCCCTTCCACAGCCTTTTTAAACACCAAATGAAGGGGTACCCCAAGGTCAGTATATTGCCTTCTTGGCTGATTTCTCGGCCCAAGATTGCCCACACGTAAAGGATTCGCAGGGGCAATATTGGCCACTTGATTGACCTTGCTTGAGGAAGGAGTTTGGCTTTGTTTCTTATATTTCGATACAGCCCCCTCATCCACTATTTTACCCAACTGTATCAAATCTTCTACCTTGGTTGCAGTCGCAATGAGCGATTTGAAAGTAGGTAGATATTGGGTTTGCAGTTGAGCCTGATATGTAGGTCTTAAATTCCTGATTATGATATCAATCTGCTCTTGTTCTGAAGGGCGATTGATCATCTGGGCGGCTTTTGCCCTCCACCTCGTAAGGAACGAGGAGAAAGGTTCATTGTGGTTTTGTTTGGTGGTCTCAAGTTCTCTTCTGGTGACATCCACCTCAATATTGTAGTGGTACTGAGAGTTAAATGCATTGCAGATGTCTTCCCATGTCATAATCTTGGAACGGTCTAGACTCACAAACCATTTAAGGGCAGCCCCAGTCAGGGATTGTTGGAAGAGTTGAGCAAAGATCTCATCATTTAAACCCCATGGGCTCAAGGCCCCCACATACATTTTCAGGTGAGTTTTAGGGCACGTGGTCCCATCGAATCTGTCCATCCCCGGCATCTTGAATTTTGGAGGTAATCTGGCTTGGGGAAACAAGGATAAGGAATCCATGTCTACCACCTCTTTGTGAGTTTTCATGGCAGTGATTGACCTCTCAAGCAATTCAAGTTTCCTTTTCAGTTCATCTGTTTCGTTCTTGGAGGGTGGATCCTCCAAATTGATAACAGGGGTATTAATCTGAGCAGTCACAGGGGTACTAGTTTGCCCCACAATGTGTTCCTTCCCCAAATTTCCAGGAGCAGAGGTTGTCTTTGGTGCTCCTTCTAATTCAGCCAGAATGGCTACGCTTTGGGCGGCTAAAGCTTCATCAATTTTTTCTTGCATTCTAGCTTCAATTTCCTTAACTTGACCATCCAGCAAGGCCTTAATCTGTTCAATTGTGGCCATTTCAGTAATTGGAGTAGTTGGTGAAGTTGGGGTAGTAGGACTTGTGGGGGATAGCACAGTTGGTGTTGATGTTTCTGGTGTAGGTGAAGGCACACGGACAGTGGGTACCTGAAAAGGTCAAGGGTAAAAAAAATCAGGGTGGTGTGTAGGGTAGGAAAACTCTTGGTCCACTTATGTACATCAAAAGTTTTCCCCAAAAACAATGTTGTTATGTTGCATGAATGCACCTCATCACATCACAATTCATTTTAATGGAATGCGGCACTATCATTGGGTACATACAACCTAAGGGAAGGTTCTATTGTTATGTAAAAATAGAGAATCGGCTTATCATAGGGACCTTTGAGTCTTGAGTAAGATATACCTAACCACATGTGAAACCACGGTGATGAACTGCCTTTCCAGGTTTAGGATCCGGGCGAAAGTTCACTCGTTGTCGGGAGTCGCCACTCAGTTTATTTTGTTCGAAGGGAAAAACTAAGAAAACCCTTGTTTGACTCCAATAACTTGTCCAATGTAAAGGTTTCTAGTCTGCGAACCCAAGGAGGATTCGGGGACTATGTCATGCTTTTGATTAACTTGCAAAATGGAACAAATTTAAAGACAAAAAGATTGTTGGTAGTTTGTGGACTTGCTATTTGGGGTGAATCCCAAACATGCCTACATACTCCCGTTTGAATAGGAGATCAAAGCTCATGTAGTTCGGAAAAGCCTATTTAAAGGGCGATGAAAATTATGCTTTATGCATGTGTGTGCGTATGCTTCGTGCATTTGTCGGGCATTTTGCCAAATTTGTGAGATTTAGCACTTAGTGCTAAATGGTGAGATTTGGGTACTTTGTACCAAAGGAATGCAATTTTTAGGCCTTTGGCCTGTGTTGTCGGGCTTTTTGCCAAATTTGTGAGATTTAGCACTTAGTGCAAGAATTGTATAATTTTGGGTACTTAGTACCAAAAGAGTTCGATTTAGGCTTCATGCCAAAAGTTTATTTTGATAATGCCGTTTAGGTACTTAATACCAAAGAGATGCGATTTAGGCTCCGTGCCGAAAAGAGTTAATTTTATTTACAGCTTAATGCCGAAAGGGTGATTTGATTAGTCCGTTAGGCCCTCAGACCTAAAAAGATTAGGCCTTTGACCGAGAAGAAATTAAGAAGAAGATTAGAATGCTTATGATATGCTCGAATTGACCAAAGATGAATTATGATATTACCTTGATCAGAATTTTTCCACTTCTAAGTTCCAGATCTTGTTTCCTTGCACTTTTGAGTATGATTCTTGGTTTCTACAACACAATATTAGAAATTTTTAAGCATAAAAATTTCGTCAGCATCTGGGCATAGGAAGTCCAAAAGTCCCCCATTTTTTGAAAATCTGAAGCCTATTTATAGGCAAAAACGGGCTGCACGGCGGCCGGGCCACCATGGGAGGCGGCCGGGCCGCCGGAAGTACGGCGGCCGGGCCGTCGTCCCCGGCGGCTGGGCCGCTGTCCTGGCCCACCGTGACTCGCGCTACTTCTGCTAAAACCGACTTTCTGGGAGCTACGGGCCTCCAAAAATTATTCCGAGACCATATCCATGATCCTTGCATCGCACCAGACATTTCAAGCACCATGAAGACATACTTTCGGTGGACTTTTACCGTTGTTGCCCGGTCCGGCCTGGTCTAAGGAAATTGGCTTTCCGAGCCTCAAAATTCGAGTGTTCACACATGTATTCTGGATAATATTATAATATTTAAAAATTCAATAAAATTTAGACTTGAAAAGGAGGCCGGTTCCAATGAACCAGGCGCTAGAAGAGTGCTGGGTTATTCTCACCTTCCCCATGCATACCCAACTTTTCGAACCCATTAGGGGGTTGGAGTTTCCTTAGAAATTGAGTCATCCACCCCTTTCTTTTCCCAGTCTGTCCGAATGGAGACTTCATTTTTTTGGGTTTAGGCCTATATTCTCTATGGTTCTGAGGCAAACAGTGATGAAGTCGTAAGAACCATTTCACATGGGAGTGGAGGTGAAAATTCCCACTCACAGTGGCGACTCCACTGGGGATAAGAGAAGTTGATTCCATTTGCCTTTATATTATTCTATTCTTTCTTATTATGATATTGTCCATTGCATCATATAGATTGTATTGTGTGCGTGAGTTAGGACGTCTGTGTAATCCGTGTTGCATTATGTGAGGGATACCATACTTTCACTCAAGGCATGGAGAACGAGCATGGAATAACCACTCATAGCCTTGTACCTTTTGGTATATACTTGCTATGGGAACCTAAAACCTTTTCAACCCAAAGAATTAAATTCATGTAATTGACCTAGTTATTTTTCTTAGGTTTTCACCCAAATGCTTGCTGTTTGACTATGATTAATCTTGGTTTAAACCATGGCTTATTTGGTTTGTTCTTTTTCTAATGTGACCTACCTATATTGTAAGTTCAAAAATAATTTTTTTCTTTAAATCCAAAAGACCAAATTTCAAATTTTTAAATTTTCAAGATGGTCTTTCAACATAAAATATTCCAAGATGGGTCAAAAATCTTCAAGCCCCAAGGGCTTTGAAAAAAAATTATTTTTCGCTTCATCTAAAGATTACAAAAAGAGCTTACAAACTATTTAGGTCAATTATGAAATACCAAAAATCAATTATGGGCCTAATTTATACCAAGAATCATTAATAATGGGCTTATTTTTGGCATGAATCATTAATCAGTGCAGGCAGCAGCTTGGATCAACTCTCTCAACTTAGTAAGGCCTTCAAATGCAAGTATGTTTTCCTAACTCAATTTATTCAATCAGTAATTACAATTACCATTTGAATTATCATCACAGTATCTTGTCTATCGAATTTTCTTTTTTGATTTGTTTCAACCCGTAGTTTAAGGTTCAATTTAAATCAAATGTATAATCATCAAAACACTAATCTATTCCCAAACCTTAATTAGTTTTACAATTTTGAAAACCCTAATCTATATCCCAAAAACTTAATCTATTTTCCTAAATTTCCAAAACCCAAAATAGTTCTCCAAAATTTAAAAACCTTAAACTGTTTCTTAAATTTCCAAAACACCAAATTTCCAAATTTATAAAACCCTAATTAGTTTTCCAAATTCTAAAACCCTAATTTGTTTTTTTCAATTTCTAAAAATCCCAATTCTCTTTCTAAACCTTAATCTTGTTTTCCTAAAACCTAAAAATCCCATTTTTCATCCCTAGAACCTAAAGTCTTAATTTTCATCATAAAAACCCTAATTTAATCATAAAAATTCTAAAACCCTAATTTGAAGTATAAACCCTAAACCCTAATTTAGAAATCTAAACTTTAAGAAACCCTAATTCATATGTTAAAATGCTAGTTTGTACTTTTATTATGCAATATGATATTTAAATATAGACTTGATTATTAATATATGTTCACTTGTTGCATGTTTTGATGTATGACTTACTTTATTTTGATTTATGATGAATGGTTCACTTTTGTGATGAATGGTTGGATTTATTTTGTTGGTTTATTTTAGCTCCAATGATGTAAGGGGTATGTTTCCACTATATGGGTGCCTCATTAATTAAGTTCCAATGCAATTTAATTTATTTTGAATTTTAGATTAATGTAAAGGGCATGTTTCCACTAAATGGTAGGTATCTTATTTTATTTAGTTTTAGACATTGGACATTATAAAAGACATGTTTCCATCTATGGATGGGTGCCTATTTTGTTTGCTTTATTTTAATAAAGTGATGGATGTTTATTTCTTTTTATAATTGTACGTATTCTGGATGATATTATAAAATTTAAAAATTCAATAAAATTTATACCTGAAAAGGAGGCTGGTTCCAATAAACTAGGCGTTGTACGGGTGCTGGGTCATTCTCACCTTCCCCACACATACCCAACTTTTTGAACCCATTAGGGGGTTGGGAATTCCTTAGAAGTTGAGTCATCCACCCCTTTCTTTTCCCAGCCCGTCCAGATGGCGACTCCATTTTCTCTAGGTTTAGGCCCGAATTCTCTAAGGCTCCGAGGCTAACAATGATGAAGTCATAAGAACCATTTCACATGGGAGTGGGGACAAAAATACCTGCTCACGGTGGCCACTCTACTGAGAATAAGAGAAGTTGATTCCATTGGCCTTTATATTATTATATTTTTTCTTATTATGATATTGTCCATTGCATCATATATATTGTATTGTGTGCGTGAGTTACGATGTCCGTGTAATCTGTGTTGTGTTATGTGAGGGATGCCATACTTTCACTCAAGGTATGGAGAATGAGCATGGCATAACCACTCATAGCCTTGTACCTTTTGTTATATACTTGCTATGGGAGCCTAAAACCTTTTCAACCCATAGACTTAAATTCATGTAATTGACCTAGTTATTTTCCTTAGGTTTTTACCCAAATGCTTACTGTTTGACTATGATTAATCTTGGTTTAAACCATGGTTTATTTGGTTTATTCTTTTTCTAATGTGACTTACCTATATTGTAAGCTCAAAAATAATTTTTTTCTTTAAATCCAAAAGACCAAATTTCAAATTTTAAAATTTTCAAGATGGTCTTTCAACATAAAATATTCCAAGATGGGTCAAAAATCTTCAAGCCCCAAGGGCTTTGAAATAAAATTATTTTTCACTTCATCTAAAGATTACAAAAAGAACTTACAAACTATTTAGGTCAATTATGAAATACCAAAAATCAATTATGGGCCTAATTTATACCAAGAACATTAATCATGGGCTTATTTTTGGCATGAATCATTAATCAGTGCAGGCAGCAGCTTGGATCAACTCTCTCAACTTTAAGAGGCCTTCAAATGCAAGTATGTTTTCCTAACTCAATTTATTCAATCAGTAATTACAATTACCATTCGAATTATCATCACAATATCTTGTGTATCCAATTTTCTTTTTTGATTTGTTTCAACCTGTAGTTTAAGGTTCAATTTAAATCAATGGTATAATCATCAAAACACTAATATATTCCCAAACCTTAATTAGTTTTACAATTTTGAAAACCCTAATCTATTTCCCAAAAACTTAATATGTTTTCCTAAATTTCCAAAACCCAAAATAGTTCTCCAAATTTTAAAAACCCTAAATTGTTTCTTAAATTTCCAAAACACCAAATTTATAAAACTCTAATTAGTTTTCCAAATTATAAAACCCTAATTTGTTTTTCCCAATTTCTAAAAATCCCAAATCTCTTTCTAAACCTTAATCTTGTTTTCCTAAAACCTAAAAATCCCATTTTTCATCCCCAGAACCTAAAGTCTTACTTTTCATCATAAAAACCCTAATTTAATCATAAAAATTCTAAAACCCTAATTTGAGGTATAAACCCTAAACCCTAATTTAGCAATCAAAACTTTAAGAAACCCTAATTCATATGTTAAAACCCTAGTTTGTACATTTTTTATTTAACATGATATTTAAATATAGACTTGATTATTAATATATGTTCACTTATTACATGTTTTGATGTATGACTTACTTTATTTTGATTTATGATGAATGGTTCACTTTTGTGATGAACGGTTGGATTTCTTTTGTTGGTTTATTTTAGCCCCAACGATGTAAGGGGTATGTTTTCACTGTGTGGGTACCTCATTAATTAAGTTCCAATGCAATTTAATTTATTTTGAATTTTAGATTAATGTAAAGGGCTTATTTCCACTAAATAGTGGGTATCTTATTTTATTTAGTTTTAGACAATAGACATTGTAAAAGGTATGTTTCCATCTATAGATGGGTGCCTGTTTTGTTTGCTTCATTTTAATAAAGTGATGGATGTTTATTTCTTTGATAATTGCACGTATTCTGGATGATATTATAATATTTGAGAATTCAATAATATTTAGACCTGAAAAGGACGCCGGTTCCAATGAACCAGACGTTGTACGGGTGCTGGGTCATTCTCACTTTCCCCACGTGTACCTAACATTTTGAACCCATTAGGGGGTTGGGGATTCATTAGAAATCGAGCCATCCAACCCTTTCTTTTTTCAGATGGCGGCTCCATTTTCTCCAGGTTCTTTAAGGCCCTGAGCTTAACATTGATGAAGTCGCAAGAACCATTCCACATGGGAGGGGGGGGGGTAAAATTCCTCGTTCACAGTGGCGACTCCACTGGGGATAAGAGAAGTTGATTCTGTTGGTCTTTATATTATTTTATTCTTTCATATTACGATATTGTCCATTGCATTATATAGATTGCATTGTGTGCTTGAGTTAGGACGTCCGTGTAATCCGTGTTGTGTTATTTGAAGGATACCATACTTTCACTCAAGGTATAGTGATTAAGCATAACATAACCACTCATAGCCTTGTACCTTTTGTTATATAATTTCTATGGGAGCCTAAAACCTTTTCAACCCTGTAGACCCATAATTTTTTACCAAGTCCAATCCAAAATTTTCAAATAAGTCTGAAATAATTTTTATGATATTTATTATTAATTTTATTTTATTTTATATTTATTATTCATTTTATTTTTATTTTTAAAATAAAAAAATAAAAAAATATATAAAAAATAAAAAATCGGATGGACCAATCAGTGAGCGACACGCGGCAAGGCAGTTCGTCGCAGGCCGAAAGGGCCTGCGGTGAATTGGCTTGGGCCAATTCGTCGTAGGAAAAACCTGCGGTGAATTAGCTTGGGCCAATTCACCGCAGGTGCAAACCTGTGATGAATTGGCCAGCCCCAATTCACCGCAGAGTGCCTCGCAGGCCCTCACCCAAATGTTCGCATCCCAGCCCGTTGCTCGCGTCTCAGCAGCCCGTGCCAGCGCGTTGGCTAATTTTTGACAAAATCCTTTTTTCACTCGAAAATGTCAATAATTTTCCTAATTAGTTTTAGCTTCCTTAACATATTAGGTTTGATTTTAAAATTCTATAAATAGTGGTCTTAAAACATAGAATGGGGGATGACCAAAATTAATCAAGAATTCCAATTGGACTTTTAAACCTTGAAGCAATATGAAGCAGCCAAGAAAAAAAAAGAACAATTTCATCTATAAGGCAATAAGGCAATGTTGTCTTGATCAAGGTTTCTCCAGAATTTCAACGGTGCAATTATGGTGGAACCAACAACGAAGGTTTGATTTTAACCAATAATTTTTTATATTCACAGTAGCCATAACATATTTTCTTTTAAATATTTTATGAACCAAAACCCTAATTCATTAAATCCTTAAACTCTCATCCCATTGGCTAATTAATCCCAAAAATCCTAAATTATTTTGTTAAAACTCAAAGCCATAAACTATTTTTTGTCCAAAACCTTATACTGTTTCATCAAATCCCAGAACCCTAATTGTTTTTC
Organism: Garcia nutans; assembly: GCA_947685225.1. NCBI lineage: Eukaryota > Viridiplantae > Streptophyta > Magnoliopsida > Malpighiales > Euphorbiaceae > Garcia > Garcia nutans. The sequence continues at coordinate 3,663,125 of CANTUV010000024.1, read as the reverse complement.
CAAAACCTTGATTTATTTCCACAAATCACTATTTTTTAAAATAATGAATTAAAATCCTAATTTCTTTTTAAAACTTGTCCTTCAATTTATTCTAACCAAAACACTAAAACCTTAATCTAATAAACTTAAAAAGAAAAACCCTAATTTGTTTCCAAAATGTCAAAACCCAATTTTCCTAAAACCTAGTCAAGGAGCCTTAAAATCCTTAAACTGTGATTCTCAAAACCAAGACTCCAAAACCTAAAACCCTATTTCCAGTGGCTTAATTCCCGAATTTAGGTCCAAACCCTAATTCCAATAATTTAAAACCATAAACCGTTTCCTAAACCATGATTCATAAAACCCTATTTTGTATATTTAGTCTTTAATATTTACTTGAATCCTTCTTTACATACTTTGTTTACATCTTCATATCTTGATTTTTATTTGGCTTATAATGAATGGTTTACTTTCATAATGAATGGTTGTTATTGGTTTACGTTATTTGTCATTATGTAAGAGGTATGTTTCCACCTTGTGGGTACCTCATTAATTAAACTTCATGTAATTTAAATTATTTTTCATATTTTGGGATTAATGTAAAGGATATGTTTTCACCTTTTGGTAGGTGTCCTATTTAGTTTTAGACATTGGACAATGTAAGGATATGTTTCCATCCTTGGATGGGTGTCCATTTATTTGTTTTGTTTGAACATTGCTATGATTTTTAATAAAGTATTTATTTATTCTTATGATCGCATGTAGTATGGATAATGTCATTATATTTAAGAATTTTATAATATTAAGACCTGAAAAGGAGGCCGGCTCCAATGAATCGGGCATTGTGGGGTGCTGGGTCATTCTCACCTTCCCCACACATATCTAACTTTTCGAACCCATTAGGGGTTGGGGATTCCTTAGGAATCAAGTCATCCACCCCTTTCTTTTTTTTTCTGCCCGTCCGGGTGACGACTCTATTTTCTCCGAATTCAGGCCTGTGTTCTTTAAGGCCCTGAGCCTAACAGTGTCGAAGTCGCAAGAACCATTCCACATGGGAGTGGAGGCAAAAATCCCTGCTCATAGTGGCGACTCCACTGGGGATAAAAGAAGTTGATTCTGTTGGTCTTTATATTATTCTATTCTTTATTATCATAATATTATTCATTGCATCATTTAGATTGCATCTTGTGCATGAGTTAGGACGCCCGTGTTACCTGTATTATATTATGTAAAGGATACCATACTTTCACTCAAGGTATGGAGATCGAGCATGGCATAACCACTCATAGCCTTATACCTTTTTGGTATATACTTGTATGGAAACCTAAGCCTTTCAACCCAAAGACTAAAGCTCATGTAATTGGCCAAGTTACTTTCCTTAGGTTTTACCCCAAATGCTTATTGTTTGACTATGGTTAATTTATTTTAGTTTAAATCATAACTTATTTGGTTTGTTCTTTTTCTAACATGACCTAATTACATTGTGAGCTCAAACAATTTTTTTCCTCTAAATCCAAAAGACCAAAACCATTTTTATAATTTTCAAAATGGTCTTTGGACATAAAACGTTTACAAAACAAGTCAAAAATTCTTTTCTCGTGACCTAAATACAAAGCCCAAAATCCATTTTTTCTAAAATATTTTTACAATGGGCTTAGAAACAAAATTATTTTCAAAACCTTTTTAAAGAGCTTACAAATATTTAGGTCAATTATGAAAATACTAAAAATCAATTATGAGCCTAGTTTATACTAAGAATTATTAATCATGGGCTTGTTTTTGGCATGAATCATTAGCTACTTTTTTTAAGTGAGAAATCTATTTATAATGAACCTCTTAATTTAGTTTTAATCCAATATAGCATAAAAGCTACTTTAGTTGATTGGATGAATTAAAGCCTAATTAATGGAAATTATCATGAACTGATTTCCATGTTTGAAAATATAACTATTGGTTGAAACATTCGAGAAAATTATTCGAAAACAAAATGCTCCATGTTGGTATTTTGTTAACCATATACCTAGGAAAAAAGACTCACCATTTGTGTGTGGAAGTTATAAGGTTGCAAGTTATGTCCTGATTACCTTTGTTTGTTTATTGTTTGTGCATACATACATACATTTGCATCTCATATCATTATTCCTCTCTAGCTTACAGCCCTGGATTACAACAGTTCAAAAGCCTATGACAATCCAACCTACCCTGGTAATGAAGAATCCAGCAACAACTCAGTTAGCTTCTCACCAAAAGCAATCGAACCTTAGCAGATTCAAGACGATGCCCTTAATGTCAAGATGGAAGAACTAAAGGGGGGCCCTAGTTGAGATCATAAAGAGTCAAATGGCTACAATGTTTAGAAACACTGCTGAAGCATCTGCAAGCACCAAGAAAGACAAGGGAAAGGTTAAAGCTGGTGAAGTAGCTTTTAATGATGACAAGGCAGTCGTTAATGATGATGACGACTGGAATCAATACTTTCAAGATCCTTAAGACAAGAAGAAGGACCCGAAGGTTGTTAAAAGATTAGCCATAGAAAAGACTTAAACTTTAGATGTTGAGAAGTTGATTGCTGACCTGGAAAAGAAGTTTGAAAAGAAGCTAAAAACTGAAGAAATGTCTGAAGTCAACAAGTTTTTTGAGCTAGATGAAGAAGTTTCATACAAGTTTAAGATGCCATCCTTTGCAAAGTTTGATGGAATTAAAAATTCTCACCTCCATGTAAAGCAATATTTCACTGCTATGCAGTCTGCTCGAGCTACTAAGGCCCAAACTCTAAGATACTTCATGCTTTCTTTGGATCCTATTATCCAAAATTGGTTCAATACCTTAGATGATGGCACTCAAAAGAGCTGGGATTTATTATATAAGGCCTTTATCCAATAATATGGATACATTGCTGAATTGGAAGTTACTTTAATAGAGGTGGAGTCCATTAGACAAAGGCTGAATGAAAACTTCGTAGACTATGTGAAGAGGTGAAGGAATAAGACCGCATTACTTAAAAGAAGACCTGATGAATCGGATAAAATTAGAATGATTGTGAGAGGGGTGTTGCCTAGTCTTCGTGAAAGAATGTCTCATACACTTATCTGGGTTTTGAAAGACCTTTTGCAAGTTGGTTTGCAAATTAAAGAGTGGGAACGGGAGAAGAATCGCTTTTCAACAAGAAGGAATGAGAAAGAAAACTACCAGTCTGGTAACCAAAGCATGCAAAAGGCAGTTGATGTTAATGCCACTGGCCAAGGAGGAAGAAGGCAGTTTTCAAAATTAGAAAGACCGCTGTCTTGGGTTCTTAATAAGCTATAAAAGAAGGGATTATTGCAGCACGTGAATCTGCGACCTTTGCCTAATCCTATTCTACCTAAATTTGATATTATGGCATTTTGCCAATTTCATCAAATGCAAGGACATGAATCAGATAAATGTTTGAGATTGAGACATGAAATCCATAATTTGATTGGTAATGGGAAATTACCCGAGTCCAACAAGCCAAACACCAAAGACAACCCATTACCAAGATTCAATAGAGTACCTCCACCGGCAACCTTCATGATTGGAGGAGGTTTGCATGAAAGTTTTGTTATGTCTTCTTTCCAAGATGTAGATGGAGAAGAAACCAAAGAAGAAGTGGTGTTTAGAAAAGTTGAACAAGCTATGATTGGTAAAGAAGTAGTAATCTGTTTTGTGGATGAATTTTAAGACTCAAGCGATAATGTTCTTAAACCCAAAAAGGAGAAATGGACCTGGTCTGAATATGAAGAAGATGAGGTGATGAACACTAGATCTGATAAGCCTTATGCAAGGCTACCACCCAAAGAAGTAGAAGCTAATAAAGGAAAGGAAGTAGTGGTTGGGAACAAAGAAGAAGAAGATGACACTGTCCTTAAACAATTGAAGATGACCCAAGCAAATGTTAGTATTTGGGACTTATTGGCCACTTCCAAGAAGCACCGTTAAGCTATGGCCATGGCTTTGGCTAGCATGCCAATTTCCACTTCCATAACACCAGATGAGCTGGTTAACTTCGTGAAAGTTGAAAGAGTCATGAAATGTGAAGATATTCAAAAGAAGAGTGAAGTTGATATGGGAATGATATCATTCTCGGATGCGAATTTGCCGAAAGAGGGGAGAGATCACATCTGCCCTCTCTTTATCAAAGTAAAAGTCAAAGGAAAAAGGACTCCATGTGTGATGGTTGATGATGGGTCTGGCATAAATGTTTGCCCACTTAAAGTCTTGCCAAAGCTAGCTATGTCAACAAGAGATCTAAGCCTAACCGAAGTAACCATTAGGGCTTATGACAATACTAAAAGGCACGCCGAAGGAACTTTCAAACTATTGTGAAGGTTGGTCCAACTGAGTCAATGGTAGAATTTGTGATTTTGGGCATACTTGTTACTTTTGCACTGCTATTAGGATGACCTTGTTTTCATCCTCTTGGTGGAGTTGTAACACCCTTATACCCTATATACATACAATACATATTTTCGAATTATGTAAAATACGCATATACGGTATAAAAATATCACAGACCGATTTAATAAAAATTTTCACATTTCTGTTTTTAAGATTTCAAATACTAATATATAAAATAAATAGTATATAAATATTCTTTGCTTGTTATAGGAATCCAAAATAAATATTTTATATGAAAATCTCTGGGAAAAATTCGCCAGAGTTTTGTTTGTAATTTGAACGTTTCCAAAATTCAACAAAATACAACCTGCATAAAACAAACACTCCAAATAAAATCAATTCACCAATACTTCTCAATTTCTCCATATTTTCTCAAAATACTTAAATATAGGTATATATATCAACATTACATATAAAATCCCATCTTAAACAAAATTATTCAAATCATTCTTTACAATTTATAATATATGCTTCAAAAACATATCATAACATACATAATATAAAAAATGTACATGCTGGCAACTGGCTCTGATCTTGATGTACCCAAAATAACTCTTCAAGCTCAAAAAATACAAACCTAGACCCGACCAGGTCTAGTAAAACTCTCCGACTCTACCAAAACGTCCATGACACCTGCGCGACGAATTACAATCGCGCTAAGCCAAAACCTGCTGGTACAAACTTTGATAACAATATAGTCCAAATGAAATGTCAATGCACAACACATATATATATATATATCACAACTCATAACATTATATCTCATTATATTTCTCAATTTTATCACAATTCATAATTCACATTAAAACAAAGACAAGCATGGGCCCAAAAAGGATATAATATGCTATTCAAATTTCAGAGTTACTGCTTTGGTCCATAATGACACCATGTGTCTAGCCCCGTAGGCAATATATCCATGGATAATGTAATAGCCCCAGTCTCTTGGACCTCAACCCGGCTGGACTACTACAGTTTTTGAGACTTACGACCCAGACTTTTCTCCCCAAAAACATCATATTTATCAGCTGGCCTGGCTTACGACCCAGTCTTTTCACCATTCCAGCATTTAGCCCGTAGGCAATCATAGGCATGCCAACAAACCCATAACTCTGAAAATTGAATAACATACTAGGCACACAATTTATTCATATTTCTCATTATCAAATTCTTTCATAATTCCTTAATCAAAACTTTTCTCATTTGCTCATGATCAAACTAGGCACATTGCCTTATTATATCATCTTTTTCTCACTTTTTTTCCATTTATTCATTTTTCTCATTATCAATTTCTTTCTTGTTGTCACATATTCAATCTAGGCACATTGCCTTATTTTCACTTTTTTTTCTCATTTTTCACATCTTTCTCATTTTTCTCACTTTTCTCACTTTTCTCATTTTTATCAATATTAATTCATTTCATTATTCCACATATCTCATTTTTGCATTCACAACACATTACCCAATTACTTTGGGTATTTTCACATAATATACATATTTCACATTCTACACAATTTAGCCATTATCAATGGCTTTTCACAATGCATTTAACACATATATGACATTACAAATGTCATAGCACATTATTCATACTCAATCAATGAACCAAGTAACTTAACAGATTTTCCAACCAATATGTGTTAAGCCCAAATAATCATGCAAATATAAACAATATATTCAAAGTTTGTACATACCTCTACTAGCAACCCAAAGCAAGCTTAACACAACATCCAATCCTATCCTTCCAACTTGCCCTTTACCACTTGGATGAAGCAAATCAACCTCCTTCAATGCCTATACAAAATGTGATCTTACATAATCATTTAATATTACATTCTAAGGTATTCTCAACATCAAACCATAATTAAACATCACTCTAAACCAAATCCCAAAATTAAGCTTCACCTCACTTTAACTTTGAAAAACCATATCAAGCCATTTAAATTAGTGTTTTAAGTTTATTAATATACTTAGAAACATGTTTTAGCATGTTTAAACCAATTACATTAATTAATCACATGCTTATGCTCAAAACCCTAAAATGGCATAACCTTCACCATTGAAGGATCTCCATCCCAACTCAATCCTATTATCATTTCAATCTTATTTCCACCACTTATATCCTTAAATAACATGATTTAAGCATTAAAATCAAACAATTAATCATTCTTTGAAAATTTACTTTTCCAAAACTCTAAATCAATACTACCCTCTTCAAACTCTAACCAAACACAACCAAATCCAATATTTGACTTTAAAAATACTTGTTTATGCATCAAAACAACTTATTTGGAATCAATTTGCAAAATTAAAAAATCATAATTTCAAAAACTCAAATGTTCCATAACCCTAAATTCTCTTTCTTCACCAATCTTACCCAAACTCAACCATTTCTTTAATCCAACCGTAAAATCATTATTTACTCATCAAAAGAGCATCTTCCATACCCATTCCAACAATTATAACATGCTCTTTCAAAAACTCAATTCATACATATTCATAAGCATTAAAGAACTTCATAATTTTGGAAATAAAGCTTACGTAGAAAAATCACCAAAACTATTCTTATTCCCTTGAAAGCTTGAAGAATTTGATGATGAAAGAAGACTTTATTTTTTTTTTATTTTTCTTTCCTTTCACCCTTTAATTTTAAACCATATATATATATATTAAAATAATTTAATAATTAATTATTTAATAAATTAAAAGTCCTAAATTCTCTCTTCCATTAAAAAATAATTTATTTTTGAATTATTTTATTAATATTAAATTTCTAAGATTTAATTACCAAAATACCCTTTTACTTTGACTTTTCTTTTAAAAAATGTTGACTTTTATATGTTATGTATATTTTACATATGTATCACATATATGTTCCACTTTTTCATTTAAAGTCCCTTCATTTTTCATTTAAAACCATTAATTTAATTTATCCATTTAAATTATAATTTATTTTATCAAATTTCCAAAAATTAAAACTTTTTAAAAATTTGGGATATTATTCATATGCACAAGTAATGTGTATCTTATATACACATCAAATGTACCTTATATGTGTATTAAATATTAAGTATGTAATGTATTAATCCAACATATACAATTAATATACCATATGTATATGTTATATATACTCTAGATATATATATATATTGAGTATATACAATTTATATCTCCAAATACTTATTTAATTTCTCCAAAATCAAGGATGTTACAATTTTCTTCCCCTTAAATAATTTTATCCTCGAAATTATCCAGTATAGTAATAAATCACCCAAATCATTATTTTATCAAATTACATAATTTCTATTCTCCCTCTTAGATTCATTCTTAATTTCCTTTTTACCATTCCCTAACACATCATTATACTGTCTGTTTACTCAAACAGTCACAAAAAATTATCATATTATCAATCGAATTGTCATTAGACAAAGATTAGTTCATCTCTTTAATATATATTCTCACACCTATTGCACTCAAGATATTTGACCACTTCATTATCTTAAAAATATACTCTCATCATCTTAAATTCAAATGTTAATAACTTTTATCTTAACACAATAATTTTACACATCTTCACTTTGATCCTACTCTTCATACAATTACCACATATTAATTTAATATCACCATTATACAACAACAAAATCTTATTTCCTTATTAAAATTTATTCCAATTATACTATAACTAACATTTTTCTCTTATAATTATTTGAAACTAATATAACGTAGCTCCTCTCATATGTATATGCATATCAAAACACTGTATTATGCACATTATCATATAGCTTGCATATTCTTAATACAACTATACACATTGAATTTCAATAAATACTTATAAATTTATTACATTTCGGATCAATTGATCTAACTATCACAATATGACCATCACAACCTTATTCTATTATGACCAACCTTTAGTCTATTTTAAATTCATCAATCTGTTTTCAATTCATGACCTAATTCTATTAGGTCGAATTTATTTTCAAATTTTAATTCTCTTCGAATTCATCATTATAGATAATATTCATTTCCCCTAGTCTCGTTTACTTTACACATCATTTTCATCAACTTATTCATTTTATACCACTTTCAAACATATTCATTATAACTCTTACTCACATTTCTTATAGTTACCATATTTACAAAAATCACTTTTTTTACACATCACTTAAAGCTCATCATATTTTCACAATTCTCTTATATTTCCACACTTTCTATAATTATAAATAAATTTCTAACATAACATTATAAGATCCAACTATGCAAACCATAAGTCTTGACCATGTTTCTTGAAGCATAACTATCAATCTCACCAAAACTATCCAATGATCATGCCATAATAATGGTCACGCCTGTGGCTTACAAATAAATACTGCTCCTCTATCATTCTTCTTCAAACATTTTCCAATCACAATGTTAAGTTCGTATCACAAAAATCACATATTCATTTTTTTAATCTTTTGCTATACAAAAAGTTAACACGTTTCAGCTCTGTTTCAAAGCAATTTACTCTTGATCATCATTAGCCTAACTCATGTTTTAACAATATTATCATTAACATCTCTTGCACATACACATTCGTTCATATGCTAATTTGTACAATTTTCATTTATTACTCCATTTTCTAATCTGTCTCTTATAAAAATTTTCATTCATTTATTTTTCACTTCCATACTTTCTTCATTATACTTTCCCTTTTCCTTACAATCTCTTATTTATACGCATATACTTTAGGCCTAAAATACTATACAATCATCAAGTTCAGTTGTTAAAATAACAATTTCACCGTCTAGCTCTGTTCAGGTCCATTCTCAATCTCAATTCATCACATGACCTAACTCTACGTAGGTCAAGACCTAATCTCTCTTATGTCTATTAATACATGCAATATTATTCTCAATATCACCAGACACGTATTTGTATAAGGTAGTAAACACTCGATAACATTTTTTTTAATCATCCACATACACCTTCGTAAGTCATAATCAAAATGTGACTTACTTTCCACATTTTCTTATATATCATATTTGTGTTCATATTAAAAAAAATCTCATCACACAAATCATACAATTATACTCAATTCCTCTTTTACATACAACCTATACAAAGTTAACATTTATCACCTTTCAGAGAACACTATCATTTCTCATTCTTTTGACATTACTTAGGTTATTCATCAATTCAACATATATATACACTCTGACCACAACATAATTAACATCTTCCTTATTTAATCGCCCATCTCTTAAATAAGTTTCTTATTATATATTTTTTTTCTAACACTTCACATAAATCTTAGTCACGTTTCCAATGTGACATCTCTCTCACATTTTTTTTTACATTGATTACACCTTTCATATCCATTTTCATCATTTCCAATTCAATTAACTAAAGTAACTCATTTTCACTTGCTTAATCATTTCCCTTTATTTCATAACAAATTTCTATATTATCAACTACATTACACCTTAGTTAGTACTTTTATAAATAATATTAACTCCCATGCTTATTAAACATTAAACTATCAATATCTAAACAATCCTCATCGAAATTCCCTTACAACTCTAAATTTTCAATTTACTATTTTACTTGAACTTCATTCTATTAATCTCACTTTCAAGAGCTAACTTTATAAATATTATTTTTATATTGATATAACATCAAAACACATCACTTTCACAATTATGGAAACCCATTTCAAAATTTTAAATTTCATATAATGCAACCAACAATATGAACCTCACCAAATCTCATCCATATCACATTCTCAATCTTAAGATCATAACATTTACTTTTAAATAATAATAATTCATTTTCTTTACACTAATTAAAATCATCCATTTAGATACTTTAATTTTACACACTCAACCCTAAATCATGCATCATTATTCCATAATAAATAATTCGCTATCATATATGATTTTACTCTTTGATTTTAATTATAAACTCTTTGTTGCAAATTATTAAAAACTCCATATTCCTTCTTCATACTTCTACCCATATGTATATAAATTTTCATAATTTTCTTCATTCATTTGTCTCATGAAATTAATTTATCTTATGTATACAAAATTGTATGACTTCCTTAGTTTCATGTCACTCTCACTTTCAATTTTTATATTCCTTACCAATTCTTTATAAAAGCTTGTAAAATTTTAGCCATATGCACTTGACACATATATGGACTTATATTTAAAATTTTAGATTTTTCCAAATTGATTTAATATATTTAAAAATTAAATCTTCCAAAATCAGATAATCTGTCTCTTTAATAATTTCTCTGGCAGTACCCGGTTGTCCATTTTTTTCAAGTATCAAACCTTAATAAAAATTCATAAAATTTCAACCATATGTTATTGGAATACATATGATATTGTGTGTAAAGTTTTAGATTTTTCTGGGTTGGTTTACCATAGTTTCTAAATTTATTTGTTTTTTCAATTTCTACAGATTCTGAGTTGCTGAAATTTTTCCAACAATTTGTGTTCTTCTATTTTTCTTAATTAGAGATCCATCTTTAAAATTTATAAAATTTTATACATTGGATTCTAACATATAGAAAAACTTAAATGTTCAAACTAATCCAACATTTCTAGATTTGTCCAAAAATTCAGACAATATTACTTTGTAGTACACCTATAAAATTTTCTATAACCATCATGCTCATTTCTCAAACATTTATTTTTATATCTTAAATTATTTCCTAGATTGTTTTTCTAATTTCACTTATTCATCAATTGAATCAGCTATGAATTTTAAATTTCAAATAAAAGTTCCAAAAATTCTTAATCCATACGCTCTAGAATGACGTTTCTATTGTGCCATTGTAATCTATATAACCCAAACGCCATCTCAATTCATATCCATTATATCAAATGGACATTACCACATCAGGGATCAGATAAATTGTTAGTGCCAATGCATACATCACAATTGAAAATCATTTTATTTAAATTCTAATTTTCTCTCTCTAACAACTCACCTAGGTCGAGAACCTCAAACCTAGGCTCTGATACCAAAATAAATGTAACACCCTTATATACTATATACGTACAATACATATTTTCAGCATATGTAAAATATGCATATACAGTATAAAAATATCACAGACCGATTTAATAAAAATTTTCACATTTCTGTTTTAAGATTTCAAATACTAATATATAAAATAAATAGTATATAAATATTCTTTGCTTGTTATAGGAATCCAAAATAAATATTTTATATGAAAATATCTGGAAAAAATTCGCCAGAGTTTTGTTTGTAATTTGAACGTTTCCAAAATTCAACAAAACACAACCTGCATAAAACAAACACTCCAAATAAAATTAATTCACCAATACTTCTCAATTTCTTCATATTTTCTCAAAATACTTATATATAGGTATATATATAAACATTACATATAAAATCCCATCTTAAACAAAATTATTCAAATCATTCTTTACAATTTATAATATATGCTTCAAAAACATAGCATAACATACATAATATAAAAAATGCACATGCTGGCAACTGACTCTGATCTTGATGTACCCAAAACAACTCTTCAAGCTTAAAAAATACAAACCTAGACCCGACCAGGTCTAGTAAAACTCTCCGGCTCTACCAAAACATCCATGACACCTGCGCGATGAATTACAATAACGCTAAGCCAAAGCCTAGTGGTACAAACTTTGATAACAATATAGTCCAAATGAAATGTCAATGCACAACACATATATATATCACAACTCATAACATTATATCTCATTATATTTCTCAATTTTATCACAATTCATAATTTACATTAAAACAAAGACAAGCATGAGCCCAAAAGGATCTAATATGCTATTCAAATTTCAGAGTTACTGCTTTGGTCCATAATGACACCATGTGTCTAGCCCCGTAGGCAATACATCCATGGATAATGTAATAGCCCCAATCTCTTGGACCTCAACCCAGCTAGACCCTTAGGCCCCAGTATCTTGGTCCTTAACCCGGCTAGACTACTACAGTTTTTGAGGCTTACGACATAGGCTTTTCACCCCAAAAACATCATATTTATCAGCTGGCCTAGCTTACGACCCAGTCTTTTTACCATTCCAGCGTTTAGCCAGTAGGCAATCATAGGCATGCCGCCAAACCCAGAACTATGAAAATTGAATAACATACTAGGCACACAATTTATTCATATTTCTCATTATCAAATTCTTTCATAATTCCTTTATCAAAACTTTTCTCATTTTCTCATGATCAAACTAGGCACATTGCCTTATTATATTATCTTTTTCTCACTTTTTTTTCATTTATTCATTTTTCTCATTATCAATTTCTTTCTTGTTGTCACATATTCAATCTAGGCACATTGCCTTATTTTTACATTTTTTTTCTCATTTTTCACATCTTTCTCATTTTTCTCACTTTTCTCACTTTTCTCATTTTTTATCAATATTAATTCATTTCATTATTCCACATATCTCATTTTTGCATTCACAACACATTACCCAATTACTTTGGGTATTTTCACATAATATACATATTTCACATTCTACACAATTTAGCCATTATCAATGGCTTTTCACAATGCATTTAACACATATATGACATTACAAATGTCATAGCACATTATTCATACTCAATCAATGAACCAAGTAACTTAACAGATTTTCCAACCAATATGTGTTAAGCCCAAATAATCATGCAAATATAAACAATATATTCAAAGTTTATACATATCTCTACCAGCAACCCAAAGCAAGCTTAACACAATGTCCAATCCTATCCTTCCAACTTGCCCTTCACCACTTGGATGAAGCAAATCAACCTCCTTCAATGCCTATACCAAATGTGATCATACATAATCATTTAATATCTCATTCTAAGGTATTTTCAACATCAAACTATAATTAAACGTCACTCTTAACCAAATCCCAAAATTAAGCTTCACCTCACTTTAACTTTGAAAAACCATATCAAGCCATTTAAATTAGTGTTTTAAGTTTATTAATATCATTAGAAACATGTTTTAGCATGTTTTAACCAATTACATTAATTAATCATATGCTTATGCTCAAAACCCTAAAATGGTATAACTTTCACCATTGAAGGATCTCCATTCCAACTCAATCCTATTATCATTTCAATCTTATTTCCACCACTTATATCCTTAAATAACTTGATTTAAGTGTTAAAATCAAACAATTATTCATTCTTTGAAAATTTACTTTTCCAAAACTCTAAATCAATACTACCCTCTTCAAACTCTAACCAAACACAACCAAATTCAATATTTGACTTTAAAATACTTGGTTATGCATCCAAAACAACTCATTTGGAATCAATTTGCAAAATTAAAATCATGATTTCAAAAACTCAAATGTTCCATAACCCTAAATTCTCTCTCTTCACCAATCTTACCCAAACTCAACCATTTCTTTAATCCAACCTTAAAATCATTATTTACTCATCAAAAGAACATCTTCCATACCCATTCCAATAATTGTAACATGCTCTTTCAAAAACTCAATTCATACATATTCATAAGCTTTAAGGAACTTCATAATTTTGAAAATAAAGCTTACTTACTTGTTGGAAAATCACCAAAACTACTCTTATTCACTTGAAAGCTTGAAGAACTTGATGATGTAAGAAGCTAAAAATCTCTCTCTTTGGCCATGAAAGTCGTCCTTGAAGAAAAGAAGAAGAAGAAGAAGGCTTTATTTTTTTTTATTTCTCTTTCCTTTCGCCCTTTAATTTTAAACCATATATATATATTAAAATAATTAAATTATTAATTATTTAATAGATTAAAAGTCCTAAATTTCCTCTTCTATTCAAAAATAATTTATTTTTGAATTATTTTATTAATTTTAAATTTCTAAGATTTAATTACCAAAATACCCTTTTACTTTGACTTTTCTTTTAAAAAGTGTTGACTTTTATATGTTATGTATATTTTACATATATATCACATATATGTTCCACTTTTTCATTTAAAAACCCTTCATTTTTCATTTAAAACCATTAATTTAATTTATCCATTTAAATTATAATTTATTTTATCAAATTTCTAAAAATTAGAACTTTTCAAAAATTTGGGATATTACACATATGCACAAGTAATGTGTATCTTATATACACATCAAATGTATCTTATGTGTGTATTAAATATTAAGTATGTAATGTATTAATCCAACATATACAATTAATATACCATATGTATATGATATATATATTTTAGATATATATATTGAGTACATACATTTATATCTCCAAACACTTATTTAATTTCTTCAAAATCACGGATGTTACAGGAGTCCCTTCAATACTCCATCAAAAGATCAAATTCCCAAACAGAGATGAAACAGTGGTCATCGAGGCTGAGGATAAGAAAGTGCTCAATGCTTTAATGATTGAGAGACCTCTTAATGGTTTCCAAGTAGTCATAATTTATGATGGTGGACTCCAAGGTCCTAAACATGATGAAGAATATGAGCTATCTTCTTGGTGCTGGTCTTGGAAAGGATAAGGCCAGTGTGACAAAGCTTTCAGACTTCAAGACTCAAGCTTCCAAGAAAGGGTTGGTGTATGAGGAAGATAATAAAGATTTTCAGCTAAAGAAGAATGAGAAGATGAGCTTCCCACCACTTGAAGAAATTTTTGTCAAAGCTCCAGACATGGGACCACTCCAAGGGAAGCCCGAGCTAGTCATATTCATAGAAAAGTTGATCCCGGGTTTTAGGATTTTTACTGATGTTGCTGAACTGGAGAAGAAAGAGCTCATCCTGGCAACTGACAAGGAGCCCAATCCAGAAGGAAAGAAGTAAGCTATCCTGAAAGCCTAGAAGACTCCCGAGGAGATTGCTGCTCTAATTGAAGAAAAGTTTGAAGATGTTCTATTTTATGATTCTAAGAACAATGATTTTGATTTTGATTTTAATTTATCTACTTTGTATGAGGATGATGATGTTTTCTTTTCCAAAATGAATGCAATAAAGTTTGATTTTGCTTACTTGTGTGATGTTTCTCCTGATGGCTGCATACATTCAAATAGTGGTTATATGAGCATTTTTAATATTAACTCTGTTGACACATAATCATTAAATTTGGGAATAACCGATAATCCTAAAAATATTAGCATAGCATCCGACCTTACTCCTGATGAGAGAGAGAAATTTGAAAAAAATATTTAAAAAATATGAAGAGGTTTTTGCTTGGTCTTATGAGGATATGCTTGGAATAGATCGAGACATAGCCGAGCATCTGATTCCTACCTACACTCACATGAAACCTGTTAAACAAAAACTTAGACGGTTAAGGCCAGAATGGGCTGAATTGGTTAAAGAAGAGGTCACTAAATAAATACAAGTAAAGTTCCTTGAAGTGATAGATTATCCAGATTGGCTAGCCAATATAGTACCCGTGCCAAAGAAAGATGGAAGAATTAGGGTCTGTGTAGACTATAGAGACTTGAACAAAGCTTTCCCTAAAGATGATTTTCCTTTACTACATATAGATGTCCTCATTGATAGTGCAACCTCTAGTGTGTTACACTTGTTTGTAGATGGATTTTTCGGATACAACTAAGTGTTAATGGCCCAAGAGGATAAAGCCAAAACTGCCTTCATTACTACATGGGGAATATTCTATTATAGGGTGATGCCGTTTGGGTTAAAAAATGTTGGAGCAACTTACCAAAGGATGGCTACAACTTTGTTTCATGAAATGATGCACAAAGAAGTCAAGGTCTACGTCGATGATATGATGGTAAAGTCAGATACAAGGGAGCAACACTTTCAAAACTTAGAGTTATTCTTTGAGAGAGTAGTGAAGGATAAGCTAAGGTTAAACCCGAAGAAGTGTGTATTTGGGGTTACTTCAGGCAAGTTGTTGGGACACGTGATTGGTCCAAATAGCATTGAGATTGACCCTGACAAGGTTAAGGCAATTAGAGATATGCCATCTCCAAAGAAAGAGAAAAAAGTTTGGGAGTTTATTAGCAAGTTACAATACATTAGCAGGTTCATAGCAAAGCTAACCATGTTCTGCAAACCTATCTTCAAATTGCTTAAAAAGAATCAGCTAGTCAAGTGGAATGAAGAATGTCAAAAGGCCTTTGAACGTATAAAAGAATATCTACTAAATCCACCTGTTTTGAATCCACCTAAACCCGGAAAACCTTTATTACTATACTTAGCATTAGAGGAAGAGTCAATACGAGCTATGCTAGCCCAAGCAGATGAGTCAGGGATTGAGCACGCAGTCTACTATTTGAGTAGAAAGCTCTTACCTTATGAGATTAAGTATAGTATCATTAAAAAGACTTGTATAGCTATGGTTTGGTCTTTTAAGAAGTTGCAGCATTACTTTCAATCTTATAGTGTGCGAGCAATTTCTAGGTTGGATCTAGTGAAATACTTAAGGGAGTCACCTCTTTGATCGAAAAATATGGTCGATGGTTGATAATTTTGGAAGAATTTGAGATTGAGTATGTAACCAGGAAAACAATCAATGGTAGAGTGGTGGTGTAGACCCTTGATTTTGGCCCTAGCTAGTCCGATGTTAATTCCAAACCTTTGATTGGACTAATATATAGAAATAAGACCTAAAATAAGCTAATTAAACTTTTAAAACCCTAATTGGGTCTGTTTTAGAAGATTTGGTTGGTTTTTACATGTACTAGTGCGTTAAACCCTAAAATGAGTTTGATTCGAAGGTTTGGTTGCTTTTTCGCTTAATCTGGATAGTTTTTGGGTAGTAGGCATGTCTCATGTCGAATTAGGGCATCCAATATGACATGGGAAGCCCCATATCGAATTGGAGGCCTCCCAATTCGATATGGGACTTCCCATATCGAATTGGAAGCCCCAATTCGATATGGGGCTGTCCCATATCAAAATGGAGTCCCATTTCGATATGGGATAGCCCCATATAGAAATGGGGAAGCCCCATTTGAATATAGGGCAGCCCCATATCGAAATGGGGCTCTCCCAGTTTGATATGGGCAATTGTTTTTCAATTCCATGTCGAATCTGGATACCTACTTCGATATGGGTTTAGTTTGTGTCAAAACAAAGTCATTTTAATTCGAGACGGACTCAGTCTATATTGAATTCAAGTAATTGTAATTCGATATGGAATGGGTTTGTGTCGAACCTATGAATTCAACATGCATCAGAATAAACCAATGTTAAACAAAAAAATTTTTAGGTTTAACCTAAGAGGGTGATTATAAATATAGGTTTTAAAAACATGAGAGAGGATCTTGAAAACTTTTGGCTTTTGGTTGGCTACTAGAACTCTGAAAAATTCAGTAATTAACCAACAAACCCTAGCAAACTTGATAAATAAAAGAATACAGCAAGGATAGGCGAGGAAGATCAATAACACAAAACTTTACAAAGGTAGTGTACTCAGTGTCTTTGCCAAAGATCATCCAGAATCTCATTCAAACAATTTTGGTGGAGCCAACAAATGACGGTATGCTTTAAATTAAATAAATACTATATGTTTTGATTGTTTTAAATATTGAATGAGCACGTTCTTCATTTAATTAAAGTTACAGTATACAACTTCTTCTAAAAATCAGTTCATATGTTAGTTTATGTGAAGTATAGATTATTATTTCGATAAGTCATAACAATTATAACCAGTAGACTTGTTTGGCACAAATTTTTTATTTGTTTTTTATCTTATGCCTATTTAATCAATATATCACTCAGAATCACATTAAGGTTTTCATATAAAACTTCACAGCAGCATCTAATCTCTTTAAACATATTCATAGTTCACATAACCTCTAAACTTTAATTAGTTTTTCATGAACGCTAAACCCTAATTCATGTAAAATCATAATCTACAAATATTATTTTTTATAAATACCAAACTCTAAATTATTCTTTCTAAAAACCCTAATTCCATGATGTTAACCCTAAACCCTAATTCAAAATCAATTAAGGGACCAAGCAGAATTTTCTCACCTCTTGTCAATTGCAGAACTTCAGGTCTTGACAATTGAAAAAGAATCTATATCTTGTGTTGAGTTTTGGGGACAAGTATGGGTGTCGGTCGCTCGCATATCCAATAATAGCCTCAAATTCCTCAATTATAGGACATATCTCAAAGTTATTTACCTTAAAAGTCCTAGTTTTTTTTTATCCCAAAAGGAAGCAATGGCATGTAGAAATGATTGGTCAAATTTGAAATTTTAAAAACACTCCAAAACATTGAGTTAAGACCATGATATTTGTTCCCACCGTGTTGCCTTGACAATTTTGAATAAATTTTTCATCTTCTTTAAATTACTTTTGGTCATAGTGATGGTATGAAAGTTGCTATTAATTTTGTAAAAGAGAGTCGGGAATGGCAGAAGCTGAATCTTGGAATAAAAAACTAGAGCAACAGAAAATTATACTAGAGAGTGTTACTACTTTGAATGCTGAAGAAGAAAAACTAATTTGTAATTTATATAATTACTAACCGAAGATTACGTTGCTTAAAGAAATCCATGTGGAATTAGGGCTTCATATCTTTATTCATGTCAAAGAAGAATTTTCGTTTTGAAGTGGGAAGTTATTAAGCCTAATTTGTGTAGGTTTTGGTTTATCAATTTAAATCCATGTCGAATTCGTGTAACGTGAATTCTACATGGTCATAGAAATGTTTCTGTGAATTCTTGTATATATGTAAAAAGCAAAAGGAAAAGTCAAAAAAATATCTAAATAAAAAAATAAAAAAAGAGTTAAAGTATTATATTAATGATAGTTTACTGTTCACGAATTGATTACAACCACTTTGTTTATTTATGTATAATTAATTTCATACAAGCTAGTACAATTAATTTCATACAAGGTAGTCACTGTGATGAAGGCGACAGTCTATAGTCAAATAAAGCACTCAAAAAGTCATCACTAGTTGGAAGTGAGGGCACGTCATATGTCCCGGTTCCTCCCGAAAAAGAAGCGCCCAAATCACGAAGATCACTTCAATCATGATCAAAGTCTGCAAAGGGAAGTGGTGTATCATGATCATCTTTCTAGGGCCTCCTTGATAAAAAAAAAAGAGTCTAGATCTCTATAACATTGAAATCTGAAGTCCCGAAAGTTCCTTTCAAGATAATCTGAACTCCAGCCACTAGTGGTCAAATCCTCTCGCAACTTTCGATTCTGCTCCTCAAGCATTCTCTGTGAGCCAGAAAGGAAAATTAGGTTCATACATTTTCATGCATAGATTCAACATCTTTAAATTAAAATAGTAAAAACAAACCAAAGAATTCAAATCAAAGCCCTGTAGATAGGACAACACGTTTGGCTGATAGGAAGGAGCAAATGGAGAAAATTGCCGTTGCACTGGTGAGAATAGCAGTTGAGTCAAAACAAAGGTGAAAGGTTCAGGCTCAATACCAAATGAGCCGACAGTCTATAGCAGTCATGAAAATAGTCAGGAAAAGACAAAAAAGGAACAATTGTAATAATAAATCTTTACTTGAGAAGTGCCAACTCTAGCATCACCAGGAGAAGGCCCAGGCTCATCCTCATCCTCATCCTCTTCTTCCTCTTCATCACCACTACTTTTCTCATCATCATCTCCATCTTCTTTGTCACCTCCTTCCTCCATGATATCACCCCCTTCTTTTTCTACTTCCTCAAAATCTTCAAGCCCATCTGGAGCAACTTCAAAGTGCAACAGTTGATCCCGTATGAACTCATTATATGATAAGTTTGGTCAAAACAAGAGTGCTTCAATATCATATCCATTTCAGGCATGTCTCCATGCATTCCTTGGCATAGATATATAATTAAGAACAAATGCGGGGATGTTAGCTGGTACACGCCTTTGATTCGGGCCATGAAACCAATTATAAACCCTTTCACCAAGGAACCAGCCACTAGATATAGGTCTGGCAGAAATTCGGCCAGAGTTCTGTAGGGGGCAATGCATTGTTCATATCGGCGGTCCAGATCGCCCTCTCCTCAGCTCTCCACCAAGCTATGTTTACCTAACAAAGTGATGCCAAAGTAAGTAATTTCTCCTTATATTCAATAATAATACTAATTTTATCTTTTACCTAATCCCAGGTCAGGCGACTCGACTGATAACGTTGAGAGTGCACATAATGACTACCGGACACTTTTTTGCGACCGGAAAACCAACGACCTAATCTTAGGTACCCCATCCATCTCCCCAGAACACCAGGCGCCCTCACCAAATTGTGTTCATATGCCCATACCTGTCAAAAAAATTAATCTTGCTAATATGCATCATTCTAATATATCAAATTCAAGATTCTTACCTCGGCGACAACTATAAAACCTATAAACGATCTTTTATTCCTACTAATTTTGTCAAAGCCATGATAGAGATAGGCAAGACCCACCTCTCCCCAAGCATAATATGGCAAGAGCTCAAGATCAATCAAAGCACATAAGACTGACAAGTGGATTGACGCCTCGGTGCTACATAAAATGGTCGTGGCCAACAGATACAATAAGAATCCACGGGTGTACCTTTTCACCCGTTCACCTTGCACGGGCCTGGTCTGCCTCAACCAGTACTGTTGAATGTATTCATATTTGATCTTGCATGTGCCCTTATACCTAGGATTTAAACCGATCAACTGTCGAACTTCATCCGCAGTCAATATATCATTAGTCAATGGGATGGGAATTCCATCACACCTCAAACCCGTTATTGCCGTGAAGTCCACCAGACCAATGGTCATCTCCTTAATGGGCAAATGAAAGGTATGGGTAGTATCCATCCACTACTCAGCAAGTGCCTAGATCACGCTTCTGTCGATTTAGAACCCTTTAGTCGACAGTTGCAATATAAATTCTTTGAAACCACATTCGCGGATTATTCTCCGAACAGCCGGTGGCACTCACTCATACCATTGGCGTGCCTTGTGGACATTCCCACCACCATAAATGACACAGCTGTCATACTGCCACAATAAAAGTAAGTCCAGCCAGGTAAGTATATTCACACCATTATTTATTATTCCATGCCATGCTAATTTTTCTGTACACTTTAAAAATTTCATTATTTTGCTGCATTAATAATATTTATTTACAATCTTATTTTATTTTTCTTTTTCATCAATTAACTACTTTCCTTTCTTGTGCAGATAAATAACTTTTTCATTATGGATAAAATACTTTGGTTCTTACAAATAATTTATTTTTATTATCTTAATAAAACTATTGAATACTATATAATGTGTTTACTAAATAAAATAATAATAATAATAAAATACATAAATAAAAATATGAAAATAAATATTCAAAAAATAAATGCATGTGTTTTTTCTCGAGAACTCCGGTGGAGGTTCATTCTTGCTAGAATAGGCACTCAATCCAACCCTCTATTTCTAAGGTAAGCTCGCAATTTTGAATCCATACGAGATCCAGTCCTCGACGCATGTTGATTTGCAGCCATAATTTTTATATGATAGTTAAAAATTTCATCGATTGCTTATAAGTTGATGTTGCTGGAGATGACTATCTGCTTAAAACTTCAAAAGTTGGAGTAAAGGTATTTGAATGCATAATATTGAGAATGAATAGGCTCAGTATTTATAACGAGAAAAAGTAGATCTCAATAATTCATTCATTTACTGTTACAGCCAGAAATCATAAAAAAGCATATAAAAAACAAATAGGAAAAGATTCATCATTCAAATCATTCATTTAGTATTCAGAGTTACTGTCTCATATCAATAATTCATTTACACATAGCACACGAGCACATAGTGCATTCATATTTATTGGGAGTATATAATTTTTGCATGTCTAAAAAAATATTTTTGCTCATTAAATATTTTTTCCACGCATGGGGCAAGAGTATATAGATATAGTAAAAAATTAGCTAATTTTTTTCTCTAACTACAATTAATTTTGTAGGTACCTTGGGTCTAGAACCCAAACTATTCTAGAGTCTAGAACTCGCTTGGGTCCAGAATCCAAATTATTCTAGAGTCCAGAACTCACTCCGGGTCCAAAACCTAAATTATTCTTTGTGTCCAGAACTCATTCTGGAACCAGAACCCAAATTATTTTCGAGTCCAGAACTCACCTTGGATCTAGAATCTGAATCATTTTGGGTCCAGAACCCAAACTATTCTAGAGTCTAGAGCTCACTCCAGGTCTAAGAACCAAATTATTTTTTGAGTCTAGAACTCACTCCGACTCCAGAACCCTAATCAATTTTTGAGTCCAGAACTCATTACGGATCCAAAATCCAAATCATTTTTGAGTCCAGAACTCACCTTGGATCTAGATTCTGAATCATTCTGAGTCCAGAACCCAAATTATTCTAGAGTCCAGAACTCACTTCAGGTTCAGAATCCAAATTATTTTAGAGTCTAGAACTCACTCTAGGTTTAGAAACCAAATTATTTTTTGAGTCCAAAACTCACTCCAGGTCCAAAATCAAAACATTTTCGAGTCCAGAACTGACCTTGGATCCAGAACCCAAATCATTTTCGAGTACAAAAATGATCTTGGATCTAGAATCTGAATCATTCCGAGTCCAGAATCATCCTTGCCCAAAATCAATTCAAAACCATGTTGCATTTCACTCTTTGAACAAATTTAAAATCATTTAAGTAGGGAAAAAATTGTAAACCCTTGATTTTGGCCCTGGCGAGTCCGGTGTGAATTTCAAACCTTTGATTGGACTAATATATTGCAATAAGACTTAAATAAGCTAATTAAACTTTTAAAATCCTAATTGGGTCTGTTTTAGAAGATTTGGTTGGTTTTTACATGATAGTAGTGCATTAAACCCTAAAATGGATTCGATTCGAAGGTTTGGTTGCTTTTTCGCTTAATCCGGATAGTTTTTTGGGTAGTAGAGGTGTCTCATGTCGAATTAGGGCATCCAATTTGACATGGGAAGCCCCATATCGAATTGGAAGCCTCCCAATTCGATATGGGGCTTCCCATATCGAATTGGAAGCCCCAATTCGATATGGGGCTATCCCTCCCAGTTCGATATGGGCAATTATTTTTCAATTCCATGTCGAATCCGAATACCTACTTCGATATGGGTTCAGTTTCTGTCGAAACAAAGTCATTTTAATTCGAGACGGACTCGGTCTATATCGAATTCAAGTAATTGTAATTTGATATGGAATGGGTTTGTGTCGAACCTATGAATTTGACATGCATCAGAATAAACCGTTGTCAAACAAGAAAATTTTAACCTAAGAGGGTGATTAGAAATATAGGTTTTAAAAACCTGAGAGAGGATCTTAAAAACTTTTGGCTTTTGGTTGGCTGCTGAAACTCTGAAAAATTCATTAATCAACCAACGAACCCTAGCAAACTTGATAAACAAAAGAA
The DNA here is from genome assembly GCA_947685225.1 of Garcia nutans. Classification (NCBI taxonomy): domain Eukaryota; kingdom Viridiplantae; phylum Streptophyta; class Magnoliopsida; order Malpighiales; family Euphorbiaceae; genus Garcia; species Garcia nutans. The sequence goes on along the minus strand of CANTUV010000024.1, from coordinate 3,639,411 downwards.
AACATCAAGGATAGACGAGGAAGATCAATAACACAAAACTTTACAAAGGCAGTGTACTCATTGTCTTTGCCAAAACTCATTCAGAATCTCATTCAAACAATTTTGGTGGAGCCAACAAATGACGGTATGCTTTTAAATTAAATAAATACTATATGTTTTAATTGTTTTAAATATTAAATGAGGCCGTTCTTCATTTAATTAAAGTTACAGTATACAACTTCTTCTACAAATTAGTTCATATGTTAGTTTATGTGAAGTACAGATTATTATTTTGATAAGTCATAACAATTATAACCAGTAGACTTGTTTGACACAGATTATTTATTTGTTTTTTATCTTATGCGTATTTAATCAATATATCACTCAGAATCACATTAAGGTTTTCATATAAAACTTCACAGTAGCATCTAATCTCTTTAAACATATTCATAGTTCACATAATCTCTAAACTTTGATTAGTTTTTTAGGAACGCTAAACTCAAATTCATGTAAAATCATAAGTTACAAATATTATTTTTTATAAATACCAAACTCTAAATTATTCTTTCTAAAAACCCTAATTCCATGATGTTAACCCTAAACCCTAATTCGATTAACTAAAAATCCTACTACTTTCTTAAAATTATAAAACCCTAATCTATTTCATTTTTCCAAAAAACCTCTATAGTAGCCTAAATAATAATAATAATTTTGGTATTAATTTCAAAATCCCAAAACCCTAAATGTTAATTAAAGAATCCTAAATTGAGATATAAACCTAAACTTGTATCTTTATTTGTTTTATTTAAGTTTTAGATTCGATTGTGTAGTGTATTATATGTTTTGATGATTGATTTAGTTAATTTCAATGTTTAATTTGTTTAATTTATCATGGATGGATGGTTTCCTTATTATTATTATTATTATTATTATTATTATTATTATTATTATTATTATTATTATTATTATTATTATTTGTTTATTAAAATTATAAGAGCTATGTTTCCATGATTGGGTACCTCATTAATTAATCTTTATATAATTTAATTTATTTTCAAATTTTGGAATTAATGTAAAGGACACGTTTTCACCCTTCGGTGGGTTTCCTATTTAGTTTTAGATATGGATGATGTAAGGACATGTTTTCATCCTTAGATGGGTGTCCATTTATTTTTTTTGTTTGGACATTATTGTGGTTTTAAATTTATTTATTCTTATGATCGCATGTAGTATGGATAATATCATTATATTTAAGAATTTTATAATATTAAGACTTGCAAAGGAGGCCGGTTCTAATGAACCGGGCGTTGTGGGGGTGCTGGGCCATTTCTCACCTTCACCCCTTTCTTTTTTTCGGCCTATCCGAGTGGCGACTTCATTTTCTTCGGATTTAGGCCCGTGTTCTCTAAGGCCCCGAGCCTAACAGTGCTGAAGTTGTAAGAACCATTTCACTGGGAGTGGGGTCAAAAATCCCCACTCACAGATGGCAGAATTCTTGGCTTAGCAATCATTGCCAGATAGTGAAGAGGTAATCTTAGAATTCCCTCATGAACATTTAGAGGCCATAGAAGTAAAAGGATGGAAGATGTATTTCAATGGAGCAGTAAATAGGAAAGGAGCAGGTTTGGGAGTCATACTAGAATCATCCGAAGGGGAGCTTATCCCTTTAACTAAGAAGTTGAAATTTAGGGCAACCAATAATATGGTGGAGTATGAAGCATGCATTTTTGGCTTAGAAACCCTGATGATTATGAAGATAGATAAAGTGCAAATCTTTGGGGATTCACTGCTAGTAGTATCCCAAGTGAATGGAGAGTGGGAGTTGAAAGAAGAGAAGCTAAAACCATACCACCATTACTTGACCATGATGAAGAAGAACTTTAAGGAGTGCAGGTTTATACACCTACCAAAAGAAGAAAACCAGATGGCTGATGCCCTAGCCACATTGGCTTCGATATGGGAGGATCCTGTAAATTTATTTCTTAAGCCTCTGGTTTTAACCAGTTCATCAACTCCTTGCTATGAATATGAGACAATCATGGAAACTAATACAAACCATGACGCGTGGTATGACACCATAAGACAGTTTTTGGAGAATAAAGAATACCCGTTGGGGGCAACAAGGAAAGAGAGAAGAGCCATAAGGCGATGGTCCTTACAATACATCACCTTTCATGAAGAGTTGTATCGAAGATGGCCTGATGGGGTGCACTTGAGATGCTTGAGAAAGCCTGAAGCAAAGCGTATCATGTCAGAAATACATGAAGGAAGTTTTGGTCCATACATGAGTGGTTTAGCCCTAGTTAAGAAGATAATTCGACAAGGTTACTACTGGTTAACCATGGAGAGAGATTGCATTGAGTTCGTGAAGAAGTTCCAGCAATGTCAGATGCATAGTAATTTAAATCACTTGCCTCTTGAAGAATTGCATTCTATATCTTCACCCTGGCCCTTCACAACTTGGAGAATTGACATTATAGGAGAAATACATCCGATGGCTTCAAACAGTCACCGCTTTATCATGGTAGCAGTGGATTATTTTTCAAAATGGGTTGAAGCTAAATCTCTCAATAAGCTGGGAGCAAGGCAAATGGCTAGATTTATTGAAAATAATCTCATCTGCAAATACGAGGTCCCTCACAGTGTGATATCGGACAATGGGTACAGTTTCAAAGAGCACTTAAGGACTTATTTTCGAAGTACCAAATTCATCATCATCGATCCTCCCCTTAGAGAGCAAAGGCTAATGGTGCAGTGGAAGCGAAAAATAAGACAATTAAGCAGATCCAGTCCAAGATGACAAAAACATACAAGGATTGGTTAGAAATGTTTCCTTTTGCTTTATGGGGATACAAAAGAAGTGTACGAATGCCTACCGGAATGACACCATTTTCCCTAGTTTATGGGATGGAAGCAGTGTTACCAATTGAAATAGAGATCAAGTCATTAAGAGTGGTCCTAGAAGCCAAACTGCCTGAGATGGAGTGGGTAGTAAGCATATACACACATTCAACCTTATTAGAAGAAAGGAGGTTGAAAGCACTGTATCATCATCAGCTATACCAAAGGAATATAGCTCGAGCCTATAATAGAAGGGTTAAGGTTAGAAGGTTCAAAATCGGTGACTTAGTCTTGAAGTAGTGTAAACCTAATGTCTCTAATCCAAAAGGAAAATTTAGGCCTAGTTGTGAAGGACCATATATTGTTAAATAAGTCATGAGCAAGGGTGCAGTCAAAATATCAGACATGGACGGGAACGAGTTTAGTGAGCCGGTGAACATGGACAGGTGGAAGAGGTTTTATGTGTAAAAAAAAAGAGCTCACTAGGTTGAAAAACCAAAAAGGGTGGCCTAGGCAAAAGTTAGAGTAGTCTGCTAGTTTTAAAAATTCGAAAGGGCGGACTTGGCAACAATTAGGGCTAAACAAGAGAAAATTATTAGAAAACCCGAAAGGGCTGGTTGGCGACAGGAGTGATCTTGTGTATGCTGGCTTTATGTTTAGTTGTTCCCCAATTTAATAAAATAGAGTCAATATTAAAATTGTTCTATGTGCAATGTTTTAAGTATCGAACCAAATATGGTAAAATAAATAACACAATAGCAAAAAGTGATGACAAATTATAAAAAGAAAAGAAACATTTTTTATTATGTTCATTATTTTTCATCCTAACATTGTTCTTTCTAAAGAATTAACAAAATGTAAGATCTATGGCAGACTATAAGTGTGACAATAGGCTAGCTTTGTTTCAACCAATCTAAGAAGGCTTCAGTCAGACGAGGCATGTCCAAGTCAGGAGTAAACTCATAACCTCGGGGCTCTACTCTATACTGATGATCAAGCCAATGAGGATCATAGCAAGTACCTCGATGAAGAGTAGCAAGAGGAACATGCATCAAATACATCCGAATGGTGATACGAGAAATCTTCCACCAAGGTACTAACCAACGGATGTCAACAGTGCGTGTGGAGATCCAATCAATCCAGTCGGCATATGAAAAAGCAGGATGGATTAGTTTCCTAACAGAGTAATGTCACGATAGATATCTAGTGAAATCCATGGATGGAATGTCAAGTAAGCAAAGGTGCTCTTGAAGCCAAATCTATAAGCCTAATAAAACAAATTCAAAAAAAATGAATGATAATGCTTGTTAGGTTGAAAATCCGTAAGGGCAGCCTAAGCAAAAGTTAGGGAAGTTCGCTAGTTTTGAAAACCCACAAGGGCGGTCTAGGAAAAAATTAGAACCAATAATAAAATAATAAAAAAAAGGAGTCCACAAAATCCGCCAGGACGACTTAGGCAAAAGTTAGGACAGCTAGCTAATTCTAAAAACTCGCAAGGGTGGATTAGGAAAAAATTAGAGCAATAAAAAAAAAACCTAAATTGAAAACTCGAAAGAGTGGTTAGGTAATTATCTATACCAGTAAGGAACTTTTAGCCAATCTCCTTAAAGATTCTAATTTGAATTGATCCAATCCTACTAGAGTCTCGGCCAAGATCACAGGTATCGGCGATAAGCCTCCTTCCATTTGGTTCATGATATCCAATATTTGTGGATCAATGTCTGCATTGGGAGAAACAAGAAGGAATTGTGCAAGTAGGCATAGACAAAGCATGCGTCCCCATGCCTTGGTGGGAGCCAAATGAGAAATGCAAAAGTCAATCAAGGGACCAAGCAGAATTTTCTCACCCCTAATCAATTGCAAGACTTCGGGCTTTCAAATTTGAAACAATGTTTGCATCTTTTGTTAAGTTTTGGAAATCAATATGGGCAACACCATTGGTTGAATGCTTGGATATCCAAGGATGGCCTCAAATTCTTCAATCATGGGACATATCTCAAAGTCATTTACCTTGAATGTCCTAGAATTCACATCTCAAAAGGAAACCATGGCATGAAGAAAATAATAGTCTAATTTAATATTTTGAAAGCACTTCAAAGTATTAATTTGAGATCAAGATATTTTCTCCCAATGAATAGCTTTCATATTTTTAAATAAACCTTTAATTTTCTTCAAATTGAGTTTCATCATTGTTGAAATTAAAGAAAAAATTTAAAATTGTTGAAAGGGATTTTTTATACTGAAACAAAATTTTGTGGAAAGTTTCTTGGTTTTCATTGGGAAATATAACATTGAAAGCTGCTTTACATAAGCGATTACTTTGTTCACCGAGTTTGACAAGGAAAGAGCAATAGTTCGGGCCGAGACGCACAAGGAAAGAAAATTTCCAAATATTTTGAGTTGCCGCGTTACGTTTGGATTTGCAAATCAAAGGTGCTTTATGGTTTTGAATTATGAGAGGGATTTTATGTGTATTCTATAATAATAATAATGAAAAAAAGAAAGAAAAAAAAAGAGAAGAAAAAAAAAGAAAAAAAGAAAAAAAAGTCAAAAGTTGCAGTAAAAGTAAAAATTATTGTTATTATTATAATCATCATTGTTATTATTATTAATAATAATACAATATTTTCTCAATTTATACAATGATCACTTAGGAGGAGGAGGTGATCCATAATCAAACAAAGCTTTCAAAAATTCGTCGCCTGTTGGAGGAGGAGGCATATCATCTGTCCCAAGTCCACCTGAAGAAGGAGCACTTGAATCTCTACTCTGAAATTCAGGCCTATAGCAGTAATCATCTGGAGTAGATGCAGGAATCCCACGGTCTATAGTTTGGGTCCCCTAGAAGATGAAGCACTAGGATCCCTTATTCCCTGAAACCAAAAGTCTCGAAAGTTTTGCTCTGGCTTATGATACAATCTTTCGAGATGGGCGATCTATTGGCGGCCAGCAGCCAACTCTTCCCGCAGTTTTTTGTTTTGCTCTTCAAGCATTCGTTGTGAGTCAGAAAAGGAAAAGGTAAGAATATACATAATCATGCATACATATAGAATAAATTATCATGAAACAAGATGACCCACCAAGTAACTTATATCAGAGCCTTGTGGATGAGATGGTACTTTTGGTTTGTGAGAAGGAGAAAATGGAGGAACAATAGAGGAAGGTCCAGCCTCATGATTAAATGAACTGGCAGCCTACAATAATCATGAAGACAGCCAGAATAAGTTGAAAAAGAAGCAATTGCAATGATAGAATGATGTGTATTTACCTGAGAGGTTCCAGCCTTGGAATAAGAGATAGGTTCTCTCTCCTCCTCTTCCTCACCGGTTTCCTAATCATTTCCTTCTTCCTCCTTTGAAAGTCCTCGAATGCCAATTAGAGACACATTAAAATTCAAGAGTTGTGTTCAAATGAATTGTGTGTATGACACACCCGATACACAAAGATAATCTTCAACATCATAGCCATTTCGAGCTAACCACCGCAAATTTTTCGGCATTGATGTAATATTCAAACTATACATTGGGCATTTCATCGAGACCCTCCGCCGCTCAGTGCCAAGGAACCATTCATACACCCTTTCTCGGAGAAACCAACCACTACATATAAGACCAGCAATGATCCGGCGGGAGTGCTGGTAAGGCAATGCAGCATTCATAAAAGGAATCCAATTCGCCCACTCTTCAACTTTCCACCAAGCCAAGTTGACCTGTAGGGTGACAAAAGGTAAGTAAACTTTTTACATAAACTATAAAATATACTAATACTATTTTACCTGGTCCCAGGTTAGGCAACTTAAGTGATAATGCTGGGTGTACACATGGTGAGAGCTGAAAACTGATGTGCGATCAGGCAACCAAAAACCTAACCTTGGATATCTAACTATCTCTGGAGAAATATCAGGCACCCTCACAAGATTATCCTCATAAGCCCATACCTGTAATAACAATGAAAATCCAATTCATGGAAATATATGAGTTGAATTTTCCATGGCAGGAGATAGTACCTCGACACTCACTATGAAGCCAATGAAAGACTTCTTATTCCTGCAAATCTTGTCTAGGCCGTGATAGAGACAGGCAAGGCCAGCTTTACCCCAGCCGTAAAGCGGTACCATATCTATTTCAATAAGGGCCCTCAACACCAACAAATGGATAACGAATTCTGTGCTACATAAAATGGTCGACCCAAGCAAATACAGCAAAAATCCCTGAGCATATTGTTTGGCTATTTCTCTATGAAGCCGTCCATCATAGCTTATCCAATAACTCCGAATCGGTTCAATTTTTATCTTAAAGGGCTCTTTGAGTGACGGTTCTATACTGATTAATTGTTGAATCTCTTCGTGTGCCAGGATATCATTGGTAAGAGGAATCGAAAGGCCATGGTACCGGATACCAGTTATGGCTAAAAGATTGACTGGGCTCTGATAACGCTTAAACTACATTATAGTCTATTGCACATTCCTCGGATGGTAATTATAGAATAAAACTTTCAAAATGGTACTCTTGAATGATCCGTTTTACCCAAGAAGGTGCTACATCATACCATTGCTGGGCTTTATAGACACACTCTCCACCCCGGACAATGCAACGATCATGCTAAAATCGAACAAGGTAAGCCAATATGAGGTCAGTATATCATCTCACAACTCCTATTGCTTATAAGTCTGAAATTACCTATTACTATATTTTATTTTATCATTTTAGCATTAGAATATTTTTTACTATTCATTCGCTAATATGCTAAATTATAATTTAAACATTAAATTAAATAAAAATAAAATAATATATATAAAAATAAAATAATAATAATAATGATAAATAATAATAATAAAATGATAAATATTTATGCTGTTAAAGTTATAGTGTTACCTTAGTTACAGTGCTAAAGTTATTGTGTTACCTCAGCATTGGATCGAGGACCAGATCTTGAAGTATGCCTTCCTTCCATTTGATGGCTAAACTCTCTATTCTCTCTGCTCAAACTTAATCTCTCAGTGTTTGTACTATAAATAATGAAAAGTGAATGAAATAGAGGAAACTGGGAGCCTTTATATAGGCAAATGGCAAGACAAAAAGACAAAAAAAATAGTAATTCTGTGAACTAAAAAAAAGTGAAAATTTGAATTTACTATTGGTGAATAGAGAGTAAATAGTAATAAACAGTGTCTAAATAGTAAATTCAAATCATTCTTTTCAATTATTCAACAGTTTGCGTGTCTAAAAATATTTTTATACTTTTGAAAATTATTTTTCCATGCAGGGGGTAAGAGGATATAAGTATGATAAAAAATAGCTAAATTTTTTGCAATTTTACAAGTTTTTTTTTATTAATGCCCTACTAACTACAATTATCTTTTACAGACACCGTGTCCAGAACCCTAATCATTTGTTTGAGTTTAGAACTCATCTCAGGTTCAGAACCTAAATCATTTTTGAGTCCAAAACTCATTTTGGGTCCAGAACCCAAATTATTTTTGAGTTCAAAACTCATCTCGGGTTCAGAACTCAAATAATTTTTGAGTTCAGAACTTATCCCGGGTCTAGAATTTAAATTATTTTTTAGTCCAGAACTCACCACCGGGTCCAGAATCCAAAAATCATTTTTATTCCAAAACTCACCACTGGGTCTAAAACCCAAATCATTTTTTAGTCTAGAACTCACTACCGGGTCCAGAACCCAAATTATTTTTGAGTCTATAACTCACCACTGGGTCCAGAACCCAAATCATTTTTGAGTTCAGAACTCACCACTGGGTCCAGAACCTAAATCATTTTTTAGTCTAGAACTCACCACCGAGTCCAGAACCCAAATCATTTTTTAGTCTAGAACTCACCGCCGGGTCTAGAACCCAAATTATTTTTTGAGTCTAGAACTCACCAACTGGTCTAGAACCCAAATCATTTTTTGAGTTCAAAACTCATCCCGGGTCCAGAACCCAAATTATTTTTTGAGTCCAGAACTCATCCTGGGTTCAGAACCCAAATTATTTTTTAGTCTAGAACTCATCAACGAGTTCAGAACCTAAATCATTTTTTGAGTCCAGAACTCATCTCGGGTCCAAAACCCAAATTATTTTTTAGTCTAGAAGTCACCAACGGGTCCAAAACCTAAATTATTTTTTGAGTTCAAAACTCATCTCGGGTCTAAATCATTTTCGAGTCCAGAACTCACCAACAGGTCCAGAATCCAAATTATTTTTTGAGTCCCAAACTCACCACCGGGTCTAGAACCCATCCTTATCTGCTTAATGTCATGTTGCTTTATACTCTCTTCTACTAAAAGTCTCAGATCATTCAAACAGAGGGCAAACTGAAGACCCTTAATTTTTGACCAAGTCCAGTCCAAAATTTTAAAATAAGTCTGAAATAATTTTTTTGGTATTTATTATTTTATTTTATATTTATTTTTATTTATTATTTTATTATATTTATTTTTTAAAAAATATAAAAAAATAAAAAATCAGATTGACCAATGGGTGAGTGACACGTGGCAAGGCAGTTGGCCACAGTGCGAAAGGGCATGCGGTGAATTGGCTTGGGCCAATTCGCCGCCAATTCGCCGCAGGTGCAAACTTGTGCTGAATTAGCTTGGGCCAATTTGCCGCAGGTGCAAACCTGCAATGAATTGGCCAGTCCCAATTCACCGCAGGTGCATGCTGCGGCGAATTGGGCAGCGCCTCTCAGGCCCTCGCCCAAATGTTCGTGTCCCAGCTCGTTGCTTGCCCGTTGCTCGTGTCTCAGCAGCCCATGCCAGTATGTTTGCCAATTTTTGCCAAAATCCTATTTTCACTCGAAAATGTCAAAAATTTTCCTAATTAGTTTTAGCTTCCTTAACATATTAGGTTTGATTTTATAATTCTATAAATAGTGATCTTAAAAGACAGAATGGGGGACAGCCAAAATTAATCAAGAATTCCAATTGGACTTTTAAACCTTGAAGCAATCTGAAGCAACTAAGAAAAAAAAAAGAACAATTCCATCTACAAGGCAACAAGGCAGTGTTGTCTTGATTAAGGTTTCTTCAGAATTTCAATGATGCAATTGTGGTGGAACCAACAACGAAGGTTTGATTTGAACCAATAATTTTTTATATTCACAGTAGCCATAACATGCTTTCTTTTAAATGTTTTGTTGATGTGTTTTGATATTAATTTTTTCCAGTAGCATAAAATTATTAAATCTAAATTATATGTTTTAAGAACCGAAATCCTAATTCATTAAATCCTTAAACCCTCATCTAATTCCTTAAAACCCTTAACCCTAATGTCCGAGTGGCTAATTAACCCCAAAAATCCTAAATTATTTTGTTAAAACTCAAAGCCATAAACTATTTATTGTCCAAAACCTTATACTGTTTCATCAAATCCGAAACCCTAATTGTTTTTCCAAAACCTTGATTTATTTACACAAATCATTATTTTTTAAATTAATGAATTAAAACCCTAATTTCTTTTTAAACTTGTCCTTCAATTTTATTCTACCCAAAAACCAAAATTGTAATCTAATAAACTTAAAAAGAAAAACCCTAATTTGTTCCCAAAATGTCAAAAGCCAAATTTCCCAAACCCTAGTCAAGGAGCCTTAAAATCCTTAAACTGTGATTCTCAAAACCAAGACCCCAAAACCTAAAACCCTATTTCCAGTGGCTCAATTCCTAAATTTAGGTCCAAACCCTAATTTTAATAATTTAAAGCCATAAACCGTTTCCTAGACCATGATTCATAAAACCCTAGTTTGTATATTTAGTCTTTAATTGTTATTTGAATCCTACTTTACATACTTTGTTTACATCTTCATATCTTGATTTTTATTTGGCTTATAATGAATAGTTTACTTTCATAATGAATGGTTATTATTGGTTTACTTTATTTATCATTATGTAAGAGGTATGTTTCCACCTTGTGGGTGCCTCATTAATTAAACTTCATATAATTTAAATTATTTTCATATTTTGAGATTAATGTAAATGATAAGTTTCCACCTTTTGGTGGGTGTCCTATTTAGTTTTAGACATTGGACGATGTAAGGACATGTTTTCATCCTTGGATGAGTGTCCATTTATTTGTTTTGTTTGAACATTGCTATGATTTTTAATAAAGTATTTATTTATTCTTATGATCGCATGTAGTATGGATAATGTCATTATATTTAAGAATTTTATAATATTAAGACCTGAAAAGGAGGCCGGTTCCAATGAACCGGGCGTTGTGGGGTGCTGGGTCATTCTCACCTTCCCCACACGTACCCAACTTTTCGAACTCATTAGGGGGTTGGGGATTCCTTAAGAATCGAGTCATCCACCCCTTTCTTTTCCCCAGCCCGTCCGGTGGCAACTCCATTTTCTCTGGGTTTAAGCCCGTGTTCTCTAAGGCCTTGAGCCTAATAGTGCCAAAGTCACAAGAATCATTTCACGTGGGAGTGGGGGCAAAAATCCCCGCTCACAAACCCATAGACTTAAATTCATGTAATTGACCTAGTTATTTTCCTTAGGTTTTCACCCAAATGCTTGCTGTTTGACTATGATTAATCTTGTTTTAAACCATGACTTATTTGGTTTGTTCTTTTTCTAATGTGACCTTGCTATATTGTAAGCTCAAAAATAATTTTTTCCTTTAAATCCAAAAGTCCAAATTTCAAATTTTCAAAATTTTTAAGATGGTCTTTCGACATAAAATATTCCAAGATGGGTCAAAAATCTTCAAGACCCAAGGGCTTTGAAATAAAATTATTTTTCACTTCATCTAAAGATTACTAAAAGAGCTTACAAACTATTTAGGTCAATTATGAAATACCAAAAATCAATTATGGACCTAATTTATACTAAGAATCATTAATCATGGGCTTGTTTTTGCCATGAATCATTAGTTGCATTTTTAAATAGGAAATATATTTATGATAAACCTCTTAATTTAGTTTTAATCCAATTTAGCATAAAAGCTATTTTAGTTTTAATGGATTAAAGCATAATTAATGAAATTATCATGGACTGACTACTATGTTTGAAAATATAACTATTGATTAAAATCATCTGAGAGAATTTTTCAAAAGCAGAATATCCCATGTTGATATTTTATTAACCATATACCTAGAAAAAGGGTGTGTCAAAGTTATAAGGTTGGAAGGAACATCCTAATTATCTTTGTTTGCTTGTTGCTTGTGCATACATCCATACATGCATTGCATTACATATCATTAATCCTTTCTGGCTCACAGACCTGGAGTACAACAGTTCGAGAGTATACAACAACCCAACCTACGCCAGTAACATAGACTCTAGTAGCAACTCAATTAGCTTCTCACCAAGAGCCATAGAGCCCGAATAGATTTAAAGGATGGTGGATGATGCCCTTAATGCCAAGATGGAAGAATTGAAGGAGGCCGTGGTTGAGACTATGAAGATCCAACTGGCTGTACTTTTGGAAAACACTGCTGAGGCATCAGCCAACACTAAGAAACCAAAGGACAAAGGGAAGGCTAAGGTTGGCGAAGTAGCATTTGATGATGAATAAGTGGTTGTTGATAATGATGATGACTGGGCTCAATACTTTCAAGATCCTCAAGATAAGAAGAAAGAGCAGAAGGTTATGGAAAGATTAGCCATGGAAAAAACTAAAACTTCAGATGTTGAAAAGCTGATTGCTAATTTAGAAAGGAAGTTTAAAAAGAAGCTGAAAACTAAAGAAATGTTAGATGTTGACAAGTTGTTTGAACAAAATTAAGAGATCCCATACAAATTCAAGATGCTTTCATTTGCCAAGTTTGATGGAACTGGGAATCCTCATCTCAATGTGAAACAATACATCATTGTTATGCCATCTACTCGAGTTACCAAGGCTCAAACTCTAAGGTATTTTATGCTTTCATTGGATTTGGTTGTACAGAATTGGTTCAACACCTTAGAGTATAGTACCCAAAAGAGTTTGGGCTTGTTATACAAGGCTTTCATCCAACAATACGGGGTACAATGCAGAGTTGGAGGTCATTTTGATGGAAGTTGAGTCAATAAGGTAGAAATCAAATGAAAACTTCATTAACTAAGTGAAGAGGTGGAGAAATAAGGCCGCGTTACTTAAGAAGAGATCTGATGAAATATATCAAATTAGGATGATTGTAAGAGGGGTGTTGCTTAGTCTTCGTGAAAAAATGTCTCATACACTCATCCGGGATTTCAAAGATCTTCTTGTAGACCCTTGATTTTAGCATTAGCCAGTCTGATGCTAATTAATGAGGCCTAAACCAGTCCATGCTTAATAAGTCTATTTCCAAACTTTTGATTGAATTGATATATTTTAATAAGGCCTAAAATAAGCTAATTAAACCTTTAAAACCCTAAACGATTTTGATTTAAAGGTTTGGTTGGTTTTATAATTGATAAAGGTGCACTAAACCCTAAACGAGTCCTATTTGAAGGTTTAGTTGATTTTTTATTTAATTTGGGTAGACTTCAATTGGTATGAGTGTACCCAGGTAGACTTCAAATTAGGGCTCCCCCGATTCAATATGGGGTTGTTCCCATCTCAATTTAGGCGCCATTTCAATATGGGAGCAGCCCCATATCGAAATGAGGCTCTCCCACTTCGATATGGGGCAATTTTTGGGTATTCCATATCAAATTTGGATTTCTAATTAGATATGGACTTTGATTCCACATCGGATTAGGGTCACTTTAATTCGATATGGTCACGGTTTGCCTCGAATGGAAGTGGTTTTATTCCGACATGGTGATAGTTTGTGGAAAATTAGAAAATAACTAATTCGATATGCGTCAAAGTTCCATTTTTAAAATGGGAAGCTTTCATGGTGTTTAACCTAATGCACTCTTATATAAATGCAGGGATTAGCAACCTTCAAGGGTGACCTTTTGAATGAGAGCAACCATTAGCAACAAAAAACAAAAAAAAAAACTAGCAACAATTATCGGGAAAGGAAAATAATAAACACAGAACCATACAAAGGCAATGACATACTGTCTTGGTCTTGCTCAGCCAGAATTTTAGATTGTTGCAAGCAGAGGTTTGATCAACATTCAATTGTGCTGGAGCCAACAAATGATGGTGAACTTTAAATTAATTCAATATAAGATGCTTTGGTGGTTTTAAATATTGAATATGTTTATTCTTTGTATAAACTTGTTCCAGTAGGTTATATCCATTAGTTTTGATTCATATTAATTTATTTGAAGAATGATCAGTGGATGTTGGTTTTATAATTCATAGTAGGTCAAGTATTTTAATTTGCTTCGTCCAGTAGCCATCCATATTCTTCATGTATTATGCAATTATTTATTATAAGTCAATATTCCAATAGCCCAAAGTTTATAAATATAATCACACTTCCAACATCAAAAACTCTAATTCTATTTTCATAAACCCTAAACCCCAGTAATGTTTTCATAAAAATTCCAAACCCTAATTTACTTAAACCTTACAAAACTATAAAATCTTAGCATCCATAATCTTAATATCCAAACCCTAAATCCTAATTTATCCTTTGTTTAATTTTCTCCAGTAGCTAAATCTTATTTTGATTCATACAGTAGCCCAATCCTTTTCAAAAAATATATATAAATGTTAGTTTTCTAAACCAAAACCCTATTTTATAAAACTAAACCCTAAAATCCTATTTTTTAAATCTAAACCCTCAAAACCCTAATTTTATTCAAGAAACCCTAATTGAGATGAAAACCTTACATTTATATATCTATTGCTTTACTTAATTTTAGATGCATGCTTATTATATGTCTTGATGGATGATTTATTTTTAGTTGATTTTATAATGAATGCTCAAATATTTGCTTATTGATTTGTTTGATTAATTACTTAAAGGAATTATAAGAGGTATGTTTCCACATTGTGGGTACCTCGTTTGTTAAACTTCATGTAATTTAATTGATTTTAAGTTTTGGATCTATGTAAAGGATGCATTTTCACCAATTAATGGGTATCCTATTTTATTTGTTTTCTTTTGGACATTGGATGATTGTAAGGGCATGTTTCCATCCATGGATGGGTGCCTATCTATTTATTTTGTTTGAACTTTTTTGTGATTTTAATAAAGTGATTACTTATTTTTATAATTGCATGTAGTATGGATGATGTAATAATAAGTTAAGAATTTAATAATACCTGAAAAGGAGGCTGGTTCCAATGAACCGGGCACTATGTGGGTGTTGGGTCATTCTCACCTTCCCCACGCATACCCAACTTTTTGAACCCAGTAGGGGGTTGGTGATTCCTTAGGAATCCAGTCATCCACCCCTTTCTTTTTCCCGGCTTGTCTAGGTGGTGACTCTATTTTTTTCAGATTTAGGCCCGTGTTCTCTAAGGCCCTGAGCTTAACAGTGCCGAAGTCTCAAGAACCATTTCATATAAGAGTGGTGATGCGTCCTAGCCAACACTAGCAAGCGTACTAGTCAATCAAATAATATAGGACTTTGAGTCCCGATATCGTCTCCCAAAGGACCAAAGTTTAGAGGCCAATTTTAACTAAAATTATCACTATTATTTGAGCAAGCAATTAAGTGATCAATTCGAATAAACTTAGCAAAAATAAATTAAAATCGCACTTAGACAACTTTTGA
Source organism: Garcia nutans (assembly GCA_947685225.1). Lineage (NCBI taxonomy): Eukaryota > Viridiplantae > Streptophyta > Magnoliopsida > Malpighiales > Euphorbiaceae > Garcia > Garcia nutans. Next base: position 3,624,006 of record CANTUV010000024.1, on the reverse strand, counting down.
GAAAATTCAATAATTAAAAGGTTAGGATCCACACTCCCCCTTGACTTATTAGGATGCACAAAACAATTAAATCAAGATATCAAATTGAGATTGGTAGGTTCTTTTAAGTTAAGCCAATTTATCCTATGCAGAAATAAATATTCAATTCATCTCCAACTCCTATCAGGACCCTTAGAGCATGAATCGCATAGATTAGAACCTAGTTTAATAATCCTCCTATCAGGAAACAGATTAACCCCACAATCCAATCCAGGCTTCTATCAGAAAACACCTAAATTAGATAGTTATGCCCAAAATTATAAGATCATGAACAAAATAAATCAATTTTCAATCCCTAGTTTTCTATCAAAAAACAATCAAGGAAATTAAATCAATCAACTCATCCAAGCATTAAGAAAAATACTAACTTTGGCATAAATCTCAAATTGAAGAACACAATAATTATCAAATAGCATCCATCTAAATCAAGGGGTCGTGTTTCCCCTAACAAAAAGGACTACTCCATAGAGGAATAAAGAGAAGACAAGAAGAAATACATAGTTCCAAAATAAAGATAAAATAAAGAAAAGAAAATCAAACTCTTAGATCCAAGATTGTATTCTTCTTCTCCAAATCCTTAATCCACTAGGAAAACCCTAAAAACCTCTCCAAAAGTTTTTCTTCTTTTTCTTTTCTCCACGTTTTTTTTATCACTCCAGTCGTCCCCCCTTTTTAATTACTCATGTGGTCCCCCTTTTCTCACTTAAAACCCTATTTTTAAGCCTTCCATAATGATATAAAACGTGGCCCATTAAACAGAATTAATAATCTTTAAGCAGTGGGTCCATCCAGCTATTCTCACAGCGCTTCAGAAATCTCACAGGCACGCTGTGAAACTGGCTGCACTCCGAGCTTTTCTTCCAATCACTTCCATCATCTTACTAAGGCCTCTTCTCCACCAAAATACCTACAAAACCACAACTAAAGCTCAAATTAACACAAAGAAACATAAAAACATAAAATTAAAACAAAACACATAATAAATCCTAATAAAACACACTAAACATATAAGAAAAAGACACTAAAATATATATAAATTAGACATATATCAACTACCCCAAACTTTAGATTTTACTCGTCCTCGAGTAAAACTAACACAAACACAACGAAAACAAAACATAGACATAACACAAATGCTCAACCTGTCGCTCGCAAGCCTCCCAAACAACTTAACCACCTTAATCAAAGACTCGAACAATTCAAATCATTCCATCATCATAGAAATCAAATCAACAAGGCTACACTAAAAAAAATCCACAAGCGTTCACACTAGTCAAGTTTGAATCAATGCACGCTTCGTCAAGCAATTATCAAAGAGGTAAAAATACATTTTTAGCTTCTTTAATATAAAACAAAAATGAAGAACAACCATAAGCTCTCTTTTCAATTCCCTCTCCACTAATGTAGACAAATCAAAATGAAGAATCAACAGGTCTTTATTATAGGGTAGGCTCGGGTGTAGGTTACAAATGAAAGGTTAAGCGTAAAGGATAAAGAAACAAGAAAATGAATCATTCCACAGTAAGCCTTAAAATGAGCAATGCACTAATTTTATAAGCCGCAAAATAACCACATGTGCACTTAATACAATATTGTAATTATTCTACCCATATTATTTTTTTTTTCAAAAACTCCCTAAATAACAATTACAAAATCAACCCATCAAATAATTACTTAAACACAAGGGTTGTAGGAGAGTACATATTCTAAGACAAACATAACTTTAAAATTTAACCATCCAAGAACATCCTTAAAGACAGTATCAATGAAATTTCAACCCAACTAAATTCAATACCTATCGTATAAGGGTTGTAGGAGTTCTCGAGTTTCGACTACAAAACACTAAACAATTGAGTGCACACAATTATTCCTAATAAGATCATGTATATGCTCAACACAATGATTGGAAAGATTATTTTCTCGTGAAAGGGTGATAGTCAAAGGCTTTTAGGTTATATGGTCAAATTGAGCTATGAAAAGAATTTTGAAGTACGCATTTAGCATACTTTGAGCTAGAAGGGGTTAAAGAACGGTAATGTCAAGGTAGGATAAACATAAAAGGTTCCATGTAATTCGTCCAAAAGATGGCCTAAATCATTTCCTTCATCTCAATTCATCTAGGATTTCGCCACAAGGGAACTTCAAGAGAGTTCTAGCATTCTTAGAAGCTATTTATAATTTTGATTTCAAAAATAAACTTTGAAAATCGCCATCTAAAATGTGCATTAAAAGAAACTTGACCAAACATTAAAACATTAAAAACTTTAAAGTGTAAACAAGTTTATTCAATCCCTATGAGTGCAATGACAGTCAATTTCAAGTTCAAATCTCATCTCTCAGCAATTGCATCATTCAAGAATTTCACAATTGTCGAATTGAGCATAAAACAACACTAAACATAAAACGACTCACATGACATACACATAAAACACACAGCAACATAATATCTCACAAAAACACAATACCAAAATAAAATAGAAACACAATCGAAACAATCCCCTACCCCAAACTTTACAATTTGCAGTGTCCTCAAAGCAAAAACACATAAAAGAAACAAAAGGAATTATAAAACTCCCTGACAGCATATGAGGACATGCTGTAAAACTCAACGATCTGTTGGTGGACCTTGGCATTGTAAAAACTCATGAAATTCAGCTTGGAAGGCATCTAGCTTCTCTTCAACTCTCAACAACCTCTGCATAACCATCTCATTAGTAAACACTCTGGAGCTAGACGCTAGAGCCTGCTGTGCCGATGGCTCATCATCATCTGTCTCGATCTCCTTATCCTCTGCATCATCATTGTTAGCTTCACCTGCACTGAAATCACCACCACCAAAAGAGTCTTTGCGCAATTTCATAGATACACACATTTGCAAGTCAACAAAATTGCAATTTCCCACCGGTGTTCCAAAATTATCATAATGCATGGCCAATGCAATGGTAGTAATTAAACCCCCTATGACAATAGGACCATGATATAACTATCATATATACCAAAATATTAACCACACACCAGCATTTAAACGGACACCATGTTCCATGGCCCACAAAAAGAAAACCTCATTCTTATTAAGTTGACTCACACTACTACGGGCAAAGAGTGTCTTAGCTAAAACACGGTGTATATATCTATGAACAGGACGCTGTAGACCCTTAATTTTTGACCCAATCCGGTCCAATATGTTTTATTTAGTCTAAAATGATTTTTGTTGTCTAATTGGTCCAAAAAAATTTTAATTAAGTAATTTTTACCTTAGTATCTAATTTTTATTAACAAAAATAAACAAATAAAAATTTAAAAATAAAAATAAAAATAAAATCGGAGTCGAAAAAAAAATCGGCAGCGAAAAGCAGTCATGCGGGCCTGTGGGCGTTTTGCCCGAAGGAATTTCTTGCGGGCGGCATGCCCGTAGGCCCAGCACTTCACCCCCAGGCCTGTGGGCGAAATAACTTCCCGCAGGATTTTCCTGCGGGCTGGCACGCCCACTGGCCCCAGACACGGGCCCGGCTGTCGCAGTTTTCACCAGCGCAAAATTTTTCGACGCAAATTTTTTCAAAACCTAATCCATTTAGGTTTTAATTTCTTTTTTTTATTATTATTACTTGCCGTGTAAAATTAGGAATAAACAACCTAAAACCATTATAAATAAAGACCAATAGAACCAAATCGGGGAAGGAAAAAGAGGCAGTAGCTTGATTTTTTTTTGAAACCAAATCAGTGAAGGAAAAGGGAAACTCAATTCAAGTGACTTTTAAAAGCAGCAGTAGCACGAATTAAGCAATTCAAAGGCAACAAAGGCTTGTATTTGGAGCTAGTTCAACCAAGAAGAATTGTTTTTGGAGGAATCAACAAAAAAGGTATGTTAAATTCTTTTTGATTTATGTTTTCACAGTAGCAAACCTATGAAATTAAGGTTTTTTAAATCAAAAACTTTAGAACTTTAATTTAATTTTTCCAAGATTAAAACACTAATACATTACTTTATTTTCCAAAAAGATTTAAAATTATTATATTTTGCTTCTTCAAAAGTCTCAAAACCCTAATTGAACAAATTCTTTAACAAAACCAAAACTTGATTCTGTTTCTTTCAAATTTTTAAAATAAGTTCTATTTCATTCAAAAAGTCTTCAAAAACATCTTTTCTACTTATAAAAACTTCAATCCGTGTGTTTAAATTCATAAAACCTCATGAAATCATGAAATTGTCTTTTTAAACCCTAATTCAACAAATCACCCGGGAACCCTAATTTTAAAGCATAAAACCCTAATTCAACTTTTAAACCTAAAATAGTAAACCCTAAACCTTTTAAAACATTAAACCCTAACTTTTTCTAAACTTTAATCCTTTAAAACATAAAAAAACATAAAGACACAAATATGCTAATTTTACACAGTAGCTTAAAAATACAATTTAAAATCACAAATCAAAGTACTTTAAAGTGTCTAAAACCCTAGTTTCATGATTTCACCATTCAAACCTTAGTTTGGTTAGTCAAAGAGTCTTACCAACCTTTTAAAACATAAAACCCTAATCTATTTTAATTCCATAAAAAGTCACAGTAGCTTAACTTTAGAATTTCCAAAACCTTAACACATGAGATAAAGAACCCTAAATGGAAATAGTACCTATACTTGAACTTTTACTTGCTTTATTCAATTCCATACTTGATTATTCTTTGATTTATTTCTTATGCTTTAATTTATTTGAATTCAATACTTGATTTATTTAATTTATCATGGATGGATGTTTATTTTATATCTTGATTAATAGCTTTGATGAATGATTTATTTATGATGAATGATTATTTATTTTTATCAATAATTTAGATTTCCAAAAGTTGTAAGAGGTATGTTTCCACTTGGTGGGTATCTCATTAGTTAAACATCATGTAATTTAATTTGCTTTTCTATTTTAGAACCTATGTAAAGGGCATGTTTCTACCTTTTGGTGGGTGTCCTATTTAGGCATGTGATGTAAAGACATGTTTCCATCCTTGGATGGGTGTCCATTTATTTACTTTTTTTGGACATTGCTTTGATTTTAATATAATGATGCTTTCTTTTTATTGTGTGTAATATGGATAATGTTATTATACTTAAGTATTTTATAATATTAAGATCTGTAAAGGAGGCCGATTCCAATGAACCGGGCGTTGTGGGGGTGCTAGGCCATTTCTCACCTTTCCCACATGTACCCAACTTTCCGAACCCATTAGGGGGTTGGGGATTCCTTAGGAATCGAGTCATCCACCCCTTTCTTTTTTCCCGGCCCGTCCGGGTAGCGACTCTATTTTCTCCAGACTTAGGTCCGTGTTCTCTAAGGCTCCGAGCCTAAATAGTGCCGAAGTTGCAAGAACCATTCCACCAGGAGTGGGGGCAAAAATCCCCGCTCACAGTGGCGAATCCACTGGGGATAAGAGAAGTTGATTTCGTTGGCCTTTATATTATTCTATTCTTTCTTATAATGATTTTTCCATTGCATCATTTAGTTTACATCATGTGCGTGGGTTAGGACGCCCGTGTTACCTGTGTTGTGTTATGTAAGGGATACCATACTTTCACTCAAGGTATGGAGATCGAGCATGGCATAACCACTCATAGCCTTATACAGTTTGGTATATACTTGCTATGGGAACCTAAGCCTTTCTACCCAAAGACTAAAGCTCATGTAATTGGCCTAGTTACTTTCCTTAGATTTTACCCTAAATGCATGTTGTTTGACTATGGTTAGTTTATCTTAGTCTAAATCATGGCTTATTTGGTTTGTTCTTTTCTAATATGACCTACGTATATTGTAAGCTCAAAATAAATTTTTCTTTAAAATCCAAAAGACCAAAATTATTTTCAAAATTTTCAAGATGGTCTTTGGACATAAGACTTAATCTAAAAACAAATCAAAAAAAATTCTTTGGCCCATGGCCCAAATACTAAGCCCAAAATCCATTTTTCTAAAATCTTTTACAATGGGCTTAGAAACAAAACTATTTTCACCCAACATTTTCTTACAAAGAGCTTGCAAAAATATTTAGGTCAATTATGAAATACCAAAAATCAATTGTGGGCCTAGTTTACACTAAGAATAAATTAACCATGGGCTTATTTTTGGCATGAACCATTAGTTACTCTTTTCAAGTGAGAAATCTATTCATAATAAACCTCTTAATTTCATTTTAATCTAACATAGCATAAAAGCTACTTTAGTTGGTTGAATGGATTAAAACCTAATTAATAGGAATTATCATGGATTGATTTCCATTTTCAAAAATATAACTATTGGTTGAAACGTCCGAGGGAATTATTCGAAAGCAAAGTACCCCATGTTAGTATCTTATTAACCATATACCTAGGAAAAGAGACTCGCCGCTCGTGTGTGGATGTTATAAGGTTGGAAGGAATGTCCTATTTATCCTTATTTGTTGTTTGTGCATACATGCATACATGCATACATTTGCATCTCATCTCATTGATCCTCTCTGGCTCACAGCCCTGGATTACGATAGTTCAAAAGCTTACAATCCGACCTATGCCGGAGACGAGATATCTAGCAACGACTCAATCACTTGCTCACTAAGAACAATGGAGCCCGAACAAATTCAAAGAATGGTGGATGAAGCCCTCAATGCCAAGATGGAAGAAATAAAAGAGGCCCTAGCTGAAACCATGAGGAACCAATTGACTGCAATCTTAGAGAATCATGCCGAGGCTTCTGCTAGCATTAAGAAGCCAAAGGACAAAGGGAAGATGAAAGTTAATGAAGTGGCTTGTGATGATGAGAAGGTGATCATTGATGATGATGATTGGGCTCAATACTACCAAGATCTTTAAGATAAAAAGGAGCCAAAGGTTGTTGAGATATCAACTATAGAAAAGACAGAAACATCAGATGTTGAAAAGATGATAGCTAATTTAGAAAAGAAATTTGAGAAGAAATTGAAAACCGAAGAGAAGTCTAAGATAGACAAACTATTTGAACAAGATGATGAGGTCCCTTATAAAGTCAAGATGCCCTCCTTTGCAAAGTACAATGGCACCGAAAATCCTCATCTTCATGTGAAGCAGTATATCACTTCCATGCAATCTGTCTGAGCTACTAAGGCTCAAACCCTAAGGTACTTTATGCTCTCATTGGATCCTGCTGTCCAAAATTGGTTCAATACCTTAGATGATGGAACACAAAAGAGTTGGGATCTACTTTACAAAGCCTTCATCCAATAATATAGATACAATGTTGAAATGGAAGTTACCTTAATGGAAGTTGAGTCCATTAGGCAACGACCTAATGAAAATTTTGTAGATTATGTCAAGAGATGGAGAAACAAGGCTGCTTTACTCAAAAAGAGGACCGATGAATCCGATCAAATAAGGATGATTGTGAGAGGGGTGTTGCCTAATCTTCGTGAGAGGATGTCTCATACACTCATCCGTGATTTCAAAGATCTTCTCCAAGCTGGTCTACAAATTGAAGAGTGGGAAAGGGAGAAGAATCGTTTTTCAATAAGAAGGAATGAGAAAGGAAACAACCAGCCTAACAATCAAAGCACACAAAAACAAGTTGATGTTAATGTAACCGGTCAAGCAAATAGAAGGCAATTTTCAGATCTGGGGAAGCCTTTGTCTTGGGTCTTCGATAAGCTATAAAAGAATGGGTTGTTACAACCATTGGCCCCTTGACCTTTACCTAGTCCATTACCCCCAAAATTTGATACTAAGGCTTTTTGTCAATTTCATCAGACTCAAGGTCATGAGACTGATAGGTGTACCCGATTAAGGCATGAGATCCAAGATTTGATTGATAGTGGCAAGCTACCCGAGCCGGATAAGCCCAATACCAAAGACAACCTTTTGCCTAAATTTGGAAGAGTGCTACCACCAGCAACCTTTATGGTGGGAAAAGGATTGGAAGAAGATTTTGTTTTATCCTCTTTTCAAGATGAGAATGTTGAAGATGTGAAAGGAAAAGAAGCCTAACTCAATGAACTTTCCTTAGCTTGAATGTTGCTTTTCAATCTTACTTTATTTAATATTTTGGAACTATCGTGTTTTTCAAATTTAAATTTGTTTGAATAAATTACTTTCATCATAAATTTTTGTTGGTCTTTGTTCATTTTGATGCTCAACCAATGAGGAATCTATCTTGATAATTCATAAATTTATCTATGCATCATAACTTGAATGACTTTACTAGATGAGGGAATTACTCTATAGCATTGAGTTGTGTATGCTTACTTAGAGAGGGCTCCTGCATAATTACCTTTGTCTAGGTCCTAGTCAGTCTTAGAACATGCTTTGACAAACTTTTGAGGCAAAATTGAACTCTGCTTATTTAAGAGAGAAATGATCTAGGCATTGTTTGATTAGCCAACAACTAGTATCCACCCAATTAAGTATCAATCCCTAGTTGTCCCTTTGAGCCTTCATAAAATTTTAGCTATCTTTTCATTGGCATACAAACCCCAATAACCTACCCTAAGCTGTTGTGATACTTTTGACAAGTCTTATGATCACTAAGATGAATAGGCAAGAAGATCAAAGAAAGCAATGATTAATTAAGATCATGAGGATAGTTGAAGTTTCAAGACCATAATGGTAGTTGAAGTTCCTTTGATATCTCCAATATATCAAAACAACATCATCATTAGAGTAACAAATGATTTATCCCTGCTAAAGATGATTTATGTTACTCCATTCATCCATCATTGGAAGCCTAAGCTAGTACAAACGAGACAACTCTTTTAGAGCTAGAACCAAAAAACAAAAAAACAAAAAAAAAGAGAAGAGAGAAGAAAAGAAAGCAAAAAAGGCAAAAGAAAAGAAAAGGAAAAAGGAAAGGAAAAAAAAGAAAAAAAAAAAGAAAACCCAAAATGGTTCAAAAAGCCAACTGATTTCTCTTTTACCTAAGCAGCAAAAGGCTTCCATTTGGACAGTTTGACTTGAATTAGTCCAATCCAACCAAGGATTCAATCAAAATCAGAGGAAAAGGAGAAAGACCATCCAATTCTTGAAAGTTCTGTACTTGACAGTCCTATAAGGAAGAAGGACAAAATGATATGGAAGAGTAAGAGAAATAAAGAAAAGGGAGAAGAAGAAAAGAAACGAATTTGGGAACCAAACCTTTTTGCAAGGGCAAAAACTATCCTAATCAAGATCCAGATTAATGCAAAGAAGATAGAAAGAATTTGGAGACTAGCAAGATTTCTCCCAACTGCCTAAAGTTCAAACAAGAAATTTGCAGTGTGAACCAATCTCTAAATGGCCTTCATTTAAACCCGTGTCCCTTATAGACCCCATTTCAAGCCTATCAAAGACATTTTGATCTCTCTTGGTAGATAGAGTCTATTAGTGGAGATAGTTTGGATAAGCATGCATATGAGATAGAAAATATTTAAATTCAAATGAGACCTTTGGCCAAGCAATGTGTATGTGCCTATCTGAAGTGCAATAGTTCTTGCTTAAATAGAAATGATTCCCGAGTTTAGTACGGTAACTAGGGTTGTCATGTTATAGATATGTTAATTTGAAAAAATCAAGTCCTGAGGTACATTAACATCGATTTGGCAAAGCCAACATTTGATTTCAAAATCAAAATTCAAAAAAAAAGTGTTTTGTCATACAAAGCCTTCAAGTTAAGGGAAGTCTGTTGAAATGATTATTGGCAAGGTCATGAAGAAGCTATCAACCGACATGTTGAAACATAATTGGAAATGGATGCATCCCTGACTCTACTGCTCAAGGTCTCCACCACTCATGTTTTCAACATCTTGAAGATGAAAACCACAAATGCAAAAGCTTTCGAGCATTCCATGCAAGACTTGAACAAACGTCAAAAGGAGTCAATGAGAACACTTCTGCTGATCACCTCAGTCTGTGAGTCAATAAAACCGCTATAAGTATCATTCATGCATATCATGCATACACGAGCATGTCACATCACACTTTCTTGTCTTGTGTTGTCTATTCCTTGTCAAAATGAACAGCAAGCAATCAAAAGAAGATATCAAATCAGGGGGGCATAGAAAGCCCATTGCTTGAGAAAGCTCCAGTAATCTTACAAAGAGAAAAAATGCATGCTTATGCGAAGAACAAGACGGCAAAAACATCAATCAAAGCTTGCATGGATAAAATCTTTGGTTTGAGCCTACACAGGGGGCAAAGTTTCTCCTTTTCAATTTTTTGAGTTTATATACCAAATATTTTTAAACTCACTTACAAATATTTTGCCACACAAAGGGGCAAGGAGAGGATATAAGGTCCAATTAAAAATAGCTAAATCTTTGCAAAAAGAAAGAACAAAAGAATGGAACAATAGAACTCTCAAAAGAATGAAGGTGCAAAAGACAAAAGACCAATCCAGCTAAAAGAGTTGAAGCTAGGGTGAAGACCCGTTCTCAAAGGATGAAGATCCATTTTCAAGGGTGAAGACCCGATCTTAAGGGATGAAGATCTATTTTCAAGGGTAAAGACCCGATCTCAAAGGATGAAGATCCATTTTCAAGGGTGAAGACCCGATCTCAAAGGATGAAGATCCATTTTTAAAGGTGAAGACCCGATCTCAAAGGGTGAAGATCCATTTTGATGGTGAAGAATCACAATGCATAAAACAGCCGGAGCAGTCAGACTTCTTAAAAGATAAAAGGTCAGTCAAACTCAATTTCGGGTCCAAGCACCATTCTCGGGTCCAAGTACCCAATCCCGGGTCAAAGTACCCAAATTAAATCAAGCTTGGGTCCAAGTACCCATTCTCGGGTCCAAGTACCCAAGTACCCAATCCAGGGTCCAAGTACCCAAATTAAATCAATCTCGGGTCCAAGTACCCAAATCAAATCAATCCCGGGTCCAAGTACCCAAGTCAATTCAAGCTCGGGTCTAAGTACCCAATCCCGAGTCCAAGTACCCAAATTAAATCAAGCTCGGGTCTAAGTACCCATTCTCGGGTCCAAGTACCCAAATCAAATCAATCTCGGGTCCAAGTACCCAATCCCGGGTCCAAGTACCCAAATTAAATCAATCTCGGGTCTAAGTACCCAAATCAAATCAATCTCGGGTCCAAGTACCCAAATTAAATCAATCTCGGGTCCAAGTACCCAAATCAAATCAATCTCAGGTCCAAATCAAATCAATCTCAGGTCCAAGTATCCAAATCAAATCAATCTCGGGTCCAAGCACCCAATACCGGGTCCAAAACCTCAACCGTTTCATCAAAAATTAAGTCTTATTGCTTTTCATTACCTTTCACTAAGGTTTCAGATCATTCAAGCAGGGGGCAAACTGTTGACCCTTAATTTTTGACCCAACCCGGTCCAATATGTTTTATTTAGTCTAAAATGATTTTTGTTGTCTAATTGGTCCAAAATAATTTTAATTAAGTAATTTTTACCTTAGTATCTAATTTTTATTAATAAAAAATGAAAATAAACAAATAAAAATAAAAATAAAATAGGAGTCGAAAAAAAAATCGGCAGCAAAAAACAGTTGTGTGGGCCCGTGGGCGTTTTGCCCGCAGGAATTTCCTGCGGGCGGCAAGCCAATAGGCCCAGCACTTCACCCGCAGGCGCCTGCAGGAAATTCCTGCGGGCGAAATAAATTCCTGCAAGATTTTCCTGTGGCGAGTTATTTCGCCCGCAGGAATTTCCTGCGGGGGAAATAACTTCCCACAGGAATTTCCTGCGGGCTGGCACGCCCACTGGCCCCAGCCACGGGCCCGGTTGCCGCAGTTTTCGCCAGTGCAAAATTTTTCGACGCAAATTTTTTGAAACCTAATCCAATTAGGTTTTAATTTCTTTTTTTATTATTATTACTTGCCGTGTGTAATTAGGAGTAAACAACCTAAAACCATTATAAATAAGGACCAATAGAATGAAATTGGGGAAGGAAAAAGAGACAGTAGCTTGATTTTTTTTTAAACCAAATCAGTGAAGGAAAAGGGAAACTCAATTCAAGTGATTTTTAAAAGCAGCAGCAGCACGAATTAAGCAATTCAAAGGCAACAAAGGCTTGTCTTTGGAGCTAGTTCATCCAAGAAGAATTGTTTTTGGATGAATCAACAAAAAAGGTATGTTAAATTCTTTTTGATTTACGTTTTCACAGTAGCAAACCTATGAAATTAAGGTTTTTTAAATAAAAAACTTTAGAACTTTGATTTAATTTTTCCAAGATTAAAACACTAATACATTACTTTATTTTCCAAAAAGATTTAAAATTATTATTTTTTGCTTCTTCAAAAGTCTCAAAACCCTAATTGAACAAATTCTTTAACAAAACCAAAACTTGATTCTGTTTCTTTCAAATTTTTAAAATAAGTTCTATTTCATTCAAAAAGTCTTCAAAAACATCTTTTCTACTTATAAAAACTTCAATCCGTGTGTTTAAATTCATAAAACCTCATGAAATCATCAAATTGTCTTTTTAAACCCTAATTCAACAAATCACCCGAGAACCCTAATTTTAAAGCATAAAACCCTAATTCAACTTTTAAACCTAAAATAGTAAACCCTAAACCTTTTAAAACATTAAACCCTAGCTTTTTCTAAACTTTAATCCTTTAAAACATAAAAAAACATAAAGACACAAATATGCTAATTTTACACAGTAGCTTAAAAATACAATTTAAAATCACAAATCAAAGTACTTTAAAGTGTCTAAAACCCTAGTTTCATGATTTCACCATTCAAACCTTAATTTGGTTAGTCAAAGAGTCTTACCAACCTTTTAAAACATAAAACCCTAATCTATTTTAATTCCATAAAAAGTCATAGTAGCTTAACTTTAGAATTTCCAAAACCTTAACACATGAGATAAAGAACCCTAAATGGAAATAGTACCTATACTTGAACTTTTACTTGCTTTATTCAATTCCATACTTGATTATGCTTTGATTTATTTCTTATGCTTTAATTTATTTGAATTCAATACTTGATTTATTTAATTTATCATGGATGGATGTTTATTTTATATCTTGATTAATAGCTTTGATGAATGATTTATTTATGATGAATGATTATTTATTTTTATCAATAATTTAGATTTCCAAAAGTTGTAAGAGGTATGTTTCCACTTGGTGGGTATCTCATTAGTTAAACATCATGTAATTTAATTTGCTTTTCTATTTTAGAACCTATGTAAAGGGCATGTTTCTACTTTTTGGTGGGTGTTCTATTTAGGCATGTGATGTAACGACATGTTTCCATCCTTGGATGGGTGTCCATTTATTTACTTTGTTTGGACATTGCTTTGATTTTAATATAATGATGCTTTCTTTTTATTGTGTGTAATATGGATAATGTTATTATACTTAAGAATTTTATAATATTTAGATCTGTAAAGGAGGCCGGTTCCAATGAACCGGGCGTTGTGGGGGTGCTGGGCCATTTCTCACCTTCCCCACACGTACCCAACTTTCCAAACCCATTAGGGGGTTGGGGATTCCTTAGGAATCGAGTCATCCACCCCTTTCTTTTTTCCCGGCCCGTCCGGGTGGCGACTCCATTTTCTCCGGACTTAGGTCCGTGTTTTCTAAGGCCCCGAGCCTAAACAGTGCCGAAGTAACAAGAACCATTCCACCGGGAGTGGGGGCGAAAATTCCCGCTCACAGACACAAATCAGAGGACCTATGAATTTTAGACTCCGATCCATTTGAAAATTCTTTCCATACATCCTTTGTTTTAAAATGAGCAACAAGTTGTTTAAGATCGTCATTAGCAAAACCAAAATAATCATTTATCTCAGACAAAGATTTGGTGACGGTCACATTTTATAAATGAAAAGACATGAACCATTTCTCTTCCGTGTATGGCTTATGTGCACAAGAGTAAGAACTCAAGAACTCTTTAGTGATATCAACATAAGTTGGTGATGTATGACCCATGAATTCAGATAAACCAACATTATTCAGCAATCGATTTACTTCATTGGTCATACCAAGCAAATCTAAAGCAGATTTATTGACATACCTTGTTGCTTGTATAACTCTCTTAGTTAAAGATACATACCTGCGTTTTTGCTCATCATTCTGAAATACTAAATCTGCCGGAAAAACAGATGCAGGTGTTCTTCTTTTACCAGTCACCTTACCCTTAGCGACAGAAATAGACTTTTTCGAAGTCTTCTCAATAATGCGTGATGAAGAAGCAGCATTATCTTTCTTGCTTCACCCCATTATCAAAAACTCAACACCACTTAAAAAAAACAAAGCCAACAATATATATATATATTCTCAATCAACACAACCTGTTCTAAAATATGTATAGTGCAAACTAAATCAAAAGATCAACCTAATCCAATTTCAACAAGACAACACAATCAAACAAAAATTAACAATTCATCCCAACAACTCAAAAATTCACAATAGGACTTAAATTCCTACTCACAATCAATTCTCAACTCAACCAACAATCCAATTCCTACAATGAAACTGAAAATAGGATTAGAAACATGCCAGATCTATTTTATTTTTATTTTATTTTTTTTAGAATTTTTCTGCCGGCGGTTGGTATCGGAGCTGCTAGCCGGAGGTGGTTAGCGCGGCGGAGATCTGAAGGGAAAGGGGCTAGCGAGGAGCTAGTTTGGTTGGGTCAGGCGCCGATTGGCGACTGCGTGGGAGTGGAGCACGAGCTGGTTGGGGACGACGAGAGAAAAAAAAGGGAGGGGCGGCATGGTTTGTGTGTCTAATAATATATATATATATTAATTTTTTTTACCCTAAATTGTACTCAGTCTCACAGCCCCCTGTGAAATCTACTACCCCTGCACTCAAATTTTCCAATTTTCACAGCCCCCCTATGAAACCTACTGCCCTTGCACTCAAATTTTCCAATTTTCACAGCCCCCTGTGAAAATGGCTAATGGCTGCCTCCTTCTCCAAACTCACATATGTCTTGCAATTGGCCATCAAAATAGATCACATTCACCTAAAAATTGAACACCTAAAATAACAAAACAATTAAAAACAATAAAAATTAAAATCAAACTCTAATAAACTAAAAATTATTCACAAATAGTTCTAGTTTATAGTCCTAGCTCGACTTTTCACCTCTTTTTAATCCACCAAAGTCAAAACTGCGAGATCCGGTTCAAACCGATCCGCAACATAAGGCTTCAACCTATGACCGTTCACCTTGAACGTCTCTCCCAATTTCAAATGCTTAATTAAAACTACACCAAAACTTGAAACCTCAACTACTTCATATGGACCACTCCATCTCGACTTCAACTTACCTGGAAATAACCTCAACCGGCTATTATAAAGTAACATTTGCTGACCTGGTACAAATTCCTTCCTTGTAATGTGTTTGTCATGCCATTGCTTAGTCTTTTGCTTGTAAAGACTAGCATTCTCATACGCCCACCAACGTAATTCATCCAATTCATTCACCTACAATAAATGATTCTTTCCTGCACTTTCCATGTCAAAATTTAAAAATTTAGTCGCCCAAAATGCTTTATGTTCTAACTCTACGGGCAAATGACAAGCTTTCCCAAAAACCAACCTAAATGGTGACATACCTATAGGTGTTTTATAAGCTGTCCTATAGGCCCATAATGCATCATCTAACTTAAGTGCCCAATCCTTCCTAGAACTACTTACAGTTTTCTCAAGAATTCTCTTAAGTTCTCTATTAGACACTTCTACTTGACCACTCATTTGTGCATGATAAGGTGTAGCAACCTTATGTCTAACCCCATACTTCTTGAGAAGAGCTTTAAATTGGTGATTGTAAAAATGCTTACCACCATCACTTATGATCGCTCTAGGGGTACCAAATCTAGTAAAAATGTTTCGCCTCAAGAATTGGAGAACAACTTTAGAGTCATTAGTCCTAGTAGCCACCGCTTCTACCCATTTTGACACATAATCTACGGCTACTAAGATATACTCACTCCCATAAGAGGACGGAAATGGACCCATGAAATCAATCCCCCACACATCAAATATCTCACAAACAAGAATATTATTAAGGGGCATTTCATCTCTTTTGGAAATGTTACCTATACGTTGGCACCTATCACACGCATTCACATAATTCTTAGCATCTTGAAAAAGAGTAGGCCAGAAAAAACCTGATTCAAGCACCTTCGCCACAGTACGGTTAGCTCCAAAATGTCCACCAGCTTCTCCATCATGATAATGATGCAATATATCTTGACTCTCCCCTTCAGAAACGCACTCCTTATGATTGACAAAGCTTGTAGAGGTAAGGATCTTCCCAAAAATAATGCTTGGCATCCGCCAAGAACTTCTTCCTCTATTGAAAAGTGAATTCTTTTGGTATCCATCCACCTGCAAGATAATTGGCAATATTCGCAAATCAAGGCGCATTAGTAGAAAAAGTCATAATAGCGCATATCCGCTCATCCGGGAAAAACTCAGAAACAATTTCTTCTTTGGAAGATAATTGATTATCCAATCTGGATAAATGATCAGCAATCACATTCTCAACTCCCTTTTTATCACGAATCTCCAAATTAAACTCTTGCAATAAATGAACCCAACGAATCAATCATGGCTTAGAATCCTTTTTGGTAAAAAGATGTCTAAGAGCTGCATGGTCAGTATACACAATAGTTTTAGACCCTACTAAATAAGATCTAAACTTCTCAAAAGGATAAACAACTGCTAGAAACTCTTTTTCGGTAGTTGAATAATTCAATTGAGGTCCAGTAAGAGTATGACTAGCATAATACACAACTCTAAACAACTTTTCCCTTCTTTGACCCAAAACTGCACCTAAAGCATAATCACTAGCTGTAACACCCCTTCCCAACCTACATGTGTAAGTCGAGTAGAGGCGCCACACTATCCTAATGTTGCTACCAATTTACTTAGTCAAATTTTAATTCTGATTTTTACAGAAATTTTGCCATAGTTCCGCCTAGAAATTTGGATCCCAAGTGTCGACAAAACTTGTTTTTCTGATTTTTTTTAAACATTTTACACAGACCAATATAATTACCATCAAATTTAATGCACTCCCAATGAATCCACCTTATACCCTCAACTACAAAACTGCACGAAGAGTTCACACTTCTAATATAACATAAAGTAAAGATTTATGATTATTACATACTACTAACATACAATTATAACATAGAAAATCTCTTTTATATTTATTCATATACATGCCACAACTAGCTAACTCAATATGGAACTAAAAGATCTACCCCTGAGATTTGCTGTGGTCTGGTCATTGCTTTCCCAAGATTTATCTACTGCTCCGAACCTACGAGTCAAGGAAAACTTAACTCGCTGAGCAATGTCGCTCAGTGGGTACTTTACCAATAAAATACAAGTAACATATGAAAACATTTGGAAAATATGAAATAATTAAATCATAAATCAACCAACCTTAAACCAATAGAAATTTTGATACATTCAGTGTGATATGCTTTCAATAATGTAAAATCATAATTCAACTCATTTGCATTTCATAGTTTAACGAAAAATATGTCTTTGGTTCAGGCTCTACTGGTATATAGGGAACCATAGTGATAAGGCAGTGGCCCTCACCACTGTAACATAGGTGGCCCTCACCACCGATATCAGATCACAGGAATGGCCCTCACCATCCTGGTTCTAACCAATGGGCCTCCCCATTGGCTTCAGTGGCCTCACCACTGAATAACATATCATATCACAATAATGAGCAGTACTGCATGCGTTAGTATAGTGCACCATACCCTTATCTACCACTCCCACTATCCAGTAGAGCAAAAAGATTAAAATGATTCAATTTAAGTCTCAAACCTCATTTTAGAATGATTTGAAAAATCATTTTAGTTCCCATCGCACTTTGCCATTTATGCCGCGCACCACATTCTTTGGTCAAACCGTTACTCTTTTTCACATATTTAACATCCACAATAAACATATCAAACATTTCAAAGCATTCCTCAAAATATCACAAATTGACCAAATGAATAGTGTTGCGGCGAGAAAAATCGGCAACGCAAAATGGCATGACCAAATGAATAGTAAAATCTGGATTTTCTTCAAAATTTCAGTCCACTTCAATCATGCATTTGACCAAGTAAATGATCTTATTTTTGGCTGAAATTTTACAGAAAACTTATTTCATATGTTGACTAATTGCATGTAAAATTTCGTTGAAAAATTCCTTCGTTTGCTGCCTCAAACAATTTCCACAAAAAGGTCCAGAAAGCTGTCTTTTTGGGACCATTTCGGCCCAAACACATGAAATGCATAGGATAATTTATTTTTCTTTTGCAAATCAATATTAAGGCTTCTTTAATGGTAAAGTGAAGATTCAAACACTTCCCTTTGACAACTTTTGCATGTTTAACTCAAATCAATATATTTAAGCATCAACAACAAAACTTTCATAAACCAAAGTTTGTAAAGCATCAAACCAAAATTAATTATTCAAAGGTAAAGTACCAAACTAATTATTCAAAGGTAGAGTACCAAACCTTATTTCTTTAATTCCTCTTGGCTTTTCTTTCTTCTCCTTCTTTAATTCTTTATTTCTCCTTCAATCAATTCAAGATACAACATAAACCTTAGAATTTCAAAATAATAATTTATTCTCTATTTCTATTCCAACCGAAACCCCTAATCCAACCTTATTAATCTTTCTATATCTTGGTTCTTCCATTTAATCAATTAATCTTATTATTATTATTATTTTTTCAATTCCATATAAGACTCTAATTCCCAATCTTCCAATATATATATAACTACCTAAAACTAATACTAAAATTAAAGTCTACACACTTAAAAACCTTAGAACTTACCTTAAAAATCAAAGTTTGGAAAAACTTGGAAGTCCCTTGGTATTTTCTTTTGTTGGCCGAATTTGGTGAGTGGAAAAGAGAGAATTTGCTCTTCATATCACCTATATTTATATACAAAGGAAGTGATGATCACCTTGACCATTTGTCCACTTTTTCTCTTTCTTCATTTATTACACATTTATTACATATGCTAAATGTTCTCTTTTGATTGGCCAACCTTTGATTTTTATAACTTCCTTTTTCCTTTACTTCTTTCCACTTGTCTCTCTTCCCATTGGATCTCATAAAGTTGTCCCGGGTTACTCATCCGGTCCCGACATGAAACCGGGCCCACATTACGTTCCGGCGATTAATCGATCATATCTTTTAAACCGTATAGCTCCACGAGTCAAACTATATATGGTTTTGATCCTATCGACCTCTACTTTCTATTTATAAGATCTATTTTAGGTTTCTAAGTCATTTTGAAAAATTACCGGTAAGCCCTCAACTTTTTACAAAATTCCCTTTTGGTCCTATTTTTGCTCGGGTTTTCTCCGGCTTCGTTTCTACTGACAATCGTTTCATATTTAACTTCTCGCCATTCTCTACGTACTCACGTCTTTATTTCCTACCCTAAATTCATGTATAACTTTAATTGGTAATGACCAAAATGCCCTTAGTCAACATTTCTTCATTTTTCTTTAACGGGACATTTCCTGGAAAAACCGTTACACGTCGTTGCGATCCGATTTTTCTCTACATTCCATTTTTGGAATCTGTTATATGCACTATTAAGAACATCCGGTGCAACTTTCTTTGAAATTACATCTACGTCCCCAACTTTATTAAAAATTACAATTAGGTCCCTTTTGTCATACAACCTTATCTAGGGCTGTTATCAAGAATTATCTTCTCCTTTTCCCTACTCTCGCTATGCACGTGTCTACACTGCATAAATGCAGTAGGCGGATGTGACAGTTCCTTCCTCGTTAATTTAAGCTTCGTCCCGAAGCTCATCAAGTGAAAACAAATATGGGTATTGCTTCTTCATAGTTTCTTCGCGTTCCCATGTAGCTTCTTCTACTTTGTGATTCCTCCAAAGCACTTTGACCAATGGAATCTTCTTATTTCGCAACTCTTTGATTTCACATGCTAGGATCTCTACCGGCTCTTCCTCATATGTCATTTCAGGCTGAATCTCAATATCTTGAACTTGTATGACGTGGGTTGGATCTGAACGATACCTCCTTAGCATCGAAACATGGAAAACATCATGTATTTTATTTAATTCAGGTGGTAACGCCAACTGGTAAGCTACCGGACCTACCCGTTTAATAATTTCATATGGTTCGATGAATCTAGGGCTTAGCTTGCCTTTTCGTTTAAATCGTAACACTTTCTTCCAAGGAGAGACTTTGAGGAACACTCTGTCACCTACCTCAAACTGTATGTCTTTCCTTTTAAGATCCGCGTATGATTTTTGCCGGTCCGCTGCTGCTTTTAATCGGTCTCGAATGATTTCTACCTTCTCTTCAGTTTCCTTAACTATGTCTGGCCCCAACATCTTTTCCTCACTCAATTCTGTCCAGCAAACTGGAGTTCTGCATTTTCGACCATACAGTGCTTCGTAAGGTGCCATTTGTATGCTGGATTGATAACTGTTGTTGTACGCGAATTCCATTAAGCTTAGGTGTTTGTCCCAACTACCTTTAAATTCTAAAACGCATGCCCTCAGCATATCTTCCAAAATTTGAATCACTCTTTCCGACTGTCCGTCTGTCTGGGGATGAAATGCTGTGCTGTGGTAAGTTCGAGTTCCAAGGGCTGTTTGTAACTTCTGCCAAAAATTTGACGTAAAACGTGGGTCTCGATCGGATATGATCGAAGTTGGAACTCCGTGGAGACGTATAATCTCTTTGATATACAAGTCTGCCAACTTGTCTAGCGAGTAATCCACACGTACTGGTATGAAATGAGCGGACTTAGTAAGCCGGTCTACGATTACCCAAATCGCGTCATGTTTGTCCCTTGTCATAGGCAATCCTGTGACAAAATCCATAGTAATACGATCCCATTTCCAGGTTGGAATCGTAATAGGTTGTAGTAGCCCTGAGGGTAGTTGATGTTCCGCCTTCACTTGCTGACAGGTTAGACACTTCGTTACTTGATCAACGATATCCTTTTTCATTCCTGGCCACCAATAATACTCCTTCAAGTCCCGATACATTTTCGTTACTCCTGGATGCATTGTATAAGGACTGTTATGAGCTTCTTGCAAAATCTGTTTCTTCAGCTCCTTGGACCTAGGTACCACCATTCTCTTCTTGTAGTAGAGAATACCATCAAGACGAATTTGATAGTCTCCTGAACAGTTCTCCTGCGCCTGTTGACTCCACTTCTTCACTTGTTCATCTTCCTTCTGAGCCTCACGTATTTGTTGATGTAAATTAGGTCGCACGTGCATTTCTGCAAAGATAGCTCCATCTTCTGTAGGTTTTAACGTTACCCTCATAGCACTTAGCGCTTGCATTGACTTCCTACTAAGTGCATCTGCTACGACATTCGCTTTGCCCGGGTGATAATTAATCGTATAGTCGTAGTTGGCTAACCATTGCATCCATTTTCGCTGTCGCAGGTTTAAATCTTTCTGCGTGGGCAAATATTTCAGGCTTTGATGATCCGTAAAGATGTAACATTTTTCCCCGTATAAGTAGTGCCTCCACGTCTTGAAAGCCAAAACAATCGCTGCTAGCTCTAAGTCATGCGTAGGATAATTCTTTTCATGTGGCTTGAGCTGTCGAGAGACATACGCAATGACTTTGCCTTCCTGCATCAATACACAACCTAACCCGATATGGGATGCATCGCTATAAATCACAAAATCTTTTCCTGATTCTGGTTGTGTAAGAATAGGTGCTTCAGTAAGTTTTTGTTTCAGCTTTTCAAAGCTCCGTTGACAAGCGTCGGTCCACTGGAATTTGGCATTCTTCTGAAGTAGCTTGGTCATAGGTACGGCGATCATGGAAAACCCTTTAACGAATCTCCGATAATATCCTGTTAATCCCAAGAAACTACGGACTTTCGTTACTGTCTTAGGTGACTTCCATTCCAATACTGCTTCTATTTTCTTGGGATCGACCCTTATTCCTTCTGTCGATACAATATGTCCCAAGAAAGCTACTTCTTCCAACCAAAATTCGCATTTGCTGAATTTAGCGTATAACTGCTTCTCACGTAGGGTTTGCAAAACAATTCTAAGGTGACGATCATGATCCTCTCGATTCTTTGAATACACCAATATGTCGTCAACAAATACCACCACGAACTGATCCAAATACGGGTGGAAGATTCTATTCATCAGATCCATGAATACTGCAGGTGCGTTCGTTAATCCGAAAGGCATAACAATGAATTCATAATGTCCATAGCGAGTTCTGAATGCGGTTTTTGATATGTCATCTTTAATTCCCAATTTATGATAACCCGATCGTAGATCAATTTTTGAAAAGACTCCAGCACCTTTGAGTTGATCAAACAGATCATCTATGCGAGGTAACGGATACTTGTTTTTGATGGTCAGCTTATTAAGTTGACGTAATCTACACACAACCTTAAGGATCCGTCTTTCTTTTTCACAAACAATACTGGTGCTCCCCATGGTGACACGCTTGGCCTTATGAACCCCTTGTCTAAAAGTTCTTGTAGCTGTACCTTTAATTCTTTTAGCTCCGCTGGCGCCATTCGGTAAGGTGCGATAGATACTGGTGCAGCTCTCGGGTACACATCTATGGTGAATTTCACCTCTCGTTTAGGTGGTAGTTCGGGTAAATCGTCAGGAAATACGTCGGGAAAATCGCATACAGTAGGTATATCTTGTAACTTTGGTGCCTCTTCTTTTGCTACTAATGCACATACCAGGTATGCCTCGCAGCCTTTTTGCACTAACCTCTTAGCCGTCATGGCAGAAATGATGTTAGTTAGATAGTCCTTCCTTTTTCCCACTAGAGTCACTTCGTCACCGTCTGCAGTATGCAAGGTAACTCTCTTCCGTTTACAGTCAACCAATGCATCGTGTTTGGCTAACCAATCCATTCCAAGGATAGCATCAAATTCTTGAAATGGTAGTTCAAATAAATCTCCCCAAAAGATATGTCCGTGTATCTCTACGGGACAATCTTTCACTACCTTCCTAGTAATCACCTCATTTCCTAATGGGTTAGTAACTAATATTCCTTCTTTCTCTAGTTCTACCTTTAGGTCCTCAAGTTTTTCATTTTTCGTGCATATATATGAGTGTGAAGAACCTGGATCTATTAAAACGTAAAGCGGAACTTCAAACATAGACAACTGACCTGCAATCACGTCTAGCGCTTCTTCGTCTTCTCGCCCCCTCATGGCATACATTCTAGCAGGAGCCCTTGCTTCTAGTCGATTCACTGTTTCAGATTGCACACGCGACGGATTTTCGCTCCTTCCTCTGCCTCGGCCTCGACCTGCTGCCGCTTGCGATCTCTTAGTATCCCTAGGTAGATTCTGTATTCGCTGGGGACACTCTCACATAAGGTGGTCTAAAGATCCACATATATAACATGCAAATGTCCGACCCCAACATTCTCCCGTGTGACGGCGTCCGCATTGATCACAGCGTTGATTATTATTTTCGCCTTCATTACCTCTCGGACCGATAAAGAAGTTACCTCCGCTTCGGCTGAATCCTCTTCCTTGTCCTCTTCCGGATCGTCCCGTACTAGCGACTGAGGTAGTTTGACTTAAGCCACCGCGAATTGATCCCTGACTGTAACCTCGACGTTGACCGCCTCCCGTGGAACCACTGCTGCGGAATCGTTTTCTTGATGATTGGTAGTTTCCCGAATAGTTCTGGGTACCTCTCTTCTGTTTCATCTTCTGTCGTCTATTCTGCTCATCAGACTGACATTGCTCTACTTCTAGAGCCCTATTGACCAACTCGGAAAATTCTTTGATATTAGCAGCAATTAGCTGCATCCTAATCTCATTATTCAATCCATCCTGGAACTGCTTACATCTATCATGTTCATCTTCAATTGTCTTCTTGGCATACCTACTCAGCCTAGTAAATTCCCTCTCGTACTCAGCAACGGTCAGTCGACCTTGCTTTAAGTGTAGAAACTCCTTTTTCTTGGCATCTAGGTATGCCTCTGATATAAACTTCCTCTTGAACTCATTCACAAAGAAATCCCATGTTCTCTGTTCCGGTGAAACTCGTTGGTGAACTGTGTCCCACCATATATATGCTTCTTCCACTAATAAGGAAGTAGCACATATCACTCGCTCTTCTGGCGTACACTGTAACTGATCTAAGGCTCGTATTGTTCCTTCCAGCCAATACTCGGCTGTTGAAGAATCATCGTCCCTTCGAGCCTTAAACTCCTTCGCACCATACTTTCTTATCTTTTCTATTGGGGGTTTCCTTTCCCCTCCTACAGCAGGTACTGGTACGGGTGCTGGCGCTGGGGGTGGTGCTGGGGCAACGCCGGCTATCTGCCGAAATACGGCAGCCATTTGTTGCAACATTTCATTGGGAATAGGAGCATCAGCGGGTGGTTGCTCCGACGCTGATGTCTCAGATACACGCATTTCTACAACTCAGGAGGCCTGAGACTCGACCTCCTCCTCTATATCATGCTGCGCTGCTTGCGACATCTAAAGAGTAAACATATACCATCCCATCATTATTAACGACCCAGACCAACAGCATTATCTTACCCTAGGTGGCATGTATATAAATATAAAATTCTTAATTAACACATATACAACACAACTTTTATTTATTTCCAAACACAAAGTTTTACAATATTAGGAAGCCCTTATATACATTGCAAAATTTAGGACTCCTCACTATTATATCACCATATTATACTACCATACAATATTTACATGATACCTTTATCTCACATATATATAACTAAAAGAACCACCAAACACAATACATCTCAAGACTCAATGAGTAGGTGCCCTAGGTGAAATGGCACTGTCTGAAAAATATTCTACTATCTCGGGATCAAAATCGGGGTCATGTGATGCTTCACTAGGTAAGTACTGGCCTAGCTCTTGAACCCTCTCCTGTAAAGTTTGAATCTCTTGATGTGCTATCTCGAGGCTTCTACCGACACTATCCAACTCCGCTCTATAACTAAGCCTGTCTTCTTTTAACATCTGCACGTCATCTATCAAGGAGGAAATCATCTCATCTTTTATTCTCAAGTCTTCACGATCTTGTATACTTCTATCGGCCAAAATTTCTATAGTCTCATCTTGCTCCTGCGCTAGCTGTCTCAACCTTTCTACTTCTATCCTTAGCTCCCTCACCTCCTCGTTTAGGTCACCCATTATTACTCCTGGATAAGTTGAATAACATAACTAACAATGACACACACATGTATAGTTATATAATTAAAACCCCTATTCTAACCCTATGTGTCATACATTTAAGGTTTAGTTCGACTAACTACCCAGAACCGGCTAAACTTTTGCTCTGATACCACTAATTGTAACACCCCTTCCCAACCTACATGTGTAAGTCGAGTAGAGGCGCCACACTATCCTAATGTTGCTACCAATTTACTTAGTCAAATTTTAATTCTGATTTTTACAGAAATTTTGCCATAGTTTCGCCTAGAAATTTGGATCCCAAGTGTCGACAAAACTTGTTTTTCTGATTTTTTTTAAAAACATTTTACATAGACCAATATAATTACCATCAAATTTAATGCACTCCCAATGAATCCACCTTATACCCTCAACTACAAACCTGCACGAAGAGTTCACACTTCTAATATAACATAAAGTAAAGATTTATGATTATTACATACTACTAACATACAATTATAACATAGAAAATCTCTTTTATATTTATTCATATACATGCCACAACTAGCTAACTCAATATGGAACTAAAAGATCTACCCCTGAGATTTGCTGTGGTCTGGTCGTTGCTTTCCCAAGATTTATCTACTGCTCCGAACCTACGAGTCAAGGAAAACTTAACTCGCTGAGCAATGTCGCTCAGTGGGTACTTTACCAATAAAATACAAGTAACATATGAAAACATTTGGAAAATATGAAATAATTAAATCATAAATCAACCAACCTTAAACCAATAGAAATTTTGATACATTCAGTGTGATATGCTTTCAATAATGTAAAATCATAATTCAACTCATTTGCATTTCATAGTTTAACGAAAAATATGTCTTTGGTTCAGGCTCTACTGGTATATAGGGAACCATAGTGATAAGGCAGTGGCCCTCACCACTGCAACATAGGTGGCCCTCACCACCGATATCAGATCACAGGAATGGCCCTCACCATCCTGGTTCTAACCAATGGGCCTCCCCATTGGCTTCAGTGGCCTCACCACTGAATAACATATCATATCACAATAATGAGCAGTACTGCATGCGTTAGTATAGTGCACCATACCCTTATCTACCACTCCCACTATCCAGTAGAGCAAAAAGATTAAAATGATTCAATTTAAGTCTCAAACCTCATTTTAGAATGATTTGAAAAATCATTTTAGTTCCCATCGCACTTTGCCATTTATGCCGCGCACCACATTCTTTGGTCAAACCGTTACTCTTTTTCACATATTTAACATCCACAATAAACATATCAAACATTTCAAAGCATTCCTCAAAATATCACAAATTGACCAAATGAA
This sequence comes from Garcia nutans, assembly GCA_947685225.1. NCBI lineage: Eukaryota > Viridiplantae > Streptophyta > Magnoliopsida > Malpighiales > Euphorbiaceae > Garcia > Garcia nutans. The sequence goes on along the minus strand of CANTUV010000024.1, from coordinate 3,597,536 downwards.
TAGTGTTGCGGCGAGAAAAATCGGCAACGCAAAATGGCATGACCAAATGAATAGTAAAATCTGGATTTTCGTCAAAATTTCAGTCCACTTCAATCATGCATTTGACCAAGTAAATGATCTTATTTTTGGCTGAAATTTTACAGAAAACTTATTTCATATGTTGACTAATTGCATGTAAAATTTCGTTGAAAAATTCCTTCGTTTGCTGCCTCAAACAATTTCCACAAAAAGGTCCAGAAAGCTGTCTTTTTGGGACCATTTCGGCCCAAACACATGAAATGCATAGGATAGTTTATTTTTCTTTTGCAAATCAATATTAAGGCTTCTTTAATGGTAAAGTGAAGATTCAAACACTTCCCTTTGACAACTTTTGCATGTTTAACTCAAATCAATATATTTAAGCATCAACAACAAAACTTTCATAAACCAAAGTTTGTAAAGCATCAAACCAAAATTAATTATTCAAAGGTAAAGTACCAAACTAATTATTCAAAGGTAGAGTACCAAACCTTATTTCTTTAATTCCTCTTGGCTTTTCTTTCTTCTCCTTCTTTAATTCTTTATTTCTCCTTCAATCAATTCAAGATACAACATAAACCTTAGAATTTCAAAATAATAATTTATTCTCTATTTCTATTCCAACCGAAACCCCTAATCCAACCTTATTAATCTTTCTATATCTTGGTTCTTCCATTTAATCAATTAATCTTATTATTATTATTATTATTTTCAATTCCATATAAGACTCTAATTCCCAATCTTCCAATATATATATAACTACCTAAAACTAATACTAAAATTAAAGTCTACACACTTAAAAACCTTAGAACTTACCTTAAAAATCAAAGTTTGGAAAAACTTGGAAGTCCCTTGGTATTTTCTTTTGTTGGCCAAATTTGGTGAGTGGAAAAGAGAGAATTTGCTCTTCATATCACCTATATTTATATACAAAGGAAGTGATGATCACCTTGACCATTTGTCCACTTTTTCTCTTTCTTCATTTATTACACATTTATTACATATGCTAAATGTTCTCTTTTGATTGGCCAACCTTTGATTTTTATAACTTCCTTTTTCCTTTACTTCTTTCCACTTGTCTCTCTTCCCATTGGATCTCATAAAGTTGTCCCGGGTTACTCATCCGGTCCCGACACGAAACCGGACCCACATTACGTTCCGGCGATTAATCGATCATATCTTTTAAACCGTATAGCTCCACGAGTCAAACTATATATGGTTTTGATCCTCTCGACCTCTACTTTCTATTTATAAGATCTATTTTAGGTTTCTAAGTCATTTTGAAAAATTACCGGTAAGCCCTCAACTTTTTACAAAATTCCCTTTTGGTCCTATTTTTGCTCGGGTTTTCTCCGGCTTCGTTTCTACTGACAATCGTTTCATATTTAACTTCTCGCCATTCTCTACGTACTCACGTCTTTATTTCCTACCCTAAATTCATGTATAACTTTAATTGGTAATGACCAAAATGCCCTTAGTCAACATTTCTTCATTTTTCTTTAACGGGACATTTCCTGGAAAAACCGTTACACGTCGTTGCGATCCGATTTTTCTCTACATTCCATTTTTGGAATCTGTTATATGCACTATTAAGAACATCCGGTGCAACTTTCTTTGAAATTACATCTACGTCCCCAACTTTATTAAAAATTACAATTAGGTCCCTTTTGTCATACAACCTTATCTAGGGCTGTTATCAAGAATTATCTTCTCCTTTTCCCTACTCTCGCTATGCACGTGTCTACACTGCATAAATGCAGTAGGCGGATGTGACACTAGCAACACACATCAATTCAAAAGGACTACTCCAATCTGGTGCTACAATCACAGGTGCAGAAATCAATTTCTCCTTCAAAATATTAAAAGCATTCAAACACTCCTCATCAAAAACAAATTTTGCATCTTTCACAAGCAAACTACACAAAGGTTTTGTAACTTTAGAAAAATCCTTAATAAACCTTCGATAAAACCCTGAATGGCCAAGAAAACTCCTGACTCCCTTAACATTTATCAGTGGAGGTAACTTTTCAATCACCTCAACTTTTGCCTTGTCGACTTCAATACCTCTCTCTGAAATCTTGTGCCCAAGAACTATCCCCTCATTTACCATAAAATGGCATTTCTCCCAGTTTAGCACAAGATTTGTTTCTTCACATCTCTGTAAAACTAAAGAAAGATTATGCAAACAAGATTCAAATGTTAGCCCATAAATAGTAAAATCATCCATAAAGATTTCCATACACTTTTCAATCATATCATTGAAAATGGACATCATACACCTCTGAAATGTAGCAGGTGCATTACACAACTCGAAAGGCATGCACCTATAGGCAAATGTGCCATAGGGACATGTAAAGGTTATTTTCTCTTGATCCTCAGGGGCTATTGAAATCTAAAATTAACCAGAAAAACCATCCAAAAAGCAATAAAACCTATTCCTAGCCAACCTCTCTAGCATTTGATCAATAAAGGGTAAAGGAAAATGATCCTTCCTAGTGGCTAAATTAAGTTTCCTATAGTCAATGCACACTCGCCACCCAGTCACAGTTCTAGTAGGAATTAACTCATTATTTTTATTTTTCACCACAGTCATTCCCCCTTTCTTGGGAATGACCTGAACTGGACTTACCCAAGCACTATCAGAAATGGGACAGATAATACCTGCATCAAGTAGCTTTATCACCTCTTTCTTCACCACCTCTTGCATAGTTGGATTCAACCTCCTTTGTGGCTGAATTGTGGACTTATAGTCATCTTCCATCAAGATTTTATGCATGCACACACTTGGACTTATCCCCTTGATGTCCGACAAATTCCACCCAATTGCTCTTTTATGCTGCTTCAACACCTCAATCATCTTCTGTTCTTCCTGTGCTGTCAAAAATGCTGAAATAATAATAGGGTTATTCTCACCATCAAGAAAACAGACTTAAGATGAGAAGGTAAAGGTTTCAATTCAAGTTTAGGAGATTCAATGGAAAAATCCTTTGAATCCTCCTTCTTGTCAAGCTCCAAAGGCAATGGAGACTTCTTGGTCATCTTTTCTTCATCAAAATTTGCACTCTCACCATCTCCACTTCCTAAAGCAAAACATTGCTCCAATACCCGCTCTTCTTCATTGGGTAAAAGAATTTCCTACTTAGAGTCATTCAAGAAATCGTCAAAGCAATCAATGGAAAAACACATTTCATTTTTAACACAAGCAGGATACTTCATTGCCCTATTAATATAAAAAACAATTGCCTCATCATTCAATCTCAAAGTAAGCTTTCCCTCTCTAACATCTATTAATGCCCCAGCTGTGGCCAAAAATGGCCTACCAAAAATTAGAGAGGTCACTCTATCAACACGCATATCCAACACAACAAAATCAGCAGGAAAAATAAAATCCTCAACTTTCACCAAAAGGTCTTCAATAATCCTAGCTGGGATTTTAGTGGAACCATCTGCAAGTTGTAACACTATGCTTGTTTCTTTCAACTCTCCTAAATTCAACTCCTTACTCAAAGCCAAAGGCATCAAATTAAAACTAGCTCCTAAGTCACACAATGCCTTTTCAAAATCAACATCACCAATCTCACAAGGAATGGTAAAACTCCCTAGATCTTTACATTTGGTGGGAAACCTATTCTGCACAATAGCACTACACCTCTCAGTCAACTCAACAGTGCCATTATCCTCTAAATTCCTTTTATTAGAAAGAATATCTTTAAGAAATTTTGCATACTTAGGCATTTGAGCCAAAGCCTCATGAAAAGGAATATTAATGTGAATTTTCTTAAAGATCTCAAAAAAGTTAGAAAATTGAGAATCCAACTTCTCCTTTCTAATGTTATCAGGATATGGAAATTTTCTTAAATCTAAATTAAATGAAAAGGGAGTAGTAGAAGACATACCTTTCTTTGCACTATCCAAATGCTTACTTACCTCTTCCTCATTTGCTTTCTCTTTAGTTACCTCACCAAGACTTATTGGATCTTGTTGAACTTCCAACTTCTCTTTAGGCTTATGATCCTCCAACACCTTTCCACTCCTCAATGTCACCGCCTTCACATGCTCCCTTGGATTTGTCTCAGACGTACTTGGTAATGCACCTTGTGATCTTCCAGCCATTGCATTAGCCAATTGCCCAATCTGCGCTTCCAAGTTCTTGATGGAGGCTTCTTGATTCTGAAATCTTGTCTCATTGGACTTGATTAGTTGAGACATCAAATCCTCCATGGAAGGCTTCTTCACTTGTTGTTGTTGTGGAGCTTAGGGTTGAAATCCTGGTGGTTGTTGTCTTTACACATTTGCATTGCTCCAAGAGAAATTAGGATGATTCCTCCAACCAGGATTGTAAGTGCTGCTATAGGGATCATTCTGCCTGCGAAAATTACTAACAAAATTGACTTGATCAGAAACTTGGTTAGTAGCATGCATATTACCTGCTTGGCACTCATGATTTGGGTGACCTCCACCACAAAAATCACAAGCTATGGTAACAACTGGAGGTGCTTGAATTTGCATTCCTTCAATCTTCTTATTTAACTCCTCCACTTGAGCTGCCAAAGACGTCATAGCATCCACATTATACACCCCAGCTGCTGTCCTTGGTTGAGCTCGTGCATCATGATACAAAAACATGTTAGCTACCATCTCATCAATGAGCTCAAAGGATTCTTCAGGTGTCTTCCTGTTGATTGAACCTCCTGCAGCAGCGTCAATCATGTTCCTAGCATGAACATTAATTCCTTTGTAAAAATTCTGCACTTGCATCCACAAAGGAATTTGGTGATGAGGACACCTCCTCAAAAGATCCTTAAATCTTTCCCATGCCTCATGCAAAGATTCTGTCTCACCCTGCATAAAAGAAGAAATCTCATTTAAAATTTTCATTGTTTTCGAGGGTGGAAAATACTTACCAAGGAATTTCTTTGACAACTCATCCCATGTTCTAATTGAACCAGATGGCAAAGATGTAAGCCATCACTTTGCTTTATCCCTTAAGCTAAAAGGAAAAAGTCTCAACCAAACAGCCTCATCAGGCACTCCATTATATTTAAAAGTGGCACACAACTCAAGAAAATTAGATATGTGCTTATGAGGATCTTCATGATCTAAACCTCCAAATTGATAACCATTCTGAATCATTTGAATAATTTGAGGTTTGATCTCAAAATTATTTGTAGGAATATTTGGCCTTACTATGGAAGGTAAAGCTCCATTCGGCTGTGCCATCACATAGTCTAGCATAGTGCGTTGTGGTCTTTGATTTCCATTACCACCATTATCACCATTGCCATCTTGCACTTCCATAAGATTACCATCAATCGGCGGGTCTGCCATATTAGCTTGTCTAGCTAATCTTTTCCTCAAACGTAAACTTCTTTCAGGCTCCGGATCGAACTCCACTAATGGCCAACCACTAGCTCTGGTCATATACCAACACAAGACCTAAAAGAAACAATCTCAAGCAACAAGTATAAAATTTCAAAGTAATAGACAAATAATAGAAAACTTTCAACCAAATCTATGGTCCCCGGCAACGGCGCCAAAAACTTGATGCGTCCTAGCCAACACTAGCAAGCATACTAGTCAATCAAATAATATAGGACTTGGAGTCCTGATATCGTCTCCCAAAGGACCAAAGTTTAGAGGCCAATTTTAACTAAAATTATCACTATTATTTGAGCAAGCAATTTGAATAAACTTAGCAAAAATAAATTAAAATCGCACTTAGACAACTTTTGAGAAAATTCAATAATTAAAAGGTTAGGATCCACACTCCCCCTTGACTTATTAGGATGCACAAAACAATTAAATCAAGATATCAAATTGAGATTGGTAGGTTCTTTTAAGTTAAGCCAATTTATCCTATTCGGAAATAAATATTCAATTCATCTCCAACTCCTATCAGGACCCTTAGAGCATGAATCGCATAGATTAGAACCTAGTTTAATAATCCTCCTATCAGGAAATAGATTAACCCCACAATCCAATCCAGGCTTCTATCAGAAAATACCTAAATTAGATAGTTATGCCCAAAATTATAAGATCATGAACAAAATAAATCAATTCTCAATCCCTAATCTTCTATCAGAAAACAATCAAGGAAATTAAATCAATCAACTCATTCAAGCATTAAGAAAATACTAACTTTGGCATAAATCTCAAATTGAAGAACACAATAATTATCAAATAGCATCCATCTAAATCAAGGGGTCATGTTTCCCCTAACAAAAAGGACTACTCCATAGAGGAATAAAGAGAAGACAATAAGAAATACATAGTTCCAAAATAAAGATAAAATAAAGAAAAGAAAATCAAACTCTTAGATCCAAGATTGTATTCTTCTTCTCCAAATCCTTAATCCACTAGGAAAACGCTAAAAACCTCTCCAAAAGTTTTTCTTCCTTTTCTTTTCTCCACGTTTTTTTATCACTCCAACCGTCCCCCCTTTTTAATTACTCATGTGGTCCCCCCCTTTTCTCACTTAAAACCCTATTTTTAAGCCTTCCATAATGATATAAAACGTGGCCCATTAAACAGAATTAATAATCTTTAAGCAGTGGGTCCATCCAGCTATTCTCACAGCGCTTCAGAAATCTCACAGGCACGCTGTGAAACTGGCTGCACTCCGAGCTTTTCTTCCAATCACTTCCATCATCTTACTAAGGCCTCTTCTCCACCAAAATACCTACAAAACCACAACTAAAGCTCAAATTAACACAAAGAAACATAAAAACATAAAATTAAAACAAAACACATAATAAATCCTAATAAAACACAGTAAACATATAAGAAAAAGACACTAAAATATATATAAATTAGACATATATCAAGTGGAGGCAAAAATCCCCGCTTACAATGGCAACTCCACTGGGGATAAGAGAAGTTGATTCCATTGGTCTTTATATTATTTTATTCTTTCTTATTATAATATTGTTCATTACATCATTTAGATTGCATTGTGTGTGTGAGTTTGGATGCCCGTGTAACCCATGTTGTGTTATGTAAGAGGTACCATACTTTCACTCAAGGTATGGATATCGAGCATGGCATAACCACTCATAGCCTTGTACCTTTTGGTATATACTTTTTATGGGAGCCTGAAACCTTTCAACCCAACGACTTAAGCTCATGTAATTGACCTAATTATTTTCCTTAGGTTTTTACCCCAAGTGCTTGCTGATTGACTATGATTAATTTATCTTGGTTAAATCATGGCTTATTTGGTTTGTTCTTTTTCTAAAATGACCTACCTATATTTTAAGCTCAAAATAATTTTTTCCTTTAAAATCTAAAAGACCAAAACCTATTTTCAAAAATATCATGATGGGTCAAGAATCTTTTTCCACCTTATGACCCAAAACATCCAAAGCCTAAAGGACTTTCAAATAAAATTATTTTTTCACTTCATCTAAAGCTTACAAATATTCAGGTCAATTATAAAATACCAAAAATCAATTGTGAGCCTAATTTATAGCAAAGAATTATTAATCATTGGCTTGTTTTTGGCATGAATCACTAGATACTTTTTCAAATAAGAAATCTATTTATGATAAATCTCTTAATTTAGTTTTAATTCAATATAGCATAAAAGTTATTTTAATTCAGATTCAATGGATTAAAACCTAATTAATAGGAATTATCATGGATTGACTTCTATATTAAAAAATTCAACTATTGGTTAAATCGACTGAGGGAATTTTTTGAGAAATAAAATATCCCATGTTGGTATTTTGTTGACCATATACCTAGGAAAAAAGACTCACCATTCGTGTATGTAAGTTATAAGGTTGGAAGGGACGACCTAATTATCTTTGTATGTTTGTTATTTGTGCATACATGCATACATGCATACATGCATTGCATAACATATCATTGATCCTTTCTGGCTCACAGACCTGGAGTACAGCAGTTCAAAAGCATACGACAACCCAACCTATGCCAGTAATATAGAATCCAGCAGTGACTCAATTAGCTTCTCACCAAGAGCAATGGATCCTGAACAGATTTAAAGGATGGTGGACAATGCCCTCAATGCCAAGATGGAAGAATTGAATGAGACCCTGGCTGAGACCATGAAGAGCCAACTGGCTGCACTTTTGGGGAACACTACTGAGGCATCTACTAGCACTAAGAAGCCCAAGGACAAAGGGAAGGCTAAGGTCAATGAAGTAGCCTTTGATGATGACAAAGTAGCCATTGATGATGATAATGACCAGCCTCAATACTTTCAAGATCCTCAAGACAAGAAGAAGGAGCCAAAGGTTATTGAAAGATCAGCCGTGGAAAAGACTGAAACTTTAGATGTTGAGAAGTTGATTGCTAATTTGGAAAAGAAATTTGAAAAGAAGCTAAAAACTAAAGAAAAGTCAGAGATCGACAAGTTGTTTGAGCTAGATGAAGAGGTCTCGTACAAGTTCAAGATGCCCTCCTTTTGCAAAGTTTGATGGAACTAGGAACCCTCATCTCCATGTAAAGCAATACATCACTACTATGCAGTCTACCCGAGTTACTAAGGCTTAAACTCTAATGTACTTCATGCTCTCATTGGACCCTATTGTCCAAAATTGGTTTAATACCTTAGAGGATGATACTCAAAAGAGTTGGGATTTACTATACAAGGCCTTCATCTAACAATATGGGTATAATGCTGAATTATAGGTTACTTTGATGGAGGTTGAGTCCATTAGACAAAGACCAAATGAGAACTTTGTTGACTATGTAAAGAGATGGAGGAATAAGGCTACGTTGCTTAAGAAGAGACCCGCTGAATCGGATCAGATTAGGATGATTGTAAGAGGGGTGTTGCCTAGTCTTCATGAAAGGATGTCTCATACACTCATCTAGGATTTCAAAGACCTTTTGCAAGCTGGTTTGCAAATTGGTGAGTGGGAAAGGGAGAAGAAATGCTTTTCGGCAAGAAGGATTGAGAAAGGAGGAAGGAGGCAGTTGATGTTAATGCAACTGGTCAAGGAGGAAGGAGGCAGTTTTTAGAATTGGGGAAGCCACTATTTTGGGTTCTCAATTAGCTATAAAAGAAGGGACTGTTACAACCCTTGACTCCTCATCCCTTACCTAATCCTCTTCCACATAACTTTGATGCTAAGGCATTCTGCCAATTCCATCAAATGGAAGGGCACAAGATGGACAAGTGTTTGAGGTTGAGGCATGAGATCCAAAATTTGATCGATAGTGGGAAGCTGCCCGAGCCCAACAAGCCTAGCACCAAAGATAATCCATGGCAAAAGTTCAATAGGGTACCACCACCCACTACTTTCATGATCGAGGGAGGTTTAAATGAAAGATTTGTGTTATCTTCTTTTCAAAATGTAGATGAAGAGACAAGCAAAGAAGAAGTGGTATTTAGCAAGATTGAAAAAGCTGTGGTTAGTAAAGAAGTAGCAATCTGTGTTGTAAGCGAGTTTTGGGACTCAACTAATAGTGATGATGATTCTGAACCCAAGAAGGAAGAGTGGACCTGGTCCAAGCCCTAAGAAGATGAAGTTATGAACACTCGATCCGGTAAGCCTTATACAAGGCCACCACCAAAAGAAGTAGAAGCTAATAAGGGGAAAGAAGTTGAAGCTGGGAACAAAGAAGATGAATACAATGTTGTTCTTAAGCAATTGAAGAGAACACAAGCTAGTATCAGCATATGGATTTACTAGCTACATCAAAGAAGCATCGAGAAATAATGGCCAAAGCTATGGCTAGCATGCCAATTTCCACTCTATAATGCCAGAAGAGCTGGTTAATTTTGTGAAGATTGAGGGGGGTAATGAAATGTGAGGGAGATCAAAAGAAGAATAATTTGGGAATGGTGTCTTTTTTGGATGCCGATTTGCTAGAAGAAGGAAGAGACCATGTCCGCCAGTTTTTTATAAAAGTTGAAGTCAAAGGGAAGAGAACTCCATGTGTAATGGTCAATGATGGATCCACCATAAATGTCTGCCCACTTCAAATCTTACCGAAGCTTGCTATGTCAACAAGGGATTTAAGCCAAACAGAGGTGACAATTAGGGTTATGATAATACTAAGAGGCATGCTAAGTGAACTTTCAAACTATTGCAAAAGTTGGCCCTATTGAATCTATGGTAGAGTTTGTGGTTCTGGTTATCCCTGCCACTTTCGCACTACTATTGGGAAGACCTTATTTTAATCCTCTTAGTGGATTTTTTTTCTACGCTCCATCAAAAGATCAAGTTCCCAAATAGAGATGAGACAGTGGTCATTGAGGCTGAAGATAATGAAGTGGTAAATTCTTTGAAGATTGAGAGGCCTCTCAATGGTTTCCAAGTAGCTGTAATTTCTGATGATGAAATGGTAGACCCCATGGTCCTAGCTATGATGAAAAATATGAACTACCTACCTGGTGTTGGTCTTGGAAAGGGTAAGATAGGTGTGAAAAAACTTTCAAATTTTAAGACTCAGACTTTCAAGAAAGGGTTAGGATATGAAGAAGCTAACAAAAATGTTCAGCCAAAGAAGAATGAGAAGATGAGCTTCCCACCACTTGAAGAGATTTTTGTCAAAGCTCTAGACATGGGACCGCTCCAAGGGAAGCCCGAGCTAGTCATGTTCATGGAAATATTATTCTCGGGTTTTGAGATTTTTATTGATGTTGCTGAACTGGTTGAACAAATGAAGAAAGAGCTCATCCTGCCATCTAACAAAGGACCTAATCCTGAAGCAAGAAGGAAGTTGTCCTAAAAGCCAAGAAGACTCCAAAGGAAATTGCTACTTTAGTTGAAGAGAAGTTTGAAGATGTCTTGCTTTATGATTTTGAGAACAATGATTTTGATTTTGATTTTAATTTATCTACTTTTTATGAGGATGATGATGTTTTCTTTTCCAAGATGAATGTAATAAAGTCTGATTTTGCTTACTTGTGTGATGCTTTTCCTGATGGTTGCATATGTTCAAATAGTGGTTACATGAGAATTTTTAATATTAACTATATTGATATGCAATCATTAAATTTGGGAACAACCAATAATCCTAAAAATATTAGCATAGCATCCGACCTTACTCCTGATGAGAGAGAGAGAGAGAGATTAGAAAAAATATTTAAAAAATATGAAGAGGTTTTTGCTTGGTCTTATGAGGACATGCCTGGAATAGATCGAGACATAGTCGAGCACCTGATTCCTACTTACACTCACATGAAACCTGTCAAGAAAAACCTTAGATGGTTAAGATTGGAATGGACAGAATTGATTAAAGAAGAAGTCACTAAACAAATATAAGTAAAGTTCCTTGAAGTGATAGATTATCCAGATAGGCTAGCAAACATAGTTCTCATGTCGAAGAAAGATGGAAGAATTATGGTCTGTGTGGACTATAGAGACTTGAACAAGGCTTCCCCTAAAGATGATTTTTCTTTACCCCATATAGATATCCTTATTGATGGTGCAGCTCTAGCATGCTATACTCGTTTGTAGATGGATTTTTTGGATACAACAAAGTGTTTATGGCCCAAGAGGATAAATCCAAAATTGCCTTCATTACTACATAGGGTATATTTTGTTATAGGGTGATGTCGTTTGGGTTAAAGAATGCCGAAGCAACCTACTAAAGGATGGCTACCAATTTGTTTTATAATGTGATGCACACAGATGATATGATGATGAAGTCGGATACAAGGGAGCAGCACTTCCAAAACTTAGAGTTATTCTTTGAGAGAGCAGTAAAGTATAAGCTAAGGTTAAACCTAAAGAAATATGTGTTTGGGGTTACTTCAGGCAAGTTGTTGGGACATGTGATTTGTCCAAATAGCATTGAGATTGACCCAGACAAGGTTAAGGCAATCAGGGATATACCAGCCCCAAAGATGGAGAAAGAATTTTGGGGGTTCATTGTCAGGTTACAGTATGTTAGTAGGTTCATAGCAAAGCTCACCACAATCTACGAACCTATCTTTAAGTTACTTAAAAAGAACCAGCCACTCAAGTGGAATGAAGAGTGTCAAAAGGCTTTTGAGTGTATAAAAAAATATTTGTTGAATCCAGCTATTTTGAAACCACCTAAGCTTAGTAAACATTTATTACTATACTTAGCAGTAGAGGAAGAGTCAATAGTAGCTATCCTAGCCCAAGCAGATGAATTAGGGATTAAGCATGCAATCTACTATTTGAGTAGAAAGCTCCTACCTTATGAAATTAACTATAGTATTATTGAAAAGACATTTATAGCTGTGGTTTTATCTTCTAAGAAGTCGCAACATTACTTTCAGCCTTATAGTGTGCAAGCAATTTCCATGTTGTATGCAGTGAAGTATTTAACGGAGACACCCTCGTTGATTGGGAAGTATGGCCGATGGTTGATAATTTTGGAAGAATTTGAGATTGAGTATGTAACTAGGAAAACAATCAAAGTTAGAGTAATAGCAAAATTCTTGGCCCAACAACCATTGCTAAATAGTGAAGAAGTATTCATAGAATTTCCTAATGAGCATTTAGAAGCCATAAAAGTACAAGGATGGAATATGTATTTTGATGGAGCAGCGAATAGAAAAGAAGCAGGTTTGGGAGTCATACTAGAATCACCTAAAGGAGAGATTATCCCTATAGCTAAGAAGTTGAAGTTTAGGGCAACTAATAATATGGTGGAGTATGAAGCATGTATTTTTGGTTTGGAAACCCTAATGATTATGAAGGTGGATAAGGTGCAAGTCTTTGGTGATTCTTTGTTAGTGGTATCCCAAGTATATGGAGAGTGGGAGTTAAAAGAAGAGAAGTTAAAATCATACCACCATTATTTTACCATGATCAAGAAGAATTTTAAAGAGTGCAGATTTATACACCTACAAAGAGAATAAAACCAAATGGCCGATGCCCTAGCCATATTGGCTTCGATATGGGAACATCCTGTAAACTTGTTTCGTAAGCCTTTGGTTTTAACCAGTTCATCAACTACTTGCTACGAATATGAAACAATCATGGAAACTGATACAGACCATGATGTGTGGTATGATACCATAAGACGAATTTTAGAGAATAAAGAATACCCGTTAGGGGAAACAAGGGAAGAGAGAAGAGCCATAAGGTGGTGTTCTTTACAATACATCACCTTTCATGGTGAGTTGTATCGAAGATGGCCTAACGGGGTGCACTTAAGATGCTTGAGGAAGCTTGAAGTTGAGCAGATCATGTTAGAAATACATAGGGGAAGTTGTGGTCCACACATGAATGGGTTAGCTATAGTTAAAAGATAATTCGACAAGGTTACTACTTATTGACCATGGAGAGAGATTGTACTGAGTTTGTGAGGAAGTTCCAGCAATGTCGGATGTATGGTAATTTGAATCAAATGCCTCCTAAAGAATTACATTCTATGTCTTCACCTTGGCCCTTTGCAAATTAGGGGATTGACATTATAGGAGAGATACATTTGACAACTTTAAACAATCACCGTTTTATTATAGTAGCAGTGGATTATTTTTCAAAATAGGTTAAAGCCAAATCTTTCAACAAGCTGGGGGCAAGGCAAATGGCTAGGTTTATTAAAAAGAATTTCATCTGCAGATACGGGGTCTCACACAGTGTGATATCGGATAATGGGATACAGTTTCAAAGAGCAGTTATGGACTTATTCTTGAGGTACCAAATCCATCATCATCGATCCTTCCCTTATAGACTAAAGGCTAATGGTACAGTAGAAGCAACAAACAAAACAATTAAGTAGATTCTATCCAAGATGACCAAGACTTACAGGAATTGGTCAGAGATGCTTCCTTTAGCTTTATGAGGATATAAAACAAGTGTACAAACCCTGACTGGAATGACACTGTTTTCCTTGGTTTATGGGATGGAAGTAGTGTTGCCAATTGAGATTGAGATCAAATCATTGAGGGTGGTCTTGGAATCTAAATTGCCTAAGATGGAAAGGGTAGTGAGTAGATACACAAAGTTAGCTTTATTAAAAGCTAGAAGGTTAAATGCATTGTATCATCATCAGCTGTATCAAAGAAAGATAGCTCGGGCCTATAATAAAAGGGTTAAAATTAGGAAGTTTAAAGTTGGCAAGTTAGTGTTGAAGCAGTGTAAGCCCAATGTCTCTAATCCAAGAGAAAAATTTAGACCTAATTGAGAAGGACCGTATGTTATGAAGCAAGTCATGAACAAGAGTGCAGTCAAGCTATCAGACATGGACGGGAACGAGTTTAGTGAGCCAGTGAATATTGATAGGTTGAAGAGGTTTTATGTATAAAAAAAGCTCGCTAGGTTGAAAATCCAAAAAGGGCAGCCTAGGCAAAAGTTAGAACAGTCCGCTAGTTTTAAAAACCCGAAAGGGCAGAATAGGCAACAATTAGAGTTAAATGAGAGAAAATTATCAATTAGAAAACCCGAAAGGGCTAGTTGGCGACATGAATAATCTTATGTACGCTGGCTTTATGTTTGGTTGTTCCCCAATTTAATAAAATAGAGTTAATATTAAAATTCTCCTATGTGCACTATTTTAAAGTAACCTAGATAAAATAAATAACACAATAGCGAAAGATGATGACAAATTATAAAAGGAAAGAAAACATCTTTTATTATTATTATTATCCATCCTAACATTACTTTTTCTAATGAATTAACAAATGTAAAATCTATGGCAGATGATAAGTATAGCGTGCGGGCTAACTTTGCTTCAGTCGATTAAAAAAAGCTTCAGTCAGACGAGGCATGTCAAAATTTGGAGTAAACTCAGAACCTCGAGGCTCGGCTCTGTACTGGCGGTCAAGACGATGAGGATTATAAAAAGTATCTCGACAAAGAGCAGCAAGAGGCACATACATCAGATATGTCCGAACGGTGACATGAGTGATCTTCCACCAAGGTACCAACCAACGAATGTTAGTCGCAGATCGTGAGAGGATCCAGTTAATCTAGTCAGCATATGAAGAAGCGGGACAGAGTAGTTTCCTTGAAGAATGATGTCATGGCAGATATCTAGAAAAATCCATGGATGGGGTGTCAAGTAAGCAGAGACGCTCCTGTAGCCAAATCTTTAAAAATAAGCAAGAATTAAAAATTAGAACCAATAAAAAAGATAAAAAGAGAGAGAGAGGGGCCCAATAGGTTAAAAACCAGTAAGGGCAGCCAAAGCAAAAATTAGGGCGGTCCGCTAGTTTCAAAATCCCACAAGGGAAGTATAGTCAAAAATTAGAACAAAAAAAAAGGTTCACTAAGCTGAAAACCCACAAGGGCGGCTTAGGCAAAAATTAGGACAACTCACTAGTTTTGAAAACCTACAAGGGCAAACTAGGCAAATATTAGAGCAATAAAAACAAGAGGCCTAAATTAAAAACCAGAAGGGGCGATTTAGGTAATTGCCTAAAGCAGCAGCAGACTCTCGACCAATCTCTTGGAAGATTTTGAATTGAATTGGTCCAATCCAACTAGAATCTCAGCAAAGATCATGGGTATCAGTGACAAGTCTCCTTCCATTTGGTCCACAATATCTAAAACTCATGGATTAATGTCGCCATTAGGAGAAATAAGCAAGAATTGGCTTAGCAAACATAGACAAAAGCATGCGTCCCCATGCCTTAGTCGGAGCCAAATGGGAGGTGCAAAAATCAATCAAGGGACCAAGCAGGATTTTCTCACCTCTAGTCAATTAAAGGACTTTAGGTTTTGAAAGTTGAAATAACATCTACATCTTTTGTTGAGTTTTGAAAGTCAGTGTGGGTAACGTCATTGGTTGATTACTTGGATATCCGAGAATAGCTTTAAATTCTTCAATCATAGGACATATCTGAAAATTGTTTATCTTGAAAGTCCTAGTTTTCACATCCCAAAAAGAGGCCATGGCATGTAAGAATGGTTGGTTTAATTTGACATTTTGAAAATACATCAATACATTAAGTTGAGACCATGATATTTGTTCCTAATGTGTCTTGATACTTTTAAATAAATTCTTGATCTTTTTCAAATATATTCAGTCATCATGAGAATGTGAGAATTGTTATTAACTTGGTAAAGAAGAATTGAAAATGGCATATGTGAATTAAATATCTAAGCTTGAGCGGGATGAGATTGGAGCCTTACTGCTTTGGATATAGAAGAAAAGAAGGTGATTTAATGATTTATATATAGTCAAAGTTAGACTGCTTAAGGTAAAGAAAGTCCATGTCGAATTCGGTGAAGAATCTTAATCCATGTTCAAATAGGTTTGTGAGTCCTGAGTTCGCTGCGAAGTGGGAAATTTTTAAAACCTAATCCGAGAGAGTTTTGGTTTTTCTTAAAGTTTAATCCATAACTTAATCCATGTCGAATTCGTTTTCAATGAATTCGACATGGTATTCTGTATATACATATATATGTAAAAAAAATTGACAATACATCATTATTTTTATGTATGTACAATAATTTTATTACAATTCTCAGTAAGTTATAAACTATATCACTGAGAAGGAGAAGGCAACCTGTAATTAAATAAAGCACTCAAAAAGTCATCGCCAGTTAGAGGTGGAGGCACATCATCAGTCCAATTTCCTCCTGAGAAAGAAGTGCCCGAATCACGGTTATCTTGAGAATCAATCCTATCATAATCAAAGCCCGAGATGGGAGGTGGCATGTCATGATCATCCATCCGGGGCCTCCTTTGTAAAGATACACCATGATCTCTATAGCCTTAAAATCTAAAGTCCTGAAAGTTCCTTTCAAGATGATCCGCACGCCAACGACTAGCAGCCAATTCCTCCCGCAACTTTTGATTTTTCTCCTCAAGTATTCACTGTGAGCTAGAAAAGGGAAAAATTAGGTTCATACATTTTCAAGCATACATTTAGCATATGTAAATATGAAATGGGAAATACAAACCAGATAGCTTAGATCGAAGCCCTAAAACTCGGAAGATGGATCGACATAAGGCGTTACGGGCAGCATATCGGGCTGCAGTGTATCTATATGAGATAGACCAGCCACATCATAACTAGAACCACCATATTGCTCCATCGCTTGCAAAAATTCAAGTTAAATGAATACAGTGACATGGAAGGTTTAATTATGACATGCTATATTATATAAACCTAAGAGGAGACAACTGTGGTATCATCATGGGCAACATTCCTTGTACTATCTTCCTCCTCATCCTCTTCATCCCCGCTACCTTCCTTGCCATCCTCCTCCTCCTCCTCATTTTCCTCATCACCTTCTTCTTCCATGTTATCACCCTCTTCTTGTTCTTCTTGTTCTTCTTCTTCTTCTTCTTAAAAATCTTCAAACCCATTAGGGGAAACCTCAAAGTGCAACAATTGGTCCCGTATGAACTCATTATATGACAAGTCTAGTTGGAGCAATAATGCATCAACACATATCAATTTTGGGTACATCTCCAAATATTCTTGGGTATAGATATGCAAGTCAATACAAATGTCAAATAATTGGCTGGTACCCACCTCTGATTAGGGCAGGCAATAATTCGGCGAGAGTTCTTTAGGGGTAATGCATTATTCATGCCAATGGTCCAGCTCGCCCTCTCCTTAGCTCTCCACCAAGTTATGTTTACCTAAAAGACAATGACATAGGTAAGTTATTTTCCTTATTAAATTCAATAATAATACTAATTCTATCTTTTTACCTGATCCCAGGTCAGGCTGCTTAGCTGGTAACGCTAAGAGTGCACATGATGACTACCAGACACTTTTTTGCAACCAGACAACCAACGACCTAATCTCAGGTACCCCATCAACCTTTTCGAAACACTAGGTGCCCTCACTAGATTATGTTCATATGCCCACACCTGTCATAAAAAAATTAAAAAAAATCAAGCTGGCTTATATGCATCATTTGACTAAATTAAGATTTAGATTCATACCTCGGTGACGACCATAAAACCTGTAAACGATCTTTTATTCTTACTAATTTTGTCAAAGCCGTGATAGAGGCAGGCAAGGTCCACCTCTCCCCAAGCGTAATATGGCAAGAGATCAAAATAAAATAAAGCATGCAGGACTGACAGATGGATCAACACCTCAATACTGCATAAAATTGTCATGGCTAACAAATACAACAAAAATCCATGGGTGTACCTTTTTGCTCGTGTGCCTTGTATAGGTCGAGTCTAACTCATCCAGTATTCTTGGATATGTTTATATTTTATCTTGCATGCACCCTTATTCTTGGGCCTCAAACCGTTTAATCAACGAATTTCATCCAAAGTCAATATGTCATTGGTCAAAGGGATGGGAATTCTATCACACTTTAAACCCGTTATTACGGTAAAGTCCACCGGACCAATGGTCATCTATCTAATGGGCAAATGAAAGGTATGGGTGGTGTCCATCCACCACTCAGCAAGCGCCTGAATCATGCTTCTATCAATTTGGGATCCTTTGGTCGGTATTTGCAATACAAATTCTTCAAAGTCACATTCATGGATCATTCTTGGAACAGTCGGTGGCATTCGGTCATACCATTGACGCACCTTATGGACATTTCCACAACCATGGATCACATAGTCATCATACTACAACAATAAAGATAAGTTAAGCCAGGTAAGTATATTCACACTACTAATAATTTTAAATGATAGGTGTAATAGGAAAAATATAAAAATATATAATTATTTTTAATACCCTGCTAATTTTTGGTAATTTCTTTTTTATATATATTAAAAAAAAGTTTTCTTTTTGCACCATGAATAATATTTTATCTATCTTACTTTATTTTATATTCATACATTAACTCCTTTTATTTTCTTTTTTCTAATTTCGTTAAGTATGTATATAATAGATTTTCTTTTGTTCAAATAAATATTCTTTTTATTTTTTTATGGTTTCCATACTTTCTTGTTACTGTTTGTAATAAATTTATTTATTTTTTTTAATAAGTTACTTATTTTTACTACTATAATAAAATTATAAAATAATATATAATGAATTTTTTACAGGAAAATAGCAAAATAAAATACATAAAAATAATAAAAAAATTAAAATACATGTGTTTTCTCTCGAGAACTTCGGTGAAGGTCCATTCCGGCTAAAATAGGAACTCGATCTAACCCACTATTGCTGAGGTAAGCTCACAATTCCAGATCCATACGAGGTCCAATCCTCGGCGCATGTTGATTTGCCGCCATAATTTCTATATGTTGAAAGTTAACAATCTTATAATACTAAAGAAATTGAATTTGTTGGAACTTACAATCCTGCTTAAAGTTTCAAGTTTTTGTAAATGTAAATTTGCTTGTAATTTGAAGTGCATACTCTGATGATGAATTGTTCAACATTTATAGTGAGTGAAAAAATTTACACGATCAATAATTCATTCACATGGCTAAGTCAGAAAGGGTACATGCATATTTGAAAATGCATAATAAAATAAAATGAGTTGCATTATTAAATCAATAATTCATATTTCAATTTTGTTAATAATAATTTCATTTCAGTTGCACACAGCACACGAGCACACAGTAAATAGATACTTATTATGGGTTTATAATTTTTTGCATGTCTAAAAAATATTTTTTCTACTCATTAAATATTTTTTCATGCAGGGGGCAAGAGTATATAGGTACCTATATGTAGTAAAAAATAGCTAAATTTGTTGCAAAATACTTTACTAACTACAATTAATTTTTTGCAGGTGTTTCGGATACAGAACCCAACTAACCTCGGGTCCAAAACCCAAATTATTTTTCAGGTCCATAACCCAACCAACCTCGGGTCCATAACCCAAATTATTTTTAGTCCAGAACTCACCTCGAGTCCAGAATCTAAATTATTTTTTGAGTCCAAAACTCACCTCAAGTCCAGAACCTAAATTATTTTTTAGTCTAGAACTCACCTCGGGTCTAGAACCCAAATTATTTTTTAGTCTAGAACTCACCCCGGGTCCAAATCTTAAATTATTTTTTAGTCCATAACTCACCTTGGGTCTAGAACCTAAATCATTTTTAAGTCCAGAACTCACTTTGGGTCTAGAACCCAAACCAATCTAGGTCTAGAACCCAAATCAACTCCAATCTCGAGTCCAGAATCACCCTTATCCAAAATTGATTCAAAGTAATATTGCTTTTCACTCTCTAAATAAATTCATGATCGTTCAAGGGGGGGGGGGGGGGGGGGGCAAACTGTAAACCCTTAATTTTAACTCTAGCCAGTCCGATGCTAATTAATGAGGCCTAAACCAATCTATTCTTAATAAGTCTAAACCGATTCCAAACTTTTGATTGAATTGATATATTTCAATAGGGGCCTAAAATAAGTTAAATAAACCTTTAAAACCCTAAATGGGTTCAATTTAAAGGTTTGGTTGGTTTTCTATTTGATACAGGTGCACTAAACCCTAAACGGGTCCGATTTGAAGGTTTGGTTGATTGTTTATTTGATTTGGGTAGACTTCAATTGGTATGGGTGTCCCCATGTCGAATTGGGACTCCTAATTCGACATGGGGAGCCCCAATTTGATATGGGGCAGCCTATATCAAATTAGGGCTCCCCCAATTCAATATGGGGTTGTTTCCACATTTCGATATGGGGGCAGCCCCATATCGAAATGTGGCTCTCCCACTTTAATATGGGGCAATTTTTGGGTACTCCATATCGAATTTGGATTTCTAATTCGATACTTTGATTCCACATCAGATTAGGGTCACTTTAATTCGATATGGTCACAGTTTGCCTCGAATGGAAGTGGTTTTATTCCGACATGGTGACATTTTATGGAAAATTAGAAAATCACTAATTCGATATGTGTTAGAGTTCCATTTTTAAAATGGGAAGCTTTCATGGTGTTTAACCTATTGCACCCTTATATAAATGCAGGGATTAGCAACCTTCAAGGGGGACTTTTGAACGGGAGCAACCATTAGCAATAGAAAACAAAAAAAAAAAACCTAGCAACAATTATCGGGAAAGGAAAATAATAAACAAAGAAGCATGAAAGACACAGAACCATACAAAGGTAGTGACATACTGTCTTGGTCTTGCTCAGCCAGAATTTTAGATTGTTGCAAGCAGAGGTTTGATAACCATTCAATTGTGGTGGAGCTAACAAACGACGGTACACTTTAAATTAATTCAATATAAGATGCTTTGATGATTTAAATATTGAATATGTTTATTCTTTGTAGAAACTTGTTCCAGTAGGATATATCCATTAGTTTTGACTCATATCAATTTATTTGAAGCACGATAGTGGATGTTGGTTTTATAATTCATAGTAGGTCATATATTTAAATTTGCTTCATCCAGTAGCCATCCATATAAGAGCATGTATTATGCATATATTTATTATAAGTCAATATTCCAGTAGCCCAAAATTTATAAATATAATCACAGTTCCAACATCAAAAAATCTAATTCTATTTTAATAAACCCTAAACCCTAGTAATGTTTTCATAAAAATTCCAAACCCTAATTTACTTAAACCTTAAAAAAATTATAAAACCCTAGCATACATAATCTTAATATCCAAACCCTAAATCCTAATTTATCCTTTGTTTAATTTTCTCCAGTAGCTAAATCTTATTTTAATTCGTATAATAGCCCAATCCTTTTCAATATATATATATATATATATATATATATATAATATTAGTTTTCTAAACCAAAACCCTATTTTCTAAATCTAAACCCTAAAAACCTATTTTTAAATCTAAACACTCAAAACCCTAATTTTATTCAAGAAACCCTAATTGAGATGTAAACCTTACATATATATATATATATATATCTATTGCTTTACTTAAGTTTGGATGTGTGCTTATTATATGTCTTGATGGATGATTTTTTTTATTTGATTTTATAATGAATGCTTAAATATTTGCTTATTGATTTGTTTGATTAATTACTTAAAGGAATTGTAAGAGGTATGTTTGCACATTGTGGGTACCTCATTTATTAAGCTTCATGTAATTTAATTTATTTTAAGTTTTGGATCAATGTAAAGGATACGTTTTCACTATTTAGTGGGTATCTTATTTTGTTTGTTTTCTTTTGGACGTTGGACAAAGGGCATGTTTCCATCCATGGATAGGAGCCTATCTATTTATTTTGTTTAAACTTGTTGTGATTTTAATAAAGCATTTATTTATTTTTATAATTGCATATGGTATGGATGATGCAATAATAAGTTAATAATTTAATAATATTTAGACCTGAAAAGAAGGCCGGTTCCAATGACCCAGCGCTGTGAGGGTGTTGGGTCATTCTCACCTTCCCCACGCATACCCAGCTTTCCAAACCCAATAGGGGGTTGAGGATTCCTTATGAATTGAGTCATCCACCCCTTTCTTTTTCCCGGTCCATCTAGGTGGCGACTTTATTTTCTTCGAATTTAGGCCCATGTTCTCTAAGGTCCTGAGTCTAACAGTGCCAAAGCCGTAAGAACCATTCTACATGGGAGTGGGGGCAAAAATCCCCGCTCACACTTATGCAAGCTGGTTTGCAAATTGAAGAATGGGAAAGGGAGAAGAACCACTTTTTGACAAGGAGGAATGAGAAATGGAACTACTAATCTAGAAATCACAATACACAAAAGGCAGTTGATGTTAGCGCAACTGGTCAAGGAGGAAGTAGGCAGTTTTCATAATTGGGGAAGCCATAGTCTTAGGTTCTCAATAAGCTACAAAAGAAGGGATTGTTACAACCCATGACTCCTCGCCCTTTGCCTAATCCTCTTCCACCTAACTTTAATGCTAAGGCATTCTGCCAATTCCATCAAATGTAAGAGCGTGAGACGGATAAATGTTTGAGGTTGAGGTATGAGATTTAGAGTTTGATTGATAGTGGAAAAATGCCCGAACCCAACAAACCTAGCATCAATGACAATTCATTGCCAAGATTCAACAGAGTACCACCACCGGTAACTTTTATAATTGGAGGAGGTTTGCATAATAGTTTTGTCATGTCTTGTTTGCAAGATGTAGAGGCAACTAAAGAAGAAGTGGTACAAAGTTAGATGGAGTGAGTTATGGTTGAAAAGGAAGTGGTCATTTGTGTTGTGAGCGAGTTTTGGGACTCAACTGATAGTCAAATAAGGAGTGATGATGATGATGATTCTGAGTCATATAAGGAGGAGTGGACTTGGTCTGAGCCTGAAGAGGATGAGGTAATGAACACAGGCTCTGATAAGCCTAATGAAAGGCCACCACCATAGGAAGTAGAAGCTAACAGGGAAAGGAAGTTGAAAAAGAAGCAAATGAAGATGAAGATGACACAGTCCTTAAGCAATTAAAAAGGACCCAAGCAAGTGTTAGTATTTGGGATCTATTGGCCACATCCAAGAAGCACCATGAAACTATGGCCAAAGCTTTGGCTAGTATGCCAATTTCCACTTCTATAACACCAGATGAGCTGGTTAATTTCATAAAGGATGAAGATATTCAAAAGAAGAACAAGGTTGATGTAGGGATGGTATGATTTTTAGATGTAGATTTACTAAAATAGGGGAGAGATCACATCCACTTTCTCTTTATCGAGGTAAAGGTCAAAGGGAAAAGGACTTCATATGTGATGGTTGATAATGGGTCTGCCATAAATGTCTACCCACCTAAGATCTTGCCAAAACTTGCTATGTGAATAAGGGATTTGAGCCCAACCGAAGTGATTATTAAGGCATATGATATTACTAAGAGGCATGCTGAGGGAACTTTCAAAGCTATTGTGGTTTTGGATATCTCTATCACTTTTGCACTACTATTGGGATGAACCTGGTTTCACCCTCTTGGTGGAGTTCCTTCTGCGCTCCATCAAAAGATCAAGTTCCCAAATGGGGATGAGACAGTGGTCATCGAGGCCGAGGATAATGAAGTGGTGAATGCTTTGATGATTGAGAGATCTCTCAATGGTTTTCCAAGTAGCTATAATTTCTAATGATGAAGTAGTAGACCCCAAGGTCCTAACTATGATGAAGAAAATGAATTATCTACCCAATACTGGCCTTAGAAAGGGGAAAGCATGTGTAACATAGCTTCCAGATTTCAAGACTCTAACTTCCAAGAAAGGGTTGGGGTATGACGAAGCAAATGGAGGTGTTCTACTGAAAAAGAATGAGAAGATGAATTTTCCTCTAATTGAAGAAATATTTGTCAAAGCACTAGAATTGGGACCACTCCAAGGAAAGCCAAAACTGATCATGTTTATGGGAGAGATGATCCCCGGATTTGAGATCTTTATTGATGTTGCTGAATTAGTGGAACATGAAGAGAAAAAGCTTGACCTGCCAACTAAAAAAGAGCCTAACTTGGAAGAGAAGAAAGACAGAAGACTTTGGAGGAAATTGCTACTCTCATCGAAGAACAGTTTGAAGACCTTTTAGTTTATGATGATGAGAACATTGATGTTGATTCCGATTTTGATTTTAATTTGTTTGCTCCGTATGAGAATGATGATGTTTTCTTTTCCAAAATGAATGCAATAAAGTCTGATTTTGCTTATTTGTGTGATGTTTTTCTTATTGATTGCATACATTCAAATAGTGGTTACTTGAGCATCTTTAATATTAACTCTATTGATACACAATCATTAAATTTGGGAATAACCAAAAATCGTAAAAACATTAGCATAACATCTGACCTTACTCCTGGTGAATTAGAGAGATTAGAAAAAATATTTAAAAAATATGAAGAGGTCTTTGCTTGGTCTTATGAGGATATGCTTAGAATTGATCGAGATATAGCCGAACACCTAATTCCCACCTACACCCACATTAAACATGTCAAACAAAAGCTTAGATGGTTAAGGCTAAAATGTGCACAATTGATCAAAAAAGAAGTCACTATATAAATACAAGTAAAGTTCCTTGAAGTGATAGATTATCCAGATTGGCTAACCAATATAGTTCCTATGCCAAAGAAAGATGAAAGAATTAGGATCTATGTGGACTATAGAGACTTGAACAAGGCTTCCCCTAAGGATGACTTTCCTTTACCCCATATAGATGTCCTTATTGATAGTGCTGCCTCTAGCGTGCTACAATTATTCATAATTTTTCGGATATAATCAAGTGTTAATGGCCCAAGAGGATAAAGCTAAAACTGCCTTCATTACTACATAGGGTATATTTTGTTATAGGGTAATGCCTTTTGGATTAAAAAATGTTGGAGCAACCTACCAAAGGATGGCCACCACCTTGTTTCATGACATGATGCATAAGGAAGTTGAGGATTATGTTGATGACATGATGGTAAAGCTAGATACAAGAGAATAGCATTTTCATAACCTAGAGAAATTCTTTGAGAGAGCAGTAAAGTATAATCTCATGTTGAATCCAAAGAAGTGTGTGTTTAGAGTTTAGAGTTACTTCAGGTAAAATGTTGGGGCACATGATTGGCCTAAATGGTATTGAGATTGACCCTGACAAGCTTAAGGCAATCAGGGATATGCCAGCCCCTAAGATAGAAAAGGAAGTTTGGTGGTTCATCGGACAATTACAGTACATTAGCAGGTTCATAGTAAAGCTTACCATGATCTATGAACCTATCTTCAAATTGCTTAAAAAGAACCAGCCAGTCAAGTAGAATGAAGAGTGTCAAAAGGCCTTTGAGTGTATAAAAGAGTATCTACTAAATCCACCTATCTTGAAGCCATCTAAACCCAGTAAAACTTTATTACTATACTTGGCAGTAGAAGAAGAGTCAATAGGAGCTCTGCTAGCCTATGAAGATGAATCAGGGGTTGAGCATGCAATCTATTATTTGAGTAAAAAGCTCCTATCTTATGAGTTTAAGTATAGTATCATTGAAAAGACCTGTATAGCTGTGGTTTGGTCTTCTAAGAAGTTGCGTCATTACTTTCAGCCTTATAGTATGCAAGTAATTTTCAGGTTGGATCCAGTGAAATATTTAAGAAAGACACCATCTTTGATTGGGAAGTATGGTCGATGGTTGATAATTTTAGAGGAATTTGAGATTTAAAATGTAACTAGAAAAACAATCAAAGGTAGAGCAGTCACAGAATTCCTGGTCCAACAACCATTGCCGGACAGTGAGGAAGTAGTCTTTGAATTTCCCGATGAACATTTAGAGGCCATAAAAGTACAAGGATGGAAGATTTACTTTGATAGAGTAGTAAATAGAAAGGTTTGGGAGTAATACTAGAATCAACTGAAAGAGAGCTCATTCCTCTAGCTAAGAAGTTAAAGTTCAGGGCAACCAATAATATGGTGGGGTATAAAATGTGTATCTTTGGTTTGGAAACCCTGATGATTATAAAGGTGGATAAGGTGCAAGTCTTTAGTGATTCATTGTTAGTGGTATCCCAAGTGAATGGAGAATGGGAATTGAAGGAAGAAAAGTTAAAACCATACCACAATTATTTAACCATGATGAAGAAGAATTTCAAGGAGTGCAGATTTATACACTTACCAAGAGAAGAAAACCAAATGGCTGAAGCCCTAGCCACATTGGCTTCGGTGTTGGAAAATCCTGTCAACTTATTTCTTAAGCTTCTAGTTTTGGCCAGTTCATTAACTCCTTCCTATGAATATGAAACAATCATGCAAACTGATATAGACCATGATGTGTGTTATGACACCATAAGATGATTCTTAGAGAATAAAGAATACCCGCTGGGGGCAACGAGGGAAGAGAGAAGAACCATAAGGCGATGGTCCTTATAGTACATCACCTTTCATGGAGAATTGTATCAAAGATGGCATCATGGGGTGCACTTGAGATGCTTAAGGAAGTCTGAAGTTGAGCAAATCATGTAAGAAATACATGTGAAAAGTTGTGGCCCACACATGAATAGGTTAGCTTTGGTTAAGAAGATAATTCAACAATGTTACTACTGGTTGACCATGGAGAGAGATTTTATTGAGTTTGTAAAGAAGTGCTAGCAATGTTAGATGTATGGTAATTTGAATCACATGCCTTCTAAAGAATTGCATTCCATGTCTTCACCCTAGCCTTTTACAACTTGGGGGATTGATATTATAAGATAGATCCATCCCACGGCTTCAAACGGTCACCGTTTCATTGTAGTAGCAATGCATTATTTTTCAAAATGGGTTGAAGCTGAATCTTTCAAAAAGCTGAGGGCAAGGTAAATAGCTAGGTTTATTGAAAAGAATATCATCTGTAGATATGAGGTCCCACACAGTGTGATATCGGACAATGAGGTACAGTTTTAAAGAGCAGTTAGGAACTTATTCTCTAAGTACCAAATCTATCATCACTAATCCTCCCCTTATAGACCAAAGGCTAATGGTGTAGTGGAAGCAATAAACAAGACACTTAAGTAGATTATGTCCAAGGTGACCAAGACGTACATGGATTGATCAGAGATGCTTCCTTTTTCTTTAGAGGATATAAAACAAGCGTGTGAACCCCGACTGGAATGACACCATTTTCTTTGATTTATGGTATGGATGCAGTGTTGCCAATTGATATTGAGATCAAATTGTTAAAGGTGGTCCTAGAAGCTAAATTGCCTAAGATGAAATGGGTAGTGAGTAGATACACACATTTAGCTTTTATAGAAGAGAGAAGGTTAAAAGCTCTATATCATCATCAACTGTATCAAAGAAAGATAGCTTGGGCCTACAATAGAAGGGCTAAGATCAAGAAGTTTAAAGTCGGCTACTTAGTGTTGAAGCAGTGTAAGCCTAATGTCCCTAATCCAAGAGGAAAGTTTAGATCCAGTTGGGAAGGACCATATGTTGTAAAGCAAGTCATGAACAAAGGTGCAGTCAAGATATCAGACATGGATGGGAATGAGTTTAGTGACCCAGTAAACATTGACAGGTTGAAGAGGTTTTATGAATAAAAAAAGAAGAAGTTTGCTAGGTTGAAACCAAAGAGGGCAGCCTAGGAAAAAGTTAGAGCAGTCCGCTAGTTTTGAAATTCCGAAAGGGCGAGCTAGGCAACAATTAGGGCTAAATGAGAGAAAATGGTCAATCAAAAAACCCGAAAGGGCTAGTTGGCTACAGGAGTGATCTTGTGTATGCTGGCTTTATGTTTGGTTGTTCCCCAATTTAATAAAATAGAATTAATATTAAAATTATTCTATGTGCACTATTTCAAAGTAATTTGACCATTAGATGAAATAAATAACACAATAGCGAAAGGTGATGAAAAATTATAAAAGGAAAGAAAACATCTTTTATTATTATTTTATTATTATTTATCCTAATATTATTTTTTCTAAAGAATTGAAAAATATAAAATCTATGGTAGATGATAAGTGTAGCATGTAGGCCAACTTTGCTTCATTCGATCCAGGAAAGCTTCAGTCAGACGAGGCATGTCCAAATCAAGAGTAAACTCAAAACCTCGAGGCTCAGCTCCATACTGGCAGTCAAGAAGATGAGGATCATAACAAGTACCTCGACAGAGAGCAGTAAGAGGAACATATATTAGATACATTCAAATGGTGACATGAGTGATCTTCCACTAAGGTACCAACCAACAGATATTAATCGTAGCTCGTGAATAGATCCAGCCAATCCAGTCGGCATATGAAGAAGTAGGATGGAGTAGTTTCCTGGCAAAATGATGTCATGGCAGATATCTGGCAAAATCTATAGATGGAGTGTTGAGTAAGTAGAGTCACTCCTATAGCAAAATCTGTAAACACAAGAAAGCATTAAAAAAGAAAAAAAAAAGAGGCTTGTTAGGTTAAAAACCTGTAAGAGCGGCCTAAGAAAAAATTAGGGAGGTTCGCTAGTTTTGAAAACCCGCAAGGGCGGTCTAGGTAAAAATTAGAACCAATAAATTTTAAAAAAAAGGATCCACTAAGTTGAAAACCCGCAAGGGCGGCTTTGGCAAATATTAGAATAGCTCGCTAGTTTCGAAAACCCACAAGTGCAGACTAGGAAAAAATTAGAGGAATAAAAATAAAAGGTCAAAATTGAAAACCCGAAGGGATGATTTAGGTAAGTACCTGTAGCAGCAGTGGACTTCTGGCCAATCTCCAAAAAAGATTCTATATTGAATTGGTCCAATCCGATTAGGGTTTCAGCCAAGATCACGATTACCGGTGACAATCTTCCTTTTATTTGGTCCACGATATCCAGTATTTATGGATCAATGTCGCCATTAGGAGAAACAAGTAAGAATTGACCAAGAAAGCAAAGACAAAATATACGCCCCCCAAGTTTTGGTGGGAGCTAAATGATAAGTGCAAAAGTCAATTAAAGAACCAAGTAGAATTTTCTCACTTCTCGCCAATTGCAAAACTTAGGGCTTGGAAAGTTAAAATAATATCTGCATCTTTTGATGAGTTTTGGAAATCAATATGGGCAATGCCATTGGTTGATTGCTTGGATATCTAAGGATGGCGTCAAATTCTTCTATCATAGGACATATCTCAAAGTTATTTATCTTGAAAGTCCTAGTTTTCACATCCCAAAAGAAAGTCATGGCATGTAAAAAGGAATGGTCTAACTTGACATTTTGGAAGTACTCTAAGTTATAGAGTTGAGACCATGATATTTGTTCCCAATGTGTAGACTTTATGGTCATAAATAAATTCTTTATCTTTTTCAAATTGGCTTCGGTCATTATGTAGGAGTTCTTAAAGAATTGGAATTGTTGTGGCTTTGTAAAAGGAAATACAAAAGTTAAAAAACAAAAACCTTGGTTTTAATTTGAGGATGTTCCAAAAAGATTTGGTGTTATGAATGTGGAAGAAGAGAAGGTAATTCATTGATTATATAGTCACTGGCCGAAGTCCAAATAGCTTAAGGATACATAAATCCATGTCAAATCAGGTTTAGACTTGAAAGCAATAAATTCGTTATGAAATTGGGAGTTTTTAAACCTAATCCACGTGGGTATTGGTTCCTTAATTTAATCCATATCGAATTCATTTTTTGAATTTGACATGGAAAAGTATATTTGTATATGTATATGTGTAAAACAAAAGTCAAAGTATAATTTAAAAAAAAAAAGATCCCGACGTAAAAAAAGGGTAGATTGAGAAGTCAAACAAAAGAAAAAAATTTATTTATAATAATAGTACATTATTTTTATAATAAATTTCTCAATAAACCCTGAAAAAGTCATCATTTGTTGGAGGAGGAGGCATATCGTCTGTCCAAGTTCCACTCGAAGAGGAAGCACCTTAACCTCTATTATCCTGAGAGTCGATTTTGTAATAGTCATCACTTGAAAATGTAGGGGGTGCACAATGGTCGTCAATCCGAGGCCTTCTCGAAGGAGAAGCATGCGAATCCCTCATACCTTGAAATCAAAAATCCCCGAAGTTTTAAGTCTCCTAATGGTATAATCCTTAGAAATGGGCAGCGTGTTTATGACTAGCTGCTAACTCTTCATGCAACTTTTTGTTCTACTCTTCGAGAATCCGCTGTGAGCCAGACAAAGATAAGAACATACATTTTCAGGCATACATATAAGCATATACCATTATAGGACAAGATGAAAGATTAGATAACTCAGATCGAAGCCTTGCGAAGAAGATGGCACATTCGGCTGAAAAGAAGGACCAAATGGAGAAAATTGTCCATTGAACTGGTGAAAATTATTACTGAACTAGAATAATGGAGGAAGGTTCAGCCTCATGACCAAATGAACCAGCAAACTTCAGTAATCATGAAAATACTTAGAACAACTTAAGAAGAAACAGTTGTAATGACAAAATAGTAAGTGTTTACCTCAGCAGTGCCAACCCCGGAATCACCATGAGAATGGGAAGAAGGCTCATCCTCCTCCTCCTCGTCTTCGTCCTCTCCTTCATATTCTTTTTCCCCTCCTTCCTCCACTTCTATTTCTCCTTCATCTCCAGGAAGCCCCCGAATGCCATCAGGAGACACCTCAAAATTTAGCAATTGATCCTAAATGAATTGGTCATATGACACATCCGGTAAAAGTAGAAGGTCTTCAATATCAAAGCCATTACAAGCATGACTCCAATAAGGTTCCCGCATGGATCTGGTGTTTAACACAAATGATGGAAAATCTTCTAGTACCCTCTGCTGGCTGGGACTGAGAAACGAATTATACATTCGTTCACCAAGATACTAGCCACAAGAGACTGGCCCGACAATGATCTGACAAGACTCTTGCAAGGGAAGTGCATCAATCATACATGCAGTCCGGTTGTTTCTCTCTTTAGCACTCCACCAAGCTACGTTCACCTACTGAAAAGTAAATAGGTAAGTTATTTTACTCATAAGTTTTGATATTTATATTAACATTTTTCTTACTTGGTCCCAGGTTAAGTGACTTATGTGATAGCTGTGAGTGTGTACGTGGTGGCTTTCAGGTACTTCTCTACGGCCTGATAGCTAAAAGCTTAGTCATGGATATCCGATTCATGGCCTAGTAATAGTAGGAGCTCTCATCAAATTGTACTCTTATGCCCATGCCTATACATGAAAAGAAATGTCAAAATCCACACACATGCATTATTTGGACCAATAGTTATAAGAAAATGATACTTCAGCAATAACCATAAAGCTAGTAAAGGATCTTCAATTCCTACAAATTACATCAAAACCGTGATAAAGGTATGCGAGATGGGCTTCTCCCCACGCAAAAGTTGGCACACGATCTAAATTAGAAAGGGCACATAGCACCGATAAATGGATGGCAGTCTCAGTGCTGCACAATATGGTCACCCCTAATAGATATAATAGAAACCCCCGAGTATATTGTCAACTCTATCATTTTGCACAGATCGAGTATATTTCATCCAATATTCTCGAATAGGCTCATATTTGATTTTGTAAGATCCTTTACAATAGGGCCTAATACCGATCAATTAACGAATTTCCTCACATGTTAAAATATTACTAGTTAAAGGGACGGGGATCCCGTGGTATCGGAGCCTTTTAGAGTAGCAAAATCAATAGGACCTATGGTCATCTCTCTGATAGGAAGGGGAAAAGTATGGGTAGTATCCACCCATCACTCAGTGAGTGCTTTAATGACACTCCTATCAATTTGGTATCCTCGAGATGGTAACTGCAAAACAAAGTCCTTAAACCTGCTTTCTTAGACCATTCTTTTTACCGCAGGTGGAGCTCGATCATACCACTTGCGAGCTTTATGGATGTTTCCACCTCCATGAATGTCACAACCGTCATGCTATCCAAACATAGGTAAGTCAAGGTAAGAGCACATATATTTCTTTTCTACATTTTAATTACATTTAAGCTACCCTTTCTCTTAATAATTCTACAAATTTTGTTATATCAATTTTTATGCATCTTTCTCTCAATAATTTCTATAAATTTTGCTATATCAATTTTTAAGCATCTTTTTGCATAATAATTTCTATAAATTTTGCTATATCAATTTTTATGCATCTTTTTGCTTACTACATCAATTTTTATGCATATTTTTGCACAAAAATATTTGATAATTTTGTTATATAAGTTTTCATGCATATTTTTGCACAATAACAATTATAATTAAATTATACTGATAAAATTTTATGAATAAGAATTAAAATTACAGCAAAATAAATTTTACCTGCGTTTTTTCTTTGGAACTACGATGAAAATGCATCCCAGGTGACAAGGAAACTTGCTCAACCCCATTATTATAGAGGTAAGTAAGAAATTCATTATTTGAACGTGTCCCGAACGTTGAGGAATGTTGAATAGCAACCATTTACGGTAAGTGATAATGCTTTCAAAACTTAAAATTATGAGAATGTTGAGGATGAAGATGTTTTGAATGCCATATGCAAATAATTCATGCATTTATATAGGGAAAACCAAAGGACATTTTAGGTATGTGGAAAAATGAAAAATGAAAAAAATAAAAATAAGTCATAAAGTGAAAGAAAAGAAAAGAAACAAATGAAGTGAAAGAAAAGAAAAGAAAAGAACAAAAGGAGTCTGTTTCGTCAATCAGAACTAATAATTTTTCCATTATAACAGTATTCAATAATTAATAATTCACAGTTCACTTACATTATTGGCTTCTTTCTCAGAGAAATAATCTAAGAATTTCTTTCTGTTTAAATAATTTACACACATCACATGTTATGATAAGCGTTGTGGTTATTTATTATTGCATGTCAAAAAAATAAATTTTGGAATTATTAAATATTTTTTCCAAGCAGCGGGCAAGAGTATATAGGTACCCATATATGGTAAAAAATAGCTAAATTTTTTGCAAAATGCTTTACTAATTACAATTAATTTTTGCAGGTGTTTCGAGTCCAGAACCTAACCAATCCAGCTTTGAGTCCATAACCCAAATCTTTTTCGAGTCCAGAACTCGATCCAGGTCCATAACCCAAACCAATTCAGGTCCATAACCTAAATATTTTTTGAGTCCAAAACTTGATCTGGGTCCAGAACCCAAACCTATTTGGGTCCAAAACCCAAATATTTTTTAAGTCCAGAACTCAATCCGGGTATAGAACCTAAACCAATCCTAGTCCAGAACCCAAATCTTTATTGAGTCCAGAACTTGATCCGAGTCTAGAATCCAAACCAATCTGGTTCAGAACCCAAATCTTTATCGAGTCCAGAACTCATTTCATGTCCAAAACCCATTCCGTGTCCAGAACACAAACCTATCTAGGTCCAGAACCCAAATCTTTTTCGAGTCCCAAACTCATTCTGAGTCCAGAACCCAAACCTATCCGGGTCTAGAATCCAAATCTTTTTTTAGTCCAGAACTCAATCTGGGCCCATAATCCAAATCTATTTGGGTCCAAAACCCAAATCTTTTTTAAGTCCAGAACTCATTCCGGGTCTAGAACCCAAACCTATCTGGGTCCATAACCCAAATCTTTTTCGAGTCCAGAACTTGATCCGAGTCTAGAACCCAAACCTATCCAGATCCAGAATCCAAATCTTTTTTTAATTCAGAACTCATTCCGGGTCCAGAACCCAAACCAATTCGGGTCCAGACCCAAATTATTTTTAAAACTCAATCCAATCTCGAGTCCAAAATCCACTCTTGTTCTAAATCATTTCAATAGTCATGTTGATTTTTACTCTCTTCTACCAAAATCTCAGATCGCTTAAGCAAGGGGCAAACTATAGATCCTTAAATTTGGATCGATTTAAATTTTAAAAGCTTATCTTGGTCCATTATAAATCTAAATTTCTTAAAGATTAGAATTCAATTGGTGTGATTTTATATTAAAATTACAAAAGTTTGGGCTAAAAAATTAATTTTTTTATCAGTTTGAGTCGAGTTGGTTCATTTGAACCTCCCAAACTGATATGAGGCTAGCCCATATTGATATGGGAAAGCCAAATTGATATGGGCCCATATCAATTTGAGCATGCCAAATTGATATGGGCATTGCCTCATATCAAATTTGGCATGCCAAATCGATATAAGGCAGCTCATATCGATTTGGTCAGCCAAAATCGATATGAGGAAGGCCTTATGTTTATTTTTAGCCTTTAATTTGACTAATCCAAGTCCTAAAAATACTTTAACTTGCCAATTTTATTTTCTAATCATGCAGTAATTTGTTGAAGACTCGGATTAAGAATTTTGTTAAAGACTGTGATTAAGGATTTTAGGTTTAAGGGGAAGTATTGATTGTGGTCTATAAATACAAGATAAACAACAATTAACAAGAGAGGGAAAAAAAGAAAAAAATAAGGAAGTAATTATCGAGGATCATTAAAACAGAAATAGCAATCATCAAATACATAATACTATCAAATTTATAAAAACAAGGCAATAGATACTGTCTTATTTTTGCTCAAGCCAGAAATTCAATTCGGTGCAGGCAGCGGCTTGGATCAACTGTAACACCCTTATACTCTATATACGTACAATACATATTTTCAGTATATGTAAAATATGCATATACGGTATAAAAATATCACAGACCGATTTAATAAAAATTTTCACATTTCTACTTTAAGATTTCAAATACTAATATATAAAATAAATAGTATATAAATATTTTTTTCTTATTATAGGAATCCAAAATAAATATTTTATATAAAAATCTCTGGAAAAAATTCGCCAGAATTTTATTTGTAATTTGAACGTTCCCAAAATTTAGCAAAATACAACATGCATAAAGCAAACACTTCCAATAAAAATCAATTCACCATTTCACTAATACTTCTCAATTTCTCCATATTTTCTCAAAATACTTATATATAGATATATAAATTAACAACACATATAAAATCCCATCTGAACAAATTATTCAAAACATTCTTTACAATTTACATTATATATTCCAAAAACATATCATAACATATATAATATCAAAATATATTGTAATATCAAATATCTACATGCTAGCAACTGGCTCTGATCTTGATGTACCCAAAAACAACTCTTCAAGCTCAATAAATATATACTTAGACCCAACCAGGTCTAGTAGAACTCTCCGGCTCTACCAAATCATCTATGACACCTGTGCGACGAATTACGATCGCGCTAAGCCGAAGCCTAGTGGTACAAACTTTGATAATAACAATAAAACTCAATGCAATGCCAATGCACAATGCATATAGATGTCACATCATTCTACTTTCTTATATTTTTCAAATATTTCATAATCACAACTCATAGCATTATATTGCTCAATTGTATCACAATTCATAATTCACATTAAATCAAAATAAGCATAGGCCCAAAAAGGATCTAATATGCTATTCAAATTTTAGAGTTACTACTTTGGTCCATAATGACACCATGTGTCTAGCCCGTAGGCAATATATCCATGGATAATGTAACAGCCCCAGTCTCTTGGACCTCAACCTGGCTAGACCCTTAGGCCCCAGTATCTTAATCCTCAACCCGGCTAGACTGCTACAGTTTTTTAGGCTTGCGACCCAGTATTTTTACCCCTAAAAACAACATATTTATCAGCTGGCCTGGCTTACGACCCAGTCTTTTCACCATTCTAGCATTTAGCCCATAGGCAATCATAGGCATGCCGCCAAATCCAGAACTCTGAAAATTGAATAACATACTAAGCACACAATTTATTCATATTTCTCATTATCAAATTCTTTCATAATTCCTTTATCAAAACTTTTCTCATTTTCTCATGATCAAACTGGCCATATTGTCTTATTATATCATCTTTTTCTCATTTTATTTCATTTATTCATTTTTCTCATTATTAATCTCTTTCTCATTGTCACATATTCAATCTAGGCACATTGCCTTATTTTCACATTTTTTTCTCATTTTTCTCATCTTTCTCATTTTTCTCACTTTTCTCATTTTTCTCATTTTTATCAATATCAATTCATTTCATTATTCCACATATCTCATTTTTGCATTCACAACACATTGCCCAATTACTTTGGGTATTTTCACATAATATACATATTTCACATTCTACACAATTTAGCCATTATCAATGGCTTTTCACAATGCATTTCACACATATATGACATTACAAATGTCATAGCACATTATTCATACTCAATCAATGAACCAAGTAAATTAACACATTTTTCAACCAATATGTGTTAAGCCCAAATGTCATGCAAATATAAACAATAAATTCAAAGTTTGTACGTATCTCCACTAGCAACCCAAAGCAAGCTTAACACAACCTCCAATCCTATCCTTCCAACTTGCCCTTCACCACTTGGATGAAGCAAATCAACCTTCCTCAATGCCTATATCAAATGTGATCATAAACAATCATTTAATATCACATTCTAAGGCATTCTTAACATCAAACCTTAATTTAACAACACTCCTACAAAATTTCAAAAATTAAGTCTTTCCTTACTTTAACTTATAAAATCCATATTAACCCATTAAATTATTGTTTTGAGTTTATTTATATCATTACAAACATATTCTAACATGTTTAAACCAATTACATTAATTAACCACATGCTTATGTTCAAAATACTAAAATGACATAACCTTCACCATTGAAGGATCTCCATTCCAACTCAATCCAATTATCATTTCAATCTTATTTCCACCACTGATATCATTAAATAACATGATTTAAGCACTAAAATCAAATAATTAATCACTCTTTAAAAATTCACTTTTCCAAAACCCTAAATCAATACTACCATCTTCAAACTCTATCCAAACTTAACTAAATCCATCATTTGATTTTAAAATCCTTGTTTATGCATCAAAATAACACATTTGGAACCAATTTGCACATTTAAGACTCATTATTTCAAAAACTCAAATGTTCTATAGCCCTAAATTCTCTCTTTTCACTAAACTTAACTTAAATTCAACCATTTCTTAAATCTAACCTTAAAATCATTAATAACCAATCAAAATAACTTCATTCATATCCAATTAAGCAATTAAATCATGCTACTATGAAATCCAAAAATTCACATAACACACTTTTCCATAGAATAGGCAAAATTGGTAAAGAAGCTTACCAATTTATGAAGAATCTTCTAAAACATCACTTAAATCCTTGAAATCTCTTCAATTATGGTTTCTTGGAAGAAGAAAAATCCTCTCTTGAAGCCATGAAAGTCGGCCTTGAAGGAAAGAAGAAGAAGAAGATGAAAAAAATGATTTTCTCTTTCCTCCCACTCACATTTTCAACCTTATATATATTATTATTTTAATATATTTTTAATTAATTAATTATTTAATTAATTAAAATCCCAAAATATTATCTTCCATCCAAAATTATTTATTTTTGAATTATTTTATTAATTTTAAATTTTTAATATTTAATTACCAAAATACCCTTTTACTTTGACTTTTCTTTTAAAAAGTATTGACTTTTATATGTTGTATATATTTTACATATATATCACATGTATATTCCACTTTTTCATTTAAAACCCCTGCATTTTTCATTTAAAACCATTACTTTAATTTATCCATTTTAAATTATAATTTATTTTATTAAATTTTCAAAAATTAGAACTTTTCAAAAAATTTGGGATATTACACATATGCACAAGTAATATGTATCTTATATACATATCAAATGTACCTTATATGTATATTAAATATATTAAGTATTTAATATATTAATCCAATATATACAATTAATATACCATATGTATATGTTATATATATACTATAGATATATATATATTGAGTATATAT
Source organism: Garcia nutans (assembly GCA_947685225.1). NCBI lineage: Eukaryota > Viridiplantae > Streptophyta > Magnoliopsida > Malpighiales > Euphorbiaceae > Garcia > Garcia nutans. The sequence goes on along the minus strand of CANTUV010000024.1, from coordinate 3,559,619 downwards.
AAAATTTTATATCTCCAAAATCACAGATGTGACATCAACTCATTCAATTTGGTGGAGCCTTCAAATGCATATGCAGGTATGTTTTCCTGACTCAATTTTTCAATCAGTAATTAAAATTACCTTTCTAATTATCATCGTAGTATCTTTTCTATCCAATTTTCTTTTTTGATTTGTTTCATCCGGTAGTTTAAGGTTCAATTTAAATCAATGGTATAATCATCAAAACCCTAATCTATTTCCCAAACCTCAGTTTTACAATTTTTCAAAACCCTAATCTATTTCCCAAAAACTTAATATGTTTTCCTAAATTTCCAAAACACTAAATAGTTCTCCAAACTCTAAAAACCCTAAACTCTTTTCCAAATTTCTTATATAACCCTAATTAGTTTTCCAAATTCCAAAACCATAATCTATTTTTCCCAATTTCTAAAAATCTAAAATCTCTTTCTAAACCTTAATCTTGTTTTCCTAAAACCTAAAAATCCCATTTTTCATCCCTAAAACCTAAAGTTTTAATTTTCATCATAAAAACCCTAATTTATTCATAAAAATTCTAAAACCCTAATTTGAAGTATAAACCCTAAACCCTAATTTAACAATCTAAACTTTAAGAAACCCTAATTCATATGTTAAAACCCTAGTTTGTACATTTATTATTTAACATGATATTTAAATATAGACTTGATTTTTAATATATGTTCACTTATTGCATGTTTTGATGTATGACTTACTTTATTTTGATTTATGATGAAAGGTTCAATTTTCTGATGAATGATTGGATTTATTTTAGCTCTAATGGTGTAAGGGGTATGCTTCCAATATATGGGTACCTCATTAATTAAGTTCCAATGTAATTAAGTTCCCCAGTGGAGTCACCACTGTGGGCAGGAATTTTTGCCTCCACTCCCATGTGGAATGGTTCTTGCGACTTTAGCACTGTTAGGCTTAGAGCCTTAAAGAACACGGGCCTAAATCTGGAGAAAATGGAGTCTCCACCCGGATAGGTCAAAGAAAGAAAGGGGTGGATAACTCAATTCCTAAGAAATTCCTAACCATCTAATGGGTTTGAAAAGTTAGGTACACGTGAGAAAGGTGAGAATGACGCAGCACTCCCACAGCGCCCGGTTCATTGGAACTGGCCTCCTTTTCATATCTAAATATTATTGAATTCCTAAATATTATAATATCATCCAGAATATATGCAATTATCAAAAGAAATAAACATCCATCACTTTATTAAAATGAAGCAAACAAAACAGGCACCCATCCATAGATGGAAACATGCCTTTTAAAATGTCCAATGTCTAAAACTAAATGAAATAGGACACCTACCATTTAGTGAAAACATTCCCTTTCCATTAATCTAAAATTCAAAATAAATTAAATTACATTAGAACTTAATTAATGAGGTACCCACATGGTGAAAACATACCCCTTACATCATTGGAGCTAAAATAAACCAACAAATCAAAATAAAGCAAGTCTTACATCAAGACATACAATAAGTGAACATATATTAATAATCAAGTCTATATTTCAATATCATGTTAAATAATAAATGTACAAACTAAGGTTTTAACATATGAATTAGTGTTTCTTAAAGTTTAGATTGCTAAATTAGGGTTTAAGGTTTATACTTCAAATTAGGGTTTTAGAATTTTTATGATTAAATTAGGATTTTTATGATAAAAATTAAGACTTTAGGTTCTAGGGATGAAAAATGGAATTTTTAGGTTTTAGGAAAATAAGATTAAGGTTTTGAAAGAGAATTGGGATTTTTACAAATTGGGAAAAACAAACTATGTTTTGGCATTTGGAAAACTAATTAGGGTTTTAGAAATTTAGAAATTTGGGGTTTTGGGAATTTGGGAAATAGTGTAGAGTTTTTAGAATTTGGAGAACTATTTAGGGTTTTGGAAATTTAGGAAAACTTATTAAGTTTTTAGGAAATAGATTAGGGTTTTAAAAATTGTAAAACTAATTATGGTTTGGGAAATAGATTAGGGTTTTGATGATTATACCATTGGTTTAAATTGAACCTTAAACTACCGGATGAAACGAATCAAAAAAGAAAATTAGATAGACAAGATATTGTGATGATAATTCGAAAGGTAATTGCAATTACTTATTGAATAAATTGAGTTAGAAAAATATACCTGCGTTTGAAGGCTCCACCAAATTGAGATAGCTGATCCAAGTGCTACCTGCACCGAATTGAATTTCTGGCTTGAGCAAAAATAAGACAGTAGCTACTGCCTTGTTTTTATGAATTAGATAGTATTATGTGTTTGATGATTGCTTTTTCTATTTTGATGATCCTCGATAATTACTTCCTTCTTTTTTTTTCTTTTTTTCCTCCCCTGTTAATTGTTGTCTCTCCTATTGTGAGCGGAAATTTTTGCCCCCACTACCATGTGGAATTGTTCTTGCGACTTCGATACTATTAGGCTCAGGGCATTAGAGAACATGGGCCTAACCCCAGAAAAAATGGAGTCGCCACCCTGACGGGCTGAAAAAAAGAAAGGAGTGGATGACTCGATTACTAAGAAATTCCTAACTCCCTATTGGGTTCGGAGAGTTGGGTACAAGTGGGGAAGGTGAGAACGACACAGCATCCCCACAACACCCGGTTCATTAGAACCAACCTCTTTTTAGGTCTAAATATTATTAAATTCTTAATTTATTATAATATCATCCATATTACATGCAAATTAAAGTAAATAAATATTCATTATATTAAAATCAAAGAATGTAAAAACAAAACAATAAATGAGCACCCGTAGAATATGGAAACATGCCCTTACAATTTCCAATATCTAAAATTAAATCAAATAAGACACCCACCTTTTGGTGAAAAAATTCCCTTTACATTAATCTAAAATTTAAAATAAATTAAATTACATTGAAACTTAATTAATGAGGTACCCACATAATGGAAACTTACCCCTTACATCATTGGAGCTAAAATAAACCAATAAAAGAAATGCAACCATTCATCATAAAAATAAAATAAGTCATACGTCAAAACATGCAATAAGTGAACATACATTAATAATCAAGTCTATATTTAAATATCATGTTAAATAATAAACGCACAAAGTAGGGTTTTAACATATGAATTAGGGTTTCTGAAAGTTTAGAATGCTAAATTAGGGTTTTAGGGTTTAAAACATGATTTTAAGGTTTTTGGGATGATAATTAGGGTTTAACCAAGCAAATATAATTAAGACATGCAAATTGAAGCTATGGTTTAATTTAAACCTAAAATCATGACTTGTTGTGTAATAATTTTGAAACCAGTCAATTAATCCAAAACAATGAGGAATTTTAATAGCATTGAAAAATGTATATGTTCGGAGGAAATTATAAGGGATTAGTTAATAACACATACCTACATCGTTGGTTCCTCCAAGATAAATTTGCCGAGCCAAACTAAATTGCACAATGATTTTTGGATAGCCTGGTTCAACTAAATTCTTGGACCAACTTCAAACATTTTGAAGTTTCTTGGCTACTGCCTTAATTATGATTTTGCTCTCTGTTTAAATTCTTTTCTTGTAGCTCAGGGTTTGGCTACCTTTTTTGTTAATGGTTGCTGCCTCTGTTCTGTGTGTTCCCTTATGTTTGATAATCTTTGGCTCCTCACCCCTCTTCTGTCTATGTGTTCCCTTCTGTTTGATAATCTTTGGCTCCTCCCCCCTCTTCTCTCTGTGTGTTCAATCCCCTCTTTGTGTCAATTGTTCTTTTATTTTGCTGCTCTTGGTTTTCTCTGTTACTGCCTGTTGCTCTCTCCTTCTGTCTGTCTCTTCCCACTTATATTTATAAGAAAGGATTTGGTTAAACTTTGTAAACCAGTATTATTTTCCTGATTAAGCATGATTTTTTTAAGGAATATCGAATTAAAATAATTTGAATTTCAGATAAACCATGACTATGTCAGACTAAAACCAACTGATTTCAAGGCTAAACATGACCATATTGAATAAAAAAAATCTTAAGCCGACATGGACTAGGGTCCATATCGAACTGGGGATGTCTTAGTTCAATATGGAGATTCCCAGTTCAATATGGTCATGGCCATATCAAACTGGGCATGCCTTAGCTCGATATCGGCATGTCCATATCAAATTGGGCAAGTCCCAATTCGATATGGATGCCCATATCAAACTAGGTTTGTCCTAGTTCTATATGGACAAGGTCCATATCGAACTTGTCAATGCCTAGTTCAATATGGACAATCCATATCATACTAGACAGGTCTAATTCGGCATGCATGATCCATTATAGAACCAAAATGACTTTCAGATCATTTTTAGGTTTAAAAACTCGCTTTATGACTGTTTTAAAGTTTTAGAAACTAAACCAAACTCATTTGGGCATAATAAAATTGAACCAATATAATTAAAGGCTTTAAAACATGTTTAAGCCATTAAGAATAGACCAAACTTAACTAGGCCTTCCTTAATTAGGATTAGAATAGCTTAGGGCCAAAATCAAAGGTCTACAGTTTGTCCCCTACTTGAACTATCTAGAATTTATTTTAATAGTGAAAAGCAACATGATTTTGAAATGATCTTGGGTAAGAATGGGTTCTCGACCTGAGGTTGATTAGGTTCTATAACTAAGATTGGATTGGGTTCTTGACCCGAGACTGGATTGGGTTTTGGACCCGAGACATGATTTGATTTAGGTTCTCGACCCGAGTTAGTTTAGGTTCTGGACCCGAGCCTGGATTTGGGTTCTCAACCTGAGGCTGTATTTGGATTCTCAATCCGAGACTGAATTTTGGGTTCTCGACCCAAGACTGGATTGGGTTCTAGACCTAAGATGTGATTTGATTTGAGTTTTGGACCCGAGATGTGATTTGGGTTCTCAACCCAAAGTTGTATTTTGGTTCTTAACCCTAGACTGGATTTTGGGTTCTCAACCCAAGACTGGATTTTGAGTTCTGGACCCAAGATGTGATTTGATTTGGGTTATGTACCTGAGACTATATTTGATTTGGGTACTTAAACCCGAGACTAGATTTGACTTAGGTGACATTCTGTTAGGTGAGAGTTTTGGCTATCTTCTAGCTAATTAATTTTAGCTCTTCTAGCTGATTGATCATCTATCATGGCTTTCTTCTAGCCACTTGCTCCATTCTTCAATGGATCAGCTCCAGCTCTTCTAGCTAGATTAACCTTCTGTCATTTGGGAATTTTAGCTTTCTTCTAGCCGGTTATTCCATTCTTCAATGAATTCTGCTGACCTTCTGTCATTTAAGAATTCTGGCTTTCTTCTAGCTGGTTGTTCCATTCTTTAATGAATTGTGGGTCTTCACCCTCAGAATGGATCTTTATCCTTGGACCTTAGGTCTTCACCCTTCAAAATGGATCTTTATCGTCGCGCATCGGGTCTTCACCCTTCAAAATGGATCTTCATCCTTGGACATTGGGTCTTCACCCTTCAAAATGGATCTTTATTCTTGGATATATGTCCTGCATTGACTTCAGCTCCTCTAACTGGACTAATTTTTTGTCTTTTGCATCTTTATTCTTTTGAGAGTTCTAATTTTCTTCTTATTCCATTCTTTTTATTCTTCCTTTTGTAAAAAATTTAGCTATTTTTTAGCTAGTCCCCATATCCTCTCTTTGCCCCCTATATGGCAAAATATTGAAAGTGAGTCTGAAAATATTTTATTCACGCATAAACTCAAAAATTAAAAAGAGAAAGTTTTGCCACCTGTATAAGCTCAAACCAATGATTTTTTTCCCATGCAGGCTCTGATTGATGTTTATATATTGTCTGGTTCTTTACATAAGCATGCATCTCCATTTTTGTAAGGTGAATGGATCTTTCTCAAGCAATGGACCTTCTATGCCCCCTGATTCCGTAACTGCTTCATATTTGCTTCATAAAGTATTGTTGTTTACCTTGACAAAGAATAAGAACACAAGATAAAAAAAATGCAGTGTGATATGCTTATGTATGAATGATATGCATGGATGATACTCGCAGTGGTTCCATCGACTCATAGACTGAGGTACTCAGTTGAAGTGTTCTCATTGGTTCCTTCCAAATGCTCATTTAGATCTTGTATTGGAACAACAAAAGTCTTCACATTTATGGCTTTTATTTTTCAAGATGAAATCATGAGTAGCGGGGACCCCAATAGGATAGTTAGAGATACACTCATTTCAAACTATAATTCAGCACATCAATTGGTAGCTTCTTCATAACCTTGCCAATAATTATTTATTTTGCCCAATATGTCCTTCAAGGTTCGATGGTGCAATGTACTTCCTTTGACTTGAATGTTTATGCAACAATAAAATAATTTTTTTAAAAATCAAATGTTGACTTTGTCAAATCAGTGTCGTTGTACCTCAGGACTTGATTTTCCAAATTAACATATCTATAACATGGCAACCCTAGTTACCATACTAAACTAGGGAATCATTTCCATTTAAGCAAGAACTGTTGCACTTCAGATAGGCACATACACATTACTTGGCCAAGGTCTCATTGAGTTTGAATATTGTCTATCTCATATACATGCTTATCCAAACTATCTCTACTAATAGACTCTACCTACCAAGAGAGATCAACAGGTCTTTAATAGGCTTGAAATGGGGTCTATATGGGACACAAGTTAAATGAAAGCTATATTTGAACTAGGGCCGATGTGACACTGTTGACAAACCTTCACACTAAAATCTTCTGTTGGAGCCGTAGGCAGCTAGGAGCAATCTTGTTGGACTTCAATTTCCTTCTATATAACTGATTAATATGATCTTCAATTTTGCTTTTGCTTTTACACAAACTCAGGACCCTTTTTTTTTCTTTTTTTTTCTATATTTTTTCCTTTTTTTCATATTTTTCCCCTTTATTTTATTTTTTTTGCCCTAGCTCTAAGAAGGTTGTCTTGACTATGGATAAGTGGAGTAGAGTGAGTCTACTTCAGTGAGGATAAATACTTCATTATCCTGACTTTATCTCAATTATGAAAGAGACTGGAGATATTAAATCTAGTTCAGGTAATCTTTAACTATCCTTATGGTCTTGATTATGCATCTTTTCCTTGATCTTCTTTCCCTTTTATTCCTTAGTAATCATAAGACTTGTCAAAAGTGTAACAACAGCTTAGGGTAGGTCATTGGGTTTACCAGCCAATGAAGAGTAAGCTAAAATTTTATAAAGGCTCAAAGGGACAACTAGGGATTGATATTTAATAGGGCTGATAATAGTTGTTGGCTAACCAAACAACGATTAGATCATCTCTCCCTTAAATAAGCAGAGTTTAATTTCACCTCAAAAGTTTGTCAAAGCATGTTCTAAGATCAACTAGGACCTAGACAAAGGTCATTATGCAGGAGCCCTCTCTAAGTAAGCATACACAACTCATTACTATAGAACAATTCCCTCACTTAGTAAAGTCATTTAGATCATGATGCATAGATACATTAATTTATGAACAACAAGTTAGATTAGTCATTGGCTGAGCACCAAAATGAACAAAGACCATCAAAAATTTAATGAAAATAATTTATTCGAACAAACATAATTATTCCAATTAAATATTAAAGAAAGCAAAATAGAAGAGCAACATTCAAGCTAAGGGAAGTTTATTGAGTTGAGCTTCTTCTCTCTTCACATCTTGAATACTCTCATCTTGAAAAGAGGATAAGATAAAATCTTCCTCCAATCCTCTTCCTACCATGAAGGTTATTGGTGGAGGTACTCTTTCAAATTTAGGAAAAGGATTACTCTTGGTTTTGGGCTTATCAGGCTCAAGCAACTTTCCACTATCAATCAAATCTTAGATCTCATGCCTTAAACAAGTGCATTTATCTATCTCATGCCCTTGCATTTGATGAAATTGACAGAAGTCCTTGGCATCGAAGTTTGATGGCAGAGGATCATGTAGCGGTCAAGGAGACAAAGGTTGTAGTAACCCCTTCTTTTGTAGCTTGTTGAATACCCAAGACAGAGGTTTTTCCAACTTTGAAAAATATCTTCTACGTCCTTGACCAGTTGCATTAACATCAACTTCCTTATGTGTCCTTTGATTGCTAGACTGATAATTCCATTTTGCAAAAAAATGGTTCTTCTCTCTTTCCCACTCTTCTATTTGCAAGCCAACTTGAAGAAGATCTTTGAAATCCCTTATAATGGTGTGAGACAGCCTTTCATGGAGGTTGGGCAGGAGGCCTCTGACTATCATCCTGATCTGGTTCGACTCATCATGCCTCCTTTTGAGAAGTGTAGCCTTATTTCTCCATCTCTTTACATAATCAACAAAACTTTCATTTTGTTTTTGCCTGATAGTCTCCACCTTTATCAAGGTAACTTCCATCTTTACATTGTACCCATACTGTTGGACGAAGGCTTTGTATAGAAAATCCCAATCTTTTTGAGCACTTTCTTCCAAGGTGTTGAACCAATTCTGCACAACAGGATCTAATGAGAGCATGAAATATCTTAAAGTTTGAGCCTTAGTAGCTCTAGCAGACTACATGGCAGTGATGTATTACTTAACATGCAAGTGAGGATTTCTTGTATCATGGTACCTAGCGAAGGAAGGCATCTTGAACTTATAAAGGATCTCCACATCTTGTTTGAACAGCTTGTCTATTTCTGACATCTCATCAGTTTTCAGCTTCTTTTCAAATTTCTTCTCTAAATCAGCAATCAATTTCTCAAAATCTGAAGTTTCAGTCTTTTCCACAGCTAATCTTTCCACAACCTTTGATTGTTTCTTCTTATCTTGCATATCTTGGAAGTATTCAGTCATCATCATCATCAACAACCACTTTGTAATCAACAAAAGCTATTTCGCCAACCTTGGACTTTCCCTTGTCCTTCGGCTTCTTACTGCTGGCAGATGCCTCAACAATGTTTCCCAAAAGTTTCCCCAATTGGCTCTTCATAGTCTAACCTAGGGCCTTCTTCAACTCTTCCATCTTGGCATTAAGGGTGTTGTCCATAATCCTTTGAATCTATTCAGGTTCTATTACTCTTGGTGAGAAGCTGACCGAGTTGCTACTGGAGTCTACATCACTAGTATAGGTTGGGTTGTTTTTCACTCTCAAACTGCTGTACTCCAGGTCTGTGAGCGAGAAAGGATCAATCATATATAATGCAATGTGTGTATGCATGTATGCACAAGTAATCAAACAATCGAAGATAATTAGGACATTCCTTTCAACCTTATAACTTCCAAACATAAATGGCGAGTTTCTTTTTCAAGGTATATGGTCAACAAAATACCAACATGGGATATCTTGTATTTACAAAAATTCCCTCGGACAATTTTAACTAATAGTAACATTATTAAATTTAGGAATCAGTCCATGATAATTTCTATTAATTAGGCTTTAATCCATTGAATCTCAACTAAAATAGCTTTTATGCTATATTGGATTAAAACTAAATTAAGAGGTTTATCATAAATAAATTTCCTATTTAAAAAAATAACTAATGATTCATGCCAAAAACAAGCCCATGATTAATGATTCTTAGTATAAACTAAGCCCACAATTGATTTTTGGCATTTCATAATTAACCTAAATATTTATTTGCTCTTTTTAAGAACAGGTTGTAGTTTTAGATGAAGTGAAAGATAACTTTGTTTCAAACCACTTGGGCTCTTAAGCTTGGGCCATAATGTGGAAAAAGATTTTTGACCCATCTTGAATGGTTTTCATGTCCGAAGACCTTCTTGAAAAATATTTTTAAAAATATTTTTGGCCATTCAGCATAAAAGAATAAAACTATTTTGAGCTTACAAAATACGCAAGTCATATTAGAAAATGAACAAACCAAATAAGTCATGGTTTAAACTAAGATAAATTAATCATAGTCAAACAATAAGCATTTGGGGTAAAAACCTAAGGAAAATGACTAGGCCAATTACATGAGCTTTAGTCTTTGGGTTGAAAAGTTTGGGCTCCCATAACAAGTACATACCAAAAGGTACAAGGCTATGAGTAGTTATGCCATACTCAATCTCTATACCTTGAGTGAAAGTATGGTATCGCTTACATAACACAACACGGGTAACATGGGCTTCCTAACTCATGCATACAATGCAATCTATATGATGCAATGGATAATATTATAATAAGAAAGAATAAAATAATATAAAGACCAATGAAATAACTTCTCTTATCCCTAGTAGAGTTGCCACTGTTGCCACCCGGAGAAAATGGAGTTCCCATCAGAACGGGCTGGGAAAAAGAAAGGGGTGGATGACTCGATTCCCAAGGAATCTCCAACCCCCTATTGGGTTCAGAAAGTTGGGTATGCATAGAGAATGTGAGAATGATCAAGCACCTCCACAGCACCCGGTTCATTGGAACTAACCTCCTTTTCTAGTCTAATTATTATTAAATTCTTAACTTATTATAGTATCATCCAAATTACATACAAATTAAAGTAAATAAATATTTTTTATATTAAAAACAAAGAATGTCCAAACAAAACAATAAATGGGCACCCATACAATATGAAAACATGTCCTTACAATGTCCAATATTCAAAATTAAATCAAATTGCTCACCTTTTGGTGGAAACATGCCCTTTACATTAATCTAAATTTCAAAATAAATTAAATTACATTGGAACTTAATTAATGAGGTACTCATATAGTGAAAACATGCCCCTTACATCATTGGAGCTAAAATAAATCAACAAAAGAAATCCAACCATTCATCATAAAAATAAAATAAGTCATACATCAAAACATGTAATAAGTGAACATACATTAATAATCAAGTCTATATTTAAATATCATGATAAATAATAAATGTTCAAACTAGGGTTTTAACATATGAATTAGGGTTTCTAAAAGTTTAGAATGCTAAATTAGGGCTTTAGGGTTTAAAACATTATTTTAGGGTTTTGGGATGATAATTAGGGTTTAACCATGCAACTATAATTAAGATATACAAATTAAAGCTACGATTTAATTTAAACCTAAAATAATGACTTGTTGAATAATAATTTTCAAACCAATCAATTAATCCAAAACAATAAGGAATTTTAACAGCATTGAAGAATGTAGATGTCCAGAGGAAATTATAAGGGGTTAGTTAATAACACATACATGCGTCATTGGCTCCTCTAAGATAAATTTGTCGAGCAAAACTAAATTACACAATGGTTTTTCGATAGCTTGGATCGACTGAATTCTTGGACCAACTTCAACCTTTTTAAAGTTTGTTGGCTACTGCCTTAATTATGATTTTGCTCTCTGTTTAAATTCTTTTCTTGTAGCTTAGGGTTTCACTCCCTTTTTTGTTAATGGTTGCTGCCTCCGTTATGTGTGTTCCCTTATGTTTGATAATCTTTGGCTCCTCTCCCCTCTTCTCTCTGTGCATTTCCTTTTGTTTGATAATCTTTGGCTCCTCCCCCCTCTTCTCTCTTTGTGTTCAATCATCTCTCTGTGTCAATTGTTTTTTAGCTACTCTTGGTTTTCTCTGTTATTGCTTGTTGCTCTCCGCTTCTTTCTGTCTCTTCCCACCTATATTTATAAGAAATGATTAGGTTAAACTTCGTAAACTAGTATTAGTTCCCTGATTAAGCTTGGTTTTATGAGGCATATCGAATTAAATCAATTTGAATTTCAGATAAATCGTAACCATGTCGAACTAAAACCAACTAAATTTGAGGCTAAACCTGACCATATCGAATAAAAAACATCTTAAGCCGATATGAACTAGGGTCCATATCAAACTGGGGATGTCCCAGTTCAATATGGACATCCCCAGTTCGATATGGTCATGCCCATATAGAACTGGGCATGCCTTAGTTCGATATGGGCATGTCCCCATATCGAACTTGGCAAGTCCCAGTTTGATATGGATGCCCATATCAAACTAAGTTTGTCCTAGTTTGATACGGACCTTGTCCATATCGAACTAGTCAATGCCTAGTTCGACATGGACCATCCATATTGAATTAGATAGGCCCAATTCGACATACATGATCCATTATCGAACCAAAATGACTTTCAGACCATTTTTAGGTTTTAAAACTCGATTTATGATTGTTTTAAAGTTTTAGAAACTAAACCAGACTCATTTGGGCCTAATAAAATTGAACCAATCTAATTAAAGGCTTTAAAACAGGTTTAAGTCATCAAAAATGAACCAAACTTGAATATGCCTTACTTACTTAGGATCAGACTAGCTTAGGACCAAAATCAAGGGTCTACACCTGTATTTATAGACCACATTTAATACTTCCCCTTAAACCTATAATCCTTAATCGCAGTCTTTAACGAAATTCTTAATCCGAGTCTTCAACAAAGTACTGCATGATTAGGAAATAAAATTGGCTGGTAAAAGTATTTTTAGGACTCGAATTAGTCAAATTAGAGGCCAAAAATCGACATGAGACCTTCCTCATATCGATTTGGGATGACCAAAATGATTTGAGACAAAGCTCATATCGATTTGGCCCTCCAATGCCTCATATCAATTTGGCATGCCAAAATCGATATGAGGCAATAACCATATCAATTTGGCATGCTCAAATCGATATGTGCAATACCCATATCGATTTGGCTATCCCAAATCGATATGGGCTAGCCTCATATCAATTTGAGAGGTTTGAATGAACTAACTTGACTCAAACCGATCCAAATTAATTAATTTTTCAGCGCAGACTTTTGCAATTTTAATATAAAATCACACCAATTGAATTCTAATCTTTAAGAAATTTTGATGTATAATGGACCAAGATAAGTTTTTTAAATTTAAATCGGTTCAAATTTAAGGGTCTACATAGACCAGTTGGTGCTTCATCATATTTTAATATGATGCATTTAGAATATATGCAGGCCCTTCACATGTTCTGCTCAAATGTTTCCTTTATAGAACTATATAAAGAGTAAGTTATTTTGATGATTATGACATTTAAACACATCATTATTTTCATAGGGAATATAGAATAAAGATAAAGAGAAGGCTAAGGGATTATACATGATCACAAGTTGAGATAGACAAGGTGGTATATAGAGGATTCATTTATTGGTTTAAGAAACGTGTAAGCACATGCTATTATCATCATTGACTGAATGATTTCAAAAAATAATTTTGATTTGTGTAGTAATATAAAATACTTTCATTTTCATAATAGATTATAAATGATGTCAATCACATTCAGAAGACATCATACTTTTAGCACGAGGACCATTTTTCAATAAGGAGGTTTACTGCCTATAATGTTAATGGATTCAAATTTCAAAAAAAAATCACGAGAAGAAGGTTTCAAAACTCAAAATAGTGGAGTCTTTAGATCATTTGGAACTAGAAGTTATGCAAGCAATCACGATAGTAATTGCATGGGAGGATATATTATGAAAAACTAATAGATATCATCGAGTTAAATTATCAGGGTCATTTTACAGTTACCTTATTCAAATGTTAATGGGCAAATACCACTACTAGTAAAGAAATCAAAGTCAATGAGTTTGGCTTCACATCCATCAATTTTTCTCAATTAATACATATTTGTGATCATAAAGATCATGAAACATTTATCAAAGCTTCAGAGGCACAACTTATGTATTATATGGAAGATGAAGTAGATAAAGAATGGAGCACTTTTATGCACATAAAGCCAAGAGAATTATATGACATGGGCAAAGATGAAAATCAAGACTCATATTATGAAAATGTCCCTTATCAACAATGAGACATAGTAAGGTAGTTTGAAAATGAGATAGAGATTTGCCATTGATTAGGAAAGTAGTAAATGATGAGCTTATGTTTGAGAAAGATGAAGATATGGTATGAATAAACCATATTTGTCATAAAAAATTATTTTTAGAATATATCATTTTGAATCAAAAATAGACAAAGATAATATTTTCTATACATTTTTATAGATTTGTATAAATAGACAAATATATAGCATTTTATACATGTATCACATAATTTTATATTGTTTAACATGTTTACTTATGTTTAAACCTAAAATTGACCATTTTCAAGTTTCCTTAGAGCCTATGGAGTATCCTGCTAAATCAAAATATGGAAGATCAAGTGATCAATCTACATCACTTTGTGCATCCTAATCCCAGTCTATTGCTCCGCCCCAGCCACAACCATCTACTACATCCCAGCCTTAACCATCAATTCCATCCCATCCACAACCATTTATTCCTCATTCTCACCTAGTAGTCTCATCTGAGATGCAACCATCTAATTCATCTCCGTCCCAACCATCTACACCAACTCAATCAAGGACTTTTGATTTTGGACATAAAACTAGAAAGCATTGGACAGTGAATACAATTGGTATGCAATTTAAATTTAATATATATATATAGCATTATGTTTTTATAATTATTAATGTAATATTAGTAATATCATTTTATCTTTTCTCAAATGAGAGTGGAACAATCAAAGAAGCTCATTTAAGGGTACAAGATATTTGGACACTTTCAAACAGAAAAAGAGTGATAATTCCTTTTAACACTAAGCATTAGCCTATTGTGGAAGCTGCTGGTCATTTTGGAGGACTTTTAGGAGACATAGGGTCTAACTTTAATTCATTTCCTATCGGATATAAATCTTAGCATGGAGTTCCACAAACTTACAAGAAAAATATTTTCAATGATATTATAAAGATATGTAGATTTATTTGATTTATATTACATATAAAATATTTTATCATATTTAAAACATATTATTATTTATTATGAAGGAAAAACTACATGTGGATGATCCATTTTCCAAGAAATATATCTTGCAAAATATTGAGAAAAAATGGAAGGATAGTAGGCGTATTGTTTCATGAGTTTTATGATCCTACTATGTCTAAAGAAGCTAATATTGTCAAACACTTACCAAGGATTAATCACAGGGTTGAGTATTGGGCTAGTTCAATTAAATTGAGGATATATGTAAACCCAACGAACTCATATATTTTTTATTTTGACCAGGTTTGGTAGAGTTAAATTGAATTTTATAATATATATATATTATTGTAATACCCTAGATGGAATGATTTTAATGTACCAAAGTGATAGAAACAAAAACTCTAAAGTGCTTGAATTGAAAACTTTACAATTCATAATGACCGTGAACCAAACAACCAACTGTAAGTTGTAAAATAAATAATTAAATTTGTATAAATAGTATTAGAAAAATAAAGTGGCCTACTAGAGTGATGAAGGAACCATTGAAATGCAATGAAGTAAAATTTACAAGACACTAAAGTGATGGAAATGGAAATTCTAAGACACCTTAGCTATGGTAACTCATATACATAAAAACCTTAGGATATTTTACTTGAAATGCACCATAACCATATTAAAAAAATACTTTAACTTAATCAAATATATTAAAACCATATAAAATAAACTAAAATTGAAAATTAGACATCAAAGTAATTCCAAAGAAAACAATTACAAGTATAGGTAGCAAGTTAGAATGTGAAATTACAAAAAAAAAAAAGGACACTTAATTCTCAAATTTTTTCTGTAAAACCAAGCAGGTGACTCACCTCCATTGAAAAGAAAGTGAACTTGGACAACTCATGCTTAAAAACAAAAAGAGAAAAGTCACACTTATCTTCTTTCTTCTTACTACCACAATCTCTCCCTTTCTCTCATGATTTTTTCTCTTTATCCATCAGCCATAACCTATACCTAAGCTATTTTATTGTGTCTAGAAGTGTTCCAAAATGCAAAATTAAGACAGAAAAGTGATATAAAAACAAAGAAGGCAAAAGGAACTTTTAAAGATAGAAATCTGAAAAATTCTAAACCTTGATTTTTCAATTTTATTTCTCTATCTTTAAATCTATTATTTATTTAATTTAAATTTAAAATAATTTATACATGTTAATTAACTATTTAGGATGTTGGAAATTGGTTTTTATTGAAACAAATTGAAAAGGATAAAGCTAGAAATCATAATCCCCAAATCTATCCAAATTGAACTGCTTAAATTCTCTATTATGTAACAACTATCTTTTATTTATCTCAATATGAAAAAAAACTCTAAAGTTCATAAAAATTAATGAAAAGGTGTATATGGATGTTGGGAAGATTTTGGTAAAAGGGAAATTCATAATGATGAGGGAAATGAGTGAGTAACTGAGTGAATAAAAGTTGCTCATTGTAACAACCTGAATGAACCTTACTAAATATTTTATTTAGTGTTTGAGTTATTTTAATATACAAATAAACTATAATTTATGAAAATTTGTAGGGAAGTCACTTAGGATGTTAGGAACACCTTGGAGAAAATTCAAGACAAATAGATTTGAGGAAGTTAATTGCAACAAAATAAATATAAATTTCTCTAATACTAAAAATTTGGTTTTTGTTGACTTGTGCTGAATTGAGCATATTGAAATGTATTTGACCATATCATAAATATAAGTATATAATGGATGAACATAAAGCTTTAACACATGTAGTTAATTTCTGTAAAGTTCCAAATGTTAATTTAATAGATAAGTAAATCAATTGACTTGAGGTAGCCAATGTGTTTAAATAGGCATATTGCATGTATTTAAAACTCCTTAATTGCCTAACCTTAGTGCAAAAAAATTTTGTAATATTTTAACCCATAAATACAAAATCCATAAAAATAAAATAGATTTGGGCAAATATTTATATATTAAAACAGGGTATGTGAGTGTCTTGTGAATAATTGAAGGAAAGATGACAAAGATAGTGAATCATTAGTGACCAAAATAGCCCGAAATGCAAACAAATGTATGTATGTATATATATGTATATATATATATATATGTAAATGTAAAATGACATATGATAACATGACCTAAACCCAAAAAAATGAGAACTTAATGTAATAATTTAAATCTTCCCTAAGATGTACATTAATGTTTAAAAAGGTTAAATAACCTTAAATAACAAACAATAAGCTAAAAATGAACCTAAATGTGATTTATATGTGGATGTGAATGTAGGTCGAGCATTGCAACAAAATCAACTAGTAATTATCAATGACTTAGAGGAATCAAATTTTCAAGTTCAAGGTGACCTATAGCGTCCACCCTATCCTTTGTTTGCTTTGGAATTTTTGATGAAATATGAACCATTGTTGATACTTAAACCATTAGATACTTTTGTCGACTGTGTTCTTATATTTGTGAATTGTGAAACTCTATATGGCCTTTAGGCCTATGTGATCATACTCAGTCATTTGCTTAGCTAATATGACAAAATCCCTACTTGATGGGGACTCTACCATCAGGCTATGTGAACATAAAGACTTGTGATAAAAAAGAAAAGCTATTGACCTTTTGTATGTGTGATGTGTGATAATGTTAGACCACTTCACAACCAAGAGAGGGGTAAATTGGTTAATTTAGAGATTTAGGAAAAATTAATACTTAAATAAATAAGAAATAGTAGATAATGAGAGATTGAATACAAGTAAGTTACAGTGGTTCAGATTCCCCAATTCTACATCCACTTTCTCAATAACTTGTTGAGGTTCTATTAACTTTGAATTTTTACAAGCTTAACTCTAACTTAGTGTTTTAGCAAGGTCACACTGAACTTTAACAATGGTTTGAGCTACCTCACAACCTAACAAGAGTTTTTCTTTGGCTCACTCTCTAACCAACTTACAATTACAAGTGTTAAGATCACACACCCCACACTCAAGAGCAATCAATGAAAAATTAATAAAAAGAAAGTTGTGAAAAAAAAATTGCAAGAGTTTGGCTACAATAATTGCAAAAGGATGGTGATAAATGCATGTTGGTGAGATATTTATAGCCTCATTAACTCAAGAGAGTCATTGGAGCCATGGGCTAACAGATTCAAGTTTCACCAATCTGAGTACTATGCATTTATTGCTTTTGAGAGAGCTTACCTTATAGTCATTTAGGTCGAAATCACAAATAAAAGACAAGGAAAAGAACTATTTTGGGCAATTTCTTCAAGTGACACGTGTAGACCCTTATTTTTTTACCAAGTTCAGTCTAAAGATTTTAAAACAGTCTGAAATAATTTTTGTAGTACTTATTATTCAATTTTTTATTTTTTATTATTTATTTCACAATATAATATTTAGTTTAATAATATATTTATTATTTATTTCTTAAATATAATATTTATTTTAATAATAATATTTATTATTTATTTTAATAATATAATTAAATATAATGTTTATTTTTAAAAATAAAAATAAAAGATAATAAAAAATAAAAATCAGAATAATCGGCGAGCAACATGCGGCAGCCCATCACGCAATTAGCCCGCAGCAGCCCGGCGAATCACATAGCCTCGCTCTTCACCTAGTGCCCCAGTGCGCAGGCCCCAGCATCCCAGCGCCTATAGCAATTCTCACAGCCCGCATGCCTATATGCCAACACACCTACCGATTTTGTAAATCCTTGTTAAGCTCGATTTTTATTTTTATTTCCTTAATAAATTTTATTTTCCTTAACATACTAGATTTTTTTTATTAAATTGCCTATAAATAACGGGATTAAATGTATTAGAAAGGACTTTTGATTTTTGGGAGACTTTTCTTGCAGCAGAGACTTTAGGACTTTTGGAAAAAATTATTCAGAGACTTGAGACTTGGGAAATTTTGGCAGAAGCTTGGACTCTTAAACTTTGGCAATTTTTTGACAAGAGACTCAGAATTTTGTAGCAAGAGACAATCCATAATCAAGGCAACAAGCAGTGACTATCTTGGTATTACTCGATCAAATTTTCATCCAACGATTTTGGTGGAGTCTTCAAAAGTAGGTATGTTGATATAATTTTATTTACCAAAATCATCTTCATCTTCATCATAGTAGCTTCCTTTAGTTTTTTTTTTAAATATTATCACAATAGTTATTCCCTCCAATTTCACAATTTTTATCTTATTTTCATAAAAATCCAAATCCTAATTAACTTAAAACCATAGAACCCTAATTAATTCTATTTTCAAAAATCTTCACAGTAGCCACATTCTTTTCGTACATAATAATAATATTAGTTCTATAAATCAAAACCTATTTTCTAAATACAAAACCCTAAAATCTTAATTGTTAAACATAAACCCTCTAAACACTAATTTCATTCAAGAAACTTTAATTTAAGATGTAAACCCTAAACTTATATATTGATTGCTTTATTTATTTTAAATTTGATTATGGAGTTTATTATATGTTTTGATGATTGATTTATTTAAATTTGATGTTTGATTTATTTCATTTATTATGGATAAATATTTTATTATTATTATTTATTTATTAAAATTATAAGAGGTATGTTTCCATGATTGGATACCTCATTAATTAAGCTTCATGTAATTATTATTATTTTCATATTTTGGGATTAATGTAAAGGACATATTTCTACCTTTTGGTGGGTCTCCTATTTAGTTTTAGATATTAGACGATGTAAGGACATGTTTCCATCCTCGGATGGGTATCCATTTATTTATTTTGTTTGAACATTGCGATGATTTTTAATAAAGTATTTGTTTATTTTTATGATTGCATGTGGTATGGATAATATTGTTATATTTAAGAATTTTATAATATTAAGACTTGAAAAGGAGGTTGGTTCCAATGAATCGGGCGCTGTGGAGGTGCCGGGCTATTTCTCACCTTTCCCACGAGTATCCAACTTTTTGAACCCAATAGGGGGTTGGGGATTCCTGGCCGTGTCAGGCAAAAATTTTCTATTTTGCACACTCAACCACTTAAACACAATATACTCAAGACCTATGATAAAAATGAATCAAAAACTAGTTTCTTTAATATAGAAAGAGTATATATCAAATACTTTACTCAAACATCAATTAATCAAGCTTTAACCATCACTCATGGCTAAAAATAACATCAAACCACTCAATTCTCATAATGATTGAATTAAGAATCATACTCATCACTTATAAGTTCCTTTAACTCATTTTTCACTCATCAATCCATTTAACCAATACTTTTCAGTAATATTTCATTATAGATGATTCAATCAACTAATTCAAATATTAAAATTCATAAAAATTTAACTATTTATAAATTAAAATACATAAGCACATACCTCTTTCAAAATCCCTCTTCTTTTATCTTTTCTCTCTTTTTCTTTGATCACTTGTTGATAATCTCACATTTTCTAGCTTATTCTTTTAAAAACCCATAACTAGATGTGATTTCCTTTTAAATTTTGGCTAAATTTTTAAAAAGAATAAGGATAAGTTTAGGTGGTGCTGGTGATGATAGGCGTGGAAGATGGAAGAAGAGAGAAGAGTCTTCAACACACACACACATATCCATATATATATAGTTTAATCAGGTGAGGCAATCTCATTTTAACTACGGTGCACCTTCTTTTTTTCTTTGATTCTAATTCGATTTTTAGTCCCATAAAACAGTAAAAATAATTTCTTCAATAAATTTTGAGATATACTATTCACTATTCTCTACTTATAGTATTTATCCACATTACTTTTATCAATACACACTTTCAATTATCAATATTAGTTAAAAAGTTTCCAATTTAAAATTTTGGAACATTACAATTCTCCCCCACTAAAGAAATTTTATCCTAAAAAATTATCTGTTATAAGAATAAGCCATTTAATTCATAACTAATCTTAAATCTCATATAAAATTAATTATTTATTAATTTATATATCTTTTATTTATTTATTTATTATGTTATAACACTTCCAGAATAATCTTATTATATAACTGCATAAGATGCATCTCTACACACTTACACTATTTAAGCTCAATTCACTAATTACCTTTAATTCTCTTTAGAAATTTTTTTTAATATAATTTGTGTCATTACATTCCACTGTTATATATATATATCTCTTTTTTTTCCTCATATACCTAACTTTAAATCCTAGTTTCAAATAGCGGGTCACTGATGGCAAGTAAATGTCCACTGTAATGATATGGCTAAACGCCTACTATGGTACGAATGCCCACTGGAATATATGGCCAAAGACTCGCTATGGCACAAATGTCCATTGTAAAAAAAATGGGATCAAAGATCCTCTATGATGCAAAGCGTCCACCATTGGCATAAAAGCCAATATCATTAGGACATAAAATGTGTCCTCTATGGCACAGAGTGCCCACCGTCACTATGGCATAAAATGCCCACTATCACTATGGCATAAAATGCCCACTGTCACTTTGGATATTCATCCTTTAGCTAATTTGAAAACTAGATTTAACATCAGTATAATCAGGCAATACATTTATTTCACTATTTTCAAATTATTTTTAATCATAATATCTTCTGGTATAGAAAATTTTCTTTTTAAATTGTTTGCCTATTACTGTGAATTTATAAGATATGAGCAATTATTTCAAATATATTTGTTTTCGATTAGTTTGACTAATTTTATTGATTCATCAATTGTTATCTTTTAAATCACTTTCTTGTTTTCCACTGTAATAATGAAATCTAAATAGATTGCCACTCTTACTTGTTTAATTCTTTTTCTTAACATATTAAGAATTCACAAGTATTCTTTCACTTTAAGAGTACATGTATGTATATATAATGTATTCAATATGTTTAACACACACACACACACATACATATATATATATATATATATATATTTCTAACTTGATCTACAGTACATCATTTCACTAGAAGGGTTAAACTACCTTCAAATCTCACTACATTTTTTTCCTTATCACATTATCAATTCCTTTCTTTCTATTATCATCAATTAGTATAAGTTAACTCTTTAACACTTCTATATATAATCTATAACTTATCTTCAATCACCAAATAATGTTATTATCAAATATTCCATAAGTACACCATATGTAAATCTCGCATTCTTACTTTTATTACTCAATCAATTCGTATATACACTTCTTTTTTTTCTTTATCTTACTCTTTAAACTATTTAAAATCATCAATGATTCATCAATATATCATTCTTCTTACCTTGCTTCATAAATTGTATTATTTCTTCATGAATAATGTGAAATTCACTAATCACTTGTAATGTAACACCCCTATACCCCATATACGCACACTACACACTACTACCTCTGTAATATACGTATACCGAATACAGGAGTGCCACGGTTTATATTAAACAACCCAATCTTTTATATTTATTTAAAATTAACCATATTATGAGAAAACTTGAAAACATTTAAATTATATTATAAAGTACAATCGATAAAACGTTCATTCAATACGCAGCGGAAAATATAGTGGTATTTACAAATATATATACATCAAAAATCAAATTTTACAAAACATAACATTTATACATGTTTGGCAGTTCGTCTCTGATCTTTAAGCCCACTATCAACACTTTAGAGTCTAGACTCAACTCGGTCTAGCTGAACTCTCTGTTCTACCCTGTCACCTGCGTGATGAACCACAATCTTGCTAAGCCAACGACTTAGTGGTACAAACCATAATAACAAAATACTTCAATGCAATGTCAATGTCACACATTTCAACAATAAAGACAATATTCATAAATGATATATTAATATTTTTCATAACACTACATTCCATTATTTTATTCAATTATTTCACCATTCATGAATCACATTGAAACAAAGACAAGCATGGGCCCAAAAGACACTAATATGTCATTCAACTTTTAGAGTTAATGTTTTGGTTCAATTATCACATTTATCATTATCATTATCCCAACTAGGCTTCAAGGATTAGGCTCAACCAAGCTTCAAGGGGAACAAAGCATGCTAAGTATCAACCCAACTTGGCTTCAAGAACCAAACACAACCTAGCTTCAAGGGTTGTAACATCTCAACTAGGCTTCAAGGACTAGACCCAACCAAGCTTCAAGGGGAGTTAAGCATTCTAAACTTCAACCCAACTTGGCTTCAAGGATCAAGCCCAACCTAGCTTCAAGAGATTGTTACTATTAGGCATGCCACCAACAACAAAACTCTGAAAATGGAATAACATATTAGACATACAATTCATTCATTATTTCATTATCAATTCCATTCTCATTTTCTCATAATCATTTAGGCAACCATGCCTCAATTATCTCATTTGCATCATTATAGCCAACAACAATGGCTTCACATCTCATCAATAGAGTATACATAATCAATTGCATTGGACATATATTTTAAATTCATCATCATCTAGGCAAACATGCCCCACTTATTTCATTTGAATCATTATAGCCAACCACAATGGCTTCACATCTTATCATATCTCAATTCACATTAAAGCAATTCATCATTAAAGTATCCATCATAACCAATTGCATTGCACATACATTTTGAATGATCATCATATCTTTCACATTATACAAATCATAACATTAATCAAATGTATCAACAATTTAATAGATTACTTAACACATTTACAACCAAATGTGTTAAGTCCCAATGTCATGTAAATGTATGCAATAATGTAGGGTTTGTACTTACCTCAAGAACAACTCACACTAATCTATACACTTCCTCTTCCAAGAATTCTTCACTACTTGGATTAGGGCAACTCAACCTCTTCACAACCTAATTCAAAAGGAATAATACACACTTATTTAAAAATACACATGAATTCCAATACACTTATTCACCTATTAGTCTCATACTAGACCCATAGATCACAAATTATAAGCCAACACAACTATCTAGGACCCCACGGTCGTGGCCTCACAACCCCACGGTCGTGGCATAGCAAATGAGTTTGCCCATTCTGTTCTAAAACCCCACGGTCGTGGTCTCACAACCCCCACGGTCGCGGGTTAGCAAACGAACCTGTCCAAATTGCCTAACACCCCCACGGTCGTGGCATCCAAGGGCCACGGCCGTGGCATCCATTATGCTTCTGTTTCCAATCAAACTCATGTATTCTATGCTTTCAACTTCATTAAACACAAACACATTGAAAATCTAAGATAATAATTGCTCAAACTCACAACATACATCAATTACCAATTCACAACCATAACATAAACACAACCCTTACTCTTCTAACACCAAACCTAACTCCATCTCTTCAATTCAACCCCAAAATCACAATCAATTAAACCCAACACTCTCAAACACACCACAATCAAACATACTCAAATACAACTTAGAAGAAAACAAGAGAATCAAGTGGAAAACTTACCAAAGTTGATGAAACTTCTTAGCTTTCCAACTTGATCACTTGAAACTTCCTTCAATCTTAAGCTTGGAAAAATCAAAAACTCACTTCCTCTCTTGCTTTGGAGGGTGCCGGCCAAACCACAAAGAAAGAAGAAGATAAGAAGAAAAATAAGAAGCAAAGTCAAACACTTAATCTCTTTAAATCTCCACCGAGCAATTTAAATATTAAAATAATCTAAATATCCTCTTCCATTCATTAATTTCCATTTTCCACTAATTAATTAATTCATTAATCTTCTTTTGACTTTCATTACATTGACTTGTATATGTTATATATATATATATACACAACATATACACTCTCTCTTTACTTCTTTTCTCTTTCCATTAAACATATACATTAAATCCAAATACAACAATAATACCAAAACTTTTAAGGTATACTTTGGGATATTACATGTAATCATCTTTTATCTATTCTCTAACCTTACACTTATTTCAAATATCCAATTACATTTATCCATACCTTCCTCAAGTTTTCTCCACATCTAAGTTTCATCATTTAATGGATTATTTTCATTTAAATCTTATAAGCGATCTTTCATCAATTATAACTGTTTCTAACATGTATTCAATAATTCACTACTAATTCCACCCATAAACCCCACTTGTGAAGGTATAAGAAGGTAAAAATATGCATGGGCAAATGCATGACCTTGCAAGTGATCATGCACACCACTGCTTGAATTATTTTTAAAGTTTTGAAGAACAAAAGTATGCATAGCCAGATGCATGACCATGCGAATGGTCTTGTACATCTCTGCTGAAATTTTCTTTCAAAGTTTTAAGGACACAAGTATATGCATGACCATGAGAATGATCTTGTGCCTCACTGTTTGGATTTCTTCTAAAAGTTTGAAGAATAGAAATATGTACAAGCATATGCATGACCATGCAAATAATCATGCACATCTCTGCTAGAATTTCTTTTCAAAATTTTAAGGAACAAAAATATGCATAGGCATATGCATGATCATGCGAATGATCATGCATACTACTGCAGAAATTTATTTTCATGATTTAATCAATAAGTTGTCAATAATTCAACTCAAACAAATTAAGAAAACATGATCCAACCCTTTAAAGCACAATCAAATTCAAATCTAAACTTTCATAACTCTAAAATCTTTCAAAACCTTATTTTCTTCCATGACTTTAAATCAATTTATAAATGATTTAATAATGGGTTTAAACATTATTTTAGTTAATAATCAATAAATACACATTTATATATTGCAAGAATAACTTTACTATGATTGAAGTAAAGTTTTATACTTATATTTTTTACAATTATTCAATACACAATATCTTTCACAAGTAATGGTGTTTTATCAATTCATAAATATCTTTACATAATAAAAATCAAGATCAATTCAATAAATAGCAAAATAAGTACTATACAAGCATTAACCTTTTTTAAAATACTCTTCCATCACTTTTCCTTTCAATCTTTTGTTTGGATGATGTTTTTTTTTCTCGATAGATCAAGCTTAAATTAGCTAAAATCCATCAAAACTTGGTTTTTCTGCCAATTCTCTATGATTTCTATAGTGAGAAATGGAAGAAGAAGAAAAAGAGATGAAGATGGAGGTGAAGATGATGAGTATGGCATTTTAGAAGGCAATGAAAGACACTAGAAATCTTTAAATAGGCTTTAGAATTTTTATCCAATCACTCACTCATACAATAGTTTCAGTGCATTCACTTTCTTTAATTAACTACTACTTCAATTTTTAACCCCGAAACATTATAAAAATAATTACTTTAGCTACTTTAAAACCCCATGATCCATATTTCACATCTAAATTACAGTTCAAGTTCATTTCAGGGTTATAAGGGTATTTTTATAATTTCTTACCTCCTCAAAATCTTTTCTAGAAATACCAATATTATCCATACTCCGATTTAATGTTACTCTTATTAAGGCTTAGTTAACCTTATTACTATCAATTCCAAATACTCAAGCTACACATAATATCATAATCAATCCAATTTATACTCATATATTCACTTAATGCAAAAAATCAATACTTAAAATTTTTAGGGCATTACAATTCTTACCTTGTAAGAAATTTCATCGTCGAAATTTATCTATCTGTTATAATTTATTTCTCATAATCCAATAAATTATTACACTCCACTGTGTTACTTTGATATATCTCTTTAACTATTCATATTTTGTTTTCTTTTCATATCCTTCTTTTTCACAAATAGGTCTAGTGCACTCCAAACAATACACTATGAATTCTCAATCAATTCTTAGAAAACATTCTACTACCAAAACACATGAAATATCCATTGTATCAAAACATATATCCACTTATTCAATTCATATAACTTAGACAATTGTATTTCAGTTCTTCCATAATTCCACATGCCAGAAAAGCCTAAACCACACTTTGATACCACTAAATGTAACATCCCCTGATAATTCTCATATGAAATTATCAAAGAATGTTACTCAATATACTGTCAGTAATCTAATCAATTCATCAATAAAGTTTTCTTTCAAATAGTTGCTAACAAAAATTTTCAAATACTATTACAATTTGTATAATATAACACTTATAAAATCTAACTTTTAAAACAATATCCAATATCTCCAATAAACCAAATATTAATTATAAATCAGATAACTATTGTGAACACTCGAATTTTGAGGCTCGGAAGGCCGATTTTCTCAGACTACTGACGATCGGACCGGACCGGAGGTCCACGGTAAAGTTCACCAGAAATATATCAATATGGAACTTGAAATGTCCGGGACGGCATGAGGATCACGGATATGGTCCCGGAATATTTTTCAGAGGCTCGTGGCTACAGAAAAATCAGTTTTGTCACCAGTAGCGCGAGTTGGGCCCCTTTTTTTGGGGCCAGAGCCGGCCGCCGTACAGTTCAGTTTTTGCCTATAAATAGGCTTCAGATTTTCAGAAAAAGAAAAAGTTTTGGAAGATCCGACGCCCGGGTGCTGACAAAATTTTTATGCTTAAAAATTTCTAATATTGTGTTGTAAAAAGCAAGAATCATACTTAAAAGTGCAAGGAAACAAGATCTGGAACTTAGAAGTGGAAAAATTCTAATCAAGGTAATATCATAATTCATCTTTGGTCAATTCGAGCATATCATAACCATTCTAATCTTCTTCTTAATTTCTTCTTGGTCAAAGATCTAATCCTTTTAGATCTATAGGCCTAATGGATTAATCAATCAACCTTTCGGCATCAAGCCGTGAATAAAATCAACCTTTTGGCACGGAGCCTAAATTTCATCCTTTAAATACGAAGTATTTAAACATTACAATTAAGATCAAAATTTGGCATGAAGCCTAAATCGAACTCTTTTGGTACCAAGTACCCGAAATTATACAATTTTTGCACTAAGTGCTAAAACTCACAACTCTGGCAAAATGCCTGAAAAATGCACGAAGCATACACACACATGCATGAAGCATAAATTTCATCGCCTTTAAATAGGCTTTTCCGAACTACATGGGCTTTGATCTCTCATAAAAACGAGAGTATGTAGGCATATTTGGGATTCACCCCAAATAGCAAGTCCACAATTTATCAACAATCTCTTCTTCTTTCTTTTTGTTTTCTTTTCGGATTCAATTCTAAATTGGCAAATTAATCAAATGAATGACATAGTCCCCGAATCCTCCTTGGGTTCGCAGACTAGAAGCCTTTACATTGGATGCATAATTGGAGTCAAACAAGGGTTTTCTTAGTTTTTCCCTTTGAACAAAATAAACTGAGTGGCGAATCCCGACAACGAGTGAACGTTCGCCCGAATCCTTTTCTGGCGGAAACCGAGGTTCACAGATTGGCGACTCCACTGGGGATCCATAAAAATGATTTATGGGATTCTAAGTGGACTACTATTGCTTATTTGATCAATTTGACACTAGGGACCATAAAAACAATTTATGGGATCCTAGTAGATTGTTATTATTTGTTTAACCGATTTGCCCTTCTTTAGGGTATTTTTGTTTATTTTGCAGGATACCTTAGCAATATATATCCTTCCTTTAAGGATATTGGACTGAAGATTGAAGAAAGGAATCTTTTTCCTTTGATGGATCTATTGTTTGACTACTTTTGCATTTATTTTGTCATTCAGAGAATCTTTTTCTCTTGCATATATGGGGGAATCATTTTCCTCCATTGCATAAAAAATTATTTTCAAATGAATTTCTTATCTTTCTGTTCAAAGTTCTGAGTCTGGATAGCAAGTAACGCTGACCGGCAGGTCTCCTTGATTATGTCGGCGGACAGCCAAAGTGTCCTCCCTGTTGTCGCAAACCATTCCAATCCTTTTGGAGTGGCCCATGAGTAATCGTACTGTTGGACCCACGCGAAACTCCTTGTTTCACATGTGGTTAGGTATATCTTACTCAAGACTCAAGGGTCCCTATTATGAGTCAATTCTCTATTTTTCATGAATAATAGAACCTTCCCTTAGGTTGTATGTACCCAATGATAGTGCCGCATACCATTAAAACGAATTATGATGTGATGAGGTGCATTCATGCAACATGACAACATTATTTTGGGAAAATTGTTTTGGGGAAAAATTTTTGATGTATATAAGTGGACCAAGAGTTTTTCCTACCTTACACACCACCCTGATCTATTGCCCTTAACCTTTGCAGGTACCTGCTGTCCGTGTGCCTTCACCTACACCAGACACACCAATACCAACTGTGCTATCCCCTACAAATTCTACTACCCCAACTTCACCAACTGCTCCAATTACTGAAATGGCTACTATTGAACAGATCAAGGCCTTGTTGGATGGACAGGTTAAGGAAATTGAAGCTAGAATGCAAGAGAGAATTGATGAAGCTTTGGTTGCCCAAAGGGTAGCCATCCTGGCTGAATTGGGAGGGGCACCAAAGACAGCCTCTACTCCTGAAAATTTAGGAAAGGAACCCATTGTGGGGCAAACTAGTACCCCCATGACTACTCAGAACAATACCCCTGTCATCAATTTGGAAGATCCACCCTCTAGGAATGAGACTGATGAACTAAAAAAGAAACTTGAATTGCTTGAAAGGTCAATCACTGCCATGAAAACTCATAAAGAGGTGGTAGACATGGATTCCTTATCCTTGTTTCCCCAAGCTAGATTGCCTCCAAAGTTCAAGATGCCTGGGATGGATAGATTTGATGGGACTACTTGCCCTAAAACTCACCTGAAAATGTATGTGGGAGCCTTAAGTCCTTGGGGTTTAAATGATGAGCTCTTTGCTCAATTATTCCAACAATCCCTGACTGGTGCTGCCCTTAAATGGTTTGTGAGTCTAGATCGTTCCAAGATTAAGACATGGGAAGACATCTGCAACGCATTTAACTCTCAATACCACTACAATATTGAGGTGGATGTCACTAGAAGAGAACTTGAGACCACCAAACAAAACAACAATGAACCCTTCTCCTCGTTCCTTACGAGGTGGAGGGCAAAAGCCGCCCAGATGATCAATCGCCCTTCAGAACAAGAGCAGATTGATATCATAATCAGGAATTTAAGACCTACATATCAGGCTCAACTGCAAACACAATATCTACCTACTTTCAAATCGCTCATTGCGACTGCAACCAAGGTAGAAGATTTGATACAGTTGGGAAAAATAGTGGATGAGGGGGCTGCTTTGAAATATAAGAAACAAAGCCAAACTCCTTCCTCAAGCAAGGTCAATCAAGTGGCCAATATTGCCCCTGCGAATCCTTTACGTGTGGGCAATCCTGGGCCGAGAAATCAGCCGAGAAGGCAGTATACTGACCTTGGAGTGCCCCTTCATTTGGTGTTTAAAAAGGCTGTGGAAGGGAAATATTTGAAGCCTTTGGACCCAAGACCTCCTCCAAACCCATTACCTTCCAGTTATAAAGTCAATGAATATTGTGAATACCATCAAGGGAATGGGCATAAAACAGATGCTTGCTGGACACTGAAAAACCGCATCCAGGATCTGGTGGATAGTGGTGACATCATTCCTCTCAAGAGTCAACCAAACATTAACACTAATCCTTTGCCCAATCACTCCATCCATGCCATTACTGTGGAAGAAGAGCTGTTTGATCCTTTCGAACTTCTCTCAGAAATGAATGAAGTGTGTGTGTTAGATTTGAACGATCTTGCTGAAGAGGTCAGTGCTCTAACAAGAAGTGGAAGACAATATCAGCCACTTGACTTGGGAAAAACCCCTACAACCTCAAATCACCCCCATAAGAAGACTCCAGAGCCAAAAGAAGACCCTGTCCTCTCTCAGCTTAAGCAAACCCAAGCTAAGGTGTCAATTTGGGAGCTCCTTGCTTCCTCATTCCCACACCGCCAGGCTCTCAGCGAAGCTTTGAGTCAACTTGATACACCAGTGGACACAAGCCCAGAAGCTTTGGTGGCCACTTTGACTCAATCAACCAAGGCATTGAGTATCAGATTTTCTGATGTAGATTTACCAGAAGACGGTAAGAAACACAATGATGCTCTATACATCACCATACAGACTGGGGGTAAGACTGTGCCCATGGTTCTCATTGATAATGGGTCAGCCTTAAATGTGTGTCCTTTGAAAGTAGCAAGCTGTTTGGGGTTGGAGACTACAGATCTTACACCTTCTGATCAGATTGTGAGAGCATATGATAACACTCGAAGAGAAATTTTGGGTGTTGCCACTCTAGAAATTGCTATTGGGCCGGTGAAAATGAAAGTGCCCTTCCAGGTCATTGATGTACCCGCGAGCTTTAATCTCCTCCTTGGAAGGCCGTGGATTCATCAAATTAATGATGTACCTTCTTCATTACACCAAAAACTTAAATTCCCTTTTGAAGGAAAAATCATCACTATCAAAGGGGATACCTGTGAAATCAACAAGAAAACCATGGATCAGTCTCTCTTTGAGGTTGTTCCTGGTGAAACCGCCATGACCTTGACTAGGTTTCATTACGACACAGTTCAGTGCATTGAAGGTGAAAAACCAAAAGGGCCATTTGTCTCATATGACTTTGGGGAGGTCCAAATCAATTGCCTAGTGGGAATGATGTTGAGGGTAGGTCTATTGCCCGGAATGGAAATGATGAAGTCTGGGAGAAAGACACCTGTAGTACGGCCATGGGAAGAACCCGAGAATCAAGGAACTTTTGGCTTGGGGTACAAACCCACAGATAAGGAGATTGAAGAGCTTGAGCATGGGAAGAAAGGGAAGAAGACTTGGGGAGCAAAAAGCCTCAAAATGCGCCCTTACTTTAAAACTCTGAATGGTCACTTCTGCAAACCTGGGAAAACAGTTCCTTACTGTGGTTTCCAGGAACCATTCTATTCTCCTTTGACTGGAAAGAAGTTACCAGGTTTTGAGATGTTCACTGATGTCTTAGCCACAAAGGAAGAAGAACCAGAACCTCAAACTGACCCGCAAGGGGAAGATTTCATGCAGCCTAGTCTCTTTGATGAGGTTGCTATGATAACCAATGTCGAAGACAAAAGGGACTTCACAAAGCTGATCAAGACTACAGATGGACCACTGATGAACTGGTATGCCGAGGAGGGACAAGTTGCTACAGTCAAACCTAGTCCAGTGTCACACCTTGGACCCGAGTCTTGTACCGAGTCAAATTCTGAGTCAAACACCAAGCCAGAGTCTAATTCTGAGTCTTCTGTAGTTTCAGATTTAGAGAACCCTAATGTCAAATCTAATGTAATCTTGGAGAATGACTCCACCATTATCAATGAAATTGTTCGGATTCTTGGTTACCCTGTGTCTTTTGCTTTCCAAGTATTATCTAGCAAAAATGAAATAAAAGAAATAAATGAAAAGATAATAATTGGCAAAGAAAATGAACATACATACATTGCATATGATTGTGTGAATAAGGAACAGGTTGTTGAGTGCATCAGAAGATATGTCGACTCCTTCATGTGGAAGGCAAGTGATGTCACGGGAATAGACCCAGCAATAGCAGTTCATAAGATTCCGCTATACCCTGGTGCAAAGCCGGTTAAGCAGAAATTGAGAAGAATGAAGCCTGAATGGTCTTTGAAAATTAAAGAGGAGGTTGCCAAGCAACTGGACAATAAGTTCATAGAACCAATTGCCTACCCTTCATGGTTAGCAAACATCATACCGGTCCCGAAGAAAGACGGAAAGGTCAGGATGTGTGTTGATTATAGAGATCTGAATAAGGCTTGTCCCAAGGACGATTTCCCGCTACCACACATCAATTTGCTGATAGACAGGATGGCTGGGCATATGATGGTTTCCATGACTGACCTTGCGGTTGTATACAATCAGATCCTGGTGCACCCACCAGACAAAGAGAAGACAGCTTTCATTACAGAATGGGGCACTTTCTGCTACAGGGTTATGCCTTTTAGATTGATAAATGCAGGGGCTACCTACCAAAGAATGGCGACAACAGTCTTTCATGACATGATACACAAAGAAGTAGAAGTGTATGTTGATGATATGATTGTCAAGTCAAAAACTCCAGAAGAACACGTTGAAGCACTTGATAAGTTCTTCCTTAGACTTCGCAAGTACAATTTGAAGCTTAATCCTGCAAAATGCCTCTTTGGTGCGACATCGAGCTTATTTTTAGGATATCTGGTCAGCAAAAAAGGAATAGAAGTTGATCTAGCAAAGTCAAAGGCTATTCTGAAAATGCCTCCACCAAGGACAGAGAAAGAGATTCGAGGCTTGCTAGGTAGATTACAGTATATCAGTCGATTCATATCACAGTTGGCTGAGACTTGTGGTCCTATCTTTAAGCTACTAAGGAAAGGTGCTTCACAAGAATGGAATGAAGACTGCCAGAAGGCCTTCGACAAGATCAAAGAATACTTGTTAAGTCCGCCAATTCTACAACCTCCCAGAATGGGAAAACCTCTGCTCTTGTATTTGTCTGTAACGGATGAAGCCATGGGGGCAATGCTAGCTCAAGAGGCTGAAGATACAAAGGTGGAAAATGCAATTTACTACCTCAGCAAAAGGATGCTGGACTATGAGTTAAAGTACAACAGGATTGAGAAGTTGTGTTTAGCATTGTATTGGGCTTGCACGAAGTTACAACACTACTTGTCTTCTTACACTACTTATGTCATTGCAGAACAGAGTCCCTTGAAATTCCTTATGGAGAGGCCTATTTTGGACAGCAAAATGGCTAAGTGGGTGTCAACATTGGCAGCCTTTGACTTAAAATTTGTTCAAAGGAAAGCTGTGAAAGGCGGGGCAATAGCTGACCAATTAGCAGAATTACCTATAAAAGACGAGATGCGAGAAATGGATTTCCCTGACGAAGACCTCTTGAATGTGGAAAGAAGTGTTTGGGAGATGTATTTTGATGGAGCATCTAATTATCATGGAAACGAAATTGGAATTGTGTTCAAAACTCCTTGTGGAGAATACATTCCATTCGCAGTTAAACTTGACTTTAGCTGCACAAACAACGAAGCAGAATATGAAGCTTGCATTAGTGGGCTTGAAGCCGCCCTGAAATTGGGGATTAAGGACCTAAAGGTCTATGGTGATTCTATTTTAATAGTATCACAAGCTTTAAGGAAATGGAAGATAAGAGAAGAGCGTTTGGTTCCTTACCTACAATGCCTTGATCATTTGGCACAACAGTTCAATGATCTGTCCTTTGAATATCTCCCAAGAGCAAAGAATCAGTTTGTTGATGCCTTGGCTACTTTAGCTTCCATGATCAATATCAGGGAGGGGAAAGTCATTCGTCCATTGAAAGTTCAGCTTCAAAAGCAACCCGCCCATGTAATGCACTTGGCCGATGGTAAACCATGGTTTTGGGATATCAAGACCTATCTCAAGGATGGAAGTTATCCAGAGGGATCATCAAAGGTTGATCAGAGGGCAATAAGGTAGCTTGCCACAGGTTACGTTCTTAATGGAGATATCCTCTACAAGAGGAGTTGGAATGGAATGCACCTAAGATGTGTGAATGAAGCAGAGGCAAAGCATATAATGGAAACGGTACATGGTGGCGAATCAGGACCACACATGTATGGGATCGCCTTGGCTCGAAAAATTGCCAATCTAGGATATTATTGGTCCACCATGAATGCAGACTGCGTGGCATTTGTGCAAGAATGCCATCAGTGTCAGATATTTGCTAAGATGCAGAAGCAACCTCCCGTTGCCCTGAATACAATCACTTCTCCAGGGCCCTTCGCTACTTGGGGAATTGAT
Organism: Garcia nutans; assembly: GCA_947685225.1. NCBI lineage: Eukaryota > Viridiplantae > Streptophyta > Magnoliopsida > Malpighiales > Euphorbiaceae > Garcia > Garcia nutans. The sequence continues at coordinate 3,525,319 of CANTUV010000024.1, read as the reverse complement.
ATAATTGGAAAAATACATCCAAAAGCCTCGAATGGACATCAGTTTATCTTGGTAGCAGTGGATTACTTCACAAAGTGGGTTGAAGCAGCTTCCTATGCAGAATTAGATGCCAAAAAGGCCGCGCAGTTTGTCCGAACCAACATCCTTTGTCGGTACGGAACACCATTTGAGATTATCACTGATAATGGAACTCATTTCCAAGCAGAGTTTGCCAAACTCTTGGAGGATAAGAAAATCCAGTATCATAAGTCCTCTCCTTATAGACCTCAAACAAATGGAGCTGTAGAAGCAGCGAACAAGTCTATAAAGATGATCATGCAAAAAATGATCAAGGAGCATAGGCGTTGGCATGAGAAGTTACCATTGGCCTTGTGGGGATACAGGACATCAATCAGAACTCCTACTGGGGCAACCCCATATTCACTAGTATATGGAATGGAAGCAGTACTCCCCATTGAACTGGAAGTTCAATCGGCGAGAATAATTCAAGAAAGTCAGATAAATGAAGCTGAATGGATCAGCAGTTATCATCATCAGTTGTTGGGTTTGGATGAGAAAAGACTTCAAGCTCTACATCAGATTCAAGGATATCAGAGGCAAATGGCCAGACATTTCAACAAAAAGGTCAAAGATCGAAAGTTGGAAGAAGGTTGTTTGGTCATAAAAGAGATCAGAACACCTGTTACAGATCCTCGTGGGAAGTTTCATCCTCATTGGGCGGGACCCTACATTTTGAAGAAAATACTTTCCGGCGGAGCCGTCATCTTGTCTGATTTGGATGGTCTGGAGTTCACAAACCCATGCAATCTGGATCAACTGAAAAAATATTATGTATGATCATGCATTCCAAAATGAACTACATTAGACCTGATTCTCGCAAACTAATTCGAGATATGTAGGCAGCTCTCCTTGAGCACGGTCTAAATTTTAATAAAAATCATTCATTTTTCTTTTGCCAACATAAAGAAAAAAAAACAAACAAAAAATCCCGCTAAGCCGAAAACCCACAAAGGGCGGCTTAGGCAATAGGGGGCCCGCTAAGTCGAAAACCCGCAAAGGGCGGCTTAGACAAGAATGGGTAAGAGCTCGGTAAGTTGAAAATCCGAAAGGACGACTTAGGTAAAAATTAGAGCAAATAAATAAAGTAGATAATGCTTGGAAAGCAACCAAAAGAGTCAATCATTAAGAGTCATTCATTACAAAAAGAATCATCTGTTACGAAAAAGAGTCATTCAGAAAGAGTCATTCATCCTATAAAATACACAACTAATCAAAAAGGTCAAGTCATATTCCCAAAAAACCAAAAAGGTAAAAAGACAACCCAAAAACAGAAAAGACAATGGAGTCACCCTGGGATCTAAATCCTACGCCTCCTACGGGGGGCAGAGTCTTCGGCGTCTTCCTTAGTCCCGGAACTCTCCGCAATGTCTACCTTTTCCTCGCTAAGAGGAACCACCTCCTCTCCCTCCAACTCCTGCAGCAATGCACACCTCCTCGGTTTTTCAACAGGCCAAACCTCAGCTATAAACCAAGTCTTGTACTCTGGAGTGGGCTGAACAAGGGAAGGCTCTGCAAGAGGCCTGATCATCTGATGGTCTCTGACCCAAGTCTGTAGAATAGCCCGAGTAACTCCGGGAGTAATAGGAGAAGCAATGGTAAGCCCGACAGGAAGGGGAATCCTCTGATCAATACCCGTCTGCCTGAGGACTCGGGAAGCACTGTACCATGTACTGTGAGTGAACCCAAGAAGGTATACATGGTTGTGCATTGCATTTGCCTCCATGAATTGAGGAATCCTATACCAAGGGATGAACCATAATAATTCTTCCGGCCCAAGCTCAAATAGCCAGATAGTCCACTTGGCCATCGAAGGAAAAGAAATCTGAATTTTCCTGGTGCGGTACTGTGAAGGGTTGTAGGTCAAAGTCTGGGGGGCAGTAACCACTCGAAGATGGTCTCTCAGCCAAACCTGAAAAAAATAGATCCTTTCTATCTTACAAAGGAAAAGAGAGATGATGGAATAAGAAAAAAAAAACAAAAAGGTATGACAAAATTACCTGAAGGATGATCGGGGTAACGGTCCAACGTTCAAATCCGAGTGCACATCTGTCGAGACTCTGAATAGTCTCAGCCAGAATCATGCCCCTGATACAGTTGAGCTCTTCCATTTGCCTAACCATTGGACAAAGTTTCAAATCTCCAAACCCGGGGTCACGGTTGAAGAGAAACCCAGCTAACAGACAAAAGACGAAGGCTCGCATTCTATGCCTCAATTGAATATCATCTTCAAAATCGGCAGTCAAGAATTCATCAATTAGAGGAAGCAGCATCGCCTTATCCCCGTCTACAATCATAGCTTGGGCTTGGGGTTTTGTGAAGCTAAAAAGTCTCTGAAAAGATCCCACATAGCCGATTTGAACCTCATGCCTTACAAGAGGGGCATTTGGGTCGCATCCGATGATCGAGCAGAATTTCTCAAAAAGAGGACACATCTCCTCCATCCGAGCCCCAAATCTGAAAACATGGGCTTGGGGATCCCAAAACCTGATGCAAGCATGCAAGAAATCCCAGTCCACAGCTACACCTCTAAGGGTGGCGACAGCTTTCAACCCGTATCTCCCCATGTTGATCCTTTCAACATTATGGAGACTTTTGGTCCAATTATGCATCACGTGATTGAAAAGGGGGTTCATTGTTATTTGAAAAAAAATAATAATAAGATCTTGCAGTAAGAAGATTGCTTTCTGGCCCACAGATGAAAGACAACTTCGAATTTTATATTGGTCTGGTCCGGGTAGCGGCTCGGCCGCCGCTTCCGGAGGCTCGGCCGCCACCGACCCGTCCTGACTCCTGATGTTTTGAAAAATTTTCGTGTGTTGGCCCTGTTTAGGATCTGTTATGTGTTATTTTTGGGGTTGTGTCAGGGACTTATTTTGAAAATAGATTTCTAAAAGAAAAAGCATCATGCATACATATGTGCTGTTAATACTAACAAATAAGTGCAGGTTTACAGATAAGTTCAAATAACAGCTGAAAAACATGAAAGGTACAAAGTACAGAAGGAAAATAATTCAAATACAGCAAGCATAGTTCAAGACAAGTATGAAAAAATCAGTGCTGGCCTCTCCGTCTTTGCAGCCTGCTCTGCCTCTCATAAGCAGCATCAGTCCAAGCACCAGACAGCTCATCCGAGAAAGCAGTAATCAGCGCCGCCATTTCCGTAATCAGGCCCTCAGGTACCTGTAAGAAGAGATAGAATCACAATCAATTTCAAGAGAATTTTATGAATCCTTTTCATGAAAAGTTCTATGAGAATATACCTGAGTGACATGAGCAAAACTCTGATATAATGCACCCTCTGCACTAATTGGTCGGGTCACCCAACCACCAGGCGCATGATGACGAATAGCATAAGGCAGCCTCAAGTCGGCTAAAATAGGGTCAAATTGGCCGGTAGCTGTAAGGACGGATGCGGGAGGCCTCAAATGAGATGAGCTGCTGCTTGCTCCAGTGTGTGATGGTCCGGCCCTAAAAGCGGAAGCCTCAGCCCTAGAGGAAGAGGGTCTATCAGCTCGCCAGTCGGGAAAGGGATGGTTTGTCGGAGTGCTAGAAGTGGGGGCCGAAGAATGGGAGGACCGATAAGGGGGTACAGAGTCAAATCGTGTCCCAATGCGTGGCATCAGTCGCTGAAGACAGTAGAAATCATAATCATCCTCATCCGGGGCATAAGCCGACTCGAAGGGGTCGCCCTCATACTGGGACACAGTAACTGGCAGAAGTGTTGAAGATAGCATATCATCAGGGGGATCCATGGGAACTGCATGGAAACCGGCAATCTGGAAAGTCACCCTCTCAGCGAGATAATACCGTCGAAACTCTGGATGGGGAAGTATGAATCGTCGTCGAGTCAGAAACTCTGATCGTTGAAAGCTGTAATCTTGAGCTATCCACTCTGCCAGTCGGCTAGACATCACTTTAGATGCAACCTGTAAAAAATTTGTTATATTAGTGAATCATTTTCTTTAATATAATAAAAAAGGATGATGATAAAGCATTTACGAAGTTCAATGAGCAGCTGTCGAAGAATGATCTCAGCTCTCTGATGGGAAGTTTCCTCTTTGGTACTTCTACCCTCTCTCTATACCACCTCCAAGCAATGGGGGAAAGAGGATCTGCAGGGGCAGGTATCTCACGAAGAAAAGGGGCGATGTCAGGAAAGTACTCGTAAGCCCAAGTCTGAAAAAAAAATAAATAAATAAATAAATATCAAGGTGGGTGTATGTCAACATATATAAGATAAGGGAAATGTTCTTTACATTACTTCCCAGAAGTAATACAGACCACATGGAGTAATGCGGGTATAGCAGAGGTCTGACATGTCGTCATACAACCTACACAGCATCATGCTAGCCCAATCGTACGTATGAAGTCGTGTTAGGTCAAGTAGGCTCTTCAGCACATTGAGACTCACTGCATCCTTCCTATTTGATAAGAAGGAGCTAGCAATCAGGAGAAGCAAGGTAAACCTGGCCACCTGGTCAGCAGTAAGATTGCCTATCTCATAACCAGTGTAGATACTTGGCGCCTGCTCCACAAGCCACCTCCGCTGAATGCAGCGAGGCGCCTGATATCGAGGATAGTCAACCCCGATCAAAGCAATCATGTCGGCTGAAGAAATGTCCTGCCGCCAGTCATCATAGGATTCCACCATCTCAACACCAAAGGGAATCCCAGAAATGATGGAAAAGTCGGTAGGCGTCATTGTCATTTCCCCCCAAGAAAAATGGAAAGTGTCAGTAGTGGGCCACCAGCGTTCGGCCAACGCGCAGATCAACTCCCTGTGAATATCTCTACCCACGTCTATAGCCCTCAAATGGTGGAGGAAAGCAGGTCTGATAAGATCCTCCACTGGGTGCCCGGCATCAAAGATGTAAGCCGGAATAGTGACCATCGGACGCTCAGCTATAGATATCTTGATCGTAGAGTCCTAAAAAAAAAATTCAAATTCAGAAAAGTTGGACAAATTCAGAAAAGATTTAAGTTCTTTCCCCAGCCGGGTGTGGATTCCTAAAGGATTATTTCTAAGTTCTTTACTAGAAATAATTACTGATGGCAGAACATAATGAAGCCTAGTACTAATCCTAATTCATTACTAGTACATGTAAAGGAAAGGTTCCTAAAATTTATTTCTAAGTTCCTTACTGGAAATAAATAAAATTCCTAAGCATGCATACTAGATGGACAGACGGGAGAGTACTTACCTCATAGCAGCCGGTCCGAGAACTATGCTTCTCCTCCTCAAGTAAAAGATTGCAGGGAGGGAGTGGGATTTCGAAATCTTCAAAGCCAGTGAAATCCATTGTCGAAAGAAAATTTGAAAGAAGAAAAATGAATGAAAGCAAATGAAAATTGAATGGAAATGAGCCTATTTATAGGGAAAAAGTAAAAAACGCGGGTCTTTCTACCCCTCGCTCAAAATTCGCTCTTCAGAAGGCCACTGGGCCCCATAAATCATTTTTATGGACCCCAGTGGGGGGCAATTGTGAACACTCGAATTTTGAGGCTCGGAAAGCCGATTTTCTCAGACTGCTGATGATCGGACCGGACCGGAGGTCCACAGTAAAGTTCACCGAAAATATATCAATATGGTACTTGAAATGTCCGGGACGGTGTGAGGATCACGGATATGGTCCCGAAATATTTTTCAGAGGCTCGTGGCTGTAGAAAAATCAGTTTTGTCACCAGTAGCGCGAGTCGGGCCCCTTTTTTTGGGGCCAGAGCCGGCGGCCCGGCCGCCGTACAGTTCAGTTTTTGAATATAAATAGGCTTCAGATTTTCAGAAAAAGAAAAAGTTTTGGAAGATCCGACGCCCGGGTGCTGACGAAATTTTTATGCTTAAAAATTTCTAATATTGTGTTGTAAAAAGCAAGAATCATACTTAAAAGTGCAAGGAAACAAGATCTGGAACTTAGAAGTGGAAAAATTCTAATCAAGGTAATATCATAATTCATCTTTGGTCAATTCGAGCATATCATAAGCATTCTAATCTTCTTCTTAATTTCTTCTTGGTCAAAGATCTAATCATTTTAGATCTAGAGGCCTAATGGATTAATCAATCAACCTTTCGGCATCAAGCCGTGAATAAAATCAACCTTTTGGCACGGAGCCTAAATTTCATCCTTTAAATACGAAGTATTTAAACATTACAATTAAGATCAAAATTTGGCATGAAGCCTAAATCGAACTCTTTTGGTACCAAGTACCCGAAATTATACAATTTTTGCACTAAGTGCTAAAACTCACAACTCTGGCAAAATGCCTGAAAAATGCACGAAGCATACACACACGTGCATGAAGCATAAATTTCATCGCCTTTAAATAGGCTTTTCCGAACTACATGGGCTTTGATCTCTCATAAAAACGAGAGTATGTAGGCATATTTGGGATTCACCCCAAATAGCAAGTCCACAATTTATCAACAATCTCTTCTTCTTTCTTTTTGTTTTCTTTTCGGATTCAATTCTAAATTGGCAAATTAATCAAATGCATGACATAGTCCCCAAATCCTCCTTGGGTTCGCAGACTAGAAGCCTTTACATTGGATGCATAATTGGAGTCAAACAAGGGTTTTCTTAGTTTTTCCCTTTGAACAAAATAAACTGAGTGGTGACTCCCGACAACGAGTGAACGTTCGCCCGAATCCTTTTTGGGCGGAAATCGAGGTTCGCAACTATCATAGGTTTATCAATCCAAAATAAATATATATTACAATACTAGATTTATTAATTATTCACTAGAATCTAAAAATCTGTTCACTAAATACATATATTCCTTTCACGTTTACAAATTTGTATAATCTCTCAAATAACCAAAATAAATTATATATATACATTTCATAACTTACAAGTACAATATACAAAAGATCTCTATATGCACTGTAGATAATTTCTGAGATCTTTATCTCTACTTCTTAACTTACGCCGATGACATGATACTTTCGTGTTAGAAAATAATTCTAACATGTTAAGCAAAGCTTAGTGGTGCTTGTATAAATATATTTTGTCACTTAATATTAAAAAAATACTTACAAAAATACAGTAATAACACTCAGTTTTAATAAACATTTCAATATATTAAATATTCTCAATAACAAACCAACACAATATTTTGATTACACAAAATAATAATTTTAACTTTATAAAATCATCATGCTATATTATACTTTCGGTAATGCAACTTTTCTCCTTTTGAATCATTTTATTTAAGACTTACTTTTTCATTCGCTAATATTGCTCATATTACACTTATTTTATTTTTCAGTGAGTCTTACTTTTCAATTTCACATATAGGATAATTTTATTCAATTTATAATTTTGGCACTTTGATTTAGTACTATACTTTGGAGCACTTTGTATCTTATATCATTATATATATTTTGAATCATTATAACACTTAGAATGTTATTGATCAATTCAATATTTTGAACATAACATTTCTAGTTTGTGCATTAGAACTTTCAACTAAAATATTATTATATACATTATCAATCATTTTCACATTGTAACACAATGAGTCAATTTTAGATAATTGACTTATATTATTGTTTTGCATTTCTTCCAATATTCATAACATCATATTCACATATATTTTCAATATAGATAACTTCATTAAATGTACCCATAGACACTGAACTCAGATCATAGATTTGGATAATGGGCCACTGTAGCAATTTTAATGTCAAATCTCAAGAATGTACAATGATAAATATGTCCAATGTCACTGATGACACAATGTGCCCATTAATGGCAGGATGTGTTCACTATTACTATGGATATACTCCCTCTAGCTAACCATTCAATCCCAATCTAGAACTAAAATCAGTATGCTTTGGGCAATTCATTAGTTTTAATTAACATTAAATTGTGTATATTACTTCAATGGAAAAATTCTTTGATCAACACTTAATATTACACATATTATCATATATTCAAAATTTATTACACTACTTGTTAGGGTTGATTTCAAAAATCCTTTACACTTTGAGGCCTTATAGTCATTCAGGCTAAAATCATAGATGAAAGACAAGAAAAAGAACTATTTTGGGTAATTTCTTTAAGTGGCACGCCAACGACATGGGTGTGTCAACAACTGTATCATTTGCCCATTCTTATAGAAGCTTTGACACACCCAATGATATGGGGGTGTCACTGCCCGTGTCATTACTCCTGCATTACAGAAGCTTTGACACGCCAAACGATGTGGGCGTCACTGGTTATGTCATTAATCCTACAGTAGCAATGACATGTCCAGAGATATGGCCGTGTCACTAGCCATGTCACTGGCCGTGTCATCAATGTCGAAATACAGCATCGTTGACACGCCCAGTGACATAGGCATGTCATGGTCGTGTCGGGCAAAAATTATGTATTTCACGCACTCAACCACTTAAACACAATATACTCAAGATTTATGATAAAAATGAATCAAAAACTAGTTTCTTTGACATAGAAAGAGTCTATATCAAATACTTTACTCAAACATCAATTAATCAAGCTTTAATCATCACTCAGGGCTAAAAATAACATCAAACCACTCAATTCTTATAATGATTGAATTAAGAATCATACTCATCCCTTAAAAGTTTCTTTAACTCATTTTTCACTCATTAATCCATTTAACCAATACTTTTCAGTTATAATTCATTATAGATGATTCAATCAACTAATTCAAATATTAAAATTCATAGAAATTCAAATATTTGCAAATTAAAATACGTCAGCACATACCTCTTTCAAAATCCCTCTTCTTCTCTCTTTTTTCTCTTTTTCTTTGATCACTTGTTGATAATCTCATATTTTCTAGCTTATTCTTTTAAAAACCCATAACTAGATGTTATTTCCTTTTAAATTTTGGCTAAATTTTTTAAAAGAATAAGAAAGGAGAAGTTTTGGTGGTGATGGTGATGATAGGCATGGAAGATGGAAGAAGAGAGAAGAGTCTTCTACACACACACACACATGTCCATATATATAGTTTAATTAGGTGAGGCAATTTTATTTTAACTACGGTGCACCCTCTTTCTTATCATTTGATTCTAATTCAATTTTTAGTCCCATAAAATCTTAAAAATAATTTTCAGTAAATTTTGAGATATAATATTTATTAATTACTATTTACTATTCTATACTTGTAGCATTTATCCACATTACCTTTTTCACTATACACTATCAATTATCAATATTGTTAAAAAGTTCCCTGTTTAAAATTTTAAAACATTATAGTGTTTAGCTGTCATATCATTTGATTTGCATTTGTGATATTGGTCTAGTTATTATGGGCTCTTCTTGTGGAATAAATTTTATACATATACCTTTGTTGTGCAACCACTTTGTATTATTATTATTATTCTTAATCCTTGAAAAACTTTTATTGTATATGTTACTTTTATGACACTATCATCCCATTGAGTTGACAACTTATCCAATGGTTCGTTGTTTCAGGTAGAGGCAATCTAGGCCCATCAGCTTCTTGATTTCTTTCTTCCAGTAAGAAATATGAGAATAATATAATTAGCCAATAACTGATATATATATATAATTCAAGTGCTAAGTTTGTACTATATTCTAATTGCTCCATAGTATTGTTATAAGTAGTTTAGTAGGGTGTGGAGGTAAATTATAATGTATGATATATGACATCAAAATAAATTTGAAAGAATATATTATAATATTATAGGTAAGTAATAAAAGTTATTAAATGGAACTTTAATCCACCAAAATAAGTAATCAAGATAATCAACATGCATGAATACATTAGTTTAGTTGGCTTTTATGTGGTGCCTAGTAGCTTTAAGTCTACCTGGACCCTAGGACCATACTTCTAAAAATGGGGTGTGAAATTATAAATATATCTAATATATATATAATATTATATATATATTTATAGGTCGAATTTGGTTGGTTAGGTCGGTTTGGGTCAAGTTATATAATATATGTTATAAATATATACATGTATAATATATATTTATCGATTAGATTTGGATTCGAACGAAAAAAATTGAATCTCAATGTGACCACCCAATCAAACTCAATTTTTTTTTTAAAATATAAACTTGATTTCACTCGAATATGCACCATAAACCGATCAAACTCGACTAAAATCCATTAGGTTCGGTAGGGTTCTAAAATTTTGCATACCTTAATGGACATTTTTCCTAGATTATTGTCTAGATGAAAAGAGAAAGATAATATCAATTTACATATATGGTTCATCATATATAAATCTAATTAACATATTCTTATTAATGGATTGATAGGAAAAATGTGCAAGGAATATTGAAAATCAGAAAAAGCTAACTACCTTACATAATGAAGGATCCAAAATCAATTCTAGGAGAAAAGCTCAATTAGTATAAATTAATACTTTACTTCCTAATTTAAAGCTTTAGTTGTATATAAATAAGTACATTTATATTGGTGTAGGGACATGAACAAAGGAGACATGTGAGTAGAGGATAGGTATATATAGTAACACACTAAAAAAGAATGGATCTTATGTTTATAATGAAGCTAAAGAAATAAGTGTAATTATTTTAATTACATGCATTTTTTTCGTTGAATTTTATTAGTCTATACATAAACAATGTTTACATTCAAATTTGGATGGTTGTTTTTCATTTGTATAGGAGAAAATTTAGCAGATTGAGTTTGAAGATGCTTCATCTTCATCCCTTTTACATGAAGATTCTCTTGCTAAAGTGTTAGGAAAAGAGCATTCAGGCCAAGTTCAAGGATTGGGATTTGGCCCATTTGCCTCTCAAGTCTTAGGCAACATGAGTCATAATTCTAGTGGAACATTATCCTCACAATCATCAATTGTCGCTACTTAGCTGCAAGAAAGAATGTACAAGTTGGAGTCTCAATTGGAAGTAGAAATTGTTTGCGATGAGAGCTTCAAGGAGTATTAACTCATTCACAAAAGGATGATGGGGATGTGCCTATTGAGTTTACAAATCTATTTTCTAGAATGATATGTTCTTTGCATATATATTATTTGAATTATTATGTTTAATTATTATCTATAAGTTAATTTTTTTATTAAATATCTGAAATTTAAAGTAATAATTTTGATTCTCTGTATATAGGCACGTGATAAAGGGAGTAGATAGCACTCACCAACAGTTGAAATACCATCATCATCTGCTAGCCAAAATAATTATGAAGATGTTAATCGACATGGTACCCCCATAGAATTATTAATTACTTGGCTGGATATGAGATTTGATATCTTTACAATTTTCTATTTATGTTGAGAATTGAATTGTGCATTGATTGTTGTTTGGGGAGTTAAGTATTTCGAGATAATCTTTTAATGGTGGTTTTTTTATGTTGAAAACTTAATTCAAATATTTTGTTGCTTTAAATACAATACTATTGAAGTCCACTTTTATCCATATTTATAAAAAAAAAATTGTAATGATTATGCAATTTGGTATTTTCATGAAGAGTCCCCAAATGAAGATCAATGATATGATGATCAAAGCTTTAATGATGATATGATTAGATTAGTATATGATGTATATGGTGCTTCTAATATAAATATTAGTGTAGAATCTAATGAAACACCAGGTGAATAGGAATCTAAAGGGGATGCTGCAATATTTTACCATTTATTAAGGGAACTAAGAAAAATTACATCCAAATTGTGAGCTTTCAAAATTGGCTATTATAGTAAAATTACTTCATATGAAGAGTTTCTATTGATGGAGTAATAAATAATTTGGGATTTCCTTAAAATGTTGACTATATATTTGATTTTACAGTTGATTTTCAAATTTTAAATTTGAAAAAAGTGTTAAATACAAAACTCAAAATTTTGATATATGTTGAGTGTATAATTGATATATATATATAATATTTAAAAATGATTATATAATTAAAGCTGAAGAAAGGGATGTACAATTAAGTAAACCCTTTGAAAAAATAACTTTACTTTCTGCAGAATCAATAAAGCATCATAAAAATAAAAAAAATACAAGTATATACATATAGGACTAGTACAAATAGGTATAAAACCTTTAACTAGAGAAGGATTAAATACTAGTATTCTGGCAGTAGTCAGAGATGCTAGGTTTGTAAATTTTAATGACTCACTTTTAGGAACTATAGAAACCAGTCTGAGTAGTGGACCTATCTCATTTGACTGTTTCCTTGATATAACAATATCTTTAAATGATACAAATATATTAAAAAGTGTAGTATTAGAAATTAAAACACATAATTATAAAATGCTTGAAGGATCTATTTCTTTAGCATTAATGTATAAAATAAAGTATAAAGCTATAGTATCTGCTTTTACTACGAAGTATATAATGCAACCTAAATTAGGAGAAACTAAATTCTTACAAACAGATTTAAGTAAAGCTAATACAGTAATCCCTAGGACTATTCAGTGGAAAGATATTAGTCTCCCTGATGAATGGGTCTTAGAGGATGTTGTTCCTCTTCCTGAACCAAAGAACATAGTAAAACCCAATATAGAACTCAGTAAAATAGAATAGTATGAAGACGGTAAAGTTAAATTAAAATTTAGTAGACATAGTATAAGCAGTAGGTATTCAGACTCTTCCTCCTCTGTTTCAACAGTAGATATAGGTAGAGCCTCACAGTTACCTTCTATTATATACGCCTCATATAAAGAAAATGAACCTAAAACTGTACTGCAAACAGTAGTAAAGCCTAGGTATTCTACTTCAGATATACCTGAGTCAAGTAATAAATTAAAAGGCGTAGACAATAATACAACTGTACCACACTTATATTACAATCCAATAGGAACCATGAACCCTTTAGAGCTAAACCCTAATTATAATCAATCACAGAATATAGAACAGTCTCCTTCTCCACCTATGTCATCTACAGCTTCTTTTATGATAGAAAATGTAGCGAACATAGATAGAGAATTAAATGTGATTAATAAAGAATTTGTTTTTAATTATGATAAATCAAATCAAGAATTAACAACAGTAAAAAATAAAGATAAATTAGAAAATGTAATAAATAAAGTAAAAGACTTAGAATTAGTTAAAGAAGAATATATTAATTTTATAAAATATTATGAAGTTAATATGAAATTTTTTTATTGGTTTAAAAGAATCTATAAAGGAAAACTTAAAGTAGAAAAATTAATAAATCCAGTAACTATTAGGAATAAAGAAACAAAATGGAAAGTAAATGATAAAATTATACAGAGTGAACATCCACCTAAAGCATCAAGTATATTTTTATATGGAGATAGAGAAATACAAATAGCACCATTTAAAACAGTAGCAGAAAATGATCCTAATAAAAAAATATTAGAACAAAATAATTTTAGTAATGCACATTTATTAAGTATAGGACAACAATTAAATAGAATAGAAGATTCAATTAAAAAAAGTAAAATAGTAAAAGTTAAAAAAGAATTAAAGATAAAAAACTTAAGTCTCATGTTTTTAAACCTTTCGAAGTTTCTAAAATAGGACAAAAAGAAGTTAGATCTAAAGACTCTGACTTTGTAAAAGCAATTAAAGAACAATTAAGTAAAATTGACTCTTCTTCTAGGTCAAAACAGGTAGTTCAAGAAACACCTCAATCTAAAACTTCTAAAACTATTAGTATAGTCACCCAAGAACAGGATTCAAAATCAATTGAAGAATCTCAACCTGAATCTGAAGATATTGAAACCTTTAGTAAAGCCTTAGAACCACAAATAAATCGTATAACATATAATCAGTCTATAGTACCTAGGATGTCTGCCCCAGACTTAGGGATAACTGATAGACCTAATACCTTAATACAGTATAAATATAATGCCTCTTCAGTATATGAATGGAACATTGATAGCCTATCAGAATACAATATTCTAAGACTTCTACAGCAGATGACAATGGCTGCCAATGCTTATAGAACCCAAACTGAAACTTCAGATAAAACTATAGTTGAACTCCTTATAGCTGGCTTTACTGGCCAACTTAAAGGTTGGTGGGATAATCATCTCACTGATGAACAACATTTAGAGATTTTAAATGCTATAAAAACTTATGAAGATGGTATACCTATATTAAATGAATATGGTGATACTATTCAAGATGCAGTGGCAATACTAATCTTGACTATATCACTTCATTTTATAAGAGACCCTACTCACTTAAAAGATAAAAATGCTGAATTACTAAGTAATCTTAGGTGTAAGAAACTTAGTGACTTTCAATTCTATAAAAGAACTTTCCTAACCAGGACAATGCTTAGAGAAGATTCCAACCAGGCTTTCTGGAAGGAAAAATTCTTAGCAGGATTACCCTTTTTCCTAGGAGAGAAAGTTAGAAACCATATAAAACAGGAATATGGAAATCCTATTCCTTATGACCTATTGACCTATGGACAATTGTTTAGTATAGTTCAAAAGGAAGGATTAAAACTTTGTCAAGACATAAAGCTACAAAAATTATTAAAATATGAAATGAGAAAAACTAAACAAGAACTAGGTTCTTTCTGTAAACAATTTGATTATAGCATAACAGAGAAACATAAAGACTGTGGTGGACAGTGTTCTACTACAAAATATAAAAAACCCTATAGAAAATATCATAAAAAGAATTATAAGAAGAAATTTGATAAAGATGATTATTATAAAAAACAGAAACCTTATAAACCTTATAAATATAGAAAACCTAATAGAAAGACATATAAACAAAAAGATAAAAAGTTTACATCATATAAAGATTGAACATGTTATAAATGGGGAAGAAAAGGTCACGCATCAAGATTTTGTAAATTTGATAAAAAAAATTACAAGAATTAGAATTAGAAGAATCTATATTAAATAAAATTCACGAATTATATTTAGACTATTCATATTCTGAAGATTATTCAGACTCTGAAGAAATAAATCAAATTGATGATATAGGAACAGAAACTAGTTCTGAAAATAGTAAATCATTAAATGTATTAACTAAAGAACATGAATCTATATTAGAAGCAATAAAATATATTAGTGATCCTAAAATCCAAGAGAAATTTTTAAATAAAATATTAGGAGATAATGATAAACCTAAACAATCACTATTAGCTAGTACTAGTAAACAAACATATGATTTAACTACAATATTAAATAAAAATAAAACAGTAAAGAATAAACCAACTATAAATGATTTACGAAAGGAAATTAAAGAAATAAAATTAGAATTAAAAGAACTAAAAAATAAACAAGAACATGATTCACAAATAATAAAATTATTATTAAATTCTACTTCTTCTGATGAAGAAGAAGAAGATATTAAACAAATAATTAGTAAAGAAGAAATTAGTAATAATGAAATAAATTTAATAAGTAAACATAAAATTCCTGATAATCTAATTTTTATGTCACATGAGATAACATCAAGAAAATATTTAATAAAGATAAAACTAAAATTCTCAAATAATTATAATATAGAAACTATAGCCTTGTTTGACATAGGAGCTGACCTAAATTGTATTAAACCTAATTTAGTACCTAAAAGAATTTGGCAAGAAACTAAAGAAAATTTATCTGCAGCAAATAAACTTAAATTAAATATACTTGGTAAAGCAGAAACATCAATACTAGATAAAAATTTAGAAATAAAAAATATATTTATTTTAACTAATATTCATCATATAGTATTCTTAAGAACACCATTTATGAATTTAATTACACCTTATTCTGTAAATAATGATAGTGTAAGTTTTAAAGTTAAAAATCAAAAGATAATTTTCCCATTTTTGGAAAAACCAAAAAAGAGAAATTTAAATCTTTTAAAAGTACATTCAATAAACGAATTACAAATAAATGCTCTTATAAAGGCATAGTCTGAACAACTTTGTAATTTAAAAAATAATTATCATCTACAAAAAATAAATGAACAATTAAATAATAAATTTGTACAAGATAAAATTAATGGATTAAAATCTCAAATAGAAAAAGACTTATGTACTGATATTCCAAATGCGTTTTGCAAAAGAAAGTAACATATTGTTGATTTACCATATGAAATATGCTTTGATGAAAAGTCTATTACAACTAAAGCTTGGCCCATTCAAATGGCGTCTGATATGATTGAATTTTATAAAAAAGAAATAAATGATTTAGAAAATAAAGGATTAATTACAAAATCTAGAAGCCCTTGGTCTTGTGCTGCATTTTATGTAAATAAGGCCTCTGAAATAGAAAGAGGAGCACCTAGATTAGTAATAAACTATAAACCCTTAAATAAAACTCTAAAATAGATTTGGTATCATGTTCCAAATAAAAAAGATTTATTAGGAAAATTATATAAAGCTAATATTTTTAGTAAATTTGATATGAAATCAAGATTTTGGCAAATCCAGATTAACCCTAAAGATAGTTATAAGACTGCATTCACTATTCCATTTGGACAGTATGAATAGAATGTTATGCCTTTTGGTTTAAAAAATCCAACCTCTGAGTTTCAGAGAGTGATGAATGATATTTTTAACCCATATACTAAATTTTGTATTGTATACATTGATGATGTATTAATTTACTCCATAACTATAGATGAACATTTTAAACACTTAAAGACATTTTTATGGTAATTAAACATAATGGATTAGTATTAAGTAAAACTAAGATGTCTTTGTTTCAAACTAAGATTTGGTTCTTAGGACATCATTATATAGAATAGGGAATTATAGAACCTATAGAAAGAAACTTACCATTTGGGGATAAGTTTCCTGATTAGATTATTAATAAAGCTCAATTACAGAGATTTTTAGGTTGTTTAAATTATGTTATAGAATTTTTTCCTAACCTAAATAGGACTATAAAACCTTTAAATGATAGACTAAAGAAAAATCCAGGTCCATGGACTGAAGTCCACTCTGATATAGTTAGACAAGTTAAAGCCCTAGTTAAAACTATTCCTTGCCTATATATAGTTGATCCATTAGCTTCTAAGATAGTAGAAGTCGATGCATCAGATATAGGCTTTGGTGGGATTTTAAAACAAGTTAAAGAGGGTAAAAAAACCATTGTCCAATTTTATTCAGGACATTGGAGTCCAACCCAATTAAACTATTATACCATAAATAAAGAAATTTTGAGTATTGTTTTATGCATTTCAAAATTTCAATCAGATTTATTAAATCAAAAGTTTTTACTTAGAATTGATTGTAAAAGTGCTAAAGATGTTTTACAAAAAGATGTAAAAAACCTTGTCTCAAAACAAGTTTTTGCTAAATGGCAAGCTATTTTAAGTATTTTTGATTTTGATATTGAATTTATTAAAGGAGAGAATAATAGTTTACCATATTTTCTTACTCATGAATTCCTTCTCAGGAATCATGGGGGAAAATAGAAAGAAGATGGCTAACAAAGCCAAAGAAACCCTAAATGATGATTCTCCTAAAGACCTATCTGATCATTCAGATAGTATTGCAAACCTTAAACCAATAAAATCTTGGGCTGATGTTGTCCAAGAAGAAGATGATAAAGTTAAAATGGATCTTTGGGTCTCACAGCTGGCCCAATCACCAGAGGTCCTTAAAGCTCTTGCAAAAATGGGCTTCCCACCTCCTGAAGCCCCAGGTAATAATTCTATTATCCCTTTTAAAACAGAGTTAGGCCAATCTTCAAAAACCCTAGCTCAAAATGTTTCTAAAAATGAGTTGAATGTTTCAAGCTCTTCAACTCAAATTGTTTCTTCAAATTTTCCATTAAAGTCAAAATTTTTTTGGCATAATAAAAATTTTTGGTCTAAAAATTGATTATTGATTTTGGAGCTGCTCAGCAGAACCCATGGTCTATTATTAATTCTGTATGCCCTAAAGGATGGTTTTTCAAACTAAAAGAATTTTCTAAAACCCAAGAGTATTATCTTAATATTCTTATGGATTCCGGTTCGTTATTTTTAAAACATAACTATAATCAACATGATAAGACTGTGATAGCTTATTCCTCATTTAAAATAAAGAATATTCTCCATCCTTCTGATTGGGGAAGACCTTTGCATGTTCCTGTGCAATATAAAGCCCTTCCTTCTATAACCCATTGTTCCTCATATAACTATTGGGACTATATAGATGCCTGGACTAAAGCCTTATTTTTCCAAAACCCTAGAAAAACCCATTCCTGGCTTATCTATTGTGAAACCAATATAAAGACTAATAACCTTCCCTCCTGGTTTGTTAATTGGTGGTATTATTATGGTAATTATGATCGTTGTCTACCACATGATGTACAATTAGCCTACCAGTATTATAAAGCTCACCTAAATCCTACACCATATGAGAAGAATTTTCCTCCTCTTCTTCTCTTTTATTTAACCTTCAATATATCTTGGGTGTATTAATGGTACTTTGATACCTCTCTCCAGTCAGGTACCAATATCCCTAATATATTTAGAAAGTCTAAAGTCAAGTGGTGGACTGCCTTTCGTAATTCTACCACTGAAGAAACAGTAAAATAATGGCTCTTAAAAAGAAACCATAATGGTCTTGACCCAAGGCTGTCAGTTTCTTTTGGAGCTCAAAGAGCCCAAAATATTGCCCTTCTTGCAGCTGCAAAGACTGTAGAAGAATATAAAGCCTTAATGGAACAGATGGTTGAATCTCTTCCTTCAACCTCTGAGCCCATTAAGCCCAGCAGAACCTGCTCTGCCGGATCATCAAATAAAGCCAAATCTAAAAAATCTAAAGTTCCATCCAGAAGAAGAAATTCTCCTTCATCTTCTTCGGATACCTCCACCTCATCCATGACATCATCTTCCACTGAGACATCTGACTCAGATTATTGCCCCAGTAATGAAGATGACTGCATGGTATATTGTCCCCCATTAGAGTAAAAAGTAAAAAAGAAAAAGAAAAGAAAAAAGAAAAAGAAAAGAAAAGAGAAAAAGAAAAGAAAAGAAAAAAGAAAAGAAAAAAGAAAAAAATAAAGAAAAAGAAAGTTGAATCTGACTCAGATGCAACTGAGTAAAAGGCAGAAGAAACCTTATTTCTTCATTAAAGATAATAAAGGTGGTGCCCACTGACAGAATACTATTCATCAATAGTATTTACCAGAGAAAATCCAGCAGTAAAGTTCAGAAGAACTGTTCATCCACAGTTCTTCACAGTTAAAGCAAATAGTACCTCCGACAAGGTACTATTCTTCTACAGTTTCAGACGCGTGAAGGTACAGTAAAAGTAAATAGTAACGACAGGTTACTATTTATCCACAGTGTCAAGACATGTGACAAGAGCAGTGAAGAATTAACGCATCTGTCTATATGTTGAAGCTCTTTCTGAAGCTAGAGGACATCTGAAACCTCTCTCTCTCACACAGAAGACAGAAGAGACCTCCAAGCTTTAGTCTTAGTTTCCCTCTTCCCTTTCCTTCTTCATTTATATTTCTTCCATTTTTGTAACCTCTTCCTCTATTGATTCTCTTGTAAGTTATAATTTTTATTTTATATTTTTAAAGTTTTATTTTGTATAAGTATGCTCTGCACTTACAACGAAAGTTGATCCAGTGCATCAGAAAATTATTGTAAATTCTTTAAAGCTTTGTTATAAATATTCAGATTTCATATATATATGTTTTTAATATAGTCTTTCATTAAAGCATCATCTATATGTATGCTCTATTTCATTTCTTGCGAGCAAAAAGCGTGTAATTTGAGCTCGATCTGGAATTGAAACATCAGAAATAGTATGCACTACATACTAGGTTGAAAAGGACTTCTATATTCTATCCTTTTCTTCCTCTCCTCTCTCTATATCTCTACGCAGTATATTATACGAAGAAAAACACATCGTATAATCATACTAAAATAATTTAAAAATTAAAATTATTTATTTAATTAATTTATTCATTTATCTCAATAAAATTTTAATCTTTAAAGAGGTATATAAGGCTGGAAACCTAAATATAAATTGGAGCAACTTCAGACTTGCACTTGTCTGAAGCCCTCCTTTGCAACAGGTGAAACAACGCCGCCATACCCTTTAAAAAGATTATAGTTATTCTTTATATGTTTTTAATATATGCTTTTAAATTATTTCTTTAATTTATGTTAATATCTTCTTTTACATTCTGTTTAGATCTAAGAGTGGGGCTTATGCCTGATTGTTTGATTGTTTTAATTAAAGCTTTTTGAAATTCCTTTATCCCCTGTAAGATCCTCTACTTTTTGCTGGAGACTAAAGCTTGGAGGTCTCTTCTGTCTTCTGTGTGAGAGAGAGAGGTTTCAGATGTCCTCTAGCTTCAGAAAGAGCTTCAATATATAGACGGAGGCTTTAATTCTTCACTGTTCTTGTCACATGTCTTTGGCACTGTGGATGAATAGTAACATGTCGTTACTATTTATTTTTACTGTACCTTCACGAGTCTGGAACTGTAGAAGAATAGTACCTTGTCGGAGGTACTGTTTGCTTTAACTGTGAAGAACTGTGGATGAACAGATCTTCTGAACTTTACTGTTGGATTTTCTCTGGTAAATACTGTTGATGAACAGTATTTACCAGTGGATACCGCCTTTATTGTCTTTAATAAAGAAATAAGGTTTCTGCTGGTATCAGAGCCGTCTTGTTTTTAGGGGTGGAAGTAGATAGATATAGAACTGTTTATATAGTTAAATTTTTTACTTATAGATCTAGAAGTGGACTTAGTGTTGTCTAAGAATTGGATATGCAGTAAGACCTGTGTTAGCCGACGGACAGGCATTTAGGGCAATAAGTCAGTGGTCGCTTCCAAAACCAACATTAATAAAATTTAAAATCTATTTTTCAAAATTTTAAAAATGGAACCATTTCTATGTAAATCTGCTAATACAACTAAATCAGATAGTTCTGAGTCATCAGAAGTTAAAAGGATTATAAACAGAAATGAAGTAATTTTAGAAGACTTTAATAAAGCAATTGATAATTGGGTAATACCTAACATAGATAAAGAACAAATTTATAAAATACCTAAATTAAATATATTTAAAAATGATTATATAATTAAAGCTGAAGAAAGGGATGTACAATTAAGTAAACCCTTTGAAAAAATAACTTTACTTTCTGCAGAATCAATAAAGCATCATAAAAATAAAAAATAGAAGTATATACATATAGGACTAGTACAAATAGGTATAAAACCTTTAACTAGAGAATGATTAAATACTAGTATTCTGGCAGTAGTAAGAGATGCTAGGTTTGTAAATTTTAATGACTCACTTTTAGGAAGTATAGAAACCAGTCTGAGTAGTGAACCTATTTCATTTGACTGTTTCCCTGATTTAAAAATATCTTTAAATGATCCAAATAAATTAAAAAGTGTAGTATTAGAAATTAAAACACATAATTATGAAATGCTTGAAGGATCTATTCCTGTAGCATTAATGTATAAAATAAAGTATAAAGCTATGGTATATGCTTTTGCTACGAAGTATATAATGCAACATAAATTAGGAGAAACTAAATTTTTACAAACAGATTTAAGTAAAGCTAATACAGTAATCTCTAGGACTATTTAGTGGAAAGATATTAGTCTCCCTAATGAATGGGTCTTAGAGGACGCTGTTCCTCTTCCTGATTAATAAAGAATTTGTTTTTAATTATGATAAATTAAATAAAGAATTAACAGCAGTAAAAAATAAAGATAAATTAGAAAATGTAATAAATAAAGTAAAAGACTTAGAATTAGTTAAAGATGAATATATTAATTTTATAAAATATTATGAAGTTAATATGAAATTTTTTTATTGGTTTAAAAGAATCTATAAAGGAAAACTTAAAGCAGAAAAATTAATAAATCCAGTAACTATTAGGAACAAAGAAACATAATGGAAGTAAATGATAAAATTATACAGAGTGAACATCCACCTAAAGCATCAAGTATATTTTTATATGGAGATATGGAAATACAAATAGCACCATTTAA
The DNA here is from genome assembly GCA_947685225.1 of Garcia nutans. Classification (NCBI taxonomy): domain Eukaryota; kingdom Viridiplantae; phylum Streptophyta; class Magnoliopsida; order Malpighiales; family Euphorbiaceae; genus Garcia; species Garcia nutans. The sequence continues at coordinate 3,503,395 of CANTUV010000024.1, read as the reverse complement.
AACTGTAGCAGAAAATGATCCTGATAAAAAAATATTATAACAAAATAATTTTAGTAATGCACATTTATTAAGTATAGAACAAAAATTAAATAGAATAGAAGGTTCAATTAAAGAAAGTAAAATAGTAAAAGTTGAAAAAGAAATTAAAGATAAAAAACTTAAGTCTCATGTTTTTAAACCTTTAGAAGTTTCTAAAACAGGACAAAAAGAAGTTAGATCTAAAGACTCTGACTTTGTAAAAGCAATTAAAGAACAATTAAGTAAAATTGACTCTTCTTCTTGGTCAAAACAGGCAGTTCAAGAAACACCTCAATCTAAAACTTCTAAAACTATTAGTATAGTCACCCAAGAACAGGATTCAGAATCAATTGAAGAATCTCAACCTGAATCTGAAGATATTAAAACTTTTAGTAAAGCCTTAGAACCACAAATAAATCGTATAACATATAATCAATCTATAGTACCTAGGATGTCTGCCCCAGACTTAGGGATAACTGATAGACCTAATACCTTAACACAGTATAAATATAATGCCTCTTCAGTATATGAATGGAATATTGATAGCCTATCAGAATACAATATTCTAAGACTTCTACAGCAGATGACAATGGCTGCCAATGCTTATAGAACCCAAACTGAAACTTCAGATAAAACTATAGCTGAACTCCTTATAGCTGGCTTTACTGGCCAACTTAAAGGTTGGTGGGATAATCATCTCACTGATGAACAACATTTAGAGATTTTAAATGCTATAAAAACTTATGAAGATGGTATACCTATATTAAATGAATATGGTGATACTATTCAAGATGCAGTGGCAATACTAATCTTGACTATATCACTTCATTTTATAAGAGACCCTACTCACTTAAAAGATAAAAATGCTGAATTACTAAGTAATCTTAGGTGTAAGAAACTTAGTGACTTTCAGTTCTATAAAAGAACTTTCCTAACCAGGACAATGCTTAGAGAAGATTCCAACCAGGCTTTCTGGAAGGAAAAATTCTTAGCAGGATTACCCTTTTTCCTAGGAGAGAAAGTTAGAAACCATATAAAACAGGAATATGGAAATTCTATTCCTTATGACATATTGACCTATGGACAATTGTTTAGTATAGTTCAAAAGGAAGGATTAAAACTTTGTCAAGACATAAAGCTACAAAAATTATTAAAATATGAAATGAGAAAAACTAAACAATAACTAGGTTCTTTCTGTAAACAATTTGATTATAGCATAACAGAGAAACATAAAGACTGTGGTGGACAGTGTTCTACTACAAAATATAAAAAACCCTATAGAAAATATCATAAAAAGAATTATAAGAAGAAATTTGATAAAGATGATTATTATGAAAAACAGAAACCTTATAAACTTTATAAATATAGAAAATCTAATAGAAAGACATATAAACAAAAAGATAAAAAGCTTACATCATATAAAGATTGAACATGTTATAAATGGGGAAGAAAAGGTCACGCATCAAGATTTTGTAAATTTGATAAAAAAAATTACAAGAATTAGAATTAGAAGAATCTATATTAAATAAAATTCACGAATTATATTTAGACTATTCATATTCTGAAGATTATTCAGACTCTGAAGAAATAAATCAAATTGATGATATAGGAACAGAAACTAGTTCTGAAAATAGTAAATCATTAAATGTATTAACTAAAGAACATGAATCTATATTAGAAGCAATAAAATATATTAGTGATCCTAAAATCCAAGAGAAATTTTTAAATAAAATATTAGGAGATAATGATAAACCTAAACAATCACTATTAGCTAGTACTAGTAAACAAACATATGATTTAACTACAATATTAAATAAAAATAAAACAGTAAAGAATAAACCAACTATAAATGATTTACGAAAGGAAATTAAAGAAATAAAATTAGAATTAAAAGAACTAAAAAATAAACAAGAACATGATTCACAAATAATAAAATCATTATTAAATTCTACTTCTTCTTATGAAGAAGAAGAAGATATTTAACAAATAATTAGTAAAGAAGAAATTAGTAATAATGAAATAACTTTAATAAGTAAAGATAAAATTCCTGATAATCTAATTTTTATGTCACATGAGATAACATCAAGAAAATATTTAATAAAGATAAAACTAAAATTCTCAAATAATTATAATATAGAAACTATAGCCTTGTTTGACATAGGAGCTAACCTAAATTGTATTAAACCTAATTTAGTACCTAAAAGATTTTGGCAAGAAACTAAAGAAAGTTTATCTGTAGCAAATAAATTTAAATTAAATATACTTGGTAAAATATAAGCATCAATAATAGATAAAAATTTAGAAATAAAAAATATATTTATTTTAACTAATATTCATCATATGGTAATCTTAGGAACACCATTTATGAATTTAATTACACCTTATTCTGTAAATGATGATAGTGTATGTTTTAAAGTTAAAAATCAAAAGATAATTTTCCCATTTTTGGAAAAACCAAAAAAGAGAAATTTAAATCTTTTAAAGGCACATTCAATAAACGAATTACAAATAAATACTCTTATAAAGGTAAAGTCTGAACAACTTTGTAATTTAAAAAATAATTATCATCTACAAAAAATAAATGAACAATTAAATAATAAATTTGTACAAGATAAAATTAATGGATTAAAATCTCAAATAGAAAAAGACTTATGTGATGATATTCCAAATGCGTTTTGGAATATAAAGAAACATATGGTTGATTTACCATATGAAATAGGCTTTGATGAAAAGTCTATTACAACTAAAGCTCGGCCCATTCAAATGGCGCCTGATATGATTGAATTTTGTAAAAAAGAAATAAATGATTTAGAAAATAAATGATTAATTATAAAATCTAGAAGCCCTTGGTCTTGTGCTGCATTTTATGTAAATAAGGCCTCTGAAATAGAAAGAGGAGCACCTAGATTAGTAATAAACTATAAACCCTTAAATAAAGCTCTAAAATGGATTAGGTATCCTATTCCAAATAAAAAAGATTTATTAGGAAGATTATATAAAGCTAATATTTTTAGCAAATTTGATATGAAATCAGGATTTTGGCAAATCTAGATTAACCCTAAAGATAGGTATAAGACTGTATTCACTGTTTCATTTGGACAGTATGAATGGAATGTTATGCCTTTTGGTTTAAAAAATTTACCCTCTGAGTTTCAGAGAGTGATGAATGATATTTTTAACCCATATACTAAATTTTGTATTGTATACATTGATGATGTATTAATCTATTCCACAACTATAGATGAACATTTTAAATACTTAAAGACATTTTTTATGGTAATTAAACATAATGGATTAGTATTAAGTAAAACTAAGATATCTCTGTTTCAGACTAAGATTAGGTTCTTAGGACATTATATAGAACAGGGAATTATAGAATCTATAGAAAGAAACTTAGCCTTTGGGGATAAGTTTCCTGATCAGATTAATAATAAAGCTCAATTACAAAGATTTTTAGGTTGTTTAAATTATGTTATAGAATTTTTTCCTAACCTAAATAGGACTATAAAACCTTTACATGATAGACTAAAGAAAAATCCAAGTCCATGGACTGAAGTACACTCTGATATAGTTAGACAAGTTAAAGCCCTAGTTAAAACTATTCCTTGCCTATATATATCTGATCCATTAGCTTATAAGATAGTAGAAACCGATGCATCAGATATAGGCTTTGGTGGGATTTTAAAACAAGTTAAAGAGGGTAAAGAAACCATTGTCCAATTTTATTCAGGACATTGGAGTCCAACCCAATTAAACTATTCAACCATAAAGAAAGAAATTTTGAGTATTATTTTATGCATTTCAAAATTTCAATCTGATTTATTAAATCAAATGCTTTTACTTAGAATTGATTGTAAAAGTGCTAAAGATGTTTTACAAAAAGATGTAAAAAATCTTGCCTCAAAAAAAAATTTTGCTAGATGGCAAGCTATTTTAAGTATATTTGATTTTGATATTGAATTTATTAAAGGAGAGAATAATAGTTTACCTGATTTTCTTACTCGTGAATTTCTTCTCAGGAATCATGGGGAAAAATAGAAAGAAGATGGCTAACAAAGCCAAAGAAACCCTAAATGATGATTCTCCTAAAGACCTATCTGATCATTTAGATAGTATTGCAAACCCTAAACTAATAAAATCTTGGGCTGATGCTGTCTAAGAAGAAGATGATAAAGTTAAAATGGATTTTTGGGTCTCACAGCTGGCCCAATCACCAGAGGTCCTTAAAGCTCTTACAAAAATGGGCTTCCCACCTCCTGAAGCCCCAGGTAATAATTTTATTATCCCTTTTAAAATAGAGTTAGGCCAATATTCAAAAACCCTAGCTCAAAATATTTCTAAAAATGAGTTGAATGTTTTAAGCTCTTCAACTCAAATTGTTTCTTCAAATTTTCCATTAAAGTCAAAATCTTTTTGGCATAATAAAATTTTTTTGTCTACAGAATTGATTATTGAGTTTGGAGCTACTCAGTAAAACCCATGGTCTATTATTAATTCTGTATATCCTAAAGGATGGTTTTTCAAACCAAAAGAATTTTCTAAAACCCAAGAGTATTATCTTAATATTCTTATGGATTCCGGTTCGTTATTTTTAAAACATAACTATAATCAACAGGATAAGACTGTGATAGCTTATTCCTCATTTAAAATAAAGAATATTCTCCATCCTTCTTATTGGGGAAGACTTTTGCACGTCCCTGTGCAATTTAAAGCCCTTCCTTCTATAACCCATTGTTTCTCATATAACTATTGGGACTATATAGATGCCTGGACTAAAGCCTTATTTTTCCAAAACCATAGAAAAATCCATTCCTGGCTTATCTATTGTGAAACTAATATAAAGACTAATAACCTTCCCTCCTCGTTTGTTAATTGGTGGTATTATTGTGGTAATGATGATCGATGTCTACCACATGATGTACAATTAGTCTACCAGTATTATAAGGCTCACCTAAATCCTACACCATATGAGAAGAATTTTCCTCTTCTTCTTCTCTTTTGTTTAACCTTCAATATACCTTGGGTGTATCAATGGTACTTTGACACCTCTAGTCAGGTACCAATATCTCTGTTATATTGAGAAAGTCTAAAGTCAAGTGGTGGACTGCCTTTCATAATTCTACCACTGAAGAAACAGTAAAACAATGGCTCTTAAAAAGAAACCATAATGGTATTGACCCAAGGCTATCAGTTTCTTTTGGAGCTCAAAGAGCCCAAAATATTACCCTTCTTGCAGCTGCAAAGACTGCAGAAGAATATAAAGCCTTAATGGAACAGATGGTTGAATCTCTTCCTTCAACCTCTGAGCCCGTCTCTGCCGAATCATCAAATAAAGCTCAATCTAAAAAATCTAAAGTTCCATCTAGAAGAAGAAATTCTCCTTCATCTTCTTCGAATACCTCCACCTCATCCATGACATCATCTTCCACTGAGACATCTGACTCAGATTATTTCCCCAGTAATGAAGATGACTGCATGGTATATTGTCCCCCATTAGAGTAAAAAGTAAAAAAGAAAAAGAAAAGAAAAAAGAAAAAGAAAAGAAAAGAGAAAAAGAAAAGAAAAGAAAAAAGAAAAGAAAAAAGAAAAAATAAAGAAAAAGAAAGTTGAATCTGACTCAGATGCAATTGAGTAAAAGGCAGAAGAAACCTTATTTCTTCATTAAAGACAATAAAGGCGGTGCTCACTGACAGAATACTGTTCATCAACAATATTTACCAGAGTAAAACCAACAGTAAAGTTCAGAAAAACTGTTCATCCACAGTTCTTCACAGTTAAAGCAAACAGTACCTCCGACAAGGTACTATTCTTCTACAGTTCTAGACGCGTGAAGGTACAGTAAAAGCAAATAATAACGACAAGTTACTATTCATCCACAGTGCCAAACATGTGACAAGAACAGTGAAGAATTAAAGCCTTTGTCAATATATTGAAGCTCTTTCTGAAGCTAGAGGAAATCTGAAACCTCTCTCTCTCACACAGAAGACAGAAGAGATCTCCAAGCTTTAGTCTTAGTTTCCCTCTTCCCTTTCCTTCTTCACTTATATTTCTTCCATTTCTGTAACCTCTTCACTTAACCTCTTCCATTCCTGTAAAGATTACAAGAGAATCTCTTCTATCTTCTGTGTGAGGGAGAGAGGTTTCAGATGTCCTCTAGCTTCAGAAAGAGCTTCAATATATAGACAGAGGCTTTAATTCTTCACTGTTCTTATCACATGCCTTGGCACTGTGGATGAATAGTAATATGTCATTACTATTTGCTTTTACTGTACCTTCACGCGTCTAGAACTGTAGAAGAATAGTATCTTATCGAAGGTACTGTTTGCTTTAACTTTGAAGAACTGTGGATGAACAATTCTTCTGAACTTTACTGTTGGATTTCCAGTGGTAAATACTGTTGATGAACGGTATTCTGTCAGTGGGCACCTCCTTTATTGTCTTTAATGAAGAAATAAGGTTTCTTCTGCCTTTTACTCAGTTGCATCTGAGTCAGATTCAACTTTCTTTTTCTTTATTTTTTCTTTTTTCTTTTCTTTTTCTCTTTTCTTTTCTTTTTCTTTTTTCTTTTCTTTTTCTTTTTTCTGTTCTTTTTCTTTTTTTACTTTTTACTCTAATGGGGGATAATATACCATAGCAGTCATCTTCATTACTGGGGCAATAATCTGAGTCAGATGTCTCAGTGGAAGATGATGTCATGGATGAGGTGGAGGTATCCGAAGAAGATGAAGGAGAATTTCTTCTTCTGGATGGAACTTTAGATTTTTTTAGATTGGGCTTTATTTGATGATCCGGCAGAGCAAGTTCTGCTGGGCTTAATGGGCTCAAAGGTTGAAGGAAGAGATTCAACCATCTGTTCCATTAAGGTTTTATATTCTTTTACAGTTTACCACAATAATACCACCAATTAACAAACCAGGAGGGAAGGTTATTAGTCTTTATATTGGTTTCACAATAGATAAGCCAGGAATGGGTTTTTCCAGGGTTTTGAAAAAATAAGACTTTAGTCCAGGCATCTATATAGTCCCAATAGTTATATGAGGAACAATGAGTTATAGAAGGAAGGGCTTTAAATTGCACAGGAACGTGCAAAGGTCTTCCCCAATCAGAAGGATGGAGAATATTCTTTATTTTAAATGAGGAATAAGCTATCACAGTCTTATCATGTTGATTATAGTTATGTTTTAAAAATAACGAACCAGAATCCACAAGAATATTAAGATAATACTCTTGGGTTTTAGAAAATTCTTTTGGTTTGAAAAACCATCCTTTAGGATATACATAATTAATAATAGACCATGGGTTCTACTGAGCAGCTCCAAAATCAATTCTGTAGACCAAAAATTTTTATTATGCCAAAAAGATTTTGACTTTAATGGAAAATTTGAAGAAACAATTTGAGTTGAAGAGCTTGAAACATTCAACTCATTTTTAGAAACATTTTGAGCTAGGATTTTTGAAGATTGGCCTAACTCTGCTTTAAAAGGGATAATAGAATTATTACCTGGGGCTTCAGGAGGTGGGAAGCCCATTTTTGCAAGAGCTTTAAGGACCTCTGGTGATTGGGCCAGCTGTGAGACCCAAAAATCCATTTTAACTTTATCATCTTCTTCTTGGACAACATCAGCCCAAGATTTTATTGGTTTAGGGTTTGCAATACTATCTGAATGATCAGATAGGTCTTTAAGAGAATCATCATTTAGGGTTTCTTTGGCTTTGTTAGCCATCTTCTTTCTATTTTTCCCCATGATTCCTGAGAAGGAATTCACGAGTAAGAAAATCAAGTAAACTATTATTCTCTCCTTTAATAAATTCAATATCAAAATCAAATATACTTAAAATAGCTTGCCATCTAGCAAAAATTTGTTTTGAGACAAGAATTTTTACATCTTTTTGCAAAACATCTTTAGCACTTTTACAATCAATTCTAAGTAAAAACTTTTGATTTAATAAATCTGATTGAAATTTTGAAATGCGTAAAACAATACTCAAAATTTCTTTCTTTATGGTAGAATAGTTTAATTGGGTTGGACTCCAATGTCCTGAATACAATTGGACTATGGTTTCTTTACCCTCTTTAACTTGTTTTAAAATCCCACCAAAGCTTATATCTGATGCATCGGTTTCTACTATCTTAAAAGCTAATGGATCAGCTATATAGAGGCAAGGAATAGTTTTAACTAGGGCTTTAACTTGTCTAACTATATCAGAGTGGACTTCAGTCTGTGGACTTGAATTTTTCTTTAGTCTATCATGTAAAGGTTTTATAGTCCTATTTAGGTTAGGAAAAAATTCTATAACATAATTTAAACAACCTAAAAATCTCTGTAATTGAGCTTTATTAATAATCTGATCAGGAAATTTATCCCCAAAGGCTAAGTTTCTTTCTATAGGTTCTATAATTCCCTGTTCTATATAATGTCCTAAGAACCTAATCTTAGTCTGAAACAGAGACATCTTAGTTTTACTTAATACTAATCCATTATGTTTAATTACCATAAAAAATGTCTTTAAGTGTTTAAAATGTTCATCTATAGTTGTGGAGTAGATTAATACATCATCAATGTATATAATACAAAATTTAGTATATGGGTTAAAAATATCATTCATCACTCTCTGAAACTCAGAGGGTGTATTTTTTAAACCAAAAGGCATAACATTCCATTCATATTGTCCAAATGGAACAGTGAATGCAGTCTTATATCTATCTTTAGGATTAATCTGGATTTGCCAAAATTCTGATTTCATATCAAATTTACTAAAAATATTAGTTTTATATAATCTTCCTAATAAATCTTTTTTATTTGGAATAAGATACCTAATCCATTTTAGAGCTTTATTTAAGGGTTTATAGTTTATTACTAATCTAGGTGCTTCTCTTTCTATTTCAGAGGCCTTATTTACATAAAATACAGCACAAGACCAAGGGCTTCTAGATTTTGTAATTAATCCTTTATTTTCTAAATCATTTATTTTTTTTTACAAAATTCAATCATATCAGGCGCCATTTGAATGGGCCGAGCTTTAGCTATAATAGACTTTTCATCAAAGTCTATTTCATATGGTAAATCAACCATATGTTGCTTTCTATTCCAAAACGCATTTGGAATATCAGCACATAAGTCTTTTTCTATTTGAGATTTTAATCCATTAATTTTATCTTGTACAAATTTATTATTTAATTGTTCATTTATTTTTTGTAGATGATAATTATTTTTTAAATTACAAAGTTGTTCATACTTTGCCTTTATAAGAGCATTTATTTGTAATTCGTTTATTGAATGTGCCTTTAAAAGATTTAAATTTCTCTTTTTTGATTTTTCCAAAAATGGAAAAATTATCTTTTGAATTTTAACTTTAAAACTTACACTATCATCATTTACAGAATAAGGTGTAATTAAATTTATAAATGGTGTTCCTAAGATTACCATATGATGAATATTAGTTAAAATAAATACATTTTTTATTTCTAAATTATTATCTATTATTGATGCTTCTGCTTTACCAAATATATTTAATTTAGATTTATTTGCTGCAGATAAACTTTCTTTAGCTTCTTGCCAAAATCTTTTAGGTACTAAATTAGGTTTAATATAATTTAGGTCAGCTCCTGTGTCAAACAAGGCTATAGTTTCTATATTATATTTATTTGAGAATTTTAGTTTTATCTTTATTAAATATTTTTTTGATGTTATCTCATGTAACATAAAAATTAGATTATCAGGAATTTTATCTTTACTTATTAAACTTATTTCATTATTACTAATTTCTTCTTTACTAATTATTTGTTAAATATCTTCTTCTTCTTCATCAGAAGAAGTAGAATTTAATAATGATTTTATTATTTGTGAATTATGTTCTTGTTTATTTTTTAGTTCTTTTAATTCTAATTTTATTTCTTTAATTTCCTTTTGTAAATCATTTATAGTTGGTTTATTCTTTACTGTTTTATTTTTATTTAATATTTTAGTTAAATCATATGTTTATTTACTAGTACTAGGTAATAGTGATTGTTTAGGTTTATCATTATCTCCTAATATTTTATTTAAAAATTTCTCTTGAATTTTAAGATCACTAATATATTTTATTGCTTCTAATATAGATTCTTGTTCTTTAGTTAATACATTTAATGATTTACTATTTTCAGAACTAGTTTTTGTTCCTATATCATCTATTTGATTTATTTCTTCAGAGTCTGAATAATCTTCAGAATCTGAATAGTCTAAATATAATTCGTGAATTTTATTTAATATAGATTCTTCTAATTCTAATTCTTGTAATTTTTTTTTATCAAATTTACAAAATCTTGATGTGTGACCTTTTCTTCCACATTTATAACATGTTAAATCTTTATATGATGTAAACTTTTTTTATCTTTTTGTTTATATGTCTTTCTATTAGGTTTTCTATATTTATAAGGTTTATAAGGTTTCTGTTTTTTATAATAATCATCTTTATCAAATTTCTTCTTATAATTCTTTTTATGATATTTTCTATAGGGTTTTTTATATTTTGTAGTAGAACACTGTCCACCACAGTCTTTATGTTTCTCTGTTATGCTATAATCAAATTGTTTACAGAAAGAACCTAGTTCTTGTTTAGTTTTTCTCATTTCATATTTTAATAATTTTTGTAGCTTTATGTCTTGACAAAGTTTTAATCCTTCCTTTTGAACTATACTAAACAATTGTCCATAGGTCAATAGGTCATAAGGAATAGGATTTCCATATTCCTGTTTTATATGGCTTCTAACTTTCTCTCCTAGGAAAAAGGGTAATCCTGCTAAGAATTTTTTCTTCCAGAAAACCTGGTTGGAATCTTCTCTAAGCATTATCCTTGTTAGGAAAGTTGTTTTATAGAACTGAAAGTCACTAAGTTTCTTACACCTAAGATTACTTAGTGATTCATCATTTTTATCTTTTAAGTGAGTAGGGTCTCCTATAAAATGAAGTGATATAGTCAAGATTAGTGTTGCCACTGCATCTTAAATAGTATCACCATATTCATTTAATATAGGTATACCATCTTCAAAAGTTTTTGTAGCATTTAAAATGTCTAAATGTTGTTCATCAGTGAGATGATTATCCCACCAACCTTTAAGTTGGCCAGTAAAGCCAGCTATAAGGAGTTCAGCTATAGTTTTATCTGAAATTTTAATTTGAGTTCTATAAGCATTGGCAGCCATTGTCATCTGTTGTAGAAGACTCAGAATATTGTATTCTGATAGGCTATCAATGTTCCATTCATATACTGAAGAGGCATTATATTTATACTGTGTTAAGGTATTAGGTCTATCAGTTATCCCTAAGTCTGGGGCAGACATCCTAGGTACTATAGACTGATTATATGTTATACAATTTATTTGTGGTTCTAAGGCTTTACTAAAGGTTTCAATATCTTCATATTCATGTTTAGATTCTTCAATTGATTCTTAATCTTGTTCTTGGGTGACTATACTAATAGTTTTAGAAGTTTTAGATTGAGGTGTTTCTTGAACTACCTGTTTTGACCCAGAAGAAGAGTCAATTTTACTTAATTGTTCTTGAATTGCTTTTACAAAGTCAGAGTCTTTAGATCTAACTTCTTTTTGTCCTGTTTTAGAAACTTCGAAAGGTTTAAAAACATGAGACTTAAGTTTTTTATCTTTAATTTCTTTTTCAACTTTTACTATTTTACTTTCTTTAATTGAACCTTCTATTCTATTTAATTGTTGTCCTATACTTAATAAATGTGCATTACTAAAATTATTTTGTTCTACTATTTTTTTATTAGGATCATTTTATGCTACTATTTTAAATGGTGCTATTTGTATTTCTCTATCTCCGTATAAAAATATACTTGATGCTTTAGGTGGATGTTCACTCTGTATAATTTTATCATTTACTTTCCATTATGTTTCTTTATTCCTAATAGTTACTGGATTTATTAATTTTTCTGCTTTAAGTTTTCCTTTATAGATTCTTTTAAACCAATAAAAAAATTTCATATTAACTTCATAATATTTTATAAAATTAATATATTCTTCTTTAACTAATTCTAAGTCTTTTACTTTATTTATTACATTTTCTAATTTATCTTTATTTTTTACTGCTGTTAATTCTTTATTTAATTTATCATAATTAAAAATAAATTCTTTATTAATCACATTTAATTCTCTATCTATGTTCGCTACATTTTCTGTCATAAAAGAAGCTGTAGGTGACATAGGAGGAAAAGGAGACTGTTCTATATTCTGTGATTGATTATAATTACGGTTTGGCTCTAAAGGGTTCATGGTTCCTATTGGATTATAATATAAGTGTGGTACAGTTGTACTATAATCTACGCTTTTTAATTTATTACTTGACTCAGGTATATCTGAAGTAGAATACCTAGGCTTTACTACTGTTTGCAGTACAGTTTTAGGTTCATTTTCTTTATATGAGGCGTATATAACATAAGGTAATTGTGAGGCTCTACCTATATCTACTGTTGAAACAGAGGAGGAAGAGTCTGAATACCTACTGCTTATACTATGTGTTGCGCTCGAATTAAGTACTACTACTAGCGTCACTCGCAAGTATACGAGGTAGTTGCAGCAAAGGTGATCGCCCCAAGGTCGTCTCACAAGGAAGGTGTAGTTCGTAATAGCTTGATTAAAGCAATTAAATTAAAAGCGAGTTCGTTGTTTTGAAATGGTGCGAGAACAATTTAAACCTAAAATTAACGTGCGTAGGGTTGGTGTGTGAAGGTTGTACAAGATCAAATCGATTCTTGGGAATGTGCCTAAGGTTATAGGTCCATTCAATCAAAGCTCAATTCTCAATTATCCATTAACATAACCTTGTAAATTAATTTGTTCCTTAAGGTTAATTAGTCAATTACCAATTCATTAGTTCTCACATTCATGAAATAGCAATAACCAATTATTTTACATTTGCAAATTAATGAAACCCTAGAACTTATATTTCTAATTCATTCATAGGGTAGTCGATTGCATAATTCCGATATCAAATTTCACCTCTCGGTCCTTTATTCAATATCTAGAGATCAAAAGGTAGATAATCTATTAACCTAGCATACAATCCAATGCAATCAACCAACAACAAGGTACACCAATGGAAATATCAAATCAAAGCATTCAATCAAATATACTACAAACCCTAAGCATGGGTTTTTAGCTCAACATCATCAATTTAAAACATTCATTCAACTCAATATAAATCAAATAGAAATTGTTTATTGCAATATCAATTCTCTTAATACAACAAAAATAATATTGGAATAAATTAAAAAAAGAGAATAGAAAAACCTCTTGTGAAGATGCCAAGAGTAGGATTACTAGTCTTCCTCCTAGCTCCATTTTGATGTATGATGAAGAACTCAAGCACTCTTCAATGGATGATTCTCCTTTGCAATATGGAATGGAGCTTTCTCAAGTCACCAAACCTTCAATTGATTATGCCTTTGAGAGATGGAATGGAGCTTTCTCAAGTCACCAAACCTTCAATTGATTATGCCTTTGAGAGATGGAATGGAGCTTTCTCAAGTCACTAAACCTTTCAATGAAGCTTCTTCAACCTTTAAGAGCTTGTTAACCCACTTTATCCCAAAGAACCTTAAAGATCTTGTCAATGGAAGATGGAGAAGATGAAAATGGAGGATTAAGATGAAGGGACAAGGAGAGTGTCACTCCCTCCTCCTCCCAAATCGTGTTTGCCCCCTCCTTCTCTTTTCTTTTCTCTCCTTTCCAAACCCTAGCCGTTTCCCCCTCCTCTCTTTCTTTCGCGCAAAAGAATTTATATAAATTAAAGGTGACACGACCAAGCTTGATTTGGCTTGGTCGTGTCTCTCATTTTTCTTTGGGACACGACCAAGCTTGCTGGCCGTGTCCTTCACTGCCTTCTTCATTCTTTCTTTCTTTTCTTTATTCTTTAAGGAGTGACACAGCCAAGCTTGTGGCCGTGTCATGTGACACGGCCACTGGCTTGGTCGTGTCACTTGGGTGTGCCACCTTCTGCTTCTTTTCTTTCATTCTTTACTTGCTCCAAGTGTTCTTTGGCATGAAATGAGACACGGCCAGTGGCTTGGCCGTGTCATTGAGTGTGTCTTCTTCTGTTTTGCTCCTTGCTCTTCTTTGTTATTTGGAGATATGAGTGACACGGCCAAGCTTGTTGGCCGTGTCACTTGCTGCCATTTCTTTCCTTTGAGGTGACACGGCCAAGCTTCATTTGGCTTGGCCATGTCATGCTTGATTCATGCTCTTCTTTCTTTGTTTTGATCTTCCAAGGGTGTTTTTGCACTTAAACCTAAAACAAACAATTTAAACAAACTTAAAACAAAAATCAATCAAAACATTAACTAAAAACACATAAAAATCTTACTAAAAACAAGTACAAAAATGATCTAAACAACTACCCCACACTTAATTCCTTGCTTGTCCCCAAGCAAGGCTAAAATCAAAACACATAACAAGATAATTTTGTTAAGTTCAAGAGTTATAAAGATGTATCAAGACTTCCCTATCCCTAAATCCGCAATCAATATCGAATCAGACAAAATCAACACCCATGCAATTAAGTGGTTTTTCATGCATAACCAATGTTGTCACTTCCTCACCAACTCTTAAAAGTGTTTGATCATGGTGGTGTTTACACTCTTACCAATCAATGAAAGATTATTGCCATAGGCTTGCTTATCGATCAAATCTCCACTACCTAATTACAATCAAGCATTAATTAAAAGGTCTTTTATTGGGTTGTAATGGGGTTAAGATAGAGGCATGACATTTAGAAAATGTGAGCTTAATCATTAAGTTCAAGAGCACTTCAAGAATGAAGTAACTGATCATATGTATAACCCAATGATCCAAAACACCTTCCTCTCATCTATCCCTTGACATTAAATAGCTTTTCAAGGGAACTCACTTATTAAATCTTGCAAGGATTATTCTCAACTTATTCCAACCCTTTCAACAAAAACAACAATTATTCGTATTATTATATATATATTTTTTTTTATTTTTCTCTTTTTCTTTTCTTTTTTTATTTTATTTTTATTATTTTGCTTTGCAATCTTAAACCTAGTAAATTTAAAACCATACTTAATTCAACACCACACTCAGTTATAAACACTCTTAAAATGCTCTTGACCTAATGAAAGGATAAAAGTTAAACAACAAGGTTCAAACTAATGGTGTTATGAAAAAAAAGAAAAGGAAAAATAAAATAGGCTCAAAATTGGCTAACTAAGGTTAAAAATAGGGTTGGTCTTTTTAAGCCAAAGTGGGTTCACCTAATTGCCTTAATCATCTTGATGCCTAATTGAAATTTTTATATAATCTTAAAATGTATGTCAAAGCAAGTTCTAGCAATTCATCAATCAAAGATGTTCACCCACAACAATAATGATAAGTTGATAGCTCAATTCCTCACTAGGTTAAAGGCAATGCAAGGAAAAACCAACAAAATTGACAATAAGCACCAATTCTACTCAATTCTCAAATTCATGCTTCAAAAATTCAAAGGTCATCTATCAACAATTTTATAACAATTGAACTTTTCAAAATTCATTTATTCAAAGACAAACGAGAAAAACAATAACTTAAACTTAAAAAAAAAACAAGTTAAAAGTTAAAACACAAAAACACATAATGCACCCCACACTTAAAGATTCACATTGTCCTCAATGTGAGCATGCATCAACTAAAAGAGAGGGTTTAGATGAAACCTGATTTCCATCGTTCCCATATGTGATGTACAGTGCTCCTTCCACCCATAATGCAATTGGAGCCCATGTGTGAGAGGATGAACAACATGCAACTTTGAAATGTGCCCAATGTATTGAAAAGCCTAGGTAGCATCCTTGGAAGAGCAATTGTCCAAAAAGAACATGTGAGGGTTGTCTTAGCTTGATTCTCTAATGCTATAGGGACGTGGTAAGAACTTTTTTCAGTTTGCAACATGGTTATTTATGGTTTTTGCTCATTCTCACCACCAAGAGTGGGAGAGATGATAAATTGTTGCATACTGTACTCCCCAACCAAAACATCTTTCAAAATTCTTGGGGTCTTTTTAAGTTCAACCAAGTTTGGTGGAATCATTTCTTCATCCTCTTTATCAATTTGAAGCTCCCCCTCAACAATCTCATTATTTAATAGTAAATTGCTCTCCTCAATTTCTAAATTGAAAAAATTAGGCTCTACTTCTAAGGTCATGGCCACCTCAAGCTTATCTTTACTATCTTCACTATAGGGCATGTCATAAAGTTTAGAAAGTTACATACCTTGTTTCTCTTCATTCAGCCTGCTTGGGAATGGGATTGGTGGCATACAAGGATTTGGAGGTTCATACAATTTTGTCGAAGTTGATGCTTCCAAATTCTCCTCCTCCTTTGATTGAATTAACTCCTCTATGTATGGTTGTATTTCCTCACCATCTTCTTCTTGATTAGTTCCTGCATCAAAGGAATCACAAAAACTGTTATATATCACCTGTTCACGTCTCAAATTTGTGATCACCTTTACTTGCTCCACTTGGCTAGGAAGTTTCTCCTTTTGTTGTGCTTGGAGTTGATGTGCCAATTGCCCAACTTGAGTTTCTACCCTCTTCAATGATTCTTCCAAAGAATCAAACATCTCATTGCTCCCTTCCTGATTCCGTGTGCTAATTTGAAGGTAAGCATTCAAATCATCTTCCACTGTGGATTTCTTGCATTGATCCTGATTTTGTGCACTAATTTGAATGAAGGCATTCAAACTATCTTCCAAAGTGGGTTCATTAAGTCGATCTTGATTTTGTGTGCTAGTTTGAATGAAGGCATTCAAACTATCTTCCAATGTGGGTTTCTTAAGGTGATCTTGATTTGAATATTGTTCTTGAGAGTAAGGATTTCTTTGGTAAGGTTGAAAAAAATTTTGAGGTGGAATTTGCTGCTGGTTTTCCCAAAAAAAATTTGGGTGGCTTCCCCAGCTTGAATTATAAGGTCTGGGATATGGGTCATTTCCACCCATTTGCTGGAAACTTTCATAGGCATATTCTTCCTCTTGCCTCTCTTGGTATTGTCCATAACCAAATGAACACATGTTTGAGCTATGTCCTGCAATGCCACATGCTGAACATACTTCACAAGTAGCCATAAGTATTCTTCCTCTTACATTTAGCATCTTAAGTTAGTTCGTTAATTCTGCTAATTGCCATGTCATTTCAGAGTCAGTGTTATCATCATAAACCCCCTATGTACCTTGAAAACTGCATATTTACAAAAGGCACTTAGAAACTTAAAGAAAACAAACAAATAATTAAATTGAAAGAAAATCAATCAAAACAAACAAACAATTCAAAGAAAATAAACAAACAATTAAATAAAAAAAATCAAACTATCACTACTTAAACAGCCTTCTCCAGCAGTGGCGCCAAAAACTTGTTGCGCTCGAATTAAGTACTACTATAAGCGTCACTTGCAAGTATACGAGGTAGTTGCAGCAAAGGTGATCGCCCCAAGGTCGTCTCACAAGGAAGGTGTAGTTCGTAATAGCTTGAGTAAAGCAATTAAATTAAAAGCGAGTTCGTTGTTTTGAAATGGTGCGAGAACAATTTAAACCTAAAATTAACGTGCGTAGGGTTGGTGTGTGAAGGTTGTACAAGATCAAATTGATTCTTTGGAATGTGCCTAAGGTTATAGGTCCATTCAATCAAAGCTCAATTCTTAATTATCCATTAACATAACCTTGTAAATTAATTTGTTCCTTAAGGTTAATTAGTCAATTACCAATTCATTAGTTCTCACATTCATGAAATAACAATAACCAATTATTTTACATTTGCAAATTAATGAAATCCTAGAACTTATATTTCTAATTCATTCATAGGGTAGTCGATTGCATAATTCCGATATCAAATTTTACCTCTTGGTCCTTCATTCAATATCTAGAGATCAAAAGTCAGCTAATCTATTAACTAGCATACAATTCAATGCAATCAACCAACAATAAGGTACATTAATGGAAATATCAAATCAAAGCATTCAATCAAATATACTACAAACCCTAAGCATGGGTTTTTAGCTCAATATCATCAATTTAAAACATTCATTCAACTCAATATAAATTAAATACAAATTGTTCATTGCAATATCAATTCTCTTAATACAACAAAAATAATATTGGAATGAATTAAAAAAAGAGAATAGAAAAACCCCTTGTGAAGATGCCAAGAGTAGGATTACTAGTCTTCCTCCTAGCTCCATTTTGATGTATGATGAAGAACTCAAGCCCTCTTCAATGGATGATTCTCCTTTGTAATATGGAATGGAGCTTTCTTAAGTCACCAAACCTTCAATTGATTATGCCTTTGAGAGATGGAATGGAGCTTTCTCAAGTCACCAAACCTTTCAATGAAGCTTCTTCAACCTTTAAGAGCTTGTTAACCCACTTTATCCCAAAGAACCTCAAAGATCTTGTCAATGGAAGATGGAGAAGATGAAAATGGAGGATGAAGATGACGGGACAAGGAGAGTGTCACTCCCTCCTCCTCCCAAATCGTGTTTGCCCCCTCCTTCTCTTTTCTTTTCTCTCCTTTCCAAACCCTAGCCGTTTCCCCCTCATCTCTTTCTTTCGCGCAAAAGAATTTATATAAATTAAGGGTGACACGACCAAGCTTGATTTGGCTTGGCCGTGTCTCTCATTTTTCTTTGGGACATGGCCAAGCTTGCTGGCCGTGTCCTTCACTGCCTTCTTCTTTCTTTCTTTCTTTTCTTTGTTCTTCAAGGAGTGACAAGACCAAGCTTGTCGCCGTGTCATGTGACACGGCCACTGGCTTGGTCGTGTCACTTAGGTGTGTCACCTTTTGCTTCTTTTCTTTCATTCTTTACTTGCTCCAAGTGTTCTTTGGCATGAAATGAGACACGACCAAGCTTGCTGGCCGTGTCATTGAGTGTGTCTTCTTCTGTTTTGCTCCTTGTTCTTCTTTGTTCTTTGGAGATGAGAGTGACACGGCCAAGCTTCATTTGGCTTGGCCATGTCATGCTTGATTCATGCTCTTCTTTCTTTATTTTGATCTTCCAAGGGTGTTTTTGCACTTAAACCTAAAACAAACACTTTAAACAAACTTAAAACAAAAATCAATCAAAACATTAACTAAAAACACATAAAAATCTTACTAAAAACAAGTACAAAAATGATTTATACACTATGTCTACTAAATTTTAATTTAACTTTACCGTCTTCATACTGTTCTATTTTACTGAATTCTATATTGGGCTTTACTATATTCTTTGGTTCAGGAAGAGGAACAGCGTCCTCTAAGACCCATTTATTAGGGAGACTAATATCTTTCCACTGAATAGTCCTAAGGATTACTGTATTAGCTTTACTTAAATCTGTTTATAAGAATTTAGTTTATCCTAATTTAGGTTGCATTATATACTTCGCAGCAAAAACATATACCATAACTTTATACTTTATTTTATACATTAATGCTGCAGGAATAGATCCTTCAAGCATTTTATAATTATGTGTTTTAATTTCTAATACTACACTTTTTAATATATTTGGATCATTTAAAGATATTGTTATATCAGGGAAACAGTCAAATGAGATAGGTCCACTACTCAGACTGGTTTCTATAGTTCCTAAAAGTGAGTCATTAAAATTTATAAACCTAGCATCTCTGACTACTGCCAGAATACTAGTATTTAATCCTTCTCTAGTTAAAGGTTTTATACCTATTTGTATTAGTCCTATATGCATATACTTGTATTTTTATTTTTATGATGCTTTATTGATTCTGCAGAAAGTAAAGTTATTTTTTCAAAGGGTTTATTTAATTGTACATCCCTTTCTTCAGCTTTAATTATATAATCATTTTTAAATATATTTAATTTAGGTATTTATAAATCTGTTCTTTATCTATGTTAGGTATTACCCAATTATCAATTGCTTTATTAAAGTTTTCTAAAATTACTTTATTTCTGTTTATAATCTTTTTAACTTCTGATGACTCAAAACTATCTGATTTAGTTGTACTAGCAGATTTACATAGAAATGGTTCCATTTTTAAATTTTTGAAAAATAGATTTTAAAGTTTATTAACGTTGGTTTTGGAAGTGACCACTGACTTACTGCCCTAAACGCTTGTCCGTCGGCTAATACGGGTCTTACTGCATATCCAATTCCTAGACAACACTAAGTCCACTTCTAGATCTATAAGTCAAAATTTTAACTATGTAAACAGTTCTATATCTATTTACTACCACTCCTAAAATCTAGACGGCTCTGATACCAGCAAAAAGTAGAGGATCTTACAGGGATAAAAGAATTTCAAATATATATATATATATATATATTTACAGGGTTTTTTTTAAAAGCATAGATAAACTCAAAATCCAAAAATATGTTATATATTGAGTATATATTCTAGAAATATGGTGTATGTTAAGTATATGATCCAAAAATCCAAAATGTATCAAATTCAAAATAGAATATAAAAAATAAAAACAAACTAAAAATATATTTCAGTCAAATAAAAAACAACCAAATTACAAATCAAAAAATAATATTTTTATTCAACAAACTAAAAATATTATTAAACATAACAAAACTTAATTAATAAATTTACCAAACGCCTTATAATATTCTAAAGTAAAAAAAATATCTTCTAAAAATTAATATAAATACAAAATAACATATAAAAAAAACAAACAGATATTATAAAATATACTAATAATAAATGATCATCTCAAATTAATTTTTGCCAATTATTCAAGAAGCACTACAAAATATATCAATCATATTCCGAATGATTGTCAAGTTCTTGCATAAAATATTGTTGGAACAACACTTCAAAAACATTGATCTTAATTGGCTAAAATGTGTCCTTTAATTGAGGGCATTGTTTAAGTTTTGTCCAAATATAAATGTATCACACGTACGCGTCCACGTAAATGCCTAAACAACCACTCCCTCTATATAAAACGGAAAAAAAAACAGAGCTCCACAGTTTCACCTTCTTGGAAAAATAAATAAATAAATAAAACCCAAACAAAGCTCAACAAAGTTGGCGAAAAACGACGTAGCAAACCAATAACTGCTTTCTCCGTCCTCTCTGCCTCTTCGGTAATTTTCATTCTCAGTCTTCCTTTAACAATCCTAAAAACTAACCTAATTGCTTCTCTGCTTGCTTACCGAGAAGATGCAAGCTAAAAAAATTACTAAAGAAGTTCTATTTTTGAGTATCTGGTAATTTTGGTTCTCTCTGTTTTCGAATGAAACAAAAATTTTTAAAAAATTTTGTTTTACGCCTATTTTTTTTTTCTGTATTTTAGGTTCTTTTGTGTAATATTAAGAGTTTGCTGTTTGGAATTGAGTTTAAGCTAAACATTTTGTAGTGTTAGTGATTTCATCTAATTTTCTTTTGTTGAACATACTGTGTGAGTATCTAATGTATGAGTTTGGTTATTGCCGTAATATATGTTGAAATGTTGTTAAAGTAGAGAGATTTGAAATATTAACTGCTACCAACAGTATAATGAAATGTATTGATCATACAGTTTTATATGTTTGTTTTATTTTTATTTTATTTTATTTTAATGTGTTCTATTATTTTCATTATATTTTTTGAGCTCAGTAATTTAAGGGTTGGCATTTGAATGAGAAAAAGGTTCTAAATGGCAATCATTTGAATTAGAATATTGATTTGATTGCTCCCTTTGGTTCAACTTTCTCAAAAATTGTTATTTGTTTAAGTTTTGATTTTTTTAAAAAAATGCAATATCAAGAAATTATATTTGATAAATATACGAATTTTGCTTCAAATTTGAAAAAAAAAAATGCAAAGATAGTTATAATGAGAAATTCGCTTTTACTTAATATAAGATTTAAATTTCTTACTTATAAATTTTATTTTTTGTTCTTTGATGGCATTTATTTTATCCGTAATTTTTTTATAAAAGATTTTATTCATAATAATATCTAATGAGAGGTAGGGAGGGAAGGAAGGATATTGAGAAAAGACATTATGTAAAGATCATATTCATTTTATTATTCTTAAATAATAATTAGTATTTCTTTTCGCAAGGTTTGCCTCTTGCATATGACGTTTTAGATATTATCTTTCAAGTTTTTTGAAGCAAATATATGCCATACCAGTAACTTTAGAGCTTTAGCTTTATGTCCTTCCAAGTCGAGTCATAATTGACACCAATGTGAAGTGTTTTTATATAATTGAACAAAATTAAAAGGATTGCCTCAAAGTATTTGGACGTCTTTTTGGTCATTAACCCGTCAAATATGAATACTATATATTCTTATCCTTGCTGCTAATGGTTTAAGATATGTGTGATAGTGTGTATTGACCATTAATGAGCTGAATATTGATTACTCTTACAGTCAGGCTAACCATGGAGGATATGTCTTTGGATTATTTTGCTTGATTTTTGGCTTATAGGAGGTTAGAGGAACCTCTTTTTTTGGGAAAATGGTTTTTATTTAGGTTATAAAGATATGCAGAGAGGACAGCAGAGGACACTTATTTCTAGGTTTAGGATTACTTTTTATTGTCTTCTTGCTTTTATTCATCTTTTACACAAAATTGTTCACTGTAATTGAGTGATAGAAGACTAATCTATCACCACTGTGATTGAGTGATAGAAGACTAATCTAGCATCTTAGTTAGCCTTTTGCTGTGAATGATCCTAGTCAGCTCAGTTCTGTCTAGATGTTGAAACATCGATAGAAGAAATGGCATCTTTGTTGATTAAATGACTTCAGAATTGAATGTAATGAAATGCCATGGCATGAATATGCATAGAGTGATGAAAATAAGTAATTCTATCACATATTATTGTACTCTGTTATACCTACATGAGTTGAATTTTTTTCAGAAGAGTTGAATTTTCTGTTTATGACCATTGAAAGATTATTGACACTAATGTTCATATCATAGAACCTTAGTTTTCAATCCAAAGACTTATTTAGCATTTGCTTAAACATGGTAATTAGTAGTAATTCCTACCTTTTCATCTTCTTCCTGTCAGTCTTATGCAGTTTTTTTTTCATTAAACAACAGTAAATTTTATCCCACAGGCATGGAAAATAAACAACTTATTTTCTTGAGATTTTTGTCTTTTTCCTTAATCCATTTATCTTGGTAGGAGTGAGAAATTTCATGTACTTCCTCTATTCTATCTTTGCTTGGAAGTTCTTTGATTCAATAAATTGCATTTGATATGTGATATTATAAGACGGGGCTTGCTGAATGATGTGTCTGGTGGATATGGAATTATGATTAGAGTTGAATATGATCCAAAAAGCACACTCCAGGACACAAAAGGGCCTTTTTTTTTATCACGGAACATTTTAGTATTTTTTGAGAGAGAAAAGTATTCCTTTGTGAGTACTGGTGATTTTCCTTGGTTGTTTCTTGTGACGCATATCCCTTTTAGAAATTGTTGAAAGATTTACATGTTTGTCCTTAATATTTTATAGTAAAGCTGTTATATAAAGATGTTTTTACTATAAATATTTATATACGGTACATGAATCTTACACCTGTTGCTTTTTTAATAGGTTCTCACAGAAGATTGCAGAGGGTCTTGTACCTAAAAAGAGACATTTGTGGAAGGTTTTTATGCATTATGGAGCCAGTTGAAGTTTCACATGGTAATATCGCATTAGGAGTTGACTTTCATGCCTCTTTTCTTGCAATTTTGAAGTTTTTCACCATACCAGAATAAATTTTTATTTTATTTTTAAAGCTTAGGAGCCACTTGGAGTTTTATACAGCAGTTTATGGTGGAAAATATGTTTACGCACTGAAAAATTCTAAATCACATTGATAATTTCATTGACCTTTCTAGGATAATTCAGTAAAATAATTTCGAGGTGGTATGATCGGTCTGCTTTGCATTCCTAATACTCTTTATGTTATTATGCGTGATCCATATGACACCTTTGCTTTTTGCATCTTGTGGTTGAGGTAGGATGGAAATTTTTTAGAAGTATTCAAGCACATTCTCTTCTTGCATTTTGGGTTTATGAATTTTGTTAGTGTTTAGATCACTCAAATTGTCATCAGAACCTTTCTTTTTGACAATTGCCACTGCATAAAAGAGGGAGATGGAACATGAGGTGGGTACTCTTATAGAACCCACACCTTTGTGGGAAGTACAAATCTTCCAATTGCATGCTTACTCACAAAGAGAGAAACATTAAGATCTTAATGATGTTATGAAAGGAGATAACATGACAACAAAATACAAGTGAAATCTTTCTTTCCACTGTGAAATATAGCTCAAAAGATGTGCCTGGCTTATGTGCTGATTCTGGAGTATCTATTTCTTTTTTATATATATATCAAGAAATATTGAAAATGGATTAAGACTAAATGCACCTCTATTCAGACATGAGGGTGCCTTTTTGTTGGGTCTAGCTAAATCAAAGCTTAAATCAGTAAGGGAAAACCAACCTTAGATAGGAATAGAATAGTCAGAATAGAGAAGGATGAGGAAGAATAGATGGTGAAAGGAGAGAGAGAGAGAGAGAAAATAACATAATTGATAATGCTCCATTCATGCCTTTCCATAAGCAGCAACACATATATAAGCTGACTTGGAATAACTAACTACTGCCAGCCTAAATTAGTTACACACCATTTACATTTTCCCCTTTTATTCCTTCTGCTATGCTTAACAATACCCCCTTTTAAACTATTCTTGTTGCCAAGAATGGACAACTTCAGGAAATTGGCCTTGGATATAAGCCACATCCTCCCAAGCAGTATCAATAGCTGGAAGGTTCATCCACTTAATAAGGACTTGCTACATGGGCTGGCTGCCTCTTAGAATGACTTTGAAATTGAGGACTTTCTTAGGGACTGTAATGCAGCTATATTGATGCATAATGAGCAACACAGTTAAAAGCACAACATGGTCTCCTATTTCTTCTTCAAAAGGAACACGTGGAAGATTGGATGAATTTGAGACGAAGGGGGCAGCTTCAATTTGTATGCCACAAATCCAACCCTCACTAATATTTCAAAAGACCTGTAATATTTAGCTGCAAGTTTTCAGTTCCTTATAGCCATAAAGGTCTGTCTGTAAGGTTAAAGGCAAAACATATACCAGATCACCAACGTTGAATTCCCTTTTAGTCCTATGTTGATCCACATGTTGTTCCATTTTGTTTTTGGCTTGTTGGAGTTGCTTCCTTAAGTAAGCTATCTTGTCTTCTCTATCCCTTAGATAATCTTCAACAACTGCAACTGAACTTGTGACTGAGGTAAGAACTGGAAGAGAAGGTGCTTTGCCATAAAGTGCTTGAAGGGAGACATCTTAATGGCAGAATGGTAGGTGGTATTATACTACCATTCTGCCAAGCTAAGCTAATCAACCCATTTACTAGGGTGATGATGAGTCATACATCGAAGATATCCCTCTAGAGTTCTGTTCAATCTTTCTATTTGACTATTTGATTAAGGATGGAAGGCTAAGCTCATATGGAACTTGACACCCATCAACTTAAATAACTTTTGCTAGAACATTCCTGTAAAAGCCTTCTCTCTATCAGATATTATAATTTGCGTCACCCCATGGAGTTTGCACACATGATCCATGAATTTTTGTGCTAGCACAACAATTGCAAATGGGTGAGAGAGAAGGAGAAAATGGGCTACTTTGGTGAGGCTATCCGCTATCACCAATATGGTATCATACCCTTTTGATCTTGGTAGCTTTACTATAAAGTCCATACTAATAGTGGCCCAAGCTTCCTTCGAAATAGATAAGGGCTGTAATAACCCAGGATAAACACAACTCTCACTTTTGCACATACTACATGTATCACAATTTGGCACTCAATTCAATGCCTTTTTTTTGCATCCCAGGCGAGTTGAAGTATTGCTTCAATCTTTGGTAGGCGGCTTTCACTCCAAAATGTCCTCTCATGGCTGAATTATGGAGCTGATTCAACAATTTCAAATGCAACTCAGTATTTCTTTCCCTTTGTTCAAGTTCTGCAGTAAATGCATCATCTGAGCAAATTGGGTTCCTAATTTGATTTGCTCATATCGGAGCTGATCATACGTGCGATGTGGGCATTCCTTTTAGATGGCATCAAATCTTTGGTTAATTTCTTCTTGCGTGGTGTCAAATTTTTGTGTATGGTTACTATCTATTTCGTCAATTTTCTGGTTAACTGCTTGTGATTGTTCCTCAATATCTTTGGGTTCTATTTCTCCTGTCATTAGATTTCTACCATGTCTATTGCTTTTACTTATTTCTTTATGCCAGATTCAGCCTGCTTCGATACCAAATTATTGGGTCTGGCTAAATCAGAGCTTAAATCAATGAGGAAAAACGAATCTTTGATAGGATTAGAATAGTCAAAATATAGAAGGGATGAGAAAAGAATATATGACAGAAAAGAGAGAGAGAGAGAGAATAACATAATTGATAATGCTTCATTCATGCCTTTCATTCCATAAAGCAACAGCACGTATATAAGCTGACTTGTAATAACTAACTACTGCCAACCTAAATTAGTTACACATATTCCAGCTCACCTCTCACCATTCACATTTTCCCTTTCTTATTCCTTCTGCTATACTTGACACTTTTCTGTGCCTGTAGTGAGTGCATGTATTATATTAATAATGACTTCCATATTTAGTTAACATAATACCAAGTAGAATAAATAAACATTCTCTCTTTTCCTCTTTTGTCAACATGACATGTAATAAGATTCACAAAAAATTACCATTCTTCTCATTTAGAACAAAGCTTACTATATCTGCATGTAAATTAATGGGAGCTCTTATATTAGAACATGGAATTTAGGATAGTTATGTGGGGACCAAGTTATTGAAATTTAATAATTATCCTCTATCTGCTAACATAGTGGGCAGATGGAAACTGACTTATGAATCTTACATTGTTGATTGTGGTAATATAAGAAAACAGGGGCTGATGTGCATTTTCAATTTGAAATTTCTTGATTTTATTATTTATTTATTTTATAGAATCTCAAAGCATATCTTAGTGTTTAATGAATAGAGTCTTCAGAATGTACTGGAAAACGATAAGCAGCATCAAAGTTGTTTGTTTTGCATGATAATGAAGATGTGTTTCTTTTATTTGAGCTAATTCAGATATACCTCATATGTGTCTTCTTTCTTTACATAGTTGGACTGCTCACATTTAATCAATATCGCATGTAACTGACTGACTTAAATGAATGATCATGTTATCATTTTCAATTATACTATTACCCTTCATATATTAATCATTTCTATCTGAAAGTTGCTAACCATGAAAATGCAAAGTGCGCCGATTTATTGAGTCCTATTCTCCTTTAAAAATCTTCATGTTACTTTTACTTCTAGAGCATTCATACCTTGAATTGGTGCTGGACAAGAATTCAGTATAATACCTCAAGAGACTTCGTAATTTCACTTTCATACATGACTGAAGTTCAGTAGGGAGTCATAAGTTAAGAATATTAAATTTGTCTGAAAGTTGACAAAAGATTTTGCTCTTCTATAAAATGTATTTCATGTTCTTTTATTATTTGTTCATGCATATGCTTGAATTCCTTGGTCAATTGAGCTCTGAGTGCTCCAAATGCAGATGAAAACAGCACAATGAAGGAAGCAACTGAATCCAAGCATAGTGATGCAAAAGATGTTCCAACTCCGGTTTCAAGTTCTCCAGGAAATTACAAAAAATTTAATATGGAAGAGTGGAAAGATAAGCAAATAGTTTCCCGTAGGGTACCTGTTGATGGGGACAAACCTGGGGAAGTAAATATAGTGGCTTCCATAACAACTGATGATGTTATACGGGCTGCAGGCTTTGGAGCTAGAGATGATATAAGTAGCTTTCTTCCTGTTGCAAGTGATTCAACTGACTTTGAAGCGAGTATACTTGATGCCAGAAACTATGAAGAGCTACAGGGAGAAACATTCAGACCTGGTCTTGGCTGGAGAGAATCAGCACAAAGAAAGTAATTCAATTGTCAATCTTAATGTCGTGAGTTGTTGCAATTAACTTTTGCTGGCACTATTTTACTTTTAAGATTTTGTCATGCATATCATTTGTTACTGTATGGTTGCTTTTTTTAGTTATTATTATTATTATTTTCACAATTTCATGTTTTTGTTTGCATTATGTGGTCATCTGGGAACAAATTGGTGGTTTATCCTTGCAATAGAATTGACAGAAATTAGATGCGTATAGCTCTCTGTATGATATACTTAAAATTACCTACTTTTGAAGTTAATGCTACAAAGTCCTTTTTTGCAACATTTGCATATTTATATTTTTAACTTAAATTAACAACATTGTCAAATGGTCTACTAATTTTCTTCTGTCTAATGCTGCTGGTTGAAGCTCAACAATGTATGAAGAATTTCAATAATTACAGTTTTAGGCAGCTCCTTATAGCTACAGCACACCGTGTAGTGCTGTGGCTTGAGTAGCTGGCATCATTTGAAGGCTATTGCCTTTTAAAGATTTTTTGGCCTGGAGCTAGAATTGCTAAAGGGTCATAAGTTGATTTCCTTCGTGCAAAAACTTCCCACTGATGGCCAAAGTGAGCTTGCCATTCTTCTTGCGTGCTATAATGGGGTAAATATTGTTTAACCCCAAGATTAGCCATGGAGCAGAAATCTAGAATCCTTTGCTGTTGAGCTAAAATGTGTTGCAAGCCATCTTTGCCTGTGGAAGATGGTACTGCAGAGGATAGGAATGCGAGTAGATAAAAGATATCTTCACCCGGAGTGATTAAGGATGTCTGATTGTTCCATCTGCATATGATGGAAAATTTTGGCTGAAAAAATTCATCATCTTGGAATTCTGATAGGAAATTGATTAAATTTTGTCAGTCAAATTACCTGGATTGGTTGACTGGATAGATGAGGATGGGACCATTGCTACTGTCTGTGAGGATATTGCCAAAGACCTCTTGAGCAAACTCGTTTATTTTACTTTTGGGGATTAGAAGATTCAACCATGGATGTGGAACTTCCCATAAACCTTTTGCTCGGAGCTTTATCTCAGACACATGTACTCTGTCCAGGAATTCAACATAAGAAACCTCTGACATGAAAAGTGTTGATGGAATATAACTTAGTTCTGACAGTAAGTCTTCAGTTTTCTGTATTAGAGCATAAAGGTTAGAAACAAGGACTTTGATTGAGGTAATATTATGTTGGGCTCATTTAGAAGTGTTGTACCATACTTTTCTTTAAGTCTTACCTGGTTCATAATATCAGATTCATCTGGGTTGAAGTATATAGCAGTTTCCAGACAGTAAAGAATTCTTCCATCTGAAATGAATTGACTGGCTTGGAGTGGATCTTTGGGATTGAAGGAGGACCTCCAGTTGTTGAGCAGACCAGTTCGGTTTATTATTACAAATCCTTCAATATAGTCAAAAGAATTCTCAGATGATATTAAATGTTCTTGGTCACCGGAGAATTTTGAGAAGTCTGAGTACAAGACTCTAACCCATTTCACCTGTAAAAATTAGTAGATCACATTATAAGGTGCAGCTCTTGGAATAGGCCACCGGCTCTATTTATCAGGCTTCTAGAGAAATGAAATGTAATTTACCATCTTGGGAGCTCGTTCAAGAGAGATTCTCGCCCGAGTGATTATGCCAAATTGTCCTAGTCCTCCAAGAACGCCATAGAAAAGATCTGCATTTTGCTGCTCTGAACAGGTGATTGTTTCACCTTTTCCTGCATCCAAGGTCTCACGTCAGGTTCAGTTGTGTCTAGTTTTAGCTTTAAAATTGTGCATGGTTGCTGAACTCAGTTTGATATGGATGTGAATTGCATTTTTGTTGCGGGCAGATTATTTTTCTGCTGTTTCTTTAACAAGTTCATTTTAATTTAGATGCAAAGTTTTCACTATTTGGCGTACAAGGACAAGGTTGTCATTTTATTATGAAATGGCAAAATCACTATGCTGCCCTTCCAATTTTGCTGAGATGACAATATTTTTTTATATCTTTTACTGTGATCTTGTGCAACGTGGTCTGCGAAATTTTGTGCAAGAGCATGTCTTAAGCATACCTGTGACAACCTCGAGCTGGTAAACGTTGTTGATCTGGGGTCCATAGTTGAATGCCTGGCCGCTAATTCCAGCATTTGATAAGGTTCCCCCTATGGTGAGATGAAGGTAATCTGTCCAGGATTTGGGTGCAAGCCCGTATCTTAGAGTTTCATGCAGAACATCAATCCACAGCTCGCCACCCAATACATCGACATAAGGTGCTTCACCCATGTGAATCCGCATCTCTGGACTCTGAAGTGATTGCATGTTGATTACTATCCCCTGATTAGCTTGTGCTTGACCTTGGAGTGAGTGACCATGGCCTCTGGCAGCAACTGTTATCTCTGATGCGGAACCCATATTGAAAATATATTTGATTGTGGAGGATATATCAGAAACTGATTTTGGATAAAGTACTGCTGATGGTAGGAAATGGTATCTATTACCAAAGTCCTTAGCTACATGTTCAATATTATCAAAGCTTAGATAACCATCTAGATTGAGCCCTTCTAGTGAAGGGCTGTTTGAGAAAGATAAAACACTTGAGCTGACGAAAGAGTGGTTATAACAAAAGTGGCGTTTCTCAGGTATAGAGCACAAGAACATGATCATGAAAAATCTTAGGAATTTAATTGTTTTTTGCTTGAGAAACACAAAAGGTGGCAACCCCATTTTTGGCTCACAAAGAAAATTAAAAAAAAAAGAGATAAAGGTAGTCTGTTCTTTGTGAAGGTGATGAAAGGTGCAGAGAAGGCGAGATACCGAAGAGCTTATGGAAATGGAAGATGATGAGATGACAATTTAAAGGGGAAGATTTTGGGCGGCATAGTCTCTTTATCTTGAAAGTTAAAAAAAGAAAAAGGTATATAAGTAAAAAAAAGAAAGAAAGAAACAGAGTCAAATATTCAGTGGTAAGTCCGTGTATTAGCTGATCCTGTACTTTTGTCTTATGAGTATGTGCTATGGATTTTGTTTTGGCTCTCTTTCAGAGTGGAGTATATAAAAGTCACAATTTTTTTGCTAGTTCTCTTCAAAATCTTTTTTTACTCTCTTTTTCCTCTCAATTTCCCATCATAGATGCTAGGGCAGAGTACAATTTATGAATTCCACCGAGTCAAACGGGTTGATTTGGATTCGATGAATTTAAAAAATATATTATGAGTCGGTTTGATTTTAATAATAAAAATATTAGGTTTATATAGTTGGATTGATTGCAATAATTTTTTTATTTGAATTTGAATCTGATCGACTTATATATATATATATATATGTGTATTAAATAATATTATTTTTATTTTTATCTAGTTCCATTTGGTCCGATAATACTAAAAATAAACCTAAATATGAAATTTCAATTTAAAAAACTAACCCATTTAAAATTGATTCAATCGAATCTGAGATTAACAGGGATCAATTAAAAATAGAAGATTTGATCGGTGTTGATTTAATATATTTTTTATTTAGTCGAATTTAGTAAAAAAAAATATCCTTAATCCGATTGAACTTCATATGTGTTCATCTTTAATACATGCTATTACTATTAGAAGCAAATGCCTTTTTTTAACATTTGAAGCAATCAAATATCGTTTTAAAAGAGATCAATTTGCTTGAGTTATGGTCTATACGATTGATACAAAATTTTATCTTTCCCTTTATTGTACATAATTTTATGTTTCCCTTTATTGTGCCTTGAAAATTTGACTCATATTGCATGTATTTTTTTTTTTTTTGCTTTTAATCTACAAATAGTATTGAATAACCGGTATCACCGGGCCGGCCCCTACTACCTTCTATTCTAGTAGAGATGAATGTGGTCATAGGATGGGACCCTGGTCACGTGATCTTCACGAGGACTATGCTTGTGGAAAAATATTTTTTGCAGTTCACTTACTATAGTGTACCTACCATCATTGCTTTCAACATCCTTAAATCAATGTCCTTTTAGAGTCTTTATTAATATTTTTCTAATCCAACTGAGTCTTGACATCCAACGATAAAATTGC
This sequence comes from Garcia nutans, assembly GCA_947685225.1. Classification (NCBI taxonomy): domain Eukaryota; kingdom Viridiplantae; phylum Streptophyta; class Magnoliopsida; order Malpighiales; family Euphorbiaceae; genus Garcia; species Garcia nutans. The sequence continues at coordinate 3,471,350 of CANTUV010000024.1, read as the reverse complement.
AAAACGTCATTGAACAGTTGTCCTTACATATAATACTATTTGTACAAATATATAATAAATGTGATTACATATTTTATTTAACTGGAGTCATGATGTAATAATAAGTATTACTGTTTAGCCTAAACATACGAATTCGATTCTTTTTTCAGACTCTATATATTATGAAAGTGTTTATACATGGAACTGTCTTTTTTTTTTCTACTCGATTTTAGAATTATATCTTAAGAAAAATTTAGGACTGTTACCTTGAGAACTGAAATATCTAATGACAAAGTTTAGGCCTTATTGCATTTTCGAAGTTTCCATACACTTGGTTTGATTATGATAGCAAAAGTGGGGGGATGAAATGCCATGGATGCGCTTTGAATTTCTGTGAGAACAAAGGTCTATTATTATTAGTTTGAGAATGGAAATACTATTATTTTAATGGTGATTGGGTAGGGGCCTGGGGGTGCTGTGGCCTGAGAGTGAGTAAGAAGAAGATGCTTGCTTGGGGAAAAAAAAGAGTGGGAAAGTGGCCATGGGAATTGATAGTTTGAATGAGGCAAACACTAAAAGTTGAGTCTATCAATTTAGATTAGTTTGAAGTCTTAGATCCCAGCACTGGGGCATTCCTAAAATCATTCTTCTATTCAATATTCTAATCAATTTTGTCTTACAAAAAAATAAAAAATTGGTCATAGAAAATTATTGACCCATTTTGCTTCTGCTATTGACTGCCTAATAAGCATCCATTTGAAATCAGCAGTTCTTTTGCAAAACAAACGCTTAGTCTAAATGTATATTTATAACTTCAATGTTGGTTTGCCCCCCACCCCCTTATAGGTTCTTACTTGCCTTGATAAGTGCTTTGTCCTAATTATTGGGGTTAGTGATGAATAAATTACTTTCTAATTTTAATCTGAAAGTCAAATCTTTCATCATTAGCATTACAATTGTGGACTTTGGAAAATGCTTTTCTTTGTTGGAGTTGATATTCTATTAATTATTGTGGCCTCCAAAAAGCCCCTGTCTACGCTTAACACACTATTGGATCCAATAAGTGGCATATTTTACATCTTTATAATAATGTGGATTCAATATTTTAAGGAGTTGTGAGCTAGTTGAATTCGATTTTAAGAAATTTAAGTATTGTAATATTGGACGAATAATTTATGAGTTCAAGGGTTTTAAATATTTTTTTCAAGTTTGAGTAGTAAAATTTAATCGAGTTTAAGGTTAATTTTATTTCTCAAATTTTTAATATTAGAGTTGCAAATAATTCAAACTACTTGAGATAAGTTTAGATATTGACCCGATAAAAATTTGTTCAAATTTGAGGTCGAACTCGAACTCAAACTGTTCATTTATTAAATAAATCAAATACAAATCAAAAAGTACTTAACTCGTAAGGCTCACAAACTTTTTCATTTGAAAAACTCATGAATTAAACTTACAAACTAGCTTATTTATTATATTAAATTAGAAATATATATAAAATTCAATTTATTCATTACATATAATGTTTAGTAATAAATTATATAATTAAATTAGTTAAAGAATTAATATGTGCAAATACATAATTTTATGTTACATATAATGTTTAGTAATAAATTATATAAATTAAATTAGTTAAAAAATTAATATGCTCAAATATATAATTTAATATATAAATTAAATAATATAAAATAAATAATTTTGATATCACGTAATAATTCAATTCAATAAACTTATATTTAAAATTTTATTTCATATTTTTAAATTATGAATATTATACTTATTTAATAGTAAATGAAATTTATTTTGATATAATATTTACTAATAAAAGAATTATTAAAAGCTTAGTAATTTACGATAGAAAATAAATTATAATAATACATTATTTTATTTTTATTAAAATAAATAGCATCATATTATTTATCCTTTGTAAAGATGTTAATTTTAATATTTCTATTATGAACATACAAAAAAGATTAATAAAAATTAAAATTAAAATAAATTTATTAAACTAAGTTAAATTGAATTCAAACTCAAGTTTAATATACATAATAATGAGCTACATCGATACGAGTTCGAGTTTAGCTTGAGTCTAATCTTGAATTTAACTATTTTATATTGAGTCAAGCTTAAATTTTTTAAAATTAGATGCAATTATAATCTTAAATAAGAGTTTTTTTTTTTTTTTGGTAGGTTGGATTATATACCACTTAAAGTGATGGCCGAATTACATCATACGTGAGGTAGGAGTTTAAGAATTTTGATTTTTCTGTTTATTTCTTTTTATGGAAACTGATATTCATTTTCATGGTGCAGAAATACTTGGAATCCACATAATTATTATAATCTCTTTCTATTATTATAATTATTATACACCTTTTCATTCAGTTAACTTTGAAACAAGGGGAAAAGAGAAGAAAATTTAGCCATATAATTCATATTATTTATTATTATTATTATTATTGGTACATTGAAAATTTCTAATAAAAGGTGTTCTAACTTACTATATAATAAGGTAATAATTCTACTGTTGAATATTAAATTTAAAACTGAGTTGAGTTAAACAAGTGCTAAGTTTTACCAATGAATATACTATGATATGACCTTCACTAGAATCAATATATTATTTTTAGCATAATATTATACTATTTATCTCACTCTCATTTTGCCACATATTATAATTTCTTAATAAATTTAATTATTTAATCTAATTCTATTTAAACTTTTCTAATAAATATCTATAATAATAATTTTATATGGTTTGAATTTTTTTAAGCAAAATTATTATTTAATTATTTAAATTTTATTTAGTCGATCATCTCCATTTATATACAACATTCATATTATAATTTTGTAAACAAAAGTACTATTTACCATTTGATATTATCATTAATATATTATTAATTATAATATATGAGTATTTCACCATATTAATAAATTTATTTTTATTTATTTTTAAAGTATAATTTATTTATTATTTAATAAGTTAATTAATATATTAAATTTGTCTTGTGTTTAAATTAAATATTACTTATTAAAAATATTTATTAAATTAATTTTAATAATTATGGTTAAATAAATATTCATTTAAAATTATAGAATTCAAAAGATAAAAATACATATAGCATCGTACATTTTTTTTCTAATACAATACTAAAACAGAAATACCTATTTCTAGCCTAGGAAGTTTATTAAATTATTTTGTGGTTTTCGAGTAATCATTATTATAATTTTTTTTGGGCATTAGGAAGGGAGATTTAAAATTTAACTTGAAAACCTTTAAAATGTTTCTCTTTTTTTAAAAAAAAATAAATTCTTCATTCGTTTGTTCAACTTTTAACAAAAACTATTCATTTTCTATTAAATTAAAGCACCTGTTACATTATCTTAATGTTGAAGAAAGTCATCTAGATTTGAATTCAATCCTATAATGATGGGATATATGACTTATAAATTAGATATATAAAATAAAAATAAAACCTGTAGTTATATCTTAAAAATCTTTGTACTTTATTATAAGAAAATTGGGATAATTGATTTAAAGATTCAATACTTCTCGGGATAGTTCATTATTAAATGAAACTTAAATTACTATATAAGTGATGCATATTCATGGATATAAATGTTATATTTGTGATCAATATAAAAAATTAATTATCGTAATTTATTAAACCTATTGATAGAACTTTTTGCTGGGGTGACTTCAAATTATTTAAGAAGTTTTACTACTCTCAATTACTCTTATTTTATAAGTTGAATTTGTTTATTAGGGAAGGTTTTTGTTAAAAATTGATATTTTTGATTTGTTATTATTTAGTAAGATTTATTGGATAAAATTTTCAATTTTTTTTAACTTATTAATTAAGAATTATTCCTAAATAAGATTTGTATTTTTCTAATTCAATCCAAACACATATATATTTATATTTAAGATATAGTTATATGTACAAGAGTGGCCATCTTGTGATTTTGTTTTAGGGTCACAGAGTGACTTGTAAATCCATGAGATTGTGCGAAGCTTTTGGGTATAATTAGGTTAAGAGTTTTTAATATTCCCTTTTGTTTTGTATCTTTCAGTTTATTAGTGAATTTTACTCTTTGTTCATGAATGTAGGTTTTATGTTGAACCATGTTAAATTTCTGTCTCTTTTTCTATTTTTTTGTTTACTCTTTAATTTTTCTAAATTTCTATCATATTATTTATTTTATTATTCGCATTAAGTCAATATATATAAATATTTGCGGTCTTATTCCAGACAAGTGGCATCAAAATCCGGTTCATTGATTTAAAATTATTTTGGATTAATTAATGGTGATAATAAAATTTAAAATTGAGAAGTATAATCACAACATTACTTTACCCTTTGGCAAGTCAAAATGAAGGTGATTTACAAAATATAAATTGGCTGAAAAATTAAGTAAGGAGTAGAAGCAATATTTGGAGGAGAAGGCAGTTGTTGTCATGTAGTTTTATTTGTCTAATGAAACTGTGTAAAATCATTCATAAGAAAATTGCCATAGGCTGATATGTGAAAAAAACCTCATCAGCAAATTAGTTTTGAATCACTGCATGTAAATACTAAATATAGCAGAATATATATTTTTGAAATCTCATATTGATGAATTTAACTAGATTATCATGGATTTAGAAAATTTAGATATTAAGTATGATGAGAAAGATAAAATTCTTATGTTAAGTTCATTCCATCCATTTTTTAGAAATATTAGAGAAACTCTAATTCATAGTAAAAAAACTTTATCTGTTGAGGAGGTTAATGAAGTTTTGTTTGCCAAAAACTTTGCTAATAAAGAGTTTTATGATAATAAGAATCATACAATAGAAATTTTAGCTACTAGAAATAGAAATAAATATAGTAGTTTGACTTGCAATTACTGTAAAAGGAAAGAACGCATTAAAGGTAATTGTCTTAAGTTATAAAATAAAAATAAAGAAATGACTTAAGAAATTAATATTTTTGTTGAGGCCGGTGTTACACGAAATGAATTTTATAGTGGTATCTATGTTGGGACTGAAGAATATGCCAAAATAAATAGAAGATGGTTTTTGGATTGTGGTTGCTCATTCTATATATATGTCAATATGAATTGGTTTTCTTATTATAATCTAATTGATAATGAAGCTATTTTAATGGACAATAATTATTCATGTAAAATTATTGATATAAATATTATTAAAATTAGAATGCATAATGGAATAGTTCGAACTTAGTCAGGTTTGGCATATGTTTCTGATATGAAAAAGAATCTTTTCATTATCTATTTGAATAATATTGGTTGCAAATTTATTAATAAATGTATAGTTTTGAAAATTTGAAAGGTGTTTGCATTTTAATGAAAATTAAACAAATTGATAGATTGTATGTATTGTAAGGTTCTACTATTATAGATTTAGCTATAGATTCGTCTTCTATGTCAAATTTGAATTATGGTAATTTTGTGATTAAACTTCTTTTATTAAGTTCAAATCTTGTTTAAGCTTGATTAATATTTGTGAAAATTAAATTGATAGCTTGTTTTGAAAAAGGTGGAGCAAAATTTTAATTTTAGTGTAAGAAAATTCAAAATCAAAGCGGAGAATTATTGGGTAACTTTGAATTATTTAAAAATTTTAGATATTTTCAACTAGTTTAATTTTGGAAATTGATTTTCTTAATTTGTTATTATTTAGGAACATTTATTGGACAATACTTTCATTATTTTTTACCAAATAATTAAGAATCCTTCCTAAACAAAATTTGTATTCTTCTTATTCAAGTAAGATACACTTATATATATATATATATATATATATTCAAGGTGTAATTGTATGTAAAAGCGTGGCTATTTTGTGATTTTAATTTAAGCTTATGGTATGACTTATAATTATTTGAGATTGTGTAAAATTTTTAGATGTAATTAAGTTAAATGTTTTGAGTATTTCTTTTTATTCTTACACTCTTCAATTGATTAGTGAATTTGGTTTTTCATTGTCTGTGGATATAGATTTATGTCGAACCTGATTAAATTTCTATATGTTGTCCTATTTTTTATTTGCTTTTTATTTTTTTATTTATTTTATTATTCTCATCAAACCAATTCATATAAATATTTTTGTGGACTTATTTCTGACACTTTTTAAGTTTATACAAAAATAACGTAAATATACATAAATAAAGATATGAATCTAATATGACATGAAAATATTAGTTCATAATGTTAAATTGTTATATAAATCAAATGATTTCTTTATTTATGATATATTTTGATATTTAATTAAAAAATACAAAATTCTAACTTTGATTTTTTTAGTAAAATATTTATAAAATATAATTCAATTTAGGTTAGTTTGAAGGTAGCATAAAAAACAAAATCATATACCAAATAAGCAAAATATCAATTTCAAAAAGGACTAATGATGTATAAATAATAAGATATTATTATAATTTATAATAAAAAAATAAATGGATTAGTTCTATTTCTATGAAAGTGGGTAAGATTGAAAAATTTTGGTCAAGTTGCAGTTTGTTTTTATTATTTAATGATGAATAAATATTGAAAAAATTTGGCAAGGACATGACCTTTTAAAGCTTAGAGATAAAAATTTCACTCAGCGGTAACCTTTTTGACAAAAGATATAAAGCTAAAATGTGGAGTTTATTTGGTTATTACAAATATTGTGTTAATTAGCACAATAATTCCTTGCTAGAGTAAAAAAAAAAATTAAGAAGTCCTAAAATGTGGAGTTTATTTGGTAATTATAAGTATGGTGTAAATTAGTACAATAATTACTTTCTATAGTAAAAAAAATTAAATAAAGAAGTCCTTTGGTGGGAAACTTGTCCCCTCACTATATGACTTTATCTTAAAAACATGCACATTAATTCTATTGCTAGAAAGGTGCAATAGTGAGGGACCAAAATTTTCCTAACAAGTTTTTTTGTTTCTTTTTCTTTCAAAATATATTATAATATTACAAGTACATTTATATCATATATTAAACTACATTTAAATCAAATATCATAAATAATTTATGAGAAAAATAGAATCTTTAATTCAACTTTAGTTTAAGTTTTAAAATTTGAAAAAAAAAATCTCTTTAAATTAAATAAAAATAAAAAATTATGAATTTTCTCAAATTTTTTGGCAAAAGTTCTTCAATTCGATTTGATTGGATTATATGCCATTCAAAGTGGTTGTTGAGAAGTTTATTCCTTTGGTTAAATTTTGGTGCAAATTATTTTTTTTTTATACTTTTCCGATTTTTGTGCTTTGGATGGTCCCTCCAAACTATCTGTAAGGCTTTCATTTACTCATTTTTTCTATTGAATGAACTTCTCTTTTGATGATAAAAGAAAAAGTCCCTAAATTACATCATAACTTTAACTTGTGTTTTGTTATCAATTATGGGGTGTCCACCAGGGTCGCAGCCTAGCTTTAGAGAAAAGATTTAAAATTCTACAAGTTGAAATCGACAATAAAAGTTTTGTGAATTTATTAATAGTAAAAAGTTTTCGTGTAATTAATGCAAATAAACCTCTCCGGATAATAATTAAGAATTTATTTAAAATAAACTACCAAGTCATTATTGGTCATACCTATAGAGAGACTAATTTTATAGCAAAATAAAGGATGCTTGACTTAGTTTATAAGCTGATCAAATTAACTTATAAACTTTAAATTTAAGTAGACCTGTTTATTTAGATAATTATATAAATTTATAAACTCAGTTTATAAGTTAAAAAATAAGTTAGAGGCAACCAACTTATTATTTTAGTGCTTTTAAACATTTGATTTATAAGTTAGTTTCATCAAGTAATTTTCTATATTTTTTCTATTTATTTTAATAAATACTTTTAATAATATAATTATGTATCATTTTTAGTTATTTTAATAATATATATACTTATAAGTTATTTTTTAGTAAATATATTAGATATTTATCAGTCACTTATATATATTTAAAATAAACAAATAACTATTTAAAATTCTAATTGCTTATAAGCTTATATTAGCTCATAAACACCTTAATTTTTATAAGTTAGGCCAAACACCCTCTAAATAGCCTCCTAGGCATTAATTTTTCGCTTAATATTCATGTACAAGAAAAATACCCAAATAGCATTGAAAACTAGTCACAACACAATATGAATGAATTTCTTATAATCGAATAGTAATTACTTAATATTTGAGGACAAACATCCATTTGTAAGAAAAAAAAGGAAAAAAAATGAAATAATATACTATGTAACACATAATTAATAAATAAACAATAAAATGTAGAAATAAACTAAAGAGAGTTTTTTTTAAAAAAATCCATAAAAGAGGTGATGTATTCGAATTAAAATGGGTATCACTAACAAATTCTTTCCAAAATTAACTAAAATAAAATACTTCTCAAATATTACTGGTAAATATCTCTCCACAATCTTCACAATCAAAATAAAAAAAAATAATCTTTGAAAAATATAAATTGAAATTAAAAAAGGATTATTTTTGAAAAATATAGTGAATGTGATTTAAAAAATTGCAAAAATATTTAAAGACATCATCAATTCACATATGTATACTAAATTCTCTTTTGAAATCTTATTGTTATTCTGATTTATTGAAATTATTTTATTTGATTTTAAAATTTTATGCATAAAATTTATTTTCAAACAATAACATTATAGGTAATCTAATTCTGTCAAAAAAATTATTTCGTCTCTTTGATTGTTCTAGAGGTTCACAGGCAATATGTCCATACTTTAGTGGAAGGAAAATAATATGGAGAGATTGGTCTTTTTCACTGTAGTGTATAGGAGTCTTGTGGCTTCATATAGAAAATTTTTATAAGCAAGAGTTGTTTCGCTCAAACAATTTGATTAGTGGTCCTTAACTCTTAGCAAGCAACTTTAATACTCTTTTGTGTAGTGTAGACCCGTAATTTTAGCCCTAAACTAGTTTTGTCTTAATTAAAAAAGGCCTAAATCATGATCCGTCCATTCTTAATAGCTTAAATCTGTTTTAAAGCTTTTAATTAGATTGATCTAGTTTTATGAGGCCTAAAATAAGCCAATTCAACCTTTAAAGCCCTAAAAAAGCCCGATTTGAAATTTGATTGGGTTTAAATGGGTTATGGCCAGGTTATTTCGATATGTGCAGCATCCATATCAAATTGGAGCCACCTAATTCAATATGGACGGCTCCATATCAAATTGGAGGCCATCCAATTTGATATGGACACCATCCATATCGAATTTGAAGCAAACCAATTCGATATGGTTGGCCCATATCGAATTAAACAAGGTTTAATTCGATATAGCCTTGGTTTCATGTCAAGTTTATTTGGTTTTAATATGATATGTTTACTGTTTGGGAATTATTTATTTAAAGAATTTGGATTAAGCTCGGTTTAACCTGTTTAACCTAGTTTATTTTCTTTAAATAGATGATTAATAAGTTAAACAAAGGACTGACATTTTTTATTAGGAAGGATTATTTAAAAACCCTAGAAGCAAAGAGTTATGAGGAATGAAAAAGCAATAAACTATGAATCAAAAGAAAAGCATAAGGGATAGACAACAATCAAAAGGGGAGAGGCTAAATAACTGTCCTCGAATTGCATTAAAGCCTCCAACCAAAACTCACCAAAGGCAGGTAGTAGCATGCTTTTTCCATTGTATCAATATTTGGTGGAGCCTCCAACGCAGATTTTGTTTTTCTAAATTTCATTCATTTAAAACATCCAGCAATTATATCTTCTCCTTAAGAATTAAACATTTTTAAAAATTCATGTTAATCTATTAGCTATATTTTTCCATAAGCATTAAAAGCATTATTTATTCCAATAGCTAAGTAACCTAGGTTGTAATCTTGCATTAACCCTAAACATAGTAAGCTTGTCATAAATTGTATGTTCTAAACATTAAACCTTATATATCATCGGGCAATAGTGAATTTTAACATATAATTCATGTTAATTCTTTAAACCATTATTCTAAACCCTAGTTTCCAAAACCCTAATCTTTAAAACCAAAACCCTAATACCTGATCCTAATATTTAAAATCCTAATCCCAAATACCTAACTCTAATCATAATCCATAAAACCAAGACTCCAAAACCCTAAACCCTAATCTAAAATTATTAAAACCCTAAACTCTAATACTTGACCCCAATTTGTAAGCCCTTAATGTCTAGTAACCTAATCTAAAACTTTAAACCCTATATTCCAAAATCATATTTTTTCAAATACCTAAAACCCTAATCCTGTTTCTCTAAAACCAAGTACCTAAGCTCAATGAGAAACGAGTTTCAAAATTAAAACCTTAATTGTATAATAAAACCCTAATTGAATAATTAAAATCCTAGTTTTAGGCTAGAAACCTTAATTTTGCGTATTTGAAACCTAATTTAAAATTAAGCTCTAGATTCAATTATTTGATTTATTATTACATGCTTTTATGATGGATGATAGGAATTATTTATTTTATTGCTTATTTTATTTAATTGAACTATATTTGTATATTTGGTTTTTAAAATTATAAAAGGCATGTTTCCATCCTATGGGTCTCTTGTTTATTTAATATGTTCATTTTATTTAATTTGTATTTATGGATTAATGTAAGGGATAAATTTTCACCAATTGGTGGATGTCCTACTTTATTTTATTTATTTTTATTTATTTTTTGGACAATGTAAGGGAATATTTTCATCTTTGGATGGTTGCCTCTTTTTGATTGATTTGTTTTGATTAATGATATGATGATCGCTTTCTTATTTTAATTACATGTAATATGAATAATATCATAATAATTTAGAATTTAATAATATTTAGACCTGAAAAGGAGGATGGTTCCAATAAACTGGACATTATAAGAGTGATGGGTCATTCTCACCTTCCTCATATATACCCAACTTTCCAAACCCATTAAGGGAGTTGAGAATTCTTTATGAATCGAGTCATCCACTCCTGTCTTTTTTTTTTGGTCTGTCAGGCTGGCGACTCTATTTTCTTTGGGCTTAGGCCCGTGTTCTCTAAGGACCTGAGCCTAACAGTGTCGAAGTTGTAAGAACCATTTCGCATGGGAGTGGAGCAAAAATCCCCGCTCATAGTGGCGACTCAACTAGGGATAAGAGAAGTTGATTCCGTTAGTCTTTATATTATATTATTTTTCTTATTATGATATTATCAATTGCATCATTTAGATTGTATTGTGATCATGAGTTAGGACGCCGGTATAGCCCATGTTATGTTATGTAAGGGATAACATACTTTCACTCAAGGTATGGAAATTGAGTATGGCATAACCACTCATTGCCTTGTACCTTTTGGTATATATTTGCTTTAAAAACCTAAGCTTTTCAACCAAACGACTAAAGCTCACATAATTGGTCTAGTTACTCTCCTTAGGTTTTTACAAAAGTGTTTGTTGTTTGACTATGATTGATATATCTTAGTTTGAACCATGGCTTATTTGGTTTGTTCTTTTCTAATATGACATAATTATATTATAAGCTCAAATAATTTTTATTCCTTTAAGATCAAAAGATCAAAATAAATTTTTCAAAAATTTTTAAAATGGTATTCGAACATAAAAATAGGTCAAATTTCCTTTCTACATCATGGTCCAAATACAAAGCCCAAAATTCATTTTTAAACAAACCTTTTATAATGAGCTTTGAAATAAAATTACTTCATCCAAATTATAACTTTTCTTAATCTTCTTCTTAAATGAGCTTATAACTATTTAAGTGAATTATAGAATACCAAAAATCAATTGTGGGCCTAATTTATACTACGAATTGTTAATTATGGGCTCGTTTGTGGAATGAATCATTAGTTGTTTTTCCAAGTGGAAAATATATTTATGATAAACCCTTTAATTTAGTTTTAAATTCATAATATAGCATAAAAATTATTTTTAGTTGACCGAATGGATTAAAACTTAATTAATGAGAATTATCATGGACTGATTTCTAAGTTTGAAAATACAATTATTGGTTAAAATGTTTGAGTGAATTTTTCAAATACAAGATGTCCTATATTGATATTTTATTAACCATATACCTAGGAAAAGAGACTTGCCATTCATGTGTGAAGGTTATAAGGTTAGAAGGAAAGTCCTAATTATTTTTGTTTATCCATTACTTGTGCATCCATGCATATATACATACATGTATTGCATTACATGGCATTGAACTTTTCTGGTTCATAGACCTAGAGTACAGCAGTTTAAAAGCTTACGATAATCCGACCTATGCCAGTAACATATAATCTGGTAACTGTTCAATTAGCTTCTCACCAAAAGCAATGAAACCCGAACAGATTCAGAAGATGGTGGATGATGTAATAAGCTCTAAGATGGACAAACTGAAGGAGGCCCTAGCTGAGACCATGAAAAACCAACTGGCTGCATTATTAGAAAATACTGTTGAAGCATCTACTAGTACTAAGAAGCAGAAAGACAAGAGAAAGGCTAAGGTTGGTGAAGCAGCCTTTGATGACTATAAAGTAATGATTGATGATGATGATTGGGCTCAGTATTTCTAAGATTCTTAAGATAAGAAGAAAGAGCTAAAGGCTGAGGGAAAATCAAATGTTGAAAAGATTGAGACTACTGATGTAGAAAAGTTAATTACTAACTTGGAGAAGAAGTTTGAGAAGAAGCTTAAAACTGAAGAGGTGTCGCAAGTGGAAAAGCTATTTGAGCAAGATGAAGAAGTTCCTTCCAAGTTCAAGATGCCTTCTTTCGTTAGGTACAACGGTACAAGAAATTCTCACTTGCATGTTAAGCAGTATATTACTGCTATGTAGTCTACTAGAGCTACTAAAGCACAAACTTTATGCTATCATTGGATCCTATTGTGCAAAACTAGTATAATACCTTAGAGGAAAGTACCCAAAAAGATTGGAATATGCTGTACAAAACCTTCATTCAGTAGTATTGGTACAATGTTGAGTTAGAAGTGACCTTGATGGAGGTGGAAACTATCAGACAAAAGCAAAATGAGAATTTTGTTGACTATGAGAAGAGGTAGAGAAACAATGTCGCACTACTTAAGAAGAGACCAGATGAGTTCGACCAGATTTAAATGATAGAAAGGGATGTCTTACCTAGCATGCGTGAACGGATGTCTCACACTTTTATAAATAATTTCAAAGATCTTCTCCAAGCTGGCTTACAGATAAAAGAATGGAAATGGGAGAAGAGCCATTTTTCTAAAAGAAAGAATAAGAGGGAGAATTATCAGTCTGGCGGCTAGAGTATACAGAATGTAGTGGATGTCAATGAAGCAACTGGTCAAGCAAATAGAAGGTAGTTTTTAGATATGGAGAAACTTTTGTCTTGGGTTTTCAACAAGCTGCAAAAATAGGGGTTGTTACAGCCATTGACTCCTCGACTGCTACATGATCCTCTGCTATCAAACTTTGATGCCAAGGCCTTCTGTCAAATCCATCAAATGCAAGGGCATGGACAGATAAATGTGCTCTCGTTTAAGGCACGAGATCCAAGATTTGATTAATAGTGGAAAGTTGCCTGAGCCTAAAAAGCCCAATACCAAGAGTAATCTTTTGCCTAAATTTGGAAGAGTGTCATCCCTAGCAACCTTCGTGGTAGTGGGAGGATTGAAGGAAGATTTTGTTTTATTCTCTTTTCAAGATGAAAATGAAGGAGATATGAAGTGAGGAGAAACTCCACTCAACAAATTTCTTCTTGGCTTGTTTGGCTTTTGTTTCATTTTCTTTCTTTAGTGTTTTTTGGAAGACTAAAGAAATTATGATTATTTGAATAAATTATTTTCATTAAATTTTTTATTGGTCTTTGTTCATTTTGGTGCTCAATCGATGATGAGTCTACATTGATATTCATAAATTAGTGTATCTATGCATCATGATTGAAATGACTTTACTAGGTAAGGGAGTTGTTCAATAATATTGAGTTGTGTAAGCTTACTTAAAGAGGGCTCCTACATAATTATGAGTATCTAGGTCCTAGTCAATCTTAGAACATGCTTTGATGAACTTTCGAGGCGAAATTGAACTTTGCTTATTTAAGGGAGAGATGATCTAAGCATTATTTGGTAGGCCAACAACTAATATCTGCCTTATTAACATCAATCTCTAGTTTGTCCCTTTGAGCCTTCATAAGATTTTAGCTTACTTTTCATTAGCTTGTAAATCCAATAACCTACCCTGAGCTGTTATGATACTTATGGCAAGCCTAATGATCACTAAGGAACAAAGGAGAAAGAAGATAAAAAAAAGTGTGTATTATTAAGATCATAAGGATAGTTAAAGTTTACCTAAACTAGACTGAATATCTCATGTCTATTTTATTATTGAGATGTCATCTGGACAATGAAAGAATTTATCCTCATTGAAGCATACTCATGCTACTCTATAGTTAGAAGCATGAAATGGTATAAATAAGATAACTTTTTTAGAGCTAGGATCTAAAAAAATAAAATAAAAAAGTAAAAATAAAAAAAAGCAAAAAAGCAAGAAAAAAAGAGAAGAAGAAAAATAAAAGAAGAATAAGAGGGAAGAATAATAGGGTTTTAAATATTTTGCAACAACAAAAGTCATCATAATCAAATCCAGATTTCTACCAAAAAGATAAGCTCTATCTTTTCATAAAGCGAGACTTCAAGTTCTATTTTTCTTAAAGCAAGATAGTAAGATGCCCAGAAGGTGAAAATGGAACCTCTAATAGTATACAATTCCAACAAGAAGTTTGTATTGTGAAAATTTGTCCATAGTATCACAGCAGCTCCAATCTAAAAATGTCCTTCATTTAATCCACATCCCTGATAGGCCCCATTTCAAGCCTATTAAAGACTTGTTGATCTCTTTTGGTAGGTAGAGTCTATTAGTGAAGATAGTTTGAATGAGCATGTATATGAGATAGACAATATTTAAACTCGATTAGACCTTTGGCTAAGTAATGTGTATGTGCCTATCTGAAGTATAACAATTCTTGCTTAAATGGAAATGATTCCCAAGTTTAGTATGATGACTAGGGTTATGATATTATAGATGTGTTAATTTGGAAAAGTCGAGTCCTAAGGTACAATGATACTAATTTGACAAAGTCAGCATTTGATTTAAAAAAAAAAAACTATTTTCTTGTTACATAAACCGTTAAGTTAAGTGAAGTATGTTGCACCATCGAACCTCGAAGGTCTTATTGGGCAAAATAAATGATTATTTGCAAGGTTATGAAGAAGTTATCAACTAGTGTACTGAATCATAGTTTGAGATGGATGTATCTTTGCTGCTTAGGCCCCCACCACTCATATTTTCAACATCTTGAAGATAAAAGCCATAAATGTGAAGTTTTTTGCTATTCCAATGCAAGATCTAAACAAGCATCTGGAAGGAATCCATCACCTCAGTCTGTGAGTCAATAGAACCACTGTAAGTATAAGCATATCACACTGTATTTTTTGTTTTGCGTTGTCTATTCTTTGTCAAAGGGAACATCAAATATTCTATGAAGCAAATATGAAGCAGATATGGAATCAGGGGGCCCATTGCTTGAGGAAGAACCTGTCACTTTACAAAATGGAGATGCGTGCTTGTATAAGGACCTAGACAAAACACAAACATTAATTAGAGCCTACATAGGAACAAAATCATTGGCTTGAGCCTACACATAGGGCAAGACTTCCTCTTTTCAGTTCTTGATTTTATGTGTGTACGAAATATTTTTTAGACACACTTTTAATATTTTGCCATGTAGGGGGGAAAAGAGAGGATATAAGGGCCAACTAAAAAATAGTTAAATTTTTTACAAAAGGAAGAACAAAAATAATAAAATAAGAAGAAAGTAAGAACCCCAAAAGAATGAAGATATAAAAGACAAAAGATTAATCCAGCTAGAAGAGCACAAGCCAATATAGGACAAATGTCCGATGAAGATCCATTTTGAAGGATGAAGACCCAATATCCAAGGATGAAGATCCATGTTGAAGAGGATGAAGATCCATTTTGAAGGGTGAAAACTCAATGTCCAAGGATGAAGATCTATTTTGAAGGGTGAAAACCCGATGTCCAAAGGATGAAGATCCAATTTGAAGGGTGAAGACCCTATGTCCAAGGGTGAAGATCTATTTTAAAGGGTGAAGGCCCATAATCTATTGAAGAATGGAACAACCAGCTAGAAGAAAACCAGAACTCTAAACGGATAAAAGGTTAGTTGAATCCAGTCTTGGGTCGAGAACCCAAATTCAGTCTTGGGCTGAGAATCCAAATTCAGTCTCAAGTCGAGAACCTAAACCCAAAATCTGATATCGGATGGAGAACCTAAGTTCAGTCTCGGGATAAGAATCTAAAATCTAGTATCGGGTCAAGAATCCAAATCCAGTATCGGGTCAATAATCCAAATCTAGTCTCAGGTCGAGAATCCAAATCTAGTTTAGGGTCGAGAACTCAATTCATTCTCTGGTCCAGAACCCAAACCAGTCTCAGGTCGAGAACCCAAAATCTAGTATCGGGTCGAGAATCCAATTCTATTTTTTGAGTCCAAAACTTATCTTTATCCAAAATTAGCTCAAAGTAATGTTGCTTTTCACTCTCTTCTAATGAACTCTTAGATCATTTAAGCAGGAGACAAACTGTAGACCCTTGATTTTGGCCCTAAGCTAGTCCGATTCTAATTAAAGAAGGCATAAGTCATGATCGGTCCATTCTTAATAGCTTCAATCTATTTTAAAACTTTTAATTAGATTAGTCTAGTTTTATGAGGCCTAAAATAAGCCAGTTCAACCTTCAAAGCCCTAAAATTGTTCAATTCTAAATTTGATCGGGTTTAATGGGTTTGTGCAAGGCTATTTCGATATGGGCAGCATCCATATCGAATTAGAGCCACCCAATTCTATATGGATGGCTCCATATTGAATTAGAGGCCATTCAATTCAATATAGAGGCTCCATATCGAATTAGAATGCATCCAATTATATATGTACACCATCCATATCGAATTGGATGCAAACCAATTCGATATGGTGGCCCATATCGAATTAAACAAGGTTTAATTTGATATGGCCTCGATTTCATGTCAAGTTCATTTGGTTTGAATCTGATATGGTTACTGTTTGGAAATTATTGATTTAAAGAATTCGGATTAAGCTCTGTTTAACCTGTTTTAACCTAGTTTGTTTCCTATAAATAGATGATTAAAAAGTTAAACAAAGGACCAGCAATTTTGATTAGGAAGGATTATTAACAGCAAAGAATTATGAGGAATGAAAAGGTACTAAAAAAAGAATCAAAATAAAAGCATAAGGGATAGACAACAATCAAAGGGGAGAGGCTAAATAACTATCCTCGAATTACATTAAAGCCTCCAACCAAAACTCACCAAAGGCAGACAGTAGCAAGCTTGTTCCAGTGTATCAATATTTGGTGGAGCCTCCAACGCAGATTTTGTTTTTCTAAATTTCATTCACTTAAAGCATCCAACAATTATATCATTTTTGTAAGCATTAAACATATTGATAATTCATGTTAATCCCATAGCTATATTTTTCCTTAAGAATTAAAAGCATTATTTATTCCAGTAGCTATGTAACCTAGGTTGTAATCTTGCTTTAACCCTAAACATAGTAAACTTGTCATAAATTGTATATTATAAATATTAAACCTCATATATCATTAGGCAGTAGTAAATTTTAACGTATAATTCATGTTAATTCTTTAAACCATTATTCTAAACCCTAGTTTCCAAAACCCCAATCTTTAAAAACCAAAACCCTAATACCTAATCCCAATATTTAAAATCCTAATCACAAATACCTAACACTAATAATAATCAATAAAACCAAGACTCCAAAACCATAAACCCTAATCCAAAATTAATAAAACCCTACACTCTAATACTTGACCCCAATTTGTAAGCCCTTAATGTCTAGTAACCTAATCCAAAACTTTAAACCCTAAATTCAAAAATCATATTTTTCAAACACCAAAAACCCTAATCATGTTTCTTTAAAACCAAGTCCCTAAGTTCTTCCAGAAAACTAGTTTCCAAATTAACACCTTAATTATATAATAAAACCCCAATTGAATAATTAAAACCCTTGTTTTAGGTTAGAAACCCTAATTTTGCATGTTTGAAACCTAATTTAAAATTAAAACCTAGATTCAATTATTTGATTTATTGTTATATGCTTTTATGATGAATGATGCGATTTGAATGTTTTTATCACTTGTTTTATTTAATTGAACTATATTTGTATATTTGGTTTTTAAAGTTGTAAAAGGCATGTTTCCACCCTATGGGTGCCTTATTTATTTAATTTGTTCCTTTTATTTTATTTGTATTTAGGGATTAATGTAAGGGACACATTTTCACCGATTGGTTGATGTCCTATTTTTTATTTATATTTCTTTATTTATTGGGCATTGGACATTATAAGGGCATGTTTTCATCTGCGGATGGTTGCCTCTTTTTGAATGATTTTTTTATTAATGATATGATTAGCGTTTTCTTCTTTTAATTGCACGTAATATTGATAATATCATAATAAACAAGAATTTAATACTATTTAGACCTGAAAAGGAGGTTGGTTCTAATGAACCGGGTATTATGGAGGTACTGGGTCATTCTCACCTTTTCCATACGTACCCAACTTTCTGAACCCATTAGAGGGTTGAAAATTCCTTAGAAATCGAGTCATCCACCCCTTTCTTTTTTTCGGCCCATCCAATTGGTGACTTAATTTTCTCCAGGTTTAGGCCCATTTTCTCTAAGACCCTGAGCCTAATAGTGCCAAAATCGCAAGAACCATTCCTCATGGGAGTGGGGGCAAAATTTTTTGCTCATATGTAGCTCAAAAAAGAAGGGAGGATCATCAAATAGAAAAGTGGCTTCAATATTCTCACATGATTTACTTAGGGTTTAGTAGCCAGTAATTTAAATAGGTTAGAGGTAACTGGAAAGAGCAATTGGATAAGACATATGTAATGGTGCTTAGCCTCTAAAGTTTAAGGATTCCAAGGTGCTCCACTTTCCATGAGTCTAGTATGATCATTACCCTCTGCTCATCTTTGTTAGTTGTTCTCAAAGGGTTAGGACTCCTCAACATTACATAATTTTAGTAGCATGGTTACTCAATGCTGAATTTTAGAAGATCATTGGTAATAATTGAAGCAAGTATGTAATCCTCATTGAAGCTCTAAACTAGTTTGCTTCAAAACTTAAGAGATGGAATAAATATGTTTTTGGAAATATCTTCATGCGCAAGAAAGTGATTCTTAGATGTATTGATGGTATTTAATGTGTTTTAGCAGTGCATGAGTGCTCTAACCTTCAGGTTCTTAAGGTTGAGTTGAGGAGAGAGTTGGAATCAAAATTATTTTGTTTTGGTTTGACCAATAATCATATATGAGATACCTATAGAAGCTCCTTGTAAAGCATGTGCTTGCCACAATTCCCTTTTATACTATGCAAACTTATCACATCCCATTTTTAAAAGTGAGACGGTCCTATGATCCTGGTAGGCTTAAGGCTACCAGGTATCATGTAGAACCCAACTAAACTAATGCATTCATACATATTAAGTATCTTGATTAATTACTCTCATGGATTAAAATTCCATTCAATAACTTTTATTGCTTACCCATACTCTTATAATATATTCTTTCACATCTATTTTGATGTCATATGTCACTCTTATATTTAAATTATTTACATTATAGTTTACTTTTTATACCCTACTAAACCACACATAATAGTACTACGGAGCAATTATAATATAGTACAAACTTAGCACTTTAATTACATATATCAGTTATTGGTTATTTATATTATTCTCAAACTTCTTACTGGAAAGAAGAAATCAAGAAGTTGATGGACCTGAGTCACCTTTACCTGAAACCATAGATGATTTGGTGAGTTGTCAACTCAATGAGAGTATATTCCCATAAAGATAAGATATACAACAAAAGTATTTCAAGGATCAAAAATAATAATAATACAAGGTGGCTACACAATAAAGGTATATCAATAAAATTTAATCTACAATAAGGTTTCATAATAATTGGACCAATATCACAAAAGCAAATCAAATAATATGACAGATAATTACATAATAATAGCATTGAGAAAAATATATCACTATATATATTCCAGTGGTATCACACATCACACACACATAAAGGTAATAGCTTTTATATGTGCACATAGCCTAATAGTATACCCCCTATCAAGTTGAGATTTTGCCATAATGGCTAAACAAATAGCTTGGTATGATCACATAGACATAGAGGCCATATAAGATTTCACAATTTACAATTAGAAGAACACAATCAACAAAGGTATCCAATTGTTCAAATATCAATAATACTTCACATTTCATCAAAAATTGCAAAGCAACAAAGGAAGGGATAGATACTATAACTCACAATGAACTTGTAAATTTTATTCCTCTGAGTCATTGAAAATTACTGGTTGGTTTTGTGCCATTGCTTGACCTACATTCACATCCACACATAAATTGCACACTTAAGTTCATTTTTAGCTTATTATTGTTAACTAAGTTCACTATATTTGTCATTCTTGCTTTAGTTATTCATAAGGCACCTATGTCCTATTTTAAAACCTTAATATATTTTAAAATTCATTTTGTAATTATTGATTTAAATATCACAAAGTCATATTACAATAGAGATACGTAATTAAGTAAGTTCCAATTATGCACAATCTACCAATTTAAACACATTGGCTTTCTCTAGTCAATTAATTTACTTTTTTATTGAATTAGCATTTGGTATTTTTAGGATATTAAATATTCATTGAATTAGCATTTGATATGTTTAGGATATTAAATAAACATGTTAAGCTTTATTTTCATATGTAATATGTTCATATTTAAGGTCTAATCAAATAAATATTTGTATGCTTAATTTAGCCCAAGTCAATAAACACCAAATTTTTAGTATTAGAGTAATTTGCATTCATTTAGTTACACATCAACTTCCTCAAATCCATTTATCCTAAAATTCCTCTAGCATGTTTCCAACATGCTAAGTGACTTTACTGTAAATTTTAATGAATTATAGAGTTCATTTATATAGGTAAATAAATAAAAAAAATAGTAGTAAAGTTTTTTATGATGTTCATTCAGGCTGTTACTATAAGCAGCTTGAATTCACTTAGTTGCTCACTAATTTTTCCTCATTATTTTAACTTTCCCTTTTATTAAAGTATTCCCAATATCCTAATGCACCTTTATGTATTGTTTATTAATTTTAAAGCTCATTTTCATACTCAAATAAATAAAACATAGTATTTATATAATAGAAAATTCAAGCAATTCAAATTTGGACAGATTTGGAGATTAGGGTTTCTAGCTTTATTCTTTTCAATTTTTTCAATCCAAACCAATTTCCAACATCATAAATAGTTGATTAACATATATGAAAGATAATTTTAATTTTAATTCAATAAATAATAGATTTAAAGTTAGGGAAATAAAATTGAAAGAATAAGGTTCATAATTTTTAGATTTCTTATCTTTAGAAGTTCCTTTTTGCTTTCTTTGCTTTTATATCACTTTTTTGGCTTAGTTTTTCACTTTGGAACACTTATATACACAAGAAACTAGCTTAGGAATGGGTTATGGCTGATGGAGAAATAGAGAAAATTGTGAGAGAAAGGGAGATAATTTGATAGTAAGAAGAAAAAAGATAAGTATGATTTTTTTCTCTTTTATTTTTAACATGTGTTGTCCAAACTCACTTCCTTTACAAAGGAAGTGAGTCACCCAATTGGTTTGGCAGAAAAATATCTGAGAATTAACTCACTTCTTTTGGTATGTTTGGAGTCCTTTTTTTTTTTTTTGTAATTTCACATTCTAACTTGTTGCCTACACTTTTAATTAATTTCTTTGGAATTCCTTTCACTTCTAATTTTTAATTTTGGTTTATTTCATATGGTTTTAATGTATTTGATTAGGTTAAGGTATGTTTAATATGGTTATGATGCATTTCAAGTAAAATACCATAGAGTTTTTATGCATACAAGTTACCATAGCTAAGGTGTTTTAAAATTTCCACTTCCATCACATTAGTGCTTTGTAAATTTCACTTCATTACACTTCAATAATTCCTTCATCACTCTAGTAGGTCACTTTATTTTTCTAATACTTTTTATATAAATGTAATTAATTATTTTACAACTTACAATTGGTTGGTTGATTCATAGTTGTTATAAATTGTAAAGTTCTCAATTTATGCACTTTAGAGTTTTTATTCCTATTACTTTGGTACATTAAAATTTTATTTCAATCAAAATTTTATCTCACTTTGTTCACTTAATTTGTACAATATTTAGGCTACTAGATTTGCATTTCACCTAGGGTAATACAAAATTACTCCCTTGCCAGTTAGTATCTATAAAAGGATTGAATGCGCTTGTCGTGGTTTTATTGGGGGAGAAATGAATCTAAAAGCAAGGTTAGTCTTGTCAAATGGGATGGTTTATATGCACCTAAGGATAAAAGGGCCTTGGATTCAAAGCCATGAAGGATATGGACATGACTTTTACGACTTTCTATGTACTTAGAATAAAATATGGTCTATATAGGGGTGTGCCTCCTATTGAATTACCAAAGAAATATGGTTCCCCTTATGGAAATCTATAGGTAAATGCTAAAACCATACTCTAAAGGGAGTTTCTTGGGTTATGAATAATGAGGTACAATTAATATTGTGGTTGCATATATGGCTAGATAAAAATGTAATTCTTATTGACCATGCCTTGGATGTTGATAGAGTAGTATTTTGATTATTATTTTAGATAATTCTAATCATATTTTTAATTATTTTCAATTGAATTTGATGAATTTTCTTTGATGAAGTTATAATTTATCATATTTTAGCTTGAAAATGTTAAAATACAAGTTTTTGATTAAAGGTTGATAAAAATTAAAGAAAAAGGTGCAAAAGGCAGAAAGAAGTCAAGACCCACGCTCGTGGCACTAAATGCCATGCCCATGGGATCCAAACAACTACTATCCGGGCATATTACGTGATTTTTAGGCTTTAATAGATTTAACCTTTAAAGTTTTACTTGAGATTTTGATAATCTTAGAGTTTCAGAATGAGAAAGTGTTGTTCATGAAGTTTTTAGAAGACATCATTCTTATTTGTAAAAATTCGAGTTCATTTGGATCTCCAAATAGCGGTGCAAAGTCAGAACTCCAAATCCATATAGGAATAAAATTTATATT
The DNA here is from genome assembly GCA_947685225.1 of Garcia nutans. Lineage (NCBI taxonomy): Eukaryota > Viridiplantae > Streptophyta > Magnoliopsida > Malpighiales > Euphorbiaceae > Garcia > Garcia nutans. The sequence goes on along the minus strand of CANTUV010000024.1, from coordinate 3,448,156 downwards.
CACACTAGTTTGCTTCAAAAGGCCATAACTTGAGCTTCTGGAGTCCAAATTGAGTGATTCAAAAGCCTAAATTCATCTACACTTTGGGAACTACAATTTTATGAAGAACCAAGCCTATTTTGGACTTTATTAGATAGAAAAATTATTTCAAAATTTCTACATAAATTTTACAGCTTCCTTATCTTGTTAGGATTTATTTTTATTTAATTAAATTTGACTTCTTTTTGAATAGGGACTCTTCTAAACTTATCATGACCTTTTCCTACTTGTAAAAGAAGTTCTATAAGCCCCTATAAATACCTTAGACCTTCCTCACAACACACACATTAGATTTTAGGTTAAAATTTCCAGATTTTAGGTTAGAGTTAACTTTGAAGAGGAGAGAATTTTGTGCAAGAGGAGAGAATTTCAAGTTCAAGAAACTTTATTCTTTCCAAGTTTGATCTTTTTAATTTGTTCTCTTTAGTTTTCTTTTAATTTTAATTTCAATTATGTCTTCTATTTTCTACTATTTCTTTTTGTTTTACTTTTCAATTATGAGTAGCTAAAAATTCTATTAGGGTTAAACTATTTCTTAATTGATTAATCTATGGAGCAGTTATTTTTAATTTGATTCAATTAAAGTTTGTTTTTCATTTTTTGTTATCTTTGATCTTAATGTATTGATTATCTGGCCAATAATTAATTGATCTAAGGTATTGTGTGATGGAATGAGAGTGAAAGCATAATATTAGTTCAAGAAGGTAACAATCTTAAGTTAAAGTTTACACCTAGAGATAGAGTAAACACTTAGATGATACAAAGATTACTCACAAATCTTAATGAGTTGGTTTAATTTTCTTATGATAACGAGAGTAGACACAATGTTAAGTTCAATATTATGTTTAGTACTTAAGAGAGACTAAGCCTTAATTTAGGAGAACACAATCAATAATCACGAGTAAATTAAAATTGAGTCAAGATCTTAGAAAATCCATATTTAATTAATAAGAATAGGTTTAACCCTAATGCCAAAAAATATTAGATTTAATTTCAAAATTCAGTTTAACTTTAATTTTAGTTAACTTAGTTTTTAATTAACATCAATTTGCCAACCTGAATTATAGTTAGTTTAATTGTTTAGTACTTAGATACCCTTACTCATAGGAAGGATACTCTACTCACTACTTTATTACTTGATTATGATATATACACTTGGAGATTGCTAGGCTAGGCGCAAACAAGTTATTAACGTTGTTGTCGGGGAAGGCGGCAATACTAATATTAATAATATTAAACTATTATTACTTTGGATACTTTTATTTTTTATTAATATTTCCTTTTCCTTGTAGTTTTTAGGTTTATATGCATAGAAATTCAAACACTCAACTTGTACCATATAATCCAGAAATTGAAAGGTTTTGTCGTAAGCAAAACAAGGACATGAAGGAAAAGCTAAAGAATAAAGTGGAAGGAACTTCAGCTAAAATTCCTATTGATAATCCTCTGTACTCATCTGAAGAAGAAGGAGATATGAAAGAAGGAGGAAACAGTGAAGGTGATAACAATAGAGCACCTAAAACTCGGAAAGATTATGCTCTACCTACTGCTAACATTGGATCAAGTATTGCAAGAGCATCAGTTCAAGCCAACAATTTCAAGCTCGATCCCTCACTTATAATTTAATTCAATAATCAACCTTCCACGGCTTAGATTACAAAGATGCCTACATTCACATCACCACCTTCTTAGAGATGTATGATACTTTCATAATTAATGGCATTTCTAATAATGCCATTCATTTAAGGCTCTTCCCAGTCTCATTGAAAGATAAAGCAAAGAGATGGCTCCTATCTAAAGCACCGGGCACATTCACCACATGGGATCAATTAGCTTCAGCATTCTTAATCAAATACTTTCCACCATCTAAAATTGCTAAGGTAAGGAACGACATCACTAGCTTCATTCAATCTAATGGAGAAACTTTATATGAAGCATGGAAGAGGTTCAAAGATCTTCAAAGGAGATGTCCCCATCATGGAGTACTAGATTGGCTCTTAATTCAAACATTCTATAATGGGCTCACACCATCTATCAAAAGTACAATTGATGTATCTGCTGAAGGAGCTATCATGAACAAAGTACCCGAAGATGCTTTTGAACTACTTGAAGAGATGGCAGCAAACAATTATCATTAGTCTTAAGAAAGGAATAATACAAGAAAAAGTTACTGGCCTTCATTAAGTTGATAACTATTCCTTGCTTTCAGCCAAAGTAGATGCATTCACCAAATAGTTAGAACATATCAAATTGGCATTTATACCATCAACTTGTGAAGGATATGGAGGAAATCATGACACTGCTGATTATCAAATCATGGAGCAAGTATAATTTGTGGGAAATCAAAATAGAGGCTTTAATCTTCCTTGAGACAACAATTACAACCCCCTATGGAGAAATCATCCAAATCTAGCTTGGGGGAATCAAAACAATCAAAAGGGACAAAACCAACCACCTTTTATGAGGAACCAAAATCAAGTGCCACAAATTGAGAAGCCTTCTTATGAGGTGGCCTTAGAGAAGTTCAATGGAGTCGCTTCTGATCGCTTTGATAAAATTGAAAAGATATGTTAGAAGCTTGAATCAAGGATGGAATAACTTGCAATTCAAAATAGAAACCTTGAGATCTAAAATAGCAAGTTCACTTAACTCATGCAATCAAGGAGCTCTACCAAACCAAACTGAAGTAAATCTAAGGGAGTAATGCAAGGCAGCGATATTGAGACGTAGAAAGCAACTTAAAGAGCTACCAAAGAAGACTCCACCTTCTAAGTTACATCCTTTAAAAGAAGAGGAAAACAAGATAAAGATAAAGATAAAGAGGTACCAAAAGAAGTGATCAAGCCATAATATAAGCCTCCAATCCCTTTTCTTCAAAGACTGAAAAAATAAAAGTTGGATAAGCAATATAAAAAATTTTTAGAGATCTTTAAATGACTTTACATTAACATTCCTTTTGCAGATGCATTAGCTCAAATGCCAACCGATGTGAAGTTTTTTAAGAAGTTACTGTCCAACAAAAGGAAGCTTGAAGATGATGCAAAGATTGCACTTACTGAGAAGTGCAATGCAATGATTCAAAATAAGCTTCCTTCAAAGCTGAAAGATCTGGTGAGTTTTTCAATCCCCTATACAATTAGAGAAGTCAAATTTCATAAAGTTTTATGCGACTTAGGAGCAATTGTACGCTTGATGCCTAGTACAATTTGCAAAAAAAGCTTTACTAACCTCAAACAAATAAGGATATCTCTTCAACTAGCAGATCAATCAATTAAATATCCAATTAAAATAGTTAAAGATGTTCTCGTAAAAGTGGAAAAGTTTTATATTCCTACGGATTTTGTGATACTAGATATGGATGAAGACTTAGAGATTCCACTTATTCTAGGAAGACCATTTTTGGCCACAGTTGGAGCAATCATTAATGTTCGTGGAGGCAAACTCACCCTTCAAGTGGGAGATGAAAAAGTAGAATTTAACCTTGAAAATGGTATAAAAGCCCTGCTTTTATGGATGACTATTTCAGAATTGATATTGGAAGTATGCCTCACACATAGTTCAACTCCAAATGATGAAGATGAAGAAGTTGCTGCCTTTGCTTTAGCCTTGGAAGCAACTCAAAAGGTACCTTTTGGACACATTAAAGAGCTTGGAAAAGGTAACCCACTCCCCCCTCCTTCTATTAAACAAGCTCCTAACTTGGAATTAAAACATCTTCCCAATCATCTAATGCATGCTTTTCTTGGTCCCACTAATTCTTTGTTTATAATTATGGATGATAATTTAAATGAAAGTAAATTAAGTCAAACCATAGAATTAATTTTTAAATATAAAAAAGCTATAGGTTGGACTTTATCTGATATTAAAAGAATTAGCCCCTCAATTTATATGTATAGAATTTTATTACAGGATAATTCAAAACCTATAATAGATTAACAAAGGAAGTTGAACCCAAACATGAATGAGATAGTTAAAAGCTGAGGTGACTAAGCTTTTAGATGCAGGAATTATCTACCCAATTTTTGATAGTTCATAGGTTAGTCTTATAAATGTTGTACCTAAAAAAGAAAAGATGATCGTAATAACCAATGATAACAATAAATTAATTCCCTTACGAATAGTCACCAGTTGGCGTGTGTGTATTGACTATAGGAAGTTAAATAAAGCCACTCGTAAGGATCACTTCCCTTTACCTTTTATTGATCAAATGCTTGAAAGACTTGCGGGTAATGCTTATTTTTGTTTACTATATGGATATTCTAGCTATTTTCAAATTCTTATAGGACTTGATAATTGAGAGAAGGCCACATTCACTTATCCGCATGGAACATTTGCATATAGAAGAATGCCTTTTGGATTATGTAATGCACTAGCCACTTTTCAAAGATGCATGATGGCTATATTTTTTGACATAATAGTATATATAGTAGAAATTTTCATGGATGATTTTACTGTAAATGGTTATACTTTTGATAGTTGTTTGCAGAATTTAGAACAGGTTCTTAAAAGATATGAAGAAATAAACCTTATGTTAAATTGGGAAAAGTGCCACTTCATAGTACAAGGCATCATACTTAGACACAAGGTATCTCAAGATGGGATTGAAGTAGATAGAGCTAAGGTGGAGATAATTGAAAAGGTACCACCACCTACTAATGTTAAAGGAGTTTGAAGTTTCTTGGGACACGCAAGATTTTATAGACGCTTCATAAAGGATTTTTCTAAAATTCTAAACCTTGTGTGAATTATTGACTAAAGATTTTATTTTAAATTTTACTAACAATTGTTTAATTTCTTTTAATAGATTAAAGACAACATTGACTTCAACTCCTATTATTTCACCACCGAATTTGTCCTTTCCCTTTAAGCTTATGTGTGATGCAAGCGATTATGCAATTGGAACTATTTTAAGTCAAAGGAAAGATAAGAAAAGCCATGTGATCTACTATACAAGTCGTACCCTTAATGAAGCTCAAATCAATTATGCAACAACAGAAAAGGAGATGCTTGCAATTGTTTTTGCATTAAACAAATTTAGATCTTACCTTTTAGGCTACAAAGTTATTGTTTACATTGACCACGCAACTATCAAGTATCTCATGAACAAGAAGGAAGCTAAACAAAGGTTGATTCAATGGATTCTACTCTTCTAAAAGTTTGATTTAAAGATCAAAGATAAGAAGGGAGCTGAAAATCTAGTTGTTGACCACCTTTCAAGGTTAGAAAGACAATAGAGTAAAGAAGATGAGCTACCCATCAACAAGTCGTTCCCATATGAGAAATTATTTACTTATAAAGATTACACCCCATGGTATGAGGACCTTGTCAATTACTTAGTGACGAGTATTCGTCCACCTGAAATTTCTTCAAATCAAAGGAAAAAAATTCCTAGCTAATGTCAAGTGCTACATATGGGAGGAGCCGCGACTATTCAAATTTTGTGGGGATGGGATGATTCAAAGATGAATACCTGAAGAGGAGTTCAAAAGTGTTTTGGAGTTTTCTCACTCAAAAGAATGTGGAGATCATTCAAGTACTTCAAAGACCATTGCTAAAATTTGGCAATCCAGATTATTTTGGCCTACCATGTACAAGGATGCAAGAGCTTTTATTTAAGCATGTGATCGTTGTCAATGAATCAAAAACATCTCAAGAAAGTAAGATATGCCACTCAACTTCATTCTTGAAGTTGAACTTTTTAATGTTTGGGGGATAGACTTCATGGGCCCTTTCCATCTTCATTTAACAATCAATACACCTTGATGGCAGTGGACTATGTATCAAAGTGGGTGGAAGCAATAGCAAGTCCATCAAATGATTAAAGGGTAGTGATCATGTTTATTAAAAAGAACATCTTCACAAGGTTTGGAGTTCCAAGGGCAATAGTAAGTGACGGTGGTACCCATTTTTGCAATTGAAGTTTTGATTCTCTACTAAAGAAGTATGGAGTACACCACAAAGTGGCACACCTGATCTCCCTCGAACTAGTGGCCAAGTTGAAATTTCAAATAGGGAACTCAAGCGGATCTTAGAGAAGACGATTAGTACTTCAAGTAAATATTGGTCACTCAAGCTTGAAGATGCATTATGAGCTTATCATAAAGCTTTAAAGCTCCCATTGGCATGTCACCTTATCGCCTTATTTTTAGGAAGGCATGCCATCTACCAGTAGAACTTGAGCATAAAGCTTATTGGGCTATCAAGAAATCGAATATGGATTTAGAAATCGAGGGACAAAGAAGGTTATTGCAACTTAGTGATTAGATGAGATTAGACGTCAAGCATATGAGAATGCCAAGATCTACATGGAAAGAACAAAAGCACGGTATGATAGATACATCCAACCAAAGTAATTTCATGAAGGATAACTAGTTTTGTTGTATAATTCAAGATTGAAGTTGTTCCTAGGAAAGCTTAAGTCTCGATGGTCAGGTCCGTTCAAGGTCGTAAAAGTGCACCCTTATAGAGCTATTGAAATTCAAAACAAATCAAGAGAGACTTTCAAGGTTAATGGCCACCGTCTGAAGCCCTACTTCGTTGGAAATCCGGTAGACAATGGGAATGTCTACTACTTCAACAACTAACACTCAATCCATGGAAGTCAAGCTATAGACTACAAAATTAGCGCTTATTGGGAGGCAACCCAATTCTTCTAAGTTTATTTTTGTTTTTACTTTTATTTTTATTTTTTTTAGTTTTAGGTGTTTGTTTGTTTGTTTTTTTTTTTGTCGTAGGTCAAACTTTGATGGATATGAGCTCTTGAAGAGATTCTTCTTATAAGATGGATAAGGGGCAAAATCATGGGCATGCATAACTCCTCTACTACCTAATGTTTAAACCACTGAGGACAGTGGCAAGCTTTAAGTTTGGGGAAGTTTAACCCTAAAAGCTCAGTAATGTATTCTATTCCCTTTTGAACTTATTTATTTTTTCTTTCATAAATTTTAGGATATGGGGTACTTATTGAAAATATTTTTATGGCATGGTGAAAATTTTTTCTTGCTTGAAATCTTGCACTTGAATGGTTGAATTCATGACATGCTAATATTTATTTGTGATTCAATGATGCTAATTATGTTGATATACTTAAAGTTATCTCTTAAAATTTAAAATTTAAGACAAAGATTTGGTGAAGTACTGTATTTTATGGATTTCAAACTAAATGAGTTCTTGATTTTAGTTGAAAGTGGTCAATTGTATATGTTTACTTAGAGAGAGCTCCTACTCTTTTGTCATTTATTTTTTATTATGTTATGCCTAAGCCTAGAACATGTTTAAAAGAACTTTTGATGCGAAATTGAACCTTGCTAAGTAGGAGGGAAAGATTATTTAGGCATTATTTGTTTAGCCAAAATCTTATATCCACCAAATTTAAATATTGCCTCTAGTTGTCCACTTTCAGCCAAATTGAAGCTTTCGGCTCTTTTGATTAAAGTAGCACTAATAACCACCCTTTTGAGGTTGATTTTGATATATTTTCTTGCTGTAAATTTATTTATGCTTAAGAGAATTTAGAGAGTAAATTAAGTATATCATAGCTCAGCAAATGAGCCTCCTAATCAAATTTCAAGTTTGGGGAAAATAAATAAATAAATAAGAGAAAAAAAATCGAAAATAGAAAAATTTTTTTTAAAAAAAAAGTGAGAGAAAAAAAAAAGAAATCAACCCCATCAAGTAAGTACGTCAAAGTAAAGGAGGACAAGCCAAGTCAAGATAATAAGGTGCCAAGCAAAGGACTCTCCAACTATAATATGAACAAAGAGCTGCAACTAAAGGTAACTTACAGTTGGAAGGTATTCAAAAGATGAAAGACCTAGTTATTAAGTATCACTTTAACATTAACCCTTTTAGACCACATTACAATCTTTAAAAAGACCTTTTATTTTTCCTTGAGCTAGTGAGGTCTATTAGTGGAGAAAGTTTGATTAAACATGCATACGAGATAGGTAAGTTTCTTTGAACTCTATAAAAATCTTTTATGAATGCAAGGGGTAGTGCCTATTTGAAGTGCAACAATTGATTGCAATTGGCTAAATTCTTCAATGAAGGAGAGGATAATGAAGTAATATACAATTATATAACTTGATTTAGAATTGAATTTTGAAATTCTATTTGTTTAAATTTTTTTATATCAAAAACCTAAAAATATTTAACATATAATGAGGCTTATTGTGAATGAGATTATTCTTTTTGCTTGAGGACAAGAAATGGTTTAAGTTTGGGGGAGTTGATAGAGTCATACTTTGACTATTATTTTAGATAATTTTAATCTTGTTTTTAATTTATTTTTAATTGAATTTGATATATTTTCTTTGATGAAGTTAGAATTTATCATATTTTAGCTTAAAATATTAAAATATAAGTTTTTAATTAAAAATTAATAAAATGGTGCAAAATACAGAAGGAAGTCAAAACCCATGCCCTTGGCACTCAATGCCATACCCATGGGATCCAAACAACTACTGTCCAGGCATATTGTGTGATTTTCAGACTTCAATAGATATGACCTTTAAAGTTTTACTTGAGATTTTGATAATTTTAGAGTTTTAGAATGAGAAAGTGTTGTTTATGAAGTTTTTAGAAAACATCTCAAGCTTTTTCAGAATTATCTTATTTGTACAAATTTGAGTTCGTTTGAATCTCTAAAAAGCTATGCAAATTCAGAACCATGAATCCAAATCGGAATAGAATTTCTATTTAGACCAGTTTGCTTCAAAAGGCCATAACTTGAGCTTCTGGAGTCCAAATTGAGTTATTCAAAAGTATAAATTTATCTACACTTTAAGGGTTACAATTCTTTATTCAGATTTTATCAGATAGAAAAATTGCTTCAAAGTTTATGTATGAATTTTAGAGCTTCCTTATCTTGTTAGGATTTGTTTTTCTTTAATTAAATTTGACGTCTTTTTCAATAGGGACTCTTCTAAACTATCATAACCTTTTCCTACTAGTAAAAAAGTTTCCTAAGCCCCTATAAATACCCTAGACCTTCCTCACAACGCACATTAGATTTTAGGTTTAAAATTCCATATTTTAGATTAGAGTTAACTTTGAGGAAGAGAGAATTTTGTGCAAGAGCAATTCAAGTTCAAGAAGCTTCCTTCTTTCCATGTTTGACCTTTTCAATTTGTTCTCTTTAGTTTTTTTTTTTTAAATTTTAATTTCAATTATGTCTTCTATTTTCTACTATTTCTTTTTGTTTTACTTTTCAATTATGAGTAACTAAAAATCATTTTAGGGTTAAACTATTTCTTAATTGATTAATCTATGGAGTAGTTATTTTTAATTTGGTTCAATTAAAGTTTACGGTTAATTATTTTGTTATATTTAATCTTAATGCATTGATTATCTGGCCAATAATTGATTAATCTAAGGAATTATGTGATGGAGCAAGAATGGAAGCACAATATTAGTTTAAGGAGATAACAATCTTAGGTTAAAGTTTGCACCTAAAGATAGGATAAACACTTAAGAGTTTGATACAAAGATTACTCATAAATCTTAGTGAGTTGACTTAATTTATTTGTGATAACAAGAGTAGACACAATGTTAAGTTTAATATTAGGTTTAGTATTTAAGAGAGATGAAGCCTTAATTTAGGAGAATCTAATCAATAATCAAGAGTAGATTAAAATTGAGTCAAGACCTTAGGAAATTCATAGTTAATCAATAAGAATAAGTTTAACCCTAATGCCAAAAATATTAAATTTAATTTTAAAATTCAGTTTAGCTTTATTTTTAGTTAACTTAGTTTTTTCACATCAATTTACCATCTAAATAATAGTTAGTTTAATTGATTAGTACATAGATTCCCTTCCTCGTGGAAATGATACTCTACTCACTACTTGATTACTTGATTACAACCTGTGCACTTACAGATAATTAGGCCAGGCCCTAAAAGATGTCATTCCTCTTGAGTTCTTATTTATAAGTGTGAAGGACTATGCTAATACCTTTAGAGAATGGAATTGACATGAGTTCTCACATTTACTCCCTGTAATGTTTTAGCTCAGTGTATGATGATCTTCCCTCCTAGAGATAATGCAGGGAATGATGATTTATATTGGAGATTTTCTAATACCGAGTCCACAAAGGCTTCATATGAGTCTCTTCTTAAGGTTGAAGGGCAGAGAGCAATAATGGTTGAAGAATAAATTAGGGGATTAAAGGCCCTCTTCGAATCACCACCTTCATTTGGCTAGTTTTTAAAGGCAAACTATTAACTAACATAGAGAGAGTCAGAAGACATTTAATGGTGAATAGCTCTTGCCCCCGCTATGATTAGTTATTAGAGGATGGTATTCATGTTCTAAAGGATTATGGGTTGGCAAAAATGGTTTGGGTTTGTTTGAGTGCTCAAAGAGTTTGTTTAGATTTATTTCTCTAGATTTGCAACAATGTTGCTTAGAAACTTAACTTCGGGCTAGCTTACTAATAAAGAGGTTTGCTGGAGCCTCACCTTTACACTTACCTATTGATGCTTGTGGAAGGAGCATAATGAATTTGTTTTTGAGAGGACCTCAATGTCGGTGATGGATTTGGTTTCCAAAAATAATGTTGTCACTCATCAGTATAACATGGTTTTACAAGAGAATATTATTGTTGGAACCTTGCCTAAGAGATATGAGTAGCTCATTGGTTGGTACCATCGACGAGGGATAGTTCAAACTTAATAGTGATGGTGCCTGGAAGAGTGGTTCGTTTCTGCTTATGTTGGTGGTCTTATTCATGATTCATGTGTGAAAGATGGGTTGATGGATTTGTGATGATTATTAGGGCTTCTTCAATCACTAGGCAGAACTATGTGGTGCTTATCAGGGGTTAGTTGTGGCTTGAAGGAGGAGAATTACTATATAGATATTAGAAATGGATAGCCATGTATTGTTCAGCTCATTCAAGGAAATAAAGCTAGGAACTGTGGCTACTCTTCATTCATTTCTAACATTCAGCACCTTCTTAATTAGATCTGGTGCGTGAAAGTTAATCACATATACAAAGAGGCCAATAGTGCTTCAGATTATTTAGCTTTGTATGTTGCCAAATTTGCATTCGGTGTTCATATTTTGTAGAGAATGCCTTATAGGTTGAAGACTTTCTTGGAGCTAGACCAGGTTGATGTGAGCTACCCTAGAATAGTGATGATGGCTCCTTGAGGTTTTACCTTCTTGTAATAAAATAAAATTTATACATCACTTGAATTGAATCTAAAATCTTTTCTTAAAATTAATATGATGCATAACTTGAATACTAGACATTCCAATTGACTTTATTCAAATTTGCTTTTGGAAAAAATAAGTCTCAAATTAATCCAAATCTAAATCCAATCAAAATCCCTAGCCTAACTTATTTGTCAACTTTAAATGCATTTTTTTAATTTTCAACTTTAAATGAATCTTTCATTTTTCAATTTTAAATGACTTTTCTTTTATAGAAATTCAAATTTATTAATCATAAAGACGATTGCAGCATCATTGAACAAATGAAAAATATTTTTCTCTTAGTGCTTAAAAAATAAAAAAAGTTATCATTTAAATCTAGAAGGAAGTCTTTATTCTGCCAATGATTATGAGCTGTTTATGTTCTCTTATAATGTCTTATCCTATCCCATCTTGATTTTATTTGAAGTTTATATATATAACTTACTTCATATTTTGTGTTAGAAAGTCATAAAGTCTAAAGTGGTTTCGTATAAAATTGAAATTAAGCTGAAACAATTAATAATTTAGAAATTAATTAACCTAATAGCTGATGATTGATTGATCAAAGTTCTAAAATGTTATCATCAATTAATTAATAATTTAGTAATCAAACATGTATAATTATTTTGTAATGCAAAGTTAGAAATTTTAAAATATATCACGCTCATTTTTCCCTTAAAAAAATTTTCAATACATTAAAAAACACATATTTCTTTAATTTAAAGGACATTGCAAATTGAAATTTCATATTTCTAAAGCATGAATTACTATAACAACAACTTTTGATTTTGATCTTCATATCACTGCAGCTCTTGAACTTCATTTTTCAAAATTTTCTCTTTTCATTCGTAAAAAAAAAAGATTTAGTGCTTTTAGGAGTCATAAAATATTAAAAATAATATATGGTAGAAAAGTTTTTTTTTTTCATTTTTAAGTTTATATACTATATATATAGAATGGTAAATTCTAATCATTGTATGAGGACATTGATTTAATGAATTATATCAATACAAAACTTCATAAATATAATGAACTAAAATCTACACGTACAAAACTTTTGAATATAAAACAGGAAACCCATGTACGGAATTAGAATGTTTGTTTGTTATGCTATACAATCAAGAAATATTATTTAAGATACCCTATTATTTAATAATATTATTTAATAGAAGTTATATTTAACAAAAGAAAAAGGAAGAAAAGGATTCCATCCACAAACTTTGAAATAATTTAAATATCAAAGTGTAATTAGCACTAAAAATATTTATTATAGCAATAAAACAAAAGTATGCATAATTTATAGTTTATTGTTATAATAAAGGGCAACAAGTCTGTTATTTTGTATTATTAATTTCCATTTTGTGATGATGAAATTCAATAAACCTAAGTTTGAGACAAAAATAGTTATTATTATTGTGATCTTTGCATAAATTTTGTTGCTCACCTCATAGGAGGAAGAATGTTAAAGCATTTCCAAGATTTTATGATTTTGTCGAAAAATTCCACGAACATTATCAATAAATCACAAGTATTTATTACATCCTAAACATACATTTAATTAATATATTAATTTCACTTTGTTCTGTACAAGGAGACCAACCTACAGAAAATAGGCACCAACTTAGGCCAAGCAAATCATATTAATATAATAAAATAATCAAAAGATTTCATATAGCGCAATGATTGTATATATATATATATAATGTTTTTTCTAATTAATTGGCTTTTATGAGGTAGTGAGAGCCAAATACAAGACATTATGCATGTTCATTAATAATTATAGTAATGTCAAAAGTTAAGTAAATTATAATCTTGAAAAATTTTCCCAAGCTTTGGTGGTCTCGTAAACCATCTATTAGGCTGTTCACGGGCCGGGTTGGGCCGGATTGGACTCCGACCCAAGGCCCAGCCTGAACTGAGTCAGGCCTCACTCTTGTACTCGAGGCCTAACCTATGGTCTTAGTGGCTCGGGCAGCTCTGGCCCTTCAGGTCTTTCGGGCCCACGGGTCGGGCCTCTCGGGCCCAAGCAGATAAACATTTCTAAGTTATTTTTTTAATGGTATTACCCTTGTGATTTTTAATTTGACAAAAATTTAAAATTATTTTTTATAACATCCAATTCTCATCAATAACATGAGCAGTCAAAGACATATAATTTAAATTTTAAACTGAAGTCCATGTATCAATAATGAGGCACACATGAGAATTTGAGTTCTTAATGAAGGCTTTCAATTGCATACACTCAGAAAGATATAATTTGTAACAATCCCTAGCAACTGTTTTCTAGATGAGATAGGAAATTTGGGCTCTAACTGAGTCAATAACTTACGAAAACCAAACCCATCCACAACTCTAAACAGCATCTAATCACGTATGATAAATTCAACTAAAGCACATCTACAATCCTCCAAGCTATATTTATGTGCAATTAATATTTTTTCACTCGTGACACTGCACTACACCCCACTGTCTTTATGTGTATAATATAAAATAGACTGCTTCTTTTCATTATGTGGATACTTGGAGCATTTCAATAAATGTCTTTTTAAAGTGTCGATGCCATGTTTTATTGGATCGGCGGCATAACTGACCCAGCAATAATTACATGCAACTTTATGTTCTCCCTTTGTTTTATCTCAAGGAAGTCTAGTAAGTGGTCTCATACATCTAACTTATTCTTAGGGAGGCTTTTCTCTTAACACACTCTGTTTGGGAGGGAGCACTGACATTAGTATTTTGGGGGACAATACTATCATCTGTAGGATTTTTGGCGGTAACACTATCCATAAAACATTGAGAGGCAACACTAGCAATGGGAGTATGCGAAGGAACACTAGCATTAGGACTTTTAGAAATATCCATTTGCAATTCTTCACAACACAAAAAAGAAAAAAAATAATTACTAATTGAATTGCAAAATAAGATAAATTGCAAAATGAACAATATGACAAACATTAAATGTAAAGAGGTATAATCTGTTGACGTTTCTATGCCAAGACTAAACAAAGCTATAAGTTATTGTAGGGAAGGCCATTTTCAAATAGTAATCATTGAAACAGGATAATGGCTCACTATTTTCAACAATATACAATGAAAAGCTAAAAAAATGAAAAGCAATAAAAAGAAATTCTAGCATAAATTTACTGTTGAAAATTTATTCTAGCAGACTAGCATAAATATATACATCACCATCAAGCCTGAAATTCTAGCATAAATATACACATCACTATCAAGCAATAAAACGTTAAAAAAATTGCAAAACTATAAAACTAAGTCATCCCATGCCACATTCTCAATAATGAACACAAATTGACAAAGTAAAATTCTAGCATAAATCTTAAAATTCTAAGGTTGATCTTTTCCCAATTTCATTCCAAGTAGAAATTTCAAAATTCTAGCAGAAATTTCATTCCAAGCAAAATTCTGGATCTTTTCCCAAATTAAAAAAATAAATTGAAATCACAGTCAATGAGGGAAAGAATAAATAACAAAACAAATTGAAATCAATATCAATGAATAAATAAAATAACAAAAACTCAAAAAAACCCCCCTAATCTGATTATATAAAATCACCGTCACCTCACTTTGAGAAATTGAGTGATAAATTATGCCTTAGTAAAAGATTAAAAGCATACTAAAATAAATTCATGAAAGAAAAATTTAAATCAGTGTTAATGAAAAATTTATCAAAAAAACCAAAAAAAAAAAAGGCAAAAATCATACATAAGGCTAACACAAGCTGCGACGTGGGCTGAGGGCTCTGCTGGTCAGTGACAATCGCTAGACTTGCTACTGTTGGTGAGTTTGGACCGAGGCACCGAGCCGAGAGAAAGCAAGCGAGCGGTAGAGAGCTAGAGACAGAGAGGTCTATGTCTCTGTGAGAAGAGTGTTGAGCTCGAGCGTGCGTGTAGAATGAGAGAAGCGACCTGTGAGGTGAGGAAAATTTTTAATATCCTTAACCAAAACGATACTATTTTGGTTAAGGATAAATAAAATATATATATATATATATAACTATTAATCGAACCGGATCGGTTTCACCCGAAAATTTATGTCTCGGGCCCGAAGCCTAGCTTGACATGTTTCGAGTTGATAATTATCAACCCGAAACCTGACCCTATAAATTTACACTCGGCCCAACCCAATCGGGTCGGGTCGGGTTGGGTCGGATTTCTCGGATTTATGGGTAAAATGAACAGCACTAGCATCTATAGTTTTTTATTTAACAAGGTGAAAAGCATGTACATTGGTTCTTTAAAGTGAGTTTAGAATTATATAATATTTAGAATTCATTTTAGTATAATTATTATTAGGACACATATTAATTAACAAGGTGAAAAGTATGTACATTTGTTCTTTAAAGTGAGTTTAGAATTATATAATATTTAGAATTCATTTTAGTAACTAATAAATCTTCAGTTTAATTTGGACTTATTTTTTATTTTAACTTTGAATTTTAGTTCAAAGCCAAACAACGGGTACAAGCCACCCCACTATTATCATGCTACAACTATAGAGATAAGCCAGATGGAACATGGTCAAGAATAGTAGTTCCTATGGGAAAGTCTTTAGCGTGGATTGCTAATAAATCAGCAGAGAAGTTGGCTTCCCTGAACATATAAGAAAAATGCACTTAACCAAAATCCATGCAAATGTCTTTAACTGACTAAACCAACTGAAGACAACCTGCCAGAACACTTCAATTACCATTAATCATCTAGATAACACATTTATTATCTGAATGTACTAGAATTCTTGTAACTAGGACTGAGTACAGATTCTAGAGATTTTCAAACTAAACTAAAAATTTCAAAATTGAAAAGATCTGTTAATTTTTTACTTTCTCCGAACTGAATTGTTCCAATTTTTATAATATAGAGTGGTTCTAGAAATTAGACTATATCTGAACTGAGAATCAAATTGTACCGAACCGAATCATACCGAATCGAATAACCGAAATAAGAATCAATTTATTAGTAATAATATAAAATTATATTTTATTATATTAATTTGTTACTTAATATTTAATATTATATAATTAAATTATAATATTTTTTAATTTAAACAAAAAATAAAGTAAATATAATATAAATATAATCAATAGTTATATATATTTTTAAATTTATCAGCTAGTCAATATTGATTTATATATTTTATAATATTATTAAATTAATAAAATTATAAATTAAATTTAAAAAACTTTAAGTATTAATAAATTATTAAATAAATATTTTAAATTAAATTGGTATTCAACATATTTATATAAATAATTGCTACTAAATAACTCTTTATTCATCATTTAATTATTAATTAAATATATAATTATTAATTAGTAGTTAGAAAATAAAAAGAAAAATGGAAATAGATTAAAAAAGGAAAAAAAATAAATGTCCAAAGTAGATAAAATGATGCCTTTTTAACTTTTTCTAATCTAATAATTTCACAAAGTCATGATTGACATTAGAGTCGAGTACAAATTTAAATATACTATAACCGATGTGAATAATTTGATCTATTTTAACAAAATATTAATTAAATATTTTAAAAATTAAATTAATATTCAACATTTTTTATGTGAATAATCGGATCTATTAGTATCAATGATAATAATTTATACTTAATAAAGTGATTTATTATAATAATCTTAGCAGTTTTTAATGAACGTGAATAATTTGAGTATTAATAGTAATTACTAATACTGGTAATAGTGGAAACAAATAAATATTGATTTAATAGTGAGTAAAACTTGTAAATTATAGAATTTCATTAATATTTGATTTAACAATTTATGATTATATGTTAGATTTTAGTTTAAATTACTAACATTAAATTTTAAACTAATACTTAATAAATACTTATTAGCTAATGAGCAAGTACTAAATAGAACTTACAATACAAAGATTTGTACTTTAGATATTATAATAGTGAAATTAAATATACATAGAATAAGTTACTTAGTGAAATGGATTGATTTAATTTAAAATAAATATTTAAATAATAATCTATAGCTATTTAGTTGGTGATACAAAATATTTCACAAATAAACTAAAGGGTACAAATAAAATAATGACTATTTAATTCATTGCATACTGGTATGTGTATTATAAAATTTTATTTCTTTTATATTGATTTATTATTATACATAATATATGTAGATAATTAAAATAATTTATAATTTAACTATAAAATAAAGTATATATATACATAAAAATATAATTAATGTTTAAAATTATATATACTTATTAATTTGTCATTATTTACTCAAGATAAGTTTTAATTGGCCTTCAAAAAAACTTTAAACTAAAAAATAAGTAAATAATAGAATACCTAAATATAAGTAATAACTCTCTTTAAAATTATATAACCAAAGCCATGCTATTTTAGATTTGTATAAAAACTAACTAATCTCACCCCTAAGTTCACTTTCCTTTCCTCTTCTCCTCTTATGCGCTGCTCACTAAGCAAAACGCTCACTCTGCTATCATCTCCACCCTTTATCTCCCCATCTTGCCTCTACTCATACCAAGTGAGTCATTTTTTTATTTTTTCATTTTCTCATTTCATTTTATTAATGATTTGTTGGGTTCTTTATTTCTGTTTTGTTAAAGGATGGAAAATTTTATCTACTATTCTTTATTTTTTCAGTTATATGCTAAATGAACTCGATATCAGCATAATTATTTGCATTTTTATTAATCAAAGATTGATCTTTTTGTGATTATATTGAGCTAAGAACTTAAAGTTTGATTCTTTGTAAGCTTAATATTGGATACTTGTTAATGTGATCTCATTAACTAACTTTGACTACTTGTTTTTCTGTAAATTTTGTCTTGTTAAGTGGGTTTTATTTGTCCTTTTGTCTCAAGTTCATTTTTTCTTTAATTGTCTTTTGGATTTAATCATTCCTTCACTTTTTTTAACCTTATATAATTTTGATCTTTCTCATGTTGCTATTATATTGATAATATTAATAACGAGGCAATCATATACATGATATTTTTCAGAAAATGGGACAACATTAAAAATAATTGTAAAATAATATAAATGACTTTTATAATTATTTATTTATGGAAACTTATCAAAATTTCCCTTTTTTGTTCATTGAACACATTTTGCTTAACTCTTATTTAGGACTTTTCTTTTGTTGTCTTTTAACCTAATTTTCAATTGATTAATTATATTATCTATTATAATGATAGATAATGAAGATGAAGTGCCGTGCCTCAAAACATCTGCGAACGAGAGGGCAGCTGGTCCAGGAGGGACCACCGCCGGCGAATTCCCAGCTTACGTGTTGATACTAGCTTTCCTGATTATTTTATGCCTAAACAGTCATTTCGATTCAAAGGGGCACCTGCAATATCTTTTTCTAAAGATGAGATTCAATCTTTAGCAAAGCCTCTTTCTTTTGCTTTGGTCGGTTTCTTCCCCTCAGGTCGTCCAAATATGAAGATTCTCAAAAAATCCCTAGATTCTGTGGGCTTCAAAGGTGATTTTCTGCTGGGTTTAATGGATGCCTCTCATGTTCTTCTTAAATTCTCGCTAGAAGAAGATTACCTCAGATGTTGGCTTCGCCAACTATGGTACTTTTATGGTTTTGCTATGAGAATTTTTAAATGGACACCAGATTTCAGATCAGATGTTGACTCTCCTATTATGCCAATCTGGATTACAATGGAAGGTTTACCAATCCACTTCTTTGACAAACAAGCTCTCTTTCAAATTGGATATCTGATCGGCAAACCATTAAAAATCGACTCTGCTACTGCTCAATTAATCAGGCCATCGGCGGCTCGCATTTGTATTGAAGTGGATTTGTCTAAGGAATTAGAAGATCGAATTTGGATTAACAATGGTGATGCTGGCTTTTTCCAAACCATTAAATACGAAAATCTCCCCACTTATTGTAATTGCTGCTACAGATTGGGTCATGAGACTGATAAATGCTCTGTTTCTATTGATACTAATCATAGACAAATAGATTCTAATCTACCTGAGCCAAAGTCGAAGAAATCTGATAAAGTCTGGGTGCCAAAAGCTAGTGCGGACATACAGATGGGACAAACCAGTAATGCGATTCCTCTTGCAAATCCTACTACTTCAAAGTATTTATTGGATCAATCAGTATCTGACCCATCTATTATGGACATTCCAAAATATACTGATGAGACTGCTGCAAATCAAAAACGGGTTACTTTCAATTTGGAAATTTCTACTTCAGCTGATACTACTGATCTGTCGATAAACCAAAGAACATCTAATAATGATGTTAGAACTGGTGATGAGCTAACAGATTGCGAGACCTTTGTTGCTTCAGATTCAGAGACCTTGGCAGGTGATTTGAGAGACAATAACTCTAATAAAATCGAAATTGTCAATAATGTCATGCAGGCTGGAGAATGTGATATTGCTACTGGTATTGGTCAATGCTCTGATATTATTCATCAGAATGTTGAACCTTCTATTTCAGCAGCCAGTGATCCTGAAGGTCAAGCTACTGATATTGAGGATGATACACATCTTTCGGATGACAATGTGCCCATTGGTTTATATTCTAATAATGCTGTTTATAGTGATACTCCCCAACCAGTTGCTCGAGCTCGTCCTGGTCGCCCACGAAAAAATCAAAAAGGGCTGATAAAGAAACAGCAAATCTCCAATTGCTTTGTTAATCATTCCAACCTTTCCCAATGAATATCTTGTATTGGAATGTTAGAGGTATCAGTTCTTCGCTTTCTCGCATTCATAAATTATGTGCTTCTTATCATCTGGGATTGTTTGTTTGCATTGAACCTATGGTTAATTCTGATAAGAAAAACTTTATAGCTGCTTCTCTGGGTTTCCAGAATGTTTATGCTTCCTCAGATAACAAAATATGGCTTTTATGGCATGATCATATGTTTTCTTTGAGTGGCTTTTCTGATGTGTCTCAAATCTTGTCTTGTGATGTTCTATGTCATCCTATGGGATTTCATTTCAAGCTTTCGGCCATTTATGGGTCTCATTCACGTGTTAGCCGCTATTCCCTATGGGACAATATATGCAATTACTCCAGATCTTCTTCTAAACCATGGGTAATTGGAGGTGATTTTAATATTATTAAATCCCTTTCTGAATATAAAGGTAATGGTTCTCCAGATCTTTTAAGCATTCAGGATTTTGAAGACTGTACTAGTGAATGTGGCCTGGTTGATGTTCCTTATCAGGGGTCGTATTTTACTTGGACTGGCATTCGTTCCAATGGTCGGGTTTGGAAAAGGATTGATCGCATTATTGCGAATATCCATTTTTTCGATGCTTTTGATGTTCTTAGTAATAAACACTTGGGTAAAACTTCTTCAGATCATTCACCTATGCTTCTTACTTGTGCTAAGTTATCTCAACAGGCTCCCAAGCATTTTAAATTCCAACATATGTGGATCTATAATAATACTTTTCTTCCTTTTGTGAGGCAAAGATGGTCTGAATCTTTTAATGGCGGAGGTATGAGAGGCCTTTTTGCTAAACTTAAAAATCTTAAAATTGGTCTATGTGAATGGAATAAAGCTAACTTCGGACATCTATTTCAAGATATTGCCAAAGCCGAATCTGAAGAGAAGGAAGCAGAAGATAATTATATTCAAGATTCTTCTCAAGAGAATCTCCGGTTGTGGAATGATAAGCAAGTGACTCTTCTTAAAAAATTGAAGCTGGAAGAAGTTTATTGGCAACAAAAAGCCCATGTCCACTGGATTCATGATGGTGATCGTAATACAAAATATTATCATAATTTTGTGAAAATGCGCAGGAAGCTTCACCGAATAATTTCGATAAGGAAAGCTGATGGTTGTCAGGTTACTTATCAAGCTGAATTGGGTAAAGAAGCAGTTATCTTTTTCCAGAATTTATTTGAAAGTGATGTTACGGATAATGAAACTTGCTATGAATCTTTGCTATCATGCATTCCGCCTCTTGTTTTGAACTCGGATAATATTAAGATGGAGAGGATCCCAGATAATGAAGAGATAAAAGCAGCGGTATGGCAACTTAATCCTAACAGTGCTCCAGGGCCCGACGGTTTTGATGGTTTCTTTTTCAGACATTGTTGGGATATAGTCCAATGGGATGTTTGCAGTGCCATAAAAGAATTCTTTTTTGGGAGTTCCAATTCCTCATTCCTTCAGTAGTGCTCAGATTATTCTTCTGCCGAAAAAAGATAATCCTGCCACCTTTGCTCATTATAGACCCATTTGTTTGGCTACTTTCTTAAGCAAGCTATGCACTCGTATCATTGCTAACCGTTTCTCTGGTGTTTTAGATAAACTTATCTCTGAAGAACAGGTTGGTTTTATGAAGGGAAGATCTATTCATGCTCAAATAATGCTTGCTAATGAGATGCTCCATGATCTGGATAAGAAAACACGAGGTCACAATTTAGCTATTAAGCTAGACATGACTAAAGCTTTTGATAGAGTGTCTTGGAATTTTTTAAGATCGGTTATGATCAAATTTGGTTTCTCCGAGGCGGTGGTCACTCTTATCATGAATCATCTTTCATCTACTCATCTTTCAGTCCTGGTAAATGGTTACAGTTATGGTTTCTTTCAGCCTAGACGGGGTGTTAAGCAAGGTGATCCCCTTTCTCCTTTACTCTTTATTTTAGTCTCTGAAGCGTTTTCTAGAGGTTTGAAGGATCAGATTAGCAGGGACTCTATTTCTCCTTACAAATTACAACGTCATTGCCCAGTAATTTCTCACTTAGCCTTTGCAGATGTTTTGTTGATTTTTATAAATGGTGATGTCCGGTCCATTAAGGCTTTCAGAAAATTCTTGAATGATTATCAATCCTGCTCTGGTCAGATGATAAATTTTGACAAATGTGCCTTTTATTGCTCTCGTAAAGCTAGTTCGGTATCCATTAAAAAATTTGAAGATTTGCTGTCTATTACAAGAAGCTCTCTTCCCTTTACTTATTTAGGAGCTCCTATCTATCAAGGAATTAACAGAATGGCTTACTGCAAAGATTTACTGCACAAAATTGACACAAAGCTTCAGGGTTGGCTGAAGCGTTTCCTTTCTCCTAGGGGACGCCTTATTCTCATTAGACATGTTCTGTGCTCCTTTCCTCTTCATATTATGGGTTCCATGCTTCTGCCGAAAGCTGTTATTACTAGCATTGAGCGGAAATTTACTCTTTTCTTCTGGGGTTCTGATGGTAACTCTCATCGTCATCACTGGGTGAAATATTCTAAATTTTTATTCCCTTTGGCTGAAGGTGGTCTTGGTATTCGATCCATTGTAGCTATACAAGAAGCTTACTCTTTAAAGTTCCTTTGGATGTTTTTATCCGAGACATCCTTATGGGCAAAATACATGAAGATAAAATATGGAAGAAAAGGGAATATGACATTCATTCCAACGGACTCATGCAACTGGAAACGCATATGTCACACTTATAGCAAACATCCAAATTTGATTGAGATTAATGATGGTTCGGTTTCGTGGGCTGCAGAAGATTTTGGTGTTTTTAAGTTGTCAAAGGCTTATGATATGGTTAGGAAAAAACGTAACTCTTCGTTGGCTTTCGAATCCATTTGGGATAGTGCTATCCCATTGAAGCTTTCAATTTTATCTTGGAAAATCTTAAACTTTGCCCTGCCCTTGCCTGTTCAACTCCAACAGCTTGGTATTCATATTACCTCTTGCTGCCCCTTCTGTTATTGCGGGCCAGCAACGATAGATCATATATTTTATCAATGTGAAACCATTAACAAAATTTGGAGATTTTATAGGGCTCATCTGATTCCTTTTGATAGAGGCCGTCCGGCTACCCTTCGTCATGAATTAATGACGTGGTGGCTGCATGCAAGAAGAAAAACAACCAAAGGTATCCTTTGTAAATTACTTCCGCAAGCTATCTTACATGCTATATGGTCCTCTTATTGTAAATGCTGTTGGGGAGGAGAAAATTTTTTCTCTTTATACATTGATCAGAAAGTTACTCGATTTTTGCTGCATTGGGGAGTTGCCTTCTCTAGTGCTAAATTTGCTTCCCCTATAGCTGATTTTGCTGAGTTTCTTTCGAACAACTTCGGTACGAAGAGTTTAAAGCCGAAACTGGTTTATTGGAACCGACCACAGCAAGGCATTATCAAGATTAACATTGATGCTTCATATACTGTTCATAGCTCTTCTGGTGGTGCTATAATCAGAAATGATTCGGGTCATTTTATTTCGGCTCACGCTTTTCTATTGCAGGCTAATAACTCATTCGAAGCTGAAATTAAAGCTCTCTCTTATAGTCTTCAATGGTGCATTTCATTGGGCTATACTCGGCTAATTGTGGAATTAGATGCTTCTCAAGTCATCTCTTTTTTGCAGCGACATTGTGATCAATTACCTCCAAATTGGAGTTGGCTAAATAAGCTAAAAGACATTTCCTTCTCTCATATTCTTAGGGAAGGCAACCAAGCAGCTCACTACTTGGCTTACTACAGCAGAGTCACCTCTTCAACTCGTGTTTTTGCTACTTTTGATTCTTTGCCTAAATTCATTAAGGGGGTTATTCTTACTGATTGTATGGGCTTGCCTCACATTAGATATCATTAAGTCTTTCTTTTACAATTTTCACAAACTTTCGCCCAGAAGCGATTAGGATTTTGTACTGCCATTTTGTATGGGTTTTCCTTATGGTTTTGTTTATTTTATATAAATAGCGGTGGTTCCGTCCACCTTTCCCCAAAAAAAAATAATAATAATGATAGATAATAGAGTTTGGGTGTGTTACGAACCAAAACAATGAGTTCACCCTTCAATATGAACCAAAACAAATGGAAATCATCTCTTAGTACTACTAGCAACAACGACGACAATGACATTGCAGATGTTACTCCACCACTATCAAAAGATAGCACCTCAAATACATTTTCCATTTCGTCCCAAAAGATTGGTTCGTGTTCAGTTCCAAATGCGACGTCAGACCGTGCAACTATATGTAATATTCAACTAACTTCTCCTACTCATTCTGCTAAAAAACTTAGGTCAGGAGTTTGGATTCACTTTGAAAAAGTGAAAGATTCTAAAGGAAATGAGATTGGGAGGGCTAGATGTCTGTAGTGTGGTAAAGATTATCAAAATGAAAGTGAGTTAGGCACTTCTTTATTGTGGAAACATTTAAGGAAAACTTGTAAAAAATGTAAAATTAAAAAAGATTTAGTTGCAACCCATAAGAGCAAAAATAAATCGCAAAAATTATTGAATTTCCAAATTGCAAATGTTTATGAAGAGGCTACATTAACTTGTTGGGAGTTTGATCAACAAGCTTGTAGAAAAGCTTTAGTTAAAATGATTATAAAAGAAGAACTTCCTTTTAGAATTGTTGAAGGACAATGGTATAGAGAATTTATTAATGTTGTTGTTCATAAATTTTAAATTCTATCTAGGTTTATTATTGCTAGAGATTGTTACCCTTTGTTTGTTCAAGAAAAGAAAAAATTACGTACCTTGCTTGCTTGTAATGTCAAAAGAGTTTTATTAACTACAGATACTTGAACAAGTATTCAAAATCTATTTTATTTGTGTTTAACTGTACATTTTATTGATTCTGAATTTAAATTACATAAAAGAATTTTAAATTTTTGTGTGTTTAAGAGTCATAAAGGAATTAACATAGGAAATGTTGTTGATGCTTGCATTGAAGAATGGGGATTAGATATGGTTATGTGCATTACAGTTGACAATGCGTCTTCTAATGACACTGTTGTTTAATAGTTAAAGAAAATGTTATTGAGAACCCCTTTTACGTTCTTCAAAATTGATGATGGCGTTAAAGTCACACATGAGAAGCCATCCCTCATAAACTAAATCTTGAATATGCCTATAAGATTCTCCCAAAGCCACTTATGGCTAAATAGATTTGTACTCGCATACACCATAGTAAATAGAAAGGAAGAATCAACAACATTTCTTACACACATTTGGATGAATTGAACATTATTCTGAATGATATTAATCTGTCAATCTTGCTGCTAAAGGATCTAAATACCTCTTGAAAAGCTTAAGGCTTCAAATTTGTGAGAAAAAAAGATATTTTAAATGTTTAATAACCATGTCAGCGCTTTTACGGCTTATTATTGTCTCCAAGAGGACAAGAATTTCAGGATTACGTTACTGAATTAGAAACTTGAGATAACAACCAAAATAATTACTTCCAACCCCTTGACAATTCCAAACCAGAATAGATATAAATAGTAAAATAAGAGATAATAGGAGCAAGCCTGATTAATACCTTATATAGGGATCTTTAAGCTCATCAGAATGTCTGGAGGCCATTTCAACATCTTCTGTGCTATCAACTAGCTGACATAAATACCGCCTGCATTGTTAACCACTCCAAGCAAAGGAGTAGGGTCAGGAGGTCGACTAGTAGAATTGAAAGAGCAAGCTACCATAGTTTCTTATGAAGAAACTTCAATAGACCATCCCACTACTAAATGACGAGTAAAGTCAAGGGTTGATGGCAGAGCTTGAACTTCCGAGTTGGCTATGTCAATTTTGTAGTTCTCCAAATAAACGTCTCCATCAGCAATAGTCTTTTGTTTGTAGTTCTCCAAATAAACATTTCCATCAGCTATGTCTTTTGTTTGTCAATTTTATTAGATGGCCGTTGAGATTCTTTTACTGATGAGGGTTATTACTATTTGCCAACGTCTGCTTCTTACGTTGCATGGCGTGAGTTGATTCATGCATGTTAGTTGACATAGATGGAAGCACAACTTCAACAACTCATAAATTTTCTCCTACATTACTATGGGTTTCCAAATCCATGCCAACTCCATCTTTAGCTAACAAAGTAAATATGGATCCCCTGATTTTTAGGCATTGAAACAGAATTATCGTTATTTGAAATTATTTTGTTTGATTTGCCCTGATCCTTTTTTTTTCTTGATTGATCGTTTGACTTGTCATTGAACTTGCATCTACGGCCCAAAACTTGACTATCTAGACCGCCCATTACTTCACCAACATCCAACATACGATTTTGATGTTGATCACTAGTATGGTCTTTACCATTAACATGACAGTCCTTCTCATCATGTCCATATATGCCACATTTACAGCAAATAATAGGTAAAGCCTCATATTGGATGGACTGAGCCTTTCGCTGGATTTCAATACTTGAAATAAGAGGTTTGGATAGATTGACTATGACAGCCATGCCAGCAAATTTACCACTACTAGTACCATTCTCAATATTATAATCAATCTTAACTACTTTTCCAATAACCTGAGCAGCAGCTCGAAGAGTGCTTTTATGACAATACTGAATTGGCAAACCCGGTAGATGAACCCAAGCTGTAATAAACTTTAGCCAAGGAGTAGTAGTATAAAAGGATTCACTCTAGGGTTCCACAGTTAAATAATGATTATTAATGAGCCAAGGGCCATCCGATAAAAACATGCATAGAATCATCCATATCAGCAAAACGAACTAAGTAATAATTGTTGTCCAGCTCCATAACTGTAAACTCAGCATGAGTTTTCCAAATTGCTTGTAATCTATTCATCAGAGACTTATGGCCAATTGTTAAACCCAAAGGTTTAATCACAATAGATTGTTCGAGGCTTTTATTGAGGCGATGAACCAATCTGTCAGAAAAGGTGATTCCTTTCCTCTCTTCAATGACAAAATCCCCTTCCTCACAAGCAATCTCATTTTCAATAAAAGGCTCACCAACATGTTACAGTCTGGAACTATTACCTCGCAGCAAGGTATCCTTGAAAGAGGATCTTATGGGTTCCAAGTTCTCTGGCTTCTTCTGGTGCTCAATGCTAGTAACCATCACAATGGTATCCACTATTTTCAGTCTGTCCCCCTCCTATACAAAACTGGACCTTCTTAGTAGCCTTAGACAGATCCAGCGGGGCGGAGGAGGGTGGCGTTTTCGCCAAGGGTTCAGAGAGA
This sequence comes from Garcia nutans, assembly GCA_947685225.1. Classification (NCBI taxonomy): domain Eukaryota; kingdom Viridiplantae; phylum Streptophyta; class Magnoliopsida; order Malpighiales; family Euphorbiaceae; genus Garcia; species Garcia nutans. Next base: position 3,420,976 of record CANTUV010000024.1, on the reverse strand, counting down.
GTCTTATTTTTTACTTTGTTTTGCCCCTTTTTAATGTTTTTATATTAATGACGTTCGAATTTAATTTCATTTACAGTCACTTTTGTAAAACATTTCCCTATAAAGTTATATAGATTAAATTATATATCAATAAAATTTGATAATATGATTATTATTATTATTATTAGATTTTAATAGGATATCAGTGAAATTTTTATGAAATAACTAAATTAATTTAAAAAATATGAGTTTACAATTAGAGATGGTAATTGGGTCGGGTTAAATAATTTTGGATGTTGCTTCTTTCAAAATTTTAAAAATAAGTTTTTATTATTGGTTCAAAATAATTTTTTTATGAAAATAAATTGTTCATAAATATAATATTTTTGAATTTAATAAAAAAATAAAATATTAGAATTTCAAAATATCAAAAACTTAATTTTAACTAAAAAAAATTTCAATAATAATTAAAATTTGTTACTTATTAGTCATATGCCAGCGAGATGTGCATGTTTAATCTTTTATCATATTATAACAAAAATATTATAAATAACTGTTAAAATTAAATATATACAATTTCGCAATAAAATATGATCTTTAAACTATTTATTTTTAATTATTTATACTAATTAATAATTTCAATCAATAAATTTATCATATATAAAACTTTTTATATTCATATAATAATTATTGATTAAATATATAACATATTATCTTCGTATATTAATAATTTAGTTATTAAAGCTTGGGGTTAATATGATTAGCAATCATTAGTATAATTATTAGAAATAAAATTAAAATTTTATTTAACTTTTTATTTTTATATATTAAAAGTTTTAGTAAGCATAAAGAGAGAGACAAATAACTATAAGTTATGATATTTTTATAGTGCATATATACATTATGTGACAGTTTATTTTTCTTTTATTTTTCAATTTTAGTTAATAAATTTATTATGTATAAAATATTTTATATTCATATAGTAATAATTTATTAAATATATGACTTTTTATTTTCATATATTAATAGTTTTAATTAAAAATTTTATTAATAATTAAAATTTTAATAATAATTTATTAAATTTATTAAATATATAATTTTTTATCTTCATAAATTAATAGTTTTAATTTAAATTTTTATTAATAATTAATAATTAGTAAGGATTATTAATTTATTAATAATTTATTAAATATATAATGTTTTATCTTTATATATTAATAATTTTAGTTAATAAACTTTTATTAATAATTTATTAAGTTTATTTAATATATGACATTTTCTCTTCATGTATTAATTTTTATAAATAAAGATACAAAAATATGCTACTATTTTTTTATATATAAATGTCAATATATAGCATTTTATCCCTTTTTGTATGTATATATATGATATTGTGGCAACCCTAAACTTATTTTACTTTCTTTAACTTTATATATACACACACACATATGTTATTTATACACATCTTCTCTTTGCTTCTCAAACATATAGTGAGTTAGAAAGAGTTTAAAGATGTCAAATATTTATTGATTCCATCATATATGATTGAGTTGCAAAAACTTCTGGATGGGTATCCTACATCTAAACTGAATTCTTTCTAGTTAAAGAATATCTTTCTAGTTGTTCTAGAATAATTATGAGATTTCTTAAAAGAAATGCAGAGTTCAACTTTTGACGAAATAAAATAATATATGTAAATATATATAATATTATAATAGATATAATAAAAAATTTTAGGATATATATATTCTGGATATATATTCTAAAAATTTCTAAAAAAATAGAATAATAAATAAAATAAATTCAATTAGAATTTTAAATTTTAAGATCACAAAGTTATAAAATAAAATAATTAAAAAATTTGTAAATTGTAATATATTTAATATATATTAATTACAATTTATTTTTTTAGAAGAATGAATATATATATAATTAATGATCCTGGTATTTCCTAAAATTTTTTATAAGTTTAATTTTATTTAAATATAGAAAAATTTTTATATGAATCAAGTGTATATGCACCCAAGTTAATCAAAATTAAATAAAATATTTTTAATAAAAAATATTAATTTATTTAGTTTTAGTATACACAAAGTCCATGGTAGTATTTTCTATAAATATATTCGATGTTAATATTTTAATTATTTAGGTCAATTTCAAGTAGAATCACATGTTAAATTATTTTGACAAAAATATAATATGATCCGTTCAGTTAATTGAGAATTTATTTTTTAAATTTACCCTCAAATACCGTATCATTTCAAATTTTAATTAGATTTTGATCCTTTTCTATTATGAGTTAAGCTAGAGTGTATTCAGAATAGTTTTTATTTTTTGGTTTTAACTTCTTTTTTTTTAAAGAAATAAATAAAAACACCTTCAATAATATAATTGAGTTTTAAATTTTTTTATTAGACAATAAACAATTAAATATGAAATTCATAAAATATAATTTTCAGGGGATTTTAGGGTTTTGATTTTAGTTTTGGAAAGAGATTTATATCAATAAAATCTTTTTTTCTCTCTACTTTTTTATATATATATATTTTATTTGTTCTTTTTATTTGTTTGCATAGTTTTTTAAAAAATAATTATTTTTTATTTTAATAATTTATTTTAATAAATATCTATGGTATATAATTAATATTTTGATGCATTATTAAAATAAATAATATATATAATTTTTCTGATAGTGAATAAAATTTGTGTTTGCATATATAATGAAAAATTATGATTTAATTTTTTTAAAAAATATAAAACAAAAATTGAAAATAAATTTTAATTTTAAAAAATAAAAAAACTAAAAACTTACAACATAAATGAATAGAGTCTTAGATTTTCAAATTGGGTCAAAATTAATTTACAATATACAGTAAAATTTTATATTTAATCAATAAATAGGAAATTTGCTTGAAGTTCTATGGGATTTGGTAATACTAAATTTAGTATTGAAACTAATTAAAGATAATAAATGTATTGATAACAAAAGTAAAGAAGTGAATGATTTTAAATATTCAAATATATTCTAGCCGCTAGTAGATACATAACCGTATAAAAAAGCTTAATAAAACAATCTAGATCTTTGAATTTTTTTTTAAGGAACGATAATCACCTATTATGTGAATTAAACCATATGATGGACCAAAAGCTATGCCATAAGCATCATGATCCTAGCTATTGTCATTATAGCTTTTGTCATTAAGGTACAATGTCATCCAAAGTGCTATATATATTTATATAAACCTCAAAGGGATTAGAAAAAAAAAATACCCAATATTCTTATCATGTTCCCCATATCACTTACATTCCACTCTTGTCATGTCCATTTGTCTTTCAAATGTTTCCATCAATCTTATTTTCTATGTCACCCCCTTTAATTACCTTAGCCACTGTCGTCAACATTTTATTAACTTTCATCTTTTTACCCTTGCCTTTTTGTCAACTTTTTTATTAACTATCTTTTCTAAAAATATTGTAACAAATTCAAGAAGCTAATGCTTAATTAGTTCATACAAGCAAATTCATCTCGAATTATGCTGCCCTTATAAAATTTTATAATATTTTAAATAAAAGCTAATTTATTTATTAATATAAGTGATATTAAAAATAATTATAAAAATAGTTATAATAAAATATATCTAATATATAGATTTTTTTTAATTGATTAGACAATTGGCTAATAAAAATAATGATAAAAAATATTAATTTCAAATTTTATTATTTTAATTATAAAAATAATAACATATTCATTTTAAATTATTTTTGAAATAATTAAATTATATTGTCTATTAAAATATAAATAAAATAATAATAAAAATATAAAAATTTGAAAAGTCATTATTTTAAGAATTAACTCATAAAATTCATTAAAATTAAAATAAAAAATAAAAATATTAAATTAAAATAATAACTTCTAAAGCATAATAAGAATAAGAATAATAATAATAATAATAATAATAATAATAATAATAATATAGCATATGAGTTATTAGAGTAACAATATAAATGTAATATCTAAAATTTAATATTTTAAATTTATTTTACATTGAAATGATTAATTATAAAATTACGAAGATCTAGAAAACATGTAATTAATTCATAATAAATGAAAAAAATGATTTTTTTTCATTGTGATATACATGTTATCACAAAAGTAAAATATAATTTAAAAAAAATATTTAAAGTACCCATAAAAAAATTATAAAAGAAAAGACATCATTGAAATTTGAATGTTTAAATTTTTTACACTTCAAAATAGGCACTCCATTTCTGTTCATTGATTATTTAAAAAAAATATTGTACCATTTATTTTTTTATTTGATTTATTACAATAATGCCCTTCTATTTTAATAATTTATCAAAAAAGAAAAAAAAACTTTTGTCCTGTCAACAATACTTTAATAAAAAGAAAAAAGAAAAAAAAAACAATAGTTTAATAAAAGCTCATATGCTAACCTAAGCCTACCATGTCATATTGCCACATCTTCTTCAATTCCCATAAATTATTCTTATATGCAAAGAGAGGATGCTATTTTGAATATAACCATATGAAGTAAGTTAACATATAAGAATATTATATAATATTTTTTAAATATATTATATCTAATTGATGTTATTTTAAATTAATATCTTTTATTTTAATTTAATTTTATAAAAAAGTGTAAGATTGTAATAGTTTAAAATATTTAATTAGAAACCAAAATATTGTATAAGTTAAAATGTTAAAAATTAAATATTTCAAAAAAATTATAATAAAAAATTTGAGGTGATGAATGAGCGAGGTTAGTAAAGAGGCAACCAAATCACTTGGAAGTATAAATAAGTTTGGTTATCCGTTAAGTGAACTCTTAAAAAAATTAAGTATACTCATGAATTTTTTATTGAATTGAGTTATAAATTTAAGAGAGATATTAATTACAGTTATTTTAGATAATAACTATTTAATAACTTTTTTTATTAGTTAAAAAATATTTATTATAATATATCTCTTAATAAATGAACTTATAATAAATATTTTTTAATAATGAAAAGGAGATTATTGAACAATCACTTTAAAAAATAACTATAATTAATATTTTTTTAATTTTAATTATTTCATAAAAAAAACTCTTCGAAGTTTGTTAAACAATTTTTTTATTAATTTATTATCGTGGATTTGTAATTATATGGGCTAAAAAATTTCCATTTCTAATATAAACTAAAATTTGGTGTCTTCAACAAATTTTATGAATTAAAAATATTAATTTTTAAATAGTCAAAAACAATGTGTTGATTACAGTGAAATTAGAAATAATTAGTAATTTACTATTACAAAACTAAATAAAATTTACATCTGATTGTGAGTAAAGATTTTTGTTTCAAAATTCTAGTGAAATGAATCTTGCAATTTCAATATTGTTATGTTCAAAATTTTAAAGAAAATGGTTTTAAACTCGAAGATCAGAAGACCCATTCGGACGGATCGAGATGAAATATAGAAGAGATGGTAGACTCGATTCCTAACTTCTTTATTCTTACACAGATAAAATTTTATCAACAATTGCCACTCTAATTTTATCTGATCAAAATTCGAATGCCCATTACTCTCAAAGTCCTTATTCTTCTCAGCTTCATCCTTCCACTCAAAATCCATCTCCTTCTCAACTTCATCTGTCTACACAAAATCCCACCCCCACTCAATCTTGTTCTTCCATGGACCAAGAATCTCATCCGCAAACTTTAATCCCTTCCACTAATTCAAATTTAAATTCTTGCTCCGATGTTCAACGTTCATATATGGATTAACCTCATCCCTATTGCCATCCCATGTTGACATGGTTGAAATCTAGAAATTCTAAACCAAAACAAATTTTATGGCTCTAAGCCATCATTTCTTCTATCTTATCAAATAATATTGGAATTTTACATGAACCAAACAATTTCACAAAAGCTTCCAAAACACAAGGAGTGGTGCAAGAAATGTCAAGTGAATTTGATGCACTTATTAAGAATTCCACTTGGTCTCTAGTTCCTCCCCATAGCGACAAAACATAAATGGATGTAAATGGGTGTATAAAATCAAACTTCATTCTGATTGTACACTTGAACAATATAAGACAGGGTTGGTGGTACAAGGATACTCATAGAAAACAAGGCTTTAACTATAATGAGACTTATTACCCAGTGGTACCTACAACCATAAGAATTATTTCATCTCTTGCCATATCTAAGAATTGGTGTGTTTATCAGTTAGACGTCAAAAATGCATTCTTACATGGAACATTGCAAGAGGAGATATATGAAATAACCTAGATATTTTATGCATCCACAATTCCCAAATTATGTATGTAAACTACAAAAAGTTCTTTACGGGCTTAAACAAGCACCTAGACCTTGGTTCCAAAGATTTACATCATTCTTAATTACTCATAGTTTTTCGGTGTAGTGTAGTTGATAATTCCATGTTCATTATTAGACATGGAAAGGAACATGCTATATTGTTATTATACGTGGATGACATTTTATTAACAATTTCTTCATTTGAATTGCTAGTAGGAATTTCACAGCATTTAAAGACTGAGTTTGCTATGAACAATCTTGGTAGGTTGCATTACTTTCTTGGTGTACAAGTTAACAAGAATACTAAAGTCTTGTTTCTATGTTAGTAGAAATATGATGCAGATTTGTTAAAATAGTTTGGTATTGAAAATTCAAAACCGTTGTCTACACCTATGATAATACTACAACAATAGTCGTCTTTAATTGATAGCCCATTATTGTCGGATCCACAACCATATCGCAACGTTGTTGGAGCTCTATAATATCTCACTTTTACATAACTAGATCTAGCCTTTGCCATTAATTGAGTCCGTCAGTTCATGTATGCTCTGCGTGATGTACACTTGAAGGCAACAAAATAAATTCTCCGTTATCTTAAAGGCACTCCTCACTATGGCTTACAAATTTTTAAAGATAGTAATGGACAATTGATGGCATATTCAGATGATGACTGGGTTGACTATAATGATACACAATACTACACAAGTAGTTATTCCATTTTTTGAGGTAACAACTTGTTGTCATGGATTGTAAAGAAACAGGCCACGATATCAAGATCAAGTGTTGAAGCTGAACATCAGGCAATTGCAAGCAGTGTGGCCAAATTGACTTGAATTATTAATATGCTGGGCGCGTGAATTGGATATTACTTTTATAGAGCCTACGGTTGTGTATTGTAATAATATTAGTTCAACATATATCACTACAAGAAAGAAAAAAGAATTAACGATGATTTTTTTTCTTAGAAATCTATCGCTAATCACCATTAGTGATGGAATGACATATATTGCTATAATCATAGTCTCTAAGAGTTTAGATAGGACTTTATATTATGTTGGTAATTAGCAACGAAAAATTATGTCGCTAATTACATAAGTTCCGTCACTAAATTTATAATTGTCTTCTATTTAAAGACAAAATTTGTCCGTCGCAAAATAAATAATTATTTTTTAAAAAATAAAATAAATTATTTTTAAAGAAATAAAATAAATTATTTTAAAAATGTATTTTATTCTTTAAAAATAATTAATTTTAATTTTAAAAAATAATTAATTTTATTTTTTTCTAAAATAATATATTCTAAAAATTATTTTTTCTATTAATAATTTATTTAAATAAAAAATAAAATATTTACAAAATAATTTCTCCAATAATTTTCTTAAAATAAATTATTCTACCATATAATTTCTATAAATTATTTATTCAAAAAATTACTTATTCAATAAAATAATTATTAAAATAAATACTTTATTTATTCTATTAAATAATTTATTCATTCTAAAAATAAATTAAGCCATCAAATTATTTTAAAAAATTATTTATACAAATATTTCTCTAAAATATAAATTATTTTATGAAATAATTTTTAAAAAAATTATAAAATTATTTATTTATTTATTCAATCAATTAATTTATTCATTTTAAAAATTATATTCTGCTATTCAATCTAAAAATAAATTATTCAGCCAAATAATTTCTAAAAATTATTTATTATTAATATTTATTCAACAAAATATCTTATTTTTTTTAAAAACTATTTTAACAAATAAATTATTCTAACAACAAATTAGTTAAAAAAATATGTACATACCTTTAAATTAGTAAGAGGAAGAAGAAGAAAAGGGAAGAGAGAGAGAGAGAGAGAGAGAGAGAGAGAGAGAGAGAGAGAGGAGAAAGAAAAAGAAAAAAAAAGAGAGAAAGATTGAGTAACATGAAGAAGAAAGATGAAGAAGAAAGAAAAAGAAAAAAAGAAGGAGAAGGAGAAAGAGAGGAAGAAAGAAGAGGAAAGAAATAAAGTACAAAAAGAAAGAAGAAGATTTGAACTTATAATTAAAGAGTTTTAGCGATAAATTATAACTCGTCCCTAAAAGACTAAATTCATTTAATGACAAATTGATTCGTGGTTAAAGTCCCTTCAAAATCTTCAACAATTAAGAATTAGTGATGGATAATTCCATCAATAATCATTTTTTAAAAATTAATAATTTGTCATCCATCACATAATTTTTTTCTATTTTAAAAGTAAAAAGTTTCATTAGCGACAATCTTTTTTCGTCCCTAATTATATTTGTATTTTAAATTAAATATTTTTATTAATTAGCGACGAAAATTAGCTGTCACTTATTTATCGCTAAATTTTTAAAATTAACTTTTAGCAATGGACATTTTACTTTCATCGTTAAAATCTTAGCATCAACCACCGGTGCTAGATTTAGCTATGAAAATTGTAATCCATCACTAAATTTTTAGCTTTAACAATGGGCATCAAATTTTAGTTTTAAATTTAGCTATTGAAAATTTTTATCTATAATATATAGGAAATAATTTTTTATTGCAAATTTATCATTAATTCATCACTATTTAGTAAAGAAAAAATATTTATCGCTAAATTTCTTCAATAATTAGACTTTTTTTTATAATGATAATGCACAAACACAATATAAAAATTATTTATTTTTGAATATGCAATAAATTAAATAAAAACTTGGCATAACAAATGCTATATACCATGACTAATTCGAAAAAAAATGATGGAGTAAACTAAGAGTTCAAAGTTGACTCCAGTACTATTATTAAAAATAAATATATAAATAAATAAATTCTAGTCAAACACAAAAAAATTTTATATTATTATTTGAGGGGTTTCAAACAAAATATAAATTATTTTATCTTTTATTATGAGATAATAATTTGTTTGAGATACATAATACATTAAGGAAGAAAATGGTAAGAATTAGTAAATTTAACACCGTTTGGTATATTAAGAGCAACAACTGAAAATGACTTAATACTAAACATTCATCAAATACTAAATTATATCCATCATATATAATTCAATCAAAAGAATCACAAGTTTCTCTTTCCTACTCCACTTAATTTATAAATTTTATAGAGAGGAAAGCAACACGAGTCAAATGCATTGAATTTTGACAATTAATTTCAATCGAAATCTCCCAAAAATTTCCTATAATATTTTATTATAATTTAATAAGTACGTACATTGACAATAAATTTAAATTTGAATCCCAACCATCCACTTCAAAATAAATAAATAAATAAATAAAAGTTTGGTTCAATGAAAAAAAACAATAATCAATAAGAAAGTTGAAAATGTAGTATATCTAAGAAAGTTGAAAATGTAGAATATCCTTATAAAAAATGATAATTGTAGTTAGTTGAGAGAGTGACCATTTAATAATTTATCTTTGATTAGTTAAAAAATATTTATTATAATATAATAAATATTTTCTAACCAATAAGAGAGAGATTATTAAATAATCACTCTTCAAAGTGATTAATTAATATTTTTTCTAAAAAAAACCAACATTTACACATATTGTAATGGGATCTTTATAAAAATATGAAAAAAGAAAAAAAAATTAAATTTACCATATTTTTAAAAATATTTTTAGATTTATCAAAATTTATAATTTTTTTATAAGCATATAAGATATAATTAATTTATTATAAGTTTATTTTTTATTTACTATGAGTTTATTATATGTTTATTATAAATTTATTAATTTATATAATTTATTACGAATTTATTATAAATTTATTATAAAATAACTAAAATACCTCTCATAAAAATAAAAAAAATTATAAAATATTAGAGAGTGTAATTTCTCTATCCTAATGCTGCTAAGACAAAGAGTTTATATCATCTAATTTCTACCCTACAAACAAGTACAATGACAGATATTGAGGAAAAAATAATGTCCTACACAATAGAACCTGCCCTAATTAATAACCTTATCTTAGTCAATTATGTTGAATGAAAAAATGAAAAATCAAATTATGTTAGGGATAAGGGGCAGAATTTAATTAATTAGACAAGAGGAAAGTACTCTTTGAACCCCTTCAGAAGAATAAAAAAAAAAAAAAGAAGGTTAGGATACTCGAAAGTCGTCAGGGAAATAAAATCTATAGTCATGTGATTCAATTAAAACTTGGGGGGCCACATAGCAGATATGAGCCCAGCACTTAAGATTTCATGGGCCAGACTCTAATCAAATTCAGATTCACATGTTCATTTCACGCAACAAAATGGAAAATGTGACTGAAAAATAATACTATTTCTAGCTGTCTTTTTATTTTTTTATTTTTTATTTTTCTATTGACATTAATCCTCACCCACATAATTGACTTAAAAATGTTTACATTTTCAACTTTGAAAAGAGTCCATATGACATTATTTTTGAGTTACTAGTTACATAACATGCTTTAGATGTATATTGTTGCACTTGATTCACACACACACACACACACACATATATATATATATATATATTGGTCAAATACTTATTCATATTATACATGCATGAAATTAATTATAAAATTAATAGTAGAATTATATGAAGTGACTAGAAATATTAAAAGATTTGAAATTTGAGCGCATGCTACTCGGACTAGAAAATTAGAAAATATATTATTCTATAAATTTAAAATTAATTTTAATAATTATTATAAACCGATAAAATTATATTATGATAACTAGGGACGGACCTAGAGAAGCCGTATGGGGGATAAACAATCCTCTCTCGCTGATGTCCATGATGAATTTATTAACTTTACAGATAAAGAAAGAAAGAAGCTCGTCATGTTTACTATAGACTTATTGTATTTGCAGACAAAGAAAGAGGAAAGAAGATAAAAAAAAAAAAAAAAGAAGATGAGAGAGAGGAGAGGAGAGAGAAGATCGAGAATTAAATTTTACCCGGTAGTTAATGTATTGGGTCTAACATTGATGACAGCCGCCACTAATATACAAAATCATCAAATATCATAACCATATCAAAATCATTAAATATTATCTGGATTTACTTGGTAGTACATCACATCAACCAACTATACATTAAATCAAATAAAGCCAAAAACAATGAAATAATAATGTGAAGTTCTATAATATAAGATAATATGAAAATTACATGACAAAATAAGCTCACCGTCAAAAAATGATATGCAATAGCACCTCAATCAAAGTTCACTTCGCACACTTAATATGCAATCTAAAAAAATAAAAATAAAAAAAAAGAGAAAAAAAAGACCAGTAATAAACATCTCAACTCAATAAATAATACTTATTAGCAATTGTATAAACTTAATGTCTTAATCATTCCACCAGTAAGAATACATAATCACATAATCAACAAACTACAGAATCAACTAAGGACGAGAATTAGTCTATTAAAACCACATTAAACCTCAAACAAGAAAGTAAATCTCCAAAATTTGCTATTTCATCCTAATGTTCATCGTAAGATTCAATAAATTTAGTTTTATATCTTGGCCCAGTTTAAGCAGCGTCAACCTAATTGACAGAATGGAGCAATGAGCAAATCTCTGCCATCATGCAACTCATACGTATGATCCTATGTTATTTTAATCAAATCCAACAACCACATATAATATCTAAATCACCATATAAAACAACATATACAAATATATGGAGAGCGCATAATTCAAAGAAATAATGCATATATACACATGCAAGCGAGCATATAATTTATATAGATGCATAAGCAACAAATAAATATATTAGAAAGTATTAATCACAAAATTGATGAAAATCAAATTGGTCTCTCAAGAGTATCTATCAGCCGTCTGAATTAGTAAGATACTTGAACCAAATAATAAATGAAGAATATTAATATCAAGACAATGCAAAACATTAATCCTTTAAATCTATGCCCAAACAACTCTAAAAATTCTTTCAAATTTTCAAACGGAGTCTCACTTATAAATAGAATATTTCCCATTGAAATAGAATAAGAAACAAACAAATCCTAAAAAGCCCGCAAAGCTCACAACAATCAACCACAATCTCAATTGCCCCGAATAAACTTCTATTGACAACAAATAATCCAATAATCAGTTTTAATTAATTATAATTAAAATCATAATAATGTTATAGAATTCCTATAATATTTGGTGTTGAAGTAAACTTAGTATTTTATATTTAAAATATAATTTTTAATTTTTAGCTTAAAAAGGATGATTCTTAATTCTTCCCTACACAAACCTTAGAAAAATTTTCTTATCCTCATATCGGATAGGATTTATTTCATGAGATTTTTTTTTTGAGTTTACAAAAAGAATCGGTGGTTGTAATTTAAAATATAATTCAAGTTAGTAATATGTTTTTACTCTCAAATTTAGCTTACTATATAACGTCGGATTACAAGTTATTCAAAGATTCAAAAATAAGAAGAGAAATATTCATGCTTTTTTACCTTATTAGTACGAAAAGAATTTTTTTAAAAAAAATATATTTGACCCTTTGCATCTCTTATTTGCAATAATAAAATTAATTATTTTTACTTTTATTGAAAAAATTTATGCTCCAAATTTTTATAATCTTTAATGACAACCAACTAAAAATTTTATACCTTATTTCCTAAAAGAAGAAAATTATAGCCTGTTTTTCTTATTTCTCTTTTATAGAAGTAGCCAGTTCTTTTATTGTAGAATAATTTTATTTGAATTTATTTTCATTATTTTGAATTTATAATTAAAATTCAAATAATTGATCTTATTTCAAAAAATAAAAAAAGGTCAATTTCGCGACTTAATAGTCATCAAATAGTGCACACATCCTAATGAGTTGCAAGATGTTATATTCTCCTATTGAGTTGCAAGTTCTAATATTCTATTAATGCAATTGATGAATATTGAAAAAGAAAATTAAGACGTTTTATTATATTTCTTATTATGCTTTACATTTTTTATATTCAAATTAAAATGTATTATTTTTAATTATAAATGAAAATTTATGGTATTTTCCTTGAAAAAATTATGGCCTAATTTTCTAGCATTAAAAAACGACCATAAACATTTTCTTATCCAGTGCATCATCATAAAATATCATTACAAAACTTTAACAATATGGGTTAATAATATTAAACAAGACTAATTGAATACTTGTGGATTAGCAATTAAAATTTGCTAATTTTGTTTTTTTCTTTTCATTATGAAATTAAAAGTTAAAATTTGAATTTAAGAATCTTCATCCTTTCTTGTATTAAGAGTGAGGTGAAATTAAGATGAAACAAATTCAAACTGTAATTTAGTAATTAGTTAAATCATAGTAAACTAATTAGCTAAAAGATAATGAATTAGATGTGCAGTTAAAGATATTTTGATGATTTGAGCCTCACATATACAAAAATTAATTTCCATATAACAATGATGATAATATCCCCTAGCTTCTCTCTGCCTTAGCTACAATTATGAAAGGTAAATTATTTTGAATAAAAGAGATTCGGAAGAAAAATAATGACTAACTAGCTTCATGAACATAGTATTTATTTATAATTTTGTATAATGTTAATGTTTTTATAATTATAAGCTATATGCAATAAGCCTCAAATCTAATAAAATAAAATATATAAGTTACTAGATGTGAACATTATATTAAGTATAGAATTATTTGTTATATTATTGTATGATTTTTTTTAAATTTTAATATTCATTTTTAATACGTTTAGGTTCTTAAACAGTGTGTGGTATAAACTGAACAGATTGAGAGCAGAATAAATTTGTATCTGTATTATCTGGCCATATCCATGTATGACTAGACAAGTAAAGAAAAATAAGAAAAAGCATAAAAAATTAAAGTGTAAAGCTAGTTCTTATGTCATTTACCTTGAATCAAATAAATCTCACACACACAGAAATTAACTTTTTTATCAATCAATTGTTTTTTAGCACGCACAATATATATGTTGTAAATAGATAATTTGGTTATAAATCTCATTAATTAATAACATATGTAAATAAATTGTTGTAAATAGATAATTTGGTTATAAATCTCTTTAATTAATAACACACACTATATATGTAAATAAATTGTTGTAAATAGATAATCTATCTATATTATATATAAAAGCTGATAAATTAGGATTGCTTTTTATGCTACTATTTCATCAACCTTTTCAAAACAAATGCTATTCCACCTTTTCCTTTTATTTTGTTTTTTGTTTTTTTTTTCTTTTTTCTCAAAACCTAAATTCTAAATATTTCAGATTGGGTATCCAAATACCTATCTCTGAATGTCTGTCTGTCTCCCTATCATCTCCTTAGAGATAAAGATAACTATTACTTTAAGATCATTGTTACTTTATTTTATTTTCCTAATTAGAATTTAGATATGGTTTTTAGCCTTTTAAAACATATGTAAAGGACATAAGGGCAACAACCCTAGGAGGAATTCCACTTTCGTTTTTACAAATTTTCTTAATTCTAATTCAAGTTTTCTTTCATTAAATTATGAGCAACTAATTTTTTAATCAGTTGAAGGATTAATTAAGGTTCAACTTCCTAAGGGATTGTGAGATAATATTTTCTCTTCTCTTCTTTTAATTTTCAGTATGTATTTATTTTCTGTGCTCAATAAAATTATTATTTTATTCTTTATTCAATAAGGCCCATTATAAATTTAGTTTAACAATATACCACCAATCGAAGTACTTAAAGCCGTAATTATTCTTATTATTTTGATAATTAGTAGCAATTAGGTGTAATATAAAGAAAATACATAATCTAATTTAAATAAACCACTTGGTTGAGTTTATTGATTAGAATCAAGACCTTCTAATTTTTAAAGCTGTTAATGAATTAAATTCCAAGGATGTTCCTCAAGGGTTATTCATTACCAATGGTTAATTAACGAGTATCTCCTATTTAATTTAAAACTAAGGAAAGATTAGTTGTTGTGAGTATCTCCAACAACTAGAACTAATTTATTGGAAGTTTAAGAACTATATTTGCATTAAGGATCAATCTAGCGAATTAAATTGAAATTGTTCCTTCAATTGAAATTAATCCAATTCATATCTTTTAAATATTATTTTTGTGCTATTTTAATTTAAAATTTTGATTTTTTAGTTTTAATTCTTAATTACAAAATCACTGCCCTAGCCCAAGTGCCTAGCCCGGCTACAAAAGGATGCAAATTGGAGTGCTGAAAATTGGATTAAATTTCATTCAAAAGTATTGAGGTCAATTTGCCATAGTAAACTATGTTCGGTTCAAGTGAAAATAGTTTTGGAAATGATTTTGAGTCACCACATAAATTTATTTTTTAAGAAAAAAGAGAAAATTTGAGGAAAAACCAGTAGTTAACTCCAATATATCCCAAGGATAAAAATACTTAGCCTCGAACTAAATGATAGATTTGGAGCTATGTTTAGGATTATTTTAAGTGAAAGAAGTTTGGCCTTTGATTAAATAAGAATTTACCAAATAAATTTTATGTATGACAATTATAATATGACATGATAAATTAAACAACACATCTATATTCATACATCACAAGAGAATAAAAAAAAGTACAAAAATTAATTTAAACTTTACATTTCAAATTTAAAATAAGAAAATCTCAACTCTAGTCTTATTGATTATATATTGAGCACACATTCCTCAAAAAGATGGTTTAATTAATGATATAAAGAAAGCAAATTAAGTTCATAAAGGTGAAAGGAATTTTTATAAAAGTAGACTTGATACTTGGTTTAAAATTTCAAGGAGACATACATATCCAGTTTGAATAGGAATCAAAGTCCATACAGTTCTAACAATTGCAAGATGATTGGTTGTTTACCCTTGAAAAAGTTGATTTTCTAACCTAAACTATGTGAGCCTAGGTCTAGATTCATTTTAATGTTAAACTTATGTCTAAGGCCAAATTTTAGGTCCTAACTTTGAAAAGAGTTCCACTTAGATTGAAAAGATTTGATTCTAAAAACTAGGTTTGTATTCTAACTTAAATTGAAAAGGATTAAAAAATTAAGTTCTTATTCCAACTTAATTTTAAAAAAGGTTGATTGAAAAATTAAGTTCATATTTCAACTTAATTTCGAAAAAGGATGATTAAAAAATTAAGTTCTTATTTCAACTTAATTATGAAAAAGGTTGATTGAAAAATTAAGTTCATATTCTAACTTAATTTTGAAAAATATTGATTGAAAAATTAAGTTCATATTCCAACTTAATTTTGAAAAAGGTTAATTGAAAAATTAAGTTTATATTCCAACTTAATTTTGAAAAAATGTTGATTGAAAAATTAAGTTCTTATTCTAACATAATTTTTAAAAAAAGTTGATTAAAAATTAAGTTAATATTTGATTAAAAATTAAGTTAATCTTACAACTTAATTTTGAAAAAATATTGATTGAAAAATTTATTTATTAATTAATTTTAGATCTAATTTTCATTTTCATTTTAAAGATCAAAGGATAGTCATTAAAATTAGATCAAAATGTTCTTTCAAAGCCCAAAGGATAGACCTTGGAAAAGAATGGAAGAAAAAAAAGGAGAAAATTTTAGGGTTTTACCTTTTTTTTTTCTTGAATTCTTCATTGGTGGTGGCTTAAGGATATCACCGGATCACAATTCCATCTCGGCTAGGGCTTGTAGGTTGCTAATAAAGCAACTATGTTTGGAACGGCTTAAGAAAAGCACAAAACCAAATAGACCAACACCTAAGCTTGTTAAGAAAACAAGCTTTAGGCGGTTTTTACTAAGAAATAAAGAATCTTTTCCTTTTTTAGAAGAAGAGAGGGAGCAAAGAAGAGCCAACTAGTAAATAGGTATTTCTTGATTGAAAGGCGCAGGTGAAAATGGAGTGAAAAAATATAGAGTTTTTGACTTTTAAAATGTAAAAAAGTTGGTTTAGGATGTCGCGATAGAAAATTTAGGACATCGCGATAGAAAATTATGTCGTAGTGACAGTTTTGGCTTCTGCTTGCAATGCCTATTTAACATGAAGTGAAATGGAATGAAAAGAACATGTAGTTTCCACATAGCAAGCAGCCATAAGCTGCCATGTGGTAGCAGTCCCATCATGCTCATTCTACTGCCGCAATGGGCCTATTGCTGCGTAAAAAACTTATAGAGGCTCGTCTCCCTCATCTGATGTTTATTGTGAGTGATTCAAGTTGCGTTGTGACTGAAACAAACTAACATTTAATTTTATGATAAAAATTTTGGATTCATAGCTATCCCCCATCTTGATGGCCCCATCTTATTCAGAGTTGAAACAGTCCCGAAATGTCTGTTTGAAGCCTGTAACCATCCCCTATATAAAAGTGACCATCTTTATTTCTCATATCCATCATCGTTTGTTAAATTTGACTCTCTCTCTTTATCTTCTCTCTACTCCAAATCCTCTCAATGCAAGATGGCTTCTTCTTCAAGGTGTTCAAGACAAACTGAGTTAAACACTTTGCAGGTGGAACAAGAGCGCACACCTCAGTTATGAGCTCAATTGAGGTATAATTCTTTCTCATCTTTTAATATTTACAATGTTGCCCTAAAACTTTCAAAAAATACATTTAGGCTCCTAAAATCTGAAAAATTGCATTTTTCCCCGATTTGGTGAAATTGCTTGTGTTTCTGTGCTTGCCCCATATTTAGGATATTTGAATGATATTTAACATAGAACATTGCATTGTTGAATACCTACAAAATGACAAAAATCCCTTTTCTCACACTTTTTTGACACAAAAAGTAAAATTAGCGCACCAAATCACATTTAACTTGTATAACATGATTTTTACTTAACTTTTAGGAGAATTTGCATGAAAACTGCATGTATTTCCTTTGTACCTGTAAAATTTCCAAAATATCCTTTCTCGTCCTTTTTTGGTACTGAAAGTGTAGTTAGCATATCAAGCCTTATTTAAACATTATGCAATGAAATTTATGTTATTTTTTACCTTCTAGATGACTTGTGTATTAAGGATCAGAAGCACCCCGAGAAACCTCACTAACTTGGAATTACCAAACGAGGTGACCCACCTGATAGAGTTGACTGGGTTTCTGGACTTCTTGGGCTTGGACACATCCACTCCTAGGAATCACCCTTTATTAAAGGCGCTGGGTTGAGATATGATGGAAGAGTACCAATACATTCTACTTTCCATGTGGTGAGTTGACCGTGATGCTAGCTGATTTGACTACTATTACCAAGTTCTGATTCAGTACTTGGACAGTGGAGTATTTTGCTGATTGGCTGATCCTTTCTTATGAGGATATGTTCTCATTGATTGGGAGCCATCCCTTAAGGAACTTCACTCATGTTCCACGCACCTGGTTGCGTTCACATGTCAGCAACCTCCTTAGAGATGTATTTGGTCCGTCGCCGGAGCAGTTAGCAAGATCAGTCCTGCTCTTGATCTTTAGCTGTAGCTTCTGGCATTCATTCCATGACATCCTTCACAGCTTACATGATCTCACGATTATTGGTACTTATGACTGGGGCGAAGCTATGCTTAGCACGATGTGCCAGGAGATGGGTAAGCTTTCTCGGGGAACATGCTCTTCACTAGGTGGCACACACATTGTCTGGGAGGTATTATTTTGTAACTGCTTTTGTTCTTTTTCTTTGTTTATGCTGTAATTCACTTCCTTTTCCCTACTGTGCAGATTTAGGCTTATTAATACCTCAGCTATACTACCTCTTTACTGAGAGACCCGCTTCCCGAAACATATCCGATTGGAGTGAGATGGAACAGTGGCAATAGGGATGTAGATTCGCCTTTATTTGGCGCGCTTCGATGTCATTTCAGCCGCTTGGGTATTGATGTTGTAAATATCTCACTTGCTTCGTTGGGGTATTATTGCAGCCAATCTCTTAACATTTTGTCTTCATAGGTTACTTGGATGCCTCATCTTGTGAGGTTCCTAGAGGCACTGAAACCTCTTCTCAGAGCTGTGGCCTTATCCGGATGCCGCCTGCTTCCGCAGACCTCGCGACTTAGGGTGCATTATCTTGGAGAGCGAGTCATGTGCCAGCATTCTATAGACATGTGGGTGGTATCTGAGTTTCCACCAGTTGATATGTGGGACGAGATAAGGATCCGTGGTAGCGATGTTCTCTTTGTTGGGGTGCTTGATAAGTAGTTCACTATGCCAGACCAGGATTATGATGAATTACGCATGACTATGCTCATGCCCTGGCATATTATACCTAGTGGCACACCTTCTTCTAGAAGGTCAACTCCTAAGGTTCACACTCTGTTTGTTGGATCACACTCTGCTAGTGCTTCAGCGGCTCCTCAGACAGCTCCTGCACCAGCTGCTGCTGGTTTAGAGGGGATTCCTCATATGTACCGATTTGGATCTTCTGTTACATCTGTACCCTGTCAAGTGTTGGGTTGAGACATTATGAACCTCCTAAAGAGTAGATGGTGCATCGTCAGGATGATCATGCTGAGGTAAGTCGTTATTTCTTTAGTGTTAACTGCATGGTGTTTTCCTCTCACTAACTTTCTTTGTATGCAAGTTCCTTTTGAGTGGGCAGACCACTTTAATACCATGGCCCAATGGTACCGGCATGGCTTGAACATTACTTTGACCCGGTTGGCTACTACTGAAGACCAGATTGATGCTTTTAAAGAGGCTACACGGGCTGTGAAGACGAGGCGGAGGCGGAACCATAATCTTTGATAGCTTTTCTTTCCTACAAAACATTAACCTAGAACATGCAAAAATGCAAATGATGCATGAACAAGTTACACATTTTGTATACAGTTTATTTCTTTAAACTTGTACTAAATTAGACATTATATTTTACAAATTCTAGTGTTTTTCATTACTTTACGTATTTTACAAACTTTCATAACTATTTTTACATTCTATTTACGTTTTTGTAATTTTTCAAATTTCACCTATTATTTACAATCATAATTATTTATTTACATTGTTTTATTATTCACATTTTACAACAATTATTATTATTTTTGTGATGTTATTATTATTACCAATTACATTTTATTATTGTACAATTTTGTATTATTTTACAATTATTAATTTTATTATTTATATTTATATTTTATTTATCTTTATTATTAATTACAATTTTATAAAATAAAAATAAAAATACAAATAAAAAGAAGAAAGAAGAAAAATCAAAAGAAGGGTCAGGGAAGGTCCAGGGGCTGTCGCGACAGTAGGTGCCGCAACAGATAGAGTGTCGAGGCTGTCCAAAATAATACAAAGTCAGTTTTGAGTGTCGCAGTAGAAAATCAAGCTGTCGCGACAATTTTTTGGCTCGCTGTGGCAACGCTGGCTGCTACAGGGAGCTTGAGGCTGCTACTGCCATTGGGCCCATTCTTCTGCCCCAACTGGCCCAATACTGTACAAAAATTTTCGAAGGCCTTCTCTCCCTCGTCTGATGTCCGTTTTGACTTATTCAAGTTGCGTTGTGACTGTAACGAACTAAATTTAATTTTTTGATGAAAAATTAAGGATTCACACCTATTTAAATTTTATTTTAATTTTCTTTTAGCCTCAAAAGAATTTAAGTAAATAGTCAATTGCCTATAAATTAGATCCGATTCATCACTATTTTAATTTATTTTGTTTAATAATAAAAAGTTATTTTTGGTGTCTTCAACACTCATCAGTTAATATAGAAACCGAAGACTTTATTGAAGGAAGAGTATGTAGACATACTAATTATATTGCAATTAATTAGTTAATGTGCATAATAATATTCAGTTGGTCTCAATTTTCAGTGCCATATTGTGCTTGGATTGATTGTTTAAATTATTAAGGTAAGATATGAAGGACTTCACTTAAGTTTATATTTGATGATGAATTCTTGGTAATGGTCTACAAAGGTTAATATTTTGTGCGTAGCTAATGCAAACATTTTAAGGATTTAATGTTCATGAAAATCTAATGCAAATTGTAAAGTACTACCTAGACTCTCTATACCGAGTCCAACTCTCCATACCGAGCTGCTTAAGCAATCACCTACCAAGTCAGACTACCAGTACTAACAAAATAAGTTTCTAACATAGCCGACGTATAACACTGACACAGCTGAGTTTCTTGTTGATTACGTTAGCATTGATCTCCTCTTTCACCTCCTATAAATATGGGTTAACAGAGCCATCTAGGAATAGACCTGAAGTTCACGTGTTATCATATATATATATATATGTAGACTCTTTAAGAAAATCTTACAAGTTTCAAAATTTTTTTATTTAATTTAAAAGTGTTTCTTTTGCATATCCCAAATAACATTTGTCTTATATATTTTATTTATTTATTTGTTCTAAAAAATAATAATTTTTTTTATATAAATATTTTAATTGTTATCCCAAGATGGCAACCAAGAGGAGGAATGAATTGATTCTTTTGAAGAAGTAATGACAAATTAAAATTTAAAATCAAACAAAGCAAGAAAGAGTAGAGTAGAGAAGAATGAACACAAAGAGTTTATAGTGATTCGGATTACCTCAATCCTACGTTCACTTCCTTAGCAACTTGTTAATGTTCCACTAATCTTAAGTTTTTACAAGCTCAACTCTAACTTGGTGTTTTCACAGTCTCACACTGAACTTTTACACGGTTTGAGAAACTTCAAAACCCAAACAAGAGTTTTCTCAGGTTCACTCTATAACCTAAATGTTTCAAAGCTCACACTCAAACTTACAATAGTATTTTAATGCTCACACCCAACAATCAAAGAATATAAGTAGTTATTTTGATGCAAACAAATGAAAGTTGTTAATCTTAGCAATTGCAATCACAATCATGAAGAAAAATGAGGTTTTTTTTTGTGGTATTTATAGTCTCCAAGACTTTAACTAGCCATTTGGGATGAGAGCCAACATGTTTGATTCTTATCTCTCACTTTAATCACTTTTCGAAGCAAGTTTATGGTCAGACTGACTTTGGTCCGGTTGGCTAGGGCTCGGCACGGTCGGACTGAGCTTGGTCTGATCGTGCACTCCATTTTTCTAAAAAAAGTTATTTAACGGCTAGTACACGTGGTATCCAATAATTAAGTGGATAAGTAATGACTATAATTTTCAAATCCCGTTCCACTGGTTTGGTCGGGACGAGTTCGATCTGGTTGGTTTCATTCTGGTATGCTGAGATTTTGGGAGAATTGGCGACTGTGAACTCTCCTAGAACTTTATTGGATTTTTATCTCTGGTCCGGTCAGACTGCATCAGGTCTGGTTGTACCAAGCGTGGTATGTTGAAATTTTTAGAGTACCAATGACTATGAGCTATACTGGATGTTCTGAGGATTTAGCTCAGGCTCGGTATGGTCAGATTGCTTGGAGGTCTGGTCGTGACATATAGTCCGTTCACAATGTGGGAGTGATATTGATCTTGAACTCTATTGGATATTTTTAGCTCAAGCTCGGTCCGCTAAGCTCGTGCTCAGTTATGATAGCTGAGGCTTGGTCTGGTCGTACCATACTTCAGTTTGGTCAGCTCAATTTTGGAAAGATCGTGCTCAATATTGGTGCGGTCGGACTTTATCTTGGTATGACAAACTTCTCCAGAGTCCGATCAGTATGAATTATGGTCCAATTGGACTCTTTGAGATTTCTTTAAAAATTAAAGTTCTACAAAATATTACTTGGTACAAATATTGTACAAATATTAGTCCTATTCAATTTCATTACCTAAGATAAAAATAGAGACCAATGGTTTGACTAATAATCTCCCCCTTTTTGACTTTGACAATTAAATTGAATTGATCTAAAATAAACTTTAAAAGTGTTCTTGTTTAAAGAGTGTTTTTCCCTTTAACATATGCTCTTCCATTGACAAAAGAAAGTTGTGACAAGTAAATACTTCCCCATAGCATGTGCTATCAAATTTTTACAAATGTTTCCCCTTAACATATGCTATCAAGTCAAATAATGCAATTCAATCAATGCAATTCAATCAATAATTCAAATGTAATAAAAAACATGCAAATTCTCCCCCTTTGACAAATACAAAAAGGAATGCAAATTATCATAAACTAAACTTTTATTAAGATTCAACAATTGAAAAGTAAATATATATGTATGATCATTTACATTAAGGGCCAACAAAATATATAGAGATCATACAAAAATAAAAACAAAAAGTTTAAGGTAGTGGTTAATAAGGAGGATAGTCAAAATCATCATCATTATTTCCATTTGCATCTTCCTCTTCTTCATCCTTATCCCCTTCATCCTCTTCTAAACCTTCATCAAAGGTTCCGATTGGCTCTCTTTTATCTCCTTCTTCATTTGATGGGGGACATTTGGGAATGCCCATGAACTCTTGCATGTCCTTAAATTCTATATAAAGATGAGAGACTCTCTTGGTGAGATCATCAATGTGAAATGTTTATGAGGAAATTTTTTCTTGAATTTGATGGAGGATGTCAATGATTGAACCTTGGGTTCTAGAGGTTTGAGGTCTTAGACATTCCACTGGGAATGACTCTTGACTCTCATCAATAATTCTTAGCCTTTTTCTTTGTTGAGTTTTAATACCTTGAGCCCCAAAAGCATAATGGTATATTCCATCTTCTTCAATTATTTCAAGTATTTGATGTTGATAGGAGTTTTGGTCGGATCAAAAGGATTGGAGAGAGTGTATAAATTGGTAGGAGTAAGAGCACCCACATATTTGGTTATTTGGGTGATGGAGGATGTGATCATATGTGTCCCTGTTGATTTGTTTCAGAGGATGAAATTGGTCAATGAGGAACTTACCAGTTTGGATTTTTACCTTTTTCTCCAAGCATAGAGAAATAGAAGATATTTGTGAGTCACTTTTTCATTGCTTTCCCCTCTTGCATTGATGGTATAGGTGATGATTCTATGGAGGATCCAAAGAGGTAAGTTCTAAGGTGTTTAGCATTAGATTGCCTATGGAAATCAATTTCTAAGGAGATGTCTTTTTAAAAGTCAAGTAAGATGGCATTGGAAACGGAAGGGTCGAATAGATGAAAAATACCTTCCTTGTTGAAACCCCAAATAGAAGAAAATTCTTGGAGAGAAAGTTGGTAGGATACATTAAAAAGTTTAAATGTGATACTATAGGGTCCTAGAGGTTCCGAGTCTCTTTTCTCAACAACTAAAAGTAGTGAAAAATTCTTTGGTTAGAGATTTCCAACCTAGATTATCTTTTTCTAAAAGAAATTAAAATTTCCCACCCACTATATGCTAAGGCTTTATTTATATAGGATCCAATGCCTAGGGATTCTAGAGTAGAAGAAGAAGGGACTTTGTTTGATTAACATTTTTTGTTTTGAATAGTTGCATACCTTTATTTTTCTTCTTCACTTAAGTGCCTAGGTTTGTGAGTTCCTGTCTTAGACTCTTCTATAGGGGTGAAAGAAGTAGCAATTCGCTTGCCCTTCTCATATCTTAATGCTTTCTTCTTGGAGACTTTGGAAGTTGATGAGATGAATGAGAAATCTTAAGAGAGTTGATGTCCTAAGTCTTTATAAGTGAAAGCAAATGTTAAAGATCTAAAGTTTGAGTATAAGTGGGTTTATATAGAGTTTGAGGTCAAAATAGTTATTTTATGGCTGTTATGAATAAAATATGCAAGTTTTAAAGTTGTCCAACGGCTAGAACTTTTGAAAAATTATGAGTCTTCCCGGTCAGACTCCTTTTAGTATGGTCGGACCGAAGCAAAATTTGATAGTCCTAGCATGCACAAATGAGTATGGATGGACCGAACTGACTGCATGTCAAAAATTTTGAAAGAGCTCGGTTGGACCGGGTCTTAGCATGCTAGGTTAAGCGGGATGAGCTGTGGTATGGTCGGACCAATATTAGTCTGATCGTACTGAGACATAGTTTGGATGGACTAAAAGACATTTTTCAAAAAGAAGAAAGAATTGTAGATCTCAATTTGTGACCTTTAATGTATGATCAAAATAGATGTAAATGAGAAATTAGGTCATGTTAAAATATATATTTTTGTAAGTAATTCTAATTCCATCATTAATATACACATTCAAACAAATTAAGAAAATTTTCAATTTAAAGTGCTTCTATCTATCATCCTATGTGTTGTTTTATAAAATTTAATCTCTCTTCTTTCAAGGGTTTTGTAAAGATATCAGCAAGTTGATTTTGAGCGTTTATAAATTCTAGAACTACATTTTGATTTTGAACATTATCTCTTAAGAAATGATGCATAATATATATATATATATATTTTAACCTAGAATGTTGGATTGAATTTTTTGATAGATTAATGGCACTTGTATTGTCATATTTAATGGGAATGTGATCAAAATTTTTACCATAATCTAGCAATTGTTGCTTTATTCATAAAACTTGTGTACAACAAAAATATGCAACAACATATTTGGCCTTCGTGGTAGAAAGGGCAACTGACACTTGTTTCTTACTAAACTAAGAAAATAGATAATCACTAAGAAAATGGAATGCACCGGTCGTGCTTTTCCTATCCAATAGGATATCGAAAAAATCCACATCTGAAAAACCTAAAAAGTCAAATGATGTATTTCTAGGATGCCAAAGTCCTAAATACAATGTTTCACTCAAATATTTTAAAATCTTTTGGTGACATTCAAATGTGATTCTTTAGGGTATGATTGAAATCTAACACACAAACAAACACTATACATTATATTGGGTTTAGAAGCAGTTACAAAAAGAAGTGATCCGATAATATCTCGATATTTCTTCTCATCAACTTTCTTACCATTTTCATCTTTGTCTAATTTCAAGGATGTATTCATTAGAGTCTTGCTTGCCTTGCAACCATCTATGCCAAACTTCTTGAGAAGTTCATTTGTATATTTTGATTGATTGATGAAGATACCATCCTTGCATTTCTTAACTTGTAGATCAAGAAAGAATTTAAATTTACCCATCATGCTCATTTCAAATTTTCTAGTCAAACAAGAAACAAACTCTTGGCACAAAGACTCACTAGTAGCACCAAATATAATGTCATCAATATAGATTTGTACAATTAAAATGTTATGTAATTTCTTTTTAACAAAAAGTGTAGTGTCAACTTTGCCTTTTGTAAAACTATTTTTCATTAAGTAAGCACTAAGTCTATCATACCAAGTTCTTGGAGCTTGTTTAAATCCATATAGTGCTTTAGCTAATTTAAAGACATGATTTGAAAGTTTATAATCTTCAAAACCAGGGGATTGTTCAACATATACTTCTTCATTAATAAAAGCATTCAAAAAAAACTTTTGACATCCATTTGAAAAGGTTTAAAATTCATATGACATGCAAATGCAAGCAAAATTCTAGTTGCTTTTAATCTTGCTACGGGGTAAATGTCTTATCATAATCAATGTCTTCCTCTTGATTATAGCCTTTGGCTACCAATCTATCTTTGTTTCTAGTAATGAGACCATCTTCATTAAGCTTATTCCTATATACCCATTTGTAACCAATAATTGGATGATACTTGGGTCTAAGAACAAGCTTCCACACTTTGTTTCTCTCAAATTGGTTGAGTCCATCTTGCATGGAAATCACCCAACATTCATTACTAAAAGCCTCCTTAATAGTCTTTGGCTCAATTTGACAAACAAAAGCAATATTAGAATTTAAATATTTAAAATTTGATCTAGTAGTTACTCCCTTTAAAGTATCACAATGATGAGTTCTCTTAGATGATCCTTTTAATAATTCCAATCTTTGGGTAGTTCTTGAGTTTCATCTGTCTTAGATTCTTCTTGTTCTACAATTTGTTCAAGCTCATCATTGTTTTGCTTTGGAACATCTTTTTTCTCAAGTTCTTTGAATGTACCTACAAGATCATCAAGAGTACTACCTTTTTCATGATCAAGCATGGATGATTCATCAAAGATAACATGCATTGATTCTTCAGCTACTAGAGTTCTCCTATTAAATACTCTGTATGTTTTACTAAAAGATAAGTATTCTAAGAATACACCTTTATCCAATTTGGATGAGAATTTTCCAAAGTTGTTCTTGGTATTAATATGAAGCATTTACATCCAAATACTCTAAGGTAAGATATTTTGGATTTTCTTTCATTCCATAGCTCATAAGAAGTTTTATTTATTAAAAGTCTTTTGAATACACGATTTTAAATATAATATGCAGTATTAATGGCTTTCAGCCAAAAGTAAGAAGGTAAATTATACTCATTAAGCTTTGTTCTAGTCATTTCTACTAATGTTCTATTTTTTCTTTCAACCACACTATTTTATTGTGGTGTTCTAGGAGCTAAAAAATTATGTGAAATTTCAAGTTCATTGCAAAAATTTTCAAAGTTATCATTTTCAAATTCTTTGCCTTGATCACTTCTAATAGATGTGATCACATATCCTTTTTCATTTTAAACTCTTTTTGTAAAAATTTTAAAATGATTAAAAGCTTCATTCTTTTGAGCTAAGAAATTAACCTATATAAACTTTGAGTAATCATCAACAAGTACAAATACATAAAACTTTTCTCTTAGACTAGCAACTCTATTAGGACCAAACAAATATAAATGAATTAGTTCTAAGGGTCTAAATGTACTTGCAATATTCTTTCCTCTGAAGGAAATCTTATGTTGTTTTCCAAATTGACAAGACTCACAAATTTTATCTTTATTAAATTTCATCTTAGGAAGGCCATATAGAAGTTCTTTTTTGCTTAGACATTGCAATTGGTCCATATTAGCTTGTCCTAATCTTTTATGCTAAAGCTAAGCATCATTACTAATAGTCACTCAACATTCAAAAGCATTATTAGAGTGTAGGTCAATTTTATATGTATTACTAATTCTACTTCCACTGAATGTAAGTTCACCACTAAAATAAGTAATTTTGCATGCTTTAGAATTAAAATTGACATTATATCCTTTGTCACACAATTTACTAATACTAAGCATATTATGTTTCAATCCATCAACTAGCTACACATCATCAATTAAATTTTTACCAAGCATACCAATAAAACCAATGCCTATAATTTTTGCCTTTACTATTATTCCAAATATCACATTAGCTCCTTGCTTGTAAGTAAGAGTTGTGAAAAGTTTTACACTACCAGTCATGTGCTTTGAAAATCCACTATCTAAAAGCCAAACACTTGCATTGATAGTAGACTTTAGGCAAAAAGACAAGACAATAAGGTTTATTTTATTTAGGTACCTAAATAAACTTAGGTCATTGGGGGATTAGTAGTAAAAGGATCCTCTAATTTGAAATGAGCCTTTCTAATGTAACAAAATATACTCTCATGGCCAAATTTCATGCAATATTGGCATTGATATAGAATTTTATGCTTTTGCATTCTTTTTCTATTAAACCTTGAAGAATTAAATTGACAATCACAAGTGTGTGTGGGATATGATTGTTTATGGTGGTTGTGTTCATGCCTTGTGTATATGTAAGCATAATTTACTCTTAGAACCTTAGTTCTAGAGCCTAGTGAGCCTAGTGTTTTCTTTTTAGGATTTTTAGGCTTAGTGTGTGCATGTGTATTCTTTACAATTTCAAAACACTGGGGGTTTGAGATGTAGACGCTTTAACAAATGTTGGTGCATTGGATGAAGTAGTAGAAGAGCCATTGAACCCTAAGCCATATTTGGAGGAAGGTGACCTTTGGACACTAATCAATGTATCCAAGGCTTCCTTACCTTTGTGAAACTTTGAAATAGAAATCTTTAGTTAATTTATTTCTTCTTTCAAAGTGTTATTTTCCTTGATTATCTTTTCTAAGCTATGTGAATTTCTAAACATTTCATCAATGTATTTCAACAATTGTTCTTTTGAGGTCTTTAATTCTAAAGTAGAACTTTTTAAAGAAATAAAATTATTTTCTAGCTTAGAGTATTTTTTCTTTATAGGACTTCATCTTAGAAAACTATTTTTGGACTCTTAGGTTTATGTACTCAACTAGATCACTATCATATAAAGCATCATCAACATAATCACTATATGCATTCAAGTTCAAGGATTGAGTACCTACCTCATTAGTGTGATTGTCATCATCTCCAGTAGCCATGAGACAAAGATTTATAATTCCTTGCTCTTCTTTCTCTTTTTCTTCACTTCAAGAGTCATTATCCCATATGGCTTTGAGAGATTTCTTCTTCTCCTTGTCCCATTTTTTTGTTCTTGATTTTGAAGCAATCCATTTTGATGTGACCCGGCTTGCCACATTGATAAAATTTTACTTCATTTTTCTTCTTCTTATCTTTGAAAGAGAATTTGGAGGGATTACCTTTTGCTTGCAATCTCCTCTTTCTTTTCCATTCACTTACTCTTCTAGATAGCATGGCCATTTCTTCATCATCATCACTATCTTCTTTACTTGAGCTCTCAACTTCTTTGGAGACTTTGAGAGCTATTGATTTCCTCTTGTCTTTCCTATCTTCTTTTTTAGTATGCAATTCAAAAGTGAGCAGTTTTCGAATAAGCTTTCCTATATGTTCAGACAACTATTTTTCTGGTCATACAAAACCGTTGTCTGATAAGATGATTCAGACAACGGTTTTTTCGAAAGTGTTGTATAATTCAGCGTTTCAGACAACGGTTAAAAAAAACCGTTGTCTGAATCAAGCATACAGACAACGGTTTTTAGGAAC
This sequence comes from Garcia nutans, assembly GCA_947685225.1. Lineage (NCBI taxonomy): Eukaryota > Viridiplantae > Streptophyta > Magnoliopsida > Malpighiales > Euphorbiaceae > Garcia > Garcia nutans. The sequence continues at coordinate 3,391,115 of CANTUV010000024.1, read as the reverse complement.
CGTTGTGTAATATATGTTCAGAAAAGTGTTTTTTTGGTAAAAAAAAAAATCGTTGTCTGATAAGATGTTGTCAGACATTAGTAAAAAAATCGTTGTCAGACATTAGCATATATTAGTATATATACAAGTATATATTAGTATATACAAGTATATATATTAGTATATATACAAGTATACATTAGTATATACAAGTATGTATATTAGTATATACAAGCATATACAAGTATATACATTAGTATATATACAAGTATATACAAGTATATATTAGTATATACAAGTATATACATTAGTATATATTAGTGTATACAAGTATATATAAGTATATATTAGTATATACAAGTATACACATTAGTATATATTAGTATATATACAAGTATATATATTAGTATATACAAGTATATATTAGTATATATACAAGTATATACAAGTATATATATTAGTATATATTAGTATATATACAAGTATATACATTAGTATATATTAGTATATATAAGATGTTGTCAGACATTAGTAAAAAAATCATTGTCAGACATTAGTAAATATATTAGTATATATACAAGTATATATTAGTATATACAAGTATATATATTAGTATATATTGGTATATATAAGTATATACAAGTATATACATTAGTATATATACAAGTATATATTAGTATATACAAGTATATATATTAGTATATACAAGTATATATGAGTATATATTAGTATATAAAAGTATATATTAGTATATATACAAGTATATACAAGTATATACATTAGTATATATACAAGTATATATTAGTATATATACAAGTATATATTAGTATATACAAGTATATATTAGTATATACAAGTATATATATAAGTATATACAAGTATATATTAGTATATACAAGTATATATTAGTATATATACAAGTATATACATTAGTATATACAAGTATATACAAGTATATACATTAGTATATGTACAAGTATATAAAAGTATATATTAGTATATATAAGTATATACATTAGTATATATTAGTATATATAAGATGTTGTCAGACATTAGTAAAAAAATCGTTGTCAGACATTAGTAAATATTAGTATATATACAAGTATATATTAGTATATACAAGTATATATATTAGTATATATTAGTATATATAAGTATATACAAGTATATACATTACTATATATACAAGTATATATTAGTATATACAAGTATATACATTAGTATATATTAGTATATACAAGTATATATTAGTATATACAAGTATATACATTAGTATATATACAAGTATATATTAGTATATACAAGTATATATACAAGTATATACATTAGTATATACAAGTATATATTAGTATATACAAGTATATACATTAGTATATATTAGTATATATAAGATGTTGTCAGACATTAGTAAAAAAATCGTTGTCAGACATTAGAAAATATTAGTATATATATAAGTATATATTAGTATAAACAAGTATATATATTAGTATATATAAGTATATACAAGTATATACATTAGTATATATACAAGTATATATTAGTATATACAAGTATATACATTAGTATATATTAGTATATATTAGTATATACAAGTATATACATTAGTATATATTAGTATATATACAAGTATATATTAGTATATATAAGTATCTATATTAGTATATAAAAGTATATATTAGTATATATACAAGTATATACATTAGTATATATACAAGTATATACAAGTATATATTAGTATATACAAGTATATACATTTTTATATATTAGTATATACAAGTATATACATTAGTATATATACAAGTATACATTAGTATATACAAGTATATACATTAGTATATACAAGTATATACAAGTATATATTAGTATATACAATTATATATTAGTATATACAAGTATATATTAGTATATATACAAGTATATACAAGTATATATTAGTATATACAAGTATATACATTAGTATATATTAGTATATATACAAGTATATATTAGTATATAAGAGTATATACATTAGTATATATTAGTATATATAAGTATATATTTAGTATATATAAGTATATATTAGTATATATAAGTATATATATTAGTATATATTAGTATATATAAGTATATATAAGTATATATTTAGTATATATTAGTATATATAAGTATATATATTAGTATATATACAAGTATATTTAGTATATATTAGTATATATTAGTATATATAAGTATATATATTAGTATATATTAGTATATATTAGTATATATAAGTATATATTTAGTATATATTAGTATATATAAGTATATATATTAGTATATATACAAGTATATTTAGTATATACAAGTATATATATTAGTATATATTAGTATATATATAAGTATATACAAGTATATATAAGTATATATTAGTATATATACAAGTATATATTAGTATATATACAAGTATATTTAGTATATATAAGTATATATATTAGTATATATTAGTATATATACAAGTATATATAAGTATATATTTAGTATATATTAGTATATATAAGTATATATATTAGTATATATTAGTATATATTAGTATATATAAGTATATATTTAGTATATATTAGTATATATATTAGTATATATTAGTATATATACAAGTATATTTAGTATATACAAGTATATATATTAGTATATACAAGTATATATTAGTTTATACAAGAATATACATTAAGTATATATTTAGTTTATATTAGTATATATAAGTATATATTAGTATATATACTAATATATACTTATATAATATATAAGTATATATAAGTATATATAAGTATATATACTTATATACTTATTTATATGTCTTATTATTATTATTATTATTATTTATTATTATATGTTTTTAATATATTCTTTTATATTCTGCTTAATATTGTCATATTGCATAATTAAGGAGTCTTTAACACTTGAGGCCGGAAACGGTTCTGTGATACTTATATATAAGTATATATAAGTATATATTAGTATATATACTAATATATACAAGTATATATATTAGTATATAAGTATATATATTAGTATATTTATATAAGTATATATTAGTATATATAAGTATATACAAGTATATATATTAGTATATATACAAGTACATTTAGTATATACAAGTATATATATTAGTATATACAAGTATATATTAGTTTATACAAGAATATACATTAGTATATATTAGTATATATACAAGTTTATATATTAGTATATATAAGTATATACATTAGTATATACAAGTATATATAAATATATACATTAATATATACAAGTATATACATTAGTATTTATAAGTCATCTATATATGTGAATTTATAAAGTTAATTTAACAAAATTCTGAAAAATTCATTTTGTTTCAAAAGAGGGATGTCAAAACTTCAAAAATTTTTAACACTTAAATTCCCCCCTTTTTTTCCAAAAAAAAATTTCATTTGCCCCCATTTTGCAAAAAAAACACGGCCGTTTTAACTTGCTTATGTACTGATTTGGGGATTTTTCGTTTATACTTGCAGGGTTGGCTTGTCTCTGGTTCACCGCAATCAACGCTTTGTGGGGTTGGAAATGGATGTGGGTGTAGGCAAGGGTCTAGCCGTGGAAGCCCAAATGGATCATCCAGAGTCTCCTCACCGCCGGCCACATGGGATTTGCTTTATGCTGCTGCAGGTGAAGTAGCAAGAATGAGAATGAACGAAGAAGGCTATGGCTTCAATAGTCATAACAGAGGCATCTTAGGTCCACCTCGAAATCCATCTCCAGTCTCTTTTCCGTTGAAAAACTCAAATCAGGATATTGGTCTTTATCCGGAGCAGTCACTTTCTTACCAGATCTGGGTATTCTTTTTAGTCTTGGCTTTTACATTAATTGTTTTTGCTTTTTACAAATATGGGTATTCTTTTTAGTCTTGGCCAGATTCGTACAGGCCTTGAACTTGAACTTGGAAGAAATGGGTAGTCAGCCACAGTTGAAAGTTGCGAGATTAAGTTAGCCCCTCTTCTCATACCCTTAGGTTTCATTTAATACTTTTTTTTTGCTCTTTCTCTAATTCCTTGTCTTTTTTTTTAAAGATTTCGCTTGCCTATAGATTAAGTTAACCCTGAGAAAATTAAAATTTTGAACTCGAATTCTATGTTTAATTCTATTTTTTTAGTTTTTGACACTGAATTTTATTGATGGAGTTGCGTAATGTTGGGTTTTGTTGAATCTGATTGCTTGTATATATATATATATGTATGTATTTTGAGATCTATCAGAGATGATTCAAGCAGGAAGATTGAGGATAAAACAGTAAATGAAGAGTATGGATTGGTTTTTGGAGAGTCTTAACTAGTGGATCTTAAAAAGTTTTCTTCAAGTTAGTTGGAATTTGAAGTGAATAAGAGGAGGAGAGACAATGCTTACAAGGAAGTGTTACAGAGTTATCATCAGTTGCAGGGTAGAACTGAGAGATTGGAGGAGGCCAAGAGGATAATTTTGAGGTATTCATGTTTGTTTTCTCTTCTTTCCAGCAGACTTTTATTTGTTTGGGTGAACAGAACATGGTAGATAGATATACTGCATTTTATCTCAAATTATTATCTTGCACATAATCTAGTGTTACATGGTAAAGAGGAGAGATTAAGAAGGGATATAAAATCATAAACCCATTGCCTTAAATATTTGAAGGTTTTGGTTAGAGACTGGTATCGCATTCACAGGTATGTTGCCTCGCTCTCGAGTAAGTAGGTTTCCCAATCTCAACAAAGATAGATTATAGCATGCATCTATTGAATCTCGTTTTTCATTAGAGTTGGACAAAGGTCAATCAAAATTGTTCTGGTTTACAAATTTATATGTACATGAAGCACTGCAACTTAGGTATTGTACTCTATGTCTTGGTCCTCAGAGGCAAGCTTGTTTTAAACCCAGAATTAATTCTGCAGAAGAAGGTAAATATTAAGACTGAAACATCGATATGTTTCAAATTGTGTTACATCCAGTTACTCCATCAGTAATTGGACTTAGGAATTATAGAAATATGTGGTATATGACAAGTATTTGTTGGCTGTACTAGTGCAGTTGGATGACATTTTACATAAAGGCTTCCTTGAATCTGAATACTTGTCTAACTGAAATATTTTGATCATATGCTTTTGCTGTATATATCTGAAAATTCATTTAATGGTTTTTGTAAATTGATGTGATGATTTTGAAGTTACACACCTGGAGAATGGATTGGGAAGGCTGGTGGCATGAAGTTGACTGACTATAATGTGCCAAAAACAACCACACTCTTACTAATTGGTTCTAAGGGATCTGGAAAAAGCAGTCTAGTTAATAGAATATCAAAGGTTTTTGAAGATGACAAGTTTGCACCTGAAAGAGCACAAGTGTCATGTATGTGTTGCTTCATTTCTTTCTTATTATTTGTTAACTTGAAAGTAAGATTTGATTTTGATGACCACAATCTTCATTTTCACTTCAGCCACTGCTTTCATGTTACATCATTTCTGTTTGGCATACATAGTCCTGTTTTTAGTGCAGATAATTCTTCTACTGGAGAAGGGACCTATTTTCTTCAGGAACCAAAATTTGATTCATTTTTCAGTGGCTACGCAGAGGCAACTTGGAGTATAGTGATGCCGACATCAACGAGATTAGGATTGACTTCGCCAAATATTTCATGAAGCGTCATTCAAGTTGAAGTTAATAGTATAATTCAGTGATATATGTATAGTGTTTATTTTTTTTTAGTTTGTTAATATGTTGAATGGTTGAATTTGTGGAGGTTTTTTTATTTCCAAATTTGCAATCCTTCATTGTAAAGTGTTGTCTTATATGTATAATGTACAGTTTAACAGACAATGGTGGTGAAATGAAAATGAACATTGAAACTATTGTCTAATATTCAGTGTGCCACAGTAATTAACCGTTGTATTTAGCGTCATTCTACAACGGTTTTAGATTAATTAACCGTTGTATTTAGTGTCTTTCTATAACGGTTTTTGTCTTCATTAGACAACGGTAAAAAAATGTTGTCTAAACCTTCATCAGACAACGGTTAAAAACCGTTGTCTGATAAAACTAAAAACCGTTGTGGAAACCATCTTCAGACAACGGTTAAAAACCGTTGTCTGAAATGCTATCAGACATCGCCTCAATAGACAACGGTTTTTGTCTTCATCAGACAACGGTCAAAAAGCGTTGTCTAAACCTTCATCAGACAACGGTTAAAAACCGTTGTCTGAAAATTTAGAAACCGTTGTCTGACAATTTAGAAACCATTGTGGAAACCATCAGACAACGGTTTTTAACCGTTGTCTGAAAAATTAGAAACCGTTGTCTGAACCATCATCAGACAACGGCCAAAAACCGTTGTTTGATAAAATTAAAAACCGTTGTGCAAACCTACATCAGACAATGGTTTTAAAACCGTTGTCTGAAATGCTATCAGACATCGCTTCAATAGACAACGGTTTTTGTCTTCATCAGACAACGGCCAGAAAGCGTTGTCTGATTCAATTTTCCTTGTAGTGATGTGTTTATGAGCCATTTTGAGTTGGCTAAAAGCATTATGATGAATGTTTGTGAAAAATGTATGAAAATATGTGAAATAAATGAGAAATAATGGAAAAAAAATTAAAATTGGTATATTTGCCAAAGATTGAGAAGAATGTGAAATGGTTTAAGTAATGTGTGTAACCTTATGTAATGTCAAATTTCAGAGTATTGGGTTTGGTGTGATACGGTATACCGAATATTTGCCTTCTGGCCAGACGCTAGGCGTCATTATTATTGGCTTCGGGCCAGATGCTGAGCATCATTATTATCGCCTATGGGCCAAATACTTGAAGTTAATATATTTGCCTTTGGGCTAGACACTAGATGTCAAATGTGAGTCTAAAATAATCTTTGGAATTTTAATATTATATAGGGTCATTTAGGCCTAATGCGTGTGTATGAAAAATGTGTTAGTTTGAAAATGTTAATTGAGTGACTTGCATTATAGAAATGCATATCAAGTTTACATTTTGGAAGAAATGTATTTTTCATTATTCATGTGATTTTCTTTATTTAAAATTATGTACCACTAGGTAATTTTGCCTGCGCGATTTATGTATTGCGCGGGTGACAAAGTTACTGCAGAGAGCCCTGCTGGACCAGAGCAAGTATAGAGCATTCCTGGTTTTTGGAGTTTTGAGTTGGCCACCACAAACTAGGACCGTACAAACATGTAATATGTTCATTTTGACAACTTAACGTTTAAATATGTACGTTATATTGTAAATATGTAAATGATGTAATTTAGAAAACTTAAGGTTATATTTTTATAAATAATGGTTATGTATATGTATATATGTATGTTTAAGTGTTATGGAAAAATTGATGGAGTTCTGGAAGTATGAGATGTTGAAATTATTTTCGGAGTGTATTTTTTGCAGCTTATGAAATGTTAAAATTTTTGGGATATCCAAATTACAGACAAAACTCTGGCTAATTTATTTCAGAGATTTTTCTTTAAATTATATATTTTTAGAATATAAATTACTAAATATTTTTATTTAATTATTAATGTACATTTTAAGTTATAGAAATTTTAGTAAGATTGAGCTGTGACATACTAGTACTGTATATGCGTATTTTATATATACCGAGTGTTTGTATTAAACGTATATAGGGTATTAAGGTGTTACATTTATTTTGGTATCAGAGCCTAGGCTTAAGGTTGTTGACCTAGGTAGTTTTTTAGAGAAATAAAATGAGATTTTAAATGTGATTTAAAATGTCATATATGCTTTTGCACTGGTATTTGAACTGGTCTTTGATGTGGCAATTCTTTCTGTATTTACAGATATTTGCAGACATGGCATTTCGGACGCATCAGTCTAGAGAGGAAAGTGCAGAGAGTGTTGCTCCTGGGGGAGGGTGTTGTAGGAGCTAGTGCTGAGATTGCTGGGGAGGCATCTGTGCCAGTTAGACCAGCAATTGAGGAGGTTTCGCCAGTATGAGTGCGACATATGGTGGAACTATTATGATAAGCTCTGGTACAGCAGCTGCTGACTAAAAAATATAATAAGTTAAGGAAGTATAAAGCTATAAATATCTTTAGTACTACTGATCCAGGTGTAGTAAAGCAGTGGCTGGATAGAATACAGAGTGTTTATTCAATTACAGGCCAGTGCGAAAGAGAAGTTTGGTTATGCTAAGTCTCTTTTGCAGGGAAATGCTTATGAGTGGTGGAAGATAGTTCCCCGTGGAATGGCTGATCCTCCAGTGCTAACATATGATGCTTTCCTGCTGACAGGTGCTGGAGATTTGATGAGGGTTTGAGGTCATCCATCATGTGCTTAGTGGCAACATCACGGTATGAAGATTTCTCCAAATTGGTTGTAGCTGTCAGAAGTATAAAAAAGACATAGGAACTTGCAGTAACTACCAGAGCAGAGGGTAGAGACAGGAAACCACAAACTGAGGCAGGGTCTTCATCATAAAAGAGAGGTAGAAGAGATCCTTCAGAGAGGTCTAGTAGAAGCCAGGGATAGCCTGGTAGGGGGTTTCAGTAGCAGAGATAGAGACAGGGTCCTGCACCCTCTGTAGCTAGTGCTCCTACTCCAGTTACTTAGGGATCTACTCATCTAGTTTATGCTCAGTGTGGTAAGGCACATGGTGGAGTCTGTTAGAGATCTGGTGGGTCAGCAGTTTTTTAGATGTGGATCACCAGATCATTTTATCAAAAATTATCCAGAGCCACCAGAGGTTGGACAGACAGAAATAGTAGTATCTAGGCCTAGTATCAGAGGGTTTCGAGGTGGCAGAGGTAGTGGTAGAGGTGGCAGATTTGGATCTAGTCAGAGAGGGTGATCCGCGACAGGGACTAGTAGACCAGACCAGCTAGGATCATCACAAAGACCATATGTGTTACAGAGTAAGGCAGATACTTTGAATGTTGTAGCCGATACATTTCTTTTATTTGACACTTCTGTGTATGCATTGATTGATGCTTGAATCCTGAATTGATACATTCATGCATCAATCCATCCATCTTGCATGTGAGTGATATGCATTTAGAGTCCTTAGGGTTTGATGTACTAGTTACTAACACTTTAGGGCACAATATGGTGATTAGTAGAGTGTACCGGGATAGTCTGGTGGTAGTGCAAGATGTGGAGATTCTTAGTGACCTAATTGAGATGCCCTTTAGGGATTATGATCTCATTTTGGGTATAGATTGGTTATCCAGACACGGAACTATTATAGACTGTCAACATAAATGTGTTACCTTAAGAACACGTGATGGTAGAGATGTAGTGGCATCTAATGAGCGGAGACACCTTGCATCCATGTTTGTCTCAACTATATCAGCTAGGAGGATAATTCAGAAGGGATGCGAGGCTTATTTGGCTCATGTGGTAGATACCAGAGTGGTGAGATCTCAGCTTGACAGTATACCTATAGTTACAAAATTCCAGATGTGCTCCTAAATGATTTTCCAAGGCTACCACCAGAGAGAGAGAGAGGTGAGTTTGGTATCTATTTGATGCCTGGTACCACTCCCATCTCCATCACCCCTTATCGGATGGCACCTGCAGAATTAAAAGAGTTGAAAATGCAGTTGCAGAAGTTGCTTGATAAAGGGTTAATCCGCCCTAGTGTATCACCATGGGGAGCACCTGTTCTGTTTGTAAGGAAGAAGGATGGCACTTTGAGGTTATGCATTGACTATAGGTAGCTGAATAAAGTTACCATCAAGAACAATTACCCATTGTCTTGTATCGATGATTTGTTTGATCAGTTGAAGGGGGCAGCCGTATTCTCTAAGATTGACTTGCGATCAAGGTATCATCAATTAAGGGTTAAAGATGCATATATACCCAAGATGGCTTTTTGCACGAGGTATGGGCATTATGAGTTTTTAGTGATACCTTTTGGATTGACTAATGCACCAGTCGCATTCATGGATTTAATGAATTGGGTGTTTCGACCATACTTGGATCAGTTTGTGGTAGTATTCATTGATGATATTTTGGTATACTCTTGCAATAAAGAAGAGCATAATAGGCATCTGTGAATTGTATTGTAGACATTGAGGGAGAAACAATTGTATGCCAAGTTGTCTAAATGTGAGTTTTGGTTAGATCAAGTGACTTTTTCTCAGACATGTTGTTTCAGCAGAGGGTATTAGAGTTGATCTGAGTAAAGTTGAGGCAATTTTGAATTGGAGTCTACCGAAGAATGTGACCGAGATTAGAAGTTTTCTAGGATTGGCCAGTTATTATCATCGGTTTGTGAAGGGATTATCAATGATAGCTTCACCACTCACCAGATTACCCTGAAAAAATGTGAAATTTATGTGGACGGATCGATGTCAGGCAAGCTTTAAGCAGTTGAGAGATATATTGACTCAAGATCTAGTTCTTACTCTACCTGTAGAAGACAAACCATATGTGATATATAGTGATGCATCACATAATGATTTAGGTTGTGTTTTGATGCAAGAGGGTAGTGTGATTGCATATGCTTCCAGACAGTTAAAGCCTCACGAGTTGAATTATTTGACTCATGATTTGGAGTTGGCAGCCATTATTTTTGCATTGAAGATCTGTCGACAGCATTTGTATGGGGAGAAATATTTCATCTACACTGATCATAAGAGTTTAAAATATTTGGGTGTCCAGAAAGAGTTGAATTTGAGACAAAGGTGATGGCTGGAGTTAATTAGGGATTATGATTGTCTGATAGATTATCACCCTGGTAAGGCTAATGTTGTTGTAGATGCCTTGAGTTAAAAGTCATTGGCAGGATTAATTGCCAATACTCTCATATTTCTTGTTGAGTTGAGAACTCTGCATGCTATATTTGAGCTTTGTGATGATGGTGCTCTTATGGCCCAGTTGCAAGTGAGGCCATTGCTACTTGATCATATCATAGGCTCACAGAGGATAGATGTGAAATTCCAGAAGATTGTAGAGGACTGCAAAAAAGGGGAGAGTAAAGATTTTCATGTGAGAGATGATGACATCTTATGATATAAAAACAAATTGTGTGTTCCTGATGATATAGATTTGAAAAAGAAGATTTTAGAGGAAGCACATCACTCTTCATATGATATGCACCTTGGAAGTACCAAGATGTATCAAAATTTGAGGCAACATTATTAGTGGTCTGGAATAAAGAGAGACATAGCAGAGTTTGTGTCGAGATGTCTTACATGTCAAAGAGTGAAGGCTAATCACCAAGTTTCGTCAGAGTTGTTGTAGCCTTTATTAGTACCTGAATGGAAGTGGGAGCGTGTGACCATGAATTTGTGTCAGGGCTTCCTTTGACCCAAAAGAAACATGATGCAATTTGGGTGATTGTTGATAAGATGACCAAATTAGCACATTTTCTTCCAGTGAGGGTTGACTACTCTGTTGATAGGTAGGCTGAGCTTTATATCAGTGAGATAGTGAGACTACATAGAGTCCCGATTTCATTAGTGTCAGATTGAGATTCTAGGTTCACATCTAGATTTTGGAAGACTTCGGTTGCATTTCAGTACTGTTTTCCATCCGCAGACAGATGGACAGTCTAAGAGAGTAATACATACATTAGAGGATATGTTGAGGAGCTGTATTATTGAGTTCACAGGGAGCTGGGATAGATATTTGCCACTGATAGAGTTTGCATATAATAACAATTTTTAGTCCAGCATTAGAATGGCACCATTTGAGGCTTTGTATAACATAAAGTGTAGGACACCTTTGTGTTGGGATGACATTGAATAAGGAAAATTAGTAGGTCCTGATTTGATTAAGGAAACAGAGAAAAAGGTTAAAGTGATTCAGGATCGTTTAAAAGCAGCTTCAGACCGACAGAAGTCCTATTCAAACCTGAAGAGGAAAGACATTGAATTCAATGTGGGGGAAAAGGTGTTCCTAAAGGTGTCTCCATAGAAAAAAATTCTGAGATTTGGTCGAAAAGGGAAGTTTAGTCCACGCTTCATTAGTCCTTATGAGATCCTTGAGATCGTGGGACCAGTGGCTTACAGATTGGCTCTGCCGCCTGAGTTAGAGCGGATCCGTAATGTCTTCCATATCTCCATGCTTCGAAGGTATAGGCTAGATCTATCCCATATGTTATCAGTTGGATTTAATGAAGTGAATATGAATCTGACTTATGAAGAAGAACCGGTGGCGAGTTTGGCACGTGAGGTGAAAGAGTTGAGAAACAAAAAGGTGCCATTGGTGAAAGTTCTTTAGAGGAACCACTCCACTGAGGAGGCGACATGGGAGAATGAGCAGACGATGCAGAGCTAGTATCCTCAGCTACTTTAGAGCTGATGTCGGGTAATTTCAAGGACGAAATTACTTAAAGGGAATAGAGTTGTAACATCCGTTATTTTATAAAAAAATTAAATTTAATTAATAAGCTGGGGAGTTAAATAAGGTGTTAGAAGTGAAAAAAGATCATATATATATGTGAAATATAATAAAAATATAAATTACATATAAAGTTAAACATGAGTTAGAAAAAATCAATAGTGAAATAGTAAAAGAAGGGTAAAATTAGTAATTTTATCTTAAAATTAAATAATTCAAAAATAATTTTATTTTGGAATGGATATTGAAAATTAAAGAATTAAAATAAATAAAATAAATAATAAATAAAAATTAATTAAATATTTATATATGGTGGAATTTTTTTTAAGAAAGAAAAATTTAAAAAAAATTAACTATTTATCATCTTCTTCTTCTTTTCTCTCTCTACCACGAAATTTCACCATAGCTAATGATGATTTTTGCTTCAAACACCAAATTTTGAAGGATTTCAAAGGATCAAAGTGATTTTTGGTGATTTTTCCAACAATTAGTAAGCTTTCTTTATTATTTTTTTATGGTTTATGGAATTTTTAGATTATGTATAATTTGGGGTTTTGATGGGCTGGTTATTTTTAGTTCTAATGCATGTTAAACATGTTGTTTTAGTAAGTAGGCAATGATTTTATGGTTGAATGGTTGATAGGTTTAAGTTTTGATGGAATTTGAGAAAGGTAGTAAGGTTAGAGTTATGGAAAAGGGATTTGTTCAAGATTGTAGTTTATTTGGTTTTATCATTTCAATCATGTTGTTTAATGATTTAAATATTAGAAATGAACTTAAATTAACAATTGAAATTGGTTAGAATGTTGAACCAAAATCAAAGTAGCTTAGGGTTTGAATTTTGAAATTTTGATGGAAGAAAGATACATTGTATTTTAATGCTTTTTATGTCTTAAAATATAATGTTTGTAATATATTTAAGCTTTAAAATTAATTTAGAAATGTTGAGAATGGAGTTTTAACATTAAAGTGTGTTTAGACATATTTTAGTATTTTTGAAACTAATACCTTTAAATTGAGTTTTATAGTATAATATGTGTTTAAATATGTTGTTTAAGACATAATTAAGCTTAAAACTCAATTTGGTATTAGATGGATTAGAATTCCAAAGTTGTAGTGCCTTATGGCTTAAGAAAGGTGAAATTGAAGGATTGGATTTTAATTGATGTTTGGTAACTTAAACACCTTAAAATTTGATGCTAATGTGCGTTTGTTATTCACATTTTGCTTAGGTGTTGAGTAAGTTGTTATTCCAACAACTTAGTAAGTGAAGAAATTTTGGTGAAGTTGTAAAATTGGTGTTTTTGGCTTGGAAGTGCCTTTGCATGAAGGTACGTACATACTTTGATTGTTATGCATTAAATTACATTTGTTTAAGATATTTTATGATTGAATGATTTGATGACTATGCCACTTTGATGTATGAATTCATATAAAAATTGCATAGATATTTGCTTAAAATAGAAATGTATAATGTATGTGTTTATGAGCCACTTTGAGTTGGCTAAATGCATAAAAATATGTGAAATAAATGAGAAATAATAGAAAAAAAAATTAAAATTGGCATATTTGCCAAAGATTGAGAAGAATGTGAAATGGTTTAAGTAATGTGTGTAACCTTATGTAATGTCAAATTCCAGAGTATTGGGTTTGGTGTGATATGGTATACTAGACATTTGCCTTCCAGCTAGACGCTGGGCGTCATTATTATTGCCTTCGAGCCAGATGCTGGGCATCATTATTATCGCTTATGGGCTAGACACTTGGCATTAATATATTTACCTTTGGGCCAGAAACTGGGTGTCAAATGTGAGTCTAAAATAATATCTCTAGAATTTGAATATTATACAGGGCCATTTGAGCCCAATGCGTGTATATGAGAAATGTGTTAGTTTGAAAGTGTTAATTGAGTGACTTGAATTATGGAAATGCATATCAAGCTTACATTTTGGAAGAAATGTATTTTTCATTATTCATGTGATTTTCTTTATTTAAAATTATGTACCACTCAAAAATTTTGTTTAGTACGATTTGTATATCACGCATGCGACATGGTTACTGTAGAGAGCCCCAGAGTAGGTATAGAGCATTCTTGCTTTCTGGAGTTTTGAGTTGACTATCAAAGACCAGGACAGTACAAACATGTAATATGTTCATTTTGACAACTTAATTTTTAAATATGCATGTTATATTATAAATATGTAAATAGTGTAATTTAGAAAACTTGGGGTCGTATTTTATTAATAATGGTTATGTATATGTATATATGCATGTTTAAGTATTTTGAAAAAATTGATGGAGTTGTAGAAGTATGGGATATTGAAATTATTTTGGGAGTGTATTTTCTGCAGGTTGTAAAATGTTGAAAGTTTTGAGATATCCAAATTACAAACAAAACTCTGTCGATTTTTTTTTAAAGATTTTTTATTAAATTTTATTTTTTTAAAATATAAATTACTAAATATTTTTATTTAATTATTAAGGTACATTTTAAGTTATAGAAATTTTAGTAAGACCGAGCTGTGACATACTAGTACTGTATATGTATATTTTACATATACCAGATGTATGTATTAAACGTATATAGGGTATTAAGGTGTTACAGATTCTTTATAGGAAGAAATAATTTTTTTGCACCCTTTTGCTTGGTTTTTGTGTTTTGTCCTTTATATTTGGAATGTCTTTATATTAGCAATATTAATTTGATTAATTAAATTTTTTTATTTTTTAGGTTTCTATGGATATCAGATAAAATAGTAGAATAATAAATATAATCCATGAAAACCCTCTAAGATTCCATGTTTTTCAATTAAATCAAAGGAAAGGTAATTTGTCTTGCCTATTGGAACAAAATTCAATCATTTTATTTCCAGCAAAGGAACAAATCACTAAGTGTTGTTAGACATGAACACCCTATACTAGTATCCACATGTACGAATTAAACAAATATAGGCAGTTGTGTGCTAGTGCTTGATTTATAAAGACTCTCTTTAAAATTGTATGAGTTTGTCTCTTAATTTTTTTTTTCTCAAAAACGTAATTAATTTAACTAATGGAAATATAACATGCATATATATGATTCTTAGGTGAACCTATTGGGGTTTTTAAATCCTAACCCTATTCAATTTTTTTTATTTATTATCCTTAATAATTAATAAATAATATATATCTGATATATATAATTCAAAATTCTCCTAAATCCTTTTTGAAAATGAGATATCTATATATACATTTATAATCCCATTAGGTTTCCTTAACTATTAAGAAAATAATTATGCATCTTTAAATATTTATACATGTATGTATGTATGTACATATATATATATATATGTCATTACAGAAATAAAATGTTTTAATTTCTATGACATTTCTGAGAATGCATTTAAAAGAACTAATATTAAATATATCTATTTTAATTTGTTCTTTGTGTGCGACCCTGTAAGTTCACTTAATATTGTCAATGGGATGAAACAATTACTTTAAGACCATAAATCATAAGCGGCCTCTAACAAGACATTATGACTACCCAAATTAAGTGAAGATTGGAGATACAACTAACTTTAATTCACAATTAGATATTTAGTCATTTTGTCACACAATATCATAGGTCAATCATAAGATATGAAATATGTCATCCTTAAATTAATTAATCAAAATTTCTTAATTCCCAAGCAAATAGACTTAACAAATAATATTAATAACTCTTATCAATTTATTTGAGCATAACCATATATTTCTCAGTCTTTCTTGTCAAGAAGTTTAGAGACATCTCTTCAAGATATGAGAGGAACAAATCCTATCATCTATATCTCTCTCCTTGACTCATTAAATATCCAACAATAATGCTTATTAAATTTGTTTTAAAATAAAATGGAATCATATCAAACACAATACTCCTCATATAGGGAACCATAGTAATTTCAAGTAGAAGGACTACATAATACTATTGTGATAATAATCACTTATGACATTAATCCATATCATATTCTCATTTGGGTCTATCTAGTATAATATTCTCTAACGTGTACTTGTATTTTGACTTAATATCTCATATTCATGATCAGTAAAATATGATCATTAATCAAACTACATACTACTCTTTATTCATGATCGTTCTATCAATAATGATCAACTATGGATATTTTAGAATAAAATTCATATTACTTTAAGGTTTTATTATCAAGCCACATACTTGATGACATAAAGTTGAATTATCTATTCATGGAACTTTAAAAAGAATAAACACACATATGATACTTAAATTTTTTATTTATTTTATTGAATATAATAACATGCATACATCCCATTGGCCTAGGACACAACACTAACATATTTTGTCTAATTTACTTTAGTATTTATGTGCATTTGTGCAAATAATTAGATTACTAAAAATTGTATGGCTCACTTTTTTCCTACTTTTTGTGTTCTAAGGACCTACTAAGAGGTGGTTGACCGGCATGGGTAAGCTCAAGAATCATCTTTATTACTTTCGTAATCCTATGCCTGTTGCGTCAATTGATGTTACCAAGTTTGATAGCCTTTGTTTATGGCACTAGTGCCAAGGTCATTGATCTTTTCAAAATTTATCTTTTCTTGATTAAATTAAGACTTTGAATGTTATTTCTTTTTCGCATATTTGTGATGTTTGTTATTGAGCCAATAAAGCGTTTGATTTGATTCATTATGGTGTTTGAGGTCCCTACATTATTGTATCTTTATCTCATGCATGATTTTTTTAGTATTAATTGTGATTCTATGCAAACCATATGGATTTATCTATTGAAATACAAGTTTGAAGTTTTCATCAATTTAACATCCTTCCTTGTCATGATTCACAAACAATTTGGTCAATTAGTGAAAATTATTCAAATTCACCAATGTTTCTCTTTAATAATTTTGCTTACAAGAGGGCATTATCAATTAATTTTCTTGTGTTTGTACACCACAACAAAATGAGGTGGTAGAAAGCAAACACAGACATATTCTTCAAGACAGTTCAAGCTTTATATTTTTAATCTTCATTACTGTGAGGCCTCGCCTAAGCACCAATTCGGCTCATTTGAAAAATGGAGCCGAAATACTCATTTGGTCTTGGTCTCATATGATAATGCCATGTACGATCTCTAATCAGTTCGGTAAGCATGGGTTTAGAAATTGATTTTCTATTTTGGGAAAATATTTTAAACTCTTTTCATTATGAAAAAAGAGGAGATGACCTTTTATTTTGAAAAGTGTAAATTGAAGAGTCACCACCTTAAATTATTTTTTATTTGGGAAAAAAATTTAAGAAAAAAATCATTTAAATTGACTTCATAAAAATTAATTAATTTTTATCCAAAAAGGCACCAGTGTAAAACTAATTATGATGGGTTTCGGGCTAAGTTTTTAAATACTGTTTAATAAAAAAAAATTCTCTTTGATTGATTTTAACAATTATGATTTAAAAATAGTGTTTATGTTGATGGCAACAATTATTACGAATGACAATTAATTATGCATGAGCGATTATTAACATGACATCCATAAATGCAAAAAAAAGTAAATTACAACTCCCATTGCATACATGGGGAAGCTTTGACTCTAGCCCTTATGGGTAGGTCAAACACAAATCCCTAACTAATTAAATAATGAAGCAAATAATGAAGTGATAATATGGAAAAACAATTTGCATTCATCTAATTGAAATAAAACTATAATAAATAAAATTACAAAATTAAAGGCAAAGGATAATTAATGAATCAATTGTGTGGTTTTTAAATGAGGGCTCGCTACCTAGAGTAAAATTTTAGAATATGTCTACTTATCCTATTTGAATGAGAATTAGAGCTATAAGTAGTTTGTGTCTTTGATTGTGATGGACTTAATTGATTGATTTTAATTGGTGTTATTATTGAATAAAAAAAAAAGAGATTAAGTTAGGAAATTTACCTCTTTGAAGATTTCCTCTTGCTTGACTTGAAGCTTGAAATGTTTTTCACTCCTTAATGATGCCTTAGGTTTGATGGAATTTATAGACTTATTATGAAGAAAAGAAATTTATTTGAGAACAATTTAATTGTAGAAATTAATTTAGAAAATCAATTCTCTAATGGAAATTTGAAAAAAAAAATTTGCACAATGTTGGTAGAATTTTTAGACTTTTTTGAGAAATTTTGAGAGCAATTTTTTAAACTAATTTTCAGACTTATGAACTAAAAAATAGATCACTATTTATAATGGAATAGGTTGGAAAAATCGGCCAATAAACCATCAGGCTACACACACCGCGGGTAGTCTGCCAGTTGCACAGATAGTTGTGCATGCCACAACATGATCCCTGAGTGTTGAGGACCGTTTTTGCTGTTTCTGGCCTGTTTGAGCTTCAATTCATAAATTCAAGTTCGGTTGTGTGTTTTATCATGTGGAATTTAATTTAGGAAAAAATGAGGATTTTTCCCCAAGTCCAAAATTAAGGGTTCTGGGGAACCGTTTCAGGCCCATTCGAACTCTTATTTGTGTGATTCTAATTTTTTTTGGAACTATAATCACATGCACTTTAATTTAAGTACAAAATTAAGGGTTTATAGTTACCTATTTATGTTTAGGGTAAATGTAATTTTACAATTGTATATCTTTTCAATTACACATTTACAGCACTCTTATTTGGTAAAATCCCTTATGAACTGTTATTTTCCACTAAACCAAATTATTCTCATCTTTGTATGTTTAGGTGTTTATGTTATGCATCTATCACACCCTGCCCTCCGATGCATAATTGTAACACCCCGATACTCCATATAAGTACTATACATATACCTAGTATACATACAGTAAGTATATAAAGTATAAGGATGTCACTTTTCGTTGCAATTCAAAAACCTTTAACAGAGTTCAAGCCACAATACATTCATTTAAAGAACATTTACAAAATCATTATACTTTCAATGATCTTACACTTATATAATAATCTTATCCTTATCAAATACTCATTTATACATATAAATATACTCTTGTCTGAAATACATCATAATTAAAAGTTATACATGTATGCATCACCCTCTAGTTGGTCTCGACAAACTCTTACTCTTCTCGTGGCATGACGAAAGACTTCAAATCTTCCACCTAGTCACCTGCGCGATTACACATCCGCGCTAAGCCCGAGAGCTTAGTAGTACAAATAAAAAAATATAACATACATTATAGAAATTCTAACATATAATGATATATCAAGTCAATGTACCATTAGTTCTTATCATGTTTTTTTTCCTTTTTCATTGCACTTTTCATATATCTTGACTAATTTCATATATTATATACGTTTATACAAAACATTATCATCAACCACAATCCATTACTAATACTCACAATCAATATATCAATACACATACATTATATATCATTCCAATCATGAATCACATTTCCAATGAAAACAATCCTTATCACCAACCACAATCCATCATTAATACCCACAATCAATATATCAATACACACATCACATATCATACTTCATAACATTATCTTATTCACAAGTCACCAATCATAAATCACATTTCCAACAAAGGCAACCATAGATCTCATTACTCATTTATTTCAATATTTATATATATCACATTGACAACAAAGACAGACTCGGGCCCAAAAGACACTAATATGCCATTCAATTTTCAGAGTTAATGCTTTGGTTCAATCATCACATTTATCATTATCCCAACTAGGCTTCAAGGATTAGGTTCAACCAAGCTTCAAGGGGAACAAAGCATGCTAATTATCAACCCAACTTGGCTTCAAGAACCAATCCAACCTAGCTTCAAGGGTTGTAACATCTCAATTAGGCTTCAAGGATTAGACCCAACCAAGCTTCAAGGGGAGTAAAACATGTTAAACTTCAACCCAACTTGGCTTCAAGGATCAATTCCAACCTAACTTCAAGAGATTGTTACTAATATTAGGCATGCCACCAACAACAAACTCTGAAAATGGAATAACACATTAGCCACACCATTCATTTATTATTTCATTATCACTTCCATTCTCAATTCTCATCATCATCTAGGCAAACATGCCTTATTTCTTTCAATTGAATCATCATAGCCAATCACAATGGCTTCATATCT
Source organism: Garcia nutans (assembly GCA_947685225.1). Taxonomy (NCBI): domain Eukaryota; kingdom Viridiplantae; phylum Streptophyta; class Magnoliopsida; order Malpighiales; family Euphorbiaceae; genus Garcia; species Garcia nutans. Next base: position 3,370,714 of record CANTUV010000024.1, on the reverse strand, counting down.
CATTTGAATCATCATATAACATACAACATCAATTATATTAACTAAACAAACATATCATTATAATCAGAGCATTAGTTTCACATCTCTTTATGTTTCAATTTACATTATGGTAATTCATCATAAAAGTATTTATCATAATAAATTGCATTGCACATACCTTTTTGAATGATCCTCGTCTCTTTCACACTCAAGAACTACTCCCATCAAGCTATACATAATCAATTACCTCATCATATCCTTCACATTTTACATATAGCATCATTGATGTAACATTACAAAGTACATTATTCATATAACACATTACCATTCACAAGATTCACAATGCATAAAACATAACATTGTTCATATATTATCATATGCATCATCATTATCATCAAATGAATGTTCAATCTCAACAATGCAAGAAGAACAAAGGAACAATCACAGTAGCCAACACACTCAAGGGACACGGCCAAGCTTGTGGCCGTGTCTCTCAAAACAAATTGGCAGTGGCAGACATAGGCAAGGGACACGGCCGTGTCTCTCCAAAAATCATCCAACACGGCCACATTTTTCTTAGACTTGGCCGTGTCTCCAAAATTTTATAGGTTGGCCGTGTCTCTTCCTTGGTTTGGCCATGTCTCTCATGATTAAAAACCCTAAACATGGCCAAATCTCTTTTAATTGAATTTAAACACATTATGCACAACATAACCTCATTCAAATGAATATAAACAATATCTTTAACACATATCTTGCATGCTTATCACAATATTCACATTAACAATACATCAACAACACATTTGATCACTCAACACTTCAAAACCCTAAACCAATCTCACTCTTGTTCTTTCAATATCCACATCCATTTAACTTACCATTTTCAAACCAAAACCAATACCAATTTAACTTTGTAACTTACAATCAATCTCAACACTTATAAACACATCTCAAACACACCTAATTATAAAATCAACAATTCTTAACTCACTTCAAACACAACCTCAAAATAACAAAGGAAAACAAGAGAGTACTTACCTCAAATGAAGAAATTTCACAAATCTCCAACTTAATCCTTTGATTCTTCCTTCAATTTGATTTTGGAATTTAGAACACCTCTCTTGCTCTCTCTTTCCTTTGGTAGCCAGCCACACCAAGCAAAGAAGAGAAAAATGAAGACAAGTCAAACCTCTCTTCTTCTTTAAATCTCCACCAAGCAATCCTAACAAAGCAATTACCTAAATGCCCTCATCCATTTAACTTAACTCTTGTCACTTATATGCCCATTTAAGTAATTTCACATATCACCAATAAATATCCTCTTCCATTGACCATCCCTTTTGACTTTTGTATATGTTATTTATACTTTCATATATACAACATATACATTTTCTTTTAATTTCTTTTCTCTTGCAAATTCACATATACATTCAATCCAATTTAAAACAACAACAATATTCAAAACTTCTAGGGCATACATTGGGATATTACAATAATGGTCCTAAGGTGCAAGTCGATTTAAGGTCTCTACGTGCCTTATAGAACCCTTGAACTAACTATTTTCCCTGGATCTGCACTGTTATGCTAACTTACTATTATAAGTTCTCTGTTTCATGGGTCTTTGCACCCTAAATTGGTAAGCTCGCACTATTAAGTTTCAAACTCATTATATCTTTTTATGCATATATGTACTAGCATATATTCTTAAAAATTCATTATTACAACATATACACTTGCTCATACACCTTGTATTTAGGACATATGAATTTTACTCCTCTTTATACTATGATTGACATGCTTAACAGTAGCATGACTATACAACAACTATGCCATAAAGCTTTTAGTCGATGGGTCACTTCTGACTCTAGTCTAATCTGTAACCTATTTATAAATAATGATATTACCTATGAACTTAGTAAGATAATAATTTATGTTAAATGTGCAGTTGACAAGACCATAGGATTAAAATTTGGGAAGCAATATGAATAGATGAAAATGACTTAGAACATGAATATAAAAAACTAGTCAAATAAAGATCTCAAGAAACTAGTGGATGAGATTAAAATATAACGAGCATTAATGGATAAACATAAATGAATAGGAACATGAACGCAACAAATAACCAATAAAAGGTCTCAAGGAACAATTAATCCGAACTTGAATATCATGGATAGACATGAGTCATGACATCTAATCTTGAATCGTGAATCATGAACTTGTAAATAAGACTCATACTGGGTCCATAACTTGTCATGATAAGTCATACACTCTATTATGGTGTATGCCTAGAACCACGACTCTCTTCTAGATGGAGCACAAATACATGCGACCCTATTCATTAAGTCAATAGTGTATACTATTTAATGGCATGCCCCCATTAGTAGGAATTCAACCTATCAACATGATTACATGAAATCAAGGAATATAGAGAAGTAATAATAAGAGCTAGATTACCAATAAATATGATAGAGAACATGGGAGAATATAAGAAAACATGTAAGAGTACTTGAGAAAACATGGAAGAATATGAGAGAACATATATGCATGCTTGACGGTTTGCATGAGATAGGAACCAAAAGAGGGACGTGAATGAGCTACACTATAATTTTGAAGAAAAATAATAGTAGTCCAGGGATTATATGTAAAATAACAAGTGTCAGGATTTAAATCATATAGTAAATAATTGTATGGTGTATATAAATATAAGTATAATATTACATATAAAAGTATCTCATAAATACAATTAATAGTTATAGGCTGGATTTATTGGAAAAACTTTACACATATTAAAGAAAGTTAAGAACTTAAACATGGAAGATTGAGAATGATCATAGAACATCATAGACATAAAGCATGGAACTTGAACATGAAAAATTGGGAATGAGCATGGAACATCATGGAAATGAAGCATGGAGCTTGAACTTGAACAGGGAAGATAATGAGCATGGAACATGACTTGAGCAAAAACATGAAAGCATGCAAATCATGTTTTTAATTCATGGAACATGACTTAAGCATGAACATGAAAGAATGAGAATCATGCCTTGAACATCATGAAATGTATCTTAAACATATACATAAATAATAATAAAAAAAACATAATAAACTTGTACATTTGTTAATGATTAAGCAAAGGTAGTGGAATATTACTTGAACATAAGCATGGGCTACTAGCAATGTGACAAGAAAATTCGGATGAATATTATAAGTCAAATCTTAACTAGGATCAAGTTGGTTTTTGAATGCTCTTAATGAAATTTTAACCTACATATTAACATATAAAAATTAATTAAACAAGGCACTAAACCAACCCTGTCCTTAAATGTTTAATAAAATTCTTCTTATTAACAATAAAAACTCTTGTTTAAGGTCCAAACATGATTATATGAGAGTCCATCACCTAGGAAGTAAGATGACATAGTTGTACCCTTTGTTTAGCTATTAAGCAGGCCTCTGAGTGATATGCACAAGCATGCCACTTATGTGTGCATAGGCATGCAAATCAAATAAGTCATGTTTCTTATGAAACAACCCTTAAATGGATGCTACAACTATGCTTTATGAGGATTATGGCCATGTATCCAAAAGATACTATTGTCATTTTTTTTTGTTTTTTAGCTTTTTTATATGTTTTCATGCTGTAACTCCTTCCATTTTGATGTGTTTCTAGGCATCTAAGCTCATCTTTTCCATAATAGTTTACCTCCTTTTTAGTGAATTTATTAAATTGAAATTGAAACCATGCATAATCCTAATATAATTCAACTATTTGTGTACTTATCTTTCATATTCCTTTAGCTATTTTTTTTCTTATAATCTTTTACAACTAATTATTAAGTTAAATATTATCATGTTATTCTACTTCTTCTTAAGTTAACTTGCTAGACTAAAGTTTTACCTCACAAAGCTCTAGTGTAAACCAAGTTATATGCATATTCACTATTTATATCCATTGGGTCATCTCTTCCTTAAGATTCTCTACATGCAACCCCTAAGCTAACTCAAGCATCTTTATAACTCATAGTTATTACTACTCCTTGTTTATGGTAATTCACCCATTAAATACACATGCAAGCTCAACCCTTTCATGGTTCAAAGCATAAAGTTTACCTTACCAATGTTCAAGCCTTTAGTTTCAAGGAGAGTTCTTTGCTTCTTAATCTTCCTCTATTCCTTTCTCACTTTTATCTTACTCTCAAGCCCTCCTTTAGCCTTGAATTGGTGATGAACTAAATTAATCCACTCTAAAATGTGTAGTTCCTCTCGTACTCCTTAAGGGACGAGCAAAGTAAGAAGAAATAAGAGGTGGAGACAAATTTTAGTGGCTAGAGAAAAATAAGTTTTTCTCTTTCAAATTTCAAATTTATTTTTCTTAAGCCAAGTTAGTAGCTAGGTGGCATGGTTTAGCTACTGAAATCATTCTTTAGTTGTTGTCTTTCTATTGGTTAAGATAAATATCTCATGTAATCCTTCTTGCTTAAGCTTTTCATAATTTTCCTATATCATCTTTCTTTAATTTCTCAATTGAGTCCTTCCTCCACTAATTTAGTCCTCTAACTCTCTAATTTACTATATTGGCCTGCCTTTCTTTTGGTGTTTCTTCAATTAAATCTAAATTCCTTAAATTTATAGGGTTTCCTTCCATGTTCATTTCTAGGGTTTTCCTAATTTACCGACTGATATCACTAGAAATCCATATGCTTGGAGCAGGGTATTACAACATACATTTTACCTAAATCACATGATAGATTTGATGAACTGTTGTACCTTGTATTTTTTTGTATTATCCTTATGATCAAAAGGGGAGTAAACTATATAATCTTTAAATTTATTCCATTTTTTTATCCCATGATGTCACCTTTTATAAATAAGTTTTTCCCTTCAAAATTCAACTGCTTCCTACCAAAAATCCTTCTCTAAAATTTGTTACACCCATTCCCCTACCTATTAGTGAAATTGATTCTTTATACCCCCACCCCCACCTGAAAAAGATTTGGTATCCACCTCTACTGCATAACCTATTGTTCATAGACCAACTCAGAATAAGAATTGACCTTCTCATTTTTTATATTATCTTATGTTGATTTACTAGGTCATAATAAATATTTTCCTAATGCTACCACTAATACAACTTCATCTGGTAATCCTTATCCTCTATCACTTTGTTACTTATGATAGATTCTTCCCTTCACACTTTTTTTCTTGCAACCATCGCATTTCAAGATGAGCCTAAGACATATAAATAGGCTACTATTTACCCAAAATGGCAAGATGTTATCAAATTTGAATTAGAAGTTCTTACAAAAATAAAGCATGAAATATTTAATAATTTTCACCAAGAAAGAAAAGCCATCAATTGCAAATGGGTGTATCAAATTAAGTACTACGTTGATGGTTCCATTAAAAGATACAAAGCATGACTATCATAAAAGGGTGGGATTGGATTATGCTAAGACCTTTGGCTCAATTACAAAAATAACCGTTGTTTGCACTTTTTAGCTATTGTTGTTGCAAATTATGGGTTGTTCATTAACTTGATATTAAAAATGTCTATATTTGCGATGATCTTCGTGAAGAAATTTACATGTAATCCCCACTAGGTTATTTTGTTATCTATTGATAAGCAAGTTTGTCAGCTTTAATGCCCTTTATATATTCTCAAGCATGCTTCATGGTCATAGTTTTTCAAATTATGCTTTATAAAATCCAAAGCTAATACATCATTAGTCACATAAGATAATGTTTTTGTAGCTATTCATATTTATGTGGATATGTCTTTATATCCAATGATCCATCCTTTATTTATTGTATGAAAAAAGTTTTGGGAAAATTGTTTCCCATTAATGATTTTGGCACACTTAAATAATTCTTGGGTTTGGAGGTTTCTCACAATTTAGAAGGCATTGTGTTGTCTCAATGTAGGTATACCTTAGACATTTTGGTCGAAACTGGTATGTTTGGTTCCAAAACATTTTCTTTTCCCAATTCAACAAAAGCATTGTTTAGCCTTGGATGGCACCTCATTTCTTGAAGACCTCGATTCATATTGGGAATTGATAGGAAAGCTTATTTACTCGTTTCTAACATTTGTTATTCAATGCATATTCTCTCTCAATTTATGCACAAGCCATGCCAAAATCATTGTCATGTTGCAATTCATGTTCTTCACTATCTCAAACAATCTTTTGGCCAAGGAATTTTACTGCCTCGATATATGAATTTGCAATTAATTGCTTATTATGACTCAAAAGAGGCTATCTGTCCCCTAACAAGGTAGTCACTTACTAGCTATTACATCTTCCTTGGTTCTTCTCTTATATCCTAAAAATGCAAGAAACAAGTCACCATCTCTCATCCACCTCTGAAGTTGAGTACAAGTCCATGACATTTGCTGCTAATTGTCAGATTCCATGATTAAAGCAGTTGCTATAGACTTAACCATCTCTTTTATTGAAATCACTATTTTTTATTACAACATTATTACAAATCTTGTCTTTTATGAACAGACAAAGCATATTGGAATCAATTGCCACTTTGTTTATGATTGTATTCAATGCAAGCTAGTCAATTATTATTTCATTCCTTCTTACAATCAATTGGTTGATGTGTTTATCAAAACTTTAGGTGTTGGAAAAATCCAATATGTGGGCACACATATGTGAATTAATGTGCGATGCTATCTTAAAGTATAGTTTATTTTAATTATAATCTATAAAGTTTAATATTTGGACTATAGGGGTATTTAAAATATTATGGAATTAATGTGTAAAGACTATTTGGCAATTTCTAATTTTATAAAGGACAAAATTGAAAATTGAAAATACTTATACTATATATAAGGGTTATGGTCCCTAATTGAACAATAATAAATAGTATTTAGTTTTCTTTAAAATCCTTTCAGTAGAGAAAACCCTAGCCGTATAAGGATTGTATCAATTGGAAGAACCAACCCATCCCATCAATGAAATCAATTTCCTCATGGACCAAGGTACATTTCTGCTATTTTTTTCTCTTATATTCTCATTATTTTCTACATAGAGGATTTTATTTTGTTCTAGGACTTGATTAAAATCATGTTTATATGAATGCCTATAGTTTATGTGATTAATTTCATGTATTTTAATTTAATCATATCCCAACAGGTTCTCTATAATTACTGCATGACCTTATTTGGTTGCTTTTTGATGACCCATATCAAGGTTCCTTAAATATCTTCCTAGCATTCGAATAATGGACATTATATTTAGGATGCATATAAACCTAAGTATACATCATACTCCTAACAGTCGAAATATAAGGAATATTTTGTATTTCTTTAACTTTAAGAATATTCCTTGAGCTTATTTGAGACTCAATTTGTCTCGTTTAGTGATAGAAAGATATGCTTCCTCCTACTAAATCTGTGATACACATAATTATCCATAACATTTGTCTAAAAAAACAAACAAAACAACTTATTGATTGAATTTGTGGTACCATTGATGGGATCTTGCTTGAGCCCATGGATGGATTTCTTTAATTGTAAATCATATTATTTGGGTCTCCAACCACAAAGTTTTCTTGTTACACTATATACATCGTTTCATTAATGTCGCTATTGAGAAACATTGTTTTAATATCCATTTGATGTAATATCCCAAAATTTTAAAAATTTTAATTTTTGAAAATTAAATAAATGATTTAAATATATATATATATATATTTAAGTGAAAAAATAAAATGTGTATATGATATATATATGTAGATATACATAATATATACAAGTCAACATTTTAACTTGATCAACTATTATTTGAAATTAATTATGTTGTTAGTGGTAGATGATATTTTTATATTATATATATATATATGTTTTTACTTGGTGGAGGGTGAAAGTGGGATAATTGTGTGGTTAAAAGGGGATTAGTTGGATAAAGAGGAGTTGGTGATTATCTTCTTCTTCTCCTTTCTCCATTGAAGGTCAGCTATATCCATTAAAGGAAAGGAGAAATTTGCTTCTTGTAAGCTCAAGTAATTGAAGGATTTCAAGTGTTCAAATTAGAGTTTTAAGGATTTTCTCCATATTTGGTAAGTTTTTAACTTGTTTCCTTGATTTTCTATGAAAGTTTGTATATGTGTGAATTGGATGTTTGGTGTAGTATGTATTAATGGTTGGTATTGGTATGTATGAAGTTCTTTTGAGTAGTTAACTATGAATTTAGGGTTGGATTGAAGAAATGGTTAAGTTTGGTGAAGAGAATAAGAATTTTGGGTTATGTAATTTTTGAGTTGTGAAGTCATGGTTTTAAATTGTGTATTTTACTTTTAATTGAGTTGTTGTGATGTATATACAAGAATTTTGTGGTAAAATGATAGATTTGGTTGAGTTTGAATAGAGTTGAAAAGGGTAAAGAAAGGTAATTTTGGATGTGATAATTATGTGTTGATATCAGGATTTTAGCCTGACACACCAAGTGACATGGCCATGTCTTTAGGCGTGTCGATGTCCTATTTTCAGTGTTGATGACACGTCCATTTCAACGAGTATGTCACAGCTTTTGTAATGTTATAGTATTGACATGTGAAGTGACACGCTTATGTCACTGAGCGTGTCACAGCTACTGTGTTGTAGGAGTTTTGGCACGGACAGGGACATGCCTATGTCTCTGGATGTGTCTGTAATACAGAGCTTCTGTGTTGTGGGTTTAGAACACGGTCATTGACACGCCCGTATTATTGAGCGTGTCATGTGTAGATTTTACCCTAGATAGTTCTTTTTCTTATTTTCCTTTATGTTTCTTATCCTTGTATTGAGAGGTTTTGTATATGCCTATAAGTGTGTCACTAAGTGATTATTTATAATCACATTTGGTTTAGGCTTTGAAGAGACTTGAGTTACCCAATCCAAGTGTTGAGGGATATATTGGAAGAGGAGGTTGAAAGTGGTGTTTGAGCTTGTTTTGTTGCTTTTAGAGGTGAGTACAAACTTTGAATAATTGCTTATATTTGCATGACATTTGGACTAAACACATTCGGTTGGAAAATGTGTTAAGCTACTTACTACATTGTTGGTGCATGAGTAATATGCTATGATTTGTATAATGTCACAAATGCATTATCTGTAATGTGAACTATGTGCAAAATATGATGATGACCTAAAATGTATGGGTAATGAAAATTGTTATGTATACATTAAAGATGGTATGTAAAGCCATTGGTGATGACTATATTGATATAAATGAGATAATTGAGGCATTGTGCCTAGCTTGATCTTGAGAAAATGAGAAAGATATTGATAATGGAATTATGAAAGAATTGTGTACCTAGTATGTTATTATTCCTAGTTGGGATGTTACATATAAGGTTATCCTCATTGTGATTATGATTTGCCTTCAGGGCTAAACACATAGTGTCATCTTGGACCAAAGCATTAACTCTGGGATTTGAATAGCATATTAGATCTTTTTGGGTCCATACTTGTGTTTATTTTTATGTGAATTATGAATTGTGGAACAATTGAGCACTATATTAAAATATAATTTTGAGTTATAATATCCTTATGTATTGTGCATTGGCATTGCATTTGAACTATATTGTTATTAAAGTTTGTATTACAAGGCTTTTGGCTTAGCGCGATTGTGATTCATCGAACAGGTGACAGGGTAGATCCGATTGAGCCGGAGAGTTCATCTAGACCGAGTGGAGTCTAGGCTTGAGATCTTGAGTGCAGAGTTAATTGTTGGACATCAAGATCAGAGATAAACTACCAGCATTGACATATTTTATATTTTTGTATATGTTGACTTCATGTATATTATGTTATATTTTGATGTATATATGTATATATATCACAAACTATCAAGTATGTTTTGGATTAACATTTGGTAATGAAGCTATGTATGTGTTTTAGCAAGAAATATTTTATCTATTATTTATATGAAAACACTTAAATGATTTAAGTTTATACAGATTTCAAAAAGTAAGGGTTTATTTTATTAAAATGGATTGTGGCATTCTTGTATCATATATTCGTATATTACATATGTTAGATATATGTAGTGTATGTATAGGGTATAAGTGTAATATCCCAAAGTATACCCTAAAAGTTTTGGAATATTTATTGTTGTATTTGGATTAAATGTATTTGTTTAAATGGAAAGAGAAATGAGGTAAGGGAAGAGTGTATATGTTGTATATATAGTGATATATACAACATATACAAGTCAAAGAAATGGAAGTCAAAGAAGATTAATTAATTATTTTAAATTAATTAAATTAATTAAATGGAAATTAAGTGGAAAGTGGATGATGATATTTGTAATATTTTATTATTTTATTTGCTTGGTTGAGAATTAAAGGATGATTGAATGGTTGAGAGAAGAGTTGAGTGTTGACTTTGCTCTTCTTTCTTCATCTTCTTCTTCTTCTTTCTTTGTTGGCGACCATCACAATAGCAAGAGAGGAAGAGAGTTTTTGATTTTCCAAACTCAAGATTGAAGGATGTTTCAAGTGATCAAGTTGAAAATCTAAGAGTTTTCATCACTTTTGGTAAGTTTTCCACTTGATTCCCTTGTTTTCTTTTAAGTTTGTGTTGTGGGTTTGTTGTTTGATTGTTGATGGTATGAGTATGTTTGATTGTGGGGTGTTTGAGAGTATTTGGTTTAATTGATTTTGATTTTGGAGATTGATTAAAGAGAAAGTGTTAGGTTTGGTGGAAGAACAAGTGTTGTGTTTGAGTTGTGTGTATGAGATGGTTGTGAATTGGTGTTTGATGTATGTTTTGAATTGTTTTGGTGTTTTTGCAAGTTATTATGGTTTATGGGTGAGTTAGTTAAGTTTGTTTGAAGTGGAAAATGGTGGAAGTAAGAGGTTTGTTGGATGTGATGTTGTTGTTGCCGGAATCAGAATTTTTGGCCTGACACGCCCATGAGCACGGCCAGATCTTTGGGCGTGTCAATGGTTCTGTGTTCTTGAAAGGGTGACACGAGCAATGACACACTCATGTCACTGAGCGTGTCACAGCTTTTGTGTTGTAGTAGCATTTACACGTCCAGTGACACGCCCATGTCACTGAGCGTGTCATAGCTACTGTGATGTTGGTGGATTGACATGGCCATGAGCACGCCCGTGTTGTTGGATGTGTCAATGTTTCTGTGAGACAGAATGTATTACACGTTCAGTGACACGCCCGTGGTTCTAAGCGTGTCAAAGCTTCTGTGTTGTGAGTTTAGGGCACGGTTAGGACACGCCCGTGTTGTTGAGCATGTCATGTGTAGAGTTTGTCCTAGTTGGTTTTTATCTATATTATCTCATGTGTATCTCTAAGTGAGCGTGTATGATTAACTTTGGTTTAGATTTCGGAGAGAGTTGATTTGCCCTAATCCAAGTGTTGAGGATTCTTGGAAGAGGAGTTTGGTGTGGTGTGAGTTGCTCTTGAGGTAAGTAAAAACCCTACATTATTGCATATATTTACATGACATTGGGACTTAACACATTTAGTTGTAAATGTGTTGAGTAATCTATTACATTGTTGATACATTTGATTAATGCTATGAATTGTATAATGTGAAAGATATGATTATCATTCAAATTGTATATCCAATGTAATTGGTTGTGGATACTCTAATGATGAGATGTGAAGCTATTGTCGTTGGCTATAATGATGCAAATGAAATAATTGAGGCATGTTTGCCTAAATGATTATGAGGGAATGAGAATGTAATTGATAATGAAATAATAAAAGAATTGTGTGCCTAATGTGTTATTCACTTTTCAGAGTTTTGTTGTTGGTGGCATGCCTAATAGTAACAATCTCTTGAAGCTGGGTTGGGCTTGATCCTTGAAGCCAAGTTGGGTTGAAGTTTAGCATGCTTAACTCCCCTTGAAGCTTGGTTGGGTCTAGTCCTTGAAGCCTAGTTGAGATGCTACAACCCTTGAAGCTAGGTTGGGTTTGGTCCTTAAAGCCAAATTGGGTTGATGCTTAGCATGCTTTGCTCCCCTTGAAGTTTGGTTGGGCCTAATCCTTGAAGCCTAGTTGGGATAATGATAAATGTGATAATTAAACCAAAACATTAACTCTGAAAGTTGAATGGCATATTAGTTTCTTTTGGGCCCATGCTTGTCTTTGTTTAAATGTGATTCATGAATGGTGAAACAAATGAATAATGAGATTTAATGGAAGACTTTGAAATATGATATTCTTATGTATTGTTTATGATATATAAATGTGTGACATTAGCATTACATTAAAGTATATTGTTGTTGTGGTTTGTACCACTAAGCCTATGGCTTAGCGCGATTGTGGTTCATCGCGCAGGTGACAGGGTAGAACCGGAGAGTTCAGCTAGACCGAGTCGAGTCTAGACTTTGAAGTGTTGATTGTGGGCTTAAAGATCAGAGACCAACTACCAAACATGTATAAATTTTTATGTTTTGTAAACATGGATTTTGATGTATTTATATATGTAAATACCACTACATTTTTCGCTGCATAATAAATAAATATTTTATCTAGTATAGTTTATAATATAATTGGATGTTTTAAGTTATTTTTATAATGTTATTAAATTGAAAGATTGGTTTTCTTATTATAAACGGTGGCACTCCTGTATTCGGTATACGTATATTACAGTTGTAGTAGTATGTAGTGTGCATATAAAGGGTATAGGGGTGTTACAATTGTTTTGGTATCAGAGCCTATGTTTGAGATTCTCAACCTAGGTCAATTGTAAGAAAAGAAATTTTTGATTTTTAAAATATTGTTTTTAAATAAGATACATGTTTTGGCATTGGCAGTTTCTAATCTTTGATGAGGTATATTCTGCTGTGTTTGCAGATATAGGTAGTGATGGCGTCTCAGTCACGTCAGTCCATAGAAGGTAGTGTTGAGAGTGTAGCTCCTGAAGAGGGTAGAGATGGAGTTAGGGTTGAGAGAGCTGGAGAGGCACCTGCTCCTGTGCAAGAGAGACCAGCTGCTGATGAGGTTCCACCAGTTTGGCTAAGACATGTGGTAGAATTGTTGAGGCAAGCTCCAGTGCAGCCACCGCCACCACAGCCACATGTGCCGGTGAGGCATTATGATAAATTGAGAAAGTATGGGGCTGAGGATTTCTTTAGTACTACAGATCCTGCATTAGCTGAACAGTGGTTGGATAGAGTTCAGAGGGTATTCATCCAGTTGCAAGCCACTCCTGAAGAGAAATTTTATTATGCTAGATCCTTATTGCAGAAAGATGCTTATGATTGGTGGAAGATGGTTCATCATGCCATGGATGATCCACCTACTTTGTCTTATGGTGATTTTCTGAGGGAGTTTGAGCAGAAATATACTCCGAGGGAGTATAAGGATGCCAAGAAGATGGAATTTTTGAATCTGAGACAGGAGAATCGGACAGTGACAGAGTATGAGATCGAGTATATCCGGTTGAGTCACTATGCCGGTGGGATTATTTCTGATGAGATTGACTGGTGTAGGAGATTTGAGGAAGGGTTGAGGCCCTCTATTATGTGTATTTTTGCTGGTTCTCGGTTCCAAGACTTTTCTCAGTTGGTTGCCGCAGCTAGAAGTGTTGAGAGAGCACAGGGTATTGCAGCAGCTGCTACTGAAGAGGAGACCAGAGTTAGGAGACCCCAGTTTGAGGCAGGGTCTTCATCTATGAAGAGAGGCTGAGGGAGTTTTGTTCCAAGAGTCAGTAGGAGCCAGAGGCAGTCAGGTAGGTCAGTTCAGTATCAGAGGCAGAAATCGAGACCTACAGTCTCTGTAGCTAGTGCTCCGACTCCAGCGGTTCAAAGATCCATTCCACCTATATGTGTTCATTGTGGTAGGATACATGGGGGTGCTTGTTGGAAGATGGGTGGATCAGGAGTATGTTTTAGATGCGGGTCACCAGCTCAATTCATTAAAGATTGCCCTGAGCTACAGGAGGATAGACAGACTGATACTGCAGCTTCTCGACCCAGTGTCAGCAGAGGTGGTCGAGAGGGCAGAGGTTTTAGTAGACGCGGTCGACCCGAGATTAGTCAGAGAGGAGGCTCTGCATCCGGAGGCAGTAGGCCAGATGAGGCTGGGTCTTCTCAGAGAGTGTATGTGATGCAGAGGCAACCGGATGCTTCAGCAGTCATTGCGGGTACATTTTCTTTATTTGGCATTTCAGTTCTTGCTTTGATTGATTCAGGATTTACTCATTCATACATAAGTGCATCAATCTTGCCTGTGTCTGAATTGCATTCAGAGTCCTTAGGATTTGATGTCTTGGTGACAAATCCTTTAGGACATAGTGTTGTGGTGAGTAAGGTGCATCGCGATAGTTCAGTTGTGGTGCAAGGTGAGGAGTTTTTGGGTGATTTGATTGAAATGCCTTTTAAGGAATATGATTTGATTTTAGGCATGGATTGGTTGTCTAAGCATGGAGATGTGGTAGATTGTCAAAAGAAGTGTGTTACCTTGAGAACCGGTGATGGTAGAAGTGTGATGGTATCTGGTGAGCATAGACAACTTGCATCCTTGTTTGTTTCAGCTGTTGCAGCTAGAAAGTTGATTAGAAAAGGGTGTGATGCTTATCTTGCTCATGTTGTGGATACCAGAGTAGTGGGTTCTCAACTTGATAGTATACCCACAGTTGCGGAATTTTCAGATGTTTTCCGGAGGAGTTACCAGGTTTACCCCCTGAGAGAGAGGTTGAGTTTGGTATCGATTTGTTTCCTGGTACCACTCCCATCTCTATTACTCCCTATCGAATGGCACCTGCTGAGTTGAGAGAGTTGAAGGTGCAGTTGCAGGAGTTGTTGGATAAAGGGTTTGTTCGCCCTAGTCTTTCTCCGTGGGGAGCACATGTTTTGTTTGTGAATAAGAAGGATGGTACTTTGAGGTTATGCATCGATTATAGGCAATTGAACAAGGTGACCATTAAAAATAAGTACCCTTTGCCAAGGATTGATGATCTCTTCGATCAGTTGAAGGGAGCAGCAGTGTTTTCCAAGATTGATTTGAGATCAGGGTACCATTAGTTGAGAGTCAGAGCTGAAGATGTTCCTAAGACAGCTTTCCGCACAAGGTATGGGCATTATGAGTTCTTAGTGATGCCTTTTGGGTTGACAAATGCACCTGCAACATTTATGGATTTGATGAATAGGGTGTTTAGACCCTATCTGGATCAGTTTGTGGTGGTCTTTATTGATGATATTTTGGTGTATTCGATGAAGAGTATCATGACAAGCATCTACGGATTGTGTTACAGACCTTGAGAGAGAAGCAATTGTATGCTAAATTGTCAAAATGTGAGTTTTGGCTTGATCAAGTGACTTTTCTGGGTCATATAGTTTCAGCAGATGGTATAAGAGTTGATCCAAATAAAGTTGAGGCCATTTTGAATTGGAGTCCACCGAAGTCTGTAACTGAAGTTAGAAGTTTTCTGGGTTTGTCAGGTTATTATCGACAGTTTGTGAAAGATTTTTCTTTGATAGCTACTCCACTCACCAGATTGCTTCGGAAAGGAGTTAGATTTGTGTGGACAAATTAGTGTCAAGCAAGCTTTGAGCAGTTGAAGGAGATGTTGACACAAGCTCATGTTCTTACTTTGCCTGTGGAAGATAAACCATATGTGATTTACAGTGATGCTTCGCATAATGGTTTAGGTTGTGTTTTGATGCAAGAGGGTAAAGTTATAGCTTATGCTTCTCGGCAGTTGAAGCCGCATGAGCTTAATTATCCGACGCATGATTTGGAGTTAGCAGCTATAGTGTTTGCTTTGAAGATTTAGCGACATTATTTGTATGGAGAGAAGTGTTTTATCTATACAGATCATAAGAGTTTGAAATATTTGGGAGTTCAGAGAGAGCTTAATCTTCGGCAAAGACGATGGTTGGAGCTGATTAAAGACTACGACTGTTTGATTGATTATCATCCTGGTAAGGCAAATGTTGTTGCTGATGCCTTGAGTCGGAAGTCTTTAGCAGGTTTGACTGCTTATTCGCTTTCGTTGCTTGTTGAGTTGAGAGCGTTGCATGCTAGTTTTGAATCATGTGATGATGGTGCATTGTTGGCTTAGTTGCAATTGAGGCCAGTGTTGTTGGATCAGATAAGGGAGGCTCAATTGGCTGATGGAAAAATTCATAAAGTTGTGTCAGATTGCCAAAATGGGGAGAGCCGAGATTTCCATGTGAGAAGTGATGGTAGCCTTTGGTTTAAGGATAGATTGTGTGTTCCTGATGATGCTAGTTTAAGAAAGATTATTTTGAAAGAAGCACATCAATCAGCTTTTGCTATGCACCTTGGGAGTACTAAGATGTATCATGATTTGAAGCAGCATTACTGGTGGTCAGGTATGAAGAGGGACATAGCGGAGTTTGTATCTAAATATCTTACTTGTCAGAGGGTGAAAGCTGAGCACCAAGTTCCTTCAGGGTTGCTCCAGCCTTTATCAGTGCATGAATTGAAATGGGAACGTGTGACAATGGATTTTGTATCTGGTTTGCCATTGACTCAGAAGAAGCATGATGCTATTTGGGTGATTATTGATCGGTTGACAAAGACAGCTCATTTTCTTCCAGTTCGGATGGACTATTCTCTTGAGAAGTTGGCTGAGTTGTATATAAGTGAGATAGTGAAATTGCATGGAGTTTCAATTTCTTTAGTATCTGATCGAGATCCCCGGTTTACTTCAAGGTTTTGGAAGAGTTTACATGGTGCTTTGGGTTCTCGATTGCATTTTAGCACTGCTTTTCATCCGCAAACAAATGGGCAGTCAGAAAGAGTGATACATATTATAGAGGATATGTTGAGAAGCTGTGTCATTGATTTCTTTGAAAGTTGGGACAGATTTTCGATTGATATAATTTGCTTATAACAACAGTCATCAATCTAGTATTAAAATGGCACCTTATGAGGCATTGTATGGTAGAAGAAGCAGAACGCCTTTATGTTGGAATGAAGTTGGAGAAGGCAAATTGGTTGGTCCTGATTTGATTAAAGAAACAAAAGAGAAAGTAAAGATAATTCGGGATCGGTTGAAGGCAGCTTCATATCAACAAAAATCTTATTCAGATTTGAAGAGAAGAGACATAGAGTTTGATGTTGGAGATAAAGTTTTTCTTAAAGTGTCTCCTTGGAAAAAAGATTTTGAGATTTGGCCACAAAGGGAAGCTAAGTCCTCGTTTTATTGGACCTTATGAGGTATTGGAAAAAGTTGGACCAGTTGCTTATCGAATTCCTTTGCCGCCTGAGTTGGATAAAATTCACAATGTCTTCCATGTTTCTATGTTGCGGAGGTACAGATCAGATCCATCTCATGTTTTGTCTGTTGAATCTTTTGAGGTGAGTCCGGATCTAACTTTTGAAGAAGAACCAGTTGCTATTTTGGCACATGGAGTAAAAGAGTTGAGACATAAGAAAGTGCCAATTGTAAAGGTTCTTTGGAAGAATCATACAAAGGAAGAGTCAACTTGGAAGCATGAGCAAGCGATGCGAGATCAGTATCCTCAATTATTCTAGACTTGAGATCAGGTAATTTCGAGGACGAAATTTCTTTTTAGAGGGGGAGAATTGTAATATCCTAAAGTATACCCTAAAAGTTTTGGAATATTTATTGTTGTATTTAGATTAAATATATTTGTTTAAATGGAAAGAGAAATGAGGTAAGGGAAGAGTGTATATGTTGTATATATAGTGATATATAAAACATATACAAGTCAAAGAAATGGAAGTCAAAGAAGATTAATTAATTATTTTAAATTAGTTAAATTAATTAAATGGAAATTAAGTGGAAAGTGGATGATGATATTTGTAATATTTTATTATTTTATTTGCTTGGTTGAGAATTAAAGGATGATTGAATGGTTGAGAGAAGAGTTGAGTGTTGACTTTGCTCTTCTTTCTTCATCTTCTTCTTCTTCTTTCTTTGTTGGCCGACCATCACAATAGCAAGAGAGGAAGAGAGTTTTTGATTTTCAAAACTCAAGATTGAAGGATGTTTCAAGTGATCAAGTTGAAAATCTAAGAGTTTTCATCACTTTTGGTGAGTTTTCCACTTGATTCCCTTGTTTTCTTTTAAGTTTGTGTTGTGGGTTTGGTGTTTGATTGTTGATGGAATGAGTATGTTTGATTGTGGGGTGTTTAAGAGTATTTGGTTTATTTGATTTTGATTTTGGAGTTTGATTGAAGAGAAAGTGTTAGGTTTGGTGGAAGAACAAGTGTTGTGTTTGAGTTGTGTGTATGTGATGGTTGTGAATTGGTGTATGATGTATGTTTTGAATTGTTTTGGTGTTTTTGCAAGTTATTATGGTTTATGGGCGAGTTTAGTTAAGTTTTTTTGAAGTGGAAAATGGTGGAAGTAAGAGGTTTGTTGGATGTGATGTTGTTATTGCCGGAATCAGGATTTTTGGCCTGACACGCCCATGAGCACGGCCAGATCTTTGGGCGTGTCAATGGTTCTGTGTTCTTGGATGGGTGACACGAGCAGTGACACGCCC
Source organism: Garcia nutans (assembly GCA_947685225.1). Classification (NCBI taxonomy): domain Eukaryota; kingdom Viridiplantae; phylum Streptophyta; class Magnoliopsida; order Malpighiales; family Euphorbiaceae; genus Garcia; species Garcia nutans. The sequence continues at coordinate 3,352,291 of CANTUV010000024.1, read as the reverse complement.
ATGTCACTGAGCGTGTCACAGCTTCTGTGTTGTAGTAGTATTTCCACGTCCAGTGACACGCCCATGTCACTAAGCGTGTCATAGCTACTGTGATGTTGGTGGATTGACACGGACATGAGCACGCCCGTGTTGTTGGACGTGTCAATGTTTCTGTGAGACAGAATATATTACACGTTCAATGACAAGCCCGTGATTCTAAGAGTGTCAAAGCTTCTGTGATGTGAGTTTAGGGCACGGTTAGGGACACGCCCGTGTTGTTGAGCGTGTCATGTGTAGAGTTTGCCCTAGTTGGTTTTTATCTATATTATCTCATGTGTATCTCTAAGTGAGCGTGTATAATCACCTTTGGTTTAGATTTCGGAGAGAGTTGAGTTGCCCTAATCCAAGTGTTGAGGATTCTTGGAAGAGGAGTTTTGTGTGGTGTGAGTTGCTCTTAAGGTAAGTACAAACCCTACATTATTGCATATATTTACATGACATTGGGACTTAACACATTTGGTTGTAAATGTGTTGAGTAATCTATTTCATTGTTGATACATTTGATTAATGCTATGAATTGTATAATGTGAAAGATATGATTATCATTCAAATTGTATATCCAATGTAATTGGTTATGGATACTCTAATGATGAGATGTGAAGCCATTGTCGTTGGCTATAATGATGCAAATGAAATAATTGAGGCATGTTTGCCTAAATGATTATGAGGGAATGAGAATGGAATTGATAATGAAATAATAAAAGAATTGTGTGCCTAATGTGTTATTCACTTTTCAGAGTTTTGTTGTTGGTGGCATGCCTAATAGTAACAATCTCTTGAAGCTGGGTTGAGCTTGATCCTTGAAGCCAAGTTGGGTTGAAGTTTAGCATGCTTAACTCCCCTTGAAGCTTGGTTGGGTCTAGTCCTTGAAGCCTAGTTGAGATTTTACAACCCTTGAAGCTAGGTTGGGTTTGGTCCTTAAAGCCAAATTGGGTTGATGCTTAGCATGCTTTGCTCCCCTTGAAGTTTGGTTGGGCCTAATCCTTGAAGCCTAGTTGGGATAATGATAAATGTGATAATTAAACCAAAACATTAACTCTGAAAGTTGAATGGCATATTAGTTTCTTTTGGGCCCATGCTTGTCTTTGTTTAAATGTGATTCATGAATGGTGAAACAAATGAATAATGTGATTTAATGGAAGACTTTGAAATATGATATGCTTATGTATTATTTATGATATATAAATGTGTGACATTAGCATTACATTAAAGTATATTGTTGTTGTGGTTTGTACCACTAAGCCTATGGCTTAGCGCGACTGTGGTTCATTGCGCAGGTGATAGGGTAGAACCGGAGAGTTCAGTTAGACAAAGTCGAGTCTAGACTTTGAAGTGTTGATTGTGGGCTTAAAGATCAGAGACCAACTGCCAAACATATATAAATTTTTATGTTTTGTAAACATGGATTTTGATGTATTTATATATGTAAATACCACTACATTTTCCGCTGCATAATGAATAAATATTTTATCTAGTATAGTTTATAATATAATTGGATGTTTTAAGTTATTTTTATAATGTTGTTAAATTGAAAGATTGGTTTTCTTATTATAAACCGTGGCACTCCTGTATTCGGTATACGTATATTACAGGTGTAGTAGTATGTAGTGTGCATATACGGGGTATAGGGGTGTTACAATAAGGGTATTATATTTGATGTATTTCAAGGTCAAAGTTTGCAACAAGAGCCGTAATTACTCTAAAAAAGTCTTTCATTGAAACTAGAGAGAAAGTCTTATTAAAATTAATGCCTTCCTTCTGAGTAAAGTCTTTAGCTGCAAGATGTTCCTTACATCTTTCCACATTACCAATTGAGTCCCTCTTGGTTTTAAATATTCATTTACAACCAATGGGCTTTATACCTTTAAGTAATGGAAAAAGATTTGAAACTTGATTGCCTTGAATAGACGTGTACTCTATATTCATGGCATCTGTCCTTAAGCTTATTGAGTTTGTTTTTCTAGAATAATTACCTTAACTTGTGTAGGAAGTTGTTCAACATTGTATTTTTAAGGTTCCAAATATGCTTTTTGATCAATGACAAGTGTAAAAATATGACATTGTTGAAGATAGTAGTAGGAACCAAAACTAAATCATTCTCAAAGAAAATGTCCATTGTTAGGGTCCGGGAGCCCACTAACTTGGAGATCTTCTTCATATGCCTAGTAAGGGAACATACTTCATGGGTCTAACACCATACTTTAACCCAAAACCTTAAGGTATTAAGTTTATGAGTCTTTTATACTTATATATTCCTCACTACATCTATCTTTTTCCAATGTATAATTCCTCTCTTCCTCCCACATTTGAAATTTCAACAATCTCTCTCTCAAATGTGAGCTTCCATATTGGGCTTGGACTCCCCTTTGAGCAGAATCTTTTCTCTTTTTGGGACTTGATTGTACGGTGTCATCTCATAGCCCTTCTACTCCACCAATCTAGGCCCACTATGAGCAACCATGCTCTTCCTCATGAAGATGCCAATCATGAAATTCAACCACCATCTTCATACTCCTTTCTGTTGAGTCATCGACTCTGATACTAATTGTTGAGGTCCAGGAAGCCCACTTACTTAGGTGATCTTCTTCATGACCCTAGTGAGAGAATACACTCCGTGGGCCTAATACTATACATCAACCTAAAACCTGAAGGTATTGAGTTTATTGGTCTTTTTATTTATATATTTCTCACTAAGTTCATCCTTTTTCGATGTTAGATTCTTCTCTTACTCTCATGCTTGAAATTCCAACATTAGGAGCATAACAATTTCAATTCTTATTCAGCAAGTTGAGCATTTGTAATATCCATGCTTCAATTGAAAGGGGTATATTATGACATACCAATATTCATGGACATAATTTAGGAAATTATTATAGTAACAAAATATTGTCTTAGTTGTACATTATTTGTTTCCCTTTTCTATTTTCTTTCCTATCTCTGTTTTTCTTCCCACTCTATCTTTGTGTAAAATTTTTTATTGACTATTTGATGCTATGAAAATTGTATTGCATTAAGGTAAAAGGTACTAAGTGTCATGGTTATTTTCTCACAATTTATATCAAGTAGTTGGATCATAAGTAAATAAAATCTTATTAATTTTAATATTTATTAAATTAATTAAATATGTTAATTATGGTGTGAAGCAAATAGTAGAAAGTTGATTTATTGTTGAGGTGAAGTAGTCATACATTAATACATAGGAAAACAACATCCCATATGCATAAATTCCCAAGAGAGATTAGCTAAAGAAAAGGTCATAATCAAAGGGGTAGTAGAAGGGATGAAGGAGGACAACATTCACATGTCCAAGAAACACTTATGTCCTTCCATTAGAGCACGCCTGAAAATCCAAATTTTTGGTTTATGTGTAGTTGTTGTTGAATGGCTTGCTTGCTGACCTACCTAACAAGTATTTGGCATATTTATGAATGTCATTGTCATTCAATCACTTGCACTAGGAAAGTCCATCAGCTACCCTCTTAGGATTAGATTTTATTAGGTGCAACAATGGCCCAAATCCCATATGAGATTTTAGAGTTGTTTTGTGGTCTAACGTATCAACATCATCCATGGTAAAAATATAATGTCATAGATTATCACTTAATTAATGAGAAATTATATCAAGTAGTTAGATATTACATTCATACATTATAATTTTGATTTTGATTGGAATTTGAATTTGAAACTATTTAATTTTAAAAATTGTACTCAAGTTCTATGAATTTTGAAATATTATGGTGCGTGTGTAATTACCGTGTGAGAGATAGTCATAAAAAAAGTTCATTAAAAAACAAAAAAAGAAAAGTTACTTGTCTGAATTTTTTAAAATATGCTATATTTGCCTTTGAGTAATTATTTGTCCACAAGTTTATTAACTTTTAAAAATAATCTAATATAAATATTTTTACCTATTGCTTTTATCACTGAGACGTTGATTTACAACTTTACAATCTCTAAGATTGGAGAAAGAATAAAAAGAAAAACTTATGATAAGAACAATTTATGAGTTTTTAAATACCAAAATAAGATTTAATTGGTGTTAAAGAATTGCAAGTTAATAGATTTCAGAATTGTAAATTAATAGCACACCGAAGGTAACTTAGCGGTAACTTAGCAGTAAGTGTATCATTTTGAGTAACTCATGATCGATTCCCCATTCTCAGTTGTAATACTACAAAAAAAAAAATTATAAATTAATATTTAGATGATGAAAAGCAGTAAAAAACATTTACATTTGACTATTTTTAAAAAAAATTACAGCAATGATATAATTTTTGTATAAAAAAATTTGATATGGACAAAAAATTAATTGATTCATTTAATTTGAAACATTTCATTTAGGATTTTCATTCTACAAAATGAATAATTGAACTTAGTTAAAATGTATAAAATATATATTTTATAATTTAAAAAAATATAAACATTTCAAATTATAGGTATTTCAAAATATTTTTGAACCCATATGTTTTCTATGTTTGCTGAGAATGTGTCAATCTAGTTGGGATATTCATATCCATTCTGTGTTTTATAACTTTCAATATTCTACTTAAAAAACATAATTCTAAATCTTTGAGATTTTTTTTTTGAATGCAAATCTTTGAGATTTTTAATCTTAACTTATAAGTTTGTAATTTGATCTTTTGAAAATTTATATAATTAAATTAAAAACTTATAACCTAACGATATTAAAAAAACACATTCATAACTGTTTTATGTCGTTATTGAAAAATAAATTTAAGTTAATAAGAAAATTATTTTCAAAAAAAAGTTAATTAGAAAATTTATAAAAATAATCATCCATATAAGGAGAATATTTTATGAACCAATTAATTGAACTGAATTGAACCATATACATTTTAATAAAAAAGAAAATACTTTCACCGTATCTAATATTTTCTATTTTATTCATTATTTCAATGACTTTTTATTAACAAATAAAAATGCACATCCAACCACCAAAAGATCAAGTAGTAATAGATTGTTTTAACTTAACCAGAGATCTCGAACTCGAGTATCTGTATATGTAGTTGCGTCAAAATTCGATAAGAAGAGCGATATTGTTATTATGGTCCTACCTGGCTCGACTCTAAAAGAATAATTTATATAAAAAAATACATATTAAAAAAAATAGTATTCACATATAATTTCTAGTAGGCTTTTCTGTTTTTCATTTTTCCTTGTTCATATAGTGCCACTCATAGCATAGATTCAATATTTTGGATAGAAAGCTAACAAGATAACATCTATACCTCAAATGCTACACTTTTGTCTTTCAAATGTTGAAAGATCTTTGTGGCTAGAAACTTTGAACCTTATTATTAGGGTCCTATATGTGATGTAAACTTAAGGGAGCAACTAGCTATTGCCGTACTTTATCTTGATAAGAAAATCTAATAGAAAGATTGTCATTATTTTGCTTAACTTCACGCATGCAACGGTTAATGGAGCCCATTTGATTCACACATTTAATAGTATTGATATCTTTACCCATATGAAAATTTGGCTTTGTGCTTTCGTTTTCAATCTCCAATGTTGGCTATTGTGGCTTTAGCTTGTCATTTTTGCTACACTATGAATCCAATCCAACTTCATATATAGCTCAAATATACCTAGTTTACATTAATGGAGTTTGGATTCGGCAATTAACCTGAAATATTAGCTAAAAACTTGTAATCAGAATCTAGTTAATTTAAAAATAAGAACAAATTAACCAAAACATATTCTTCTTAATTTACATAAAAAAAAAGAAAAAAATTCAATCACTATAATATCAATATATATATATATTCATGTTCGAATACAAACCAGGTTCTCTTCGGTTAACCTTATATCGATTTGATTCAGGTTCAGTTAATCTTCATTTAGACTTAAATAGTAAACCTAAAGATTAAGGTTTGATCTGAATTGAATTTAATCTGAAATTCAGTTTACTTATTTTTTAGGTTCGATTCATAGAGTTTAAGTCTAATTTACTCATCCATAGATTAATTTTTTGAACACTCCAATTTTACATATTAACGAACCTCACATTGGCCCAATATAATAATATTTCTTTAAAAGAAATAAATAATCAATAAATGAGATTTTGTAGGAAGAAATATCTGAATTCACTTATATAATTGACAAATATTACTTTTTTAATAAGAAATTCTAATGTATCTTTTTTCTTCTTCTTTTCCTGCTTCCAAAAGCTTAGAAGCATAAGAAAATATTCAAGGCCAGGCCTAATTTAATCAGAAAGGGTCTTTGTATAGAAGCTTTATTATTGCATTGCTAGCCCTAATCTATAGCTAAACGATGCATGAATTGAAAGGGTAGAAAGAGAAAGAGGGAGGCTTTTTTTTTTTTTTAAAAAAAAGTCAATAAGGAATATCTTTAAATAAGTTGAATAAATCTTATCACTAAGTATTTCATCGCTAGAAAATTTTGCATAATGCCTAAGTAGCATTAATTGTCCCTCTCCTATAGTCCAATGACTGGATGGGAAAGTGGCCAACAAGAGGATACTTAATGAACATATCTTCGATGGTAATTAAAAATGAAACTGAAAATGACAACCTTGAATTCCACCCCTAATTTTACAAATTCTAATTTTTTTTTTAGCATGCTTCATCAAGTTATAAAATTGACACTTCTATCATAATTAATTTTTGTTATAATTTCAAATCAAACAGAATAAGGGGTAGCTATACGCCCATACATACATACATACATACATATTGACACATTTTGCATATATTGCATATATATTATATGAAATTATTGAATGATTACTGAAATGGATACAATTTCAACTCAATTGTAGGGCCGAATATTGTAAATAGAAGTCTTTGACAAATTTCGGCATACTCAAATTATATATATATATATATGAAAATTCTTAGATAAACCGGATATATATATACATCCAAGTAATATAAAATTATTAAAAAAGTGATAATAGAAAAAAATTAATTTTATTATCTGGATGTATATGCACTCGGAATATATATATATATATAATAATGAAGAAAAATACATCAATTTACACATTCATAAACCTATCTTTAACATATAACATAATCCTACGATTCATCATATATATTGTCCATTGGATTTCAGAATATATCCATATACATTATTGTCAAATTTCAAATCAATTGGATAGAATTTAATATCATTTGCAAAAGAAAATTCTTATGATTATATTTGATTAAAAAATCATTTTGAAATTTTTTTAAAAATTAAATATTTAGTAACTAGTAAAATAAAATAGTATAAAAACCTTTCAATATTATAATCCCTCAAAACTATTATCAAAATAAATAAAAATACAAATATAAATAGCAGTAATTTTTGTTTGAAATAATGGCGGAATGAGAATTCAAGGAGGGTCAAAATTTTAAAATAAAAAAAAACATTTGATTTACATAGTTATTATAAATAAATTTAAGATAAAATTAAATAAAAATAATTCTTTTACATTACTACAATACAACTCATAATTTCTATAAGTTATTTCATTAGTTTTTGAATTCATTTATTATTATTATTATTATTATTATTATTTCTTAGTAAAGAAATTTAGATAAAATTAAGTAAAAAAAATCAGGATTGACTAAAAATAAAAAAGTAATATATATATATATATATATTGTTGAAACTGACAGTTGTAAGAGACATAAATATAAATAATTTTAAATTTAATTTAATTTTTAAAATGATTTTAATATATTAGAATTTAATTTTTAAATAATTTTAATATAATAAAAAATTTTAAGAATAGTTTTAAAATATTGGGGGAGGGAGGAATGGGGTCCATGTTCCGCCAATGGTTTGAAATATTTGATCATACTTAGTGGTAAATAATAGTCTTTTTTCGGTTTTTGTGATGATATTTATGTTAATTTGATTTGGACGCCAACAAACATAATTTGATATTAAAAATAAGACTTGTAATTCTTGGTAAATCATCGACCAAATAATAAACCTAAAAAATCCATCATAAAGCGGATAAAAAATAAATAAAAAATAACCAAAAGGAAAATAAACATAAAAAATCAAGTTTGTTTAAAAAAATTAATCGATGTAAAAAATTATTGAATTTTTAAATCAAAATTAGGATTAAAAATTGAAAAAAACCATCTAATGTTGACTTAAAGAAAGATTGATGATAGATGGTCCAAGAAATAATAGAAAAATAAAAAAAAAAGTTTTATAAAAATGAGGAAATTTTCCCTCTAAAATTCTTTAAAAAATTAAATTTCATATATTTATATTTAAAATCATATTTTTTTTTCACATTAAAGACATACAAGTTTTTATTAATTTGAAACTAGGGATGTCCAAAAACAACCAGTGAACTGGTAAATCAGACTTGAACGACATATGAACTAAAGTTGAACAATAAATTAAATTAATCTGAATTTAAGTTTGGTTCCAGCCAAACCTGAATTTTTAGGTTAATGATTCAAATTCATGTTATTAATTTATGCACTATAGGTCTAAACCTGAGCCACACACACACATATAAAAACATTTTTTGAAATATTTAATATATGTTAATATGAATAATTAACATAGAGTATTGAGTGAATTGCATGAAAATTAAAAATATTTTTTCCAAAATTAATACTTATACAACTTTATTTTTTTAAATTTACACCTATGATCTTATAATATATATATATATATATATATTATGTACACACAGGTACTAGTTATGCATTAATATAATAGTAGCATTCTAGTGTCTACCTGTGTATAATCCATTTTGTGATTATTGCATATTACTTATGTTTGTTAGATGGGATTGTAATTACATAGAACCATTTAAATTTGTGACGCGGATTATGATATTCAAATAATATTGAGATATAATAAAAAGCTTATAATTAGCATGGTAGAGAGGATTTACCCACCGCTCAACATTACTTGTCAGTTGGATAATTTTGCATGGCTATAGTCGTGATGGTATATTCTATATATTGAATTCTAAGAAATTATATTTTGATTCAGTGATTCAGATTTGAGAGATCATCTCCAGGTTAAGGAATAATGTGATTCTTGTAGATTAATTTTCATCATTGGTTGAATTCTATATTTACATTGAAATGTTATTTATATTGATTAATATATAGTTTCTTGGGTTGAATGTTCATCCGTATTCATCATTTTTTTTTGAATATTCATCCGTATTCATCATTTTTTCCTTCATATTGCGTATTGAGTAATGGAGTAAATTTTATTGAATTACTGATGCCTTATATTCCTTGAAATGAGTGTTTATTTATTTATTTATTTAATTCAATTTATATTTGTTTGTATATTATTTTATATTTCACTCTCTAGAACTCCAAATTATTATTTCTATTGTATACAACTCTGAATAATTTTGATAGTTATCAAGCTCCACATTATTATTTCTATTGTATACAACTCTGAATAATTTTGATAGTTATCAATTTATATGTTTTCGTATCAAGTAGCAAACTGTTGATATTTTTTATATGATTGTGACTTTTGGCAAATGTTCATTTTGACATGTGAGTCGTGTTCCCTAATGCCAGTCATGGGTCAGATATAACATTTTCTATATAAGAAATATAAATAATATATATTTTCGATATGGCATTTTCCATATCCATATAAGAAATATAACTAATATATATTTTATTTAAACATATTTTTATTTACTAATTTTTCCTATATCATATTCCTAAAATTTCATAAAATCAACTCAAAAATAATCCTTTTTGGTGGAGAACATGATTGGACTTCTAACAGGTTAAAAAAAATAATTATAATGGAAGAAATTGCCATATGGAAACATGATATGCTTCCAATTATGTCTGTTATAAAAAGGGCAAAAAGAAAAGAAAAACAAAATGCAACGCCTTCTTTTTCAAGTAGGAAATTTTCACTACATGAGACAACATAAAGGTGAAAAGACTAATAGGAATAAACAAAATAACTGGGTAAACAATGAGTAAAAAGGAAAAAAAAAATGAAAACTGAGTATAAATTCAGTGTAATCAAATATGATTTTATTATAGCACGTGAACGTGTTGAGGTTTTATCTTTTTATAAATATTTTTATTTCCCATATAAAATAATGTGATAGTACGTAATAAATTTTTTGCAATGCTTAGTTTTCGTCTAAGCTTTGAGATTTTATTATATCATAATTTAAATTTGAATAATGATACATGTAAACCAAATTAGCATAAGCTTTATTTTTTTTTATTCTCAATCTTAGGCCACGCTATAACACAACTAATGCATTTGTTATATAGGATATTACAGGAGAATTTTTTTTAATTAATTATTAAAAATAAAGAACTTCAAATGCATTCAACAATAAATGTTAAGACCCAACTTACTAGGCATGGACTCTAATTTATGTGTTCAGTTAACTGATCAAAGATTTCAATTTGATTAATCAAACATATAAAATTTGATAATTCAGTTACCCAGATAAAAATATTTTAATTTTTAAATCAGTTAATTTATTTTGGTCGGTCAAATCAGTTAATTTATTTTTGTCGGTCCATTGACAATAAAAATGACAGAATGTGCCTTAAGACCTAATTGGCCCAAATTATGTAGGAGAGACCGGCCGACGTGACACTGGCACCTACCATAATTCAAGAGGCAGCCCCTTGCTTTCACACTTCACACTAAATAATTTTTATTTGGATATATCTAATACTTTTAAAAGATTTAATATTTGAATTTTTTTTATATGTGATTTAATATGTTATAAAGTCCATCCCAAGTATTCTCACTTATCCTACAAGCATATTCCATCAGAAAATTCATATATCTTTTCTTTTTCTTAATTTTATTTAATATTTCATTTTTTTTTATTTTTACTTTTTTCAAAAAATGATATAAAGTATAAAATATCAAATATAAATATATCAAATATCATATTAACAATTATATTAAACAATACAGCTCAATATATAAAAAATAAATCAGAAAATGAAATCTGAGATTTATTAGCACATTAATTATGATCTTACCATATTATTAACTTATTTAAATTCTTTCTTGAAAAATCTATAATTGACATTTTCTTTTATTTACCTAAATGAAATATATAATGAATCAATTTTCTTATTGGTATAAATTTGAGAAACATTGTGAAATCTCCTATTATTATATATATTTTAAGTGTTTAAACAAGTTGGTGGTGGTGGTCGAGTAATAGACTAGGTTTGTCAACATCCTAATTAGCAATTAATAGGGATAGCTTAAAAGTTAAAACAAAATCATGTTAATTGGGTTAAATGTAGAGTTATACATTTTACTGCTCAGTTTAAAATTGAAACTAGACCAAAATTAAATCTGTTAAAATTAAAATTAAAATCGGTTAAAATTAAAACCGTTTTAAATTAAAATCTGAATCTTAATTTATGATTTGGTTTAAATTTATTATTTTTAAAAATTGTCGAACCGGTGATTTTCACGGTTTAAAACTATTTGTTCAAATAATTAAAAATCGTAGGTTTAAACTATTAAATTAGTATATTTTATTTAAATTATTATATTTATTAGATTTATTTTTCATTTAATTTTTTAGTAACCCTATAAATACAACTTATATTTTAAATTTTTTTATATTTCTAATTTTTAATTTCTTTTATTTTTCTCTTTATTCTTCAATCTATATATAAATTATAATATTTAATATTCTCTAAAATTTTTATTTTTTAAAATTTACTCTAATATTTTCTACAATCTACATTTTCTTTTTTTTTTAAAAAATCTCTACAGTATAATCTTAGTCGCTTTATTTTATTTTATATTCAAAATTTATTTCTATTATTTTTATTTTATTTCTATTATTTTTAAATTTTTATCTTATGTATTATTATTTTTTTATTCAAAATTTTATTACATTGTGATTTTTTAAAAAAAGACAAATAATTAAGGCTTAAATTTTTGGACCAAGAAAAAAATAATATAGTTGATAAATATTTTAGACCAATTAACATAAAAAAAATATAATTGAAGAAATTGAAATGATGATGATAATATTCAATAATTGTATAAATATAAGGTAAAAAAAATATGTAAATGTTAATTTCTCTTTAAAGTTCAATTGTCTTTTTAAGATGCGCATGAATTATTTTTATTATTTTTTTTAGTAAATTAATATTAATATTAATATTTTTTACAAATTTTAACAAAAAAAAATTTTATTTAAAAGCACATATAAATTGTCTCATAAATTGTTCAAAATCACTTTGAACTATCGTAAACCACTTTTGAATTATCTCTTTAAACTCTCTTCTCAAACTGTCTTTAAAATCATCTTCGAACCGGAATTCAAACCAGAATCGATAATTCTTGAACCATCTTTGAACCATCATGTACAAAGTTCGATTTAAGTTCAAAAAATTTTCAAATCGAAACCAGCGATTTTTAAACCAAAATCGGCAGTTTGTGAACTGTGGCCGTATCTATATAGAGTTAACCGAACTAAGCGATTTGGCTTAATTAATTAACTGAATCAACTGAAACTAAAAATTTTTGGTTTGACTAAGAAAAAAGAATTTCAAAAAAATTAATTAGATTTTAATTTGGTTAATTAATTAACTGATTAACTGAATGTCCACTCCTATTTACATAAGATTTTTTTTAAGCACCTGGGAGGGAATAGTATAAGGTGAAAAGTGAAATTTGAGACTCACTCTAGATGGTTTCACTTTATCATTTGGCCAAGGCACTAATTGATATAATTAATAAGATAAATTAATAACGTTTAAGAGATAACATTATATGAATAAAAATAAATAATTTGTTTAGAAATTAAATAAATTGTTTGTTATTAGTTTGTTTTTATCTTTTTGTATTAAAATTTTACAATTTAAGAAATTGACAAATTATGTATGTATTGAATACTGATAGATTAATTTGGATGGATTTCCGAGACATTATAATTATGCTATTAATTTTGGTTATTTTATATAATAGATTGTTAAGCATATTATAGTGTGTTGTTTTTGGGTTGAATTCATTTACGTCGACAGGTGGGTAAACAACAACAACGACAACAACAACAACAAAGCCTTAATCCCAAGTCAATTGGGGTCGGCTATATAGATTCTTCTTTTCCATTCAATGCGATTTAAGGTTATCTTTTCTGGTAGATGTAACATCATAAGATCATTTTGGACCACTTTGACCAAGTCAGTTTAGGCCTACCTCTGCCTCTCTTAGCTATATCTACTCTAACTTGTTCGGTTTTTCTAACTGGCGCATTGCTAGGTTTTCGTTTCACATAGCCAAACCACCTCAATCTATGCTCTCTTATCTTATCCTCAATAGGTGCTACCCCCACTTTTTCTCTAATGTACTCATTGCGGATTCTATCCATCTTAGTATGACCACAATCCATCTTATCATTCTCATTTTCACAACATGCATTTTACTCATGTGTTGTCCTTTTACTGCCCAACACTCACTACCATACATCATAGCAGGCCGTATTACAGTGTGGTAAAATTTTCTTTTTAATTTAATTAGCATCTTTCGAGTACATAGAACTCCTGTAGCACCCCTCCACTTCATCCAACTAGCTTTAATCCTATGATTTACATCTGCTTCACAACCTCCATCTTCTTAAAGAATAGAACCAAGATATATAAAATAAGTATTATGAGGCACTGCTATTCCGTCTAAAATAATTTTACCTCTTTCTCTATTCTCGCTATTAAATTTACAATGCATATACTCAATCTAGTCCTACTTAGCTTAAAACCCTTAGATTCCAAAGTGCTTCTCCATAACTCCAACTTTTAATTTACCCCTGCTTGAGTCTCATCTATTAATACAATATCATCTGCAAACATCATACACCAAGGGATGTCATCATGTATATGTCTTGTTAGCTCATCCATGACCAAGTCAAAAGATAAGAGCTCAAAGCTGAACCTTGGTGTAATCCAATAGAAACGGAAAAAATCCTTAGTATCCCCTCCCACGGTGTGGACACTGATGGTAGCTCCTTTATACATATCCTTCAAGACTTGGATATATCGTATAAATATTCCCCTACGCTCTAGGACCCACCATAAAACTTCTCTAGGGACTCTATCATATGTCTTTTCCAAGTCAATAAAAATCATATGTAAATCATTCTTCATCTCTCTATACTTTGGGTAAACCTATAAATAAAATTTATTGTTTAAATTAAATATAAAATATATTTAGTTGAATATTAAAGAGTTTAAATAGGTTTATAGTATTTATTTGATTTAAGATTTGGTTAAATAAGATATTATCTAATAATTAAAAGATAATTTAGTTAACTTAAAAGTTCTATCAGAAAATATATGTAAGTTTTTTGAAAAAAAAACTCTATTTCTTCCTTTGTGAATATTAAAAGTGCATCTTCGTGATGGTTATGGATTCTAGACTATGAAAAACAAAAACCTTCTATTTTAATGATTTTTTTCAAGATTGACAACACTAGCACAAGGTTGATCTTCATGATACCTGTCAGAGATATCCAACCTTCTTATTATGTATGGGCAATTCCAGCATCAATATCAAAGCTATTGATGTTTGTATTCATGTTTGAACTCAATTAAAATTGTTTAATTGGATAAAAATAATTTTCATTGAATTATTTTTGTATATAACATGAGGATTGTTTTCTCCTTTTTTTTCACATTTGCATGTTGAATTTTAGTATATGATATTAAAATAGACATACAGAGCTTCAGTTTGTCATATTATATGCTTAAAATGAATTTAAAATAAAAATATATGACCCTTCAAATTTAGTCACTACCAAAAATTGATAAATAGTGATATTTAAAAACATCATGTAAACTTAAATTTTCATCACATAAAATAATTTGTGACGAAAATTTAGCATCATGAAAATTGTCCTTATAATATCGTAATATTTTGTAATATGATAAAATTTATTTTCGTCATCATAACTTTAATTTTTAATGATAAAAATAAACTATTGTCACAAATTATGATACGTTTAGTGACGCTAATATCGCCATATTTTGTATTATTAATTTGTCATTTAATAAAGTATGTTGTCATTAAAAGTAAAACTAAATATGACAATATCATTTACAGTTTATTTAGTGACGATAATATTTACGTCATGATATATGATTATATATAGTGACGAAACAATCGTCATTATTATAGTATAATATTTATCATTTAATGTTATATATCGTCATTAAAAGTGATATTAAATATAACAATATTATTTGCATCGGTAATATTTTTTTTTTGTGATGCTTAAAATCGTCGCATAAATTTAAATTTTCATCATCAATTATTTTTAGTGACGAAAATTTAGCATATGAGTATTGTCGTTATAACCTCATAATAAAATGAATATAAGACGAAATTTTTATTTTCGTCCCCATAATATTATATTTTGATGATAAAAATATATTATTGTCATAAATTATGTCACTTTTAATAACGAAAATATCATCATACTTTAGGTTATTAATTTGTTATTTAATATTATATATTGTCATTAAAAGTAAAATTAAATATAAATATACAATAATATCATTTACGTCGGCAATAAATTTTTATTTGTTAACTGTGATATTTATGTCATGATATATAATAATGTATAGTAATAAAATTATCGTTATGATTATTATATAGTATTTGTCATTTAATATTATAATTTATCATCATTATATGTACTCAAAATGATGAAAAAGTTTATTTTGTTGTAAAACCTTTTTTTTTTTTGTTACGGCATCCTAAAGTCATTAGATTTATAAAAATATTAATACCATAAATATTGTCATAGAGTTAGATTTTGTCGTAAAATGATATATTTCATAAAATAAAAAATAGAATATAATGACAAAATTATAACTCATCATTAATTCTTTAACGAAAAATAATAAAAATATTATTGTAATTAAATTTCAAAAACTATTGTAATTAAATTTCATATCGTTACCAAAAGCGTTATTTACATAAATTTAACTATTACACACACATATATTAACACATTGCAATATCATATCTTATTCAAGTAATATAAAATATTGAACTGCAAATACCAAGCAATAATAAATTATTTGAAAAAAAAATTTAAAAAATTAATGTGCTATACATTAAATAAAATAAATTATTATTTACTGCCAATAGAAAATGATTTATAAAGTCATAAATAAACAAAAGTATAATTTTTCTATTCAAATGATTGAATAATATTATTCACTACTGAAATATTAAATTTTTTCGGTACATAAACTATAAAATCTCTCACTTGTTAATTCCTAATTTCAACTAATTTTTAAGAAGTACAAGTAATCCAACTCGTTGGCAAGCTTTGTTGACACCATTTAGCAACTAGTAACTAAAAGTTGCAGTAAAATTCTTGCTAATTAAGAAATACTTGAAACACACTAGAGAATAGTTCATCAATCATTATATTTTAAAATATAAAACCATATATAATATAATCACAAAAAGTGAACCACCGATAAATATCCATCAAAATACAGTACCATAATAATAACAACATATAATATAAGCAGAAATATAGAACTTTCCATTCCTTTATTTCAGCCACTCATTTACCACCACTGTCGTATCAAATGTCTAAACTATCCTAGTAAAATCTAGAATATACTAGGTGAACTCAATATGCATTGATATAGTTAGAACATAATATAACAATTTCTTAATCAAAATTCAATAAATATAGCTAGTGTAAGAATAAAATAATAGTTAAAATTTATTATTCAATAGACATAGCACATTAAGCTTCTAAGTCTTCATAAAAACTATATTTTTCATTTTCAATTTTCATCAACCTTTAAGAAAATTAAAATTGTCAATGACATTATCAATACATTTATGTATTCAAAATAAAATACTTGTTAATTTTGATGTCGTGTTAATCTAGTGACATGTATTAATCTATGAAAGCTGGCCTTTTGATAATTGCTCTTCCCATAAATTCAATGCAAGCACAAGCAACGAAATTTAAAATTTCTTAGGAATTTTGCTGCAGGTTAAGCTATGGGCTTCCCCTTTACTTCTTAGGTAAAAAAAAAAAGAACAATAATAATAATAATTAGGACATGAAATGTTATGGATCTATATCAAATCTGCCATGGAAACAAAAATAAGTTTCTCCATGAGATCTGTTAGTAAATAAACTTAATCTTTTTCTTTTTATTATGGTAAACTTTTATTGCTAATTAATAGATATGGAAATTAATTAGTCACTGTGAGTCATGATTAACTGGCTAAAAATTGAAAAATCAAATAATAACAGATAAAAAATTTGATTCTATAATTATGATATACTAATTTTTATTTCAATCAATAAATTTATTAAAAAAATTAATTCATAAACTAGCAAATTTATATGGGCATAAACCGGAAGGCAATAAAAAAAAATTACCATTCATTTTCGAAAAATTTCGATTGGAAGATAAAAAATTGGAATTGCATTACCAATAAACCTCAATTTCTCTTGGGTTTTATCTCTCCTAGTACTGTTGTCGAAGCAAAAATGGCAGATCTGAGCACAGATATGCATACCTTACTACGAAGATCTGATAAACATGCTGGGGTTGGCAATGATGATGATGGTAAGCATGCTAAGTTGGCGATGATGGTGATGCTGAGAGGCGACTTCTTAAAGATGATGGTAAGGAATGGTTGAAGATGACGGCGAGGAATGGTTGAGAGGCGGCTGTGTAAGGAATGGAAAATGATTAGGTTAGGATTTAGGTTAAATCAATTTCTAGGCTGGATAAAAGAACAAAAAAAATATTAAACATAAAAAATTAAATAAATACATTAAAATTACACAATTTTAATTTAATTAATTTTTCATATATAAAACATTAAAGTAAAATTAAAATCATTTTTTAAAATTAAATTTAACATATTAATATATATAATAAATCTAATTGTATAATTTATATATTTAATTATATAATTTATATAATTAATACAGATATAGAGTACTACATAGTTTTAACTTAATTAATGCTTAATACAGAAAAAATTAAGATAAATCTAGTTAAAATTAAAATCTACTATTCTTTTAGTTAAATTTAACATATTAATATATAATAACTCTAATTATATAATTGATATAATTAATATATATAATATTTATATTAATATGTTTATACACTGTATGTACTATATTTATACATTTATACTTGCATGCATATACATAATATATATATACATATGCACATAATTTATAATAATTTATATTAATTATTTTAAATATATATATATATATATGCATATAAAGATATATATATATGCATATAAAGACTCACACAGATACAGTTTATACTATACTCAATTTATATTTTATATTAATTATGTTACATTAATTATAATCATTTTCATAACATTAACGATTTATATAATTAGTCTTATGTATTATAATTATATTATATATCAGTTATAAATATAATTTATATTTTTTATATATCAACTATATGTATTAATATAATTATTAATTTAGCTATTAATAATTATATATATGTTATATAACTATTAATTTAGCTATATAAAAAACAATTTGAAAATATACAGAAAATTTATGTATTTGATATAATTATCCATGATTCTTATTCTTATTAATGCTTAAAACTAAGTGTAATATTAAAAATTATCAAGAAATATTTGATAGAAAATTATAAATTACCAATTACAAGGTAATAAGTTACGAACCATTATGTTCCATAGTTAATATTTATATATTAGCTATTATAAAAAAATATTGGTGGTTATATATACTAATTTTTATAGTGTTTGTTGAGAAATTAATTAATATAAAATAAGTAAGTGAATAATTTTTTAATTAACAAATAAGCGATGAAATATGATTTTATAACATACAAAATTATCACTAATGAATATTATATGGTTATTTAAATATTTTTCACCAAAATATTTTTTGGAAGAAATTTTTTACCTTTAAATATTGTGACAAATTTATGTAACGAATTTATGTATTGTCACGATATATGAATATCAATGATAAAATAATATTGTTATTTTTTTAATTAATAAATTAATGACGATAAGTGATATTGTCACTATAAAATATAATTCTGTTACATCAAAAATCATTATCAATAAATACTATATTATTATTTAAATATTTTTTTACCAATATTTTTTAAAAGAACTTTTTAACTTCAAATGCAATTATGATGAATTTTTATATCATCACGATATATAATTATTAATGACAAAAAAATTATTATTTTTTAATCAATGAATTAGTGACAGTAAATTATATTATCATTGTAAATTGGAATTTTATGATATAAAAATCATAGCTAATAGATATTATATGTCATTTAAATAATTTCCACTAATTTTTTTTAAAGAATTTTTTTTACTTTCAAATTATCGTCAAGATATGATTAATGATAAAATAATATTGTCATTTCAAATTACAATTATGAAACATAAAAAATTATAGCTAATGAATATTATATCATCAATTAAATATTTTCCACTAGTATATTTTTTAAAAAAAATTTGTCTGCAAATACAATTATGACGAATTCATGTATCTTCATGATATATGATTAACAGTGACAAAATAATATTATCACCTTTTAATCAATAAATTAGTGATAGTAAATGATATTATCACTATAAACTATAATTTCTTGAAATAAAATTGTCACTAATAAATATTATAACGTCATTTAAATATCTTTCACCAATATATTTTTGAAAGATTTTTTTTACCTTTAAATGTAATTATGATGAATTTATATATTGTCACAATATGTAACTATTAGTGACAAAAAAAATGTCACTTTTCTAATAAACAAATTAGTAATTATAAATGATATTATTACTATAAATTGCAATTTTACAACATTAAAAATTATAGTTAATGAATATTATATCATCATTTAAATATTTCATACCAATATATTTTCAGAAAATTTTTTTTATCTCCAAATGTAATTGTGACAATTTATATATAAGCATGATATATGATTATTAATGACAAAAATGATTTTTTTTATCTACAATGAATGGTTGTAGTCTATTGAATGTGAGGATAGGCATTTGAACCCACCCATGATGAAGTAGTGAAAAAGATATTTTAAGATAGCATTATTCAGGTATAATCTATCCATTTTCAGATAGCAAATGGGTAAGTCCGGTGCAGGTAGTGCCTGAGAAAATGGGCTTTACTGTTATAAAGAATTTAGATGGTGAGTTAGTTCCTACTCAAATCGCCCGAAGGGGAGCTTATCCCTTTAGCCAAGAAGTTGCAGTTCAGGGCAACCAATAAAATGGTAGAGTATGAAGCATGTATCTTTGGTTTAGAAACCCTGATGATTATGAAGGTGGATAAGGTGCAAGTCTTTGGCCATTCATTGCTAGTAGTATCCCAAGTAAATGGAGAGTGGGAGTTAAAAGAAGAGAAACTAAAATCATACTACCATTACTTGACCATGATGAAGAAGAACTTCAAGGAGTGCAGGTTTATACACCTACCAAGAGAAGAAAACTAGATGGCTGATGCCCTAGCCACATTGGCTTCGGTATGGGAAAATTCTGTTAATTTATTCCTTATGCCTCTGATTTTGACCAGCTCACCAACTCCTTGCTATGAATATGAGACAATCATGGAAACTGATACAGATCATGACGCATGGTATGACACTATAAGACAATTTTTGGAAGAGAAGGAATACCCAATTGGGGCAACAAAGAAAGAAAGAAGAGCCATAAGGTGGTGGTCCTTATACAACAACAATAACAACAACTAAGCCTTAGTCCCAAACAAGTTGGGGTCGGCTGTATGGATCCTCAACAAAATAAGCTCAAAAGACACCAAAAAAGATACTCCAGCCTTAGGCTCCTTCCAAGACACGGATTTTACGTCTCCATTCAAGTCTGTCATTAATCAAATTCGCATCAAGATCTAAGGCACGTAAGTCTCTTGCTATCACCTCCTTCCACACAGTTCTAGGTCTTCCACAACCTCTAGCCCCCTCAATCAACAAATTCTCACACTTACGAACCTCAGCATTAGGAGGTCTTCTTAAAACATGTCCATACCATCTAAGTCTTCCTTCCCTCACCTTATCTCCGACATCCGCTACTTGGACTTTTTGTCGAATATGAGCATTCTTAATTTTGTCCAGTCTGGTATGTCCACACATCCATCTTAGCATCCTCATTTCTGCCACACTCATCTTATGCAAATGTTGTCCCGTTGGTGCCCAACACTCACTACCATAGAGCATCGCAGGCCTAACAACCGTCCAATAGAATTTACCTTTCATTTTCAGAGGTATTTTCTTATCACATAGAACCCCAGTCGCACCCTTCCACTTCAACCACCCTACCTGTATTCTGTGAGCCACATCTTCATCTATACGGCCATCATTCTGGAACACCGAACCCAAATATTTGAACTGCTTGGTTTTAGGAACCAAAACTCCATCCAACTTAACCTCATGTTCCTGCTTCTTCCTTAGACTGAACTCACAGTGCATATATTCCATTTTACTCCTACTTAACTTAAAACCCTTGTCCTCGAGGGTTTTTCTCCACACTTCCAACTTACGGTTTACACCAGCACTAGTCTCATCAATTAAAATAATGTCATTAGCAAACAACATACACCAAGGAACATCGTCTTGTATGCTTCTGGTTAGCTCGTCCATAACCAGGGTAAATAAGTATGGACTCATGGCCGAACCTTGATGCAATCCGGTAGTAATGGGGAAAGCCTCAGTGTCTCCACCAGGTGTTTTCACACTAGTGGATGCATTCTCATACACGTCCTTGATGATGTTGATATATTTGCCGCTGACTCCTTTCCTCTTCAAAACCCACCATAACACTTCTCTTGGTACTCTATCATAGGCTTTCTCCAAGTCAATAAATACCATGTGGAGATCTTTCTTCTTCTCTTGATACAATTCCAATAGTCTTCTTAGAAGAGAAATAGCCTCCATGGTAGATCTCCCTGGCATAAACCCAAACTGATTATCCGAAACTCTTGTAAGCTTCCTCAATCTGTGTTCAATAATCCTTTCCCATAATTTCATAGTATGGCTCATAAGTTTGATACCCCGATAATTTGTACAACATTGAATGTCTCCCTTATTTTTATATATGGGTACCAGGATACTCTTCCTCCAGGCATTCGGCATCTTACGTCCTTTCACAATAGCATTAAAGAGTTTAGTTAACCAGGCAACTCCAACCTCTCCAAGGTTCTTCCAAACCTCTATAGGAATACCATCTGGGCCACAAGCTTTACCAACTTTCATATACTTCAAGGCTTCTCTTACTTCACTATGCAAGATCCTCCTAGACCAGCTGATATAACCATTTGTTGCAAGAAGACCTTGAAAATCTTGTTCATGTTCAGGGTTGAATAACTGCTCAAAATAAGCCTTCCACCTCTCCTTAATCTCAACATCTCCTGTCAACACCCGTTGATCTTCGTCCTTTATACATTTGACTTGGCTTAAATCTCTGCTTTTCCTTTCTCTCATCCTTGCAATCTTATAAAAGCCCATCTCTCCCTCTTTAGTACCTAACTTTTGATAAATCCCTTCTAAGGCTCTGCCACGAGCTACACTAACAGTCTTCTTTGCCTCTTTCTTAGCCCTCTTATATTCCTCAAAGGCCTCGCTATTAACCGCATTCGGTAACTTTTTATACCATTCCCTCTTAGCCTTAATAGCCTTTTGAACCTCCTCATCCCACCACCATGTATCGTGCGGTCGAGGCCCTGCCCCTTTAGAGATCCCAAGCAATTTACTACCTGCTTTCTTAATGCCACCTTCCATTTTTGTCCACAAGTCCTCTGCACTAGCCTCAAGATTCCAAATGTCTTCCTTTAGTAACTCCTCCTTAAAGGTACCTTGAGCTAGGTCTTTCAATTTCCACCATCTTATCCTTGGTTCCAATATTTTCTTATCATTCCTCCAGCTACTTTTATTCTTAACATCTAAAACCACATTACGATGTTGCGCCGTCAATGCTTCACCCGGAATGACCTTGCAATCCTTACACTTATTTTTGTCCCATCTTCGAGTAAGTATGAAGTCTATTTGACTTTGGGTTCATCCACTCTTAAAGGTAATCAAGTGTGACCCCCTCTTTTCAAAGCAGGTATTTGCCAGCACTAGATCATAAGCCACCGCAAAATCCAAAATGCTCTTTCCCTCCTCATTCCTGTTGCCAAAATCATAACCCCCATGGACCCTGTCATAACCATTACTGTCCTTACCAACATGCCCGTTAAGGTCTCCACCAATGAAAAATTGCTGATTATCCAGAATACTTTGCATAATTTCATCCATATCTTCCCAGAACTGAACCTTGGATGCTCCGTCCAAACCTACTTGGGGAGCATAAGCACTAATAACATTAATAGTGTCATCTCCCAAAACAAGCCTCAAAGAGATAATCCTGTCTCCCTTTCTCTTCACTTCCACCACCTTGTCTTTAAGCGTAGGCTCAATAATAATGCCCACACCATTCCTATTGTTATCCAAGCCACAATACCACAGCTTATATCCTGAGTTACCAATCTCTTTTGCTTTATTTCCCTTCCACCTGGTTTCCTGCAAACAAGTAATACTAACCTTCCTTCTTTTCAAAGTATCCACAAGCTCTATAGACTTCCCAGTCAGAGTGCCAATATTCCAACTACCTAATCTTAATCGGCTCCCTTGGACTTGCTTCTTTAGCCTCATTCGTCCATAATGCGGTAGCCCTTTCCTGTCTGACACCACATCCGGGCGCTGATATGGCGGGACTAACTTCTTTACCCATACCTGTCCATGGCATGGGAACCTTTACTCATACTCCACCACACCTAGGCGTCGATGTGATGGAACCCCTTGCTCATTTAACACTACACCCGGGTGCCGATGTAGCGCGTGCCTAGGTGAGCACGTCCCAATGATATAATGATAGTTTTGAGGATCCATAAAAAGTTTGGCAAAATTTTTACACTGGCCGCCAACCTACCGCAACCCTCCTCCTTTATCTGGGCTTGGGACCGGCTACGATACTCGCAGGCGAAGTTGTGGTGGTCCTTATAATACATCACTTTTCATGGAGAGTTGTATCGAAGATAGCCTGATGGGGTGTACTTGAGATGCTTGAGGAAGCTTGAAGTGGAGTATATCATGTCAGAAATACACGCGGGAAGTTGCGGTCTACACATGAGTGGTTTAGCTCTAGTTAAAAAGATAATTCGACAAGGTTACTACTGGTTGACCATGGAGAGAGATTGTATTGAGTTTGTGAAAAAGTGCCATCAATGTCAGATGTATGGTAATTTGAATCACATGCTTCCTGAAGAATTATATTCTATGTCTTCACCCTGGCCCTTCGTAACTTGGGGGATTGACATTATAAGAGAGATACATCCGACAAATTTAAACGGTCACCGTTTTATTGTAATAGCGGTAGATTATTTTTTAAAATGGGTTGAAACCATATCTTTCAACAAACTAGGGGCAAGACAAATGGCTAGATTTATTGAAAAGAATCTCATCTGCAGGTATGGGGTCCCACACAGTGTGATATCAGACAATGGCGTACAGTTCCAAGGTGCAATTAAGGACTTATTCTTTAAATGCCGAATCCATCATCACTGATTCTCCCCTTATAGACCAAAGGCCAATGGTGCAGTGAAAGCAACAAATAAGACAATTAAGCAGATCCTATCCAAGATGACCAAGACATACAAGGATTAGTAAGAGATGCTTCCTTTTGCTTTATGGGGATACAAAATAAGTGTGTGAACGTCGACTAGAATGGCACCATTCTCTTTGGTTTACGGGATGGAAGCAGTATTACCAATTGAAGTTGAGATCAAGTCATTGAGAGTGGTCTTGGAAGTTGAACTGCCTGAGATGGAGTGGGTAGTAAGCAGAAATGCACAGTAGCCTTACTAGAGGAGAGAAGGTTAAAAGCACTGTATCATCATCAACTGTATTAAAGAAAGATAGCTCGGGCTTACAGTAGAATGGTTAAGATCAGAAAACTCAGAGTCGACAATTTAGTATTTAAACAATGTAAGCCTAATGTATTTGATCCACGAGGAAAATTTAAGCCTAGCTGGGAAGGACCATAAGCTGTGAGACAAGTCATGAACAAGGGTGTAGTCAAGTTATCAGACATGGATGGGAACGAGTTTAGTGAGCCAGTGAATATTGACAGGTTGAAGAGGTTTTATGTATAAAAAAAGAGCTCGCTAGGTTGAAGACCCAAAAAGGGCAGCCTAGGCAAAAGTTAGAGCAGTCTTTTAGTTTCAAAAATCTAAAAGGGCTGGCTAGGCAACAATTAGGACTAAGCGAGAGAAAATCGTCAATTAGAAAATCCAAAAGGGTTAGTTGGCAACATGAGTGATCTTGTGTATGCTGGTTTTATGTTTGGTTGTTCCCTAATTTAATAAAAATAGAATTAATATTAAAATTGTTCTATGTACACTATTTTAAATATTTGACCAGATATGGATAGAATAAATAAACACAATAGCAAAAGGTGATGAAAAATTATAAAAGGAAAAGAAACATCTCTTATTATTACTTTCATTATTTTTTCATCCTAACAATATTCTTTTTAAAGAAATTGACAAATGTAAAATCTATGGCAGACGATAAGTGTAGCATGCAGGCCATCTTTACTTCAACCGATCCAAGTAGGCTTCAGTCAAATAAGGCATGTCCAAATTAGAAGCAAAATCAAAACCTCAAGGCTTAGCTCCATACTGACGGTCAAGCCAGCAAGGATTATAGCAAGTACCCCAACGAAGAGCAGCGAGAGGAACATACTCCAAATATGTTAGAATGGTGATATAAGAAATCTTCCACCAGGGTACTAACCAATGGATGTTGACTTCAACTTGTGAGTGGATTCAGTCAATCCAGTCGGCATATGAAGAAGCAGGGTGGAGTAGTTTCCTAGCAGAGTGATGTCGTGACAGTATCTGGCGAAATCCATTGATGGAATGTCGAGAAAGCAGAGATGCTCCTGAAGCCAAATCTGTAAACACAAAAAAGAATTAAAAAAAAAAAGAAAAAGAGAGAGAGAGAGGGACCCGTTAGGTCAAAAATCCGTAAGGACGGCCTACGCAAAATTAGGACGGCTCGCTAGTTCCAAAAATCCGCAAGGGCAGACTAGAAAAAATTAGAGCAATAAATAAATTATAATAAAAATAAAAATAATAAAAAGGGCCTAAATTGAAAACTTGAAAGGGCGATTTAGGTAATTACCTAAAGCAATAATGGACTCCCAGTCAATCTCCTTGACAATCCCGATTTAAGTTGGTCCAGTCCAACTAAAGTCTCAGCTAAGATCACGGGTATCGGCGACAAGCCTCCTTCCATTTTGTCCATGATATCCAATACTCATGGATCAATATCACCATCAGAAGAAATAATTAAGAATTGGATAAGCAAGCATGGACAAAGCATACATCCCCATGCCTTAGTAGGAGCCAAGTGAGAAATGCAAAAGTCAATCAAGGGACCAAGCAGAATTTTCTCACCTCTCGTCAACTGTAGAACTTCGGGCCTTGAATGTTGAAACACCATTTGCATCTTTTGTTGAGTCTTGGAAATCAATATAGGTAACGCCATTGGTTGATTGCTTTGATAACCAAGGATGGCCTCAAACTCTTCAATCATGGGACATATCTCAAAGTCATTTATCTTAAAAGTCTTAGAATTCACATTCAAAAAAGAAACAATGGCATGTAAAAAAAAAATGGTCCAATTTAATATTTTGAAAACACTTCAAAGTATTAATTTTAGACCAAGTTATTTGTTCCCAGTGAATGGCATTCATATTTTTAAATAGACCTTTTATTTTCTTCAAATTGAGTTCGGTCATTGTTGACAATTAAAGGGAAATTAAAATTGTTAAAAGGAATTTTGATGCTGAAGTTGAAAATTCGTGAAAAATTTCCTAGCTTCTGTATGAGGTCATAGCAGGGAAAGAAGATTTATATAGGATGATTGGCCATGCCAAAGTTTACAAGGAATGGTTTGAGACCAAGACATGCAAGGATAGGAAATTAGGGATGAAATGGTTTTGAGTTGTCGCGTTGCCTTCGGTTTTGTAAATTAGTGCTACTGTGGAATTCTGAATTATTGTAACGCAGAAATAATAATAATGATAATACCAGCAAAAAAAATATTTGAAAGTCAAAAGTTGCAGTAAAAGTGCAAATTATAATTGTCATTATTATTATTAATAGTAATACAATATTTTCTCAATTAGTACAATAATGATAGATCACTGAGAAGGAGGTGGTGGATCATGATCAAACAAAGCCCTGAAGAAGTCATCGCCTATTAAAGGAGGAGGCATATCATCTATCCCAAGTCCACCTGAAGCAAGAGCACTTGAACCTCTATTACCTTGGAATTCAGATCTGTAACGATCCTCATTCAAAGTAGATGAAAGAATCTCATGGTCATCAGTTTGGGGTCCCTTAGATGACAAAGCACTAGGATCTCTCATTCCCTGAAACCGAAAGTCTCAAAAGTCTTGCTTTGACTGATGATATAATTTTTTAAAATGGGCAACTTGTTAATGACTAGCAGCTAACTCTTCTTGAAGTTTCTTATTTTGTTCCTCAAGCATCCGCTGTGAGCCAGAAAGAAAAGGGTACGAGCATATATAATCATTCAAACATGTAGCATAAATCATCATGGAATGGGATAACCTACCGGGTAATTCATATCAACACCTTGTGGATGAGATGGCATCTCCGGTTTGTTAGAATGAGCAAATGGAGGAGCGACAGAGGAAGGTCTAGCCTCATGACCAAATGAGCCAGTAGCCTGTAATAATTATTGAAATAGTCAAAACAAGTTAAGAAAGAAGTAATTGCAATGGCAAAATGGTAAAAGTTTACCTGAGAGGTGCTAGCCTCGGGATGCGGGACGAACCTTCCTCCCTCTCCGTGGTACTCCTCTTCATCATTATCCTCCTTTTCCTTAGGAATTTTCCAGACGCCAGCAGGAGATACATCAAAGTTCAAGAGTCCTACTCGAATAAACTGGGTATATGATGCACCCGGTGGATAGAGAAAGGTTTCAACATCATAACCATGCCAAGCCAAGCACCACGCGTTCTCCAGCATTGATGCGATATTTAAAATATACTCCAAGCAATTCATCAGGATCCTCCATCGCTCGGGACTAAGGAACCACTCATACACTTTCTCCTCGAGAAACAAGCCACTAGACACAAGGCCAATAATGACTCGGCAGGTATGCTGAAAAGGTAGTGAGGCATTCATGGAAGGAGTCCAGTTCATCTTTTTACAAATCGACAGAAGATACGTCATCTTTTTACATAAATTTTAAAGTATACTAATACTATTTCACCTGGCCCTAGGTTAAGCAACTCAAGAGATAACACTGGTGAGCACATGGTGAGAGCTAGGAACTATTACACGATCTGACAACCAAAAATTCAATCTCGAATACTCGAATCTCTCCTGAGAAATGCTACACACCCTCACAAGATTATGCTCATATGCCCATACCTACAACAACAATAAAAATCAAATTCATGCAAGTATAAGAATGGAATTGACATTGGTGAAAGAAGAGTACCTCGACAACCACCATGAAACCAACAAAAGACTTCTTATTCCTACAAATCTTGTCTAGTCCATGATAGAGACAAGCAAGGCCAGCTTCACCCTAGCCGTAAAGCGGTACCATACTCATATTAGTAAGGGCCCTCAACACCGACAAATGGATGGCAGATTCGGTGCTGCATAAAATGGTCGACCTGAGCAAATACAGTAAAAATCCTTGAGCATATTGTTTGGTTGTTTTCCTATGAACCCATCCTTCGCAGTTCATCCAATAACACTGAATCGACTCAATTTTTATCTTAAAGGGCTCTTTTAATGACGGTTCCATACTGATTAACTGTTGGACTTCTTCATATATCAGAATATCATTGGTAAGAGGGATCAGAAGGCCATAGTACCAGATACCAGTTATGGCTGTATAATCGACTGGGCCAATGGTTATCTCTCCTACAGGTAGATAAAAAGTATGGGTCGTGTCCATCCACCGCTCTGACAATGCTTGAACTGCACTCCTATCTATCGGACACTCCTTAGATGGTAATTGCAAGATAAAGCTTTTAAAATCGCAATATCAGACAATCCGTTTTACCCGAGGGGGTGCTACATCATACCATTGTTGGGCTTTATACACACACCCTCCGCCCCAGATAATACAACGATCGCGCTAACACGAAGTCAGATAAGTTAACACGAGGTAAGTATATCATCATACCAATACCACTATTTCATAGACTAAATTTATTCGTTATGTTCTATTTTAATCTATTTATTTATTTATTTATTTATTAAATTCTTAAAAATAGTACACTAATTAATTTATTTTTCCTAATCTTTATTA
Organism: Garcia nutans; assembly: GCA_947685225.1. NCBI lineage: Eukaryota > Viridiplantae > Streptophyta > Magnoliopsida > Malpighiales > Euphorbiaceae > Garcia > Garcia nutans. Next base: position 3,322,805 of record CANTUV010000024.1, on the reverse strand, counting down.
AAAAAAAAAGAGATAATCAAATAATAAATAAATATTTGTGCTATTAAAATATTAAGTTGCATTGTTACCTTAGTTTTTTGACTTAAACTGTGACGAAGCTGCATCATAGCTAGTAGACTTACAGTTCCATTTTCATGCCGTCGAATAAATTCTAATAACTCAACATTGGATCAAGGTCCTAATCTCGAAGCATGCATCTTCTCCTTAACTCTCTACTCAATCCTCCGCTTTAAATATGAAAATATGTGAGTATGAATGAGTATTGAAGAAATGAGCTGGTTATTGTGAGCGAGGATTTTTGCCCCCACTCTCGGTGGAATGGTTCTTGCGACTTCGGCACTATTAGGCTCGGGGCCTTAGAGAACACGGACCTAGGTCCGAAGAAAATGGAGTTGCCACCCGGACGGGCCGGGAAAATAGATGACTCGATTCCTAAGGAATCCCCAACCCCTTAATGAGTTTGGAAAGTTGGGTACATGTGGGGAAGGTGAGAAATGGCCCAGCACCCCCACAACGCCCGGTTCATTGGAACCGGCCTCCTTTACAGGTCTTAATATTATAAGATTCTTAAATATAACAACATTATCCATATTACACACAATAATTAAAAGAAAGCATCAATATATTAAAATCAAAGCAAAGTCCAAATAAAGCAAATAAATGGACACCCATCCAAGGATGGAAACATGTCTTTACATCACATGCCTAAATAGGACACCCACCGAAAGGTAGAAACATGCCCTTTACATAGGTTCTAAAATAGAAAAGCAAATTAAATTACATGATGTTTAACTAATGAGGTACCCACCAATTGGAAACATACCTCTTACAATATTTGGAAATCTAAATAAATTGATAAAAGTAAATAATCATTCATCATAAAGAAATCATTCATCAAAGGTATTAAATATCAATAGAAAGTAAACATCCATTCATGATAAATAAAATAAACCAATCATTGAATTTAAATAAATTAAAGCATATAAAATAAATCAAAACATATCAAATATAGAATTGAATAAAGCAAATAAAAATCTAAATTATAGCTATTGTTTCCATTTATGGTTCTTTATTTCATGTGTTAAGGTTTTGGAATTCATAGAATTAGGCTACTGTGACTTTTTTATGGAATTAAAATAGATTAAGGTTTTATGTTTTAAAAGGTTTAGTATTTTTGAAATTAAGGTCTCGGTGATGCATGAAGCTTTTAGGATTTGAAAATCAATTTGATACTTTTATGAGGTTTTATGATAGTAAACCAAACGAATTAAAGTTTTTATAAATATAAAAGATGTTTTTTAAGGCTTTTTGAAAGAAACAGAATTTTAATTTAAGGTTTTGAAAAGAAACATGTTAAATTAGGGTTTTAAGATTTTGATGAAACAAAAGTAGCAATTGTAAGTTTTTTGGAAAACAAAGCGACAAAATAGTGTTTTTAACTTTAGAAAAACTAAATTAAAGGTTTTGGGATTTTTTTTCTTTGATGAATTAAGCTACTGTAAACAAAAAAAATAAAAAGAATTTAGAATTCAAACCTTCTTTCGTGGGGTTGCACCAAAATTGCTTCTTGGATCAACAAAAACAAAGGCAGTTGATGCCTTTGATGAATTGCTTGAATTGTTTTTTGGCTCTCCCAAAAATCAGCTTGGCTCTACTACTTTCCTTCACAGATTCGGTTTCAAAATCTCCAATTTCGTCCCCTTCTTTTCTCCTAATTTTTGATTGTCTTTTCCCCCTCTCTGCCTCCTTATTTATAGAATTTTTTTTCATGGTTTTTCCTAGTTACTCATGGCATACCATATTTAATAAGAAATGGAAACCGAAACCTAATTGTATTAGGTTTCAAAAAATTTGCGTCGGAAAAATTTCGCTGGCAAAAAAAAATTGCTGCGGAAAAATCTCACTGGTGAAAAAATTTGCCACAGGAAAAATTGGGCGAAAAAGCTGCCGTAGGGCGAAGTAGGCCTACGGGCCATTTCGCCTCCAGGAAACTCCTGCGAGTGAAATGCCCACGGGCCCGCTGACTTTCGGCGATGATTTTTTCGTCGCCGATTTTTCTTTTTATTTTTTATTAATAAAAATTAGATACTAAAGCAAAAATTATTTAATTTATGATAAAAAAAATATTTTGGACCAATTAAAATATATTAGACAACAAAAATATATTGGACCGGACTGGGTCAAAAATTAAGGTTCTACAGTTTGCCCCTTGCTTGAATGATCTGAAACTTTAGTGAAAGAGAGTGAAAAGCAACAAGACTTAATTTTTGAGATGATGGAGGTTTTGGGTTCTGGACCCGGTTTGAGTTCTAGACTCAAGGATAATTCTAGGTTCTGGAGTTAAGGGAAATTTTGGTTCTGGACCCGAGCTAAGTTCTGAACTTAGAAATAATTCTAGGTTCTGGACCGAATGGAAAATTTGGGTTCTGAACCCGAGCTAAGTTCTTGGAGTTAGAAATAAATTCTAGGTTCTGGACCTAAGAAAAATTTGGGTTCTGGACCCGACCTAAGTTCTGGACTTAGAAACAAATTCTAGGTTCTGGACCTAAGGAAAATTTGGGTTATGGATCCGGTTTGAGTTCTGGACTCAAGGAAGATTCTAGGTTCTGGACCTAAGAAAAATTTGGGTTTTAGACCCGAAAGATTTGGAAACTGGATCCTAAACTAGACTCGGATACTCGATCCTAACTGGATTCAGATACTCGATCCTAACTAGATTCGGATACTCAATCCTAAACTAGATTGGGATACTCGATCCTAATTCGGATTGGGATACTTGATCCCAAACTAGATTTGGATACTCGATCCTGAACTGGGTTTGGATTTGGGTACTTGGACCCAAGATTGGGTACTTGGATCTGAGCTTGAATTGATTTTTGGTACTTGGACCCGAAATTGATTTGATTTGGGTACTTGGACCCGAGAATGAGTTTGACTAACCTTTTATCATTTTAGAAGTCTGACTGCTTCGGTTATTCTATGCATTGTGGTTTTTCGCCCACAAAATGGATCTTCATCCTTTGAGATCGGGTCTTCATCCTTGAAAATGGATCTTCATTCTTTGAGATCGGGTCTTCACCCTTGCAAATGGATCTTCATCCTTTGAGATCGGGTCTTCACCCTTGAAAATGGATCTTCATCCTTTGAGATCGGGTCTTCACCATTGAAAATGGATCTTCATCCTTTGAGATCGGGTCTTCACCCTTGAAAATGGATCTTCATCCTTTGGAGGTCAAGTCTTTACCCTTGCAAATGGATCTTCATCCTTTGGACTCTGGGTCTTTACCCTTGCTTCAGCTTTTTAGCTGGACTCATCTTTTGTCTTTTGCATCTTCATTCTTTTGAGAGTTCTAATGTTCCATTCTATTGTTCTTCCTTTTTGCAAAAATTCAGCTATTTTTAATTGGACCTTGTATCCTCTCCTTGCCCGCTGCGTGGCAAAATATTTGTAAGTGAGTTTGAAAATATTTTATATATAGACTCAAAAAATTGAAAAGGAGAAACTTTGCCCCCTGTGTAGGCTCAAACCCATGATTTTCTATGCGGGCTTTGATTGACATTTGTATTTCGTCTTGTTCTTCGCAAAAGCACGCATTTCTTCTCTTTGCAAAATTACTAGAGCTTTCTCTGGTAATGGACCTTCTATGCCCCCCTGATTTGATATCTTCTTTTGATTCTTTGCTTCACAGAGTGTTTGCTGTTCACTTTGATGAAGAATAGACAATACAAGACAAGAAAGTGTGATGTGATATGCTCATGTATGCATGATAATACTCACAGCGGTTTCATTGATTCACAGACCGAGGTGATCAGCAGAAGTATTCTCATTGATTCATTTTCGACGCTCGTTCAAGTCTTGCATTGGAATGATAGAAAGCTTTGCATTTATGGCTTTTATCTTCAAGATGTTGAGAACATGTGTAATGGTCAAAATTTTAAACATGAACTTTTAACTAATATTGAAAAAAAATTGATGGTATATAGTGATAAAAGTATTGTGGATAAATGTTATAAGTAGAGAATAGTAAATTGTATATCTCAAAAATTTACTGAAGAGATTATTTTTACTGTTTTACGAGATTAAAACTCAATTTAGAATTAACGGTTAAGAATGAGGATGCACTATAGTTATTATGAGCATTCCCTCACTAAATTAAAAATATTATATATATATATATGTGTGTGTGTGTGCATATGTGTATGTGTGTAGAAATTTCTAATTTCTTCTCCATCTTCCACGCCATCTTCTACCCTCATCACCATCTTCTCTCTATTTCTTCTTCCTTTCATCAAATTAATCAAGGATTAAGAGAAAAGAACATATAGATATAGATTTTGAGAAGAATAAGCTAGAAAAGGCAAGATTATCAAGAAGTAATCAAAGGGAAAGAGAGAAAAAGAAAGAGAAAGAGGAATTTTGAAGAGGTATGTGCTTATGTATTATAGTTTGCAAATAATTGAATTTCTATGAGTTTCAATGTTTGAATTGATTGATTGAGTAATTTATAATGAATTATTTCTTAAAAATATTGATTAAATGGATTGATGAGTGAAAAATGAACTAAAAGAACATATATGTGATGAGTTTGATTTTTAATTCAATCTTTATAAGAATTGGATAATTTGATATTGTTTTAGCCATAAGTGATATTTGAAGGTTTGATTACTTGAAGTTTGATTAAAATATTTGATTCATTATTATCATAGATTTTGACTTTATTGAGTTAAAATTTTTAAGTGTGTGAAATGCAGAATTTTTGCCTGACATGGCCAGTGACATGGCCAAGTCAGTGAGTGTGTCTAGTGACACGGCCAGTAACATGGCCAAGTCAGTGGGTGTGTCTAGTGACACGGGCAGTGACACGGCCAAGTCAGTGGGTGTGTCACGTGCTGTAAAAAATTTCTATGTTCTTTGATGAGAGACATGGTCAGTGACATGGCTAAGTCAGTGGGTGTGTTTAGTGACATGGGCAGTGACACGGCCAAGTCAGTGGGTGTGTCACATGCTGTCAAAAATTTCTATGTTCTTTGATGAGAGACAATGCCAGTGACATGTCTAAGTCAGTGGGTGTGTCTAGTGACACAGGCAGTGACACGACCAAGTCAGTGGGTGTGTCACATGCTATAAAAAATTTCTATTTTCTTTGATGAGTGACATGGCCAAGTCAGTGGGTGTGTCACATGCTGTCAAAATTTTCCATTTTTCATTGATGAGAGATATGGCCAAGTCATTGAACATAACTTGGTCGTGTTATGAAAAAGAGTGTTAAACTTTAGAAATGTGACAAATATGTATCATACTACATGTTGATAAAAGTATTGTACCAGTGAAATGATATAAACAATTTAGTGTTAATAAAAACAAATGTATTGCCCAAATCATACTAAGATTTTATCTAGCTTTGGATTGAATGGCTAACCAGAGAAAGAATAGCCATAGTGATAGTGTGCGCCGCGTGCCATTAATGGACACATTGTGTTATCAGTGATAGTGGGCATAATTGCCATTATACATGTTCGAGATTTGGCATTAACATTGCTACACTAACATGTTATCCAAACCTATGATCTAAGTTTAGTATGAATGGACATATTTAATAAAGATATCTAAATTGAAAATATATGTGAACATGATAGTTGTGAATAATGGAAGAAATGCAAAATAATAATATAAGTCAATTACTTAAAATTGACTTACTGTGTTCCAATGTAAAAGTGATTGTTAATATATATATTACTGTTTACGAGTGAAAGTTCTAATGTACGGAATGGAAATGTTATGCTCAAGGTATTGAATTAATCAAATGATTGAAAATGTATATAATGATATGAGACAAAGTGCTAAATGTAAGTGCTGAAAATTATAGATTGAATGAATTATCCTATATGTAAAAGTAAGACGTATTGAAAAACAAAATAAGCATATTGTGAACAATGTTATCAAATGAGAAAACAAGTCTTAAATAACATGATTCTTAACAAGAAAAGTTGTATTACCAAAAGTATTGTATAGTATGATAACTTTTATCAAGTTAAAGCTATTATTTTGTGTAATTAGAATATTATGTTGGTTTGTTATTGAACTTAGTTAATATAGTGAAATAACTCTTAAAACTAAGTGTTATTCCTATATTTTTCATAAGTATTTTTCTTTAATATTAAGTGACAAATATGTTTATACATGCACCACTAAGCTTTGCTTAGCGTGTTAAAATTATTTTCTGACACGCAGGTATCAGGACATCGGAGCAAGTTAAGTAGTGGAATTAAGAATCTCAGAACATTACCTCTAGTACATATAAAGATCTTGTGTATATTGTACTCATAAGTTGTAACGCCCCCATACTCCATATAAGCACTATACATATACTTGGTATACATACAATGCGTATATGAAGTATAAGAGTGTCACTTTTAATTTCTATTTAAAAGTCTTTATCCAAGTTCAAGCAATATTATGTTCATTTAAGAAACATTTATAGTAATCATTATTCTTATAAAAATATAAAGCATAATGAAAAATCACACATGTATGCATCACCTTCTAGTTGGTCTCGAGACACTCTTACCCATCTCGTGGCATAGCAACTAAGCTTCTAGATCATCTGCATAAAAACCTGCGCGATTACAAAACCACGCTAAGCTAGAAAGCTTAGTAAAACAAATAAGCATTAAAATATACTTTACAAAATAATCATACCTCACGTTCTTAGCATTATGTTCTATAGTTCGCTTATCCCGTTTTTCCTTTCTCAAAACATTCTTCATATAATCCCACTAATCTCAGAAATTATACACATATCTATATACAACATTCACAATACAATACTTACCATTTCTATCTCATATACATATACATATACATCATTTTCAACAAATCACCCTTCTTTGGCATATCCAAACTTTCATGGAAACAATTCTCACATTTACATACATTTTACACATCATACAACATTTTCATAAACTCATATCTCAATAAAACACTTCAAGCCATATTCACTTTCAATATATCAATACACATATTACAAAGTCATATTTCATAACATCATTTTATTCACAATTCATCAACCATGAATCACATTTCCAATGAGGGTAGCCATAGATCTCTTTAGTCATATCTTTCAACATTTGCATATCACATATTTCAACAAAGACAGACTCGGGCCCAAACAACACACTAATATATTATTCAAAGTTCAGAGTTACTGCTTTGGTCTATAATCACAATGATCAAGCCCGTAGGCAATATATCTCATATCTCTATCCATGGATAGTGTAACAGACCCAGTCTCTTGGACCATCAACTCAATAACTTGAGGAGATCCTCAACCCGGCAAGACTGTTACTAGTAACAGACCCAGTCTCTTGGACCATCAACCCGACTAAATCGAGAAGATCCTCAACCCGGCAAGACTGTTACTTTTCATATATTTCATATCAATAATTCATATAGTGTAACAGACCCAGTCTCTTGGACCTCAACTCACTCAAATTGAAGAGATCCTCAACCCGGCAAGACTGTTACCTTTTTCACATTTTCTAGGCATGCCGCCAAAACCAGAACTCTGAAATTTGAATCAACATATTAGACACAAAATCTTTTCATTCTCATTTCATTCTCAATTGAATTGCCATAGCCAATAACAATGGCTTCATATCTCATTTGAATCATTAGAGCCAATCACAATGGCTTCACTTCATATTTTAATCATCATAGTCAATAACAATGACTTCACATCATTTTATAACATTTCACTATATAACACTTCATTATTCAAATGCACATTTATATCATCAATTAGGCAAACAAGCCTTAATCATAACATTAAGGTAATTCATCATCAATGATCACATGATATTTCACATTGTACATAACACGTCATTATTCATATGCATCATTAATCTACATATAGCACAATACAATTCATAAGATTGACAATGCATAAAGCATAACATAGTTCATATAATATCAACATTATCATCAAATCATATTGATCAATTCAATTTATCACTCAACAATACATAAACAATGGCATTGCACAAACCTTTTTCCATGATCATTATATCTTCCACATTGCCTATACCATCATTGTTATATACAAAACAATTTACATTATACATTAATGTAGAATCTTTTATATACATTTGGTTGGATCATTATTGTTGCAAGTGTATGTAAGTACAAAAGACAATTGAAGATCCAACAATGTATGAAGAACAATTAACAAACACAAAAACTAACACCCGCAATGGACACGGCCAAGACAGTGGCCGTGTCTTTCAACACAATAATCCAGTACCAGACCCGGGCAAGGAACACGGCCGTGTCTCTCAACACAATTCAGACAGTAGCGAACACGGGCAAGGGACACGGCCGTGTCAGTGGCCGTGTCTCTCCAAAATTCATTCAACACACTCAAATTTGCCCCAACTTGGCCGTGTCTCTCATGACTTGGCCGTGTCCTACAATAATTTAAAGACCAAACAATCGAAAATTCATCCAACTAAACCCCAAATCAACATTTCATCATTTTCCTTACAATTATCTCAACTCATCATCACTTAAATGTTAATTTTACACATTTATATACTTCAATCTCTTGTTATCATCCACTTACACACCAATCAAACCAAACATAACCCAAATCCAAAAGAAATCCAACTAAGGAAATAAAAACTTATAGATATAAGTATAATCAATAAATTCAACTCAAGAGATGATTACTTACTTGAATATGTTGCCAAATCTTCATCTCCATCTTCAATACTCTTAAATTCCTTTAATCCTTGGTGTAATTTGAAGCAAAATCATCTTTCTCTCTCTAGCTTCTCTCTCTCTCTCTCTCTCTCTCTCTCTCTCGTTCACTAAGAAAAGAAGACGAAGGAGAAGAAGAAAGAAAGATCTAGTTCTTTCTTTCATTCTTATCATATATATATATATAAATATAATAATAATAATAATAATAATAATAATAATAATAATAACAATAATAATAATAATAATAATAATAACATTAATACCATTAAATCTCCACCACACACAATTCCTTTTGACTTTCTTCTTCTTTTCTCTTTCCTTCAATACACACATTGAATCCAAGTACAATAGTAACCCCAACACTTTTAGGGTATACTTTAGGATATTACAATTCTCTCCCCCTTAAATAATTTCGTCCTCGAAATTATCCAATATAATATAACAACCCATTTAGCACAATTCACTATCGTAATTTTCATATGAAGATAATCATTTCTTACAATATAGTTTTATCAAATCTCATATCTTCTACTCTCCCCCTTAGAGCTAATCCTCTTCTCTAAAATTCATAATTCATCATTGTATAGGTATATATATATATATATATATATCTTTACATCTTATTACTTACTCAACGAAGCAATTTAGATAACTCATAACATCTCCAATACACTTTATCTTGTACTGGAGTCAGATTATCACTTTATCTCCTTAGAAATATTTTCTTAACTTTAATCTCAAAATTCATTAATTAATATCTTAACATTGACTCGCAACTATAGCAAACTTTAGACCAATAGATCTGTTTATCACAATATACTAACATTTCGATCTTATTTGTTTCAAGTCAACAATTAACTTAATGAAATTTATCATTAGATTTCACAATATATATATATAATATAATCTAATTTCATTAGGTCAAACTTATGTTCAAATTGTAATCTTGCCAAATTTATATATTCAATCAATAAGAATCATGCTTATACCTATAAATTTCATTGTTTCAATAATTATAGCATCATTTCTCATACTCATTCAAAATCTATTAATTTAACCAACAACTATATCTTTATAAACAACTCTTCCCCCAACCAAGTCGGTAATCCTAGTTCGGTTGCCCAACACATTGGGTCCGCATGGTTTCACAGGAGGCAGATAAGTCCGTTCATTTATCTTTTCACAATTCATTTTTCATAAACAATTAGGCACTATACCTCAATTATAATTTATTTCTAACATCATTGTCAACCATCATGGTTTCTTATCATATCAAAATAATATACACACATATATCATCAACTATATTGAACATCTCATTATTCAATCATATCATTTTCAACATTATTGATATATACATAATAATTTACATTATTCATACTCCCATAAACTTTAAGTGCATTCACTTAATCACTTTACACTGTAAATGTATTCAGTATAACTTTCAATCAGAATTACAATTTCTTTCCTTATATTATATCTTCACTTCACTTATTATCATGATATTTATATAATTATTGTTCGATCTCACAATTCATAACTTAAAACATTATCACAATTCTCTTCCTTTACTTTACTTCTCATAATTATAATTAAATTTTTAACATCAAAATTATAAGATATAACTTCACCAATCATATCTTTTAACCATGTTTCTGATAACATAATTATCAATCACTCTTGAGGTTTGTAAATCAATATTGTTCTTCTATTATTCGATTTCTAACCTTTACAATTATAATGCTAGATTGCATCACAAAACTTATATATATTCCCCAAGCTTTTCTTACACCAAGAATTAACACATTTTAATTCCATCTCCAAAACAATTGGTTTTTGGTGATTTGATCATCATTAACCCAACTCATGTTCAATAATATTACCCTTAACATTTTCTACTCCCAACCTTTAATCAGATACAAATCTTACACAAGTATCATTCATTACTCCATTTCCAATCCATCTCTTTTAAAATTTTCAAATACATAATTTCTTCCTTACAATTTCTTATTATACATTTATACATAAAACATTTTCACACTCAAATACTTGGAGTTCCAAAACATCTTATAATAGCCTCATTTAGTTATTGCTATAACAATTTCACTGTTCAATAATACCCAGATCCATTCTCACTTCTAATACCATTAAACATGTAATGGTATAAAATAATAAACATATTATATACACCTTCATAGGTCACATTCATATCGAAAAGTTCATTTCACAAATTCTCTTTATATAAACACATAATCATATAATTTAGTAAATTTCCCCTTTACATATAGTTTATACAAATTAATATTTATCACTTTTCTTTGACTATTATCATTCTCTTTTGTTTATCATAGCTTAAGTTATTCATTAACTTCAATAAATATACATACTCTACTTATAATATTATTTCACAAGAAGCTTAATCACATTTCCAATGTGATATCTCTCTTACATTTGTTTATAAATATCTTTAACACATCTTTCATAATCATTTTCATCCTTTCCATCAAATTACTTAAAGTAATTCATTTTCTTTTGCTCCATTCCTTTTCTTTTATTTCAAACCAAAACTATCAATCACATCTCATATATCTCATGTAATAAATACATTAAACTATCAATATTTCATTGATCTTCATCCACATTCCATGAAAACTATAAATTCCAACTTACTAATTTACTTAAACTTCAATTTATTCATCTCATACTCTTCATATTAACTTTAACACATCTTATATGCATACACCACAAAACAACATCAAAACATTTATGTTTCACAATTATTAAGCTCATTCTAAAGAAAATCTAAATATTTCATGTCTCCACCATTGACATGAGCTTTCACAATATTCAAACATATCATATTTCTATCATTGAAATCACCATGTTTGCATGAAAATAACAATACAAACAACATCCATATCACTTCGTACTTAACCAACATCATCTCTTTTTCCTATTAAACCAACCTTAACTTGACATATCCACACCTTACATTATCACACCAAATCTGTACCAATTAACTCATTCAATATTTCACTGTACTCTTTGCATTCACATAATGTATCTTTCCACATTACCCATCCGACAATATTTCCTCTTTATAGAAATCCAAACATAAAGTTCAATGGAAAATGATTCAAATATTAGAGGAAAAATTAAATACTTTAATCTTAATTTGGTTCCAACTCATTTCCAACTTTACTCTTCTAGCCATTTCTTTATATATCAAACAGATATCAATTATCAAACTTTTTACTTATACCTTCCATATCATTTCTTTATATCACAATCACCTCTCTATTATTAACATTTCAAAATTTGCTTTCATATGAAATCTCATTTACACACTATCATTTATCTCATGTAATTCAAATATATCACAATTCACATAATGCCACGTTCGAGACCAACCTAGATGTGAATGCATATGCATGTCTTACCAATTGCATTTCAAAAATCTTCTTTTCAATTCTTAATTAACTCTTCAAAAATTTTTCTTTTAAATTTCACTTAGGCCGAGAATCTCGAACCTAAGCTCTGATACCAAAATAATTGTAACGCCCCCATACTCCATATAAGCACTATACATATACTTGGTATACATACAATGCGTATATGAAGTATAAGAGTGTCACTTTTAATTTCTATTTAAAAGTCTTTATCCAAGTTCAAGCAATATTATGTTCATTTAAGAAACATTTATAGTAATCATTATTCTTATAAAAATATAAAGCATAATGAAAAATCACACATGTATGCATCACCTTCTAGTTGGTCTCGAGACACTCTTACCCATCTCGTGGCATAGCAACTAAGCTTCTAGATCATCTGCATAAAAACCTGCGCGATTACAAAACCACACTAAGCTAGAAAGCTTAGTAAAACAAATAAGCATTAAAATATACTTTACAAAATAATCATACCTCACGTTCTTAGCATTATGTTCTATAGTTCGCTTATCCCGTTTTTCCTTTCTCAAAACATTCTTCATATAATCCCACTAATCTCAGAAATTATACACATATCTATATACAACATTCACAATACAATACTTACCATTTCTATCTCATATACATATACATATACATCATTTTCAACAAATCACCCTTCTTTGGCATATCCAAACTTTCATGGAAACAATTCTCACATTTACATACATTTTACACATCATACAACATTTTCATAAACTCATATCTCAATAAAACACTTCAAGCCATATTCACTTTCAATATATCAATACACATATTACAAAGTCATATTTCATAACATCATTTTATTCACAATTCATCAACCATGAATCACATTTCCAATGAGGGTAGCCATAGATCTCTTTAGTCATATCTTTCAACATTTGCATATCACATATTTCAACAAAGACAGACTCGGGCCCAAACAACACACTAATATGTTATTCAAAGTTCAGAGTTACTGCTTTGGTCTATAATCACAATGATCAAGCCCGTAGGCAATATATCTCATATCTCTATCCATGGATAGTGTAACAGACCCAGTCTCTTGGACCATCAACTCAATAACTTGAGGAGATCCTCAACCCGGCAAGACTGTTACTAGTAACAGACCCAGTCTCTTGGACCATCAACCCGACTAAATCGAGAAGATCCTCAACCCGGCAAGACTGTTACTTTTCATATATTTCATATCAATAATTCATATAGTGTAACAGACCCAGTCTCTTGGACCTCAACTCACTCAAATTGAAGAGATCCTCAACCCGGCAAGACTGTTACCTTTTTCACATTTTCTAGGCATGCCGCCAAAACCAGAACTCTGAAATTTGAATCAACATATTAGACACAAAATCTTTTCATTCTCATTTCATTCTCAATTGAATTGCCATAGCCAATAACAATGGCTTCATATCTCATTTGAATCATTAGAGCCAATCACAATGGCTTCACTTCATATTTTAATCATCATAGTCAATAACAATGACTTCACATCATTTTATAACATTTCACTATATAACACTTCATTATTCAAATGCACATTTATATCATCAATTAGGCAAACAAGCCTTAATCATAACATTAAGGTAATTCATCATCAATGATCACATGATATTTCACATTGTACATAACACGTCATTATTCATATGCATCATTAATCTACATATAGCACAATACAATTCATAAGATTGACAATGCATAAAGCATAACATAGTTCATATAATATCAACATTATCATCAAATCATATTGATCAATTCAATTTATCACTCAACAATACATAAACAATGGCATTGCACAAACCTTTTTCCATGATCATTATATCTTCCACATTGCCTATACCATCATTGTTATATACAAAACAATTTACATTATACATTAATGTAGAATCTTTTATATACATTTGGTTGGATCATTATTGTTGCAAGTGTATGTAAGTACAAAAGACAATTGAAGATCCAACAATGTATGAAGAACAATTAACAAACACAAAAACTAACACCCTCAAGGGACACGGCCAAGCCTGTGGCCGTGTCTCTCAATTTAAACATCCAGTAGCCAACACGCCCAAGGGACATGGCCGTGTTCGTGGCCGTGTCACTCAACACCAATTCAAGCAGTAGCAAACACGGGCAATGGACATGGCCAAGGCAGTGGCCGTGTCTTTCAACACAATAATCCAGTACCAGACCCGGGCAAGGAACACGGCCGTGTCTCTCAACACAATTCAGACAGTAGCGAACACGGGCAAGGGACACGGCCGTGTCAGTGGCCGTGTCTCTCCAAAATTCATTCAACACACTCAAATTTGCCCTAACTTGGCCGTGTCTCTCATGACTTGGCCGTGTCCTACAATAATTTAAAGACCAAACAATCGAAAATTCATCCAACTAAACCCCAAATCAACATTTCATCATTTTCCTTACAATTATCTCAACTCATCATCACTTAAATGTTAATTTTACACATTTATATACTTCAATCTCTTGTTATCATCCACTTACACACCAATCAAACCAAACATAACCCAAATCCAAAAGAAATCCAACTAAGGAAATAAAAACTTATAGATATAAGTATAATCAATAAATTCAACTCAAGAGATGATTACTTACTTGAATATGTTGCCAAATCTTCATCTCCATCTTCAATACTCTTAAATTCCTTTAATCCTTGGTGTAATTTGAAGCAAAATCATCTTTCTCTCTCTAGCTTCTCTCTCTCTCTCTCTCTCTCTCTCTCTCTCGTTCACTAAGAAAAGAAGACGAAGGAGAAGAAGAAAGAAAGATCTAGTTCTTTCTTTCATTCTTATCATATATATATATAAATATAATAATAATAATAATAATAATAATAATAACAATAATAATAATAATAATAATAACATTAATACCATTAAATCTCCACCACACACAATTCCTTTTGACTTTCTTCTTCTTTTCTCTTTCCTTCAATACACACATTGAATCCAAGTACAATAGTAACCCCAACACTTTTAGGGTATACTTTAGGATATTACATAAGTTATAAAATGTATATATATACTTTAGTTTAGCTATTTGAGAGATTGTACAAATTTGTAAACATGAAAGGAATATATGTATTTAAAGGATGAAGTTTGAGAATTCTAGTGAATGATTATTAAAGAAAGAAATGTATTATATTTATTTGACAATTTTATTTGTTGGAAGAGAATTTTATGAATTGATTTGGAGCATGAACAGTATATCAAATAACATTCTCTGATAGTTTTTATGTAAGAACTGTCAGGGGATGTTACATTTAGTGGTATCGGAGCATGGTTTAGGCGTTTCTGGCATGTGGAGTTATGGGAGAAGTCAAATGTACTTTTCTTAGTTATGTGAATTGAATAAGTGGATATGTGTTTTGATATAGTTGATATTCCATATGTTTATGGTAGTAGAATGTTTACTAAGAATTGATTGAGCATTCGTAGTGTATTGTTTGGAGAGCACTAGACCTATTTGTGAAAAAGAAAGATGTGAAAAGAAAATAAGATATGAGTAGCCAAAGAAATATGTCAAAGTAACACAGTGGAAGTGTAACAATTCATTGGAATTTGAGGAATGAATTATGACAGATAGATAAATTTCGAGAATGAAATGTCTTACGAGAATGAGAATTGTCATGTTTTTCAATTTTAAGTATTGATTTTCTGCATTAAGTGAATATATGAGTGTCAAATTGGATTGGTTATGATATGAGAGCATAGTGATAAGGTTAAATAAGCCATAATAAGAGTAACAGTGAATCCGAGTATGGATAATATCCGTATAGTGAAAAAAGATTTAGAATAGGTAAGAAATTATGAAAATACCCTTATATCTTGAAATGAATTCGAGCTGTAATTTGAATGTGATATATGGATAATGGAGTAGTGTCAAAAGTACTTGTTTTAATAATATTTCAACGTTAAGGATTGAAGTGATAGTTAAATGAAAGCACGTGAATGCATCAAAACTATTGTATCTTGGATAATAGGTCTAAAACTTTTTTAAAGATTTCTAGTGTCTTCTATTACCTTCTAAAACATCATCAAAACAAAAGATTGAAATTAAAAGTGATGGAAGAGTATTGGTAAAGAGTTTAGAGCTTGAATACTACTTAATTTGCTATTTATTAAAATGATCTTGATTTTTAATAAAAAAAAATTTGTGAATTGATAAAACACCAGTACTTATGAAAGATATGGTGTATTCAATAATTGTGAAAACTTTACTTCTATGATAGTAAAGTTATTCTTGCAATATGTAAATGTGTATTTATAAATTCTTAACTGGAACAATGACTAAATCTATCATTGAACCATTTATGAGTTAATATAAGATTATAGAAAAATATAAGGTTGAAAGATTTTAGAATTATGGAAATTTATATTTGAATATGATTGTGCTTTGAAGAGTTGGATCCTATTTCCTCCATTTGTATGAGTTGCATTATTAATAACTTATTGATTAAATCATGAAAAGAAATTCTAGCAGAGATACGCATGATTATTTGCATAGTCATGCATATGCTTGTGTAAATGTCTATTCTTCAAACATTGAGAAGAAATTCCAATAGTGAGATACCTGAGCATTCATATGGACATGCATATATTTGTGCCCTTAAAACATTGAAAATAAATTTCAGTAGAGACGTGCAAGACCATTCGTATGGTCATGTATCTGGCTATGCATATTTCTATTCTTCAAAACTTTAAAAATAATTTAAACAGTGATGTGCATGATCACTTGCATGATTATGCATTTGCTTATGCATATTTCTACCTTCTTATTCCTTCACAAAGTAGGGTTTATGGGTGGAATCAGTAGTGAGTTATTAAATACATCTGAAACATAGTTATAATTGATTGCTTATAAGATTGAAATGAAAACAATCCATTAAATGATGAAACTGAAATGTGAAGAAAATGTGAGGAAAGTATGGATAAATGTAATTGGAGATCTTAAATAAGTGTAAAGTTAGAGAAAAGATAAAAGACAATTACAAGTTATTAGTGGATTTAACATTATTCATAAAGAAATAAGATAATTTTCGAAGCAAGGTGAGAAGAATGATTTGATAAATTATTGATGATTGTACATAATTTGAAGAGCAAGATAAAGAAAACAAAGAGGTGTAGGTATAAATTGATTGAGTAATGAAAATAAGAATGTGAGATTTACATATTGTGTACTTATGAAATATGTAATAGTAACATTATTTAGTGATTAAAGATAATTTATAGATTATATATAGTATTGTTAAAGAGTTAATCGACATAATTGATTACAATAGAAAGAAAGGAATTGATAATGTAAAAAGAAAAGAATGAGGTGAGATTTGAAGTTAGTTTAACCCTTCTAGTGAAATGATGTATTGTAGAGCAAGTTAGAAATATATATATCTATATATTTGTGTGTGTGTGAATGTGTGTATGAGACATAGCGAATAAATTATAAATGTACATGTACTCTTAAAGTGAAAGAAAAGTTGTAAATTCTTAATATGTTAAGAAAAGAATTAAACAAGTAAAGAGTGGAAATCTTTGTAGATTTCATTATTACAGTGGAAACATGAAAATGATTTGAAAAAGATAAAGATTGATGAATAAATAAAATTAGTCAAATTAATAAAAAATACATATGATGTGTATATATGATCATATGATACATGTGTTTGAAATGATTGTTTATATTGTATACGCTTACAGTAAGAAACAAATATTTCAAAGAGAAAGTGTTATATTTCAAAGGATAGTATAATTGACACTACGTTGTACCATTAAAATAAATGATACTGATGTTAAATCTAGTTTCCGGAGTAGCTAAAGGGTAAATATTCAAAGTGATAGTGGGCATTTTATGCCATATTGAAAGTGGGCACTCTGTGCCATAGAGAACACTTATGTCCCATATCGAAAGTGGGCACTTTGTGCCATAGAGGACATTTGTTTTTATATATGTCCCAGTGATATTGGCATCTATGCCATCAGTGGACGCTTTGCGTCATAGCGGACCTTTGGTTCCTTCATCTCAGTGGTCACTCCGTGACATCATATACAGTGGGCATTCATGCCATAGTCTCTATGACATCATATACAGTGGGCATTCATGCCATAGTGGGCCTTCGGCCATATTGATACAATAGGCATTTACTTGCCATCAGTGACTCGCTATCCGGAACTAAGATTTAAAGTTCAGTATATAAGAGAAAGAAAGATATATATATATATATATATGTAACAGTAATGATACAAATTATATATATAAAAAAATTTCTAAAGAGAATTAAAGCTAATTATTAAATTGAGCTTGAACAGTGTAAGTGTGTAGAGCTGAATCTTCTGGAGTTCTATTAAGATTATTCTAAAAGTGTTATATTGATTGATATCAAATATAACTAAAAGCTATGTAAATCAATAAAAGAATTGATTTTATGTGAGATTGGAGATTAGTTAAAAATTAAATGGCTTATTATCATAGCATGTAAATTTCGAGGACGAAATTTCTTTAGTGGGGGAGAATTGTAATGGTCAAAATTTTAAACATGAACTTTTAACTAATATTGAAAAAAAATTGATGGTATATAGTGATAAAAGTATTGTGGATAAATGTTATAAGTAGAGAATAGTAAATTGTATATCTCAAAAATTTACTGAAGAGATTATTTTTACTGTTTTACGAGATTAAAACTCAATTTAGAATTAACAGTTAAGAATGAGGATGCACTATAGTTATTATGAGCATTCCCTCACTAAATTAAAAATATTATATATATATATATGTGTGTGTGTGCATATGTGTATGTGTGTAGAAATTTCTGATTTCTTCTCCATCTTCCACGCCATCTTCTACCCTCATCACCATCTTCTCTCTATTTCTTCTTCCTTTCATCAAATTAATCAAGGATTAAGAGAAAAGAACGTATAGATATAGATTTTGAGAAGAATAAGCTAGAAAAGGCAAGATTATCAAGAAGTAATCAAAGGGAAAGAGAGAAAAAGAAAGAGAAAGAGGAATTTTGAAGAGGTATGTGCTTATGTATTATAGTTTGCAAATAATTGAATTTCTATGAGTTTCAATGTTTGAATTGATTGATTGAGTAATTTATAATGAATTATTTCTTAAAAATATTGATTAAATGGATTGATGAGTGAAAAATGAACTAAAAGAACTTATATGTGATGAGTTTGATTTTTAATTCAATCTTTATAAGAATTGGATAATTTGATATTGTTTTAGCCATAAGTGATATTTGAAGGTTTGATTACTTGAAGTTTGATTAAAATATTTGATTCATTATTATCATAGATTTTGACTTTATTGAGTTAAAATGGTTAAGTGTGTGAATGCAGAATTTTTGCATGACATGGCCAGTGACATGGCCAAGTCAGTGGGTGTGTCTAGTGACACGGCCAGTAACATGGCCAAGTCAGTGGGTGTGTCTATTGACACGGCCAGTAACATGGCCAAGTCAGTGGGTGTGTCTAGTGACACGCCCAAGTCAGTGGGTGTGTCACGTGCTGTCAAAAATTTCTATGTTCTTTGATGAGAGACATGGTCAGTGACATGGCCAAGTCAGTGGGTGTGTTTAGTGACATGGGCAGTGACACGGCCAATTCAGTGGGTGTGTCACATGCTGTCAAAAATTTCTATGTTCTTTGATGAGAGACAATGCCAGTGACATGTCCAAGTCAGTGGGTGTGTCTAGTGACACGGGCAGTGACACGGCCAAGTCAGTGGGTGTGTCACATGCTGTCAAAAATTTCTATTTTCTTTGATGAGTGACATGGCCAAGTCAGTGGGTGTGTCACATGCTGTCAAAATTTTTCATTTTTCATTGATGAGAAATATGGCCAAGTCATTGAACATAACTTGGCCGTGTTATGAAAAAGAGTGATAAACTTTAGAAATGTGACAAATATATATCATACTACATGTTGATAAAAGTATTGTACCAGTGAAATGATATAAACAATTTAGTGTTAATAAAAACTAATGTATTGCCCAAATCATACTAAGATTATATCTAGCTTTGGATTGAATGGCTAACCAGAGAAAGAATAGCCATAGTGATATTGTGCGCCGCGTGCCATTAATGGACACATTGTGTTATCAGTGATAGTGGGCATAATTGCCATTATACATGTTCGAGATTTGGCATTAACATTGCTACACTAACATGTTATCCAAACCTATGATCTAAGTTTAGTATGAATGGGCATATTTAATAAAGATATCTAAATTGAAAATATATGTGAACATGATAGTTGTGAATAATGGAAGAAATGCAAAATAATAATATAAGTCAATTACTTAAAATTGACTTACTGTGTTCCAATGTAAAAGTGATTGTTAATATATATATTACTGTTTACGAGTGAAAGTTCTAATGCACGGAATGGAAATGTTATGCTCAAGGTATTGAATTAATCAAATGATTGAAAATGTATATAATGATATGAGACAAAGTGCTAAATGTAAGTGCTGAAAATTATAGATTGAATGAATTATCCTATATGTAAAAGTAAGATGTATTGAAAAACAAAATAAGCATATTGTGAACAATGTTATCAAATGAGAAAACAAGTCTTAAATAACATGATTCTTAACAAGAAAAGTTGTATTACCAAAAGTATTGTATAGTATGATAACTTTTATCAAGTTAAAGCTATTATTTTGTGTAATTAGAATATTATGTTGGTTTGTTATTGAAATTAGTTAATATAGTGAAATAACTCTTAAAACTAAGTGTTATTCCTATATTTTTCATAAGTATTTTTCTTTAATATTAAGTGACAAATATGTTTATACATGCACCACTAAGCTTTGCTTAGCGTGTTAAAATTGTTTTCTGACACGCAGGTATCAGGACATCGGAGCAAGTTAAGTAGTGGAATTAAGAATCTCAGAACATTACCTCTAGTACATATAAAGATCTTGTGTATATTGTACTCATAAGTTATAAAATGTATATATATATACTTTAGTTTAGCTATTTGAGAGATTGTACAAATTTGTAAACATGAAAGGAATATATGTATTTAAAGGATGAAGTTTGAGAATTCTAGTGAATGATTATTAAAGAAAGAAATGTATTATATGTGTTTGACAATTTTATTTGTTGGAAGAGAATTTTATATGAATTGATTTGGAGCACGAACAGTATATCAAATAACATTCTCTGATAGTTTTTATGTAAGAACTGTCAGGGGATGTTACAACATGAGTGATGGAGACCCCAAGCAGCAAAGTCAGGGATTCATCTAATTCGAACTATATTTAAGCATGTCAATTGATAGCTTCTTCATGACCTTTCCAATAATCATTTCCTTTGCCCAATATGTTATTCAAGGTTCAACATACTTCCCTTAACTAGAAGGCTTTGTATGACAAAACACTTTTTTTTTGGAATTTGAAATCAAATGTTGGCTTTGCCAAATCAATGTCAATGTACCTCAGGACTTGATTTTTCCAAATTAACATATCTATAACATGACAACCCTAGTTACCATACTAAACTCGAGAATCAATTCTATTTAAGCAACAATTGTTGCACTTCAGATAGGCACATACACATTACTTGGCCAAAGGTCTCATTTGAGTTTAAATATTGTCTATCTCATATGCATGCTTATCCAAACTATCTCCACTAATAGACTCTACCTATCAAGAGAGATCAATAGGTCTTTGATAGGCTTGAAATGGGGACTATGAGGGACATGGGTTAAATGAAGGCCATTTTGAGATAGGAGCTGATGTGACACAATGGACAAACCCTCACACTACAAATTTCTTGTTTGAATTTTAGGCAGCTTGGAGGCAATCTTACTAGATTCCAAATTCCTTCTTTCTTCTTGGCATTAATCTGGATCTTGATTAGGATAGTTTTTGCCCTTGCAAAAAAAGTTTGGTTCCCAAATTCGTTTCTTTTCTTCTTCTCCCTTTTCTTTATTTCTCTTACTCTTCCCTTTCTTTGAGCATTTTATCATTTTGTCCTTCTTCCTTACAGGACTGTCAAGTGCAGAACTTTCAAGAACTGAATGGTCTTTCTACTTTTCTTTGATTTTGATTGAATCTTTGGTTGGGTTGGACCAATTCAAGTCTATCCATCCTTATAAACCAAATGGAAGCCTTTTGTTGTCTTAGGTAAAAGAGAACTCTGTTGGCTTTTTGAACCGCCTTTTCTTTTTTCTTTTCTTTTCTTTTTTTCTCTTTTTTTTCTTTTTCTTTTCTTTTGTCTTTTTTCTTTTCTTTTCTTCTATCTTTTTTTTATTAGGTTTGTTTTTTTTGTTATAGTTCTAAAAGAGTTGTCTTGTTTGTACTAACTTGAGCTTCCAATAATGGATGAGTGGAGTGACATAAATCTTCTTTAACAGGGATAAATAATTTGTTACTCCGATGTTGATGTTGTCTTGATATATTAGAGATATTAAGGGAACTTCAACTACCCTTATGGTTTTAAGAACATCAACTATCCTTATGGTCTTGAAAACATCAACTACCCTTATGGTCTTGAGAACATAGTCTTGAGAACTTCAACTATCTTTATGATGTCGACTAATCATTGCCTTCTTTGATCTTCTTGCCTCTTCATCTTAGTGATCATAAGACTTATCAAAAGTATCACAACAGCTCAATGTAGGTTATTGGTGTTTGTAAGCCAATGAAAAAAAAAGCTAAAATGTTATGAAGGCTCAAAGGGACAACTAGGGATTGATATTTAATTGTGTGGATACAAGTTGTTAGTTAACCAAACAATGCCTAGATCATTTCTCTCTTAAATAAGTAGAGTTCAATTTCGCCTCGAAAGTTTGTCAAAGTATGTTCTAAGACTGACTAGGACCTAGATAAAGGTAATTATGCAGGAGCCCTCTCTAAGTAAGCATACATAACTCAATGCTATAGAGCAATTCCCTCACTTAGTAAAGTCATTCAAGTCATGATGCCTAGACATATTAATTTATAAACATCAAGCTAAATTCCTCATTGGTTGAACACCAAAATGAACAAAGACCAACAAAAATTTTGATGAAAGTAATTTATTCAAACAAATTTAAATTTGGAAAACAAGATTGTTCCAATTAAATACTAAAGAAAGTAAAATTTAAAAGCAACATTCAATCTAAGGAAAGTTTGTTGAGTTTAAGCTTCTTTTTCCCTTCACATCTTCAATATTTCCATCTTGAAAGGATGATAAAACAAAATCTTCTTCCAATCCTTTTCCTACCATGAAGGTTGCCGGTGGAGGTACTCTATTGAACCTTGGTAATGGATTGTCTTTGGTGTTGGGCTTATCTTGCTCGGGTAGCTTGCCACTATTAATCAAATCTTGGATCTCATGCCTTAATCGGGTACATCCATCAGTCTCATGTCCTTGAGTCTGATGAAATTGACAAAAAGCCTTAGTATCAAATTTTGGGGGTAATGGACAAGGCAAAGGTCGAAGAGCCAATGGTTGTAACAACCCTTTCTTTTGTAGCTTTTTGAAGACCCAAGACAAATGCTTCCCCAGATCTGAAAACTGCCTTCTATTTGCTTGACCAGTTGTATTGACATCAACTTCTTTTTGTGTGCTTTTATTGCCCTACTGGTAGTTCCCTTTTTCATTCCTTTTTATTAAAAAGTGATTCTTCTCCCTTTCCCACTCTTCAATTTGCAAACTAGCTTGGAGAAGGTCTTTGAAATCCCTTATAAGGGTGTGAGACATCCTTTCACGGAGATTGGGCAGGACACCTCTCACGATCATCCTTATATGATCAGATTCATCGGGCCTCTTCTTGAGCAAAGCAGCCTTATTTCTCCACCTTTTCACATAGTCCACAAAATTTTCATTTGGCCTTTGCCTAATGGACTCCACTTCGATTAAGGTAACTTCTAACTCAACATTATATCCATATTGTTGGATGAAGGCTTTGTAAAGTAGATCCCAACTCTTTTGTGTTCCATCATCTAAGGTATTGAACCAATTTTGGACAACAGGGTCCAATGACAGCATAAAGTACCTTAGGGTTTGAGCCTTAGTAGCTCGGGCAAACTGCATGGTAATGATATACTGCTTCACATGGAGATGAGGATTTTCGGTGCCATTGTACTTTGCAAATGATGGCATCTTGAATTTGTACGGGACTTCTTCATCTTGTTCAAATAGTTTATCGATCTCAGACATCTCTTCAGTTTTCAGCTTCTTCTCAAATTTCTTTTCTAAATCAGCAATCATCTTTTCAACATCGGATGTCTTAGTCTTTTCAATAGTTGCTTTCTCAACAACCTTCGGTTCTTTCTTCATCTCTTGAACATCTTGGTAGTATTGAGCCCAATCATCATCATCATCAATGATCACCTTTTCATCATCAAAAACCACTTCACTAACTTTAGTCTTCCCTTTTGTCCCTTGGTTTCTTAGTGCTAGTAGATGCCTCAGCATGATTCTCTAAGATTGCAGTCAACTGGTTCTTCATGGTCTCAACTAGGGCCTCTTTTATTTCTTCCATCTTGGCATTGAGGGCCTCATCCACCATCCTTTGAATTTGTTTGGGCTCCATTGTTTTGGGTGAGCAAGTGATTGAGTTGTTGCTAGATACTTCGTCTCCGGCGTAGGTTGGATTATTGTAAGCTTTTGAACTATTGTAATCCAGGGCTGTGAGCCAGAGAGGATTAATGACATGAGATGCAAATGTATGCATGTATGTATGTATGCATGAACAATTAACAAACAAGGACAAATAGGACGTTCCTTCCAACCTTATAACATCCACACACGAATGGCTAGTCTCTTTTCCTAGGTATATGGTTAACAAGATACCAACATGGGGTACTTTGCTTTCGAATAATTTCCTCGGACGTTTCAACCAATAGTTATATTTTCAAAAATGGAAATCCATCTGTGATAATTCCCATTAATTAGGTTTTAATCCTTTCAACCAACTAAAGTATCTTTTATGCTATATTAGATTAAAACTAAATTAAGAGGTTTATTATAGATAGATTTCTCACTTGAAAAAAGGTAACTAATGGTTCGTGCCAAAAACAAGCCCATGATTAATTTCTTAGTATAAACTAGGCTCACAATTGATTTTTGGTATTTCTTAATTGACCTAAATAATTTGCAAGCTCTTTGTAAGAAAAGGTTGGGTGAAAATAGTTTTGTTTCTAAGCCCATTGTAAAAGATTCTAGAAAAATGAATTTTGGGCTTAGTATTTGGGCCATAAGCTAAAGATTTTTTTGATTTATTTTTAGAAAAAAGTCTTATGTCCAAAGACCATCTTGAAAAATTTTGAAAATAGCTTTGGTCTTTTGGATTTTAAAGAAAAATTTATTTTGAGCTTACAATGTACTTAGGTCATATTAGAAAAAGAACAAATCAAATAAGCCATGATTTAAGCTAAGATAAATTAACCATAGTCAAACAACATGCATTTGGGGGTAAAACCTAAGGAAAGTAACTAGGCCAATTACATGAGCTTTAGTCTTTGGGATAAAAGGCTTAGGTTCCCATAGCAAGTATATACCAAATGGTACAAGGCTATGAGTGATTATGCCATGCTCGAACTCCATACCTTGAGTGAAAGTATGGTATCCCTTACATAACATAACACGGGTAACACGGGCGTTCTAACTCACGCACACGATGCAATCTAATATGTACAATGGATAATATCATTATAAGAAATAATAGAATAATATAAAGACCAACTGAATCAACTTCTCTTATCCCCAGTGGAGTCGCCACTGTGAGCGGGGATTTTTGCCCTCACTCCCGGTGCAATGGTTCTTGCAACTTCGGCACTGTTAGGCTCAG
The DNA here is from genome assembly GCA_947685225.1 of Garcia nutans. Lineage (NCBI taxonomy): Eukaryota > Viridiplantae > Streptophyta > Magnoliopsida > Malpighiales > Euphorbiaceae > Garcia > Garcia nutans. The sequence goes on along the minus strand of CANTUV010000024.1, from coordinate 3,296,775 downwards.
GGCCTTAGAGAACACGGACCTAGGTCCAGAGAAAATGGAGTCGCCATCGGACGGGCCGGGAAAAAAGAAAGGGGTGGATGACTCAATTCCTAAGGAATCCCCAACCCCTTAATGGGTTCTGAAAGTTGGGTACGTGTGGGGATGGTGAGAAATGGCCCAGCACCCCCACAACGCCCGGTTCATTGGTACCGGCCTCCTTTACAGGTCTTAATATTATAAGATTCTTAAATATAACAACATTATCCATATTACACATAATAATTAAAAGAAAGCATTAATATATTAAAATCAAAGGAAAGTCCAAACAAAGCAAATAAATGGACACCCATCCAAGGATGGAAACATGTCCTTACATCACATGCCTAAATAGGACACCCACCGAAAGGTAGAAACATGCCCTTTACATAGGTTCTAAAATAGAAAAGCAAATTAAATTGCATGATGTTTAACTAACGAGGTACCCACCAAGTGGAAACATGCCTCTTACAACATTTGAAAATCTAAATAAATTGATAAAAATAAATAATCATTCATCATAAAGAAATCATTCATCAAAGGTATTAAATATCAATAGAAAGTAAACATCCATCCATGATAAATAAAATAAACCAAGCATTGAAATTAAATAAATTAAAGCATATAAAATAAATCAAAACATATCAAATATAGAACTGAATAAAGCAAATAAAAATCCAAATTATAGCTACTGTTTCCATTTAGGGTTCTTTATTTCATGTGTTAAGGTTTTGGAATTCATAGAATTAGGCTACTGTGACTTTTTTTTATGGAATTAAAATAGATTAAGGTTTCATTTTTTAAAAGGTTGGTAAGACTCTTTGATTAAACAAATTAAAGTTTGAATGGTGAAATCATGAAACTAGGGTTTTGGACACTTTAAAATACTTTTGATTTGTGGTTTTAAATGATGGTTTCAAGCTTACTGTGTAAATTTAAAATATTTATGATTTTATGGTTTTCGAAGTTTTAAAGGAATAAGGTTTAGAAAAAGTTAGGGTTTAAGGTTTTAAAGGGGTTAAAGTTTACTATTTTAGGTTTGGAAGTTGAATTTGGGTTTAGTATTTTTAAAATTAGGGTCTCGATGATGCATGAAGTTTTTGGGATTTGAAAATCAATTTGATACTTTTATGAGGTTTAATGAAAGTAAACCAAACGAATTAAAGCTTTTATAAATAGAAAAGATGTTTTTTAAAGCTTTTTGAAAGAAACAGAATTTTAATTTAAGGTTTTGAAAAGAGACATGTTAAATTAGGGTTTTAAGATTTTGATGAAACAAAAGTAGTAATTGTAAGTTTTTTTTGGAAAACCAAGCGATGAAATAGTGTTTTTAACTTTAGAAAAACTAAATTAAAGGTTCTGGGATTTTTTTTCTTTGATGAATTAAGCTATTGTAAACAAAAAAAAAAACAAAAAGAATTTAGAATTCAAACCTTCTTTCGTGGGGTTGCACCAAAATTGCTTCTTGGATCAACAAAAACAAAGGCAGTTGATGCCTTTGATGAATTGCTTGAATTGTTTTTCGGCTCTCCCAAAAATCAGCTTGGTTCCACTACTTTCCTTCACAGATTCGGTTTCAAAATCTCCAATTTCGTCCCCTTCTTTTCTCCTAATTTTTGATTGTCTTTTCCCTCTCTTTGCCTCCTTATTTATAGAATTTTTTTTTATGGTTTTTCCTAGTTACTCACGGCATACCATATTTAATAAGAAAAGGAAACCGAAACCTAATTATATTAGGTTTCAGAAAATTTGCGTCGGAAAAATTTCGCTGGCGAAAAAAAACTGCTCCGGAAAAATTCGCACTGGCTAAAAAATTTGCCGCAGGAAAAATAGCGCTGGCAAAAAAGCTGCCGCAGGGTGAAGCAGGCATGCGGGCCATTTCGCCCGCAGGAAACTCCTACGGGCGAAATGCCCACAGGCCTGCTGACTTTCGGCGACGATTTTTTCATCGCCGATTTTTATTTTTATTTTTTAATTTTTATTTGTTTATTTTTATTTTTTATTAATAAAAATTAGATACTAAAGCAAAAATTATTTAATTTAAGATAACAAAAATTATTTTGGGTCAATTAAAATATATTAGACAACAAAAATATATTGGACCGGACTGAGTAAAAAATTAAGGATCTACAGTTATATAAGCAAATTGCAAAGGAAAAAACAAAATAAAAAAGTGAAAAATAGTAATTCTTGTGAAAAAAAGAAAAAAAAGAAAAAAAATCAATATTACTGTTGATAAATAGTAAATGAATAGTTAGTGAATAATGAGTAAATAGTGAATATACAGTGAATAAATAAGTAAATTCAATTATTCAGATATTTACGTGTCTAAAAATATTTTCATACTTTTAAAATATTTTTAGACGCAGAGGGCAAGAGAATATAAGTATGGTAAAAAATAGCTAAATTTTTTTACAAATTTCTTTGATATCCTATTGACTACAATCATTTTTTGTAGATAATCAAAATTATTTTTTAAGTCCAGAACTCATCTCGGGTCCAGAACTAAAATTATTTTTTAAGTCCGGAACTTATCTTGGGTCTAGAACTCAAATTATTTTGTAAGTCCAGAACTTATCCCGGGTCCATAATTCAAATTATTTTTAAAGTCCAGAACTTAACTCGAATCCAAAATTTAAATTATTTTTTAAGTCCAGAATTTATCTCGGGTCTTAAATCTAAATTATTTTTAAGTTCAGAACTTACTTCGGGTCTAGAATCCAAATTATTTTTAAGTCCAGAACTTATCCCGGGTCCAGAATCTAAATTATTTTTTAAGTCTAGAACGTACTTCAGGTCTAGAACCGAAATTATTTTTTAAGTCTAAAACTTACTTCGGGACCAAAACCCAAATTATTTTTAAGTCCAGAACTTATCTCGGGTCCAAAACCCAAATTATTTTTTAAGTTCAAAACTTACTTCGGGTCCAAAACCCAAATTATTTTTAAGTTCAAAACTTATCTCAGGTCCAGAACTCAAATTATTTTTTAAGTCCAGAACTTATCCCGAGTCCAGAATCCAAATTATTTTTCAAGTCCAGAACTGACCTCGGGTCCAGAACCCAAATTATTTTTTAAGTCCAGAACTTACCCCGAGTCTAAAATTCAAATTATTCTTGAGTCCAAAACTTAAACCAACCTTGAGTACAGAGTCCAGTCTGGCTCTAAATCCAGTCAAAAATCACATTGCTTTTCGCTCTCTTTTACAGTAGTCTCAATCGCTCAAGTAGGGGGCAAACTGTAAACCCTTAGTTTTTGACCAGGTCCAATATTTTAAAAACTGTCCGAAATAATTTTGTAGTATATATTATTTTTTTAATATTTAATATTTATTTTAATTTATTTTAATTTATTTTATTTACTATTTATTATTTATTTTAATATATAAATAAAAATAATAATAAAAGAAAAAATATAAAAAATAAAAATTGGCGATGATTTGGCCACAAGTTTTACCTGTGGCGAAATGGCCTGTGGCCTGCGCCAAACCCGCAGCGCCCCGCAGTAAATTTTTGCCGGCACAGTTTCATACGCCAGTAGCCTGGCCCGCGGGCAATTTTTTGCGAAACCCTATTTTACTTGGCTTTTGATTTTATTTCCTAAGCAATTTTTATTTCTTTAACCAACTAGTATTAAGTTTTTATTTTTCTTATAAATATCACATTAAAGGCAAAGAAAAAAAAAAGGAAGATCAGACTTTTGAGAATTGGAATTCTATTCAAGAATTATTCAGACTTTTTCAGAATAGATTCAGAACCTTGGGCTTGAAGAAGGAAGAGGCAGTTAGCAAATAACAAATAATCCATCAAAGGCAACACACACTATCTTTGTTATTATTCAACCAGAATTTAAAATTGTGGTGGAACCAACAACGGAGGTTTGAATTCTACTTACTTGTTTATGTTTATAGTAGCTTCATCACTCAATTAGACCAATTATTTAAACATACAATAGGTGATGTTTTTGTTAGGTATAGTGATCAATCGTTCTACTTATCATCTAGACTTTATTTAAAACCCTAAAAATTATTTTTTAAAACCCTAATACCTAAGTACCCATAAAACTAATTTTTGAAATATAAAAACCTAATTACATTTTTCTATAACCACAAAACAATAATTTATTTCCTTAAAACCCTAACCAAATATATTTTTCTGAAGATTCACACTAGCCTATTCTTTTCAAATACCTAACTTAAAATCCAATTTTCATGATCTTCAATCTTATCTATTTAAACCCTAAACTTTAATATTATTTTCATAAAACTTTCAAAACCCTAAATCCAAAACATCCATTCTTTAGATTCAAACCCTAATTTATTTCAAACCTAATCTTTAATTCAAACATCCAGTAGCCATATTATTTCTTTTATATTAAATATTTCTTAATTAATTAATTCAGTATGTACAAAACCCTAATTGTTAAACATAAAACCCAAGAAACCCTAATTGATGCATAAACCCTAAATTCATATACTTATTATTTTTATTTAAATGAGATGAATGTTTATTATATATTTTGATTGATATTTGATGTCTTTGATGAATGATTTATTTATAATGAATGGTTGGTTAATTTTATTGATTTGTTTTGGTTTCAAAATATTGTAAGAGGTATGTTTCCATATTTTAGGTATCTCGTATCGTGAACATCATGTAATTTAGCTTATTTTAAAGTTTTGGATCAATGTAAAGGATATGTTTCCACCTTTCGGTGGGTGTCCTATTTAGTTTTAGATATTATACGATGTAAGGACATATTTTCATCCTCAAAAGGGTGTCTATTTATTTGTTTTGTTTGGACATTATTGTGGTTTTAATAAAGTATTTACTTATTCTTATGATCGCATATAGTATGGATAATATTGTTATATTTAAGAATTTTATAATATTAAGACCTGTATAGGAGGTCGGTTCCAATGAACCGGGAGTTGTGGGGATGCTGGGCCGTTTCTCACCTTCCCCATACGTACCCAACTTTTTGAACCCATTAAGGGGTTGGGGATTCCTTAGGAATTAAGTCATTCACCATTTTCTTTTTTTCAGTCTGTCCTGGTGGCGACTCCATTTTCTCCGGGCTTAGGCCGTGTTCTCTAAGGCCCCGAGCCTAAACAGTGCCGAAGTCTCAAGAACCATTCCACCGGGAGTGGGGGCAAAAATCTCCACTCATAGAACCCCATGTGATTTACTATGCATTAAGAACATTGGATGAAGCCCAATCCAGCTACTCTACAACTGAAAAAGAATTCTTAGCTGTTGTATTTGCTTTAGAAAAATTTTGATCATATATTCTTGGAACTAAAGTAATTATTTACTCTAACCATGCAGCTTTGAAATACTTGCTTAAGAAAAAGAAGGCTAAACCAAGACTCATTTGATGGATTCTCTATCTCTAAGAATTTGATTTGGAGATAAGAGATAAAAAAGGGGTCAAAAAATTTGACAGTGGATCATCTTAGCCGACTACCATTATAAGAGGAGCCACTACCAATAAATGATGAATTTTCAGATGAGTATCTTTTTTCCATTCAATATTCAGCCCTTTGGTATGCAGACATAGTGAATTATTTGGCTTCCAAAATTTTTCCTAATGTATAACAAGGGGTGCAAAAGATAAGATCAAAAGAGAGGCTAAATATTATGTTTGGGATGATCCTTATTTGTGGAAACATTGTTATGACCAGGTTATTAGAAGATGTGTCAATGAAAGTGAAATACCATGCATTTTAAATTTTTCCAATACTCATGCATGTGGAGGACACTTCGGTCCCAAGTGTACAACCCGCAAAATTTGGAATATGGATTATTTTGGCCTACTCTATTTCATGATTCTTATTTTCATTGTAAAGCCTGTGAGAATTGCCTAAGAACTAGGAATTTAGGCTAGAGAAGTCAAATACCTCTTACTCCTATACTAATTTGTAAAATTTTTGATGTATGGGGTATAGATTTTATGGTGTCTTTCCCTAATTCATTTAGTAATTTACATATTTTGCTTGTTGTGGATTATTTTTCAAAGTGGGTAGAAGGCAAGGCTACCCGAATTGACAATGCTAAAGTGGTTATGGATTTTGTCAAGAAAAATATTTTTGTTAGGTTCGGTGTTTTGAGAGCCATTATCAGTGATAGGGGAACTCATTTTTGCAATAAAGTAGTAGATGCTCTCTTCAAGAAGTATGGTGTAGCACATCGTACAACGACAGAATAACACCCACAGATGAACGGATAGGCTGAAATTTCCAATAGAGAAGTGAAATCCATTCTTGAAAAAACGGTTAATCCAAATAGAAAGGACTAGAGTTTACATTTGGATGATGCTTTATGGGCATATCATACAGCTTATAAGACCCCAATTGGAATGTCCCCATATCGTTTGGTGTTCGAAAAACCATGCCATTTACCTTTAGAACTGGAACACAGAGCATATTGGGTTGTGAAGCATTGTAATATGAAGTTTGAAGAGGTCGGCGATCAAAGAAAATTACAACTTCAGAAGTTGGAGGAAATCAGAAATGAAGCCTATGAAAATTTAAGAATTTATAAAGATAAGATTAAGGCATTCCATGATCGAATGATCTCTAGGAAAGAATTCTCTGCTGGTCAGAAAGTGTAATGTTTAAAATTTTAAATACTAGACTTTTAATTTAATATTGATAATTGATAGTGAATTATGATATAAGTGGCACGAATAAGTGATGTGAATAGTAGATCTTAAAAATTTACTGAAGGAATTATTTATTTTTACAGTTTTACGAGACTAAAAATCAAATTAAAATCAAAAGATAAGAAAGAGGGTGTACCATAGTTAAAATGAGATTGGCCACACTAGATTGAACATATTATATATATATGTGGACATGTGTATGTGTGTGTAGAATCTTCTACCCTCTTCTTCCATCATCCATGTCATTACCACCACCATCACCATCTTCTTTATTTTCTTCTTCCTTTCATAAAAAAATAAAGGGAAATCTATCTTTTCTAACAATTTTTTAAGAGAATTAGTTAGAGTATGTGAGATTATCAATAAGTGATCAAAGAAAAAGAGGAAAAAGAGAGAAGAAGAGAGATTTTGAAAGAGGTATGTGCTTTTGTATTTCAATTTACAAATATTTGAAAATTTATGATTTTGAATGTTTGAATTATTTGATTGAGTCATCTATAATAAATTATTACTGAAAAAGTATTGGTTAAATGGATTGATGAGTGAAATATGAGTTAAAGGAACTTGTAGTGATGAGTATGATTCTTAATTCAATCATTATAAGAGTTGAGTGGTTTGATGTTGTTTTTAGCTATGAGTAAAGTAATAGTTAAAGAATGATTAATTGATGTTTGAGTAAAGTATTTGAAATAGACTCTTTCTATGTCAAAGAAACTAGTTTTTGATTCATTTTTTTTATCATAGATTTTGAGTATATGGTGTTTAAGTGGTTGAGTGTACGAAACAAAGAATTTTGCCTGACGTAGCCAGTGACACGGTCATGTCACTGGGCATGTCAACGATGCTGCATTTCAATATTAGAGACACGACTAGTAACACGCCCGTGTCATTGGGCATGTCATAGCTACTGTGATGAAAGATGAATGACATGGCTAGTGACATGCCCATGTCACTGGGCGTGTCATAGCTACTGTATTGTAAAACAAATGACACATCCAGTGACATGTCTATGTCATTGGGCATGTCAAAGGTTCTGTAAAATGGGCAAGTGACACGGTCATTGACACGCCCATGTCATTGGGCATGTCACTTGAAGAATTTGCCTAAAGTAGTTCTTTTCCTTGTCTTTCATCTATGATTTTAGCCTAAATGATTATAAGGCCTCAAAGTGTAAAAGATTTTTGAAATCAACCCTAACATGTAGTGTAATAAATTTTGAATATATGATAAAGATGTGTAATACCAAGTATTGATCAAAGAATTATTCTAATGAAGTGATATACATAATTCAGTGTTAATCAAAACTAATGAATTACCTAAATCATATTGATTTTAGATCTAGCTTTGGATTGAATGGCTAACCAGAGGAAAGATATCCATAGTGAAAGTGGGCACCTTGTGCCGTCATCAGTGACAGTGGGCATAATTGCCATTATATATTCTTGAGACTTGGCATTAAAATTGCTACACTAACCTATTATCCAAACCTATGATCTGTGTTCAGTATGTATGGACATATTTAATAAAGTTATCTAAATTAAAAATATATGTGAATATGATGTTATGAATAATGGAAGAAATGGAAAATAATAATATAAGTCAATTACTTAAAATTAACTTACTGTGTTACAATGTGAAAGTGATTGGTAATGTATATATTAATGTTTCCAAGTGAAAGTTCTAATGCACGGAATAGAAATGTTATGCTCAAGTTATTGAATTGATCAATAACTTTCTAAGTGTTATAATGATTGAAAGTGTATATAATGATATAAGATACAAAGTGCCCCAAAGTATAATACTAAATTTAAGTGCCAAAAATTATAGATTGAACGAAATTATCCTATATGTGAAACTGAAAAGTAAGAATTATTGAAAAATAAAATAAGCATATTATGAGCAATGTTAACAAATGAGAAAGTAAGTCTTAAATAAAATGATTCATAAAGAGAAAAGTTGCAATGCCGAAAGTATAGTATAGCATGATGACTTTTATAAAGTTAAAGTTATTATTTTGTGTAATCAAAATATTATGTTGATTTGTTATTAAAAATAGTTAAAATATTGAAATATTCCGTAAAACTGAGTGTTATTACTATATTTCTATAAGTATTTTTCTTTAATATTAAGTGACAAAATTTGTTTATACAAGCACCACTAAGCTTTGCTTAGCGTGTTAGAATTATTTTCTGACACGCAGGTATCATATCATCAGAACAAGTTAAGCAGTAGAATTAAGGATCTTAGAAATTATCTACAGTACATATAGATCTTTTATATATTGTACTCATAAGTTATGAAATGTATATATACAATTTAATTTGGCTATTTGAGAGATTTTAAAATTTTGTAAACATGAAAGGAATTTATGGATTTAGAGGATGAAGTTTGAGATTCTAGTGAATGATTATCAAATAAAGCAATGTATTATATATTTATTTGATATGACAAACTTATGGTGGTTATTTGATTTATAATTAGCATTTGGATTATTAGAGATATTGGAGATTGTTTTAAATGTTGGATTTATAAGTGTTATATTATACAAATTATATTAATATTTGAAAATTTTTATTAGTAACACTTGAAAAGAAAACTTTGTCATTGAATTGATTGGAGTATTGATAGTATATCGAGTAACATTCTCTGATAGTTCTAATGAGAATTATCAGGGATGTTACAGTAAGTCTTGTTATATGATTCCAAGCTTAAGTTGTTTCTAGGTAAGTTGCAAATTAGATGGATTAGTCCATTTTTTGTAACTACGTTATTTTCTCATGGTGCAGTGGAAATTCAGAGGTTAGAGACTGGTAAGATTTTTAAAGTTAATGGACATAGATTGAAGCCTTTCTATGAAGGATTTATAGCTCATGAAGTGGATGAAATTCTTTTAGGAAAGCCACCAGCTACTTAATTGCTAGCTATGTCTAGCCAAAGACATTAAAGAATGGCGCTATTGGGAGGCACCCCAAATTTTCATTTTATTATTTTTCTTCCATGTTCTACCTATTTGTTTTTATTGAATTACCTTAATTTTTATTTGCTCCTCTTCGTTTTTCTTTGATTTGTGTTTTTCCCTTGTTTTTGATTTTTAATTTTGTGTTGCTTTAATTTTGATTTGTAATCTAAAAAAAATTAATTAGCAGTCAATAAGGGAATATTGTCCATTATCTTCTCCATTTAATCTATGTCAATTTTATTTGAATTTTCAGATGAAAGGTCTACTGTTGAATGTGTCTTCATGGTTTCTTTATTGTAAATGCATTGGGCTTATGCATATTTATTTCTAATCAAGGAAACAATGGGCTTCATTGGTTAAAAGAATGGGCTACATTTTAATTTTTCTTTTTCTTTTTCGAAACTATCCTCTACCTTTGACACGAACCCTTTCTTTCTTTCTTTTCTTTTCCTTTCATCTCTTTCTTTCCTTCTCGTCGAGCCATAGTTCACCCTCCATCATGATCGATCGAACCCAGCCCAATGCCAATAGCCACCAAACCCTTAAAACTCGATTGACTCTCACACTACTGCACCTCTCCACCACTAGCTCGATCGCTCGAACCCAAAGGCGATCAATTCCTCTTCTCGCCGAACCTATAGTTCATCATACCTACTCCATTGCATCCACCAAGCCACTCTCCTGAACTACGGTTGAACCCATACCAAATTATCCCAGTGTGAGCCGCTAGCTAAACCCACTAAGCCATCAACCATGAGGACCAAATCATCTACTCAGCATGGAGCTCTAAAGGCAAGCAGTAAGCGATGCCATTTAACCCAAGCGGTTGGACCATCCTCCATAACCCCTTTTGGACATCCACCTAAGTTGATCGATGAAGATTCTGATACCAACCCTATCAATGATAACAACTTCACCCTCTTCATCCTTTCAATACAACAACCACACCACACACCATGGAACACTAGAGCCAGTGACCAACCAAATAAGATCGTGTGTTAGACAACAAGAATTTGCTGAAGAGGATGCTGACACAATTCCAAATAGACCCTTGGAGTTTGATTCACGTGAGGAACAACTGAGGTATGAACAAGTAAGTGGTTTGCTATTCTGTCAAGTGAGTATGCTCATTTCCCTTCCCTCCCATCTTTGAATTTGTTGGATGAAGTGTGTGCATTTATTAGAAGCATTGGATGGGAGGAGTTCTTTGCATTAGACTATCCTATTTTTGAAGAACTTGTAAGGGAATTTTACTCCACCTTCACTTTCACTAAACCTATTGGGTTTTATTTGGATACACCTAATTTGGTGAAGTTTAGATTAATGGGTTCTAGGTTTAGTATGTCTCTAAATGAATTTTTTGAATCTTTTGGTTTTAGAAATCATGATGATTATACTGATTTCCCTGCAGAATTTAAACCTGCCACTTTGTATGTTGATTTTTTTAAAAATGCTCCAACTCCATACAATCCCAACAAGTTTAAAGATTTATATTTTAAGGACCCTAGCCTTAAATACATTCATCATTTTCTTGCCTACTCTTACTCAGGTAGGAAGGACGCTCCTGCTTTAGTTTCCAAAACTGAGTTATTTTTTCTATGGTGCATGAGTCAGAATAGGAAAGTCTATTTTGGATATTGGTTGGCTTCTCAATTTGCAAACATTTTGACATTTAAAAGGCCTCTAGTTTAGGACAAGTTATTACTCAGTTAGCCACATACTTGAAATTGATTGAGATTGAACATAATGATTTGCATTTTGTCTATGATCCTGCCCCTTTACATTTTAAAGCATTGGATGGCATGGGTTTGTTGTGTGAGAATGATGGTGTGTCTTCTTTAGCACCTCCAGGTCCAGTAGTGCCTCGCAAACGGCGTGTCTTTCGAAAAGCTACTCGGCCTACAGTACCTGCTGCCACAGAACCTTCTACTTCTTCCAGTCAACCACTGATGCAACAAATTTTAGAAATACTACATTGCATTGAGTGATGGTTGGAACACTTGGAGAAAGAAAGTGATGAGACTACATCATAAATAGTGTGGATTGAACAATAAATTACTCGGTTATCTCAAGACTTCAACATGTATCATTCCTCACATAGTTGACATCAATAAACCTCACACATAAGACCAGGGGAGTATTCACTTTCCTTTTTCTCTTTACTTTCTAGCTTGTGTTCATTGAGGACAATTCAAATGATAAGTGTGGAGGGTGTTGATATCTTTGTGGAAATTGTTGCAATTTTTGCTGATGAATTTGTTGCCAATTTTGACGAATTTTGATGCTAGATCAGACATGCTGAAAATTTTGAGATATTTAACATTTTGGATATATATTTGTCTGTAATTTAGTTAATTTTGGTTAAAACTTTTAATGAAAAGCTTCTGGTTTGCTGAACATTTTTGGAAGCCTTTGAAATCTTTAAATCTTGCTAGTGTCTATCTTGTGTTTTGTAATTTTTGATCCAAAGCCCCATTTTGTCTTTTAAATAATTTAAATGTGATATTTTGTGCATCAAATTGTGTGGAAACTTTCAACTAATTAATCTAGCCTTGAGTGACTTGGCTGTGTTACTCTTTCTTCTTGGGACACGGCCAAGTCTTGAGGTCGTGTCTATAGCTACCCATATTTCTTCTTCTTTTCCAGGTGTGACATGACCAAGTCACTGGCCGTGTCATGTGACACGACCATGTCACTGGCCGTATCATGTGACACGACCAATGGCTTGGCCGTGTCTTCTTCAAGTGTTCACCTCTGCCATTTGCTTTGCCATTTTCTTTGCTTTTTGGTTTCATCAAGTGTGACACGGCCAATGGCTTGGCCGTGTCTCTTGCCAGTGCCTGCCTCTGCCCACTTTTCCTGAAGGACATAGCCAAGCTGACTTGAACTGGCCGTGTCATATGAGTGGTTCATGCCTTTTTCCTTAGATAAGGGACACAACCAAGCCATGAAGTGTCTTGGCCGTGTCTCATATTTTTCCACCATTTTGATCCATCAATCCATTCTTTTGCACTTCCATCTAAATCAAACACTTCAAGCAAACATTAAACACAAATTAAAAGAAAAATTAACTAAAAACCAATAAAATTATCCTAAAAATATAACATAAATGATTGAAACAAATACCCCACACTTAATTCTTTGCTTGTCCCCAAACAAAGTTAAAACTAAAACAAACTAAAACAAGAAAAATTTAGTTAAGTTCAAGAGTTATAAGGATGTATCACGACTCCCATTTTCTTAAATCCACAATCATTATCAAATCAAGAACAATCAGTACTCAAGAAATTTAATGGCCCATCCATGCATACCAAAAATTGTCACTCCCTCACAAAACCTTTTTAGTGTTTAATCAGGTAGTGTTTTAGCTCTAAACATTCAATGAAAGATTATCTCTATAGGCTTGCTTATCAATTAAATCTCCACCACCTAATTACAATCAAGAATCAATCATAAGGTCTTTCATTTGGTTGTAATGGGGCTAAGGTATAGGTATGACATTTGGGAATGTGAGTTTATTCACTAAGTTTAAGAGCACTTCCAGAATGAAGTAAATAACATAATACAACTGATCAATCCTAAAACACCTACCACTTGACGTTACAGAGCTTTCAAAGGGAACTCACTAATTAAATTTTGTAATGATCATTGCCAAACTTATTCCAACCCTACGAAAAAGAATAACAACTTCTATTATTTTGATTTTTCTCTCTTTATTTATTTATTTTCAAAATAGGTTTTGCAACTAAAGAACACAATAGTTTGCAATTTTAAACCCACTAAATTTAACCCACACTTTATTTAAGACAACACTCAATCATAAAGACTCTAAAATGCTCTTGACCTAATGAAAAGGGTAATAGTTAAAACAACAAGGTTCAAAATAATAGTGTTGTGAAAAAGAAAGAAAAAGAAAAATGAAATAAGGTCAAAATTGGCTACTGGATTCACCTAATTACCTTAATCATATTGATGCATAATTGAAATTTTTATGTAGTCTTAAAATGCATGTCAAAGTAAGTTCTAGCAATTCATCAATCAAAGATTTTTACACACAATAAAGAATAATAAGTTGATATCCAACTTAATAGGCTCAATTCCTCACTAGTTTAAAGGTGATGCAAAGAATAACCATCAAAATTGACTATAAATACCAATTCTAATCAATTCTCAAATTCATGCTTCAAAAATTTGAAGGTCATCTATCAACAATCTTATAACAATTGAGCTTAAAAAAAATATATTTCAAAACAATATGTAAAGTAAGGCAACTCACTTAACAAAAATGTCTAAAACAAAGACTTAAAAACAAAAACTAAATTACAAAAAATAAAAAGCTTGCATTTATGAACAAAAACTTAGCACCCCACACTTTAAGATTGACATTCTCCTCAATGGAAACTAGGATAATTTAAAAGAAGTAAGAGTTAAAGTACAACCTGATTTTCATCATTTTTTTTGTGAGGCAAGTGCTATCTTTCATCCACAAAACATTAATTGTTCAAGATTAAAATGCAATAAATATAAAATAACAAAAAATATAAAGTTTTAATAACAAACAACAATAATAAAAAATAGCAACTAAAATATTCAACAACTGAAAATAAGAAAAATAAGAAGTGGTCTCAATAGGCAAAAGCTGATATGATCTATAGTGATAGAGGATGTGACAATGATGTTGCTGAAGGGTGGAGGCTAAGAATCTTGGCAATGTTGCTATTGACTTGTTCTAACTGGTAGAGGACTTTAGCATGATTACGATCTACCTTGCTTTCCAATGCGTCAATCCTACTAATAATCTCCTGATTGTCCGAAGTCGGAGCAGCTTCATCCAAACTGAGTGAATCCGAGTCGGATTCCTCACCAACTAGTGGTCACTTTTACCGGTCCCCTGGTGCAACTTGCTCATTTGAAGCCACCACATAAGCCTCTCCCCTTTTTGTAACCATGTGCATCTTCTCCAAGGTAGTAAGGTCTAATGAATCACTTTTATAAATTCTAGTCATATGGCAAGTGCTCGGGTCAAAACCATCAACAAGTGCCATAGCTAAGGTGGTCACCAATCCACCTATACAAATTACGCCCTTTTTTCTATTTGTTATGCTATCAAAAACATCGGCTAACCATTAGCCGATACTCATGGGTATAGCATTGCTAGCACAATCTAAGAAAAATAGCTCGCTTAGTTCCACCACACTCGTACTTTCTTTCCGTGCAAAGAACCCACATGACATAAATATATGTAAATAACTCAAGGTGAGATTTATCAATTTTGGTTCCTTGGCCGATTTGACCACATACATTCCACCCGAGCCTATTGCTCCCCATGCGAATTATTGTTTAAAACTTTTAGGCACACAATTTTCCCCTTCTTAATGGAAACCAAAAATAGCATTCAATTGTTCAATATCAAGAACACATGGTATTCCAAGCAATTTAAAGCTAAACCTAGTGCAAACTTCATTTCATTTCTTTCAACCTCAAGAGAGGTTAGAAATTCTATGGTAAGCTCTTTGAATTGCAAAGGTTTAAGGGAAACTAATTTCTCCCATCCAAGGTTTTGAACATATCTAGCAAAATTTTCTCTAATTTGGAGAGTATCAAGGGATTCTTCGCTTACATACTAGTTAGAAAGAAACCCCGAGCTAGAAGAGTCAATCTCTTTGAAGATGGTGAAGAGGATGATGAAGGTTGCCTCCTCTTGTGATGGGACACAATTTTTATTCTAGGCATCTTGATTCTTTGGTGAAAAGTGAAGCTTTGATGGATTTTATTGATTTTTTGTTAGAAAATTGGAAGATTAATGGGTTTAATTGAGTTTTTGGTTAAGAATAATAGAAGATTTGGTAAAATTTTGAGGTTTTTAGGGATGGGAATGGAGGTTTTAGAGAGAGAGATGAGAGAAACAAGAAAGGAAAATGGAAGTGAGGATTTTTAAAATGGATGAGATCGGGTTTTAAAAAGGGGTGACATGACCAAGCTAGGAATGGCTTGGCCGTGTTTGAGTCTTTAGGAGGGACATGACCAATGGCTTGGCCATGTCCCTTGGGTGTGTCCACCACTGGAATTTGTCGGCAGGGGAAAGAAATGGGGAAATGGGCTGGGTGGCTTGGTCGTGTCTGGGTGACACGGCCAAGCCTTCTGGTCGTGTCCACGCCTGGATTTTCTAGGCTGGCATGACACGGCCAGTGGCTTGGTAGTGTCATGTGGCAATGTCCTTCAATGCTATTTTTGCCTTTTAATTTTTTTTAATAAGTGTGTCACCCAAGTCTAATACATGCAACTTTTCTTCCTGGCTTCACCCTAAAACGGCATCAAAACAAAAATTAATCAAAGCACCCATTCTACTCTCTTAAAACCAAAAATGAAATTTAAATTGCAAAACATGAAAATTAACTATGAAAAAAAATACAAACTGATGGGTTGCCTCCCATTGAGTGCTTCTTTAATGTCGTGTAGCTAGACATTGTTGCATCACTCGTTAAAGAATGCCATACTTCCTATGGTATTTTGCAGCTTTAATTTCTTCAAAATAGGGCTTCATCCTTTGTCCATTCACCTTAAATGTCTCGTTGGTTTTCAAATTCAACAAATCCAAATGGAAGTGTTTGAATGACTTGAAATGGTCCACTCCAACGAGACTTCAATTTAATGGGAAACAATCTCATCTTTGGGTTAAACAAAAGGACTTTAATTCCTGATTCAAGGGTTCTACTAGGGATCATTTTATCATGCATCGCTTTCATTTTTTCTTTGTAGATCCTTAAGTTCATAAAGGCTTCATTCCTGAGTTCATCTTACTTAGAATTTTTCAACACCCTATGAAGAGTATATGTCCCAAAGGGGTAGGTGAAGGTTGCCTGGGGTAGATTCTTCTCTTCTATCTTGAACTCCTCAATTTTCACTTCAGATATTTCAACTTCTTCTCTCCAGGGCAAGGCCTTACCTAGCTTGCCTTTACTAATTTTATGCAAGAAAATTTCTTTAACCACAGAATCAGAATAATCAATACAAGAACAATTTTCATGGATAGCAATATTGGGAGTAGGAAAAGTGTTAAAAATTAAAAATTTCATAGTTTGTCCTAAGACAGTCATGGACAGTTTCCCATTTTTAACATCTATCAAGGTATTAGTTTTAGCCATGAAAGCGCTTCCTAACAAAACTATATGTTTAGCATCCGTAGGGATATCTTTCCCCACATCCAGGACTATGAAATCCATAAGAAGCATTAAACCTCCAACTTGCACTAGAACATCCTCTATGATTCCTTTAGGAAACCTAAGAGCTTTATCAGCTAATTGTAAGGCCATTTTGGTTAGTTTAAGTTCCCCAAGCTCTAATTTCAAATAAACTAAGTAAGGCATTAAATTTATGCTAGCTCCCAAATCACACATGCAGGATGCTTCTTTCCCATTTCCCATGGAAAGGTTAATTACAAAACTCCCAGGGTCTTTAAGATTAGGAGGTAACTTGTGTTGTAAAATAGCACTTGCCACCTCCGAAACCATCACCTTTTTATTTGGCTCATATCTTCTCTTTTTGATAATCAGTTCTTTAAAAAATTTGGCATAAGCCGGGATGTTCTTGATCACTTGAAGTAAAGGAAGATTTATACTTACATTGGAGAGCATGTTATAAATTTCAGAAAATTGCTTATCTCGCTTCTCACTTTTAACCTTCTTGGGAATGGAATTGGCGGTCTGTAAGAATTTGGAGATTTGTATAGCTTTGGTGCAACTGATGCCTCCTCACTAACTTCCTTTGACTCACTAGGTTGAGCTTTGCCCTCTTGCATGTCCTCGCCATCTTCTTCAAATGTTCCTGCATCCAAAGAATCATCAATGTTATTATCGCCAATTTTATTATCAAGTACCTTACCACTTCTTAAGACTGTGATTGCTTTGGCTTGCTCTGGTTGACTCAGAAATTTTCCTTTTTGATAAGCTTGAAGTTGATTAGCCAATTAACCCACTTGAGTTTCCACCTTCTTAAGTGGTGCTTCCAAGGAGTCAAACCGCTTGTTATTCACCTCTTGATTTTGAGTGCTTATTTGAATGAAAGCATTCAAATTATCTTCAAGTGAAGGTTTCATTATTTGCTCTTTATTTGAAGTTTGCCCTTGAAATTGGGGTCCCCTTTGATAAGGTTGGAATGAATATTGAGGTGGAACTTGCTGTTGGTTCTTTCATAAAAAATTAGGGTGATTTCTTCAATCGGGGTTATAAGAATTTGAATACGGGTCATTCATTCCCCTTTGTTGGAACCCTTCAGAAGTAAAAACTTACTCTTGCCCTTCTCGAAATTGGTCAAAGTTTGAAGGATATACATTTGCATTATAGCCTACCACACCACATGATGCACATGATTCTTGGCTTGGCACCGGCAAGTTTCCTCTAGCATTCAACAATTTAACTTACCTTGTCAACTCGACTTAAAGAAGATTTATACCACTCCACTCATCCATTATTGAAAACCCAAGTTGGTACAAATAAGACAACTTTGTTTGAGCTAGAACCAAAAAAGGAAAGAAAGAAAGAAAAAAAGAAAGAAAAGAAAGAAAAAATAAAGAAAAGAAAAAAGAAGAAAACAAAAGAAGAAAACAAAAAGAAAAAAAGAGAGAAATAAAACCTAAAAAGGCGGTTCAAAAAGCCAACTGAGTTCTACTTAAGACAACAAAAGGCTTCCATTTGGTTTATAATGACGGATTGACTTGAATTAGTCCAACCCAACCAAAGATTCAACCAAAATCAAAGAAAAAGGGAGAAAGACTATCCATTTCTTGAAAGTTTTGTACTTAATAGTCCTACAAGAAACAAGGACGAAATGATAAAAGAAAGGGAACAGTAAGGAAAGAGAAAGAAAAGGGAAGAGTAAGAAAAATAAGAGGAAATAAAAGGGAAAAGAAAAAAAGAAATGAATTTGGGTCTTAAACTTTTTGCAAGGGCAAAGACTGTCCTAATCAAGATCCAGATTAATGCTAAGAAGATAGAAGGAATTTGGAGTCTAGCAAGATTGCCTCCAAGCTGCCTAAAATTCAAACAAGAAATTTATAGTGTAAGGGTTTTTCCATTGTGTCACATCAGCTCCTATCTCAAAATGGCCTTCATTTAACCCATGTCCCTCATAGACCCCATTTCAAGCCTATCAAAGACCTGTTGATCTCTCTTAGTAGGTAGAGTCTATTAGTGGAGATAGTTTGGATGAGCATGCATATGAGATAGATAATATTTAAACTCAAATGAGACCTTTGGCCAAGTAATGTGTATGTGCCTATCTGAAGTGCAACAATTCTTGCTTAAATAGAATTGATTCCCGAGTTTAGTACGGTAACTAGGGTTGTCATGTTATAGATATGTTAATTTGAAAAAATCAAGTCCTGAGGTACATTGACATTAATTTGGCAAAGCCAACATTTGATTTCAAAATTAAATTTTAAAAAAAATTTAAAAAAATGTTTTGTCATACAAAGCCTTCAAAGGACACATTGGGCAAAGAAAATGATTATTGACAAGGTCATGAAGAAGCTATCAGCCGACATGCTAAAACATAGTTCGAAATAGATGAATCCCTGACTCAGCTGCTTGGGGCCTCCATTATTCATGTTTTCAACATCTTGAAGATAAAAGCCACAAATGCAAAAGCTTTTGATCATTCCAATGCACGACTTAAACAAGTGTCAAAAAGGAACTAATGAGAACACTTCTGCTAATCACCTCGGTCTGTGAGTCGATGGAATGACTGTAAGTATTATTCATGCATATCATGCATACATGAGCATATCACATCACACTTTCTTGTCTTATATTGTCTATTCCTTTTCAAAGTGAACAGCAAATACCTTGCAAACTAAATAATCAAAAGAAGATATTGAATCAAGGGGCCATGGAAATCCTATTTGCTTGTGGAAGTTCTAGTAATTTTGCAAAGAGAAGAAATGCATGCTTTTGCGAAGAACAAGACAAAGTACAAACGTCAATCAAAGCCCGCATAGAAAAATCATGGGTTCAGGCCTACATAGGGGGCAAAGTTTTTCCTTTTTAATTTTTTGAGTCTATATATAAAATATTTTCAAACTCACTTACAAATATTTTGCCACGAAGGGGGGCAAGAAGAGAATATAAGGTCCAATTAAAAATAGCTGAATTTTTGCAAAGGAAGAACAAAAAGAATGGAATATTAGAACTATCAAAAGAATGATGACGCAAATGACAAAAGATCAATCTAGCTAGAAGAGCTGAAGCCAATATAAGACTTAATCTCTAATGGATGAAGATCCAGTTTAAAGGATGAATATCCATTTTCAAGGGTGAAGACCCGATTTCCAAGGATGAAGATCCATTTTCAAAGGTGAAGACCTGATTCCAAGGATGAAGATCCAATTTCAAAGGGTGAAAGACCGAAGTCTAAAGGATGAAGATCCACTTTCAAGGGTGAAGACCCGATGTCCAAAGGATGAAGATCCATTTTCAAAGGTGAAGACCTGATTTTAAGGATGAAGATCCAATTTCAAAGGGTGAAGACCCAAAGTCTAAAGCATGAAGATCCACTTTCAAGGGTGAAGGCCCGATGTCCAAAGGATGAAGATCCATTTCCAAAGGTGAAGACCTGATTCTAAGGATGAAGATCCAATTTCAAAAGGTGAAGACCCAAAGTCTAAAGGATGAAGATCCACTTTCAAGGGTAAAGACCCGATTTCCAAGGATGAAGATCCATTTTCAAGGGTGAAGACCCAATCTCCAAGGATGAAGATCCATTTGCAAGGGTCAAGACCCGATCTCAAAGGATGAAGATCCATTTTCAAGGGTGAAGACCCGATCTCAAAGGATGAAGATCCATTTTCAAGGATGAAGACCCGATCTCAAAGGATGAAGATCCATTTTGAGGGTGAAAAAATCGCAATACATAGAATAACCGGAGCTGTCAGACTTCGCAAATGATAAAAGGTCAGTCAAACTCAGTCTCGGGTCCAAGCACCCAAATTAGATTCAATATCGAGTCCAAAATCCAAATTTTTCTTAAGTCCAGAACCTAGAATCTCTTCTAAGTTCAGAACTTAGCTCGGGTCCAGAACCCAAATTTTCCTTAGGTCCAGAACCTAGAATCTCTTCTAAGTCCAGAACTTAGCTCGGGTTCAGAACCCAAATTTTCCTTAGGTCCAGAACCTAGATTATTTTTTTCTAAGTCCAGAACTTAGCTCGGGTCCAGAACCCAAATTTTCTTTAGGTCCAGAACCTAAAATTACGCCTAGGTCCAGAACCTAAAATTATCCTTGAGTCCCGAACTCAAACCGGGTCCAGAACCCAAAACCTGAACCATCTCAAAAATTAAGTCTTATTGCTTTTCACTCTCTTTCACTAAGTCTCAGATCATTCAAGTAGGGAGCAAACTGTAGACCCTTAATTTTTGACCCAGTTCGGTCCAATATATTTTAATTAGTCCAAAATAATTTTTGTGTTGTCCAACATATTTTAATTAGTCTAAAATAATTTTTTGTTAGCTTAATTAAAAAAATATTTGCTATCTAATTTTTAAAAATATATATATAATAATAACTAATAATAATAATAAATGGGCGACGGAAAAATCGGCGATGAAAAAATCATCGCCGGCGGGTGAAATGGCCAGCAGGCCAATTCGCCCGCTGGCTGCGGCAGCTTTTTTACCAGCGCATTTTTTCCGCAGCAGTTTTTTTTCGCCAGCAAAATTTTTCCAAAGAAAATTTTCCAAAACCTAATACAATTTGGTTTCGGTTTCCTTTTCTTAATGAATGTTATATGCCATGAGTAATTAGAATTAATCATAGAATTCTTCTATAAATAAGGACTAAAACAACACAAAAAGGAGATCGAAAAATCAAGAAATCGGAGGAGAAAGTGGAGACCGAAACTGAGAAGGAAAACAGTGAATCAATCTGATTTTTTTGAGAGAGCAGAAAAATAATTCAAGCAATTCAAAGGCAGCAAAGCTTGTCTTTGACCTTGTTAATCCAAGAAGCAATTTTTGGTCTAACCTACAAAAGAAGGTTTGAATTCTTAATTTCTTTTTATTTTTTCACAATAGCTTAATCATCTAATTGTTTCTTTTAATTCAAAAACCTAAGAACTCTAATTCACCTTTTCTAAAGTTTAAAAACCTTAATTCGTTGCTTTGTTTTCCAAAAAGCTTCAACTTATTATTTTTGTTTCTTCAAAATCTAAAAACCCTAATTTGCTTTCCAAATTTTTAAAATCCTAAATTGAGTTCTGTTTCTTTCCAAAAGCCCTAAAAAAATTGTTTTTAGTTCTATAAACTTTAAATCATTTTGTTTATTTTTATAAAACTTCATAAAATTATCAATTGTTTTTCTAAATTCTAAAAACTAATTCATTCTCCGAAACCCTAATTCAAAAATCCTAAAACCCTAATTCAACTCCCAAACCTAAAACCGTGAAATCTAATTCCCTTAAAACCTTAAACCCTAAAGTTTTCTAAACCCTAATCCTTTAAAACTTTTAAAAAACCATATAAACATATATGTTATAATTTTACACAGTAAGCTTAAAAATATAATTCAGTAACTAATAGTCATAATCTAAATGTTTTGAAGAGCCCAAACTCTAATTTCATAATTTTACATCACAAACCCTAATTTGTTTAATCAAAGAATTTTACCAACCTTTTAAAACATAAAACCTTAATCTATTTTAATTCCTTTAAAAACTCACAGTAGCCTAATTCTATAAATTTCAAAATCCTAAACACATGAAATAAAGAATCTTAAATAGAAACAGTAGCCCTAATTTGAATTTTTATTTGTCTTATTCAATTTTATATTTGATTATGTTTTGATTTATTTTATATGCTTCAATTTATTTAAGTTCAATGCTTGGTTTATTTAGTTTATCATGGATGGATGTTTACTTTCTATTGATATTTAATACCTTTGATGAATAATTTATTTATGATGAATGGTTATTTACTTTTATCAATTTATTTAGATTTTCAAATGTTGTAAGAGGTATGTTTCCATTTTGTGGATACCTCATTAGTTAAATATCATGTAATTTAAATTGCTTTTCTATTTTAGAACCAATGTAAAAGACATGTTTCTACCTTTCGGTGGGTGTCCTATTTAGGCATGAGATGTAAGGACATGTTTCCATCCTTGGATGGGTGTCCATTTATTTGCTTTATTTGGACATTGCTTTGATTTTAATATAATGATGCTTTCTTTTAATTATTGTGTGTAATATGGATAATGTTGTTATACTTAAGAATTTTATAATATTAAGATCTGTAAAGGAGGCCGGTTCTAATGAATCGGGCGTTGTGCGGGTGTTGGGCCATTTCTCACTTTCTCCACACGTACCCAACTTTTCGAACACATTATGGGGTTAGGGATTCCTTAGCAATCGAGTCATCCACCCCTTTCTTTTTTCCCGGTCCGTCTGGGTGGCGACTCCATTTTCTTCGGACCTAGGTCCGTGTTCTCTAAGGCCCCGAGCCTAAACAATGCCGAAGTCGCAAGAACCATTCCACCAGGAGTGGGGGCAAAAATCCCCGCTCACAGTATGATGAACAACTTCCAAGCCCTCTTCAATCAATGGCTCTCTTCTTAAAGGGTGGAATGGTAACTCTCTCAAGCTTACAACTCCAATCAAGCTTTCTTCAAACTCTAATTTTCTAAGGAGCTTGCTCACTCAATTTAATCCTCAAACTTGATTAAGTCTTGTCTATGGAAGAAATGAAAGATGAATGGAAATGAAAGATGAATGGAAATGAAGATGAAGAAAGAATGGTGTCTCTCCTCCAAAATAAGAACAAAACTAAGAACTAGATAGCTCTCTAAACAAACCAAACGTGCATGTCATTCCATCCCCTCCACTTTCAATTCCTTTTAATTTTTTAAGACACCAACCATGTTTTACCAACTCACACACCACTCTTTGTCTCCCTCTTTTTCTTTGTTTTATATTTCTTCCCATACATCCATCCATCTTTACTCATTTTTAATATTTCTTTTTTAAAAAGAAAGAGTCTTTTGTCCCCCATTTGTCCCTCACTTCATGCAAAATAATTCAAAGGGACCTTATGAGACATGGCCAAGCCTTGAGTGACTTGGCCGTGTCACTCATTCTTCTTGGGACACGGCCAAGTCTTGAGGTTGTGTCCATAGCTTTCCATGTTTCTTCTTCTTTTCCAAGTGTGACACGACCAGTGGCTTGGCCGTGTCTTCTGCTTGTGTTCACCTCTGCCATTTGCTTTGCTCTTTGGTTTCATCAAGTGGGACAAGACCAAGGCCTTGGCCGTGTCTCTTGCCAGTGTTTACCAAGGCAGAGGTAAAAATGGCCATGCAGACACGACCCTCGAGTAAGAGCCTTGGGCAAGGCTGACTGTGTATCTTGCCTGATAGTTTTGAAAGGATCTAAAAGCTATAACATTTGATCTAATATGATGATTTTGAGATATGATTTTGGCAGCATTGGGAAGGATGTATCTGATATTATAATCCCTTATTAGTTAGGAATTTAACTTGAGATAATATTTTTATTTATTTATTTATTATTATTCTTTAAGTTTTCCTAGTTATAGACAAATTAGGAAGTTTTTATTTGAAGAAGATATATATACTGATTGTACCAGTAGCTGTAGAATGATTTTTAATAGATTGTGGTTGCTGTATCTTTACAATGTACCAAAGTTTTATTTTCTTAAACCATGAACAACTAATTTTACATCTTGGTTGAAGGCTAATCAAAGTTCATATTCAAGAATTGTAAGTTCTAAATAATTTTTCTTTTCTCTTCTTTATTATTTAGTATTTATATAAATCTTCATCATTTGCTTGGGCTAGCATAACTCCTATTAACTCTTCTTCTACTGTTAAGTATAGTAACAGGGGTTTACCGAGTTTAGGTGGCTTTAACACAGGTGGATTCAGCAAATACTCCTTTATTCACTCAAAGGTCTTTTGACACTCTTCATTCCATAGGACTAGCTGATTCTTTTTAAGTAATTTGAAGATAGGTTCACAGATTGTGGTGAGTTTTGCTATAAACATGCTAATGTACTGTAATTTACCAATGAATCCCCAAACTTCTCTCTCCGACATGGGGGCTAGCATATCCCTGATTGCTTTAACTTTGTTAGGGTCAATCTGAATGCCATTTGGACCAATCACATGTCCCAACAATTTGCCTAAGGTAACCCTGAACACACACTTCTTCGGGCTTAATCTTAGCTTATACTTCAATGCTCTATTGAAGAATAATTCTAAGTTTTGGAAGTGTTGTTCCCTTGTATCTAATTTCACCATCATATCATCAACATATACTTTGACTTCTTTGTGCATCATGTCATGAAATAATGTGGTTGCCATCCTTTGGTAGGTTGCTCCAGTATTCTTTAATCCGAACGACATCACCCTATAACAAAATATACCCCATGTAGTAATGAAAGCAGTTTTGGCTTTATCCTCTTAGGCCATTAATACTTGGTTCTATCTGAAAAATTTATCTACAAACGAGTGTAGCACGCTAGAGGCTGTACTATCAATGAGAATATTTATATGGGGTAAAGGCAAATCATCTTTAGGGGAAGCCTTGTTTAAGTCTCTATAGTCCACACAGACCCTAATTCTTCCATCTTTCTTTGGTACAAGTACTATGTTTGCAAGCCAGTCTGGATAATCTATCACTTTAATAAACTTTACTTGTATTTATTTAGTGACCTCTTCTTTAACCAATTCAATGCATTTAGGTCTTAATCGACTAAGCTTTTGTTTGACAGGTTTCATGTAGGTATAAGTAGGAATAAGATATTCAGCTATGTCTCGATCTATTTCAGGCATATTCTCTTAAGACCAAGAAAATACTTCTTCATATATATTTTTTAAATATTTTTTCAAATCTCTCTCTCTCATCAGGAGTAAGGTCGGATGTTATGCTAATGTTTTTAGAATTTTCGGTTGTTCCCAAATTTAATGATTGTGTATCAACAGAGTTAATATTAAAGATGCTCATGCAACCACTATTTGAATGTATGCAACCATCAGGAGAAACATCACACAAGAAAGCAAAATCAGATTTTATTGCATTCATTTTGGAAAAAAAATATCATTATCCTCATACAAAGAAAACAAATTCAAATCAAATTCAAAATCATTGTTCTCAAAATCATAAAGCAGAACATTTTCAAACTTCTCTTCAACCAGGGCATCAATCTCCTCTTGAGTTTTCTCGGCTTTCGAGACAACTTCTTTCTTCCTTTCTAAATTGGGCTCCATGTCGACTGGTAGGGTGAGCTCTTTCTTCACTTGTTCCACTAACTCGACAACATCAACAAAAATTTCAAAACTCAAAATCAACTTTCCCATGAACATGATTAGCTCGGGCTTTCCTTGGAGTGGTCCCATGTCTGGAGCTTTGACAAATACTTTTTTAAGTGGTGGGAAGCTCATCTTCTCATTCTTCTTTGGATGAACATCTTTTATAGCTTCTTCATAACCCAACCCTTTCTTGGAAGTTTGAGTCTTAAAATCTGAAAGCTTTGTCATACTGACCTTGCCCTTTCCAAGACCAGCTCCAGGAAGGTAGCTCATGTTCTTCATCATGTTCAAGACCTTAGAGTCCACTACTTCATCATCAGAAATTATAGCTACTTGGAAACCATTGAGTGGCCTCTCAATCATTAGAGCATTAACAACCTCAATATCCTCAGCCTCGATGACCACCGTCGCATCTCTGTTAGGAAACTTGATCTTTTGATGGAGGGTGGAAGGAACTCCACTGAGAGGATGAAACCATGGTCATCCCAAAAGTAGAGCAAAGGTAACAGGTATGTCCAAAATAACAAATTCAACAATAGTTTCAATTGGATCAACCTTCACAGCTGCTTTGAAAGTTCCTTCGGCATGCCTCTTGGTATTGTCATAAGCCCGAATGGTTAACTCAGTTGGGCTTAGATCCCTCGTTGACATAGCTAGCTTTGGAAATATTTTAAGTGGACAAATATTTATGGCATACCATCATCAACCATTACACATGGAGTCCTTTTTCCTTTGATTTCCACTTTGATAAAGAGAGGACGGATGTGATCTCTCCCCTATTCCGGTAAATCTGCATATGAGAAAGATACCATTCCTATGTCAACTTTGCTCTTCTTTTGAATGTCTTCACACTTCATTACTCCTTCAACTTTTATGAAGTTAATCAGTTTCTCCGGTGTTATAGAGGTGGCAATTGGCATGCTAGCCAAGGCCTTGGCCATAGTTTCATGGTGCTTCTTAGAAGTGGTCAATAAGTCCCAAATGCTAACACTTGCTTGGGTTCTCTTCAACTGCTTAAGCACAGTATCACCTTCCTCTTATTTGTTTCCCACTTCGACTTTCTTTCCTTTATTAGCCTCTACCTCCTCAGCTGGTGGCCTTGCATAAGGCTTACCAGATCTTGAGTTCATTACTTCATCTTCTTCAAGCTTGAACCAGGTCCATTCTTCCTTCTAGGGTACAAGTTCATCATCACTATCGCTTGAATCCCAAAACTCATTGACAACACAAATTTCTACTTCTTTACCCACCATAGTTTGTTCAACTTTGCCAAATACCATTTCTTTTTTGGTTGCTTCTTCATTCACATCTTGGAAACAAGACATGACAAAACTTTTATGCAAACCTCCTCCGATCATGAAGGTTGCTGGTGGTCATACTCTGTTAAACCTTCGCAATGGATTGTCTTTGGTGTTTGGCTTGATGGGCTTGGGCAGCTTCCCACTATCAATCAAATTTTGAATCTCATGCCTCAATCTCACACATCTATCTGTGTCATGCCCTTGCATTTGATGAAATTGACAAAATGCTTTAGTATCAAAATTAGGTGGGAGAGGGTTAGGCAAAGGATGAGGATTTAATAGTTATAACAATCCCTTCTTTTATAATTTATTAAGGACCCAAGACAGCAGCTTCCCAATTCTGAAAACTGCCTTCTTCCTCCTTTGCCAATAGCATTAACATCAACTGCCTTTTTACATGCCTTGGCTACCAGACTGGTAGTTTCCTTTCTCGTTCCTTCTAGTTGAAAAGCAGTTCTTCTCTCTTTCCCACTCTTCAATTTGTAGCCCAGCTTGTAAAAGGTCCTTGAAATCCCGAATGAGTGTATGAGACATTGTGAGCAGGGATTTTTGCCCCCCACTCCCTGTGGAATGGTTCTTGCGACTTCGGCACTGTTTACGCTCAGGGCCTTAGAGAACACGGACCTAAGTCAGGAGAAAATGAAGTCGCCACCTGGACCGACCGGCAAAAAGAAAGGGGTGAATGACTCAATTCCTAAGGAATCCCCAACCCCCTAATGGGTTTAGAAAGTTGGGTACATGTGGGGAAGGTGAGAAATGGCCTAGCACCCCCACAATGTCCGGTTCATTGGAACCGGCCTCCTTTGCAGGTCTTAGCATTATAAAATTCTTAAATATAACAATATTATCCATATTACATGCAACAATTGAAATAAAGCATCATTATATTAAAATCAAAGCAATGTCCAAACAAAACAAATAAATGGATACCCATCCGAAGATGGAAATATGTCCTTACATCATCCATGTCTAAACTAAATAGGACACCCACCAAAAGGTAGAAACATGTCCTTTACATTGGTCCAAAATATAAAAGCAATTTAAATTACATGATATTTAACTAATGAGGTACCCACAAAGTGGAAACATACCTCTTACAATTTTAATACTAAAGCAAATAAATAATGACAATAAAGAAAACATCCATCCAAGATAAATTAAATAAATCAAGCATTGAAATTAAAATAAATCAACCATCAAACCATATAATGAACTACATAATCAAATCTAAAATTAAATAAAGTAATTAAAGATACAAATTAGGGTTTACTGTTTCTATTTAAAGTTCTTTAATTAACATTTAGGGTTTTGGGATTTTAGTATTATTATTGTTATTTGTTTAAGCTACTATAAGGGTTTAGAAAAATTGGAATGGATTAGGTTTTTATGAATTAAATTAGGATTTAGGGGTAATATTATGAAATTAGGGTTTTAGAATCTTAAGACGTTAGGTTTATAATTCATGTTTATTGGATTGTGATTTTAGGCTTACTATATTGAGTTTTAAGGTTTGGATTTATAAGATTTTAAGGTTTCAAGAATTAGGGTTTACCGTATTAGTTTTGAGAGAATTAGGGTTTTTGACATTTTGAAAACATATTTGATTTTAGGATTTAAGAAAGTGGTTTAGAGTTTTATAAAAGTAATTATGATTTTCAGAAACTGTAAAATAAGTTAGAGTTTGGAGATTTAGTAAAACATTTGGAAATTTTGGAACAAAGTTAGAGGAAAGCAGTTTAGGGTTTTTAAAAGTTTCTGCAAATAAGAGAAATGATTTAAGATTTTTGGAAACAAAAGAAATGAATTAGGGTTTTTTAGAGACAAAAGCAATAAATTAGGGTTCTTAAGGTTTTTGGAAACAGTAGAGTACTTCTTAGGGTTTTTTTGGAAATAGAAGGAACAATTTAGGGTTTAAAGGTTTAGAAGAAATGTTTAAGGGTTTTAAGTTTTAGAAGAAATAGAAGAAACAATTTATTCAATTTGAGTAATGAATCTATTGTAAAGAAATAAATAAAGAAAATAGACATTCAAACCTTCGTTCGTTGGTTCCACCAAAAATTGCTTTCTGGATGAACAAGGACAAAGACAAGGTTGCCGCCTTTGATGAATTGTTGATTGCTTGCTTATTGCTAGGGTTTTCTATAATCCAAGTTTCGATCACCTAATCAAAGTCTCACTATCCGATTTCCAAGTTCCAGTCACAGTCCGGAGTTCATTCAAAGTTTTTTAAAGTCTAAAATTCCCTTTTTTCTGTCTTTTAAAGTGTTATTTATAGGAGAATTTATATGATTATGTCTAATTGTTTATGGAAACTAAAATTAATTAGGAAAAGAAACCAAAACAAAATAGAGTTTGGTTTCAGAAAAAATTGCATTGCAAAAATTTTGCTGGCGAAAACTGCGAGCGCTGGCAAGAAACTACTAGCGCCGAGGCTTTGGCTACGAGGATTGGTGCTGCTAGCCAATTTTTCCCACAGAAAATTCCTGCGGGAGAAATTGGCTTGGCCAATTTGACTTTTGGTGACGAATTTTTCGTCGCCGATTTTTTTTTAAATTTTTATTTTTATTTTTTATTTTTATTATTATATTTTTTTATTAACTTCACCATTTTTTTTAATTAAAATACCACAAAAATTATTTTGGACTGTATAAAAAATAACGGATCGGACTGGGTAAAAAATTAAGGGTCTATAGTTTGCCCCCTGCTTGAACGATCTGAGACTTCAGTAAAAGAGAGTGAAAAGTAATAAGACTTAATTTTTATGAGATGGTTGAGGTTTTGGGTTCTGGACCCGGTTCGAGTTTTGGACTCAAGGATAATTTTAAGTTCTGGACCTAAGGGAAATTTTGGTTCTAGACCCTAGCTAAGTTCTGGACTTAAAAGAGATTTTAGGTTCTAGACCTAAGGATAATTTGGGTACTGGACCCGAGCTAAGTTCTGGATTTAAAAGAGATTTTAGATTCTGGGCCTAATGGTAATTTGGGTCTGGACCCAAGCTAAGTTCTACACTAAAAAGAGATTTTTGGTTCTGGACCTAAGGGTAATTTGGGTTCTGGACTCGCGCTAAGTTCTTGATTTAAAAGAGATTTTAGGTTCTAGACCTAAGGATAATTTGGGTTCTGGACCCGAGCTAAGTTCTGGACTTAAAAGAAATTTTAGGTTCTGGACCTAAGGATAATTTAGGTTCTGGACCCGAGCTAATAGAGATTTAATTATTTGCAAAAAATAATTATAGTCAGTAGCATATAAATTTTGTTTGCAAAAAGTTTAGCTAATTTTTTTTATGCACATATCTTCTTCTTGCCCCCTGCATATAAAAATATTTTTTTTAAAAGTGCAAAAATATTTATATACAAGTAAGTATTTGAATGATTAAATTGAATAACTGACTTTTCTATTTATTTACTGTGTAATCACTGTTCATGCACTATTTACTATTTGTAATTAGTAACCTACTATTTATAAATAGTATCCTATTATTGTCCATAGCAATATACTATTTGCAAATAGTATCCTACTATTGTAAATAGTAACCTACTATTTATAAATAGTAATTTATTATTCATCAATAGTAATTTACTGTTTATCAATAGTAAAATTTACTTTTTGAATTTTTTTTCTTTGCCGTTCCTCTATATAAACGAACGATTTCTTCGTTTCATTCACATCAAACTTGTTAATTTCATTTGTTCATAGCTATAATTCTTTCAAATTTAGCATATAGTTTTGAAAAAAATACATGTTTCAAGATCAGGAACTCATTCTAATGCTGAGTTATTGGAGTTTATTCAGCATCATGAAGATGAAAATATAGGTCTACTAGCCGGAATGCAGCTTCATCGTAGTTCAAATCAAAAGAGCAAGGTAATTATTTATTTTAACTGCAAATTATTATTTTTCTTGTGTATTTTTTTGTTGTTATTATTTTTATTATTTTTATTATTTTTTGTTTTTATTTTTTCCTCGTTTTTCTCTTTCTTTTTATTTTTATTTCTTTTCTTTTCTTTATATTTTTTGTTTTTTAGAAAATTTGAGAAAATTATATTAATTTAAGAATTTAAGTAGATAGAATAATGATATACTTATCTAGTGCTAGCTTACCTGGCTCCGGGTTAGCGTGATCATTGCGTAATTTAGGCCGGATGGTGTATCTACAAAGCCCGACAATGGTATGATGTAGCGCCTTCTCGGGTAAGACACATTATCCGAGATTACGGCTTTGAGAACTTCATCTTACAATTACCATTCGAGGAGTATCCGACAGACTAGAGTGTAGTCCTGGCTCTTGCAAAATGATGGTTGGACACAACTCATACTTTTCACTTGCCCATTGGAGAGATGATAATTGGTCCGGTCGACTTTGCTGCTATAACCAGCATTCGATATGATGGTCTTCCGGTTCCTCTTACCAACGATATTCTGACATTTGAAGAAATTCAACAATTAATTGGTATGGAACCATCATATAAAGGGCCTTTTAAGATAAAAATTGAGCCAATTGGTAGTTATTGGATGAACTACGAAGGACGGGTTCACAGAGACACAGCCAAAAAGTATGCTCGAGGATTTTTGTTGTATTTGCTCAGGTTGACCATCTTAGCCAGCACTGAAATCCTCCATCTATTTGTCAATGTTGAGGGCCCTTACTTATTTTATGACTGTACCACTTTATGGTTGGGGTGAAGCTGCCTTGCCTGTCTTTACCATGGTCTTGAAAAAATTTGCCGCAATAAGAAGTCTTTTGTTGGCTTTATGGCAGTTGTCAAGGTATTCTTCTTCCACCAATGTCAATTTTATTCTTATTCTTGCATGAATTTGATTTTTATTATTATTGTAGGCATGGGCATATGAACACAACCTTGTCAGGGTGCCTGGTATTTTCCAAGAGAGAGTCGGGTATCCGAGATTAAATTTCTGGTTGTCTAAGAGTGTAGAAGTTCCCGGCTCTCACCATGTGCATACCCAATGTTTTGTCTTAAGCTGCTTGACTTGGGACCAGGTAAAATAGCATTAGTATACTTTAAAATTTATATGAAAGTTTACTTACCTTATGTCATTTTTTGTAGGTGAATTTGGCCTGGTGAAACCCAGAAGAGTAGACAAACTGGACTTCCTCCATTAATGCTGCACTGCCTTTTCAACATACTCGCCGAGTCATCGCCGGCCCTATTTATAGTGGCTGGTTTCTCAGAGAGAGAGTATATGAGTGGTTTCTTGGTCCTAAGCAGCGAAGGATCCCGATGCATTGCCTGGAATATACCTTAAATATCACATCAATGCCAGAGGATGCATGGTGGTTGGCCCGGCACGATTATGATGTTGAAACATTTCTCTATCCATCGAGTGCATCTTACACCTAGTTTATTCAAATTGGGCTTTTAAACTTTGACATATCTCCTGTTGGCATACGGGAGATTTCTGAAGAAAATGAGGATAGAGATGAGAGGAACATCATGGAGAGGGAGGAGAATTCGTTCCACATCTCGGGGCTAGTGCTTCTCAGGTAAACTTTTACCATTTTCCATTGCAATCGCTTCTTTCTTGACTTATTTTGATTTTTTTAATGATTGTTGTAGCTGCTGGCCCATTTAATCATGAGGCTAGACCTTCTTTTACTATTCCTTCATTTGCTCATTCTAGTCCACTGGCTATGCCATCACATCCTCGGGGTATTGATATGAATTACTTGGTAAGTTTTCTTGTTTCATGATAACTTATGCTATATGTATGCATGATTATGTATGCTCTTACTCTTTTCCTTTCTGGCTCACAACGGACACTTGAAGAACAAAAAAAAAACTTCAAGAAGAGTTGGCCGCTAGTCATCAGCAGGTTTCTTACTTTGAAAATTTGTACCATCAATCTGAACAAAATTTTTGAGACTTTTGATTTTAGGGGATGAGAGATCCTGGTGTTTCTTCATCTAGAGGCCCCCAAACTGATGACCATGAGATCCTTTCATCTACTTTTGATGAGGACCGTGCCAGATCAGAACTTCGAGGTAATAGGGATTCTGGTGCTCCTACTTTGGGCAGACTCGGGACGAGTGATTTGCCTCCTCCTCCGACAGGCGATGATTTTTTTAGAGCTTTATTTGATGACCTACCACCACCTTCTTAGTGATATATGAATATTGTATGAATTGAGTAAAAAAAATTGTATAATAAATATAGAAATATATAATGTTCATTTTACTGCAGCTCCTTTCTCTTTTTTTTTATATCATTATTACTGTGCCACAATTATTGTACTTTGCTCTTCATATTTTAACATTTACACAGCATCACTATAAAGCCAAATGCAATGCGGTAATTAAAAAATTTTCATCGCCAATTCTTTTCCTCATGTATCTCGGTCCCATTTCTTTTTCCTTATCAATTGTGGAATAGCATGGCTTATTCTATATAAATTACTCTTCACACCATAATTTCATACATAAGCTAAGAGATTTTCCACTTCAACATAAAAACTCCTTTTATCAATTCTAATTTTCCTTCATCCTTCCATGATGACCGAACTCCATTTACAGAAAATAAAAATTCTATTTAAGAATATGGATGCCATTGACTAGAAGCAAATTTCTTGGTAAAATATTGATATTTTAAAGTGTTTTCAAAATGCTAAATTGGACCATTCCTTTTTACATGCCATGGCTTCTTTTTGGAATGTGGATTCTAGGACATTTAAAATTAGTGGCTTTGAAATATGTCCCTTGATTGAAGAATTTGAGGCCATCCTTGGATATCCAAATAATCAACAAATGGCATTACCCACATTGATTTCCAAGACTCAATAGAAGATGTTGATGTTATTTCAAATTTCAAAGCCCGAAGTTCTACAGTTGATGAGAGGTGAGAAAATTCCACTTGCTCCTTTGATTGATTTTTGTCTCTCTCATTTGGCTCCTACTAAGGCATGGGGACATATGCTTTGTCTTTGCTTGCTTGGCCAATTCTTGCTTGTTTCTTCTGATGGTGATATTGATCCATGAGTATTGGATATCATGGACCAAATGGAAGGAGGCTTGTCGCCGATACCTGTGATCTTAGCCGAGACTTTAGTTGGATTAGAACAACTTAAATCAGGATTGTCAAATAGACTGACCGGGAGTCCATTGCTGATTCAGGTAATTACCTAAACTGGGAGTCAATTTAGGTTTTCTCTTCTTTTTTTTAATTTAATTTTTTTATTTTATTGCTCTAATTTTTTACTAGTCCGCCCATGCTGGTTTTCGAAAGTAGCGAGCTGTCCTAATTTTTGCCTAAGTTGCCCTTGCGGGTTTTCAACTTAGCGAACCTCTTTTTATTATATTTTTTATATTTTTCTAATTTTTACCTAGTCCACTCATGTGAGTTTTCGGAACTAGCGAGCTGTCTTAGTTTTTGCCTAAGTCGCCCTTGTGGGTTTTCAACTTAGCGTACTCTTTTTTTTTTAATTTATTTTTCCCTCAGAGATTTGGCTTCAGGAGCATCTTTTCTTGCTTGATACTCCATCCATGGATTTTGCCAGATATCTGCCACGACATCATTCTACTAGGAAACTACTCCATCCTGCTTCTTCATATACTGATTGGGTTGACTGGATCCACTCACGTGCTGAAGTCAACATCCGTTGGTTACCATGCGGATATAATTGATGTATATTCCTCTTGCTGCTCTTCGTCAAGGTACTGCTATGATCCCTGCCGACTTGGCCGTCAGTATGGAGCTGAGCCTCATTGTTCTAAATTTACTCCTGATTTAGACATGCCTTGCTTGACTGAAGCCTACTTGGATCGGCTGAGGCAAAGCTGGCCTGCACGTTACACTTATCGTCTGCCATAGATTTTACGTTTGTCAATTCAGAAAGTGTATTGTTTGGATGAAAAAATAATCAAAGCAATAAATGATGCTTCTTTTCCTTTTATAATTTTGTCATCACCTTTTTCTCATGTGTTTATTTATTTCATCCATATCTAGTCAAATACTTATAATAGTGCATATAGAACAATTTTAAAATTAATTATGTTTTATTAAATTGAGGAACAACAAAACATAAAGCCAACATACACAAGATCACTCCTATTTCCAACTAGCCCTTTCGGGTTTTTTAATTGACGAATTTCTCTCATTTAGCCCTAATTATTGCCTAGCCCGCCCTTATAGGTTTTTGAAACTAGCGGACTGCTCTAACTTTTGCCTAGGCCGCACTTTTTTTGGTTTTCAACCTAGTGAGCTTTTTTCTCTCTCTTATTTTTCTCTCTTCTTTTATACATAAAACCTCTTCAACCTGTCGATGTTCACTGGCTCACTAAACTCATTCCCATCCATGTTTGATGACTTCACTGCACCTTTATTCATGACTTGTTTCATAACATATGGCCCTTCCCAACTAGGCTTAAACTTTCCTCTTGGATCAGATACGTTAGGCTTACATTGTTTCAACACTAAATCCCTGACTTTGAGTTTTTTGATCTTAACTCTTCTATTATAAGCCCGAGCTATCTTCCTTTGATACATTCGATGATGATATACTGCTTTTAACCTTCTCTCTTCTAGTAACGCTAACTGTGTGTATCTGCTCACTACCCATTCTATTTCAGGCAGTTCAGCTTCCATGACTACTCTTAACGACTTAATCTCAATTTCAATTGGCAACATTGCTTCCATCCCGTAAACCAAGGAGAACGGTGTCATTCCGATCGGTGTTCATACACTTGTTCTACATCCCCATAAAGCAAAAGGAAGCATCTCTGACCAATCCCTATACGTCTTGGTCATCTTAGACAAAATTTGGTTGATTGTCTTATTTGTTGCTTTGACCTCACCATTAGCCTTTGGTCTATAAGGAGAGGATCTATTATGATGGATTCAGTACTTCGAGAATAAGTCCTTAACTGATCCTTGAAACTATACCCCATTGTCTGATGTCATGCTGTGGGGGATCCCGTATCTGCAGATGAGGTTCTTTTCAATAAATCTAGTCATTCGACTTGCGCCTAGTTTGTTGAAGGATTCGGTTTTCACCCATTTCAAAAAATAATCTACCACTACTACAATGAAACGGTGACCGTTTGAGGCTGTCGGATGTATCGCTCCTATAATGTCGATACCCCAAGTGTCAAAGGGCCAGGGTGAAGACATATAATGCAATTCTTCAGGAGGCATGTGATTCAAGTTACCATACATTTGACATTGTTGGCACTTCTTTATGAACTCTATACAATCTCTCTCCATGGTCAATTAGTAGTAACCTTGTCGAATTATCTTCTTAACTAGGGCCAAACAACTCATGTGCGGACCGTAACATCCTGCATGTATTTCTAACATGATATGCTCCACTTCAGGCTTCCTCAAGCATCTCAAATGCACCCCATCAGGCTATCTTCGATACAACTCTCCATGAAAGGTGATGTATTACAAATACCATCGCCTTATGGCTCTTCTTTCTTTCTTTGTTGCCCCTGAAGGGTATTCCCTTTCCTCTAAAAATCGTCTTATAGTATCATACCATGCATCATGGTCTGCATCAATTTCCATGATTGTTTTGTATTCATAGCAAGAAGTTGATGAACTAGTCAAAATCAGAGGCTTAAGGAATAAACTGACATGATTTTCCCATACCGAAGCCAATGTGGCTAGGGCATCAGCCATATGATTTTCTTCTCTTGATAGGTGTATAAACCTACACTCCTTAAAGTTCTTCTTCATCATGGTCAATTAATGGTGGTATGGCTTTAATTTTTCTTCTTTCAACTCCCACTCTCCATTTTCTTGCGATACTAACAACAAAGAATCAATAAAAACTTCCACCTTATCCACCTTCATAATCATTAGGGTTTCCAAACCAAAGATACATGCTTCATATTCCACCATATTATTGGTTGCCCTGATTTTCAACTTTTTGGCTAAAGGGATTAGTTCCCCTTCGGGCGATTC
This sequence comes from Garcia nutans, assembly GCA_947685225.1. NCBI lineage: Eukaryota > Viridiplantae > Streptophyta > Magnoliopsida > Malpighiales > Euphorbiaceae > Garcia > Garcia nutans. Next base: position 3,259,612 of record CANTUV010000024.1, on the reverse strand, counting down.
TAGTATGACTCCCAAACCTGCTCCTTTCCTATTTGCTGCTCCATCAAAATACATTTTCCACCCTTGTACTTCAATGGCCTCTAAATGTTCATCCAGAAATTCTAAGACTACCTCTTCACTATCCGGTAATGGTTGTTGGGCTAGGAATTCTGCCACTGCTCTACCTTTGATTGTTTTCCTGGTTACATACTCAATCTCAAATTCTTCCAATATTATCAACCATCAACCATATTTCCCAATCAAAGAGGGTGTCTCCCTTAAGTATTTCATTGGGTCCAACCTAGAAATTACTTGCACACTATACGATTGAAAGTAATGCCGCAACTTCTTAGAAGACCAAACCACATCTATACAGGTCTTTTCAATGATATTATACTTAATTTCATAAGGTAGGAGCTTTCTACTCAAATAGTAAACCGCATGCTCAATCCCTGACTCATCTGCTTGGGCTAGCATGGCTCCTATTGACTCTTCTTCTACTGCTAAGTATAGTAATAGAGGTTTTCCGAGTTTAGGTGGTTTTAAAATAGTTGGATTTAGCAAATACTCTTTTATTCATTCAAAGGCCCTTTGACATTCTTCATTCCACAGGACCGGCTGATTCTTTTTAAACAATTTGAAGATAGGCTCAAAGATTGTTGTGAGCTTTGCTATGAATATGTTAATGTATTGTAATTTAACTTTGCTCTTCTCTTGAATATCCTCACATTTCATTACTCTCTCAATTTTTATGAAGTTGATCAACTCCTCCGGTGTTGTGGAGGTAAAAATTGGCATGCTAGCCAAGGCCTTAGCCTTAGTTTCTCAGTGTTTTTTAGAAGTAGCCAATAAATCCCAAAATGCTAACACTTGCTTGGGTTCTTTTTATTTGCTTGAGCATGGTATCATCTTCCTCTTCTTTATTCCCTACTTCAACTTCCTTTCCCTTATTAATTTCTACCTCCTTAGGTGGTGGCCTTGCATAAGGCTTATCGGATCTAGTGTTCATTACTTCATCTTCGTCAAATAGCTTAACAGATTTTCCATCCAAAATGTGTTATGCCAAATGTAATACAATCACATTCCATTTATCAAGAGTTTTGACATACCTTAGGAAGCACTCCAAAACAAGCTTCAAAACTCCCTCTAACTTTCTCTTCCAAGTTTCCCTCCAACACTAGGATTGGCAAATTATTCTCTTTCAATGCCTAAGACAAGTGATCATAAACAACCATTTAATATCACATTCTAAGGCATTCTCAACATCAAACCATTTAAATTAGGAATTACAAATGAATGTCAAAGAAAAGAGTTATTTTGGACAATTCCTCAAGTAACATGCCAAACAACACGGGCATGTTAATGTCTGTGTCATTAACCACTCTTACAGAAGCTTTGATATGTCCATCGACATGGGTGTGTCACTACCCGTGCCATTAATTCTCTCTTATAGAAACTTTGACATGCATAACAACACAGGCGTGTCAATGGCAGTGTTAATTATTTTTCCTTATAGTACCTATGACATGCTCAGGGACATGTCCGTGTTAGTGGTCATGTCATGAAAGTTGAAACTTAGCACCGTTGACACACCAAATGAAATGGCAGTGTCACTGGCCATGTCAGGTAAAATTATGTATTTCGTACACTCTACCATTTCAACAAAACCACTTCCAAATTCAACTTAAATTCAATCACTTCTTCAATCCAACCTTAAAATCATTATTAACTACTCACAACAACTTCATACATACCCAAATAAGCTATTAAAACATGCTAATACACAATTCCAAAATCCACATATCATGTTCTTTCATAGAATTCCAAAGAACTTGCAAAATTGATAAAGTAACTTACCAATTGATGAAGAATCCTCAAAAACTCCACTTGAATCCTTGAAATTCCTTTAATTCTTGGCGTATGGAAGAAGAAAGCTCTCTTTTTCTGTCTCTCTCTCAACTCACGGCAAATAAAAAAGGAAAAGAAAATATCTCACCTCTTCCTTAAATCTCATCCTTATCTACATATATATATATATTAATTACTATACACTTAATTATACAATATATATATGTGTGATGTATATCTTAGGTATATTTATATATCTTGTATATGTCATATTTATTTCAAATATATTTCAAATATACATTCTACTTAATTACTCAAAATCCTTTCATTTTCCATTTAAATCATTTATTTAATTTAATTTTAATTTATTTTATTTAATTTTTTCAAAAATTAGGGGTGTTACAATTCTCTCCCCCTTATGAAAATTTCATCCGCGAAATTATCTGCTATCAACTCTGGAAAAACTGGGGATACTGACTCCACATCAATTGCGCACTCTCCCTTGTCACCTCCTCAGTGGTATGATTCTTCCAAAAGGACTTTCATAAGTTGTACTTTATTATTTCTCAATTCGTTCACTTCTCATGGCAAAATGGCTACTGGTCTTCTATGTAAGTCCGATATGAGCTCATCTCAATGGACTCCACTGACAAAATATGAGATGGGTCTGACCTATATCTCTAAAACATAGAGACATGGAAAACATTATGTATCCGGTCTAATTCAGGCGGCAAAGCCAACCTATAAGCCATTGGACCAACTCTCTCCAGAATCTCATATGGTCCTATGAAACGAGGACTCAACTTCCCTTTACCGCCGAATCTCAAAATCTTTTTCCACAGAGACACTTTTAGGAACACTTTATCTCCCTCACCAAACTTTATATCCTTCCTTTTCAAATCTATATAGGATTTCTGTTGGTCTGAAGCTGCTTTCAGATGACTCTGAATCAATTTTACTTTCTCTTCTGCTTCCTTAATCAAATCAGGACCAACCAGTTTACCTTCTTCAACCTCATCCTAACACAACGGTGTCCTGCATCTTCTACCATATAAGGCCTCATATTGTGCCATCCCAATACTGGACCGATGATTGTTGTTATATTTAAACTCAATTAGTGGCATAAATTTATTCTAGCTCCCTGTGAAATCAATGATACAACTCCTTAACATATCCTCTAGAATCTGTATCACTCTCTTTGACTGCCCATATGTCTGATGATGGAAAGTAGTACTAAAATGCAATCGAGAACCCAATGCATCTTGCAAACTCCTCAAAAATCTTGATGTAAACCTAGGATCTCAGTCTGGCACTAATGAAACTGGGATTCCATACAACCTCACTATCTCACTAATATACAACTCATTCAACCTCTCAAGTGAATAATCCATCCAATCTAGAAGAAAATGAGTTGTCTTCATCATTCGATCAACAATCACCCAAATTGCATCATGCTTCTTTTAGGTCAAAGACAAGCCAGTCACAAAATCTATCATCACTCGCTCCCATTTCCACTCTGGTACTAACAATGGCTGAAGTAACCCTGAAGGAACTTAGTGTTCAGCCTTCACTCTTTAGCAAGTGAGACATTTAGACACAAATTCTGCTATGTCCCTCTTTATACCTTACCATTAATAATACTATTTCAAATCTTGATACATCTTGGTACTACTAGGGTGCATAGCATAAATTGACTTATGTGCTTCCTCTACTATCATCCTCTTTAATCCTACATCATCCAGAATGCACGATCTATCTTTATACCATAGACTGCCATCATCTCTCAAATGAAAGTCTCGACTCTCCTCCTTTTGGTAATCTAACACAATCTTTTGGATCTTCTCATCTGGCAATTGGGCATCTTTAACCCGATCTAACAACACTACCTTCAATTGTAATTGAGCCATCAATTCACCATCATCACAAGATTAAAATCTGTCATGCAACGTTCTCGACTTAATAAGCAACAAGAGTGAATAAGCAGTCAAACCTGCCAAAGACTTCTGACTTAAGGCATCATCAATAATATTTGCCTTGCTAGGATGATAATCAATCAAACAGTCATAGTCTTTAATCAACTTTAACCATTTTCTCTACCGAAGATTCAACTCTTTCTGAAAACCTAACGACTTCAAATTCTTATGATCAGTATAAATGAAACACTTCTCCCCATACAAGTAATGATGCCAAATCTTCAATGCAAAAACTATGGCTGCTAACTCCAAATCATGAGTAAGATAATTCAGATCATATGGCTTCAACTATCGAGATGCATAAGCAATGACTCTACCCTCTTGCATCAGAACACAACCTAAACCACTATGTGAAGCATTACTGTATAGCACATATGGTTTATCTTCTACAGGTAGAGTAAGAACTGGAGCTTGAGTCAACATATCTCTCAACTGCTCAAACCTCGCCTGACATCAATCCGTCCACACAAATTTAACTCCCTTCTATAGTAATATTGTGAGTGGTGTAGCTATCATAGAAAAACTTTCATAAATAGACAATAATTGCCTGCCAAACCAAGAAAACATCTAACCTCTATCACAGTCTTAGGTGGACTCTAATTCAAGATAACCTTAACTTTACTCGGATCAACTCTAATACCCTCTGTTGATATCACATGACTGAGAAAAGTTACCTGATCAAGCCAAAATTCACACTTAGACAACTTAACATGCAACTGCTTCTCTCTTAATGTCTACAATACAATCCACAGATGCATGTCATGATCTTCCTCATTGCTTGAATACACCAAAATATCATCAACAAAGACCACCAAAAATTAATCTAAGTATGGTCTAAATACCATGTTCATCAAATCCATAAATGCTATGGGTGCATTCATTAATCCAAAGGGCATCACCAAAAACTCATAATGCCCATACCTCGTGTGGAAAGCTATCTTAGGTACATCTACATCTATAACTCTCAGCAGATGGCACCCTGAACTCATATCAATCTTAGAGAATACTACAGCTCCCTTCAACTGATGAAAGATATCATCTATCCAAGGTAACAGATACGTATTCTTGATGGTCACCTTACTTAACTGCCTATAATCAATACATAATCTCAAAAGTGTTATTCTTCTTCTTCACAAACAAAACAGGTGCTCTCCACGGAGACATACTAGGATGAATAAATCCTTTATCAAGCAACTCGTGTAACTACACCTTCAACTCCTTTAATTCTGCAAGTGCCATCCGATAAGAGGTAACAGAGATGGGAGTGGTACCATGCAACAAATCAATACCAAACTCCACTTCTCTCTCAGGAGGCACCCCCAGTAACTCATCAGGGAAAATATCTGAAAACTCAGAAACTGTAGGTATACTGGCTAGGACCCCACTACTCTTCTATCTGCCACATAAGCAAGATATGCCACACATCCCTTTCAGATCATCCTCCTAGCTAAAATAGCTGAAATAAACATGGATGAAAGATGTCTATGCTCACTAGATACCACCACATCTCTATGATGTTCTCAGGGTAAAACATTTCTACTGATAGTCTACCATAGCTCCATGCCTGGATAATCAATTCATAACCTGAATCAGATCATACTCCCTAAAATGCATTTGAATCAGGTCACGGAGAAACTCTTCATTCTGAACAACAACTGGACTATCTCAGTGCACCATGCTAACCACAAAACTATGCCCTAAAGGAATTGTAACCAAAACATCATATCTTAGAGACTCAAAATGCAAATCACTCACAGGCAGTATGGATGCACTTATATATGAATAAGTCGACCCAGGGTCTAACAATGCAAGAACTGCAGTACCAAATAAAGTAAAAGTACCAGCTATATCAGCTGAAGTATCCAGTTGTCTCTGCATCACATGGACCCACTATGATGGCCCTGCATCCTTTGGTCTACTTCCTGCTATAGAACCTCCTCTTTGACCATACCCTGATTGACCACCTCTACCAAACCCTCTGCCACCATGACCCCCTCTGACAATTGGTCTAAAAACTACTGTATCTGTCTGTCTATCATCTGGTGGCCCTGGACAATCTCTGAGAAAAATAGTCTGGTGATCCACATCTGTAACACATTGCCAATGCACTTGTCCTCTAGCATACAACTCCATGTGCCCTACCACATTGGACACAGATAGATGGAGAAGGCCTCTTAGTCACTGGGGTCAGAGCACTAGCCATTGAGGCTGTAGGTCTCTGCCTCTGCTGTTGTGCTGACCCGCCAAATTGCCCCTGGCTCCTACTGAACCTCTGAGGAAATCCCCCTTAGCCTCTCTCTGATTGTGAGGACCCTATCTCACCCTGGGGTCTCCTACCTTTGCTCTCCTCTACTCTGGTTGTTGCTGCAAGTACTTTTGCTATCTCTACACTCCTAGTAGCTACAACCAACTGAGAGAAATGTTGATACCAGGAACCTACCACTAGACACATGATAGAGGGTCTCAACCCCTCCTCAAACCTCTGGCATCTACCAAACTCATCTGAAATAATCCCTCCAGCGTACTGGCTCAGTCGGATGAACTCAATCTCATACTTTGTCGCTGTCCTGGTGTCCTGCCTCAAACTCAAGAACTCCATATTCTTAGCATCCTTATACTCCCTCGAAGTATACTTCTTCTCGAATTCCCGCAGAAAATTAGCATAAGTCAAAATTACTGGATCAACTATACCATGGGGAACTGTCTTCCACCACTTCTCCTGTAGACTAGCCCTGCAGCTAAATAAATACTCTCTGGACCCTATCCAACCACTGCTCTACTACAGTAGGGTCTGCAGTGCCAACAAAATTTGTGGCTCCATATTTCCTTAGCTTATCACACTTCCATATCGGCAACTACTGCTGTGGATGCGGCTGTAGTGGCGACTGCGGCTGCTGAACTGGAACCTTCCTCAATAGTTCCATTGTACGCCATACCCAGCCCGGTGAAATCTCCTCAGCTGCTAATCCAACAGACATAGTAACAGATACCTCACCAGCAAACTCAACACCAGCTCTAACTCTATCCTCATTCGGAGCAACAATCTCTACACTACCCTTTGTAGACTGATGCATCTGAGATGCCATAACCATCTATTTCTGCACATACAGCAGAAATTGCCACATCAGAAATTAGAAAGTGCCAGTGCCAAAACATGTATCACAATTGAAAATCATATTTTAAAAATCTCATTCTCTCTCTAACAACTCACTTAGGTGGAGAACCTCAAACCTAGGCTCTGATACCAAAATAAATGTAACACCCTTACACCCTATATACGTATAATACATACACCTAGTATATGTAGAATATGGATATATGGTATAAGAATGTCACAATTCATTTTAATAAAAATTTTCATATTTCCTCAATACTTAAAACTTTTATACAAATACATAAATATTTATATATATATAATATATGATAAACCTCACATTACTCAATTATTCAAAACATTCTTTATAATTTACAATATATATATTTATACTCCAAAAACATAATATGATACACATAATATCAAAAAGTACGATGACATAAAATATATACATGCAGGCAAAATGGCTCCGACCTTGATGTAGCAGAAATGCTTCAAGCTCAAAAAACACAAGCTTAAACCCAACCTGGTCTAGTAGAACTCTCTAGCTCTACCGGATCACCCTTGTCATCTGTGCAATGAATTACAATCGTGCTAAGCTAAAAGCCTAGTGGTACAAACTTTGATAATAATAAAACTTTAAAATAATGCTAATGCAAAATGCTTATATACTATATCATAATGTAACATTCAAGTTCACTTTTAGATATAGACTTTCATCACTTGATAATTCATACGAACATATACACAAGCATGGGCCCAAACAACTAATACATCATTCAAATCCCAGAGTTATTGTTTTGGTTCATAGCCCCGAAGGCAAATCATATCACAGTGATGCCAAGCATCTAGCCTCAAATGCAAATATTGAGGATAACCTCATAAGCATGCTGCCAACACACAAAACTCTAAAAACTAAATAACATACTAGGCACACAATTATTTCACATTTTCCATTCTCAATTCCTTGCTCATTTTCCCATTTTCTCATTCATATCAATGTCTTTTCATTTCAACATTTCATCACAATATAGGATATTTCATAACAAAACCACATTACCCAAACACTTTGGGTCATTTTCACATTTTGCACATAATTCACATTTTATTCAATCAAGTCATTAACAATGGCTTTTTATAATGCATATATAATAATTTACATGTCACAATACAATGTTCATGTATCAATTAGCTTAACACATTTTCCATCCAAAATGTGAGGCCAAATGTAATTCATTCACATTCCATTTATCAAGAGTTTGTACATACCTTAGGAAGCACTCCAAAACAAGCTTTAAAACTCCCTCTAACTTTCTCTTCAAAGTTTCCCTTCAACACTAGGCTTGGGCAAACTATTCTCTCTCAATGCCTAAGGCAAATGTGATCATAAACAACATTTAATATCACATTCTAAGGCATTCTCAACATCAAACCATTTAAATTAGGAAGAGCAAATGAAAGACAAAGAAAATAATTATTTTAGACAATTCCTCAAGTAACATGCCCAACAACATGGGCATGTTAATGAAACCTACTCCTACAGAAGCTTTGACACTTCCAATGACATGGGCGTGTCACTGCCCATGTCATTAATTTTGCCTTACAAAAACAGTGACATGGCCAACAATACGGGCATGTTAATGGCCATGTCAATTATTTTGCCTTATAGTAGCTATGACATGCTAAGGGACGTGGTCATGTTATTGGTCGTGTCATCAACATTGAAACTCAGTACCGTTGACATGCCAAATGACATGGCTATGTTAGGCAAAATTTTGCATTTCGTACACTCTACCATTTCAACAAAACCACTTTCAAATTCAACTTAAATTCAATCACTTCTTCAATCCAACCATAAAATCATTATTAACTACTCACAAAAACTTCATACATACCCAAACAAGCTATTAAAACATGCTAATACACAATCCCAAAATCTATATATCATGTTCTTCCATAGAATTCCAAACAATTTGTAAAATTGATAAAGTAACTTACCAATTGATGAAGAATCCTCAAAAACTCCACTTGAATCCTTAAAATTCCTTCAAATCTTGGTGTATGGAAGAAGAAAGCTCTCCTTTCTCTCTCCCTCTCTTTCAACTCACAGTAAAGAATAAAGGAAAAGAAAAATATCTCACCTCTTCCTTAATTCCCATCCTTATATATATATATATATATCTATTAATCACTATACACTTAATTATGCAATATATATATGTGATGTATATCTTGGTTATATGTATATGTCATATTTATTTCAACTATACATTATACTTAATTACTCAAAATCCTTTCATTTTTCATTTAAATCATTTATTTAATTTATCAAATTTATTTTAATTTATTTTATTTAAATTTTCTAAAAATTAGGTGTGTACATGTTAGTTATGAAATCTGGCTTTCTTCTAGTTGGTTGTTCCATTCTTCAATGCATTGTGAGTCTTCACCCTTTAAAATGGATCTTAATCCTTGGACATCAGGTTTTGACCCCTCAAATTGGATCTTCATCCTTTGGAGATCAGGTCCTTACCCTTTTAAATGGATCTTCATCATTGAACATTTATCCTGCATTGACTTCAGCTCTTTTAGCTCAATTGATCTTTTATCTTTGAATCTTCAATCTTTTACGCTTCTGTAGACCCTTAATTTTGGCCTTAAGATAGTCGATCCCAATTAAAAAAGGTTAAAATAAATTCAATCCTATTTTAGAAGCATAAAGCTTCAATTTAGGTTGGTCCAATTTTTAGAAGACCCAAAATAAGCTGGTTGGATTTTAAATGTTAACATAGGTCTGATACAAATATAAAACTAGTCGATACAAACCTAATATGATTTTTGCTATCTGCCCCTACAATAGGCTTGGCGCTCAATTTGCCACAAGCTTGGCAGCAGAGAATTGGAAGCCCCAATTAGCTGCAGGCCTTGGCCATGGCCTGGCCACGATGAATTGAGCTCCTAATTCATCTCAGGCTATGGCTGCAGTGAATTGGAAGCCCAATTTGTCGCAGGCCCCAACTGCGGCTAATTAGTGCTCCCAATTTTCCGCAAGCAAGAATTGGCAGCTAACTTGCCATAGCTCGCAATGTTACTTTTGAACTTTGGGCTTGTTTGCGTCCAGATTCAAGTTGAATCAGTTTCATATTTTAATTACAATTCGATTAGCTGTTAGAGTCTTAGGGGATTTTAACCTAATGTAATTTATATAAATACATGGTTTAAAAGCGCAGATAGGGGGAGAGAAACACATCAATTAATGAGCTAACAACCAAAAATAATTATCAAATAAGAGAGAGAAAAGCATACAAAAAATAGAATTAACACACAATAATTGAAAGGCAGTGACCATTGATCATTGTCTCAAATAGCTTCATCCAACTGAAGCTACAAGTTGGTGTAGGCCAGTAAGGTAACTCTCTTCAAAAATTGCTCAAAGTCCAGTCTGAATTAATTGCCAAAGTCCCTGAATAATTCTTCAATAATTGTGTCATCCTTTGTTTATGTGTTTTAATGCCTTATTTATATGAAAAATCCCCAAAACCTAATGTCATTTGGTTAAGGAAATATATACTGTTAAGGAAATAAAAATAATTCGAGGTTGATAAGGTTTTTGGCAAAATTGGCAGCATGTGCGGGCTGCCATGGGCTACTGGCCAATTGCTGCTAAGAACTGGGCTGCTGGCACACGAGCTTGGCTGGGTGAGCACTGGCTACTGCGGAGCGAGTTGGCATGTGGCTAACTGAGGGGCAGCTGTGAGGATGTGTTGTGAACTAGGGGCAGCAATTCGCCGCAGGCCTAGGCCTACGGTGAATTGCTGCTTACCAATTCGCTGCAGGCCTTTTGGCCTGCGACGAATTTGCTTGCCATGCCGTAGTGCTACGGCGCTCCCGCGAGTCGCTCGCCGATCTGTCTAATTTTTTTAATCTTTTTTTATATATATTTTATATATTTTTTATTATTAAAAATAAATATTATAAATATTATATAAATATTTAAAATTAAATAATATATATTATATTATAATATTAAAATAAATAATAAATATTATAAAAATTATTTTTGGAGTGTTTTAAAATATGGGACTGGACTTGGTAAAAAATTAAGGGTCTACACCGTGTTATATTATGTAAGGGATGCCATACTTTCACTCAAGGTATGGAAATCGAGAACGGCATAACCACTCATAGCCTTATGCCTTTTGGTATATAGTTGTTATGAGAGCCTAAAGCTTTTCAACCCAAAGACTAAAGTTCATGTAATAGGCCTAACTACTTTCCTTAGGTTTTTACCCTAAGTGATTGTTGTTTGACTATGATTAATTCATCTTGGTTTGAACCATGGATTATTTTGTTTGTTCTTTTTCTAATATGACCTAATTATATTGTAAGCTCAAAATAATTTTCTCCTTTAAGACAAAAAGATCAAAACAAAATTTTCAAAAATCTTTCAAGATGCTATTTGGACATAAAAATAGATCAAAAGTTCTTTTTTTTTTTACCTCAAGGTCTAAATACAAAGTATAAAATTTATTTCTAAACAAACCTTTTACAATGGGCTTAAAAATAAAATTATTTTTCACTTCATCTAAAATTACAACTTCTTTATAATGTTTAAAATTTTAAATAGTAAACTTTTAATTTACCATGGATTTTGTGACTAGTCTTCTGAACACCTAAAAGAAGCATGATACAATTTGGATATGCAATTTGGGTAATTGTTGATTGATTAACCAAATCAACTCATTTCCTTCCCATTCGAGTTGATTATTCAATGGATATACTTGTTGAATTATATATTAATGAGATAGTTAGGCTTCGCGGAGTTCTAATGTCGATTATTTCAGATCGAGACCCTCGCTTTACTTCAAGATTTTGGGAAAGTTTTCAGAAATCATTAGGTACTCGACTTCATTTTAGTATTGCTTTTCATCCACAGATTGATGGTCAATCAAAAAGGGTGATACAAGTACTTAAAGATATTATCAGAAGTTGTGTAATCAATTTTAAAGGTAGATGGGATAGAAATCTACCTTTAGTAGAATTAGCCTATAGCAATAATTATCAAACGAGTATTGGGATGGCACCATATGAAGCACTCTATGGAAGGAAGTGTAGAACTCCATTGTGTTAGGTGGAATTGAATGAGAGCAAACTTATGGGACCTGGTCTCATAAGGCAAACTAAAGACAAGATGAAGCTTTTAAAGGATCGATTACAAATTGCAATAGATAGACAAAAATCATATGCAAATTTGAAATAATGTGACATTGAATATAGTGTGGGAGATAAGGTGTTTTTAAAAGTATAACCATGGAAGAAGGTTCTTTACTTTGGAAAAAAAGGTAAACTAAGTCTCAGGTTTATTGGACCATATGAAATACTTGAACGTGTAGGTCCAGTAGCTTATCTACTAACTTTTCCCCTAGAACTGGCTAAGATTCATAATGTATTCCATGTGTCGATGCTTAGACGATATAGATTAGATTCTTTACATGTGATTCAAATATATTCCATTAAAATTCATCCATATTTGAATTATGAAGAAAAACCAGTTGCTATCTTAGCTCATAAAGTAAAGGAGTTACGCAATAAGCGCATTCCTTTATTGAAAGTGTTGTGGAGAAATCATTCGATAGAGGAAGCTACTTGGGTAAGCGAAGATACAATGAGACAACAATACCCTCAATTATTTCAAGCGTCTATAACTGATAAATTTTGAGGATGAAATTTATTTTTTATGGGAGAGAATTATAATATTTGAAATTTTAAATAGTAAACTTTAAATTTAATATTGATAATTGATAGTGAATAGTGATAAAAGTGACATGGATAAATGATGTAAATAGTGGATCTTAAAATTTAATGAAAAAATTATTTTTATAGTTTTACGAGACTAAAAATTGAATTAGAATTAAAGAATAAGAAAGATGGTGCACCATAGTTAAAATGAGATTGGCCACACTAGGTTTAACTTATTATATATAAACATGTGTGTATAGATGTTTCTTTTCTCTTCTTTCATCTTCATCCACTCTAATCACCACCACTACTACCATCTTTCTGATCTAAGTATGGTCTAAACACTCAATTCATCAAATTCATAAATGCAGCTAGTGCATTCTTTAATCCAAAAGGCATCACTAAGAACTCATAATGTCCATACCTCATCTGGAAGGCAGTCTTAGGTATATCTACATCTCTAACTACCAACTAATAGTACCTAGATCTCAAATCAATCTTAGAAAATATTATTGCTCCCTTCAACTGATCAAACAAACCATCAATGCGAGGCAATGGGTATTTGATCTTAATGGTCACTTTATTCAACTACCGGTAATTAATGCATAACCGCATCATGCCATCCTTCATTTTCACAAACAGTATCGGTGCTCCCCATGGTGATATACTAGGATGAATAAATCCTTTATCAAGTAACTCCTGCAACTGCACCAACTCCTTTAATTTTTCATGTGACATTCGATAAGGGGTAATAGAGATGGGAGCGGTACTAGGAATCACATCGATACCAACCTCCACCTCTCTCTCTTGGGGTAACCCTGGTAACTCTTCAGGAAAACATTCGGGAGCTCTGCTACTATAGGTATACTGTCCAACTGGGACCCTACTACTTTGGTATCTACTTCATGAGCTAAATAAGACTCACACCCCTCTAAATCATCTTCCTAGCTAATATATTTGAAACAAACATGGATGCGAGGTGTCTCGCTCACTAGATACCACTACTTCTCTCCTGTCACATGTTTTCAGAGTAGCACGTTTCAGCAAATAGTCTACTATAGCCCCATGTCTGGATAACCAATCCATACCCAGAATCAAGTCGTACTCCCTAAAGGGCATCTCAATTACATCATCGAGAAATTCCTCATCCTCAACAACAATTGGACTATCTCGGTATTGTAATGCCTTAATTTCTTATTGAATTTGTTATACATTGGTGGCGAGAGAATGATGATGGTTTTGATAGAAGAGATGGAAATATAAATAACATATATATCATATATAAAAGATTAAATATAAATGATAAGATGGTGAAAGAGTAAAAAGTAAAATGTTAAAATATTAATATTATTTTAAATAAAATCTTAATTAAATAATATATATTTAGTTAGTGGAAAAGTATGGAAAAGCCAAAAAATTTCTAGAATTTTCATTTCATCTCCTTCCTTCTCCTTTCTTCTTGTCTTAGCTAATTTTCATGGAGCTTGAGAGAGGGAGACTTCCATCCTTCAAATTAATAAGAAAATTTAGTTAGTTTTACATAAGGATTAAAGGAAGCTTGAGTTTTAATTCAAGTAACAAGTAAGCTTCTTATCTTTTGATGATTCCTTTTAGTAGGTTTGATATGAGAATTGGGATTTAATGAAACATATAGAAAGTTATGATATAAAATTTGTGTAGTAATGTTGATTCTAGATTTGATAATGATTTGGAATGATGTTGGTTATAATTAGATCTAGTAATTGAATATTAGGAATTTTTAAGGGGATTTAGCTAATCCTAAGTTAAAGAAAGTTAATAGGGTTTATAGATGCTTATATGAGTCATTAATATCATATTTGAAATTATAAATTGATTAAGGGTTGATTGAATTGAGTGAAGGAACCAATACATGGAAGTGAAAGATTGGGGGAAATTATTGTGCAAAGGAGTTGTTTCTCCAATTTGAGCTTCAAAACAATAAGTATATACTTAGATAATGCTCTTGTCTTTGGTTTGTATCATCCTAAGATGGTATGAGTGTGTTATTTTGATGAAAATGGGGTGAAAGAGTGATTTTGGGTTGCCATAGGCAAGGCCATGTAGTGCCACGGTCGTGGGCTTTGAGGTGGATCTATTTTGTGTGAAAATGGTGAGGAAATAGAAGCAAAATGAATGCCATGGGTGTGGCCCTTGAATGCCACTGTAATATCCCAAACAATACCCTAAAATTTTGGAAATGTCAATTATTGTAATTGAATTAAATGATATTAAGTGAGAAGATTAAAGAAGGAGTGTGTATATGTTGTATATATAGAGATATATACAACATATACAAGTATGATGGTCAAATGAGATATTTAAATTATTGAAGATAGAAATTAAAATTAAGTGGAAGATGATATTTTGGTTAATTATATTATTATAACAATGTATTTTGCCTGGTGGATATTAAAAGATGGAAATTTTTTGGTTAAGAGACAAGTGTGTAGTTTGACTTTCATTTTCTTCTTCTTCTTTCTTTTCTTTGGCCGGCTATCACCATAGCTAGAAGGAAAGAGATTTTTGTTGCTTTCTAACTCAAGATTGAAGGGTGTTTCAAGTGATCAAGTTGGAGTTATATGGATTTTCTTCACTTTTGGTAAGTTTCCAACTTGTTTCTTTGGTTTTCTTTTGAGTTTGTGAATTGAGGTTGGTGAATGGTTGTTGTTGATGTGTGTGTGGTAAATTTTGATGTGTTTGAGAGTGTGTTGTCTAATTGGCTTTGATTTTGGGGTTAGTTTGAAGGAAAGGTTAAGTTTGGTGATGGAAAGCAAGTGTTGTGGATTGTGTATGGGTTGAGTTGTGATTATGGTTGTGATTTGTGTTTGATGTATATATTGAGTTATTTTGGTGTTTATGCAAGTTTATTATGGTTTATTGCTGGTTTTGGGTAAGATTGTTAGGAGTGGAAAAGGGTTAAGTAAGATATTTGTTGGATGTGGTATTGTCGGTGTCGGAATTAGGGTTTTGGGCTTGATAATCCCATGAGCACGGCCAAGTCTTTGGGCGTGTTGGTGGTTCTATTTTTTGGATGGGTGACACGAGCAATGACACATCCATGTCACTGAGCGCATCATAGCTACTGTGATGTGGTGGATTGACATGGCCAGTGACATACCCATATCACTGAGCATGTCAAAACTTCTGTGTTGTGGTTTTAGGGCATGGTCAGGGGCACTCCAGTGTTGTTAAGCGTGCATGTGTAGAGTTTATCCTAGTTGGTTCTTGTTCTTATTTTCTTATGTGTATCAATAAGTGAGTGTGTATTATCACCTTTGGATTAGATTTTGATGAGAATTGAGTTGCCCTAATCCAAGTGTTGGAGGATTTTTGGAAGAGGAGGTTATTAGATTGGTGTGAGTTGCTCTTGAGGTAAGTACATGATTGCATACATTTACATGATTTTGGGACTTAATACATTTGGTTGGAAAAATGTGTTAGGTTACCTATTATATTGTTGATATATGAGAATGGTGCAATGATTTGTATTATGTGCATTATGTGAATTATATGTTGAGGATTCAAAATATATGAACAATGTAAGTTGTGATGTGCAATCAAATGATGAAATGTGAAGCCATTGATGTTGGCTATAATGATGTAAATGAAATATTGAGGCATTGTGCCTAGATGATTATGAGAAAATGGAAACGGAATTGATAATGAAATAATGAAAGAATTGTGTGCCTAGTATGTTATTCAATTTTTAGAATTTTGTTATTGGTGGCATGCCTAAAAGTAACACTCCCATAAAGCTGGGTTGGGCTTGGTCCTTGAAGCCAAGTTGGGTTGATGCTATGCTCCCCTTGAAGCTTGGTTGGGACTAGTCCTTGAAGCCTAGTTGGGATGTTACATATGAGATGTTTCTCATTGTGATAATGATTCACCTACGGGCTTGATAAATGTGATATTGGACCAAAACAGTAACTCTGGAATTTGAATGACATATTAGTTTCTTTCAAGCCTATACTTGTCTTTGCTTAAATGTGAATCATGAATGAGGAGACAAAAGAACAATATAACAAAATGTAATGTTATAAAATATGATATCCTTGTGTATTGTTTATAATTCTTGAAAGATTGATATTGGCATTACATTTGAAGCATATTGTTATTATGGTTTGTACCACTAAGATGTTGGCTTAGTGCGATTGTGGTTCATCGCACAGGTGATAGGGTAGATTCGGTTGTGCCGGAGAGCTCGTCTAGACCGAGTCAGGTCTAGGCGTGAGTTTGTGAGAGCAGTGTTGAGTTGTGGACATCAAGATCAGAGACAAACTGCCAAGCATGTATTTTTGTAAATATTGTTTTTGAGGTATACATATGTATATTCCACTAGATTTTTCGCTTCTTATTAAATAAATATTTTGGATAAACTTTGGGTGTAATAAAGATATACATGTATATGTATTTTAACAAGGAATGTTTTATCTATTACTATTTATAATAATGAATTGATGTTAAAGTTTAAAGATTGGTTTGCTTCAAATAGACTGTGACATCCTTGTATCTGGTATACGTTTATTACATGTAGGTTTATGTAGTGTACGTATATGGGGTAGAGGGGTGTTACAATTATTTTAGTATTAGAGCCTAGGTTTGAGATTCTCAACCTAGGTGAATTGTAAGAAAAAGAAAATTTTGATTTTTAAAATATGGTTTTTAAATAAGATACATGCGTCGGCACTGGCAGTTTCTGATCTTTGATGAGGTAATTTCTACTGTGTTTGCAGATATAGGTAGTGATGGCGTCTCAGTCACATCAATTCATAGAAGGTAGTGCTGAGAGTGTAGCTCCTATTGAGGGTAGAGATGGAGCTAGGGTTGAGATAGTTGGTGAGGCACCTGCTCCTGTGCCAGAGAGAGCAGCAATTGATGAGATTTTGCCAGTTTGGTTAATGCATATGGTAGAGTTATTGAGGCAGGCTCCAGTGTAGCAGCCGTCACCACAACCGCAGTCACAAGTACCAGTGAGGCTGTATGATAAATTGAGGAAGTTGGAGCAGAGGACCTCTTTGGCACTATAGATCCTACAGTAGCAGAGTAGTGGTTAGATAGAGTTCAGAGGGTATTCATTCAGCTGCAGGCTACTCCTGAAGAGAAATTTGATTATGCTAGATCTCTGCTGCAGAGAGATGCTTATGATTGGTGAAAGACGGTTCCACATGAGATGGATGATCTACCGACCTTCACTTATGGTGATTCTCTGAGGGAGTTTGAGCAGAAGTATACTCCGAGAGAATATAAGGATGCTAAGAAGATGGAGTTTCTGAATCTGAGACAGGATAGCCGGATAGTGACAGAGTATGAGATTGAGTATATCCAATTGAGTCATTATGCAGGTGGGATTATTTCAGATGACATAGACTGGTGCAGGAGATATGAGGAGGGTTTGAGACCCTCTATTATGTGTATTATTGCTGGTTCTTGGTACCAAGATTTTTCTCAGTTTGTTGCAGTAGGTAGGAGTGTTGAGAGAGCACAGGGTATTGCAATAGCTGCTACTGAGGAGGAGACTAGAGTTAGAAGACCCCAGTTTAAGGCAGGGTCTTCATCTATGAAGAGAGGCAGAGGAAGTTTTATTCTGAGGGTCAGTAGGAGCCAAAGGTAGTCTAGTAGATTAGTTTAGAATCAGAGGCAGAGACCGAGACCTACAATTTCTGTAGCTAGTGCTCCAACTCCAGTGGTTCATAGATCTATTCCACCTACATGTGTCCATTGTGGTAGGGCACATGGTGGTGCTTGTTGGAAGACGGGTGGACCAGGAGTGTGTTTTAGATGTGGGTCACTAGATCATTTCATCAAAGATTGCCCTGAGCTACCAGAAGATAGACGGACTGATACTGCAGCTTCTTGACTCAATGTTAGAGAAGGTCGAGGGGGCAAAGGTTTTAGTAAAGGTGGTTGACCCGGGATTAGTCAGAGAGGAGGCTCTACATCTGGAGGTAGTAGGCCAGATGAGGCTAGGCATTCTCAGCGAGTGTACGTGATGCAGAGGCAGCCTGATGCTTCAGCCATCATTGCGGGTACATTTTATTTATTTGGCATTTCAATTCTTGCTCTAATTGTTCCTGGATCTACTCATTCATACATTAGTGCATCCATCTTGCTTGTGTCTAAATTGCATTCTGCGTCCCTAGGGCATAGTGTGGTAGTTACCAAGGTGCATCATGATAGTTCAGTTGTGGTGCAGGATGAGGAGTTCTTGGGTGATTTGATTGAAATGCCTTTTAAGGTGTATGATTTGATCCTAGGCATGGATTGGTTGTCTAAGCATGGGGCTGTGGTAGACTGTCGAAAGAAGTGTGTTACCCTAAGAACCATTAATGGTAGGAGTGTGATGGTATCTAGTGAGTAGAGACAACTTGCATCCTTGTTTGTTTAAGCTGTTGCAACTAGGAGGTTGATTTAGAAAGGATGTGAGACTTATCTTGCTCATGTGGTGGATACCAAAGTATTAGGTTCTCAACTTGATAGTATACCCACAGTTGCTAAATTTCCAGATGTGTTTCCCGGGGAATTGCCAGGGATACCCCCTGAGAGAGAGGTTGAGTTTGGTATCGATTTGTTGCCTGGTACCACTCCCGTCTCTATTACTCCCTATCGAATGGCACCTACTGAGTTGAGAGAATTGAAGGTGCAGTTGCAAGAGTTGTTGGATAAAAGGTTTGTTCACCCTAGTGTGTCTCCGTGGGGAGCGCCTATTTTATTTGTGAAGAAGAAGGATGGTACTTTGAGATCGTGCATTGATTATAGGCAGTTGAATAAAGTGACTATCAAGAATAAGTATCATTTGCCTAGGATAGATGATATCTTTGATCAGTTGAAGGAAGCATCAGTTTTCTCCAAAATAGATTTGGGATCAGGGTACCATCAGTTGAGAGTCAGAGCTGAAGATGTATTTAAGATAGCTTTTCGCACAAGGTATGGGCTTTATCAATTTTTGGTGGTGCCTTTTGGATTGACAGATGCACCAACAGCTTTTATAGATTTGCTTAATAGGGTGTTTAGACCCTATATTTATCAGTTTGTGGTGGTTTTTATCGATGATATTTTAGTGTATTCGCATAATAAGGAGGAGCATGATGAGCACTTGTGGATTGTGTTGCAGACTTTGAGAGAGAAGTAGTTGTATGCTAAGCTGTCTAAGTGTGAGTTTTGGCTAGATCAAGTGACTTTTCTCTGTCATGTGGTTTCAGCAGATGGTATTAGAGTTGATCCGAGTAAAGTTGAGGCCATTTTGAATTGGAGTCCACCGAAGTCAGTGATTGAAGTTAGAAGTTTTCTGGGTTTGGCAGGCTATTATCGACGGTTTGTGAAGGGTTTTTCTTTGATAGCTACTCCACTCACCAGATTACTTCGGAAGGGAGTTAGATTCATGTGGACAGATCAATTTCAAGTAAGTTTTGAGTAGTTGAAAGAGATGTTGACTCAAGCACCTATTCTTACTTTGTCTGTGGAAGGTAAACCATATGTGATTTATAGTGATGCTTCACATAGTGGTTTAGGTTGTGTTTTGATGCAGGAGGGTAGAGTCATAGCTTATGCTTCTCGGCAGTTGAAGCCGCATAAGCTTAATTATCCGATGCATGATTTGGAATTGGCAGCCTTAGTTTTTGCTTTGATGATTTGGCGACATTATCTTTATAGGGAGAAATGTTTCATCTATACGAATCATAAAAGTTTGAAATACTTGGGTGTTCAGAGAGAGCTGAATCTTTGGCAAAGACGGTGGTTAAAGTTGATCAAAGACTATGACTATTTGATTGATTATCATCCTAGCAAGGCAAATGTAGTTGCTAATGCATTAAGTTAGAAGTATTTAGTAGGTTTGACTGCATATTCACTCTCGTTGCTTGTTGAATTAAGAGAATTGCATGCTAGTTTTGAATCATGTGATGATGGTGCTTTATTGGCTCATTTACGATTGAGACCGGTATTGTTGGATCGGATTAGAGAGTTTCAATTGGCAGATGAGAGAATTCAAAAGATTATTTCGGATTGCCAGAAGGGTGAGAGTAGAGATTTTTATGTGAGAAGTGATGGTAATCTTTGGTTCAAAGATAGATTGTGTGCTTCTGATGGTGCAAGATTGAAAAAGATAATTTTAGAGCAAGCAAATCAGTCGGCTTTTGCTATGCACCCTGAGAGTACCAAGATGTATCATGATTTGAAGCAACATTATTGGTGGTTAGGTATGAAGAGGGACATAGCAGAATTTGTATCTAAATGTCTCACTTTTCAGAGAGTGAAGACCAAGCAACAAGTTCCAACAGGGTTGCTCCAACCTTTAATAGTACCAGAATGGAAATGGGAACGTGTAACAATGGATTTTGTGACTGGTTTGCCGTTGACTCAGAAGAAGCATGATGTTGTCTGGGTGATTGTTGATCTATTGGCGACGACAGCTCATTTCCTTCCATTTCGGATGGACTATTCTCTTGAGAAGTTGGCTGAGCTATATATTGGTGAGATTGTAAGACTGCATGGAGTCCCAATTTATTTAGTGTCTGATCGAGATCCCCGGTTCACTTCAAGATTTTAGAATAGTTTGCATAATGCTTTGGGTTCCCGGTTACATTTTAGCACTATTTTTTTTCCTCAGACAGATGGGCAGTCAGAGAGGGTGATACATATTTTAGAGGATATGTTGAGAAGTTGTGTTATTGATTTCTCTGGAAGTTGGGACAGATTCTTGCCATTGATGGAATTTGCTTACAACAACAGTCACCGGTCTAGTATTGGAATGGCACCCTATGAGGCATTGTATGGTAGAAGATGCAAGACGCCTCTATGTTAGGATGAAGTTGGAGAAGGTAAGTTGGTTGGTCCCGACTTGATTAAAGAAATGGAAGAGAAAGTGAAGATAATTCAAGATTATTTGAAAGCAGATTCGGATCGACAGAAATCATATTCGGATTTAAAGAGGAGAGACATAGAGTTCAGTGTTGGAGATAAAGTATTTTTGAAAGTGTCTACTTGGAAGAGAATTCTGAGATTTGGCTGCAAGGGGAAGTTGAGTCCTCGTTTCATTGGACCTTATGAGGTATTGGAGAGAGATGGACCAGTTGCCTACCGTTTAGCTTTGCCACCTAAATGGAACATAATTCACAATGTCTTCCATGTCTCTATGCTAAGGAGGCACATATTAGACCCATCTCACGTTCTGTCAATTGAACCTATTGAGGTGAGTCCATATCTGACTTTTGAAGAAGAGCTAATGGCTATTTTGGCACATGAAGTGAAATAGTTGAGAAATAAGAAAGTGCCACTTGTGAAGGTTCTTTGGAAGAATCATGCTAAGGAAGAGGCAACTTGGAAAAGTGAGCAAATGATGCGAGATCAATATCCTCAATTGTTCCAGATTTGAGACCAGGTAATTTCGAGGACGAAATTTATTTGTAGAGGGGGAGAATTGTAATATCCCAAACAAAACCCTAAAATTTTGGAAATGTTAATTATTGCAATTGAATTAAATGATATTAAGTGAGAAGATTAAAGGAGTGTGTATATGTTGTATATATCTCTGATACCAGTAAAAACTGAATGGATCTTACAGGGGATGAAATGATTTTAAATTCATTTATTAAAACTATAAGCAAACAGGCAAAAGCCCCACTCTTAGATCTAGACAAAACCTAAACTTAAATAAATAAATATTAATTATAAATGAATGTAAAAGACTATATTAAAATAAATTAAGGAAATAAATTAAAAGCATATATTAAAAACATGTAAATAAATAAGTTAAGTAAATAAATTTAAAGAACATAATTAAAAGAACATACAACTTTATATATAATCTTTAAAGAAAATATAATAATATAAATCAATTATTAGTATAGTGCTTTTCATTATACCAGGTACCACAGGCAATTAAATCCTGCTCACAGCCAGTAGCCGTTACAACCGAGTGTCCAGCTTATACTAATAAGATATAAAGAAAATAAAGTTTTACAAATTTCTGATGCACCAGATCAACTTTCGTTGCAAGTGCAGAGCATACTTATACAAAATAAAACTTTAATATATGAAATACAAACTTTTAATATAAAAAACTTACAAGAGAAACAATAGAGGAGAGGTTACAGAAATGGAAGAAATTTTAGTGAAGGAGAAAAGAGAAAAGGAAAACTAGAACTAAAGCTTGAAGGTTCTTCAATGTCTTCTGTGTGAGGAAGAAAGGTTTTTCGAATCCTTTTTAGCTTCAGAATAAGCTCCTTAATAAAGACAGAGGCTTTAACTTCACACTGTTCTTGTCACATGTCTGATCCTATGGATGAATAGTAACATGTCATTACTATTTACGTTTACTGTACCTTCGCGCATCTGAAACTGTAGAAGAATAGTACCTTGTCGGAGGTACTATTTTCTTTACTGTACAGAACTGTGGATGAGCAGTTCTTTTGACTTTACTGTTGGTTTTCCTCTGGTAAATACTGTTGGTGAATAGTTTTTGCTGGTAGTAGATACCAGTTTTTACTGGTATCAGAGCCATCTTTTTTTTAGGGGTGGTAGTAGATAGATATAGAACTGTTTCTATAGTTAAATTTTTGATTTATAGATCTAGAAGTGGACTTAGTGTTGTCTAGGAATTGGATATGCAGTAAGACCCGTGTCGGCCGATGGATAGGTGTTTAGGGCAGTAAGTCAGTGGTCGCTTCCAAAATCAACATTAATAAGCTTTAAAATCTATTTTTCAAATATTTAAAGATGGAGCCATTTCTATGTAAATCTACTAGTACAACTAAATCAGATAGTTCTGAGTCGTCAGAAGTTAAAAGGATTGTAAACAAAAATGAAGTAATTTTAGAGGACTTTAATAAAGCAATTGACAACTGGGTAATACCTAACATAGATAAGGAACAAATTTATAAAATTCCCAAATTAAATATATTTAAAAACTATTATATAATTAAAGCTAAAGAAAGGGACGTATAATTAAGTAAACCCTTTGAAAAAATAACTTTACTTTCTGCAGAATCAATAAAGCATCATAAAAATAAAAAAATACAAATATATACATATAGGACTTGTACAAATAGGTATAAAACCTTTAACCAGAGAAGGATTAAATACTAGTATCTTGGCAGTAGTCAGAGACGCTAGGTTTGTAAATTTTAATGACTTACTATTATGAACTATAGAAACCAGTCTGAGTAGTGGACCTATCTCATTTGACTGTTTCTCTGATATGACAATATCTTTAAATGATCCAAATATATTCAAGAGCGTAGTATTAGAAATTAAAACACACAATTATAAAATGCTTGAAGGATCTATTCCTGTAGCATTAATATATAAAATAAAGTATAAAGCAATGGTATTTACTTTCGCTACGAAATATATAATGCAACCTAAATTAGGAGAAACTAAATTTTTACAAACAGATTTAAGTAAAGCTAATACAGTAATCCCTAGGACTATTCAGTGGAAAGATATTATTCTCCCTGATGAATGGGTCTTAGAGGACATTGTTCCTCTTCCTGAGCCAAAGAACATAGTAAAACCCAATATAGAACTCAGTAAAATAGAACAGTATGAAGATGGTAAAGTTAAATTAAAATTTAGTAGACATAGTATAAGCAGTAGGTATTCAGACACTTCCTCCTCTGTTTCAACAGTAGATATAGGTAGAGCCTCATAGTTACCTTCTGTAATATACGCCTCATATAGAGAAAATGAACTTAAACCTATATTGCAAACTGTAGTAAAGCCTAGGTATTCTACATCAGATATACCTGAATCAAGTAATAAATTAAAAAGTGTAGACTATAGTATAACTATACCATACCTATATTATAATCCAAGAGGAATCATGAACCCTTAGAGCCAAATCCTAATTATAATCGATCACAGAATTTAGAACAGTCTCCTTCTCCACCTATGTCACCTACAGCTTCTTTTATGACAGAAAATGTAGCAAACGTAGATAGAGAATTAAAAGTAATTAATAAAGAATTTATATTTAATAATGATAAGTTAAATAAAGAATTAACAACAATAAAGAATATAGAAAAGATAAAAAATGTAATGAACAAAGTAAAAAATTTTGAATTAGTTAAAGAAGAGTATATTAGCTTTATAAAACATTATGAAGTTAATATGAAATTCTTTGATTGGTTTAAAAGAATTTATAAAGGAAAACTTAAAGCAGAAAAATTAATAAATCCAGTAACTATTAGGAATAAAGACACAAAATGGAAAGTAAATGATAAAATAATACAGAATGAACATCCACCTAAAGCATAAAGTATATTTCTATATGGAGATAGAGAAATACAAGTAGCACCATTTAAAACAGTATCAGAAAATGATCCGAATAAAAAAAAATTAGAACAAAATAATTTTAGTAATGCACATTTATTAAGTATAAGACAACAATTAAATAGAATAGAAGGTTCTATTAAAGAAAGTTAAATAGTAAAAATTGAAAAAGATATTAAAGATAAAAAACTTAAGTATCTTGTTTTTAAATCTTTCGAAGTTTCTAAAACAGGACAAAAAGAGGTCAAATCTAAAGATTTTGATTTTGTAAAAGCAATTAAAGAACAATTGAGTAAAATTGACTCTTCTTTTGGGTCAAAACAAGTAATACAAGAAACACCTCAATCTAAAGTTTCTAAAACTATTAGTATAGTAACCCAAGAACAGGAATCGGAATCAGTTGAAGAATCTCAACCCGAATATGAATATCTTGAAACTTTTAGTAAAGCTATAGAGCCACAAATAAATCGTATTACATTTAATCAGTCTATAGTACCTAGAATGTCTGCCCCAAACTTAGGTATCACAGATAGACCTAATACCTTAACACAGTATAAATATATTGCCTCTTCAGTTTATGAATGGAACATTGATAGCCTATTATAATACAACATTCTGAGTCTTCTACAGCAGATGACAATGGCTGCCAATGCTTATAGAACACAAACATAAACCTTAGATAAAACTATAGCTGAACTCCTTATAGCTGGCTTTACTGGCCAATTAAAAGGTTGGTGGGATAACCATCTCACTGATGAACAACATTTAGAAATTTTAAATGCCATAAAAAATTATGAAGTAAATGAGTATGGTTATACTATTCAGGATGCAGTGGCAACACTAATCTTGACCATAACACTTCACTTTATAGGTGACCCTACTCACTTAAAGGATAAAAATGTTGAATTACTAAGTAATCTTAGGTGTAAGAAACTTAGTGACTTTCAGTTTTATAAAACAACTTTTATAACAAGGATAATGCTTAGAGAAGATTCCAACCAGGCCTTCTGGAAAGAAAAATTCCTAGCAGGATTGCCCTTTTTCCTAGGAGAGAAAGTTAGAAATCATATAAAACAGGAGTATGGAAATCCTATTCCTTATGACCTGTTAACTTGTGGATAATTGTTCAGTATAGTTAAAAAAGAAGGATTAAAACTTTGTCAAGACATAAAGCTTCAAAAATCATTAAAATATGAAATGAGAAAAACTAAACAAGAACTAGGTTCTTTCTGTAAACAATTTGATTATAGTATAACACAAAAACATAAAGACTGTGGTGGACAGTGTTCTGCTACAAAATATAAAAAACCTTATAAAAAATATCATAAAAAGAATTATAAGAAAAAATTTGATAAAGATGATTATTATAAGAAATAGAAGCCTTATAAACTTATAAATATAGAAAACCTAATAGAAAGACATATAAACAGAAAGATAACAAATTTACATCATATAAAGATTTGACATGTTATAAATGTGGAAGAAAAGGTCACACATCAAGATTTTGTAAATTTGATAAAAAAAATTACAAGAATTAGATTTAGAAGAATCTATATTAAATAAAATTCATGAATTATATTTAGACTATTCAGATTCTGAAGATGATTTAGATTCCGAGGAAATAAATCAAATAGATGATATAGGAACAGAAACTGGTTCTGAATATAGTAGTAAATCAATAAATGTTTTAACTAAAGAACAAGAATGTATATTAGAAGCAATAAAATATATTAGTGATCCTAAAATCCAAGAAAAATTCTTAAATAAAATATTAGGAGATAATAATGATAAACCTAAATATTCACTATTACCCAGTATCAGTAAACAAACATATGATTTAACTACAATATTAAAAAAAATAAAACAATAAAGAATAAACCTACCATAAATAACTTACAGAAGAAAAATTAAAGAAATAAAGTTAGAATTAAAAGAATTAAAAAATAAATAAGAACATGATTCATAAATAATAAAGTCTTTATTAAATTCAACTTCTTCTTATGAAGAAGGAGAAGAAGATATTGAACAAATAATTAGTAAAGAAGAAACAAATAATAATGAAATTAGTTTAATAAGTAAAGAAATTTTTTTTGATAATTTAATTTTTATGTTACACGAAATAACATCAAGAAAATATTTAATAAAGAGAAGACTAAAATTCTCAAATAATTATAATATAGAAACTATAGCCTTGTTTGATACAGGAGCTGACCTAAATTGCATTAAACCTAATTTAGTACCTAAAAGATTTTGGCAAGAAACTAAAGAAAGTTTATCTGCTGCAAACAAATCTAAATTAAATATACTTGGTAAAGCAGAAGCATCAATAATAGATAAGAACTTAGAAATAAAGAATATATTTATTTTAACCAATATTCATCATATGGTAATCTTAGGAACACCATTTATGAATTTAATTATACCTTACTTTGTAAATGATGATAGTGTAAGTTTTAAAGTTAAAAGTCAAAAGATAATTTTCCCATTTTTGGAAAAACCAAAAAAGAGAAATTTAAATCTTTTAAAGGCACATTCAATAAATGAATTATAAATAAATGCTCTTATAAAGGCAAAGTCTAAACAACTTTGTAATTTAAAAAATAATTATCATCTACAGAAAATAAATGAACAGTTAAATAATAGATTTATACAAGATAAAATTAATAAAGTAAAATTACAGATAGAAAAGGACTTATGTGCTGATATTCCAAATGCATTTTGGAATAGAAAGTAACATATGGTTGACTTAACATATGAAATAGGCTTTGAAGAAAGTCTATTACAACTAAAGCTCGGCCCATTCAAATGGTGCTTGATATGATTGAATTTTGCAAAAAAGAAATAAAGGATTTAGAAAATAAAGGATTAGTTACAAAATCTAGAAGCCCTTGGTCTTGGGCTGCATTTTATGTGAACAAGGCCTCTAAAATAGAAAGAGGAGCACCTAGATTAGTAATAAATTATAAACCCTTAAATAAAGCTTTAAAATGGATTAGGTATCCTATTCCAAATAAAAAAGATTTGTTAGGAAGATTATATAAAGCTAATATTTTTAGTAAATTTGATATGAAATCTGAATTTTGGCAAATTCAGATTAACCCTAAAGACAGATATAAAACTGCGTTCAATGTTCCATTTGGATAATATGAATGGAATGTTATGCTATTTGGTTTAAAGAATGTTTCAGAGAGTGATGAATGATATTTTTAATCCATATACTAAATTTTATATAGTATACATTGATGATGTATCAATATATTCTACAACTATGGATGAACATTTTAAACATCTAAAAACATTTTTCATGATAATCAAGCATAATGGGTTAGTATTAAGTAAAACTAAAATGTCTCAGTTTCAGACTAAGATTAGATTCTTAGGTCATTATATAGAATAGGGAATTATAGAACCTATAGAAAGAAACTTAGCTTTTGGAGATAAGTTTCCTGATCGGATTATTAATAAAACTCAACTACAAAGATTTTTAGGTTGTTTAAATTATGTTATAGAATTTTTTTCCCAACCTAAATAGGACTATAAAACCATTACATGATAGACTAAAGAAAAACCAGGCCCATGGACTGAAGTCCATTCTGGTATAGTTAGACAGATTAAAGCCCTAGTTAAAACTATTCCTTGCCTATATATAGTTGATCCATTAACTTCTAAGATAGTAGAAACTGATGCATCAGATATAGGTTTTGGTGGAATTTTAAAGCAGGTTAAAGAGGGTAAAGAAACCATAGTCCAATTCTATTCAGGACATTGGAGTCCGACCCAATTAAATTATTCTACCGTAAAGAAAGAAAATTTGAGCATAGTTTTATGTATTTCAAAATTTCAATCAGATTTATTAAACCAAAAGTTTTTACTTAGAATTGATTGTAAAAGTGCTAAAGATGTTTTACAAAAAGATGTTAAAAACCTTGCCTCAAAACAAATTTTTGCTAAGTGGCAAGCTATTTTAAGTATATTTGATTTTGTTATTGAATTTATTAAAGGAGAGAATAATAGTTTACCTGACTTCCTTACTCGTGAATTCCTTCTCAGGAATCATGGGGAAAACCAAAAAGAAGATGGCTAATAAGGCTAAAGAAACCCTAAAAGAAGATTCTCCTAAAGCCCTATCTGATCATTCAGATAGTATACCAAACCCTAAACCCATAAAATCTTGGGTTGATGCGGTCCAAGAAGTATATAATAGAGCAAAGATGGATCTTTGGGTCTCTCAGCTGGCCCAATCACCAGAAATCATTAAAGCTCTCTCAAAGATGGGCTTCCCTCCTCCTGAAGCCAAAGGTAATAATTCTATTATCCCTTTTAAAGTAGAGTTAGGTCAATCTTCTAAAATCCTAACTCAAAATGTTTCTAAAGATGAGTTGGTTGTTTCAAACCCATCAACTCAAATTATTTCTTCAAATTTTCCATTAAAACAAAAAGCTTTATGGCATAATAAAAATTTTTTGTTTACATAATTAATTATTGAAAATGGGCCTGCTCAGCAGAACCCATGGTCTGTAATTGAGTCTGTATACCCTAAAGAATGATTTTTTAAACCAACAGAGTTTTCTAAAACCCAGGAATATTATCTTAATGTTCTTGTGGATTCTGGCTCTCTCTTTTTAAAGCATAACTATAATCAACAGGATAAGGCTGTTATAGCCTATTCTTCTTTCAAAATAAAGAATATTCTCCATCCTTCTGAATGGGGAAAACCTTTTGCATATTCCTGTGCAATTTAAAGTTCTCCCTTCTAAAACCCATTGTCCTTCTTATAGCTATTGGGATTATATACATGCTTGTACTAAAGCCCTATTTTTCCAAAACCCTGGAAAAACCCATTCCTGGCTTATCTATTTTGATACCAATATAAAGACAAACAACCTCCTTTTCTGGTTCGTTGATTGGTGGCATTACTATGGATGTGATGATCGATCACTACCACAAGATGTACAATTGGCCTACCAATATTATAGAGCTCATGTAAACCCTACTCCATATGAGAAGAAATTTTCTCCTCTTCTTCTCTTTTGTCTAACTTTCAGTATACCTTGGGTATATCAGTGGTATTTTGACACTTCTATTCAATCAGGTACCAATATCCCTATTGTATTGAGAAAAGCAAAAGTTAAGTGGTGGACTGCCTTTCGCAACTCTACCACTGAGGAAACAGCAAAGCAATGGCTCTTAAAGAGGAACCATGGTGGCTTTGACCCAAAGCTATAAGTCTCTTTTAGAGCACAAAGAGCCCAAAATATAGCCCTTCTTGCAGTTGCCAAGACTGTAGAAGAATATAGAGCCTTAATGGAACAGATGGTTGAATCCCTTCCTTCGACCTCTCAGCCCATTAAGCCCAGCAGAACCTGTTCTGCTGGATCCTCAAGTAAAGGCCAATCCAAAAGATCTAAAATCCCATCCAGAAGAAGAAAATCTCTTTCATCTTCTTCGGATACCTCTTCACCATCCATGACGTCATCTTCTTCTGAAACATCTGACTCAGATTAGTGCCCTAGTAATGAGAATGATTGCTATGGTATATTGTCTCCCATTAAAATAAAAAGTAAAAAAGAAAAAATAAAGATAAAAGAAAAAGAAAAGAAAAGAGAAAAAGAAAAGAAAAAAGAAGAAGAAAAAGAAAAAGAAAAGATAAATAAAAAAGAAAAAGAAAAAATAAAGAAAGAAAAGATAAATAAACAGAAAGTTGAATCTGACTCAGATACAACTGAGTAAAGGCAGAAGAAACCTTATTTCTTCGTTAAAGTCAATAAAGGCGGTGCCCACTGACAGGATACTGTTCACCAACAGTATTTACAGAGGGAAACCAACAGTAAAGTCAAAAGAACTGCTCATCCACAGTTCTCCATAGAAAAGCAAATAGTACCTCCGACAAGGTACTATTCTTCTACAGTTCCAGACGCGTGAAGGTACAGTAAAAGTAAATAGTAACAACATGTTGATATTTATCCACAGTACCAGACATGTGATAAGAACAGTGTGAAGTTAAAGCCTCTGTCTATATTAAGGAGCCTATTCTAAAGCTAAAAAGCATTCGGAAACCTTTCTTCCTCACATAGAAGATATTGAAGAACCTTCAAGCTTTAGTTCTAGTTTTCCTTTTCCCTTTTCTCCTTCACTAAAATTTCTTCCATTTCTGTAACCTCTCCTCTATTGATTCTCTTGTAAGTTATTTATATTAAAAGTTTGTATTTCATATATTAAAGTTTTATTTTGTATAAGTATGCTCTGCACTTACAACGAAAGTTGATCTGGTGCATTAGAAATCTGTAAAGCTTTATTTTTCTTTATATCTTATTAGTATAAGCTGGACACCCGGTTGTAACGGCTACTGACTGTGAGCAGGATTTAATTGCCTGTGGTACCTAGTATAACAAAAAGCACTATACTAATAATTGATTTATATTATTGTATTTTCTTTAAAGATTATATATAAAGTTGTATGTTCTTTTAATTATGTTCTTTAAATTTATTTACTTAACTTATTTATTTATATGTTTTAAATATATGCTTTTAATTTATTTCCTTAATTTATTTTAATATAGTCTTTTACATTCGTTTATAATTAATATTTATTTATTTAAGTTTATTATCTGTCTAGATCTAAGAGTGGGGCTTTTGACTATTTGCTTATAGTTTTAATAAAAAAATTTAAAATCATTTCATCCCCTGTAAGATCCATTCAGTTTTTGCTGCTATCTATATGTTGTATATATAGAGATATATACAATAAATACAAGTCAACAAGTGTGATGGTCAAATGAGATATTTAAATTATTTAAAATAGAAATTAAAATTAAGTGGAAGATGATATTTTGGTTAATTATATTATTATAATAATGTATTTTGCTTGGTGGATATTAAAAGATGGAAATTTTGTGGTTAAGAGACAAGTGTGTAGTTTGACTTTCATTTTTTTCTTCTTCTTTCTTTTCTTTGGCCGGCTATCACCATAGCTTGAAGGAAAGGGATTTTTGTTGCTTCCTAACTCAAGATTGAAGGGTGTTTCAAGTGATTAAGTTGGAGTTCTAAGGATTTTCTTCACTTTCGGTTAGTTTCCAACTTGTTTCTTTGGTTTTCTTTTGAGTTTGTGAATTGAGGTTGGTGAATGGTTGTTGTTGAAGTGTGTGTGGTACATTTTGATGTGTTTGAGAGTGTGTTGTCTAATTGGCTTTGATTTTGGGGTTAGTTTGAAGGAAAGGTTAAGTTTGGTGATGGAAAGCAAGTGTTGTGGATTGTGCATGGGTTGAGTTGTGATTATGGTTGTGATTTGTGTTTGATGTATGTATTGAGTTGTTTTGGTGTTTATGGAAGTTTATTATGGTTTATTGATGGTTTTGGGCAAGATTGTTTGCAGTGAAAAAGGGTTAAGTAAGTTATTTGTTGGATGTGGTGTTGTTGGTGTCAGAAACAGGGTTTTTGGTCTAACATGCCCATGAGCACGACCAAGTCTTTGGGCATGTCAATGATTCTATTTTTTGGATGGGTGACATGAGCAGTGACACACCCATGTCACTGACTGTGTCACAGCTTTTGTGTTGGAGTAGTATTGACCCAAGCAGTGACACGCCCATGTCACTGAGCGTGTCAAAGCTTCTGTGTTGTGGTTTTAGGGCACGGTCAAGGTCACGCCCGTGTTGTTAAGCGTGTCATGTGTAGAGTTTTCCATAGTTGGTTCCTATTCTTATTTTCTTATGTGTATCACTAAGTGAGTGTGTATTATCACCCTTGGATTAGGTTCTGATGAGAATTGGGTTGCCCTAATCCAAGTGTTGAAGGATTTTTGGAAGAGGAGGTTGTTAGATTGGTGTGAGTTTCTCTTGAGGTAAGTACATGATTGCATACATTTACATGATTTTGAGACTTAACACATTTGGTTGGAAAATGTGTTAGGTTACCTATTATATTGTTGATATATGAGAATGATGCAATGATTTGTATTATGTGCATTATTTGAATTATACGTTGAGGATTCAAAATATATGAACAATGTAAGTTGTGATGCGCACTCAAATGATGAAATGTGAAGCCATTGATGTTGGCTATAATGATGTAAATGAAATATTGAGGCATTGTGCCTATATGATTATGAGAAAATGAGAATGGAATTAATAATGAAATAATGAAAGAATTGTGTGCCTAGTACGTTATTCAATTTTCAGAATTTTGTTATTGGTGGCATGCCTAAAAGTAACACTCCCTTGAAGCTGGGTTGGGCTTGGTCCTTGAAGCCAAGTTGGGTTGATGCTATGCTCCCCTTGAAGCTTGGTTGGGCCTAGTCCTTGAAGCCTAGTTGGGATGTTACATATGAGATGTTTCTCATTATGATAGTGATTCACCTATGGGCTTGATAAATGTGATATTGGAGCAAAACAGTAACTCTAGAATTTGAATGATATATTAGTTTCTTTCGAGCCCATGCTTATCTTTGCTTAAATGTGAATCATGAATGAGGAGACAAAAGAACAATATAACGAAATGTAATGTTATAAAATATGATATCCTTGTGTATTGTTTATAATTCTTGAAAGATTGATATTGGCATTACATTTGAAGCATATTGTTATTATGGTTTGTACCACTAAGCCGTTGGCTTAGCGCGATTGTGGTTCATCGCGCAGGTGACAGGGTAGATCCGGTTGTGTCGGAGAGCTCGTCTAGATCGAGTCGGGTCTAGGCTTGAGTTTGTGAGAGTAGTGTTGAGTTGTGGACATCAAGATTAGAGACAAACTGCCAAGCATGTATAAACTCTATATTTTTGTAAATATTGTTTTTGATGTATACATATGTATATTCCACTACATTTTCGCTACTTATTAAATAAATGTTTTCGATAAACTTTGGGTGTTATAAAGATCTACATGTATCTGTATTTTAACAAGGAATGTTTTATCTATTACTATTTATAATAATGAATTGATGTTAAAGTTTAAATATTGGTTTGCTTCAAATAGACTGTGACATCCTTGTATATGGTATACGTATATTACATATAGGTGTATGTAGTGTACGTATATGGGGTAGAGGGGTGTTACAGCCACGGCCATAGGGGTACTCAAAGGTGATTTACAGTTTCATTTCACATCTCATAGGCATGGCTATTGGATGCCATGGCCGTGGAGTTGATTTGGTGACATTTATTGTCGTATTTCGCACTATATGGGAGTAGTAAATGGCTTTCGTAGCTAAGTCTTCATATATATTTTATTAAAAATGTATTTATGATTATAAAGTGTAGAATTATGATAAAATATGTTAATTATGATAATTGTTGATGAATTGATGAGTTACATGGTGAAACACTCATATATGCATAGTGTGGAATGTTGTTTGTTGTCTTATACTTTACCTAGTTGCCAAAAGATTGCATTTGGAGATTGGCATGACATACGCAATGGGGTGAGACACTGGGTGTCAAGATGTTACCACGCCCCTGAGTGAGACACATGAGGTGTCATATTGATGATTATGCTGTAGATAAGACACTAGGTGTCACAGATATATTTACATCCTCTAGCGAGACACATAGGTGTCATATTGATGATTATACTATGGATGAGTCACTGGGTGTCACAAATGAACTTACATCCACTAGTAAGACATAGAGGTGTCATTAATGATGAGATAGGCCAAAGAAATGGTTATGGAACTAGGTTATCATATAAGATTATTGGGCCCAATGCATGATGATTGTTTATGTTTATGTGTAAAATAAAGATGAGAATGTTTGTAACATTAAAACCTTATGCATGTTCATATACATTTGTCATAAAAGTGTTACATTATCAAGTATATACCATTAAGCTTTAGGCTTAGCATAATTCATTTATCATGCAGGAGATAGGATAGAAGCTGGAAGTCCTTCCTGACCAGGACATGTCTAGTTAGAGGTTGGATACTAGAAGCCTCTGGTTGCCACATATCAAACCTGAGCATAGTATGTAAATATACTTTTGAGTTGATATATATGTAATATCTATTTTGTAAAATATTAAGAACTGAAACATGATTTAAAGATGTTTTGTAAATAAGTAATATCATGTTCTTATATTTATGAATGTATGTATGAAAATATGGGATTTTGGGATGTGAGTGTATGGAAATATTTTGAGAACTATTGGATATTTACAGGTTGAATTGATTGGATTTAATAATACTCATATTTTAATCTAAACTCCGATAAAATTTCTATAAACTTGTTTATTTTTCTTATACCTATTTATTTATGTATATAACACTAATAACTAGTAACTCAATGATGAAGCGTGAATAGGTATAGTAATAATATTTTTGTAATGCTTTTATACCCTATCTATGCATACTACATATCTGAAGGTGTGTGTACTATCTATGGGTAGGTTATAAGGGTGTTACATTTATTTTGGTATTAGAGAGTGATTTGAGATTCTCAACCTATGTGAGTTTTAAGTAAGAGGAAAAGGGGGATTTTAAAGTTGATTTTAAAAGTGTTGTACATGATTATGTATAGGCATTTGAATTGATCTTTAATGTGGCAACCTTTGATCTTGAATCAGATATAGCTAGTAGAGATGTCTCGATCTCATATATCAGATGAAGGTAGTGCAGAGAGTTTTTCTCCAGGGGAAGGTATAGCTGGAGCAAGTATAGGGGCTGGGGAGGCATCAATGCCAGATAGACCAGTAATGCCTAAAATTTCGCCAGTTTGGGCACAACAGATGGTGGATTTATTATGTCATGCCCCAGCCATCAACAGCAGCAGCCGATTAGGAAGTATGAGAAGTTAAGGAAGTTTTGGCTACTGATTTCACAGGCACTGTGGATCAAGCAAAGGCTGAGCAGTGGTTGGATCGAATTGAGAGAGTGTTTGTTCAATTGTAGGCTACTGCAGAAGAGTAGTTTGATTATGCCTTGTCTCTTCTGCAAGGAGATGCTTATGATTGGTGGAAGACTATTCTTGATGGATTGAGGCAACCCTCAGTTTTGACGTATGATTATTTTTTAAGGGAGTTTGGGAAGAAATATACTCCTCGGGAGTATAAAGATTAGAAGGAGTTTCTTAACTTGAAATAAGGAGATAAGACAATTGACGAGTATGAAAAATAATTTCTCCACTTAAGTAAGTATGCAGGTGGTATTTTAACAGATGAGGTGGACCGATGTAGAAAATTTGAAGAAGGGTTGAAACCATCTATTATATATCAAGTGGCAGCGGTTCACTATGATGATTTTTCCAAGATGGTAGCAGCTGCACGGAATGTTGAGAAAGCTCAAGGACTTGTAGCTGCACTAAGAACACAAGAAAGTAGAGTTAGAAAAGCTCCAATAGAGAGGGGTTCCTCATCTTCAAAGAGAGGCAAAGGTGGTTATCCTCAAAGATTTAGCAAGGGCTAGGGAATTTTTTGCATATTATAGCAGCAGAGGTAGAGACTTATAGCCTCGGTAGCTAGCACAACAACTTCAGGTTCTCATTGGCCTCCACCACCTACCTGTGTACAGTGTGGTCGAATGGATAGAGAAGCTTGTTGGGGATCTAATTTCTGAGGTTGTTATAGGTGTGGATCTTCAAATCATTTTGTTAAAGATTGTCTAGAGCCATCAGATGAGAGATCAGTTGATACAGCAGGATCCGAAGAGAGCAGTAGAGGAGGTAAAGGAAATCGAGGAGGTAGTAGAGGTGGTATATTTGGGGCTAGTCAGAGAGGAGATTCAACATCTGTGAGTAGCCCAGATGGGACTAGAGTTATTGAGAGAGTTTATGTGATGTAGAAGAAACCAGATGCTTCAGATGTCATAGCTGGTACATCTTCCTTATTCGATACCCTTATGCATGCATTGATAGATCTTGGATCTACCCATTCATATATTAGTGCATCAACTTTGCCTGTGAGTAGTGTGCATTATGAATCTTTGGAATTTGATGTGCTGGTGACTAAACCCTTAGGACATAGTGTGGTAGTTAGTAGAGTTTATTGAGATAGCCCAGTTGTGGTGCAAGAAGAGGAATTTCTCGGTAATTTGATTGAGATGCACTTAGGGAGTATGATCTTTTTTTGGGTACGGAATAATTGTCTAGACATAAAGTTGTAGTTGACTGTTAGCAGAAGAATGTTACTCTAAGAACACTTAAGGGAAAAGAAGTGGTAGTGAGAGGTGAGTCAAGGTACCTCTTGTCTACTTTCATTTCTACAATGGCTACTAGAAGGATGATGAGGGTGTGAGGCCTATTTGGCACATGTGGTGGATCCTAGAGCAGAGAAATCTAAGCTTGATAGTATTCCCACAGTAGCTGAATTTTTGGATGTATTCCTAGATGAGTTACCAGGGTTACCTCTAGTGAGAGAGGTGGAGCTTGGTATCGATGTAATGGGAGGTACCATTCCTATCTCTATAACCCCTTATCGAATGGCATCAGCAGTGTTGAAGGAGTTGAAGGCATAATTATAGGAATTGCTGGATAAGGAATTTATACGTCATAGTATTTCACCTTGGGGAGCACCAATATTATTTGTCAAAAAGACGGATGATACCTTAAGATTATGTTTGATTATCGACAGTTGAATAAGGTAACCATCAAGAATAAATATCCATTACCTCGTATTGATGATCTCTTTGATCAATTGAAAGGAGTAGCTATGTTTTCTAAAATTGATTTGAGATCAGGGTATCATCAGTTAGAGTGAAAGAGGTACATGTGCCCAAGACTACTTTTCGTATGAGGTATGGACACTATGAATTTCTTGTGATGCTGTTTGGGTTGATGAATGCACCAGCGGCTTTCATGGATCTAATGAATCAAAATTTTGACCTTATTTTAATCAATTTGTATTAGTGTTTATTTATGATTTTTTGGTGTATTCGTATTGTAAGGAGGATCATGATAGACACTTACATATTGTATTGCAGTTATTAAGGGAGAAGCAATTGTTTGCAAAATTATCCAAGTGTGAGTTTTGGTTAGATCAAGTAACTTTCCTTGGGCATATTATTTTAGTAGAAGGGATTAGACTACACCCAAGTAAAGTTGAGGAGATCTTAAATTGGAGTCCACCTAAAAATATTACAGAAGTGAGGAGTTTTCTAGGATTGGTAGATTATTATCATCAATTTTCAAAGGGATTCTCTATGATATCCATGCCACTCACTAAATTACTTTGAAAAGGGGTGAAATTTGTATGGACAGAAAAATGTCAAATGAGTTTTGAGCAGTTAAGGGATATGTTGATTCAGGCTCCTATTCATACTTTACTAATAGAAAGGAAACCATATGTGATATATAGTGATACATTGCATAATGGTTTGGGATTTGTATTGATGCAAGAGAGTAGAATTATTGCCTATGCCTCTAGACAGTTGAAACCACATGAGTAGAACTGCTCGACCCATGATCTAGAGTTGGCAGCTATAGTGTTTGCATTAAAGATTTGCAACATTATCTATATGGGGGAAAATGTTTTATCTATATAAATCATAAAAGTTTGAAGTATTTGGGTGTGTAAAAAGAGTTGAATCTTCGGCAAAGGCGATGGTTGGAGTTTATCAAAGATTATGATTGTTTGATTGACTACCATTCGGGTAAGGCTAACGTAGTTGCAGATGCTTTAAGTCAGAAGTCTATGGCAGGGTTGACTACCTATTCCCTCATGTTGTTGGTTGAATTGAAAACCTTACATGTTAGATTTGAAGTTGGGAATGATGGTGTACTTTTGGCATAATTGCAAGTTAAGCCATTACTCTTAAAGAAAATTAAAGAAGAATAAAGAGAAGATGCGAAGATCCAGAAAATTGTGCAAGATTGCCTTAAGGGGGGAGAATGGAGACTTTCATATTGGAGATGATGGTAATGTGAGATATAAAACACATTTTTTGTCTACTAGAAGATGTAGAATTGAGGAAGAAAATTTTAAAAGAGGCACATCAATCGGCTTATGCCATGCACCCTAAGAGTACTAAAATATATCAAGATTTAAAACAACATTACTGGTGGAAGGGTATGAAAATAGATATAGTAGAAATTATATCTAAGTGCCTCATTTGTCAGAGGATAAAAGTTGAACACCGAGTTCCTTCAGGTTTGTTGCAACCATTACCGATGCCTGAATGGAAATGGGATAAAGTAACTATGGATTTTATTACTGGATTACCTCTAACCCAGAGAAAACATGATGCAGTTTGGGTGATTGTGAATAGAATGACAAAGTCAACTCACTTTTTACCAGTGAGAATGGATTACTCCCTTGATATATTGGTAGAAATTTATATTAGTGAAATTTTAAGGCTACATGTGGTTCCAATTTAATTAGTGTCAGATTGAGATCCCAGATTCACCTCAAGATTTTGAAAGAGTTTACAAGGTGCATTAGGTACTCAATTATATTTTAGTATTGTTTTTCATCCCCAGACTGATGGGCAGTCTGAAAGGGTAATATTAGTAATGGAGGATATACTGAGAAGTAGTGTTATTGATTTTGTTGGCAGTTGGGATAAGCACTTGCCATTAGTTGAATTTACAAATAATAATAGTTGCCAATCTAGTATTGGTATGCCACCGTATGAAGCTTTATATGGGAGGAAATGTAGAACACCTTTATATTGGGATGATGTTGGAGAACGGAAGATAGTAGGTCTTGAATTAATTAAAGAAATAGAAGAGCAAGTGAAAATAATTTAGGATCTACTGAAAGCATCGTCAGACCGACAAAAATCTTACTCTGATTTAAAGAGAAAAGATATAGAGTTCAAGGTAGGTGATAAAGTGTTGTTAAAGGTATCTCCATGGAAGAAGGTGTTAAGATTTTGAAGAAAAAGAAAACTAAGTCCACATTTTATTGGCTCTTATGAAGTGTTAGAAAGAGTTAGATCAGTTGCCTATAGATTAGTATTGCCACCAGAGTTGGATAGAATTCATAATGTATTTCATGATTCTATGCTATGAAGATATAGGTCAGATCTATCTCATGTATTGTCAGTTGAATCTAATGAGGTGAATCCAAACCTAAGTTACGATGAAGAACCTATAGCAATCTTGGCACGAGAAGTGAAGGAGCTAAGAAATAAGAAAGTGCCTCTAGA
The DNA here is from genome assembly GCA_947685225.1 of Garcia nutans. Lineage (NCBI taxonomy): Eukaryota > Viridiplantae > Streptophyta > Magnoliopsida > Malpighiales > Euphorbiaceae > Garcia > Garcia nutans. The sequence goes on along the minus strand of CANTUV010000024.1, from coordinate 3,219,625 downwards.
GAAGGTTTTGCGGAAGAATCACTTAACGAAAGAAGCTATTTGGGAAAGTGAACAAGTGATGCGGAGTTAATACCCACAATTGTTTCAGAGCTAATTACAGGTAATTTCGGGCATAAAATTATTTAAAGGGGAGAGAATTATAATGCCCTGATTTTTTATTGAATCTATTATACATTGGTGGTGAGAAAATGATGATGGTTTTGATAGAAGAGATGGAAATATAAATAACATATATATCATATATAAAAGATTAAATATAATTGGTAAGATGGTGAAAGAGTAAAAAGTAAAATGTTAAAATATAAAATAATATTATTTTAAATAAAATCTTAATTAAATAATATATATTTAGTTAGTAGAAAAGTATGGAAAGCTAAAAAATTTCCAGAATTTTCATTTCTTCTCCTTCCTTCTCCTTTCTTCTTGTCTTGGCCAATTTTCATGGAGCTTGAGAGAGGGAGATTTCCATCCTTAAAATTAATAAGAAAATTTAGTTAGTTTTACATAAGGATTGAAGGAAGCTTGATTTTTAATTCAAGTAATAAGTAAGATTCTTAACTTTTGATGATTCTTTTTAGTAGGATTGATATGAGAATTGGGATTTAATGAAACATATAGAAAGTTATGATATAAAATTTATGTAGTAATGGTGATTTGATAATGATTTGGAATGATGTTGGCTATAATTAGAGCTAGTAATTGAATATTAGGAATTTGTAAAGGGATTAAGCTAATCCTAAGTTAAAGAAAGTTAATAGGGGTTTATAGATGCTGATATGAGTCATTAATATCATCTTTGAAATTATAAATTGATTAAGGTTTGATTGAATTGAGTAAAGAAACCAATAGAGAGAAGTGAATGATTGGGAGAAATTATTGTGCAAAGGAGTTGTTTCTCTAATTTGACCTTCAAAAAGGTGAGTATATACATAGATAATGCTCTTGTCTTTGGTTTGTATCATCCTAAGGTTGTATGTGCATGTTTTGTTGTTGAAAATGTGGTGAAAGAGTGATTCTAGGTTGCCATGGGCGTGGCCATGCAGTGTCACGGTCATGGGCTTTGAGGTGGAACTGTTTCGTGTGAAAATGGTAAGGAAACAAAAGTAAAATAAATGCTACAGGCATTGCCCTTGAATGCCATGACCATGGGAGTACTGAAAGGTGATTTACAGCTTCATTTCACATCCCACGGGCATGGCTATTGGATGCCATGACCATGGAGTTGGTTTGTTGACGTTTATTGCCTTATTTCGCACTATATGCGTGTAGTAAATGGCTTACATAGCTAAGTCTTTATATATATTTTATTAAAAATGTATTTGTGATTATAAAGTGGAGAACTATGATAAAATATGTTGATTATGATAATTGTTGATGAATTGATGAGTTACATGGTGAAAAACTCATATATGCATAGTGTGGAATGTTGTTTGTTGTCTTATACTTTACCTAGTTGCTAGAAGATTGCGTTTGGAGATTGGCATGCCATACGTGATGGGGTGAGACACTGGGTGTCATAGAGATGTTACCACAACCTTGAGCAAGACACATGAGGTGTCATATTGATGATTACACTGTGGATGAGACACTGGGTGTCACAGATGTATTTACGTCCACTAGCGAGACACATAAGTGTCATATTGATAATTACACTGTGGATGAGTCACTGGGTGTCATAGATGAATTTGCATCCGCTTGCAAGACACAGAGGTGTCATTAATGATGATATAGGCCAAAGCAATAGTTTTGGAACTAGGTTATTGTATAAGATTGCTGGGCCTAATGCATGATGATTGTTTATGTTTACGTGTAAAATAAAGATGAGAATGTTTGTAACATTAAAACCTTATGCATTTCCATATACATTTGTCATAAAAGTGTTACATTATCAAGTATATACCACTGAGCTTTAGGCTTAGCGCAATTCATTTTATCATGCAGGTGATAGGATAGAAGCTGGAAATCCTTCCTGACAAGGACATGTCTAGTTAGAGGTTGGATACCAGAAGCCTCTGGTTGCCACATATCAAACCTAAGCATAGTATGTAAATATACTTTTGAGTTGATATATATGTTATATCTATTTTGTAAAATATAAAGAATTGATACATGATTTAAAGATGTTTTGTAAATAAGTAATATCATGTTCTCATATTTATGAATGTATGTATGAAAATATGGGATTTTGGGATGTGAGTATGGAAATATTTTTAGAACTATTCCGAAAATTTTTTTATTAACTTATTTATTTTTATTATACCTATTTTTTATCTATATAATACTAATAACTAGTAACTAAATGATGAAGCATGAATAGATACAGTAACAATATTTTTGTATTGCTCTTATACCATATCTATGCATACTACATGTCTAAAGGTGTGTGTACTATGTATGGGTAGGTTATAAGGGTGTTACAGGTATACCATGTTAACTACCACACTATGCCCCCGAGGATTGGTCACCAACATATCAAACCCTAATGACTCAAAATGCATATCACCCGTAGGCAAAATGCATGCACAGGAATGTCAAATAAAAGAAATGTACCAACCACAACATTCGAAGCATCTATCTGTCTTTGCATCACATATACTCTCTGTGATGATCCTGCCTGATCTGGTCCACTAGTCCCTGCCGTGGATCCCTCTCTCTAATTAAATCTAGGTCTGCCACCTTTACTGGCACCATGACCACCTCTGTCACTAGGTCTAGAAACTACTATCTCAGTCTGTCTATCTATGGGTTCACTGGATAATCTTTGAGAAAATGATCTATGGAGCCACACCTAAAACAAGCTGGTATACGTGTCCTCCAACAAACACCCCTATGTGTTTGTCCACACTGAGCATAAACAGGTGGAGGAGATCTCTATGGAACCGGGGTTGGGGCACTAGCTATTAAGGTTGCAAGTCTCTGAATCTGCTGCTGAAATGATTCGCCAAACTGCCCTTGACTCCCACTAAACCTCTGAGGAAAACTCCCTCTGCCTCTCTTTGCAGATGAAGACCCTGCCTCAAGCTGGGGTCTCCTGCCTCTGCTCCTATCTGCTCTGGTAGCTACTGCAAGTCCCTATGCCTTCTCTACATTTCTTGTAGCTGAAACCATCTTGGAAAAATCCTCATAATGAGGGGCTACCACAATACACATGATAGATGGCCTCAGACATTCCTCAAATGTCCTGCATCTATCTATCTCATCTGATAATAAATCCCCTGCATACTTACTCAATCTGATGAATTCCTTCTCATATTCTGTAATTGTCTTCCCTTCTTATTTCAGACTCATAAACTCCTTATTCTTGTCATCTTTATACTCTCTGAGGGTGTACTTCTCCTCAAATTCCCATAGAAAATCAACATAAGTCAATACCGGCAGTTCATCCATCCCATGGGGTATAGTTTTCCACTAGTCGTAGGCATTCCCCTGCAGAAGAGACAAGGCATAATCAAATTTCTTCTCTACAGTGGCCTGTAGCTGGATAAAAACCCTTTGTACTCTGTCTAGCGGCTGGATCAATGGTGCTAACAAAATATATAGCTTCATACTTTCGCAACTTGTAACACTTTCTAGTTAGTTGCGGTTACGGCTGCGGCTGCGCCTGCTGCTGCGGCTGCTACACTGGGGTATGATGGAGCTGCTCCACCATCTGCTGCACCCAAACTAGTAGAATCCAAGGTCCTGCTAATCTAGCTGACACTGATGCCTCCCCAACAACATCCATAGACTTAACATATTCCTCACCAAGAGCTATACTCTAGGTGCTCCCCTTACCAACAACATGCTCCTGAGATGTCATAACTGCTAATATCTGTAATTACAAAATGAATCACCACATTAGGGACCAGGTAAAATGACAGTGCAAATGCATGTATGATATAATAATTCACATTTAAAATTTCATTTTCACTCTCCAAAAAACCACCTTGGTTGAGAACCTCAAATTAAAAATGTCAGACAATTTATTTCTTTTTAAACATTTCAACAACACATCAATTATCAACATGCATTGGGCCCCAAAAATCCTTATATATTAGTCTAGTTCTAAAAATATTGTCTTAGGCTAACTCAATCATCTATGATACCAACGTGCCTCACCTGAAGACGTATAAAATCTGTGACATTGGCGTGTCTCACCCGAAGGCATAATAATGTTGATGACACCAGTGTGTCTCACCCGAAGGTGTATAATAAATATATGAAACCAATTGTGTCTCACCCGAAGGCGTATAAGATTTCCATCAACAATATTCTAAAACTAAACTCTATATAAAGCGACATGCAAATATAGTTTCTTACATTTCTCTTTTCTCATATTTTTCCACCTTTTCCATTTCTTTTCATATTTTCAACTGAAAAAAACATTATCATCAAATACAATACCAATGTGGCATATCTCCACATTTTAATACACAATTCATACTTCACAAATATTTCATTTAGCCATTCTCAAATGGCATATCATGCCACAAAAAACTCAAATCAAGCATTGTTCCTTCAAACAATGCCATACACACATACTCATAAAAATCAAGTATCATAACGCATTTAGCATACATAATATTTTATGCTAAAACTAAATACAATCACACACATTATAAACAAAGTATGTACTAACCTATATAAAATAATAAATGGAGTTAAAACTCCACTCCACTTCTAGCACACCAAAAAATCCTTCACTTATAGATTGATGAAACAACAACCTATTCAACACCTATTAAAAATGTGAATGAACATAATCAATTAACATCATATTTCTAGATGTTTAAATCCTAAAACATAAATTAAGGCATAAAATCTACAATTTTTTAAGTTTTTGCCATAATGTACTTTAACATTGGAAAATAATTCCAACAAATTTCAAATTGAGTTTTAAGCATAAATATATCTAATACATTATATTTTAACACATTTTAAGCGTTAAAATACAATGTACCACATTTTCTTCAAAATTTCAAAATTTTACTTTACGCCACATTAATTTTGGATTTTCATTCTAACCAATTCCTAATGGTTATTTGATCTCATCTATATCATTAACAACACAATTCAAATCATAAAACCAAATTTACCATCTCTTTTTACCACAAAATCCTAACTTTCATACTACCTCTTCCGAACTCCAACTAAACCTACTCAAATCTAATATTTAACCATAAAATATTTACTTACTCATCAATATAAAACTATCCATTCAAATCTTACTCAAACCTTAACTAAACATATCCATTTCAACAATAATAACATATTTATTCAAAAACCCAATTCATACATAATCATATATATCTATAAAACTTGAAAATAAGTAAGAAAAGCTTACTTACTCAATGGAAAACCTTCAAAAATCACTTGAATCTTGAAAATCTCTTTAAAATATAGTATTTGGAGCAAGAATAATCCTTTTCCATGGTAAAAATTCCGTGCTCGAGAGAGTAAAGAAGAAGAAGAAGATGATGGATAGTTTTATATTACTAAAATTTCAATTTTACTCTTTATCAATTTTCATAATTATAAAATTTTTAATTAATAAAAAATTAATATTTAATTAATTATTTAGTTATTTTTAAGTCTTTAATTTTCATCATCTATCCAAAAATAATTTTATTTTATTTTGTTTTTATAAATTACTATTTTACCATTCTTCTACTATTCAATAACTTTTTCTAACTCATGCTTGACTTTATATGTAATCTATATTTTTAATAAATTTCATATATATATATATATATGATATTTTCTCACTTTCAATATCTCATTTAACTCCCAACTTATTAATTTAATTTTTGTAAAATAACGGATGTTATAGTTACTTGATCTAACCAAAACTCCCACTTGGATAATTTTACAAATAATTGCTTCTCTCTTAATTTATGAAATACAATATGTAAGTGTCTATCATGATCCTCTTTAAAACACGAATGCACTAAAATATCATCAGTAAATATCACTACAAATTGATCCAAATAAGGTCAAAAAATACAATTCATTAGATCCATTAAAGCCACTGGTGCATTTGTCAGTCCAAAAGGCATCACAAGAAATTCATAGTGTCCATGCCTCATATGAAAATCGGTCTTGAGCACATCTACCTCTTTCACTCTCAACTGATGATATCCTGATCTCAAATCAATTTTAGAAAACACAACTACTCCTTTCAATTGATCAAAGAGATCATCAATACGAGGTAATGGATATTTATTCTTGATGACCTTATTCAACTGCTGATAATCAATACATAATCTCAAGGTACCATCATTATTTTTAACGAACAATACCAGTACTCCCCAAGGTGAAATACTAGGGCATATAAATTCCTTATTTAGAAATTCTTGTAATTGCACATTCAACTCTGTCAACTATGTTGGTGCCATTCGATAATGTGTTATAGAGATAGGAGTGGTACCCGGAATCACATTGATACCAAACTCCACTTCTCTCACAGGAGGTAACCCTGGTAACTCATCTGGGAATAGAATACTATTGAGCTTAGACTTCTATTCTAGTATCCACCACATGTGCCAAATAGGCCTCACACCCCTTCCTCATCATCCTTCTAGTAGCCATTGCAGAAATAAAAGTAGATAAGAGGTTCCTTGATTCACCTCTCACTACCACTTCTTTTCCCTTAAATGTTCTTAAAGTAACATTCTTCTGCTGACAGTCAAATACAACTTTATGTCTTGACAACTAGTCCGTACCCAAAATAAGATCATACTCCCTAAAGGGCATCACAATAAAATTATCGAGAAATTCCTCTTCTTGCACCACAATCAGACTATCTTGGTAAACTCTACTAACTATCACACTATACCCTAATGGATTAGTGACCAATACATCAAATCCCAAAGAATCATAATGCACAACACTCATAGGCAAAATTGATGCACTAATATATGAATGGGTAGATCCAGGATCTCTCAATGCATGCATAGGGGTACCAAATAAAGAAAATGTACCAACTATGACATCTAAAGCATCTGGTTCCTTCTGCATCACATAAACTCTCTGAGCAGCTCTAGTCTCCTCTAGCCTGCTCATAGATGTTGAATTATCTCTCTAGCTAGCCCTAAATCTATAACCTCTACTACTACCTCGACTTCCCCTACCTCCTCTACTGCTTTGTCTGGATCCTGTTATATCAACTGATCTCTCATCCGGTGGCTCTGGACAATCTCTAACAAAATGACTTAAAGATCCACACCTATAACAACCTCTAAAATTAGCTCCCCAACAAGCCCCCTATGCATTCGACCACACTGTGCATAGGTAGGTGGTGGAGACTGTGAGCGGGGATTTTTGCCCCCACTCCCAGTGGAATGGTTCTTGTGACTTCGGCACTGTTTAGGCTTGGGGCCTTAGAGAATAAGGGCCTAAGCTCGGAGAAAATGGAGTCGCCACCCGGATGGGCCGAGAAAAAGAAAGGGGTAGATGACTCGATTCCTAAGAAATCCACAACCCCTAATGTGTTCGAAAAGTTGGGTATGTGTGGGGAAGGTGAGAAATGGCCCAGCACCCCCACAATGCTCAATTTATTGGAACCGACCTCCTTTGCAGGTCTTAATATTATATAATTATTAAGTATAACAATATTATCCATATTACATGCAACAATTAAAATAAAGCATCATTATATTAAAATCAAAGTAATGTCCAAATAAAGCAAATAAATGGACACCCATCCGAGGATGGAAACATGTCCTTACATCATCCATGTCTAAACTAAATAGGACACCCACTGAAAGGTGGAAATATATCCTTTACATTAGTCCAAAAATATAAAAGCAATTTAAATTACATGAAAATTAATTAATGAGGCACCCACAAAGTGGAAACATACCTCTTACAATTTTAATACCAAAACAAACAAATAATAATCATAATAATAAAGAAAATATCCATGCATGATAAATTAAATAAATCAAGTATTAAAATTAAGTAAATCAAAACATATAATAAACTACATAATCAAATCTAAAATTAAATAAAGCAAATAAAGATACAAATTTAGGTTTATGTCTCAATTTAGGATTCTTTAATTAACATTTAGGGTTTTGAGATTTTGAAATTATTATATTTATTATTTAGGCTACTATGAGGATTTTTGGAAAAATTGAATGGATTAGGGTTTTATAAATTTAAGAAAGTAGTAAAGTTTTTGGTTAATCAAATTAGGGTTTAGGGGTAACATCATGAAATTAGGGTTTTGGAATCTTAAGACATTAGGGTTTATAATTTTAAAAGATTGGGCTTTAAGTTCACTAGATTAGGGCTTTAGGTGTTGATGAACTTGTCATAAAGTTTTGATGTTTTAAGAATTAGGGTTTAGGAAAACTAGGGTTTATTGGATTGGGTTTTGAGAAATAATAAGATAGTTTAGGGTTTTTAATATTTTGGAAAACATATTTGGTCTTAGGATTTAAAAAAATAGTTTAGAGTTTTATAGAAACAATTATGATTAAAGTTTTTAGAAACTGTAAAGAATATTAGGGTTTAGAGAATTAAGAAGACATTTTGAAGTTTCGGACAAAAAAGTTAGGGTTTAGATGATTAAGAAAATAGTTCGGGAAAAAAATTTAGGGTTTTAAAGTTTTAGAAACAGAAGAACAATTTAGGAATTTTAAAGTTTTGGAAACAGAAGAACAATTTAGGGTTTTTGATAATTTAATAAATGATTTAGGCTACTGGACGGTTTTATGTTTTTAGTTTATATAAAACATGCAAGTGGAGTTTTGAAAACCAACTGATTAATGTATTAACTAAAGTAAATAATTAAAGTTAAAGTTATTAAAACAAAGATCAAGTTACTGCATATTCTTATTAATCAAAGAAAACAAAGCTACCGTGAATATATAATTTATGATTAAAGATCAAACCTGCGTAGTCGGTTCCACCAAAAAATTAATTTCTAGATAAACAATACCAAAGGCAATGTTGCTACCTTTCATGGATTGATGATTGATGAATGCTCTAATTCCTTTTGTCGTCTCTTCTCCTAGGGTTTTCTGTCTCCTCCTTGCTTCACAAGTTAGAAGTCTAAAGTCTAGCTCTTGATCCCTAATTCTGTGTTTTAATGTGGTATTTATAGGAAAAAAATCCAAACCTAATTCTTATTGTCTAAGGAAATTAAAATCATTTAGGAAAAGAAATTAAAACCAAATAGAATTCGGTTTAAAAAAAAACTGCACTGGAAAAAAATACACTGGCAAAATTGCTGCGGGCTACGAAAATTGCGAGTGAGAGCTGGGGAGGGCTAGCCAATTCACCGTAGGAATTTCCTGCGGTGAATTGGCCCAAGCCAATTCACTTTCGACGATGAAATTTTTCGTCGTTGATTTTATTTATTTATTTATTATTATCATTTTTTAACTTTACTAATAAATATTAAAATAAATAGTATTTAATTAAAATACCACAAAAATTATTTTGGGCTATATATAAAAAATATTGGATCAAACTGGGTCAAAAATTAAGAGTCTACAGAGACCTACGAGAACCTGAAGTCAGTGTGCTAGCTACAGAGGCTGCAGGTCTCTACCTCTGCTGCTGTGATATGCCAAACTATCCTTGACCCCCATTATATCTCCAAGGATAAACACCTCTGTCTCTCTTCAATGATGAGGAACTAGTCTCCATTGAAGCTTTTTTAACTCGGCTTTCTTCTGTCCTCAGTAAAACTACAAGGCCTTAAGCTTTCTCAACATTCTATACAGCTGCTACCATCTTGGAAAATTCTTCATAGTGAACTGCTACCACCTGATACATAATAGATTGTTTCAAACCTTCTTCAAATCTTCTACATTGGTCCACTTTATCTTTTAGATTGCCACCTGCATATTTACTCAAATGGAGAAATTCTTTCTCGTGCTCGTCAATTATCTTATCTCCTTACTTCAAGTTAAGAAACTCCTTCTTCTTCTTGTCTTTATACTCCTGAGGGTTATACTTCTTCCCAAACTCCCTTAGAAAATCACCATACGTCAAAAATGGGGGTTGTCTCAATCCATCAGGAATGGTCTTGCACCAATCATGTACATCTCCTTGTAAAAGAGACAAGGTATAATCAAACTTCTTTTCTACAGTAGCTTACAATTGGACAAACACTCTCTCAATTTGATCCAACCACTGCTTAGCCTCGACTGGATCCGCAGTGCCTATAAAGTCAGTAGCCCCAAACTTCCTTAACTGCTCATATTTCCTAATCGACAACTGCTGCTGTTGAGCTGGGGCATGGCATAACATTTCCACCATTTGTTGTGCCCAAACTGGTGGAATTTCTAGCATTGCTGGTCTAACTGGCACTGATGCCTCCCCAGTAGCTTTTATACTTGCTTCAGCCATACCTTCTCCTCGAGCAAAACTCTCCGCACTACCTTCATTTAATCTATGAGATTAAGACATCTCTACTACATATATTTGTTACAAGATCAAAGGTTGCCACATTCAAGGTCAATTCAAATGTCTATGCACATGTATGTACAACACTTTTAAAATCAACTTTGAAATCCCCTCTTTTTCTCTCACTTAAAACCCACCTGGGTTAAGAATCTCAAACCTAGGCTCTGATACCAAACTAAATGTAACACCATCATAACCTATCCACACATAGTACACATACCTTCAGATATGTAGTATGTACATATAGGGTATAAGAGAATTACCAAAATGTTACTACTGTACCTTATCACCCTTCGTTATTTAGTTGCTAGTTTATAGTATTATATAGATAAATAAATAGCTATAAGAAAAATAAATAAATCTAATAAATTTGCTAGAGTTTTGTCTAAAATATGTGTATTACCAAATCCAATCAACTCAATCTATGAATATCCAATAGTTCTCAAAAATGTTTCCACACACTCACATCCCTTAATCCCATGCTTTCATACATACATTTATAAATATGAGAACATGATATTACTTATATATAAAACATTTTTAAATGATGTTTCAATTCATTATATTTTACAAAATAGATATTACATCTACTTCAACTCAAAAGAATATTTATATGCTATGCTTAGGCTTGATCTGTGGCAACTAGAGACTTATAGTATCTAACCTCTAATTAGACCTATCCTAGTCTAGAAGAACTTTCAACTTTTATCATGTCACTTGTACGATAAATGGCTAAGCATGGAGCTCAGCGGTATATACTTGATAATGTAACATTACTATAACAAATGTATATGAACATGCATAAGGTTTTAATGTTACAAACATTCTCATCTTTATTATACAAATAAACATAAGCAATCATCATGCATTAGGCCTAACAATCTTATACAATAACCATGTTCTAAAACCATTACTTTGCCCTATCTCACCAATAATGACACCTATGTGTCTCGCTAGTGGATGTAAATAAATTTATCACACTTAATGTCTCATCCACAGTATAATCATCAATATGACACCTCATGTGTATCGCTCAGGGGTGTAGTAACATCTCTGTGATACCCAATGTCTCACCCCATCGCGTATGGCATGCCAATCACCTAACGTAATCTTCTGGCGATTAGGTAAAGTATAAGGCAACAAATAACATTCCACGTTATGCATATATGAGCCATTCACTATGTAACTCATCAATACGTCAACAATTAACATAATCAACATATTTTGTCATAATTCTTCACTTTATAATCACATATACATTTTTAATAGAATATATATAAAGACATAGCTATGCAAGCCATTTACTACACCCATATGGTGTGAAATATGGCAATAAACATCAATAAATCAACCCCAAGGTTGTGGCATCCAATAGCCATGCCCATGAGAAGTGAAACGAAGCTGGAAAACACCTTTGAATACCCCCATAGTCATGGCATTCAAAGGCCATGCCTGTTGAATTATTTTGCTTCTGCTTCTTCACCATTTTCACACGAAAAAAGCCTCACTTCAAAGCCCACGGCCATGGCCCTTCATTGCTATGCCCATGGCATCCCAGAATCACTTTCACACCATTTTCATCAACATAACACACACATATCAACTTAGTATGATACAAACCAAAGACAAGAGAATTATCTAAGTATATACTTACCTTTTTGAAGCTCAAATTGGAGAAACAACTCCTTTAGCAATAACAATTTCTCTCATACTTTCACTTCCGTCTATTGGTTCCTTCACTCAATTCAATCAACCCCTAATCAATTTATAAATTCAAAATGATATTAATAACTCATATAAGCATCTATAAACCCCTTTTTAACCTTTTCTAACTTAGAATTAGCTAACCCCTTTACAAAATCCCTAATATTCAATTACTTGCCCTAACTATAGCAACATCATTTCAAATCATTATCAAGTCTAGAATCACCAATACTACATCAATTTTATATTATAATTTTCTATATGCTTCACTTAATCCCAATTCTCATATCAATCCTACTAAAAAGAATCATCTGAAGTTAAGAAATTTACTTATTACTTGAATTAAAACTCAAGCTATCTTCAATCCTTGTTGAACCTTATTAAAACTTGATAAATTGATGAATTGGAATTACCTCTTTGCTAACCATGGAGGTTAGCCAAAAGAAAAGCAAACAAAAGAAGAAGAAATGAAAATTCTAGAAAATTTTTGGCTTTCTCATACTTTTCCACTAACTATATATATATTAATTATTTTAGATTTTTATATAAAATATTATTATTTTATATTTTAACTTTTTACCATATTACCTTTTATATTTAATCTTTTATATATGGTGTATATGTTATTTATATTTCCAATATCTGTCACCATTTAATGTGTCTCATTAGGTTCAACAAAAATTGGGTCATTGTACCATTGACTAGCTTGTTTCTATAGGAGTTTTGTTAAGGACTTTAACATTATTGCTGCTCCTTTGACTAGCATAGTTAAGAAAGATGTAATTTTTAAGTGGACTAAAATTTAGGAGGACTCTTTTAACTTGCTTGAAGATAAGTTGTGTTCTACTCTTGTTTTATGTCTGTCTGACTTTAATAAGACTTTTGAGATTGAACATGATGTCTCTGAAGCAGGTATTGGTGCTGTTTTATTGCAGGAAATATGACTAGATGCATATTTAAGTGAGAATTAAATGGAGCACACCTTAATTACTCCACCTATGATAAGGAATTGTATGCTTTGGTGAGGGCATTGAATGTGTGGTAACACTATCTAGTACCTAATGAGTTATGATCCATACTGTCTATGAGTCACTCATGCATTTGAAGGGACAAGGAAAGTTGAACAAAAGACATATTCAATGGGTTGAGTTTATTTAAACTTTCCCGTATGTAATCCAATACAGGTAAGGTAAGGAGAATGTGGTAGCGAGTGCTTTATCTAGAAGGTATACTATAATCTATACCCTATCTTCTAAACACATAGAATTTGAACACATAAAAGAATTATACGCTAGAGATTTTGATTTTTCTATTGTCCATGATGCATGTAAAAAGGTTGAATTTCAAAAATATTATAAGCATGAGGGATTTTTGATGAAGGAAAAGAAACTCTGCATGCCTAAGTGTTCTTTGAGGGAAGTACTTGTGAAAGAATCCCATAATGGAGGTTTGATGAGAAATTTTGGAGTAAATAAGACCTTAGAAATTTCGCAAGAGCACTTTTATTAGCCAAATATGAGAAAAGATATTGAAGGGTGTTGTGCTAGATGTCTTGCATCTAGACAGGCTAAGTCTAGGGTTTTGCCACATGGTTTGTATATACCTTTGCCAACCCACTACCCCATGGGTTGATTTGTCAATGGACTTTGTGATGGGTTTCCCTAAGACTAAGAAAGGGAAAGACAACATGTTTGTAGTAATTGATAAGTTCAATAAGATGGCATATTTTATTGCATGTCATAAAACTAATGATGCAATTCACATTGCTGAGTTATTCTTTAGGGATATGGTACATTTGCATGGTATACCTAAAGTAATAGTCTCAGATAGGGATGTGAAATTCTTGAGCCATTGTTAGAGAGTGTTGTAGGGAAAATTAGGGACTAAATTGCTATATTCTACTACTTGTCACCCACAAATTGATGGAAAAACTGAGGCAGTAAATAGGACCTTAAGGGCCTCATTAAGAATTGTTATAGGTAAATTTTAAAAACTTAGGAAGATTGCTTATCTTTAGCTGAGTTTGCATACAATAAGAGCATTCATTCTTCTATAGGCTTTTCACCTTTTGAAATTATTTATGTATTTAAATCACTTAATCCATTAGATTTGTTGCCTTTACCTTTAATTAAGCTTGTGAGTACATATGGAAAAAAAAAAGTCTGGTTTGGTTAAAACCATACATGAGAAAGCAAGGATACACATTAAAAAGAGGAACTAACACTATGCAAGCAAAACCAATAAAGGAAGAAAAGTTGTGATCTGTAAACCAGGAGATTAGGTATGGGTGCATATGAGAAAGGAAGGGTTTCCTAACCATAGGAAATCTAAGCTTGATCCAAGAGGCGATGGGCTATTCCAAGTTCTAAAGAAGACAAATGACAATGCCTACAAGATAGACCTTCCTGGTGAGTATAATATCCCTACTACTTTTAATGTTTTTGACCTATCTCCTTTTAATTTGCATTCAAATTCAAGGATGAATCTTTTTGAGGAGGGAGAGAATAACTTAGCATGGCTATGGGGCCCATGGATGGAAACATTGGAAAATAAAGCTTGAAGATTCCTAGTAGACCAATCATGAGACAAAGAGCCAAGAAGATAAAGGAAGCTTTACAAGCTTATGTTTAGAGCTCCATTGATTCTCATATTATGAGCGGGGATTTTTGCCTCCACTCCTGGTGGAATGGTTCTTGCGACTTCGGCACTCTTTAGGCTTGGGGCCTTAGAGAAAACGGGGCTAAGCTCAGAGAAAATGGAGTCACCACTCGGATGGGCAGGGAAAAAGAAAGGGGTGGATGACTTGATTCCTAAGGAATCCCCAACCCCTTAATGGGTTCAAAAAGTTGGGTACGTGTGGGAAGGTGAGAAATGGCCCAGCACCCCCCACAATTCCCGGTTCATTGGAA
This sequence comes from Garcia nutans, assembly GCA_947685225.1. Classification (NCBI taxonomy): domain Eukaryota; kingdom Viridiplantae; phylum Streptophyta; class Magnoliopsida; order Malpighiales; family Euphorbiaceae; genus Garcia; species Garcia nutans. The sequence continues at coordinate 3,204,614 of CANTUV010000024.1, read as the reverse complement.
CCAGCTTCCTTTGCAGGTCTTGATATTATAAAATTCTTAAGTATAACAATATTATCCATATTACATGCAACAATTAAAATAAAGCATCATTATATTATAATCAAAGCAATGTCCAAACAAAGCAAATAAATAGACACCCAGCCGATGATGGAAACATGTCCTTACATCGTTCATGTCTAAACTAAATAGGACACCCACCAAAAGGTGGAAACATGTCCTTTACATTGGTCCAAAGTATAAAAGGAATTTAAATTACATAATTCTTAGCTAATGAGGTACCCGCAAAGTGGAAACATACCTCTTATAATTTTAATACTAAAATAAACGAATAAGAATCATAATAATAAAGAAATATCCATCCATGATAAATTAAATAAATCAAACATTGAAATTAAATAAATCAATCATCAAAACATATAATAAACTACATAATCAAATCTAAAATTAAATAAAGCAATAAATATATAAGTTTAGGGTTTTTTGGATTTTAGGGTTTTGTAACTTAGGGTTTTAAAATTAGGGTTTTGTAATTAGGGTTTTGAGGGTTTTTAAAACTAGGGTTATGGAATTCAGAGTTAGGAATTAGGGTTTTAAAATTAGGATTTTTGAAACTAGGGTTTTGGAATTCAGAATTTGGAAATAGGGTTTTTGGGTTTAACTTACTGCCTTAAAAATCATAATTTTGGGTTTGGAAAGATAAATTATGGTTTTGGAAAAATTATCAATATTTTGGAGTTTAATAATGAAATGGTTTAAGCTTTTGTATAAAAATAAGGTTTTGAGTTTCAATAAAATAATTTACGGTTCTTGATGTGAAGTAAACAAAATAGATTCTAATAATTAATTTAAATCCTCAAAGGCTACTGGATAGTTTTATGTTTTTTATGAAATGTGCATGGGGGCTTATGAATACCAAATGATCAATGCGTTAAATAAAGCAAACGATTAAAGTTACTAAAATAAAGATAAATTTACTGCATGTTCAAAGATCGAGTTACTGAACATTCAAGGATCATGTTATTGCATGCATGCTCTTATTAATCAAAGAAACGAAGCTAATGTGAGCATGAATAATGTATGATTAAAGATAAAACCTTCGTCATTGGTTCCACCAAAAAAATTGATTTCTGGATGAACAATGTGAAGACAGTATGGATTCTGCCTTCTTCTTTGGTTGTTTTGATTTTTCTATTTGTGGTTTCCTTCGCTCTCCAAAAAGCTGCTACTGGTCTTCTCTCTTTGTTGCCATCTCTTCTGTTTTGTGGTTTTAATCTCTGTTAATATTCATTGCTAACCCCCCTTTAATGTTCGTCCCCTCTCTGAATTCTAAAACCTTATTATTTATAGGCCCTAACTTCACTCAGAATCCTTAACCTAATATTAATAAGTCCTTTAAATAAATTCTAGTCGAAATAGGAAACTTATTGAACCCATGTCGACCTGGTTTCCCTAGGTCAACATGAGACCAACCTCATGTTGACCTTGTGCTGCCCAGGTCGACATGAGTCCAACCTCATGTCAATCTAGGCTACCAGATCGACATGAGGCATGCTCATGTCTCCCCAACCGGCCTCACTCAAATTATTCTGGCCTTTTTTAACTTATGGACCGAAAAGTTTTAATTTGGCCCAATTCCACTTGATTTTAGGGTTTTAAAATTGAATTTATGCCTCTTTAATCCGAATTGACTCCTTTAAAAATTATAAACTAGGTTTAAATATTTAAGTCATATCAAATTTATTTTGGCATCCTTTAATTAGAACCGTATCAAATTGGGGTAAAAAGTTAAGGGTCTACAGTTTGCCTCCTGCTTGAGCAATCTGAGACTACGGCAAAAGAGAGTGAAAAGCAATGTGATTTTTTACTGGGTTTAGAGCCATATAAGACTCCTTACCCAAGGTTGGTTTGAGTTCTGGACTCCAAAATTATTTGGGTTCTGGACCCAAGGCGATTTTAGGGTTTGGGTTTTGGACCCGAGACTAAGTTTGTTTGACCTTTTATCAGTTGAGAATTTTGACTGCTCTGGCTGTTCTATTCTTTAACCCATTGTGGGTCTTCACCCTCAAAATGGATCTTCATCGTTGGACCTTGGATCTACATCCTTAGCATCGGATCTTCACCTTTGAAAATGGATCTTCATCCTTGGAGATCGGGTCTTCACCCTTGCAAATGGATCTTCATCCTTGGAGATTTCACCCTTGTAAATGGATCTTCATCCTTGGATATCGGGTCTTCACCTTTGTAAATGGATCTTCATCCTTTGAGATCAGGTCTTCAACCTTGAAAATGGATCTTCATCCTTGGAAATTGGGTCTTCACCCTTGAAAATGGATCTTCATCCTTTAGACTTCGGGTCTTCACCCTTTGTAAATGGATCTTCATCCTTTGAGATCAGGTCTTCACCCTTGAAAATGGATCTTCATCCTTTGGACTTCGGGTCTTCACCCTTTGAAAATGGATCTTCATCCTTTGAGATCAGGTCTTCACCCTTGAAAATGGATCTTCATCCTTGGAAATTCGGTCTTCACCCTTGAAAATGGATCTTCATCCTTTAGACTTTGGGTCTTCACCCTTTGAAATTGGATCTTTATCCTTGGAATTAGGTCTTCACCTTTGAAAATGGATATTCATTCTTGAAAATCGGATCTTCACCTTTGAAAATGGATCTTCATCCTTTAAGCTGGATCTTCATCCTTAGAAATCGGGTCTTCACCCTTGAAAGTGGATCTTCATCCTTAGAGATTTTTCCTATATTGGCTTCAGCTCTTCTAGCTGGATTGATCTTTTATCTTTTGCGTCTTCATTCTTTTGATAGTTCTAATATTCCATTCTTTTTGTCCTTCCTTTGCACTTTTGCAAAGCAAAAAATTTCAGCCATTTTTTTAGCTAGCCTTCATATCCTCTCCTTACCCCCTGCATGGCAGAATATTTGAAAGTAAGTTTGAAAATGCTTTGTACATCCATAAACTCAAAAATTGAAAAGGAGAAACTTTGCCCTTTATGTAGGCTCAAACCCATGATTTTTTTATGCAGGCTCTAATTGATGTTTGTCTTGTCTAGATCTTCACACAAACACGTATTTTTCTTTTGCAAAATGATTGAGCTTCCTCAAGTAAATAGGCTTTCCATGCCCCCCTTGATTCAACATCTTCTTTTGATTCTTTACTTCGCAGGGTATTTGCTGTTCACTTTGACAAAAAATAGAAAATACAAGATAAGATAGTGTGATGTGATATGCTCATGTATGCATGATATGCATGAATAAAACCTACAATGCTTCCGTCGACTCATAGACTGAGATCATCAGCTAAAATGTTCTCACGGATTTCTTTCAAATGCTCGTTCAAGTCTTGCATTGGAATGATATAAAGCTTTGCATTTATTGCTTTTATCTTTAAGATGTTGAGAACATGAGTGGTGAATACCCCAAGCAGCAGAGATACATCCATTTCAAATTATGATTCAGTATGTCAGTTGGTAGCATCTTCATGACATTGCCAATAATCATTTACTTTGCCTAATGTATCTTTCAAAATTTGACAGTTCAACATACTCCCTTTAACTTGAAGGCTTTATATTATATATATATATATATTTTTTTTGAATTTTGATTTTGAAATTAAATGTTGGCTTTGTCAAATCAATGTCATTATACCTCAGGACTCGATTTTCAAATTAACATATCGATAACATGACAACCCTAGTTACCATACTAAACTTGGGAATCATTTCTATTTAAGCAAGAACTGTTGCACTTTAGATAGGCACATACACATTACTTGGTCAAAGATCTCATTTGAGTTTGAATATTTTCTATATGCATGCTTATCCAAACTATCTCCACTAATAGACTCTACCTACCAAGAGAGATCAACAGGTCTTTGATAGGCTTGAAATGGGGTCTATAAGGGACACGGGTTAAATGAGGCTATTTGTAAGTTTGAGCCATTGTGACACTATGGGCAAACCCTCACACTACAAATTTCTTGTTCAAACTTTAGGCAGTTGGGAGCAATCTTGCTAGACTCCAAATTCTTTCTATCTTCTTGGCATTAATCTTGATCTTGATTAGGAAAGTCTTTGCCCTTGCAAAAATTTTGTTATCCAAATTCATTTCATTTCTTCTTCTCCCTTTTCTTTCTTTTTATTTTTCTTACTCTTCCCTTTCTTTGAGCATTTTATCATTTTGTCCTTCTTCCTTGTTGGACTGTCAAGCACATAACTTTCAAGAACTGAATGGTCTTCCTCCTTTTTTTTTCTCTAATTTTGATTGAATCTTTGGTTGGGTTGGACCAATTCAAGTCAAAATGTCCTTATAAACCAAATGGAAGTCTTTTGCTGCTTTAGGTTTTATCTTTCTTTTTTTTTCTTTTTTTTTTCCTTTTTTTCTTTTTTTTTGGTTCTAGCTCTAAAAGAGTTGTCTTGTTTATACCAACTTGGGTTTCTAATAATGGATGAGTGGAGTGGCATAAATCTCCTTTAACAAGGATAAATAATTTACTACTCTGATGTTGTCTTGATAGATTGGAGATATTAGGTGAACTTCAACTATCTTTATGGTCTTGAGAACATCAACTATCCTTATGATCTTGAGTATTCATTCCTTTCTTTGATCTTCTTGACTCTTCACCTTAGTGATTATAAGACTTGTCAAAAGTATCACAACAACTCAGGGTAGGTTGTTGGGGTTTGTAAGCCAATGAAAAGAAAGCTAAAATTTTATGAAGGCTCAAAGGGACAACTAGGGATTGATACTTAATAGGGTGGATACTAGTTGTTGGCTAACCAAACAATGCCTAGATCATTTCTTCCTTAAATAAGTAGAGTTCAATTTTGCCTCGAAAGTTCATTTAAGCATGTTCTAAGACTGACTAGGACCTAGACAAAGGTAATTATGCAGGACCCCTCTCTAAGTAAGCATACACAACTCAATGCTATAGAGCAATTCCCTCATCTAGCAAAGTCATTCAAATCATGATGCCTAGATACATTAATTTATGAATATCAAGTTAAATTCCTCATTGGTTGAGCACCAAAATGAACAAAGACTAACAAAATTTTTGATGAAAGTAATTTATTCAAACAAAAATAGAAAAACATAATTATTCCAATTAAATATTAAAGAAAGCAAAATTGAAAAGCAACATTCAAGCTAAGGAAAGTTTGTTGAGTTAAGCTTTTTTTTCCTTTCACATCTTCAATTTTTCATCTTGAAAGGATGATAAAACAAAATCTTCTTACAATCCTTTTCCCACCATGAAGGTTGCCGGTGGAGGTACTCTTCCAAACTTAGGCTAAGGATTGTTCTTGGTATTGGGCTTGTCTGGCTCATGTAGCTTACCACTATCGAGTAGATCTTGGATCTCATGCTTCAATCGGGTACATCTATTGATCTTATATCCTTGAGTCTGATGAAATTGACAAAAAGCCTTAGTATCAAATTTTGGGGGTAAAGGATTAGGCAAAGGTCGAGGGGCTAATGGCTGTAAAAGTCCTTCCTTTTGTAGCTTGTAAAAGACCCAGGACAAAGACTTCCCCAGATCTGAAAACTGCCTTCTATTTGCTTGACCATTGTATTGACATCAACTTCTTTTTGCATGCTTTGATTTCCAGACTAGTAGTTCCCTTTCTCATTCCTTTTTACCAAAAGCGATTCTTCTCTCTTTCCCATTCTTCAATTTGCAGACCAGCTTGGAGGAGATCTTTGAAATCATGGATGAGTGTATGAGACATCCTTTCATGAAGACTAGGCAACACCCCTCTCACAATCATTATTATTTGATCAGATTCATCGGGCCTCTTCTTGTGCAAAGTGGCCTTATTTCTCTATCTTTTCACATAGTCCACAAAATTTTCATTTGGCCTTTGTCTAATGGACTCAACTTCCATTAAGGTAACTTCCATCTAAATGTTGTATCCATATTGTTAAATGAAAGCCTTATACAACATGTCCCAATCTTTTTGAGTACTTTTGTCTAAGGTGTTAAACCAATTTTGGACAACAGGGTCCAATGAGAGCATGAAATATCTTAGAGTTTGAGCTTTAGTAGCTCGGACAGACTGCATAGCAGTGATGTACTGCTTCACATGGAGATGAGGATTTCTGGTTCCATCAAACTTTCCAAAGGATGGCATCTTGAACTTATAAGGGACCTCCTTATCTTGTTCAAATAGTTTATCAATCTCGGACATCTTTTCGGCTTTCAGTTTCTTTTCAAATTTCTTTTCTAAATCAGCAATCATCTTCTCAACATCAGACGTCTCGGTCTTTTCAATAGTTGCCTTCTTAACAATCTTCGTCTCCTTTTTTTCTTGAGGATCTTGGAATTATTGAGCCCAATCATCATCATCAATGATCACCTTATCATCATCAATAGCCACTTCACCAACTTTAGCCTTCCCCTTGTCTTTCTTTGTTCTAGCAGATGCTTTGGCATTGTTTTCTACAATTGTAGCCAATTGGTTCTTCATGGTCTCAGCCATAGCCTCTTTTATTTCTTCCATCTTTGCATTGAGAGCGTCATCCACCATTATTTGAATTTGTTCGGGCTCCATTAATTTTGGCGAAAAAGTGATTGATTTGCTACTAGATTCTTCATCTCCGGCGTAGGTCGAATTGTTGTAAGCTTTTGAACTATCGTAATCCAGGGTTGTGAGCCAGAGAGGATCAATGATATGAGATGCATATATGCATGTATGCACAAACAATCAACAAAGAAAGATAATTAGGACGTTCCTTCCAATCTTATAACATCCACACATGAATGGCGAGTCTCTTTTAATTGGTATATGGTTAACAAAGTACCAACATGGGTTATTTTTTAATATTTCCCTTGGACGTTTCAACCAATAGTTATATTTTTGAAAATGGAAATTAGTTTATGATAATTCCCATTAATTAGATTTTAATCCATTCAACCAACTAAAGTAGCCTTTATGCTATATTGGATTAAAACTAAATTAAGAGGTTTATTATAAATAGATTTCTCACTTGAAAAAGTAACTAATGATTCATGCCAAAAACAAGCCCATGATTAATTATTCTTAGTATAAACTAGGCTCACAATTGATTTTTGGTGTTTCGTAATTGACCTAAATAATTTGCAAGCTCTTTGTAAGAAAAGGTTGGATAAAAATAATTTTGTTTCTCAGCCCATTGTAAAAAGATTTTAGAAAAAATGGAGTTTGAGCTTTGTATTTGAGTCTAGAGAAAAGAATTTTTTAATTTATTTTTAGAAAATTTTTATGTCCAAAGACCATTTTAAAAAGTTTTAAAAATTTCTTTGGTCTTTTGGACTTTAAAGAAAAATTTATTTGAGCTCACAATGTACTTGGGTCATATTAGAAAAAGACCAAACCAAATAAGCCATGATTTAAGCCAAGATAAATTAACCATAGTCAAACAACATGCATTTGGGGTAAAACCTAAGGAAAGTAACTAGGCCAATTACATGAGCTTTAGTCTTTGGGTTAAAAGGCTTAGGTTCCCATAGCAAGTATATACCAAATGGTACGAGGCTATGAGTGGCTATGCCATGCTCGATCTCCATACATTGAGTGAAAGTATTGTATCCCTTACATAACACAACACGGGCAACACAGGCGTCCTAACTCATGCACACGATGCAATCTAATATGATACAATGGATAATATCATTATAAGAAAGAATAGAATAATATAAAGACCAAAGGAATCAACTTCTCTTATCCCCAGTGGAGTCGACACTGTGATCGGGGATTTTTGCCCCCACTCCTGGTGGAATGGTTATTGCGACTTCGGCATTGTTTAGGCTCGGGGCCTTAGAGAACATAGGCCTAAGCTCGGAGAAAATGGAGTCACCACCCGGATGGGCCGGGAAAAAGAAAAGGGTGGATGACTTGATTCCTAAGAATCCCTAACCCCCTAATGGGTTCGGAAAGTTGGGTACATGTGGGAAAGGTGAGAAATGGCCCAGCACCCCCACAATGCCTGGTTCATTGGAACCGGCCTCTTTTGCAGGTCTTAATATTATAAAATTCTTAAGTATAACAATATTATCCATATTACATGCAACAATTAAAATAAAGCATCATTATATTATAATCAAAGCAATGTCCAAACAAAGCAAATAAATGGACACCCATCGAGGATGGAAACATGTCCTTACATCGTTCATGTCTAAACTAAATAGGACACCCACCAAAAGGTGGAAACATCTCCTTTACATTGATCCAAAATATAAAAGCAATTTAAATTACATAATACTTAGCTAATGAGGTACCCACAAAGTGGAAACATGCCTCTTACAATTTTAATACTAAAATAAACGAATAATAATCATAATAATAAAGAAAATATCCATGCATGATAAATTAAATAAATCAAAAATTAAAATTAAATAAATCAACCATCAAAACATATAATAAACTACATAATCAATTCTAAAATTAAATAAAGCAATAAATATATAAGTTTAGGGTTTTAAAGAATTTAGGGTTTTTTGGAATTTAGGGTTTTGTAACTTAGGGTTTTAAAATTAGGGTTTAGTAATTAGGGTTTTGAATTAGGGTTTTGAGGATTTTTGAAACTAGGGTTATGGAATTCAGAGTTTGGAATTAGGGTTTTAAAATTAGGGTCTTTGAAACTAGGGTTTTAGAATTCAGAATTTGGTATTAGGGTTTTTGGGTTTAACTTACGCCTTAAAAAACATAATTTTGGGTTTGGAAAGATAAATTACGGTTTTAGAAAAAATAATATTATTTTGGAGTTTAATAATGAAATGGTTTAAGCTTTTGGATAAAAATATTTTAAGGTTTTGAGTTTCAATAAAATAATTTACGGTTCTTGATGTGAAGTAAACAAAATAGATTCTAACAACTAATTTAAATTCTCGAAGGCTACTGGATAGTTTTATGTTTTTTATGAAACGTGAATGGGGGCTTATGAATACCAAATGATCAATGTGTTAAATAAAGCATACGATTAAAGTTACTAAATCAGAGATAAATTTACTGCATGTTCAAAGATCGAGTTGTTGCATGTTCAAGGATCATGTTACTGCATGCATGCTCTTATTAATCAAAGAAACGAAGCTACTGTGAGCATGAATAATTTATGATTAAAGATCAAACCTCCGCCGTTGGTTCCTCCAAAAAAATTGATTTCTGGATTAACAATGTGAAGATAGTATGGATTCTGCCTTCTTCTTTGGTTGTTTTGATTTTTCTGTTTATGGTTTCCTTCGCTCTCCAAAAAGCTGTTGTTGTTTTTCTCTCTTTATTGCCGTCTCTTCTATTTTGCGATTTTAATCTCTCTTGATATTCATTATTGACCCCCCTTTAATGTTCCTCCCCTCTCTGAATTCTAAAACATTATTATTTATAGGGCCTAACTTCACTCAGAATCCTTAACCTAATATTAATTAGTCCTTAAAACAAATCTAGTCGAATTAGGAAAGTTATTGAACCCATGTCAACCTGGTTGCCTTAGGTCAACATGAGACCAACCTCATGTCGACCTTGGGCTGCCCAAGTGGACATGAGGCATGCTCATGTCGACCTTAGGCTTCCAAGGTCGACATGAAGCATGCTCATGTTGACCTAGCCTGCCAAGGTCGACATGAAGCATGCTCATGTCGACCTAGCTTGCCCAGGTCGACATGAGTCCAACCTCATGTTGATCTGGGCTACCAGATTGACATGAGGCATGCTCATGTCTCCCTAATTGGCCTCACTCAAATTATTCTGGCCTTTTTAACTTATGAACTGAAAAGTTTTAATTTGGGCCAATTCCACTTGATTTTAGGGTTTTACAATTGAATTTATGCCTCTTTAATCTGAACCGACTCCTTTAAAAATTATAAACTAGGTTTAAATATTTAAAGTTGGATCAAATTTATTTTGTCATCCTTTAATTAGAACCGTATCAAATTGGGGTCAAAAATTAAGGGTCTACACATATGGAACCATATGGAAAAAGCAGAGACCAAGGGAAACTTATCAACTTGTTAGAAGCATCAAAGATGGAAGACTTGGAGGCACAAAATGCCTAGCAATCGCCCAACCCTTTGTGCGGTCGCTCTTCTTGTATAGTAGCCTTTTGTACGGTCGTGCCTGTGACCGCAAACTACACTGCCTGTTTTTATACTACCAACACTTATTTTATTTTTACATATTTATTTTATGATCTGGAGGTTTATTGTTGTCTTTGGACTGCAAAAACTTTTATATTATGGACTATTTGTATTTTAGGTCCAATGGTTATTTGTTTTAATTTGTTAGTTTAAGGTTAGAGTTGTGCTTGTTACCAAATAATCTAACCTAGGGTTTTAATGTTTGTAAAAAGTATTTAAACTCTTGTTTACCTCTGAAAAGGGGTTAGCCATTTTGATAATAAATTTCCAAAATTCTTGAGAGATCATCATCTCTTGTTTCTTGGTTCTTGGTTAGATCAAGATTTCTACTTGCAAAGTTAATTGCTTTGAGGTAGGTTAATTCCAAGGTTCTCTTCCACAGGTTGGGTTTGGATTGTGGACTTGGTAAGGATCAAATTCATCTTCCAAGGGATTGATATCATGTGCAAAGATGAGAGGGTCTCTGGTTTGGTATACCGGTGGTTCGCGTCAAATAAAGTATGCAACTAGGATGCTTCCAACTACACAAAAGCTACCTTGCTATAGTACTATCTCTTGTGTACTTAGTGTTCAAATCTGGTTCTTTTCTTTCATGGCTGCTTACATGGCATCCGCATCCTATTTCATCATGTTAATATGTTCATTAATTCATTTAAAATCTATTGGTTCAATGATCACAAAATGGCAATGCAAGTTCAATATCATGGTTCAATTGATTCAATATATTCAAATTCAAAATGGCAATGTGATTATATTTAGTTTCTAAACTATAGAATTTGTCTAGTAAACATATTGCCTTTTCATAACTAGTGGCCATATTTATCAATTAAATTTGAATTTGGTAGAGATATCAATTATACATATTAAACTTCATGGTCATCAATCAAACACTTATATTTCTTGAATTTTCACATTAGTTTTGTCATACTCAATTCTAGCACAAGTCAAAGAAATACAATTTCCAACAACAAGCAACTTGCACAACTTAGCTTGCCACTCATTTCATATCATCATTACTCACACCCTTGTACCATGGTCATCCTAGCATCCTAAACTAATTCTCTATAAATTTTCATTAATTTTAGAGTTTATTTTCGTTACTTAAATAAAATAAATACAATAGTAAAATTCAGGGAAACTCATAGAACACAACTAGGGACATATTTGGAGATTAAGGTTCTTAGCTATCCCACTTTCAATTTCTATCAATCCAAATCAATTTCCAAAATCTAAGAAGTTTATTATTATTTTCATATTAAAATTTTTAGCTTAGTTCCATAAATTCCAATTTTGAGCTCAAAGACTTGAAAGGAAATTTCAAGGTGTAGAAACTAAGGTTTCTTAGCTTAATGGAATCCCTTGTACTTTCTAGACTACTCTACCAATTTGTTTGCTTAGTTTATGCTTAAGACCCTTTGAGGCACTTGAAAATGACTTTAAGGATGGCTATGGTAAAAATAAGATGAAAGAAATGGAGAAAGAGAGAGGGATTGGGACGAGTTCAAGATAAGGAAAAAGGAGTCTACTTTTGTCCATTTTAACATAGCCTAAACTGACTCTCTCTTCTTCTTTTAGGAAGGAGGTGAGTCAGTTTCTTGTTTATATAACAGCTAGGCTGAATTTCAAGTGGATAAAATGTCCATTTTGTTCCTTAAGTCTCACTTGCTTCCTTTGTTAACTTTGATGCCCTTTTTGGTCATTTCACACTTCATAATTTTCACTCCATTGACTCCTTTACCTTTTTGAATTTTAATTTCATTTCAAGTTCATTTTATAGGATTTAGATGCATTTTAATTTCCTTTAGAATCCTTAAATATTTCAAATTCCAACTATAATATCACTTAGGGTTCTTGATTGCTCCCAATTTGCACTTTATGCGTATTAGGATTCTTTGATTCAATCTCTTTTTCTTTTTCAATTTCTTCCATTTGATTTTCATTTTTAGGTAAATAGGATTTTGAAGTATTTCATGTAACACCCTTATACCCAATATACATACACTACATATACTCACAATATGTAATATACGTATACCATATACAAGAATGTCACAATCCATTTGAAGCAAACCACTCTTTAAAACTTTAACATCAAATCTTCATTATAAATAGTAATAGATAAAATATTCCTTGTTAAAATACATTTACATATATCATCATTACCTTAAAAGTTTATTCAAAACATATGTTTAATAAGCAGCGGAAAATGTAGCGGAATATATATATATATATTAATACATAAAAAAACAATGTTTACAAAATATAGAGTTTATACATGCTTGGCAGTTTGTCTCTGATCTTAAAGTCCAAAAATCAACACTTCACAAGAAATCACAAGCCTAGACTTGACTCGGTCTAGCTGAACTTTTTGACTCAACCGGATCTACCCTGTCACCTACGTCATGAACCATAATCGCGCTAAGCCATAGGCTAAGTGGTACAAACCACGATAACAATATGATTCAAATGTAATGCCAATGTCACACTTTCAACCATTAGAAACAATACTCATGGATGCCATATTTCATAACATTAAATCTCATTATATTGTTCTTTTGTTCCATAATTCATAATTCACATTAAAGCAAAGACAAGCATGGGCCCAAAAGAAACTAATATGCCATTCAAATTCTAGAGTTACTATTTTGGTATAATAATCACATTCATAGGCGAATCATTATCACAATGAGAAACATCTCATATGTAACATCCCAACTAGGCTTCAAGGACTAGACCCAACCAAGCTTCAAGGGGAGCATAGCATCAACCCAACCTGGCTTCAAGGACCAAGCCCAACCCAGCTTCAAGGGATTGTTACTTTTAGGCATGCCACCAACAACAAAACTCTAAAAATTGAATAACATACTAGGCACACAATTATTTCATTATTTCAATATCAAAACCATTGTCATTTATATCATGATCATCTAGGCACAATGCCCCAACTAATACATTTACATCATTATAGCCATCAACAATGGCTTCACATTTCATCATTAGAGTGCACATCACCATTTACATTGTTCGTATGTTTTGAATCCTCAACATATAATTCACATAATACAAATCATTGCACCATTTTCATATATCAACAATATAATAGGTAACCTAACACATTTTTCAACCAAATGTGTTAAGTCACAAAGTCATGTAAATGTAAGCAATCATGTAAGGTTTGTACTTACCTCTAAGAACAATAAACACCAATCTATCAACCTTCTTTTCCAAGAATCCTTCAACACTTGGATTGGTTACCTCAAATCTCTTTAAAACCTAATCCAAATGTGATTATACACACTCACTTAGTAATACACATAAGGAAATAAGAATAACAACTATCTAGGGCAAACCCTACACATGACACGCTCAACAACACGGGCGTGTCCCTGGTCGTGCCCTAAACCCACAACACAGAAGCTATGACATGCTCAGTGACATGGGCATGTCACTGCACATGTCAATCCACCAACAACACAATAGCTATGACACGCTCAGTGACATGGGCATGTTACTGGACATGTTAATCCTCCAATGATACAGTAGCTATGACATGCTCAGTAACATGGGCGTGTCACTGGACATGTCAAAACTACAACCACACAGAAGCTGTGACAAGCTCAGTGACATGGGTGTGTCACTACTCTTGTCACCCACACTGAAAACCTTGCCTCTCTTTATAGATGAAGACCCTGCCTCAAGCTGGGGTCTCCTAACTCTAGTCTCCTCCTCAGTAGTAGCTGCTGCAATACCCTGTGCTCTCTCAACACTCCTGGCAGCTACAACCAACTGAGAAACATCTTGGTATCGGGAACCAGCAACAATACGCATAATAGAGGGCCTCAATCCCTCCTCAAATCTCTTGCACCGGTCAATCTAATCTGAAATAATCCCACCGGCATAAAGACTCAACCGGATAAACTCAATCTCATACTCTGTCACAGTCCAGTTATCTTGTCTCAAACTCATAAATTCCATCTTCTTGGCATCTTTATACTCCCTCGGAGTATACTTATGCTCAAACTCCCGCAGAAAATCACCATAAGTCAAGGTCGGTGGATCATCCAATGCATGTGGAACCGTCTTCCACCAATCATATGCATCTCTCTGTAGCAGTGATCTAGCATAATTAAATTTCTCTTCAAGAGTAGCTTGCAGTAGAATGAATGCCCTCTGAACTCTATCCAACCATTGCTCAACTACTGCAGGATCTGTAGTACCAAAGAAATCTTTAGCTCCGAACTTCCTCAATTTATCATACTGCCTCACCAGTACTTGCGGCTGTGGTTGCGGTGGCGGCTGTTGTACTGGAGCTTGCCTCAATAATTCTACCATATGTCGTAACCAAACTAGTTAAATCTCATTAGCTGTTGGTCTCTCTAGCACAGGAGCAGGTGCCTCACTAGCTCTCTCAACCCTAGCTCCATCTCTACCCTCATCAGGTGCTACACTCTCAATGATGCAAGAAAGGATCCCTTGAAGCTAGCAAGTGGACCAATCACTAGGAGCAAGGCAAAGAGATATCAAGCTATTATGGCTTTGCATATTCAAGAAGAGATTTCCAAAGAGCTTCAAGAATTATCATTCAAGAAGATGGAGATAGAGCTTGAAGAAGGCACACCAAAGTTGATTATGATGCTTAGTGTGGAAGCTAAAGGCTAGCTAAAGAAAGGTCCAACGTGCAAGAAAGGTCCATGGGGGTTCATATAAAGCCTTGGGAAGTAATTTAAGGCCCATGGACAGCCCAAATAGTGTGGGGCGTTTCTTATGTTGAAGGGATTAGTTTGGTTATTTCAATACTTTATATTTTCCTTAGTTGATTTGATCACATAAGGAAACTTCTCAATCTTCACAACCCATTTTGCATGTCTTTTATTCAACTTGCCTTGCCCTCTCAAATGCTTCAATGATTCATGGTCCGAATGGATCACGAATTCCTTGGGCAGCAAATAATGCTCCCATACTTCCAATGCTCTCACCAAAGCATATAGCTCCTTGTCATAAGTTGAATAATTCAGCTTTGCTCCATTAAGCTTTTCACTAAAGTATGCAATGGGCTTCTTCTCTTGCATCAAAACAGCTCCAATACCTACACCAGAAGCATCACATCCAATTTCAAAAGTAGAATCAAAGTTAGGTAAAGCTAAAACGGGTGTAGTAGAAAGCTTCTCTTTCAAAGCATCAAATGCTTCTTGTTGCTCCTTGCCCCAAACGAATCCCACTTCTTTCTTGATTATGCTAGTCAAGGGGGCTGCCAATGTAGAGAAATTAGGGACAAATCTCCTATAGAAGCTTGCCAATCCGTGAAAACTCCTCACTTCTGTCACACTTGAAGGATTCGGCCACTCTTGGATAGCTTTCACCTTCTCTTGATCAACTTCAATTCCCTGCATACTTACAACAAAACCAAGAAAAACAACCCTATCTAGACAAAAAGAACACTTCTTAAGCTTAGCATAAAGGTTTTGCTCCCTAAGGATTTCAAGCACTTTCCTAACATGTTCAACATGTTCTTCCTCAGTTTTGCTATAAATCAGAATATCATCAAAGTAAACTACCACAAACTTACCTAAATAAGCTCTCAAAACATGGTTCATTAATCTCATGAAAGTACTAGGTGCATTAGATAAACCAAAAGGCATAACTAACCATTCATACAAACCATATTTCGTTTTGAAGGCAGTCTTCCATTCATCTCCAGGCTTCATGCGAATTTGATGATAACCACTCATAAAATCAATCTTTGTGAAATATTTCGCCCCATGCAATTCGTCCAACATGTCATCAAGTGTAGGAATGGGATGTCTATACTTCACAGTAATCTTGTTCACATCCCTACAATCAACACACTTCCTCCAAGAACCATCTTTCTTGGGTACTAATAAGACTAAAATGGCACAAGGACTAAGGCTCTCGCGAACCAAGCCTTTCTCCAAAAGCTCTTCAACTTGTCTTTGCATCTCTTTTGTCTCCATAGGATTGCTCCTATATGATGGCCGGTTTAGAATTGTAGAACCGGGTATGAAGTCAATTTAATGTTCAATCTCTCTTAATGGCGGCAAACCACTAGGAAGGTCTTCAAGAAACACATCCTTAAAATCCTGCAACAAAGGCACAAAACTAGAAGGTAAAGAATCAAGAGATTCTTCACTGTCAGCAAGTAACGATTCTTTATACATAATAATGAGTACAGGCTGCCCTACATCTATCTCTCTTGCTCTTGCATAAAAAGTATGTTTTGCTTTTTCTCCTTGCTTATTTTCTCTCATCAATGGGCCATTTATTTGTTTGCTTACTTTCTTTTGACTCTCGGCCTCTTTTCCCTTTCTGCACTCACTCACTTTATTATTTTCTCTCTCCCTACCCTTAGAATTACCTTTGGGTGTTGAAGAAACATCATTGGCCGAATTTGAACCCCCTTGGTTCATATTGGCCGAAACTTCTTTCTCCCTCTCTAGCATCCTCTTTTGATTTTCATACACCTCTTGAGGTGATAATGGTGCTAGAACAACCTTCTTTCCTTCATAAGTAAAGGTATACTTATTAGAAAGCTCATCATGTTGTGCCCTTCTATCATGCTGCCATGGTCTTCCTAATAGCAAATGTCCAGCTTGCATTGGCACTACATCACACAAAACCTCATCTTTATACCACCCAATGGAGAATGGTACCTTGACTTGCTTCAACACTTTTACTTCCCCAACGTCATTGAACCATTGCAACTTGTAAGGATTGGGATGTTTAAAACAAGTTAACCCCAATTTATCCACCATTGTAGTACTAGCAGCATTGGTACAACTTCCACCATCAATGATAAGTGTACAAACCTTACCATTCACCAAACACCTAGAGTGGAAAAGATTCTCCCTTTGATCCAAGCCTTCTTCCTTGACTTGAATATTCAAGGCTCTTCTAGTAACAAGCATCTCTCCATGTTCAGCATTCAAGACTTGATTCTCCCAAGCCTCTTCACCATATTCGGCCCTATCACCACATTTGGCCTCCTCTTCTTCTTCATGTTCAGATTCTGATTCAATTTCCCCTTCATGGGTAGCAATCATCACCCTCTTATTCGTACATTGAGAAGCAATGTGTCCACTTCCCAAACACTTGTAGCATTTAATTTCCCTACTTGGAGTAGGTCTAAAAGGTGTTTCCTTGGCTGTTTTTGTATCCCCATCATTCGGCTTCTTGAAATTAGGATTGTAGGAAGAATTCTTTTGGAAAGAACCCTTGTAATCCCCTTTGTAGGAACCTCCACTCGAACTTGAACCCTTGAAGTTTGAAAAAATTCCACTAGCTTTGGAGTAGCCAGTTTTTGAAATATCTTTATTCTTCAATCTTCTCTCTATCTTCATGGCCTTTTGAACTAACTCTTCCATTGTGTTGAATTCATACATCTCCAATTCATTGGCTATGTTCAAATTCAATCCCCCAAGAAATCGCGACATCTTCTTGTCTTCATCTTCATCAATATTTTCCCTAGCCATGATCATCTCCATCTCTTTGTGGTACTCTTCCACACTTCTTCCACCTTGAACTAGTCTTGCTAGTCGATTGTACAAATCCCGAATGTAGTGAGATGGTACAAATCGGCTTCTCATTAGTTCTTTCAAGGTTGACCATTCAGGAATAGGCCTCATACCTTTCCCTCTTCTATTAGCTTTCAATTGATCCCACCAAAAGGTAGCTTACCCTTTGAACTCTACGGCTGCCAAAACTGATTTCTTCTCTTCGGTGTAGTTATGGCATTCAAAAATCAGCTCAACTTTCCTCTCCCATTCTATGAACTCTTCTGCATTGTTCTTCCCTTCAAAGGAAGGAATCTTCATATTGATGGAAGTAAGGTCACCATCAGTGGTAGGTTGATTTCCACCTTCATCTTCATCTTCTACCCTTTCGGCTGCTTCTAGGGCTTCAAGATTTCCTTGCCCTTCTCTCCTAAGCACTCTTCAAGCTCGCATTATGGGATTTGGATGTGCAGCTGGCTGCCCTTGTTGCACTTGCTGAATTTGTTGCACTTGTTGCATTTGTTGTGCTTGCCGTGCTGCATTCTCTTGCAATCTAGTATCCATCATCTCCATTCAACCAAGCATTGCTGCCAAAGTCTCATTAAGCCTAGCCAAGCTTTCAGCTATAGCTCCTTCTTTGCTAGTCTCTTCTCCTTTTCCAGCCATGTTAACAAACAAACAAACAAACTCAAAGAAACAAGATTAGTAATAATCAAAATTCACTCAAGTGTTTAGAATTACCTCACTTTTCTTATCTTCCTTGATTGCACTTCAGAACCAAGCTCACCAACCAACAATTGTCAAGTCGTTCAAGAAACTAGAACCTAAATCCTATAACTAGATAGAAAACAAGACAAGTATCCGGAGGCAATGCAAGGTAATTTGTACTACACGATATAAAACCAAGTATCGACACAAGCAAATGATACTTAGCAATGTAATGGAATTAAAAGCTAGATAAAGAAATCAGAAACAATGAAGCCAATAAACAAGACAAATTTGGATATAATGAATCAAAAACAACCCACACTTGGCAAGCTGCTTTATAGACCTAATCAATTCTACCCAAAACGCTAGCTTCTAGACTCTAATTCCCACCTATAACACTCAAATAATATGAATATTAAGGCCTAATTTTTGAATTCCAAAAGCCCCTCAAAAGGTGAAATTTTTCGCCCAAAAAAATTTTATTACTTCTGACCCACCTAGATCTGATCCTTAGCACCCAAATAGCAAGAATATCAAACAATTTTTGTTGAGGTGATTTTGTACTCTTTTTTTTTTTTGCTTCCTCTCACTATCCCCTTGATTCGGGACTTAATTTACTCCCAAGAACTTTTCGAAATCTGGACTTAATTCGCAACCCCAGATTCACTCAAAATCAAATCGAAATCAAACTTGAACAAAAACTCTAGCTTTTGCTTTCTTTCAAGAACCCTAATCTTGGTTTCGAATCCAATTCAGATGCAAGGCTTAGGTTTCAAATTTCAATCAAACTCCTTTTCCTAGGTTTCGAATTACTCTTTGAACAATCTTTAGACTTTTCAAATTTTGATATATGACTCTTTTTTTTGGAAATTAAAGACTAGACTCTCTAAGAACCCTAAAACGTAGAAACTTAAAAGACCTAAATTAACAAACCCTAGAAAGACAAAGTAGATAAAAATTACCTTGTAGCAAGGCTCTGATACCAAATGATGCGAACCCTTAGCAACGATGGCAGCAAACCCAACGTATAACAATGGTAGAGAACTCCTTGAAACTTGATAATCACCTCCTAAGGAACCCAACGCCTATAAAGAGACACGAACTCACTATGATTGAAGGATTTAGTTGGTAAGAAGAAGGAAAATGCCACAACTCTTGTTGATAAGTAAACCTAATTCTTGATTCAAAGAAAGAATTAAAGAATCCACTCTAATCTCTCTCACACGAAAATTCACAAGAAGAACTTGTAGAAGAATTCAAAATTTTTTTATTAATTGTTGTGTCTGAAATTCGGCCTAATAGTGCCCTTAAATAAGGGTTACAAAATTCCTAATTGCATATGCAAAACTAAAACATTCCTAATTGCATAAGGAAAACATTCCTAATTGCATAAGGAAAAATATAAAGTATGGAAACAAAATCCTAATCCACTAAGGAAAATATAAAGTATGAAAACAAAATCCTAATCAACTAAGGAAAATATAAAGTATTGAAACAACCAAACTAATCCCTTCAACATAAGAAACGCCCCACACTATTTGGGCTGTCCATGGGCCTTAAATTACTTCCCAAGGCTTTATATGAACCCCCATGGACCTTTCTTGCACGTTGGACCTTTCTTTAGCTAGCCTTTAGCTTCCACACTAAGCATCATAATCAGCTTTGGTGTGCCTTCTTCAAGCTCTATCTCCATCTTCTTGAATGATAATTCTTGAAGCTCTTTGGAAATCTCTTCTTGAATATGCAAAGCCATACTAGCTTGATATCTCTTTGCCTTGCACCTAGTGATTGGTCCACTTGCTAGCTTTAAGGGATCCTTTCTTGCATCACTATCTCAAGCTTATTTTCACTATCTTTGCTATAGGGCATGTCATAGAGTTCAGGAATTTGCATACCTTGCTTTTCACCCTTCAATCTACTTGGGAATGGAATTGGTGGCATACAAGGATTTGGAGGTTCATGAAATTTTATTGTAGTTGACAATTCCAAATTCTCCTCCTCATTTGATTGAATTAACTACTCTATGTTTGGTTGTATCTCCTCGCCATCTTCTTCTTGATTAATTCCTGCATCAAAGGAATCACAAAAATTGTTATATATCACCTGTTCACTCCTCAAATTTGTGATTACCTCGACTTGTTCCAATTGGCTGGGAAATTCCTCCTTTTGGTGTGCTTGGAGTTGATGTGCCAGTTGCCCAACTTGAGTTTCCACCCTCTTCAATGATTCCTCCAAAGAATCAAACCTCTCATTGCTCCCTTCTTGATTTTGTGTGCTAATTTGAAGATAAGCATTCAAATCATCTTCCACTATGGATTTATCAAATTGATCTTGATTTTGTGCGCTAATTTGAATGAAGGCATTCAAACTATCTTCCAAAGTGGGTTCCTTAAGTTTATCTTTATTTTGTGTGCTAGTTTGAATGAAGGCATTCAAACTATCTTCAAATATTGGTTTCTTAAGGTGATCTTGATTTGAATATTGTTCTTGAGAGTAAGAACTTCTCCGGTAAGGTTGAAAAAAATTTTGAGGTGGAATTTGCAATTGGTTTTCCCAAGAAAAATTTGGGTGGCTTCCCCAGCTTGAATTATAAGGACTGGAATATGGGTCATTTCCACCCATTTGCTAGAAACTTTCATAGGTAAATTTTTTTTTCTTGCCTCTCTTGGTATTGTCCATAACCAAATGAACACATGTTTGCGCTATGTCCTGCAATGCCATATGCTGAACATACTTCACGAGTAGGCATAGGTGCTCTTCCTCTTGGATTTAGTATCATAAGTTGGTTCATCAATTCTGCTAATTGGCATGCCATTTCAGAATCAAAGTTGTCCACATAAACTCCCACGTACCTTGAAAACTGCATATTTACAATAGACACGTAGTAATTAAAAAATGAAACACTTAAAACAATTAAACAATTTAAATAAAAAAATCAAACAAGTACTACTTCGACAGCCTTCCCCGGTAATGGCACCAAAAACTTGTTGCGCTTGAATTAAGTACTACTACAAAGCTTCCCTCGCAAGTATACGAGGTAATTGTAGCAAAGATTATCGCCCCAAGTTTGTCTCTCAAGGAAGGTGTAGTTCGTAATAGCTTGATTGACAAGTAATTTAAAAGCAAGGTCGTTGTTTGGAATGGTGCAGGAATAATTTAAACCTAAGAGTAATGTGCGTAAGGGTTAATGTGTGTGATGGTTGTCCAAGATCAATTCAATTCTTGGCAAGGTGCCTAGGGTTATAGGTCCATTCAATCAAAGCTCAATTCTCAATTATCCATTAACATAACCTTGTAAATTAATTTATTCCTTGAGGTTAATTAGTCAATTAACATTCATGAAATAGCAATAACCAATTATTTTACATTGTCAAGTTAACAAAACCCTAGAACTTATATTTCTAATTCATTCATAGGGTGGTTGATTATATAGTTTTGATATCGGATTTCACCTCTCGGTCCGTCATCCAATATTCAAAGATTAATAGGTAGTTAATCTATCAACCTAACATTCAATCCAATACAATCAACCAACACAAGGTACATCAATGGAAATATCAAATCAAGGCATTCAATCAAATATACTACAAACTCTAGGCATGGGTATTTAGCTCAACATCATCAATTTAAAACAAACATTCAACTCAATATAAATCAAATACAAATTGTTCATTGTAATATCAATTCTATTAATACAATAACAACAACAAAAATGAATTAAAAGAGAGAATAGAAAAACCCCTTGTGAAGATGCCAAGAGTAGGATTATTAGTCTTCCTCCTAGCTCCACTTTGATGTATGATGAAGAACTCAAGCCCTCTTCAATGGATGATTCTCCTTTGCAACGTGGAATGGAGCTTTCTCAAGTCACCAGTCCTTTAATTGATTATGCCTTTGAGAGATGGAATGGAGCTTTCTCAAGTCACCAATCCTTCAATGAAGCTTCTTCAACCTTCAAGAGCTTGTTTAACCCGATTTATCCCAAAGAATATCAAAGATCTTGTTAAGAAGAATGGAAAAGATGGAGAGGATAGAAATGGAGGTTGAAGATGAAGAACCAAGGAGAGTGTCGCTCTCTCCCTAGCCCAAACCGTGTATCCAAACTAGTCTCATCTTCCTCTTTTTAATTCATTCAAAACTCAACCCATACCTTCTAACTCACACCACTCTCCTTTGTCTCCCAATATCTTCGTTGTTTAATATTTCTTTCCATCAATTAGACAAGCTTTTCTTTTCTTTAATGTTTCTTTTGACAAAAGCAAAGTCCTTGTTCCCCACTTGTCTCCCAATTCCTGCAAAAGAATTCATCATATCAAGAGTGACACGACCATGCTTGTGGCCGTGTCTTTCAATTTCTTTGGGACACAGCCAAGCTTATTGGCCGTGTCACTTACTGCCCATTTTCTTTCTTTTCTTTTCTTTGTTCTCAAAGAGTGACACAGCCAAGCTTATTGTCGTGTCATGTGACACAGCCACAAGTTTGGCCATGTCAAGTGGGTGTGTCACCTTTTGCTTCTCTAGCTTTGCTTCTTCTTTGCTTGTCTTTTGTTCTTTGGAATGAGATGGGACATGGCCAAGCTTGCTAGCCGTGTCATGTGACACGGCCAAGCTTGTTGGCCGTGTCACTTGCTGCCATTTATTTCCTTCTTTTCTTTTCTTTCTTTGGTTTCTTTGGTTTTGGTCTTTAAGTGAGACACGGCCAGTGTCTTGGCCGTGTCATGCTCTGCCATAAAAAACTCTTTGAGGGACACGGCCAAGCTTGATTTGGCTTGGCCATGTCTTGCTTGATTCATGCTATTCCTTCACTGTTTTTATCTTCCAAGGGAGTTTTTGCACTTTAACCTAAAAACAACACTTTAAACAAACTTAAAACAAAAATCAATCAAAACATTAACTAAAAACACATAAAAATCACACTAAAAACTAGTACAAAAATGATCTAAACAATTATATTAAAATCAAAGCAATGTCAAAACAAAACAAATAAATGGACACCCATCCAAAGATGGAAACATGTCCTTACATCATCCATGTCTAAACTAAATAGGACACCCACCGAAAGGTAGAAACACGTCCTTTACATTGGTCCAAAATATAAAAGCAATTTAAATTACATGATATTTAACTAATGAGGTACCCACAAAGTGGAAACATACCTCTTACAATTTTAATACTAAAAAAATAAATAATAACAATAAAGAAAACATCCATCCATGATAAATTAAATAAATCATGCATTGAAATTAAATAAATCAACCACCAAAGCATATAATAGACTACATAATCAAATCTAAAAATAAAGCAAGTAAAGATACAAGTTAGGGTTTGCTGTTTCTAATTTAAAGTTCTTTAATTAATATTTAGGGTTTTGGGATTTTAGTATTATTATTGTTATTTGTTTAGGCTACTGTAAAGGTTTAAGAAAATTGGAATGGATTAGGGTTTTATGAATTTAAGAAAGTAGTAAGGTTTTTTAGTTAATCAAATTAGGGTTTAAGGGAAACATCATAAAATTAGGGTTTTAGAATCTTAAGATATGAGGTTTATAATTCATGTTTACTGGATTGTGATTTTACTTTTATTATATTATGGCTTTAGGGTTTAGATTTGTATTTTGAATAAAGCTACTATATTTTGAATAATCATAATAATGGAAGTAAAACATAAAAATTTATAATACATAAATAAATAGTGATCCGAGCCCATACAGCGGTCCCGCTGGGCGGTTAGCAGGCAGGGGTCAAGGAGGCAGCAACCCTTGCGAGCCCCGAAGATTTTGAAAACTGGCTTTTAGGATTGTAGGTTTTGGTGTTGAAAATTAAGATTTTAGGGTTTAATATTTAGAAAATAGGATTTCGAGATTGGAAGAAACTAATATTATTTTTAAAAGAATAATGCTTACCGTGTGATTTTGGAAAGAAGAATTAATTAGGGTTAAAGCTTTTGATACTTTCAAAAATCAAGGCTACTGGATTTTTGAAATAGAGATTAGGTTAGGGTTTTAAAGTTTTGGAACCAGAAGAGTAATTTAGGGTTTTTGAAGTTTTAGATACAGAAGAAACACTTTTAGGGTTCTTAAGGTTTAGAAGAAACGTTTTAGGGTTTTAAGGTTTTGATCAATTTGTATGATGAAACAATTAATTCAATTTGAATTATGAAGCTACTGTAAAGAAATAAATAAAGAAAATAGAGATTCAAACTTTCGTTCATTGGTTTCACCAAAAATTACTTTCTGGATGAACAATAACAAAGGTAAGGCTGCAGCCCTTGATGAATTGTTGATTGCTTTCTTGTTGGTAATGTTCTTGCTAGAGTTTTCTGCCTTTTCTTTACTCCGATCCAATCCAAGTTCAAAAGTCCAATTTTCTATCAGACTAATTTTTCCCCTCTTATTCTGTGCGTTAATGTGTTATTTATAGGAAAAATTATAAGCCTCTTCTAATTGTTTAAGGAAACTAAAATTAATTAGGAAAAGAAACCAAAACCAAATAGAATTTGATTTCGGAAAAACTACGTTGAAAAATTGCGCTAGCTAAAAAATTGCTAGCGAAACTGTGAGAGTTGGCGAAATTGGCTGAGCGGCCAGCCAATTCGCTGCAGGAATTCCTGCGAGCGAATTGGCCTTGGCCAATTCCACTTTCGGTGATGAATTTTTCATCTCCGATTTTTTTGTCGTCGATTTTTATTATTATTTATTTATTATTATTATTATTATTATTTGTTTTTATTATTATTTTCTTTATTAACTTCATTTTTATTTTTATTAAAAATTATAAATAATAAATACTAAAATAAATATTATTTAATTAAAATATAACAAAAATTATTTTGGACTATATAAAAAATAACGTACCAGACTGGGTCAAAAATTAAGGGTCTACAAGTAGCAATGATACACTCAGTGACATGGGTGTGTCACTGGATGTTGCAAAACTATAACTACACAGAAGCTGCGATATGCTTAGTGATATGGGCGTGTCACTGCTTGTGTCACCCACACTAAAAACAGAACATATGACACGCCCAAAGACATGGCCCTATTAATGGGCGTGTCAGGCCAAAAACCTGAAATCGATATCAACAACACTACATCCAACAAACATCATTCTTTCACCCTATTACACTCCAAACAAACTTAACCAAAACCATCAATAAACCATAATAAACTTGCATAACATCAAAACAACTCAATTACAAACATCACAACACAATCACAACCATGTTTTACAAATCAATGCATACACAATCCACAACTCTTGTTTTCTTCATCAAACTTAACAATTTCTTCAATCCAACTACAAAAATCAAAGTTAATTAGACCAAACAACCTCAAACACACCAAAATCAAACATACACACAACTACACCAACCATCCACCAAACTCAAATGCACAAACTCCTAAAGAACACAAAGAAACAAGTTGGAAACTTACCAAAAGTGAAGAAAATCATTAGAACTCCAACTTGATCACATGAAATTCTTCAATCTTGAGTTAGGAATCAACAAAACCTCTCTTTCCCTTGGTTGATAATGGTGACGGGCTAACCCAAAGGAAGAAAGAAGAAGATGATAGAAAAGTCAACCCAAACTCTACTCTTAACCACTTAATTCTCCACTTAATCTCCACTAAGCAATTAATTATATTATAATAATAAATATCATTTTCCATTTATATTTAATTTCTATTTCAATTAATCCAAATATAATTAAATATCTCATTTGACCAAATCAACCTATTGATTTGTGTATGTTGTATATATCTTCATATATACAACATATACACACTTTCCTTTCTTATCTTTCGACTTAATCATATATATACATTTAAATCATTAAATTCTATTTCAACAATTTGTATTCTAAAATTTTAGGGTATAGTTTGGGATATTACATTTCATAAGTTTATGATGTGTTTTATTGGGTAATGGCACATTTGAACTTAAATGCTTTAGAGGTTTGGTGCATTTCAAGTTACAATAGTTAGCAAGTTTAGGGTTTTAACTTCAAGCACTTAAGTGTTTTGTTTCCATCATTTTAGCACTTTTAAAATACTTTGTTCACTTCATTTGCATAGCATTTAATTAGAGTTCTAGACTTGCATTGAATATAATTTATTACTCTTATGTGCACATATAAACTCACTTGGTCAAGGGTGGCTAAAGATTTTTCTAGAAGTAGTGAAGCAGCTCTAGCATCATTGAGGGCCGAGTCGTCACGTCTACATTTACTGCATGAATATATGTATATAATTATATATTATTTATATTGATTAAGCATTAAAAATATGATTATATATGTTCCATTATATTTGATGATGCATATTTCTCGCAGATGTTGAATGGATTTAGGATGACATAGGATCATATTGATTTGAGATATATGAATTTTTGTTATGATATAAGATTTAAGATATGATAATGAGTTAGAACCTATGAACAATTGCTACGAACTTGCTCATCGCTTAGTATTGTTGCTATTTAATAAATTGGCACTGCTTAGAACTTATGAATGATTGATACTGACTTGCTCATCGCTTAGTATTATTACTATTTAATAAGTTGGTGCTACTCAGGAGATAGCCAAGACAGCGGAACTCTATATATTGAATCCTAAGAAAAACATTTGGATAAGAGAGCCGGGCTAAGGAAATTGGCTCCCTTAATTGATATTTATTGTTGTTCATGTAAACTAATTTTCATTATTGCATTTATATATGTCAGCTACAATACATGAGAATTCTTGTTATTAGTTTGATTATAGGATACCTTGTAGATTTATTGACTTAGTATCATTTATTGAGCTGAGATACTCGCTTATATCTCCTTATTTATTTATTTTTGTTGAGTTTGCATGTTCAACATGAAAAATAATTAATTTTAGTTAACTTTTTGACTTTTCACTCTTCAGTAGGAAACTTTCTTTTGTTATTTAGTTATTTTTATAGTATTTTGTATCATAAATTTTAGAATTGTGCATCACTATTCTCATTGTCTATCATTTTATATAGTACGATCAATTATATGGTTAATATGATGCTCTGCCATGTGGAAACGTGGTGATAATGATGTTTTGTACAAGTTATTTTTTACAGAGGAATCCACAATTCTTGATTTGCGACAATTACAACTATCAAATTGTAGTTATATTTTTAGTGGAGAGTTAGATTTATTTGTGCTCAAAATCGCATGTTCACGAAGTTCGAGTTGAGACATAATGAATATCAATTCAATTAACGTAAGGACAATAAATGATAGTGATAAATTAATATATGTGTGTCCATTTTTAACAGGGTTGGTGTTACTGAATGGAATTCATCTTTAACCAAATTTTTAGAACATTAAATTTATCAATTGGTCCAACTTATTTTTAATTTTAATCGATTTAATTAATTAATAAAATCAAATTGATTAATTTGATTAATTAATTAAATTGATTAATTTTTTTATTATTCTATTAACGGTTTACCGATCGAACTGAATGTATTAATTATTAACCAAATTGAAAACTCAATTATTCTAAATTTTTTAACTGAATCGACCGAATTAATCTATGATCGGTTAACTAAATCAAATTTTTAGTCGGTTAATAAAAAATTATATCGATTAACCAAATTTTGACCACTCCCTAATTTTTAAATAAAAATATTTTTAATCCAACTAGAATTTATGTTAAGATGATTTTGTTATCCTTATATTAAAAAGTATATATTTGTTGAACAATATATATACCCAAAATCTTATGATTAATTGGTGAGTTTATTTATGAAAATTATTGAGGTATTTAATTAACAATTGACATTTGAATGATTAATTTCTTACAAAATACTCATAAATTTAATTGTAGGAAAATAAATATGCATAAATTACAAAATTAGTTTTTTGTTTATTTTTGAAAAGATTACATCATTTATGTTCTTTTTAACTTTTCTTTTCATTTACCGCTATAAGATTTTTTCATTTATAACTTAATTTTTTCAATTTTACTTATTTTTTAAGTTTTATTTTCAAAAGTACTGCATTGTTTTAAAACAATAATACTTTTATTTTTATTTTTGTGTTTTCTTATTTTGCAATATAACTTAAATGTCTCTTCAACTTTTTTTTTTCTCTCCTTATTTTTTTAGCAAGCATCCTTTTGTTGCCGAGATTTTTCTAGGGTTTTGTCTGACTTATCTCTCATCTCTTTTCATTTGCCTGTAACAGTTGTATAATTTATCAAGGCTAGTAACACACTTTTTTATATTTTTTCAGAGATCTATTTTGATTTATAATTAATTTTAAAATTTTCATTCATTTAAAATTAATTTTACAAAGGCAGTATTCGGTACTAAATATTGTTTCAGATTTTATATACATATAAAAAACATATATAAGATATAATGAACATATGTAAAATTAGTGCGTTCATTATATAAAATTAGTTGTATTATTGCACTATCTTAGGATAGTTTAAAAAGCATATATAGTGTATTAATATTATTTCAGATTCTGAATACATATACAAAATGAGCATAAGATTTTATAAAAATATGAAAAACATATACATCACATATATAAAATTAGTTTTATTAGTCTTAGGATAGTTTATATACTTATGCACTAGATATAAACAACATATAACTAACATATACAATATATCAATATTTTTTGAAATTTTATATACGTACATATATATACACACATGCACATACATACATACATACATATACACACATACACATACATACATACATATATATATATATATATTAGGATAGTTTATATAAGTGTGCGCTGGATATATAAATAATATATAACTAACATATATAATATATTAATTTATCAATATTGTTTCATATAAAATATACATATACATATATATAATGAACATTGGAATATGAATTTTTGTTGCAGATAGCGCCAGAAAAGAGCAAAGGGTAATTTTTGTTGCTTAGTCAAATTTGTTAAAATTCTGTATTTTTGTAATTATTCGCATTTGTGAAATTTTTTTCAAGAGCCCAATTATGTGAAAAGTTTTTCTTTTAAATTACATCTGGATATTTTCCTTATTTTTTAAATTAATAACAGGACCAGCAAGCTGCAGATATTAGTCTTCCTCATAATACAAATTAAGACCAATTAAATATTCACAATAATATATTGAACGAAAATTATGATTATAAATTCTGTATGTATAATTTTTTAAAAAAAAATAGGATAATATTGAATGCATCCAATATTCTCTTTAAATGATGCACCGATTAAGTTGGCACAATAATAAAATTCTTTTAGAGCAAGTTAATTAAAAAACGAATTTGGCATAAATATGATTGGAAGAACTGAATAATCTCGTTAGACTATGCCGATTCAACACATTGTATAATTTTCATTTTTTTTTTCTTTGTTTTTAAGAAAAACTAAAATTAATTACTAGCATTATTAATTAACAAGCAAAAGCCATAATGTGCAATACTAATAACGGATACTCATGCATGGATATTATCATATGAAGCAAAATAAAAATAAAAAATACAATAAAATCAAAAGTGAAGAGACAAGTCATGTCTTGCAGGGGCAAGATCATGTTGTTGGTTCCCAGAAGAAGCAGCAATTCATGAAAGATGGAGATGATTACTAAACCTATTGTTATTAACAGCAACAATATTACTATTTGCCCAGGATGCACACTGATCAAGTAGTCCACCAAATGGAGTAGGCATCCTATTCATTCTCATATTACTGTCTGCTAAAGGTGCTATAGCAGCCCAATAATTGTCATGGACAGGCTTTGACCATCCTTCATACCCATAGTCAGTTCCTGCAGTTCCATGATGAAATGGGTTTTGATGATAAGAATATAATGGTGATTTATGAAACGTATTACCTATAAGTGTTGTAAAACCAGCTGTAGCACCATGACTAGTATATGGAAATCCGGCCATGGCAACTGCGGAAAGGAATGGGTAGAAAGGAGCACAATGATTGGAATCTATGCATAACCCGTAAGGGATTAAATCTAATCCTTTTTCTTTTTTCTGCAATGTTCGTTCTCGTCTATGGGCATTTTGGTGTCCACCTAAAGCCTGAGAGTTGGTGAACTTCTTGTTGCAAAACTTGCAAACGAAGTCTCGTTTCCTTTTTGTAGCCTTCTCGTTGTTATAGACATTGTTGGCAGTATTCCCTTCACTTGCAAATTTAAAAATCTTTTGAGAGTCACTATTATCAAAATGACCCAACAAATTAAGCTCTACCTTATTGGATTCACCGCCTATCTCATTACTTGATGAAAGCCTAAGGTCAAGCAATGGAAATGCTTCTTTATGTTTTTTGGCAGATTCATGTTGAAACTTCCTTTTCATTTTTCTGTTCTTCAAAACCCAATTAACTGATTGAAATAATTGAGGGATATGAGAGAAAGAGAGAGATGAGAGATTAATATATAGAAAAATAGCAATGAATATTGAATCTTCCAGAAATAGAAGAAAATCTTAATTGAAATTATTGCATCCTCATTCAAATGGCAAGCTACTAAACTAAAAAGCTAAGCTTCATGAGGTTTGCGAGTGAGCCTAAGAGGACTAATTATTCAACAACAGTTCTTGAAATTTTTAAACTTACAACTCAGGTTTCCTTTTATCTATTAAAATGATGAGGATTTTACATTCAGCGTCCAAATAAATATATACTTTCGGACGCGTCATCTACTTTTTAGACGTGTCATCTTGTCAAACTTACCCTCCAAATCAGTCTACTTCTTTGCAGTATAGAATATAAGGAAAGTTCGAAAACAATATAATTTGGTTTGGCTAAATTGGAGTATGTGAAATTGTTTTTGTAGTGGGACCTATTTCTAATTAAAATATACTTTTAAAATTTAGTGTGAAATAAAAATTTTAGTTCTTCTTGGTTTGGGTTGGAAGTTTTTAATTTGGGATATTTACAAAACAAACTTAAAAATAAATTCACTTTTCAATTATTCTGTGATTAGATAAATTTTAAATTTTACGGTAACCATGTTTTATAATAACAAAAATACGGTATTCAACGATCAGCAACTGCAACCACCTCTGATAGATGATGACAAAAATCTCTTTGTTAGATTTGTTGCTCTTAAAGCTTCCTCTTCCTCTTCTAATATTACTATAGACTCTTAAATTTGGACCGGTTTAAATTTAAAAAGTTTATCTTGATCTAATATAAATTTAAAGTTCATAAACCTAATTTTAAATATTAGAATTCAATTGGTCTAATTTTATAATAAAATTGCAAAAAAGCTAGTGCTGAAAAATTAATTATTTTGGATCTATTTGAGTCTAGTTGGTTCATTTGGACCTCCCAAATCGAAATGCGGCTAGCCATATCGATTTGGGCATGCCAAATCGATATGGGCATTGCCTCATATCGATTTGGCATAGCCTTATATTTATTTTGATGGCCAAATCGATATCATATCAATTTGGTCAGCCCAAATCGATATGAGAAAGGCCTCATGTCGATTTTTGGCCCTTAATTTGACTAATTCGAGTCCTAAAAGTATTTTGACCGGATGATTTTATTTCCTAATCAGGCAGTAAGCCATTTACAACTCGGATGAAGCAATTTTAGGATTAACGGAGAAGTACTTGCTTTTGTCTATAAATATGGGATTAAAGACAGAGCAAAAAAAAAAGAAAAGAAAAGGGGGGAACAGTAAGAATTAAAATGATTAGAAACCCTAGCAATATTAAGAATTAAAGGTGCAGGCATTAAACAATAAAACCCTAGTAACAACATTGAGCAATATTGACTTAGAGTTAGCAGTCAGTAACAAACAAAACATATTACGAAACCATAAACACCACACCATAAAGGCAGTAGCACACTGTCTTTGTCGTGCTCAGCTAGAGTTTCAAATCATTGCAAGATCAACGTTTAATCGTGGTGGAGCCAACAAACGACGGTTTATTCTAAATTTAACTCATTTGAATTAAGTGTAAGATGCTATGATGATCGTTTTAAATATTGAATGCATTTATCCTTTGCTTAAAGATAAGTTCGATATGATATAATCATCAATCTTTTGTTTATATTAGTTTTGTTTTATAATCAGTGACTATTCGACTTATAATTCACAATAAATTATTTGCTTCGTCCAGTAGCTATCCACAAGAGCATATATTTATCATAAATTAATATCCTAATAGCCAGAGTTCATTAATGTAATCTCAGTAGCTTATTTAATCAAAAGTTTTAACACCACAGTAGCTAAGTAACTGTATTTTTTTGAAACCCTAAAACCCTAATCCTATTTTTCTAAAACCTTAAAACATTAATCATATTTTCTTAAAAACCTTAATTCATCATTTAAAAACTATAGTTTGTACATCCATTGTTTAATATGATATTTGAATGTAGGATTGATTATTAATGCATGTTTATATCTTGATGGATGGTTTAATTTTATGATGAATGGTTGAAAGTCATTTATTGGTTTATTTTAGTTTCAAGAATTGTAAGAGGTATGTTTCCACTTTGTGGGTATCTCATTAGCCAAGTTTCATGTAATTTTAAATTATTTCAAGTTTTGGATTAATGTAAAAGAATACGTTTCCATCTTTTGGTGGGTATCCTATTTATTTGACATTGGACATGATTGTAAGGGCATGTTTTCATCTTATATGGATACCCATTTATTATTTTGTTATGAACTTATATTGATTTTAATACAATGATGTTTTATTTTAATATTTGCATGTACAATTAATGTAATACCCCGATTTTTGATGTACTTTGGAATAGTAGTTGTGAGAGGATATGTGGGTGAAATATGTAAAGAAGATAGTATAAGAGATAGATATATATGAAGGATAATATGTATATATTGTATTTGAAAAATATGGGAATATAAATACAATATGTAAGACATATACATATAGCAACATATATACCACATATATATGATGTATATGTATTGGGGTAGGAAAAGTAAAGTGTAAATAAATAATTAATAATAATAATGATAATAATGACAAGAGAAAAAGAAGAAAGAAGTCAAAGGGAAGGAAAAATATTGTGGTGGAGAATTTTTAGGGGTATTTAATTATATTATTATATATATATATATATAAGATAAATTTGACAAAGGAAGAAAAGATCTTTTTTCTTTCTTTCTTATTCTTCTTCTTCCTGTAGTATGTGGGAGAGAGAGAGAGAGAGAGAGAGAGAGAGAGAGAGAAAGGTGTGATTTTGTTGGCATACACATCAAATTCATAAGGGCTTTAAGAGAATTGAAGGTGGATATTGAAGATTTGGCAAAGAATTCAAGTAAGTATTCTTTTCCTTGTGTTAATTTCTATAGATTGAGTTTATATTCGATATGGTTAGTGTGTGAAAATGATGATAATGAAAGATTAAAGTATATTTATGTGTTGAATTGGTATTTAGATGATGATAATATGGTTATTTATGAGGATGATGATGAGTTGTTGAAATTGTTTAGTAAGGGTTTAGTATAAATGAGTTGGGAAAATTGAGTAATTGATAAATGGATGATGTATATAATGATTATTATTATGATATGTTGAAGTTATATAAGTGTTAAATTGATAGGTATTTTATGAATATAAACCAAGATGTTGATTAAGGGTGTTGTAGTATGGATTTTGGAGTGATTGTGTTTACATGGATGAGAGTTCGAAATGTATAATCTTTGCCTGACACGGCCATGTCGTTGGGCGGTCAACGGTACTGAGTTTAACGTTTGTGACACGACCATTAACACGGCCATGTCATTGGATGTGTCATAGCTACTGAGAGATAAAGTAATTGACATGGCCATGAACACGCCCGTGTTGTTGGGCGTGTCAATGTTTCTGTGAGGCAGAATGAGTGACACGTCTAGGGACACACCCGTGTTACTGAGCATGTCAAAGCTTCTGTGTTGTTGGTTTAAGGCACGATCAGGGACACACTCGTGTTGTTGAGCGTGTCATGTGTAGAGTTTGCCCTAGTTGGTTCTTATCTATATTATCTCATGTGTATCTCTGAGTGAGTGTGTATGATCACTTTTTGATTAGGTTTTGAAGCGATTGGGTTGCCCTAATCCAAGTGTTGGAGGATTCTTGGAAGAGGAGTTTAGATGGGTGTGAGTTTCTCTTGAGGTAAGTACAAACCCTATATGATTGTATGTATTTGCATGACTATGGGACTTAACACATTTGATTGGAAAATGTGTTAAGTTATTTATTATATTGTTGATGTGTGAGAAATGTGCTATGATGTGTATTATGTGTACTATGTGGAATGTATGTTGAAGATTCTAAATATATGAATAATGTAATTTGCTATGTATATCTCAATGATGAAATATGAAACTATTATAAATGGATGTAAAGGTAAAATGTGAAAGATATGATGATTATTCAAATTATATGTACAATGCAATTGGTTGTGTATACCCTAATGATGAGATGTGAAGCCATTGTTGTTGGCTATAATGATGCAAATGAAATAATTGGGGCATGTTTGCCTAGATGATTATGAGAAAATGAGAATGGAATTGATAATGAAATAATAAAAGAATTGTGTGCCTAATGTGTTTTTCAATTTTCAGAGTTTTGTTGTTGGTGGGATGCCTAATAGTAACAATCCCTTGAAGCTGGGTTGGGCTTGATCCTTAAAGCCAAGTTGGGTTGAAGTTTAGCATGTTTAACTCCCCTTGAAGCTTGGTTGGGTCTAATCCTTGAAGCCTAGTTGGGATGTTAAAAACCCTTGAAGCTGGGTTGGGTTTGGTCCTTGAAGCCAAGTTGGGTTGATGCTTAGCATGCTTTGATCCCCTTGAAGCTTGGTTGGGCCTAATCCTTGAAGCCTAGTTGGGATGATAAATGTGATAATTGAACCAAAACATTAACTTTGAAAGTTGAATGACATATTAGTTTCTTTTGGGCCCATGCCTGTCTTTGCTTAAAGGTGAATTACGAACGATGAATTAATTGAATAATATAATGACATGTAATGTTATGAAGTATTATATGATTACAATACATAAGTAAAAGGTTATAAAGAAATGTGGCCTGAGAAGCTATGCTGAATGATGAGATTATGAAAGTACAATATAACGTGTAATATGTATATGGATGTGGACATTGTGAGTATTATTTTATGAATGTTCTAATAAGTCATGAATTGTGGTTTGTGTTAATGATATATGTGTATATGTATATAATTATGAGATTAGTGGAAATATATGAAAAGTGTAATTGAAAATGGAAAACATGATAAGAAAATAATGATACACGAAGTTAATATATGAGTATGATTTTCTATAATGTATGTTTATAATATTTATTTGTACTACTAAGCTTTCGAGCTTAGTGCGATTGTGTAAATCGCGCAGGTGAATAGATGATCGATCCGGGAGTCAAAACGTTATGCCACGAGAAGGGTAAGAGTATTTCGAGACCAACTAAAAGGTGGTGCATACATGTGCAACTTAAATATGTTGTATTTTGATAAATATGTATATATATACCTAAATGAATTTTGGAAGAAAAAAAAGTTAATTTATATATATGTAATATCATCAAAAGTATAATGATTTTGTAAATTTTCTTTGAATCAAATGTATTATTGTTGGGAACTAAGGTAAAGGTTTTAAACTGTAATGAAAAGTGACATCCTTATACTTTATATACGTGCTGTATGTATACAAGGTATATGTATAGTACTTATATTGAGTATAGGGGTGTTACAATTAATGACTAGAAATTTAATAATATTTAGACCTGAAAAGGATGCCGATTCTAATGAATCAAATACTATGGGGGTGCTGGGTCATTCTCAACTTCCCAATGCATGACCAACTTTCCGAACTCACTAGAGGGTTGGGGATTCCATAGGAATTGAGTCATCTACCCCTTTCTTTTTTTTTGGCCCGTTCGGGTGGCAACTCCATTTTTATCTGGGTTTAGAACCGTGTTCTCTAAGGCCCTGAGCCTAACAGTGCCAAAGTCGCAAGAACTATTCCACATGGGAGTGGGGGCAAAAATCCCTGCTCACAGTGGTGACTCCACTGGGGATAAGAGAAGTTGATTTTGTTGGTCTTTATATTATTTTATTCTATCTTATTATGATATTGTCTATTGCATCATATAGATTGCATTGTGTACATGAGTTAGGATGCCCATGTAACTCATGTTGTGTTATGTGAGTGATACCATACTTTCACTCAAGGTATAAAGATCGAGCATGGCATAACCACTCATAGCATTGTACCTTTTAGTATATACTTGCTATGGGAGCCTAAAACCTTTCAACCCAAAGACTTAAAGCTCATGTAATTGACCTAGTTATTTTCCTTAGGTTTTTACCCCAAATGCTTATTGTTTAACTATGATTAATTCATCTTGGTTTGAACCATGGCTTATTTGGTATGTTCTTTTTCTAATATGACCTACCTATGTTGTATGCTCAAAATAGTTCTATTCTTTTAATTTAAAAGACCAAAAATATTTTTAATCTTTTTCAAGAAGATCTTTGCATATGAAAACCTTTCAAGATGGGTCAAAAATCTTTTTTCATTTTATGGCCCAAACTTAAAAGCCTAAAGGCTTTCAAAAAAAAATCTTTTCACTTCATCTAAAATCACAACCTTTTCTTAAAAAGAGCTTACAAATATTTAGGTCAATTATGAAATGCCAAAAATCAATTGTGGGCCTAATTTATACCAAGAATCATTAGTCATGGGCTTGTTTTTGGCATAGATCATTAGTTATTTTTATAAATGGAAATCTATTTATGATAAACCTATTAATTTTGTTTTAATCCAATATAGCATAAAAGCTATTTTCAGTTGATTCAATGGATTGAAGCCTAATTAATGAAAATTATCGTGGACTGACTTCTATGTTTAAAAATATAACTATTGGTTAAAATCATCCGAGAGAAATTTTTGAAAACAGAACATCCCATGTTGATATTTTGTTGGCCATATACCTAAGAAAAGAGAATCACCATTCATGTGTGGAAGTTATTAGGTTGAAAGGAACATCCTAATTATCTTTGTTTCCTTGTTACTTGTGCATACATGCATACATACATTGCATTACATATCATTGATCATTTCTGGCTCACAGACCTGTAGTACAGCAGTTTGAGAGTGCACGATAATCCAACGTATGCAAGTGATGTAGACTCTAGTAGCAACTCAATTAGCTTCTCACCAAGTGCAATAGAGCCCGAGCATATTCAAAGGATGGTGGACGACGCCTTCAATACCAAGACGGAAGAATTGAAGGAGGCCCTGGCTGAGACTATGAAGAGCCAACTAGCTGCACTTTTGGGAAACACTGTTGAGGTATCTGCCAACACTAAGAAGCTGAAGGATAAAAGAAAGACTAAGGTTGGCAAAGTAGCCTTCGATGATGATAAAGTAGTTGTTGATGATGATGATGACTAGGCTCCATACTTCCACTTCAAGATAAGAAGAAAGAGCTGAAGGTTATGGAAAGATCAGCCGTGGAAAAGACTGAAACTTCAAATATTGAGAAGCTGATGGCAGATTTGGAAAAGAAGTTTGAAAAGAAGCTGAAAATTGAAGAGATGTCAGAGTGGACAAATTGTTTTAACAAGATGAAGAAGTCCCATACAAATTCAAGATGACTTCCTTTGCCAAGTTCGATGGAACTGGGAATCATCATCTCCATGTAAAGCAATACATCACTGCTATGGAGTTTGCCCGAGCTAATAAGGCTCAAACTCTAAGGCACTTCATGCTTTCATTAGACCTAGATGTCCGAAATTTGTTTAACACCTTAGAAGATGATACTCAAAAGAGCTGGGATTTAATATACAAAGCCTTCATCCAACAATATGGGTATAATGCTGAGTTGAAAGTTACTTTGATGGAATTTGAGTCCATTAGGCAAAGACCAAATGAAAACTTTTTTTATTACGTGAAAAGGTGGAGAAATAAAGCTGCATTGCTCAAGAAAAGGCCCAATGAATTAGATTAGATTAGGATGATTGTGAGAGGGGTGCTACCTAATCTTTGTGAAAGGATGTCTTATACCCATATTAGAGTTTTTAAGGATCTGCTTCAAGCTGGTTTGCAAATAGAAAAATGGGAAAGAGAGAAGAACCATTTTTCTATAAGAAGAAACGAGAAAGGGAACTTCCAGTCCGGTAATCAGAGCACACAAAAAGCAGTCGATGTTAACACAACTGGTCAAAGAGAAAGGAGACAATTTTTGGAGTTGGAAAATCCATTGTCTTGGGTTCTCAATAAATTACAAAAGAAGGGACCGTTATAGCCATTAACTCCTCCACCATTGTCGAATCCTCTACCATCCAATTTTGATGCAAAGGCTTTCTGTCAGTTCCATCAAATGCAAGGGCTTGATATAGACAAATGTATGCGGTTCAATAGAGTGCCACCACTAGCAACCTTCATGGTAGGAGGAGGATTGGAGGAAGATTCCGTCTTATCCTCCTTTTAAGATAGGAGTATTGAAGATGTAAAGTAAGGAGAAATTTTATTCAACAAGCCTCTCTTAGCTTGAATTGTTGCTCATTTTATTTTGCTTTCTTTAGTACTTAATTGGAACAATTATGTTTTTGAAATTAAAATGGTTTAAATAAATTACTTTTGTTGCATTTATAATTTTTTTTTGACATTTTGGTGCTCAACTAATGATGAATTTAGCTTGATATTTATAAAAATTAATATATCTATGCATCATAGTTCGAATGACTTAACTAGGTGAGGGAATCGTTCTATACAATGGAACTATGTATACTTACTTAGAGAGGGCTCCTGCATAATTATGAGTGTCTAGGTCCTAGTCAATCTTATAACATGCTTTGACAAACTTTTGAGGCAAAATTCAACTCTGTTTATTTAAGAGAGAGATGATCTAGGCATTGTTTGATGAGCCAACAACTAGTATCAACCCTATTGACATCAATCCCTAGTTGTCCCTTTGATCCTTCATAAGATTTTAACTTGCTTTTCATTGGCTTGTAAACCCAATAACCTACCTTGAGCTGTTGGGAGACTCATGACAAGTTTGATAATCATTGAGTTACTAAAGAGAATAAAGATCAAAGAAAAAGATGTAGAGCCAAGACTATAGGGATAGTTGAAGGACACCTGAATTAAATCTAATATTACAGACTTATTGAGATAAAGTTAGGACTGAAGCATATTTATGCCACTCTACTCAGCCATTATCAGAAACATAAGTTGGTACAAACAAGACAACTCTTTTAGAGCTAGAAACTAAAAAAAGGAAAAAGAGAAAAGAAAATAAAACCTAAAAGGCAGTTCAAGAAACCAACCAAGTTCTCTTTTACCTAAACCAACAAAAGACTTCCACTTAGTTCACAAAGATAGTTTGACTTGAATTGGTCCAACCCAACCAGAGACTCGACAAAAATTAGAGAGGTAGGAGAAAAACCATCTATTTCAAAAAAGTCCTACACTTGACAGCCCTATAGAGGAAAAGGAAAAAATGATGAAATGTTAAAAGAAGAAAGAGAGAGAGAGAGAGAGAAGAATAGAAAATAATAAGGGTCTCAAGCTTTTTATGTAATATCCCAAAGTATACCCTAAAAGTTTTGGAATTTTTGTTGTATTTGGATTTAATGTATATATTTAATGGAAAGAGAAAAGAAGATAAGTTAATTAAAAGGAAATATTATAAGAGATAGATGTATATGAAGGATGATATGTATATATGGTATTTAAAATATGGGAAATATAAATACAATATATAAGAGATATACATATAGCAACATATATATCACATATACATGATGTATATATTGGTGTAGGAAAAGTAAGTGTATATAATAATAATAATAATAATAATAATAATAATAATAATAATAATAATAATAATAATGACAAGAGAAAAAGAAGAAAAGAAAGTCAAAGGGAAGAATAAAAATTGTGGTGGAGGATTTTTGGGATATTTTATTATATTATATATATATATATAAGATAAGTTTGAATAAAGAAAGAAGATTTTCTTTCTTCTTCTTCTTCTTCTTGTTCTTGAACGTGGAAAGAGAGAGAGAGAGAGAGAGAGAGAGAGAGAGAGAGAGAGAGAGAGAGAGATGTGATTTTATTTACATACACATCAAATTCTTAAGGGCTTTAAGAGAATTGAAGGTGGATATTGAAGATTTGGCAAAATATTAAAGTAAGTAT
This sequence comes from Garcia nutans, assembly GCA_947685225.1. Lineage (NCBI taxonomy): Eukaryota > Viridiplantae > Streptophyta > Magnoliopsida > Malpighiales > Euphorbiaceae > Garcia > Garcia nutans. The sequence goes on along the minus strand of CANTUV010000024.1, from coordinate 3,164,119 downwards.
TCATTTCCTTGTATTGAGTTCTATTGATTGAGCTTATATTTGATATGGTTAGTGTGTGAATATGATGATAATGAAAGATTGAAGTATATAGATATGTTGAATTGGTATTTAGATGATGATAAAATGTTTATTTGTGAGGTTGATAATGGATTGTTGAAATTTTTTAGTAAAGGTTTAATAAATGAGTTGGGGAATTGAATAATTGATATATGGATGATGTATATAATGATTATTATTATGATATGTTGAAGTTATATAAGTGTTAGATTAATTGGTAATTGATGTATGTTATGAGTTTGATCAATTATTATCTTGGATTTTCTATATGTTTGTGTTTATTAAAGTTAAAAAACACAAAATACATGAATTTGGTCTGAAACAGAGGCAAAATGGATGCCACGGTCATGGCAAATGAGTGCCATGGTCATGGCAAGTGAGGGACACGACCATGACCGTGGGGGTTTAAAGAAAAGTGGGCATATTCAGTTGCTAACCCACGACCGTGGGGTTGTGAGGCCACGACCGTGGGGACTTAGATAATGGTTTTGGTTTGTAAATTGTGATCTACGGGTCTAGTATGAGACTAATAGGTGAATAAGTGTATTGGAATTCATGTGTATTTGTAAGTAAGTGTGTATTCTTCCTTTTGGATTAGGTTGTGAAGAGGTTGAGTTGCCTTAACCTAGATGTGAAGAATTCTTGGAAGAGGAAGTGTATAGATTGATGTGAGTTGCTCTTGAGGTAAGTACAAACCCTACATTATTGTATACATTTACATGACATTGGGACTTAACACATGTGGTTGTAAATGTGTTAAGTAAGCTATTACATTGTTGATACATTTGATTAATGCTATCATTTGCATAATGTGAGAGATATGATGATCATTCAAAATGTATGTTCAATGCATTTGGTTATGAATATTTTAATGATGAATTGCTTTAATGTGAATTGAAATATGATGAGATGTGAAGCCATTGTTGTTGGCTATGATAGTGCAAATGAAATAATTAGGGCATGGTTGCCTATTTGATTATGGAATATGAAATGAGAAATGAATTGAGAAAGAGATTGATAAAGAGATAAATGAAATAATTGTGTGCTTAATATGTTATTCAATGTTCAGAGTTCTGGGTTTGGCGGCATGCCTATGAATCACTGGATGGGTGAAAAGACCGGGTCGTAAGCCGAATCCAGCTGAAAAATGTGAAATATGATGTTTTTGGGGTGAAAAGACTGGGTCGTAAGCCTCAAAAACAGTAATAGTCTAGCCGGGTTAAGGACCAAGATACTGGGGCCCTAGGGTCTAGCCAGGTTAAGGTCCAAGAGACTGGGTCTGTTACACTATCCATGGATAGAGATATATATGTATCGCCTACGGGCTTGATGATTGTGATTATGGACCAAAGCAGTAACTCTGAACTTTGAATAGCATATTAGATTCTTTTTGGGCCCATGCTTGTCTTTGCTTTAATGTTAATTATGGAATAAGATATAATGTTATGAGATACATGATGATAATTATGGAATGAGATGAATACAATATATAAGCAAAACATTGAAAATGAATGTGGCTTGAGAAACTATGCTGAATGATGAGATTATGAAAATATAATATGATGTGTAATATGTATATGGATGTGGAAATTGTGAGTATTATTTCATGAATGTTCTGATCAGTCATTGAATTGTGGTTTGTTGAAATGATATATGTGTATGTGTATATAAATTATGAGATTAGTAGAAACATATAAAATGTGTAATTGAAATGGGAAAACATGATAAGAAAATAATGATACATGAAGTTAATATATGAGTATGATTTTCTGTAATGTATGTTTATAATATTTATTTGTACTACTAAGCTTTCGAGCTTAGCGCGGTTGTGTAAATCGTGCAGGTGAGTAGGGGTTGATCTGAAGTCAAATCGTTATGCCACGAGAAGGGTAAGAGTATTTCGAGACCAACTAGAAGGTGGTGCATACATGTACTATTTAATTATGTTGTATTTTGATAAAAATGTATTCATATGTATAAATGAATTTTGGTAAAAACAAGATCATTATATATATGTAATATCATCAAAAGTATAATGAGTTTGTAAATGTTCTTTAAATAAAATGTATTATGGTTTGGAACTAGAGTGAAGGTTTTTAATCTGAAATGAAAAGTGACATTCTTATACTTTATATACGTACTGCATGTATACAAGGTATATGTATAGTACTTATATAGAGTATGGAAGTGTGACAATTATTTTGGTATCAGAGCTTAGGTTCGAGATTCTCGGCCTAAGTAGAAATGAAAAGAAGAAAATTAAAAAAAAATGAAAATGAAATTTGTGATACATGCATATGCATTAACACCTAGGTTGGTCTCGGATGTGGCATTATGTGATTTGTAGTATATCTGAATTATATGAGATGGATGATAGTGTGTGAATGAGGTTTTACATGAAAGTAAAGCTAGAGAAAGAAATAATATGGAAAAATTTATATAAGTTTAATTGATAAAATAAGGAATTGAAGTTTACTTAAGTAAAGTAAATTTTGAAATTTATGATTATGGAAGTATGCTTGTGAAAAAGGTCATAATGAAATGAATAGGAGAATAATGTTGGAAATGAGTAAAAAAAATCAAGATTTAAGTAATTACTCATTTCTCTAAAGTTTGGATCTCTTTCTAATAAAGCTTATGTTTGGATTGCTAGAGAGAGGAAATATTGTTTGAATGTTAAAATGGATAGATATGTTATTAAATGAAGAGAGTATGGTGGAATATTGAATGAGTTGATTGGTATGGACAAAGTGTGACAATTTAAGTTTTGGGTACATAAAATTAAGGTTTTTAAAAGAAAAAGAGATGATGTTGGTTAAGAAAGGAAATATAATGGTGTTGTTTGTATTGTTATTTTAATGCAAACATTGTGATTTCAATGTTAGAAATGTGATATGCTTAAGTGTTGTTAAAGCTCATGTTAATGGTGGTAATATGTAACAGTTGAGTTTTTGAAATGAGCTTTAATAATTGTGAAAATGATATGTTTTGATGTTACATTATAGTATATATATAATGCTTTTAAAGTTAATATTAAGAAAATGAGATTTGTAAATTGAAGTTTAGGTAAAGTAGTAATTTGAGAATTTAGAGTTTTAATGGAATGTTGATAAAGATTATTTAGATATTGATAGTTTAATGTATAATAAGCATATGAGATAATTTGAATGAATATTATTGCATAAGAAAGTACTATGAATTGGGTGATGTGATTGATAATATGAAATTTTGTTTTGAAATAAAGGGAAAACGAATAAGCAAGTGAAAATGAGTTAATTTAAGTAATTTGACTGGAAATGATGAAAATGGATATGAAGGGTACACTAAATGCTTTTAAAAAACAAATGTGAGAGAAATGTCACATTAGAAATGTGACTAGGATGTATGTAAAGTGTTATTATGGTTATAGTGTATATATTTGTTGTGTTGACGAATAATTTAAGTTATGTTACAAGAATGAGAATGATAATGTTCAAAGAAAAGTAATAAGCGTTAAATTTGTATAGATTGTATGCAAAAGAGAAATTAAATAAAATTTCATGATTATGTGTATACATGTATAGGATATGTGAGATAAGTTTTCGATATGAATGTAATTGTATTATGTAAGAAATGTGGAAAGTAAGTCACATTAGAATGTGACCTATGAATGTGTAGGTGGTATAACTACTGGTCTAGTGGTATTGAGAATGATATTGCATGTGTTAGTGAACCTAAGAGAGATTAGGTCTTGACCTGCGCAGAACTAGACTATGTGATGAAATTGAGAGTGAGAATGGACTCGAGTAATACTGGATGGTGAAATTGTTATGGTAATCACTGAACTTGATGATCATATACTATTTTAAGTCCCAAAGTATTTACATGTGGAAAGGTTTTATGTATATGTGTATAATAAGAGATTGTAAGGAAAAAGGGGGAAGTATAATGTATAAAATGTTTTAGAAGAGATAGATAAGAAATGGAGTAACAAATGGAAATTTTGTAAGATTTGCATATGATCGAATATGTATACGTAAGAAATGTTAATAGTAATATTGTTGAAATATGAATTAGGCTAATGATGATTATATAATTGAGTGCAAATTGGGTTGAAACGGAGTTGAAATGTGTTAACTCTTGGTGTAGCAAAAGTTTAGAGAATGAATATGTAATCCTTGTGATATAAACTTAGCATTGTAATTGGAAAGATTGGAAATAGAATAATAGAGGGGCAGTATTGATTTATAAGCCATAGGCGTGACCATTAATCTCCTATGGCCATATGATTTGTTTAGTATATTTGGCCGGTTAATTTTGTTATCCACAGATTTGAGCCTGAGATAACATGACCATAGTACAGATTTGGTGATATTGATAATTATGTTTCTAGAAACATGGTCAAGAATTATGATGGGTAAAGTTGTACTTTATCATTTTATGTTAGAAATTTGTTTATAATTATAGAAAGTATGGAAGAAAATAGAACTGTGAAAATGTTTTGATTTATGGATAATGTGATAAAAAGGTCATTATTGTAAAAAAATAGTAATGGTATGAATGTGAGGAGATGTTAAATGGGAGAAATTACTAAATATGATTGAAAGTTATACTGAATATGTTTATGGTATAGAGTGAATAAGTGGATGGACTTAAGGTTTAAGTGAGCGAACTATGGGTAATAAATATGGTATGAGATAATCATGAGAATTTTGTGGAAATTGTACTAAGATAATAGAAAATAAACTATGTGTATATTGAAAGATAATTTGAAGTGATTTGTTATTAATAATCATAATTTCAAAAAGCTGAATATGGATCTGAAGAGATTAGAATTTGAAAATAAGTTTGACCTAATGGAATTAGGTCATATATATTGTGAAATCTAATGATAAGTTTAAATAAGTTAATTGTTGGTTTGAATCGAACAAGATTAAAACGTGGGTATATTGTGACAGATAGATCAATTGATCTAGATTTCGCTAAGATTGTGAATTATTGTTGAGATTTAATATGTATAGTTGTATTAAGAGTATGAGATATAAGTGATAATGTATATGATGTAATATTCTGATACATGAATGGACATGAATGAATTGAGCTATATCAGTTGTAAATGATGATAAAAAGGGAAAAGGTTGATTACCTGTAAAGTAAGTTTAAGGACATTGTACTAATATTTATGTTAAGTGAGAAGCATGCTAAAGAAGGAATTAAGTGTATGAAGAATAAGGATATTGTTATCAATTAAGGTTTGATAAAAATCTATTCTGAAAGTGATTGTAATGACGAAATAATCAATATTAAGATATAAATCAATGATTTTTAAGGTTAAAGTTAAGAGAGTAATTATAAAGAGATGAAGTGATAAAATATCCTGAATGTAATAATTGGACGAAGTATAAGTATATTATAAGATGATATTATTCTTGTATAAAGATAAATTAATTGGGAATGTAATGAGTTATGTTGAATGTTTGGTTAAGAAAGTAATAAGATATATAAATATATATAATGATGAGTTAAGAAATTTAGAGAAGATGATTGACTCTAAGGGGGAGAGTAGAAGTTATGTGATCTGATGACATAATAACTTAATAATATGATTAACTTCATATGAAAGTTAAGATGGTATTTTGTTAAGAATAGATTGTTATTGTACTGGATAATTTCGAGGACGAAATTATTTAAGGGGGAGAGAATTGTAATATCCCAAAGTATACCCTAGAAGTTTTGGAATTTTTGTTGTATTTGGATTTAATATATATGTTTAATGGAAAGAGAAAAGAAGATAAGTTAATTAAAAGGAAATATTATAAGATATAGATGTATATGAAGGATGATATGTATATATGGTATTTAAAATATGGGAAATATAAATACAATATATAAGAGATATACATATAGCAATATATATATCACATATACATGATGTATATATTGGTGTAGGAAAAGTAAGTGTATATAATTAATAATAATAATAATAATAATAATAATAATAATAATAATAATAATAATAATGACAAGAGAAAAAGAAGAAAAGAAAGTCAAAGGGAAGAATAAAAATTGTGGTGAAGGATTTTTGGGATATTTTATTATATTATTATATATATATATAAGATAAGTTTGAATAAAGAAAGAAGATTTTCTTTCTTCTTCTTCTTCATCTTGTTCTTGAACGTGGAAAGAGAGAGAGAGAGAGAGAGAGAGAGAGAGAGAGAGAGAGAGAGATGTGATTTTATTTACATACACATCAAATTCTTAAGGGCTTTAAGAGAATTGAAGGTGGATATTGAAGATTTGGCAAAATATTCAAGTAAATATTCATTTCCTTGTATTGAGTTCTATTGATTGAGCTTATATTTGATATGGTTAGTGTGTGAAGATGATGATAATGAAAGATTGAAGTATATAGATATGTTGAATTGGTATTTAGATGATGATAAAATGGTTATTTGTGAGGTTGATGATGGATTGTTGAAATTGTTTAGTAAAGGTTTAATAAATGAGTTGGGGAATTGAATAATTGATATATGGATGATGTATATAATGATTATTATTATGATATGTTGAAGTTATATAAGTGTTAGATTAATTGGTAATTGATGTATGTTATGAGTTTGATCAATTATTATCTTGGATTTTCTATATGTTTGTGTTTATTGAAGTTAAAAAACACAAAATATATGAGTTTGGTCCGAAACAGAGGCAAAATGGATGCCACGGTCGTGGCAAGTGAGGGACACGACCGTGGGGGTTTAAAGAAAAGTGGGCAGATTCGGTTGCTAACCCACGGCCGTGGGGTTGTGAGGCCATGACCGTGGGGACTTAGATAATGGTTTTGGTTTGTAAATTGTGATCTATGGGTCTAGTATGAGACTAATAGGTGAATAAGTGTATTGGAATTCATGTGTATTTGTAAGTAAGTGTGTATTCTTCCTTTTGGATTAGGCTGTGAAGAGGTTGAGTTGCCTTATCCTTGATGTGAAGAATTCTTGGAAGAGGAAGTGTATAGATTGATGTGAGTTGCTCTTGAGGTAAGTACAAACCCTACATTATTGCATACATTTACATGACATTGGGACTTAACACATGTGGTTGTAAATGTGTTAAGTAAGCTATTACATTGTTGATACATTTGATTAATTCTATAATTTGCATAATGTGAAAGATATGATGATCATTCAAAATATATGTTTAATTCATTTGGTTATGAATATTTTAATGATGAATTGCTTTAATGTGAATTGAAATATGATGAGATGTGAAGCCATTGTTGTTGGCTATGATAGTGCAAATGAAATAATTAGGGCATGGTTGCCTATTTGATTATGGAATATGAAATGAGAAATGAATTGAGAAAGAAATTGATAAAGAGATAAATGAAATAATTGTGTGCTTAATATGTTATTCAATGTTCAGAGTTCTGGGTTTGGCGGCATGCCTATGAATCACTGGATGGGTGAAAAGACCGAGTCGTAAGCCGAATCCAGCTGAAAAATGTGAAATGTTTTTGGGGTGAAAAGACTGGGTCGTAAGCCTCAAAAACAGTAACAGTCTAGCCGGGTTAAGGACCAAGATACTGGGGCCCTAGGGTCTAGCCGGGTTAAGGTCTAAGAGACTGGGTCTGTTACACTATCCATGGATAGAGATATATATGTATCGCCTACGGGCTTGATGATTGTGATTATGGACCAAAGCAGTAACTCTGAACTTTGAATAGCATATTAGATTCTTTTTGGGCCCATGCTTGTCTTTGCTTTAATGTGAATTATGGAATAAGATATAATGTTATGAGATACATGATGATAATTATGGAATGAGATGAATACAATATATAAGCAAAACATTGAAAATGAATGTGGCTTGAGAAACTATGCTGAATGATGAGATTATGAAAATATAATATGATGTGTAATATGTATATGGATGTGGAAATTGTGAGTATTATTTCATGAATGTTCTGATCAGTCATTGAATTGTGGTTTGTTGAAATGATATATGTGTATGTGTATATAAATTATGAGATTAGTAGAAACATATAAAATGTGTAATTGAAATGGGAAAACATGATAAGAAAATAATGATACATGAAGTTAATATATGAGTATGATTTTCTGTAATGTATGTTTATAATATTTATTTGTACTACTAAGCTTTTGAGCTTAGCGCGGTTGTGTAAATCGCGCAGGTGAGTAGGGGTTGATCTGAAGTCAAATCATTATGCCACGAGAAGGGTAAGAGTATTTCGAGACCAACTAGAAGGTGGTGCATACATGTACTATTTAATTATGTTGTATTTTGATAAAAATGTGTTCATATGTATAAATAAATTTTGGTAAAAACAAGATCATTATATATATGTAATATCATCAAAAGTATAATGAGTTTGTAAATGTTCTTTAAATAAAATGTATTATGGTTTGGAACTAGAGTGAAGGTTTTTAATCTGAAATGAAAAGTGACATTCTTATACTTTATATACGTACTGCATGTATACAAGGTATATGTATAGTACTTATATAGAGTATGGGAGTGTGACATTTTACAAAGGCAAAGATTGTCCTAATCAAGATCCAGATTCATGTCAAGAAAACAAAAGAATGTTCAAAGCTCTATCTTTTCATGCTTATAACTATTTAAGGTTCCAACAAGAAATTTGTAGTGTGAAGATTTGTCAAAAGTGTCGCATTAGCTCCAATCTAAAAATGACCTTCATTTAACATGTGTCCCTTATAGACCCCATTTCAAGCCTATTAAAGGCCTATTTTTTACCCAGTCTAGTCTAATATTTTTAAAATAGTCCAAAATAATTTTTATGGTATTTTAATTAAATAATATTTATTTTAATATTCATTACTTATAATATTTATTTTTAATAAAAATAAAATGGTAACAATAAAAAAATAAAATAAAAATAAATAAAAATCGGTGACGAAAGAATTGGCGATGAAAAATTTTCGTTGCCGAAGATGAATTGGCTTGGGCCAATTCGCCGCAGGAATTTTCTGCGGTGAATTGGCTGGCCTACACCTGCAGCTCTCACGCAATTCTCACAGATTCCCATAGCTGGCCTGCCCGTAGCCCGCAATAATTTTTGCCAGCACTTTTTTTTTTCTAAAATCTAATTCTATTTGGTTTTTATTTCTTTTCCTAAATGGTTTTTTTCCTAAGACAATTCGAAGTAGGTTTTTTATTTTTTCTATAAATACCACATTAAAACACAGAAAAAGAGGGAGGAAATTCTTGATCTGAAATTTTTAACCGGACTTGGGACTCTTGAATTCTTTCGGCCAAAAGAAAATCTTAAACAAGCAAGAGGTAGTGAGGAAGCAACACCAATCCATCAAAGGGAGCCTACACTGTCTTTATTATTGTCCAACCAGAATTCAAAGATTGTGGTGGAACCAACAACAGAGATTTGAATCTTTATTTCTTTGCTTATATTCACAGTAACTTCATTATACAATTTGATAAATTGTTCAAGCATGCATATTTTTGTTACTTGATCAATGGTTATGCTTATTATCCAAACTTTATTTAAAAACTCTAGAAAGGGTTTTTCCAAAACCCTAATGCCTTAATGCCTATTACACATATTTTTGAAATCACAAACCCTAGTTACACTTGTAATATCCCAAAATTTTGAAATAAAAATACTAATTTTTGAAAATTAATTAAATGAGTTAAAAGTATAAGTATATAATGAAGTGAAAAGAAAAGAGAAAGGAAAGGGTGTATATGATGTATATATGAAGATATACATGTTATATATAAGTCAATATTTTAACTTGGTCAAATAATATTTTAATTATTAAAATAGTAATTAATATTATGGATAGTGGAAGTTGATATTTGAGATTAGTTATATTATAATAATATATATGCTTGGAGGAGATTAAAAGAGGAAAAAGTGTGTGGTTAAAAGTGAAGTGGTTGGATTGAGTGAGTGGAAGACTATCTTCTTCTTTTTCTTCTCAATTGAAGCCGACCATCATCTTCATCAAAGGAAAGAGAGAAGTTGTTTCTTGTTAACTCAAGTAATTAAAGGATTTCAAGTGCTCAAGTTGGAGTTTTAAGGATTTTCTTCATATTTGGTAAGTTTTCAACTTGTTTCCTTGATTTTCTATGAAAGTTTGCAAGTGTGAATCGGATGTTTGGTGTAGTATGTTTTAATGGTTGATTTTTGTATGTTTGAAGTTCTTTTGTCTAGTTGACTATGAATTTGGGGTTGGTTTAAAGAAAAGGTTAAGTTTGGTGAAGAGAATAAGAGTGGTGGATTGTGTAACTTTTGAGTTGAGTTGTTTTGATGTGTGCCCAAGTATTATATGGTATAATGATGGTTTTGGCTTAGTTTGTATGAGTTGAAAAGGTTAATGAAAGATAATAGTTGGATGTGAGAATATTGTATGGATATCAGGATTTTTGGCCTGACACACCCAGTGACACGGCCATGCCTTTGGGCGCGTTGATAGTTCTATTTTCAGTGTTGGTGACACGAGCAGTGACATGCCCATGTCACTGAACGTGTCATAGCTACTGTGATATTGTAGAATTGACGTGTGCAGTGACATACCCATGTCACTGAGCGTGTCATAGCTACTATGTTATTGGAGTTTTTACACGTGCAGTGACACGCCCATGTCATTGAGCGTGACAAAGCTACTGTGTTGTGAGTTTAGGGCACGGTCATGGACACGCCCATGTTGTTGAGCGTGTTATGTGTAGAGTTTGCCCTAGATAGTTCTTTTCCTTAATTTTTCCTTGTGTATCTTATCCTTGTTTTGAGATGGAGCTAGAGTTGAGATAGTTGGAGGGGCACCTATTCCTATGCTAGAGAGACCAACAGTTGATGACATTCCATCGGTTTGGGTATGACATATGATGAAGTTGTTGAGGTAGGCTCCAGTTCAGAAGCTGCCGCCACCGCAGCCGCAGGCTCAAGTACAAAAGAGGCAATATGATAAGTTAAGAATGTTGAGAGATGAGGACTTTATTGGTACTATAGACCCTGCTGTAGCTGAGTAGTGGCTAGATAGAGTCCAGAGAGTGTTCATCCAACTATAGGCTATTCAAGAAGAAAAGTTTGATTATGCTAGATCTCTTTTGCAGAGGGATACATATGACTGGTTGAAGACAGTTCCATATGCCCTGGATGATCCACCAATCTTGACCTATGATGATTTTTTGTGAGAGTTTGAGTAGAAGTATACTCTAAGGGAGTATAAAGATGTAAAGAAGATAGAGTTCTTGAGTTTGAAGCAGGATACCAGGACTGTGTCAGAGTATGAGATAGAGTTTACCCGGTTGAGTCAGTATGCTGGCGGGATTATTTTCTGATGACATTGACCGGTGTTAGAGATTTGAGGAGAGCTTGAGACCCTCTATCATGTGCATTATTGTAGGCTCTCAGTATCAGGATTTTTCCCAATTGGTTGTAGCTACCAAGAGTGTTGAGAGAGCACAGGGTCTTGCAGTAGCTGCTAGAGATGAGGAGACCAGAGTTAGAAGATCCCAGTTTGAGGCAAGATCTTAGTCTGTGAAGAGAGGTCAAGGAGGATTTTTTTTAGGTTTAGTAGGAGCCAGAGGCAGTCTGGTAGGTCAGTACAGTAGCAGAGGCAGAGATCGAGACCTACAGTTTCTGTGGCTAGTGCACTGACCCCAGTGGCTCAGAGGCCTGCTCCACCTACTTGTGTTCATTGTGGTAAAGCACATGGAGGTGTCTATTGGTGGAGAGGTGCTTTGAGAGTGTGTTTTAGATGTGGGTAATCAGACCATTTTATCAGAGATTATCTAGAGTCACTAGAGGATAGACGGGCAGATACTGTAGTTTCAAGACCTAGTGTTAGAGGGGGTCGTGGTAGTAGAGGAGGTCAGACATGGTCTGGTCAGAAAGGAGGTTCTATCGTAGATAGTAGACTAGATGAGGCAGGGCCATCACAGTGAGTATATGTGATACAGAGGCAGCCAGATGCTTCAATCGGTATTGTTGGTACTTTCTCTTTATTTGGTACTTCAGTTCTTGCTTTGATAGACCTAGATCAACTCATTCATATATTAGTGTATCTATTTTGCCTGTGACTGATTTGAATTCAAAGTCCTTAGGATTTAATGTTTTGGTGACAAATCCTTTAGGGCATAGTGTTATAGTTAGCAAGGTGCACCGTAACAGTCCAATTGTTGTTCAGGATGAGGAGTTTCTCGGTGACTTGATTGAGATGCCTTTTAAGGAGTATGATTTAATTTTAGGCATGGATTGGTTATCTAAGCATGGGACTGTGGTAGATTGTTAGTAAAAGTGTGTTACCTTAAGAACCTATGATGGTAGAAGTGTTATGGTATCTAGTGAGCAGAGACATCTTTCATCCATGTTTATTTCAGCTGTTTCAGTTAGAAGGATGATTCGAAAATGATGTGAACCTTATCTTGCTCATGTTGTAGATACCAGAGTAGTGGGTTCCCAGCTATACAGTATACCCATAGTTGCTGAGTTTCAAGATGTTTTTCCTGAGGAGTTGCCAGGGATACCCCCTGAGAGAGAGGTTAAGTTTGGTATTGATTTATTGCCAAGTACCTGTAGACCCTTAATTTTTGACCCAGTATGATCCAATATTTTTAAAATAGTCCAAAATAATTTTTGAGGTATTTCAATTAAATAATATTTATTTTAATGTTTATTATTTATAATTTTTATAAAAATAAAAAGGTAATATTAGAAAAGTTAAATAAATAAATAATCAGCGATGGAAGAATCGGGGATGAAAAATTTCGTCGCTGGCAAAATTGGCTTAGGCCAATTCTTCGCAGGAAATTCCTATGGCGAAATGGCCTTAGGCCAATTCACAGCATGAAATACCTGCGGCAAATTGGCTGGCCTGCAGGACAGGACGCAACTCTCGTAATTCTCGTAGATGGCCTGCCCATAGCCCGCAACAATTTTTTCCAGCGCTATTTTTTCCAGCATAGTTTTTTTCGAAACCCAATTCTATTTCTTTTCATAAATGGTTTTTCGAAAAACACAGAAAGGGACTTTTTGAATCTTTTAAAAAGGAGAGAAAATTCTTGAAATAAAATTTAGGAATCGAACTTGGGACTCTTGATTTCTTTCGGCCAAAAGAAAGCCCTAGCAAGCAAGAAGAAATCCAAGACACAGCAACCAAAGGAGGCAACAAGCAATCGTCTCCAGATTGCTTTGCTCAACCAAAACCAAATCTGAAGTAGGCAACAGCTTGGCTCAATTTGTTCAATTTGGTGGAGCTTTCAAACATAGGTAAATTGCTCTAAATTCAGTTTATTAAATCATTAATCATCTTCATCTTTCAAGCCATCATCACACTGCCTGAGTTATTTAATTCTTCCTTTAATTTATTTTATGCAGTAGCATAAATTAATTCATACAATACCTAAGGTCTTAATTAAAGTAAATAATATAATCATTCAAAACACAAATCTAATTTTTTAAACCCTAAGTTATTCAAACCCTAAATCTTAATTAATTCTGTTTTCAAACCTTCACAGTAGTTTTTATAATTTTATTCATTGAGTTATTTTAATCTTTCGATAATTAATTTGGCTTTCTATGTTTCTTTCACCTAAAAATACTTAAATAGTTATTATAGTTAATATTAAAAGAACACTTAACTTTGATCACGGTAAAGCATCAAATCCTAAATTCAAAATCATAATCTACAGAATCAAGGTTTCAAATCTTAAAACCCTAATATCTTAATATCCAACATGCTAAGTTTTGAAATCTAAAACCCCTAATTTCATGATGTTAGTCGTAAATCCTAATTTGATTAACTAAAAACCTTACTACTTTCTTAAAATTATAAAACCCTAATTAATACCATTTTCCAAAAACCCTCACAGTAGCCTAAATAACAATAATAATAATTCTAAAATCACAAAACCCTAAATGTTAATTAAAGAAATCTAAATTGAGACATAAACCTAAATTTGTATTTTATTTTCTTTATGTAATTTTAGATTTGATTATATAGTTTATTATATGTTTTGATGGTTGATTTATTTAATTTCAATGCTTGATTTATTGAATTTATCATGGATGGATATTTTCTTTATTATTATGATTATTATTTGTTTATTTTAGTATTAAAATTGTAAGAGGTATGTTTTCACTTTGTGGGTACCTCATTAGTTAAATTTTATGTAATTTAAATTGCTTTTATATTTTGGACCAATGTAAAGGACATGTTTCCACCTTTCGGTGGGTGTCCTATTTAGTTTTAGTCATGGGCATTGTAAGGACATGTTTCCATCATCGCATGGGTGTCCATTTATTTATTTTGTTTGGACATTGCTTTGATTTTAATATAATGATGCTTTATTTAAATTATTGCATGTAATATGGATAATATTGTTATACTTAAGAATTTTATAATATTAAGACCTTCAAAGGATGCCGGTTCCAATGAACCGAGCGTTGTGGGAGTGTTGGGCCGTTTCTCACCTTTCCCACGCGTACCCAACTTTTCAAACCCATTAGGGGGCTGAGGATTCCTTAGGAATCGAGTCATCCATCCCTTTCTTTTTCCTAGCCCGTCCAGGTGGCGGCTCTATTTTCTCCAGGCTTAGGCCCGTGTTCTCTAAGGTCCCAAGCCTAAGTAGTGCCGAAGTAGCAAGAACCATTCCACTGGGAGTGGGGGCGAAAATCCCCGCTCATAGTACCACTCCTATCTCTATTACTCCTTATCGTATGGCACCTACTGAGTTGAGAGAGTTGAAGGTGCAGTTACAAGAGTTGTTGGATAAAGGGTTCGTTCGCCCTAGTGTGCCCCCGTGGGGAGCGCCTGTTTTGTTTGTGAAGAAGAAGGATGGTACCTTAAGATTGTGCATTGTTTACCGGTAGTTGAATAAAGTGACCACTAAGAACAAGTATCCTTTGCCTAGGATAGATGTTCTCTATGATCAGTTGAAAGGAGCAGTAGTAGTTTCTAAGATTGATTTGAGATCAGGGTAACATCATTTGAGAGTCAGAGATGAAGATGTACCTTAGACAGCTTTTCGTACTAGGTATGGGTATTATGAGTTCTTAGTGATGCCTTTTGGGTTGACGAATGCACCAGCAACATTTATAGATTTGATGAACAGGGCATTCAAACCCTATCTAGATCAATTTGTGGTGGTTTTTATTGATGATATTTTGGTGTATTCACGTAATGAGGAGGATCATGACAATCATTTGCAGATTATATTGCAGACTTGAGAGATAAGCAGTTATATGCTAAGCTGTCTAAATGTGAGTTTTTGGCTTGATCAAGTGACTTTTCTTGGTTATATGGTTTCAGCACAGGGTATTAGAGTTGATCCGAGTAAAGTTGAAGCTATTTTGAATTGGAGTCCACCGAAGACTGTGACAGAGGTTAGAAGTTTTTTGGGTTTGGTAGGCTATTATTGACGATTTGTGAAAGGTTTTTCTATGATAGCTACTCCACTCACCAGATTACTTCGGAAAGGAGTTAGATTCGTGTGGACAGATCGATGTTAGGCAAGCTTTGAGCAACTGAGGGAGATGTTGACTCAGGCTCCTATTCTTACTCTGTCTGTGGAAGGTAAACCTTATCTGATTAGTGATGCTTCACATAATGGTTTAGGTTGTGTTCTGATGCAGGAGGGTAGAGTTATAGCTTATGCCTATCAACAATTGAAGCTGCATGAGCTGAATTACCCTACACATGATTTGGAGTTAGCAACTATAGTTTTTACTTTAATGATTTGGCGACATTACTTGTATGAGGAAAAGTGTTTCATTTATACGGATCACAAGAGTTTGAAATACCTGGGTGTTCAGAGAGAGTTGAATCTTTGGCAGAGACAGTGAATAGAGTTGATTAAAGATTATGATTTTTTAATTGATTATCATCCTGGTAAGGCAAATACTGCTGCTGATGCCTTGAGTCAAAAGTCTTTGGCAGGTTTAACTGCTTATTCACTCTTATTGCTTTTTGAGTTAAGAGCGTTGCATGCTAGATTTGAGTCTTGTGATGATGGTGCATTGATGGCTCAGTTGCAATTGAGGCTGATGTTATTGGGTCAGATTAGGGAGACTCAGATGGCAAATGAGAAAATCCAGAAAGTTGTATTAGATTGCCAAAAGGGGGAGAGTCGAGACTTTCATGTCAGAAGTGATGGCAGTTTGTGTTACAGAGATAGGTTGTGTGTTTCTGATGATGCAAGACTAAAAAAGGTAGTGCTGGAGGAAGCACATTAGTCAGTTTATGCTATGCACCCTGGGAGTACCAAGATGTATCAGGATTTGAAACAATATTATTGGTGGTCAGGTATGAAGAGGGACATAGCAGAGTTTGTATCTAGATGTCTCACTTGTCAAAGAGTGAAGGTTGATCACCAAGTTCCTTTGGGATTACTTCAGCCATTATCAGTGCTAGAGTGGAAATGGAAGCGAGTGATGATGGATTTTGTAACTGGTTTGCCATTGACTCAGAAGAAGCATGATGCAATCTGGGTGATTGTTGATTGGATGACGAAGACAACTCATTTTCTTCAAGTTCGGATGGATTTTTCTCTTGATAAGTTGGCTGAGCTGTATATCAGTGAAATAGTGAGGTTACATGGAGTCCCAATTTGTTTGGTATTTGACTAAGATCCCCGATTTACTTCAAGATTGTGGAGAAGTTTGCAGGATGCCTTAGGCTCCTAGATACATTTTAGCACTGCTTTCCATCCTCACACAGATGGGCAGTCAGAGAGAGTGATACAGATTTTAGAGGATATGTTGAGGGGCTGTATCATCGATTTCTCTGGGAGCTAGGATAGATTTTTTACCACTGATTGAGTTTGCTTATAACAATAGTCATCAGTCCAGAATTAGAATGGCACCTTATGAGGCATTGTATGGTAGGAGATACAGGACACCTCTATGTTGGGATTAAGTTGGAGAAGGCAAGTTGATTGGTCCTGATTTGATTAGAGAAATAGAAGAGAAAGTGAAGGCAATTAGGAATTGTCTGAAAATAGCCTCATATTGACAGAAATCATATTCAGATTTTAAAAAAAGACATAGAGTTCGGTGTAGTAGATAATGTAATTTTGAAAGTGTCCCCTTGGAAGAAAATTTTGAGGTTTGGCCGCAAAGGGAAGTTGAGTCCTCGTTTCATAGGACCTTATGAGGTACTGGAGAGAGTTGGACCAGTGGCCTATAGATTAGCTTTACCGCCTAAATTAGATTGAATTCACAATGTCTTACATGTCTCTATGCTTCGGAGGTACAGGTTAGACCCATCTCACGTTCTGTAAGTGGAGTGAATTGAGGTAAGTCCAAATCTGACTTATGAAGAAGAACCAATGGCAATTTTGGCATGTGAAGTGAAGGTGTTAAGAAATAAGAAGGTGCCACTTGTGAAGGTTCTTTGGAAGAATCATGCTATGAAAGAGGCAACATGGGAGAGTGAGCAGTTGATGCAAAATCAGTATCCCCAGTTATTCCAGATTTGAGAGCAGGTAATTTCGAGGATAAAATTTATTTATAGAGGGGAAGAATTGTAATATCCCAAAATTTTGAAATAAAAATACTGATTTTTGAAAATTAATTAAATGATTTAAAAGTATATATATATAATTAAGTGAAAAGAAAAGAGAAAGGAAAGGGTGTATATGATGTATATATGAAGATATACATGTTATATATGAGTCAACATTTTAACTTGGTCAAATGATATTTTAATTATTAAAATAGTAATTAATATTATGGATGGTGGAAGTTGATATTTGAGATTAATTATATTATAATAATATATATGTTTGTTGGAGATTAAAAGAGGAAAAAGTGTGTGGTTAAAAGTGAAGTGGTTGGATTGAGTGAGTGGATGACTATCTTCTTCTCCATTGAAGCTGGCCATCTTCTTCATCAAAGGAAAGAGAGAAGTTGTTTCTTATTAACTCAAGTAATTGAAGGATATCAAGTGCTCAAGTTGGAGTTTTAAGGATTTTCTTCATATTTGGTAAATTTTCAACTTGTTTCCTTGATTTTCTATAAAAGTTTGTATGTGTGAAATTGGATGTTTGGTGTAGTATGTTTTTAATGGCTAATTTTGGTATGTTTGAAGTTCTTTTCTCTAGTTGACTATGAATTTGGGGTTGGATTGAAGAAAAGGTTAAGTTTGGTGAAGAGAATAAGAGTGGTGGATTGTGTAACTTTTGAGTTGAGTTGTTTTGATGTGTGGACAAGTATTATGTGGTATAATGATGGTTTTGGCTGAGTTTGTATGAGTTGAAAAGGTTAATGAAAGATAATAGTTGGATGTGAGAATATTGTGTGGATATCAGGATTTCTGGCCTGACACACCCGGTGACATGGCCATGCCTTTGGGCGTGTCAATGGTTCTGTTTTCAGTGTTGGTGACACGAGTAGTGACATGCCCATGTCACTGAGCATGTCATAGCTACTGTGATGTTGTAAAATTGACACGTGCAGTGACATGCCCACATCACTGAGGGTGTTATAGCTACTGTATTGTTAGAGTTTTTACATTTGCAGTGACACGCCCATGTCATTGAGCATGTCAAAGCTACTGTGTTGTGAGTTTAGGGCATGGTCATGGACACGTCCATTTTGTTGAGCGTGTCATGTATAGAGTTTGCCCTAAATAGTTCTTTTCCTTAATTTTTCCTTGTGTATCTTATCCTTTTGTTGAGAGGTTTTGTTTATACCTATAAGTGTATCACTTAGTGATTATTTATAATCACATTTGGTTTAGGCTTTGAAGAGACTTGAGTTATCCCAATCCAAGTATTGAGGGATATCTTGGAAGAGGAGGTTGGAAGTGGTGTTTGTTGCTTTTAGAGGTAAGTACAAACTTTGAATAATTATTTATATTTACATGACATTGGGACTTAACACATTTAGTTTTAAAATGTGTTAAGTTACTACATGATTGGTACATGAATAATATGCTATAATTTGTATAATATCACAAATGCATTATGTATAATGTGGGCTTGGTGCAAAATATGATAATGATCCAAAATGTATGGATGAAGAAAATTGTTATGTGTACATTAAAGATGGTATATAAAGTCATTAGTAATCACTATATTGATATCAATGAGATATTTGAGGCATTATGCCTAGTTGGATCATGAGAAAATGAGAAAGGATTTGATAATGTGAAATATAAATATATATTGTGTCTAGTATGTTATTCAATTTTCAGAGTTCTGTGTTTGGCTACATGCCTATGGGATAGATTCTGGAATTCATTGTAAAAATATTTTTGAGGTGAAATGACCAGGTCGTAAGCCTCTAAAACAAATCCTTGAAGCTGGGCTGGGTGAAATGACCGGGTCATAAGCTCAGACCTAGTTGGATTATTCAATGGATATATTGCCTACAGGGCTAGACACATGGTGTCATTATAGACCAAAATAGTAACTCTGGAATTTGAATAACATATTAGTTATCTTTGGGCCCATGCTTGTCTTTGCTTTAATGTGAATTATGAGTTATGAAACAAATGAGAAATTTATCAAGATATAATGATATAATGTTATGTGATATAATATCCTTATGTGTTGTGCATTGGCATTGCATTTGAACTATATTGTTATCAAAGTTTGTACCACTAAGCTTTTGGCTTAGCGCGATTGTTGTTCATCGCGCAGGTGATAGGGTAGATCCGGTTGAGCCAGAGAGTTTGTCTAGACTGAGTCGAGTCTAGGCTTGAGGTCTTGAGTGCAGAGTTGATTATTGGACATCAAGATCAGAGACAAACTGCCAGCATGTATATATTTTATAATTTTTGTACATGTTGTTTTTGATGCATATAAATATGTATATTTCGTAAACTATCGAAAATGTTTTGGATAAACCTTTGGCAATGGAGCATACATATGTGCTTTAGCAAATAATATTTCATCTATTATTTATATGATATCAATTGAATATTTTAAGTTTATACAAATTTTATAAGAGAAGAGTTGTTTTATTAAAATGGGTTGTGACATTCTTGTATCCTATATTCGTATATTACATATGTTAGGAGTATATAGAGTACGTATATGGGGTATAAGGGTATTACAACACTTTTCTAAAAACTATAATAATTTGTTTTCTTAAAAACCCTAATCAAATTAATTTTCCAAAATCTTTACAGTAGCCTCCTCTTTCAAAATTGAATATGATAGTGATAGTTTTCTTAGAAACCCTAATTCTAATTTAAATTAAACCCTAACTTATTTAGTTAAAACCTTAATCAATTATTACTTATTATCATCAAAGTAGCCTATTCCATTAAATCACTATAGTATTAGATTATTCAAATAATGTTTTAAACGTCCAGTAGTTATATTGCATATTTGTATTTATCAAAAATCCATATTAAAATAGTCTTAGAGTTTTATAATAATCATGTTTTGACAAAAATCCTAAATCCTTTTTCTCGAACCCCAGTTCTTTAAAACACTAATTCTAAATGCCAAAACCTTAATTCTTCAAAACTAAAATTTAAAAATCATAAAAATAACATCTAGTAGCCCCAGTAGCTTAAAGCCATAAATAAAACCAAAAACTCTAAAACTTTAAATCCCAGAACCCTAATTTCTTAAATCCTAAATCTTAAACCTTAAATTATTTATTTAATGGATTGAATTCTAATTTTATTTATTTATTTGATTATGTGATTTGTTAAATGTTAATGATGCATGGTTTATTTTATTTTAAGAATGATTTGCTTTTATTTATAATTAGATAATCGAATATTCTTTTATTTGCCTTAGTTCTAAAATTGTAAGAGGTATGTTTCCACTTTGTGGGTACCTCATTAGTTAAATTTTATGTAATTTAAATTATTTTAAAGTTTTTGGACCAATGTAAAGGACACGTTTTCACTTTTTGGTGGATGTTCCATTTAGTTTTAGACATGGGCGATGTAAGGACATGTTTCCATCCTCGGATGGGTGTCCATTTATTTATTTTGTTTGGACATTGTTTTGATTTTAATATAATGATGCTTTATTTTAATTATTGCATGTAATATGGATAATATTGTTATACTTAAGAATTTTATAATATTAATACCTGCAAAGGAGGCCGGTTCCAATAAACCGGGCATTGTGGGGGTGCTGGGCCGTTTCTCACTTTACCACACGTACCCAACTTTCCGAACCCATTAGGTGGTTGGGGATTTCTTAGGAATCGAGTCATCCATCCCTCTCTTTTTCTCGGCCCATCCAGGTGGTGACTCCATTTTCTCCGAGCTTAGGCTAGTGTTCTCTAAGGCGCCGAGCCTAAGCAATGTCGAAATTGCAAGAACCATTCCACCGGGAGTGAGGGCAAAATTCCCCGCTCATAGTGGCGACTCCACTGGGGATAAGAGAAGTTGATTTCATTGGTCTTTATATTATTATATTCTTTCTTATCATGATATTATCCATTGCATCATATTAGGTTGCATCGTGTGTGTGAGTTAGGATGCATGTGTTACCCGTGTTGTGTTACGTAAGTGATACCATACTTTTACTCAAGGTATGGAGATAAAGCATGGCATAACCACTAATAGCCTTGTACCTTTTGGTATATACTTGCTATGGGAACCTAAGCCTTTTAACCCAAAGACCAAAGCTCATGTAATTGGCCTAGTTACTTTCCATCGGGTTTTACCCCAAATGCTCATTGTTTGACTATGGTTAGTTTATCTTGGTTTAAATCATGGCTTATTTGGTTTGTTCTTTTTCTAATATGACCCAAGTATTGATCAAAGCTATTTTTAAAACTTTTCAAGGTGGTCTTTGGACATAAAACTTTTCTAAAAACAAATCAAAAATTATTTTCTCAATACTCAAATACAAAACCAAAAATCCATTTTTTTCAAAAATCTCTTTACAATGGGTTTTTCAAACAAAACTATTTTTGCATTTCATCTAACCTTTAAAAGAGCTTACAAATATTTAGATCAATTATGAAATACCAAAAATCAACTGTGAGCCTAGTTTATACTAAGAGTTATTAATCATGGGCTTATTTTTTGGCATGAATCACTAGTTACTTTCTCAAGTGAGAAAACTATTTATAGTAAATCTCTTAATTTAGTTTTAATCCAAAATAGCATAAAAGCTACTTTAGTTGATTGAATGGATTAGCCTAATTAATGGGAATTATCATGAACTGATTTTCATTTTTGAAAATACAAATATTGGTTGAAATGTCCGAAATATTTGAAAACAAGATACCCCATGTTGGTATTTTGTTAACCATATACCTAGGAAAAGGGACTCACCATTCGTGTGTGGAAGTTATAAGGTGGGAAGGAATGTCCTATTTACCCTTCTTTGTTTATTGTTTATGCATACATGCATACATACATACATACATACATTTGCATCTCTTATCATTGATCCTTTCTGGCTCATAGCCCTAGATTACGATAGTTCAAAAGCTTATGACAATCCAACCTACACCGGAGATGAAGAATCTAGCAACGACTCAATCACTTGCTCACCAAAAGCAATGAAGCCCAAACAAATTCAAAGAATGGTGGACGACACCCTCAATGCTAAAATGGAAGAAATAAAAGAGGCCCTGGTTGAGACCATGAAGAACCAATTGACTGCAATTTTAGGAAACAATGTCGAGGCGTCTGCTAGCACCAAGAAGCCAAAGGACAAGGGGAAGGCTAAAGTTGGTGAAGTGGTTTTTGATGATGATAAGGTGTTCATTGATGATGATGACGATTGGGCTTAATACTTCCAAGATTCTCAAGACAAGAAGAAAGAGGCAAAGGTTGTTGAAAGATCAACTGTGGAGAGAACTGAAACTTCAGATGTTGAAAAGATGATTGCGGACTTGGAAAAGAAATTTTAGAAGAAACTGAAAAATGAAGAAATGTCTAAAGTTGACAAATTATTTGAGCTAGACAAAGAAGTTTCATGCAAGTTCAAGATGCCATCCTTTGCAAAGTTTGATGGAACCAGAAATCCTCACCTCCATGCGAAGTAGTATATCACTGCTATGCAGTTTGCTTGAGCTACTAAGGCTCAAACTCTAAGGTACTTCATGCTCTTATTGGATCCTATTATCCAAAATTGGTTCAATACCTTAGATAATGGCACACAAAAGAGTTGGGATCTGCTATACAAGACCTTCATCTAACAATATGGATACAATGTTGAGTGGAAGTTAGCTTAATGGAAGTTGAGTCCATTAGACAAAGGCCAAACAAGAATTTTGTGGACTATGTGAAAAGATGGAGGAATAAGGCTGCTTTGCTTGAGAGAAGGCTTGATGAATCCAATCAAATTAGAATGATTGTGAGAGGAGTGTTACCTAGCCTTCTCAAAAAGATGTTTGTAGACCCTTAATTTTTTATCCAGTCCGATCCGTTATTTTTTATACAGTCTAAAATAATATTTATGGTATTTTAATTAAATTTATTTTAGTATTTATTATTTATAATTTTTAATAAAAATAAAAAATGGTGAAGTTAATAAAAAATATAATAATAAAAAAATAAAAATAAAAATAAAAATCGATGACTGAAAAATTGGCGATGAAAATTTCATCGCCAAAAGTCAAAATGGCCTTGGGTCTGAGGCAAAATTGGTTGGCCGCACCAATCCTCATAGCCAATGCCTCGCAGCTTGTAGTTTCTCGGCAGCGCTTGAAGTTTTCGTCAGAGAAATTTTTTCAATGCAATTTTTTCCGTAACCAAACTCTATTTGGTTTTGGTTTCTTTTCCTAATTAATTTTAGTTTTCTTAAACAATTAGACTTAATCATATAAATTCTCCTATAAATAACACTTTAAAAGATAGAAAAAAGGGACTTTTAGACTTTAAAAAACTTTGAATGAACTTTTGACTAGGACTAGAACTTGGAGATCGGATAGTGAGACTTTGATTAGGTGATTGAAACTTGGATTACAGAAAACCCTAGCAATAAGCAAGCAATCATCAAAGGCAGTAACCTTGTCTTTGTCCTTATTCATCCAGAAAGCAATTTTTGGTGGAACCAACGAATGCAGGTTTTAATCTCTATTTTCTTTATTTATTTCTTTACAATAGCTTCATCAATTAAATTGAATAAATTGTTTCTTCTGTTCTTCTAAAACTTAAAACCCTAAAACGTTTCTTCTAAACCTTAAAACCCTAAATTGTTCCTTCTATTTCCAAAAAACCCTAAAAAGTACTTTTCTGTTTCCAAAGACCTTAAGAACCTTAATTTATTTCTTTTGTCTCTAAAATCCCTAATTCATTTCTTTTGTTTCCAAAAATCTTAAGTCGTTTCTCTTATTTCCAAAAACTTTTAAAAACCCTAACTATTTTCCTCTAACTTTGTTCCAAAATTTTCAAATGTTTTGCTAAATCTCCAAACTCTAACTTATTTAACAGTTTCTAAAAATCATAATTACTTTAATAAAACTCTAATCCACTTTCCTAAATCCTAAAATCAAATATGTTTTCCAAAATGTCAAAAACTCTAATTCTCTCAAAACTAATACGGTAAACCCTAATTTTCCTAAACCTAATTCTTAAAACCTTAAAATCTTATAAATCCAAACCTTAAAACTCAATGCAGTAAGCCTAAAATCACAATCCAATAAACATGAATTATAAACCTAATGTCTTAAGATTCTAAAACCCTAATTTATTAATGTTATCCCTAAACCCTAATTTAATTCATAAAACCCTAATCCATTCCAATTTTCCTAAACCCTTACAGTAGCTTAAACAAATAACAATAATAATACTAAAATTCCAAAACCCTAAATGTTAATTAAAGAACTTTAAATAGAAACAGCAAACCCTAATTTGTATCTTTACTTGCTTTATTTAATTTTATATTTGATTATGTAGTTCATTATATGCTTTGATGGTTGATTTATTTAATTTCAATGCTTGATTTATTTAATTTATCATGGATGAATGTTTTCTTTATTTTCATTATTTATTTGCTTTAGTATTAAAATTGTAAGAGGTATGTTTCCACTTTGTGGGTACCTCATTAGTTAAATATCATGTAATTTAAATTGCTTTTATATTTTGGATCAATGTAAAGGACATGTTTCTACCTTTTGGTGGGTGTCCTATTTAGTTTCCATCTTCGGATGGGTGTCCATTTATTTGCTTTGTTTGGAGATTGCTTTGATTTTAATATAATGATGCTTTATTTCAATTCTTGCATGTAATATGGATAATATTATTATATTTAAGAATTTTATAATGTTAAGACCTGCAAAGGAGGCCGATTCTAATGAACCGGGCATTGTGGGGGTGCTGGGCCATTTCTCACCTTCCCTACATGTACCCAACTTTCTGAACCCATTAAGGGGTTGGGGATTCCTTAGGAATTGAGTCATCCACCCCTTTCTTTTTCCTTGCCCATCCAGGTGGCGACTCCATTTTCTCCAGACTTAGGTCTGTGTTCTCTAAGGCCTCGAGCCTAAACAGTGCCGAAGTCACAATAACCATTCCACCGGGAGTGGGGGCAAAAATCCCCGCTCACAGTGGCGACTCCACTGGGGATAAGAGAAGTTGATTCCGTTGGTCTTTATATTATTTTATTCTTTCTTATCATGATATTATCCATTGCATCATCTTAGATTGCGTTGTGTACGTGAGTTAGGATGCCCGTGTTAGCCATGTTGTGTTATGTAAGGGATACCATACTTTCACTCAAGGCATGGAGATCGAGCATGGCATAACCACTCATAGCCCCGTACCATTTGGTATATACTAGCTATGGGAACCTAAGCCTTTTCAACCCAAAGACTAAAGCTCATGTAATTGTCCTAGTTACTTTCCTTAGGTTTTTACCCTGAATGCTTGTTGTTTGACTATGGTTAGTTTATCTTGGTTTAAATCATGCCTTATTTGGTTTGTTCTTTTTCTAATATGAACTAAATACATTGAGAGCTCAAAATAAAATTTCTTTAAAATCCAAAAGACCTAAGCTATTTTTAAAACTTTTCAAGATGGTCTTTGGACATAAAAACTTTTCTAAAAAAATAAATCAAAAATTCTTTTGCTCATGACCCAAATACTAAGCCCAAAATCCATTTTTTAAAATCTTTTTACAATGGGCTTAGAAACAAAATTATTTTCATTCAACCTTTAAAAGAGCTTACAAATATTTAGGTCAATTACGAAATACCAAAAATCAATTGTGAGCCTAGTTTATACTAAGAATAATTAATCATAGGCTTATTTTTGGCATGAATCATTAGTTACTTTTTATAGTGAGAAATCTATTTATAATAAACCTCTTAATTTAGTTTTAATCCAATATAGCATAAAATCTACTTTAGTTTGTTAAATGGATTAAAACTAATTAATGGGAATTATCATGAATTTATTTTCATTTTTGAAAATATAACTATTGGTTAAAACGTCGGAGGGAATTATTCAAAAACAAGATACCCCATGATGGTATTTTGTTAACCATATACCTAGGAAAAGAGACTCGCCATTCGTGTGTGGATGTTATAAGGTTGGAAGGAAAGTCCTATTTGTCCTTGTTTGTTAATTGTTTGTGCATACATGCATACATTTGCGTCTCATATCATTGATCCTTTCTGGCTCACAGCCTTGGATTACGATAGTTCAAAAGCTTACGACAATACGACCTACGCCAGAAGCGAAGAATCTAGCAATGACTCAATCTCTTTTTCACCAAATGCAATGGATCCTGAACAAGTTCAAAGAATGGTGGATGAAGCCCTCAATGCCAAGATGGAATAAATAAAAGAGGCCCTAGCTGAGACCATGAAGAACCAATTGACTGCAATCATGCCAAAGCATCCTCTAGCACTAAGAAGCCGAAGGACAAAGGGAAGACTAAAGTTGGTGAAGTGGTTTTTGATGATGAAAAGGTGATCATTGATGATGATGATGATTAGGCTCAATACTACCAAGATCCTCAAAACAAGAAGAAAGAACCAAAGATTGTTGAAAGATTAGCTATGGAGAAAACCGAAACTTCTAATGTTAAAAAGATGATTGCGAACTTAGAAAAGAAATTTGAGAAGAAGCTGAAAACCGAAGAAATGTCTGAAGTTGACAAATTATTTGAGCTAAACGAAGAAGTGCCATACAAGTTCAAGATGCAATCTTTTACGAAGTTTGATGGAATAAAAAATCCTCACCTCTATGTGAAGTAGTATATCACTGCTATGCAGTTTGCCCAAGCTACTAAGGCTCAAACTCTAAGGTACTTCATACTCTCATTGGATCCTGTTATCCAAATTTGGTTTAATACCTTAGATGATGGAACACAAAAGAGTTGGGATCTGCTATACAAGGCCTTCATCCAACAATATGGATATAATGTTGAAATGGAAGTTACATTAATGGAAGTTGAGTCCATTAGACAAAGGCCAAATGAGAATTTTGTGGACTATACAAAAAGGTGGAGAAATAAGGCTGCTTTGCTCAAGAAGAGGCCCGATGAATCCGATCAAATAAGGATGATTGTGAGAGGGGTGTTACCTGGTCTTCATGAAAGGATGTCTCATAGACTCAATCATGATTTCAAAGATCTCCTCCAAGCTGGTCTGCAAATCGAAGAATGGAAAAGAGAGAAGAACCATTTTTCAACAAGAAAGAACGAGAAAGGAAACTATCAATATGGTAGTCAAAGCATTCAAAAGGCAGTCGGTGTTAATGCTACTAACCGATGTCTTGGGTCTTCAATAAGCTTCAAAGAAAGGGATTGTTACAACCCTTAAATCCTCGTCCTTTGCCTAACCCTCTCCCACATAATTTCGACACTAAAGCATTTTGTCAGTTTCATCAAATGCAAGGGCATGACATGAATAGATGTGTGAGGTTGAGACACGAGATCCAAAATTTAATTGATAGTGGAAAGCTACCTGAGTCCAACAAGCCAAACACGAAAGACAATCCATTACCAAAATTCAATAGAGTACCACCACCGGCAACCTTCATGATTGGAGGGGGTTTGCATGAAGATTTTGTCATGTCTTCTTTTCAAGATGTGGGTGGAGAAGCAACCAAAGAAGAAGAGGTATTTGGCAAAATTAAACAAGCTATGGTGGGTAAGGAAGTAGCAATTTGTGTTGTCAATAGGTTTTGGGATTCAAGCGATAGTGATTATGATCTTGTATCCAAGAAGGAGGAATGGACCTAGCCCGAGATTGTGTTGTGACATGCAAATTGTTTTATATGCATTATGAGAAGCCATTGTTAGTGGCTAGATTGAATAAAATGTGAATTATGTGCAAAATGCGAAAATGACTCAAAGTGTTTGGGTAATGTAGTTTTGTTATGAAATATCCTATGTTGTGATGAAATGTTGAAATGAAAAGACATTCTTATGAATGAGAAAATGGGAAAATGAGAAAGGAATTGAGAATGGAAAATGTGAAATAATTGTGTGCCTAGTATGTTATTCAATTTTTAGAGTTATGTGTTTGGCGGCATGTCTATAAGGTTATCCTCAAAATTTGCCTTCAGGGTTAGACGCTTAGTGTCACTGTGATATAATTTTCCTTCGGGCCTAGCTTTGATCATTACATGATTTGCCTTCTGGGCTAGACGCTTGGCGTCACTGTGATATGATTTTCCTTTGGGTCTAGCTTTGATCATTACTTGATTTGCCTTCGGGGCTATAAGTTTTGTGTCATTATGGACCAAAACCGTAACTCTAGGATTTGAATGATGTATTAGTTGTTTGGGCCCATGCTTGTGTGTGTGTTTGTATGAATTATCAATTGATGAAAGTCTATATCTAAAAGTGAACTTGAATGTTACATTATGATATAGTATATAGGCATTTTGCATTAGCATTATTTTAAAGTTTTATCATTATCAATGTTTGTACCACTAGGCTTTTAGCTTAGCGCGATTGTAATTCATCGCGCAGACGATAGGGGTGATCCGGTAGAGCCGGAGAGTTCTACTAGATCAGGTCGGGTCTAAGCTTGTGTTGGTTGAGCTTGAAGCATTTCTGCTACTTCAAGGTCGGAGCCATTTTGCCAGCATTTATATATTTGCTCATAGTACTTTTTGATATTATGTATATCATATTATGTTTTTGGAGTATAAATATATATATTGTAAATTGAAAAGAATGTTTTGAATAATTGAGTAATGTGACGTCTATTATATATTTTGATATATACAAATATAAATATATATGTATTTGTATAAATGTTTTAAGGATTGAGAAAATATAAATTTTTTTATTAAATCAAATAGTGACATTCTTCTATCATATACACATATTCTACACATACTAGGTGTATGTATTATACGTATATAGGGTGTAAGGGTGTTACATGAAAAAAGGTTAACCAAGATAGAAGATTTGAAGTTGATCTTTTTTTTAAAGCATCCAGTGATGGGTCGAGTACCCAAATCAAATCCAGCCTTGGATCGAGAACCAAAAATTCAGTATCAAGTCGAGTACCCAAATAAAATTTAGCCTTGGGTCAAGAACCCAAAATCCAGTATTGTGTTGAGTACCAAATAAAATTCAATATTGGGTCGAGAATCCAAAATGCAGTATTGAGTCGAGTACCCAAATAAAATCCAGTTTCAAGTCAAGAACCCAAATCCAGTCTTTGGCTGAGAACCCAAAATCATGTATCAGGTTGAGAACCCAAATCCGATCTCGGGTCAAGAATCCAAATCCAGTTTAGGGTCGAGAACCTAATCCAGTCTCTGGTTGAAAACTCAAATTTAGTCTTAGGTCGAGAACCCAATTCCTAGCATAGGTCAAGAGCCTCGATCCAGTCTCGGGTAGAGAACCCAAATCCATTTTTTGAGTCCATGACCCACCTTTGTCGAAGATCAGTTCAAAGTCAAGTTGCTTTTCACTCTCTTCAACTAAAGTCTTAGATCGTTCAAGCAAGGGGCAAAATAGTAAACCCTTAATTTTGGTCCTAAGCTAATCCGATCCCAATTAAAGAAGGCCTAAGTCATAATTGGTATATTCTTAATAACTTAAATCTATTTTAAAGCTTTTAATTAGATTGGTCTAGTTTTATAATGCCTAAAATAAGCCAATTCAACCTTTAAAACCCTAAAATGGTCTGATTCTAAATTTTATTGGGCTTATTTTGGTTTGGGCAAGGCCATTTCTATATAGGCAACATCCATATCAAATTGGAGGCCATCCAATTTGAT
This sequence comes from Garcia nutans, assembly GCA_947685225.1. Lineage (NCBI taxonomy): Eukaryota > Viridiplantae > Streptophyta > Magnoliopsida > Malpighiales > Euphorbiaceae > Garcia > Garcia nutans. The sequence continues at coordinate 3,133,961 of CANTUV010000024.1, read as the reverse complement.
ATGGAATTGGAAGCCATTCAATTTGATATGGAGGCTTCCATATCAAAATGGAAGCCCTCCAGTTTGATATGGAAGCTCCATATCGAATTGGAATGGATACCATATCAAATTAAATTATTTTATTTCAATGTGGCCTTGGTTTCTTGTCAAACTTAGAACACTTTAATTTGATATGCTTTAATCTGAGATGTGCTTAATGACGAATCAAAATTAAACACAAATTAAGCTCGGTCACACGAGCTTTAACCTAATTTATTCCTATAAATACATGTTTAAAGAGCAACACAGAGGACTTTTTGCAGCCATTGTTATCACAAGGTAAAGATTTAGCAAAAAGAAAGCAAAGATAAATACACACAGAAGATTTTTAACCAAGAAAATAATACAAAGGCAGTGGCTATTGTCTTTGCCTTGCTCAACAAAGATTCAACTCGGTGCAGGTAGGAGGCTTGAGTCAATGTAAAAATATTGGTGGAGCCAATAATGGAGGTCTGAATTCATTATTTAACTTACTTTAAATTCATAATAGCTATTAGTTTATGAAAATTGGTTTTCAAGCATCAGTGGGTAGTTGAATGGTTTTAGCTCATAAGTCAAAAATTATTATTACTATTTTGTATAACTATTTGTTACGATATCCAGTGGCAATTTACAAAAACTTATCTCATGCAATTATATAGTGGTCTTGTTTATACAATTACAGTGGCCAATCTTATACTAAAACCCTAATCTATAACAAATTTACTAGTTATATTTCCAAACCCCTAATCCACCAAGCTTAGTCTTAAATTGCATCTTAAAAACCTTATTTCTGTTTTAAAAACCCTAAACCCTAATTTTCATTTTTAAACACTGAAATCATATTTTGACCCTAAAAATCCTAGTTTGGTCCCCAAAACCATAATTTTCATTTATAAACCATAAAAACCATGTTTTAACCCTAAAAACTATAGCTTTATTTCCAAAGCCCTAGTTTCTATTTAGAAGCCCTAATTCATATATTGAAAACTCTAGAAGCCCTATACTTAAATCATCCATCATTATATACTTATGATGGATGATTTATTTTATTTGGTTTGTAATGGATGGTTTACTTTTATTTATGATGAATGATTGAATGTTTTCTATTAGTTTATTTTGGTTTCAATGATGTAAGAGGTATGTTTCCACTTAGTGGGTACCTCATTAATTAAGATTCATGTAATTTAATTTTTTTTGAGTTTTGGATCAATGTACGGGGCATGCTTCCAATTATGGTGGGTGTCCTATTTTATTTAGTTTTAGACATAGGATATTGTAAGGGCATGTTTCCATCGTCGAATGGGTGCCCATTTATTGTTTTGTTTGAACTTGGTTTGATCTTTATACAATGAATGGTTATTTATTTTTATAATCGCATGTATTATGCACAATATTATAATACTTAAGAATTCAATAATATTTAGACCTGAAAAGGAGGCTGGTTCCAATGAATCTGGCGTTATGGAGGTGCTGGGTCATTCTCACCTTCCCCATACGCATCCAACTTTTTGAGCCCATTAGGGGGTTGGGGATTCCTTAGGAAAATAGTTATCTACACCTTTCTTTTCCCTAGCCCTTTCGGGTGGTGATTCCATTTTTCTCCAGGTTTAGACTCGTGTTCTCTAAAGCCCTGAGCCTAACAGTTCCAAAGTCACAAGAACCATTCCATATGGAGTAGGGGTGAAAATCCCCATTCACAGCATGCTCATACAAGGAACCAAATAATACACATACATCAATCAGAGCTCGCATGGGAAAAAATCATTAGTTTGAGCTTACACAGGGGGCAAAGTTTCTCCTTTCAATTTTTGATTTTATGCATGTACAAAATATTTTCAGACTCACTTTCAATATTTTGCCATGCAGGGGGCATAGAGACGATATGAGGACTAGTTAAAAAATAGTTGAATTTTTTTGCAAAAGGAAGGATAAAAAGACAGAACAAGAAGAAAGTAAGAATCCCAAAAAAATAAAGATGCAAAAGACAAAACATCATTCTAGCTAGAGGAGCTGAAGCCCATATAGGACAAATGTCTAGGGATAAAGATCCATTTTGAAGGATAAAGACCCGATGTCCAAGGATGAAGATCTATTTTAAAAGGTGAAGACCTGATGTTCAAGGATGAAGATCCATTTTGAAGGGTGAAGACCCGATGTCTAAAGGATGAAGATCCAATTTGAAGGGTGAAGACCCAGTGTTCAAGGATGAAGATCCATTTTAAAGGGTGAAGACCCACAATCCATTGAAGAATGGAACAATCGGCTAGAAGAAAGCCAAAACTCTCAAATGACAGATGGTCAGCAGAATCCATTGAAGAATGGGATATTAGGTGGCTAAAAGAAAGCCCATACTCTCAAATGATAGAAGGTTGGTCTAGTGAGAAGAGCTGAAGTCAATCAATTGAAGGATGGAACAAGTGGCTAGAAGAAAGCTAAAACTCCCAACTGACTCAGTTAGCTAGAAAACCTAAAATTGATGACTAGAAGAAACCCAGAACTCTCAATTAATAAAAGGTCAATTGAATGCAATCCGAGTCCAGAACCTAAACCAACTCGGGTCAAGAACCCAAATCATTTTTTAGTCCGGAACTCAATTCGGGTCTAGAACCCAAACCAACTCAGGTGCAGAACCCAAATCATTTTTTAGTTCAGAACTCAATCTGAGTCCAGAACCTAAACCAAGTCGGGCCCAGAACCCAAGTCATTTTTTGATCCAAAACTCAATTCGGGTCCAAAATCCAAATCCATGTCTTAGGTCGAGAACCCGAATCCAATCCCGAGTCAAGAACTCAATTTGAGTTAAGCAAATTAGATTAAATATGTATATTAGGGTTTGATATGCAATTCTAAGGGTTTTAGGGTTTTTACTAATCAAATTAGGGTTTTATTACAAAATTAGGGTTTTCCTTGATCTAGGGTTTAATCCATACAAACTAGGGTTTGAAAACATGCAAGCTAACGTTTTAAACACAAACTAAGGCTAAAATACATGAAACTAGGATCTAATGTACAAAACAAAATTTAATCCTAAACCTTAAGATACAAGATTAGAGTTTAAAGCATGCATTTAGGATTTTGTTATATAATTCTATGTTGTAAAGTGAAATTAGGGTTTTGAATTATCTAACTGAGATCAAACTTACATGATTAGGGTTTATACCAAATTTAATACCGAAGTTGTGATTTATTAAGTGAAATTTTGAAAGTTAAATTTTATATTGAAACATAACAGTATGCTTAATTCATAAATTTAGGTAAATGATCAATGGAATAATAAATAAAATAAGTTAATGAGATCATACCTACGTTGTCAGATCCTCTAAAGTAAATTTGCTAAACCAAGCTTGATCATTTACTAGATTACCTTCTAGATAGCCTGGATAAACTGAAGTCTTGGCCGAACTCCAACAATTTGAAAAACTATTTGGTCACTACCTTATTTCTATTTTTTGTTTCTCTTTTATTCTTTTTGTCTTATGTTTCTTTTTTTTCGTAATATTAAAATTTCTTTTTAGTCTCTTGCTCTCTCCATTTACTGCCCTTAATTTGCTAATAGTATCTCTCAGTTTCTTATAATCTTAATTATTTAGATGATGATTTCAGTCCCATTTTCATTGAATGTAATCTTATAATTGTAGGCCATAACTAGAGCAAAATTAGCTCGGTAATCCTCATCCAAATCAAACTCCCTCTTGTTGATCCAAAGCTTATTGGAATTTAAACACATCCTAGGATGAATTTGGACCGAATTTGGACTAAAAAGCATAAGTGTCACACCAGCTCAAGGTAGGTTATCGGGTTTATTAGCTAATAAAAAGCAAGCTAAAATCTCATGAAGGCGCAAAGGAACAAACTAGGGTTTGATATTAATAGATTGGATACTAGTAGTTGGCTCACTAAATAATGCCTAGATTACCTCTCTCTTAAATAATAAGAGTTCAATTTTGCCTTGAAAGTTCATCAAAATATGTTCTAAGACCAAATAGAACCTAGACATAGTTAATTATATAGATGCCCTCTCTAAGTAGGCATATACAACTCAATGTTGTAGAAACATTCCCTTATCTATTAAATTCATTCAGATCATGATGCATAGACATGATAATTTATGAATATTAAGCTAGATTGGTCATCGGTTGAACACCAAATTGTCAAAAATAAAAAAATAATGTAATAAAATTAATTTATTCAAACAATTTTAATTTGAAAAACATAAATGTTCCAATAAGATACCAAAGAAAGAAAATAGGCTGAGCAACACTCAAGCCTAGGGAGGTTTGTTGAGCTGGAGTAGAAAATACTTCATTTACTTAGACGTTCTATATGTGAAGTAAAGAGGATAAAAAAATCTTCCTTTAGTCCTCTTCCTATTATGAAAGTTGCTCGTGGAAGTACTCTGCCAAGCTTACGAAATGGATTATCTTGGACCTCATGCCTTAACCAAATGTATTTATATGTTTCATGCCCCTGTGTTTTAGGGAATTGATAAAAGGCATTGGCATCAAAGTTTGATGGTAGAGGATTTGGTAATGGTCAAGGAGCCAGTGGCTACAATAGCCCTTACCTCTAAAGCTCATTGAAAACCCAAGACAAAGGTCTCAAAATTTGAAAATTGTCTCTTTTTTACTTGACCAGTTGTTGCATTTACTTCCATTTCTTTTTGTGTACTCTGACTGCCAGATTGGTAATATCCTCTTTCATTCCTTCTTCAGAAAAGCAATTCATCTCTCATTCCTGCTCTTCTCTAGCTTAGAGAAGATCTTTGAAATCTCTAATAAGAGTATGAGACAATCTTTCATGAAGGTTAGGCAAGACATCTCTCACTATCATTCTAATTTGGTCAGACAAATCGGGCCTCTTTTTTATCAAAGCAGCCTTGTTTCTCCACCTTTTCACATAATTAATGAAATTCTCATCCTACAATTTTTTGATAGTTTCTACTTCTATTAGCATCACTTCCAGCTCAGTATTGTACCCATATTGCTAGATGAAGGCCTTGTACAGTATATCCTAGTCTTTTAGGTATTTCCTCCAAGGTATTGAACCAATTTTACACAACAGGATCTAGAGAAAGAATGAAATACCTCAAGGTTTGAGCCTTAGTAGCTGTAGCATACTGTGTGGCAGTGATGTATTGCTTGACTGCAAGTGGGGATTTCCCATTCCATCAAACTTAGCAAAAGTATGCATCTTGAATTTACAAGGGATTCCTTCATCACCCTCAAACAATTTTTCCACTTCTGACACTTCTTCAATTTTTTAGCTTCTTTTCAAACTTCTTCTCTAAATTGGCAATAATCTTTTCAATGCCCACAGATTCAGTCTTCTCAAATAATTTTTCTTGAAGGTATGCATCCCAATCTTCATTATCTTCGATCACTGCCTTTTCTTCATCAGAAGCTACTTCACCCACCTTAGCCTTTCCTTTGTCCTTTGACCTCTTGGTACTAGTAGATGCTTCAGTAATGTTATCTTCCAATTGTGCAGCTAGCTGACTTCACATAGCCTCAGGGGTCCGATTAAATTCTTCCATCTTTAAGGCTAGAGCCTTATTCACTAGGTCTTGAATTTTCTCGCGATCCATTAATTTTGGTGCAAAGTTAATTGAGCCTTCATTGAATTTTGAGTAACTTTCATAGGATGCATTGTTGTAGGCTCTTGATATGCTGAACTCCAGGTCTGCCAGCCAAAAAGGATTAATGTGATGTAAAGCAATGCATGTATGCATGTGTAGCACATAAATAAACAAATAAAGTTAGGATGCTCCTTCCATTCTCATAAGGTGAGTCTCTTTTCCTAGGTATTATGGTTAATAAAGATATCAACACGGGATATTTTTGTTTTCAAATCACTCAGACGAAATAACCAATAGTTGTGTTTTCAAAATAGAAGTCAGTTTATGATAATTCCCACTAATTAAGCCTTAATCCTTTGGGTCTACTGAAACATGCAAGCAGCAATTCTACCATATCTTGGATTAAAACTAAATTAATAAGTTTTTAATAAATAGACTTCCTACTTGGAAAAGTAATTGATAGTCCATGCCACAAAACAATCCCACAACTTACATGTCTTAGTATAAATAAGGCCCACAATTAATTTTAGGATTCCATAATTGACCTAACCAATTAAAAGCACATTTAAAAAGATTTTTAAGAAAAATGAGCAATAGAGTGAAGAATGATTTTAAGCCCATTTTGAAAACACTTTAAAGCCCATTGTAAAAAAGTTTGTTTCAGAAATCAATTTTGGGCTTTAAACTTAACTTTGTTGAAAAGGTTTCAAACCTAATTTTGAAAATGATTTTGGTTTTTAGGCTTAAAATAGTTTTGGGCCTTCACTATAATTAGGCCATATTAGAAAAAGACAAACCAAATGGGCCATAATTCAAACTAAGACATGTTAATTATAGTAAATCAAAAAGTGATTAGGGAAAACGTAAGGAAAGTTATTAGGCCAACTATATGGGCTTTAGTCTTTGGGTTAAAAAGTTTAGGCTCCCATAGCAAGTATATACCAAAAGGTATAAGGTTATGAATCATTATGCGACGCTCGATCTCCATACCTAAAGTGAAAGTATGATATCACATACACACACATAACACGGGTCCACAGGGTATCCTAACTCACACACACAATGCAATTCTAAATGATACAATGAATAATATCATAATAATTAAGAATATAATAATATAAAAACTAATGGAATCAACTTCTCTTGTCATAAGTGGAGTCATCACTGTGAGTGGGGATTTTTGCCCCCACTCTTAATGGAATGATTCTTGCCACTTCGACACTGTTAGGCTTTGGACCTTAGAGAACATGGGCCTAAGCTAGAAAAATTGGAGAAGCCACCCAGACGGGCTGGGAAAGAAATAGAAATGAGGGATGGCTCGATTCCTAAGGAATCCCCAACCCCTACATGGATTCAGAAAGTTGGGTAAGCATTGGGAAAGGTGAGAATGACCCAGCACCCCCATAACATCTAGTTCATTGGAATCAGCCTCCTATTCATGTCTAAATATTATGAAATTCTTAAATTATTATGATATTATTCACATTACAAGCAATTAAAATAAATAACATCATACCATTAATCAAACAAATAAAATGGGCACCCATACTGGATGGAAACATGCCTTTACAATGTGGTAGTCCCTTAATTTTAGCCCTAAGCTAGCTCTATCCCAATTAAAAAGGGCCTTGTCAAGATCGGTCCATTCTTAATGGCTTAAACATACTTTAAAGATTTTAATTAGATTGTTCCAAATCTATAAGGCCTAAAATAAGCCAGTTCAACTTTGAATGTCAGCAATGGTCCATTTGATGATTGAAGTAGTTTTGGTTCAGTTTGGATCATGCCATATCAAATTGGGCTTGTCCAATTTGATTTGGATGGTCCATATCGAATTAGAAATAGTCTAATTCGATATATGGAACACATCCATATCAAATTAGACTTCTAATTTGATATGGATGATGGTCCATATTAAATTAGATCAATTCTAATTTCATATGGAACACATCCATATCAAATTAGACTTCTAATTCTATATGTATGTTGGTCCATATCCAATTAAAGTGATTTTAATTCGATATGGCCACGGTTTCATATTGGACTTAATGTATTTTAATCTGATATGGTTACTATTTAGGATTTATTAATTTGGAAATCTGAATTAAGCTCGGATTTAGCCCGGGATTTACTTGTTTTAACCTAGTTTATTTCTTATAAATAGGGTGTTTAACAATTAAACAAAGGATGGCAATTATTATTAATAACATAGCAGCAAAGAATTATCAAAAAACGGAGACAGTAATCACACAACAATTGTTTCAAACAATTATTTCCCTCAACCAATAACAATGCTAATTTAGGCAGTGATAAGGTCGAGCTTGATTCAATACATTCAAATTGGTGGACCCTTCGACGCACATTTTGTAACACCCCTTCCCGACCCACGAATAAGCCGAGGAGGAATGTCACATCGGGATGCAAGCTCTGGTCACAATGTCTTAATTAAGAATTCTTATGAAAAATTTTTCAAAAAATTGGGCGGAGTTTCCCCTAAAAAGCGGATTTCCCAAGTGTCGCCAAAACTGATTTTTTTTTTATTTTTTTAAAAAAAACACTTTTGTTCACAATTCGTTAAAAAAAACACTTTTGTTCACAATTCGACTCAAGAACACTCCCAATAATAATCTCCCTTATATCCTCAACTACACCCTGCAAGAAAATTTCACACTTCTATATCGTTTCTCAAGATCACATATCATTTGCTAAGTTTCATTACCATACTACTGTTTATTCTCTTGTTACATACACCATAATACTTGATATGTTTAACAAACCTTTACAATAGATATAACGTACATGCCATACTACTATTTTATGTCAAAAGTCCTACCCTATTCGCCGTTGAGCTGGTGCGGGTAGCTGCAGAAATGCTGATCTTCTATCCACTACCTGCGAGTTAGACATATAACTCGCTGAGAATCTTATTGCCCAGTGGGTACTTTAACCATTGCCGAATATAAATAGTGCAAGGAAGGTTGTTGAAACACATATAAAAGTAGAATACTGCATGATTAAACTATTTTCATACAATCATCATATTTATATTTTCTAATTAAGTTAAGATTCACATTCTGTATATAAACAACATGTAATATAACTTCATTATAATTACAAGTTAATCTGCTCCACTAGGTAATTATGAATACACCGATCTTGAAATGAGGCCTCGTATAGAGTTACGCGTGGTCTTGACCTCACACGACTAATTGCCATGGTCTTGGTCTCACACGATATGGAATATACAACATAACTGCGTGGTCTTGGTCTCACACGACTAGTTGCCATGATCTTGACCTCACACGATATAACCGCGCGTGTGCAAGTAATATCCAGACCGAAGCCGTTAAGACAGTACTGCCGGTAGGATGGAATGCCAAACCCCCATTCCAGACCGGTTTTACCCATTTATCGAGGTGAGCATATATAACATTTCATATATATACCCATTCACTTTGTATATATACCACATATTCTCCATGTATATACAATATATACTTACAAATACCACATATACTCACATATGTATCATATGTATTCACATATATACCATATACACGCATATATATACCATATATACACGTATTCCCCACATATATACCTTATCTATATATTCACATGATAACGAACATGTATTCCATCACGTGACTTTTATCACGGTTATGAAATTCAAATTGATTTTCTCCTCTTTTCCATCTAATTTATTCTTCATATTCATACTTAAACTCAATACCAAAAATAAAATGATAAAACACCCACACCAAGTTTTTGACCAAGTTAATAATGAAAAATTACCATATGAACAATAAACTCTGGTTCTTGACCCAACTTGATCCTTGTTTTAGAAAATTTGTATAAAATAATCCACTTGGCTAAAAACTCTAAAATTTTTACATAATTTAGTTTTGCATCTTAAAATCATTCCTTTAAAATTTTATATCAAACTGGACACAAAATTTCACCCAACCAGACTGCTCCAGTTGCCCTGCATCCTTGCAGCAGTTATGAATTTTGTGAATTCGGTAAATTAAATTCAATCAATGTGGTTCCAAATTATTTTTCTCAAATACTAGACTCACTAAACAACAACATATCCAAAATTCAATTGGATATTATTTTTCTACATTTTATAAAAAAAATTCAAAAAGATGGCTGTCTCAGTCAAGGTATTTGCTGGAGCAGGTCTAATAAAAATAATCTTTCCAAATTCATAACCATTCCAAATTCAACTCAACATATTTTTCAGTCATTCTAGACTCATTGAGACACAACATATCAAAAATTCAACTCAAGATAATTTTTCTATATTTAATTAAAAATCATACAAGTCACAGCATTTTACTAATTGTAAAACAGAAAAATTTCAAAAGGAGTTCAATGGTTAAAGTACCAAACCTTACTATTTCATAGTCCTTTATCTATATCACTTCCTTTCCTTCCTTGTCTCCTTGATTTCCTATGAAATTTAACATCACATATACAAAGGTAAGAACCCTAGGTATAGACATATTCTTATCTTATGATTTTTCTAATGGTTGCTAGCTTATTTTCACCATTAAACACCATTTCTATTCATTCTCCAACTATTTTGCTATTCTCCATCATATTCATCAACTTTCTAATATTTTCCCTAATTAAACATGACTTTAAGTCCTTCCATACAAAGCCTAATACTCAAATTAAATGAAAGAGAAGAAGTTAGCTTGAAGAATTACCTTAATTTCTCTTGAAAAAAAACTTGATAAATCACTTAGAAATTGAAACTTTCCCTTGGCTCTTTTGGAAGAAGCCCACGGAAATGGAGTCCCAAAATGAAGATAATGGAGTTTTCTAGGTGTTAGACATGTGTCTTATGCTTTAAGAAAAAAATTAGATGTTAGATAATTATTTAATTAATTAATTTATTATTTTTAACTTGAATGGTCTTGATTTATCCACCAAAATTGAACAAATGGCCATGATTTGGCCACTTGAAACTTACTTTTCCTTCTTTATAATTTTGTCCCTCAAATTGGTTCTATTTACAAAATTGCCACTCCGGTGGAAATGACCAAAATGCCCTTGTTGTAAAATCATCCGTAACTTTCAAATCGTGCGTATTCGGAAAAAATCGTGCGCCACCGTTACGACCCGATAAATCTCGAGAACACATCTATTACATCCATTATGGGCACTATTAAGAACCGACGTAACTTTTTGAAAAAGTACCTTTAGGCCCTCAGCCTCTTAAAAAATTTCAATTAGGTCCCGTCAGCTCCACTGTGTACACCAATTTCATATTTGACTATCCCGAGCCTCTATTTGACCACTCGTTCATGTCCTCCTTGCCTATTACTCGACTATCTAGCCTTTGGGATGTGACAGTTCTACCCTCCTTAATTTAAGTTTCGCCCCGAAACTTGCTTATTCATACATGTAAATACATTGTTCATATAACTAATAATAGTCATACATATATATATATATACTTAAAACACAAATTTTAAATTTACATACCTTCCTTTTCTTCTTTTGTTTTATTAATCAGCAGTCTGCACAGCTCGACATATAACCTTTTTCCTATATGGCATGTACATTAGACTCAATAACTCATGCTTAATTATTCTCGACTCTTTCTTATTTCACAAACATAATTTCATATATAACTGTTTCACAAATACCATAACTACTACAGGGTATCCCGTTTTACGTTGGTAATGGCCACTCCCAACATAAAACATATATCCTCCTATATTTTCCTCTTCCTATCTAAAGTCTTTCTAACTCACTTCGTTTACTATCTCTCGATATCCTAATTATCATAAACTTTCCTATGTCTAACAGCCCAGGAACGGCTAAACCAATGCTCTGATACCACAAACTGTAACACCCCTTCCCGACCTACGAATAAGCCGAGGAGGAATGTCACATCGGGATGCGAGCTCTGGTTACAATATCTTAATTAAGAATTCTTCTGAAAAAATTTTTGAAAAATTGGGAGGAGTTTCCCCTAAAAAGCGGGTTTCCCAAGTGTCGCCAAAACTGATTTTTTTAATTTTTTTTTAAAAAAACACTTTTGTTCACATTTCGTTAAAAAAACACTTTTGTTCACAATTCGACTCAAGAACACTCCCAATAATAATCTCCCTTATATCCTCAACTACACCCTACAAGAAAATTTCACACTTCTATATCGTTTCTCAAGATCACATATCATTTGCTAAGTTTCATTACCATTCTACTGTTTATTCTCTTGTTACATACACCATAATACTTAATATGTTTAACAAACCTTTACAATAGATATAACGTACATGCCATACTACTATTTTATGTCAAAAGTCCTACCCTGTAACACCCCTATACCCCATATACGTACACAGCATGCTAATACGATCGTAATATACGTATACCGAATATAGAAATGCCACAGTTTACAAAACACACAAACCATCCCTTTAATATAATATGAACAATTTTAAAACATTTAAGGAAATTTAGAAAACACAATAGACAAAATGTTTGCTCAAAACGCAGCGGAAAATATAACAAATATTTCTAAATACATATACATCAAAACTCGATTTTTATAAAACATAAATATAAATATACATGTTTGGCAGTATGTCTTTGATCTTTAAGCTTCACTATCAAGACCTCAAAATCTAGACTTGACTCGGCCTAGAGGAACTCTCCGGTTCTTCCCTGTTACCTGCACGATGAACCACAATCGCGCTAAGCCAACGACTTAGTGGTACAAACTGCAATAGTATTATGCTTTGATGCAATGCCAATATCATACAATCAAGTTTCATGAAGTAATATTCACAATTCCACATCCATACACATATTACACATCATATTATATTTTCGTAGTTTCATTACTCAACAAAGACAAACATGTATCTCATTATTCATTTGTTTCACCATTCAAAAATCACATTTAAACAAACACAAGCATGGGCCCAAAAAGAATCTAATATGTTATTCAAAGTTCAGAGTTACTGCTTTGGTCCATAATCACAATCATCAAGCCCATAGGCGATATATATATCTCTATCCATGGATAGCGTAACAGACCCAGTCTCTTGGACCTCAACCCGGCTAAACTCGAGGAGATCCTCAACCCGGCTAGACTGTTACTGTTTTTGAGGCTTACGATCCAGTCTTTTCACCCCCAAAAACATCACATTTCACATATTTCACATTTTTCAACTGGAATCGGCTTACGACCTGGTCTTTTCACCTATCCAGTGATTCATAGGCATGCCGCCAAACTCAGAACTCTGAAAATTGAATAACATATTAATCACACAATTATTTCACTTATCTCTTTATCAATCTCTTTCTCAATTCATTTCTCATTTCATTTCTCATTTCATATTCCATAATCAAATAGGCAACCATGCCCCAATTATTTCATTTACATTGTCATAGCCAACCACAATGGCTTCATGTCACATCATAACACAATTCACATTAAGGCAATTCATCATTAAAGTATTCATAATCAATTGCATTGAACATACATTTCATATTTCATCATATCATCATATCTTTCACATTTTCAACATACATTCCACAAAGTTCACTTTATGCAAAACATAACATTATTAATATGCATCAACAATGCAATAGATTATATAAAGGTATGCAATAATGTAGGGTTTGTACTTACCTTAAGATAACTCACACCAATCTATAACCTTCCTCTTCTAAGAATTCTTCACCACTTAGATTAAGGCAATTCAACTTCTTCACAACCTAATCCAAAAGAATAACACACTTACTCAAAGATACACAAGAGATAATAAGACTACAATCTAATTAGGGCAAACTCTAACCATGACACGCTCAACAACACGGGCATGTCCCTGACCGTGCCCTAAACTCACAACACAGAAGTTTTGACACGCTCAGAACCACGGGCGTGTCACTGAACGTGTAATACATTCTGCCTCACAGAAACATTGACACGTCCAACAACATGAGCGTGCTCATGGCCGTGTCAATTCTCCAACATCACAGTAGCTATGACATGTCCAATAACAGGGGCGTGTTAATGATCGTGTCACCCATCCAAAACACAGAACCATCGACACGTCCAAAGATCTGGCCGTGATCAAGGGCGTGTCAGGCCAAAAATATAGATTCCGGCCACAACAACACTTTATCCAACAAATCACTTCCTTTCACCAAAATCCACTTCAAACAAACTTAGCTCAACATACCCAAGAACCATAACAAACTTGCAAAAACACCAAAACAACTCAAAACATACATACAACACAAATCAAAATCATCACCACAAACCCAAAACACACCCACAACACTTTCTCTTCCAACAAACTTTCTCTTTCCTTCAAACCAACCCCAAAATCCAAAATCAATAGAATCCAAACACTCATAAACACACCACAATCAAACACACTCCTACTATCAACAATAATCCATCAAACTCAAACACAACTCCAAATAAAACAAAGGAAATCAAGAGAGAACTTACCAACAATGATGAAACTTCTTGAATTTCCAACTTGGTTACTTGAATCACCTTTCAACTTTGAGCTTGGAACACAAAACTCTCTCTTGCTCTCTTGTCTTGATGATGCTCGGCCAACAAAGGAAAAGAAAAGGAAATGGAGAAGAAATGAAGACAACAAGTCAAACACTTATCTCTTTAAACCTCCACCAAGTCATTTTAATATTAAAATAATCCAAATTAATCTCATCCATTCATAATTTCCTTATTAATTAATTCCATAAATCATAACACAAATATCTCCTTCCATTAACTTTCTTTGACTTTGACTTGGGTATATGTTGTATATATTTTCATATACACAACATATACACTCTCTCTATAATTCTTTTCTCTTTCCAAAGAAACATATACATTAAATCCAATTATAACAATAAATATGCCAAAACTTCTAGGGCACATTTTGGGATATTACAATTCTCCCCCTCTAAAAGAAATTTTGTCTTCGAAATTACCTGATATCAAGTCTGAAATAGTTGAGGATACTGATCTCACATCACTTGCTCATTCTCCCAAGTTGATTCTTTTCTACCATGATTCTTCCAAAGAACCTTCACAATTGGCACCTCCTTATGTCTCAACTCTTTCATACCATATGCTAAAATAGCAACTGGTTCTTCTTCAAAAGTCAGATCCGTACTCACCTTAATAGATTCTACTGGCAAGACATGAGATGGATCTAATCTATACCTCCTCAACATAGAAACATGGAAGACATTATGGATTCTATCCAATTCAGGCGGTAAAGCGAGGTGATAAGCAACTGGTCCCACTCTTTCCAATATTTCATATGGTCCAATAAAACGAGGACTTAACTTCCCTTTTCGACCAAATCTTAAAATCTTTTTCCACGGAGACACTTTCAAAAATACTTTATCTCCAACATCAAACTTTATGTCTCTCCTCTTCAAATTTGAAAAAGATTTCTGCCGATCTGAAGCTACTTTTAATCGATCCCGAATTATCTTCACTTTCTCTTCCGTCTCTTTAACCAAATCAGGACCAATCAATTCGCCTTCCCCAACTTCATTCCAACACAGAGGCATTCTGCATCTTCTACCATACAATGCTTCATAAGGCGCCATACCAATACTAGATTGATGACTGTTGTTGTAAGCAAATTCCACAAGTGGCATAAATCTGTCCCAACTTCCTGAAAAATCAATGACACAACTTCTCAACATATCCTCAATAATCTGTATCACTCTTTCTGACTGCCCATCTGTCTGCGGATGAAAAGCAGTACTAAAGTGCAATCGAGAACCCAAAGCACCATGTAAACTCTTCCAAAACCTCGAAGTAAATCTAGGATCTCAATCAGACACTAAAGAAATTGGGACTCCATGCAACTTCACTACCTCACTGATATACAGCTCAGCCAAACTCTCAAGAGAATAATCCATTCTAACTGGAAGAAAATGAGCTGTCTTTGTCAACCGATCAACAATCACCCAAATAGCATCATGCTTCTTCTAAGTCAATGGCAAACCAGACACAAAATCCATTGTTACTCTCTCCCATTTCCATTCAGGCACTGTTAAAGGTTGAAGCAACCCTGTTGGAACTTGATGCTCAGCTTTTACCCTTTGACATGTGAGACACTTGGATACAAACTCCACTATGTCTCTCTTCGTACCTGACCACCAATAATTCTGTTTCAAATCCTGATACATCTTTGTACTCCCAGGGTGCATAGCAAAGACCGATTGGTGTGCTTCCTCTAAAATAGTTCTTCTCAAACTTGCATCATCAGAAACACATAATCTATTCTTGAACCAAAGGCTACCATCACTTTTCACATGGAAATCTCGGCTCCCTCCATTTTGGCAATCTAAAATAATTTTCTGAATTTTCTCATCTACCAATTGAGCCTCTCTTATCTGTTCCAACAACATCGGTCTCAAATGCAATTGAGCTAACAATGTACCATCATCACATGATTCAAAACTGGCATGCAACACTCTCAACTCAACAAGCAACGAGAGCGAATAAACAGACAAACCTGCCAAAGACTTCCGACTCAAGGCATCAGCAACAACATTTGCCTTACCAGGATGATAGTCAATTAAACAGTCATAGTCTTTGATCAATTCTAACCATCGTCTTTGCCGAAGATTAAGCTCTCTTTGAACCCCCAAATATTTCAAACTCTTATGATCCGTATAAATAAAACACTTCTCCCCATACAAGTAGTGTCGCCAAATCTTCAAAACAAACACTATAGCTGCCAACTCCAAATCATGCGTCGAATAATTAAGCTCATGCGGCTTCAACTACCGAGAAGCATAAGCTATAACTTTACCTTCCTACATCAAAACACAACCAAAACCATTATGTGAAGCATCACTGTAAATTACATACGGTTTATCTTCCACAGGCAAAGTAAGAACAGGTGCTTGAGTCAACATTTCTTTCAACTGCTCAAAACTAGCTTGACACTGATCTATCCACACAAATCTGACTCCCTTTCACAGTAATCTGGTGAGTGGAGTAGCTATCAAAGAAAAACCTTTCACAAAGCATCGATAATAGCCTGCCAAACCCAGAAAACTTCTAACTTCAGTTACAGACTTCGGTGGACTCCAATTCAAAATAGCTTCAACTTTACTTGGATCAACTCTTATACCATCTGCTGAAACTATATGACCGAGAAAAGTCACTTGATCAAGCCAAAACTCACACTTCGACAGCTTAGCATACAATTGCTTCTCTCTCAATGTCTGCAACACAATCCTCAAATGCTTGTCATGCTCCTCTTCATTACGCAAATACACCAAAATATCGTCAATGAAGACCACCACAAACTGATCTAGATAGGGTTTAAACACCTTATTCATCAAATCCATAAAAGTTGCAGGTGCATTCGTCAATCCAAAAGGCATCACTAAAAACTCATAATGCCCATACCTTATGCGGAAAGTTGTCTTAGAAACATCTTCAGCTCTGACTCTCAACTGATGGTACCCTGATCTCAAATCAATCTTGGAAAACATTACTGCTCCCTTTAATTGATCAAAGAGATCATCAATCCTAGGAAAAGGATACTTATTCTTGATAGTCACTTTATTCAATTGTCTATAATCGATGCACAATCTCAAAGTACCATCCTTCTTCTTTACAAATAAAACAGGAGCTCCCCACGGAGAAACACTAGGGCGAATAAACCCTTTATCCAACAACTCCTGCAACTGCACCTTCAACTCTCTCAACTCCGCAGGTGCCATTTGATAAGGAGTAATAGAGATGGGAGTGGTACCAGATAACAATTCAATACCAAACTCAACCTCTCTCTCAGGAGGTAACCCTGGCAACTCCTTAGGAAACACATCTGGAAATTCCGCAACTGTGGGTATACTATCAAGCTGAGAACCCACTACTCTGGTATCCACCACATGAGCAAGATAAGCGTCACACCCTTTTCTAATCAACTTCCTAGCTGTAACAGCTGAAACCAACAAGGATGCAAGTTGTCTCTGCTCACTAGATACCATCACACTCCTACCATCACTGGTTCTCAAAGTGACATATTTCTTTTGACAATCTACCATAGCCCCATGCTTAGACAACCAATCCATGCCTAATATCAAATCATATTCTTTAAAAGGCATTTCAATCAAATCACTAAGAAACTCCTCACCCTGCACCACAACTGCACTATCACGATGCACCTTACTCACCACAATACTATGTCCTAAAGGATTTGTTACCAAGACATCAAATCCTAAGGACTCTGAATGCAATTCAGATACAAGCAATATGGATGCACTTATGTATGAATGAGTAGATCCTGAATCAATCAAAGCAAGAACTAGAATATCAAATAAAGAAAATGTACCCGCTATAACTACTGAAGCATCCGGCTGCCTCTGCATCACATATACTCTCTGAGAAGACCCAGCCTCATCTGGCCTACTGCCTCTGGATGAAGATCCTCCTCTCTAACTAAACCCAGGTCTACCACCCCTACTGAAACATCTGCCCCCCTCGACCACCTCTGCTGACACTAGGTCGAGAAGCTGTAGTATCAGCCTGCCTATACTCCTGCATCTCAGGACAATCTCTAACAAAATGAGCTGGGGACCCACATCTAAAACACCCAGTTGATCCACTAATCTTCCAACAAACACCCCCATAGGTCCTACCACAATGCTCACATATAGGTGGAGTAGACCTCTGAACCACTGGAGCCGGAGCACTAGCTACAGAAGCTGTAGGTCTCGACCTCTGTCTCTGATACTGAACTGACCTACCCGACTGTCTCTGACTCCTACTGATCCTCGAAATAAAACTTCCTCGACCCCTCTTCATAGATGAAGATCCTGCCTCAAACTGGGATCTTCTCACTCTGGTCTCCTCCTCAGTAGCAGCTGCTGCAATGCCCTGTGCTCTATCAACACTTCTAGCTGCTGCAACTAGCTGAGAGAAATCCTGATACCGAGAACCAGCAACAATGCACATAATAGAGGGCCTCAATCCCTCCTCAAATCTTCTACACCGGTCTATTTTATCAGAGATAATTCCCCCGGCATAACGACTCAACCGGATGTACTCAATCTCATACTCTGTTACCGTCCGGTTGTCTTGCTTCAAATTCAAGAATTCCATCTTTTTTATATCTTTATACTCCCTTGGACTGTATTTCAGCTCAAACTCCCTCAGAAAATCCCCATAAGATAATGTAGGTGGATCATCCATGGCATGAAGAACCGTCTTCCACCAGTCATAGGCATCCTTCTGCAATAAGGATCTAGCATAATCAAATTTTTCTTCAGAAGTGGCTTGTAACTGGATAAATATCCTCTGTACTTTATCCAACCACTGCTCAGCCACTGCAGGATCAGTAGTACCCAAGAAATCCTCAGCTCCATACTTCCTCAATTTATCATAATGCCTCACCGGCACTTGAGGCTGTGGTGGCGGTGGTGGCTGCTGTACGGGAGCTCTCCTTAACAATTCTACCATATGCCGTAACCAACCCGGCGGAACCTCATCAGCAGCTGATCTCCCTGGCACAAGAGCAGGGGCCTCACTAACTCTATCAACCCTAGCTCCATCTCTACCCTTTTCAGGAGCTACACTCTCAGCACTACCTTCTACGGACTGACGTGACTGAGACGCCATCACTACCTATATCTGCAAACACAGCAGAATATACCTCATTAAAAATCAAAGACTGCCAACACCAAAACATGTATCTTATTCAAAGGCGCACTTTTAAAATCAAAATTTTCTTTTTCTTACAATTGACCTAGGTTAAGAATCTCAAACCTAGGCTCTGATACCAAAACAATTGTAACACCCCTATACCCCGTATACGTACACAGTATGCTAATACGATCGTAATATACGTATACTGAATATAGAAATGCCACGGTTTACAAAACACACAAACCATCCCTTTAATGTAATATGAACAATTTTAAAACATTTAAGGAAATTTAGAAAACACAATAGACAAAATGTTTGTTCAAAATGCAGTGGAAAATATAACAAATATTTCCAAATACATATACATCAAAACTCGATTTTTATAAAACATAAATATATATATATACATGTTTGGCAGTATGTCTTTGATCTTTAAGCTCCACTATCAACACCTCAAAATCTGGACTTGACTCAGCCTAGAGGAACTCTCCAGTTCTTCCCTGTTACCTGTGCGATGAACCACAATCGCGCTAAGCCAACGGCTTAGTGGTACAAACTGCAATAGTATTATGCTTTGATGCAATGCCAATATCATACAATCAAGTTTCATGAAGTAATATTCACAATTCCACATCCATACACATATTACACATCATATTATATTTTCGTAGTTTCATTACTCAACAAAGACAAACATGTATCTCATTATTCATTTGTTTCACCATTCAAAAATCACATTTAAACAAACACAAGCATGGGCCCAAAAAGAATCTAATATGTTATTCAAAGTTCAGAGTTACTGCTTTGGTCCATAATCACAATCATCAAGCCCATAGGCGATATATATATCTCTATCCATGGATAGCGTAACAGACCCAGTCTCTTGGACCTCAACCCGGCTAAACTCGAGGAGATCCTCAACCCGGCTAGACTGTTACTGTTTTTGAGGCTTACGATCCAGTCTTTTCACCCCCAAAAACATCACATTTCACATATTTCACATTTTTCAACTGGAATCGGCTTACGACCTGGTCTTTTCACCTATCCAGTGATTCATAGGCATGCCGCCAAACTCAGAACTCTGAAAATTGAATAACATATTAATCACACAATTATTTCACTTATCTCTTTATCAATCTCTTTCTCAATTCATTTCTCATTTCATTTCTCATTTCATATTCCATAATCAAATAGGCAACCATGCCCCAATTATTTCATTTACATTGTCATAGCCAACCACAATGGCTTCATGTCACATCATAACACAATTCACATTAAGGCAATTCATCATTAAAGTATTCATAATCAATTGCATTGAACATACATTTCATATTTCATCATATCATCATATCTTTCACATTTTCAACATACATTCCACAAAGTTCACTTTATGCAAAACATAACATTATTAATATGCATCAACAATGCAATAGATTATATAAAGGTATGCAATAATGTAGGGTTTGTACTTACCTTAAGATAACTCACACCAATCTATAACCTTCCTCTTCTAAGAATTCTTCACCACTTAGATTAGGGCAATTCAACTTCTTCACAACCTAATCCAAAAGAATAACACACTTACTCAAAGATACACAAGAGATAATAAGACTACAATCTAATTAGGGCAAACTCTAACCATGACACGCTCAACAACACGGGCATGTCCCTGACCGTGCCCTAAACTCACAACACAGAAGTTTTGACACGCTCAGAACCACGGGCGTGTCACTGAACGTGTAATACATTCTGCCTCACAGAAACATTGACACGTCCAACAACATGAGCGTGCTCATGGCCGTGTCAATTCTCCAACATCACAGTAGCTATGACATGTCCAATAACAGGGGCGTGTTAATGATCGTGTCACCCATCCAAAACACAGAACCATCGACACGTCCAAAGATCTGGCCGTGATCAAGGGCGTGTCAGGCCAAAAATACAGATTCCGGCCACAACAACACTTTATCCAACAAATCACTTCCTTTCACTAAAATCCACTTCAAACAAACTTAGCTCAACATACCCAAGAACCATAACAAACCTGCAAAAACACCAAAACAACTCAAAACATACATACAACACAAATCAAAATCATCACCACAAACCCAAAACACACCCACAACACACTTTCTCTTTCCAACAAACTTTCTCTTTCCTTCAAACCAACCCCAAAATCCAAAATCAATAGAATCCAAACACTCATAAATACACCACAATTAAACACACTCCTACTATCAACAATAATCCATCAAACTCAAACACAACTCCAAATAAAACAAAGGAAATCAAGAGAGAACTTACCAACAATGATGAAACTTCTTGAATTTCCAACTTGGTTACTTGAATCACCTTTCAACTTTGAGCTTGGAACACAAAACTCTCTCTTTCTCTCTTGTCTTGATGATGCTCGGCCAACAAAGGAAAAGAAAAGGAAATGCAGAAGAAATGAAGACAACAAGTCAAACACTTATCTCTTTAAACCTCCACCAAGTCATTTTAATATTAAAATAATCCAAATTAATCTCATCCATTCATAATTTCCTTATTAATTAATTCCATAAATCATAACACAAATATCTCCTTCCATTAACTTTCTTTGACTTTGACTTGGGTATATGTTGTATATATTTTCATATACACAACATATACACTCTCTCTATAATTCTTTTCTCTTTCCAAAGAAACATATACATTAAATCCAATTATAACAATAAATATGCCAAAACTTCTAGGGCACATTTTGGGATATTACATACCCTATTCGCCGTCGAGCTGGTGCGGGCCGCTGCAGAAATGCTAATGTTTTATCCACTACCTGCGAGTTAGACATATAACTCGCTGAGCAACTTATTGCCCAGTGGGTACTTTAACCATTGTTGAATATAAATAGTGCAAGGAAGGTTGTTGAAACACATATAAAAGTAGAATACTGCATGATTAAACTATTTTTTATACAATCATCATATTTATATTTTCTAATTAAGTTAAGATTCACATTCTATATGTAAACAACATGTAATATAACTTCATTATAATTACGAGTTAATCTGCTCCACTAGGTAATTATGAATACACCGATCTCGAAATGAGGCCTCGTATAGAGTTACGCGTGGTCTTGACCTCACACGACTAATTGCCATGGTCTTGGTCTCACACGATATGGAATATACAACATAACTGCGTGGTCTTGGTCTCACACGACTAGTTGCTATGATCTTGACCTCACACGATATAACCGCACGCGCGTATGTAATATCCAGACCGAAGCCGTCAAGACAATGCTGCCGGTAGGATGGCATGGCAAACCCCCATTCCATACCGGTTTTACCCATTTACCGAGTAGAGCATATATAACATTTCATATATATACCCATTCACTTCGTATATATACCACATATTCTCCATCTATATACAATATATACTTACACAAATACCACATATACTCACATATGTATCATATGTATTCACATATATACCATATACACACATATATATACCATATATACACGTATTCCCCACATATATACCTTATCTATATATTCACATGATAACGAACATGTATTCCATCACGTGACTTTTATCACGGTTATGAAATTCAGATTGATTTTCTCCTCTTTTCCATCTAATTTATTCTTCATATTCATACTTAAACTCAATACCAAAAATAAAATGATAAAACACCCACACCAAGTTTTTGACCAAGTTAATAATGAAAAATTACCATATGAACAATAAACTCTGGTTCTTGACCCAACTTGATCCTTGTTTTAGAAAATTTGTAAAAAATAATCCACTTGGCTAAAAACTCTAAAATTTTTACATAATTTAGTTTTGCATCTTAAAATCATTCCTTTAAAATTTTATATCAAACTGGACACAAAATTTCACCCAACCAGACTGCTCCAGTTGCCCTGCATCCTTGCAGCAGTTATGAATTTTGTGAATTCGGTAAATTAAATTCAATCAACGTGGTTCAAAATTATTTTTCTCAAATACTAGACTCACTAAACAACAACATATCCAAAATTCAATTGGATATTATTTTTCTACATTTTATAAAAAATTCAAAAAGATGGTTGTCTCAGTCAAGGTACCTGCTGGAGCAGGTCTAATAAAAATAATCTTTCCAAAATCATAACCATTCCAAATTAAACTCAACATATTTTTCAGTCATTCTAGACTCATTGAGACACAACATATCAAAAATTCAACT
Organism: Garcia nutans; assembly: GCA_947685225.1. NCBI lineage: Eukaryota > Viridiplantae > Streptophyta > Magnoliopsida > Malpighiales > Euphorbiaceae > Garcia > Garcia nutans. Next base: position 3,110,480 of record CANTUV010000024.1, on the reverse strand, counting down.
CAAGATAATTTTCTATATTTAATTAAAAATCATACAAGTCACAGTATTTTTCTAATTGTAAAACAGAAAAATTTCAAAAGGAGTTCAATGGTTAAAATACCAAACCTTACTATTTCATAGTCCTTTATCTATATCACTTCCTTTCCTTCGTTGTCTCCTTGATTTCCTATGAAATTTAACATCACATATACAAAGGTAAGAACCCTAGGTATAGACATAGTCTTATCTTATGATTTTTCTAATGGTTGCTAGCTTATTTTCACCATTAAACACCATTTCTATTCATTCTCCAACTATTTTGCTATTCTCCATCATATTCATCAACTTTCTAATATTTTCCCTAATTAAACATGACTTTAAGTCCTTCCATACAAAGCCTAATACTCAAATTAAATGAAAGAGAAGAAGTTAGCTTGAAGAATTACCTTAATTTCTCTTGAAAAAAAAAACTTGATAAATCACTTAGAAATTGAAACTTTCCCCTGGCTCTTTTGGAAGAAGCCCACGGCAATGGAGTCCCAAAATGAAGATAATGGATTTTTCTAGGTGTTAGGCATGTGTCTTATGCTTTAAGACAAAAATTAGATGTTAGATAATTATTTAATTAATTAATTCATTATTTTTAACTTGAATGGTCTTGAATTATCCACCAAAATTGAACAAATGGCCATGATTTGGCCACTTGAAACTTACTTTTCCTTCTTTATAATTTTGCTCCTTAAATTGGTTATATTTACAAAATTGCCACTCCGGTGGAAATGACCAAAATGCTCTTGTTGCAAAATCATCCGGAGTTTTCAAACCGTGCGTATTCGGGAAAAATCGTGCGCCACCATTACGACCCGATAAATCCCGAGAACACATCTATTACATCCATTATGGGCACTATTAAGAACCGACGTAACTTTTTGGAAAAGTACCTTTAGGTCCTTTGCCTCTTAAAAAATTTCAATTAAGTCCCGTCAGCTCCACTGTATACACCAATTTCATATTGGACTATCCTGAGCCTCTATTTGACCACTCGTTCATGTCCTCCTTGCCTATTACTCGACTATCTAGCCTTTGGGATGTGACACATTTGGTTCTGTAAATCCAATTTATATTATAACATTCAGTAGTGGTGTTTTCATTTAAAAACATTATTGATTGATTTGATGGTTATGAAATTGTTTGAATTCAATAGTTAATTCAATTCCAGCAGCATTAAATGTTTTGATTACTTGGTTTGAATCTTGTATTTATTTAAGTTTCAGTAGCCAAGTAATCCATTAGGCAATAGAATTATTAGCTTCAGAAACAAACTAAACTTTGAACGTGAAAACTCTAATCCTTATTTTCTATAACCCTAACCTTGTTTTCAAAAACCTAAAACCCTAATCCTTATACTAAAACCCTAATTTTCATCTCAAAACCTAATTTTGCATGATTTAACTTTAATATTAGATTGAACCCTAGGTTTACATTACTAAGCTTTAGTTTTGGATCAAAACCCTAATTTAATCATAAAAACCCTAAAACCATGTTTAAAACCCTATAAGCCTTAATTTAGTATGTAAACCATAATTTTGTGTATTTAATGCTTTATTTAAGATTAAAACATATATTTGATTGTTTGATTCATTATTGTTTATTTATGATAAATGATCTATTGATGTTTTATTTATGATGAATGGTTGAGTGCTTCAATTGGTTTATTTTTATTTTAAGGATGTAAGCGGTATGTTTCCACTTCGTGGGTACCTCATTTGTTATGTTCAATGTAAGTTAATTTGTTTTATGTTTTGGGATTAATGTAAAAAGCATGTTTCCACCAAATGGTGGGTTTCCTATTTTATTTAGTTTTAGTCATTGGGCACTATTATAAAGGCATGTTTCCATCTTATATGGATACCCATTTCTATTTATTTGTTTGTTTGGACCACCTTTGATTTTAATACAATGATTGTTTATTGTTTTAAACTGCATGTAGAATGGATGATATTTTAATAAGTTAAGAATTTAATAATATTAAGACCTGAAAAGGAGTCTAGTTCTAATAAATCGGACGTTATCGGGTTGCTAGGTCATTCTCACCTTCCCTATGCGTACCCAACTTTTCGAACCCAATAGAGGGTTGGGGATTCCTTAAGAATTGAGTCATCCACCCCTTTCTATTTTCCCAGCCCGTCTGGGTGGCTATTCTATTTTTTCATGTTTAGGTCTGTGTTCGCTATGGCCCCGGGCCTAACAATGCCGAAGTCGTAAGAACCATTTCACATGGGAATGGAGGTAAGAATCCTCGCTCACAAATATCCAAATCACAAAATACAAATAAATAAATAGGACACCTACCAATGGGTCGAAACATGTCCTTTACAATGGTCTAAAATTTTTAAAATATACTAAATTATATAATTAAAGGAAGAAGGCACCCACGAGGTGAAAACATGCCTTTTACATTATTCTTGAAATCTGAGTGATAAGATAAATATAATTCAATCATCCATAATGCATCATCCATCATAACAATAAATCAAATAATCAAAATTAAGATTCCATCATTCAATTAGGGTTAGATCATAAAATTGGGTTTTAGAGTTTCTACTAATCAAGTTAGGAGGTTTTTACTAATCAATTATAGTTTTATTACAAAATTATGGTTTTTCTCAATCTAGGGTTTAATCCATGCAAACTAGGGTTTTAGAACATGCAAGCTAGGGTTTAAAACTTAAATTAAGGCTAAAATATATGAAACTAGGAACTACTATATATATAAAAAAATTTAATCCTAAACCTTAAAATACAAAATTAGAGTTTAAAGCATGCTTTTACGATTTTGTTATATAATTGTATGTTGTAAAGTGGAATTAGGGTTTAGAATTTTTTTAACTGATATCAAACTTACGTGATTAGGGATTAGACTAAATTGAATACCAAAGCTGTGATTTGTTTAGTAAAATTTCAAAAGTCAAATTTATACTGAAACATAACAGTGTGCTTAATTCATAAATTGAGGTGAATGATCAATGGAAATCTTAAATAAAATATGTTGATGAGATTATAAATGTAATGTTTAAAATTTTAAATACTAAACTTTTATATTAATATTGATTACTAATAGTAAATAATGATACAAGCGGCATGGATAAATGATGTAAATAGTGAATCTTAAAATTTATGGAAGAAAATATTTTTACGGTTTTACGGGACTAAACTTGAATTAGAATCAAAGAATAAGAAAGAGGATGCACCATAGCTAAAATGAGATTGGCCACACTAGATTAAACTATATATATATGTGGACAGGTGTGTGTGTGTGTATGTAAAAGTTTCTTTATTCTTCTCTCTTCTTCTTTCCACGCCTATCATCACCATCACCACCAAAACTCCTTCTTTCTTCCTTCTTTCAAAAATTTAGATAAAATTTGTGAATATCACATCTAGTTATTGGTTTTTAGAAGAATAAGTTGGAAAAGGTAAACTTATCAACAAGTGATTATCGAAGAAAAGGGATTTTGAAAGAGGTATTGTAGACCCTTAATTTTTTACCCAATCCAGCCTGATATTTTTAAACAGTCCAAAATAATTTTTGTGGTATTTATTTTATTTACTATTTATAATATTTATCTTTATAATATTTAATAGTTATTTTTAATAATAAAAAAATAAAAAATTGGACAGATCGGTGAGCGACGCGCTGTAGCGCGGCAACCAACTGAGCTGTCCTAGTTCGCCGCAACAAATAGATGTGCCAAATTCACCGCAGATATCAACTGAGCTTGCCCAGTTTGCCCAGCCCGCAGGCCCAGCAGCCCACGCGCTGTTGATTTTTTACCAAACCTTATTTTATCCGATTTTGTAATTTTTCCTAAACAATTGGTATTTCCTTACTAAAATAGGATTATGTCTTTTTATTTTCCTATAAATAATAGTATTAAACACACGGACTGGGGGTGGCAATTATTTGGGGAAAAAACTTTGGACCTTTAATTTTTGTGGAGAGAGCTAGAAGAATTTTTTACTTTGGCTGACTATTGAGACTCGTGAGAAACTCACTAACAAAACTTTATCAACAAACAAAACCTAGCAAGTTTCATCAACAAAGGAAATAAAGAGAATGATAGACAAAGAAGATAAAAGACACACAAACCTTACAGAGGCAGTGCACTCACTGTCTTCGAAAAGCTCACCCAGAATTTTCATCCAACAATTTTGGTGCAGCCAACAAATGATGGTACACACCTAACTTAATTCAATATAATGTTTTGATGATTTTAAATACTGAATTTGATTGTTATTTGTTTGAATTAATTTCATAGGTTGCAGTCTTATGCTTTAATTGTTGTTAGTTCTAAGAAGTATAGTTCGATTGTATTGTTTATTATTCCTACAAAATAAATCGATAATTTGATAAGCTTGAGTTCCAGTAGCCTTAATTTTATAAACATTATCACAATAGTTTATTCCTCAAGCATCAAGAGCTTTAATCCTATTTTCATAAACCCTAATCCTTTTTTATAGTAGCCTAATCTCTTCCAATCCCTAAACTTATTTTTTAAATAATCCAAACCCTAATTTAATTAATCAAAACCCTAGCCTTTATCTAAAACCCTAATTGTATTTTTTTAACACATCAAAACCATAATCTATTTTCTCAAACCCTAATCACTTCTTAAAACTTCCAACCCTAAATTTTGTTTTCTTAAAACCTAAAATCATAATTAATTCTATCTTTCATACCTTCACAGTAGTTTAATATTTTCAAAATAATAATAATATTTGTTTTGCAAGTCAAAACCATACTTTGATTCCAAATACCCATAAAATTATATTTCATATTTTAAACCCTAATTTCCTACCTAAAAACCCTAAAAAACCCTAGAATCCCTAATTCAAGATGTAAACCTAAATATGTATCTTTATTAACTTTATTTAAGTTTTAGATTTGATTATGTAGTTTATTATATGTTTTGATGATTGATTTATTTAATTTCGATATTTGATTTGTTTATCATGGATGGATGATTTCTTTATTATCATTATTTGTTAAAATTATAAGAAGTATATTTTCATGATTGGGTACCATATTAATTAATCTTAATGAAATTTAATTTATTTTCATATTTTGGAATTAATGTAAAGGACATGTTTTCACCTTTTGGTGCGTGTCCTATTTAGTTTTAGACATAGACAATGTAAGGACATATTTCCATCCTCGGATGGGTGTCCATTTATTTATTTTGTTTGGATATTATTGTGGTTTTAATAAAGTATTTACTTATTCTTATGAGCACATGTAGTATGGATAATATTGTTATATTTAAGAATTTTATAATATTAAGACCTAAAAAGGAGGCCGGTTCTAATGAACCAGGCATTGTGGGGATGTTGGGCCATTTCTCACCTTCCCCACATGTACCCAACTTTTCAAACCCATCAGGGATTAGGGATTCTATAGAAATCCAGTCATCCACCCCTTTTTTTTTCCACGGCCCGTCCGGGTGGCAACTCTATTTTTTTTTGGGCTTAGGCCTATATTCTCTAAGGCCCCGAGCCTAAATAGTGCCAAAGTCGCAAGAACCATTCTACCGGAAGTGGGGGCAAAAATCCCCTCTCATAGTGGCGACTCTACTAGGGACAAGAGAAGTTGATTCTGTTGGTCTTTATATTATTCTATTCTTTCTTATCATGATATTATCCATTGCATCATTTAGTTTAAATCATGTGCGTGAGTTAGGACTCCTGTGCTACCCATGATGTGTTATGTAAGGGATACCATACTTTCACTCAAGGTATAGAGATCGAGCATGGCATAACCAGTCATAGCCTTGTACCTTTTGGCTTATACTTGCTATGGGAACCTAAGCCTAATTAATGGGAATGATCATGAACTAATTTTCATTTTTGAAAATATAACTATTGGTTGAACCGTCTGAGGGAACTCTTTCAAAAATAAAATATCCCATGTTGGTATTTTGTTGACCATAAACCTAGGAAAAGAGACTCGCCATTCGTGTGTGGAAGTTATAAGGTTGGAAGGGATGTTCTACCTATCATTGTTTGTTGTTTGTGCATACATGCATACGTGCATACATATATTTGCATCTCATATCATTGATCCTCTCTGGTTCATAGCCATAGATTACGATAGTTCAAAAGCTTACAATAATTCAACCTACGCCGGAGATGAAAAATCTAGCAACGACTCAATCACTTTCTCACCAAAAGCAATGGAGCTCGAAAAAATTCAAAGAATGGTGGACGACGCTCTCAATGCTAAAATGGAAGAACTAATGGCTGCCCTAGTTGAGATCATGAAGAGTCAAATGTCTACAATGTTTGGGAACACCACTGAACCATCAGCAAGCACTAAGAAAGATAAGGGGAAGGCTAAAATTGGTGAAGTAGCTTTTGATGATGACAAGGTGGTCATTGATGATGATGACGACTAGGCTCAATACTTCCAAGATCCTCAAGATAAAAAGAAGGAGCCAAAGGTTGTTGAGAAGACAACTGTTGAAAAGACCGAGTCGTCTGATGTTAAGAAGATGATTGCTGATTTAGAAAAGAAATTTAAAAATAAACTGAAAATTGAAGAGATGTCTGAGATCGGCAAACTATTTGAGCAAGATGATGAGGTCCCTTATAAGTTCAAGATGCCTTCCTTCGCTAGGTACAATGGTATTAGAAACCCTCATCCCCAAGTGAAGCAGTACATCACTGCCATACAATCTGCCAGAGCTACTAAAGCTCAAACTCTGAGGTATTTCATGCTCTCATTGGACCCTGTTGTCTAAAATTGGTTCAACACCTTAGAGGAAAGTACTCAAAAAGATTAGAACATGTTGTATAAGGCTTTCATTCAGCAATATGTTTACAATGTCGAGTTAGAAGTAACCTTGATGTAGGTGGAAACCATTAGGCAAAGACCAAATGAGAATTTTGTGGACTATGTGAAAAGATGAAGAAATAAGGCTGCACTTCTCAAAAGGAGGCCTGATGAGTCGAACCAAATCAAGATGATAGTCAGAGGCATCCTGCCCAACCTCCGTGAAAGGCTATCTCACACCTTTATAAGGGACTTCAAAGACCTTTAGCACTCTGGCTTGCAAATTAAAGAGTGGGAAAGGGAGAAAAACTGCTTTTCGGCAAGAAGGAATGGGAAAGGGAATTATCAGCCTAGCAATCAAAGTACACAGAAGGAATTTGATGTTAATGCCACTAGTCAAGGAGGAATGAGTCAGTTTTTGAAATTAGGGAAGCCATTGTCTTGGGTTCTCAATAAGCTATAAAAGAAGGGATTGTTACAACCCTTGACTCCTCATCCTTTGCTTAATCCTCTTCCACCTAACTTTGATACTAAGGCATTTTGCCAATTCCATCAAAGGCCTGGACATGAAACAGACAACAATATGAAGTTGAGGAATGAGATCCATAATTTAATCGATAATGGAAAGTTGCCTGAGCCAAATAAGCCTAATACCAAAAATAATCCTCTGCCTAGGTTCAACAGAGTGCCACACCAGCAGCTTTCATGGTAGGAGAAGGATTGGAGGAAGATCTTGTCTTATCCTCCTTTCATGACTGGAATGTCGAAGATGTGGATTAAGGAGAAATTTTATTCAACGAACCTCCCTTAACTTGGATTGTTGCTCTTTTTATTTTACTTTCTTTAGAACTTATTTGGAACAATTATGTTTTTAAAATTATGTTTGTTTGAATAAATTACTTTCATCAAAATATTTGTTGGTCATTCATCATTTGGTGCTCAACCAATGAGGAATCTAGTTTGATGTTCATAAATTAATATATCTAGGCATCATGATTCGAATGACTTTACTAGGTGGGGGAATTGCTCTATAGCATTGAGTTGTGTATGCTTACTTAGAGAGGGCTCCTGCATAATGACTTTTGTCTAGGTACTAGTTAGTCTTAGGGTTTAATATAATTGTTGTTTGCTAATTAATCAAAAGGATTTATCGTTTGATTAGTTAAATAACATATAGCTATTCAAAATTCTTGAATCTGTAATTATTCTTCATATTTTGATTTAAGTAGCAATTAGGTTTATAATAAGAGATAATGTAATCTAATTAAATAAACCTCGAAGTTGGATTTATTAGTTAGAATTAGGTCTTTCTAGCTCTTAAGGTTGTCAATAATTAGATTCTAAAGACGTTCATATAGGATAGGTTATTGGTAAGAGTTGACTAGAGAACGTTTCCTAGTTAATTTAAAACCTAAGAAAAGATTAGTATTGAGACTGTGTCCAATTCTATAACTAGTTTATGAATAATTAAAAAGAAAACGATCTTTAAATCCGTGATCAATTCGAGAATTGAACAAAGATTATTCCTTCAACTAAGGTTTCTCTCATTGAATTTTTCTTAATTATTATTTTTGTCTTTAATTTAATTGGTAGAATTTATTTTTAAATTTTATTTAGATTTTAATATTATTCAAAACCCTTTTTTTTATTTTTCATATTTTAATTAATTTCTCTTGGTTCTAAAAAGAATAAGAGTAAGAACACCACTTCTACAAAAATTAATTGGGTTAGGAATAGGAATTTATTTTTGGTGGCTTCGAAACCCATCAGAAAATTAGGCCTAAGAGATAAAAAAAAGAGTATCTTTGTGTGATATTCTGAACTATCAAAGGATATGTTTTCATAGGTGAGCAAGACAATAAATAAATAATTGAGTTTGAATATAAGACATCACATTCTTAGAGAATGAATTTTCCAAGTAAGGTTCATTAAATCAAGACGCTCCTTATATGAGACCTTGGATCAAAGTTTAAAAGGACAACTTCATCTGGTTGGGAAGAATTTGGTGGATTCAACTTCACCAACTAGTCATGTGAGAGTGGTCCTGGTCTGAGTGGAAGTACAAACCCTAGCTTTGTTGAGAGCTCCATAGATCTTGATTTAATAAATATACCAATAAATGAGTTTGCTCCTCAAGATTATGATTTAAGATGGAGCAACTGTGGGATAATATGTCATCAGCGATTTGAGATCAAAGGCGATGAGGAAGTTTTCATGGTTTGTCTTAAGATGAATATGGGCCAAAGAATATCAAAAAGGCTCTTTATGTCCTACTAAGGATGAATGGATGAAAGCAAAGAAAGAAGAATTGTATTTTATGAGATCTAACCAACTCTGGAAATTCGTAGATCTTTTGAAAGGATGCAAGGCCATTGGGAACAAATGGATTCTCAAAATCAAGTTAAGAACTAATGGCAGCATCTAGAGGCATAAGGCTCATCTTGTTGCGAATAGGTAAACATAATAGGAAGTAATAGACTATAGAGAGACATTTTCTCCTGCAGTTAGATTTACATCTATAAGGTTAATTTTAGCAGTTGTGGCAAATCTTAATCTTGAGTTGCATCAAATAGATGTAAAAACTGCCTTTCTCAATGGAGTATTATATGAAAAAAATTACATGGCATAAGCAATAGGCTTTGTCAAATAAAGCCTAGATTACAAAAGTTTATAAATTGAAAATGTCAATATATGGTTCTCAATTAATGAGGACCATTGCGCTTTATCAAATGGATGAAAGCATAGTTTTTCATGATGTCATTATATGTTGATGACATACTAATTACCAAAAACTATAAGGAGTTTTTAAACCATACTAAAGAGTGGTTATCAATGAATTTTTAAATGAAAGACATGGGTAAAGCTACATATATACTTTAAGTAAAGATTTTGATAGATTATACAAGGAAATTTTTGTCTTTTTCTCAAGAGGCATACATAAAGAAAGTACTTGAACTATTTAATATGCATGATTATAAACCCATAGATATCTCTATTGTCAAAGGCAAGAACTTGAGTCAAAGACTATGCCCTAAAACTTCGAAGGAAACAAACCATATGAAAAATGTCCATTATGCAAATGTTGTTGGAATTCTAATGTATAAAATAATGTATGCAAGACTAGATATTTGCTTTGTCATTAGAATGACAAGCAAATTTCAATCCAACCTAGGTCTAACATATTGGCAAGCAGTTAAAAGAATATTTAGGTATCTAAAAAGTACTATGATTATTCATTATGTTACCAAGATGGAGGTCTAAAATTAAAAGGCTATATCGATGCTAATTGGCCAGGACATATGGGCAAAAGGAAATCCACTTCTGAATTTGTTTTCCTACTCAATACTAGTGCTATCTCATGGATTAGTGAGAAATAATTTTGTATAACACTATCCATAATAGAAACTAAATTTCTAGAATTTTCAACTGCAATACAAGAAGGTTACTAGCTTAAGATATTCCTAGATCATTTGGGTGTATGTGTTGCAAACAAATTAGTCACGATATATTGTGATAGTCAAACAACCGTTGCTTACACTAAAGACCCATAGTTCTATTACAAGACCAAAAATAGACACTGGGAGCTAAGGGTATGGCTCCCACTCTTAGCAACCTTGGCACTATTTAGGGTCTAACCCTCTCATCCAAGAAACTCTGGTTCAAAATTTTGGTACACATGAAAAAGATAAGAAATGACTTAACACCCTATATGTTCGATTCATTAGAACTGACCTCCTCTTAGGTTCTATTAGTATTTCATAAATGATTGTTAATGCATTATTTTAAATAAACACAATAGCCAAATAGGGATGAAAATATGAACATTATATATAATAATAAATGTATGGATATATGTATATATGAATGAAAAAGCAGCCACTCGCATGGAAACATGTTTTTACAATTCAAAAAAAATAAATTATATTGTAAAAGGAAGAGACATAAATATTACAAAAAAGCAACTTGCTATTATTTGTGCTAAAAAAATATAAAATTATATCGATTCAACCTACTACAATCATTCTAAGAAAATATGTATGCATAGATATGTTGTGGCAATGTGATGGCAGTAATAAACAAATAGAAATGTAAAACATCCATACATATAATAAGAGTAATAAAAAAACCCAAGGTATTAATAATAATACTTAAATATAGCATGAAACATTAATTATCAAACTTAACACAACCAAGATAACAATAGAAATAATAACAATAACAAAGTAGTGAAATATTAATTAGCATGATAACAAGAAAGGCAACCCTTAATCCATCAACAATGCAAATTAAAAATATAGTAAAAGCTAGCAGACAACTTATCAGTAACTACAACCAATTGTAAAACAAATATAGATCATATATCCATCGCCAATCATTTTTAGATAATTTAAATTCATTTATTTTTTTGATCAATTTTTAGTCATTTATAGTCAAGGAGTTAAGAGTTCAAGTCCAAGATAATTCAGTCTATTGCATGGTCTGTATGTGGGGAGGATCAATCACGCCACTTTGAAAGGCATAGTCACCATAAGGAATGGCGCTCACACCACACCTTTTGGTGGTGATTGGTGTTACCGCCACTCACTTATATTTTATGCCATTTAGAGGCGAATCTTCTTCTCCAGCAGAACTACATAACCAAGAAACTCTACAGTCATGGCAAGGAAGGATTTTTACATTGTCAAGGTGTTGTGTTTTATACATTTTAGTTATTATGAGTTATAAAGTTTACAGCTTTTACATGTTTTAGTCTTTATATGTTATCAAGTTTCCATTTTTATAGGTTATATCCTTTGTAGCGAAGTTTAAACTTTACCAATTACTACTTCACATAAATGGCATGAGACAAGAAATAAAGGGAAGAAGATAAATGAAAATGTAAAAAGAACATACAAACACAAACTGAGAAACTCAAATAAGTATAAAACATTCAAGGGAAATAATCACAACAGGATAAATGAAGGGTTTAGAATACAATACGTCCTTTATTGATTCCTTCATGCTTTAAAAGAGAAGAAATGGAAGAGAGGTCTACCAAAGATCTGGCTTCTGCCCCTTCTGGACTTCTTCTTCTTCAATAATGATAATGGAGAGCATGATATATAGAGAGGGTTTTCTTTCAATGCTTCTTCTTGAGGAAAGAAGAGAAACATCATTGTTTTATAGATTCTTCTTCTACTATAGCAGTCGGCTATGGTAGAAACCAAATGTGAACTGCACTCTAAACTCTTTAAATATTCTCTCGAAAAGAATTTTTGTCTCTATGCTCTTTACTACTCTCTAACAAAAAAATATGCCAAAAGGAAGACTCTTTCTTTAATATATAGCAATCTATTTATAAACTACTAGAGATTCCTCATGAAGTTAAGTTTATGGCATAAGTTCAAATTTGTGATGTGAGTTTAAGTTTATGGCATGCAAATATATGAAAATATTGAAATGGCAAGACTTTTAGATATTTTAAAACCTCCTTCCACAAGGAGTTGCTACAAAAAACACACATTATTGACAAAAAATTTTGTTGGTAAGGAAATTTATCGACAACAAAGTTTACCAACATATTATCGACATAAATTTTTTTGTATACGCTCACCTTCTCAGTATTACATTTATCAAGAGAAAAAAAATATTTCATCATCAAATATTGAGAAATTGTCGATAACTTATTTTAATAAGAGGAAGCTAACATTTACCGAGAGAGTAAGCTTGCTATAAGTAATTATTAACAGAAAATTAGTTGGTATAGAAATATCATATTCCATACTAAGTTTAAATGTTTGTCACTAATCTGTCACCATCATATTTTAATATTATCTTAATTATCTCATTTATGTCAATAAAGCTATCTATAAATTATTTTAATATTATTTATCTACGTAATCCATCCGTAATGATATTCGTAATTTATTAATAATTTATATATCTATTTTTAAAGCGGTTGGTAAAAGTATAATATATTAACAATCCATCGATAGATTTTATCATTTTTTTTATAAAATTATTAATTAATATATAATTTATTATATTATATTTTAATAATAATTGAATTTTATTATATTTTATTAATATTTATTTTTAATTATATTATTACCTAATTATTTTAATATTGTTATATTATATTTAGTAATTTTAATTTTATTATATTTTTAAACAATAATATGTATATTATGTATATAGTTTTTTATTAAATTATATGAGAAAAAATAAATATAAATAAAAATTCAAAATAAAATTTAATATAATGTACACATAAAATGTTAGAATAATATATACAAATAAAAGTCCTTCAAATAAAGGAATAAAAAAACTATTGGGAAGGGGGGAGGTGGAGGCTCTTCATGTGGAGCAATTGAAGATGCAAGCTAGAGAGAAATTATCACACAAATCAATCAAATTATTCTTGAAACTCTCACTGCATCTGCTTCTGCACTGCGCTCTCCCACTCAACTGCTTGATTTTCCATATCTCTCCGTGTTGCTTTGAGTTGCTCTTGAAAATTAGCTTTTGTCTGCTCCATTTCTTGATGCAATGCTGATGAGAAAGTTGAAGCTGAATATGAGGTGCTGGGCTAAAAGACATACTGAGAGCCTAGATCATACAGTCTCCTCTTCCTCACCCCACTATTAGCCTCAATAAATAGCTAAGTCTCATCACCAGACTCATTTGTCTCAAAATATATTAGTACAATATAAATACTATACTCCAAATTAAATGAAAATATTAAAATAAAAATTATACACGTACATGTACATCTTGGGAGCGCTAATCGATGAAAATATGTCCGTGACGAACAGCTCATGCTCAATAAGAAGCTGCCTCAGCTACTCCTCATAATTAATTAATGAAAAATTAAAAATATATATTAATTTAGCATAAAATTAAATAATTAAAACATATAAGAAACATTAAATTATATTTATCAGTTGAGGTTATGCTTATAATGTGTTCTACTACCTCTCGTACATGTAGATGAGATAATTACACCATTTACCATTTTTATAATTTTTTTCCATTTTTACAAAAGGTAGTATTGTACTTTCTGCTTTGTTTTTTCCATTTTTACCATATTATACTTTCTTATATTTATTTTTTACTTTTTTTTCAAATACTCCATTTTTTATTTTCCTGCTATTGTTTCTTCCTTTAACTAGCGCTTTATGACAGTTTCTTACCATTTTTTGCGATTTTCAGCATTTTTCTTTGAATTAGTAAACTTTATTGCTATTTATTTGAGTTTTCGAGTTCTGTTTATGTATTATTTATCTTTTCTCTCCTTTTATTGCTTCATATGCAAATCAATTTGGGGCTTTTTGTGTATCTATGAGTTTTTTCTTAATTTATTCTGGTTTGTGTTTGAATGATATGCATTTTTCATTTCTTTATGCCTTTTATTTCTTTTCGTTGGAATTTTTTGTGTTCATGGATTTTTATTTGATTTTGTTTGTAGTTTTTTTTGTTTTCTTTGATTTTTTTTTACTTTTTTTCTTTAGTATGATTTTTTCTCTATTCCGTTTTCTGTTCTGGTGATGTAAAATGCATTGGTTTGTGTAATTGTCAGTCAACACTAACGATGAAGTGCTACTGTTGTTTGTTGTGTTTTTGAGTTTACTTATGTTTTTTGTATGGTTTTTTTATTTATTTATTTTGTTTGAGTTTATGTTTCTTTGATTTAGAATGATTGTGTCATTAATTTTTTTGTTCTTTTTTTTTATCAGTTTTAAGATATAGTTGATACTCATAATAGTTCACAAATTATGAAAAACTTAAAGAAACCTAAGCTAGAGAAGATGGATTAGAAATGGAAGAAAGTAGGTTTTGATGATGATGTGAAGAAATTCGTTGAATCTTCAAAAAGAAGGTTTAGAAGAAGAAAGGCATTGGTGAATTTGGATATGATGAATCTTATGCTGGTAGAGCTTTAAATAAGTCTAAAATTACGATTGATGATGTTGGAGTGAAAAAAGGTATTTGTAAGTTGTAGGTATGTTGTTTGATTTTTTAAAAAAAATAATTGTTTATTTTGGTATTGTTTAGTTTTGTTTATTAGAATTTATTTTAAAGTTTATGGTTGGTATTTTTTTCTGATGTTTTGTGATTTTTATGTTTGTGTTGGTTTACATGTTTATTTTTTATTTTTAGTTTTTGTATTTGTGTTAGTTTACATGTTTGTCTTTTATTTTCAATTTTAGTGTTTGTGTTGGTTTACATGTTTATTTTTTTATTTTCAATTTTAGTTCTTTTTGTTTGATGCTTTGTTTGCTTTATATTTATGTTTATATTTTTTCAGTTTATTTTTAGTTGATTTTGAGTTTATAATTTTTATGTCTAATTTATTATGGTCTTCGTTATTAATGGTCTTTGTTTTTGTGACTATTTTATTTGGTATTGTTATTTTTTGGTTGTTAAATGCTTCAATTGGAGTAGGTTGTTAAACCTGCTACTAGTTTACATGTGTTTTTTATTTTTAGTCTTAGCTTTTTTATGTTTTATGCTTTGTTTGTTTTATATTTGTCTTTATGTGTTTTTTCTCAATTTATTTTTAGTTGATTTTGAGTTTATAATCTTTATATATAATGTATTATTGTGCTTGTTTTTCTTACTATTTTGTTTGATTTTATTTTTTTTTTGTTATCAAATTCAATGGGAGTATTTGGTTAAACCTGATGAATATTTTCACAGTAAGGTTGATGTAAGTTATAATTTCGAGGTTATAAAGAACTTGAAAGATAATTTGTCACCACTTCATGTAACATCCGTGATTTTGGAGATATAAAATTGTATATACTCAATATATATATATATCTAGAGTATATATAACATATACATATGGTATATTAATTGTATATGTTAGATTAATACATTGTATACTTAATATTTAATATACATATAAGGTACATTTGATGTGTATATAAGATACACATTACTTGTGCATATGTGTAATATCCCAAATTTTTGAAAAGTTCTAATTTTTGAAAATTTGATAAAATAAATTATAATTTAAATGGATAAATTAAATTAATGGCTTAAAATGAAAAATGAAGGGATTTTAAATGAAAAAAGTGGAACATGTATGTGATATATATATATACATATATATAATATACAACATATAAAAGTCAACACTTTTTAAAAGAAAAGTCAAAGTAAAAGGGTATTTTGGTAATTAAATCTTAGAAATTTAAAATTAAAAAAATAATTCAAAAATAAATAATTTTGGATGGAAGATAATATTTTGAAATTTTAATTAATTAAATAATTAATTAATTAATTAAAAATATATTAAAATAGTAATAATATATATAAGGTTGAAAATGTGAGTGGGAGGAAAGAGAAAATTATTTTTTTTTTCATCTTCTTCTTCTTCTTTCCTTCAAGGCCGAGTTTCATGGCTTCAAGAGAGGATTTTCCTTTTTCCAACCAACCATAATTGAAGAGATTTCAAGGATTTAAGTGAAGTTTTAGAAGATTCTTTATAAATTGGTAATCTTCTTTACCAATTTTGCCTATTCTATGGAAAAGTTTGTTATGTGAATTTTTGGATTTCATAGTAGCATGATTTAATTACTTAATTGGATATGAATGAAGTTGTTTTGATTGGTTATTAATGATTTTAAGGTTAGATTTAAGAAATGGTTGAATTTAAGTTGAGTTTAGTGAAGAGAGAGAATTTAGGGTTATGGAACATTTGAGTTTTTGAAATCATGAGTTTTAATTGTGAAAATTAGTTCCAAATGTGTTATTTTGATGCATAAACAAGGATTTTAAAATCAAATGATGGATTTAGTTAAGTTTGGATAGAGTTTGAAGAAGGTAGTATTGATTTAGGATTTTGGAAAAGTGAAATTTTAAAGAATGATTAATTGTTTGATTTTAGTGCTTAAAACATGTTATTTAATGATATAAGTGGTGGAAATAAGATTGAAATGATAATTGGATTGAGTTGGAATGGAGATCCTTCAATGGTGAAGGTTATGCTATTTTAGTGTTTTGAACATAAGCATGTGGTTAATTAATGTAATTGGTTTACACATGTTAAAATATATTTGTAATGATATAAATAAACTCAAAACAATAATTTAATGGGTTAATATGGATTTTCTAAGTTAAAGTAAGGAAAAACTTAATTTTTGAAATTTTGTAGGAGTGTTGTTAATTAAGGTTTGATGTTGAGAATGCCTTAGAATGTGATATTAAATGATTATTTATGATCACATTTGATATAGACATTGAGGGAGGTTGATTTGCTTCATCTAAGTGGCGAAGGGCAAGTTGGAAGGATAGGATTGGAGGTTGTTTTAAGCTTGCTTTGGGTTGCTAGTGGAGGTATATACAAACTTTGAATATAATGTTTATATTTGCATAACATTTGGACTTAACACATTTTGGTTAAAAATTGTGTTAAGCTACTTGATTCATTGATTGTGTATGAATAATGTGCTATGACATTTGTAATGTCATATATGTGTTAAATGCATTGTGAAAAGCCATTGATAATAGCTAAATTGTATAGAATTTGAAATATGTATATTATGTGAAAATACCCAAAGTAATTGGGTAATGTGTTGTGAATGCAAAAATGAGATATGTGGAATAATGAAATGAATTGATATTGAGAAAAATGAGAAAGATGTGAAAATTGAGAAAAATAAGAAAAAAAATGTAAAAATAAGACAATGTGCCTAGATTGAATATGTGATAATGAAAAAGAGATTAATAATGAGAAAAATGAAAAAATGAAAAAAAGTGAGAAAAAGATGATATAATAAGGCAATGTGCCTAGTTTGATAGTGAGAAAATGAGAAAAGTTTTGATAAAGAAATTATGAAAGAATTTGATAATGAGAAATATAAATAAATTGTGTGCCTAGTATGTTATTCAATTTTCAGAGTTCTGGATTTGGCGGCATGCCTATGATTGCCTATGGGCTAAATGCTGGAATGTTGAAAAGACTGGGTCGTAAGCCTCAAAAACTGTAGCAGTCTAGCCGGGTTGAGGACCAAGATACTGGGGCCTAAGGGTCTAGCCGGGTTGATGTCCAAGAGACTGGGGCTGTTACATTATCCATGGATATATTGCCTATGGGGCTAGACACATGGTGTCATTATGGACCAAAGAAGTAACTCTGAAATTTGAATAGCATATTAGATCCTTTTTGGGCCCATGCTTGTCTTTGCTTTAATGTGAATTATGAATTGTGATACAATTGAGCAATATAATGAGATATAATGTTATGAGTTGTGATTTATATATGTGTTGTGCATTGACATTTCATTTGGACTATATTGTTATCAAAGTTTGTACCACTAGGCTTCGGCTTAGCGCGATTGTAATTCATCGCGCAATTGTCATGGACGTTTTGGTAGAGTCGGAGAGTTCTATTAGACTTGGTAGGGTCTAAGGTTGTATTTATTGAGCTTGAAGAGTTGTTTTGGGTACATCATGATCAGAGCCAGTTGCCAGCATGTACATTTTTGATATTATAGTATATTTTGATATTATGTATGTTATGATATGTTTTTGAAGTATATATTATAAACTGTAAAGAATGATTTGAATAATTTTGTTTAATATGGGATTTTATATGTAATGTTGATATATATATATATATACCTAAATATAAGTACTTTGAGAAAATATGGAGAAATTGAGAAGTATTGGTGAATTGATTTTATTTGGAGTGTTTGTTTTATGCAGGTTGTGTTTTGTTGAATTTTAGAAACGTCCAAATTACAGACAAAACTCTGGCGAATTTTTTTTCAGAAATTTTCTTATAAAATGTTATTTCGGGTTACTATAGCAAGTAAAGAATATTTATATACTATCTAATTTTATATATTTAGTATTTGAAATTTTAAAACAGAAATGTGTAAATTTTTTTTATTAAATCGATTTGTGATATTTTTATACTGTATATGTGTATTTTACATATGCTGAAAATATGTATTGTACGTATATAGGGTATAAGGGTGTTACACTTCAACTTGAGATGTTTAGAAAGACCTATGTTGGTAAGTATTTGGATTTGTCTAAGATGGTAATTCAAGGAAAAATTATACATTCATTGTTGCTGTGTCAGGTGAAGCATTCTTCTAAGAATGAACTTTGTGTTGTTATTAATGATATCAAGTTGAGGTTCAATTTATCTGAGTTTGCTTTGGTAACTATATGCAAGTGCATAGGTGAGTGCAATAAGTTGGATATTTTATCTAATTCTAATAGGTTGATTGATCATTATTTTCCTAATGTTAAGAGAATTAATAAGCAATCTGTGGAAAAACCCTTTTTTTCTTAAAGGTGAAATTCAAATGAAGATACTGTCAAGATAGCTTATTTATATTTTCTGAATAGGCTTCTGTCGACTGCATATACAATTAATGCAATTAGTAGATCACATTTTGATTTGCTTAAGTTTGTTTTATTTGATGAATATCATTGGGGTAAGTAGGTATTTTATGCAACTTTAGATTCTTTGAAAGAAAAAATGACTAATAAGAGTTGTGGGTTTGATGATGATAAGGATTTGAAAGGTGATGTATATATGTATAAGTTGAATCGATTTTCAATTGCCTTTCAAATATGGTTATATGAGTGTTGTCCTTTTGTTTATGGTAAATATGTTTGTGGTTGTGATGGTTGTAAAGGCAAATTTTCTAAATGGTTGCCTTTTGGTCAGCCTACATTTAAGGAACTTCAGAGATATTTATTCAATGTTTCTGTTGAACATGTATATTTAATTTGTTTTCTTTGTATGTTATGTTTTTTTCATGCATATGTGTATATATTTTTTTTGTATACTTAATTATTTGTAATTGAAGCTAAAGAATTTGGAACCATTGCCTGCTGAGAGAGAATTAATGGATTTGGATTCATTGTTTGAAAAGGGAAAAGTGAAAGTTGTTAAAGATTCTATTGAAATCTATAGTGATGATGATGATTTTGTCTTGACTCCTCCGAAAAAAGGTTCTTATAGTTATAGTAAGGAAAAGGTTTCTTTTAGTGGTAGTGGTTCAATTGATTTTGAGATTTGTAAAGAGTTGCAATTGTTGTCTTCTAGATAAGTTGAATTGTTTATGGACTTATCAAATTTTAAAGAGTATTTGAATACATATTTGAAATTTTAGTTTGATAAGGTTTTTAAGGTGATAAATATGCTTTCAAAATCTATTTCAGCTGTTGGTGGAAGGAGTTTTAAGATAGTTATTATAATTTATTATGATTATATATTAGTTTATTAATATATTAATTTAATAGTTACATTTCTTTTTCCTTTTTTTATGTAGTTTAATAAATCTACTTTAGTGGAGGATGATGAGATTTTTGGAAAAGATGATAATGCAACTTATGAGGTACATGTTGTATATTTGTTTTTGTTTTAATAGATATTGTAAATCTATTATAAATTGTATTTCTATAATATTTTATTATTTATTTTTCGGTTTTTGTTATTTATTTTTTTTATGTTGTCAAGTTTCATTTTTTTTCTACTAGTGAAAAAAGGAAAATGTTGTTGATGTTGAGGATGCAGGTGTTGATGTAGTTAGTATATTGTTTTTTATCTTGTATTATCTTTGTGTATAGTTGTTATTTTATAAACTAATTGTAGTTATATTTTAAACTGTTTAATTATATATTATTATTGTGTTTTATTTTCTAAACTCATTCTAGTAAATTTTTAAACTGATCAGTATAATGTAGCTTTTTTCATTGTTTTTATGTTGCTTACTGTTGGAAAGTTAAAGAGAATGTGAGTCCTTCAATTGTTGAAGAGAGAACCGAACAAGTGGATGTTGCTCCTCAGCTTTTTATGTTTCTTCCATTTGTTCTATATTATATTATTTTTTTAATATATTTATTAATGAGTTGTTATTTTTTTTAGGGTAGTGATGTGTTTGATATAGATAAGATGATTTATAGTGCTCTTGATGCGATAAATCAAGATATTAGTGAGATGAAAAATGATGAGCATGCATTATTTAGTATTTATTATGTTTTTAAAACTAACAGTAAACTCTATTTAAATGGTAACTTTATTTGTTGGTTTTGATATCCTTTTTCATTTTTTAATATTTTCTTACTTTCAGGTTAAAGATATTCCAAATGTTGAACAAAAGGATATTGTTAGAACTAAGAAACATGTGGTATGTTATAAATTTTTATTTAATCTTTTAATGTATGTTTTTTTAAACTTATTTTAATCTTTTATTGTAGAATTATTCTCATTTGTAATTTTTTTGTTTAATGGATCTTTCTTGTTTTAGGATTCTCGTACGTTGGATGTGTAACACCCCCACACCCAATATACGCACACCGCATACACACACACATCACGCAATATAGGTATACCAGATATAGGGGTGTCACGGTCCATTTTAAAACAAACCAATATTTACAATGAAATCAAAGTATCTCATTTCTAAAATAAGAATAAACTAAAACATTTAATTTATTCTATATAAAGTAATGGATAAAATAATCCTTACTAAAATGCATATTCATATAACTTTATCTCAAAAGTTTATCCAAAACAATAGTTTAAGAAGCAGCAAAAAATACATATGTTTACATCAAAATCAATAAGTACAAAAATATGAAATTTATACATGCTGGTAGTTCGTCTCTGATCTTGATGTCCACAACTTAATACTGCTCTAACAAACTCAAGCCTAGACTCGACTCGGTCTAGACGAGCTCTCTGGCACAACCGGATCTACCCTGTCACCTGCGCGATGAATCACAATCCCGCTAAGCAGAAAGCTTAGTATTACAAACTTTGATTCAATAAAGATCAATGCGATGCTCATACACAATACATCTGAATATATATCAAGTCATTACATTATATCTCAACATATTAATCATTTGCATCACATTTCATAATTTACATTAAAACAAAGACAAACATGGGCCCAAAAGAATCTAATATGTTATTCAAAGTTCAGAGTTACTACTTTGGTCCATAATCACATTTATCAAACCCGTAGGCGATATATATATCCATGGATAATGTAACAAACCCAGTCTCTTGGACCTCAACCCGGCTAGACCATAGGGCCCCAGTATCTTGGTCCTCAACCCGGCTAGACTGTTACTGTTTTTGAGGCTTACGACCCGGTCTTTTCACCTCAAAAACATCATATTTCACATTTATCAGCTGGGCTCGGCTTACGACCCGGTCATTTCACCTGCCCAGTAATTCATAGGCTTGCCGTCAAACTTAGAACTCTGAAAATTGAATAACATACTAGGCACACAATTAATTCATTTATCTCATTATCATTTTCTTTCACAATTCATTTCTCATTTCATTTCTCATAATCAACTAGGCTCCTTGCCTTATTATATCATCATTTTCTCATCTTTTCTCATTCTTCTCTTTTATATCAATATCAATTTGTTACATTATGATTTCACATATCTCATCACATCATTCAACATTTCTTTTCATTTACAACACATTATTCAATTGCATTGATATATCAATATAATTCACATTATGCATATCATAACATATAACTCATTCATCAACAATGTATCAAGTAACTTAACACATTTCTCAACTAAATGTGTTAAGTCCCAATGTTATGTAAATGCATGCAATCATTCAAAGTTTGTACTTACCTCTTAAAGCAACAACACCACTCTATCAACTTCCTCCTCTAAGATATCCCTCAAACCTTGGCTAGGGCAACTCAATTCTCTTCAAAACCTAATCCAAAGGTGATCATACATACTCACTTAGTGATACACATAAGAGAATAAAGAAGAGAACTATCTAGGGCAAACTCTACACTTGACACGCTCAACAACACGGGCGTGTCCCTGACCGTGCCCTAAACCCACAACACAGAAGCTTTGACAAGCTCAGTGATATGGGCGTGTCATTGCACGCGTCGATTCTCCTCCAACATAGAAGCTATGACACGCTCAGTGACATGGGCGTGTCACTGGACGTGTCAATCTTCCAACAACACAGTAGCTATGACACGCTCAGTGACATGGGCGTGTCACTGGCCGTGTCAATGCTACTACAACACAGAAGCTGTGACACGCTCAGTGACATGAGCTTATCACTGCTTGTGTCACCAACCCAGAAAATAAAACCAACGACACGCCCAAAGACATGGCCGTGTTAATGGGCGTGTCAGGCCAAAAACCTTGAAATCGATACCAAAACACGACATCCAACAATCATCTTCCAATAACCATAACAACAACACACAAACTCAATCAAAACCATCCACAACCCATATAATACTTGAGTAAATCTCAAAACAACTCAATCACAAACATTAAAACACAATCACAACCATATATCACAACTCAAACTCACAACACCCATAACTCTTGTCTCTTTCACCAAACTTAACCCTTTTCTCTTCAATCCAAACCCAAACAACAAAGTTACCAAGACAAAACACTTCAAACACACCAAAATAACCATAAACAAATCTACAACAACCATCCAACAAACCCAAGAACACAAACTCAAAAGAAAACCAAGAAACAAGTTGGAAATTTACCAAAAGTGAAGAAAATTCTTAAAACTCCAACTTGATCTCTTGAAAATCTTCAATCTCTTGAGTTTGGAAGCAACAAAATCTCTTTTCTTTTGGTTGATAAAGGTGGCCGGCCAAAGAGAAGAAAGAGGAAGATGAAGATGAAAGAAGAAGAAAGAAAATACAAAGTCAACATACTCTTCTCTTTTAACCAAACCTCTTTTCCCCAAATCACTCTCCACCATACAATTAAACAATATAGACAAGATTATGTCTTTTTGGTCAAAAGATATTTTGTATTTAAATAGATTTGTTTAAAGTTAGTGGAAGATGATGTTAGTGGGTAGTAGAAGAAATGGTACTCGGCTAGGCACGCTGACTCTCTTATAGTAGAGGTCGCGTGTTCGAAACCAGGGGAGTCAACTTACGCCCATGACCGTTAGGGTAAGCCAAATAAATAAATCATGCCATGAAACCGTGAGGGGAAGTGGTACTGTAGCACGCTCATGACCGTTGGGGTGTTACAGGATGATTCGAACTTCATTTATGTAGTTGTACTAATGAATGTAATGACAAAATTAATGAAGAAGGTCGTGATGATTATATTCAATATGTTGGTCAAGTTAGTAATTTTTCTCCAAGTGAAGAAGATGAAGAAGGAGGTGATTTTGATGGTAAGGGTGATGGAAATGATGTCGATGTTGAAGTTGATAAAGATAAAATTGTGGTAAAGAATGATGAAGAGATAATTTATGCTATTTGTCTTTCTTTTTTTTTTTCTTTATTAAGGCTTGTCTACATCGTTTCAATAATGGGAATATCATTAAGGATGAATTGGGAGAGCAAGTGTATCCTAGTTATATACTAGATGATGTGAGTGTATCATCCTTTGATGAAATTCATGAAATTGCCATGAACAAAGTAAATATTTTGTTTTTACATGTATTTTTTAATTTGTTTATTATTTATTTTGTGATGTTGTTGTTGCTTTATATATATGTATTTTTCAATTTTGTGATAGGTTTATAAGGAGCAAGCAGTTGTAGGATCTTTAGAAATAACTTCTTAGGTTGGTAAGAGGGATGTTAAGTCATCTACTGTATTGCAATCTCCTTACCTCAATAAATTTTCTTCTGGTGCATCAATTGAGAGTTTGAGTTATGTTAAAGGGATGTATTTATTGGATGACAAGATTAGTAAAGTTGTTGGTTATGATTTTATTGGTGATTTTGTGGAATGGGTTGACAAATGAATGAAGTTAAAGAAAACGTAATCACTTCTTGTTATATTGTTTTAGTAAGTTTTTACAATTTCTAATTTCTTGCAGGATTTTATATATTGCTAATTAATTTTACATTTAATTTTGTTTGTAGTACCAAAAAAAAAGGATGTACAATGCTGATGATCAAGTGATTTCTCATCCTTTATCTTTCTCAATTGATTATGTTAATAAGAAAACTTGATTTCATGATTTGTATTATGGATGTCAAGAATTATCATCATTGACATGGTTATGTTTATTTATTTTGTTTCAATGTTTTATGATTTGCTTGTTATATTTTTTTTTTATCAATTTGAGTATATATTTGTTAGTTTATATTATGCATATTAGTCTTTATTCATACTTCTTTTTTTAGTTGATCATATTTGTCTTTTAGACTCAAATTAAACTCATTGTAATCTTTTTAATTGTCAGTTTTGATGTGTTTTTCTTTTGCTTTTTTCAGCATTTGAATGTCATTTTTTACTATTTATGAAAAAAAAAGGGGAAGTATTGTGCTGATGTGACTTTCTAAGTCACGACTATAAATTAGTTTTTTGATAAGAAATTACAGACATTATATAAGAAATTTCAGGAGAAGAATAATTATTATTCCCTTTTTGTACAAAAGGTATTTGGTTGATGAATATATTTTTGGGTTTATATGCACTGCAATAGGCCTTGGTGGGATGTAGATCATGTGCTCTTTCTAATTATATTAGGTAAGCAAAGCCATTGGATTTTGGCACATTTGAGCTTGAAGGAGAGAAAATTTTATATCTATAATTCTTTAAGAAGACCACGTTACAAGAAAGTTGTTTTGGAAGTGATGGAGAGTTATTGTATTCTTTTACCATATTTCCTATTTCTTGTTTGTCTTCGTATACTTGTCCTACTTGTATTTCATCATTTCTGTTGTTGTTTATAATTGAGGAGTTATTTCCATTCTATTCTTAATTTTCTTCTGTATTATAAGTGATTGTCTGCATAGTATTCTTAGTTAGTATATGCACATACTCCATCATATCATGCTCTGCTTCTTCATGATATGAATTTTCTAGGTCACTGTTGGTTGAGTCAAGTTTATTTGTTTCTTCTACTTGTTGCTCTTTCTCAATGACTGAAGCACACAAAGGCAATGTCGTGTATTTGTCTTCTTTGCTTCTTATTTATAGCTAAAATTCAATGTTGTTGTCATCGTCAAATGCAATTGGTGGACCCTTTCTCCAACTGATATCTCAGGTCTATTATGTGCATGTCTAAGCTAACCTTCAACTCCGTAGCAACTTTCTCAATAAACTCAAAGTAGGTGCAGGAATAACGTATCAGTATACATTTAGCTTGAAATCTTTCATAATCTCATTTTTTGTTCCAGATGCCATCGTACTGAAGTAGAGTTGTTATTAATTTCACATCTGCAATTTTGAGATTGAATATTAGATGTCTAATTGTTTCACAATCAAAATCTTTCAATCAATTTCGATTCGTAGTGCATTCATGCCTGCATGTAAAATTTTTGATAAACCGTAATGAATCAAATTGATTTTACACATATTGAATCAAATTGATGAATTTTTTGAATTCAATTTTGATTATATGTTATTCAATTGATACGGTGTGATTTTTTTCCTTGTTTTGATCAATTTCATAGGAAGAATCATATTTGTACCTTATTTTTGCATTGATCTTCAAAGATTTTCTGTAGCAGATTTGTTATGATTGTTGCTTATTTGAGATTTGATTTGATCTTCAGTTTCCTATTTAAATTTTGCTATTTTGGAGAAGTTGGCATTTACTTTTTGTTAGTTTCGCTGTTTGTTCCATAAGCTTTGTATAGTTTAGTGGACTGGGCTTTTTCTAGTATTTATCTAAAGAAGCCTAAAGTTTTTTAGTAAAATTATTATTTTTTCTGAAAAGTGGTATAAATGCAGCGGGTTGGGTTTTTCTTACATTTATATAAAGAACCATATATAAATAGTCATGCACCATCAATAAGAGTTTGAAGCCTGTTATAGGAGGCTAACTGAGAATGAGTCTGACCCGTTGGAGATGCCCAGTGCAACTGAAGGGTGGCCCATAACTCGTGAAAAAAATATTTTGGCTACTTACCCTTCTCTTTATGTTTCTTTATCATGCCGTAGCAAATAGTAATTGTCCCTCTCAAAAGCGATCTTGATTAAAGAGTCAATCACTTTCTCCCTCCAAAATATTTCTAAAAAATAATTTAATTAAATACTTAAATTCATTACTATTTGAGAGAATTATTTTAATCTAATTAATTTAAATAATTGTTATACCTTAAATTCCTCAAAATAATTTTTTTTATTCATATGGAGATTGACTTCCAATTTATTCCGGTTGGCCCCATTTTCTTAGTAAATATTTTCCTAATCTTCTGCTAGCAAGGATCAGATGATTCCACCATCCTATTATAATTTTTGACAATATTCATTAATACTTACAACTTGGTTATTAAATTTTATTGTTCTAAAAAGATATAAACAGGGCCGTTTTAAACATTTGCAAAAATAAAAGAGGCCCTGTTCTTACATTGAAATTTAGGCCCCTAATATGAAAATCACATGTTTGGATTTATATTATTGGGCCCCATAATTTTTTGAGGCCCTGTGCTATTGAACTTGTTGCACATGGTGTTAGACGGCCCTGGATATAAAATAAAATATTACTAAACAGATAGAAAACAACATATTATTTACTCTTATACTCGAAGAGTGATTTGTATGCAAATGCCACACATAATCGATGCTCATGCTACGGTGCTAGCATTAACACTTGGCAATTCTCATTCCGCAAATGGTGCAGCCGAAGTAGATGGAGCTAGAACTGAAGTATCCGTAGGAATGGATCGAGTAGAATTCGAAAGTGTGGAGGTCCCTAATAGAGTGATATCCATAGCATATGCAAATGAATGCTCTCCAATAGTTCTGTCCTCAAATGACCTAATCGTTGGATACCCCTATTTAACAAAGAGTCATACTTGCCTCCTTGGGAACTATCTGGATGTCTAGCCATATCTAAAAATGTAATAATTAAATGTTAATATTTTTTTTAAAATCTATACATATATATATATATGTTTTAGGATAATTAGGCAAAATTATACTATATACAAAATTATTTTTTTTAAAAAATTGTTTTAGAGTTTATGAAATTAATTTATGCAATTCAACCAAATATGTAACGTCTAAAATTATTTTACCTAGTAGTAAAAAAATTCAAAAAAATTAATTTTTATCCCTACTTATATAAAATTTCAATTTTTATAATAAAAACCACTAAATTAGTTAAAAATAAATTATTTTACCTAGTAATAAAGATTTCTAATTTTAACCTAGAAACTTAATTTTCATCAATTTTCATCCCTAAGTATCTAAAATTCCAATTTTTACAGTAAAGTCACTAAATTATTTTAAAAATAAAATCATTTTACCTAATAGTAAAAATTCTAATTTTTACCTAAAAACTTAATTTTCATGCTTAGTTATCTAAAATTCCAATATTTATAATAAAAACCACAAATTAGTTTTAAAAAAAATGTTTACATAATAATAAAAAATTCTAATTTTTTACCTAAAAACTTTATTTCCATCCCTAATTATCTAAAATTCCAATTTTTACAATAAAAATCACTAAATCAGTTAAAAAAATAAAATTCTTTTTATCTAATAGTTAAAAAAAATTAATCTTTACCTAAAAACTTAATTTTTATCCATAATTATCTAAATGTTTATGATAATAATAATAATAATAATAATAATAATAATAATCTAATGTTTATTATTATACAACAAGTATACTTAAATATACAATACATCATATACATAAAATACACAACAAATACACATGAAATAGTAACAAATATAACCAAATATAAGTATATTTACACCAAATATACAACATATATACATCATATAAACTAGGGCTGAGCACGAATCCTGGAGATATCCGAACCGATCTGAATATTCAGACTAAAATATCCAGAACTGAAAAAATTCATTGACTTTTTGACTTTATCCAAACTGAACTGTATCGATTTTTTTTAATATGGAACGGTTCTAGATATTAGTTTATAGCTGAATCGAGAACCGAATCGAATCGGACCGAATTGAACCGAGCTGAATAACCAAAATAATATCTAATTTATTATTAATAATATAAAATTATATTATATTTTATTGGCACATTATTTAATATTTGATATTTTAAAATATATTAAAATTATTTTATTAATTTATATTATATCATGTTGTATATTCAAAATTTTTAATTTTATATACTATGCTCTATATATACCTTAAAAACTTTTATGTTTTGTCACTGCTCAAGCTAATTCTACAATTAAATATAATTTATTATCATATTTATATGAATAATTACTATCTTTTGTCTAGTACCAATGATAGTAATTTATACTAATTATAATAATCTATATTTAATAAAGTAATTTAATATAATATATTATTAGTTTTTAAATAATAATAATAATAATAATAATAATAATAATAATAAGTATGAATATTAATAATAATTAATACTTATGAGTACTGAGAGTGAATACAAATAATATAATATAATTCTTTCTGAATATGAGTAATAACAATTAACAAATTAATAATTGTGAATGAATTTAACAAGAATATGAAGATATAATTATAATAATATGTTTGTGCATGTATATAATACTATAATCATGTATTAGTAGTAAACAAAATTTATATCATAATTAATATAGATTAAAAATTATATGATTAATAATAATTATTTGCGAATTGTGTGTTAAAATATATCTATAATTTAAATTATTAAGATATTTAAATTTGAAGTTATTTTATTTTATTGTCTTATATTTTATTATATTTAATTATTTAATATATAAATAAATTAATGAGTAAATTAATAAGTAAATAAATTAGTTAATTTAAATTGGTTGTTTAATTGAAATAAATTAATTAGTAATTAATTGAACAAGTTATTATTATTGTTAAAATAAATTATTATTCTTATTATAAATTTATTAACTTTGAGGATAAATGTAATTAAATTTTTAATCTTATTTGATTGTGAATTTATTTATAATTGTGAAGTTGTTTAACTATGCTAATTCAACAAAATATGAATAACTTGTAAAATATTATTAATTATTATTCTATTGTTTAAATTTGAAAAAAAATTAAATCTCCGAATCTCTGTCTCCGTTTGGAACCAGAACCGCTCCGTTAGAACCAAATATTCGAACCGAATTTTTCTGTTCAGGTCGGTATGGATATTTTATATGTTTGGTTCTAGTTCCAATAATTTTAAAATATCCAAATTTCGGTTCGGTTCCGGAGATTTAAAAATTTTTGGACCGAACCAAAATTGTTCACCCCTAATATAAACCAAATATACAATATATATATATATATATATATCATATACACCAAATGTACAACATATAACAGTATTTGATATGACTTATAGCACATGTACACTATATATATACCAAAGATACAACATATATATATCATATACACCAAATATATAACATATATATAACATTTTATATAACTTACACCAAACATAAACCGAATATAATTTAGTGAAAAAAATTTATTATACCTAATTATATAAAATTCTAAATTTTACCTAAAAAAATACTTTTATCCCTAATTATCAAAAATTATAATTTTTTACAAAAAATACCTCTTATTTAGTTTTAAAAATAACTAAAATATTCGTTAAAAAAATAAAAATTTTGACCTAATTATCGCAAAAATTCCAAATTTACCTAAAAACTTTATTTTTATCCCTAATAATTTAAAATCCCAATTTTTTACAATAAAAACAGAAAATAAAATAAACAAAATCAAAATCAAAATAAAAGAAACAGAAAATAAAAAGCACTATTTTAAAGTGACCCAAAATTAAAATGTAAAACACCAATAAACTTTTAAAACAATAATTAATGAAAACCTAAACCCTAAATAGATTAATTAATAAAATTTACATGAACAACAAATTTTTACCAAATTTTCAAGAAACATTAATCAAAATTAACATATTAATCAAAAAATTAAATTAACTAAAATTATATATACAAAAATCAACCCAAACATATTCAACATAACAAAAAATTAACCAAAAATCTTAACATACACATATTCAAAATTAACGAAAATTAAATACAAATTTTAACTAAACATTTAGCATACACTGATTCATATATAAACTCAAAATAGGTAAAAATAGCAACAAACCCAAAAAAATCAAACTAAGAAAAAATATATAGAAAACAAGCAACAAACATATCTGGTATTAGCAAAGCAATAAATCAAAGAAAATGTAGGCCCATCAAATTTTCCTTGTTGTCATTTTAAACCCGGAACAAAATAATAAAAGAACAAATTAAAAAAAATTGAAAGGAAGAGAATTATAAAACTAACATGCATATAAAAAAATTATATATATATATATATATAAAGAAAAAATTACCTACAATCCTGGTAGCCGAAGAGGAGACAAAAAGAGAGAGAGAGAGAGAGAGAGAGAGAGAGAGAGAGAGAGAGAGAGAGAGAGAGAGAGAGAGAGAGAGAGAGAGAGATTTTCCAGTGACGGAATAAGAGAGAGAGAGATATATATACTCTAGCAAATAAGATAGAGAGAGAGAGAGAGACAAAGGGAGATGGAGGAAGGCAGATGAGAAAGAAGAAGAAAAAGAAGAGAAGAAGGAGAATAATATATACATATGGTTAACTTTTACCGACAGTTTTAAGTGTCTCTCGGTAACCTACTAATAAACATTATAATCTCTCAGCAACATGGATAACTTTTCAGTTTAGTATTTGATTTTGCAGAGAGATTAGCTTATCCATTTGCAACTATATTTGATGAGAATCAATTATCTCACTTAAAATGCTGCCTAAATTTAATATGATCAAAATTTGCAAACAAATATTAAAATCTCTATGAAAATGAGACTTTTGATATGCTAACATTTCTTCATTTTCTGAGATAATAAGTATTCTCTTTGCAATGTGAGGCAGTAAATTGCCACCTGATTTTTTTATTCTAAAAATTATCGATAGATATTTAAATTTCTCAGAAAATAAGACGCTTTACATGCCATCTTCTATTAATTTAAAAGATAATAAGTATTCTCTCGGCAATATTCGATGCTAAAATTGCCACCTAAATTTTATTCTAAAAATTACCGATAGATATTTAAATCTCTCATAATGTGAGACTTCTTATATGCCAACATTTATTCATTTACTAAGAGGATAACTATTCTTTAGGCAATATACCGAGAGAATAAATATTCTCTTAGTAATGTGATTAAAATTACTGACATGTGATCAAATATCTCAGGAGATATTAGTGCGAAAATTGATGGTGTAATCGATTCCTGCATTATTTACCGATTAGGCCAAACTTCTATTGGTAAATATTATCGGTAAGTAGCACTATATTTATCAATAAATCTTGATTTCAGTTGGTATTCTGTTTTTAATTGTTCGATAAATTTATTTTCATTTCTTTTCCCAATCTTTTTATCAGTATTCTATTGTAAATACCGACAGCTTTGAAGCTATCAGTAACTTCCATATGTAATTCACATATTTTTTGTATGAGTGGCGGACCGCCACACCCTTAGGTGGTCATGTAAGTCCTTGTGGCAAGCATGCCATGGAACCTTCCTAAGTCGTTCCAAATTCATCTTTCAACTTGGTCAATCTGAGCCCTCCACTACTAACATTGACCTTCATTTTTTTCTCCTATCTCATGTCACAACGTTAGCTTTTTGGGTCGGATAGCTATTCAAGTCACTCAAGATCTAATATCGTGAAAAAAGGAGAAAGATCAAGTGCATAGTTACCTAATTCACTTAACCCCCTCATAGTAACACGAATTGGGATGCACGTTCCAATTCATGGTACTTTGGCGATCCCAAATGTGCCAGTACACGTTCCAGTATGTTAAAAGTGGAGTTCCACTTTAAATTACTCTTCCAGAAACAAAAAGAAAAAATGAGGATAAAAAGAAGAGACGAATGAGAAGTTGTAACGTTTTTTCTTGTGATATTTGAATTACAGCAGTAAAGATAAAATATAAATATTATTAAAGTAAATAAATACTGCAGCTGTAAACCTTATCAAACTTTAAAGAGTAAATCTCATCATATTCCTACCAAATAACTATTAGTTAGGCTTTTGTAATTGAATAATTGCTGTAATATAATTAAATTATAATTAAAAAACTAAAAATATAATTAAAATAATTAAATTATAAGAAAACTGAAATGTTGTGTAAAATAATTAAATAATAGTTAAAAAGAATTAAACAAGAATATAAATAGTTGAATGATTATATGTAATTTTTATTTAACTAATAGCTTAACGACCCGAATACAAATAGTTTACATACCACGATCTAAATTTGTGTACCAAATAAGTGTACCCACAACATACCCAATTTTAAAGTAAGTAGCATATTATGTACCCATACCCGTATCCGTACCACATCCCGAATCATACCACGTTCCAGTTAACTATGATTAAGTGTCTATAGACACCAAATATAATTTTGTAAGAGAATGACTATATAAAAAGAAGTAAACATGAAATACATCTCTATACATGATATTGTAATATCCCAAACTATGCCCTAAAATTTTGAAATGCTTATTTGTGAGAATTGGATTAAATAATTTAAAGTGTATATATGACTAATGGAATAAGAGGATATGTGTATATGTTGTATATATGAGGATATATACAAAATATATACAAGTCAACAGGTTTATTTTGGTTTTGAGATATTTTAATTATATTATTAAATATTGTTAATGGAAGATGATGTAAGTGGGTTGATTGTTTTATTGTTTAATTGCTTGGTGGAGAGTGATTTGAGGAGAGTGGTTGTTTAAGGTTGACTTCCTTTCTTTCTTCTTCTTCTTTCATCTTCATCTTCTTCTTTCCTTCTAGTGAGCCGGCCACCCTTATCAACCAAAGGAAAAGAGATTTTTTTGCTTCCAAACTCAAGAGATTGAAGGTTTTCAAGAGATCAAGTTGGAGTTTTAAGAATTTTCTTCACTTTTGGTAAGTTTTCAACTTGTTTCTTTGTTTTCTTTTGAGTTGTGTTTATGGGTTTGTTGGAATGGTTGTTATAGATGTGTTTTTGGTGTGTTTGAAGTGTTTTGTCTTGGTAACTTTGATTTTGGGGTTGGATTGGAGAAAAGAGTTAAGTTTGGTGAAGAAAGCAAGAGTTGTGGGTGTTGTGAGTTTGAGTTGTGATATATGGTTGTGATTGTGTTTTGATGTTTGTAATTGAGTTGTTTTAAGGTTTACTCAAGTATTATATGGTATGTTGATGTTTTTGGTTGAGTTTGTGTAGTGTTGATATGGTTATTGGAAGGTGATTATTGGATGTGGTGTTTTGGATGTCGATTTCAGGATTTTTGGCCTGACACGCCCATTAACACCGCCATGTCTTTGGGTGTGTCGTTGGTTCTATTTTTTTGGGTTGGTGACACGAGAAGTGACACTCCCATGTCACTGAGCGTGTCACAGCTTCTGTGTTGTAGTAGCATTGACACAGCCAGTGACACGCCCATGTCACTGAACGTGTCATAGCTACTGTGTTGTTGGTTGATTGACGTGTCCAGTGACACACCCATATCACTGAGTGTGTCATAGTTTTTGTGTTGGAGGAGAATTGACACGTGCAATGACACACCCATGTCACTGAATGTGTCAAAGCTTTTGTGTTGTGGGTTTAGGGCACGGTCAGAGACACGCCCGTGTTGTTGAGCATGTCAAGTGTAGAGTTTGCCCTAGATAGTTCTCTTCCTTATTTTCTTATGTGTATAACTAAGTGAGTGTGTATGATCACCTTTGGATTAGGTTTTGAAGAGAATTGAGTTTCCCTAGCCGAGGTTTGAGGGGTATCTTGGAAGAGGAAGTTGATAAAGATATTGTTGCTTTAAGAGGTAAGTACAATTTTTGAATGATTGCATACATTTACATGACATTGAGACTTAACACATTTAGTGGAGAAATGTGTTAAGTTAATTGATATATTGATGATGAATGAGTTATATATTATTGTAGACCCTTAATTTTTGACCCAATCCAGTTCAATATGTTTTATTTAGTCTAAAATAATTTTTGTTGTCTAATTGGTCCAAAATAATTTTTATTAAATAATTTTTGCTTTAGTATCTAATTTTTATTAATAAAAAATAGAAATAAATAAATAAAAGTCAAAAAATAAAAATAAAAATAAAAATCGGAGTTGGAAAAATCGGCATGCAGAAATTTTCTGCCTGCGAAATAGCTTACGGGCCCGTTCCGCCCACGCTGCCGCAGCCAGCTGCAGTAGATTTTTTAGCCAGCGCAATTTTTCCGCACCAGTTTTTTTTCGGCAGCGCAAATTTTTCGATGCAAATTTTTCGAAACCTAATCCAATTAGGTTTTGGTTTCTTTTTTTTATTAATATTACTTACCTTAACTAATTAGGAATAAACAACCTCAAACCACTATAAATAAGGACCAAAGACAATTAAAAAAAAGGGAGGCAAAAATCCAACAGTAGCTTGGGAAATTTGAAACCAAATCAAGGAAGGAAAAAAAGAAATTCAATTCAACTTTTTTCTGGAACAGCAGCATCACAATTTAAGCAATTCAAAGGCAAAAAAAGGCTTGTCTTTGAAGCTAGTTCATTCAAGAAGAATTATTTTTGGAGGAATCATCAAAAGAAGGTATGTGTTAATTGATTTTCTTTAATTGTTTTTTTTACACAGTAGCTAAAATTATGAAATTTAGGTTTTCTAAATAAAAAACTTTAGAACTTTAATTTAGTTTTTCCAAGGTTAAAACACTAATACGTTACTTTATTTTCCAAAAAGACTTAAAATTGTTATTTTTTCTTCTTAAAAACCTTAAAACTCTAATTGAACATATTCTTCAACAAAACCAAAATCAAATTCTTTTTCTTTCAAAACTTTAAACTTGGTACTTTTTCCTTCAAAAAGTCTTCTAAAACATCTTTTCTAGTTATAAAAACTTTAATTCACTTGTTTAAATTCATAAAATTCCATAAAATATTAAATTGTCTTCCAAACCCTAAGATTAAAATTACCATCCGAGACCCTAAATTCCAAAATATCAAATCCAAATTCAACTTTCAAAATTCAAAATAATGAACACTAACTCTTTTAAAACCTTAAACCCTAATTTTTATGAACCCTAATCCTTTTAAAATATTAAAAAACATAAAAACATAAAAACCTAAATTTTACACAGTAGCTTAGGAACCCAATAACCAAAAATCACAAATTAAAGTATTTTAAAGTGTTTAAAACCCTAGTTTCATGATATCATCATTCAAACCTTAATTTTGTTAATCAAAGAGTCTTACCAACCCTTTAAAACATAAAACCCTAATTTATTTTAATTCCATAAAAAGTCACAGTAGCCATAATTGGACTTTTATTTGCTTTATTCAATTCCATACTTGATTATGCTTTGATTTATTTCTTATGCTTTAATTTATTTAATTTCAATACTTAATTTATTTAATTTATCATGGATGGATGTTTATTTTATATTTTGATTAATAGTTTTGATGAATGATTTATTTATGATGAATGATTATTTACTTTTATCAATTAATTTAGATTTCCAAAAGTTTTAAGAGGTATCTTTCCACTTGGTGGGTATCTCATTAGTTAAACATCATGTAATTTAATTTGCTTTTTTATTTTAGGATCTATGTAAAGGGCATGTTTCTACCTTTTGGTGGGTGTCCTATTTAGGCATGTGATGTAAGGACATGTTTCCATCCTTGGATGGGTGTCCATTTATTTGCTTAGTTTAGACATTGCTTTGATTTTAATATATTGATGCTTTCTTTTAATTATTGTGTGTAATATGGATAATGTTATTATATTTAAGAATTTTATAATATTAAGACCTGTAAAGGAGGCCGGTTCCAATGAACCGGGCGTTGTGGGGGTGTTGGGCCATTTCTCACCTTCCCCACACGTACCTAACTTTCCGAACCCATTAAGGGGTTGAGGATTCCTTAGGAATCGAGTCATCCACCCCTTTCTTTTTCCCGACCTGTCCGGGTGGCGACTCCATTTTCTCTGGACTTAGGTCCGTGTTCTCTAAGGCCCCGAGCCTAAACAATGCCGAAGTCGCAAGAACCATTCCACAGGGAGTGGGGGTGAAAATCCCTCTCACATTGGCGACTCCACTGGGGATAAGAGAAGTTGATTCCGTTGGTCTTTATATTATTCTATTCTTTCTTATAATTATATTATCCATTGCATCATCTTATATTGCATCATGTGCGTGAGTTAGGATGCCCGTGTTACCCGTGTTATGTTATGTAAGGGATACCACACTTTCACTCAAGGTATGGAGATCGAGCATGGCATAACCCCTCATAGCCTTGTACCGTTTGGTATATACTTGCTATGGGAATCTAAGCCTTTTTACCCAAAGACTAAAACTCATGTAATTGACCTAGTTACTTTCCTTAGGTTTTACCCCAAATGATGTTGTTTGACTATGGTTAGTTTATCTTAGTCTAAATCATGGCTTATTTGGTTTGTTATCTTTCTAATATGACCTAAGTATTGTAAGCTCAAAATAAATTTTTCTTAAAGCCCAAAAGACCAAAACTATTTTAAAAAATTTTCAAGATGGTCTTTGGACATAAAACTTTTCTAAAAATAAATCAAAAATTCTTTGGCCCATGGCCCAAATACTAAGCCCAAAATCCATTTTCTAAAATCTTTTACAATGGGCTTAGAAACAAAACTATTTTCATTCAACCTTTTTTTACAAAGAGCTTACAAATTATTTGGGTCAATTAGGAAATACCAAAAATCAATTGTGGGCCTAGTTTACACTAAGAATAAATTAACCATGGGCTTATTTTTGGCATGAATCATAGTTATCTTTTTTAAGTGAGAAATCTATCTATAATAAACCTCTTAATTTCGTTTTAATCCAATATAGCTTAAAAAGCCACTATAGTTGGTGGAATGGATTAAAACCTAATTAATGGGAATTATCATGGATGGATTTCCATTTTCAAAAATATAACTATTGGTTGAAACGTCCGAGGGAATTATTCGAAAACAAGATACCCCATGTTGGTATTCTATCAACCATATACCTAGGAAAAGGGACTCACCATTCGTGTGTGGATGTTATAAGGTTGGAAGGAACGTCCTAATTATCTTTGTTTGTTAATTGTTTGTGCATACATGCATATATTTGCATCTCATATCATTGATCCTCTCTGGCTCACAGCCCTGGATTACAATAGTTCAAAAGCATAAAATAATCCGACCTACACCGGAGATGAGGTATCTAGCAACGACTCAATCACTTGCTCACCAAAAATAATGGAGCCCGAACAAATTCAAAGGACGGTGGATGAGGCCCTCAATGCCAAGATGGAAGAAATAAAAGAGGCCATGGCTGAGACCATAAAGAACCAATTGACTGCATTCTTATAGAACCATGCCGAGGCATCTGCTAGCACTAAGAAACCAAAGGACAAAGGGAAGACCAAAGTTAGTGAAGTGGTTTTTGATGATGAAAAGGTGATCATTGATGATGATGATTGGGCTCAATACTACCAAGATGTTCAAGAGAAGAAGAAAGAACCGAAGGCTGTTGAGAAAACAACTATTGAAAAGACCGAGACATCCGATGTTGAAAAGATGATTGCTGATTTAGAAAAGAAATTTGAGAAGAAGCTGAAAACCGAAGAGATGTCCATAATCGACAAACTATTTGAAAAAGATGAAGAAGTCCCTTATAATTTCAAGATGCCTTCCTTCGCTAGGTACAATGGAACCGGAAACCCTCATCTCCATGTGAAGCAATATATCACTGCCATGCAGTTTTCTCGAGCTACTAAGGCTCAAACCCTAAGGTACTTTATGCTCTCATTGGATCCTGTTATCCAAAATTGGTTCAATACCTTAGATGATGGAACACAAAGAATTAGGATTTGCTTTACAAGGCCTTCATCCAACAATATGGATATAATATCGAGATGGAAGTTACCTTAATGGAAGTGGAGTCCATTAGACAAAGGCCAAATGAGAATTTTGTAGACTATGTGAAGAGATGGAGAAATAAGGCTGCTTTGCTCAAGAAAAGGCCCGATGAATCTGATCAAATAAGGATGATCATGAGAGGGGTGTTGCCTAATCTCCATGAAAGGATGTCTCACAGCCTTATAAGGGATTTCAAAGACCCTCTCCAAGCTGGTTTGCAAATTGAAGAATGGGAAAGGGAGAAGAGCCGCTTTGCAACAAAAAGGAACGAGAAAGGGAGCTATCAACCTGGTAGCCACAGCACATAAAAAGAAGTTGATGTTAATGTAACCGATCAAGGAAATAAAAGACAATTTTTAGATCTAGGGAAGCCTCTATCTTGGGTTTTTAGCAAGCTGCAAAAGAAAGGATTGTTACAACCCTTGACTCCTCGTCCTTTGCATAATCCTCTACCACCTAACTTTGATACTAGTGCATTTTGCCAATTCCATCAAAGGCCTGGACATGAAACGGACAATTGCATGAAGTTGAGGCATGAGATCCAGAATTTGATTGATAGTGGCAAGCTACCCGAGCCGGATAAGCCCAATACCAAAGACAATCCATTACCAAGGTTCAATAGAGTACCTCCACTGGCAACCTTCATGGTGGGAAAAGGATTGGAAGAAGATTTTGTTTTATCATCCTTTCAAGATGGAAATATTGAAGATGTGAAGGGAAGAGAAGCTTAAACTCAACAAACTTTCCTTAGCTTGAATGTTGCTTTTCAATTCTACTTTCTTTAATATTTTGAAACTATTGTGTTTTTCAAATTTAAATTTGTTTGAATAAATTACTTTCATCAAAATTTTTGTTAGTCTTTGTTTATTTTAGTGTTCAACCAATGAGAAATCTATCTCGATAATTCATGAATTGATATTTTTATGCACCATGACATGAATGACTTTACTAGGTGAGGGAATTGCTCTATAGCATTGAGTTGTGTATGCTTACTTAGAGAGGGCTCCTGCATAATTATCATTGTCAAGGTCCTAGTCAGTCTTAGAACATGCTTTGACAAGCTTTCGAGGCAAAATTGAACTCTGCTTATTTAAGGGAGAGATAATCTAGGCATTGTTTGGTTAGCCAACAACTAGTATCCACCCAATTAAATATCAATCCCTAGCTGTCCCTTTGAGCCTTCATAAAATTTTAGCTTTCTTTTCATTGGCATATAACCCCAATAACTTACCCTGAGCTGTTGTGATACTTTTAACAAGTCTTATGATCACTAAGATGAAGAGACAAGAAGATCAAAGAAAGAAATACCATGAAGATAGTTGAAGTTTCCAAGACCATAAGGGTAGTTGAAGTTTTCAAAACCATAAGGGTAGTTGAAGTTCACCTAATATCTCCAATCTATCAAGACAACATCGGAGTAACAATTGATTTTTCCCTATTAAAGAAGATTTATGTCACTCCACTCATCCATTATTGGAAGCCCAGGCTAGTATAAATGAGACAAGTCTTTTAGAGCTAGAACCAAGCAAAAAAAAAAAGAGAAAGAAGAGAAGAAGAAAAAAAAAGAAGAAAAAAGAAAAAGAAGAAAAAAAAGTGAGACAAAAGAAAAGAAAAAGAAAAGAAAAAAGAGAGAAAGAAAAAGAAAGAAAAAAGAAAACCCAAAATGGTTCAAAAAGCCAACTGAGTTCTCTTTTACCTAAGACAACAAAAGGCTTCCATTTAGTTTATGAGGACGATTGGACTTGAATTGGTCCAACCCAACCAAAGATTCGATCAAAACCAAAGGAAAAGGAGAAAGACCATTCAGTTCTTGAAAGTTCTGTACTTGATAGTCCTATAAGAAAGAAGGACAAAATGATAAAAGAAAGGGAAGAGTAAGGAAAGAGAAAGATAAGGGAAGAGTAAGAAAAATAAGAGGAAAGAAAAGGGAAAAGAAGAAAAGAAACGAATTTGGGTCTTAAACTTTTTGCAAGGGCATAAACTATCCTAATCAAGATCTAGATTAATGCCAAGAATTTAGAATTTAGCAAGATTACTCCAAGCTGCCGAAAATTCAAACAAGAAATTTGTAGTGTGAGGGTTTGTCCATTGTGTCACACCAGCTCCAATCTCAAAATGGCCTTCATTTAAACCCGTGTCCCTTATAGACCCCATTTCAAGCCTATCAAAGACCTGTTGATCTCTCTTGGTAGATAGAGTCTATTAGTGGAGATAGTTTGGATAAGCATGCATATGAGATAGACAATATTTAAACTCAAATGAGACCTTTGGCCAAGTAATGTGTATGTGCCTATCTGAAGTGCAACAATTCTTGCTTAAATAGAATTGATTCCCAAGTTTAGTATGGTAACTAGGGTTGTTATGTTATAGATATGTTAATTTGGAAAATCAAGTCTTGAGGTACATTGACATTGATTTGGCAAAGCCAACATTTGATTTCAAAATGAAAATTTAAAATTTTCAAAAAATGTTTTGTCATACAAAGCCTTCAAGTTAAGGGAAGTATGTTGAACCTCCAAAGGACACGTTGGGTAAAGGAGATGATTATTGGTAAGGCTATGAAGGAGCTACCAACAGACATATGAAATATAGTTGGAAATGGATGCATCCCTGACTCAGCTGCTTAGGGTCTCCACCACTCATGTTTTCAACATCTTGAAGATAAAAGCCACAAAT
The DNA here is from genome assembly GCA_947685225.1 of Garcia nutans. Lineage (NCBI taxonomy): Eukaryota > Viridiplantae > Streptophyta > Magnoliopsida > Malpighiales > Euphorbiaceae > Garcia > Garcia nutans. Next base: position 3,069,156 of record CANTUV010000024.1, on the reverse strand, counting down.
GCAAAGCTTTTGATCATTCCAAAGCAAGACTTGAATGAGTGTCAAAAAGGAACAAATGAGAACACTTCTGTTGATCACCTCGGTCTGTGAGTCGATGGAACAACTGTAAGTATTATTCATGCATATCATGCATACATGGGCATATCACATCGCACTTTTTTTTGTCTTGCATTGTTTATTCTTTATCAAAGTGAATAACAAACACCCTGCGAAGTAAAGAATCAAAAGAAGATGTCAAATCAGGGGGCCATGAAAAGCTCATTGCTTGAGAAAGCTCTAGTAATTTTGCAAAGAGAAGAAGTACGTGCTTGTGCGAAGAACAAGACGGCAAAAACATCAATCAAAGTTTGCATGGATAAAATCTTTGGTTTGAGCCTACACAGGGGGCAAAGTTTCTCCTTTTCAATTTTTTGAGTTTATATACCAAATATTTTTAAACTCACTTACAAATATTTTGCCACATAGGGGGGGCAAAGAGAGGATATAAGGTCCAATTAAAAATAGCTAAATCTTTGCAAAAAGGAAGAACAAAAGAGTGGAACATTAGAATTCTCAAAAGAATGAAGATGTAAAAGACAAAAGACTAATCCAGCTAAAAGAGCTGAAGCCTGGGTAAAGACCCGACCTCCAATGGATAAAGACCCATGTTTCAAGGGTAAAGACCCAATCTCAAACCCGATCTCAAAGGATGAAGATCCATTTTTTTCAAGGATGAAAACCCGATGTCAAAAGATGAAGATTCATTTTCAAGGATGAAGACCCGATCTCAAAGGATGAAGATCCATTTTGAGGGTTAAAAACCAAAATGCATAGAATAACCGGAGCAGTCAGATTTCTCAAATGATAAGAGGTTAGCCAAACTCAATCTCGGGTCCAAGCACCCATTCTCGGGTTCAAGTACCCAAATCAATTCAAGCTCGGGTCTAAGTACCCAATCTCGGGTCCAAGCACCCATCCTCGGGTCTAAGTACCCAATCTCGGGTCCAAGCACCCATTCTCGGGTCCAAGTACCCAAATCAATTCAATCTCGGGTCCAAGTACCCAATCTCGAGTCCAATTACCCAAATCAATTCAAGTTCGGGTCCAAGTACCCAATCTCGGGCCCAAGTACCCAATTTCAGGTCCAAGTACAGAAATAAAATCTAATCTCGGGTCCAAGTACATAAATCCAATCAATCTCGGGTCCAAGTACCCAATCCAATCAATCTCGGGTCCAAGTACCCAAATTCCATCCAATCTTGGGTCCAAGTACCCAAATTGAATTCAACCCAATCCTGGGTTTAAGTACCCAAAATCAATTCAATCTCGGGTCCAAGTATCCAATCTCGGGTCCAAGTACCCAATCTCGAGTCCAAGTACTCAATCTTGGGTCCAAGTATCCAAATCAAATAAATCTCGGGTCCAAGTACCCGATCTCGAGTCTAAGTACCCAAATCAAAATTCAATCTTGGGTCCAAGTACCCAAAATCAATTCAATCTCGGATCCAAGTACCCAATCTTGGGTCCAAGTACCCAATCTCGGGTCCAAGTACTCAATTTTGGGTCCAAGTACCCAAATCAAATCAATCTCGGGTCCAAGTACCCAATCTCGAGTCCAAGTACCCAAATCAAATTCAATCTTGGGTCCAAGTACCCAAAATTAATTCAATCTCGGGTCCAAGTACCCAATCTCGGGTCCAAGTACCCAATCTCGAGTCCAAGTACTCAATCTTGGGTCCAAGTACCCAAATTCAATCAATCTCGGGTCCAAGTACCCAATCTCGAGTCCAAGTACCCAATCTCGGGTCCAAGTACCCAAAACAAATTTAATTCGCCATCTCAAAAATTAAGTCTTATTTCTTTTCATTCTCTTTCACTAAGGTTTCAGATCATTCAAGCAGAGGGCAAACTGTAGACCCTTAATTTTTGACCCAATCCGGTCCAATATGTTTTATTTAGTCTAAAATAATTTTTGTTGTCTAATTGGTCTAAAATAATTTTTATTAAATAATTTTTGGTCTAAAATAATTTTTATTAAATAATTTTTGCTTTAGTATCTAATTTTTATTAATAAAAATCGAAATAAACAAATAAAAGTCAAAAAATAAAAATAAAAATAAAAATCGGAGTCGAAAAAATTGGCGACGAAAAACGTGGGCACGGGCCCGCGAAATCACTGTGCTATTTTGCACGCAGAATTTTTCTGCTTGCGCAGAATTTTTCTGCCTGCGAAATAGCTTATGGACTCGCTCCGCGGGCGCTGCGGCAGATTTTTTCGCCAGCGCAGTTTTTCGGCAATAGTTTTTTTCGGCAGCGCAAATTTTTCGACGCAAATTTTTCTAAACCTAATCCAATTAGGTTTTGGTTTCTTTTTTATTAATATTACTTATCTTAACTAATTAGGAATAAACAACCTCAAACCACTATAAATAAGGACCAAAGACAATTAAAAAAACGGAGGCAAAAATCCAATAGTAGCTTGGAAAATTTGAAACCAAATCAAGGAAGGAAAAGAAGAAATTTAATTCAAAGGCAAAAAAAAGGCTTGTCTTTGAAGCTAGTTAATCCAAGAAGAATAGTTTTTAGAGGAATTATCAAAAGAAGGTATGTGTTAATTGATTTTCTTTAATTGTTTTTTTACACAGTAGCTAAAATTATGAAATTTAGGTTTTCTAAATCAAAAACTTTAGAATTTTAATTTAGTTTTTCCAAGGTTAAAACACTAATACGTTACTTTATTTTCCAAAAAGACTTAAAATTGTTATTTTTTCTTCTTAAAAACCTTAAAACTCTAATTGAACATATTCTTCAACAAAACCAAAATCAAATTCTGTTTCTTTCAAAACTTTAAACTTGGTACTTTTTCCTTCAAAAAGTCTTCTAAAACATCTTTTTCTAGTTATAAAAACTTTAATTCACTTGTTTAAATTCATAAAATTCCATAAAATATTAAATTGTCTTCCAACCCCTAAGATTAAAATTACCATCCGAGACCCTAAATTCCAAAATATCAAATCCAAATTCAACTTCCAAAATTCAAAATAATGAACACTAACTCTTTTAAAACCTTAAACCCTAATTTTTATGAACCCTAATCCTTTTAAAATATTAAAAAACATAAAAACATAAAAACCTAAATTTTACACAGTAGCTTAGGAACCCAATAACCAAAAATCACAAATTAAAGTGTTTTAAAGTGTTTAAAACCCTAGTTTCATGATATCATCATTCAAACCTTAATTTTGTTAATCAAAGAGTCTTACCAACCCTTTAAAACATAAAATTCTAATTTATTTTAATTCCATAAAAAGTCACAGTAGCCATAATTGGACTTTTATTTGCTTTATTCAATTCCATACTTGATTATGCTTTGATTTATTTCTTATGCTTTAATTTATTTAATTTTAATACTTGACTTATTTAATTTATCATGGATGGATGTTTATTTTATATTTTGATTAATAGCTTTGATGAATGATTTATTTATGATGAATGATTATTTACTTTTATCAATTAATTTAGATTTTCAAAAGTTGTAAGAGGTATGTTTCCACTTGGTGGGTACCTCATTAGTTAAACATCATGTAATTTAATTTGCTTTTCTATTTTAGAACCTATGTAAAGGGCATGTTTCTAAATTTTGGTGGGTGTCCTATTTAGGCATGTGATGTAAGGACATGTTTCCACCCTTGGATGGGTGTCCATTTATTTGCTTTGTTTGGACATTGCTTTGATTTTAATATATTGATGCTTTCTTTTAATTATTGTGTGTAATATGGATAATGTTATTATATTTAAGAATTTTATAATATTAAGACCTGTAAAGGAGGCCGGTTCCAATGAACCAGGCATTGTGGGGGTGCTGGGCCATTTCTCACCTTCCCCACACGTACCCAACTTTTCAAACCCATTAAGGGGTTGGGATTCCTTAGGAATCGAGTCATCCACCCCTTTCTTTTTCCTGGCCCGTCCTGGTGGCAACTCTATTTTCTCCAGACTTAGGTCCATGTTCTCTAAGGCCCCGAGCCTAAACAGTGCCGAAGTCGCAAGAACCATTCCACCGGGAGTGGGGGCAAAAATTCCTGCTCACAATTATGATATGCATGATGTGAATTATGTTGATGTATCAATGCAATTGAGTAGTGTGTTGTACATGAAAAGAAATGTTGAATAAAGTGATATGATATGTGAAAACATAATGTAACAAATTGATATTGATACAAAAGAGAAGAATGAAAAAAGATGAGAAAATGAGGATATAATAAGGCAATGAGCCTAGTTGATTATGAGAAATGAATTGTGAAAGAAAATGATAATGAGATAAATGAATTAATTGTGTGCCTAGTATGTTATTCAATTTTCAGAGTTCTGGGTTTGGCTGCATGCCTATGAATTGCTGGGCAGGTGAAAAGACCAGGTCGTAAGCCAAGCCCAGCTAATAAATGTGAAATATGATGTTTTTGAGGTGAAAAGACCGGGTCGTAAGTGTAATATCCCAATGTATGCCCTAGAAGTTTTGAATATTATGGTTGTTTTAATTGGATTGAATGTATATGTTAATTTGAAAGAGAAAAGCATTTTTAGAGAAAGTGTATATGTTGGGTATATGGTAATATATATATAACATATATGTTGGTCAAAATGAGGAGTCAAGGGAAGAAGATATTTTATTTGTGATATGTGAAATTACTATAAAGGGCATATAAGAAAAAGAAGTTAAGTTATATGGATGAGGGCATTTAAGTAATTGCTCATGTAGAATTGCTTGGTGGAGATTTAAAGAAGAAGAGAAGTTTGACTTGATTTTATTTCTTCTCTTCTCATTTTTGTGTGGCCGGCTACCAAAGGAAAGAAGGAGGAAGAGAAGTGTTCTAAGTTCTAAACATCAATTTGAAGGGAAATAAAAGGATCAAGTTGGAGATTTGTGAAATTTCTTCAATTGAGGTAAGTACTCTCTTGTTTTCCTTTGTTATTTTTGAAGTTATGTTTGAAGTGAGTTTTGATTTGTTGAGATTATGAATTGGTGTGGTTGAAATGTGTTTATAAGTGTTGAAATGGATTGTAAGTTAAATTGGTGTTGGTTTTGGTTTGAGGATGGTAAGTTAAGTGGATGTTGGGATTGAAAGAATAAGAAGGATGTTGGTTTTAGGGTTTTGAAATGGTATGTGTTCAAATGTGTTGTTAATGTTTTGTTAATGAGAATATTGTGATGAATAGGTAAAATAAGTGTTAATGACATTGTTTATATCCATTTGAATGAGGTTATGTTGTGCACAATGTGTTTAAATGCAATTAAAAGAGAGTTGGCCATATTTAGGGTTTGTATACATGAGAGACACGGCCAAACCAAGGAATAGACACGGCTAAACTAAAGAATTTTTGAGAGACACGGCCAAGTCCATGGAAATTTGGCCGTGTTGGATGATTTTTGGAGAAGAGACGGCCGTGTCCCTTGCCCATGTTTGCCACTGCCTGAATTTTGTTGAGAGACACGGCTGTGTCCCCTTGCCCGTGTCTGCCTCGGCTTGAATTGGTGTTGAGAGACACGGCCACAAGCTTGGCCGTGTCCCTTGAATGTGTTGGCTATTGTGATTATCCCTTGCTCTTCTTACATGGTTGAGATTGATCTTACATTTGATAATGCATATGATATTATATGAACAAGGTTATGTATTAAACATTGTGAATCTTATAAATGGTAATGTGTTATATGAATAATGTACTTTGAAGTGTTATACCAATGATGTTATATAAACAATGTTATGCAATTTATTATATTGTTAATATAATGTGACTAGTGTTATGACTTATATAGTGTGAAAGATGCGAGGATCATTCAAAAAGGTACGCACAATGTAATTTGTTATGATAAAGGTTTTAATAATGAATGGTGTTCATGTGTCTTGAAAAATGATTGAAATAAAATAAATGGACATGTTGTTTATATGACAATGAATTTAAAATACATATGCAATGAAATTGATTATGTATGATTGAATAAGGATATGTTTGTTTAGTTAAGGTAATTGATATTGTATAAATCAATGATGATATATGTATTATGTGAAGCCATTGTGATTGGCTATGATAACTCAAATGTGATGTGAAGCCATTGTGATTGGCTATGATGATTCAATTGAAAGACATAAGGCATGTTTGCCTAATTGATGATGAGAATTGAGAATGAAATTGATAAATGAATTGAGTAGCTAATGTGTTATTCCATTTTCAGAGTTTGTTGTTGGTGGCATGCCTAATATTAGTAACAATCTCTTGAAGTTAGGTTGGAATTGATCCTCGAAGCCAAGTTGGGTTGAAGTTTAACATGTTTTACTCCCCTTGAAGCTTGGTTGGGTCTAGTCCTTGAAGCCTAATTGAGATGTTACAACCCTTGAAGCTAGGTTGGATTGGTTCTTGAAGCCAAGTTGGGTTGATACTTAGCATGCTTTGTTCCCCTTGAAGCTTGGTTGAACCTAATCCTTGAAGCCTAGTTAAGATAATGATAAATGTGATGATTGAACCAAAGCATTAACTCTGAAAATTGAATGGCATATTAGTGTCTTTTGGGCCCGAGTCTGTCTTTGTTGTCAATGTGATATATAAAAATATGGAAATAAATGAGTAATGAGATCTACGGTTGCCTTTGTTGGAAATGTGATTTATGATTGGTGACTTGGGAATAAAATAATGTTATGAAGAATGATATGTGATGTGTGTATTGATATATTGATTGTGGGTATTAATGATGGATTGTGGTTGGTGATAAGGATTGTTTTCATTGGAAATGTGATTCATGATTGGAATGATATATAATGTATGTGTATTGATATATTGATTGTGAGTATTAGTAATGGATTGTGGTTGATGATAATGGTTTGTATAAACGTATATAATATGAAATTAGTCGAGATATATGAAAGGTGCAATGAAAAAAGAAAAAACATGATAAGAACTAATGGTACATTGACTTGATATATCATTATATGTTAGAATTTCTATAATGTATGTTATATTTTATATTTGTACTACTAAGCTCTCGGGCTTAGCGCGGATGTATAATTGCGCAGGTGACTAGGTGGAAGATATGAAGTCTTTCGTTATGCCACGAGAAGAGTAAGAGTTTGTCGAGACCAACTAGAGGGTAATGCATACATGTATAACTTTTAATTATGATGTATTTTTGATGAAGTGTATTCTTATGTATAAATGAAGTTTTGGATAAAGATATGATTATTATATATACGTAAGATTATTAAAAGTATAATGATTTTGTAAATATTCTTTAAATGAATGTATTATGGTTTGAACATTATTAAAGGATTTTAAGTGGTAACGAAAAGTGGCATCCTTATACTTTATATACTTACTGTATGTATACTAGATATATGTATAGTACTTATATGGAGTATCGGGGTGTTACAATTATTTTGGTATCAGAGCTTAGGTTCGAGATTCTCGACCTAAGTGAAATTAAAAAGAAAAAATTTTGAAACGCTTAAAATGAATTAAAAAGAAGAGTTTTGAAATGCAATTGGTAATACATGCATATGCATTAACGCCTAGGTTGATCTCGGATGTGGCATTATATGATTTGTAGTATATCTGTGTTATATGAGATGGATGCTAGTGTGTGAATGATGTTTTACATGAAAGTAAAGCTAGAGAAAGAAATGATATGGAATTTATATAAGATTAATTGATAAAATTTATGCAAGTAAAGTGAATTGTTAAATGTGTTGAAGTGTAAAGAATGAAAAGAAGAATAAAGTTGAAAATGAGTTGAAATCAAAATCAAGATTAAAGTATGTACTTTTCCCTCTATACTTTGAACCTCATTATAATAAAGTTTATGTTGGGTTTGCTAGACAAAGGAAATATTGTTGAATTGTTAATATTGAAAGATATGTTATTAAAATGAGAAGAGTATGGTGGGATATTGAATGAGTTGATTAGTATAGACAAAGTGTGACTATTGAAAGCTTGGGATATACATATATAAAGTTAAGGTTTTGTAAAAAGGAAAAAGAGATGATAATGGTTAAGTAAGAATATAAATTGGTATTGTTATTTTAATGTAAACATTGTGAATTCAATGTTAGAAATGTGAGATGCTTGAATATTGTGAAAGCTCATGGTAATGGTGGTAATATGTGATATTTGAGATTTTGAAATGAGCTTGATAATTGTGAAAATTATATGTTTTGATATTGCTTTGTGATATATATACATAAGATGTTTTTAAAGTGATATTAAGAAAAGATGAGTTTGGCAAATTGAAGTGTAAGCAAAGTACTAAGTTGAAAAGTTAAAGTTTTAGTGGAATTTGATAAAGATTATTTGGATATTGATGGTTTAATGTATATGATGTAAAATGTTAAAGTGTAAATGGACATGAACAAATGGAGTTATAGTAGTTATAAATCATGATAAAAAGGGAAAAGATTGGTTATTTATAAAATAAGTTGAAGGATAATGTATTAATATGTAAGTTAAGTGAAAAGCATGCTAAAGAAGTAACTCCATTTGTGAAAAATAAGGATCTTGTTATTCATTGAGGTTTGATAAATGTCTATTTAGACAGTGATTGTAATGACGGAATAATTAATGCTAAGATATAAACCAATAATTGTTAAGGTTAAAGTTAAGAGAGTAATTACAAAGAAGTGAAGGAACAATATATATTAAATATAGAGATTGGACGAAGTATTAGTGTACTATTAAATGATCTGATTCTTGTATAAAGATATTAATAAGAAATGTAATGAGTTCTTTTGAATGTTTGATTAAGGAAGTAATGAGATATATAAACATATAGAATGATGAGTTATGGAAGTTAAGATAGTATTTTGTTAAGAATGAATTATTACGGTACTGATAATTTCGAGGACGAAATTATTTAAGGGGGAGAGAATTGTAATATCCCAATGTATGCCCTAGAAGTTTTGAATATTATGGTTGTTTTAATTGGATTGAATGTATATGTTAAATTGAAAGAGAAAAGCATTTTTAGAGAAAGTGTATATGTTGGGTATATGGTAATATATATAACATATATGTTGGTCAAAATGAGGAGTCAAGGGAAGAAGATATTTTATTTGTGATATGTGAAATTACTATAAAGGGCATATAAGAAAAAGAAGTTAAGTTATATGGATGAGGGCATTTAAGTAATTGCTCATGTAGAATTGCTTGGTGGAGATTTAAAGAAGAAGAGAAGTTTGACTTGATTTTATTTCTTCTCTTCTCATTTTTGTGTGGCTGGCTACCAAAGGAAAGAAGTAGGAAGAGAAGTGTTCTAAGTTCTAAACATCAATTTGAAGGGAAAATCAAAGGATCAAGTTGGAGATTTGTGAAATTTCTTCAATTGAGGTAAGTACTCTCTTGTTTTCCTTTGTTATTTTTGAAGTTATGTTTGAAGTGAGTTTTGATTTGTTGAGATTATGAATTGGTGTGGTTGAAATGTGTTTATAAGTGTTGAAATGGGTTGTAAGTTAAATTGGTGTTGGTTTTGGTTTGAGGATGGTAAGTTAAGTGGATGTTGGGATTGAAAGAATAAGAAGGATGTTGGTTTTAGGGTTTTGAAATGGTATGTGTTCAAATGTGTTGTTAATGTTTTGTTAATGAGAATATTGTGATGAATAGGTAAAATAAGTGTTAATGACATTGTTTATATCCATTTGAATGAGGTTATGTTGTGCACAATGTGTTTAAATGCAATTAAAAGAGAGTTGGCCATATTTAGGGTTTGTATACATGAGAGACACGGCCAAACCAAGGAAGAGACACGGCTAAACTAAAGAATTTTTGAGAGACACGGCCAAGTCCATGGAAATTTGGCCGTGTTGGATGATTTTTGGAGAAGAGACGGCCGTGTCCCTTGCCCATGTTTGCCACTGCCTGAATTTTGTTGAGAGACACGGCTGTGTCCCCTTGCCCGTGTCTGCCTCGGCTTGAATTGGTGTTGAGAGACATGGCCACAAGCTTGGCCGTGTCCCTTGAATGTGTTGGCTATTGTGATTATCCCTTGCTCTTCTTACATGGTTGAGATTGATCTTACATTTGATAATGCATATGATATTATATGAACAAGGTTATGTATTAAACATTGTGAATCTTATAAATGGTAATGTGTTATATGAATAATGTACTTTGAAGTGTTATACCAATGATGTTATATAAACAATGTTATGCAATTTATTATATTGTTAATATAATGTGACTAGTGTTATGACTTATATAGTGTGAAAGATGCGAGGATCATTCAAAAAGGTACGCACAATGTAATTTGTTATGATAAAGGTTTTAATAATGAATGGTGTTCATGTGTCTTGAAAAATGATTGAAATAAAATAAATGGACATGTTGTTTATATGACAATGAATTTAAAATACATATGCAATGAAATTGATTATGTATGATTGAATAAGGATATGTTTGTTTAGTTAAGGTAATTGATATTGTATAAATCAATGATGATATATGTATTATGTGAAGCCATTGTGATTGGCTATGATAACTCAAATGTGATGTGAAGCCATTGTGATTGGCTATGATGATTCAATTGAAAGACATAAGGCATGTTTGCCTAATTGATGATGAGAATTGAGAATGAAATTGATAAATGAATTGAGTAGCTAATGTGTTATTCCATTTTCAGAGTTTGTTGTTGGTGGCATGCCTAATATTAGTAACAATCTCTTGAAGTTAGGTTGGAATTGATCCTCGAAGCCAAGTTGGGTTGAAGTTTAACATGTTTTACTCCCCTTGAAGCTTGGTTGGGTCTAGTCCTTGAAGCCTAATTGAGATGTTACAACCCTTGAAGCTAGGTTGGATTGGTTCTTGAAGCCAAGTTGGGTTGATACTTAGCATGCTTTGTTCCCCTTGAAGCTTGGTTGAACCTAATCCTTGAAGCCTAGTTGGGATAATGATAAATGTGATGATTGAACCAAAGCATTAACTCTGAAAATTGAATGGCATATTAGTGTCTTTTGGGCCCGAGTCTGTCTTTATTGTCAATGTGATATATATAAATATGGAAATAAATGAGTAATGAGATCTACGGTTTGTTGGAAATGTGATTTATGATTGGTGACTTGGGAATAAAATAATGTTATGAAGAATGATATGTGATGTGTGTATTGATATATTGATTGTGGGTATTAATGATGGATTGTGGTTGGTGATAAGGATTGTTTTCATTGGAAATGTGATTCATGATTGGAATGATATATGATGTATGTGTATTGATATATTGATTGTGAGTATTAGTAATGGATTGTGGTTGATGATAATGGTTTGTATAAACGTATATAATATGAAATTAGTCGAGATATATGAAAGGTGCACTGAAAAAGGAAAAACATGATAAGAACTAATGGTACATTAACTTGATATATCATTATATGTTAGAATTTCTATAATGTATGTTATATTTTATATTTGTACTACTAAGCTCTCGAGCTTAGCGCGGATGTGTAATCGCGCAGGTGACTAGGTGAAAGATATGAAGTCTTTCGTTATGCCACGAGAAGAGTAAGAGTTTGTCGACCAACTAGAGATTAATGCATACATGTATAACTTTTAATTATGATGTATTTTTGATGAAGTGTATTCTTTTGTATAAATGAAGTTTTGGATAAAGATATGATTATTATATATACGTAAGATTATTAAAAGTATAATGATTTTGTAAATATTCTTTAAATGAATGTATTATGGTTTGAACACTGTTAAAGGATTTTAAGTGGTAACGAAAAGTGGCATCCTTATACTTTATATACTTACTGTATGTATACTAGATATATGTATAGTACTTATATGGAGTATCGAGGTGTTACAGTAAGCCTCAAAAATAGTAACAGTCTAGCCGGGTTGAGGACTAAGATACTAAGGCCCAAGGGTCTAGCCGGGTTGAGGTCCAAGAGACTGGGTCTGTTACATTATCCATTGCCTACGGGGCTAGACACAAGGTGTCAATATGGACCAAAGCAGTAACTCTGAACTTTGAATAGCATATTAGATCCTTTTTGGGCCCATGCTTGTCTTTGTTTTAATGTAAATTATGAAATGTGATGCAAATGATTAATATGTTGAGATATAATGTAATGACTTGATATATATATTCATATGTATTGTGTATGACCATCGCATTGATCTTTATTGAATCAAAGTTTGTACCACTAAGCTTTCTGCTTAGCGCGATTGTGGTTCATCGCGTAGGTGATAGGGTAGATCCGGTTGTGCCGGAGAGCTAGAACGAGTCGAGTCTAGGCTTGAGATTAGAGATAGTTGTGGACATCAAGATCAGAGACGAACTGCCAGCATATATAAATTCTATAATTTTGTAAATATTGATTTTGATATATATATATATATACATATGTATTTTCCGCTGCTTATTAAACTAATATTTTGGATAAACTTTTGGGTACTAATGTTATATATATATATATATATATGTATTTTAACAAGGGATGTTTCATCTATTACTTTATATATAATAACTTGAATGTTTTAAGTTTACTTACATTGATTTATTATGATTTGATTTTAAAGTTTAAATATTGGTTTGTTTAAAATGAACCGTGACACCCGTATATCCTCTATACGTATATCGCATATAGTGTGTGGGTATGCAGTGTGTGTATATTGGGTGTGGGGGTGTTACAGATATAGTCGTAGATCCTTTTGCAAACTAGATTCCTAATATTATATTTGTTAAACATACTAAGGTTTTAGGATTGTGTAAATATTGATGTGTTGTTTTTCCCAAGCTATATTCACTATTTATTTATTAATACTGAAACATGATGTTTTATATTTACATAAGGATGAATTTTTAGTACATTTTGTGATGATGATAATGTTGTTGTTGTTGTTACATAACAGCATGTCCAACAGATTATACATTAACATTCTCACATGGTTAGTTCCCTTATATTTATCTCTATGGTGAGTGAATATGAGACTGACTTCAAGCATCTCTTTTATATAATGGGATTTATTATTTATTATGGTTGACATTAAGTGTCTAAATTGTCATCTGCATGGTGTTATGATCAAAATATTTTTTGATAGATATGCGGCTCATGGGAAAAGGAGGAGAACATTGTGGTATGTGTTTTGTACCACATATATGAGATTTCGACCACATGGTGGATATAAGTTTATGATCTCAACTATTGTTAATGTGAGACCCTCAAGAATTATGGTTCTCAAAGTTGCTCTTATAGATTTTGGTTAATTCTTGAAATATAGTTAGATATTTGCTATCTTAGAATGTTACTAGAGGGTTATGAATGATTAAAGCTAATAGAACATTTCTAGAAAACCGAGTTTGAAGATCACTTGATACTCACTTTTTCTTTGTATTCACAAGTTGATCAATTATATTTGTAAGCTTACATAATTGTGAATGCAAATTGTCTCGAGATCAAATATAGACAATAGAAATGTGATAAGTAATCTAGGATAAACAATACTTGTATCTATTCCAAATTTATTTTTAAATGAGATGCTATATATCATTAATAGGTGTACAACTTAGAACTCTTATAGTTTGTCGGTCCCTCAATTCATTAGCCTAGTACTAGCAATCCAAATTGTTTGCCTCAAAAAGCATATGTGTCATCATGTGCAAATGGAAGATGTTAGTTTTTGGGTTGAATTCGTCCATAATAGGTGGATAGACCGATGGATAAAATCCATTATCTAAATTAATGTAAAATATATTTGATTAGATATTAAAGAGTTTAAATAGGATTATAGTATCCTATTTGATTTATAATTTGATTAAATAAGATATTATTTGATAATTAAAAAATATTTGTTCAACTTAAAAATCCTATCAGAAAATTTATTTTCTAAAGAAAAGCTCTTTATCTTCCTCTCTCCTCTCTCAACAAACTATGTTCTCTATGAATATTGAGCATGCTTGATGAAAAGTTTGTTTGTAAACTGAATATTCATAGAGAACATAGTTTTCTAAAGAGCTTACTTTTGTCTGATAGTTGTGGTTTCTAAACTGTGAAAAGTAAGAATTTTTCTTTTTTGATGATTGTTCTTCAAGGTCGATAACATAGGCATAATGTTGATCTTCTTGAGAATATGTCAAAAGTAATACCCAACCTTTTTATCATGTATGCGATATTTCTAACATAATGTAAATAAACTTTTATAAGAAAAAATATTTTTTATTTATATATATTTTAATTTCTATTAGTTATTATTTATTTTGTTATATAATTGCATTTAATTTTAGAAAATTTTATTGTGAAATTTTATTTTTAAAATTATTTTTTCTTTTCTATGAAAAAAATAAATCATAAAATAAAATAAATGTAAATTTGATGCCTTGATTCATTAGGAAAAAAAATCAATTAAAATGACTCGATTTTGCTATCCCTGGCTGGTTGAGCTGGAAAAAACTTAAGATGGGTTTTTAAATAGTGTCCATATTCAATATGAACGGTTTATTTGAGTTTAGATGGTATTATTAGTGAATTGACATCTCTTAGTGCCCATCCAAATTAAAGAGATGTCCCCTGCCTAGCTAGGCGATGAGTTCTGCACGAATTGAAATGGATTGCTTATATTGCTTATTATTTTGATTCATCTCCCCAGCTACTGCAAACCTATTTGAATGGTTGGATTGGTGTTTTTATGCCCAGTTGTTCAATCTACCCACCAAGTTATGAATAGAGAAGCTTTTTATTAGAACTACTTCCATGGTATACAAAGAAATGAATAGTTTATGCCAGGCATTGATCCACTTTAATATATTGTTAGTTCAGGTGCTCAAAAATGCCTGAGCTGAGTTTCCTTCAAATCTCGGAAGAGAAATGAAAGATATAGTACTTTTGATGACTCTAATATCTTTCAAAGTCCACTGCAATTCAATGATTACCACTTCTCTGTCTTCTCCAATCAACGTTCAAGTTGGTGAAAGTTCAAATACTTACTTCAGCTTGAGCCTGAATTATAAATGACTAAACATAGAACAGAAATTCATTTGCAAATGCATGCCAATTTCTACCCTCTTTCAAGCAAGTCACAAAATTTTATCCATCTCCTGGAAATTCAAATTCAAAAACGACAATGCAAACAACACCACTGCATGACAACCAATTCTTCAGCTAACAGTCAATCACAAAACCAATCTCCTTGATGATTTTCATATTTCCAAGCAATACAACTTTCACATAATTAATTTATTTGAAACATGCAATAAGATAATTCTTAATGCTAATATTGAAACAGAAATTCAATCGTCACCTACTTTCTTCCATAAAAGTATTGGCTTTTCCAACATGTCTCAATACTGTTCATAGAAATTATACACTTCAAAAACTAATATATACAAGAGTAACTTGGGAAACAACCATATATTGCCTTTGCCAAATCGATGATTCCAAACAATTCGTAGTTTCGCATATCATGCAGCATTACTTTTGTCTATAATCGTTTCATTCTTTAGGAAAAGAAAAATAATTCAAACCAATAAGAAATGGTAGGACTAGAATCTCGAGCAAGGTGGTATCAACCTTTTGCTCACATTTGTCCAGAAAACCCTGCAAAAGAAATTGACTGTTCGATCTAAAGGCTCAAGTTTGCAGTGCATGTATGCAGAAATGGATGTCAATGTCTGTAATGTCTTCCCATGCAGAAGTCCACTGTCCTTGAAATACGGACCAGCATGAACTCTTCACCACTATGTTCTGAAGTTTAATTAATAATAGATGCCAGAAATTTAACTACATATCTTTTGGTCAAACAAGCTCTAAAACCATGTCAATAAACTCCATCCAAAATATCAAACTTGAAACAAGAACGGGAAGAATGGGTTTCAACATCTCTAACAAGCCTGCAAGAAAGTCTTCACACATGAATTTTTCCGTTCCATAAAAGAAATTCTCAGTTATATCACCAAATGAAGCATGCTTTTTCCTTCATCTCCAAGTAAGAATCTTTAGTAATCACGAAGCCCCATAGCCTAATGAAACCATTTCAGCATTCCAGATAGCAAGCAAGAATTATGCACATGGTAAAATGACATCCCTAAACATATAATTTTGCCCAACTGCATAAGGTGCAACTGACTGGATTTTTTCACTTTCATTTTAAACCAAAATGTAGCTTGTAATGATACTAAAAACAGAGATCAATTACACAGTGAAGGAAAGAAGAAGTGCGTCAAAATTATTTTAAGTTTTTTTTTCCAGACCAAATGATTATATTAAAGGAGTCATCAGAATTCCCATTCAGAAGGTAGGTTACCTATTTGAACAGCACAAAACACAATAAACTTGTATAACAAATGGAGTTCTAGGTTGCTTCTATATGTTAGAATACAACATCTACGGATACCATAGCCCATGTATCAATTTATTAAATATAGGTGTAGACGTAGTTACATGTGTATAAATATGCCCCTAACAATTATACTGGAAAGATATCTTTCGTGTTGAAGATGCAATGACTTTAGACCTATGAAATTCAAACTGAGCCCGCTTTTATATGTAAAAGCATATAATGCAGGTTCATTTCAAATATCAAAATTTAAAACATAAACATTTTATGTTGTCTGGCACTGCTAAATGTATAGCAGCTCTATTAAGGTTATTGGGGATAAGTTGAGCATATAAGCACCAATTGAATAAGGATTGGATGGCATGCACAGAGAATCAGAAGGGGTCAGTACACATGTTAAGGCTGTTAGTTGATTTTGCAAGAGATGAAAGTCTTTATCTTGTATTCAATTTTGCAGGAGCCATGGCAGGTGGAACTTGCTCTTAGGATCATAAGATAACGGAAGGATGGAATGACAGGAGAAATAATGACAAAAAGAATAGAAGGTCAAGAACCTAATTATTGAGAACAACCAGATGTCTTGGAACTAAAGAACTTGATTGCAGGGTTTCTACTCCACCATAGACTGCAGTGCAATGTCATCCTTCATCCATGACAAATTCACCAAGAGGGAAGATCAAAGGGATTATTGTACAGTTGTGAGCGATTCTAGGAAGTGGACAACACTCCAAAAACAAAGGTCACATGAACCAGAACTTACTAACAAGGCAAGACCTCACTTTGGCACCAAATGCGCATGAAAGGAAGGTTTAGTAGAGAACTCCCCGATGAGAAGAACGCATAAAAACCTGAGTATCTGATATGGAAATTAATATAATGAAGATCCTATGGCTTAAAAACATGGGTCTATGGGACCTTGCAAGACTGTCTTAATTAATTTGAACAATTATTGAATTGATTTTCCCAGCCTCGAGATTATGCTATAACTTGCTTCTTGAGTAAATAATGACATGTTTTTCTTTTTCCCAGAAGACAACCGAACATATGAAATGAGGAGGATAAATGTACAACTCGACAGTTTAAAAATGTTCAAATGGATAATCCAGATACTCATTTATCCAAAATCATATAAGTAGGGCACTTTATATATAAAAAGTCCAGCAGCAGGCCCATTATCTTAGTTTTTTTTTTTTCGCCACATCCCTGTCAATTGGTTGATTTGCTGCAACCCTAGCAATTTGCTCTCTGTATCGCTCAATCCAGATTATGGATCATTGCTGATTTGGAACTTAATTAATGTTTTGAAAAGCAAACCATAGGTAGGAAATCAAACAATCTCAGCCACAAATCTCGTTTGTTATAATATTATTTTTTACATGCAGTAGCCAACACAGCATATATATATTTTAACTTAAAGGATACTAATAAATCTTTGCAGTTATTTTTTATACCATCCAGTATATGATATTTTACATATATTTCACTATATGTTATATGGATAATCACGAAATTTCCCCCACTTAAGAAATTCAAAAAGAAGTATACCCTCATGGTACCACGTTTTAGAAAAGGATATTTTACTTTCCACTTTTTGTTTTGCCCACCTGAAAAATCAACATTCCAGATAACCTATGGCAAAGAAGCGGGCAAGAAAAACTGGTGGAACACTGATCTACAACAAGGCGCACACTTTAGATGCAAAAGCTTATGACTGGAGGATTAGAACATCGCATGTTCTATAGTTTCTAGATAATATAACTCAAGCTTTTTTTTTTCCACCATTTGCATTCCTGCTAACTGTAACTATAATCGTAAACAAGCTGACTCAGTTGACTACTTGCTTATTGAGATATTATTGCCACCAAAAACCAGTCTTCCCAGGAGTGCAACCTAAAGTAATCCTGGCCACACAATAAAATCATATAACTATCTAACCTATTACTAACTTGTACAGTTCTGAATCAAACAAAAGTACAGCCTCATTCTCCTTTAATCTCAGCAACCCTATCATTAAATTTATAACCTGGCCTTTATGAATGCTCATCATGATTCAGCAGTTGAAGATTGCAACTTTTTAGGTGGTGGGTTTCCTCCAGAGAGCATCACATGTACATAGAAACACAGCATTGCAGCACTGAAATAAACAAATTGCAGAGTTTGTGTAAGTCCAAGTAAAGACTTATTATTAGAAGTATTGGCCACCATATTTACCTGAAGACAGCAAAAAATCCTGTTGGAATTAATTTCTTTGTCTGTATTCACACAGCAATATAAAGTTAGACACTAAAAAAAATTAAAAAGATACCAGATAGTCAATGAGAAAACAATATAATCTTGAAGGGATAAACTCACCAACGAATATGTCTGAAAGTTCTTCCAGGAAAGTGCTGCTGAGAGTACTGGAATATCAGGAAGAGAAACGTTGTAAGATTAACTCAAATAGATAGATATGGTTATTAATCATACAAAACAATATGACAGTATTTCAAATGATAGTCTATCAACTTTTGAGAATCTCAGAACAAGTAAATGATAGTGGGCAGTATCAGCCCCTGGCATTAGTACTAATTTGCATACTCTACACGGGGGCACAGATATTAGCAATTCACCAAACTGAAATAGAGTTCCTAATCAATTCTGAATGCTTGTGATACAGTGATCATTGCCCTGGCCAAATTGCAAACAAGATACAAACTGCATATTTCAGATCATTGACAATTTGCCTTTCATTTCCTCATATGGTGGCTCCCGGATGGAAGTGGAAGAACTGCATCTTTGTGGAAAACAGGAGCAGAAAGGAAATCATGGAAGGAAAATTTTTTTATTGAGCCCATGTTTTGGTCAACGATGATCCAAGGACACAAAAGCATTCCTGGTCTTTCAGAAAAGACTCCAAGAAATTCGGCGCTAATCCCCAAGATCCTGGTATAAGATGTATTATCATATGAATAGATCAAATGAAACTACAAAGATTAATTTCTTTATTCCCAACGGAAAGAAATTATCAGATTAATAATAAAATTCCATTGTGCATGATGAAAACCCACAATCTTAATTCCACTTGTCAATTTATTCACCAGGGGAAAAAAAAATTAATCAAGTCCAGATTTTCACTTCCCCCTCGACAAGGCGGATCACCACCAAATGATAGACTTCATAAAGTCAACATGATAAGCCATGAATAAATCTTAATGCACTTTACAATAAGTTACCATCTCCAACATTTATGCTCATCTCAGACTTTCTTCTTTTTTAAGCATATTAATGACAAGTGGATTAGCCAAGAAATCAAAAAAGAAAACTTTATAAAGGCTAAAAAAATATGCAGAATAGCAAATATAGACTTCCTGTTTCCAATTTTCAGATTCACTGAATGTTTCTTGCAGCACTTTTGCTTTCAAAAAAAAAAAAAGAGAACAAGTTGCAAACAGCTATATGCATATAGATTTAGCTATTTTTGCAGCATGAAAAATTCACTTACCAGCTTGTCCTAGTACAAATGGCATACTGGATTTCCCTTGCCTCCAGATCTTTAAGCTATAGATGCTAAGGGCTAGCAGAGCACCTCCAAATAGAACACCAGTGCCCAGGGTTGTAAGATTTCTTGAAAATATGAAACCAAGAAGGCCCCCACTAATAACAAGACCACCTGCATCAAAAGTACATTCAAAAATTTGCATCCATAACTTCAGCTATGCTACTTGTAAACAAAAGAAAATCAATTAAATGACCAAGTGCATCAATGATATTCAAACATGGAAACAACAACAACAACTAAGCCTTAGTCCCAAACAAGTTGGGGTCGGCTGTATGGATCCTCAACAAAATAAGCTCAAAAGACACCAAAAAAGATACTCCAGCCTTAGGCCCCTTTCAAGACACGGATTTTACGTCTCCATTCAAGTCTTCATTAATCAAATCCGCATCAAGATCTAAGGCACGTAAGTCTCTTGCTATCACCTCCTTCCACACAGTTCTAGGTCTTCCACAACCTCTAGCCCCCTCAATCAACAAATTCTCACACTTACGAACCGCAGCATTAGGAGGTCTTCTTAAAACATGTCCATACCATCTAAGTCTTCCTTCCCTCACCTTATCTCCGACATCCACTACTTGGACTTTTTGTCGAATATGAACATTCTTAATTTTGTCCAGTCTGGTATGTCCACACATCCATCTTAGCATCCTCATTTCTGCCACACTCATCTTATACAAATGTTGTCCCGTTGGTGTCCAACACTCACTACCATAGAGCATCGCAGGCCTAATAACCGTCCTATAGAATTTACCTTTCACTTTCAGAGGTATTTTTTTATCACATAGAACCTCAGTCGCACCCTTCCACTTCAACCACCCTACCTATATTCTGTGAGCCACACCTTCATCTATACGGCCATCATTCTGGAACACCGAACCCAAATATTTGAACTGCTTGGTTTTAGGAACCAAAACTCCATCCAACTTAACCTCATGTTCCTGCTTCTTCCTTAGACTGAACTCACAGTGCATATATTCCGTTTTACTCCTACTTAACTTAAAACCCTTGTCCTCGAGGGTTTTTCTCCACACTTCCAACTTACGGTTTACACCAGCACTAGTCTTATCAATTAAAATAATGTCATCAGCAAACAACATACACCAAGGAACATCGTCTTGTATGCTTCTGGTTAGCTCGTCCATAACCAGGGTAAATAAGTATGGACTCATGGGCGAACCTTGATGCAATCCGGTAGTAATAGGGAAAGCCTCAGTGTCTCCACCAGGTGTTTTCACACTAGTGGATGCATTCTCATACATGTCCTTGATGATGTTGATATATTTGCCGCTGACTCCTTTCCTCTTCAAAACCCACCATAACACTTCTCTTGGTACTCTATCATAGGCTTTCTCCAAGTCAATAAATACCATGTGGAGATCTTTCTTCTTCTCTTGATACAATTCCATTAGTCTTCTTAGAAGAGAAATAGCCTCCATGGTAGATTTCCCTGGCATAAACCCAAACTGATTATCTGAAACTCTTGTAAGCTTCCTCAATCTGTGTTCAATAATCTTTTCCCATAATTTCATAGTATGACTCATAAGTTTGATACCTCGATAATTTGTACAGCATTGAATGTCTCCCTTATTTTTATATATGGGTACCAGGATACTCTTCCTCCAGGCATTCGACATCTTACGTCCTTTCACAATAGCATTAAAAAGTTTAGTTAACCAGACAACTCCAACCTCTCCAAGGTTCTTCCAAACCTCTATAGGAATACCATCCGGGCCACAAGCTTTACCAACTTTTATATATTTCAAGGCTTCTCTTACTTCACTATGCAAGATCCTCCTAGACCAGCTGATATAACCATTTGTTGCAAGAAGACATTGAAAATCTTGTTCATGTTCAGGGTTGAATAACTGCTCAAAATAAGCCTTCCACCTCTCCTTAATCTCAACATCTCCTGTCAACACCCGTTGATCTTCGTCCTTTATACATTTGACTTGGCTTAAATCTCTGCTTTTCCTTTCTCTCATCCTTGCAATCTTATAAATGTCCATCTCTCCCTCTTTAGTACCTAACTTTTGATAAATCTCTTCTAAGACTCTGCCACGAGCTACACTAACAGCCTTCTTTGCCTCTTTCTTAGCCCTCTTATATTCCTCAAAGGCCTCGCTATTAACCGCATTCGGTAACTTTTTATACCATTTCCTCTTAGCCTTAATAGCCTTTTGAACCTCCTCATCCCACCACCATGCATCGTGCGGTCGAGGCCCTGCCCCTTTAGAGATCCCAAGCAATTTACTACCTGCTTTCTTAATGCCACCTTCCATTTTTGTCCACAAGTCCTCTGCACTAGCCTCAAGGTTCCAAATGTCTTCCTTTAGTAACTCCTCCTTAAAGGTACCTTGAGCTAGGTCTTTCAATTTCCACCATCTTATCCTTGGTTCCAATATTTTCTTATCATTCATCCAGCTACTTTTATTCTTAACATCTAAAACCACAATACGATGTTGCGCCGTCAATGCTTCACCCGGAATGACCTTGCAATCCTTACATTTACTTTTGTCCCGTCTTCGAGTAAGTATGAAGTCTATTTGAGTTTAGGTTCATCCACTCTTAAAGGTAATCAAGTGTGACCCCCTCTTTTCAAAGCAGGTATTTGCCAGCACTAGATCATAAGCCACCGCAAAAATAATATCTATATTATTCAAAACTTGCAAAATCAGCAAATTGTACAAGCAAAAAGAAATTTGAAAATGACATTCTAAAATTAGAAAAATGCAGGAGAGTGAAAGAGAGAGATATGGAGAGAGCAAAATCCTCCCATATTGTTCGTGTGCTGAATTAACAATATTCTAGATTACAAGGTGAAGGGAGGAATAAAATGTTTCAAAAGTTTTAAATATGTAAATCACTCAAATACATAAAATTATTACAGTTTCATCCAAAAAAAAGGCCCAAATATCCCTTTTAAGAAAGTAAACTCAACTCGGCACCTAAATTTTAAAGAATCTTCATCAAGAAAGGGATTATCACAGCGATTAAATTTTAATAAACTCTTCGTCAAGAAGACTAGGCAGCTCACATCATTAATGTTACACTCAAAAGACTATTTTTAAACTCACAATAATCTTTAAAGGCAACAATTCAGGTTGCAATGATAATCCAATAAGCTAAAAATTTTAGAACCCCGCGAAAATTTCCATAAATTTTTTTGGAATTGAATTACTGAATAAAGACAGAGATAGACCTAAATTAACTTAGACAGGAGTGATATAAAAGAATTTTATTATTTTAAATTTAACAGAAGAAGTATCCCTAAATCGAATATAGTAGAAAAAAAAGAATCCATACTTGCTAGCATTACCAAAAATCTAAAAACAATCCGTAAATCAAATGAAACACACAAATATCTCAATGAAATTTAATGTTTCCAACACAAAAATTATCAACTTCTTGGGGGGGGGGGGGGGGGGGGGGGGGGGGGGGGGGGGTTGGTTTAGAGGAATAGGGGAGTATTGTTCCATTGAATGCACAATTATTTTTGAAATTCTGGAAAACAAACACAGCAGATCATGAATTAGAATCACTCACCATATGGAATCCCAAAACAAAAATCATGGATTTTCGCTTTCCCATATGCCTTGGAATCAGTAATATCCTTTTCTTCAATAGTATGTTCTTCAACAGTAGGATAAGACTTCGCTGGCCCATCCACATATGGTTTCGAATTATCAGCAGTATAACTAAGCCTAGAACTAGAAGTATCTGCAGCTCGTCCTTCTTGGAGACTCAAAACAACAGATAGCTGTACAATTCAAGGCACTAATCACCATACATGATCGAAATACAGTCTACGTAAAACTTATGATTTAGCAAATTGAGTAGGAATTTCTTTCAGGTTTAACCCTTTTACCTTGGATCTAGAAGGAAATGGAGATGGGCAGCGAAAGGGTCCACGATGGAGATGCAATTTGCGGTTGATTGAAGAGAAACATAAGAGCTGAGAAACTGTTGGTGGTGGCGGTGCTGCTGCTGCCATGATTAAACCAGTTGATTAAGATCGGAGAAGACAGGAGCTGCGGCAGTAGGCTTCTTCTTCTTCTTGTGTCAGTGGCTTTTTACTTTTGATTGGTCAGTGGAACGCGGCCGGCACACGACTCAAGTTCTTTTCATATTGAAAAATTTTCCTTCATCTTTTAAAATTTTTATTTTTTATCTAAAATATTTTTATTATTTTATTATAAATTTATAATAAATTTATTATAAAATTTACAAAATCATAATAAATATATCATAAATTCATTATAATATTATTGGATACTAATAAAAATTTAATTTTTTAATAAATATTTTATAAATTTTAATATTTTAATACATAAAATATAAATTTAATAAATTTAAAATTATTTTTAAATTTTCTTATATTTTTGCCAAAAACCCTCTCTCATGGGTTCTAATTCAATACAATTGAGCTGGGACATGATTTGTTCTGTCCATTTACTAGACCATCCGTTTCGATTCTTCTAATCATTTTTTTGCCTTTTTTTACAAATTAAAATTCAATTATAAAAAGTTTTTTTAATGGCTTTTAGTTATGTATATATAATTATTAGTATTTTTTTAATTATTTTAAACTTCAATAATATTTTTTTATATAAATTTTACATTCAAAAACTATAAATTTTAGCTTAAAGCCAGAGATAGTTTTTATTTATAAATCACACAAATTAGCGGTTAAAAGTTTAATATAGTAGAGCATTTAGTTTTATGTTTATCACTTGTAAAATACTTGTTTAGTTTAGCAGTTGCTTAGAATGATCATGATTATATGTATATGGTTAGGCTTCAACTTATTCATATCTTCACCATCTTGTATCAAAGTTTGTGTTGAATGACTAAACACGTATGAATAAATATATTTTACTTAAAATGTATGTAATTATAATATAAATTAACATGAAAAAATAAATTTTATATTAGGCATTAATAATTCAATAACATATGAATCAAATGTGAAAAAATACAAAATAAAATTATCGCTCATCATTATAATTTGCTTTTATTACTTTGTCAATTTAGCTTTTATGCTTATAAGTTCAAGTGATTTTCAAAATTGATGGTTGATTTTCTGAGTAAAAATCATAGAGGTAGAGACATTATTAAGTTAATGCTATAAATAATATTTTCCATCAAAACATTATTGAAAATATATGTTTGTACTAAAAAGACATGTCCATATTGAATGGATACATTTGAAGAGACATGTTCACATTAAAGAGACGTGTCTATACTGAAGAGACATATCCATAATAAAGAGACATTTTTTTAATTGAAGAGACATGTCCATATTGGAGGGACATATCCATATTAAAGAGATATGTCTATACTGCAAAGACATCTATACCGAAAAGGCATGTTTGTTATTCTAAGTAGTTTATTACCAGACCACTTTTGGATGTTATAACTTATATTCTCCACTTGGTCTGTATATCAAAATATTAAAAGAGAAACATGTTGCACAAATCCTGGCAATAAGTTCTCTAAAAATGAGTATTTTCTTCCATGTATCATAATGAATCATGCTTCTCAAAACATGTCCACACTTCTTAATCAATAAACCTTATGTTTATTCAAGGTCCAAACATTAGTGATATTTCTCAAATTAAATGAATGTGCACATAAAAAAAACTAAATTTTAGAAACATCAAAATTGAGTTTCATTAAACTAATAATATTCATTCTTATAACAAGATTACAAAATAGGACCAAGTCTCATCCTAATTACATGATCCTTGAATTTAAATGATGGCATGCCCTTAGTCAAAGGATTTGTGATCATCAACTCAATGTTGATATACTCAATGACCACTTTTTTTTTTTATCTTTAACAGTTCTCATATGGCTAAATACTTAATGCCGATGTGTTTACTTCGACTACCACTTTTTTTATTCTTAGTCATAAAAACAATAGCTGAATTGTCACAATATTTTCTTAATGGCCAAGAGATATAGTCAATAATTCTAAGCCTAGATATAAAACTTCTTAACCATACACCACGTGAAGTGGCCATAAAATAAGAAACGAACTCAGCCTCTGTGGTGGAAGTAGCAGTTAGTGTCTGTTTAGTATTTCTCCAAGATATAGCTCCGTTAACCATTATAAAGATATATCCTAATGTTGAATTGAGTGAATCAACACAACCAATAAAGTCTAAATTAGAGTTCCCAACTACTTTCAGATTTTTAGTTCATCTATATATAAGCATGTAGTTTTTGGTTCCTTGAAGATATCTCATTACTTCCTTTACAGCTCTTTAGTGGTTCAAACTTGAGTTACTCTAATATTATCCTAACATTTCCACAGCAAATGCAATGTTAGGTCTTGTGTAGACATGAGCATACATTAAGCTTTCTATTGTAAAAGCATATGGAATGTTCTTCATTTGTTCCCTCTCAAAATCATTTTTAGGGCATTGACTCAAATTGAATCTATCTCTCTTCATAATGGGAGCTACACTTGGTGTACAATTTTTTATCTGAAATCACTCTAAAACTTTATTGATATATATTTCTGAGAAATACCCAATATACCTCGTAATCTATCTCTATGGATCTTAATATTAATGACATAAGATGCTTTACACATATCTTTCATGTCAAAATTTGTAGAGAGGAACTATTTTACCTCATATAGCAAAACCTTATTATTAGTTCCAAGTAAAATATCATCCACATATAAAACAAGGAAACATATTTTACTCCCATTGACCTTTTGGTATATACATTGGTCCATAATGTTTTCTTCAAATCCAAATAAAACAATTGCACTATGAAACTTTAAATACCATTGATGAGAGGCTTATTTTAAACAGTAGATGAATTTCTTGAGTTTGCTCACAATTGATCACCATTACTAAAGAGAAATCCTTTTAGTTGTTTCATGTAAACCTCCTCCTCTATATCTCCATTGAGAAATGCAGTTTTCTCATCCATTTGTTGCAATTATGAGTTCAAATGGGCTATTAATGCTAAGATGACACTCAAGGAACCTTTCTTAGATATTTGGAGAAAAGGTCTCTATATAATAAAGCCCTTCTTTTTTAGTGAATCCTTTAGCAATGAGTCTTGCCTTATATCTTTCAATATTTTCTATTGAATCTTTCTTTGTTTTAAAGATCCATTTGCATTCAATGGCTTTTACACGTTCAGGTAACTTAACAATATCTCAGACTTTGGTCCTCTTCATAGAATTTATCTTATCCATCATAGCATTATACCACAATTTTGATTCTTTACAATTCATGGCTTGTGAAAAGGACTCAGGATCATTTATAGTTCCAATATTATAGTAAGACTCTTGCAAATACACAATGCAATCATTAGGTATTGATGATTTCTTAATTCTAGTAGATCTTCTTAATATTGTATCAACATTGTCATGCGGAGCGTGTTGTACAACTTATTGCTCAATAATCTCAGACAATTGTTGAACAATTAGATCTACTATATTATCGTCAAATACTTATGAAACTTTAATGATTGGTAATGAATATTCATTGGGACTTGAGGAGTATTATGAACAATGACCAATCTATCACCTAAAGTGAAAGGTTGAA
Source organism: Garcia nutans (assembly GCA_947685225.1). Classification (NCBI taxonomy): domain Eukaryota; kingdom Viridiplantae; phylum Streptophyta; class Magnoliopsida; order Malpighiales; family Euphorbiaceae; genus Garcia; species Garcia nutans. Next base: position 3,041,763 of record CANTUV010000024.1, on the reverse strand, counting down.
ATTATGAATGATCTTACTTATAAATTATGTTTCTGCATTGATCGCTCCCACTAATTAAGTCATCTTTAAGTAATTTTGCATTTCTTGATTCCACAATCCTAGTGCTATGGGTTGGATATAAAATATATGCCTCTTCAACTTTTTGGCATACCTAGTGAAATATTTACTAATGGTCCCAAGGTCTAGCTTTTTTTTCTTATGGATTATAGACCCTTACGTCATATGGACATCCCCAAATATGCACATATCGCAAACTCAATTTCCAATCTTTAAATAACTCAAAAACTATTTTTGGAAAAGCCTTGGTTGGAACTCAATTTAAAAAGTACATTGTCGTCTTAGAAACTTTAGTGCATAAGGACTTAGATAGCTTAGAGCTACTAAGCATACTACGCACCATGTCCAATAAGGTTTGATTTTTTCTTTCTGCTATATCATTCTAGTCTAGTAAAGACATAATGTGTTCAACATTTATCCCATTCTCTTGAAGAAACTTTGTAAAAGGACTAGGTATATGTCCATCTTTAGTGTATCTATTATAGTATTCTCCACCTTTATTTAATCTCTCAATCTTAATTTGTTTTCGACATTGTTTCTCTACCTTAACCTTAAAGATTTTAAAGGTATCCAAGGCTTAATTTTTGTTATGAAGCAAATAGAAATAAATGTATCGTGAGTAATAATCTATGAATGAGATGAAGTATTTCTGACCATGTGAGTCCATATCTGGACTGCATATACTAGTCTGTAGGATTTCTAATATGTTAGAACTCCTATTGGCACCTTTTTATGACTTATTGGTCTGCTTTCCCTTAATGTAGTCTGCACAAGTTTCAAAATTAGTAAAATCAAGAGCATTTAGTACTCCATCATTTACCAATGTAAATGGAGACATGTCCTAATCTTCAATGCCATAACATAGAGGAGTCCTCATTTATAACACATCTTTTAATACCATTGTGAATATGCATAGAATTATGAGAGTATCATTTTGCAAATTAATAGAAAAGACTATCAAACAAAGTACCATATCCAATAACACTAGATTTATAAATCAAATAAAAAGATGTTTTAAAAAGTTTAAGGAATATAGTCTTGAAACAAAAATCAAAATTTTAAAGAAACTTGGAATATAAAATGTGTTTTCTAAATTTAAAATAAAACCATTACTTAAAACTAATGTGCATGTTCTAATTGCTTCCTCATATGAACACATTATTTTCTTGAATAGATGTCTTGCTCACTTCCCACTGGCTTTGTCACATCCGCCTATCGTATTTATGCAGTGTAGTCACGTGCACAGTGAGAGAAGGGGAAAGGAGAAGATAATTCCTGACAATGGCCCCAGATAAGGCTATAGGACCACTGGGACCTACTTGAAGAAAAATGCAAAGTGTTAGGGAGGTGATTGTAATTTCAAAAAGTTTTGGGGAGGTGACTGTAAATTTCAAAAGTTTTGGGGAGGTAAATGTAATTTTCAAAAGTCGTACAGGATGTTCTTAATAGTGCACATAACAGATTCCAAAAATGGAAAATAGAGAAAAACCGGGTCACAACGACGCGTAACGGTTTTTCCAGAAAACGCACGGTTTAGAAGATATAGGAGATTTTGACTAGGGACATTTTGGTCATTATATATGAATATGAAGTAGGAAATAAAAACAAGAGTGGGTAGAGGACGTTAAGGGGGTAAATATGAAATGATCGTCAGTAGAAACGAGGCCCGGGCAACACTCGAGCAAAGAAAGGACCTAAAGGAAATTTTGTAAAAAGTCGAGGGCTTATTGGTAATTTTTCAAAATAACTTGGAAACCTAAAATAGACTTTAAAAATAGAAAGTAGAGGTCAAGAGGATCAAAACTATATGTAGTTTGACTCGTGGAACTATACGGTTTAAAAGATATGATCGATTAATCGCCGGAACGTAAAGTGGGCCCAATTTCATGTCGGCACCGGATGGGAAACCCGGGACAACTTTATGATATCCTATGGGAAGAGGGACAAGTGGAAAGAAGTAAAGGAAAAGAAAACTATAAAAAAATCTAAGGTTGGCCAATCAAAAGTAAGCATTTAGCATGTGTAATAAATGAAGAAAGAGAAAGGTGGACAAGTGGGCTTAAAGAGCTTAACCAACACATAAGGTGATCATCATTTCCTTTGTATATAAATATATGTGAAATGAAGAACAAACTCTCTCTTTTTCCACTTACAAAATTCGGCCAACAAAGGGAAACACCAAAGGGCTTCCAAGTTTCTCCAAAGTTGATTTTTAAGGTGAGTTTTTAAGGTTTTCTAGTAAGTAGACTTTAATTTTAGTATTAATTTTAGGTAGTTATATATTTATTGGAAGATTGGAGATTAGAGTCTTTATGTGGAATTGGAAAAATATTAAGTAAGTGATGAGATTAATTGATTGAATGGAAGAATAAAGATGTATAAAGATTAATAAGGTTGGATTAGGGTTTCGATTGGAAAAGAAATGGAGGATAACTTATTATTTTAAATTTCTAAGGTTTATGTTGTATTTTGAATTTATTGAAGGAGAAATAAAGAATTAAAGAAGGAGAAGAAGGAAAAGCTAAGAGGAATTAAAGAAATAAGGTTTGGTACTTTACCTTTGAATAATTACTTTTGATTTGGTGCTTTACCATAAAAGAAATTCTATTTTCTTACAAACTTTGGTTTATGGAAGTTTTGAAGTTGATGTTTAAATATATTGATTAAGTTTAAATTAAATATTTGAGTTATATTCTTGTTTTCTTATGGCAATTTGGGTTGTAAAATTTAATTGAAACCAAATGTTTTGAGAAAATTTGGAAAGTTGATTTGGTAAGTTGTTTGGACTTTAATTAGTTTGATTTGAGTTAAACATGCAAAAATTGTTAAAAGGAAGTGTTTGAATCTTCACTTTACTATTAAAGAAGCCTTAATATTGATTTGCAAAAGAAAAATAAACTATCCTATGCATTTCAAATGTTTGGGCCGAAATGGTCCCAAAGTGACAGCTTCTGGACTATTTTTGTAGAAATTGTTTGGGGCAGCAAACGAATGAATTTTTCAACGAAATTTTACATGAAATTATTCAACATATGAAATAAGTTTTCTGTAAAATTTTAGCCAAAAATAAGATCATTTACTTGGTCAAATGCATGACTGAAGTGGACTGAAATTTTGACGAAAACCCAGATTTTACTATTCATTTGGTCATGCCATTTTGCGTTGCCGATTTTTCTCGCCGCAACACTATTTATTTGGTCAATTTGTGATCTTTTGAGGAATACTTTGAAATGTTTGATGTGTTTATTGTGGATGTTAAATATGTGAAAAAGAGTAACGGTTTGACCAAAGAAAGTGGTGCACGGCATAAATGGCAAAGCACAGTGAAAATTTAAATTGATTTCTTGAATCATTCTAAAATGAAGTTGAGACTTAAATTGAATCATTTTAATCATTTTGCTCTACTGGATAGTGGGAGTGGTAGATAAGGGTATGGTGCACTATACTAACGCATGCAGTACTGCTCATTATTGTGATATGATATTTTATTCAGTGGTGAGGCCACTGAAGCCAATGGGGAGGCCCATTGGTTAACCAGGATGGGGAGGCCCATTCCTTGATATCGGTGGTGAGGGCCACCTATGTTACAGTGGGGAGGCCCACTGCCTTATCACTATAGTTTTCTATATACCAGTAGAGCCTGAATCAAAGACATATTATTTTTTGTTGAACTATATAATGCAAATGAGTTTGAATTATGATTTTACATTATTGAAAGAATATCACACTGAATGTATCATGATTTCTATTGGTATAAAGTGGGTTGATTGTTGATTTAATTATTTCCTTTGATTTCGAATACTTTCATATACTACTCTTATTTTTTATTGGTAAAGTACCCACTGAGCGACAACGCTCAGCGAGTTAAGTTTTCCTTGACTCGTAGGTTCGGAGCTGTAGATAAATCTTGGGGAAGCAACGACCAGACCACAACAAATCTCAGGGGTAGATCTTTTAGTTCCATTATGAGTTGATAGTTGTGGCATGTATATGAATAAATATAAAAGAGAATTTCTATGTTATAACTGTATGTTATTAGTATGTAATAATCATAAATCTTTATTTTATGTTATATTAGAAGTGTGAACTCTTCGTGCATGTTTGTAGTTGAGGGTATAAGGTGGATTCATTGGGAGTGCATTAAATTTGATGGTATTCTTATTCACATTGGTCTGTGTAAAATGTTTTCAAAAATCAGAAAAATAAGTTTTGTCGACACTTGGGATCCAAATTTCTAGGCGGAACTATGGAAAAATTTCTGTAAAAATCAGAACCAAAATTTGACTAAGTAAATTGGTAGCAACGTTAGGATAGTGTGGCACCTCTACTCCGCTTACACATGTAGGTTGGGAAGGGGTGTTACAATTAGTGGTATCAGAGCAAAGGTTTAGCCGGTTCTGGGTAGTTAGTTGAACTAAACCTTAAGTGTATGACACATAGGGTTAGAATATGGGTTTTAATTATATAACTATACATGTGTGTGTTATTGTTAGTTATGTTATTTCAATTATACAGGAGTAATAATGGGTGATCTATACGAGGAGGTGAGGGAGCTGAGGATAGAAGTAGAGAGGTTAAGACAGCTAGTGCGGGAGCAAGATGAGACTATAGAAATTTTGGCCGATAGAAGTATACAAGATCGTGAAGACTTGAGAATAAAAGATGAGATGCTTTCCTCCTTGATAGATGACGTGCAGATGTTAAAAGAAGACAGGCTTAGTTATAAAGCGGAGTTGGATAGTGTTGGTAGAAGCCTCGGGGTAGCACATCAAGAGATTCGAGCTTTACAGGAGAGGGTTCGAGAGCTAGGCCAGTACTTACCTAGTGAAGCATCACATGACCCAGATTTTGACCCCAAGATAGAAGAATATTTTTCAGACAATGCCACTTCACCTAGGGCACCTACTCACTGAGTCTTGAGATGTATTGTGTTTGGCAGTTCTTTTAGTTATACATATGTGATATAGAGATATCATGTAAATATTATATGGTAGTATAATATGATGATATAATAGTAAGGAGTCCTAAATTTTGAAATGTACATAAGGGCTTCCTAGTATTGTAAAACTTTTTGTTTGGAAATAAATAAAGGTTGTGTTGTATATGTGTTATTTAAGAATTTTTATTTATATACATGCCACCTAGGATAAGATAATGTTGTTGGTCTGGGTCGTTACTAATGATGAGATGGTATACGTTTACTCTTTAGATGTCGCAAGCAGCGCAGCGTGATATAGGGGAGGAGGTCGAGTCTCAGGCCTCCCGAATTGTAGAAATGCATGTATCAGAGACATCAGCATCTGAGCAACCACCCGCTGATGCTCCTATTCCCAATGAAATGTTGCAACAAATGGCTGCCGTACTTCGGCAGATAGCCGGCGTTGCCCCAGCCCCACCCCCAGCGCCAACACCCATACCAATACCTGCTGTAGGAGGGGAAAGAAAACCCCCGATAGAAAAGATAAGAAAGTATGGTGCGAATGAGTTTAAGGCTTGAAGGGACGATGATTCTTCATCAGCCGAGTATTGGCTGGAAGGAACAATACGAGCCTTAGATCAGTTACAGTGTACGCCAGAAGAGCAAGTGGTATGTGCTACTTCCTTATTAGTGGAAGAAGCATATATATGGTGGGACACAGTTCACCAACGAGTTCCACCGGAACAGAGAACATGGGATTTCTTTATGAGTGAGTTCAAAAGGAAGTTTATATCAGAGGCATACCTAGATGCCAAGAAAAAGGAGTTTATACACTTAAAGCAAGGTTGACTGACCGTTGCTGAATACGAGAGGGAATTTACTAGGCTGAGTAGGTATGCCAAGAAGACAATTGAAGACGAACATGATATATGTAAGCAATTCTGGGATGGTTTGAATAATGAGATTAGGATGCAGCTAATCGCTGCTAATACCAAAGAATTTTTTGAGTTGGTCAATAGGGCTCTAGAAGTAGAGCAATGTCAGTCTGACGAGCAGAATAGACGACAGAAGATGAAACAGAAGAGAGGTACCTAGAACTATTCGGGAACCTACCAATCATCAGGGAAACGATTCCGAGGCAGTGGTTCCACGGGAGGCGGTCAACGTCGAGGTTACAGCCAGGGATCGATTCGCGGTGGCTTAAGTCAAACTACCTCAGTCGCTAGTACGGGACGATCCGGAAGAGGACAAGGAAGAGGATTCAGCCGAGGCAGAGGTAACTTCTCTATTGGCCCGAGAGGTAATGAAGGCGAAAATACTAATCCACGTTGTAATCAATGCGGACGCCGTCACCCGGGAGAATGTTGGGGTCGGACATTTGCATGCTATATATATGGATCTTTAGACCACCTTATGCGAGAGTGTCCCCAGCGAATGCAGAATCTACCTAGGGATACTGAGAGATCGCAAGCAGCAGCAGGTCGAGGCCGAAGCAGAGGTAGAAGCGAAAATCCGTCACGTGTGCAATCTGAAACGGTGAATTGACCAGAAGCAAGGGCTCCTGCTAGAATGTATGCCATGAGGGGGCGAGAAGACGAAGAAGTGTTAGACGTGATTGCAGGTCAGTTGTCTATGTTTGGAGTTTCGCTTTACGTTTTAATAGATTCGGGGTCTTCACACTCATATATATGCACGAAAAATGAAAAATTTGAGAACCTAAAGGGAGAACTAGAAAAAGAAGGAATATTAGTTACTAACCCATTAGGAAATGAGGTGATTACTAGGAAGATAGTGAAAGATTGCCCAATAGAGATACATGGACATATCTTTTGGGGAGATTTATTTGAACTACCATTTCAAGAATTCGATGCTATCCTTGGGATGGATTGGTTGGCCAAACACGATGCATTGGTTGATTATAAACGGAAGAGAGTTACCTTGCATACTGCAGACGGTGACGAAGTGACCTTAGTGGGAAAGAGGAAGGATTATCTAACTAACATCATTTCTGCCATGACGGCTAAGAGGTTAGTGCAAAAAGGTTGCGAGGCATACCTGGTATGTGCATTAGTAGCGAAAGAAGAGGCACCAAAGTTACAAGATATACCTACTGTATGCGATTTTCCCGACGTATTTCCTGACGATTTACCCGGATTACCACCTAAACGAGAGGTGGAATTCACCATAGATGTGTACCCGGGAGCTGCACCAATATCTATCGCACCTTATCGAATGGCGCCAGCAGAGTTAAAAGAACTAAAGGTACAGCTACAAGAACTTTTAGATAAGGGATTCATTAGGCCAAGCGTGTCACCATGGGGAGCGCCAGTATTGTTCATGAAAAAGAAAGACGGATCCTTAAGGTTGTGTGTAGATTACAGTCAACTCAATAAGTTGACCATCAAAAACAAGTATCTGTTACCTCGCATAGATGATTTGTTTGATCAACTCAAAGGTGCTGGAGTCTTTTCAAAAATTGATCTACGATCGGGTTATCATCAATTGGGAATTAAAGACGAAGACATACCAAAAACCGCATTCAGAACTCGCTATGGACATTATGAATTCATTGTTATGCCTTTCGGATTAACGAATGCACCTGCAGTATTTATGGATCTGATGAATAGAATCTTCCACCCGTATTTGGATCAGTTCGTGGTGGTATTTATTGACGACATATTGGTGTATTCAAAGAATCGAGAAGATCATGACCGTCACCTTAGAATTGTTTTGCAAACCCTGCGAGAAAAGCAATTATACGCTAAATTCAGCAAATGCGAATTTTGGTTGGAAGAAGTAGCCTTCTTGGGACATATTGTATCGGCAGAAGGAATAAGGGTCGATCCCAAAAAAATAGAAGCAGTATTGGAATGGAAGCCACCTAAGACAGTAACGGAAGTCCGTAGTTTCTTGGGGTTAGCGAGATATTATCGGAGATTCGTCAAAGGGTTTTCCATGATCGCCGCATCTATGACCAAGCTACTTCAGAAGAATGCCAAATTCCAGTGGACCGACGCTTGTCAACGGAGCTTTGAGAAGCTGAAACAAAAACTTACTGAAGTGCCTATTCTTACACAACCCGAATCAGGAAAAGATTTTGTGATCTATAGCGATGCATCCCATATTGGGTTGGGTTGCGTATTGATGCAGGAAGGCAAAGTCATTGCGTATGTCTCTCGACAACTCAAGCCACATGAAAAGAATTATCCTACGCATGACTTAGAGCTAGCAGCGATTGTTTTGGCTTTCAAGACATGGAGGCACTACTTATATGGAGAAAAGTGTTACATTTATACTGATCATCAAAGCCTGAAGTATCTGCCCACGCAAAAAGATTTAAACCTACGACAGCGAAAATGGATGCAATGGTTAGCCAATTACGACTATACGATTAATTATCACCCGGGCAAAGCGAATGTCGTAGCAGATGCACTTAGTAGGAAGTCAATGCAAGCGCTAAGTGTTATGAGGGTAACGTTAAAACCCACAGAAGATGGAGCTATCTTTGCAGAAATGCACGTGCGACCTAACTTACATCAACAAATACGTGAGGCTCAGAAGGAAGATCAACAAGTGAAGAAGTGGAGTCAACAGGCACAGGAGAACTCTTCAGGAGACTATCAAATTCGTCCTGATGGTATTCTCTACTACAAGAAGAGAATGGTGGTACCTAAGTCCAAGGAGCTGAAGAAACATATTTTGCAAGAAGCTCATAACAGTCCTTATACAATGCATCCGGGAGTAACGAAAATGTATCGAGACATGAAGGAGTATTATTGGTGGCCAGGAATGAAAAGAGATATCGTTGATCACGTAACGAAGTGTCTAACCTGTCAGCAAGTGAAGGCGGAACATCAACTACCCTCAGGGCTACTACAACCTATTACGATTCCAACCTGGAAATGGGATCGTATTACTATGGATTTTGTCACAGGATTGCCTATAACAAGAAACAAACATGATGCAATTTGGGTAATGTTGCGCTCAAATTAACTCTACCACAAAGCGTCACTCGCAAGTATACGAGGTAGCTGTAACAAAGGTGATCGCCCCAAGGTCGTTCTCTCAAGGAAGCTAAAGTGGCTAATAGTTTATCAAATTTAAAATAACAAGTAATGAAGAAAATTAAAGTTGCTAACAATTAAGGAAGATAGATTGATTGAAGTTTAAAACAAATAAAAGTAAAATAAGCAGATGCTTTGATTCACTTGATAAAATGGTCTAGGGTTTGCACTTCTCTACTACTCATATGTATGAACGGTTATTCCACTTAACTAATTCAATTTCAAAGATTAAATCTCAAACAACTCAACTAATCGAGTCAAGGAAATAAGCTCTCGCATTCAAACCTCTCTCAACTAATCTTGTTATAAGTGAAATAATCTTTTTAATAGGTTATATTTCTAATTCACCTAAGTCCCTAATTGAATTGTTCAAGTATTAAACTTCATCTCTCGATCCATCATTTAATACCTTAAAACACATAATTGGTGATCAATCAATTATATATTAACAATGTTTCATTCAATCAAGGCTAAAGAAATTATTAGCTAAGAGAATAACCAATTCATACAATCATAGCAGGTCCATACAAACCCTAGACTAGATCAAATTAGTTCATAATGCAATCAAACATATTCATCTTATTAATGTTCAAAGAAATCAAAATAGACATGATAATATCCATTCAATGAAAATAAAGATAATAAGTTCGAGAACAAAACCAAGTTACAACTCCTTGAAGCTTCTGAAGAATCTCTTGTTCAAATCTTGCAAGAAGGATGAAACAATGGCTAGAACAATCTAATCTAACTAGTTTTGATCCAAAGTGAAATCAAAATCAATAAAATAAATGTTAAAACCCTAGCTCTAATCTCTGACGGCTCAAAAACTGCTCCAAATCGTCAACACCCCCCAAACCCTCACTTTCTTTTTCCTTTTATACGAAACATTGGCTTTAAAATTCGGTGCGCGTTTATTTCGTAAGGGACACGGCCAAGTCAGAAGTGACTTGGCCGTGTGAGTGCCTTTTGGAGGGACACGGCCAGGTGACTTGGCCATGTCCCTTGCATGTGTCCACCACTGAATGCTTTTGATCTTTCCTTCTTCTTTGTTGAGTGACATGGCCAAGTGGAGCTTGACTTGGCCGTGTTGCACCTTTTTGGAGGGACACGGCCACATGACTTGGCCGTGTCCCTTGCATGTGTTTGCCTCTGTGATTGCTTCTCTTCTATGCCTTTGGAATTGGTGAGACACGGCCAAGTCAAGATGACTTGGCCGTGTGGGTCTTCATTGGAGGGACACGGCCACAAGACTTGGCCGTGTCCCTTGAGTGTGTCTCTCTCTGTGCTTGATTTCCATCTTTAGCTGGATATGAGACACGGCCAGTGACTTGGCCGTGTCCTCTGCCTGTGTCAGCTACTGTGCAATCTTCCTTCAATCTTGGTTCCTTGGCTTTTTAACCTAAAATAAAACATCAAACAAACTTTAAACAAAAAGTAAATAAACAATAACCAACAAAACATAAACACTATACTCAAAACTAAATCAAAAACAACATAAACACTAAAATAAACTAAAACTATCAAAATTAATGAAAACACTAAACAAACCGATAAAAACTAACAAAATACCTAAATAAAATAATAATTATCATAATAAACAAACTACAAATCTATGACAAAAACTAACAAAACAGGTAATCGTAGACCAGCTTACTAAGTCCGCTCATTTCATACCAGTACGTGTGGATTACTCACTAGACAAGTTGGCAGACTTGTATATCAAAGAGATTATACGTCTCCACGGAGTTCCAACTTCGATCATATCCGATCGAGATCCACGTTTTACGTCAAATTTTTGGCAGAAGTTACAAACAGCTCTTGGAACTCGAACTTACCACAGCACAGCATTCCATCCCCAGACAGACGAACAGTTGAAAAGAGTGATTCAAGTTTTGGAAGATATGCTGAGGGCGTGCGTTTTAGAATTTAAAGGTAGCTGGGACAAACACCTAAGCTTAATGGAATTCGCGTACAACAACAGTTATCAATCCAGCATACAAATGGCACCTTACGAAGCACTGTAAGATCAGAAATGCAGAACTCCTGTTTGCTGGACAGAATTGAGTGAGAAAAAGATATTGGGGCCAGACATAGTTAAGGAAACTAAAGAGAAGGTAGAAATCATTCGAGACAGATTAAAAGCAGCGGCGGACAGGCAAAAATCATACGCGGATCTAAAAAGGAAAGACATACAGTTTGAAGTAGGTGATAGAGTATTCCTCAAAGTCTCTCCTTGGAAGAAAGTGTTACGATTTAAACAAAAAGGCAAGCTAAGCCCTAGATTCATCAGACCATATGAAATTATTAAACGGGTAGGTCCGGTAGCTTACCAGTTGGCATTACCACCCGAATTAAGTAAAATACATGATGTTTTCCATGTTTCGATGCTAAGGAGGTGTCGTTCAGACCCAACCCACGTCATACAAGTTCAAGACATTGAGATTCAGCCTGAACTGACATATGAGGAAGAGCCAGTAGAAATCCTAGCACGGGAAATCAAAGAGTTGCGAAATAAGAAGATTCCATTGGTCAAAGTACTTTGGAGAAATCACAAAGTAGAAGAAGCTACATGGTAACGCGAAGAAATTATGAGGAAGCAATACCCATATTTGTTTTCACTTGATGAGCTTCGGGACGAAGCTTAAATTAACGAGGAAGGAACTATCACATCCGCCTATCATATTTATGTAGTGTAGTCACGTGCACAGTGAGAGAAGGGGAAAGGAGAAGATAATTCCTGACAACGGCCCCAGATAAGGCTATAGGACCACTGGGACCTACTTGAAGAAAAATGCAAAGTGTTAGGGAGGTGATTGTAATTTCAAAAAGTTTTGGGGAGGTGACTGTAAATTTTAAAAGTTTTGGGGAGGTAAATGTAATTTTCAAAAGTCATACCGGATGTTCTTAATAGTGCACATAACAGATTCCAAAAATAGAAAATAGAGAAAAACCGGGTCACAACGACGCGTAACGGTTTTTCCAGAAAACGCACGGTTTAGAAGATATAGGAGATTTTGACTAGGGACATTTTGGTCATTATACATGAATTCGAAGTAGGAAATAAAAACAAGAGTGGGTAGAGGACGTTAAGGGGGTAAATATGAAATGATCGTCAGTAGAAACGGGGCCCGGGCAACACCCGAGCAAAGAAAGGACCTAAAGAAAATTTTGTAAAAAGTCGAGGGCTTATTGGTAATTTTTCAAAACGACTTGGAAACCTAAAATAGACTTTAAAAATAGAAAGTAGAGGTCAAGAGGATCAAAACTATATGTAGTTTGACTCGTGGAACTATACGGTTTAAAAGATATGATCGATTAATCGCCGGAACGTAAAGTGGGCCCGGTTTCATGTCGGGACCGGATGGAAAACCCGGGACAACTTTATGATATCCTATGGGAAGAGGGACAAGTGGAAAGAAGTAAAGGAAAAGAAAACTATAAAAAAATTTAAGGTTGGCCAATCAAAAGTAAGCATTTAGCATGTATAATAAATGAAGAAAGAGAAAGGTGGACAAGTGGGCTTAAAGAGCTTAACCAACACATAAGGTGATCATCATTTCCTTTGTATATAAATATATGTGAAATGAAGAACAAACTCTCTCTTTTTCCACTTACAAAATTCGGCCAACAAAGGGAAACACCAAAGGGCTTCCAAGTTTCTCCAAAGTTGATTTTTAAGGTGAGTTTTTAAGGTTTTCTAGTAAGTAGACTTTAATTTTAGTATTAATTTTAGGTAGTTATATATTTATTGGAAGATTGGAGATTATAGTCTTTATGTAGAATTGGAAAAATATTAAGTAAGTGATGAGATTAATTGATTAAATGGAAGAATAAAGATGTATAAAGATTAATAAGGTTGGATTAGGGTTTCGATTGGAAAAGAAATGGAGGATAACTTATTATTTTAAATTTCTAAGGTTTATGTTGTATTTTGAATTTATTGAAGGAGAAATAAAGAATTAAAGAAGGAGAAGAAGGAAAAGCTAAGAGGAATTAAAGAAATAAGGTTTGGTACTTTACCTTTGAATAATTACTTTTGATTTGGTGCTTTACCATAAAAGAAATTCTATTTTCTTACAAACTTTGGTTTATGGAAGTTTTGAAGTTGATGTTTAAATATATTGATTGAGTTTAAATTAAATATTTGAGTTATATTCTTGTTTTCTTATGGCAATTTGGGTTGTAAAATTTAATTGAAACCAAATGTTTTGAGAAAATTTGGAAAGTTGATTTGGTAAGTTGTTTGGACTTTAATTAGTTTGATTTGAGTTAAACATGCAAAAATTGTTAAAAGGAAGTGTTTGAATCTTCACTTTACTATTAAAGAAGCCTTAATATTGATTTGCAAAAGAAAAATAAACTATCCTATGCATTTCAAATGTTTGGGCCGAAATGGTCCCAAAGTGACAGCTTCTGGACTATTTTTGTGGAAATTGTTTGGGGCAGCAAACGAATGAATTTTTCAACGAAATTTTACATGAAATTATTCAACATATGAAATAAGTTTTCTGTAAAATTTCAGCCAAAAATAAGATCATTTACTTGGTCAAATGCATGACTGAAGTGGACTGAAATTTTGACGAAAACCCAGATTTTACTATTCATTTGGTCATGCCATTTTGCGTTGCCGATTTTTCTCGCCGCAACACTATTTATTTGGTCAATTTGTGATCTTTTGAGGAATACTTTGAAATGTTTGATGTGTTTATTGTGGATGTTAAATATGTGAAAAAGAGTAACGGTTTGACCAAAGAAAGTGGTGCACGGCATAAATGGCAAAGCGCAGTGAAAATTTAAATTGATTTCTTGAATCATTCTAAAATGAAGTTGAGACTTAAATTGAATCATTTTAATCATTTTGCTCTACTGGATAGTGGGAGTGGTAGATAAGGGTATGGTGCACTATACTAACGCATGCAGTACTGCTCATTATTGTGATATGATATTTTATTCAGTGGTGAGGCCACTGAAGCCAATGGGGAGGCCCATTGGTTAACCAGGATGGGGAGGCCCATTCCTGTGATCTGATATCGGTGGTGAGGGCCACCTATGTTACAGTGGGGAGGCCCACTGCCTTATCACTATAGTTTTCTATATACCAGTAGAGCCTGAATCAAAGACATATTATTTTTCGTTGAACTATATAATGCAAATGAGTTTGAATTATGATTTTACATTATTGAAAGAATATCACACTGAATGTATCATGATTTCTATTGGTATAAAGTGGGTTGATTGTTGATTTAATTATTTCCTTTGATTTCGAATACTTTCATATACTACTCTTATTTTTTATTGGTAAAGTACCCACTGAGCGACAACGCTCAGCGAGTTAAGTTTTCCTTGACTCGTAGGTTCGGAGCAGTAGATAAATCTTGGGGAAGCAACGACCAGACCACAGCAAATCTCAGGGGTAGATCTTTTAGTTCCATTATGAGTTGATAGTTGTGGCATGTATATGAATAAATATAAAAGAGAATTTCTATGTTATAACTGTATGTTATTAGTATGTAATAATCATAAATCTTTATTTTATGTTATATTAGAAGTGTGAACTCTTCGTGCAGGTTTGTAGTTGAGGGTATAAGGTGGATTCATTGGGAGTGCATTAAATTTGATGGTATTCTTATTCACATTGGTCTGTGTAAAATGTTTTCAAAAATTAGAAAAATAAGTTTTGTCGACACTTGGGATCCAAATTTCTAGGCGGAACTATGGAAAAATTTCTGTAAAAATCAGAACCAAAATTTGACTAAGTAAATTGGTAGCAACGTTAGGATAGTGTGGCACCTGTACTCGGCTTACACATGTAGGTTGGGAAGGGGTGTTACAGGCTTCCTTAGATTTCACATACCTTGTAAGGTATTCGAAATAGGATTGTAGAATCATAATCAATCCATCATGTATTATAAATAACATTAGCCATATTAAATTCATAGGTAACCAAAGAGATTGAATTACTTTTCTTTTTAAGTCATTATTGATTTGAGGCTAGGGAAGTATCTTGGCTTAAGTCTTGTTCTTCTTATGTGTAGCCAACATTACACTCTCCCCATTTTTATCACAAGCTTCTCTTCCTCTTGAACACATGTGGTCATGAGTTCATTGATTGACAATTTTATTCTTATGTGTTTTGTAAAATATCTTAAATGGCCCATATTGTTGCGAGACAACATTCATAATATAGTGCACTATAATGGTTTTAAACATTTCAACCTCTACGTTCTTTAACTAAGCCACAATGTCTCACATTTTTGTGATGTGCCCACATAGACTTTTCACACTGGTGAGCCTCAAAGATGAAAACTTCATGATTAAGGTGCTTGCAAGTGCCTTATCAAAAGAGATGAATCGAATGTCTATAGCCTTTAGCAAATCACGAACCTTGTCATGCTGATCAATTAAACTATGAATATTAGTTGATTGTTTAGTCTATATGTATATTATGCTAAGGTGATTAGATTGCTCTTATCATTCATAAATAGCAATTTGTTCTAAAGTACGAGTATTATTAATTGTAGGTGGCTCGTCAACGAATATCAGATTATTAGGTTATATAGCTGCATATAAATTAAATAAAACATGCTCATAAGGCCAAAAATAAAATTCATTTACCAATGTAAACTTTGAAAATTTAATCTAATATCATAAAAATTATCTGTGGGCTAAACTTTTTATTCAATTAGATTCAAACAATAAAATAGAAATATTAAGTTATATGCGTAATTAATAAATTTATAATAATTTGATATTTTGTGTTAAACTTTATGATAAATCTACTGAATTAAAAATCCATAATTCCTTTGATAAATTCATGAAAAATAATCTAATATTTTATCCCAATTAATCATATAGATATAACAAAACTTCAAGTGGGATAATAATTTTATTAATCAATTAATTATAACTAATGTTTATAATTTCATTATGAGATCTTAACATGATATATAATTTTATTTAATTAAAAATGGTGTCGCTATTTTTTTAACTACATAAAATTATATGGATTACTAGCCATTAGACAAAAGAAAAAATCATATTAAATTGCAAATTAACGTATGCAATAATACAAACAAAAAGCAAAATTATGCATTTCCATGTTCTCAAAATTGCATGCATGAAAGAAAAAAGAATATAGTAACACGAATAGTTAAATGCATAATAACCTCAATAACCATAGATTACATAAGAAATAATAATAATAATAAAATTTAGTATTTAAAATGCCAAAAAATCATTCAAAGCCTAATGGTGGAGGCATTTTATTTTTAATGGGCTAATGTGGGTTCAATTTTAATGAGTACTTTTAAAAATATCAATATGTTATTTTATTTTTTATTATCTTCAACCTTGAGATGGGCTATATGACTCATTTAGAATCCATTTTAAAAACTCAATTCAAAGATATTATATCACCAAAATTAATGGTTTCAACATAAAAATACTATAAAGAAAATTTATCTTATGATTTACAACATTATTTTATACCAGAAAATTCAAAATACAAATTTGAAAACAAATTTATAAATAGATAAATGTAAAGGAAATCCACAAACAACAAAAATGCAAGGCAAATGTATAACCATGCTCTAATATCAAATATTAAACATAAATGATTCAATATGCATATAAATCCAATAACATATGAATCAAATGCAGAAAAATAAGAATTAAAATTATCTTTAGCTATTGTAATTTGTTTTTATTAATTTTCAAATTTTGGTAAAGGGCATTGGTACCTATAAACTAGTTTTTCATCGAGGCCAAATGTTGCTGCTCCATGACATTCTCTACGTCCCACAGGTCATATGGAACTTGGTTTCTGTAATTATTTTGCTAGGTTAGGTTTCTCTTGAAATTTCCATAATGACTTGGTATAATAGTATTTAGGTCAAAAGTTTTATGGCTTTGGGTACATTTTTAACAACTTCTTTGTTTTAAATACTGAGAATCGCACTTCATCTAATATAAGTTTTTCCTTATTCACTGCTTCTCATTACTATGATGATGATATGAATGTTTGTCATGCTAGGCTAGGTCATATAGGACAATACCATATAGATAGATTAGCCAAGGCTGCTCTACTATCGGATATTGACAAAGTAGAATTACCTACTCATGAATATCGTCTAGCTAGAAAAGCTATGAGAAAACCTTTTGGTAAAGGCATTACAGCCTCTATATCATTACAATTAATACACTCTAATATTTGTGGTCCAATGAATGTGAGAGCTAGGCACAATGCCTACCAATTCATTAACTTTACTGATGAATGTACAAGGTATGTTCATGTCTATTTGATTGCTCATAAATTTGAAGCTTTAAATTGCTTCAAGAATTATCTCAACTTAGTCAAAAATCAATTAGACAAGAAAGTGAAAGGACTTTGAACCAATGGAGGTTGTGAGTATTTATCTGACCAGTTCAAACAAATGTGTGATGACAAAGGGATAGAGTATCAGCTGACTATTATGCGAATATCGTAATAAAATGGTATCACAGAAAAGAGAAATTGAACACTCTTAGAAATGGTTACGTCGATGATGGCTTAAGCTAACTTACCTAGTGTCTTTTAGAGTGATGCATTATTAACAACCACCTATGTACTTAATCGAGTACCTTCCAAGTCTATTCCAACCACTCCATATGAATTATGGAGCCAAACCTCAGCATCCTAGAACCTGGGGGATACATTGCCTATGTGAGATATTCTAAACTATCCAAAGGACACATTTTCATAGGTGAGTAAGATAGTGGAAGGACAACTGAATTTGAGTCACAAGACATCACATTCTTAAAGAAGGATTTTCCTAAACAAGGAGAATTAGATAACAAAAGTTTCCTTATTTGGGGTTGAGGAATAAAGTTCATAAGGACCACTTCATCTGAGCGGGAGGAATTTGGTGGACTTAATGCCATCAGTTGGTTTGGATGAAAGTGAACCTAGTCCAAATAGGAGGATAGATCCCAGCTTTAGTGGGAGCCCTATGGATCTTGATCTAATAAGCATACCTATATAACTTAATGAATATATTTCTCAAGATACCAATCTTGAA
The DNA here is from genome assembly GCA_947685225.1 of Garcia nutans. Lineage (NCBI taxonomy): Eukaryota > Viridiplantae > Streptophyta > Magnoliopsida > Malpighiales > Euphorbiaceae > Garcia > Garcia nutans. Next base: position 3,023,668 of record CANTUV010000024.1, on the reverse strand, counting down.
TTATCCCTCATTGTTATTTTAAAATCGAAGGTGTACGTCCTTTAGGCAACCAAGAGGGGGAGTGAATTGGTATTTTTGGAGAATTAAGGCTAATCTTAAATTTCTTTAGCAAGTTAAAGAGATGTGCTAGAGAAGAAAGAATACAATAGTTTATAGTAGTTAGAGGATTAAGCCAATCCTACATCTACTCCTCAACAACAAGTTGAGTATTTTACTAACTCAGGGTTTTACAAGTTAAACCCTAAATTAGTGTTTTAACACGCTCACATAGAACTTTTACAAGGTTTAAAAATCCTCACAACCCAATAAGAGTTTTTCCCTTCACCTCGCTCTCTAACCAACTCAATTACAATAGTGTTTAATATTCACACCCAACACTCAAACTACAATAAATGAAAATTAAAGAACAAGGCAATTGAGAATTAAATTTACAAAAGTTTAGACAATAAAAGCTCAAAAGAATGTAATAAATAATGTTTGGTGGTGTATTTATAGCTATCTTCCTCTGAAAATCCCATTTGAAATGAGCATGGGAAGATCAAACTTTTCACTAATCAAATATCTTACATTAAATGCTTGTTAGAAGAGCCTAATGGTTACTTGCCTTGTTAGTGTGGTCACGAGGCATTGTTTAGCAGACTTCCATCAAGATGGTGTATTGCGAGGTGTCAAATGTGTGTGCTGGCTAGGTTTAATGGTTGGTACATGTGGCACTGATAGGTTGGCTTAAAACACTAAGTGCCGGGCTTTATAAACTTTGAGATCGCACTTCCTGCTGGTGCTATCGCACCTCCTTCAATTTGAATTTCCCTCAAAACTAATCTTCACATCTGGCATGCAATCATAGGTCAAGAGAAAATTTGCCAAAGTTTTGAATGATGCTATTGTGCCATCTCTATATTATAGTCGAAGGAGGACTCTCGTGTTGAGAATCTGGCCACTATCAACATTATGATATCTACTACCATTCCAATTGATTTTTGTCTTCAATGGTCATATGGTCATATTGAGACTTAGGGTGGTCGCTAGACCTAGTTTAGTGATCATCTTCATGCTTGCACCCATGACCATGAACTCTATTATGAGTTCTGAAGATTTCAACTTTCAGTTGCGGTTGCTCCAGCTTATGAGTGGTAGCACCACCCTAGTGCATGGTCACTCTCGTGGTCGCAAATATGACCATGAGATCTACTATGTTGTTTTTCTTTTTCTCAGCTCTTGGTGCAGTCACACTCAATGCATGGATGGTTGCGAGATATATCATGTGCAGACAACTTAAAGGCAATTGAACCTAAAGCAAAAACACTTAAAACTAAAGTTAAATACTTTTCAATTTGAGTGCAAGGGATCAAAATAGAGTATATATGCTAAGGATTTGACCAATAGAAGGCATATGAGGTATTCATGGTTATGTCTCAAGATGATGATGAGCCAAAGAATTTCTAAGAGACTATTAAATGCCCTACCAAGGATAAATGGAAAAAATCAATAGAAGAAGAGTTAGACTGTAGAAGATCAAAATGAGCCTAGGAATTGGTTGATTTTCTGAAAGGATGTAAAGCCATTGGGAACAAATAAATTCTGAATATAAAGAAAAAAAATTTGATGGCAGCATCAAGAGGCATAAGGCATGTCTCTTGTAAAGGCATAGACACACCATGAAGAAATAAACTATAATGAGACATTATCTCTTAATGTTATATTCACTTTAATAAGGTTGATCTTAGTAATTATGGTGAACCTTTATCTTGAGTTGCATCAAATGGATGTGAAAACTATTTTTCTCAATGGAGAATAGGATAAAGAAATCTATAAGGAACAACCTATAGGCTTCATCAAACAAGGCTAAGAAAATAAAGTTTGTAGGTTAAAAAAGATAATCTATGGCCTTAAGCACTATTTAAGACAATGGTATATTTACTTTTAAAATACTATTTTATCAAATGGTTTTACCATGATTGATGAAGACCGTTGCATTTATGTCAAACGAGTGAAAGCAAAGTTTGTCATTTTGTCATTATATGTTGATGAAATTCTAATTGATGGAAACATCAAAGGGTTTTTGAAGCATATTAAATAATGGTTATCAATTTGTTTTGAAATGAAAGACACGAGTGAGGTCACAAATATTCTCGAAGTAAAGATTTTAAGAGATTGATCAAAGAAATTTTTGTCTCTTTCTCAAGAGGCATACATAAAGAAAGTACTAGAATGATTCAATATGTGTGATTGTAAACCCATGGACACTCCCATAGTCAAAGGCAATGTCCCAAAACTCTAGAAGAAATGAAACATATGGAAAATATACCTTATACAAGTGTTGTTGGAAGCCAAATATATGCAGTAATATGTACAAGACCCAACATTTGCTTTGCATTGGGATGGTAAACATATTTCAATCCAACCAAGGTCTAATACATTTGTAAGAGCTATTGACAATACAGTCAGAGAATAATACAAGATGCTACTAAGTACTTAATAATCCTTTACAAATCTTAATTAAGTCTTAAAAATAATCTGATTATAAATCTCAGCAGAGTTTCCTTTGTATTATTCATAGCCAATTGTTTTTTCAACCTAACACCACCTGCAGAAAAATATTTTTATCTTTCTTTCAATCAAGCTCAACTCTAACTACACCATTTCATCAACAATCAACCATAATACCCAAGTCAAATATCATATGCTTATATCAACCTGTATAAATATATCTATACGTTCTCCAAAATAAAGTCATTCAATCAAGTCTTGTAACCCAAATGCAAATTCAAAATAAAACATGTATCCTATCCAAAAATTTACATTATGTATAATCCTCAAACGGGACCATTTCAGGTCTAAACAAAAATCATAAGTTGTAGCCAAAATTATACAATTGTCATGTAAACCAAAATATTTCTATGTGAATTGTAATTAAATATATAATATAATTTTTTTTCAAAAAGACACATTCTGGTGCTTTAGTTGATCCCTAGAACCCTAAAACTTCACTTGTTGGATCTGCTACAGTCCGTTTGATCTGTATGTCAGAAATTCTAACATGCCAAGCAAAATGCTTAGTGATACTTGTATATATATATATATAATTTGCTATTTAATATCATAAGAAAATAATTAAAATAATAAATAAAGCATAAATCATAATTGTAAAGCAAGTTATTTAAAGCTTCACTTAATTATAGAAGTGACACTACAAATGGTTAATTTAAATATATGAACATTAAAACTATAATTTAGCATGTTATTTAACTAAATAAATTCAGGCTAACTTATTTTAATATTAACAAGCTCAAATTTAGCTTAAATAAATAAGAAATATTTAATTTGCAATTATTTACCAAAATGCCACTAGTTAAGATAAAAATCATATTTTCACATACAATTATCAATACAACTCATTATAAGCATTCATAATTCACGTCTCATGTTTAAGCAAATTTCACTTAGAAATTGTCTTATTTGCCCTCATATACCGATTTTTAAATCCTAAACTTGAATAACGGGGTCAATAGTGACAATTAAATACTAAAATTTTAAGATGGGAATAGAAAACTCAGCATAAGAGTTGCAACACTTATGCCTACATATAGTCAGTCTAACCAAGGGCCTAATAATGGCACATGGTGTCTAGAAACAGTAATGACACATGTCTAGTAGTGACGCAGTGTGCCCAGTGGTAGTGTAGACATCTACCCTCTGGCTAGCTATTATATCCGATAGGCTTATCATAGGTATAATTCAGGCAATTTACTTATTTTTTCATTTCTAGTCAATTTCCCAGTTATAATAATAATTTTAAGGTTGCATTCAATTAATAACTATATATACATAAGGTAATTATGTTTCAACATATACATGTCGTTTTTAATTAGTTCATAACACATTCCAACTTTGAATCACACCATGTACATATCAAATTAACAATTAAACATCAAAGAATATAAGCAAACATTAAAGTGTATTATCAACTTAGTAAAACTTATCAAGCTCTTCAAATTATAATTTGAATCTTTAAAATTCCAAATAATAATCTTTTTACCTCAAACTTCTCAAATTTGATTTTCTCAATATAATTATCAAGAAATAAAATTCACATTTTTCACTCAAACATTAACTAGTCTTCCTATTAAATCCAAATTTACATGTCAAAGCATAAACTCAATTTAAATTAAATTCAAACGTGTAAATTCTACTAGAATAATTTTTCTAAAATAATTTTTTAAGGAAAAAACCTCTTTTCTCATCAACTAATAAACATTCAAACTTAAAACAATATAATTAAGTAAATTCTATTTCAATTAAATTTAAATATATTTTCATTTAATCCATAATTATCAAAATTAATTGACATAAACAAAGTACACCAAAGCACTAAGAATGCAATTCGTCCAAGGAGGAATTTCCTTCCTAATTACCTAATTCTTCTATAACCATATAGTTTAACATTTAATTAACTCAATATTTCATTTGAGTATGGATTAAAGTTAAAATCAAACAAACATACTTTATATAATTCTCAAAGTTAAATCAAACAAACATACTCTATATATACTTCAAGTATAATTTGGCCTACCAAGAAAGAAAAAAATCCATTTAACCAACTTCTTCACAAATAATTCCATAATCAAGCCACAAACCTTCATAAGCAAATAAAATGAAGAAAAATTCAAATAACAGTAAACTATATATTATACATGCACTAACCTCAATTAGGCTTAATTCTAATCTAAATCTCCTCAAAATTGATTTTTCTCACTTCAATTCTCTCTTTTTGATTCTTGGGTTCCTTAGGATTTTTGCCTACAAGAGTTGTTTCTCCACCATCAACCCTTGAATCAACATAATTCCTCCATTTCTTACTTAATTCCATAATAAAACACACCTAAAAAAAATACTTGGATGATGAAGAACATAAACTCATATCTTCAACCTCCTTCAATAGCCCTTTCCTTCCTCTTTTCTTCAATTGTCCATAATGATATATGATGCTCTTGAAGAATTATGCATGAAGTAGTCAAATCTCATCAAAACCATTAATTATCTTTTAAGAATTCAATATGTTCTATGTGAAAAATGAAAGAAGAAGAAGAAAGATGGAGGAGGAGGTAGGTAGATTTAGAGAGGAAGAAGAGAGTGGAAGTCAATGTTAATATTTATAATATCATTGATTTTAATTCTATGTGATGCACATAACTTAGCTTCGGTACACCTACTTTCTTTAATTGTCTTTTAATTCGGTTTTTAACTCCGTAAACTCTTAGAAATAATTGCTTTAATAATTTTGAAGCCCTATTACCCCTATTACATATCTCGATTATGGTAGAATTTTATTTTATGGCCACATGAGCATTTTTGTATTTTTTGCTTTTAAATTCTTTTTGGAATACTAAATAAATCCATACCTGTATTTTACTTTTCACTTTTTAAGTCTTATTCAACCATATCTTTTCTATCAATTTTCATTCTCAGGCCTCGCATAACATCATATACAGTTCGGTATATATATAAAAATATAAAAAATCACAGTATAAAATTTTAGACATTACAACATTGGTAAGCAGTTAAGAGAATATTGAGGTATCTAAAATGTATTGCCAATTACTAATGGTGCTATCAAGATGGAGGGCTAAGTTTGAAAGGTTATATTGACGCCGACTGGGTAGTAGATGTAGATGAAAGAAAATCTACTTCTAGATTTGTCTTCCTACTTAATAACAGTTCTATCTCTTGGAGTAGCAAAAAACAGTAATGTATAACTAGTTAAATTTATGGCATTTTCAGTTGCGGTACAATAAGTGGTCTAACTTAAAAGATTCTTAGAATATTTGGGTTTAAGTGCTGCTAACAAATTAGTCACCATACATTGTAATAGTCAAGTAGCTATTGCCTATACAAAGGACCTAAAGTTCCCTTGAAAGACCAAACATATAGACACTAAGTATAACTTTTTAAGAGACATGGTAACATGTAAATAGGTGGACATGAGATGTATCTATATGTATGATATGGTTGCTGATCCGTTTACAAGACCTATTCCTATAAACATATTCATTAACCATATAAAGTCTATAGGATTGCATAGATTTTGATATGTATTGTGATTCCTAAACTATGTTCATTTAATATTTATTAATGCCAAGACATAATATTTATTTTGTGTTTACACGTATTTGAATATTTTTGTTACATTTGATGTTAATACTATAAAGCATATTGGACAAAATGATGATTAACTTTCTCACTAAATTAATTGCCTTTGTTTATATACGTGATGAGTGAAGATGAGACCGTTTACAAGCAATATTATCTAAGTGATAATGAGCTCATGCATGAAATAAGATGGTTGTCTCATTTAATGAGATTCTTATGGCATATTACATGTAATTATGCCTAATTATGTCTTATTCTCTTATTAGGAGTTTTAGACTAACCCGAGTAAATGAGTGAACTCAAGATTATACATTGAGTATGTTTAATTTATTGCCTGTATATTGTTACAAAATTAGAATAGGTTTCTGATAAGCTTACGCTCAATGAAAGGAAGAATGGAAGGAGGAGGCACTATGGCATGTGACTCATACCATGTGCGATTTCTCAACCATAGAAAGGGACAAACATCTATATTCTTTGCTTTTGTCATTATGAGACCCTTTGAGAATTTTAGTCTGAACTTGGTTACCTTTATGACTTTTAGTTACTTCCCGAGATATAATTAGGTGTTTGCTATCTTAGAGTGTTTTTAAAGGGTTATGAATGATTTAATCTAATGAGACATTTTTAGAAAAATGAGTATGGTTATAATTAAGGAAGCTGAATTAGAAGGAAGATTACTTGGCAGTCACTTCCTTTTTATGTCCATAAACTGACCAATTATGTTATTTTATTAATGTAATTGTGGATGTAAAGGTGTCTAAAGATCATAAAGAGACATCAAAAATGATAAGTAGTATGGGGCAGAACATACTATATCTTCTCTGAAGTCTTCCTAAAATGAGCTACTATATATCTCTAATAGGTGAATAGCTTAGAGCTCTCATAGTATTGGTTGCATGCTCTATTAGCTTAGTATGAGCTATTTAATACAGTTGCTTTTATTAACACATGATCCATCATGTGCAAGTGAGATATGTTAGTTTTTAGGTTATGTCTGCTCATGACGATAGGTGGATAAGACATGTGATCTCAAATATCCATATTATTAATTATATATATTGCATAATATTATATATATTATATTTGGATAATATATGTAGAGTTTGAGTAAGATTAAGAATCCCATTTTGATTTTGATTTATAACAAAATCCTATTTTATCTAAAGAATAAAGGGATTCAATTTTAGTTTAGCTAAAACATCTCATAAGAAAAAATATACATAATTGTTTTCTCTCTATAGTTTTAATCTAAGAAAGAACTTTAAAGTTTAAAGTGCAATTGTGAGGTTGTCTCTAGTGATAGCTCTTCATAATAGGCAACATAAGCATTAATTATAGCTTTCCACAAGCATTGTCAAATGTAATATCTACTCTTATTTCTAGTATAGATGTAAGGCTTTGCCCAAGCACAGATCAGACATGCTCGGGAATTAGAAGCCAAAATGCTCATTTGGGCTCAGTCTCACATGACACCGCTGCATATAATCTCTAGTCGGTTAGATAAGCACAGATTTAAGAAAATGAATTTTCTATTTTAAGAAAATAGTTTACTCTCTTTTTGTTATGAAAAAAAGGAAGTGACTTTTATTTTGAAAAGCAGGAATTGGAGAGTCGCTACCCTAAATTATTGTGTTTTGGGAAAGTTCAAGGCAAAACTCATTTAGTTGACTTCATTAAATTTGTTTAATTTTTATCCAAAAGACATTAGTTTAAAACCAATCACGATGGATCCCGGGCTTAGTTTTCAAGTGAGTTTTGATTAAAAAAAAGTTTTTTTATTTGATTGATTTTAACCTTTGTGATTCAAAAAAGGGATTTTTAATACATATGGCAGAATATATATATATGAATGACAGTTTATTATGCATGAGCAAATAGTTGAATGACATCCATAAATTGCAATAACAATAAATTATTACAATCCCAGAAAAAGCATTCACATGGGAGCTTTAACTCTAGCACTTATGGATACTAGGTTAAGCACAAATCATCAATTAAACTCATTAAAACCAAGTAATAAATCTCAATTAGGGATCACATCCATTCAGAATAACTAATGAAAATGAGACTAAAAAAATTGCAATAATAAATTGCAAGAATTATAGCAGAATAGAAAAAGGAAAGAGAAGAAGATAGAATTAATTAATTAGACCAATTTTAGGTATTTAGGTGAGGGCTCGCTACTCGGATGATATTCTGAATGTGTCTATTTATCCCATTTGAATATTAGATCCATAAGTAGTTCGTGCCTTTAATTGCAAAGGCTTTAATTAACCAATTTTAGTTAATTAATTACTGAATAGAAATAAATAAAGTGAAGAAAACAATATCTTGCATGAACGTTTCTTCTTGACAAATGGCTGAAAAGCTTTGCCACTTCGTAAATCCACTTGGTCAATTGATTTTGCAGTCAAGTGAAATTAAATAATTGTCGTGGGGGAAATGCATTCAAACAAATGAAATAATAATTAATTTAATTAATTTTGTTGAGTTAAAAAGCAATTTGGCAAAGTCCTAAAGTCAAAAATTTGGATCCTTGACTAAAAAGGGGGACCTCTATTTATAGAGGTCTGATGGCAGTCTCAAGCCGCGAGTGCAGCACGGCCACACTTCGCTCAGAGGCGAGGCCTGCTATGCCACATGGCACCACCAGAGAATTTTTTTTGGAAAATATATTCTTTTCTAATGTATTTTTTTTGAAAGAATTTTTTTTTAATTTTTGTTTTCCTAATTTTCTAAATTAAGAGCAAAATTAAGGTTCATAGCTGCCCCCTATGAACGGGGATTTTTACCCTCACTTCCAGTGGAATAGTTCTTATGACAATGGTACTATTAGGCTCGGGGCCTTAGAGAACATGGGCCTAAGCCTAGAGAAATGGAGTCATTATCCGAACGGGCTAGGAAGATAGAAAGGGGTGGATGACTCGATTTGTAAGGAATCTCAACCTCTTACTGGGTTCGAAAAGTTAGGTATGCATAGGAAATGTGAGAATGATCCAGCATTCCCATAATGTCCGGTTCATTGAAATCGACCTCCTTTTTATGTCTGAATATTATTAAATTCTTAATAATTATAATACTATCCACATTACATGCAATCATAATAAATAAATATTTATTATATTAAAATCAAGGCAACCAAATAAAACGAACACCCATACTAGATGAAAATATGCCCTTACAATGTCCAATATCCATAAAAAATAAATAAAATAGGACGCCCACCAATTGGTGAAAATGTGTCCTTTACAATGTTCCAAAATCCTTAAAATAATTAAGCAAATAAAATAAATAAGGCACCCACAAAGTGAAAATATGCCTTTTACATTGTCTTTAAAAATCCAACCAATAACAAATGAATACTACTTAATAAGCCATGATAATTAATAAAAGAAAACAAATCGTATTGTAGATTATAAATGAATAACAATACATTAAAATAACTAAAATTACGGTTTAACCATTAAACTATGCTTAATATGCAATTTTAGGGTTTAATATGGAAACTAAGGCTACAATATGCAAAGTAGTATTTTAGAAAATAAGCTAAAGCTTAACATGCTAATTAGGGTTTTGGAAGATAAATTAAAGCTAAAATGTACAATTTAGGGCTTAAGGCATATAGGCTAGGGTTTGATATGCAAACTAGAATTAAAATAATGCAACATTAGGGTTTAATATAATTTTAGGTTTTGGATTATCTAACTGAGATCAAACTTACATGATTAGGGTTCGAAGTGAATTAGATACTGAGGTTGTAATTTTTTGAATGAAATTCCCGAAGTCAGTTTTATAATGTAACATCATAATGTGCTTAATTCACAAACTAAAATGAAGATGATTAATTCAAATTTAAACAAAAGAATAAGATCATATCTGCGTTGTAGGCTCCACCAATTTTAATCCGTTGAACCAAGCTTTTTTATCCTACTTGATGCTACTGCCTAGATCAATTATAATATTGGTCAAGTGAAGCAATCTGAGAATAATAGTTGATTTCAACTACTGCTTCCTTTTGTGATTGTTATATCTTGGTTTCGTGTCTCTATCTCTCTTTTATTTTTAATCACTCAATTGCTCATTATTTCTGTGTCTCTCTCTATCTACTTGCTAACTTGCTTACTGCTCTTGGCTTTTTAATTACTGATTGCCTAAATTCTTTTCTAATTGTGGCTGCTATTTAATTGCTAATTGTGGTCGTCCTCTCTCTAGCTCTTATTAATTGCCTTTTATAGGCAATCATTAGGGCAATACTCAATTAAACCATCCAAATCCAATTAGAAAAGCTTTGTTTATCTGAGTCTTTTTGTATTTTATCCCAATTAGGACACTTAAAACTGAATTAATACTGAATTAGGTTGGATTTAAGACTCATAGCAAATTTGGCATGCATAATTTGCCATGAGCTTGGGCTCATGACAAAGTTGGCATTGCCTAATTCGCCAAGAGTCATCTCATGGCAAATTAGGCATAACCAATTCATCATGTTTTGGCTTTTAAGGTTAAATTGCGCTTGGTTCAGGCTTTTAAAGTTAGACCGTCCTTGGTTTGGGCTTTTAAAATTGGATCATACTCATTTAGGGCTAAAATTAAGGGTCTACACTCCCATTGCATCGATTTGGTATTTTAAAATTAATGCAATAGCATGAACTAGGAAAAAAAGAAAGAATGAACCTGATTGACATGGCACTCTTCAATTTCCAATGTACATTTGAGCTTGTTCGGCGATGTGCTGCTTATATCATCTTTTGGGTCAAAATTCTATAAATAAGGGTAAGAAGAAGCATTTGATGCCTTGCTCATCCTCCCTCTCCTTTCTCTTATTTCTTGCTTCTAGATTCAAGTTTGAGATGTCTCAATCCTTTCCTTCTTCTCCAAATGCTAATTGTCAAGGAGCTACTAGTGGATCCTCTTACGCATGTGTCGTGGACCAGATTTATAGAGGTAGGCTTTATTTTCATTCCTGTAATAAAAATAAAAGAATACATTTCTCATTGTTTTTTGGCTTAGGAATAAACCAAATTAAATGATAAATAATAATGTAGTCACCATATACCATATTTTAGCAATGTGCTCAATTAAAACTGTGGGGTGGTCATTCTAATTAGAGGAACCTGAACCTATTCAATGAGGTGAAAGAATTGTTGCCTCCTACTGGCTTCCTGGACCTTTTTTTTCTGTGGACTGTACCGAGCAAGAAAATCATAATGTGTTGCGGGCTTTAGCCGAAAATGGTGGGACTCCACCAATTCTTTTTATTTTTCATATGGTTAATTAACCATGGCTCAATTAAGACCTGTACCTATTGTCTGGCATTCTATTTTTTCTGTGCTCCTTGCAGTTATTTCCAAATTGGAGGAGTTTATTTGAATAGTAGATTATGAATCTATTGGGTGGCATTTCGTCCATTCCTGAAACTGTTGATCCTTGAAATAATGACTTTGGAAATTGCTCCCTGCAAATTACTGGCAGTGTGATTTTGTTATTGCTAGGATATACCTTCTGGCATGCTCAATGTGATACTGTTGATCCTACCATTTTAATGAGTTTAGAGGATTTAACCCGCATTACTATATTCAATTGGGGTGGTGATGTTTTTGCCACCATGTATGAGGAAATGGGTCAGCTGTCTCGCGGCCAAATCCACTTTTATTGGAGGAACCTACATCTTCTGGGAGGTATGCACCCTGGCAATCTTTACCACTTTTGTTTTGTTTTATTGAAACATGCATTTTGACTTTCTACTTCCTTATTATCTGTTGCAAATGCGGGCTTATAAATATTTTCCTAACTTGGCACTCGACCTAGCTAGTCCATAATTAGATGTCTTTCTTGTGGGACACCGCTAGTCCCTAAGTAACCTGTCTCGGTCACCTAGCTCAAATTTCTAAAATTTACAAGCCATTTTTAACAACCTTTTAGCAAATAATGTGAGTAAATTTAATCACATATATCTTGATTAGCTTATATAATCACATTTTTCTATTGCGGGTAAGGTAGTGTCCTTTCATTGGGAGATTCATCCCTTCTAATCCTGACCATATGAACTAGGCTTCCTATTATTCCAACTACCAGGTGATTTTTCAATCCCGAAGATGTAGCAATATTATCTGGGTGAGCATTTTTGGTGCCAAGAATCCCTAGAGAAAGTTGTTCCATGCACAACACCTATAGACATGAGAATGGAAAGAGCTATAGTTGCACACCCTCACCTCTATAGTGGTCTTCTCACCACCAATTTTACTCTTCCTGACATGGATTATGAAGACGATTGCAAATTTTCATTGATGCCCTCGGTAGTTCACATAGCCAATCTCAGCATACTTATCACTCATCTGGAGCTTCAAGTACTAAGTCTAATAATGCCAGTGCTAGGTGAGGTGTTACTCGCAGGGGAAGAACTGAAACCGTGGCAGATACTAACACTAAATTTATTGATACCGCTCTTATACAAGGAGGTTCTCAAGTTGGCTCTCAATCGACTTTTCTCGGGACTCATTCTGCCCCCTTTCGATGGTGTTTCACTATATTACTTGTTAGGCAAACTGTAAGATATGTTACAGGTGACAACATGGGACAGGAGGGTGTTCATGTGCTTGAAATTCCTTTTGCCCACTGTCAGAGAAATTACTGAGAGGTAAAGTTTTCTTTGTACTACTTCCTACCATCCCTCACATTTCAATTTTCTTATAACTTCTAGTATATATTTTACAGTTGCTTGATGAATAGGCCAAACATACTTTCGAGATGGTTCATCATTATAAGGCTTTTCTATAGGTTACCTTAGGTCATCTGTTCATCGAGCGTGGAGAAAGGTGCAACCATGAAAGAAAATAGATTTTCTAAATGAATTTTCTGCGTATGCAATATTTAATCTTATGCCACTGATGCATTATGATTTATGTACTTTTGGATGACTATACTCAGATAGTTTCAACTTATTGACTTCCCTTTTGACTGTGTGGGTTTTATTTAATTAGTGAATAATAGCTAATAATACTTTCGCCAAGAAATACTTTTTTTAATATTATATTATTTTTATTTTTATTTGATTATATTTTATTGTTATTATATTTTTTATTTTTTATATGTGTGGTCTGCGCACTGCATGGATAGCTCACGTGCTGTGCATACAAGGAGCTTACTCTATATGTGGGGGCAATTTTCTGACTTTATGTGATTTTTTAGAGTTTTTTAAGCTTCCCAAAGGACTTTTAATCTTCTAACAATCTACTGTACTGTTATGGAGCCATTTTTTAGTCACTCTCTGCATTTATGGACCATTCACTTGGACAAAGTGAACAAAATAAATTTAGATAGATATGACACAACTATTACCTTGAAAGAGGCAAAATTGGACACAAATTTTATTCAGGCTTGCTTGAAATTTTGGGATCTTGTGGACCGTATATTTAGGTTTGAGGCTATAATGGAGGAGATGTGTCATACTTTTGAGGAATTCAGTGCTATACTAGGGTACAACACCAAGGGTGAGTTAGCTACTCATGAACATCTAAATGGGTATTTTCATGCTTTCAAAATGTTGTTCAATATGAGTGAGATTGAGGTAGCTTGAGTTTTAGGAGGATACTGAAGATAGGGTGAGGTAAAGGCTGCGGTTGCAGGCTTTGGCATTTTGCCTAACTAGTGGATTTTTGTTTAAAGGGGACCCAGGCTAGAGCCTAATTAATTTAGTTTCATTAATCCTGCAGATGGAGAATTCACACTATGTTGCTATACTTCTATTAGCTAAGACCATCATTAGTCTAGATATGGTTTATAAAGCTCAGAGAGAGTGGTCTATGACTCCTATTCTCCCTCAGGTAATTTTATTTTACAATTTGTCTTTTGTTGATATGTTTGGCTTAGGGACCACCTTCGCATTGTGACGATGCTGGCTAGGCTTCCCTATTCTCCATTTGTTTGTAGGGGCAGACAAATCATTATTTGTCATGACTCAAAAAAGGCATGGACATCTTGGCGGCTAAAGCTTGGCCCAAATGAGATTATGTGGTATTGTTCTTGGTACTATATTTGCTCCTTTATGTCTGAGCTCTGGCTGCAGGTTGTGTAGACCTTTAATTTTGGTATTAGTCCAAATATAATTTTCATTTAAAGCTTGGATCAAGTCCAAGTATAAAAACAAGTCCGAAAATTAATCAATTATATTTATTTAATATTTAGATTGATTTTATTCAGTTTTATTAAGAGTATTACATTTAAAAAATTATTCAGTCGGACCACCTTGGCTTATGATAATTCGATATAAGCATTCAATTCATATCAAATTGGCACATGCCGATTCGATATGAGGGATTGCTTATGCTAAAATGGGTAGGAGCACTGGCATTGGCCTGATGATGCTCAACTTTCATATTTTGACTCTTCAAAGCTGTGTAGGTTTAATGTATCCGAATTCAAGAAAGATTATGGGATTCCCTAATGTGGCCTATAAAAAGGCAATTAATTGTCAAATTAAGGGATTCGGTCTTTGAGAGGAGGCAGCAATAATAAAAAAAGAAAGTAACAAAAAGATTAAAAAGCATTGAGAATCAAAGAAAAAAGGAGAAAGGGAAAAGCAACAACAAAAAAAGAAAAAAGAGTCATTCACCATAATCAAGGTAGTGTCTAGGCAATTGCCAAACTGCCAAAGCTCTACCAAAGAACTAGGTTGATTCAGGCAAAAGTATACAGCAAGATTGGTTCAAATTCTTTCAATTTGGTGGAGCCAACAAATGAAGGTTTGTTTTCTTGTGTTTAATTTATTCAAATCACAATAGTTACAATATGTCAGCAGGAATTTTCGCCCCCACTCCCATATGGAATGGTTCTTGGGACTTCGACATTGTTAGGCTTAGGACCTTAGAGAAAATGAGCCTAAACCCAGAGAAAATGGAGTCGCCACCCGGAATGCCCGAAAAAAAGAAAGGGGTGGATGGCTCGATTCCTAAGGAATCCCCAATCTCCTATTGGGTTCAGAAAGTTAAATACGCATGGGGAAGGTAAGAATGACCCAGCACCCCCACTGTGCCCGATTTATTAGAACCGGCCTCCTTTTTAGGTCTTAATATTATTAAATTCTTAACTTATTAAAATATTATCCATATTACATGAACATTAAAAGTAATAAGCATTCATCACCTTTATTTAAAATAAAAAATTAAAATAGCTACCCATCCAAGGATGGAAATATGCCTTTATAATATTCAATACTCAACATAAATTACATTGAATTTAATTAAATGAGGTACCTCTTACATTTTTGGAGCTAAAATAAACCAATAAAAGAAATCTAACCATTCATCACAAAAGTAAACCATTCATCATAAATCAAAATAAAATAAGTCATACATCAAAACATATAATAAATCACAAAATCTAGGCTTTAATGTCACATTGAATAGTAGATATGCAAAACTAGGGTTTTATCTTAAATTAGGCATCTACATGTGGGATTAGGGTTTACTTATGATACTAAGGTTTGCTAAAGTAAATTAGGGTTTCAAGGTATGAATTAGCATTTTGAAAATTTAAAACTGGAGTCTTTAAAAGATTAGAGTTTTAAAGTTATAATTTAAGATTTTGGTTTTTCAAAACATGCCAATAGGGTTTTAGGCAATTAAATTAATGGTTTAAATTAAGACCTAGACTACTGAGCATATTTAAAACAATGGTGGCTGGATGTTTGCTTAAATGATCTATTATTGTGTTATTTCAATTCATGTAAATTGCTACTGTGAAATTAAATAACATGTAGATCACTATATGAAATCATGA
This sequence comes from Garcia nutans, assembly GCA_947685225.1. Classification (NCBI taxonomy): domain Eukaryota; kingdom Viridiplantae; phylum Streptophyta; class Magnoliopsida; order Malpighiales; family Euphorbiaceae; genus Garcia; species Garcia nutans. The sequence goes on along the minus strand of CANTUV010000024.1, from coordinate 3,007,738 downwards.
TAAACATATCTACTATGATAAACGAGTGAAACATAGAAAACACATCTTCATTGTTGGCTCCACTAAACCAAGCTTACTGCCTAAATCAACTTTGGGTTTTGGTTGGAGGTTCAGTGCAATCGAGGATGGTCTTTGTTCTTGCCTTTTAGAATGCTCTATATATTAATTGATTGCTCTTAAGTCTTATTGTTTGTTAATTCTTGCTGCCTGTCTTTATTGCTAATGATTGCTCTCTGACAGTTAATTTCTAATCACCAATTTTAGTCTTTTGTCCTTTTAATTACTTAATTGGTAATTTCGGCCTCATTTCATCACTAAATGTAACCTTGTATTTATAAGGCACAAGTAGGGCAACCTTAGCTCGGTAATCCACATCTCACTCCACCTCTTCCTTGCTTATCTGAAGTTTATTTGAATTTTAAACCCAATCAAGACTCGAATTAAAGGCTGACTTAAGATTCATGTCAATTTGGAGTGATCAAATCAACATGAGTGAAGATCATGTCAATTTAGAGTGCCAAATTGATGTGAGCCTTAGCTCATGTCGATTTGGACACTTCAAATCAACATGATCTAGGCTCATGTCTATTTGGGCCCAGTCCAACTCAAACCAAATCAATTTTTATAATTTTCGGACCGAACATGTTTTATAAATTTAGTTTGGGCCTTTATAAATTAGACCAGCTTGATTAGACTAGGTTTAAGTTCTTCTAAATTGTAACAAATTAGGTTCAAGCTTTGTAATTTTAATTCGTGCCAAAATTAAAGGTCTATAGTTTGCCCCCCCTGCTTGAACGATCTATAACTTATTTAGAGAGTGAAAAGCAACATGAATTTGAACTTATCTTAGGTAAGAATGGGTTCTCGACCCAATGTTAATTTGGTTATAGAATCGAGACTGGATTGGATTCTGGACCCGAGACTAGATTGGGTTTTCAACCTGAGGTGGTTGTATTTGTGTTCTTGATTCGAGACTTGATTTTGGGTCCTCAACCCAAGACTTGATTGAGTTCTGGACTCGAGATGTGATTTGATTTACTCGAGATTGTATTTAGGTTCTCGATCTGAGACTAGATTTTGAGTTCTCGACCCAAGGCTGAATTTTAGATTCTCGACCCGAGGCTGTATTTAGGTTCTCGACCTGAGACTAAATTTTGGGTTCTCGACCCAGGATAGGATTGGGTTCTGGACCCGAGATATGATTTGATTTGGATTTTTTATTCCATATATGATTTAGGTTCTCGACTCGAAACTGGATTTGAGTTCTCAACTCGAGGCTGTATTTGGATTCTCAACCAGAGACTGGATTTTGAGTTCTCGCCCAGAGATAGGATTTTGGGTTCTCGACCCAAGACTGGATTAAATTCTGACTCGAAAATAAATTTTGGGTTCTCGATCTGAAATTGGATTTTGGATTCTCGACCTGATACTGGATTTTGGTTCTCGACCTAAGACTGGATTCAATTGACCTTTATCAGTTAAGAGTTCTAGTTTTCTTCTAGCCAATTAATTTTAGCTCTTCTAGCTGATTGATCTTCTATCATGGTTTTCTTCTAGCCACTTGCTCCATTCTTCAATGGACAAACTCTAGTTCTTCTAGCTAGACTAACCTTCTGTCATTTGGGAATTTTGGCTTTCTTCTAGCCAGTTATTCCATTCTTTAATGAATTCTGCCGACCTTCTGTCATTTGAGAATTTTGGCTTTCTTCTAGCCGGTTGTTCCATTTTTCAATAGATTGTGGGTCTTCATCCTTAAAATGGATCATCATCCTTGGACCTCAAATCTTCATCTTTGGACATTGGGTCTTCACTCTTCAAAATGGATCTTCATCCTTGGATATCAGGTCTATATTGGCTTCAGCTCTTTAGCTGGACTAATCTTACATCTTCATTCTTTTGAGAGTTCTAATTTTCTTCTTGTTCTATTCTTTTTATTCTTCCTTTTGCAAAAAATTCAGCTATTTTTTAGCTAGTCCTCATATCCTCTCTTTGCCCCCTGAGTGGAAAAATATTAAAAGTAAGTCTGAAAATATTTTGAACACGTATAAACTCAAAAATTGAAAAGAGGAAGTTTTGCCCCCCTGTGTAGGCTCAAACCAATGATTTTTTCCCATGCAGGATCTGATTGATATTTGTGTATTGTCTGGTTACTTTCACAAGCATGCATCTTTATTTTTATAAAGTCACTGGATCTTTCTCAAGCAATAGGCCTTCCATGCCCTCTGATTCCATATCTGCTTCATATTTCCTTCATAGAGTATTGTTGTTTACCTTGACAAAAAATAGGAACACAAGACAAAAATGCAGTGTGATATGCTTATGTATGCATGATATGCAAGGATGATACTTACAGTGATTCTATCGACTCACAAACTGAGGTGATTAGCTAAAGTGTTCTCATTGGTTCCTCCTAGATGCTCATTTAGATCTTGTATTGGAACAACATAAGTCTTCACATTTATGGCTTTTATTTTCCAAGATGAAATCATGAGTAGTGGGGGCCCCAGCAGGAGAGTCAGAGATACACTCATTTTAAACTATAATTCAGCACGTCAATTGGCAGCTTCTTCATAAACTTTTCAATAATCATTTATTTTTCCCAATGTGTCGTTCGAGGTTCGACGGCACAATGTACTTCCCTTAACTTGAAGGTTTATACAATAAGAAAATAGTTTTTTGTTTTTTGTTTTTTTTCATACTTTGGCTTTGTCAAATCAGTGTCATTGTACCTCAGGACTCGACTTTCTAATTTAACATATCTATAACATGGCAATCCTAGTTACTATACTAAACTCAGAAAGCATTTCCATTTGAGCAAGAACTGTTGCACTTCAGATAGGCACATACATATTACTTGGCCAAAGGTCTCATCGAGTTTAAATATTATTTATTTCATATGCATGCTTATTTAAACTATCTCCATGAATAGACTCTACCTACCAAGAGAGATCAACAAGTCTTTAATGGGCTTGAAATTGGGTCTATAAGGGATACAGGTTAAATGAAAGCCATCTTTGAGCTGGAGGTGATGTGACACAATGGACAAACCTTCACACTACAAACTTCTTGTTAAAACCTTAGACAGTTGGGAGCATGAAAAGATAGAGCTTTGAATATTCTTTCATCTTCTTAGCATTAATCTGGATCTCAATTGGAATAGTCTTTGCCTTTGCAAAAAGTTTGATACCCACATTCTTTTCCTTTTCTTCTTTTTCTTTTTTGTTTTCCTTTTCTTTTTCTTTTCTTTTTTTTAACATTTTGTCCTTTTTCCCTGTAGGACTTTGACTTTCAAGAACAAGATGGCCTTTCTCCTATCTCTCTGATTTTGGTTGAGTCTCTGATTGGGTTGGACCAATTCAAGTCAAACTGTCCTTGTAAACTAAGTGGAAGTCTTTTGATGCTTTAGGTAAAAAAGAACTTGGTTGTCTTTCTAAACCAGCTTTTTGGGTTTTATTTTTCTTTTTCTTTTTTCTTTCTTCTTTTTTTCTTTTTCTTTCTTTCTTTTTCTTTTATTTTTTCTTCTTTTTCTTTCTTTTTTTCTTTTTTTCCACTTCTTTTTTTCTTTTTTTCTTTCTTTTAGCCTAACTCTAAGAAAATTATTTTGTCTGCACCATTATATGCTTCTGACTATGGATGGGGTAAGATAAGTCTACTTCAGTGAGGATGAATCCTTTGTCACCCTAATGTTATAGATTTGATATATTAGGTCCAGTATAGATAAGCTTCAACGGACTTTTCCTCGATCTTCTTTCTCCCTAGTAATTCAGTAATCATCAGACTTGTCATAAGTGTCATAATAGCTTAGGGTAGGTTATCGGGCTTACAAGCCAATAAAGAGAAAGCCAAAATCTCATGAAGGCTCAAAGGGACAACTAAGGATTGATATTTAATAGGCGGATAATAGTCGTTGGCTAGCCAAATAATGTCTAGATCATTTCTTCCTTAAATAAGCAGAGTTCAATTTCGCCTTGAAAGTTTGTCAAAGCATGTTCTAAGACTAACTAGGACCTAGACACTCATAAGTATACAGGAGCCCTCTCTAAGTAAGCATGCACAACTCAATGCTATAGAAAAATGCCTTCACCTAGTAAAGTCATTCAAATCATGATGCATAGATATAATAATTTATGAACATCAACCTAGATTCATCATCGGTTGAGCACCAAAATGAGCAGAGACCATCAAAAGTTTAAATGAAAATAATTTATTCGAACAAACATAATTTGAAAAACATAATTGTTCCAATTAAATATTAAAGAAAGCAAAATAGAAGAGCAACATTCAAGCTAAGGGAAGTTTATTGAGTTGAGCTTCTTCTCTCTTCACATCTTGAATACTCTCATCATGAAAAGAGGATAAGACAAAATCTTCCTCCAATCCTCTTCCTACCATGAAGGTTGCTAGTGGAGGTACTCTTCCAAATTTAGGCAAAGGATTACTCTTAGTATTGGGCTTATCATGCTTAGGCAACTTTTCACTGTCAATTAAATCTTGGATCTCATGCCTTAAATGAGCGCATTTATCTATCTCATGCCATTACATTTGATGAAATTGATAGAAGGCCTTGCCATCGAAGTTTGATGGAAGAGGATCATGTAGCAGTCGAGGAGCCAACGATTGTAAAAATCCCTTCTTTTGTAACTTGTTGAAAATCCAAGATAGAGGTTTTTCCAATTTTGAAAATTGTCTTCTACTTCCTTAACCAGTTGCATTAACATCGACTTCCTTATATATACTTTGAATGCCAGATTGATAATTCCATTTTTGCAGAAAAATGGTTATTCTCGCGTTTTCACTCTTCTATTTGCAAGCTAGCTTGAAGAAGATCTTTGAAATCCCTTATAACAGTGTGAGATAGCCTTTCACAAAGGTTGGGCAGGATGCCTCTGACTATCATCTTGAACTGGTCTGACTTATCAGGCCTCCTTTTGAGAAGCGCAGCCTTAATTCTCCATCTCTTTACATAATCAACAAAACTTTCATTTTGTTTTTGCATGATAGTCTCCACCTCCATTAAGGTAACTTCCAACTCGACTTTGTATAGTAAATTCCAATCTTTTTGGGCACTTTCTTCCAAGGTATTGAATCAATTCTACACAACAGGATCCAATGAGAGCATAAAATACCTTAGAGTTTGAACCTTGGTAGCTCTAGCAGACTGCATGGCAGTGATGGATTGCTTAACATGCAAGTGAGGATCTCCTGCACCATTGTACCTAGCGAAGGAAGGCATCTTGAACTTATAAAGAACCTCTTCATCTTGTTCGAACAGCTTGCTATTTCTGTCATCTCATCAGCTTTCAACTTTTTTTCAATTATCTTCTCTAAATCAGCAATCATCTTCTCCATATTAGATGTTTCGGTCTTTTCCACAGTTGCTCTTTCCACAACTTTTGGCTCTTTCTTCTTATCTTGAGGATCTTGGAAGTATTGAGCCTAGTCATCATCATCATCAAAAAATACTTTGTCATCATCAAAGGCTACTTCACCAACCTTAGCCTTCCCTTTGTCCTTCAACTTTTTAGTGATGGCAGATGCCTCGGCAATGTTCCCCAAAAGCGTAGCCAATTGGCTCTTTATAGTCTCAGCCAGGACCTCCTTCAAATATTCTATCTTGGCATTAAGGGCATCGTCCACCATCTTTTGAATCTGTTTAGGTTCCATTACTCTTGGTGAGAAGTTGATCGAGTTGCTATTGTAGTCTACATCACCGGTGTAGGTTGGGTTGTCGTACACTCTTCAACCGCTGTACTCCAGGTCTGTGAACTAGAAAGGATCAATGACATGCAATGCAATGCGTGTATACATATATGCATGTATGCACAAACAACAAGCAAACATAGATAATTAGGACGTTCCTTATGGCGAGTCTCTTTTCCTAGGTATATGGTCAATAAAATATCAACATGGGACATCTTATTTTCAAAAAATTCCCTCGAATGATTTTAACCAATAGTTATATTTTCAAACTTAGAAGTCATTCCATGATAATTCTCATTAATTAGGCTTTAATCTGTTGAATTTCAACTAAAATAGCTTTTATGCTATATTGGATTAAAACTAAATTAAGAGGTTTATCATAAATAAATTTTCCATTCGAAAAAAATAACTAATGATTCATGTCAAAAACAAGCCCATGATTAATAATTCTTGGTATAAGCTAGGCTCACATTGATTTTTGGTATTTCATAATTGGCCTGAATAATTTGTAAACTCTTTTTAAAAAAATAATTTATATTGTTTTATGAGGTGAAAATAATTTTGTTTCAAAGCCTTTGGGCTTTTAAGTTTGGGCCATAAGGTGGAAGAAAATTTTTGACCTATCTTGAAAGATTTTATGTTGAAAGACCATCTTGAAAATTTTAAAAATTTGAAATTTGGTCTTTTGGAGTTAAAGAAAAAATTATTTTTGAGCTTACAATATAGGTAGGTCATATTAGAAAAAGAACAAACCAAATAAGTCATAGTTTAAACCAAGATAAATTAATCATAGTCAAACAACAAACATTTGGGTAAAAACCTAAGGATAGTAACTAGGCCAATAATATGACCTTTAGTCTTTGGGTTGAAAGATTAGGTTCCCATAGCAAGTATATACCAAAAGGTAAAATTCTATGAGTGGTTATGCCATGCTTGATCTCCATACCTTAAGTGAAAGTATGGTATCTCTTACATAACACAACACGGGTTATATGAGCATCCTAACTCACGTATATAATGCAATCTAAATGATGCAATGGACAATATCATAATAAGAAAGAATAAACTAATATAAAGACCAATGGAATCAACTTCTCTTGTCCCCAGTGGAGTCGCCACTATGAGCGGGGATTTTTGTCCACACTCATATGTGAAATGGTTCTTGCGCCTTCGGCATAGTTAGGCTCAGGGTCTTAAAGAACATGAGCCTAAACTTGGAGAAAATGGAATTGCCATTTGAATGGGCTGGGAGAAAGAAAGAGGTGGATGACTCGATTCCTAAGGAATCCCCAACCCCCTATTGAGTTCGAAAAGTTAGGTACACATGGGAAAGGTGAGAATGATCCAACACCACCACAGCGCCCCGGTTCATTAGAACCGGCCTCCTTTTCAGGTCTTAATATTATTAAATTCTTAACCTATTAAAATATTATTCATATTACATGAACATACACCACCTTTATTTAAAATAAACAATCAAAATAGGCACCCATCTAAGGATGGAAACATGCTTTTACAATATCCAATACTCAACAAAAATTACATTGAATTTAATTAATGAGGTACCCTCAAAGTTGAAACATACCTCTTATATTTTTGGAGCTAAAATAAACCAACAAAAGAAATCCAACTCTTCATCACAAAAATAAACTATTCATCATAAATTAAAATAAAAGAAGTCATACATCAAAATATATAATAAATCACAAAATCTAGGCTTTAATGTCACGTTGAATAGTAGATATGCAAAACTAGGATTTTATAAACTAGGATTTTATCTTAAATTAGGCATTTACATATGGGATTAGGGTTTACTTATGATACTAGGGTTTGCTAAAGTAAATTAGGGTTTCAAGGTTTGAATTAGGGTTTTGAATTTTTAAAACTGGGGTCTTCAAAAGATTAAAGTTTTAAAGCTATAATTTAAGATTTTGGTTTTTCAAAACATGCCAATAGGGTTTTAGGCAATTAAATTAATGGTTTAAATTAAGACCTAGACTACTGGCATATTTAAAACAATAGTGGCTGGATGTTTATTTAAATGAGCAACTGCTGTGTTATTTCAATTCATGTAAATTGCTACTGTGAAATTAAATAAAATGCAGATCACTGTATAAAATCATGATAAACATATCTACTATGATAAACAAGTGAAACATAGAAAATACACCTTCGTTGTTGGCTCCACCAAATTGAAAGAGACGAACCAAGCTTACTTCCTGAATCAACTTCATGTTTTGGCTTCATTGTTGGCTCCACCAAATTGAAAGAGACAAACCAAGCTTACTGCTTGAATCAACATTAGGTTTTGGCTGGACATTCAATGAAATCGAGGATGGTCTTTGTTCTTCCCTCTTAGATTGCTCTTTATATTAATTGACTGCTCTTAGGTTTTGCTATTTGTTAATTCTTGTTGTCTATCATTATTGCTAATGATTGCTCTCTGCCAGTTAATTGCTAATCACTGCTTTCAATCTTTTGTCCTCTTAATTACTTAATTTGTGATTTCGGCTTCCCTTCATCAATGAATGTAACCTTATATTTATAAGGCATAATCAGGACAACCTTAGCTTGATAATCTGCATCTCACTCTAACTCTCCCTTGGTTACCTAAAGTTTATTTTAAATTTAAACCCAACCAAGACTCAGATTAAAGGCTGACTTAAGATTCATGTTGATTTGGAGAGTCCAACTCAAACCGGATCCATTTTTATAATTTTCAGACCTAACATGTTTTATAAATTTAGTATGGGCCTTTATAAATTGGACCTGCTTGATTAGACTAGGTTTAAGTCCTTCTAAATTTGTAATGGATCAGGTTCAAGCTTCTTAATTTTAATCATGCCAAAATTAAGGGCCTACACATTATTATAATCACATTTAATAGTTTGCAAAACATTCAAACAATCCAGTAGCAATGTTCATATTTTCAAAATATTTTTGCTCATTACAGTAACCAAATTTAAACCTTGTTCCTTAACTCACAAAACTCTAATTTACTTAAACCCTAAATCTATTTTATAAAATCCTAAAACCCTAAATTCCATTTTTCTAAAAACCAAAAACCCTAGCTTTGTTTTCTAAACTTTAATTATGTAAAAACCTTAAAACTAATCCCCAAACCTTAATATCCCAACATCCAGTAGCCCAATTTGTAAAACACTATTTTCTAGATTAAAAAGCCCTAATCCATATAAACCCTAGCCCCAAAGTCAAAATCCTGAATCTTTAATCCTCAATTCCCAGAGAACCAATTCTAAAACCTTAATTCAACCTAAACTAAATTTCCTAAACCCTAATTCTAGAAACTTAAAAGTTTAATTTGTAAAACCACAACCAAACTTCCAAAACTAAATTTTCTAAATTTCATCCTGTAGCTATAACCCTAATTCCTTAAATTTCATCCAAAACTTCAAAACCTTAAATGCTAAAACTTTAATCCCGAACCTTAATTTCCTTAAACCTTGATTACTAAAATCCTAATCTAGTAACCTTGCTTCATAAAACCTAATTTCCCAAATGCAAACCTCAAAACCCTAATTTTATACATTTAATAATTTATCTTAGTTTAACCCTAATTTTAGTTATTTAATTTATTATATGCTTATGATGAGTGATTTATACATGTTCTATTTTTGGTGATTTACTTTTAATTATTATGAATGTTGTGAATGGTATAATTTTTTTTGTTCATTATTTTAATTTTGATTATTTTAGCTTCTATAATATAAGAGGCATGTTTTCACTTTGTGGGTACCTCATTAGTTAAAGTTCCAATATAATTTAATTTATTTTGAATTTTATATTAATGTAAAGGACATATTTCCTCTAAATGGTGGGTGTCCTATTTTATTTAGTTTTAGATATTTGATATTGTAAAAGGCATGTTTCCATTTATAGATGGGCGTTTGTTTTGTTTGTTTCATTTTGATAAAGTGGTGGATGTTTATTTCTTTTAATTTATGTGTAATATGGATGATGCTATAATACTTGAGAATTTAATAATATTTAGACCTAAAAAGGAGGCTGGTTTCAACGAACCGAGCATTGTAGGGGTGTTGGGTCATTCTCACATTCCCCACTTGTACCCAACTTTCTAAATCCAATAGGAGTTTGAAAATTTCTTAGGAATCGAGTCATCTATCCCTTTCTTTTGCTTAGCCCATCCAGATGATGACTCTATTTTCTCCAAGTTTAGGCTCGTATTCTTTAAGGCTCTGAGCCTAACAGTGCCAAAATCACAAGAACCATTCCACATGGGAGTGGGGGTGAAAATCCCCGCTCACAGTGGCAACTCCACTGGGGATAAGAGAAGTTGATTTTGTTGGTCTTTATATTATTTTATTCTTTCTTATTATGTTATTGTCTATTGCATTATTTAGATTGCATTGTGTGTGTGAGTTAGGATGCCCGTGCAACCCGTATTGTGTTATGTAAGGGACACCATACTTTCACTCAAGGTATGAAGATTAAGCATGGCATAACCACTCATAGCCTCATACCTTTTGGTATATACTTACTATGGGAGCCTAAACTTATTAACACAAAGACTAAAGCTCATGTAATTGGCCTAGCTACTTTCCTTATATTTTTACCGAAATGCTTGTTATTTGACTATGATTGATATATATTGGTATGAACTATGGCTTATTTGGTTTGTTCTTTTTTCTAATACAACCTAATTATGTTGTAAGCTCAAAATAGATTTATTCCTTTAAACCTAAAAGAACAAAATTATTTTCAAAACGTTTCAAGATGGTCTTTGGACTTAAAACCTTTTAAAGATGGATAAAAAAATTCCTTTTCATCTCGTGGCCCAAATACAAAACATTCATTTTTTACAATGGGCTCTTAAATATTTTTAAAAGATTATCTCAAGACTATTTTTTCATAAAAACTTTTATCATAACCTTTTTTTTTAAATGGGTTTACAACTATTTAAGTCAATTATGGAATATTAAAGATCAATTGTGGGCCTAATTTGTACTAAGAATTATTAATCATGGACTTATTTGTGGCATGAACCATTAGTTGCTTTTCCAAATGGGAAATCTATTTATGATAAACTTTTTAATTTAGTTTTAATCCAATATAGCATAAAAGTTATTTTAGTTTATTCAATGGATTAAGACTTAATTAATAAAAATTATTATGGACTGACTTCTAATTTTAAAAATACAACTATTGGTTAAAATGTTCGAGTGAATTTTTCAAAAATAAGATATCCCATGTTAGTATTTTATTGACCATATACCTAGAAAAAGAGACTCGTCATTCTTCTGTGGAAGTTACAAGGTTGGAAGGAATGTCCTAATTATCTTTATTTGTTTGTTACTTTTGTATACATGCATACATGTATACAAGCATTGCATTACATGCATTGATCTTTTCTGGCCCACAGACTTGGAGTACAGTAGTACAAGAATATACGATAACCCAACCTATTCCAGTGATATAGAATCTAGTAGCAACTCAGTTAGCTTCTCACTGAAAGCAATAGAGACAGAACATGTTCAAAGGATGATGGATGACGCCCTCAATGCCAAGATGGAAGAACTGAATGAGGCCCTGGCTGAGACTATAAAAAGCCAACTGGCTGCACTATTAGACAATCCTACGTAAGCATTTGCTAGTACTAAGAAGCAGAAGGACAAAGGAAAGGCTAAGGTTAGTGAGATAGCATTTGATGATGACAAGGTAGTTACTGATGATGATGATGACTGGGCTTAATATTTTCAAGATCCTCAAGATAAGAAGAAAGAGCTGAAGATTGTGAAAAGATCAATTCTGGAACAGATTAAAACTTCAAATGTGGAGAAGATTATTGCTGATCTAGAAAAGAAGATAGAAAAGAAGCTGAAAACTGAAGAAATGTCAATGGTAGACAAGTTGTTTGAACAAGATGAAGAGGTCCCGTATAAGTTCAAGATGCCCTCCTTTGCCAAGTTCGATGAAACTAGGAATCCTCGTCTCCATATGAAGTAATACATCATTGGTATGCAGTCTGCCCGAGCTACTAAGGCTCAAACTCTAAGGTACTTTATGCTTTCATTGGACCCTGTTGTTCAGAATTGGCTCAACACCTTAGAGGATGGTACTCAGAAGAACTAGGATTCATTATACAAAGCCTTCATCCAATAGTATGGGTATAATGCTGAGTTGGAGGTTACTTTGATGGAAGTTGAATCAATTAGGCAAAAACAAATTGAGAACTTCATTGATTATGTGAAGAGATGGAGAAACAAAGCTGCATTGCTCATTGTGAGAGGGGTGCTACCTAATCTTCGTGAAAGGATGTCTCATAACCTAATTAGAGATTTTAAGGATCTCCTTCAAGCCGGCTTGCAAATAGAAGAATGGGAAAGAGAGAAGAATTGTTTTCCTACAAGAAGAAATGAGAAAGGGAACTACCAGTCCGGCAATCAAAGCACACAAAAGGCAGTCGATGTTAATGCAACTGGTCAAGGAGGAATGAGGTAATTTTCAGAGTTGGGAAAGCCATTGTCTTAGGTTCTCAATAAGCTACAAAAGAAGAGATTGTTACAACCTTTGACTCCTCAACCTTTGCCAAATCCTCTACCACCTAACTTTGATTCTAAAGCTTTCTATCAGTTCCACCAAATGCAAGGGCACGACACGGACAAATATTTAAGGTTGAGGCTTGAGATCCAAAATTTGATTGATAGTGAAAAGTTGCACGAACCCAACATGCCTAGGACAAAGGACAATTTGTTACTAAGATTCAACAGAGTACCAAGCTAGAAACTTTCATGATTGGAGGAGGTTTAAATGAAAAGTTTGTACTATCTTCTTTCCAAGACATAGATGGAGAGGCAACTAAAGAAGAAGTGGTGCTAAGTAAGATGGAGCAAGTTGTGGTTGAAAAGAAAGTGGCCATCTGTGTTATAAATGAGTTTTAGGATTCAACGGATTGTGATGATGATTTCGAATTGAAGGAGGAGGAATGGAACAGGTCCAAGCATGAAGAGGATGAGGTATTGAACACCCACTCTGGTAAGCCTTATGCAAAGCCACCACCAAAGGAAGTAGAAGCCAACAAGGGAAAGGATGCTAAAAAAGAAGTGAATGAAGATAAAGATGACACAGTTCTTAAGCAATTGAAAAGGACTCAAGCAAGTGTCAACATTTGGGATCTATTGGCCATGTCCAAGAAACATTGTGAAACTATGGCCAAGGCTTTGGCAAGCATGCCAATTTGTACTTATGTAATACCAAATGAGTTGGTAATTTCATGAAAATTGAAGAAGTCATGAAGTACAAAGATGTCCATAAGAAGAACAAAGTTGATGTGGGGATGGTGTCATTTTCAGATGCTGATTTACCAGAAGAGGGAAGAGATCACATCCACCCACTTTTCATCAAGGTAGAGGTCAAAGGGAAAAAGAATCCATGTGAAATAGTTGATGATGGATCCACCATAAATGTCTGTCCACTTAAGATCTTGCCAAAGCTAGCTATGTCAACAAGAGATTTGAGCCTCATCAAGGTGACCATTAGGGCTTGTAATAATACTAAGAGGCATGTCGAGGGAACTTTTAAAGCTATTGTGAAGGCTAGTCCAATTGAATCCATGGTGGAGTTTGTAGTCCTGGATATACCTGTCACCTTTGCATTGCTTTTGGAATGACCCTAGTTTCATACTCTTGGTGGAGTTCCTTCTACACTCCATCAGAAGATCAAGTTCCCAAATGGAGATGAAATAGTGGTTATCGAGGCTGAGAATAATGTAGTAAATGCTTTGATGATTGAGAGGCCCCTCAATGATTTTTAAGTAGATGTTATATCTGATAATGAGATAATGGGTTCTAGAATTCTAGCTATGATGAAGAAAATGAACTATCTACCTAGTACTGGCCTTGTGAAGGGGCAGGCAGGTGTAACTGAGCTATTAGATTTCAAGACTTAAACTTCCAAGAAAGGGTTGGGATATGATGAAACAAATAGGGGTGATCTGCTGAAAAAGAATGAGAAGATGAGTTTTCCTCCACTTGAAGAAATATTTGTTAAAGCACCAGAATTGGGACCACTCTAAGGAAAGCCAGAACCAATCAGGTTTATGGGAAAGATGATCCCTGGGTTTGAGATCTTTGCTGATGTTCCTAAATTGGTAAAACATGAAGAGAAAAAGCTTGACCTACCAGTTGATAAAGAGCCTAGCTCGGAAGAGAAGGAGGAAGCTGCCCTGAAGATCCAGAAGACTCCAGAGGAAATTGCTGCCCTCATCAAAGAACGGTTTGAGGACCTTTTAGTTTATAATGATGAGAAGATTGATGTTGATTCTAATTTTGATTTTAATTTATCTGCTATGTATGAGGATGATATTTTCTTTTTCCAAAATAAATACAATAAAGTCTAATTTTGCTTACTTGTGTGATGTTTTTTTCTTAATGGTTGCAAACATTCAAATAGTGATTATTTGAGAATTTTTAATATAACTCTGTTGATATACAATCATTGAATTTAGAAACAACCGATAATCCTAAAAATATTAGCATAGCATCCGACCTTACTCCTGATGAAAGAGAGAGATTAGAAAAGATATTTAAAAAATATGAAGAAGTCTTTGCTTGGTCTTATAAGGATATGCCTGGAATTGATCTAGATATAGGCGAGCACATGATTCCCATTTACACTCACATGAAACCTGTTAAACAAAAGCTTAGACAGTTAAGACCGGAATAGGCAGAATTGATCAAAGAAGAAGTCACTAAATAGATACAAGCAATGTTCTTTGAAGCGATAAATTATCCAGATTGGCTAGCCAACATAGTTTTTGTACCAAAGAAAGATGGAAGAATTAGGATTTGTATGGACTATAAAGACTTGAATAAGGCTTCCCCTAAGGATGACTTTCCTTTACCCCATATAGATGTCTTTATTAATAGTGCGGCCTCTAGCGTGCTACACTCATTTATAGATAGATTTTTCGGATATAACCAAGTGTTAATGGCCCAAGAAGATAAAGCTAAGACTACCTTCATTACTACATGGGGTATATTTAGTTATAGGGTGATGATGTTTGGGCCCAAGAATGCTGGAGCGACCTACTAGAGGATGGCCACCACCTTGCTTCATGACATGATGCATAAGGAAGTTGAGGCCTATGTTGATGATATAATGGTGAAGTCAGATACAAGAGAACAATATTTCCAAAACCTAGGGATATTCTTCTAGAGAGCAGTGAAGTATAATCTAAGGTTGAGTCCAAAAAAAGTGTGTATTTGGAGTTACTTTAGGCAAAATGTTGGGGCACATGATCGGCCCGAATGACATTGAGATTGACCCTGACAAGGTTAAGGCAATCAGGGATATGCTAGCCCCTAAGATGGAGAAGGAAGTTTAAGGGTTCATTAGATGATTGTAGTACATTAATAGGTTCATAGCAACGCTTACCACAATCTGTGAACCTATCTTTAAGTTGCTTAAAAAGAACCAGTCAGTCAAGTGAAATGAAAAGTGTCAAAAGGCCTTTAAGTGTATAAAAGAGTATTTGCTAAATCTACCTATTTTGAAACCACCTAAACCTGATAAACCTTTGTTACTATACCTAACAGTAGAAGAAGAGTTAATAGGAGCAATGCTAGCCCAAGCATATGAATCGGGGGTTGAGCACGCAATCTATTATTTGAGTAGAAAGCTCTTACCTTATGAGATTAAGTATAGTATAATTTAAAAGACATGTATAGTTGTGGTTTGGTCTTCTAAGAAATTGCGGCATTACTTTCAATCATATAGTGTGCAAGTGATTTCTAGGTTGGATTCGGTGAAGTATTTAAGGGAGACACCCTCGTTGATTGGGAAATATGGTTGATGGTTGATAATTTTAGAAGAATTTGAGATTGAATATGTAACTAGGAAAACCATCAAAAGTAGAGCAATAGCAGAATTCCTAGCTTAGCAACTATTGCCAGACAGTGAGGAAATAGTTATGGAATTTCTTGATGAACATTTAAGGCCATATAAGTACAAGGATGGAAGGTGTATTTTGATGGAGCAGTAAATACAAAGGGAGTAGGTTTAGGGATAATACTATAATCACCTGAAGGGGAGCTCATTCCTTTAGTTAAGAAGTTGAAGTTCAGGGCAACCAATAATATGGTGGAGTATGAAGCATGTATCTTTAGCTTGAAATTATGAAGGTGGATAAGGTGCAAGTCTTTGGTGATTCATTGTTAGTGGTATCCCAAGTGAATAAAGAGTGGGAGTTAAAAGAAGAGAAGTTAAAACCATACTATGATTATTTAACCATAATGAAGAAGAATTTTAAGGAGTGCAAATTTATACACTTACCAAGAGAAGAAAACCAGATGGCTGATGCCCTAGCTACATTGGCTTCAGTGTGGGAAAATCCTGTCAACTTATTTTTTAAGCCTCTGGTTTTGACCAGTTCATCAACTCCTTACTTTGAATATGAAACAATCATGGAAACTTATATAGACCATGTTGTGTGGTATGACACCATAAGATGGCTCTTAGAGAATAAGGAATACCCGTAGGCCTTTAATTTTTTATCCAGTCCAGTCCGATATTTTTAAAACAGTCCAAAATAATTTTTATGGTATTTTAATTAAATAATATTTATTTTAATATTTATTACTTATAATATTTATTTTTAATAAAAATAAAAAAGTAAAAAGTAAAAATCGGCGACCAAAAATTTTCATCACCGAAGATGAATTGGCTTGGGCCAATTCTCCGCAGGAAAAACCTACAGTGAATTGGCTGGCCCGTGCCCCAGCTCGCACGCAATTTTTGCAAATTCTCGTAGCTGGCCCACCTGTAGCCCGCAGTAATTTTCTCCAGCGTAATTTTTGCCAACGCGATTTTTTTCAGTGCAGTTTTTTCCTAAACCCATTTCTATTTGCTTTTTATTTCTTTTCCTAAATGGATTTTATTTCCTTAGAAAATTAGAATTAGGTTTTGATTTTTTTCCTATAAATACCACATTAAAGCGCACAGAAATAGACTTTTTGATCTTTTAAAAAAGAGAGGAAATTCTTGAGCTGAAATTTTTAACCGGACTTGGGACTGTTGAATTCTTTCGGCCAAAAGAAAACCTTGAAGAAGCAAGAGGTAGTGAGGAAGCAACACCAATCCATCAAAGGCAGCCTACACTGTCTTTATCATTGTTCAACCATAATTCAAAGATTGTGGTGGAACCAACAACAGAGGTTTGAATCTTTATTTATTTGCTTATATTCACAGTAACTTCATTATACAATTTGATAAATTGTTCAAACATGCATATTTTTGTTACTGGATCAATAGTTATGCTTATTATGCAAACTTTGTTTAAAAATCCTAGAAAGAGTTTTTCCAAAATTCTAATGCCTTAATGCCCATAACATATATTTTTGAAATCACAAACCCTAATTACACTTTTCTAAAAGCTATAATAATCTGTTTGTATAAAAACCCTAATCAAATCAATATTCCAAAATCTTTACAGTAGCCTCCTCTTTCAAAATTGAATATGATAGTGAGTTTTCTTAGAAACCCTAATTCTAATTTAAATTAAACCCTAACTTATTTAGTTAAAACCTTAATCAATTATTATTTATTATCATCACAGTAGCCTATTCCATTAAATCACTATAGTATTAGATTATACAAATAATGTTTTAAATGTCCAGTAGTTATATTACATATAAGTATTTATCAAAAATCCATGTTAAAATAATCTTAGAATTTTATAATAATCATGTTTTGACAAAAACTCTAAATCCTTTTTCCCGAACCCTAATTCTTTAAAACACTAATTCTAAATGCCAAAACCTTAATTATTCAAAACTAAAATTTAGAAATCATAAAAACAACATCTAGTACCCCCAGTAACCTAAAGTCATAAATAAATTGAAAACTCAAAAACTTTAAATCCCAGAACCCTAATTTCTTAAATCCTAAATCTTAAACCTTAACTTTATTTATTTAATGGATTGAATTCTAATTTTATTTATTTATTTGATTATGTGATTTGTTATATGTTAATGATGAATGGTTTATTTTATTTTATTTTATGAATGGTTTGCTTTTATTTATAATTAGATAATTGAATATTCCTTTATTTGCCTTATTTCTAAACTTGTAAGAGGTATGTTTCCACTTTGAGGGTACCTCATTAGTTAAATATCATGTAATTTAAATTATTTTAAAGTTTTTGGACAAATGTAAAGGACATGTTTTCACCTTTCGGTGGGTGTCCTATTTAGTTTTATATATGGACGATGTAAGGACATGTTTTCATCCTTGGATGAGTGTCCATTTATTTGCTTTGTTTGGACATTGCTTTGATTTTAATATAATGATGCTTTATTTTAATTATTGCATGTAATATGGATAATATTATTATATTTAAGAATTTTATAATATTAAAATCTGCAAAGGAGGCCGGTTCCAATGAACTGAGCATTGTGGGGGTGCTTGGCCATTTCTCACCTTCCCCATACGTACCCAACTTTTTGAACCCATTAGGGTCCTTAGAAATCGATTCATCCGCCCCTTTCTTTTTTTCGACCCATCTGGATGGCGACTCCATTTTCTCCAGGCTTAGGCCCGTGTTCTCTAAGGCCCCGAGCCTAAACAGTGCCGAAGTCGCAAGAACCATTCCACCAGGAGTAGAGGCAAAAATCTCCGCTCACAGTGGCGACTCCACTGGGGACAAGAGAAGTTGATTTTGTTGGACTTTATATTATTCTATTCTTTCTTATCATGATATTATCCATTGCATCATATTAGATTTGCATCGTATGCGTGAGTTACGACGCCCGTGTTACCCGTGTTGTGTTATGTAAGAGATACCATACTTTCACTCAAGGTATGGAGATCGAGCATGGCATAACCACTTATAGCTTTGTACCTTTTGGTATATACTTGCTATGGGAACCTAAGCCTTTCAACCAAAAGACTAAAGCTCATGTAATTGGCCTAGTTACTTTTCTCGTGACCCAAATACAATGTCCAAATTCCATTTTTTTCTAAAATCTTTTTACAATGGGCTTAGAAACAAAATTATTTTTATAATCTTTTGAAAGAGCTTACAAATATTTAGATCAATTATGAAATACTAAAAATCAATTGTGAGCCTAGTTTATACTAAGAATAATTAATCATGGGATTATTTTTGGCATGAATCATTAGTTACTTTTTCACTTGAGAAATCTATTTGTAATAAACCTCTTAATTTATTTTTAATCCAATATAGCATAAAAGCTATTTTAGTTAAGATTCAATGGATTAAAACCTAAGTATTGGTTGAAACGTCCGAGGGAACTTTTCAAAAATAAAATACCCCATGTTGGTATTTTGTTAACCATATTACCTAAGAAAACAGACTCGCCATTCGTGTGTGGAAGTTATAAGGTTGGAAGGAATGTCTTATTTATCCTTGTTTGTTTATTGTGTATACATGCATACATGCATCACATGACATATCATTAATCCTTTCTGGCTTACAAACTTGGAGTACGGCAATCCAAGGGCATACAACGATACCACCTACAACATTAATTTTTTATTCAAGTGCTTCATTGGGAGGATTGATGCAAACCAGCTAAGGGATATAATCGATGAAGTTGTCAAAGCTAGGATGGAAGAGCTACAAGATTAATTGGTTGAAATTATGAAGATCCAGTTGATTGAAATTTTGGAGCTCATCAACAACACTAAGGCAGCATCCATGGAGAACATGTTCACTATTAGAGATCAAATGAAAAATGAGGGATCAATCCCTATTATACAAGACCAACTGAACCATATGCTGCCTAAGTGGAGCAATAAGGGCAGCTATCAAATAAGAATCTTGTTAGCCATTGAAGGTTGATAAATGTCTATTTAGACAGTGATTGTCATGACGGGATAATTAATGCTCAGAAGTAAACCAATGATTTTTAAGGTTAAAGTTAAGAAAGTAATTTCAAAGAGGTGAATGAACAAAATATATTGAATATAGAGATTGGACGAAGTATAAGGGTACTATTAAATGATCTGATTCTTGTATAAAGATATTAATAAGAAATGTAATGAGTTCTTTTGAATGTTTGATTAAGGAAGTAATGAAATATATAAACATATAGAATGATGAGTTATGGAAGTTAAGATAGTATTTTGTTAAGAATGAATTGTTACGGTACTGATAATTTCGAGGACGAAATTATTTAAGGGGGAGAGAATTGTAATATCCCAATGTGTGCCCTAGAAGTTTGGATACAATTGTTGTTTGTTTGAATTATGTGTATATGTTATGTTGATAAGAAAAGAAATTGAAAAGAGAATGTTTATGTATTGTTAAAAAGGAAAGTAATGTGTAGAGAGAAAGTGTATATGTTGGGTATATTGTTATATATATAACATATACATTAGTCAAAAGGGATGGTCAATGGAAGAGGATATTTATGTGTGATATGTGAAATTACTTTAATGGGCATATAAGTGACAAAGGTTAAGTTAAATGGATGAGGGCATTTAAGTAATTGATTATGTATTGCTTGATGGGAGTAGTTCTTGAAGGAGAAAGCTATAATGATCATCCAAAAAGGTATGTGCAATGCAATTTATTATGATAAATGTTTTAATAATGATTGAAATGAAATAGAGGGACATGTTGTTTAGATGACGATGAATTTAAGATACATGTGCAATGAAATTGATTATGTCTGCTTGAATGATGAAGTGTATAATATGAATTGAGATAAAATGTGATGTGAAGCCATTGTGTTTGGCTATGATGATATATGTATTATGTGAAGCCATTGTGATTGGCTATGATAACTCAAATGTGATGTGAAGCCATTGTGATTGGCTATGATGATTCAATTGAAAGACATAAGGCATGTTTGCCTAATTGATGATGAGAATTGAGAATGAAATTGATAAATGAATTGTGTAGCTAATGTGTTATTCCATTTTCAGAGTTTGTTGTTGGTGGCATGCCTAATAATAGTAACAATCTCTTGACGTTAGGTTGGCTAAGGCCTTGAAGCCTAATTGAGATGTTACAACCCTTGAAGCTAGGTTGGATTGGTTCTTGAAGCCAAGTTGGGTTGATACTTAGCATGCTTTGTTCCCCTTGAAGCTTGGTTGAACCTAAATCCTTGAAGCCTAGTTGGGATAATGATAATGATAATGTGATAATAAAACCAAAGCATTAACTCTGAAAGTCGAATGGCATATTAGTGTCTTTTGGGCCCGAGTCTGTCTTTGTTGTCAATATGATATACAAATGTTGAAACAAGTGAGATCTATGGTTGACTTTGTTGGAAATGTGATTCATGATTGGTGAATTGTGAGTAATACAATGTTATGAAGTATGTTGTGTAATGTGTGTATTGATATATTGATTGTGAGTGTTAGTGATGGATTATGATTGATGAATTGTGAATAAAACAATGTTATGAAGTATGATGTGTAATGTGTATATTGATATATTGATTGTGAGTATTAATGATGGATTGTGGTTGGTGATAATGATATGTATATTATAAATGGAATTAGTCGAGATATATGAAAGGTACAATTCAAAAGGAAAAACATGATAAGATATTAATGGTATATGAAAGTGATATTTCATTATATGTTAGAATTTCTATAATGTATGTTTATATTTTATATTTGTACTACTAAGCTTTTGGGCTTAGCGCGGATGTGTAATCGCGCAGGTGACTAGGTGGAAGATATGAAGTCTTTCGTTATGCCACGAGAAGAGTAAGAGTCTGTCGAGACCAACTAGAGGGTGATGCATACATGTATAATTTTTAATTATGATGTATTTCTGACAAGAGTATATTTATATGTATAAATGAAGTTTGGATAAATATAAGATTATGATATATATGTAAGATTATTAAAAGTATAATAATTTTGTAATTGTTCTTTAAATTATATATTGTGGTTTGAACTCTGTTAAAGGTTTTAAAAATGTTTCGAAAAGTGACATCCTTATACTTTATATACTTACTGTATGTATATTAGGTGTATGTGTAGTACTTATATGGAGTATTGGGGTGTTACAGTTCCAACAAGCAGTTTGTAGTGTGAAGGTTTGTCCTTTGTGTCACATCAGCTCCAATCTCAAAATGGCTTTCATTTAACCAGTGTCCCTTATAGACCCCATTTCAAGTCTATCAAAGACCTGTTGATCTCTTTTGGTAGGTAGAGTCTATTAGTGGAGATAGTTTGAATAAGCATGCATATGAGATAGACAATATTTAAACTCAATGAGACCTTTGGCCAAGTAATGTGTATGTGCCTATCTGAAGTGCAACAATTCTTGCTTAAATAAAAATGATTCCCGAGTTTAGTATAGTAACTAGGATTGTCATGTTATAGATATGTTAATTTGGAAAAATCAAGTCCTGAGGTACATTGATTTGGCAAAGCCAACATTTGATTTCAAAATCAAAATTTAAAAATAAAAAATGTTTTTATCATACAAAGCCTTCAAGTTAAGAGAAGTTTCTTGAACAGTTAAATCTCGAAGGATACATTGGGCGATTGGCAAGGTCATGAAGAAGCTACCAACTGACATGCCAAAACATAGTTTGAATTGGATGTGTCCCTGAATCTGCTGCTTGGGTCTCACCACTCATATCCTCGACATCTTGAAAATAAAAGCCATAAATGTAGAGCCTTCTATCATTCCAATGAAAGATCTAAACATGCATCTGGAAGGAGTCAATGAGAATACTTCAATTGATCATCTTGGTCTGTGAGTCGATAGAACCATTGTAAGTGTTATTCATGCATATCATGCATACATGAGCTTATCGCATAGCACTTTTTTTTGTATTGTATTGTCTATTCTTTGTCAAAGTGAACAACAAACATCCTCTGAAGTAAAGAATCAAAAGAAGATATTGAATCAGAGGGCATGGAAGACCCATTGCTTGAGGAAGTTCTAGTCATTTTGCAAAAGAAAGAAGAAATGCATGTTTATGAAAGGAACCAGACAAAATACAAACATCAATCAGAGCCTGCAGAAGAAAATTATTGGTTTGAGCCTACATAGGGGGTAAAGTTTCTCCATTTAATTTTGAGTTTATGCGTATACAAAATATTTTCAAACTCACTTTCAAATATTTTGGTCCAGAATCCAAATCCAGTTTAGGATCGAGTATCCAAATCCAGTTTATCCAAATCCAGTTTAGGATCGAGCATCCAAATTTAGTTTCATGTTGAGCACCTAAAAAATAGCTCAGGTCCAGAACCAAATTACTATTAAGTCCAGAACTTAGCCTGGGCCTAGAACCCAAATTACTTTTAAGTCCAAAACTTAGCTCTAGACCATAACCCAAATTACTCTTAAAGTCCAGAACTTAGCTCAGGTCCAGAACCTAAATTACTCTTAAGTCCAGAACTTAGCTCGGGCCCAGAACTCAAATTACTCTTAAGTCCAGAACTTAGCTCGGGTCCAGAAGCCAAATTATTCTTAAGTCCAGAACTTAGCTCGAGTCCAGAACCCAAATTATTCTTAAGTCCAGAACTTAACTCGGGTCCAGAATCCAAATTACTCTTAAGTCTAGAACTTAGATCAGGTCTAGAATCTAAACTATTCGTAAGTCCAGAACTTAGCTCAGGTCCAGAACCCAAACTACTCTTAAGTCTAAAACTTAGCTCGGGTCAAGAACCCAAATTAATCTTAAGTCTAGAACTTAGCTTGGGTCCAGAACCCAAATTACTCTTAAGATCAGAATTTAGCTCGGGTCTAGAATCCAAATTATTTTTTAGTCCAGAGCTCAAACCAACCTTGGATATGGAGTCCAATATGACTCTAAATCAAGTCAAAAATTATATTGCTTTTCACTCTCTTTTTTCGTAGTCTCAGATTGCTCAAGCATGGAGCAAACTGTGGACCCTTAATTTTTAACCCAGTCTAATTTGATATTTTTTAAATAGTCCAAAATAATTTTTATGGTATTTTAATTAAATAATATTTATTTTAATATTCATTACTTATAATATTTATTTTTAATAAAAATAAAAAATAAAAATCGACGACGGAAGAATCGGCGACAAAAAATTTTCGTCGTCGAAGATGAATTGGCTTGGGCCAAATTGCCGTAGGAAGGCTGGCCCGAGCCCCAACTCGCATGCAATTCTCGCAGATTCTCGTAGCTGGCTCTCCCGTAGCCTGTAGCAATTTTCGCCAGTGCAATTTTTGTCAGTGCAATTTTTTCCAGCGCAGTTTTTTTCAAAACCTAATTCTATTTGGTTTTTATTTCTTTTCCTAAATGGTTTTTATTTCTTTAGACAATTAGAATTAGGTTTTGATTTTTTCCTATAAATACCACATTAAAACACACAGAAATGGACTTTTTGATCTTTTAAAAAAGAGAGGAAATTCATGAGTTGAAATTTTTAACCGGACTTGGGACTCTTGAATTCTTTCGGCCAAAAGAAAACCTTGAAGAAGCAAGAGGTACTGAGGAAGCAACACCAATCAATCAACGGCAGCCTACACTGTTTTTAATTATTGTTCAACCAGAATTCAAAGATTGTGGTGGAACCAAAAATGGAGGTTTGAATCTTTATTCTTTTGCTTATATTCACAGTAACTTCATTATACAATTTGAAAAATTGTTCAAACATGCATATTTTTGTTACTTGATCAATGGTTATGCTTAATATGCAAACTTTATTTAAAAACCCTAGAAAGAGTTTTTCCAAAACCCTAATGCCTTAATGCCCGTAACACATATTTTTGGAATCACAAACCCTAATTACACTTTTCTAAAAGCAATAATAATATGTTTTCTTAAAAACCCTAATCAAATCAATTTTCCAAAATCTTTACAGTAGCCTCCTCTTTCAAAATTGAGTATGATAGTGAGTTTTCTTAGAAACCCTATTTCTAATTTAAATTAAACCCTAACTTATTTAGTTAAAACCTTAATCAATTATTATTTATTATCATCACAGTAGCCTATTCCATTAAATCACTATAGTATTAGATTATTCAAATAATTTTTTAAACGTCCAGCATTTATATTACATATAAGTATTTATCAAAAATCCTTGTTAAAATAGTCTTAGAATTTTATAATAATCATGTTTTGACAAAAACTCTAAATCCTTTTTCCCAAACCCTAATTCTTTAAAACACTAATTCTAAATGTCAAAACCTTAATTCTTCAAAACTAAAATTTAGAAATCATAAAAACAACATCTAGCACCCCCCAGTAGCCTAAAGCCATAAATAAAACCAAAAACTCTAAAACTTTAAATCCAAGAACCCTAATTTCTTAAATCCTAAATCTTAAACCTTAACTTTGTTTATTTAATGGATTGAATTTTAATTTTATTTATTTATTTGATTATGTGATTTGTTATATGTTAATGATGAATGGTTTATTTCATTTTATGAATGGTTTGCTTTTATTTATAATTAGATAATCGAATATTCCTTTATTTGCCTTATTTCTAAAATTGTAAAAGGTATGTTTTCGCTTTGTGGGTACCTCATTATTTAAATATCATGTAATTTAAATTATTTTAAAGTTTTTAGACCAATGTAAAGGACACGTTTTCACCTTTCGGTGGGTGTCCTCTTTAGTTTTAGGCATGGACGATGTAAGGTCATGTTTTCATCCTTGGATGGATGTCCATTTATTTGCTTTATTTGGACATTGATTTGATTTTAATAGAATGATGTTTTATTCTAATTGTTGCATGTAATATGGATAATATTGTTATATTTAAGAATTTTATAATATTAAGACCTGCAAAGGAGGTCGGTTCCAATGAACCGGGCATTGTGTGGGTGCTGGGCCATTTCTCACCTTTCCCACACGTACCCAACTTTCCGAACCCATTAGGGGGTTGGGGATTCCTTAGGAATTGAGTCATCCACCCCTTTCTTTTTTCGGCCCGTCTGAGTGGCGACTCCATTTTCTTAGGGCTTAGGCCCATGTTCTATAAGGCCCCGAGCTTAAACAGTGCCGAAGTTGTAAGAACCATTCCACCGTGAGTGAGGGGGAAAATCCCACTCACAATACTCGTTTGGAGCAACAAGGGAAGAGAGAAGAGCCATAAGGCGATGGTCCTTCCATTACATCACCTTTCATAGAGAGTTATATCAAAGATCGCCTCATGGGGTGCACTTGGGATTCTTGAGGAAGTCTGAAGTTGAGCAAATCATGTCATAAATACATGCGGGAAGTTGTGGACACTCATGAATGGGTTAGCTCTGGTTAAGAAAATAATTCGACAAGGCTACTATTGGTTAACCATGGAGAGAGATTGTATTGAGTTTGTGAAGAAGTGCCGGCAGTGCCAGATGTACTGAAACTTGAATCACTTATCTCCTGAAGAATTGTATTCTATGTCTTCACCCTGGCCTTTTACAACTTGGTGGATTTACATTATTAGAGAGATACATCCGACGGCTTCAAACGGTCACCATTTCATTGTAGTAGAAGTAAATTATTTTTCAAAATAGGTTGAAGCCAAATTTTTCAGCAAGTTGGGGGCAAGGCAAATGGCTAGATTTATTGAAAATAATATCATCTGCAGGTATGGGGTCTCATACAGTGTGATATAAGACAACAGGGTACAGTTTCATGGGGCAGTTAAGGACTTATTCTCAAAGTATCAAATCTATTATCATCGATCCTCCCCTTATAAACCGAAGGCCAATAAATAGGCAATTAATTGTCAAATTAAGCGATTCGGTCTTTGAGAGGAGGCAACAACAATCAAAAAAGCAAGTAACAAAAAGATTAAAAAAGCAGTGAGAATCAAAGAAAAAAGGAGTAAGGGAAAAGCAAGAACAAAAAATGAAAAAAGAGTCAGTCACCGTAATCAAGGCAGTGTCTAGGTAATTGCCAAAGCTCGATTAAAGAACTAGGTTGATTCAGTCAGAAGCAAACAACAAGCTTGGTTCAAATTTTTTCAATTTGGTGGAGCCAACAAATGAAGGTTTATTTTCTTGTATTTAATTTATTCAAATTACAATAGTTACATTATTATAATCTCATGCAATAGTTTCCAAAATATTCAAACAATCCAGTAGCAATGTTCATGTTTTCAAAATAATTTTATTCATCACAGTAACCAAATTTAAACCATGATCCTTAACTCTCAAAACCCTTATTTACTTAAACCCTAAATCTATTTTATAAAATCCTATATTATATTTTTCCAAAAACCAAAAACCCTAGCTTTGTTTTTTAAACTTTAATTTTGTAAAAACCTTAAAACCAATCCTCAAACCCTAATATCCCAACATCTAGTAGCCCCAATTTCTAAAACCAATTTTTAAAACCCTATTTTCTAGATTAAAAAGCCCTAATCCATATAAACCCTAGCGCCAAAGACAAAATTCTGAATCTTTAATCCTCAATTCCTAGAGACCCAATTCTAAAATCTTAATTCAACCTAAACTAAATTTCCTAAACCCTAATTCTAGAAACTTAAAACTTAATCTGTAAAACCACAACCAAACTTCCAAAGCCAAATTTCTTAAATTTCATCATCTAGCTATAAACCTATTTCCCTAAATTTCATCAAAAACTTAAAACCTTAAATGCTAAAACTTTAATCCCAAACCTTAATTTCCTTTAACCTTGATTATTAAAATCCTAATCTAGTAACCTTGCTTCTTAAAACCTAATTTCCCAAACGCCAACTTCAAAACCCTAATTTTATACATTTAATAATTTATCTTAGATTTAACCCTAATTTTGGTTATTTAATTTATTATATGCTTATGATGAGTGATTTATAGATGTTCTGTTTTTTTGGTGATTTACTTTTAATTATCATGAATGTTATAAATGGTTTAATTTATTTGGTTCATTATTTTAATATTGATTATTTTAGCTTCCATAATGTAAGAGGTATGTTTTCACATTGTGGGTACTTCATTAGTTAAAGTTCTAATGTAATTTTATTTATTTTGAATTTTGGATTAATGTAAAGGGCCTGTTTTCACTAAATGGTAGGTATCCTATTTTATTTAGTTTTAGACATTGGACACTGTAAAAGATATGTTTTCATCTATGGATGGGTGCTTGTTTTGTTTGTTTCATTTTAATAAAGTGATGGATGCTTATTTCTTTTAATTTATGTGTAATATGGATGATGCTATTATATTTGAGAATTTAATAATATTTAAACCAGAAATGAGGCCGGTTTTAATAAACCAGGGGCTGTGGGGGTGCTAGGTCATTCTCACTTTTTCCACGCATACCTAACTTTCCAAACCTTAGGCCAGTTGGGGATTCCTTAGGAATCGAGTCATACACCCCTTTCTTTTTTTCGGTCTATCCAGGTGCGACTCTATTTTCTCCGGATTTAGGCTCGTGTTCTCTAAGGCTCTGAGCCTAACAGTGCCAAAGTTGCAAGAACCATTCCACATGGGAATGGGGGTAAAAATTCCCGCTCACATGTTGTCTATTGGCTCAAGTTGTCGATGTTAATATTTTATTAGGGGACTCAGATTCTTGGCCAAATGGGTCATTCTTAGGGTGTTCCACCTAATGATATGGCAAAAACCTCTACTATTATTACTCCTTCTGGTCGAGCCAACCTGAATGGCTAGGCCCGATGATTTCATATAGTGTGGCCATCTGGGCTTATAGACATAGTTGATGGGTACAAAAGCTAGTTTATCACTATGGTTTGGCTTAGAGAGAAGATACGACGATTAGTATTGATTAACTATTTGGAGTCGAAGACTACAAATGAGACTGCCTAGACTCTAGGGATTATTTTGGTAGACTATTTAGGAAGACACTTAACTTGTAGGACCTTTGATTTCATGCTTTAAACATTAAGTATTTCCATGTTATGAGGAAACAAAAAATCTTTTATGAGCATTGTGGAATAAAAAAATTTCTCTTATTAAATTTGCATGGTACAATGATGATTTGGACAAAACCCAAAGAGGGCTTCCTACATATCTCTTTATTATCTTTGCTCTAACTTTTGCGCGAGCCGCGTTTTCATGTTTTCAACTTATTGAGCCTTTTTTTTTAGAATCAGGTCCATGTAGTTCTACTACAATGATGTTAATGCAATCAAATAAAATATATTTTGAGCTAGTCCATGTTGCATGGACTTGAGAATTCAATGCAATTTAAGTCTAAATGTATCATAACTCCCCCTGATAGTATCTTCTTGAGTAGAAATGGTCCTATCTAATTAGGGTTTAACTTCCCTCTGTAATCATGCACCGGAGCTCTGATCTCCTTCAACACTGGTTGCCCTTCTTGCAACCCTTGATCTCTGATTCTTTTGTCATAATATCTAGTTATCTTTCATTGATATCCCTGCACCCTATACAAAGCATCCATCTTTTTCTCATCGATGGCATTTAATTGATCATGGTAGGCCTTAAACCATTTGGTTTCATTGATCTAACTTTCCTAAAGTGTTAGTAATAATCAAACCTCCACTTATATCAGAAGGACTACTTCCATACCATATACTAGTGAGAAAGGGTTGCCCTAGTAGGCATCCTAATTGAAGTCATATAACCCCATAGAGCAAATGGTAAATGTTTATGCTAACTTTTATGACTTTCCATCATATTTTGCAAGATGCTCTTTATAGTTTTGTTAGTAGCTTCAACAGCCCCATTAGTCTGAGACTGGTAAGGGGAGGATCTTATACCTCTCTATTAATTGAACTACCTCTTTTTAGAAGTATGACCCATTATCTAAAACAATTTCAAATGGAATTTCATACCAGTAAATGATATTAGTGTGGATGAAATGGGTTACCTTATTTGCGCTGAGAATGGAATAGGAAGTTGCTTCTGCTTATTTGGTAAAATAATCTATGGCCACAAGTATATACTCATGACCATTGGAAGATTTAGGGGTGATCTTTTCTATTACATCAATTCCCCATTTTGCAAATGGTTAGGAAGCTGTTATGGGATTTAATGGGACTAGAGGCTGCTTTTGGAGCTTAGCTTATATCTGACAATTGTGGCCCCTTTTGACAAAGCTTGCATAATCTTCTCTCATGGAAAGCCAATAAAAACCCAGGTTAGTGATTTTCCTTGCCAAGACAATTCCATTCATATGGGGACCTTGCTCGTCATCATGAACCCATTCCATTATCTGACATTGCTTCACATTCATCCACACACTTGAGGTGAATGTTGTTCCAGAAACACTTGTATAGTACATCATCATTTAGAATATACAAATTTGTTAATTGCCTCAAAGTCCTCCGGTCTACTTTTGAGGCCTTATCAGGGTATTCACCCTTTCAAACAAAATTGAAAATATCCCAGAACCATGGTTTCCTATTTGACACATGTAATGCTGCACAATAGGCTGGTTGGGACTTCACCTCTATAGCGATGGGGTGAATTATCATTTCCCTTCCCATATTGGTCATTGATGCTTGTATGGCCAAGGCACCATCAAATTGGTTTTTAGTCCGAGGAAGATAATAAAAGGAAAATTCTTTAAACTATTGTTCTAGATTTTGGTGATAAGGAACTAGACGTTCTTCCCTTTTCTTCCATTTTTCCAAATGCTTGAGATACAATAAGAGCATAATCTCTGTACGCCTTTAAGATTTTGACATTTAGCTTTAGAGACACTTCAAGCCCAGTAATACAAGCTTCATACTCCACTTCATTGTTTATGACTTTAAAAGCCAACTTAATTGCTAATGGAATTTGCTCTTATTTCGAGGTGATAAGGATAATGCTGGTACCGTAACCTTTATGGCTGGATGCGCCATCAAAGTGCATGACCTTATCAATAGTCATGATATCTTCATCTGGGAACTCTGGTTCGTTAATAGTGTCCTGAATAGGTGCAACAGCCTATTGATCAGCTACTATACTACCATTGATTACCTTATGGGCTAGAGATTTAAGGCCAAAGGTAGTTAAAATGGCTAGCCATCGGACCATCTTACTATCCAGAACTGGCCTTTCCATAAGGAACTTTAAGGGGCTCTAATCTGTAATCACTTGTGTGGTGTAAGAAGCCAAGTAATGGCATAATTTCTAACATACCCAAATCAAAGCTAGACACAGCTTATCAATCTGATTGTAATTGAGCTCATAGGCAAATAGACTCTTGCTAAGATAATAAATGGAAAACTCCCTTCTTGACCCTTCCTCATGTTGAGCGAGCATGACCCTCATTGCTTCTTTAGTTACCAAAAGATAGAGGAGTAATTGGTCACCGGGCCTTAGAGGTTGCAGAACTGGTGGTGACAGGAGGTACTGCTTGATTTTCTTAAATGCTTCTTAACATATGTCATTCCACTTGGTAGGGGCATCCTTCTCGAGTAATTTAAAGATGGGTCCATAGACATCAGCCATTTGGGAAATGAAATGATTAATGTATTGCAAATGTCTTAAAAATCCCCTAATTTCCTTCTCTGTTTTGGGTATTGGCAGTTCTAAAATTACCTTAGATTTAGTGGGATCAATTTCAATTCCTTGAGAACTAACTATATGTCCCAAAAATATATTCGAGGTTGTACCAAATGCATAATTGGCAGGGTTGAGTTTCAAATTATATTGATGGACCCTAAGGAAGAACCGTCTCAAGGCTTTTGTATGCAGTTTATCCTTCTTCGATTTAATCACCATGTCATCATACAGAATTCGACATCCTGGTGCATCATGTCATGGAAGAGGGTGGTGGCCATACTTTAATAGGTTGCCCTAGCATTTTTAAGACCAAAGGGCATAACCCTGTAATAGTAAGTACCCATTATGCAATGAAGCTTTCTTTTCTCTATTAGGAGGATGGATCAGGATTTGATTATATCTAGCATAGAGATTGATTAATGAAACCACTTCAGACCTAGCCAATCGGTCAACTAGGAGATTAATATGAGGTAGA
This sequence comes from Garcia nutans, assembly GCA_947685225.1. NCBI lineage: Eukaryota > Viridiplantae > Streptophyta > Magnoliopsida > Malpighiales > Euphorbiaceae > Garcia > Garcia nutans. Next base: position 2,976,200 of record CANTUV010000024.1, on the reverse strand, counting down.
GGAAAATCATCTTTTAGACATGCCTTGTTGAGATCTCTATCATACACACAAATGCAAACTTTCCCATCCTTCTTTGGTACTGACATGATATTGGCTGCCCATTAAGGGTACATGATGGGCTCTATAAACCTATTTTTTAGTAGCTTGGCTATTTCTTCCTTGATCTTTAAGGACCATTCTAGCTTGAGCTGATGAAGTTTTTCCTTAACTGGTTTCATGTGATCAAATGTGGGGATCTTATGAATCGCTATAGAAGGATCCAACCCTATCATATCACTCACTTCCCATGCAAAACAATATAGTCCCACGTATAGATGAATAAGGATGCAATGTATGCATACTTTTATACTTCTGATGTTCCCAAGTTTATTGTTTCTTTTTCTTCATTAATTTTATTAATATAGAATATTCCATAATGCTCATCAGAGGACAAAAGAGGCAAAGGAAAGTAAGCAGAAACCTTGGAACTATTGGTACTGATAAAATGATGAAAAGAAACTTTATTACAAATAGAATCAAGATTAGGCATCTCAGAGGAGTCAACATCTGAATGGACAAACTCGGATTCTGGACTAGAGGATTCAAACTCGGACTCAAACTCAATATTGGACTTGGACTTGATTTCAAACTTGAATTGGATTCTTGGCTTGGTTTTTGACACAAGTATGGACCCTAACAGAAAGGCTGACTCTCGAGATTGGACTCTACTTTGGGTTGGGTTTCAAATATTGGGGATGATGGATCATCATTCTTTTTGAAATACCAATTGTTGAGTCTTCCCATAGCTGATTGGATCAAGTGGCTGAAATATGATTCTGCTCCTTATTCTAATACAACTACTTAAAATAGACTGGGATCCATGTTATCTTCAAAATCTTCTCCCGTTTCCAAGGCAAGCTCATTTTCTTCTAAGCTAAGCCTGACATCAAAGAAAATTTTAAAACCCAAAGTTAGTTCATTAGTGATGGGATTCAACCAGGGTTCAGGAAATATATAATAAAGGGAATCTATTCCTACTTTAACAAAGTATCCATTCAGGGTTTTGAAGTAAGGTTTTATGGGTCAGTCAAATACTTCTCCCATTTTCTTGCATTGAGATCTTTGTTTAGCTCTCTCCTTCATTTTCGCTATGTCCTCTTGGGATGGCCTATAACCCAAACCAAACGGTGGCTGAACTGAAGGATAATTATTGAACTTTGAGATTCCTTGCTAGTTTTTTCCCAATCTCAGTCTAGGAAAATAGTTTATATGCTTGAGGATATTGACAATTGCTATATTACCATACGTATCAAAATCAAAGAGAATAAGTTCTTTACCTACCTCTTCCTCTATAAACTAGACTAAATCAAAAGTGAACCCTGACAAAGCTATGGTTGAAAGTTCTGGTTGAATCTCCAAAATTGGTACTTGAGATGGAAGGTCTGATTGTTCACTTGGGTCCCCTTTTACAATAACCACTCCATCTTTGTAAGAAACTTGAGCTTTTGGTGAAGGGAACTGCAAAAATGTACCGGATTATGAATGAAAAATTACTTCGGTCGGTAAATTATCCAGAGAAATAGTTATATCGGTATTTTTGACAAAAATATAGTCAATAAATATTACCAATCGAAAGTGATTTTTTGTCGGCAATACTGATAAAAAATTATTCTATTGGTATTACTAACGAAAAATCTATTGACCATTACATAACATGATCAACAAGATTGCTGACAAAAAGCGATTTTTATCACTGTTACAGACAGAAAATTACTTAGTTGGTAATTTTAATAAAACCAACATTGCCACCTGTCTACCTAATTTATAGACAGATTATATAAACCTGTAGGTAAAAAAATAGATTCTTTATTATAAAATTTAATTATTTTTTATTATTCTTTTTAATTTTTATAATATATATATTTTATGAATGAATTGAACATCAAAAAGAATAAAAAATATACAAATTAAATTTATATTTAAATAAAAATGAAATCTAATAAATTAACAAGTATAAAATAAATGTACATAAAAACTATAAAAAGTATAAAATGAAAATATAAAATACATATAAAAAACTAAAATCAAGTAGAAATAGGAGGCGGTGGAGGTGGAGGTGGAGGTGGAGGAGGAGAACTGCCCAGAGGATACTGTCATGATGGATCGAAGGTCCCTCGTATAAATTTGGCAACAAACTCATTAATCTACTGTTGGACCAACCTCTGCACCTTAGTTTGCATCTGAGTTTTAACCTGCTCTTGCACCTGGACATGCACCTGCTCCTAGATCTACTGCTGAACAATCCAATCACGCTCTGCTAACTGCTCCTTTAAGTGCTCAATCTCTTGCCGTAAAGTAGATTAACTAGAAGACGAAGAAGAAGAAGTTGTATTGACATACTATGAGCCAAGTCTATATAGCTTCTTTTTTTCTTCTCCCATAGCAACTCGAAATAAGCTATCATTGTCAACAGGCATGTCGAACTAAGAGGCCTCCTCCCTAGATGCAATGAAATGATCCTATATAATATAAAAAGATTATTTAACTTCATATTTTAAATTTAAATTTTAAAAATAAAAAAAATTATGAAATTACTTACATTTACATCCTGGGATTGACAATCCATAAATGAACACCCGCTGTGACCCTTGGTATGCATATTCACAGACAACTCATAGCTGCTCGGTGGCCGACCCAAGGTAGACTCCTATTTAATTGAAAAATGTTAGTTTGATTGCACTAAAAAATACAAATTAAAATATTAAAAAACATAATTATACTAATGAGCATATGGGCATGATCATAATGCAATTTGCTGCCTCCTATATGTGTGGATGGACCTGTACTATTCATAACACTAAATATCCTATTCTGAAAGGCAACGACAGGACTTGCTTGCCCCTTGGGAGAGCTCCACTAGGCCTACATATTAGCTCACAACTGATTATCAATAAATAAAGGTTGCTTTCCAACAGCCTTCATCTCGCTCAACATATCATTATAGCAAATAGCTGCTTTCTTCATGAAGGTAATCTGGGTCAAATTATCAATAGCCTGGTCCCAGTAAAAATATTTCTATAAAAAAAGATAATTAGTATCTAAAAATTGAAAAATATTTAGCTTTTACATATATATTAAATATTAAAATTTAGATAAATTTTTTACCTTAAACTTCTCGAACTAAAAGTTCTTCAACTCCTGTAGGATCTATCTTCTATGTCATGATCTTTCGGATGCGTCTCGAGGAAGACTAACCAGATCCATCATGTAGCTGCAAAATGAACAAAAGGAAATTAATAAAAAATATCCACTAATTATTTTTTATAATTTAATATAAATAATCTAAAATATTAAAATGCTTACTTTGACTCCCAAATAGTCAGACGCTCCATCCTGCCATTAGCACTGCAACTGATGTTGCAGTACTAGCATCACTATAGGGGCATCTGTAGAGGCCGGATCACCAGAAGATGCAGGAGCCTCTATGTTAGTAGCCACTTCAACAGGAGGACCCTCAAGCAGGACATCATTTGTAACATCGCGCAGTTGCAGGCGTGGCTGCCTGTACCACTAGAACCTCAACCTTCACTAGATTGACTGTTAGACCCTGATCGATCCAATCATCTACCAGGTCTGCGATACATATCTAAAAAATATAACCTTAAGAATAATAAGTTAACATAAATCAATAAATATAGAAAAAAATTCAGTAATAGTAATAGCTTAATTATACATACTTATTATTTTCATTCATCGCATTCACATGATTGGGATGATTCAGATTCTTATTAAAGTAATGATTCATTCAATTCAGATTCTGCATCCATAGCATCAATATCCATAAGAATGAACATCATTTAAAGGACCTGAATAAACATCATGTGTCATATCAACAGCTTGTACATTTTCAGGACTATCTTTCTAAAATGCAGTATCAGACTCCTGATTATTGACAGATTCTTCAGGCAGATCAATCTGTGATCTAGCTTTTATTTTACAAACTGTCAACCAATCAGAAGCGTCTCACCTTGCGCTAGGGTAAGGAATGTAGTACACTTAGAAAACTTGACTAGTGAGAATGAACGGTTCATATTTGGCATTCATTCTTCTACTGTACACATCCACCAAATTATATAGTGGATGGACTCTAGTGCCATTATGGGATCATACCAATCATATTTAAATAACACCACCCTTTTATTTGGTAAAGCCAGATATTCAACCTCTACAATATTTGCTAATCAATCGTAGAAATCAAACGAGTTTTCACTGTAGTTTGACCACTATTCATAGTTGCTTTCAGAGTACATTGAGATTCAATGTAGAATTTATAACCATTAACAAAATACACCTTATAACATCTAACAATTAGCAATGGACCCTAGGCTAGATCCTTCAAACATTTGTCAAAAATCATATGTCCATTTTTAGTTGCCTAAAACAATAAGAAAAATATGCATAAGTTCAAATTGCAAAAAATTAAACAAATGAAAATATTTACAAAATATTACCAGGAACAAATTAACCTTACATATTTTTAAAATTGTAAGGGAAAACTACTCTCTACCTCAACATCAACTTGTGAATTTTTGTTTTATTTTCATCCAAATCTCATAAGTGCTCAATCAATATACTGACATAGATTACAAAAACATCATTATCATTCAAAATTTAAAGATTTTTTGTTATATGTAAATTTAAACATTTTTTATTTTAGATTTACTAACTTACTTGAGATAAGATGTAACTTCATCACAATTCAATAATATATAAGTATGAGCCGCAAAATATTCTCTTTGTTCAAATCTTAGCTTGGTTGGTTTGTTGTATGGTAGACCTGAAGGTTTGAAAATAGTTAGAAGACCTTCAGATTGGTCTTGGATATCTTCATCATCATTCTGAGGGACTTCATGCAATTTTGTTATAACATAAGGCTCGAAATAATAGGAGCAGAAAGTTGATGCCCCTTCTACTATAAAGGCATTACAAATTGAAACTCCTACTTTTGCTTTATTTTTAATATTTTTCTTTAGATGTTGTTGATATCTTTCAAATGGGTACATCCAACAATATTGTATTAGTCCTGCAATTTTAGCTTCATATGGCTAATGAACTGGTAAATGTTCCATTAAATAAAAAAAACTTGGAGGAAATATTTGCTTCAATTTTTAAAGAATAATTGAAATTTCTTCTTATAAACACTCAACTTAGGAAACTTTTAGAGTAAATGCTTCAGAATTTGTCATGCAGTAAGGGCATGCTAATTTTCCCATAGTACTCCATCCAACTAACATCACATATGCCAAAAAAATTACTTATAGTCTACATAAGTGCCGCTCACAAGCAAAAAATTTGTCTTTTCAAATAATCATAAGTAATGACTCCATCATTCTAAAACTATTTCAACTTTGCTTTCAATGGCTAAAGAAATACATCAATTTGATGTTTTTAGTTATTAGGACTAGGCACGAGTACAGACAAGAATAAATATTGCACTTTCATACAAATTCATGGTGGTAAATTATAAAGAGTGAGTATTACTTGCCTGTAAGAGTATTATTGTCCTAATGACTCGAAAGGTTGGGTCTGTACACAGACCCAACCTGACATTACGATATCACCCTGTCGCAAAATATACCTTATGTAGTTATGAAAGCAGTTTTAGCTCTATCTTCTTGGGCCATTAACACTTGATTATATCCAAAAAATTTGTCTACAAATGAGTGCAGCACACTAGAGGCTGCGCTATCAATTAAGACATCTATATGAGATAAAGGAAAGTCATCTTTAGGAGAAGCATCATTTAAATCCCTATAGTCCACACAAACCCTAATCCTTCTATCCATCTTCAACACTGAAATGATATTGGCCAATCAGTCAGGATATTTAATCACTTTCAGGAACTTTCACCTATATCTGCTTGATAACCTCTTTCTTGATCAGCTCTGCCAATTCCGGCCTTAAGCGTCTCAACTTTTGCTTGACAAGCTTCATGTAAGTGTAGGTCAGATCACGTGCTCAGCTATATCCCTATCAATTCTTGACATATCTTTATAAGACCAGGCAAAAACTTCTTTATATTTTTTAAATATTATTTCAAATCTCTCTCTCTCTCTCTTCAGGAGTAAGGTCGAATGTTATGCTAATATTTTTAGGATTTTCAATTGTTCCCAAATTTAATGATTAAGTGTCAACAAAGTTAATATAAAAAATTCTCATGTAATGACCATATGGATATATGCAACCATCGGGAAAAACATCACATAAGTAAGTAAAATTAGACTTTATTGCATTCATTTTGGAAAAGAAAACATCATCATCCTCATAAAGAGCAAAAAAATCAAAATCAAAAACAAAATTAATGTTCTCGTCATCACATATTACAAGATCTTCAAATTGATCTTCAATCAGAGCAGCAATTTCTTCTAGAGTCTTCTGGATTCTGGGGCCAACTTCTTTCCCTCTGGGTTGACTTTCTAATCAGTCGGTGAAATGATCTCCTTCTTTTCCTATTCAGTAAGCTTAGCAACATTAGCAAAGATCTCAAACCTTGAAATCATCTTTTTCATGAACATAATAGGCTCTGGCTTCCCTTGGAGAGGTCCCAATTCTTGAGCTTTAAAAAATATCTCTTCAAGTGGAGGAAATTCCATTTTCTTATCTTTCTTTAGCAGAGTATCTCCATCTATTCCTTCATAACCTTGCCCTTTCCATAATACTTGAGTCTTGAATTTGAAAGCTCTGTCACACTTACTTTTCCTTTCCTAAGTCTAGTTCCTGGAAAATAATTCGTCTGCTTCATCATGGCCAGAACCTTAGAACTCACTATTATGTCCTCAGAGATACAGCCACTTGGAAGCCATTAAGAGGCCTTTTTATCATGATAGCATTAATCGCTTCACTGTTTTCTGCCTCAATTATTGTCATCCCATTATTGCTTGGAAACTTGATTTTTTTGATGGAGTGTTGAAGGAACTCCACTAAGAGGGTGAAATCATAGGCGACCTAACAGTAATGCAAAGGTAAATGGTATATCTAGAACCACAAATTCAACCATAGATTCAATAGGTCCCACCTTTACCAGAGTTTTGAAGGTTCCTTTAGTTTTCCTTTTAGTATTATCATAAGCTCGAATTGTTATATCAGATAGGCTCAGATCATGAGTAAACATGGCAAGCTTTGGCAGAATCTTGGGTGGGTAAATATTTATAGTAGATCCATCGTCAACCATGACACAAGGTGTTCTCTTTCCCTTAAACTCCACCTTAATGAAAAGTGGATAGATGTGGTCTCTCCCATCTTCTGGTAAGTCAGCATCTGAAAAAGAAACCATCCCAACTTCAACCTTATTTCTCTCTTGAATGTCTTCACATTTATTTGCCTCTTCGGCTTTCTTTGTTCCTATAAAACTAACCAGCTCCTCTGGTGTTGTAGAAGTGGAAATCTACAAGATTGTTATAGCTCTGGCCATAGTTTCACGATGCTCCTTGGATATAGCCAGCAAATCCTAGATATTGATGCTAGGTTGGGTACTTTTTAATTGCTTAAGGACGAAATTATCTTCATCTTCTTTTCTTACTATCCCATCATCCTTTCCCTTGTTAGTCTCTGCTTCTTTTGGTGGAGCCTTGCCATAAGGCTTACCAGAGCAGGTATTCAGTACTTCTTCTTCGGGTTCAAACAAATCCCACTTCTTCCTTGGTTTCTAATTCCTCATCACTATCAGTTGAATCCTAAAGTTCATTCACAGCATAAACGGTCAATGCCTCCTCACCCATGGTTGATTCAATCTTTGCAAGTAGAATCTCCTCTTTCATAGTTTCTTTATCTATGTCTTGAAAAGATGACAAGACAAACTTCTCATTCAATCCTCCTCCTATCATGAAAGTTGCTAATGGAGGTACTATGTTGAACTTAGGCAAAGGATTACCCTTCGTGCTAGGTTTGTTAGGTTCAGGTAACTTTCCACTGTCAATTAGATTTTGGATATCGTGCCTTATTTACATGCAATTATTTGTCTCATACCTTTGCATCTGGTGGAATTGGTAAAAAGCTTTCGAATCAAAATTTAGTGGAAGTGGATTTGGTAAAGGTCGAGGAGCCAATGGTTGTAAGAGCCCTCTCTTTTGCAACTTATTGAAAACCCAAGATAAGGGTCTTCCCATATTTGAAAACTATCTTCTATTCCCTTGGCTAGTAATTGCATTAACATCTACCACTTTTTGCGTACTCTAACCACCAAATTGGTAATTTCCCTTCTTGTTACTGCTTTCACAAAAGTGGTTCTTCTCCCTTTCCCACTCTTCTATCTGTAAGCCAGCTTAGAGAATATCTTTGAAATCTCTGATAGGAATATGAGACATCCTCTCATGGAGGTTGGGTAGGACACCTCTTACTATCATTCTAATCTGGTCAGATTCATCGGGCCTCTTTTTTAGAAAAGCAACTTTGTTCCTCCACCTTTTCACATAATCAACAAAATTTTCATTCTGCTTTTGTCTAATATTCTCTACCTCCATCAGGGTTACTTTAAGCTCAACGTTGTATCTGTACTGTTGAATGAAAGAATTGTACAACATATCCCAATCTTTCTGGGTATTTTTCCTCCAAAGTATTGAACTAGTTTTACATGATAGGATCCAAGGAAAGTATGAAATACCTCAAGGTTTAAGTTTTAGTAACTCTAACAGACTGCATGGTAGTGATGTACTACTTGACATACAAGTAGGGATTTCCCATTGCATCAAACTTAGCAAAAGGAGGCATTTTGAATTTGTAAGGGATCCCCTCATCATCTTCAAATAGCTTGTCCACCTCTGAAACTTCTTCAGTCTTTAACTTTTTTTCAAACTTCTCTTCTAAATCAACAATCATCTTTTCAATGCCGGCGGATTCAATCTTCTCTATAACTTTTTTCTCTTTCTATTTTTCTTGGAGTTATGCATCCTAGTCTTCATCGTCATCAATCACTACCTTTTCTTCATCAAAAGTTATCTCACCCACCTTAGCCTTTCCTTTGTCATTTGGTTTCTTGGTACTAGCATATGCTTCAGCAATGTTATCTTCCAATAATACAACCAGCTGATTTCTCACAGCCTCAGCCAAGGTCCCCTTTAGTTCTTCCATCTTTGAGGCCAGGGCCTCGTTCACCAAGTTCTAAATTTTCTTATGATCCATTAGTTTTGGTGCGAAGCTAACTGAACCTTCACTGAATTCTGAGTCACCATCATAGGTCAGGTTGTCGTAAGCCCTTAATCCTGCTGAACTCCAAGTCCGTTAGCTAAAAAGGATCAATGCAATGTATGTATGCATGTGTAGCTAACAAACAAACATAGTTAGGGCGTCCCTTCCAATCTTATATCTTCCACACATGAATAGCGAGTCTCTTTTCTTAGGTTTTAAAGTCAACAAAAATATCAATAGGGGATATTCTTGCTTTCGAAAGAATCTACTTAGAAGAGATAATCAGTAGTTATATTTTCAAATATGAAAGTCCGTTTATGATAATTCCCATTAATTAAGCCTTAATCCTTTGGATCCACTAAAATTTAGTAACATTTCTGCTGCACTTTGGATTAAAACAAAATTAATAGTTTTATTATGAATAGACTTCTTACTTAGAAGAGCAACTAATAATTCATGCCACAAACAAGCCTACAACTAATAAGTCTTGGTGTAAATAAGATTTACAATTTGATTTTAATATTCCATAATTAACCTAAATAATTGAAAGCCCACAAAAGTTTTGACCCATTGTAAAAGGTTTTAATTTTCAAAGCTTAATTTTGAGCCATAAAGTGAAAAATGGTTTTGGGATTTCTTTAAGACCATTATAAAATTTTATTTCAAAATTTGATTTTGGGCTACATACTTAGGTCATAAGAAAGCAATAGTTTTATTGAAAAGATTTCAAAAAAAATTTTAAAAATGATTTTGGGCTTTGGGCTTAAAAGAACTTTTGCACTATAGAATAATTTTGGGCTTACACCATATTTAGCTCATATTAGAAAAATATAAACCAAATGGGACATAATTCAAACTAACACATGTCAATGATAGTCAAACAACAAGCAATTAGGGCACCTAAGGAAAGTTACTAGGCTAACTATATGGACTTTAGTCTTTGAGATAAAAGGCGTAGGTTCCCATAGCAAGTATATACCAAAAGGTATGAGGCTATGAGCAGTTATACGATGTTCCATCTTCGTACCTTGAGTGAAAGTATAGTATCACTTACACTCATATAACACAAGTTGCATAGGGCATCCTAACTCACACACATAATACAATTCTAAATGATGCAATGAATAATACCATAATAATAAAGAATAAAATAATATAAAGAACAATGAAATCAGCTTCTCTTTTTCCCCAGTGGAGTAGCCACTGTGAGCGGGGGTTTTCTCCTCTACTCTCAGTGGAATGGTTCTTACGACTTTAGCACTACTAGGCTCTAGGCCTTAGAGAACACGGGTCTAAACCCGAAGAATTTTGAGTAGCCACCCGGAAGGGTCAGAAAGATAGAAATGAGTGGATGACTTGATTTCTAAAGAATCCCTAACTCCTACTTAGGTTCGGAAAGTTGGGTATGCATGGGAAAGGTGAAAAGTGACCCAACACCCTCATAATGTCCGATTCATTGGAATCGACCTCCTTTTCAGGTATAAATATTATTGCATTCTTACATTATTATAATACTATTCATATTACATGCAATTGTAGAAAATAAATAATCATCATATTAAAAATTAAGCAAATAAACAAACAAAGTTAATGGGCACTCGAAAATGAAAATATGCCCTTACAATATCACAATATTCATATAAATAAATAAAATAGGATGCCTACCAATTAGTGGAAACATATCCTTTACAATGGTCCAAAATTCTTAAAATAAATAATTAAAATAAACAAGGCACCCACAAAGTGGAAACATGCCCTTTATATCCTTAAAATCCAAACAATGATAAACAAACACAATCCAATCATCCATTATAGGCAATAAAATTAAAGCTCATCACCCATCATCAAGCACATAATAATAAATAAGATTATACATAATAATAAATAGAACTAAATTTATAAAATTAAGGTTTCATCATCAAATTAAAGTTTCATTCATAAGATTAGGGTTTAATTTTATAAATTAGGGTTTTGAATCCTAAACTAGGGCTACAACATATAAAATTAGGGTTTAAGATGCAAACATGTAAAATTAGAGTTTTAGATGTAAATATGCAAAATTAGGGTTTGTTCATGCAAACTAGGGTTTTCTAACCTAAGTTATGGTTTTTACATGCAAACTAAGATTAAGGCAAGAAAACTAGGGTTTTAGAATGTAAACTAGAGTTTTTAAAATGTAAATTATGGTTTCATATACAAAATAAGATTAATTGTGCAATTTAGGGTTTTACATGCAAGGTTAGGGTTTTAAAATATGCAAGCTAGGGCTTGATATGTAAACTAGGTTCGTGAATTATTTAACTAAGATTAAATTCAATAATTAGGGTTTGGACCAAATTAAATACTGAGTTCGTGGTGTGTTGAATGAAGTTTCCAAAGTCAAATTTATAATGAAACATAACAGTGTGCTAAATTCACAAACTGAGATGAAGATGAGTAATAGAAATCTAAATAAAATAAGTTAATGAGGCCATATATGAGTTGTTGGATCCTCTAAGTTGAATTAGATAAACCAAGCTTCATTGTTTACAAGATTTCCTTCTGGATAGCTTGAATCAACTAAAGTGTTGGCCAAACTTCAACAATTTGGAAGTTGCTAGCTACAGCCTTAATTCTGCTTTCTATTTTTTCCTTAATTGCCTTCTGTCTCTTGCTTATTAAATTCTTTCTAATTCTATAGTGATTGTGGCCTCCTCTGCTGCCTTCTTAATTAGGGTTTTAATCAAGTTACCTTTCCAGCTAAGAATTTCTAATATGTCCTCAAATACTCAGCTGGTCCGAGTTTAAACCTTATTAGAACACTGAATTAAGCCGAGATTACAGACTCGTATCAAATTTGGCCTAACCAATTCGATATCAGTCTGGCTCATATTGAATTTGGCCTAGCCAATTTGATATGAACTTGCTCATAAAAAATTTGACAAGGCCAACCGAACCGAGTTGGTCTGATTTTCTTTAAAAAAAAGGCTCAACTTTAATTTAATTGGACCGGATCTAATGCAGACTTTAAAAATCAAACTGGGTTTTATTTGGACCTTTTTATTGAAACCAAACTTAATCCACCCCTTTTTATTAGAACTAAATTTGAAATAGGCCAAAATTAAGAATCTACAACTGTCATCTTCTTCAAGTTCAAGATATGCTCTATTTCTTTTCCTTCAGTTACTGTTGCCATCTTCTTCCTTACTATTAATAATGTTATGATATGGGATGTCTTGAATTATAAAAAGAATTACTGTTATTTTCTAAATTTTTATTATTATTACGTGTAGAGAAAGAAAGTATAACTACACTTGATTAGAGTTTTAGGACAATTGTTGTAACTCAAGGATTGATTATAGGATTTATAATTTTTTTCTTTTAGCCATCAATCAATAATTATCACCAACTATATAATTAACTAACAAAGACACTGAAATCATAAGTATAAAACCAATTCACCATTAAAACCATTTCAGGGTGATGACGCCGTGTCATCAAGCATAGCCATAAATTGGTTTTAATGGTGAAGTGGTGCTATGTAACAGTAGCACGTATAAAGTCTTAAAAAAATTTATTAATACATAATATATATGCAGTATAATTTTATCTTAGTTTTGATGGTGAGGTTGTGCTACTCTAACAATAGCACGTGCAGGGGCGAAGCTAGAAATTGAAAAGAAGGGGGTAAATTTTTCTTTGTAAAATTCTAACTTCACTCTTATTAGAGAAAAAATATTGAATAATGTATTTAATTTCTTAAGAAATGGTTGAATAAAAAATTATATCATAATATTAGAAATATAAATAATAAAATAAAAATAAATAAATAAAAATTATAACCTTTTATTTTTTATAATCTTTTTTTATTGTGCTTTTAATTTTTTTTCTTAGATCTTTGATTTATGGAATGAGTTCAAATTAAGTTAGTTTTTGCATTTGAAGAGTATCAATTTTTCTAGAAAAAAAATATATTAAATTATGAAATGAATAATTTATTAATTTTTTTCTTGCATAAACTAAATAATAGGAGGCAATTTAAAATTTTGAAGGAGAGCAAATAAATAATTCTAACAATTTTCACAACTATATACATATAAATTTTTTTTCTCAAAAGAGGAGGGGGCAGTTGCCCCCCTTCCCCTTAATGTGGCTTCGCCACTGAGCACGTGTGAGAAAGTCTTTAAAAACTTTATTAATATATAATATATACATATAGTGTAAGTTTATCTTGTTTTTAATGGTGATGTTGTGCTACTATGTAACAGTAACAAGTATGAGAGTCTTAAAAAATTTTATTAATATATATGCATAAATTTTATACAGATGGATTTCTCCAAGTAAAGTGAATTGATTGTCTTATTTGGTTTCTTGTCATGTATGCTTATTTTTGTTGGCTTTCACTTTAACCTTTTAGATGGATAAAAATACAAAAAAAAAAAAAAAAAGCAATACAATCACAAGTATTGGCAAAATGAGATGATTCACTCCATCTTAGTTTTATTGAACTTTGCGAAGAAGAAATTAGAAAAGGAAATAGGCCAAATAGTCATTTATCTTCTACTGGATGGAACAATTTAGTTAACGCATTCAACGAAAAAAATGGTATTAACTATAATAGAAAAAAATGAAAAATCATTAGGATGCCATGAAGAAAGATTGGACCCTTTTTAAGTAATTGTTGCAAGGGGAGACAGGTTTAGGTTGGGATGATTTGAGAAAAACAATCATTGCTGATGACGATTAGTGGAACGAAAAAAAATACAGGTAATAAGAATCTATATTTTTATGTTTGTTATTTTCTAAGTCATACTAATTATTTGATTTAGCACTAATTTCTAATATTGATAATATTACAAGTGAATAAAGAATATAAGAAATTTAAGAATAAGGATATGTCATTAATATAGTACCGCTATGATGCTCTATTTTCTGACAATACTGCATCTGGTGAGAGAGCATGAACACCTTGTCAAATTGATACCTTAAACATTGAAAATGAAGTTGATGATGAATCATTGGATGTGAGTGAAAATGAAAAATGAAATAATTGTTGTTGATTTTGAAAGAGTTGATGGCAATGACATAATAGGATGAAATGTAGAGGAACTTGAACATGACTACATCAAATTTCCATCTTCATCTTTTAACAAAAGAAAATTTGAAGGAACTAGTAATAAGATGAAGAAAGGAAAAAACTTGATGGCATCATCATTGAAAGAGAATATAGATTATCTCATGGCTATGCTTATTAATAAGAATGATACTGAATCTTCAAGGATTGTGCAACATGAACCAACAATTAAAGAATGTATGGATATTCTCGAGAAGATACCTAAAATTGAAACCTTAATTCCATTATATTTTTATGCATCTAACCTTTTTACCAAGAAAGGTATGAGAGAATTGTTTTTTTGTCATGACAATAATGAAGTTCATTTGAATTGTTTGAAGTACAACTACATGAAGTTAGAGGGAAAGAGCCCCATAATTAATTTTATCAATGTAATTTTGTATGGATGATCATCATTATTTTTTTATCAAGATTTTTGTCATTATTATTTTTATTAAAGACATTACATGATTTTTGTTTTATTTTTATAGTTTGATAGAGCTATGGGATATTTCATAGTTGGTGTCAAATATTCACAACTATGTGCTTGATGACAATGAAAAAAAATAAATTGCAAGCTTTGATGAATCAACATGAAGAAAATATTCATGATTAGATGATGAGATAACAACTAAGTGCATTATTTCATATTATATGAAATATGTTGATAATAACCCATGTCGTACTTCAATGCGAACACGTCATCGATTGATACAAGAAATATTAGAAGGAAATGAACCTCGATGTTATCTAGATTTTTATTTTTATTGATTTATGTCATGATTTAATGGATAAGTACTATAATACTCTACCCAAAATAAAGCAATAAAAATAAAAAAAAAATACAAATAAATTAAATTAAGAATGAAGGAGCCTATTTAAAATTAGGCCTAAAAAAAGAAGAATATAAAATATGTCCAAAATTATGGATGTTAAGGAACAAACCATAAAAATAATTATATTAAAGCCCAAATATACGTTTGATATATTTATGGTCCAAAAAAAAGTTTCAAAAGGCTAAAATTTTACAAAACTCAAGTCAAGTCCAAATGTTTTCAAGAGCCTAATTGTAAAAAAATGAAATACAATAATAGTATTAAGGAAATATAAATATTTTAGATAAAATGGAAATATATATATATATATATATATTCAATTTCGGTATAAAAAAACATAATATATATATATAAGTAGGCTCAAATTACTAAGTATATGTATAGAAAGGTGAATTAGTGTTTGGCCCATAACTCTGGCCAAATGGTTAAATAAATATAAATGCATGCATAATGATATAAATGCTTAAGAAAACATATACGGGATGCATAAAATAAACATGATTGACATGAGACACATGTAAAAACACATGGTAATTCTTTAAAGATGAAATAACCAAATGTTTGCTCCGGATTTAACTTATGCTACGTGTGAGCTTTAAGGTTCATAAAACAAATTAATGATGACAAAGCCAAAGAATTTAGTAATAAAATATGGTTAAAAAATTTTCAAAAGGAAGATGCAAATCATCATCCACGTGTAGGGATGCATGTCTAGAATTTATAAATGATAGATTAGTTCTTAAGAATTTGACAAGTAGTATCATCTATTCCGTCCAAAAAACGTTTAAGTATAAAAGCCTTCAGGAGATTATTGTTTCCTTTTCTTTTAAAAGCCAAACGTCCACTTTTATCAAATTAAAAGATAAAAGGATAATAATTATTGATGTAATCAGTATGTATTTATACAGTTTGCTAAGCCTAATTTTAAATTCAAATTCCACTATAATAGGGATACAATAATATTTACATATATCATTTTCTAACAAAGTATACAGCTAATTATAGAGTTTATTATCTTTTGATTTCAGATGAGCTTGGGCTTTGGCTAGTACCCACCCTCAAGCTTAAGGACATTTACGAAGCCCTAGCTTGGTCTTTGTTCTTTAAAGAAAACAGCAGACGACCTTGCAGCATTACACACTTTACCAGCCTTCTAATTTGTGTGAATATGTAAAGGAATTACATCGCCTCTGCTGCGGCAGCCACAATTCAACCTCACCTCTAGAATTCTTTAACAATCAAAGCTAGCTAGCGAGCAGACTTGCAGTAGTCTATCCTCCAATGCTCCGTTGGATAAAAGATTCCAAGTGAACAATTGTTAGTAGTTTGACCCCGATTTCAAGCAATAGAATACATATAATCTTCTTCAATGTATCATTGTTTTCCTCCTTCAGGGCATTGACGAAGCCCTAGCTTGGTCTTATTCTTCAGAAACAGCAGGCGAGATAGGGATTTAGTGAGCATATCGATTGTCTGATCAGCGGCAGCCACATGAGAGACACGCAAAACTCCTGACTGAACTTGCTCTCTAATAAAGTGAAAGTCAATCGCTACATGCTTCATACGAGAGTGAAAGACTGATTAGAGCTCAGTTGTGTTGCACCAATGTTATCGCAATAAATCACAGGTTGATTCTCCGATTGAACCTTCAACTCAGAGAGAAGATGCAATACCCAGTTTAGTTCAACCACTGTATTCGCCACTGATTTATATTCAGCCTCCGTCGAAGAACGTGCAACCAATCTCTGTTTCTTAAAACTCCACGAAATCAAGTTTCGGCCAAAATACACAACAAATGCTCCTGTCAAATGGTAACCATCACGATCTCCTCCTCAATTTGCATCAGAGAAAGCATGCAAGACAAATGGAGAATCTTTAAACAACTGAAGTCCATCATTCAAAGTTCCAATCAAATACCGCAAAAGTCTCTTTGCTGCTGCCCAATGCTCTGTTATGGGTTGATGATTAAACTGAGAAAGTTTATTTACAGAGAAGGCAATGTCTTGATGAGTCAAAGACAAATACTATAAGCTTCCTATAACTCTTCTATATTCTGCTGAGTTAGACAATTTAGCACCTGTTGTGAGCGTCAATATGGAATTGCTTGCCATTGGTGTTGATACTGATTTTGCGGTGCTCATATTTGTCTGCTCAAGAAGCTCTAAAATGTAATTGCGTTGTGATAATAGTATCCCCTTCTTATTTGGTATAACTTCAATACCCAAAAAGTAGTGCAGTGAGCTCAAATCTTTTAAAGAAAACCTCGTTGCCAAAATAGTGATATAATCTTGAATAAGCCTTGTACAACTACCAATTATTATGATATCATCAACATACACAAATAAGTAGCAAAGTACCCTTTGATGATTGATTTATAAACAAAGAAGCATTTGATAAGGAATTGACAAAACCTGTATCCAGTAGATGTTGTTGTAGAGCATGATACCATGCCCTAGGCGCTTGTTTCAACCCATAAATTGCTTTCTGTAAACGACAAACATAATTGGGTTTATCCTTATCTTTAAACCCTTGTGGCTGGGCCATGAATACATCTTTTGTCAATAGTCCTTGTAAAAAAGCATTGTTAACATCGAGTTGACGTAGTTCCCAGCCATTGGTAACTATTATACTAAGAACTAGTCGTATAGTTGTTGGCTTAAAAACCGGACTAAATGTTTTATGAAAGTCCACACCGAGATGCTAATGAAAGCCTTTTTCACTAACTGAGCTTTGTACCGTTGAACCGTACCATCTGAGTTACGCTTGATCTGAAACACCCACTTGCAGCCAACCAGATTCTGAAAATCAGTAGGAGGAACCAATGTCCAAGTCCCATTACGAACCAAAGCATCAAATTCTTCAGAACAAGCTTTCCTCCACTTAGGATCTTTGAATGCTTGTGAAACTATTTGAGTTTCAGTGTCAGTACTTGATGTTAATTCACATGAAAGACTGAGCTTTTGTATTGGTTTGTGAATATTATTTTTGCTTCGTGTGACCATATGATGACTATTTATTACTGTTGGTTGACTAATACCAACAGCAGAATTTTGCTCTTGATTTTGAGACACGGGAGTTGGAACATCATCATTAGGCACATGAGCTACAACACCACCTGTAACATCAATATTAGGCACAGGAGCTGGAACCTCAGCACAAATATCAGTTGATATGTCTATTTTGTCAAGAATTCTCTAAACAGTGAAACCCTCTTGTTTAGGTGCAGCTGGTACCATAGATGTAGTAATGAGTGGCACTGAAATTTCTGTAAAAGCAGCAGCATTTGATGAATTTATCCATGCCGAAATTGGAGGCGATGACAAAGACACTGATTGAAGGAAGTAGCAAATGGGAAAATAGTTTCAACAAACTGAACATGACGAGAGGTATAAATTTTTGAACTTTTAAGGTCTAAACACTAATATGCACTCTGAGAAGATGAATAACCAACAAAAATGCATGGCGTAGATGTAACACCCTTATACCCTATATACGTACAATACATTTTTCAGCATATGTAAAATACGCATATACGGTACAAAAATGTCACAGACCGGTTTAATAAAAAAATTTCACATTTCCAATTTCAAATTTCAAATTCTAAATATATAAAAATTAAATAGAATATAAATATTCTTTACTTGTTATAAGAATCCAAAATAAATAATATATATAAAAATCTCTGGAAAAAAATTCGCCAGAGTTTTGTCTATATTTTGGACATCCCAAAATTTATTAAAACACAACCTACAAAAAGAAAACACTTCCAAATAATTTCAAATCACCATCTCAACCATACTTCTCAACTTTACCAAGTTTCTCAAACATTTATACATATAGATATATATATAATTTAAAACACACTTACTCTCCAATTTCAAATACATTGACTCAAACATTCTTTATAATATATAATACGTAAAATCCAAAATATAATATATTATGCATAAAACTCAAAAATATATAATAAGATTAAAATATATACATACTGCTGGTAGTGTTTCTAATCTCGATAGCAACTCAACAATCTCAGCTACAAGTCTAGACCCAACCTGGTCTAGAAGAACTCTCTGGCTCAGCTGGGTATACCATGTCACTTGTGTGATGGAAACAATCGCACTAAGCCAAAGCCTAGTGGTATAAACTTTGATAATAATAATATAACTCAATGCAATACCAATGCACAATGCATTTAGATGTCACATCATTCCACTTTCTTATATTTTTCAAATATTTCATAATTCACATTAATTCAAAGACAAGCATGGACCCAAAAAAAAATCTAATATACTATTCAAATTTCAAAGTTACTGCTTTGGTCCATAATGACACCATGTGTCTAGCCCCGTAGACAATATACCCATGGATAATGTAACAGTACTAGTCTCTTGACCTCAACTTGGCTAGATCCTTAGGCCCCAGTATCTTGGTCCTCAATCCGGCTAGACTGCTACAGTTTTTGAGGCTTACGACCCAGTCTTTTCACCCAAAAACATCATATTTATCAGTCGGCCTAGCTTACAACCCAGTCTTTTCACCATTCCAGAGTATAGCCCATAGGCAATCATAGGCATGCCGCCAAACTTAGAACTCTGAAAATTGAATAACATACTAGGCACACAATTTATTCATATTTCTCATTATTAATTTCTTTCTCATTTTTTACATATTCAATCTAGACACATTGCCTTATTTTCATTTTTTTTTTCTCACTTTTCTCATTTTTCACATCTTTTTCATTTTTCTCACTTTTCTCACTTTTCTCATTTTTATCAATATCAATTCATTTCATTATTACACATATCTCATTTTTGCATTCACAATACATTACCCAATTACTTTGGGTATTTTCACATAATATGCATATTTCACATGTTACACAAATTAGCCATTATCAATGGCTTTTCACAATGCTTTTAACACATATATGACATTACAAATGTCATAGCATATTATTCATACACAATCAATGAACCAAGAAGCTTAACACATTTTTCAACCAAAATGTGTTAAGTTCAAATATTATGCAAATATAGACATTATATTCAAAGTTTATACATACCTCCACTAACAACCCAAAACAAGCTAAAAACAACCTTCAATCCAATCTTTCCAATTTGCCCTTCACCACTTGGATGAAACAAATCAACCTCCTTCAAAGCTTAAACCAAATGTGATAACTAATAATCAATTAGTATCACATTTAATGGCATTTTCAATATTAAACCATAATTACACATCACTCCTACAAATTTTCAAAAATTGAGCCTTTCCTTACTTTAACATTGGAATTCCATTCTACTACAATTAAATTAGTGTTTTAAGTTTATTTATATTATTAAAAGCATATTTTAATACGTTTAAATCATTTACATTATAAAAATACACTCTTATATATAAAATCTCAAAAATGGCATAACCTTCCCCCATTGAAGGTTTTCCATTCCAACACAATCCATTACTCATTCCAAGCTTATATTCATCACTTTTAACACTAAACAATATGCTTAAATAAATAAAATCACACAATTCAACCACTTTGGAAAATCACTTTTTCAAAACCCTAAATCTCCACTTCCATTCTCAAACTCCAACCCAACACCACCAAATCCAATATTTAACTTTAAAATACTTGTTTATGAATCAAAACAACTCATTTAGAACCAATTTGCACAATTAAAGTTCATGTTTTCAAAACCCCAAAAATCCATAACCCTAAATTCTCTCTCTTCACCATTTTTTAACCAAACTCCATCATCTCTTCAATCTAACCTTAGAATCATTGTTAACTATCCAAAATAACATCATACACATCAATTCCAACAATTATAACATACTACATCAAAATCTCAAAGCTCACATAATCCAAATTTTCAAGGAATTCAAAGAAAATAGATGGAAACTTACTAATTTTAGTGGAGATCACCACAAATCCACTTGCAACTTATTAATTTCTTCAATTTATGGAGTATGGAAGAAGTAGAATCCTTGGTCTAGTTCCCATGAAATTTCGGCCAAAGGAAAGAGAAGAAGAAGAAGACTTTAATATTTCTTTTCCTTTCATCTTTTTTTTTAAACCATATATATATATATATTAAAATAATTTAATATTTAATTATTTAATTATTTTTTTAATAAATTAAAAGTCTTAATTTCCCTCTTCCATTCAAAAATAATTTATTTTTGAATTATTTTATTAATTTTGAATTTATAAGATTTAATTACCAAAATACCCTTTTCTTTTAAAAAGTGTTGACTTTTATATACGTTATGTATATTTTGCATATATATCACATATATATTCCAATTTTTCATTTAAAATCCCTTCATTTTTCATTTAAAACCATTAATTTACTTTATCATTTTAAATTATAATTTATTTTATCAAATTTTTTAAAAATTAGAAATTTTTAAAAATTTTAGGATGTTATAGCAGACTTAGGTTCTAATTTATTTTGTGTGTATGGTTTGAGCCAAGGATAACACAAACAACCATAGATCCTTAGTTTCATATAGTTTGGATTAGAACCAAAAATATATAAATATGGACTTGACATGTTCAAAACTTTAGAAGGCATTCTGTTAATAAGATAAACTGCTGTAGAAAAAGCATATGGCCAATAAGAAATAGGCATGGAAGCATGAGATAATAAAGTTAAACATGTTTTGACAATATGGCGATGTTTTCTTTCAGAAATGCCATTATATTCGGGTGTGTGTGGCGGAGTACTTCTAAAAGAAATACCATTTGTAGATAAAAGGAGGCTAAGGCAATGTATTCACCACCATTATCAGAATATAAAGTCTTTATTTGTCTATCAAAGAATTTTTCTACAAGAGCTTTGAACCTAATGAAAACTAATTGCACTTCAGATTTTTTTATTGTAAGTGATAAAGCCACGTATAACGAGTGTAATGATCAACAAAAATGACATAGTATTTGAAATAATCAGTAGAAATTACAGGAGACGTCCACACATCAGAGAAAATAATTTCTAATGGTTGAGTACACTGAAGTGTAGAAACAAAGAAAGGTAGTTTATGAATTTTATTAACCAAACATGAATTACATTGAGAAATAGACTGGACTGAATTAAAATTTAATGGAATAGAATTACTAGAAATAATATTTTTGAATGTCAATAATGCAGGACGACCTAAACGAGAATGTCAGTCAATGGCAAAAGCAACGGTGGACGAAAAAGCCAGTAAAGAAGTTGATGTTGGCCACTCATAAACTCCATCCTTAGGCGTGCCCCTGAGAAGTAGGTTCCCCGTCAAGAGTTCCTTCACAAGAAAGAAATAAGGTGAGAATTCCACTGAAACATTAATACTCACACATAATTGATAAACATAAATTAGATTCTTTTTTATTTTCGGAACACAAAGCATATTTTCTAAAGAAAGTTCTTTAATCACTGTTTGTAGAGTAGCATTACCAGTGTGACTAATACTCAAACCTGAACCATCTCCAATCATCACATCCTCCATTCCCATGTACGGGTTGTATAAAGATAGATTATTTAGATCAACAGTAATGTAACACCCCCATATCCAATGCACACACACTACAACCACAACAATGTAGCATAAGTGCACCAAACATAGGGATGCTACGGTTTTCTTAACATTTAAAACACTTTAAACTTGATACAATACCCTTATCATTATACATTATAGAAAAGTAGATCATTTGCTTATAAAACAAAACATATTAGTTATATATATATATACATTTAAATATTACACAGCGGAAGTTATAAAATATTTACATATTTGTATATTAAACATTTCTTTACAAAATATAAAGAAGTATACATGATTGGCAAGTTTGCTCTGATCTTTAAGCTCCCAAAATGAATTCTTCAAGGTCTACTCTCACTTGGTCTTGATGAACTCTCGGGTTCAACTCTATCAACTCTATTACCTGCGCGATTAAACACTATCGCGCTAAGCCAACGGCTTAGTAAGATAAAACATGCAATGGATATGCTTTAATGCAATACAATGTCAATTCTAATTCATATCATATATGTAACAACATAGATGCAAAGCTAACAACATCCCTTTACATTTTATAACCAACATACATATATGCATATCACATTTCAACATCATTGCATATACTTCATTATTTAATCATTTAATCATCCATAAACAACAATAAACAAATCATGACTCTCATTAAACAAAGACAAGCATTGGGCCCAAGATACACTAATATGCCATTCAATTTTCAGAGTTAATGCTTTGGTTTGTTATCACATTTATCAATATCATATACCCAACTAGGCTTCAAGGATTAAGTTCAACCAAGCTTCAAGGGGAGCAAAGCATGCTAAGCTTCAACCCAACTTGGCTTCAAGAACTAACCCAACCTAGCTTCAAGGGTGGTAACATCTCAATTAGGCTTCAAGGATTCAATCCAACCTAACTTCAAGAGATTGTTACACTTATTAGGCATGCCACCAACAACAAACTCTGAAAATGGTTGAAGCAACCCGGTTGGAACTTGATGCTCTGCTTTAACCTTCTGACAAGTGATACAAACTCAGCAATGTCTCTCTTCAACCCCATCCACCAATAATGCTGTCTCAAATCATGATACATCTTCGTATTACCCGGATGCATAACAAACATCGACTGATGAGCTTCTTCCAAAATGACCCTTTTCAAATCAGCATCATCGGGTACACACAATCGGCTCTTGAACCAGAGACTTCCATCACTCTTCACAATAAAATCTCTACCCTTTCCACTCTGACAATCCGAAACAATCTTCTGTATCTTCTTATCGGCCAACTGAGCTTCTTTGATTTGATCTAACAAAACCGGCTTCAATTGCAACTGTGCTAACAATGCACCATCATCACAAGGTACAAAACTAGCACACAATGCTCTCAACTCAATAAGCAACGAGAGCGAGAAAACAGACAAACCTGCTAAAGACTTCCGACTCAAGGCATCAGCAACAACATTTGCTTTACCTGGATGATAATCAATCAAGCAGTCGTAGTCTTTAATCAATTCTAACCATCTCCTCTGACGAAGATTGAGTTCTTTCTGGACACCCAAATACTTCAAACTTCTGTGATCAGTATAAATGAAACATTTCTCCCCAAACAGATAGTGGCGTCAAATCTTCAATGCAAACACAATGGCAGCCAATTCCAAATCATGGGTCGGATAGTTAAGCTCATGCGGTTTCAACTGTCGAGATGCATAAGCTATAACTTTCCCTTCCTGTATCAATACACACCCCAAACCTCTATGTGAAGCATCACTGTAGATCACATATGGTTTGCCTTCAACAGGTAAAGTAAGAACAGGTGCCTGAGTTAACATTTCTCTCAACTGTTCAAAACTCGCCTGACACTGATCGGTCCACAAAAACCTCACTCCCTTACGAAGCAATCTGGTGAGTGGAGTAGCTATCAAAGAAAACCCTTTCACAAACCGCCGGTAATAGCCTGCCAAACCCAGAAAACTTCTAATCTCTGTCACAGACTTGGGTGGACTCCAATTTAAAATGGCTTCAACTTTACTCGGATCAACTCTAATGCCTTCTGCAGAAACAATATGTCCGAGAAAAGCTACTTGATCCAACCAAAACTCACACTTCGACAATTTGGCAAATAACTGCTTCTCTCTCAAAATCTGCAACACAATCCGCAGATGCAAATCATGTTCCTCTTCATTCCTTGAATACACTAGAATATCATTGATGAAGACCACTACAAACTGATCCAGATAGGGCCTAAACACCCTATTCATCAAATCCATAAAAGCTGCAGGTGCATTCGTCAGACCAAAAGGCATAACTAAAAATTCATAATGCTCATACCTGGTCCGAAAGGCGGTTTTCGGAACATCTTCAGCTCTAACTCTCAATTGATGGTACCCAGATCTCAAATCAATTTTGGAAAACACAGCTACACCCTTCAATTGATCAAAGAGATCATCGATTCTAGGCAAAGGATATTTATTTTTAATAGTCACCTTGTTCAATTGCCTATAATCGATACACAACCTCATAGTACCATCTTTCTTTTTCACAAATAGCACAGGAGCTCCCCAAGGAGAAACACTGGGGCGAATGAATCCTTTGTCCAACAACTCCTGTAATTGCACTTTCAACTCCCTTAATTCTGCTGGTGCCATTCTATAAGGAGTAATAGAGATAGGAGTGGTACCAGGCAACAATTCAATACCGAACTCCACCTCTCTCTCAGGAGGTAATCCTGGCAACTCCTCTGGAAAAACATCAGGGAACTCTGCAACTGTGGCAATACTATCAATGGAAGAGCCCTTCACTCTAGTATCCACCACATGAGCAAGATAGGCTTCACACCCCTTTCTAATCAATCTCCTAGCTGCAACAGCTGAAACAAATAAGGAGGCTAGTTGTTCCTGCTCATTAGATACTATCACCTCTCTACCATCACCCGTTCTCAAAGAAACAATTTTCTTTTTACAATCCACCACAGCTCCATGTCGAGATAGCCAATCCATACCTAAGATCACATCATATTCCTTAAATGGCATCTCAATCAAGTCTCCAAGGAACTCCTCACCTTGCACCCTCACTGCACTATCACGGTGCACCTTACTCACAACCACACTATGCCCTAACGGATTTGTCACCAACACATCAAATCCTAGGGACTCAGCATGCACATCAAATACAGGCAATACAGATGCACTAACATATGAATGCGTGGAACCCGAATCAATCAAAGCAAGTACAGGAAAACCAAATAAGGAAAAAGTACCAGCAATGACTGCCGAAGCATCTGGCTGCCTCTGCATAACATACATCCTCTGGAAAGAACCAACCTCCTCTGGTCTACTCTCCCTGGATGTAGCACCTCCTCTAACACTGAACCCAGATCTGCCTCCCCGGCTGCTACCTCTGCCTACTCGACCTCCCCTCACACTAGGTCGAGAAGGTGCAGTATCAACTGACATCTGCTCTTGCCTCTCAGGACAATCTCTCACAAATTGATCTGGCGATCCACATCTGAAACAAACCCCTGCTACACTAGTCTTCCAGCAAGGACCACCATGTGGCCTACCACAATGGATGCAGATGGGTAAGGTAGATCTCTGAACCATAGGGGTCGGAGCACTCGCCACTGAAGCTGCAGGTCTAAATTTCTGCCTCTGTAACTGCACTGACCTACCAGCTGACCTCTGACTTCTACTAACTCTAGGAACAAAGCTTCCTTTACCTCTCTTAACAGAAGAAGACCCTGCCTCGAACTGGGGCCTTCTAACCCTAACCTCTTCTTCTGAAGCAACCGCAATACCCTGAGCTCGCTCTACACTTCGAGCTGCTGCCACAAGCTGTGAGAAATCCTGATATCTGGATCCAGCCACTAAGCACATAATCGAGGGCCTCAATCCCTCCTCAAACCTCCGACATCTATCAATCTCATCAGCAATGATACCCCCAGCATACTGACTCAATCTAATAAACTCAACCTCATACTCAGTTACAGTCTTGCTGTCTTGCTTCAGACTCAAAAACTCCATCTTTTTCATGTCTTTATACTCCCTAGGAGTATATTTCAACTCAAATTCCCTCAGAAAATCAGTGTAAGACAGTGTTGGAGGATCATCCATAGAATGGGGCACCGTCTTCCACCAATCGTAGGCATCCTTCTGTAGCAAAGATCTTGCATAATCAAACTTTTCCTCTGAGGTGGCTTGCAACTGAACAAATACCCTCTGAACTCTATCAAGCCACTGTTCTGCTACAGCCGGATCAACTGTACCAAAGAAATCCTCTGCTCCATATTTCCTTAGCTTATCATAGTGCCTCACTGGTACTGAAGACTGAGGGGGTGGTGGCTGCGGTTGCACAGGTGTTTGCCTCATAGCTTCCATCATATGCCTAAACCAGGCTGGCGGAACCTCCTCACCAACTGGTCTACCCGACACCGAAGCAGGTGCCTCCTCAACACTATCAACCCTAGCTCCCTCATCAGGAGCAACGCTCTCCTCACTACCCTCAACCGACTGGGGTGAGTGAGAATCCATCACAACCTAAGTCTGCAAACACAACATACTACATCTTATTAAAGATCAGAGGTTGCCAATCCCAAACATGTATATTATTCAAAAACCACTTTTAAAATCAAAATAATCTTTTTCTTACATTTTACCTAGGTTGAGAATCTCAAACCTAGGCTCTGATACCAAAACAATTGTAACACCCCCATATCCAATGCACACACACTACAACCACAACAATGTAGCATAAGTGCACCAAACATAGGGATGCTACGGTTTTCTTAACATTTAAAACACTTTAAACTTGATACAATACCCTTATCATTATACATTATAGAAAAGTAGATCATTTGCTTATAAAACAAAACATATTAGTTATATATATATATATACATTTAAATATTACACAGCGGAAGTTATAAAATATTTACATATTTGTATATTAAACATTTCTTTACAAAATATAAAGAAGTATACATGATTGGCAAGTTTGCTCTGATCTTTAAGCTC
This sequence comes from Garcia nutans, assembly GCA_947685225.1. Classification (NCBI taxonomy): domain Eukaryota; kingdom Viridiplantae; phylum Streptophyta; class Magnoliopsida; order Malpighiales; family Euphorbiaceae; genus Garcia; species Garcia nutans. Next base: position 2,948,585 of record CANTUV010000024.1, on the reverse strand, counting down.
CCAAAATGAATTCTTCAAGGTCTACTCTCACTTGGTCTTGATGAACTCTCGGGTTCAACTCTATCAACTCTATTACCTGCGCGATTAAACACTATCGCGCTAAGCCAACGGCTTAGTAAGATAAAACATGCAATGGATATGCTTTAATGCAATACAATGTCAATTCTAATTCATATCATATATGTAACAACATAGATGCAAAGCTAACAACATCCCTTTACATTTTATAACCAACATACATATATGCATATCACATTTCAACATCATTGCATATACTTCATTATTTAATCATTTAATCATCCATAAACAACAATAAACAAATCATGACTCTCATTAAACAAAGACAAGCATTGGGCCCAAGATACACTAATATGCCATTCAATTTTCAGAGTTAATGCTTTGGTTTGTTATCACATTTATCAATATCATATACCCAACTAGGCTTCAAGGATTAAGTTCAACCAAGCTTCAAGGGGAGCAAAGCATGCTAAGCTTCAACCCAACTTGGCTTCAAGAACTAACCCAACCTAGCTTCAAGGGTGGTAACATCTCAATTAGGCTTCAAGGATTCAATCCAACCTAACTTCAAGAGATTGTTACACTTATTAGGCATGCCACCAACAACAAACTCTGAAAATGGAATAACACATTAGCCACACAATTCATTTAGATTTCATTCTCAATTCTCATTATCATTTAGGCAAACATGCCTCATTTATCTCCATTGAATCACCTTAGCCAATAACAATGGCTTCACATTTCATTTCACAATATAACACTTCATTATTCAAGTGTATATTTATCTCATCCATGATCACATTATATCTCACATAGCATCATTCATGAATATCAACATTTCATTCCACATTACTCATGAAACACATTATCATTCACAATGCATAACATAACATTGCTCAATCTCAACAATGCAAGAACAATTTATATTATTCATAGCTTTAGGATCATCCACAAGTGTTTGATTAAGTCATTCCTTGGGTTAAGTATGTTTATGTTTAGGTTTAGAGACCAAACTACCTTTGAAGAATCCAAACCATGCAAAAAGAGAACCAAGAAATCAAACAATATCCAACTCATTTGAGGGACACGCCCAGCCCACTTGAGGAACACGGTCGTGTCTTTAAAAATAAAAGAGGCAGTAGCCAACACAAATAAATGACACGGGCGTGTCTCTTCATGGCTTCTGGCCGTGTCACCCATGCACATAACCTTAACTAAAATCAACACTTTCTCAATTGCACTCAAACACAATATTCATCATATAACATGTTTCAAATGAACATAATCAATGTTCTAAACACATATTCACCACAAGAATTACTTCACAACACATTAATATAACAATTAAACACACATCATCTCAAAACACTAAAATCACCATCCCTCTCCACCTTTCAAAATCAACATTTACCACTTCCAACAACTACACCTATTTAAACTATTAACTTAAAACCAATTTAACACTTGAGAACAAATCATAAACACATCTCATCATCAAATCATCAAACCCTAATTAACTTCCCATACCACTTCAAAAGAATGAAAGAAATCAAAGGGAAGATCTTACCTTAGTTAAAAACTTCTTGAATCAACACTTGAACACTTAATCTTCCTTCAATTTTGAACTCAACTCATCAAAAACCTCTCTTCACCTCTTGCTTCCCTTTGTCTATGGAGGAACCGGCCACTTTATGAAAGAAAGAAGAAAATGATGAAGAAACAAAGTCAAATTTTGCTTTTAATCTCCACCAAGTAATCTTATCCAAGCAATTACCAAATTGCCCTTAACCATATAACTAACCTTTTGTCTTATATAAGCCCACATATGTAATTACACACTTAACACAAAAATATCTCTCTTCCTTTGACTCTTCCTTTGACCCATTTATATGTTATATATATCATCATATACACAACATATACCATTCTCTCTAAGCCCTATTTTCTTTCCAAAACACATATACACAAGCATTCTCCTCCCAATTTCTTTTCTTAACACATCATATACATTCAATCCAATTTATAACAATAACAACAACAACAATATAACCAAGACTTCTAGGGCATACATGAGGATATTAAAAGTAATATGTTGATTAGCACTAGAATCCAACAGCAATGGAGTTGATGAGGAAGAAGAAACTGCAAAAAAATTGGCCTGTGGACTACTTGCAACTGGAACAACCAAAAAGAAGGACACCGTTTAGCTGAATGACCTTGAGTACCACATATTTGACAACGACCAAGCTAAGGTCTATGACCAGATTGCTGATTATTCTGTCGATGGAGATTGTGAGTGATGGGATGCTGAGAACCTCTGTTGTTCTTATTTCCTTGATTATATAGCTGGCTGCTTTGTTGATTGTCTTGGTGATTGAAATTTTAATTTCGGTGATTGTTACTACTCTTATTTTGAGTTCTCTGTGAATAATTTTCAGTGGCTAGAAAGTATGTTGGGGTAGCAAGAGGAAGAGTTGCCTCAAAGGTTATGAGTTTTTCATGTAACTCATCAAAGGTTATGGCAGAATCACGAGCATTGATTGCCTGTATGATTTCTTTGTAAGCATCTTCCAAACCTTCTAAAATACGATCAATGATGTCTTCCTCAGACGTAGGTGAGTCTAACATTGCTAGTTCATCAGTTTTCATCCGAATTGCCTGCACGTATTCTATAACTGTTGAATTCCCTTTTGTGATGCTTTTAAGTAGAGCTTTGATTTGTTTGATCCTGCCTCTAGAAGGTTTGGCATAGGTAGTCTCAAGAATATCCCATGCTTCTTTGGATGTTTTGGCTTTAGCAATGAAAGGAATAATAGAAGGTGAGAGAGCACCAATGAAGGCATTGATGAGAAGATGATCTTGCCTAATCCAATGACTATATCCTGGATTGGGAGTGGAAGTTCCAAAAATAGTGGGAGATGGACAAGGACGAGAGCCATCTATATGGCCAAGAAGATCATAACCTATTAACAAGCTTTGAAACTGAAGTTTCCAAGCAAGATAATTTGATCCTGTGAGCTTTAGAGGAGCTTGTGTAGCTACATTAAATGTTACTAATTGTTTGGTGTTAGAAGCAAGAATGATAGAGGCATCACTCATTGTGGAAAAGAAGAAAAAAAAAAAGAGAGACGTTTGTCTTGAGAGCTTTGATACCATAAAAGACTAAATTGATGTTACTGCAAAAGACTAATAATTATTGATGTAATCAGTATGTATTTATACAGTTTGCTAAGCCTAATTTTAAATTCAAATCCCACTATAATAGGAATACAATAATATTTACATATATCATTTTCTAATAGAGTACACAGCTAATTATATAGTTTATTATCTTCTGATTTCAGATGGGCTTGGGCTTTGGCTATAATAAATCATTAAATTATGGGAAGAAAATAATAATAATAATAATCTGTAAGTATAAATATTATTGTAGAAAATGATTAAATAATATATATATATATGTACATATACACCTGCATGCATATATAAATGTATATATGGGTACATTTGCCAAAAGAGGAGATGAAGTAACATTGGTTTAAAAAAAATTACTTTTTAACGTTAATATATAGTTTGTAAAAATAATGGTTAAAGATAAGGTGATATTACTAAATAAATACGAGTATTTATAAACATATATAGTATAACTAAATTATAAATAATCTAAATTTGTTGTGATTACTAACATTTAATTTTAAAAAGCTAAATTATATTGACAACTACTACATGCACATGGAAAAAAATTAATTAATTAAAGAATGAAAAAAAATACATAATGGAACAATGATAATAATAGATACTACATATGGTGTAGGACAAAGAGTAACGGGAGAATCATCTGGCACTAAAGGAGAGGCACCGCAAGAGGCTATAGGTGAGTGATAACATAATGTGATACCTAACATATTCTGTTGGACGTTATTGTTTAACTCTTGTTAAACAATATCAATATTTTTATTGCTACCTTTATTATTATTATCTTGATTTGCATTTTTGTTTATTGAGAGACTATTACTTCTAATTTATTATATTGCTTCTAATATTGTAGTTATTGAGAAACCTATTATTGTTTACTATCTACATTATTCATTGTTGAACTATTCTGGTGACCTTTGGTATTATTTTTTAATTATTTATTATTATTGAATTTTGTTCCTAAGCATCCGGTTGAATTCTATTGATTTATTATTGTTAAGCTATTATTTTGATATATGTTTTCTTGTTAAAAAATATTATTTTAAGTCACTGATCCTCTGCGGTTATGATTATTTTCTGTTATTGGTAATATTTCTTGTATTAGTTGATACTTATTATTTTTGATCTGTTGATCACTCTGTACCTCACCCACTTTGCATATGCCTCTGCTTAAGTTATTTTATTGGTTATTCCACCTAGCCGCATGTTAGGTTATGATTCACTGAGTTGACGGTTCACCCTTAGTCACTATTTTTTTTTCAGATTAGTGTTCTATAGGTAGGAGCACATGGATTTCTACTTCCCAACTGCTTACTCTTTTGGTTAGTATTAGAAACTGTATATATAGTAAATAATAAAGTTGTAAAATATTTTTGTTCGGTAGTTCTCTGTTGAGTATAATATAATAATATAAAAATGTACTTATGTCTGTAAACGTAAAATATAAATAAGGTTATAATATCATCAGTTCTGCAAAGAAATTAAATGTCTAAATATGTTCTTATAAAGGTTCTTCGTGGTATCTAGTAGCTTTAAGCTGACTCGAATTCTAGGATCATCGCACCTCGCCTCCCCAAATCAAATCAAATCGGGGGTGGGTGTGACAAGTACGGTCTGAATCCTACACAAGGAATGCCATTATATGAGGAAGTAGGAATATTCTTGATGATTTGTGCTCATAATTTTGAAAATAGACTTATTCAAGAAATATTTAATCATTTTGGTGAAACCATTCATAATCACTTTCATAGAGTCTTGTCTTCTTTACTTCTTTTAGCTAAAAATATTATTAGACCACATCCACAGTACAATGAAGGAGGGGGATATCAGAAACTACAAAATCCAAAATACAAACCTTTTAATGTAAGTTATTGTTACTAAGCATTATATTTACATATAGTCAAAGTATTATTGTTAATTTGATTCGTATTATAATTGTATGATGTAAAACTTTTGTTACTTGTCATGTTAATAGGATTGTATTGAAGCATTAGATGGCACACGTGAAAGCTAGACTTCCTAGGGAGAAGAAATACCTTACATTGGATGAAAAATGATATCCTACTCAAAATATTATTGCAGTTGTTGATTTTTAATATGTGCTTTACATTTGCATGGGCTAGATGGGAAGGTACTGGACATGATAGTCGCATATTTTTTAAAGCTATTCGTATAGAAGAGTTAGGATTTCCTTATCCAACAGGCATAATTTCCTTGTCCAGTAGACAATAAATATTATTTGGTAGATGTTGATTATCCATATAAAAATTAAATTTATTTTAATAAAGGTAATGGATAGAAAAGAAAAGAAATTAAATTAAATTTACTTAATGTGTTTGAACCATAATTGAATAAAAATAGAAATGTGATTTCTTTTTCATAATTTAAATAAATAAATAAATTTATAAAATATATTTTTATAACTTTATCCTTATCCATTAAACTAAGAGAAAAAATAAAATAAGAACATAAATTATATTTCATATAATATACTATTTTTCTATTTTTATTTTTTCTCCTTTTCTACCATTTCGATAAAAATTATTTTAATCATTTGAGGAGAATTATTTTTCTAATAAAATTACATTTATCTTCTCAATTAAACATTCAAACAATAAAAATTAAAAAAAATTCTTATTTTATTTACTTTATTTACTTTCTTTTCTCTCCAATTCAATAAAAACATCAAAAAAAATAATATGTTAAATTTGTAAGTCTATATGCTTTTTTTTTTTTTTTTTTTGAACTGAAAGTCTACATGCTAATTTTCTTCCGCTAAGCCAAACATCCTCAAAGTTAAAAAGCAGAAAATGAAAACTCCCTAGAGAAGTTGAGAGAAGGCGGCAGTCCTAGACAAGGCACGGAAGACAAAGTTTAAGAGGGGCAAAATAAGAACTTCCTAGAGAAGTTGAGAAAAAAAAAAATCTACTCATGTATTGTTCAATTCCACGAGGTAAACGACAAGGAGGAGGGTATAAAACCTCTCATTTTGCAGCTCCTCGCCAAATTCCGCTCTTGGGTTTCCGTCAAAATCAAGCAAAACACTGAACAAACCCAAGTATCCAACACATACCTTTAAAAAAACCTAACAAAAATTCAAAACACAATTACAAGAATAAATTAACAAACCTCTAATCTATGTTAACCTGTTTACTGGCATAATATCTGCCTTCATGTGGCCGGCGGCGGCAGTGGATGTTCGATCTCCGGTCACTTCCCAATCATCCTCTCCCCAAAACTCTACTTTTGCTTCTTCGCATAGTTCTACTGATGATCATCGAGATGGCATGAATGCCTCTATTTTTGGTAATACAAATAAATTCGATGCCTCCAGTGGTCTCGCATCATGTAGTGGGTTGCGAGCCGGGTCGGTGGTTTCCGGTCGGACCCGCCCTAGAATGGTGAAATTGAAGAAGCCGTTGCATGGAAGATCGAAAGGGGTATCAGGTGAATTCGGGTTTGTTTTTAACCCTTTTCAATCAGTTAGTGAGAGTCCAAGTTGTGGTAATGATTGTACTGGTAGTTCAAATAGTAGTTTAGGGAAATGTATGCCGAATGGGATTGATTGTTCAAGTGCTAGTTTTACTTTTGGTTCTAGTAGCAGTAGTTCTACTTCGAATTTGACTGCCTCCTTGAATTTGGATTCTCGTGAGAGAGTATTTAGTGCGACAGGGAATGAATTAAATTCTAAAGTCGACTCTGCGAAATCTGAGAATGTGGGTTTTGTGTTTGATGTTAAGCCGAGGTGCTCTAATACAAATGAGGGGAAATCAGTTTGGGAAGCACATAATGGAAAGCTTCATAATGTAGATTTTGTGTTTGTTGCTAGGGAGAATAATGTGGAGATGAAATTGGATTTAGAAAATGGGAAATCAAGAAATTGTGGATTGGAGTCGGGTTCGGATTCCCATAACGAGGGGAAGATGAGTTCAGAAACTGAACTTGAGCGTGGGAAGGACAGGCATGCGGGTTTTGAATTTGGTGTTGACAAGAGTAATTTGGGATCAAATTTGAACTTCGAGAAGGGAGAGTCTAGTGGAAGTGCGGCAAAGCAAGATTTTAATAATGCTAGGTTTGTATTTGGTGCTACTAACAATAATTCTAGTACAAATATGGGGATTTCTGGTGCCGGTTTTGTATTTGGCGCCAGTTGGTTTAATTCTAATGACAAGTTTGATCATGCAAGGAAAATGAGACTAGAGGCTGAAGCAGCCAATGAGGTCAAAGGTACTGCAGCATTTGAAATTAATGGAGCTGGGAGCTGGCAGGAGGATAATGGTAAGTTTCCCTATGTATTTGTTGGTAGCAATAACAGAAGTTTCAGTTCAGGAGAATGCATGGCTACAAACTGCCCTGATGAAGCAGAATCAAGCAGTGAAGCTTTTGAAAGCTGTAACAGCATTAAGGATGAAATTGGGACTTCAGATTTTAGCATTGATGGTAAATGTAAGCTTGAATCATTTCAAAACAGTAATACCATAGCAAATGCTTCTGCCACAAACCCTGTGTATAATAATCTCTCTGATGAAATGAAAAAACTGCATCTTGATGGTTATAAGAATTTTGGTGGAGAGGGTAATAAGAAGTTTGTTTTTAGAAGCAATAACATGGCTTCTGCCTCTTTTGAGGACACTGCTTCTCATGCATTGGATTCGGAAGGTTTTGCTCATGCCGCTAAGGTCACTGGGGCTGGTCAATTCAAATCAAGTGACAAGAATGAAAGGGTTAACTTAGGCAGTGTATCAATTGGAACTTTCAGTTCTGAAACATTTAGATTTCAGGCCGGTCTTGCAACAGGTTCTGCTGAGAGCCATTTATCTCATGGTAAAGTGAATGATGATGCACAGCTCAGTGGAGCTGCTGCATCATCTTTGTTCTCATCAGTTGGTCTTGATGCCCAAGGTGGTGTTGAGGTTTCCACACCATCTCAGGCTTCGGTTGGAAATGAAAGTAGTTACACAAGCACTTCACATAGATCTGGAATGCTGTTTTCAGACTTCGAAGCACCAAAATGGGATCCCTCTTGTTTAAAAGCAAGTCTGTTTCCTGAATCAAATAAAAAACCAGAATTCAGTGTAAAGGGTAGACTTAAAAAGGACAAAAAATCAAAGACAATGAGGGTAAAGTTGAAGCCACTGCCTCAACATAAGAAAGAACAAGAGCAGAATCATGTGGAAAATGAAAACAGTGGCCAAGAGGCTCTAAACTCCCCAGGATGTTATTCACCCATGGATTTTTCTCCATATGAGGAGACTACCACAGCTGAGAAATTTTCAAGGGAAACTTCCAGGACTTCAAATGATTCCATTCACCTAGACAACCATAGAATTGGTTCAATAGCTAGTAGTCTTAAAGATAAATATGAATTAGATCCTAAAAGATGTTCTATTGCTGATTCTCCTGCAAAAACATTTATTTTTGGAACAATGTGCTCTGACCACAACACTGAGGTCTGCAGTCGCAGTGGAGCTGGTGTTGCTTCTGCTGAAGGTGCATCTGGCTTAATCACTGAAAGTAGCCATCAAATACAGTTTGGTTTTGCTTCAGGTTTGGAAGATATAGATGGGAGCAAATTTTCCTTTTCTGCTTCATCCGCTGCACTGAATAGTTCATGTACAACAAAACGTCCATGTAGAAAGAAAAATAGGAGGAAAGTTCCTCATGAACCATTTGTGATTGCTGTAAACCCAAATGTTAAGGTTGGTTCATCTTCTGTCCTCGTTTCACCCTATGCTAGCTCTTGTTGAACACTTTTTTTTTGCAACTTTTCAGGATCATGAAGGAGATTTACCTAGTTCACAAAGACAATTGGGGAATAATTCTGAAGCAAATGAACAGGTGAAGCTATGTTCTCTTACATCCACTACTGCAATTCAGGAAGGTTGTGAAACATGGCGACTCAGGTGTTTTCTCTTAGCACAAAAGATTCTGTTCTTTGAATGCTTTGTTTTTTATTAGTTTTCTTTATTATTGGCATATTGGGATTTTTTACATTTTGATGTGTGGCTCTTTGTGGGCGTTGTTTATTGCTTATATGTGGCTGGTTTTGATTTATGTCAGGGGAAATCATGCATATAAAGATGGAGATTTATCAAAAGCTGAAGATTTTTACACACGTGGGATTAATTCTGTCCCATCTAATGAAACATCAGGATACTGCCTCAAGCCTCTTGTTATCTGCTACAGCAACCGGGCAGCAACTCGGATGTCTCTTGGAAGGTTGAGGGAAGCTCTAAGGGATTGTGAGATGGCTGCTACACTAGATCCCAGATTTCTCAAAGTTCAAATGAGAGCCGCCAAGTAAGGCATTTTATTGTTTAAGCTATTTTGATCTTATAATTATTGTTTAAGAGAGAGAGAATGAAGAGAAAGAGATACTTCTCTTTATTTTTCATATCTCTTAACAAAAGAGATACTTATCTTTATTTTTCATATCTCTTAACAAACATATACAACTCTATTTATAGCCTATCAAATAATAAATAAAACTGCCAACTACTAACTACCACTAGTATTTTGCATTGAATTATCTACTAACTAAAACATTTATACAACTAGATATCACAACACTCCCCCCCAAGCTGGAGCATATACAAATTATAGGCTCCAAGCTTGGCTCAAATATATTTGATTCTTGATCCTTTGAGAGATTTAGTGAGCATATCTGCTAATTGATCATTAGAATTGACGAAATCTTTGACAATACATCCTGGCTCAATCTTTTGCCTGACAAAATGATAGTCAACCGCTATATGTTTGGTTCTTTCATGAGAAACTGGGTTAGAGGCAATGTGAAATACATCTTGATTGTCATAGATCAACTTCATGCTTTTGATTTCTTTCCATCTTAATTCTTGAAGGAGTTGTTTTAACTAGATGAGTTCACTTGTTGTAAGAGTCATAGCTCGATACTCTGCTTCAGCACTTAATCTAGCAGTTATCTTTTGCCTTTTGTTTTCCCTAGAAATCAAAATGCATCCAATCATGATACAATATCTAGAAGTGGACCGCCTATCTGAGTGAGAACTTGCTCAGTCAGCATCAGAGCATCCAATGGTCTGGTGGTGACCCTTATCTTCATACAATAATCCTTGTGTTGGTGCTCCTTTAAGGTATCTAAGGATTTGAATTACTGCATCCCAATGATCATTACAAGGAGTTTGAAGAAACTGACTTACTACACTGATTGCAAATGAAATATTAGATTGTGTAAGCATTAGGTAGTTTAATCTTCCAACTAACCCTGATATCTTCTTAGGTCTTTTAAAGGCTTCCCCTGTCCAGGAACCAGCTTAACAATGGGATCCATAGAAGTATCAACAGGCTTACAATCTAGCATACCTGTTTCTTCTAGTAAATCCATGACATACTTCCTTTGGGAGATAACAATTCCTACTTTTGACTATGCTACCTCAATAATAATTTCTGCTTTTGACTATGCCACCTCAATACCTAGAAAATACTTCAGTTTTCCTATGTCTTTGGTTTTAAAGTGACTGTAAAGATGTTTCTTCAATTGACAAATTCCATAATGATCATTGCCTGTTATGACAATGTCATCTACTTACACAACTAGATAGATGCATTTCTTGTCCTGAATATCATATTTGAAGAATACTGAATGATCAAATTGATATCGAATCATTCCAAACTCTTGAATCACTAAACTGAACCTTCCAAACTAGGCTCTTGGATACTGCTTCAAACTATATAGTGACCGCCGTAATAGATATGCCAATTGAGATTCCCCCTGAGCAACAAATCCAGGAGGTTGTTCCATATACACTTCTTCAGTTAATTCTCCATGAAGAAATGTATTTTTAACATTATGTTGGTGGAGAGTCCAGTGGTGCATGGTTGCTATAGAAATGAAAAGTCGAACTTAAGTAATTTTGGCCACTGGAGAAAAGTATCATTATAATCAATGCCATAAACCTCAATATATCCTTTAGCAACAAATCGTGCTTTAAGTCGATCAATTTGCCCATCAAGTCCAACTTTTACAGTGAGCACCCATTTGCATCCTACCATGGTTTTTCCTTTTGGTAATGGAACTAACTCCCTCCATCATTGCATCTCGCCACCCCGGATGTTGGAATGCTTCATTCACAGTCTTATGTATAGTGACATTAGATAGGTTAGAAAAAAGCATTATATGAGGGTGATAAGCGATGGTAGCTAAGAAAATTATATATTGGATGTGGTTTACGAGTGGAACAATTACCTTTGTGGATGGCAGTAAGAGGTGTTTTGCTTCTGTCACTGCCATGATTGGAGTAGGTGACGATGGAGCAAGAGAGTTGTTGGGATTTGGCGCTGCACCTGCATCATAGGAAGGACTGGTATTATTAGTAGGGAGATAAGGTCGTCTTGAGTAAATTCGGAGGGATGGGTTTCGCGTTGTCAAATCTGTTTATGGATAAGGGAGACTTGGAATTGGAAGAACATTGGAGATGAATTTTGTGTTTTCAATACTTGATGAGAAATATGATGATGACTCAAGGAATTTTACATAAGTAGAAATGTAATACCTTTTTGTTGTTGGATCATAGCATTTGTAGTCTTTTTGAAGTCACAAGTATCCCAAGAACACACACTTGATGGATTTGGGCTTGAGTTTGTCCTTTCCTGGAGTGTGATTATGAACAAAATAAGTATAACCAAACAATCATAATGATAAGTGATAAGGATCTTTTCCTTGAAATAAAATAGAATGAGGAATTTGATGTTGTAATACTGAAGAAGGCATTCTATTGATCAAATAACAAGCAGTAAGAAGAGCATCACCCAAAAAATGAAGTAGAACATTGTGATGAATAAGAAGAATACGAGTTGTTTCAAAAAGATGTCGTCTGTTACGTTCTGCGACTCCATTATAAGCACAAGAGGTTTGATCAGTGATCCCTTGTGAAGATAAAAAATTAGAGAAAGAAGAAGACAAATATTCTCGACCATTATCACTAAGTAATATTGAAGCATTAAATTGATTTTGGATTTCTGCAAAGAATTTTTGAAATATAGGAAAAAGTTCATAATGATTTTTCATTAAATATACTTAAGTGCAACAGGAATAATCTTCAATAAATGTAACAAAATAGTGAAATTCCATAGTTGTACTAACTCAACTTGGACCCCATATGTCTGAGTATATTAACTCAAACAAACATGTAGCCCTGTTATTGACTCGCTTAGGAAAAGAACTACCAGTGTGTTTCCCAATTTGGCATGGCTCATACTCCAAGGAAGATAAAGTTGAAAGATTAGAAGCAAGTTTCTGAAGTTTGTTAAGACTTCGATAACCAAAGTGGTGAAGAAGAAGATCGGCAAAGGTGGTTGAAATGAAGGCAACCGGTGAGTTTGGGTTGTAGAAATGATACAAGCCTTGTGATTCGTGTCTTGTACCAATCGTCTTTTTCATACTCCGGTCCTGTACAATAATAGAATCAACCATAAAAGCTATAGAACAATCAAGACTCTTTGTCAATTTATTGATAGAGACAAGGTTATAAGGATATCCAAGAGCAAACTAGACATTATTTAAGAAGAGGAAAGGTAATTGAATATTTCCAATTCCCTTAATAGCAATTTGTGAATCGTTAGCAAGAGTAACATTAGGTGAAGTGGAAGTAAATGTACTAAAATGGTTTTTATTACCAGAGATATGATCAGAAGCATCGGAGTCTAGTACCGAAAGGCCAAGAGGAAGACTCTTAGTTAGACAAGCAAATGATTTATCATATTGTGAACCACCATTCTGTTTTCTAGCTTGATACTGCAGATACTTATTGTAATCTGTCCCAGTTAATATAATGGAGTTTAATTGTTGGGTATGTGCATTAGGTAAATGAAGTAATTCATCTTTATGAGTTAAAACCAGTGTTGTTAAAGGCGCAAAAAGGCGCCGCCTAGGCGACGAGGCGAGGCGAGGCGAGGCGCAGGGTCACCGCCTTTTTGGTGGCCACTTCGCTTTTCTGGCAGAGGCGCACGAGGCGACGCCTAGGCGTTGAGGCTTCGAGGCGTGAGCCTTTTTAATAAAAGCTTTCCAACATGTTTTAATAACCAAAAAAAAAAAGAATAAAACCTAGCTCGTTTTAGACATCCGACAGCCCCATCTGAAGAAAAGCCGTAGAAAGAAGAAGAAGAAGAAGAAGAAAAATAAGAAGAGGAACTCGACTACTTACAGGTGCTCTTTGATTTCTCTGATTTCTGTTTGCATGTTGCTGTTTTTGCGTTTTCTGGTTTTTTTTTTTCCCCTTCTTCTTCAAGTCTTCTTCTCCATCATTTATTCATCATTTAGATAAGGGGTTATGTTGCCAAAATTCCTGCAGCAAGCTCTCCAACTGTTTTCCTTGATGATTTTTTAGCAAATATTCAAATTTGTTGCTGATTTTGCTCCTGCTCCTGTACAGCTTAAGCTTTATTCCTTTTTTTTTCCCGACTATACTCTGTTTAATTTGACCAAATAGGCTAATGCCTATAAATAAGTCTTCCTTCCTTCTTTTTTTTTTTTAGCACCTATTATTATATTTTTTTTGTCCAATTCATTTTTTTTTTGTCTAAGCACCTATTTTTTTTTTTGTCTAATTCATATCATGTTGTTTAATTGTTTATGCTTAATGATTATGATTAATTGATGTGAAAATGTGAAAATATATTGAATATTTGAATTATTATGGAATATGGATTGTAGTGTTATATTACTTATGATTAATAATGTATTGAAATTGTTTTAAAATTATTAAAAATTCATAAATGATATGAAATTGTTTTGAAAGTGTGTGAATTGTTGGAAATGTTGATGATTATAGATGAGTACCGTCACCCCAAATCAAACGGGTTCATCGGTTAATAGTAGAAAAACCGATCCGGCGTGGAATCATTGCACGCAAGTTCTCGAAAACAACACGAATGATCTCCGATGCATCTATTGTGATAAAGTCGTGAAAGGAGGAGTTTATCGAATTAAACATCTAGCGGGGGGTTATAGATGTGTAGCTCGTTGTCAACGTTGTCCAAAAGAGGTAGGGGACGAGATTAGACGATACTTGGAAGGGAAGAAGAAGAAAAAACAAGAAATGAATATGGAATTTAATGATGAGGTTGAAATAAGAGTTGAGGAAGAAGAGGAAGAAGATGTGCAAGTAGTTGACGATGGTGGGAAAAGAAAGAAAACAAAAACAAGCGCATCTCTTAGAGGACCACTAGATGTTTTCTTTGCTCCCAAACCGGTTGTTTTAGGAAAAGGCAAAAGACAACCAACAATTGATGAGAACACTCCGGCTAAGAAAGAGTTGAGAGAACGTGCATGCGTGGCCTTTGCTAGGTGGATGTATGATGCCGGAATACCATTCAATGCAGTGAATTATGATAGTTTTGGAGAATTTATTCGTGTAATTAGAAACTATGGTAGAGACATGAAACCTCCAAGCTACCATGAAATTAGAGTAAGATTATTGCAACATGAAGTGGAGCTCACAAAGTCCCTTTTCCAAACTCATGTAGAAGATTGGGATAGACTTGGATGCTCATTGATGTGTGATGGATGGACCGATAGGAAAGGTAGATCTTTGATCAATTTCTTAGTAAATGGTCCTAAAGGAAGCGTGTTTATTAAATCAGTTGATGCATCTGATGCATCAAAGAAGGAGTATTTGTTAGCTGAGTTGATTGAGAAGGAAATTAAAGCAATTGGAAGTGATCAAGTAGTCCAAGTTGTGACAGATAATGCTGTAAATAATGTTGCCACTGGTAAGCATTAAAAACAATGTGTGATTGCATTTTAACATAAGAGACATGTTAATGATGATATTGTTTGTTATTTGTAGGAAAATTGTTGGAAGCAGCCTTCCCCCACTTATATTGGACTTCATGTGCAACTCATTGTTTGGATTTGATCTTAGAAGATATTTTCAAGTTGCGGATTTATAAAGAAACATTTCGTAAAGCAGTGGAGCTCACCGGTTTCATTTATGGATCTACGGGACTTTTGAATATGATGCGGGAGTTTACAAGTAATAGAGAGTTGCTAAGGCCAGGAGCCACTAGGTTTGCCACTTCCTTCCTTACACTTAGTCGTATTCATCAACAAAAAAGGAATCTTAGAACAATGTTTACTTCAGAAAAGTGGGTTACTAGCAAATGGGCTAAAGAGGCTAAAGGGAAAAGGTGTGAAAAAACCGTTTTGAGTACGGGTTTTTGGAATGCGGTGACTAATGCGCTTAAAGTTTCGGGTCCTTTTGTCAAGGTCCTTCGCTTAGTTGATAATGAGAAAAAGCCCGCTATGAGATATATTTATGAAGCAATGGATAGGGCAAAGGAAACAATTGCCCGAGATTTAAAGGACGAGGATAAATACAAGCAAGTTAGTGATATTATTGATAGGAGGTGGAATGATCAATTGCATCGCCCTTTGCATGCTGCAGGATACTTCTTAATTCCTGAATTGTTTTATGCAAACAAAGATCAAATAATTGGTGATGAGGAGGTGAATGGAGGTTTGCTTAAATGCATAGAAAAAATGGTTAGTGATCAAAAAACTAGGGAAGCCATTATCCAACAACTTGAAAAGTATAAGGAAGTTGCGGGTTTGTTTGGAATGGAAATGGCAAGAGCTTCAAGAACAACTACTTCTCCAAGTAAATTCTTTTCCTTTAATTCACTTACACTTGCTTTTTTAAAAAAAATCTCAACTAATAATTGAAATTTTACATTTATATTTCTAGCTTCATGGTGGAGTACATTTGGTGCAAGTGCCCCACAATTGCAAAGATTTGCTATGAAGATTCTTAGTCTCACATGTAGTGCAAGTGGATGTGAAAGGAATTGGAGTACATTTGAGCATGTAAGTAATTCAACTTTGACTTCTATTTTCTAAAATATTTTTCACCACATTGTGACACGCACACTTTCACATGACAACTTCTTAGCAAGAAGAGAAACCGGCTTTTTCAAAAAAAAATAGATCAGTTGGTTTATGTGAGGTACAACAGGGCATTGCTACGCCGATACTCAATTAATGATACCACCACTCCAATAGATTTATCAAATATTGATGGATCTAACGAGTGGTTACTTGGTGAATTGGAGGGAGAAGAAGATGATAACTATGTGTTTCCGGATTATGATTTGACTTGGGATCATGTTAGTAGAGCATCCGGAGTAAATGAACCCCGCTATGAATCAAGGTCTAGATCTCAAGCACCAAGATTAGGGCCTAGTAGTAGTTCAAGGCCACTTGGACAATTGCAATTAATTGATGAAGATGAGGAAGAGCTTGAGGTGGAAGCAAATAATAGTAACAATGATGATGATGATGATGATGATGAGTTGGGGCCATTAGAGTCCGATTCCAAGTAGTTAATAATAGTTATCTATTAGTAATTTTAAGACTTTTAGAGTTTTAGTTAAGTTTTATGGTTTTTTTTTTCCCTTAATGAACAATATTTGTTGTTGACTTTCATGTTTTAGCTTTTTTTTTTACTTTATATATGAAATTTATAGTTATATATATATTAAATTGTTTATAGCGGCGCCTTTGTAAAAAAGGCTCGCTCAGGCTGTCGCCTCTCGCCTTAAAGGCAAGGCGATGCCCTCTCGCCTCAATGTCGCCTCTCGCCTTAATAACATTGGTTAAAACAATATGATTTGCAGGTTGATTAGTACTGGAATGGTGGTTATGTGGTGGCTTGCCATGCAAAGCCCAACAAGTGTTCCGAGTATGCCTATTTTTGTCACAATGAGTGCAGTGGACTTTTGAATCTTTTTCTTTGCTTCTCTGTGGGCCTCTATGTTTAGTCTGAACAGCAAAAACAAATGACTCTATCTCTCCATTTAATGTTGTGGTTGAGGAAATATGCATGAGCCGGGTAGAGACATCCTCTAATGAGTGAATAGTGAGACTAATCAAAATTTGATCTCCAACAGAACTCAAGTCAGGTTTCAGTCCGATCAATGCCAAGACCATAAAAATTTGTTTCTTTGTTGTTCTTGTTCAGTAATCTTTTCAAAAAATGGTATAAGAGAATTAAACTCATCTTTTAATGTTTCAACTTGTCCCAAATAACTAGCCATATCCTGAGAACTTTATTGCTGATGGACAAGATCAGAAACAATTTTATAAATACGTTAGATATCATTAGTGTATAATGTCTTTGTCTTAGTTCAAACTTTATAACATGTTTTACATGATTGAAACAAAGTAAATAATTTAGGTTCAAGAGAGTGCCACAGCAAACTACATAATTGAGTATCAATTTTAATTCATGATGTCATATCTTTATCATCTATATCAATAGCTTGTTTTTCCAGATGATCAATAGAATTTTGACCCATAAACTATAATTCAACAGAAACAACCCATGACACATAATTATTGCTAGCACATAATTTAACAGTAGTAATAGTAGTAGCACCAAAAATGGAAGATAAAAGTGGTTTGATTAAATCTAAAGTTTCTGACATTGTAAGTCACTTAATTGCCTTTTGTTTAAACTGATAAAAAAATACCTACTGCTACTGCCAACAAAAAACGACAGATGGTGTTGAAAGAATAGTTATTGCCAAAGTTAGCTACTCACAAATAATGCCAGCTCTACTGCCAACAAGGAGCAAAAACATATCGGTATCGAAAAATTGAGGTGATGCCACCAATGAATGCGGAATGAGTGGTCAAGCCTTCTGGTTGAGTTTTGCCAGAAAAAGGTCGCCGGAGAGTGCTCATGCGTTAGCCCGTGGTACACCGGTCAAATTCTTCTGTCGGAGCCTGTGAAGGTTCCGGTGGCCGGATTTTGGAGACGGGCTGAAATGGTGGTGACGCTCCTCTTGGATGGGGCGTTGAGAGAGAGCAATCACCTGTCAATGGTGACCTGAAGCAACAATAAGCTTCTCTTTAGTGGCGGTAAGCTTCTTATAAAAAAGAGACTAGCCTGGGTTCTTAACCCGCCTCTGATACCATAAGAAGAGAGAGAGAGTGAAGAGAAAGAGATGCTTCTCCATTAATCTCTATTTATAGCCTATCAGATAATAAATGAAACTGCTAACTATTAACTACCACTAGTATTTTGCATTGAATTATCTACTAACTTGCTAACTACTGACTAAAACATTTATGCAGCTGGATATCTCAACAATTACATTAACTCTGAACATGGCAACAAAGTTTTCTCTTTCATTGGAACTTTTTGACATGCAAACTAAATGTTTTCTTTTTGTTAAGCAGTTAAATGAACCAACTTTTGGTATTCATTGAGCAGCTTCTTCTTCCTTCCTCTTTTTCTTTTTTTCTTTTCCTTTTCTATTATATGGAGATTTGAGGTTTCCAAAGATTTCTTCCCCCTCCTTTTTTATTTTTTTATCTCTTTGTTGCTTCTAAGCCCCTCAGCCCCTCAGATGTGTAAAAAAGGCTAGTCTTGGGGCGTTACATGTGCACTAATTTGTGAAGAAGCAGTTATCTGGTCATTCTTGTTTTCAATATTGTATAATGGATCAATTTCAATTGTTTCCTCAAACTACAGTAGTTGCTGAATGGTTTAAAAGAGTGGTGGAAAACAAAGTAAAATAAAAGAGCAAGTCTAAAGACTAAAAGGCTGTAAATGTCATTGCAAAGACTCTTTTTTTCCAAAGCTGACCTGATTGGATATATCTCATTTGCAGAACAAAAAAATTTAAAAATTTTCTGTTCTATTTTGAGATAATTTGATTTTTGTTTTTTGCTTAAATGCTACACATATTCCTGAGTTTCTAAGAAATTTAAGAAATGTAGGATACAGACCTAAAAAATTTTTGTGCAATAGCTCAAAGCTTCCTGTTTTGAGTTGATTGTTAAAATACTAACAATATATTTTTTGTTGTCTCTATTGTTATGTGTAATATTTTTTTTCTTGAAAAATCTGCATGGTTGCACCATACTTTGCTTAGGAATGTGCCTGTACTAATGTTCAGGCTGCAACAGCTCTTGGCATTATTCCTTTTTTGCCTATGGGAATTTCAAATCGAGGCACAATAGGAATAAAATATGGTTCTATACCTCATCAACAAAAATTGGTGATATAGAAAGTTACATGATGCATATCTGTAAGAATTTTTCAGGTGATAAATATTCTCCTTGAACTGTAAAGCATGGGTTCAGTATCGAACTTGAAAATGACTCCAATAATATTCAGTGGACCATTTATCATAATTTCATGTTGGTATTTGGTAATAACTCTATGGAAGGGGTGAATTTTCGCAAAACATAAAGGAAAACAATCTAAAAGTAGTATTAGGAGGACTAAAGCTGTTGGCTTACTTTGAATCTGGATTAGGTGGGTCATGCATGCCTATTTGCTTTATACGAAATGAGAATGCATATTTTTTAAATGTTATTTTTTTCCCAGTTGTCATCTTGCATTGGGGGAAGTTGAAAAGGCACAACACTATTTTAATAAGTTCTTGGAATCTGGGGCTGGTGTATGTTTGGATCGAAGAATTGCAATAGAAGCTGCCGATGGCCTACAGAAAGCTCAGGTTTGAAATTGTTTCCTGTTACATTGGCAGATGCATAATTTTTTTTTATTATTTTGAAACCTGGTTGTGGATAATCCTTTCTTAGTTATTGTCCATGGATGCTTGTATTAATTCATTCATGTGCATCGAATTTCATAAATGGCATAGACCATTTGTTTCTCAAAAGAAGGTTTTAAACAGAATCAGAAACAGAGATCTTAAAGCCATTTGCATAACACACAATCGACAATAAATAATAATTCAATAAAAAATATATGTTCAAAATAAAGAATTTGTTAAAGTATGCAAGATATTAAGTTAATAATTGGATGAATTTAAAAGCCATTTGCATAACACTCAAATCAACAATAACAATAATTCAATAAAACATAAGTTCAAAACAAATAATTTAATAAAATATGCAGGATATTAAGTTAATAATTGGATGAATCATGAGTTTAGTTTCTAATGTTTCATCAATCATTTCATGGTGATTGGCAAATTGATAGAAAAATGGAAAATAATGTAATGGCGTGCTAAAATTCTGTTATAGAACAGCTGAAATGTTAACAGCTGCTATTTAAATCCATATCTTATTTTACAATGTAAATACATGTGACTAGGCATTTTGAAAATCATAATGTGCTCTCAGAATTGTTTTTCATTGTTTTCTTCGAGCAGCAAACAATATTCTTGTGTGTGATTCTCTTTTAAATGGAATAACGCTCGGTTTTCTTTCTTTCCTTTCATTCAGTCCATTTTGTGTATGCATATTATCGTATGTTAGAGAGTAAAAAGTAAAAAGATTTTGCGACTTATTGGGTTGTTTTCCTTACTTGCAGAATGTGGCCGAGAGCATAAATAATTCTGCCAAGATTTTGGATCAACGGACATCTGATGCTGCAGTTGGTGCTTTAGATATTATTGCAGAGGCCCTGTCAATTAGCCCATACTCAGAAAGATTACTGGAAATCAAAGCAGAGGCTATGTTTATGGTCTGCACTTTTTCAACATTTAATTCCAGCCCCTCCATTTCTTCTTCTTTTAGTTCCTTTTGAAACTGGTGAATCAATTTGAAGATTGAAAACTGATAAACCACTGTGCTTCATTTGTTTGCCTGTAAGTTTGGGTCTCAGCATGGGCTTTTATTTCATTATTATTATATATCTTGCAGTTACGCAAGTATGAAGAGGTTATTCAGCTGTGTGAGCAGACACTTTGTGCTGCTGAAAACAATTTTGCTTCACCCGGAATCAATGACCAGTTAGTGGATAAAGGTTTTTCTCAAACTGAAAGCCACTCATTTGCTAAGTTGTGGAGGTGCCGCCTAATATCAAAATCATATTTTTATTTGGGAAGGCTTGAAGTTGCTCTTGAATTACTTGAAAAGTTGGAGCAAATGGGATCTACAAATGACAAGTAAATACCTAATTTTGTTGATTTGCAAGCTTATTCTATACATTCCATGGGGAATCATTTGGGCTTCCTATCTTTGAATGGATATTAGGTTCCTGATGTTATCTTGAATTATGTAGGTATGCAAGTAAGATATTGGAATCATCACTTTCTTTAGCAGTCACTATTCGTGCAGTCTTTCAGCACAAGGTATGTCAGTGGTCTTTGTCAATAACATTTTCGTAGATTAGGTGCATGAAAAAATGATCGTATGCTGCACTTAATCAGTTTGGGATTGAAATAGTCGTATGCTGCACTTAATCAGTTTGGGATTGAAATAGTTGAATGTGAATGTGCGGCTTCAGTTTTATGCTCATAATCTTTCATTTATTTGAATTTCTGTGCCAATTCGAGCCTGTTTCTGATATGTCTGAAATTCTTATATCTCTGGGAGTTTTTTTATTCCCTCTTTTTTTCAGTATAATGGGTTCTGTAATGATTATGATATATGATGTACGGAAATGCTGATGGGATCATATTTCAGCGTTCCCCAAAGGTTTTGGAAACAGAAACTAAAAGAAACATTTCGAGCCTGTTTCTGTAATTTTGAAAATTTCTGAAACACTTTTTTTTACTAAAAAAAATCAAGCATTTAACTAAGAACAACTCTTTCAATCTCTGTCCAAATATTCCCACCCCACCCCCCCCACAACAATCTCTTTTCCATTTCAGCTCCACCTATACCACTCATCCCTCTGACTCAGTCATTGGCAGCAATGACTGGCTGCTTTTCTCTGTCTCTCAGAATTGCCAGTAGTGGTGAGTGGGTTTTCTCTTTCTGGGCTCTAGGTTCTCTTCCTGTTTGGATCTCTGTTTTGTCCCTTTGATTTATGGGTTTTCATTTGCTTTTTGTCCTTGAATATTAATTGAGAAGATTACATGTACATGCACGTTTGTGTGATTCATTAAGATATTATATTTTACATATCAGTGCTCTTCTCAGCTTGATTTGCTCACTCATATAATGTGGCTCCTATGTAACGAAGTTAGTCTATTACGTAGAAATGATTCTCGTTTATATGGTGGTTTGGTCCTAGTCTTTTCAGGTTCAATATTTATCATAAACAACCCTTTAAATTCTTCGGAGAAAAGGTTCTTTTCAATGTCTCTCTGCTTCTATAAAAATATCTTGTATATTACATGTTACCACCGCTTTTATGTTTCCTATATTTTTCAGAAATGCGGTTTCCCAGTATCTGTTTCTGTGCACCTAGGTTACAATTAAAAAATGTGAAAAAATAGAAGAGGGTTTTTTTTGACAATTGTGTAGATGCAGTGGATCTTGTGGTGATAGGTGTTCTCAATAAGTAATTTGTAAAGGATATGATGGGGGATTTATGTGCTATCTTATCTTTATCTTGACACTTTAATGGCTGATGGATCTGGGTGAATGAATCAATGTTTCCAATATATCTATGCACTTCTTTATTTTTTTTAAGGTTTATTATGCTTGGATTCTTACAGAATATTCTCTTGTTATAATTTCCATAATAATTTTGATATTTTTCTAATTTGCACTTACATTCTTCCTATAATTCTTCCCCTTGGAAACTTCCAACTCCTTAATTAAGGCCCAATTATTACTTATATCAAGTGTCCTGTTTTTTTTTCTCTCTGTTTTGTTTCAATCTTTCTTCTTTTTCCCTTTTCTTTTTTGTTCTTGACAAAATGAGGATGTCCAGGCTGTTGTTAGGCCAATATTTGTGTGCATCCTGCATAAATGACTATGAATTGCTTGAGTTATTTGCTTTCCTTATTATGACATCCTCTTGTTAAGGAGCTCATAAAAAAAGTTTGACTGAATGCACAGTTTACTCGTGCACCAGTTCACCAGCTTGGTTTTGTTGCTTTCCTTGGAGGAGATCATAATTAAAAGTTGCTTCTGGCTTTTTGGACATGCCTAAAACTGCATTATAAGATTTGGTTGTTAATGAACATGACGGGTGGAGTTTTAATGTTAAACTTCCAGTGCATGTAACAGTGTTTGATATCCATTACTTTATGGGGAAAAAATAATAAATTCCAATTCCTAATGCTGGCATATGATTATATGATTGATTAATATTTTGGTGTTTGATTAAATTCTTAGTTTCCTCTGTCAGTTCTCTTCCTATGAATAATATATTGTTATGATCACCTTTTTCTCTCTTTATGTGAATAATACATTGTTATGATCTCAAACGCCTTGCAGAATATTGGTACTCTTCCTATTAATATTTTAAATTTATTTCCAATTTCTTGTCAATTGCAGAATGCAGGGAATGAAGCAGTTCGATCAGGAAGGTACACGGAAGCATTAGAGCATTACACTGCAGCTATATCAAGAAATGTAGAATCACGCCCCTTTGCAGCTATCTGTTTTTGCAATCGCGCTGCTGCACACCAAGCCTTGGGCCAAATTGCTGATGCTATCGCTGATTGCAGTCTAGCCATAGCCCTTGATGAAAATTACTCAAAGGTTTAGCTTCAAAGTGCATGACTTGTTATAAACAAATTTTTATGGATTTCATGAGGTTCAAAAGGAAAATAAATTTTTTATTGATGTGAATAGATTCCTGGGTTTGCTAATTTTCTGAAATTTGTTGTACCCGAGCTAACCTAGATTAATAACCTGTCTTAAATTTGCTATTGTCAGTTGGTAATTCATTTATGATTCCTGTCTTCCTCTTAATAAGTAAGAAGTTCTGACACTTAATTTTTACTCTCTGAGTGTATTGAGCTCTTAAATGTATGTAATTGAAGTTAGTGATTCTTGATAAAATGATGGTGAAAAATAAAAACTGAGAAGGAATCTTCATGAAAAGCAAAATTATCATTTGATTATTATCAATTAAGTAATTTTCAGCTTCTAGTCCATTCTTTAGATTGATGGAGATTAGGGTACAAGATATTTGACGGTTTTTTTGGTACTGACTGCCACTTCTTTGCTCAGGCTGTTTCTAGGAGAGCTACATTGCATGAGATGATTAGAGACTATGGACAAGCAGCTACTGATCTTCAAAGGCTTGTGACTATACTTGAAAATGCAGCTGTTAGAAAATCTAGTAGATCCACCAGTAGCAAAGAATTAAAGCAAGCTCGCCAGCGTTTATCCTTATTGGAAGAGGAAGCTAAAAGAGGAATACCATTGGATTTATACCTTATTTTGTGAGTAATTCATTGAATTGTAGCTTTTAGAACCTGAGATATAGTGGACCTATGTTATATTATTCCACGAGTAATTCATTCTTTTAATTATTGTCAACCGTCTTTTTGGAGTCGTGTTGGTTTTATCCTTAGTTAGCTGACCTAAAGTTAACTGGATCATGAGTATCAATGCTTCCAAAGCCTGTGCGGACCTTGTTATCAGAATTTGTTTCCTAGTAAAAAGTGTTAGGCTCCTTACTATGGTTTTCAAAACAAAAGCCTTTTTTTCAGCAAAATCTAAGATTTCTTTTGTAGTACCTGTTTCTCCTTTGTGTTCAAGGTGCCTTCACATTAACATTCATTAACATGTTATGTAGTTCAACAATATTAAACTGTCGCTTTCACTTTAAAGTTGGAAACAAATTTTAGATTATTTTATTTGTTTTGGCTCTGTCTGTTTCACTACCCAAGTTTTAGGATATGATGGTATTTTTGCTTGTTGATTGTGTGAAATTTTGTTGCTCTGGCAAGACAGATGATGAATGTCACAAGACAAGTCTGCAATTGAGATTAGTTCCCTGCTATTTCCGAAACTTACTTTCAGTTTTTAAGTTATTAACTTTGTCTACTCTTTATGATGCCAGGGGAGTTAAACAATCTGATACAACAGCTGAAATGAAAAAGGCATACCGCAAGGCAGCACTCAGACATCATCCAGACAAGGTTTAAACTTTCCATTTCTGCATATTTCTGTTAATTATGGCTATTATAATGGATTTTCATCTATTGTTTTAATTTTTTTGTTTTATAGGCTGGGCAGTCCCTGGCAAGAAGTGAAAGTGGAGATGAGGGGCGACTTTGGAAGGATATTGTTGATGAAGTGCACAAGGATGCTGACAGGTTATTCAAAATGATAGGAGAAGCACATGCTGTTCTTTCAGACCCCAAAAAGGTATGTTATCCATGCAATTTTTTATTTTGAGGTTAGATTCTAATTCACTATTTTGCTCTATATTTTGGGCAATATTTTTCTTTAAGATGCTATTAACCATTTATTCATCTCTTCTCCTGTGACTTGAATTGCATTTGCTGATTTCACATCTGCAGTACTAGCAAGGCAGTATGCACATGAGTGCATGTGTATTGCTGGTGTTGGTGGCGGAGGTCTTATCATATTTTTAAGGGGCACAAATTTAACACACATATGAACTACATTTTAATTTTTACTGTTCATATATATATGTATATATATATATATTTCAAATTCTTCTCGAAGAGATATTAATAGCTTCTATAGTTAGATAAGTTAAAAAAAAAAAGGAAAAAAACATATTACCGAAAGATATAAAAAGTAGCAAATACAGTCAACTTTTGCATTTAATAGACTTTTGATAGAATTTTATTATACAATATGAATTTATGAGCAAAAAGCTAAAAATTAAGTAAAAGAAAATTGTATGAGGGCTAAATTCAATAATATCATTTGGAAATTTCAATCTGTATATTAAGCAAATAATATATGTATATATATGGGGACCAATTAAGATTAATTAAAGATTTTATATTTATACTCGTCCAATTTTATATCCTAAAAAAATGAAAAATTTTGAAAGCTCTGGAATTAGCTGGAGACTTGAACAGATGAGGTGGGGTGTGGCCAGTATGGTCTGTGTGGCTTGCCAGAATGAATTAGGGACCAAGAATGTTTCTTTATATTTTTCACCTTCTTCCTTATCCCATAAACTAAGAGTGGCGGTGTTAAATCATACTACCTATTGGAAATTGCTTTTGGCATCTGTGACTAAGAAAATATGTTATTCACCAACGGTAGCAGATTACTTGGATACATATAAGATGGAAGCTTTCAGAATACAGGATATATTGTAACAGACCAGCTTGTTATCTAATAATAGAAGATTGCACTAGAAACTCAAGGACTAGAGTTACATACTCCGATTGTCTTTTTCTAAATAGCATATGGACTTCTTAGAATCTCATATCCTTCATTGGTTATATGAGGAACTTAATGTGATTAGATAACTCTTTAACTCTCTCTTCCCCCCTTGTAGCTGTGGATAAATTTTTTTTGAAGCACTTGTCAAGTAGGAATTGGAGCTAACTCTATGCATACAGCTTGTCGCTCAGACAACCACTTGCATGCAGGATTTTATTAGTATTAGAGTCATGGGAGAGTCCAGTTGCTAGGCCACTGTGTGGGTAAGGAGAGTTGTCAAGGACATTGGCTGTGAAACTGTGAAAATGTGGTGGAATGTTAATAGGTCTCAGTCTTCCATATCTGTTGTATGGGAAAGTTGATGCGAGTGGATAAGACCTTGGCCTCATCCCCCCTAAATGACTAGCTTTTAAGGCGAACTCTCCTAAAGCACCAAGAACACCTAATTTATTCTTACTATCATTTTGATTCAAATATTACCTAGAGTCGGGGTGTCAGCTTCAAGTTATACATAGTGACAAAGTAAGAATAATATTATCATCTGCATGAGGTTTTGTTATTCTCTGCAACTAGTTATCAGTTACGAGAAGTTGCATTAGTTTAAAATAAATTATTTCTATAAATAGCTCTTTAATTTCTTTTTTTTAAATTTCTTTACTTTTCAATTCATAATACTGACTGATTGCGATCTATCATTTTCTATTAACAGCGGTCTCAATATGATCTTGATGAGGAAATTAGAAAACAATCAAAAGAAAACTATGGAAGCCACCCTTTGAGAAGGACAGCAGATGGTCACAGCTATTCATATGGGAGGAGTGAGCATCGGCGAAATTGGTCGGATAATTGGAAGACATATGGCCATTCACGTTCCCGATGGTAAGAAGCACATGGAAGTCCTAGGATTTATATTATTTGGTACTTGTATCCAATTCATCATTTGGATCAAGTTTAGATTCTCGCAGCACAAGTTTTGCAGAGTTCAACCGGGAGTGATTAGCCATTGTCTTGTTCTCTTAATTAACTTTACGCCCAGAAGGAATCTAATGGCATGAGACTGCCATTTGTCCAAGATTTTTTGCTCCATCTAAGAATTGCCTACGTCTTTGCTAAGTTAAAAGAAAGATTCTTTACATCTCAGAAAGTTATACATCAAACATGGGAGAACAGTCAGCTGTTGCTCATGAAAGGCAAGTTTGTGCGCATAATCTACTCTGGACTGTGCCTGTGCCTCTCAGACAATTGTACGCATGGAGTTGGAGGTTTTTAAGCTGTGCTTCAACTCTGACAGAAACATAGAAGATAATTAAAATTGTTTGAAGCAAATTGTATGTTTCAGTGTCATAAAATTTAGCCTGATTGCTGTGGCAGGGAGTAGCAAAGTAAGCATTCGAGAAGGAATATTGGAGAATACTTTTTTTTATGAAAAGCGAAAGGGGAAATTACACCGTGTTTTACAATTATTTTTCTTTTTTTTATCAAATTTTGTGTCATTTACAGAAATATATATATATATTTAATTTAAAAGCTCGACCCTCGGAAATATGTTTTTGAAGATCGAATCTTTGTTCTCCTGTAAGAGTAATAATAAGTCGCCCGCTGGGCTAACCCAAGCGGATTACAAATATATATATATATATATATATATATTTACCATAATATTGTTATTTCTTTTAAAATTACACAAGTGTTCATGAAACCTCCCTTGAAGATTTCTACGGGAAAACTCGAGATTCCTCTTCTTCCCTTAAATATCCAATCCATCAAACGTTTCAACATCGAAAAAGAAGTAATCCACGAAACTATTTTGATGCAATCAAGAAAAAATTAGAAATGGATATGATTCCTAGGCGGCCAAAATCTTTGGTTAAGGTTTTTCTTTTCTTGTCAATTGATTGGGTGCGTTTATGAGCAATGAGTGTGGGTATTTATGTGGTGATAATAATAATAATAATACAATAAGCAATAATCTAGTTAAAACCTTTTCTGGAAGTATGAAGATGCCTTGCTGCTGGTTTCTGTTTTCGTTTTGATTTGTTCATTGTGGTGTAAATAGAGATTGTATATGCAATTCTTTTTTGAAAACTTGATTAATTACACCCAAAAAAAAAATGATAATCTACTTGTTTTAGCATAATTTTATCAGTCATTTCTGCTTTATTTATCTCTGAAATCTCTATTTTTAGGCTTTTATTTAGATCTATGGCCGTTTTTTTATTATTTGCAATTAGTAGTTCTTAAAGAAATTGTAAAGCATGATCTAACTTGTGTTTGGCTTTTTAGATAAGAATTTAGTTAGTTTCTTATGCTGTTGATTTTTGTTTTTCTGGTTCAAATTCAGAAAGAAATTAAAGTGCAATAATATATAGTGTCTAGTAGAAATGCAAAACAACACTTCCTCTATTGTAATGATTTTTACAATTCAATAAATTATTAATATATTATTGATTTATTATTAATATATTTCTCAGTATATTTTTATAGTTTTTTATTTTTTGCATCTTTTATTGAAAGATTAATTTCGTCTTGTTGGAGAATATAAATGAATCCCACATCTGAAAAGTATAATAAAAATACAATGACATATAAGGTGGTGTAGATTGGACCTTAATACAAGTTAATTGGTTTTGTGTTAAGATGAGATTCTAAACCCATTTATATAGTCACTATATATTTGGCCCAACACTCGCAGAGCCTGTGTAATTTCTACACGTCTTATGCAAATAAAAAATATAATTTATTGAATAAATTTATGGAATAAAAATTGTTATGCTTAATAATTTTTTATATGATGTATGATAAACCCAACATATATTAAGAATAAACTTTGTATATACTGTATTAAACTATTAATACAAATTGTAATTTATATTATATTTTAACTAATGTCTAACAATATATTATTCCATAATAAAATTTGAAACTTTCGATCATTGAATTATTGTAGAAATGAAAAAAAAAATATCAATTTTGCATTTTGTGTATAATAAACCTAATATACACTAAGAATAAAGAGGAATTTACTTTAGATACCATATTTCGTTTTTTGTTTTCATTTTTATGGTCTTTATTTATTTATTTATTTATTTTTTGACATTTTCATACTTCTTTCTTTACATTTATACGGACGTTAAATATACATATATATTTTTTTTTCATTTTTATGGTAAATGACGAGGATAACTACATGTTGGGCCTAAATATTACCTATAGAGTTGTCACTCTTAAAATTGCCTACTCTAAAAATAATATATGTTATATATTTAATAATTCTGAATCGGCATTAATTTATATAAATAAATTAAATAAATTAATCAATTTTTTATTTATCTAAAATTGATATATTTTTAATTTGAAATATAAAATTTTGAAATACAAAAAATTTACAAGTTTTCTTTTAAATTTTAAAAATATAAAATAATTGATAATGAAAACAAAAAAAATCTATTTTGTTATAATTTGAGTAAAAATTTTATATTTATTTATTTAATTTCAATTATTGATATTGAGGTCATTTTTAAAATTAAAATATTTGAATTTGAATGAAAGTGAAATGACTTTTATAATTTTGTAATTAGCTTCTAATTAATTGATTATGCTAATTAAGTTTAAAAAATATATTCTATAAAAAACGTATTAATTAAAATAGTTTATATTATTTTAAATTTTTTAATATTTGTTTTACTAAATAATAGTATATGTGGATATATATAGATATGTGTTAAATATATTTTAATTAAATAATAATATTTATAGGTATATATAGGTATATATTATATATATTTTAACTAAAGAATGATATATGTAGATATATGTAGGTATATATTGCATATACTTTAACTGAACAATGATATTTGTGGGTATATATTATATGTACTTTAACTGAACAATTTTGTAGATATATGTGGACATATATTGCATGTACTTTAACCGAAAAAATATTATTTGTAAGTATATATTACATTTATTTTAACTAAAGAATGATATATGTAGATATATGTAAGTATATGTTACATATGCATTAATTAAAGAATGATATTTTTAGGTATATATGGGTATATATTATATATACTTTAACTAAATAATATTATTTGTAGGTATATAGGTATATGTTACATATACTTCAATTAAAAAATGGTATATGTTGATATATTTAGGTATATGTTATATATATTTTAATTAAAAAATAATATTTGTAGATATATATGGGTATATGTTATACATACTTTATATAGAATGGTATATGTAGATGTATGTAGGTATATATTATATATATTTTAACTGAATAAAGGTATTTGTTGGTATATATGAATATATATTACGTATGTTTTAACTAAATAATAATATATATAGATATATATAGGTATATATTACATATACTTTAACTGAATAATGGTATTTATGGGTATATATGAACATATGTTAAATATACTTTAACTAAAGAATGATACATGTAAATATATATAAGTAAATTTTATATATACTTTAACTAAAAAAATATTATTTAAAGATATATGTGGCTATATGTTACATATATTTTAACTAAAAAAAATAGTATACATTATGTATATTAGTTAATTTAAAAAAAGAATATAAAAGTGATGTATATTTAGTTATATATTGATATATGGTTTATATAACAACATTACTAACATATACATGTTAAATTTTAAAAGAATAAAAGTATAAACTATTATATATTTAGTTATATGTCAATATATATTTTATATAATTATATAAAATTGTTAAAATAAAAAAATAATAGTATAAAAGTGATATACGTTTAGTTACATGTCGGTATATATTCAATTATATGTGGGTATATATTATATATGGCTAAATATATATATATATATTTAATTATATATGAATATATATATAATTAAATATAGCTAGATACATATAGATATATATTTTATAGTATGAATTATATTATATATTAAAAAATTATTTTTTAAAATAATTTTTATAATATATGTTAAAATTATTTTAAAAATATAAATTAAATAAAATATATAAAAGTATTTTTATTAAATATAATTTAAAATAAGTTGATATTAATTACGTTTTAAGTTAATTAATTAATTAATTCTTAATTATATAATTATATTTTAATTATATTTTAATTTAAGATAAGATGAAGAATAGCTGGTACAATAAGTAACTAACGCAATCATGGCCCACATAATCAGCGATTAAAGCTAGCAGCAACACGCATGTCTATATCCGTAATTTTGTAAAATAAAAATTTGTGTTGTTGTAAAATTAAAAAGTTTTTTAATATAGCGTAAAATTGAAAAGTGTTTTAGTTTTTGGGATAATTTTATAAATACCCCTAAGAATAAGTTGATTATAAATTTTTAGTATTTAATATTATTTAATTTAGGCTACTCAATTATATTTAATTTTATTCTAAAAGTGTGAGTTGATTTTTATATTTAATTTTATTCAATTATATTTAATTTTTAGTGTTTTAGTTTTTGGGTTAATTTTATAAATACCCCCTAAGAATAAGTTCATTATAAATTTTTAGTATTTAATATTATTTAATTTACGCTATTCAATTATATTTAATTTTATTCTAAAAATATGAGCTGATTTATTTTTTATTATGTTTCTACATAATAAACTCGATAGATATTTAATATATACTACGTATTATATAATAAATTCAATATTTATTAAACATAACTTATTATAATTTTGGTATTTGATATTAATTGATAAAAAATAAAAAAATATAAGCTTTTTGATAAATTTACTTAATGGAATTTGTTATACTTAATAATATTTTTATTTAATATTTAATAAATTTATAATAAACTAATAATAAACTTTACATATACTATATGAAATTATTAATATAAAATATAATTTATGTTTTATTCAAGTTAATTTTCAATAATATTTTGTTATGTAATATAATTTTAAACTCGTATAATTGAAATATTACAAAAATAAGAAATGAAAAAAAAATATATCCATTTTATGATTTGTGTATAATAAACTCAATATGTATTAAGTATAAACTCAACATATATTCTTTAATATTTAATTTTTTTTATTAAAAAAATATTTTTAATAAAATTTTTTGGGACTGAATTTTTTGTGGCATCAAAAACTTTGTTGAGAAGCCTATAAAACGTTCAAAGGCAAGAAGTGAGATTGTTAGGTGCTATCAACTATGAAGCACTGACATTTTAAATAGATTGAAGTGTTGATATTTGATAAGGTGAGGACACGAATACATACTCCACGCATGCCCGATAAGTGTCTGACATATTTCTATATATGTTTTATTATTTTATTATTTTTTAGACACATAAGTTATTAGGTTACAACACATAAAAAATATGACTAAAATATGAGAAAGATACAACTAGAACATATTTAGAATACTTTTAGAATATTTTAAAGTATATTTTGTTATAAAATTTTATTTACGTAATATTGATAAATTATTAACGAGATAATTATAATCAATCTTAATTATAAATTTTTTTTTTGTTAAAAAATTTATTTTTTTACTTGTATAATTATATTTATATATAAATAAATTAATACATATTTATCTGTTTAAAAAAATTAATATATATACTTATATATAAGTATAATAATATATAAGTGAATTATTTTATATATTTGTTTTTAACATATATTTATATTTTATTAATATATATACACGTATTTCATCCGTGTCTTATCCTTATTTTTTAAAAATTATCATATCATGGTGTCCATATTATATGATGAACCGTATCCGTGTCCATACTTCCTAAATGAGCGAGTTAAATATCTCTTTCCTGAAGGTTTTTGATAGCTATAGAAGCCTTATAGGCTGTTTTAGGATTTTTATATACTTGCATTATGTGTGGCTTTGAATGAATGTTGAATTAATTATTTTTACTAGTGAATTTCAAATTTCATACATAAGGTTGATTTACAAACTAAAACTACTAAAGCATAGAAATCATTTGCAAAATTAACTAGTTCTAGCTAAATCAAATTTGTATGTTATTATTTTATTTTGTTTACAAATCCAATTAAATTTCTACAAGATTTATTTTAATAATTTAATTTGATAAGATTTAGTTTAAGTATAATCAATTTTTTTTTGGATTTAAGGAGAAATTCAAATGAATCTCTCTATTTGGTATTTATGAATGCAAATATAAAATGATTTGTAAATAAATTTTTTTGATAGAATTTCATTTGAAGATGAATTGCATGTTTTAATTCCACATTTGATGCAGCATATTTAGAATTCGAATAACATGTGATAATTGGTTTAATCATGTTGAAGTTAACATAATTAAATTCATAAATTTGAAATAAATATATTTTAATACAAGCCAAACAGAAAAAAATTGATATTTCAATTGAGTAATACAAAATTTTTTATTATAAAATGTGTGTTTATAAATACTACCTTATATTCGCAGGATGGAGAAAGATAATTTTAATGATGTTAACCAATTCATAATATACTTACCGGCCGAAAAGGATAAAAAAAAAAAAAACAATTCATAATAATGTATTCTCTTCCTTTTTCATCGTTTATTTGAATTTTTTTTCTCTCATCATTGAAACTTTAATTTGTCCCTTAAAATAATTCTCGGCTAATTCTCCCTGAAACTTTTTTAATTTCTAATATTAATAATTTCAAAATTTAATTTTTTATTATAAAATTTTTTAAATTTAATTTTTTTTATTAAAATTCTTAAATTTCATATAACATGATTTGAAGTTACAACTTTAAAAAATTACGTCATTTTATGATTTTTTTTATTAAATTTTAAAAAAAATACACATTCTATTATATTTTAAATTTTTTTACTTTTTTACAAATAGTATTTTAGTTATTTTATTATAAATTCATAATAAATTTATTATAAACTATATAAAATTTATAAACTCATTATAAATTTATTGTAAACTCTTTATAAATCAATAAAAATTTAGCATTTTAATAAATATTTTATAAATTTTGATATTTTAATAAATATTTTATAAATATAATAAATTTAAAATTATTTTTAATTTTTTTATATTTTTATTAAAAGCACTTAAATTTTTAGACACGTCCACATAGTGCTACGTGAAATCCATATACATTTTTTTTGTTAAAAAAAATAAAAATTTTAATAAAAAAATTAAAATTAAAGTATTATAAAAAAAATTAAAAATATTAATGATACAAACTTAAAGTTTTTTGAATGATTTGCCGAAGAAGGCGCAATCGGTTGGAAGGAAAAAAATAAAGAAAGTGAAATGAATGATTCGTTTTTCAAATTTTTAAAGGGGTAAAAAATAAAATAGAACTGAAATAGAATTCTCATGGGAACCGTAATCTCGTTTTGCGAGAGAAAATAAATCTCATTTTCATTTGATAAAATTTTTGAGATGAGAATTCTACTCACGGTAAATATGTACACACACACTATATATATACACGCACACACTATACACACACACACTAGTCTTTTTTATTTAGCCAAAGGTTCACTTGGAATAATAATGAAAAATTAATTTAAAACATCGCCAAAGAATGAAACTATATATATATTAAAAAAATGAACTTCCACCAAGAATTGACTCTCGAGAAAATATAAAATTTCATCTTCACGGATACAAGCTAACAAACAATTTGGCTCCAGATTGAAAGAGACAAATAACAACTTCCTCTAATCCAATTGGATAAACCTCTTGGGATTCATGATCAGTATAATTTCACTATTTCAAATCTGATTTTACCAGGGAAACAAAATTCCAGATTACCGAAATACAGATAAAAAAAATACTGACAACAATAAATCCTGAGATTTGCTTGGAAAATTTCATCGAGCAGCTTGTGCCTGTGCATGCTCCAGAAGTTGATTGACCAACTTGTAAGTACGCCCTGCTAGTGCCTTGGTATGATCTATCAACTGCTCATACCTGATATAAGAAAAAGGATTTGAAATGAGCCCATTTAAGGCACAAAAATGGAAAAAAAAAAATTGCAGAACACTGATAAGTTGAAAAGAACAAGTTATGAATCTGTATCCTGTGATCTTACACATGGGGATGATTTGGCTCCATTGTAACAGTTCCTGATTTTGAATCAATTTTAGCATCAAACTTTGAGTTTCGAATAAGATTTACAATCCATCTCTCAGCCTCATCATAATTCAGATTCAATTTCTCAGCGAGGACACTGCCGTGAAAAGCAAATTAATTGGAGTTAGCATAACAAGGAAAAAAGAAGCATAAAAATTTAATGCGATGCAAAATGAAATGAGGATGCAAAATGAAATGAGAATGCGACCTGATTCTCAAATATGGTTGAGGCATTACTTTAACTCTTAATGATTCAAACACTGAATGTGACCACAAATATTAGTCATAATTCTTTTTAGCAGTGACTAAAGTCAGTTTCACCTAAAAATTTTGGGAATTCTAATTACACCACTTCACTGAACACTGATCAGACAACTAAAAATTACTGGGTGAAATGAAAAGAGATTCACTTGTTGAGTTTTGCCACAAAATTCCACTCATATCTCCTGAGCATCTTATTCAAGGTTAACATTTTCACAATCTTATGCAACAGCCATGGTCAATAACAATGTAGAACACTTCCATTAAGAACGTATTTTACAAGGAATTTTAACAAAATCTTAAAGCTTTTGGAATGTTCCATGGAGTCAATGAGCTTAGCTTAAAGAATCCAGCACATATCTCATTAACATGAACATCCAAAACAAGAAAATTGGAAAGAAAAGCACAGGAATTTAGTGCAACGAAATAAAACATCCATCAAAAAGAAGACTAAAGCCTGTACTTACCTCATGTCAATACGTTGATGTATTCGGCAATAAGTTTCAAAGATAAATAGGCGGGCATTTTCAAGGAACTCATCTCTCAGTGGCACAGTAGAAAAGTTGCTATCTTCAACTCTTTTGCCAAGGAACGGGTCATTTAAAATCACCTGCAATGCAGTTACAAATTAGTGCAGTCCTTAGTTATAACAAAAAACCACTCTCTAGTCAGAAGAGCTCAGACCATATCTCCCTCTAACACCAGCCACAAATTCCCTCACCCAACTCTCCCAACAAATCCCAAAAAAATGGAAAGAAAAAGAAAAAGTATATATGATAGGTTGTGTGAAAATAACTCTGCTCTGCAAAGCATACAACAACAATGTGGCCATGACGCCAACTATCACTTCTCACTATTCTTACACTGTGTGGGAGTTTAGAGGAAAAGAAAAGAAATTATAAAATTTAATCTAAGGGATAGGAATCTAAAGCAAAGGAATGATTAAGCAATAATTCATGTCTGGATGTTTTGACATGATAGGAAATGATTTTATGGATCCCATATTTGGTTAGTTTGAAGGAAAGGAAAGACAAAGAAAGATAATATCCAATTTATCATTATATCCTTTTATATAGAGGTTAGTTTTCTTCATTTATTTTTGGAGGTAAAATTGTCTAAAAATCATAGTTAATCTAAGGAATGGATCTCTCTTATCCTTCCACTTTAAAAGGAAAGTAAAGTAAGATTCAATGGGTAACTAATCCCTCATTTACCTTTCTTGTCCAAACTCATTAAAAATCCATAACCCTTATCATACTCCTTTTCTTCCTTTCTTATTCCTTCTCCCAGACAAACTCTTAGAGGAGTAAATAAATCAAGTAACTCAAAACTCTATTCGCAAAATAGAGAGAGAGAATCTAAAGGGCATCCAAAAACCAGAAAACCGTTGATAAGGATGATGAGCTAAAAGTACTACTATGCAATAAGATTAGGGTATAGGATGCTTACTTCTTCACACTCCCTCATCTTCTTTTGTGCTCCAACAAAGTCATAATTAACATAAACACATGCTAAGAACTCTGTGATGGGATCTTTGTATGAGTGTTGCTCTTGCTGTATGACCTTTATAAAGTCTTTGAATTGAGGTCTTCTCCTTTTGTTGACTATGAATGCAGTTGCTAGGTATCTCAAAAGATGGGGAGCATTGGTTTGAATGGCATTGAGATACCTGAGAAAGAACAATAGTCAAAAAGATAAATGCAAAAAAAAGAAATATTTGAAGGAGTTATATAGGAAAACTTGGCTAAAATAAGGCTGAACAAGCTTCAAATAGACAAAGAGACAACATAGTACAAGTGCCATCATTTCTTGATTGGCATCTCACTATGGCTTACTTTGTAACACATCTAAGCAGTAAAATAAACATGGACCAAATTATATGTTTACATATTCCCCTATGTATACAAAGCACATCAAAGAAGTAAGCTATCAGTCCCCACAGTGCGGACCTAGTATCAGTGTCCTAAAATTATGCAACCTATGTGTGCAGTAAGATTTTGACAATGCATACTATCTATGCTTGGCATACAACCAAGCACAGAGGCAGTAAGAAATGAGTTTCAATGGAACAATGCATATGTGGAAGACTTCCCACATAAATATAGAAAACAACCAAGTATAATATTTCACAAAAAGTTGAACAAACAAACTGGTGTCCACTTGCAAAACAACACTCGACAAATGGCTTAAGAAATAAATAAAATAAAATAATCAAAACTCCATTATTAGAGGATAAGAAAGATAAACCTTACTTGTCCTGATTAAACAAATCAATAATCTGTGTTCTTCCATTGTCATGATTGAAAAAAATGAAAAGGCTCCAATGCATCAACCATATTCGACTTTGCATCTGATTCAACGGTGATGAGAAACTCTGAAGCAAAAATAACAACCAGTCAAAATATTTATCCTAAAAGAATAAATACATAGAATGAGGGAAAAAGCAGATGCAGTCAAACAGACCTTTGAATCAATTATTTCTTTCAACCGATTCAGTTCTTCGAGAGCAATATCCCAGTTTTGCATAAGTATTTCAGCTGCCAACTTTCCCCACAATGCACTTAGACTCCTTCCACTGTTAGTGCACAAGGCCCTATACTGCAACAGGTAGTCAGCAGCACCAGAGTAGTTTCCACATTCAAACTGAAATTTGGCATACTGATATAGTGCCTCAATCTGCTCTGGACCAATCTGTTCATAAATAAATACCATTGTTTCATGAGTCAACAGAAGCGCATAAAACAAAACTACATCTTCACCAAAACAAAAAACAATACTGCGCAACCAATGGATTTGACAACGATCCCAAACTATAAAGAAGGCATAAGATTATAGCACAATGTGAAAAAATAGGGTATTTATCACTGGGATGACATTTATAACATTGAACATAAAAAGAAGAAAACTCTTGGCATAACTAATTGCTTCGAAATCAACAAAATTCAATTCATTGACACTAACATATAAAAAAATTTCCAAACAGATTAAAACATACAATCACAGCAGTTATAAATCCATTTAACATTATTATTAGCCATAAATTAAAATCACAATTTTATGAAAAATAAAAAAAAAACGAATAAACAAACCTGGTAACGATCATTAAGCATCTGAAGATTATACTGCTTATCCGCCCTCAACTCCTGCACCGCACTCGCATTCTGCAAAAACGCCACCAATGGTGCCGCCCCCTCTTCAAGGGATTTCAATCTCACCACAACCTCAGCCCTCCTCTCCACCATATCTAAAGAAAACCGCCCAAAATACAACAAATTAACATGCATGTAATATCTAAAGTACAGACAAAAGTAAGTACAAATTACCTTGAGGGACGACTTCAGTGTGATAGAGGTTCTTGTGGATGTCCATGGCGTAATCAATCATGTTGGTTTTGTTCAAGAGCTCAATTTTGGACTTGAAGATCTGGTCCTCTGGATATAACTGCCGTTCTTGGAGAAACTCCAATAGAGGGAAAACTAGGTGCCTATCCAGATTGGGCGCGATTCTCGGTGTCAGATCGTAAGTAGCCATAGTGGCCGCTGCTACTGGTGGCTGCGGTGATGAAGGTGGTGTGTTAGTATTTCTTTTAACAATCGGGAGAAGTGGAGAAAGGGCGGGAATTAGGGTTTTTTTGGGGATTTAAGTGATTGATTTAGGCAAATATCAAAACTATCCTTCCAAGTTTAATAAATGAAAAACAGCTTACTTTTTTTCTTTTTTTTTTGTCATTATGAAATTCTGTCCATTTTTTGGGAAGGATATTTGATTTTATCCTAATTTAAAAAAAATATTACAATTTTACTTTAAAATATATAAAAATAATAAACAATAAATTTTGTTGAGTTATGGAATAAATTTATTCAAATTTTATATTTTTATGATTTTATATTTATTTTTTAGAATAGATTTTTTTACCCTATTCATACCTTTTTGCATAACCCTAGTTTTGGAACACTTTGTCATTAAGTACTTAATCTAAATGTATTAAGTCTTAATTTTAAATTTCAATTAAAACTAAATTTTTCGAAAAGCACAAGTTTAAGCAGAGCAAAGGTTTAAGAACGCCAAATGTTTTCAATGTATTCTTTCATCAAGGAAATTTATTGTAAAAAGAAACAATATAAATGCCTATGAATCTTTACCTTGAGAACTTATAATCAAGAGCAGAATTAGATGGACGTTTTGGAGGGATCATAGCTTCTAAGCTTCCTAAAATTTATTACTTTATCCATATATATTTTTAGTATATTTATAAAATATTATTTATTTAATATCCTCAAACTTTTAAAATATATATTTAAAAGCCTTTATATATTTTTTTTTAAAATTGATATGTATTTAATCCTTCAATTTTTAGAATTTTATTTATTACATCTATATTTCTTAATTTTTTTTCTTAATAAGTGAAATTTGCTTCATTTTACTTACATCTATATTTCCTATAATATACAATGGCAGATCCTAAAACTTTTGTCATTAAGGACAGAGATTATCTTAAAACTTACTAGGAACGAGGAGAACGAATGAATGAGGGCAAATATTAATACATCAGTGGAGGCAATTGCAAATATAAAAATAGTAATAAATTATATTAAAAAAAATTTCAAATTCAGTGTGGGCAGCTACCTATGTACTATATATATATATATACACATGTAAGTCTTATTTGTATATAATTGTTGTAAAAAGGAGAGTATATTTCAGATGGAAGTTATCCCACATTGATTTGATTGTTTACAACTCTTTTTCTTTGGTTTATATTGAAACACTCCATAGTAAAAACCAAGAGAGAGGGATGGGTTTGCGTGTGCAAGAATTGACCAAAAGTTCAAATGTAGTGCAAAATCGGTGAATTTGCGCCCCTATGAATGTAATATAAGTGAAGGCCTAGTCCAAGCTAAATTTGTTATTTATCCGAGTTAACTTCTTCCAAAGCTCTCCACCGCTCATCTGTTACTTGAGATTTCTCCAACTACTTTTATGTTCTCTAAAATCTCTCCACTAACTATTCATTAACATTAATATCCTAATATCTCTTCTTTGTTATTTGCTATTCTTTTCCAATAATCCTATAGATGCTGATTTTCTTCTTATTGTTGCCTCCTTTCCTACTACTGCTATTGATGGTGCTCCTCTTATTCCCATTTCTAATGCTCCTACTAATAGCGTGACCACTGTCCTTTTTTGTCAAGTTGTTTCCTAACATGCCCTTTGACTTTGTCTCCTAGGATTATCTTTTGAATATGTTGCAGGCTATGTGTTTTAAATTTAAGTGGCTGTTATGGATTGAGTGGTGTGTTAGGCAGGACTTGGCGGTCGTTTTGGTTATGGTTCTATTACATAATTCTTTTCACTCAACAATATATTGAGATAAGATGATCTTATCGCCTTTTCTTTTCTCTATTACACAAAAGGGTTGAGCGCACCGCTTAACAACACTTTAAATATTAATTTGTTCAAAAAAGCATATCGATTTTACTAAAATATGGGAGAAAATTTTATATTTTATTAAAATTTGAGATTTTTTTCTATATTTACTTAAATATGAAAGTTAAAATACAAATTGAAATTCAAAATTTCGATTTATGATTTTTTAAAAATATTTTTAGTAAACCGAAACTTTATATGATAAAATTTTTAAATATTTTTAAGTTTTGGTTTGGCCAATAAAATTTTTTTTATTCGTGCATATCCATGCACTAGACACAATGAATTATATCCATGGCCAAACCGAAACTTATAATAATAAAATAATAATAATAATAATAACTTATAATTTCGGATTGGCCAAAATTTTATTATAATAATAATAAAAAAATAATTATAATATATTTATAATTATATAATTATTAATAATTAATAATAACAATAACAATAATTAATAATTATATTAGACTCAAGTAATTAATAGTTTTATTTGGGCCCAAAGATAATTAATAACAATATAAATATAATTAATAAATATAATTATATTATTAATAATTATCATTAATAATATAATTATTAATTATTGTTATTATTAATTATGGGATAATTTATATAATTATTAATTATTAGTAATTATATAATTTTTAATTTTAATTATGTCATTATTATATACATATTATCAATTATATATAATAATTAATTATATTTATTATTAGTTATATAATTATTAATTATAATTATATTATTAACTATCTTTGCCTAAATAAAACTATTAATTACTTGAGTCCAATGTAATTATTAATTATTATTATTGTTATTATTAATAATTATATAATTAATAATTATATTTATTATTAGTTATATAATTATTTATTATAATTATATTGTTATTAATTATCTTTGTATTCAAATAAAATTATTAATTACTTGAGTCCAATATGATTATTAATTATTGGTATTGTTATTATTAATTATTAATAATTATATAATTATTAAATATAATTATATTTTAATTATTATTATTATTATTATTATTTTAATAAATAATTATACTTATATTTTAATTATTATTATAATTATTATAATTATTATTATAATAATAAAATTTTGGCCAAACCGAAACTATAAGTTTCGGTTTGGCTATAGACACAATTCATTTATAAATTGTGTCCAGTGCATGTCCCATGTACATATAAAAAAAATTTTATTGGCCATACCGAAACTCAAAATTTTGATTTAGCCAAAAATATTAAAAAAAAAGAAGAAAAAATCACAAACTGAAACTCAAAGTTTCGGTTTGTGTTTTGACTCTCATATTTAAGTAAATATAGAAGAAAGTCTCATATTTTGATAAAATATGAGACTTTCTCCCATATTTTAGTAAAAAAAAACCCTACCAATTGGTAGTTACCTGCCCATTTCACATCTCCAGTATGCAGATGATATAATAATTTTTTGCCTATAGATGTGGATGGCCTACTAAATCTCAAAAGAGTTCTAAGATGTTTTGAACTAATCTTTGGTTTGAAAGTCAATTTTACAAAAAGTGCTCTAATAGGTTACCATGTTCATCTTGAGTGGGTCTCAATTACAGCTAATTCATTGGGTTATGGATAAAAGATTGTGTTTCAAATATCTAGGGCTACCTATTGGGGTGAATCTGAGAAAGATTTCAACCTGGGAGCCGATAGTTTCAAAGATTAAAAACAACTTAGCCCTTTAGAAGTCTCATTATTTATCATATGTTGGAAGACTCTTATTTATTAAAACTATAATTAACAGTCTATCGTTGTACCATATGTCTTTATTCAAGATGTCGGTTATTGTTGCAATGGAAATAACCAAGATTCAGAGAAGGTCCTTATGAGGTGGTAGTGAAGATAAAAAGAAGATGCTTCTAATTAGTTGGCATGTCATTGAAAAAGCAAAGGCTCTTGGAGGTCTTAGTGTTGGGAACATACTAGATACAAAGAGGGTCCTTCTTGTTAAATGGATTTGGCAACTTGTGGAGAATAAAAGTTCTCTTTGGAAATCAATTTTAACATAGAAATATGGGGCTTTATGTCCTTCAATTGACGCTTATAATTTTGTGATATAGATTGGATCAAGAGAATTTTTAAAGCCTGAGAAACACCCATACTAAGCGAAAGGAATAAAGTCTAAGAGACATCTCATACCAGACAAAGAACAATTATTTGCAATCCTATCATTGGGTTAAAAGAAACCCACTATGGGGTCAGAATAAATTCTATAAGCCCATCACCAGATAAATTGAAAGTAATTGAAATTCTAGTACAAATTTATGAATAATGGAGTTGTAATAATCAATTTCTGTTGTAATGATATGATGAAGTTTTTAATATAGATTTATGAGAGCCGGCCATAAAAGCTAACTACTAAAGTTGGAGAGCTCATTTCTATATTAATCATTCATATGTTTTATATTTAATCAATGGGAGACCTTTTTTTCCCTTATATTCTTATTATAACATGAATATTTGCTATAATATTAAAAGTGTGGTTAGCACATAGATTTATTTAGTTACTACTTTATTAACACATAACTAAAAAATATATATAGCTACAAGCATTGATATTATGTATCTAATTTAATCAATTATTTGCTATATGTGTTCTCTCTTTTATGATAATATTTTTTAATATTTTAGTCATATAAAAATAAATTATGTAGCAAAATAAACTATTCCTCAACCATAAAAGCTGTAAAATGTGTGGCTAGTAATATATTTTTCAATTATGCTTAAAGCAAATAGTCACATTCTTTTTTATGATTTTAGCTACTATCTTTTGTTCTAGTGTAGTTAGGGTCGGCCTTGAGATTTTGGTTGCCCTAGTTAACTCAAATTTTAATTGCTGACCAATTATTAAATATGAAAAAACATCATGAAGTTTTAAAAAATAATCCAAAATCAAAAATGTATTGTGCTTTTATCTTCAATTATATAAAATATGTGTTGTGTGTGTATTCATGCATAAAATTAATATATATATATATATATATATTTTTTTTTATTTTGGCTGCTCCCCATAGTAGGCTACCCTAGACAATAGACTTTTTCAACCTAACCTAGTACAAACCCTGAGTGTAGTGGTCAATTTCCCTTTGTACTTGCGGGTTGACCTATTATATTTATGAGCTAATATAATTATAAATTCAAAAATTGTTATGAGAGTAAGAGAGAATTGAAATATGATAAATAATATAGGGAAATACATACTTTATCTATTCAAAAATCATTTTCATTGAAACACTGTATACATCTAACAAGTGTATAGCTAATAGCTTTCGCTTGGTCTATTTACAGTATGAAACATGAACAAAATTTGCCATGGCTAAGATGTGTACAGTCATTACAAGTGGGAG
Organism: Garcia nutans; assembly: GCA_947685225.1. Lineage (NCBI taxonomy): Eukaryota > Viridiplantae > Streptophyta > Magnoliopsida > Malpighiales > Euphorbiaceae > Garcia > Garcia nutans. The sequence goes on along the minus strand of CANTUV010000024.1, from coordinate 2,904,183 downwards.
ATATTGGAATTAATAGCTCAAATTCGGATATTCCCATAATGGGTGTATAGATCAATAACCATTAAATTTAATTAATTATAAGTAATTAATTAATAAATTAATATTATATATATAACATTTGTCTATATGGATGTATATATATATATATATATGTATGCACTATTAGATTTCCAATAAATATCCTAATGGGATAAAAATAATCTCCTTAGGATAAAGGAGGCATTAAAAATAGATAATAACAAAAAGATAGTTATTTGAGGTGATAATTAGATATCTTAAGGTGAAGGAAAACTCTACTTGTGGAAATACTCTCTAACTCTCCCAAAATATTCTATATGAAAATGTGAATGCAAACAATGAGACTAGAGTGAGGTTCTTATATTGTAAAGAGAAGATCTTTCTCTTTTCGTGATTGTCCTTTCATTTGGTAACATAAGTAGCAATGCAAAACCTTTTGGTACCTTTTGAGGTAAGATTCTAGCCCATATTTAATATAAATATGTCCCAATAATAGTTTGAATATCAATAGCAAATCCAAAACTAATATAATAAAATTGTAAATTGTTTAAGAGAATTAGATGTTACTGTAAAAAAAATTAAAGCTTTTGCAAAAGAAAAACTAATAGATCCCATCAAAGGAACAAAAAATATCAACTAGAGAATTTGAAATAAAATAACTGTAAATCCATGTAAACAAAAAAAAAAGATTAATGATTTGGAAAAATATATATTTGTTTTATTGAATAAAAAGTTATGACAATAAGATAAAAGAACCAACATTAATTAAAATTTTAATAAAATTTTAAGCCAATATTTATTAACAGACGATAAATATATCGATAATTTCAATTGCAATATTTCATATTTACTAATGAAGTATGATCGTCGATAAACATTTCAACAGAAATATGCCAATGGATAATTGAAACAATTTTTTTTTAAAATCCATTGATCATATATCAATAATTAGTAATACAAAATTTTTTATTGGTAAATTTCATTGCTAAACTGTATGTTCTTGTAGTGAATAAAAGATCAACAATAATTAAAATAAAACCTTAAAAAAATTTGAGAGAAATAATAATTTTCTGCACAACCGAACAAATCTAAAATTATTGTTACGGAATCACTCTTTAATGAGAGTTTGTATATGTATCCTCTTAAATTTATAATTTTCTTATATATATATATATATATGGCTAATTAAAAAAAGTGATTTCTCTCATTTTTTTTTTGGGTGCACTTTCTAGGTCCACGTATAATTCATATTTTAGGGAAAATTATGCCAAATACGACAAAAAGGTGGCCAAGACCAAGTTTCAATTATATGGCTAAATTTTTTTTTTCATTGTATTATTTGTACGGGCTATTTTCTTCATTTTTACCTTTTTAAAGATGATATTTATTTATTTATTATTTTTTCTTATTTATATTTTTTTATTTAAAAATATTTTTTATGTTATATTCTCATAAATAATGGCGTACACATAATATCTACTAAATATCTACCAAATTTATTAATAATTTTAACTTTTGTTTTAAATTTTATATTTACACAACATTTATATAATATCTACATAACATATACACAATAAATACATAGCATACACATATCATTTACCAAATATCTATATAATATATACAGAACATCTACTAAATATTTACATAACCAAATTAATTTTTTTAAACTTTTTTATGTCTATAATATATAAATTTTATTTTAAATATAGTTAATGTTTTTTTATAATTATATTTTTATATATTTTACTTTTTTATTATTTTTGAACATTATTTATTATTTGTAATCAAAATTAATTTTTTTTATAAAACTTAATATATTTTATATGTTGAAAATATAATTTAAAATATTAATTTTTATTATTTTATTAAAAATATTTATTTTTATAGTGAAGTTTGAAAAAAGAATATTTTAAGTTAAATATTGTTTGCAGTGATGGAAGATGTAAGAAGTGAGGTATTTTTAAAAATTTAATCTAATTTTTTCTAAAAGTATAAATATTTTTTTATTTTGTAGTATTTTTGTAAAAAAATTATTTTTTTAGATAGTTTTATAAAAATCATTTTTTAACCTTTAGCCTATGTATTAATTTGGGCTAATAAATATTATTTCTTCATCATATTCTATCAAATTTTAACCTTAAATAGAAAACTAAAAAATCATCATTCACTAAAAAAGTGAAAGGTTTTTAAGTAAGTAAACAAAGAGATTGAATTCAATTTTTATTGCATCACTTACTTTTTGTTAGGGCTGTTCAAAAAATCCATGGCTTGATAAATCCGGCCCAACCTAAATAGTTTGGGTCAGGTTAGGCTAGCCCGAATAATCTTACAGGCGGGATTTAGGGTTTATAAGCCATACCAAAATTATATTCGGGTCAAACTTCAGATTTATTCAAAAAATTCTCGGGCCAACTTGGCCTGACCCGAGAATTTTTATTTTATTTAAAAAATATATAATGCTTCATTTATGCCTAAAGTAACCCTAGTTTCTTATTCTCTTAGTTCACACAGGCTTCTTTCTCTCATTTCTTTGTTTTTTTCTTGATTTTCTCCATTTCTTTTGTTTTTCATGATTTCTTTCTCCTTTATTTTTTTTGTTTTTCTTGGTTTCTTTCTCAATTTCTTTGTTCTTTCTCTGTTTCTTTCTCAATTTTTTTCGTCCTTTCTCAGTTTCTTTCACCTTCCTCTTCTCCTCTCCATCACTGCTCGATCTCCAGAGTCCACAACTTGCTATCATCACTGCGCACACTTAGCCGCCTCTTCGTAGCCGTTTATCATCTCTTCCAAGCATTAGATCTATTTTTTTAAAATTTTTTTTGTTTTGTTTTGATTGTAGTTTTTGGTATATGATTTTTTTAATAAATTTGATTTGAAGATGGAATGATAAATTTGTTCTGGTAATCATCAGTTTCTGTTGTGTACTTTTGATTTTGTCTTGAATTTTTATTGTATTTTTTGCTTTATATTTTTTGTTTTCATGTCAATGAAGGTATTTCTTTGTGGCTTGTGCTTCAATTTCTTAGTTAACTTCTGTGATTATGTTTGTAAACATTAAATCCTTTTGATAGAATTGTAAACATTAAACGATATAGTTTTGTAACTTTTATTCAACTTCAATATGCGAATTTGTTCTGTTTTGATGGAATATGTGAATTTATTTTTTAATAATATTAATAATTAATGATAGTGACAAAGGAAAATATTAATAATAATAATATAATAGCAAAAAAAAAAAAGATTAAAAACATATCTGTCAAAAATTTAAAAAATTTTAAATATATATATATAAACATGCTGACCCTGCATAGCCCGAGCTAACCCAATTCGACCGGGCCTAAAGTCGGATTATGGGCTAAATTTTTCAGCTCAAAAATCTCGGACTAGCCTATGGGCTAGAGGTAAATTCAGCTCGAGTACACCCATATTTTTCGTGAAAAATAATAAGTAAATTTAATCTTTATAACTTTAGTTTTTTTATTATTTTAGTTGGTTTGGCTTTTGAATATTGCTTTTATTTATTGAAATCTTTATTTATATAGAAAGAGATATATTTAATAGTATTAACAATGGATTAGTTATTCAATAATTTCAAAATATTAAATCCCTCCGTGAATAATTGTAAAAAGTATTTTTTTAATTTATAATGATTATATTGATAGATTTTTATAATATAATTTATTTTTAAATTTTTATTTTAAAAATATTATACTGATAAATGCCTCCTTAATCCCGTGATCATCGCTACACCATCGCTCCGCCATTATATATATATATATATATATATATATATATATTAGAACAACTTCATTTATAATTTTCTAATAAGATAAATGACACTTGTACTACTTATATAGTTTAATAGATCTTCTCATGAACATAAAAAATAATAAGTTATATATTAAAGGTAAAACCAATTAAATTTAAATATGGCTCTAACATTATTAAATGAATGGCTTATTGCTGCATTCAGGAATAATTATATGCTACAACCGTTGTAGCAATAAATGCATACAACGGATTAATGAGATTCTTACACGTAGATTAAATGCCTACAACGGACCAATGAAATGAATCATTTAATCTACGTGTAAGAATTCCATTGATCCGTTGTAGGCATTTATTGCTACAACGGTTGTAGCATATAATTATTCTACATCCAGATACTATTCAATAACTTATTAATACCGTTTATATTTGACTTATCCAGACCAAGACACGCACGCATATATATTAGCGAAAAACTTACAAATTAATTTCCTAAGATTTGCTGATTAGTTGAAAATTTATCATTGAGAAAATTATGTTATAAATATTTTTATTTTTTTAAAATAATATAGCTTGTATATTTTTAGTATGTTAAATATATTTTAGAATGTATATCGATAGAAATAGGTATATACGTTAGATGAACGTGTATTTATGAAGCTGAATATTTTTTGAAATTGAAAGTTAAAAAATGAATATTTTTAAAAGAAAAAAGCAAAGTGAGTATTTTTTTTATTTTTGTTTTTTGGTGTATTGTTAAAGAAATATCTCAATTTTTTTTATTAATAATTAGTTTAATTTTTAAATTAGAATATAAATTGAGATATTTTGTCATTAACGAATATTTAAATTTTAGTGTGGCCTTTGATCTTTGATTGAATAAAATAAGAGAACTTAATATAATACGCGAAAGCTGACCTATACATGATACAATTTTTAAAAAAAAAAAACGTAGAGAATTAAATGTTTTAGGAAAATTAAAATATGACCCAATAATCTCTTAGCCCTCATAATCAAAATTTTAACATATCTATATTAATCTATAAAAGCTAAGGAAAAAGCACTGTACTGAGACAACCACGTAATGTGTATTTGAAAAAAGAAGTAATTCTATAATTCCTTAATTTCTCCTTCTATATTCTCAATTCCTTCAATTTCTATTCTACAAACTTAAATCGATATATCTCTTGCGCTATCCCACAAATTAAATATTGTGATGATATAAAATAATTTTTTCACTTTTACAATTTCTTGAGTGACCTTTAATTTTCTTAACCTTTTATTGTCAACTTTGCAAGTGATTCATTTTCTCAACCTTTTTTTCTATATCTTCTTTGATCTAAATAAAAAATCACTCCAAAAGACTTACAACCCAGCCTTTTGCTTTTCCACGTAAGAACAAACCATTTTCTTTTCTTTTTTTTTTTTAAATTTCTGAGTTTCTAATAAATTTTTATCTTATTTTTTATATTCTTTTGTAGTTTGTGTTTATCTTTGATGATCGTTTTGTTGATATTTTGAATTAGATTAGATTTTTGAAAAGTTTATTTAGAATATGGTTATGATTGTTTAAAGAGATTTTATATTATAGTTATTTTAATTTTCTTTTTATCAATCGTAATTAGTGTTGACAATTTAAGCTTTCGTTTATCTAAATTCAATGGCAAATTATCATATTTTTATTATGACTTGCATGAAAGTACCATTGACAAATTTGATAGAATTCAACATTAAATATTCATTTTAATTTTTTGAAGCAGAACTCTATGGAAATCAATAAAGTAGTAACGGAGAGCAAGCTACCTCAATAAGTATAAATAAATCAAAGTACCGCCCATTTTTTGAATTTAATTGATAACTTATTGAAATAGAGAAGATTTATTTGAAATAAATATTATTAATATTATGATTCCTACAATAATTTAAATTTGTTTGTATGACTTAGTATGAATCATGTAATGTATAGCTAGCAACATAAATATTATTGAAAATTAAAAATTAGATATAGAAATAAAAATGCAGTCAATAATATGTTTAGATACTAAATATATTTTTCTTCTCATCTTAGATTATTTTTTTTATATAAGTGAATAAAGATTGTGAAGTAAGCAAATGAAATAAATAAAATATTATAAATTTTTATAATTTATTAATAAAAAATGATAAAAAAATATATTTGCGCATTGCGCGGGTCGACGTCCAGTATTATCTTAAAACCTAGGAATATCAGACATGTTAAATTTTTAACATTAACCTTAATTTGTTAAGTAACTTTTTAACCCTTTTAAACAAAACTCTCTAAAATTACTAGATCAAGCCTATTCTCATCAAATTTGGCTTATCAAACATATACTAATTCAAAACATTATATTGGAAAGTTAATATGTTAACTTCGTCATGCATAGCTTAACTAAGTAGCTTCCTATATAATTTCTTAACCGTTATAAATAAAACTCTGTAATTTATGGATTAAGCTCAAATGAACTCCTTAACCACACAATTAAGATTAATTTGGTACATGCAAATTAGTCTCTTTCCAATTGTAGAGTTGATAACTTGTAAAGGTTCCATTTCCACATATTATTTCATGACTATCTATCTATATATATATATATATATGTGTATATGCATAATTTCTATTTTGAGCTTAATTAAAAATACTTATTCAAAACTTATCTCCATAATCTCATCAATATTCAAAACCCAAATACAAATGAATAGCTCAAAATCAATCTTCGTTTCTCTATTTTCTCTTGTTTTCTTGTTTCAATTTTCTTTTCTTGATTTTGGATATGGATTAGCTGGTATGTATGACCTTTATTATATATATATTTTCCTTTATTTTCAAGATTATTTTCGATTAATATATTATATATATATTTTTGTTTGTTTATTTTTTTGGGGTAATGGGGGTGAAAAGGTGAAGTAGAATACAGCTATAAAGAAGAAAATGGGAAAGGACCATCAAAATGGGGAGAGATAAAAGCAGAATGGAAAGCTTGTAAAAAAGGAAAATGGCAATCTCCAATAGATGTTGTGGACAAAGATGTCAAAGTTGTGCCTCCTTCTGAAGCTGCTGCTGCTCTCCAAATTCAATATCAACCTGCTCCTGCTTCTATCAAGTCCACCGGACATGACGTCCTGGTCTTTTTCTAACTCCAACCCCTTTTCACTTATTATTTATTTCATTTTTATCCAATTTAACATTAGAAATTCTTATATGAACAGGCTATTTATGTACTTGAGTTAATAAAAATTAAATAAAATAATTTTAAAATAAAAATATATACGCTAGGTCCATGGTAGTATTTCCCTTTAATTTATTAGACGATCGAGTTTTAGTATAAAATCAGAGATAATTTGTAGCACATTCTTTAATTCCCCATTAAAAATTTCAGGAATTACCAAAATAAAATCTACTATTATACTGATAAATAAAAGCTGATGTTGAATCAGGTTTCTTGGACTGGAAATGCTGGCAAAATTATTATTAGTGGAGTTCCTTACAATTTGGTACAATGCCATTGGCATATTCCAAGTGAAAACTCAATCAATGGAATCAAGTGAGCCAACTGCTTTTGTTTTGTCTCTTTTTTTTATATTATCTCTAATAACATTATTTTTTTCACTCAACATTTTCCTTTTATTATTACTTTATGATTTCGTTTAATAGGTATGATTTAGAATTCCACTTAGTTCACAAAAGCTCTTGGGGAGCAATAGCAGTTATTGGAATATTTTATAAAATTGGAGAGCCTGATTCTTTCCTCACTAAGGTACCTTCTATTGCTTATTATTTATTTTTTGATAAATTTTATTTCGAAATAAAATTATTTAATTCTGAAGATGATTTTATTATTAATGGAGATATTAACTATTAGTTATTATTATTGAATTTTTTATTTTTGCTTTAATTAATTTTAATTGTTCTCATCCTCTCTTTCTCTTGCAGCTGTTGCCCTCCATAAAATCAGTAAAAGAAACAGAAACAGATTTGGGGACACTGAACCCAAATGAGATTGGATTTTGGAAAGAAAGCTATTACAGATTTTCTGGTTCTCTTACTACTCCACCATGCGAAGAGGGTGTTATTTGGACTGTTTTCCAAAAGGTCTTTATCTCTTTAGATTCTTTCTAGCAAAAATAAATAAAATTTAAATATAAATTTTATTAAAAATAATAATATTACCTTTATAAATTTATGGTAACATACATTATAGAGATGTTTAATGAAGTGGCCAATTCTAATCTTTTTTTAACTTATTATTGCAGGCGAGGACGCAGGCCCGTCCTTTATCATGAGCAACCTGAGCAATTGCTCAGGGCCCCCAATTTTAAATGGGGCCTCCTATTTTTTTTTAAATATATATATATATATATATGTATATATACTGAGACTTCATTTCTTTCTCGAAAATTCATCTCTGCCGCCTCTCTAGAAATTTCTTTACTCTCTCATCTGTGTCTCTTTCTCTTCTCCGGTATATCTCAAATCAATCTTAAGTAAAGGTTGGCTCAGAGCCGGTGGTCTTGAGAGCTGCTACCATTGTAAGAAAAGGTTGGCTCAGAGACGGGATATCTTTATGTTAACGGGTGAGGTTTCATTTTCCCCTAATTTTGGTCCATTTTCTGTTTTCTTTTCCAAATATTTTTCTTAATTTTACAATTCTATACTTTTGATGGCTTAAAAAGATATTAATTTTATTTCTTGAATTTTTTGTCAATTATATCTCTGTTTTACCTGTGCTGATGCTGCTTATGAACTTGAAAAATGGTATTTACTCAAATAAATTGTGTTTTGGCTGAGTCCGAAAATCATTGAGAACGACGAGGCATTCATGTCTAAGCAGGATTTTTCACTGCTTTAACTTGTAATTTTGATATTCTGAACTTGTCTATTCCCTGTTCAATTTCTGCGTAAGTTGAAAAAGAAATGTGTTCTCTTGTCTTTGTAAATTGATTAGTCAAACTTTTCTGATATTGTAAATTGATTGTCTTGTTAATGGATTATATTTGGATTTTTCTCAATTCTTTTTACTCAATTTATTCACTTTAAAAAAGTTTAGGAGGAACGATACAATCAAGGAACCAATAGTAGCTTTTAGCATTGTTGTGTATTGATGCTCATTTCAATCTCATAATTAGCCTTTCTTATTAACCTTATGTTCTCTTGTCATTATCTGCTCTCTTTTGGTTTATGTGTTTTGCTTCTATGTTTATGTTCTATCCTGTTATTTTTTCTGCTGCTTGTTCCATTCTCTCTATAAATTTTTCTTGCTATGTATTACAAAAAATGTTTCTTTTAGTTTATATGAAGACGCATTGGCACCTCGCAACTTAAATTGACAACATAAATAATCTCTATAAGTATTTTTTTTTTCTGGTGTTAGCTTCAAGCTTAACCAGAAATTCATTTTCCAGTTTAACATTTCAGATTTCTTTTTTAATTTATTAATGATACTGTCAATGATTTATCAAATTGAACCTGTCTTATATGTTTAAAACTTTGCACGCCTACACTTCAATTATAGCCAACTAATCAATCTAAATTGTATTTTTTTTTCTTTTGCCAAGATGGATCCAAAAAACTGTAGTAATAGTTCTTGGAAATTTATGGCTGCTAGGGGTGCTTTGCTACGACTACAAGTTGATATATGTATAAGTTAATAATAAAGATAGAAAATAAGTATAAAGTAAACAAGAAATTCATTTTTAGACAGAGTTATATTAATCATTATAGCTTCATATTCCCCTAGGGGTGCTTTTCTACGGCTTCTAGGGGTGCTTTTCTACTATTATTTTCCTAGGCGCTACGGTTGCTTCCTCCAGAAAAAAGAGGAGAAAACAGAGGAAAAGGATTATAGTATTATCTGTTCTTTTAATAAATAATATCAATAATAATAAAAAAGATATAAAAGATTCATAACACAGGGAGAAAGAAATTACAGAGGTGAGGAAAAAAGAAAGGTTTATAGGAAAATGGAAATAAAATTACATATAAACCACATAACAGAATCAAGCTTAAATAAGATGCAAAAAATATATATACTGGTACCTGTTTGAGGATTTCCATCAGCGAATTTTGGTTCTTCTAATTACCATTTATGGAGGCTTTATATTTTTAAGTGAAAGGAGGGTTAGAAATGATAATGATGTTTTTTTTAGTTTTTCAGTATTTAAACAAAAGAAATTGGAACTTAGACAGTAGTCTTTCTCTTCTTGCTACTAAAAAAAAATCCTTTTTCTTCACAGTTTACCATTTCACATTTTGAATTGACTACTGCTTCTTTACATGATATACAGCTCTTTTTGTTTCCCTTATCTAAAAGACTAAAGTTCTTTTTCCCTTTTTCAATATACAGCTCTTCAACTTCATATTTTGCTGATTGCTATATTCAATCATTCAATTGGGTTCCATTGTTGATTGCTCCAAATCAGGTTGTGTTGCTCTTAACTTTTGCTATTTATTTTTTTTTATTTTTCAATTAAATAGTTATTAAAAATATTGTTAGTCAATTTTGAAATCTGAATATGATTCATAAAAGAAAACATGAATCTGGTTGTGAAAAACGTAAAAAAAAAAAAGAATTGATGAGTTAACTCAATCTCAAAAAGGAGCACTTGATAAATTTTTTATCAAAGACCCACAAGTATTGTTTGAAAATGAAAATATTGGAAATGTTAGTGATACTAATGTTGGTAATGATGTCAATATTGGTGATAATGTGCATATAAATGATTGTACACCTAATTTAGGAGATGATAATACTAATGAAAAAGATGAAAATGCCATTGGTGATGATGTCAATGAAAATGCTTATTCTAATGTTGATATATTTGATCCAAGAAATTGGGATGCTTTAGATTCTCAAATGATTGATATTTTAGTGGTTAAGGGTCCTAAAAGAGACTTGTCTAATGAGAAAGGTGTAAAAAATAACATTGGTAGACAATTTTCAGCTTCATTTTATACTAGAGTCTTACCAAATAGGGAAAAGTTTGATAGAGATTGGCTTGTATATTCAAAAGAAATTGATCGTATTTTTTGTTTTTGTTGTAAATTATTTAAGAAAGGGGTTTGTAAAGGTCAATTAGCAAATGATGGTTTTAATGATTGGGCACATCTTTGTGTTAGAATTAGAGAGCATGAAACCGGTATGGTACATTTGCAAAATATGACCACTTGGTATGAATTGCGTTTAAGACTTCAAAAGAATGCAACTATTGATAAAGTAGCTCAAAAGCAACTTCAAAAAGAGAAAGAACATTGGAAAAATGTGTTGTTGAGAATCATTGCAATTGTTAAGTTTCTTGGAAAACATAATCTAGCATTTCGTGGTACTAATGCGAGGTTGTATCAAAATAGCAATGGAAATTTCTTAGGATTAATTGAAATGTTAGATGTGTTTGATCCTATTATGCAAGAGCATGTTCGTCGTGTTACTAATGATGAGACTCATGTTCATTACCTTGGCCACAACATCCAAAATGAGTTGATTCTTTTGCTTGCACGTGCAATTAAATCTGAAATTGTTAAGAAAATAAAAGAAGCTAAATATTTTTCTGTGATACTTGATTGTACACCTGATATTAGTCACCAAGAGCAAATGTCTTTAATTTTAAGATATGTGGATGTTTCTTCTAATTGTGTTAGAATAGAGGAATCTTTTTTGGAATTTTTGAATGTGAATGACACAACTGGGCAAGGACTTTTTAATGTTTTGGTACATGAATTAGAAGCTCTTGAACTAGATATAGATGATGTGCGTGGTCAAAGTTATGATAATGGGTCAAATATGAAAGGAAAAAACCAAGGAGTGCAAAGAAAACTTTTAGATTTGAATCCTAGAGCTTTTTACACTCCTTGTGGTGCCCACAGCCTTAATTTAATGTTATGTGATATGGCCAACAATTTTGCAAAAGCTAGGGACTTTTTTGGTATAATCCAACGCATTTACACTATCTTTGCGAAATCCACAAAGAGATGGCAGATTTTAAAGGACAATGTAAAAGAGTTAACTATTAAACCATTGTCTTCTACTCGTTGGGAAAGTCGCATAGATAGTGTAAAAGCAATAAGATTACAGATTTCAAATATAAGAGAAGCTTTGCTTGAAGTTGCTGACAGTGATAACGACCCTGCAATAAAAAGTGAAGCTAAATCTTTAGCTAATAACGAGCTTAGTGATTTTGAGTTTATGGTGGCTATTGTCATTTGGTATGATTTGTTATATGTTGTTAATTCAGTGAGTAAAAAGTTGCAATCGAAAGATATGCTTGTTTGTGATGCTATTGAAAATGTAAAATGTTTGATTTCTTTTTTCAAGAAGTATAGGGAAAACGGTTTTTTTAATGCTGTTGAAATTGCTAAGAACCTTGCAATAGAGATGGAAGTTGATCCAGTTTTTCCTCAAAGACGTCAAATTAAAAGAAAAAAACAATTTGATGAGACTTTAGATAATGAGAGTCCACAATCTCCTGAGGAGTCTTTTAGAATTAATTATTTTAATTGCATTATTGATCAAGCAATTGTCTCACTTGATAAAAGATTTGAACAATATGAACAATATGAAAATGTTTTTGGTTTTTTATTTACTTCTGAGAAATTACATTCACTAGATGATTCAAGTTTAAAGTCTTGTTGTAGCCACTTGGAAGATGCACTTAAGAATGGTGATGAATGTGACATTCATGGTTATGACTTATATGTGGAGTTGAAATTACTCCAAGAATTTTTGCCAAAAGAAAAGTTGGGAGCTCTTGATATTTTAAAATTATTGAAACGTGTTGATTGTTTTCCCAATGCAATTATTGCATATAGGATATTATTAACCATTCCAGTGACAGTTGCAACAGCTGAAAGAAGTTTTTCAAAGTTAAAGTTGCTTAAGACTTACTTGCGTAGTTCTATGTCACAGGAAAGGCTTAATGGACTTGCTTTGGTGACAATCGAGAATGAAATTTTGGATAAAGTTGCTTATGAGGATTTGATTGATGAATTTGCTTCAAAGAATGCTCGGAGGAAGATTATTTTGAAGTAATACACTTGTAAGTTTAAAGTTTAGTAATGTTTTTAATTGTTAATTAAGAATAATAATTTTTTATATAAAGTAATGGAAAAAACCGTCATTATTTAAGAGTCTATACTTAAGTTTTTACTCAGGGCCCCTAAAATGTCCGAGACGGCTCTGCGAGGACGGCTTCAGCAGAGCAAGTGAATGCATTGAAAGATGGCGCTGGTCATGTAAGTGTTTCTGACATTGATATAAACTTATAATGAAACTATTATAAATTTTACTATAAATCTAATTTAATTATCATATAAAATTAAATAAAAAATATTTTATAATTATTAAAATAAAATTCGAGTGAGCTAAATTTGAATTTGAATTCAATTTAATAAATTATTATTTAATTACTAATATACAATATAAAAAATTACATAAAATTTAAACATTCAATTTTTAAGTCATTTGGATCAAATATCATAATGCGTAAACTTAATTCAATTTAATATTTGAATTATTCAAATTCAAGTTTGTTCTTAATTAAATAAAATTAAATTTAAATATTTTGCAATTTGAGTTTGAGTATCTCTTGATTAATTAATTAGTAGCTCATATTTTGTTGATGTTAAGGTCCCGCAATAGAATTACGAGAATAATAAAATAGCGAAATAATAAAATACGACACGCAGCAATTAATGTAGTTCACCCTTAATTGTTTAGGGCTACGTCAACGGGACAAAATACGAATAATTCTTTCACTATTAAAATAGTAGACTTACAAAGAGATTATAAAAAATAGTGGCACTCAAAGTGTTTTCCAAAAACAACTTAAACTTATCCTCACTATTTTTCTCTCCCCTAGTTTTAGAACCGTTTCTAAAACTGAATAACTCTCAAACACACATTCATAGGCTTTTCTTTATTTCTTCTGTGAGATATGTAAAACTGAAGCAGAAAACCTCTATTTATAAGAGGTTTTATACAGCTCATTTACAATTCATGCTTGCCTTTTTATTTTTCTTCTTTCGGTGCCAAACTTTTACTTTTCAATTGCAATTTGCAATTGTCTTAGCTGCCTCACTTACCAACTTTGAATTGCATTTTTCCTTTTTTTTTGTTTTCAAAGATGGGTCCCACTTGCATGTGGGCACACCACTCAATAAATCTCCCCTGCACACATCAAGTAGGGATGTTAGCCATATCGGCTATTTTTCTACAAGTAATAAGCTTATCCGTAGGCAAAGCTTTTGTCATCATATCAGCGCCATTGTCATCAGTATGAATTTTCTCTATCTGAATTGACTTCATCTCTAGCGCATCACGTATCCAATGATACCTCACTTCAATGTGCTTTGACCTTGAATGAAAGGTCAAATTCTTACTGAGATGTATCGCGCTTTGACTGTCGCATAGCAGTATATACTTCTCTTGTTCTATACCCAATTCTTGTAGGAATTTCTTCATCCACAAGAGTTCTTTGCTAGCTTCTGTAATGGCGATATATTCTGCCTCAGTGGATGAGAGCGCAATGCATTTCTGCAATTTTGATTGCCAAGAAACTGCTGCTCCTGCAAATGTCATCAGATATCCAGAAGTTGATTTGCGCGAATCAACATCACCACCCATATCTGCATCTGTGTAACCATCTAACACAGGTCTATTATCACCAAAACATAAGCAGAGTTTTGAAGTGCCTTTAAGATACCTGAGAATCCACTTCACTGCATTCCAATGCTCTTTACCTGGATTTGAAAGAAATCGGCTAACAATACCAATAGCATGAGCAATATCCGGCCTTGTGCATACCATGGTGTACATCAGGCTGCCAACGGCGGATGCATAAGGAATCTTCTTCACTTCTTCTTTTTCTTTCTCACTTGCAGGACATTGTTTGGAACTTAATTTGAAATGACCTGCAAGTGGAGTACAAACTGGTTTTGCATTGCTCATGTTGAATCTGCTGAGAACTTTCTCGATATACTTCTCTTGAGACAGCCACAACTTTGTCTTTTTCCTATCTCTAGAAATCTTCATTCTGAGAATCTATTTCGCCGATCCCAAATCCTTTATGGCAAAGGATTTTCCAAGCTCCTTTTTCAAGCTTTCAATTTTCTTAGTATCATGGCCCGCAATTAACATATCATCCACATATAATAAGAGAATAATAAAGTCGCTATCTGCGAACTTTTTTATAAATACACAATGATCAGAAGTAGTTTTGTCATACCCATGATTCAGCATGAAAGAGTCAAACTTTTTATACCACTGTCTGGGAGCTTGTTTGAGGTCGCACAAGCTCTTCTGCAATTTACACACCAAGTGTTCTTTGCCTTTGACTCTGAACCCTTCAGGCTGCTCCATATAAATTTCCTCCTCTAAGTCACCATGGAGGAAAGCGGTCTTCACATCAAGTTGCTCGATCTCCAAATTCAAGCTAGCTGCTAAACCGAGCACAACTCTGATAGAAGACATCTTGACTATGGGTGAGAAAATCTCTTCAAAGTCAACTCCTTTCTTCTAACCGAATCCCTTCACAACCAGTCTCGCCTTGTACCTTGGCTGTGAGTTGTTCTGTTCAGTTTTCAATCTGAACACCCATTTGTTCTTCAATGCTTTCTTACCTTGAAGCAGTTTCACCAACTCATAAGTATGGTTCTCATGCAAGGACTGCATCTCTTCTTGCATATCTTTCAACCACTCATTCTTTTTAAAATCTTCCATTGCCTCCTGGTAGTCCTCTGGTTCTCCCCCTTGAGTCAGTAAGTCATACTCAATAGGAGAGTATCTCTGGGAAGGTATCCTGCCTCTTGCAGATCTTCTCAATTGAGGCAGTTCTTCTGTAGGAGCTGATTCAACATTATTCTAAATAGTCTCACCATCATCTTCTTGCTCATTTTCTTCAACACCTTGTGGTACTACACGAGGTTCTGCATCAAGATTAACAGGAAACTCATTGACAGACTTTGGCTTTTCATTTTTCTTAATGTCTTCAATGGTTTGATCTTCCAGGAATACTACATCTCTACTTCTGACGAGTTTCTTTTCAACTGGATCCTATAATCTGTACCCAAAATCATCATTTCCATAACCCAAGAAGATACACTGCTTTGACTTGGATTCTAACTTGGATCTTTCATCTTTCGGAATATGAACAAAAGCCCTACAGCCAAATACTCTAAGATGATCGTAAGAAACATCTTTCCCTGACCACACCTTTTCTGGAACATCTCCTTTAAGGGAGGTTGAAGGCGAAAAGTTGATCAAGTAAACTACAGTTCTCATTGCTTCAGCCCAAAAGGTCTTCGAAAGTTTGGCATAAGAGATCATACATTTAACCTTTTCAACAATTATTCTATTCATTATCTCTGCAACTCCATTTTGTTGTGGAGTTTTGGGAACTGTCTTCTGAAGTCTGATGCCGTGTTCTGAGCAATATTTCTCAAATGGCCCTCTGTATTCACCACCATTATCAGCTTTAACACATTTTAACTTTCTTCCCGTTTGTCTTTCAACACTGGCATGAAAGACCTTAAACATATCCAACACCTGGTCTTTTGACTTTATCGGTAAAGCTCACACCTTTCTAGAATGATCATCAATAAAGCTGACATAATACGAGCAACCACTCAAGGATTTGTCAACCATGGAGCAAACATCAGTGTGTACCAATTCTAGAATATCAGTTTCAAAGGCAGAGCTTTCAAAGATAGCATTTTCTTCTTAGTGAGAGTCTCCATTCCTTTCTCACTCAAATGACCAAGTCGTTTGTGCCACAACTCTGCAGATGAATCTTCAACTGCATTCACCACTCCTGTGCAAATTTTGGATGGGGTGTAGTAGAGGGTGTTGAACTTTCTTCCTCTGCCGAACACCAAATTTCCTTTGGAAAGCTTCCAAGTTTTGTTGACAAACAGATTTGCATAACCCAATTCATCAAGTCGATGAACTGACATCAGATTGAAGTTTGCCGTAGGAGTGTATCTCTTCCAACCAGAGATCATAACTGGTATTGGTTCTGATGCATACTGTCCCAATGCTGCAATTTTTCACATATGTGCCATTCAAAGTCTTGATATGGCCGTAATCTCTGAGGGTAAGTGATGAAAAATATTCCTTCTTTGAAGAAATATGATATGAGCATGCATAGTCAATAATCCAAAGAGAATCTTGACTAGTGGAACACTCACTGAGACCAGTATGAGAAATCAGCACACTACCATCACCAAGTGTGTCAATGTCAATAACTACTAAAGCTACCTCCGTATCGTCTTTTCTTTCCTCATCATTTTCTTTGGCTCGCTCCTTCTTCCACTTTCTGCAATGCTTTTTGATGTGACCGGGCTTGCCACAATGATAGCAAGTGACACCTTTCCTTGACTTGGATCTCCTCCGCGAACTGTCACGTTTGTCTGGATTTTGAGAATGTCTGGTTTTGCTTCTCCCTCTCCTTTCTGTAACTGAGACGAGTGCATTTGAGTTGCTACTCGTACCATTCTCCTTGCATTTGGTTTCTTCATTCAGAATGCTTTCCTTAACTATGTTTAAGGTCAGCTTTCCTTCTAGCATATTACTGAGCGTGACAACCAGTGTCTCCCAACTGTCCGGCAATGAACTCAATAAGAATAGTGCCTGCACCTCATCATCTAACACTATTTTTGATGTTGACAGCTGATTCAAAATTTCTTGAAATTTGCTCAAGTGATCTGAAGCATTTTCACCATCTTTGTACTTCAGATTTACAAGCTTTCTGATTAGAAAAGCTTTGTTCTGAGTAGTCTTTCGTTCATACATGTCTTTCAGCTTCTTCCACATTGTATAAGCATCTTTTTCACGAGCGATGTGATTGATGACGCTCATCTCAACAGACTGTCTGATAGATGCGACTGCTTTTCTATTAGTCGACTTCCAATCGGACTCATTTATTGAAGCTGGCCTGACTCCTTTCAACTCAATCGTCTCAAAGAGATCTTTACAACATAGAAGATCTTCCATTAATATCTTCCATACTGCATAGTTTGATGAGTTGAGTTTAACCATCGTGCTTGTTATTTTATCGTCCATTTTGACTCGAGAAGAATATTATCACCAACAAAAATCGTATACGTGAATAGTGACTATGACTAGTAACAGTATATGAATAGTAACCATATTTGTGAATAGTAACATATACGTGAATAGTACTATATGTGAACAGTGCTGGGCTTTTTCTCCAAGGGCTTAGCAACAGTGATGAATAATAATGAATAGTATTGTCACCTTTGCGTTACTATTTTACTATTCACAATAAAATACTTTCTGCAACATCTTTTCGAACGGACTGCACTGATGGATTCGCCGTAATTTTTTCGTCGTCGTGGTATATTTATTTTCAAAAATATCCACGGATCCGGTACCGCTATTTGTCTGGCTGGACCTGCCGCAAACCTTCGTCTCTGATACCACTTTATTAAGGTCCCGCAATAGAATTACGAGAATAATAAAATAGCAAAACAATAAAATACGACACGCAACAATTAACATGGTTCACCCTTAATTGTTTAGGGCTACGTCCACGGGACAAAATACGAATAATTTTTACACTATTAAAATAGTAGACTTACAAAGAGATTATACAAAAATAGTGGCACTCAAAGTGTTTCCCAAAAACAACTAAAACTTATCCTCACTATTTTTCTCTCCCCTAGTTTTAGAACCGTTTCTAAAACTGAATAACTCTCAAACACACATTCACAGGCTTTTCTTTATTTCTTCTATGAAATATGTAAAACTGAAGCAGAAAACCTCTATTATTTATAAGAGGTTTTAGACGCGTACAGCTCATTTACAATTCATGCTTGCCTTTTCATTTTTCTTCTTTCGGTGCCAAACTTTTACTTTTCAATTACAATTTACAATCATCTTAGCGGCCTCACCTATCAACTTTGAATTGCATTTTCCTTTTTTTTGTTTGTTTTCAAAGGTGGGTCCCACTTGCATGTGGGCATACCACTCAACAGTTGACTCATTTATATTTGTACACCCAAATTGGATAATATGTTGTTTAGGCCATTGTTAAAATTTTTAAACCTTACACTATACAATAATTTTGCCAATAGTGTTGTATGGTGTAGATGAGAATATTCCAACTCTAAACTTCCAACAAAGATAACTTTAATTTTTAAAATTTTTAAAAAATCTGAGGTTTGTTTTAATTTGTTACAGAGATTTGAGATGAATGCAAGGCCACTCCAACCATTGAATGGAAGACCAGTTCATTTGTTCCCAGTATAGCCAGTTCCATGGAATACCACTTCATTTGTTCATTAATTTGTTCATTTTTTTTGTTGGATATTAATAATACCAATAAATACCAATAATAATAATAATAATAATAATAATAATTAATGATTAATAATAATCATCTTCATCATCGTGTGATAATTGTGCAGAAATTGGCTTCTGAAGAGGCAAAGATTATTATGACTTATAAAACACAAACATATATTCATTTATGGGAAATCAGGTCACCTGAATTCCAAGGATATGACAATGGCTTTAATAATCATAAAAATATGAAACTAGAATACCCATATTGAGAAAGTAGACATAATTTAAAAAATAATAAGATATTTAATAATTATAAATTTAATAAATATTGAGTCATTTAATAATATAAAACTCTTATATAATATAAAACTCTTATATTCGGACAGTAAATATAAGAATTAAATCATTAACTAATAAATAAAATATATGTCCATAAAAATAATAAAATCATCAAAAATAATAAAATAAAATAATAAAATTTAATTAAAAAATATTTGTGCTCAGATAATGAATACAAAAAAATTAAAATATAATAATTAAATAAAAAAATACAATTAGGATTTTATATTCAGGCATGAATATAATTCCTCCCACAAAAAAATAGATAATAAAATATTATAATAATTATAGTACAAAATTTGGGCATTTTATGATATTTTTTCTTTCCTACACATAATTAATTTCCCGAACCTTATCTCTAAAAATGTGGATCATTATTTGATGTTCAATCAAATCTTATAATTGATTGGTGGTGACTCTTAATACATACGAAAAAATAACAATTAAACTTAAATCGATAAAAAACAAATTAAATTTATATATCCGATGACTCCATCGGCTCCCCATATGCGACAATTATTTAATACAATTGATCATATATTATTATAGTTGATTGGAAAAATATATGTAAAAAATATACATTTAAGGGCTATATCCTCTTAGACATTGTCTCAAGGGAAATATTTATCTTAAGACAAGACATTGTTTTTTTATGAAGATATTTTTGCATTCAACCCAATGATCTTTTCCAATATACCTTCACTCTAAACCATTAACATCTTTACCAACCTTATTATTAGCCAAATTCTTGGCACACATACTCTATTTTAATCTTTAGCTGTCAATTTGAAAATATTTAACTTTGTTTGAAGTAATTTTGCCTTAGGACTTAAGTATTTTGAAGTAACTACAACTAAGCTTTATAACAACTGGTCCATGGCTAGTGCGATCACACCAACATGCTGAAAAGATAAAAATCACACAATAATGTTTGAGGACTTTCTCACAGTTGCCAGTGTGACCGCCAAACCATGTAGCGTGACAGTTTAATTCCTGGTGCAACTGACCCTGAAGAGTAAAAATTTTCACAAGTCACACTAGAGTTCACAGTCAGACGAGTGACAAAGTTCTTAGACGCTAAAGTTATCTCACAATCGCACTATTCTTGACGCAACCATGAGAGAGCAGAAGGCAAAAATCACAAAAGTGGTAAAAAGGTTCACAGTTTAGGTAATGTTATGAATCTCAGCACGATATCCTCTCTCTCACCACGAAATCAGTTTAGAGCGATCGCACCATTCAAACTGATTAGAGATTTTGGCAGATTTTTTGTTCAACAATTGAAGATTGCCACGTGTGCTGGTCAAAACGAAAGGAAAGTCAAATGGGCTGGCTCACGATTGCTACAGAGACAGCGCGACCACTAGATTCATAAAGCTTGGCACAAAATGGTTCCTGTCAACCTGTTAGTGCCACATGTACTAGCCGGTAGACACATTAGCTCTCTTGCGATCACACTAGAAGGCAATCTAATAGCTATAAGACGTCTTGCGACCATTACACAATGTAGGCGACTACGATAGCTCTCTGAAAGCATTTAATGAAATAGATTTTGGTTGGTGAAAGCTTGATCTTTCCTAATTCAATTCAAATGGTTATTTCAAAGGAAAATGGCTAATTCAATTCAAATGGTTCTTTCAGAGGAAGATGGCTCTAATTACCTTACCAACATCATTTATTTTAACTTTAAAGCAGTTAATAGACAACTCTTACACTTTTGATTCTCAATTTGCTTTGCATTTAAAATTTCATTAATTGTTCTTTGAGAGTTGGGTGTGAGCCATAAACACCTTGTAAGTGTAGCGGTAGCTAAGAAAATGAATAATTTTTTATATATTTTGATTGTTAGGCGAAGCTTTGATTTATACAAGAGCAAGTGTATAGAGATAAATACAACATAACATATAAAGATAGATGTAAAACATAAGTATTTAAAATTTAAACAAAATATATTATATCTCTATCCTCTACACCCACCCCCCACAAGCCAATGACGGCTTAGATACTAAACAAAGCTCGCTGCGTAAAAATTCAAACCTTGGAGCCTGCAAGGGCTCGGTAAAAATGTCACCAATCTAATCTTCTTTGGCAATAAAATTAATTTGTAATAAACTAGCCGCTACTTGCTCACGCACAAAATGATAGTCAAGCTCGATGTGCTTGGTACATGCATGAAAGACCAGATTTGATGTGAGATAAATGGCCTTAATGTTGTCACACCAAAGAATGGGGGCTGCAATAGGTTGCACACCAAGTTTACGCAATAAGTTTTGTAACCAAATTAATTTAACTATACCCATGTGTCTCCAACCATGCAATGATAACCATAGATCAACAAACGAATTTTCCATTTACCTTGGGTGCAACTTAATCTCAAGGGTAGCAAAGAAACAACCCACGGTAGCCCGTTCATCGGCTGAAAGTGGCTACCGTGGCATGGTTGGAGACACATGGACTGATTGTTGGTGGGGGCTATGGGTAAGTTAATTTTTATGAGTGGGGCTGGCATATATAGTAAGTCAAGGGCTGATTGGTTGGGTATATTTTGGGATTGAGTGGGAGACATGAGCAACATGATTTATGAGGAATTTGAGAGACTAGGTGGCTATGATGGAGTGAGAGTCTCGGTAGCATTAGAAGGATGAGATTGAGAGGAATTAGGAGATAAGCGCACACTTGAATTTGACATCCACAAGTCTAGCCAATAATCATTTGAAGATGAGGTAGATGTTGTTGTAGTCACCTTAGAAGATTGATACAAAAATTGGTAATCATCAAATTTAAGGTGTCGTGCAATATACAACCTGCCATATTATTTTTATCTAAGCAAATATGACCATGATGATGTGGGGATAAACCAAGATAAACACATGGCAAACTTCTAAATGAGAATTTATTTTTATTATATGCACGTAACAATGGAAACACAATGTGTCCAAATGCATGTAGTAAATTAAAATCATAATTTTTATTAAATAATAATTTAAATGGACTAAAATTACCTAAACCATGAGAAGGTAGGAGATTAATAGTGTGAATGGCACTTTGAAAGGCATATGGCCAGAATTTGAATGGGACACAATTGTGAGAAAATAAAGCTCCTGTATCCATAATGTGTCTTATCTTACGTTCAACAACTCCTATTTGCTCATGAGTATGAGGACATGCCCTACGGTGTTGAATACCAATTTTAGTTAAATGAGAATTTAATTTTTGATATTCTCCACCCCAATCAGATTGGAAAGACTTTATTTTTGTATTAAATTGATTTTCAACTAAGGATTAAAAATTGAGAAAATACTGAAACACATCACTTTTATTCTTTAAGAAATAAATCCAAGTAAACCTGGTGAAATCATCAATAGAGAATAAAATAACGATATCCTAAATTAGACAAAATTAGAGATGGTCTCCAAACATCTGAAAACACCAATTCCAAAGGAAAACTACAACTGTGAGAAATTGGAGGGAGAGGAGACTTAGACAATTTGCCTATAGTAAAGGCATTATAATGATGGGCTAAAGTCCTTGTACAACATGAAAGGTTATTGTTTAGAATTCTTTTTGATACTATCCTAGGATGAGAATGACCCAATCGTTGATGCCAATCATCAAAGGTGAGTATGTCAACATTTTCTTATTTCTTCATTGAAGTGCAAGGCCAGATATAGAGTCCATTTTTATTCGGTCCCCACATAAGGAGTTGTTTGGTTACCTGATCTTTCACAATAAAATGATAAGTCCAAAGCTCAAAGAAACAATGATTATCCTCATAAAATTTATAAACAAAAAATAGAAAGTAATATTTGTGCAATATAAGGAACATGTAAAACTCGGTGTTGACCTATCTAACTATGACTCCCATAATGACACGGTTGTGCATCAGTCTCCAATTGCAAACTGAAGTCATGCCATAACCTTAAGACCTAACACTATGGCCAAACATATAAACCTTATAACCCGCAGTCCACCAAGACTAAAACCCAATTATTTGTTAACCGAACCATCTACATACAACCAAGCTAAACCATACCCTCTGTGGCAACATGCGATGCAGGAAGAAATAAATGCCCTCCTTACCACAAACATGTGGAAACTTGCACCCAAACCAACCAATACAAATATTGTGGGTAATAAGTGGGTCTACCATATCAAGCGTAAGAAGGATGGTTCAGTGGACAGGTACAAGGCTAGGTTGATTGCTAAAAAGTTTCACCAACAACATGGCATTGACTGTAAGGAAACTTTAGCCCAGTAATCAAAGCCACTATAATAAGAATGGCCCTTGCTCTTGCAATATCCAACAAGTGGTGGCATATTAGGCAATTAGATGTATCTAATGCCTTTCTTCATGGCTACTTGGAAGTTAATATTTTTATGGAGCAACCCCTGAGGTTTGTTGACAAGGAACACTCAAATTATGTGTGCAAGCTCACTAGGTCTTTATATGGCCTAAAGCAAACCAAGAGCTTGGTTTGATCACTTGAGAAAATTTCTATTTTCAATTGGTTTTTCCTCCTCCAAAGCTGATTCTTCACTCTTCATTTATTGTCATGGTGCAATTACACATTACATACTTTTCTATGTTAATGATATTTTTATTACTGTTGTTCTCTTGATGCTATCAAACAAGTCATCTCTTCCATGCAAGTTGAATTTCTAGTTAAAGATTTGGGGCCTCATTAAGGTCACCATTCAAGAACACACTATTAACATTTAATTGTTTTAAAAAAATATATTTGCAGAAACAATAGCTAATAAAAGGTGTACAATGATGAGTTTTGAAAATTGGTGAAGAAGTGTCCAAATTGGGCAAAGAAATAGGGAAACCATTATTAGATACATCAGAGTATAAAGAAATAGGAAAACCATTGTTGGATACTTCAGAGTATATTAGTAGACTTCTATATCTCACATCAATATGGCCTGATATAGCATTTTCAATTCAGCAACTTATCTAATTTTTAGATCATCCTACTTTTAATCATTGGCAAGTAGTTCATCGCATTCCATAATATATCAAAAGGAATTCTGTTGCGGCCTCAGCCTCACTATCTGCAAGTGCACAGATCGTTAACAAGTAATATAATGATGAGTAGAGTATCATTTCCACGAGGAGGTTAATTCTAAGTACCAAACAATTAAACTAATTAATATTTGGACAATCAAATTCGTTTTTATGATTTAACTAACTAAAATGACAATAAATCAAGAATAAATTTCTAATAATTTAAGACTTAGGGTTTAGTCACCTTTATTGATTTATCATGGATTTTCTAAGGTATCGATTTAATTCAGTCTTCCTTTCGATTAATGGTTAGATTCTCCTAAATCAAGCTCAAGTCTCGCTCAAGTACTAGAACTAATATCAACTTTAATCCTTACGTCTACTCTCGCGATCATAAGTAATTAAATCAATTCATTAAGTTTTATTAGAATCTTGAATCAACCTCTTAAGGGTTTAACTTATCTCTAAGTGAGAAACTTACTTAAGATTGTTATCTCCTTGGACTAATGTCATGCTTCCACTCTCACTCCATCACACAACATCTCAAATCAATTAATCATTGGCCAAATAATCAAAGGATTAAGATTAAAGACAACAAAATAATCAAAGGATAACTAAATTAACCAAATAGACATTTATAGCTCCATGATAAATTCAATTAAAGGGACCAACCCTAAAAAGGATTAGTTCTTCATTATTGAAATAAAAGCATTACAAATATTAAAAATGGTAAATGAAAACATAATTAAAAGGAACAAGAAATATCAAACTCTATTTCTTTGAAGAAGATCTTAACTTGGATCTTGAACTCCTCCTTGAAGCAGAATTTTACACTTCTAAATTAAATTTATTTGGATGAATCTAATCTAATCTATTACATATCTTCTTAATTCATGCTCTCCTTGAATCCTTGGAGGAAATGTGTTTATATAGAGTGCTTGGAAAAGGTTTAAACAAGACTTGGTTGGTGAGTTCATCTTCAACATTAGCAGCTCACAAATCATAAAATAAGGGCCACGGTCGTGGCTTTTGGAGTGCCACAGCCACAGTCGTGGCCTGTGTGAACTCTGCCTGTTTCGTCATACTTTTCAGCTGCCCAGGTCGGTCTGGTGGGTCACGGTCGTGGCTTTTGAAATGAAGCTGCCAAACTTATTTTCTTCTTGTTCTTAGCTCAGGCAGTGGAAAAATGGAGGCCACGGTCGTGGCCTATGTTTTGCCTTCATTTTTGCTTGTTTTTCTTGAATTTTTCCTTGCTAATCATAAAAAACCTTTAGCCTTGTCTTCCATGCTCACAAATTGTAATTCTAACTCAAATAATCAAACTCATCTAATTCAATTGGAGAATAGTTAAAAATCAAAGTTAAAATTGCATAAAACAATGACTATATTTTCACTCTATCAAATTCTAGTCCTGATATTTTTTTTCTTGCTACATCCACTTTACAACTAAAGGCCTTCAGTGATTCAAACTAGGCGGACTGCATTGGCACAAGCAAATTAGTTACCAGTTGTGGACCTTTAATTTTAGTCCGGATTAAATTCAAGAAGCTTAAACCTAGTATGTTATAATTTTAAAGAGCTTAAACCTAGTTTGAAAGCTTGAATTAAACTGGTCAAATTTATAAAGGCCCAAATTAAATTTGTGAAATAGGTTTGGTCTGAAAATTAAAAAAATTGGATTCGGTTTTGAGTCGGACTAGGTCTAAATCACATAAGCCATGCTCATGTCGATTTGGAGTGTCCAAATCGACATGAGCCTAGCTCATATCTATTTGGCTACTCCAAATTGACATGAGCTTAACCCATGTCAATTTGGACACTCCAAATTGACATGAACCCTTTGATTAGATGATTCTATATGAGTTTGGTTTGTTTAGAAATCCTAATCATGTTTAAATTGTGCAAATCTTAGAACCGGATAAGGATTAACAAGGAGTGTTAACCCTAATGGATATATTATAAATAGAGAGAAAGAGGAAAGCCAGGGGGCAGCAGTCGTGATTAGGAAATATAAGCAACAATTAACAAAGAAAAATTATAATTAACCTAGCCATTCACATAGAATCAAAAGCACAAGATCAACACAACAATCAAGGAAGGCAATAGAATTGCCTTTAGAATTGCTTCACTCAACCAAAATTAGAGTGGACTCAGGCAGTGGCACAAGTAGGCTTGGTTCAACGCATCAACCTTGGTAAAACCTACGACGCAGGTTTAGTTTTCTAACTTAATTTACTTAAAACATTCAGTAGCCATGTTTGTACTTTAAATGGTTTTAAAGTATGAAGTTATTTTTATCCAGTAGAAATGAACTAGAATTTCAGTAGCCAAGCATTAAATAGTTTGAAAATTATTTAGTCCAGTAGTAAAATAATTTTAGTCATGACTTTGTATAGACCCTAGTTTGCATTTTTAGTTTCAAAATACTACTTTACATATTTAAACACAACCAAACCCTAACTCCACAACAAAACCCAACCTTGTAAACCATTTACTTTTCAGGAGTGCTGCCCTTGATCTCCCACAAGGAGTGTTGCCTCCTTGACCCTTGCCCGCTAATTAGTTAGTGGGACTGCCATGGGCATTGCACACTATAGTTCGTTAAGGGGTCAATATTAAGACTTGTTCATAGATTGCACTTTTTTGTGATTTCATTTTATTTAATCTCTAATTTATTATTGTTCAATGACTATGTATATGATCATTCTTTATTATGTGGATTGTAATTTCTTATTATTTGGATTTTGAGGACAATGTAAAAGGCATGTTTCCACTTGTGGGTGCCTTAGTTATTTTTAATTATGTAATCTATTTTATAAACTTTGGAACTTTATAAAGGACATGTTTCTACTTTATGATGATTGTCCTATTTTATTTATATTTTGAACATTTAGACATTTGTAAAGACATGTGTCTATCTTGTATGGGTGCCCTTTTTTGTTTGATGTGTTTTGATTAATAATATGGTATCATTTGTTTTAATTGCATGTAATATGAATAATAATGTAATAATTTAAGAATCTTATAATATTTAGACCTAAAAAGAAGGCCGGTTCGAATGAACCTAACGCTATGGCGGTGTTGGGTCATTCTCACATTTTCTATGCGTACCCAACTTTCTGAACCTAATAGGGGGATTGAGGATTCCTGAGGAATCGAGTCATCACCCTTTTCTATTTTTTTTTCAGCCCATCCGGGTGGCCACTCCATTTCTCCATGTTTAGGTTTGTATTCTCTAAAGCCCTGAGCCTAATAATGTTGAAGTTACAAGAACCATTCCACTGGAATAGAAGCAAAAATCCTCGCTCACATCCATTTTTGTATTTTCCTTGTTTCCTCACCAATTTCCTAGAGTGCCAAAAAGTAACCCACTGTTTCTCATTTGTCCTTTGAGGTTGAATATAGAGCATTGGCTTCTATTGTTTGTGAAATTTAGTGACTAACCCACCTGCTTCAGGATTTGCACCTCTTTTCTTTAGAACTTGCCTCCTTTTCTACAATAACAAGTTAGCTCTTCAAATTGTTGATCCCATATTTTCAGGAAAGGATGAAATATATCAAAATCGATTGTTATCTTGTTTTAAAAAAAAACTACATGGCAGTCTTATCAAGCTTATGCCTTAAATATGAAGCTCACTTCAGCTTATATTTACACTAAATCTCTTCTTACTTTTTAGTTTCATTCAATTATTTTCAAGCTGGACTGCTCAACATTCATAGTTCAACTTGTGACGGTATACAAAAATAAAATAGTTACATGCTCTTCTTTTAGCACATGTTTATATGTGATGTATATATTGTATGCTTAACGAAATGAGAAAACATGTTTTCCAAAGTATTCTATAATTGCACTCATAAATACTTTATTTTTTTCATTAATATAATTACAACTTTTTTTCCATATTGGTTTTGATAAGTAGATAAATATTAAAATTATTAAAAGTGATATGTTTATGAGATTTGTTTCTTTGATTAGGTATTCAGAAAAGAAAATTTATTTGATTAAATTAAATGTAAATTTTTATAAGGAAATTTTATAACTATGACAGATTTTGGTTAGTGAATATCATAAAAATTGCCTATTATAAATTAAACTTTTTTTTTTAAAAAAAATCACAAATTATTCTGTCAACATTGAGATCCACATCCAGATTGCTCCTCTCATTTATTTGTCATCCATACTATGTTTCTACTCTTCACCATTCTTTATATAAACAAGAAATGGTTGTGAACTTTGTATACAGAAGTTGCTTATATAGGTATCATTCAAGAACACTGCTATCACCATGAATATAATTAAATTGAGATTTCTTTTTGTTCTTTCTTTCATACTCTCTTTTCATTCTCTTAATTCTATTTTCTATTCTGCCTTCAGACTCCAAAATGGTATCACCTGTCTTGTCTAATTCGTTTTAAAGTTAGGAATGAAATATTATCTTTAAATATTATTTAATTTAATTATGTTGTTGTTTTTAGTTTTTATAACTTTTAAAATTGTTTTTTTTTTAATTTACAGACAATGAAATTCCATTTAGTTACATTGAAGAAACTGGAAGAGGGCCATCAAAATGTGGGGAACTTGACCCGAATTGGCGAGATTGTGGCATTGGAAAATTACAATCTTCAATAGATTTTGCAGAAGGAAATGTGAAGGAGTTTCCTAATCTTGGAGATCTTCAAAGGAATCACAAACCAGCTAATGCTAATATTAAGAGCAGGGGAAGAGATGTAGTAGTAATTAACTAATTTTCTATTATTTAATTAACTTAATCACTACTGTCTAAATAATTACTTCATGAGTAACTGCAAAATCTTGAATTATTGATATCTTTAATTAATAATTAAATTAGGTGACATGGAAGGGAGATGCAGAAAATATTGTGATAAATGGTTCTACTTTAACTCTCAAAGAGGTCCATTGGCACACACCTTCTGAGCACTCTTTCAATGGCAAAAGGTATGGTTCTACTTAATTAAATTATTATATCTAATTTGACTATAAATATGATTTTAATGATTTTTAATTAAATATTATAATTGGAAATAATAAAAATTTGAATAAAAAACATATTAGGATTAATTTGTGTAGATTTTGTTAATTCTCTAAATTAATTTTGATTTTGTTTATTTTATGTTAAAATTAATTAAGGTACAAGTTGGAGCTTCACATGGTTCATGAAAACTCCAATGGGCAACATGCATACTGTTATTGGAATTATTTATAAATTTCGCCAACCGGATTCCTTCCTTTCTAAAGTATAATTTCCTTATATATATATTATTTGACAATACATTTTTTTAATTAAGGTCTAGCTAGATATATGTGGATGTTTAATTCAAAGTGAATTTTCAATTGAAAAATTATAAAATTTATAATTTATAAATCAGTATTATATATATCCTATATAATATAAATAATGAAAGCTTATGACGAGGTGGACTTCCAGACTCAAATCTCGGCTCCTTAGTTCGACAACTGGTGAACTGCAAGACAAAATAAAGGCTCGAGTTCCAGTGGAGAAACTCTGATGTCTAAGTCAGGGCTCGATTTATCTCATAGAAATAGTAAAGTAATGAAAAGTTCAAAAGACCCTATACCTGTAGGATTTTACCTCTATTTATAGATGGAATGTAATAGTCAAGATTTTAAACATGAAACTTTTTAACTAATATTGATAATTGATAATGTATAGTGATAAAAGTAACGTAGATAAATGCTATAAGCAGAGAATAGTAAATAACATATCTCGAAATTTACATAAGAAATTATTTTTACGATTTTAAGGGACTAAAACTCGATTTAGAATCAACGGTTAAGAATGAGGGTGCACCATAGTTATTATGAGCATTCTCTCACTTGATTAAACTATATATATATGTGTGTGCACATGTGTGTGTGTGTGGAAACTTCTCATTTCTTCTTCCATCTCCCATGCCATTTTCCTCCACCATCACCATCTTCTCTATTTTCTTCTTTCTTTTATCAAGTTGATCAAGGAGTAAGAGAAAATCACATATATGTATAGATTTTTAGAAGAATAAGCTAGAAAAAGCAAGATTATCAATAAGTAATCAAAGGGAAAGAGAGAAAAAGAAAGAGAAAGATGAATTTTAAAGAGGTATGTGCTTTTGTATTATAATTTGCAGATATAAGAATTTTTATGAGTTTTAATGTATGAATTGATTAATTGAGTTATTTATAATGAAATATTTCTTGAAAGTATTGATTAAATCGATTGATGAGTGAAAAATAAATTTTATGTGATGAGTTTGATTCTTAATTCAACCCTTATGAGAATTGGGTGGTTTGATATTGTTTTTATCCATATGAGATGGTTGAAAGTTTAATTAAGAGAAGTTTTAGTAAATTATTTGATATGAACTCTTTTTATGTCAAAAATTTGGTTTTGATACATTTTTAACTTAGATCTTTAGTATATTTGTGTTTAATGAAGTTAAAAGTGCAACATAAATGATTTTGGGATGCCACGGGCATGGTTTAAAGGTGTCATGGGTGTGGTATCGAAGTTGGGAGTGATAGAGGAAGAATTACTCTGAAAATATACCCAAAACCAATGCCACGGGCGTGGCAATTGAGTGCCACAACAGTGGGGCTGAGAGTGAGGTTGTTTCTTTAAAAATTTTGATAAAACAGAGCCATTCTGAATGCCATGGCCGTTGCCCTTGAAGGCCATGATCGTGGGGGTCTACAAATGCAATTGACAGCTTCATTTTGTATCTCATGGGCGTGGGGTTGAGATGCCACGTCCGTGGGGTACCTGGATGATGTTTTTGGCTTGTATTTTGTGATACGGGCCTAGTATGAGGCTAATATGTTTATGTTTCTTACTTTTGTATTGAGAATTCATGTGTATGTGTTAAAAGTATGGAAAAGAGTGATAAGCTTTAGATACATGATAAATATAAATCATACTACATGTTGATAAAAGTATTGTACCATTGAAATGATATAAACGATTCAGTGTTAATCAAAACTAATGAATTGTCCAAATTATACTAATTTTAGATCTAGCTTTGGATTGAATGGCTACCTAGAGGAAGGATAGCCATAGTGATAGTGGGCACCTCGTGCTATTAATGGACACATTGTGTTATCAATGATAGTGGGCATAATTGCCATTATACATTCTTCAGATTTGGTATTAAAATTCTACACTAACATGTTATCCAAATCTATGATCTGAGTTCAATATGTATGGGCATATTTAATGAAGATATCTAAATTGAAAATATATGTGAATATGATAGTTGTGAATAATGGAAGAAATGCAAAATAATAATATAAGTCAATTACTTGAAATTGACTTACTGTGTTACAATGCGAAAATGATTGGTAATATATATATTAATGTTTACAAGTGAAAGTTGCCAATTATGAGTTGGGCGCTTTAACCATTGGACCATGGATGCTCAACGAGGATCCTTAACATTTTCTTTTCCAAGTGAAATCCCCTAGTATATGAAAGAGTAAAAAAGCGCTTTCGTTGTTGTGGAATAGGAAGCCTTTGTATCTTAATGCATGTATTTAATTTATTCAGAGATATTAGAGCGGGATCCACTTTTTGGGGAATATGAGTCGAAGCAATAACAAGAATATTTCTAAAAATGTTATGCTCAAGTTATTGAATTAATCAATAACTTTATAAGTGTTATAATGATTGAAAGTATATATAATTATATAAGATACAAAGTGCCCTAAAGTATAGTACTAAATTTAAGTGCTGAAAATTATAGATTGAATAAAGTTATCCTATATGTAAAACTGAAAAGTAAAGACTTACTGAAAAACTAAATAATCTTATTATAAGCAATATTAACAAATGAGAAAGCAAGTCTTAAATAAAATGATTCATAAAGAGAAAAGTTGCAATACCGAAAGTATAGTATAGCATGATGGCTTTTATAAAGTTAAAGTTATTATTTTATGTAATCAAAATATTATGTTGATTTGTTATTGAAAATAGTTAATATATTGAAATATTTCTTAAAACTAAGTGTTATTATTATATTTCCATAAGTATTTTTTTAATATTAAGTGACAAAATATGTTTATATAAGCATCACTAAGCTTTGTTTAGCGTGTTAGAATTGTTTTCTGACACGCAGGTATCAGGACATCGGAGCAAGTTAAGAAATGGAATTAAGAATATTAAAAAATTACCTACAGTACAAATAGAGATCTTTTGTATATTGTACTCATAAGTTATGAAATGTATATATACAATTTAGTTTGGCTATTTGAGAGATTGTACAAATTTGTAAACATGAAAGGAATATTTATATTTAGATGATGAAGTTTGAGATTCTAGTGAATCATTATCAAATAAAGGAATGTATTAAATATTCATTTGATTTGACAAACTTATGATAGTTATCTGGTTTACAATTAGTATTTGGATTATTGGAGATTGGTCTAAATGTCGGACTTATAAGTGTTATATTATACGGATTGTATTATTATTTGAAAATTTTTGTTAGTTGGAAGAGAACTTTATAAATGAATTGATTTGAGTACTGACAGTATATCGAGTAACATTATCTGATTATTCTAATGAGAATTGTCAGGGGATGTTACATTTAGTGGTATCAGAGCCTGGTTTAGGCGTTTCTGGCAAGTGGAGTTATGGAAGAAGTGAAATGTAATTGTCTAAGTTATATGAATCGAATAAGTGGATATGTATTTTGATACAATTGATATTTCATATGTTTATAGTAGTAGAATATTTTCTAAGAATTGATTGAGAATTCATAGTGTATTGTTTGGAGTACACTACACCTATTTGTGAAAAAGAAGGATGTGAAAAGAAAATAAGATATGAGCAGTTAAAGAGATATATCAAAGTGATACAGTGGAAATATAATAATTTATTAGAATATGAGGAATGAATTATGACAGATAGATAAATTTTGAGAATGAAATTTCTTACGAGAATGAGAATTGTCATGCTTTAAAATTTTAAGTATTGATTTTCTGCTTTAAGTGAATATATGAGTGTAAATTGGATTGATTATGATATTATTTGTAGCTTGAGCATTTAAAACTAATAGTGATAAGGTTAAATAAGCCTTAATAAGAGTAACATTAAATTCGAGCATGGATAATATCTGTATGTTTGGAAAAGATTTCGAAGAGGTAAGAAATTATGAAAATACCCTTATAACTCGAAATGAATTTGAGCTGTAATTTAGATGTAAAATATGGATAATAGAGTTTTAAAGTGTCAAAAGTAATTGTTTTTATAATGTTACAATGTTAAGAATTGAAGTGATAGTTAATTAAAGAAAGTGAATGCATTGAAAGTATTGTATAAGTGAGTATATTGGATAAAAGTCCTAAAATCTATTTAAAGATTTCTAGTGTCTTCCATTGCCTTCTAAAACATCATCAAAACAAAAGATTGAAATGAAAAGTGATGGAAGAGTATTTTTAAAGAGGTTAGTGCTTGTATACTACTTATTTTTCTATTTATTGAAATTATCTTGATTTTTATTATGTAAAGAGATTTGTGAATTGATAATACACCATTACTTGTGAAAGATATGGTGTATTAAATAATTGTTAAAAATACGAGTATAAAACTTTACTTCTATGATAGTAAAGTTGGTCTTACAATATGTAAATGTGTAT
The DNA here is from genome assembly GCA_947685225.1 of Garcia nutans. Lineage (NCBI taxonomy): Eukaryota > Viridiplantae > Streptophyta > Magnoliopsida > Malpighiales > Euphorbiaceae > Garcia > Garcia nutans. The sequence goes on along the minus strand of CANTUV010000024.1, from coordinate 2,870,087 downwards.
TTATAGATTATTAACTAGAACAATGATTAAATCTATCATTGAATCATTTATGAGTTGATATAAGGTTGAGGAAGAAAATAAGGTTTTGAAAGATTTTAGGGTTATGGAAGTTTGGATTTAAATTTGATTGTGCTTTGAAGAGTTGGATCATGTTTCCTCAATTTGTTTGAGTTGAATTATTGATAAATTATTGATTAAATCATGAAAAGAAATTCTAGCAAAGATACACATGATCATTTGTATAGTCATGCGTATGCTTGTGCAAAATTTTTATTCTTCAAACTTTGAGAAGAAATCCCAACAGTGAGGCGCATGATCATTCATATGGACATTCATATATTTGTGCCCTTAAAATTTTGGGAGGAGATTTTAGTAGAGACATGTAAGACCATTCGCATGGACATGCATCTGGCTATGCATACTTCTATTCTTCAAAACTTTAAAAATAATTTAAGCAGTGATGTGCATGATCACTTGTATGATCATGCATTTGCTCATGCATATTTTTACCTTCTTATACCTTCACAAAGTAGAATTTATGAGTGGAGTTAGTAGTGAATTATTGAATACATCTTGGAAACAATTATAATTGACAAAAGATTGCTTATAAGATTGAAATGAAATCAATCCATTAAATGATGAAACTTAGATGTGAAGAAAACTTTAGAAAAGTATAGATAAATATAATTGGATATTTGAAATAAGTGTAAGGTTAGAGAAAAGATAAAAGATGATTACAAGTGATTAGTGGATTTAACATTATTCATGAAGAAATAAGATAATTTCCAAAGCAAGGTGAGAAGAATGATATATTAATGAATCATTGATGATTTTACATAGTTTGAAGAACAAGATAAAGCAAACAAAGAGGTGTATATATGAATTGATTGAGTAATGAAAGTAAGAATGTGAGATTTACATATTGTATACTTATGAAATACATGATAGTAACATTATTTAGTTATTAAAGACAAGTTATAGATTATATATAGAAGTATTAAAGAGTTAACTGATGCTAATTGATACAATAGAAAGAAAGGAATTGATAATGTGAAAAGGAAAGAATGTAGGGAGATTTGTAGGTAGTTTAGCCCTTCTAGTGAAATGATGTATTGTGGATCAAGTTAGAAATATATATATGTGTGTGAGAGTGTGTATTAAACATAGTGAATACATTATATATGTTCATATACTCTTAAAGTGAAAGAAAAGTTGTAAATTCTTAATATGTTAAGAAAAGAATTAAACAATTAAGAGTGGAAATCTATTTAGATTTCATTATTATAGTGGAAACATGGAAATGATTTGAAAGATAAAGATTGATGAATAAATAAAATTAGTACAACTAATTGGAAATAAATATAATGTGTATATATGTTCATATGATAAATGTGTTTGAAATAATTGTTCATATCTTATAAATTCACAATAATAAACAAACACTTCAAAGAGAAAGGGTTATATTCCAAAAGATATTATAATTGATAATAATTTGTAACAATGAAATAAATGTATTGATCGATTATACTGATGTTAAATCTAGTTTCCGGATTAGCTAAAGGATAAATGTTCAAAGTGATAGTGGGCATTTTATGCCATATTGAAAGTGGGCACTCTGCGCCATAGAGGACACGTATGTCCCATATTGAAAGTGGGCACTCTGTGCCATAGAGGACACTTATGTCCCATATTGAAAGTGGACACTGTGTGCCATAGAGGACATTTTTTTATATATATCCCAGGGATATTGGCATCTATGCCATTAGTGGACGTTTGCATCATAGAGGACCTTTGGTCCCTTTCTTTCAATGGACACTCTGTGTCATCATATACAGTGGGCATTCGTGCCATAGTGGGCCTTTGGCCATATTTATACAATGAACATTTACTTTTCATCCGTAACTCGCTATCTGAAACTTGGATTTAAAGTTCATTATATAAGAGAAAGAAAGAGATATATATATAACAGTAGAATGTAAGGACACAAATTATTTTTTAAAAAAATCTAAAGAGAATTAAAAGCAATTACTGAATTGAACTTGAATAGTATAAGTATGTAGAGCTGAATCTTCTGCAGTTCTATAATAAGATGATTCTGAAAGTGTTACATTGATTGATATCAGACATAAATAAAAGTTATGTAAATTAATAAAATAATATATTTTATGTGAGATTTAAGACTAGTTATGAATTAAATGGCTTATTGCCATAACAGGTAAATTTTGAGGATAAAATTTCTTTAGTGGGGGAGAATTGTAATAGTCAAGATTTTAAACATGAAACTTTTTAACTAATATTGATAATTGATAATGTATAGTGATAAAAGTAATATGGATAAATGCTATAAGTAGAGAATAGTGAATAATATATCTCAAATTTACTGAAGAAATTATTTTTACAATTTTATGAGACTAAAAGTTGATTTAGAATTAATAGTTAAGAATGAGGGTACACCATAGTTATTATGAGCATTCCCTCACTTGATTAAACTATATATATGTGTGTGTGTACATGTGTGTGTGTAGAAACTTCTCATTTCTTCTTCCATCTCCCATGCCATTTTCCTCCACCATCACCATGTTCTCTATTTTCTTCTTCCTTTTATCAAGTTAATCAAGGATTAAGAGAAAATCACATATATGTATAAATTTTTAGAAGAATAAGCTAGAAAAGGCAAGATTATCAATAAGTAATTAAAAGGAAAGAGATAAAAAGAAAGAGAAAGAGGAATTTTAAAGAGGTATGTGCTTTTGCATTATAATTTGCAAATATAAGAATTTTTATGAGTTTTAATGTACGAATTGATTGATTGAGTTATTTATAATTAAATATTTCTTGAAAGTATTGATTAAATAGGTTGATGAGTGAAAAATAACTTTTATGTGATGAGTTTGATTCTTAATTCAACCCTTATGAGAATCGGGTGGTTTGATGTTGTTTTTATCCATATGAGATGGTTGAAAGTTTGATTAAGTGAAGTTTTAGTAAATTATTTGACATGAACTCTTTTTATGTCAAAAATTTAGTTTTGATACATTTTTAACTTAGATCATTAATATATTTGTGTTTAATGAAGTTAAAAGTGCAAAATACATGATTTTGGGATGCCATGGGCGTGGCTTAAAGATGCCATGGGCTTGGTATCAAAGTCGGGACTGCTGGAAGAAGAATTACTCCGAAAACAGACCCAAAACCAATGCCACGGATGTGGCAATTGAGTGCCACGACCGTGGGGTTGAGAGTAAGGTTGTTTCTATAAAAATTTTGATAAAACAGAGTCGTTCTGAATGCCACGGCCGTGGCCCTTGAAGGCCACGATCGTGGGGGTCTACAAATGCAATTGACATCTTCATTTTGTATCCCATGGGTGTGGGGTTGAGATGCCACGACTGTGGGGTACCTGGATGATGTTTTTGGCTTGTATTTTGTGATATACAGGCCTAGTATGAGGCTAATATATTTATGTTTCTTACTTTTGTGTTGAGAATTTATGTGTATGTGTTAAAAGTATGAAAAAGAGTGAAACTTTAGATACGTAACAAATATATATCATACTACATGTTGATAAAAGTATTATACCATTGAAATGATATAAACAATTCAGTATTAATCAAAACTAATGAATTGCCCAAATCATACTGATTTTAGATCTAGCTTTGGATTGAGTGACTAACCAGAGGAAGGATAGCCATAGTGATGGTGGGCACCTCGTGCCATTAATGGACACATTGTGTTATCAATGATAGTGGGCATAATTGCCATTATACATTCTTGAGATTTGGCATTAAAATTACTACACTAACATGTTATCCAAACCTATTATCTGAGTTCAATATTTATGAGCATATTTAATGAAGATATGTAAATTGAAAATATATATGAATATGATAGTTGTGAATAATGGAAGAAATGCAAAATAATAATATAAGTCAATTACTTGAAATTGACTTACTGTGTTACAATGTGAAAGTGATTGGTAATATATATATTAATGTTTACAAGTGAAAGTTCTAATACACAGAATAGAAATGTTATGCTCAAGTTATTGAATTAATCAATAACTTTATAAGTGTTGTAATGATTGAAAGTGTATATAATGATATAAGATACAAAGTGCCCAAAAGTATAGTACTAAATTTAATTGTTGAAAATTATAAATTGAATAAAGTTATCCTATATATAAAACTGAAAAGTAAAGACTTACTGAAAAATAAAATAAGCATATTATGAGCAATGTTAACAAATGAGAAAGCAATTCTTAAATAAAATGATTCATAAAGAGAAAAGTTGCAATACCGAAAGTATAGTATAACATGATGACTTTTATAAAGTTAAAGTTATTATTTTTTGAAATCAAAATATTATGTTGATTTGTTATTGAAAATAGTTAATATATTGAAATATTTCTTAAAACTAAGTGTTATTATTATATTTCCATAAGTATTTTTCTTTAATATTAAGTGACAAAATATGTTTATACAAGCACCACTAAGCTTTGCTTAGCGTATTAGAATTATTTTCTGACACGCAGCTATCAGGACATCGGAGCAAGTTAAGAAGTGAAATTAAGAATCTCAGGAAATTAAATATAGTATATATAGAGATCTTTTGTATATTGTACTCATAAGTTATGAAATCTATATATACAATTTAGTTTGGCTATTTGAGAGATTGTACAAATTTGTAAACATGAAAGGAATATATGTATTTAGAGGATGAAGTTTGAGATTCTAGTGAATGATTATCAAATAAAGGAATGTATTATATATTCATTTGATTTGACAAACCTATGATAGTTATCTGGTTTATAATTAGTATTTGGATTATTGGAGATTGGTCTAAATGTTGGACTTATAAGTGTTGTATTATACAGATTGTATTATTATTTGAAAATTTATCCTAGTTGGAAGAGAACTTTATAAATGAATTGATTTGAGTACTGATAGTATATCGAGTAACATTGTCTGATAGTTCTAATGAGAATTGTCAAGGGATGTTATATGGAAGGTAGGAGACAAACTCTAAAGGTGTCAGCGAATCTATGGGAATTGTCAAGAGGTGCCAAGACCGAACGAGACATGTGGAAAAGGTCAACTTATCGAGCCCACAGAAAGGCTTGGTCAAAGATAGTTTTTTTTAACAGTTCATTATCTCGATCCTAAATGTAACACCCCTACATCCTGTACACGCACACTACAAAACACTACAATGTAATATACGTACACTGAATATAGGGATGTTACAGTTTTCTTTAACATTTAGATCATTTTAAATGATAAGATATTCTTTCTCACTATATATTATAGAAAATAAAGTAATTAACTTGTAATATAAAACAAAATAGATATATACATTTACTTAATACGCAGCGGAATTTATAAAATATTTACATATATGAATACATTCAAATCCATACTTACAATTATACATATATTTACATTAGAATCAATACTTTACAAAATATAAAGAAGTTATACATGATTGGCAGCCCTTCTCTGATCTTTAAGTCCCAAAAATAAATTCTTCAATGCCTAGTCTCACTCGGTCTCAAGGAACTCTCGGGTTCAACCCCGTCACCTGCGCGATCAACCACTATCGCGCTAAGCCAACAGCTTAGTAGTACAAAGTATACTAATATTATGCTTTAATGCAATGCAATGTCACACATTTTAATAATAAAGACAACTTCATAGGTGGAAAGCTAATATCACACCTTTATATTTCATAAACCATACACATATAAACATATCACATTTCAAAGTCCTTCCATGGATCTCATTATTCAATTATTTTACCATTAATGAATCACATTTAAACAAAGACAAGCATGGGCCCAAAAGACACTAATATGCCATTCAATTTTCAGAGTTAATATTTTGGTTCAATTTTCGCATTCATCATTATTATAATCCCAACTAGGCTTCAAGGATTAGGTTCAACCAAGCATCAAGGGGAGCAAAGCATGCTAAGTATCAACCCAACTTGGCTTCAAGAACCAACCCAACCTAGCTTCAAGGGTTGTAACATCTCAATTAGGCTTCAAGGACTAGACCCAACCAAGCTTCAAGGGGAGTAAAACATGTTAAACTTCAACCCAACTTAGCTTCAAGGATCAATTCCAACCTAACTTCAAGAGATTGTTACTAATAGGCATGCCACCAATCAACAAAACTCTGAAAATGGAATAACACATTAAACACACAATTCATTTATTATTTCATTATCAATTAGGCAAACATGCCTCATTAAAGTCATTATAGCCAATCACAATGGCTTTATATTCCCTCACATCTCAATCCACATTATAGAAATTCATCTTTCAAATACACAATCATTTACATAATCATATCCTTCACATTATACATATAGCATCATTGATATAAACATAACAAAGTACATTATTCATATAAGTCAACAATATATTAATGCAATATTTGTACTTACCTCAATAACAATTCCCACAACTCTAAACACTTCCTTTTCCAAGATTCTTTTACTTCTTAGATCAATGACAAATCACTTTCTTCAAGACCTAATCCAATAATAATAACATACACTTGCTTAGGGATACACATGATATAATCAAATTAAGAGTTAACTAGAGCAAACTCTAAACATGACACGCTCAACCACACGGGCGTGTCCCTGACCGTGCCTTAACTCCACAACACAGAAGCTTTTACACGTTCGGAACCACGGGCATGTCACTGGGCGTGTAATACATTCTGCCTCTCAGAAACATCGACACGCCCAACAACGTGAGCGTGCTCATGGCCGTGTCAATTCTCCAATCTCACAGTAGCTATGACACGCTCAATAACACGGGCGTGTTACTGGTCGTGTCAATCCTACTGCCACCAACACAATTGACACGCCTAAGAATCTGGACGTGCTCATGGGCGTGTCAGGCCAAAAACCCAGATTCCGGCCAAAACAACAAAACACTTCTTTTCACCAACATCCACTTCAAACAAACTTAACAAAACATACCCAAAAACCATCTTAAACTTACAAAAACACCAAAACAACTCCACACCTACATCAAACATAAATCACAAATATCATCACAAACCCTTAACACAAATATAACACCATCTCTTCCAACCAACTTACTCTTTTCTTCAATCCATCCTTAAAATCCATAATCAATTTAATCAAACACTCTTAAACATATCACAATCAAACAACACACCCTTAAAATCTATCAAACTCAAACACAACTTCAAATAAGCAAAGAAATCAAAAGAGGACTTACCAAAGTAATGAAACTTCTTGAATCACCAACTTGATCACTTAGATCTTCCTTTAATTTGAGCTTAGAACATTAAAATCCTCTCTTGCTCTTTTGCTTTCTCTTGTCTTTGGATGAGCCGGCCAACACAATGGAAAAGAAGAAAAGAACATAAAGAAACAAAGTCAAACTTTTCACCTCTTTAAATCTCCACCAAGTATTTCAACATAAGCAATTACCTAAACACCCTCTTACAATTTGTTTTAACTTCCTTTAAAACACTTGCCCTCTTTAGTAATTTCACAAATCACAAATTAAAATATCTTCTTCCCTTGACCACCCATTTGACTTGCATATATGTTATATATATTGCCATATATACAACATATACATTTCCCTCTAAACAATCTTTTCCTTTCCAAAACACATATACATTTGATTCAAATCAAACAACAATTATATCAAAACTTCTAGGGTACACTTTGGGATATTACACTAAATAAGAAAAATAGCTCAGTCTAAGCTATCGAAGTCTCGGTAAGAGATGGTAGTCTGGTTCAACTATTCATTACCAATATATGGGCATACACCACTACTTCCTCTATGGCGTGATGGCATTTATTTTAGCTACTGGAGAAAGTGATGCAGGCAAGTGGCGGACAAGGATGATGCGACGGTTGATAAATTGTATGGGCGGGACTGGAAGATTCAAATTTCAAGTTTCCTGTCCAATGTATTAATTGCGTCGATACAAATTTTGATGCTTCTCTTATATAAATAAGAGGAAGGAGATGGAGGATAACTACTCAACCTTTAAGTGATAGTTCAGTTGGTCTGAGAAATTAAATGAGTTCATAGTAATGTCATGGTGTGGTACTGTTTACCAAGCTTGCTTCAACCAGATCGGTGAGTGCTCCTTGTCTCCTTGTCTTATGAGTTCGGGTAGTTTAGTTTCTTTATATTCTAAGGAGTTGAGTTTTGGAGAAAGCACTCAGTCACTCAAAATTTTTCGGGTGAGCTCAATTGAACAGGCTCTGTGCAGTACTGGAGAGGGTGCTAGTAGTGGGATCATACCCGTGGCTGAGTTAGTGGGGACACCAAAAAGGGTTACTATAGCTTGGCCCGCTCCTATTGAAGAAAGAAGCGAAGGGAAAGATGGGGAAGATCAAATAGTGGTGAGAAGGCTCAGGTTAGGAATATCAGGTCCTGCCTTAACACAGTAGATTTAGATGGCATCTGAGATAAGTATCAAACACCTCCGAAGTACAAGATGTATGTCCCAAACGATCATATTCGGTGCGATAGGTGACCCCCCAAATGATTAGCTTATACTATACAAAGAAGATTTAAGAGCTGGGGCAAGGCTCCCCCTATAACCAGTCATCCTGGAGTTTTAAAAGTTCCACGATCTGGCCCCGGGGCAACTAAGCCCAAATACTTGGCTAACAATGGTGGGATTTTAGATTTTATATGGATTGCCAGGGATCTCTCCTTTTGTATGGGGTCTTAGGCACCTTTTTAGTTTTAAAGCTGTGGTCCCAAACAGATGAAGATTTTTTTTATTTACAAGCGATGCCTGGACGAGGTTTATTCTCTGGGAAACCAAATTCAGTAAAGAATTAGAAAGATCAGTTTTTTGTGCTAGAAAAGAAGGGACGCTCGGTCCAAAAGAGTGGAGGTATTATGAACAGATAAGGCAAGAAGTTTTGAGAGAGAAGAGGAACGTCTTTCATCTTGTAAGAGAGTATTTCCACTTGTACAGGATAAGGAGGGAAGCTCACCCCTCTGACGGGGCCGGTACACTTTTATCTTTGAGTTGTAGTTTACTATGTTTGAGTTTATTCACTCTACTTGTGTTATTATTTTGTGGATATGTCAAAAGGGTCTGCCTCAAAGGAGCTTAAATGCATCGTGTAACAAGCTGCTGAGCGTGATACACAAAAGAAAGCTCACCATGACAAGGGCAAACACTGAGAGGCCGATGGGTCTAACAGTGATGTTTGGAAGGGAAAATCGATGGAAACTAGCATGGTGGGCCTAACTTCTACTAGTGTTGGATCAATGAAGATATTTCCTAGCCAATACAACCCCATAAGGCTGGCTACAACCCTGGTGGAAAGACTGGGAGGTCGTCATCAAGCCAAATTTTTTGGGAGAGGTTTGCCTATTCAACAGGTTTTATCTATCATTCTTGGGGGAATGGCTCGAGAGAGGTGGGAGCACTTGCATATGGATGCAAATACTCTAGCCTCTGAGGTTTGGGTATCAGCGACCACAGTAGGTGCATTAATGTCTCAACAATTACTATTGTGTTCATTATTATATTTGGTATATATGATTTATCTTAATTTTATTTTGTTAGCTCGCTTAACTTTGCCATGATACTGTGGAGCGATTAGTCAGTGTTGTGACAAATTTTCATGTAGCTCAATAAGACTCTGAGATGGCATTGAAAAGGGTGGGTGAGCTAAAGGATGCCTTGAAGTCTGAATGTGAGGCTCGTCGTCAAGCACAAGTCACTCTCAAAAGCACCCTAAATGAGCTGAAGTAAGAGAGGAAGATGAATAATGTGCGATATGCTCTGTGCATATATCGCAACATCCAAGCCGTGTTTAGGTGACTCAAAGAAGAAAATCCAGACATGGACCTATTGGATGATTGATATTGATATCGACCGGCTGGCTGACAAGCCTGATGAGGAGGAGGAAGAAGAAGAAGCGAGGGAAACTGCTCAAGATAATGCTGGGGGCAATGACACTAGTTGAGAAGTGCCTTTGTCCTTTATTTTTTGGCTCAACACATGGCTTTTGTTTGTTTTTTTGCTCGATATAAAGTTTTTTGTATAGCTTTCAGTAGATGAAAAGCTAGCATAGAGCCTAGTTCTTGGATTAATATAAAGATCAACCTCAGTTCATATGCAAATGAAATGAGATTATTTGAATGGTTTTATGGTGCTCGCTTAAAATTTAAATTCAAAGTCGAGTCTTTGAAGTTTGTTTGGATTCTGATATAATATTTAGAATTCTAATTTGTGATAATTCGGTTGAGTTAATTTGAATAATTCATATCATTAAGTTTAACCGAGCATCGATACATAATATTGCTAAGAAATGCACAATTGGCGTGCTATTAAGGATTACACGATTGGAGTGCTACAACGTATTCATGATAAGAGTATGAAGATTGATGCACAGTCAGAGTGCTTTAATGGATGTGTGATCAAAGCGCTAAAATGGGTGCACTGTTAAAGTGCTGAAATGGTTGTACTGTTAGAGTGCTAAAATGGACAGGTAGTCCGAGTAATAAGTTCTATTTTGTGGGCATTTTATTAGTGCCTAAGATTTCTCTTCTTTGCTATGCATGTTTACAAGTACATTCTATACAAAATATTTTACATAAGAGCGAGCTATTGAAAATACTTCTTCAAGTTGTCATCTTTGCATGTTCTTAACACTTCTTTTCCATTCATTGCCTGAAGCTTGTATGCTCTGTCTTTTAGTGTCTTAGTTATTTTATATGGGCCCTTCCAATTTGCACCTAACTTTCCTAGTCCTGCCACGCTATGAGTTGAAATGACCCTTCTTAACACCAGATCACCTTTGTTGAATTGCTTGTGTCAGATTTTTTTTATTATGAAAACTAGCTATTCGAGCTTTGTAAGCTTTCGCTCTGATTGCTGCTTGCTCTCTTTTAAACTCGAGAATGCTTAGGTTGTATCTGGTGTTCAAATATTGATCTTTTGAGTAGTTGAGGGTTCTACCTGATGGGATTCCAATCTCAATTGAAATGGCGGCCTCTATGCCATAAGCCAACGAAAAAGGGGACTCTCTTGTGGTCGTCCTGTGTTAGGTGCAGTAAGCCCACAATACATTGTAAAGCTCCTTTGTCCATGAACCCTTGGCATCATCGAGCCTTTTTTTTAATCTTGCGACTATAGTTTAGTTTATCACTTCTATTTTTCCATTTGACTAAGGATGATATACCGAGGTGAACTTGAGGTCAATCTTTAGCTCAGCACAATACTCCTTGAAAGGTCTGCAATCAAACTATTTGCCATTGTCAATTATTAAGATATGGGGAATGCCGAACCTGGTGATAACTGACTTCTGAAAAATTTGATGATGGAGGCTAGGGTGATGGAAGCAATAGGCTCAGCTTCAACCTATTTAGTATAGTGATCAACTGCCACGATTAAGAATTTTCTCTGTGCTATAGCCTGAGGAAAAGGTACCAAAATGTCCATACCCCATTGAGCGAACAACCATGGATTTTCGATAGGTCTTTGTTTATTAGCGGGCTGATGCTGCAAATTGGCATGCCTCTAGCACTTGTCACACTTCTAAACTAAATCTTTTGCATCTCTATCCAAGAAAGCCAAAAGTATCCTTGCAACAGTTCTTTCTTCTATATAGCTTGAGCCCCCTTGTGTGCTCCATAGATCCCCTCATGTATCTCCCTGAGCAAATAATTCCCTTCCTCCTCGGACACACACTTGTTCCAAGGATGGGAGAAAGACCTCCTGTATAAGATCCCATCATTGACAAAATATAGACTAGATTTGATTACTAACTTTTTGGCCTCTATCGGATCTATTAGAAGCTCTCCAGTAACAAGAAACTTGTAAATCTACAACCACCATCCTTCTAGAAGTTCCTCTATCAGGGTGGAAACTACTTTATAGCTCAATTTTGTAATAGTTTTTGTGAGAACTTTATACTCGGGGGCTCCCTCTTTTATGGCAGTGGCTTTAGGCAGCTTATTAGCACATTTGTTCTCAGTCTGCACTATCTAATGGATGTCTCAAGTGCAACTTTGCCTTTCGAGAGCCGAGAGGAGCTTCGCTATATACTCCTTGTAGCGAGTCATGCTTGCATCTTGAGTCTCATACTTTCCTATTAACTAACTAATAACTAGCTGGGAGTCAGATAGGATTTGAAGATAGCCAGGCCACACTTCCAAGGCAAGTTTCAAGATTAAACAATTGGCTTCATACTCCGCTACATTGTTGGAGGCTATAAAATCGAGTCTAGTTGAGTATTTGAAAATTATTTTCCCCGAGCCTCTAAGGATAACTTCAATACCAGATCCTTCTCAACAAAATGCTCCATCAAAGCTCAGTGCCCAAGCTTTTTTGGAAGCTAACTTACAGGGTCGCTCATAGAGCTCCATGACAAAATTTGCTAGGACTTGAGCTTTCATTGCTCTTCTAGACTCATACCAAATATCAAACCGTCCAAGTTGGGTTGCCCATTTAGTGAGTCATCTCGAGGTTTTTGGTCTTTGAAAGATCTTTTTCATACAAGACTTTGTGCTCCAAATGATGGTGTGTGCAATAAAGTATGATAAGAGTCTCTCTGAGGTGGCTCTCAAAGCCAGTGCTAATTTCCCCAGGGGGATACCTTAGGGTAGGATCTTCCAAAGTGTGACTGGAATAATAGATCAACTATTGTTGGTAGATTCTTCCCTGATCAGAACTGAACCTACAGCGGCTAGCGAGACTAAAAGGTATAATAACAATGGCTCACTGTAGACCAGGTGACTAAAGAGAGGAGGCAAGCTCAGAAATTTTTTAAGCTCGGTAAATGCTTATTGATATTCCTCATTCTACTAAAATTGCTTCAAGACCTTCAGTATCTTATAGAATGGTAAACATCTTTTAGCCAAACAAGAGATAAACCTGTCGAGAGCTGTGATCTGACCATTGAGCTTTTGCACCTCTTTAATGTTCTTGGGGGGTTTCATCTCTAAGACAACACAGATCTTCTTTGGATTAGCCTATATCCATCTCTTTGAAATCATAAACCCCAAGAACTTCCCCAATTGAACTCAAAAGGCATATTTTTTTCTGGTTGAGTTTCATATTTGCTCGCCGTAATATTTCAAAAATTTCTACTAGATCTTGGGGATGCTCTGCCGAAGTCTTAGAATTAATTATCATTTCATCAACATATACTTCAACAATATGGCCTATTTGCTCCTGGAAGAGTTTATTGACGAGTCTCTGGTAAGCGGCTCTAACATTTTTAAGACCGAACAACATGACTTTTTAACAATAAGTTCTGTTATTAGTCACAAAGAAAGTCTTGCTCTGGTCTTCTAGCTTTAAAGGAATTTGTGGTACCCGAACTAGGCATTAATGAAGCTGTACTATTCACACCCTGCTATGGAGTCCATAAGACAATCAATATTTGGCAAGAGGTAAGAATCTTTAGGACATGCTCGGTTAAGATCTGTGATGTCTATGCACATTCTCGACTTTTAGTTAGGCTTCTTTACTAGGACTTCATTTGCTAATCAGTCCGGGAATAAGATCTGCCGAATGAACCCTGTAATCAAAAGTTTCTCAACTTCTTGTTCAGCTGCTAACTATTTTTTCTGCCTAAAATTTCTCCTCTTCTTTTGGATTAGGGTGGCACTGGGATTTAAATACAATTCATGCATTATAAGCTCAGGTGAGGTACCCTTGACGTCAGAAGGGGTCCATGCAAAGATATCCTCATATCATTCAAGCACCTATTTAAGAGAAAGCTCCTTTTGAGGACTTGAGGACTCGCGACCTTTAAATATTTGCTAGGTGTATTCACTATGTCCTTTAGCATATCCCCAAGCTTGGCTTTGGATTGAGAATTATCTAAAGGTCAAAGGGAATCGATAGGAAGCACCATATTGGTGTCCTTAAGAAGCGACATAAGAATCTCTTACAACTCGTTAGCTTCCTCTCAAAGCTACAACCCTGATCGGGTGGGGATTTTCAGCAACAAACTTTTCATGGAGATACAAGCATCTACACCTACTAGGAATGGTCGGCCAAAGATTGCATTATATATAAAGTTTATATCCACTACCATAAAGCAAACCTGATAGCTCCGGACAATCAAATCATCACCTAACTATACATCCAGAATCACCGATCCTGCCACATATACAACATCTCTGGACAAGCCTACAAGAGGGGCTAAAACTGGCTTGAGAATGTTAAGGGGGATACCAAACCTCTTGTAAACATCCAGAGTTAAAAGATTTATGGCACAACCTGTATCGATCAGAATGAGCTAAACAAGGTAGTCTTGAATGACGGCTTCGACCACCAAAGCATCAAGATGGGAATCAGACACCTGATGGGATTTCTTAGGGTGAAAGGTAATAATTGGGCTTTCTCTTTTATGAATTTTGCTATAGAAAAGACTTCCTTAGCCCTAAACTTTTTGGAGGTACCTGTTGTATCATAATGCTCTCCACCTGCAATAACATGTACTATTCCAGTAGGTGCTTTCTTCTCACCTCGGGAAGAAGGCTTAGAATAATTGTCTAATATGCTGTGAACTCCAAATCTTGCTATAAATTGCTTTAACTCCCAAACTTGTATTAGCCTTTCTAACTCCTTTTGCAACTTTTCACAATCATTGGTTTTATGACCAACACCTCTATGGAAGTTGCAGTATTGATTCTAGTCTCAGTTGGGATCCTTGCTCATTGGCCTAGGCCAATTGACTTCTGCATTATCCCTGAGCCAGCGTAATATGGTGGCAGGTGAGGTAGTTAACAGGGTAAGGTGCTCATGAGCCTAAAAAATGTGATAATTTTTGTGAGGATGTTGCTGACAAGATGGTCGGGTAGTGTTTCGATTATGATTTCTCCACGAGGAGCTCAGTTTTGATGCTTTAGAGGAGTCAAGTTTGGTGGTGGCTGACTTTAATAGTTCGAAAGGAGTCTTTGGTGATTGGTCTTGCCTGGAGGCCCAAAGTTCTTCCCAAATTCGGTTATTTTTATCCATATGGATGTATTTGTAAGATCGATCCATGAGGTCAATAAAGTTTTCTGGATGATTCTTACTCAGGGAATTAGAGAACTGTTTGCACCCTGTATTCCAGATCATTACCTCGAGGAATAACTTGAAGTTCACTTTAGGAATCTTATTGATTGTAAGATTAAACCTCTCGACTTAATGCCGGAGCACCTCTTTAGGCTTTTGCATAACTTTGAGTAGATCTGTTGAAGTTTGCCTAGGGTCTATAGAAACCACAAACTTAGTGATAAATAGCTCAGTTAACTGTCTAAAATTAAATATGGAATTTGATTATAGGCTTTTATACCAAATATGTGCATTGTCAATTTGGGTTTTGTTACGCTTGATTAATTACTACTACAAGTGATACTCGCAAGTATATAAGGTAATCGTAGCAACGGTGATCGCCCCAAGGTCATCTCACAAGGAAGGAATTATTTTGCAATAGTTTGATTGACAAGTAAATTTAAAAGCAAGAGTGTGATATGTTGGAATGGTGAAAAGCAATTTAAATTTAAAAGTAATGTGTGTAATGATTGTACAAAATTAATTCAAAATCTTGGAATGGTGCCTAGAGTTATAAATCAATTTAATCAAAGCTTAATTCTCAAATTATCCATTAATATAACCTTGTATTTTAATTTCTTCATTGAGATTAATTAGTAATTACCAATTCATTAGTTTTCACATTCATGAATTAACAACAACCAATTATTTTCCTAGAACTTATATTTCTAATTTATTTTTAGGGTAGTTGAATGCATAATTGCAATATCAAATTTCACCTCTTGGTCCTTCATTCAATATATAGAGATTAATAGGTAGCTAATCTATCAACCTAACATTCAATCCAATACAATCAACTAATAACAAGGTATATTAATAGAAATATCAAATCAAGTCATTCAATCAAATCTACAACAAACCCTAGGCATGAGTAATTTAGCTCATCATCATCAATTTAAAACAAATATTCATCTCAATATATATCAAATCACAATTGTCCATTGAAATATTAATGTTCTTAACAAACAACAACAATCTAGAAATGAATTAAAAGAGAGAATATAAAAACCCCTTTGAAGATGCTAAGAGTTGAACTTCTAGTCTTCCTCCTAGCTCCACTATAAATATGATGAAGAACTAACAAGCCTTCTTCAATCAATGGCTCTCCTCTTGAAAGATGGAATGGTAACTCTCTGAAGCCTCTAACTCCTCAATCAAGCTTTCTTCAAACCCTAACTTTCACTAGAGCTTGCTCACCCAATTCTATCCCAAATATGTTAAGAATCTTGTCTATGGAAGAAAAAGAAGATGAAGATGAAGGTGATGTTCATGGTCTCTCTCAAGACCAAAACAAGAAGATGAACCAAAGGAACTAGATCCTTAGCACCAAGCCCCAACATGTATATGTATCCCCTCCTTCTATTCTTTTTAATTTCTTAAGACACAAAACATGTCTTGCCAACTCACACACTCCACTTTGTCTCCCACTTTTTTTAATATTTAAATCTTCACCCCATGAATTAGGCAACCTTTTTCTTTTTTTATTATTTCTTTTTAAAAGAAAGTACTTGTTGTCCTCCATTTTGTCCCCCATTTCGTGTAAAATGATTGAAAGAATTCTCACAAGACATGGCCAAGTCATGAGTGACTTGGCCGTGTCACTCATTTTCTTATGGACACTGCCAAGTCATGTGGCAATGTCCATGGCTGCCCCAATATTTTCTTTCTTTTTCAAGTGGAACACGGCCAAGGCCTTGGTCGTGTCATGTAACACGGCAAGTGGCTTGGCCGTATCTCTTAAGTGTGTTTTCCACTGTCTCTATCTTTGCTTTGATCTTTAGATGGGATATGGCCAAGGCCTTGACCATGTCATGTGACATGGCCAATGGCTTGGCCGTGTCTGTTGGTGTGTTCATTTCTGCATTTCCTCCTTGCTTCTTCTTATTTTGTTCAATTGGTGAGAGACGACCAAGGTCTTGGCCGTATCTTGTGACATGACCAGTGGCTTGGCCGTGTCTCTTGAGTGTGTCTGTCCCTGCCAAATTTTCCTGCCTCTTTCCTTAGATGAGGGACATGGCCAAGCCATGAAGTGTCTTGGCCGTGTCTCATATTTTTCCACCTTAATAATCCATCAAATTGAATTAAAGCTCCATTGTTAAGTTCTTCAACCTGGATCAATTACTTCAAATAAACTTTAAACACAAATTAAAAGAAAAATCAATCAAAAGCCAATAAAATTACACTTAAAATAAATACACAAATGATCAAAACAGGTTTTGGGAAAGAGTTTGCACAAAGCCGAGTTTGAGGTGGTAAATACTAGAGCAGTATTATAAATGCTATTGACATGTGTTTGGAGATCAGACGAACCATCATATTCTTTCATTTTGGGTATATGGAAGTTCAAATAGGCATCAGTTAAAATTTCTTTGGATAATGGGGATCAAAAAGTGGTATCATATTGCAGTATGGTTCTTTTGCACATCTTCTTAATTCTCTCATCGACAAGAGCATTGAGATCATTCTCGGATATCATTGGCTCCTTGCACTTTAGCTCATTAGGGTATTGGGTAAAGTGGACTTGTGGCCCAACTTCAGAATATTCTGAAGAATAGAGTCTTCTTCTAACTTGGTTTTGTGGCTTCAAAGATTTATCTCTCACAGGGTGTTGGTCAAATTCATTAGAAAGGGTCGGGGGGGGGGGGGGGGGGGGGTTATGGATAATGTTTGATGATGAGTTGGTTGATGAGGTGGGACTTGATGATTAGCTAGGTATTCAGGGTTAGGAGGAGGCGGATCAATATGGTATCTTATAAGAGAGATTAAATCTCTAATGGAGGCAGTCAACTCTTGAGCCTTCCGGTCTGTCAAGCCTTCAGGAGGTATTGGTGTTGGGTTTATATGAGCTAGGAAGAATAAGGCTGAGGTGGGTCTATTGCAAAAGGTCTGGCTACAGAGGTTGGGATTGTTGGGGGGCTAGTAGTTTTAGCTCTGGTGGGTTTGGAGTGTGATCGCATGAGGTGTTTTGGGCAGTGTGCTGGTATTGCGGTATGTAGGGCGGCTAGATATATTGGTTTTGTGGTATGAGAGAATGGTTTTTTCAGTAATGGGTTGGGTTCTGAGTTCTGTTATCCATCTTTGGGGGTTAACCAGTCCACGTTCACCGCACTACTGATGATGAGGTGGACTTCCGGACTCAAAGCTCAGCTCCTTAGTTTGACAACTGATGACTTTCCCACAAGACAAAGTAGAGGCTTAGATTCCAGTGGAGAAGCTTTGATGCCTAAGTTAAGGCTCGGTTTATCTCACAAAAATAGTAAGTAATGAAAAGTTCAAAAGACCATTTACTTGTAGGATTTTACTTCTATTTATCGAAGGAAGGTAAGAGACTCTTAAGGTATTAGCGGATCTATGAGAATTGTCAGGAGGTGGCAGGACCGTACAACATATGTGGCAAAGGTCAACTTACCGAGCCCACAGAAAGGCTTAGTCGAAGATCATTTTTTCAATAGTTCAGTATCTTGATCCTAAATAAGACAAACAGCTCGGTTTGAGTTAACGAAATCTCGGGAAGAGATGGTGGTCCGGTTTAACTATTCATTACCAATGTATGAGTATATACCAAAATTATAAATAGATTTATAATATTCATTTTATAAACTAACAAATTGTTTTATTATTATTCATACTTTTAGTTATTTCCTTATATAATATCAATTATACAAAGCAAGAGAAGGATTTGGGAAATGTGAACTCAACTGAAACTGAATTTGGGAGTAGAAAATATTACAGATATAATGGTTCTCTTTCAGTCCCTCCATGCACTGAGGGTGTTCTTAGACTATCTTCAATAAGGTTTTTTATTTACTCTATTATTCCCATTTTTGTACTCATTTTTCACTTTATTTTTTTCCACCACTAATTAAGGTTCTATGATCTGCCATTGAATTCTAGATTTATTTTATTTTTTGTTGTAACCTATGGCTCGGAGAAAATGTTAATAAATGAATATTAAATGCTAACTTGTAAAACAAATTATGAAAATATATATAACACTAAACACAATTTATATACTGTAGGCGAGTATAGTTTCAAAGGAGCAAGTGCAAGCCTTGAAGGTTGCTGTTGATGATGTGAGTACTGTTTTATTAATTATAAATTATTTTCTTTTTGGCATGTCAAAAATTGAATTTTTTTTTTTTTTACTTCTTATGTCATAACATTGACCATTAGCATAATAATTGAAAATTTTAAATTTAGAAAATTTTAATATTTTTAACAATATTAATTTTTTTTAAAAAAGGGTATCAAATGGGTTTGGTATTTCATTTAGATAATAATAATAATTAATAAAATTTATTTACAAAAAAGAAAAAATTGATTACTTTTAATTATATCTTGCCACAAAGCATACTAAAATATTTCTATAATAGATTTTCTCACAGTTATAATAATAACCTTGTTATAACGTATATATGAAGCATTTTCATTTCAAATATAATGTTAATTTGTTAATTTTTTTAGGGATTTCAAAGGAATGCAAGGCTAACTCAATTGTTAAATGGAAGAGAAATCTAATCCACCGGAAATTGTATTCTATAAATAAAAATTCTATTTTTTTTAGTATTACAATATGAGGAGATGAATTGAATCTGAATCTGTCCAGATGAAATGTATTTATCACTAGATCAAGTCTCAATGTGCATAAATTAAACTTCTACACATTTAATTAATTTGTTCAATGTTTGACTCATAAGATGATTAACATCAACTATGATTTATATTTCCCTGTGTACTATAATTTAATTAAATTGGAAATTCTATTCAGTATAACATTGTCATTATGATATTTAGTTAATAGAACATGTATTAAAATATTGAAAAAAAAATTATTCATATATTAAAATATTGAAAAAAAATTATTCATTTAAAATATAGCTTATAGTTTGCAAATATTTTTTTTGTACACAAATATAGTTTGCAAATATTGGCTCAATAGACAAAATATAAAATCTAGAAGCTTATTTTTTTCCTGAAAATATATAATTAGAAGTACTAAGGTAATATAATCATGTATTAAAAATTAACTTTGTAATAAAGAAATATATTAATATTGGCACTATATATTTAAATATTTAAATTTGAGGAATCATAAATGTTTTCATATATTATTATCAATAAACTACTATATTTAGGTATGAATTTGCATTAAAAAAAGCTATGAAATTTTTTGTGACTTAACATTTTCAATTGATATATATTTGATTTAAATTCATGCAATAATTTGTTTAAGAATATAATAAATAAAATTATTAATTAGAATAAATAAACATTAAAATAAAATTATATAACTTATTATATATTATACAACTGGAAAAAATTATTCTCATAAAAATACCTTTTTTCCATTAATATAATTACATGAAAGTTTTCCAAATTAGTTTTGGTAAAAAGATATATGTTAAAATGATTAAGAATGATATATAATAGTACTCCTCCTCCCGAGCTCCCATGATGAGCTTCGTATGTGAGCCTTGCATGTTATCATACAATATCCTAGTATCATGATTCAAAACATACACTTCCATCCTCGTTTAGTCGAGCTCCTGTGCATGACATGACTGAGTCATGCATAAAATCAATAGGCCAGAAGGGAACTACTGATGCTACCCCTCTATTTACCGAGCTCATCCTCCGAGCTCAATGTCTGGTTATCCTCATAACTGAGCTTTCAGCAGTATGGTAGATCTCGGTTTCAGACACTTTTAATCCCACCGAGCTCCTTATGCCCGGCAGACACTTCACTGACACACCCACAAATTATGCTGAAATGGCTCACAAATTTTCTCCCTACACCAACTATAAATAGGAGTTACCCTCCAAAGATAAAAAGGTTCTCTCTCTCCTCTCTTTACTCTCATTTTATCCATAATGACCGATCTCTGACTTATGCATCGAAGCCTCCTCCCGAGGAGCTTGAGCCCCTCCTTTTTTTTCTTGCAGATGGGAGAGCCACATCAGCATTAGTACCCAAGCTTGAGCTATAGGAGCTAGGTCCACCCCTTAAGGATTAGCCCATCATCAGGACATGCTATTCCCCAGCGTAGGCAATGGGACCTTAGGTATGTCCCTCTTCTCATGATAGCTCTACTAGGTAAAGCAATTTAACCATGTAATATTATTTCATCTGAAGTATATATCATAACACCTCAATGCACACCACTGTTATCGCACCCCCTGCTCAGAACTTTAATAGCCTCGTGGGTACTAAAAAATTCAACACATATCATATAACTCACCTTGCCTCACACACTAAGCTTTACAGTGCCTTTGTTGCACAATGATCTTTAGCATATATCGTGCAGCTCCCTGTGCTTCGCACACTGAGTCCTACAGTGCCTTAGTCACACACTGAGCTTTCATGCCATAACACATTGGCAGAGTGATCAATTACTACTTTTCATATTATAACAAGAAATAATAATATGTACTTATAACACAATAAATTAAACAAGACAAACTCTTTTTGAGCAAGCGAGCTAATAAAAAGAAAAGTCTCATTTCATTTACAATACTGAACTATTTAGTGTTCTCTCATGCATCAATTTGCTTGTAGCGCCCTCGCACGCACCTTATTGTAGCACCTTATAAAGGGCCGAGCCCTTGCACTCTGACTGAGCTTCTATGCTCTAATTGTACTTCATAATTTATATTATTTTCCAATCTTGTAAATTTGAGGCCTATGTACTATCAACCCTGCCTTTTGTAAGAATAATCCTCTGTTACTATACAAGAGAAATATACGCGAATATACATAAGCATTTTGGTAATCCTCCAAATGCACGCTCAAGAGAATGCTTGACATAAATGTTAAGGCAATGAAAAAGGGCATTGACACCCCTAACTGCCAAGCAATGGCATCCCCAACAACCCTAATTGCTGAGCACATGCACTCAAGCTCATCCCCAACGGCTAAGCATTGGCATCCCTAAGTGTCGAGCATAGAGCCGAGCATTTGCATTCAAGCTCATCAAAGAGGAACTTCCCACTCCTGTGCATCAAGCCATGATCACACTAATAGTATGGATAAATACCCAGCACTAAGAAGAAACCAAGAATCTGATCGAGTAAAGAGCTCGAGCAGGTCAGCTAAACTATTAAGTCAACAGTTATGAGAACACTCTTATCCGGCCGAACATCATACATAGCACGCCTTAAGCATGTACATATTCTTTATCTTTATTCTTTTATTTTATTACTAAACTTCTCGGCACACTAATGGTCATGCATGACCCGTGCCTAGAGCGATTTAAGTGAAGTTGTTCCCCGAGAGCACTAATGAATGCTCAAACACTCCTCGTGCTCGAGTGGGCTGAGCAAATGCCACAAACATCAATATAGCATAAGAGTAACACTAAATTTCACCCTGGGTTAAGCTCGGTTATAGACCGAGACATCCAATTAAATAAATCACATAAAAAAAATAAAACAAAATACGAGTTCGGACTACACTTCAAAAGAAAAGACTTTTCATTAAAAAGAGCAAAAAATTCATTACATAAATAGCCTAGTCGTTACAATTCCTTAGTAGACTGAGCATAGACAAGCACTTTACAGTTAAAACATATTTCTATTAATCTTGGACCTCATCCTCCTTAACCTTATCCTCCTGATCCAAGTCTTCTTCCTTATCTTCATCATCGTCTTCTGCCTCGTGTTCGGTGGCAAGTTGATCAATGTCTGTTTCCATCATCCAGGATAAGTCTATGCCAGGGTTCTCTTCCTTCAGCCATTTTGACATAGCTTTCTAGTAAGAATAAACACCTCTCATAGACTTGAAAGCCAACCCTTGTCGAGTGGCTTCAAGAGCATCCTCGGCTTGGTGTAGCTCAACATCCTTGGTTTTTAGAGCTTCCTTCGTTGAGTGCAGCTCTTCGATTTTGGATCTTAGAGCTTCTTTGGCTGAGCTTAGCTTTTTGATTTTCTTTTTTAGAGCTTCTTGAGCTTGCTTCAACTCCTTATCCTTGGCCTTCCAGGACTTCTCCAGTTCTAACCTTTTTGCAATCTCTTCATAGCAATTCTTCTAGGCTTGGGCAAAGTTGGTTATCATGCCCACCACCCGATCCTCAATGGTATGGGCAAGCTGGGTAACTTGCAAATATTTAGTTCCTATGCCCGACAATCCAACTTCAAATGTTCAGACTATTCCTTACTATGTGAGACATTGTCACCATTTCTTTTGCCACATATTCCAAGCTCTTTTGCGCATTCTCGCTCCTCTCCTTAGGGATACCTTTGTATATTTGTTTGAGCACCTTTTGAGGACCAGCATCCTACACTGAGTATGTGGTCTTGTGCGGGCTCGCCAACTTCTCATTCACTGCTTCTACTAGCCCAACCATGCTGTACCGACGGGCTAGTGGTTCGTCACCTCTCTCCGAGGCGGGGTCTCCTCCGTCTCTCTACAGGCAAGCTGTCTTCCATTTCTCTACGTGGCTCATTTTCTGGCACCAATTCTATGGAGAGAGTCAACTCAATTATAGGCTCCTATTCTCGAGTTCTATTGGTCCTAGTAGATGGCCTTTTTTTGAGCCTCTCTTATAGCCTCCCTCTTAGCCAAGCGCTTCAATTCTCTGCTCACTGATCTCGAGCCTTTCTCTATTTAATCAAACTCAAAGTTAGCTAAACGCATAACACATTCAACAAAAAACAAAGTATTTAAGTATCACATACATGTTCTATCTTCTGGTCGAATTTCCTTTGGAGCCTTCCCAAGGGGGAAGTAATCCCTTGTTAGCGTAAGGACATTCCTTTTCTCCCTTAGAATGTCTCACTTCACTGTCTCAAACACCACGAGCTCTTCCTCACTCAGTCTTCCTCTGGCCACTTATTTACTGCTGGGAATGACCCATCATATGTTTTGATAGCCAAACCCTTCATGGTTCTCCAAGATAAAAAAAAAAAAAACCTATCCTTCTAGGCCTTTATCAAGTTCGGCTTTCCTGTGAACATAGCAAGCCTAGACCGACCTTGCAAATACATAAAATCTTCATATGCTCCTAATCATATCCTGAGCACGCATGGAGTAGGAATAACACCGAGCAATCCACATAGTATTTCAAACCCTACGATTGTTCTCCATGCATTGGGGCTAAGCTGGTCGGAAGCAATCTTGTAGTAGATCAGGAAAGCCCGATGGAAGGGGCGCACAGGGAACATCATCCCCAAACTCATATCTTCTCCATAGATCATAACTTAGTTGTTAGCCAGGTTGTCGTATGCCCGGACTTCTTCTCCAGGTATAAGCATCTTGTACTCTTTTGGTATTTGGTACTTCTGCTGGATTCCAGCCAAGTCTATTTCTATTATTATGGATTTGATGTCTCTTACCTAAACTTTTTTCGAACTCGGTTGCACCTCTTGGATTTCAGTTGCATCTTCTTCCTCCTTATTAACTAGTTGAAGAAGTCTCCTTGTATCTGACACGAGTCCCCTCGCCCATTACACTCGGAGAATCCACCTCTCCTGCCTCCTTTGGCATAGCTAAGCTAATAGTTGCTTGCACCATTTTTTTTTCACTAAACTTTAAATGCAAACTTTAATAACATGAAATTTATAACTAACCTTTATAACTGAGCTCTCACGTATTCACGAACAGTAAGTTAAAAGAACCGAGCTATTCCCACTTTGTCCAGTGAAGAATACCGCCTGCCCTACCCTCTATTTATAGA
This sequence comes from Garcia nutans, assembly GCA_947685225.1. Classification (NCBI taxonomy): domain Eukaryota; kingdom Viridiplantae; phylum Streptophyta; class Magnoliopsida; order Malpighiales; family Euphorbiaceae; genus Garcia; species Garcia nutans. The sequence goes on along the minus strand of CANTUV010000024.1, from coordinate 2,845,333 downwards.
GATTACTTTGGTCATTCAAACCAGCATCATTAATGTGTGATGCAGGAGTTATGCCCTTTCACTTTTCGCCCAAACCATTCCCTCGGTTTTTGAAATATCACTTCACCTCTGCATGACATGTGTCCTTCTGAAATATTAACCGACTCTATTTGGTATAAATGCGAAAACTTCTCTGTAGAGACTAGTAGCACTACCTGAACTCACCTTATATAACTGGGCCTTGACCTCAAGCTCCCTGAGCTCCTCCTTAAGCTTTTTGAGCTCTCACTCCCCAAGCTCCTCGAGCTCTCATTTTTTCAGCTTATCCCTTGAGCTCAGCCTTGTGTTTCTCAATCTTCCTGCAGCTCTACCCAAGCTTGGTTTGAATTTTCTAAGTCACAGGTCTTAGTTTGATATAAATGTCAAATGATCAGCGGGGGACTAGTGATTGTACCTCTCATCCTGAGCTCTTACGATGAGCTCCTTACGTGAGCCCTGCGTGTTGTCATATAGCATCCTAGTATCATGATTCAACATATACACTTCCACCCGAGCTCAGTCGAGCTCCTATGCTTAACATGATTGAGTCTTGTCAATCGGCCAGAGGGGTACTACTAATGCTAGCACTCCATTTACCGAGCTCAATGTTCGGTTATCCTCATAACCGAGCTCTCAGTAGTATGGTAGACCTCAGTTTCACGCACTCTCAGTCCCGCCAAGCTCCACATGTCCAACAAACATTCTACCGACACACCCACAAATTATGCTGATACGGCTCAGACATTGTCTCCATACACCAACTATAAATAGGGGTTACCCCCCACAGGTAAAAAGATTCTCTCTCCTCTCTTTACTCTCATTTTATCCTAAGCGATCGATCTCTGACTTAGGCATTGAAGCCTCTTCCTAGGGAGTCCTAGCCCCTCCTTTTTTATCTTATAGGTGGGAGAGCCACATCAATAGCAATACATGAGCCTGAGCTACAGGAGCTAGGACCACCCCCTGAGGATAAGCCCATCATCAATATATATGTTTATAAGATTTGTTTCTCTAGGTATTACCAAAAGAAAATTTATTTGTAGAAATTAATGTTCAATTTCCATAAGGAAATTTTCAAGGAAATTTACATAAATAAGCTAAAAAAGAAAAATGATTACAAAAATACTACTCAAACAAAAAGTTTACAAAAATAAACTCTCTTCTTTTTCTTCTTCTCTTTCTTCTTCTCTACTCATTCTCTTTACCAACCATTGCAGAAATTTCAAAACTTATATATTATTTTAAAATAATTACTTACTTTTATTTTAGAATTATTTTAACTTCACTACTATCTTTAATTAATTATAAATATTAATTACTTTTAAACCCACTAACATCATAACCAATTTTTTCTTATTTTCTCTCTCTTTGTCTACTTATCAAAGAATATGTTAACCCTTCAAAAGAAAAGATTATTTTTTATGCATCAAAATAAAAATATTTGTTTTCTTTTGCTATTATATATTTTACTATTTTTATATTAATTCCTTTTAAATAAAAATTAACTATTAAGATTTAAATTTATAGCTTGTTATGATATAAACTATGCGCTCAACCATGTATGGTTCTTGCCCTTTTAAATTATATCTGTATTACATAAAAGCCATATTGCACAAAAATGAAAATTTTATATAGAAATCAAAAACAAAGTAATAGACAAGATAATAGAGATAAGTTTTCCATATTTTAATTAATTTTTAAATTTTAGACTTGAAAAACAGAAATAATCTTACAGTCCATCTATCTTCAAAGTTTATAATATAAGTTTATTATATTATATAGTTGATTTTTGAATTTCAAATTTGAAAAATAAAGATAATCCTGAATCCAAAAAAATGGTATGTTGAATATATGTTTAGTTTATGATATTGTTAATTTCGAATTTTAGATATAAAAAGCAGATGTAATCTCAAAATTGAGAAATCTAATATACGTTGCGTATATATTAAAAATATATTTATATTTGATTTTCGCTCTCAGATAAGAAAGATAAAAGCAATCCCGAAATTCATAAATTTAGTATATATTGAGTATATATTTAATATATATAGTTGATTTTTGAATGCCAAAAAAGAAAAACAAAGGTAATTTCAAATTTTAAAAATTGAGCATATATTGGATACATATTTAGTATATTTACTATTGATTTTAAATTAAAAATTTGGTATATATTAATTATTTGTTTGACATATTTTATAATTAACTTTCTAACTTCAAATATGAAAACAAAGGTACTCCTAGAAATATAGTATATCCGTTTTGCAAAAACACATGAAATGGTACATGTTGAGTATATATATGGTACATTTTTTTATCAGTATATATCTAGTATATTTTACTAAAAATATGAATTTCCTTATATATTTTAATTTCAATAATAACAAGTATTATGTTACAAATTCAATTTATATCATTTTCAACATATTAATAAATGGTATGCTTTAGGTATACACCAAGTATCTTTTCCTCCTATTTTTAATGTATTTGGTACATTTAAGTGAACATATGAATCTATCAAAGCAATTGATAATAAAAAAAAACAATGATGCACGTAAAATATTAGGAGAAAAAAAAACTCAATGATAACTTTATTTAGTTCATATAATATTAAAAAATTATATACTTCAGAAAGAAAAAACAATGGTATTTTTTATGGTGATAGTAGACTATAATTAATAATTTATAAACAAATTGTAATTTATGTTTTATTTTCTTAAAGTTAAAATACTCATTAGATTCATATAATAATGATTATTATTATATTTAAATATTATTTTTTTGATAATTTTAAATATTAATGTAAAAAATACGGATGCTCTCTTACTTTTTTTAAGGCCGATGCTCTCTTACTTATAAATTGTTAATTTGATTTATATTTTATTTTTTAAAATTAAATAATTCTTTTAACTTAATTTAAAATATTTTTTTAAATCAACCTATTTGCACCATGCACATTTTCAAAGTCACAAAATCTTATTGCTTTATCTTCTTTATTTTCTTAATAGAAAATTATATGCAATTTGAGTGCCACAAGTGATTATTAACATAGAGTAGATATAATTATAATTAAATTCAAGAATAATAAATTTTAATATATATATATATATATATTAGATAATAATTCAGGTGCACTCAAATAAATTATCCTAAGTACTATTCCTATCAAATTTCCCATAACAAACTTAAATTGATCCTCTTTAGACATACGTGTCAAAAAATACGGTAAAAATGTAAAACTAATAAGATATATATATATATGTATAAAAAAACTAATTGTAAAAAAATAAAATTGAATAAAAATATAGTAATTTGTATAAGTTCTTTGCAAGAAATTTTAATGTTGAAATTAACATAACGCTCTATTTAGTCGAACTCAAAATATCTTAAGAAATTAATAAATTAATTGGCGTACCGTTCAAAGATGAAGCAATCATTGTTGAATTGACTAGCCCATTTGAAATAAACATTTAATTCTAAATACTCTTCTTCTCTCTATCTATCTATTATGTATGGAAATTTTAAGAACTTTAATTGATAGAATTTTCACTACTGTCAAAAGGGTTTTTTGGGCTCTTTTATAGATGAGATAAGAGGGCTAGAAACTGTTCAACAAAAACTGAATGTGCTAAATATTATCTATTATTTTAAAGATTATTCACCCTATCAAGGCATTATCTTATCTTAATAATAGTTATTTGTAACTTAATGAGTAGTTTAGTTGGCTGCAACTATTACAAATGAATAAGTTTGCAAAATCTAAAACACTAGGTTAGTGGGTCATTCACTTAATTAATGTGGAATTACCATTCTCCTACTTGGTCCACTAAACTGATTATGAAAACTACAATATATAATATAGATTTTTATATCAAAATATATCTATTGAACTTAATAAAAGAATTTGACACGTAATCACGAATTTTAATAAAGGTAGCCAATAAACCCAAAATGTTATACTATAATACTGAAATAAGCTTAGATTATAAATGCAAGTCATAGCGGTCACATGACTTCAATATCATATTTTCTTCTATGTATTATACATTAATAACCTTTACAAACTCAATCCATCAAGCCAAAACAGCCTCTATAATTTGTCTTATCAAGACATTTCTTGTTGATCAAACAACAAAATGTGCACTCATAATTGAAAAACAGGAAAGAACAAAAACATACTTTAATGCACAAAAATGTCAATTACACAATGGATCAACAATCATAAGTGTGGTACTAATATTTTCAATTGACACTTATTGTTTTTGTACTCTTTCTCTAACAACGAAGTACTATAAGTTCATGTGTTTTGATCCACTGGAGTATTTGCCATTCTTTGAAAAGAAAATAGTTGCGGTGTTATCACAATATATTCTCAATAGTTTGACAATAAAGTCGACAACACTAAGCCCTGAGATGAAATTCCACAACAATAAAGCATGATTTAAGGCTTTAAAACAAGCAAGAAATTCAACTTCCATCGTGGATGAGACAATAATTGATTATTTTACACTCTTCCACGAGATTGCCCCATTAGCTAGCATAAAGACAAAACCTGAAGTTGACTTTAACCTATCAAGGCGACCACCATAATCCAAATATGAGTAGCCAATCACTTCTAATTGTTCTGATCTTTTGTATGTGAGCATATAATCTTTTATCCCTCGTAAGTATCTTATAACCTTCTTTGTAGCCTTCCAGTGTTTGAATCCATGATCACTCTGGCATCTTCCTAACATACCAACAATATAGTTGATATCTAGTATAGTACATGTTTGAGCATACATCAAATTCCCTACAGTTGATGCATAAGAAATTTTCTTTATTTTGCTCCCTTTCATAGTTATTCTTTGGAAACTATCGTTTACTTAATTTGTCACCTTTTAAAATAGGTGCAACACCTGCTGAACATGACTGCATATTAAAACTCTCTAAGACTCGATTAATATACCCTTTATGAGTTAAATCTAGCAGTCCTCGAGATCGATCCTTGAAGATCTCTATGCCAATAACATAGTTTGCCTCACCCATATCAATCATTTGAAAGTTTTTAGAGAGATATTCCTTGGTTTCATGTAATAAACCAAGATCACTACTAGCTAGCAAAATATCATCCGCATACAGTATCAGAAATATAAACTTGCTCCCACTAACTTTCAAATAAATACACTGATCAATAATGTTTTTTTTTAATTCGAAAGATGTAATGGTATCGTTAAACTTAATATACTATTTCCTGGAAGCTTGTTTACGACCGTAAATGGATTTCTTTAATTTGCAAACTAGGTATTCTTTTCCTTTCTTTGTGAATCCTTCAGGTTGTTCCATGCAATATCTTTGTCCAAATACCCATTTAAAAATGCAGTTTTCATATTCTTTTGATGTAACTCTTGATCAAAATGAGCTACAAGTGCAATGATGATTCTAAGCGAATCCTTTTTAGAAACTGGAGAGAAAGTATCTATGTAACATATCCCCTCCTTTTGAGTGAAATCTTTGGACATTAGTCTAGCTTTAAATCATTTAATATTTCCTTTGGCGTCGCACTTGGTCTTAAGGACCCATTTACAGCTAATGGGTTTACAATTATCAGGCAAATCAATAAGATCCTAGACACTATTATGGTCTATAGATTTTAATTCTTCCTTCATAGCTTTTATCCATTTATTAGAATCATCACTTTCCATGGCCTATGAAAATAAAACCGGATCTTTCCTTATCCTAATATCAAAATTAGATTCTTATAGATACACCACATAATCATCTAAAATAACGGATTTTCTTTTCCTTTGAGATCTTCTCAAAGGAGCAGGTTGTGATGGTTCTATAATATTTTCAATGGCAATAGTTTCTTGAGATAATGAACCACTTTCATTATTTTGCTTATTTTTTTCAACTTGATGAATAGGTTGAGGAGTAACCTTTTTTTTGAGATAAAAAGAGTGGTGGGATATCCACTCTTATTTTCTTAATGTCTACCTTTCTTGGTTCATTACTCCTACTAATTTTGTCATTCTCTAAGAATCTTGCACTACTAGTTTCATTTATTCTCATACTGTGGTTAGGACACAAAGCCTGTACCCTTTTGATTTATCTAGATAACCAATAAAATATCTAGAAATAGTTCTTGAATCTAACGTTTACTCATATGGGTTGAAGATTCTTGCCTCTGCTGGACAACCTCATATATGTATATGTATCAAAGTATGTTTCCTACCAGTCCATAACTCGAAAGGAGTTTTTGGACCCACTTTACTGGAACTCTATTTAAAATATACATTGTAGTCGTTAAAGCTTTAGCCTAGAAGGAAATAGGTACAGTAGAGTAACTCATCATACTCCTAACCATTTCCATTAATGTGCGATTATGCCTTCAACAACACCATTTTACTATGGCATACCTGACATTGTGTATTTAGCACGAATGCCATACTTTTCTAGGAATTTGTCAAAAAGAATAATATTTTATCCTTATTCATCATATGTACAATAGTATTCACCACCTCGATCCGATCTCACAATTTTAACCTTTCTATCTAATTGTCTCTCAACCTCTATAATATACATCTCAAATATGTCAATGGCTTGAGACTTTTCATGCATTAGATACACACAACCATATTGAAATAAATCATCTATAAAAGTAGTAAAATATCTCTCTCCTATAATACAAGAATGGAGAGTGGTATGCAAATATCTGTATGAATTATCTCAAAAAGTTCATTACTTCTTGTGGTACATTTCTTTGTATGCTTGGTTTGCTTTCCTTTTATACAATCCACACATACTTGAGAATCAGTGGAGTCAAGATTTTATAAAATTCTATCCTTCACTAATCTCTCTATTCTTTCCATAGAGATATGGCCTAGTATTTTGTGCCACAAGAATGAAGAATTTTCATTAATTAAGCCACATTTGAACCAACATTTGAATGCAAGGTAACTAAAGCTTGTGCAAATTCATCATTCAGATAAATTTTATATAAACTGTTATATAAAATACTAGAATAAACTGTCATCGAATTAAACATCAAACTTAGTCCTACAACCAAAATATACTGAATATCCAATAACATTTAATTTGGATAAATAAATTAGATTCCTAGATATCGAAGGTACATAAAATGTGTTTAAAAGATCCATCTGATGACCAATCTCTAAAAGCAAGCAATAGGTACCAACAACTAGCACTTCTACTTTGAGATGGATTTCCATATAGAGGAACTTTTCACTTTCCTTTGGTTTCTAGGGTTATAAAAGAATCTCTGCATTAAATTAGTAACATGAGTTGTGGCTCTAGAATCAATCTACCAAGTAATAGAAGGAACTTCAGTAAGATTTGATTCATAACATACAAAAGACAAATTTATACCTCTGTTTTCGAACTAAGTCTTATGTTTGTTACATTCATTTTTCATATGTTCCTTCTTTCCACAAAAGTGGCATTTCACAGTGAGTTTGTCATCATTACTCTGGCTACTTTCTCCAGGTCCACTTTTCTTTGGTGGAATGTGCTTCTTTTTTTTTTTTCTGAATTAGCCTTTATTCTTCATGGCTCCATGAGTTACAGTAAGGGCAAGATTCTGTCCATCTTGTCTTAAAAGTGTAGCTTCTTCTTCTTCTTCCCATCTTAGATGAATTTTATAGCCATTAAAGGGAGAGAATTGTTTTCTTCCAAATATTCCAAATTTCACCAAAAATCCAAGTATCAAAAGGATTTTGAAGAATAATCAAGGTTTCAAGTAAGAATTCTATCTTTCAAGCTTTATTTTCTTTAATTTTGAGGTTATGTAACTATGTGGATAGAGAGAAAAATTGATCTTAATTGTTAAAGTAGGCAGATATAGAGCTAATATGATGAATATATATTGATTTAGAAGTTGTTTGTTGAAAGTGAGCATGATTAGTGAAATTAGGGTTTATGGGTGATTATGATGAATATATATTGATTTAGAAGTTGTTTGTTGAAAGTGAGCATGATTAGTGAAATTAGGGTTTATAGGTGATTATGTGGAATTAGTGTTTTTGGTGGTGATGTTAATAATTATTGAAATGGATTATTTTGATGTTTTTTTGATGAGTATGTAATGATTTTATGGTTTAATGATGGAAATGAGTTTGATATATTGAAGTTTGAATAAGGTAGTAAATGAGAAAATTAGGATTTTAAAGGAAATTTGGGTAGAAATTGTAAAGTAATGGCTATTTTGTATAAAATGAGTATATAAATTATGTTAATTAAATAATTTGGGTGTTGTTTGGTTCATATGTGTTTAGGCCAAAAGTTTCCCTAAAGGAGGAATTTAGGGTTTAGATAAAGTTGGGATTGAAAGGTGAATTAGTTGGATTTGAAGGCTAAATAAGGTTAGTACATATTTTAATGAATTATGTTTGAATTGTATTTGAGTTGGCGTAACACATTGTAATTTTGTGAATATGTTATGCCACTTTGATATTTATTTTGATAAGATGTATGGTATTGTACTATTTCAAAGATAGTGAAAATTATGGAATGCGAGTGCTAAGCCATTATATTATGGCGAATGCAATTGTGAGGTACATAGCATGTGAAATATATATTATGTCTGGTGTGATGTGAAAAGATAAGTAATAAATGTAAAAATGTGAAAAAAAAATGGAAATATTAAAGGAAAAGATAGATATAATTAAAATTCTGAAAAATAACTAAATATGTGAAAATTGTAAAAATTGTGAGAAACGAGAAAATGTGATAAAAATATGATAATAAGATGAAATGTAAAATGTAATATGATATATAATATAATATGTTTGCTGGGACACTTTAACGGATCTTGTGATCCTTTAATGTGGCAATGTGTATAATGTGCATGTGAATGTAATAATATATGAGAATGGGTCGCATTGTGAATGTGAACCGCAATTGTGTAGTGAGATGGGGAATAGTGCATAACGTGATTGTGATATGAGAAATGTGTGAAAATAATGACAGATGAGGAAGGGTAATGAAATTATATAAATAATAATAATAAAATGTGGTATGATGTGATGTGTATTGTGTATACGCCTTGCACAATGATATATTCCAAAATACTGAGATTGGTACTGTACTGAGGAGGCCGCCTTTGGGTGATTTATGTGACACTTGCCTCCAGTGTCAAGAGAGGGCGGCCTACGGGTGATTTATATGACATTTGCCCTCAGAGTCTATAGAGGTGGCCTAGGGTGATTATATAACACTAGCCTCGGTGTCCATAGGGGCGTCCTTCAGGTGATTTATGTGACACTTGCCCCGGTGTTGAGATAGACTAAATTGATATTTCTGAAACTTCGGTATTGTGCAAGGACTTGTTGGGACTAACATATGTATGTGTGTGTGTGCATGACTATGATATATGGATATGTATGTATTGAGCATTTGGATGAACAATACATAAATTAAAAGATAATATGCGATTAAATGAAAAGTACTTTATATGGAGCGAGAACAATGGCATAAATATTTGTGTGTCTTGATAAGTGTGTATTGGTTTTTAATTAATATACATTATTATAGCATGTGCCACTAAGCTATATGCTTAGCGCGGTAGTTTGTATCGCACATGTATTAGAGGTATAGACCATAATGGTCCGGTTTGTGAGAGAGATTTGAAGAATTGTGTGTGCCACGAGATCTACTTGGGAGGTGTTGCATCCATATAAAAGATGGTTTTGATGTACTTTAGTTTTTGTACATTTAGGTTACAATATATATATGTTAAATCAATTTTGGAAAATGTTATATGTGAATATGTAAATAAGAGCAATATTGTTTTATATATGAGATTTTGAATGTACATTAATGAGTGGTGGTTTGGAGAATGGTTGAAAACTCTATTTTCAGAGTGTTATTTTATGCATGTTGCGTTTTTGATGATTTGAGATTTTTTAAAATTATAGCTAAAACTCTGGTGAAATTTTTTCAGAGAATTTTCTCTTATAAATTTATTTAATTATCTTTAAATTATTATGTTTGGGAAAAGTGATTTTACAGTGAATTATCGTACAACTCTTGTACTGTATATATGTACTCTATGTATATGGAGTATATGTATTAGACGTATATAGAATATAAGGGTATTATATTTTCTTTAGGTAAAATTTAGCATATCTAGTGTCCACTCGAAGAGAGCTTAAAATTATATTGCTATTTTATGTTATTCATATGTTACCTTTGGGTATTCATATTACTTTTCTAAATAATACAAAATAAAACTATTATTTTATAATTAGTAGAATGTGACTTTTCTTTGGACTAGCTCCAATATCCTAATTATAAATATTATTAAGGTTGTTATTATAAGTCTCCCTTAGTTTTTCATGCAATTTAATAAATATATGATTCACTAACTTAGGTCATTTTGGCAACTATCTAAACTAGTAAATTTTATATATGTAAATTGTCTAGTAATATTTTATTCTTTTATTTGAGCCATTTATTTATACTAAAAAATAATCACATATTTAAAAAATTCTATCATCAATTTAATATTACAAATAAATAGTTTAACTATTACAAAACTCATCAACTTAGATTACTTTGGTAACAAAGTTGGTGAATCTTAAGTAATACAACCACTTAATATAATTTGCATAAAAAAATTTAGATACTAATTATATGAACATTAATTTTATGTCTACATTGCTTTAATCTCATCTCTATATCCTTATAAAAAACATTTAAGCAATGTAAATTACTTAAGTATATAATACATTGTACACATTATACATCCATATACACACATATATTTTATGTTCTTTTAAGTAGACGGAGTGATAAATAATGGCATACATAAATGTATAATAACAAAATTATATATAAAAGATATATATAATGCAATAATGGCATATAAGCCCATGTACAGAATGCCATGCATAAAAATATAAACATGTAAGTACAAGTGATGCATATAGAAATGCGTTATATAATATATATATATATATTATAATCATCACATCAATTTTTTTTTTGTTTTATTCTTTTGTTATTGTTACAGAATCCAAAAGCCGTAAAATTCAATGACAAAAGTGATGGACGAATGATGATATGTAAGCATAACGCATACATACATATGAAACATATCAAAATTCAAGGATCCAGTATTATCAACCGTATATGGCCAACAATTCTTGAATCGAAAATTAGCAAATCAAAACCATAAAAGCTTTATTTTGTTTGTCCATAAATTATTATTCACAAGCGAAATCAATATAGTTCAACACAATAATTAATATTGTAATGGATTAATAACCATAACACTATAATTCTAAGATTTTTAAATTCAATTAAGCTATGATACCAACTGTAAAAAATTTTAATGCAGAAATTAACATAATATTTTATTTAATGAACTTAAAACATCTTAAGAAAATAATAAATTAATTGACATAATGTTCAAAGGTGAAGCAGCCATTGTTGAATTGAATAGTTCATTTGATTTAAACCTTTAATTTTAAACGCTCTTTTTCTCTCTATCTATCTATTATGCATGGAAATTTTAAGAACTTTAATCAATAAAATTTTTACTACTGTCAAAAAAAATTTTCTGTGCTCTTTTATAAATAAGAGAAGAAGGTTAGAAACTGTTTAGTAAAACCTGAAAATGATAATCATTGTCTATTATTTTAAATATTATTCACTCCATTAAGACATTATCTTATCTTAATAATAGCTATCTGTAATTTAATAGATAGTTTTGTTAGCTACAAGTATTATAAGTGGTGAAGTTTATAAAAATTAAAATACTATGTTAGTAGGGCATCTACTTAATTCATGTGGAATTAACATTTCTTAATTTTTAACTATATATGAAAAAAATTTTGGGGGAGGATATTATAAGAATTTCCAATTATAAATAAGAAATTTAAATGTTATAAAAAACAAAAAAAAATTACGGTTTACCCTTGCTCCTCTCTTTGCTATCCTTCTACAATTCCTATAAAATGTTTGTTTGGATTGCAGTTGGTAACTAGTTTTTAGCAGTTCATAACAGCTAGTAAAGATAGTTGATAGAGTCAAAATAATATCAGACTTATGTTTATACACACACTTATTTTTAAGTTAATAAAATATCACAATTGAATTTTTTTTTGGCTAGTTGATGAACATCATTAAATTGAGGAAAAATACATATCGGATATTGGAGACCTAAGAGTAAGAAATTATTTTATGCAACCGCTATTCCAACTAGGAATTCCTAGTTGGAATGGCAAGCAAATGACATATTTACACATGGCAATTTATAACTATTATTAAAAAATAAAAATTTCAAAAATCTAAAAGATTAATTTTTCTCTTTACTCTCTTTTTCCTTTTCGTCTTCTTCACCTTTCCTCTCTTCACTTTCTTTTTCTCCTTCATTTTTTCCCTAGAAAAAATAGATCTGGCTTCTAATTACAATAAATTCATTTTGTCATTAAAAAAAATTATTAAAAACTACATCATCTTGACTAAAACTATTCGCTTGGATTCAATTATAGTAAATCTACAAAACAAATTCTTAAAAAATCCAAAACAATAAAATCAACCCAATTAACTAATTGCATCAACCCATTAAAATACATAACAAAAGGTTATGAATTTTTATTTAAATTTAATTTGTATTGCCAAGCAAATTACCATAGGTCTAAATATCTTCACTCTTTGTACTCCATGAATCTCAATGGCACCTTATCTACCAACTAGTATCAAGGTTACCTTATCAACAGTTAAAGTGAAATTGATGAAAAGATAAGAGTAATTGGTGTAAATTTTGAATTAAAAGGATGAGGTAAATAAAGTCAATTTTGTCTAAATAAAAAAAAATTGCTCTCATTTTACTAGTTTATCATCATTTTTCTCTTCTCCTCTTAAACCCTATAGAGCTAAAATCTATAGAAATTGAGAATTACAGGAGGAGAGAAATAGAAAGAGAAAAATATATATTTTTAAAATAATTATTAAAAGTTTTTATGTGTAGATATTTCATTGGTTCGCCATTCCAACTATAAATCCTAATTGGAATAACAGTCGCATGATATAATTTTTCCCTGAGAGGGAAAAAAAGAGTGCAGAAGATAAACAATCTACGTTTCAAAAAATACAAAAACAAACCAATGAAGGCACACTTACTAACAAACGCCCATAGTGACAATAACATAAAGGCCTGAAAACAACTCAGGAAGGATCACGTAGATTTATCTTGTAATAACTTGAGTGAAAAGGTATAAAGAGAAGCTTTCTCACACTATCGCTTTTAGACACCCTCAAATATGTGAATATGTTAAGTTGAGGGAAGTAAAAACAGAGCACCCACTGCAAGGGTTAACTGTGAGGGAGCATTGATAGAAAACTAAGAGTGAATAGAACTATAGAGACAAAACCAATAATTATCAAAGTATGTCCCTGGAATGCAAACTAAAGGAACATCCAGTGGGAAGGTAAATGACTCCAATTATTTCCCAGTAATGATCATGAAGTTAAAAGAGAAATACTATAAAAACTTATGTGTATCACAAATTCAGTGGAAGTAAACAAATACTCTTATCTCTAAAGGAGACAAACTCAGTTTCATTCAATGTCCCAAGAATGATCTTGAAATTTTAGAAAAATGTAAAAGATTCTTCATACATCGACTATTGGGAGTTTGATGAATGTTCGGGTTTGGACACGTCCAAACATGGCATTCATTGTTGGAATGCTAGGTTCATAGATATTTAAGTAAATCTAGGATAGATCATTTGAAAGCAGGCAAACGGGTTATAAGGAACTTATAGAGAACTAAGGATTACATGCTTATATATCATAAATCAAATCGTTTGGAGATCATAAGATATTCTGATTCTCATTATGTTGGATGCCAAGATAGTAAAAGATCCACATCAAACTACATTTACCTATTGGTTAAAAGAGCTATTTTCTAGAGAAGTGACAAACAGACTTTTATAGCTTCTTCTACTATGGCAGTATAATTTGTTATATATTATAAGGCATCCAAATGATAGAGTTATATTTTGACTAATATTTTGGTTAATTCTAACCCTGTTTTAATTATTTTAAAATTGAATTTGATGGATTTCCTTTTTTGAGTTAGAATTCTTTTCCGTTAGCTTGGAAAGTCACAAGATTTTAACATAAAATTATGCGAAATTGGAGAAAAATGTATAAAAATAAAGAGAAATCAATTGCCACGCCCATGGGGTCTTTAAAGCCATGACTTTGGACTTCAAAATGAATCTGCCAAATTAAAAGAAAGAAGAAAATTAGAGTTCTAGACTTGGATCAAAAGCCACGATCATGGCAACTCAACCATCACGCTCGTGGAAATCAAACCATTACTGCCAGACTGGAAAATTTCTCGAAACATCTCTTATCCACATAGGCCATAACTGTGGCATTCAAAAGCCACACCCATGGGGCAAATGTTTCTAACTTTAAGGTGAAAATCTTGAAAAATGAAGAAGAAAATAGTTGTACTCTATCTTTCTCCATCTTTTCTCCACCAAGAAGCTTCTAAGCCCTCTATATAAACACACATCCTCGTAAGGTTTGAGGCATGGAATATTAGATTGAAGATTAGACATAAGATTAGAATATATTCAATCTTCCAGGAAATAAATTCATATCTTAGTTTTCTTTAGAGTTTTAGAGTTTTCTTTGGAGAGAAGAGTGAAGTTTGGTTCAAGGAAGAGATTCAAGTTCCAAGTGGAGTTCTTCCTCAATCCAAAGAATTAGAGTTTGTTTTTTTCTTGTTCTTTAAATTATAATACTTTCAATTATTGTCTTTAGTTTTTGTATTGCTTTAATTTCAATTATGAAGAACTAAATTTCTATTTAGAGTTGGTCCCTTATATTGAATTTACTATGGAGTAATTTATGTTCATTTGATTTACTTAAGTTTATCATTTAATTATTTTGATATCTTTGATCTTAATACTTTAATTATCTGACAAATAATTAATTGAATTGAGATGTTATGTGATGGACCAAGAGTGAAAGCATAATATTAGTCTGAAAATGTAACAATCTTAAACTAGTTTTCACTTAGAGATAAGGAAAACACTTAAGAGGTTAATACAAGATTCTCTTTAAACTTAATGAATTGATTTAATTACTTATGATCGCGAGAGTAGATATAATGATTAATTCGATATTAGTTCTAGTACTTGAGAGAGACTTGAATTTGATTTAGGAGAATCTAACTATTAATAAAAGGGAAACTAAATTAAAATTAATACTTTAGAAAATCTATAGTAAATCAATAAAAGTGGCCTAACCCTAAGTTCAAAAATATTCTATTTAAAAACCAAAAGAAATTTTTTTTATTAGTTTATTTAATCCTAAATTCAAACTCCTTTTATCCAAATAATAATAAGTTTAATTGTTTACTACTTAGAATCTCTTTTTTTGTGGGATGATACTTAACTCACTACTATATTACCTGTGCAATTGCAATTTAGTCATATAGTTATCATGGATCTAACACCAATCATGGATTATGATTTTTAAATTTTATCACCAAGTTGCTAATTGTGAATGATAATGAAAGACTATAAAGTTATATTGTTACAATAATTCAATTGTCTTACATTCCAATAACAATAGGACTTAGTTTAAGTCTAAGTGTATTATGAAGGAAAGAGTATGAAGGAAAGAGTTTAAGTCTAAGTGTATTATGAAGGAAAGAGGATAGAGTGGACATATTTCTATAGAGTACATTGGGATAGACTCCATAATTGCGAATTCGCTTACTGAGAGATTAACACTTAAGGTCTTTCATGAGCACATTACTCATATAGGTGTTTTATTGCATGATGATATTATGATTTAACGGTAGTCTTATTAGTTGCTTAATGTTGTATTTTGGAGGGTTTTTTGTATTTATATATATTCTGTAGAAATAAAGTATATAGTTTATTGGCACTCTATTCTATTATGTTTAACCTCACTTAAAGATTAAAATATGACTTGTTGGAAATAAGCATGTTTAGATCACATTGCATGTGCATGTAATCTCCATACTATATATCCATAATTGATCAATTTCATCTGATTGTATTGGTTTATGCAGAGGCAAAACTATTCTCCAATGGCACATCTAAGAAGAAGAAGAACAAAATATATCGTTTAATTTCCCTTCTTCCTAGCCACATGAATATATATATTTATTAATTATTAATTAATTAAAATATAATTAAATATTAAGATATTTATCCTTTCTTTGACTTTTCTCTCCTATTATTATTATTATTATTATTATTATTATTATTATTATTATTATTATTATTATTATTATTATTATTATCTTTCCCAACACAGATGTACACTTTACATATTTGTATTGTATATCTTATGTAATATCCCAAAGTGTGCCCTAGGAGTTTTGATATAATTGTTGTTTTATTTGAATTAAAATGTATATGTGTAATTGGAAAGAGAAAAGAATTTAAAAGAGAGTGTATATGTTGTATATATGGAAATATATATAACATATATACAAGTCAAATGGATGGTCAAAGGAAGAAGATATTTATTTTGTTAATTATGAAATTACTAAAAAGGGCATGTAAGTGAAAGGAAGTTAAAATAAATAGATGAGGGTATTTAAGTAGTTTTCTTTTTGAAATGCTTGGTGGAGGTTTAAAGAGATGAGAAGTTTGACTTTGTCTCTTTCACTTGTTCATTTTCTTCTCTTTCCCTTTTGTTGGCCGGCCATCCAAAGCAAGAGAGCAAGAGTGAGTTTTGTTTGTTCCAAACTCAAAATTGAAGGAGTTTTCAAGAGATTAAGTTGGAAATTCAAGAAGTTCATCATTTTTGGTAAGTTTTCTCTTGATTTCTCTTGTTCTATTTGGAATTTTGTTTGAGTTTGATGGAGTGTTGTTGATGGTTGGAGTGTGTTTGTGTATGGTGTGTGTAAAAGTGTTGAAATGGAATTAAAGATAAGAAGTTAGGTTGGTGTTGGTGATGGAAGAGTAAGAGTTGTGTTTAGTGAAGTTGGAATTTTTCTGTTTTACAATTAGTAAATGCTGTGACTTGTATATTTTTAATTAAATATATAAAAATATTCTTGAAGTGAATTTTTGATATGTTGTGCCTCTATGAGTCTAGAATGACTGAAAAATATGTTGATTCGATTTTGGAATGGTTATGATTTTGGAAAGATTATTTTTATTAGACCTGTTCCAGCAGGTACTTTAACTGAGACAACTATCTTTCGGGATTTTTAATAAAATGTAGAAAAATAATATCCAATTGAATTTTGGATATGTTGTTTCTTAGTGAGTCTAGTATTTGAGAAAAATAATTTGGAACCACGTTGATTGAATTTAATTTATGGAATTCACAAAGTTCAGAACTGCTGCCAGGATGCAGGGCAATTGGGGCAGTCTGGTTGGGTGAACTATTTGACCAAGATTATGTGTTCAGTTTGATCTGAAATTTTAAAGGAATGATTTTAAGATGTAAAATTAAGTTCTGTAAAAAAATTTTAGAGGTTTTAGTCAAGTAGATTATTTTATACAATTTTTCAAAATAAGAATAAAGTTGAGTCTAAAACCAGAATTTACTATTCATATGGTCATTTTGCTAATATTCCTTTTGGATTAGGTTGTGAAGAGATTGAGTTGCCCTAACCTAAGTGTTGAGGATTCTTGGAAGAGTAAGTGTATAGATTGGTGTGAGTTGGTTTTAAGGTAAGTACAAACTACACTATTGCATACATTCATGTGATGTTGAGACTTGACACACATTTGATTGTAAATGTGATAAGGAACCTAATGCATTGTTGATGGATATTAAAAATCACATTATGTTTGGTAATATGTGAATGTTGTGATGAGCATGTAAAATATGTGTTAGTGCCATTGATTATATCCATTTGAATAATGAACTGATTAATGTGATTTGAAATATAATATGAGATGGTTGAAACATATTTGCTTATATGATGATGAAATGAAATATGGAAATGAAATGTGAAAGATATGATGTTATGAAGAATTGTTTTATTGTGATTTGAGATCATATGAGATATGATGTCATGGTTGTTGGCTATGATGATGCAAATGAGATATATAATGGAGGCATGGTTGCCTAATTAATTATGAGAAATGAAATGAAAAGAGATTAAAAAAAAGATAAATAAAATGATTGTGTGCCTAATATGTTTATTCAATTTTCAGAGTTCTGGTTTTGGAGGCATGCCTATGAATCACTGGATAGGTGAAATGACTGGGTCGTAAGCCGATTCCAGTTAGAAAATGTGAAATGAGATGTTTTTGGGGTGAAATGACCGGGTCGTAAACCTCAAAAACAAATTATTGAAACTAGATTGAGTGAAATGACAAGGTCGTAAACTCAAATCTAGTTGATTATCCATGGATAAATGTATTGATGATTGTGATTATGGACCAAAGCAGTAACTCTGAACTTTGAATAACATATTAGTGTATTTTGGGCCCATGCTAGTCTTTGTTTTCAATGTGAATCATGAATGTTTTGATTAATTATTAAATAATGTAAGATTGTGAAATATAATATTCTTTTGAATTGTTTATGAAACTTGATTGTGTGACATTGGCATTGCATTAAGGCATAATATTATGGTTGTTTGTATCACTAAGCCGTGGGCTTAGCGCGATTGTGGTCCATCGCGCAGGTGACAGGGAAGAACCAGAGAGTTTCTCTAGGCCGAGTTGAGTCTAGATTTTGAAGTGTGAATAGTGGGCTTAAAGATCGAAGACTGACTGTCAAACATGTATAAATTTTATGTTTTGTAAAACTGAAGTTTTAATGTATATGAATTTGTAAATATTGTTACTTTCCGCTGCATAGTGAACAAATATTTTATCTACTGTGTTTCATAATAAACCTTTATTTTATTTTGTACTATAAGTGTAAATCATTTTTGCAGGTTGTAGTTGAGGTTATAAGGGGGATTTATTGGGAGTGTACTGAGAATGATTTTGTTTGCATTGGTTTGTGTAAAAATGTTTTCAAAAATCAGAAAAAAAAAATCAGTTTTGTCGACACTTGGGATTCAATTTCTAGGCGAAACTATGGCAAAATTTCTATAAAAATTGAAACTAAAATTTGACTAAGTAAAATTGGTAGCAACATTAGGATAGTATGGCGCCTCTACTCAGCTTACACACGTAGGTCGGGAAGGGGTGTTACATCTTATTTATATGTATATATTATATATATCATATATATTTCAAATATACTATATGTATATATATTAATTCCATTATATGTACATCTTGTATTTTTCTCTTCCAATTATACCTATTTAATCCTTCGTATTAAATACTCCAATGTATACCAAAAAGCGTATATTACAAAAATACTCTAATGAGTATTATCACAATTAACTCATTTATCTAATTGTCCCATATAATCTCTATCAACATTCTTTACAACAACTTATCAAAATTTGTACGTTCAATATTTGTTGAGTGTTTAAAATATCTCAATATATAAATAAAATTTTATTAATTTAATATTTATTCTTATAATTTATTAATATCAATGATAATATTAATGTTACTAATAAATTTATTTAATTAAACTTTTAATAATATTTATTTAGTTTACTTACAAAATATCCACTTAATATTTAAGATATATGCTAAATTAATGTTGAACAACTCTAAGAGAATAATTTTATAATTGTCCTTCAATTATACTTAGTTAGTATATAATTTATCTATCTTAGTTTTCAAAAATATTAACTTATTATAATCATGATAATAATGAAGATATATTTATTATTATTTATTAAACATAGAATTTTACTTAATCACTTTTAGTTATAAGATTTATTTGAATTTTAAAATACATTATAAATTAATTTGAATAGTTCTTTTAACAATTAAATTTTTTGCAAAATCTTCTTCACATGGAACAATATCATTTACTTTAATTTTTCTTATTTCATCATAGTAAATTCCAATAATAATAATAATTAAATTGACATTTACTAGTGATAATAATTATAACAAATTTAATGACAAACTTAATAATAGTGCTTGATTACTGCATCAATAATAATATTAACAATTAACCACTGCTTGATATTAATTATGTTTTAACAATTACTATTATTCATTTTTAAGCAGCGGCAATAGTAGCAGTAGTAGTAATAATAATAATAATAAAATAGAAATAATAATAATAATAATAATAATAATAATAATAACTTCATTATTTTAATCATATTAATATAAATTTTAAGTAAATAATTAGTTTTATAAACTTTAAACATAATACCTCAACTATTTAATTTAAAATATTTAGTAATCAAATATTCAATATACTTGTTTAATAATTAATAATTTATTATTAACTTAATTTTTTAATAATTAAAAACCTTACATTAATAATAATTATATGGTGGAAATAATTATATCTACGTTAATCAATTACTAATTTATTTATTTATTTAAATTTCCCTTAAATACACATAATTAAGCAATTAAATAATATATATATATATCCCAAATTCACTTAATTTCATAAATTTTTAACTAATTATTTAATAATTAATCATTTATTAATATTATTTCTAATTATTTATTTATTATTTTTATTGTAAATTTTAATTAATATATATATGTATTTTTTCAAAACTCGTCCAAAAATTATAAATAATATGCCAAATTGAAACTTATAAAAAAAGCATTTCAACCATACTACAATCACCAGAAAAAGAGGTCGAAAAATGGCTGAAATCTTTATTGGAAGTCTCGGCTAATGTGAGCTTCGTTCGAAGCGTCTGCCACCATCCAGTGGCTAATGGCGGCAAATCAGGTGGCATTGGAATTGTCGGAGGATGGCACTTCTCCCTGGCCGATGCATGTCAATGGACGATGGTTGGATGACGGTAGATCGGGGCAAATTCGAATTCTCCCTCTCCCTCACTTTCTCTCTGTCCTCTCCACTCTTTCTCTCTCTTCTTCACTTTCCTTGATAATTTATTCATAAATGTTGATTTCCTTTTTTCTTTTTTTACTTTATTATATATATATAATATTACATTTTTCTTTTGTAGTAAAATATTTAATACTGACATAATATTACAACACGCGTCACTATCTCAATCTTATATTTATTTGAAGAATTCAAATAGAATTATGATATTTTACTTGATATTGATAATAATTATATTTATCAAGAAGGTTTAAATAAGATTATGATGTCTTTTTTGATATTGATAATAATTACATTTATTTGGAGAATTCAAATAGAATTGTAATATTATATTTGATATTGATAATAATTAATTATGTATGTATATAAAAAACGCAATAAAATAGCATAACTATACTATTTTTAAACTATGACACTATGTTCAATTGAGTATAGATAATATATTATATTTTATATAAATTTCCTTTTATTTTTGATATTCTTTTTTTATATTTCGTTAATTTGATCTTAGCGTTGACAGTGAGGTAAAAAATTCTGATTTCTCTTTGGGATTTGTCTTGAACGGGATAGAAATTTTTTGTCATCTTCTCCTGTGGAGGCAGGGACGAAAAATATACTCCCTGCCCTGTAGGGACTCAATATATATCTTTTATATTATATTTATATTTACATATTATAATACATTAAACATATTGTATGTTATATATTATATATTATATAAATTATATTTTAATTATTTGCATATGTAAAATAAATTTAATTTGATGAATTTTATTTTATTGTATCTTATTAATTTTATTATATATAATTATTGAATTATTATGTTATTATAGTGTATAATTATTATGAATTATTAATTTTTTATAGAGTGAGAAAATGATTATTTATTTAAAATTACTATAAGCTTTGAAATTACTATATATATATATAGTGAGAGAGTAAATTAATTGAATTTAATATTTGTTTGACAAAAAAATATAAAGTACAAGTGTTTATCATGTAGAAAATTAATAGTCAGTAACAGTTTTTTATTATGTGTCTTAGGGGTGTTCTCGGGCCGGGTTGGGCCGGGTTTACCTCCAGCCCGAAGCCCGGCCCGAACTTTATTCGGGCTGAAAAAATGAGCCCGTAGCCCGACCCTAAACCCGATCGGACCGGGCCAACTCGGGCTGACCGGGCCAGTCGGGCCGGGTCAACGGGCTGAACCATTTTTTTTACCTTTTTTTTTAGTATTTTTTGGGCCAATTTTATGAGTTTTTTTTTATGTTGTTAAATTTTTTTAATCTCTGTTTAATTTAATTTTTTCTAATATTTTTATTACAATTTAATTTTTCTAATATTGTCTTTTTTCTAAAATTGTCTTTAAAATGAGAAAAAAATATTTCCAACAATATTTTAACTTTTATATAAAATATATAAATTTCAATATTGATTGAATGAGACTCCTCATTACCCTTCCCATTCTTTTTGATACCTAATAATAATAAACCCTCCAAAAACCCAAATTTTGATATGCTTCACCCACAAAATGTAGAAAAGGTGGAATTAAAAAAAAAACATGTTCCAAATGCAATTTAAAAAAAAAACATGCAATCAACATGCAATTAAAAAAAAAACATGCAATGCAATACACAAATTTAATACTAAATTACTAAACCATACAAGTTTCAAATAAAAAAATTAGATCTCAACATAATAAAATAGATTCTCAAATTGGTTGGTTGATCTCTACATCCTCATTCTTTGTACATATTGATTCTTGAGTTAGACTTGTAGAAACTCCTGCCGCAAAAACTGTAAAAATAAAAAAAAATTAACAATAATAAATTTAAACAATAAAGCATTTTTAAAAATTATAAAAATTAATGAAATAAATAACATACCATTAGCAATTTGATTTGTTTCTTCAAACTGATCAAAATCTCGATATTCAAATTTAAATTCTGAAGGTCGCAACCAATTTTGAGCACAAATCAATGCCTCTGTCATTTTAGGAGATAAAGAACTTCTAAAATCATCAATTACACGCCCAGCAGTGTTAAATACAGACTCGGATGCCACAGTAGAGACCGGCATAGCCAATACATCACGTGCAATTAGGGAAAGGACTTTATATCTAGGGGTATTCACCTTCCACCAATCCAAAATATCAAAAGTAGGAACCTTTTTTTCAATACCTTCAGCCAAATATTTATCAAGTTCGGTTATAGAATCTGAAGTAACTTTTTCCTTATTTAAGATCATTTCATCCCATTGCATTTCTAAATCATCACTCTCCAAAGTGTTATCCTCCACTCTATTTATCAAAACATCTTCCCCATCAGTGGTACTACCAACAAAAGTAGAATAAAACTCATATAAATGAGTTAAGGAATCTTTCACTCTCTTCACCATAGTAGCACTAACTTCTTTATCATATACCGCATTATAATTAAACTCAATGTACTCTAATTTACGTCGAGGATCCAACACAACAGCTACACCAATTAAAGGATTAAATTTCTCAATATTTCCCCAATACTTGTTATATTTCTCCTGCATTTTTTTTGCCATATTAGGAGGATCAGTATTTATGTCAATGGTATTGGAGTCATTATCAATCGGTGTGTTGACACTTGGTTCATTAACATCCATTTGCAATTCTACCAAATAGATACAAAAAAAATTAATTCAATAACCAAATAACAAGTTACACAATATAATATATAAATCATTCAAAAATATTAAATCAAATAATGCATTAACAAGTTGAAACACATCTTTAACAGCAAACCCTCAAATCTTTAAATCAAAATCTTTAAATCAACATCTTTAAGGCAACAGACAAAGGCAAACACATCTTTAAGGCAACAGACAAAGGCAAACACATCTTTAAGAGCAAACCCTCAAATCTTTAAATCAAAATCTTTAAATCAAAAACTTTAAATCAACATCTTTAAGGCAACAGACAAAGGCAAACCCTCAAATCTTTAAGGCATTAACAAGTTGAAACACATCTTTAAGAGCAAACCCTCAAATCTTTAAATCAACATCTTAAAGGCAACAGACAAAGGCAAACCCTCAAATCTTTAAGGCATTAACAAGTTGAAACACATCTTTAAGGCCAGTGTAACAAGTTGAAACACATCTTTAAGGCAAACCCTCAAGTCTTTAAGAGCAAACCCTCAAATCTTTAAATCAAAATCAAGTGTCTGTAGTCTGCAAGTTGAACACATCTACTCACTAATCTTTAAATCAACATCACATTTTAATTTGGCCAGTGTAAGTTAAGAGTAAATTCTGGAACAGACAAAGGGTCAAACAGAATGTGTTATCAAACGCATTCTCTGTCTCAAAAATTTGTTCAAGAATTTACTACGAGCATTTTAAAAACAGAATGTGTTATCAAACGCCTAAAATGATAAACAACCACAATCGGATTTTCATAATATCATAAATATTTGAATTGATGTTAAAAAACCATGTACAAATATCTTAAGTATTATATACCTGATGTTTGCTGCTGCTGAGAGGAGTGGAGGAGTTGCTGCTGCGAGACTGATGTTGCTGGAAGACCTGCTGGTGCTGGGACGAGCGCTGGGCCACTGGCTGTTGCTGGGACGAGAGATGGCTGTTGCTGCTGCTAGGTGCTGCTTGCTGGGACGAGCGATGGCTGTTGCTGCTGCTAGGTGCTGCTTGCTGGGACGAGCGATGGCTGTTGCTAGGTGCTGCTTGCTGGGATGATCGCTACTGTTGTTGCTGTTGGGCGAGATTGATGTTGCTGGAAGACCTGCTGGACCTGGTGCTGGGACAAGCAGGGATGAGCTGCTGGTGAAAGAGAAGAGGGCAGAGGGAGGGCAGAGACAGAGAGGGCAGAGGGAGCTGCTGATGAAAGAGAATAGGGCAGAGGGAGCTGCTGATGAAAGAGAAGAGGGCAGAGGGAGCTGCTGATGATCGCTACTGCTGTTGCCGTTAACCGCGACTGCTGCTGGATGATCGATGGCGATTCGTGAAAGAGAAAGGGCAGAGACAGAGAGAGGCAGCGTTTTGGGCCTTCTGAGTTCTGGCTGCGCAAAGAAAAGAGGGCAGTGTAAGTGTTTAGATTTTTAGGGTTTTACTTAAATATGTATATATACTGTATATTTAAAAATATTCGGGCCGGGTCGGGCCGGCCCGAAAATTCTGGAATTTAACCCGAGGCCCGACCCGACCCGACTTCGGGATTCAAATTTCAACCCGAAGCCCGACCCTAACTGAATCTCGGGCAGGCCCAACCCGGCCCGATTTTCTCGGGTCGGGCCGGGTTTTACGGGCCGCGGATTATTTGAACACCCCTAATGTGTCTCACTCTCATATTTTCATGGGTTCTAATTTCTTAGATTAAAATAAAACATTCATGTTAAATTCAAATTAAATTTGATAAGTTGCTCTTTTTGACTATTAATGTTACGTTAAAAAAAAATTATGTATTTTTTTTATTTTTTATTGATGATGTTGGTGTGTTTAGTTTGACAAATAATTTCTATTATTTATATGAACTACTATGAAAACATCAATAGAGTTAAAATTTTCTTTATGGTTTTATAATTTGATAATTATGAATTATTTATTTAGATTTATTAATATATTTATTAATTTTATTTTTTTTATTTATAATTGTGGTTAAATAATTATTTATTTAAAAAATTATTATAACATTCAAAAAAAATAAAAATACCAATAATATCACGCATTTTTTTCTTTAGTACAATATAGCTCTTATTTCTTAGAAACAATAAATTTTTAATTGATTTTGACTTTTAAAACAGTAGTCTTGTCCTTGGTTTTTGACAAAACAAAGTAGATCATGAGGCGTTTTTTAGTTTTTGAATTGCAGAATGGGCCTACTAACTATGATTGATTTTTTACTTTTTTTTTTTAAATATGGATTTTGCCTTGAGTTTTTGGCAATATAAAATGGTTATTGAAGAGCTTTTTAATCTTTTTATTGCTGAGTGGGGCCTACTAAAATTGATAGAATTAAATTTATTGGAATAGATCCTTCTTTCCTTAGAACTCAAATTAACAACGACATCATTTAGATGATTATTTTAGGTAATTAAATTTTTTAAAAGACAAAATGTAATGCTTTGTCTCACTCGTAGGTCCCAAGCATGAACAATAACCAACCTTCTTTTTATGTAGAAAATTGAAGAAAGAAGATTAAATCAATCAAAATTCTATTTTTTCACTGTCCATTTGTAATTTATGGAATTCCAAAAAAAAAATCTATAGAAAATTATGGAAAATATTATCTTTTTAGAAGATTTATTAACTTTTTAGAAAAATATATCTTGAACTAATTAAACAAATAAAAAAAATGTTCTGATATGATCCAATCTTTTTATTTATTCACCATACTATATATTATGACAATTTATAAATTAAAAAGAATAATGCTTTATACAAATATACTCGCTGAACTTTCTAGATCATGAAATTAATTAATGAGATTTCATCTTTTCCAATCAAAGTTATGAAATTCACATAAATGTGTATTGGTATTATGTACTAAAAGACAATAAATTTTATAAAATTTTATTTCCTAATTTTATTTTACAAAATATTTATCCATAAATAAACCAGTGTAAAAAATTTTCAACTTTATATTTTTTTCTTTTTAATTAAAAATTAAAATGTGTAATAAATATTATAATAACACCAAAGTTAATTTTGAAAATTAAGCTTATATTTTTTTTTTATAAAAAATGCTTAATCACAATCAAATTCCTTTTAATATTTAATGTTATTCATTATATTTAATAACCCATTTTTATATATTAAAATAAAATTAAATATCAATTTATTATTCAGATAGTACATATTATTATGATTAGACTATATTTTAACATACATTAAAAACGGTCTATATTTTTTATGTTGGTGGTAGCACACCAAAATTGAAAAATAAAAATGAAAAAAAAAGAAAGTCAAAAATGCAATTTGCCTAACAAGGAAGAAATTGTCAAAAATGTGAGGTGAAAATGGGAGATGCCTAATTTAGCCTAATTTTCACCTAATTTAGTTTGACAATTTATTTGCATTTGAAGTCTATAAATAGGCTCATTCTCTCGATTTATAGACACACCAAGCAAACACAAAATATAGCTTAAGGAGAGCTATATGTTAAACACCAAGTAGTTTATATTAGGAATTAGAGAATCAATCTCTTGGAGTTCCTTGGAGTATAAATATTTGGGGGTTATTTTGTGGGTGTCGGTTAGAAAAATATTTTGTAATTTGTGGTTGTAACAATTTGCCGCATAGTGAATATTTTTCTTGGTTGTCGTTAGACAACAACCGTGGTTTTTCCCCATTCGGGAGTTTTCCACGTTAAATCATTGTGTTTTATTCTCTTTAATTTCACAGTCATTATTTTACTTTCTCATTTGTTCCTGCTTGAAAATGGTCCGAAGGGCGGGAAAATAGCGATTTTCCCAACAAGTGGTATCAGAGCTTAGGTGTTATAATTTTTGTCAAAAATCTTAGTATGCTCTGTGGTTGTAGCTTGGTCTGATCTTTTACATCAGAAAAGATTTTTGTTAAAAATTATTTTTATTTTTAAGCTGGTGGAGCCTTTGGAGCTGGTGGAGCTTTGGAAAAGGTGGAGCCATTTTGCTTTGGTGTGCTTGAGTATTGGTGGTGAGATAAATAATTACATGTCGAGGTAAATTCTGTCAAACGACACGAATTTAGTCTAAGGCAAGTGGATTTTAAGTGAGACCATTGTGACTCCTCCTCTTACCTGGGAATTTACCTGGTGTAATATTTATTTCTGGTCCTTTATTAAGCACAGAGTAAGCATGTCGGCAATGAGATGCGAGATTGAGAAATTTGATGGGATAATGAATTTTGCACTGTGGCAAGTGCAAGTCAAAGACGTGTTGATACAGTCTGGACTACATAAGGTTTTGCAGGGTAAACCAGTCAGCGGAAGAAATTCGGGAAAAGACGGTGGTAGTGGAGACTCAAAAAAATCCAAGATTAGTGACGAAGAATGGAAGGAGCTGGATATCAAGGCGGCAAGTCAAATTCGCATGTGTCTAGCAAAAAATGTTCTTGCTAATGTGCTTGGATTGTCCACGACAAAGGAGCTGTGGGAGAAACTGGAAGAATTGTATCAGGGGAAAAATATATCCAACAGTTTATATTTGAAGGAGTAATTTCATACGTTGAAAATGGCGGAAGGTACAAAGCTGTCCGATCACCTGAGTGTCCTCAACGGTATCATCTCTGAATTGGAAACTCTTGGAGTGAAACCGAAGATGAAGATAAAGCTCTCCGGCTCATCCTGTCACTTCCTTCAACATATGAGCACATGAAGCCTGTTCTGAAATATGGTAGTAAGGAAGTGGTGTATGCGGATGTGGTTAGTAAGCTCATTACTGAGGAGAGAAGACTGAATGAAATGGAAAATAAATCTTATGAGAATTCAACTTTATCTATCGGTATCAGGAAAAAGAATAAAGGCTCCGAAAAGAGAAAGGTTGTCTGCTGGGGGTGTGGTCAAACTGGACACGTGAGGAAGGATTGCCCGAACGGTGGAGCTGATTCGGCTAGAAGCTCTAACGTTGTTGCTGCCAATGTGATCTCCTGTGGCGAAGGAGATGATGAGTTTTCTCTGTAGTTGAGAGAAGTGTGTCCTCATGGCATGATTGCTACCCGTTGAGATGTTATGGAAGAGGACGGATTATTGGTAGCTGGTCCACAGAAATGCGTGCGACATTGGTTGACAGTTGATGCAAAGCATGTGGTGGAAAAATGATGTCGATGGCTAATGAACTCTCGGAAAAGTCAACAGGAGGGTTGCACCATAAACTATTAGCGGGATCCGACATGGCCGATGGAAAATTCTTGGAGTTGGCGAAATAATTCCAAGTGGCGATACTCTTTTATGGTGGAGTATGTTAATTCTTGACATTAAGAATTATGATTGTCGGTAACAGACAATGTTGTGTTTTTATTTTTCAAGGTGGAGATTGTTGGTGGTAGCACACCAAAATTGAAAAATAAAAATGAAAAAAAAAAGTCAAAAATGCAAGGTGCCTAACAAGGAAGAAATTGTCAAAAATGTGAGGAGAAAATGGGAGGTGCCTAATTTAGCCTAATTTTCACCTAATTTAGTTTGACAATTTATTTGCATTTGAAGCCTATAAATAGGCTCATTCTCTCCATTTATAGACACACCAAGCAAACACAAAATATAGCTTAAGGAGAGCTATAGGTTAAACACCAAGTAGTTTATATTAGGAATTAGAGAATCAATCTCTTGGAGTTCCTTGGAGTATAAATATTTGGGGGTTGTTTTGTGGGTGTCGGTTAGAAAAATATTTTGTAATTTGTTGTTATAACAATTTGCCGCATAGTGAATATTTTTCTTGGTTGTCGTTAGACAACAACCGTGATTTTTCCCCATTCGAAAATTTTCCACGTTAAATCATTGTATTTTATTCTCTTTAATTTCACAGTCATTATTTTATTTTCTCATTTGTTCCTGCTTGAAGACGGTCCGAAGGACGGAAAAATAGCGATTTTCCCAATATTTTATACGTTATTAATTTTTATAGCATATTAAGATAACCAGTGCGGTGTGAATTTCATATTAATTATGAGTATATCCATCTAATATTTACTTTTTAATCAGGAGATAAATATGGGAAGATTCTAATAAATGGCTAACTTGTATTTTAATTTTAATAGGCGTCATATTGGAATTTTCAATCTTATAATAGTTTTTTATTCATTTTTTGATAAAATCAATATAATAGTATTGTAATTTTTGCTATATTGAAAAGTTTGAGACAATAGCATATTTTGTGCAATTGTTTTTTACTCAATTATTAGTATCTTATAAATAAATGGTGAGACTTAAATTTTTTTTTTTATATAAATTACACATATGGGAGAGAGAACACTTATGAGATTCAAACTCGAGACCTCGGTGGAAGAAATACATACTCCTGACCACTAAATAATCACCTCATCATATAATATTTTACTTCAATATTGCTTAAGTTGTGCGTAAGGAAGATATTTTTATAAATTGTCCATAAAAATATTTTTTAATACTGTAGAAAAATATTTGCACTTTTAAAAAAATTAAAATAAATTTTTAAGAATATCTTATCTCTCACTACAAAAAATATTTTACTTTAATTTATATCTTTTTTAAAACTTTACTATTAAATAAATATATTTCAATAAAATAATAAAATAAATATTTTAAATTATATTTTTTATGTATAAAATTTATTAATTCTTATAAAAAATTTAAATTGATTATAAATAACAATAAATACTCACAAAAAAAATTGAAAAAGCAAAATATATAAAAATATTAATAAAATCATTAAAATTATTTTTAAACATATTTTGCATATTACAAATATAAAAATAAATTTAAAAAAATATTAATTTTGTTATGTTGATGTTGCACGTATGTTTTGTGTACCTATGAAGATGTTGTATGTATGTCATGTATTATTATGTATATTATGTGTATATTATATAAATGTCGAGTGGATGTTGTCTCTAGGTTTTGTGTATATAAAATTAAAAAATATTAGATAAAATTTATAGATATTATGTAGGTGTTTGGTGTAAGTTGTGTAGATATTATTTGTTGTGTGTATATTTTATATACGTTATGTATATGTTATATATATATATTATTTTTTTTTGTGGGTTGACTATATGAAAATAAAAATATTATTTATGAATAAAATAAAATAAATAAAAATAAAAATAAAATAAAAATAAAAGACAATGTAAAAAAAGATAAAAAAGCATGTGTTGAATATAATTGAAACGAAAAAACAATAATAGCCATAAAATTGAAAACCGCATTTCGATATTTATAGTATGTGTAATTTCCTCCATAAGAGTTTCAGAAGCAAAATAGACATGCTCATAGAGTGTGTATTATGTTTTATATTATTGCCATACATTTCATGATCAATCACTGTAAGACCGAGGTATATTCTATATATAGAATTTGAAATTTATAATTGCTTGATCATAAAAATAATTTTCTATATTAAAACTAATGATTTTAAATTACTTCATCATTATCATTAGTTTAATCAAATTTATTATTGACATGTTTAGGGGAATGAATATTGATAATTTGATAAAATTTTCTTACATTCTGAATTAATCATATAATATAGGAAAAATTTACAAAAATGATCCTGAACATTTTTTACAAGATTTCTTATTTTCAGTGGAAGGTTTTTAAGTTTAAGGGTATACATATATAAAAAAAAAAGTAGTATAAAATGAGTTAAAACAAAACAAATGGGTATTTTCTTAGTGATTTCTCTTTAAAGTAATGAGAATTTTTTAAATCATTAGTTTGAAAATCTTTGTCATTGACTGGTTGTTACATTTTTATCTAAGTTTTAAAATTATTATATACTTTTCATTAATTTAAAACTTTTAATTTTAACTTGAGTCTTAATTTAATTAAAATTGATAATATAAGGTGATCAGATAAAAAATAAAATATTTAATCAAACTTATTGTCTTATTTAGTAGCAAAACTAGGAATTAAATGAGAAGAGCAAAATTTTCTAGTACAAAAAAATTACAAACAAATTGAAGAGAAAATTACAAATGTAATACTACATTCAATTTAACCTAATAACAATTTATATTTAATTTATAATTTATAATCAATTTTTAATTTATAGTCAAGTTCAGTTTAAACTAATCACATCTCATTATTAATTTAATAAAAAAAACACAAATCAACAATTAAAATAAATTATTATACTTAATTTCTAATAAATTAAACCCTATACTATATATATATATATATATATTTAAAAAGGCCCAAATTAGTACAACAAAATTACACAAATCAACAAATCATCATCAATTTAATCACAATAAGACCATCAATAATTGAATTAAATTATTATACTTAATTTCTAAAAAATATTAATCCCGCTTTTTATATTCATAAAAATATTTCCAAATTAACTAAACCTAATCACACAAAACACAAATCAAGTTAATAAAATTTAAAAAAATGGGTTAAGGTATAAGTACCTCAAGTCGGCAGTGGCAAAGGATGACCGATGGTGATGGATGACGCTGTCGGTGGTCGCTCTCTCCACCTACTCTTGGTCTATCATCTCTCTATCTTATTAGTGACCTCAAAATGCATGAAGAACATATGGTTCTTCAGGGTATATTTTTTTAAAATTCTCATTAGCTAAAATGACATCTTTTTAGCCATAGGATATTAAAAAAAAAAAAGAGCGAGAGGTTATCTTTAACTACTCGCTTTTTGTTGCTGCTTGAGAGAATGCTTGAAAGAATGATAGTCCCGAAATGCTTGCTTGGCTTAGGCAAAGCTTAAACAAGCTAAATATAAAAGCTAATTAACAAAAAAAGTAACACAACCACAAGAGAAGAAGAGAGAGCTTGAGAGCTATTATTACTAAGAACTTATGAAAGAATTGAGTCATTACAACAAATGAATGCTTACCCTATATATACTACTCCACTTTCTTAATGGACGGTAGTTATCAAATTAATCTAATGATCTAGATTAAATTTATACACAATTCTACAGCAAATTTCAAGAATATACTTTGGATATTTGATGGCATATTTTATGGATATTCTCTAGAATATGCTATGAATGTTTTAGATTACATTTACATATACGACCCTAGATCTTTCCTAGCCAAACCTTTGACTTTGGCTAGGTCACTTGAAAGTCATGTGACACAGGGGATAGGGGCTCCTTTCTAGATATCACTCACAACTAGCTAAAAGCCATCCTATAGGGGTTTCTAACCATCGACCCAAGGGAGTGGGGTGAAATGGTTTGTGGACCACCCAGGATTCCTTAGCTTCACCCATCATCTTATCACCTACTCATTTTCTGGTTTTGTATTTATGCGCAACAATTAGGGCAACTTCGACTTATTAATCCTCATCAAATTCAAACACTCTCTGCTTTATCCGAACCCATTTGAGTTTAAGTACAACTAAAACTGAATCTAGCCCGAATTAAGGATTCATGCCAATTCGCCATGGATGGGCTTCATGGAAAATTGGCCTTGGCCAATTCGTCATGATCTTGCCTTTTTGGTATTGGACAGGCTTGGTTTGGGATTTTAAGATTAGACTAGATCTATTTTGGGTTTTTCAAATTGGATCAGATTTAATTCAGGTTTTTAAAATTGTACCAAATTAAATTCAGGCTTTTTAAATAGGATCAGACTATGTTTAAGATTCTAAAATCGGACTAGATCCTTTTAATTAGGACCATACTTGTTTAAGGCCAAAATTAGAGGTTTACAGATCAGCTGTAAAATTATCAAATTGAGTTATTGTTCATTCTTTTATAAGTTGATTTTTTCAATTGAATCATCAATCTGTCCATAGTGATAAAAATATATAATTTAGTCATTTCCCAGTAACCATGTTGCTTCTCTTCTTTTTCAAATAGAAGTTGACAGTGACAGAGTGAAACTTAGAGTTGTAGGGGTGTGAAACAAGGAGCTCGAACAAGAACATTTTTTTTATATTGAAAGAATTCATTCTTATTTAATTCAAATGTAAGCCACTATTTAAAAGAAACAATCACAAGCATCGACAATTCCTTAAATTTTTTTTATATTTTCTTTTGTTTATATATGTAAACGTATGGATTCCAGTTCGTTCAATAACAAGAAAGGACGAACCAAGGTCTTTTTTTTAGCAGAAAGGACGAACCAAGGTTAGTTGTTTTATTCTAGTGACTTCAATTTTCCTTAGTAACTAAAGACATAGGAAGTTTCAAGTCCTTTTCTACAAATTCATTTTTTCGAAGGGAGTCACTGAAATATTTTTACTTCATCTCATCTTCTAAATTATTGTGAGCAACCAAAATCACTCTCTTATCTGCAAAATAGAGTATAGGTATAGAGAAGCATAAAAAATTCAACTCTCTCATCACCAATACAAAGGTCCAAACTTTAATATGCATTTCATATCGTATCGTTTCGCATACAGATTAACAACATACCAACATGAGATATTCGTAAAACAAACAAAACTAATCATTTTTTCCATAATATCTCAGCAGCCAAAAAAGAAATGATATTTAATTCAGTATTTGATATTCAAAAAATTATAGACAATAGACAAACATACCATGCACATATTAGTTTCTCATATAATTCCATACTTTCCCCATAAAATTGTCCAAGTTTGTTTTTCTAATTTCTTTCTTTCACTTACAGTTATAGTTGCCAAGTCATCCAGTATTAAAAATTAAAAAAGGGGCCAAAATCAAGGCCGATAATACTGTTCACAAGTGTTGGTCATCATTGTTGACAAAAAGAAAGGAAAAATATAAAATATAAAACTTAAACAATCCCACATCGGGAAATGATGCAAAAGGAAGGGATAAATTTCCTATATAAGGGAGTTTATGTTTTGGTTTCAAAACACACCAAAACACAACAAGCGTTTTATATTAGAGATTAGAGTTGAGCTCTTGGAGTCTCTTGGAGTATAAATATTCGAGGTGTTTTGGATGTCGGGTAAAAAAATATTTTGTATTTGTGGTTATAACAATTTTCCACACAGTAAATATTTTTCTTGGTTGTCGTTAGGCAACGGTCGTGGTTTTTCTCCATTTGGGAGTTTTTCACGTTAAATCTTTGTGTCTTTATTCTCTTTAATTTCTCAATTGTTATTTTATTTTCTCATTTATTTCTGCTTAAAGACAGTCTGAGGGGCGAAAAAATAGCAATTTTTCCAATAAGTGGTATCAGAGCTTAGGTGCTATAATTTTTGTCAAAAATCTTAGTATGCTCTGTGGTTACAGCTTGGTCTGATCTTCCACATCAGAAAAGATTTTTGTTAAAAAAATATTTTTGTTTTTAAGCTGGTGGAGCCTTTGGAGTCGGTGAAGCTTTGGAAAAGGTGGAACCGTTTTGCTTTGGTGTGCTTGAGTATTGGTGGTGAGATAAATAATTACATGTCTAGGTAAATTCTGTCAAACGACACGAATTTAGTCTAAGGTAAGTGGATTTTAAGTGAGACCATTGTGACTCCTCCTCTTACCTGGGAATTTACCTGGTGTAATTGTTTATTTCTAGTCCTTTATTAGCACAAAGTAAGCATGTCGACGATGAGATTTGATATTGAAAAATTGGACATGTGAGAAATGATTGCCAGAACGGTGGAGCTGATTCGACTAGAAGCTCTAACGTTGTTGCTACCAATGTGATCTCCTATGGCGAAGGAGATGATGCGTTCTCTCTGTAGTTGAGAGATGTGTGTCCTCATGGCATGATTGCTACCCGTCGAGATGCCATGGAAGAGGATGAATTATTGGTAGCTGGTCCACGAAAATGCGCGCTGCATTGGTTGACAGTTGATGCAAGGTGCGTGGTGGAAAAAATTATGTCGATGGCTAATGAACTCTTGGAAAAGTCAACAGGAGGGTTGCACCATAAACTATTAGCGGGATCTCAACATGGCCGGAAGAAAATTCTTAGAGTTTGTGAAGTAATTTCAAGTGTGTATACTCTTTTGTGGTGGAGTATGATAATTTTTGTTATTAGAATTATGATTGTCGGTAACAGATAATGTTGTATTTTTCTTTATTTTGTCAAGGTGGAGATTGTTGGCCATCATTGTTGACAAAAAGAAAGGAAAAATATAAAATATAAAACTTAAACAATCCCACATCGGAAAATGATGCAAAATGAAGGGATGGAATTTCCTATATAAGGGAGTTTAGGTTTTAGTTTCAAAACACACCAAAACACAACAAGTGTTTTATATTAGAGATTAGAGTTGAACTCTTTGAGTATAAAAATTCGGGGTGTTTTGGGTGTCGGGTAGAAAAATATTTTGTATTTGTGGTTGTAATAATTTTCAACATAGTAAATATTTTTCTTGGTTGTCGTTAGGCAACGGCTGTGATTTTTCTCCATTTGAGAGTTTTCTACGTTAAATCTTTATGTTTTTATTCTCTTTAATTTCTCAATTGTTATTTTATTTTCTCATTTATTCCTGCTTAAAGACAGTCCGAGGGACAAAAAAATAGCGATTTTTCCAACAACAAGCACCATTTGATAACAGCCAAATCTAATATTTTAGACTTGAAGAAGAAAAGCAAAAGGAAAGAATGGAGAAGAAGAACTGTATTTTTTTTAAAATGTAAAACTGAATTAATAAAATTAAAATTGAAAATAAAAAATAGGTACCATAAAAATGAAAATAAAATTTAAAAAGGTAGTAAATAGTGTAATTTTTTTCTTTTTACAAGTCTATCGCATGATTTCAACAAGTGAAAATAAGAATACCAAATTGAAAAAAAAAAGACAAGGAAACAAAAGCACTTCAAAAGTCCGTAACGAGAAAAATATTGAGGGTGTTTCTCAAAACTTAAAAGTTGGTCAAAACTGCTTATAAGTTGTTTATTTAAGTGTTTCTAAAAACTTAAATAGTAGATTATAATTTGATTTTAATTATTTTTTTAAAAGTTGGGTTTTGCTACTTTTTTTTAAGCACTTATTTTTTAAGCAGTTTTGACCAAGTAAAAGACCATACTATCCCTACCTAATCTTCAATATTCCAAATTTGCCCACCTTATACACTTTAGTTCCCATCAAAGAAATTTTATTATTATTATTATTATTAAATTTTATTATTATTATTATTATTGCAAAATAAATTTTGAATTGACATTTAAAAAATTATTTTTATACAATAAATAAACTCATGGACAGTTTGGTCATTTTGACAGTTTCTACAATTAAAAACTGATTATAAGCTGATTTTACAGAAACACTTAACTGATTATAAACTGATTATCAGCTGATTATTAGCTAGTTTACAGAAACGCTTAACTGTTTATTTTTAATCTGATTATAATCTAAAAATCACTTATTCACAATAAGCTGAAAAGCTCCAATTTTAAGAAACACCCTCATTATACTTTCCTAATATTCTAAATTTAAAAAATTATAATAAGATTAATGCATAAAAAATATTTAAAAAAAGATTATTAAGTTAATATATTAAGTTTGAAATTTAAAATAATAGTAGGCGGTAATTTTGAAATAAAAAGATTTAAACCACATAAAATCACCAAATAAAAAAAAAAAAACAGACAAAAAAGCATAATTTTAAAACTACTAACAAAACCATGACAAACCATACCTTCATGTTTTGGGAATCAAAACAAACATAAAACGAAACAATATATCAAACCATCAACAGCCGTCGTCCAAACAAGGGGTTAGTGTTTCCTGATGGTTCCAGCACCGCCTGTGTCGTCTTCGGTCCTTCTCTCTCTCTCCCTTCTCCTTATCCTACGCACTCTAACCTTCCTC
Source organism: Garcia nutans (assembly GCA_947685225.1). NCBI lineage: Eukaryota > Viridiplantae > Streptophyta > Magnoliopsida > Malpighiales > Euphorbiaceae > Garcia > Garcia nutans. The sequence continues at coordinate 2,808,026 of CANTUV010000024.1, read as the reverse complement.
TCCTCTTTTCTTTCTCAAAAGCAAAATCCATTAAGCCTTAGGTTTCTTATTATTTTTTAATTATTATTCTTCATACTTAGTTCTCTCCATGCTCTTCAAAATCTTAGGGTTTTTGCTTCTTAAGATTATTCTTCCTGAGGTCTCTGCTTCATGGAGCACCGGCGACAACAACCTAAGGATTCCCTCTCCTATTCCAATCTCTTCAATCTTGTGGTACGTGCACAATTGGGTTCAGTTTTATGTTTCTAGCAATCAATTCTACTTTATTCTTCATAAATTGGACTTAATTTTTCAAAATTTTGGTTTATCTTGGTGAATTCTGGTCTAGTTTTCTTTGCTTGTTTGTTTTTCAGTGAATTGGTTTCAATTGTGGTTTTGCTTGTTTATTTTTGGTTGTTCTTGTATTGCTTTTTTTATAGTCTTTGGTGAACTTCAAAGTTCCACAACCGGATGATGATTTTGATTATTATGGGAATAGTAGTCAGGATGAGAGCAGAGGTAGCCAAGGTTGGTACTCATTATATTTTGCATTTTTTTAAAAAGTTTTTCCATTTGACATGATATGGGCACATTGGGATTTTGTACTCCCCATATGATTCATACTTCCTTCATTGTAGATTTTTGGAGCTCATTATAATGCAGAGGAGTGTACTCATTTTTGCATAAATTGTTTGTGTGCTTTGGTTGTTTTTAAGTAGGTGATGCAATGACGAATTATGGTAATGGGACTATGTCTGAGAGGGATTTGAGTGTAGTTAAGAGAAAGAAGCGGTCTAATAACAGTGATGGAGAGGAGGGAGATGGATATTACCCGACACGCATAACAGAGGAGCGATATCGAACAATGTTGGGAGAGCACATTCAAAAGTATAAGAGGAGGTTTAAGGATTCCTCATCAAGTCCTGCACCTGCTCCACCAAGAGTGGGGATTCCTGTTCCAAAGAGCAGTTTTGGTAATTCAAAGACTAGGAAGTTGAGGAATGAGCACCGAGGAGGATTGCCTGACATGGACACCACATCTGAATGGCTCAATGATTTTACCCCCCAAAAGCGTGGAGACTATGTTGAACCAGATTGTGCACCCAAGTATGTTTTGGCAATTTGGCATTAAAATATATTATTTTGAATTGATTGTTATACCCTCTGTGTGTGTGTGTGTGTGTTTAAAATTGGTTTGAATTTCATTTGAATGTATATGTTTCCAATAACTTGCAGAATATCCTATGAACCTGCATATTTGGATATTGGGGAGGGTATTACTTATAGGGTACCTCCCTCTTATGATAAGTTGGCACCATCTCTGCACTTGCCAAGCTTCTCAGACATCAGGGTGGAGGAATTTTACTTGAAGGGCACCCTGGATTTAGGTTCATTGGCAGAAATGATGGCCAATGATAAAAGATTTGGACCTAGAAGCCGAGCAGGGATGGGAGAGCCCTGGCCTCAGTATGAATCACTTCAGGCAAGATTGAAGGCATTGGCTGCTTCTAACTCAGCTCAGAAGTTCAGCTTAAAGGTTTCTGATGCTGCTTTGAATTCTTCCATCCCAGAGGGAGCAGCTGGAAATATTCAACGATCTATTTTGTCAGAGGGTGGTGTATTGCAGGATTACTATGTGAAGGTTTTGGAGAAAGGAGACACGTATGAGGTTTGTGCCCCTTTGAGAAATTAGTACTTAATTGCAATATTTCTTTTTTTATATATTTTTTAAAATTGAGTATGAATCTGGCAATTATATTTCTTTTATTCAGCTGTACTTTTCCTCAAATGCAGATCATAGAGCGGAGTCTACCCAAGAAGCCAAAGGTTAAGAAAGACCCTGCTATCATTGAGAGGGAGGAAATGGAGAAGATTGGTAAGGTATGGGTGAACATTGTAAGAAGAGACATCCCTAAGCATCACAGGATTTTCACTACTTGCCATAGAAAACAACTGATTGATGCAAAGAGGTTCTCAGAGAGTTGTCAAAGAGAGGTATGTGGTGCCTTTTGTCCTCTCCAATTTTTAATGTATTGTAAAAAATGTATAGATATATTATTTCCGTATTTCAGCTTTTACAGTATTATGTCCTCAATGTCCTACTGGTGGTTGATGTGTCATTCCAGGTAAAATTGAAGGTTAGTAGATCGCTTAAACTGATGAGAGGTGCTGTAATTCGCACTAGGAAGTTGGCTAGAGATATGGTGATATTTTGGAAGCGAGTGGATAAGGAGATGGTAATGTTTTGTTTTTCTTGCTGAAGTTTATTTACTTAAGATCCTTTGGATGGTGCCGTGTTTTAGAAATTTGCTTAAATGTAATTTAAAAATACAAAATGGAACATAAAGATAAAAGGTCCTTTTGCTTAGACAAACTCTTTTGTAGACCTTCTGATTGTGTGAGATGGAGTTTGCACATATGCGCTAAAAAAGATGTGGTCTTTCTATTTATCAGATGTCATATGAGTCACTGCACACACTTGCATGCCAAGCATAGTGGTCAAAATTTATCTGGAGTATGAACTTAGAAACTCAGGTTAAATGACTTTTATTAAATTGTTTGATGCCATTTCGGGCTCTGTTTTATTTATTATTTACATGGGGACTTTGACCACTAGGAGTTCTTAGATATTGGATCCCTTTCCTTGCAGGCAGAAGTAAGGAAAAAGGAGGAGAGAGAAGCTGCAGAAGCTTTGAAACGGGAACAGGAGCTTCGAGAAGCAAAGAGACAGCAGCAAAGGCTCAATTTTCTCATACAGCAAACTGAACTTTACAGCCACTTCATGCAAAATAAACCAAATTCACAGCCCTCTGAAGCTGTATCTGTGGAAGATGAAAAATTAGATGAACAGAAAATGCTTTTGAGCCCTTTTGGTACCGGGGCTGGTGATGAGGAAGACCCTGAGGAGGCTGAATTGAGAAAAGAGGCTCTGAAAGCTGCTCAAGATGCAGTCTCTAAGCAGAAAATGATAACAAGTGCTTTTGATGTTGAGACCTCAATGTTGCGTAAAGATGCTGAGGTTGATGCCTCAGTTGCAGGATCCAGTAACATAGATCTCCATAATCCGTGAGTTCTCCTTTTATTTGCTTTCTCTTCTGAATAAAATTAAGCTATTAAATATTTTCATTTTTTTTGCCCTTTTTTTTCATGGGTTTAACTTCTTGCACTACTTTTTGCAGCTCCACCATGCCTGCTACATCAACTGTTCAGACACCAGAGTTGTTTAAAGGTAGCCTTAAAGAATATCAATTGAAGGGTCTTCAGTGGCTGGTTAATTGTTATGAGAAGGTTGTAGCAATTTCTGCATGAATACATGATCAATTCTTAGTTGAACTCCTTTTATAAACCTCCTTGTTTGGCCTTTCAGGGATTAAATGGTATACTTGCCGATGAGATGGGGCTTGGAAAGACTATCCAGGCAATGGCATTCTTGGCTCATCTGGCTGAGGTAATTATTTTCGTTGGTGCTTTATGTCTATATGTTTTTAATTATATTTTCCTTGTGCTAACATGAATCTAGTGTCTCACTCAGGAGAAAAACATATGGGGGCCATTCCTGGTTGTCGCACCTGCTTCTGTCTTGAACAACTGGGCTGATGAAATTAGTCGCTTTTGTCCTAACTTGAAAACCCTTCCATATTGGGGCGGCATTCATGAGAGAACGATATTAAGAAAAAACTTGACTAATAAGCGCCTTTATAGAAGGTAACTTCCCTGTGTCTTTTCCATTGATTTCCTAAACAATATCAACAATAATAATACTTCTTTGGAGCCAAATTTTTGTTCTTGGACAGCCTGATAACATCATGCGACATGGTTGAGAAAAGGGGTATAGTGCTATATTTCAATTTTTTTTTCTTTTTGGGGTAAAACAAAGTCTTCAATTGGTGATTGGTAACAGATATGGGTATTTCGGGCTGGGCTGGGCTAGGTTGAGTTTGGCCTAGACTGTTGCCTGGCCCGAGAAGGGCCTGGGCTTGAGTTTCCAAAATCTGGTACGTAAAACAAAGTTTTCAATTGGTGTCTGGTGACAGATAGGGGGTATTCTTAGGGCTGGGTTGGGTTGAGTTTTGGCCTAGACCGCAACCCAGCTCAAGAAAGATTCTTGCTTTAATTTCAAGCCCAAAACCTGGCCCATGGCTCATAGAGCCTCTGTAAACTTGGGCATTCGGTTTTTCATGCCAGGTTTGAGGCCAAAAAATTTTGTTAGCTAAACAAAATGGTACCATTTTCCACAAACCTAAAATGGAGCCATTTTGATGTTATTTCATTTACAAAAAGAACTCTCAGGTCGGATTGGTGAGAAAATTTTAATTAATTCGAAACCCAACTCAAAAACAAATCATGTTTGCACATGTAAGCCGAAGCGCTATCCAGCCTGACCCATACCACACAGATGGGTTGGGTTTCTCGGTGTTTTGTGGCAGATGAACAGCCCTAGTAACAGAAATAGTTTTTACTGTTTGACTGCCTTGTGAGGAATTTTTACTGGTAGGTTCTGTACTGGGAAGGACTGTTGAAGTATCAGTACCTTTTCTTAATTTTTTGAATGTGTTAAAGCCAGTGGGTGATAAACAACTTGGGAGAGAAAATTTCTGTAGGCAAATTGGCAAATAGATCACAAGTGTATATGCATGTTAGTGCCATTTCTGAAGTAGATTATATGTTTTTGAGGTTAGCTGTTGACTAATGTCTTTCAAACTAATTCTGTGTAATTTTTTGCCCTTTGTTTTATATCTTGAGCCAAGCACTTTGATTTTACTTCTTAGTATATGTAACTTAGAATTTGTTTGTGATTCTTGATAAAGTCAGCGTTTGCTATGCTTTATTATGAATTGTCAACCACTTTCTTTCTTGCCAGGGAGGGTGCATTTCACATTCTCATTACCAGCTATCAACTGCTAGTCTCTGATGAGAAGCATTTCCGGCGTGTGAAATGGCAATACATGGTATTGGACGAAGCCCAGGCTATCAAAAGTTCTCAGAGGTTTAACTTTATCTTCAAACATGCGAGTTTATGAACCTTTTTCCTGTTGATTATCACTTCTAACTCTATATTCAGACTTGTATGGTTGTGCTTTTCACAAATATACTCTTCATTGTAATCAATAATAATTTCAATTTCATAGTTACACTACAATTGATTAGTTATAAACAGTTAGATCCACAAGGATGTTTTTAAAATTAATAATACCCACTCAAAGGAAGCTTTACAACTTAGGTTATGAGGAGGGTCCTAGCTAGATGTATGTAACATCTTTGTCAAATATATCTAAGATTCAGTCTAAGACATTGTCATTTTTGTCTCTGCTCTGAATTCTGAAATGAAAAATATGCCAGTTATTAGTAATGGTTACTCACAGCTAAGAAGCTGAAAAACTGTTGTTTTGAATGACTTTATGAAAGATGTGAATGGAATTTATGTTTTTGCCTGGTGGCACATACTGTCTGGCAACCTGTTGCCTTCTACGAACTGCTTTTTCTTTATTTTTCTATTTTTTATTGGCATGATAATGATAACTAATTTTTATTTTGTCACTTTGTTATCTTTCCCTCCTACTGTTTTGATTTGCGAAAATTGATCATTCCTGTTATGATAACAATAAATATAAAACATGATAATGATAACTGTTTTGGTTTGTGAAAATTGATCATTCCTTCAATAATGCTGATTAAAGAATAAAAGAAATAACAAAAAAGAGGATATTGGAAAGAAAAGAAAACCTTTTGTTCAGACATTTATGATTTTTTAATTATCTTAGGATTGAAATTTGCAGATATCACTTAATAGTTCACTATATAGCTATTCATCTTTTCAAAACTGCATTATGAATTATCTTGAAAAATATTTATGTATGAACATATGAATGGTGGAGTTGCATGGCATGTATAGATTTGCAAATATATTTATCTAAATCTTTCATATTCCCTTCTGAACCAATTGCGTAATTTTGCAGTATAAGATGGAAGACACTGCTCAGTTTTAATTGTCGTAACCGTCTGCTTCTGACTGGTACACCAATCCAGAATAATATGGCCGAGTTGTGGGCCCTTCTACATTTCATTATGCCTACATTATTTGACAGCCATGAACAGTTCAATGAGTGGTTTTCCAAAGGGTATGTATCATTCTTCGAGGTCCATGTTTATTCTGAAACATTCTCAACCTATTGCTAACCTTCTGCCTTGCGTTATCAGAATTGAAAATCATGCAGAGCATGGGGGTACTTTGAATGAGCACCAGCTTAATCGATTGGTGAGTAAACTTTTTTTTTTAAATTGCATTGCCAACACGAAATATATTGATAGTCATGCTTATAAGTCAGGGCTAGGGTATTAAAAAAAATACTTATTAATTAAAAAGAAGTAACACAGAAAATTTGAGGGAAAAAACTGATCGTTGTTTGCACTCTGCTTTTAGTTTCTTATATGGAGATTTTTCTCTTGGGTTAATTCAAGCCCTTTCCAACCACAAAGTTTGTTTTTTGCTTTCTGGAGTTAAATTGGGGCTATCCGCCATAACATTGCACTTATCATTACTTGGACTAAATGTATTGGACTAGATGTATTTGAAACATGATTGGAAAATAAAAAATTAAACTCTTATGTCAAATTAAATTTCAAATTTAATCTATTTGCTAATCACTGATAAGTAACCTGTCTTGTTAAGATAACCTATTTTCCATGAATCAGAGAATCAGATTCCCAAAAGGAAACAGTCATCCTTCAAATTTTAAATTATAGTTGCCATTGGTTGTATTTTTCTGTGAATCATTTTTTTCACTATATGCTTGGAGAGGGTGAATTATGAGAATAGGATCAGTGTTCCCGTTGATTTGTTGGAATAGGTGGTTGGAATGCCTGTGGTTTCTTTCCAGCTTGAGATACGTTTTTGTTCACTCTCATCATGAATGAGAACCAAGTGATATTTCATTATTTTGTATATTGAATATTGATTTGACGGAAAGAGAACTCATTTAAAAAAGCTCACCTAGTAGCCCATGAGCCAAACCTTTGATATTTCATTATCGAGGTTGTAGCCAGCATAAGGAAATGTATATAGCTGGTATTAAAAAATGAAGATGCTTGCTTGAAGTTGATCCTTTGGTTGCTTGGCACCACTAAATCTTTTTGGATATTTTGGGTTTTAAAGAAGCAGAATTGTAACCCTATTTTTTTTCAAGCATATTCAACTGGTTTGGTCGTTGGTAGATTAGACCAGAAGTTTCCACCTCTGGGTTTATGTTTTTCAATGTTGAAACCAAACAGTATATTATTAGCAAGCTGGTATGTGAGGGAGATAGCAGGGCACAATTGTAATCAAATTTATTATTTCCACCATTTTTTGATTTCTGGGACTTTCCGTTATACTCTTTGAATTTATCTATAGACATAAAATATTCTCAATGCATTTGCATTTTACTATAAAAGGAAATATTGTAATTATTATCTCATTGTATTTTCTTCTAGTGCTATGCTTGTGAAATTATACATGTCCCTTTTCCTTTGGATCTGATTCTTTCTTTTTTCCCACCGTGACAGCATGCAATATTGAAGCCTTTTATGCTGCGAAGAGTTAAAAAAGATGTGATTTCTGAGCTGACCAAGAAAACAGAGGTTACAGTACACTGCAAGTTAAGCTCTCGACAGCAAGCTTTTTATCAAGCTATTAAGAATAAGATATCACTTGCTGAGTTGTTTGACAGCAATCATGGACATCTTAATGAGAAGAAAATTATGAATCTAATGAATATAGTCATTCAATTGAGAAAGGTAGGTTGCAGTTTTATTGGGTTTTCACGCATTCTGCTCTTAGATGTGAATATTGTATAGTTATTTATAGTATAAATCTTGTGATTTATGTGTCTACCGCATCAATAATTACCACATTAATAATTATTTCCTTGCTATATATCAAATTTTATTTTTTGAAAGCTGAACAGTTATATATATATATATATATATATATATATATTCCTGAAATTGTAGGTTTGTAACCATCCAGAGTTGTTTGAAAGGAATGAAGGAAGCACGTATTTCCATTTTGGTGTCATTGCAAATTCTCTTCTTCCCCCTCCCTTTGGGGAGTTGGAGGATATATACTATTCAGGAAGTCGAAATCCTATTACATACAAGGTATTTTCTCGAGTTCTTTTTAAACTTGAAATGTTATATTTGCAGAAACAGAGTAAGTGAAGGCTTTTCGCCTTCACTAATATTGTCTACTCAATTGCATAATTGTTTATTTTCTAGGCTAAAACTTTTTTTTTTTTCCCTCCAGATACCAAAAAGAGTATACAATGAGATCAGCCCTGAAGTTCATTGTTCAGCAGTTAGACTAAATATCTATAGGGAATTGTTTCAAAAGTATTTTAATATTTTTTCCCCAAGAAATATCCATCAGTCAATATTCGAACAAGAAGCTAACTCAGATAGCTTGCTTGTTAAGAGTGAGACATTTGGTTTTACACGCCTGATGGATTTGTCTCCAGCAGAGGTTACATTTCTTGCAAATGGATCATTTATGGAGAGGCTATTGTTTTCTATTTTAAGGTGGGACCGAAAATTTTTGGATGGAATCTTGGATTTGCTCATGAAAGATATGGATGATGACCCTTACTATAGTGACCTTGAAAAGGGAAAAGTAAGAGCTGTTACTCGGATGTTATTGATGCCATCAAGATCTGAGGCAAATGTGTTAAGAAGGAGATGTGCAACAGGACCTGCCGATACTCCATTTGAGGCTTTAGTCACTTCTCATCAGGACAGGCTTCTGTCCAATGTCAAGCTTCTTCATTCAACATATACATTCCTTCCACAAGCTAGAGCTCCACCGGTATATTTGGATTTCTTAAACTGATTATCATGCTTATAATTAAAGAATGCTTAATTGATTAATTCATAACAGCTGACTGATCCACTGCATTTTTTCCTCCTTACAGATTTGTGTCCAATGCTCAGATAGAAATTTTGCTTACAAAATGATTGAAGATCTGCATCAACCCTGGATTAAGAGATTGCTAATTGGATTTGCACGCACATCTGAGTTCAATGGACCCAGAAAGCCCGATGGTCCTCACTCTTTTATTCAGGAGATTGATTCTGAACTGCCTGTTTCACAACCTGCTCTCCAGCTGACATACAAGATATTTGGGTCTTGTCCCCCTATGCAAAGCTTTGACCCATCAAAGTTACTCACAGTATGATTATATTGTTTCTCTTTTATCTTTTATGATCACATTCTATATTTTATATGTATGTAACTTGCATTTCAATTTCCTTTTATTTGCTAAATAGGATTCTGGGAAACTTCAGACGCTTGATATATTGTTAAAGCGCTTGCGAACTGAAAATCACCGGGTCCTACTGTTTGCACAAATGACAAAAATGCTGAATATTCTTGAGGTAAGTATTCCGAACTAACTAGGAAATGTCTTGACATGGTATGCAGTGGGAGTTGAAATGTGGAAAGAATTTGGTTTCTAAGCATCTCATGAAAAATATGCTATAGACAAGAAACGCAAAGGCAGATGATTTGTAATTTGATTAAGGCACAGTTGAGTGTATTCATTTTGTGCTCACAGCAATGTTTGATTCTTAACTATTTTCTTTGGAACATTTCTTTCCTGCTAACTTTTTTTCAATTTCAGGACTATATGAATTATAGGAAGTATAGATATCTTAGACTTGACGGATCTTCCACCATTATGGATCGGAGGGACATGGTTAGAGACTTCCAGCATAGGTAGTGATTTCTTTAAAATAGAATGTTAGTTTGAAGATAATTTGTAAAATAAATCTTTTTTTCTTAGCAATATTGATTTTGAAATTATGCTAGACTATTGTCTTAACTCTTTTCCCTTGGGTTGCAGGAATGATATTTTTGTTTTCTTGCTAAGCACCAGAGCTGGTGGACTGGGCATCAATTTGACTGCAGCTGATACTGTCATTTTTTATGAAAGTGATTGGAATCCAACCTTAGATTTACAGGCAATGGATAGAGCTCATCGGCTGGGTCAGACAAAGGACGTTAGTGCCCTCTTGATTATTTTCTCCATGTTTGTTTGCACACATTGGCACAGTTTTCCCATCTTATTTACATAGCATCCACCTGATCAAATGTCTACTTAACTTGCAAAATAATTTCTTATTATCAAATGAAACACTTGGAAGTATCAACTTATTGTGGTCTGAGATTGTTCAAGATTAAGTTGCCGTCTTTGGTGTAGGTCACTGTCTACCGGCTCATTTGTAAAGAAACTGTTGAGGAGAAGATTTTGCAAAGAGCAAGCCAGAAGAACACTGTCCAGCAGCTTGTCATGACCGGGGGTCATGTTCAGGGTGATCTCTTGGCGCCTGAGGATGTTGTCTCTCTACTTCTGGATGATTCGCAGTTGGAGCAGAAGCTAAGAGAAATTCCACTACAGGTTAGGTTTTAAATCTAGTTCTAACCTAACTTTCTTTTTTCATAAATTGCTATTATTTTTTTATCGTATGATTTCACCAATTCCCCTTTCCCTACCTCCAATATCCTATTGTGCTAACGCTAAAAATGAGAGAGGAATGGGTTAGCTAGAAAACAAGAAAAGAAGTCTTAAGGTTGCTCAAATAATGTCTTTTTTTTTCTTTCTATCATTTACTGTTTCAGGCCAAAGATAGACAAAAGAAAAAACCAACAAAGGCCATTCGGCTTGATGCAGAGGGAGATGCAACTTTGGAAGATTTGACAGAAAGTGAGGCTCAAGGTACTGGAAATGAGCAATCTCAGGATGCAGAGAAAGCAAAGTCCAATTACAAAAAGGTATTTATTTTATTTCTAATTTTCAGGCTATTTATTCGTCCAAAATTTTTTCTCTAATTTGTCAGCATCAAAGATGTATGATAAGACATGATTAATAAAACAAAGGGTTAATGGCCAGCCAGCATGTGCTGCGGCCAAATGTACAATGGCAGCCAATTCTTTGGAGTAGAGCCTTATTTGACTGCATGTAAATTCCATAGATTTAAATGAAAATCCCGCTAGCATCATGGTTAAATTATCACTTACAATGATATTACAGACACATGATCAATATATATGTATATTCAATTAAAATGCCTTCTTTGATAAAATCTATTGTTTAATGACTACTTTATTACCTGGGTACGATTTTAGACTTCTCCTATAATTGAAATTAATACTGTTGTAACAAAGTAAGTTTACATATTAAAAAACAAAGTAAAAAAAAGGCTATTAGCTTGGATAAGTCAATGAGCGAAATAAAGTAGCTTCAGTTATGAGGATGATCCAAATACTAGTGAATTATTTGAAACTTCACTATTTCTCTTGCAATGTTGCAGCATTGGCTCACTAGGGTTTCAGAAGCAAGAACACAGGTTTTAAGGAATGAACTGATGGATTTAGAGTTGGTGAGACTATGATGAACTACATTTTATCTTAGGGTTTTTAACATGTTTTTATTGCAATGAATGATGATCTGAGTCATGGGTTGGGACAACAGTGATTGTAATCAGCATGGTGGTGGCCACTGGTTAATGCTAATTTTGCGATTCAAATTACCTCCATGAGATGCCATGCATTGAAAGATGAAACGAGAGATTGATTTCCATGATGGGAGGGAAGCAATATAGATCTCTGTTAAAAGTGAGAGTTCAAGAAAAAGAAAAAAAAAGATAAGACACAATGGGGTATATTTATGCCATGAAGTATAAATAGGCAGAAGGGATAGTTGTTTTGGCTTTGGCAATAGCTTTCTCCTCCATAGCAGTGTATTATGAAGGAATTGGCTATGCTTTTGTATATTTGGCTCAAGTTCAATGCCATTTCTTTTCTTTTTTTTGGTTATGACCCTAAATCAAAGTTCCAATGCAAGTTATGAGCATCTAGACATCGTCTAGAAGTCGGATTTTCAATAATTCATGCCTCCTGGAAGGCCGGAATCATAGGGTGCTATTTTAGTTAGTGTTGAAGATTAGACTGGACCCTGAAAGAAGGATACATGTTTAAGACTACTAAAAATCATCAAATCAGGAACCAAGAAGATGAGTTATATAACTGATTCTGACTCTGAGAAATACAAGCAGAAGTTACCAAGTTGCTTTTTTTTCACTCTTGTGTTGTTTTAATTTTTGTGCAGTAGTGGGTTCTTAGGTCTTAAATCTATTGAGGCATTTCTTGATTTGGATCCCCAAAGGTTAAGTTCTGTGCAACATTGCACATTCATCAGATTCATTGTTATTTATGGTAACATCTTTATGTGCAGAGGAAAAACGTGGCTGAGAAGCAGGCTCCACCAAAACCAAGAAATTCTCAAAGGGTGAATGAACCAAACTCCACCTTGTTGGACCATGAAGTGGATGATCCTCAGCTAAGTACTGACCCACAATCACAGAGACCAAAGAGGCCGAAGAGGCCAAAGAAGAGTGTAAATGAGAATCTGGAACCGGTGTTTACTATCACACAAACAGCTGATCCAGCACAGATTCAATATACACCTTTAAGTGAGTTTGGATCTACGAACACAAACACTTGACAACAAATATGGAGTAAAGAAGCTTAAATCCATTTATGGAACTGCAAACTTGGTTCAATGGTTGTAGTACTAGGTCAACTTATCTTGGAAGAGTGACCTGTTTTTGTAGCATGTACATAAATTTTTTTTTGGTGGGGTTTCTGGGTTTAACTGTTAGAAGATTAGGATATGTATTGACAGGATCACTCCGTTTCTGTTTATGCTAGCACATATTACAGGTCCTTGTAAGCCTCTGTGCCCGCAATCGGAAAATGTGGGTTGTAGAAATTTGCATAGAAGAATCGATATTGAGCTATGTTTTCATGGCCTTACGTATTCAGTGAATGTTCTGACAGCTTCCAACCTGTTTAGTTAAAAAATAGCCTGTATTTTGAAGTTGGTAAATAACAAATTTAGTTATAAGTCTCATGAGGTCGATAAGTTTCATTCATAGTTGAATTTTCGACTGAATGCACATTATGATCTTTTATCTTCTAAACGTCAATTAAATATCATTAAACTGACTAATGGTTGAAACTTGAAAGGTTGATTCTTATCAAAACTATTTAAAGAAAATGAACGTGGCATGTTAACATTTTTAAATATTTTACAATCATTTCAGCCCTCTGTTGTCTCCTTTTCTCTTCCAGTATGTTTGGATGGTAGGGCTATTAACGGCCTGGGTTGGGCTGGATTTAGCTTCTGTCTAAAGCTAGGCCTGAATAGTATACGGGCTTTATTTTGTGGCCTAAAGCCCAATCCGTGCTCAAGTAGCCCATGACACAGGCCATTGGGGCCAGCGGGCAGGCTACTCGAGCAATGGGCGGCCCATTTTATTTTTTGTATTTTTTCTTTTTTTTTTTTAAAAATTTCGGCATTTATTTGCAGTGCATTTGTTACATATATACTGCATATATATGCATTATGCACTGCATATATGCACTACATGCTGCATATATATATATATATATATTATTTAGTATACATACTGAATATGCAGTATGTCTATTTATTTTATTATATGATATATAAATTATATTATATGTTATAAAAAATATTTTTATATGTATTATTTTATATATTTATATATATTAAATATTTATATATTAAATAAAATATATTTTAGACTAGCCGGGCTAGCCAGAAGAAATTTTCTTCATGCCTGAAGCCCGGCGCAAAATTTATAAAATTTTGAAAATGAGCCCAAGACCCAACCCTAACATATTTTAACTCGGCCCAATTCGGTCGGGCTGAGCCGGGTTGATCGGGCCGCAGGTATTATGAACACCCCTATTGGCTGGGGAAGAGAAAGAGGAAGGTAAGGAGATATGAAAATAAAGAGAAGGGAAGTTAAAACACTCGGCCTTGTTTTAAGAAGAGTGTAAATATATATTCATTAAAAGAAAGGTAAAAAAATATTGAAATTACAAAAATAGTAATCATGACATAAAATAAAAGTTAAATTTAAGGTTATATAAAAAAATTTTACTATTTGATGGGTAAGGAATGGCAAAATTTACATTTCATTTTCCTTCATTTAATTTATATATTTCTTTCCAATCTCAAACAAGAAGAAAAATCTATTCTTTCGCTTTTATATCCTCAGTTTTCTTTCTTTATTCCCAATCCAAATAGAGTGTTAAAGGTAGTTGCGGTTCAAACTACATCGAGGTTCTAGCTTAGTGGATTTGAGTAAATTCAGCAGCTTGGGTCAGAGTTCAAAAATATTCTTTTAAGTCATAACTGAAACCAGCCATAAGATTCTAGTCTCGGTTCATTCTTCAATCAAACTAGACAAACAATTTCAGTCAAATTGAGAAGCATAAGAAGATGCGCTAGATAGGATTATTCACCCAACTTGGAAAGCCGATAACCCGGCCCGGCTTGGGCAGGTTGGATTGGGTTATAAGAGATTCAGATTAGGGTTTGGGTTTTAGTGTTGAACTTGAGTACATATCGGGTTGGGCTTCGGGGCCGAGCAAAATCTTGTCGGGCCAATCTGGTCCGGCCTAAATTATTATATATATTAATACTATTTATAATATATATAATAAATATTTATTATATAATATAAAATAAATAATATTATCTATATTTTATATAAAATACATATATTATATACATATATATATTGCTTTTGTATGTATATAATGTATACATGCAGAAGTAACAATATATCTGTGTATATATGTATACCTACAAGCTTTTGTATGTATATATGTATATCCATATATACATACTGCCATATGTATGTGTTTATACATATATTTTCGGGCCTTTTGTATATGTACTGTAAAGAAAACGGAAGGAGAAGAAAAAAATTGCAAGGAAAAAAGAAATAAAAACCCATTGGCCGGACCAACCCAAAGTAACTTGGCCCATTCGGGTCTAGAGTCGGACTGCTGGCTAAACACTGAGGCCCAAATTGTATTCGGGTTGGGCTACCAACCTAAACCAAGTACACCCCAAGCGCTAGACACGTCTCAAGCAAGCCCAAACTCACCTATTATGGTTGTACACGGGCCGGGTTTTGCCTTGGTCCAGAGCCCGGCCCTAAAGGACCTTGGGCCTCAATTTTATGCCCGAGGCCCAACCCATGGCTTGAGTGGCCAGGCATGTTCGAGCCACTCAGGCAGGCGGGTCAAGTCTCTCAGGCCTAATTTTTTTTTATTTATAATGTTTAATTTTTTTAATTTGCAAAATATATTAAACTAAATATTTTAATGTAATTGTTTATTTTTTTCATTATTCTAAATGTATTAAACTAAATAAACCATTAACATCCATAATCACATATCCAATAGTAACTAAATAACTAATAAAAATTAAAATTCGTACAATTCAATCAAAATTAAATAATAAAATACTCAATAACATATTAATGTGCTTAAAAATTAAAATTCATAAAATTCGATAAAAATTAAATAAGAAATACTCAATAACTAAAAGAAAATAAATGTCATGAAATCCTAAATTAACAAAACCCTAAATTTAAATGTAAAAGTCCTAGCCTGAATTAGGTCACTATCACTCTGAGTCTTCAACACTGATAAATTACTTCTTAAGAACCGATTACAAGCCTACAAAACAAATTCATGAACAAAAAATTGAATAAGTGTTAATGAAAAAAAAAAGCTTTAAAAAAGTAATTTCACTCACTTGCCAACTGTGAAGTCATTGGCGTCACCGCGTCGGAGCCGATCGAGCAAGGAAGGTTGTTGCCTGCTGGCTGATGGTAGCTGCGCTGCTGGTTGCTGGCTGGCTCGGATGCGATTGACAACGGACAGAGACAGAGGCAGTAATGTCGAGAGAGAAGAGAGGCAGAGGCGTCAGGCGTGAGTGAGGCCATAAGGGTGAGGGTTTTTTTTTTTTTTAATGTTTTATCCTTAACCAAAACGGCACCATTTTAGTTAAGGATAAAAAAAAATAACTTGTCGAGTTGGGTTAAACAAAAAAATTGTTCATGAGCCTGAACTCGACCCGATAAAAATTGGATTTAATATTTCCAATTCGAGGCCCGTTATTTTTTATTTTTTCCCGGCCCAACCGTCCAAATCAGGTCAGATTTTTTGGGTTTACGGGTTCATTGAACAACCCTATCACCTTTGCACATGGCTTGTACACATCAAACTTATTTTTTACATCTTATTTATTTATTCAATTTTACTCTGTTAACAACTTTTAAAAATTCAAATTTAAGTTATTTTGTGAAAAAAATTACAAATTTTATAAATATTCTATTCCGCTTCATTCTTATCACACCAAAATTTTAATCATTTCTCTCAATTTTCAAAATTTATCAACTCTCAAGTTCTTTCTTAATCTCATTTTCATTAAGCTTTTCATTTTCTATTTCATCATCAACCACAAACATTCAATTTAAATTCTCATTTTTTGTTATCTATTTTTTATCAAGTTCTATTTATAATAATCTCATTATTACGTTTATTTTCATTTATATTTAAATGACAAGTATGAGGTGTTCTTTCAACAATGAAAGCGAAGAAGATCAATAAATCTTACAACAAAATTAAGTTTAAACACTTAAAAAATAAGTGAGCGCATTTATATTATGGATGAAAAAGAAAAAGTAGTTTTTGACCAAAAAGCAATGGACCTAAGCCAAGATAATAAATCACGAAATTGAAATCTAATGTGTGTGTGTGTGTGTGTATTTCAATAAACATCAAAATGAGGATGACGCAATGAGAGCCCATTGCAACTGTTGCATTCCTAATTAAAATGGCAAGGAGGTAGTCATGAAACGTATTTAAGGGGTAAATTTTCTGATGTTAGATGCACATGGCTTGTTATAAACTTGTGAAGTGATTTCTATGATCCTATATTAAAATTGCATCATTTTTTTTTGTGGTTTTGTCCTCAAATTTATAAGAGTTGAAGTTTTGTAGAGGAAATGACAAGTCTTCTAAACGATTCAAGTTGGATGTTCCAACTTGTTGGAATTTCACTTATAATTCACTTAGTATTTTTTCCATATCATGAATTATTAATTGTATAGATTTGATAAAATGAATTATTTTGCTATTATTTTTATATTCTATCTAATGGAATTCCTGTGGTTCTAAAAATTTTAATTAATCATTTTTTTAGGGAACAAGAGAATGATGAAAATTGAAAGAAATCATTCCTACAATGAAGAAAGAATGACTTGATTGTTTTAAAACTTTTCCCCGTATATTAAAATTATTTTTAATATATCTTCATTCATGGAACCGGCTAATTAGAAAATAGAATTTAAAAATAAAAAAAAATTAAAATTATTTTTTAATATTATAATTTAAATTTTGCTTTGTGAATAGCCGAGTCCATAAGTGAGGACATTGACCCGATTCATGATAGAATTTTCCATTAATATTTTAGATCTTTGAAGGCGAACAATTATTATGTGTTCCTTGGCATGCAAGATGTTATTTTTTTATGCATTAATTATTGATAATGTAAAGAATAATATTTCACATTCATATAAAGAAGATAAGATTATATTTTTTTTATGATCTTCACATCCAGGGCGAAGCCAATGGGGGCAAATATATATATATATATATATATATATATACCCGGCAAGAGATGATGCTTTGGTGGCTCCAATATTCTCCAAACTCAACTTTAGGTAAGGTTTCTAAGCTTCTCCCTATAATCATTTTTTATTTCATCTGGTTGGCCTATACTCGATCGACATGGGGTGAGGAGCAATTTTACTTTCCAAGCTTTCATAAAGGCATTCAGGATTTTCTTTTTTCATGGGGGGTGGCTCATTCTGGAGATAAATTTGCTAAACCTATCCCTCTCCTCAAAGATCTTTTTCCCTCTGATTTTGGCACCAAGAGTTCTGGTAAACCGAAACTTATTAGATGGCTTAAACCTCCATCCGGCTTCTTGAAAATGAACGTTGATGCTTCATTTACCAAACTTGGTTCAGCTGGAGGGGCAATAATCCGAGACTGTCATGGTTCCTTTATAGCTGCCGCTAGCTTTGTCTTTCATGCAGATTCTACGGAATTGGCAGAGTTACACGCCATTTTACATGGCCTCCAATGGAGTGCTTCCCATGGCTATTCCTCTATTATCCTGGAATCTGATTCTATGGTGGCCGTCCACAAGATTCTTTCCCCGACTGCTGCTCATTCATCTTCAATCTTAGCCAAGATCCGTATGCTCATGGCTGCTACTTCGGTCTCCATTGTCCATGTTCACAGAGAAGCGAACAAAGCAGCGGATTACATAGCTTCCTTATGTCGCCTACACTCTTCTCCTGCATTGTTTATTGATTTTAAATCCCTTCCTCATATGCTCAGATGTATTTTCCTCTCGGACAGTATGAACACTCCCTATGTTAGATTCTAATTTCTACTCTATAATATAAATTTTAATTTTAAATATATATATATATATATACATTGGTGGACGTAGAAATCTATTGAAGGAGAGGCTCAATTTTCATAAAAAATTACAATAGTCGATTTGTGACTGGTAGGAACTTTCTCGCTGGTGCTGCTTATCATCCTATCGCTTGTCGCCACACCCGCACTTGTAGTGTCAGAATCAGAAATTCACTGAGGAGTCTAAATTTTTAAGAAAAAAATAGATAACTTTACTATAAATTTAAAATTTTAATATTACAATAGTTCAATAATTAATATGTATAATTATATTAACTACATTTAAAAAATGATAATTATGGTAATTATCTTTTACAATTTTACATATTTTAAATACGTTGCATAATAGTTTTATTTTTAATTTTTTAAAAAAATATTTTTTTTCATATAATACACGAGCAGTCGATTATCTATGTATATATGAATTTTGGTAAAAATTTTATGAATTAAAATTAAATTCATTTAAATTCACATATATATACATATAAATAAATTATATATACATAATTCATTTAAATTATGTATATAATTCATTTAAATTATATATATAATTCATTTAAATTTAAATATATAAATGAATATATATAGATTCATAAATATAAAATTTATAAATATATAAATAAATGTGTGTGTATATTTTTATATATAAAAAAATGTGTGTATATATATACACATCTATACACACACACACACACACACACACATATATATATATATGTATGTATATAGATGAAGGGGGTTCAGAGCCCCCCTTGGACCCCTCGTGCGTTCGCCCTTGTGTGTGTGTGTGTGTGTGTGTGTGTGTGTGTGTATATATACCAGCAAAACGTAAAGATCGTTGACATGGGATAAAATAATTTTAAAAAGATTAATAAAACAATAAACAGTTAGGTATAAATAATATAGATATAAAAAGATTAATTAAAATAATAAACAAGCAAAATGTAAAAGACTATATTTAAAAACATATAAAAGCATATATTAAAAATATATACAGAAAATAATTCAGGTCTTATAAAGATCTCCAGATTTCCACGCACTGACCCATAAGAATATATTTTGATTAATTAAAATCAAAGTATATTTCTTACTTCAGTTTTTAACGCTCTGATATCAATATTACCCAAAATATTTTCTTTAAGTAATTTGTATCTTAAGTCTAAAATATTTTAATTATGTTTTATCAATACACACTCTTAAGTCTATTTCTTTTAGTATACTTAATTATATTATAATAGGTATAAATATACGGATCCCGTATAATTATACAGCGTTGAGTAAAGAAAGAAGAAGACAGAAAAGGATAGAATATGGAGGTCCTTTTCAGCCGTTAGTAGTGCATATAATTTCTGATGTTTTAATTCCAGATCAAGCTCAACTTGCACGTTTATTGCTTGCAAGAACTAAAACAGAGCATACTTATAAATGAAAATGAGAGATGAAATATAAAATTTTAATTTATTTAAATGAAATAATAATACAGAATAAAACTTTAAAAATGAAATACAAGTTATAAATATAACTACCTTATACAAGAGAATCAATAGGTGAGGAGGTTACAGAACTGGAAAAAGTTATAGGTGAAGGAGGAAAGGGAAAAAGGAAAGCTAAAACTAAGCTTGAGATGTCTCAGTGTCTTCTGGATGATGGAGAAGTATTTCAGATCTGCCTATAGCTTCAGAATGAGCTCTTATATATAGACAGAAGCTTTAATTCTTCACTGTTCTTGATCACATGTCTAGCACTGTAGAGGAATAGTAACCTGTCGTTACTATTTACTTTTACTATACATTCACACGGTTGAAACTGTGGATAAATAGTACCTTGTCTGAGGTACTATTTTGCTTTACTGTTGAGAACTGTGGATGAACAGTTCTTCTGACTTTACTGTTGGTTTTCCTCTGGTGAATACTATTCATCAACAGTATCTTGTCAGTGGGCACCACCTTTATTGACTTTAACAAACTGAGTGGAGAAATTATGTTTCTCCTGCCTTTAATCAGATGAATTTGAATCAGATTCAACTTCTGATTCGATTTTCTTTTTTACTTTTCTTTTCTTTCTTTTCTTGTTCTTTATTTATTTTTTCTTTTTCTTTACCTTTTCTTTTTTCTCTTCTTTTTCTTTTTTCTTTATTTTTTCTTTACTTTTTACTCTAATAGGGGAAAATTTACCATAACAGTCATCGTCATTACTGGGACAGTAATCCGAGTCAGAGGTCTCGGTGGAGGATGACGTCATGGATGATGAAGAAGTATCCGAAGAAGAGGAAGGAGATTTTCTTCTTCTGGATGGAGCTTTAGATTTTTTAGAATAAGCTTTAGTGAAAGATCCAGCAGAGCAGGTTCTGCTGGGCTTAACGGGCTCAGAGGTTGAAGGAAGATATTCAACCATCTGTTTCATTAAAGCTTTATATTCTTCTGCAGTTTTAGCAGCTGCAAGAAGGGCTATATTTTGGGCTCTTTGAGCTCCAAAAGAGGCTGATAGCTTTGGATCAATGCCACCATGATTCCTCATTAAGAGCCATTTTTTAACAGTTTCCTCTGTGGTGGAATTGCGAAAGGCAGTCCATCATTTGACTTTAGACTTTCTCAATACAACAGGGATCATAGTACCTAACTAAAAGGAGGTGTTAAGGTACCATTGGTATACCCATGGTATATTAAAAGTCAAACAGAAAAGAAGAAGAGGAGGAAATCTCTTCTCATAAGGTGTTGGATTTAAATGGGCTTTATAATACTAGAAAGCTAATAGGACTTCTTGTGGAAGACATCTTTCGTCATTACCACAATAGTGCCACCAATCAACAAACCAGCATGGAAGATTGGTTAATTTTATATTGGACTCACAATAGATAAGCCAGGAGTGAGTTTTTCCAGGGTTTTGGAAAAATAAGGCTTTAGTCCAGGCATCAATGTAATCTCAATAATTATATGAAGAACAATGGTCTTTAGAATGAAGGGTTTTAAATTGCACATGAGTATGCAAAGGTCTTCCCAATCAGAAGGATGGAGGATTCCCTTAATTTTAAAAGAGGAATAGGTAATAAGAGCCTTATCCTGGTGATTATAGTTGTGCTTTAAAAATAGTGAACCAGAATCCACAAGAATATTAAGATAATACTATTGGGTTTTAGAAAAATTCGTTGGTTTGAAAAACCATTCTTTAGGGTAAACAGAACTAATAATAGTCTATGGGTTCTGCTGAGCAGACCCATTTTCAATAATTAATTCTGTAAAATAAAAATTTTTATGAAACCATACAGATCTTTGTTTTAATGGAAAATTTGATGAAACAATTTGAGTTGAAGATTTTGAAACATCCAACTCGGTTTTAGAAACATTTTGAGATAGGATTTTTTGAGAAGAAGATTCTCCTATCTCAATTTGATTTTTTAAATAAAGGATCAGAGAGTCTTTACTTGGAACCCCTGGAGGAGGTTCGTGTCCCATTTTTAATAAAGCTTTAATCACCTCAGGCGATTAGGCCAGCTGGGAGACCCAAAGCTCTATATTTGCTTTATCTTCTTCTTGGACAGCATCAGCCCAAGACTTTATGGGTTTAGGGTTAAGAATACTATCTGAATGATCAGATAGGGCTTTAGGAGAATCACTCTTTAGGGTTTCTTTAGCTTTATTGGTCATTTTCTTCTTTTTCCCCATGATTCCTGAGAAGGAATTCACGAGTAAGAAAATCAGGTAAGTTATTGTTTTCTCCTTTAATAAACTCAATATCAAAATCAAATATGCTTAAAATAGCTTGCCATCTAGCAAAAATTTATTTTGAGGCAAGGTTTTTAACATCTTTTTGCAAAACATCTTTTGCACTTTTACAATCAATTCTTAATAAAAAAAATTTTATTCAATAAATCAGATTCAAATTTTGAAATGCATAAAATAATACTCAAAATTTCCTTCTTTATAGTAGAATAATTTAATTTGGTTGGACTCCAATGTCCTGAATAAAATTGGACTATGGCTTCTCTACCTTCTTTAACCTGCTTTAAAATCCCACCAAAACCTATATCTGATGCATCAGTTTCTACTATCTTAGAAGCTAATGGATCAGCTATATGTAGGCAAAGAATAGTTTTAACTAGGTCTTTAACTTGTCTAACTATACCAAAATGGACTTCAGTCCATAGTCCTGAGTTTTTCTTTAATCTATCATGCAAAGGTTTAATAGTTCTATTTAGGTTAGGAAAGAATTCTATAACTTAATTCAGACATCCTAAAAATATTTGAAGTTGGGCTTTATTTATTATCTGGTCAGGAAACTTATTTTCAAAGGCTAAGTTTCTTTTTATAGGTTCTATAATTCCCTGTTCTATATTATGTCCTAAGAACCTAATCTTAGTCTGAAACAGAGACATTTTTGTTTTACTTAATACTAAACCATTATGTTTAATTACCATAAAAAATATTTTTAAGTGTTTAAAATGTTCATCTATAGTTGTAGAATATATTAATACATCATCAATGTATACAATATAAAATTTAGTATATGGGTTAAATATATCATTCATTACTCTCTGAAACTCAGAGGGTGCATTTTTTAATCCAAAAGGCATAATATTTCATTCATACTGTCCAAATGGAACAATGAATACAGTTTTATACCTATCTTTAGGGTTAATCTGGATTTGTCAAAATCCTGATTTCATATCAAATTTACTAAAAATATTAGCTTTATATAATCTTCATAATAAATCTTTTTTATTTGAAATAAGATACCTAATCCATTTTAAAGCTTTATTTAAATGTTTATAATTTATTACTAATCTAGGTGCTCCTCTTTCTATTTCAGAGGCCTTGTTTACATAAAATGCATCACAAGACCAAGGTTTCTAGATTTAGTTATTAATCCTTTATTTTCTAAATCATTTATTTTTTTCTTACAAAATTTAATTAAATCAGGCGCCATCTGAATGGGCCGAGCCTTAGTTGTAATAGACTTTTCATCAAAGCCTATTTCATATGGTAAGTCAACCATATGTTGCTTTCTATTCCAAAATGCATTTGGAATATCAACACATAAATCTTTTTCTATTTGCAATTTTAATTTATTAATTTTATCTTGCATAAATTTATTATTTAACTGTTCATTTATTTTTTGTAAATGGTATCTATTTTTTAAATTATAAAGTTGTTCAGACTTTTCTTTTATAAGTGCATTTATTTATTATTCATTTATTGAATGTGCCTTTAAAAGATTTAAATTTCTCTTTTTTGGTTTTTCCAAAAATGAAAAAATTACCTTTTGATTTTTTACTTTAAAACTTATACTATCATCATTTACATAATAAGGTGTAATTAGATTCATAAATGGTGTTCCTAAGATTACCATATGATGAATGTTGATTAAAATAAATATATTTTTTTATTTCTAAGTTCTTATCTATTATTGATGCTTCTGCTTTACCAAGTATATTCAATTTAGATTTATTTGCTGCAGATAAACTTTTCTTAGTTTCTTGCCAAAATTTTTTTGATACTAAACTATGTTTAATGCAGTTTAAATCAGCTCCTGTATCAAATAATGCTATAGTTTCTATGTTATAATTATCTGAAAATTTTAATTTTATTTTTATTAAATATTTCCTAGATGTTATTTCATGCAACATAAAAATTAAATTATCAGGAATTTTATATTTACTAATTAAACTAATTTCATTATTATCATTATTTTCTTCTTTACTAATTATCTATTCAACATCTTCTTTTTCTTCATCAGAAGAAGTCGAATTTAACAATGATTTTATTATCTTTGAATCACTTTCTTGTTTATTCTTTAATTCTTTTAATTCTAATTTAATTTCTTTAATTTCTTTTTGTAAATCATTTATGGTTGGTTTGTTTTTACTGTTTTATTTTTATTTAGTATTGTGATTAAATCATAAGTTTGTTTACTAGCACTAGGTAATATAGAATGTTTAGGTTTATCATTTTCTAATATTTTATTTAACATTTTTTCTTGAATTTTAGGATCACTTATATATTTCATTGCTTCTAAAATAGATTCCTATTCTTTAGTTAATACATTTAATGATTTACTACTATATCCAGAGCTAGTTTGTCCCTATATCATCTATTTGATTTATCTCTTCAGAATCTGAATGTTCTTCAGAATCTGAATATTCTAAATATAATTCATGAATTTTATTTATTACAGATTCTTCTAAATTTAATTCTTATAATTTTTTTTATCAAATTTACAAAATCTTGATATGTGATTTTTTCTTCCACATTTATAACATGTTAAATCTTTATATGATGTAAAATTTTTATCTTTTTGCTTATATGTCTTTTTACTAGGTTTTCTATATTTATAAGGTTTATAAGGTTTTTGTTTCTTATAATAATCATCTTTATCAAAATTTTTCTTATAATTCTTTTTATGATATTTTTTATAAGGTTTTTTATACTTTGTAGTAGAACACTGTCCATTACAATCTTTATATTTTTGTATTATACTATAATCAAATTGTTTACAGAAAGAACCTAGTTCTTGTTTAGTTTTTCTCATTTCGTATTTTAATGAATTTTGAAGCTTTATGTATTGACAAAGTTTTAATCCTTCTTTTTGAACTATACTAAACAATTGTCCATAGGTCAATAGGTCATAAGGAATAGGATTTCCATATTCCTATTTTATATGGTTTCTAACTCTCTCTCCTAGGAAAAAGGGTAGCCCTGCTAAGAATTTCTCCTTCCAGAAAGCCTGATTGGAATCTTCTCTAAGCATTATCCTAGTTAGGAAAGTTGTTTTATAAAACTGAAAGTCACTAAGTTTCTTACACCTAAGATTATTTAGTAGTTCAACATTTTTATCCTTTAAGTGAGTAGGATCACCTATAAAATGAAGTGATATAGTCAAGATTAGTGTTGCCACTGCATCTTGAATAGTATCACCATATTCATTTAATATAGGTATACCATTTTCATAAGTTTTTATAGCATTTAGAATTTCTAAATGTTGTTCATCAGTGAGATGATTATCCCACCAACCTTTAAGTTGACCAGTAAAGCCAGCTATTAGGAGTTCAACTATAGTTTTATCTGAGGTATCTGTTTGGGTTCTATAAGCATTGGCAGCCATTGTCATCTGCTGTAGAAAACTTAAAATATTATATTATGATAGGCTATCAATGTTCCATTCATATACTGAAGAGGCATTATATTTATACCGTGTCAATGTATTAGGTCTGTC
The DNA here is from genome assembly GCA_947685225.1 of Garcia nutans. Classification (NCBI taxonomy): domain Eukaryota; kingdom Viridiplantae; phylum Streptophyta; class Magnoliopsida; order Malpighiales; family Euphorbiaceae; genus Garcia; species Garcia nutans. The sequence goes on along the minus strand of CANTUV010000024.1, from coordinate 2,782,426 downwards.
TGTTATACCTAAGTCTAGGGTAGACATTCTAGGTACTATAGACTGATTATATGTTATACGATTTATTTGTGGTTCTAAGGCTTTACTAAAGGTTTTAATATCTTCAGATTCAGGCTGAGAATCCTCAGCTGATTCTGATTCTTGTTCTTGGGTGACTATACTTATAGTTTTAGATACTTTAGATTGAGGTGTTTCTTGAACTACCTGTTTTGACCCAGAAGAAGAGTCAATTTTATTTAATTGTTCTTTAATTGCCTTAACAAAGTCAGAATCCTTAGATTTGACTTCCTTTTGTCCTGTTTTAGAAACTTTGAAAGGTTTAAAAACATGGGACTTAAGTTTTATATCTTTTACATCTGTTTCAATTTTTACTATTTTACTTTCTTTGATAGTATCCTCTATTCTGTTTAACTGTTGTCCTATACTTAGTAGGTGTGCATTACTAAAATTATTTTGTTCTAGTATTTTCCTATTAGGATCATCTTCAGATATTGTTTTAAATGGTGCTATATTTATTTTTCTATCTCCATGTAGGAATATACTTGATGTTTTAGGTGGATGTTCACTCTGTATAATTTTATCATTTACTTTCCATTTTGTATCTTTATTCCTAATGGTTACTGGATTTATTAATTTTTCTGCTTTAAGTTTTTCTTTATAAATTCTTTTAAACCAATCAAAGAATTTCATATTAACTTCATAATATTTTATAAAGTCAACATATTTTTCTTTAACTGATTCTAAATCTTTTACCTTTTTTATTACGTTTTCTAATTTATCTTTATTTTTAATTGCTGTTAATTCTTTATTTAACCTATCATAATTAAAAATAAATTCTTTATTAATCACATTTAATTCTCTATCTATGTTTGCTACATTTTCTGTCATAAAAGATGCTGTAGGTGACATAGGTGGAGAAGGAGACTGTTCTATATTCTGTGGTTGATTATAATTATGGTTTGGTTCTAAAGGGTTCATGGTTCCTGTTGGATTATAATATAAGTGTGGTACTGTTGTACTATAGTCTACACCTTTTAACTTATTACTTGATTCAGGTATATCTGATGTAGAATACCTAGGCTTTACTACTGTTTGCAATACAAGTTTAGGTTCATTTTCTTTATATGAAGCATATATTACAGAAGGTAACTGTGAGGCTCTACCTATATCTAATGTTGATACAGAGGAGGAAGAGTCTGAATATCTACTGCTTATACTATATCTACTGAATCTTAATTTAACTTTACCGTCTTCATACTGTTCAATTTTACTAAGTTCTATATTGGGTTTTACTATAGTCTTTGGTTCAGGAAGAGGAACAACGTCCTCTAAGACCCATTCATCAGGGAGACTAATATCTTTCCACTGAATAGTCCTGGGGATTACTGTATTAGCTTTACTTAAATCTGTTTGTAAAAATTTAGTTTCTCCTAATTTAGGTTGCATTATATACTTCGTAGGAAAGGCAGATACCATTGCTTTATATTTTATTTTATACATTAATGCTACAGGAATAGATCCTTCAAGCATTTTATAATTATATGTTTTAATTTCTAATATTACACTTTTTAATATATTTGGATCATTTAATGAAATTGTTATATCTGGAAAATAGTCAAATGAGATAGGTACACTACTCAGACCGGTTTATATAGTTCCTAATAGTGAGTCATTAAAATTTACAAACCTAGCGTCTTTGACAACTGCCAAGATACTAGTATTTAATCATTCTCTAGTTAAAGGTTTTATACCTATTTGTACTAATCCTATATGTATATACTTGTATTTTTTATTTCTATGATGCTTTATTGATTCTGCAGAAAGTAAAGTTATCTTTTCAAAGGGTTTACTTAACTGTACATCCATTTCTTTAGCCTTAATTATATAATCATTTTTAAATATGTTTAATTTTGGTATTTTATAAATTTGTTCTTTATCTATATTTGGTATTACCAAATTATCAATTGCTTTATTAAAATCTTCTAAAATTACTTCGTTTCTGTTTACAATCCTTTTAACGTCTGATGACTCAGAACTATCTGATTTAGTTGTACTAGCAGATTTACACAGAAATGGTTCCATAGTTAAATTTTTGATTTATAGATCTAGAAGTGGACTTAGTGTTGTCTAGGTATCGGATATGCAGTAAGATCCGTATATATATATATATATTAAGATCTCTCCTGGTCTCAGTGTTTGACCTTTCATATATAATAATTATTTTACAAATTTATTAATTTATTAGTAAGTATTTTCATTTGCCAAAAATATTAATCAAAGAAATTATGAAAAATAATCTTCTAACAAATATATTTGATGTGAAATATAAAAGAATGTTAGATGTATAAATAATAAAATGAAATGAAAATTTAAAAATAAAGAGAAGAAATAAAAAATGAAAATAAATTAAAAAAATAAATATCTTAGTTTTATATTCTTTCTCAATTTCTTTATTTTTTTTATTGTGCTTTTAATTTATTTTTAACCACTTAATGATTTAATGAATTTAAATTAATTTAGTTGAAAACTTCAGAATTTATTTTTTTTCCTTTTCTTAAATTGAGAGATAATTTAAAATTTTAAAAGGGATTAATAAAGGATTTTAAAAATTTTAATAAGCATACATATATGTGTGCGTATGTTTTATCTTGGAATATTTACATAATTACTCTAAAAAATAACTTTTATTATAAAAATACTATAAAAACTAAAAATATTTTATACTTTTATAAAAAGTTGGTATAAAATTTCAAAAATACCTCATCCCTCAATAAAATAAAAGTTTTTATTTTTCAAAAATACCTCTCCCCTCAATACAATCAATATTTTACTTCAAATTTTTATTTATTTTTATTAAACTTCACTATTAAATAAAAATTATACTAAAATAATAAAAATTAATATTTTAAATTAGTTTTCATCATATAAATATCATATTTTTTATAAAAAAAAATTTTAATTTTAATTATAAAAAAATAACACTAAAAAAATAAAAAAAATTAAATAAATAATACAAAATATATTAATAAAAATTATTAAATTTATTTTTAATTAAATTTTACATATTATACACAAAAAAATTTAAAAAATACACATAATTTCATTATATAGATATATTATAAAATTATTATAGATGTTGTAAATGTATTATAGACATGTGTATATTATGTTTTTATTATTAAAATTGTGTATATTTTATGCAAAAATTATTTAATATTATGTGAATATTTATAAATATTGTATGGATATTTTTAAAATAAAAAATTAAAATAAATAAAATTAAATAAATATTAAAAATATTATGTAGATGTGTTGTAGATTTATTGTAAATATATTATTGATGTATTGTAGTTGTTGTAGATATAGTTTATATTGTTGAATATGTATTTTGTGTATATATTATGTATATATATTTTTTATGTATATATTAAAAATATGACATAAAAATTTTTTTTAATAAAAAAATAAAATAAAATAAAATGGCAAAACAAAGGAAAAAATTACAAAAATAAAAAAAAGTAAAATCAATGAAAAAAAGTAAAATTGAAAAAAAATGTGAAAGTAGTAAATGAAAAAAATTTAGTAATTTTAAAAGGGGTAACTTTTTGCCGGTATAATTATCTTTCATTTTTTTTAAATAAAAGGGGACAATTGCCTTTTTCTAACTACGTGGCTTCGCCACTTGTACAAAATGACGATGATAGTGTATTATCCAACATGCAATGCTAATATATTTTTTTTATGATAATATATAAGAGATAGATTTCAGCTATTAATAATATTGAATTTAATATTTATCTAATATTCATTTTTTTTTAAATGAAGGGTGTCAGTTGCCTTTTTCCAACCAGGTGGCTTCGCCACTTGTACAAAATGACGATGATAGTGTATTATCCAACATGCAATGCTAATATTTTTTTTATGATAATATATGAGAGAGAGATTTCAGCTATTAATAATATTAAATTTAATATTTATCTAATATCTTGTTTCAGAGCTTGATGGTAAAATTAGAAATTTGTATGTTTTGATTTTATATTAGTGGAACTTTTATATGAGATAATTTTTAATTTACTTTTCATGGCCAGAAATTTTTTAAATTTTATAGCCTCAATAATGGTGGTAAAATAAGTATTTAACGCTGCAAGTCATATCAGGGGTGAACCAAGGATTTAAAATTAATGGATTTTTTTTACTAAACTTATATTTTTAGAATTTTTGTTGGCTATAGCTCTTGTAAAATATTTTATATTTAAAAAAATAAATTTAATATTAATGTCTTAATTCATTATTTAATTATGTAAATTAATTGAAAAAAATTTAAAAAAAATTGAAAAATTGAAAACTTTCATTTCCAGCAAAATCAATATTGCAATTGAGATAATTACACAAAAAATCTTAGATTCTCGCTGGATGTTTGAGTCCTTACTGGCCCTTTCTTAGATCCACCATTGAATGATATATTTTATATTTAGATTTTAAAAATTATAGGTTTAATTTTATTAAAGGTATATTGGTTTATCAAAGGTAGACTTTAGGAGTCATATTAAAGGTAGGTTTTAGGAACAATGGCCAATAGATTTAATTTTTTTTAATGCCGTAGATTTGATTATAGAATTAGCCTATAGACTCATTTTTTTCTTGAATAAATAGGAGACTCTTGTACTTAAAACACACAACAATACTACAATTTTTGTTATGTTGTATTAGTTTTAACTAATTGTTTCTTTGCCCATAAATTTGGATAGATTTCAAAAATAAATTGTGATTTCGTTTGTCCTAGTTGCATTAATTATTTCTATAATTAATTATATTTATTCCTTCTACTGCTAAAAATATATATATATATATATATATATTTATTTCTTCCGCATCTTTATTAATGGAGCTTATTTTTTCTTCTTCTTTGTAGCAGTTTAGTTTACCAGATTAGTTAGTTATTTATTTCTTTCAGAATATCTTTGGTTAATTGCTGAATTAGTATTGCTTACATGAGTTGTTATGGTTATTGAATATAAGCTTGTGCTTTTTTTTAAGAAAGTATAATGAAGAACTTTTAGCTCATTTCGCTCATTTATTCATTTACTTTCACATGGTATCGGAGCATACACTTCCTTTCTTCCTCCCTCTTTCTTCGATCTAAACTTTTCCTTTATCTCTCTTTTCCTTTTCTTATCAATCATCTTCTTTTTTGGTCGAAGTTGGTTTATGCTTTCTTCTTTCTCGAAACCTCCATGGTAGAGACTTTTGTGAAAACTTCAAAAACTGATAAATCACAAGATACTTCTAATCCTTATTTTCTCCATCCAACTTAAAATCCTCCTCTAGTCTTAGTTCCTCAATTGATGAATGGTTTTAATTTTCAGGTGTGGTCTAGATCAATGAAGCAAGCTTTGATCTCTAAAAATAAAATTCAATTCACAGATGGTTCAATTAAGAAACAAAAATCTTTTGATTCTCTTTTTCAGGCGTGGGAATATGCAATACCGTGGTAATGCAGTGGATATCAAATTCATTAGTTCCTTCTATACCAGCAAATGTTAACTACATAAAGAATGCTAGGGATCTCTACAAGGATATTTAAGATCATTTTTTCAGAAGGATTCTATTAGGATTGTTGATCTGCAACAAGCAATAATTTTCACTTACTCAAGGAGATCTCTCTATCATTGACTACTACACTCAGTTGAAGACACTTTGGGATGAACTAGTTGTACTTTGACCAATGCCAAGCTGTATCTGTATTCCTTCTTGTCAGTGCAATGTTCTTGATGTGATAAAAGGTTACCAACAATCGGATTAAATCATCAAATTTCTCAGAGGCTTGAATGAGAATTTCACTACTATTAGAGCTCAAATATTTCTCATGGACCCTTTTCCTTTACTCAATCGAGTTTTCTCCTTTGTAATTCAACATGAGAGACAATTGGCAGTACCAAAAGGCATTCTTGCCACTCCTGAGCCTCTTGCCTGTGCAGCTAGGGCAGGACTTCATTCAACCAACAATGGTACTCCAACTCATCATCTTCAACAAATTTTAACAATAGAAGACCATTTTACAATGAAATTAAAAAAAGCCAATATGCACTTATCTTGGACTTATGAACCATACTATTGAAAAATGTTATAAAAAAACACGGATATCCTCTTGGATATTTCAATAGAAATCAGTTTAATTCTAACACTGCTCGTGTTAATCAGGTTCAAGGAGTTATTTCTATTACTGATATGGAGAATGCAAACAATTTGTCTCCATCTGTTGCAACTCATGAAATTGAATCTTTTTCACTCACTAAGAATGAGTATGATAAGCTTATGGCCTTTATTAGTCAACCTCCTGCAGTTCTACACATAATAATGACTAATTCCATTTAAGCCATTGTGGGTGTTGTTCTCTCCAACTCTCTTGGATCTGAATCTCCATCTCATGGTATATCCTTTTCTGTTACCAGAGGTTCTGATTTTACTTCAGTTAATTGGATTCTTGACACTAGTGCTTCTAAGCACATTTTCTGTGATAAATCTCTTCTCTTCAATTGGAAACCTATTGTGGGTTCTTATGTTCAACTTCCAAATGGAAATCAAGTCACAGTTACTCATGTAGGCTCTTTTAGATTCAACTCTAATATTCTACTTTAGAATATTCTCTTTCTCCCTTCATTTGCTTATAACCTTATCTCAGTCAATAAGTTAGTGGCAACTAATCAAATTTCAGTCACTTTTACTGATAATTCTTACATCATTCAAGATTTGTTCCAGAAGAAGATGATGGGTTCGGTTGAGCTTAGAAATAGGCTTTATCTTTTCTATAGTAATGCTGCAACTAATAGTCAGCCTTCTGTTGTTTTTCATACTTCTGTAAATGGTACCATTAGTTGTAAAAAGGTTGACATATGGCACTATAGGCTAGGCCACCCATCTCTACCAAGGATTAGATCTACTTAAGTTCTATATCCAGAGTTGAATCTTTCAAAAACAAATGTGTGTGATACCTGTCACATTGTTAAGCAGAAGAAGCTTACTTTTTCCAACAATGTATCCACTTTAAATAAGATTTTTTATTTATTTCACCTGGATATATGGGGTCCTACAGTCACTTATGTATCTGGCCATAAATATTTTCTCACCATCATTGATAATTTTTCCAAGTTTACTTGGGTTTCACCTTTGAAGGCTAAATTTGATGCAAGAGCTTCACTGCTTAGTTTTTGAAACTTGATTCTTACTCAGCTTGGTTTAAAGATTAAAGCAATTCAAACTAATAATGGGCAGGAATTTATGTGGGATGAGTTCTATAATTCTAGAGGCATCATCCATCAAACCACTTATGTTGAGACAGCCCAACAAAATGGAATTGCAGAAAGAAAATATCGGCATCTACTAAATGTTACTAGAGCTTTATTATTTTAGAGTCATCTCTCTAATTCTTACTAGATTGAAACCTTAATCCAATATGTTTTTCTTATGAACAAAATTCCTACACCAATTCTTCACAACACTAGTCCTCATCAACAACTTTATAACCAAAAACTTGATCTACCTATTCTTAAAGTGTTTAGATGCTTTTGTTTTGCATCTACATTGTCAACCAGACTTGATCCAAAAGCTTCAAGATGTGTTTTTCTTGGTTTCAAAGCTAGAACTAAAGGTTTTAAGCTTTTGAGTCTTCAAACCAAAAATCAATTTACTTCTAGACATGTTCAGTTCTATAAGACTTTTCCCACTCCAATCCAAATCTTCTACTTTTGACAATCTTCCTTCTTCTTCTATTCACATCCCTTCTTTTTCAGAACCAAGTCCTCTAGAATTAGCAAGACTCCTTATCTTTTTTATTACATTTGGAATTATGTAACCCCACCTAAAACCACACCTCATGCTATCCATAAATTTCTCTATTTTGATAACATTTCTTCCAAGTATAAAGCTTTTGCTCTCAATGTTAATTTAATCTCAGAACCTGAAACTTATTCACAGCCTGCTAAAGATCCTACCTAGCAACAAGCTATGATGGCTGAACTTCAAGCTCTAGAAAACAACAACACATGATCTGTAGTGGATTTACCTTCTGGTGTCACTCCAATTTGGTGCAAATGGGTTTTTAAGGTCAAATATAAGGCCGATGGTACCCTTGAAAGATGTAAGGCCAGACACATGGCCAAAGGCTTCATACAACAAGAGATGCTTGCTAGTTGTCTCAGCTGAAAAAGGTCGATTTTTAGAACAACTAGACAAACAATATCATTTTACATGGTGAATTGGAAGAGGATGTTTACATGCAACCACCACTTGGTCTGTCTCTTAGTGCTTGAAAGATCTGTGTAATGTCTGAAATTTTGAGTAATAATTTTTTGAATTATATATATATTAGACTGTATGTGATATTAAGAGTGACCTAAGCAAATTGATGGAAAAATAAGGTTATATAAGCCTTAAAAAAGTTAAAAGTTAAACTCGGATATGAATTTAATCAGTATTTTTAAAAAAGAATTTTTAAGCGGTAAAAATTACAAAAATATCTACGTGGCTCTAGAATTAAATTCTATTATAATTGAGATATAAAATATGATTAATAGGGCTTTAAAATAATTAAAGTAAATATTTTTATTATTTTTTGGAATTAAAAATTGGATTTAATGAAGGTATATGTACCGAAGTTACGATACATGCATCACATGAAATTAAACCTCAAAATATTATAAAAGAAGTGTTGAGTATTCTTTTTCTTCTTATTTCTTCACCAATCCTAAACTCATCTCCTTACCACCACCATATCTTCATTCATTCTTCTTCTTCCATCTCTTTACTTTAAAAACCAAAGAAACTTTAGTAATAATTCGAGATTTTTAAAGGAAATAACTAGTTTATGAGCGTTTTTCTTAGAGTAGCATCATAAAGTCAAAGGAAATTGAAGAAAGGGATAGGAAGAGCCACTTTGACAGAGGTTAATGCTTATATATTTGGTAATTTGCTATTATATGGATTTTATTTGATTGTTTATGCTTATAGAAGTTGGATAAACTATAATATTTGAATTAATTATGATATATTTGATTATTTGAATTATCAGAGAAAGAATTGAATATGGAACTAAATGAGGAAGAAATTAAATATGGACTAATTTGTAGTTGATATTAAGTGTGTTTGTGTGGTTTTTAACTTAAAACTATGCTTAAAACAATTTTTGAACCATTAAAGTTGTTATTTAGGGTTTTGGGAAAATTTAGGAATTGGAAGAAAAGTGATTATTAGTAGCTTATTTGATGATTATGTTTAAAAAGAAATATGTTTAGTTTAAATTAAAGAATAAGTACATCAAGTGTATTGTTAAAGTTTGCAAAACAATTGAATGATAAAGAAAGAAATGGTTACTTTAAAGAAATGTTTTAGTAAAAATTAATATTTTGTGTGAAATTGATTAAAAAGAAAACAAAGAAGGGTTTACTTTAAAGTAATGTTTTTAGCAATTTTGACATAATTGAAAAGTTGATTGGAATGAGAAAAATAGTTAAAATGCCTAAATATATTGGTGAAAAATCTAGTATCAGATAGAATTGCTAGCCAAATGGTGGACGTCTACAGTGTTAGTGGGCACTTTGTACCATCAGTGGATACTTTATGTTATTAGTATTATTGGGTATTTGTGCCACCAGTAGGCCTCTAGCCATATCTAATATATGAAAGTGGGCATTTATTTGTCAATAGTGAAGTCATTATCAGAGTCTAGGATTTTAAAATCTGTATATAAGGTCAAAAACAAATGAAATTGATAAAAAATGAGTAAATATGCAATGTAAGTATTTATAAGAATGGTATGGAAAAGTGAATGTGAAATGGAATATTTATCTTAAATATTAATGTTTTGGCTATTAACTACAAAGTGACTATTTTCTTTTAAATTAAGTTAAATTTTGGAACTTATCATTATTAAGATAAGTAAATTTAATTTAATTGATTAAGTGATTTATTTGTTTCTTTTCAAAATTACGATTTATTTTTATCTATTGTTTCAATTATTTCTTATGTTATACATTTGGCAAAATATGAATATACAAGCACCACTAAGCAATTGCTTAGTGTGTTAGACTTTTCTCACGCATAGATCAGACGAACATGGTAGATTCAGTACAATAGGATCCTAAAGTGTCAGGAATCAACTGCAGATTAGAAGGTGTAAATTTGGGAGATTTTGCATATGTTTATATATTTACTATTCGCATAGCTATGTTTATATTAAATGACAATTCTATAATTATGGATAAGCTAGTGGTTTATTATTTTGTAAATGTAGTATGGGTTATAAAACTTTAGGAAATGATATTAATTTTAGACGATATTTCATCTGTATACAAGTTAATGAAAGAGTTGTATAATTATGTTAATGTGTGAGTGAATATTGTTAAGTTGATATAATTAGAGTTGAGGTTGAATGTGAGGAGGTTAGAAGTGTTTTTATGCAGATTGTGTTGGGTTTAAGAAGATTTTGTTAGAGGAAATTTTTAATTATTTTGATGTTCACTTATTATTGGATATAGGATCAATAAGTATTGAGCAGCATTTTCTGATGGTTCTTTGACAGGATTGTCGTAGGGGTATTACATTTGGTAGTATCAAAATCATGTTTAGGCGATTATGTTATGTGGGATTATTGGTTAGAAAAACGAAATACAATTGTCGTTATTATGTGAACTTAAAAAGTGGACAAGTATTCTGATGCAGTTGATCTTTTATATATTTATAGGTATAAAATGGCTTCTAGATCTCGTCAGGGTACTAAGGAAGAAGTTGCATCCTCACACAGTCAGGCAAGTGTAGGGAATCACCCGCTGGTTGAACCCTTGGTAGAGCAAGCACCATTAGATCCCTAGTTCATGAGGAACATGGGAGAGATTCTTAGGCAGATTATGGGTATAGTTCCTCCACCTCAACCACAACTACCACTACCTCAAAGGTCTTTATTGGAGAGAATCGAAAAGTTAGGAGCTGAAGATTTTAAAGCTCGGGACACATATGAATCTTTAGTTGCAGAATATTGGTTAGAAAGGACAATAAGAGTCATTGACTTACTTCATTGCACCGATGATAAGAGACTAGAGTGTGCAGTTTCTTTACTACATGAACAAGCTTATGATTGGTGGGATACAAAAAGAAAACCAAATTTAAGTAGGATGATCAATGTCAAGCTAGTTTTGAGCAGTTAAACGTTATACTGATAGAAGAACCTATATTGACAAAGCTAACTCAAAGTAAAGATTAAGTAATCTATAGTGATGTTTCTCATCAGGGACTTGGTTGTGTACTAATGCAAAAAGGCAAAGTGATTGCTTTTTCTTCTAGGCAATTAAAACCTCACGAGTTGAATTATCTCACGCATGATTTGGGGCTTATAGCAATTGTATTTGCTTTGAAAATTTGTCGACATTACTTATATAGTGAAAGATGTTATATCTACACAGGCAATAAAAATTCAAAATATCTGCCTACAAAAAAGAACTTAACTTAAAAAAAAGGCAGATGGAATTAATCAAAGATTATGACTGCATCATTGATTATCATCCTGAAAAAGTTAATACGGTAGGCGATGCCCTAAGGCAGAAGACTTTGGAAAGTAATAAGTTATTTTGATAAGAACAAAATATAATGTATATATTATGTCAATGAAAAGTGATATATAGTGTTATGTTGATAGAATTGAGAATCGAGCCACCTATTGGGCAGAAAGTCAAATAGAATTAGAAACAAAATTAGAAGTTGTCAAAATTAATGGAACAAGTTTACAAGGGTAAAAAATCATATTATGTTATTTGGGAATATGGTGGTTTATACTACAAAGATCGACTTTCTGTTCATGATGTGAGGGACACAAAAGAGAGCATTCTAAAAGAAGCTCACAATACTACATATACTGTGCATCTAGGAAGTAACAAGATGTATCAAGATATAAAGTCTTTCTATTGGTGGCTTGGTATGAAGAGAGAAGTTATTGAATATGTAACCAAATACTTAGTGTGTTAGCAAGTCAAAGTAGAACATCAAGTACTATTAGGTCATTTACAACCCATCTTAATACCAAAATAAAAATGAAATAGAGTCACTATGGATTTTGTGACTAGTCTTCCGAACTCCCAGAAGAAGCATAATGCAATTTGGGTGATTATTGATAGGTTAACTAAATCAGCTCATTTTCCTCTAATTAGAACTGACTATTTACTAGATAGACTCGTAGAATTGTATATAAATTAGATAGTCATACTGCATGGAGTGCTAATGTCTATGATATTAGACCGAAACCCACACTTTACTTTAAGATTTTGGGAAAGTTTTCAAAAAGCATTGAAAACTCGACTCCATTTCAGCACTGCATTTCATCCATGGATTGATGGCCAATCAGAGATGGTGGTACAAATACTTGAAGATATGCTTAGAAACTATGTTATTGATTTTAAGGGTAGTTGAGATAGTGATCTATCATTAGTAGAATTTGCTTATAACACTAGCTATCAGACAAGTATTGAAATGGAACCGTATAAAGCATTGTATGGAAGAAAATATAGAACTTCACTTTGTTGGACATAATTGAGTGAGAATAAGCTTGCGGGACTTGATCTTATCAAATAGATAAAAGATAAGGTGAGACTGATAAAATATCGGTTAAAAGTGTTAATAGACAGACAAAAGTCCTATGCGGATTTGAAAAGAAGAGACATTGACTATAATGTGAGGCATAATGTATTTTTGAAAGGATCACCATGGAAGAAAGTTCTCCGATTTGGCAAGAAAGGGAAGTTAAGTCCTAGGTTTCTCGGACCATACGAGATACTTAAACGTGTGAGTCTGATAGCCTATAGACTAGTTTTACCTCTAGAACTAGTTAAGATGTATTTCATGTGTTGATGCTTACAAGATACAGTTTAGATCCTTCATATGTTATATAAGTAGAATCCATTAAGATACAACCAGATCTGAGTTATAAGGAAGAACCAGTGGCTATCTTAACTCTAGAGGTCAAGGAATTGCAGAACAAACACATTCCTTTGGTAAAAGTATTATAGAGAAATCACTCAAATGGGAAAACCACATGGGAAAGCAAAGAGATGATGAAGCAACAATATCCTCAATTATTTGAAACATCTTGAACATGTAAATTTCAGGGACGAAATTTATTAAAAGGGAGAGAGTTGTAATATCTAAAATTTTGTGTAATGATTTTTTGAATTATATATATTGGACTATGTGTTATGTTGAGAGTGGCCTAAGAATTTGAAATTGATGAAAAAATAGGGTTATATAAGTCTTAAAAATTTGAAAGTTAAATCTCGGTATAGATTTAATCGGTAATTTTGAAAAAAACTTTTAACCAATAAAAATTATAAAAATGCCCTTGTGTCCCTAGAATTAAATTCTATTATAATTGAGATATAAAATATGATTAATAGGGCTTTAAAATAATTAAAGCAAATATTTTTATAATTTTTCAGAATTAAAAATCAAATTAAGAGATAATTAAAGAAAGTAGACGTGCCGAAATTAAGATACGTGAATCACATGAGATTAAATCTCAAAATGTTATAAAATAAGTGTTGACTATTCTTTTCCTTCTTCTTTCTTCACCAAACCTAAACTCATCTCCTCACCACCACCATGTCTTCATTCATTCTTCTTCTTCCATCTCTTTACTTTAAAAACCAAAGAAACTTTGGTAATAATTCAAGATTTTTGAGGGAAATAACTAGTTTATGAGTGATTTTCTTAGAGTAGTGTCATAAAATCAAAGAAAATTGAAGAAAGAGATAGGAAGAACCACTTTGAAAGAGGTTAGTGCTTGTGTATTTGGTAATTTGCTATTGTTTGGATTTTATTTGATTTTTTATACTTATAGAAATTGGATAAACTATAATATTTGAATTAATTGTGATATATTTGATTATTTAAATTATCTAAGAAAGAATTGAATATGGATTTATTTGTAGTTAAGATTAAGTGTGTTTGTGTGGTTTTTAACTAAAAACTATGCTTAAAACAATTTTGAACCATTAAAGTTTTGATTTAGGGTTTTGGGAAAAGTTTAGGGTTTAAAAGAAAAGTGATTATTTGCAGCTTATTTGATGAATATGTTTAAAAAGAAATATGTTTAGTTTAAATTAAAGAATAATTATATCAAGTTTATTGTTAAAGTTTGCAAAACAATTGAATAATAAAAAAAATGATTACTTTAAAGAAATGTTTTAGCAAAAATTAATATTCTAAGTGTGAAATTGATTAAAAAGAAAACAAAGAAGGGTTTACTTTAAAGTAACGCTTTTAGCAATATTGGCATAATAAAAAATTTGATTGGAATGAAAAAAATAGTTAAAATGCCCACATATATTTGTGAAAAACCTAGTATCAGATAGAATGGCTAGCTAGAGGATAAACGTCTATAGTGTTAGTGGACAATTTATGTCATCAGTAGATACTTTGTATCATTAGTGTTATTGGGTATTTGTGCCACCAGTGGGCCTCTGCTATATCTAATCTCCAAAAGTGGACATTTATTTGTCGATAGTGAACTTGTTATCCGAGTTTAGGATTTTAAAATCAGTATATGAGGGTAAAAACAAATAAAATTTATTGAAAATGAGTAATATACAATGTAATTGTTTATAAGAATGGTGTGGAAAAGTGAATGTGAAATGAAATTTTTATCTTAAATATTAATGTTTTGGCAATTAACTACAAAGTGATTATTTCCTTTTAAATTAAGTTAAATTTTGGAACTTATCATTATTAAGATAAGCAAACTAGGTTTAATTGATTAAGTGATTTATTTGTTTCTTTTCAAAATTATGATTTATTTTTATCTATTGCTTCAATTATTTTCTTATATTATATATTTGGCAAATTATGAATATACAAGTACCACTAAACAATTACTTAACACGTTAGAATTTTCTGACGCATAGATCAGATGAACATGGTAGATTCAACACAGTAAGATCTTAACGTGTCAAGGATCAACTGCATATCAGAAGGTGTAAATTTGGGAGATTTTGCATATGTTTATATATTTACTATTCACCTAGCAATGTTATATTAAATGACAATTGTTTAATTATAGATAAGCTAGTGGTTTATTATTTTATAAATGTAGTATGGATTATAAATCTTTAGAAAATTCTATTAATTTTAGAAGATATTTCATCTGTATGCAAGTTGATGAAAGAAATGTATAAGTATATTAATGTGTGAGTGAATATTTTTGAGTTGGTATAATTGGAGAGGTTAAAAGTGTTTTTATGCATGTTGTATTGGGTTGATGAAGATTTTGGTAGAGGAAATTACAGAAGAAATTCTACCAAAATTTTTAATTATTTTGATGTTTACTTATTATTGGATATATTGATAGATATTGAGTAGCATTTTTTGATATTTTTTGGCAGGACTATCAAGGAGTGTTACAATCTGTAAGTTATAGAAGTCCATGTATGGTTTAAAATAAGCCAGCAGACAACGAAATGTTAAATTGACATATGCTTGTTGACCAAGGGTTTTAAGAAATCTATCTCAGATCCTTTTTTGTTCACTAAGCACACTTCCAATGGATTCACAGCCTTGCTTATCTATGTGGATGATGTTATTATTTCCAGTAGTAATCTAGCTGATGTTCAAGCCGTTAAATGTTTTCTTCATCAGCAATTCCAGATCAAAGACTTAGGTTCTCTTTGATCTTTCTTGGGGTTGGAAGTGGCTAGATCTTACAAAGGCATTCACATTTGCTCGAGGAAATATGCCTTGGAACTTCTGAATGATATGGGGTTCATTGATTCAAACCAGTGTCCACTCTCATGGTTCCTTTCAAAGGCAGTTCTTTATCAGCATCTAAATATCATTTTCTAGAGGACATCATAGCTTAGGAAGACTCATAGGTCATCTTTTTTATCTCACCAATACCAGGCTTGACTTAAGCTATGCTGTCCAATACTTTAGTCATTTTCTTGATAAACCTACTTCTCATTACCTTGCAGTTGGTCCATCGAGTCCTCATATACATCAAACCTTCTCCAGGTCAAGGCGTTTTTTTCTTTGCTCATTATGATTTGAAATTGCAAGCCTTTAGTGATGCTGATTGGGTTTCATGTCCATTAACAAGAAAATCTATCATAGGAATGTGTATATTCCTTGGCTCCTCTTTGATTTCCATAAAAAAAAAAATAGACCATTATGTCTAGATCCTCTTCTGAAGCAGAGTATCAAATAGCTTGTGAGCTACAATGGTTGGTGTATGTTCTTACAGATCTTCAAATATCTATTTCAAATCTAGCTCTTCTATTTTATGACAATATCTCAGTTATAAATATAGCTCATAACCCCATGTTTAATGAGAAAACAAATCATATAGAGCTTGATTGCCACTTGATAAGAGAAAAAATCCATTTGGGTTGATCAAGCTTCTTCCTATTCGAAGCTTTCATCAACTTGCTGACATTTTCGCAAAACCTTTTCATGCTTTAAGTTTTGCTGCACTCTTGTCCAAACTAGGAGTTTTAAATATTCACACTCCTAAGCTTGAGACTATTTTTTTTTCTTCTTCTTTATAGTAGTTTAGTTGACCAGATCAATTAGTTATTTATTTCTTTTAGAATATCCTTGGTTAGTTGTTGAGCTGGTATTGTTCAGGTAAGTTGTTATAGTTCAGCTAACTAACTCTTTTATGCAAGCTTGTGTTTCTGTTTCTAGAAAGTTTAATGAAAAACTTCCAGCTGTTTTTTGCTCATTTATTGATTTACTTTCCCATTTAAGTTGTTAGTCAATTCTATAATTATATAGCATATATAACTAATATAAAATTTTTGTTTTAATATATTATGAATTTTAAGTTTTATATTAAAATATAATTTTGCTTTATTTTACATATTAAATCGGTTAATTAAACAAAAAAAATGAACAATAATTTTAAGAATATTGGTGTTAAAAATTAAATAATTATCTTAGTAAATGAGGGTATGACATTATTAATGTTTCAATTCACAAGTTTAAGGTTAAAGATAAAAATTCAAAATTTGATAGAAATCAAAAAATATATATTTTTTAAAATCATGGTTTCCTAAAACCATAAAATTCCAAAGCAATTCATCTAAAAATATTGGGCTTTTGACAAAAATATATTAAAAATTAAAAATAATTTTAAATTTATCATATTTATAAAAAAATTACCAAAATACCAAATTTTTATTAGTTTACAATGAATTTATAAATTTTACAATGAGTTTATAATTAGTTTACAATGAGTTTATAATGAGTTTATAAATTTTACACAGTTTATAATGAGTTTATAATAAAATGATTAAAATACTTCTGGTAAAAAAAATAAAAGTTTGTAAAAATATGGTGGATGGTGTCATTTTTCTAAAAATATTTTATCTGATTTTTCACTTTTATTACAAATTTGTTTTTGACAAATAAGTCCATTAATTTTTTTTTCATTTTAAATCTATTTTTTGACCAATTGACATATTTTTACCGAGAATTTTGCTAGCACATCAATCATTTTTTATTTTTTTTCTAAAAATAATTGAACAAATGTTACAAAAAAAAAAGTGATGCCCTTTATTTTATGCTTAAAAAAAAGAAAATCACAAAATATACAGACGTTACAAAAAAAAAAAAAAGAATCAACATTTTTTTCTTTAAAAATATATATATATTTGAAAAGAGAAAACACATGTCTAGTCAATTTTTTTTTTCTTTTTTGTCAATTTGACCATGATATTACACTATCTCAAATCTAGCTAACCAAATTAGACAAATTATTAATATATAAAAGAAGATTTCCAATATTTAGATCTCAATCTAACAAATCAAACTATATATTAAAAGCTAAAATCGTAATACTCGAATTTATAGTTAATATTATCCATGTTTTTAAAGAGCAATATGATAAAATTAATCACATTAAATAATTTTATTGAAAATCTTATGAGTTTGAATTTTAATAAAAATTTAATTCAAATAATTTCAGTTTTTTAAAATTATTGAACAAATTATTTTAAAAAAGTATTTCATAGTCAATAAAAATTAGTTTTTGCTCTATGCGATCATTCCTTTAAATTGATAGTTACTTACAGCATAAATATTCAACTTAAAATTCATTCATATCTTAGCAATACATCTAATATTTATTGACAATTCTTGAAGCCTATATGCCATATCGTTAAGACAAAGTTAATGAGGCTAATTACTATATATTTAACAATTCAGATTATTAAGTTAGTTACTTAATTATAAATTATATTATTGTTATAAATATATATAGATATATATATATATACATACCCATTGCTTCTCTAATTGGTGTTCCATTGAAAATTGATGTAGCTACGGCTATGCTTTCGAGGCCCTTGGCTGCTAGAGTATGTATTGAACTGGACTTAACTATTGATTTGCCACAGAAATTGTGGATTGGACAAGGTAAATCGGGATTTTTTCATAAAGTAGTTTATGAAAACCTCCCTCATTTCTGTACTAATTATGAACTGTTGGGACATGATATTCATTCTTGTGGGGTAGGTGCAAATAGCGGCATGAAGGTTAATGCAAATGATTCTAAAAATCAAGTTCCTACACATGCTTGGGTTCCTAAGAAAACCCCTATTTCTGTGCCTGTTACTAATGGGGTCCAGTCCTCATCGGACATCAAAAATTTGAATAATGTTGATTTGTTGCAAACTGATTCTGATATTCCTTTAGCTAATTCAGAACCTATCATGACTGAAAATATTGTTTTGCCTGATACTGAGACCGTGCCATTTAATGTGACTGTTAATGAGTTATTGACTGAGAATGTAGAAGATAAATTTAATAGTAGTCCTGTTGTGCATGAAGACAGATTCCACTATCCATCTGATGTTGAAATCCCGAACTCTCAATGCATGGATAATGCAGTTGGTACTTTTTCGGATGGTGATGTTCATTATTCCAATGCTTTGTCAAATGTGGACATGCTTAAGAAGATTGGTGCAGCTATTGAAGTTAAACTAAAATTGCTTAATAAGCAGTCTGTACCTAATATAGATGTGGAGGATGGTTTTACCAAGGTGGTTAGGCGATGTCGTGGGCATCCAGCAAAATAGGTTTCTGCTAAATCTAGAGTTACTAGCAATTATAAAGATTCTTTAACTTTGTCTAATGATGCTCCTTCTAATGAATGTGCTATGTTGGAATCTTAGAGGGCTTCCCTCCTTACTTGATCGTCTTCTTAAACTTTGTCGCTTTCATAAAATTAGTTTGCTTTGTGTTCTTGAACCTATGATTGATGTTGCACAGTCTTTTACTTTTGCCTCCAAGTTGGGATTTAGTGATGTATTTTGTAATTCTAACAACAAAATATGGGTTTTCTGGAAGGGTAGTCATTTAGAGTTAGCTAACTTTCAAGATGATGTTCAGATCTTATCCTGTTCGGTGTGGGTTTTTTCTTTGTCTAGCCAGTTTAAATTTTTGGCTGTATATGGTTTTCATTCCAAGTCTCAGAGAAGTAGTTTGTGGTCTGCTATTTCAAGTATTGCAGCTAATTATTTGGGGCCATGGGTATTAGGGAGGGATTTTAATGCTATTACCTCTTTGAAAGATTATAAAGATAGTTCTCTTCCTTGTTTATCAAATATGCAGGATTTTTCAGAGATTACTGAGGAGTGTGGTTTTATTGATCTTCCTTTTCAAGGGTGTCAGTATACCTGGACAGGGGTTCGGAGTAATGGTCGGGTTTGGGAGAGACTTGACAGATTTTTGGTTAACAATAATTTTCTTGCTCTTTATGATGATGTTAGTGTTCGGCACTTGGGCAGAGCTACTTCGGACCATGCTCCACTTTTACTCAACTGCAAGAATATTGAATTTTCATCTCCTAAACCATTTAAATTTCAAAGAATGTGGCTTGCTAACTCTTCTTTTCTTCCTATGGTTAAGGCTAACTGGAGTTCAGAATTCAATGGGGGAGGCATGAAGGGTTTATATATTAAGCTGAGTAGATTGAAGACAGCTATCAAGGATTGGAACAAACAGGTATTTGGTAATATTTTTGATAAAATTATGGAGGCTGAGAAGGAAGCTGTGGTTGCAGAAACATTATTTGATTCGGATCCTTCTCAGGCTAATCATAAGAACTTGCAGGAAAAAAACTGTAAGCTTATTAATCAATTAAAGATTGAAGAAATGTTCTGGCGTCAGAAAGCCCGCATTAAATGGATGCAAGAAGGGGAGGCCAATTCTAAGTTTTGTCATACCTATGTGAAAGTCTCTAGAAAGATTCAACGCATTTCTGCCATAAAGACACCTGATGACAAGTGGGTTTCCAACCAAGATGATATTGGTAAGGAAGCAGTGAGGTTCTTTTCTTCCTTATTTTCTGCTGATGCGGAAAAGCCTGATTTTGTTGCTATGTTGGAGTATATACCCTCTCTTGTAACGGCTGATGTCAATAAAATGATTAAATGTGTTCCGGATGAGGAAGAAATTAAACATGTTGTGTGGCAATTGGACCCAGTGAGTGCCCCTGGACCGGATGGGTATGATGGTTTATTCTACAGAGAATGTTGGGACATGATATCTTGGGATGTTTGTAGTGCCGTCAAAGAATTTTTTCTGGGATTGCCTATTCCCACTGCTTTTGGTTCTGCTCAAATTATATTGATTCCTGAGGTGGATAACCCTTCATATTTTAGTCAGTTCAGACCCATCTGCCTCACAAATTTTATCAGCAAGGTATGTACCCGTATTTTGGCCAATAAAATATCTCCTATTTTGGACTCTCTTATTTCTCAGGAATAAGCTGGTTTTATAAAGGGCCGATCTATTCATGAACATATTTTCCTTGTAAATGAGGTGATTCATGATATTGATAGGAATTCCAGGGGTTATAATTTAGCTATGAAACTGGATATGGCCAAAGCTTTTGACAGAGTGGCTTGGGACTTTTTGGAGGCAGTGCTCTTGTAATTTGGTTTTTCTAATCAAGTGGTGCGGCTTATTATGGGTAACCTAGCTGCTACTCATTTGTCTGTGGTTGTTAATGGGGTTGCTCATGGTTTCTTTCAGCCTACTAGAGGAGTAAAGCAGGGCGATCCTCTTTCGCCGTACCTCTTTATCCTGGCTTCTGAGTGTTTCTCTCGCGGTATCAACATCTTAATGATAAATGGCAGAATCTCTCCTTATAAATTGGCTAGGCAATGCTCCATTGTATCTCATCTTGCTTTTGCTGACGATCTCCTTATTTTTTTAAAAGGGGATGCCCATAGTATTATTAACTTTAAGAAGTTCTTGCAGAATTATCAAGAGGCGTCTGGTCAGTTGATTAATTTTGATAAGAGTTCCTTTTTTTGTTCTAAAAAAACTCCTGCATGTACTTTTACTAAAATTCAAGATGCTTTGTCTACCAAGAGGAAAACTTTGCCATTCAATTACTTGGGAGCACCCATTTACCAGGGAATTAATCGTACTATGTACTGTGGTGATATTATTCACAAGATTGATACAAAACTCACAGGTTGGATGAAGAAAATCCTCTCGCAGGGTGGTAGATTGCTTTTGATTAAGCATGTGCTCAGTTTAATTCTGATACATATTATGGGCGCTATGGAGCTTCCTAAGACAGTTCTAAAGCTCTTGGAAAATAAGATGGCTCGCTTCTTCTGGAGTGGAGGCAACATTAAGCGAAAGCACCATTGGGTAAAATTTAGCCGATTTTGTTTTCCAACTACTGAGGGGGGTTTGGGTTGTCGGAGCCTCTTTACCCTCCAAGAGGCGTACTCAGTTAAACTTTGGTGGATGTATAGGAATTCTAATTCCATGTGGGCAACTTATATGAAACAAAGATATCATCCGAAAGGTTTAATGAGCTTCCAAATCACTGATTCGTGTTCTTGGAAGCGAATTTGCAAAATTAATTTCTTAGCAGAATCTTTGATCAATCAAGGCAATGTTAGCATGAGATGGGTTAATGCCTATGATGGCAAATTTTCTTTATCCTCTGCTTATGACAGTGTTAGGCAGAAGCGTGCAATATCCTTAATGGATCGGGCAATCAGGAATGTTTCTATACCTCTAAAGTTTTCCATTTTCACTTGGAGGCTGCTTCGGGGTGTTGTTCCTATGCCACAATGTCTGGAATTATTGGGTATATATGGCCCTTCACGATGTCCTTTTTGCAACAATGCTCTACCTACAATTGATCATGTGTTTTATAAATGTCCTCACATAGGTAAGATTTGGAACTACTTTGGATCCTTCTTTTTGGACAATATTTCATTCAAAGGATCATTGAGACAAGAACTTGTGTATTGGTGGTTAATGAAGAAACCAAAGTCGGCTTTCGGTCAGCTACAATGTTTTATCCCTCAAGTGATTTTATGGGTCATATGGAGCATGTATGCTCGTGTTACATGGGAAATGAGAGCTGCTATCCGATGGTTTTGTATAATGACATCCATAAAATTGTTTTGACTTGGAGTATTGCAAATTCTGGTAAGAAGTTTGCGATATCTATTCCTTTTTTATCTTCAGCAGGTTTAATCACGGATAACTTTGGTAAACAGAAGTTGAAACCGGTTCTTGTTTCATGGAAAAAGCCGCCGAGTGGTTGTTACAAACTGAATGTGGATGCCACTTTCACATCTCATACAGCGGCTGGGGGTTGCATTCTTAGAGACGCGCATGGAGGTTTTCTTCACGCCGCCGGCTTCAAATTGTCTACTTCATCTTCCTTTGATGCTGAGCTTTTAGCTGTTTTGGCAGGTTGCTCATGGTGTTTTGATAATGGTTTCTTTCCTCTTCAATTGGAATCTGATTGTCTTGAGTTAGTGCAGCAAATCCAGAAAGCTTTGTGGACGGATTTAGGTTCTCCAATTGTTAGGGATTTGGCTAAGAGGATGAAGCTCCATGATTCTACTATTCAACATATTTACCGTGATTGTAATCAGTTGCTCATTATTTGGCTTTCTATTCTAGAATTAATGATGTAATTGTATCTTTTTCTTCTTTTAACTCTTTACCCTCGTTGGTTAGGGGTCATATACTTTTGGAAGCTTCTTGTACTCTTTATTTGAGATATTAATATATTATATTACGGGTTAAAAAAAATACCCAGATTCAAGATTAAATTGCATATTAGAAAGATACAAAAAATCAATAAATCAGCATTTTTTTAATATTAAAAAAAAGCTGTATAAATCAACATATGTATCAATCTCAATTCTCTATTTTCTTTTCTTTTCTTTTCTTCTAATTTATTTTTTCACAAAAATTACATTTAGAAGAAAATTAAAAAAAAAAAAACCTAAGTCAAATATTTAAGCAAGCAATAATGTATAAATATATTTTTTTTATAACACCCATTACTTTCTTACAACGTTAGTTCATTTCGAGATTTTTTTTAATTTTTTAAAAAATAAATGAACAAATATTACTTTTATAATACTCGTTCATTTGTTTATCAGAATAAAAAAATAAAAAAGGATTATATGTCAATAAGAATCCCGTTAAAAGTAGCAAATCTAATAAGTTAAAAGATAAATTTGACATAAAAAAATAAGTTCATGAATTAGTTTGTCAAAAAAAAAGTTTGTGAAAAAAATGAAAAATTAGATAAAATTGAAGTAATTTTGGGTAATTAGGCCTAAAAATTTTGATTTCAAGTTTCTTAAAACAATTCTTATTTATTTAAATAAAAATAAATTATTTTATTAAACATAATAAATAAAAAATTATTTTTAATAATGATTTGACATATTAATAATAATAACTAATAATAATTTTTCTAAATACTTCATAATAATCAATTTTTATACAATTATTTTCAATTATCAACTAACATATAGAATGACAACGGATAAAATACTCACGAAAATTATCTTAACCAAACTTGTCTAATTAAATTTAAATTATTCGTATCAATCTCAAACTTGATTATAATTATTCTTTTATCTTTTATATTCATTTCAAATCCATTTAATATTACTCGTTTATTACTCGTATTTATTTAATTACTCATTTAAATATAAAAATTTAAAAATATTATAAAATTTAATTTTCTAAATTAATTAATTATACATAAATATGCTAATATAATTTTATTAAAATAATTTTATACATACAATCTTATAATAAAAATAAATTTTAATAAAAATACAATTAAAATTTAATAAATGGTTTTTGAAAAAATGTCAGAAAAAATAAAAAAAATTCAAATTTACTAGATTTTTAAAATATGCTCAAATTTACAAGAATTTATGATTAGTTTACAAATTTACGAATTTTACATAGTTTATTATGCACATAATAATTTTTGTAAATTTATTAAGAGTTTATTTTGAGTTTATTATATTTTTATAAAATGACTAAACTACTCCTAAAAAAACATAAAAAATTTTTTTTTATAAAAAATGATGGAGGATGTAATTTTTCATTCAATAAGTTACAACTAATATATATAATCACATTGGAATAATGAATATCCGGAGATATATATTTAAACTTAACCTATACCCGTTGTAGATAATAATAAAAAAAAACTATCCATATATACTTAAACGTATTTATAAATTACTCATATTTTATATAAATAAATCGAGACAAATTGGAAAACCTAAAATTTCAACTAACAATCATCAATAAAAACTATAAATTAATAGTTGTATGAACCATTAAACTAACATCTAAGTTTTTTTTTTCTAAATAGTATTGTTAGGTGTGTGAGGTGTGTTAGGGTATAATGCTACTATGTCTAATACCGTAAGTGTACAGTATTGTAACATATAATAGAGTGAAAATACAAGTATTGTATCTATAGAAAATGTGT
This sequence comes from Garcia nutans, assembly GCA_947685225.1. Taxonomy (NCBI): domain Eukaryota; kingdom Viridiplantae; phylum Streptophyta; class Magnoliopsida; order Malpighiales; family Euphorbiaceae; genus Garcia; species Garcia nutans. The sequence goes on along the minus strand of CANTUV010000024.1, from coordinate 2,757,603 downwards.
GTTTTGAGTAACCTAAATATAGTTTAACTATTTTTCAGAAATTACCAAATGTCAACCATTTAATTACCAAATTAAACTAATTCAATTAATTACTCTAAATTGAATTCTAAACAATCGATAATAAAAGAGTACGCTTAAGTTTTATAGGTGTTTTTCAAATAATTTTAATTAATTTCAATAATTAAGCTCATTTCTTAAATATTAGATATCTAAGTATTACAAAATTTATCATCTTCCCTCTCAAGCAGGGGGAATATGATTGGATAAAGGTTAATCCTTTATTCTCATGATAATTAAACAATGCCTAATCCAATTATACAAAATATTATCTTTAAATCTCTAAGTAATTAACTTATCTCTAAGCTCATTATTTAAAGTTGTTGATTTCATATCCAAAATCATATTCAACTCTCATTTATTATATGATTCAATAAATTTTAACAATTGGCGGCCAAATAATTTCTAACATTTAAATCAAAATCAACAAATCAAGATTTCAGAAAATATCTATATATAAATTTATAAATAATTAAAAATCATTATCCAAATATCTAAATCCGCCTAATCTCATAAGAAGATTAGTTACTCATAACAAAACTTAAACAAAAGTCAAAAGATCTACTAATCCTAATTATAATATCCATCAATCTATGTAGAAATAGCTAGACAGAAAAATAATTAGAGAAATAGGAAGAATAAACCAAAATAAATGTCAATCTTGCTAACATGACTATTTTATCTTCAAAAGCTGTCAAATCTATAGAAAATTCCTTTAAAAAGCTTGATTCTATCTATCTTTTGGCTTGGACCCCAAATTTGCCAACAAAAGCAAAAGTTAGTTTCGCCTCCTCTTAAATGATTGAAAATATATATTTATACTCCGTCGCATCTGTCCCTTAGATGCCCTTAGGGTTTCTTTATATTTTTAGCTCGTTTCAGATATGCATGAGCTTACATGTCCAATCAGCATGCCCATGCCAAATTGAACCTCATCACACAGTGTTAAAATTATATATACGGACATGTTGTTTGGATTTGAGATACCTATACTAATAAAATTGCTTCTGGATATCTTCTTTGCTTTTGGTATTTCACGCATGGTCGTCTTATTTGGAGTGACATGCCCGTACAGAAAAAATTTGCTACTGGATCTCTTGACTTTTTTGGTTCACAACTTCAATCTTTTTAGCATGGGCATGTTTGGAATAATCAACGCGTCCAAACTGACTATAATACTTTTAAATTTCTTCATTTTTTTATTGAATGCTCTCCTTTTTGTATTTTAAGCCACCAAATTATTAGATTTGCAATAAAAACACTTTCTATTATAAAAACATCTAAAATCCACAATGAACAATACAAAATGGGCTTCTTTTCAATCCTAAATAAATGAGAAACACATATTCATCAAATAGATACCGACTTGAATCATTTTAATATAATATATTATTTTTAAAATTTAAAATAATAATATAGACTTTAACATAGACGTGAATCATTAGTCATTTGTCAATGAAAATTAAAGAATAAAAAAAAATCATTTTTACATATGTACACAATATATAATTTTTTTTAGAGAGCATTGAATTCATTGCACTTAATAATTTGCCATTTTTTGTACACTTGGATTCAATTACTTCAAATTGATTGATTTTATTAACACTTTGTTCGATTTAATTTTCGATTTTTTATCCAAGATTGGATCTTTTGATTTTTTTTTTCTTGCAAGCACACTAATTGCATATGAAATGAGTTACAACATATAGCATGAGAATTGATGTTATGATTAGTGACAGAACTAAGAAATGAATGAGGAGAGGGGAGGGAAGTAAATTTTTTTAGCGAAAAAAATTATAGACTAATTGAAGATAAAATTAAATATTTAATATTATAGTAAAATTTAGATTTTTATTATTTTGTATTAATTATTAATTTCTAAAAATTTATTAAATTTTTTATATATCTTTTTATTTTAATTATTGGATCTATTAATTTATTTAAAGAATTTTATTAAATTAAATTTTATAAAAATACTATTTTAAATTAGAACATTAATTTTACCTAATTCATAATAAAATTACAAAATATTAACTTAAATATAACTAATCACAAAACTCTAAATACCCACTAATTAAAAAAAAACATAAATGGTGAAAAAAACTAATAATATATATATATATATATATTATATAATTATAAATACATAATTTATAACGTATATAATTATATATATATATATATATATATTTATGAGTGGGAGAGGAGAGGGTCCATTATCTCCTAGTATCCCCTCCCTCTGCTCCTAGTTGTAATCAAGTTAAACAAAATAATATATAAATGAATATTTTATAAAAGAAAAATAGAAATGTTATTAAACCATAAAAATAAAATACAAATAAATATGAGAATAAATTTCGTATTTTATAATTATAAAATTATAATGAAATCATAATAATTTAATAATTTAATTAAAATTTTAAATTATTTTATATTATAAAATTCAACATATTTCTTATTATTTCTTTAAATTAATAATTAAATACAATTTTAAAAATTAATTAGAATCTTTATTGCTTTTCATTGTAAAATTTTATAAATAAAGAATTGGAAATTTTACAAAACTACCTATAAAGGCAAAACCCTTATCAAAGATATGACTATTAAAAAAATTCAAATTTATGTAAAAACCTTACAATATTATAAAAATATTATGCACCACCATCCCACAAAAAATTACGTTATTTTTACAATTTGTATATATTATATATATGTTACAAATATATTATATTCATATTATAACATTCTTTTAAAAAAAAATAAAAATTGAGTTTATTTTAAATATTATTTTATAAATTAATAACTTTAAGAAAAAATAATATCATTTATAAAAAGTCTCAAAAAATAATTTTAATAACATCGTTTTATAATATTATTTTATATGTTATAAATATATTATATATATTACAGATATATTGTATTTCAACTTTTTTATTATGTATATATTGCCTACCAACCCTTATATGTTAATTAATTATAATATATATGTTATTAATATATTGCATATATTGCATATATATTGTGTATATATTGTAAATATATTATGTTCCAGCCTTTATATATTGCACAATTATTATATGCTACTTAATTATAGTGTAAATGCTACTGATTATTATTTTTAACTATTATATGTTGATTAATTATAGTGTATATAATATGGGTATGTTGTATATATTGTAGATATATTATGCTCCAACATTTATATTATGTATATGTTGTGGATATGTTATGCATATGTTATCTTTCAACCTTTATACATTATACAATCTTTGTATGTTACTTAATTATAGAATATATATTATAAATATGATCTTTCTCAACTTTTATATTTGTTTAATTATAGTGTATATATTACAAATATGTTATATATATATATATATGTTAGATATGTGGTGTATATATTGTCAATATATTATTTTACAACTTTTATATACAAATAAATAATACAAATATAAATTAAAATGAAGCAAATGCAATTCAAAAGAAAATATAGATCAATTTAAGAAATATAAATTAATAAAAATAGAAGAAAAATTACAAAACAAAAAAAATTCATTTGAAATATTTTATCGAACATACAAAAGTCAATAGAGTTCAAGAAAAAAAAAACTAATATTATAGTTAAACATCAAAATAAAGAAAAAAATTACAAATACAAAAGGAGATATAAAATCTTAATTAGATTTCTCAAATATATACAAATGAATCATTAAAAAGAAGAAGAAGAAAAGAAACATTACAAAGAAGAAGAAGAAGAAGAACTAATATTATAGTTAAACATCAAAATAAAGAAAAAATTACAAATACAAAAGGAGATATAAAATCTTAATTAGATTTCTCAAATATATACAAATGAATCATTAAAAAGAAGAAGAAGAAAAGAAACATTACAAAGAAGAAGGAGGAGGAGGAGGAGGAGGAGGAGGAGAGAAAGAAACATTAATAGAACGAAGAAGAAGAAACGTTAAAAAAGAAAAAAAGAAAAAATGTCAAAAATACCATATATGTGAAAAAAAACAATAGAAAAAGTAAAAATTAAAAATAAGAAAGTTAAAAGTGGAAAAAAGAGAGAGAGATATATATAGTATTTTTTTAAAATAAAATTTAAAAAGTAATAATTCATGTAATTTCCTCTACAGGCTTCTCTCATGCATTATATTTTTATTTATACGTGTATACCCAAAAACATATTAACAAATAATTTTAATCCACATTAATGCCCAACATTTTTAAATTCAAGATAATTCTTAAAAATAAAAATTTAATGTGCAATATCAAAAACCACGCCCTTTCAAAAGTCTTACGAATTATTATGCACATGAAAATTTATAAACGTTAATTGCAACAAATAAATAAACTTAACTAGTTATTTATAATTAAAAAAAAGTGTCAAACAAACAAAACGAATACATTTTTTATGGATTATCTTCTTCAATCATTTGTTGCATTAAGTGGATAAAAGAAACAAGAAAAGAAAAGAAAATAATTTTGTAAGAATTTCCTATTTTATTTCATATAGATACCTAATAATAGGCTAGTATCCATTTCTTTTTATGTCAATATGCATGTAAAACTAAATTAAGAACAAATTCAGTGCAAAAAGAATTCAACGGTAAGAAGTGAAATAAAAGTAACAATAGTGAAATAAAAGAACAAAGTGCTTTTAGTTTCCAAATCCCACATATATAAAAAACTACATTTCGCCATTTTTTTGTCCCCTGAAGAAAGGTAGCAAACATAATAAAGTTCATGTTAAGGATCACCACGTTGAGCAACTCACTTGTCAAAGAGTCGCAAATACAAGTTACCAGATTGAATTACAGGTTAAGCGCTTGAGTATGGTGGCGGATATGATCATCAATGAAAGTGGCAATGAAAGAGTAAGAGTGCTCGTATCCAGGTTGCATTCGCAACAGAAGTGGAACATCAGCACTTCTGCATGCTTCCTCAAACTAGGATGTCAGCAGCTGATCATGCAAGAATTTGTCATCGTCCCCCTGAGCAAATATAACAGTAAATAATGAAAATCCAAATATTTAACGATACCAATATTTCATCCCACTATTTAAAGACTATAACATTAATCTTCAGTTTAATCAACAACGTTAAATCTTCTCCTGATAGATACAGGATTCAGTTTCCTGTTTCTCCACGGAGCACCTAAGATCTTAATCTTCAAAGACAAAGTGCTTAATCCTTTAGCCGCCCCTAACTTGCAAAATGCCAGCTTAATTTGTTGTCCCGATAGTTTTGAAACAAAGTATCAACTCTCAAATTCACAATTTCACTCAAGTGTTTGGTGGAACCCATCACCCCCTAACTACCCACAGTGAGAGCATTCAAAATTCATCTTTCAGATAATACTAGTTTTTCTTTTTCCACGGGGTAGGATTTCTTCAATCTGAAGTTGGCCAAGTTAGCTAGAAGGCAAAATTTGATGAGTTTCCTCCTTTGTGGTGAGAATTAAAAGTTAAGAGGAATCTATGCAAGTGCTAGGATATAGAAAAGAAACACTTCTAGGAAAACCTTTATCATCTAGAACATGTAAATTTCTCTGTACCAAATAGTTTATCAGCATTCTTTCACTTAATAGTGTCTAAATAGGTAATCTCAAGGCATTGAGAAACTTTTTGGCAGCCCCTAGACTATACTCAAATGTGCAATTGAGCTCCTCATGTCATATTTTGTTCAATTGGACACACCAATAACTTTCGAGCAAATTGACCCTTTTTTATATATATTAAGGATAAAATGCAAAATTTCCATGAAGTAAAAGAAAAAATTAAACATTTTAACAAATCTATTTAAAATTTTAATTAGTTTTCTAAAACAAATACAAAAAAAAAAATCTTCAACCTATAATCCTACACCATTATCTTTCCAATATCTTTCCCCCATACTCTTGACCTTTTCCCATCCATTTTCCCCTTGAAGCTCTCCTCAAACACATGAAATGGAAAAAGTAGAGATCCCATCACAACACACATCTTCAAAAACACTATTTCTGAAGGTAAATTTGGATTGTCAATAGCACATACATATTTTACGTTAGATGTATTATTTTATTCTCGGAATGGTAAATTTGTTCCAAATAAAACTACTTGGATCCAATTGAGCAAGTTAAGACACAAGGCTCACTTGTACATTTGGACTAAATGAAACTTTACAAAGCTTTCTCCATCTTTTTGCATCTATGGGACCATACCCTATATCATTGTCAAAATGACCTTGAAAAACATGAAACAGTACCAGCATGACATTGTTATTTATTACCCAGTAAAGATCGTTTATTTAGCATCTACTAAATATCTTTATTCATACTTCACTATGAAACACGAATATCCCTTGAATAAGAAAGTAATTGAAGAAGGAAACCTCTGAATTTATTGCAAGTTTTTAGACATCATTTGATATAATGCCAGATGAATAAAGTGGAACAAAGAAACTTTTACCTGATCAATTAAAATGGTGGCAGATACATTGTGGAACTTTGATACCAAGGAAGTAGCATCATATTCCTGCATTTTTCACTTTCACAATCATATTGGAAGCACTTCAAAGATACAAATGAAGACATATATTCTGTAGGCCGCTTACTTCCCAATCCGCTTTATTGCCACCGAGATAGTTTGTGAAAGCTTTCTGGCCCCATGGACAATTTATAGGATTGGAAATTGGTGCAAAAGCAGACACTGCCTAGAAAATGAGAGAGAAGAAAATAAAATTAAATATATATATATATATATAAGAGAGAGAAGAAAGAAATCAAGAGTTAGTTATAATGAAATTTGTGCATCTCATGACCAAACCTTCCAAGTTCCCATCCCCCAAGCTTGCTTTCTACAAGGAAAAAAGGGGAGGAAGGTCATCTACTCTAGGAGATTTTCCTCACCATTCTAACCAAGGTAAAATTGGAACTTAGGTGGGATGGTGAAGGACTTACTCATATCATATTTTTAAAAAATAAAGAAAGCAAACATCATTCATCAATGTAAAAAAAATCTATAGAGCTCATAAAACTTCAAATGATTATAGAATAAATAAAATGATGAACTACCTTATACTTATCAAGGTTCTTCAAGTATATTGTTAAAGCGCCATGACCACCCATTGAATGACAAGAAATAGATGCTCTTGATGTATCAAGCTGTGCAAAATTGTCACTAAGAAGTTTTGGAAGTTCCTTGACAACATAGTCATACATTCGCCAGTTTTTCCATATAATTATCAAATTCTACTTGCATTGCCTGTTTCTATTCTGGGTATTTTTGGGCTTGTTTAAATGTATGAGGAGTTATGGCAGGGGAAAGGTGAGCAAGATAATCAAAAGGTTTACGAGGTCGAAATATGTTATTCTGGGATCTGGTGGTGGGGCGGTTAGGTGGTGGTGGTGGTGGTGGTGGTGAGGGGAAGGAATTTTGGTGTGTTGTTAGATTACTGCTTGATGTAGGATGAGGAGGTGAGGAAGAGATGGGTGGTAAAAGAGTGGTAGAAAGAGGATGATGTGTGTGGCCACGATGATATGTAATGAGAGAATTATTATGTAAAGTTGAAGGGAGAGATAAAGAAGTACCTGAAACCTTATAATCCATAGGAGAATGACCAGAGGAGACAGACGGTGCTGTATTGGTGTGTGTTTCCCTAACAGTAATAGGTGAGGGTAAAGGCAATATTGAATTGGGATCAGTTGGTGACGGTGGGTTTTGGCTGGATAGTAAATTGGAGGGTGGGTTATCACAAATTTCCCACGTGATAGAAGAAAAATTGAGTTTTATATGAGAGAAAATAGTTTGAGAGGGAAAATTATATTCAAGAAATTTCACATCTTAGGAGATATAAACTTTAAAATTAGTTGGGTCAAAACATTGATGAGCAAAATGAGTTTAAGAAAAACCTAAGTAGACACATGGGGTGGATCGGGGCTGAAGTTTATTTGAAGTATAAGACTTGAGCCAAGGGTAACATAGACATCCAAAAGTGCGTAGGGAATTATAGTTGAGGGTAACTCCAAATAATTTCTCAAATGGTGATTGATTTTTTAGGTTTTATGCGGGTAGTCGATTGATGAGATAGGTAGCGTGATGGCAAGCAAATAAACAAAAAGATGATGGTAATGAGGCAGTAACTAAAAGGATCTTGGCAGTTTCAACAATATGCCGGTGACGGCGTTCAGTTAAAGCCACTCTTTGTGGGATATGGGGAGGTGAGATTAAGTGTTCTATGCCATGGGAGCTAAGATATGGATCTAAGCTTTTATATTCTCCTCTACCATCGGTGTAAAGTGAAACAATTTTGGTTTTAAAATATTTTTCCACTAATGGATGGAATTTTTTGAATATTTCTTAAACATCACTTTTATTTTTAAGTGTGTACAACCAGGCATATTTGGTGTATTGATCAACAAAAATACAATAGTATCTTTTTTTGTCAATGGAAGGAACTGGGGAGGGTCCCTACAAATCACTAAATAAAGTTTGAAGAGGAGCATTATTAGTTAGGGACAACTGTTGGAAGGGAAAATGGTGCACTTTATTGGAGCAACATGAGTTATAAAAAGTGAACATGTCTCTTGATGAAACTGGTAAAGCAAAGTTATTTACAATAAATCTGAAAATTTGAAGGTGGGGATGGCCAAGACGGTTGTGCCATGTATGGAGAGGAATTGTTGTGATGGTAGAATTAAAGATGCGCTTGATGGACTTGGTGAAGTTGGGCCATTCATAAAGTCCGTCTCTATTCTGACTGTAAATCAGCGGAGTCCTCGTTTTCAAGTCCTTCACACAAAAATCAAAAGGAAAGAATTCAATGGAGGTTAGGTTATCTTGATTAAACTTTGAAACAGAAATAAGACTTTGTTAATATCAGGTGCACATACGGTGTTATGTAATTTAAAAGCATTATCTGATGCAATTAATTTTGTAGAACCAATGTGAGTGATCGGAATAGTTTTACCATTGCCCATTGCTATTCCTTCTGAACCAGTATATTCTTCTAGACTATGAGGTTCAATAGTAACATGGTGAGAGGCACCTGAGTCAAGAATCCATGGGCTAGCAGTAGCTTGCTTAGCGGAGACATAATTGGCCTTGGCTTATAGATGGTTGTGAGATTGAGATCTACAGACATTCGCCGTATGACCAAGTTTATTGCACAATTGACAAAATACTGGATTGTTGTTCATGGAACGCTTTTAAGTAGAAGAATTGGAGTGATTATTGGGGCCCGACTGAGAGTTTGTGTTGTTATTGGATCAACGATTATTGTGATTGTTGAAATTGTTGAATCTATTGTGAGTGGCAATTGCAGCTGTGATTGGAATCGACACCTTCTTTGATTCCTCATGTTGAAGAAATAATCTGTGATCAAGCAACTTCTCATATAATTCTTCATAGGAGATAACAGAATCTCTGACTCGAATTGCAACAGAAATCTCACTGAATTCTGGTCCAAGACCACTGAGAATTTTCACAATTAATTCATCACTAGAGACTAGCTTTCCTACTGTTGCAAGTTCATCACAAAGAGATCTAGCTTGATGAAGATAATCTATCACATATCGGGAGTCCTTTGTAAGATGAGCAAGCTGGTCTCTTAGGCTGAAAATTCGTGTTTGGGACTTATTTGCATAGGCTGTGTGAAGGGAGCTCCATGCAAGTTTGGCAGTTGAGGCAACAGTAACAATTGGAGCAATTGTTGAATCGACAGATGCCATGATTGCATTCTGGATCAATTGGTCTTGTCGGAACCAAATACTGTAGTTGGGGTTTGTAATTTATTGATTACCTTAGGTAAGAGTAGGTGAGGGAGCTGGGGAGTTCCATCTAGATGGCCAAACAGGTTGTGTCCATGCATGAGCATGGATATTTGGGCTTTCCAAGTGGCAAAATTGTGGCTGCCAATAAGTTTAATTGGTAATTGAGATAATGGATTGAATTGAACAACATTAGTATTGTTGTTATTGGAATCAGCATTAATGACATTTACGTTAGAGGCCATTTGATGAGATTGGGTTGGATATTCAGAGAATGTTACTCGCTAGAGCTAATCCAGCTCTGATACCATATAAACAAAGAGAAATTTAGGAATGACTTAATAATTTTATTGAGGAACTGAACTGAATTTATACACAAGAGTAATAACTAATATCTCCTAAAATAGAGGAGATTTATTTGAATTTAAGCAAGCAGAAAATCTGTAACAGAAACCAAAATCAAGGAATAGAAAATCAGTATCTCAGCACCAAAGCTGTGGCTAGTCAAAGACACATGTGCTAATACTAACCAAGGTAAAATTGGAACTTAGGTGGGATAGTGAAGGACTTACTCATATCATATTTTTAAAAAATAAAGCAAACATCATTCATCAATGTAAAAAAAAAAATTGTAGAGCTCATAAAACTTCAAATGGTTATAGAATAAATAAAATGATGAACTACCTTGTACTTATCAAGATTCTTCAGGTATGTTGTTAAAGCGCCATGACCACCCATTGAATAACCAGATATAGATGCTCTTGATGTATCAAGTTGCGCAAAATTGTCACTAAGAAGTTTTGGAAGTTCCTTGACAACATAGTCATACATTCGCCAGTTTTTCCACTTCTCCTAAGTAGCATTAAGATAAAATCCAGCACCTGATAAAGGAGCAAGTCAAACCAAGATTAGAAACTATAGGTTTCATGCCCATTGAAGTCAAAGGCTTATACTAGGATCATGATCTGAAAACTATTTTCAGCAAGCATATAGCCAGTATTACTGTGTATGATCACAAAAAACTCATATAATATTGACCCTTGCTACAAAATGTGTTTCTGATGAAAAGGATTATTGATGATGAGAAAAGAGAAAACAAAAAAAAAAGTATAATTCACATGCTCGATACTCTATATCAATCTTCCACGAGTAGGGAGTAAAACTTTTATGTTCTATGTCTCTTAAGAGATAAGTCTTGTGATCATCATGTGCTGAGGGTCTTTTACTTTATTTTTATCTTTTTCTTCCTGTCATGCTACACAAGCACAGCTGATGTTGGATAAATATAGATAACATTTTAGCATGATCAAGAGAACTTTCTCTCCTCTCTCTCTCTCTCTCTAATATGTGTGAAACCATAAAGAAACATACTAGAAGATCACAAATATCTCATAATAAACCAACTATATAAGCATGAGTGAAAATCAAATTAGAAGTTTATCATACAATCATGATTACTGCTATCTTAGTTAGAGAAGGAAGAAATTCACCTATCTGTTCACCTGGAAGGTGCTAACATTTAAGCTAGAGCAATATGTGTTCTTTGACCTGAACCAACTCTTATGCAGAATATATTATGTTAAATACAATGTCAAAGTATAGCTCCCCAGTTTATTTGGCTCAACCATTTTGCTATAAACAGGATAAAATGAATTTGATTCTCAAACTTAATATTATCAAAAAATCAATGCTACATGAGATTGAAACTTTATGGTTTTGATGTGTCAGAATCATTGGGATACAGCAGATGCGATTAAAAAATCCTTAACCAATTATCTAGTGGTCTAACCTTTCTTCCTTGTCATTAATATAATCATAGATTTCAACCAATTACCTAGTGGTCTAACCCTTCCTCCTTGTCATTAATATAATCATAGATTCCAACCAATTATCTAGTGGTCTAACCCTTCTTCCTTGTCATTAAATCATAGACTCCATAATTTCCTTATCAGCACAGCCTTGTACACATCTCAAATGAAGATTAAACTAACACAAGAAAGACTCCAAAAGAAAAATATACATTTTTCATGCACAATTTATTTTCATTGCAACACAAAAACAATATACGCAAATATTTCAAACCCTAAAAATTAAGCGTCCAAGCCCATATCTACACCAAAATCTCAGCTGTCAGCCTCTCCTTCCAAATTCAGGCCTCCTACAATAGGAGAGGAAAAAGCACAATTTTCAGCAGAAAAGATAAGAAACAGCACAACTGTGAAAAGTTAGGTTTGACACTAAGGTGGTCAATAGAAAATCATGGATGTTTTACTAACTAATTAGATTTAAAATTTATAATAACAATGACGAGTCTTCACAACAAGAAATGACAAATACCCAGTAAAAAAATATATTGAACCACTCAATATATCAAATGATCATGTTACCATGCTTCCATGCTTATTTTGATTTATTACCTGCATGATTTAAGTGCCCTGCAATGTTCCAATTATGTATTACTCCCCCTCATGAACCCTCCTCTCTCTCTCTCTCTCTCCAGCACCCAGAAAGTATAACCAAGATTTAAATTTGTGAAACATCAAGAATTGTTACCAAACACGAGATCCCTTCCTTAAACATTTATAATTCCTCAGTTTTGGGGCAATAGAGAAATACCACTTTTTTTTGTAAAACACTACCAGTGTGGTCGAGCAACAACAAGAAGGTTGCTCCTTTCACTAGTCTTTAGTCGAGAAGCAATTACAAGAAAAACAAAAACTTTTGGTTTAATTTACAGCATACAGACTGTCCTATGATAGTTTGAATCCAAAAATCAAGGATCTTGAACCAAATCTAAACAAATGGAAACACAATCCCGATTCATAATTCCTGGATCAGAGGTTTAGGAGATAATTAAAAATCGACACATCAAGAAAGATGACTCCCAAAGCATAGGAGCACAACTGGTGGCAAGATAACTTTAAATAACAAACAAAGAACCAATCTAGAGATAAAGATTTAGTATGGATCCCATGCACCTCCCACCTCCTCTTCCCCTTCACATTCTCTCATCTTCCCAGCTAGGAAAAAGAAAATCCCTCATTTTTTTTCACAGTCCCATTTCTCTAGTTCCTAAACATAGCATTGGAACCAACGGGTATCAAGTAACAGAAAAGCCAGCAATTGCAGATCTTTATGCATACCAAATGAATTAACCCAGTTGTGCAATATCAAACAGTTCTTAGTTGGCCCCAACAGTTAAAACAAATATCAGCCAAGTTATAACATCCTTGTTCGTTTCCAAACAAGAGCCACATAAATTTATCATGCTCCAGTAAAATATATATATATATATATCAGGAAACAATCCTAAAACATGTTAAAATGCATGTTTAAATGCTTGAATCTATTTAAAATCTTAAAAGTTTAACTCTCAAACAGATTTTTAAATAACCTTAAATTTTATCTGATGACAACAGAGTTTCACATGGCTTCATGAAAAGCACTATGAATTTATAAATCTCTAAATGAGAGTTGAAGCCATACATGACCATGAAACAGCGTGTCAAAAGTTAATTCTATAGGGTTTTGTGACCTTACTTAGAGACGTATCAGGGGAAATTAGGGCAACACCTTCAGTTGAAGCACTACGTTGAGCTCCCGACTTAAGTATAAAGTTCTCGTCAGCACAGGTAAGGCCTGAGAGAAAATAAAGGACCTACCAAGCAAAGAAAGCAACATCATTCAAGACATATATATAACTGTATTGCACCAAGAATCATATGCATGAATATAAAAGAAAAATAATTAATCAATGAGTAAATCGTCAAAATTTGATACTGGGTAGCTATAATTTAGTTTAATATTAACAAACTTGAGTTTTATATGTGAACTATGAAGAGACTAACAACATTTAAAACAAAAGATAATGGGATCATCACTATTTTTTTTTTAATTTTGGACAAATAATAATGGGTAGCTAAAAAGAAATAGCAGAATGATCAGATAAAGCAAGTAATAAATCTAAAAACATAATTTGATTTCACCATCACTCACTAACCCACTTACACCCCCACATCAACATATAAAAGAAAAATCATATCTTTTGACGCAGGAAAAATGTGTGGGCTGTCAATTTTCAACAATTAGGCTAGAATAGGGTTGATTATAGGTAGAATAGTAATCGGCAATTAGGTTTATAAACTTTGAATTGAAATTATGAGGAAAAAAAATAAGATGATTACAATACTATTGGTGTTATCTATTTATAGTGATAAATTCTAACTAGACTAGAAATCCTAATTAAAGAAAGAATTAAAACTCTACTCTTATTCAATAATAAAATAGTAAATCCTAATCAAATAAGGAAATGGAAAACTAATGCAAATCTAAAATAAAATAGAAAATTAAATAAAATCCTAATAGTGTTAGGAATCCAATTAGGACTTGGATTGCTTCTGCATTATTCTTACCGGGTTTGAAAAAGACTCGGCTCCGATGAGTTAACCTTGATGTATTCCGCATATATGGCTGGATCAACTTACTTTAGCTCTTCTTCAGAAATCCATGTAATTTCACTTGTTGGTTTTCCAAACCACTTAACTAAAAATCGTTTATATTGGTTACCACACCTAGAACGAGCTTCCTTAACATCCAACACTTCTTCAATAACATCAATTTTAGCAATAGGTAGCTCTTGTACTTGTGCTTCAATGGAGGATGGTACTCCATCAAATCCATGAAAAGGATACAAGTCTAAAATATTAAAAACCAGACTGATTTGTAAATTAAATGGAAGATAAATTACGTAGGCATTGGAACTGATCTTCTTCAACACCTTACAAGGTCTAAACCTCCTAGATTTCAGCTTATGATAAGTTTCTTTAGAAAAACATTCTTGTCTTAAGTGTACGAGGACTTTGTTACCTTCTTCAAATTCTTGTACGCACCGATGCTAGGTGGCGGTAGAAGCATGTGATGCATTGCTGTCTTTTAAGGCAGCTTTGACCTCTATATGAATTTCCTTGATGTGATCAGCAAACAATTCCCCTTTAACACTTACTTTACCTCTTGGGGCAAAGGTACCAAATCAATAGCATGGTGGATGCTTCTTATCGATGGTAAGCTTTTCGGTACATCTTCACTAATCAACTCCTTGAATTCCTGCAATAATCGTTGAATTTCAATGGAATATTCAACTGATTTTTCAACCTGGTTAGCTCCTATTAGTTTGCTTACTAAGGCATACGTGACTCCCACCTCACTATGCTCAGCTTCAAATTCTTTAACACTTGCAAGCACATTTAATTTACTAGTTGCAGCTCCTTTATTTGCTATTTGTCTAGCTTTTTTCTTAAGAGGATGCAAGGTGTACCTCTTGTTGTTTTTGTAGAACGAATAGGTATTAGGTTTCATCTTATGTGTCATGTCATAATCAAACAACCAAGGTCTTCCCACTAGAATATGCCCAACATCCATTGGTACTACATCACATAGTGCTTCTTCTGCCAAATCATCTCTCATTGTGAATTGCACTAAGCATTGAGACGTTACCGGTACCTCGTGCCCTTTCATCAACTAGCCTACTTTGTATGGATGAGGATGTTTTGTTGTAGGAAGTTTTAATTTATCTATAGCCTCCTTTGATATTATATTTTTCATACTTCCTTCGTCAATGACTAAATTACACACTTTGCCTTCACAAATAACACGTGTACGGAAAATGCTACGCCTCCTCCAATCTTCTTTTCCTTCCTTGTTCATGGCTATCATGACTGTTCGAACAACTAAAGACTCACCTTGAGCTAGTTAAATATCAATTTCTTCTACTTCCTCATCATATTCATCAAAAATAGGGCCTAGGTCTTCATCATACTCGGCTAAATTCATCCTCCTTTGTGGACAAATGAATGAAGTATGTCCCTTTTCTCCACAAGTAAAGCAATGAACTTGAGAATTGTTGCCTCTCATTGTAGATGAACCAGAATTGTTTTGTCCACCATAAGGTACTATACCTTTCCCTTTATCGTTTCCATCAGCACGGATTGTCTCTTCATTGTATTTATTAGTAGCAAAAGCCTCTTTCCCGCTTTGTTGAGTTCTTTGAATCCCTCTTGTAGCTCTAAAATTGTTTTGCCAATTGCTTCTATTTATGGGCCTTCTAGCACCGTAACGAGAAACTCGTTTTTCAGCTACTAAGGCATATTGGCGAGCATCTTCAAGATTGTGTAATAGGACTACGCTCATTTCATCTCTAAGGGATTGATTCAAACTAGCAAGGTAGTGAGAGGTATTTTGTTCATTACTTTCAGATATTCCAACTCGAATAGACAAATTATTAAATTTTGCAGTGTATTCTTCATCAGACATGCTGTTTTGTTTCAAGCAATGGAACCTTACATATAGTTTAATTGCGTAATCAGCTGGTAAAAATTGCTTCCTTAGCTTAGTTTTCATGTGCTCCCATGTGTTAATTTTAAGCTTTACTTGTCGTGCGCGCTGCTCTTCAACTCTCTTCCACCATTGAAGTGCAGTACTCTTTAATTTAAGCTTTACAAAAAGCACTTTTCAGGTTTCAACCATTGGTTTCCATTCAAAATAATTTTCTAAACTAGTTTTCTAATCTAAATAGTCTTCGGCATGCGATTTTCCATGAAAATTAGCAACTTCAATTTTAACTTCTCCACTATTTAAATCATGAGCATGAAGTAAATGCTCTTCCAATCTGCCTCGTGCTGCTGGGTTTGCAAGTCCAGTTTCATGAAAGGGGTTTATGTCCTTGACTTCCTCTTCACTCTCATGAGTTTCTTGAAAATCAAGGTTTTGGTGGTTGCCTTCCGGAGTTTCCATTCGGGCTTCCACGAGTTCCTGACCCTGCGAGGCTTGTACAGCCCGGGTCAAATCCTCAATCATTTGTCGTATCTCAGCTATATCGTCTTGGTGGGGCTAATTGCCTCTGCCTCTTCCAACCATGGTTTAATTCAGACAAAAAAAAAGAATCCTAGGGATCTATTTTTGATCTCTGATACCAATTGACGCAGGAAAAATGTATGGGCTGTTAGTTTTCAATAATTAAGCTAGAATAGGGTTGATTGTAGGTGGAACAGTAATCAGCAATTAGGTTTATAACCTTCGAATTTAAATTATGAGGAAAAAAATAAGATGATTATAATACTATTGGTGTTGTCTATTTATAGTGATAAATTCTAACTAGACTAGGAATTCTAATTAAAGAAAGAATTAAAACTCTACTCCTATTCAATAATAAAATAGTAAATCCTAATCAAATATGGAAATGGAAAACTAATGCAAATATGAAATAAAATAAAAAATTAAATAAAATCCTAGTTGTGCTAAGAATCCAATTAGGACTAGGATTGCTCCTGCATCATCTTTCGTGCACAATTCAGTTATAAAATCTAGACTAGCAGAACTATGAATTACAACAGAAACCCCATCTCACTGATACATTAAAATTAAAAAAATAAAAAAAATCTAGGCAAATTATAATAGTGAAAATTGGAACTGGGCATACAAATTTGATTGCAATTGGTAAATGGATACATCATTGAAAAAATCAACAAAATAAAATAAAAATAAAATGATAAAGAGTTGAAAACATACAGGGAATTTCTGAGAAGAGAAGAGGAAGGAGGGAAATAGATAGTGAAATTCATGGCACAGCCCAGTGTTGGACTGAATGTTTGTATCTCTTATTGTATCCTCCAAACATCTTCGAGCTACTGATCTCAATTGGCTTTGTTTCCATTTTTCTTCTACTCCAAATCTCTCTCTTTAGAAATTTTGTTGAGACAATTGCTCAGCTGCACAAGTCGGAGTGTGCTTTTTCCAAAAGGGTCTAACTTTGGAATTTTGAGTGATGGACTTGTCATTCTTTGTCTATTTCTCGACCAGCCGGACACTTGGGCCTGGCCAGGCCATTTTTTCATAAAAATTGTATAAAAAAATAAATATATAATATGATATAATTAATTTTAAATGACTAATTGAGATGGACAAAATAAAAGGGAAAAGTGAAAAAAAGTCCATAAATTTAAATAAAAAAAATTAAATAAGCATTTAAAGTCATTTTGAGTCTAATTCAACACCTTAATTTTAAAAATTTACTCGATTAAGCCCCTCTTATCAAATTAAGCTCATATTAACTCTGTTAATTATTTTTGCAGTCTGCCACTTATAATCTTTTTAGTATTGCTTTTTAATTTCAGTTTTCTATGGCTTTAAGCCTAATCTCATTAATTAGCAATTAATTTATAAACTATAAATTATTTTTTAATAAGTGGCAAACTTTTTCTCGTGTTGTAGAAAAAAGAATTAGTTATTTCAATTAGTGATATTTTTTTTTCTTTTTTAATCAATGTAGTTGCAAAGAAATTAAAACTTGGCGAAACTTGTATATAAATATTGAATCTGTAATGAATAATTATAATTATAATTATATTAAAATTTGCAATACGACATATGTATAAATATTGGATTTGTAAAAAAATTATACATATATAAATGAAGTGAATGTATTAAAATCTGGAAGAAATAAAATAATAGTTGCTTCATACAATTCATCCTAAAAAAATAATTTGATGCTTGTTTCAATTGCTTCAATCAAAGTATGTAACTTGATCTTACTATTTTTATTATATTTTAAATCCAAATCGGAATAAAATATAATATAAGAAATTATAAATAGCAGGACATAAAATAATTAACAGAATCAATAAAAAGGAGCTAAATTTAATAAAAAGTGGCTTAATTGGGTGAGCTTTTGGTGTTGAAGAGTTGAGTAGGATTTAAAATTACTTTAGAACTTAATTGATCATTTGATTTAACTTTAAGGGTTTATTACTTTGGCCTTATAGTGTATAAATGGGTTCCTAACTAATGATATTAGACTTAAAATCATAGTAAATTGGGATTAAAAAGCAATATTAAAGAAGTTATAAATACCATACTGCAAAAATAATTGACAAAGTTAATAAACAATAGCTTAATTTGGTAAGAGAGATTTAAGTAAGTGAGTTTTTAGAGTTGAAGTGCTGAGTTACACTCAAAATGACTTTAAGGGTTTAATTGATCTTTTAATTTAAAGGTTTTTTTTAAATCAATATGAAATTGGTAAAATATATACTCAGATATTACTTTATGAATAGAAAAAAAATCCATTAGTCTTTTTAATTCCTTGTCTCCATATTTCATACTTCCTTCGTATCAAATTGTTAAATTCACTTACCTTTTTTTTTGTTCTACTCAAATTATAACTTGCTTATCATTTTAATAGATTGGTTAGCATATTAAATTTATGTAATATCCTTATTTAATATTATTTATTAAATACATATTATACTAAAACAAGGATATAATAAATATATATATATATTTATATTTTAAAAAAGAATAATTAATTTTTTTTAATAGTCATAAATTGAGAAGTGGACTTATCAATTTGAGAGGGAGGGAGTATTAAATTTGTAAGTTTTAAGATTTTAGGTTAAATATAAATAAATTTACATCTTGTACATATATTTTTAAGTTTTCATCTTTACAATGTTTAGGACATGTTCGCTTATGAAAATTTTGAATAATTTTTCAAAAAAAATTTCTAAAAAAATAGAAGTTTGTGTTTACATAACATAATTTTTTTTCTCTCGTTCTATTGACGAGTTTTTCTCTCGTGCTTTTTTTGCATGCTTTTTTCTTTTGGCAGAAACCCTAAATCCTAATTTTTTCATAATATTCTTTCGTAGTTTTGCTTGTTTTGACGTTTGTATTGTATTCTGTGGTTGTGTGCTCGTTCGTTTGGTGTGTTCATGATGGTGGATAGAGATAATGAATCGTTGGAGGGGGAAGTGTTGGCTGAGGATTTTTATGCGGCGTTGAATTTGGAGGAGAAAGAAGGGAGGATTGAGGTGACTGGTTTTGATGTGGAGGAGGATACGAGGTTGATGTGGAATATGGAGCTATGTGTGGCTGGTCGAGTCTTGACTGAAAGGCCAATTAATTTTGTGGTGTTTAGGAATACGTTGGCACCAGTATGGCAGCCTGTGAAGGGGATGTTGATGAAGGATTTAGGTAATAATGGCTTTGTGATACAGTTTCGACATCAGGCTGACTGTGATAGGGTGGTGCAGGGTGGACCATGGAATTTTATGCAAAATTTAATCATATTGGCAAAAGTACCACCTGGTATGAATCCAAAGAATGTGGAGTTGAATATGGTTGAATTTTGGGTGCAGCTGTACAATTATCCTATTGGTTGTAAGTCAGAGAGGACTTTGAAGCAGGTGGGGGATTATATTGGTTCCTATATTCAGGCTGATAAGAGGAATTTTACGATGATTTTTGCAGAATATCTGCGAGTTAGGGTTTCAGTGGATGTACGGAAACCTTTAAAACGGAAGATACATATGAAGAGTCCGGCAGGCGTGTGGGAGTGGGTGGATTTTAAATATGAGAGGTTGGGTATATTTTGTTTCTTTTGTGGGTGTCTAGGGCATTCGGACAAGTTTTGTGCTGCACGGTTGAATTATCCGCACATTAGTAAGGACCAATTTGCGTATGGTGGATGGTTGCGTGCGCAGGGAAGGAGGAGTACTAATAATGTGGATAAGTGGTTGTTGGCTGAGTCGGATTTCTTGGCTAAGCCGGTGCAGGTGATGGGTGGTGGGATGGTTCCTATGGATACAGAGGGTGGCAATATACAGGATATACAGGATGGAACAGTGGGATCTGGTTTCGATGCTGTGGGTGAACAGGCTCCAGGTATGGATGACGGTTTGGGGATTGGTGGTGATGATGAGGAAGGGGTGGTTGTTATTGATGTGAAGCGAAGGCAAGTGGTGGATGTTTCAAACTCTGGTTCAAAAGATGTTTGTGATAATAGTTCTCTTAATCTTTTGGAGGTGTTGGCGAACCTAAAAAACGTGCAAGAGGCGGGATCTGGTGTCCAGACCCGCCTAGATCAATGAGTGTGTTTTGTTGGAACTGTCGCGGGCTTGGGAACCAGGCGACAGTTTTAGAGTTGATCGAGATGATCAAACTAAAGCAGCCTAGTTTTGTTTTTTTGATGGAAACTTTAGTGGATTTTTCTGTGATAAATAATATAAAGAGGCAATTGAATTATATGGGTCTTTATGTTGTTAATCCTGTGGGTAGGAGTGGTGGTTTAGCATTGATATGGAAGTATAAAGACTCATGTTGTTTGTTGGGTAGTAATAGGAATTATATTGATCTTGTGGTGTATCCTCCAGGGGTCGAAATGTATCGGTTTACTGGATTTTATGGGATGCCTGGAAGTCAGTTTAGGCGTGATTCATGGCAGCTACTTATTTCTTTAAGGGATAAGTCGGTTTTACCATGGTGTGTGGCGGGGGATTTTAATGATTTACTTTCACATGGTGAGAAGGAGGGGAGGCACTCTAGGCCTAATTGGTTGGTGAACGGTTTTCGGGGTGCTGTGGAGATGTGTCGGCTGTTTGATGTGGGATTTATTGGTAATATTTTTATGTGGAACAGAGGGAGAGGAACTGAAGATTGGGTTATGGAAAGGTTGGATAGGGCTTTGGCAACTAATGAATGGCTTTGCAAGTTTGGTAATGCAAGACTATATAATTTGGAAATGGAAAGTAGTGATCATAGTGCTATTTTTCTTGATGTGGGAGTTCGGAACATATTGTATGTTAGGCGGCAGTTTCGATTTGAAAATAGTTGGCTGGTAGAAGATGATCTCCATAATGTGGTTGAAGAGGCGTGGCGTTCTGAAAATGGGGTATCTATTGATTGTCGTGTGGCAAATGTGGTTCAAAGGTTAGAGATTTGGGGAAAGGAGAAACGGCTTATGTTTAAGCAGAAGATTAAGCAGTGTAGGGAGCAAATGTTTCGCACAAAATTTAAGAGGGATTCTAATTCTGTTATGTTATATCGGACAGCTCATGAGGCTTATGTTACGATTTTGAATCAGCAGCAAAGTTATTGGAGGCAGAGGGCGAAACAAATGTGGTTAAGGGATGGGGATTTAAATACGAGGTATTTTCATTCTGTGGCAAATCGTAGACATAAGAAGAAGCAATTTGGGAGGTTAAAGGATGCAGATGGTAATTGGAGAGAGGGGGAAGATATTGGAGAGTTGCTGGTAACGTATTATTCTGATTTATTTACATCAAAGCAAGGGGATTACGAGACTGTGTTGGAAGCTGTCTTGCAAAAGGTCTCGGATGATCAAAATCAAGAGCTGTTGCGGCCATATACTGAAGAGGAGGTTAAAGAGGCTTTGTTCAGCATGCATCCGGATAAGGCTGGGGGTCCGGATGGTTTAAATCCGGCGTTCTATCAGGTGTTCTGGAACACAGTGAAGGAAGATGTTTGTGCAGCCTGTTTACGGTATTTGAATGAGAATGAGGTATTGCCGGGTGGAAATAATACGAATATTATTTTATTGCCAAAGAAGAATGAACCAGAAGTAGTGGCGGATCTGAGGCCTATTTCATTAAGCAATATTCTTGATCGGGTTGTGTCGAAGATGGTGGCGAATAGATTGAAGTTAGTTTTGGATGGAGTTATTTCTGAGTCTCAAAGTGCGTTTCTTCCGAATAGGTTGATAACGGACAATGTGATGATTGTGCATGAAGCGATGCATGTGTTGCGAAGGAAAACTCAAGGAAAGGTGGGAGTTGTGGCTTTGAAGACTGATATGTCTAAAGCATATGATAGGGTCGAATGGGTATTTTTGGAGAAATTAATGATTAAATTGGGGTTTAGTTTACGGTGGGTGGAGAAGTGTATGCATTTGGTCTCATCTGTGAGTTATCATATTTCATATAGTGGAAGGTTATATGGACCAGTTTATCCAGGTCGGGGTTTACGACAAGGCGATCCCATTTCACCGTATCTCTTTATTATATGTGCAGAGGCGTTGTCATGCTTGCTTCAGAGTTTTGTGGCCAGTGGACAGTTGCTGGGGTGTCGGGTGGCAAGGGGTTTCCCGAGGTTAACTCACTTATTTTTTGCGGATGATGATTTATTTTTGTTTCAGGCTACGGCTAATAATAGTTTTGTGGTAAAGCATTGTTTAAGGTTGTATGAGCAGGCTTCTGGACAGGTTGTTAATTATCAGAAATCCGAGGTTTTGTTTAGCCCAAATACAAGTGCAGTAGATAGGGAGTATATTGTGCAGGAGTTAGGTGTGATGGAGGTTTCGAATTTTAAGAAATATCTGGGGTTGCCAATGGCTATCGGGAAGAATAAAAGATGTTGTTTTAGTTTTGTTGTGGATAGAGTATGGAAGAGACTGTCAAGTTGGAAGGGATCATTATTATCAAGAGCAGGGAAGGAGATTCTGTTGAAGATGGTGATACAGGCAATACCCACGTATTTAATGAGTGTGTTTCTATTGCCAGATTGAGTCTTTGATGAACAAATTCTGGTGGAGGTCGACTGTGGATTCGAGTTCGGGGATGCATTGGTGCTCTTGGAAAATGATGGCGAGAAGTAAAGATGAAGGGGGTCTGGGTTTTCGTTTAATCAGAGATTACAATATGGCACTTATAGAGAAACAAGCTTGGCGATTATTGTCTCAGCCGAATTCATTTGTGGCTCGATTATATAAGGCTAGATATTATTCTGGGACTGATTTTATGCAGGCGGAATGTGGATCAAATTCGAGTTATATTTGGTCAAGTATTGTAAAGTCTCGTGTTTTGCTTCAGATGGGGGTTATTAGAAGGGTGGGTTCTGGGCATAATGTGAAGGTATTTGAGGATCCTTGGTTGCCGAATATGGAGAATCCGTTTGTTCAAGGGGTGAATACAACGGGTGTTGAGGATATGGTTGTGGCGGATTTGAGAATTCAAGATGGGTCTGCTTGGGATGAAGAGATTATTGGTGCTATTTTTAGTGTTCCAGAACAGGTCTTAATTAAGAAAATACCAATTCCAATAAGAGTAACAGATGATGGATGGCAGTGGTGGTGGAATAGTAATGGGGAGTATACAGTTCAAAGTGGGTATTCTTTATTAGAAAAGCATAGACTTGATGTGGTTGGTCGAGATGTGAGGATTAATGACTTATGTGGATGGGTGTGGGGATTGCAATTGCCGCCAAAGATGGCGAATTTTATGTGGAGATTGATCTCGAATATTTTACCAGTTAAGTTTGAGTTGCAAAGGAGACATATAATTGCGGATGGGGATTGTATTGTGTGTGGAAATGCAACAGAAACTTTGTTTCATTGTTTTATTCAATGTCCAGTAGCGGTTGAGGCATGGGGATGGGCGAAGATTGGTACAGTGGCTGCTGTTGGAAGTATGTTGCAATGGTTAGAAAATTTGAAGGCAAATGGTGGGGTGGTGGAACAACGATTAGCGGTTGCTGTGTTGTGGAGTTTATGGCTTAATAGGAATAAAAAGTTGTGGCAGCAAATATCTTTATCAGGCAGGTTAGTGTTTTGTCGAGCAGAGCAGAGTTTGGTTGAGTGGCAGCTGGCGCAGGAGGGTAAGAAGAAAGGTAGTCAATATGGTCTGGTTTTTTCGGGTACTTGGAGCTGTCCAGCGGCTGGGTATGTCAAATGTAATGTTGATGCATCATTCAAGGATGGTCATGACAGTGCTGGTATGGGTTGTATTATAAGGGATGAAAATGGCGTGTTTTTAAAGGCAATGGGGGCTGTGATGCAGGGTGTTTTTAATCCTTTAATGGCAGAGATGGTGGGTATAAGAGAGGCTTTATCTTGGTTAAAGGATGGTGGGTATAAGGTAGTTGAGTTGGAATCTGATTGTTTACAAGCTGTCACTGCGCTAAGGAGATCAAGAATTGATAATTCTTATTTAGGTATGGTTGTCTCTGATTGTAAACAGTTGTTTTCTTTTTTTGACTCTATTGTTTTGAGTTTTGTTAAACGATCAGCGAATCAGTGCGCTCACTTAATTGCAGGAGTAGCTGGTTCTTTGTCTGATTGTCGCGAGTGGGTAAACTCACCTCCAGATTTTATTGTTAATGTTCTATTTCAAGATATTAATAACACAAGGGGGATAGGTAATCCAATTGGTTGTGGTGTCAGACGCACAGATTAATCCTGTTGCTATTGTTGAACCCAGCTTTGCGGAGTGCTTATTCACGTTTCATTATCGAAAAAAAAACATAATTTTTTTTAAATTAGGAAATGAAAATCTATTTTAAAATTTTCTAACTTTAAAAGATTTTAGAAAATATATTTATAATGTTTTCCAAAAATTTTCTTTTATAAATAGAGTCAAATTTTCCAAAATAGAAAACATAAAGTTTTCATATAGATGTCAAAAAAAAATTATTTTTACTGACTGAACACATTTTCTAAATTTTCTATGAAAAATAAATATTTTAATTTTCTTAAATAATAGAAAATAGAAAACTATTATCTATAAGTAAATATACCCTTAAGGGCTAGTTTGGAAATATTTCCAGTATGGTATAATAAATCCAATATGGTATGGTATGATATAGTATTGATAGTGTACCATATTTAAAATAATGGTGGAGTACTATTAAGTTATTTAATGGTTTGATTTGCCTTTAACAAATAAAATGACCAGAATGCCTTCCAACTTAATATTTTATATGATTTACATTATAATAAATTTATTTAAATTATAATAATAAAACTAATTAACTCCATCTAAAAATTAATAAGATTTTTAACAACTACATATTTTATTCAAAAATAAATAAAATGAATTAATTTTATAACAAATTTAAGTATTATACCAATAAGAAAATAAGAAATATTAATATAAATTAATTAAATTAATAATTTTTAAAATCACAAAATATTATTCAATAACATAAATATTATTCATAACATCATCCAAAATAAAAAAATTTAACAGTAAATATCTCTGAAATTAAAAGTTAAAAAAAAGAAAAAAAAAGAAACGTAGAGATTTTTTAAAATATTTTTATTTTTAAATTTATTTTAATGAAAATCTCAATTTAAATTATATTGGAATAGGATTGGGGCCCTTAAATATGATTGAAGGTAATTTTGGTAATAAGAAAATAAAACTATCATAACACACCAAATCCGTGGTTTAACAAAAATGCCACAAAATTGCCACTGTCAAATCATCGTTAAACCATAACAAACCACCAAAATAAGTTTAAAATTCTCCCAAACATGGTTTAGTTTTAAACCATACCATATTAATCCATCCAAAATCATAATGGAAATGCTCCCAAACAAAGCTTAAGGCATTTGGGATGGTTTTGATTTTTTGATTTTAACTTTTTTTTTTAAAAAAAAGAAAAATAAAAAAGTATTCAATAATATCAATAAGTTTTTTCATTTTTTAATTAAAAAAATAGTTTTGGATAATTATAGAATTTACAAAACATGCTTTTTAGAGTTTTAATATTGAAAAGAGATATATATTAATAAAAAAAATCTCTCTAATATTTTTTTTATTTTTTGCAAATATTTTTTAGGTTTTTTATTTTTATTTTTTTGTAAAGTCAATTATAAAATGAGAGGTGTGTCTTTCTTTAATGTTTATTTTCTTTATTTATAATAATTTTATTTTAGTAATTATCTATAGTATCTAATTAATATTATAATATCTCATTATAATAAACAATAAAATCTTTCTAATAGGTGAATAAAATGTGTGTTTGTGTATGTATAATAAAAAAACTATGATATAATTTCTATAACTATAAAATGGGTTTTTTAAAAGATATAAAATTAAAATTAAAATTAGTTTTTTATTTTAGAAAAAACTAAAAACTAAAAACTTACAATGTATGTGTTCAGAATGATTTTTTTTTGTTTTAGCTTTTTTCTAGAAAAAAAAAGTGTTCAATAATACCATTGAGTTTTAATTTTTTTTTTATTAAACAAAAATTATTTCAGGCTAAATACATAATCCCTAAAGTATGATTTTGATAGTTTTAGTTTTGAGTAGACATTGTATATCAATAAAACTTTTTATACATATATGTAAGACATTTTACATCAATAAAACTCTTTTTTATAGTAAAAATTAGTTTTTAACATTAACTTTTTTAAAATTTTTTATTTCTTTATATTTTAATAATTAAAATTTTAATTATTATGATATATTATTTTTAAAAATTAAAAAATTAAAAAATATAAAACAACAACTAAAATCAGTTTTTTTGATTTAGAAAAAAACAATTACAACAAAAATGAACACATTAAACGTATAGGGCCTTAATTTTTTTTTTTAGTTTTATAACAATTACTTTTTTTTTGTATTTGTGGTTTTGCATCTTTGTTTATCTTCTTTTTATGCTTTTTTCCCTTTTTTGATACTTTTTTATAATTTTTTTATTCAAGGCTTATTGTATTGTTCTTATATTCTCAACATACATATAAAATATATAAATATATACACAACATATGCATAATATATATAAAATATATACACAATAAACACAAACGTATAAACAATATATACAATATAATTAAATAACATGTAAAAAATATATCTATTTTGCCAATTGTAATTCAATATATTCAAAACATATATACAATATACACAAACATATACATAACATACACATTAACATATACACAATATACAAACTAGGACATCCATAAAATTTTTAAATATAATAAATAACTAAAATGAAGGATAATTAGAATGATGGAAGAAGAATATGAATAGTATATATTTAATGTATATGCAAGATATATATAAATTATACATTTTGCTAAAAGATAAAAGTAAAAAGTAAAAAGGTAAAAAGTTAAAATTTAAATATATTTTAATATTTAAAAGCAAAATTAAATTAACATTAACATTTATTATGGATGATAAGATTAAAATATCTAAATATTTTAATAATTAATATTTTATAGTTACATGAAAAGGTGATGGCAAAGTTGAAATTTTAGTATATAAAATAACCATCTTCTTCTTCATTAATCCATGGTGGCCGAATTTTACATAGAGAGAAAGGGAGAGCATGGCTTCTTCACATACTCTAAATTTCTCAAGAATTCCAAAGATTTTAAGGTAATTTTGAAGTTTAATCAAGCATTAGGTAAGTTTTTTCCATCTAAGCTTAGTTTTTCTTAGTTTTAGATTATGTAATGATATGGGTTGATGGTAGATTAATTTAAATTGTTAAAATTAATAGTAATGAAGTTAATATGGTGGATATATAATAATTTAGTGATTAATTGATTAAGTTGAGCATGATTGATGGAGTTTGGGTTTAGGGATTGATTATGTGAAATTAGAATTTTGGATGGAGGTGACTATAATTATTAAAATGAATTGTTTTATTGTTATTTTTCTATGTAAGTAATGATTTTATGGTTTGAGGTTGGAAACAAGTTTGGTAGGAAGAAGTTTGAATATGGTAGTAAGAGAAGGAATTAAGGTTTTGTTGAGAATTGGTTAGAAATTGTATAATTAATGGTTGTTTTGAATAAAATGAGCTTATGAATGATTTTAATTGAATTATTTTACTTGTTATTGGAGTAGGAAGTAAGTAGGCCAAAGTTTCCAAGTGAAAGAGTTAGGACTTTTTGGAAATTATAACTTGGAAGGTGCTTAAAGTTGGATTTGGAAAAGATATGAAGTTAGTACATATTTTAATAACTTGAGATTTCATTGCATATACTTTGGCATATTCTATATTGTTCTCTTGAAATGTGGATCTTCACATAATTTATGCAATGTGGTATAGTTATATGATGAGTGTCATATGGGGTACTTGTTTAGTGTGAAATTATTATTTATACATGAAATGCATGATATATATTAATGTAAAATAGTATAATGCACTATATGAATAAGGTTGTGAAATGTGATAAATGTGAGGAATGAGTCACATTATGAATGTAACTCAAGATTATGTAAAGGGAATGTGAAATGGTAATGACGATGTGAAATGTGTTTTAAAGTGGAATGTAAAAATGGTCATGGAAAGTTGTCGTTGGTGCAGTTGAGTCAACTTGCCAACAGCATGATATGATGTTTGTTATGCCTACGGGCGAGATATTATACCCTCAGGCGATATTAGACAATTTGATTTTAGTGTCGAGAGGAAGCAACCTTTAAGTAATATTTGACACTTGCCTCTAGTGTCGATAGGGGGCGGCCTTTAGGTAATATAATTGACATTTTGCCATTGGTATCGAGAGGAGACGACCTTCAGATGATATTTGACACTTGCCTTCGGCGTCGCTAGGAGATGGCCTATGGGTGATATGTGACATTGTATCCCTAGTGTCAGACCTTTAAGTTTTAATAGGTCAATACATTTTAAATGGATGGTCGGGTCCAATGCACATGTATATGTGTGTTGTGGATGCAATATGTTTATATGGTTTATGAAACTAAGAGATGGTTGAGTATTTTGATTTGAATGTTTATTGTTATTAAATATGTACCACTAAGCTATATATTTAGTGTGATTGGATGTATCACGCAGGTGACAGGTCTATAAAGCAAAGTGACCCATAGTGAGATTGAAACTGAAGTGTCAGTTTTGCCACGAGACCAGCTGTGCAGAAATTGCATATATTTATATTTTTATGTTATTGTATACTTTGATTTTGTATAATTTAAATACATCATATGTATTTTAAATATGTTTTGGAAAATGTATGTGCATATGAATGTATTTTTTTTTATGAAGTAGTGATTTGGAGAATGAGTTATAAATATTATCTTGGAAGTGTAAATTTCCTTTGCAGGTTGATTTATTTGTTGATTATTTTCCAAAGTTACTAATTGTCGGTCATTGATCTATCCTTAATTGAGACATTTTTGTTTCTAATTGCAATATTTTTTTAAGTTTTTTTTTTCACTAGCACTACAATAATTATTAATATCTTGAAATACTATCAAAATTAAAATATTATACTCTTCAAAAATATTTCAATAATATATAATTAATTAAGATGAATATAAAATAAAATAAATTTATTGTTAAATTATCAAACTTATGACTATATAGTATGAATGCATAATAAATGTATTATATTATAATATAAAATTTGTAATTATATTCATTCATTATATATATATGGACATTATGTGAATATTGTATAAAAATTTTCATATTAATTAATCTATAATATTGTTACCAAATTTAAAAAAGGGTAGTAGGTTATAGCTTTTAAAATCATATATTTTATTTTAAAATAAAAATAAATCACATTTTAATATGAAAAATTTTATGTGTAGGATTCAAAAGTAAAAAAAATATTAATTGTAATTAATAATAATTATTATTAACTTAAATTTTGAGAATAGAACAAACAATAATACTGAGTTATAAATTGTATTTCGGCTTTTAAAAGGAAAATATAAAGCTTATAAATTGAATTTGTATACAATGAACTGGACCTACACTGTTATAAAATTGAAATTCAAATACTCTATATGTTCGTCTCAAAAAATTATAAAAGGCTTATAAGCAATAACTATCCTCCAAGCTTCACATACAAAAAGGATGCCTTTATGATCTTTAAATCTCTCTTCCTCTCTGTTTTACAAATAAAATTCTCAGTTTGTTCTTCGTGATCCAATTTTATTTTATTAACCTAAATTTGTGTTTCTTCATAATCATTTTTCATACAAATTCCATCGTTATGGCTTCAAACCAGCCACTTGTGCCAAAATCAGATGTTGTATTAAGAGTTCAAACAAAATAAAACAAAAAAATCCCTAAAATAAAAACTTTAGGTACTGAAATTTTTTTAAAAAAATGCAATCCTTAAAGCACTCAGGATACCCATAATAATGGGGTTGGCATGGTCCTTATCACTGATGATTTATGGTGGCCGCCGCCCCAACTGGGTGATACCCTTGAGTTGTTATTGCGGATGAAAATGCAATCGTTATTATATTTCCAATATGCCGCCAATGACACCTGAAGAAGATTGATTCTTTGTAACATCCTTATATCCAATATACATACACCACATATACTCACTATATGTAATATATGTATAGAGGATATAAGAATGTCATAACCTTTTTAAACAATCAAAATCAAATCATCATAAGTCAAATCTGTATAAATTTAAAACATACAATTGATATCATAACAATAATAAATGAAACATTTCTGGTTAAAACACATGTATCTTCATTACCCAAAAGTTTATCCAAAACATTTTTTATTGCGGAAGCGGAATATACATATTTATATACATCAAAATTAATATATATATATATACAAAAATCTAAAATATATACATGCTGGCAGTTCGTCTCTGATCTCGATTCCAACAATCAACTCTTCAAAAGAGATCACAAGCCTAGACTCAAATCGGTCTAGCTGAACTCTCCGGCTCAACTGGATCTACCATGTCACCTGCACAATAAATCACAATTGTGCTAAGCCAAAATTTTAATAGTACAAACTTTGATAATAAAATAGTTCAAAAGAAATGCCAATGTTCCACACATAAGGATATCATGCCTCATAGCAATATATCATAACATCTTGATATTTTATTCTATTGTTCATAATTCATAATTCACATTACAGCAAAAATAAGCATCGGCCCAAAAGGATCTAATATGCTATTCAAATTCGTGAGTTACTGCTTTGGTCCAATATAACAATATTTGTCTAGCCCGAAGGCGAATCTTATTCACAGTGAGGATTATCTCATATGTAACATCCCAACTAGGATTCAAAGACTAGGCCCAACCCAGCTTCAAGGGCCTGCTACATCATGTAACACCCAAATAGGCTTCAAGGACCAAGCCCAATTCAGCTTCAAGGAATTGTTACCTTTTTAGGCATGCCACCAAACACAAAACTCTGAAAATTAAATAACATATTAGGCACACAATTCTTTCATAATTCCATTTACAAATCTTTTCTCATTTTCTTATGATCAACTAGGCACAATGCCTCAAATATCTCATTTATATCAGTTTAGCCATCACCAATGGCTTTACATACCATCATTAGTGTATACAAAATAAATTGCATTATCCATACATTTTGAATCATCATCTTATATTTCACATAGTTCACATTATGCATATCATAGCATTATTCTTATGCATCAACAACGTAGTAAGTAACTTAATACATTTTCCAACCAAATGTGTTAAGTTTCAATGTCAAGTAAATATAAATAATTATTCAAAATTTGTACGTACCTTTAACGCAACAATTACCACTTCGACCTCCTCTTCCAAGATATCCCTCTACACTTGGTTTAGGGTTCTCAAGTCTCTTCTAATCCTATACCAAATCTGATTATAAGTAATCACCAAGTGATCCACAAAGGAAAATAAGGAAAAGAACTGTCTAGGGCAAACTCTACCTATGACACGCTCAACAACACAGGCGTGTCCATTACTGTGCCCTAAACTCACAACACAAAAATTTTGACACGCTCAGTAACATGGGCGTGTCACTGCACGTATAACAACTTCAACAACACAGAAGCTATGACACGCTTCACGTGTCAATACTACCACAACACAGTAGCTATGACAAGCTCAGTGACATGGGCGTGTCACTACACGTGTCAATACTACAACATCACAGAAGCTATGACATGCTCAGTGATATGGGCGTGTCACTGGTCGTGTCACCAACACTGAAAACAGAACCATCGACACGTCCAAAGGCATGGTCGTGTCACCGGGCGTGTCAGGCCAAAAATCTGATATCGGCACAAAAACGCCACAACCAACAAACATCTTTCATCACCCCCTTTCAACTCCACACAACTCAACCAAAACCATCATTATACCACATGACACTTATGTAAACATCAAAATAACTCAAACACAATCAACAATACACAATCATAACCATATTTCATAACTCAAAACTTACACAATCCATAACTCTTATTTTCTTCACCAAACTTAACCTTTTTCTTCAATCCACCCCAAAATCATAGCAATTTAGACAAAAGAACTTCAAACATACCAATTTCAACCATAAACACAACTACATCAAACATCCAACAAACTCATAAACACACTCTCAAAATCAAAGAAACAAGTTGAAAACTTACCAAATATGAAGAAAAATCCTTAAAACTCCAACTTGATCACTTGAAATCCTTCAATTGCTTGAGTTAGGAAGAAACAAAATCTCTTTCCCTTTGGAAGAAGATGGTGGTCGGCTCTCTTGGAGAAGAAAGAAGAAGATGAAGATGGAAATAGCAATAGTCAATAACTCATTCAAACACTTTTCTTAAAATCACACAAATCCCTTCTTTTAATCTCCACCAAGCATATATATTAATATGATATTCTTAAAACCAAATATCCTCTTCCACTATCAAAACATATTAATATCTAATTAAATAATTAAATATCATTTGACCATAATAAAAAGGTTGACTTGTATATATTGTATATATCTTTATATATACAACATATACACATCTCCTTCCTTTCTTTTTCACTTAATCAAATATATACACTAATCATTTAATTAATTTTCCAATAATTAATATTTCCAAAATTTTAGGATATTATTTGGGATATTACAATTCTCCCCCTCTACAAATAAATTTTGTCCTCGAAATTACCTGCTTTCAAGTCTGAAAGAACTGGGGATACTGATTCCGCATCAACTGCTCACTCTCCCATGTTGCCTCTTTCGTAGCGTGGTTCTTCCAAAGAACTTTCACAAGTGAAACTTTCTTATTTCTCAACTCCTTCACCTCTCGTGCCAAAATAACCACCGGTTCTTCTTCATAAGTCAGATCTGGACTCACCTCAATTGACTCCAGTGATAGAACGTGAGATAGGTCTGACTTGTACCTCCGAAGTATAGAGACATGGAAGACATTATGAATTCGATCCAACTCAGGAAGTAAAACTAGTCGATAGGCCATTGGTCCAACTCTTTTCAATACCTCATAAGGTCCAATGAAAAGACTCAACTTCCCTCTGCGGCCAAATCTCAAAATTCTCTTCCAAGGAGACACTTTTAAAAATATTTTATCTCCTACACTGAACTCTATGTCTCTTCTCTTCAAATCTGAATATGATTTCTGTCGGTCTGAGGCTGCTTTCAAATGATCCCGAATCACCTTCACCTTCTCTTCTGTTTCTTTTATCAAGTCGGAGCTGACCAGTTTACCTTCTCCAACCTCATCCCAATACAAAGGTGTCTTGCACCTCCTGCCATATAATGCCTCATAAGGTGTCATCCCAATGCTAGACTGATGACTGTTATTATAAGCAAACTCTATCAGTGGTAAGAACCTGTCCCAACTTCCAGAGAAATCAATGACACAATTTCTCAACATGTCCTCCAAAATCTGTATCACTCTCTCTGACTGTCCATCTGTCTGAGGATGGAAAGCAGTGCCAAAATGCAACCGAAAACCCAAAACATCATGCAAACTCTTCAAAAATCTCGAAATAAACCGAGGATCTCGATTAGATACTAAAGAAATTGGGACTCCATGTAATCTTACTATCTCACTGATATACAGCTTGGCCAACTTCTCAAGAGAATAATCCATCCGAACTGGAAGAAAATGAGCTGTCTTCGTCATCCGGTCAACAATTACCCAAATGGCATCCTGCTTATTCTGAGTCAAAGGTAAACCAGTCACAAAAATCCATCGTCACTTGCTCCCATTTTCATTCTGGCACTGATAATGACTGAAGTAATCTCGAAGGAACTTGATGCTCAGCCTTTACTCTCTGCCAAGTGAGACATCTGGATACAAACTCTGCTATGTCCCTTTTTATACCTGACCACTAATAATATTGTTTTAAATCCCGATACATCTTAGTACTCCTAGGGTGCATAGCATAAGCTGACTGATGTGCTTCCTCCAAAATTATCTTTTTTAGACTTGCATCATTAGGAACACACAACCTATTTCTGTACCACAAACTACTATCACTCCTCACATGAAAGTCTCAACTCTCCCCCTTTTGGCAATCCCTTACAGCTTTCTGAATTTTCTCATCTGCCAACTGAGTCTCTCTTATCTGATCCAACAACACCGGCCTCAATTGTAACTGAGCCATCAATGCACCATCATCACAAGACTCGAATCTGGCATGCAACGCTCTCAATTCAACAAGCAACAAGAATTAATGAGCAGTCAAACCTGCCAAAAACTTCCGACTCAAGGCATCAGCAACAACATTTGCCTTACTAGGATGATAGTCAATTAAACAGTCATAGTCTTTAATCAATTCTAACCATCGTCTCTATCGAAGATTCAGCTCTCTCTGAACACCCAGATATTTCAAACTCTTATGATCTGTATAAATGTAACACTTCTCCACATACAAGTAATGTCGCCAAATCTTCAAAGCAAAAGCTATAGCTGCTAACTCCAAGTCATGCGTCGGGTAATTAAGCTCATGCGGCTTCAACTGCCGAGAAGCATAAGCAATGACTCTACCATCTTGCATCAAAACACAACCTAAACCACTATATGAAGCATCACTAAAAATCACATATGATTTACCTTCCAAAGGCAAAGTAAGGACAGGAGTCTGAGTAAACATCTCCTTCAACTGCTCAAAGCTCACTTGACACCGATCTGTCCACACAAATCTAACTCTCTTCCGAAGTAATCTAGTGAGTGGAGTAGCTATCATAGAAAAATCTTTCACAAACCATCGATAATAGCCTGTCAAACCCAGAAAACTTCTAACCTCTGTCACAGTTTTCGGTGGACTCCAATTCAAAATGGCCTCAACTTTATTCAGATAAACTCTAATACCATCTGTTGAAACCACATGACCAAGAAAAGTCACTTGATCAAGCCACATTTAGACAGCTTAGCATTCAACTGCTTCTCTCTTAAAGTCTGCAATACAATCCGCAAATGTTTATCATGATCCTCCTCATTATGCAAATACACCAAAATATCATCGATAAAAACCACTAAAAATTGATCTAGATAGGGTCTAAATACTCTGTCATCAAATCCGTAAAAGCTGCTGGCTCATTCGTCAACCCAAAAGGCATCACCAAGAACTCATAATGCCCATACCTTGTACTAAAAGTTGTCTTGGGTACATCTTCATCTCTGACTCTCAACTAATGGTACCCTGATCTTATATCAATCTTAGAGAAAACTGCTCCTTCCTTCAACTGATCAAAGAGATCATCTATCCGGGGCAAAGGATACTTGTTCTTGATGGTCACTTTATTCAACTGCCTATAATCAAAACACAATCTTAAGGTACCATCCTTCTTCTTCACAAACAAAACGGATGCTCCCCACGGAGATACACTGGGGCGAATGAACCTTTTATCCAACAATCTTGTAATTGCACCTTCAACTCTCTCAACTCAGCAAGTGCCATTCGATAAGGAGTAATAGAGATAGGAGTGGTACCAGGCAACAAATCGATACCAAACTCCACCTCTCTCTCAGAAGGTATCCCTGGCAACTTATCAGGAAAAACATCTAAAAACTCCACAACTGTGGGTATGCTGTCTAATTGAAAACCCACTACCCTGGTATCTACAACATGAGCAAGATAAGCATCACACCCTTTTCGAATCATCCTCCTAGTTGCAATAGCTGAAAAAAATATGGATGCAAGATGTTTCTACTCACTAGATATCATAACACTTCTACCATCACAGGTTCTCAAAGTAACACACTTATTCTGACAGTCTACCACAGCCCCATGCTTGGATAACCAATCCATGCCCAAAATTAGATCATACTCTCTAAAAGGCATCTCAATCAAGTCACCAAGGAACTCCTCATCTTGAACCACAACCGGACTACCCCGGTGCACCCTGCTAACAACACTATGTCCTAAAGGATTTGTCGCCAAAACATCAAATCCTAGGGACTCTGAATGCAAGTCAGTCACAGGCAAGATGGATGTACTAATATATGAATGTGTCAACCTTGGATCTATCAAAGCAAGAACTAAAGTACCAAATAAAGAAAATGTACCAGCAATGACAGCTGAAGCATCCGGCTGCCTCTGCATCACATAAACCCGCTGTGATGGCCCTGCCTCATCTGGCCTACTACCTCCGGATGTAGAGCCTCCTCTTTGATTAGACAATGACCGACCTCCTCTGCTAAAACCTCTGCCACCTTGACCCCCTCTAACACTGGATCGAGAAGCTGCAGTATTAGTTTGTCTACCCTTTGATGGCTCAGGGCAATCTTTGATGAAGTGATCTGGTGACTCACATCTATAAGACTCACATCTATAACATACTCCTGGTCCACCTGTCTTCTAACAAGCACCCCCATGTGCCCTACCACAATGGACACATGTATAAGAAACTGGCCTCTGAACTACTAGGGTTGGAGCACTAGCCACTGACACTGTAGGTCTCGATCTCTGCCTCTACTGCTGCTGAACTGACCTGCCAGACTGCCCCTGACTCCTACTAAACCTCTGAAAATGACCTCATCGGCCTCTCTTCACAAATGAAGACCCTACCCTCAAACTAGGTCTCCTAACTCTGGTCTCCTCATCCCTAGCAGCTACTGCAAGACCCAGTGCTCTCTCAATACACCTGGCAATTGTAACTAACTGGGAAAAATCTTGATACTGGGAGCTTGCAATAATACACATGATAGAGGGTCTCAACCCCTCTTCAAATCTTCGGCACCAGTCAATCTCATCTGAAATAATTTCACCGGCATAATGACTCAACTGGATATACTCGATCTCATACTCTATCACTGTCCGATTATCCTATCTCAGATTTAGAAACTTCATCTTCTTTTCATCTTTATATTCGTTCGGAGTATACTTCTGCTCAAACTCTCGCAAGAAATCATCATAAGTCAAAGTTGGTGGATCATCCAAGACATGTAGAACCGTCTTCCACCAATCATATGCATCCCTCTGCAGAAGAGATCCAACATAATCAAATTTTTCTTCAGGAGTAGCCTGTAACTGGATGAATACTCTCTGAACTCTATCTAACCGCTGCTCAACTACAGCAGAATCTGTAGCACCCATAAAGTCCTCCGCTCCAAACTTCCATAACTTATCATATTGCCTCATTGGTACTTGCGGCTGCAGTTGCGCCGGCGGCGACGGCGGCTGAACTGGAGCCTGCTTCAACAACTTCACTATATGTCATATTCAAAAGGGCAAAATTTTGTCAACTACTGGTCTTTCTGGCACAAGAGCAAGTGCTTCTCCAACTATCTCAACTCTAGCTCCATCTCTATCCTCAATAGGAGCTACACTCTCAGCACTACCCTCTACAGACTGATGTGTCTGAGATGCTAT
Source organism: Garcia nutans (assembly GCA_947685225.1). Taxonomy (NCBI): domain Eukaryota; kingdom Viridiplantae; phylum Streptophyta; class Magnoliopsida; order Malpighiales; family Euphorbiaceae; genus Garcia; species Garcia nutans. The sequence goes on along the minus strand of CANTUV010000024.1, from coordinate 2,719,647 downwards.
CATTACCTATATCTGCAAACACAGAAAAATTTACTACATCAGAGATTAGAAACTGTCAGTGCCAATGCATGTATCTTATTTAAAAACCATATTTTAAAATCAAAATTTTTTTTCTTTTACAATCCACCTAGGTTGAGAACCTCAAGCCTAGACTCTGGTACCAAAACAAATATAACACCCTTATACCCAATATACGTACACCACATATACTCACTATATGTAATATACGTATAGAGGATACAAAAATGTCACAACCTTTTTAAACAATCAAAATCAAATCATCATAAGTCAAATCTGTATAAATTTAAAACATACAATTGATATCATAAAAATAATAAATAAAACATTTATGGTTAAAACACATATGTATCTTCATTACCCAAAAGTTTATCTAAAATATTTTTTATTGCGGAAGCGAAATATACATATTTATATACATCAAAATCAATATATATATATATATAATATATACACGATGGTAGTTCATCTCTGATCTCGATGTCCAACAATCAACTCTTCAAAAGAGATCACAAGCCTAGACTCAACTCGGTCTAGCTGAACTCTCCGGTTCAACTGGATCTACCCTGTCACCTGCGTGATGAATCACAATCGCGCTAAGCCAAAAGCTTAATGGTACAAACTTTGATAACAAAATAGCTCAAAAAAAATGCCAATGTTCCACACATAAGGATATCATGCCTCATAGCAATATATCATAATATCTTGATATTTTATTCTATTGTTCACAATTCATAATTCACATTACAGCAAAGATAAGCATGGGTCCAAAAGGATCTAATATGCTATTCAAATTTCAGAGTTACTGCTTTGATCCAATATAACAATATTTGTCTAGCCCGAAGGCGAATCATATTCACAATGAGGATTACCTCATATGTAACATCCCAACTAGGCTTCAAGCACTAGGCCCAACCCAGCTTCAAGGGTCTGCTACATCATGTAACACCCAACTAGGCTTCAAAGACCAAGCCCAACCCAGCTTCAAAGGATTGTTACCTTTTTAGGCATGCCACCAAACACAAAACTCTAAAAATTGAATAACATACTAGGCACACAATTCTTTCATAATTCCATTTACAAATTCTTTCTCATTTTTTCATGATCAACTAGGCACAATGCCTCAAATATCTCATTTATATCAGTTTAGCCATCACCAATAGCTTTACATATCAGCATTAGTATATACATAACAAATTACATTATCCATACATTTTGAATCATCATCATATATTTCACATAGTTCACATTATGCATACCATAGCATTATTCTTATGCATCAACAACGAAGTAAGTAACTTAACACATTTTCCAATCAAATGTGTTAAGTTTCAATGTCAAGTAAATATAAATAATTATTCAAATTTTGTACTTACCTCTAACGCAACAATTACCACTTCAACCTCCTCTTCAAAGATATCCCTCTACACTTGGTTTAGGGTTATCAAGTCTCTTCTAATCCTATACCAAATCTGATTATAAGTAATCACCAAGTGATCCATAAAGAAAAATAAGGAAAAGAACTATCTAGGGCAAACTCTACCCATGACATGCTCAACAACATAGGCGTGTCCATGACTGTGCCCTAAACTCACAACACAGAAACTTTGACATGCTTAGTAACATGGGCGTGTCACTGTGGAAAAGTAGAACATCATTCGGTTAAGCAAAATCAAATAAATTAAATTCACAATTACTTTACTGGCTAGGTATCATATGTGAGCAAACAGCATCAAATTTACTACTGAATGTCATTCAGCATAGCGTAGTTGAAGAGCCAAAATGCAAAAATATTAAATGGTAAATTACAATACATACACTGGAAATATTTGTGGTTAAATGTTTTGATATAAATGGTTCCGTAATTGGCAGTAGACCATATGATTTTGTTAATTCTGTCAAACACTCCCAATCATTTTCCAGCTCAGCAATGTTTGTCGCGGCAAGAACAATTATGTTCTTGCACTTGATCTACAAAGAGATGATAATAGATAGTAATTCAAACTATAGCCTTATATCATTAATTACTGCTTAAGAGGAAAGTGTAAAAATCATGGCATAAATAATAAGCCTTGTTTCCGAACACCTACCACAGGAACTGGCAGCTTTTCATGATTCAATAATTCAGTGATACCTTCAGGCAATAAAGCCATCTGAAGAAAGGAATCACAAGAATGAGATCAAAATAAAAGTACATGAACTATATTATATGATGCACATACACTGATTGGGTTGCATATTTATTGCTAATCTCAGAAATGCACGAGAAGAAAGAGAATACAGACTAACAACCAATGGTAGACAAGGAAGAAATAATGAAATCAGTAAAACCTGAAAAGGAAAATAAAAACTGTCCAACTGAAATGTAACCAAATAACCAAATCCAATGCCTTGAACAAATTTGAAAGAAAGCATATATACCCTGATAAAAACATCCTTTAATTCTTCAAGAATAAACATCATCCAATTAGTAACTTAAATCATGTAATATCTATTCCGTTAGTGTATCACCGCACATAAAAAAATAATAATAAATAAAAAACAGAGAGGGAAGGAGGCCGTCTTTAATGGTATTGATACAGTAAAAAATATCAACAACAACAACAACAACAAAGCCTTAATCTCAAGTCAATTGGGGTCGACTATATGGATTCTGCTTTTCCACTCAATACGATTTAAGGTTATCTCTTCTGATAGATGTAACATCATAAGATCATTTTGAACCACCTTTGACCATGTCAGTTTAGGCCTACCTCTGCCTCTCTTAGCTATATCTACTCTAACATGTTCGGTTTTTCTAACAGGCGCATCGCTAGGTCTTCGTTTCACATGGCCAAACCATCTCAATCTATGCTCTCTTATCTTATCCTCAATAGGTGCTACTCCCACTTTTTCTCTAATGCACTCATTGCGGACTCTAACCATCCTAGTATGACCACACATCCATCTTATCATTCTCATTTCTACAACATGCATTTTGCTCATGTGTTGTCCTTTTACTGCCCAACACTCACTACCATACATCATCGCAGGCCGTATTACAGTGAGGTAAAAAAATTTTTTTAATTTAATTGGCATCTTTCGATTACATAGAACTCCTATAGCACCCCTCCACTTCATCCAACCAGCTTTAATCCTATGATTTACATCTTCTTCACAACTCCCATCTTCTTGAAGAATAGAGCCAAGGTATCTAAAATAAGTACTATGAGGCACTGCTATTCCGTCTAAAATAATTTTGCCTCTTTCTCTATTCTCGCTATTAAATCTACAATGCATATACTCAATTTTAGTCCTACTTAGCTTAAAACCCTTATATTCCAAACCGCTTCTCCATAACTCCAACTTTTGACTTACCCCTGCTTGAGTCTCATCTATTAATACAATATTATCTGCAAACATCATACACCAAGGAATGTCATCTTGTATATGTCTTGTTAGCTCATCCATGACCAAGGCGAAAAGATAAGTGCTCAAAGCTGAACCTTGGTGTAATCCAATAGAAATGGAAAAATCCTTATATCCCCTCCCACGATGCAGACACTGGTGGTAGCTCCCTCATAAATATCCTTCAAAACTTGGATATATCATATAGATATTCCCCTACGCTCTAGGACCCACCATAAAACTTCTCTAGGGACTCTATCATACACCTTTTTCAAGTCAATAAAAACCATATGTAAGTCCTTCTTCATCTCTCTGTACTTTTCCATCAAATCTCTTATAAGAAAAATATTTTCCATAGTTGATCGACCAGGCATAAAGCCAAACTGATTTGAGGAGATACAAGTATTTAACCGCAAACGGTGTTCCACAACTCTTTCCCACAATTTCATAGTGTGGCTCATAAGCTTTATACCTCTATAATTTGAGCAATTCTGAATATCTCCTTTATTCTTAAAAATAGGTATCAAATTACTTTGTCTCCATTAATTAGGCATTTTCTTTATACTTAAGATCTTATTGAACAAAGATATCAACCATGTAACTGCTGTATCTCCCAAACATTTCCAAACCTCAATAGGTATCTCATCTGGTCCACAGGCTTTACCGACTTTCATCCTCTTCAAAGCTTCTTTAACTTCCGAAAATCTAATCCGTCTAGTGTATTTCACATTTTTCTCCGACCTAACGTCTAAACCATCAATGTTATCACTATGGTTACCATTAAAAAGTTTCTCAAAATAGCTTCTCCATCATTCCTTAATATCCTCTTCTTGAACCAGAACCTTATTCTCTTTATTTTTAATGCACTTAACTTGGTTTAAATCACGATATTTCTTTTCTCTTATCTTATCCAATTTATAAATAGTTTTTTCTCCTTCCTTTGTTCCAAGCTTCTCATACAAACTCTCTAAAGATTATGCTCTTGCTTGACTAACTGTCTTTTTAATATCTTTTTTTGCTTGTTTATACTGCTCAAAAGCATCATTGTTATTACACTTGGGCAAACTCTTATACCATTCCCTTTTACTTCTTACCGCTTTTTGCACTTTCTCATTCCACCACCAAGACTCCTTCGAGGGATGTCCACACCCTTTAGATTCTCCAAGAATCTTTCTAGCTACTCCTCTAATTATTGTAGACATGCATATCCACATATCATTTGATGACATGCTCACATCGTCCTCCCACCCTCCAGCTTTGACCAACTCATCCTTGAGCAACAATTGTTTTTCACCTTTTAAAGTTCACCGCCTAATCTTAGAACTATTGTTCCTCCTTGGCCTACTAATCAACCTCTTAAACTTGATATCCAAAACCACTCACCTATATTGAGTGGTCAAAGCCTCACCTGAAATAACTTTACAATCCTTGCATCGAGTTCGATTGGCTTTTCTTGTGAGTATGAAGTCAATTTGACTTCTATTTTGCCCACTTTTAAAAATCATTAGATGTGATTCTCTTTTTATAAAATATGTATTTGCCAGAATCAAACCACAGGCTAAAGCAAAATTAAGGATACTCTTACCTTCTTCATTTCTAATTCCAAAATCATACCCTCTATGTACCTCCTCAAAACCTACTCTATCTTTTCCTACATGTCCATTTAAGTCTCCTCCTATAAAAATGTTTTCATCATTTGGAATCTCTCGCATAAGTTCATCCATATCATCCCAAAAATTTTGCTTGCTCTCCCCATCTAATCCAACTTGAGGGGCATATGCACTAACTATGTTGATGGTCTCATTCTGGAGCATAAGTTTAATTGAAATAATCCTATCGCTTACTCTTTTTATCGATACAACCGTCTCCTTTAGGTTCCGATCCAAAATTATACTTACTCTGTTTTTACTTCTATCTGTACCTGTATACCACACTTTATACCCAGTATTCTCAACTTCTTTACTTTTCCCTCCAACCCATTTAGTCTCTTGAATACAAGCAATACTAATTTTCCTTCTCTCCATAGTATCAACAAGTTCTCTCAGTTTACCTGTAAGAGATCCAATATTCTAAGTTCATATTCTGATCTTACTCCCTAATTGTTCTTTCTTATGCTTCTTCCTATAAAATCTTTTACCATTATCTAAACATGTATCTCTCGTATTGCTCTTATTATTCATATTTTGGACTAACTTTTTTACTCATACCCGTCCATGATATGAGAACCCTTGTTTATTATGCACCACATCCGGGCGCCGACATGGAGCGTCGCATTCGGGGAACGCCCTACACCCTTGCTTATTCTTCACTACACCCGGGCTCCGATATAGCACGTCGCAAGTAGGGAACGCCCCAACGATATTATTATTAGAATCCATATCATGAGATGCGACAAAAGTTTTACGCTGGCTGTCACCTACCATAACTCTCCTCCTTTATCCTGACTTGGGACTTGCTATACACAAGAAACTCAAGTATAAGCGTATTTGATATAGTAAAAAATATAAATTGAAGAAATTACAAATTAGCTTTCCTTCTTAAGTTAGCATTTTCTTCCAATAAAAGACATCAATATCTAAATAATTATGGCATCTGTTGATTGCTTTGATTTGCAAATTAGAGTTGCAAACATCTGCCCTTTGTAGTATGAAGCCAAGAAATTAGTTGCCCAAGAGAGTAAACTTTGACTGTAAAAACTATATCATTTCCATCAAATTGCTGTCATCCAATGTTAATGTATGTTTGCGTTCTCACAATAAGCATATACCATAACCTACTCATGACAGTTTTTTCTTTCTACTAGTTGCAAAATATAGATATCAAATTACCTCATTTCGATCACCAGTGCAATGTTCACCTATAAGATGCCTAAGATATTCTTCAAATTCTTCATCAAGAGCCTACATTCAATACAATCAAATGAGATCTAGTTATAGCAGATTGTAACACCTATACTAGCTATGACAATAATGTTAATAGATATTTGCGAGTCAATAAGTTAGCAAAAATGGACTGACACCTTTGTCGCTTTTTATATGTCATAAATGGTGTATTATTTTAATCAATAATATGTAAAGACAGTTCTGGAAACTATGACCTGTTTAATGAAGCAGTAAATGAGACTGTATAGAAATTCAATATAGCTAAACCATGGATGACTCTGATTTAGGAAGAAGAAAAAAAGTTTCACTTTTGAATGAAAACACACACCAGCCGAACCCCAAAGGCCTTTGCAACACCTGCTAAGGTAACATCACAATGCAATGGACCCAATCCTCCGTATATAAATACCTACAAGCATCAAGTGTAGGCAGCAGATATTAAAAAAAGAAGGCAATTGTTTACTTTATCGGCAGATGTTAAAAAACAAGGTAATTGTTTACTTTGTCACATCAGTTAGGATATATATCACTTTGTTACATCAGAAAATAATAGAATAGCATTGTTTACCATATCATTGGTGGATTTCAGACGCTCAACCTCTTCGGCCACAGAATCAATCCAATGCAATGAAGAAGTCATAAAAGTGAATTAAAATGAGGATAATAATGAAACTTTTAAAGCTCTATATAAGACCCCAAATACATCTACTAATATACACCAGGAACTTATCACTCTATACAGAAAATGAATTCAGCTTCCCCCTATACACACAGCATACACACAGGTATAGAACTTAAGTGTGTCAATACCCACTGTACTCAACTCTTAGTACTCAATGAGTTCCATAAATAATGACTCACGTCATTCCGTACGACAGCAGTTTGTGATACTGACCAACCAATGGAATGGATCTTTCTACACAATGAAGGTCCTAGTCGATCCTCAACAGTACCAAACCTGAGCTATGGAACAGATGGACAAATGGAAACTTCAGTAAAACAGCAAATAGAAGAAATGTACAAGCATAATTAGGCTACAATGTAATATCGAGTAAAATTTAAATAATTTTCATGCCCAGATTCTCAATATTTCCACATTTCCCTGATTGAAAGATTGTAATATCAAACATTTCATATTATAACAGATAATGGGAATCTTCCTTTTGTCCTTGATAACACAAGTGAATATTTAATGTTTGAGCACTAATGTCATGCATCATGACTCACTTAACTAGTTTGAATTCTTAAATGTATAGAAGACCTCAAATTATTTCGAATAATTATTGAGCTAATACAAACTCATCATTGGACAATCATAATGGCATAAAATCAAGCCAAAAATAACAAGTTTTATTGATAAAACTGCATAGTAAAAGCAATCTTGAAAAGAATATTGCTATACTGTAGAAGAATATTCTTGACAATTGAACAAAGTCATATTGCAAATCAAAACCAACCTCAACAGTTGCTTGAATTAATGGCAAAAAAATATGGTTAAAGGCGAAGAACTAATGACAATACAACAGCTAATTCAAAAGAATGGAAACTATAAACAAAAACCAAGTAACAACGACGGACTTATAGAATCTCATCCCCAACAGCAATGGCTGAGGCAACAAGCATGCTGTTTTTATCTGGTTCCACACTTTCTGGGGTATCACTAAAAATGCCCGGTATGGGAAGTAGACAACTTTTTTACTCTTCCCGCTCTTTCTAATCTTCCATCAGAAAGCAAATATGCAGGTTTAAATTTTTCTTTACAACTGGAGTCATTTACACGCAGCAATGAATTTGGTACCGTGTCATGTATGCTGCCTATTGAAGTATATCTGTGAGACAAAAATCAAATGAATGTTGTAGATTATCAACAAAGAAGTAAAAGACCAGTTAGCATTAGGAAATGTACTGTACATTAGTACAAAGGAGCAAACTAGTAAAATCAAGAAGCATAGTCTGCACAAATGCAAAAACCTAAAAAAGCTAAAACAAAAGGTCTGACATTTCAAAGCCACAAAGGAAGAATTACCCCTGATCATAAAGACAGCAGTAATGGACCTTGCAGGTCAAAATAAAGGCCCAAACATCCCTGTGAAAGACATATAAGTCAGAATTACACAATTTTTTTTCTAGCAATAAATAAAATGTTGCCACTCAATCACGATTTGTGAGAGTAAAACATAATGAAAGTACAGGCCAAAACAGCTGGCATTACCAATCTAAGCAAACTATAATTCTGGATTCCAAAGATTGTTAATGTTGATAGAAAAGAAAATGAATAATTGATTACTCAAGATAATATGGTACGTATCTAGACCAGTAAGACCAATCCAAGATGGGATTCACTCTCATAAAAGGTGGCCAACCAGGCGAACTTGGCGAGAACTGTTCTTGGCCTACCTACAAAGATAAAGCATTTTGCCTTACAGTCTCAAACATAAACCACTCTTCCAGAAAAGAATCTCACTGATGGAAAATTATGCAGCAAAGAGCATCCCTCCTCAAGATAGAGTATCAAGCATACCGCAGTAGGGTCACCAATTCGAACACCAAGGAAAATAGCTCTAATAGTATCAGCCTTGAATAGATTTTCCAATCCAGATTTGAAATCTGAGCTAATGATATCCACTTGCAAACCATAGCTGATCATATAAGGCAGTTCAACTCTCAAAAACAAATAAAGAAATACATGAAATAATGTCAGGAAAAATTAGATGATTTTGACATCTAACATGCCTGAAATTGAAAGAATTCACAAAATCTAGCAGAATTTTTTTGAACAAACAATTCATCACTTTTGCAATCTATTTAGAGAAAAAGGTATTAAAGAAAATAAAATGTTCTCACCTAGCGGCTGCATCATAGGTAAATGAATTGATTTCGGGGAAAGCAGACGAACTTTCAAAATATATTGTTCGAATTGGGAAACTAGGCAGACCCCCATTAGAACATCTCAGTCCCCCTCTATGCAAAAAATAGCCAGCCCTAAGCAGGTGCAGCAAAACCTACAAATTCAAGTTTATGATCACAGAGAGAAGATAATGGCAGGACAGGTCACGAAAAGGTAGATGAAAACCTACTGTTGAATTCTTTCCTCCATTGAAACTGAATTAAACCTCTTCGATCCTGTTAGGAAAACAATTTCAGTGCTATACATCAGTATGCTTGTTAGCAGTGGAAAAAAGACAAACATGAAACCATGGCACTTCATGAAATGGGCAGTAATTAACTATTCCCCACTAGATATAACATATACAGGCACATTAATTGCTTGGACATAAAATAATAAATATATGTCAAAGACAAGCATCTCCTCTTCACTAAAAGTGACAAAATATCGGACACCTTGACTTCTTTGTATAAGGATACGGACAAAAAAATCTACCCTCATAAAAAAGTGATAGGATCAATTGAGTTCACAAGGATGGTAAATGCAGTTGCAAAGCTCACTATTGCCTTCAACCAATAATATAGGGTAAAATGCATCATCAGAAACTTCACAAGAAGGTGCTCTGAAGAACATAAAAAACCTATGTGCATCCCAGTGGACACCACATTTACATAATCCAAAGTTCATAGTCAATTTTGAATATTTCCACATTCTAAATTTTTTCAACAGTTCTCTATATGATATCATCTCACAATACCTACTTTCACAAGCATGATTAGTCAAACACTAAAAGAAAGTTTTATCAGTGAATGACTTACCTTATTTGTCTATTAAGCCCCCGGTTATACTCTCATAAATATTAACCATTCATTCTATTTAGAGATTCTATTTGATGCTTATTGTCAGAGACAGAATTGGCATGGAAGAATATCTCCCGATTCTTTTTTTCTTTGCCCATTCTAATTTGTGATGCCCAAAACACCAACAGCACACGGCAAATACATTTAATTTAAGAATCCTATAAGAGAACATGACAATCCAGACAAGTACCGACAAGAAAAGTATCAAAATCAATGCTCACTAGATTCAGAAAGAGTACCAAAATGCTTTCATGCAAACGTAATGCATTTTTCCTGACTTACCTAATTCAAACAAAGAACCAACCCATAAAAAAGGTGCTTTTCTTCACTGATATTAGTAGATTGAACCATTTCCATGCAAAGAAGTCTTCTTGAATAAATAAACCATGATATTTATGACATAAAAAATAATGATAAAATTTCCAAGTTTATGAATGCTACAAAGTCATGCACATTCAGCTAATTTTGGATGGAACATAGAAATTAGTGGAATAGGTAAATATAAATCTCCTCTAAAAAAAGCGGTGGCTGCGGGAGCTGCTGAATCTTCTATATGGTAAATGGTAAAAAGGAATTAAGTAGCTCTGAGAAATGAGAATATTTGAAATCAACAAATGATTTCAGGTTATTAAAGGCAAAAGGAAGTATTGACACATAAGCATGCATTAATATTTCACCTACACAATTGGCATCAAAATGAATAGAAATAAAGTCCCTTTAAATTCTCACTATCAGAATTTTTCTTCATCTCAATTCAACCTAATATTGTCTCAGCTTCAACAATTTCTTCAATTTCATATTGGTAAAATACGAACAATGTATATATATACTATATTCCAACTTTTCCTTCTCAGTTCTCTTTGCTATCAAAAGGTGTTTATTCTGACCTTCCTCCTTAAATTGCAAAACCAAGATTATGAATTACAATATTAACTAACATTTCTAAACACAGAACCAACCAAAATCCAGAAAGGAGACTAAGAAGAACTTACAAGTATAGAGCAAGAGCTCTTTGAATAACATAGATGGCGTTATTGTACTTGGTTCTGAGCCTTTTATCATCACTTTCTCTGATTGCTTTTTCGGTCTCCATTCACCCTAACAAACTCTCGAAAAATATCACAAGATACAAACCAAGCAAATGGGGATTGATTAATTGATAAAAATTCAAACTTTTTTTAAATTAAACCAATAAGCTTCTTCAAATTGAATTTAAGGTAAATTAAGCAAATGGGTTCCCATGCATTAATCAAAATTAGCTGAATTTATATCGAACTTGGAAATGAAATCACCTTCTGACTACAATGGGTTCTAAAGACAACCCAACAGATAGAGACTTTTCTTTGTTTAAGATTCTGGATAATTGTTTAAATGGAAGCAAATGAGCGATGTTTTGGACTTTATAAAGAGCAAAAGGCGTGTTCTCCATAGATTTGTTTATCTAAAGAAGCATAAAAAGGAAATGGCGGTGGGGTTTTCTCTCTGTTTCTTTGCTTATTTGCATAAACATTTGGCAGTACACGAACAAAATTTGTTCAAACAGAAATGTAATAGTAAAAAATATCATTTCTTTTTCTTGATGTTTCCACACAATAAACAAACAGCTAGGAAAATTCACAATCACCTAATAAAAAATTGCTGGTCCATTTTAATTATTAAAGATAAAAAATAAAATATCATATACTTTATTGAATTATAACAAATAAAATAAGAGTAAATTCATATTATATTATACTTTTCTTTGAGTTATACAGCATCAAATAAAAATAAATTCAAATATTATAATATTTGTTTTAGTTTTTTTTTATTTGTTATGATATTTTGATATTTATCATAATTAATATTTTAATTTTTTATATTTCTGAAAAAATAACATGCTTAATGTTTTTTTCAAATTTCTTTATATCAAATTATCTATAAAAGTATATTTTTGTATTTTATAATATATTTTAATTTGAGTTATTATATTATAAATTATTTATTTCCATCAAAATCCTACAATTTGTTTTATCAATAATGTTACTTGTGAAACCACTAAGGTATAATTCCGTGATTATAAGCATATATTGATCTTATTTAAATTTTATATTTGAATCTCCTAAATATTATCTTCCCCGTATTAAAAAAAATAATATTACTTATGAAATATCAATAAATAAAGCATTAATTATTAAATACTCTATAAATATCATAGTAATTTATTAATTTTCTTCGATTAGGGTATTCTTTTTTTTCATCAATTTAATATTTATCAAACTTTTATTTTTTTAAAATATACAAATGAAAGATGTATTTTCACGTTTGATTTATATATTTAATTTTTTGATATTACAAGAATAAATTTTAATTAATAAAAATAAGGTGCAAATTTCAACTTAATAAAATCTTAATATTATTACATTGCAAAGAAAATTTTCTTTAAAGAACCCAAAACAAAAAAAATAATGAAAATGAATTCAAAGAAAATTCAACAACTCAACCTGCAGGACATATATTGACTTTCAAAGAAGCTTTCCCAAAATTTCATTTTTGACCATATCATTTTATTTTTTTCTTCTTCTATTATTAATTAATATATTAGGCAAAGTATTTAATAATCTTAAAATAGAATATCCCATGTGACAAAGAACTATAAAATTTGGTTTTCTTATCAGACTTTCCACTTGTATGAAAAGAAATTTTATACATTTTTCTTTTTCTTATTTTTCATGTATTTAGAATTTTGTACATTTATAATTTTCCTCTTCCAATAATACTTATCATTAGGTCAAGTTGATTTGAAATTGTTTTCTAATATAGTTATTAATCACTTATTGGAAGATAATAAGTGATTTGAAATTATTAATCACTATTATAATAAGTTTATTTGAAATTGTCTTCTAAAAGTAAATTTATTTGAACCTAATACCCTTTTTTTTAATGGAATATTAAGTAATTTTATTCTATACTCTATACTTCTTTTATTAATCTTACTTTAAAATTTAATTATAATTATATTACAAAATCATTATTAATAGTCCAGCCCAGTGTTAGACACATAGTACAAAAAGAACAAGAAATTAAATTGAGAAAATTATACTTTATACTGCAAATTTTAATTTTTTTGAAAAAAATCATATATTTTTAGTATATTTTTTATACATTAAATATATATTTTTAAAAATAAAATATATTTCTAATATATTAAAAATATATTTCTAAAAAGATATATTTTTAAAATTAAAAATTAAAAAAAATGATCTTTTTGAAATTAAAATTAAAAATGGGTATTTTTAAAAATACTTTAATTTTTTTTAGTATTTTTAAAAAAATTCAATTAAATTTTGAAATTTTTACTGTATACAACCGTAAACTGTCACTTTTTCAAAAATGATCGCTCAACTATTTTTACATTTTTACGTTTTTCACTTTTTGTTTTTCTAATTCTTGTACTTTTTATTTTTTTAATTTATTTTATTTATATTTTTTAAAAAAAATTAATGTTATATTTTTAATATATAGACATAAAAAAATAAATATATATAAAATATATACTTAACAATACAAACTACATTTATAATACATCTATAACATGTCTAAAACACATCTACATAATATTTTTAATATTTATTTAATTTTTTTTATTTTCACAACATTCACATAATATTCATACAATATTTAATAACTTTTATATAAAATATACACAACTTAGATAACAAATATATAATATGCATACAAAATATATAATACATCTATAAAATATACATAAAATATTTATCAAATATTTATATAATAAAATTATTTTTTTTAATTTTTTTATGTGTATAATATATAAATTTTAATTAAAAATAAACTTAATAATTTTTATTAATATATTTTTTTTGTATATTTTACCTTTTTGTATTTTTTTGAGTGTTATTTATTTTTTATAATTAAAATTCAAATTTTTTTTTATAAAAAATTATAATTTTTATATGATGAAAAATAATTAAAAATATTAATTTTTATTATTTTATTAGAATATTTTTATTTTAATAGTGAAGTTTAAAAAATGAAAATTTAAAGTAAAATATTGATTGTAAGGAAGAAAAATATATTTTTAAAAAATATATATTTTAGTGAGAAATAAGGTATTTTTAAAATTTTTTACCAATTTTTTTTATAAAATTATAAATATTTTTAAAATAAAAATTATTTTTTTAGATAGTCATATAAATATCCCTACTTTTTAACAACAACTCAAGTCTATTGAATTTTAATCCAAATCCATAGTTAAGAGCATATAATTTTCTTTCTAAAAATTAGGCCTCCTATAAAATTTTTTATTATTTTACTAAAATATATAATAATATTATGTGGCAATTTAGTTTTATGGAAAATGTTTGAAGAGAAATAATACCAATTGTTCAGTACAAAGACCCCACTTGGAAGATTTTCTTTATGAATTTAGTGAAAAAATACACTCATGAATTTGCAACATAAAATTTTAAAAACATTAAATTTATAAGGCATTTCTATTTATATATCTCTTATTAAATTTATTTATCAAAATACCAATATATATTCGATAATTAAATTATTAATATTTTATAGTATACTTAAAAAAAAATCTTCTTGGAACAATGAGAGATATAGAAATTTTTTAGCCCATTGATTCTCTGATGGAGATGAAGGAAATATTTCAGACTGAAAGTGACTTGGCATCCAAATCTAAAAGATGCTTCGATATTTAAACTGATAATGAGACATAATATGGACATATCCTAAGATATTTCAACTGTACATGTTTTTCATATGACATGGAAGATTCAAACTGGAAACCAAGATATGAGTGACATTCTTTCATTAACAGCACTAACAAAGGGACAGCCACAAAATCAAGGAGACTCTAAATTCTGAATTTGGACTGACGAGTGAAAGTCTCTCGTATCCATAGAGAGCCGAACTTTTTGAACAGACTCATTAGCTAATTATGCTTTTTTTCAATTAATAAAATATGGAGTAAGAGAATACTCGAAATTCAAACTCGAGACTTAAATAAAATCAATAATGCTCTGAATCACCGAACTATGACTTTGATGTGTCTGACTATGCCCTAAGTTTCCCTCTAAGCGTTCACTTTTTACCCAAATGGCCTTATTCCATGTCTTAAAAATAATCTAATGGGATCGAGCTACTCCATATTAGTTTTACCTTATGGCATTACCTAAAAGACAACCACAGAGAATGGATGCAGCCATGGAAATGGGAAGCACACAAAACATAACAGAAATGAGTTCAAGTTAATCTCCATGTAGGTACTTGTCCAACAATCCTGAATTGGTTGACACTAAAATACCCTGAAACATTCACTTCAGCGTTTTGCCCATTAATAGGCTAAAACATAAACATTCAGCGAGGTTAGATCTAAATGCAAATGTTATAGGTGAAAATCAGATATACAAATCCCCATGAGAGCTCATTTGAATAGATAAGTCTTTTTGAAATGATTGAAACAGAAAGACCCTGATAGAAAGAGCATTAAGCACACACATATACGTGCATCACTTTACAAGAATATACAAGAACATGCAATGAAATTGTTATGTTATTAGCTTAATATGCAGATGTTTTCTGTATAGCACCCTCTATAGGCACGACTGATGACTTTCAACTACATTACCCCCTTTCACTTTACACTGGATGCTCTCTACATATGAGCCTCATTTACAGGAATGAAGAAATATGGTATTCATGTACTGCACAATAAGATAGCAGATGAGCTATCAAAAGCAGCCATTACCACAAACGCTTAAAGGTATCATAAATGTGTATGATCACTCTCCACGTACACACTTTTTATCTCTTGCTACCGACTTTTTATCTCTTGCTACCGACTACAAGTCAGCCTTGCAGAAGCTGTGAACATGGATGTGGAAGTGGAACAGCTCTACCTTGCTAGGACATAAGATCTGTAATTTACATTGCATGCTTACTTGAGATACAGCGAATTATACTGCACAGGAGACTACGGCCATTTGTTTAAAAGGAATGATATCTAATTTTTTTCAGTCCCAACCCATTAGCATTTTCCAAACTCCTTCCTCAATTTTGCTTCTTGGGACAGATAAGTTGTCCCCTTCATCAAGTAAGACTCTATACACTTCTAATTCTCGACCTCCAATCATGCGCCTTCTAATCTCAGCCTGGAAAAACAAACAGCATACATCAACACCAAAAAATTAACAAAACACCTAGAAAAAGGTATTATACTCATAATCTCAACTTGTAAAAAATGGATCTATCACGAAATACAAGTACTTACTGAGAAAATGCAAGTGTTGAGCATCTTAAGAGCAAGTGTGATATCATGAAATACAAGAGGCCTGCCCTTGCCAGATAACTCCACTGGATTTGCCACTAGCAGCTCTGTGTCAGGACCACGGTTCACAATAGCTACTCTGAGAGGACGCAGTAGTTCCATCTCCAGGCGAGAAGCCAATGCTCTCTGCTTGCTAGGGTCCACTATCTTCTTTCCATCAGCTTGAACAATAAACAAGTCAATCTCACAGGTTCTATTTTGTTTTACTGAGAAGCGCCCATATGATATCTGGTTACACAAGCCGTAAGATAGCTCAAATTACTTTCACTAGTTCTGTCAAAGCAAGAGAATAATGAAACAAGCCATCTTTTCCATAAAGAAGATGAGATGTTGAATTTTCCAGAATAGAGTACATGCATGGCATAGATAACATTGCTTCAGCAAGATCTCATACTACTAATCTATCTACCTGTATATTGTAATCCTTTAGACTCCTCATTATGTCGTAAAGAAGACCTTTGTGATCTTGGCAAGCAATTTGAACAAGTGTATGAGCAGGACTCAATGAATTGTCCATTGCGACAGAAACACTAGTGGAAGTCAGTGAACTTGGGAGTTGGTCAGGAATTTCCAAACGAAGCATGTCTTCTGTGATTGTAGTGGGAAGAAATGACGACTCCTGTGAACATGCAGTAATTTCAGGTCCAACCATTTCTATTTCACAGCTTATCATGGCATCTCCTGTAACAGCTTTTAATTGTTCAATGGTATCCTCCTGTCTCTTCTTTGAGTGCAGGAGATCCCTGATAAAGGCAAGGCATTAAGGACATTACTTTTGGAAGAAGATGATAATCACAAACTCTATTTTCTTTAATGCAAAATGTGGTCAATCTACTGGACAATCCAAGTTAGCCATGGCCACCATGTACCATATTTACTACTAAAGGTTAAAAACCAAACCCTTTGGATGAATTGTGAAGTTGAACTTCAATGTTGTTAGAATTTAGAACGTTCACAATCATTTCAAAGCATTCATGAGAATGACCTTAGTGAACATAATACAGACATCATTAGAACAGAAACTACTTCATTTTTTATGAAATGAAATGTCAAGAGTATGAGAAATATATGGAGAATGAAAAACCTGGTGTCTGTAACAAAGAATAGGTCCATCACACTCCCATCTGGTGTTGTTGACACCTTTAATTTTTTTATAGTGAGTTCAAGCTCACAAAGCACCTCGGTCACATCTGACAAGAGAAAACCGCCAAAATTTAATCACAAATAAAGTTCATGAAGCATTCTAGTGCCAAATTCTCCGCTCAAACATCCACATCAGAAGAAGAAAGGTGAGAATCAGTCAAATTTATACCGTCCCTTCACACACTATATTATGCTCAACTCAATTCAACCTTAATCCCAAGCTTCATGGAATCAACTATATGAATTCTTTTTTTTTACACTCGGAGCATAATATGGGGTACATAATCCATATTATTCACAGAAAATTAATTAAAGAGTATTTGGAATCTCATAATAAGCTAAGGCTATTACGTGGCTATGGTGAAATAAATCTCCTTTCTATGAATTGTCAACAGTCATGCAGAAAAGGATTGAGGATTAAGAATCAGTGAAACAAACAATAAACCGGAACATACCATGGTTATCACTTCTCACTCTATACACAAATGAACAAAAAACCAGAAAAGTCATGAAAACATAACCAGAAAGACAAATCAACAAACAAGGCAGACCAAATAGACAAGTTAATCACAAAGCAATAGATTTCAGAGAGAATTATTACTGTATAAAAGCCCTTTTCGGTCCTGACAGTTCAACTTCAAGAGAAAAACATCAGAAGGCCTTGGAGGATGCTGCAACTCTTGACAGTAATAAGATAGTCCAGAAGCTGAAGAACAAGAAGGGCATACCCCTAATAGTCTCTTCTTCAATAAACTCCATCTAGCTGATGAATTTCCAGCAACCCAAAACACTATGAAACACCATTTCCCATCTGTAGATATATCTTCACCATAACAAAAAGAAATCCCAACACAAAATCAAAGTAAGACTTCAATCCACAGCTTCGTACACAAAAATTTTGATAAAGAAAGAATTTTTCAGCAAACTCATAAATTTGTCTCGCAAAATTGGGAAGTGAAACTGTGAAAATGGGCAAAAAGCCTTCCTACTGTTTGGTTGCTAAGAAAATTGAATTTCTTTCCACTTTCTTTACCGTCCCAAAAACCAAAAAACAGAGTCTAAAAGTTTTAGCTTACCTCCTTTAACGATATTAAGCCCAAAGAAGAGTATAATTCGACACAAATCACAACCCAGTCCAGTCTTGTCAGGGCAATTCACAGTAATAACACTCAAGTCTCTTTCTTTCTCAGATTGCCTAATTATCACAACATCCTCTAGCAAAATACCCATGTCTCTGTTCTTCTTCTTCAACAAAAAAGATTGAAACTTCAGAAACTTTTTTTTCAAATTTTCTTTAAACAAACATGGGTTTCAAGTTTACTCTTTGCTAGGCCGAGTTGTTTTTGCTGCTTGTGTGACTGTTGGTGTACAGAGAAGAAGAGAAAGAGACAGAGAAAAAGTAGGGGAAACAGAGAGAAGGTAGTAATTGTTTCTTTGCTTCTGATTCACTTGTTGTTGTTGCTGTTTCTTTGTCCATTTCTTGATTTTATTTTATTTTATTTTTCAATTCTTTTGCTTTCTGCTGTTTGGTTACTGTGAGGTGAGAGGGGGCGCCAAGATTGACTTAGTTGAGATGTTAGCGAGGAGATAATTAGATAAATGTTGGCAATGCTCGAGAACTAGAAATTCATATCATTAGCTTTAGCTAATTACTGTTTCATGATTGTTATATATTTATATATATATTTAATAGACACTTATTTAAAAAAATTAATTTTATTTAATATTATGTAAAATTATTTTAAATAAATTAAAATATTTTTTATTAATTTATTAATATTAAAAATATTTTCCTCACTTTATTAATTAATTTATTAATAATAAAAATATAATTAAAAAATTAATTAATTTTTATTAATTTTATAAAATAATAATATAAATAAAATAAATTTTTTTTATAAAAACGATATTTTAAATGGGACAGAGATAATATATATTATCAATAATTATATTTATTTTTTAATTATTAATTTATTATTTAATTCTTTTTTAACATGTTCTATTAAATATTAAAATTTTTATAATTTTTATTGAATATGTTTTATTTTTATTAAAAATTATTATAATAAATTATAATAAAAATGAAACATATTTTAATAAAAATTAAAATATTTTATTACCACTTAATGTGTGTTTTGAGATCATATATTAGAAAAATCTTATGATATATCATTCAATAATAATTGTTAAAATTTAAATGTAAATTGAAGATAAATAAAGAAGTTTGAAATTGAAAAAATAAAATTTGAATACTAATTGAAAGATTAGATAATAAAATTTTGATTTTAATTAAAAAAATAACATTCATAAAAGGAATAACATTCAAAATAACGTATTATTATAGAAACTGAATTTTTAACTACTTTTTTTATTATACATAAAAAAGATGTGGGATATAAAAAGGGGGTTTTATGTTATGAAAGAGCTCTCTCCTCTTTAATTAGAATTCATTCAAAATAAGCTCTTTATATATAAGATCTTATTTTTATTTTTTATTTTTTTATATTTTTAAAATTAGTAATATTATTTTAGTAATGTTCAATAATATAGATAAAATTAGTTGAATCTTGTTAAATTGTGGTGTTTTATTTATTATTTATTTAATATCTATTTTAAAGTACAGTTATTATGGTATTTTATATTATTAATTATATATCTAACAAATTTTTATTTAAATAAAGACTTGGTATTTAAGTGTGTATATTATGATCTAGCTCCCGTTCTTGAATTTTTTTTGATATAATTATGCTATTATTATTCACACACTATATATATTATTAGTGAAAAATAATATAATTTTCACAATAAAATTAAATTTTTATATGCCAAACTTAATTTGACTACATTATAATATATCTTTTCACGATGGATAGATTTTAATAGACTTCATGGTTCATGTTTAGATTCTCAAGTGCAGCTTAATTAATAGATTTCAATAGACTCCATGGTTCATTTATCTGCAAAATAATACATGAAGGGACAAAGTTTTAGAAAAAAATTTTAATGTCTAAATTATTTTTATCGATCTGAAAAAAAGAGAGCAATAAGATGAAAAGAAAAAGACTATATATCTGTCTCTATTTATATTCTAGAAGTAAATAATAATATTTAAATATATCGATAAATTTTTAAAAGGTGTATATTATATGATGATTATATTAAAAAAATTTATCTTAAATGCTGAGAGAGCTTAATTAATCTCCAATGCCTTAATATAAAGTCTATTATTTTTTAAAAATTTAGTCTTAAATTAATATATTATCGGGCTCAATTCATGAGTTGGATAATTATGGGGTTGTACCAATCTTATCTTAATAATTAAGAAGATAATTTCTCTGAAAATTTTTAAATGCCATATAAAAAACTAAATTATATCTCCCAACAAAAAGCATACTAAAATCATGTTCCATATTTTTTATTTAAATAATACAGAAAAATAAGAAAAATCATTGCCTCCTTATCTTGATTGCCTTAAGAAAAAAAAAACAAAACAGTCTGACGTGGCACTTACTGGGTCCAACATTATTGGACTTCGTTAAATATAAAAAAATAAAAAAATTACTTGAAAAGTCCAACCTTTGAACTCGTTTACGGAGAAGTTGGAACGGAAAATAAAATCCCAAAATATCGTACAAGAGAAAATGAAATAATTAGACGATATGAAATCTGCCACTCGGGACAGCCAGCCGCCATCACGTGTCTTATTTTGTGGATGGTCTTGTCACGTGCTTATCTTGTTGACGGAGGCTTCAAGAAAAGTCCGTTTGTTTGTCACTTGTCCTTCTATTCAGCCTTTTCACACGTCTCTCCCTCACACTCTCTCTTACATAATTCGAATTGTGACATTTAAAAATTTATTATTACTAGCACTTGACTAATAGTTAGCATCAAGCCCACTAACTATCTTACTAATTAATATTTTAAATTTTCCTAATTCATCATTATTTTAGTATAACAATATAGGGGATAAGAAATTAAACTGAGTTTATTCAAGATTATGTCTCGAATTATTTCATTTTTATATAATTATATTTATCATTCAACATAATTACTATTAATTTTTTATTTAGATGAGGTTTTATTTTTATTTATATGAGGTTTTACCAATAAAAATTAAATATATCTCTATATAACCTACAATATTTATTGTTGCTTAAAATATGCTAATATAACATTCATTAAAAGGATTCATATATAAATTCAATTTAATTTTAATGAGATTAAACTTAGAATTATTAGTATGAGTAGCAAATTAGTATAATATTTTTATTCTTAAAATTTATTCAATAATACTATTTAAATTATTGTGTTAGAGGAATATCAAAAATTATTAAAATTTATGTTTAAGATAAGTGTTACATATTTTAATTATAAAGATTATAAAATAATTTATTTTTCAATAACATTTGAAATGGTATGATTTTGTAAATTATTTTTCATGAGGAGAGATAATTGAACCTGAATCAATTCAGAAAGAAAAATTGAATCTGAATCAATTCAGAAAAAGAATCGAACTCGAATCAATTTAAAAAAAAAGTACATTTGCTGTTAAGCTATATCCCAGTATTTTATAAATTAATTGTTTTATAAGTTAAAATCAAGTAACAATATTACATAGAGTCAATTATTGAGTATTTTTTTTTAATTTAGATTAAAAAAAAGTAAGTTTTGGTCATCCTCCTAATTTTATAAATCAATTTACATATATATTAAAGTATAATTTTGAAATAAAGAATTCATAAAATACAATTTTTTAAAAATTAAAAAAGAAAAAAAAGTGCATAATAATTCACAGAAATTATATGGGAAATTGGGTATGGCAAAGGGAATGAGGTAATGGCCATTGTGAAATGTGATGAATCTTTGGTGGACACTAATAATTTCAATATAATTTAATGGAAATTATTTTGAATGGATGAGAGAACCATTTTGAATCTTCACAAAATATTATGCGTATGAAGTAGAAAGTGGTAGGTAGTGGCCTAGAGATTCCTCATCAACAACATTGGTATCTAATATTGATCTAATATTGACTTTATTTTAAGAATGAATTAAAAGTAAATAAATTTAGGATCAACAGTAATTTAAATTATGATCATTGATATTTGATTAATAATTTCCGTAAAATAAAAATTTTTATCAGTTTTGAATGGATAGACACAATGTATATTTTACACAAATTGAAATTTTAGTTATTTTATTAAAATATAAATTTATATGATTTCTCCCCTTTAATATCCTTAATAAGCAGCATTAAATATGAATAGAATATAATAAAAATTTAATGTAATAATTAATTTATTAAAATAAAAAATAATAATTAAAAATATGATAATGGGTGCCACACTGATACTTTTGAAATAACAATATTTTTTTTATTAAAATATATATTTTTATTTTTTTATCAGTAAAGAGATGATATCATTAAAATAAAAAAATAATATCACTAAAATAAGAAAAGAGTACAAAATACCTTCAATCCATAAGTCACCAAGAAGTACATGAACAAGACAATCTTCATCATAGTCAAATGCATCGCAAAGCAAAAAGAGGTATTCAGCATTAGTAACAATAGAAAATTATTGATAAAGAAACCTTCCTAAACCCTTAAAAGTTTCGAACATTTTCATATGCCAAAACAAATGACGAGTGAGGGGATAGAAGGGCTCAACCCTCTCTTTAGTCACTTAAAAAATAATTCTAATATGTCGCCGCAGTCTCACAACTGAGCTAGATAAAAGAGACTCGCAAATGCATTAGAAAAATACCTTCATCAAGAGCATACCAAAGAAGAAATCGAAGGGGAAAAAAAAAAGATAAGCTCAAATACATATTATGCTTAAGAATATTGATTCGCCTTTGAAGAGCATGAGCAGACTTTAAAGCACTAAAATATAGCTTAGGAGATATATAATGTCAAATTTTGATACATAAAATCTGAAGCTTTATGATGAAATATTCTTATGATTACTCTATCTACAAAATAATCACAAACCATTAAAAAAAAGACAAATAAATAAGCTAAAAAAAGGCTGAATTTAAGAAAAGAAACATCTAAAATTATAAAAACTTAACAAACTAGAAAGAAAACTAGAAAATAATGATAGATTTAATGCTGCCACCCATCAAAAGGCAATATGTGTATTTTTTTTATCAAATATTTTGAAAAAAAAATTATCATAATAAAACGAACATATCTTAATAAAAATTAGAATATCTATTTTTGTTTAATATGTGTCTTTAAGGCACGTGACAGAAATGTGAAATTAAAAATCATTGGTCAAATATTAATTATTATAAAGGTGATTTTTTTAAGGGGTGTCGATATAGCACCGTTAAAAAACTAAGAATTAATATAAATAAATTTTTTAAAAAATAAAATAAAGAGAGGGTAATTGGATATTAATGAATCTTGGAAACTAAAAAGTCAGGCTGAAGTCGTTGGATTACCACAGTGGCCTGCCGTATCGCTTGGCTTATTAAAATACCAACATGTTTGAGCTATCACTGGAGCCACCATGCGCTTAAGTGCTTTCATTATTTTGTTCTAGGAATCAATTCAAACATTGACTCGTTTTTACTGGTTACTAAGTTTGCCTGAGGGATTACATATTATATTATCATATTAATTATTATTTTATCTTGAAATGACCTAAAAGTTAAAATTAAATAGAAAGAATAATTTATTACCCTGCTTTCCTCAAAAATAATAAATAAAATTTATATATGTATATATGTAATAATAAACAATAAATCCATATTTAATTTATTTTTTCAATAATAAAAATAATACATATTAAATCTAATTTTAGATTGATTTAAATAGAGATGAGCAAATTGACTTAATCAACTCAATCTAAGCACTACTTCAGCCAAATTGATTAACTATATTAATTTAAACCGATTGAATTGATCCATTTAAAATTTTGATAAATTAATATAATTGATTCAATTAAAATTTATATGCTATATAAGTCAAAACTAATTAAATCTGATAAAATTGATTAAATTCGATCGATTATGGTTAATTTTGAAAAACTTTTTTTTTTAGTGATCGACTTTAAAGAATGAATTTTTCAGCTAAATTTATAAATACATATTTTTAGAATTAAATTCGGCTCAAAAAATTTACATTCTAAACATTATGAATGAGCATTGATTAGGTTCATCGGTTCTCAAGTGTTAGCCAACTCTACCATTATTTGTTATATTGAAAATTTTATTTTTTAAAACCGGTTGCTATAAGTTGAATTTTAGATCAATTTTATTAGATTCAATCAGTTTTAACCAGTGAAATACAAATTGAAACTGATCAATTGAGTCAGTTTAAACATATATGATCGATTGAATTAATGGTCAAATCGATCAAATTGATTAAACTTTTCTTATCCCCGCTAAATATATATAACTTAAAATTGAATTTAAATATATTGGTCCTCATTAGTTTTCATTTTGAATTTAGCTTATTCAGTCGATTTCAATTAGTTTTGTGTTAAAATTGACTAATATATCAAATTATTGGGAAATGATTTATGGATTATTTATTAATGAAAAATGTATACATTGGATTCTTTTCAACTCCGTTTTTGATTTTGTATCCCATTTTGCCTAATACCTCGAGGGAAATGAATGGTAAAAAAGATAATAGAAAATTTTATTTTTTCTATTTTATTTGTTAAAAATTAAAAAAAGAAATAATAAGAAATAATTTTCTATTTCTTTCTTTAAAATATTTCTCTATCAATTAAAAAAAATGAGAAAAATAATAAATAATAAAAAAGACAGTTCAGGAAATTATTAATTTAGTATTTAACAATTTAAAATAATAAATATATAATAGTGAAAATAAACGTTATGAAATTTATATTTTTCTTATTTTAATTAAATAACCAAAAAATATATAAATTCTTTTATTTATTTTTTTTTTCAATTGCACTAGTAAACAATCAAAGAAAGGCTAAAAGAAGAAGTTTACATCATATGGGAGGAAGGCTATGGCCATGACCCAAGACCTTACCGAATCGTAAAAATTTATCTTCGGGCTTAATCGATGTGCCCTTTGATAAGACACCGCGGCTCTTGTCTCATAGACCTACAACAAAGCTAACGGTTCCTATGAACCCGCGTATTATTATTTAATATTACAATATGGACTATTATATATGTAAAGGTCAAATACAAGAATTATTAATTTAGATTTCTAATTATTATTGAAGTTGTCCATAAAATTGTTGTGGTAGAGACATTAACCTTTAAAACTTTAATTCTTGACAAATGACCCCTTTGATAAGTAAATGTATTTTTGTCTTTAAATGGATTCTATCTTAATGGTTTATCAATATAGATCTTTTTAAATTTAAATGTGAAAAATTATATAATGCAAATATAATTTAATTAAATATTTATTTAAAATTAAATGATGACATATTTTTTTTATATTTTATAATTAAAAATTATAAAATTTATTTATAAAAATTATAAGATATATTTTTTTAAAAAAAATTATTATATGTTATTATTTAATTAATTTAGCACTCTAATTATAATTGGAATCGCAATTATACCATATAATTTCTCTTTTAATATTAGTTCTAATATTTAATTTTTATTTTGAAATAATTTTACAAATTAACTTCATTAAATACATGACCATTTGAATTTTAATAACTAATTAATGGTATTTAGTAAATGTAATAATTAAAATTAATATGTTAGATTTTAATAAGATTTTAATAATTATCAATTTAAAAACATAATTGAAATATTAAACAAGTTAAAAATATGTTAATTAAGCAATTTAATAACAATATTTAAGCCGTTAAAAGTTTAATGGTTAATAGTGAATTTTTAATAATTAATTAAGGATATTTAATAAATGTAATATTTAAAATTAATATTTTAAAACTTAATAATTAACGATTTAAAATTATAACTACAATACTAAATTAATTTTTATTGAATTAAATAAACTAAAATATTTTTTAAAAAATAAAATAGATTCATAGATCACAAATTAAAGCTTTTTTTTTTAAAAAAAAAAGCTCGACCCTCAGAATTCGTTTTTTGGATGATCGAACCCCTGATCTCTCCGTGGAGAGTAACATCAGGTAGCCACTGGGCTAACCCCAGTGGTTTCACAAATTAAAGCTTTAACAATAAATAAAAATGGAATAGACTCTTGTTCTTCGTGCTTAGGTAAAGAATGGAATGCTCTAAAAAATTAAATCTAAATAATTTTTTTTAATTGAAGGTAATGTAAGATAGTTAATTTTGTATTAGCTGTAATTGTCGGTTATTAGGGTTTACGTCCACTTTGAAAGAGGAAGAATGATTGGGGCAAGGGAACAAGTGGATCATTTTTAAGAGATTTTATTAGAAAAATATATTATAAAAGCAACACTAAATAGTAAAATACAAATAATTTCATTATAAAATATGTGAATTTGTGACGACAATCCTTTGATGCCATCCTTCACCTTTGCTGACGTGATAAATATTGAAAGTGAAATAATTTAGATTTTAAAAAGGAAAATATATATATATATATGTATTATTTGCGTATGAACATTTTTATTTTTACTATATTGGTAATGTAGATGAAATCAATTAATGATATCAAATTCAAATATTCATGTAACGCTATAAAAAAATACATGAGTTTGTTTGGGAATAATTGTTATTTTAATAAAATTTAAAATACAATAAGATGTTTGAGACTTTCTTTAACTCATTATTATTTGATTTTTTAAATCAATATTGTTAATTAATTTAAGCGTTAGTGATTGGATATATACGAAGGTAGGTCATTAGCTAACAAGTGGGAAAGAAAGTGACTTTGTAGAACGCAAGGTATAGGTTATTTGTTTTGGTATTGGTCTATGTATAATGCCCACTTTTTACCGGCAAATGTTTTGTTTTTAATAAATAATTGAGTTGATGAAGGTGATAGAGTCATTAATATAAAATAAACATTGTCGGTCCATTCACTGTAAATTTGTTACATGTAATTGTAGATTTTAAATTTTTTAAATAGACTTTGATCAATTGAAGGGGGACCTTGTTGTGTAATGGTAGTAATAATAGTTTTACCATAATCTTTTGACAATTATTCTATAGAAGAGAATAAAAACTAAATATAAATTGGAAAAAAAAATGTGTAAACGCTATTAATTTTTATTGATAATTAACAAAATATTGATATTTATAATAATACAAAAAAGACAATAAATATAAATCAAACTGAGTGATTTTTATATGATACTTACAATAATTAGACTTTCATCAATTCTTATTTTGAAATTGTTTTAAGTAAATGTGCATTTTTCTTTCTTTTTTTAACATAATTAATAAACCTATTTTTTCAATATTATTAAATTAAATAATATTTATAAATTGAACGTGTAAAAAATACAAAATTTACGGTTTCAAATTGTACTTATATTGTGAAACATAAAAATAATAAGAACAATTCAATTATTATGTATTACTACCTTATATGATTAATCAATAAATGAATTTGATTAAAAAAATAATTGATATACCTCTTATGTCTATTATGTTTATTTTTTTTGTCGAGCAATGAAATATTAATATCTCTTTCTCATTCAATATATTATTATTAATTTATTATATTAAATTATGAATATACGTGTAGGTAAGATATATGAATAAAAAATTAAATTAGATGTTTTATGCTTTTTTCTTTTATTATAATTGAATTTCAATCAAACTAAAATAATTAAATTAATTCAGTTTAACTCGTCTTGTTATTTTAATAATAAGATGAGATGACTAGTATTCAATATATATTTATTTTATTTTATAATTTAAATTAAAAAAAATAGAAACTAGCTTCACAATTTTATATAGAAAAATTAACAATGCAATTTTTCTTAAATCTATTTTTCAGCTGCAATAAAAATGAAAAAAGAGGGGAAAAACAAAATCTAATTAATGTAAAGATAATAAGTATATAAATTGAATAATAATAATAATAATAATAATAATAAAATATTATGACTAGCTTGTAGCTTTACACTAAAAAAAATTATCACTTGCAAATGCAATGAATTTGAGTCATCTCTTTCAATTTTCTTCATTTTCCAAATAAACACAGAACTCCCTTTAGTTTCCTCTACATTTTTCTTTCCTCCTAATTATTTTCCTTTCTATTTTCTCTCTCAAACCAAACAAAAGATCCCTCTTCAAACTCAAGCCTTAACAGCCCAGTATTAGGCATATGGACCTCCTTTCCAAAAGGTTTACTATATACTGTTTCACGGGCTTGGATCTAAACTATCCAATGACTCAAATAAATAAATTCATTATAAATTGAATGTAAGCTTATTATAAATTTAATGTAAACTTAATATAAATTTTTTATAAGTAATTATATTTTTAATATTGTATCAACACTAAAAATAAAATATAAAAAAAGATAAAAATTTTAAATTGTTATATTAAATTTTCTAAATAAAAAATTGTAATTAAATTATTAACAATGTTAAAAAGTTAGATTGACTTTTTTTATTTTTAATGTTGGATCGACATTAAAAATAGAATATAAAAATAAATAAAAAAATTTAAATTATTCCATTAAATTTTTAAAATAAAAATTGCAATGAAATTATTATAAGTGTTAAAAAGTTGATTGCCTTTTTTATTAGTTGTTTGTATTTTTTGAGGGACTTTTATTGCTTTTTTTGTATTTTTATGTTAATTAATTAAAAATTTTGGTATTTTGGCAATAGTTTTTAGGAGATAGTATTTTAGAAAAGTAATAATTTTTTTTAGTTATTTATGTCAAAAGCCGTTTTGTTTTATTTTTGTTCTTTGCTCTTTAATCTAGTATTATGATAGTGGACTAAACTTTTTCTTGTATTTATATAAAGAGACATAAATTTTTTTTTATAAAATTATAAATTTTTGAGAAAGATGGTATAAGTATAACATGCTAATATTTTTTTGGTAAAATTGTAAAGATTCAAAAAATTATGGGCTATCAGTTTTCGAGAATTTTTTTAAAAAAGCAGAATTTGTGATTTAATTAAAAATATTTTTTATTTAAAAAATTAGAGAATAATTTTATATATTTATTAATTGAATTTTTTAAAAAATAATTTTAGTTATTTTCTAAGGTACACTCTATAAAAAAAGATATGAATTTGGTTTCCATTTCGATTTTTATAAACTTTTTTATTTTTATTTATTATTTGAAAAATAATTAAAAATTAAAAATTTGAACAATTAAAAAATAAAAAATAAAACTAGAAAATACTTATAAAAAATAAAAATGAAAAATATTTTCCAAAACTTAACACTATATTTTTTATAAGAGGCTTTTAGTTATTTTATAAAAATATATGATAAATTTATAGAAATTATGATATGTATAATAAATTCATATTAAACTTTATATATATTATATGAATTTGATAAATTTATAAATTGATAAATTTTTTTGATAACTTTATAATAATAAATTATAAAAATTTATAATTTTTTCTGCTTATATGACAACCTATAAATCTTGCTTTTCCTTGATTTTTATATATAATATAGATATATATTAATATTATCATTAAATAAATTATTAATTTATAATTAATTTATAAAAAAAATTGAAAGCCATGTCTTTTATCATTTAATTTTTAAAATTTTTAAAAAGAATATAAATTAATTATTATTATTGCAAATAACTTATTAATTAAATTAATTATTTAAATAAATTACTAATGTATAATTAATTTATTTTTAAATTTTTAAAAAAATATAAATTAGTTATTATTATAAATAAATTATTTAATTTATAATTAATTTATTATCAAAGTTAAAAGATATATTTTAAATTTTTAAATTTTCAAAAAATATATAAATTAATAAATATTATTAAATTATATTAATGTGTAATTAATTAATAAAAAATTAAAAATGAAAAATATAATTTATTTAATTAATATTATGAAATTATATTAATGTGTAATTATTTAATAAAAGATTAAAAGTTATAAAATATAATTTATTAATTATTAAATTTTAAAATTGTATATAAATTATTACAATTAATTAAAAATTTTATTTAAAAAAAGAAAAAAGTAAGATAAAATCTTTTAGGAAAATTGATTTTTATAATGTAAATGGCAATTTCTAAACAATTGCACTTTCCTTAACTTTATATGTGTGTGTGTATGTATATATATATATATATATATTAGATTTTATAAAATTATCCATAAAATTTTTTTTTTCAAATATACTATAAAAAATATTTATATTTTTAGAAAAAAAATTAAGTTTTTTTTTTCAAAATATTTCTTTTCTAACTACAAATAATATTTTACTTTAATTTTTATTTTTTAAATTTTACTATTAAATAAATATATTTTAATAAAATAATAAAAGTTAACAAATTACATTTTCAACATATAAAATGTATTAATTTTTTTATAAAGGAAAAAAATTAATTTTAATTACAAATAAAAAATATCACTCATAAAATATATAAAAATATATTAATAAAAATTATTAAATTTATTTTTAAATAAATTTTACATATTATATACTGTTTTACTAAAGCCTGAGGCAAACACTGTTGGCCTTAAATGGTTTAGGCATATCAGAGGTGTAAAACCTCAATGAAAATTTGTATTCGCTAGACGATTCAACCGATTGTAAATTTTCTCAAGAATGACAAAAGAAATAACAAGTTCTCAAATTCCTCAGAGATAATTTATTTGAATTCTACAACAATAGTTACAAATCTTTCAATAAACCAACAAAAAAGAGTTAACATAAACGAAACAATAGACTAAAATAGCCTACCGATAACATTAATCAAGATAAATAAAACAAAACTTCAACTAAAATTAGAAGAAATTGTAGAGATTCTACCGCTAACGACAATATTTTCCTAAACTAGCAACAAAAAGTTTTGAGTTTTTTATTGTTTCGGGGTTGATGGTGATGTCATCTTTCTTTGTCTTATTTTCCTTTTAAAATTACTTGTCCCACCTTTTTGGCTTGAACTCTCTAGTAGTGCAGTAAGTGACCAGTGACAACTCCTGTTCTTTAACCACTTCCCATAGCTGCTGGCGTCAAATTTTCCCTTGGGCCCTCTTTTTAACTATTGGTGCCAAATTTTTATTGCGTCATCTTTATTTTCTTTGGGCCTTTCCACTTTGGGCCTAATGCATTTTATGGTGCAAACACATGCCCCTCACATGCTTCTAATTTTGGGAAACTAGAGAGCACTCCTTGCCTACTCAACTAATGTAATATTTGCTTCACCTCTTTTTTGGCTTTTTGGTTTTTTCCTTTACCTCATCTTTTCAAATTTCAAATCTACAATATCATCTCCTCCCAAAATCTCACCTTTCTCCTCATTTCCTTAGAGTTTTTAACTCTTTCTCCATTCTGCTTTTCTTGTCCTTTGAACTTTCACAATAGCTTCTAACACAGATGCACTGAAAGCCCAATTGTTGTAACACTTCATGCTAAGGAATTGCCCTCACACTTATCATTTGAGTAAGTTCTCCCCTGCCCTTTCTCTTTTCTCCTCAAGATAACTTCCCTTCATACTAAATCTTTATTTTTTTTACAGGGATTCTACTCAAATATTTTAGCTGACTAGCACTAAGGCTGATGGTTATCGATAATTACAAATTTTATGTGATTTTTATGGACCATTACTCTCATTACATTTGGTTTTTTCCTATCAAGAAAAAATTAAATATTTCCACTTTGTTTCCTAGTTTTAAAATGCAAGTTGACAAATTTTTTCAATTGCCCATTAAACAATTATACATAGATGGTAGGGTAAATATATAACTTTAAAATCATATCTTGACAGTAATAGTATTGTCCACCTAACCTAATCATCTTACACTCTAGAGCATAATAATATCAAAATGGAAACACCGTCATCTTGTCAAAAATACCCTCACTCTCCTTCACACAACCTCTTTACCTCAATTTTGGTTCTTTGCTCTTGTTACCACATGTTATCTAATAAATAGGTTGCCCACACCTATGTTATCCATGAACTTACCTTATAAAAAATTATATGGCATTGTTAACTATAACAAGCTCAGAACATATATTTGTGCTTTCCTTGACATCGGCCATATATACATCATAAGCTTTAACTACATTCTTTTCCTTGTATCTTTTTGGGGTATTTCTCATCTCAATGTGCATATCTTTGCTTTGATATTACAATAAGTGGACTCTACACATAATGTCATGTTGTCTTTTAAGAGTCTTGTTTTACTTATGCCACCGAATCTGCTTATTTCCTTTATATCAAAGTCTGTCACAACATCTCCTCTACCATCGCCATCGGTCGCTTGAACCACATTTGCTCAAGAAATCCCTTGTCATCCTCGTCCTGCACCGGTACCTTGTTAGGCACCTCATCCATGCCCTCTATCACGAGCATCATTACTTGTGTAAGGCATATCACCCCAATATTCCAAATACCTAATTAGTTGAAAACAACTATCAGTATCATTTCCCTTGTGTTTGCAATTAGAGCAAACTATGGTCTTGTCTTTTCCATCCCCCCGAGTTTCGACCACTAACTTACATAACAAAACTCATGACGATCATAGCATAAACTCAATTAAGACTTAGCAAAAGTTCAATGCTCAAAAATATTGGACATACTATCTCATATTTATCTTCATTTAATTCCATTAAGAATTGATGGACTCTTTCTTCTTCCTGTTTTTCTCCAATTTCGCTACAATATTACATTTGCATCCATTAGAACTACAAACTAGGGTTGAGTCATAGTTGTTCAGCTCATCCTAGCAAAGAGACTTAAGCTGACCAAAATAGGCGACTATACTCTACCTATCCTACATGTAATTTACAAGGTCTAATCTCATTAATGAACTCGTGGTCCATTCCCAACAAAAAACCGCTCATTCCCTTAATGTAACATATTTTAAATACATACATTACTCTCTAAATTTGTAGTTTTTAATTACTTTATTACATGAACTTTTATTTTAACTACTTCACCCCCTATACTTATCTATTATTTACTAACATGCACTTATATTAATAAATATTAATAATTTTATACCTTGTATTTGTATATTTTGTATCAAATAGATATCTCGCTGACTCGGAGTAACTCAACGATTTTGTATTTTTAAGTTAAGAAAAACATGAGTTCAGTAGGCTATATGGTTAAATTAAAAGTTTAGGGAGTAAACTGACTAAACGTTACAAGTACAAGGGGCTACATAAGTGTTTGGCCTGTAACATATATACATAGAGAAGAAAAATACAAAGACTCCTTGATAAAGCAAACTTCCTAAACTACCAAAATTGCCCTAAGAAAGATAGAAAAGTATACATAGATGAGAACACTGATATGTTTTCTTATAGGAAATAGTTTTCTATTTTCTATTTTTAGTTTTTTAAGAAAATTAAAGTATTTATTTTTTACAAAAAAATTTAAAAATATGTTCATTTAGTAAAAATGAACATTTATTTTTTAAAGCCAATATGGAAACTCTGTGTTTCCGTATTAGGAATTTGACTCTATTTATAAAAAAAAAAGATTTTGAAAAACATTTTAAGATGTTTTCCAAAATCTTTTTTAAAGTTAAAAAATTAAAAAATTATTTTTTATTTTCTAATTTAAGAAAATTATGCTATATAAATACAAATTTCTATTTTTTATTTTTTATAGAAAATTTTTCTGAAAAACTATTCAAGTTTTCCATGAGTGAATACATTCATATTTCCTATCAAATTTGACTCCTGGAATTAAGACTCGGTAAACCCAATCTCCAATAACTCTGTGTGTGTGTGTGTGTGTGTGTGTGTGTCTATATATATATATATTTAAGGGACTAGCTATATAAATATAAATAACTAGATACTCTTAACTAGTTATATTAGGCTATGCAAGTCTAGGAATACTTGCAATTGAATGCGGTGCAATAATTAAAAATAAAAATATCACTAATATGTCTTAAATCCATAAATATCTAACTCCTCATTTGCACTATAGAGACTTAACTTTGATGCAAAATATAATATAATTATGACCACAAGTTTGGATTCCCATCTAATTACAACTCTCATTATAATTAAGTCTTACAGTAAAGAGAACAAAAAGAGCCATGTCATAACCATAGTAACATTTACATATATCTAGTTTACTACTCTTTTCCCTTTCATTTCAATAATCAATCTCTAAGTTAGGGGTGTACTTGAATCAGACTGGGTTGATTTTACCACTAGCCCACAGCTTGATCCAAGTATAGCTCGGGGCTCGGGCCTAGCTAATCTCGGGTTGGTCAGGCTGATGGGTCAGGTTGACCGGCCAGATAGCAAAAAAATAAAAAATAAAATCAGAAATTAAAATGAAAATTTTTTATAAAAAAATTAAAACTAGAAATGAAGAAAAATTAAAATAGAAATAGAAATTAACAAGAAATACAAAAAATTAAAAAAGAAATTAAACACAGACACAATAACTGAAGAAATTAAAAAATCAACTAAAAAAGAAATAAAAAAATAAACAAACATAAAATTAGGATTGAGAAATGAGAGGTAGAGAAAGAGCAAATCTGGAGAAATAACACACACACAGTGAAATTTAAAAAATATTTTTAATAGACTTTTTCTTAATAATTTTTTTTTTCTAAAAGGTTGCTGAAATTTAAAGATAAGAACCTAAAGAAATTAATTCTCTTTAAACTCATTATAATAATAACCTTGACCTCTTGGACTGACCTTTTTGTCATGCTAATCAAAATAACGACATGCTATTTATTGCATAAATATTGCAAAAGACGCTCATAAATTAATAATTAAAGATGGTATTAATGAAATATGAAGATTTTAATTTTGTTTTTACCCTCAATAGTAGAAAATCCTCCCCAGGTTTCAATTGACCATTTACTCTAAAACCTTAAGTACTGCCTCAGAAACAGTTAATAATATACTTTAACTATGGTGGATGACACTTGTTACAGGACTAAACTGTCCTTCATTATATTATATGATAAGATATTACCAAAGTTGATTTGCACCAAAAAAAATTAATCATACTAAAGATTTGATGGATTAATATTGACATAATAATTGAAGCACATGAAACTGTATGATGTTTAGCATATAAAAATATTAAAATCTGTGTAGGTCCTAAAACTTATTATTATGTTGTAATTGGTTATAATCATGGATAAAATTATTTTATGGCTCTGGGGAGTAGTTCCCCTTCCTTTTTTTTTTTTTAAAGATATTTATATAACAACAAAATAATAATAATATTTTTTATTTTAAAAATATTATAAAAATTAAAAATATTTTTATTTTTAAAAAAAAGTTGAGCAAGTTTTTAAAAATATCTTATCTCTCACTAAAATAAGTATTTTTTTTAAATATTTATTCTTTCATTACAATCAATTTTTTACTTTAATTTTCTTTTTTTTCAAACTTTACTATTAAATAAAAATATTCTAAGAAAATAATAAAAATTAATATTTTAAATTACTTTTCAGCTTATAAAAATCATAAATTTTTATAAAGAAAAAAATTTAATATTAATTATAAAAAAATAACACTCAACAATAAAAAAAAAGTAAAATATACAAAATATATTAATAAAAATCGTTAAATTTATTTTTAAACAAATTTTATACTTAGTATTTTGGTCCCGTTATTCGGAGGTTCGGATCCTTCTGTCTCAGCTATTCTATTATTCTATATATAAATAATTTTAACCCTAAATTCGGTCTATAATGACAAGTAAATGCCAACTTTCAAAGTTTAAGATGAGAAGAGAAAATTCAGTTTTGACAGGCTGATCCTCAGGGATAGTCCTAGCTCCTGTAGCTCGAATTCGGTGGTGTTGCTGCTATAGCTATCTGTTAACCAAACCCTCCTATTTTTAATATTAGGCAATCAAATTGAATTTAGCTAATACTTGCACCAAGCTACATTTTACAGTAAGTTATTTCTTTTGAAGAAATTATGACAAGTTCGATCGGACCACCTAGAAGCTCGACCGGACTATTGATGACCAAATGAGCCAAAAAGACAAAAAATTTCACAGTGGAGAGTACTCCCGAAATCTAACCGTACCACATCAAGTTCGACTGGGCAACATGTCATACCGACCGGACCTTTGAATTAGAAAAGAACCAAAATACACAGAAGGATCACGGTCAGAAGTACTCTCATTTTCTCAGAGTACTACAGAAGTCCGACCGGACCAGTGAAGCTAATTTTCTCTAAGTTATCTAGTAGGGTTCCCGATCAAGGGTACGGTAAAAAATTGGACTGACCAAGGATAGTCCGACCGGACCAGATGCAAGTCCGACAGAACTATTTAAAAATTACATAAGTCAAAACCTGTTGCATCTCCACTCAATAAGTGGAAGCCATATGGACCAATCGTTGGAAGAGCAGTAAGTAGAATTTCAATTACTCCGACCGGAACATGCAAAATTCGATCGACATCACTAATTTCTGCCGAACCTTAGTGAGTCCGACCATGAAATTATTCTGGCAGAGAAATTATTAGAAGACAAGAATAAAACATGTTGGCCACAATATCAAACGGTTTTTTCTTAGCTTGAAGGCTATAAAAATAATAAGTAACTTCATTTTTATGTAAGATTTGTGATTGTAATAGCCTACTTTAACATCTTTCTTTCCTTTGCATTAAAATTACTTTTTGTATTAATTGAGTGTTGAGTGTGAACATTAAACGTCATCTTAAGTTTGAGTGTGAGCTTGAAAATACTTAGGTTGTGAGAGTGAGCTTGAAATAACTCTTGTAAATATTGTGAAGAGTGATCTCAAACCATTGTATTAGTTTGGTGTGAGCTAGAGAAAATAACAAGTTAGAGTTAAGCTTGCAAAAATTCAAAGCTATGAAACTTTAATAAGTTGTTAAGGAAGTGGATGTAGAATCAAGGTAAATCTGAATCAATATAAATCTTTGTGTTCATTGTTCCGTCTTCTACTTAATCTTCTTACACATCTTCTACATTTCTTGTCCTTTTTGAGTTTGAATTTGTCATCATTTTTAAATTCAACCAATTCACCCTCCTCTTGATTGCTATCTTGGGATAACACTCTCCTACCTGCAAGATAAGAGAGAGGAGATCAAGCTCCTTGGGAGAAGGTCTCGATGCCTAAGTTAAAGGTTGATTACTCTGGATAAATAAAGGGAAGAGAAGATAGAGAGATGACCTTTTTATCTACGGGGTGACCTCCTATTTATAGTTGATGCAGGGAGAGAGTCCGATCTATGTCAGCATAATTTTGCGGATGTGTCGGTGGAGTATCTGCCAAACATAAAGAGCTTTGTGGAATTAAAAGTGCCCGAAACCGAGGTCTACCATACTGTTAAAAGCCCGATTATGAGGATGATTGGACATGGAGCTCGGTGGAAGAGCTCGGCAAATGGAGGGGTAGCATCAGTAGTCCCCCTCTAGTCTTTTGACATTTATGTCAAGACTCAGTAATATCATACACAAGAAGTCAATTGACCTAGGGTAAAAGTGTATGTGTTGAATCGTAATACTAGGATATTGTATAACAATATGCAGGGCTTAAGTGCGTAGCTCGCAAGGCTTAAGTGCGGAGCTCGGGAGGAGGGGTACTGTCACCTAACATAAGTTCTAAAGTATGTATACCTACATCAGTTGATATGACCAATAGCCCAATAATGGCACAAATGCTCACTATCAATAGTGACACAAAGTATTCAATATTGGTACAAAGTGCCTACTAATACTGTAGACATCCACTATCTGGTTAGTCATTCTATTTGTTAACTAGGTTAATCACAAGAATAATTCGAACAATTCATTTATTTTCTCATTCCAATCAATTTCACAATTATAATATTAATTTTGCTAAAAACATTATTTTAAGGTAAACATTTCTTTCTCACCCACCTTTAACTTTTCCACTTTGATAATACAATAAAATAAGCTCTATTTCAATTAATTCTAAATATATTTCATAAATTATCTTTAAATCTTAATAAAGTTGCTTTTAGGTATATTACAAGTGTACACCATATGTATACTCAAGCTTCTCATTTGTTGTTCTTTTACTTCTTATTACATTTATTTGTTTATATAATTTCTTCTTAAATTATTCTATACATCTTTATAAATTTTTATAAATTATGGATAACTCTTTCAATTTCATATGTCATGTATATTGAAATATACACGTACTAGACAATTAGGCCAACTTTGTACCATTAGTAATTTTATCTTCTCAAGATGATATTTCATTTTCTACTTGTGATAATAAAATTACAAATAGATATTCTAGTTTCTCCTAATTAACTCTTTCCAAATATATAAATTTTATAAATTATCATTTTTCATTCTAAGAATGTATATTCTATGTATACACTATGTATATCTTATGTACACATATATATTCTATAATTTGTACATTTTA
Source organism: Garcia nutans (assembly GCA_947685225.1). Classification (NCBI taxonomy): domain Eukaryota; kingdom Viridiplantae; phylum Streptophyta; class Magnoliopsida; order Malpighiales; family Euphorbiaceae; genus Garcia; species Garcia nutans. Next base: position 2,680,677 of record CANTUV010000024.1, on the reverse strand, counting down.
CACAAAAAACTTTCTCATTTCCTTCTAACATGTTATTTAATCTCTTTATACACTAAACTCAATCTTGTAATATCTTTTCCCTTAATTTCAATAGCAATCCAATATACTAAAACTTGATCCTCATTAGGTTCTCCTGACATACAACTACTTCTTTCTCTCTAACTATTAACAATCAATATAATTTAACTTATTAAGCACTTCTATATACAATTTACAAATTAACTTAAATCTCCAAATGATGTTGCTTTCAGGTATACAATAGACATACAGTTTGTATATCTAAACATTATTTACAATATTTAGCTATTATAATTTATTTAATATTTCACTTCTTTTCTTTTTATTTTCATTATCTTTCTTTCCAAACTATTTTGAATCGTTGTTGATCAATCATCCTACCAATTTTCTTACCTTAATCCTCAAGTTTTCTCATTTCTTTAAAGAATATCTCAATATTTTGCTAATCTCATACAAATATCACTTACCCATTTTCTAATTACACACTCATTTTGAAGATTCAAATATATTTATCAACAATTTCCTCAAGTTTTTCCCTCTATCTAAGTTTTACCATATAATGGATTAATCTTCCACCAATTTCCTTATAAACAACCTTCCATAAATTATATAGACTTTCCATGATTAGATCAATAATTCATTACTAATTCCACTCAATTAAACCAAGAAAATAATATCCACACTTAAAGAATTCCAATGGATTCAAGCATAAACCTCCATATACATTTTTCTTCCATAGTCAATTAAATCAACATTTTATTAGCTCCAAGTTACTTTTAAACCATGTTTATCAAGGAAAAGGATTTTTTTTTCCTATTTATCAAATCTTCCATAATCAAATAATTCAACATTTCATTAACTCGAAGATTCTTTTAAACAAGATTTTAAATTAAATACCTAACAAACACACTTTCAAATATCACAAATATAATCATACTTCCAAGGTAGAAAGTTCCATAACCCTAAAATCTTCCACAACCCTAAACTTTCCAAAAAACTAAATTTTCTATAACCCTAAACTAACACTTTAATGGTTCAAAGGTTCATTTAAATATAATTCTAGAATTAAAAATCATCAAACATACTTTTCTATACCACAAATATAATTTTACTTTCAATATGGGAAAGTTCTATTATCACATCTTTTCACAAACTAACTCATAATCAATTTCTTTCACAATTAAATCCAATTAATCAACTCATAACCTTCCATAATCAATTAAAATCAAATAAAACCTAAATAATAGTAAATTATTAGCACTAACCCTCTTCAATGTAGCTATTTGCTTTCTCTTTTCTCCTATCTCTTGATTTTATAGTGATTTCCTTGTAAAATCTCACTTCAACTAACTAATTCCCATGAAAAGCTTGAATTATTTTCAATAGATTCTTGGTTTCAAGTGAAAAAATGGAAGAAGAGGAAGAAATAAGTAGATGGTGGTGGTGGTGATGATGGAATTCATTGGATAAGGAAGAAGAAAGAGAAAAGTAGTCAAATTTAACTTTTTTTTAATAATATGTTTAGTTTCAATTCTATGTGTTGGGCATAACTTAGTTTTGGTACGCATATTTTCTTTAATTATTCCTTAGTCTGATCTTTAAATTTGAAAATTCATAAAAATATTTGCTTAATCATTTTAAAGCTCTATTATTTATATTTTATACCCCAATTAAAGTGAAACTTGATTCTAGGGCCACATGGATATTTTCATAATTTATATTGCTTTAATTTTTTTTTTAGAAATACTGATTAAATCTATGCCCGGATTTAATTTTTTACTGATTAAGGCTTAATCAATCATATTTCTACCAATTCCAAATACCTAAACTACACATAAAATTATAATCAATTCGGTATTTATTTATATGTACACATAGTACAAAAAATTATTACTTAAAATTTTCGCATTACATAAAAAGTTAATTTTGAAAAAAAAAATGCATCTGTATTTATAAGTATATAATGTAATTTTTCCTTTTTTTTAAGTTTTAAGGGTCAATTATACCCCTAATTTTTTTTTGAGTCATTAAATCACATTTTTTTTAAAATGGGCTAAATAAGCTCTTACCATCACATAATGCCATATTGCAGTTAAAATATAGAGATATTTACATAATTGTCCTAAAAATAACTTTTATTATAAAAATATTTACACTTTTATAAAAAGTTAATTTAAAATTTTAAAAATATCTCATTTCTCAATAAAAATAATTTTTTTAAAAAAAATACATCTTACCTCACTATAATCAATATTTTACTTGAAATTTTTATTTTTTTTAAAACTTCAATATTAAATAAAAATATTCTAATAAAATAATAAAAATTAATATTTTAAATTATTTTTCATCATATAAAAATCATAATTTTTCATAAAAAAAAATTATTTCTAATTATAAAAAAAAATAACACTAAAAAAATAAAAATAAAATAAAATGTACAAAAATATATTAATAAAAATAATTAAATTTCTTTTTAAACAAAAATTTTACATGTTATACATATAAAAAACTAAAAAAATACACACCATTTCTTTATGTAGATGTATAATAGATTTGTTGAAGATATATTGTAGATATTATATATTTGTTATTTAAGTTGTGTATATTTTATGAAAAAATTATTGAATATTGAGTAAATATTGTGTGGATATTGTTAAAATAAAAAGTTAAATAAATTAAATTAAATAAATATTAAAAATATTATTGTAGATGTATTGTATATTTATTGTAGATGTATTGTTGTTGTGTAGATATAGTTTTTATTGTTTAGTGCATATTTTGTATATGTTGTGTATATGTTATGTGTATATTTATTTTTTTTGTGTATATTAAAAAATAATATTAAAAATTTTTTTAAATAAAAAAACATAAATATGAATAAATTGAAAAAATAAAAAAATAAAAAAAAAACAAAAATCAACGTTTTTAGCTTAATTTTGAAAAGCAAAACCGCGCCTCCATAGTTTTGAAAACGAAACAGTTTTTTCGTGTATGGCATAATTATCTCTAAAATCTATTGAGCTTGCATTCTTGGCCCACTTTCTCATTAATTTAAATAATTTAAATAAGAAAAGTTTTAAAACTTTTAAATAGTAAATAATAAAAATTAAATAATAATGAATATTTTTTCATCATCTTGTTTTTTAATCCTAAGATAATACTAAAGCACTATTTGGGTTCTCCCTCAATGTGTAGCCAAATCTGGCGTCACAATAAAAATGTGCTACTGTGGCGCTAAAATTTCATTTTTTTTTTAATTATATGTTGTGTTTGTGTATGACATGTGGCTACTGTTTTTGAATTTTTTTAATAAAAGTAAAATTTTAGTTTTTTTTATTAAATTTATAGAAAAAATAAATGATTTCTAATTTAATTTTAATTATATCTCAAATTAAAAACATATTATTTTAAAATGATTTTAGTATTATTGAATTAAAAACTTATTAATAAGATAAAATAAAATTATAATTAAAAATTAAATATGCCTAAATCTTAATATATTGATGCATATATATGCATTATTAAGATTATAAAATATTAAAAATATTGAGATTAATTAACTTTTATAAACCAAAATCTTACTGTATATTTAATTATATTAAATTAGTAATTATTAAATGTGTATTTAACTTATATTAAATTCAAAAATTTCATTAAAATATGAAATATATACTATAATTTTATTTTATTAATTATGTTATATTAATTGAATTCATAATTATTAAATTTTTAATATTTACGTAAAAATATATAATATTTAAAATGAAGATAATGATAAATAATAAAACTTAAACATTATAAATTTAAAAATACAAAGATAATAAAAATAAAAAAAATAAAAATACAATAGAGACTTAATAAAATAAAATACAATAAGCATTATTTAATACTCTCGAAAATCATCTTAGAAGTCACTTAAAAAATTAAAATACCGATTGAATTTACTGTTGGATGTTTTATCATGAAATTCTTTGTCTTGACCTTTAGTATAGTAATTCAGTAAATTAATTTAAATATATGTACTTGTATTTGTACTTATCTTTGAAATAAATAAAATATTTAGGATTTCTAAATATCATATTTTAATTAGATATTAAATAAAATTTATTAAGTATTTATTTTAAATTTTTTTATAAATTAAATTATTTTAAATTATTCTCAATCTAATAGTTAAAAAAAGATCATAAATAATTTAATAAAGAAAAATAGAAAAAATATTCTATGTAATAAAGAGAATATATTTATAGAGTTAAAAAATAGTATAAATAAGTTAGAGATAAAAATAGTAAAAAATGTACTACTGCTTTATTTTAAATGTTAAAGTTGTTCTAAAATAAATTTTGGGTCGAAAATAGCCTAAACCATTCATTCTTTCAATCCTAAATCCTTAAATTCTCTAATTTTTCTTCCATCTCTTTCACCTCTCCACCGAAAACGAAAGGACTAAATATATATTTTTTTAAATTTGTTTTCATCTTCACGTTTTTCAATCCCAAACCCTTAACTTTTCAATCCCAATCCCTTAAATGCTCTGTACTTATATTTCATCTCTTTTATCTCCGTTGAAGAACAAAAGCAAGAATGAGACAGTTACAAGAAGAGCAGTAGATAAAGCCGAAATTTAACTTTTTTTTCACGCTTTTTGTATGGTAAGTGGTCACATATGAACAGTTCCTTGGTCATTTATGTTTTGACCATATAACTATTTTGTATTATTATTATTTTTTATTTAATTAACTTTTAAATTTAATTATTTAATATAATTTTATAAAATATATATTTAATTAACTATAATTTAACATATTCACAATATACAAATAAAATACATAGATATACTGAAAATTAAAATATTTTTATTAAAATATTTTTATATTTCTATATATTTATTTTTTATATAAATTTTATAAGTATTATTTCTTATTTGAAACCAAAATTAAATTTTTTAATAAAATAATGAACAATTATATTTTTATTGTTATGCCTATGTTAATTATGTAATTAAAAAATATTATTTTTATTATTTTTATTAATTTAACAATGGATTATTATAATAATTTAAATATAATAAAATGAATGTATATAACGTTTATATGTATATGGGTATATATTATTTATAATTAGATATACCAAAAAGAAAAAAAAATTATTATATGTAACATATATGAACATTTAACAACATATATCAGTTGTATCAACTGATATATGTTGTTATATAGAACATATATAAACATATAATAGCATATTAGTTTATATATTAATATGTTATTATATATCAACCGATATATGTTATTATATGTAATATATATCAATATATATTAGTTTGTTTATTGATATTTTATTATAAATTAACTGATATATATTGTTATGTGTAACATATATCAACATATATCAGTTGTATACTAATATTTTTTTTGAAAATGAATTAATATATATTATTATATATAATATATGAATATATAACAACATATAATACTTTATATTCTTATATTTCTTCTCTAAATCGTATAATATATGTTGATATATGTTACATATATTAACATAAAATAACATATAACACTTTATATTCTTATTTTTTTCTCTCTCAATCATATGATATATAATGGTATATGTTACATATATTAATATATATCAACATATAACACTTTATATTTTTTCTTTAAATCATGTAACATATGTTACATATATCAATATATCTTAGTTTGTATATTGATATTTTATTACAAAATAAACTGATATATGTTGTTATATGCATATATCAACATATATCAGTTATATATTGATATTTTATTGTAAATCAACTTATATATGTTATTATATGTAACATATATTAGTTATATATTAATGTTTCCTTTTTCAAATCAATTAACATATATTGTTATATTTAACATATATGAAAATATAATAGCATATAACACTTTATATTCTTATGTTTATTCTCTAAATCAAGTGATATATGTTACATATATCAATATATAATATCATATAACATTTTGTATTCTCATATTTTTTTTTCTCTAAATCATCTGATACATGTTCATATATGTTACATATATCAACATATAATATTTTATATTCTTATATTTCTTCTCTAAATCATATAATATATGTTATATGTATCAATATATATTAGTTATATATTGATATTAATTTTATAAATTAACTAATATATGTTGTTATATGTAACATATATAAATATATAACAACATATAATAATTTATATATTAATATTTTATTACAAATCAACTTATGTTGTTATATATAACATTTATATATCAGTTGTATACTAATATTTCTTTTGTAAATCAATTAATATATGTTGTTATATATAACATATAATAATATATATTAATTTGTATATTGATATTTTATTATAAATTAACTAATATATGTTGTTATATATTGCATATATAAAATGTCAAATTATGTCTATACACTTATACATTTAATTTTAGATAAGCATTAAAGCTAATATCAATAAAAATTTTGACAGAGTCTCCCCTAAAATTTGACATTTTCAATATTTTCTCAAATCAAAATACAATCTGCAAAAGAAAAATAATCCCAATATTTTATTCATTAAACTTCAACTCCAACTTCAATAATCTGTTATCTATCATCGACAATTTAAATTAAATATATTTGATTTTATCACAATTTTTAGTTCATTAGACATTTACCACAACTAATACGTCTTAATATAAAGTTTAGCCCAAACTATAATATAAAAATATATAATTCTCTAGATTCAACATAATTATACAACTTTCATTGTAGGTATAGTATTGATATGTGAACAAAGTTAAATATATAATATAAAACTCTTTATTAACCACCTTCTGATCTATAGTTGATCTTAAAATTTTAAATTTTCTTAGTTGGATCTATCATGCCCGTCCGGTCTGCGTGTCAGAAATAATCTAATATGCTAAGTAATACTTAGTGGTGCTTGCATACTCATAATTTACCAAAATTTTTACATAAAAAATATTTATAATAACAACATTTATAATAATTAATTTAATCAATTGAATTCAAATTACTTACCTAATTCATACTAAGCTCTAAAATTTAAATTAAATTTAAAAGAAAATAATCATTTTGTAGTTAGTTGTTAAAATATTATTAACTAAGATAAAAAAATATTCACTTTATAGCTAGTGATTAAAACACTAACAAAGATAAAAATTTCATAATACCTTCACATTTTTCACATAATTTTGTAAACATTTACATTAAACTTTGCTCATTTTCATTAAATTTTATTTAATTACTTTATCTTTATATACTTATTTTAAAATTTTAAATTTGGATAACGGATCACTAATGGCAAGTAAATACCTACTATAAAGAATATTGTCAATGGCCCATTGATGACATCAAATTTCCACTATCACATATGACATAAAATATCCACTAATGATACGAGTGTCCATTATTACTATAGATGTCCACCCCCTCTGGCTAGCTATTCAATCTTATAACTAGGTTTTTCATCAGTACATTGGACACTTTAATTATTTTTTTATTCTAATTAATTTTCTCAATTATGTAAATATTTACTAAAGCATCACTCTTAGCTAAAAACTTCTTTATTTTTTTTTATTAATCAATTACATAACTAGAATATCCATTTTAACTAAAACTATTTATTTAACTTAGCTATTCATTTCTTTATTATTCAATAATCTCTACTTTAACCATACTTGTAAAGAAATATTTACTAAATTAAACTTAAATACATTGTATTTAAAAATATATTCACCAAACATATTTTAAACAATCATTTTAATTCTAAAACCTTAAACTTTTTCAGTATTAAATCTCCATTAAAAATTATGCAGATCAAAATATAAGTTTTAGGCATATACATAAACTTATATTTAAAATTTCATATATTCTAAGTTCTTTTACTATGTTTAAAAATTATATTTTCTAAACCTACATATTTTGTTTTTACAATAACTTTACTGGCAGTCTCATTTTTAATTTTATTTAGGTATCAAACATTTATAAAAATTCATGAAATATTAACAATATAACACAAACATATATAAGAACTTTTATCTAAAATTTTAAAATTTTATACGCTCATTTACCTTATTTTTAAATTATGTTTACTTAACCTTATAGATTCTAGTTTTACAGTTACTATTCTGATAGTTTTATTTTTTGATTTTATTTTTATAATTAAACATCTATTAAAATTTATGCAATTTTAACCATATGTCTTAAATATATATATATATATATATATATGATACTATATGTAAAATTTTATAGTTTTCTAGGTTATTTTACTATAGTTTCCAATTGAGTTTCACAATTCTAAAATTTTGCTATACTAGCATAGTCATGGTAGCTTGTGTTCTACTATTTTTTTTTCCCATAGTAAATCATCTTTAAAAATTTTGAAATTTTATACACCATCAACTAACACATAGATAAACTCGAAGTAAAAGTTCATGCTCATTGAATATTTTTAGGTTAGTCTAAAAATTTGGATAAGACACTTTATAATTAATTCAATTAATATGGCTCAACTAGCTTCTATAAGCATTAAAAATTAAAAGAAAATTAAATAATAACAAACTATTAATACACAAACACAAACCTCTTTTCAAAATAGTTCTTCCTCTTTCTTCCTCAATTTTCTTTAAATTTATGATGACGGGTTTAGGGTTTTTCACTTATTCTTATGAATTTTACTAAAAATTTTGGGTTATATATGAATTTTTCTTAATTTTTCACTTAAGTTTGATGAATGAAAGAAGAAAAGTGAAACTTTGGTTATGGTGGAGGAGATGGGTCGGTTTTGATGGGAGGAAGAAGAAGAAAATGATATTATTATTATTATTATTATTATTATTATTATTATTATTATTAAGGTTTTGATTCCATAAGATAAGCTCACCATAATTTTGATGTACTCACTTTCTTAAATATTGTCTAAATCCGACTTTTAATTCTATAAAATTATAAAATTATAAATCCAACTTTCTTTAATTATTTTGAAGCCCTATTACCCATATTTCGTATTCCAATTATGATAGAATTTAGTTCTAGGGCCAAAAGGGTATTCTCAGAATTTTTACCACTTAAAGATTTTTTTTCAAAAATATCAATTTTGTCCATTTATGGATTTAACTTTCAACCTTATAAGACTTAACTAACCATATTTTACATATATTTCAAATACCTGAGTTACTCTCTACATTATACACAGTCTCATATCAATATAATTCATAAAGTTACTACTTAAAATTTTTAGATATTATAAATATTTTTTTTGCAAATTAACTAATATATGTTGTTATATGTAATATATATCAACATATAATAACATATATCTAACGAGATGGACTCTCAGGACTTCTGTTTGGGTTCAGTTTCTCTTCTAGTTAATTCTTCTATCTGCAAAACAAAAGATAGAGGGGACCATACTCCAGTTGAGAGGCTTTGATGCCTAAGTCATCGAACGATTTATTTGCAAATAGACGAGCTTAATAAGTTGAGAAAAGATCATTTACCTGTGTAGATCTACCCCTATTTACAGTTGAGAGCAGGGGCGAGGATACATTGTTGAGAAGGGGGGCAGTTGCCCCCCTTCTCTTTTTGAAATTATATATATATATAATATTTTTTAAAAAATTTTAAATTATTTATTAATTGTTTTTTAAAATTTTAAATTGCCCCCCCCCTTTTTTTTTAATTTTTACAAGAAGTTAAAAAAAATACAATAAATTATTTATTCTATATGCAATAGTTCTCTTTTTAAAAAATTGACAAAATATTGATAATATACAAATGTAAAAAAAATAAAGAAAAAAAAATTTCAACTAAATTAATTTGAACTCATTTAATGAATTAAAGTACTCATTTATTTTAATTATTTTTTAAGAAATTATATTCATTATTTAATTTTTTTTTTATTTTATTTTTATTATGAACAATCTTATAAATTTAAAATTCTATATACATATATTAATATTTTTTATTAATTAATTTTTAATAATAAAAATATATTATTAATAAATTAATAAATTTATAAAATACTATTAAAATAAAAAGAGAGATAAAATAATTACGGAAAAAATAAAATTTGCAAAAAAAATTTTGCCCCCCTTTTATTTTAAAATCTGGCTTCGCCCCTGGTTGAGAGGTAGGAGACAACATCTGCATATGTTAGCGCCTAACTCGAATGTGTTAATGTCATAAGTCTGCTGCATCAGAAGTTTGCCTGTCAACTACCAAAGAGATCGGTAATCAAGAAGGGCTTGGTGTCGAGGCTCAAACTTTGGTAGGTGCTCAGTCATAGCACATTAGGGATGCTCTGTGTGACCTAGCAGTTCTGTAATCATGAAAATCAAGCTCAGATAAAATAAGGGGTAGTACCAATATCTGTTGGTAATATGTAAAAAAATAAAAAATAAAAATGATATATATTACATTTAGGTAGATATTAGTTTGTAATATTTAAAAACATAATAGTGTAAATGTGATATATATTACATATAAGTAGATATATTTTAGTTATATATTAGTATATGTTATATATAAGCAAAAACTTAATATAAATATTTTTATTTTAATATTTTAAAAAGTTTTAACAAGTATGCTACTACTTTTGTATATTATTTAATTTTTACTATATATAAATATTGTTAATTTAATATTTTAAAAATATATATTTTTAGAAATTAATTTTTTTGTTAATATTAATCAATTGATTTATAATATTATAATTAAATATTAAAAAAATTTCTCAAAAAAAAATTACAAAATAATTACAAAATAATTATTAGATGGATTTGTAGTAGCATGAAAATCCATGTCCGCTAGAATGATTTACGCATGTATAAGCATAATGTGCATGCTTTTTAGTGGATAAAAATTCTAATTAATGTATGTAAAGTCTCCACCATAATTTTGTAATTAGAAAACTAGTTTTCCGTATAAATGAATTTTTTTTAAACACCGTAAAATTAAAAAACTGATTTAATTTTAAGGATATTTTTTGCAAATATCCCATTTTTTAGCCATTAAAGCACTTTTTCTTTTTCTTTTTTTTAAAAAAAGGAGCTAAATAAGTCCTGAACGAATATTAGAAGAATTGCAGAAAGAAAAGAAACACAGCACAACGAATGGCCTAATTAAAATTCACGGTAAAACCCAAATCTATTTTACTAAGGATCCGGGTCAAACAACACAGCCAATAGGAGGACAACACTGAGATTGCTAGCTCATAATGAGCAGTTACCTAGCATTTTATACTGTACAGATAATTGCATAGTAAATTATGTACACCCAATCAATTGTATAAATATACATGTAAATAACAGTTTATGTATGAGAATAATAACAATGAATATACAGAAAATTCCCCAATTTCTCTTTTTGTTCATGGTATCAGAGCCTGAAAAAATCTGATCCAGTCTGATTCTAAGCACTTTTCTTGATCTTCTATTTTTTTCATATCTTCTTTTCTTCTTGTCAATTTTCCTTGCTTCTCCTGCAAGTTCCAATGGCAGATCTGACAGAAAACAACAACAAATATGAGGGAAATGAAAATTCTGCTAACAAGCTAGTGAATATTATTCTTAATGAGAGGAATTACTTATCATGGAGTAGATCCATGACTATTGCATTAAATGCCAGAGACAAAATTGGTTATGTTAATGGAGAAGAGGCCAAACCTGATCTGAAATCTCCTCAGTACAGGAAATGGAAAATGGCTGATAGCACTGTCTGCTCTTGGATCTTGAATTCCATGCGCCCAGATCTCTCTGAGGCTTTTCTCTATACAACTTCTGCAAAGGATCTATGGGAAGAACTGAAAGACAGGTATGGAGAATCTAATGGCCCTCTTGCTTATCAAATCAAGAAGGAAATCTCTGGTTTAATGCAAATGAATCTGCCTGTCACAACTTACTATACTAAGATGAAAAAGCTTTGGGATGAGCTAACTTGTTTTAAACCAATACCTGCATGTTTCTTGTGGTGTTATGGAAAGTTGTACCTGTGAAATTTCAGATCTGATTAACAAAATGAATAATGAAGAAAAGTTAATGCAATTTTTAATGGGCCTCAATGAGTCTTATGATCATGTTAAGAACCAGATTTTGTTGATGGATCCTCTACCAAGCATCACTAAAGCTCATTCTATGGTCCTAAGTGTTGAAAAACAAAGGGAAATTCAAGTTACTGCTGGTGTTCCATCAGAAAATGTTATGGCTATGGCTGTGCAGAGGCAATATACTGAAAACAATGGTCAAAGATCTGGCTACAAATCCAATGATAAGAACAAAGCTAACAGAAAATGTACTCATTGTAAGGGAAATGGCCATAACAAGGAGAGTTGCTTCAAACTCATAGGGTATCCTGAATGGTTTTTTTACCTTAAGAAAAAGAAGAATCAAACTCAGGTTCATATAGTTACTGGTCCTTCACAACCAGATTCTCCTTTTTCTGATGATGGACAGATTGGTGCTCATATACCTCAGATGGTGCAATATGAGGTCCAGAAAGCTTTGAAGGGAAAGGCTGCAGTGGAGGAATTTGCTCATGAAGCACCTATTGTCAACATGGCTACTTTTGCAGGTATTATTACTTTTAATACTATTTTTGGCATGCATAATAATAGTAACAGCTCATGGATTGTTGACACAGGAGCCACACATCATATGGTTGGTCATTTGTCTATGTTTAGCCATAAATATGCATTACCTAAACCTAGACCAGTTGATTTGCCTAATGGAACTACTGCTGAGATTACTCACATTGGCTCTATCAAACTGCATGACAAACTTACCCTGCAGAATGTGTTATACTTGCCTACTTTTAGATGTAAATTGATTGCTGGAACTCTTTTGGCTAAAGAAAATGGAATTTCTGTCCAGACTTACCCTGATCACTGTATTTTACAGGATATACAGACTAAGACATCTATTGCTTATGGGAAGGAGCACAACAATCTTTACTATATTAGTAGTAGTTCTTTTATTCAAAATAAATGTCATAGTGTCTGTAATGTTCATGAAGATCATGTAAATTTTCTATGGCATGTAAGACTTGGCCACATTTCTGAAATGAGGCAAAAAAAATATATCTAGTATTCCTATTTCAAATGCAAAAATAGTTTGTCCTATTTGTCCCTTATCTAAACAGCAAAGAAAACCTTTCTACCCCAATGATAAGAATGCAGAAATACCCTTTGAATTAGTTCACATTGACCTATGGGGACCATATGCCATGAGATCCATAACTGGAGCACATTACATGGTGACTATTGTGGATGATTGCACAAGATATACTTGGGTCTTTATGATTTCAAATAAACAACAAGTTTTTAGTGCTGTTCAAGCTTTTGTAGACCAAATTCAGACCCAGTTTAACACAAAAATAAAAGTAATCCGAACAGATAATGGAACAGAATTCCTCAACAGTACCTTTGACACCTACCTTAGTACCAAGGGAATTATACACCAACTATCCTGCCCATACTCTCCTCAACAAAACGGTCGAGAAGAACGGAAACACAAGGAGCTACTAAATGTAGCTAGAGCCTTGTTACTTCAAGCCAAATTACCTAAAAACCTATGGTCTGAACTTTTACTCACTTCTGCCTACATAATAAACCGGGTCCCCTATGAAACCCTTGGTTGGAAATCTCCTTTTGAGGTTCTACACAAGACTAAACCTGATTTAAAACATTTTCGTAGCATAGGTTGCTTATGCTATGCATCAAACCTAAAACCCAATAAAACAAAACTTGACCCAAGAGCCTTTCCTTGTGTTTTAATTGGATATGCTGTGCAGCATAAAGGTTACAAGCTATACAGTTTGGAAGATAAAACTATAGTCATATCTAGAGATGTTCATTTTCAAGAACATATATTTCCCTTCCATCATATGAACCCAACAGAAGTAACCAGACTTGTATTACCCACTTGTCCCCAAAATAATGACTCTTTTGACCAAAACCAACAAAACCAAGAAAACAACCACACCTTAACCACAACAACAATACAATCACAGGCACAACAACAAACAGCAACTATAGAAGACATGGTAATGCAGACAGCAGAAGCAAATTCAGAACTTACAGAAGCAAACTCAGAATCTGATTTACCTGAAACAGTTATTCCTTCTATAATTCCTATGGCTCCAAGAAGAAGCACTAGAGTTAGACAACAATCTTCATGGCTGAATGATTACATCACCATAAACCCAAAACCTGCATCAAACACAGTAAACCAAATTAAAACCATTTTTTCCCCTTCTTACTTTTCTTTTCATGTTAATGTCAACAAAATTCATGAGCCTGTTTCTTATTATCATGCTAAAAATAGTGTTGAATGGAATAATGTTATGCAAAAGGAGTTAGATGCCCTAGAGGCAAATAACACTTGGACCTTGACTGAGTTACCTAAAGGTAAGAAGGCCATTGCGTCCAAGTGGGTGTATAGGGTGAAATATAATGCTAATGGTACTGTTGACAGATTCAAGGCTAGGTTAGTAGCCAAGGGATTTGGTCAACAATTGGGTTTGGATTACAATGATAGTTTTTCGCCAGTTGCAAAATTGGTTACTGTGAGAATTTTACTAACAATTGCTGCAGCTAAAGGGTGGCCTATACATCAACTTGATGTTAACAATGCCTATCTACATGGAAGTATTGAAGAGGAAGTGTACATGCAACCTCCTTTGGGCTACAACAAGGAAACAAAAGGTTTGGTATGCAGACTGAACAAATCATTATATGGCTTGAAACAAGCCGGACGACAATGGAATAAAGAAATCACAGCAACATTAATTCAGATTGGATTCTCACAATCACAATCTGACCATTGTCTTTTTACTACAGAAAGGCAAGGTGTTTTAATTTTCTTAATCATGTATGTTGATGATATTTTGGTTACTAGCCCATCATTGGACCAAATACAAGAAGTTAAAAATTTTCTACATCAAAAATACACCATTAAAGATCTTGGAGTTGCAAGATACTTTCTTGGTCTTACACTCACAAGATCTTCAGATGGTCTGTTACTCTCACAGCAGAAGCTTATCAATGATTTAATCAAAGATTCTGGCCTAGAGAATTCAAAGCATGCTTCCACACCACTCATTCAAGGAGAAAAGCTGTTACCTGATATGGGAGAGAAGCTTGAAGATCCTGAGAGCTACAGGAGACTAATCGGACGATTACTGTATCTAAATTTCTCTAGACCCGACATAACCTTTGCAACACAGTAACTTTCGCAGTTCATGCAGGCCCCCTGTACTGGGCATCTACGTTCTGCTCTTCATGTCTTGAAATATCTCAACGGTACAAAGTCACTGTCCTTGTTTTTTCCACGGCAAAGTTCAGATCTTTCACTCAAAGCATTTTGTGACTCCGATTGGGCTGCATGTGCCACCACGCGCCGTTCAGTTTTCGGATACTGTATCTTTCTTGGCAACGCTCTCGTCTCATGGAAATAAAAAAATAACCAATCGTTAGTCGATCGTCAGCTGAAGCAGAATATAGAAGCATGGCTAACGCCACTTGTGATATTTTATGGATCGTTCAAATCTTGCAAGATTTAAAATCAAAGTTGAACGGCCGTTACCCCTCTACTGCGACAACCAAGCGGCCATTCATATCGCAACAAACCCAGTATTCCACGAGCGAACGAAGCACATCGATCTGGATTGTCATGTTGTTCGACAACAATTACAAAATGGGCTTCTTCGCACTCCGTATCTCAAGTCTTCAGACCATCTTGTTGATCTACTGACAAAATCGTTGTCCCAGAAGCAATTCTCGAATCTTTTAGACAAGCTAGGGTTGGTCTCTCACCCAACGCCATCTTGAGAGGGGGGGGGGGTGAACGAATATTAGAAGAATTGCAGAAAGAAAAGAAACACAGCACAACGAATGGCCTAATTAAAATTCACGGTAAAACCCAAATCTATTTTACTAAGGATCCGGGTCAAACAACACAGCCAATAGGAGGACAACACTGAGATTGCCAGCTCATAATGAGCAGTTACCTAGCATTTTATATTGTACAGATAATTGCATAGTAAATTATGTACACCCAATCAATTGTATAAATATACATGTAAATAACAGTTTACGTATGAGAATAATAACAATGAATATACAGAAAATTCCCCAATTTCTCCTTTTGTTCACCTTGTCATCACAGAATCACAGCCTGCAGTTAAAATCTATTGATCTGGTACTCTGAGCCCACTTTCTCATTAATTTGAATCATAAAAAATTTAAAAATTTAAAATAGTAAATAATAAAAATTAAACAATATCAAATATTTTTTCATCTTTACGTTTCTTAATTCTAAGGCCATTAGGAGTGTTTAGGCCAGGTTAAACCGAATTTCATCTTAGTCTATAATTCGATCCTAAAAATATTCGGGTTATATTTTATAGTCCGTAGTCCGACCCTAAATTCTATTGGACCGGCCACTTTGGGTTGATCAGATTCGGGTCAGACCGAGTCGGGCCAATGTTATTTTTTTAATTAAAAAAACAAAGGATAAAATTTATTATTTTTTTTAAATTTTAATAAAATTTACCTATAAATATTACTTTAAAATTTATCATATCAAATTATATCTAATAATATATAAATTATTATATCAATATTTATGATAACTAAATTATTTATTATTTAGTTATTTCATTATTCAAGTAAAAAAATATAAAAATTATTTCTCATGGATTAAATTTTTAAAAGTCCCAAATATTATAAAATACATATAATATTTTGAAATTCTAAAAATTTTTTTATATGAAATTTAAATTACTAAAATATATATTTTCAAAATAATAAAAAAATTAATATCTGAAGCTGAGCTGGGCCGGCCAGCCTAAAAATTTTTAATATTAATTTAAAACTCGACCCAAATATAACACAAGTTTACCTTTGAAATCCATGTTCATAGATTTTTTCAAGCTGTAAATTTTTTGAACACCTTTGAAGGCCATCTTCAACCCATGCACTAAAGTACTAAATATGATGCTTTAGTGCTTGGATTTTCCTTGAATGTGGCGCGAGATTAAAATTTGCTACAGTGACGCCAATTTTTTTTTTTTTAATTATGTATTGTTTTTGTGTGTTACATGTGGAAATTGTTTTTGAATTTTTTAATAAAAGTAAAAATTCAGTTTTTATTAAATTAATAGGAAAAATAAATTATTTTCTAATTTAATTTTAATTATATCTCAAATTAAAAACATAATTATTTTAAAATGATTTTAGTATTATTGAATTAAAAGCTTATTAATAAGATAAAATAAAATAACAATTATAAAATAAATATGCTTAATATTGATACATATATATATGCATTATTATGATTACAAAAAATTTAAAATAGTGAGATTAATTAACTTTACAAACTGAATTTTTACTGTATATTTAATTATATTAAATTAGTAATTATTAAATGTGTATTTAACTTATATTAAATTCATAAATGTTATTAAAATATGAAATATATATTATAATTTTATTTTATTAATTATATCATATTAATTTAATTCATAATTATATATTAAATTTCTAATGTTTACGTAAGGATAAAATATAAAATATTTAAAATGAATATAATGATAAATAATAAAACTTAAACATTACAAATTTATAAATACAAAGATATTAAAATTAAAAAAAAATATAGACTTAATAAAATAAAACACAATAAGTATTACTTAATTCTCTTGGGTATCATCTTGGGAGCTACTTAGAAAATTGAAATACATATTGAATCCATTGTTGGATGCTTCGTCACAAAATTCTTGGTCTTGACCTTCAGTATGATAATTCAGAAAATTAATTTAAATACATGTTCTTGTATTTTTATTTTTTTTTGAAATAAATAAAATATTTAGGATTTCTAAATATCATATTTTAATTAGATATTAAATAAAATTTATTAAGTAATTATTTTAAATTAATTTTCACAAATTAAATTATTTTAAATTATTCACGAAAAATAACCTGAAAAATACATTTTTGATAGGGGTTAATATTTTATAGACCCAATTAATCTTAAATAGACTCAATTTTACTGGAGTGCCCTTAGCCATAAAACAAAAAGAAAACACTGAATTTTAAATTAAAAAAAAAGGTTCCACTTTTGCATTTTCTTCTCCAATTTTCCTCCTCCATTGCCGATAAAATCATTGTTCAAAAATTCTAATTTCTTACTAAAGTTCATGTTGCATCATCTGAAGGAGCAAACATCTAGCAATTGAAGGAGTTATATGAAGCAATTTGTAGCGCATCAGTGAAGAAAAACTGTTAAAATCGATTTCTGCTTCTTCTTCGAATCAACCAGTAAGTTTTCTTTCTTCTTCTTTTTTTTTCTTTAAAATGAATGATGCATGTTGGGTTTTAAGTGTATTTTGATGGAGAGACAAAGTGATGCATATAAAGAAAAATAGATGCTTCGATGATATGTTGATGGGTGTTGTTGATTTTGCTTTTAAAATGGAAGGAAAATATTGTTCATAGTTTGTGATTTGCCTTTCTTTGATATAAATTACAAGAGATTATGAGTTTTTACTGATAAAATATATACATTATCCATGATTTATCAATCTGAATGGTTGTTTATGAGTATTATTGTTCTCATTATTGTTAGGGTCTATTACCATAATAGTCCAGAACTCAATATCCTATAACAACTTAGACTAACATATGCAAGCATCATTTGAAGGTTTGTTGGTTATTGTTAAGGGATGATAAGGGTTATTATGGACTATTATCCTCAACAGCCTATATCATCCCCTAACAACCCTTAAGAACTCCCTAGCAGTATATAACAACCTGTACCTATATTTGTAAGCATAATTTGAAGGATTTGTATAGTATGTTAGAGGCTCTTGGGGGATGATAGGAGTTGTTATGGAGTTATAGGGTAACAGCCCCTAACATATCATATTATCTCCTATCAGCCCCTAACAATAATCAACAATCATTCACATAATGTTAGCAGTTGTTAGCATAAGTTGTTATATGCTGTTAGGAGTTGTTAGAGGCAGTTTGGGGTAACAAATTCTAACAGCCTCTATCAACCCTTATTAGACCCTATTAAGCTTTATTATTATTAGTTTACTTGTTATAGGTTGATGTAATGCTTAAAATTTTTTTTTTCTAGATTACATGGCTTCAAATTTCCCTTCTAGAAGAGTGAGCAATCTCCTCCTATAAAAGAAAAAGTAGATATTAAACTTATAAGTCCAGGTGCTTTATTCACAACCGCAAGACATATAATGCTTAAGTAGATAAATGTTAAGAGGCCAACAGAAGAAGAGGATACTAAGAAAAAGAGGTTTGCAAGATTGGAATTACATGATGAAGAGAGTGATGATGATGCCAAACTTGCCTGTTATGAAGAAAATTCTGATAAGATGGGTGTGAAGGATGTAAGTTAAAATTTATTTAATGACTGAGATGAATCAATGTGATTGAATATGTATATTAACAAAATGCCTTACATTTCGCAGGCTTTAGCTTATGTCATCCCTTAATCTGATTGGAAGCACCACCTAGTTAATTCTGTGTCAATGGGTTTGAATATTATTCATGATATACACAATATTATTGGCAAGGATGAGTAGAAAGTATATTTCACTATATTGGTTTGATTGACTCATTATCACATGTGTGTTTTGTCCTTAAAAATCTGATTATTCATTTGTTCTGCTTTAATTTTGTGCAGTTGGCAGCATTTCCTAAATACAAAGTTGGAGACTATCTCGACATAAATGAATATAAATTTGTTCATTGGCTTGCGTTAATCACATATATGCTCTTACGTCAAGTTCACCATCCAGTGACTGACGAGTTGTGGTTTAAAATAGGCAATGATGTTCTACAAATAGGAGTCGGTGAGTACTGCTTAATAACAAGCTTACCCTACATTGGGATAGATGAGATAGAGGAGAAGTTGTTAGGCAACATACCTCTAGTACAACAATATGGGACATTTACAAGGAGCAGATTGTTGGATGCATTCCCTGAGGCACGAGATAAAGATCTTCAAGTCAAACTAGTCATTGCATGCCTAATAGAGCTTCTGATAATTGAAAAATTTAGGGGTCCAAAGGTTGATGAAACATTCTAGCACTTATTGACAATGTGGATGCATTCAACAATGTTGCCTAGGGGAAACTTAGTTGAAAGTTCTTGTGCTCTAATTGGAAAGATATTATACAGAAGTTGAGGATGAAAACAAACCCTGAATTCTCATTGAGTGGGTTCTTCGATGCAATATCAATTTTTGCATTGTAGGTTCTTCTAGCAATTGAAAGAGTTAGTACAAAGAAAATGTCCAAATGGGTCCCCGAGGATGCTGAATTGGAGAACAAACTTAACTAAAAAGATGTCGTATCAAAATATTAAAGCTAAGCTTCTAGATACGATATGTTAAGTATTATTTATATAAATATGTATTGTATGCCTTTTGTATTATATTATTAAACTTAATAAATTTTGGTATGAATAAGATTTAATGACGGCTCTAATGCATATGTCTACCAATGAAGCCTGTAATCCAGACTTTGCAGGATTACCTTTGAATGGAGGCGTTACATTCCCTGATGAAAAGGTGGAGGGAACCCAAAAGCAGACAACTAATGTTCACACCGTTAGAGATTCTAGCATTCTTGCATCAGACATGAGTAAAATCCTTCACCGAATTTCTCTTATTGAGGCATGATACAAAGCAATAGAAAATGAATATCAAGTATGTGTGGAAGAAAATAAATTACTAAGGCAGAAAAATGATGAACTTTATAGTTGCTTGCATGCTCAAAATGAAGAGATCCTTGCAGAACTACGGTCTTTAACGGTGAGAATGACCGATGTTGAGGGAAAAATTAAAGGGAACGATAATATCATTTCACCCATGACATTTCTCACCAGAAAACATCTCATGAGACACCCCAACGTCCGCATGTACTAGTACATCACCTCTTTTCTTAAGTTTAATTTTTTTATATGTTTATTTTCTCAATACTAATATTATAAATATTCTGACTATTTTAGCAAGGAGAACAAAGATTTTGGTGGTGAAGGTGACGCTCCTAATTATTTACTTATGACTGTAAGTAAAACTGCCTTTGAAGTAGATATTGGATGGAAAAGGAAGAAGCTTCCTAACCCCAAATAAATTGGAGGTCCTTGGGCGTCCTATGGCAGAAAATGGGAGAGATGTGCAAAATCCCAGATAGTTGTGCGAAAGATGGAAAATGACCCTTTGTGTACTCCTATGCTTCGATTGAACCATTGCAATCTCCGTCTAACATGAAAATCACTTTATTTGAATAATGGTGGACAAATAACTTCCAATATTATAAATAGTGAGTCCTAGCATGTCAATATTTATAATTATTTCTTCCATAATCTCATTTACTTAATATTATTGTGTTAATGTTATGTTATTACATAAATTGAAGTGATAAAGATATCGATCAGCCGCTGGATGGAGGGGAGACATATGACTTCACAGTACATAAAAGCCACAACAAAAGATTTTTGGTATCCAATGCAGACCAGTGACGTTTGGCTAACAAACGAAGTAAGATTCATCGTATAAATTATTTGCAATACCATTTGAATTCATAATATTTGTACAAGTCTACAAATTTTATTGAAAATTTATTTCAGGATATCAATATTTTATTATATTATATTAGGCAAAAGCAACGTTATTGTCCAGATGCCTTTGACTAGCGTAAGACGTGCAGTGACTGACTATGTAATTATTATTTTACGTCTGAATATACTACATTTAAGGAGAAGATGGAGAAAAAAAGAGATTGGGAACCTCCAAAAAATATGTTGAAATTTTTGAGAGGTGATCTCCGATATGGGAAGCTTGTGTAAGATGAAGACACTATTTATTTACCCGTAAACCAACGTAACGCACATTGGTTTCTTATTGAGATTCAATTGACTAAGTGGATCATTAATGTGATTGACTCACTTTATTCTCCGAACAAAAAAAAAAGCTGCATGACTATAATGCATGGTTCCAATTTCAGAAATGCTTCCGGCAGCGCTTGACTATGTTGGCTTCTTCAATCACAGGCCAGAACTGGAGAAGAAAAAGGATAAAAAAAATTTAAAATTGTCTTCGACCGTCATAGATGTCCACAAAAGGATAAGTAATGTTCTTTTATATTGTATTAAATTCATATTATATTGGTTTGAAATTATATTGTCTCTTTGAAGATATTTTAATGACTTATTTTTGTGGTTTATAGAATAAACTGTGGTTATTTTGTTGTCAAATTCATAGAGTTCTTTATGACTGACGGACTTAATTTCTGGAGCTGCATACAAGATCGCATGGTTAATAAGAGATACTACACAACAATGAGCTTATGGTATCATGCTAACAACAAGAACATGGGCTCCTAGTGTAGTGATGACGAGTGATTCATACTTTGATCCTAGCCCTGAAATTTCATTTTTCTGTATATACATTTTTTACTGTATATAAATTTCATTGAAATACATGTCATTGTTTATTATGTCCATTTTAATGCTACACATGTTTGATTGACTCATTAATAATTGATTTTTGAACTGATAAGGGCTGATATGGATTGTTAGAAGCTGTTAGGGTCTGCATCAATAACATCCCCTAACAACCCCTATCATACCCTATCAGCCTATAATAACCCCTAACATTCTTAATATTCATTATTTACAACCTCATCAGGTCAGATTTTGATGGTTCAAAATTGTTATGAACTGATAGTGGCTAATATGGATTGTTAGGGACTGTTAGGGTCTGCACCAATAACAGCCCCTAACAACCTATATCATACCCTATCAGCCCCTAACACTCTTAATAACCATTAATTACTACCTTATCAGGTCATGTTTTGATGGTTAAAAATTATTATGAACTGATAGGGGCTGATATGGGTTGTCAAGGGCTGTTAGGGTTTGCACTAATAACAACCTCTAACAACCCATAATATATATCCTATCAGCCCATAACATCCACTAACATGCAAATATTTTAAACTTTACTGATAAAACTTATCTAATAGTCATGACACAATAACAATAAAAAATATATGACAACATAAACTTATCAATCTATATCAACCATATCAATTGTTCAACAACATGCCATGCTAATTCAAGAATATCCAATAGTTACATAACAATAGATACAACAATACATTTATGATAACAACATTTAATAATTAGTTATTCAATTTTTTATAAATACAACAAATGATAAGAACATTGGTTTAATTTTTAACACTCATTGATCCTAACTTGTGGCCACGCTCACGACAACGACTGCACTTAGGTTGAGATTTTTCCTCACCTAAAGAAGGAATTCTACATTTTTTTCGCCTGCCAGTTGATGTGCTCACATCTGGTGGATGCAAAGTGACATTGTGAATATGCTTTGGAATAGACTAATCAGTAATATATGGAATTGGATTAATGACTTCTTTGTATGTTTCATACCAAGACTCTTAAGAGTAATACGGAGAACACAACTCATAAGCATCATGGGTGCTATTTCTGACAACCACAAGAGCATGCTCACATGGGAGTTGATCTAATTAAAACTTTCTACAACAACAACTCCTCATAGACGTCTATATCAACAATATTTTTTTTTCTGCATCCTTGACATCGTATTTATTGTTGCTAGAATATTCCATCTGTGAATTATCATTAACAAGGGTACCTGATAAAATCATAATTAATGACCAACGAGGAAGAATAACTAAATAACTTATAATTATTTTTTGAGCTATCACCATTCTCTTTCTCAATTTTTTTTCAACATCCGTTGCCATTTTATCTGTGAACTCTTCTACTTTACTTTGACGTTCATAAAACCATCTTTGGCATATCTTTTTGACCTCATCGAAAAATGCAGTAATTAGTAGGTCTCGAGCCTTTACAAGCGCAACTTTGACTGATTCAGAAATATTAGTAGTTATGATGTTATACCTCCTTCTAGGCATATGATACCGCGTCCATCTATCAAGCCCAACACCTTCTAAATAATCTTTGACACCGGGGACGGAAATGCAAAAATCACCAAAAAGTGTGGTGAAATCACTTATTTTATAGCCTTTTACTATTTTGTAGTAGTGCTTCTCAAGGTCCTTGGTAATATGTTTAAATTTGTACTTAACGTTGTTAAGCAAGTGATACATGCAAATCACATGGAATGCATTTGAAAAAATATCTGCTACAACCTTATGAATACTTTGGTGTCCGTTAGAAATAATGACATGATCCGGTCTTTCACCAAAAGCTTCTTTCAACCTCATAAGAAATCATGTCCATGATGTGTAATTTTCTGAATCACCAATATCGAATGCCAAAGGGAATATCTGTTGGTTTGCATAATGACAAACGGCAATAAAAAGTACACCTCGATATTTTTCTTTCAAATGAGTGCCATTAATAGTAACTACAAGTCTACATTGTCTGAATCCATTTATTAAAGCATGAAAAGCGAAGAAAAGATATAGAAATCTATTATTATCACCATATTGTAGACATATAACTGTACCAAAATTTATTTCACCTACATATGCAAATATACAGGTGGAATTGAGAATGATTATTCTAGAGTACCCAATCTGATATTCTCAAATGCATACTTTCGTCTCCTCCATGAGACATAATAACAAATCTCAACACCAAATTTATTTCACCTGTCATCAATCACATCCTTTGATTTGAAAACCCTCAGGAATTTATGAATCACTTCTTAACACATTCAGTGATAAACCAACTAGTTGCTTGTCTGTGTCTAGTCTATTCAAAATCAGTCAAACATGTATATTGTGTCACATATTTTATCACCATACAACAATCCTTTGGGTCTCCAAGACTTTTTGCTTTCAGTCTCCATGCACAACATTTATTCAAATAGTACATTACAAAAAAAGAGGTATTAGACTTGAAGACCTTAAACTGGAACTTCTCCCTAATTGCAATGAGCGACACAGTTGTCTTAATATCATTCCTTGATTTAAAGATTTTTCCCTCCTCAATTATTTAAGATATACAACTTTCGCCTAACAACTCTGGATTGCTCCTAGATGTAAATAAGTCTGTTACAGATTTTTTCATTGTCTGTAGTATGTTCCGCCACATTACTACAACCAAAAGCAATAGCATTACTGTGATAATTATCTAAAGTGTGTTGAAATTCTGCATCATCATCATTAATAGGTTTTTCCCTGACATTACTCTCTTCCAGAATGTCATCATTAAGTTCAGCATGTTCCTCTGCATATAAATTGGGCACATAATGTTCATTTTCATAATATTCTTTGCCTTCATTAATAGATTCAGTCACCAGTAAAAATCTTATATCTGCATCTTTTGGCATTAAATTAAGACCCGATACTTCTACTTGCACAATATTTTTCACACCCTGAGTATCATTACTATCATGTATAGATTTATATACACATTCTTTAACACTAACAATCAATGGATGTTTAAGTCTATCCTACATAGAAATGACTATGAATATCCTAAGTGACTTATCATCTACGACATCATAAAGCAGATGTTCATCATGACCAGTAATAAATTTGAATTCAACTTTTGATGTGCTATCAATATGAATTATTTCGGATACTGATTTTTTTAGTTCATTAAAATAAGTCATTTTATTCAAGAAAATATATTCAGCACCTCCACCAACATACTTGCCAATGTTTGCATCAAATTTTTCCCCATATTGGATGAGAATTATAATTTCTTCCGTTAAATGAATTCATTCGTCAATTAGTTTTAATCTATCCATCAATACCCTACAAGTACAATAATAAATTATACTCACATTATAATCCATATAAACCATAACAACCTGTAATTACATACGTCTTAACTATTTTTGAATGATATCTATGGCTGATTAATTTTTTTATTTCTATATGATTTTGAATCTACTACTTTGTTATGGATTTCATGTGATACAATAATGTTTATTGTTGGAGGCTAGTATGGGCAGTTAGTAGATTATTAGAGGCTGATATAGTCTGATAAGGGCTGTAATAAGACCCATTTGGGGGGCTGTAATGCACTATTCTGAACTTTATATGCAACAATATTGTGTAGAGTTTTAGTTTGGTATAGGGTATTAAGGGCCTTTAAGTATGGTAGGGGCTGATAAAGGCTATTAGATGTTGGTAGGGATTTTTAGTATCTAATAGGGGGCTATTAGACATTGGTAGATACCGGTAGGGAATGTTAGGGGCTATTAGAGGTTGTTTAGAACTTTTAGAGACTAATAAGGGGATGATAGATGCTGTTAAGGCCTATTAAAGAGATGTTAGAGGCTATTATTGGTTCGTAGGGGCTGTTAGAGGATGGAAGCCCCCTAATCCCATAACGGCCCCTAACAACCTCTAATAGCCCCTAATAGCCCCTACAAACGTCTAATAGTCCCTATCAGCTCCTAACAATGTCTAGTAGCACGTATCAATACCTAACACACCTAAAGGCCCTAAATACCCCTTTTCAGATAGAAACACTTTCACAATTTTGCTATACAAAGTCATAACACTTTATTACAACCCCTGTCAGACCATATCAACTACTAACACCCCATACTAGCTTCCAACAATACACATTATTACTTCACATAAAATTCATAACACTTTATTCAACTTTTCATGAATCTAGAAATTAGAATGAAAGACTAAACAAAGGAGTAGATTCAAACCTATGTAGAAATAAAACAAAATCAGCTATAGAAAATATTTAAAATATACATGCATTCAGTTTTTAAAATATTTTATTTCCTTACAAAACTTGAGTTTAACAGAAAAAAATAACTTACCACAATATTCATTCCCGTTGATATTGGAGAAGCTTCAAATATAGTGTTTTAGATGCTACAATCGAAGAAAAAATATGGTGAACAAGAGAACAATAGAGTTGAAGTTACATATTAGATTTTACGAAGGAAACGAAGAAGGGAGGAGATCTACTAATGGAGAAAGAAGAAAAAAGAGAAAAGAAAGGGAGAGAGATGAAGAGAGAGCGAGAGAGGAAGAAAATAGTAAAGTTAATTTTTTTTCTTAAGCTTTAAGGGTATTATGATAAATTATAGTTTATTTAATATTATGAGAGTCTAGAATATATTAACATAATGTAAGAAGATATTTTTAGGTTATTTCCAGTTGTTCACAATCTAAGAGTTAAAAAATATCATCAATAATTTAATAAAGGAAAGCAGGAAGAATATTTTATGTAATAAAGAGAATATACTTTATATATTTAAAAATAATATAAATGGGTCGCATATGAGAATAATAAAAAATATACTATTTGCTTTATTTTAAGTGTTAAAATTACTCTAAAATAGAGTTTGAATTGGAGATGATCTAAATCATCCACTCTTTCAATCCCAAACCCTCAAATTCTCTTTTTTCTCTTCTATCTCTTTCACCTCTCTATTGAAGAACAAAATGACTAAATAATTTTTTTTAAAAAAAATTTTCATCTTCACATTTTTCAATCCCAAATCCTTAAATTCTCTTAAATTCTCTTTCATTTCATTTATCTCCATTGAAAGTTACAAGAAGAGCAGTAGATAAGGCCAAAATTGAGAGATTTCTTCTCATGGTCCTGTTCAAATGTTATGAAAGGGAATTTAACTTTTATGATTTCTAGGGGGCCCTTTTGTTGTCTCTCTTCTATTTCTTTTTGTGTGTGTGTGTGTGTGTGTGAGGCATAGAATGAAATTGATTTTTTAGTAATAATAATATTATTATTTTTTGAAAATTAATTTTCATCTTGATTCTAGATTTCCCATTAATTTTAATGGTGATTTGGGTTTGAATTTTTTGAGCCGCATAGTGGTGGTGTTTAGGGTCGTTGAATACCGTGGTGGTGATGATTGGAGTTTTCAACGTGGTAGTGGTAGTGATTGGAGTTTCCGAGCATGGATGGTGATTTGGGTTTTGAAGCCTTGATTTGGCTAGGTGATGGTTGGAGGGTGTAATTGTGGCCATGGTTCGGTTATCCAGAACCGAAAAAATTATAAACCTTAACCTTAATCAGCAAAAGCAGGTTTAGTTAATATTCAGGCCCTTGAAAACCAATTCGGTTCTGGTTTTGATTCTGATTTGAACCATCGATTCAAATTGATTTTTTTTAATTCATATTTTAAAAAAATACCATTGTTGATACTTGATATTATTTTTTATAAGATTGAACACTTCACTTGTAAATTTGATAATATTAATTAAGTTAAACCAAATAATATTAATTATAAATATTTAATATTATAATTCAAGTATAAGGAAAAATTTAAAAAAAATATTTGAACAAAATTACAAAAAATCAATTAACTTAATAATTATAATTATTTAATATTACATATGAAATATTCAATAATTGCAAAAAAAATTACAAATAATTGAAATATTCAATAACTACATCAAAAAACTTTTAAACTTAACTACAAAAAATTACATAATTATAAAATATTTAATATTACAATTTACAATTGAA
This sequence comes from Garcia nutans, assembly GCA_947685225.1. NCBI lineage: Eukaryota > Viridiplantae > Streptophyta > Magnoliopsida > Malpighiales > Euphorbiaceae > Garcia > Garcia nutans. The sequence goes on along the minus strand of CANTUV010000024.1, from coordinate 2,652,116 downwards.
AATGTAATATCCTCATTTATGCCCTAGAAGTTTTGCATATTGTTGTTGCTGTTATTGTTATATATTGGATTGAATATATGTGTTAAATTGTAAGAGAAAAGAAATTGAGAAGAGAAAGTATATGTATATGTATTTTGGGAAGAAATAGGGTTTAGAGACAAATTTATATGTTGTGTATATGTTAATATATATGACATATAAAGTGGTCAAAAGGCTTGGTCAATGCAAGAGAAGATATTTATTTGAGATTGGTAAATTACTTAATTGGGCACATATAAGACAAAAAGATAATTATGTGAATAAGGGCACTTTGGTAATTGCTTGGATAAAATCATATGGTGGATATTTAAAGAAGGTTTGACTTGTGTTTTCTTCATCATTTCTTCTTCTTCTTCTTGTTGATGGCCGGCCCTCCATAGCCAAAGAGAAAGAAAGAGACAAGTGATGGTTTTGATGATTTCAAGCTTAAATTGAAGAAAGATTAAATGTTCAAGTGTTGATTTAAGAAGTTTTTAACTAAGGTAAGATCTTTTCTCTAATTTCTTCAATTCTTTTGAAGTGGTATGATTAAGTTGCTTATGGTATGATTGTAAGTATTGATTTTGCTTGATAGATGAGAAGTTGGGTTGGTGTTGGTGATGGAAGAGTAAGATTGGTGTTTAGTGAAATTGTTTCTGTTTTAGGATTAGTAAAGGCTGTGACTTGTATGATTTTTAATTAATTTTAGAAAAATGTTCTTGAAGTGAATTTTTGATATGTTGTGCCTCTATGAGTCTAGAATGACTGAAAAATATGTTGATTCGATTTTGGAATGGTTATGAGTTTAGAAAAATTATTTTTAGTAGAACTGTTTCAGCAGGTACCTTAACTGAGACAACTATATTTCGGGATTTTTAATAAAATATAGAAAAATCATATCCAATTGAATTTTGGATGTGTTGTTTCTTAGTGAGTCTAGTATTTGAGAAAAATAATTTAGAACCACGTTGATTGAATTTGATTTATGGAATTCACAAAGTTCAGAACTGCTGCCAGGATGCAGGGCATTTGGGGCAGTCTGGTTAGGTGAACTATTTGACCAAGATTTTGTGTTCAGTTTGATCTGAAATTTTAAAGGGATGATTTTAAGATACAAAACTAAATTCTGTAAAAATTTTAGAATTTTTAGTCAAGTAGATTATTTTATACAATTTTTCAAAATAAGGATAAAATGGAGTTTAAAACCAGAATGTACTATTTATGGTTAGGGTTTTAATTCTTTGTTCTTCTTGCATTGCTTTGGTTTTCCAAAGGTAGGTTGGTCCTTAAACCTAACCCTAAATACTTTAAACACACTTGAATCAATGAATGTTATAATCAATTGTTCTTTGCCCTAATTGCATTGTTGAGATTGAACAATGTTATGTTGTGCATTGTGAATGGTAATGTGTTTCATGAGTAATGTGGAATGAAATGTTGATATTTATGAATGATGCTATGTGAGATATAATGTGATCATGGATGAGATATATATATATACTTGAATAATGAGATGTTATATTGTGAAATGAAATGTGAAGCCATTGTTATTGGCTAAGATGATGTAATTGAAAGAAAGAAGGCATGTTTGCCTAAATGTGATGAGAATTGAGAATGGAAATGAATTGTTTGTTTAATATGTTATTCAGTTTCAGAGTTCTGGATTTGGGTGGCATGCCTAAGAAATGATGAAAGGTAACAGTCTTGCCGGGTTGAGGACCTCCTCATAGGTGTTGAGTTGATGGTCCAAGAGACTGGGTCTGTTACACTATGAGATATATGATTTGTAACAGTCTTGCCGGGTTGAGGATCTCCTCATATGTGTTGAGTTGATGATCCAAGAGACTGGGTCTGTTACACTATCCATGGATAGAGATACATGTATATACATTGCCTACGGGCGTGATTATTGTGACTATGAACCAAAGCAGTAACTCTGAACTCTGAATATCGTATTAAATAATAAGAAAAGAGAGTTTCTAGATTTGAAGCAAGATCATCGGACCGTAACTGAATATGAAGTTGAGTTTATTCGATTGAGTCAGTATGCTGGGGGTATCATTGCTGATGAGATTGATAGATGTCGGTGATTTGAGGAGGGATTGAGACCCTCGATCATGTGCTTAGTGGCTGGATCCAGATATCAGGATTTCTCACAGCTTGTGGCAGCAGCTCGAAGTGTAGAGCGAGCTCAAGTTATTGCAGCTGCTTCAGAGGAAGAGGTTAGGGTTAGGAGGCCCCAGTTTGAGGCAGGGTCTTCTTCTGCAAAGAGGGGTAGAGGAAGTTTTGTTCCTCGGAGTAGTAGGAGCCAGAGACCAGCGGGTAGGTCAGTGCAGTTCCAGAGGCAGAGATTTAGACCTGCAGCTTCAGTAGCGAGTGCTCCTACTCCTGGAGTTCAGAGATCCACCTTACCTGTGTGTAACCAGTGTGGTGGAAGACATGGGGGCGTTTGTTGGAGGTATAGTAGATCAGGGGTATGCTTCAGGTGTGGATCACCTGATCACTTTTTGAGAGACTGTCCTGAGAGACAGGAACAGATGTCAGTTGATACAGCAGCTTCTCGACCTAGTGCGAGGGGAGGCCGAGGAGGCAGAGGTGCCAGCCGAGGAGGTAGACCAGGGTTCAGTTCTAGAGGAGGTGCTACATCCAGGGAGGGTAGACCAGAGGAGGTTGGATCTTCCCAGAGGATATATGTTATGCAGAGGCAGCCAGATGCATCGGCAGTCATAGCTGGTACTTTTTCTTTATTTGATATTTCAGTACTTGCTTTGATTGATCCGGGTTCCACACATTCATATATTAGTGCATCTGTTTTGCCTGTGTTTGATGTGCATGCTGAGTCCCTAGGATTTGATGTGTTGGTGACAAATCCGTTAGGGCATAGTGTGATGGTTAGTAAAGTGCACCGAGATTGTGCAGTGAGGGTGCAGGGTGAGGAGTTCCTTGGAGATTTGATTGAGATGCCATTTAAGGAATATGATGTGATCCTAGGCATGGATTGGTTAGCTAGACATGGAGCTGTAGTTGATTGTAAAAAGAAAATTGTTTCTTTGAGAACTGTTGATGGTAGAGATGTGATAGTATCTAACGAGCAGGAACAGCTAGCCTCCTTATTTGTTTCAGCTGTTGCAGCTAGAAGATTGATTAGGAAGGGGTGTGAAGCCTATCTTGCTCATGTGGTGGATACTAGAGTGAAGGGTTCTCCTATTGATAGTATTGCCACAGTTGCAGAGTTCCCTGATGTTTTTCCAGAGGAGTTGCCAGGATTGCCTCCTGAGAGAGAGGTGGAGTTCGGTATCGAATTGTTGCCTGGTACCACTCCTATCTCGATTACTCCTTACAGAATGGCACCAGCAGAATTAAGGGAGTTGAAAGTGCAATTACAGGAGTTATTGGACAAAGGATTTATTCGCCCCAGTGTTTCTCCTTGGGGAGCTCCTGTGCTATTTGTGAAAAAGAAAGATGGTACTATAAGGTTGTGTATCGATTATAGGCAATTGAACAAGGTGACTATTAAAAATAAATATCCTTTGCCTAGAATTGATGACCTTTTTGATCAATTGAAGGGTGCAGCTGTATTTTCTAAAATTGATTTGAGATCTGGGTACCATCAGCTGAGAGTCAGAGCTGAGGATGTTCCGAAGACCGCCTTTCGGACCAGGTATGGGCATTATGAATTTCTAGTTATGCCTTTTGGTCTAACGAATGCACCTGCAGCTTTTATGGATTTGATGAATAGGGTGTTTAGGCCCTATTTGGATCAGTTTGTAGTGGTCTTCATTGATGATATACTGGTGTATTCGCGGAATGAAGAGGCACATGATATGCATCTGCGGATTGTGTTGCAGATTTTGAGAGAAAAGCAGTTATTTGCCAAATTGTCGAAATGTGAGTTCTGGTTGGATCAAGTAGCTTTTCTCGGACATATAGTTTCAGCAGAGGGTATTAGAGTTGATCCGAGCAAAGTTGAAGCTATATTGAATTGGAGTCCACCCAAGTCTGTGACTGAGATTAGAAGTTTTCTGGGTTTGGCAGGCTATTACAGGCGGTTTGTGAAAGGGTTTTCTTTGATAGCTACTCCACTCACCAGATTGCTTCGTAAGGGAGTGAGATTTGTGTGGACGGATCAGTGTCAGGCGAGTTTTGAGCAGTTGAGAGAATTGTTAACTCAAGCGCCTGTTCTTACTTTACCTGTTGAAGGTAAACCTTATGTGATCTACAGTGATGCTTCACATAGAGGTTTGGGGTGTGTATTGATGCAAGAAGGTAAAGTTATAGCTTATGCATCTCGACAGTTGAAACCGCATGAGCTTAACTATCCAACCCATGATTTGGAATTGGCTGCCATTGTGTTTGCATTAAAGATTTGGCGCCACTATCTGTTTGGGGAGAAATGTTTCATCTACACTGATCACAAGAGTTTGAAGTATTTGGGTGTCCAGAAAGAACTCAATCTTCGTCAGAGGAGATGGTTAGAATTGATTAAAGACTACGACTGTTTGATTGACTATCATCCAGGTAAAGCAAATGTTGTTGTTGATGCCTTAAGTCGGAAGTCTTTAGCTGGTTTAACAGTTTACTCGCTCTCGTTGCTTGTTGAGTTGAGAGCATTGCATGCCAGTTTTGTACCTTGTGTTGATGGTGCATTATTGGCACAGTTGCAATTAAAGCCGATTTTGTTAGATCAGATCAAAGAAGCTCAGTTGGCTGATAAGAAGATACAGAAGATTGTTTCAGATTGTCAGAGTGAAAAGGGTAGAGATTTTATTGTGAAGAGCGATGGGAGTCTCTGGTTTAAGAACCGATTGTGTGTACCCGATGATGCTGATTTGAAAAGGGTCATTTTGGAAGAAGCTCATCAGTCTATGTTTGCTATGCATCCGGGTAATACGAAAATGTATCATGATTTGAGACAGCATTATTGGTGGATTGGTTTGAAGAGAGACATTGCAGATTTTGTGTCGAAATGTCTCACTTGTCAGAAGGTTAAAGCAGAGCATCAAGTTCCAACCGGGTTGCTTCAACCGTTGTCAGTGCCAGAATGGAAGTGGGAAAGAGTGACAATGGACTTTGTGTCTGGGTTGCCATTGACACAAAGGAAACATGATGCCATATGGGTGATTGTGGATAGATTGACTAAGACAGCTCATTTCCTTCCGGTGCGGATGGATTACTCTTTGGAGAGATTGGCTGAGCTGTATATCCATGAGATTGTGAAACTGCTTGGTGTTCCAACTTCTTTAGTTTCTGATCGAGATCCCAGGTTTACTTCCAGATTTTGGAAGAGTTTGCATAGTGCTTTGGGTTCTCGACTGCACTTCAGCACTGCTTTTCATCCACAGACGGATGGACAGTCAGAGAGGGTGATACAGATTATTGAGGACATGTTGAGAAGCTGTGTCATTGATTTCACTGGAAGTTGGGATAGATTTTTACCTCTGGTGGAGTTTGCATACAACAACAGTCACCAATCCAGCATTGGTATGGCACCATTTGAAGCATTGTATGGCAGACGGTGTAGGACACCTCTTTGTTGGAATGAGCTTGGAGATAATAAGTTGGTTGGACCTGATTTGATTCAAGAAACTGAGGAAAAAGTGAAGTTGATCCGAGGTAGGTTAAAAGCAGCTTCAGACCGACAGAAGTCTTATGCAGATCTGAAGAGGAGAGACATTCAGTTTGATGTTGGAGATAAGGTGTTTTTGAAAGTATCTCCTTGGAAGAAGATTTTGAGGTTCGGTCGGAAAGGAAAATTGAGTCCTCGCTCCATTGGGCCGTATGAAGTGTTAGAAAGAGTTGGGCCAGTTGCATATCGACTTGCTTTGCCACCTGAGTTGGATCGTATTCATAATGTATTCCATGTTTCTATGTTGAGGAGGTACAGGTCAGATCCATCTCATGTGTTGCCATTTGAGTCTATCGAAGTGAGCCCAGATTTGACATTTGAAGAAGAACCAGTTGCTATCTTGGCACGTGATGTGAAAGAATTGAGGAACAAGAAAGTGCCATTGGTGAAGATTCTTTGGAAGAATCATGCAAAAGAAGAAGCAACTTGGGAAAGTGAGCAAACTATGCGAGAGCAATATCCTCAACTATTTCAGAGTTGATATCAGGTAATTTCGAGGACGAAATTTCTTTTTAGAGGGGGAGAATTGTAATATCCTCATTTATGCCCTAGAAGTTTTGCATATTGTTGTTGCTGTTATTGTTATATATTGGATTGAATATATGTGTTAAATTGTAAGAGAAAAGAAATTGAGAAGAGAAAGTATATGTATATGTATTTTGGGAAGAAATAGGGTTTAGAGACAAATTTATATGTTGTGTATATGTTAATATATATGACATATAAAGTGGTCAAAAGGCTTGGTCAATGCAAGAGAAGATATTTATTTGAGATTGGTAAATTACTTAATTGGGCACATATAAGACAAAAAGATAATTATGTGAATAAGGGCACTTTGGTAATTGCTTGGATAAAATCATATGGTGGATATTTAAAGAAGGTTTGACTTGTGTTTTCTTCATCATTTCTTCTTCTTCTTCTTGTTGATGGCCGGCCCTCCATAGCCAAAGAGAAAGAAAGAGACAAGTGATGGTTTTGATGATTTCAAGCTTAAATTGAAGAAAGATTAAGTGTTCAAGTGTTGATTTAAGAAGTTTTTAACTAAGGTAAGATCTTTTCTCTAATTTCTTCAATTCTTTTGAAGTGGTATGATTAAGTTGCTTATGGTATGATTGTAAGTATTGATTTTGCTTGATAGATGAGAAGTTGGGTTGGTGTTGGTGATGGAAGAGTAAGATTGGTGTTTAGTGAAATTGTTTCTGTTTTAGGATTAGTAAAGGCTGTGACTTGTATGATTTTTAATTAATTTTAGAAAAATGTTCTTGAAGTGAATTTTTGATATGTTGTGCCTCTATGAGTCTAGAATGACTGAAAAATATGTTGATTCGATTTTGGAATGGTTATGAGTTTAGAAAAATTATTTTTAGTAGAACTGTTCCAGCAGGTACCTTAACTGAGACAACTATATTTCGGGATTTTTAATAAAATGTAGAAAAATCATATCCAATTGAATTTTGGATATGTTGTTTCTTAGTGAGTCTAGTATTTGAGAAAAATAATTTAGAACCACGTTGATTGAATTTGATTTATGGAATTCACAAAGTTCAGAACTGCTGCCAGGATGCAGGGCATTTGGGGCAGTCTGGTTAGGTGAACTATTTGACCAAGATTTTGTGTTCAGTTTGATCTGAAATTTTAAAGGGATGATTTTAAGATACAAAACTAAATTCTGTAAAAATTTTAGAATTTTTAGTTAAGTAGATTATTTTATACAATTTTTCAAAATAAGGATAAAATGGAGTTTAAAACCAGAATGTACTATTTATGGTTAGGGTTTTAATTCTTTGTTCTTCTTGCATTGCTTTGGTTTTCCAAAGGTAGGTTGGTCCTTAAACCTAACCCTAAATACTTTAAACACACTTGAATCAATGAATGTTATAATCAATTGTTCTTTGCCCTAATTGCATTGTTGAGATTGAACAATGTTATGTTGTGCATTGTGAATGGTAATGTGTTTCATGAGTAATGTGGAATGAAATGTTGATATTTATGAATGATGCTATGTGAGATATAATGTGATCATGGATGAGATATATATATATACTTGAATAATGAGATGTTATATTGTGAAATGAAATGTGAAGCCATTGTTATTGGCTAAGATGATGTAATTGAAAGAAAGAAGGCATGTTTGCCTAAATGTGATGAGAATTGAGAATGGAAATGAATTGTTTGTTTAATATGTTATTCAGTTTCAGAGTTCTGGATTTGGGTGGCATGCCTAAGAAATGATGAAAGGTAACAGTCTTGCCGGGTTGAGGACCTCCTCATAGGTGTTGAGTTGATGGTCCAAGAGACTGGGTCTGTTACACTATGAGATATATGATTTGTAACAGTCTTGCCGGGTTGAGGATCTCCTCATATGTGTTGAGTTGATGATCCAAGAGACTGGGTCTGTTACACTATCCATGGATAGAGATACATGTATATACATTGCCTACGGGCGTGATTATTGTGACTATGAACCAAAGCAGTAACTCTGAACTCTGAATATCGTATTAAATACTTGTTGGGCCCATAGGTGTCAAGGTTATATGAATGTCCTAAATAATGTTATGAGTTTAATGAAATGAGATGTTGGTTATGGAGTATGATTGATTAATGTTGAAATGTGGTATGCTCATATGACTATGATTTGTGAAATGCATAATTGTGTGGTTAACTTTATATTTATGATGTTGATCTTATCAATAACATATGTGGCATTGCATTTCATTAAAGCATACCGTTAGCATGTTTTATCTTACTAAGCCGTTGGCTTAGCGCGATAGTGTTTAATCGCGCAGGTAGTAGAGTGGATAGAGTTGAACCCGAGAGTTCATCAAGACCTAGTGAGAGTAGACCTTGAAGAATCCATTTTGGGAGCTTAAAGATCAGAGCAGACTTGCCAATCATGTATAAATTTTATGTGTTGTAAAACTTGAGTTTTGATGTATATGAATTTGTAAATATGTAAATATTTTATAACTTCCGCTGTGTAATATTTATATATGGGGGTTGTCACAAAACCTTTATTTTATGTTGTACTAGAAGTGTAAATCCTTTTTGCAGGTTGTAGTTGAGGTTACAAGGGGGATTTATTGGGAGTGTACTGAGAATGATTTTGTTTGCATTGGTTTGTGTAAAATGTTTTTAAAAATAAGAAAAAAACCGGTTTTGTCGACACTTGGGACTCAATTTTTAGGCGAAACTATGGCAAAAATTTTGTAAAAATCGGAACTAAAATTTGACTAAGTAAAATTGGTAGCAACATTAGGTTAGTGTGGCGCCTCTACTCAGCTTACATATGTAGGTTGGGAAGGTGTGTTACAGAAAAAATGGCTTGAACTTAATTATAAAGAATTAAATTGCTTACGTATCCTCATGGGTTTAGAAATCAAAGTCAACACGGGGGTTCTCTTATCTTAAATTTAGTAGTTCCCCCTTAGTTGCTTCTACTATTTCCTCTTTTACCACCGGTTATACTTCTATCGGTTGCATTATAATATAAACCTTGGTCATCATCATCATTATACTTTAAATCTTCTACGCGCATTTGAGGTTACAATAAGTGAGGTATTAATCTTGATCGGCACTCATCTAATACACAACCTCTCATGTTAAATATTTATTCCACTGCCACTGTTGAGGTTAGAGAACTAAGAATTTCTCTAGCCATGATAGACAACACTTGAAAATTTCTTATATTTGGCTTCACCATTACAAAATAGGAAACTTATAGTCTCAAATTACACCATTAAACTCAAAGCCAGATGATAAATACTCATGAAATTCAACATTACTTAAGATAGTAGTTTTAGGTCTCTTATGTCTTGGATCAATCATTGATGCACATTTAAGGTTATAATAAGTGAGGTGTTAATCTTGATCGGAACTCATCTAATACACAACCTCTCATGCTAAATATTTATTCCATTGCCACTGTTGAGGTTAGAGAATTAAGAATTTCTCTAGCCATGATAGACAACACTTGAAATTTTTTTATATTTGGCTCCACCATTGCAAAATAGGAAACTTATAGTCTCAAATTACACCATCAAACTCAAAGCCAAATGATAAATATGCATGAAATTCAACATTACTTAAGGTAGTAGTTTTATGTCTCTTATATTTTTTCATAAAAAATTTACCTGCTTTATTTACACTAGATGATGAATTTGTACCATCATTATGACACCTATGTGATGTAGGGATCATTGATGCATATATTAATTCATATTCTCTATATAAGTCTAAAATATTTCTGTTAACCCCATCAATTATTCTAGTATCATTAACGTCATTTAAACCTAAGAAAAGATAATAATTGTTTAAATAATCAGTTAAAATTTCAATTCTCACATGAGAATTTAACACACAAGCAACAATATTAAGAGCAAGAAAATCTTTAAAATAATTAAGCCATCTACTCTTTATTGTAATAACAATTTCTTTCAAGTGAGTATCATTTTTATACTCATCAAGAATAATTATAATATTTAAAGCTTCAAAAACTACTAAATGAGATGTAGGATAATAAACATCAGATAAATGTTTAGCAGCATTATTAAAAAATTTTAAAAGATCAATAATTTTTTATAATAATTTCATTGAGTAGGATACAATGTAATAGGTGCAAAATTAAATTCAAGAAATCTACATAATAATTCACAACATGAAAAAAAATCACAAAAAAATTCACAAGTAAAATTTCAACGGGTTGAAATATCTCGTTTGAATTGTTTAGAATGCATACCTTGTTGCTTACAAAATTTAGCCCAACTTTTATACAATTGAGGATGAGACCACAAATAGTTTAATGCAGTTTTAATTAGGTCATTCAAAAAATTTAAAGTTCTCAAACTAATTTAAACATACAAATTTATAACATGCTATATGTATTTAATATGAAAAAATTTACCTCCTAAATTTGGTATACAAATTTATTCTAAATCTTTAATAGAAGCAGTATTTATAGAAACATTATAAAAAAAATTAAAAAAAATTTGAATTAAATTATAATCTTCCAAAATACTTTTTATTATTTTATATATATTTTCAGCAATGTGTCTATCATTAAAAAGTCAAAATGCAAGGGATTTTTTTTTTGTAAATTCTAGTAATCATCAAGCCAATAACATGTAATACTCATATATGAATGTGTTTGCCAATGAACACTTTAAATATTACTACAAATTGAAAGATGAAAATGACAATTTAAAAATAATGTGCATAAATTATTTTTTTCTTTTTTTATAAAGCTTGCACAATATGTGCGATAAAATTAAGCAGAGAACACGTTGAAAAGCAAGATTCATAAATATTTAAATAAAAGTAGTAAATCATATTTTCTCACCAAAATAAAAAAGTTAATTCAGCAACATAAACACACTTTGCTAATTCTTCTTTGACACATTTTTGTCATAGTGGAAAAGACCTTATTGTTTAATAGGTTCAGATGATGAGCCCGGTTATATAAAGCCCGCTAATTGTGTTTGAGTATTATCCACACCCACTTGAATATGAAATTTCTATATAATATTTCATAACCTCCTCCATCTATAAATTTGAATGAAGAAAAACAATAATTATAGTGTACTCTTTTTTTGTCTTCTGTATTTACGTATTTAGAAAAATATAAAAGAAAAATATTATATTTTTATTTTCTTATTTTACTAGATTAATTTTGATCAAATGCGTCTTGCTTTTGACAATCCACTTCTTACTCATCATCCAAAATATTAATTTGTTCTTGTGGAATTTGCTTATTATTATTTATATTGTCAAAATGACTAAAAATTGCCATTTTGATATAAATTGACAATAAAAATAATAATAACAACAAAAATATTTAACAATAATTTTAACAATAATAATAAATAACAATAACAATAATAATAATAATTAACAATAAATAATAAATCTTAATGATAATAATTAATAATAACAACAACAATAATAATTAGCAATAAACAATGAATATTACTAATAATAATAATTAATAATAATAACAATAATAATTAACAATAAAGAATGAATATTACTAACAATAATAATTAATAATAATAACAATAATAACAAATACCAATAATAATAATAATAATAATAATAATTTCTAAGAGTAGAAATTAGAGAATTGAAAGTTAAATTAGAGAATTAAAATTTTATAATTGAGAGAAATTGTATAAAAATTATAAAATGAAATGAAAAAAATGATGTATTTATAGATTTTTTAAATTTTTTTTTCATAAAATATCCCTCAATTTTTTTCTATTAATGGGGTAAAATTGTCATTTTGAAATAAATTTATTTTAATTAAAATTTTTAAAAAAATTGTGTGCTAATGACACAACTTTGTGCCGTTGGAACATTACTGTGAGTAGCTGCTAGCTGGCTACCTATCAGCAAGCCATGCAGTAGGCCAACAATTGGCCACCTGCCAGCAAGCCATGCAGCAGGCTTAGGCCTGCATGACATAAGGTCTAAACTTACATGTTACGATTCCATGCTGTGTAACTTTTAAAAAAATTAATTTTTTACTTTTTTTAACATTTAGCGATTCAGAACTAAAATCTCGGTTTGGTTTCGGTTCAAAAATTATAAAACTGAAATCATAATCTTAAAGAACGGTCTTGGTTCTAGTTTTGAATCTTTAGTTTCGGTTCATAGAATCAGACTAAAACTACCGATCTGATTCAATGGTTCAGCTGGCGCTTGGCCATAGTTAGGATAGTGATGGCAACAAAGAAGAATAATTTTATTTTTAATTATTTTTTACAACAAATTAGATTAAGACATGTGTAAAGAAAAGAATCCATATACCACGTAGATGAGAGTTAAATGTTAAATGTATCTGCCATGACAACAATGGTATATTTAATCAATTTTTTAAATATACTATTTAAAATTTTTTAAAAATATTATGATCTAACTTCAAAGATAATTCTCTAAATTTCAAAAAAAAAAAAGACTCTTTAATTTTTTACTTTCTATGAAAAGCTAAGATAACAAAGTAAACAATTCAATAATGTATTTGATATTTTCTCAGTTAAAGAAATTAAGTGTTTAATTGTGTAGGTGAATAAATCTCTAATGACTTTGGTTTAAATATTCCATTGATTGGATTTGAAGGTGAATATAGGGATGGATGAAAATTGATTAATCGATCGAATATTTGGTTAACAGACCGAATATTTGATTAGGTTAAATGACAGTATTAAGCTATGATCGATTCAATTGAAAAAATTAAGCTAATTTGATTTGGTTAATAGTTAATCGGTTTTATCAGTTAACTGTTATAAAAATTTAATTTTTATTTAGTTCTTTATTACTTTTTGTTTAGTTCTTTAATTATATTAATTTTTATAGAAAATATTATTTTTTATTGCTAAATAAAGTTAATATTTTTTTAGTTCTCTATTAATATTTATTTAGTTTTTAATTATATTAATTTTTCATGACAAATGTAATTTTTTATTGTAAAATAAAGAAGTACTTCTATTAAAAAAATTAATTGAACTGAATCGATCAATTAATCAAATTGATCGAAATTGAAAATTGATCTATTCAGTTAAGAAAAAAATCTTAAAATAATCGGTTAGATTTTAATTCAATCTATTAATTAAACAACCGACTGAATACTCACCCCTAAGTGAATATATAATATGTATAGTTAAAATCATCATAATTTGAATTTAAAATCACCATAATTTGAATAAAAAGTGATTATATTTCTTTTTATTTTCCAATAAAAGGAAAAATTTCTATTTCTATTTATTTTAAAATAAATCATATGTTTTATTTTCTTATTCGATAACTTTATTTTTATAGTTTAATTATTTTTAGATTCCTCCCTGTTTAAAACTCGAAGGAAGATTCTTAAGTCTTCCATTACATGTTAATTCAACGTAAACTAAGTGGATGACCCACTAACATAATATTTTATTTTTATGCAAACTTATCCACTTGTAAAGTTGTAGCCAACTAAACTACCTATTAAGATAGAGATAACTATTATTAAGATAGGATAATTCCTTGATGGAGTGAGAAATACTTTTTTAAATTAAATACTAATAGATAATGGTTATCACGTTCAGCTTTTGCTGAATAAATTCTAGTCATCTTCTCTTATCTATAAAAGGAGCACAGAAAACCCTTTGTGATATGTGTTTTAGAAAAATTTCATCAATTACAGTTCTTAAAATTTCTGTGCATAATAGTTAGATAGAGAAAAGAAGAGTGTTTAGAATTAAATGTTTCAATCAAAGAGACTCTTCAATTCTTCAATGGTTGTTTCATCAATAAACGGTATGTCAATTAATTTATTATTTCTTAAGATATTTTGAATTCAATTAAATAGGGCATCAGATTTATTTCCGTATTAAAAATTCTTACATTATTTTCTTATTCGATAACTTTATTTTTATAGTTTAATTATTTTTAGATTCCTCCCTGTTTAAGTCTTCCATTACATGATAATTTTAGCTATATAATTTAATTATTTTTCCTATAATAATTAGAATGCACCCCTTTTAATTACTCTAAAACAACAAATTTACCATTTTTACTTAATTTAAAAAAGAAATAATAAATGAGAGACGTTATTCCTTTTTTTAGAAAACTTGTTTCTTTTATTATTTTCTCATACCATTAACTTATTATTATTATTATTATTATTATGGAGGATGGACTACTCTCTTTTATTTTTTTTAATTTAATTATCTCACTGAAATCATCACCTTCAGCTCATGCATATTTATTAATAAAGTTATTAAATTCTCTAAATATTCTATAAAATTATTTTGAATAGGCTAAAATGTCATTTATTAATTTATTAATATTATACTCTCACTTTATTAATTAAACCATTAATTATAAGGGTATAGTTAAAAAAAATTTAATTAATTTTTCTTAATTATATAAAGTGACAATTTAAGAGAGATAATTTTATTTTATAAAAGTAATAATTTGTGCAGGACGGAGGGAATAATATTTAGATTTGTTCTTATTTTGAATAGATTTATATTTTTTAAATTTATTCATTTTTAATGATGTTTTTTATTTTTTATCTCAAATTTATGGAAAATATTTAAGTTTATTGTTTTATAATAGCTGAACAAAAATTGCAAAATTTATTTTTGATATCAAATCTACATTTATGAGTGTTCATTTTGAATTTGCATAAAAGTATATTTAATTTTTTAAGTCGAGATTTAAGACAGATAAAAGAATTAATTAAATAAAAAATTAAACTAAAATTGATAAAATCAAATAGAAAATTATGAGTAACTAAATTCATGATTTAATTTTAATTTTTTAATATTTTTGATTTCAATTTTGAATTTTATAGATAAAAATCTATTCGATTTGGTTAACTTATATATATACACACACATATATATGTGTGTATATATATTACTTATATAATTATATATAAATTATAAATTATATTTATATAATTGTGTATAATAAGTTATAATTTTTTATATATTAAGTTATTTTAATGGATTATAGTTAGATTTAAAACATATATTTTTTATTTTTAAATAAATATCTGTGCTGAGATTGTTATTGTAATAAGTTATATTTGTATTTTTTTTTGTTATATATGCATTGAATTTGCTAAATTTTAGAATTTTTTTAATATATAGAGTGAAATGGTTAAATTTCATTTTTTTTGTTTTTTATGCAATTAATCATTTTTTTATGATTGAATTTCTATTTGAGATTTTTAAAAAAAAAATCAAAACAGATAATTTAATTTTTGTCCTATTCACTTAGCATCCTTATTGAGATTATTACTATCATTATTTTCATTCCTAATTTATTTTAATATTAATTTTGAAAAATTATAATATTATTAGTTATTATAATTTGTATTATTCTATGTTTATTAATTAATTAATATTTAATTTTATCTAAAACCACTAAAATATGAACATAAAATAATTCATACTAATCATTTAATTATTATAGTAATCATACTCGTCCCAAAATCAATTAAAATTGAGCTTTTAAAATTTGTACCGTTTTAAATTCAAACATTGTCTCTTCTATTAAAATAAACAAAAGAAAAGTTTGAAGAAAATAATTTGTTGTTGGGGGCGATAAGGAATACGAATTTAATTTAATAAGACAAGTGTAGTCCGTTCCATGGAACACGTTTTCAGGCGTTGCAATTCTAATTGTAGACATGATATAGTTTTGACTATGACATCTCCATACATTTTATTGCCTCAATTAATGATAATTTTGCAATTTTTTTTATTTTCTACAATTAATTTTAAAACGGTATATATTAATTAAGTTTTATGTTTGAAAGAGATAAATAATAAAATGATTCATTGTTCAAAAAAAAAAAAGATTCATTCTATGGCATACCTTAATAAAAGGTGATAATTTTTCTCCAAACTACAAAATTCATATTTAATAACTCATGCAATTCGAGTTGTTTTGAATTTAAATGGTTCATGTAATTAAGGAATTAAATTAAAAAATTAAATATAAATAATCTATTTAAAATTTAAAATGATTCTAATTCAATCATTATTTAGCTTGATAAAGACATGGTTTCAAAAAAAAAATTAATAAAGATAGATTTCATGAATTTTTAATTTATTTAATAAAAACAATATATCATACAAGTGATCCAATTTGATTTGACCTAAAAAATACTTAATATGAAATTATTTTTTTTATTTTATCTCATGGCTGGTTTTTTTTTTTTTTTTGAATCTTGATCTCATATATAATACGAATCTACTGATAATTTAAAAATACTTTTTGATATTCTCATAATTTGAACTTATTATCAAAATACTAAATCTGTAAAATTATCTAATTACAGTTTCTAAAAAACCTAAAATAATAACTTAAGTGATATGATTTAATTTATTTGTTAATTTTTTTCGTTGTAAATGCTTTGTGGGTAATTATGAATTAGAATCATTTTTTTTGTGCTAAAAAATGTTAGTAAAAAAAAATGCATTTTCAAAACCATATATAAAATTATTTTGCAAGTTTTTATTTTTTTAGTTATTTTAAATTCAAAATATTTTCGACATAGAAAATATATATTAAAAATTTGAACTTTTCTTACATTATGTGTTAATCTTTATAACTAATAAATTTAATTTTTTAATTGCATCAGAGGAAAATTATTAGAATCTTTTTTCCCACTTGTAATATTAATTTATTGATAGAATTGAAATTTTTTACTTTATATATTTAATTTTTTAAATATGAAAATATTTACTAGTTAATTAATTATTTCAAACATAGTTAATCTTTTTGTAACAGTACAACTCTTATTTAATTATTAAGTGTAAGACTCAAAATGAGCAATGAATAGCCAGAATAACCATAGATGAGGATTTTTGCTAGAAAACACCATTGAAATAATGATAAGATTGAGCTGATCGCAACTGGAGGCTAATCAAGATGGTTAGCAATGGCGTGGAAGACCAAAATCATCCAACATTAATGACAGTTGGGGAAGTTAGGCACCCTCCTAATACCAAATTTTTAATGCTTTTTCCAACTCTCCAGAGCCAACTGTACCCATCAATGCCTTTCTCTCTCACAACTCATTACAATCCAAATTTTTTATGCTTCACTATTTTCTTGTTTCTCTTCTCTCTTTCTCACTTAACATGCAATTTCTATGTCTGTATTTGTTATAAAGTTTCATACTTCATTGGTTTCTCTCCAGGAATGCGAGTTTAATTTTCTTTCAAATTGCAAATCTCTGTCGGTCTTGACTAAGAAGAAGGCTGTACTTAATGGTATTTGAAAAGGTCGGTGTATAATTTTGACTTTAATTCTTTCTTCTTTTCATATATATTATTCTTTGCTTCTTTGCTGTCTTGGCAAGTTTATAGATGGGTAGATGAACAAACTCTGGCGGAGAAAACAAAGCTACAGTGTTTTGAATTTATTGTAATTTTCCCATATCGGCATTTGCTTTGAAACTGTGGTTTGTGAAGATAATATTATACCCTTTTGTACTGTTGTGCTGTATTGTTTTTACCCTGAATTTAAGGGAACAAAAAGAAGTATCTCGTTGGGTTGGTTTGAAAGTATTAGTAAAAAGATTGAAATATTAGTTTGGTTTTGGTAATAAGATCTACACATAAAGATTTTATTCTTTTAATGTTCATTGGTGGTAACTTGGGAAGTGGGATTTTAGTAGTTTCAAGGGAAGATTTGAGAAGTTTGAGGTCTTTTTAGAAAAATTAATATAAGAATTAGAATTGGGTAATTTAATGCTTTGATTGGCAATTAGGGAGCTGAAATCAAAGATAATCCTTGCTAAGTAAAGTTAGTTGATAGGATTAGGTATTTTGGGTTTGCCTTGTTAAGTTGATAGGATTAAGTATTTGGGTTTGCTTTGTTATTGGTGATTTTTGTTTAGTTGTTTGTGTTGCTTGTGCTGGAAGAAGATGGTTGGAAGTATTGAAACAGTGGCTGGTCATCAGAATGGATGGTCCATTCAGAATGGTAATGGTTTGGAAGAAAAGCTTGATGAGCTTCGACGCCTTCTTGGTAAGGCTAATGGTGACCCTCTGAGGATTGTTGGTGTTGGGGCAGGTGCTTGGGGAAGTGTTTTTGCTGCTTTACTGCAAGATAGTTATGGTCAGTATCGAGAGAAGGTCCAAATTAGGATTTGGAGAAGGCCTGGAAGAGCTGTTGATAGAGCAACAGCAGAGCATCTTTTTGAAGTTATCAATTCGAGGGAGGATGTATTGAGGAGGTTGATTCGCCGATGTGCTTATTTGAAATATGTCGAGGCAAGACTAGGTGACCGGACACTTTTTGCTGATGAGATATTGAAAGATGGGTTTTGCTTGAATATGATTGATACACCACTTTGTCCTTTGAAGGTTGTGACTAATCTGCAAGAGGCTGTTTGGGATGCAGATATTGTAGTAAATGGTGTGCCTTCAACAGAAACACGTGAGGTGTTTGAAGAGATTAGTCATTATTGGAAGGAGAGGATCTCCATGCCTATCATCATCTCCTTAGCTAAGGGTATAGAGGCTGCACTAGAGCCTGTTCCCCATATAATTACTCCAACACAGATGATTAATAGAGCGAGTAAGTTATTCTCTCTATTATTGGCCATGCAGCTAGCATGTATAAGCAGACAATCTTCTTTCTTTTCTCCTTATGGAAAAAATTTTTGAACCGTTGGAACTTTATAATCATCTCACTTCACATATTGATTTCACTTACTTAGTAGTCGCTTGTACTATATCAAGAAAAAGCATCCAGAAACTACGGTCTATCATTATTATTAAATGCCATCTCAGTTGAAAATGATTGTCCTTCTTAGCCATTTTTATTGTAATGTATCTTTTATGATCTCTTTAGTGCTTCTGGTTGGAACTTGATCTTTTATATTCCAGATCATTATTCCCTTTTTCTTCAGTTATTGTTTTCTACTTTGGAAAATACTCTCCCATCATTCCTAAACTTTACTCTTTGTGCCTAGCAGCAGGCATAAGTGTGGAGAATATACTTTATCTTGGTGGACCGAATATCGCTTCAGAAATATATAACAAGGAATATGCCAATGCTCGAATATGTGGAGCTGATGAGTGGAGGAAGCCTCTTGCTAAATTTCTAAGGCAACCACATTTTATTGTATGGGACAACAGTGACCTTGTCACTCATGAAGTCATGGGTGGCCTGAAGAATGTCTATGCCATTGGAGCTGGTGAGTTATTTGATCAAAATGATTGTTGTAGTTTACTGTAACTTTTACACCAACAAAATCCTCTGTGGTTAAATGACATGAGATTTGCATGCTCTTGTCTAGTTGTCATGTCTCCTTTTTAAGGAAGCAGAGTAATGTGATTAAGGAACATTGTTATTTATTATAGCTTAACTAAACTTGCCAAAGCCTCCCTCCACCCCTCACTTGACCTTTTTTTTTATCTTCTTTTCTCTTTGTATTAGTATGAAACATGAAAAATTTAGGCTTATGGGTTAACCGAAGTTCAAGAAAAATGTATATTATTTCAAGGGATAACTCAGTCTGCATGTGCCTTTTTTCTTAATAGACCTTATTCCTTATCTGAGTGATTTCTTTACCAATGCTAGAGTTTTCCTATCATTTATTGTCTCTTTAGTAACACAAATGAAAATGTTTCTTGATTGATTGAAATTGTCTCTTTAAGTTGTTTCCTGTAATAATTTCCATATACGGTATCAATCAAAGTGAAGACAAATGGTTTCTTATTTATTTTCTTATCAACATGAGTTGTTGGACATTTATACACGCATTTGGTGAAGTAAGACCTTAGATACATATATATGAAATGTTATTATTTGAATTACCTAAGTGAATGCTAATTTATAATGATGACATCTTGTTTTTGCTCTGTATTTGCATACTCATTTCCTGTTTGATATTCTCAGGAATGATAGCAGCCCTCACTAATGAGAGTGCTACCAGCAAGTCAGTATATTTTGCACACTGTACATCAGAGATGATATTTATTACTCATTTATTGACGGAAGAACCTGAGAAGCTTGCAGGGCCTTTGCTGGCAGATACTTATGTAACCTTGTTAAAAGGTCGCAATGCATGGTATGGCCAAATGTTAGCCAAAGGGGAACTGAATCGGGATATGGGTGATAGCATCAGCGGGAAAGGAATGATTCAGGTACCAACTTTGATTTTGTCATTTTATCTTGAATGGTGAATCCATTTCATGTTTACATTATATTATTACAAGTTCATATTGAATGCAGTTCCATCATAATCTTTTTCAATGATATTGTCCTTTTTATATTTCCCATGGAGTCAACTCTCGGTGAATAACCTTCCACCCCCTTTTTACTTGCATATACAATAGATTGTCTGCCAGTGCATTTGCAAGGAACGAAAATGTTATTATTTCGATTTGTAATGTCCCAAGCATGATTGATGGATTTGTTCTTAGTCCTTTAGAATATTATATTCATTTTCATTTTTGGTGCTAATAATGGCCGATGTGCTTAGATATTGTAGTGAAAAATGAAGAGTAAAAAAACAAAGATCCAAGAGAAACATCTACATTGCATTCAATTTTATAACATATCATTAGTTAGAATGATTATTAAGCATCTGTATGTTATTGCAAAGCCAAAGAGGAGGAATTTACCTTGTAAAACTTTGAATGCTTGATGATGCCTTTGATGTTTGTGTTGTTGTAGGGAAGAACATAACAATTCAAGCCAGTACTTATAATCTCATCTCTCATTTATGAGCCTACATCATGCCTCTCCTTTTATTACAGGGTGTTTCTGCAGTTAAAGCCTTCTATGAGCTACTGAGCCAACAAAGCTTGAGTGTATTGCATCCCAATGAAAAGAAGCCTGTTGCACCTGTTGAGCTCTGCCCCATCTTAAAAACACTGTATAAAATCCTCATATCAAGGTAATTTCCAATTATTTTTTGGCATGTCTCAAGTCAGTACTCAGTAGGCAGTAGCATGGAATCAACTTTTTCAGATTATTTTTGGGGCTGACTTTTACAAATGAATTCTTGATACTTGAAAGAAGTTGTATTGCTACACTAAAATCATAGCATTCTTGCAATACACTTTTAATTTGTTTTTAGATCTTGAAGTTTGTGCCCACCACTGATGAATCTAACCTAATCTTCTGCTTGCGGTTGTTTTTGGAATTTACAGGGAACACTCATCACAAGCTATTCTGCAAGCTTTGAGGGATGAAACTTTGAATGATCCCAGGGAACGCATTGAGATTGCACAAAGCCATGCATTCTACAGGCCTTCTCTTCTT
The DNA here is from genome assembly GCA_947685225.1 of Garcia nutans. Taxonomy (NCBI): domain Eukaryota; kingdom Viridiplantae; phylum Streptophyta; class Magnoliopsida; order Malpighiales; family Euphorbiaceae; genus Garcia; species Garcia nutans. The sequence goes on along the minus strand of CANTUV010000024.1, from coordinate 2,630,701 downwards.
GGCCAGCCTTGAAAAATTCCATTGCTAATGGAATTAATTAAAACATATAAAAGAAATTATTATATGAACTCATACTGATTTTATAATGAATGCTAAATTATCTATTTTTTTTTAATGAAGACTTATAGTAAATTGGTTTCATCTTTGCTTTTCCAGTATTCTCAGGATATGGATATGACTCTTAAAAATTTATATTTAAATAATAGAAATCTTATTTTGATCATTTTATAATAAATAACTGGAATTTAATAGTTATTTTATTTGTTATTATACTTAAAAAGTGGCAATCATTTCTTCTTAAATTCAAGTAATATATATATATATATATATATATAATAAAATATAGAGGTTTAGTGAGAGATATATAAGTGAAAAAAAATTCATTAACCTAGGGGGAAAGAATGCTAAAACTAACCGTGGCAGGAATAGTAAGATCAATTGCTACTTTTAAAAAAGAAAACTCTGTAGTCCAGTGGCCTTCGCTTTTAAAATATTACTTTACTGCTGTGTTTTGGTTGTATACAATTTTAAAATTCTCTGAGTTTCATTTATTTTTATTTATTAAAGATATTGTAAATTTAAATATGCTACAATAGAATTAAAATATGCGAACAGGGTTGCAGCGAATCGGGTAATTTTAAGTATCCGATTCGACCAAATTATATAATGTTCAGATAATATATAAATGAGTTTGGGACTCAAATAAGTTTTAAAATACCCGTATTAAATTCGGGTTGGATACGGATAGTAGATACCCTACCGTTTAAAATTGCAATTGTTGTGATTTGAACGTATGACCCCTTACAAAAAAAATTATTACATTTAACCACTTATCCATCCCATCAATTGTTTAACTCAAAAATAAATAAACCATGCACGTAGGCATTATAATTTATGTATCTAAGTGAATATTATATATAATAATTATTAATACATTTGGTTAATATTATATAATTAACATGAAAAAAATTAAATTGTATATATAATATAATTGATACATAAAAATGTGATATATTACATAAGACCAAATATATATATTGCATATGATAAAAATTTTTAATGTTATAAAAGTTGATTATAGTTAATAATATAATATAATATACTACTTAATATATACCATATTATTTTTCATTATAATATGTATGGTAAAGATAAATACATCAATATAGTAATTTTTTTTTAAATAGTTGATATATATAATATATATTATTATATTTATAGACTATACATTATATGCAATATATGTATATTTACACTATATATACTATATATTATATGTAGTATATATATGGTATATACTACATATACAGTATATATTATATTATTACATATGCATTTACATTATGCATTACATGAGCTATATATATTATCAATTATTTTCATTATATACTATAATATATAATATATATTATTATTTTATATATTTAGTGTATATATATATAATATAGTATATTATACTATATAGCATAGTTTATACTATAACACATATATATTTATACAATTTTTACTATATAATATTATTATATATATAGTGTATATATATATATATAATATAGTATATTATACTATATAGCATAGTATATACTATACGCACATATATTTATATGATATATATACACTATATAATATAATATGCCATATATACTATGTATTATATATAATATATAACATATGTATTATATTATATGTAGTATGTAATATATATTATATGTAATATATATATATATACACACTATATATGTCACACCCCATTTTTAGAAATGTGAAGGTCCTAGGGTCCAGGTAGGCTTAAGGCCACCAGGCACCACGTAGAACCCAACTAATTTATGAATTTATACAAATTAATTATTATACTAGTAAATTATAACTTTATTTTAAAACTTTATTATTTACTCATAATAACACATGTATTTTTATATTATATATTATTTATAAATATTTTCTTTATTTATTACATTATGGTTTATTTCCATAATTTATCAAATTATTCACAATATTACTATTGAGCAACTAGAGTATAGCAAAAATATTATTATTTAATTATATATGATAGTATTGACTAATTACATTATTCTCAAGCTTCTTGCTGGAAGAAGAAATCAAGAAGCTGATGGTCCTGGGTCACCTCTACCTGAAACCACAGACGATGGGGTGAGTCATCAACTCAGTGAAATCACAAGAGTAGGATATGCAATAACGATATTTCAAGGTTTAAGGATAATAAATAAATAAGTAAGGCGGCTGCATAATAAAGATATAATAATGAAATTTAATCCATAAGAAAGGCCCACAATAATTGGACCAATATCACAAAAGCAAATTATATAATATGACAGATAACACATAGCAATAACACTGAAGAAAATATCTTTATTCCAATGCTATCACACATCACATTCACATAAGGGTAGCTTCTACCCTACAAATCACAAACTTCTATGTGCACATAGCCTGATGGTATAGCCCCCATCAAGTTGAGATTCTGTCATATTGGCTAATCAAATGGCTTGGTATGATCACATAGGCCAAGAGGTCACATTGGTTTTCACAATTTACAAATACAGAATCACAAACAATAAATGATATCAAATAGCTTAAATATCAACAATGGTTAAATTTTCATCAAAGAATTCCAAAAGTGACAAAACAAGGGTTGGACACTATAACTCACCTTGAATATGCAAATTTGATTCCTCTAAGTTATTGATAATAATTAATTGATTTGATGGCAATATCCGACCTACATTCATATCCACATATAAATCACACATTTAGGTTTATTTTGTTTAATTTATCATTTTTTAATTATTTATTAGGAACCTATGCCCTGTTTTAATATCTTAATATGTCATAAAATTTATTTTATAATTATGAATTCAAATTTTATAAATTATATTATAATAGGGTTATACAATAGAGTAAGTTCAAATATGTGTCATATGCTCATAACAATGTACATTGGTTTCTTTATGTTATTTAATTTATTTATTTATTAAATTAATATTTATACTTTTGCGAACATTAAATACACACACTAGAGATTATATTTATCTATAATATGCTTATATTTATGACCAAATCAAATATATTTTATTATGCTCAATTCAGTCCTAAATCAATAAAACACCTAAATTCCAGCATTTGAGTAGTTTGTATTCATTTAATTATATATTAATTTATTTAAATTAATTTGCCCTGAAATTTTACCAGCATATTCCCAACATCATATATGACCTCTCTGTAAATTTTTACAAATTATATAGTTCATTTATATAGGTAAATAATTCAAAAACAGCAGCAAAATCTCAATGGTATTCATTCAGACTATTAAAATGAGCAGATTGTGTTTATTTATTTACTCACTCATCTTCCTTCATCATTTTGACTTGGCCTTTTACTACAACCTTTCCAAAATCCAAATACATCTTTCTGTAATTTTTGATGATTAATGGTACTTTCTCTATGGTTTCTTGAATAAGTTCTAAGCCTTCTATATGTCTTTCACCAATTTCATTCCAACATATAGGGGATCTACACTTCCTTCCATATAATGCTTCATAAGGTGACATCTGTATGGTTGAATGGTAGCTATTATTATAGGCAAATTCAATCAATGGCAAATGCTTCTCCCAAGTACCTCCAAAATTCAAAATGCACAATCTCAACATATCTTCTAAGGTTTAAATAGTTCTTTCTGTTTGAGGATGAAATGCAGTGCTGAAATCTAACTTTGTTCCCAATGCCTCTTGTAACTTCTGCCAGAATCTGGAGGTGAATTGTGTTCCCCTGTCAGAAATGATGGAAATAGGCACTCCATGTAAACTTATTATCTTATCTAAGTATAATTGTGCATATTGGGACACAGAATAGGTGGTTTTCACAGGAAGAAAATGAGCAGATTTCGTCAACCTATCAACAATCACCCATATAGAATAATATCCTGTAGATGTTCTAGGTAATCCAACTACAAAATCCATAGTAATCCTCTCCCATTTCCATTCTGGCAGTAGTAACTGTTGTAATAGCCCAGATGGTTTCTGATGTTCAAATTTCACCTGTTGGCATGTTAAACACCTTGCTGCAAATTCTGTAATATCTTTCTTCATACCAGTCCACCAATAAACATCTTTCAAATCATGGTACATTTTGATAGTTCCAGGATATGCATTGTAGTTTGCATAATGAGCCTCCTTCATTATCTGTTTCTTTAGATCATCTACTGCTGTTACACAAAATCGATTACCACATTTTAATACACCTTCATTAATTACAAAGTCAGAGGTCTTGCCTGTAGCAATGTCTTCTTTTATTCTCACTAACTGTGGATCTTCATCTTGTAGTGTCTTAATTTGATCAATCAGTAATGGTTTGACAGTGAATTGGCTATCAATGCTCCATTATCTGATAAATCAAATCGTATCCCCAAGCCATATAAGTTCTGAACTTCTTTTACTAATGGTCGTTGACTTACATGAATGTGTGCTAAACTCCCCAAAGATTTCCTGCTTAAAGCATCTGCTACCACATTAGCTTTGCCGGGATGATATAAGATCTCACAATCATAATCCTTAAGTAGCTCCATCCATCTACGTTGCCTGAGATTTAGATCTTTCTGTTGAAAGATGTATTTGAGGCTTTTATGATCTGTGAAAATCTCACATTTCTCACCATATAAGTAGTGTCTCCAAATCTTCAGAGCAAATATAACAGCAGCCATTTCCAAATCATGAGTAGGATAATTAACCTCATGCTTTCTCATTTGTCTGGAGGCATAGGCAATCACCCTATCATTCTGCATTAAAACACAGCCAAGTCCCACTCTGGATGCATCACAATACACTGTAAATTTGCCTTCTTCAGTTGGTAGTGCAAGAATAGGTGCAGGCGTTAAATATTCCTTCAATCTGCAGAATCTTTCCTCACATTTGCTATCCCAATCAAATTTTACCCCTTTATGAAGCAATCTAGTAATTGGTGTAGCTATTTTAGAAAATTCTTTTACAAATTTTCTATAATAACCAGCCAATCCCAAAAAACTCCTTATTTCTGTAATATTTATTGGTCGAGGCCAATCAGCTACTGCTTCAATTTTCTTAGGATCCACTTGTAACCCTTCATTGGTGATCACATGTCCTAAGAAAGATATTTTCTCTTACCAAAATTCACACCTAGACAATTTAGCAAATAAATAATTTTTCCTCAGAGTCTGCAATACTATCCTTAAGTGCTCTTCATGTTCAGTCTGACTCTTAGAATAAATCAGTATATCATCTATAAAAATAACTACAAATTTATCCAAGTATGACTTGAAAATCCGATTCATCATATCCATAAATGCTGCAGGTGCATTAGTGAGACCAAAGGGTAGTACCAAAAACTCATAATGGCCATATCTAGTTCGAAATGCAGTTTTAGGTACATCTTCCTTCTTGATTCTCAATTGATGGTACCCAGAGTGAAGATCTATCGTAGAAAAATAACTTGCCCCTTGTAATTGATCAAACAAATCATCAATTCTAGGCAGAGGATATTTGTTCTTTATAGTCACCCTATTCAACTGTCTATAGTCTATACACATTCGAAGTGAATCATCTTTTTTCTTAACAAACAATACTAGTGCACCCCATGGTGAACTGCTAGGCCTAATGAAGCCTTTATCCAGAAGATCTTGTAATTGTGCTTTTAACTCCTTCAACTCAATTGGAGCCATTCTGTATGGAGGGATAAAAATAGGTGTTGTACCAGGTAGCAAATCTATACTAAACTCTATTTCCCTCTCTGGAGGTAAAGTGGTCAGATCATTAGGGAATACATCAGGAAACTCTCGTACTGCAAGTATTTGATCCAAACTAGGAAATGAAACACTAGTATCTCTGACATGGGCCAAATACCCTATACATCCCTTTCTTAATAATCTTTTAGCACTAATTGCTGAGATCAAACTGTTTAACACTTCACTCCTATCCCCCTGAAATTCAAAAATTTCCCCTGATGAACTATGAAATATTACCCTCTTACCATTACAATCTAAGGTAACCAAATACTTAGACAGTCAATCCATTTTCAAAATAACATCAAACTCTAACACTGGTAATTTTATCAAATCAGCTCTCAAGATTTTATCATCAATCACCACTTCACAAGAAGGGTATACATTTTTAACAAAAATTTCTTCCTCTAAAGGTGTAAACACAATGAGAGGTATATCAAGCAGTTCAGAAGGTACATGTAATTTAGAAGCAAAATAGGTTGACACAAAAGAATGAGTTGCCCCTGAATCAAATAACACCCTTCCTTTAACAGATTGAATGGAAATGATACCTGTAATAGCTGCATTTGATGCTTGTGCCTCCTGAGGTGATAAGGTATACATTTTCCCTCTACCCCTACCAGATGGTGACTGTACTGCAGGTCTCTCAGTAACATTGCCTCTTCTAGAACCTGTTCTAAATCCACTAAATCTATCACGTCTTAATTCTCACCCACTTATTTTGGCAGAAAATTGGCTGAGAATTAAGTGAGTGAAATATCCATTTTGCCCATCTTATACATTTCTTTTATTAACTCAAATGCCCTTTTAGTCATTTTACACCATAACTTGTTACCTACACTTGTACTTAATTTCTTTAAAATTATTTTCACTTCTAATTTTAAATTTTAATTTATCTTATATGGTTTTAATATATATTATTATATTAAGATATTATTAATTAAGTTATAGTATATTTCAAGTATAATACCCTAAGATTTTTATACATACGGGTTCACGTAGCTAAAATATTTTAAAATTTACATTTCCATGACTTTAGTAACACATAAATTTTACTTCTTTGTATATGAATGATTTCTTTATCACTCTAATAGGTCATTTTATTTCTCTAATAGTTTATATACAAATATAATTAATTATTTAATAACTTACAGTTAATTGATTTGATTCACAGTTGTAGAGTTTTCAATTCAAATACTTTAAAGTTTTTGTTTATTACTTTGGCACATTATAATTTTTTTTCAATCAAAAAATTTTTTTTTCTCACTTTATTCATTCATTTGTACAACATTTAAGCTACTATATTTTTATTTTATATAGGGTATTACAATATACTACATATAATATATAGTACATATATAGCATATAGTATGGCGTCATTTTATAGTAGATTACCCTTGAGGTATGACAAAAACCATGGAACTAAATATTTACTATATACAGTATAAAGTATACATACAAAAACCATCATTTTATAATATATATTATATATGTAGTATATAGTATGGCATAATTTTATAGTATATAGTATGGTATTATTTTTTAGTATATGGTATGACAACATTTTATAAATATTAGTATATATATAATAAACACTATAAATATTTGAATTTATTTTAATTATTTCATATATTAAATACTATTTAAGTTTCATAAATATACAATATATGTATATTTACACTATGTATACTATATATTATATGTAGTATATATATATACATATATGGGATATACTACACTATGGATATATATTATGTATTATATGGGCTATACATATTATCAATTATTTTCATTATATACTATAATATATATTGTATATTATTATTTTTACTATATATATATATATATATTGGTAAAGGTGGACGGAAACCACCGCAATATTTATTAAAAAAACAAAAAGGGGGAAAACCCCAAGAGTCAATACAAACAAGCCTTTAATAAGCGAAGGTCAGCTTGAAGATAAAAAAACAACCAACAGGAAAACACAAAAGAAAGAAACATTAAAGCACACCGACAAACCCAAGGTCAATGATATCTGATTGAAGGCAAGCCCATGCAATCGGTCAGAATAATCCCTCTAATGAATCTCGGTAGGGAATTAAAGACTTCAAAGAGCCGAGTAGAATTGGTAACTCTACTATAGTATGCCAAATAATGAGCAGCCTGATTACCTTCCCTATAAATATGAGAAAAAGAAATGCTATCATAAAATTCACTTAACCAACGCAAATTACTCGGCAAATTGGTGACCGAGACTTGCTTGATAGCAGATATGACATGCAGTGAATCCGATTCCACTTCAATACTAGTATAACCCAAAGAAAAGCACCATTCAAGACTTTGTGATAGAGCCTTAAATTCTGCATCAAGAGAACTTCTAGCCTACATTAAAAAAGCACATGCAATAACAAAATGACCAGCATCATTCCGAATAATGGCACCCCCAGAAGAAACCGTTCCAGCGTGAGAAGCATCAATATTAATCTTGAAAGAGCCTGGAGCCGGTTTCCGCCAGAAAACAAGCTTCGGTTTCAACACTCCAGCTCCAAAATTAGCTGGTAAATAATCTTTCAAAACAGCTGTAGGGACAGCAAATTTGGCAGTAGAATGAGCAATGCCCCAATGGAGAATGTATCTAGCTATATAGTGATCAATCGTGAGAGAGTAAAATTTTTCACCACCCCAGCAACACCTGCAATAAACTATCCACACAGCGTATAGTATAAGCAGAGGGATAAGCTTACAAAGAATTCCTTTTATTTTGGTAGATCTAGCATGCAACCACCATAGCAACAATTCCTGCCGAAGTGTAGGAGGTCTGCCTCTTTCAAAAGGAAACAGTTGAGCCTTATAAAATTTCCAGATTTTTGCAATAACCGGACATTGGAAAAAGACGTGATCCACATTAGCAGCTGCATTAAAACAGAATGGGCAAATAGAAGCCAATTGGATACCAAGCCGCTGAAGTTGTTCAGGTAATGGTAAAGCTGAATGCAGAAGCCTCCATGCAAAAATGGAGAATTTTAAAGGAAACGAAGAACCCCAGATGGACTGATAAACAAGAGAAGCACTACACCGGGGTCAGACATGCTCGTAAGCCTCAGACAGTTTAAAAATGCCAAGATTATTACCAGCCCAGACAATATTCGCCTCTTCCACAACAACTAAATCCGAATATTGGGCATAAGCATGGCATAAACGTTTCCAAGAACAGGAATCAGTAGTCAAAAAACACATATCTCCTTGCCTATAATACTTCCTCTGCATATAAGTAGCCCAAAGAGATTTGCCAGTTAAAAACAACCAAAGAATTTTAATCGAATACGCCTCCTGTAAAGCCAAAATAGACCTAATACCCAGGCCGCCTTCATCGTAAGGAAGGTGGAGTTTAGAATAACTAACCCAATGACGACGACGCACATTACCATCCGAACCCCAAAAGAATTGAGCAAATTTACGCTCAATTAGAGAGATAACAGATTTTGGAAGAAGCATAGAACCCAGAATGTGTAAGGGAATAGAACTCAAAACATGTTTTATAAGAATGAGTCTTCCGCCAGGAGACAAAAAACGCTGCAGCCAACCCTGAAGTTTAGCATCTATTTTCTTTAAAAGCTCCTTACAATACTCAATACGGTTAATACCCTGGTATATCGGCGCACCCAAATACGTAAATGGCAGTGAACTTCTGCGAATAGACAACAAGTCTTCAAATTTTTTAATCGTAGTCGAGGCTACTTTAGTAGAGCAATAAAGAGCAGACTTAGCAAAATTAATAAGCTGCCCGGATGCTGACTGATAAACATTCAAAAACTTCCGGAAAGCTTTAATAGAACGGACATCACCATTGATAAAGACCAGAAGATCATCCGCAGAAGCCAAGTGTGAAACGATAGGAGCATGACGATGTAGTTTATACGGAGAAATAGAGTCACGCCCAACTAAGTCTTTTAAGCCCCTGGAAAAGGCTTCAGAAACCAAAATAAATAAAAGAGGAGATAAGGGATCACCTTGTTTAACACCCCTGGTCGGTTGGAAAAACCCATAGCTCAAACCATTAACTAGAATTGAGAGACGAGTAGCATGAAGATGATTCATAATGAGCTGAATCACTTGAGATGAGAACCCAAATTTGAGAAGAATAGCTCTTAAAAAATCCCAAGACACCCTGTCAAAAGCTTTAGCCATATCTAACTTTATGGCCAAATTGTGCCCTCTGGTTTTCTTGTCTATGTCATGAATCATCTCGTTGGCTAGTATGATTTGAGCATGAATGGACCTATCTTTCATAAAACCCACTTGTTCCTCAGAAATAAGAGAGGCCAATATAGTTGAGAGACGATTGGCAATAATCCGAGTACAAACTTTACTTATAAATGTAGCTAAACATATCGGCCTGTAATCATTGTAAGAAGGTGGATTGTCTTTTTTAGGAAGAAGAAAAATTTGAGCACTACCGAAAGCATTAGGCATTGGAATCCCTAAGAAGAACTCCTTTATCGCACTACACACATCCCAAGCAACTATATTCCAACAACGCCTAAAAAAGCACCATCGAAGCCATAAGGGCCAGGAGCACTGTTCGGGTTAAGTTGCCATACTGCAGCTTTAATTTCCTCATCATCAGGAACTTGAGAAATTCGAACATTATCCAAATCAGTCACAATAGTAGGAATGAAGTCCAAAATCGCTGCTGAAGAATCAAAGCAGTCACTATTCGAACAGTTAAAAATACTTTGATAATGATTGACTGCCTCTCGACCCAAAGCTTCTTGTTCAGTAATTGTTGAACCATCCGAACCAGTGATGGAGACAATCCTATGAAGCTTTCTGCGAAGTTTAACAAAATTATGATAATACTTTGTATTCCGATCACCATCTTGAATCCAAGATACATGTGCTTTTTTCCTCCAAAAAATCTCCTCAAGTTTGAGTTTGCTATCCAAGGCCGCTTGTTTTTGTTGCCATAAAAACAAATTTTCAGAATTGGAATCCTGCAAATAAGCAGCCTCTGCTTCTTCAGCTTGTAATTCAGCCCCAGCAATATCATTGAACAAATGTCCAAATGTATTTTTATTCCACTCACGAAGGCCACGCTTTAAATCTTTTAATTTAGCAAACAAACCTCTCATGCCCCCACCCCAAAAATCAGCAGACCATCTCTGTCTAATAAAAGGAATAAAAGATTCATTGGCTAACCACATATGTTGAAACTTAAACTGTTTTGGGACCTTATGAGATAAAGTTTGACAATGAAGAAGCATAGGGGAATGATCCGAGGTCGTTTTTCCCAAATGCGAGTTGCTAATGACATCAAAAGCATCAAAGAAAAGAATATTAGCAATAATCCGATCAATACGTTCCCAAACACGACCATTAGATCAAACACCGGTCCAAGTAAATTCTGCTCCTTGAAAGGGCACATCAACCAATCCACAATTATTAACACAATCATTAAAATCTTGAATTCCCATAAGATCAGGAGCACCATTTCCCTTATATTCCGAAAGGGATTTAACAACGTTAAAATCCCCCCCAACCATCCAAGGAGAATCATAAGAGTTGGAAAAAACTGTCAAAGCATCCCATAAAGAATAACGCCTTTGCGGCGAGTGATACCCATAAATAGCAGATAATCGAAAACGAAAACCAGTAGCATGATACTTAGCATCACATGAAAAAACTTGAGGAATATCATGAAAACCACTCAAAGAAAAAAGATGAGCATGCCACATAATCCACACCTTATTATCCAAAGACGAGCAAACATTTTGAAAACCCAATTTGGATGCAATCACAAGCTTTTTATTTGGGTCCACCATTGGCTCAATACACACAAAAAAACCCAGGAGATGAGACTGACATAATTTATGAACACGATTTAAGGAAGAAGAGATACCTCTAACGTTCCAGAATAAAATATTCATTGATTGTACTGGTGTTCAATAAATGAGCTAGAGATATTATGCTTCTTCAAAGCACCCTTCTGATTTTTACGAGGCCGACCAACGCGCTTAGTAACCAGTTTTTGACCATCAATTGCCTCTTTTAATAAAACAGCAGGAGCATCTGTGTCACCAACCATGGAATCAGGACCTGCAAGGTTATCATCTGAATAAACCAATTCAACATCAGAATCTCCCGGTAATTGTTCAGAATCACTAAGATTCAATTTTAATAAGTCATCAGAGTCGTCTTTTTGCGAACCAACAAATTGAGAAAGCCGAATTTCAGGAGCAACAGCCATAACCATTTGGTCTTTTGAAACTCCAGTAGAATTATCATCAACAACCATTTCTTCATTACGCAAATTTTCAGAAGGATGAGTTTCAGGAGGCATTAATTCATTTTTCTCATTAACATTAGCATTATTCTTATCAGTCAACACATCAGCCTTACCTACAGCTGGTTCTAGAACGACTCCACAATCAACTTTAGCAGAATCAATTTTAGGAACCCAAACTTTATTAACTATCTTAGAAGCATCAGGGGCCACCTCCTTGAACAGAGCAGGAGCTAATTCATTGAAAGGCTTAGAAGCCACACACGATTCCATAGCATGACCAAATTTACAGCAATGAGAACAAAATAAAGGGAGGCTTTCATATTGAATATGTTGGAAAAAACCTTTACCTCCATTATCTATCCAAATCCGTTCCTCTAGCTCATGTGAAAGGTCAATTTCTACACAAACACGAGCTGTAGATGGTTGAATCAAAGAAGCTGTGGCGGAATCCATCTTCAAGGGTCTACCAATTAAATTACAAATATGGAAAAGAGGTTTCTTGGCAAAGAAATGAACGGGAAGGCCCTCCAGGGTAATCCAAACGGGGAAGATAGGGCAATCAGAATCCGGACTGAATTCAGGTGTCCATTTAAAAACCCTCATAGAGAATCCATTGAAGAACCAAAGCTGACGTAGCCAACAGCGCAAATAATCTTCCTCCAGAGCAAACTTAATCAGTATATGTTTATCATCTAATAGACCAATCATAAAATCTCCCTTAAATCCGATAGCATCTAAGTATTTTTTCAGACCTTTCATGCTCGGCTGACCAGAGGCAAATAAACCAACCAAGGCAAATTGAAACGGACGAGAAAGAACCTCAATTTCTTCCGAAGAGAAACTGATAGCAGGAGCACCTTTATAACGCGAAGATTGCTTGGGAACAAAACAGTCATCAGTTGGTGGTGTAGGAATCCCATCAGTAGGATTAGAAGTGTTGCTACGCAGAACATCCACAAAAGAAAGGGAAGGCAGCCCGGAGGGGGCCGCCGGAAACTCAGTAGACGCCGTAATTTGGAAGAAAGAAAACCCTAGATCTTGATGGCTTCAAAAAAAAATATATATTATTTTTACTATATATTATCATTATATATATAGCATTATATATACTATACCACACATATATATTTATATGACATATATACTATTTTATGCATGTAAGTTGTAACCCTAAAATCTTTTTTTTTTTTTATCTTTCTAGTTTTCACTCTCCATTTCACAGAACCTAGAAGTTTCAAGCCATTAGCCGCCTCTCTCATTATCAAACCCAAAGAACAACCCACATCTATCTCTCACCACCATCAGCCGTTATCTCACCATCGCTCGCTGCCACTTACCACGGTCATCATCTTCGATTTGTTTTGTTTAGACATCAGGTATATCTAATTTTTTCTTTATTTTTTTTTCAATGATTATAAAATTATTTGCTTTTAGATAAGTTGTTCACTTTGTGAAATTGTATAAATTCCATTTCCATTTCCTAAAGTTTTACTTAGTTGAATTTGAGGTTTGTTTATGTTAGATTCGAAATTCTGGATTTTCCATGGATCTACCTTTTTCCTGGGTACTATTGATTTGGTATTCCTTTTTTTTTTTTATTTCTTTTAAGAAAAAGGTTTCAAGGTTCCTCTTAGAGATATTATGCAGAAAATCATTCTAGATCTTAGATGTTCTATTGCTATTGTTTGAAGACTAGAATTTGATATTCTTAGTTGGTGGAATACTAATGGGTTAAAATATCAAACTCTACAAATGATTGTTCGAGATTTTTTAGCAGTGCCTATGTCCACAGTTGCATCTGAGTCTGCTTTTAGTACCAGTGGAAGAATTGTTAGTCTCCATAAAAGCAAACTTCATGAAAATACTTTGGAGGCATTGATGTGCTCCCAAAGTTGGTTATGGGCAAATATTGAAGATAATGTGATAATTTTTATTTTAAATAGTAAAATTTATTAAATGGTTTTATTGTTATTTGTTAACAATTTTTTTTTTCAAAGATTCTTGTTCAAGTTTAGACTCAAATTGTTTATGTGTGGTTGAAGATGATGTTGATTGTTGATAGACTTCAACTTTTCAATGAATATGCTTAATTTTACCTTGTAAGCATATATGTATATTTATTTTTTTAAAATTATTGATAACATATTTTATGCATAAATGTCATTAACGATTTTATTATTTTTTTAAGATTGATGAAAAATTGAAGATGAAAAAGATAATTTTACAGACTTGCAAGCTTATATTATGCTCATTGGATGATGAAAATTTTAATTGCGTATTTTATTTTTATAGTACTTTATTGAATTTTAAATTATAATATTGTTGTATAATATTTAATTATAGAATTGTGCAGTATAAATTTAATTTAATAAAATTATAGTAGCATTAAATTTTTATTTAGGATTATTTAAGTAAAAATATTATAATTATATAATTTATAGTCTATTATATTTTACATAGATACATATATAATCGGATATTTAAATGGGTAACGGGTAATAACAAATAGTAATAAATGGATTTAGGACAGGTACGTATAATAAATATATATTTATAAACGGATTTGGAATGAGTATGAGTAATTTAAGTCTAAATGAATTCGGAAATGAGTAGAGAATTTTTTGCGGGTACCTTATCCGTTACCAACTCTAGGCAGGAATAGCGAAATAAAGAATAAGGCAATACAAGCACCAAATTCAGGAAAGATCCTGACCCATATTTTATAAATTATGGTGATTTTGTTGACAAAGTTCAATTGAAAAGAAAAATGATAAAATAATTTCATTAAATGAACAGATTACACAACTAGAAGTTACAACATGATGCTGAGGTGGAAGAATAGAGAAACCAGAAACAGGACAATACATATCTCGGCCTGGAAAGTCGTTTGGAAAATAATTTCTTTGCCACTAGACTTCTTGGCTTAGTTTACATCTACACGCTCCCAGTTCATTTCTACTTGTTCCTTTGTCGGTGTTAGTTACAAATTTCAACTTCACAACTTCCCTTGACCTTTGAATGAACCACAAAGAGACTAAACTAAAAATATGATCTATTTGAGCTGAGTTGGGCTAAACTGATTCATTTTTATCTGATATGTACTCTGATGAGTGAGGGGCACCATAAACCCGAATGCTCAATGTCCTCTTCTGAGGTGCACCAACTTTTATATTCTCATTGAAGAACTCCATAATTTTTTTTTAATGTAAGTTTCCTTAATGCAGCCACCTGTTTTAAAGACATTCATAAAAAATAAGTTGATGCTATCATGAGATGTCTAGCTATTGACTAAAATGATATTTCTAATCAGTTAGTGATTGTTTTGTTTCAGCATTAGCACAAAAAGTATTGTATAGGCCAGGTTTGAATTGAGGATTTTAAAATCCATGATATAATTAAATAACTGCACTTTTATTCCATAGATTTATACAACCTATAGAAATTAAATGGCATTTTAAAAAGATATTTCCAAAAACTCTTAAAATGAGGGATTGCAGTGAATTGGAGATTTCCCAAAATCTCATCTTGCCAAGTGGGATATCAAAAGCTCAAAATAAAAGATTGTGGTGAATGATGGATTGAACAATCCATAAATTTTACCATCTTTTTGTTGTGTCAAACAAAGGATTTGTAACAAATTAAAAAATTATTCAGTGTTCCTTGCACCAAACAAAGCTGTAGGGAAAAATAACTTAGTGATAAACCTAACCATGTAATATAACTATGGAAGGCAACGATAAACAATTGCAGACAGATCAGATAGATGTTCATACCTCAGAGTCTTTCCTATCAAATTTTAAGGTGCCATCATATATCTCTCGCCAGTAAAATCCAGATTCTTCCCTCAAATTCTTGTGCTTCTCAAACTTCATATCAAGCAAGGCATTAACATTATTCTGCAAGGCAACCAGTTCAGCAATCAACAGCATAATCCCATTTTCAGTTTTGCAATGAAAAAAATGAGATCTCATCTATCATAGATGGCTGACATATAAGAGGGAGGTAAAATTAATAGAAACTAAAAAGAAAAAAAGGATCTTGTGAAACCCATTCCTCATTCAAGTGGTTCAAATCTAACATCAACTAGCTAAACATACTTTATCTCCAAGCTACCAAGTATTAAATTAACTTTTCTTTTCTTTTTTCTTTTTTTGCATTAGAAAAAAATCTCTCTCAATTTGTCTTTCTTTAGGAGTTTTTTCAGGTTGTTCATGTAAGAACAGGGCAATGAATTTGCACACATTTGCAGATAAAATACACAATAAGTAGTGTATAGATTGACCTGTGGAATAACTTGATGGAGTGCCCTCAAGTAAATCATAATTGCAATACAGAATTTCAATATCATGCTAGGCACACTACATTATATTATCAAATAAAGCAACCCGAAATTTATCCAGGAAATCAAAAAAGTGAAAAAAATCATTTTCAAACCCCATAAATTTCATAATTTAAGCGATGTTCACCAGATCAATATCCCTAAGGGAATAATAAACTAAGACATGAGAGAATAAGCAGACATGTTATAGGATATGCAGGACAAATTAATACACCAGTGAAGCACACTAGTAATGCATAAAGTAAAATAACTACACATGAGAAAAGTGCGAAGTATTGTGATTTGCAAACAGCCACTAGATCATAAGTGGTAATAACCCATAATGCTAACAAGAGCAAAGATTGAAAGCATAAAAAAAACTGCAGGTACTAACAGGCAAGGGTCACTGACCATGCTCACACAACAAAAAAATACTTCACGAGGACCCCATGCAACAGCAACTGGCTAAGATACAAAATATGATAGATAGATAACAAAAAAAGATGAAAAGTGCAACAGAAAAAAATGAAAATCCTTGAAATATTTCTTGTAGTGTTTCAAATCCTATCAGAGGATTGAGCTTTGCCACTTTCTGATGTTACCATCCTGCAATAAATATTCATTTCAATCAGGATATAGATAAAATTAAAACACATTTATCTTAGAGTAATCCAGTAAAAAAACAAGTATAAGCTGAGATGAGCTAGAAATAAAAATAATGAAATGATGTGGACAGAATCCTGAGAAATAGAAGAGGCATAGAAATAATTTCTTTAATGAATTTGAAGGCGAATAAAAGAACTAGAAGGTAAACAATTTATTGAGTCATTTTCCTGCCTTTGAATTGCCGGCCATGAGCAGTGGCGGAACCAGGACAAAGACGATGGGGGGCAAAATTTTCAAGCACAAGAAATTATGGACGAATTTATATTCAATTTTATTTTTATATTAAATAATTAAATGATGAAATTTTTATTATTTTTATTTCAATATATAAATACTATAAATTATATAAATATAAGTATATTAATTATATATGTATATAAATACATACTTTTTTATAAAAAATATATAAATATAAATATATATATATATGTATATGTACATAGGAGCCAGAGGGGGGGGGGGGGGGGGGGGGGGGCAATAAACCCCCCGTGCCCCCCCCCCCCCCTGTTTCCGTCCCTGGCCATGAGTGTGAATTATAGTCGCATAGGTAAAATCCCATTGCTATTTCTATTTTGCTAACAGTCCCACCTTTATATTTGGAAAAAAGAACATAATTTTTTTTTTCTGAAATAAACATTATATATATATATATGACCGAATGATATCAGAAAAACTATCTGGGCTCTAATCTTCTCGATATTACATCTCCCCTTATCTGCAGATTTTGATGATAGGTTTTGGATCGTTCTGTGTTCATTTGAACTAAACCCACGATCTCTAACTTCCCCTTCCCTGTATTTTTTGGACCAAAGTAGCTTGATGGTATCTCCTCGTCAGAGTGACCAGCTCCCAATTTCAGAGAGCAAGGACTCGGATCTTTCAGATCAGCATTTGCAGGCTGTTCATTATAAAAACAAGATGCCAGGGACAATAACATATGTAAATTTGTCAATCACAAGTCCAAAAAAATGCAGCACTCATACAGAACCTAGGAAGAAACTAATTTTTCTGCTATTACATTTCAAGTCTATTTGAGGATTTAAGTCTTTAACCTCTGTAATGATTGAAACTGTTGAACTCTTCTTCCTTTTCTTCCGTGGCTGCGAAACCAGATTTGCGTTGTCTTCCGAAGAATGAACAGAACTTAAACAATGTTGGAATTAACAATGGAATTCAGAGAACCCTTGGAGCAGTTATGAAGAACTCATATCATCTTCTGTATTCACCGAAAAGAGCAATGCTCTATTACACTGTTTTATTGCTTAGCTGTCAAGTTTGTTAGTAACTAACTAAAGGAAAACATAGTGTTACATGACTGTAAAATAAATAACATACACAACATCCCCCCCTCAAGCTGGAGTGGGAGAGAAGTCAACCAGTCCAAGCTTGGAAACAAAGTTCTGAAAATGGCAGTGGGATAAGGATTTGGGAAATAGATCAGCTAATTGCATGTTGGATGGCAAGTGAGGTGTGGAAATGAGGCCATTAGTGAGCTGTGTTATGACAACATGGCAATCAATATCAATATGCTTAGTCCTCTCATGGAAGACTGGATTATTAGCAATGTGTATGGCAGCTTTGTTGTCACAATGCAAGGGTATTGGTGTTTGAACATGAACATGAAAATCTGTCAGTAAAGAGGTTAACCACTGAAGTTCACAGAGAGTGGTTGCCATAGCTCTATACTCGGATTCAGCTGATGACCTGCTTATGGTATTTTGTTTCTTTGATTTCCAAGATACTAGAGAAGTACCTAAGAAAACACAACATCCTGTTGTTGATTTTCTAGTATCTGCGCAGGAGTCCCAATCAGCATCAGTGAAGGCCCTCAATTTCATATAATTTGATGGAGAAAAGAACAATCCTTTGTAACTTGTACCCTTTAGATACTTGACAACATTTAAGGTAGCTTTGAGATGAGTTTGAGTTGGAGCTTGCATGAACTGACTTAGTTATTGTACTGCAAAACTTATATCTGGCCTGGTAAGAGACAAATATAGTAATCTACCAAGAAGTCTTCTGTAAACATTTGGATTATCCAAATGACCATCCATATTAGCAGTAATTTTGATTCCTTGTAAGTAAGGACTACTGACAGATTTGGTATGTTGCAAACCAGTGTCTTTAACAATGTCAGTAATGAATTTGTGTTGTGTAAGTAATAAACCCTCTGGTGATCTTGCTATCTCAATGCCCAAGAAATACTTGGCTGGCCCCAAGTCTTTAATTGTAAACTGCTGATGAAGATGCTTTTTAAGATCATTGATTAACTGTTCTGAAGGACCTACAATGAGACAGTCATCTACATATACTAGAATAGCCAAAAAACAATCAAGTTGACCTTTGGTAAACAAACATTGATCAAACTGAGATTGTTTAAAACCATAAGCAATGAGACAAGAGGTGAGTTCTTTATTCCATTGTCTTCCAGCTTGCTTCAGTCCATATAAGGACCTCTGCAGCTTGCAAACCTGTCCAGATTGAGCTTTATCATAACCAGGAGGAATTTCCATATAGATGTCTTCATCAATACTGCCATGTAGATAGGCATTAATGATGTCCAATTGGTGAATTGGCCAAGTAAGAGCAGCAGCTACAGACATTAATACTCTGATAGTAACTAACTTGGCCACAGGAGAAAAAGTCTGGTTGTAATCAAGTCCAAGTAGCTGGCTATACCCTTTAGCAACTAATCTTGCTTTGAATATGTCAACACTGCCATCTGGATTAAATTTGATCCTGTAAATCCACTTACAACCAATAGGTTTAGTATTAGAAGGTAAATCAACAATTGTCCATGTATTATTAGTTTCAAGAGCATTTAACTCCTTATTCATGGCATCTACCCAATTCTTATCCTTTTTAGCTTGATTTTAACTACTAGGTTCATGAATAGTAGACAAATGTGCTACATAACCAAGGTATGATGGTGAAAAATGGAAGTTGTTTGGTGTGGTAATAAGATTTGATTGAGGTTTAGAAAATATAAACTCTTCTAACCAGACTGGTGTAGTTTTGTTTCTAGTACTTCTTCGCAGTAGGGGCAGATCGAGTAGCTGCATTGAAACTGGTTCAGTAGGATGATGTGACACAATTTGATCTGGTTCAACTTCTGGTACAGAATAAATTTCTTGTGTTGTGGCATCTGCTGCAGAAGGAGTTTCAGTTGGTAAAGAAGTAACAGTTTCAGGGAATGATGAGATGTGAGTATTTGGTTCTGTTATACAATTTGGTAATGTGAAATTTAGGATAGTTTCTGGTTGAGAATAATGAAATGGAAAGACATTTTCAAGGAAAATAACATCTATGGAATGGAGCAGTTTGTGAGAAAGAAGATTATATAACTTGTATCCCTTATGTTGCTATGAGTAACCCAAGAAAACACAAGGATCAGCTCTGGGTTCAAATTTGGGTTTATGAGGTGTGTTATTTGTGGCATAACATAGGCAACCCACAGTCTTGAAGAAAGAGTAATCAGGTAGCTTATGGTGTAATATGTGGAATGGTGTATCCCATTTCAAATTTTCTGAAGGTAGTCTATTGGTAATAAAGGTTGCTGTTAACAGAAGTTCAGACTAAAACATCTTGGGAAATTTAGCTTGGTGCATAAGAGCCCTTGCTATTGTTAATAAGGTTCTATGCTTCCTCTCCACAATTCCATTTTACTATAGGGTATACATACAAGTTTTCTGGTGTAAAATGCCTTGGGTTTGAAAGAGGGATTGGCAATATTGATTTACAAACTCAGAACCATTATCTGATCTAATAGCTCTTATTTGTTTTTGAAATTGAGTTTTAATGAGGTTAATAAAGGTTTGGAGTGCAGATGGCACTTGTATTTTAGTTGTGAGCATGAATGTCCAGCAATATCTACTAAAGTCATCAACAATAGTCAGCATATAGGTAGCATTTGTAACTGATTTTACTGCATAAGGACCCCACAAGTCCACATGTATTAATTCAAATGGTTCAACAGTAGAAATTTCATGAATAGGAAATGGCAATCTTACCTGTTTAGCAACAGAACAAACTAGACAAAGTAGATCACCAAATTCACAGTTTTCCAATCCATTTACATGTTTTAGTCTCTTATACGAGACATGTCCTAACCTAGCATGCCACAAGAAGGCTAGGTGTTTATTATGACTAGAATAATTAGAAATGACAGAAAATTTCTCATCATTGGTAAATGAAGTATCAGTCAAGTAATATAAGACTTCATGCACTTTCCCCACAGCTAAAAAAGCTTCAGTTTGTAAATCCTGAAATAAACAATATTCAGGATATGAGTGAACAGATAATTGATATGTTTTGGTTAAAAGGGATACTGAGATAAGGTTGCAGGTGAATGAGGACACATATAGTACATTGTACAATGTCACTCTATTGTTCAGTTTAATGTTACTAACATGTGTCACAATTCTGGTTGTATTGTCAGGGAACCTCACTTTCTTTGGTGGATTCAGTTTATGTATTTGGTTAAAAAAGGAAAGATTGAAGGTTATATGGTCAGTAGCACCTGAATCCACTATCCAATTACTTTTGCAATTAAAATAAATACTAGAAAGGACTGAATTAAGTAAAGTACCATCAAAGTTGACTGTTCTAATGTTGTCACCAGAATCCTCAACAGTAGCAGGTGCCTTTGCCTTGATAAACTTTTGGAACTCCTGGAACATCTCAGAAATATTGTTGTCTTCAGTTTGGTGCTGATGAAGTGGAGTATCATCAATGTGAGCTATGTTGGTTGCCACTGGTCCAGATATGTTGATCCCTTTCTTCTTCTGTAGTTCTATGAACCAGTCAGGATATCCATGTATCTTAAAGCAGTTTGCAATAGTATGCCCAGTCATTTCACATGTGGTAAAATACTAATCTGCCTTGTTCATCTTCCTACTAGAGTTGAAATTCTGATTTCTGGTGTAACCAAAATTGTTTTGTCTGTTATAGTTGTTGCCATATTCATTGCTCCTCCGAGTAAGCATAACAGCTGAAGTCTCACTTGATTCAATACTGTCAGAGGTCTGCACCTCTCTTTGCTTCTCAACACTTAAGACCATTGAATAAGCTTTGTTAATAGATGGGAATGGATCCATCAAGAGAATTTGGTTCTTGACATTGTCATAAATGTCTCCCAACCCTAGCAAAAATTGCATTAATCTCCTATTGTTATCATACTCCAGAATTGCTGCATTTTGGTTACAGCACATAGGTAAAGGTGAAAGACAAAATAGTTCATCCCATCTCCTTTTGAGATTTGTGTAGTAACTGGTTACTAATTCATTTCCTTGCTTATATCCAGAAATCTCCCTCTCAATTTGATAAATCAAGGGGCCATTACACTCACCATACCTTTGTTTTAACTCATCCCAAAGAATCTTTGCAGTCTTGCAAAAAACAAATGCATCAGAAATCTCCTTGGATACAGCATTGATCAACCAAGAAGATACCATGCTATCAGCTTGGATCCACTTATTATAATTCTCTGATCCAATTTCTGGCTGTGTTATGGTTCCATCAATGAAACCTAGCTTATTTTTAGCTCTAAGATCTGTGATAACAGATCTGCTCCATGAAAGATAATTTGGTCCTCTCAATGGAGAATTCACTAGCTTAAAACCAGGAGACTTTGAGTTACTGATACTCAGAGGATCATTATCATTGTTTTTAGAATTAATTGCGGCAATTAATCGAGCAATATCTTCAGTTGTCATAATTTTCTTTTAGAGATCAATTTGAACAGCACAATCTAAACACAGATTTGCAAGCAGAGATTAGAATTAAGAATTCTTACTTGCTTTGTTGTGCTCTGATACCATGAACAGAACTGAAACAATGTTGGAATTAACAATGGAATTCAGAGAACCCTTGGAGCAGTTATGAAGAACTCATATCATCTTCTGTATTCACCGAAAAGAGCAATGCTCTATTACACTGTTTTATTGCTTAGCTGTTAAGTTTGTTAGTAACTAACTAAAGGAAAACATAGTGTTACATGACTGTGAGATAAATAACATACACAACAAAGAAGCTTCATTCCCCTCGGGATAAAATTTACATGCTGGTTCAAAATAAAATTGAACAAGTTAGTTATTTTGCGGCTTTCAAGCATTTTGACTTGTACACCCCGTTTCAAATGAAATTCAGCAAAATTTTATGAAATTTATTTTAATTTTAAGAATTATTTGTTAAAAATAAAATATTTTATTTATTTTAATTCTATAAATTTAAATTTTTATAATTCAATTAATATAAATTAATTATATTAAAATAGTTAAAATTTATAAATAAATTTTATAAATTAATGAATTTATTTTTTTCTTATAAAAGTATCCTCAATTAGATCTATATCTCTTTCTCTCAAGTATTTTTCTAATTTTTTTTTCTCTTTTTCACTGTATCAATTCTATAAAATTTATTATTTCTCTTATTTTAAAATTTTAAAATTAATTTTTAATAAAATTATTTTATTAATTTTTAATTTTTTAAAGCCAAATATTTAAAATATATGTTTTCCTTTTTATATTCATCAATAGTTATATTTTTATCTTAATAATTTATTAGATTTTTATTTTTAATAATTATTTAAAATTTTAAAAAATTGCTTATTACATATATAAACCCTTTTGTGAAATTGATTATCAAAACAAAAAATATTTTTATAAATATAAATAATAGTCTAATAAATAAAAAATTTTAAATCTAAATATTTTCATCTAAAATTATGTTAAAAAATTTATTATTTAAAATAAAAATTATTAAAAATAAAATTATAATAGTTTCAATCAATTAAATTCATATAAACTAAAAAAATATTTTTTAATATTTAAAAAATAAAATATTCATGTACAATAATTATCTAATCAAGAAATATATTATTATTAATTTATAGTAATAAATTTAAAAGAAAAATTTATTTTGACATTATTTGAGCATAAACTTTAAATATAATATTATTATAATATATGTATATTTAAAAAAAAGAGAAATAAATTTTCAATTTAGAATTTATTTCACAAAATTATATGTAATTCAATTGAATTATCTGTTTTAAGTTACGACATGCCAAACATGAAAATTCATTTATTAATAAATTCTACATGAAATTCATTTATAAATGAATTTTATAATCTAAATTCATTGATTTCAAATATACTGATAATTTACTACCATCAAATAATTTATTATATTGTCCTATTTATTTTAATATATATTATCCCTATTTATTTTAGTTTGAATTGTAATTTATTATATTGCTCCTATTGTAATAAATTTTTTTAGTAATGTAATTTTATATTCTTTTATAAGATATTTTTTATCAAACATATTAGTTATTTATCAGCTACTTATAACTACTTAAAACAAATATATAACTAATTAAAATTTTAAATGCTTATAAATTCTTATTAGTTTATAATCACTTATAAATTTTATAAGTTAATCCAAACACTCTCTTAATATTATTGTAAAATTTAGATTTTTGTTATAAATTTCTATTGCCTCTCAAGACTCTTCCCAAAAAAAAAAAAAAATTGTGACGTCAATCCTTCATTTTGTAATAAAAAAAATTCAATTATTAAAATATAATATGCTTATGCATATTAATAGTTTGATTGCATGATAAATAGTCATATTATCACATTTATAAATGCTATAGGTTTCTAATTAGAATTTATATCAACTCTTCTCCTGCTCTTTTGCTCCTCCATCTCTCCTCTCCCTTACTAAACCTTCTCTCTCTCTCTCTTTCCTTCTCTTTGCCTTTTTGCTCTCATCATCTCTCTCTTTTCCCTTTATAGCTTTCCACTTCCCCTGCTTTCCTCACAATATGAAGAACTATGTCTCTATCTCTCCTTCTCTTTGCCTTTTTGCTCCCATCATCTCCCTCTTTTCCCTTCATGCTTTCCACTTTCTCTGCTTTCCTTACAATATGAACAACTCTGTCTTTATCTCTCCTTCTCTTTGCTTTTTTGCTCTCGCAATTGCTCTCTTTTTCTCATCCTCCTTTTCTGTCAAGATGAAGCATAAGAAAAACAATTCACAAGAAGGAGAAGAAGTATCCTAAATACCTTGCAGCAAAAAAGAATAATTCTTGTTTATTAATTTTATTAATTGATGCAACAAAGGTGTAATAAGATGAATTCGAGGGCACGTGACCGGTACTAGGGAATAAAAAAATATATAACTTTTAGAACATGTAGTCAACCTGACATCTCATTACCCGAGGAAACTGGATTGTGACAACAATTGTCATATCAAACTGGACCTACGAGCCTTTTAATTATGCACGATTAATACAACATCACCTCATCATCATCAGAGATAAAAGTAACACTTCTATCAAGAAAAGGAAGATATATTTACTCGATGAAATATTTCTCCCATGCTCACCTGCAACCAAGAGGAAAAATTGTGAACAAGAATGAGCGTTCGACTTAATGAGCTAAATAGTAATCAATATAATACAACAATCACATGTATAAAGTGCTCATGCAAATGTCAACCAAGAAAACAAATCACATAATCATATAAGGACACGAGTCAGTCAATAGGGATATACTAAACTTAAACTAGGGAGCCGATCTCCCTATATGGCTCTCTTCGTCTAATTTGGTATCTTAGAATCCAATATATAGGGTCCATTGTCATAGTCTTAGTCAAGCAGCGCTACTTGACTAACAATAGCATTGAGCATTATAAAACCCCTGTTGTCAAGCTAGTCATAATCCCATCATCATATAATATCATCATATCATAACCCATATCCCAGATCACGTGTGGTCCCACATCATCCTAACCCTATTCTACAAATATAGATAATATGCAACAAGCACAACTATCTTAAACACCATATTATGCTTCTATAGTCAAATACTGTTAATGATAATTATACATATATACTGCATAAAAAATTAATGCATTTATGCAAATGTAGCTATTAACATAAATTAGGAGAGTGATGTATTATATTAAAAACTCATAGGTAAATGAAAACTTAATGACCATCCTCGGAGTACCTAATTGAAAATGGAAAAAAAATACTTGGAAATTTATTTTTAAGCAACAAGCAACAACTATTAGAATAAAAACAAATGACTCTAGAGAGTTTGTTGAAATTTCAGCAGAGTCTCTCATATAACTAAGATATTTTTTCCTCTGAAACAAAATAAATAATATCACACTTCCAAAATAGCCAGAACAGTCAACATTAATTTAATTGCCCTATCTAGGCCTCCATCACAATTCTCAACATCAATCAACTAAAATTTTCACCAATTCTTTAATAACAATATTAATAACAACATCAATAATATTATTAAATTAAATATTAATACCATGAAATCAAATTTTATTATAAAATAATTGCTCAACTATTAAAAGGTATCCTAAATTAATTTAAATAACTTTAAGAAAGAAATTATATAGATATCTTTTAATTAAATTAAATAATCTTTTAATTAAATTAAATAACACATTTAATTATCTTTTTTATAATAAAAGTAATTATATAATAAACTTAAAATTTCTAATGACAATAATAATGATATATTGATTTTTAATTACTTTACTAATTTGAAATATAACCTAAAATAAAAAAATAAAAATGATTACACAGCTAAATTCAAATTTAAATAATCCCGAAAATCTAATTCCAAACTAAAATTCAAGGATTTAGAGATTATTAACGCAAAATCCAACTAAACGGAGATCATTAAACATATAGGAACATCAAGATGAACTGCCAAAGTTCTGTCACCATAGCTTCGTCGGAGCCATAGCCAAAATCCAAATGAAGCATGATTGATGACATTAGAAAGATAATGAACTCAGGGGCTCAATTATGCTAGAGGTGTCAACTAACTCGCCGAAAAATTATCGAAAAGTTTTTATCTTTGCTAGAACTTTTCTCTTGCTATAGTGATCCACTCATAGCCCAAGAGTTCTCAAATGAATTTTCTGAATAGAGAAATCTAATGCATCTTGAATCACCTGAATCGAAGTTCAGATGAGAAAGATATGACAATTTAAAGTTTTAGTGGTCGGAGATTATTGAAATTCATTACATCAACTTTGGGAAGTGTGTCTAGCAATGTCCACCATCTGATCTGAGTGATTCTAGTACTGTTAGATTTTTCTAGATATTAGCTTTCCAATGTCATTAGCAATGCATCAATTGGAGGTCCGATGACAAAGTTATGGCCAAAAAATCGTGGGTTGCTCTTTCTCTCTCTCTCTGTCTTTCTTTTTGCTTTTTCTAGCACCTTTCCCCATAGACACAAATATTAATAAAATATATTAAATTCTCTTCTTTTTCTTTTTTTAATATATTAATATATTATTTTATTTTAAACATTTAAAATTTTCACATTAACTTTCAATTCTTTCCACCTTTTTTTCAAAATCAAACTTCCCATCAAACTTCTTTATTATTATTATTATTATTAGTTTCATTTTTTCATTTTTAATTTTTTTATAATATTAATGAATAATAATACAAGTAATTATATAAATATTTTAGTATATTATATTTTATTATTTATATATGTTTTTAAATTATATTTTAAAATATTTCTAAAATCAGGTTTTTACAAAAAGGAGTAGACCGTGCCAAAGGCCAAGGACCCATTAGGTCTACTTGATGGACCTATTATGGGGGTTCATCTTTAGCGGTCTAAGGATGCAATGCTCATGATGATTCAATGCCTTTGGAGTGACTTGGCCACCATGAAAGAGTTTATGGAAACTCCAACCTTAAGCTTGGGCTTCTACAAGCCAAACATGATTTGATCCATCTTTGTGCAATCCAGGAGAGTTAGTGGTCGCACCATAGATGTAGCAGTCATCATGATAGTTTAGCAGTCACTTATGCCATTACGAACTCCACTATGTGGTTTAGTTCGAGAAGATCATTTGGAATTGTTTGTTTTGGTCTTATATATTTGAGTTATATTTATATTTTATTACATTTGCATATGTGCTGGAACTTTAGTTTGGACTTGGTTATGACCTCTTGTAATTTGGTCATATATTGTCTAAAGCCCAAAGGTAGTTTAGGGTCAGCTTAAGTGTGATTGTATAACTTGCATAAGCATAGGAATGATCATGTAATAGTTACCAAACACCCTAGGCTAGGGCATCCAACACTTAGGTGCTTTTTAAGCTTCCTTATGAACTTTGTAATGGATGGTTGATGAATTTGAGTAAACTTTTAAAACTTTTTATTCTTGAGAGAGTTTGTCTCTTGCTTTTATTCTTGTAGAATCAAACCCTTCACAAAGACTTAATAATTTGAGTAAGGTATATACCAAGATTCTCTTCCATTTTTTTGGAATTAGCTTGAAATAAACTTGGATAAGGACTTGATTTAGCTTTCCAATGGGTTAGTCCAAGGACAAAGGTATTGAAATTATTTTCCCTGTTGTCTTTGTTGTTGTTCTTTTTTTTTTTCTTGTTATTGTTCTTGTGTCCATTGTTGTTCTTGATAAAAGAAAAAATCCTAAAAAAAATTGTTACCTTATGTCTTTTAATTTTTTTGATCTTATTGTGTGTTTGTCTAATTCTAAATCAAATTCCAGCAATTTTTTTCTTTGTTGTGTTCATCTTTGTCTCCTACAAATATATCAAAATATATATATATATATATATATATATATATAAAGAAAGTGTCTTAGTTGTTTTGTTGCCACTTTCCTTGATATCCCTAGAATCTTGCAATTAGTCATCAAATTTTTTATTTTGGCGTGTCCAATTGTGTTTGTTTGTGTCCTATTAAGTTTTTAGATCCACAAATATGTAAAAGGGTGTTTGCACAATAAAAAAATCTCTAAAAATTACACTCCCAAAATCACATCTCATTCTAAATCTCCTTCTTTAATAAATTACATCCAAAGTTTCCATAATTAAAAGCATTACTCATCTTAAATACATATACATATATAATAACCCTAAAACTTAATTAACATACATATACTGTGATTAAAATGTACAAATCAAAGTATATAATAACCAAAAATTATATATGTATGTAGCACCGACAGGGTTGGTCTCGTGGTAAAACTCTATCTATAAATGTCAACCTCAGGTCCTAGACCTACTCAGATCCTCCTGGATCTCCCTACTCTGCAGTCTTATCACCTATGTGATACATTCAACTGCACTAAGCTCACAAACTTACTAATACATACTTTGATAATATATCATAATGATATTGTTCAAAAACCATAATATGCTTTTTTTGTCGCACAATGCCTTATACCACCAATGTAATACATTAATCATTTTTTCCAATCTTTAATTCATAAAACTCACCAACATATCACAATATTGATTTGGCCTATCACGACAATTGAGAATCTAAGTATTATATCATTTTTAAACCATCAACAAACAATGTTAAACCGTATTAGGGTATTGAAACAACCAATTAAAAAGTACCATTAAATACTAGACTATCACCTACCGTCATCCAAGCGGGTAAGAAAAATTCATGCAATGGTGACTCTAGTGGCTCAAGAAGGAACCGATCTTGGAGAAGTCCTCAAACCCTTCTACAAGAGAGCTTCTGAAGCTGAGGTTTCATTGAATTTCCAAATACATATTTTGATTGTCCTTTTTCTTCATCATTTCTAATTTTTCTAATCTTCTTTATTTTTTTTTCTTTCTTTCTTCCTTTAATTTCATTTCGTGAAAGTTAAAAGTTTTTCGGTTTAGTATAGGTAGTATGAATAAAGAACTTGGGTTTTGTTTAATTGAATCAACTAAATTCATTTATTAGTTATTTGGTTGCCAAGAAAAAATTGAACCTCATCTCTGAATCATATATTGTTTTTGTGTGTTGTTATGGTTTCTATATGGAAAAATACTTCTCAGAAAACTCTCATGTACTGGTAATCTTTTGTTTCTTTTGATTGTAAAGAATGGAGAATTTAAGAGCCAAGGTATGATTTTTTTTAATTGAATTTAGAGCTATCCAATATCACAGATATTCTTAGTCCTCTTTCACATCCAAATCTTTTTTATGCTTTTATTTTATCCTATGATTTTTGCAATTTTGATTTTCTTTATGCTTTACAATGTGTGACTGCATTCTGGTAATTGCACAGATTTTTATGGTGTTGCTTTCGGCCGGTATAAATTGTCCATTTGCAATTCATTTTGTCTTGTGTCAATGTTCCGTGCTTTCCAGTATTCTAGTTGTTTGTTCCCTCTCAGGTTCATAAAGTCCTTAGTAGTTGAACTATTTTGTTTTGTCTCCCTCATATTTCAATGTTCATGATCAAACCACCAACTTCTGTTAACTGTGTGGCATCTTTTGTGGTATAATTTAGCAGTTATGGCATGAAACTAAAGCTCAATAAACTCTGCTCATGAGGTATTTTTAAAGCAGGTACTTGCTAGACCAGATGTTATTCTATTTTCAATTATCATATCCCCTTTGGCCTTGTCTTTTGAAGTTCTCATCAATAGCAGCCTCCAACTTGTTTCGCTTCTTATTAATCCCTTTTTTTGGTTTATCAGAATATATCAAGCCTTTAACCCAGAGTTGTTGACTTGAAAACTTCACTTATTAAGACTTGTACACTAGAGTCATCCCCTATATTCTCAATCTCTTTACATTTATTTCCCATACTCTTTGTTTCTTGGAGTCAGGTTATATTGACTCTTCAGCTCCTCATTTTATCTTCTGACAGTCTGACTTAATCTTCTTATACTTATTTCCAATCCTCTTTGTTCTTGAAGTCAGGTTATATAGACTTTTCACCTCATTATTTAAAATTCTAACTCCAACCCTTTGCCAACCATCCATATTGTTTCTTGGAATCAAGTCACATTAACCCATCATCTTATCATCTTACTGTTTTTGGCTATTTGTAAGATGAATTTAGCTTGTAGATTTTTGTTTGACCATATTCCTCCTATTGTCTTCTTTTCATTTGGGATTATCTATATGAAAAGCATCCTGATGCTTTGCCATTAAGTTCTATTTTTCCCATAGAAAATATAATTTTGCTGACAAGTATTTTCTATGCAATATTTTGTTTCTTGAAATGTTCATGGATGTTAAGTATTAGCATCAAAGTAATGATTACCAATGAGAAATTTTGTCCATCCTTTTTCTCTTTTAAATTTAATTTGCATTTTATGCGCAATAACTATGTGCCTATATTACAGGATCGATTGTCAAGACTTGAAGTTGCCATTGCAAGCACTAAAGGTGAGTATCAGTCCACAGGCACTATGCTAAATCTTTACTATTTTATCCGAAAACTCATGGTTCTTAATTTGCTAACAAAGTTTTGAAAACTCGCTCAGATGCTGAGAATGAGGAACATTTAATAACAATAAGTGAACTTCAATCAAAGCTAGAAGGTGCAAATACAGAGCTAGCCTCAGAACAAGAAAAGGTAGACAAGTTTATATTTTGGTGCTCATTCATTTGACTTGTGCTTCATTACGTTCCATGATCATTTCCAGGTTAAGAAGCTTGCTGCTGAAAATGCAAAGCTCCAATATCGTGTTTTACATCTTGTCCAGGCAATTCATGAGTGCGACACCAAGCTGGAGAACTTGACAGGTAATATCTCTCTACAACTGCTTCATCAGACAGCAGTTTAGCTACATCTGTGGGCACAAAAAAATATATCTATTGGAAGCAAGTGTAGTTAAAGTCTATTCTCTTATATTTCAAAATTATCACAGAATATTTGTAGCGGCCTATGGAAAAGTTAGATCATAATTGTTGTGTAAACTATACATATAATTGTTGTGTAACTTATGAAAAGTTAGATTATAAGTTTACTATAGCCTATTCTCTTAAGATGGGATCATTTTATTAGTGAAAATGTTAGGTTTAAAAAAAAAATCCTATGCTCATTTGAATATGAACATCAACTACCAAAGAAGTTTTGTTTTTTTGCTCTTTAGCTAGTAATATTTATAATTAGTTGGAACTGCAATCAATTAGTGGTTTTAATAGAACTTGAGGAATTAAAGAGTATTAACTTTCTAAGTCAATTGATCTTCGAGTCATGGATGTGATGCAATGGCCCTTTCCAGTTTCCACAGTCTTTATTATAATGCTAAGCATGCTCTGGCAAATCAACTAAGCACCAAAATTGTTTTTCATGTAAATATCATATTTGGAGCTTGAGCGCATTGAGTTGGTATTCATTTTTTGGTTCACATCTGTAACATATGGTAATTTCCAATCTCAATACAATGTTTTTTGTTGAGCTTCCTCAGGTGGTTCAGAAGCAAGTGCTCAAACTATCACAAAAATGGGGGATCTACGACTGTGAATGGTACCTAGTCAATTGACGTCAGGATGCAAATGATGACTTGTAACACCTACGAAAAATGCTCTATTTTTGCAGATACCAGGGAATTTATTCTTGTGATTTTATAGAACTTGGATTTGTTAATTAAAAATCTCATTATAGAAGAAATAGAGAAGCTTTTCAGTATAAATCTAGGGAGCTTTTGATGTTTACTTCGAGATCAAGTATTCATCTATGGAGTTTTTGATGTCCCATTGTGACGAACTTCCCAGTTGATTTTATATCATTGATAACTTTTCAAACAGTGGAATGTTAAAAGAGTTTTGCTATTTTATTGTCAAAATTTTGTCAATGAAATATTTTTATTAAAAATCAAATTAGAATTAGTAATTTTTTGTATTATACATATAAATTATATATTAAGAAAAGCATATTGCACACTTTTTTTTTTATTATTTTATGACTTTAAATTTACTTTATGATTGAATGTGTTTTATTATATATTCATGTTCTATTCACTTTAAAAAACTAATAATGAATGAATATAGTAACAAATTTGATGTTGCAATAAATTTATTTTATTCATGTTATATTTAATTTATTTAATTATATAGTAGAGGAGATATATAACTTGACAATATTTTTTTTAATTAAGAATAGAATAATCTTATTTTAATAATAAAATTATTTAAAAAATTTTGAAATATTGAAAGAAAATTAATTATCATAATCATGAAAATATATTTAATCTAATCTATCTTATAAAATACTAGGTTTTGGTGCAAAATTTATTGATTGCCTTGGCCCCATCGTAAGTTCTTCGTAAGTGCACTTCCAAATCGCATTACATAACAATGCCCTAAAACTAAACTAAACTAAATGAAAAACTATAAAAATCTCACCACCATGTGAAATTATTTTCTCTCTTCTTACATTTTCTCTTTTGCCAAACAACATTTTTAGCTCACGAATTCAAAAATTAAATATAAAAATACATTATCTCTCTAGTTTCTAATTTAACTGTAATTTGTTTATTCCTAAATCCTCGCAAAGAAAAGCTAAAATATCAATTCTATGTAAATTAGATAGTGTGTTGACATATGTTCATAGAATTGCTGATATATGTTCATAGAACAATTATGTATCTAAAACTACAGTTACTTCTTGATATGTAATGAGAACATTACAATTCACAAGTAATGTTACGGTCGTCCTCTGATTAATGCGATAGACTCTTTTCTCTGTAACCTTATTTGGCTTTTGAAAATAATAGTAATACCTTTTTTTTTTTTTTTTTTTTTTGAGGCACTTGGTTCTTGAGTCTTAATTACATTTCATAGATTTTTCTTTTTCCTTTTTTTTTGAAATTGTTCCATAGTTGTATTCTTTTCTTCTGTTTAATTCATTTTGCCACATTCGTCATTTTTCAATATATATCATCTGTGTGTTGCTCAGTACCAGTTGTTTAGTTATTCGCAAAATTTTTATTTATTAACAATTTAAACTTTAATTATAATATTTTGGCTAATTAAAGAAAATACTTCTCTTTTTCAATTTCTAAAGGTTTAATTGTAAATTTTTTCTATTTTTTTAATATTAGTTCTAATTGGATTCTAAATTTTTAAACAAATGAAAGAAAATTACTTTATTCTATAAAAGTAATTAATTATTCAAATTAACGTTAAAAATTTATATTAGGAAAAAATTCTATCATGAACTGGATTCATATCTCTATTTATAGACCCAGTTAATCACAAATTCTCATTAAAATTATAATATTATATTTTATATATTATATTTTTCTTTGTTAATGTAGATACGAGAGTATCAACCCTACAAACTAGCTATTAAGTTTGAAAAATTTATTTCTATATTAAATATATCACATTCTTATATTTTTTTATATGTGGAATTTACTCATATTTTATCATTAATAGGGTAGTTTAACATTCCTCATCAAGTGTCAACTACTCAATTAACAGATGATGAATATATAGTAGTCACTATTCGAGCTATCTAAAAACATAGTCTTACATTTCAATGGTCATTATTCGGACTATCCATGTAAGAATAAAGATAGGAAAAATATATTTTTTTAGCCTCTGAGCTTTACATGCTCTGTGCATTAAGTCATTGAACTTTTATTTAGTGATATTGAACTCTTCAATTATATATATTGGTGATATTGAAATGCATATTTTCAATTACCGTCAAAATTATGTGGCTGCTAAAGCAAAACAATGTAGTATGATGAAAAATTAAGGAATAACACATTTTTTTACCCTTAAACTTTATATGTTTTGCGGATTAATCTTCTAAACTTTTTATTTAGTGACATTGAACCTTTTGATTGACAAGACATGAAAATTATAGGTTTAACTGCTTTCATAAAGAAACTCAATGCTACCAACTCGTATAGTGATATTTGATAAACATATTGAACTAATAACGACATTTGTAAAAAGATATTTTTACTATTACTGAAGAAAACCATTTTAAAAAATTAGTTACTAGATAGACTTCTCTAAGCTTTCATGATATGTGATATGTCCAAGGTTATGGGGAGATTATGGATCAAGTTCCACAAAGTGGCACACATAATCAAAGGAGACTGATAGGTCTATGTTTGAACTAAACAAAGAAAATGGATATGTCTCTGCTGACAGCTTAAACTTTTGATAAAAATAGTTAGTATTCTTTTCGGTTAAACGTACTAATATAAAATAAGTACCGAGATGTGTGACCTCCTAAAAATGACTTAGCCTAATCGCATCAATATGTCATTTGTCACTTGCCTTAATATTTCTCCAATTATGCTTCAATGTCATAAGGAAAGACTAGCTTTACATTTATCAACTCATATTATCTAATATAATGTATAACATTAATTAATACATTTCTTTGAAATAAAATTAATATAAGATAATTATATCATTACATCAATACAACAGCCAAAAATTCTCAGCAGAAAAGTCATCTCTCTTAACAATTATTGCCAGGTTTTGTATTTGATATATAGACATGATCAGTGGCGGAACCAGGAACTTGTTGAGGGGGGGGGGGGGGGGGGGGGGCAAAATTACCAAGAGTCTGTCTCTCTCGCCTGCTCGCCGTCGCCGGTCGTCTCTGCAACTCGTCTCACCTCTGCTCTCTCTGTCTGTGCCTCTCTCCGTCGCGCTCAAGCCAGCAGCAGCCTGCTGCTGGCTTTAATTTTTTTTTTTACTCTACTAAGTGAAACGGCGCCATTTCACTTAATAAAGGAAAAAAAATTTTAAAGAGGTTGTCTTCAACCTCTCTGCTGAAGACTGCGTGGGACTGGGACTGGGAGGGGGGGGGAGGAGCAAGGCAGCAGCAGGGGCAACGACGGAGGGGGGGGGGGAGCTTTCCCTATATATGTGTGCATTGCCGCCGGCGAGGGGGGGTCGTCCGCCCCAACACGACCCCGCCCAGCTCCGCCCCTGGACATGATACTATATATTTAACTTTATTTTCATCATTTAATTGATGCAATTCAATTTTTTTTTATTGTTTAACTATCATCAAATAAGTATATAAACTATGACTGAACATAAAAACACACATATAGCATGGCCATAGTCTGAAAAATTGTTGAAGAAATGAGTAAGACAGTTGGTTGAATATTTATTTTAACTCAAACTTTGTCCTCCAATTAATGTTCAACCTAACTTATTATTGAACCCTTGAAGTAAGAAAATTCAAAATTTAAAACCATCCAAACAAGATAACAATGTTCATTAAATCTTTTTTTTTTTCATTAAATCTTGTTAAGGCCTTGAATTAATGATACTAAATTTTCATTACATATAAAATATAAAAAATTATATAGAATATTATATAAAAGAAAATAGCAAGATCATGTCAGTATGATTATTTTTGTCTTCGTTTACCTTGTTTTTTAGATAGTATATAATATTTTTATTTATTTTCATATTTTAGTTTTTAAATTATTATAATTTTAGTGATATTTTTTTTGGATAATTCAGAAGAAAAATATTTATAGTTTATAATAATCCAAAATATGAAATTCTATCATCAGAAAATTAAATAAAAGATTTTTAAACTTGTTATCATATTTTGTATTATTCGATACCCATTGAAATAATATTAATTAAGCCGGATTTAACTTAAAGAAATTAAAATAAATTATATATATATATATATAATATAATATAAAGTTACATGTGAGTTAAGAAACTCTAAGGACACATTTTAAAAGCAACTTAATGTTAAAATTCCTATTAGTTTTCTTAGAATATAAAAGGTTATGAGTTAAGAAATTCAAAATACACATTTTAACATATCTATTAATTCTTTTAAAATATAAACTATTAACGTGCGGCAACGGATAAGATATCTTCGAAAATTACTTTATTCGAATCTGAATTCGTTTAAATTTAAATTATCTGAACTCGAACCCGACTCAATTATCCATATTCGTCTCAAACACATTAACACTATCATACCCGTTTAGTATAAAAATTCAAAAATATTATAAAATTTAAAATATAAATTATAATTTTTTTAATTAAATAATTATAAATAAAAATTTAATACTAACACCATTTTATTAAAATAAATTCATACCACGTCATTTTATAAATTAAACAAAATATAATAAATAAATAATTAAAATTTAATAAAATATCATTAATGTATATAATCAGGTTTGAATAATGATTACCCAGAGATATATATCTGAATTTGATCTGAACTCATTACAGATAGTAAAAATATTATTTGCACCCATCTAAATTCATTTATAAATTATTCATATCGTATATAAACATATCGGTTATCCAATAATACTCGACCCATTGTTATACCTACCATATTATGCAAGAAACTTAATGTTGAAAAATAAATGTTATCACTCTATTTTCCTTAAACCAGATTAGTAGGAAAACAAAAATAAATGCGAAATAGTAACACACAATTTGATAACGGAGTTAGACCAATTATGTCTACGTCTCTGGAGCTGCTGCAGACTTCTATTAAGGAGAAAAATACACCGTTTTTACAAACACTCACACCCAGTTATCTCCAAGAAATTTTAATAGAAATTCTCTTAAAGAAATTTCCTAATAGACGTGATCAAGAGCACAAAAATTACTTGACTTAATTTTTGCTAAACCTGCTCTGATCTTCCTCTCTATTAATTTTCTTTCTATTCTCTCTAATTTTCTACATTCATAACAATGGCCAAAGAGCCATTTTTTATAGAAAAATTATAACATGTGTACATAATGGTTGGTGAGATTTGTCAAAGATTAGGCATCTCTTTTACCTAAGTTAGGCATGTCTATTTTTTACCACCATCACTTAAGTTAGACACCTTCATTTTTTACCACCATCACTTAAGTTAGGCACCTTCATTTTTTACCACCATCACTTAAGTTAGGCACCTCCATTTTGGATTAAAAATACCTAAGTTAGGCACCTCTATTTTTTACTCAAAAATTACAACTTCATTTTATGGTTAGTAACATTTTATTAACAATCTCCCACTTGAAGACTGATTTTAATCTGTCTTCACACCTCGATCTATGCAACAACTCTTATACGATCTACTTCTACTGCAGGCCAACTAAAGCTGAACACAACTTTAGTTTGTCAGTCTACACCGTCTTCGTTAACATGTCTGCTGGATTTTGAGTTTCACTGATCTTCTCAAATTTCAAAATCCCATCTTCCAGAAGTGACCGGATAAAGTGATATCGCAACTTTATGTGCTTCGTTCTGGCATGAAAAGATGGATTTTTCTTTAGATGTATGGCACTTTGACTGTCGCAATGCAAAACATTATTTTCTTGTTTCTTGCCTAGTTCTTCCAAGAAACTTTGGAGCCAGATCATCTCCTTGCTGGCTTCCGTGACAGCGACATATTCTGCTTCAGTTATAGAGAGAACAACTATCTTCTGTAGTTGAGAGACCCAGATCACTGTCGTACCTCCTAGAGTATAGACATACCATATAGTACTCTTTCTGATGTCAACATTTTCGGCTAAGTCAGCATCCACATAGCCTGCTAGTGTCGTATCTCCACCTTGAAAATAAAGTGCCTTATCTGTGATACCCCGAAGATATCTGAGGATCCACTTGACTGCTTTCCAGTGTACCTTACCTGGATTATTCATGTACCTGCTAACAGCTCCCACTGCTTGAGGAATATCTGGCCTGATACAAACCATAGCATATATTAAACTCCCAATTGTTAAGGCATACAACACCTTTGCCATGTGTGCACATTCCTCCTCCGTCTTCAATGACTATTCTTTGGAGAGTCTGAAATGAACACCTAAAGGTGTGCTCACTGGTTTAGCATCTTGCATGTTAAATCTGGCTAGTACTTTGGTGATGTACTCAGCCTGTGATAACATCAAAGTTCCCGACTTCGTATCTCTCTTGATCCTCATTCCAAGAATCTGCTTTGCAGCACCCAGATCTTTCATTGCAAACTGTTTTGATAATTTCTACTTTAAATTTTTAATCTCTTACATGTCTGAACCTGCAACGAGCATGTCATCAATGTATAACAATAAAATAATAAAGCTACTGTCAAACTTCTTAATGTAGCAACAATGATCTGCTTGGCATCTTGTGAAACCGCTGCTGCCCATAAAGCTATCAAACTTCCTATACCACTGTCTAGGAGCTTATTTCAAACCATACAAACTCTTCTTCAAACTGCACACCAGGTTTTTCTTGCCTGCCTTAATGAAGTCTTATGGCTGCTTCATGTAGATCTTTTCCTCCAAATCTCCATGAAGGAATGTTGTCTTTACATCTAACTGTTCAAGATGTAAATTCTCTGCAGCTACTATTTTCAACACCAGTCTGATTGTCGTAAGCTTCACGACTGGAAAAAAATTTCTATATAGTCAACACCTTCCTTTTGCTGAAAACCTTTTATAATCAATCTTGCTTTGTAGCGTCTACTACCATCATGCTCTTCTTTGATCCTATAAATCCACTTGTTGTGGAGTGCTTTCTTGCCTTGTGGTAATTCAGTTAATTCTCATGTCTAATTTGACATGAGTGAATCCCTCTCATTTTTCATGGCAAACTCCCACTTGACTGAATCCTCCACTTGCATTGCTTCATCGTAGCACTCTGGTTCACTATTGTCTGTCAGTAACAAGTAATGCAAAGAAGGCGAGTAACGTTGGATTTGTCTAGAAATTCTGGAGGAGCGTCTCAATTCCAGCATGCTTGGCTCCTCTGCTTCAAGACTATTCTGAACATTATTTTCAGAAATCTCCTCGAACTCAGCAAATTTCTTATTTTCAGCATCTATCTTGGAGCTACTTGATTCTGCTGTTAGTCTATCCTTGTACATCACATTCTTATTGAATATGACATCTCGGCTTCTTACGATCTTCCTATTTTTATAATCCCAAAATCGGTAACCAAACTCATCACCACCATATCCAACGAAGACACATTTTTTAGACTTCGCATCAAACTTACTTCTTCCAATAGAATCTATATGTATGTAAGAGATATAACCAAACACTCTTAAGTGTGAAAGGTTTACCTCTTTTTTGCTCCATGCTTCCTCTGGTATTTCACCATCTAGAGGTACTACAGGCCCATAGTTGATCAGGTAGGCCGCAGTGTTCACAGATTCAGCCCATAAATTTTTGGGTAAGTCGGTGTGTATTCTCATGCTTCTGGCACGTTTATTCAGAGTTCTGTTCATGCGTTCAGCTATGCCGTTTTTCTGTGGTGTCATAGGAACTATTTTTTTCATCTTGATTCCGCTGCTTGCGCAAAACTCTCTTAACCTTCTATCTCTGTATTTCTTTCCAATGTCAGACCTCAATCGCTTGACTTTCAAGCCAGTTTCATTTTCCACCATGGTCTTCCATTTTCTAAATGTATTAAAGACTTCTGATTTTTTCTTCAAAAAATACACCCATACCTTTCTCGTTGAATTATCAATGAAGGTGACGTAATACAATGAGCCTGCAAGAGATGGTACTGGAGATGGTCCCCATAAATCGGTATGTACCAACTCAAGCTTTTCTTCCTGAAAACTGGCCTTCTTTTGTTTCCCAAAGATGCAGTCTTCACATAGACCGACATCTACACTTTTAAGTTCTGACAACTTTCCCTTTGATAGAAGTGCCTTCATCCCTTTCTCGCTCATATGGCCAAGCCTCTGGTGCCATATATTTGAATCAGCATCCGCTACTGCGATGATGTTTTCTATGTTTGAGATTACATAGAGAGTACCAATCTTCTTACCACGAGCAATGACAAGTGCTCATTTGGTAATTTTCCATTCACAATCTGTGAAGGTCGTACAATAACCTTCTTCATCAAGTTGTCCCACAAAGATTAAATTCCTTTTGAGACCAGGAATATGTCTCACTCCTTGCAGCTTCCAGGCAGTCCTATTTGGCAACTTTAATTTGACATCTCCTTTTCCCATGATCTTCAAGGTTTCATCATCGACTAGATGAACCTTCCCAAAATCACCACTGACATAGTTCTCTATGATTTCTCGGCATGGAGTGGAGTGAAAAGATGCTCCTAAATCCAATATTCATGATTCAATCAGACTGTTAATGCTTAGAATCATAGCATCGCCTGCATCCGTGGTCACATTTTATAGATTTCTGTGCACCGGTATCTTTCTTCGGAGCTCGGTAATCCTTCTTAAAGTGACCCTTCTTGCCACAATTTTAATACTTGAAGTCTTTCTTCCCCGATCTAGATTTGCCTCTTCTAGATCTTGATCTACCAGAGTCTGAATTTATGTCTGAAGTTCTCCCTCTAAACTCTGTGTGTAGAGCTGAAGAGGTTGATGCTTCTCCTGATTCTCTTCGTCGAATTTCTTCACTCAATACTAGATCTCGTACATCATCAAATTTTAATTGGTATTTTTTGACAAACTGCTGACCGCTGTAACGGTAGCACTCCAACTGTCTGGTAGAGATGATAAGAGAATTAAAGCCCGAACTTCATCATCGAATTCAATTTTCACTGAACTCAACTGGGTTGTGACTGTGTTGAGTTCATTCAGATGTTGAGCCACCGATGCCCCTTCTGCCATTCGTAAATTAAATAACCGCCTCATCAAGTGAACTTTATTTGCGGCCGATGGCTTTTCATACATGCTGGAGAGAGCCGCCATAAGACCCGTGGTCTTTTCCTTGGCTATGTTGAAAGCAACATTACGGGATAATGTTAATCTAATAACTCCAATGGCTTGTCTGTCGAGAAGGTTTCAATCTTCTTCTTTCATGCCTTCTAGTTTCGTTTGTGAAAGAGGTTGATACAGCTTTTTCTGATATAGATAATTTTCAATCTGCATCTTCTAAAAGCCAAAGTCCGCACCATCAAACTTTTCAATTCTCACTTTTCCTTCATCTGCGGCCATCGCTTCCACTCGAATATGGATTTTCCAAAAAAATTTTAAAATTGAATAGTACCCCCGTATAGATGAATAGTACTTTAGCCGGATTCTGAACCTTGACTTTGATACCAATTGTTGGAAAATAAATATTATCACTCTATTTTCCTTAAATCATATTAGTAGGAAAATGAAAATAAATGCAGAATAGTAACACAATTTAATAACGGAGTTCGGCCAATTATGCATACGTTTCCGGAGCTGTTGCGGACTTCTATTAAGGAGAAAAATATACCGTATTTACAAACACTTATACCTCACACCCAATTATCTCCAAGAAATTTTAACAGAAATTATCTTAAAGAAATTCCCTAATAAACGTGATCAAGAGCACAAAAATTACTTGATTTAATTTTTACTAGACCTGCTCTGATCTTCCTTTCTATTAATTTTCTTTCTATTCTCTCTAATTTTTCACATTCATAACAATGGCCAAAGGGCCATTTATATAGGAAAATTATAATATATGTACATAATGGTTGGTGAGATTTGTCAAAGGTTAGACATCTCCATTTTTTATCACCATCACTTAAGTTAGGCACCTTCATTTTTTACCACCATCACTTAAGTTAGGCACCTCCATTTTTTACCACCATCACTTAAGTTAGGCACCTCCATTTTGGACCAAAAATACCTAAGTTAGGCACCTCTATTTTTAACTGAAAAATTACAACTCCATTTTATGGTTAGTAACATTTTATTAACACTTAAAATACACATTTTAAGAGCCATTTAATTTTAATATATTCATTTGCGCTTTTATTTTTAATAAGTAATTGTTTTTCCCTAAATATTTAATATAAAATTGAGAATTATTAAAATAATCTCTTCAAAATTAAGCTATCCACATGTAAAATAAAATTATCTCCTAAATTCTTGGCCTTACTATATAGTATTTAGGCATCATAATAATCAAAACATGAAATATACACTTGGGAAACACAGCACATTATAATTAAATTATTACTATTATAATAATTATAATAATAACATGATTTGATAAGATAATAAAATTTTAAAATATTAAATTTCAATTAAAAT
This sequence comes from Garcia nutans, assembly GCA_947685225.1. Taxonomy (NCBI): domain Eukaryota; kingdom Viridiplantae; phylum Streptophyta; class Magnoliopsida; order Malpighiales; family Euphorbiaceae; genus Garcia; species Garcia nutans. The sequence continues at coordinate 2,587,903 of CANTUV010000024.1, read as the reverse complement.
AGCAATACATTTCCATTCTTCACTAAATTGACAAATTCGTTTTCAACATGATAAAGTTCAGCTAAAAGATTGTGCAATTAAGAGAAATGGTTAACTTGGTAAGAGGAAAGAAATTAGGTTTTTTTTTTTTTTTAAATCGTTGCTCCTTATTATGATTATAATAGGCACAAATGTTTGATAATTTTTTATTTTCTAATGTCAACAAATTGAACAAAAAAATGTTAAAATATTGCAAATGTTTTTGATAGTTGTAGATAATGTGCAAATGGATTAATATCCACTCTCCTGTCTTTCTTTGTAATAATTTACAGAAGTAACAGAACACACAATTGAGAATATTATATCTTTAGCTCACAATGAGATGGAACGGAATGTTATTTTTTAAAATAAAGTGCTATTTATTTTTTTTACAAATAATTTAAATTTTTTTATCCTTTTACTCTTGAATAATAAACTTTATTTTTTTAATGATATTCATATATTTTTAAAATATAATTATTAATCAATCAATTATTTTTTTTCTTAAAAATAAATTAAAATAAGATTTCGTGTTCATAGACATTCATTTCCATGACCAAACAATATTTGTAAGTTTTAACATGGAACCTTAATCACATGTTTTTTGTCATTCATTTACAAAGCTCTTGCATCAAACTACAATGTGCATCTCCATCTATGTTCATATGCATCAAACTTCGCAAATTTGGAGACATACTTTGGGCCATTAGAGATATCACTGGATTTCTAATAAAAGTACCTACGAATCCATTAAAACAGAAAGAGAGAATGATGACAGCAGCCTGTACAGTTATATGAAAGTTTAGCAGTCAGCCATTCTATGAGCTAATTGTTGAAGGATTGCTCTCTTCGACAGCTTATAATATTTGGTTAGCTTGTGTTGCTTTGCTATGACCCGCAGCTCAGTTAAGTTCATCTTCTCCAGGATTAAAGCAGAATGCACTGTTGCTGCAGCCTCAGGAATGAAATCAAAAATTGAGCAACTTTCGGTTGACTTGTTAGTTTTGTTGCCCTGTGAATTAGACAAGTCCAGTTGAATTGTTAAGTCTTTAACCTCTGTAATGATTGAAACTGAATTTGAACTCTTCTTCCTTTTCTTCTGTGGCTGCGAAACCAGATTTGGGTTGTCTTCTGAAGAAGAATCATTCTCTTTACATTCAAGCTTGCCGGGCTTAACTACTACTTCTTTTGTTGTATTCCAATCCTGATTTAAACTGGCATTTAGTGCACCTGCCCCAGATTTTTTTCGCTTCTTGCCTTTGGAAATAAAAGATGAACTTGAATAGACTACCATCGTAGACAAACCAATTTCTTGGAGAACTGGTGGGTTTGACTTGATATTTCTCTTTGCTTGTTCTTCCCGCGAATTCGAGGACAAGTTCAAGTTGGATTGTTTTTCATCAGCAACAATTTCACTTACTTTAACTTCTGGCGTAGTTTCTCCTTCCTCTTTAATCTGTAATTTGATTCCATTTTTCTCTTTTTCATCTTTCATCTCTAAGAGTGAAGTCAAGGCACTATTTTCTGTCTCAGACAGAACAGATTGTGTCTTCACAACTTGCATAGGATTTTTCACCATCCCCTCTGTCTTTAGAACAGAATTTGATGAAATCACCTTCTCAGCTGCAGCAACCTTTAGTTCTTTCAAGGCCTGCTTACATGCTGCTTCGAAAGCGAAATCACTTAGTTTTTGCTCTTTCTCTATGTTTCTTTTCCTCTGATTGACGTCAGGTACACATCTCAATTCTTTTGCACTAACATTTTTTACAACAGTATCTGCAAGCTGTTCAAAGAAAAATGTGTTATGACAAAAGAACAAATTTCATAGGCAGGAATATATTAAATTTGAATGTGCAGTTTTAATTACTCAATAGTTCTGCTTATGCAAAGCACGTGAAATCATATATTTTTATGCATTTATGTAATATATATCAACATATTGATAGCACACAATATGGGAAGGAAAGACTACAAACCTTATTTTTTCTTGGATGAACTCCTTTGCCATCAGGATTCTTTGATGAACTAGAAGTTTTGCTTTCGTCTGTAGCCATACAACAGTATTCCTCGTTTCCAGATACTTTTAAATTAGACTTGCACAAAATTTTCATATTATGGGGGTCCCCAGTTGCGTGCCTACTAGCATTTAAGCCTAAATCTTTAACAATAGCATTTGCCAGCTGTTCATTGCCAGAGGAAAGAACCAAAAACAAAAAGTTAGGATAAGCTGCAAGAATTCTTCATGGAAATAACTCAGCATTAGGACCACCTGATCCAGTTGCATGCAGTATACAAATCTCCTGACCTACAGGTTCGACCCATGTTGCCTTCCCTAGAGTTCTGAGCCCTACAATACATGATCATATGGACTATGTACTGATGCACATTAAATACTGGCTTAATTTAAAGCAGATGTGAAAGCTACTGGTACCTTGACCTTTTTATCAGAATCCATTCTGTTCACCGTGGGCTTCAGCAATGAACTTAAGATTACATCAGCTGTAGAGATAGAACTATGTTCTTCAATCCCCTCACCTACAATTACTGAATCCGAGCCGCTCAATTTTTTCTTATTGGAGTTGTCAATTGCATATTTTGAAACTCCTGAAATGGAATTGCTGACACCAACATTTGTAGGCTGCTCAATGTCAAAAAAGACAGTCCATATGTAGATTAGTACTTGCACAACAGGAACTCACATTACAAGCTAAAAGGAAGAATATGTCTGAAAGAATTGCAGAAGTCAGTGTGTTTTGGCAGTTGAATACATCCATGACCTATGTCGGTAGGTTGTGCAATAAAAATAATGAAATGATGTGGACAGAATCCTGAGAAATAGAAGTTGCATAGAAATAATTTCTACAATGATTTTGAGAGCAAATTAAAGAGCTAGAAGGCAAACAACTTATTTAGTCATGTTCCTGCCTTTGAATTGCCAGCCATGAGTGCAAACTATAGTCGCATAGGGACTAAAATCCCATTGCAATTGTTATTTTGCTAACAGTCCCACTGCTACATTTGGAAAAATGAACATTACTTTTTTTTGAAACAAACATTATTTATATGCTTATTTATAATTACAGAGAAAGATAAAAAAAAAAGAATCAATTTTTCATCGTTATTTTCCTGTCCAAGTGCCATATATATAAATATGACTGAATGGTATCAGAGGAACTACCTGGGCTTTAATCTTCTCAATGCTACATCTCCCCTTATCTGCAGATTTTGATGATAGGATTTGGATGGTTCTGTGGCCATTGGCACTAAAACCATGCTCTCTACCTCCCCCCTTCCTTCTATTTTTTGGACTAAAGTAGCTTGATGGTATCTCCTCATCAGAGGAACCAGCTGCCAATTTCATAGAACGAGGACTCGAATCTTTCATATCAGCATTTGCAAGCTGTTCATTGTAAAAACAAGATGTCAGTGAGAACAAAAGATGTAAATTTGTCAATCACAAGCTGAAACAAAATGCAGCAATCACACAAAACCAAGGAAGAAATTCTTTTTTCTGCTCTTACATTTCAAGCATCTCTTGATAAATGGAAATGAAAAAAATATATTAATGACTTATCAATCATTTGATACAAAAAGGAACCAAGCGAACATTATGACTTACAAGCCCTAGTGCATCATTTGCTGTTAGGCTTACCAGATTTGGACAGTTTAATTTATTGAATGCATATCTCCTTCTGAAAACAAGACATTTTCCTGATGTAAGAACAACCGATTTTTTTTTTTTTTTGGGGGGGGGGGGGGGGGGGGGGGGGGGTGTGCGGTGGGGAGGGGGTTGGTAGGGGAGTGGGGTTGTGGAAGATGTTGAATCGTAGCTGCACAAGAAATATGGGCTATAATAAAACACATGCATGCTAGGAGAGATAAGAACATCTAAAATACAATTGAAAACAGCATAGAGCCTTGAATGAACTAAAAATTCAAAAATTCATCTTCACTTGCACAGCATGCACATTATAAGTTAAAGCATGTAGAGTTAGTATCAGGATCTTAAAAGTTTTTGGATTGTTAGTTTTCTTCTCTTGTTGCTTCAAAGATGGATTTAATGTTGCACCATGTCCTCTCATAGAATTTGGTTCCCTAATTTCCTCAAATTCTGCATTACGATTTCCCAATTTTTTGTTCTCATCCATAATGTTGATTGCTTGCCTTGGAACATTGAAGCTTGAGTGCAAGATACTAGCACCCTTAACTTCCTTAGCCTGTTCATTGCATGCAGAAGAACATATCTAAATATCAGACAACATGAGAGAAATGTAAGACAAATTAGATCCTAAATGAAGAATGAATGATAATGAACGTTGATAAGAGGTTCCTCCTATCAGAAAAATGAGAAACAAAACACCTCGAATTGTTCGCCTGAGGCATTGAAGACTTCATACTAATGAATTTACTATTAGAAGTGCCAGTATTGCATCAGCCAATCAAAGTAACACCAGTTTTCTTTCTCTTCAAAGTGACTGGAGGATGGCTGAAGATAATTTTGCATTGACAACGAATGGGCCTGCCTCCAAGCAATACCAAACCCCATGAAAACCACACAAGAAACTAGCACCAACAAAATCATCCAGACTCAGTCCAATCATGTTGGCAAGCTAAGACATTATATCTCATTGCCTGAATAGCAATTGGAAGTTGAATATCTAAGGGCAGGTAGCAGGAATGGCAATGGAATGTGAAATAAAAAAGAAGGCTAGCAAGGGCAGGTGTTCCCATTTTTCTTTAATTTTATAAATTTAAAAATAATCATATTCATTTATATTATCATCAAGTACTGTCAGCATATTTATTAAATTATGAATAATATTATTTACATATATCTAAAAAAGAAAGAATAATATTGAGCATTCAGCAACATATATCCAAAGATGAACAAACATTCTCATATTTAGATGTGCCAAAATAGACGGGTTAAAATCGAGGCAGACTAGCTTAGATCCATTCCTGCTTCGATTACCTTTGGTGTGGGTGGGAATTGGGAATATCCTATGGGATTTGCAGGGTAGAGTTGCCATCTCTAACAGAAAGAACAAGTATATGTGGCCATCCTGCAAATATGCACATACATATAACATGCATATGTTTGGACAGATACATGTTCATGCTTATGGCTTCACACATGTTATGTACATAAAAGGTTTCGTATATCGTACCAACTAATTTCAAGAAATTAAGAAAATTAAGAAAGTAACTGTAAGAAAGTTTCAAGTGTACAACCTGCTCATCGTTTTTGCAGAAGTATTTTCTGAGTAGAGGCTTTAATATTTCATGTAGTCTTTCAACTGGTTGCGTATGCATCAATAAGTGAACCTCAACATCATTCTTGTCCTTATCCCTCAAATTCTTTATTGAAATGTCAAGGCAGCTTATCTTTTCACTCAAAGCATTATAGCAAATATCAGGCCACTCCGCATCTTCTACCCAAGCCAATTCACTCTGCAAGGATATCAAATCTTCTTCAAGTTTATCAATTTCAGTATCTGCTTTTGTTATCAAAATCCTCAACACTTGTACGCAGCATTTCTCATTCAAAGTATCTTCTTCAATAGCATCTGTAAAAGTTTAATATAATGTAACGACAATAAACATATATGTGCAGTCAAATGGATGAAGAAGAGTCCAAAAGAGACACACGTATACCATACCAAACCCATAACCAAAGTAAAATTCACATTGCCGTTCTGGTGGCGTATATAAATTGCTTTCTTCTGCAACTGAAAGTAAATTATAATCAAATCAATATGGAAACATAATTTATACCAAAAAAACACACTTTGATAAGAAATTTATATGAACCTGGCTCGCATGGCGGACCCCAGAGATCCCAATCCATGGCTTTTAAATATGTTTATCCTGAAATGAAATTGCTAAATTACATAAAACACCCACTATTCATCGATGCTTGCAATATCCAATAAGAGGTTTCAAGTTCAAATCCCAAATTTTGGTTTATGAACTGCTGAAAAGCACTAAATTTCTTGAAATTGCCTCTACACCAAGTACTGACCAATTAGATTATCCCAATTAACATGCAGTAATCAAAAGCTAAGCACATAATTAGCACAATAAGCAATGCAAATTAATAGTGGAGCCCCAAAAAAAACATTTAAAAGCTTTTTGAAAAGGGTAAATCAGTAAAAAAAAGTACTAAACAATAACAAAATTGAAAAAACTCGAGAAAGTTCCGAAAGGAAAAAAAAAGCTCAAAACTAATCAAGCATTCAACTTTCCTTAGACAAAGAAAAAAGAAAAAGATAATAATTTCATAAAAAAAATGCTTTTAAAAGATTATTAATCATGTAGAGTAAAACGATAGGCGAATGTGAGAAAGTAAATGAAAGAGCAAGAAAAAGAAAAGAAAAAGTGTAAAATGCAGCTTTCTCGTCAGCCAAACAGACCAAAAGAAAATTACCTGCTATTGTCGTGAAGAAGAAAGATCTAGAAAGATTTAAGCAGGCAATTTTCTGAGGGCTTCGAGTTTCTCAAGATTGGACAGATATAAAGAGACATATTTGTGTGTTAGAGAGTGATTTCAGTGGGAGAACATAAAACAAAAGCTGCTACTAAAAAACGAGAATGTTATATTAAAGACAAGGGTAAAATAGTAAAACTGTCTTGGGTGTAAATCTGGAAGGTCACTTGAGTAAGACACGTAGGCTTGTGGGTTCCAAAGATTAGATTCCTTTGTAAACAGATGAATTGGCAGAATCAGGACCGTTGGTTCGTTGACTTTGAGGAAAAGCTGAAACGTATGGTTGTAAATAAAACTACTGACGAAATAGGGTTCCACAAGTTAAAAATAAAGTCAAATTAAAAAATAAATATTTTCTGAAACGGCTATTATTTTACTCTTGTAACCGCCGTTTTGATGAGATGAGACGCGAGAGAGAAAATGTGCATGGGATCAGTAGATGGAGCCCACAGAGATCAGACAGTGATAGATTTGCTTTTTTGACTGCTTGGTTGAAAAAGGACCTCAGATGTAGTGGACACGTGGCAGTATTGCTGATGCTTGTGGCAATATGATAAATAAGAGCTTTGGTACAAGCTTTTGTACAGTACAACACTTGATCTTATGTTTCTTTTGCAATATCGTTCTTTTGTAATTTTAACCGGGGGGCACAACCATGGTTTTGAAAATCGGACCGGACTGGCTGGTCGGACTGAAAACTGGCAGCTTGTCCGGTCCAGTTTATATGTTAACTCGGTTTGAAAATAAAAATTTAGTTGGACCAAAAAATCAGTTTGACCTAGTAATTCAAACCGGGCCGGTCATGGAAAAACTTTTGAAATTTTTTTTTATTTTGAAGAAACCTTTGAAATTCTTTCTTTTCAGCAAACCTAAAGGAGTACAGTATCCTACTTACGTATCCTAAACCTAAACCATTGTCGTCGATTTTGAATTTCAACCGACGACAATACAGCTGCCTTCATGGTGTCACCAGTGCAAGAGGTCAATACAGGTAGCAATATCAATTATCAAACATTCCCTGTTGCAGTGCTTTTCTTTTATTTTTTTTTGTCTCTGTATGTTATGTATTCATAGAGTTTTGTATAGTTTATGGATTCTATATTCTAACTAATATATTTTTTATATTATGAACGTCTATTGCCTTTCTCCATAAAGAACAATATTCCCCTTTTCCATAAAGAACAATATTCCAATTTTTAATCAAAATTGAAAGCATAAAATTAATTTTAAAACTAAATAGAGCATGAAAGTATATTAATGCAATTAACAGTTCATTAATGGTGTTTATTGTTTCCACTCTAAGAAACATAGCAAAAAAGTAAGAGACAAAAAAAAAAAAGATTGCCCGTTAACCAATTCAATAAAAAAGTAAAAAACAAAGGCAATTTCTCTTAGTTTTAAGCAAGCAAAGAAATAAAGCACACACAGAAAAAGAAGATAAAGTAAAAGAAGATAGTTGTTTATGCTATGGTACATAACATGATAGGAAAAAGACAAAAAAACAATAAAAAACACCATGCACACACAGTTCAATATGTGTCCATAATAAATCCAAAACACCATGCATTTTTTATTTATATTTTATATTGGCTATATAGTATTGCTTGTAATATATATATATATGAATTATGTATTGTCTATAATTCTATATATGTTTTGATATGCTATTTAAAATTAAATATTAACTCTGTTTAATTTCAAAAGAAAATGACTTTGCTTACTATATAAATGTGCTTGTTTAATTTAAATAGTCTTATCCTCATATTAATTATGATTTTTAATATTTTAGGTGGAAGGGATACTTCATCAACAAGGAACAGATTGAATAATACATCTTCAAATGATGTACAATCAACGGAAGTTTCGGAGCGTTCAATTCGACAAAAAAAGGACATAGTATGGAAGTACATCATAGATGGAAGAAATGATGAAGGGAAAAAGAAACTAATATGCAGTTTTTGTCAAAAAACAGCACTAGGTGGAGGGATTAATCGAATGAAACAACATTCAGCTGGGATTAAAGGCAATATTGATCCATGCAAAAAAGTGTCAGTCGATGTTCGTTGCCAAATGAAAGAATCTCTAGATGAGCTTGCTAAAAAAGGCCAAGAGAAAAATTTAATTGATGAGTCAGAAGGTGATGAAATTCAAGAAGTTTCACCTCAGGTTCAAATGCTTTCAAAGGGAAAGAGAAAAGCTAGCGGTGTGATTAATTCATTCTTCAAAAGAGGTGTAAGTGATCTATCACAACCTAGTATTAAAGCATCTATGCAAAGCAAAGAAAGATGGCATGATACTGATATGGCACTTGCACTGTGGTTTTATGATGCTTGTATCCCATTTAATGCTGTGAACTCACCATATTTTGATGTTGCTATTAGTAAAGTAGCTAGTATGGGTCATGGGTACAAAGGTCCATCGTATCATGCATTGAGAGTTAATCTTTTGAATGATGCTAAGTTGCATGTTAAACTTGTTATTGATTCATTAAGAAGTTCTTGGATTGATTGTGGTTGCACTATAATGGGCGATGGTTGGACTGATACTAGACAAAGATCATTGATAAACTTTCTTGTCTATTGTCCAAAAGGGATCACATTTGTAAAATCAGTAGATGCTTCTAGTATTGTGACAAATGCTGAAAATCTATGCAACGTTTTTAGTGAAATAGTTGAGTTTGTTGGGCCAAAAAATGTTGTTCATTTAGTGACAGATAATGCAGCCAATTACAAAGCAGCATGAGGTAGACTTGTTGAGAGATATTCTCATATAAGTTGGTCACCATGTGCTGCTCATTGTGTGAATTTAATAATGAAAGATATAGGAGCTATCAAGCTAGTAGATGATGTCACAATTTTAGCATCTAAAGTGACTGTTTTTGTTTATAACCATAAAGCTACTTTGAATTGGTTGAGAAAAAGACCAAAATGGCAAGAAATTATTCGTCTTGGAGCTACTCAATTTGCAACTGTATTTATTTCACTACAAAGTTTACATGCTCACAAAGATCATTTGCAAGCTTTAGTAGTAGGTGATGAATTTAAGAAATTTATGAAGTTGCAAAAAGGTAGAGAAGTGAAACAAATTATACTCGATGAGATTTTTTGGAATAATTGCTTGATCATTGTGAAGATTATGACTCCTTTAATTCAGTTATTACGTATTTGTGATTCGGATAAGAAACCGGCTTTGGGATTTATTTATGAGGGCATGCATAGGGCTCGTTTGGGAATTAAAAAGTTGTTCAAATATAAGAAAAAACATTACAAACCCTACACTACTATTGTCAAGAATATGTGGGATAACATGTTGAGGAGAGAACTTCATGCTGCAGCTTACTATTTGAATCCATCTTTTCAATATGATCAAGAAAACTTTTGTCAAAAGCGTGAGATCAAGGATGGTATTTTGAATATGATTGACAAGTATACAGAGGATCATGAGTTGAGAAGAAAAATGGTGGATGAGACAAGAATTTTTCGAGAGCGTGAGTTGAGTTTCTCTCGGGCTACTGCACTTTCCTGTAGCAAAACCACATCACCTGGTAATATTTAATCAATTTATTTCACATTTTAATTTATTCATTAATATTAGTATGGTAAATTTTAATGTTTGATATAACATTTTCTTTTTTTTATGATATATATATAAATATGTAAAAGCTGATTGGTGGAAGACATTTGGTTATGATGTTCCGAATTTACAAGCTATGACAGTGAGGATTCTAAGTCAAACAGCTTCTGCTTCTGGATGTGAGCGCAATTGGAGTGTGTTCGAGAGAATACATACCAAGAAAAGAAATAGACTAGAGCATAAAAGGCTAAACGATCTTGTTTGTGTTCATTATAACTTGCGATTACAAAATCGGTAAGATTTCATTTCAATAACTCATTTCATTTCAATATAGGTTGCATTCTAATATAATGTTTGCTCAAAATTTGAAGGTTTTCCAAGTAAAAAAGGGAATATGATCCAATTGATTATGAATCAATTGATAAGACAGAATTTTGGGTTGTGGAAGATGATGAAGAAGCTGAACTTGATTATAATGAATTGAAAATTTTACTTCAAGAAGAATATCCAAGGAATGGTGATGAACCTCTTAATGAAGTCTCTCATGGTTTGTAATTGTTGAGTTTTTTTTATTATATGTAAATTAGTGTAATCAATTAAATAATGCATACTAATATATGTATTATTCAAATTATTTTTTAGATGAAGGAGAGAGTCCAGCTCAAGTTGGAGAAGAAGAAGATGATGATGATGATATTGATTAAGATGAAAATTTCGGTGTTAATTTAGATGATATTGATATTGATATTAATGTTTAAGTCATTAAGTATTTTAATTTTTTTACCTTATTTATGTTTTTTTTTAAAAAAAAATTGAACTTAAACTTTCTTATTTCAAGTATTTTGAACAATAGAATATTATGTAACAATATTAATTTTGAAGTGTCATTTATTTATGTACTTGATAAGTTGTTGACTTACAACTAGAATATTTACTAGTAAAAAATTCGGTTTCGAAAAAAGTCAAAAATCCGGTCGAACCGATCCGACCAAGTTGAACCTTGACCCAGTCATGGAGCCGGTTCGATTTTCGGTCCGATTATGAAAACATTGGGCACAACTGTTTGTCACTGTTACTATAACCTGTCTTCTTCCATTCGAGGAAATTACAGCATATATTATTTTTTTAATTTTCTTTTTTTAATTTTATTGTATTTAATTTTTTTTTCAATTTTAATCTTTTAATTTTTTTATTTTAATCTTTCTATGTTTTATTTTTAAAAAAATACTGTGTCATTTATTTCCATCCTTTTTTTTTTCATTCTATCTTCTTCCTCTTTCTCTTTCTCTTTCTTTTTCTTTAAAAATGATACTCCAGTAAATCATTACTATTGACATCATCTATCTCAAACAAATCAAATTTCAAATTTCTTCATTCTTTCTTAATGAAGAGTCGAGGAGAAAATCATTGGTTCAATCATGAGTTCAAAAAGTGTTTCTGATAGTTGCAATTTGACATATTTTAAACTGGGTAGAAATTTCTATAAAACATAGTTTTCAATTGGTTACATGTTTGCATTTTTCAGTTGGCTTGTTTGATTGTTTGCTCTATAAAATCTTTGACAGCAACTCGCCCTGTGTAAATTTTTTCTTTTCATTTATTTATTTTTTATCTCAAAATTCCACCTCAATTTAATTTTATTAGAAGAGCTAATTAAGAAATTTGAAAATATTGTGTAGACACTACCTACACCATATACTAGTCAGGTAAAGGCTTTGCTATTGAAGATGGTTAATGCAAAAGGCACTAATGATGATGGTGTCTTTACTGAATTTTTTCCCTTTTATGTAATTTTATGTTTTTTTATATTAGTTGTTTGATTGTAAATTTTTTATTATTTTTTATTTGTTTTTTGAATTTAATTATAATGAATGGAATTTTTTATTTTTAAATCTAAATGTACGTTACATATTAAATAAAATACTTTAAATAAATAATTTTTTTAATTTTTCAAGAAATTTAACAGAGTATATTAACTTATATGTGAGTATATTTTATATATAAATAACTAAAAGAATAACATTATATGTGGATATATGTTATAAAAAAAATAACAGTATTTATTACATACATGTGAGTATTATGAATATAGATTAATTGATATATGTTATTATATGTAACATATATGAATATATAACACAATATATTAGTTTGATTTTTAAAATATAAATTGGATACATAAATAATGAATTTATAAAAGTTCAAGGATTAAAAAATTTTTCATTCAATATTTTACCTTTTCTATATTCATATGAGTTTTGAGATATTGATATATTAGTAATAAAAAAAAAACTAGAAAGAAATACATGGGAGGTGATCTCTCGAAGAACATTCGAGTTTGTTTATAAATAATACTAATTCACTCTTTATTTATTTATTTCATATCTTCAATTCCATTTTCGCTAACTTTTTTTTTAAGAAAACTTACAAATTAACTAATATATATTGTTATATGTAATATATCAACATATAACAATGTATATTAATTTATATATTGACATTTTTATTGTAAATCAACTAATATATATTATTATATGAAATATATATCAGTTGTATACTAATATTTCTTTTGCAAATCAACTAATATATATTGTTATATATAACGTATAAGAACATATATCAGTTGTATGCTGATATTTCTTTTACAAATTAACTAATATATAATATTATATGTAACATATATTAATATATGTCAACATATATAGTTGTTTACGAATATTTTTTTTTACAAATCAACTAATATATATTTTTATATAAAATATATATCAATATATAACAACATAAATTAGTTCTATATTGTATATTCCTTGTAAATCAACTAATATATGTTGTTATATGTAATATATATGAACATATATCAGTTTTATACTAATATTTCTTTTGTAAATCAACTAATATATGTTGTTATATATAACATATATCAACATATATAGTTATATACTAATATTTTTTTTTACAAATCAACTAATACATGTTGTTATATGTAACATATATCAACATATAACATACATATATCAATATATAACAACATGAATTAGTTTGTATATTAATATATTTTTTATAAATAAACTAATATACGTTTTATATGGAACATATATTAATATATATCGGTTATATATAGATATTTCTTTTGCAAATCAACTAATACATATTGTTATATATAATATATATTAATATATAACAGTTGTATACATATATTTTTTTTACAAATTAACTAATATATGATTTTATATGTAATATATATCAATTATATAGTGATATTTTTTTTACAAATCAACTAATATATGTTGTTATAAAAAACATATATGAACATATAATAACATATATTAGTTTATATATTGATATTTTTATTCCAAATTAATCAATATATGTTGTTATATATAGCACATATCAATATATATTAGTTGTATGCTGATATTTCTTTTGTAAATCAACTAATATATGTTGTTATATATAATATATATCAACATATAACAATATATATTAGTTTATATATTGATATTTTTATTGTAAATCAATTAATATATGTTGTTACATACTGATATTTCTTTTGCAAATTAACTAATACATATTATTATTTGTAATATATATATCAACATATATTAGTTATATATTGATATTTCCTTTTACAAATCAACTAATATATGTTATTAAATATAACTTATATGAACATATAACAATATATATTAGTTTGTATATTAATTTTTTTTGTTATAAATCAACTAATATATATTGTAATATATAATATATATGAATATATAACAACATCAATTAGTTATTTACTAATATTTTATAATATCCGTAATATCAAAATACATAAAGATAGTTAATATGAGGGAATAATTAGGTATGTTGGAAGAGAGAGATACAAAATATAAATATAATCTATATGCAAAATATATATAATATATACACTAAACACATAATGTAAACATAATATATATACAATATATAAATATCCATAAATATAGATATTTATAATAATAACAACAACAACAACAACAAAAAAGAAAAGTCAAAAAGTAAGATAGATATATATAGATGGTAATTTAAGAAAATAGATAAATAATATTTATATATTAATTAATTATGTATATATATATATATATATATGGATGGTGTAGACCCTTAATTTTTTATCCAGTCAAATTCGATAGTCCAAAATAATTTTTATGGTATTTTATTTATTTTAATAATATTTTAATTACTAATAATATTTAATAGTTATTTTTAATAAAAATAAAAAATAATAAAAATAATAAAAAAATAAAAAATCGGACGGATAAGAGAGCGACGCGGCGTAGTACTGGCAATTCGCCCGCAAAAAATTTCTGCGGTGCCCAGTTCTGCGTTGAACTGGCTTGCCCAGCTAGCCTGCCACCGATTCTTGCAGCAATTTTTGCCAGCGCAGCCCGCACGCGCTGCTGATTTTTTTTTACCAAACCTTGTTTTATCCGGTTTTGTAGTTTTTTCTAAATAGTTAGTATTTCCTTAATAAAATAGGATTAGGTCTTTATTTTTTCTTATAAATACCACATTAAAATAAAATAAAAAAGAAAGACAGAGACAGAAAATCCTAGAGACAGAAGGGAACGAAGAAAACCCTAAGGACGGGGAAGAAAAGAGAGAAAAACCTTAGAGGACGACAATTATTGAAAGAAACTTTGGACTTTTATTTTTCGAGGAGAGTTGGAAATTTTTTGGGCTTTCAACAAACCCTAGCAAGCAAGAAGAAATCCAAAACAACAACACAGAATAGAAGGCAATGAATCTGAAATATCAAGCAGAAAAGCAATCAACAAGGCAGTGGCTTAGCTCATTATCTTGTTCTCAATTCAACCAATAAATACAAAGACGGTGTAATCATTATCTTTATCAAAGCTCATCCAGAATTTTGTTCAAACTATTTTGGTGGAGCCAACAAACGGAGGTGTGTCTTTCTAACTTTATTCATTTAAATTTATATTGAGATAACTTATTATTGTTTCATCTATCAAACTTTCTTCATTTAAAGTTCATTCTTTTGACTTTTAATCTATATACAAATATACAGTGATCATAGTAGTTTATTTATCAAAATATAATTTCATGCAGTAACTTAATTATCAAAATATAAATTACATATTTTTAAATAACTCAAAATAATAGTCTATTTTCTCAAACCCTAATCAATACAGTAAACCTTAATAGCCGTAAGCCATATTTCATATTTAAAAATTCTAGAAACCCTATTTCATGATGTTAGTCCCAAACCCTAATTAAATCAATTTTTTAAAATCTTCACAGTAGCCTCTTCTTTCAAAAATAAATATGATAGTGTTAGTTTTCTTAGAAACCCTAACCCTAATTTAAAACCGTGAGCCCTAAACCTTAATATCTTAAGGATCCAAAATCCAAAATTCATGATGTTAGCCCTAAACTCTAATTTGATTAACCAAAAACCTTACTACTTTCTTAAAATTATAAAACCTAATCAATTTCATTTTTTTCAAAACCCTCACAGTAGCCTAAATAATAAATATAATAATTTCAAAATTTCAAAATCCTAAATGTAAATTAAAGAACTCTAAATTGAGACATTAACCTAAATTTGTATTTTTATTTGCTTCATTTAATTTTAGATTTGATTATATAGTTTATTATATGTTTTGATGGTTAATTTAATTTCAATGCTTGATTTATTTAATTTATCATGGATGAGTATTTTTTATTAACATTGTAAGAGGTATGTTTTTATATTTTGGGTACCTCATATCGTGAGCATTATGTAATTTATTTTATTTTAAAGTTTTTGGACCAATGTAAAGGATACGTTTTCACATTTCGGTGGGTGTCCTATTTAGTTTTAGACATGGACGATGTAAGGACACATTTTCATCTTCAGATGAGTGTCCATTTATTAATTTTGTTTGGACATTGCTTTGATTTTAATATAATGATGCTTTATTTTAATTGTTACATGTAGTATGGATAATATTGTTATATTTAAGAATTTTATAATATTAAGACCTGCAAAGGAGACCGGTTCTAATGAACCGGGCGTTGTGGGGGTGCTGGGTCATTTCTCACCTTCCCCACACGTACCCAACTTTCCAAACCTATTAGGGGGTTAGAAATTCCTTAGAAATCGAGTCATCCACCCCTTTCTTTTTCCCAGCCTGTTCGGGTGGTGACTCTATTTTCTCCGGACTTAGGCCCGTGTTCTCTAAGGCCCCAAGTCTAAACAGTATAGAAGTCGTAAGAACCATTCCACTAGGAGTGGGGGCAAAAATCCCCGCTTACAGTGGCGACTCCACTGGGGATAAGAGAAGTTGATTCCGTTGGTCTTTATATTATTCTATTCTTTCTTATCATGATATTATCCATTGCATCATATTAGATTACATCATGTGCGTGAGTTAGGACACCCGTGTTACCCATATTGTGTTATGTAAGTGATACCATACTTTCACTCAAGGTATGGAGATCAAACATGGTATAACCACTCATAACGTCGTACCATTTGATATATACTTGCTATGGGAACCTAAGTCTTTTCAACTCAAAGACTAAAGCTCATGTAATTGGCCTAGTTACTTCCTTAGATTTTTACCCCAAAAGCATATTATTTGACTATGATTAATTTATTTCGATTTAAATCATGGCTTATTTGGTTTGTTCTTTTTTTAATATGACTTAAGTACATTGTAAGCTCAAAATAAATTTTTCTTTAAAATCAAAAAGACCAAAGAAATTTTCAAAACTTTTCAAGATGATTTTTGGACGTAAAACTTTGCTAAAAAACAAATCAAAAATTCTTTTTTCATGACTCAAATACAAAGCCCAAACTCCATTTTTTCTAAAATTATTTTACCATGGGCTTAGAAACAAAATTATTTTCATCCAACCTTTGAAAGAGCTTACAAATTATTTAGGTCAAATATAAAAATACCAAAAATTAATTGTGAGCCTAGTTTATACTAAGAATTATTAATCATGGGCTTATTTTTTACTTGAATCATTAGTTACTTTTTTAAGTGAGAAATCTATTTGTAATAAACCTCTTAATTTAGTTTTAATCCAATATAGCATAAAAACTATTTTAGTTAAGATACAATGGATTAAAACCTAATTAATGGAAATTATCATGAATTGATTTCCATTTTTAAAATATAGCTATTGGTTGAAACGTCCGAGGAAACTTTTCAAAAATAAAATACCCCATGTTGGTATTTTGTTAACCATATTACCTAGGAAAAGAGACTTGCCATTCATATGTAGATGTTATAAGGTTGGAAGGAACATCTTATTTATCCTTGTTTGTTTATTGTTTGTGCATACATGAATACATGCATCACATGACATATCATTAATCCCTTCTGGCTCACAACCCTGGATTACGAAAGTTCAAAAACTTACTACAATCCGACCTACGCCGGAGACAAAAAATCTAGCAACAACTCAATCACTTTCTCACCAAAAGTAATGGAGCCCGAACAAATTCAAAGAATGGTGGATGACACCCTCAATGCTAAAATGGAAGAACTAAAGGAGGCCTTAGCCGAGACCATGAAGAATCAATTGGCTGCAATTTTAGGGAACAATACCAAAGCATCCACTAGCACCAAGAAGCCAAAGAAAAATAAAAGGAAGGCTAAAGTTGGTGAAGTGGCTTTTGATGATGATAAGGTGATCATTGATGATGATGACGACTGGGCTCAATACTTCCAAGATCCTCAAGATAAAAAGAAGGAGCCAAAGGTTATTGAGAAGACAACTGTTGAAAAGACCAAAATGTCCGATGTTGAAAAGATGATTGCGGACTTGGAAAAGAAATTTGAGAAGAAGCTAAAAATCAAAGAGATGTCCGAGATCGATAAATTATTTAAACAAGATGAGAAGGTCCCTTATAAGTTTAAGATGCATTCCTTCGCTAGGTACAATGGTACTGGAAATCCTTATCTCCATATGAAGCAGTACATTACTGCTATGCAGTCTACCCGAGCTACTAAAGCTCAAACTCTGAGGTATTTTATGCTCTTATTGGACCCTATTGTCCAAAATTGGTTCAACACCTTAGAGGAAAGTGCTCAAAAATATTGAGATATGTTGTACAAGGCTTTCATTCAGCAGTATGGGTACAATGTCGAACTGGAAGTTACCTTAATGAAAGTTGAGTCCATTAGAGAAAGGCCAAATGAGAATTTTGTGGACTATGTAAAAGGATGGAGAAATAAGGCTGCACTTCTCAAAAGGAGGTCTGATGAGTCGGACCAAATCAGGATGATAGTCAGAGGCGTCCTGCCTAGTCTTCGTGAAAGGATGTCTCATACACTCATCTGGGATTTCAAAGATCTTCTCCAAGCTGGTCTACAAATTAAAGAGTGGGAAAGGGAGAAGAATAATTTTTCTGTAAAATGAAATTATCAGCCTAACAATCAAAGTACACAAAAGGAAGCTGATGTCAATACAACTGGTCAAGTAAATAGAAGGTAGTTTTCTAATCTGGGGAAGCCTTGTCTTGGGTTTTCAACAAGCTACAAAAGGATGAACTATTACAACCCTTGACTCCTCGTTCTTTGCCTAATCCTTTACCCCCAAAATTTGATACTAAGGCTTTTTATCAATTTCATCAGACTCAAGGACATGAGATCGATAGATGTACCCGATTGAAGCATGAGATCTAAGATCTAATCGATAGTGGTAAGCTACCTAAGCCGAACAAGCCTAATACCAAGAATAATCATTTGCCTAAGTTTGGAAGAGTACCTCCACTGACAACCTTCATGGTGGGAAGAGGATTGGAGGAAGATTTTGTCTTATCCTCCTTTCAAGATGGGAGTATTAAAGATGTGGAATAAGGAGAAATTTTATTTAACAAACTTCCCTTAGCTTGAATGTTGCTTTTTAATTTTGCTTTCTTTAATATTTAATTGGAATAATCGTATTTTTCAAATTTAAATTTATTTGAATAAATTACTTTCATCAAAATTTTTGTTAGTCTTTATTCATTTTGGTGCTCAACCAATGAAGAATCTAGCTTGATGTTCATAAATTAATGTATCTAGGCATCATGATTTGAATGACTTTACTAGATAAGGAAATTATTCTATAGCATTGAGTTGTGTATGCTTATTTAGAGAGGGCTCCTACAGGGCTCCTACATAATGACTTTTATCTAGGTCCTAGTCAGTCTTAGAACATGCTTTGAAAAATTTTTGAGGCGAAATTGAACTCTGCTTATTTAAGGGAGAAATGATATAGGCATTGTTTGACGAGCTAACAACTAGTATCTACCCAATTAAATATCAATCTCTAGTTATCCCTTTGAGCCTTCATAAAATTTTAACTTTCTTTTCATTGGCATATAATCCCAACAACCTACCCTGAGCTGTTGTGATACTTTTGACAAGTCTTATGATAACTAAGATGAAGAGACAAGAAGATCAAAGAAAGGAATGCATAACCAAGACTGTAAGGATAGTTAATGTTACCAAGACCATAAGGATAGTTGAAGTTCTCCTAATATCTTCAATATATCAAGATAACATCAGAGTAACAAATGATTTATCCCTATTAAAGGAGATTTATGTCACTCCACTCATCCATTATTTGAAACCCAAGTTGGTACAAACAAGATAACTCTTTTAGAGTTAGAACCAAAAAAAAAAAAGAAAAGAAGAAGAAGAAGAAAAAAAGGACCAAAAAAAAAGAAAAAGAAAAGAAAGAAAAAAAAAGATAAAAAAAAGAAAGATAAAACCTAAAAAGGTGGTTCAGAAAGACAACTGAGTTCTCTTTTACCTAAAGCAGCAAAAGGCTTCCATTTGATTTATAAGGACAGTTTGACTTGAATTGGTCCAACCCAACTAAAGATTCAATCAAAATCAGAGAAAAAGGAGAAAGACAATCCAGTTCTTGAAAGCTCTGTACTTGACAGTCCTTCAGGAAAGAAGGACAAAATGATAAAATGCTCAAAGAAAAGGAAGAGTAAGAAAAATAAAAAGAAAGAAAAGGGAGAAGAAGAAAAGAAATGAATTTGGGTACAAAACTTTTTGCAAGGGCAAAGACTGTCCTAATCAAGATTCAGATTAATGCCAAGAAGATAGAAGGAATTTGGAGTTCCCAGCTGCCTAAAGTTCAAACAAGAAATTTGTAGTGTAAGGGTTTGCTCATAGTGTCACAACGGCTCCAACTTACAAATAGCTTTCATTTAACCTATGTCCCTTATAGATCCTATTTCTAGCCTATCAAAGACCTATTGATCTCTCTTGGTAGATAGAGTCTATTAGTGGAGATAGTTTGAATAAGCATGCAGGTAGACAATATTCAAACTCAAATAAGACCTTTGACCAAGTAATGTGTATGTACCTATCTGAAGTGCAACAGTTCTTGCTTAAATAGAAATAATTTCCGAGTTTAGTACGGTAACTAGGGTTGTCATGTTATAGATATGTTAATTTGAAAAATTAAGTCCTGAGGTAAATTGACATTAATTTAGCAAAGCCAACATTTGACTTCAAAATCAAAATTCAAAATTGAAAATTCAAAAAAAAAAGAAAGAAAAAAGAAATTTTACAAAGCCTTTAAGTTAAGGGGAGTATGTTGAACTATCAAACCTCAAAGGACACATTAGGCAAAGGAAATGATTACTAGAAAGGTTATGAAGAAGCTACCAATTGACATACTGAATCATAGTTTGAAATGGATGTATCTTTGCAGCTTGGGGCCTCCATTATTCATGTTTTCAACATCTTGAAGATAAAAGCCATAAAAGTGAAGCATTCTGTCATTCCAATGTAAGACCTGAACGAGCATCTGAAAGAAACCAATGAGAACACTTCTGCTGATCACCTCGGTTTGTGAATCGATGGAACCACTGTAAGTATTACTCACGCATATCATGCATACATGAGCATATTACACGGCATTTTTTTTCTTGTATTATTTGTTCTTTGTTAAAGTAAACAGCAAACACCCTGTGAAGTAAAGAATCAAAAGAATATATCAAATCAGGAGGGCATAGAAAGCCCATTTCTTGAGAAAGCTCCAGTAATTTTGCAAAGAGAAGAAATGTGTGCTTGTGCGAAGAACTAGTCAACAAAAACTTCAATCAAAGCTTGCATGAAAAAAAAATATTTGGTTTGAGCCTACACAGGGGGCAAAGTTTCTCCTTTTCAATTTTTTGAGTTTATATACAAAACATTTTCAAACTCACTTGCAAATATTTTGCCATGCAGGGGGGCAAGGAGAAGATATGAGGACCAACTAAAAATAGCTGAATTTTTGCAAAAGGAAGAATAAAAGAATGGAACAACCAGTTAAGCCAGAATCCTCAACTGATAAAAGGTCAGTAAAATCAATCCGGTCTCGGGTCCAAGTACCCAGTCACGGGTCCAAGTATCCAAATTCAATCCAGTTTCGGGTCCAAGTATCTAATCTCAAGTTCAAGTACCCAAATTCAATTCAGTCTCGAGTCTAAGTACCCAGTCTCGGGTCTAAGTACCCAATTCAGTCACGGATCCAAGTACCCAATCTCAGATCCAACTATCCAAATCCAATCCAGTCTCGGGTCCAAGTGCCCAAATCAAATTTAGTCTTGGGTCCAAGTATCCAATCTCGGGTCCAAGTACCAAAATTCAATTCAATCACGGGTTTAAGTACCCAAATCAAATTCAGTCTCGGGTCCAAGTACCCAATCTCAGGACTAAGTACCCAAATCCAATTCAATCATGGGTACAAGTATCCAAATCAAATTCAATCTCAGGTCTAAGTACCCAATCTCGGGTCCAAGTACCTAATCTTGGGTCCAAGTACCCAAACTCAATTCAGTCTTGGATCCAAGTACTCAAATCAAATTCAATCATGGGTATAAGTACCTAAACCAAATTCTCAGGTCCAAGTATCCAATCTCGGGTCCAAGTACCCAAATTCAATTTAGTCTTGGGTCCAAGTACCCAAATCAAATTCAATCTCGGGTCCAAGTACCCAATCTCGGGTCTCAGTACCCAAATCTAATTCAATCTCGGGTTCAAGTATCCAATCATGGATCTAAGTACTCAAATCGAATCCAAGTACCCATCCTCATCCAAAATTTATTCAAAGTTATGTTATTTTTTACTCTCTTCTACCAAGTCTCAGATCGTTCAAGCAGGGGGCAAATTGTAGACTCTTAATTTTTAACTCAATCAAATCCAATAGTCCAAAATAATTTTTGTGATATTTTATTTATTTTAATAATATTTTAATTACTAATAATATTTAATAGTTATTTTTAATAAAAATAAATAAAAAATCGGACGGACTGGCGAGTGACGCGGATTAACCAATAGTAGTATTTTCAAGTAAGAACTCAGTTCATGATAACTCCCACTAATTGAGCTTTAATCCACTGGGTCGACTGGAAAATAGTTTTTATGTTATATTGTGGATTAAAACTAAATTAAATGGTTTATCATAAGTAGATTTCTTAGTTAGAAAGCAAATAATGGTTCATGTCATAAATAAGCCCATGATTAACAAACATTAGTATAAATAAGGCCCACAATTGATTTTAACGTTCCATAATTGACCTAACTACTTACAAGCCTCTTTCAAGAATTTTGGTCTATTATAAAAGGAGTTTTAATTTTAAAGTCCAATGAAAGCTTAATTTGGAAAATTGGGCCATAAGGTAAAAGAAAAAGTTTATTCCAAAATTTAGGCTTTGAGATTGGACCCATTGAAAGGCTTTTTTGAAAATGATTTGGGCTTTGGACCATAAAAATAATTTTGAGCTTGTACCATAATTAGGTCATATTAGAAAAAGACAAATCAAATGGGCTTTTACTCTAACCAAGATATGCCAATCATTGTCAAATAACAAGTATTTAGGGTAAACCTAAGGAAAAACTACATGAGCTTTAGCCTTCAGGGTAAAAAAGCTTAGGTTTCCATAGCAAAAATATACCAAAAGATACAAGGCTATGCGTGGTTATTCAATTCTCAATCTCCATACCTTGAGTGAAAATATGGTATCACTTACACTTGCACAACACAGGTTCCACAGAGCATCCTAACTCACACACACAATATAATCTAAATGATGTAATGAATAATACCATAATAATAAAGAATAAAATAATATAAAGACCAACGGAATCAACTTCTTTTATCCCCACGGAAGTAAAGATTTTTGCCTCCACTCCTGGTAGAATGGTTCTTGCGACTTTGACACTCTTAGACTCGAAACCTTATAGAACACGAGTCTAAATCCAAAGAAATGGATTCGCCACTCGGATGGGCTAGGAAAGAAATAGAAAGAGATGATGACTCGATTATTAAGAAATCTCCAACCTTCCCCCTCTTATTGAGTTCGGAAAGTTGGATATACATAGGGAATGCGAGAATGACCCAGCACCCCCATGACACCCAGTTCATTGAAACCGACCTCTTTTTCAGGTCTAAATATTATTAAATTTTTATATTATTATCACATCATTCATAAAACATGTAATTAAAAATAAACATTCATCGTATTATTAAAATAAATCAAACAAAATGGGTACCCATCCTTAGATAAAAACATACCCTTACAATCTTCAAATGTTCATACAAATAAATAAAATAGAATACCCACCAAAGGTGAAAACATGTTTCACAACTATCCTAAAATTCTTAAAATAAATAATTAAAATAAATAAGGCACCTACGAAGTGAAAACATGTATCTTACAAATGCTTAAAACCCCAAATGATAAGTTCAATCATCATAAAATAAATCAATTATCAACAAGTAATCTAAACATATCATTCATTACGAATCATTCATCATAAATAAATAATAATAGACCAATAATTAAAATTAGAGTTCTAATATTATACTAGGGTTAAATTACAAAATTAGGGTTTCAATTGACAAATTAGGATTTTAGATGTCAAATTAAAGTTTCTTAGCAAAACTTATGGTTTTTTAAGCTAAATAAAGAGTAAACATGTAAAATTAGAGTTTTTTTAAAATCAAAATTAGGGTTTCATATTTATAAATTAGGGTTTTAAGGTTTTGAAAACAAGATTAGGGTTTTTAAGCTTTGAAAATAAGATTAGGGTTTTAAGATTTTGAAAATAAGATTAGGGGTCTAATAATCATAAAAAAAAAAAACCATGCTATTGGAAGTTTAAAATAAACAATTGCTTAATATTGTTTGAACAAGCTACTGGATGAGATCAACACTACACATTCATTTGTTGGCTTGTTGCGCTCAAATTAAGTACTACTACAAAGCGTCACTCGCAAGTATACGAGGTAACTGTAGCTAAGGTGATCGCCCCAAGGTCGTTTCCCCAAGAAGGTGTGATTCGTAATAGCTTGATTGACAAATTATTTAAACGCGAGAGTTTGTTGTGTTGGAATGTAAAAGAACAATTTAAACCTAATATTAAAGAGTGTAGGGTTTATGTATGAAGGTTGTTCAAGATCAAATTGATTCTTTGGGAATATGCCTAGGGTTATAGGTCCATTCAATCAAAGCTCAATTCTCAATTATCCATTAACATAACCTTGTAAATTAATTTGTTCTTTAAGGTTAATTAGTCAATTACCAATTCATTAGTTCTCACATTCATGAAATAGCAATAACCAATTATTTTACATTTGCAAATTAATGAAACCCTAAAACTTATATTTCTAATTCATTCATAGGGTAGTCGACTGCATAATTCCGATACCAAATTTCACCTCCTAGTCCTTCATTCAATATCTAGAGATCAATAGGTAGCTAATCTATTAACCTAGCATACAATCCAATGCAATCAACCAATAACAAGGTACATCAATGGAAATATCAAATCAAAGCATTCAATCAAATATACTACAAACCCTAAGCATGAGTTTTTAGCTCAACATCATTAATTTAAAACATTCATTCAGCTCAATATAAATCAAATACAAATTGTTCATTGCAATATCAATATCTTAATACGACAAAAACAATATTGGAATGAATTAAAAGAGAGAATAGAAAAACCCCTTGTGAAGATGCCAAGAGTAGGATTACTAGTCTTCCTCCTAGCTCCACTTTGATGTATGATGAAGAACTCAAGCCCTCTTCAATGGTTGATTCCCCCTTTGCAATATGGAATGGAGCTTTCTCAAGTCACCAAACCTTCAATTGATTATGCCTTTGAGAGATGGAATGGAGCTTTCTCAAGTCACCAAACCTTTCAATGAAGCTTCTTCAACCTTTAAGAGCTTGTTAACCCACTTGATCCCAAAGAACCTCAAAGATCTTCAATGGAAGATGGAGAAGATGAAGATGGAGGATGAAGATGAAGGGACAAGGAGAGTGTCACTCTCTCCTCATCCCAAAATGTGTTTGCTCGCTCCTTCTCTTTTCTTTTCTCCCTTTCAAAACCCTAGCCGTCCTCTTCTCTTTTTCTATCGTGTAAAAGAATTTATATGTTTTTTTGGTGTGACACGGCCAAGCCAAGAGTGGCTTGGCCATGTCTCTTCTTCTTTTCTTCCTTTCCATGAGGTGACACGGCCAAGCCATGGTTGGCTTGGCCGTGTCTCTTGATCTCCATAGGACACGGCCAAGACAGTTGGCCGTGTCCCTTACTGTGGCTTCTTCTTTCTTTCTTTCTTTTCTTTGTTCTTCAAGGAGGTGACACGGCCAAGCCAAGGTTGGCTTGGCCGTGTCTCATGTCTTTTCTTTCTTCTTTGGAGTGGTGAGTGACACGGCCAAGCTTAAGTGAGCTTGGCCATGTTTGACATGTTTGGAGGGACACGGCCAGTGGCTTGGCCGTGTCCCTTGGGTGTGTCTCTCTCTATTGCTCATTTTCCTTCTTTTCCTTCTCTTCTTTGGCTTGTTCTTTGATTTGCTCTTTGAGTGAGACACGGCCAGAGGCTTGGCCGTGTCTCTGGGTGTGTCTGCTTCTGCCTTGAATTTCTTTTGAGGGACATGGCCAAGCTTACTTTAGCTTGGCCATATCTTGCTTGGCTCATGCTTTTCTTGCCCTGTTTTGATCTTCCAAGGGTATTTTTGTACCTATACCTAAAAATAACACTTTAAACACACTTAAAACAACAATTAATCAAAACATTAACTAAAACACATATAAAATCATACTAAAAACTAGTACAAAAATGACCTAAACATGGCTCTACCAAGTTGAATGTGTTGAATCAAGCTCCCTATCTTACTGCCTGAGTCCACTTTAATTTTGGTCGAGCAAAGCAATTTGAAGGCAATTGCTACTGCCTTCCTTGGTTGCTACATTGGTTTTGTGCTTTTTTCTTGATCTATGTGAACTGCTAGCTTAATTCTTGTCCCTCCTCGTTGTTGCCTTTAGTCTTGTATTTATATGCATCATTAGGTTAAAAAGTCAACTTAGTTATCTTAATTTTCAAAAAAACTCTATCCTTATTCGGGTATAATTAGAATTTTAAGTTAATTAAAATTGAATCCGGACGTGATTAAGGCATCATGGCGAATTGGCTAAGGCCAATTAGCCATAGATGGGCCTCACGACAAATTGGCCAAAGCCTATTCAATGTGGAGGCCCTCATGGCTAATTGGCTAGCCCAATTCATTATGACTTGGTGTTTTAAGGCCAGTCTGGCTTGGTTTTGACTTTCAAGGTTGGATCGGACTTGATTTGAGCTTCCAAGATCAGATTGGAATAAGTTTAAGCCTTTAAAATTGGATCGGATCAGGTTTGGTCTCTATTAATTAGGATTGGACTTGCTTAGAGCCAAAATTAAGAGTCTATAATGTGAAATTTGGATTTTTAATAGAGGTGACTATAATTGTTGAAATGGATTTTTTGAAACTATTTGATGAGTATATGATGATTTTATGGTTGTATGATGGTGTTGTCCCAAGATGGCAACCAAGAGGGGGGTGAATTGGTTTTCTCAAGAAATAATGACAATTAAAAAACTCAACAAAATAGAAATGCGGAATAGAGAGATGGTTGAGTAATGGAAGAAAGAAAGAACACACAAGATTTATAGTGGTTCGGATTTACTTCAATCCTACATCCACTTCCTTAACAACTTGTTAAGGTTTCACTAATCTTTGAAGTTTTTACAAGCTCACTTCCAACTTTGGTGTTTTCACAAGTTCACACCTAACTTCACAAGTGTTTTCTAAGGCTTACACTCAAGAACCTTTAAGGAGTTTTTAAGGCTCACTCTCACAACCCAAACAAGAGTTTTTCAAGGCTTACTCTCACAACCCAAGTGTTTTTCCAAGCTCACACTCAAACTTATACAATGGTGTTTTCAATGCTTACACCTAACATTCATTACAATTCAAATGTAAGTTTAAGTAAAAGAAAAGTTGTTGCTTGGCTATCAAATTCTATATTGCTTCACTTCTCTGTTTCTTTTCTTATAGAAGCACTGTATTTATAGCCAATGTGGTCTTACTAGCCGTTATTGATAGTAAGAATAAAGTCTTGGCAGTTTAGACCTTCTTTATTTAACTGTCCGATGTATTTCGCGGTCGTCCTTCATACAAGGATGGTCGCGCTCACATCACACGCGGTCGTCCTTGGACAAGGTGCGGTCGCTGCATTTTAAAAAAGCTTCAACGGTCGAATTTTAGTGCTCTGTAGTAGGAATCTTGCCCATGCTGTGATTGTCGGGACGGTCGCGCCTAACAAAGGTGCGGTCGCCCTTTTTGAATGTTGAAGTGGGTTTATAACGGTCATGTCACGTGTCATTCTCTGACAGGGCAGAAGAGATGTCCGCCAAAATTTGAATGTCGCGGTCGCCCTAGGTAGCATCTCGCGGTCGAGTTGACAAACTCGCGTCGAACTTCTGGACGCACCTGAGGACGCGAACACTACTGTCTCTTTAAGCAATTTTCTCCTGTATTGGCAGAGCGGTCGCGAATATGAAGCGCGGTCACTAAAGTGGTAAGTGAGGCCGTGTCATTCGCCGTTCTTGTCACCGCGAATCTTATTGTGATTAGAATGATTTGATTTGCTTGAGTAGCGGTCGTCCATAACTTGGGACGGTCGCTCTTCTTTAGGTGCGGTCGCTACTGAGGTCAGATTTCTGACCGCGAAACCTACTGTGATAAGGTTTCATCCTTTAATTGAATGGTGCGGTCATATTCAGGTGT
Organism: Garcia nutans; assembly: GCA_947685225.1. Classification (NCBI taxonomy): domain Eukaryota; kingdom Viridiplantae; phylum Streptophyta; class Magnoliopsida; order Malpighiales; family Euphorbiaceae; genus Garcia; species Garcia nutans. Next base: position 2,559,740 of record CANTUV010000024.1, on the reverse strand, counting down.
GGTGCGACCGCTAGAAGTGTTTTGTTCAGCTTTATTTGAAGCAACCTAAGCCTGCAACAAGATTCTCCAAATACATGTTAAATGGATCATTCATTTGAGTTGTCAAGGATCAAAATTGAGATCATTTGTCTAACAATCTCCCCCATTTTGACTTTGACAATTCAAATGGAATGATAAGAAAAATAATAAGTCTAAAATGCTCCCCCTTAACATATGCATGAATCATGGTTAAGTAATCTGGGTGCATTGATATTATTTGATTATCTTGGTGTATTGAATCATGTTTAAACAATCATTCCAAGTTCCAAGTTTTTTACTATTTCTCCCCCATTGTCATAGGCAAAATGCATAATAGAAAGCAAGAAGTTGATTAAAAAGATAGTAAACATCTTGTTTATTAAAAGATGGAGGAAAGTACAAGGAAATTAAGCAACAAACATTCAAGACAAAACATAAAATGCAAACTATTAAGACTAAACATCTTGAAAATTTAAACTATTAAACTATTCAGAATCATCATCCTCATCTATCTCTTCTTCTACTAAAGGAGCTTTTCCTTTATCTTGAGGAGCAAAAGTGGTAGAGCTAGTGCTAATGGACTCTTCTTCTTCAGGAAGGCTTTGGGTATGATCACTTATATCCCAATCTTCAAGATTGCATTGAGGCAAGTCCAGTTTGCCTTGCATATCATATAGATCATGATGCATGTGAGATATAAGGTCAATTCTCTTGTTCAAGTGCTGGAATCTCTTGGAGACACTTTTCTTGAACCTAGAGAGTTTCCTGGAGAGAGATTTGATAGCATTGAGGATGAGTTGAGTAGAGGATGAAGTAGTTTCTTGAGTTGCTTTTGATGAAGTAGCTTTTGGAGGTAATTCCACAGAAACTTCCACAGAGTCTCCCTCTTCCTCAATTGTATATCTTGGCCTTTTCTTTTGTCTATCCACAACTCCTTTCTTGCCAAAATAGTATACATATATGCCTTCAATCTTCCTTACACATCCAGCATGTTCTAGATAATCAATTGTGATGGCACTAGAGGCTAGATTGAAAGGGTTTCTCAATGTAGCTAGGTTCAGATCATTTAGAAGGTTCAGGTGCCTAGCTATTTGAGTAATTTGTGAGGATAAGAAGAAAGTTCCAGTTCTTGTAACTGCATGATGATAGAGGGTGTCAATTAAGAACTTGGTTGTGTTCATTTGGATGTTGTGGGTGAAAGCATATAAAAAGATGAGGTCTCTTTTGGTTACTTTTTCATTCCCATCTGCTATTTGATGGATGGTGTAGGTGATAATCCTATGGAGCATCCAATAGGTGAGGGATTTGATGTGTCTGGCTTTTGATTCTTTTTCAAAAGAAGTTTCTACAGAAATTTCTTGCCAGAATGCAGAGAGAGTTTGGTTGGAAAAGATTTGATCGTTGTAGGAGGTTATACCATCAGTAGGAAAGTTCCAAATATTGCCAAAGTCTTCTAGGGTTAAGGCTTGGTATTGATCAAACAGTTTAAACCTAACCCCATACCATTCCAGTGTAGAATTAGCACTCTTTTCTATTTGGAAAGATATAAGAAATTCCTTGCTTAAACTGGAATAACCCACCTCTTCAGGAAATACAAACTTTCTCCATCCAAGGACATCTAGTAATCTTTCAATTTCGTCCTTGATATTTAGAGCAGAAAGCATCCCACCAAAAGGAGATTTGGTTCCCTCAACTTTCTTTCTCTTCAGCATAGCATATCTAACATCTTCCTCAGAAGTTTGGTGATGAGGTTTGTGAATTTTCTCACCTCTTTTGGACTGTGGAGGAGATGGAGGATCATCTATAGGATCTCTTATTGTGATTCCTGGAGCTCTCTTTGCTTTTCCTTTTATTTTGGAGGTTGTCTTCTTTTTGGGAGACATTAGAATAGAAAGAAAAAGAAGAAAACTGGAAAACAGAGAGTGATTTGAGAAACAGATGAGTTTGAGAGGATTTTCGAGATTCAGAGGGAAGTTTATATGCTTTAATGACCAAAATATAAAGAAACTGATGTATCATACTCTTAAATAGAAGAAATTAAGAAAATAGCCGTTTATGACTGTTGAAAGTTAAGAGTTGCGCCCTGTCATACAGCCAACGGTTACAAAATTTCGAGCAGAGTGTACAGAGTGCGGTCGCACATTCAAAAGGGTGCGATCGAGAAATGCGGTCTAGCGACCATTAGCATGATCAGTACGCTCGCGGGTGAAGAAACTATCTTTAACGGTTGAAACTGTTCAAATTATTGCGTCCGCGCACAAATTTTCTCGACCGCGCACAGAGTTTTTTATTTGAATGAATCTGGCAGACAAGATAGCGATCGCTATGGTCAATGGAGCGAACGCGACTCACTTAGAAATGAAAGAGTCAAGGAAAGATGGAAGATTTTTCTAATGTTTAGGCAAAAAAAGGTTTATGCATATTGAAACTTCATTGATAGGCAATTTTTTGATTAATTCAAAGTGATTCCATCAATAATTCCCAAATTAAGTTTAATGAAGTTAAGTCTATCTTCATTCAAGGTTGTAAATATATCAGTAAGTTGATTTTGTGTATCTATAAATTCTAGGATTATATTCTGATTTTGTACATTTTCTCTCAAGAAATGATGTCTAATATCTATATGTTTGGATCTTGAGTGTTGGATAGGATTTTTAGACAAATTGATAGCACTAGTGTTGTCACATTTAATGGAGATATTGTTAAATACTTTACCATAGTCAAGCAATTGTTGTTTCATCCATAATACTTGTGTGCAACAAAAACATGCTGCGACATATTCGGCTTCCGTTGTGGATAAAGCAACCGATGCTTGTTTTTTACTATGCCAAGAAACTAAACAATTACCAAGAAAGTGACATTCTCCTATAGTGCTTTTCCTATCTAAGATACTACCAGCATAATCTGCATCTGAAAAGCCTATGATATGAAATGTTGTGTTTTTAGGATACCAAAGTCCTAAATGCATTGTACCAATCAAATATTTCAAAATTCTCTTAGTGGCATTCAAGTGTGATTCTTTAGGATTAGTTTGAAATCTAGCACAAAGACATACACTATACATTATATCAGGTCTAGAAGCGGTTAAGTAAAGTAGTGATCCGATGATACCTCGATATTTCTTCTCATCTACTGCTTTACCATTTTCATCTTTACCTAATTTCAAGGATGTGCTCATAGGAGTTTTGCTAGTTTTGCAGCCATCCATTCCAAATTTCTTGATGAGTTCTTTTGTATATTTGGATTGGTTGATGAAGATCCCATCTTCACATTGCTTGACTTGCAGTCCAAGGAAGAACTTGAGTTCACCCATCATGCTCATTTCAAATTCCCTAGTCATACAAGAAGCAAATTCTTTGCACAAGGCTTCATTAGTAGCTCCAAATATTATGTCATCCACATAAACTTGTACAATTAAAATGTTATGCTTGTCCTTTTTAACAAAAAGAGTTGTGTCTACTTTTCCTTTTGAAAAACCATTTTCAAGTAAATATGCACTAAGTTTATCATACCAAGCTCTTGGTGCTTGTTTCAATCCATATAAAGCTTTGGTAAGTTTGAAAACATGATCAGGAAATTTGTAGTTTTCAAAACCAGGAGGTTGTTCTACATAAACTTCTTCGCTTATAAGTCCGTTTAGAAATGCACTTTTAACATCCATTTGAAAAAGCTTAAAGTTCATGTGACATGCAAAAGCAAGTAATATTCTAATAGCTTCTAATCTGGCTACGGGGGCAAAGGTTTCATCATAGTCAATACCTTCTTCTTGATTATAGCCTTTGGCTACCAATCTTGCTTTATTTCTAACAATGTGACCATTTTCATCAAGCTTATTCCTATAGACCCATTTGCATCCTATTATAGAGTGATCTGTAGGTCTAGGAGTAAGTTGCCAAACATTATTTCTTTCAAATTGATTAAGTTCATCTTGCATTGCAGTTATCCAATTTTCATCATTTAAAGCCTCCTCAACAGTCTTTGGCTCAATTTGAGAAACAAAAGCAAAATTAACATCTACATGATTAATTTTAGATCTAGTAATTACTCCCTTAGATGTTTCTCCAATGATGAGTTCCTTAGGATGGTCTTTCTTGTATTGCCAATCCTTAAGTAGATCTTGAGTCTTTTCTTCAAGTTCATGCTGATTGATCTTTGGAGCATCAATAGATTCAAGAGGTTCAAGAGTACCTTTAGCATTGTTTCCAAAAGTCACATTACCTCCATGTTTGTAGGTAATACTTGTAAAAAGCTTTGCATTCCCAGTCATATGCCTTGAGCATCCACTATCCACAAGCCATGTGCTTTCGTTGATAGTAGATTTTAGGCATACCTGCAAGGCAATAGTGATCATCTTCTTTTAGGTACCCACATGAAGTTGGGTCCTTGATGGTTAGTAGTAAAAGTACCTTCTAACTTGAGATGAGCCTTTCTTATATAACAAGAAAAATTTTTATGTCCGAATTTCATGCAATATGTGCATTGCCATGGTATTCTATACTTATGTATTTTTCTTTTTGTATTTATAGTATCATGCATACAACTACAAGTATGTGACTTCTTTTGTGCAGGTTTAGTGTATAAAAATGCATAATTATTTTTGGCTTTACTTCCTAGCAAACCATAAGAAGTTTTTTTGGTACTTTTAGACTTGGTGCAAGCATCTTTGATATGAACATCAGAAATTTCAATTGTAGATGCTTTTACAAATGTTGGTTTGCTGGGTGCAATGTTGGTTGAGCCATTGAATCCTAATCCATATTTTAAGGAAGGTGATCTTTGGTTATTAATTAATGTGTCTAATGCTTCCTTTCCTTTATGAAATCTGGAAATTGATTCTTTTAGTTCTTTTAGTTCATGCTTCAATGTTTCATTTTCTTTAATAACTTTTTCTAAGTCATTTGAGTTTTTATTTAACTCTCCTATCGTATTCATCAAGTGTTCATTTGAGGTTTTCAATTCTAAGGTAGAGTTCTTTAAGCATATAAAATCTTTTTCTAACTTAGAGTTTTTCTCTTTATAAAGCATCATTTTAGAAAAATATTTTTCTATTTTAAAGTTTATGTGCTCAATCAAATCACTATCATCTATATCATTTGTATCATTATGTGCTACTAGATCAAAGGATTAAGTACTTACCTCATTGGAGTCATCTTCAATAGCCATGAGACATAGATTTGCAATTCCTTCTTCTTCTTCTTCTTCACTTGAAGAAGAGTCATCCCATGTGGCTTTGAGAGACTTTTTCTTTTCTTTATCCCATTTCTTTTTGTTCTTTAATTTGAAGCAATCTGATTTAATGTGACCAGTTTTTCCACATTCATAGCATTTTACCTCATTTTTCTTTTCTTTATCTTTGAAGGAGAATTTTGGAGGTGTACCTTTGTTTGCTTGTAATCTTTTCTTCCTTTTCCATTCATTGATTCTTTTTGAGAACATTGCCATTTCATCTTCATCATCAGTACCTTCATTGCTTGAGCTCTCAACTTCTTTGATTGCTTTGAGTGCAATTGGTTTTCTCTTTTTTTTTCACCTTGATCTTCTTCTTTCTCACTGTGTAGCTCAAATGTGAGTAGTTTGCCAACTAGCTCGTCGGTTCTTAATGTGCTGAGATCATGAGCTTCTTCTATGGATGATACTTTTGATTCAAAGTTTTTTCTAGCTCTTAAGGCTCTCAAGATTTTACTGTTTACATCACCTTGATCATATACCTTGCCATACTTCTTTAGTTCATTGACAATAGCAAGCAAGCGATTGGTCATGTCGGTGACATTTTCATTTGATTTCATCTTGAATAGCTCATACTCATGAACATGCATTTGTTTCTTGGTAAATCTCAGTTGAGTCGTACCTTCATGGTAGTTTTCGAGTGTTTTCCAAATGCAATGTGCACAAGTTAAATGTTGAACTCTTCCACCTTCTTCTCTTGAAATGGAATTCATCAAGATGGAAGTGGCTCTATTGTTCTTGAATCGATCTTTGACATTGCTAGCTGACCATTGTGCTTTGGGAAGTGGAACTTGAACACCTTCAGCTTCATAAGTGGGAGGTTTCCACTCACTTTCCACGAAATCCCATAGTTCAATCCCTTCACTGTTTAGAAACAAATACATTTTGTGTTTCCAGTATGAATAATCAGTTCCATCAAAGTAGGGTCTAAGAATAGTGTTAAGATTTCCATGAGAGTTTGATGAAGAAGAAGTTGCCATAATGGATCAAATTTCACAATTAAGTTTAAGAAATCTCAGGCTTTGATACCAGTTGTTGTCCCAAGATGGCAACCAAGAGGGGGGGGGGTTAATTGGTTTCCTCAAGAAATAATGACAATTAAAAAACTCAACAAAATAGAAATGCGGAATAGAGATATGGTTGAGTAATGGAAGAAAGAAAGAACACACAAGATTTATAGTGGTTCGGATTTACTTCAATCCTACATCCACTTCCTTAACAACTTGTTAAGGTTCCACTAATCTTTGAAGTTTTTACAAGCTCACTTCCAACTTTGGTGTTTTCACAAGTTCACACCTAACTTCACAAGTGTTTTCTAAGGCTTACACTCAAGAACCTTTAAGGAGTTTTTAAGGCTCACTCTCACAACCCAAACAAGAGTTTTTCAAGGCTTACTCTCACAACCCAAGTGTTTTTCCAAGCTCACACTCAAACTTATACAATGGTGTTTTCAATGCTTACACCTAACATTCATTACAATTCAAATGTAAGTTTAAGTAAAAGAAAAGTTGTTGCTTGGCTATCAAATTCTATATTGCTTCACTTCTCTGTTTCTTTTCTTATAGAAGCACTGTATTTATAGCTAATGTGGTCTTACTAGCCGTTATTGATAGTAAGAATAAAGTCTTGGCAGTTTAGACCTTCTTTATTTAACTGTCCGATGTATTTCGCGGTCGTCCTTCATACAAGGATGGTCGCGCTCACATCACACGCGGTCGTCCTTGGACAAGGTGCGGTCGCTGCATTTTAAAAAAGCTTCAACGGTCGAATTTTAGTGCTCTGTGGTAGGAATCTTGCCCATGCTGTGATTGTCAGGACGGTCGCGCCTAACAAAGGTGCGGTCACCCTTTTTGAATGTTGAAGTGGGTTTATAACGGTCATGTCATGTGTCATTCTCTGACAGGGCAGAAGAGATGTCCGCCAAAATTTGAATGTCGCGGTCGCCCTAGGTAGCATCTCGCGGTCGAGTTGACAAACTCGCGTCGAACTTCTTGACGCACCTGAGGACGCGAACACTACTGTCTCTTTAAGCAATTTTCTCCTGTATTGGCAGAGCGGTCGCGAATATGAAGCGCGGTCGCTAAAGTGGTAAGCGAGGCCGTGTCATTCGCCGTTCTTGTCACCGCGAACCTTATTGTGATTAGAATGATTTGATTTGCGTGAGTAACGGTCGTCCATAACTTGGGACGATCGCTCTTCTTTAGGTGCGGTCGCTACTGAGGTCGGGTTTCTGACCGCGAAACTTACTGTGATAAGGTTTCATCCTTTAATTGAATGGTGCGGTCGTATTCAGGTGTGGTGCGACCGCTAGAAGTGTTCTGTTCAGCTTTATTTGAAGTAACCTAAGCCTGCAACAAGATTCTCCAAATACATGTTAAATGGATGATTCATTTGAGTTGTCAAGGATCAAAATTGAAATCATTTGTCTAACAGATGGAAATGGGTTTGTTATGGTGGAGTTTGAATAAGGTAGTAGAGAAATTAGGATTTTAATGGAAAGTTGGTTATGATTTGTGTAATTAGTGAATGTTTTGTATAAATTAAGCATGAATATGGTTCTAATTGAATGATTTGGCTTATTGGTTAGTTTAGGAGTGTTTTAGCGAGAGTTGCCAAAGGTGGTGTTTGTTGGAAATAAGGTTTGGAATGTGATTTTGGCTTGATTTTAAGGCTAAACAAGGTTGGTACATACTTTGATAACTTGTGTTTTAATTATGTATGATCTGGCATAAGTACATGGATACTTTGAACATATGTTAAGCTACTTTGAAGTGTGATTGTTTATATAATTTATGCATTATTACCAAAAATGTGCTTGGTACATTGTGTTTGAAATTATAAACCATTATTTATTGAAAAATGATAATGTTATAGACAATGTATTGAAAATGGTTATTGAATGGGGAAGTGATCATGAAATGAGTTGATCACATGGAAAATGTGGAAACATAATGATATAGAATGAGAATATGAGAATGTGGTTAGATGTATAATGTTTGTTTGCTCTGCACAATTACTTATTCCAAAGAATTGACTTTGATACTGTCGAGTTGGCATTTCAATGATATGTTATGAAGTTTATACACCTACGGGATTGTGAGCGGAAATTTTTGCCCTCACTCCCATGTGAAATGATTCTTGCGACTTCAGCACTATTAGGCTTAGGGCCTTAGAAAATACGGACCTAAACCCGGAGAAAATAGAGACGCCACCCGGACGGACCGGGAAAAAAAAGGGATGGATGACTCAATTCCTAAGGAATCCTCAACCCCCTAATGGGTTCAAAAAGTTAGGTACGTGTGGAGAATGTGAGAAATGGCCCAGCATCCTCACAACACTGGTTCATTGAAACTGGACTCCTTTCCAGGTCTTAATATTATAGAATTCTTAAATATAATGATATTATCTATACTACATGCGATCAATAAGATAAATAAATACTTTATTAAAAATCATGGTAAGGTTCAAACAAAATAAACAAATGGATATCCATCTAAGAATGAAAATATGTCCTTACATCGTCCAATGTCTAAAACTAAATAGGACACCCACCAAAAGGTAGAAACATGTCCTTTACATTAATTTCAAAACTAGAAAATAAATTAAATTACATAATGCTCAATACATGAGGTACCCAAAATATGGAAACATACCTCTTACAATGTTTTGAAACCAAAGCAAATCAATAAAAATAACCAACTAACCATTCATCATAAATAAAGCATTCATTGAAGATATAAATCAAAGATATAAATAAATCACTAATCAAAATATATAATAAATATTCACTTAATAATAAAGTAAATAAAGATGCAAGTTTAGGTTTATGTATCAACTTAGGATTTCTTAAATAACAATTAGGATTTTAAAATTTATATTTAAAAGCTAGGGTTTTGAAATTTTAAAGAACTAATATTATTGTTATCTTTTAAAAAGAATTATGTTGCTGTGTGATTAAGTAAAGAAAAAGAATTGATTAGGATTTTAACAAAATAGATTAAGGTTTGAATTAAACCAGGGTTTGGATTTCTAAGAAAACTACCACTATTATATTTATTTTTGAAAGGAGAATGGCTACTGTGAAGATTTTTAAAAATTAATTTAATTAGGGTTTTACAATTTTAAGTGAATTATGATTTTGATTAACAAAAACTAAGCTACTGTAATAATTAAAATAACAAAATAGTTGTTGTGATAAATTTTCTTTCTTTTTAAAAACTACGTGATGGCTACTGTGTCTTCAAAAGAAATTAAAAACATTGTCCATTGATTTTCATAATTATTGAATTATTACATGAGTTTTGAGAGTTGTAATTTATTAATTTTAATAGATCAATAACTAATGGATAAAGATGATTTTTGATTTAAAAAGTTTGATAAACATACCTATATTTGAAGACTCCACCAAAATTATTAGATAAAAATTTTGGAGTAGCTAATCACCAAGACAATCACCATTTGTTGGCTGCCTTGATTATTGTCTTTTGCTAAAAATCTCCTTGTTGAAAAATTGCCAAAGTTCAGAATTCTACTATGCCAAGAAAAAGTCTCTCTGCCTCTTTAAAAAAATTCCCATCCAAAAAATTCTAAAAGTCCCAAGATCATTCTGTAATTGTTTTAATGTGGTATTTATAAGAAAAAATAAAAAATCTAATACTAATTGGTTAAGAAAATAAAATTATTTAAGGAAATAAAATTGTTTAGGAAATAAAAGTTTAAAATCGAGTAAAATAAGATTTGGCCGAAAAACTATGCGAGCTGACGAGGCGTGCTACGTGGCGCGAGAATCGCCTGTAAGGATTGGCAATTCGCTGCAGGCGGCCTGCGGCGAATTGGCCTACTGCAGGCTAATTGCCTGTCCTCACGTGTCGCATACCGATTCAACCCTCCGATTTTTTATTTTTTATTTTTTATTTTTACTATTAAAATATTAAAAATATTTATAATTAATTATATTATGAATAAAATAAATAATAAATATTATTTTATTACAATAAATAATATATTTAAAAAATAAGTAATAAATATTATTAAAATAAATATTATAGAATAAATATTATATAATTAAAATAAATAATAAATAATAAAATTTAAATAATAAATACTACAAAAATTATTTGGGATTGTTTTAAGATTTTTGGATTGAACTTGATAAAAAATTAAGGGTCTATAGGGCGAGATACACTGGAGTTCGTTGGAAATAAGATTTGGAATGTGATTTTGGCTTGATTTTAAGGCTAAACAAGGTTGGTACGTACTTTGATAACTTGTGTTTTAATTATGTATGATTTGGCATAAGTACATGAATACTTTGAACATATGTTAAGCTACTTTGAAGTGTGTTTATATAATTTATACATTATTACCAAAAATTTGCTTGGTACATTGTGTTTGAAACTATAAACCATTATTTATTGGAAAAATGATAATGTTATAGACAATGTATTGGAAATGGTTATAGAATGGGGAAGTGATCATGAATTGAGTTGATCACATGGAAAATGTGGACACATAATGTTATAGATGTGGTTAGATGTATAATGTCTGTTTGCCCTGCACAATTATTTGTTCCAGAGAATTAACTTTGGTATGGTCGAGTTGGCATGTCAATGATACATCGTGAAGTTTTATACACCCATGAGTGAGATACACTGATATTATATTTATTATTACTCCTTCGAGTGAGACACGTTGATGTCAGACACTTTGTGCCTAGAGGACAGCCTTTGGGTGATATATATGATACTTAGATCCTTGGTGTCGTTAAGGAGATAGTTTTCGGGTGATATATATGACACTTAAATCTTTGGTATCGCAATAGGTCAAATCAATCTTTCTAAAATCAGAATATTGTGTAAGGACTTGTTGGGCCCAATGTGTATGATTGTAATATGTGGGTGAATTGTATGAGTTAAGGAATGTTTAAATGATTAGTGCATTTCAACAATGGCATAATGCATTATGTGTGAGATGAAAAGCTTATAAATTGGTTTTTGAAAAATAATGCGTTATCAAAGTATGTATGTAATATCCCCATGTGTGCCCTAGAAGTTTTAATTCAATTGTTGTTTGATTTGAATTAAATGTACATATGTTTTAGCAAAGGAAATGATTGTGTTAATGGAATGTATATGTTGTATATATGTTAATATATATAACATATATGTTGGTCAAGTGTAAAGTCAAGGGAAGAAGATATTTTTTATTTTGGATGAGTGAAATTACTTAAGAGGGCAAGAGTTTTAAAGGAAGTGTGAACAAATAGAAAAGGGCATTTAAGTAATTGTGTTGTTGGAATTGCTTGGTGGATATTTAAAGAAGAAAAGAAGGTTGAATTGTCTTCATTTCTTTTCTTTTCTTGGTATAGCCGGCCATTTCAAAGGAAGAGAGCAAAAGTGAGATTTGCTTATTCAAGTTTCAAATTGAAGGAGGAATCAAAGGATTTGGTTGGAGATTTGTGAAATTTCTTCATTTAAGGTAAGTACTTTCTCATTTGCCTTTGTTATTGTTGAAGTTGTGCTTGAGATAAGTTGTGATTTGTTGATATTATGAATTGGTGTGTTTGAGATGTGTTTATAAGTGTTGAAATGGATTGTAAGTTACAAAGGTTGAATTGGTGTTGGTTTTATTTGAAGATGGTAAGTTAAGTGGATGTTGATATTAAAAGAAGAAGATTGATGTTGGTTTAGGGTTTGATGTGGTAATTGATTGATTGTATGGTTGTTATAGTGTTATTGTGAATATTGTGATGAATATGTGTTAATAACATGGATTACATCCATTTGAATGAGATTGTATTGTGCATAAGGTGCTTAATTTCAATCAAAAGAGTGTTGGCTATGGTTAGGGTTTTTGTTTATAAGAGACACGGACAAACCAAGGAAGAGACACGGCCAACCTAAAATATTTTTGAGAGACACGGCCAAGTCCATGGAAATTTGGCCGTGTTTGGTGATTTTTGGAGAGGACACGGCCGTGTCCCTTGCCCATGTCTACTTCTGTTGCTTTTGGTTGAGAGACACGGCCACAAGCTTGGCTGTGTCCCTTGAGGGTGTCCCTTACTGTGATTTGTTTCTTGCTTTCCTCACATTGTTGAATCCTTCCAAGGTCTTTTTGTATTTACACTTTGAATATATACTTAAAACAAAGATGACCTAAACAAATGTGTATTGAGAATTCTAAATTTAAGAATAAGGTGAATTATATATGTGTATATATATCAATGATGATCATTTTTAATGGATGTTTAATGTGTTTGATTATGTACATTTCAATAATAATGTACTTTGAAATGTTGTATCAATGATGCTATATGAATAATATGATTTGAGATATAATATGATATGAGGCCATTGTAATTGGCTATGATAACTCAAATGTGATATGAAGCCATTGTGTTTGGCTATGATGATTCTATTGGAAGAACATAAGGCATGTTTGCCTAATTGATGATGAGATTTGAGAATGAAATAATAAATGAATTGTGTGTCTAATGTGTTATTCAGTTTTAGAGTTTTGTTATTGGTGGCATGCCTATTGGTAACATTCTCTTGAAGTTAGGTTGGATTTGATCCTTGAAGCCTAATTGAGATGTTACAACCCTTGAAGCTAGGTTGGGTTGGTTCTTGAAGCCAAGTTGGGTTGATACTTAGCATGCTTTGTTCCCCTTGAAGCTTGGTTGAACCTAATCCTTGAAGCCTAGTTGGGTTTATGATAATGATAAATGTGATAACAAAACCAAAGCATTAACTCTGAAAGTTGAATGGCATATTAGTGTGTTTTGGGCCCATGCTTGTCTTTGCTTAATGTGATTTAGAAATGGTAAAATGATTGACTAATGAGATATATGGAAGGATATTGAAATGTGATATGTTTATATATGTGGTTTATGAAATATAAAGGTATGTTGTTAACCTTTCATCTATGATATTGATTTGAGTAATCAAATGTGTGACATTGCATTGCCTTAAAGTATAGTGTTGGTATATTTTGTACTACTAAGCCGATGGCTTAGCGCGATAGTGTTTGATCGCGCAGGTAACAGAGTTGAACCTGAGAGCTCCTCGAGACCGAGTGAGAGTAGACAGTGAAGAGTTATTCTTGGGACTTAAAGATCGGAGAAGAGCTGCCAACCATGTATATATTCTATGTTTTGTAAACTTTGATTTATATCATATTTGTAATAACTTCCGCTGTGAATTAATAAATGTTTATATATATATGGTGTCTTTTGGATTTCTTTTAAATGTTTGAGATTGGTTTCACTTATTTATAAAGATAATTGTTGTCTTTTTAAACTATGGCATTTTCTACATTCAGTATACGTATTTTACGATCGTTTAAGCATGCTTGGTACGTATACGGGATATAGGGGTGTTACAATTGTTTTGGTATCAGAGCCTAGGTTTGAGATTCTCAACCTAGGTCAAGAGTAAGAAAAATAGTGTTTTGATTTTAAAAAGTGGATTTTTGAATAACATACATGTTTGGCATTGGCAGTCTCTGATCTTTAATGAGAGGTATTCTGCTGTGTTTGCAGATATAGATTGTGATGGATTCTCACTCACGTCAGTCAGTCGAGGGTAGTGCTGAGAGTATAGCTCCTGATGAGATTAGAGAGGGAGCTAGAGGGGATAGTGCTGGAGAGGTACATGCTTCTGTGTCGGGGAGACCAGCTGGTGAGGAGGTTCCGCCAGGTTGGTTTAGGCAGGTGATTGATTTGTTGAGGCAAGCACCAGTGCAACCACCGCCACCACCCCCACAGCCTTTGGTATCAGTGAGACAGTATGATAAGCTAAGGAAGTATGGAGCAGAAGATTTTCTAGGTACTATTGATCCAGCTGTAGCAGAGCAGTGGCTAGACAAAGTACAGAGAATATTTGTTCAGTTGCAAGCCACTCCAGAGGAAAAGTTTGATTATGCAAGATCATTGTTGCAGAAGGATGCATATGACTGGTGGAAGATAGTGCCCCATGCTATGGATGATCCGCCTACCTTGTCCTATGCTGATTTTCTAAGAGAGTTTGAATTGAAGTATACCCCAAGAGAGTATAAAGACATGAAGAAGATGGAGTTTTTGAGTTTAAAGCAAGATAACCGGACCGTAACTGAGTATGAGGTTGAGTTTATTCGATTGAGCCATTATGCTGGGGGTATTGTATCTGATGAGATAGATAGATGCAGGAGATTTGAGGAGGGATTGAGGCCCTCTATCTTGTGTCTTGTGGCTGGATCTAGATATCATGATTTTTCCTAGCTTGTTGCAGCAGCTCGAAGTGTGGACAGAGCTCAGGTTATTGCAGCTGCTTCAGAGGAAGATATCAGGGTTAGAAGGCCCTAGTTTGAGACAGGGTCTTCGTCTATGAAAAGAGGTAAAGGAAGTTTTGTTCCTCGAGTTAGTAGGAGTCAGAGGCCAGCTGGTAGGTCAGGACAGTTTCAAAGGCAAAGATCTAGACCTACAGTTTCAGTGGCGAGTGCTCCGACCCCAGTGATGCAGAGATCCACCTTACCCATATGCATTCATTGTGGTAGGCCACATGGTGGTCCTTGTTGGAAGACTGGTGTAGCAGGGGTATGTTTCAGATGTGGATCTCCCGATCATTTTGTGAGAGATTGTCCTGAGAGACAGGAGCGAATGTCAGTGGATACTGCAGCTTCCCGACCTAGTGTGAGGGGAGGTCGAGGAGGCAGAGGTTTCAGCAGAGGAGGCAGATCTGGGTTCAGTTCTAGAGGAGGTTCTACATCCAGGGAGAGTAGACCAAAGGAGGCTAGATCTTCTCAGAGGATTTATGTGATGCAGAGGCAACCAGATGCTTCGGCAGTCATAGCTGGTACTTTTTCTTTATTTGATACTTCAGTACTTGCTTTGATTGATCCGGGTTCCACACATTCATATATTAGTGCATCTGTTTTGCCTATGTCTGATGTGCATGCTGAATCCCTAGGATTTGATGAATTGGTAACAAATCCGTTAGGGCATAGTGTGATTGTTAGCAAAGTGCACCGAGATAGTGCAATAGTGGTGCAAGGTGAGGAGTTTCTTGGAGATCTTATTGAGATGCCTTTTAAGGAATATGATGTGATCCTAGGCATGGACTGGTTATCTAGACATGGAGTTGTAGTTGACTGCAAAAAGAAAATTGTTACCTTGAGAACCAGTGATGGTAGAGAGGTGTTAATATCTAATGAGCAGGAACAGCTAGCATCCTTGTTTGTTTCAGCGGTTGCAGCTAGGAGATTGATTAGAAAAGGGTGTGACGCCTATCTTGCTCATGTGGTGGATACTAGAGTAAAGGGTTCTCAAATTGATAATATACCCACAGTTGCAGAGTTTCCAGATGTGTTTCCAGAGGAGTTGCCAGGGTTGCCTCCTGAGAGAGAGATGGAGTTTGGTATTGAATTATTGCCTGGTACCACTCCTATCTCTATTACTCCTTATAGAATGGCACTTGCTGAATTGAGAGAATTGAAGGTGTAGTTGCAGGAGTTGTTGGATAAAGGGTTTGTTCGCCCTAGTGTTTCACCATGGGGAGCTCCTGTCTTATTTGTGAAGAAAAAGGATGGTACCATGAGATTGTGTATCGATTATAGGCAATTGAACAAGGTGACTATTAAAAATAAATATCATTTGCCTAGAATTGATGATCTCTTTGATCAATTAAAGGGGGCAGCAGTGTTTTCTAAAATTGATTTGAGATCAGGGTACCATCAGTTGAGGGTCAGAGTTGAAGATGTTCCTAAAACTGCTTTTCGGACCAGGTATGGGCATTATGAGTTTCTAGTTATGCCTTTTGGTTTGACGAATGCACCTGCAGTTTTTATGGACTTGATGAATAAGGTGTTTAGGCCCTATCTGGATCAGTTTGTAGTGGTATTTATTGATGACATTCTGGTGTATTCGCGTAATGAGGAGGAGCATGATAAGCATCTGCGGATTGTGTTGCAGATTTTGAGAGAGAAGCAATTATTTGCTAAACTGTCGAAGTGTGAGTTTTGGCTTGACTAAGTAACTTTTCTCGGTCACATAGTTTCAGCAGAAGGCATTAGAGTTGATCCGAGTAAAGTTGAAGCTATTCTGAATTGGAGTCCACCAAAGTCTGTGACTGAAGTTAGAAGTTTTCTGGGTTTGGCAGGCTATTACCGACGGTTTGTGAAAGGATTTTCTTTGATAGCTACTCCACTTACCAGATTGCTTCGAAAGGGAGTTAGATTTGTGTGGACAGATCAGTGTCAAGCTAGCTTCGAACAGTTGAGAGAAATGTTGACTCAAGCGCCTGTTCTTACTTTACTTGTGGAAGATAAACCATATGTGATTTACAGTGATGCTTCACATAGTGGTTTGGGTTGTGTTCTAATGCAAGAAGGTAAAGTTATAGCTTATGCTTCTCGACAGTTGAAATCTCATGAGCTCAATTATCCGACCCATGATTTGGAATTAGCAGCCATTGTGTTTGCATTGAAGATTTGGCGACATTATCTATATAGGGAGAAGTTTTTTATCTATACTGATCATAAAAGTTTAAAATACTTGGGTGTCCAAAGAGAACTCAATCTTCGACAGAGAAGATGGTTGGAATTGATTAAAGACTACGACTGTTTGATTGATTATCATCCGGGTAAAGCAAATGTTGTTGCTGATGCCTTGAGTCGGAAGTCTTTAGCAGGGTTGACTGTTTATTCGCTCTCGTTGCTTGTTGAGTTGAGAGCATTGCATGCTAGTTTTATACCTTGTGATGATGGTGCATTGTTGGCACAGTTGCAATTGAAACCAGTATTGTTGGATCAGATTAGAGAGGCTCAATTGGCTGATGAGAATATTCAAAAGATTGTTTCAGATTGCCAGATTGGAAAGGGTCGAGATTTTATTGTGAGAGGTGATGGGAGTCTTTGGTTTAAGAGCAGAATGTGTGTACCTGATGATACCAAATTGAGAAGGATCATTTTAGATGAAGCACATCAGTCAGTATTTGCTATGCATCCGGGCAATACAAAGATGTATCATGATTTGAGACAGCATTATTGGTGGTCCGGTATGAAGAGAGACATTGCAGATTTTGTGTCCAAATGTCTCACATGTCAGAGGGTAAAAGTTGATCATCAAGTTCCAACAGGGTTACTTCAACCTTTAGCAGTGCCTGAATGGAAATCGGATAGAGTAACCATGGATTTCGTATCTGGTCTGCCATTGACACAAAGAAAGCATGATGCTATTTGGGTGATTGTTGACAGGTTGACTAAGACAGCTCATTTTCTTCCGGTTCGGATGGATTACTCTTTGGAGAGATTAGCTGAGTTGTATATCCATGAGATTGTGAAGCTACATGGTGTTCCAACTTCTATAGTATCTGATCGAGATCCCCGATTTACTTCAAGGTTTTGGAAGAGTTTACATGGTGCTTTGGGTTCTCAATTACATTTCAGCACTGCTTTCCATCCTCAGACAGATAGGCAGTCTGAGAGGGTGATACAGATTATTGAGGATATGTTGAGAAGTTGTGTCATTGATTTCTCTAGAAGTTGGGATGGATTCTTACCACTTGTTGAATTTGCTTACAATAACAGTCACCAATCCAGCATTGGTATGGCCCCATTCGAAGCATTGTATGGTAGACGGTGCAGGACACCTCTATGTTGGAATGAACTTGGTGAAGGTAAGTTAATTGGTCCTGATTTGGTTAAAGAAACTGAAGAGAAAGTGAAAGTGATTCGAGAGAGGTTGAAAACAGCTTTGGACCGACAAAAATCTTATTCGGATTTGAAGAGGAGAGACATTGAATACAATGTGGGAGATAAGGTATTTTTGAAAGTGTCTCCTTGGAAAAAGATCTTGAGGTTTGGTCGGAAAGGGAAATTGAGTCCTCGTTTCATTGGACCGTATGAAGTTTTGGAAAGAGTTGGGCCAGTTGCTTATCGGCTTGCTTTGCAACCTGAGTTGGAGAGGATCCATAATGTATTTCATGTTTCTATGTTGAGGAGATACAGATCGGATCCATCTCATGTGTTGCCAATTGAATCTATTGAAGTGAGTCCAGATCTAACATTCGAAGAAGAACCAGTTGCTATCTTAGCACGTGATGAAAAAGAGTTGAGAAATAAGAAAGTGCCTTTGGTGAAGGTTCTGTGGAAGAATCATGCAAGAGAAGAAGCAACTTGGGAAAGTGAGCAAGCAATGCGAGATCAATATCCTCAGTTGTTTCAGACTTGATATCAGGTAATTTCGAGGACGAAATTTCATTTTAGAGGGAGAGAATTGTAATATCCCCATGTGTGCCCTAGAAGTTTTAATTCAATTGTTGTTTGATTTGAATTAAATGTACATATGTTTTAGCAAAGGAAATGATTGTGTTAATGGAATGTATATGTTGTATATATGTTAATATATATAACATATATGTTGGTCAAGTGTAAAGTCAAGGGAAGAAGATATTTTTTATTTGGAATGAGTGAAATTACTTAAGAGGGCAAGAGTTTTAAAGGAAGTGTGAACAAATAGAAAAGGGCATTTAAGTAATTGTGTTGTTGGAATTGCTTGGTGGATATTTAAAGAAGAAAAGAAGGTTCAATTGTCTTCATTTCTTTTCTTTTCTTGGTATAGCCGGCCATTTCAAAGGAAGAGAGCAAAAGTGAGATTTGCTTATTCAAGTTTCAAATTGAAGGAGGAATCAAAGGATTTGGTTGGAGATTTGTGAAATTTCTTCAGTTAAGGTAAGTACTTTCTCATTTGCCTTTGTTATTGTTGAAGTTGTGCTTGAGATAAGTTGTGATTTGTTGATATTATGAATTGGTGTGTTTGAGATGTGTTTATAAGTGTTGAAATGGATTGTAAGTTACAAAGGTTGAATTGGTGTTGGTTTTGTTTGAAGATGGTAAGTTAAGTGGATGTTGATATTAAAAGAAGAAGATTGATGTTGGTTTAGGGTTTGATGTGGTAATTGATTGATTGTATGGTTGTTATAGTGTTATTGTGAATATTGTGATGAATATGTGTTAATAACATGGATTACATCCATTTGAATGAGATTGTATTGTGCATAAGGTGCTTAATTTCAATCAAAAGAGTGTTGGCTATGGTTAGGGTTTTTGTTTATAAGAGACACGACCAAACCAAGGAAGAGACACGGCCAACCTAAAATATTTTTGAGAGACACGGCCAAGTCCATGGAAATTTGGCCGTGTTTGGTGATTTTTGGAGAGGACACGGCCGTGTCCCTTGCCCATGTCCGCTTCTGTTGCTTTTGGTTGAGAGACACGGCCACAAGCTTGGCCGTGTCCCTTGAGGGTGTCCCTTACTGTGATTTGTTTCTTGCTTTCCTCACATTGTTGAATCCTTCCAAGGTCTTTTTGTATTTACACTTTGAATATACTTAAAACAAAGATGACCTAAACAAATGTGTATTGAGAATTCTAAATTTAAGAATAAGGTGAATTATATATGTGTATGTATATCAATGATGATCATTTTTAATGGATGTTTAATGTGTTTGATTATGTACATTTCAATAATAATGTCTTTGAAATGTTGTATCAATGATGCTATATGAATAATATGATTTGAGATATAATATGATATGAGGCCATTGTAATTGGCTATGATAACTCAAATGTGATATGAAGCCATTGTGTTTGGCTATGATGATTCTATCGGAAGAACAAAAGGCATGTTTGCCTAATTGATGATGAGATTTGAGAATGAAATAATAAATGAATTGTGTGTCTAATGTGTTATTCATTTTTAGAGTTTTGTTATTGGTGGCATGCCTATTGGTAACATTCTCTTGAAGTTAGGTTGGATTTGATCCTTGAAGCCTAATTGAGATGTTACAACCCTTGAAGCTAGGTTGGGTTGGTTCTTGAAGCCAAGTTGGGTTGATACTTAGCATGCTTTGTTCCCCTTGAAGCTTGGTTGAACCTAATCCTTGAAGCCTAGTTGGGTTTATGATAATGATAAATGTGACAACAAAACCAAAGCATTAACTCTGAAAGTTGAATGGCATATTAGTGTGTTTTGGGCCCATGCTTGTCTTTGCTTAATGTGATTTAGAAATGGTAAAATGATTAACTAATGAGATATATGGAAGGATATTGAAATGTGATATGTTTATATATGTGGTTTATGAAATATAAAGGTATGTTGTTAACCTTTCATCTATGATATTGATTTGAGTAATCAAATGTGTGACATTGCATTGCCTTAAAGTATAGTGTTGGTATATTTTGTACTACTAAACCGATGGCTTAGCGCGATAGTGTTTGATCGCGCAGGTAACAGAGTTGAACCTGAGAGCTCCTCGAGACCGAGTGAGAGTAGACAGTGAAGAGCTATTCTTGGGACTTAAAGATCGGAGAAGAGCTGCCAATCATGTATATATTCTATGTTTTGTAAACTTTGATTTATATCATATTTGTAATAACTTCCGCTGTGAATTAATAAATGTTTATATATATATATATGGTGTCTTTTGGATTTCTTTTAAATGTTTGAGATTGGTTTCACTTATTTATAAAGATAATTGTTATGTCTTTTTAAACTGTGGCATTTTCTATATTCAGTATACGTATTTTACGATCGTTTAAGCATGCTTGGTACGTATACGGGATATAGGGGTGTTACAATATACCACTAAGCTTTTAACTTAGCGCGGTTGATTTATATCGCACAAGTGATGGAGTTATATAGCAGAGTAGTTCTAATAGACCTGGGCATGTCTAGGTTTAAGATTGACATCTAAAGGTAGAGTTTTGCCAAGAGACCTGCATAGCCGATGTTTCATTACATGGCATATAAATGTATTTTGTTCAAATACATTATGTTTTTTCATTATATGCTTTTCTAAATATGTTTATATAATTATTCCATTGTAAAGTATGGTAAAAGTAAATAAATTACATTATATATATGTTTATGAAATACTTGATGATGTTGGGAGAGATGATGAATTTTGGATAAATAAAACTTTGGGAGTGTTATTTTATGCAGGCTGTGTTTTGTTAGTTTGAAATTTATTAAAATTGCATATAAAACTTTATGTAGACCTTAATTTTGGCCTTAGCTAGTCCGGTCCTAATTAAAGAATGCCTAAATCATTATTTATCCATTCTTAATAGCTTAAATATGTTTTAAAGCCTTTAATTAGATTGGTTCAATTTTTATAAGGCCTAAAATAAGCCGGTTCAACTTTTAAAAATCCTAAAATAGCCTAATTTGAAATTTGATTAGGTCTACTTGGATTTTGATCAGACTATTTTGATATGGGCAGCATCCATAACGAATTGGCGATATGGATGGCCTCCATATCAAATTAGAGGCCATCCAATTCGATATGGAGGCCTCTAACTGGCTCCATATCGAATTGGAAGCATCCAATTCGATATGGACACCATCCATGTCAAATTGGATACAAACCAATTTGATATGGTTGGCCCATATTGTATTAAACAAGGTTTAGTTCCATATGGCTTCGATTTCATGTCGAGTTTATTTGGTTTGAGTCCAATATGGTTGTAGTTCGGAAATTATAAATCTAGATTAACCTCGGGTTAACATGTTTTAACCTAATTTATTTCCTTTAAATAGGTGATTTAACAATTGAAGGGGGCAACAATTTTGATTAGCAATTAACAGAGAGCAACTCATAGCATCATTGGTTATTCACAAGAGCAAATTTAAAGCAGAAAGAAAAGACAAAAATGGTAGTAACCAAGCAATTGCTAAATTGTTGAAGTTCCACCAAGCAAAAAATTGATTCAGGCTTTTAATTGCTCAAAATAATCAAGCTTGATTCAATGAATTAGTATCAGTGGAGCCAACAACACAGGTGTAACTTCTTAACTCAAATTAATTTAGCTTTATGGTTTATTTCTATTACTTAATTCACCGTGTTAGATTTATTAACCAATTCAATTAAACTCACTGATTTTTACATACTTTAATTACTGTGATTTGTTGTTCATACTTTGATTACTGTGATTTGTTGTTTGATTTTCAGAATCCCAATTATTGTTATCTTTTTAATACACTTTATTCCCCAAAATCTATAAAACCAAAACCTTAATCATAAACCTAAAAATCCAAAAACCCTATATCCTTAAAACCCTTGACCCTATTTCCAAAAAACCGCCCTAATTCACAATCTATAAAACTAAGAAGTCTACAACCCTAATTCTTTAAACCCTTAATACCAAAACCTTAATTTCTTAATCCAAAACCTCAAAATCCTAATACCTAATACCCTAATCTTCAAACCCTAATATCCAAAACCCTAATTCTTTTTTCAAATATTCAGAACCCTAGTTTTCAAATATTCAAAACCTTAATCTATTTTCTAAACCATAAAAACCCTAATTTACTTTCTAAACCCTAAGAACCCTAATTTTCAAGCTCCAAGTCCTAAACATGTTTTAGAATCCAAATAATCTTGGTTTTATCCAGAAAATCCTAATTTTCTTAAAAAATCCTAATCTTATTTCCTAAACCCTAAAATCGATATTTTAAAACCTTATAAATCCTAAGTCTAACATATAAACCCTAATTTTATATATTTCATACTCTATATTGAACCTTGGATTTCATTATTTACTTTACTGTCTTATGCCATTTTTTGGATGGTTTACTTCTTGTTTTGAATTGAATGTTTTTCTAATTCATATTTATTTAGTTATTTGAATTTTAAAAGTTGCAAGAAGTATGTTTTCATTTTGTGGGTACCTCACTGATTAAGGATTAATGTAATTTAAATTATTTCAAGTTTTGGATTAATATAAAGGATATGTTTCCACTTTTTGGTGGGTGTCCTATTTATTTTATTTTAAACATTGGACATGATTATAAGGGCATGTTTTCATCTTGTATGGGTGTCCATATACTGTTTTGTTTGAACTTATTTTAATTTTAATACAATGATTATTTATTTTGATAATTGCATATAGTATGGATGATTTTATAGTATTTAAGAATTTAATAATATATAGACCTGAAAAGGAGGCTGGTTCCAATGAATCGGACACTCTAGGGGTGCTGGGTCATTCTCACATTTCCCACGCATACCCAACTTTCCGAACTGATTAGGGAGTTAGGGATTCCTTAGGAATAGGGTCACCCACTCCTTTTTTTTTTCAGCCTGTCCGGGTGGCGACTCTATTTTCTCAGAATTTAGGCCCATGTTCTCTAAGACCTTGAGCCTAAAAGTGTCGAAGTCGCAAGAATCATTCCACATGGGAGTGGGCCACAAAAATCCTCGCTCATAGTGGTGACTCCACTGAGGATAAGAGAAGTTTATTCTGTTAATCTTTATATTATTTTATTCTTTCTTATTATGATATTATCCATTGCATCATTTAGATTGCATTGTATGCATGAGTTATGACGCTCGTGTAACCCGTGTTGTGTTATGTAAGGGATACTATACTTTCACTCAAGGTATGGAGATCGAGCATGGCATAACCACTCATTGTCTTGTACCTTTTGGTATATACTTACTATGGGAAACTAAGCTTTTCAACCAAAGACTAAAGCTCATATAATTGGCCTAGTTATTTTTCTTAGGTTTTTACCTAAATATTTATTGTTTGACTATGATTGATATTTCCTTGTTTGAACCATGGCTTATTTAGTTTGTTCTTTTTCTAATATGATCTAATTATATTGTAAGCTCAAAATAATTTTTCCTTTACATCCAAAAGGCCAAAACTATTTTTAAAATTTTCAAGATGGTCTTTGGACATAAAACTTTTCTAAAATGGGCCAAAAATTCTTTCTTACCTCATGGCCCAAATACAAAGCCAGGGTATTATTATCATTTTATTATTCCTACAACCATATTATACCATCAAATCAAACAAAACAGTTTAGTTAACTATATTATACCATATCATCTTTCCAAACATAAAAAATATTAGTTATAATACCATACTATACAGTACCATACTAAACTATACATTAATAAAACATACTGACAGTCATCCAAACAAAGTGTTAATTGCTACTTCTTCAAATCATGCAGAAAATTACTACAATTCATGAAGCAAGTCATGAATGTATGTGGTTAAGATCATCAATTCAACATATTCATGACACATACAATGTCTCATCTACTGAAAGGAGCCCATCAATTTTATACTAAGATAATGCTGCGTGTATTGCTCAAATAAAAGGAGGTTACATCAAGGGCGATAGAATAAAGCACATCTCACCAAAATTTTTTTACAAGCATGAATTCTAGAGGAAATGTGAAATAGATATTCATCAAATTTTCTCAAGTGACAATTTAATGGATTTATTAATAAAAACTTTATCAACAGTAACATTTTAAAAGATAGTTCACAAAATTGGCATCGTCAATTTAAAGATATTCATTAACATAAGGAAAAGAAAAATACTTATGCATTACATTAAGAATATTGTATTGATTTTCCTTCATTAGATTTTTTTCCCACAAGGTTTTTACTTAACAAGATTTTAATGAGACATATTCTTAATAGAAAAACATCCAAAGGAGAGTGTTATGAATTAAAAAAATGAAAGTGGATGTTTCTTTTTAATCATTTATCTCTTTAATCATCATGTCTCTTTAATTATTTTATTAATGAATATATAACACTTCATTTAAATTTCAACTCTATAAATAGGAAAGGTTGTAAGGTTTTTGAAAATATAGCAAATGGTAAAATATATATGAGTTATTTCTCTCTAAATTGTTTCTCAAAATAATTAATTAATGTTTTATTTTTTTAATTATCATTAATTTTATCATTAATTTTATAATAAAAACAAGAGATACGCCAACCAAAAGGTTGGATGAGTTGCTTTATTTCATAATTAGTCATTACCAGTGCATTTCACAATAACAAAATTAACAAAAACTCAAATAAATATAATTAATAATAAATAAATTTAAAATAAATTATATGTAAATAAATAATAAATTCTATCATAAAAAATAAAATATTACCTCGATTTTTATCATAGTTTCATTGAAATAATGAGTGAGAAGATATAATATATATATATATATATAATAAATTCTATCAGTCGTGGAAGGTGCTCAATTTTGCTCTTCCTCTTCCTTGTAGACTGCAGTGCATAGGAATATCATTGGCAGAAGTTTGCCCCTTTTGTTTATCTAATGGCGCATCATTTGATCATATTTTCTGTCAATGTATTCCTGTTAAAAGGATTTGGAATTACTATGCTGCATATTTCCTTCCATCACGGCACAACAGGTCTGGAGATACGACGTTGAGGCAGGAGCTATCTATATGGTGGTTAAACTGTAGTAATTCAATACGGGGTAGACTGTGCAAGCTTATTCCTCAGGTTATCCTTTACATGACATGGAATGCAAATTGTAGATGTAGCTGGGGAGGTGAGACTTTCTCTTCTTATCAAGTTGAATTTCAGACTTCCAAGTTTATTCTCAGTTGGGGTATTGCTCATGCTGGTGACAAAATTGCATCACCGTTGGACTGTTTTTCTGACCATCTACCAGTTGGTTTTGGCCTCCGAAAACTGAAGCCAAAGCTAGTCAGCTGGGTTAAGCCTCTCCGTGGATCGTATATGGTAAATGTCGACGCCTCTTTTACCATGTTGCAGGTGGCTGGTGGTGCGGTCATCCGCGATGAAGATGGTAATTTCATTATGGCTAAAGTCTTTCTCATGGATGCTGCCAATGTTTTAGAGGCGGAATTAAAGGCTTTGAATATTGCCCTTGATTGGGTGTTTGCAGCTGGATTCTCAGGTTTGCAGGTAGAGGTGGACTCACTTACCTTGGTTCAATTGATCAATTTAGCCTGCCCTAACAGTTCACAATTCCGTAGAGCAAAGGAGGCTTTAACTTCTAGTTTGTCTTCTCTCACTCATGTCTACAGAGAAGCTAATCAAGCGGCTCATTTCTTAGCATACTATAGTCGTATTAATGGTATCACCAAATCATTCAATTCTTTTCTTTCATTGCCCAACTATATTAAGGGCATTGTATTGACTGATAGTATGAGTTTTCCATACATTAGATTTCATTAATAAATTTTATGGTGGTACCGTCCACCTTTACTAAAAAAAAATATAACTTGATGCTTTCACTAATTAAGAACAAAATATATATATTGCTATAAAAATTATAAATTTTATAAAAAAAAAAAGGAGAAAAAAATAGAAATTCAAATAAAAATTTTCAAATTGTAAGAAAAATGTGAACAGAAATATTTATAACCATAAATTTATATTGGAATTGTTATTAATATTAATATTATTATTACATAAATTATTAATTAAGACTGAATATTGATCATAGAGATTTCTAAACTGATTCAAATATCCAAATCAAAAATATTTGAAACCAAAAAAATCTGTTAAATTTGACTTTTTTTCGAATAGAATTATACTGATTTTTACAATATGGAGTGATTATAGAGATTAGACAATATCAAAACCGAGAGTCATATTAAACTAAACCAAACGGAATAACTAAAATAAAATTTGATTTATTACTGATAATATAAAATTATAGTTTATTATATTGATTTATTACTTGATATTATATAATTAATTTTTCTTAATTTAACTAAATTAAATATAAATACAATTAATGGTTATGTATAATTTTTAATTTGTAACGTAATCAATATTGATTTACATATTTTGTAAGATTGTTAAATTAATGAAATATAAATTAAATTTAAAAGCTTTAATTGTTAATAAATTAATTAATAATTTAAATTATTAATTAAATATTTTAAATTAAGTTGGTATATATTCAACATATTTATGTAAATAATTATTATCAACAAATTTTTTTATAATAATATTAGTAGTTTTTAATAAAAATTATTAATACAAGCATTAACAATAATTAGTAGCATTAATGATTATCGAAACAAATGAATTATAAATAAATTTAAAAATAATATGAATAATATAAATATTAATTTAAATATAAATACGATAAAGTATCAACATTTTATATAATATATTAAAATTATTTTTTATATTATATTATATAATATATTCACTTTGACAAGTCTATCATATTATATATGCATACACTTTATTTTTCTTTATTTTATATTTTATTAACTACGTATATAAATTTCACTAAATATTTCTACAATACTCATTTTTAAACTATAAAAACTATATTCTCAATCATAAATATTAATTTAAAAATGAATAAATAAATAATATAATTAAGTAATTATTTTCCTAATTTAATTACAAAATGAAGTATAAATGTGAATAAAAAAGCATAAATAATAGTTAAATTATATGTAATTATAGTAATTAAATATATATTAATTTATTACTAATCAAAATAACTTTATAATTTAATTTAAAAATAATTAAATAGTAATAAATATAATTTATTAATTCTTTTTATATATACTAAAAAGCTAAAATATCGAATCTTCGAACTGAATTGCTCTGAGAAATTAAGAGATTTTTCAGTTTAATATTTGATTCAGTTCTGAAAATTTTTAAATCTTAAATTATTTCAAATTGTACTTACCCCTTATCAACATATAATTAATTTGTTAGAAAGGTTAAAAATTATGTTTTTTATTTTTTAAATTTTAAATTTTTTAAAAATATATAAATAAATTATTATTATAAATAAATTATTAAATATAATTAATTTATTAAGAATATCAAAAATTATATATTTTTTTTATTTAATTTTAAAATTTTTAAAATTATATAAATTAATTATAATTATAAATAGTTTATTTAATTTATAATCAATTTATTATAAAGATCAAGAGTAGTATTTTTTAAAATTTTTAAAATTTTAAAATATATATATATATAATCAATATTATTAAATTATATTAATGTGCAATTAACTTATAAAATATTAAAAATTATTATTATAATTTATTTAATAAATATTATCAAATTATATTAATATATATTTATTTAATAGAAGATTAGAAATCACAAATATAATTTATCAATTATTAAATTTTAATAATTATATAAATTATTAAAATTAAATAAAAATTAATTTTAAAAAATGAAACAACATTTTTTCAAAAAAATATTGACATTGTGGCAATCTCAAAACGCTTCTTTTTTTAACTTATATATATATAATATAGATAAATTTTCAGAAGAGAAAATTAGTTTTTTAACTTTTTAAAAAAAATTATAATTTTTAAGGTACTTTGAAAATATTATTTTTTAAATTTAACTAACAATAAAAATGTATGTTGTATGCATATTTTTGGCAAAATATATATCTTTAATATGCCAGCCTTTTTAAATTATTAATGAGCATTTTTGGAATTGCAGGCATTAGCGCATATATTTTTAGAAAAAAAATAAAGAAAATTAAATAATTTTAAAATATTTGACTTCTTATAAAATATTTTTCAAAATAAACCACTAGCACAGATTTTGAAAAAAAATAAATTTATCTTTTTTTAACATTTACTTGTACTTTTAATTAATTTTCAAATATAATTTAAATTTGCAAGCTCATAACCTTGAATCAGACTTAATATAAATAAATCAATAAACTTTTGGATATTTATTTCAATTAAGGAATAAGATTTTTTATAATTTTTATAACTTTTTTGAATTTTAAAATTATTGTGAAATATTAATTTATAATTATTAGAAATATTTTACCTCAAATTCCAAAGTTATAACCTTGCTTAACATGCTATGATATATTTTTTTTTTTGAAACAAGTTGAGAAATAAAAACCTCTAAATCCTTCTCCATAAATTTATTTCCTCATTTGTTTATATACAAATTATGAAATTAGTAAGAAAAATAATTACTTTCTGACGAGATTGGATGATAAATACCTTTAAATCCTTCCTTATAAATTTATTTCTTTGTTTGATGTACAACTACTTATTATATGAACTACTCAAATATTTAACGACAAAGGTTTAAAGCGTCTAAAATATTAACAATGTCTCGACACAACTTTTAAAGTCTTTTTTATCAAATATGTTCTCTTTTTATTTATTAAAATAAATAATTTAAACCTTAACCGTTAGAGAAAAATTAATTTGCCATTAATATACTGAGATGGCAATGCATATCCACTATATTCACTTTCTATGTTTTAAAAAAATTTAAACAATATTAAAAATATATTTTTAAATAATTAAAAATTAAAAATATATATTTTTAAAAATATTAAAATTAATAATTTTTTTATAGACTATAAAAATAAACATTTTATACTCTATATCATATTTAAAAAAATAAATTACAAATAATGATTTTTAATGAAATATTATTTTAATATGATAAAATGTTAATTTTCATAATTTTTAACTCATGATATGATATTCGTTAAATTTTAATTTTTTATAAAATATTAAATATTGATAAGTAGAATGTGACTATATTTTTGTCTCAATTGCAAAATAAAAAATAATTCTTATGATTTCTAAATGCTTTTAAATGAAATAAAAATAAAGTTTTTTCTTATTTGAATAAAATTTTAATATATTAAATTTTCTTTTATTATTGTATTTTATTTTATTTTATATTTTTTAAAAATATATTTTATACATTTTTAATTATTTTGCAATATTTTTTAATTATTGATTATTTAAAATATATATATATTTAGTATTTTTAAATTATTTAAAAAATATAAAGTGAATAAAATGAGTCACACAATGCTACATCAATATTTTAAAGATAAGTTAACTTTTTTTAATGACAAAAATAACGAGAAATTTATACTTTGCACATGTTTTTATGGTCCACTTTTCATTTATTTGGAAGAAATATTTTGTTTTCAGAATAGTAAACCTAGGTAAGTTTTTTTCATTTTTATTTTTTTAAACAATAATTTTTTTTCTATTTTGATTTTTTAGTTTTTATTTATGTTATTTTATTTATAAATAATTTTTTAATGTCACGTTTTCAATATACATATAAATATATATATACACACAATATATATATATACACACACAATAAAATAAACAATATTCATCACATCTATCAAATATTCACTAAATATTTATATAATATTTTAATATTTTTTATTTTTATTTTTTAATATTTTATTCTCACAATATTTATATAACTTTTACACAATATTCATATAATATTTATATAAAATACAAACATTATATATAATAAATACATAGCATACACACAATATCTACTAAACATTTACAACATCTGCTAAATATATACAAAATATCTATATAATATAACACAATAAAATAAATATTCTTTAATTTTATTTTTTATATGTATAATATGTAAAATTTATTTAAATTTAATAATTTTTATTAATATATGTTTATATATTTTACTTTTTTGTGAGTGTTATTTATTTTTTTTATAATCAAAATTAAAATTTTTTCTTTATAAAAATTAATAAATTTTATATGTTGAAAATATAATTTAAAATATAATTTTTTATTATTTTATTAAAATATTTTTATTTAATAGTAAAATTTAAAAAAATAAATAAAATATTAATTACAGTAAGAGAATATATATTTTTAAAAAATAAAATTCTTTTTTAACGAGAAATGGGGGTGTTGATAAAATTTTGTTTTAATTTTTTTAAACATATAAATATTTTTATTTTTTATAATAATTTTAAAATAAAATTTATTTTTTTAAATAGTTATGTAAATGTTTCGAGAGTAAACTCATATGACCCATTTTTGACATATATATATATATATATATTTAATCTTTAAATTGAGAGACCCGGTTAGAATTGCTCTTTTTCCATAAATTGCTCTGTTAGGTTTTATCATCCACCACGGCATCAATTCCAAATTCGGCGCCGGCCCAAGCTGGGTCTGCCGGTGTTTCCTTCGCGGATGCTCTGAGAAAGAGTCTCTCTCCATCTTCTGTTCCAGCTTACTCTCCAACAACTATTCTTCCCACGGCTTCTGAGGATTTTGTTCCTCCCAAACAACCTTACAGATTTAAAGGAGTCCCAACTATTTCTTTTTCTGATGAGGAAATCGCTCAGTTGGCTCTGCCTTTCAAGTTTGCCTTGGTTGGCTTTTTCCCTGCTGGTCGTCCGAGCATGAAAGGGTTGAAACGAGCGTTGGAATCTGTTGGCTTTCAGGGTGATTTTCAAATGGGTTTGTTAGATGAGCCTAATGTTTTAATCAAATTCTCTCTTGAAGATGACTTTCTTAGGTTCTGGCTGCGATAAGTATGGTATTTCCATGGCTTCTCCATGCGTGTATTTCGTTGGACACCCAACTTCAAATCAGGTTCGGATAGCCCATTATACCCGGTGTGGATCTCTCTTGAAAATCTGCCCATTCATCTGTTTCATCGTAAACCTTTATTTCAGATTGCTAAGCTAATAGGTAGGCCTTTAAAGATGGACTCGGCTACTGCCTCTTTGATCCGTCCCTCAACTGCCAGATTATGTGTGGAAATTGATCTTTCTAAGGAATTAGAGGAACGGGTGTGGATTCAAAATGGCAACAAGGGATTTTTCCAGCAGGTAACTTATGATAATCTTCCGCTCTTTTGTTCTTCTTGTTCTAAATTGGGTCATGATTTGAAAACTTGCCCTTGTCAAGAAACTGTTAATAGGGATAAAGAACGCAACTTGACCTCTGAAAATTTGAAACAAATTGAAAAAATTTGGGTGCCAAAACGTGACACCATTGTGAAGGATCCTCTGCAAGGCACTGTTTCTTTAACTGTTAATGATGAAGCTGGAAATTCTGCAGATCAGTTACAGAATGTTGGAGCTGAGATTGATAACTGTAATCGGGAAATAGACTCTCAAATTAATTCAATTGTGGATACTGATATTACTCATGACATGATTACTGAAACAGGGAACATGCTTGAGACTGAGAAACAGGGCTTGCAATCTGCCCCTACTGTGGTTCATGCGAATATATGCATTGAGTCTCATGATGGATTGAGTAGTTCTTTAGGGGAGCTCTCAAAACTAGTGGCTAGTGACTCTGATAAGCGCGATGAAGATTCTGACGGTGATGCTATTTTTTCAGAAGATAACATATCTTTGCATCAACAAGAAGAAATGCTCCAGTCTGTAGCAATTACAATTCAGCCTACAGATCAGCAACCTGCTAAAACTCGTGGCCGTCGTAAAAAAGGGCAGAAAGCTTCTAAATCGGTGATCATCTCTAATTCCTTGATTGAACATCAACAACCTTTATAATGAATTTATTATTCTGGAATGTAAGGGGGATTTCATCCTCACTAAAAAGATTACACAAACTTCTTTATACTCATAATATTGGTCTTTTTATTTGCATTGAGCCTATGGCAAATGTTAATAAGGCCAGTTTTGTTGCTTCTCAGTTAGGTTTTAGAGATGTCTTTTGCTCTCAAGATAACAAGTTATGGATTATGTGGCATTGTCATCTATATTCTATATGTGGCTTCTGTGATCTACCACAATTACTCTCTTGTGATGTTTTGGTTCTTTCATCGGGCTTTAGCTTTCGATTGTCCGCTGTATATGGTTATCATTCAAGGGTGAGTCGGATTTCTTTATGGGAGAATCTCTGTGATTATGCTAAATCTTGTTCTTTGCCTTGGCTTGTTGGTGGTGATTTTAATATTATCAAGTATCCGACAGAATATTGCGATAATGGATCGTTGGATTTATCTAGCATGCAAGACTTTATAGAATGTGTTGATGAATGTTGTCTTATTGATGTTCCATTTCAAGGTTCTGAATTCACTTGGACTGGAATTAGATCCAACGGTAGGGTTTGGGAGAGGCTCGATCGGATTGTTGCTAACATTTCTTTCTTTGATTCTTTTGATATGATAAGTAACAGACATTTGGGGAAAACTTCATCTGATCATTCTCCAATGCTATTATCTTGTTCAATGGCCAATCAGAGGGTTCCTAAGCAATTCAAGTTTCAGCATATGTGGTTAACCCATAACACTTTTATGAACTTTGTTAGACATCGTTGGTCTTCATCTTTCTATGGAGGAGGAATGCAGGGACTGGTGACTAAATTGAAAGATCTGAAAAAGGGTTTAAGAGAGTGGAACAAGGAACAGTTTGGTCATTTATTTGATAATATTGCTCAGGCTGAGATAACCACTGAGGAAGCGGAATTAGCCTATATTAACGATCCTTCTCCGGAAAATTGTAAAAGTTGGCAGGATAAACAATCTGAATTACTTCACAAATTAAAATTAGAAGAGATTTTCTGGCGTCAAAAGGCTCATATCTCATGGATTCAGTATGGTGATCAGAATACTAAATTTTATCACAGTTATGTGAAAATGAGGCGGAAATTGCATAGAATTGTTTCCATCACTGATTCTAATGGCAACTGTCTGACTGAGCAGAATGATTTGGGATCCGAAGCAGTTCGTCATTTTAGTGCTCTTTTTTCTAAAGACAGTGAGGGTGATATTTCTATTTTGGATTCCATTCTCTTTTATATTCCTTCAATTGTTACTGATTTGGATAATAATAGTATTTCTGTAATTCCTGATGATGGGGAGATTAAGGAGGCTGTTTGGCAACTTAATCCAAATAGCGCCCCTGGCCCAGATGGATTTGATGGTGTTTTTTTCAGGAACTGCTGGGACATTGTTAGATGGGATGTTTGTAGTGCTGTAAAGGAGTTTTTTCTGGGTGTTCCAATTCCTTTGGGTTTTAACAGTGCACAGATTGTTCTCATACCCAAGGTGGAAAATCCTGCTTCTTATCACCATTACCGGCCTATCTGCTTAGCCTCTTTCGTGAGTAAGGTATGTACTCGTATTTTAGCTAACAGATTTGCTCCTGTCTTGGACAAGTTGATCTCTCAGGAACAGGTGGGTTTTATGAAGGGAAGATCGATTCATGCTCAAATCATGCTTGCTAATGAAATGATGCATGATATTGATAAGAAAACTAGAGGTCACAACCTGGCAATAAAACTAGACATGACTAAAGCATTTGACCGAGTATCTTGGTCTTTTTTGAAGAAGTTTCTTTTGAAGTTTGGTTTCTCGAGCAAAATTGTTGATATTATTATAAATAATCTTTCTTCGACCCGTCTTTCTATCTTGGTTAATGGGATAAGCTACGGTTTCTTTCAGCCTGAAAGGGGAGTTAAACAAGGAGATCCTCTCTCTCCTTTATTATTTATTCTTGCTTCAGAGGTCTTCTCCAGAGGGTTAAATAGTCTAATTTTGGCTGGCTCCATAAGTCCTTACAAGCTTCACCGCCATTGTCCTCTTGTTTCGCATTTAGCTTTTGCGGACGACCTTCTCATTTTTATTAATGGTGATGTCAAGTCTATTAAAAGTTTCGTGAAGTTCCTGTCAGATTATCAATCTTCTTCTGGTCAGTTGATTAACTTTGATAAAAGTGATTTCTTTTGCTCTAAAAAGGCTCCTTTGCCTACTATTAAAAAATTTGAAGAATTGCTCTTTATTAGACAAAGTTCTTTGCCTTTCACTTATTTGGGGGCCCCTATTTATCAGGGCATCAACAGAGCTACTTATTGCAAAGAGTTACTTAAAAAGATTGATATGAGATTGCAGGGTTGGTTGAAGCGTTTTCTCTCTCCAGGTGGCCGTCTTGTTCTTATCAAGCATGTGCTAAGTTCTATCCCCATACACATTATGGGGGCAATGCTTCTTCCAAAATCTATTATCAGAACTATTGAGCGCAAGTTTGCTACTTTTTTCTGGAGTTCTGATTCCATGCACCGCCATCACTGGATTCGATATTCGGAATTTCAGTATCCAACGGAAGAGGGGGGCCTCGGGATCAGGTCTGTGGCTGCCATTCAAGAGGCTTATTCTCTTAAACTTATTTGGATGTTTTACTCTGGACGATCTTTATGGTCACAATATATGAGGCGGAAGTACTTTAGAAAGGGTGAGATGACTTATCTTCAAACTGATTCTAATTCCTGGAAGAGACTGTGTCAAGCTCATAATTTATATGGTCACTACTTTGTTATTGACAATGATTCTATTGCTTGGTCGGATTCCAATCGACAAGGTTTCAAACTATCTTTGGCTTATGACCTGGTGAGGCCTCGCAAGAATACTTCCCTTGTGTGCAAATCTTTATGGGATACTGTAATTCCAAAGAAATTCTCGATTTTTTCTTGGAGACTTTTGCGTGGAGCTGTCCCTATCCCGATCCGGCTTCAGAATATTGGAGTTCATTTAGCTTCTTGCTGTCCCTTTTGCTATCAAGGGCCTGCTTCTGTGAATCATCTTTTCCTCCAATGTCATTCCATAAGTGGTATTTGGAAATTTTATAAAGCTCATCTCATACCTTTTGATAGAGGTAAGCAAACAACTCTCCAACTAGAGTTAATGTCTTGGTGGCTTCATGGCAAATCCTCAACAACGAAAGGTAAACTTTGCTTATTGGTCCCCCAAATTATCCTCTATACTGTATGGACTGAATATTGTAATTGTTATTGGGGTGGACAGAAATTTTTTTCCTCTCGGATTGATCTGCAGATTAACAGATTTATTTTACATTGGGGGGTTGTTTATTCTTCAGCAAAGTTTGCTGCTCCTCTGCCTTCTTTTGCTGACTTTTTACCGACTAAATTTGGTCTGGGTAAGCTAAAGCCTAAGCTTGTTTTTTGGAGTAAGTCGCAGCATGGATTCATTAAAGTCAATATTGATGCTTCACACACTCCTCTGATCTCTACTGCTGGTGTTCTAATTAGAGATGATCAAGCCAATTTTATATCTGCTTCTGCCTTCTTAATCAATGCTTCAGATCCTTATGAAGCTGAACTCATGGCCATCAATGAAGGCTTAGAGTGGTGTCTTTCTTTAGATTTTACTCACATTCAGGTAGAATCTGATGCTCAATCTATAATTGCCTCTCTATCTTTGCACAGACGTTTTTGGCCATCTTGTTTCAATTGGTTGTCTTCTCTTTCTAGCTCTATTTCTTTTCATCATATATACAGAGAAGGCAATAAGGCAGCGCACTATCTTGCCCAATACAGTAGAGTTAACAAGTCCTCCAGATTATTTGACTCTTTTATTTTGTTGCCAAATATCATTAAAGATATTGTTTTAACAGATAGTTTGGGTATGCCAAACTTTAGATACGCTTAATTTTGCCCAATTTTATTTGGGCTTTATTTAGTCTGTTTGTTTGGATTTTTCTTCGTTTTGATATATTTATAAATATAGCGGTGGTTCCGTCCACCTTTATTTAAAATATATATATATAGGCTTTAAGAATATGCCGAAATAGTGATAATAGTTTAAAAGCTCATTTGCAACTTTAGCCAATATTTAAATAAGCCAACAAACATGTTATCATTCAATGAAATGATATTTTTATTTTATTTTATTTATAGAACATATCTAATAGGAAATAGGAAATAGGAAATAATTAATTTCTATTTTTATTTCATAATAAACCAAAATTTTGAAAGTGAGGTTTATGTAATAAGATATGGACTTCCAAGTTACAAGGAGACAACCCAACACCAAATTCTACTATTCTAGTTTGTGTCGAACCTTCAGAGATTATGCCCATCACCGCATAAATTTAAGCACTTCGCTTTCTTCCTGCCCGCATATATATATATATATAACACCAAAAGTTTACATTTCTACAAGCGAAAAAAAAACATTTGAAAAAAAATTAAAAGATATATATATATATATATATATTCCCATTGATGAAGCTCAGATGAGATCACCCCCCACAAATTCAAGCACAATGTCATCATCTTCTTCATCATCTTCCTCAAAGAAACAGACGCTTTTCATTACTTCCCTTATAGTTCTTTGGTACTCCTCAAATATTGGAGTTTTGCTTCTCAATAAATACTTGCTCTCTAGCTATGGCTTCAGGTTCCCAATTTTCCTCACCATGTGTCATATGTCTGCTTGCGCCATTCTTAGTTATCTTTCCATTGTTTTTTTCAAGATTGTGCCTCTTCAGGCTGTTAAATCCAGGCCTCAGCTCCTCAAGATTGCAACTTTGAGTGTTGTCTTTTGTGGGTCTGTTGTGGGTGGGAACATTTCGCTTAGGTATTTGCCTGTCTCGTTTAATCAAGCTGTTGGTGCTACGACACCCTTTTTTACTGCTGTTTTTGCCTACTTGATGACATTCAAGAGGGAAGCTTGGGTTACATATGCTGCTCTTGTGCCTGTTGTTGCTGGTGTCATCATTGCTAGTGGGGTGTGTGTTCTTTTTTTATCTCTCCATAATTTTATTGATTTCTACATTTTCTATTGATTAAAATTATGGGCACTTATTTTTGTTTTGAGTTTGATCTGAAAATTTTCACTTTGTTGCTGTTTGAGATTTGTGTTTATAATGCAATGCCAATTTGATGATGATATTGCAGATCTGAGATCTTGTTTGCATTTAATTTATGCTTGCCGTAATGAATCTATGCTATGATCTTTATGTATCACATCACATGCTTGCCATATGCAAGGTCTTCAAGGGACCGGTGTTGTTCTTTTGAATAACAATCAATAATGGAAAATAATTCTCCGCCTCCTACTGGAGCCATAAAATGAGGAGTCAAAATGCCACATTTGAGTGGCTAAACTGTGTTACATTCCATATAGAAGCCTCAAAGCAAATCACAATTGTTGGATCATGAAATGACTAGAAAAAATCCCTTGCTCTGCGTTGTTCTTATATGTAGATCTGGAGTGCATTATTGTCAGTATTTCTGTAAATCAATAGGGACTGTAATGAGTTTGTAGGTAAATATAAACGAAGCATTGCCAGATTCTTTGAAGCTTAAATATTAACAAAATTGCTATCGGTTTTGTTATAGAGTAATAAAGGATGTCAAGAAAAATGGGAACCATATGTGAATTCTGAGGTGGTTGTTTGGTTGGAGAATTTTTGCATATACTGAATTTTGTCCTTGGTTTTCCTTTCTGATGATAATAGCAGGTAGAAATGTAATGGTTGCATAAGCATTCACAGTTTAATTGACATCAGATGTTAAATGAGGAGCATTTTGGATGTGTGATGCTGCTACTTAAACTGAAGATACGATAACATTATTGACCGCTGACTATGTAGAACGACCGAACGAGATAAATAAACAGTTTTTCGTCGCTGTTGGCTTCAACCTAGTTAAAATGCCACATGGCTAAATTTTTGTAGGCTGTTATTTGATTTTTAAACCAGTAATCCATTCTTTCAGAAAGGCAATGGTGGATTCAGTTTTTGCTGTTCATATCTCTAGCTAGCCTCTTTGGTGTTTTGTACATGGCCTAAAGAGTTTGTCAAGTTCCAATATTTCTTGAATGGTGACATTTCTTATTCACATGTTGCCAAGTATCTGTAATGTACAGATTTTGTCCCCCTGGCATACTGCCTCTCAATTTACTCTTTATATTGTACACTTCATGAAATTCTTGTTATTAACTCAAAGTGGCTATTTGGTATTTTTATATCTCTTAGCTAGTGATTTTAGGCTAATTTTCAGTGAGTATTTTAACTTTTATTCTGTTTATTCTTGCAAAATTTTTTTGGACATTCAAACTTTAGTAGTGTTATAGATTGAGATGGTTTGACCATGTAAAACGTAGACCTAGTGATGCGCCAGTCAGAAAAACTAAACTAGTTAAAGTAGAAATAAGTAAGAGAGGCGGGGGTAGACCTAAATTAACTTGAACAAAAGTGGTATAAAATGATATTACTGTTTTATATTTATCAGAAGAGGTAGCCCTAAATCAACTTGAGTGAAAAAGAAAAGTTCATATAGCCGACTCCAATTGACTTGGGATTAAGGCTTTGTTGTTGTTGTTGCTGTAAACTTTAATAGTGTCAAAAATCATGTATTTGTTATGTCCTAATCCCAGCATAGGATGAAGCTATGAATTCTTCTGTTGGTGGCAGGGTGAGCCAGGCTTTCATCTGTATGGATTTATTATGTGCATAAGTGCTACTGCTGCAAGGGCCTTCAAGTCTGTTCTTCAGGGTATCTTGCTTTCTTCTGAGGGGTAAGTACATTTTTTCTTTAAGTTATTAGTTGTATTGAGTGCATTTCTGATATACTTTCCCTGTTATTTTATTTTTAGATGTGTCAAGAGTTTGAGAATTTTTTTAACATTCCAACTAAAGGCACTCATATTTTGGGGGTTGTTTGGAAATGTACATTCATTTCATCTTTCTGATTAATCTACTATAGCTCATATTTTCTCGTTAAACTGCAGCAGACTATTTGTTTTCGCTATTTCATGCATACTGTGAACCTTATTGTGAAATATTAATCTGCATGGAGAAAAAGAAAACAAAAAAGAACTTGTGCTATGGTTTGATGATAGGCTTAGTTCTGTAGCGTGTCTGTCAGGCATGCCAATTTTGTGTCAGCGTGCATCAAGATGAAGGTTTCTGTGGTATATACAGTCATATGATCCAGATATTACTTATAATTCCTGTAGGTTTGACCGGTCAATCATTTCTTGTGTAGGACGTAATGTTCCCAACTCCCAAATCATGAACATAATTGGAGTGGGGAATGTATTCGTTCACTGGAGTCTTGGTGGGCATTTTGCTGCCAAAATAATCAGAGAATATAGGATCTTATTGTTGTTAATTTAACTATTCCTAATAGCAATAAATTACAGAGATGATGGATATTTTCTTAGGAATTTCCTTTCTTCTCCACTTCATCCTGGTTCAAGTGGAATTTGATCTCAGTTGAGCTTTTTGTTATTATAGTGCCAAGTGGTTATTATGCATTGAGCTTGTCGAAGAGACTTCTGAAAAACCATTTACATCTTTTTAACTGTTAATCATTGTCACATATAGAAGAAGAAAAGGAAAGAAGAATGTGAATGTGACAAAATTGAGGGAGGGCTGTGAATGTGATGAATTAGTGAGGAATAATGTCAAGGAGCTGGAGGAGCTGAGCTGTGATTGAAGACAAGGGAGCACTAACCACTTGGTGGCGGAGAATATTCTAATGATTGGTTCAATCATTTGTACCTTAGCTAGCCTAGCAGTAGAATTTATATTTCTGTTATGCTGAGTACTGATTATGCAATTTATGAAATTCCTAAACATTCTCTCTATTCTTTTCTCTCTCCTTCCCTTTTGCTCTTTCTCTTCTCTGTTCTGTTTCCTATTTCTCATGTCTCTGCTCTTCTAATCGTCGCTACTTCTTTATTCATTCAGTAGTTAGTAATTCTCTTGTTATTGCTAATTGCTGACTCTATTATCGCTTATTTGTTACAATCTTTAACTCGTCATCTAGGTTTTGATCAAGTATAGGTTGATTCCAATACTTTTTCTACTACTAGACTTCTCATTGTTTTGGGATGGCTGATTCACGATGTTGATGGGTTGAACTGTTCAAATGTTGCAGCAGTTTAGTATAATTGTATAAAATTGATGAAATAAGACTCAAGTCAACTTAAATTGACCCTAGGAAAGCTTATTGAGGATCTTGATAAGCTTTTTTATGGCCTTTATACTGTTTGCTGGATTTTGTGTCTCACTATTGAAATGATCTACTTTGGTATAGAAATGATTGGTTCTCTTGTCATAATTAGATGGTGTTCCTTGGGTGTTAAGGTATACCAAAGCAAGAATAATGGAACTCTGAGGTGCATGCTATTTTTTTTTCACTTGGAATTCAAACATAAAAGTAAATTTATGTCAGGGTGGTTGCAGGCTTGCAGTCGGGTGACCAATTGGATCCCCTTTTTCTTTGTTGAGAAATAGGGACCCCAATGCCACAAATTTCCTGCAAAGTTAAAATTCTATTTTATATGGATATCAACTAAACTATTTGCATTAAAAATTCATGAGAGTCTTTGTAGTATGCAAATTTGCACACACTGTTTCTCACAATCACTGTATGTGCATCAGTGATCTTCCTCTTGTTCTGATTAGCCTATATTATGCAGCTCTTGTCTCTAATTAAGGTTTTCTTTCTCGGTTGAGGGGAATGGATTAAAATGGAAAATTTTGGTTAACTTTTTAATGTTTGCATATTAATATTAAGATTTTAATCTCTCTCCTCTTCATTATCTCTGCAACTTAAGTAGAGTCTTGCTTAAACTTAAAACGTCCAAGAGAAAGTAGCTTACATTGGTTGCCATGTCATGCGTTCAATTTTTTTGCATTGCAGAGAAAAGCTGAACTCGATGAATTTGCTGTTGTATATGTCCCCAATTGCAGTTTTAGTACTGTTGCCTGCAGCACTTATAATGGAGCCCGATGTACTAGAAGTCACTTTATCTCTCGGAAGGCACCATAAGTTTATGTGGTTACTGCTGTTTCTTAATTCAGTAATGGCCTACTCAGCTAACTTGTCGAACTTCTTGGTCACTAAGCATACTAGTGCATTAACACTCCAGGTTTGGCATTGTTTACCCTCCACTATTGTCTGTTATAATAGAATGTATTGCTCAATTTGAAGCAATTGAAAATGCTGAAACTAAACTATTATTAAATGGTTTCAGTAATTGTTATAATGTGCAGTCTTGCCTTGATCATCATAGAATTGTTGGTGTGATGACTGTTTAATCCGGAGCTTACCAGTATCAATCTTACCACCTGCCACATGTTATCTTATATCTTGAAATCATGCAAAGTTGTCAATTTGTGGATTGGTGGTGCTGTTTTTCAAAAATTATTGTTAATTAGAGAAGATTAAAAAATTAAAAACAAGGGTTCATCTCATTGATTGCTTAACTTTGAAGTGATTTAAAACTTGAACCGACACCAATTGTCCTGCAATAAGGTGCCATGTTTGTCTCAGAGTTCTCTGCCCCAAGTTTTATATTAGCTCTACGTATGCATGATGCCTTGTTTAATTGCAATGCCATTGAAAGCTGCTATTTACAACAATTGTAGGTTTCTTTGGCATTATTATTGTAATTGTAATTGTTGGTCGACAAAAGATGTTGATTATTCTGATTAAAGATGACCTAAAATTGTTTGCATGATAGACTTGCCCCATTCTAGTTATCAAAATTTAAGAACAGTTAAACAACAGTTTAAACTGTATTTTACAACAGCTAAGAGGATGCTGAAGTAGTCAACCTCAATATCAAGCAGACAATACATAATCAGTCGCTTTAATTTGTTGGGGTTTGGGAAACCAGTCCTTGTCTTGAAAATGTTTAGAGTAGAACTCAAATAATATATAAAGTAGCGTAATTGCTGCCTTTTGGTCAGTTATAAGTCTTGTTGAGCCATAACTTGCTTTCTTCTGTGGGATGTTAAAAACAGGTGTTAGGCAATGCAAAGGGTGCTGTAGCCGTTGTTATATCGATCTTCATATTCAGGAATCCTGTAACGTTTGTGGGCATCGCTGGTTACACAATGACAGTTATGGGGGTAGTTGCTTATGGAGAAGCAAAAAGAAGGTTTAGATGAATGATCTTTTAGATCTGCATTTGAATTTTTTATTTGAATTTTTTGTTTTTCACATAGGTTGGTGCCCATAGATGATCTTATTTTATGTTAGAGAGAAAGATAGAGGGCATTACATTGTTGTGTTGTATTTGTTGTATGTACAAGCATATGGTCTTAGTATAATTCATTCTTATTTTGATTTGCTTGGATGGGTGTTTTTCTTATCTCCATTTTCTTTTTCTTTTTCCTACACAGCCATATGACAATGCTAGTGGTGTAAATCATTTGCTTTCTGCAAGTTTATAAATATGTATATGGGATTGAATTGGAGGGACATTATCATTTATCATTATTGCAGTTAAGTGGCATTATCAATAATGGATAAACTTTTGCACATTTAACTTGGACTCTACCTAGGATTGAGTTTAAAGCTATTTTTTTAAATTACTTTTGAACTCTTGGCTTTAATTTCTTTTTCACCATTCGTTGGTTAACCAGTTTGAAAACGGTAAAAAAAAATTTTAATTTTTATTGAATGATGATTTATTAACTTCTGAATGCTATAAAAGCATTTGAATTGCAATGACAAACACATATTTAGGGATAATTACATCATCTATGTTGAACTTCAAGTATTTTGAACAAAACTCATTTTTTTCGATCATCGAGTTTGATCAAGATGTCTATAAAATTAGGGGTGTTATATTGTTCGTATTGGGTTGATTCACTCTAGTAACAATCAAGATTAATATAAATATGATCTATTTATTAATTGTGTTGAGACGAATATGATATAAAATTAAATAGTTTATATAAATATGACACATATAATACATTTATTTAAATAGATTATATGTGAATTACATAATTCGACGCAACTCATTTAATTTATAATTTTTTTTAATTTAAAATAATTTTATATTCTTAAATAATCAATTAAAAAATTATTCATATAATAAAGTTATGATTAAAATAATTTTAAAATATAAATATATTAAAAATTTTCTTTAAAATATATTAAAAAAATAAAATATATAACACAGTTAATATGAAATAAATAATGAGTATATAAAATATTTTAGTATTAGAATTTAGTAAAAAAAAGAGTTAAATAAATAATATATAGTTATCAATATAAATTTTACAATAATTTTTTTTTAAATTTTGCTTTATTTTTTTATTTTATTTTCTTTTTATAAATCCTATTCTAAATTCTAAATTAAAAAATTATTTAATATAAAATACTAAAGATTAGATTATTTAAATCATAAAAATTATTTATTTTTTAACATTTGATTTAGAAAATTATTTCTAAATTTTATACAATAATAACAACAACAAC
Source organism: Garcia nutans (assembly GCA_947685225.1). NCBI lineage: Eukaryota > Viridiplantae > Streptophyta > Magnoliopsida > Malpighiales > Euphorbiaceae > Garcia > Garcia nutans. The sequence continues at coordinate 2,515,877 of CANTUV010000024.1, read as the reverse complement.
AACAACAAATCCTTAATCTCAAGCTAATTGGGGTCGGCTATATGAATTCTTTTTTTCACTCAATTCAATTTAGAGCCACCTTTTCTGATAAATTTAAAACAACAAGATTTTTTTATATCACTTTTGTCCAAGTTAATTTAAGTCTACCCCTATCTCTCTTAGGTATTTCTACTTTAACTAGTTCGGTTTTTTTAACCGGTGCATCCCTAGGTCTACGTTTTCCATGGCCAAACCATCTCAATCTATGCTCTCTTATCTTATTCTCGATAGACGCTACCCCTACTTTTTTCCTAATGCTCTCATTCCTAATTTTATTCATTCTAGTGTGTCCACACATTCATCTCATCATTTTCATCTCTGCAACATGCATCTTACTCACGTATTGTCCTTTTACAGTCTAACACTCACTACCATACATCATCGCAAGCCTTATGGTAGTACGATAGAATTTTTCTTTCAATTTGACTGGCATTTTTCGGTCACATAACATTCTTGTGGCACTCCTCTACTTTATCCAACTAGCTTTAATCTTGTGACTTACATCTTCTTCACAACTACCATCCGCTTGAATAATAAAACCAAGGTATTTAAAATGAGTACTATGAGGCACTGTTACTCCGTCTAAAATAACTCTGTCTCCTTCTCTATTCGTGTTATTAAATCTGTAATGCATATACTCAGTCTTAGTTCTACTAAGCTTAAAAACATTTGATTCCAAAGTACTTCTCCATAACTTTAACTTTTGAATTATACCTGCTTGAGTCTCATCTATCAACATAATATCATCTGCAAATATCATACACTAAGGAATATCATCTTGTATATGCCTTGTTAACTCATCCATGACCAAAAAAAATAAATAAGGGCTCAAAGTTGAACCTTGATGTAATCCATTAGAAATAGAAAAATCCTTAGTATCCCCTCCAATAGTGCGGACACTAGTGATAGCTCCATCATACATATCCTTTAAGACTTGGATATATCTTATAGAAATCTCTCTACGCTCTAGGATCCACCATAAAACTTCTCTAGGAACTCTATGATACGCCTTCTCTAAGTCAATGAAAACTATATGTAAATCCTTTTTCATCTCTTTATATTTTTTCATCACATCTTTAATAAGAAAGATAACTTCCATAGTAGATCGACCAGGCATAAAATTAAATTGATTTGGGGAGATACAAATGTCAAAAAGTAAATGGTGTTTCACAATTCTCTCCCATAATTTCATGGTGTGACTCATAAGTTTAATACATCTGTAATTTAAGTAGTTTTGAATATCTTCTTTATTCTTAAAAATAGGTATCAGACTGTTTTGTCTCCATTTATTAGGCATTTTCTTTGTACTTAAAATCTTATTAAACAAAGCCGTCAACCACACAACTCTTATATCTCCCAAATTTTTTTAAACCTCAATGGGTATTCCATCCGGTCCACATGCTTTACCGATTTTCATTCTCTTCAAAGTTTTCTTTACTCCGGAGAACCTAATCCATCTAGTATACTTCACATTTTTCTCGGCTATGTCGTTCAAACCCTCAATGTTTTTATTACGGTTACTATTAAGAAGCTCCTCATAATAATTTCTTCATCTTTCCTTGATATCCTGTTCTTGAACCAAGACTCTATTCTTTTCATCCTTGATGCACTTCACTTGGTTCAAATCTCGACATTTTCTTTCTCTTATATTAGCTAATTTATAAATAGTATTTTCTCCTTCCTTTGTTTCAAGTTTTTCATATAAATTCTTCAGAGATTGTGCTCTTGCTTGTCTAACAGCCTTTTTAATATCTTTTTTTGCTTATTTGTAATGTTCAAAAGCCTCATTGTCACTACACTTTGGCAAACTCTTATACCATTTTTTTTATTTTTTTACCGCTTTTTGCACTTTCTCACTCTACCACCAAAACTCCTTCGAGGGATGTCCACATCCTTTAGACTCTCTAAGTACCTTTTTAGCTACTCCTTTAATTATTGTAGACATGCCCACCTACAAATCATTTGCTGATATATTCATATCCACCTTCCAACCTCCGGCTTTAACCAACTCATCCTTAAACATCAACTGTTTTATACCTTTTAAAGTTCACCACCTAATCGTAGGAACTTTGTTTCTTCTAGGCCTACTAGTTCAACTCTTAATCTTAACATCTAACACCACTAACCTATGTTGAGTAGCCAATATCTTACCAGGAATAACCTTGCAATCCTTACATCTAGTTCGATTAGTTTTTCTTATGAGTATAAAGTCAATCTAACTTCTATTTTGTACACTTTTAAAGGTTACTAGGTGTGATTCTCTCTTTATAAAATATGTATTGGCCAAAATCAAACCGTAAGTTATAGCAAATCAAGTATATTCTTGCCTTCTTTATTTCTAGTTCCAAAACCAAAGCCTCCATGTACATCCTCAAAACCTTATTTATTTTTTCCTAAATGTCCATTTAAGTCTCCTCCTATAAAGATATTCTCATCATTTGGGATCTCTTGCATTAGCTCATTCATATCCTCCCAGAATTTTTGCTTGCTCTCCCCATTTAATCTAACTTGAGGAGCATAAATACTAGCTATGTTAATAGTCTCATTTTGTAGCACAAATTTTATATAAATTATCCTATCACCTGCTCTTTTCATCGCTATAACTCTCTCCTTTAGATTCCGGTCTAAAATTATACCAACACTATTCTTATTTTTGTCAATTCCTGTAAACCACAATTTATATCTTGTGTTCTCGACTTCTTTACTCTTTCCTCTAACTCATTTAGTCTCTTGGATGCAAGTAACACTAATTTTTCTTCTCTCCATAGTATCGACAAGTTCTCTCAATTTACCTGTAAGATATTCAATATTTCAAGTTCCTATTCTGATTTTACTTTTCACGTGTTCTCTCTTATGTCTCTTCTTATAAAAGCATTTACCTTTTTCTGAATTAGTATACCTCTTCTTACTTATATTTGTATTTTGGACTAACTTCTTTACCTACACTCGTACTTGATATGAGAACCCTTGGTTATTTAGCGTCACATTCGGGAGCCAACATGGCGCATCATATTCGAAAAACGTCCTACACCCTTATCTATTTTTCACTACACTCGAGCTCCGATATAACGTGTCGCAAGTAGAAAACACCCCAACGAGAATATCATTAAAATCTATATCATGAGATATGATAAAATTTTACGCTAACTGTCACCTACCGCAACCCTCCTCCTTTACCCGAATTTGAGACTGGTTATGCATAAAAAAACTCATATATAGGTAGAGTTATTTCTAAAATTTATAAATGATTAAAATTAAATTAATAAAATAATTTAATAATTAGATGAAATTAATAAATTCTTAAAAAAAATTACCTAGACCGATTGTATATGTATTCAGTCAACAAAAAATTACTAAAAAAGTGATAATAGAAAAAATAAATAATTCTATTGACTGAATATATGTATACTTGATCTAGATAAGTCATTCTCAAATTTTTAATAAAAATAATTAAAATTTTAAATAAATAATTTTTAAATAAAATAATAATATATTGTATAATTATATAATTATAATAATATAATAAATATATAAAAATTATTCTCATACTTTTAGGATAAATAATCATAAAATAACATAATTTTAAATTATATTAAAATTATAGCATTTTAAATAAATAAATTATAGCAAATTTACATACCAACATGTTACACAATATGTTTTAAATTGTATCATCAAAAGTTAATTCGTTTACCGTACTAACACGGTAAAAATTAATCCTAATCATTTACTTGCTCCGCATGTCATGGCATTTTACCACCTACACCCCTATCTAAAACGAATCATTTTACTCAATAATTGATATCACACTTAAGCATTCGCGCCACTTATTTCATTTACTTTTAATTTCACCATTTATTTTATTTACTTCAATTTTACAGTCACATAGCATGCTGTCCTGAGAAGACAAATAAGAGCACATGTATTAATTTTATCTAAATATGCCACAGAGACTCAACTCCTCGGCGTTTGTTGAGTAAAACTCACCTCAAAAATTTAACCTTAATGTTAGTTCATAAAATTATAAATTTGAATTAAAATGATAAAATATGATAATTCGAGAATTTTTCTAATGATTAAACTTTTTTTTTTGTATTTTCTGTTTTTTTTTCCAGTAAGAAATTCCGCCAAACAAATCTAATTGAAAATTTTTATCCATTTGGATACTCATACAAATAAAATCGACACATTGAAATTAAAAAAAAAAAACAAAGTTCAGACTTCAAATAAGTAGATAATCAAATAAGTTGAAATGTACCATTACAATCAATACTCCTTCCTTACAATCATCCTATACCCAGAATTTTATGTTTCACATAATGCATCCCACCTGGAATAAATGAACTTAAATATAATATTTATTTTTAATAAATAAAATTTAACTTAATTACATTTTCTACGAAATCAAATTTGTAAAAAATGAAATAAATATTTTCTTTTTATACTATAGACGTTAAGCCATAAAATCCCATATCAAACAATAATAGAACTCCATATAAATTCCATTTCGATAATCAAATGGTAAAAGTTCAGAAAAGCTTAAAAATTTAAAAATTAGGTTACAGCTTCTATCTAAAAATAAAAAGCAAAAAGTTGACTACATAAATTGCTCATCTTTGTTTCTTTCTGCATCTTTAGTTAATGGTCTCCACGCCAGTGCTTCTCCATAGATAATAGTATGAAATGAGAGAAAATCTTCCTTCTAAACAAAATTGTTGTCGGTGTACAAAAAAGAGGCACATGGAACTTTTTAAGCACCTAAAAAGCTCAATGATGCACGTACAACAAATGGTAGTTACGGCAAGTACAAGCCAAAGAACTTTTTTTTCACTATCAATTTCTTCGAGCTTTTTCCTTCAGAAAAAACCATAAATCGTGTCCATGTTCACTCAGGTGTAAAATTTGAGGTTATTTTTCCTTAAAAAAAAACCATAAATGGTGTCCAAATGCACTCAAGTGTCAAAAATGAAGTTATTTTTCCTTCAAAAAAACCATAAATGGTGTCCAAGTGCATTCATGTGTCATTTAAAGTAATTTCCTCTTGCATTGCAACTAGCACGTAAATATAATAGAGCTATCTTACCATTAGTTATTTTCAAGCCAGGTCTGGACCAGTGGGTAAAGCATCGTAACCATCATGGTACTTAGCGGTGCTTCTTTTGACAGGGATGCACTTAAGGATAACTGCAACAGGCATGCTAACTGCTCCAATTAAAACGCTGAGAAGCCATAATTGCCAGCTCAGTGGGACAGTGCTTGCAAAAGTTCCCAAGAACTCGACTATAATTACTTGAAATGTCACTGTTGAAACTGTAACAATCAAGAATATTGGGCTGTCGAAGATGCCTTTGAATATGTTTATCTTCTCTATTTGACGACTATTAATTTCATTAAAGATCTGAAAAAAAAAAACACACACCTTGCTAATCAACAAATTGGAAAATTATATATCAAACAATTTTATTCTACCAGAGAATTTAAAAATCAAGTATTTTTTAGCACTGCAAACAAGATGTTAAATATTTGAGGGCCAGATGCATGAATATATTTCTTTAGAACTTCCTTTGGGTCAAGATGCCAATATTACATGTTATTAAGAAAAAGAAATAATAAAAAAAATTTCAACATCTGCCAGCTTAGAATCTGAAAATATCAAAGATTCATAAAGAAAAAAATCTTACTTCAGCTTTGAACACTGATTTTCATTCTCAATAGCACCTGAACATATATGACCAAAGTGAGGGAAAAGGATGTCTCTCAAGCTAGTGAGTGCTCACCCAGCTCTTTGCAGTTCTAAACTTGCCAAAGTGGGGCAGGAATATCAAAAAGAATTCTTAAAATAGAAAGAAAAAATCTGCTCACTGGTGACTTAGCAAGGTTTGACACAGAATGGAAACACGGTGCAGACCAGCAGTTCAAAATATAAAGGCAGACACTAGGTTGAGACAGAATGTTAGCTAGAATAGGCATCTTTCTGGTAGTTGCACCAGCTCTACTTCCTAATTTAGGCCACACATTATAAGCATAGTAGAAGTTCAAGAAGAAAAACAATAAAAATAAAAACTTCCATTAATCTTACATTGTTAAGGAAGAGAAAAGAGTTCAAAACTTAACTTACCTTTAGGAGGGCAATGGTCACCAATTTACAATCAGAAGCGGCAGGAGCCCTAATATATTCAAGTTTTGTTGTCTCGTCTCACTCTTTTTTTTCCTTGCTTTTTGTTTTAATTTCTAATCTGGGCTTTAGGCTGTCTCAAATTTTCAAATCAGTTGTTCTTAATAACACAGACTGTGCATGCTATGTAAATGATCAAATAAGCACAGTATATACTTTGAATACCCAAATAGTGTCCCATACTCCCATGAGCAATACATTGTCACCTTTACTTCCATTTCAAGGGGACTTCAGGAAATGGTTTGATTGTAGATCACTTCCAGGTCAAAGGTCACCAAAAAATGATGTGTTTCTATTGAGGAGACTTGAATTTGCAATTAATGCTAGGTACAAAATAGCTGGTTCACCTAAGTTTATAATTACATTGATGGGGATGGATGTAGTTGACAAATGAGTAGTAGTTAATGACTAAAGAGTTACAAGGCCGACTATATCATAGTTTGACCAATGAGTTGTAGTTTATGACTAAAGTTGGGTGCATTCAGAAAGGCAGACTATATCATAGTTTTATTCGATCTATAAAGTTTGCTCAAACTTTTACTGATTTCTTTAAGATTGATGATGCCTAATAGGGTCTGTTGATTATTGTGTTGCTGAACAGCTCTCCCTTCCCTCTCTCTATATATATAAAAAGACACTGTACAAACAGAATAAGCAGGATCAAAACCATACCTGGCAAAACACAAAAGAGTTGAATATCAAAGTATCGACAATCTTAGTAGCATCAGAACCACTGAGTCCTAACAGGTGCTCGCCATCAAAATTGAGAACTGCAAGTACAACCAGTTGATAAATACTCTGGCCAAATATATTCCTCCACATGGCCATGGAAATAAAGCTTTCACCCCTGCCTACAGGAGGCCTTTTCATCAATTCATCAACAGGAGGTTCTGTAGCCAATGCCAAGGCACCAAGAGTATCCATTATCAAGTTGACCCAAAGCAACTGCACAGCTGTTAAGGGAGCAGATCCTGAAAGAATGTGAAAGATAAAGATGATAACTATTACTATAATATTTGGGATAGCCAAAATGATATATATGGATAAAAGCTTGATAAAACAGCACACCTGAGATGCATGCAGAAACAAAATTGATTATAAGCGCAACGATATTAACCGTTAGCTGGAACTGTACAAACTTTTGAATGTTAATATAGACTGCTCGTCCCCATTTAGCTACATTTACAATGGTTGTAAAATTGTCATCCATTATGATGACATCAGCATTCTCCCTAGCAACCTGCACATAGCATCCACAAAAAAGGTAAGATCAAATGTGAGAATACATAGTGAAGTTTGCTGTTCACATCTATGCATTACACAGATAAAAGGCAAATTAGGTACGCTAAAGAGGAAAAAAAATAATCAATGTGGTATCAAAGTAGCCAAGGGCAATAGAATCTACCACCTCAATTAGAACCTCAATTAGAATCAACACACTTATACTACAGACATCAATTGAAGATCAGATGTTATAAAAGAAGTACCTTATCTGCATGATGATATGAGATTGTGATAAAATAAAAATGGAGAAAAAGGAGGAAATGTACAATTCTCTAAAAAGAAGTTTGAGATATAGACAACTGATTAATGGAAACAAATAATATCACTATAAGGCCATAGTTAAATAATATCTTCCCTTGTTTCAAGTAGAGTGAAATATGCTCCAAGCATGGTTTAAAAAAAATGCTGAAACAGTGATCATAAAATTCTTGGATCATCTCCTCAAATTCACAATGCTTCCCAGCAGAAACCAATTCATGTTTTTGTTCATTAAAGTTAGCAAAAGTGAAGAACAGTGTTACAATGGAAGAGACAAAGGGATTAAAATTAAATCTCACCCATATACTACACTTAAATACAGAAATGAGACTATAAGCTATGTGATTTTTCTTCCCTGGTTGAAAAACATAACTAAATTTGAGACAACATGCATAAGAGGTACAAAGACAAGCGTGATAACATATGACATCAAGACATTAAAAACATTGTAATTCAAGATGTGAACAGCAGAAAGGGAACAATAAAATACAACACAAATTTACAAAGAAAAACATGCTTAGAGCATATATATCGCCAGGATGGAAATAAACAAGTTTCAATATGGCACCCATAAAAACATCCTGTGATGAATAGAAGATTAAAAAAAGGTCACATCAAAACTGGTCAGGATTACCAGTATGAATTAGAAAAAAAAGGCATGCAAACCTCAGTTCCTGATATGCCCATCGCAAGTCCAATGTCTGCCTCATGCAGGGCTGGTGCATCATTGGTCCCATCACCAGTTACTGCTACAATCTCTCGAAACATATTCCTCAACTTAGTCACCAAAGTGTGTTTGTCCAAAGGTAAAGACCGAGCCATCACCTGTTTCCATGATAAGCAACAGAGAAATTTTATGCCTCTAATTTACACGCATGATTAATTGATAAAATCTTTCAGTGCAGTTGTTCAAAAACCTGAATTCTGGGTATGATGTCCCTCATCTCCTCAGGAGTCTTGCTGCGAAAGTCTGTAGCTTCTATAGCCAAGCCTTCTTCAGTAAGTATGCCACATTCTTTGGCTATAGCTTTGGCTGTAAATATATTATCACCAGTCACCATACGAACAGTAATTCCAGCTTCTAAACAAGTTCGAACTGCATCCTTGACTCCAGGACGCACTGGATCCTTGATTCCAACAATGGCTACCAATGTGTAGCCAAAATCAGGGATGCTGCTTCCTTCGGAACTGTCATCTAGATCTTTAAAAGCTAAGCAGAGGGTTCTCAGGGCTTCAGAGGCAAAATAATTTATGACATCTGAGATATTTCTAACCTGCTCTTCAGACAGATGAACAGGTTTTCCACTATCATTAACAACTTTGTCACACATTTTTAATACTATTTCTGCTGCACCTTTGCAAGAAGCCCGCAACCTCCCTTCAGGAAGAGCAACAAGTACAGACATCTTCTTTCTGACTGAACTGAAAGGCTCAAGCTTGAGTATCTGAAACTCTTTCAGCTGTGCATCAAAATCACCACCCAAAAGTAAGCCAAATTCTAACAGTGCCTTTTCTGTTGGTGTTCCCAAAATTTTCATTTTTCCAACTTCATCATTGCTTTTTTCACAGAATGTATTTTGAAATATAATTTGCAACAGGAGGCTTAAGGCACTTTCAGATATTTCTAATCCCAATCTGTCTTCACTGTTGCTGTTGTTAACATCTTTAGCTTTTCCACACATCCATATTTTATCAACTACCATGTGGTTAGTGGTTAAGGTCCCTGTTTTATCTGTGCAAATACAACTAGCAGAACCCATCGTCTCACAAGCAGAAAGATGCCTGACTAGTGCCTTGTCCTGCATCAGTTTCTTCATTGCAAAGGCCAGACTCAAAGTCACTGCCAACGGTAATCCTTCAGGAACAGCAACAACAATTATGGTTACTGCAATAGCAAAGTAGTTCAGAAGTGTGAATATGTCATTTGAAGACCAATGCATGATTTCTTTATGAAGCACTTTCTCCCCTAAAAACCTTGCAGTCAATACCAAAAACGTAAGCACGGCAAAAGCCAAACCAATTTTTCCAATAATTGTAGCAACACCATTCAGCTTCACCTGTAAAGGGGTCTCATCTTCTCCACCCTCATAAAGAGTTTCCATCAACTTTCCCCATTCAGTCTTCATCCCAACTGCTGTCACTAACATCTTTCCTGACCCATCTTGAACTCTGGTTCCTGAAAGAAGAAAAGGTTTCTTATCATATACATTCACAGGCTCACTCTCCCCTGACAAGCTTGACTCATCAATCACTAAGCTGTATCCTGATATGTAAATCCCATCAGCAGGAACTATATCTCCAGTAGATAACTGAACAACATCTCCAATAACCAAGTCATAAATAAAGATTTCTTGTGTCCTTCCATCCCTTATTACCTGTATAGAAATCTTCTTTTTCTCCCTATCCAAGTCCCTGAATTGCAAGGACTGCTTATAGTCGCTAATAGCAGTTACCATGACTACCAAGAATATACTGAGTATGATTCCCAAACCATCATACATGCCCTTTGGCCATCCTTCAGTAGCAATGCCAATACCTATAGAAACCACAGCACAAACCATAAGGATAATTAATGTTAAGTCATGCAGTGCTTCCCAAACAAACATCCAAAAACTTCTAGGAGGTTTCTCAGTATATCGGTTGCACCCATAAATCTTTTGCCTGGTAGGAACGCTGCTAACTTGGATGCCATCTTTCAATGAGACAGAAACTTTCTGTGCAATCCCCTCAACTCCTCCATTGCTTCTTAAAGCCTTAAGATCATTGTCACGGGCAATGGATGCAAGTTCATCTAATTCAATTCCAAAACCTGCTTTTTTTACCTCATCTGAAAGTTTATGATCAGCTTGAGAACTGGCTGCTGCATCAGCTGCAGCTGCACAATAAAAAACAAAGCAGGAAAAGAAAACATAAGAATCAACAACTAAGTAGCAAGCAAACAAGTCCCCTGAGAAACACAGAGTTAAGGATCATACCATCAATGAACTGTAGAGCTGCTTTTTTGACGTATAAAGCAACTCGTATCTTTTCCTGGTTAGGCAAGAGAGTGAAAGAAGAAGCAGAATGCGAATAAGGACAGAGGTTAGATTCAATTATGAAATTCGCTCACAGGCGCATAGCTAGGGAACTTCAGAAGTGCTATCACTGACAAGTATAGTGGAGTTCCATGCAATTCAAGTAATACCAAATGCCCAAATGATTCTGCAACATGTAATGTTTGAGTTGGGTTGGGAGCTACAAGTTTATCTTTGTAATGAACAGCTTGTTCTCCCCACAGAAAAAGATCCATTACCACTATTCATGATCAACAAAGATTTCAAATGCTCCCAATTCTCTATGAGTGGTGACATCACATGACACAGTGAATGACAAAAGAGAAAATATCCAAATTGAAGATTAGCTAGTAATTCTTTAGCACACAAGATAATTGTAGAATAATTATGGTAATTCTAGGAAGCCGCAGCTTTGATATTCAAGGACCACAAAAAATATAAATTATTACATGAATGGTGATTATGCTCTACATAAGCTGGTTTTAATAAGCCAAATGCATCTCTTTCTCTGTCACCCATTTGTGATGTCTTGAAAACAAGAACAAAGCTCAAATAATGTGTATACACAAATCACCCAATTACCATGACGGTGAAAAGGGTAAAAGAACACATTTGCACTAAAAATTTAGAATTGTTCACAGGATCAATTTGGTTTAAGGGAAATTAAAAGTGAACCAACAAGTTCAACTTTACAAAATTTCCAACAGAAGCGAATGAAAGTCAAAAGAAGGTGAAAAAAAATTCTTAAATTATAATTATTCTTTCATAATTTATGGTTCGTTTTATTTTCCATTACCCATTAATATGATTTTCAGAATCTCAACCCAAATAATTCTGAAAACTGATTTTCTAAAATCTAAAACCAGACTAACTACATTTTGAAATAAGCCACACTGGACCTATGAGATTGACTTCTTTCAATATATAAAGTGCCAACAAGTCCTATAAGGAAAGGCATCCGGCATCAAACAGGCTCTAAATTAGATTATAAGTGCAGCACACCTCTAAATGTGTCAAACACACCAAATCATGTCCAAAAAAAAAAGAATGAGAAAGAAATGTGAAATGTGCATGACACTCAAGGAAATAATGAAAATGCTTCGATTAATAATTTATTTATTTACTTTTCCTTTGGAAGAAAAGAAAAGGTTAAAATATTTTAGCATGAATTAGCAAGATACCTGTTCAGCATTGGTGGATTATGTATTACATGCAGAACTTTTCCTACATCTGTCTTTAGACATATTTGTTATTATAAATAATTGCTGTGATCTTAATAAACAAAATATGTTGGGTATTTTACTATATTTATATAATATATATATATATAAGATTTTATAATTTTTTTTCTGCAATGTGTCATATCTTGATTATTTAAAGAATCATTGCGTCTCATATTTTTGCCATGGCAGGTTCATGTTTCTGTTTGTTTTCATGTTCATGTGTCAGACTTTGACAAACACTGCTATAAAGAATGAAGAAATGCAATCAAAATGACTCAAAAAGCACAGTTTACTGATTATCACATATCTGGCTATTTATTCATTTATGGTAAATTTGGCACCACTTGGAATCAAACTCAAGACCTCACGCAGTTCTGAAGATGTTATGGCATCACTGAACCAACACCCATTGGTAATTTATTTTGTTTTTCGTTGTTGTTCTTTTAATTATTAAAACCATATTCAAAAGAAAATTATCTTAATTTTCTAGCAAGTTGGTTTGTGTTCATTTGATTGGGCTATGCATCTCTACTTGTTGAAATATATGAGAAGAATCCCACATTAGAAAAAAAAAATAAACCTATAGAGGTTTATATAAATGCAAAGGACTCAAAAACCTAATGTTTTAAAGTTTTGAATTGAAATATAACGTCATGTTCACGGATGTATCCCCTCAATAAGGCTCATCAAGTAGATCTAGCAGGTAATTGGGCTCTCCAGTCTCCCTAGTAATTGGGCTCTCCGACGCCAACACTACTAAAATGAAAGTTAGGCATCTTATCGAGGATTTTACTAGACAGTAAATGAGTCAAGTTATTCGGGTTCAATTCAGGTTTTGATTTGATAAAAACTTGTTTAGGATCAACTCATCTTATCGACGGTTTTACTAGACTGTAAATAGTCGATTACTCATACTCACAAACTGACTCATTTAAAAAGTTCATGAACTGACTCATTTATAAGCTAACAAGCTAACTTGTTCATTAAGTTCGATGGCTAGCTCATTAGCAAGCTCGGTAATTACTTGTTTACAAACTTGTCATTTAACTCAAATTCAAACTTGTGATTTGGCTCATGTATGAGCTCCCTTCCATTATTGGATAATCATGGTAAATTTTTTAAGTATATGCTTAAAAATACTAATTTATTAAATAATTCAATTTATAAAAATTATGATCACATACTATATGTAATAAGTAAATTAAATAATATAGAAAAGAAGTAATTTTGATATCATATAATAATTCAATTCAATAAATTTTGTATGAAATTATTTCATATGTTATACATAATAATAAAACTGAACAAAACAAAAAAAAATGACTTTGAACTTATATGTCATATATTATATATAATAATTAAATAATTTTGAATTTTTACCCTAATTATTTTTATCAATATTGCTAATAGTACTATTTATTAAACTTATATTTCAATTTATAGTTATCGGTATTGCATCTCTCATATCTAAGAGTATAATAATACTATCCTTTAATTAAGTTTACGGAATGTGAAATTTTACTACGCATGTGCTTCCCAATTTCTATATATTTATTTATTTTAAATATTTTATATATTTTTCACTTTTTCTTGTTTTATTCTTATTTTAGAAATAATATTCATATATTTCTTAGTATTAGTATAAAAGAGCCGGAGCTTGATTTAAAGTTATTTGAGCTTAACACAAGTCAAACTCGAGCTTGACTCATCGTTAAATCAAGCCCGACTTGTTGAACATAATAAATAAGCTCGAGCTTAGCTCATTAAATGAGCAAACTCAAATTAAATCGAAGTTGAACTCGAACTGGATAATTTTATTACAAGTCAAGTTCAAGCTCAAAAATTAGAGTCCAAACTAAGTTCAAGCTTCTAAACATTCAATATCGAGTTGAGTTTGATCTTTTTAAAGCTTAACTCTAGTAGGCTCGATTACAACTCTAGGTTTTATTAAAAGATTAACAACAAAGAACCAAATATTTGAGTCTAGATTTGAATATTTTTCTTTAAAGTTTTTTAAATGCCTAGTTTAAAACCAGCATGGAACCAAGAATCTAATAAATAATGATTATAACATATCATCAACATACTGATTTAAATATGCTTCCGGTGAACTTTGAACTCCACATAAGAGTGGCATGGCATAGCATAAGAACCGAAATTGTTTAACCACACTTTTGCCATTTGTCCCGTCAATTCATCAAACATTTATTTAAGAAAAGTTGTCCTCTTAACGTTGATACATTCGGTTTTAACTTTTTCCATCTCTACCTTAAACAAGATACTCGTTCAATTTCTTCAATCTCTCTCTTCCTCACTCCTTCCCTTTCCCAAATAACAATTTCAGTGCTTTGATTAAATAAATTAGATTCATTAGCCTATCAATCTATCTTTCCTCACGAACATGATTAAGTCAAAACTACAAATTACATCTATATCCCACATGAAAAATATTCAAAAAACTAGTAAAAAGCATTTTCGAAGTCACGCTAAGAAAGAGAGTTCAAATACAAGTATTTTCTCATTTCTCCTGGACAAAAACAACATAATCTTTTATTTCTTTTCACTCTCTCTCCTCCCCTTCCCAAAAATTTTCAGTATTTTTTTATTAAATAAATTATTTCGAATCTTTATTACTCCATGTTTTCTTTATGAACATAATAATTAAGTTAAATCAAAAGCACAAACTACCATCTATGACCATTCTCAACTTTAAAAAAAATTCAAAAAAAGTTCTCAAAATAATACAAAAAAATAAAAATTCAAATACAGCCATTATCTTCCACGTATCACGACATGTACAATTAGCATTTGTCGAATGCAGATTAGATATATATAGTGGCTTCACTTTAAAGATACTTAAATGCACTCAATTGGCAAAAAGACGAAATGAATAGTGGGGCAAACATCATGTGCTATGAGGATAAGGATGGAAAATGATTCCATTTCAAGAATCAATTCCCATACAATACAATTAATTATTATATACCTTATTAGAAGAATATCACAACTTTTAATAATTTATTTCTCTGTATTTTTGGAGAAATTATATTATACAAACATAATTAGTTTGCCAAAATTATATCTTAAAATTTTTTTATAAAATATAAAAATATATCATTATCCCCGATTAGCTTTCCATCTCAATTAGAATGACTCGTTGAAAAAATGATGCATAATATAATTTTTCATCAGTTCAAAAAAATAACATAATTTTTCGTATTTTTGGGGTTCGACCACAATAAAAAGGAAATTTCAAGGAAACTTCCTGGCTAGCCATTGATTGAAGCTAAAAGTCAAAAAATTTAGGATTGAGCAGTGGGCGTCATTGTTTATCCACCACAGAAGGACCTATGAACCGAACCGCCAATTGCTGCGTATTGTCGCGTCAGGTTTGACGTGACGGCACAGCATTTGGCAAAAAAAAAAAGAACAAGCTCTGTAGAGCTCTATTTTTTTTTCCTTTAACTTGGTGGAGAAGACGACGGCGAGAGCACGGACAGATCCAGAACAAAGATATGTTCGCTAACACGCGCATGATGTTGACTGTATAGCTATTGTCACCTCGCTCGCTCATTCCCAGAGATAAAAAATACAAAAAACAAAAAAGTCAAAATCCGTTACATTATTTGGCTAGAGAAAAGTTGATTTATCTAGTTTTCTAAATGTTTATATATGAAGTGGTTTCTGTTTGGGCATATAGAAAACGGAAGAAAAGAAAAGGAAAACTAGTCAAGGTATAGAAAACTGTAAAAATCCTAAAATGCATAAATTTTGAAAATATAAAGAAAAAATTATCAGACTATAAAAACTGGAAGAAAAAAAAAAGGAAAAACCTGGATGCTTCGTTTTTTCTTCTCAGCTTCAGATCGTTTGACAAGATCAGCAACCATACGGAACCTCCGGCGAGGATTTTTGACGATGGTGACCGCTTTTCTCCATCTTCTCAAAGCTTCCTCCGAAGAATTCTTGTGGTCCATTTCAAAGTCCTTTAAGAGGCGCTCCATTTTCTATATCACTGAGAGTTTGTGAAGCTGAGGCTTAATTTGAAGATATGGAACAGGAAGAAAAGGGAGCGGGAGGGCTTTCAGAGAGGAGTTAATATTGTATTATGAAAGAAATTAAAGGAGTGCTTTGTAATTTACTTCTTACATGTACCATCGCACATTATTATTCACTGTGAATAGAATAGGTGCAGACACGTTTTCGCTATCAGAGCATCCACAATGGGACCGTAAAACTTAATTTTTAATTTTTACTATAAAAATTTAAATTTTAAGAAAACAAAATAAATTTTCAAAACATTAAAAAAAATTTAAAATCCAAATTCTATTTATATTAAAAAATTTTATACATCATGATGTTGAAAGCTTTCTATATTTTTAAATTATTTTTTTTCTTTTATAAACATTTTTAAAATTTTATAATTAACTAAAATTAATTTTTTTAAATAATGATACAATATTGTATTATATTATGATATATTCTAATTTCTTAAATTTTAAAATAATTTTTTTAAAAATATTAAATTTATTATTTATTATGATTGATAATAATTAATTGCTATAGATATTTATCTAGAGATTTCAATTATAATTAAAATATCCTATTTGATATGAATATTAATTAGTTAATTTAAGAAATTAAAATTTTAAAATATTAAACTTATTATTTATTAGAATAGATAATTAATTAATTATTATAAATATTTATTTGAAGAGTTTAAAAAGAATTAAAATATTTTTTAAATATTAATAATAATTAATTAAATTAAATTTTTTAAAATATTAAATTTATTATTATTAAAATAATTAATTAATTATTATAGATATTTATTTAGAAAGTTTAAATATGATTAAAATATTTTATTTAATATTAATAATATTTAATTATTATCTAAAAATATAAATTAAATTTTTTTAAATCTTATATACTCTACTATAATCTTCTTATCAAAAAATCACTAATGGCTTACTTTTTAATTTATCTATTTTTATTATGGTATTTTTTCATGATTTATCTAAAAGAAGTATATGATATCCAAATTAAGTCCAATTAATACATATAATATATCAAGCTTCAAAATGTTGATTGTATAAATAATATTGAGATGGTGATTTTTGGATGAGAATGCACATTTATGATAAATAAGAGACTCCTATAAGCTATATTTATTTTAATTTTCGCATAAAAAAATTATAATATTTTTATAGGAGGTACAATTAAAGAAAATATTAAAGGAATACTTATTAATAAATTTAAATCAATTATAAATAAAAAAAATATTTATGATTATTTATTTAAAATTATTATAAAATTTAAAATTGAGTGTATATATATTGAGTAAACACATCCACAACATCATGTAGGTAATTTTCTAGTTTTAAAAACTTGATAGATAAAATTATTCCAAATTTTGTTCTTGAACTTTTAAGGTCAGCTTTATAAAATAAAATGATTAATTAATTTTTATCAAATTTATAAATTTATAGAACTTAATTAATTTTTATTAAAACTTAAAAATTAAATTTATAATATTATATAATAAACTTTAATTCCAATTTCATTTTTAATTAATATAAAAATATTATTATTATTCTAATTAAATTGTAATAGAAATGTAATTAAAATTTTAAATTAAAGTAAAATTCACATAAAATAAAAAAGGAATATAATTGCAAAAGCACATCAACTTATGATAAATTTATTTATTATGCCAAATTTTGAAGAAAAAAAAATCATGTGTTAAGTAATTTTTTTTATATAAAATTATCTCATCAAAATTTTTTATCGGTATATTATATTTTTCTAAGTTTCTATCAAAGTTGGCGAATATTAATATGTTTAATTATATGTGCATCAATCAATGCATAAAATTGCAAGTTACAAATTAGAATGCTGAAAAGCTGACTATATGTGTCATAAAGACAAAGGAGAAAAGCTTATTTACTAATTCATAATTAAAAAATTAAGTTCAAATTTTATATCATAATTAAATTAAATATGTAATAAATATTATATATAACATATTAATGCGTGGTGTAATCTATTTAAAAACATAATTAAATGGATATATATTTCAATACATTAAAATTATAACGGAATTTTTTAAAATTATGAATACGTACCATATTTAAACATAATCAACAATAAATCAAAATCATTAGCAAACTAAATTTACTAATTAGTCCATTTTCATATTAAAGCAATTGTAATTGGTATATTTAATTTAAAAAAATAAAAGGTTTATGTTCCACGTAATTGATGATATATTGATATTAGTATATTGTGAAATGTTTCAATTGAATCCTCTAAGTTTTGAAGGGTAATCAATTTGGTATGAATTGAATACAAATCAACAAATTTGGTATGAATTGAATGCACGTATTGCAATTTAATTCTCACTTTATGAAGAACTGGAATGCTTCAATGGAAAACATAAAATTTGTTGATTTTTAGTGTTTCTAAAATCATATCAAACCGGTCCGACAAATAAGATGAAAAAAATGCACAAGTTTCCACAATTGGGCAACAATAATTGAGGTAGGGTTTGCACCATAATGCAACTAATTAAGATCAACATCACATGATTCACATCAATGGGCATGCCTAGAAAGAAAATCTGCAAGCCAATTCAGTGGCGGACGCAGAAATTCACTAAAAGAATGATAAAATAGTGGTCGGTCGACGAAAATGGTGATCGAACACCGTACCAAAAGCTCTTCTACCTCTCGACTGAACCCAACCCCCTTCCCTCTCTTTCTTTTCTGCAACTTCAAATGGCAGTGACGGAACCAGCAGTCATACTCCTACTATAAAAAGCTTCTGACTGCCGGCGAAAGGGGGTCATCCCCCCCCCCTTCGGTAGTTTCGCCCCTCGGCCAATCCAAACTAAATTAATTTGATAATGAAGTTTTAGGCACCAAAAAGCTAATTCAGGGCTATTTCTTCGGAAAAATCAATAAAAGCTTTTTTTAGTTAAAGCAAAGTTCACTAATTTTTTATTCACTAAGAGTAAAATAAAAAATTAATTTTATGATTTTTTTTCAGTCAGTAAATTTTTTATAGTTGACTAACTATTCTCAGCAATAATTTTGAATTTATATGTGTATTTAAATTTTTGAAAATTTCATATTTTTTTTAACTTTTGATTTTGTATTTAATTGAACTTTGTTTAAAGACATAAAAAAAAGGTCGATTTTATAATTTTATTTTCAAAGAAATTTAATGATATTTTTAAAATATGATTTTTTATTTTCAAATCAACTATATATTTATATGAATGCTGAATAAATTATTCATAAATGTGAATAATGAATCACACCTTTGTCTAAAGAAAATAAAAATGGTATAACTTTTCTCCTCTCTAATGCAAACAAAAAAGAGAGAGAGAGAGAGAGAATATGGTGTATAAAAAAGAAAAAAAAAAGTAGTAATCACTAATCAGTAGAATCTTTACAAACAGAGTTGAAAAAGATGTTGTCATTCCTTTCATAATTGATAAAAAAAATAAATGCTTCAATTTCTTTTTTTTTAATTATTAATTTTATTTTGATATGCTATGAGAAAACTTTCAAAAACATTTTCTCAATGAATGCATTAATTGTATTTATAGTTATTTCAATGAATTCATCTAAACAATGACTTTTAATTATTATTTGCTACAAATTAAGTAGCCATTAATTTTTGAAGAATAATAAGAAAAATCAATACTAAAGTAAGAAAGTCAAATTAAATCCATAAGAGGATTCTCATCTATGGGGTTGATGATCATATTACAATTTATTTTTTAATATTCAACACTATAAAATATTTGAAAATTTATTAAAAATTATATATAAAATTTAAATATTATAGGGAAATAACCAAATAAATACCCCTTTCACATATCAATAGTAAATTTTAGACTCCTCTTATCTTAAATAAACCTTCTTTTACAAAATTGCTCCATAATAAACAAATCTCACCCATTCCAATTCCTAAAAATACGTCTCACCATCAAACTTTAATTTAAAATTTTTCAAAATTCTTTTCTCTCCATTTTGCTTCCAAACCAAATCCCTAAAATCAAAATCTCTTCATCTTTCTTTTTCTTTCAAACCTTTCATCTCTCTTTTTCTTCCAAAATCTTGCGTCATTGCTCTCTGAATTCTTCAAGAAGGCATAAGCAAGGTACTCTCTCTCTCTCTTATTGATTTCAGCTTGATTTCTCTGTCTTCATTACAAAATTACTTGAAATTTTTGCATAATATATTTAAAATGAGTAAAGTGATGTTTAAAGTAAGCTTGATAATTAATTTCCACCATTTTTAGTTTGTTTTTGAGGATTATTATGGATATGTGCTTTTATTTCAGTACAGTAGACAAAGATATATTTGTGCTCTAAAGTTTTTGTACTGCAGCGTTGGAGAAAATATTCTTGTTGTTTTAATTTTCTTGTTGTTAAATGGTTTATTAGTCTTAAGAATAAGAAATTAAAAATGGAAGAATTTTCAAATTTAGTAAAGGATTTATAAATATTGCGGCTTGAATTATTTGTCTTTATTTTCATCAAACAAATTATATTATGTTATGTAATAATAATTAATTTATAGTCAAACCATACTGAATATGTTATATTGAGGATTATAAAATATATATATGGGTAAATTTTGTCTACAACAAATTCATTTGTTTTCTCTGTTGGAGAGTTTAAGACTAATCAATTTTCTTTGGCTCATTTATGGGTTTCTTGTCTTTTTTTTTTCTACGTACGTTTATGCTTTCATTTAAATTTACTTTTTTGTTTATAATTGAAACTTTTAATGTTGTCTCTTTGATGTGTTGGCTTTATTTTTAGTATAATTGGATTCAATTAAACCTAAAACTAGTCGAGGTTCCTTCTTCTTAGTCTATTTGCCTCCATTTACAGGGATTTATCATTAACTTAGTTAGAATTGACATCCGAGCTGCTGTTCAACTCAAATTTGAAATTTTTATTATTCTGTAAATTTGATTTCATCTCTTATTGATGGGAGTTGAATTACAGTTTTAATTTTTAATTGTGAAATTCACTTATTGTAATTGTATTTTGTGAAAGATCATATTGTATTTTGTGGTTCATACAATTTTCTTACAAGTTCTGGTCTTATTTTGGTGAAAAGGTTCTAGATTTCTTTTACTCCTTAATTCTTATGCTTGATTTAGCCATTGAAAGAGAACAAATTAGTTTTATTTTTGCGGAATTCTTTTCATGCAATAATACAAATATTTAATCTTTTTCATGCGGAAGGTAATTTTTTTACAAAATTCAACTTCCATTTACAAATATTTATTAGTAATTCTGATGCAGAAAGTTGAAATCCAACATGCATTAATCCATGATACTTTGCTAGTTAATTTTGTGGAAAAGATGACAACATGGTTATATCTATAACATATATGTTAAAACTTGCTAACTAAACAAAGTTAGTTGCCATTGCTATTGCATGATGCAGGTTGAGAAATATGTATTGTTATCCATTAATGGTTGATCAGTTTAAGACTATAATAGTGTAAGACTGATCAGTTTTCTTTGTTGATATATGTGGATATGCTTTGATATGTACTAAATAATGAATGATGTGTTATACATCATGTTTAGCTATATTAAATAATAAAGAAGTGTGTTTAGCTTACTGATATGGATTGATCTGTATTAATATGTGTTGAAATGGGTTAAAAAGCTTTTATATGCTTCTATTTAGGAATGCCAAAGCATGTATCGCTTTGTGTTTTACAAGCTGATTACCTATTTCAAATAGTGAAGAATTGAGTTTTTTTTTTCTAACATAGATTGATCTTTGTTGATATGCTTTGATATGAGACTACTAAAATATGAATGATATGACTTGATATGTCATGATATGATTTGGTATAGACTAGTAAAATATAAAGTATTTATATTGTAAATGTCATTTACATATTTTAAATAGTAAAAAAATATATTTTTATTGACTGATCAGTGTGAAATTTTAATGATATAGGTTGATATGTCTTGATATAATTTGATATAGGACTAGTAAAATATAAAGCATTATTATTTTAGACGTTGTTTAGATATTTTAAATAGTAAAAAAATATAGTTTTCTTGACTGATCAGTGTTGATATTTGATAATATGAGTTGATATTTCTTGACATGTTTTAATATGGTTTGGTATGAGACTAATAAAATTTATTGTATTTAAATATGTTGTAGATGTCATTTACATATTTTAAATAATGAAGAAATGTATTTTTATTGACTGATCAGTATGAAACTTTGATTATATAGATTGATATGTCTTGATATGGTTTGATATGTCATGATATGGTTTGATATGAGATTAGTAAGATATAAAGTATTTATGTTTTATATGTCATTTACATATTTTAAATAGTGAAAAATTGTGTTTTTGTTGACTTATCAATGTGGATTTTTGATGATATAGGTTAATATGTCATGATATGGTTTAATTTGTCATGATATGATTTGATATATGAGTAATAAAGTATTTATGTTTTAGATATCATTTACATATTCTAAATAGTAAAAATTGTGTTTTTGATGAATGATCAGTGTGAAACTTTGATGATATGGATTGATATGTCTTGATATAGTTTGATGTCATGATATGGTTTGATATGAGACTAGTAAGATATAAAGTATTTGTGTTTTATATGCCATTTACATGTTTTAAATAGTGAAGAAATATGTTTTTGTTGAACGATTAGTGTGAAACTTTGATGATATGGGTTGATATGTCTTGATATGGTTTGATATGTCATGATATGATTTAAATTGAAATGAGTGATATGCGTGTTAAGAAATTATATTAGATTAAAATATTTTATGTTCTAAATGGTGTTTAGGTGTTCTAAACACTCTAGAATTGTGTATTTGTATATTGATGTGGGTTTATATAAATTGATTTGTGCATTAAAGGATTATATTGGATTGAATATTTTTCTATTCTAAATGATATTTAGGCATTCTAAATAGTCTAGAATTGTGTATTTGCATATTGATGTGGGATTGATATGGGTGATATGTGTGTTAAGGTATTACATTGGATTGAATAATATTTTATTCTAAATGGTGTTTATGTGTACTAAATACTCTAGAATTATGTATTTGTATGTTGATATGGGTTGATATGGATTAATATGGGTTTATATACACTAATATAGATTGATATATGTATTAAATGATTATGTTGGATTTAATCTTTTTTTTTTGTTTTAAATGATATTTAGGTGTGTTAAACATTCTAGAATTATGTCTTTTTGTGTTGATATGGGTGATATGTGTATTAATGGATTATATTGGACTGAATCGTTTTCTATTCTAAATGGTATTTAGGTATGTTAAACAGTATAGAATTGTATATTTGAAACCCTAGAAATTATTTATTCTTCCTCAGATCTGAAAAATGTCACATGTATCTCATATCGAATATTCATAATATTGTGCTCCAATTTGTGAATGCGGAGAGATTGCACCCCTTCAAGTATCATGGATAGAAGACAACCCAGTGAGGCATTTTTATGGCTGCAACTAATATGGAGTATGTTAAAAAATTGATTTGTTTTAAGTTATTTGCATTTAGATATTGTGTATTTACATAATTACTACTTAAATAATGAGTTTTGTCATTTGGGCAAACAGACTCACCGAGAAAAATATAAATTTTTTGTTTGGGTTGATCAAAAAAATTATGAACGAGTTGCAAACATCATCAATGCTCTATTAAGGAATGTGGACAGATTGGAGAAGGAGAAGAAAGAGTTAGAGAAGACAAATACAGTACATGAGTTGGGTAGAATTTTCTTCATGGGTGTAGTAATAACTACTGTGGGAATACATATCTTCTCTTGTATGACCATAAAGAAATAATGATGATAATGTATTTTTTTTTCTTTGTTAGTATATTTTCACTAAAAGATGGTGTAGTATATTATTAAAGACATTATATGGCTATTATTACTTGAAGCTGGTGTATTGAAAGTTGCTTTATCAATTAATATTATTTTTGGCCTACATATTGGTATATAAAGTTGTTGATGTTAGGTGTATGTGTTACTGAACAGGTTAAGTTGATATAGGTTGATATATATTGATATATGTAGATATGTATTGATATGGGTTGATATATATTTGATATGGGTTTATATGTGTAGATATGTATTGATATGGGTTTATATACATTTGATATGGGTTGATATGGATATATATATATGTTAAGATAAGTTATTATACATTTAATATGGGTTGATCTGTGTTGATATAGCTTGATATGTATTAACAAGGGTCTATATGGGTTGATACGTGTAGATATGTATGGATATGGGCTGATATATATTTGATATGGGTTGATATGAATATATATGAGTTAAGATAAGTTATTATGCATTTGATATAGGTTGATATTAGTTCATATGTGTAGAAATGTATTGATATGGGTTGATATGTATAGATATGGGTTGATATACATTTGATATGGGTTGATATGGATATATATGGGTTGAGATAAGTTATTATACATTTTATATGGGTTGATCTTTGTTGATATGGCTTGATATATATTGATATGGGTCTATATGAGTTGATATGTATAGATATGTATTGATATGGGTTGATATATACTTGATATGGGTTGATATGTATATATATGAGTTGAGATAAGTTATTATACATTTGATATAGGTTGATATGGGTTGATATGTATAGATATATATTGATATGAGTTGATATACATTTGATATGGGTTGATATGTGTAAATATGTATTGATGATATGTATTGATATACATTTGATATGAGTTAATGTGTGTTAATATTGATATATATGGGTTGAGATGAGTTATTATACATTTGATATGAGTTGATCTGTATTGATATGAGTTAATATAGATTGATATATATCTCCATTGCAATTATTACACATAAACTGCTCAACAAGCATACGAACATTTCAACCTGTCAAGCATATCAATACAAATTCAAAATATTGCTATTCAAAATATACTTTCCTCAATCTGTAAAGTATCCACTCCATTTTGCATATTTTTATATTCATTCAAAATATATCTATTAAACATATCTTTCTACAACTTTCCTCAACTTGAAATACATATATAGATTTGGGATCCCAACAAACACACATCCTACTTTTCTTCATCATTTTCTCTTTTAACTTCTTCTTCATCATCGTTTTGCTTTGGACGTAGCACATATCTGACTTTCTTTGATTTGTTTCCCTCTATTTGAGTAGACATCCTCTTCTTAAGCCTAGAGTCTTTGGGGCTTATTGTAGACATGGCCCCAGGGCTAGCATGTTTCAGTACTTCATATTTCTTATGTAAAGGAGACTGTTCACTACTGGAATTAGATGTGGATTTAGACACATTCGTTATTATATGCCTGAAAAATAAATTTTTAGACTAGTTTTAACAGGTAAACAACACAAAATAAATAAATAAAACTTTGGTAAACTCATATAATCAAAGATCCACACTGATTATTTAACAAAAATACATTTCTTCACTATTTAAAACATATAAATTACATATAAAACGCAAATATTTTATATTTTACTAGTCTCATATCAAACCATATTATGACATATCAAACTATATTAAGACATATCAACTCATATAATCAAAATTTCATACTGATAATTCGATAAAAATATATTTATTTACTATTTAAAATATGTAAATGACATATAAAATATAAATACTTTATATCTTACTAGTCTCATATCAAACTATATTATGACATATCAAACTATATCATGACATATCAAACAATATCAAGACATACCAACTCATATCATCAAAGTTTCACATTGATCATTTAATAGAAATATATTTTTTTACTATTTAAAACGTGTAAATGACATCTAAAATACAAATATTTTATATCTTACTAGTCACATACCAAACCATATCATGACATATCAAACCATATCATGACATATCAACCCATATCATAAAAAAATCTACATTGATCAGTCAACAAAATATATTTTTTCACTATTTAAAACATGTAAATGACATATAAAATACAAATAATTTATATCTTAATAGTCTCATATCAAACCATATCATGACATATCAAATCATATCAAGACATATCAACTCATATCATCAAAGTTCCACACTGATCAGTTAATAAAAATACATTTCTTCACCATTTAAAATATTTAAATGACATTTACAACACAAATACTTTATATTTTACTAGTCCCATACCAAATCATATCATGTCATATCATTCATATTTTAGTAGTCTCATATCAAAGAATATCAATAAAGATTAATCTATATTAGAAAAAAAAAACTCAGTTCTTCACTATTTGAAACAGGTAATTAGTGTCACGACCCAACTCGAGGGTACGTGACCGGTATTAGGAAATGAAAAAAATATGTGGCTTTCAAAATTCGTAGTAAGAATGGCCACTCACTTCCCAATAGTTTAGATGGTGATAACCGTCATTATCTTGAACCGAGCCCACAAGCTTACCAATATTATACTTTAATATAATATTACATCATCATCATCAGACATTTGTTAATAAGTATATTTAGCAAAACCGTGGAACTAAATAAATTAGAAGATAGACAAGAAAAGAAATACCATGCAGAGTTCTAGGAAACAATTATACAATAAAATATATACAATTTAACACTCATGCAGAGAAATAAGAAGGCATGATGACGTGAATAAGCAGTACTCCTATACTCAACCTGCAACTTAGGAAAAAAAATGGTGAACAGAAATGAGCGTTCGACTCAATGAGTTATATAGTATTTAATATAACATAGCGATCCCATGCAATTAATGCTCATACGAATGACAACCAAACAAATCAAATCATATATTCAAACAAGGATATGAGTAAGTCAACGTGGCCACACTAAACCTCAAACTGGAGAGTCTATCCCCTTTATATGGCTCTCTTAGTCCATACATTTCTCTTAGAATCCAACACATAGGGTCCACCGTCACAGTCGCAGCTAAGCAGCGCTACTCGACTGACAAATAGCGCTGAGCATGAAAATGCCCTGCTGTCACGCCAGTTCTAATCCCATCATATAATATCCTCATACATAACCTATACCCCTGATTATATGTGGTCCCACATCATTCTAACTCTATCCGATATCACATATTATATGTATTAAGCACAACTAACTCATACTCAACACACATTATACTTATAACAATAATAATTGTATATATATTGCAAAAACAGTCGATGCATTATGCAAATACAATTATAAACATAAATTAGGAGAGCAGATATTATATTATTCTATATAACTCACAGTGAATGAAACCCGATAACTCTTCTTATAGCGTCTCACCGAAGATGGAATAATACCTGAAAATTATTTTCAAATAATATACGAAAATCATAAGAATGTGGACAGATAGAAGACTCCAAATATTATGTTGAAATTCTGCCGAAATTTTGACAAAATCTTCCTATAACTAGGACATTTTTTCCTGAAATAAACAAACAAATAACGCTTCCAATAACTCATAATTATCAAAATCAATCCAATCTCTCCAACTGAGCCTCCAACCAAACTCAACATTAATTTTTTTTTATTTAATTTACTTATAAAATATCCTAATAAGATTTTTTAAAAAAAATATACATTAAATCAATTTCAAAAGAATAATTTTATAATCATCCTTTAACTATAATTGATTAATATATAATTTATTTTATAAACTTTTAATATAGTACATTATCAATTTAACTTAAATCATCTAATAATAATAATAATAATAATCGTTTAACTTTTGTAATAATTTATAATATACTCAATTAGTTAATAAATAATAATTTTCTAGATTAATAATCATTTAATAATCTAATAATCAATTAACTTATTGAATAATTAACTTGATTATTCTATTTATAAAAACACTAATTTTTTAATAATTAGTTTTATGAATTTTAATTATATTTCATTAAATATTTTATTTATATAATTCAATAATCAATCAATTAATTAATTAATTCTAATATATTAATTTTATATTACTAATAATTTTAATAATAGTAACTAATATATCTAAATTAATCAACATACTAATTAATCAATTTAATTAAATATAGTTAATTTAATTAACTAATAAAAATTATATTTTAAAATTTATTTTACTCATATTTAGACATAATTAATTAATTTATTGATTAATTATTACCAAATATAATTTTATCATAAATTATTTATCATAATTTAAATCATAATTTATTATATATATATATATTAATTCTATAGATTATTACTTAAACAATTTATTAGTTTCAAATTTAACAAATTATCAATATAAAAATTTTAATCTGATAAACTATTACTCATTTATTAATTATACCCATTTATTATTACACATTAATTAATTAATTAATTAATTAAATTAATTATATATATTTTTTGCTGAAAATATCGCCGGAACAGTCACCGACGCTGAAAAATTATCTGATTCCGGCCAACCTAAAAGATGCTCTAAAATTTATAAATAATATACCAAAACGAAGCTCGGGACGAGAAGAACTCAACCGTATCTGTCTAGTAAGGAAAGAAGAGCGAAATCAGGCTGAAAAAGCCGCGGGAGCGGTGAACCTCCCAGCTTCTTCGGATGACACGTGTGGCGTGACCACACGGCGATCGACAACGATCCACCTCTACCTGGACTCGTTGTCGGCTGGTGCTCCTCCTTGGCCGGAGCGTGTCGTCGGACAAAGGCTGGTCGATGGTAGAACTACCAAAAATGCTGGTTGTCTCTCTCCCTCCCCTGCACTTTCTCTCTCCACTGCTCTCTTTCTCTCTCCTCTGTTTATTATTTCTTTTCCCTTCCTTTTTTTTAAATACATATATATTATTTATTTATTATTTTTCTTCTTTTTTAAAATAATTTTGCTATTATTATTATTATTATTATTATTATTATTATCCTTATATTATTATTTTTTATAATAATTTAAAATTTTGGGTTATTATAATCAGCTTATCGAACACAATGTGATGTATGCTTTGACATTTCTAGATCGAAGCATATCAAGCATTTTAACTCATATCAAGGCAGATCAACATATATTAACACAGATTAATCCATATTAGTAAGCTAAACACATTTCTTTACTATTTAATATGGCTAAACATCATATATAACACAACATCATTAATTTTTTAATACATTTAAAAGCATATCAACACATATCAATAAAGAAAATTGATCAATCTTTAACTAAATTATAGTCTTAAATTGATAAACCATTATAGGATCATAATACATGTTTTTCAACCTGTGTCATGCAGTAGCAATGACAATTAACTTTGTTTAATTAGCAATTTTTAACATATATATTATGTAGATATAATCATATTATCGTCTCTTCCACTAAATTAACTAGCAAAGTATCATGGATTAATGCATGTTGGATTTCAACTTTCTGCAACAGAATTACTAATAAATATTTGTAAATGGAAGTTGAATTTTGTAAAAAAGTTACATTGCACATGAAAAAGATTAAATATTTGTATTCTTGTATGAAAAGAATTCTGCAAAAATAATAAAACTAATTTGTTTTTTTTTCCAGTAGCTAAATCAAGCATAAGAATTAAGAAGTAAAAGAAAGCTAGAACCTTTTCACCTAAATAAGACCAGAACTTGTAAGAAAATTGTATGAACCACAAAATACAATATGATCTTTCACAAAATGTGATTAAAATGAGCGAATTTCACAATTAAAAATTAAAACTGCAATTCAACTCCCATCAATAAGAGATGAAATTAAATTTACAGAATTACAAAAATCCCAAATATGAGTTGAACAGCAGCTCAAATGTCAATTCTAACTATATTAATGACAAATCCCTGCAAATGGAGGCAAATAGACTAAGAAGAAGAAACCTTAACTAGTTTTAGGTTTAATTGAACTCAATTATACCATAAATGAAGTCAACATATCAAAGAGACAACATTAAAAGTTTCAATTATAAACAAAAAAGTAAATTTAAATGAAAACATAAACGTAGACAAAAAATGACAAAAAAAACCCATAAATGAGTCAAAAAAACTGATTAGTCTTAAACTCTCCAACAGATAAAATAAATGAATTTGTTGTAGACAAAATTTACCCATATATATTTTATAATCCTAAATGTAACATATTCAGTATGGTTTGATTATAAATTACTTACTATTAAATAACATAATATGATTTGTTTGATGAAAATAAAGAGAGAAAAAAAAAAGGTTACAATAAAGACAAAGATATCAAGTCGCAATATTTATAAATCTTTTACTAAACTTGAAAATTCTTCTATTTTTAATTTTTTTATTCTTAAGATTAACAAACCATTTAACTACAAGAAAATGAAAACAACAAGAATATTTTCTCCAACGCTATAGTAGAAAAACTTCAGAGCACAAATATATCTTTGTTTATTGTACTGTAATAAAAGAACATGTCCATAATAACCCTTAAAAACAAACAAAAATGGTAAAAATTAATTAACAAGCTTACTTTAAACATCACTTAACTCATTTTAGACATATTGTGCGAAAATTTCAAGTAATGGTATAGTGAAGACAGAAAAATCAAGCAGAAATCAATAAGAGATAGAGAAAGAGAGTATATCTTGTCTATGCCTCCTTGAAAAACTCAGCGAGCAATGACGCAAGACTTCAGAAGAAAGAGAGGGAAAAGCTTTGAAAGAAAAAGAGAGATGAAGGGATTTGATTTTAGGGATTTGGTTTTGAAGCAAGATGGAGAGGAAGAAATTTTAAAAAACTTTAAATCAGAAATAAATAGTGGGACATATTTTTAGAAATTAAAGTGGGTGAGATTTATTTATTAGGGGATAATTTTGTCAAAAAATATCTATTTAAAATAAGAGGGTCTAAAATTTACTATTAATATGTGAAGAGACATTTATTTAGTTAATTCTTAGCATTTATTTAGTTAATTCTCAGTATTATATTTATTATTAAATAAAAAAATAATAAATTTAAGCTTTGTCAATAACTGTTGGTGGTCCCTTGATAATGATGAATAAGATAAATAAATAAGTATTTATATATATATATATATATATATATTTTTAAAGATTTTTTTATCCTCTTTTAAATTTATCCAATTATAGAGAAAATAACTTTATCTTTAAAAAAATCGTTGTTATAAAAATGATTTAATTATTTATTTGATCATATAAGTATTTTTTTCCTGATTAATTGTTTTTTTAAACCCCAAACTTTAGAAAAACAAAGGCTCATCATATACGGAATAGTATGTGGGTGTGTGTATTTATTATTTTTATGCCACATATATAGCTAGTTCACTTTATGTTGAAATCAAAATCTAAATGAAAATGGATGTTTAAACTTCATTTTTTTAAAATAATTATACTTAAAATTATATCATGTAAATAAAAATTAAAATAATTGAAATGTAAAAATAATAATTAAATAAAAATATAATTTTATTTCAATAACTGGGAGAAAATCAAACGGGCTAATAGTGTTTAAATATAATGGCCAAATGTTCAAATAAGTTCACAAAATGTTATTATCTTGATTCAATCCTTAATACTTTCTATAAACTAAGTATGCATTTTTTTTTATATAAAAAATGAGTCATTTAGACCCTTAATTAAAAAAGTTAACTTGCCACTAAAAATGATGAGGTGGTATTATAAGATTATTTGTTCACTTTATAATTTTTAAAATGCTTAAAAAATATTTAAAAAATATTTTTAAGTAATTAAAAAATAAAAAATAATTTTCAAATAGTTAAGAATATTAAGAAATATATTTAAACAAATTAAAAATTGAATTATATAAATAAAATAACAATAAAAATATATATTAAAATTTAATATATATTAAAATTTTCTAATAAAATTTATTTTTATTAAAATTAAAAGTATTTAGAAATAAAAAAAAATATTTTTTTTCGACTAAGAACAAAGAAACAATTATATTTTATTATCAAAATTTAATAATTTATAAAAAATCAAAATTAAATGAATATCAAATCCTAAATAAAAATTACGAAAATTAATTTTTTTATCATATAGAAATTAATATTTCAATAAAAATAATTATATGTAATTTTAATTTTTTAAAATACATTGCATATTATAAATTGTATATTTTCAATAGTTTGTAAAAAATATTATTTTTAAATATTTTTAAATATATATATATATTTAACATTTTTAATGATTTAAAAATATTCTTTTAATATTTTTTATTATTTTAAAAAATATAAAGTGAATAAGTGGTTTTACTAAGCTACCTCAACATTTTTAATGGTGAATTAACTTTTTAATAACATTTTTAATGTTAAATTAACTTTTTTTAATGGTAAAGGTTTGAACGACCAAATTTAATAAAAAAATTGACATATTTAATTAAAAAAAATTAAAAATCAAATCGAGACAATGATAGTTCTTTAAGGATTTATTTTAATATCTGATCTTTATATAATGTATGTGTGTGCATAGGAATATAGCATAGGAATGTTTTGGTTCATAGTCTCAAGGGTATGCATTATTTGATTATTTGAGTGAAAATTTTTAACTTTTAATTATATTCAATTACTAATTTATTAAAAAATTAATTTTCTGTTATAACTCAAACTGAAGTAATGAAATAACTAAAACTTTTTTATTTAATATGTAAATTATACATAATTTTTATGAGTAAAATATTTGAATAATAATTGTTTTATTAGTAACTAATATATTATCCTAGTGTAGTTTTAAATGCTATTTGTTAATAATATAACATTACAAAATTATATATTTGTTGGTAATTATATAATGAAAATTAGCCCATCTCTATACTATTTTGTCTTGAAAGTTGATTCCCTAACACCGACTTCACAGGTAATGCCAAGCCAATTTCAAAGGTTGAGGATGTGTAAGACACAATGCTTGAAATTATTGCACTTCGATAATATTTTGACCAAAAAACAAGCAAATAAAATCTAGAGAAAAAATTACTACTATAGTATTTCATAATTTTAAAAAATATTTTATAATTTTTATATTAAAAATATATTAAATATATAATTCTTAAAATAAAATATACTCTTAATATATCAAATATATATTATACATATCTTCTCGAAATCAAAATATTTTTAAACTTAAAATTTAAAAATTGAATATTTTTAAAACAATAAAATTAATATTTTTGAAAAAAAATATTTTTTTTATGCTTTTGAAAAAATCTAGTCACTATCTGCATGTGCAACATGGAAAAATTTAAGTGTTGAAAATGGGAATGTGGCAAGATGACATCACATCCAAAAAATTGAATGTATATATGATCACTTTGCGCATCAAATTAACCATGAACAAGCAACCAGCGTGTTGTTATATTATTCCAAGAACATGTGACATGTAAGTATATTGTTGGTTGTTCACCATTCATTAAATATAATAAAATTATACGTATTATAATATTTTAGATATTTTTTATTTTATGAGTTAATTTTTAAAATTAAATTAGATTTAAATTTTTTTTATTAATGTAATATTAAAATTATTAATTTATAGTTAAAAATTTTATTAAGTGGAATTAAAATTACTATGTTTTTAAAAAATAACTTATTCAAAATAAAATAATAAAAATTTATCTTAATATTTGAGAATAATATATATATATATAATACTCCTAAATAAAAAAAGAGTTATATATCTTTTATTAAATTAAAGTGAAAAATTTACAATAAATATTTTACTCTACATTTTAATCTGATAATTTTAGTGAGGCCAATTATTTTTCTTTTTTCATTTTACTTCCAGAACCATAGATTTTCGTTTTTATTTTTTTCAAAATCCAACTGATTTATTTAAATGATGGTTCCCTAATCAAATAGGAAATGAGGTAGATATAACTCAATTTTTTTTTGCTCTAAATCATTTTTTTAGACTGTAAATTATTATTTTTATTGGGTAAATTTAGGCTTTAAATTTTAAATTATTGACTAAAATTTAAGCTCTTTTTTAAGTGGGTCAATTTAAATATTTTAGTGGGATCAATTTAAAATATATATATATATATAAATATGTATTTTTTAATAAATTCAATGGAATTAATAGATCCCAATCATTATATATTGATTATGCCTTTGTCATGATCCAATTTTTTAATATTGAACCATTTATAAATATTCAATCTTGTAAATTTTACCATTCAAAATTTACGTTATATTTAATATCTTCCAATATAAGGTCATATGCTGATGTCCAGTCTTATAAATTTTATGTTTTAAATTTTTTACATGTGTTTGATCGGTCTGAATTTAAAGAGGTGCGTTAAATATTTTATATTAATTAAATATAATAAATGTATACTTTTTATAATAATTTAGATATCTCATGAGTTAACTTTTGATGTTGAATTAAATTTAAGTATATTTTCTCAACAAATGTATATTTAACTTTATTTTAATTCATTGTAAATTCTTGAGATGGGTGACAATTGCTTTCAATATTTTTGAAAATTTTTTAATATATTTTGAAAAATTATTTAAATTTTTTGAAAAAAAGATATTTATTTCTAAATTAAAAAAAAAAATTAATGTCGTCCATCTTTTTTTAATATTAAAAATAAAATATTAAATATGTCATAATTAAAATTACATAAAAATACTTTAGTATTCAATTAAATTAATGAAATATTTAAATGAAATACTATAACATTCAAATTTGATTTCGTATGCAAACTCAAAACTCCAAAATTAAAATGAATTGGAAAAGGAGAACATCGTTTTTGGCATTCAAGTGGAGAAAGACCAATAAAAATCCTGCATTTTGTCAGTGAAGAAAAATAAAAATTTGACTTGTGATTGAGCATTTAAACTTTGCTTTTTAAAAGCTTTCATGCTTAGATTTAAATTATATAACGTGAATAATATGTATATAGACTTACTTCATATATAGTACACCAATAAATAAAAAACAAGTCCTTAACAAACTAAAATAGAGCTTTTTTTTATTAGGAAATTAACGAGGCTAAATTCAAATTTAATATTATTAGTTAGCCAATCTCTTGCTTTGTTTTTAACCAATCTCTTGCCTTGTTTTTAAAGTTTTAACCTATTTAATTAAGAAAAAAAATAGAAATTAACAGTTCAAATTTTAATTTTACAATTAAACAAATAGAAAAGTAAAATCATTTATTCATGTACAGGTCTCAAATGAGGGTGAACTTCATGTAGAATTTTCTTCTTGTTGGTGAGCCACTTCTATATGAATCTTAAATATCGCAACAAAAGCCTCTAACAATATATATAAAATGGGTTAATTTAAAAATTATCTCAACTAATTAGAGTAAACAAAATCAATAATCGCCCAAAAAATGAAAATAAACTTAATTAGCTCAATGGAATGAAATTTATTTAGTACAATTGTAATAACATTAAAATTTTAATTTATAATTATTTAAGAAAAATAATATAATCATATAATTTATAATTTATTATAGTTTAAATTTATATCTTAAACAGATATTTAAAAATATATTGAATTATAACGAATAATAATAAATAAATTTAAAATAAATATGAATAATAAATATACATATATAAATAAATTTGAAACGAATACGGTTATTTTAAAATTAATCGGATTCAAAAAAGTATATGGATATCATTGCCATATATATATATATATATATATATATATATATATAGCGAATTCCATTATAATAATCCACTTCTAACTATTTTTTTTTATGAAAGTTGAAGTTCAAAAAAAAAAAAAGATTAAAGAGCTTCTTAAATGACATATAAACGACATGTCGTTCTTTTATTTATTTATTGATGAAAATTCTTTTATTGTTAATGGGTTGCCTTTCTGAAGATAAACCCTTAAACCCTAGAAATCAAGAGTGAAAGGCCAAAGCCGTATGCAGCAGCAACAATAATGGCGGTATCGGAGCTCTCAAATGGAAACACCAGCAACCAGAAAAACGATATCGAAGTGTTGAAATTAGAGGTTGCGTCGTTTGCTTCCACTCTCGGCCTTTCTTCTTCTTCCCTCCCTTCCTCTTCCTCTGGTTTCAACGATGCTGATTTTCGAAAATCAGGTCCTTTGAAAAAGCCAAAATCCTCGATGCAAAAAACCCAATTCGATAAAACATCTGCAAACAACCAAGATGCTAAACCAAAAACCCAACTCGATAACAGCTCTCAGAAGACCAGAAATTTAAAAAACAGAGATAAAAACTCTGACAAAAATGAGAAAAAATCGAAGTTCGAGCAAAAACTCAAGCCAAAACTAGTTGCAAAGCCTCCAGTTTTATCTCTTGATGATGATAATAGTAATAACAGAAGCAACAGAGCATTTGACAAATACAAGAACCTACCAAAACTACCTTTAATGAAGGCTAGTGCGTTGGGTGTGTGGCATCAGGATGCAACGGAGTTGGAGAAGAAAGTTTTGGGTGAAGGGAACAACAAGCTGGATTTGAAGATGGGTGTGGAGGGGTGGAAGGGTATGGTGGAGAAGAAGAAAGAGTTAGGGGAGAGGTTGATGTGGCAATACGCACAAGATTTTGATCAAAGTAGCGGGAAGAGGGGGGAAATTAAGATGGCCATAGCTAGTCAGAGGTCTGGTACTGCTGCTGATAAGGTGTCTGCCTTTGCTACCGTTATTGGGTATAATCCCATTGCCAACTTGAGGTCACTTGATGCACTTCTGGGTAAGTTGATTGTTTATGTGTTGGTGAATTTTAGCTGAATCTAGTTTAAAATTGTCTTCAGTAATTATTTCATGCCATTGCAAGAATTAGTAATTATTTCACAAGAACTAGTAAAAGTTGTGGATTATTTTATGTTTCGAGAATTAGTAATTGTTTCATAAGGGAAAGGTGGTTTACTTGACTTAATTTTGACTAAGTGATATCTTAATGATCTTCCTTTAGTTTGGCATGGAAATATGGAAATATCCAATCACTATTAAGTGGTAAATTAGTGATCTTCCTTTTGTTTGACATGGAAATATAGAAAATCCAATCAAAGTTTGATGTAACTTTTGGGCTATGTTGGGGATAACAGAGATGAAAGCATAGGAGGTATTTATGGACGAAGGATTCATAGAGTTAAATGCTTTTAGGTGCTTTTGAGCCCTAGCAAACTAGAGAATGATGTTACTGAAACAATGGAACTAAGATCTTCTGTTTAGATAGTTGCTCAATGACTGGTAGATAGTTGCTCAATACCTTTGAAGGAGCACCTTCCCCTCCATTTAATTCACACACTTCTTCCCAAACAAGAGTAAAAATCTACCTTCACTTTTATACCCTCCCTTTCTCTTCCGTACTCCCAATCCAAACATTGTGTAAAACATGGTAGTGCATCTATCTATTCGTGGGACAAATTGTGGTTTTTAGTTAAAGCATTCTTCATCTCATGTTCCTTTTTTGATGTTTAGGGGTGCCTTGAAAGTAGCGATTCTCTGAATTTTAAGCTATCTACACCCATTTGATTTTTCTTAAGCATGGGTTTCTTGCTTCATAGCCTTTATGGTTAGCCTCCCCTTCCCTGCTCAATTTGAGAATGTGAAGAAAATTAAATGCTATGGTCGGTTTCCAGTATCCTAGCATTTACCATAGTGGGATTAGCTCATCTCAATTTATACTTGTTCTTTTTACTGGATTATTGTTAAAGAGCTTACTGTATATAAACGTTTCTGTTATTTTTCCTGTAAGGTACATATACTTTAGTTTTATCTATATCCTGATTGAAATGAATATATTTATTGCAGGAATGGTAACATCAAAAGTGGGAAAGCGCCATGCTCTGACAGGATTTGAAATGCTACAGGAAATTTTTCTGAGGTTTTTCATTTTTTCTATTGCACTTTCCATCTATTTCTGTTACTTATCTATATTATTTTGTATCTTAATAAGTTGTTATTGGATAGGATCCTCATGAAATATTTTTTTTGTAAGAAGTGTAATCATGGTCAGTGACCCTTACCTATTATTACCAACTGTTAATTATTTTTTTTATACTTCCAATTTTTGCTCTTGTTTTCATTATTGGGATTATCACTTATGATCCATTGGTTGTTCTTTGAGTGTGATAAATATTTGCCTTCTAGTTGAGAATCGTGATATCTTTTTTGACTTAACTGCAAACTATAGTAAGAGAGGTGTTTTACTTTGCTAGGATGTACCAGCATCAGTTTTGTATTGCCAATCATAATACTGACTTAGCATTTGTCTGATGGGTAGTTATTTTACTTTATATATTACTATTGTGCTTGATTGGTATATTAATTTATCTTGCATACGCTATAATCAGTTTACTGCCTGATCGCAAGCTGAAGACCCTTTTGCAGCGGCCGATAAATAGTCTTCCTGAGACAAAAGATGGCTATTCTCTTCTACTTTTTTGGTTTTGGGAAGATTGCTTGAAGCAGAGGTTGGCAACTTTATTTTCTCCCTTCATTTAATTGTTAATGGCCTAACTTTATCCATTCATGACATGGATTTGACAAGAAGTTTGCACTATTTGATATTTTCATTTATGTTTGCATATCATGTTGGAAGGGGAGCCTTGGCGCAACGGTAAGCGTTGTTGCCGTGTGACTTAAGGTCATGGGTTTGAGTCGTGAAAACGGCTTCTTGCAATTGCAAGGGAAGACCGCGTACAAAGACCCAATGGGTCCGACTCTTCTTCGGACTCCGCGCATAGCTCGAGCGTTTGTGCACTGGACTATATTTTTTTTTGCATATCATGTTGCACTAGTTGGAGTACATAAATCTGTACAGCCATATCTTTGTTTCTCCCCTGATTTTTAACTAAAACTTTCAAGTTACATCTAACTCTTGTAAAGCATCACACAAAAGCATGGAGACATGGCTATTTTGAAGTAATAAAATTCTTCATAACATATTTTCTTGTTCATTGATTGCTAGAATCTAATATGTTCTCTAGTTTATAAAAATAAATGCACTTTATGGCAAGCTGGAGCACATGTGATCATGTGAATGATATTATAACTTTTATGCATTGGATATATAGTGATATACATTATTGTATCCTAGGAAAAGAATTTGCTATTAGGTTGAATAAGAAAAGACTTAATCTCGACGTACCTAATTTGTGTCAAATTTCAAAAAATAGAAGTATTCAAAATTTAAAAAAATCTTATGTACTACTCATATTTTTAACTTTTTCTATCAAAACAATTGGCATATTCGCTTATTCTATAACGTCTTAGTTTTAGCTTTAACATTATTCTCTTGGGGATGTTGATCTAGTAAACATAGCTGATCTAGCTTCAATTATGAAATATATGGGGTTTGAAAGTGATTTTTCATTTTCTTATTTCCTGAATAAATCTTGGGTTCCTTTATTTGAAAATATAATATAATTTGCTTAGCATGACAACTAGTGTCTTAAATGCTATATTGTGATCATGATTTACTTGAGTGCATAGCATCATGTTATTCCACTTGTCAATTTACACACTAATTACTGTGTGTTCTATCTGCAAATGTATGCAAATGCATTCTTTTTACATGACCATGCATGACTTATCTTAGGTATGAACGGTTTATTTCTGCATTAGAGGAAGCATCAAGAGATATGCTGCCAGTTCTAAAAGACAAGGCACTAAAGGTTAGCCTTTCCATTTACTCTTCAATTAATGTATGCTTTTATGAAAGTTATAGTCTCTAATTTATGCATCAGCAGACAAAAAGATTTTCCATGGTCTTGTAATTGAGTCCCCCATCCAGTCCTAGTGCTTTAGTTAAATTCATCACCACATTACCAAATTTATCACTACTCCCTCAAGTTATCCTCCATGTTACTTTTGACTTGTGAATCTAATCATGCCCAATGTGACATTATGCACATTCATCATAGACTTACCACTGTTATCACTTCTGTTTTCATTTTCTTGTTCTTTGGCAACCAGTGTTGGCTGTAACAATTTTCTTTCAATATTTGTCCAATTTACAATAACACGCCTTAATTCCAAGCTAATTGAGGTCGACTATGTGGATTTTTCTTTTCCACTCGATTCGATTTAGGGCTACCTCTTCTAATAAATTTAAAACAGCAAGATCTTTTTGTACCAATTTTGTCCAAGTTAATTTAGGTCTACCCCTGCCTCTCTTAGGTATTTCTACTATAACTAGTTTAGTTTTCCTGACCAGTGCATCCCTAGGTCTATGTTTCACATGGCCAAACCATCTCAATCTATGCTTCTTATCTTATCTTCGATAGGCGCTACCTCTACTTTTTCTCTAATGCTCTCATTCCTGATTCTATCAATTCTAGTGTATCCACACATTCATCTTATCATTCTCATTTCTGCAACATGCATCTTACTCACGTGTTGTCTTTTTACAGCCCGACACTCTCTACCATACATCATCGCAGGTCGTATGATATTACGGTAGAATTTTCCTTTTAATTTGACTGATATCTTTCGGTCATATAACATTCCTGTGGCATTCATCCACTTTATCCAAGCAGCTTTAATCCTGTGACTTACATCTTTTTCACAACCACTATCCGCTTGAATAATAAAACCAAGGTATTTAAAATGAGTACTATGAGGTATTGCTACTTCGTCTAAAATAACTTCGCCTCCTTCTCTATTCGCGTTATTAAATCTACAATGCATATACTCAGTCTTACTTCTACTAAGCTTAAAACCCTTTGATTCTAAAGTACTTCTCCATAACTCCAACTTTTGACTTATACCTTTGGGTCTCATTTATCAACATAATATCATCTGCACATATGATGCACGAAGGAATATCATCCTGTATATGCCTTGTTAGCTCATCTATGACCAAGGCAAATAGATAAGGGCTCAAAGTTGAACCTTGATGTAACCCAATAGAAACAGAAAAATCCTTAGTATCTCCTCCAACAGTTTGGACACCAATGATAACTTCATTATACATATCCTTCAAGACTTGGATATATCTTATAGAAATTCCTCTACGCTCTAGGATCCACCATAAAATTTCTCTAGGAACTCTATCATACGCCTTCTCTAAGTCAATGAAAATCATATGTAAATCTTTTTTTATCTCTTTATACTTTTCCATCACATCTCTAATAAGAAAGATAGTTTCTATAGTAGATTGACTAGGCATAAAACCAAACTGGTTTGGGGAGATGCAAGTGTCGAAACGTAAACAGTATTCCACAACTCTCTCCTATAATTTTATGGTGTGACTCATAAGCTTAATACCTCTGTAATTTGAGCAGTTTTGAATGTCTCATTTATTCTTAAAAATAGAAATCAGATTGTTTTGTCTCCATTCATTAGGCATTTTCTTTGTACTTAAGATCTTATTAAACGAAGCCGTCAACCACACAACTCCTGTATCTCCTAAACTTTTCCAAATCTCAATGGGTATTCTATCCGGTCCACGTGCTTTACCGATTTTCATTCTCTTCAAAGCTTCCTTTACTTTAGAGAACCTAACCCGTCTAGTATACTTCACATTTTTCTCGGTTATGTTGTTCAAACCGTCAATGATTTCATTACGGTTACTATTAAGAAGCTCCTCAAAATAACTTCTCAAATTTTCCTTGATATCTTGTTCTTGAACCAAAACTCTATTCTTTTCATTCTTGATGCACTTAACTTGGTTCAAATCTCGACATTTTCTTTCTCTTATATTAGCTAATTTATAAATAGCTTTTTTTCTTTTCTTTGTTCTAAGTTTTTCATATAAACTCTTCAGAGATTGTGCTCTTGCTTGCCTAACTGCCTTTTTAACATCATTTTTTGCTTGTTTGTAATTCTTAAAAGCCTTATTGTCACTACACTTTGGCAAACTCTTATACCATTCCTTTTTACTTTTTACTGCTTTTTGCACTTCCTCACTCCACCACCAAGATTCCTTCGAGGGATATCCACATCTTTTAGACTCTCCAAGTACCTTTTTAGCTACTCCTTTAATTATTGTAGATGTGCCCACCCACAAATCATTTGCTGACATATTCATATCCACCTTCCAACCTACGGTTTTAACCAATTCATCCTTAAAGATCAACTGTTTTATACTTTTGAAAGTCCACCACTTAATCTTAGGAATTCCGTTTCTCCTAGGCCTACTAGTCCAACTCTTAATCTTGACATCCAACACCACTAACCTATGTTGAGTGGTCAATGCCTCACTAGGAATAATCTTACAATCCTTACATCTAGTTCGATTAGTTTTTCTTGTAAGTATGAAGTCAATCTGACTTTTATTTTGTCTACTTTTAAAGGTTACTAGGTGTGATTCCCTTTTTATAAAATGTTTGCTAGAATCAAACCGTAAGCTATAGCAAAATCAAGTATATTATTGCCTTCTTCATTTCTAGTTCCAAAACCATAGCCTCCATATACATCCTTAAAACCTACTCTATCTTTTCCTACATGTCCATTTAAGTCTCCTCCTATAAAGATATTCT
This sequence comes from Garcia nutans, assembly GCA_947685225.1. NCBI lineage: Eukaryota > Viridiplantae > Streptophyta > Magnoliopsida > Malpighiales > Euphorbiaceae > Garcia > Garcia nutans. The sequence continues at coordinate 2,473,372 of CANTUV010000024.1, read as the reverse complement.
CATCATTCGGGATTTCTTGCATAAGCTCATCTATATTCTTCCAGAATTTTTGCTTGCTCTCCCCATCTAATCCAACTTGAGGGGCATAAGCACTATGTTAATATTCTCATTTTGTAGCACAAGTTTTACTGAAATGATCCTATCACCTACTCTTTTCACCGCTATAACCTTCTCCGTTAGATTTCGATCTAAAATTATACTGACACTATTCTTATTTTTGTCAATTCTTGTAAACAACAACTTATATATTGTGTTCTCTACTTCTTTACTCTTTCCTCCAACTCGTTTAGTCTTTTGGATGCAAGCAACACTAATTTTCCTTCTCTCCATAGTATCGATAAGTTTTCTCAATTTACCTATAAGAGATCCAATATTTCAAGTTCTTATTTTGATTTTACTTTCCACTTTTTCTCTCTTATGTCTCTTCCTATAAAAGCTTTTATCTTTTTCTGAACTAGTATCACTCTTCTTAATTGTATTTGTATTTTGGACTAACTTTTTTACCCACACCCGTCCTTGATGTGAGAACCCTTGCTTATTTAGCGCCACATCCGGGCGCTGATATGATGCGTCGTATTCGGATAACGCCCTAAACCCTTGCCTATTTCTCACTACATCCGGACTCCGATATAGTGCGTTGCAAGTAGGGGACGCCCCAATAAAAATATCATTAGAATCCTAGGTTAATTCAGCATGATAATGTTTTGTTGAAACACTTATGTGATGATTGTAATTTCAGGCCATGTATGCTCTGTTACAAAGCAAATCTGAGCAGGAACGCAGATTGCTTTCTGGCCTTGTAAATAAAGTAAGTTGTCTTTTAGCCTAATGAAAGTAAGAAGCCTGCTGGCTTTTGTTTTTTCTTGAAGCAATGTATTTGGAGTTATGGTTCTTGAATGTAAATGGAGGACTGTTCTGATATTTTAAGTACTTGCAGCTAGGTGATCCTCAAAATAGGGGTGCATCTAATGCTGACTTTCACTTGTCTAACCTATTGTCTGAACACCCAAATATGAAGGTACAGATTCTTATCTGGCCACTTAAAATTTTTGTGTTTGTTTTTGGCTCAAGTTTTTATTTAGTTGTCTAACTTAGCATATTTTTTTACAGACTGTGGTGATTGATGAAGTGGACTCTTTTCTTTTTCGACCTCATTTGGCACTAAAAGCAAAATACCATGCTGTATGTCTTTATCATGCTTTGTAATTGCTACTAGTTTATCTATATTATAGTTGTAGCATCCTTGTTATCTTAATTTAAACTGATTTTAAAATTGTTTGTTTGACTCCTGACACTACTGTGTTGTTAGTTGTTGCTTCTATGTCATTTATTTAGCACCTTTCCAATGTAATGTCGTTGTGACATGTTACCAGAATACCCATCTACACATGCAGATCAGAAAGGAGAGAAATAGATACACAGAATTTTATCTGGTTCAGCAAGTGTTTTGATTTTCATTGTTGGGAGAGAATATTACAGTCCTATTTATAGAGATCCTAGAGTAATTGTAATTCCTTGTACTATTAGGTTTAGGAAAAAGCTAATGATACAAAATAACCCCCAATAGCATGCACTGCCCTTGATATCAACATTGTATTTTTCTTGGGAATTCCTTTGCCTTTGCCAAGGCCCTTTAGTGAACTGTATTTCCTATGATATTATGGGCCATAAACTCATCTGTGATATTGCCTTACTAGTTCGTTGAAGATGCAAACACATCTAAAGAAGTTGCAATTGTTGGCATTCTGGGTATCTTGTTTGATGTTCATTTGGTCATTTGTTCTAAGATGAACATGGGAAGAAGCAAATATGAACTGTGGGTTCATTTTTTGTCATGAAGTCATTGTGTCTATATTGTATTCTTCTAAAAAATTTGTCATTAGCTTTGAAAGAGAGGATTTACATATAGATATTTGTGCAATGATACTTTAAATCATTTGGGCAAATTTGTCTCATATTTTCTTATTTGTTTTAATTATCACAATTTAAATAAATTGCACTGTAAATGCGTTGGCGAGTAGACTATTTCAGTCCTACTGAAATATGAATATTTGAATCTGCTGCCACAGCGCATGGACTTGAATCTGCTGCCCTCATTTAGTTTCCGTTGTGCATGTGCAGGTTAACTTTTTGAGCCAAATTCGTCTAAGTCATAAAGGAGACGGACCAAAAGTGGCAAAACGTTTGATAGATGTATACTTTGCACTATTCAAGGTATCAATGAACTTCCACATCTATTATGTTTCATCAATATCTTCTCCGTAGATGCAAAGTTTTATCTTTGAATCTGTTTACTTGTTTGATTAGTTTGAAGAGTCAATTTCATATTAAATAAAGGACAAGCAATTCCTAGCTAAATGTTAGGATTGTTGGAAAATCGAAAATAATTGGGCGAATCACAAATGCAGGTTTTGATAACTGAGTTGGATGGCAGTCAAAAGGTGGATAAAAGTGGGAAAGCAGAGGAAGATAATTCTGATACTTCCAAGAAGCACAAATTGAAAAATTCATCAAAATCTCATGTTGAATTGGATTCACGATTTCTATCAGCTCTTTTAACAGTCAGTACAAATACTTGCTTTTCTTAAAATGCAAGTTTTGGTTTATGTAGAGATAAAATAAAATTTATGCTTTTTGCTAGTTTTCCTACCATTCAAGTTTGGTATGTGCTTTTAAAACTCTGCTCTAAGCCTCTAAAGAAAAAAGAGATCCTGCTCCAAAGCTTCTACTCAGTTTTCCTAGTAATTTCAGGGTGTTAATAGAGCATTTCCTTATGTTTCAAGCATTGAGGCTGATGACATTATTGAGGTCCAAACACCAATGCTCTTCCGACTGGTAAGGTCACGTTTTTTCTCATTTTGGGCTGAAAAGATTTTTTTAGTAGTGGGCATCACCGTCATTTTGGTGCTTTGATTTTGATACTTACATTTGACTGTGCAGGTTCATTCAAAGAATTTCAATGTAGGGGTTCAGGCATTGTTGCTTCTTGACAAAATCTCATCCAGGAACCAGATTGTCAGTGACCGGTTTTACCGTGCTTTGTACTCTAAACTCCTACTTCCAGCTGCCATGAATTCTTCCAAGGCAAGTGTAATTGGGTTTATGCTTGTAGCTTGGAGACATTTTTTTTTCATTTCTTGCTTTTTTTTTTTTCATATTATAGCAGCCAGTTTGATTTTTCTGCTTTAGAAAATGAATTATTTTAGATCTTTCCCTGTATCCCTAAATATCATGTTGCTGCACAAATGTTCAGAGGTGCTTTTAAAATTTTCTGCATTGATTTTGACATTGTCCAATATAGTTTGGTAATTTTGTTTTATTTTGTTTACTTTTTTCTAAGATGTTCCTCTTTGGATGCTCAAGAGCTCAGAGAATTTGATGTTGATGCTCTGAGTCACAGAGAATGTGGCATCTGGTGTATAGTCATTATTGTTTTAGATTTAAATTCTCAACTTGTTATTGAACTATATTTTATTTGTCTAGGACTCTTTAAAGACAAGTGGGGAATTGGAGGTGTATTGTCATTATCGTTTTAGATTTCAATTCTTAACTTATCATTGAACTATATTCTATTGTCTGGAGCCCTTTAAAGACAACAGCGGGCAGGCGTCCCCTCACTTCAACTTCCTTTCTTTTATGTGAAATTTGATGGCATATACAGTTTCTTAGCATCTAAAATGGTCTGCTGTTTATGCCAACAAGATTCATTTATTCGCGTTCATCTTAACAAAATCTGTCATTTGATTATGCTTTCCTTATATATTTAATTTCAGGCAGAAATGTTTATTGGACTTCTTTTGAGAGCAATGAAAAGTGACATAAATTTGAAGCGAGTTTCTGCTTTTGCAAAGCGTCTATTGCAGGTTAGCAACATTCATTCTACTAGGGCACATTTATTTAGCGAATAATATGAAATGAAAGCCAGGGCAGCTGAACAAGTGTGCTTTTTTAAAACTAGTTATAATGATGCCAGAATATATTTAATCATTATGCCTGAAATGTCAACTATTTGTTTGCTTCAATTACTTCTTCACCAAGGTGAATATAACTGTTCACTTTTCGTGTTCTAATTAATGCATTCTTTTATTTTGTTATAAAAGATATTCTAAATCACAAAAATGAGTTGGAATTTTCTTATTGGCATTGGTGAGGGTTTTTTAAAAAATTCTTCTAGTTTGAATATTCAAAAGCTTGAAAGATATTATGGAGCTCCATATTTATCATGCATTGCCTTGTTAAATATAGGGTGTTGCATTTTCCATGTGCTACTCTCAAAACAGAGATTCACTATATATGTGGACAGGTTTCACTTCAGCAGCCGCCTCAATATGCCTGTGGATGCTTATTTCTTCTTTCTGAAGTTCTCAAAGCAAGGCCTCCTTTATGGTGATACTGGTTTCTTTTGAGACTTTGAATTTTTTCCCCTCTTCTTTATGGGTTAGGGTTACTAGAGATTTTATGACATTAAAGCTATGAACTTTCCTCATGCAGGAATATGGTTATCCAGAATGAGCTGGTTGATGAGGATCTTGAACATTTTAAAGACATAGTGGAAGAAACTGATAATGTACTCCAGACAGAGGAGAAAGCGGAAAATAACCTTGTATGTGTTCAAAGTGGTAATGAGAACAGTGCTGAAAATGATTCTTCAGAAAGTGAAGATGATTATCCGGGCCCTCGCTCTGATGATGATGAGGATGAAAATTCTGATGAGGCAGAAGAGTTGTGTGCTGAAAATGGTTCAAAAGAATTTCAAGAATCCCAACCAGTATCTGATTATAATAGTAACCAGCCTCAACTATCCTCTACAGATTCTTCCTTGACTGGAGGGTATAATCCACAGCACAGAGAGCCTTCTTACTGGTATGCTGGCTTTTTTGACAAAATTTTGCTTAAATGGTTGCTTTATTTGTTCGAGAGATGCCAGTTTTGACTGGTAAAAAAAATATAAATTGAAGTAAAATCTAAAATAATATTATTTTTAAGTATGGAGTTCTCCTTATATTTGATCACCTGGCAACCAGTTTTCTTCCGAATTTCTTACCGAATAGAATGTTTAATAAACAGCAATGCAGATCGTGCAAGCTGGTGGGAGTTGTCCGTACTTGCTAGTCATGTGCACCCATCTGTCGCTACCATGGCTAGGACTCTTATATCTGGGGCCAACATTGTTTATAATGGCAACCCATTAAATGATTTATCTCTTGGTGCTTTTCTAGACAAGTTCATGGAGAAGAAACCAAAGCAAACAACATGGCATGGTGGTTCCCAAATTGAACCAGCCAAGAAGGTTAGCACTTCTCTAGCTAGCAGTTAATTTTGTTGCTTTGATTTTTTTTTGTTTTCACTTTCTAATGTGGGGTCTACAGAAAAAAAATTGTGAACCCTGTTACTATTGCTAAAGCTTTTCATGTTTCATCAGGTTGATATGAACAATCATTTAATTGGATCAGATATTCTGTCATTGGCTGAAGTGGATGTGCCTCCTGAAGATCTTGTTTTTCATAAGTTTTATATGAATAAAATGAGTAACTCAAAGCCAAAGAAGAAGAAAAAGAAGAAGGTGGCTGAAGAAGAGGCTGCTGAAGAGCTTTTTGAAGTGGGTGATGGTGATGATGTAGGTGGGGGCGATGAGAGTGATAATGAAGAGATTGAAAATATGTTGGATTCTGCTGATCTCTCTTTTGAAGCGGAAGGCGAATATGACTATGATGATTTAGAGCAAGTTGCCAATGACGATGACGACTTGATTGGTAATGCCAGTGATGTGGAGATGGATGTCCCCTCAGATATGAGAGAAGATTCTGATGGCATTGCTGATGATGACAACAGTGATGATGTTGAAGATGTTGCCATCGGGGATGTAGATGATGGTAGTGATGAAGAGGATGGATTTGATAACAGGAAAGGAAAACGAAAAGTTGGTGCATCGCCATTTGCAAGTCTTGAAGACTATGAGCATTTGTTAAATGAAGACAGTCCCAAAAAAGAGAAATCTAAGAAAAAGAAAAAGCCAAAATCACGAAAGAAAAGGAAGTCGTCTGAGTGAGTTCCTCTATAACGATATCATAAAAATCAGAATAGAACAATCTCTTCCCTGGTTTTATTTGAATCAAACATTCAATGAATTGCTCTAAGCAGTTTTGTTTGTATAATAAAGGGGCTTTTAGTAAGCTATTAAGGTACTGAATTGATAGTTAATGCTGTGAAATTTTATAGGAGCGACTGCGGGTCAACAGAGAGCAAACCTGATAGATGTGTTAAATTTATACAGAATTTAATTTATTATTATTTTTTTTGGGTACATCTGAAATTTTTGATTCTGTTGTATAGTCTTGTTATATGTAATTCCAGTTTTTCCTTTTCTTTTAAATCAGTATTCCAGTCTTTCCTTGGCTAATTATATTGGCCCCTAGACCATAAGCAACTCAATTTAAGTGTTAAGAAATTAATTGTACAACCTTGAAATATTTGAATATTATTTATCAGCAAAAAACAATTTCCATTTTATCCTAAAAAAGAGAAATAATTAACTTTTTGGTAATCATATCATCATCAGAAACTATTTAAAGGTTTAGATGATAATGTGAAAAATAGTAATTAATTGAAATCCCTCCGTTAAAATTGCATTAGAAAAATGATAAATCTAAATGCAGAGATTTTGAATTATAAATTAGATTGATGCTATAATTTTTTCACATGAAATTTAAATTCAAAATTTACCAAGATCTTTAGTTTCTACTTTGCCAAAACGACTGATGTTTGCTAGGCTTGCCGGTAGAAAGATTTACTACTCCTGATCTTTATTTCATGGTCCGCCACAGGACAAAGGCTTTTATTGATGGTTGCCGCAGCTTTATCTTTTGCAAATTATGCATATCCAAACACAACCCATGACAAACCAAAATCGAATTTTCTTCTCAATACGCTAAAAATCTGAGAAAATTGAATTTAGTGCTTGTTCATCAGGCAAAAAAATAATAACAAAAAAAGGGTTCCCACCACTAGAGACAATGATCATAGTAACATTCTGATCAATGCATTTATGTGATCTCAGTTCTCTACCAAAACATCTAAATTTTGTTAGTCAATTGGGTTTTGATTCTCAAAATGTGCACAAAAAAAGGACTCGTCAATTAATTGGTAAACTCGACAATGGATTGGGTTGTGGGGGAAAATAATATACAATTTAAACCTAATAGTGTGATGCTGTTAATACTTGGCATCAGCCATCTTTTGCCACTAGTGATTCAACTTTCTGCAGCCAATTCACATATTGAGCATGCTCCTTTTCTCGTTGACATCGAAGGATGAAATTAGTGAAGCTTTCACTAACTCCCTTGGCTACTAGGTATTCCTCGAGTGCATCTTGTAAATGAGGATCCAAATCGCTGCAGATAGACAGAGATGAAATTATATAGAGGATAATCTTGATAAATAACCAAATCAACAAAGATAAATATAAAAAAAAATATGATGTTATTTGGAAATTCTGTAGAGGAGAACAAGTAAAGTTTGATTATCATAATAATATCTGAATGGTGCAATTGCAGGAAGGAACCTTTAGTATCTAAACTGAGAGAGAGTATGTAAATAGCAGCTGGACTCCATAATACATGCTAGGGTCAGAGCAGGAGATTTCATATCTAAGATTAAAACAGCTACTATCTTGCATACAAATGGACCTTTAGTGTTATTTTTGGGATTCTAGTTAATTTGGTATCAAAGTACAATAGGGTGAACAAATATGGCTCACAAAATTTATCTGAATGAGTACGAAAGCATATAAAGATGGTTTAATGTTATAGTTGATAAAATTGATTGGCAGATGATTCAAATACAATCAACAATGAAATATCACCAAGGATGATCTTGAATTCGCAATATTCAATTTACTAAAAATTTAATAAAGTTTAGACTTCATATAATTTCATAAGATACAATACGGCCTCAAAATAGATGTCCAAGAAAACTTCCCATAGGGGATAACCTCCCAAATAAACTTTCCCATCTATGATATTTCTCCAGTCACATTCTGAAAAGCACAATTCACGTATCCCTCAAGATTCAGGCGACTGCAACATTTCCATGTTTTGCTCTTTTTTTTTAATGTTTTCCAAAAGACAGCAAAAGAAGTAGGTTACCTTTTGAACAGAACATGCCAAGTTATCTTCATTAAGGAGAGCTATATATCAACCTTTCTTTCAGAGAAAGAATTATACCAAGTAAAACCAACTACTACATTTACTCTCAAGGGCCAAATGAAATAAGAATAGAAAAAATTCTACTACATCAATAACACAATCTGTGAAAGGATATAGAGCAAGAAACAAATCATATAATCACCATTGCTTGTGAATTGGTGATATTACATATCAAGGAGTATATGTAGTTTAGAATCACTATCAATTATGCTATGTTCATATGTTTTTCATGCAGTCAACAAACAATCATTCAGAACAATAAAAATTCAACCAACTAGAATCATCAATTTGCAGATATCATTTTTTTTTCAACTAATAGTTCCTGAGTTTGAATTTCATTCCTAACTGTTAGTCCTTCTCTTCTAACTCTCTTCTCTCTGTTTCTTCCATTCTGTATTACCTATTCCCTGTTCTGCTAATCCTTATTTCTGTTAGTGTGTGTGCTGTTGGTTTGTTACAATAAGCAACTGTATCCACAGTGAGCAAAGAAAACTCAGAACATGGGCAAATAAATTTTACCTGAACAAGGGGCCTCTATAGGCAGAGGGTCCAGGGCATCGTGTTGATTTGAGATAATAGGCGTTATGGATATCAAACTGAGACCCATTCGTACCATTCTTATTCTCAGAAACTCCACAATCAAATTGCAATATAGAGTTCAAGCCAGGCTTTTTCACAAATACCTTCATTAAAAGTTCAGTCGAGCAATTTGGATGCAGCAAAGCAGAAACAGCAACCTCTTCGCCGGATTCAAATTTTCTCCGCAAAACAACATCTTGGGAATGTGATGAATCCCAGTCTATCACAAATTCTCCCAAAGACCCACTTTGATTCTCCTACATTCAAGCCAATAAATGTACAAAATAAGAAATATTTGGAACCTTTTTCAGGTTTCTTGAGCTCATGAACTTCATATATATAAATGGAGTCTCAGCATTTTGCTACAAACAACCCATTATAAGAATTGCTTGTAATCCCACAAAAACAAAAATCTCCTTCCTATATTATACATAAGGAATAGAGTGATGACAAGATGAATTAAAAGAGGAAAGAAAGAGACCTGAGAGGGTGGAGTAGAGAGCTCATGTTTGATTTCGGATTGAGAGGGTGGAGAAGAGAGTTTGTGTTTGATTTCGGATTGCAAGACTTTCATCAAACCCCGGTCTTCAAGTGCCTTGCGACCCTTGAGCAAGACTTGCGTAGCTCGGTACATAGGTGATAGTTTAGCTCAGTCTCCGGTCTCTAGGTGACTTCTTGACCGGAGCGTGGAAACCTCTTGCTTCTTGGGATTTCTACGGATTCCACTGTGACATGACATGGGGCCATGGGCCCTGTGCTGATCTTAGGACTTAGTTGATGGATAACATTACATTATATTGCACTATATGGCTTTTTTTCTCTTATTTTTTTTTCTTAATACATAATTACACCCTTGCAATTATAAAAAATAATCAATTGACACTTTGTGCTTTTCAGACGTTGGGCCCATACGCGTTGTAACTGATTTTTTTCCAAAAACTTTAGCTCGCCTCGAATAATTGCTTATCAGTTTGTCTAAAATTTAATTTTTTTCCATTTTTTCCAACCCATTAACTCTCTAATATATTAACCTAAGTTATTGAACCCCAATTTTATTCCCTAAAAATAATTTCAGTGTCTGTTATATGTGTAATCGAATCATTATAATCACTTAATTGACCTCAGTTATTAGCTATTGAAAACAAGTACACTGTATAGAGAACTTTTCTGGTATTTACTACAGAAAAGGTTAGTGATTTTGTGAATTGCATGAGCAACATGTTGTCTATGGTTTATGAATTTGATTTTTTAGGTATTTTATAAGTTAATGGAGTTTTGGTTATTAAGTGGAAAAGTGATGGATTAATGTCTGCAGTAGAGTTTATTATTTGTTAAAGGTGAAAATTTGATTTATATACTTTAGGAGTTACAATTGTTAGGAGCAGTGGGTTGTTTTATACATGGCTGACTTACGAGTTCAAGTAAGGTGGCACCATGAGGGCTGGTTTGTGCGTAAGAATAGAAAAATACAATTATGTGGGTGGAACAATTAGCATGGATGAAATCAATGTTGATAAAATGTCAATGTTTGAACTTGGTGATTATGTAAGGGTTATGTTATTATGTTGTGAACTCTATGTACTGTAAGACACCAATAGGTGAAGATTTCATAATGTTGAGTGATAAAGTCCAGTTAGAAATGACTAATGATTGGAAAAATAGTGAGATGGAAAAATAGAGTTTCTCAACCAAAAGCGTGCCCACCAAATACCAGCTGGCATGTGGGGCAAATGAGCCTAATCAAATTTATTTTACTGTCGGTAGTTTGAGTAGTCTGAATGAGGTGGAGTCCACTTTAAATACACCTCCTAGACAAACTAGGGAAAATACTAATAAAGGGACCAACAACTTAAATACTTCAGCCGAACCTCCATTTGAGGAAGGCAGTTTCTTTGGTAATGAGGATGAGAGAGGGGCAGAAATAATTAGAGAAGATTTGGGTAATGAGGGTGAGTGAGATGCATAAATAATTAGAGAGGATTTGGATAATGAGGGTGAGATAGACGCATAAATAATTAGAGAGGAATTGGGTAATAAGGGTGAGATAAATGCAGAAATAATTTTAGAGGATTTGGGTGCTGAGATGGATAGTAGTGTACAGGAGGCTGAGAATGTTGAACCTTATCTGTCTGAGGAGGCAGAATCAAATGCAAATTGCAGTGACTTTGAAGATTTAGATTATGTAGTTGAGGGTTTAGATGCTTCACAGAGTTCAACTGATAGTGTGGGCTATTTTGAAGATGATGATGTTGATGTAGAGGAACATGTGTTAAGAGATTATAGTGAGGATGATGAAGAGCTTAGGGCTGCCAGGGAGACAGTTAGGAATCATAGAAGGGGCAGAACAAGGAAAGAGAGAACTGATAACATTGGTCAACTTGGAGAGGTTGGTAATGATCTTGGTTTTGAGGACTTAGGGGAAGAAAGAAGAGGGTCTAAAGGCAAGATAGGAGGAGATGAACCATTTTATGGGAGTTCAGATCCAAATAGTTGTGAGAGTGATATAGAAGCTGATGAGGATGATATACCTAATAGGAGAAAAAGTAGGAAATTACATTATGATCTTATCTCTGAAACTCCATGGTTTCAGTTAGGTATGGTCTTTGAGAGTGTCAAATAGTTTAAGAGAGCTATAACTTACTATGGTATGAAAAGGAGAGTCCAATTAATTCTTAGGCCAAATGAACCTTATAGAGTAAGGGTTAAGTGTTTACATGAGGGCTGTCCTTGGTTGATATTTGCAAGTACTGATAGAAATACTCAAGATTTTATAGTCAAAACATATCATCCAATCCATAAATGCTTCAGGACTAATAAAAATAGGCTTTGTAATTCTGAGTTTATAGCCAATCATTTCAAGGATAGATTTATTTCACAACCAAGGATTAGGATTTGGGAGATTCAGGAGCTTTGTAAGAAGGAATTGCAAGTATATGTGGGCAGGACAATTTATAGGAGAGCCAAGTTTAAGGTATTAAGTAAATACATGGGTGATTGGAGAGCTGAGTATGCTAAACTACAGAACTATGTAGACAAAATTTTGGAGACTAACCCTAGGTCCACATGTATAGTCAAGATTGATGATTAGAGTGTAACATCCAAAATTTTTGAAAAATTTCTAATTTTTGAAAAATTTGATAAAATAAATTATAATTTAAAAGGATAAATTAAATTAATAGTTTTAAATAAAAAATGAAGGGATTTTAAATGAAAAGTGGAATATATATATGATATGTATGCAAAATATACATAACATATATAAAAGTCAACACTTTTTAAAAGAAAAAGGTATTTTGGTAATTAAATTTTATAAATTCAAAATTAATAAAATAATTTAAAAATAAATTAATTTTGAATGGAAGAGGGAAATTAGGACTTTTAATTTATTAAAAAAATAATTAAATAATTAATATTAAATTATTTTAATATATATATATATATGTGGTTAAAAAAAAAAGATGAACATGAAAGAATATTAAAAATCTTCTTCTTCTTCTTCTCAAGAACATGGCTTCCATGGATGTTTGAAGACCAAGGATTTTGCTTCTTCCATACTCCATAAATTGAAGGAATTAACAAGTTTCAAGTGGATTTTTGGTGATTTCCACCAAAATTAGTAAGTTTTCGTCTCTTTTCTTTGAATTCCTTGAAAATTTAGATTATGTGAGAATTTAAATTTTTATGTAGTATGTTATAATTGTTGGAATTAGTGTGTATGATATTATTTTGGGTAGTTAACAATGATTCTAAGGTTAGATTGAAGAGATGATGGAGTTTGGTTAAAGAATGGTGAAGAGAGAGAATTTAGGGTTATGAATTTTTGGGGTTTTGAAAACATGAATTTTAATTGTGAAAATTGATTCCAAATGAGTTGTTTTGATTCATAAACAAGTATTTTAAAGTCAAATATTGGATTTGGTGGTGTTGGGTTGGAGTTTGAGAATGGAAGTGGAGATTTAGGGTTTTGGAAAAGTGATTTTCCAAAGTGGTTGAATTATGTGATTTTATTTGTTTAAGCATGTTGTTTAGTGTTAAAAGTGATGAATATAAGCTTGGAATGAGTAATGGATTGTGTTGGAATGGAAAACCTTCAATGGGGGAATGTTAGGCCATTTTTGAGATTTTGTATATAAGAGTGTATTTTTATAATGTAAATGATTTAAATGTATTAAAATATGTTTTTAATAATATAAATAAACTTAAAACACTAATTTAATTGTAGTAGAATGGAATTCTAATGTTGAAGTAAGGAAAGGCTAAATTTTTGAAAATTTGTAGGAGTGATGTGTAATTATGATTTAATGTTGGAAACGCCATTAAATGTGATACTAAATGATTATTTGCTATCACATTTGGTTTAGGCATTAAGGGAGATTGATTTGCTTCATCTAAGTGGTGAAGGGCAAGTTAGAAAGATTGGTTTGAAGGTTGTTTTTAGCTTGCTTTGGGTTGCTAGTGGAGGTATGTACAAACTTTGAATATAATATCTATATTTGCATAACATTTGGACTTAACACATTTTGGTTGAAAAACGTGTTAAGCTACTTGGTTCATTGATTGTGTATGAATAATATGCTATGACATTTGTAATATCATATATGTGCTAAATGCATTGTGAAAAGCCATTGATAATGGTTAATTTGTGTAACATGTGAAATATGCATATTATGTGAAAATACCCAAAGTAATTGGGTAATGTGTTGTGAATGCAAAAATGAGATATGTGTAATAATGAAATGAATTGATATTGATAAAAATGAGAAAAATGAGAAAGATGTGAAAAATGAGAAAAGTGAAAAAAAAGAAGTGAAAATAAGGCAATGTGCTTAGATTGAATATGTAAAAATGAGAAAGAGATTAATAATGAGAAATATGAATAAATTGTGTGCCTAGTATGTTATTCAATTTTCAGAGTTCTGGGTTTAGCGGCATGCCTATGATTGCCTACGGGCTATACGCTGGAATAGTGAAAAGACTGGGTCGTAAGCCAGGCCAGCTGATAAATATGATGTTTTTGGGGTGAAAAGACTGGGTCGTAAGCCTCAAAAACTGTAGCAGTCTAGCCGGGTTGAGGACCAAGATACTGGGGCTTAAGGGTCTAGCCGGGTTGAGGTCTAAGAGACTGGGGCTATTATATTATCCACGGATATATATATTGTCTACGGGGGTAGACACATGGTGTCATTATGGACTAAAGTAGTAACTCTGAAATTTGAATAGCATATTAGATCCTTTTTGGGCCCATGCTTGTCTTTGTTTTACTGTGAATTATGAATTATGAGTTGTGCTTATGAATTATTTGAAAAATATAAGAAAGTGGATTGAGGTGACATCTATATGCATTGTGCATTTGGTATTGCATTGAGTTATATTGTTATTATCAAAGTTTGTACCACTAGGCTTCTGCTTAGCGAGATTGTTTCCATCGCGCAGGTGACAGGGTAGACCCAGTTGAGCCAGAGAGTTCTTCTAGACCAGGTCGGGTCTAGACTTGTAGTTGAGCTTGTAGAGTTGCTATCGAGATCAGAAACACTGCCAGCAACATGTATATATTTTTATGTTATTGTACATTTTGAGTTTTATGCATAATATATTATGTTTTGAATTTTACGTATTGCATATTATAAAAATGTTTGGGTCAATGTATTTGAAATGGGAGAGTAAGTGTGTTTTAAATTATATATATCTATATGTATAAATGTTTGAGAAAATTGGTGAAATTGAGAAGTATAGTTGAGAGGGTGATTGAAAATTATTGGGAGTGTTTCTTTTTGCAGGTTGAGTAATTGCTAAATTTTGGGATATCCAAAATACAAACAAAACTCTGGCGAATTTTTCCCAGAGATTTTTATATATATTATTTATTTTGGGTTCTTATAACAAGTAAATAATGTTTATATTCTATTTAATTTTATATATTTAGAATTTGAAATTTTAAATTGGAAATGTAAAAAAAAATAGTAAATCCGTCTGTGACATTTTTGTACCGTATATGCATATTTTACATATGGTAGAAATATGTTTTGTACGTATATAGGGTATAAGGGTGTTACATAGAGTGAAGTTGGAAAGTTACTTTTCTAAAGGTTTTATGTGTGCTTTAATGCAATGAAAAGAGGTTTGGTGATTTTTATTACACAAGGTGAGCTTATTTGTACTGTATTGATTTTGTTGAATTAATATATTGAGCTTATTTGTTATTTTGTTGACACTTTGCTGAGATGATTTAAATGTGCTTACTGCAAAAGAGTCCAACTAAAGAAAGTGGAGGAATAGGAATTAGAACAGGGAGAAGATTAGGAGGTAGAAGGGGAGGGATAGTAGAAGGAGGTAGAAGCACAAGAAGTGGCAGAGGGACAGAGTCAAACAAAGGTGTTCAAATTAGTCAAAAGAGACAGAGAGATTTTAGTTATGGATTTGGAATTAGAATGGATAGACCTTTTGGACAAATACTTGAATGTGTAAGCGTTTTGTTTGTTTGAATTAGATTCAACTATAAATTAATTATGTTCAAATGATTAATGATTAATTTGTCTAAGACTTTAAATGTATTCTATAGAGTGGTAACACAACCATAGTGATTAAGGCACCAATAGGGATCAAGAATGGTGCTGAACGGAATGTTGATTTAGGCTTCAAACCACATGGCTTGAAGTGGAATGGGAAGTCAGCTATGACCTCAAGGCAGTTGAGAGAGAAACAAACCAAAACACAAATATTTACAAGACAACATGCAAAAAGTATGAGAGAATTGCAACAATTTGCTACCCAAGACAATACAATTTGAAGGCCATTATGTCTTTTTATTTTGTCTTTTTTAAACTATTAAAGTAGTTGGTATTATGAACATGTGTTAATGTTAAGTTTGTGCAACATTTTGGAATTGCCTTGTGTTAGTTATGTCCAGACTAAGGCAAGCAATTCATGATGACAATGGTAATTTTTTTATTGGAATGAAACAAATCTTTTGAATGTTACATTCAGTTTCTGCTGATGTTAAATAAATGCTAGATAACTTGTGATAAATTTTCAATTTTCTCATTATCTGTTGCTGCTGTTGGTACTGCATATTCTCATCAGCAACTGCTGCTAAGAAATAAACACAAAAATACAGAAATTATACATAACCAATACTCACAAACCAAACCACATAATAATCATATTACACATTCCAATTTCCTCATTACCATCAAAACAAAGCTACAATCATTCACATTACAGCAAAGTAAAGCCAACAAAAAATTCATTAAACATATTTTTACTTAAACCAAATAATTATCAAATACATTCAACTGAACGAAAATTCCATTTCTTACAAAAGATTCAATCTGTTAATACAAGTAAGCTGAACAAAATAGTCAAAAGCTGGATCCCTAAACCTTAACAAAAGTATTTTCATATTCTCTACAAACCTAATAAAGAGAAACATACATTAGGGATACATAATCAGCATTTCCTACAACTAATCAGAAAAGGAACAAGTAAGTGAACAAAAATACAACAAACACAGTGACTGCTAAATGCTTCATTCTTCTTTGTCTCTGCTCTTCAAACCTGTTCACCCTTCTGAGCAAACCCACAATCACAGGCGTCAAATGCTCAGGTGTAGGAGGATCAAACCATAAAAAATATTCACATGCACCTTTCTCCTATGACAAAAATAAATTGACAAAAAATAGATTTTGCCCCAAATTATAAATTTTTACAAAATCAAACTGCCAAAATAAAATAAGTCCAACTATTACACTTACCCCTTACTTCTTGCATCCAAAAACCTCATGCCAGGGTTTACCAACGTCCATGAAAGCTTGAGGACACATTTCGAATCACATTTGCAGCAAGAAAAATCAAAGCTCATTAACTCGTTATCCATTTATAAGTGATGAAACAAAGAAGATAGAGCAAACAAAATTTTCAGAAAACAACTCTGATTATACTAGACCAGATGAACAAGTGAATAAGAGAAGAAATTTTATCAAATTTAACCTAACTCTCTCTGTATAAATAACTTAGATTTATTTTGTATCATTGAAGCAAACAAGAGAGAGAAGATAACTATTGACTGAAGGACTCTCTTTGTAACAGGAATTAAAATATAATTAATGTGCCTTCAATATACACTTATTCTACGCGCCTTTAATAGATGCTCCAGGTGTTTATTAATACTATTTTTAATTAGTTAAGGTGTGTGATAGAACATCTGAAAGTATATAGTGCTAATAGATTCTTTCTTATAAGTACAAATGTATAATTATGTATTAAACTTATTTTTTTTAAAAATCTTTTAGGATATGTTTGTTTCTTGGAAAAAAAGGAAGAAAGAAGAAAATTGGGAATTTGGAATTTTTAATTGAATTTATATTGATTTTGCTGCTCTGGGTAGGTAGACAAGAAATATGTTTACTTTTTTTTTTTATTATGAAAATCAAGTTGTTTAATTTTTTTTTCAATTTTAAATTCAATCATGGGTTTTAGATAAAATTTGATTTTAGAATAAAAAATTACTGCCAAATTTTGTTTACTTTGCATTTTTAATTTTGTTTGTGATATAAATTTATAATTATAACTTTGAAATCAGATATTGATGCTGATTTTTGTTATAATTTTCCTTGTAGATTTTGAGTGTTGATTTTTTATCAAAAACTAATGTTGATTTTTATCTAATTTGTATATGATTTTGAAGCATTGATTTCACGTAGAAAGTCTCACAAAGGAACATGATTTACATGTTTTTAGGTCAGTAAAATATTATTTTTGTACTATGTTTGTAGTAAACCTAAATTAGCTTGATGAATTATTCGGTGTTCATAACATGCAATGAAAATCTAAAACAATTTAGGTTAGATCTGTTTCTATTTAAAAATTTTATTATATATATGTTTAAAAAATATTTAAACACATCTAGGAGCGAGTTTTTAATATTAAAAATTTTTGATTGTATGAAGTTCTTATACGTATTCATATCAAGACTGTGCTCTACTATTAATATTTTGACAAACGAGACACGCGAGGAAATTAAATAAGACCTTAAGCTAGATAATTTTTTCTAAAATTCTAACTCAAAAGTGGATAAACGTTTTAATAAAACTAAGACTTTTTTAATCTTATATTTTAATTTTGTATGATTAAGTGTAACTCAAATTTTTTTAAACATAAACGTATATATGTGTCATGTGGTAAAGAAAAACATACATTTTTAACTTATGAAATAGCATATATATATATATATATATATATATAACGTGCGGTCCATGTTGTAACAATTTACAACTCTTGCATGCCACCAAAAGGCCACTTGTCAAAGTGTATTAAACTTAAATTTATTACTCATCAATATTCTTGGCCAGTGTTACAGTGAGTTGTAACTTACTACTCTTTGGTAATGACAAGTTTAAAATACTTGTCAAAGTGCATGCTTATAATGCACTTATCATTGCTTACTTATGGCAACGTATTGGCCATGGAAATTGATAAAATATTATATATATATATATTTTAATTATTTATATATTTAATATATAAATAAGTTTATTTATAAAATATTAATTAATTAATTTTTCTATTCTAAATAAAAAAATTTAATTTGCTGCTGATAATATTAATTTTATTCTCGGTGCTAGCAGAAAATGTAATAAAATCTCATTTTAATTAAAAATATTATTTATTTAAATAATTAAATTATCTAATTAAATTATTAAATAATAATATAATTAATCAATTAGTGAAGCTCAGAATACTCATCAGTGTTCGATCCTATAGATTCAATGCTAAATCAGTAGCAAATTGATCAAATCAATTTACTAATTAAAGTTGGTGTCTAGCAACCCTCCTTAATGATTGAACAACATGAAGTAACTTATTACTATCACGAACTTGTAGAAGACTAATGTAATATTTCTTTCTATCTTTATAGCTTCGGGTCAATCCTAAGACATGGTTAACCTGTTAAATCCTAATAGGTTGTCAACTATATTTCAAATCAATTATAAATAACAAGTGAATGACATAAGAAACTCGTTTATTCTTCATTAATCTGCCGTGGCCAAAGTCTTAATTAACATAGAGCTTAAACTCATTATCAAGAGTTAACAAATTCCATCTTGAATAATCGCTAATTCTATAAGTATTTAATTATACTCAATAGGTGTCCAGTATTAAAATATAATAAATAACTTGTCAATTACTATAATGATCTCAGGTCAAAGAAAACTATTGCATTGTATTCTTTAAGAGAATATCCTATTGATAGTTTACTAGTAATTTCAACTATTAGGAATTATCCATTGAGTCAGTTTAATGATAATATCTCCATATGCATTATCTCTATATGTGATTTAGTTAATGAGAACAACTAATATCAATTTTATAGTGACCATCACATATATATTGATATAATTGAATCATTAAAGATCTATTTAATAATCCTACGATCAAGAATAACTTTAGATTAAATTATAAAAGACTTGACTTTCATTATCAAAATCTTTATTATGATGACAAGTTTTAAAATTTAATCAGGGCTACATCACATTAATAAATTAAACATGATGTCATAAATTTACAAATGCCACATATTAATTAAAATAAAATATGTTCAATTATTACATGAGAAATTGGAGCTAGGGCATATTATATATTCCTAACAATCTCTCACTCGCGCTAGGCCCAATTTGTCATCTATTTCATTCCCAACTTCCACTTGTGCTTGTCAAACTCTTTCGAACCAAGCACTTTAGTGAATGGATCTATTGCACTTTCCTTTCCATTGATCTTTTAGACTGTAACATCTCCATGTTCAATGATTTCTCTAATCAAATGATACTTTTTCAGAATATGTTTGATTTATGATGTGATACAGGCTCCTTTTCTTGAGCAATTGCTCTAGTATAATCACACAATAGTGGTACTGCATCTCTTATTGACAAAACCACATCAAGTTCAGTTAAAAACTTTTTCATCTAAATTACTTCCTTAACAGCTTCGCAAGCTGCTATATATTCTGCTTCTATCGCTGAATCAACTACTGTAGCATGTTTGGAGCTTTTTCAACTCATTGCACCACTATTCAAGATGAAAACAAAACCATAAGTAGATTTGCTATCATCTTTATCTGAAGTGAAACTTGCATCAATATAACCTTCTAGTTTCAATTTAGAATCTCCATAGATTAGGAATTGGTCTTTAGTTCTTCTTAAGTACTTAAGAATGGTTTTAACCACTTTCCAACGTTCCTCACCAGGATTCACCTCTCCTAGTGCATAAGCCACATCAGGACATGTACATATCATATTATACATGATAGCTCTCACTGTATTAGCGTATGAGATTCTATTCATGCGTTCCCTCTCTTCAGGTGTTTGAGGACAATCCTCTCTACTGAGAGTAATTCTAGTGCCTATCGGTAGATAGCCTCTCTTAGAATTTTCCATGTTATACTTCTTTAAAATAGTATCAATGTACATAGATTGGGAAGTCCAAGCAACTTCTTAGATATATCTCTATAGATTTTTAACCCTAAAATGTAAGCTGCCTCTCCCAAGTCTTTCATGGAGAACTGGTCAGATAGCCAAATCTTGGTATTGTGTAATGCTAGTATATCATTACCAATGAGTAAAATATTATTAACATACAATACTAAAAAGATAATTGTGCACCCACTAACCCTTTTGTACATACAAGGTTCTTTTTCACATCTAACAAAATTAACCTTTTTAATTGTCTTGTTAAAGTGAATATTCCAACTCCTTGAGGCTTTCTTAAGTCTATAAATGGATCTCTATGGCTTGCACACCTTATTATGATCAGACTAACGTATGAATCCTTGAGGTTGTGTCATATACACATCCTTTTATAGCTCACCATTAAGGAAAACTGTTTTCACAACCATCTGCCATATTTCATAATCATAGTAAGCTACTATAGCAAGTAGAATCTGAATGGATTTGAGCATTGCCACAGAGGAATATGTCTCATTATAGTCAATTCCTTCTTTTTAACGGCATCCCTTGGCAACAAGACAGGCTTTATAGGTCTACACCTTGCCATCTGCTCTGATCTTTTCTTGTAAATCCATTTACATCCAATTGGTTTTGTATCCTTTAAAGCATCAACCAAAGTCCATACTTTGTTAATCTTCATGGATTCCATCTCGAATTCCATAGCTTTCTACCATTTCTCTTAGTCAAAACTTTAAATAGCCTCTTCATCGGTCTTAGGGTCATCATCTTTATGATCAAACTCACTCGACACATCATCATGCGCCATTAGATTTAATATATTTAGTGCACGATGTTGATGATAAGACCTTTTAAGAGGTTCGTGTACAACTGGATCACCTTGTACTGAAATGGGTTGTTGTTCAATTATAAGTGGAACAAACTCACTAATGTGCTTTTGAACTATAATTGGTTTTTGAACATCAACTGTTGAAGTTGGCAACTTCCTTGTCAACTTCAAAATATCCAGTAAAGGCTACTCACCTTGTATCTCATGTTCTTGGTTCAGTGATGATTTATCATTCTCTTGAACTTCATCGAGTTTAATTATTTCACCATGACTTCCTTCTAAAAGGAATTCTCTTTCCAAAATGGTTACACCTCCAGCCATAAACACTTTATGATCAGAAGGGTGATAGAAATTGTATCCTATTATTTCTTTAGGATATCCAATGAATCTACACTTATCAAATCATGAGTCATTTTATATGTTTTTAGTCTCTTAACTTGAACTGAACAACCCCAAACTCTAATGTGTTTAAGGCTTCTTTCTATATCTCAAATGGTGTTGTAGAGACTAATTGAGTGAGAACCTTATTTAGTAAGTATGCTGCTGTTTCTAAAGCATATACCCATAAGTTTATTGGAAGATCATTGAACCCCATCATAGATCTCACCATATCTAATAAAGTTTGATTCTTTCTTTCGGATACACCATTATGTTGTGGTATTCCAGGAGATGTCCAATGAGAAAGAATCCCATTCTTTTTGAGATATCTAGTAAAATCATCACCAAGATACTCTCTACCTCTATCAAACATTAGTATTTTGATACTTTTACCAGTCTGTTTTTCTACTTCACTACAGAATCTTTTGAACATTTCAAAAGACTCAGACTTATGTTTCATAAGATACACAAATCCATATCTTGGCATATCGTCAGTGACGGTGATAAAGTAAGAATATCCTCCTCTGGCTTGAATTCCCACTAGGCTGCAAACATTTGTGTGAATTAGGCCTAATAATTTGAATTTTAACTCTTTCTTTTTAATGTTTGACAACATATCTCTCTCTCCCTCTCTCTCTCAATTTAAATGCTTACCTTGGATTTTTTTGGTTTTTGTACTTTACAGTGTTCTCTGGCTGCAATAGTAATCTCTGCTGTAATGAGCCTGGTGAGTAATATTAAGATCACAATCTGAGTGTGATGGTGAATTATGTTTACATCTTCTGGTCTCCACATTTATCAGGTCATTTGATTATAAGATACATTACAAAAGATGGAATACATAAAATTTTTTTTTAGTTTGTTCTGAAAATAGAAAATGAGTAATTGCCTCGAGTTTGACTTGTGAAGCAATTTTTGTAATGTATTGTGGTCCTAGTTAATTGCCATGCTGGCGGGATTCTCAATTGACCCTTCACCATTATTATCCGTGCATTTACATTCCTGCTGGAGAATTTCAATCCACAATGTCTGAGCATTGTTCTTTTATTATATAAATTATCTTTTGCATCAAAAATGAGATTGAAATTTTGGGTACCATTACTTTTTTGAAGTTAGAAACATTATTCATGAAAGTGAAGATGCTTTTCCAAAAGAGTAATAGTAAGAAATTGTAGTATAAGCTCCTATTTTTGTAAGTATTTGGTTCTGTATCTTTCTATATTCAAGGAATTGATATGAAGTATTAAAAGATTATGGAGAGTGGAGACCAAATTATGATGTATAATATCGGTTTTTATATATATATATTTTGAACTGAATAATATCAGTTTATATTTGTTCATAACATCTTACTATGGCAAATAAATTTATAATTTAAATGGACCAAATAGAAGAAGAGTTTTTTTTTTATTCGGTGCTTGTGCATTAGTTTCCAAACAGTAAACAGTTTTGATTTAAGCAATTTTATACTTATTATCTCATTGCTGGAAATTTCTGATGTCAGGTGGATTATGATGAGGCTATCTTCTTATGGCGCGTGGATAAGAGGGATTTTCTTCTTTGGATCATTACCTTCACTACAACATTGTTCTTAGGCATAGAGATTGGTGTCCTTGTTGGGGTATGTGTTAAAGAAATCAAACAAAATGGGATTTTGGTAATTCATATGTATTAGATTTAGAGTTTCATGTTTTTCGTTGTAGGGACTCCTTAAAATTCGTGGGCCAAAATTCTTATCAGTTGTTAATATTTATGTTTTTCTAAGATGCTGAATTGAAATCTTTGTCAAGGCCTGAAATTGCACATGGATGAGGGTTTTAGGATCCAATGATGGATGAGGGTTTTAGGATCCAATGATGGATGAGGGTTTTAGGATCCAATGATCAAGTATGATATAAATATACTTGATATAAATATAATCAAATTTGAGATAAAACCATGTAACATTTATGTAATTAAATTGTAAATATTATTACTACAGGTGTGTATTTTATATATAAAATCCATATAATGACACAAAAATTGTAAATTCATTGCATCTGCGACGGAAAACACCACGGCATATATACTCCAGAACATCTGCGACGGAATCTGCGATGGAATTTGCGACGGAAAACACCACGGCATATATACTCCAGAACATCTGCGACGGCCTTTGTGATGGATTTGCGACGAGTTTTGCGACGAAATCTGCGACGGAAAATCTGCAACGACAATCTGCGACGGTTTCTGCGACGGTTACTGTTTGCCCGCGAAAATTTGAGTGGCAAATTTGCGACCGCCTAGTGGTCGCAAATCGGTCGAAATCTGTGACGGCCCGTCGCAAAATTAAAAATTGCGACGCCTTTTTTATTAACGGATCGTATCCGTCGCAGATTTGCGACGGATTTGCGACGGATCTGCGACGGATTCTGTCCGTTGCAGATAGCGTTTTTTTTTGTTGAATTCAAAGGCTCTTTCTCCACTTCTAATAAATGGCGATTTACTCATTTTTCCTTTGAGACAAGATTCATAAGTTGGATATGATTTGTAATCATACTTGTTAAGGTAATGTTCCTTATGCAACTTGTGAATTCTTTTCTCACCAATATAAGCAAGCCTATAATGCCAAGGTATGTGTGATTTACTTGATAATCTCTTTTTCTTTTAAGATTAGAAATATGCATAATTGAATTAGCTATCATATTAGGTAAGACATAAATACTGTGTTGGAGATAACCATTTGCATATAAATCATCACTATTATAAATAAAGCAAATACCATTATCTAGAACAAAATGGAAACTATGATTATTTAGCATAGAAATTGATATTATGTTTGAAACAAACTTAGGAACATAATAACAATCCTCCAACATAAGTATTTTGCTATAGGCATTAATGGAGAAATTGATCCTATAACTAGGGGTACAACTCTTACACCACTTCCAACTTGTAGATTAATTTCTTCTTTCTTTAACCTTCTACTAATCCATGGTCCTCACAACACATTACAGATGTTAAAACTACTGCTAGTATCTAATACCGATAGTGAATAATTAATAACAATTAAAGAAATCATGAAAACATTTTCATGAAAGTCTTACGTTGTTTCTTTTCTCTAATAGATGTAAGATACTCCATGTAGTTTCTCTTCTAATGTCCTTTCTTTTTACAGAAGAAACACTCAGCGTCATATTGATTAGCTTTGACAACTGTGCCTTTAGGTTTGGTCACACCACCCTTAGGCGCAATATTCTTCTATTTTTTGTTTATTTTTACCCTTACCCTTCCTATTAGAAGAGTTGCCAACCAATATGATATTTCATTTCTTATTCTCAGATGCAAGTTAATTCTCATAATCAATCAACATATTATACATCTCAACTTCATTTCTTATTCTCAGATGCAAGTTTATTCATATTGAAATTAATAATGAATTGTGAAAAGGATTCATGTAATGATTGCAAGATCAAATCTTGGGACAACTCTTTACCCTGTGTACATCCCAACTTCTCATGTTCTTTAATGATATTAGTCATCTTTAGAACATGGGACCCCGCTAGAGACTTCACAGTCAATTTATATCCAAATACAATCTTAGACAATTGGTATCTTGTTGTCCTGCTTTGAATACCATACATCTTCTTAAGATGTTAGATGATTGCAGGTGGATCTATATCCTGATGTTTCCTCAGAAGTTATGAACTCATAAAAATAAGAATGATGCATTTGGCAGTAAGATATTTTTTCAAGTAATTATGATAATCCTTGGTAGCCTTAGTATCATCTTTAGATGGGACTTCTTTGGCAGCCTTATCAATCGTATTGATAAGCTTTTCATACATGAGAACAATTCTCAACTTACTATACCAGTCATCAAAAATTGTTCTAACCAATTTATTGGCATCAAGTATGTCTCACAGTGATATAGTAGACATATTGAAAAATCTATAATTCATAAGAAAAGAAAAAAAATACAATAGTATAACATTTGTGAAATAATTTAGCCCCAAATTCAGTTTCATAGAGAACCCCCCAAATTTAATTTTTAAAGAAAACCCAATGTTGAATTTTCCAACTTCTCTCTTCTCCTTTCCCTTAATTTTTTTTGTGAAGAAACGTGTGAGCAATGAAAAGGAAGATGGAATCAACTTCATCTTCATCTGTAACATTTTCAAGAAGAAGAAGATAACTTCTAAGAGTTCCAAGGAATTACGATTGTGGTGTTCAAGAAGTTTTGTGGACCTCTTAGACTGATTAAAATCCTAATAGGAGATTTTATGGATGTATAAATTATAGTGTAAGTTTCTTTAATTGTTATGAATTTTAATTACTTTCATTCTGAAAAAATAGTTTAATGGTAATTTTTTTTATTTTCTAGAATTTTTTTGAGATTAGTTCGTAGGCTTCATATTATTTTATATTCTCAAATTTGTAATGTTTGTTTGGTAGCCTCCTATTAAAGGAAGAAGGAGAGGTGGGTGTGAGCATTTTAGATGGATTGATGTTGAAATGATAAAGAGGGCCAAAGAAGTCATAATTCAGCTAAAATCTGAGAATGAATTGTTATTGAAAGAAAATCAGATATTGAAGAGAAGATGTCAACTAATGTCAAATGAAGAAATGTTATTTGAATTTGATGAGATTAAAGAAGACATAATTAAGCTGAAGTTGATGAATGATGAAACTTCGAAAATGGAAACATAGTTGAAGTTAAGAAGAGCCTATATTGCTCTATTGATTAGTTTATTCATGTCTGTTGTGATGTCTATATTGTTTATGCTTTAATGTGATGGAACCGAAGTAACATGTATTTTGACTGTTAATTGGATGTAACTTCTATTTTAATGGTTAATATAATATAGACCTGTATTAATTTAAAAGGTTTTGATGGTGAAATATTAATTTGCCTTTTTTTTGTGGATAATAACCACTATGACAACAATTTTGGTAGGGGTGGTGAT
Source organism: Garcia nutans (assembly GCA_947685225.1). Classification (NCBI taxonomy): domain Eukaryota; kingdom Viridiplantae; phylum Streptophyta; class Magnoliopsida; order Malpighiales; family Euphorbiaceae; genus Garcia; species Garcia nutans. The sequence continues at coordinate 2,446,980 of CANTUV010000024.1, read as the reverse complement.
GGTTAAAGGTGGTGGTATGTACGTATGTTTGGCTAATGGTGATGTGTGCTGGTTTTTACGTTGTTCTTGAAATTTTTATCTTCTAATTGTATGTATATTGTGGCTTCACAAGTTGAGGGGCTGCCAATTTGCTATCATGACTATTAATAACAAGATAATGATTAATTGATTATACAAAGCTTATCTGCGCATTAAATAATTATGGAAGGATAAATGATTTGATAATGCTCTAATATAATTATTTATAAAGTATATTTGCAAGCGATTTTTTATGGTTTCCATTAAGTGCTTTATTACTTTATCATATGGATTTACAAGTACTGATTTCATTTTGCAAAGAATAGGCCTCAAACCACAACAAATATAAACCCAACATCCCATTCAATTAGCAAACCAACAAAACACAAGGTCAACAACAAAACAAAAGGCCAACAGACCATCAAAAATAACATTCAGACCGTGAAACCTCAATCCATTCAGACCATAAAAAACAACATATTAGTAACTAAAAAAATCAGATCAGTAGCAACAAACCCCTGGTAGACCAGTTGCAACATTAGACCTCCATCAATTAACTCTAGCAGCACACCTTTAGTAGCAAACCACTACCAGCACAGTAAACTAGTAATGCCAGCCACAAGGCCCAGCAAATTCATACAATTAAACTAATAAAAACTTGCACACAAATACAAAATAGCAGACCAAATAAAACCCAGCAAAAACCTACATAAGTATACAAACACAATAACCACACCATTCAAAACATAAAACCAGAAGACCATCACACGAGCACCTTCACCAAAACCCAAACAACACCTACACATAAATACAAAATAGCATACCATCCCCAACAAAGCTCTGTAGAACCTTAATTTTTGACCTAGTCCGGTCCAATATATTTTAATTAGTCCAAAATAATTTTTATGTTATCTTAATATTTATTTTTGATAATTTTTAAAAATTATTATAATAATAAATAATAATAATAAATAAAAATAAAAATAAAAATAAAAATCGACGACGAAAAATTTCATCGCCGATGGTCGAAATGGCCTTGGGCCATTTCGCCCGCAGGGGCGAAACGGCCTGGCTGCGCGCCCTCGCAATTTTCGAAGCGGTTTCTCGTAGCAGCCCACAACAGTTTTTTCGCCAGCAAAATTTTTTCGATGCAATTTTTTCCGAAACCAAATTCTATTTGGTTTCGGTTTCCTTTTCCTAATTAATGATAATTTCCTTAAACAATTAAGATTAATCATATAAATTTCCTATAAATAACACTAAAAAACACAGAAAAAAGGGGGATTTAACAATCGGACTTGGAGGACTATAACTTTGAATTTGGAACTTCAGATTTGAGGGGAATAAGCAAGCAAGCAATCAAGCCATCAAAGGCAGCAATCATGCCTTTGTCCTTGTTCATCCAAGAAGCAATTTTTATGGAACCAACGAACGAATGTTTGAATCTCTAATTTCTTTTTATTTTCTTACAGTAGCTTTGTTTCTTTGATTAATAAGATTATACATATAAAACCTTGATTTATAAACATGTAGTAACATTGATCTTCGTTTCAATAACATAAACACTTTTCTGTTTCTAAATACCTTCAAAATCCTAATTCGTTTCTTTTGTTTTCCAAAAAATCTTAAATCATTCATTCTGCTTCTTCTAAAACTTAAGAACCCTAACCTATTTCTTCAAAACCTTAAAACCATAAATTGTTACTGCTATTTCCAAAAACGCTAAAAAATACTCTTTTATTTCAATAAACCTTAAATCATTTTTCCTATTTCCAAAAGCTCTTAAAAACCTTAAACTGTTTTCTTCTAATTCTTTTCCAAAATTTCCAAATGCTTTGTTAAATATCCAAACTTTAAACTTACCTTACAGTTTCTAAAAATCACAAAAAGCTTTATAAAACTCTAAACTATTTTCTTCAATCCTAAAACCAAACATATTTTTTGAAACACTGAAAACCCTAATTCCTTCAAAACCAAAACCATAAACCCTAGTTTTCCTAAACCCTAACCCTAATCCTTAAAACCTTATAAACTTAAACATTTAAACTCAATGCAGTAAATCCAAAATAATAATCCAGTAGCTAAGAATTATAAAGCCAAATGTTTTAAAGTGTCCAAATCCTAATTTCATAATTTTACCCCTCAAACCCTAATTTGATTTATCAAAGAACCTTATTAATTTCTTAAATTATAAAACCCTAACCCATTTCAACTTTCTTAAAACTTACAGTAGGTTAAACAAATAACAATAATTATACTAAAATACTAAAATTCCAAATCCCTAATATATTAATTAAAGAATTTTAATAGAAACAGTAATCCTAATTTGTATCTTTACTTGGTTTATTTGATTATGTAGTCTATTATATGCTTTGGTGGTTGATTTATTTTCAATGCTAGATTTATTTAATTTATCATGGATGAATGTTTATTAAATATTTTAATTAATGTTTAATATCTTTGATGAATAATTTATTTATGACGAATGGTTATTTCCTTTTATCAATTTATTTTGATTTTCAAATGTTGTAAGAGGTATGTTTTCACTTTGTGGGTACCTCATTAATTAAGTTCTATATAATTTAAATTGCTTTTATATTTTAGACCAATATAAAGGACATGTTTCTACTTTATGGTAGGTGTCCTATTTAGCTTAGACATGGATGATGTAAGGGCATGTTTTCATCTTCGGATGGGTGTCCATTTATTTGTTTTACTTGGACATTACTTTGATTTTAATATAATAATGCTTTATTTTAATTGTTGCGTGTAATATGGATAATATTATTATATTTAAAAATTTTATAATATTAAGACCTTTAAAGGAGCCCGGTTCCAATGAACTGGGCGTTGTGGGGGTGCTGGGCCATTTCTCACCTTCCCCACACGTACCCAACTTTTCGAACCCATTAGGGGGTTGAGGATTCCTTAGGAATCGAGTCATCCACCCTTTTCTTTTTTCTGGCCCATCCGGGTGGTGACTCCATTTTCTCCGTACTTAGGTCCGTGTTCTCTAAGTCCTCGAGCCTAAACAATGCAGAAGTCGGAAGAACCATTCCACCGGGAGTGGGGGCAAAAATCCCTGCTCACAGTGGCGACTCCACTGGGGATAAGAGAAGTTGATTCCGTTGGTCTTTATATTATTCTATTCTTTCTTATAATGATATTATTCATTGCATCATATTAGATTACATCGTGTGCGTGAGTTAGGACGCCCGTGTTACCCGTGGTGTGTTCTGTAAGGGATAACATACTTTCACTCAAGGTATGGAGATCGAGCATGGCATAACCACTCATAGTCTTGTACCATTTGGTATATACTTGCTATGGGAACCTAAGCCTTTTAACCCAAAGACAAAAGCTCATGTAATTGGCCTAGTTACTTTCCTTAGGTTTTACCCCAAATGCATATTGTTTGACTATGATTAATTTATCTTGGCTTAAATCATGACTTATTTGGTTTGTTGTTTTTCTAATATGACCTAAGTACATTTGTAAGCTCAAATAAATTTTTTCTTTAAAGTCCAAAAGACCAAAGCTATTTTCAAAACGTTTTCAAAATGGTCTTTGGACATAAAATTTTTCCAAAATAAGTTAGAAATTCTTTTGCTCATAACTCAAATGCAAAGCCCAAAATACATTTTTTCTAAAATCTTTTTACAATGGGTTTAGAAACAAAATTATTTTCATCCAACCTTTTCTTACAAAGACCTTGCAAATTATTTAGGTCAATTACAAAATACCAAAAATTAATTGTGAGCCTAGTTTATACTAAGAATAAATTAACCATGGGCTTATTTTTGGCATGAATCATTAGTGAGAAATCTATTTATAATAAACCTCTTAATTTTGTTTTAATCCAATATAGCATAAAAGCTACATTAGTTGGTTAAATGGATTAAAACCCAATTAATGGGAATTATTATGAGTTGATTTCTATTTTTGAAAATATAGCTATTGGTTGAAACGTCCGAGGGAATTATTCGAAAACAAGATACCCCATGTTGGTATTTTATTAACCATATACCTAGGAAAAGAGACTCGCCATTCGTGTGTGAATATTATAAGGTTGGAAGGAACGTCCTAATTATCTTCCTTTGTTGATTGTTTATGCATACATGCATACATTTGCATCTCATATAATTAATCCTTTCTGGCTCACAGCCCTAGAATACGGCAATTCAAGAGCATACAACGACACCACCAACAACATTTCAAGGATAGATGCAAACCAGCTAAGGGACATAGTTGATGAAGTTGTCAAAGCTAGGATGGTAGAGCTACGAGATCAATTGGTTGAAACTATAAGGAACCAGTGGATTCAAATTCTAGAGATCATCAACAATGCTAATGAGGCATGTCCCATTGACATAAGAAAGAAGGAAAAGGCAACATTAACAAGGAACATGTCTACTGATAGAGATCAAATGAAAAATGAGAGATCAATCCATATTCTACAAGACCAACCGAACCATGTGCTATCTAAGTGGAGCAATAAGAGAGGCTATCACCCTAGTGGGCAAAGTCAAAGGGAAAGAGGAGGTTTTGAGAAAAATGCAACAACTTAGCCAACAAAGAAATGTAAATTTTTCAGACTTAAGGGAGCCTTTGTCAAAGATGTTAGAAAATCTAATGAAAATGGATTTACTACAACCATTGGCACCTCGGCCTCTACATAAGCCTCTACCACCAAATTTTGATGCCAAGTTTTTTTTGTCAATTTCATTAAATGCAAGGGCATGAGACAGATAAATGTGTTCGATTAAGGCACAAAATCCAAGATTTGATTGACAGTGGAAAGCTGCCTGAGCCTGATAAGTCCAACACTAAGAATAATCCTTTGTCTAAATTTGGAAGGGAACCATCGCTTACAACCTTCATGAAGAGTTTTTCACCTTGTCATGATATGGATAGAGAAGCTGTTAAAGATGATATGCTACTAAGCAAGGTTAGACTAACTGTGGATGATGAAGCAGTGATCCTGGATGATGGAAAAAATCCTTGCCCTTGAGATGTCTAAATAAATGAAGTATCTTCGACTCCAACTCAACAAACTTTTCTTAGCTTGAATGTTGATTTTCAAATTTACTTTCTTTAATATTTAATTGGAACAATCTTGTTTTTTAAATTTAAATTTGTTTGAATAAATTACTTTCATCAAAATTTTGTTGGTCTTTGTTCATTTTAGTGCTCAACCGATGAGGAATCTAGCTTGATGTTTATAAATTAATATGTCTAGGCATCATGACTTGAATGATTTTACTAGATGAGGGAATTGCTCTATAACATTGAGTTGTGTATGCTTACTTATAAAGGGCTCCTGCATAATTACCTTTGTCTAGGTCCTAGTCAGTCTTAGAACATGCTTTGATTAACTTTTGAGGCGAAATTGAACTCTGCTTATTTAAGGGAGAGATGATCTAGGCATTGTTTGGTTAGCCAACAACTTGTATCCACCCTATTAAATATCAATCCCTAGTTATCCCTTTGAGCCTTCATAAAATTTTAACTTTCTTTTCATTGGCATATAATCCCAAAAACCTACACTGAGCTATTGTGATACATTTGACAAGTCTTATGATCACTAAGATGAAGAGGTAAGAAGATCAAAGAAAGAAATGAATAGTCAAGACCATGAAGACAATTGAAGTTCTCAAGACCATAAGGATAGTTGAAGTTTTCCTAATATCTCCAACATATCAAGACAACATCAGAGTAACAAATGATTTATCCCTGTTAAAGAAGATTTATGTTACTCCACTCATCCATTATTAGAAGCCCAAGTTAGTACAAACAAGATAACTCTTTTAAAGTTAGAACCAAACAAAAAAATAAAAAAATAAAAAAAAAGAAAAAAAAGAGAAGAGAAAAAAGAAGAAAAAGAAAAGGACAAAAGAAAAGAAATAAAACAAGAAATAAAACAACATGAAAATAAAACCTAAAAAGGCAGTTCAAAAAGCCAACTGAGTTCTCTTTTACCTAAAGCAGCAAAAGGCTTCCATTTGATTTATAAGGACAGTTTGACTTAAATTACTCAAGCCCAACCAAAGATTCAATCAAAATTGGAGGGAAAAAAAAGGAGGAAGTCCATCCAGTTCTTGAAAGTTCTGTACTTGACAATCCTATAAGGAAGAAGGACAAAATGATAAAATGCTCAAAGAAAGGGAAGAGTAAGAAAAATAAAAGGAAAGAAAAGGGAGAAGAAGAAAAGAAATGAATTTAGATAACAAACTTTTTGCAAGGGTAAAGACTGTCCTAATCAAGATCCAGATTAATGCCAAGAAGATAGAAGGAATTTGGAGTCTAGCAAGATTGCCTCCAAGCTACCTAAAGTTCAAATAAGAAGTTTGTAGTGTGAAGGTTTGTCCATTGTGTCACATCGGCTCCAACTTGCAAATGACCTTCATTTAACCCATGTCCCTTATAGACCCCATTTCAAGCCTATTAAAGACCTGTTGATCTCTCTTGGTAAGTAGAGTCTATTAGTGAAGATTGTTTGAATAAGCATGCATATGAGATAGACAATATTTAAACTCAAATGAGATCTTTGGCCAAGTAATGTGTAAGTGCCTATCTGAAGTGCAATAATTCTTGCTTAAATAGAAATGATTCCCGAGTTTAGTACGGTAACTAGGGTTGTCATGTTATAGATATGTTAATTTGGAAAAATCAAGTCTTGAGGTACATTGACATTGATTTGGAAAAGCCAACATTTGATTTCAAAATAAAAAATTCAAAAAATAAAAAATATTTTTGTCACATGAAGCCTTCAAGATAAGAGAAGTTTGTTGCACCATCAAAACTAGAAGAACACATTGGGCAATGGAAATGATTACTGGCAAGGTAATGAAGAAGCTACCAACTGACATGCTAAATCATAATTTAAAATGGATGTATCTCTACTGTTTGGGGCCTCCATTATTCATATTTTCAACATCTTGAAGATAAAAGCCGTAAATGTGAAGTAGCCTGTCATTCCAGTGCAAGAAATGAATGGGCATCTCAAAGGTGTCAATGAGAACACTTCTGCTGAACACCTTGGTCTGTGGGTCAATGGAATGACTGTAAGTATCATTCATGCATATCATGCATACATAGCATATCACATCGCACTTTCTTGTCTTGTATTGTCTATTCTTTATTAAAGTGAACAACAAATACCTTGTGAAGTAAACAATCAAAAGAAGATATCAAATCAGGGGGGCATGGAAAGCCCATTGCTTGAGAACGTTCCAGTAATTTTGCAAAGAGAAGAAATGCATGCTTTTACGAAGAACTAGACAACAATAACATTAATCAGAGCTCGCATAGAAAAATCATGGGTTTGGGGCCTACACAGGGGGCAAAATTTCTCCTTTTCAATTTTTGAGTTTATGCATGAATAAAACATTTTGAGACTCACTTCTAATATTTTACCACGCAGGGGGGCAAGGAGAGGATATAAGGTCCAATTAAAAATAGCTGAATTTTTGCAAAAAGGAAGAACAAAAGAATGGAACATTAGAACTCTCAAAAGAATGAAGATGTAAAAGACAAAAGATCAGTCCAGCTAAAAGAGTTGAAGCAAGGGTAAAGACCAGATTTTCAATGGATAAAGATTCATATTTCAAGGGTAAAGACCCGATTTCCAATGGATAAAGATCCATATTTCAAGGGTAAATACCTGATTTCCAATGGATAAAGATCCATATTTCAAGGGTAAAGACCCGATTTTCAATGGATAAAGATTCAGATTTCAAAGGGTGAAGACCCGATGCCAAGGATGAAGATCCAGTTCAAAGGATGAAGATCCATTTTCAAGGGTGAAGACCCGATCTCAAAGGATGAAGATCTATTTTCAAGGGTAAAGACCTGATCTACAAGGATGAAGATCCATTTACAAAGGTGAAGACCCGATCTCAAAGGATGAAGATCCTTTTTCAAGGGTAAAGACCCGATCTCAAAGGATGAAGATCCATTTTCAAGGGTGAAGATCCGATCTCAAAGGATGAAGATCCATTTTGAGGGTGAAGAACCATAATACATAGAACAGCCGGAGCAGTCAGACTTCTCAACTGATAAAAGGTTAGTCAAACTCAGTCTCGGGTCCAAGCACCTAAATTCAATTCAGTCTCGGGTCCAAGTACCCATTCTCAGGTCCAAGTATCCAATCTGGGGTCCAAGTACACATTTTAGGATCCAAGTATCCAATCTCGGGTCCAAGTACCCATTCTCGGGTCCAAGTACTCAAATCAAATCAGTCTCGAGTCTAAGTACCCATTCTCTGGTCCAAGTACTCAAACCAATTCAAGCTCGGGTCCAAGTACCCAAATCAAATTCAATCTTAGGTCCAAGTTCTCAATCTTGGGTTCAAGTACCCAAATCAAATTCAATCTCGGATCTAAGTACCTAAATCAAATTCAGTCTCGGGTCCAAGTACCCAATCTTGGGTCCAAGTACCCAAATCAAATCAATCTCGGGTCCAAGTACCCAAATTCAATCTAGTCTCGGGTCCAAGTACCCAAATCATGTTCAGTCTCGGGTCCAAGTACTCAAAACAAATTTAAGTAACCATCTCATCAAAATTAAGTCTTATTGCTTTTCACTCTCTTTTACTAAAGTCTCAGATCGTTCAAGCAAGGGGCAAACTGTAGACCTTTAATTTTTGACCCAGTCCGGTCCAATATATTTTAATTAGTCCAAAATAATTTTTGTGTTATCTTAATATTTGTTTTAGTATTTATTTTTGATAATTTTTAAAATTTATTATAATAATAAATAATAATAATAATAAATAAAAATAAAAATAAAAATCAGCGACAGAAAAATGGCTACGGGCGAAATGGCTTGGCCAAACTGTTGCGGGCTGCTGCGAGAAACCGCATCAAAAATTGCGAGGGTGCGGCTATAAATTTTTTCGACGCAATTTTTTGCAAAACCAAATTCTATTTGGTTTCGGTTTTCTTTTCCTAATTGATGATAATTTCCTTAAACAATTAGGATTAATCATATAAATTTCCTATAAATAACACTAAAAAACATAGAAAAAGGGGGATTTAACAATCGGACTTAGAGGACTATAACTTTGAATTTGGGACTTCAGATTTGAGGGGAATAAGCAAGTAAGCAATCAAGCCGTCAAAGGTAGCAATCCTGCTTTTGTCTTTGTTCATCCAAGAAGCAATTTTTGTGGAACCAATGAACGAAGGTTTGAATATCTAATTTCTTTTTATTTTCTTACAGTAGCTTTGTTTCTTTGATTTTTAAGATTATACATATAAAACCTTGATTTATAAACATGTAGTAACATTGATCTTCGTTTCAATAACATAAACACTTTTCTGTTTCTAAATACCTTCAAAATCCTAATTCGTTTCTTTTATTTTCCAAAAAATCTTAAATCGTTCATTCTGTTTCTTCTAAAACTTAAGAACCCTAACCTATTTCTTCAAAACCTTAAAACCATAAATTGTTACTGCTATTTCCAAAAACCCTAAAAAAAAAAAATACTCTTTTATTTCCAAAAACCTTAAATTGTTTTTCCTATTTCCAATAGCTCTTAAAAACCTTAAACTGTTTTCTTCTAATTCTTTTCCAAAATTTCCAAATGCTTTGTTAAATATCCAAACTCTAAACTTACCTTACAGTTTCTAAAAATCACAAAAAGCTTTATAAAACTCTAAACTATTTTCTTCAATCCTAAAACCAAACATATTTTCTGAAACACTAAAAACCCTAATTCCATCAAAACCAAAACCATAAGCCCTGGTTTTCCTAAACCCTAACCCTAATCCTTAAAACCTTATAAACTTAAACATTCAAACTCAATGCAGTAAATCCAAAATAATAATCCAGTAGCTAAGAATTATAAAGCCAAATGTTTTAAAGTGTCCAAACTCTAATTTCATAATTTTACCCCTCAAATCCTAATTTGATTTATCAAAGAACCTTATTAATTTCTTAAATTATAAAACCCTAATCCATTTCAATTCTCTTAAAACTTACAGTAGGTTAAACAAATAACAATAATAATACTAAAATACTAAAATTCCAAAACCCTAATATATTAATTAAAGAATTTTAATAGAAACAGTAATCCTAATTTGTATCTTTACTTGCTTTATTTGATTATGTAGTCTATTATATGCTTTGGTGGTTGATTTATTTTCATTGCTAGATTTATTTAATTTATCATGGATAAATATTTATTAAATATTTTAATTAATGTTTAATATGTTTGATGAATGATTTATTTATGATGAATGGTTATTTCCTTTTATCGATTTATTTTGATTTTCAAATATTGTAAGAGGTATGTTTCTACTTTATGGGTACCTCATTAATTAAGTTCTATGTAATTTGAATTGCTTTTATATTTTGGACCAATGTAAAGGACATGCTCCTACTTTATGGTGGGTGTCCTATTTAGCTTAGACATGGATGATGTAAGGGCATGTTTCCATCTTCAGATGGGTATCTATTTATTTATTTTGCATGGACATTACTTTGATTTTAATATAATGATACTTTATTTTAATTGTTGTGTGTAATATGGATAATATTGTTATATTTAAAAATTTTATAATATTAAGACCTGTAAAGAAGGCTGGTTCCAATGAACCGGGCGTTGTGGGGGTGCTGGTCCATTTCTCACCTTCCCCACACGCACCCAACTTTCTAAACCCATTAGGGGGTTAGGGATTCCTTAGGAATCGAGTCATCCACCCCTTTCTTTATCCCGGCCCGTCCGGTTGGCGACTCCATTTTCTTCTGACTTAGGTCCGTGTTCTCTAAGGCCCCGAGCTTAAACAGTGCCGAAGTCGCAAGAACTATTCCACCGGAAGTGGGGGCAAAAATCCCCGCTCACAAGCTCAAACCTGCATAAGCACACAAATCTCAATAAAACTAGTAATTAGGTTAATTCAATAAAACACAACTTTTCTTATGCATCAAAATGTATATCCAAAATTCATAATATCATCCAAAAGTACATTCCATAAAAAAATCCATCATCCAAATTATATCCCACAAAAGGAATCATCATCCAAAATTACATCCCATGATATCCATCATTCCAAAAAACTTAAACATCTATGGTAATAACTATCTATTACATTTTTGATCTGTGATCTTTACTTCCTTGTAACCCTTCCTATTGTCTTCTCACATTGTTCTTGTATTTGTCGACTTGTTAATCATCTTTGCCCTTTCCATTGAAGCCTTATTGGTCCAATGGGTAGATCAGATGGCATATTCACATCTACCCCAAATCCATGAAATGCTATTCTCTAGGATCCTTGGCTCATTGACCCTTGTTGCTTTCTAGTCTTTCTCATATGTTGCTCATATGGGATGGAAAATCTTGTCATTGGGTTTGGATTATCATTTGGGTTCATCCCACCATCATCTTTATCAATAACTCTCTCACTAACCATGCCAGGCTATAATTATTTCAAATGAATCAAACAAAATAACCTTAGAGATTTTTATATTCTATGCAATTTTAATAAGTCTAAACACTTACATTATAAATCATGTTGCCTATTGATTCATTAATCAACAGACCATAGGAAATGTTCATTATTCTATTAACTTGAGGAATTTCCTTCCCTTTTGAAGATGCACTAAAAGATGCCTTCTGTTTCCCTTTTATTTGACTCCCAGATGGTTGTGGTTGAGGGACTGAGGTCACACTTTGTAAAGGATTCTTCAAAGTTAAAAAATTAAATGTTAGTACTAAATAAAATTGAAAAAATATTAGTTTAAATAAATTAAAATTTAAACAATTTACCTTTGTATATCCTACTTTCTTGTGTCCCTTTATTTTTACAAATGCTACATCATATCACGATCCCTCTTCTTAAAAGTTTAACACTCGATTTTCCACTGCCCACCTCATTTGTACATCTCCCCCTTTTCTTCTTTGGTCTATTAGGCATCTTAATTATTGGTGGTGGTTCTATTGGGTAATATTCCTCACATCTCATAAATTTCTTTCCTGTAATAGGTTGCATTGCATACTGAGATGCAATGTATCTCGGCTTGTGATACTAATCAGAAATATGACTCATGGGGTCTATCTTCGCATGTGCAAGTGCAGAAAAAGCATGAGGCCATGGGATTCCTGTAAGATTCCATGCTCTACATGTACATAACTTTTATTAATAAAAACTGTATGCCTATCTTCTTCATCACTTATTTCATACCCTAAGTCGCCATTAAATAATACATTGCAACTCAATGACTCTTCCCTATTATTATGAAAAACCTGCATGCATGCTAGACTCCAGTTAGTTGTCCATTTTTTCTACCATAATCTTATTTATTACAATTCTATTCATTGCCTGCACCCGTATATCATCAAGCATTACAACAATGGGCTTTAACCTTGCTACGGGAATGGAGGCATTAAAGGACTAAGCTAAATTATTTTCAATAATGTTTGACTTACATCTGCTGTTAAAATAAGCTCTGCACCAAAAGGAAGGAGGGTATACAGTAATTAAGTCTTGTGCTACTTTCTTATCGATGTTCCCCAATTTTTTCAAATTATCTTTAAATTCTTCATCAAATGTACTCCAAGCACAAATCCAGAAATGCTTTTTTTTTAACTCTCCACCACCCCATCTCTTACACCAATTAGCATAGACATGTCTAGCACACCATCTGTGCTCAGCTTCTAGCATAACTTCCTTAACAGCCTCCAAAAGTCCCTAAATACATATTAAATTGACATTAGTATACATTATATATATCTTAAACAAAATATAAGAAAAATATAAATTTAATTCTAACCTTTTGCATGTCTAAAACTAAGGCAATTGAATTGCCATATCCAAAATCAAGTTCTTTCACAAGACACTGCAAAAACCACTTCCAATTGACATTGTTTTACTTGCTAATCATAGCCCATGCAATTGGATGCATTTGTTCTTAGGCATCTCTTCCAATGGTGCATCAAGACCTTACTATGATCATCTTCATCATCAAATTCATCTTCATCATCAACATCTTCCTCTTTGTCCTCTTCCTCTTTATCCTCATATTTATAGCCTTCAGTTTCTTCATTCTTTGATTCTTCTTCACTCTCAAATTCATTTGTGTTATCATGTATAATACATTCCTCTTCCATTTGAATATCACTCTCTAGTTCTACATCGGCACCCATTGGTTCTTCTTCGCTATCTTTATTACCCATTGCAGGAGTGAAGTCCCAATATTCTGCCTCTATATTAACTTCTGCCTCATGACTTATTTTAGCCCCTTACAAACTATCAGCCCCATTATTGACTTCAGCCTCTACATGTGCATTAGCCTGTGATGCAAAATTTGCTGGATGAACATGGCTTTCATTACCTTAAGTCTTTGCATGACTATATTGTGTTATAATCTCCTGTTGGCTATTGGCTATGGCCAATAATTCCATTTGTTGAGTAAACTCGGGAACATCAACATCATGATCAACATAGAAATGTATTTCTTTCACCATCACACTAGTCAAAATGTACTTTATGATTTTCCTAATATCATCATCCTTTTTTACCACAAACAAACCATTCTCTAATGTATCACCTTGTCTTCGATACTACATATTTGTCACATTTGGATACCCTAAGTCTTCATGGTATATCCTCAAAATAGGATAAGCAGTCTATGTCAAAGTTACTAACTCTCTCACTTTCCCCATCAACATATGCAAAAGTAGGTAGAAATTTTCATCTACATCCATGGTGGAACACCAAGTCCACTGTTCGCATAGGCAGTCTACATAGAAAAATATCAACATACTTAATTCAATTTTATTTTTTATAATGTCATCAAATTAATAAGCCATCAAATACTTTATTTAATTTTATCTAATCTTAATAGATTAGCTAATAAAAAAATACTAAATTATTTATCTTAACGTAACTACTGTTAAATTATTTATTTCAATCTCAATTGAATAGTTTAAATAACATCTAGAAGAATAAGCTTCTTTAGTCTAATTTAACTATCACACAATTTGAATATGTAGGTTTCTCCTTCATTCTTTTTTTTTGTGTTCACATGTGCTCATGTCTTTTTCAAACATTTCTCCTTTTAATATACTATAATGAAATTGACCGAGAATGCATGTGCACATTTTTTTAGTATGTTACCAAATAAAATAGTACCTTTTGGAACCACTCCCATTAAGAATAATAAAAAAAACAATGAAACTAAACCTACATAGAAAACTAACCCCACACAAAACTCCACACAAATTTTCACACCAACAACAACCATAAATACACAATGAATCCCACTTGCAATCCAAATCACAGATAAAAACAATAAGATACACACAAATTTTAACAAATAGGGCCTACAAAAAGCATTTTTATATAATAAAATTGATATAATAAAATAAAGTCATCATACCTTATATGAATAGAAAGATTTTGAGCAGCAATAACGATAGCCCAAAACTTTCCCTCTCGTTAGAGACAATTGATAGTATCTACAGATAATGTTTGACAAAAATATTGAATGTATTTAGGGATTCAACAAAATTTCTGAAGAAAAATGAGAAGATTAGATTAAGATGAGACAATAATTAGGTTGAGGATTTCAAATTTAATGCTAAACTTTGTCTGCCCATGTTGGATATATAAATGAAGCCATGTCAGTGCCTAGGTGGTGAAAAAATGGGACCCACAAAAGTCATGTCATGTAAAATTAACGGGATTTAAGTTTATGTAATGGCATGGTCCTATTTGAGCTAATTTTGAAAGTGAAGGTGTTCAAGTGGATTAAAAAAAAGTTTAGGGTCCAAAGTGGGATACCCCATAAAGTTTAGGGTCCAATTTGTACCTTTTTCCCTTTGTTTATGTTATCAAGAGAATAAATAACTATCCATGAATTTTGTTTTTCTTTTTAAAAATTGAATTTGGTTTATATAATAAATTAAATAAAGCTATTTGAGTTAAAAATATTATTTTTCATAATAATTTTTTTTCATTTCTTTTTTCTAGGATTCACTTATTTTTTATCTCTTTTTTTGTCTCACTTTTATTCACTTTCATTTACTTTCACTACAAGAAAAACTGAATCAGACAATGGTCATCAGACAACGGTTAAGGAAAAAACCATTGTCTGAAAAAAATAGACAATGGTTTTTTTTCCCCAAAAAAGCGTTGTCTAATTAATTTTCAGACAACTGTTTTTGGTGTATTTTTTAAGCGTTGTCTATTAGCTGTCATTTTGGTCACACCAGACAACGGTTTTTGAGGGACCGTTGTGTAATATATGTTCAGACAACTGTTTTTCTGGTCATACAAAACCGTTGTCTGATAAGATGTTTCAGACAATGGTTTTTTCGAAAGTGTTGTATAATTCAACATTTCAGACAACAGTTTAAAAAAAACCGTTGTCTGAAGCAAGCTTACAGACAACGGTTTTTAGGGACCGTTGTGTAATATATGTTCAGAAAAGTGTTTTTTTGGTAAAAAAAAAACCGTTGTCTGATAAGATGTTTCAGACAACGGTTATTTAAAAAGTTGTCTGATTAACTGTTCAGACCATTGTATAATATAAGTTTAGACAATGGTTTTTCGTAAGAAACCGTTGTCTGATTAACTGAGTGTTAAAAAAAAATTGCCTTAAATGAAAGTAATCCCTATATTCAAATCAAACCAAAAACACAAATCAAATGAAATCCTCCACTGACAAGTGTTAAACCAAATCCACCAGCAAGGTGTCAGAGCAAAAACCACATGATTCAATAAATTATATAACCAAATCTTTGAACAAAGTGTCAAATAAAGATATAAATCGAATGATAGGTACAAATGAAACTTTCAACAAATTTAAATAAGAAACACAAAACTTTTAACAAAGTCTCCAACCAATCTTTCATTAAATTCTGAATGATATAAACAAAACATTCTACAGGCAGCAGGGAGTTGTGACAGGCATTAAGGATGTTGAACCTGCAAGTATAAACGATGGAAAAATTAATGGCAGGACATAATTTCAAAATAGAACTTAAAATAAATGAAATTATTACCATCATGACAGCTGAATCAATTCTTCTTCCTCCCGCATGTAACTACTGTTTTCTTCATTGAGTTCATCAACATATGGGAACGTTGGCAAATGTAGCTCATTCTCAAGTTCTATTTCTACAAATCCCTCATTTTCATCATCACTTTCATCATAGTACTTGTCAGGTAATTTTAAGACAACTGACCATAATTTTTCAAGAGGGTCATCTATGTAACAAACTTGCTTGACATGTTTTCCTAACACAAAAGGATCATTTAGAAAACCTAATTTGTTCAAATTAACTAATGTATATCCCAAGTCATCTACTTTAACCCCTTTGTTCATATCTACCCAATTACAACGAAAGATAGGAACCCTAAAGTGGTTATAGTCCAGCTCCCAAATACTTGTAATAACTCCATAAAATGTATGTGAATTATGCTCGATGTTTTTATCCTTACCCTTCACAAGCATTGTATCGGCATCTACACAAACACCGTTGCACTGAACTTGCCGCGTATCATCACGTTCTTTGCTGCTGTAGGTAACACCATTGATTCTATAGCCACTGAATGTAGCTACATCCTTGTTAGGCCTTGCTGCAATACACATTATATCCTTAGTTACTGTATTCTTCTCATCAAGTAATTCTGATGCAATCTGTCCAAAAAATTAAATTGGCCATAAGTATGATATAGCCTTTGAGAGAAGATAAATATTGTAGTATTTCAAAAGAATTCACAAGTATAGGGCATTCAATATTTTTTAGTAAAATATATAAAGAAACAGGCCTATTTTTGCTGTAAATTGCAGCAAAATACTTGGGCTATAAGATTTTACCTTTTTATGAAACCACTTAGGGAATGTTTCATTTTGCATGTTCTTTAGCCACTCTTCATCATTTTCATGTTGTGGATATCTTGTCATCAAAGAAGCCATATGTTCACTGCAAGTAAAATCAACTTTATTAATTTTTGAAACAAAATGCAGAAAATAAGGAAATAACAAAAACAATTGAAGTAACTTACTCAAAATATGGGCGAACGTCATTACAATTTTGGAGAAGACACAAATGTGCTAGGTGCAAGTCCTTCTTACTTGGCGTTATCACTGTTGCACCAGATAAGGGTCTGTATTTTGCGTCGTTCTTATCCCTACCATTTTTTGGCAATCCAACAGTTGCTTCTTCAAAGTTGACCAAACACTGAACGGCCTCTTCTGCAACATAGGCCTCAGCAATGCACCCTTTCGGACGAGCCCGATTCCGTACATAACCCTTGAAAGTCTTCATATATCTCTCGAAAGGGTACATCCAGCAAAGGAAGATTGGCCCACAGAGCTCAACCTCTCTCACAAGATGAATTGAGAGATGGATCATTATATCAAAGAAGGAAGGGGGAAGTACTTTTCTAGCAAGCATATGGTCTCCACCAACTGAGCTTGCATTTTTTCCAGTTTATCCACCTCGATGACTTTACTGCAAATTGCCTTGAAGAAGAGGCAAAACCTAATAATAGTGTACCTAACCTATTTTTGTAGTACTGACCGAATTGCGATGGGGAGTAAGTGATGCAATATTGTATGGCAGTCATGAGATTTCATTCCAACAAGTCGCAGATTTTCCATTGATACTAGACCCTTAATGTTTGAACAAAAACCATCAGGTAACTTCATGCCAACCAAGGATGAGTAGACAATCTTCTTTTCTTTATGCAATAAGTTCCAAGATGCCGTCAGCAACTTCTCTTTTTTTTTTCGGGAGTTTTTGGCCTCAGCTCCGTTCTTATTCCCATTTCAGCCATATCAAGACGGACAGACTCCTTATCTTTTGACTTCCCTGGTATATTTAGCAAGGTACCAGTCAAAGCTTCACATATATTTTTCTCGATATGTATCACATCAAGGACATGACTAACCGGCAAAAATTTCCAATACTCAAGTTGGAAAAATATAGACATCTTCTTCCAAATAGGTCGAGGTTCACCTTTATTCAATCGAGGTTGGCGTTGTGTCTTACCATAGACATGGCCCCTTAGTGGTTGTACCCTTTCAAACACCTCCTCTCCAGTTAACGGAATAGAAGCCGACAACTTCTCCACGGTGTTATCAAAGGCTAATTTTTGCCTTCGATATGGATGATAATGGGGCAACCACCTACGATGCCTCATAACCACCGTCTTACGATAATTTGCCAACCTGGTAGCTTTTGTTTTATCAACACAGACAGTACAAGCATTATACCCTTTAATGATGTTGCCCGACAAGTTGCCTAAGGCTGGATAATCACTAATTGTCCACAACAAAATTCCCCTTAGTATGAAGAACTCTTTCTTATATGCATCATACACTTGTTTCCCATTCCATAACACTTGAAGATCTTCTATAAGTGGCTGAAGGAACACATCAATATCATTTTCGGGCTGATTCGGTCCGGATATCAACAAACTTAACATAATATACTTTCTCTTCATACAAAGCCAAGGTGGTAAGTTGTAAATACATAGCAAAACAGGCCAACATGAGTAATCAGTTGATAATCCACGGAAGGGATTGAATCCATCGGTGGATAAAGCTAACCGAAGGTTTCTTGTCTCCGAAGCGAACTCAGGCCACTTTTGGTCGACATCCTTCCATGTTTGTGAGTCTGCCGGATGTCTACTTTTACCATCCTTTTGTCGCCCGGTGTCATGCCAAGTCATTTCCTTTGCAATTTGAGCTGTATTTAACAAATTCCTCAACCTTGGTATTAATGGAAAATACCATAGAACCTTAGCAGGGACCCCTTCCAATTCTTTTCCTTTCTTGTCCAGCTTCCATCTAGAGGCTCCACATATGCGGCAAATTGTCTTATCTTCATCTCTCTCACCATGATATAAGAGACAATCATTTGGGCACACGTGAATTTTTTCATACTCCATACCCATAGCACATAAGGTTTTCTTGGCTTCACTGAAGGAAGAAGGGATACTATTGCCTTCTGGAAGCATTGACCCAAGCAAAAGGAGAATATCAGAAAAGCATGTATCAGAAATGCCATGCTTTGCTTTCAAGTTATATAACTTGACTAAAGCTTTCATCTTAGTATAACCCTTGCATCCCAAATAAAGGGGTTCATGTTCACCTTCAACATGGTTAATGAAATCAGAGGAATCTAATGAAATATCATCATCGTCGACATTATCATGCCCCGTTCTTATGTTTGTTTGATCAACTGATTCTGAGAAATAATCGATTTCAGCAACTAAAGGACTCCTTTCTGGATTTGACTCTCCATGCCATATCCAGCAAGTATAGGTTTGATCAATACCATATTGGAAAAGATGATCCCTAACAGTTTGAGCCTTCCACGATTTACTGTGAGCGCATCTTAAGCATGGACAACTAATTTTTGTTTCATCAAACCCATTCTCAAATGCAAACATTAACAATTCTTCCACACCTAATTGAAACTCTCTTGTTCTTCTATCAGCCTTCAACCAAGATCTATCCATCTTTGAGTTGGACCAGTTCTGCAATTTGAGTAATAATTCAGTTAGTTGGACCACTGAATTATGGTGATGTCAAATAGAACCTGGAAGGGAAGTATAATCACCTCAGATGCGAGAGCAGATGTAGCAGCTAACTTCTATGAAGGTTTCTCGAAGACAGCTATCATATGGTTGTTGTGGTTTGAATAAAGTTGCATGAGGAAGCTTGGACTGTTATGTAATTGTTCAACCTGAAGGAGAAAGAAAAAGGGTTCACATATAGAACTTAAAAGTTGTCATTGAAAAGAAAAGCTAGCACCAAGAGCAAGGAAAGGGGTATTTCTTGGTTACAAGTCAGGAGTGAAAGGTTTTCTGTTTATGGATCTCACAACAAAATAAATTTTAGTCAGCATTTATTTACAGTTTCATGAGCAGTACTTTCCATATAAAACTAAACAAATACCAGTTCACACAACTGATGTTTTAACAGACATTCAACTTCAATCACAACAACCTGAATCCATAAATAATCCTCAATTCACTGACACAACTCAACATACCATTTCAACTGATAGTCATCAAATTTTAGCCAAAGACTTATAAACAAGCAGAGAAATCAGAAGCATGGAGACATACTGTAGATCTTGAAATTTAAGCAGAAAATTGAAGGGACAGAACAACATTATAGTAACCTGAAAATATCAATGCAACATTATAGTAATATGAAAATACAATGCAATAATTCACTTAGATTAAACAGAGGAAAGAATTCTATGGTTGTGCTGAAAATCCAATGTACCAAGTTATGTATATACATACAACAACTTAATGAACATCGGCAGCAAGGAGAGTGCAGATGGGACGATTACTTACGGCTCATAAGAAAAAAAATAATCTTCTTTTTACTTAATTGGGATAATGCAGTTACTGACAAAGGAGACGGCCGGTAGCAAGGAGACGGCCGGCATTAATGAAGACCGCAGCAAGGAGAGTGGTGCTTAGGGTTTGGCAGCGAGAGAACCACGACTAATGAAGCTGAAAGAGGAATGAGAGATGAAGTAGAATCAGAAGCTTGGACGTTTTATGGAAGTTAGATTTTCTTAGTATAAAAACATGCTAAGGATCCAGTGGCTATTTGCAATGTATGGAAGTTAGGCTTTCTTAAGCCAAACAAACTTGACTAAGTATTAAAAGCTAAGGTTTGGATTTATAAACATTTCATAAACCCATTAGAAACTTTAAAGTCCACCATTAAATAATGATTTAGATATAATATGATATTATATAAGTAGGAATACAAGTATAGATTAGTATATATATACAAGTATATACATGTATATATAAGTATATATATAAGTATATACAAGTATATATTAGTATATATTAGTATATATACAAGTATATATTAGTATATACAAGTATATATATTAGTATATACAAGTATATATTAGTAAATATACAAGTATATACAAGTATATATATTAGTATATACAAGTATATATATAAGTATATATTAGTATTTTTTTTTCTCACTATGAAATTGTTAGCAAAAGGGATTAACGCACAGGAACAATACTATTTATTGCTGAAAAGTAGGATTTTACATGAAAAAGTAGATTTGCTGAACTTTGTTTTTTCTACTCTCTACTAACCTGTCACAACTGTTAAAATCAACACTGTTGCGAACAAATTTCTACTGAGAACTAGTAATTTTGGACAGAGACTGAGCATGAATGGTTGGCAAATTCGATTGGCAAAAGTTTTTGCCATGACTCCTGTTTGTGCTCATCTTTTTATGTATATGATTCAAATGTATAAATGACAGTACTTCTTGCTGCTTTTCTTGCCTCAGGCAACCTATCATTTAATAAATTAGCAGTTAAAATCAACATAATTGCCAACAAATTTCTACTGAGAACTAGTAATTGTGGATTATGTGGCATGATCATATGTATGCCTTGCAAAATTTCTGTGATGTTGCTCAAGTTCTCTCGTGTGATGCTTTATTTCGTCCATCTAATTTTCGTTTTCGTATATCAGCTGTTTATGGCTATCATACTAGGCCTGCTCGTTCGGGTCTTTGGGATTATCTTAGCCATTATGCTACTAGCTGTTCTTCCCCTTGGCTGGTGGGGGGAGATTTTAATGTCGTCAAGTATCCAGGACTTTGTGGATTGTGTTAGTGAATGTAGTCTTGTTGATATTCCATTTCAAGGAACCGAATTTACTTGGACGGGGGTTCGTTCTAATGGTCGTGTTTGGGAGAGAATTGATCGGATTATGGCTAATATTTCATTTTTGATGCTTTTGATGCTATTAGTAATCGACACTTGGGTAAAACGTCCTCTGATCATTCTCCAATGCTGCTTTCTTGTGAGCAATTGAATCAGAGAGTTCCGAAGCCTTTTAAATTTCAACATATGTGGTTGTCCAATGACTCTTTTTTACCTTTTGTAAGACAGAGATGGTCTGCTAATTTTTTTGGAGGAGGAATACGTGGGTTGTGTGACAAATTAAAAGATCTCAGAAAAGGCTTGCGAGAGTGGAATAAATCTCATTTTGGGCATTTATTTAATGATATTGCTAAGGCCGAGATAGCTGCTGAGGAGGCCGAAGCAAGGTATAGTCAAATGCCTTCATCGAAAAATTGTAAATCTTGGCATGACAGGCAATCTGAGCTTCTTCAAAAGTTAAAATTGGAGGAAATCTTTTGGCGTTAGAAAGCCCATATTTCTTGGATTCAGGATGGGGATCAGAATACAAAGTTCTATCATAATTTTGTTAAGATGCGAAGAAAGCTTCATCGCATTGTTTATATTGTTGATGCTAACAATTCTAGACTTACCACTCACGATGATATGGGGGCTGCTGCTGTTAGGCATTACACTGATCTGTTTTCTAGTGATAGCAGTCGTGATGGTATAGCTGTGGATCCCATTTTGGATTTTATTCCTCCTTTAGTGACTACGTTGGATAATGAGGGTCTTGAATGTGTGCCGGCAGATATGGAAATTAAAGAGGTGGTTTAGCAACTTAATCCGGATAGTGCTCCTGGACCGGATGGTTTCGATGGTTTTTTCTTTAGACATTGTTGGGATATTGTGCAGTGGGATGTCTGTAGCGCGGTTAAAGAATTTTTCCTAGGGGTTCCTATCCCTAATGGTTTTAGTAGCGCTTAGATTATTCTTATTCCTAAAGTTGAGAATCCTTCTTCGCTTGCCCAATACAGACCTATTTGCTTAGCCACATTTATCAGCAAAGTTTGTACGAGAATTATTGCTAATCGTCTTGATTCTGTGTTGGATAAGATAATTTCTAAGGAGCAGGTGGGTTTCAAGAAGGGCAGATCAATTCATGCTCAAATTATGTTAGCAAAAGAAATGATTCATGAAATCGATAAAAAAATGAGGGGACACAATTTGGCTATCAAGTTAGACATGGCTAAGGCGTTCGACAGAGTCTCTTGGGTTTTTTTGAAATCCGTCCTCTTGAGGTTTGGTTTTTCTGGGAAATTTGTTGATATTATCATGAATCATTTATCCTCCACACATCTGTATGTGCTTGTTAATGGAGTTTGTTATGGATTTTTTCAGCCTGAACGAGGAGTTAAGCAAGGTGATCCTCTCTCTCCCCTTTTGTTTATTATTGCCTCTGAAGTTTTTTCTAGGGGTCTTAACGATTTTATTCGGAAGGGTCTTATTGCACCTTATAAGCTCCATAGGCATAGCCCCATTATTTCTCATCTTAGTTTTGCTGATGATCTGTTGATCTTTATTAATGGGGATGTCAAATCGATTAAATGCTTTAAGAAGTTTCTGGAAGATTACCAGGCTGCTTCAGGACAACTCATAAACTTTGACAAGAGTGCTTTCTATTGATCAGCAAAAGTTCCTTTGGTTACTATGAAGAAATTTGAGGATCTTTTATCTATTCATCAAAGTTCGCCGCCTTTCACATACTTGGGCGCTCCTATTTATTAGGGCATCAATCGAGCAAATTACTGTAAAGATCTCTTGAAGAAGATTGATGTCAAGCTTATGGGTTGGCTTAAATGGTTTTTATCGCCAGGAGGACGCTTAGTTTTAATCAAGCATGTGCTCAGTTCCATTCCAATTCATATTATGGGAGCTATGTTACTTCCGAAGTCTATAATTAGCACAATGGATCGCAAATTTGCTCATTTTTTCTGGAATTCAAAAGCTACTAATCGTCATCACTGGGTCCGATATCAGAATTTCCTGTTTCCTATGGTGGAAGGAGGTCTTGGAATTCTTTCGATGACTGCTATTCAGGATGCTTATTCTATCAAACTCCTTTGGATCTTCTTTTCTGGTAATTCTTTATGGGCTCATTACATGAGGAAAAAATATTTTAGGAAGGGTAATATGGTTTATTTGCAAACCGATTCTTGCTTGTGGAAGAGGATTTGCCAAGCTTATAGTCTTTATTCGGATTTCTTCAAGATCGAAGAAAACTCAATTACTTAGTCTGCTTCAAATTCGAATAAATTCCAGCTTTCATATGCATATGACTTGGTTCACCCTCGGCAATCTTCGTCGTTGGTTTGTAAATCGTTATGGGACTCATCTATTCCGAAGAAGTTTTCTGTTTTCTCTTGGAAGTTAATTCATAATGCTCTTCCTCTTCCTCTTCAATTGCAGAAAATTGGAGTGCATTTGGCTGGATGTTGTCCTTTTTGTTTTCAAGGACCAGCCACTGTTAATCATATTTTTCATCAATGTGAGGCTATAAACAAGATTTGGAGGTATTATAAGGCTTATCTTATTCCTTATGATAGAGGGAGACAACTTTCTTTGCGCCACAAACTTATTACTTGGTGGATACAAGCAAAACCGAACTCTACAAAAGGGAAGTTGTGTTTGTTGATCCCTCAAGTAATTCTTTATTCAATATGGACAGAGTATTGCAGGTGCTGCTGGGGAGGAGAGAAATTTTATGTTGCTTCAGTCGAGCTGCAGATATCATTGGGGTGTTGCGTTCTCTTCAGCAAAGTTTGCTGTCCCGTCTGCTTCTTTTTCTGATCTTTTGCCTTCCAACTTCGGGCGTGGAATTCTCAGACCAAAGCTGCTCTTTTGGTCTCGGCCTTGACTTGGATTTGTCAAGCTCAACGTCGATGCCTCGCATACCTCCCAGACTTCAGCAGGTGGTGCTCTAATTTGGGATGACTATGGCCATTTTATATCTGCTTTTCTTTCCGATTGCAGGCCAGTAGTCTCGCCATGGCTGAGTTAGTTGCAGTCAATGAAAGTCTCAAATGGTGTTTCTCTCAAGGATATTATCAAGTACAAGTGGAGACCGATGCTACTACGGTGGTTACTGCTCTTTCTTCGCCTCGTGCTACTTGGCCTCATTGCTTCCAATGGATTGGCTCAGCAGATTGTGATGTTTCTTTTCATCATGTTTATAGGGAAGGCAACATGGCGGCTCATTACCTTAGCCAATATAGTCGATTAAATAATGTTACTAGAGTTTTTGTTTCTTTTCAATCACTTCCTCCTTTCATTAAAGGTGTGATTTTAACTTATTGTATTGGTTTACCAAATATTCAGTATGCCCGCTTGCTATAAGGGTGTTGTATAAACGTTTATATGGGTTTACCATACTTTTATTATAATTAATATAAATCGTAGTGGTACTGTCCACCTTTACCAAAAAAAAAGTATATATTAGTATATATACAAGTATATATAAGTATATATTAGTATATACAAGTATATACAAGTATATATATTAGTATATATATAAGTATATATAAGTAAAAGCTAAGGTTTGGATTTATAAACATTTCATAAACCCATTAGAAACTTTAAAGTCCACCATTAAATAATGATTTAGATATAATATGATATTATATAAGTAGGAATACAAGTATATATTAGTATATATATATAAGTATATACATGTATATACAAGTATATATATAAGTATATACAAGTATATATTAGTATATATACAAGTATATATATTAGTATATATACAAGTATATACAACAAGTATATATATTAGTATATACAAGTATATATTAGTAAATATACAAGTATATATATTAGTATATACAAATATATACAAGTATATATATAAGTATATATTAGTAAATATACAAGTATATATAAGTATATATTAGTATATGCAAGTATATACAAGTATATATCTTAGTATATATATAAGTAATATATTAGTATACAAGTATATATATTAGTATATTTACAAGTATATATATTAGTATATATACAAGTATATTAGTATATATAAGTATATACAAGTATATATATTAGTATATATATATATTAGTATATACAAGTATACATTAGTATATACTAGTATATACAAGTATACATTAGTATATACAAGTATTCTTGTGGACTTGCTTATTGAACTCTTGCCTTGCAATTACATGCTTTCTATCTAGATGGCTGCTATATGGGTAACCATGAGCATGGTTCCTGTGTATGAAATTTAATTCTCTCAGTTGGCTATACTTTTCAATATTAGTATATATATTAGTATTGTGTAATGGATATATGGTGACAGGGAAATCCAGAGTTGGAACTAATTTCATTAATTGCTCCTATGCATTTGATAGTAATCTTGTATATCTGTTGCATTTCTGTAACACCCCTATACCCTGTATACGTACACAGCATGCTAATACGATCGTAATATACGTATACTGAATATAGAAATGCCACGATATACTTAACCAATGACTCGTCCCTTTTTCAAAAGCATAAATAAATTTAAATCATTTAAAAGAAATAATAAAAGACAAAAGGTAAAACGTTTATTTAAAAACAGCGGAAAATGTAACAAATATTTACAAATCCTTATACAATAAAACTCAAGTTTTACAAAGCTTAAAGCATATACATGTTTGGCAGTATATCTTCGATCTTTAAGCTTCACTAGGTACACCTCAAGATCTAACCTCTACTCGGCCTAGAGGGACTTTCCGGTTCTTCCCTGTTATCTGCGCGATAAATCATAATCGCGCTAAGCCAACGGCTTAGTGGTACATACTACAATAATATCATGCTATAATGAAATGTCAATGCCACACTTTTCAATATACAAATGATACTCAAGAATCTCATATTTCATAACATTACCTTTCATTGTATTAATCTATTGATTCATCAATTATAAGCCATATTAAACTCAAACAAGCATAGATATCATCATATATAAATCACAAGGAAACAAAGACAAGCATGGGCCCAAAAAGAAACTAATATGTTATTCAAAGTTCAGAGTTACTGCTTTGGTCCATATCAATATCATCAAGCCCATTGGCTATATACACATATATATATCTATCCATGGATAAGGTAATAGAACTAGTCTCTTGGATCTCTACTTGGCTATACTCAAGGAGACCCTCAACCCGGCAAGACTATTACCAAAACAATTGTAATAGACCCAGTCTCTTGGACCTCAACCTGACTAATCTCGAGGAGATCCTCAACCCGGCAAGACTGTTACTATAATTCACATTTCACATTTATCAAGTAACAGACCCAGTCTCTTGGACCTCAACCCGGATAAACCAAGGAGATCCTCAACCCGGCAAGACTGTTACTAAAATAATTCATAGGCATGCCGCCAAATTCAGAACTCTGAAAGTTGAACAACACATTAGGCACACAATCTTTATACATTTTTTTTATTCATTTCTCATTAACAACTAGGTACCATGCCTCAATTATAATTCATTTACACCATCATTACCATCAATCATGGCTTCTCATCACATCAAGATTATCATCATAGCCAACAACCAGGGCTTCTCATCATATCAAAATAGTATACATATATACCATCAATTATATTGAACATCAACTAGGCAAACATGCCTCAATAATATCATTTACATCATTATAACTCATAACATTAATTTCACATTTCTTTGTGTTTCAATTCACAATAAGGTAATTCATCATAAGAGTATTTATATACATCATCAATATCATCATATGTATGTTTAATCTCAACATCATATGAATGTATGCAATAATGTAGTTTGTACTTACCTTAAGTACCACTTATACAACTCTATACACTTCCTTTTTCCAAGAATTCTTCACTTCCCAAAATAGGGCAAATCACCTTCTTCCAAAACCTAATCCAAAAATGATACAATACATGAATTCCAATACAATTTATCACTTAATAACCTCTTACTAAACTCTTAAATCACAAATTACACTTCAACACCACTCACTAAGGCCCACAGCTGTGGCCACCTTAACTCCTACGGGCGTGGGTTAGAAACCACTTCTGCCTCCTTTGCACCAAACCTCCATGGCCATGGCTACAATTGGCTACGGCCATGGCAATCAAGGCCACGGGCGTGGCATCCCAAATGCTACTGCCTTCGACCAAATTCACATATTCTAAGCTTACAACTCCAATAAACATCAACAACATGCAAATCTATGAAAATAATTAATCAAACTCAAGTTAAACATCACTTACCACTTCAAAACCCTAAAACCAACACCACTCTTACTCTTTCAATACCAACATCCACTTAACTTATCATCTTCAAACCAAAACCAACACCATAGTCAATTAAATCAAACATATTCCAACATATAACAATCAACACAACTCTACTTTCAAAAATCAACAATCAAACTTACATACAACTTAAAATAACAAAAGAAATCAAGAGAAAGA
The DNA here is from genome assembly GCA_947685225.1 of Garcia nutans. Taxonomy (NCBI): domain Eukaryota; kingdom Viridiplantae; phylum Streptophyta; class Magnoliopsida; order Malpighiales; family Euphorbiaceae; genus Garcia; species Garcia nutans. The sequence goes on along the minus strand of CANTUV010000024.1, from coordinate 2,418,811 downwards.
ACTTACCAAAATAATGAAACTTCTTGGATTTCTACTTAATCCCTTGAAAACTCCTTCAATTTGCTCTTAAAATTCAAAACCTTTCTCTTGCTCTCTTGTCTTGAGAATGGCCGGCCACCAATTGAGAAGAAAAGAAAATGAAGAAACAAAGTCAACCTTCTCATCTCTTTAAATCTCCACCAAGCATTTCAAAAAGAAAATTACTTAAATGCCCTCATCCATTTAACTTAACTTCTTTTCACTTATATGCCCTTTTTAGTAATTTCACACATAACAAATAAATATCTTCTTCCTTTGACCATCCATTTTGACTTATGTATATGTTATTTATACTACCATATATACAACATATACACTTTCTTTTAAATTCTTTTCTCTTTCAAATTAACATATACATTCAATCCAATTAAAACAACAATAATATCCAAAACTTTTAGGGCATACATTGGGATATTACAATTTCACTAAATCTTTCTACAAGAATATATTGGGAGTTAAAGTAACATATCACAATATCGAAGCTTTTGATCCAGATTACTTCAATCACTTTTAAGTGGATGCTTAAGGTATGTATGTTGCATTTCTTCTTTTTTTTACCTTAGAAAGAATCAATGCTAGACTTATTTAGTTTTTGCTCAATCTAATTTACATCAACACTAAATTTTATAATTATATAGGGTTCCATAGAAATTTATCACTACTAATTATTTAAATTGTATTGCCTTAAGCACTTATGGATGAATTATAAATTGAAATTTATAAGTCATCTATATAAGTGAATTTAACAAAAATTTGAAAAATCCATTTTGTTTCAAAAGAGGGATGTCAAAACTTCAAAAATTTTGAACACTTAACTTCCCCCCTTTATTTCCAAAAAAAATTTTCATTTGGCCCCATTTTGCCCAAAACACGGCCGTTTTGAAATTTAGCAATAAACCTAAACAGACCTATCTCCTCCTTCCCTCTTTCGATTTCTCTCTCCTATCTCCTCCTTCCCTCTTTCGATTTCTCTCTGTAGAACTAATTTGTTTCCATTTTCACGGGTAGAAAGCTTTAGAAACTAAACCAAACTTTGTTCTCCTCCTTCCCTCTTTCCATTGCTAGACCTAACTTTGTTCTCTTCCTTCCCTCTTTCGAAATCTTCAGTCTTGACCTAAAAACGCACGACACATCTATATTTCTTCTTCCTCTTATACCTTTCTCTCTAACCCGCCTGCCACTCACTGCTGCTCTGCATTCACTCCCTCAGTTCCAGCCTTCGAGATTCGTTATATACTTTTGTCGCTCTGCATCTTTTTTTTTTAATTTTTTCTGTTATTATGTTATTGTATAATTTTCTTCTTCCTCTTCTTAGTTCTTAGAAGTTTATTTTATAAACCATTTTCATGTCAGACACAGAATGGTATACAAAATTTTGTATATGGAAACAAATTAGAAAGTCCTTAACCACTTTAAATGCACTTGAAGTACGTCCTTAACCACTTTCATGAATCTAATCAACTAAAGAACTTGTAGCTATCTTGTCTATTGTGCAAGCTATAGTTTATTTTTTACTAATTCTATTTTGTTTTATTCTCGTAGTAGGATTTTAGTTTAGCCGTGTCCCAATTAAATTAGGCTTAAAATTGGCAATTATAAATGTAAAAAAGCTAATGCAAAAGCCACTTGTCAAAATTTTTTTTTAAGAGTAGTTTTGTAAATGGTCGGGCCAATTCTCATTCAAGTTATTTTAATTAAATTCAATATCCAAATCCCTATTTAAAATATTTCCATCTAAACATGGCATCAAATATTGTTCACTCTGTCCCAAATATAGGATTAAATATCTGCCTTCACTCGAGGTCTCGATATCATTTTAAGGTGAGGACTATGATTGTGTTTTGACCAGTTTGGAGGAACTTCTGTTCTAGATTCTGTCTTATGAGTTGTTTGCTTAGCAACGTGATAAAATACAGGCTTGCAAGGAAGTGGGAGTGGAAATAGAATAGGGATAGGACAACAAGGAAAAGTTGGAATAAATCTGAGTATACTATCACTATAACGGTGTCAATTTGATAACACAAAAGATTGAACTCATCCATTAATGAACTTCCAAGTATCAAAGTTTAAAAGGGAAGGATTTGCATTTGTATTTGTACTCATGCTTCTCATACTTGCATATGCTTACATCAACATTCTTCAAAAATGCATTTTCACATATAATTCTTACCTGTTGGCTGATGCTTCTCTAACCTGCAGTTGTTTTCTGTGATTTCCAATGTTTAAACTGGATGATTTCGTACAAAATGTAACTTTTAATTTGTGACTGCAGGTGCTGATTATGGCTCCTTTGAAGAAGAAACAATAGTATCAACTACCCACCCGTACTTCTCCCCGTGTATGTAAACAACAAGCCCGATCTTCCCCAAATCCAGCCACAATGAGAGTGGTGAAGGTTATCTCCAGGACACGGTCAATGCAATCAACTTCTTCCCCCGTATCTTCGAAGAGGAAGTCGATCTCTGAAAACTTGGAAAAAAATCCGTCCAAGAAAAGAAAGCGAGTGGATAAGGGTAAGCTGAAATCAAACGAGGACGATGTTGCAGGATTAAAACTGCTGAAACGAGGGTATGTCTCCATGCACCGAATTGTTAGACGGAAGATCAGTAGCCAAAAGCCTACAGTTTCATTTAATGCAAAGGGAGCACCATTTGGTAGGGCTACTTCAGAGATGCAATCATATATCGGAGTTTTAGCAAGGTCTAAAGCCCCGATATGGCATGATTCCTGGAAGGAAGTTGCTGAAGACGTCAAAATAAAGATTTGGGATTGTGTCCAGGTTATGCAAAATCCTTCCCACACAATTAATTTATATACATTAGTTTCTCAATTGCTTTATATACGTTGGGTTTTCAGTAACTTATTCATCTAATTTTATTTTTATGGTTTATGTATGTAGATGGCTTTCGTTGTACCACCGACTTCCAAGAAAATGGTACTGCAGTCTGCTGGTAAAAAATGGAGGGAATTCAAAAGTCGGTTGATGAGACTCTATGTTCTTTCACACCGTGATGAACCAGAGAAGCTGCGGTTTCCTCCAGCTGACTTCACATTCATTGACCAGTCGCACTGGGACATTTTCGTTGCTGATCGTCTGGGAGTCGAGTTTAGCGTAAGGAAATCTTCAATTTTCTTGTTTCTTAATTTAGTTCCAAATGGTAATCTGAATTCCTTTTTCATACTTATGATGTTTTGTTCATTTTGTCATAGAAAATTCATGAAGAACAACACAAGAGAAGTATGCAGAATGAGTATCCTCATCGTTTGTCTCGAAAAGGATACGCGAACTTGGAAAGTGAATGGGTTAGTGTTGACTTGTGTATTTAATTTTTTTTCTATGACTTGTGTATCGTCAATATGGATTTATAATGCTTCTTAAAACATGTTTATATTACTAATAAGGTCATCCTCTATATATACATGCAGACTGAATCTCATCCTGAAGGGATTTCAGAGATCGATCGATCGAAGGCTTGGATCCTTGCAAGGCAGGACATACAAGGAAAGTTTAAAGATGAGAGAGTGAAGCACAAAGCTGAGGAAATCATAAGTTCTGATTTTTGATTCAAGTTTCAACTCATATTAGCAACTTTTCTTGTTTCCTAATTTATTAACTACATCCATTTTGGGTCTATTTTTTAGGAGTCATTAAAGGAGCAAGTTAGTTCAGGTGAAGTAGTTGAACAAGGCGCTGATGATGTGTTATCAAAGGCGCTTGGTAAACCGGAGCATTCTAGAAGAGTACGTGGCCAGGGAAGGCACGTGAAGCAATCTGTCTATTTTGGTCTCCCAAGACAGAGAAAAGCAAAGAATATTGATGAAAAGATACGAGAGGGGGTTCAAATGGTCATGGAGGAGGAGACCAAGAAAATTATAGCTCAGAGAGATGCATTTTGGGCTGCTAAAATTGCCAAGATTAGAGTAGAATTTTTGTCAAAGCTTGTGTCTAGTCCAAACATGCCTTCCCAACAAGCAAGTTGCTCCAATTCCATTCCTATTGTGAAGGATCAAGAGGCGCAAGTGCCGGTTGTGAGGAAGAATTTGAGTCCTCAATTTGATGCAAATTCTGTTGAACCAAAAAGGAGTCTCAATTCGGATGAAGCAAAAAGGAGTCTCAATTCTGTTGATGATGAGAAGGTCCTTTCTTTGGAGAAAGTGGAGGTGCTTGATAAGGATGATGTTCATGAGGTTGCTGCTGAGGTTGTTGCAGATGTTGATGAGGTTGCTGCTGCTGAGGAGGCAGAACGTATCGAGGTTGTTGCTACAGTTGCTGCTGCTGAGGAGGCAGAAGGTATTGAGGTTTCTGCTGATGTCAAAGGTCCCAATAATGAGGAGGTTGTTGAAATAAAAAAATGATGACATCGTTAAAAAAAATGGTGATGATGGGTTTGATAATCAAGTGAAATTGGCGAAGCTGGCCATATGATCACCGAGCAATATTATTGCTTATGCAAAGGTTGTTGAAGTCCCGATTGTTGAAGGACATGAGCCATCTCTCCATGGAGTTAAGATTGCACAAGAGAATGCAAGAGTGTCGATCACTCGTACAATTCAAGGTTTGAGGATACTACTTAATATTTATTCAAACTTCTAATGATTATATTCAAACATATAAATAAATGTAATTTTTCCATGTTTTTTATATTTACAGACGTCAATATCCCATTCCCAGTCGGTGATGAAATTGTTACTGTGGACCAAGCCGTGGGTACTTTTATAGCATGGCCGAGAAATTTGATTCTGCTGGATAGGGTGTCTTATCCAAAGGTTAAGTTTTGAGAAATGAAAGTTTGCATAATTGCTTTTTTTTTGTTATTTACTGTGTTCACATGCAAATTTTTTATTTTCAGAGTTTTAAAAAAGCTTGTGTGAAGAAAAGAGCCTCCAAGAAATTAAAGAAGCCTGTTGTTATAGAAGCTGATATGTTTGAGGAGGAGCTGCATGTTCAGATGGGTGCTGATTATCCGGTGCCTTTGAAATGTTTGTGGCTGTGGGCGAAGGATGCCTTAAGCGATGATCGAATAGTTAGTTTTGCCCTAAGTGAAGAAGCATTTGGTGTGAGCAAAAAGCAAGTTGTGTTCTTACAAGATCTACATGCTGTGTGCGCCGGAGGTGAAATGTTCGGATCCATACTTACCATATTTATTCAGTAAGTTTCCAAGTACAATAGCTTTTTATTTTCTTTGTTAATTGTGCTGGAATTAAACTGATAATATGTACCAACTATTACTTCATTTTGTATGCAGCTACATGTATGAATATGTCAAAAGGCATAAAATGGTCGATATGATTGGCTTTGTGGATCCCAGCATGATTGGTGCCATTGGATGTGGTAATTCAGGTGGGAGGTCACGTACACTTGTGAGTCGATTTAAGGGGGCTAAAGAAGGGCAATACTTTCTCTTGCCTTTCAACGATGTGTGAGTATTTCTTTACCTTTCTTTTTTATCCGCTATCGTAGCTAATGAGAGTTAGTAGCTAAATAACGCTGCTTCTGTATGTGATTGTGATTGATGTTATGAATTGAGCATTTGTGATTGCTATTTTGGGGATTGAAATCACTGTTTCATTGTCGGTTCTGTATTTATTCAGATTTTTTAATTCTCATTTACTGCATTTGACAATCTGAATTTGACAATATGCATTGAAGCAGTAATCGTAGTTAAACCTTATGTGCTTCTTGTTCCTGTTTAAGCAGCATCAATTTAGTATAAAAGATATATTATGTCCGTATGTATATATAAATGTTAGTAGTATCACTTTTCATTATCAGTTTTGACCATCTTGTTCCTGTTTTCCCTCATTTATGAAAATGACATGATATTGTTGTTTATTTAAGTTTGGCTTGTTGCTGCTGTGATTGATTCATGAATTGTTTATTTAAGTTTGGCATTACTTTTTGTTCAATGAATTTTTTGGCATTATGTTCTTCCAAATATGAAGAAATACTTGTATTTTATTTTGTTATTTCGTAGGAATCACTGGGTATTGACTGTTGTAAATCCGACGGGAGAGGTAATCTACCACATGGACCCTCTTAAATGTCGCATTGCTAGCCAGGAATGGATAGAGGTTGTTGACAAGTAAGTTGCGCTTCTAAAGTCTGCCTATTTAGTCTTAAGTTATAAAATTTGGGGAAAATGCAATTTTGTTGACTTATATTGTGTTTCTTATAGTGCCATAAAGTTATACAAAGAGAGTGTCAATAAGACTGTGAGGAGGAAAATTTTATAGGAGAATATGGAAGTATTGTTTTTCTCATCATTTCTGATTTATACAATATGTAAATTGCTTGTTCTATGAAAGAAATATTGCTAAATTTGGACTGCATTTTTCATTTGAGTACAAACTTGGAGTCCACAAAGCATTTTCAGTTGGTTTGCATTTTTTCATTTCTAATTGCAGCACTGCTGGCATTACTTGTATACTTGCTCGTATATATTTGGATTGCCTTTTGTGTTCTCTTGTGGCTTTGGTTTTCATATTGAATATTTCTGTTGAAGATGTTTCAGTCAGTGGCCTTGTGTTTTCTTGTTCAGTTAGTCAAAAAACAAAATCTACTATTATATTATATATTAGTATAATAGTATATAGTATAATATATAATTCTTGATGATGAGATTGATTGGGAATTTGATATTGGATTGGTAATTTTATACTATTGCTCTGGTTTCTGTTTCAACTTTTATTTTGTTTCTGGATTAAAACCAATGTCTCTATTTGCTCATCTCCGTTTTGACATTCGTCAAATCTGTTTCTTCTATATTGTTATTTTGATCTATGTTGATGAATACTGTTGTGTTGATTGAGGATGACAGTGGTTGTCTTGAAGTCTTTTTGTTTGATTGATGATTAGTATGCCTATTATGAGTTCTTCCCAAACTGATTTTTGTTTCAAATTGTTTAAAAAAATGCCATTTTGTTTCTTCAGATTACCTTTGTTCATGCGGATTAATATTTGTAAAGAATACAGCTCTTCAAACTCAGTTTCCTCTGCTTTTAAATCTAGTCTATTGTCTTGAATCTTTTAGAATAAAAATCATCATCTTCTTCTTATGGGTTTCAGCTTTAAGTATCACTGTAAATTTTAAAATCAATGTTGAAGTCTACTTTGTTAATCAAGCAGCATACAAATTTCTTCTTATGATATGATGGTGTGGATATGTTAAATTTAGTACATTTATTTTGATCTTTGCAAAGGTTGGTGGCTGCTGGCATGTCTAGTTTGGGGGTTCTCTTTCAATTTAAGAAATGCCTCTAAAAGTCTAAACTATAGCAGAACCTGAAACTGATGGGATTCTTGCACTGGAGAGTTTGTTCTTATGTGATTTTTATTTTCTTTTTTCTTTTATTCTAAGCTTTGCAATATACTTTATGTGAGCAAGTTTGTCTTTTAATGTTTTCTTCTTTCATTTCTTATCATTTAAAGCAAATATGCATATTATAGGTATGAGTTTGCTCGTTGAGCCTGAAATTTTATATGGATGTGTCTTGTGTTCATTTTTCAGAATGTTTGTTCAGATTTCAGGTTAGGTTGTGTGATTAGGTTGATGTGTTGGTTTGCATATGAGTTTACATATGGATGTAACATGTGGTACTTCATTTTTGTTTTCATTTGCTATTTCAGGGGGTTCCTGTACAGAAAGGGGCCACGGACTGCGGCCTCTGTGTCATGAGGTACATGAAGGAAATCTGTTATGACACGGAGCTTCAGTTTGCAGCTAAGGTAAGAATTTTAATTATTTTCATTTTTTATATAATAGTTTTGTATTTACCACATGTGGCTAACCAAAATTTGATTCATTTTTCAGTGGCTATGCAGAGGCAACTTGGAGTATAGTGATGCCGACATCAACGAGATTAGGATTGACTTCGCCAAATATTTCATGAAGCATCATTCAAGTTGAAGTTAATAGTATAATTCAGTGATATATGTATAGTGTTGATTTTTTTTTAGTTTGTTAATATGTTGAATGGTTGAATTTATGGAGGTTTTTTGATTCCCAAATTTGCAATCCTCCATTGTAAAGTGTTGTCTTATATGTATAATGAACAGTTTAACAGACAATGGTGGTGAAATGAAAATGAACATTGAAACTATTGTCTAATATTCAATGTGCCACATTAATTAACCGTTGTATTTAGCGTCCTTCTACAACGGTTTTAGATCAATTAACCATTGTCTGAAAAATTAAAAAGCGTTGTGTAAACCTTTATTAGATAACGGTATTTAATAAGAAAGCATTCTGTAATCCTTAATCAGACAACGATTTTTAATAAGAAATCATTGTATAAACCTTCATCAGACAACGGTTTTTAATAAGAACGCGTTGTGTAAACCTTAATCACACAACGGTTTTTAATAAGAAAGCATTGTATAAACCTTAATCAGACATCGCCTCAACAGACAACGGTCAAAAAGTGTTGTCTAAACCTTCATCAGACAACGGTTAAAAACCGTTGTTTGATAAACTAAAAACCGTTGTGGAAACCATCTTCAGACAACGGTTAAAAACCATTGTCTGAAATGCTATCATACATCGCCTCAATAGATAACGGTTTTTGTCTTCATCAGACAACGGTCAAAAAGCATTGTCTAAACCTTCATCAGACAACGGTTAAAAACCGTTGTCTGAAAATTTAGAAACCGTTGTCTGACAATTTAAAAATCATTGTGGAAACCATCAGACAACGGTTAAAAATCATTGTCTGAAAAATTAGAAACTGTTGTCTGAACTGTCATCAGACAATGGCCAAAAACCATTGTCTGATAAAATTAAAAATCGTTGTGCAAACCTACATCAGACAACAGTTTTAAAACCGTTGTCTGAAATGTTATCAGACATCGCTTCAATAGACAACGGTTTTTGTCTTCATCAGACAACGGCCATAAAGTGTTGTTTGATTCAGTTTTCCTTGTAGTGTTTATTTTATATCAATTAATAGGATATTTTTATTATTGGATTGTGAATTTTTCCTTCTTCATTTTTTTTTGTTGCGTGTTGAATTTTGGAGTTTAATTTATATAAATCTATTTTTGAGTTATTTTTTTTGGTAGAGAAAGAACAATTTGAGAGAAAATAAAATTAGAGATTTTAATAAGAGTTAATGTTTATTTTTTTATAAATTTTAATTTTTTAAATATCTAAAAATTCTTCTCTCTTTCTATTGTTAAGCAAAAGAGGAGAAAGAATGTTGAGAATCTCCCTTCTTTGCCCTCTTGTGAGTTGATTAATTTTTTTTTTTGATAATTTTGAATTTTATTTAGTAAGTTTGGTGATTGCAAAGAGATTAGAGTTTAATCTTAGCTTTAAGATGTGTGTATCCATTTCATGTCTCTATACCTAATATTTATATCATTAGTTAAAAAATTTTCAATCACAAGTAATATTTTTGATATAAAAATATAAAATATAATATAATATTTCAAAATAAAAATAGTTAAAAATAAATAAATTCCGTAGCTACGCGTAGGTTTTAGGCTAGTTATATATTATGAACAATATATAGTTAGTAGCTTAATAATTTACCTAGAAAAAGTATAGAAAAATGAAAATTGATTAGCTATTAATTTGTTTAGTTCAAGAATTTCCAGAAAAAACAAACAAATATCAGAGAATTGTTAGAAAATTTTATTGAACTCCAAAAGCTTCTAAAAGCTTATAATATATCTATCTATCTATATACATATATTATAGGCTAAGGTTTAAGAAATCCTAATAATAGTATTAAGGGAACTGCTAAAAATACAAAAAAAAAAAACTTAACGAGTCAAATAAAATGCTAAAAATGTTGGTGTTAGAAAATCAGAAACATATAAAAGAGAAGAAGTGGAATTATCTTATTTTAATAATGAAGAATACAAAGCCTTTTATAGGCATTACAAAGAAACTAAACAGAAATAAATGGCCTAAAAAATCTGCAACAAATCTGCAGAGGATATGATTTTATTGACCACTACTCACTATAACATAATATCAGGAAATAAACCAGGAACTAAACCACCAGTAATGATTTTGTAATCAAATCTTAACATGCCCTCTTGATTCAAAATCACTGACACCCAATTGTTGCCCAAAATAATCATGTTTCAGCTGAGACAAAGACTTAGTGAATAAGTCTGCAACTTGATCATTAGTACCACAAAAGTCCAGCTCTATTTCTCCATTTGAAACCAACTGTCTAATGAAATGGTGCCGAGTTTCAATATGCTTTGTTCTGCTGTGGAAAGCTGGGTTCTTTGTCATTGCTATTGTGCCTTTGTTGTCACAATAAATTTTAGTTGCTGCCACTTGCTCTTGACCCAAGTCAAACAAGACCCACCTAAGCCATACAACTTGACATGCTGCAGAAGTTGCAGCAATATATTCCGCTTCTGAAGATGACAAAGCAATGGTATCCTGCTTCTTTGAGCACCATGAGGTGGCACCTGAACCAAGACTGAAAGAATAACCTGATGTACTCTTTCTATCATCCAAAGAGCCTGCCCAATCACTATCAGTGTAGCCAAATAATTTGAAATTTGATAATGTGGTATACCAAATTCCAAAATTAACAGTTCCTGCAACATAACGCAATACCCTTTTTGCTGCTCCAAGATGATGCTTTGTTGGACTATGCATGAACCTGGATAAGACACTAACAGAAAAGGTGATATCAGGTCATGTATGAGACAAATAATTTAGTCCACCAATCATCCTCCGAAAATAAGTTGCATCAGCCTTCTTTGTCCCATCTTCAACTTGTAATTTTTCATTCAAATTCATCGGAGTTGCGGCGACATTGCATTTTGCCATGCTGAATTTCTTAGGTAAATCACTTGCGTATTTTTGTTGTCCAATAAACATTTCATCTGCACATTGTTTCACCTCAAGCCCAAGAAAATATTGCAATAACCCCAAGTCTGTCATCTCAAAATTTCTCATCATAGACAGCTTAAAATTAGTAATAAGACAATCATTGGACCCAAAATAAATCATGTCATCAACGTAAACACACATAACCAAAAATCCAACTTTGTTTTCTCTTTTCAAGTATAGAGTGGGCTCATTTTCACTTTTAACAAAACCATTCTCACAAAAATAGCTGTCAATTTTACTATACCATGCTCGCGGTGCTTGCTTGAGCCCGTAGAGAGCTTTTCTCAATCTAAAGACTTTGTCCTCATGACCATTTTGAACAAAGCCCTCAGGTTGAGAAACATAAACTTCTTCCTCTAAATCTCCATTCAAGAAAGCAGACTTCACATCAAATTGAAAGACAGGAAGAGTTAATTGAGCAGCTAAAGCAAGCAATAACCTTACAGTTTCAAGGCGAGCGACTGGTGAGAATGTTTCTTCGTAGTCGATACCTCGTTGTTGAGCATATCCCTTTGCTATGAGCCGTGCTTTATGCTTTTGCACACTCCCATCAGCATGTTACTTGGTTCTGAAAATCCATTTGAGACCAATAACATTCTTCCCATTCGGTAAATCTACTAACTCCCAAGTCTGATTTTTCTGGATTGAAGCCATTTCTTCATTCATAGCATTTTTCCATTCTTCCATTGTTGCCGCCTCCTTATAGAGAATTGGATCTGAAACACTTAAAGCAAAAGAACATGTTTCATATATTTCTCTCAAGGATCGGGTCTTCCTCGGTGGAGTTTCAATTGAAGAAGAAGAGCTTGAGCTGATTGGACTGTAAGATTTTGAGCTGGCTGGACTTGATGAGTCGCCACCATCCGAATTTTGTGGTAAGAAATCAGCAGCATCATTTAATGGTGAAGAATTAGCAGGATCACAAAGATCAGCAGCTTCATTCTCTAACACTGGAGCTTGGTCAGACTTCATAACTTTTGTCCAGTTCCATCCTACATTTTCATTAAAAACAACATTTCTGCTAACAATAATTTTGCCACTCAAAGGGTTATATAGTCTATATGCTTTAGATTGAGGACAGTAACCAGCAAAAACACATTTTTCAGATTTTTCATCAAGTTTGCGGCGAGAAGAAACTAAAGCATATGCTATACAACCGAAAATTCTTAAGTGACTTACATGTGGTTTTCTACCTCTCCATGCTTCATATGGTGTTTCATTCATGACAGCCCTTGTTGGAGAGATATTCAAAATATACACTGCAGTTGCTACAGCTTCAGCCTAGAAAGAATTTGGAAGGCCTTTGATTTTGAGTAAGCTTCTAGCAATCTCCATAACAGTCCAATTCTTCCTCTCCACAACACCATTCTGCTCTGGTGTGTACGGTGCAGTAAGCTCCCTGTGAATGCCATTTTCTTCACAAAAAACATTAAACTCAATAGAATTAAATTCACCACCTCTGTCAGTGTGAAGACATTTGATACTGCTATCTTGCTGATTTTTTACCAGGCTTTTAAATTTCTTGAAAGTGACATGAGCTTCAGATTTACACTTCAAGAAATAAACTCAGTTCATACGGCTATAATCATTGTTGTCCCAAGATGGCAACCAAGAGGGGGGGGGGGGGTGAATTGGTTTTCTCAAGAATTAATGACAATTTAAAAAACTCAACAATCAAGAAATGCGGAATAGAGAGTTGGTTGAGTAATGGAAGAAAGAAAGAACACACAAGATTTATAGTGGTTCGGATTTACTTCAATCCTACATCCACTTCCTTAACAACTTGTTAAGGTTCCACTAATCTTTGAAGTTTTTACAAGCTCACTTCCAACTTTGGTGTTTTCACAAGTTCACACCTAACTTCACAAGTGTTTTTCTTAGGCTCACACTCACAACCCAAACAAGAGTTTTACAAGGCTTACTCTCACAACCTAACAAGAGTTTTACAAGGCTTACTCTCTCAACCCAAGTGTTTCCCATGCTTACACTCAAACTTATACAATGGTGTTTTCAATGCTAACACCTAACATACATTACAATTTAATTGTAAGTTTAAGTAAATGAAAATTTGTTGCTTGGCTATTACAATCTGATTTCTTGCTTATTCCTTCTTTTGTTTTCTCAGAGAGACATTGTATTTATAGCCATTGTGGTCTTACTAGCCGTTATAGACATTAAGAATAATGTATTGGTAGATTAGACCTTCTTTACTTAAACTGCCCGAAGCACTTCGCGGTCGCCCTTCATGCAAGGATGGTCGCGCTCATGCTTCTCGCGGTCGTCCTTTAACAGGGGACGGTCGCTACTTTTGAAAAGACTTCAACGGTCGAATTTTAGTGCTCTGCAGCTGGAATCTTGCCCATGCTGTGTTTGTCGGACCGGCTTCTTGCCCAGCTGTGTTTGTCGGGACGGTCGCGCCTAGCAATGGTGCGGTCGCCCTTTTTGAATAATCAAGTGGGTTTATAACGGTCATATTACGTGTCATTCTCTGACAGGGCAAAATTGAATGTCCGCCATAATTTGAATGTCGCGGTCGCCCTATGTAGATTATCGCGGTCGAATTGAGAAACTCGCGTCGAACTTCTGGACGCTCCTGAGGACGCGAAACCTACTGTCTCTTCAAACAATTTCTTCTTGAATGGTAGAGCGGTCGCGATTCTGAATGGGGCGGTCGCTAAAGTGATAAGCGAGGTCGAGTCATTCACCGTTCTTGTCACCGCGAACCTTACTGTGATTGTAATGATTTAAGTTCCTTGAGTAGCGGTCGTGCAAATATTCGGACGGTCGCTATTCTGTAGGAGCGGTCGCGACATAGGTCGAACTTCTGACCGCGGAACCTACTGTGATAAGATTTCTTCTTTTAATTACATGGAGCGGTCGTATTCAGGTGAGGTGCGACCGCTATAAGTGTTCTGTTCACCTTATTTGAAGTAACCTAATCCTGCAACAAGATTTCTCAAACACAAGTTAAATAGATCATCCATTTGAGTTGTCAAGGATCAAAATTAAGGTCATTTGTCTAACAATCTCCCCCATTTTGACTTTGACAATTTCAAATGGAATGATAAGAAAAATAATAAGTCTAAAATGCTCCCTCTTAACATATGCAACAATCATGGTTAAGAGCATTGTGATTATTAGATTATCTTGGTGCACATGTTATTGTTTGATGCAAACATTTTTTCTTATTTGCAAATGTTCAATAAATTTCAACAAGAAATTAACTCCCCCATAAACATTTTTCCCTAATTTGCAAATGTTCAAACAGATTGTTCTTATTTCTCCCCCATAATTTTATTGACATTCCATTTATACTTTTCTCTCCCCCATTGGCATAGGCAAAATGAAATAAATGTTAAGCAAAATACAAATGGAAATATAAACATTATATAGATTGAAGTGGAGGAAAATACAAAACAGAAAGCAAATTAGCAAACATATGAAAATGCAAGCAAAAACAGACTAAAGCTAAGCTATTCTGAGTCATCATCTAACTCTAACTCTTCTTCAACTAAAGGAGCTTTCCCCTTATCTTGAGGTGCAACAGAGGCAGAGCTAGTGCTAATGGACTCTTCTTCTTCAGCAACGCTTTGGGTGTGATCACTTATATCCCAATCTTCAAGATTGCATTGAGGCAAGTCCAATTTGCCTTGCATATCATAAAGATCATGATGCATGTGGGATATAAGGTCTATCCTCTTGTTTAAGTGCTGGAATCTCTTGGAAACACTTTTCTTGAACTTAGTGAGTTTCCTTGAGAGAGTCTTGATAGCTTGGAGAATGAGTTGTGTGGAGGATAAAGCAGTTTCTTTAGCAGCTTTTGATGAAGTTGCTTTTGGATGTAATTCTACTGCAACTTCTACAGAATCTCCCTCTTCCTCAATTGTATACCTTGGCCTTTTCTTTTGTTTATCCATAACTCCTTTCTTGCCATAGCAGTATACATATGACCCTTCTATCTTCCTTACACAACCAGCATGCTCTAAGTAATCCATTGTGATAGCATTGGAGGCTAGAGTGAAAGGGTTCCTCAAAGTAGCTAAGTTCAAATCATTCAGAAGGTTTAGGTGCCTAGCTATTTGAGTAACTTGAGAGGATAGGAAGAAGGTACCAGTTCTTGTAATAGCATGATGATAAAAGGTATCAATCAAGAACTTGGTGGTGTTTATTTTGATGTTGTGGGTGAAAGCATACAGAAATATAAGGTCTCTTTTGGTGACTTTCTCATTCCCATCAGCTCTTTGGTGAATGGTATAGGTGATAATCCTATGGAGCATCCAGTGGGTGAGAGATTTGATATGTCTGGCTTTAGATTCCTTTTCAAAAGAGGTTTCAATGGAAATTTCTCTCCAGAAATCAGAAAGTGTTGGGTTTGAGAAGATTTGGTCATTGTAGGAGGTTATACCTTCAGAGGGGAAGTCCCAAATGCTGCCAAAATCTTCTAGAGATAGGGCTTGGTATTGATCAAAGAGCTTAAATCTAACCCCATACCACCCTAGTGCAGAATTTGCACTCTTCTCTATTTGAAGAGACATTAAAAACTCCTTACTCAGACTAGAGTAGCCTACCTCTTCTGGAAAGACAAATTTTCTCCATCCAAGGACATCCAGCAATCTCTCAATTTCGTCCTTGATGTTCAAGGCAGAAAGCATCCCACCAAAAGGAGATTTGGTGCCTTCAACCTTCTTTCTCTTTAGCATGGCATACCTAACATCTTCTTCAGTGGTTTGATGGTGAGGTTTGTGAATTTTCTCACCTCTTTTAGATTGAGGAGGAGATGGAGGATCAACAATGGGTTCTCTAATGGTGACTCCTGGAACTCTCTTGGCTTGACCTTTTATTTTGGAAGTGGTTTTTCTTTTGGGGGCCATTAGAACAGAAAGAACAGAAGAGAGTAGGAAAACAGAGAGTGATTGAGAAACAGATGATATTGAGAGGTTTTTAGGGTTTCAGAGGAAGGTTTGTGTGCTTTAATAGGCAAAATATCAGATAAACTGATGCAAAACACTCTTAAATAGATGGATTTAAGAAAATAGCCGTTTTTGACTGTTGAAAGTTAAGAGTTGCGACCTGTCACACAACCAACGGTTATAAATTTTCGCGCAGAGTGTACAGGGTGCGGTCGCAGATTTAACAAGGTGCGATCGCGACTTATGATCTAGCGACCATTGTCAAGATAAGTATGCTCGCGAGTGAGGAATGTAACTGTAACGGTCGAAACTATTCAAATTGGTGCGGCCGCGCACAAATTTTCTCGACCGCGCACAGAGTCATTAGTTTGAATGAAACTGACAGACAGGATAGCGACCGCTAAAGAATACTGGAGCGACCGCGACATACTTAAAAATGAAAGATTCAAGGAAAGATGGAGAATATTTCTATTGTGTTAAGAAGCATTAAATTCATGCACATAGAAACCTTATTGATAGGCAATTAATTCAGAGTGTTTCCATCAATCATTCCTAAATTAAGTTTAATAAAATTAAGTCTATCTTCATTCAAGGGTTTTGTAAAGACATCCGCAAGTTGATTTTGTGTTTCAATAAATTCTAGAATTATGTTCTGATTTTGCACATTTTCCCTTAAAAAATGATGTCTAATATCTATATGCTTGGATCTAGAATGTTGTATAGGATTTTTAGACAAATTGATAGCACTAGTGTTGTCACATTTAATGGAAATATTGTTAAAAACCTTACCATAGTCAAGCAATTGTTGTTTCATCCATAATACTTGTGTGCAACAAAAACAAGCTGCAACATACTCAGCTTCCGTTGTGGATAAAGCAACCGATGCTTGTTTCTTACTATGCCAAGAAACTAGACAATTACCAAGAAAGTGACATGCTCCTGTTGTGCTTTTCCTATCTAATATACTACCAGCGTAATCTGCATCTGAAAATCCTATAATATGAAATGATGTGTTTTTAGGATACCAAAGTCCTAAATGTATTGTACCACTCAAATATTTCAAGATTCTCTTAGTGGCATTCAAGTGTGATTCTTTAGGACTAGTTTGAAATCTAGCACAAAGACATACACTAAACATTATATCAGGCCTAGAAGCAGTTAAGTAAAGTAGTGATCCGATGATACCTCGATATTTCTTCTCATCTACTGCTTTACCATTTTCATCTTTACCTAATTTCAATGATGTGCTCATGGGAGTTTTGCTAGTTTTGCAGCCATCCATTCCAAATTTCTTGATGAGTTCTTTTGTATATTTGGATTGGTTGATGAAGATCCCATCTTTACATTGCTTGACTTGCAGTCCAAGGAAAAACTTGAGTTCACCCATCATGCTCATTTCAAATTCCCTAGTCATACAAGAAGCAAATTCTTTGCACAAGGTTTCATTAGTAGCTCCAAATATTATGTCATCGACATAAATTTGTACAATCAAGATGTTATGCTTATCCTTTTTAACAAAAAGAGTTGTGTCTACTTTTCCTTTTGCAAAACCATTTTCAAGTAAATATGCACTAAGTTTGTCATACCAAGCTCTAGGTGCTTGCTTTAATCCATATAAAGCTTTGGTAAGTTTGAAAACATGATCAGGAAATTTGTAGTTTTCAAAACCAGGAGGTTGTTCAACATAAACTTCTTCATTTATGAGTCCGTTTAGAAATGCACTTTTAACATCCATTTGATAAAGCTTAAAATTCATATGACATGCAAAGGCAAGTAATATTCTAATAGCTTCTAATCTGGCTACTGGGGCAAAGGTTTCATCATAGTCAATACCTTCTTCTTGATTATAACCTTTGGCTACCAATCTTGCTTTATTTCTAATGATGTGACCATTTTCATCAAGCTTATTCCTATAAATCCATTTGCATCCTATTATAGAATGATCTATAGGTCTAGGAGTAAGTTGCCAAACATTATTTCTTTCAAATTGATTAAGTTCATCTTGCATTGCAGTTATCCAATTTTCATCATTTAAAGCTTCCTCAACAGTTTTTGGTTCAATTTGAGAAACAAAAGCAAAATTAACATCAACATGATTAATTTTAGATCTAGTAGTTACTCCCTTTGATGTTTCTCCAATGATGAGTTCCTTTGGATGATCTTTCTTGTATTGCCAATCCTTAGGTAGATCTTGAGTCTTTTCTTCAAATTGATTGATCTTTGGAGCATCAATAGATTCAAGAGGTTCAAGAGTACCTGCAGGGTCATTGAAAGTAATACCTTTCTTTTGATCAAGTTTAGATGACTCATCAAATACAACATGCATTGATTCTTCTATAACTAGAGTTTTCATGTTAAATACCCTATATGCTTTGCTAAATGATGAATATCCTAAGAATATGCCTTCATCTGATTTGGATGAGAATTTTCCAAGATTATCCTTGGTATTCAATATGAAGCATTTGCATCCAAATACTCTAAAATATCCAATTCTGGGTATTCTTCCATTCCATAGCTCATAAGAAGTTTTATTAGTTAAATGCCTTTTATAAACACGATTTGCAATGTAACAAGCTGTATTAACGGCTTCCGCCCAAAAATAAGATGGTAAATCATATTCATTGAGCATTGTCCTAGCCATTTCGATTAAAGTTCTATTTTTCCTTTCAACTACACCATTTTGCTGTGGAGTTCTAGGAGCAGAAAAATTATGTGAAATGCCAAGTTCATTGCAAAAGTCTTCAAAATTTTCATTTTCAAATTCTTTGCCATGATCACTTCTAATAGATGTGATCACATATCCTTTTTCATTTTGAACTCTTTTTGCAAACGTTTTGAAGAAATTAAAGGCTTCATTCTTTTGAGCTAAGAAATTAACCCATGTGAATCTAGAGTAGTCATCAACAAGAACAAATGCATATGATTTGCCTCCTAAGCTTGTAACTCTATTTGGTCCAAACAAATCTAAATGAATGAGCTCTAAAGGTCTAGAGGTGCTTATAACACTCTTTGTTTTAAATGAGCTTTTGTGTTGCTTACCATGTTGACAAGGTTCACAAATTCTGTCTTTATCATATTTTATCTTAGGTAAGCCATCAACTAAATTCTCATTGCAAATATGTTTCAATTGATCCATACCAGCATGTCCTAGTCTTCTATGCCATAACCATGCATCATTATTAGTGGACATTAAACATGTATGATTTGAATATATGCTAACATTGTAAGTGTTGTTTGTTCTAGTACCCTTAAATATGATAACATCATTTGAATTTGTGATTTTGCATTCCTTGGAATCAAACTTAACGAAGTATGCTTTATCACAAAGTTGACTAACACTTAGCAAGTTATGTTTCAAACCATCAACAAGCCATACATCTTCAATTAAATCCTTACCAATAGAACCAATGGAGCCAACACCAAGAATTTTACCTTTAGCATTGTTTCCAAAAGTTACATTACCTCCATGTTTATAGGTAATATTTGTAAAGAGCTTTGCATTTCCAGTCATATGCCTTGAGCATCCACTATCCACAAGCCATGTGCTTTCATTGATAGTAGATTTTAGGCATACCTCATTGGAGTCATCTTCAATAGCCATGAGACAAAGATTTGCAATTCCTTCCTCTTCTTCTTCTTCACTTGAGGAAGAGTCATCCCATGTGGCTTTGAGAGACTTTTTCTTTTCTTTATCCCATTTCCTTTTGTTCTTTAATTTGTAGCAATCCGACTTGATGTGACCGGTTTTTCCACATTCATAGCATTTTACCTCATTTTTCTTTTCTTTATCTTTGAAGGAGAATTTAGGAGGTGTACCTTTGTTTGCTTGTAATCTTTTCTTCCTTTTCCATTCATTGATTCTTTTAGAGAACATTGCCATTTCATCTTCATCATCAGTACCTTCATTGCTTGAGCTCTCAGCTTCTTTGATTGCTTTGAGTGCAATTGGTTTTCTCTTTTCTTTCTCACCTTGATCTTCTTCTTTCTCACTGTGTAGCTCAAATGTGAGTAATTTTCCAACTAGCTCATCGGTTCTTAATGTGCTGAGATCATGAGCTTCTTCTATGGATGATACTTTGGATTCAAAGTTCTTTCTAGCTCTTAGGGCTCTCAAGATTTTGCTGTTTACATCACCTTGATCATATACCTTGCCATACTTCTTTAGTTCATTGACAATTGCAAGTAAGCGATTGGTCATGTCGGTGACATTTTCATTTGGTTTCATCTTGAATAGCTCATATTCATGAACATGCATTTGTTTTTTGGTAAATCTCACTTGAGTCGTACCTTCATGGTAGTTTTCAAGTGTTTTCCAAATGCAATGTGCACAAGTTAAATGTTGAACTCTTCCGCCTTCTTCCCTTGAAATGGAATTCATCAAGATGGAAGCAGCTCTATTGTTCTTGAATCGATCTCTGACATTGCTAGTTGACCATTAAGCTTTGGGAAGTGGAACTTGAATACCGTCAACTTCGTGGGTAGGAGATTTCCATTCATTTTCCACGAAATCCCATAGTTCAATCCCTTCACTATCTAGAAACAAATACATTTTGTGTTTCCAGTATGAATAATCAGTTCCATCAAAGTAGGGTCTAAGAATAGAATTAAGATTTCCATGAGAGCTTGATGAAGAAGAAGTTGCCATAGTGGATCAGATTTCACAATTAAGTTTAAGAAATCTAAGGGCTCTGATACCAATTGTTGTCCCAAGATGGCAACCAAGAGGGGGGGGGGTGAATTGGTTTTCTCAAGAATTAATGACAATTTAAAAAACTCAACAATCAAGAAATGCGGAATAAAGAGTTGGTTGAGTAATGGAAGAAAGAAAGAACACACAAGATTTATAGTGGTTCGGATTTACTTCAATCCTACATCCACTTCCTTAACAACTTGTTAAGGTTCCACTAATCTTTGAAGTTTTTACAAGCTCACTTCCAACTTTGGTGTTTTCACAAGTTCACACCTAACTTCACAAGTGTTTTTCTTAGGCTCACACTCACAACCCAAACAAGAGTTTTACAAGGCTTACTCTCACAACCTAACAAGAGTTTTACAAGGCTTACTCTCTCAACCCAAGTGTTTCCCATGCTTACACTCAAACTTATACAATGGTGTTTTCAATGCTAACACCTAACATACATTACAATTTAATTGTAAGTTTAAGTAAATGAAAATTTGTTGCTTGGCTATTACAATCTGATTTCTTGCTTATTCCTTCTTTTGTTTTCTCAGAGAGACATTGTATTTATAGCCATTGTGGTCTTACTAGTCGTTATAGACATTAAGAATAATGTATTGGTAGATTAGACCTTCTTTACTTAAACTGCCCGAAGCACTTCGCGGTCGCCCTTCATGCAAGGATGGTCGCGCTCATGCTTCTCGCGGTCGTCCTTTAACAGGGGACGGTCGCTACTTTTGAAAAGACTTCAACGGTCGAATTTTAGTGCTCTGCAGCTGGAATCTTGCCCATGCTGTGTTTGTCGGACCGGCTTCTTGCCCAGCTGTGTTTGTCGGGATGGTCGCGCCTAGCAATGGTGCGGTCGCCCTTTTTGAATAATCAAGTGGGTTTATAACGGTCATATTACGTGTCATTCTCTGACAGGGCAAAATTGAATGTCCGCCATAATTTGAATGTCGCGGTCGCCCTATGTAGATTATCGCGGTCGAATTGAGAAACTCGCGTCGAACTTCTGGACGCTCCTGAGGACGCGAAACCTACTGTCTCTTCAAACAATTTCTTCTTGAATGGTAGAGCAGTCGCGATTCTGAATGGGGCGGTCGCTAAAGTGATAAACGAGGTCGAGTCATTCACCGTTCTTGTCACCGCGAACCTTACTGTGATTGTAATGATTTAAGTTCCTTGAGTAGCGGTCGTGCAAATATTCGGACGGTCGCTATTCTGTAGGAGCGGTCGCGACATAGGTCGAACTTCTGACCGCGAAACCTACTGTGATAAGATTTCTTCTTTTAATTACATGGAGCGGTCGTATTCAGGTGAGGTGCGACCGCTATAAGTGTTCTGTTCACCTTATTTGAAGTAACCTAATCCTGCAACAAGATTTCTCAAACACAAGTTAAATAGATCATCCATTTGAGTTGTCAAGGATCAAAATTAAGGTCATTTGTCTAACAATCATCAATCAACAGAAAAAAATATCGATTACCACCAAAAGATTCAGTTTGCATGGGTCCACATAAATCCACATGTATCAATTCAAGACAACCATCAACTCTCAATGACTTTCCCACAGGAAATGACTTCTTATTTTGTTTACCCAGAACACATCCCTCACAAAAAACAATAGATTCAATATTGGGTAACCCATTAACCATATTTTGTTGACTCAACAACTTCAATCCTCTTTCATGCAAATGCCCATAACGTAAATGCCACAAGGTAGATTCATCAATTTTACCGACAACAAGAGCACCATTTTCATTGGAAGCATCCAATGGAAACATTTTGTTTGGAGCCATTGGAACATTAAAAACAGTAAGACCAGTTTTCTTATCCACAATGCTACATAAGTTATCATCAAACACAATTTTATATCCACTAGTCATCAATTGCCCAATACTTAACAGATTATAAGCCAAGCTAGGAGCATACTGCACATCATTTAAGAGTTTAGTTTTACCGTGACGAGTATTGATGGCAATTGTACCTTTCCCTTCCACTTGAACTACCTTGTCATCGCCTAGCCGAACGATTGATTTCTCTTTTTCATCAAGCTCTTTAAACAATTGCTTTGAACCTGACATGTGATTAGAACACCCACTATCCAAAAACCAAACAGCATTAGCATCATTAGAAGTTTTATCAACAGCATGAGCCATAAACAACATACTCTCTTCTGGTTCCTCTTCTTCTTCAGCAATATTGGCATACTTTCCGTTATTCTGTTGCTTTTCTTCATCTCTTTTCTTGACAAAACAATCAGCTTCTCTGTGGCCTGGAGTATCACAATACCAGCACTTGATAACATAACTTCCATACTGTTGTTGTCCCCCAGAACGTCCTCCTCGTCCACGGCTGCTGCTGCCGCGACCTCGACCACGATGACCACCACGATAACCACTGTGAGAGGACTCTCCTTTCACTTGAAATGCCTTCTCTTCAATTCTCATTGCTGATTTATTTATCCGTCCTTCATGAGCTTGTAACGAACCCAATAAATCATGATAAGTATAATTAGATAAGTCTTTAGACTCCTCAATTGCAGCCACCACATGATCGAATTTGGGAGTTAGACTTCTCAACAATTTTAAAACCACTGTCTCATCAGTAATCTTTTCACCATATGCTTTCATTTGAGAGACAATTTTATAAGCTCTTGACAAATATGTGTGAACAGACTCTGAATCACTCATTTGAAGTGTTTCAAATGATCTACGAAGAGATTGAAGGTTCACAGTGACTACCTTCGAGCAACCTTGAAATTCAGTTTTTAGAATCTGCCATGCTTCCTTAGAAGTTTCTGCTGCTGAAATGTTTGAAAAAATCTCTTCGGATACAGCTTGTTGAAGGAAGAACAGAGCTTTTGCATCTCTCTTTTTGTTTTCTTTTAGCTTTTGCTCATCATCTGGGTTTTTGTACCCGTTCTCAACCAGCTCCCACAATTCCTGCGAAATAAACATCGTTCGCATTTTTATGGCCCAGAATTCATAATTCACACCATAGAAGGAAGGAATTAAAGGTTGGGTGGAAGTAGCAGTTCCATTTACTGCCATTTTGAAGGTTTGCGTGAACCACTCTTTTTCCTCACTTTTTTTTTACTCTCTCCCCACTTCGCCCAAATAATGGCTCTGATACCAAAATATGTTAGTGTTATAAAATCAGAAACATATAAAAGAGAAGAAGTGGAATTATCTTATTTTAATAATGAAGAAGACAAAGCCTTTTATAGGCATTACAAAGAAACTAAACAGAAATAAATGGCCTAAAAAATCTGCAACAAATCTGCAGAGGATATGATTTTATTGACCACTACTCACAATAACATAATATCAGGAAATAAACCAGGAACTAAACCACCAGTAATGATTTTGTAATCAAATCTTAACAAAAAAATGACACAATGGTTCTATTTCAATCCACTCCGAGATGAAAGTTTTGAATTTCTTCACCAATAAGAAGAAGTTATAATCTATTCATAGGCTCAATTTTAAAATATCAAAATCAACTCATAATTTTAGTTTCAAATTGAACTCTTATATCAAGGCTAACTATGACCATAATATAAACCTTGCAACAAAATCAACTTCAAACATCTAATTATTATTATTATATTTTTTTAATTTAATGTTTTTGGAGAATACGTACCTTGAGAAGGCTTGCTGAATCCTTATCATGTTGATCTGGTTTCTCATTTTTCTTATCATGTTGATCTAGTTTTTCACTTTCTTCGGAAGCTTGCAAATAATACAAATAACAAAACTGGAGGTGACAGATGATGAAAGAAGTGAGTTCAGAATGAGTGAGTTGCTTTGAAGTTTCTTCAATCCAGTCATAAACCAACTTATCAATGGCATCAAAGATGGGTGTAACCAGTAACCATTCACTGTGGCCACCAATACTATAATTTATCATATACATTAAAATTTTCAAAACCAGCAATATTCCTATTTTTAAGAAATCTTTGGTACGCTTTGTTGCTATACTACTGCTACTAACAATAATAGGCTCAAACATGCAATAGCAGCGTCCACTCAAGTTTTTTCCATTGAAGTAGTGGATATTATTATTGTATGAAATTCGCAGCCTTTAAAGCAATAATAGTGGCGGTGGTTCCATGTTAAAGATGATAACGATGGTGAAAAATGGCCATTTTGCAACATTAATTAGTACCAAAAGAAGGATGAACCAATATTATAATCAAATATCAATGGAACGAGTGTTAACTTTAAGAAGAAGATGTGAGATTAATTTCCTTCAATAATTTTGAAGGATGATTCTTGCTAAATTAAACTTAGTTTGGTTTTGGCTTTTTTATATATATAGGCGACTAGGGTTAAAGCCCAAGCAGATTTAGGTATATATTAAGTTAAAGCATGTGGATCTGATTCTTATGTACTCACTACAACAACTTGATGAATTATCTCATCACCATTAGATTGATTAATTGCCCAATTTATGTTATTTTTATTTTCCCTCTAATTATTATTATTATTAACACCCCATCGATTTTTTTTCACTTTCGAAAATATCTCTTCTTTCATTTAAAATCAACTCAATAGTTTAGTGCTTCATAGAATTTTTATTATATTATTATGTTATCATTCATTATTATAATAAATTTTTAATAAATTTTTAACTTTTTAATTTATGCATGTCGAAACATAGGCTAGTGGTAAGTGCATTTTGTTTGGGGTCAATAGATCTATGATCAACAATTCCCTCTTTCTAATATAATATTTAAAAAGTGACAATTTTTTTTAAAATTTATTATATTATATTAAACATATTTTTGAGAGCAACTTTGTAGCGGATCACTTAGCAAAGAAGGCTTTCAACCTCCCTCTTGGAGTTCATCATCTGAAGCTTCCACCCTCTGCTGCTATTCCCTGGTTGAATCATGATCTAGCAAGAGTGGCGCACCCTCATCAGGCTATGCTTTAATTTTGATTTTTTTTCTCCCTTTGTACAATATATATATATTTAAATTTTTTTAGGTGTAAATAATCTAAACTAATGGAATTGATGAGACTAATGGAATTGTATCAAGAGAAGAAGAAAGATCTCCACATGGTATTTATTGACTTGGAGAAAGCCTATGATAGAGTACCAAGAGAAGTGTTATGGTGGGTTTTGCAGAGGAAAGGAGTCAACGGCAAATATATCAACATCATCAAGGACATGTATGAGAATGCATCCACTAGTGTGAAAACACCTGGTGGAGACACTGAGACTTTCCCTATTACTACCGGATTGCATCAAGGTTCGGCCATGAGTCCATATTTATTTACCCTGGTTATGGACGAGCTAACCAGAAGCATACAAGACGATGTTCCTTGGTGTATGTTGTTTGCTGATGACATTATTTTAATTGATGAGACTAGTGCTGGTGTAAACCGTAAGTTGGAAGTGTGGAGAAAAACCCTCGAGGACAAGGGTTTTAAGTTAAGTAGGAGTAAAACGGAATATATGCACTGTGAGTTCAGTCTAAGGAAGAAGCAGGAACATGAGGTTAAGTTGGATGGAGTTTTGGTTCCTAAAACCAACCACTTCAAATATTTGGGTTCGGTGTTCCAGAATGATGGCCGTATAGATGAAGATGTGGCTCACAGAATACAGGTAGGGTGGTTGAAGTGGAAGGGTGCGACTAGGGTTTTATGTGATAAGAAAATACCTCTGAAAGTGAAAGGTAAATTCTATAGGACGGTTGTTAGACCTGTGATGCTCTATGGTAGTGAGTGTTGGGCACTAACGGGACAACATTTACATAAGATGAGTGTGGCAGAAATGAGGATGCTAAGATGGATGTGTGGACATACCAGACTGGACAAAATTAAGAATGTTCATATTCGACAAAAAGTCCAAGTAGCGGACGTCGGAGATAAGGTGAGGGAAGGAAGACTTAGATGGTATGGGCATGTTTTAAGAAGACTTCCTAATGCTGCGGTTCGTAAGTGTGAGAATTTGTTGATTGAGGGGGCTAGAGGTCGTGGCAGACCTAGAACTGTGTGGAAGGAGGTGATAGCAAGAGACTTACGTGCCTTAGATCTTTATGCGGATTTGATTAATGACAGACTTGAATGGAGACGTAAAATCCGTGTCTTGGAAGGGGCCTAAGGCTGGAGTTTTTTTTTTGGTGTCTTTTGAGCTTATTTTGTTGAGAATCCATACAGCCGACCCCAATTTGTTTGGGATTAAGGCTTAGTTGTTGTTGTTGTTGTTGTAAATAATCTAAACTATTTGAATACACATGTTAATTATACATATAAGGGCGTTATACAATGGACAAATGTTTATGTAAAATTAATTTAGGAATAATTCATATTTCCGTTGCACTTTTTCTGAGGGTTTTTTTTTTATTTATTCTATTGCACTTTCCATCTATTTCTGTTACTCATCTACCATATTTTATATCTTAACCAGTTGTTATTGGATAGAAGACTTAGAATTGTTTTTTGGTATAAAGTGTCAGCATGGTAATGATCCTTGTCTATTATTACCCATTGTTAATTTTTTTTTATATACTTTCAGTATTTGCTCTTGTTTGCATTATTGGTATTATCACTTATGGCCTATTGGTTGCTCTTTGAGTGTGATAAATATTTGCCTTCTAGCAGAGAATCTTGATATCTTTTCTGAGTTAACTGCAAATTATAATAAGAGAGATGTTTCTACTTAGTTAGGATGCACCAACATCAATTTTATATTGCAAATCATAATACTGACTTAGCATTTGTCTGATGGGTAGTTATTTTACTTTATATATTATTATTGTACTTGATTGGTGTATTAATTCATCTTGTATACGCTATAACCAGTTTACTGCCTGATTGCAAGAGGAAGATACTTTTTGTAACACCTAAATACTCTATATACGTTTAATACATATACATACCTTTATGCAATACTTCCAAGCCAAAAATACTAATTTTACAACTTTAGCAAAATTTCTTCACTTACTAAATTATTGGAATGAGAACTTACTCAACACCTAACCAAAATATGAATAACAAACACACATTTAGCATTACATTTTAAGGTGTTTAAGCTACCAAGCCATAAGGCACTACAACTTTGGAATTCTAATCCATCCAATACCAAATTGAGTTTTAAGCTTAATTATGTCTTAAACAACACATTTAAACACATTAAACTATAAAACTCAATTTAAAGGCATTCCTTTCAAAAATACTAAAATGTGCCTAAACACACTTTAATATTAAAACTTAACACACTTTAATATTAAAACTTCATTCTCAACATTTCTAAATTGATTTTAAAGCTTAAATATATTACAAATATTATATTTTAACACGTACAAAACATTAAAATACAATGTATCTTTCTTCCATCAAAATTCTAAAATTTAAACCCTAAGCCACTTTGATTTTGGTTCAATATTCTAACAAATTCCAATTGTTAATTTAAGTTCATTTCTATCATTTAAATCATTAAACAACATGATTTAAATGATAAAAATAAATAAACTACAATCTTGAACAAACCCTTTTTTCATAACCCTAACCTTACTACCTTTCTCACATTCCACCAAAACTTAAACCTATCAACCATTTAACCATAAAATCATTGCCTGCTCATTAAAATGACATGTTTAACATGCATTAGAACCAAAAACAACCAGCCCATCAAAATTTCAAATAACACATAATTTAAAAATTTCATAAAACTTAGAAAATAATAAAGAAAGCTTACTAATTGTTGAAAAAATCATCAAAAATCACTTTGATCCTTTGAAATCCTTCAAAATTTGGTATTTGGAGAAAAAAATCATCCTTGGCTATGGTGAAATTTCATGGTGGAGAGAGAAAAGAAGAAGAAGATGATAAATAGTTAATTTTTTTAATTTTCTTTCTTAAAAAAAGATTTCCACCATATATAAATATTTAATTAATTTTTATTTATTTATTTATTTATTATTTTTAATTCTTTAATTTCCAACATCCATTATAAAATAAAATTATTTTTGAATTATTTAATTAATTTATTTTTAAGGTAAAATTACCATTTTACCCTTCC
The DNA here is from genome assembly GCA_947685225.1 of Garcia nutans. NCBI lineage: Eukaryota > Viridiplantae > Streptophyta > Magnoliopsida > Malpighiales > Euphorbiaceae > Garcia > Garcia nutans. The sequence goes on along the minus strand of CANTUV010000024.1, from coordinate 2,390,291 downwards.
TTTACTATTCTATTTTTGACTTTTTTCTAACTCATGTTTGACTTTATATGTAATCTATAGTTTTATTATATTTCATATATATATATATATGATATTTTCTCACTCTAATACCTCATTTAACTTCCCAACTTATTAATTTAATTTAAATTTTTATAAAATAATGGATGTTATAACTCTCTTCCCCTTAATTAATTTTGTTCTCGAAATTACCTAATATCAGCTCTGAAATAGTTGAGGATACTGGCTCCACATCGTCTTCTCACTATCCCATGTCACCTCCTTAGTGGAGTGGTTCCTCCAAAGAACCTTCACTAATGTTACCTTTTTGTTTCTCAACTCTTTCACCTCATGTGCCAAAATCGCTGCCGGTTCTTCTTCGTAAGTCAGATTCAGATTCACTTCAATAGATTTAACTGATAACATATGGGATGAATTTGACCTATACCTCCGAATCATGGAGACATGGAAGACATTATGGATCTTCTCTAACTCAGGCGGTAGGGCCAATTTGTAAGCCATTGGTCCCACTCTCTCCAGAATCTCATAAGGACCAATGAAACGAAGACTCAACTTTCCTTTTCGACCAAATCTCAAAATCCTCTTCTATGGAGACACCTTTAGGAACACCTTGTCCCCCACATTGAATTCAATGTCTTTTCTCTTCAGGTTTGAATAGAACTTTTGTCTGTCTGAAGCTGCTTTTAAATGATCCCAAATCACTTTAACCTTTTCCTCTATTTCCTTAATCAAATCAAAACCTACTAATTTTTCTTCTCCCACCTCATCCCAACATAAAGGTGTTCTACACTTCTTACCATACAAAGCCTCAAATGGTGCCATTCCAATGCTTGACTAAAAACTGTTGTTATATGCAAACTCTATCAGTGGAAAATGTTTGTCCCAGCTCCCTGTGAACTCAATAATACAACTCCTCAACATATCCTCTAATGTCTATGTCACTCTCTCAGACTGTTCATCTGTCTGCGGATGGAAAGCAGTACTGAAATACAACTGAGTACGCAAATCATCCTGCAAAGTCTTCTAAAATCTAGATGTGAACCTAGGATCTCGATCTGACACCAATGAAACTGGGACTCCATGTAGTTTCATTATCTCACTGATATAAAGCTCAACCAGCCTATCAAAAGAGTAATTTACCCTCACTGGAAGAAAATGTGCTGATTTGGTCATCCTATCAACAATCACTCAGATTGCATCATGTTTCTTCTGGGTCAAAGGAAGCCCTAACATAAAATCCATAGTCACATGCTCCCACTTCCATTCAGGTACTAATAAAGGCAGCAACAACCCTGAAGAAACTTAGTGCTCAACCTTCACTTTCTGACATGTTAGACATCTCAACACAAACTCTGCTATGTCTCTCTTCATTCCAGACCAATACTGCCTCAAATTCTGATACATCTTGGTACTTCCAGGGTGCATAACACATGAAGTTTGATGTGCTTCCTCTAAAATCTTCTTTTTAAATATATATCATCAGGAATACACAATCTATTTTTATACCATAAGCTATCATCATCTCTCACATGAAAATCTTTACTCTCCCCTTTTTTGTATTCATCTACAATCTTCTGGAATTTCACATCTGTCCTCTATGCTCCTATGATCTGATAAAGTAGCAATGGCCTCACTTGCAACTGGGCCATAAGAGCGCTATCATCACAAAGCTCAAATTCAGCATGCAGAGTTAATCATGCCAAAGACTTCTGACTCAAGATATTTGCAACAACATTAGCCTTGCCAGGGTGATAATCTATAAGGCAATCATAATCCTTAATCAACTCCAGCCATTGCCTCTATCTCAAATTCAACTCTTTCTGGACACCCAAATATTTTAAGCTCTTATGATCAGTGTAGATGAAACATTTCTCCCCATACAAATGATGTCTCCATATCTTTAATGCAAAAATAATGGCTGTGAACTCCAAATCGTTAGTCAGATAATTCAACTCATGAGGCTTCAACTGTCTGGAAGCATATGCAATCAATTTACCCTCATGCATCAAAATATATCCTAAACCATTATGTGATGCATCACTATATATCACATATGGTTTGTCTTCTACAGGTAAAGTAAGAACTGAAGCTTAAGTCAATATATCTCTCAACTGCTCAAAGCTCGCCTGAGATCGACCCTTCTATATAAATTTTACATCTTTTCAGAGTAATCTGGTGAGTGGCGAAGCTATCATTGAAAATCTCTTCACAAACCAACGATAATAACCAGCCAATCCTAGAAAACTTCTAATCTCGGTCACATTCTTCGGTGGACTCTAATTCAAAATTGCCTCAACTTTACTCGGATCAACTCTAATACCTCTGCTGAAACAACATGTCCTAGAAAAGTCATTTGATCTAACCAAAACTCACATTTAGACAACATAGCATATAGTTATTTCTCCCTCAATGTCTGTAATACAATTCACAAATGCCTATCATGCTCTTCTTTACTGCGAGAGTACACCAAAATATCATCAATGAATACTACCACAAACTGATCCAAGTATGGCTGGAACACCCGATTCATCAAATCCATGAATGCGGCTAGTGCATTAGTCAATCCAAAAGGCATCACTAAAAACTCATAGTGCCCAAACCTAGTGCAAAAAGCTATCTTGGGTACATCTACATCTCTAACCCTCAATTGCTGATACCCTAATCGCAAGTCAATCTTAGAGAGTATGACTGCCGCCTTTAACTGATCAAACAAATCATCAATACGAGGTAATGGGTATTTATTCTTGATGGTCACTTTATTTAACTGCCTACAGTTAATGCATAACCTCAAAGTGCCATCCTTCTTCTTACAAATAGAACAAATGCTCCCCATGGTGATACACTAGGGCAGATAACCATTTATCAAGCAACTCCTGCAACTGTACCTTCAACTCTTTTAATTTTGTAAGTGCCATCCGATAAGGAGTGATGGAGATAGGAGTGGTACTAGGTATCAAATCGATACCAAACTCCACCTCTCTCTCTGATGGTAGCCCTGGCAACTCATCTGGGAACACATCTGGAAATTCTATAACTATAGGTATACTGTCAAACTGAGATCCCACCACTCTGGTATCTACCACATAAGCCAAATAAGCCTCGCATCCCTTCCGAATCATCCTCCTAGCTGATATAGTTGAGACAAACATGGATGCAAGGTGTCTCCACTCATTAGATACCACTACACCTCAACCATCACTTGTTCTTAAGGTAACATGTTTATGTTGACAGTCTACTATAACCCTGTGTCCGGATAACCAATCCATACATAGAATGAGATCATAATCCCTAAAGGTCATCTCAATCAGGTTACCAAGAAACTCCTCATTGTGCACTACCACTGGACTATCCTGGTACACTCTACTAACCCACCATAGTATGTCCTAAAGGGTTGGTAACTAGCAAATCAAACCTAAGGACTCTGAATGCACATCACTTACAGGCAAGATGGATGCACTGATGTATGAATATGTCGATACAGGATCAATCAATGCATGCATAGAAGTGTCAAATAAAAGATATGTACCGGCCACAACATCCAAAGTTTCTGTCTACCTCTGTAACACATATACTCTCTGTGATGATCGTAGCTAGTCTGGTCTACTGATCCCTGTCATAGATGCCTCTCTCTAACTAGATTTAAATCTGCCACTTCTACCTCTACCTTTGTCACCTCGACCCCCTCTGGTACTAAGCCTAGACACTGCTGTCTCTGTCTATCTAACCCAGGTGGCTCTGGAAAATCTCTGATAAAATGATCTGGTGACCCACATCTAAAAAAAACTACTGATACACCAGAACTCCAACAGACTCTACCATGTGCCCTACCACACTGAGCATAAACTGGATGAGTAGATCCCTGGGTAACTGGAGTAGGAGCACTAGTTACAGAGGCTGCATGACCCTATCTCTATCTCTGCTGCTGAAAACCCCTACCATGCTATCCCTGGGCTCTACCAGACCTCTGTGAAGGACCTCCTCTATCTCTCTTTGATGATGAAGACCCCGCCTCAGTTTGTGGTCTCTTGTTTCTACCCTCTGCTTAAGCAGTTGCTACAAGTTCTTGCTCCTTTTCTACACTTCTGGAAGCTACAACCAATTTGGAAAAATCTTCATACCATGATGTTTCCAATAAGCACATGATAGATGACCTCAAACCCTCCTCAAATATCCGGCACCTATCAAACTCATCTGTCATAATTTCTCCTGCATACTTACTCAGCCGGATGAAATCTATCTCATAATCTGTCATTGTCTTTGATTCTTGCTTCAAACTCAAAAACTCATTCTTCTTGGCATCTTTATATTCCTGAGGGGTATACTTCTTCTCGAATTCCCTTAGAAAATCGTCATTTATCAGCACTAGAGGTGTAACATCCCCTGACAATTCTCATTAAAACTATCAGAGAATGTTACTCAATATACTGTCAGTACTCTAATCAATTCATCAATAAAGTTTCCTTTCAAAATATTACTATAAAAAATCTTCAAATAATAATACAATTTGTATAATACAACACTTATAAATCTAACATTTAAACCAATTTTCAATATCTTCAATAATCAAAATACTAATTATAAACCATATATCCATCATAAGTTTGTCAAATCAAATAAATATATAATACATTATTTTATTTGATAATTATTCACTAGAATTTCAAACTTTGTCCTCTAAATACATATATTCCTTTCATGTTTATAAATTTGTACAATCTCTTAAATAGACAAGATAAATTGAATTTATATATACTCCATAATATACAAGTACAATATATAAAAGATATTTACATGTACTATAGATAATTCCTGAGATCCTTAATTCCACTTATTAACTTGCTCAATGACCTGATACCTACGTGTCAGAAAACAATTCTGACATGCTAAGCAAAGCTTAGTGGTGCTTGTATAAACATATTTTGTCACTTAATATTAAAGTAATATACTTATGAAAATATAGTAATAATACTCAGTTTAAGAAATATTTCAATATATTAACTATTTTCAATAACAAACCAATATAATATTTTGATTACACAAAATAATAACTTTAACTTTATGACAAACATCATGCTATACTACATTTTCGGTATTGTAACTTTTCTCTTTTTGAATCATTTTATTTAAGACTTACTTTCTCATTTTGTTAACATTGCTCATATTACACTTATTTATTTTTTAGTAAGTCATACTTTTAAATTTCACATATAGGATAATTTCATTCAATCTATAATTTTGGCACATAGATATAGTACTATACTTTGGAGAACTTTGTATCTTATATCAATATATAACTTTCAGTCATTATAACACTTAGAAAGTTATTAATCAATTCAATATTTTGAATGTAAAATTTTTATTCAGTGCATTAGAACTTTCACTTGGAAACATTAATATATACATTATCAATCACTTTCGCATTGTAACACAGTAAGTCGATTTTAAGTAATTGACTTATATTATTATTTTGCATTTCTTCCATTATTCACAACATCATATTCACATATATTTTCAATTTACATAACTTCATTAAATATACCCATACATACTGAACTCAGATCATAGGATTGGATAATAGGCTAGTGTAGCAATTTTAATGCCAAATCTCAAGAATGTATAATGGCAATTTTGCCTATTGTCACTGAAAACACAATGTATCCATTAATGGCATAAGGTTCCCACTATCACTATCACTATCCTTCCTCTGGTTAGCCATTCAATCCAAAGCTAGATCTAAAATCAGTATGATTTGGGCAATTCATTAGTTTTAATTAACATTGAATTATGTATATCACTTCATTGAAATAATTCTTTGATCAACACTTGGTATTACACATATTTATCATATATTCAAAATTTATTACACTACTTGTTAGGGTTAATTTCAAAAATTCTTTACACTTTAAGGCCTTATAGTTATTTAGGCTGAAATCACGGATGAAAGATATGAAAAAGAGCATTTTGGGCAAATTTCTTCAAGTGACACGCCCAATGACATGGGCATGTCACTGGGCGTGTCATTTGCCCATTTTACAAAAGCTTTGACATGCCCAATGACATAGGCGTGTCACTAGGCGTGCCATTTATTTTATAATTCAGTAACTATGGCATGCCCACTGACATGGGCGTATCACTGGCCATGTCATACAAAAATTCTGCATTTCGCACACTTAACCATTTTAACTCAATATATTCAAAACCTATGATAAAAATGAATCAAATCTATTTTTTTTTTTACATAAAAGAGTCTACATCTAATACTTTACTCAAACTTCAATCAATCAAATCTTCAAACATCACTTGTGGCTAAAACAACATCAAACTACCCAATTCTTATAAAGATTGAATTAAGAATCATATTCACCACATATAAGTTCTTTTGATCCACTTTTCACTCATCAATCCATTTAATCAATATTTTCAAGAAATAATTCATTATAAATGACTCAATCAATCAATTCAAACATTAAAACTCATAGAAATTCAAATATTTGCAAATTAAAATACATAAGCACTTACCTCTTTTAAAATCTCTCTTCTTCTCTCTTTTCCCTCTTTTTCTTTGATAACTTGCTGATAATCTTATCTTTACTAGCTTATTCTTTTAAAAACTCATAGCTAGATGTGATTTTCTCTTAAATTCTAGCTAAATTTTTGAAAAGAAAGTGGAAAGAGGAGTTTTGGTGGTGTTGGTGATGATGAACGTGGATGAAGAAGGAAGAAGAAGAAAGAAGCTTCTACATAAATACACATCTGTCCATACACACACACACACACATATATATATGGCTTAATCTAGTATGGCCAATCTCATTTTAACTATGGTGCATCCTCTTTCATATCCTTTTTTTCTAACTCAATTTTTAATCTCGTAAAATCGTAAAAATACATAATTTCTTCAGTAAATTTTTAAGATCCACTATTTACATCACTTATCTATACCACTTATATCACAATTCACTATCAATTATTTATATTAAATTAAAAGTTTATTATTTAAAATTTTAAACATCACAAGAGGATCAGCCATTCCACTGGGAATTATCTTCCACCACTCATAAACATTCCCTTGCAAAAGAGACTTAACGTAATCAAACTTCTCTTCCGCACTAGCCTGCAACTGAATAAACACTCTCTGTACTCTATCCAGCCACTGCTCTGTATCGGTAGTACTGAAGAAATTTATAGCTCTATACTTTCTTAACTTATCATATTTCTAAGTCGGCAGCTGCTGCTGTGGCTGCGGCTGTTGTACTGGATCCTGTCGTAATAGTTCCACCATATGCCGCACCCATACTAGCCGAACCTCCTCAACTGCTGGTCTAACCAGCACAGATGCCTCCCCAGCAATCTCGGAACTAGCTCTTATAACACCCTCACTAGGAGCAACACTCTCTGCACTTCCCTCTCTAGACTAATGCATCTGAGATGCCATGTCTGCAAATGTCTATAAATACAGAAAGAAGTGCCACATCAAAGACAAGTTCGAATACCAATGCAAAAGCATATATGACATTTTAAATCTCATTTTCTTTCTCCAAAAATCCACCTAGGTCAAGAACCTCAAATCTAGGCTCTGATACCAAAATAAATGTAATACCTTAATACCCTATATATGTTTAATACATATACCTGGTATATGTAAAATGTGCATATACAGTATTAGTATGTCACAACTTAATCTTACTAAATTTTCTATAACTTAAAGTGTACTTTAATAAATAAATAAAAATATTTAGTAATTATATTCTAAAAATATAAAATTTAATGAAAAATCTCTGAAATTTTTTTTTTCAGAGTTTTGTCTGTCATTTGGATATCCCAAAAATTTCAACATTTCACAACCTGCAGAAAATACACTCCCAAAATAATTTCAACATCCCATACTTTCAGAACTCCATCAATTTTTCCAAAACACTTAAACATACATACATACATATACATAACTATTATTTACAAAAATACAACTCCAAGTTTTCTAAATTACATCATTTACATATTTATAATATAACATGCATATTTAAAAGTTAAGTTGTTAAAATGAACATATTACATGTTTGCACGGTCCTGGTTTGTGGTGGCAAACTCGATATGCATTTTCATAATGCAAGTTACTCAATTAACACTTTCAAACTAACACATTTCTCATACACACCTATTGGGCCTAAATGACTCTATATAATATTCAAATTTCAGAGATATTATTTTGGACTCAAATTTGACACCAGTGTCTGGCCTAAAGGCAAATATATTGATGCCCAACGTCTGGCTCTTAGGCGATAATAATGATGCCCAACATCTAGCCTGAAGGCAATAATAATGACGCTCAACGTTTGGCCTAAATGCAAATATCTGGTATACCATATCACACCAAACTCAATACTCTGGAATTTGACATTACATAAGGTTACACACATTACTTAAACCATTTCACATTCTTCTCAATCTTTGGCAAATATGCCAATTTTAATTTTTTTTTCCATTATTTCTCATTCATTTCACATATTTTCTTGCATTTTTCACAAACATTCATCACAATGTTTTTATCCAACTCAAAGTGGCTCATAGACACATATATTATACATTTCAATTTTAAGAAAATATCTATGCACTTTTTATTTGAATTCATACATCAAAGTGATATAGTCACCAAATCATTCATTCACAAAATATGTTAAATAAATGCAATTTAATGCATAACAATCAAAGTATGTACGTTCCTTTATACAAAAGCACTTCCAAGCCAAAAACACCAATTTTACAACTTCACCAAAATTCCTTCACTTACTAAGTTGTTAAGTTGTTGGAATAACAACTTACTCAACACCTAACCAAAATGTGAATAACAAACACACATTTAGTATCACATTTTTAGGTGTTTAAGCTACCAAACATCAATTAAAACCCAATCCTTCAATTTCCTCTTTCTTAAGCCATAAGGCACTACAAATTTGGAATTCTAATCCATCCAATACCAAATTGAGTTTTAAGCTTAATCATGTCTTAAACAACACATTTAAACACATATTAAACTATAAAACTCAATTTAAGGCATTTCTTTCAAAAATACTAAAATGTGTCTAAATGCACTTTAATATTGATACTTCATTCTCAACATTTCTAAATTGATTTTAAAGCTTAAATATATTACAAGCATTATATTTTAAAACATACAAAGCATTAAAATACATTATATCTTTCTTCCATCAAAATTTCAAAATTTAAACCCTAAGCCACTTTGATTTTTGTTCAAAATTCTAACCAATTCCAATTGTTAATTTAAGTTTATTTCTATCATTTAAATCATTAAACAATATGATTAAATTATAAAAGCAAATAAACTACAATCTTGAACAAACTCCTTTTCCATAACTATAACCTTTTTACCTTTCTCAAATTCCACCAAAACTTAAACCTATCAACCATTCAACCATAAAATCATTGCATACTCATTAAAATGACATTTTTAGCATGCATTAGAACCAAAAACAATCAGCCCATCAAAATCCCAAATTACACATAATCTAAAAATTTCATAAAACTTAGAAAATAATAAAGAAAGCTTACTAATTGTTGGAAAAAATCACCAAAAATCACTTTGATCTTTTGAAATCCTTCAAAATTTGGTGTTTGGAGCAAAAATCATCCTTGGCTATGGTGGAATTTCGTGGTGGAGAGAGAAAAGAAGAAGATGATAAATAGTTAATTTTTTTATATTTTTCTTTCCTAAAAAAACTTTTCCACCATATATAAATATTTAATTAATTTTTATTTATTATTTATTTTATTATTTTTAATTCTTTAATTTCCAACATCCATTCAAAAATAAAATTATTTTTGAATTATTCAATTAATTTTTTTAAGTTAAAATTACCATTTTACCCTTCTTTTACTATTTCACTGTTGACTTTTTCTAACTAATATTTGACTTTATATGTAATCGATATTTTTATTATATTTAATATATATATATATATATATATATGATATTTTCTCACTTCTAACACCTCATTTAACTCTCCAACTTATTAATTTAATTTAAATATTTGTAAAATAATGGATGTTACACTTTTGCAATGACTTATAAATAGTCTTTCTGAGACAAAAGATGGCTATTCTCTTCTACTTTTATGATTTTGGGAAGATTGTTTGAAGCAAAGTTTGTCTACTTTATTTTCCCCCTTCAATTAATTGTTAATTGCCTAGATAAGTTTATTTGTTCATGACATGGATTTGACAAGAAGTGCACTACTTAATATTTTTATTTATGTTTGCATATTATGTTGCACTAGTTGGAGTACATAAAATCTGCATAGCCATATCTTTGTTTCTTCCATGATTCTTAACTAAAATTTTCAAGTCACATCCAACTCTTGTAAAGGATCATGCAAAATCATGGAGACGTGCCTATTTTGAAGTAAGAAAACTCGTCATAACATATTTTCTTGCTGATTAATTGGTGTAATCTAATATGTTCTCTGGTTTATAAAATAAATGCACCTTATGGCAAGCTAAAGCACATAGGATCATGTGAATGATATTATCACTTTTATGCATTGGATCTACATTGATATACATTATTGTATCCTAGGAAAAGAATTTGCTATCAGGTTGAATCAGAAAAAAGACTTAATCATAAAGTACCTAATTTGTGTCAAGTTTTGAAAAATAGAAGTATTCTAAATTCAAGAAAACCTTATATACAACTCATATTTTTAACTTTTTCTATATAAAAAAAACAAATATGCTTATTATCACATGTCTTTGTTTTAGCTTTAACATTATTCCCTTTGGGATGTTGATCTAGTAAACATAGCGGCTCCAACCTTAATTATGAAAAATATGGGCACTATAGAAAAATATTTATTGGAAATGAAAATTAGCGACGGATAAAAATCCGTCCCTAAATAGGAACAAATTTAAGACAAAAAGTTATTAGCGATGGATTAGGTATAAATTAGTGACGAATTTAGCAACAAAATAAATCTTTCACTAAAATTGACGCTAGCAATTGATACCTTGAGTTTAGCTACGAACTAGAAAATATGGCGGTAATTTCATAGTGAAATCTTTGGCACCAAGAATTTAGTGACGATAATATATATTCGTCTCTTAAAATCTTTACTAAAAATTAGCGACGGCCAATAATTGATGCTAATAAATAAAATTATTAAATTTTAAGATAATTAAATTATTAGCTATGGATATATTTCATCTCTAGAGAAAAATTATATAGTTTAAAATTAAAATACCCATCACTAAATATTAAAATATTTCATTTTTTCTTAGAAAAATAGTAACAGTTGTTATCCATTGCTAATATTAAATATTTTTAAAAAAAATGGACAAGATTTTTGTGGGGGCCTTTTAATAACAAAAGTTATTTTTGTCATTAATTTCATTGCTAATTAGCTATAAAACTTAGCAACGGAACTTAATTTTAAATATTTTAAAATATGAACTAAATTTTTTATGCAGGATTTTAGCGATGGAACTAAATTTCATCGCTAATAATGAATTTTTTTAAAAGAAGACGCAACCTTTTAGTGACATAATTAAGGATCCTTCATAAGGACTTTCAATATTCTCACTCACATCCCATTCACTTAACTCACATTAAGGAAGATCAAATTTTCCTTGTAAGTTATATATGTCATGATGAATGTGGGAAAGGAGATCAACCTTTTTCGTTGAGTTTTGTGATTCTCTTTGTGATATCCTTCTTAAAATGATTAAATTATTTTTAGAGAGAAGATATGGCCTTGAGGATAAGTTTGAGAGTTTTGGATGATTCACCTTTTTCTTTGATGGACCTGGAAGGTCTAGGGGGGTGCTCAACTTCAACATGAATAGGTTCACCTTCTTCTTCCATAATATAGTACCTAGGTCTTGTCCTTTCCCTTTAGATAACTCCCTTGAGTTTCAATGGATAGTTCAATCCAAAAAGATGAATAATGTTTTAAAGGAAAATCCGTATCATTGTAGGAGAAAGCTCTATGAGTTTGGAATCCCCAAACTTCACAAATTCTTCTAAGGAAAGAGCAAAATCTTGTTCAAAAAGCTTAAAATAAAGTTTATAAAATTCTATAGGTGTATTGTGATTTTTCTCTACCCTTAAAGACATTAAAAATTCCCTTGAGAGGCTAGAGTGACCTAGCTCATTAAGAAATATAAAATGCCTCCACCCAATTCTATCAAGGTAACTATAGATTTCACCTTGGATGTTTAAAGTTAGGAGCATCCCTTCTGCAAGCATTTTGGTTGGTTCAAGGGACTTTTTCTTGAGCATATAGTACTTGGTTTTCTCATCCTCATTTTTGTATTTGGGTTTGTGAGGATGTACACTTTTTCTAGTGAAGTATTTAGGTTTGGGTTGAGGTTGAGGTTGAGGTTCACTAATGACAATCCCTTTACCTTTGGTTGTGCTTTTCTTTTTAGTGGTTTTGGTTTTGGGTGTCATATTCTCAATCAAAAACAAAAGAAAAAGAAAATAGAAATGTAGAAGATTAAAAGAAATGTAGAAAGAAATAGATTGCTGAAGATGCTTTGAACAAACTAATTTAAATTGATGAAAAACCTTCAAAATCTTCACCTTGATGATTAAATTCTTGGAAGATTGATTGAATATGTGTTTTTGAGTTTGTAAAGATGTATTTTCATGCAAAAAAGATGTATTTATAGACAAAATTTAGAAAGTAGCTGTTTTTGACCGTTTACGGGGGAGAAAATTTAAATTTTGAGAGTTCCAACATGCAAAAATGTCAGTTACTCATGTGGTGCGGTCGCTCTAGCTGTTGGGCGATTGCCAGCTAGGTCTGGTGAGCTCTAATGGTAGTGCGTGCTCACACAAGCTTGAGAAGAGTGTAACGATCAAGAATAGTTTGAAATTTTTAAATTTGGCCAATCGCATGAGTTGTTGTTCGCTCGCTGAAAAGAAACACTTTGAAGCTTGGGCTCAATAGAAATACATGTTAAAGCTTGGGAGATGATGACTTTTATGGATCGGGCTCGGGAAAGAGCAGACGATGTGCAAGCACTCTGTATACTGGGGCGATCACATAAAGTGAGCCGTTTTGTGTTTTAAAAATTTTTTAAGTGCATATGATCAAAATAGATTTTTAGTGAAATAAAGATTGAATATGCAAGAGAGTTTCCATCAATCATGTCAATATTTTGTTTTATAAAATTCAATCTTTCTTTATTTAAGGGTTTTGCAAAAATATCCGCAAGTTAATTTTGTATTTCAACAAATTCTAAAACTATACTGTGATTTTGAATATTATCTCTTAAGAAATGATGTTTGATGTCTATATGCTTCGACCTAGAATGCTGAATGGGGTTCTTGGATAAATTAATTGCACTAGTGTTATCACATTTAATAGGAATGTGATCAAATATTTTTTCATAGTCAAGCAATTGTTGTTTCATCTAAAGAACTTATGTGCAATAAAAACATACAACAACATATTCAGCTTCCGTGGTAGATAAAGCAACCGCCACTTATTTCTTGCTAAACCATGAAACTAAGCATTCACCAAGAAAATGACATGCTCCGGCGGTGCTTTTTCTATCTAGTAGGCTACCAATAAAATCTGCATCGGAAAAGCCTAATATGTCAAATGATGTGTTTCTAGGATACCATAGACCTAAATGTAATATATCACTCAAGTATTTTAAAATTCTTTTATTTGCATTTAAATGTGATTCCCTAGGACAAGATTGAAATCTAGCACATAAATATATACTATACATTATATCCGGTCTAAAGGCGATTAAGTAAAGTAGCGATCCTATAATATCTCGATATTTCTTCCCATCCACTGCCTTACCACTTTCATTTTTGTCAAGTTTCAAGGATGTGCTTATCGTAGTCTTGCTAACTTTGCAACCATCCATTCCAAACTTCTTTAGGAGTTCCTTTGTATACTTGGATTGGTTGATGAAGATCCCATCCTTGCATTGTTTGATTTGTAGTCCAAGGAAGAATTTTAGTTAATCCATCATGCTCATTTCAAATTTTCTAGTCATACAAGAAGAAAATTCATTGCATAAAGATTCATTAGTAGCACTAAATATAATGTCATCAATATAAATTTCACAATCAAAATGTTATGTATTTTCTTTTTAACAAAAAGAGTTGTGTCAACTTTGCCTTTTGAAAAACCATTTTTAAGCAAATATTTACTAAGTCTATCAAACCAAGCTCTGGGAGCTTGTTTCAATCCATATAGTGCTTTGGTAAGTTTGAAAACATGATTTAGGAATTTATAATCTTTAAAATTGGGATGTTGTTCAATATAAACTTCCTCATTTATAAACCCATTTAGAAATGCACTTTTAACATCCATTTGAAAAATTTTAAAATTCATGTGACATGCAAATGCAAGCAATATTCTAATGGCTTCTAATTTAGCAATGAGAGCAAATATCTCATCATAATCAATGCCTTCTTCTTGTTTACAGCTTTGGCTACCAATCTAGCCTTGTTTCTAATGATGAGACCATTTTCATCAAGCTTATTCCTATATACCCATTTACATCCTATAATTAGATGATCTTTAGGTTTAGGAATAAGTTCCTATACTTTGTTTCTCTCAAATTGGTTGAGTTCATCTTGCAAAGCAATCACCTAACACTCATCACTAAGAGCCTCCTCAATGGTCTTTCGCTTAATTTAAGAAACAATAAAAAAATATTAGAATCTAAGTATTTAAATTGATATCTAGTAGTTATTCCCTTTGAGGTGTCACTAATGATTACTTTTTTTTGGATGATCTTCTTGTAATGCCAATCTTTAGGTAGCTCTTGAGACTATTCTTCTTATTGATCAAGATTGTTCTTTAGAGCATTGATTGTTTCTTGTTGTTCAAATGTACCTATAAAATCATCAAGACCACTACCTTTCCTTTAATCAAGTTTAGAGGATTCATAAAAAATAACATGCATTGATTCTTCAACTACTATTGTTTTCTTATTAAATACTCTATATACTTTGCTAGATGATGAATATCCTAAAAATATGCCTTCATCTGATTTGGATGAGAATTTTCTAAGATTGTCCTTAGTATTCAATATAAAGCATTTACATCCAAACACTCTAAGGTATGAAATTTTGGATATTTTTCCATTCCATAGCTCATAAGAAGTTTTGTTTATCAAAGGCCTTTTGTAAACATGATTTCAAATATAACATGCCGTATTAACAACTTTCTCCCAAAAGTAAGATGGTAAATCATACTCATTGAGCATTGTCCTAGCCATTTCAATCAATGTTCTATTTTTTCTTTTAAACAAACCATTTTTTTTGTGGTATTCTTGGAGCTAAAAAGTTATGTGAGACACCAAACTCATTGCAAAAATTTTCAAAGTTCTCATTTTCAAATTCGTTTCCATAATCACTTCTAATATATGTGATAATATAACCTTTTTCATTTCAAACTCTTTTTTGCAAATATTTTAAAATAATTGAAGGCTTCATTCTTTTGAGCTAAGAAATTAGCCCATGTAAACCTTGAGTAGTCATCAACAAGTACAAATACATACAGCTTTCCACCTAAGCTAGCAACTCTATTTGGTCCAAACAAATCCAAGTAAATGAGTCTAAGGGTCTAGAAGTGCTTATAATCTTTTTAGATTTGAATGAACGTTTATGTTGCTTACCAAATTGACAAGGTTCACAAGTCCTATCTTTATCAAATTTTACTTTAGGCAGAACATTAACTAGTTCTTCTTTACTAATGCATTGTAAAGAATCCATACTAGCATGTCCTAGTCTTCTATGCCATATCCAAGCATCATTACTTATGGTAATTAAGCATTCAAATGCATTATTGGAATGTAAGATAATTTTATAAGTATTGCAAATTCTAACTCCTTTGAATACAAGTTCACCATTTGAATTGGTAACTTTGCATCCTTTAGAGTCAAAACTTACACCATATCCTTTATCACATAATTGACTTACACTAAGCAAATTATGTTTCAATCCATCAACAAGCCAAACATTATCAATCATATTCTTACCAAGCATGCTAATGGAACCAATGCCAATGATTTTACCTTTAGCATCATTACCAAAAGTTACATTACCTCCATGCTTGTAAGTGAGTATTATAAAAATCTTTGTATTACCCATCATATGCCTTGAGCATCCACTATCCATAAGCCAAACATTTTCATTGGTAGTGGATTTTAGGCACACCTACAAAATAACAATGTTCATCTTCTTTTAGGTACATAAATGAAGTTGAGTCCTTGGGCGTCAGTAATAGAAGGATCCTCTAACTTGAGATGAGCCTTCCTAATATAGCAAAATGTGCTCTTGTGTCTAAATTTCATACAATAAGTGAATTGAAATAAGGTTCTATATTTATGCACTTTCCTATTGAAATTCAATGAACCATGCACACAATTGCAAGTGTGTGTTGAATGAGATTTCTTTTTATGTATTTTTTTTATTTATGTACATGCCTTGTATACATGAATGCATGATTTGCTCTTGTAACTTTCATTCTAGAGCCTTGTGAACCCAATGTAATCTTTTTAGGATTTTTAGGTTTAGTTTGTGCATTTGTGTTCTTTATAACTTCAACACTAGAGGTTTTAGTTGTAGATACTTTTACAAATGTTGGTGCATTAGATGAAGTGTTAGATGAGCCAATGAATCCTAAACCATGTTTCAAGGAGGGTGGTCTTTGATTATTGATCAATGTATCTAAGGCCTCTTTTCCCTTATGAAATTTTAAAATTGACTCTTTCAACTCATTTATTTCATCCTTTAATATTTTATTTTCCTTGACCACATTTTCTAATCTATGTGAATTTTTAGTCATTTCATCAATTAATTTCAACAAGTTTTCATTTGAGGTCTTCAATTCTAATGTATAGTTTTTTAAAGACAAAATTCTTTTCTATCTTAGAACATTTATCTTTATAAAATTTCATCTTAGAGAAATATTTTTCTATTCTAAGGTTCATATGTTCAATCAAACCATTTTCATCTAAAGCATCATCATCATCATCATATGCGATCGAGTTTAATGATGGATTACTTATCTCATTGGAGTTATTATCATCTTTAATAGCCATAAGACATAGATTTGTAATTTCTTCCTCTTCTTCCTCTTCTTCTTCACTTGAGGAATCATAATCCCATGTAACTTTGAGTGATCTCTTCTCTTCCTTATCCCACTTCTTTTTATTTTTCAATTTGAAGCAATCCAACTGGATGTGACCGAATTTGCCACATTCATAACATTTCACTTCATTCTTTTTATTTTTATCTTTAAAGGAAGATCTAGGAAATGTACCTTTGTTAGCTTGTAGTCTTATCTTTCTCTTCCAATCACTTATGCTTTTGGATATCATAGCCAATTTCTTTGATAGCTTTGAAAGCTACTGCTTTCCTTTTCTCTTTTTCATCTTGCTCTTCTTCTCTTTTAGTGTGCAATTCGAAGGTGAGTAGTTTTTTAACTAGTTCATCGATTCTCAAAGAGCTAAGGTCATGAGCTTCTTCAATTGAAGAAACTTTAGACTCAAAGTTTTTCCTTGCTATAAGTGCTCTCAAGATTTTGCTATTGACTTCATCTTGATTATATATCTTGCCATATTTCTTTAATTCATTGACAATGGCAAGCAAGCGGTTTGTCATATCAGTGACATTTTTGTTGGGCTTCATCTTGAATAAATCATACTTATGTACATACATTTGCTTCTGGGTGAGCCTTACTTGGGCAATACCCTTATGATAATTCTCAAGAGTTTTCCAAATATAATGTGTACAAGTGAGATGTTGGACTCTCCCACCTTCTTCTCTTGATATTGAATTATCAAGATGGAGACTGCCCTGTTACTCTTGAACTGATCTCTCACATTGGCATTTGACTAATGTGATTTTGGAAGAGGAACTTGGACACCATCAACTTCATGAGTAGGAGGTTTCCACTCATTTTAAACAAAATCCAAAAGCTCAATTCCTTCACTATTTAGGAATAAAAACATCTTATGTTTCCAATAAGAATAATCCATTCCATCGAAATAAGGTCTTAGGAATGAATTTAGGTTTCTATGTGTAAAGGTGTTTGTTGGTGAAATGGTTGCCATTTTGGATCAAATTTCACAATTAAGTTTGAAGAAATTTACTAGCTCTGATACCACTTGTTGTCCCAAACTAGCAACCAAGAGGGGGGAATTGGTTGAGATGAAGAGTAATGGTAAATTTAAAATTCAAAAGCAAGAGATGAAGAAGATGTAGATGAAGATTGAGTAGAGTAAAGAAGAAATAACATAAAGAGTTATAGTGGTTCATATTTACCTCAATCCTATATCCACTTCCTTAACAACTTGTTAAGGTTGCACTAGTCTTGAGGTTTTACAAGCTTAACTCTATCTTGGTATTTTTTCTAGCTCTCATCGAACTATTACAATAGTTAAAGATCAATCCTCACAACCCTTAAAAGAGTTTTCACAGGCTCACTCTCACAATCTAAGTGTTTCTAAGCTCATCTTCAAACTTTTGATGGTGTTTAATGCTCACACCCAACACTCCAAGATTTTAGGTTTTGATCTTTAGACAAGATAATAAAAAATATTGTTCAATAAAATTACAATAACAATCAACGTATTCTCTAACCACAAAAATAAAGTTTAATGTGGTATTTATAGCCATTTGGTTTAAACTAGCCATTTGAAGTAGTTTTCACATGTCTAGTGCTTGTCTTCCACTAATTCTATGGTTAGAGCTCGGTGTGCAATGGCTCGGCTCTGTGGGTAGTCACACAGTTTAAAAGCTCTATATAATGGCTAGTTCCAAAGGTCGAATCTTACTGTCTGACAGAATCTAGATTGCCCATACTTTTGTGTCATGCGGTCGTACAGCTTGGAGTGGGATCGCTCAACACAAAGTTGCTATTAAATTCAAATTTCTTCATCCACATGTTCGGTTATCATTGGTCTGAGGTATTTAGCACTAAGATTCAATATGCCAAATTTGTGCAGTTGCTCAGTTATGTTGGACGGTGGCACGAGCCTTTGAGCATTGAGGAAGTACCGCGCGAGTAGACTGCTATCTCTTCTGTCACTTTTAGATTTTTTGGTCTTTGTTATGTGCGGTCACTTGGGTGTCTTAGGAATTCGCATGAAGTTCTGGCATTCTGACTTCACCGCTCACTAAGACCGCTATCCTTTCTGTGAGTTCATGAATTTTAACCTTGATTTGGTGCGGTCGCTTGGTGCTCGCGTACGATCGCACGCCTACCAGGCGTTTTAACTTCACTGTTCATTGACAATGTGAACTCTTCTGTGAAAATTATGGACTTAGCTCAGTTGCCTGTAGTTGGCTTGTCTAGCTCGGTATAGAGCTGCACTACTTTCTTAGCTCGGCTATTCCATATGTGTTGCTTTTTTTAGCTGCTCAAGCTGCTTTTAGCTTAACAGTTCAGTTCTCTGCAGCTTTAACATTTGCTTAGCTCGGTAGTTCTATATTTAGCTCGACATATCTGAAAGTTAGTTCAGTTCTATGCTCATGCTGCATTTGTGCGGTCGCTCGGTCATTCATTTGGGTGGTCGCACAAAGGCGCTCGGTTTCTAATTCTGCAAAACAAACTTACTTGAAATTATTAGTTCTTTATCAATTTGATTGTCAATGATCAAAATAGAGTTTGATTGTACAACAATCTCAACAATCTTAACAAATATATTATTGTTAGAACAATAATTTTTAGAATAAATAAATTATTTGATTGAATAATTATTTTATTGAACAATTAAGTTTTAGAATAAATTATTTTTTAGAAAAATAATTAAGTTGTTAGAGGAAATAGTTTTTTTAAAAATTATTTGGTAAATCATTTAATTTTTATGTAAATAAATTATTTATTAGAATAAATATTTTTTGGAATAAATTATTTAATAGAATAAATAATTTTTGGAATCAATTATTTTAGAAATTAAAAATAAATTAAATTATTTTTAACAAAATAAAATATTTTTTTGAAAAATAAATTAATAAATTTATCTTCATTAAAGGATGACAAAAAACAGTAACAAAATATATGTAATTAACAATGGAAAAATTCATCGTTAAATGCCAACGACCTCAAAATTCTATCATTAATTTTTCAGCGACAACTTGGATAGCTACAAATACAATTTATCGCTAATCAGTCGCTAATAACTATTAGCCATGGATTTTTGAAAATTAGCGACGAATTTTCCTATCACTAATTCTCATTTTTCTTATAGTGGGGGTTTGAAAGTGATTTTGCATTTTTTTTCCTTGAATAAATTTTAGGTTGCTTTATTTAAAAATATAATGTGGTGTGCATAGCATGACAACCGGTGTCTTGAATGCTATATTTAGTTATTAACAAAAAATATTGCATTTACTTGACTAACTTAACATATTTTTTATAGACTGTGGTAATTGATGGAGTGGACTCTTTTCTTTTTCGACCTCATTTCGCACTAAAAGCAAAATACTATGTTGTATGTCTTTATCATGCTTTGCAATTGCTACTAGTTTATCTATATTATAGTTGTAGCATCATTGTTATCTTAACTTAAATTGATTTTAAAATTGTTTATTTGACTCCTGACACCATTGTGTTGTTAGTTGTTACTTCTATGTCATTTATTTAGCATCTGTTATGGTCCTGGCTCATGGAGATGAAGAGCTTGAAAGAATCGCCAAGAACTCAACCTTTTGTAATTTTTGAATTCAACAGAAATTGCAGCAAAGAGCAGGAAAAGAAAAAGAAAGAGAGAAAGAAAAGGAAGACAAGAAAAGAGAAGAAAGAAAGAGAATAATTGAGAAATGATTGCAATGATTGTAAAATTGATTGATTTCTACAATCTGTTAGATCAATATATAAAGATGTTTTGTTGTTCTATTTTTGTCTCTACTCTATGTGAGCAGGGATTTTGGCCCTACAACCATATGGAATGGTTCTTGCGACTTTGTCACTACTAGGCTCAGGGCCTTAGAGAACATGGGCCTAAACCCAGAGAAAATAGAGCCGTCACCCAGACGGGCCAGGAAAATAGAAAGTGGTGGATAACTCGATTTCTAAGGAATCCCCAACCTCCTAATAGATTCGGAAAGTTAGGTGCGTATGAAAAATGTGAGAATGACCTAGCACCCTTATAATGCCCGGTTCATTAAAACTGGCCTCTTTTTCTTGTCTAAATATTATTGAATTCTTAAAAATTATAATATTATCTATAATACATACAATTATCAAAAGAAATAAACATCCATCACTTTATTAAAAGGAAACAAACAAAGCAGGCACCCATTCATAGATGAAAACATACCTTTTACAATGTCCAATGTTTAAAAATAAACTAAATAAGATAGGACACCCACCATTTAGTAGAAACATGACCTTTACATTAATCTAAAACTTAAAGTAAATAAAATTACATAAAACTTAACAAATGAGGTACTCGCAAAGTAGAAACGCACCTCTTACATCATTAAAGCTAAAATAAACCAACAAAAGAAGTCCAACCATTCATCATAAAAGAAAACCACTCATCATAAATAAAATAAAATAAATCAAACATCAAGACATGCAATAAGTGAACATTAATAATCAAGTCTGCATTTAAATATCACATTAAAAAAATAAATGTATAAACTTGGGTTTTATGATTTAAGATTTAGGAAAAAACAATTAAGGTTTTTAGGGTTTGGGGTTTTTTAAGTTTAGGAAACATATTTTGGATTATGGTTTAGAAAACAATCTTGGGTTTTAGAAATTGGAAAAATATATTAAGGTTTTGGAAATTAGAAAACTATTTAGGGTTTTAGAAAGTTGAAAAAATAGATTAGATTATGCCATTGATTCAAAACCTTTTAGCTACTAGATGAAATTTAGAGTTTTAGGAATGTGGAATAGATTTTACAAATTTGGGTTTTAGATTATTTGCTATAATAATTTTAAATCACCTGATCATGTATAAAAAAATGCCTAACATGCTTACTAGATGAAAGAGTATTTTAATTCAGTTATTGTTATTAAGGTCTTATGCAAAAACACAACTTCAAATTAATTAGCTACTGGATTAATCAACAATCAACCTTCAACATTTAAAGAAAAAGGAAAAACATAGCCAGTGTATGTTAAAGTAAATAGAGTTTTTAAGAAAGCAAAACCTGCGTTCGTTGGTTCCTTTAATATCAATATGTTACTGCTTGATCAACCTTGGTCTTGGATGAATTGAAGTAAACTTGAGACAATCTTTTACTGCCTCTTTGGTTGCTATTTTGGCTTGTTTTGATTGCTCTTTTTAATTCCATGTTGCTGACCCTCTTCTCTGCCTTTAATCCTATATTTATAGACAAAAATAAGCACTTCCCCCTTAAACCTAAACTGCTTAATCCGAGTTGTAAATGAATTACGGCTTGATTAGGAAATAAAATTGTACTTTTAGGACTCAAATTAGTCACATTGAGAGGCCAAATCGACATGAGGTTAGCCTTATATCGATTTGGGATGACCAAATTGATATGAGGCAAAGTTCATATCGATTTGGCCATCCAAATCGATATGAGGTATTTGGCATGCCCAAATCGATATGAGGCAATGCCATATCAATTTGGCTCTCCCAAATCGATAAGAGCTAGCCTCATATCAATTTGGGAGGCCCAAATTGATATCAGCCAAGACTAACATTGATTTGAAACAACTCGACTCAAACTGATCCAAAAGTAATAATTTTTCAGGCCTCACTTTTCAAATTTTTAACAGGAGGTATATGAATCTAATCAACTTTTAAAATTAGGTTTATCTCTTTTAAAATTATAACTGAGCAAAATAAGCTTCTCAAAATTAAACCGGTCCAAATTTAAGGGTCTACAATTTGCCCCCTGCTTAAACGATCTGAGACTTTAGTAGAAGAGAGTAAAAAGCAACATGACTTTTGAACTAATTTAGAATAAGAATAGATTCTAGACCCAAGGTTAGATTTAGTTCTAGACTCAAAAAATAATTTGAGCTTTGGACCCGAATTGTTTTAGGTTCTGGACCAAAATTGAGTTCTAGACTAAAAAATAATTTAGATTTTGGACCCAGGTTGATTTGGATTCTGGACCTGGATTGAGTTCTGAACTAAAAAAAGATTTGGGTCTGGACCTAGATTGATTTGGATTCTGGACTCGGATTGATTTGGGTTCTAGACCTAGATTGAGTTTTGGACTTGAAAAGATTTTGGTTCTAGACCCGGATTGAGCTCTGGACTCTAAAATAATTTGGGTTCTGGACTCGAGATAATTTGCAAAAATTAAATTCAGTGGTGAGTTTTTCAAATGAGTCTTGCAAACAATCTGGCTATCTTTTACCGTACTTATGTACTGTTGCCCCCTGCATGAAAAAAATATTTATAAGTATAAATTTTTTTTAGAAATGCAATAATATATAAACACAATAATATCTATTTGTTATGTGCACGTGTGTTGTGTGATTTATTAATATAGATAAAGAAGATAAATAAACTAAAGAGCCAACTTTGACTTATGAATTCAGAAACCAATAATGGAAAGCATCTTTGATTTATGAATTATTGAAATGGACGAAAGATTTAAATGAATTATTGAAACTGCATGTGACATTGTTTTCTTTTATTTATTATTATATTAAATATGTATATATATATATATATTTACCTAATACTTACCTCAATTTTCTATATAAAGGATCATTCTTTTGAAATTTTTCAAGTAGAACACCTTCACCTTCAACATTTTCTTATAATTTTAAGTTTTTTTTTTTCAAAAGCTTCATCACTTACCATGGCTACCATTCATTATTCCTCAAGGTTTGAGACACGATCAAACAACGAATTACTTACTTACCTTTATAATAACAGGGTTGAGCAAGTTCCACTGTTACTTGGGATGCATCTTCACCATAGTTCCAAAGAAAAAATGTAGGTAAATATCATTTTGTTGTAATTTAAATACTTATACACACAAAATTTTATTAGTATAATTTAATTATAAATGTTATTGTGCAAAAATATGCATGAAAATTTATGTAGAAAAATTAGTAAATATTATATTATTATGCAAAAATATGCATAAAAATTGATATAGAAAAATTGGTAAAAATTATTGTGCACAAAGATGCATAAAAATTGATGTAGCAAAATTGGTGAAAATTATTGTGCAAAAAGATGCATAAAAATTGATGTAGCAAAATTTATAGAAATTAGTAAGAGAAAGGGTGGCATAAATGTAATTAAAATGTACAAAAGAAATATATGTGCACTTACCTTGCCTTGCCTATGTTTGGATAGCATGACAGATGTGATATTCATGGCGATGGAAACATCCATAAAGCCCGCAAGTGGTATGATTGGCCCCACCTGTGGTAAAAAAATGGTATGAGAAAGCGTTTTGAAGACTTTGTTTTGCTGTTACCATATTGAGGATATCAAATTGATAGGAGTGTCATTCAAGCACTTGCTGAGCGATGGATGGACACTACCCATACTTTTCACCTGCTCATCGGAGAGATGACCATTGGTCTAGATGATTTTGCTGCTCTAACAAGTGTCCGATACCATGGGATTCTTGTCCCTTTAACTAGCAATATTTTAACCCGTGAGGAAATTCATCAATTGACCGGTGTTAGGCCCCATTATAGAGATCTTATAAAATCAAATATGAGCCTATTCAAAAATATTGGATGAAGTATACTCGACCTGTGCAAAATGAAAGAGCTGAGCATTATACTTAGGGGTTTCTGTTACATCTATTAGGGGTGACCATATTGGGTAGCACTAAGTCTGCTAGCCATTTATCAGCACTACGTGCCCTTTCCAATTTACATCGTGTACCAACTTATGTGTGGGGAGAAGCTGGTCTCACATGTCTTTATCATGGTTTTGATGTAATTTACAAGAATATAAGATCCTTTACCGACTTTATGGTTATTGCTGAGGTATCACTTTACTTATACATGTTGGTCCAAATAATGCATGTGTGTGGATTTTGATCTTTCTTTTCATGCACAGATATGGGCGTATGAGCATAATATGGTAAGAGCTCCCACTATTACTACGCTACAAGTCAGATACTCACGAATAAGCTTTTGGCTGTCGGGCCATAGAGAAGTGCCTGGAAGCCACCACATATACTGATAGGTTGCAAATCCGACATATTTGTTACCTTGTTTTTGTGCTTAATTGATGTTATTCACATTGAAAAGAAGAGCTTTTACTTGGTTTTTATTATTCTGGACAAGAACGGTGGATTTTCAATAAAGAGGCTTATTTGGAGCTGGATTGGAAGTATTGGAGCAAAGGACATGAAGCTGAATTTTCTTTATGACAGATTGTCAGATTGGCAGCAGAGGCCTTTGCCTTGCCCAAGGCTAATGGCCAGGCAGACCTGAACGGGCTGATTTAATTAAGTGACGGACCCACGCATTTTAGTGGTATTTGAGGACTTCTAAATCGACTTGTAATAGGATTTAAGTAGTTTTTAGTGGGCCTTTTTGTTATATTAGGTTGGCCCCACCCTTTATTAAGTATTTAAGTTATTTTTAGGGTTTTGGGAGGAAACTTTTTACCACCTCTTTGATTATTCCGAATTTACATTATCTTTTACAGAATTTTTGTTGTTCTTCCATGGCCGTGCTTGGCTAAACTCTTTATTTCAGTCAAGGATTAATTCAAGGTTGAAGTTCTTAAGATTGTGAGGTTTGATTGTGCCTAATTATTCTTTTTGATTCTTTTGCATTCATACTTTTACTGTGGCTTATTGGGAAAATCCATCCTTAATGTATTTTTATTAGTTGATTGATCTGGCCAATTGATTAATTGATAGGATACATATAGGTAATCAATGAGATTAAATCCGTAATTGTTTATTCGAGTTGATACAAGTGGCAATTGGTATAATTTGATTGGGTAGAATCTTTTGGGTTATATTAAGTAATTGTATGATCTAATCTAAACGAATCTCGCTAGTAGGTTTGTTGGTTAGGGCAAGGTCTTTCTAGTATTCATTGCAATCAATAAATTAAATCATGTCGCTAGTATTAGGGTTGTTTATTAGTTAGGGGTTATTCATAGCGCTATGTCTTGCTTAACCTATTCAGAACGGAAAGATTGGTTGGAGACGCTAGCTTGAAGGCTATAACTTGTCTGTGAATATGAATTAAAAAGATTATTTTTAGCCCGTGATCAATCCTTGAGAACTTCATACCGCGAATCGTCCTTGACTGAGTTTACTTCCATTGATTTTAAGTTTTAATTATTTTCTGCTGTTTTAATTTATTTCTTAATTAATTTTGCTATTTAATTTCGTCCCTTTTTACCTAAGCTATTTCCCCCATTTTATTTTTAATTTTCACTCACAGCAGGTGTCAGTTCTGGTTAGCCTTGGGCAAGGCTAGTCCCTTGGGTTAGACCCTTCTCACCCTATTTACAAGTTTTCTTTTGTAGGAAGAGCAGGTTTATTATTTTTGGTGGATTCAACACCCATCAAATTTTGGCGCCGCTGCCGGGGACTAGTTTACATTACTGTTATTGTTTCTTTGAATGACCAGATTTGAAAATTTGCAATTGGAATTTGATCCTGAGATAGAAAAGACAGCCCGTACATTGACGAAGGAAACCAGGCTACGAAAAAGGGCTGCAACTGCTTCTACAGCTGATCCAGAAATTATAATTACTGATTTAGTTGAATCTTCAACTGAATTTGATCCTGAATTAGAAGAAACCTCAACAGAATCTGAAAGAGAGGAACATATGGCTGATAATCGGACTGTTAGAGAGCTGCAAGCAGCCCCTATAGACCAGCAGCCCCTGTGTATTGCTTTTCCAAACTTGGATGCACCATTTGAGTTGAAATCTGGTTTGATTCACCAGTTCCCTACTTTCCATGGAATGAAGAACGAGAACCCACATAACCACTTGAAAGAATTCCATGGAGTGTGCTCAAGCATGAAGCCGCATGGTGTATCGGAAGAGCAAATCAAGTTAAGAGCATTCCCATTTTCATTAAAAGATATTGCCAAAGAATGGTTACTTAACTTACCACCGGGTTCTATAACCACATGGCCCGAGATGGCTCATGCATTCTTGGATAAGTATTTTCCCGCCTCTAGAGCAGCCACCATTCGTAGGGAGATTAGTGGGATCAAACAAAAAGATGTAGAAAGTCTTCATGATTACTGGGAGAGATTCAAGAGGTTGTGTGCAAACTGCCCACAACATGGGATGTCCGAACAATCACTTCTCCAGTATTTTTATGAAGGGATGCTGGATATAGAAAGGAAAATGGTCGATGCTGCAAGTGGGGGAGCTCTTGTTAACAAAACTCCAGCCCAAGCAAGAGAGATCATATCAACCATGGCTGCAAACATGCAACAATTCGGACAAGTTGAAGAGCCATCACGCAAGCTCTATCAGGTAAGTAATTCTTCCTTTGAAGCTAAACTTAATGAGCTAACTTCTGTGATTAAAAATTTTGCTGCAGGACTTAATAGTCATAAAAGAGCGTGTGAAGCATGCACTTCTTATGAGCACCCAACCGATTCATGTCCATCTTGGCAAGAGGGTCAAGAGCAAGTCAACGCTATTGGAGGTTTTTCCGGGCAGCCTCAAAGATCCAACTTTCCCATCTCCAACACTTTTGATGATAGTTGGAGGAGGCACCCAAATCTTAACTATGGGAATAGGTAGCAGAATTTTCAGCAAGCTAGACCACTTCCTCAACAATCTTCCAACTCAAACATGTCTTTGGAAGACATAGTTAGATCCCTTGCTATGAGCACAACTACCTTCCAGCAAGAAGCCAGAAGAGAGATAAATGAGTTGACCAATAATGCTAATGCCTTTCAACAAGAAACTAGGAGGAGCATTCAAAACGTGGAAACTCAAATAAGCCAGCTAGACTCCTCTTTGAGTAGATTGGAGACACAAGGGAAGCTACCATCTTAAACTGTTGTCAACCCAAGAGAGAACGTAAGTGTCATCACTTTACGTAGTGGAAAAGAGCTAAATACAATAGCCCCGAAGAAAGACAGCAGTAGGTCGAAGAAAGAAGCTGAAAAAGAGGTAGAAATTCCGCAAAAGGAGGTTCCCAAGCAAGTTAAAAAGCGGCAGCCTGAGACGTTTATTATACCGCCTCCCTTTCCCGAAAGGTTGAGGCAATGCAAGAGGGAGAAAGAAGAGAAAGATATCCTTGACATCTTTCGCAAGGTTGAGGTAAATATTCCTTTGCTCGATTTAATTAAGCAAATACCTCGATATGCAAAGATTTTGAAGGGATTTTGTGTAAGTAAGAAGAGGCAAGCTGAGGTTGAGAAGGTAAGTGTGGGGGAGAATGTCTCTGCGATTTTGCAAAGAAAACTCCCACCAAAATGCAAGGATGAAGGTATGTTTTCTATCCCTTGTAGAATAGGCAATGTGCAAATTAAGAAAGCTATGTGTGATTTAGGCGCTTCAATTAATGTTATGCCAATGTCTATTTTCTCTTCTTTGAATATAGGTGCTTTAAAGAAAACTAGTATTTGCATTGAATTGGCGGATAAGTCCTTAATCTATCCAGAAGGGGTGTTGGAGGATGTGTTAGTGAAAGTTAATGATTTAATTTTTCCTGCTGATTTCTATGTGGTTGATACGGAGGATGCTAAATCCCCAAATTATAGTGAAATCATTTTAGGAAGACCTTTTCTTAGGACAGCTAGGACTAAAATTGATGTTTTTGATGGTATTCTTACCATGGAGCTGGATGGAGAAGTTGTCAAATTTAGCATGTATAATGAAGTCAAAGATGCTAATATTGTGTCCAATGTGAGTGACGTGTCTGATTTTGATCCCAAAAGTAATAAATTTTCTCCAATAATTGATAAGAATGAGCTTAATGTGGTTTCTTGTAAGAATTTTGATAATGAAGGCACTAATAAGTTTAAAGAGAAAATTTTGTCTGATGAAAAGTTGCAGGAAATTGAGCTGGAAAAGGCGCTAAACATGGGACTACAACCATTGCCTAGCCATTTGAAGTATGTGTTTTTAGGTGATAGAGATCCAATTTCATTAATTGTCTCCAAAGAGCTAAGCAATGAGCAAGAAAAGGAGCTGATTCGAGTGCTAAATGAGTACAAGGATAATTTTGGATGGGCGAAGAATGTTGCATTTGGAAGCTCCACCGAATTCGGTTGAAAATTCGGGAACGTCTAGCCTAAGACGTTAAATGAGGGCGCTTTCTGGGAGGCAACCCAAGCCTAATAAATTTTATATTTTTTTTTCTTTTTATTTGAATTTTCTGCACTTGTTTTTATTTTTCTTAAAAAAATTAAAATTAAAAAAAAAAGATTAGTGTCATCTTCTTCCTTGGTAACATGTTTTGTTTTGCTAGAAATTCTTGTGTGAGGGTTGAGGTTTAAACTTGTCTTTAATGGTTAATGAATTTTATTGGTGGTAAAAAATATATATATATATATAATAATAATAAGTGAATAGTGTCATCTTCTTCCTCTATTAGTTTCTGGAAATGCTGTGTCTAAAAAAAGTTAAAAGTTGATCTTTAATGATGAACGGATTTCTAATGATGCTGTAAAAGTTCTATTCATTATATTTGTTGAGTGTTAATGGGTTAAATAAGAGCTTCTGCACTATTTACTTTTACCACCATATGTTTATTTACTCTAATATTTTAACTAACTTAAGTTTTTATTATTTTACAGATAGAGTAAAACAAATAAAGGCCAAATTACTCCACCCTTTTCTCTCAAGACCACGACCAGCCGCCATCCAGCAGCCCCCTTTTCCCTTTCCATTTTTGAAAACCCAGCATCTCTATCTCTCTCTCCCTTAATCGAAAACCCAGCATCTATATCTCTCTCTCTCTCTCTCAATCAAAAATCCAGCAGCCCCTCAATCGAAAACCCAGCAGCCACCATCTTCTCTTCCCCATCCAGCAGCCCCTTAATCGAAAATCCAGCATCTCTATCTCTTTCTCTCTCAATCGAAAACCCAGCAGCCTCTTTTCCCTTTCAATTTTCAAAAATCCAGCAGCACTCCCATTCCTTTGGTTACTCTCCGTTCAGCACCGGCAGTGATTTTAATTCTGAAATTGACATCATCGTAACATTCACTGCATCATCTTGAATCAGTCCAATAAGCTCAAGGTTTGCATCTCCATTCATGGATTTTCTTTGTGATTCAACTCTACAGTTCAGCCATAATTTTTCCTGATTTCTCATTAAATCTGTTGTAAACAATGCCAAATCAATTTTATTCCCTCCTGATTTTAATTAATTTATATTTTCTGATTGAATTTGGGAATGGCGTTGTTTATTTATACTGAGATTTTGATGACATATGATGGTTATTTGGGTATTATTGGGTTGGTCAATTTTCATGTGAGTCAATTTATTTTTTTTATGATGAAGCATTGCAGAGTGGAGAATTAATTGAGCTTGCAAATTGGTTGATTGATTACGTGTTGCTGGTATGCTTTAAATCTGACTTTGAATTGGATGTTGAGTGTTGAGTAGTGACCATAAGGTTGAGCATATGCTTAGTGTAGGTTGAACTTTACTAAGAGTTCTGGGTAAAGTCTATGGTTTTACTAAAATTTGTCTTGAGTTGTCATGTTAATAGTTTAAATTGATGCTGATATTGATTTGGCGGAATAAAATTTAGACTGCCCATGAGTTTCCTTGAATTTTGATCTTTAACTATAACTGGAAGTCTGGATTGGAAGTCTGGATTTTGATTGGTCATTTTGATTTATGGGAGTTTTGAACTGTGAAATTTGATACCGCTGGTTGCTCCAATTTTTAGGAATTGAATGTCAAGAATTCTACAGTGGGTGTTTCATTTTCTTTAGGCTTAGTCAAGTAACAAGTGTTGACCAAATTTTGATAATAATTTTAAGCTTACCTGTTTAGTCAATCGCTTGTTTGCTTGTTCGTTTTGGTTTGCGTTTGGTGCTTGAGTTTCTTGCAGGTAAGTTGTGACTTTGGTAAATCGCTTGTTTCAAAACTAACTTAACACTGAGGTTTGACAAGCAATTGTTCGGCAATAACAGGGCAGTATCTCTACACCTCCACTCTCTTTTAATTTTATTTGCTAGAGATCCTCTTCTTGTGGTTGATTATGATTTGTCCACATTGAGGACAATGTGTGAAATAAGTGTGGGGAGGGGATTTGATATGAGAATATTTTTACTGCAATTTTTGGGACTGATTTATGTGATTGAGACAGCTGGAATTTTGATGTTATAATGCTGAAATTTTGAGCTTTCTGTTGATTAATAGCTGCTGCCATGTTGCTTGTTTGATTGTTATGCATTATAGTTCGCTATTGTCAAGTTTTCCCCTTTTTAATGATGGCATTTGATGATATTTTTATGTGATTCTGCTGCTGCCATATGCTTAATTTCTGGTATGAGACTTGACTTTTGAAAATGTGACTTTTGAGTTAGGAAGATTAGACACTTATCCCATGATATTTCGAGTAAATTTTTGCAATTTTGATGTGTTAAGCTGATTTTGGGATTACTCATTGGGCTGTTTATGTTTTTAAACATGACTTGAAACTCCTAGGAAGCCTAGAGAGGAGAACTTTGCTTTTGTGACTTGGTTTGACCGTTGTGAGAACCTTAGACGATAAGGCTTAGCGAGCGGAAACCATAACTTGAAATTGACCGTCATTGCACTCATGAGTCTTAATTTAAATTGTTTACACTTTGAATTCTCAAAATGGTTTTCAAAACTTAGTTTCTTTGGGTAGGTGTTTTTTAGAGCAATTTTCGAAGCTAAAAAATTTAGAATAGCTTCCGAACACTAGAACTTTCTTTTACGTTCCCTTGAGGCGAAATCCTAGGCGAGTCTAGACTTTGGAAATGATTTGGGCATTCTCTTGGCCGATTCATTAATCCTTTTATGTTTTTCCCACCTTTACGTTACCATTCTCTCACCCCCTTCTAGCCTACAAAGTATGCTAAACGCGTACTCTAAATTCTTTTCATAACCCACGATATAACCATATAACCGAAAAAGCCTTCGCTTACCAATAGTTTTTTCAATTATTTGTTGAGCAAGTGCATATGTTAATAATTTGGGATTGACACAATTGCATTTTGTTTAGTTTTTAGAATTTGAAATCTTGCTACCCATGCTTATTAGATGTAAATTTTTCTTGGGTTCAATTATTGTTGTAAATAGATTTTAGGGTGTTCTTTATGAAAAAAAAAAGAAAAAAATTCAGAAAAAAATAGAAAAAAAAACAGCAAAACAGAAAAGAAAAAAAAATTAAAAAGAAAAAAAAAAGAAAAGTTGAGTTTGTATATAGAATTTTGTAAGTCTTGTTGTTGTAGTTGTATTCGTATAGAATTTTTATTTTGAGTCGCATTTATAGTCATTTGAGCATTAATTAAGGGTAAATACATTGTGCATTGCTCGTTTGAGATTTAATATTGGAGACTTATTTTCTTGTTATTTTTTATCCTTACATTATCCTTTCTTTGTAACTGTCACCCTAGCCTAACCTGAGTAAAGACCTAATGATCTTTAGTTGAGACTTGACCTACATTAGTGGAGAGGGAATTTGGAGGAGAGCCTATGGTTGTTTATTGTTTGGTTTTCTTGAAGCTTTGAAAATGTGTTTTATATGCTTTGTTAATTGCTCAATAAAATGCCTATCGATTCAAACTTCGTATGTGTGCGTGTGTGTTTTAAGAATTCTTAGTGTAACCTTTTTCGATTGAGTTCATGACGATGGAATGATATTGACGGTTTGGTATCCAATTGCGAGGTTGAGTTGTTTGTGGTTTTTGCATATGTTGGATTGGGTTTCAGGGTGAAGTATGTGGTCTCCTTATAGATTTGATTTTGAGTTTTGAGTCATGCTTGAGGACAAGCATGGGATAAGTGTGGGGATATTTGATAGGTTGCAAATCCGACATATTTGTTACCTTGTTTTTGTGCTTAATTGATGTTATTCACATTGAAAAGAAGAGCTTTTACTTGGTTTTTATTATTCTGGACAGGAACGGTGGATTTGCAATAAAGATGCTTATTTGGAGCTGGATTAGAAGTATTGGAGCAAAGGACATGAGGCTGAATTTTCTTTATGACAGATTGTCAGATTGGCAGCAGAGGCCTTAGCCTTGCCCAAGGCTAATGGCCAGGCAGACCTGAACGGGCTGATTTAATTAAGTGACGGACCCACGCGTTTTAGTGGTATTTGAGGACTTCTAAATCGACTTGTAATAGGATTTAAGTAGTTTTTAGTGGGCCTTTTTGTTATATTAGGTTAGCCCCACCCTTTATTAAGTATTTGAGTTATTTTTAGGGTTTTGGGAGGACACTTTTTACCTCCTCTTTGATTATTCCGAATTTACATTATCTTTTACAGAATTTTTGTTGTTCTTCCATGGCTGTGCTTGGCTAAACTCTTTATTTCAGTCAAGGATTAATTCAAGGTTGAAGTTCTTAAGATTGTGAGGTTTGATTGTGCCTAATTATTCTTTTTTATTCTTTTGCATTCATACTTTTACTGTGGCTTATTGGGAAAATCCATCCTTAATGTATTTTTATTAGTTGATTGATCTGGCCAATTGATTAATTGATAGGATACATATAGCTAATCAATGAGATTAAATCTATAATTGTTTATTCGAGTTGATACAAGTGGTAATTGGTATAATTTGATTGGGTAGAATCTTTTGGGTTATATTAAGTAATTGTATGATCCAATCTAAACGAATCTCGCTAGTAGGTTTGTTGGTTAGGGCAAGGTCTTTATAGTGTTCATTGCAATCAATAAATTAAATCATGTCGCTAGTATTAGGGTTGTTTATTGGTTAGGGGTTATTCATAGCGCTATGTCTTGCTTAACCTATTCAGAACGGAAAGATTGGTCGGAGACGCTAGCTTGAAGGCTATAACTTGTCTGTGAATATGAATTAAAAAGATTATTTTTAGCCCGTGATCAATCCTTGAGAACTTCATACCGCGAATCGTCCTTGACTCAGTTTACTTCCATTGATTTTAAGTTTTAATTATTTTCTGTTGTTTTAATTTATTTCTTAATTAATTTTGCTATTTAATTTCGTCCCTTTTTACCTAAGCTATTTCCCCCATTTTATTTTTAATTTTCACTCACAACAGGTGTCAATTCTGGTTAGCCTTGGGCAAGGCTAGTCCCTTGGGTTCGACCCTTCTCACCCTATTTACAAGTTTTCTTTTGTAGGAAGAGCATGTTTATTATTTTTGGTGGATTCGACACCCATCATACACACTTACCACTATCACATGTGTCGCTTAACCTAAGACCAAGCAAGAAAAATAAGAATATAAATATAAAAAATTATGAGTAAAATAATTTGCTTGTTTTCTTTTCTATAGGTGAACGTAGCTTGGTGGAATGCCGAAGAGAGAAACAAAGGGACTGCATGTATGATTGATGCACTGCCTTTACAATAGTCTCGTCGGATCATTGTCGGGCTAGTCTCTTATGGCTGGTATCTTGGTGGATGGGTGTATAACTGATTTCTCAGTCTCGACCAGCGGAGGGTACTAGGAGATTTTTCATCATTTGTGTTAAACACCAGATCCACGTGAGAACCTTATTGGAGTCATGCTCACAATGGCATTGATATTGGAGACCTTATGTTTTCACCAGATGTGTCATATGTCCAATTCATTTGGGATCATCTGCTAAATTTTAAGGTGTCTCCTATTGGCATTTGGGGGCTTTCCAGAGGTGAAGAAGGAGAAATAGAAGTGGAGGAAGGAGAGGAAGAAGAATATGAAGGAGAGGATGAAGATAAGGAGAAGGAGGATCAGCCTTCTTCCCATTCTCACGGTGATTCCGGGGCTGGCATTTCTCAGGTAAACACTTACCATTTTATCATTGCAATTATTTCTTCTTAATTTATTCTGACTATTTTCATGATTCTTGCAGGCTGTTGGTTCATTTAGTCACGAGGCTAGACCTTCCTCCGTTGTCCCAGTTCAGTAGCAATTTTCACCAGTTCAACGATAAATTTCTCCATTTGCTCCTTCTCATCAGCCAAATGTGTCATCTTATCCTCAAGGCTTCGATTTGAGTTACCTGGTCTATCATCTTATACCATAGTGATATATGCTTGTATGTATGCATGAAAATGTATGTACTTAACTTTTTCTTATCTGGCTTATAGCGAATGCTCGAAGAGCAAAACAAAAAACTACTGGAAGAGTTAGCCGCCAGTCGTCAACATGCTACCAATTTTGAAGGATTATACCATCAGGAGACACAAAACTTTCGGGATTTTTCAGTTTCAAGGCATGACGGATCCGAATGCTTCTTCTTCGAGAGGGCCCCAGACTGACGACCATGAGATTCCTTCTTCAGTTTTAGATGATGACTATTACAGACATGGCTTTCAAGAAAATAGGGGTTTAGGTACTTTTCCTTTGAGCAGATTCCAAATGGGTGATATACCTCCTCCTCCATCAAGAAATTCCTTTTTAGGGCTTTATTTGACCATGGACCACCTCCCCCTTCGTAGTGAATAAAAATGTATTGACCAGTCATGTAAAATAAATAAAAAGTATTTACTTTTGCAACTTGGATTTTTTCCCTTTTTTTGAAATCAAATGTTGGCTTTGTAAAATTAGTGTCAATATACCTCAAGGCTTGGTCCTTAATTTAACATATCTATAACATCATAACCCTTGTTACTGTACTAAACTTGGGAATTAATTCTGTATGGACATGAACCATTGGACTTTAAATAGACACATACATATTACTTAGGCCAAAAGATATCATTGAGTTTATATAATACTATCTCATATGCATGCTTATTCAAACAATCTTACTAATAGACTCTAAAAGAGATCAGTATGTCTTTAATAGGCTTAAAATAGGGTCTATAAGGGATACAAGTTAAATAAAGGCCAGTTTTAGATTGGAGCTGATGTGGCACTGCTGATAAACTTTCACACTATAAATTTCTTGTTGGAACCTTAAACAGTTAGAAGCATGAAAAGATAGAGCTTTGAACATTCTTTTATTTTCTTGATATGAATCTGGATCTTGATTAGGACAGCCTTTGCCTTTGCAAAAGCTTGAGACCCTTGTTTTTTTCTTTTTCTCTCTCTATTTTCTTCTTTGGCATTTCATCATTTTGTCATTTTCCTCTGTAGAGCTATCAAGTGTAGGACTTTTAAGAACTAGATGGTTTTTCTCCTATCTCTCTGATTTTAGTTGAGACTCTGATTGGGTTGGACTAATTTAAGTCAAACTATCCATGTGAACTAAGTGGAAGTCTTCCACTGCTTTAGGTAAAAGAGAACTTGGTTGGTTTTTTGAATTGCCTTTTGGGGTTTTATTTTCTTTTCCTTTTTTCTTTTTTTTCTTCTTTTTTTAGGTTCTAGCTTTAAAAGAGTTCTCTTGTTTGTACCAACTTATGTTTTTGATAATGGATGAGTATAGTGGCATAAATCTGCTTCACTCCTGACTTTATCTCAATAAGTCTGTGATATTAGATCTAATTCAGGTGTCCTTCAACTATCCCTATAGTCTTGGCTATACATCCTTTTCTTTGATCTTCTTTCTCTTTAGTAACTCAATGATCATCAAACTTGTCCTGAGTCTCACAATAACTCAAGGTAGGTTATTGGGTTTACAAGCCAATGAAAAGTAAGCTAAAATCTTATGAAGGCTCAAAGGGACAACTAAGGATTGATGTCAATAGGATTGATACTAGTTGTTGGCTCATCAAATAATGCCTAGATCATCTCTCACTTAAATAAACAGAGTTTAATTTTGCTTCAAAAGTTGGTCAAAGTATGTTCTAAGATTGACTAGGACCTAAACACTCATAATTATGCAGGAGCCCTCTCTAAGTAAGCATACACAGTTCCATTCCATAGAACAATTCCCTCACCTAGTAAAGTCATTTGAATTATGATGCATAGATACACTAATTTTTATAAACATCAAGCTAAATTCATCATTGGTTGAGGACCAAAATGTCAAAAACCAATAAATTATAAATGCAACAGAAGTAATTTATTTAAACCATCTTAATTTAAAAAACATAATTGTTTCAACTAAGTACTAAAGGAAGCAAAATAAAATGAGCAACACTTCAAGCTAAGGGAGGTTTGTTGAATGAAAATTCTCCTTACTTTACATCTTTAATATTCCCATCTTGAAAGGAGGATAAGATAGAATCTTTTTTCAATCCTTCTCCTACCATGAATGTTGCTGGTGGTGGCACTCTATTGAACCTAGGCAAAGGATTATCTTTTGTGCTAGACTTATCAAGTTTAGATAACTTTTCACTATCAATTAAATTTTGAATATCATGCCTCAACCGTATACATTTGTCTGTCTCATGCCCTTACATTTGATGGAACTAACAGAAAGCCTTCATCAAAATTGGGTGGCAAAGAATTTGGCAATGGTCGAGGAGTCAAGGGTTGTAACAATCCCTTCTTTTATAGCTTATTGAGAACCCAAAACAATGGCTTTCCCATTTCCAAAAATTGCCTCCTTTCTCCTTGACTAGTTGCGTTAACATCGACTGCCTTTTGTGTGCTTTGATTGCCAGACTAGTAGTTCCTTTTCTCATTTCTTCTTGCAGAAAAATGGTTTTTCTCTCTTTCCTATTCTTCTTTTATCAAGCCAGCTTGAAAGAGATCTTTAAAATCTCTAATAAGGGTATGCGACATCCTTTAATGAAGATTAGGTACACCCCTCTCACAATCATCCTAATCTGGTCGGATTCATCGGACCTTTTCTTGAGCAATGCAGGTTTCTTCACCTTTTCACGTAGTCAACGAAGTTCTCATTCTATTTTTGCCTAATTGACTCCACTTCCATAAAAGTAACCTCCAACTCAGCATTATACCCATAATGTTGGATGAAGGCTTTGTATAATGAATCTCAGTTCTTTTGAGTACTATCCTCTAAGGTGTTGAACCAATTCTGAACAATAGGGTCTAATGAAAGCATGAAGTATCTTAGAGTTTGAGCCTTAGTAGCTCAGGAAAACTGCATAACAGTGATGTATTGCTTCATATGGAGATGAGAATTCCCAGTTCCATTAAACTTGACAAAGGAGGGCATCTTGAACTTGTATGGGACCTCTTCATTTTGTTCAAACAACTTGTCCACCTCTAATATTTGTTCGGTTTTTAGCTTCTTTTCTATCTTCTTCTCTAGATCAACAATCCTCTTTTCCACATCAAAAGTTTCAGTCTTTTCTACAGTTTCTTTCTCTATAATGTTTGGCTCTTTCTTCTTATCTTGAGGATCCTGAAAATATTGAGCCCAGTCATCATCATCATCAATAACTACTTTGTCATCATCAAAGGCTACTTTGCTAACCTTAGCCTTTCCTTTATCCTTCTGCTTTTTAGTACTAGCAGATGCCTGTGTTCCCTAAAAGTGTAGCTAGTTAGCTCTTCATAGTCTCAGCCAAAGCCTCCTTCAGTTCTTCCATCTTGGCATTGAGGGCGTCATCCATCATCCTTTGAATCTATCCAGGTTCCATTTCTCTTGGTGAGAAGCTAACTGAGTCACTACTGAATTCTACGTCATTGGAGTAGGTTGGGTTGTCGTACACTCTTGAACTTCTATACTCTAGGTCTGTGAGCCAGAAAGGATCAATGGCATGTAATGCATTACATGTATGCATGTATGCACAAGTAACAAACAAACAAAGATAATTAAGACATTCCTTCCAACATTATAACTTTCACACAAAAATGGCGAGTCTCTTTTCCTAGGTATATGGTCAACAAAATATCAACATGAGATATTATATTTTTGAAAATTTCTCTAGGACAATTTTAACCAATAGTTATATTTTTAAATTATATACCCTTAATTTTTAACCCAGTCCAGTCCAATATATTTTATTTAGTCCAAAATAATTTTTGTGTTGTCCAATATATTTTAATTAGTCCAAAATAAATTTTATTATCTTAATTAAATAATTTTTGCTTTAGTATCTAATTTTTATTAATAAAAATAAAAATAAACAAATAAAAATAAAAATCGGCGACGAAAAAATCGTAGCTGAAAACCAACGCGGGAAGAATGGCCGTGGGCCATTTCGCCCGCAGGAGTTTCCTGCGAGCGAAATGACCAAAGTCATTTCGCCCGCAGCCATTTCGCCCACAGGAAATTCCTGCAGGCGAAATGGCCCGCAGGCCAGTCCCTCGCCCCTGCTACAGCCAACTGCGGCAATTTTTTTTCGCCAGCACAATTTTTTCGCAGTAGTTTTTTTTTCGCCAGCGAAATTTTTTCGACGTAAATTTTTCGAAACCTAATACAATTAGGTTTCAGTTTTCTTTTCTTAATGAATGATAAATTTCGTGAATAATTAGGAATGAACCATAAAATTCTTCTATAAATAAGACTAAAAACAACACAAAAATCAAGGAGAAATAATGAAGAAATCGGAGGAGAAATTGATCAAAAATTGGACCCGAAACTGAGAAGGAAAACCTTGAATCAAGCTGTTTTTTGAGGGAGCAGAAAAATAATTCAAGCAATTAAAAGGCAGCAAAGCTTGTCTTTAACCTTGCTCATCCAAGAAGCAATTTTTGGTGTAGCCTACGAAAGAAGGTTTGAATTCTTAATTTCTTTTATTTTTTCACAATAGCTAAATCATCAAATTCTTTCTTTTAATTCAAAAATTTTAGAACCTCAATTCACTTTTTCTAAGGTTTAAAAATCTTAATTCGTTGCTTTATTTTCTCAAAAGTTTAAAGTTGTTAGTTTTGTAACCCTAATTTGCTTTCCAAATTATCAATTGATTTTCAAATCCTAAAAACTAATTCATTCTCCTAAACCCTAATTCAAAAATCCTAAAACCCTAATCCAACTCCAAAACCAAAAACAATAAACCATAATCCCTTTAAAACCTTAAACCCTAATTTTTTCTAAACCCTAATCCTTTAAAACCTTAAAAACCATATAAACATAAACGTTATAATTTTACACAGTAAGCTTAAAACCAAAATTCAATGAATAACCGTAAACCATAAATCTAAGTATTTTAAAGTGTCCAAACCCTAGTTTCATGATTTCACCATTCAAACACTAATTTGGTTAATCAAAGAACTTTATCAACCTTTTAAAACATAAAACCTTAATCTATTTTAATTCCTTTAAAAACTCACAGTAGCCTAATTCCACAAATTCCAAAACCCTAAACACATGAAATAAAGAACCCTAAATGGAAACAGTAGCCATAATTTAAATTTTTATTTGCCTTATTTAATTCTATATTTGATTATGCTTTGATTTATTTTATATGCTTTAATTTACTTAAGTTCAATGCTTGGTTTATTTAAATTATCATGGATAGATGTTTACTTTTGATTGATAATTAATACCTTTGATGAATAATTTATTTATGGTGAATGGTTATTTATTATATCAATTTATTTAGTTTCCAAATGTTGTAAGAGGTATGTTTCCACTTGGTGGGTACCTCATTTGTTAAATGTCATGTAATTTAAATTGATTTTCTATTTTAGAACCAATGTAAAGGACATGTTTCTACCTTTCGGTGGGTGTCCTATTTAGGCATGGGATGTAAGGGCATATTTCCATCTTCGGATGGGAGTCCATTTATTTGTTTTGCTTGGACATTGTTTTCAATATAATGATGCCTTTTTTTAATTGTTGTGTGTAATATGGATAATGTTATTATATTTAAGAATTTTATAATATTAAGACCTGTAAAGGAGGCCGGTTCCAATGAACCTGGCGTTGTGGGGGGTGCTGGGCCATTTCTCACCTTCCCCACACGTACCTAACTTTTCGAACCCATTAGGGGGTTGGGGATTCCTTAGGAATCGAGTCATCCACCCCTTTCTTTTTTTCGGCATGTCCGGGTGGAGACTCCATTTTCTCCGGACTTAGGTCCGTGTTCTCTAAGGCCCCGAGCCTAAACAGTGCCGAAGTCGCAAGAACCATTCCACCGGGAGTGGGGGCAAAAATCCCCGCTCACAGTGGCGACTCCACTGGGGATAAGAGAAGTTGATTCCATTGGTCCTTATATTATTCTATTCTTTCTTATAATGATATTATACATTGCATCATATTAGATTGCATCGTGTGCGTGAGTTAGGACGCTCGTGTTACCCATGTTGTGTTATGTAAGGGATACCATACTTTCACTCAAGGTATGGAGATCGAGCATGGGATAACCACTCATAGCCTTGTACCATTTGGTATATACTTGCTATGGGAACCTAAGCCTTTTAACCCAAAGACTAAAGCTCATGTAATTGGCCTAGTTACTTTCCTTAGGTTTTACCCCAAATATATGTTGTTTGACTATGGTTAATTTGTCTTGGCTTAAATCATGGCTTATTTGGTTTGTTCTTTTTCTAATATGACCTAAGTACATTGTAAGCTCAAAATAAAATTTTCTTTAAAGTTCAAAAGACCAAAGCTATCTTCAAAACTTTTCAAGATGGTCTTTGGACATAAGACTTTTCTAAAAATAAATCAAAAATTCTTTTGCTCATGGCCCAAATACTAAGCCCAAAATTCATTTTTTCTAAGATCTTTTTACAATGGGCTTAGAAACAAAATTACTTTTATCCAACCTTTTCTTACAAAGAGCTTGCAAATTATTTAGGTCAATTAAGAAATACCAAAAATCAATTGTGAGCCTAGTTTATACTAAGAATAATTAATCATGGGCTTGTTTTTGGCATGAATCATTAGTTACTTTTTTCAAGTGAGAAATCTATTTATAATAAACCTCTTAATTTAGTTTTAATCCAATATAGCATAAAAGCTATTATAGTTGGTTGAATGGATTAAAACCCAATTGATGGGAATTATTATGAATGGATTTCCATTTTCGAAAATATAACTATTGGTTAAAACGTCTGAGGAAAATATTCGAAAACAAGATACCCCATGTTGGTATTTTGTTAACCATATACTTAGGAAAAGAGACTCGTCATTCGTGTGTGGATATTATAAGGTTGGAAGGAACGTCCTATTTGTCCTTGTTTGTTAATTGTTCGTGCATACATGCATCACATGGCATATCCTTTCTGGCTCACAGCCCTAGATTACGATAGTTCAAAAGCTTACGACAATCCGACCTACGCCGGAAGCGAAGAATCTAGCAACGACTCAATCACTTGCTCACCAAAAATAATGGATCCCAAACAAATTTAAAGAATGGTACATGATGCCCTCAATGCCAAGATGGAAGAAATAAAAGAGGCCATGGCCGAGACCATAAAGAATCAACTAGCTGTAATTTTAGGAAACAATGCCGAAGTATCTGCTAGCACCAAAAAAGTCAAGGGGAAGGCTAAAATTGATGAAGTAGCTTTTGATGATGATAAGGTGATCATTGATGATGATGATTGGGCTCAATACTACCAAGATCTTCAAGACAAAAAGGAGCCAAAGATTGTTGAGAAGGCAACTATTGAAAAGACCGAGACATCCGATGTTGAAAAGATGATTGCTGATTTAGAAAAGAAATTTGAGAAGAAACTAAAAACTGAAGAAATGTCTGAAGTCGACAAACTATTTGAGCTAGATGAAGAAGTTCCATACAAGTTCAAAATGCCATCTTTTGTGAAGTTTGATCCTCATCTCCATGTGAAGCAGTATATCACTGCCATGCAGTCTGCCCGAGGTACTAAGGCTCAAACTCTAAGGTACTTCATGCTCTCATTGGACCCTGTTGTCTAAAATTGGTTCAATACCTTGGAAGAAGGAACACAAAAGAGTTGGGATCTGCTTTACAAAGCCTTCATCCAATAATATGGATATAATGTTGAAATGGAAGTTACCTTAATGGAAATTGAGTCCATTAGGCAAAGGCCAAATGAGAATTTTGTGGACTATGTGTAGAGGTGGAGAAATAAGGCTGCTTTGCTAAAGAAAAGGCCCGATGAATCTGATCAAATAAGGATGGTCGTGAGAGGTGTCCTGCCTAATCTCTGTGAAAGGATGTCTTTCACCCTTATAAGGGATTTCTAAGATCTTTTCTAAGCTGGTTTGCAAATTGAAGAGTGGGAAAGAGAGAAGAACCATTTTTCAATAAAAAGGAATGAGAAAGGAAATTTTCAGCCTAGCAATCAAAGCACACAAAAAGAAGTTGGGGTTAATACCACTAGTCAAGGAGGAATGAGGCAGTTTTCAGAATTAGGGAAGCCACTGTCTTGGTTTTTTAGCAAACTACAAAAGAAAGGGTTGTTACAACCATTGGCTCCTCGACCTTTGCCTAGTCCATTACCCCTAAAATTTAATACTAAGGCTTTTTGTCAATTTCATCAGACTCAAGGACATGAGACTGATAGATGTACCCGATTAAGGCATGAGATCCAAGATTTGATTGATAGTGGCAAGCTACCCAAGCCGGATAAGCCTAACACCAAAGACAATCCATTACCAAGGTTCAATAGAGTACCTCCACCGGCAACCTTCATGGTGGGAAAAGGATTGGAAGAAGATTTTGTTTTATCATCCTTTCAAGATGAAAATATTGAAGATGTGAAGGGAAAGGAAGCTTAAACTCAACGAACTTTCCTTAGCTTGAATGTTGCTTTTCAATTTTACTTTCTTTAATATTTAATTGGAACTATCGTGTTTTTTTCAAATTTAAATTTTTTTTAATAAATTACTTTTATCAAAAATTTTGTTGGTCTTTGTTTATTTTGGTTCTCAACTAATGAGGAATCTAGCTTGATATTTATAAATTAATGTATCTAGGCATCATGACTTGAATGACTTTACTAGGTAAGGGAATTGCTCTATAGCATTGAGTTGTGTATGCTTACTTAGAGAGGGCTCCTGCATAATTACCTTTGTCTAGGTCTTAGTCAGTCTTAGAACATGCTTTGACAAACTTTTGAGGTGAAATTGAACTCTGCTTATTTAAGGGAGAGATGATCTAGGCATTGTTTGGTTAGCCAACAACTAGTATCTACCCTATTAAATATCAATCCCTAGTTGCCCCTTTGAGCCTTCATAAAATTTTAGCTTTCTTTTCATTGGCATATAACCCCAATAACCTACCCTGAGTTGTTGTGATACTTTTGACAAGTCTTGTGATCACTAAGATGAAGAAGAAAGAAGATCAAAGAAAGCAATGA
This sequence comes from Garcia nutans, assembly GCA_947685225.1. NCBI lineage: Eukaryota > Viridiplantae > Streptophyta > Magnoliopsida > Malpighiales > Euphorbiaceae > Garcia > Garcia nutans. Next base: position 2,346,162 of record CANTUV010000024.1, on the reverse strand, counting down.
TTAGTCAAGATCATGGGGATAGTTGAAATTCTCAAGACCATAAAGATAGTTGAAGTTCTTAAGACCATAAAGGTAATTGATGTTTTTAAGACCATAAAGATGGTTGAAGTTTGCTTAATATCTCCAATATATCAAGACAACATTAGAGTAACAAATGATTTATCCCTGTTAAAGAAGATTTATGTCACTCCACTCATCCATTATTGGAAATCCAAGTTGGTACAAACAAGATAACTCTTTTAGAGCTAGAAGCAAAAAAAAAAGAAAAAAAAAGAAAAAAAAAAGAACGAAAAGAAAGTAAAAGGAAAAAAAAGGACAAAAGAAAAAGGGAAAAGAAGAAAAAAAAATGCCTAAAAGGCGGTTCAGAAAGCCAACTGAGTTCTCTTTTACCTAAAGCAGCAAAAGGCTTCCATTTGGGTTATAAGGATATTTTGACTTGAATTGGTCCAACCCAATTAAAGATTCGATCAAAATCAGAGGAAAAGGAGAAAGACCATCTAGTGCTTAAAAGTTCTATACTTGACAGTCCTACAAGGAAAAAGGACAAAATGATAAAAGTTCAAAGAAAGGGAAGAGTAAGAAAAATAAAGAAAAGGGAGAAGAAGAAAAGAAGCGAATTTGGAAAGGCAAAGACTATCCCAATCAAGATCCAGATTAATGCCAAGAAGATAAAAGGACTTTGGAGTCTAGCAAGGTTGCTCCCAACTGCCTAAAGTTCAAACAAGAAATTTGTAGTGTGAAGGTTTATCCATTGTGTCACATCAGCCCCAACATACAAATGGCCTTCATTTAACCCATGTCCCTCATAGACCCCATTTCAAGCCTATCAAAGACCTGTTGATCTCTTTTGGTAGGTAGAGTCTATTAGTGGAGATAGTTTGAAAAAGCATACATATGAGATAGATAATATTTAAACTCAATGAGACCTTTGGCCAAGTAATGTGTATGTGCCTATCTGAAGTGCAATAGTTCTTGCTTAAATAGAAATGATTCCCGAGTTTAGTACGGTAACTAGGGTTGTCATGCTATAGATATGTTAATTTGGAAAATCAAGTCCTGAGGTGCATTGACATTAATTTGGCAAAGCCAACTTTTGATTTCAAAATTAAAATTCAAAAAATAAAAAAAATCAATTAAAAAAAAGTGTTTTGTCATACAAAGCCTTTAAGTTAAGGAAAATATGTTGAACCTCCAAAGGACACATTGGGCAAAGGAAATGATTATTGGCAAGGTCATGAATAAGCTATCAATTGACATGCTGAAACACTGTTCGAAATAGATGAATCCCTGACTCTGCTGCTTGGGGCCTCCATTATTCATGTTTTCAATATCTCAAAGATAAAAGTCATAAATGGAAGCATTCTTTTATTCCAATGCAAGACCTGAACGAGTATATGAAAGGAACCAATGAGAACACTTCTGCTGATCACCTAGCTCTATGAGTCAATGAAACCGTTGTGAGTATTATCATGCATATCATGCATATCATGCATACATAAGCATATCACATCACACTTTCTTATTTTGTATTGTCTATTCTTTATCAAAGTGAACAACAAACACTCTGTGGAGTAAAGAATCAAAAGAAGATGTCAAATCAGGGGGGCATGGAAAGCCCATTGCTTGAGAAAGTTTCAGTAATTTTGCAAAGAGAAGAAATGCGTGCTTGTACGAAGAACTAGACGGCAAAAGCACCAATCAGAGCCTACATAGAAAAATCATGGGTTTGAGCCTACACAGGGGGCAAAGTTTCTCCTTTTCAAATTTTTGAATCGATATATAAAATGTTTTCAAACTCACTTACAAATATTTTGCCACGCAGGGGGCAAGGAGAGGGTATAAGGTCCAATTAAAAATAGCTAAATTTTTGCAAAAAGGAAGAACAAAAGAATGAAACATTAGAACTCTCAAAAGAATGAAGATGCAAAAGACAAAAGATCAGTTCAGCTAAAAAAGCCGAAGCCAGGGTAAAGACCCGACCTCCAATGGATAAAGATCCATGTTCTAAGGGTGAAGACCCGATCTCAAAGGATGAAGATCCATTTGTAAGGGTGAAGACCCGATCTCCAAGGATGAAGATCCATTTGTAAGGTGAAGACCCGATCTCCAAGGATGAAGATCCATTTGCAAGGGTGAAGACCCGATCTCAAAGGATGAAGATCCATTTGCAAGGGTGAAGACCTGATCTCAAAGGATGAAGATTCTCTCAAAGGATGAAGATCCATTTTTAAGGGTGAAGACCCAAACTTAAAGGATGAAGATCCATTTGCAAGGGTGAAGACCCGATCTCAAAGGATGAAGATCCATTTGCAAAGGTGAAGAACCGATCTCCAAGGATGAAGATCCATTTGCAAGGGTGAAGACCTGATCTTAAAGGATGAAGATCCATTTGCAAGGGTGAAGACCCGATCTCAAAGGATGAAGATCCATTTGTAAGGGTGAAGACCCGATCTCAAAGGATGAAGATCCATTTGTAAGGGTGAAGACCCGATCTCAAAGGATAAAGATCCATTTGCAAGGGTGAAGACCCGATCTCAAAGGATGAAGATCCATTTTCAAGGGTGAAGACCCGATCTCAAAGGATGAAGATCCATTTTCAAGGGTGAAGACCTGATCTCAAAGGATGAAGATCCATTTGCAAGGGTTAAGACCCGATCTCCAAGGATGAAGATCCACTTGTAAGGGTGAAGACCCGATCTCAAAAGATGAAGATCTATTTGCAAGGGTGAAGACCCGATCTCAAAGGATGAAGATCCATTTTCAAGGGTGAAGACCCGATCTCAAAGGATGAAGATCCATTTTCAAGGGTGAAAACCCGATCTCAAAGGATAAAGATCCATTTTGTGGGTGAAAAACAACAATGCATAGAATAACCAGAGCAATCAGACTTCTCAAATAATAAAAGGTTAGTCAAACCCAGTCTCGGGTCCAAGCACCCAAATTAAATTCAATATCGGGTCCAGAACCCAAATTATCCTTAGGTCCAGAACCTAGAATCTCTTCTAAGTCCAAAACTTAGCTCGGGTCTAGAACCCAAATTATCCTTAGGTCCAGAACTTAGAATCTCTTCTAAGTCCAGAACTTAGCTCGGGTCCAGAACCCAAATTACCATTAGGTCCAGAACCTAGAATCTCTTTTAAGTCCAAAACTTAGCTTGGGTCTAGAACCCAAATTACCCTTAGGTCTAGAACCTAGAATTTATTTCTAAGTCACAGAACTTAGATCAGGTCCAGAACCAAAATTTTTCTTAGGTCCAGAACCTAGAATTATCCTTGAGTCCAGAACTCGAATAGGGTCTAGAACCCAAAACCTCCACCATCTCAAAAATTAAGTCTTATTGCTTTTCACTCTCCTTCACTAAAGTTTCAGATCATTCAAGCATGGGGCAAACTGTAGACCCTTAATTTTTGACCCAGTCCGGTACAATATATTTTATTTAGTCCAAAATAATTTTTGTGTTGTCCAACATATTTTAATTAGTCCAAAATAATTTTTGTTATCTTAATTAAATAATTTTTACTTTAGTATCTAAATTTTATTAATAAAAAATAAAAATAAAAATCGGCGACGAAAAAATCGTCACCGAAAACCAGCGCGGGACGAATGGCCGTGGGCCATTTCTCACATTCCCCATACGTACCCAACTTTCTGAACCCATTAAGGGGTTGGGGATTCCTTAGGAATCGAGTCATCCACCCCTTTCTTTTTCCTGGCCCGTCCGGGTGGCGACTCCATTTTCTCCGAACTTAGGTCCGTGTTCTCTAAGGCCCCGAGCCTAAACAGTGCCGAAGTCGCAAGAACCATTCCACCGAGAGTGGGGGCAAAAATCCCCGCTCATACAAATATAGAAGTCAGTCCATGATAATTCTCATTAATTAGGCTTTAATCCATTCAATCAACTAAAAATAGCTTTTATGCTATATTGGATTAAAACGAAATTAAGAGGTTTATCATAAATAGATTTTTCATTTGAAAAAATAACTAATGATTCATGCCAAAAATAAATCCATGATTAATGTTTCTTGGTATAAATTAGGCCCGCAATTGATTTTTGATATTCCATAATTGACCTAAATAGTTTGTACACTCAAAAAGATGGTTAGGGAAATTAATTTTGTTTCAAAGCCCATTGTAAAAATAATATTTGTTTAAAAATGAATTTTGGGCTTTGTATTTGGGTCATGAGGTAGAAAAGAATTTTTGACCTGTTTTAGAAAAGTTTTATGCCCAAAGACCATCTTAAAAATTTTAAAAATAGTTTTGGTCTTTTGGATTTGAATGAAAAAATTATTTTGAATTTACAATATAATTAGGTCATATTAAAAAAAGAACAAACCAAATAAGTCATGGTTCAAACCAAGATATATCAATTATAATCAAATAATAAGCATTTGGGTAAAAATACCTAAAGAAAGTAACTAGGCTAATTACGTGAGCTTTAGTCTTTTGGGTTGAAAGGTTTAGGTTCCCATAGCAAGTATATACCAAAAGGTATAAGGCTATGAGTGGTTATGCCATGCTCGATCTCCATACCTTGAGTGAAAGTATGTTATCCCTCACATAACACAACACGGATTATATGAGCTTCCTAACTCATGCATACAATGCAATCTAAGTGATGCAATAGATAATATTATAAAAAGAAAGAATAAAATAATATAGCAACCAGTGGAATCAACTTTTTTTATCCCCGGTGGATTCGTCACTACGAGCAAAAATTTTGTCCCCACTCCCATGTGGAATGATTCTACTTCGGTATTGTTAGGCTTAGGGCCTTAGAAAACATGAGCCTAAACCCAGAGAAAATAAATTCGCCACCCGGATGGGCCAGAAAAATAAAAAGGGGTCATTGACTCAATTCCTAAGGAATCCCCAACCCCCTAATGGGTTCGAAAAGTTAGGTACGTATGGGGAAGGTGAGAATGACCCAACACCCCTATAATGCCTGGTTCATTGGATCCAGTCTCCTTTTTATGTCTAAATATTATTGAATTCTTAAATATTATAATATTATCCATAATACATACAATTATCAAGAGAAATAAACATCCATCACTTTATTAAAATAAAACAAACAAAATAGGCATCAATCCATAGATGGAAACATGCCTTTTATAATGTCCAATGTTTAAAAATAAAATAAATAAGATAGGACACCCACCATTTGGTGCAAACATGTCCTTTACATTAATTCAAAACTTAAAGTAATTAAAATTACATCAAAATTAACAAATGAGGTACCCACAAAGTGAAAACGTACCTCTTACATCATTGAAGCTAAAATAAACCAACAAAAGAAGTCCAACCATTCATCATAAAAGTAAACCGTTCATCATAAATAAAATAAAATAAATCATACATCAAGACATGCAATAAGTGGACATTAATAATCAAGTCTGCATTTAAATATCACATTGAAAAATAAATGTATAAACTTGGGTTTTATGAATTAGGGTTTAGGAAAATACAATTAGGGTTTTTAGGGTTTAGGGTTTTTGAAGTTTAGGAAACGTATTTTGGATTATGGTTTAGAAAACAATCTAGGGTTTTTAGAAATTGGGAAAATATATTAAGGTTTTGGAAATTAGAAAATTATTTAGGGTTTTAGAAAGCTAGGAAAAATAGATTAGGGTTTGGAAATTAGAAAACTATTTAGGGTTTTAGAAAGTTGGAAAAATATATTAGGGTTTTTAAATGATTATGCCATTGATTCAAAACCTTTTAGCTACTAGATGAAATTTAGAGTTTTAGGAATGTAGAATAGATTTTACAAATTTGGGTTTTAGATTATTTACTAGAATAATTTTAAATCACTTTATCATGTATAAAAAATACCAAACATATTTACTGGATGAAAGAGTATTTTAATTCAGTTATTGTTATTAAGGTTTTATGCAAAAACACAACTTAAAATTAATTAGCTACTGGATTAATCAACAATCAACCTTCAACGTTTAAAGAAAAGGAAAAACATAGCCAGTGTATGTTAAAGTAAATAGAGTTTTTAAAAAAGCAAAACTTGCGTTCGTTGGTTCCTCCAATATCAATATGTTACTGCTTGATCAACCTTGATCTTAGATGAATTGAAGCAAACTTGAGACAATCTTTTACTGCCTCTTTGGTTGCTATCTTTGGCTTGTCTTGGTTGCTCTTTTTATTTTCGTGTTGCTGACCCTCTTCTCTTCCTTTAATCCTATATTTATAGACAAAAATAACACTTCCCCCTTAAACCTAAACTACTTAATCCGAGTTGTAAATGAAATACGACTTGATTAGGAAATAAAATTGTACTTTTAGGACTCACATTATTCAAATTGAGAGGCCAAAATCGACATGAGGTTAGCCTTATTTCGATTTGGGACGACCAAATTGATATGAAGCAAAGCTCATATCATATCAATTTGGCTATCCAAATCGATATGAGGTATTTGACATGCCCAAATCGATATGAGGCAATGCCATATCGATTTGGCTCTCCCAAATCGATAAGAGCTAGCCTCATATCAATTTGGGAGACCCAAATTAATATCAACCATGACTAACGTTGATTTGAAATAACTCGACTCAAACCGATCCAAAAATAATTAATTTTTCAGGTCCCATTTTTCAAATTTTTAACAGGTGGTATATGAATCTTAACAACTTTTTAAATTAAGTTTATATCTTTCAAAATTATAACTGAGCAAAATAAGCTTTGCAAATTTAAACCAGTCCAAATTTAAGGGTCTACACTCTATGTAAACACTACCAACAAATAGTAATTCTCAAGCTCACTCTGTATTCTCTATTAACTAACTAAAACTCCTACAATTTTATTTATCAAATACTATCTAATTACTCAGCTTGTGCCAAAAGTAGATCCATATCAATCATATTAACTTCAGCCTTCATAATTGAATTAGGCCCCCCTTTTGATAGTTGGAGATGTTGAAATAATCCTATTAGCTAGAGCAGAATGCATTGGGCCTTCCTCTAGGACTCCTTCAACTATTCTCCTTGAACACTCTATCTGGGTCATGACATTACCTTGGCCATGAAGAGTTTTCTTATCCTCAAGGAAGAAAGCTGAAAATTGATTCTTCATAAAATTGGTGTCCTCCCATGTAGCTTCTTCCTTAGACATGTTCACCCAATGTACTAATATTTGATCTACCCGTTGTCTCTTTTGAGTGATTTTTCATGTTCCAAGAAGAAGAGTCTAAGAGCTGTAATAGTCTGGGTGGACTTTCAGGCCCAAGAAGGAAGCTGAAGGAGGAAGGAATGATAGATGTGAAAGAATTTACAGTTAGTGTGAATGATGCAAATTACAAATGGAGCAAGGAGGGATTGCATGTTAATTTTATTAGTTGTTAGGTGTCAATATTAGCAGTAAATAATAAAATAGGGGAGAGAAATGATTGTCAATGATTGGCTTATTATATACCTATTGAATTATACAGAGGGGATAATCAATGAATATGAAAAATATATTTTCTCTCTAATTCTTTATTCTATCCTTCTATTTCTAGTCCTCCTTCTTCATCTTCTTCTCTTCTATTTTTCTTTTTTTTTGTTTCTTCTTCTTCTTTTTCTTCTTCTTCTTTTTCTTCTTCTTCTCTTTTGTAATTCTGCTCGTGACCTTTCATGTCAGGGGAACCTGACAACTGGGTATCAAGGACACTAACAGATTCATTGGACAATCCTATGCTTGTAAAAATAAAGCCATAGTAACTGATACTTCTCACATCCAGCAGGTGGAGGAGCAGGTCCACCTGATTGACTAGCAATCTCAGGCATTCATGAAAGAAGTGTATGAGCACTTTAATCAACAAATCCATTAGTTCAGAGAACATCAAACTATTTAATTTTCCATTAAAAAACAAATGGATTAGTTGATGGATATGATGAGGACAATCTCCTTACACCTCTAGACCAATCCTATAATCCAAAATTCTCAAAACTCCCTTTATCTTGCAACCAAATCCACTCCCACTCCACTAATCTATCATTCCTCAATTATGCCAATTTCTTTACCCATACATTTCCAGTCAATCCTCACCCAAACCATGCATAATACCCAGTGAATTTCACAACCAGTGCCCACTCACCCATACACCGATAACAACCCAACTATCCACCATAATTCAAATACCAACCTACCTGCCCTTCATTAGACTATTCAAAACACCACAACCGTAATCACCAATATAAATGATGGAGCAAAAGTTTTCTGAACTGTTCTATTACCCAATCCCCATATTGGCTACTCCATAACCAACATGTTTGTTTTTCTGAACAAATAAGAATAGATTGATAACAATAAGCTTTCGCAACTAGTGGAACTAGAGGTGTGTGAGTTACTTCCTTCTCATCAATCAGTTGTTCTTATGAGTTTGAATGGAAATGAGTTTGAAAGATGGAGAAAACAAATAAAAAAATAAAAATCTACTTAAGAGAAACTGGTGCCTTAAAGGTGTTTGAAAAAAAATGAGAAAGAAACAAAAAATTTGCACTTTATTTAAGGGGAATCTGAGGCTAGCTATAGGGAAGATGGTGCAATTAACTATTGAATTACTAAGGTTGTATAAAAATTGTGAATTCAAAGTGAAACTGCTGGCTATTTTAGACGAGGATATAAATCCTTGTAGGACTTTCTTATTGTACCTTCTGTAACTCTAGTGGCTTGTGATATCACTATATGAACAACACCATATGCTTATTTGGATTCAACCATCCACATATATTATACAATTAACTTAAAATTAGCATCAAACCTCGAGAGGCTTCTTATCATATAAATGACTACTGCTGAAATTTATATAGGGCTTCTCTTGCATCCAATTGCAAGAAAAAACAATTTGTCAAAAAGAATATGGCTACTATGTGTGCATGCATGGAAGTACAAATGACAGAGGTGAATGACTATATGATAGGATGACCTTAAAGAGCTTTGCAAAGATAACTTCAACTAAATGCTTTCATATTAAAGGAATTTTCATTAAAAAAAGAAAAGAAAACATAGTATAAGGGTAGCAACTGCCTCATCCTAACTACTCAGTCTTTCTTTTATTATTTATCTCCTCTAAGGACAACACGAAAATGCAGATGGCATAAAAAGGTATTACAATTGGGAATACCTCATATCACATTAATAACATAGACTTTCAATAAAGACCTGAACCAAAAAAGAAATCAGAAGCCAAGAGAGATAAACTAATTTTTTAACATGTTGTCTCTTTCACCCCAACTTAAGAATAAAACTAAAATAGATCCCTTGCCTTTCCTTCATGCAATTACAAGAGATTTACCAAATATGCTGCTACTGAAATCAATTACAATTTTATTAAATAGAGACTTGTACATATTTCTAGTGAATATTGCTTTAAATAGAGATTGGAGACAAATGGACTAATGTGACAAGTGCAAAGTGGAGATAACTTGGTAACTTCATCTCTTGATTGCTTCATAGATAAAATTGAGATGCACTTGCATAATGTGGAGAGAAAACTTATCCAAGAAATAAGTGGCAGTGTAAACTGGCTTGACCACATTCAACTTAGGCATTTGTGAGAAGTAATGTGGTAATATAGATGGAAGGAGCATTTTTAAAACAAAAGAAATATTTAGTAACCTTTGAAAAAGGAGTTGGAAAATAATGCAATAGGAAATTGAACATAACAAATTTCAATTTTTTAGATAGAGAAATAATTACTAAAAATTATCAATACCTTATGTGGAACTCTTCTGACTTTTGTATAACTCTTTGGGCATTCATACCCGAATTTGAACAAAAAACCCTCTACGTATGAGGTTGAGGCAAACATTAGTGATGAATGGAGAAACTAGGCACTAAAATAAACAATACATATTCTCTAGCAATATGAAAACTTTGTTCATGAATAAGTAACAAGATTAGGTGGAATGAAGTTCTTCGATTAAAAGGATAGGTAAAAAAGAAAACCCACCATGCATGTATTGTTCCCATCTCCACCGATTGATCTGTCTTACAGTTGTTTCACCATGTAATCTTTTCCTTAGCCAGTTTCCTTCTTTGTGGCTCCATTGGCGAAAGAGCAAATTTCTAGTTGAAATCTACAGGTTCAAGGAAGCTCAAACACATAGGGAAAGATTAAATCAGATGACAAAAGAATCTTAGGTTGTACCCTTTATAGTTTGTGGCTTGTCTTCTTGTCGACAGCCAGCTAAGAAGGCATCCTAAATAAAAACACAAAACAAATTATAAAATAAAAAATAAAAAAAAATTGATTTCCTGTTAGACATAGTAGCCAATATCTGATGGGAAAGAACTGAGATAAATTCTTTCCTACTTGAATGAATCTATGAGGAGTGACAACTAAGTAAAAATTCAGTAAATAAATATTATAAAATCTTCCCGAAGATGCGCAAAATCAATCACACATAGACATAACAATTTTTAATATGAAAAACTCCTTCAATGTGAGGGATAAAAATCATGGGACCTCTTTTGGTCCAAGTAAAAGAGGTTCACTATCAAAAACAAATGTTTACAGCAACTACAACCTACTATAATAATAAAATAAAATCTCAACAATCAATCAACCAAATAATAAAAGATGAACAAAGGGAATGGAGTCATGCAAATGGATGAGCTCTGGTTGTTCAAATCCGATCTCACCATCTAGATTAAAGAACAATCTATCCTAAATAGTGATCACCAAATTTCAGCGTAATCAGACAATAAATGACCATCCAATAGTAGGAGAAAGCCAAACTAGTCATTGCTATAAGAAAGTACATGAATAGTAAATTTTAAACCACAAATACTAGAAATCTATCCATCCAAAATTGATCTCCACCATTTAAAATGAAGAACAAGTCCTCTAAGTGCTGACCAAATTTTAGCCTGATTGAAGCACGTATGGTTATTGAATTTCTGAAAAACCCATACTAGTCTGATGTATGTTTTTTAGAAAAAAAAAAAAAAAAAACTCTTCCTCCTCTCTCCCTTTTCTCCTCTCTTTCTTTTGGTGGCTAACAGAATAATGCTCACATGCAACTTAGGCTTGGTTTATATGCTAAAATATTAATAACCCTAATGGGCCAAGAGAAGTGTAGAGGAGTTGCCAAACCGAAAACCAAACGACATGTCTCAAACTTCACTCTTAATAAAGCCTTTGTGCACATATCAGAACCATTATCATTAGTGTGTATCTTCTTAAGTTCAAGCTGCTTAGAATTTAAAATATCACGAATCTAATGATACCGCATATCTATGTGTTTGGATCTACCACGAAAAGTAGAATTCTTTCTAAGATGAATAGCATTATAACTTTCACAAAATAAGACATATCTCTTTTGTGCAAAGCCAAGCTCATTCATAAACTTCTTCATCCAAAGCAATTCTTTACATGCTTCAGTCACTACAATGAACTCAACTTCTATGGTAGACAATGTAATGCATTTTTACAACCTAGATTCTCATGCTAGAGTTCCCACTGCAAAAGTAATTAGATACCTAGAAGTAGACTTTCTTGAATATGTAATCAGAATATGTATAACTATTGAGAATAGGCTTCCCAATCCTAAAACATAACTTCAAAATAGGAGTGCCACAGAGATATCTTAAGATACACTTCACAGTATTCCAATGCTCTTTTTCTGGATTAGATAAAAATTTACTAACAGTACCAACTGCATGAGCTATGTTTGGCACAGTACAAACCATAACATACATCGAGCAACCTACTGGAAATGCATAAGGAATTTTTTGCATGTATTCTCTCTTACTCACTATAAGGAGACTTTTTGATACTCAATATGAAAGATATGGTATGAGTAGCTTTAACCATATTAAATTGCTACAATGCCTTCTCAATAAACTTTTTTTGAGATAGCTATAACTTCTCGCATTTCCTATCATAAATAATCCTCAAGCCAAGGATATGCTTTTTGTACAGAGATATCTTTAGTGCTATAATGCCTTCTCAATAAGCTTTTTTTGAGATAACCATATTAGTTTACTTGCAGCCTTGTTGAACCATAGCTAACTTAAACTTCTTATATTATTGCCTAGGTACTTATTTCAAACTATACAAACCCTTTTTTAGTTTGCAGACATAATTTTCTTTTCTTTGACCACAAAACCTTTAGGTTGTTCATTGTAATTTTCCTCCTCTAAGTCATCAAGAAGGAAGGAGGTTTTAATATCCATTTTCTCAACCTCTAAATCAATACTAGCAACTAACCCCAAAATAATAGGAATTAATGACATATTGACCATGTGTGAGAAAATCTCCTTAAAGTCAACTCCCTTTCTTTGACTGAAGCACTTAATAACTAATTTGGCTTTGTATCATGGAGATGAGGAATTCTCTTCTTGCTTTACTCTGTAGATCCACCAATTCTTCAAGGCTTTTCTATCTTTAAAAAGCTTCACCAATTCAAAAGTGCGATATCAGCTAAAAACTGCATTTCATCTTTCATAGCTGTAATTCATTCTATCTTTTGCTCACTCTTAATAGCCTCTTCATAACATTCAAGTTCTTCATTGTCTATCAAGAGTATATACTGATTAGGTGAATGTCTAGTAGAATGTGTTTGATTTCTGATAGACCTCCTAAGTGGAACTTCAAGCTCCTCAACATGTGCCTCTTGTTGATCATCAACTATTCCACATTCAGGAGTACCAATCTCATTTCCATTTTGATTGTCATTTTTCACATCACCATGATTATGAACATTAACTACATTAGGCATATAAGTTAATCAAACCACTAATCTATGGCTTTGATTTCTCTACCTTGTTAATATCTTCAGTAGTCTAACCTTTTACAAAGACTACATCATGACTTCTGACAAGTTTCTTCTAAATTAGATCATAGCATCTATAACCAAACTCATCTTGTCTATAGCTAATGAAGATACATTGTCTAGTCTTGGCATCTAACTTGGACCTCTCATCTTTGGGACCATGCACAAAGTATTCACAACCAAACACTCAAACGTAGTCATAGGAAACATCCATACCATACAAGAATCTATTTGGAATACATTTCCCAATGTAATATCAGGAGTTAGATTGATCACATGTTCAACAATGTACAAAGCTTCACCCCAGAAGGAGTTAGCCAATTTAGCCTCTAAAAGCATGCAAAATCATTTGTCTTCTTATTAATTAAAATTTAATTTTCAAAAGCAACTTTTATAAAATAATTTTTAAATATATAGACAAAATAATTTAATTTTCTTGATTTTCATAAAATATAATATTTCAATAGCTATATAATATTTCAATAGCTTATCAAACATATTCCGCTCAATAATTTCATCTATGTTGTAATACAATATTTTAATGGCCAAATTTAGAGTATTTATTTTACTAGCTTATCAAAGTTTTGACGATTGAGGTAATTTTATAATTTATCAGTTTAATGATTTAAGTGGGTTGAATATCTATTTTATAATACAATATTTTAATGGTCAAAGTTATTTATTTTGATAGTGTACATTTTTTGTAATTTAACTTCTCATTCGTGCATTGTTTAATAATACTGTATGTAGTAAAAATATTATTGAAATACCAAAATATAGTGGATAACAAAATTAATTTTTTTTTGTAAGTTTGGGTATAATGGAAAAAATATCAAATTGTGGAAAAGGAATAAAATGTCAAATTCGAATAATTATGAGCAAGGTACAAATTTCATTTATTGTATATTTATTGTGGTGTTTTTAATTGTTTATTTAATAACAATGTCATTGCTATCTTAGACATGAAATTTAACTAGGTATAAAAATTTTAATGTAGGTACTTGTATTGAAGATGATGAAGATTGCAAAATGTTGACAATGATACCCCATATGTTAGTCGAACCAAAAAAATGAATGAATCGATGGGTATAGTTGTGGATAGTAAAAGTAAGGCATATAAGCTATATAATGAGTATGCCAATCGAATTGGTTTTAATTTAGACAAGGAAACACTAGATATCATGTTGGAGCTAAAAATGCTTCTCAAAAATAGGATTATGGTTCAAGAAAGGTTTTAGCTGAGAAATAGATCCTTGTGAACCATGATATTGCAAGTGATTTGAAATAAGAATTGATTGTGAACCGATGGTTCATTTTACAGTAAAAAATGGCATATGGGAGATCACCAAATTTGTTTCAAGCCATAACAATCATGAATTGGCTTCATCTAATGAGATTCATTTGTTGAGATATAATAGGAGATTAACTATTCCTAAAGCTAATGTGATTAATTCAATGGTGAATGCAAACATAAGTACTAAAGATGCTTATTCTTATATGTCGAAGGAAGTTGGTGGGAGTAAGTATATCGGGTTTATAAAAAGAGATTGTCATAATTATGTTAATATGCAAAAGATAATTATAACTGAAGTAGATGATTCTAGTCTAATAAATCATTTTAAACTTAGAAAAATTAAAGATGAGATGTTCTTCTATACTACTCAAGTTGAACAAGAGAATAGAATGACTCTTTTTTTTTTTGAGATGGAAAATCAAGAATTGATTACAATTTTTTTGGAGATATGGTTGTTTTTTATACTACTTATCGCACAAATAGATATAATTTGATTTATACACCATATGTTGGGGTAAATAACTATTGGAAAAATAGCATTTTTGTTAGATGAAACTACATCTTTCCTTATATGGTTATTTAGATCATTCTTGGTATTATTGTTTTTGAATAGTTGATAAGTGCAAATTAACCATATATTTTCTATCATATTTAGCATGTAATTGACTTGAATTAATCTATTCTAAGCTTATTTATATACTTTTATTTCATTATTCTTGAATTAGGCTTAGTTTAAATTAATTTCTTAAAAGTGTGCATAAACTGAAATTTTTATGTATAATTTGACCTTTTAATCTTCAAGTAACATTTAGGTGGTCTTAAAGTGAAATATTGGAAAAGTAGTCTTCATGAAGTTGATATAAGACATCTCAAGATTTTTAAAGAGTCCTAGTTAGTTAAATTCTGAGTTTGTTTCGGCCTCCAACTTTAAAGTCAAAATTGGGCTTGAATTTCAGAAGCAGAAGTCCAGTCCGAGCTACTGATAGTAATTAGGCCATAACTTAGGCGTCTAAAGCCTGAATCAGGTGATTCAAAGGCCTAAAACCATATACTCTTCTGGGGATACAATATTACCGAGGAGGTAAATTGGAGATAAGGAGCATATCTGATAGAAAAATGAGGGGGAATTTTGAATTCAAATTTTGAAATAGAGGTTGAGTAAGAGTAGGATTCTGTTTTGAAAGAGGGATTGGCTAGATGCCAAGGAGGACAAGAAAAGTACATGGGAGACAGCCATTCTAGAGTGTTAGAATATTTTCCTTCATATTTTTTTCTAGAGAAAATTAATTTTAGCTGAATTGGAGATTAAAGGAAGAAGGAGATTACGTTAGAAGAAGACTTGGTCGTCTCTGCCGGATTCTTCATCAACCTCGTTTGAACTCTCTATTTAGTTTATATTTTATAGTTTAAATTTTATTTAATGCTTTATCATTTTCTTATTTTGAATATTAGAATGATGAATTTTGTGTTTTGTTTCTTAATTTCTATTTTATCTAAGTTTAATTTTAATTATGAGTAACTAATCCCTTTGTGGAATTAGTTGGATTTGGATGTTGGAACTAGGGATTTGATTATAATCTTTTAATATACATAGATTAATTTTCTTTTATCCTTGATTTGATGATTTTCGTTTAATTTATTAGCAATTGTTTGGCCACCAATTGTTAAATTTAAAGAATCATATAAAATGTAAAAGTTGAATGTGATTTTTGATGTGGAATCATCAATCTTGAGTGATTAAGTTCAAAGATAAATTAATTGCTTAGGAATCCATAATTAATATCTTGATTAAATTGAATTGAACTTTGATTATTTGACATGAGAATAGTAATTTAATCATTACCCAATTATATTCCCCTTGCTTGAGAGAGAACTGGATGAATTGGGTGATATTGGATATCTAGTATTTAATAATTGGAACTTAATACTTCATTAATTTGACCCATAGAAACCTAATCCTACTCTTTTACCATTAATTATTTAAACACTTAGTTTAGAGTAATTGACTTGGATATATTAAGATTAATTAGGTAAAATTAAATTGTTGCAATTTACTAATTTTCAGATAATAGTTAAATTGAATTTTAGTTAATCAAATTGAATCTTCCCTGTGAGATTGACTCTTACTTTCACTATATTACTTGTTATGAGCCATACACTTGCGGCTTTAAAATCGATATACACAAATTGACCAACAATAGTCAAGCCCCATCAATAGCTTGTGCCATTAAAAAAGTGTTTCCAAATAGTCGATATCGCTTATGCTTATGACATTTTGCGAAAAATGCTCCTTCTCATTTGGGTAGTTATAATTCAAATTCTGAATTTTGACGAATATTTTATAAATGTTTACAGGAGTGTAAAACAGAAATCGAATTTCAACAAACATAGGATAAGATGATGAATGAATTTGATGAACTTAGAAACCACAAATGATTGAATAATTTGCATGAAATTCAGGGAAAATGGTATGTTTCTTTGAAAAAAGACATCTTTTTAGGTGGCTTTAAATCCTCTCAAAGAAGCGAAAGTACGAATAATATTTTAAATAGTATAGCCAATAAAACTACTTCACTTAGTAAATTTATGTTTTCTTTTGAGAATTTAGTAAATGGATGGCGTTCAGAAGAAGCAGTTGAAGATTATCATTGTAAACAAGGTTTACCTTCACCCGCCATTAAAAATAGTGGCATATTGAATCATGGAGCAAAAATTTATATACATAAGATTTTCAAATTATATCAGAATGAGTAGCTTAATGGGATTGCCACAAGTTGGTCAAAAGTTAAAAGTCATGATAATTTTTGCTCTTTTGAAGTGGTGGGAAGGGAGGGAATTCGAGGATACATACAATTCATATTGATTCATCTACAATGGATGTTAAATGTAGTTGCTTGAAATTCGAGTTAATGGGATTATTATGTTCACATGCATTAAAAATTCTTATTGTAAAAAATGTGACTATGATACTCAAGTAATACATTTTGAGTAAGTAGAGAAAAAAAATTGCAAAGAAGAGGATGCTTGAATATGAACAAGAGAGTCAATGTCTAAAAGATGGTGAAACTAAAACTGTATTTCGTAACACCATGATGAGATGTGCTTATGACATAATTACTAGAAGCCAAGAAAATGAAACTATAAGTCCATTATATCGAAATATTTTTCATAAATTAGACAAAGAGGTTGACATTGAATTAGTAAGATTGCATTTGAGTAAAATAGATGCGATAGTACAAAATGAGAATTTTTATGATGTTGATGAAGAGATATTAAAGGAGGATACAAATAGATCCCCCAAGAATTAAGGCCAAAGGTATATATATTTTATTTACACTTTTTCTTTTACTTATATATCATATGATAATTTAATGAAAAAAAATCTATTTATACTAGGAAAAATTATAGTCGATGATTTACCATCTCAAATGAGCATATCAATGCCATCTCAATTGTCAATACCATCATGAATAGTTATGACAATGCCAACCTAAATGTCAATGCATTCTCCAGTAGTTATGGCCTTGCCATCGCAAATGGTGATACAATCACAAATGTTTATGACAATACCAACCCAAATGTCAATGCATTCACCAATAGCTACGGCCATGCCATCCTAAATGTTGATACAATCACAAATGGTTATGACATTGCCAACTCAGGTATGACCATTTCACTTTTCATATATTGTTTGATAACTCATGGATGATGATGATAATTATACTTCCATGTTTTCATAGGCCTATGGAGTTAATTGGAATATAAATGATAATGTTGCATATACCTGCATGTTACAAGGCATTGAATCAATGACACATTTAAGTCAAGTAAATTTTTAATTTACTTTTTTTTTTCCTTTTCTTAGTCATATCTTTACTTTAACTAAGTTTATAAATATTGTTTCTTTTTTAGGAATCATGTTGTAATGTGCAAACAAGAAATTTTAAGTGTTAAAACTTTGTTGAAGATATTTTAAGTTCTTAAAGGTATATACATTTTTGTTTTTTTTATATTAAGTTCATGAGGTATCATGATTGTATATCTAATTTATCCTCTTGAATTTTCTTTTATTTTATAAATGCAGATGAAATTGAACCATTTACATCAACTTTGTTTTCGTGCCAGATATTGAAGTGGATTCTAGAAATTAATTTGACCTAATGTTGGAAATCCAAGGGAGTCTTTGCTCTCTTTAGAATTTAGCACAAGGAATTAGATTGAGGCAAATTTTAAAGAAATTATTCATCATTGCACAATTTTTTTACTCTAAATATGTTGGAAGTACCTTATAATTTGTGTTGAATTAAGCTATAAACAACAATTGAATATTCTAAAAGAAAAGTTAGGCATCTATCGAAATAATGTAATATAAATATTTAAACTATTTTTTTTATGAAAATTTTGAAAATCATAAAATTTTTCAAAAATAAGTGTTATTCTCGATCGTTTGACTTAAATGATTATTTATAATTTATATTTTTTATTTTCCACAGGCGTCTCCACCCCTATCTGTTTAACGTTCTAGGTGTAGTACCAATCTTATTCTGGACAAAGGTCGCAGGTTAAAGCTTTTTGCCCCTCCCTATAGATGTATTTAATGGGATTTGAACTCGTGCCCTCACCCTCTTGCTCAGCCTTATTTAACCAACTAAGCTATCCATCTTGGGTTATAATTTATATTTTTGTATTATGTATTAGGTGCTAAAAGAAGCAAAGAGAGTGGAGATTCTAGTTTATGTATGGGGTCCTTGTAATTAATTATAAATATATTTATATATTTATAATCTAGTTTATATATTTCACAAACAACAATCGGAATAAATGAATAATATATTTGAATATATATATTTCATAGCAACTGATTTGGGAAAACAACAAAAGAAATTAATTTTACAACTAGCCCGATTTTTTTTTTTGGTAAGGAATTGCTGAAATTTAATTGAGTTTTATTAAATAAGATTAATCATGGCAATATTAAATTTGAGAAACTAATTATATATTTTAGATACTCTAATTCTCAACTTACGGCGGCTATCGCGTAATATTTTTAGGTTTTAATTCTTTCCTTTTTTATCAGCTTAATTTTTTATAACTGAATAGATATTAAGTAGCAATTTCTCAATGATATGTCATCACATTATTAGTTGGTTGTACCAACTAGGATTTTCTAGTTGGTACAACGGTTCTACAGTATAATTTCTCATAATTTACCTACCAAAAGTATAGAAAAGTGAAATTTGATTAGCTATTAATTTGTACAGTTCAAGAATTCCAAGAAAAATAAATAAAGAGAGAACTATTAGAAAATTTTATTGAATTCCAAAAGCTTATATATTTATATTTGAGCTAAGGTTTCAGAAACCCATAGAACCTGCTAAAAAAAGAAAAATAATAAAAATAAAAGAAAACATTAACGCGTCAAATAAAAATGCTAAAAATGACGTGATTGGATATTCGAACCACCCATTTTCTTTTCTATAGGATTGGGACCAAGTAAATTTAATCTTTGGCAATGATTCCATTTCAATCCGCTATGTGATGAAAGTTTTGAATTTCTGCACCAATAAGAAGTTATAAACTATTCATATACATGCTCAATTTTAAAATATCAAAATCAACTCATAATTTTCTTTGCAAATTCAACAAAACCAACTTCAAAAATCTTATTATTATTATTATTATTATTATTATTATTATTATTATTATTATTATTATTATTATTATTATTATTATTATTATTATTATTATTATTATTATTTAATGTTTTTGGAGAATACGCATCTTGAGAAGGCTTACTAAAACCTTATCATGCTGATTTCGTTCTCACATTCTTAGGAAGCTTGCAAATAATACAAAGGGAGTTGAAACATTGAGAAAGTACCAGAATAATGAATATAATCCTTAAAGTCTTCAAACTGGAAAAAATCATGCCTTTCCTTACTAGAAAAGCGAGTTGCTTCAGATTATCTTCAATCCGACATAAACCAACTGATCAATGACATGAAAAATGGGTGTAACCAGTAACCAATCACGGTGGCAACCAATTCTATAATTTATCAGATACATTAAATTTTCAAGACCAGCAGCATTCCTACTTTTGAGAAACCTTTGATACGCTTTGCTGCTATACTGCTGCTACTAACAATAATAGGCTCAAACATGCAATAGCAGCGTCCGCTCAAGTTTTTTCCATTCAAGTAGTGGATATTATTATTATATGAAATCCACGGCCTATAAAGCAATAGTGGTGGTTTAGATGATAATGATAGTGAAATAATGGCCATTTTGCAGCATTAATTAGTACCAAAAGAAGGATGAACAAATATTATAATCAAATATCAATAGAACAAGTGTTAACTTTAAAAAGAATATGTGAGAGTAATTTCCTTCAATAATTTTGGTGGCTCCATTGATCCTTGCCAAATTAAACTTGAGTTAGGAGTTTATTTATATATATAAATGTGTGTGTGTGTGTGTGTGTGTGTGTGTGTGTGTGTGTGTGTGTGTGTGCCGTCAGGATTGTGCGACTTGGGTTAGATAAAGTCCAAGTAGATTTAGGTATAATTTAAAGTCAAAGTGTATGGATCTAGTGCTTACGTACTCACTGCAACAACTTCATGGATTATCTCATCACCATTAGATTGATTAATTGCCCATTTTATCTTATTTTATCAATTTCTCTTCTAAAATTTTATTATTATTATTATTATTATTATTATTATTATTATTATTATTATTATTATTATTATTATTATTATTAACATGGCACCCATTATTTTTTTCACTTTTACCCAGGAAAAAAGCATTGAGACAAAAGATGGCTATTCTCTTCTACTTTTCTGGTTTTGGGAAGATTGCTTGAAGCAGAGGTTGGCTACTTTAGTTTCTCCCTTCAATTAATTGTTAATGGCCTAACTTTATTTGTTCATGACATGGATTTGACAAGAAGTTTTTGCACTACTTGGTATTTTCATTTATGTTTGCACTGGTTGGAGTACATAAAATCTGTACACCCATATCTTTGTTTCTCCCATGATTCTTAACTAAAATTTCAAGTCGCATCTAACTCTTGTAAAGCATCATGCAAAAGCATGGAGACATTGATTTCTAGAATCTAATATGTTTTCTAGTTTAGAAAATAAATGCACCTTATGGCAAGATAGAGCACATGTGATCATGGGAATGATATTATTACTTTATGTATTGGATCTACATTGATATACATTATTGTATCTTAGGAAAAGAATTTGCTATAAGGTTGAATTAAAAAAGACTTAATCTCAAAGTACCTAATTTGTGTCAAATTTTGAAAAATAAAAGTATTCAAAATTCAAAAGAAAACCTTACTTACACCTCATATTTTAAACTTTTTCTATCAAAACAATTAGCATATCTATTTATTAACTCATGTCTTTGTTTTAGCTTTAACATTATTCCCTTGGGGATGCTGATCTAGTAAGCATAGCGGTTCTAGCTTCAATTATGAAATATATGTGGTTTGAAAGTGATTTTGATTTTTTTTTTTTTGTTTCCCGCATAAATTTTGTGTTGCTTTATTTGAAAATATAATGTAGTGTGCTTAGCATGACAACTAGTGTCTTAAATATTGTATTTAGTTGACTAACTTAGCATATGTTTTACAGACTGTGGTGATTCATGAAGTGGACTTTTTTCTTTTTCAAACTCATTTGGCACTAAAAGCAAAATACCATGTTGTATATCTTTATCATGTGTTGCAATTGCTACTAGTTTATCTGTATTATAGTTATGGCATCCATGTTATCTTAGCTAAAAAGATTTTAAAATTGTTTCTTTAACTCCTAACACCATTGTGTTGTTAGTTGTTATTTCTATGTCATTTATTTAATATTTGTTAGGGTCCTAGCTCATGGAGATTAAGAGCTTGACAGAATCTCCAAGAACCTCAAGCTTCAGTAATTTTTGAATTCAACAGAAATGGCAGCAAAGCGCAGGAAAAGAAAAAGAAAGAAGAAAGATAAAAAGGTAGAAAGAGAGAAAGAAAAGGAAGAAAATAAAAGAGAAGAAAGAAGGAGAATAATTGAAAAATGATTGCAATGATTGTAAAATTGATTGATTTTTGTAATATGTTACATCAATATATTTTGTCTGTTTTGTCTCTCCTATGAATAATACACTAATCACAAA
Source organism: Garcia nutans (assembly GCA_947685225.1). Classification (NCBI taxonomy): domain Eukaryota; kingdom Viridiplantae; phylum Streptophyta; class Magnoliopsida; order Malpighiales; family Euphorbiaceae; genus Garcia; species Garcia nutans. The sequence continues at coordinate 2,323,931 of CANTUV010000024.1, read as the reverse complement.
TAACAATTCTCCAGCTCACTCTCTATTCTCTTTTACTAAAACTCCTATAATTTTATTTATCAAATACTCTCCAATTACTCAACTTGTGCCAAAAGCATATCCATATCAGTCATATTAAAGCAACTTTCATAATTGAATTGGGCCCCCCTTGACTATTGGAGCTATTGAAACAACCCTTTTAGCTAGAGCAGAATGCATTGGGCCTTCCTCTAGGACTCCTTCAACTATTCTACTTGAACACTTTATCTCAGTCATGACATTACTCTGGCCGTGAAGAGTTTCTTTGTCCTTAAGGACAAAAGCTGAAAATTGATTCTTCATAAAACCGGTATCCTCTCATATTTGATCTACCCATTTTCTCTTTCGAGTGATTGTCATGTTTGAATTCTTCTTTGTTGTTCACCATTGGCAGTTCATTGATACCTTCAATCTTGCTACCCAAACACCTTTTTTAGTAATGACAAATGAAACACATTGTTAATGGAAGATTTAGAAGGCAATTGGCGTTTGTAAGCTATTAGGTCCCAACCTAACTTGCTGCAAGTGCACAGATCGTTAACAAATAATATAATGATAAGTAGAGTATCGTTCCCACCAGGAGGTTACTTCTAAATACCAAACAATCAAAACTGATTATTATTTGGATGATCAAATTTTTATCATTGATTAATTTAAACAAGACGAGAGTAAAGTTCTAATATTCTAAGGCTTAGGGTTTATTCACTTTCATTGATTTATCATGGTTTTTCTAAGGTATTGATTTAATTTAGTTTCCCTTTTATTAATGGTTGGATTTTCCTAAATTTAATTCAAGTCTTTCTCAAGTACTAGAATTGTTATGGATTTCAATCCTTATGTTTACTCTCGTGATCATAAGTAATTAAACCAATTCATTAAGTTTTATGAAAATCTTTAAGCAACCTCTTAAGTGTTAACCTTATCTCTAAGTGAAAACTACTTAAGATTATTGCCTGTTATTGACTAATATTATGCTTTCACTCTTGCTTCATCACACAATATCTCAATTCAATTAATTATTGGCCAGCTAATTAAAGTATTAAGATTAAAGATAACAAAATAATTCAAGGAATGTCTAAATTAAACAAAATCAATATTTATAATTTCATGATAAATTCAATTTAAGGGACTAACCCTAAAAAAATTAGTTCTTCATTATTAAAATAAAAACATTGCAATCATAAAAGAAAGTAATTAAAAACATAATTTAAAGAACAAGAAATATCAAACTCTATTCCTTTGAAGAAGAACTTGATTGGATCTTGAATTCCTTCTTGAACCAAAGTTACTCTCCTTCTCTAAGTATATTCTAAACTATTTTTATTTCTTGGATAAATCTCTCCAATTCTTGTATATCTTGAAGACTTGGAGGAAAGGTGTTTAAATAGAGTGCTTGGAAACTTCATTAGTTGAGAAAAACTAAAAAAGGTTAGGTCACATCTTGGTTGGTTCATCACTTTCAAAAATTTCTACTCAAAGTCATGAAAATCGGCCCCATAGTTGTGGCATATGGGTGCCACGGTCATGGCCTGAGTTGGAATGGACAATTTGAGCACTTTATAGCTGTAAATGGTTGGCAAGGTAAGCCACGATCATGGCCTTTGAATGCCACAGTTGTGGCATATGAATGGAGGCTGCCAACTTTGACTTTTCTTCCTTTTCTTGGCTTAGACAGTATCAAAATGAAACCCATGGTCATGGCTTTTTAATGCCACGGTCGTGGCTTTTTAATGCCACAGTCGTGGTATCCATGTAGCTTATGAAATTTTTATTTTTTGCTGTGGTAAACTTGATTTACATCCCAGGGTCGTGGCCTTGAAGGGCCATGGGCGTGGCACTTGCATTTCCTTCAATTTTGCTTACTTTTCTTCAATTTTTGCACCACTAATAATTAGAACTTTTGAATCTTGCCTTTTCCAATCATAAATAATATAATTCTAACTCAAACAAATAAAATCCATCAAATTCAATTGCAAAACAATTAAAATCACAATTAGAATTATATAAAATGTTGATCATAATTTCACTCAATCATAAGCCATTGGGCCTACCTTGGCTAACACCTTAAATGGCCCAAAGTACTTACTAGCTAGTTTCAAATTCTTTATTTCTGAGATAGAAACTCGTCTATAAGGCAGTAATTTAGGAAACACCAAATCTCCTACTTCGAATGTCCTTTCTGGCCTCTTTTGATCAGCCAATAGTTTATATCAATTATGTGTCATTTGCAATTGTTCCTTTAATAAACTGATCATTTTCCCTCAACCTTAGCAATTAAGGTCTTAGGGTTTTGAAAAGTAGGGATATTCTCAGGTGTTACTCCATACATCACTTGGAATGGTGTCATTTTAAGGCTGGAATGGTAGGTTGTGTTATAACACCATTCAACCAGCCTTAACCATCTTACCCATGCACTAGGTTTAAGGAAGCAAGTGCACCTTAGATAGACTTCTAGACACATATTGACCTTCTTGGTTTTTCTATCTGACTGTGGATGGTAGGTTGTACTTAAATTCAATATGACCCTTAAGAGCTGAAACAGCTCTTGCTAAAAGACACTAGTAAACACATTATCTATATCAGTAGTGATGATGTCCTTGGGCAATCCATGCAATTTGAACACATAATTAAGGAATTGTTAAGCCACTTTGGTGGCTGAGTATGAATGTGTGAGGGCCAAGAAATGCACATATGGATGTGTGAGGGCCAAGAAATGCACATACTTTAAAAAAATTTATAATAAAGTGAAATGATTAAAAAGTGGGATTTGGACTATTTGGAATAATGTTACTGCTCCTTGAAGCACCAAGAGTTAGAATTGAATATTGTAGATTTCCTAAATGTCAGTAAACTAAAGGTAGTGTAGTTGCCCGCCAAATAAAAAAAGAAAATAAAGGGCCTTGTGTAATGATATTTTGTCTTAACAATTTATAATACATGTCTCCAAAATAATTCCAATTATTATTGCGTTACTATATAAATATTCACACGCGGGCTGCAAAGATTATTGAGATCCTCTTCTTTAGCATACAAGCCTGGTGTTATCTTCGAGACGTGGGAATACAGATCCTTGTATAAATTTCTTATTGTACCTTTTGTAACTCCAGTGGCCTTTGATATCTTTGTATCAATAACCCACACGCTCATTTGGATTCAACCATCCATATATAATATACAATTAACTCAAAATTAGCATCAAACCTTAAAGAGGCTTATTATCATATAAATGATTATTGCTGCAATTTATATAGGGCTCCTCCCGCAAGTAATAACAAGAAAAAAAAAACAATTTTTCAAAAAGAATATGGCCACTATATGTGTGTGCGTGGAAGTACATATGACAAAGATGAATGACTATATGACAAGATGACCTTAAAGAGCTTTGTAAAGATAACTTCAACTAAATCCTTTCATAGTAAAGGAATTTTCATCAAAGAAAGAAACAAAAACATAGCATGTGGGTAGCAACTACCTCATCCTAGCTACTCAGCCAATCTTTTATCATTTATCGACTCCAAGGATAACACGAAAATGTATATGGCATAAAAGGTATTACAAATGGGAATATGTCATAACACATTAATAACACAGACTTTCAATAAAAGACCTAAACCAGAAAAGAATTCAGAAGCTAAGAGAAATAAATTGATTTTTTAACGTGCTGTCTTTCTTTACCCCAACCTAAGAATAAAACTAAAATAGATTCCTTACCTTTCCTTCACACAATTACAGGAGGTTCACCAAATATGCTGCTACTGAAATCAATTACAATTTTATTAAATAGAGACTTGAATATATTTTTAATGAGATTGCTTTAAACAGAGATTGGAGACAAATGGACTAATGAGACAAGTGCAAAGTGGAGATCACTTGGTAACCTCATCTCTGGATAGCTTTACAAATAAAATTGACATGCACTCACATAATGTGGAGAGAAAACTAATCCAAGAAACAAATGGCAGTGTAAAATGGCTTGACCACGTTTAGATTAGGCATTTGTTAGAAGTAATGTGGTAATATATAAGGAAGGTGCATTTTTAAAACAAAAGAAATATTTTTAGTAACCTTTGAAAAGGGAGTTGGAAACATGATGCAATATGAAACTGAACATAACATATTTCAAATTTTTAAATAGAGATATAATTATTGGAAGATTATAAATACCTTATGTGGAACTCTTCTGACTTTTGTACATCTTCTTGGGCATTCATACCCAAATTTGAAAAAAAAAAAAAGGCCTTTACATATAAGGTCGAGGCAAACATTAGTGATGAATGGAGAAACTAAGAACTAAAATAAACAATATAGATTCTCTAGCAATGTGAGACCTTTTTTCATGAATAGGTAAAAAAGAAAACCCACCATGCATGCATTATTCCCATCTCCATTGACTGACCTCTCTCCAACCCAGTTGTTTCACCATGTATTCTTTTACTCTGCCAATTTCCTTCTTTGTGGCTCCATTGGTGATAGAGCAAATTTCTAATTGAAATCCACAAGTTCAAGGAAGCTCAAACACATAGGGAAAGATTAAATTAGATGATAAAAGAACCTTAGGTTGTACCCTTTACAGTTCATGGCCTGTCTTCTTGTCAACAACCAGACAATAAGGCATCCTAATTAAAAACTCAAAACAAATCATAAAATTAAAAAAATAAAAAATTTGATTACCTGTCAAACATAGTAGCTAATATCAACCCTCAATCCAGATTAGAACCTTTGTTCTACCAGCGACCTAAGAAACTCTCCACAAGCACCCTTAAAGCCACTATCTCCCCTTAATCAGAAAAAAAAAAAGACACCGTCTGCTAAAATTTATATATTTTAAAATATTTTAAATTTGTTAAATCCTCATCCAATTGTTAATATTTTTTGGACATAATTATATTAAACAAACACCCTATAAATTGAATATGGTGCAAAAACAAATTTTAAATCACTCATCTCTAAATTTTGTATCTCTAGCTCATAATGTTGTTATGTGTGCGACCTGCGATGATCAGTGGCTCCTCAAAGCCATCTCCACTCAGTTTCTCAACTCCACAACTAGTAACACCATCTTTACATTTTTCAATTCATATTTTGAATCATTCATTTATCTAATTCTCTATCTCTAGCTCACAATGCAGTTATGTGTGCAACCTGCGACGATCAGTTGCTCCTCAAAGCCATCTCCACTTAGTTTCTCAACTCCACAGCCAGTAAAACCATTACCACATTTTTAATTCATATTTTAAATCATTCATTCATCTAATTATGTATCTCTAGCTCACAATGTAGTTATGTGTGTGACCTACTATGATCAGTGGCTCCTCAAAGCCATCTCCGCTCAGTTTCTCAACTCCACAGCCAATAATAACACCATCACTTTATTCATATTTTAAATCAGTCATTCATCAAATTTTGTATCTCTAGCTCATAATGTTGTTTTGTGTGTGACCTGCAATGATTGGTTACTCCTCAAAGCCATCTCTATAGATTCTTCAATCCTAATTAAAATAGCTAGGTCGAATCCTATCCAATTTTTGAGCTTAAATTAAGTTTGGTCCAATTTTAAAATCTTGAATTAAATTTTAGGTCTAATTAAAAACCCAAAGCCACTCAGGTCTGATTTAAAAAAGGATAAAGCAATGAATGGGCCACCCAATTCGACATGAGTCCTTAATTTTGGCTCTATTCAGTCCCAATTATGTTTAAACTTAAATTCATTCGGATAAACAAGGGGTTTTAATGGGATTAAAACTTTTAATTAGGTTTAGCCTTTATAAAACCATAATTAAAAATCATTATAAAAGGAGGTAACAAGAAGCAATTTAAATATGGCCATAATTATTAATTAAAAGAGAGATAAAAATCAAGAGAAAAAGGCATGAAAGGCAGTAACTAAACTAGCAATAATCCTTGGATTGTTTCACTCAGCCAAGACCTTGGTTAATCTAGCAAGCCGTATCACCAACATATAAGCATCTCGTAAAGCAGTTGCAGTGTTTGGGAGAAAGGTTTAGTTCAACAAAATAGTTTTAGTGGATCCAAAAATGTAGGTATGACTTTTACTAACCAATTCTATTTAATTCTATTGATTACTTTCATCTGTCCACTATATTGTTAAATTATTAAGGTTATTTAACAATTCTACCCAGTAAACCCTAATTCTAGGGTTAAGTCTCCATTGAAACCCCTAATTGCATATTATTTTTGTAATTTAAACCTTGGCTTGGTAAATTCATCCATCAAAATCATATTGGCAAATCCTAAATTATATGTTTAACCTTAGTTTTAGGATTTAAAACCCTAGTAATGCATGTTTTAATTCCAATTATATTCTTAAACACCAGCTTTGCATGATTAAACCTAGATTTAGGATCGAACCCTAGTTTTGAATGATTAATCCTTAGTTTAGGATTAAAATTCCAATTTGTAAGTTAAAACCCTAATTTTGTAAAGAAAACCCTAATCATATAATTGAAACCGTAATTTTATTAGTTTAGCTCTAATTTACAATTGTTTGTGCAATAATTGGTTATTTGTTTGATTACTCATTTTATTATGCATGGTTGATGGAGCCATGTTAAATATTTATTTGTTGGTTGTATTTTAAAGAGACTTGTAAAAGGCATATTTTCACTTTATGGGTGCCTTATTTATTTTGCTTATATAATTTAATTTATTTTACGGGCTTTGGGACTATTGTAAAGGGCATGTTTCCAGCTTTTGATGGATGTCCTATTTTATTTAGTTTTATGGATTTTGGATATTTATATAGGTATATTTTCATCCCTGTATGGGTGTCCCTTTTTTTGTTTGATTTATAATATGATTATTTCGTACTTACTTTATATTGTTTGTAATATGAATAATATTATAATAATATAACAATTTAATAATATTTAGATTTAAAAAAAGGCTGGTTCCAATCAACCGGGTGTTATGGGAGTACTGGATCACTTCTCACCTTCCCCATGCGTACTTAACTTTTTGAACCCATTAGGGGTTGGAAATTTCTTAGGAATCAAGTAATTCAGCCCTTCTATTTTCTTTCCTGACCCGTCCTGGTGGCGACTCCTAATCTTCTGGTTTACGCCTGTGTTCTCTAGGCCTAGAGTCTAATAGTGTTGAAGTCACGAGAACCATTCTATAAGGAGTAAGGGGCGAAAATCTCCGCTCACAGTGGCGACTCCACTGAGGATAAAAGAAGTTGATTATGCTGGTCTTTATATTGTTTTATTTTATTATAATATCATTCATTGCCTCATTTAGATTTGCATTGTGTATGTGAGTTAGGATGCCCTTATGAAACCATTTTATGTGCATGTGAGGAATACCATACTTTCATTCAAGGTATGGAGGTTGAGCATCGCATAACCACTCATAGCCTTGTACCTTTTGTTGTATACTTGCTATGAGAATCTAAGACTTTTGCCCTAAAGACTAAAGCCCAAATAGTTGGTCTAATAACTTTCCTCAGGTTTACCATAATTGCTTGTTGTTTGACCATGACTGACATATTTTGGATTGAGTTATGGTCCATTTGATTTGTCTTTTTGTAATATGACCTAATTATGGTATAAACCCAACTCATTTTCAAAAAATTTTTAAAAATAAGCTTAAAATATTTTCAACAAAGTTGGATCAACAATTACTTTCTACCTTGTGCCCCAAGTATGAAGCCCAAAATTAATTTTTAAAATAAATTTTTTATAATAGCCTTTGAAATATTTTCAAAGAAGAGCCCAAAAACTATCTTTTACAAGCTTCCATTGGGCCTTAAAATTCAAATTCTTTTACAATAGACCAAAATTTTTGAAACAAGCTTGCAATTAATTTGGTCAGCTATGGAATAATAACATCAATTGTGGGCCTAATTTGTACCAAGACTTGTTAGTTGTAGGCTTGTTTGCGACATGAATCATTAGTTGTCCCTCCAAATAAGAAGCATATTTATAATAAATCTATTAATTTTGTTTTAATTCAAAATATGGCAGAAATGCTGCTTTAATTTTTTGATAGACCTAAAGAATTAAGGCTTAATTAATGAAAATTATCATAGACTGACTTCTGTATTTGAAAACATAATTAATGATCAATTCATCTAAGAGATTCTCAAAAACAAAGTATCCCTTATTGATATCTTTGTTGACCATAACATCTAAGAAAAGAGACTCATTAATCGTGTGTGGAAGATATAAGATTGGAAGGAATATCCTGACTTTATTTGTTTGTTTGCTACACATGCACATATGCATACATGCTTAGATCCGTTGCATCATATAACTATTTTGGCTTGCAGAGCAGCAGTTCTTATGTCATAATCAATACCATCTAAAGAAGTGATTTTGATTCAAGCGCTCCATTTGCAAGTCTCAAGTCAAGAAAGATGGATGCAAATCAACTTAAGAAAATGGTCAATGAAGTTTTCAAAGCTAGGATGGCCGAGTTACACGATCAATTGGCTGGGATTATGAAGGCTTAGTTGATTGAGGTTCTGAAGATCATCAACAATGTTAATCATGCATCTACCACTAACATAAAGAATAAGGGAAAGGTAAATTTAATAAGGAATAGGTCCAATGATAGAGATCATATGAGAAATGAGGGGTCAATTCCTATTCTACAAGACTAACTGAGCTATATCTAATTAAGCATTTTAAAGAATTGTATGAGGTTGATCTCCAACTAAAAGAATGAGAGAGAGAAAAGAACATATACAATGAAAAAGGAAGCAATAAGGGTGGTTGCCATCCCAGCAGGCAAAGTCAAAGGAGATGGAAAGATGTTGAGATAAATGTAACAATTGAACCAACAAAGAAGCATAAATTTTCAGCCTTAGGGGAACCTTTGTCAAAGGTGTTTGAACATCTAATGAAGATGGATTTGCTACAATGATTGGCACCTCAACCAATACCAAATCCTCTACTATCTAAGCTCAATACACAACATTATTTCCACTTCCATGATATATTAGGTCATGAAAAAAATCGATGCACATGATTTAGGCATGAAATACAGAATCCCATTGATGATGGAAAGGTTCTCCCCCTTAACATGTCCAAGTAGATGAAGTGTTTTCAACTCCAACTCAACAAACTTTTCTTGACTTGATTGTTGCTCATCTTATTTTCTTTCTTTGGTATTTCATTGGAACAATTATGTTTTTCAAATTAAAATTGTTTGAATAAATTACTTTTGTTGCATTTATAATTTTGTTGGTTTTTGAGATTCTGGTGCTCAACCAATGATGAATCTTGCTTGATATTCATAAATTAGTGTATCTATACATCATGATTCGAATGACTTTAATAGGTGAGGGAATTATTCTATAGCATTGAGTTGAGAATGCTTACTTAGAGAGAGCTGCTACATAATTACCTGTGTCTAGTCAATCTTAAAACATGCTTTGATGAACTTTCAAGGTAAAATTTAACTCTGTTTATTTAAGAAAGAGATGATCTAGGCATTATTTGGTGAGCCAACAACTAGTATCAATCCTATTAAAATCAATCCCTAGTTTGACCCGTTAAGCCTCTATGAGATTATAGCTTGCTTTTTATTGGCTTGTAAACCTTGAATAATCTACCATGAGCTGGTGTAGCACTTATAACAAGTTTGATGATTACTGAGCTGCCAAGAAACAAGAAGATTGGAGAAAGGAATGCTTTGTCAAGACCATAAGGATTAGTTGAAGTTTATCCGAACAAGACCTAATATATCAAGTCTATTTCATCATTAAGATGGCATTTGAGCAACAAAAGAATCTATCCTTATTAAAGCATATTCATAATCCTCCATAGTCAGAACCATAGGATAGTACAATTAAGATGACTTTTAGAGATGGGACAAAAAAAAGAGAAAGAAAAATCAATCAAGATAAAAAAAGAAAATCTTGCTATATTAAAACTCGAAAGGGCGACATAGGTAAAAATTAGAGCAACTCGCTAGTTTCAAAAACCCAAAAGTATGAGCTAAGCAAAAATTGGAGCTAAGAAAGAGAGAAAATTATGAAAGTTTGAATTGAAAAGCCAAAAGGGTGGTTCAAAAAGCTAATAAAGTTCTATTTATCTGAAGTTGTAGAAGGTTTTTGCTATGTCTACGAGAAGAGTTTGACTTGAATTGGTCCAGCGCAACTAGAGACTCAGCTAAAATCAAAGAAATAGGAGAAAGACCAACTTCCATTCAAAATAGCTCCAAGTTAGTAATCTTGAAAACCCTAGATTTGATATACCAAAAAGAGAAAAATGATGAAATGCCATATCTAAAAAAAAGCCAAAACAACAAAAAAAAAAAAAAGAGGAAAGAAAAAAAAAGAAAAAGGAAGAAAAAAAAAAGAAGAAGAAAAAAATCAAAAGGAAGAAGAAAAAGAAAAGGAAAAAGGAAGAAAGAAAAAAAAAAGGGCCCTTCATTTTTGTAAAAGCAAAAAGGAAAAGATTAAGATTGTCCTAATTAAATTCAGATTTCTGTCAATAAGATGGAAGAAAATTCAAGTAAGATAACAAGATGCCAGAGTTTAAGAAGTTTAAAGTGTGAAGATCTATTAGCAGTGTCACATCAATTCCAATTTATAAATGGCCTTTGCTTAGCCCATATCCCTTATATACCCCATTTTAAGCTTTTTTAAAGACTTATTGATCTCTCTTAGTAGGTAGAGTCTATTAGTGGAGATTGTTTGAAAAATCATGCAAATAGGATGGATAATATTTAATGATACCTTTGGCCAAGTAATGTGTATGTGTCTATCTAAAGTGCAACAACTCTTGCTCAAATGGAAATAATTTACAAATTTAGTATGGTAACTAAGATTATAATGTTATAGATATGTTAATTTAAAAGATCAAGTCCTGAGGTATATTGACACTAATTTGACAAACCCAACATTTGATTTCAAAATTAAAATTAAATTTCAAAAAAAATATTTTCTTGTCATATGAGCCTTTAAGCATAGGGAAGTATGTTGTACTGTCAAACCTTAAAGAACATATTGGGTAAGGTAGGCTAATGAAAGAATTATTTGCAAAGTTATGAAGAATCTATCAACTAATGTGCTGAATCATGGTTTGAAATGGATGTCTCATGCATCTCTGACTATCCTGCTTAGGCTCCCACTGCCCATACTTTATACACCTTGAAGATAAAGCCATGGATGTGATGTCTTCTGACGTCCCAATGCAAAGTCTAAATCAACATCTCAAAGGTACCAATGAAAGTGCTTCGGCCTATCACCTCAGTCTATGAGTCAATATAATCGCTATAAGTATCATTCATGCATATCATCTATACATGCGTATATGAGCATATCACACTACATTCTTATTGTCTTATGTTGCCTATTTTTTGTCACAGTGAATAGTTTATACTTTATGAAGAAAACAATGAGAAGCAGACATAGCATCAGGGGGCATGAAAAGCCCTTTGTTTGAGAAAGATCCAGGCCCATTGCAAAAGAAAGAAGAGTTCCATGCTAATAGAAATGTTGATAAGAGCCTATAAAAAAGGCGAAATTACCAATTTGAGCCTACACAGGGGGCAAAGCTTATTCTTTTTAATTTTTGAGTTTATGCATGTATAAAGCATTTTCAGACTCTCTTTCAATATTTTTCCACACAAGGGGAAAAGAGAGGATATGAGAGCTAAAAATAGCTAAAGTTTTTGCAAAGTGGAATCTATTAAGGAATGGAGCAAGTGGCTAAAAGAAGGCCAAAACTCTCAAATGATAGAAGGTTAGTCAAGTTAGAAAAAGCTGAAGTTGATATAAGATAAAGGTCTATCCCCAAGAAAAATCCATTAAAGAATGGAGAAAGTAGCTAGAAGAAAGCTAGAACTCTTAAATTAATGAAAATACCAATGATAGAAGGTCAGTCTAGCTAATAGTGCTAGAGTCGATGCAGGACAGAGGTCAACTCTTAAGAATCAAGATCAAGATCTATTTATGCAAAGGCAGATATTTTTTTTAGATTTATTGAAGTATTCAAAATCAAGTTTTTATCCATATGAAACTCCAATGGATTTGTTGAAGCATCCACAGCTGAGCCTACTCAAAATTAAAGAATGATGAATAATTTGGATTTGTTGAATTATCCAAACCTCTAGCCTATATTGGATTTGTTAAAGTATCTTGACGGCATAGTTTTGTAGATTTGTTACAGTATCCAAACCTCCAGCCTATATTGGATTTGCTAAAGTATCATGACGGCGCAATTATGTGGATTTATTTAAAGCACCTAAATCAATTTGGATTTATTAAAGCATCCAAAGTAGCTCGGGTTTATTCAAAACTCCAAACCAACTTGGATTTACTAAAGCATCTAGATTTTCTAGAACAGCTCAGGTTTATTTAAAGCACCTAAATCAACTCGGATTTGTTAAAGCATCTAGATTTTTCAAATTAGCTCGGGTTTATTTAAAGCACCTGAACCAGCCTATATTTATTAAAGTATCCAAATCAGCCAAAATCTATCAGGCAAAATGCTTTTCACTCTATGAATAAATTAAAGATCATTTAAGCAGGGAGCAAGACTTTAGACCTATAATTTTGGCCTTGAATAAGACCAGTCCCAATTAAAAGAGCTAGATCGAATCTAATCCAATTTTTAAGCTTGAATTAAGTCTGGTCCAATTTTAAAAGCTTTAATTAAAATTTAGATCCAATTAAAAGCCCAAACCCACTATGATCTGATTTAAAAAAAGGATAAAGAGACGAGAGGGCCACCTAATTTGACATGAGTAGTGCCCATGTCGAATTGGCCATGGCCAATTTGATATAAGCATTGCTCATGTCAAATTAGCCATACCAATTAACATGAGCACCGCTCATGTGGAATTGGCTAAGCCAATTCAACATGAGTTCTTAATTTCGACTTGATTCAGTCCTAATTGTGTTTAAACTCAAATTCATTCAAATAAACAAGGGGTTTTTAATGGGATTAAAACTTTTAATTAGGTTTAGCATTTACAAAATCCTAATTAAAAAATATTATAAAAGGAGGTAGCAAGAAGCAATTTAAAGACGATCGCAATTATTAATTAGAAGAGAGATAAAAAGCAAGAGACAAAGGCAAGAAAGGCAGTAGCTAAAGTAGCAATAATCCTTGGATTGTTTCACTCAGCTAAGACCTTGGTTGATCCAGCAAGCCGTAGCACCAACATACAAGCATCTTGTAAAGCAGTTGCAATATTTGGGGGCAAGATTTAGTTCAACAAAATAGTTTAGTGGAGCCAACAATGTAGGAACGAATTTTACTATTTAATTCTATTAATTATTTTTATTCGTCTACTGTATTGTTAAATTAATGATGTTTTTTAACAATTCTATCCATTAAACCCTAATTCTATTAAACCTTAGCTTGGTAAATTCGTCCATCAAAATCATATTATCAAATCCAAAATTGCATGTTTAACCTTAGTTTTAGAATTTAAAACCCTAGTTGTGCATGTTTTAATCCCAATTATATTCTTAAACTCTATTTTTGCATGATTAAACCCCTAGATTTAGGATCGAACCGTAGTTTTGCATGATTAAATCCTAATTTAGGATTAAAATTATAATTTGTAAGTTAAAACCCTAATTTTGTAAAGGAAACCATAATTTTATGATTGAAACCCTAATTTCATTAATTATTCCCTAATTTATAATTGTTTATGCAATGATTGATTATTTGTTTGTCACTCATTTTATTATAGATAATGGAACCATGTTAAATATTTATTTGTTTGTTGTATTTTAAAAGACCTATAAAAGGCATAATTCTACTTTGTGGGTGCCTTATTTATTTTGCTTATGTAATTTAATTTATTTTATGGACTTTGGGATTATTGTAAGGATCATGTTTTCACCTTTTGGTAGGTGTCCTATTTTATTTAGTTTTATGGATTTTGAATGTTTGTAAAGGTATGTTTCCATCTTTGTATGAGTGCCTATTTTTGTTTGTTTGATTTATAATATGATTATTTCGTACTTACTTTAAATTATTTGTAATATGAATAACATTATAAAAATATAAAAATTTAATAATATTTAGATCTGAAAAGGAGGCCGGTTCCAATGAACTGGGCATTATGGGGGTGTTGGGTCACTTCTCACCTTCTTCATGTGTACCCAACTTTCCGAATCCAGTAGGGTTTTAAATTCTTAAAAAGGGTTAGGGATTCCTTAGGAATCGAGTCATCCACCCTTTTTATTTTCTTTCCTGGCCCGTCCAGGTGGTGACTCATATTCTCCGAGTTTAGGCCCATATTCTCTAAGGCTCAAAGCCTAACAGTATCACAGTCAAAAGAACCATTCTACCGGAAGTAGAGGCGAAAATTTTCACTTACAAACTCCACTCAGTTTCTCAACTCCACAGCTAGTAACACCATTACCACATTTTCAATTCATATTTTAAATCATTCATTCATCTAATTTTGCATCTCTAGCTCACAATGTAGTTGTGTGTGTAACATGTGACAATCGGTTGCTACTCAAAGCCATCTCTTGAAGAAGAAATTGAGAAATTAATTCCAAATTATTGGTGCACTGGGATCAGCAGATTAACAGTAATTAAATAAAATATAAGCAAAATAAAAAATAATTAATAAAAGAGAGATACCAATATTTAACGTGGATCACCCTTTTTATTTTTGGGCTATGTCTACAGGACAAACTCTGAATAATTTTGTCCACTAATAAATAGTAGGATTACAAAGAGAGTGGCTTTTCCAGAAAAATATTTTAAAAGCACAACTCTAATAATTGAGATAAATCCAAAATAGTGGTAAGCATTGTCAAAACACTCTAAAAATAAAAATCTTGCTATTTTGTCACTCAAAAATAAATATTCGACACTAATTTTTCTCTCTGTCAAATGGTATTTACACATATACCATTACACACTCACAATATCTATTTTTTTCTTAATTTGTTATCTCCGTATTTGTTAATTGAGGAGGGAAGGCCATCTTTATATAGGCCTTCCCTTCCTTAATAATTGCCATAATTGATGGCTATTTTCTCTTCTTCTTTTTTTTTTGTCAAAAATGGTGGATTAACATTTGTCAAAAATGGTAGATTAATATTCATAAAAAATGGTGATAGTACCTATGTGATTGGTACTTACCATCACCTAACAATTCTCTCCCTATAGACCACATGAGGTTAATGGTCATTCATGTAGATGATCGATAAAATTTGAACTTTCTTTTATAAGAATTTTTGTCAACATATCTACTCTATTCTCTTCAGTATGAATCCTTTCAAGCTGTAAAATCTTCTTCTCTAATGCATCTCTGATATAGTGATATCTCATATCAATATGCTTTGATCTGGAATGAAAGAAAGAATTCTTTCCAAGATGAATGGCACTCTGACTAACACAGTAAAGTGAATATTTGCCTTGCTAAAACCCAAGTTCTTCTAAGAACATCTTCATCCACAAAAGCTCTTTGGACGCTTCAGTTGCAGGAATGAATTCTGCTTCAGTTGTTGAGAGAGCAACACACTTTTGTAGCCTGGACTGCCATGACACAGCTCTCTCCCTGCAAATGAAATCAAGTAACTTGATGTAGACTTTTTTGAGTCAATATCGCCTGCCATAGCTACATCTGTGTAGCCAAGTAACGCAGGTTTTCCATCTCTAAAGCATAAACATATTTTGGAAGTTCCATAAAGATATCTCAAAATCTATTTCATTGTAGTCTAGTGTTCCTTACCAGGATTTGAAAGGAACCGGCTTACTACTCCCACTGAGTAAGCAATATCTAGCTATGTGCACACCATGGCATACATAAAACTCCTAACTACTGAAGCATATAGAACTTTGTTCATCTCTACTTTCTCTTTTTCCATGGAAGGACACTATTTTTAATTCAATTTAAAGTGATTAGCAAGTGGACAACTAACTGCTTTAGCTTTATCCATATTGAATCACTAAAGTGCTTTCTCAATGTACTTCACTTGTGACAACCATAATTTCTTAGTGTTCTTGTCTCTAATTATCTTTATGTTAAGTATTTGTCTTGCTGGTCCCAAGTCTTTCATAGCAAAAGTCTTGCTCAACTGCTTTTTTAGACTATTGATTCTGGAAATGTTCTGGCCAACTATTAATATATCATCTACATAGAGTAAAAGAATAATGAAATCATCATCAAAGAATTTCTTCACAGATACACAGTTATCTGAAGTGGTCTTCTTGTAACATTGCCCCCCCATAACTGACTCAAACTTCTTATACCACTATCTCAGTGCCTGCTTCAAGCCATATAAGTTTTTCTTTAACTTGCAAGCATAATCCTCTTTTCCTTTTTCTTTGAAACATTTTGGCTATTCTATGTATATCTCCTCTTCCAAGTTATCATGAAGGAAGTTAGTTTTCACATCTATCTACTCTTTCAAGTCAAAAATTGCAGCTAAGCCCAGCACTGTATGAATAGATGTCATCTTCATCGTTGGTGAAAAAATCTCATCAAAGTCAATCCATTTCCTTTGGCTAAATCCCTTAACAACTAATCTGATTTTGAAACATGATTGGGAACTGCATTCTTCATGTTTTATCTTAAACACCCATTTATTATTCAAAGTCCTCTTGCCTGTTGGTAACTTCACCAGCTCAAAATTTTTGTTCTCATACATGATTTTAACTCATCCTGCATTGCTTCAATCCATTTCTCCTTATTCTCATTTGCCATAACTTCTGGTAATCCTTAGGTTCTCCCCCATCAGTAAGCAGCACGTACTGATTACTAGAGTATCTAGTAGAAGGTTATCCAACTCTAGTAGATCTCCTTATTGGTTCTTGAGTTGCATCTGGTACTGGTGGCTGATTTTCAAAATCATCTTTGTTAGAATCTTCATTTGGCTTATTCTAGATGGGAGCATCATCATCATCAACAATATTATGATGGCCATCTTTAATTTCATCTCCAATCTATCTCGGCATGACTTTTGGAGGAACTAACTCAAGATTTGTTGAACTGCCATCAGATCTAGAAATATTCTTTTCGGTCTTCTCAATATCTGTGATGGTCTCATTTTCAACGAACATTGCATCACGGCTTCTAATAAGCTTTTTCTGAACTAGATCATAGAATCTATAGCTAATCTCATCTTGACCATAACCAATAAACACACACTATGGTGTTTTAGTATTTAGCTTTGACCACTCATCCTTTGGTATGTGCACAAATGCTTTGCACCTTTTAAGTGATCATAAGAGATATTCCTTCCAGACCACACTCTTTCTAGAATATTAAACTTCAAACGAACACATGGTAAAAGATTTAGAATATGAAACACGAAATTTAATGCTTCAGCCCAAAATAATTTTGGTATCTTTGCATGTGATAGCAGACATCTAACTCTCTTTGTGAGAGTCTTTTTCATTCTCTCAGCTATACCATTCAGCTGAGGAGTTTTCAGTGGTGTCAACTTATGTCGAATGTCCTACTCCTTGCAATATCTTAGAAGTGATCCAATGTACTCACCCCCATTATCTGACTTTATACACTTTAATTTCTTCCCATTTTCTCTCTCAACTAGGGCTTGAAACTGTTTAAATACCTTTATAACTTGATCTTTATTCTTTAAGGTATAAACCCACAGTTTCCTTAATAATCATCAATGGAAGTCATAAAATAAGAGAAGCCACCAATTGATATGGTCTTGAAAGGACAGCACACATCATATTGGATTAACTTAATATCTCTGACTTCTTTTCATAATGGGTAGAATTCTTGAAAGTAACTCTATTATGCTTTCCTCATAAGTAATCAACACATCTATTTAAATCAATACTGCTCAAACCAGCTATATTCTTCTTCCTTATCAGTATTGACATTCATTTTTCGCTCATGTGACCAAGCTTTTTCTGCTAGATCTCAGCTATATCATCTTTCTCTACAGCATTAACTATACTCTTAGAGATTTTAGCTTGCATCAGATAAAACATAGACACTTTGTTACCTTGAGCCACAATGATAGAACCTTTGGTGAGTTTCCATTGGCCATTTTGGAAGGTATTGTAGTATTATTCATCATCAAGATTTCTAGCAGAAATCATATTAAACCTGATATCAGGAACATGCTTCACATCTTTTAATAGCAACCTAGCACCATTGTTGGTCTCCAAATGAATATCACCAACACCAACAATCTTAGCACTACCATCATTACCCATTTTAACTATCCCAAAGTCACCTGGTGTATAAGTGGCAAAGAACTCCCTCCGGATTATAGCATAAATAGAGGCACAAGTATCAATCACCCAACTAGTCTTATAATTAACCACGTTGATCGTATCATCTTTATAAATAAGAAGAAAAGCATGTTCAGTTGTAGCTGCAATTCTCTCATTATCGCTATCATTTTTCTTTTTATACTTCTCTTTCTACTTTTTTCCAATTATGGCAATATTTCTTAATATACTCCTTTTTGTAACAATGATGACATTCAACATTAGCAAATTTATTAGACTTTCTTGGATTAACATCTCTCTTTTTATCTCCATTATTTAATCCCCTATTCTGACTTCTCCCCTGGTGGTTGTAGCCAGAATATCTAATTGTGAAGAAGAAGCACCTAGGATATCACTTTTCATTAATTTCATTTTAATAGTACCATTAAGAGCAGAATTTATTAATGAAATCTTCAAAGTCTCCTAAGAATCTGGTAATGAAGCAAGAACCATTCATTTAATTAATCTTGAAATTTATATTTTTTAATAATATTTTTAGAACGCTCTATTAATAAATTAATATACTATATGTACCTGTGTTAAGCTTCTTTACAATATATTTATACTATTCAGTAATATAAAATTACCAAATTAAAATTAGTTTTTTTTTACTTCTATAATTTATAAAAATATTTAAATAATTAATATTTAAATTGTCTAAAATTTTTATTTTTTATAGCTTTAAAAAATGATTGAAGAGAAAAAAGAAATATCAAATTTTTTTTACCTAATAATACTTTATTATTAAATATCATAACTCAAAACTCTTACAATTCAATTGGGAGCAAGATCTCGATACTGAAAATCTGCATTTGGAACGGTTGCTTTAACAAAATTATGAGCTACCATGTTAATAAGTCTATTAACTCAAAATATTTTTCATGAGTATTTATATTTTTTATTAAATGAGTTGAATAAAATCTTAGTCAATCTTGAAAAATTAAGAATAAAAAATAAAAAGAAACCATTTTTCATTTATTAAAGGAAAAAATTTAACTCATAAAATAGTAAACGTTTATTTAACTCATAAAATAGTAAAATATTTTTCTCGTCTGACAACTAAATATTAATTTTATTTTATAAGTTATTGAGATAATTTTATGAAAAAATATTATTTTCTACAATTTAATTAGATAAAATAAAAAAGTAATTAAGAGATAAAAATAAATTTTATGAATACTGAAAATAAATTTTAAATAGTGTCATTAGCATATAAATATAAATACATACACTTATTTAAATATAAGAACATGAATTTATATTTTATATTGAAAGTATAATTAATATATATTTATATATTATAATAATTATTAATTATAAATGACATCTATAATTAATTTAATTAGTCTAACTTACAGTATAACACTCATCACATGAAGTTTATATGTGTTTTGAATGTATCGTCAATTATAAAATTAAATCATCTATTGTTATGACCATATAACCTATCGACCAATCTATTAATTTACTTTGACTCTCAATTACACTTAATATAATGTTATAATTATATACAATATTTACATCCGCTTGTTGCATATTTTATCTACTCTTTAATTTTACTGTTAATTATTATAATATATTTTAGATATTTCTCGTATGTAACTAAATAACTAAAATTATCTTATAAAATAATAAAATATATATATTCAGAAGCGAAGTGAGAGCTTCATTCTAGTATATATATATATATATATATATATACTTTTATAAGCTAAAATATAAAAAAAAATTCTTCTAATATAAAAACTTTAAAGCTAAAAATAGAAAAAAAAATTATATTCCTATTTCGATTGATGGTGCCTTTTTATACATTTTATTTAATTATTTTATATTGTATATATCAACATTATTATATTTTATTTTCCTCTTATCTTTTGGTAGATTTATTAAAAATAATTAATTGTAAATAATTAATAATTTTCGTATTAATCTAATCGATTAATAATTTTCATGATTAAAAAATATAATATATTCTTTTTCATCAATAATCTCTAAAATTTTAGATCAATCTATGTAAATTTTATTCAGATATCAAATCTACATTAATTAATTATATTTTGTTATAAATAAATGAATGTCTATTGGGTCCCACAGTCCATACATGTATTAGGGTTTTTACTCTATAAATAGAGGAGTTCCCAATCAGTTTAATACTACGCTCATATCACTTAGTCTATATTCTTCTTGTCCTCTTCTCTCTTGTCTCTTGCCTCTTCCTTTATTTTTCAACACGTTATCAGCACGATTGCTTTGTTTTAAGGTTACTTCGGTGTAAGGTAATCTCATGGTTGTGAATAATTCTTTTAAACTTACTTTGTGTTTTAATCGGCGTGATATATAGATATATATTTTTTTTTTTTTTTTGCATTGGATCTGGGATGAGATTTCGATTCATTTCTCAATGTTAATGTTTCTTATGCCAATTCGTTTTCAATTTTAATGATTACCCATTATCCAAAGATTATTATATCAATATGATTATATACATCATATTTTATTATTATTATTGTTACTTTGTAATCAATTCCACGTTATCATGGATAGAAATCCAATTTGTTGTTTTATTGGGTATTGTCAAAGTTTAACACATATATTTTGTCTTATTTATATCATACCAGCGATGTTCAAACTAAGAATTTAGATTTTTGTAATCTGTTTTAATGAGCTTGGAACAAATATTTCGTAACTATTAACATTCATACGTTTTACTTTATTTTATGTTTTTTTTATTTTATATATATTATGTTTTTATATTATAGTGTTATATAATATGAGTATATTTTATTTTTTTATTTTTTTTTAAGCATGACAAATATTGCGAAACTCGAGTTTGCAGCCCTTGATATTTCGGGCAAGAATTATTTATCATGGATTTTGGATGTTGAAATCCATCTAGATGCACTATTAAGGAAGGAAATCAAGCATCAAATCAAGATCGAGCAAAGGCGATGATTTTTCTCCGCCATCATATACATGAGGGATTGAAAACTGAATATTTGACTATTAAAAACCCTCTTGTTCTTTGGAATAATTTGAAAGAAAGGTATGATCACCAGAAAACTGTTATTCTCCCAAAAGCTCGTTATGAGTGGATGCATCTGCGATTGCAAGATTTTAAATCTGTAAGCGAATTTAATTCTGCCCTTTTTAGAATTAGCTCTCAGCTAAAGTTATGTGGAGAGAATATTACTGATCATGACCTATTAGAGAAAACATTCTCTACTTTTCATGCTTTGAATGTTGTTTTACAACAACAATATCGTGAAAAGGGCTTTAAAAAGTATTCTGAATTAATTGCTTGTCTTCTTGTGGCTGAGCAAAATAATGAATTATTGATGAGAAATCATGAAGCTCGTCCAACTGGATCTGCTCCATTCCCTGAAGTGAATGGAAGCCAAGCCCACTTAAATAAATCTATGGCATTCCCTGAAGCGAATGCAATTTCATATGGGTATAGACAAGAGTATAATCGTCGTGGATGAGGTCGTTGTTGAAATAACTCTCATGGCAATCGTAATGGTAGTCGTGGTGGTTATAGAAATACACCATATCATAAAAATGGGAAGAATAATGAAAGAAAAAGAACTAAT
Source organism: Garcia nutans (assembly GCA_947685225.1). Classification (NCBI taxonomy): domain Eukaryota; kingdom Viridiplantae; phylum Streptophyta; class Magnoliopsida; order Malpighiales; family Euphorbiaceae; genus Garcia; species Garcia nutans. Next base: position 2,302,129 of record CANTUV010000024.1, on the reverse strand, counting down.
GAGAATAATGGATCTAATCCATCTTCTAATGTTAGTTGTCATCGATGTGGTGGAAAAGGACATTGGCTACGTACATGTCGTACGCCAAGACATCTTGTTGATCTTTATCAAGCATCTTTGAAAAATGGAGGAAAGAATATTGAGACAAATTTTTCCTACAATGATGGGCTAGATGATACTGCGATTGATGTCACCCATCTTGATGTTGCTGATTTCTTCTCAGACCCAAATGGAAATATTGATCATTTAGTTGGCAATGGCAATCTTGATGCCTAAGTTTAGTTTTTGATTATTCAATTTTATTTTCCTTTATGAATATTTCTATCATATTTTGTATTGAATTTTTATAATTATTTGGATTTTACTTTATTATGTTTTTATTTTAAACTTGTGACATTTTATATTCTTTTAAGTATTATATTAATTTGCTTTTTATATTTTTTTGAAGACATTATAGATGCTACACAAACTTTAGTGGAAAAAAATCGAGATTTGTGTATTGCTGATAGTGCATTAACGCACACGATTCTTAAAGATAGAAAATACTTTTCCCAATTGAAAATGGGAGAAGAATTTGTTCATACTATATCTAGAAGGAAAAGAATTATTAAAGGCTCTGGAAGAGCAAGTATAATACTTCCAAGGGGAACGATTATTAATATTAATGGTGCATTATATTCCCCATTGTCTCACAGAAATTTATTAAGTTTTAAAGATATTCGCCTAAATGGATATTATATTGAGACAAAAGATATGGATACTAAAGAATTTCTTTGTATTACAAGTACCATATCAAACAAAAAAATGTGTATTAGAGGAACTACCTGCAGTTTTCTCTGGTTTATACTATACTTGTATTCGCACAATTGAAATTAATATGGTTGTAAACCAGAAGTTTACAAATCCAAGTGCATTTATTATTTGGCATGATCGATTAGGTCATCCTGGATTAATAATGATGCGAAAAATTATAGAATCTTCATGTGGACATCCATTGAAGAACCAAAAGATTCTTCAATCAAATGAATTTTTTTGTCCAGCTTGTTCTCAAGGAAAATTGACTATTAGGTCATCGCCTAGTAAAATTCAAATTGAATTACCAGCGTTTTTAGAACGCATACATGGAGATGTTTGTGGACCAATTCATCCACCTTGTGGACCATTTAGATATTTTATGGTCCTAATTGATGCATCCTCAAGATGGTCACATGTTTGCTTATTATCAACTTGAAATTTGGCATTTTCGAGATTGCTTGCTCAAATAATTCGTTTAAAAGCTCAATTTTCAGATTATTCTATTAAAACAATTCGTTTGGATAATGCTTGTGAATTTACATCTCAAGCCTTTAATTATTACTGCATGTCAATTGGAATTAAAGTTGAACATCCTGTTGCTCATGTTCACACTCAAAATGGTATGGCAGAATCATTCATTAAAAGATTGCAATTAAATGCAAGGCCATTATTGATGAAAACAAAACTTCCTATTTCTGCTTGGGGACATGCTATATTACATGCAGCATCACTTATTCGCATCAGGCCAACAAATTATCATAAATTCTCCCCTCTACAATTGGTTTTGGGTCAGGAACCAAATCTTTCCCATCTTCGAATTTTTGGATGTGCGGTTTATGTTCCAATTGCTCCACCACAACGCACAAAGATGGACCCTCAAATGAGGTTAGGGATATATGTTGGGTATAAATCTCCATCAATAATTAAATATTTAGAGCCTTTAACTGGAGATTTATTTATTGCTAGATTTGCTGATTGTCATTTTGATGAGTCAGTTTTCCCAGCATTAGGAGGAGAAAATAAACAATTGGAAAAACAGATTAGTTGGAAAGAATTATCTTTATCTCATATGGATCCTCGCACTGGGCAATGTGAATTAGAAGTTCAAAAGATAATTCATTTACAAAATGTAGCAAATCAATTGCCAGATTCATTTACTGATCCAAAAAGAGTAACTAAATCTTATGTTCCAGCTGAAAATACTCCTGTTAGAATTGTAGTCCCTGAAGGACAAGTTGCCCAAGCTAGTGAGTCTATTGCACGCCAAAAACGTGGTAGACCAATCGGTTCTAAGGATAAAAATCCTAGAAAAAGAAAAGGAGCGAATGTTCAAAATGACTAAATTTCTGGAGAAAATGCTCTTGAAGAGCAATTTTTTGAGAAGATACTTGACATTGTGGAAAAGTTTCCAGAAGAAACTCAGGTACCTGAAAATATTGAAAATGATGAGATCTCAATAAATTATGTTGTGTCTGGTCAAAAATGAAATCGAAGCCAAGTAAATGTCGACGAAATATTTGCATACAATATAGCGCTAGATATTGTAAAAAAAGATGAGGATCTTGAACCTAAGTCTATTGATGAATGTAGACGCAGTTGATTGGCCAAAATGGAAATATGCAATTGAGGCTAAATTGAAATCCCTTGAAAAGTGTAAAGTTTTTGGACCTGTTGTCCAAACACCAATGAATATCAAGCCAGTGGGATATAAATGGGTTTTTGTACGAAAGCGAAATGAAACTAATGAAATTGTGAGATACAAAGCAAGACTTGTTGCCCAAAGTTTTTCACAAAAACCTGGCATTGACTATGAGGATACATATTCTCCTGTGGTGCATGTAATTACAATAAGATATTTAATAAGTTTGGCAATTCATGAAAGTCTTGAAATGCATTTAATGGATGTTGTGACTGCCTATCTGTATGGCTCACTTGACAAAGATATCTATATGAAAGTTCCTGAAGGATTTAAGTTGCCTGAAGCACAAAAGTTAAATTCTTGAGAAGTTTATTCCATTAAGTTGAATAAAGCTCTCTATGGATTAAAACAATCTGGGCGAATGTGGTATAATCGTCTTAGTGAATATTTAATGAAAGAGGGCTATAAAAATGATGTTATATGTCCATGTGTTTTTATCAAAAGATTTGGATCCGGATTTACCATTGTTGTTGTCTATGTTGATGATCTAAATATCATTGGAACTTCAGAAGAGATATCTAAAATTGTGGATTTATTGAAAAAAGAATTTGAAATGAAAGATCTTGGAAAGACAAAGTTTTGTCTTGGCTTGCAAATTGAGCATATTGCAGATGGTATTTTAGTCCATCAATCCACATATATAGCCAAGGTGTTAAAGCGGTTTTATATGGACAAAGCACATCCATTAAATTCTCCAATGGTTGTAAGGTCGCTTGATGAGAAAAAAGATCCTTTTCGACCTCGAGAAGATAATGAAGAACTTCTTGGTCCAGAAGTACCATATCTTAGTGCAATAGGAGCATTGACATATCTTGCTAGTCATACTCGACCTGATATAGCATTTGCAGTAAACTTATTAGCAAGATATAGTTCTTCACCAATATGAAGACATTGGAATGAAGTTAAATATATTCTTCGATATCTTCGTGGTACAATGGACTTGGGTTTATTTTATGCTAACACATCAAAGTCAGTTTTGATTGGTTATGCAGATGCAGGATATTTATCAGATCCACATAATGGTAGATCTCAAACAGGTTACTTATTTACATGTGGAGGTACAGCTATATCATGGCAATCTACAAAACAGACTATTGCTGCTACTTCTTCTAACCATGCAGAGATTTTGGCCATCCATGAAGCAAAGTCGAGAATGTGTTTGGTTGAGATCAGTAATTCAATATGTTCGAGGTACATGTGGTCAACATCCTCAAAAAGAACTCCCAACAGTTTTATATGAAGATAATGCTGCATGTATACACCAGTTAAAGGAAGGATTTATTAAAGGGGATAGAACAAAGCATATTTCACCAAAATTCTTCTTCACTCACGATCTTTAAAAGAATGGCGATATTGATATTCAACAAATTCGCTTAAGTGACAATCTTGCCGATTTATTCACGAAGTCGCTTCTTACAACAAGTTTTGAGAAATTGGTGTACAAAATCGGAATGCGCAGACTCAAAGATCTCAAGTAATGTCTTCATGAGGGGGAGTAGAATACGCACTGCACTCTTTTTCCCTTTCAAGGTTTTTATCACATTGAGTTTTTCCTTATAAAGGTTTTTTAATGAGGCAGTATGTTATCGCGTATTCATGTAGTTAGTAATATTTTTATGAATATTTTTAAGACATTCAAGGGAGAGTGTTATGAATGTCTATTGGGTCCCACAGTCCATACATGTATTAGGGTTTCTACTCTATAAATAGAGGAGTTCTCCATCAGTTTAATACTATGCTCATATCTCTTAGTCTATATTCTTCCTGTCCTCTTCTCTCTTTTCTCTTGCCTCTTGCCTCTTCCTTTATTTTTCAACATATTTCAAATTATTGAAAACATATAAAATTCAAATATAGTTAGAAAATAGCACACTTTTTAATTTTTTTTTTCAAAAATATTTTATATTTTTTATATACTATTAATATATAAAAATAAATATCCAATATATACCTTAATATACTAAATATATATCTAAAATATACCTCTAAAAAATATTGTTAAAATTAAAAATTAAAAAATATATACATTTTTATAATTTAAATTAAAAATTAAAAATATATATATATTTGAAATTTAAAAAAAATGTATTTTCAAAAATATTTTTATTTTTTAAGATATTTTTAAAGAAACACCATATATCTATAACATTTTTCAAATAATAAAAAAAAGATGATTTAATAACAAAAGTAGGGCTGAGATCCAAATTCAAGTTCGATATGACCGCCGAAATTAATTCATTTAAGCAAATCTCATACAATAAAATGTCAAAAAATAAAATGAAATAATTAAAAAGTGGGTTTTGACAATTTGGTAAAATGTTGCAGCAGCTCCGTCAAGCATCATGAGTTAGAATGGAATGGCTGAAAATTCCTACGTGTAAGTAAACTGAAGGTGCAGTAGTTTATCGCCAAAGAAAAAAAGAAAACAAAGGGCCTTGTTGTACAATGATATTTTTATGTCTCAGCAATTTCTAATACAATCCCAAACCAATTAGAATGTGTTGTCGCTATCATAATTAAAATTATTCAGGGGCTGCAAAGATGCTTGAGATCCTCTTCTTTGGCATACCAGCCTGGTATTATCTTGGAGACGTGGGGATACAGATCCTTGTAGGAATTTCTTATTGTACCTTCTGCAACTCCAGTGGCTTGTGATATCTCTGCATCCACACCGATATTTTCATCAATAGCACACGCTCATATGGATTCAACTAATATTCTCGTATATCATCTGGTTACATTTAGTAATATAAAGCACAACAAATTTACATGAACTTGTCAGTACCATTCAAAATAAAAGCATGAGATTATCAAACCTCGAAGAGGCTTCTTATCAACTGAAAGCTGAGATATAATATAAATGACTGCTGCTGCAATTGATATAGGGCTCCTCCTGCAAGCAATAATACGAAAAAAAAAAAAAACAAAATGTCAAAAAAGAACCCGAAAAAAATATGGCTACTATGTCTGCATGCATGGAAGTACAGATGACAGGTAAATGTACTCTCTTCTCCCGATAGGATGACCTTAAAAGAGCTTTGCAAAGATAACCTCAACAAAATCCTTTTTCTATCCTTTCATAGTAAGGGAGTTTCATTCAAGGAAAGAAAAAAGAAAACATAGCATGAGGGTAGCAACTGCTTCATCCCAGTCAACCTTTCTTTTATTATTATCGCCTCCAATGACGACACAGAAATGCAGATGGTATAAAAAGGTATTAAAGCATCAATAACACAGAGACTTTCAATAAAGACCTGAACCAGACAAGCAATCAGAAGCCAAGAGAATTATTAAAAAAAAAAACTGATTTTTGAAAATGCTGTCTCCTTTACTCCAACCTAAGAATAAAACTAAAATACATTTCTTGCCTTTCCTTCACATAGTTACAGGAGGTTTACGGAAATTGAGGAAATATGCTACTGAAATCAATTACAATTTTGTTAAACAGAAACTTGCACATATTTCAAGTGAAGATTGCTTTAAATAGAGATTGGAGACAAATGGACCAATGAGACAAGTCCAAAGTGGAGATAACAGGTAACTTCATCTCTGGATCGCATTACAGATAAAATTGAGAGCATTGTATGGATGCACTAGCATAATGTGGAGAGAAAACTTATCCAAGAAATAAGTGGCAGAGTAAAATGGCCTGACCACACTCACCTTGGGCATTTGTCAGAAACAATGTGGCAATATAGATGGAAGGAGCGTTTTAAAACCCCAAAAAGATATTACTAGCCTCTGAAAAGGGAGTTGGAAAACCTGATCAAGCTTAGGACAAACGATACTAGCAAAGCATTGATGGAGCAGGATGCAGTATGGAGCTCAACATAATAAATTTCATTTTTTCTAAATAGAGGTATAATTATTAGAAGAGTACAAGTACCTTATGTCGAACTCTTCTGACTTTTGTACAGCTTCTTGGGCAGCTTTCATTGCTTGATTATTCATACCAAGATTTGAACAAAAACGCCTCTATATATGAGGTTGAAAAAAAAAATAGTGATGACTGGAGAAATAAGCACTAAAAATAATACAGATTCTCTAGCAATCTGAAACTTTTGTTCATGAATAAGCAACAAGATTAGGCACAATGAAGTTATTCAATTAAAAGGATAGGTAAAAAAAAAAACCCACCATGAAATCCCCAGCATGTATTGTTCCCATCTCCACTGACTGACCTGTCTCCAACCCCAGTTGTTTCACTATGTATTCTTTTGCTCGGCCAATTTCCTTCTTTGTGGCTCCATTGGCGACAGAGCAAATTTCTAGTTGAAATCCACACGTTCAGGGAAGCTCAAACACATAGGGAAAGATTAAATCAGGAAGCATCCAGATGTTAAAAGAATCTTAGGCTGTACCCTTTACGGTTCGTGGCTTATCTTCTTGTCGACAAGCAATGTAGAGGCAAGCAGCCAATAAGGCATCCTGATTTCTTCCTCTGCTGGACTTCTGATCTTCCACCTTTTTATAGATCTCATTAGCCCGATCCTTCAAATCATGAAAAGTTCATTATTAGAAGAAAAATAGCATCATTACAGGAAATCAATTCTAATCACATGAGTAACAAAATAAATAAAAGAAAGCACACAGTAACAGTAGCACAAAACTTGAAATTTTCAAAAATATTTTTAAGGTTATAACAAGGATTTTAAATAGCATAATTGGTCTTGTATGCAGCGCTGCAGTATTGGACGGTATCTAAAATAAGAAAAATGACTCAAATTTATAGTTTATATTTTTAAACTATATATTAACATCACAATACTCCCAACATCCACAATAAATTATGGTTTTCAAATTCAAACTGGACAAACTAAACCTTAATGCAAAAACATTTGAGGTCAACTACTAACTCAATCTGGGGCTACCTTACAGCAGATGAACCATCTAAAAAGCGGCTTCCACAGTAACCACACAGTTTTCTTGACATAATTGATTAAAAAAAACATTTTTAGCAAATAAATATGTTTAAAATACATTTTATGTTTACATTACAAAAATATACATTAAAAATTCATTAATTTAAAAATTAATTCTAAAATTATTTTGTTAAAAAAAACTTCAAGAAAATAAAAGGTAAAATCTAGCCTTTATACAGCTTGGCTAAATAATTGAGGATTGTTTCAAGTAAATCCACAATATCTGAAGTAAATCCACAATATCTGGATTTATATTCTTTCTTTTGTAGCTTTGATAATATCTGGATCCTCAATTATACTCTTCTTTTGTAGCTTTCATAATATCTGGATTCTAAATTATACTCTTTCTTTTGTAGCTTTGATAGCATTCTTACATTAGAAAACCCACTATGTCATCAAAGTACCTTTGCATTCAAATTATAACCCTTCATTCCACTACCAATTGGAACTTGGAAGATAAAAAGGGATTAAACAGTTAGAACTTAAACAGTATTTTGTGACTTGAAGCAAGGTTACAATTCTACCAGTTAAGTAGTATTTATCAAATCAGATTTTGTAAGAGTCTTCTAATCCTGTGTGAATTCCATATCATCAACTCGGAACAAGGTTACAAATCAACAAGGCCCACCCTCAATCACTAATGCTCTAAATAACGAGCGATCACATTTTCAAACAAAAAATAAATGATTGATTCCCAGTCAAAAGTATGTAGATATCTGCATTAAAGAGAGTGCCAAAACCATTAGCAGTGACATACCTTTATCGTAGCAACAAGACCCAACCTGAAACAGAAATGTCTTCACGTCAGATTCACATTTTCTAATCTCTTAAAAATAAAGGCAAATACTTCATGATTCTACGTATTCCTCAAATCTATTTTTTTACTTAAAACAAAAGGTACATAGCTTTATGAAAGAAATGAATTTCAATCTCATCAATCACAGAATTAAGCAATCAATAAATTGCATTCCATCATCATAAGCAATCAAAATCAACTGAATTGAATAAACAAATACAATTCCACTATAACCCAACAGGAAGATTCATCTTTGAAAAAGAGATCAACAAAAATCAATGCATAATTAAAAATCAATTAATCACTTTCCCACTTGAAATCCATGGTCCAAAAACAACTAATCAAACATAATAAATCACCTCAATTAATTAAAAACTCAAAACAAAACAAAAAATAAAAAATAAAAAATCGATCACCTGTCAGACATAGTAGCAATAGTTTTAAACGCCAAAATCAACCCTCGATCCGGATTGGAGCCTCTGTTCTGCCAGCGACCTAGAGAAGAAGAAAGGAACTCCCCAGAAGCACCGTTAGGTTTAGCAATAACGGTGGACAAACCACCGTCAGCTAAGAGAGGATTGGTGGGACCACCGACACGAACAGGATCATTATCGCCAGACTCGTTAGCGAAAGTTCTCCACTCAGATGTCTCATCGATCGAGTGCGATTCAAGCACCAAACCGCACTCCGAACACACCGTGTCCCCCGCCGAGTGATCGAAAACCACCTCCGTTTCCCGTTTGCAATCCGAGCAGAAAGCGTCCCCCATTATTGAACTATAAATTTAAACACTAAATTATGCTTTTATTTGATTATAATTAATTTTTCCTTTTTTTCCTTTTATAATTTTAATTTTGCTTTTTATGTGTTGATCGTTTTCACGAGAGACGAAGACAAGAAAGGAGAACATAGATCGAAAGATTTGTGGAGATATGCGTTATTTATAGCCAGGGTTAGGAGTTCGGAAATGATGCGGTGTAATATGGTTTATTTTCTCTTACATTGTTCAACGATCTCACACCATTCAATCTCGTAGATCGAAGGGAACTGATAGCTTTATCATAATCCAACCATTAAAATCAGTTAACCTTTTATCCATCAATTATTATTTTTTTGTTTCTTTTTTACTAGTTCAATAAAATTGAAATTGTTAAATTTTTTTAAAAGATTAAAATAATTTAAATTTTCTACTATTCATTGTTAAAATTATCTTATTATATTTTTATTTTATCTAATAAGTATATAGTACTTTAAAAATTTTAATTATAATTTTTAAGAATATATAAATACATAAAAATTAAAAACTGGTAGAGTAATATTTATATGATATATATTTATACTTTAGAATTCATAATAATATGTACAATAGAGTGTGTGGCTCGACTAACCGTTGATCTGTTAGCGTCACAAGAATTAACGGTTTCGATGGTAGGAAGCATGTAGTTGTGGATTGATTGTTTAAATGGTAGGAAGGGACCTGCTAGTTGGAAAACTGGGGAGTGTTTCGAAGTAAAGTAGTTAGTAGCCTTAGTGGGAAGGTTTTCGGTTTGGAAAGAATCAAATTTGATGGGCTTATTAAAAAAAACACGATTTAAACGTGTATATATAAATAGTAAATTCCACGTAAGTCCTTAGAAACATTCAAAAAAAAAAAAGCATGTGCCTTGGAAACATCATGATAAATTCGAGAAAGGCTGCATAATTATCTATTTTCTATTTTCTACTTTATATTTTGTAAATATATTTTATCATGCTTTTTATTAAATAATTTTTATTATACTAAAAAGTATTAATTTTTTGAAATAAATATATAAATAATTTTATAATAGTATTACTAAATTTTTTTATTTGAAGATAAATTTTAAATATAAAATAAAAAATATGTAATTTGTTGAGTAATTAATATTTTAAAATTAGGAAAAAATTATACATTAAAAGGATGTTGTTAAAAAAACTTAAAGATAATAATACAAAATAATTATTTTTACACATATCTAAAGAAATAATAAATTTTAAAAACTAAATAATAATAGATAAATGTTAAGAAAAAAGAAATAGATGTATTATTAAACTCTGTTTTTTACTTAGAAAATAGCTTAAAGTAATTTTTTTAAAAATTAAAAATTAACTAATGGTTTGTTCATTTAGGTTATAGATTTTTATTTTTTTTATTTTTACTTTTTAAACCAAGAACTATTTTCATTTTTTATTTTGTATTTTTAAAAATAGTTTTATATTTTAAAAATGATATTATAAATATTAGAATTTTAATTATTAAGAAATAAAACATTAAAAATAAAAAAAATGTCAAAAACTAAATTTTACAGTAAAAAAAAGTTTTATTGATATAATATATATTATTTCAAAAAAAAATTTATTAATATAAAATATTTTTTTAAAACCCTTAAAATCATATTTTATGAATTCCTATTTAACATGAAAGCAATTTTATTTATTCAGAAAAATTTATGTTTATATTTTTTTTTCTAAAAAAAGGGCTAAAACCAAAAATTAAAAATCATCTTGAATAAATATAGAAAATTATTTTCTAATATTTTAAATAAAAAATATTTATAACTAAACAATAAACTCTATTTTTCATTTTTAAACAAAAAAAATCTAGAAAACAAAGTTATTTTTTATTGACTTACTAAGTGGGATATTATGCAACTTTTAATATATGTGATCTTTCTCCTTTTAATATCGATGCAGATTTGATGATGAATCTTTATAAAAAGGGAGAGATTGATGCGAGTAAGGGTGGTCAACATGGCATGAAGTTCATTTTAACAAATGGATCAATTATAATATGGTAAACCAAAAAGTTTAAATCTACTTTCTAAAATTTTGAGGATATTTATTGATATATGGGAGAAGTCTCATATTTTTACCGAAATATGGAACTTCTCCTTATATATACCAGATTATGTGAGTCTAAAGGCCCAAATTAAAAGCCAAACTTTTCGTTTAAACCTTTTAATTTTTTTATTATTTTTTATTAATAAATTGAACTTTAAGTTTTAATTATTTAAAATAAATAAATAAACAAACCGAAAGTCTAATTTTCGCTTTATTTAAAAAATGATCCCTTTCATCCAAATAGAAAGTCTAACTTTCAGTTTAGCTAGTACCAAATTAAAAGTTAGACTTTTGATTTGGCATACGGCAAAGACTTGCCTCTACTTCACCTAGTTGAGAGGACTTTTCATCCAGGCTACTTTCCAAACTAGGAATCAGCTAGCTAATAAGTCCCCTCAACTAGTCTTTAATTTTAAATTTTAGTTTCTATTTTAAAAATTTTTATTTTAAATTTATTATTTAATACCCTAACTATCTCTCTCCTCCCATCTAATAAACCTCTTTTTTTTCATTTTCTTCTTCATTCTATCTCCCTAATTTTCACCTTCTTCTTCATTTAATCTCCCCATTTTTCATCTTCCTCTTAATTCTGTCTTACTTACTCACACAAATTCTCTACAAAATATCATCAACACTCTCTTTTATTAATTCATACAATTCCCTACCATTATTAAAATTTTTCATTCTTTATTAAAATCTTAATATCCTTCATCCAAACCTAAAATTTAACTTTCAAGTTGCAATGAAAACTAGCATAACACCCGTAAATTTTATAGGTCTCAGTTGTATATCAATGAGATTGTAAGATTGCATGAAGTCCCAATTGCATTAGTATCGGACTGAGACTCCAGATTTACATCTAGATTTTGGAGGAGTTTGCAGGATGCATTGGATACTCGGTTACACTTTAGTACTGTTTTATCTCAGACAGATAGGTAGTTTGAGAGAGTAATACAGGTATTGAAGGATATGTTGAGGAGTTGTGATGTGGAACCCATGGATCAAATATTTCATCTAGAACCCCACATACACATCTAGCATAGAATCTTAGAACTCAAAACAAATCCTCCCTACCAAACCCACAACTAACCTGTAATTGAGAACTTGGGTGGTTGGGATGAAGAAATGAATTAATTTAAATGACATAAGTCAGACTTGATAAATTAGAACCAATTCTTCATGCAACAAGAATAAGAAGAAAACCTCTCAAACTTGAAAACACATCAATTACATTCAACATAAACTAGAAATTCGTATCAACCCTCTTTAGTTCTTTTTTCCCTCCCTATATAGTTGCAAAAGAAAAAATAATGGCTTAAAATTCTAGGTTTACATGTATCTAGTCACACTAGCATTAATTATCCATCCACATCAATAATGTATTCTAAATTACTGTCCATAATTATGACAATATTGATGGGCAGATTTTACATGCACTTTGCTGTTGTTTCACATGTGTCTAGTCACACTAGCACTAAACCACATCAATATTATATTTCAAATTCATGCTAATGCCCATCACCATATTTATGGGTAGATTCTTCATGCTTCTTAGTGAGTTTCTGACTTCCTCTTTATGTTCCTTCATATTCAGTACAAGTTGGTCTCCTTCTTCATTAATCCACCTTTGAATGAAGTGTTGGAACACATGCTGGAGTTTCTTTGATTGTGATCTTGTGATTGGTCCACTTGGCATAATGATATCATTAACATATTTGCTGCATTGTGTAGATTCACCAAGATTGCTTATAATTTTCTCATCATTCCCTCCTTGCTCAAAAAGATTTGTCCTCAAATCTAAACCTACATCGAAAGGAGAAAGATCACTAACATTGAAAGTTGTAGAAACATTATACTCACCCGGTAGATCAATTTTGTAGGCATTGTCATTGATTCGTTCTAAAACTTGGAATGAGCCATCTCCCCTTGCATCCAACTTGGATTTCCTTTATTTAGGAAATCTTTCCTTCCTCATATGAACCCATGCCCAATCTCCAGGTTGGAAAACCACTTGCTTCCTTCTTCTATTTGCATTGTGGGCAAATAGATTCATATTTCTTCTCAAGATGAGCTTGTGCCTTCTCATGTATCTTTTTAACCAACTTCGCTTTCTCTTCACCATCTAAGTTAGTTATTTCATTTAATGGCAGAGAAAACAGATCAAGTGGTGTAAGAGGATTAAAACTATAAATAATTTCAAATGGTGAAGAACCTGTAGATGAATGTATGCTTCTATTATATGCAAACTCAACTAATGGCAAACAATCTTCCCAAGTTTTCAAATTCTTACCCACAACAGCACATAACAAAGATTCTAAAGTCCTATTTACCACTTCTGTTTGTTCATCGATTTGTGGATGACAAGTTGTATAGAACAACAATTTAGTACCTAATTTATTCCACAAAACATGCCAAAAATGACTCAAGAACTTTACATCTCTATCACTTACAATTGTCTTAGGAATGCCATGCAAAAATACTACTTCCCTAAAGAACAAATTAGCAATATTTGCTGCATCATCAGTTTTGTGACATGCAATGAAATGAGTCATTTTACTGAATCTGTCAACAATAACAAATATGTTATCTTTCCCTTTTCTAGTCCTAGGAAGCCCCAAAACAAAATCTATAGATATGTCAATCCAAGATGCATTAGGAATAGGTAAAAGAGTATACAGCCCATGAGGTAAAGACTTAGATTTTGCTAGTTTACATGCAATACACTTGGCACAAATTCTGTCAACATCTTTTCTCATATTTGGACAATAAAAATGTTCATGCAGAATGTCTAAAGTCTTAAATACCCCAAAATATCTCATGAGTCCTCCACTATGTGCCTCACGCCCAAGCAATTCCCTTAATGAGCAACTAGGCATGCATAATCTTCCATCCTTAAACAAATACCCATCATGCCTATAAAACTTCTGAAATGTAGAATGCTCACATGCTTTATAAACATTTGCAAAAGTCAACATCATTGGCATACATATCCTTAATTTTTCTCAAAGCCTAATAACTTAAAACTAAGAGTTGAGATTAAGGAATACCTTCTTGAAAGTGCATCTGCTACTACATTGTCTTTGTCACGCTTATACTTTATCACATATGGAAATGGCTCAATGAGCTCTATCCACTTTCCATGCCTTAGGTTCAGCTTGGTTTGCCCCTTCAGATGATTTAATGATTCATGATCTGTATGAATAACAAACTCTTTAGGCAATAAGTAATGTTTTCACACTTGTAAAGCTCTTACTAAAGCATACAACTCCTTGTCATAAGTGGAATAATTTAATTGTGCACCATGAAGCTTCTCACTAAAATATGCAATTGGTTTCCCTTCTTATATCAAAACAGCACCTATGCCCACACCTGAAGCATCACACTCTAATTCGAAGATCTTATCAAAATCTGGTAAAGCAAGAATTGGAGCAGTAGTTAACCTTTCTTTCAACAAATTAAATGCCTTCTCATGAATTTTAGTCCAATTAAACTTTACATCTTTTTTTACTAATTCATTTAATGGTGCAATAATGGAACTAAAATCTTTAACAAACCTTCTATAGAAACTAGGCAAACCATGAAAACTTCTTACCTCACTCACAATTTTAGGTGCTGGCCAATCTCTTATTGCCTTTATCTTTTCATCATGTGAACCTCGGTTTTTCACCCGAAAAGGATTCGGATGAAAGTTCACTCGTTGTCGAGAGTCGCCACTCAGTTTATTTTGTTCAAAGGGAAAAACTAAGAAAACCCTTGTTTGACTCCAATTAATGCATCCAATGTAAAGTTTTCTAATCTACGAACCCAAGGAGGATTCGGGGACTATGTCATGTATTTGATTAATTTGCCAATTTAGAAATGAATCCAAAAGGAACACAGAAAGGAAGAAGAATAGATTGTTAGTAAATTGCGGACTTGTTATTTGAGGTGAATCTCAAATATGCCTACATACTCTCGTTTTTTATGAGAGATCAAAGCCCATGTAGTTCGGAAAAGCCTATTTTAAGGCGATGAAAATTATGCTTCATGCATGTGTGTGTATGCTTCGTGCATTTGTCGGGCTTTTTGCCAAAGTTGTTAATTTTAGCACTTAGTGCAAATTTGTGAAATTTAGATACTTTGTACCAAAATAGTGCAATTTAGGCCTTTGGCCAAAAGATTGATTTTAATTGTGGAATTTAGGTACTTTGTACCAAAAAGATACAATTTAGGCTCCGTGCCAAAAAGTTGATTAATTCGCGGCCTCATGCCGAAGTGTTGATTGAATAGTTAATTAGGCCTTAGACCTAAAAGGATTAGGTCTTTGACCGAAAAGAAATTAAGTAGAAGATAGGATGCTTTATGATATGTTTGAATTGACAAATGATGAATTATTATACTACCTTGTTTAGGGTCCTTCCACTTCGAAGTTCCAGGTCTTGTTTTCTTAGATCTTGAAATATGATTCTTAATCCCTGCCACACAAGGTTAGATTCTTGCAAATAAAAGTCCAATAAGAGTTTTTTAAGCGTGAAAAGAATTCGACAGCATGAGGCCCACCCGAAAAAGTCCAACCCTTTTTTTGAAAGTTTAGCAGCATTTTATAGGCAAAATTCGGGCTGGACGGCGGTCGGACCGCCGGTCCGGCGGAAAAATGGGAAAGGACACTGACGGCGGTCGGACTGCCGGTCCCAGCGGTTCACCGCAAAATCGCACCGAAATCCGCATTTTTTCGTTCAAACTGATTTTCCGGTAGCTGCGGACCTCCAAAAATTATTCCGAGACCATACCTGTGATCCTTGCGTCGCTCCGGACATTTCAAGTACCATGAAGGTATATTTTTGGTGAACTCTGCCGCGGTCGATCGGTCTGGCTTGGTCTTTTGCAGTCGGCTTTCAGAGTCTCAAAATTCGAATATTCACAATTGCCCCCACTGGGGCCCATAAAAATGATTTATGGGGCTCAGTGGTCGTCTGAAACGAGAATTTTGAGCGAGGTGCAAAAAGACCCGCGATTTCACATTTTCCTTATAAATTGGCTGATTCAATTCCATTTTCCTTTGCTTTCATTCTTTCTTTTTCTTCAATTTTCTTCAAACTTTCTTTCAACAATGGATTTCACGGGCTTTGAAGACTTCGAGATCCCACTCCCTCCCTGCAATCTTTTACTTGAGGAGGAGAAGCACAGCTCCAGGACCGGCTGTTACGAGGTAAGTACTTTATCTTTTACTTACCTAGTATGCATGTTTAGGAAATTTATTTATTTCTAGTAAGGAACTTAGAAACAAATTTTTAAGAATTCTTCCTTTACATATACTAGTAATGAATCAAGGGTAATACCAGGTTTCACCATTTTCTGCCATCAGTAATTATTTCTAGTAAAGAACTTAAAAATAATCCTTTAGGAAGTCACACCCAGCTAGGGATAGAATTTAAATTTTTCTGAAGTTGCCCCCAAAATTATCCATGCTAATGATGATGATTTTTTTTTAGGACACTGCGATTAGGATATCCACTGCCGAGAGACCCATGAGCACTATTCCGGCTTACATTCTTGAGGCCGGTCATCCGGTGGGGGATCTTATCAGACCTGCTTTCCTCCACCATTTGAGGGCTATAGATGCGGGCAGGGATATCCACAGGGAGTTGATCTGTGCGCTGGCTGAGCGATGGTGGCCCACTACTGATACCTTCCATTTTGCTCGGGGGGAGATGACGATGACGCCCACCGACTTTTCCGTCATCTCTGGGATTCCATTTGGCGTTGAGATGGTGGAGTACTACAATGACTGGCGGCATGACATCTCTTCAGCCGATATGGTCACTTTAATCGGGGTTGACTACCCTCGACATCAGGCGCCTCGCTGTATTCAGAGGAGGTGGCTTGTAGAGCAGGCGCCAGCCATCTATACTGGCTATGAGGTAGGCGATCTTACTGCTGATCAGGCGGCCAGGTTCACCCTGATCCTCCTGTTTGCTAGCTCCTTCTTAGCAAACAGAAAGGATGCAGTGAATCTCAATGTGCTGAAGAGTCTAACCGACCTGACATGACTTCAGACATATGATTAGGCTAGCATGATGTTGTGTAAATTGTATGACGACATGTCAGACCTTTGCTATACCCGCATTGCTCCATGTGGCCTGTATTACTTCTGGGAGGTAATGTAAAGAACATTTCCTTCACCTTGCGTACACCGACTCTGATCTCTTCTTCATTTTTTCAGACTTGGGCTTATGAGTACTTTCCCGATGTCGCCCCTTTTCTTCGTGAGCCACTTGCCCCTGTAGATCTTTTTTCTCCCATTGCTTGGAGGTGGTATAAAGAGAGGATAGCAGCACCAAAGAGGAAGCTTCCTATCAGAGAGCTTAGATCGTTCTTCGACAGTTGCTCCATGAACTCGGTAAATACTTTATCTTCATCGTTATTTATTATATTAGAGAAAATGATTCACTAACATAATAAATTTTTACAGGTAGCATTTACAACAATGTCTAACCGGCTGACAGAGTGGATTGCTCAAGATCACAGCTTTCAGCGATCACAGACCCTGACCCACCGTCGATTCATACTTCCCCATCCAGAGTATCGACGATACTATCTCGCTGAGAGAGTGACTTTCCAGATTGCTGGCTTCCGTACAGCTCCCTTAGACCCCCCTGATGACATGCTGTCTCTGATGCTTCTGCCTATTACAGCGTCCTAGTATGAGGGTGATCCCTTTGAATCGGCCTTTGCCCCAGATGAAGAAGGTTATGATATCTACTGTCTTGAGTGACTGATGCCACACATTGGGGCCCGGTTCGATTCTGCACCACCTTATCGGTCCTCCCACTCTTCAGCCCCTACTTCCAGCACCCCGGGAGACCATCCCTCTTCCAGCTGGCGAGCTAACAGACCTTCTTCCTCTAGGACTAGGGCTTTCGCTTTCAGGGCTGGACCATCACATACTGGAGCAAGCAGCAGTTCATCACATTTGAGGCCTCCCCCATCCATCCTTGCGGCTACCGGTCAATTGGACCCTGCTTTAGCCGACTTGAGGTTGCCATATGCTGTTCGTTATCATGCACCTGATGGTTGGGTGTCCCGACCAATTAGTGCGGAGAGTGCACCTCATCGGAGGCTTGTTCACATCACTCAGGTACATTCTTTTAGAACTTTTCATGAAAAGGATTCATAAAATTCTCTTGAAATTGATTGTGATTGTGTCTTTTTCACAGGTACCTGAGGGCCTAGTTGTTGATATGACAGCACTGATCACTGCTTTGTCGGATGAGCTGGCTGGTGCTTGGATTGATGCTGCTTATGAGAGGCAGAACAGGCCGCAAAGGCGGAGAGCCCGGCGCTGAATTTTGATATTTGTCCTGGACTATGTTTGTAATATTTGAATTATTCTTGCTCTGTACTTTGTACTTTTCGTATTTTCCACCTGTCATTTGAACTCAAGTACAAACCTGCACTAATTTATTAGTATTAACAGCAGATATGTATGTATGATGTTTGTTTTTTGTTTGTTTTAGAAATCTATTTTCAAAAATAAATCCCTGAGATAACCCCAAAAATAGTACCTAAAATAATCTAAACAGGGCTGAAACACAAGAATTTCATAAAATAAAGATAAAAATAAAATAAAAAATATATATAACGGGAATCGAGGCTGCGTGGGGGCGGTTGGGCCGCCGGTCCGGCGGGTCAACCGCCGGGGAGGCCCCGGGGCAGTATATGTATTGAAAAAAAAACAGAATTTTGAGTGCATTTTTTTTATTTCCCTCAACAATGAATCCTCTTTTTAACCACGTGATGCATAACTGGACCAAGAGCCTTCATAACGTCGAAAGGATCAACATGGGAAGGTATGGACTGAAAGCCGTTACTACCCTTAGGGGCATGGCTGTGGATTGGGATTTTTTGCATGCTTGCATAAGATTTTGGGATCCTCAAGCCCATGTTTTCGGATTCGGTGCTCGAATGGAGGAAATGTGTCCTCTTTTTGAGGGATTTTGTTCAATCATTGGATGTAACCCCAATGCCCCTCTTGTAAGGCATGAGGTCCAAGTTGGTTATGTGGGATCCTTCCAGAGGCTTTTCAATTTTACCAGGCCTCAAGCTCAAGCTATGATCATGGATGGGAGTAGAGCGATGCTTCTTCCCCTGATTGATGAATTTCTGACCGCCAACTTTGAAGATGAGGTTCAATTGAAACACAGAATGCGAGCTTTTGTTTTCTGCCTATTGGCCGGGTTTCTTTTCAATCGTGATCCTGGCTTTGGCGATTTGAGGCTTTGCCCCATGGTTAGGCAGATGGAAGAGCTTAATTGCATCGGTGGTATGATTCTGGCTGAGACTATCCAGAGTCTTGACAGAGCTGCCCTCCGGTTTGAGAACTGGACTGTCACCCCGATCATTCTTCAGGTAATCTTGTTATACCTTTTTACTTCTTCCAATTTCATTCTCTCTTTTTTGTTTGTAAATAGAAAGGATCTATTTTTTTAGGTTTGGCTGAGAGACCATCTTCGAGTGGTTGCTGCTCCTAATGCCTTGACATATAACCCTTCGCAGTACCGCACCAGGAGAATCCAGATTTCTTTTCCCTCCATGGCTAAATGGGCTATCTGGTTGTTTGAGCTTGGACTAGAAGAATTGTTATGGTTCGTCCCTTGGTATAGAATTCCTCGCTTCATGGAGGCAAATGCCATGCACAACCATGTCTATCTCCTTGGTTTCACCCACAGCACATGGTATAGTGCTTCCCGGGTCCTCAGACAGATGGGGATTAATTAGAGGGTTCCCTTTCCGATTGGGCTTACCATTGCTTCCCCTATTACCCCTGGAGTCACCCGAGTTGTTCTACAGACTTGGGTCAGAGACCATCAGATGATCAGGCCTTTTGCTGAGCCTTCCCTTGTTCAGTCTACTCCGGAGTATAGGACCTGGTTTATAGCTGAAGTTTGGCCCGTTGAAAAACCCAGGAGGTATGCCTTGCTGCAGGAGTTGGAGAGAGAGGAGGTGGTTCCTCTTAGCGAGGAGAAGATAGACGTTGCAGAGAGTTCTGGAACTAAGGAAGATACCGAAGACTCTGCCCCACGTAGGAGGCGTAGGATTTAAAACCTAGGGTTGACTCTATCGTCTGTTTTTTGGGTTATTTGTACCTTTTTAGTTCCTTGAATGTATAGGACTTATGGTCTGACTCTTTTTTTGTAATGAAAGATTCTTCTTTTTTTTTTGAATGAATAACTCTTTCCCCTTTTTTTTTGTTTTCCAAGCATTATCTACTTTATTTATTTGCTCTAATTTTTGCCTAAGCCGTCCTTTCGGATTTTCAACTTAGCGAGATCTTACCCATTCTTGCCTAAGCCGCCCTTTGTGGGTTTTCGACTTAGCGGGATTTTTTTTTGTTTTTGTTTTTTTTTGTTTTTTATAATATTAGCAAAAGAAAGATGAATGGATGATTTTTATTAATATTTAGATCGTGCTCAAGGAGAGCTGCCTACATATCTCGAATTAGTTTGCGAGAATCAGGTCTAATGTAGTTCCTTACAATGCATGATTATTGTAATATCCCTATTTGTGCCCTAGAAGTTTGGTTGTTGTTGTTGTTGTTGTTGTTGTTGTTGTTCATTTGGATTAATTGTATATGTTAAGTTGTTAAGGAATTAGGGTTTAGAGAGAAGTGTATATGTTGTGTAAATGGTAATATATATGACATATAAGTTGGTCAAAGGGAGAGTCAAGGTGTTGGATTTAGTGGAAGAAGATATTTCTTTTGTTATTGTGGAATTACATAAATGGGCATATAAGAGACAAGAGCTTAGTTATATAGTTAAGGGTGTTTTAGTAATTTTTTCCTTGTAGAAATGCATGGTGGAGATTAAAAGAAGAAAAGTAAGGTTGACTTATCATTTTCTTCTCTTTTCTATCATGTGTGGCCGGCTCAACAAAGGGGACAAGAGAGCAAGAGAATAATTGAAGGTTTTGATGATTTCAAGCTCAAATTGAAAGGAGTTTTCAAATTTACAAGTTGGATTTTCAAGGAATTTCATTATTTGGTAAGTTTTCTCTTGTTTACTCTTGTTATTTTTGAAGTCTTGCTTGAGTTGAGTTGTGTTTTGATGATGGTTTGATTAAGGATGTTTATGATGTGAAGTTAAGTGTTGAGATTGCTTGTTAGAGGAGAAGTTAAGTTGGTGATGATGTTGGGTGTGGTTATGTTGAGTTTGTGTTAGGGTTTGAGTTGGTAAGTGTTGTTTATGTTATGTTTGATTGGTTATTTTTGTTAATCTTTGAGTTGTTGGTGTTTGTTGGTTTTGAAAGTGAAGAAATCATGATTTTGGAAAGGGGCAGTAGCGTTTGGGATCCCACGCCCGTGGCCTTTTGGTAGCCATGGCCGTGGGGGAGGTGATCACTTTTGGGCAGAATGCTTCCTAAAGCCACGACCGTGGGGGTTGGAGGTGGCCACGGCCGTGGGCTTTGCTTAGGGTTGTTAAGTTTTATTTAGTGTTCTAAAGGTCTAAGCTAAGGTTAATAAGTGAGGAATGTTATAGAAATTGATGTGTTGCATCATTGTTTTGGATTAGGTGTTGGAAGAGGTGGTTTGCCCTAATTGTGAAGTGAAGGATCTTTGGAAGGAAGGATTGCTTAGTTGTGTGAGTGTTCATAAGGTAAGTACAACTACATCATTGTATTCATTTATAAGATGTTGGAACTTAACACATGTGAGTGTTAAGGTGTTAAGAGCATTAATGCATTGTGGATGCATATTGTTAATGTTATGTGAATATTGTGTTATGCATGTGGAATGTATGTTAAGATCATTGTGTATGTATACTTGAGTAGTAAAGTGTGGAACCGTATGATTTATTACTTATGATGTAAGTAAAAAAAAATGGTTAATGCATAGTTGCCTATATGATAATGCAATGTGATACTATATATGAAGGATGTGATGAATTGCTCTAATGTGATTGTTTTTGATGATTTAAATGATATGTGAGGCCATTGTGATTAGGTCAAAATGATGCAAATGGAATAGTTGAGGCATGATTGCCTAATGAATTGTGAATTGTGAAATGAATTGAGAAAGAAATAAATGAAATGTTTGTGTGCCTAATATGTTGATTCAACTTTCAGAGTCCTGTTTTGATGGCATGCCTATGAACCATTGGATAGGTGAAATGGGATGGCCCGTAAACCGATTCCAATTGGAAATTATGATATGAATCACTGGATAGGTGAAATGGGATGGCCCGTAAGCCGATTTCAGTTGAAAAATGTGAATATGGAATGATGGTGAAATGGGAGACCCGTAAACCACTTCCATTGAAAAATTAGTAACAGTCTAGCCGGGTTGAGGATCTCCTCATGTTAATGGGTTGATGGTCCAAGAGACTGGGTCTGTTACGCTATCCATGGATAGAGATGTGATATATATATATATTGCCTACGGGCTTGATGAATGTGATATTGAATCAAAACAGGGACTCTGAACTTTGAATAATGTATTAGATTTGTTATGGGCCCAATGCTTGTGTTTGATTAAACGTGACTAGTGTTTGATGAAACTTATGAGTAAAGTTAAGATATGATGTTATGAAATATGATTGTGGTTGGATAAACTATGATGACTATGGTATGAATTGAAGTGAATTACTTACTTGAGTTGTGCATAGAACTTGATTGTGTGACATGAGTATTGCATCATAGCATATTGTTATTTTAGTTGTTTTACTAAGCCGTTGGCTTAGCGCGATTTGATTTATCGCGCAGGTGTTAGACAAGAACCCGAGAGTTCCGCTAGACAGAGTGAGTCTAGACGTTGAGGATTGGCTTTAGGACTTAAAGATCAGAGCAGTGCTGCCAACCATGTATAGTTTCTTTATATTTTGTAAAGGAATGATTTTAATGTATATATATATATATATGTAATTGTAAACTTGAACTTGGATGTTTTAATATATGTAAATATTTTATAATTTCCGCTGCGTATCAAATAAATGTTGATATCCATTTCAATTTCTATTACAAATTAAATACTATAATACATTTCTTATATTGTACAAAAATAACAAAATGGTTTAGGGTTTATAAAAGAGTTAAATGGTTTAAAGAAGTCGTAGCATTCCTATGTTCTATGTACGTATATTACATTTTGGTGATATGTAGTGTGCGTATATGGGATCTAGGAGTGTTACAATTATACATAATATTTCTTTAGTTGATCCAGATTGCATGGGTTTGTGAACTCCAGACCATCCAAATCAGACAAGATGACGGCTCCGCCGGAAAGTATTTTCTTCAAAATGTAGGGTCCCGCCCAAAGAGGACGAAACTTCCCACGAGGATCTGTAACAGGTGTTCTGATCTCTTTCAGGACCAAACAACCCTCTTCCAACTTTCGATCTTTGACCTTTTTGTTGAAATGTCTGGCCATTCGCCTCTGATACCCTTGAATATGATGTAGAGCTTGAAGTCTTTTTTCATCCAAACCCAACAACTGATGATGATAATTGCTGATCCATTCAGCTTCATTTATCTGACTTTCTTGAATTATCCTCGCCGATTGAACTTCCAGTTCAATGGGTAGTACTGCTTCTATTCCGTACACCAGTGAATACGGGGTTGCCCCAGTAGGAGTTCTAATTGATGTTCTATATCCCCACAGAGCCAGCGGTAACTTCTCATGCCAACGCCTATGTTCCTTGATCATTTTTGTATGATCACCTTTATAGACTTGTTCGCTGCTTCTACCGCTCCATTTGTTTGAGGTCTATAAGGAGATGACTTATGGTGCTGGACATTCTTATCCTTCAAGAGCTTAGCAAATTCTGCTTGGAAATGAGTTCCATTATCAGTGATAATCTCAAATGGCGTTCCGTACTGACAAAGGATGTTGGTTCGGACAAACTGTGCTGCATTTTTGGCGTTTAATTCTGCATAGGAAGCTGCTTCGACCCACTTTGTGAAGTAATCCACTGCTACCAAGATAAACTGATGTCCATTCGAGGCTTTTGGATATATTTTGCCAATTATATCTATTCCCCAAGTAGCGAAGGGCCATGGAGAAGTAATCGGATTCAGGGCAACGGGGGGTTGCTTCTGCATCTTAGCAAATATCTGGCATTGATGGCATTCTTGCACAAATGCCACGCAGTCTGCATTCATGGTGGACCAATAATATCCTAGATTGGCAATTTTTCGAGCCAAGGCGATCCCATACATGTGTGGCCCTGATTCGCCACCATGTACCATTTCCATTATCTGCTTAGCCTCCGCTTCATTCACACACCTTAGGTGCATTCCATTCCAACTCCTCTTGTAGAGGATATCACCATTAAGAATGTAACCTGTAGCTAGCTGCCTTATGGCCCTCTGATCAACCTTTGATGATCCCTCCGGATAACTTCCATCCTTGAGATAACCTTTGATATCCCAAAACCATGGTTTACCATCGGCCAAATGCATTATGTGGGCTGGTTGCTTCTGAAGTTGAACTTTCAATGGACGAATGGCTTTCCCCTCCTTGATATTGATCATGGAAGCTAAAGTAGCCAGGGCATCAGCAAACTGATTCTTTGCTCTTGGGAGATATTCGAAGGATAGATCATCGAATTGTTGTGCCAGATGATCAAGGCGTCGTAGGTAAGGAACCAAACGCTCTTCTCTTATCTTCCATTTCCTTAAGGCTTGTGATACTATTAAAATAGAATCACCGTAGACCTTTAGGTTCTTAATTCCTAATTCCAGGGCGGCTTCAAGCCCATTGATGCAAGCTTCATATTCTGCTTCATTGTTTGTGCGGCTAAAGTCAAGTTTAACTGAAAATGGAATGTATTCTCCACAAGGAGTTTTGAACACAATCCCAATTCCATTTCCATGATAATTGGATGCCCCATCAAAATACATCTCCCAAACACTTCTTTCCACATTCAGGAGGTCTTCGTCAGGGAAACCCATTCCTCGCATCTCGTCTTTTACGGGCAATTCTGCTAATTGGTCAGCTATTGTGCCACCTTTCACAGCTTTCCTTTGAATAAATTTTAAGTCAAAGGCTGCCAATGTTGACACCCACTTTGCCATTTTACTGTCCAAAACAGGCCTCTCCATAAGGAATTTCAAGGGACTCTGTTCTGCGACGACACAAGTAGTGTAAGAAGATAAGTAGTGTTGTAACTTTGTGCAAGCCCAATACAAGGCTAAACACAACTTCTCAATCTTGTTATACTTTAACTCATAATCCAGCATCCTTTTGCTGATGTAGTAAATTGCATTTTCCACATTTGTACTCTCAGCTTCTTGAGCTAGCATTGCACCCATGACTTCATTTGTTACAGACAAATACAAAAGCAGAGGCTTTCCCATTCTGGGAGGTTGTAGAATTGGCGGACTTAACAAGTATTCTTTGATCTTGTCGAAGGCCTTTTGGCATTCTTCATTCCATTCTTGTGAAGCACCTTTCCTTAGTAGCTTAAAGATTGGACCACAAGTCTCTGCCAACTGCGATATGAATCGACTGATATACTGTAATCTACCTAGCAAGCCTCGAATTTCCTTTTCTGTTCTTGGCGGAGGCATTTTCAGAATAGCCTTTGACTTTGCTGGATCAACTTCTATTCCCTTTTTGCTGACCAAATATCCCAAAAATAAGCCTGATGTTGCACCAAAGAGGCACTTTGCCGGATTAAGCTTCAAATTGTACTTGCGAAGTCTAAGGAAGAACTTCTCAAGTGCTTCAACGTGTTCTTCTGGAGATTTTGACTTAACAATCATATCATCAACATACACTTCTACTTCTTTGTGAATCATGTCATGAAAGATTGTTGTCGCCATCCTTTGGTAGGTAGCCCCTGCATTTATCAACCCAAAAGGCATAACCCTGTAGCAGAAAGTGCCCCATTCTATAATGAAAGCTGTCTTCTCTTTGTCTGGTGGGTGAACTAGGATCTGATTGTACCCAACTGCGAGGTCAGTCATGGAAACCATCATATGCCCAGCCATCCTATCTATCAGCAAATCGATGTGTGGCAGTGGAAAATCGTCCTTAGGACAGGCCTTATTCAGATATCTATAGTCAACACACATCCTGACCTTTCCATCTTTCTTTGGGACTGGCACGATGTTTGCTAACCAGGAAGGGTAGGCAATTGGTTCTATGAACTTATTGTCCAGTTGCTTGGCAACCTCCTCTTTAATTTTCAAAGACTATTCTGGCTTCATTCTTCTCAATTTCTGCTTTACCGGCTTTGCATCTGGGTATAGTGGAATCTTATGAACTGCTATGGCTGGGTCTATTCCCGTGACATCACTTGCCTTCCACATGAAGCAGTCAACATATCTTCTGATGCACTCAACAACCTGTTCCTTATTCATACAATCATATGCAATGTATGTATGTTCATTTTCTTTGCCAATTATTATCTTTTCATTTACTTCTTTTATTTCATTTATTTCATTTTTGCTAGATAATACTTGGAAAGCAAAAGACACAGGGTAACCAAGAACTTGAACAGTTTCATTAATAATGGCGGAGTCATCCTCCAGAGTTACATCATTTTTGACATTAGGGTTTTCTATTCCTGAAGCTAAGGAAGACTCAGAACTGGACTCTGACTCGGTGTTTGACTCGAGATTTGACTCGGTACAAGACTCGGGTTCAGGGTATGATACAGGACTAGGTTTGACTATAGCAGCTTGTCCCTCCTTGGCATACCAGTTCATCAGTGGTCCATCTGTGGTCTTGATCATCTTTGTGAAGTCCCTTTTGTCTTCAAAATTGGTTATCATAGCAACCTCATCAAAGAGACTAGGCCGCATAAAATCTTCCATTTGTGGGTCAGCTATAGGTTCTGGCTCTTCTTCCTTTATGGTCAAAACATCATCGAACATCTCAAAACCCGGTAGCTTCTTTCCAGTCACAGGAGAACAGAATGGTTCCTGAAAACCACAGTAAGGAACTGCTTTTCCAGGCTTGCAGAAGTGACCATTCAGAGTTCTAAAATAAGGGCGCATTTTGAGGCTTCTTGCCCCCCAATTCTTCTTTTTCTTCCTTCCATGCTCAAACTCTTCTATCTCCTCATCTGTGGGTTTGTACCCCAGGCCAAAAGTTCCCTTATTCTTAGGTTCTTCCCATGGCCGGACTACGGGTGTTTTCCTCCCAGACTTTATCATCTCCATTTCGGGCAGCAGACCTACCCTTAGCATCATTCCCACCAGGCAATTGATTTGGACCTCTCCAAAATCATATAAGACAAATGGCCCTTTGGGTTTTTCTCCTTCAATGCATTGGACTGTATCATAATGGAAACCAGTCAAGGTCATGGCGGTTTCGCCAGGAACAACCTCAAAGAGAGACTGATCCATGGTTCTCTTGTTGATTTCACAGGTGTCACCTTTGATAGTGATGATTTTTCCTTCGAAAGGGAACTTAAGTTTTTGGTGTAGTGAAGAAGGGACAACATTATTCTGATGAATCCACGGCCTTCCAAGGAGGAGATTAAAGCTCGCGGGTACATCAATGACTTGGAAGGGCACTCTCATCTTCACCGGCCCAATAGCAATTTCCAGAGTGGCAACACCCAAAATTTCTCTTCGAGTGTTATCATATGCTCTAACAATCTGATCAGAAGGTGTAAGATCTGTAGCCTCCAACCCCAGACAGCTTGCTACCTTCAAGGGACATACATTTAAGGCCGACCCATTATCAATGAGAACCATGGGAACAGTCTTTCCCCCAGTTTGTATGGTGATGTATAGGGCATCATTGTGTTTACTGCCATCTTCTGGTAGGTCTGTATCAGAAAATCGGATACTCAATGCCTTGGTTGATTGAGTCAAAGTGGCCACCAAAGCTTCTGGGCTTGTGTCCACTGATGTATCAAGTTGACTTAAAGCTTCGCTGAGAGCCTGACGGTGTGGGAATGAGGAAGCAAGGAGCTCCCAAATTGACACCTTAGCTTGAGTTTGTTTAAGCTGAGTGAGGACAGGGTCTTCTTTTGGCTCTGGTGTTTTCTTATGGGGGGGGATTTGAGGTTGTAGGGGCTTTTCCCAAGTCGAGTGGCTGATATTGTCTTTCGCTTCTTGTCAAAGCATCGACCTCTTCAGCAAGGTCATTCAAATCCAGCACACACACTTCATTCATTTCTAAGAGGAGTTTGAAAGGATCAAACAACTCTTCTTCCACAGTGATGGCGTGGATGGAATGATTAGGCAAAGGGTTAGTATTAATGTTCGGTTGACTCCTGAGAGGAATGATGTCACCCCTATCCACCAAATCTTGGATGCGGTTTTTCAGAGTCCAGCAAGCATCTGTTCTATGCCCTTTTCCTTGGTGGTATTCACAATATTTATTAGCCTTATAACTGGCGGGTAATGGGTTTGGAGGTGGCCTTGGGTCCAAAGGCTTCAAATACTTCCCTTCCACAGCCTTTTTAAATACTAGATGAAGGGGCACCCCTATGTCGGTATATTGCCTTCTTGGCTGATTTCTCTGCCCAAGATTGCCCACACGTAAAGGATTCGCAGGGGCAATATTGGCCACTTCATTGATTTTGCTTGAGGAAGCAGTTTGGCCCTATTTTTTATACTTTGAAGTAGCTCCCTCATCCACTATTTTACCGAATTGTATCAAGTCTTCTACCTTAGTTGCAGTCGCAATGAGCGATTTGAAAGTAGGTAGGTATTGGGTTTGCAGTTGAGCTTGATATGTAGGCCTTAAATTTCTGATTATAATATCAATCTGCTCCTGTTCTGAAGGGTGATTGATCATTTGGGCGGCTTTTGCCCTCCACCTCGTAAGGAACGAGGAGAAGGGTTCATTGTTGTTTTGTTTGGTAGTCTCAAGTTCTCTTCTAGTGACCTCCACCTCAATATTGTAGTGGTATTGAGTGTTAAATGCATTGCAGATGTCTTCCCAGGTCTTAATCTTAGCACTGTCCAGGCTTACAAACCATTTTAGGGCAGCCCCAGTCAAGGATTGTTGAAAGAGTTGAGCAAAGAGCTCATCATTTAAACCCCAAGGGCTCAAGGCCCCCACATACATCTTCAAATGGGTTTTAGGGCAAGTGGTCCCATCAAATCTGTCCATCCCAGGCATCTTGAATTTTGGAGGCAATCTAGCTTGGGGAAACAAGGATAAGGAATCCATGTCTACCACCTCTTTATGAGTTTTCATGGCAGTGATTGACCTTTCAAGCAATTCAAGTTTCTTTTTCAGTTCATTAGTTTCATTTTTAGAGGGTGGATCCTCCAAATTGATAACAGGGGTATTGTTCTGAGCAGTCATGGGGGTACTAGTTTGCCCCACAATAGGTTCTTTCCCCAAATTTTCAGAAGTAGTGGCTGTCTTTGATGCCCCTCCTAATTCAGCCAGGATGGCTACCCTTTGGGAAGCTAAAGCTTCATCAATTCTCTCTTGCATTCGAGCTTCAATTTCCTTAACCTGTCCATCTAGCAAGGCCTTAATCTGTTCAATAGTAGCCATTTCAGTAATTGGAGCAGTTGGTGAAATTTGAGTAGCAGGACTTGTGGGTGATTGCACAGTTGGAGTTGGTGTAGCTTGAGTGGGTGAAGGCACACGGATAGTGGATACCTGCAAAGGTTAAGGGTAAAGGATCAGGGTAGTGTGTAGGGTAGGAAGAACTCTTGGTCCACTTATATACATCAAAAGTTTTTCCCAAAAGATTTTCCCCCAAAATAATGTTGTCATGTTGCATGAATGCACCTCATCACATCATAATTCATTTTAATGGAATGTGGCACTATCATTGGGTACATACAACCTAAGGGAAGGTTCTATTGTTCATGAAAATAGAGAATTGGCTTATAATAGGGACCCTTGAGTCTTGAGTAAGATATACCTAACCACATGTGAAACAAGGAGTTTCGCGTGGGTCCAACAATATGATTACTCATGGGCCACTCCAAAAGGATTGGAATGGTTTGCGACAATAGGGAGGACGCTTTGGCTGTCCGCCGGCATAATCAAGGAGACCTGCCGGTCAGCGCTACTTGCTATCCAGACTCAGAATTTTGAACAGAAAGAGAAGAAATTCATTTGAAAACAATTTTTTTATGAAATGAAGGAAAAAGATTCCCCCATATAATGCAAGAGAAAAAGATTCTCTGAATGTCAAAATAAATGCACAATTAGTCAAACAAGGGGTCCATTAAAGGAAAAAGATTCATTTTGTAAATTTTCAATACAATATCCTTAAGGAAAGGATATATATTGCTACGGTACCCTGCAAAATAAATAAAAATACCCTAAAGAAGGGCAAGTTAATCAAATAAACAATAGTATTCTACTAGGATCCCATGAATCATTTTCATGGTCCCTAGTATCAAATTAATCAAATAAGTAATAGTAGTCCACTAGAATTCAATAAATCATTTTTATGGTCCCCAGTGGAGTCGCCAGGCTGTGAACCTCGGTTTTCCACCCGAAAAGGATTCGGATGAAAGTTCACTCGTTGTCGGGAGTCGCCACTCAGTTTATTTTGTTCAAAGAGAAAAACTAAGAAAACCCTTGTTTGACTCCAATTAATGCATCCAATGTAAAGGTTTCTAATCTACGAACCCAAGGAGGATTCGGGGACTATGTCATGTATTTGATTAATTTGCCAATTTAGAAAAGAATCCAAAAGGAACACAGAAAGGAAGA
This sequence comes from Garcia nutans, assembly GCA_947685225.1. Lineage (NCBI taxonomy): Eukaryota > Viridiplantae > Streptophyta > Magnoliopsida > Malpighiales > Euphorbiaceae > Garcia > Garcia nutans. Next base: position 2,271,431 of record CANTUV010000024.1, on the reverse strand, counting down.
AGAATAGATTGTTAGTAAATTGCGGACTTGTTATTTGAGGTGAATCTCAAATATGCCTACATACTCTCGTTTTTTATGAGAGATCAAAGCCCATGTAGTTCGGAAAAGCCTATTTAAAGGCGATGAAAATTATGCTTCATGCATGTGTGTGTGTATGCTTCGTGCATTTGTCGGGCTTTTTGCCAAAGTTGTTAATTTTAGCACTTAGTGCAAATTTGTGAAATTTAGGTACTTTGTACCAAAATAGTGCAATTTAGGCCTTTGGCCAAAAGATTGATTTTAATTGTGGAATTTAGGTACTTTGAACCAAAAAGATACAATTTAGACTCCGTGCCAAAAAGTTGATTAATTCGCGGCCTCATGCCGAAGTGTTGATTGAATAGTTAATTAGGCCTTAGACCTAAAAGGATTAGGTCTTTGACCGAAAAGAAATTAAGTAGAAGATAGGATGCTTTATGATATGCTTGAATTGACAAATGATGAATTATTATACTACCTTGTTTAGGGTCCTTCCACTTTGAAGTTCCAGGTCTTGTTTTCTTAAATCTTGAAATATGATTCTTAATCCCTGCTACACAAGGTTAGATTCTTGCAAATAAAAGTCCAATAAGAGTTTTTTAAGCGTGAAAAGAATTCGACAGCATGAGGCCCACCCGAAAAAGTCCAACCCCTTTTTTGAAAGTTTAGCAGCATTTTATAGGCAAAATTCGGGCTGGACGGCGGTCGGACCGCCGTGGTCAGCGGTCGGACCAGCGGTCGCCGAAAAAATGGGAAAGGACACTGACGGCGGTCAGACCGTCGGTTATGGCGGTCGGACCGCCGATCCCAGCGGTTCACCGCAAAATCGCACCGAAATCCGCATTTCTCGTTCAAACTGATTTTCCGGTAGCTGCGGACCTCCAAAAATTATTCCGAGACCATACCTGTGATCCTTGCGTCGCTCTGGACATTTCAAGTACCATGAAGGTATATTTTTGGTGAACTCTGCCGCTGTCGACCGGTCTGGCTTGGTCTTTTGCAGTCGGCTTTCCGAGCCTCAAAATTCGAATATTCACACATCATCAACCTCAATTCCTTTTGCACTAACCATGATTTTATCACTACAAAACATGCACTTTTTCAAGTTGGCATACAATTCTTCCTTTCTCAAAACATCAAGAACAACCCTAATATGTTCTACATGCTCATCTACTAATTTGCTATAAATGAGTATGCCATCAAAATTTACAACAACAAATTTACCAAGATATGCACGCAAAACATGATTCATTAATCTCATGAATGTATTAGGAGCATTAGATAAACCAAATGACATAACTAACCACTCATAAAGACCATATTTTATTTTGAATGCAGTTTTCACTCATCTCCTTCATTCATCCTAATTTGATGGTAACCACTTTTCAAATCAATCTTAGTAAAAATGCGAGAACCACTCAACTCATCAAACATATCATCAAGTGTAGAAATTGGATGTCTATACTTCACCTTGATTTTATTGATTGCTCGGCAGTCCACACACATTCTCTATGATCCATCCTTCTTTAGGACTAATAACACCGGAACAGCACATGGACTAAGACTTTCACGCGCATGTCCCTTTGCTAGCAACTTCTCCACTTGCCTTTGAAGTTCCTTAGTTTCCTCCAGATTACTTCTATAAGCTGGTCGATTAGGAATTGTTGAGCCCAGAATGAAGTCAATTTGATGCTCAATCCCTCTTAAAGGTGGTAAACCTTTAGGTACATTTTCTGAAAAAACATCTCCAAATTCCTGTAAAAGAGAACTAACACAACTAGGCAAAGGGTTATCAAGGTCAGATGTAGAAATCAAGGTCTCTTTGTACCTAAGTACAATCAAACTTCTTTTCTCACAAAAAGCACTCCTTAACTTTTTTTTTCTTTTATATAGAAACACTCTCTTTTTATTTTCCCTCCCTTTCTCTTTTTCTCTCACCAATGGGCCATTTTTATCATTCTTTTGCTCACACTTGACCTCTTGTACTCCATTTTTATTTATTTTACCCTCACCACCATAATTCCTTTCAAATGATCTCAAAACCTTCACTTGATCTTCATACACTTGTTTAGGTGACAATAGAGCGAGAGTGAAATTTAAACCATTTAGGCTGAAAGAATAATGATTCTTAAAGCCATCATGCAAAGCCTTCCTATCAAATTGCCATGGGTGACCAAGAAGGATATGGCTAGCGTGCATAGGCACAACATCACAACAAACCTCATCTTTGTATCTCCCAATTGCAAAAGAAAACAAAACCTGCTTTGTTACCTTCACCTCTCCACAATCATTCAACTATTGCAGCTTGTAGGGATTAGGATGTTTTGTGCATGCTAATCTTAATTTGTCCACAAAATCAGTACTAGCAACATTTGCACAACTACCCCCCATCAATGATCATGCTGCACACTTTTCCATTCACAATGCAACGAGTATGGAAAATGTTCTCTCTTTGATTACTTGCTTCATCTTTAATTTGCATGTTTAAAGCTCTTTTAATAACCAATGATTTAACATGGGTAGGGTATTCAATGATATGTTCAATTTCCTCTAATGGTGGCATGTTATCATTATCATCATCATCACTTTCATGTTCACTAGCACTATCAATTTCACCATTATCTCTTATCAGCATGATTTTCTTATTTGGACATTGAGATGCTATATGTCTTACCCCTAAACACCTAAAGCATTTAATGGTACTATGCTTTTGATTAGAGTTAGATGTTTTAGAGTTACCTTTAGGGTCGGCTGGAACTTGCTTTTTCTTTCCTTTCCAGGCAACCTCCTTCCCTTTAGGATTATCATCTTTCTTTGGCCACTTTGAAGTGAAACTAGGGCTGGAATTATAAAACCCCTTTGCTACTCCCTTGAGTTTCAGTTGCTTCTCCACTTTTATGGCCATGTGTACCATATCTTCAAACTCCATATAATGATGTAATTCAATTATGTTGGCAATCTCTCTATTCAGCCCACTCAAAAATCGAGCCATAGTGATTTCTGGATCCTCCTCTATATTAGTTATACTCATGATCATCTCCATCTCTTTATGGTAATCCTCCACTGACATGGATCCTTGAGTTAACCGCTGCAATCTTTGGTGAAACTCTCGATAGTAGTAAGATAGTACAAATTTCTTTCTCATCAAAGTTTTCATTTTAGCCCAAGCAGTGATGGTTCTTTCTCCATTTCTTCTTTAGAAATCATCAATTGATCCGAACAAATTAGTGCATAATCTGTGAATTCAACTGCTTTAATTTTAACTTTCTTCATTTCACTATAATTATGATAATCAAACACCAACTCAACTTTTCTTTCCCATTCAAGGTAAGCTTCAGCATCATTTCTCCATTTGAATGATGGTATCTTCATTTTTATGAAAGATATGTTGTTGTCCCTTTGTTGAGGTCTTATTTGGGCAATTGATTCCTCACTTTCTTCATCATCTTCCCTTTCTACCTCATCATCATTCATCATGTTTTCTTTCCCTCTATTCTGCCCCTTTCTATTAGTATTATTTTGCTGCCTTTGCATTATGTTGTCTACATCACCTCTCATGTTATTTATGACCAAATCAAACCTTTCAAATTTTCTTTTCATTGCCTCTAACATGAAGGCTATGTCATTCATGGTCATATCAGTTTTCCACGTCCAGAATTTGACATGGTATAAGAACCTGCAAGAAAATATTAGTAAAGAAAAACTTTTTCACCACACTCCCTTACGTGTTTCACTCAAGATCAAATTGTCACTCCTCTTGTATTTCACTCAAAACTTGGTCCTTATTACCTCTCAATTCTTCTTTTATCAAGTTGAATTTCAAAACTGAATCCACTTAAATCAAGTAAAACAAGTTTTGTTTTAAAGACTCTACAAGGAACCTAATGAACAAAATGAATTCAGCAATTCTGGAAGCAATTTAATTTAAACAACAAGAATTGAAAGTTAACACAAGAAGCAAAAAGTATTTGTATTAATCAAACCAAAGTAACTATGATTGACAATTAGCTACTTAATGCATACAAGAAACAAGAGGTATATGAAAGAATGAAACTAAGAATACAAAGAAAAAAAATAATTCTGGATATTGAAAAATAGAATTCAAATCACTCTAATAAGTAATCTGAATATGCAACCTAAATCTATTTTCAATGTAAGCTATGCTCTAAATTTCAGATTTTAAATGATAAATCAATGCAAAATGAGGAACTGGTGCAATTTGATTATATATAATAAGATAGAGAGCTGTTAATGGCATAAATAAGCAAAAACTCTTATGCACTTGTGTAGAAAAATACTGGACAAAAATAGGTATGAATTTTTTATATATATATTGAGGAAGTTGAATCTGATTCCTTTCTTTTCTTTTGATCTTTTCCTTCTTCTTTTTTTTTTGTTGAACTTTCAATAAACAAGAATAGAAAATGAAAAGATAAAAAAATACAGATTTGAAGAATAAAAACAAGGTGCAGCAAGAACAGAAAAATGAAGAGACTTAGAAACTGAATTTGGTTCTTTTCTTTTTTTTTTTTTATCTTTTAAGTTTTTTTTCTTTGAACTTTCCGTAAACAACAATAGAAAATAAAAAAAAAAGATAAGAACACAAAATCTAAAGAACAAGAACAAGGTGCAACAAGAATAGAAAAAAAAATGAGGAGATTTAGATGATAAACAACAACAAGAAAGAAACTGAGATAATTAAAACATAAAAGATACCTAGAGATTTATCTTCAAGCCAAAGCTCTGACACCAAATGATGCGGAGCCCATGGATCAAATATTACATCTAGAACCCACATACACATCTAGCATAGAATCTTAGAACTCAAAATAAATTCTCCCTACCAAACCCACAACTAACCTGTAATTGAGAACTTGGGTGATTGGGATGAAGAAATGAATTGATTTAAGCGCCACAAGTCAGACTTGATAAGTTAGAACCAATTCTTCATGCAACAAGAATAAGAAGAAAACCTCTCAAACTTGAAAACACATCAATTACATTCAACATAAACTGAAAATTCGTATAAGCCCTCTTGAGTTCTTTTTCCCCTCCCTATATAGCTGCAAAAGAACTAATGACTTAAAATTCTATGTTTACATGTATCTAGTCACACTAGCATTAATTATCCATCCACATCAATAATATATTCTAAATTACTGCCCATAATTCTAACAACATTGATGGGCAGATTCTACATGCACTTTAGTATTGGTTCACATGTGTCTAGTCACACTAGCACTAAACCACATTAATATTATATTCAAAATTTATGCTAATGCCCATCACCATATTTATGGGCAGATTCTTCATGCTTCTTATTGAGTTTCTGACTTCCTCTTCATGTTCCTTCATATTCAGTACAAGTTGATCTCCCTCTTCATTAATCCACCTTTGAATGAAGTATTGGAACACATGATGGAGTTTCTTTTATTGTGATCTTGTGATTGGTCCACTTGGCATAATGATATCATCAATATATTTGCTGCATTGTGTAGATTCACCAAGATTGCTTATAGTTTTCTCATCAAGTTGTATCATTGAGTTTACAGGGATCTAAGACAAACATTTATCACTGATAGAGTTTGCCTACAAAATTAGTTTTTAGTCCAGCACTAGGATGACACCATTTAAGGTCTTGTATGACAAAAGATGTAGGACACCTTTTGTGTTGGGATGAGGTTGGAGAAAGGAAGTTAATAGGTTCTAATTTGATCAAAGAAATAGAGGAAAAGGTTAAAGTGATTCGGGATCACTTGAAAGCAGCTTCAGACCGACAGAAGTCTTATTCAGACTTGAAGAGGAAAGACATTGAGTTCAGTGTGGGGGACAGGTGTTCCTGAAGATGTATCCATGGAAGAGGATTTTGAGATTTGGACAGAAAAGAAAATTTTAGTCCTCTTTTCATTGGCCCGTATAAGATTCTGGAGAGAGTGGGGCCAGTGGCCCATAGATTGGCTCTACCGCCCGAGTTAGATCAGATACATAATATCTTCCATGTCTCTATACTTCAGAGGTACAGATCAGATTCATTTCATATACTATCAGTTGAGTCTACTGAGGTAAATCAGGATCTAACCTATGAAGAGGAACCAATGGTAATCTTGGCATGAGAAGTAAAAAAGTTGAGAAACAAGAAGATATCATTAGTAAAAATTCTTTGGAGGAACCATTATACTAACGAGGCAACATGGGAGAGTGAACAGAAAATGCAGAGCTAGTATCCTAAGCTATTTTAGAATTGATATCAGGTAATTTCGAGGACATAATTCTTTTAAGGGGGAGAGAGTTGTAACACCCATAAATTTTAAATACTGTTACATAATTAAGTTGGAGGGTTAATTAATATGTAGAAGAGAGAGATACAAGATAAAAATATAATATATATATATATATATAATCTACAATGTTACATAATGTATATACAATATATATATGATATAAACCAGAATATATAAGGATATATATATATGACATATACATAATGTATACATGATGTATACACATATACACATATACATATTTTTGGTTGGAAGAATCAAAATAAATAAATAATAAATAATTTAAATGTAAAATAGGATGAAGATATTTGTAGTGAAAAATTAAAGTAAAAAAATATAATATAATATCATATTTAATTATTTAAGTAATTAAAAGTATTTTAAGTGATAAAGATGAAAAAATTTAATTAAAAAATCTTCTTCTTCTTCCCACCATCACCATGAACGAATTTAGAGAGAAAAGAGGGAGAGATTTTCTTCATCCAACACCAAATTTCATGGAGAATTCAAAGGAGATGAGGAAAATTTGAAGAAAATTTAACTATTAGATAAGTTTTCTTGAAGATTTAAGAAGTTTTATTGAAATTTTAGATTATGTGTAATTTAAATTTTTGATGAAGAATTTTATAATTGTTAAAATAAATGGTTTTGAAGTAATTTTGATGTGTATATAAAGATTTTTATGATTGGTTTGTAGAAAAGAATTTATTATGGTAAAGTTAAGGTTTATGAAAAAATTATGTAAATTTTTAATTTTTGAAGGATGATGTTATAATTGTTTAAACGGTATGGAATTATATTATTTTAATGTGTAAATAAACATTTTAAGATTGGAGGATTAGAATGGTTAGGTTTGATGGTAGTTTGGAAGAATAAGAGAGTGAATTAGGATTTTGATGAAGAAATTATAAAGAATGAATGAAAATTGAATTTAATTGTTTAAATCATATTATAATATGATTTTATTAGTAAAAATAAACTTAAAACTTAATTTATAATTGATTAATATGGTTTTCTAAAATTAAAGTATATTTGGGCTAAAATTTGAAATTATAGTAGAATTGTAGAATTTAAAGTTTGAGTTGTTATAATGTATAGAATTATGAATTTAATGATAGAAATTAACTTAAAATGTAATTTAGAATTGGTTAATATGAAATTTCAAAGTTAAAGTACATTAGGGTAAGAAAATAAAAATTTGAAGGAAATATATTAAAATAAATTTTAATAGAAAATATGTAAAAATGTATACATGATTGGGATAAAGGGTTTTTGATAAGAGGTTAGTACATATTTTGATTGAATTGTGTTTATATGCTTTTGATTGAAATTATATGTAAAAGTGATGAGTATGCTACTTTGATGTGTGAATACACATGAAAAGAGCATGGATATATATTTATGTTATGAAATGCATAATGTATGATTGAGTAAGCCATTTCAAGATGGCTAAAAGTATTTATTGATGTATTTGTGAAAATATGTAGAAATATTGAGAAAAGTTAAAAAAGTATAAAAAGAATGGAAATTGGCGTAATTGCCAAAGTATGAGAAAAATGTGAAATTATTTGTGTTATGTGTGAAACCTTATGTAATATCAATTTTCAGAGTATTGTATTTGGTGTTATACGGTATACTAGTTATTTGCTTTTGGGCCAGACGTTGGGCGTCGTTATTATTGCTTTCGGGCCAGATGCTGGATATCACTTTTATTTGCTTTTGGGCCAGACGCTAGATATCAATATTATTTGCCTTCGAGCCAGACATTGGGTGTCAAATATTGGTCCAAACTAATATCTCTGAAATTTAAATATTATATAAGGTCATTTGGGCCCAATGTATGTGAATGTGTAATGTGATAGATTAAAAATAATAAGTGTTTGTGTTGGTATATGTAAGTTTATGGCACTTCATAAAATAAATATATATACATTCTTACTGCATTATTAAGTTTTTATTTATATAAAAGTATATATTACTAGGCAATTTTGCTTAGCACCATTTGTTTATCGCGCCGGTGACAAGGTTGGTATAAAGGGCACTGCAGTACTGGGGCAAGAGTAGAGGTTTCCTGCTTATTTTAGGTGTTTACTTTGGTCACCATAGACTAGGACTAGTTGTGAGCATGTAAATATTATATTTTGAGAACTTGCTTTTATATTATGTACATTATGTATATGAATATGTATTTGATGTAAATTAAAAAGATTTTTTTTTGGGTTTTAAATGTTGAGCATATGAGATGTGGGATATGTATTGATATATATATATATATATAAATCTTTGTGAGATATGTGAAATGATGGAGATTTTAGTGAATTGGATGGATGGAGATTTTTTGGAGTGTTTGTTTTACGCAGATTATGTAAATTAAAAATTTGAGATTATCCAAAATACAGATAGAATGCTGACAAATTTTTTTCAGAGATTTTACTAAATAATTATGTATTTGGTATTTAAATTATTAAAGTATAATATTATATTCATTAAAGTATATTATAAATTTTTAAATATTTTATTGAATCTATAAAAATTTTAAAAAGACTATAACTGTGACATTCTTATATTGTATATGCGTAATTTACATAAACTGAGTATATGTATTATACGTACATAGAATATAAGAGTGTTATAACTAGCCAAACCAAAAGTTAAATTTTCGGTTTGGCATGCAGTAGTTGTCTTTGCTGCACCTAGCTGGGGGGACTCATAAGCCACGTCCCTAGGAATTAGTTGGCTGAGGACTTCCCTCACCAGACTTTAATTTAAAAGTTCTAGTTTTGATTTTACTTTAAATCAAAACTTTAAGTTTTGATTTATTAAAAATAATAATAAAAAATTAAAAGGCTCAAACCGAAAGAGTGACTTTCGGTTAATTTGTTGATATATATGGGGAGAAGTCTCATATTTCGGTAAAAATATGGAACTTCTCCATTTTATCAGTAAATATCCCAAAGTTTTATGGGTCGATTCATGAAAGAAAGACCTAATTTAACAGACCTTTGACACCAAGAATGAGACAACAATGAAGAATTTGGAAGAGAAGCGGCCCATTAATTTAATCAAAGCATGTGGACTTAATATTTAATATGTATTTAAGACACAATAATTATATTTATTTAAAAAATAAGGGTCTTATTTGGTTTGTGTTTAAATTGAACATTATCTATTATATTAGTGCTTGGAACTGTAATGAGCAAGCCAAACACTATCTCATAACCCTAATTAGGAGTTAGGTACTTGTATCCCATTTAAGATTATAAGTAAGGTTAAGCACGGTTCGCGGCAGTTCGAAGATTATAAAATCTCCAGCTTTAAATCGAACTTTAGAGATTTCATAAATGAGATTTCTAGAACCTAACCATAATCAACAAATCTTCGAATTGAATTACTTTGATTTTTCAGAGAAATTCAAATTTTATGATTCAACTCTAGTTCTATTTGAATATGGAGATTTAAGGATTTAGCTCCATTTTTTTAAAATTTTAAGTAATAGAATATTATTTTACTATTTGACTAATAACAAACATCAAACTTTAATTTTTTATAATCCAAAACATACTCAATAAAATTGTGATAAATATCTAACATTTAATATCCATAATAAAAAAAATAAAATCAAAATATCTAATATTCAACAATAAATTATTACTAATTTCAAATAAAATAACTTAAATGTATAAGAAAAAGCAAGATGGACAAATTAAAATTTGTCAAACTCTATATACTCTTTTAAACTTCATTCCATATAATTTAACAAAAAAATGATAATTTACTCAAATATTTTAAAAAATAATCCAAAATAAACTCAAATTAAAATAGTAACAATAATAAAGTAAAAAAAAATAAACTCTAATTCAATTTAATATATAATTAGGATTCCAATCAAACCCAATCCAAAAAGTAATTTACAAAATAATTTAACAATAGCATCACTTATACATATAATATGATAGAAATGTCAAAGTGAATATATTACATAATATAGTATGAAAAATAAGTCTAATACATCTTATAAAATCTTAATAGTTGAACATACTTACTACTTATATCTAAATTAAAATTTCTATTATTTATATTATTCTCAATCCGTTATTTCATTTATCTCTACCATCACTAGTTTTATTAATTATTGCTGGTGCATAAGTTCATCATTTTTATTGATAACTAATATTATTATAAGGAATTACTTAGCAGCGATAATTTATATAAGTATGTTGAATACCAATTTCATTTAAAATATTTAATTAATAATTTATTGACAATGAAAGGTTTTAAATTTAATTTATATTTTATTAATTTAATAATATTATAAAACATGTAAATAAATATTGATTAGGTGACAAATTAAAAATTTAATAATAATATTTTTATTTACTTTTTTTAGTTAAATTAGGAAATTTATTTAATTTAATTATATATAATATTAAATTTTAAGTAATAAATCAATATAATAAAATATAATTTTTTATTTTTAATAAATCAGATATTATTTTGCATATTCGCTTCGGTCCAGTTCGGTTTAGTTTGGTCCAATTCTCGGTTTAGATATGATATAATTTTTAAAAATTGTTTCATATTATAAAAATCGGTATAATTCGGTTTAGAAAAAGTTAAAAATCAATGGAGTTTTTTAATTCTTGATGTTTTTAATCCGTTATTCGGATCATTTCGGGAATCTTCAAGACCCGTGCTCAACCCTACTTGTAAGATGATAATTTGGATCAATTTTATCAATTTTCCTTTAGCTTAGCTGAATTGTCTTCAAGAGAGAAGGTTCTTTCTTCTTCTTGTTGTATCGAGAATTGAAATCAATTTAATAAGGTAACACTGTGACATTTATTTTAGTTCTTTGTTATTTTATTTGATTATCTATGTTTCTAGTTGTATGTCAATTAGAGGTTTAATATTTTGAATTTGTGTACAGGGATTTTAGATTCTTATAATCTTAGGGTTCCACATAAAAAAATTACAAACTTTAGAATTCGACCATGCTATATTTTTTTGAACATAATAAACTTTTAATTAAGAAAATCATATTGTAATAAAAATTCAAGTTCCCTTGACCATGCTACATTCCTCAGAGTGTTTAATTTTCATCCAAAAAATTTGAGATTGTGTAAGGGTTAGTTAAAAAAAAAACCCTTTATACTTAGTTTAATAGGATATAAGGCTGATCATATGGCCTGTGGACCCAAGAAACTCGATCCAACTCAAGTGGTTAAAGCCAAATTGGGCTAGCCCAAATCATTAATATGGTAGGGTTTAGGATTAGGAATGCCAGACCTGAGTAACACTCAAGTCGAGTCTCGGATTTAATGAAAAACTCTTGGGCCAACCTTGTCCGAACTGAGAGTATATATAACCTAAAAAATCTTAACCCTAATTCATTTCATTTTCTCTAAGTGCGTCGCCTCCCTCATTTTATTTCTTTTTCATTTTACCGCAACAGCCTCTCTTCTACTATTTGCTATTCTAAAGTAATTTTAATAAAACTCTAGCCACCAAAGATAGCCATAGCCTTCTCTCTTATTTTTTCTCCATGATTGTCTCTATCACTTCAAGTTCTTCATCAACTTCAATTGCTTAACTAACTATCGCTCTCCCTAAGTGATGCTCTATCAACCATCTCACTTTCTCTTAGCCTCACCACCACAAATCCCTCAAGTTTGAATCTCTTTCTCCCTCTCGAAGTCTCAGTCTCTCTCTTAATCTCTTCAGCTGCCACCATCTCCTTGACATTTTTCTTTTATTCTTTTGGTATATCAGTGATTGTAGATTTAAGATTTGTAATTTTTGACATTTAATTTTTTTTTTAAATTTTGGTTGCTTCATTTTCATGGGTGAAAAGATATATTTTATCATTCAATGATATACGTAGCTATTATTTTGGTATATTGTTGATTTTTAATTATTTATTTTGGATTTTTGATTCATTTAGTAATTTATTTCATCTTTTATTCTTAGATTGATCTTAGATCTCAAATATGTTTTTTAATAATAACAATAGTAGTAGTAGTAGTAATAATAATAAATCTGTTAGACTCGAGAGGCTCTACCTATCTCGATCGAATTGGCCTGAGATCCGAAGTCATATGCGCCTACAAGCTTAGGGCCAAGCCACAGCCTAAAGAATGAAGCCTAATTTAAACTCAGAATGAGCTTTAGGCAAATATGAAACTCGGCATAGCTCGGTCTGAATATACCCCTAATGTGATGAGTTTCATACGCCCTAGCTGTGTTAAGTAATACCATTAGCTTGTAATCAAATAAGATGGTTTATCCTCATAATACCTCATTGGATTGAATGGACTTTTATTGATTTCATATGTTCTTTAGGTTCAATGGGCCCATGTCCCTCAAGTCTTTTTTATTTGTTGTATAAAATAATGAAGATATTTACACTTTGTATGCATTTTTCTCACCGACTTTGCAAAAGTACGGAGCATAACTTTCTTTTTTACAATTATATATTTTTCGATTTAATTTAAAACGTTGATTTTTGTTTTTGTTTTTTTTTTATTTTTATAATTTTTGTAATTTTCATTTTTTTACCATTTTATTTTTTATATTTTTTGTCTAAATTTTTTTATGATGTATTTTTAATATACACATCAAAAAATAAAATATATAAATAACATATACACAACATATATAAAATACACACTTAATAAAATAAAATACATATACAACATCTAAAATATATCTACAACACATCAACAATACATCTACAATAAATCTACAACACATCTATATAATATTTTAATATTTTTTTAATTTTTAATTTTTTTAATTTTTTATTCTAAAAATATCCACATAATGTTTATACAATATTCATACAACATTCAATAATTTTTACATAAAATATATATAACTTTAATAGCAAAAATATAATATACACATAATATCTACAAAACATCTATAACAAATCTACAATACATCTACATAATGGAATTGTATTTTTTTATTTTTTTCATGTTTATAATATGTAAAATGTATTTAAAAATAAATTTAATAATTTTTATTAATATATTTTTGTATATTTTATTTTTTTTATTTTTTTTAGTGTTATTTATTTTTTATAATTAAAATTAAAATTTTTTATTTTTTATAAAAAATTGTGATTTTTATATGATGAAAAATAATTTAAAATATTATTTTTTATTATTTTATCATAATTTTTTTATTTAATAGTGAAGTTTAAAATAATAAAAATTTGAAGTAAAATATTGATTATATTAAGAGAATATGTATTTTAAAAATAATTATTTTATTGAGGAATGAAGTATTTTTGAAATTTTGTATCACCTTTTTATAAAAGTATAACTATTTTTAATTTTTGTAGTATTTTTATAATAAAAGTTATTTTTTAAAATAGTTATGTAAATATTCTAAAAAAAAACTTCAAAAGTAAAAATTAATTTTCTTTTTTTCTTTTTTCTAAAATATTCACCTTTTAACTTTCTATTTTAAAAATATCCGCTTCTAAGTTGCAATAGTTGGTATATTAAAAGAACACATCTAATATATAAGAGGTTATTTTTTAAAAAAAAATTACATATTTTTGAAAAGTTTAAGAATCAGAAAATATATAAAAATAAAGTTAAAAAGTGACATAATTTTTTAATATGACCGTGGATAAAATTGAAGAAAATTGACGTGTGCAATAAAAATTGCATGAGAGAAGTGAAGAGTGAGACGAGTATCTCTATGATGAACGACATGTCATGCTGCTTAAAGGAAATACTTTCAGTAAACAACAATTTCTTGGAGTTCTAAGCCTAAAGCCCTAATCAAGAGGTCTTTTCCAATAGATACTGCTCTTGGATTAAAGAAACAATATGTTCTGTTTAATCTTTTAGTAAGTTATTTTTATATGAATTTAATTCCATGTGATACTATAACTTGAAACCTGATAATTTTTGAAAGTAAAAACTCATTAATATGCATGTTAAAATAGCAAAATATATAAATTGATTTATTTAAAAAATTCATACTAATTTAGTTGAAATATTTTTGATATGGCTGGCAAATCTTCCTCTAATAGTTAATTTGTGTGACTGGGAGTTAAATGTTGTTAATTTTAAAAAAAAATATTTACTTTTAATTTATATAAAAACATACATGATATATTTTCGGTTATATTTTAAAAATATATATTTTAAAAATTTCTTAAAATTATAAAATATTATTAAAAATTTTTAAAAAAATTACATTATATATCATATAATTTCATCTTCATTTTATTTCAAGGTTCCTTCTTTAGTTGTTTCACTGCATGGGGCTCTATAACGATGGTTTCACATTCACAATCTGTTTTGGGTTAGTTTTCACAATCAACAAGTAGTGTTTGGGCTTTGTATTTTATGATGGGTTCAAATAGAAATGCTAACAATAATTAAATATAGAATTCTTCTCATGCCATTTTTATCTTGTAATTAAGAAATGGTGGTGCGGGTCAACTTTGCTCAAGAAACTTTGGAAATGGATACTTTTGATGAATTTTGTCCAAATATAAGTGATTCGGCCTTTTTCTCAGCTAACAAGCCTGTCAATCATGTAGACTATGACCAACCAGTCAGCTATTTTCCATATAAGTTAATTAATTTGTTCCCAATTTTTTATTGTGTAAATATACTTTTTTTTTATCAAAAAAGAAAAATATTATTAAATTAAATTAAATTAAATTAATAAGTGATTAGTGCGAGTAGTTCGATAATATTATCTCTTAATTAAGAGATCACAAGTTCAATCTTTGTAAATTAAGTTATCATTTATTTGAAAATATTTTATTTTTTAGTGAACTAACTCGATACGAATATGATTAGTCATAATACAGTGAATTGAGGGATATATATGATTATATATATATATAATTAACATCATATAATAGTAAATCTTCTCGTTAAGGAGAGCTGTTCTGATCAATCTGAACTCAAAAATTTGAAACTTTATTACAAATCTTTAAAAAATGAGTAAAAAATAAAAAGAAAATTTCTAACCTCTTTTTTTATATTCAAGACAATAACTACCATCTCCTAATAATATGCTTCATTAATAGCTTTAATTAAAAGAAGACAATTATATATATATATTTGCTTGGGTTCATTATTAACTACTATTTCAACAATATCAATACTTATACACATCCTTAGTTAACTTGGATTTAATTTCTATCTGTTTTTGAATTACATTCGAATTTATTTTTCAAGAAATAACAAATGTAATTATTGGAACATCTGAAATATGATTAAGTAAAATAATCAAATGTTGCATTAAATTATTCTAAATTATTAAATTTAAATATTTTTCTAATTAGTCGACAAATAGATTTTTTTTTAACGAGTAAATGACTATATTAACAAGATTTTTAATAATAAGAACTAAACGGTATACAATGAATTATGAAATACTAACATTTTAATTTTGAATATGTAATATAATATTACAAATAGAATGTGAATACAATAAAAAAATAAAATATAAATTGAACTATTTTAGTTTTTTTTTTTTTTTGTATAAGTTGCGATGTTATCATTAACATGATAATCGTTCTATTTTGCTCTTTAAGTTGTCATTTGTATCTTCATATTAAGCAAAAGATAAAATGGGGCTGTTTTTGAGGTCAAAGATGAAAATCAAATTAGACAATTAAAATCTTACTTATTTATTTTTGGAAATTTGACAAAAAAAATATTTTGAGCAATACACCAATAAATTATAGACCTTAGTAATCTTAACTTGACTTTATTGGATAAAAATATCCCTCTCAATCCCTTTAAAAAAGAAAAAGAAAATGCATAAATAATATTTTCTCTCTCCTGAGCTCTCTCTTTCTCCCCACTATTTGCTGTGTTCTTTTATTTCTCTTTTGTTTTTCGATCTCTTCTTTATTTTTCTCTTATTCAATTACTTCTCTCTTTTTCTCTTTGACGATCTCATCTCTATCTTTCATTATGCTGATATTTTCTGTTCTTTGTGACTCTATTTTTTGGCGACAGATTTGTTTTGTCTCACCTAAATAAAAAAATAAATCAAGTTAGTTTCTTTTTTTTTTGAAAAAAAATATAAGAGCTAACATGAGAATATGTCGAGCTAACATTCAAGGGTTGAGTTTCGAAAAAGACGTTGGCTTATACTTGAAAAGTAATGTAATCATTTTTTTTATTTTTTTAAACCATATTATGATAGATCTGTCTTCATCCTTCCTCCATTCCTCCTTTATTTTCGTTATTTGTATATATGAGTTATTTTTGTGTAGATATGAATTTGATATTAGTTGATATTAGTTTGATATTAGTTAGTATAATTGAAATGAGTATATTTTTAGTATGATATGAGTATATTTTCGTCGATATGAGTTTGATATGAGGTAATGTTATTGATATGAGTAGATATGAGCTAATACTAGTTTTATATAAGTTTAAAAATGAGCTAGTATTATTGATATGGGGTAGTGTTATCGATATGAGATTAAAATGAGTATATTTTTATTAATATGAGTTGGTATGAGTTAGTATGAGTTGTTATGACTTAGTATAATTGGTATAAGATTTATATGAGTTTGGTATGAGTTTGATATGGGTTAGTATGGTTGATATGAATTTGAAATTAGTTAGTATGAGTTGATATGAATTAGTATGAATTGGTATAAGTTTGATATGAGTTAGTACGAGTTAAAATAAGTTTGAAATTAGTTGGTATGATTTTGATATGAGTTGGTATGAGTTTGATATGAGTTTGTATTATTGATATGAGTTTGATATGAGTTGGTATGAGTTAATATGAGTTTTGATATGAGTTGTTATGACTTAGTATAATTGGTATGAGGTTGATATAAGTTTGGTATGAGTTGGTATGAGTTTGATATGGGTTAGTATGAGTTAATATGAGTTTGAAATTAGTTGGTATGAGTTGATATGAGTTAGTATGAGTTGGTATGAGTTTGATATGAGTTTATATTATTGATTTGAGTTTGTATTATTGTTATGAGTTTGAAATATTATTGATATGAGTTAGTATAATTGGTATGAGTTTGGTATGAGTTGATATGAGTTTGACATGAGTTAGTATGAGTTGATATAAGTTTAAAATTAGTTGGTATGATTTTGGTTTGAGTTGGTATGAGTTAGTATCAATTTGACATGAGTTAGTATGAGTTGGTATGAGTTTGTATTATTGATATGAGTTTGATATGAGTTGGTATGGGTTAGTATGAATTTTGATATGAGTTGTTATGACTTATTATAATTGGTATGATGTTGATATGAGTTTGGTATGAGCTGGATACGGTTAGTGTGTAATATCCATAAGTATACCCTAGATGTTTTGGCTTTATTGTTGTTTAAATTGGATTTAATGTATATATTTCTTTGGAAAGAGAAAAGGTTTTTAAAGAGAGTGTATATGTTGTGTATATTAGAGTATATATACAACATATACCCAAGTCAAAGTCAAGGAAGATAGTGGAAGAAGATATTTATGTGTTTGATTTAATGATTTATTAATAAAGAAATTATTTGAGTGGAAGAGATTAATTGGATTAGTTTAATATTATAATTGCTTGGATGAGAGGGTTTTAAGGAAAGTTGACTTTGTGTTTTCTCTTTCTTCTTTCTTTTCTTCCTTGCCGTGGCTCCCTTTCTTTTCCTTCCTTTGCTTTGTTTTGGCCGGCTAACAAAGAGATAAGAGAACAAAGGAGAGATTTGAACCTCTAAACTCAAGATCTAAGGAAGATTTCAAGAGATCAAGTTGATAAGTTAATAGTTTCTTCATCCTTGGTAAGTTCTTCACTTGACTCTTTGATTTCTTTGAGTTTTTGAGTTGAGTTTGTGGATGGTATGTGATTATGTTTGATTAAGATGGGTTTAAGAGTGTTTGGGTAAACTTATTTCTGGTTTTGGGGATGGTTTGAAAGAAAGAGTAAGTAGTTGGAAGTGAATGTATTGAGGTTGTGTTTTAGGTTTGTGTTGATGACTTTAATTTATGTTGGAAGTATGTTTTTAGTTGTTTTGGTGTTTCTTGTAAGTTTGTTATGGTTTTTGAGTATGTTGAGATGAGTTTGGTTGAAGTGGATTTTGGTGAAAGGAAGTGTTTTGTTGGTTGTGTTGTTGTTTTGGTCGGAATCTGGATTTTTGGCCTGACACGCCCATGGGCAAGTTCAGGATTTTAGGCGTGTTGATGGTTATGTGTTTTGGATGGGTGTCACGAGCAGTGACACGCCCATGACACTGAGCGTGTCATAGCTTCCGTGTGGCAGTAGGATTGACACGTTCAGTAACACGCCCGTGTTGTTGAGCGTGTCATAGCCACTGTGTTTTTGGGGAATTGACACGGCCATGAGCACGCTCATGATGTTGGACGTGTCAATGTTGTTGAGAGGCAGAATGTATTACACGCCCAGTGACACGCCCGTGTTGTTGAGCGTGTAAAAGCTTCTGTGTTGTGGAGTTAGGGCACGGTCAGGGACACGCCCGTGTTGTTAAGCGTGTCAAGTTTAGAGTTTGCCCTAGTTGGTTCTTAGCCTTATGATCTTATGTGAGTTTCATCTTCCTTTTGGAATAGGTTGTGAAGAAGGTGAATTACCCTAATTCGAGTAGTGAAAGATTATTGGAAGAAGAAGTGTTTATTATTGTGTGGGTTGCATTTAATGTAAGTATAAACTTTGTATTGTTGCATCCATCCATTTGATATTGCATTCTTGATATTTTTAAATAATGTGATATTTTGCACATTGTGAATCTTGTGGAATGTAGTGTACTATATGTAGGTTGATGAATTGTCTTGATATGAATGGAGATGTAATAAAACCATTGTTGTTGGCTATGGTTATGCAAATGTAATTGATAAGGCATGATTGCCTATTTGAGTATGAGATATGATTTGAGAAAGAGATTGATAAAGAGGCAAATGAAATAATTGTATGTTTAATATGTTGATTCAATTTCAGAGTTCTGGATTTGGCAGCATGCCTAATAAATGTGAAAAAGGTAACAGTCTAGCTGAGTTGAGGATCTCTTCAATTTGAGTTGAATTGAGGTCCAAGAGACTGGGTCTGTTACACTATGAAAATTGTGAATATGAAATATATGAATAGTAACAGTCTAGCCCGGTTGAGGATCTCCTCGATTTAGTCGGGTTGATGGTCCAAGAGACTGGGTCTGTTACAGGTAACAGTCTAGCTGGGTTGAGGATCTCCTCAAACTTGTTGAGTTGATGGTCCAAGAGACTGGGTCTATTACCCTATCCATGGATAGAGAGATATGTATATTGCCTACGGGCTTGATTATTGTGATTACGGACCAAAGCAGCAACTCTGAACTTTGAATATCATATTAAATACTAGATCCTCATTCACGTCAATCTGTTGAGGGTAGTGCGGAGAGTGTAGCTCCTGATGATGGAGCTAGAGTGGATAGAACTGGAGAGGCCCCTGTTTCTGTGTCAGGGAGACCAGCTGGTGAGGAGGTTCCACCCGTTTGGCTTAGGCATATGGTTGATTTATTGAGGCAGGCACCGGTGCAACCACCGCGACCCCCACCCCAGCCAATGGTACCAGTGAGACAGTATGATAAATTAAGAAAGTATGGAGCAGAAGATTTTCTGGGTACTATTGACCCAACGGTAGCTGAGCAGTGGCTGGATAAGGTTCAAAGGATTTTCATTCAGTTGCAAGCCACTCCAGCAGAAAAATTTGATTATGTTAGATCACTATTGCAGAAGGATGCTTATCATTGGTGGAAGACAGTTCCGCATGCTATGGATGATCCACCAACATTATCCTACAGTGATTTTCTACGGGAGTTTGAGCTAAAATATACTCCGAGGGAGTATAAAGATGTGAAGAAGATGGAGTTTTTGACTTTGAGGCAAGATCACCGGACTGTGACAGAGTATGAGCTAGAGTTCATCCGGTTGAGCCACTACGCTGGGGGAATTATTTCTGATGAGATCGACCGGTGTAGAAGGTTTGAGGAGGGGTTGAGACCCTCAATTATGTGTCTTGTGGCAAGTTCGAGATACCATGATTTTTCTCAGCTTGTTTCAGCAGCTAGGAGTGTGGAGAGAGCCCAGAATATTGCAGCAGCTGCTACTGAGGAGGAGACCAGGGTTAGGAGGCCCCGGTTTGAGGCAGGGTCTTCATCTGTGAAGAGAGGTAGGGGAAGTTTTGTTCCCAGGATCAGTCGGAGTCAGAGGCAGGCTGGTAGGTCAGTTCAGTTACAAAGACCGAGATCGAGACCTACAGTTTCAGTAGCGAGTGCTCCGACTCCAGTAGTCCAGAGATCCCTTCTACCTGTGTGTGCTCAGTGTGGAGGGTCACATAGAGGTGCTTGTTGGCAGAGTAGTGGACCAGCTGTGTGCTTCAGATGTGGTTCTCCTGATCATTTTATTAGAGAGTGTCCAGAGATGCAAGAGCAGAGGCCGGCAGATTTTACAGTTTCTCGACCTAGTGTCAGAGGAGGTCGAGGGGGCAGAGGTTTCACCAGAGGGGGTAGACCTGGGTATAGTCATAGAGGAGGATCTTCATCCAGGGATAATAGGCCAGATGAGGCTAGGCCTTCTCAACGAGTATATGTGATGCAAAGACAACCAGATGCTTCTGCAGTCATTGCGGGTACTTTCTCTTTATTTGGCATTTCAGTACTTGCTTTAATTGACCCAGGCTCAACTCATTCATATATTAGTGCATCTGTGTTGCCTGTGTCTGAATTGCATGCTGAGTCCCTAGGATTTGATGTGATGGTGACAAATCCGTTAGGGTATAGTGTGATTGTTAGCAGGGTGCACCAAGATAGTGCAGTTGAGGTACAAGGTGAGGAGTTTCATGGAGACTTGATTGAAATGCCTTTTAAAGAGTATGATTTGATTTTGGGCATGGGCTGGTTGTCTAGGCATGGAGCTGTGGTAGATTGTCAAAAAAAATGTCACTTTGAGAACTAGTGATGGTAGGAGTGTGATGGTGATTAGTGAGCAGAGACAGCTTGCATCTTTGTTTGTATCAGCCGTAATAGCTAGAAGGTTGATTAGAAAAGGGTGTGATGCTTATCTTGCTCATGTTGTGGATACTAGAGTAGGAGGTTCTCAACTTGATAGTATAACCACAGTTGCAGATTTTCCAGATGTGTTTCCAGAGGAGTTGCCAGGGTTGCCACCTGAGAGAGAGGTTGAGTTTGGTATTGAATTGTTGCCTGGTACCACTCCCATCTCTATCACTCCTTATCGTATGGCACCTGCTGAATTGAGAGAGTTGAAGGTGTAGTTACAGGAGTTGTTGGATAAAGGGTTTATTCGCCCTAGTGCTTCTCCTTGGGGAGCTCTTGTATTGTTTGTGAAGAAGAAGGATGGTACTATGAGGTTATGCATTGATTATAGGCAATTAAACAAAGTGACTATTAAGAATAAATATCCTTTGCCTAGAATTGATGATCTCTTTGATCAATTGAAGGGAGCATCAGTGTTTTCCAAGATTGATTTGAGATCAGGGTACCATCAGTTGAAAGTGAGAGCTGAAGATGTTCCTAAGACAGCCTTCCGCACCAGGTACGGGCATTATGAGTTTTTAGTAATGCCTTTTGGGCTGACGAATGCACCTGCAGCTTTCATGGATTTGATGAATAGGGTGTTTAGACCTTATTTGAATTAATTTGTGGTGATTTTTATTGATGATATCTTGGTGTATTCACGTAACGAGGAGGAGCATGACAAGCATTTGCGGATAGTATTGCAGATTTTGAGAGAGAAGCAATTGTATGCTAAGTTATCAAAGTGTGAGTTTTGGCTTGACCAAGTGACTTTTCTGGGTCATATAATTTCAGCAGATGGTATTAGAGTTGATCCAAGTAAAATTGAAGCTATTTTGAATTGGAGTCCACCAAAGTCTGTGACTGAAGTTAGAAGTTTTCTGGGTTTGGCAGGCTATTATCGACGCTTTGTGAAAGGTTTTTCTCTGATAGCCACTCCACTCACCCGATTGCTTCGGAAAGGATTTAGATTTGTGTGGACAGATCAGTGTCAATCTAGTTTTGAGCAGTTGAAAGAAATGCTGACACAAGCACCTGTCCTTACATTACCTGTGGAAGATAAACCATATGTGATTTACAGTGATGCTTCACATAGTGGTTTAGGGTGTGTTTTGATGCAAGAGGGTAAAGTTATAGCTTATGCTTCCCGGCAGTTGAAGCCGTATGAGCTTAACTATCCGACTCATGATTTGGAGTTGGCAGCTATAGTGTTTTCTTTGAAGATTTGGCGCCACTATTTGTATGGGGAGAAATGCTTTATCTACACAGATCATAAAAGTTTGAAATATTTGGGTGTTCAGAAGGAGCTGAATCTTAGGCAAAGACGATGGTTAGAACTGATTAAAGACTACGACTGTTTGATTGATTATCATCCAGGTAAGGCAAATGTTGTTGCTGATGCCTTAAATCGGAAATCTTTAGCAGGTTTGGCTGTGTATTCGCTCTCGTTGCTTGTTGAGTTGAGAGCGTTACATGCTAGTTTTGAAGTATGTAATGATGGTGCATTGTTGGCTCAGCTACAGTTGAGACCAGTATTGTTGGATCAGATAAAGGAGGCTCAATTGACCGATGAGAAAATTCAAAAGATTGTATCAGATTGTCGAAATGGAGAGAGCCGAGGTTTTCATGTGAAGAGTGAAGGTAGTCTTTGGTTCAAGGATAGGTTGTGTGTTTCTGATGATGATAGTTTGAAAAGGGTCATTTTGGAAGAAGCACATCAATCGGTTTTTGCTATGCACCCGGGTAGTACAAAGATGTACCATGATTTAAGAAAGCACTATTGGTGGTCTGGTATGAAGAGAAACATAGCGGAATTTGTGTCCAAATGTCTCACTTGTCAGAGGGTGAAAGCTGAACATCAAGTTCCAACAGGGTTTCTTCAACCTTTAGCAGTGCCTGAATGGAAATGGGAAAGGGTGACAATGGATTTTGTATCAGGGTTGCCTTTGACTAAAAAAAAAGCATGATGCTATTTGGGTGATAGTGGATCGGTTAACAAAGACAGCTCATTTTCTTCCGGTTCGGATGGATTATTCTCTTGAGAAGTTAGCTGAACTGTATATCCATGAGATTGTGAAGTTGCATGGAGTCCCGATTTCTTTAGTGTCTGATAGAGATCCCCGGTTCACTTCAAGGTTCTGGAAGAGTTTACATGGGGCTATGGGTTCTCGATTACACTTTAGTACTGCATTTCATCCACAGACAGATGGGCAGTCAGAGAGAGTGATACAAATTATTGAGGATATGTTGAAAAGCTGTGTCATTGATTTTTCTGGAAGTTGGGACAGATTTTTACCACTTGTGGAATTTGCTTACAACAATAGTCATCAATCCAGCATTGGTATGGCACCATTTGAGGCATTGTATGGTAGAAGATGTAGAATGCCTTTATGTTGGAATGAACTTGGAGAAGGCAAACTAATTGGTCCTGACTTGGTTATAAAAACTGAAGAAAAAGTGAAGATGATTCGAAGTAGATTTAAAGAAGCTTCAGATCGACAGAAATCCTATTCATATTTGAAGAGGAGAGACATTGAGTATAATGTGGGAGATAAGGTATTTTTGAAAGTGTCTCCTTGGAAGAAAATTTTGAGATTTGGTCGGATAGGGAAGCTGAGTCCTCATTTTATTGGACCATATGAAGTTTTGGAGAAAATTGGACCAGTTGCTTATCGTCTTGCTTTGCCGCCAGAATTGGATAGAATCCATAATGTCTTTCATGTTTCTATGTTGAGGAGATATAGATCGGATCCATCTCATATCTTGCCAGTTGAATCCATTGAAGTGAGTTCGGATCTGACATTTGAAGAAGAACCAGTTGCTATTTTGGCACATGAAGTGAAAGAATTAAGAAATAAGAAAGTGCCATTGGTGAAGGTTCTATGGAAGAATCATGGGAGAGAAGAGGCAACCTGGGAAAGTGAGCAAGCAACGCGAGATCAGTATCCTCAATTGTTTCAGAGATAACACCAGGTAATTTCGAGGACGAAATTTCTTTTTAGAGGGGGAGAATTGTAATATCCATAAGTATACCCTAGATGTTTTGGCTTTATTGTTGTCTAAATTGGATTTAATGTATATATTTCTTTGGAAAGAGAAAAGGTTTTTAAAGAGAGTGTATATGTTGTGTATATTAGAATATATGTACAACATATACCCAAGTCAAAGTCAAGGAAGATAGTGGAAGAAGATATTTATGTGTTTGATTTAATGATTTATTAATAAAGAAATTATTTGAGTGGAAGAGATTAATTGGATTAGTTTAATATTATAATTGCTTGGATGAGAGGGTTTTAAGGAAAGTTGACTTTGTGTTTTCTCTTTCTTCTTTCTTTTCTTCCTTGCTGTGGCTCCCTTTCTTTTCCTTCCTTTGCTTTGTTTTGGCCGGCTAACAAAGAGACAAGAGAACAAAGGAGAGATTTGAACCTCTAAACTCAAGATCTAAGGAAGATTTCAAGAGATCAAGTTGATAAGTTAATAGTTTCTTCATCCTTGGTAAGTTCTTCACTTGACTCTTTGATTTCTTTGAGTTTTTGAGTTGAGTTTGTGGATGGTATGTGATTATGTTTGATTAAGATGGGTTTAAGAGTGTTTGGGTAAACTTATTTCTGGTTTTGGGGATGGTTTGAAAGAAAGAGTAAGTAGTTGGAAGTGAATGTATTGAGGTTGTGTTTTAGGTTTGTGTTGATGACTTTAATTTGTGTTGGAAGTATATTTTTAGTTGTTTTGGTGTTTCTTGTAAGTTTGTTATGGTTTTTGAGTATGTTGAGATGAGTTTGGTTGAAGTGGATTTTGGTGAAAGGAAGTGTTTTGTTGGTTGTGTTGTTGTTTTGGTCGGAATCTGAATTTTTGGCCTGGGCACGTCCAGGATTTTGGGCGTGTCGATGGTTATGTGTTTTGGATGGGTGTCACGAGCAGTGACACGCCCATGACACTGAGCGTGTCATAGCTTCCGTGTGGCAGTAGGATTGACACGTTCAGTAACACGCCCGTGTTGTTGAGCGTGTCATAGCCACTGTGTTTTTGAGGAATTGACACGGCCATGAGCACGCTCATGATGTTGGACGTGTCAATGTTGTTGAGAGGCAGAATGTATTACACGCCCAGTGACACGCCCGTGTTGTTGAGCATGTAAAAGCTTCTGTGTTGTGGAGTTAGGGCACGGTCAGGGACACGCCCGTGTTGTTGAGCGTGTCAAGTGTAGAGTTTGCCCTAGTTGGTTCTTAGCCTTATGATCTTATGTAAGTTTCATCTTCCTTTTGGAATAGGTTGTGAAGAAGGTGAATTACCCTAATTCGAGTAGTGAAAGATTATTGGAAGAAGAAGTGTTTATTATTGTGTGGGTTGCATTTAATGTAAGTATAAACTTTGTATTGTTGCATCCATCCATTTGATATTGCATTCTTGATATTTTTGAATAATGTGATATTTTGCATATTGTGAATCTTGTGGAATGTAGTGTACTATATGTAGGTTGATGAATTGTCTTGATATGAATGGAGATGTAATAAAACCATTGTTGTTGGCTATGGTTATGCAAATGTAATTGATAAGGCATGATTGCCTATTTGAGTATGAGATATGATTTGAGAAAGAGATTGATAAAGAGGCAAATGAAATAATTGTATGTTTAATATGTTGATTCAATTTCAGAGTTCTGGATTTGGCAGCATGCCTAATAAATGTGAAAAAGGTAACAGTCTAGCTGAGTTGAGGATCTCTTCAATTTGAGTTGAATTGAGGTCCAAGAGACTGGGTCTGTTACACTATGAAAATTGTGAATATGAAATATATGAATAGTAACAGTCTAGCCCGGTTGAGGATCTCCTCGATTTAGTCGGGTTGATGGTCCAAGAGACTGGGTCTGTTACAGGTAACAGTCTAGCTGGGTTGAGGATCTCCTCAAACTTGTTGAGTTGATGGTCCAAGAGACTGGGTCTATTACCCTATCCATGGATAGAGAGATATGTATATTGCCTACGGGCTTGATTATTGTGATTACGGACCAAAGCAGCAACTCTGAACTTTGAATATCATATTAAATACTAGTTTGGGCCCATAGGTGTCTATTTTGAATGAGTATAATGGATGATGATATGATTATTGAATTAATGAGATGCAACATTTATAAGTATGATCTTTATTGGTTGAATGCATATCATTGATATATACATTGCATAACTCCATTATGGTTTGTACTACTGAGTTGTTGGCTCAGCGCGATTGTGGTTCATCGCGTAGGTGATAGAGTTGATAGGGTTGTGGCGGAGGATTCCTCTAGACCTAGTTGAGTTTTTGTTTGAAGAGCTGGATTAGAGCTTAAAGATCAGAGAGTCAAGCTGCCAATCATGTATATATTCTATGTTTTTTTTTTGTATATTTTGATTTTTATGTATTTGAACTTGTAAAAGTTTGTAATAACTTCCGTTGCGGATTTATAAACGTTTTTATATATGGTGTCTTTTGAATTTCTTTTAAATGTTTGAGATTTGCTTTACTTATTTTCAAAGATATGATTTGTGTATTTTTTTTAAACTGTGGCATTTTCCATATTCAGTATACATATTTTACGATCGTATAAGCATACTTGGTACGTATACGGGATATAGGGGTGTTACATAGTGTGAGTTGATATGAGTTTGAAATTAGTTGGTATGGGTTGATATGAGTTTATATGAGTTAGTATGAGTTGGTATGAGTTTGATATGAGTTTGTATTATTGATTTGAGTGTGTATTACTATTATGAGTTTGAAATATTATTAATATGAGTTAGTATAATTGGTATAAGTTTGATATGAGTTTGGTATAAGTTGGTATGAGTTGATATAAGTTTGAAATTAGTTGGTATGATTTTGGTATGAGTTGATATCAGTTTGATATGAGTTAGTATGAGTTGTTATGAGTCTGATATGAGTTTGTATTATTTATATGAGTTGATATGAGTTAGTATGAGTTTTGATATGAGTTGTTATGACTTAGTATAATTGGTATGAGATTGATATGAATTAGTATGAGTTGGTATGAATTTGATATGAGTTTCTATTATTGATATGAGTTTGATATGAATTGGTAAGGGTTAGTATGAGTTTTGATATGAGTTGTTGTGACTTAGTATAATTGGTATGAGGTTGATATAGAATATTTTAATTGAAATACATTTGATATTAGTTGTTGTCATTGATATGAGTTTGATATGAGTGGATATGAGTTGGTACTAGTTACATATGAGTTTGATATGTGTTAATATTATTTTGGTATTAATTTTATCTATGGTTGATATAAGTTTGATATTGATGGTTCTGACAGTAGGCTATTGAAGGATAGCACGAAAGTTATCGGATGACGAATCCAATTTATGGAAAAAATAATTATTCTCATATATTATGGTGGAACATTTGATGTCAACATTGATAAATATGTTGGCGGTGGTGCTGAATATGTTTTCCTAAATAGAATGGCTGACTTCAACGAACTTAAGAAATCAGTATCGGAGGTGCTTCATATTGACACCGCATCAAATATGGAATTCAAATTTTTTACTGGTAATGACCCACATCCTCTTTATGATGTAGTAGATGATAGGTCACTTAGGATATTCATGGGTATTGCAATGAAGGATAGACTTAAGCATCCATTGATTGTTAGTGTTGAAGAAGGAGCATATAAATTTGGACATGACAATAATGATCCTCTCACTGAAAAAAAAACTATACAAGTAGAGGCACTAGGTTTTTGTTCAGAACTAGAAGATGCAGATGCAAGGGTTGCACCGATCACTGAATCTATCCATGTAGCCTCGGAATATTATGAAAATGAACCTGGGCCAGAGTTTCAGCATACTGGGGTAGAACACAATGATGACATTCATTTTAATTGCAATAATGAGGCAGAAAATGCGACTTCTGACAATGAAGAAATGATGACAAACTTGTTAGCATGCAGGAGCAATCCAGAATTGTTAGACGAAAGTTATATATCTGAAATGATTGAGGAGGAAAAAATATTTAAGTTAATGGATGATATTAAGACAATTGTGTCCCTCATTTCAATTAGGGAGAAATTTCAATTTAAGGTATTCAAGTCCAATACTTCTTTCTTTGTCGTGTGATGTATTGATAAAAGTTATACGTAGAGATTGAGAGCGAGAAGTCTTAGAGACTCAAAGGGTTGTTGGATGGTGACAAAATATGTCACTCAATATTTATGTCCGACTGATTTTGATCAGAGTAGACACAGATAAGCAACTAGTTGGGTTGTTACAGAGTGTGTTAAGAAGCGAGTCATAAATCCTTGGAGAGCTTTCAAACCCAAGAATATTATCGAAGACATGCTTAATAAATTTGGTATTGAGATTAGTTATTTTGTTACATGGAGGGGATGAGAGTATGCGTATAAGAATATCATACTTGGTACTCCAGAACAATCTTTCTCAATTCTACCAGCCTATTTGCATATGCTAGGTGAAACTAATCCGCGTACGGTTATACATCTACAATGCATAGATGATAATCAATTTGAATATCTTTTCTTTGCTTTTGGTGCTTTTATAAATGGTTTCCAAAATTGTAGATCTGTAATTACTATTGATGGTACTCATCTGAAAGAAAAGTATCGAGGTGTGCCTTTTACTGCTGTTTGTCACGATGCAAACTAACAGATATTTCCTTTGGCATTCGGGATTGGTGATTTTAAAAATTATGCATCATGGACATGGTTTCTTACAAGTTTGAAGGAAGCTTTCGGTGAAAGACCTGATAATATTATTATATCTGATAGAAACCTAAGTATTCAGAAGGTTGTAGTAGAGGTTTTTTCAAATGCATTCCATGGGATTTGCATGTATCATTTGTTAAATAACTTGAAGTGCAAATTTAAATATATAACCAATGACCTTGAGAAGCACTACTACAAAACAGCTAAAGCCTATATAATAAATGATTTCACTAAACTTTTTGATGGATTTTGCATTATTATTCTTGGTGTGAAAGAATATCTAGAATGTATTAGGCTGGATAGGTGGACGCGGTCTCATATGCATAGAAGGAGGTATAACATCATGACAACTAACATATCTGAATCAGTCAATGCTGCGCTTGTAAAGGCGAGAGAGCTTCCTATAACTGCTTTTGTCGATGACGTCAGAATATATGTCAAAGATGGTTTTATGAACGTCAAAACAAGGCAGAGTAGTCCACGGATAAAATGCCAACAAATGTAGAAAAAAAAAAGTAAGGAATAGAATGATGAAAGCACAAAAAATGAATGTAAGTTCTTTATTTTTTTGCAGTGTCAAGGTTTTTAATTTTTTCATCAACTGTCATTATTTATGATATTGTCATGTCATGTCGTTATTTATATTTCGCAGATGAAGCCTACTAGCAATAACAAATACAACGTTAAGGACATAGATAAAAAATATATTGTTGATATGGATAAGAGGACTTATTGTTGCAGGAAGTTTCAGTTAAATCAAATCCCATGTGTGCATGCTCTTGTGGTTGTTAGAAATAGCAGCTATGACACTTATGAGTTGTGTTATCCATATTATTCAGGTGAGCATTGGTTTCAAATATATAAAGAAGTCATAAACCCAATTCCTCATATCAATGATTGGTCTATCCCAGATCACATTTGTAAAGTCACTCTTTTACCACCAGATGTGCGCAAGTCAATTGGGAGGCAAAAAAATGCAGGATTCCTTCACTAGGTGAGGATAAAACTCATTCGAGATGAAGGCGATGTCGCGAGCATAGTCACAGTAGATCTGCTTGCCAAAATCCCATTCGTTTAAATAGTTCTTCAAGAGCATCGACAGTTAACAAATAGAAACAATATTCATATCAATATGCAAGAATTATTTGTTCAATAAATTTGGTTTTTGTAATGTTGATTTGTTGCAAAATATTCCAGACTTTAGTAGAAGTTGATTATTAATTACATATTGAAATTGTTATGGAAAAAACTATTGAATTTTATTTATTATTTTATTAATATGAGTGTATTTTTATTGATATGAGTTAATATGAGTTTGGTATAAGTGTATTTATATTGATATGAGTTAGTATGAGTTTGGCATGAGTGTATTTTTATTGATATGAGTAAGTATTAGTGTGGTATTAATATATTTTTATTTATATGAGTTATTAAGAGTTTGGTATGAGTATAATATTATTGATATGAGTTAATATGAGTTTGGTATGAGTGTATATCTATTGATATAAGTTAGTATGAGTTTGATATGAGTTTATTTATATTGATATGAGTTAGTATGAGTTTGGTATGAGTATAATACTATTGATATGAGTTAATATGAGTTTGGTATGGGTGTATTTATATTGATATGAGTTAGTTTGAGCTTGGTGTGAGTGTTTTTATATTGATATGAGTTAGTATGAGTTAGTATAAGTTTGGTATGAATGTATTTTTCATATATACAATTTAAGCTATTCAAAATTTTAGTATAAAATATCAAAATATTGTTTGTTTGTAGCATGCACCCATAAATGACCTGCCGTGTTGTATCTAAATATTTTCATATTTTTCTGATTACAGTCCCATATGTTGAGGCCGACATCATTAAAAACTCAACAAATTTGGCAACAAATATTCCGCAATCTTCATTGTTATAATATATTAATATTAGCAACTTTAAAAGACAAATAACTATCATAAGATAATGACTGAACAATTTTTTATAGCTTACCGATCTTGGCGCGGACAAACATTATTTTCATAATTTATTGTCATCTTCGTACTCTTTTTATTCTCCAATTTAGGCCTATGGTTGAAAATTTTAACATCATTCAAAGCATGGGGCAATATTTTCACAATTGGCTTAACACATTTTGTTCTATCACTTCTTCAGGCGTCTGCATACAACAAATCATATATCTTTATTGATCATTCAGGTAGATTTATTTCTATTAGAAACCAGTGGTGTACAGTCTGGTTCACTGGTAGATAAATGATGTCAACATCCTTGACATGTTTACAATACTTGTGCCTACCCTCAAGAAAATCTGTTACATAATTGGGAGTCCTTTAATTTTTCTTTTTGAACTCTTCATGACATGACATAAAAATTTGATTGGCATAGCAAGATCCACATGTCTTTCTCTGGTCAAAGAAGTCTACATTATATTTCTATTTTTTCGCACATAATATAATATGATATCAATTTCCTACAATTCAATAAAAACATAATAATATTAATTTGATAATACAATGATTTGCAATTTAATATCCATCAAGATGTATTTATATTAAAAATTTTACATTGTTTGACAGCCAAACTTGGGGTACTCATAATCGATACCAAAGGTTCTTGTAATTTGTGGAATGCACTATGAAATCATATATCTCACCCTCCGGCAAAGGTTTTTCCACTTTGGATCACTGTTATAAAGCAAAATACTATTATGTTTATTTTCTTGGAAGAATAATTAGTTTATATCTAAATATAATTAATGTGAAAATCAAAATCTGTAATTAAAGTGCAGCTTACTGCTTATAGTTATGAAAATACATATGCCATCAGCCATTAAAACTTTGACACTAATCAGAAGATAGGGGTGAGAAAGGATTCAAGGGAAGAATAGGTGCATATGTAACCTCATCCGCCATCTTCCGGCAAAGAACTTGAAGACGTTTGCTCCTTTTTCTCAGCTGACCTCTTCCTTCAGGAGTTCACTCATTACCAATGTATTTAGTGTTCGACATGTGTAAATGTTTCTTCCTTTGCTCCTCATACGTGGTCTCTGTCACTTTAACCAATGTCATGTTGACCTGCATCATATCCTCGGCCGCCATTGAATTTTTTTTTCTGCAAGTAGTCATATTTTAAATGATTAGATATACATGCATTTATAAAATTTTATAATAAATAACTTTGATTTGGTATAATCGTCATACTCATCTAGAGGTGTACATATTGTAGAATCCAATCCAGTGCTTCTTTTTCATTTGCTTTTTCTTCCACAGCCTCTTCCTTTTCTTCATCTTCACTGCCTTTTTCTTTATGAATCTTTTCCCTTTCATCCTTTGCCTCTTCCTTTTCCTTTTGAGTTATAGAGGCTTTCTTTTCTTTGCTTTCCCTCTTCTTTATTGTCCTTTTATGTTCATTTGCTTCCAAGGCTGTGAGTCTATTGCTCAACCGGAAAATGATAGCATTCAGCTCTTTATTCAATTGACTGTGCAGTGCGTTTTCACTTTCTAATGCACTGCATCTATACTCCAGGGTTGATATATGTAAATTCATTTTATTCTTCTCCATATCTACATCCACTTGCATTTTTCTTTGATGCATGACACTCGGATCTTCCTTCCTTTTGCTCCTGCGTTCAAATATTTTGAACCTTTCTTCTTCAGTTTCACTAATTGGTTTGCTATCAATTTTAGTTTCCTAAAAAATGATATACTAATCAAAATAAAAAAACCTTTAATATTAATAAGCATTATGATACCATAAACAGAATGAAATGCAAGTAATACTGAGGGTCAGTAATTTTTTTTCTTTTTCGAGTGTCTGTGGATTTTCTTTCAGTGAATTCCTTGTAGATTAGGAGAATCAGCCTTAACATTTGTTATTTTTATTTCCCCAGCAGTCAACTCCTATACATTAACATATTCATTCAATATGTGTAAATGAATAATAGCATTGGTACTGGGAAAATTCAAAATATCAAACTCAAATCAAGTAAAATACCTGCTGCAATAACTTCAAATAAATTTGTAAGTATAGATATTTTGCAGATATTTTTCAATTTATCAATTGCGGAAACCCATTTTTGCACCTCTTTACCCCTAACTCTTATAAATTGGAAATTACCTCCAGTCCAAATATGGTCAAGGTATCAGAAAACTAATGACAGAATAAGTGTCCACCACTTTGCTCTTCAATTTTTCTAGGGATTCTTTCAACTTCGAATACAAAAATTTTCAGCTTACAAACCCCTATGCGACGTTGAATGCCTCAACATCGTCTACAAGAGCTAATATTTTGGGATCAACCTTTGCAGTCTTACCCTTTTTCAAAATTAACATGTCAACCAAGCAAGCTACTTCTAATTTTATTTGCAATTCAGCATCCTTGCATTTTTTTAAATTTATCATACAATCTCTCCCATATCCATCCACCATAGTGATGAACTAAGAGTTTAGTCCCCTAACCATGTTTTTCAAGCCACAATATTTCAGCCCTATTACTAAATAATACTCAACAATTCCAAACTTTAGGACTGACTTTCCAAACTTAAATGAAAGCTCATTTTTATTTTCATTTGGAACATGATGTTTGAAAAGCCAATGAAAGAGCTCGGATCAATGATCAAAATTTTCTTCATCAATCCCAAGAAGGTGGCTGACATTGTATCGTTTAAAGGCAGCCATCTACACCAAAATAACAAAAGAGTGTTATCAATAAATAAGAAGAGATTGGACACAGTAGAAGTATAAATCACAATGAGTCACATATTGTAAATCATACAAACCTTTTCTTTGTTACAACCAATTACATTCTTTATCAGTTGAATTGTTTGCAATCCATGGCCTACCCTGTTAACTTGGTGGTACCTCTAATCACTTGGAGGGATGATATAATCAACATCCTAGTACATATTCTACTGATTAGTTACTTAATCATTGATAAATTCCAGCTTCAAATAAAGTTGACCGAAGTAGATAATTTTTGATAATTACTTATTCCAATGCGTTCTTCATTAGTATGTTCACCTCCCACTTTCTTCTCATAAATGGGCATGTCATCACTAAAGAACACCCTGAATCTTACCTTCTTTGCTTTATTAGCCATACATGGTTCACAAGACATTCTTATTTTTATCCTCCACCCTTTAGGAGAAGTTGATGACATTACTCCTAAACTTCCATGGAACGTTGTTGGCTTGTCCCCGCATAAGGGAGATTGCTCACTTTGAGAAGATGAGCTAGTATGAGAACTTGTTGCTATTTTTTCCTGTAATTTTTTTATTATAAAGTCAACATCAAAATAGCTCATAATAAAATCATACACATCTCAACTCATAGTAATTCATACCAACTCATACTAATTAATTTCAAACTCATTCCAACTCATACTAACTCATACCAACTCATACTACCTCATACTAACTCATATCAAACTCATATCAATAATACAAACTCATATCAAACTCATTTCAATAATACAAACTCATACTAACTCATATCAACTCATATCAACTTGTACCAACTCTTACCAAACTCATACCAACTAATTTCAAACTCATATCTACTCATACTAACTCATATCAAACTCATATCAACTCATAATAAACTCATATTAAACTAGTACTAATTTAACTAACTCATAACAACTCATATCAAAATTCATACTAACTCATATTAAACTCATATTAGACTCATACCAACTCATACTAACTCATATTAAACTGATACTAACTCATACCAAAATTATATCAACTCATAACAACTCTTACCAAACTCATACTAACTAATTTCAAACTCATATTAACTCATACTAACTCATATCAAACTCATATCAACTCATACCATACTCATATCAAACTTATACCAATTAAACTAAGTTATAACAACTCATATCAAAACTCATACTAACCCATACCAACTCATATCAATAATACAAACTCATAATAACTCATATTAAACTGATACCAACTCATACCAAGCTCATTCTACCTAATTTCAAACTAATATAAACTCATACTAACTCATATCAAACTCATACCAACTCATACCAAATTCATATCAAACTAATATCAATTATACTAACTCATGACAACTCTTATCAAAACTCATACTAACCCATACCAACTCATACCAAATGCATACCAATTAAATTCAAACTCATATCAACTCATACTAACTCATATTAAACTGATACCAACTGATACCAAGCTCATACCAACTAATTTCAAACTTATATCAACTTATAAAAACTCATATCAAACTCATACCAACTCATATAAAACTCATACTAATGATATTAACTCATAACAAGTCATGTCATAACTCATACTAACCCATACCAACTCATACCAAACTCATATCAAACTAATACCAATTATACTAACTCATAACAACTCATATCAAAACTCATACCAACTCATACCAACTAATTTTAAACTCATATCAACTCATACTAACTCATATCAAACCAATACCAACTCATACCATGCTCATACCAACTAATTTCAAACTTATATCAACTTATACTAACTCATATCAAACTCATACCAACTCGTATCAAACTCATACCAATGATACTAACTCATAACAACTCATATCATAACTCATACTAACCCATACCAACTCATGTCAAACTCATACCAACTCCTACAAACTAATTTCAAACTCATATCAACTAATACTAACTCATATCAAATGGATACCAACTCATACCAACTAATTTCAAACTTATATCAACTCATACTACCTCATATCAAACTCATAGCAACTCATATCAAACTAATATCAATTATATTAACTTATAACAACTCATATTAAAACTCATACTAAATCATACCAAGTCATATTAAACTCATATCAATAATAAAAACTCATAAAAAAAGTCATATCTATCTCATATCAACTCATTTCAAACTCATATTTATAATATTTCACTCTCATTTCAGTAATATAAACTCATATTAAACTCATATCAATAATACAAACTCATACCAAATCTTACTAACGCACATCAAACTCATATCAACTCATACCAAACTCATACCAACTAATTTCAAACTCATATCAGCTCATACTAATTCATATCAAACTCATACAAACTCATGCTAACTCATATCAAACTGATATCAACTCACACTAACTTATACCAACTAATTTAAAACTCATATCAACTCATACTAATTCATATCAAACTCATACCAGCTCATACTAACTCATATCATACTCATACTAACTCATACCAAACTCATACCAACTAATTTTAAACTCATATTAACTCATATCAAACTCATACCAAACTCATACCAACTAATTTTAAACTCATATCAAACTTATACCAACTCATACTAACTCACATCAAATTGATATCAACTCATACCAAACTCATACCAATTAATTTCAAACTCATATTCACTCATACTAACTCATATTAAACTCACACAACAAATTTCAAACTCATATCCACTCATACTAACTTATATCAAACTCATATCAACTCATAACAAACTCATATCAAACTCATACCTATTAAACTAACTCATAACGACACATATCAAAACTTATACTGACTCATACTAACTCATATCAAACTCATATCAATAATACAAACTCATATCAGACTCATACTAGTTCATATCAAACTAATACCTACTCATACCAAGCTCATACCAACTAATTTTAAACTGATATAAACTCATACTAATTCATATCAAACTCATACCAACTCATGCCAAATTCATATCAAACTCATACCAATTATACTAACTTATAACAACTTATATCAAAACTCATACTAAACCATACCAAGTCATATCAAACTCATATCAATAATATAAACTTATAAAAAATCATATATATCTCATATCATGTAACACCCCGATACCCCATATAAGTACTATACATATACCTGGTATACATACAGTAAGTATATAAAGTATAAGGATGTCACTTTTCGTTAAAATTTAAAAACCTTTAACAGAGTTTAAACCACAATACATTAATTTAAAGAGCATTTACACAATCATTATACTTTTAATGATCTTACCTATATATAAGAATCTTATCTTTATCAAAACTTCATTTATACATATAAATACACTCTTGTCAGAGATAGATCATAATTAAAAATTATACATGTATGCATCACCCTTTAGTTGGTCTCGATAAACTCTTACTCTTCTCGTGGCATAACGAAAGACTTCATATCTTCCACCTAGTCACCTGCGCGATTACACATCCGCGCTAAGCCCGAGAGCTTAGTAGTACAAATAAATAATATAAACATACATTACAGAAATTCTAACATATAATGATATATCAAATTCCATGTACCATTAGTTTCTTATCATGGTTTCCCTTTTTAATTACACCTTTCATATATCTCCACTAATCTCATATATTATATATACATATATACATATCATTAACACCAACCACAATCCATCACTAATACTCACAATCAATATATCAATACACACATTACATATCATACTTCATATCATTATTTTATTCACAATTCACCAATCATGAATCACATTTCCAACAAAGGCAATCATTATACCATTCATGAATCACATTTCCAACAAAGGCAATCATTATACCATTCATGAATCACATTAAACAAAGACAAGCATGGGCCCAAAACACACTAATATGCCATTCCCTTTTTCAGAGTTAATGCTTTGGTTTTGTTATCACATTCATCATTATCATAAACCCAACTAGGCTTCAAGGATTAGGTTCAACCAAGCTTCAAGGGGAACAAAGCATGCTAAGTATCAACCCAACTTGGCTTCAAGAACCAACCCAACCTAGCTTCAAGGGTTGTAACATCTCAATTAGGCTTCAAGGATCAAATCCAACCTAACTTCAAGAGATTGTTACCAATATTAGGCATGCCACCAACAACAAACTCTGAAAATGGAATAACACATTAGCCACACACTTCATTTAGCAATTTCATTCTCAATTGAATCATCATAGCCAATCACAATGGCTTCACATCACATTTGAGTTATCATAGCCAATCACAATGGCTTCACATCACATTTAAGTTATCATAGCCAATCACAATGGCTTCACATCACATTTAAGTTATCATAGCCAATCACAATGGCTTCACATCACATTTGAGTTATCATAGCCAATCACAATGGCTTCATATCATGTCATGTCTCAATTCATATTATAATATTTCATAGTATACATAATCAATTACTTCATCATACCCTTCACATTTTACATATAGCATCATTGATATAACATTACAAAGTACATTATTCATATAACACATTACCATTCACAAGATTCACAATGTATAAAACATAACATTGTTCATATAGTATCATATGCATCATCATTATCATCAAATGTATGTTCAATCTCAACAATGCATGAAGAGCAAAGAATAATCACAGTAGCTAACACACTCAAGGGACACGACCAAGCTTGTGGCCGTGTCTCTCAACCAAAAGCTCCAACACGGCCAAGACTTCCTTAGCTTGGCCGTGTCTCTCAACACAAAATAGGCAGTGGCAGACACAGTCAAGGGACACGGCCGTGTCTCTCCAAAAATCACCCAACACGGCCAAATTTCTTTAGACTTGGCTGTGTCTCCCAAAAATTCTTTAGTCTTACCCGTGTCTCTTCTTTAGTTTGGCCGTGTCTCTCATGAATGAAAACCCTAAACATGGCCAAGTCTCTTTTTATTGAATTAAAACACATTATGCACAACATAACCTCATTCAAATGGATATAATCAATGTCATTAACACTTATTTTACATATTCATCACAATATTCACATTAACAATACATTTAATCACTTACCATTTCAAAACCCTAAAATCAACATCACTCTTATTCTTTCAATATCAACATCCACTTAACTTACCATCTTCAAATCAAAACCAACACCAATTCAATCTTTTTAACTTATACTCAATTTCAAAACTTATAAATACATCTCAAACACACCAAATCATAATATCAACAAACCATAACTCACCTCAAACACAACTTCAAAATAACAAAGGAAAACAAGAGAGTACTTACCAAAATTAAGGAAATTTCACAAATCTCCAACTTAATCCTTTGCTTCTTCCTTCAATTTGATTTTAGAATTTAGAACACCTCTCTTGCTCTCTCTTTCCTTTGGTAGCCGGCCACACAATGCAAAGAAGAGAAAATGAAGACAAGTCAAACTTCTCTTCTTCTTTAAATATCCACCAAGCAATTCTAACCAAGCAATTACCTAAATGCCCTCATCCATTTAACTTAGCTTCTTTCACTTATATGCCCATTTAAGTAATTTCACATATCACAAATAAAATATCTTCTTCCCTTGACTCCTCATTTTGACCAACATATATGTTATATATATTACCATATACCCAACATATACACTTTCTCTCTACACATTACTTTCCTTTTTAAACAATACCTAAACATTATCTTTTCAATTTCTTTTCTTATCAACATAACATATACACATAATTCAAACAAACAACAATTATATCCAAACTTCTAGGGCACACATTGGGATATTACATATCATCTCATTTCAAACTCATATTTATAATATTTCAATCTCATTTTAGTAATATAAACTCATATTAAACTCACATCAAACTCATATCAACTCTTACTAACGCACATCAAACTGATATCAACTCATACTAACTCATACCAAACTCATACCACCTCATATCAAAATTCATACTAACCCATACCAACTCATATCAAACTCATATCAATAATACAAGCTCATACTATCAACTCATATCAACTCATACCAACACTTACCAAACTCATAACAACTAATTTCAAACTCATATCAACTTATACTAATGCATATCAAAATCATACCAACTCATACCAAACTCATATCAAACTCATACCTATTATACTAGCTCATAACAACTCATATTAAAATTCATACTAACCCATACCAACTTATATCAAACTCATATCAATAATACAAACTCATATCAAACTCATTTCAATAATACAAACTCATACTAACTCATATCAACTCATACCAACTCTTACCAAACTCATACCAACTAATTTTAAATACTAACTCATATCAAACTTATATCAAACTTTTACCAAATAAACTAACTCATAACAACTCATATCAAACTCATGCCAATTAAACTAACTCATAACAACTCATATCAAAAGTCATACTAACCCATACCAACTCATATCAAACTCATATCAGTAATACAAACTCATTTTAGACTCATACCAACTCATACCAACTCATATCAAATTGATACCAACTCATAGCAACTCATACCAAAATGATACCAACTAATTTTAAACTTATATCAACTTATACAAACTTGTATCAGACTCATATCAACTCGTACTAATTCATATCAAACTGATACCAACTCATACCAACTGATACCAAAATCATACAAACTAATTTTAATTTTATATCAACTCATACTAACTCATATCAAACTCATACCAAACTTATATCAAATTCATACCAATTATACTAACTCATAAAAACTCATATCAAAATTCATACTAACCCATATCAACTCACATATAATACAAACTCATATCAAACTCATTTCAATAATACAGACTCATATCAACTCATATTAAATTCATACCAATTCATTCTAACTCATATCAACTTATATCAACTCATACCAATAAATTTCAAACTCAGATCAACTCATACTAACTCATATCAAACTTATATCAACTTATACCAAACTCATATCAAACTCATACTAATTAAACTAACTCATATCAACTTATACAAAATACATACTAACAAATTTCAAACTCAGATCAACTCATACTAACTCATATCAAACTCATATCAACTTATACCAAACTCATATCAAACTCATACTCATGAAACTAATTCATACTAACTCATATCAAAACTCATACTAACTTGTATCAAACTCATATCAATAATACAAACTCACACTATATCATATCATGCATAGTTTGTTCTTCCATCTAAAGTGTTTATATCACCACAATAGTAAAGCGAAAATCAACAATTAAAATCATAAATTTCATCGAAAACCAAACATTCCACAAATAAATTTTCATTCTCGCAATCAAAATAAACACAATGAGTTAGAAGAGAGAGATCGAGAGAGAAACATGATAAATATCTTTAGATCACAGTGAGGAACAGTGAAGAAATAGTAGCTATCGTAGAGAGAAGACATCAGCTTTGACCTTAAAATGCTAAAATGGAAAGAGTTAGAAGAGAAAGATCGAGAGAGAAACATAATAAATACATTTATATCGCAGTGAGGAACAGTGAAAAAATAACGGCTACGATAGAGAGAAGATAATAATTTCGACCTTAAAACGCTAAAGTGGAAAGAAATAGAGAGAAGAAACAATTGAAAATGCTTGACGGAGAAGATTTCTTGCTTCAACATAGAACAAGAAGGAGAAGATGAAATTCGAAAATGGGGAAAGGAAAAAATTGCTTCTAAAAATATGAGCAGACTTTTAAATTCTTAAGGATATTTTTATTCAGAAATGTTTAATTAATAATAATAGGATCTAAAATTTATTAATATTTTGTTGGAGGATATATAAATTTTTTATTTATTTATTTTAGATAAAACGAAAAAACAAGGCTTCACATTGCATAATCGTTATGCTTTATAGCTAAAATTTTTTTTAATAATAGCCGCCATTTTGCGTCTAACGTCATTGTATATCTGTAGCCAACACGCTTGTTTCTTGATTAAGGGATGATTAATTTCATTTTTTATAAGATATTTAATTTAAAAATTGAATTATTAAACGTAGAATGCAGGGCCGTCTTGGACATTTTAGGGGCTCCGAGCAGAAATTAAGATATGGACCCCTAAAAAACAGTATCGGAGCGATATATATATATATATATATATATTTAACTTTATGAGTATTTGCTCAATCACTTATTTTTTTATATAATTTATTTTTTTTTGTTGATTTTGTTGGTTTGAGTTATTGGGTACAAGATTATAGATTTGGTTGTTACTTGCACTTGTTTCTGGAATCCTGTAATGAAATTTTCTTTTGAAGTGTTTGTTGCAATTTGTCTGTTGCACTGTGTGTGTGTCTGTTGAAGTGGAATTTCAAAATTGCACTGTGTGTGTGACCATGAGCGATATTGATGGCTTTTGAAGAATATGTCTTTTGAAGTGTCTGTTGCAATTTTGATGGGTAGCCTTGGGGGGCCCTGAGCAACTGCTCATGGTGCTCCCCCCAAGAGCCGGGCCTGGTAGAATGAAATTATATATGGAGATTAAAAAAATACGAAGTGATTACTCCATCCATTCCTAAATATTTTTTAAGATTAATAATATGTATTTATATTTATGATTTTAGTATTTTAAATTATCAATCAAAATCAGACGTTATTCATAACTCATATATATATAATTTTTAGATGTCAATTTTTGAGTTTCTTAAACCATATATAAATTAAAGTTATTAATTTGATAAGAAATTTAATAAAAATATATAATTTGTATTGTTTTTCAGTCAATAGTTGAAAAAAAAATAATTTTTTAAAGTTATATATAAAAATAAGAAATATCATTTTTCAAGCATGTAATTTTTGTATATTATAAACTTATATTCTCTACTAAAAGTATGAGATGGCATGAGTTGAGCCGCTTAGTTTATTTTATTTTGAGATTATTAACTGTATAACATCATCAAATTAATCAAAGAAAAATAAAAATACATTATCATTAAAGATTGAAATTTGCAGCCTCGATATTACCAAGAAAAAAAGGTTTTGGCCTACATCAGTTGGGCCTCCATACAACAACAATAATAATATTAATATTAAACATAAATTTTACTATTTTATTAACTTTAATTTGTTCTATTTATTTTGATGATATTAATAATCAAATAATTCCAAAAATGAGAAATTTTTAAAAGGATAAATATATGAATTGATTAATCATTAAAGAAATCTTAATTTTTTTTCAATACTTGATAATTAAGTTACTAACATAATTAATAGCAAAGTGTAATTAGTGAGAATAAAAAAATTTTGAATTTAGATTTTAAAGTTATTTGAAAGAGAAAATAATAATAATAATAATAATAATAATAATAATAATAAGTTTTTGTTAAGATTGGTCGTGATAAATAAATAAAAGGTGGCTAGGTTGAGTAGTCGTATTCTAAAACAACCGAGTACCTTCTTGTACTTCTAATAAATAATAATCAATTGATAAGCATCAAGAAGCAACTATAATAATAATAATAATAATAATAATAATAATAATAATAATAATAATAATAATAATAATTCTTAGCTCTTAAATAACTATCATTTTCCTTTAGAAACTTACAATATATTCATATTTTCATTCTTTGACTAATTAACCCTACAAATCATTACTCCCAATATTTCACTAACCTAACTAATTGGTACGTAGTATCATTTTGAGAAATTCAAAGAATTTTAAATATCCATTTTTCTTTTTAAAAATTCATTTTCATCTTTAAATTTAAAAAAGACCTCACTTCAAAAATATACATCTAATATACAACGGGTATATCAAAGATAATACACCATTTTCAAAGATAGACATTTAATATT
The DNA here is from genome assembly GCA_947685225.1 of Garcia nutans. NCBI lineage: Eukaryota > Viridiplantae > Streptophyta > Magnoliopsida > Malpighiales > Euphorbiaceae > Garcia > Garcia nutans. Next base: position 2,227,806 of record CANTUV010000024.1, on the reverse strand, counting down.
TTTGATAAATTTTAAATTGCCACTCACAAACACCTATCAACTTAAATATATTATAAAGTAAAAAATTATTATTTAAAATCTATCAATATTAAATATTTTTTACTGATAGAAAATTATATATTTTTCATCTTTTAAAATTTATGAAAAAATATATGATTATTGTTATTATGATATTAATTAAGGACAGAAACAATTACTAATTTCAAATTCTAAAGATTTAATTTTAATAAATTTATTGAGTTCAATTTTCCGCCCGTACAAATGAATCTAATACTGCATTCCTATATTTGAGATATCAATAAGATTATAATAAACTCAAACAAAAATAAGCTCGAATTATGCTTCCGAATAATTCCAACTTGGTGGCTAAAAAAAATTACTTATATTAAGTGTTAACATTAACATTGAACAATATAATTTAATGAGATTAAATTTAATACAAATTAAATTCAAAAAAATAGAAATGCCATTGTTTCATTATATTATTAATATGGTTAATTATATTGTTATTATGGAAAATAAAAGCTAATGTATATATATATATTATAATTACTTTAAAAAAGAAAAAAAAATAATAATGAGAATAAATTAATTTAAGAATCATGGGTGGAATCAAGGGAGGGGTCAGTGACCCTCCATGTTGGAGACAAATCCCTTAGTTTTTAGCAATCTCTGGCACAACTTCGATTTGGTGTCCCTCCCGTCCTGTCATTTCGTTACGGTGGCACTTGCAGATTTATAGTCGAAGAAAATAAACTGATGAAACAGTGGAATCAGCGGATGAATGATGGTTTGGTGCTATTGACAATGGATCAATTTTGTGTTGTTTTCAAAACATACAAATTCTTAAGATTCATTTGCCTCGTTTCATTAAACCAAGAGCAAATAAGTAGTTCATAACTATATATTGACATATTTATTTTTTGACTATGCTTTTTTTATTGGAAAAAAAAACTCTCAGTTCTAATTTTTTGGTTCACTTACTATTAAGAATATTATTATTTACTTTTTTTATTGATAAATTTGTTAGTTTTATGTCAAATATCTATTACATAAAAAAATAAAATTAAGATTTTACTTCTGAAACGATTTTAAAAAATAGAAATAATTAGAACTGAAGCTTATTTCATTTTTTTTTCTAAAATTTATAATTTTTTATCTATTGAAAGTACTATTTCCAACAATCAAAATAAATGTATTATATCATTGTTAATTTATTACTCCTTTCATTTAAAAATAATTGTTATTTTTATATTTGGATGGCCGATAGTGTAATTTATTAATGTATGATATAGTATGATGATATATAGTATAATACTATAAGCAGTGTTTATCATGTTTAGAAATATGATATGGTACAATATGGCTAATTAAGTTATTTTTGTTTAGTTTGATGGTATGATATAGTTGCAGAAATGATAAAATAACTAAAAAATTCTTAACTGAAATTGATATTAAATTTAATTAAAATTCATATAAAATAAGATTAAATTTATTTTTTATGATCAACAATTAATGTTTATTTTTTTATTTTTTATAGTCAATAATTAATTTTATTTTTTATATTAAAAAACTAATTTTAATTTTTTATTTTTATAGTCAATAATTAATTTCAATTTTTATAATCAACAATTAATTATAATTAAATGCTAAAAATAAATATTAAATTAAATTAAATATATATATCAAATTATTACCTTCATCAATTTATCCAAATTTTGTCTCTTCATCAATCTATCAATTTTTATTTTTTAAATATACCGGTTACACCAATCTAGTCATTTATACAATAATTTATATATAGTATATAATAAATTTATCAAATACTCTCATTGCCAAATATCAATCATAAACCTCTAAAACATAATCCATAATATGAAATATTGTCATTTAAATAGTTTGCCATTAAATTCATACAACACATGATGCATAGTAGTTTCAAATATATTAATATTCATAAAAATTAATTATTTTAATATTGCCCCGAATTACCACCAGAAATCTTTTCGAATTAAAATGTTTTGCATTGTTGGGGTATCATGTTTAAGAAACAAATCAAATTTCATGATCTCGAAAAAGAGTTATATATGCTTTTGTTTTCATATCAACTTCTAAACTCGAACTCAATACTAATTCCCAAAGCTCATGTTTTGTTATATGTAGTATATTTGAGAGCTCACTTATTGTTTTAGCAATGCAGCTAAACCCATCTTTTAAAACATTTAATCCACTATCTTTTGAGGTTTGTTTGGACCGCTTTATCTTAGAGGGTTGAGCTTCAGATTATGCTTATAGTGTAGGTGTATCAGGAGTTGGTGCTTCATCGTAGTCAAACTCAACCTCACGTTCAACAAAAGTTTATAATGTACAAGAATTGCCAAATATCATTTGATCAATATCATATATGGAAATTGAGTTTGGAATACCTATTCTTTTCCTGGCATTATGAGCAATTTTTCTTCTCATGTTTGCTGGAATATCACTGCTTTTTCCAATAGCTTTGTCTTTTCCATATAGCTCAAGCAACTTATTATAATTTCGAATGCGTTTGTTCTTCAATTCAACAACTGCAGGATTCGCCTATAAATAATGAAACAATAAATTATAAACAATAAATCAAATATTAGTAAACACTATAATATATGTATAAATCATGTTTAATACCTGGATTAACTGGTTCCAAAACTCCTCTTCAGCTTTAAACATTTCTGTCTTCCTAATCCATGAAAAATCACTAAATCCAATTTGGAAGACATTATACCATTTAATAAATTGTCTTTTAATATTCTTCAATCGATTTTGAACTCGTTCTTTGTCTATTGGCTTATCTGGATATTTTTCTTTCAATTCTTTCATAATGCAATCTAAAGCATGTGTTGCAAAAGTTCTACCAACTCTATTTCCAATATTATGTTGGTCTAGAATGCATCAACTAAAGCATCATCCATTGCATTTGACCATAGACATGTGCTTTGTCCCTCTGAAGTTCATGTCCTTTTAGACATTGTATTAACTATATAATAATAGTAACATTAACTTTACAAAATAAAATAGTAATATAATTATCTTTCAGTCAAAGGTAAAGTTTTACATAAATAAAATATTCTAAATTAAAAGCATCATAATTCCAAAGTGTATAATAATTCAATTATAACACAATCACACAAATACAATATCGCACAACATCATTAATATAATCAGCCTAATATGAGCAGCTATGGAATCCCTAATCAATTTTCCTCTCATAGTTTCTTCATTATTATCTCTAATATTAGGATGTTCATCTTGTTCATTTTCATTTTGTTAAAAGTTCAGCTTCAACTTCTGCAAGTAGCTCATCATTTGGATTTACATTCCTCAAGTAATTATGCAAAATACAACATGCAAAAATGATGAGCTTATGAGTTTTAAGGTGATATCCTGGTTCAGTTGAGCTCGCAATTATAGGAAAGTGCTTCTTAAGGACTCCAAAAGCTCATTCAATCACATTACGTAAGGATGCATGATGAAGATTAAATAATTCACAAGTATTTCTAGGTGGATTTCTTGAGTACTCTTTCAAGTGATATCGCTCTCCTCTATAAGATGCAATAAGTCCATTCCTCAACATAAATTCAGCATCAACAAGGTAGTATTTTCCTAAAGACATATATTAAACTCAATTATAGTATGTATATCTTATATAATGCTTATAAAAAAATCTATAATATAATAACCTTCAAAAATTTTTAAGGCATGTTGTCTGGGTAATGCATCTTTAATTATTCTTGAATCAGATGATGTTCCCTCCGACCCAGATATAAGTAAACTTTAAATCAAATATGCGTGCTACCAAAAAATTTTGTATGGGATATTCTTTCCTACCATGAAATCTAAGAGCATCTTTTTTAGGCACTTTAACGCGTACATGTGTGCCATCAATTGTACCAACACAATCCTAATATCATATTATAATAATTAATAATTAAACTTGGTCACTTTAAAATGTATTGATAGATAAAATTGTTTGCGCACTTAACAAATTACCTTGAAATAAGGATAAAATCTAGAATTGTTGGCTATTTCCAAAGGCACTTGAGATCCATCTGGTTGTTTAATAAATTTGTCCTCCAATTCTAATATAGCTTGTAAGACATTATGGAAATGATAACTAGTTGACTCACCAGACCGTCGAAACATAAAAGATAAGACTCAGTTTTTTACATTATGTCCTAATAAATAAAGGGTTTTAGCAATTTGTTCTTCCACTGTTATATGAAGAGTTGGCTTAAAACCACCTTCTTTGATCAATAAATCATATAACCCCAAAAAAGAATGAACATTCATCCTTATTATATGTCAACAAAAATCACTACAGACCAATTGTTTCATTAAGTTATCTCTAACTTTTTCTCTTTCTAGTCTTAATTCACGTGTAATTTCACTCCTATTATCCTCCTCTTTTATTACGAATAGGTAATACCAAACAATAACCAAGCAAACAACTTGTGTAACTAAATTAGCTAGTCGTTGCTTTAACAGTAAATTCCCATCATCCATCTATAAGAATAAAATTCCACGACAATCACATATAAGATCAACATAAGTGTACTAACAAATAACAATGTCACAAAAAGTAATAAAGATTTGTATTGAATAATATATGCAATAATGATTTCTATAGATAACCCAATTAAGCACTTCTTGTCAAATGTATTGTATTAGGTATACATTAAAAGTTGTATGTATGACATAATGGTTTTCTAAATTAATTTGCATATATACATGCATATATCCATTCACAAAGGCATTAAATGCTTTTTTTTCTACTACAATTGTAACTTTGCAAGATTTCTCAAAACACCCAAAAATCTTTTCCAATAAACCCTATACCATAATGCCTTTAATAACTCTCACAATATTGATGAACACTCATATAAAGACAAACATTATTAATTACAGTATGAATTGAGACAACATGGTTTAGAGATTTGAGAACAAGGAGAGGAGTCAAGCACCGTTAACCATGCATTATTAAACCAAATCATCATAATGTTGTTGAGGTTACTATACACACACACACATATATACTACTCTAACTACAGGAGGAAAAGTTTTAGTTCCTTAGTTTATACTGCATAAGTAATTGCAAATTACTTTTTTTTTTTCCAATTTGAGTTCATAACCTATAAAAAATGTTCGAATTTTTCTATATATATGAAAGGACAATATGTATGCTATGCTTTCCCACATTAGACAAAGAAATATATAATTAAAGAAAATGACATGAATCTTTTTCTTTTTCTTTTTTTCTCTAGCTATTGAGAGTTTCTTACTATTGAACTGTAAGATTGGTACATATATATACAACGAAATGTGGAAATTTGAATATAGATGCATATCGGTATATATAATAGAGACTTTGAGATTGTTTTAAAGGAAAATAGAGAGGGGAATATAAGATGGTCAATTGTCAAATTCAGGTGGGCTTAATTTGATATATATTAAGAGTAATGTCAATCATAATTTAGAGATAAATGGCAGCCCCTACAATGACCACTCTCCCTCAATTCAATGGCCCCAAACTCCAATTTCCTGCTGCCCCTGTTATTTTGCTGCCCATCTCAACTTTTTTCATTGCTATTTTTTATTTTAATTATTATACGAGTTGCTTAAATAATTATATGAGATCATGAACAATCATTATTATTATTATTATTATTATTATTATTATTATTATTATTATTATTATTTGAGCTCATCAATAATTATCATCAATTATATATCTATGACAAGTTAAATTTAGATCTTTGTTTTGGGTTTTTGACTAGTCAACAATAAATTAATGAAATATTCACAAAAACTACAAATACATACCCCTAATAAATTTAGCAAATAATAAAGAGCAAAGAAAAAAAAATCAACAATCAAAATAGAAATCAACAGTTTATTAGTATAAAAAAGAAAAACAAAATACAAATCAACAATTAAAATAACAAATAAACAAAGAGTAAAGAGAAGCAAACATACCTTGTACTTGCTAAGAAGAAGAAAATAAGATCTTTTGCAATGATTGACAAATGAAAAGAAAAACAGAGAAGAGATGGTAGTAATGGCATGAAGAAGAGAACGACATTAATAAGGGAGAAGATATGTTTTTAGGTTAAAAAGATTTATTTGAAATATAATAAAATGAGCAATGGTAATTTTGGAATAATAATTAGAAAAACCATATTAACCCACTGATTCAGTGGTTTCCAATTCTTTAGAAATTTTAAGCTTTTTAAACCATGGAAAACTATACTATGCTTATGGAAATCGAAACAAACAACATAATAATTAATACCATACCTTACCTAACCACCAGATACCACCATCCAAACACAGTGTTAAGATTTTGCACAAGAATTAAGAAAGTTATTTACTAATATACTTTATATAACTATTTTTCTAAACTATCATTCTCCTTAATTTATTACTCATTTCATTATATATTAATCATATAGGGGTAAATTTGAGCTAAAGGTATAAAATAATCTTGATTTTTGTAAAGTGATAATTATTTATAAATAAAATTTATTACCTAAAATGACAATTATTTGTGAACGAATGGAGTATCACCTAAAAATAAGAACCATCATACTTCAATAAATGTGTTGGAAATGCAAATATAAAGCTTTAAATTATTACTACCTCCATCTTAAAATGATAGGGACACTTCTCATCTCACACATATTAAGAAAATTTTGGTTATTTAATTAACGGACAAAATTTTTCCTATAAACTTTCCATTTTATCCTCTATTTATACTAAATAACTATTGATTGTTACAAATATCAAAAATTAAATAATTATTGATTGCGTTAAGGGTAATAATTTAGAACATATAAATAATTAAATACAATTACAAATAATTTAAACAGGAATACAATAATTAATTCATAGATTGAAAAATCTTCAGCTCCAAACTGAATTTTAGAGATTTTGAAAATAAAATCTCTGAAACCGAACCGTAGCAAATAAATCTTTGAATTATATTACTCTGATTTTTCGGAGCAATTCGGTTCGGAGATTCGATTCTTATTGTTTGAATCTGGTTCTATTTGGATAATGAGATTTGGCTCTATTTTTAAAATTTTAAGTAATAAAATATTATTTAACTATTTTAGTAATAAAAAATATTCAACTTAAATTTTTATAATCCAAAATATATGTGATAGAATTGTTATAAATATCCAACATTCAATATCCATAATATAACAAAATAAAATAAAAAAATATAATATCCAACGCTAAATTGTTACAAATTAAAAAATAAAAAAATTAAATGCATAAAAAGAAGTAAGATAGATAAATTAAAATTTGTCAAACTACATATGCTTGTTTTGAATATTGAAAATAAATAATATAATTATGCATAATATTAATTTATTATTAAATATTGAAAATAAATCAATATAATTATATATAATATATAATATTAAATGTTGAAAATAAATAAATTAATCAAATAATTATATATAATATTAAATGTTGAAAATAAATAAATATAATTATATATAATATTAAATGTTGAAAATAAATCAATATAATAAAATATAATTTTATTATATTATTAATCATTCAGATATTATTTCTGATATTCGATTCTGTCTGGTTCTGTTCAATTCGATTCGGATACGATCTAATATTCAGAACCGTTCTATATTATAAAAATCGGTATAATTCGATTAGAAAAAAGTCAAAGGTCAACGAAATTTTTTGGCTCTTGATATTTTTTATCCGATTATTTAGATCGGTTCGAGGATCTTCAAGATCCATGCTCAACCGTTTTGCACACTTATTCATGTAAAAATAATAATTTTTAATTTCCTAATTTTTTAAATATTTATTTAACTCTTTAGAATATATATTTTTAAATGCATTCAACAAACAATACTATAAAAAATTGAATATTACAAGAAAATGTCAATATTCTAATAATAATTAAGTCTAGTAATTCATGTATAATCTTTAACTGAAAAAAAAAAAGTTAAAGAGGGAAATTAACTTCTTCTTTTTTTTTCTACATGACACACATTAAGCTTTTAATAATAGTTCTTGTCTTGCCAAAAGCTAAAGGAACTCGAGACCAGTGTATTTCCATTTAGTTTAATAGCAGCTCGGTTACTCAATATAGTTTTACTTTATCTGTTCGATTTTTCCAAAAAAAAAAAATTTATTCTACAATTCATGAAAATGACACTTTATTATTATGGTGGGAAACATGGCAATATATGATTTGAAATTTGAACTGATCAAAATATGTAAAAATGTTTGTACTTAGAAGATTAGACTCTCCATACCGATCAGTCACATACTCCGCCTATCAGAATGATCTATCAGCTGCAACAAGGCAGATCTCTAATAAAGTCTCCATACGACACCGACACAAACATAATTCTCGCTGGGCACATCAGAGTTGGTCATCCTATTCATCTTTTATAAATAGGGGTTGACCCCCACGAGTAAAATATCTTATCTTTTACACACAATGAGCTCTACAAACAAATAGAGTTTTGACTTAAGCATTGGAGCTTCTCCACTGCAATTCGAGCCCCTCTCTATTTGTTTTACAAGCAACCAAACTTGAACTTGAAGACCGAATTATAAAGAGTAGACCTAAAGTCCACTTTTTAGAGCAACCAAGCTTTCACGAGTTTACAAACATGTAAAGTGATTAGTAGCTTCCCTCCCTTTTTACAGGCATTGGGTATCAGAGAGCAAACTGTCACATTGATGATGTAGGGTGGGAATTTGAAACGTGAGTTTCTTGCTCTTGTAGCTTCGACGAACGAAGCGACGATGCACGTATGCATGCCACATTGCCCTACACACTAGGCAAGTTTGCCCATCAATATCTAGCATAAATGGTAGAGCACAAGTGAGGGACTAGTGGTACTATATCCATGAGACTAAACTCTCCATATCGAGCAATCTCCATATCACGCCTACTAGAATGAGCTATCAGCTGCAACAAGATAAATCTCTAACATAGCCGCCATACGACACTAATGCAGCCGTAATTCTCATTGTCCACATCAGAGTTGGTCCTTCTATTCATTTTCTACAAATAGGGGGCTGACTCCCATAGATAAAGGATTTTACCTTTTGCACACAATTAGCTCTGCAGACAAACCAAGCTCTGACTTAGACATCAGAGTTTCTCCACTGAAATTCGAGCCCCTCTTTATTTGTTTTATAGATGACTAGATTTGAACTTAAAGACCGAGTTATAAGGAGCAGACCTGAAGCCCAATTATTATCAGTACATTATCAGAATTATAAGTTAATTACTAAGATAACATTAATGAACTCTAAAGACAATAATTTTTTGTAAATTAATTATCTAAATTAAAATTTTTACAATGTTAATGTTGCATAATAGCAAAATTGTAAAAGTATAATTTTAAATTGTAAATATTTTATACAAGTTATTGTATACTAAATTAGAATAATTTTGGAAATATAAAATAATTTAAGAGATGTAATTTTTACTGAAAGAAATAGTGAAAAAATAATAAAAAAATGCATTTCTATAAGATTTTGTTTGTTAATTATAAATACTCAACAACTTATATATTTGGCTTAAATAGTTGAGATTACCTTACATCTTCATGGACAGACGGAGACTTGAACTGTAGTAGTATTATTTTCTATAATTTATAACAATAACAAAAACTATTTTACCTTCTTTAACAATCATTAGTAATAATAAGTTCATGTCTTAGAGGGTGTTTGGCTTAGCTTATAAGCTAGTCAAATATGTTTATAAGCTTTAAATATAAATTGACTCATTTGTTTGAATAATTTTATGAGCTTATAAACCAATTTATAAATTGAAAAAATAAGCTGGGGAAGAACAACTTATTATATTTGTGCTTATAAGTACTTGACTTATAAGCTAATTTAATTAAACAAATTACTATATTATTCCTATTTATTTTAATAGATGCCTTGATAATATAACTTTACATACTTTTTAACCATTTTAACAGTAAATGTACTTATAAGTTATTTTTTATCAAATATATTAAGTATTTATCAATTACTTATAAACACTTAAAACAAAAATGTAACTGTTTAAAATTTTAAATACTTATAAGCGGACATTAGCTTGTAAGCATTTGATGCTCATAAGTTAATTTTTTCAAGTTATGCCAAACATTCTCTTAGACAATAATTAGTAATGAATTAATAATAAGCCCCTCAAGATGTGCTTAAAGGCCAAGTAGTAAGGATAGAATGGAAAATTAAAAAATAGGCATGGTTTTACGGGAAATCTATTACCACAAGTGTTCTTTTCGAAAGACTTACCTATATCGAGTGTATATGCACCCGGTCAATAAAATTACTTACTTTTTTTATAATTTTTTATTGGCCGAATGTACATACACCATATCTAGATAAGAATTTTCTGTATTCTTTATGACTCTTTTGTATTAATAATAAATTAAAGAGGGACAAACTCCGACTGTTTTGGTTTCGACAAAAAATGTGGCACTCGTATTAATAAGCAACCACATTTATAGAATGGTACGTAAAAGGAAATCTAATATTGTAAATTTTAGAAACCTTAGATCTACAATCATTAATAATGGAATCTAAATAAAAATCATTACCATCCTACTGTAGTTCAATAGAGCATCCAGCTCCACCATCACATTTCTCTAATCTTTTTACTTAATCCAACTTATAGATTCTCAAATTCCAATAACCTATATAATTTTAGGAGAAAAAAAAATTGCCTACTGTGAAAATGAATCAAGTTGCTATCGTAGAACCTAGGAGATTCCGAGCCACCATGCCCATATCAATTTGAAAAAAAAAACACACACACACACACACATAAATATTTATTAAAATTTTTTGAAATCTTTTATTTGTCCGTTTAAAATTTTAAATTATCTCCCTATCTAAGAAGAGAAAGAAAAATAAATTCTAAAATTTTTAACTAAATTAATTTTAAACTCATCCAATCAATTAATGAGATTAAAAATAAATTGAAAGCATAATAAAAAATAAGGAAATTGAAAAAGAATAAAAAGTTAAGATCTTTTTTTTAATTTATTTTTATTTTTAATTCTTCTCTTAACTTATAAATTTTATTTTATTATTTATACTTTGAATATACTTTGATTATTTTTGCATCAACTATATTTGTTAAAAGATTACTTTTTTATATTTTCTTTGATTACTTTTTTTTTTGGCAAATAAAGATGGCTTGTTAATAGATTAATATATTTATAAAATAATTATTGTATAAGAAAGATTAAACACCGAGACAATAAGAGATTTTTTAAAAAAAATTGCCCCTCTTCTACTAAAGTCTTAGCTTCACCTTTGCTCCCCATGATGGGTCAATATGTTCTTAAGAATAAACTATCCACATCCAAATTGAATGTGGGTTAATTCAATTAATAACTAACCATATCCTATATAATGTTACTGCATACAAGTAACTATTCAAGACAATTACAGTACATAGGAGGAAACTCCTTTTAGTAAAGAAAAAAAAAATACATAGACTCTACCTAAAAAATCTTTGAAAATAACTCTATGTTTGAAAAATTTTTAGGCTATGGAATCCGAGTATTTCTTCCTTGTAAATTACCTTTTCTAGTAATACAATTAATGGGCGTTTTATTTGAATTGAATTACTTTTATTTTTAATTATGAAAATTATCTTTGCATATGCAAATAATGAAATAGATGTCAAATTGTTATCCATACAGCTTTTGATGTAAGCTTCTTTATAGTTTAAAAATTAAATTACTATACTCTTTACTTGCTCTTTTAAGCATCATCAATATTAAATCCTTAAAATTAGTAGCACTGCCAAATGGGAGGTCGATCCTAAAGTGATGCCAACACTCTTATGCAAAAGGACATAATATCAAACTATGAAAGATAGGCAACTGATTGTCTTTTCAAATGTGAATCCGTCTCTTCGGTTCCCACTTTTCAACAGTGACCAAATGCTACGGGAGGTGAATAGTTCTAACTGCATTTTAAAAACATAATATAATAATTGTAAAACAAAATAAAATATATAAAAATATTCAAAAACAAAAAATGAGTAGCTTAATGTTCAGTGGCTCACATGTTAATATGTAGGACAAGGATTTGCTAATCCTAGTGGCTTTTTTTTTCTTTGAAAAAAAAAAGATTTTAAAGTTACAAGTTATGGTTACGTATTTAGTTTTAACAATTAATGATTAAATTACTTTCAAACTCTTCAGATTTATCTTAAGATATATCTTAATCTTTGCTGCTTAAAAATTAGTATTTTTAGCCTCTGATATTTGTTAATAATTGACACTTTAATCATTATATGCAATATGATCTGTAATTATATGTAAAATGATAAAATTTTAGTTATTGATATTTTTATTTATATCCTCAAATTTAGAAAATATAATATATTTTAATTTCTTAAAAATATTTTAAAAATTAAAATATTTTATAATATAAAAAATTTTAATTAATATAAATAAAAGATGTAAAACTTTAAAAATTAGTTAATCTCTCAAAATTGTATATTTTTTATTTTTATGTAGAGATTAAAAATACTAATTTTGAAACAAATATTAATTTATTTATATAAACGAGAAATAACCTAGAAAATACCCCCCTTATATTATGTTAATATAATCTAGACTCTCCTAATATTAAATAGACTATAATTTACCATAATACCCTTAAACCTTTAAAAAGTTAACTTTACTATTTTCTTCCTTTCTCGCTCTCTCTTCGTCTCTCTCTCCCTTTCTTTCCTTTTTCTTCTTCTTTCTCCATTAGCAGATCTCCTCCCTTCTTCTTTCCCTTTGATTGTAAAATTCTAAACTCTACTCATCTATAACTTCAACTATATTATTATCTCGTTTACCATATTTTTCCATCGATTGTAACATCCAAAACACCATATTTGAAGTTTCTCCAATATCAATGGGAATTAATATTACGGTAAGTTATTTTTTTCTGGTAAACTCAAGTTTTGTAAGAAAATGAAAGATTTTAAAAACTGAATGCATGTATGTTTTGAATATTTTCTATAGTTAATTTTATTTTATTTCTGCATAGGTTTGAATCTACTCCTTTGTTCAGTCTTTCATTTTAATTTTTTGAATTCATAAAAAGTTGAATAAAGTGTTATGAATTTTATGTGAAGTAATAATGTGTATTGTTGAAAGCTAGTATGGGGTGTTAGTAGATTGTTAGGGGCTGATATGGTCTGACAAAGGTTGTAATATATTGCTAGGGGCTGTAATGAAGTGTTATGGACTTTATGTGTAGAAAAACTATGATGTGTTTCAGTCTTGAAAGGGGTGTTTAGGGCCTTTAGGTGTGTTAAGGGCTTATACAGGCTACTAAATATTGTTAGAAGCTCATAGGGGCTATTAGACGTTTGTAGGGGGCTATTAGAGGTTGTTAGGAGATAATAAGTGATGTTGTGGGATTAGGGGGCTGCCAACCTCTAATAGCCCCTAACAACCCCCTAAGAGCCCCCCTACGAACCCATAATAACCCTTAACACCCTTTAATAGGCCTTAACCACTTCTATCACCCCCCTATTAGTCTCTAAAAGCCCTTAATAGCCTCTAATAGACCTTAACATCCCCTACCAGCATCTACCAATGTCTAATAGCTCCTATCAGATACTAACAGCCCCTACCAGCATCTAGTAGCCTCTATCAGCCCCTATCATACCTAAAGACCTTTAACACCCCATACCAAACTGAAATACTACACAATATTACTGCACATAAAGTTCAAAACACTATATTACAGCCCCCAACCAGGTCTTATTACAACCCTTGTCAAACTATATTAGCCCCTAACAATCTACTAACTGCCCATACTAGTCTCCAACAATACACATCATTGCATCACATGAAATTCATAACAAAGCTATAGATTCAAAATCATATAGAAATAAAAAAAAATAATCAACCATAGATATCATTCAAAAATAGTTAAAACGTATGTAATTGTAGGTTGTTATGGTTTATATGGATTATAATGTGAGTATAATTTATTATTGTATGTGTAGGGTATTGATGGATGGATTAAAACTAATCGGCGGATGAATTCATTTAACGGAAAAAATTATAATTCTCATCCAATATAGGGAAAAATTTGATGCGAACATTGGCGAGTATGTTGGTGGAGGTGCTGAATATGTTTTCTTAAATAGAATAGTTGATTTTAATGAACTAAAAAAAAATCAGTATCCAAAGCAATTCATATTGAAAGCACATCAAAAGTTGAATTCAAATTTATTACTAGTCATGATAAACATCCGCTTTATGATGTCATAGATGATAGATTGCTTAAGATATTCATTGCCATTGCTATGGAGGATGGACTTAAACATCCATTGATTATTAGTATTGAAGAAGGTGCATATAAATTCAAACATGATAATAATGATCCTCATGGTGTGAAAAATATTATGCAAGTAGAAGTACCGGATCTTAACTTAATACCAGCAAATACAGATGTAAGGTTTTCACCGGTAACTGAATCTATTAATGTGGGCACAGAATATTATGAAAATGAGCATTATGTGCCTAATTCATATGCAGAGAAACAGGCAGAGCATAATGATGATATTCCAAAAGAGTGTAATATTGGGGCATAACCTATTAATGATGATGATGCAGAATTTCAACATACTTCAGACAATGATCACAGTAATGCCATTTCTTTTGATTGTAGTAATGTGGCAGAACATGCTACAAATAATGAAGAAACTATAAAAACTTATTTATATCCAAGAGCAATCTAGAGTTGTTAGGTGAAAGTTATATATCTGAAACAATTGAGGAGGGAAAAATATTTAAATCAATGAATGATATTAAGACAACCGTGTTGCTCATTATAATTAGGGAGAAGTTTTAGCTTAAGGTCTTTAAGTCTAATACCTCTTTCTTTGTCGTGCGCTATTTGGATAAAAGTTATACGTGGAGAATGAGAGCAAAAAGTCTTGGAGATCTAAAGGGTTATTGGATGGTGATAAAATATGTGACACAACATACATGTTTGATTGATTTTAAACAGACTAGACATAGACAAGCAACTAGTTGGGTTGTCGCTAAATGTGTTAAGAAGCAATTCATAAATCCCGGGAGATTTTTCAAACTAAAGGATGTGATTGATGACATGTGAAATAAATTTGGTGTTGAGATTAGTTATTCTGTCGCATGGAGGGGACGAGAGTATTCATATGAGAATATCATATTGGGTACTCTAGAAAAACCATTCTCAATTTTGCCTGCATATTTGCATATGCTAGACGAAACAAATCTCGATACAGTTATACATCTACAATATGGTGATGATAATAGATTTCTGTATCTTTTCTTCGCTTTTAATGCTTCAATAAAAGGATTCAAACATTGTAGACCTATAGTTACTATTGATGACACTCATTTGAAAGGGAATTATCGAGGTGTGCTTTATACTGTCATTTGTCATGATGCAAACTAATAGATATTCCCTTTGGCATTTGGTATTGGTGATTTAGAAAATTACACATCATGGATATGTTTTCTTATGAGGTTGAAAGAAGCTTTTGGTGAAAGACTAGATCATGTCATTATTTTCGACAGACACCAAAGCATTTAGAAGGTTATAGCAGATATTTTCTCAAATGTAATCCATGGGATTTGCATGCATCACTTGCTGAACAACGTTAAGTGCAAATTTAAATATATTACCAATGACCTTGAGAAGCACTGCTAAAAAATTACTAAAGCCTACAAAATAAGTGATTTCACTACACTTTTTAGTGATTTTTTCATTTTTGTCCCTAGTACCGAAGATTATTTAGAAGGTATTGGGCTTGATAGGTGCACGCAGTGTCATATGCCTAGAAGGAGGTATAACATCATGACTACTAATATTTCTGAATCAATCAATGTTGTGCTTGTAAAGGCTCGAGACCTACCAATTACTGCATTTGTCGATGAGGTAAGAAAGATGTGCCAAAGATGATTTTATGAACGTTGAAGCAAAGCAGAAGAGTCCACGGATAAAATGGCAACGAATGTTGAAAAAAAATTGTGAAAGATAATGATGATAGCACAAAAAATGAATGTAAGTTATTTAGTTATTCTTCCTCATATGTCATTAATTGTTCTTTTATCAGCTACCTTTATTAATGGTAATTTGCAGATGGAGCCTTCTAGCAACAATAAATATGACGTTAAGGACGCAATAAAAATTATATTGTTGATATGTCCATGAGGAGTTGTTGTTGCAGGAAGTTTCAATTAGATCAACTCTCATGTGAGCATGCTCTTGTGGTTGTCCGAAATAGCACCCATGATGCTTATGAGTTATGTTCTCCATATTACTCTCTTGAGTCTTGGTATGAAACATACAAAGAAGTCATTAATCCAATTTCGTATATTATTGATTGGTCTATTCTAGAGCACATTCACAATGTCACTTTGCATCCACCAGATGTGCGCACATCAACTGGCAGGAGAAAAAAATGTAGGATTCCTTCTTTAGGTGAGGAAAAATCTCAACCTAAGTGTAGTCATTATCGTAAGCGTGGTCACAGTAGATCTTCTTGTCAGAATCCTATCTCTGTGCACACCATGTCAAGATCAATGAGTGTTAAAAATTAAACCAATGTTCTTATCATTTGTTGTATACATAAAAAATTTATTAACTAATTATTAAATGTTGTTATCATAAATGTATTGTTGTATCCATTGTTATGTAACTATTGGATATTCTTGAATTAGCATGGTAGGTTGTTGAATAATTGATATGATTAATATCGATTGATAATTTTATACTGTCATATATTTTTTACTGTTTTTGTGCCATAAATATTGGATAAGCTTTATTAGTGAAGTTTAAAATTATTTGCATGTTAGTAGCTGTTATGGGCTGATAAGGTATCTATTATGGGTTGTTAGGGGCTGTTATTGGTGCAGACCCTAACAGCTCATGACAATCTATATCAGCCCCTATCAGTTCATAACAATTTTTAACCATCAAAACTTAACCTGATGAGGTAGTAATTAATAGTTGTTAAGAGTGTTAGGGGTTGTTATGTAACATCCTTTGACAATTCTTATATAAAAACTATCAGAGAATGTTATTCGATATACTTTTCACTCTCCAATCAATTAAGAGAAAACTCTCTTCATAAATAAAAATTTTCAAATAATAATAAATTATGCATATCACAACACTTATAGGTCCAACATTTAGACCAATTTTCAATCATCCAAATACTAGTTACAAACCAGATAACTATCATACACTTGTCAAATCAAATGTTTATATAATACATTCCTTTCTTTAATAGTCAGTCACTTTAATTCTCACACTGCATCCTTTACATACATATATTCCTTTCATGTTACACAATTGTACAAGCTCTCAAATGGTCAAACTGAAGTATCTATAAACATTTATCATTTATGAATATAATATACACAAGATCTTCATCTGTTCTTATCTTGCTCCGATATCCTGATACCTGCGAGTCAGAAAACAATTCTAACACGCTAAGGAAAACTTAGTGGTGCTTGTATACACAAATTTTAACACTTAATATTAAAGAAATATACTTATGAAAATATAGTAATAACACTTAGTTTTAAGAAGTATTTCAATATATGAACTAATTTCAGTAACAAATCAACATACCGTGCTGATTACACAAAACAATAGCTATTCTTGTATAAAAGTTATCACATAATACAATACTTTCAGTATTGCAACTTGTCTCATTAAGAATCATTTTATTCAAGACTTGTTTCCTCATTTAATATCATTGTTCACGATACACTTATTTTGTTTTTCACTAAGTCTTTCTTTTCAAGTTCAGGTTCACATATAGGATCATTTTTGTCAAGCTATACTTTTCCTCACTTAATTTCAGTACTATCCTTTAGAGCACTTTGTATCTCACATAGACACTTTCATTCATTTGAAATACTTTGAAGCACTTTGTATCTCACATAGACACTTTCAATCATTTGATTAATTCAATACATTGAGCATAATATTTCCATTACGTTCATTAGAACTTTCACGTGTAAGCAGTTATATATATATTACAATCCCTTTTTCACTGGAACACAACACTGTAATTTCACGTAATTGACTTATATTAGTATTTTACATTTCTTTCATTAGTCGCAACTATCATATTCACATATATTTTCATTAATTATGCCCAAACATACTAAACTTAGATCATAGGTTTGGATAACATGTTAGTATAGCAATCTCAAGAATTTATAATAGCAAT
This sequence comes from Garcia nutans, assembly GCA_947685225.1. Lineage (NCBI taxonomy): Eukaryota > Viridiplantae > Streptophyta > Magnoliopsida > Malpighiales > Euphorbiaceae > Garcia > Garcia nutans. The sequence continues at coordinate 2,209,505 of CANTUV010000024.1, read as the reverse complement.
TATGCCCACTATCACTGATAATACAATGTGTCCATTAAAGGCACGAGGTGCCCACTAATCCTCTGGTTAACCATTCAATCCAAAGCTAGATATAAATTTAATATGATTTGGGCAATTCATTAATTTTGATGAACACAACATTGTTTATTTCCTTTCATTGATACTATACTCTTATCAACATTTGATAGGATATATATGTGTGTCACGTATCTCAAGTTTATCACTCGTTTTCATACATTGAACACATTAACACAAAAGTATGGACTATACACATATTAGTCTCATGTCATTGATTAACAGTTGTTTATATAAACACTCACTTGTTTATATAAGCACTTGTTTATATCATTTCACTTATTTATATCATTTCACTTGTTTATACCGTGACCTTGGTACATTATTCTTAGCAACATTTAGTATGATATATATTTGTCACTTATCTAAAGTTTCTCACTCTTTTTCTTACATTTAACACATACACATGAATTTTCAATATAATTATTCACATATTAGTCTCATACTAGGCCTGTAGATCACAAATTACAAGCCAAAAATACTATTTAGGTCCCTACGGTCGTGGCCTCACAATCCCATGACCGTGGGATAGCAAATGAGTCTGTCCACTTTGTTTTAAAACCCCCACGATCGTGGCCTTCAAGGGCCACGATCGTGGCATTGGAACTTGCTCAGTTTTATCAAAATTTTTGAAGACACAGTCACACTTTCAATCCCACGGTCGTGGCCCTCACTTGCCATGACTGTAGCACTCATTTGCCACTACTGTGGCATTCATTTTACCTCTGTTTCGGATTAAACTCATGTATTCTGCACTTTTAACTTCAATAAGCACAAGCATATTGAAGATCTATGATAATAATGTATCAAACTCAATATTTTGACATAAAAAGAATTCATATTAAATACCTTCACTTAAATAAACTTTTAACCATTTCATATGGATAAAAACATGATCAAATCCTTCATTTCTCATAAATATATCATTATACATAACTCAATCAATCAATTAAATCATTTAAACTTGTAAAAAGTCATATTTTTGTAAAGTATAAATCAAAAGCACATACCTTATTGATAATCACCACTTTTCCAACTTAATTTTAAGTTTTGATTCAACTCACAGAAAGAAGAAAGAAGAAAGAAGTGAAGATGGTGGTGATGGCGTGGAGAGAAGAAGAAAGAAGAAATTTCTACACAATACACATACACACACACACACACACACACACACACACATATATATATAAATTATTTGTAATCCAGTGAGGGAATGCCCATAATAACTATGGTGCACCCACATTCTTAACCGTTGATTTTAAATCGAGTTTTAATCTCGTAAAACAGTAAAAATACTCTTTTCAGTAAAGTTTTAAGATATACAATTTCCGATTATTTACGTATAGCATTTATCCACAATACTGTTGTCACTATACACTATCAATTTTTCATTATTAGTTAAAATGTCCCTGATTAAAATCTTGACCATTACATGTTATGGGCTGATAGGGTATGATAGGGGGTTGTTAGCGGCTGTTATTAGTGCAGACCCTAACAGCCCCTAACAACCCATATCAGCCCCTATCAGTTCATAACAATTTTTAACCATTAAAACCTGACCTGATGATGGAGTAATTAATGGTTGTTAAGAGTGTTAGGGGCTGTTATGGGTGATAGGGTATGATAGAGGTTGTTAGGGGTTGTTATTAGTATAGACTCTAACAGTCCCTAACAACCCCTATCAGCCCCTATCAATTCATAACAATTTTAACCATCAAAATCTGACCTGATGAGGCAATAATTAATAGTTGTTAAGAGTGTTAGAGGCTGTTATAGGCTGATAGGGTATGATAGGGGTTATTAGGGGCTGTTATTGGTGCAGATCCTAACAACTCATATCAACCCCTATCAGCCACTATCAGTTTAAAAATCAATTATTAATGAGTCAATCAAACCTATATAGAATTGAAATGGACATAATTAACAATGACCTATATTTCAATGAAATTTATATACAATAAAAAATGTATATACAGAAAAATAAAATTTCGATGTTAGGATCGAAGTATGAATCACTCGTCATCACTACACCAGGAGCCCATGTTCTTGTTGGCAGCATGATACCATAAGCTCACTGTTGTGTAGTATCTGATATCAACCATGTGATCTTATGTGCAGTTTCAGAAATCAAGTCCATCAGTCATAAAGGACTCTGTGAATTTGACAATAAAATAATCACATTCCATTCTATAAACCATAAAAATAAGTCATTAAAATGCCTTTAAAGAGAAAATATAATTTCAAACCAATAAAATATGAATTTAATACAATATAAAAGAACATTACTTATCCTGTTGTGGACATCTATAATGGTCGAAGATGATTTTAAATTTCTTATCCTTTTTCTTCTACAGGTCTAGCCTATGAATGAAGAAGCCAATATAGTCAAGCGCTGCTGGAAGCATTTCTGAAATTGGGACAACGCATTGTAGTCGTGTGCCTTTTTGGTTCGGAGAATAAAGCGAGTCAGTTACATTAACGATCCACTTGGTTAGCTAAATCTCAATAAGAAACTAATGCACTTTATGTTAGTTTACGGCTCGATAAACAGTGTCTACATCTTGCACATGCTTTCCATATCGGAGATCACCTCTCAAAAATACCAACATAATTTTTGGAGGTTCCCAATCTCTTTTTTTTCTCCATCTTCTCCTTAAATGTAGCATATTTAGATGTGAAATAATAATTACATAGACAATCACCGCACATCTTACGCTGGTCAAAGGCATCTGGACAATAACGTTGCTTTTGCCTAATGTAATATAATAAAATATCGATGTCCTAAAATAAATTTTTAATAAACTTTGTAGACCTGTACAAATAGTATGAATTTAAATAGTATTGCAAATAATTTATATGTTGAATCTTACTTCATTTGTTAGCCAAACGACACTGGTCCGCATTTGATACCAGAAATCTTTTGTTGTGACTTTATGTACTGTAAAGTCATATGTCTCCCCTCCGTCCAGTGATTGATCAATATCTTTATCAATGAAATTTATGTAATAACATAAAATTAACACAATAATATTAAGTAAATGGGAATATGGAAGAAATAATTATAAATATTGACATGTTAGGACTCACTATTTGTAATATTGAAAGTTTTTATCTACCATTCTTCAAATCAAGTGATTTTCATGTCAAACGGAGATTGCAATAGGTTCAATAGAAGCACAGGAGTATACAATGGGTCATTTTTCATCTTTCACACAACTATCTGGAATTTTGCACATCTCTCCCGTTTTCTACCATCAGGCGTCCATGGACCTCTAATGTATTTGGGATTAGGAAGCTTCTTCCTTTTCTGTCCAACATCTACTTCAAAGGTGATTTTACTTATAGTCATAAGTGAATAATCAGGTGCATCACCTTCTCCGCCATAATCTTTGTTCTCCTTGCTAAAATAGTCAGAATATTTATAATATTAGTATTAAGAAACTAAACATATAAAAAATTAAACTTTAAAAAAAGAGGTGATGTACTAATACGTACAGAGATTAGGGTGTCTCATGAGGTATTTTTTAGTGAGAAATATCATTGGTGAAAATGATATTACCATTTCCTTTAATTTTGCCTTTGACATCGGTCACTCTTACCATTGAAGACCACAAATTTGCAAGGATCTCTTTATTTTGAGCATGCAAGTGACTATGAAGTTTATCATTTTTCTGTCTCAGTAATTTATTTTCTTCCACAAGTACTTGATTTTCATCTTCCATTATTTTGCATCGTGCCTCAATAAGAGAAAATCAATGAAGAATTTTACTCACGTCCAATGCAGAAATGCTAGAATCTCCAACATTGTGAACATTAGTTGTCTATTTTTAAGTTTCCTCCACCTTTTCATCAGGGAATGTAATGTCCACATTCAAAGATAATCCTGCAAAGTCAGGATTACAGGCTTCATTGGTAGACACGTTGGAGCCATCATTAAATCCTATTCATACCAAAATTTATTAAGTTTAATAATATAATACAAAAGGTATACAATACATATTTATATAAATAATACTTAACATACCTGATCTAGAAGCTTACCTTCAATATTTTGATACTTCATCTTTTTAGTTAATTTTGTTCTCCAATTCAGCATCCGGGGACCCATTGGACATTCTCTTTACACAAACTCTTTCAATTGCTAGAAGAACCTCTAGTGCAAAAATTGATATTGCATCGAAGAACCCACTCAATGAAAATGCAAGGGCTGTTTTCGTCCTCAATTTCTGTAATAACATCTTTCCAATTAGAGCACAAAAACTTCCAACTAAGTTTTCCCCAGACAAAATTGTTGAATGCGTCCACATCGTCAACAAGTGCTAGAATGTTTACATCAATCTTTGAACCCCTAGATTTTCCAATTATTAGGAGCTCCACTATGAATACAATGTCTAGTTTGACTTAAAAATCTTTATCTTGTGCCTCATGGAATGCATCCAATAATCTACTCCTTGTAAATGTCCTGTATTGTTGTACTAGAGGTGTGTTGCCCACCAACATCTCCTCTATCTCATCTATCCCAATGTAGGGTAAGCTGGTTATTAAGCAGTACTCGCCGACTCCTATTCGTAGAACATAATTGCCTATTTTAAACCACAACTCGTCAGTCACTGGATGGTAAACTTGACATAAGAACATATATGTGATTAACCCAGGCCAATGAACAAATCTATATTCATCTATGTCGAGAAAGTCTCCAACTTTGTATTTATGAAATGCTACCAACTGCATAAAATTAAAGTAGAATAAATGAATAATTAGATTTTTAAAGACAAAACACACATGCGATAATGAGTCAATCAAATCAATATAGTGTAATATACTTTCTGCTCATCCTTGCCAATAATATTTTTCATATCACGAATAATATTCAGACCCATTGACACAGAATTAACTTGGTTGTGCTTCCAATCAGATTGAGGGATGACATAAGCTAAAGCTTGCGAAATGTAAGGCATTTTATTAATACAAATATTCAATCACATTGATTGAATTCAGTCATTAAATAAATTTTAACTTACATCCTTCATACCCATCTTATCGGCATTTTCTTCATCACAGGTAAGTTTGGCATCATCATCACTATCATCACTTTCTTCAACACGTAATTCTAATCTTGTAAACCTATTTTTCTTAGTATCCTCTTCTTCCATTGGCCTCTTAATATTTCCCTGCTTAAGCATTATATGCCTTACGGTTGTGGATAAAGCACATGGACTTATAAATTTAATATCTACTTTTTCTTTTATAGCAAGAGGAGATTGCTCACTCTGCTCACTACTAGAAGGGGAATTTGAAGTCATGTAATCTGAAAAAAAAAATTTAATACATTACATCAACTTATAACAAGTAAACTAATAATGATAGAGTTTGATAGGGTCTAACAGGAATTGATAGGGTTTGTTACCTTAAACTGCCTCTAACAACTCCTAACAGCCTATAAAAACTTATGCTAACAACTGCTAACATTATGTAAAGGATTGTTGGTTATTGTCATGGGCTAATAGGAGATGATAGGGTATGTTAGGGGCTGTTACCCTATACCTCCATAATACCCTATCATCCTCTAATAGCCTCTAATATACTATACAAATCCTTCAAATTATGCTTACAAATGTAGGTATAAATTGTTATATACTGCTAGAGAGTTCTCAAGGGTTGTTAGGGGATGATATGGGCTGTTGAGGATAATAGTTCATAACAGCCCTTATCATCCCCTAACAATAACCAACAAACCTTCAAATGATGCTTGCATATGTTAGTCTAAGTTGTTATAGGATGTTGAGTTCTAGACTATTATGGTAACAAATCCTAACAACTTCTAATAGACCCTAACAATAATGACAACAATAATACTCATAAACAACAATTTAGATTGATAAATCGTGGGTAATATGTATATTTTATCTACAAAAACTCTTAATCTCTTGTAATGTATATTAAAGAAAGACAAATTACAAACTATGAATAATATTTTCTTTCTATTTTAAAAGCAAAGTCAACAACACCCATCAATATATCATCGATGTATCTATTTTTTTTACATGCATCACTTTGTTTCTCCATCAAAATACACTTGAAATCTAACATGCCTTATTCATTTTAAAGAAAAAAAAAAGAAAGGAAACTTACTGGTTGATTCGAAGAAAAAGCAGAAATTAATTTTAACAGTTTTCATTCACTAATACGCTACAGATTGCTTCAAATAACTTCTTCAATTGCTAGATATTTCCTTCTTCAGATGGTGCGATATGAACTTTAATAAAAAAAAATTAGAATTTTTAAACAATAGTTTTATCGGTAATGAATGGGGAAAATTAGAGAAGAAAATATAAAAGTGGAATTTTTTTTAAAATTTAAACTTTAGTGTTTTCTTTTGTTTTTATGGCTAAAAACATTTCAATAAAATTAAATTTATTTAAAATTAATAAGATCTATAAAATATTAAACCCTATCAAAAGATTATTTTTTGAGGATATTTCCCTTTATAAACAGCCTGCTTATAGTAACCATCATCACCTCTAAGTCCACTTCTAGACAACATAATGACGTGTTATTGGGTTTATTAATCCATAAAACGACAGCGTTTTAGGAGCAATCTTGGGTCCTTGTGTCAGAATGACGAAGCCGCCAATGTAAAACCCTTCTCTTCCACCGAATTGTGCAGTGGGCAGAGGAAAAGAGGGAAGAAATGGGGAGGAGAACATTGAACGATGCATTACGGAGAATAGTGAATGCAGAGAGGAGAGGAAAAGCGGCGGTGGAGTTGCAACCAGTTTCTATTGTCATCTCTTCTTTCCTCAATATCATGGAACATAGAGGTATTTCTAATCTTTTTTTCTTTTGATTTAGTTGTCTTACCATTGCTGTTTGAGAAGGATTTTCATTCTTTTATTATCATTAAGTAAACTTCTATTTTGTTTGTTCAATACGAAAAGGCAGTATTTTTTGTACATCATTGACCCCTTGTTCTCTTTATTTCGTTTCAGAGATTTTTTTGATGCCAATTGTTCCAAAGAAATTTTGCTCTTGATTGATTTCCACTTGCATATTACCAACTTCAACATGAGAATTGTTTTGGTGTGTCTGCAACAAATGAAATTGGTAATGACACTGATTTAATTGTTTGATTATACCTCTAGTTAGTGGATGTTGCACCTTTGTTAACTATGTTTCATGAAAAAATTTCCTAATGCTGGTATGTTATAGTTCTTGTAGTAACTTCCATGTTTGGGAGCTATTGTGCTTGTTTTTTCATATGTACCCTGTATTAAAAGTACCTTTAATTTTGTGCTATTTCTCTAGGATACATCAAGAATTTCCAGGCTTATGATCCACATAGAGTAGGGAGGATAACAGTTGAACTACAAGGCAAGATAAAACATTGTCGGGCTCTCTCGTACAGGCAAGACCTCAAGGCAAAGGATATAGAAGATTACAAATTGCGATTACTTCCTACTCGTCAGGTTGGTTTCAAATCCCTTTAATTTAGTGTTTGGAACAAATTAACTCTCTTAAAAAAAATTTCAAATTCATTCTTATGTTTTGGATTCTTTAATTGAATTCATTTTGAATATGTAGTCTTGCTAACTTGTAATTAGAGTTCATTATCTTTATTAACTTGTACTCCCTTGTTAAATTTGTAGTTCTTTTGCAAATTCTATCAATTTAGCTCAAGAGTATTCAATTAAAAATTCTAAATTCTAAATGAATTTTCAGTTATGACAAATATCTCAAGTGTGGATTCACAAATAAATTTTTTTTTTTTCAAAAATTATAGAATTCATTTGGATCACACGAGCCCTAATTCTTATTCAATCAAATAAATCAGTGTGTGCCAATCTTGCCATTGAATCACTTGCATTTATAATCTTTTGATTTTTTTTTAATCATGCAGTATGGATATGTTGTGATAACTACTCCAGATGGTCTACTGGACCATGAAGAGGCAACGAGTCGGAATGTGGGTGGTCAGGTTCTTGGTTACTTTCATTAGATGTGTGCCCTGCCCTTGAACACTTATAGAGGATTGATTCGGCAACTATCTATTGCTGATGAAGTCTGAAATTTTGTATTAGAACCCTGATGAATGGTAGAAATAATTTTGGTGTTGATCAGTCTCTCTAGACTAATTGAACCTTGTTTGAATAACCATGCAGCTGACCATACCCATTGCCATCCCTACTACTATCCCTTTATGTTCCCAACAGACCTCTGCCAAGAATCAATACACAAAGCTCCATCCACATTTAATTTTAGGCACCTATGTAGTGTTGTCCACCCCCCTCTCCTCTTTGCCTGCTGCTGGTACTCATTTAGCTCCTAACAGCTCGAGCAGTCACGAGAGAAGGTTGTTGTGTGAGAACATCAACCCAGAACCAACATAGATGATCCAGTAAGCCATAGATTGATTCCCAAACTTAAGCCAGTGTCCCATTCCCAATAGGCCATAATAAACCTTAATTGATAAAACAGCGGAAGAGCATTCAACTTTGTCCCCTCCTTTTATTCTTAATTTAATTGTATTCTAACCACAAATTTTACCTTTTGGAGAGGAGATTTTGCTGCTTTTTACGTTACACATAAATTAGCTTACAAATATCCAAAGATGAGTTGAGTTTTCGCCAAACAAAAGGATAATATTTAGTAGACAAATGTTTTGATATTATATGGTAAAAAATTTGAATCTAATTAAAATTCATGCTTCACTTGGAATATTATTTTGTAGCCTCCAATACATATTGAGAAAGTCATGAACATTTTTTATTATTAGTCTTTGGAGCGCTAAGGTGATTTTTTTTTTCAATTTATGAATATTTTATATTATAATAAATTATAGATTATTTACTAATGTAAAGAGAAAAAAAAGAATAATATAAAATGTATTTATATATACAACAATATTATAAACTTTAGCCAATCAATAACCATTCAAAGAAGACTCATTGTTAAAAGTAAATTAAAAAAAATATATAAAATGAAATTATATTTGTTCTATTTTTTTAAAAGTTGTTAAGACTAAAGAGAAAAATATTAAAATTTAACTATGTAAATCATAATATATTTTATAACAGTATAAATTATTGATTAATTAATATCAAAATTGTTAAAATATATATATATTTTTAAAAAAAATTATTAAAAGTAAATTAAAAAAAAAGACGAAGTGAAAATTATGTCTTGGATCTTTTTTTAAATAGATAAAATTGGAAAATAAATATTTAAAAATTCAAAAAGATAACTACTTATAGCTCAAAATGTGTTATCTTTAAATGATAATCAATTAAAAATAAAATATAAGACTAAAATTGAAACATAAAAATTAAATGTCATACAATTCTAGTTTTTGGATAATTATTAAATTTTTAATAATATAATATAGTACAATATTAATAATCAATAGCTAAAATAGAAATTTAAATTATCCATTCATTAACCACAAATGATATGTAGTTAACATAAATTATGGAAAAAAATATTAAACTTGAACTTAAATGAATGAAAATGTCAACAAATTTTTAAATTTTTAATAGATAATGTAAAAATTTAATAAAATAATTTTTTATAATTTATAAGAAATTATAAAATAAATTCAAAATTTTCTTTTTGGTTTAGTGACATTTCACTCAATTTTTTTTTTCATACAAAGAGTACGCAAGCCAAAGGATTACTACCACCCGAACAACACTTTATTTTAGTACTAACGCGTTTTCTAGTATTTCCTCTCCCTTAAAGCCGGCCCTGTCTGCGGCTGGTTTTCAACTCTAGGTCTAGATTTTTTGACGTAGGATTTTAATTGAGGGGCCGAAACAATACATTAATAATATGAAAATTCTAATAAATTTCCACGGTTAAAATTCTAAATAATTTCATTAAGAATTTTGATCAATAAGGTGGAATATACATTGTATTTTTGACAAAATAAATATTAAATTATTAATCTTTTTATTATTCATTTAGTTGCAAAAATAATATAAAATTCAAGTTTATATAAATTACAATTAATCTCATCCCATTTTCATTTAAAATTTTTGATCAATCTTGCAAAATTATCATAATTAATTAAAAACTTGTGGATAAATAATTAATTATAATATCCAGACATGTATAATCCAAAGAAAATTCAATTCAATAGAAATGAAAAAAAAAAAATTCAATACCTTAACATTAAAAATTTTAAATTTCAAATGAGAATTTTGATAAAGTAATGAACTTTTTGCAAAATTTTTTATTTTAGAATATTAATTTAATTTTACTAGAATTTAATTATACAAATAAAATTAAGAAATTTTGGATTTGAATCAAATATAAACTCAAGATTTTTAAAAGAAAAATGAAAATGAATCAAAGCAATTTATTTACTAATTATACACCTTAATCAAATATTGTTGATGCTTAGAAATTTTATTTTCTTCAAAAAATTGTCTTTAAACTTGATGAAAAAAAAAAACAAAGAAAATGAAATAAAAGAGACAATAGAAATAATGAGAAGAAAAGTAAGAAAAAAAAATTATGGGGGCTAGGGCAACACTTTGCTTTAATGCGGGTTCGCCTCTGTTCAAAAGCAAATCAATCTACCGCTGATGGCTTGCAAGCTCTTTCTAAGTCGCTGCTACCTCATAATATGTTCCCTTGATTGTTGCTTAAGTTCATCAATCCTTCGGTGAAGTTAGAGATGCCGCTTTTCTTCGGTTCATTTTCAATGCATTACCAAAAGCTTCCTTTTTCATAAGTCCCAATTGAGGTTATTTTATTTTTCTCAAATTTCATTATTTTAATATTTGAGAATGTGTAGGGGAGTTTTTGATCTTTTATCAAGTTAGCTGGCTTATGTTTAAAGTTTATTTCAAGTCTATAGTCCTTATTCTATATGTAGGGCATTACCCTTTCTCATATAGGCCGTTTTATTGCTTGGGTTGTCTTTTACTTGTTTTAACATGCTACGGTTAATGGGAAAGTTAGGTAGCCTTTTATTTGTGTGTTTTGCCTTGAACACTCAAGGCTTGCTCTACTTCTTTATTATTCTAATGATACTATACTACCTTGTTTCTGATAATAAAAAGGACTACCTCCTTCCTACCATAAGAAACACCTAATTTATCATGCAGCAGTCAATGATTAGCACACGGGCTCCAACGGGAAATTACAAGACAAAAGAAACTAGTCAATCCCCTTGATAGTTCGCCTCCCTGCGAACGTGTTGTCGTTGCAACTACAACAATAATAAATATTTAACTTAAAAATATGGGAAAATGTTTTTTTTTCTTTGGATATTTATATTATATTTTTGAATTCCATCCGCTTTAATCTTGTACTAATATTAATTAATATAATATATAAATAATAAATAGATGCGTAATCGAGCTTATTGCAAGGTGGCGTTGTTTGTTAAAGAAGCATGCATGGCTAGGTTGCAGTCTAAATCTCCACAGCTTCTCTGTATTTGCTACCATCGATGCCTTACTTAACAATCATCAATTATTATTATTATTATTATTATTATTATTATTATTATTATTATTATTATTATTATTATTATTATTACTACTACTTCTAATTTTCATGAAATACAAGATACATCCCAGAAATAAAATTGGAGCATTTTAATTATATATATTTTAAGGAATAATTTATGAAGTAATTTTACAATTTTAGAATATTTAAGAGAATATTTAAGCTAAAAAAATTAAATTATATGTCTTAAATTATAATATTTTAAGACATTGTTATAAAATTAAACATAATGATAGATTTATTATAACAATTAGACCTTTTACTTCTTCATACCTTAAATTATAATATTAAAATTTTTGTTCTTATAAAATAAATATTTCTAATGCATGATATTTTTTGATGCAATATTAATCTAAATTCTTCCATATTTTTTACACCTATAATTAATACAATTGAAAACGTTTGCTAAGTTTCAATTTTCAAGTTTTTAAATATTAAATTAATAATAATAATAGTAATAATAATGCGTAAAAAAATTAGTATAATATATGGAGATTGTATTAGAAAATAATTTTTAAATTTATATTTAAAATTAAATTGAAAATTTCTAATAAAATCCATTTATTTTTATTATAATATTATTAGTATCATATTATTATTATATGTTGCGCACGAGAGCAAAGGAGGAGAATGTTTGGTTTAATAAAAGTAGGCAACGATGAAGACGAATTCTACGCGCATTTAAAAGTTGCGTGGTGAAATAATATCAATTAATAATATTATTATATCAGTTAATTAAAGTAATTATGACGTAATAATAATATTATTCTTAATTAAAGAATAGTAATTATTAATTAGCCCACAAGTCTAGACTAACGCGAAAAATTTGACAAATATCCAGGTCTTGCATTTTGGCATCACGCGCAATTTGACTGTTAACGATACCCATTTTCAAAACCTCAACTTAGCTCTTCTCTGCCTTTTATAGCCTGTTTTGGCCAACATCACCATCATCACCAGTCAGGCAGGCACCACCTCTTTTCCGGTCACGTATATTCTCTCTCGTCCACCACAACCACTACCACCACCACCTTCACCATCACCATCACCTTTCTCTATTCTTGAAAACTTCTCTTTGGGGTTTAGAAAGATTCTTTAAAAAGTAGAAACAGAGCAATCCAATAGAAACACCTTCCTAGGCAAAAACCTTACACATACAACTTGTTTCTCACTGTACATAAACATTTCTTTATTTCGTTTTATCTTGGCTTAACTGGGTTTGGTTCATAATTAGCTGGAAACAAAGCTCTCTTTCTCTTTCTTGCTGTTGGGTTCACTTCAAAACGAAGAGAGAGGCAGAGCCAAAAACAGAACAGAGATTTTACGGAAGCTCTGTTTACAAAAGATCAGAAAAGTAAAAAAAAAATACGAAAAGGAGCCAACTTTATATATTTATATATTTAGATAAAAAAAATAGTGGGAGATGGTGCACTACCTTCGTTACCATCAGTTGAAGAAAGGTGAACATCAACATAATGAAGAAGATGAAACTCTTGGTTTGGTCTGTGCAAACTCTATTTACTATAAGAGGAAAAGGCCTAAGCTTCTTTCTCTCCTCTTTATCTCCTTTCTCTCTTGTTGCCTTATTTTGGCACCTCACGTTTTTTGCTCTTCCTCTGCTTTCTCTCTCTTGTGTAAGTTTTTATCTTTTTCTTTCATGGGTATTGCTTATTTTTATCTTTTTTTTTAGATGTTGTTTTGTTTTTGTTTTTTTGATGGCTCTTTATAATGGTGTTTGCAGATTCATTTGTTGTAGAAACTGATAAGGTTGTTGCTGATATGGATGTAAATGGTGCTTCTTTGTGTTCTTCAATCGCTGATGGTTAGTATTCTTGTCCGTATGTTTTTCTTGTCCATATGGTTAGTATTCTTGTGTATTTGGTTAGTAAATGGTGCTTCTTTTGTTGCCTATTTCCGATACCTTTAATCAATTTTCTTTTTCAGTTAAGATTTGTACAAAATTTGAATCAAATAGTGTAAACAGTCTCTAAAGCTGGTTCATTTTACCAACTTTTCAGAGTTTCTTGGCTCTATAGGTGACCATTAACCAAGAAAAGTTAGATGAGATAAAGGGAAAGAAACTGATTTTTTACTTTTTCTGTTTTCATTTATTATGGTGTTATTTTCTGAAAATCTTGAGTGATTGGCTCAGGAAAAGTGACTGAATTAATGGAAGCCATGTGATTGTTTATTTCCCAAATTTTTTTTGCACAAATTTTTTTTTGTCTTTGCTTGTTTATTGCCCAAAATCTTTTTACTCAAATTTGGTTTCTCTTTTGTGATGCTGAATTCAGGAACCATATGCTGTGACAGGAGCAGTTTTCGTTCAGATATCTGTATCGTGAAAGGGGATGTAAGAACACATTCCGCCTCTTCTTCAATCTTCCTCTACACTTCAAGAAATACTTCTTCTTTGATTAAAGAAAATGAGGAACTCCAACATGAAAAAATTAAGCCATACACAAGGAAATGGGAAACAAGTGTTATGGACACAATTGATCAATTAGACCTCATCTCAAAGCAAGACAAACATTCAATTGGTCACCAATGTGATGTAATGCATAATGTACCCGCTGTTTTCTTTTCGACTGGAGGCTATACTGGTAACGTTTATCATGAATTCAATGATGGGATTTTGCCTTTGTACATTACATCACAGCATTTGGAAAAGAAGGTTGTGTTTGTGATTCTTGAGTATCATGATTGGTGGATGATGAAATATGGAGACATTCTTTCACATCTTTCGGATTTTCCTGCTATTGATTTTAATGGAGATAAGAGGATACATTGCTTCCCTGAAGCCATTGTTGGTCTCAGAATCCATGATGAACTCACTGTTGATGCTTCTTTGATGCAAGGAAACAAGAGCATTGTTGATTTTCGTAATCTCTTAGACAAAGCTTACAGGCCTAGAATTGAAGGTTTGATTCGAGATGAGGAACGAAAAGCTGAGGAGAATCTGAAACTAAAACAGAAAGAGCTTTCTTTATCTCCTTCATCAGAAACCTTGTTAGAGATAAGAAAGGATGCGCATGAAGAAAAAATGAAAAGACCTAAATTGGTTATTTTATCAAGAAATGCATCAAGAGCTATAACTAATGAGAATATGCTGGTAAAGATAGCTGAAGGAATTGGATTTCAAGTGGAAATTTTGCAGCCTGACCGAACCACAGAACTTGCCAAGATGTATAGGGCACTTAATTCAAGTGAAGTTATGATTGGTGTTCATGGTGCTGCAATGACTCATTTCTTGTTTATGAGGCCAGGTTCTGTGTTTATCCAAGTGATTCCTCTTGGAACAGAATGGGCGGCAGAAACTTATTATGGAGAACCTGCTAAGAAGCTTGGTCTGAGATACATTGGATACCAAATTTTGCCTAGAGAAAGCTCATTGTATGACAAGTATGATAGAAATGATCCTGTTCTTCAAGACCCTAAAAGCATTTCCAAAAAGGGATGGCAATACACCAAGACAATCTATCTTGATAGCCAAAGTGTGAGATTAAACGTTGGAAGGTTTCAGAAATGCTTAGTTCTTGCGTATAAATACTCTATCAGGAAAGTGAATCGTCACCTTCATCACCAATCACATTGATATTCCACACTTGCATGAATTTGGAGATGTTTGTAATTACTAATTCTTTGTTACTTATCATTTTATATTCATACATTCAAAATATCAACTAGGAACGTTTGTTGTAGAGATCAGTGCATTTACAGATATTCTGTTGTGTACATTTTTAAGCTGTTGCATACTATAATAAACTTGTGTATGTACTAAAGAGCACAATATTTGAAGCAAAGTTTTGCTAATTGAGTTCATGATATGATGTAATCTTCTAATTGTCTGATGTCTTAATATTCTCTTCAAACTCCATTTTAGATCATTTACAAGTAAGTTAATTAACAATACGTTTGTCCGGGGCAATGGACCAGTTGCCTCTTTGTCCAACTTGCTCTGCAGTTGGTTGCATTATTTCCTGGCAAATCCAGATGGTCCTACCATTATTTTTCTCCATAGCTTGAGATGGTCATTTTCCATGAGAAATTGTTCATATTATGCGTGTCCAACTTGCTTTAGAGTATGGGATGAATATTATATGTTTAACTCATACATGAATTATTTATTTAATAAATAAATAACTGGATAAATGGCTTAGAAGTAACTTGATCTAATCATAATTTAAGCATTTTGTCACCCTTAAAAGATTTTTAAGGTAATTTTAAGAGAAAATCACACATAGTTTGTGACATAAAAATTCAGTTATGAAATATTAAACAAATGACCAAGATCCCTTAGAGATTGATTTTTGTAGTATATACATTCTATTCAAGTTGCTACTCGGAGTCAGAATCCAGACTTTGATAATGCTGCAATTCTAATGGAATCACCCACAAATATCGTTTTCTTATTGTTGGAAAAAACGCAAGAAAAATAGAAAGCTGATCAGCTGCCTGACTTCTTCTATTTTTCTGTTTCATTCTTAATTTTTTGTACCCTATAGATTATTCTGCTGTGGAGACTGATAAATAATCAATTACAATAGCTTTGAAGACTCTGTTCACCTAACCAAACAGTTCAAGGCATAGCCTGAAAGTGAGTCCTTTCCTTGAAAATTACAATGAGCTTTTTCATCCGCTCAGATTAACCCGGAAGCGAGTCCTTTTCAAATTTTAGGTCCAATATATTGCTAACATTGATTAAAAACAGTGATCAATGATCAGGGAAAAAAAGGCTTTGGGATAAAGTAAATGAATTATAATCATATGGCATTCCTCTTATGTACATGCATGTGTATTCAATCGGTCAGTCAACTGCAACTATCAGTCTTTCCTAACTCAAAATATTAGAGTTATCTTGTGCTCGAGCCAAAGCACCATTGGCATTGTCATCATTGTTAAGTGAATGATGGATAATTATTTGAGGTGTCAAATCAAAACATCATTGCAGTGATCTTCACTTATTTTGAATTTAGCCATTGGTTTGTCGATGAATGGAGGTGCCAATATGCTTCAAGTCAAAGCTTGTAGTGCACTTCGCTTAGTTTGAGTTAAAGCCATCGTTTTGAGGTCTTGGTTGATGAATGGACCGGAGGTGGTGTCTTGGCATTCTTTCTTGAATCATCTACATTGGAAAAAATAGAACAACGAGGGAAATGTTACTCTTTTCATAATGGAAAAATAATAGAGTGAATGATGCTTCAGTTGGTTATACTTGCCAGAGTCTTTCCCTCCAAGAGAAGATCGATGTGACTTGTCAAATCCTGATGAGTGAACTCCAGTAAGAGACTGTCTCCTTACTGCCCTTCCATTAGCTGTAATTGGTGACTTCACATCATTGTTAGTGCTCGTGCCATTGATGGGTGACTGAGCTTCCTTTGAATGCTGTTGATTCCTGTAATTTGCTGGACTCTCAGTGACAAGAAAGAAATTTCATACATACATATTGTTATAATGATTCCCTATATTAAGAAGCATTTAACATGCTGAATTGATCATCATGAAAAATATTGATCAAGACTCCTAGCTGGATTAATCCTAACTATAGTATGCCCCTACATTTGCTATTTAATGTGGTAGAAATATTAGCTAGTAAAAAGATGGTCCACACATACCTCTTCTCAGAACCATTAATCAGTTTTCCAATTGTTCGAAAAGACTTCCTTATTTGGGATCCTTTTCCATTTGCACTACTAATCAAATTAGTTGTCTGAGAATATGTAGGAAGAGCAAGTTCATTTTGCATCAGAATAGGAACCTCGTTTGTTGCAGGTACTAGTGCTTCAGGTGTTGATGCTAGCTGAAGAAGTGGCATTTTTGTCCTGCTGTCTGTTTTAATTATTTCCTTTTGATAGGAAGAACTAGTAGGACTTCTAGGAGCATTAAGACAATATACTTCCATCATGGAACTGCCAATAGCAGAATGACCATAAAATTTTGATTTTGCTTCTGGATCTTGAGATTGACCATATTTCTGCAATGTCACTGTCTCAAAATGTAGGGGCTTGGTTATGTCATCTGGTGCTACCTTTGTGTGGAAATTATCCTTTTTACTGTGTCTTGGACCTTCCAAACTTAATCTTCGGGAACGAGTTGGTATGGAAGGTGTTTTTGACCTCTTTCTATCTGTGGGATTTGATGTTTGAGACTTTATGTTACTGGCATTCTCAATGCTCAGTCTCCGGACACGTGGAGGAGTTTGTTCAGCCATTGCCTTGGGTTTCTCACAAGGAGTTCTTGGCTCCTTTGTTTTATTGAACTGTATGCTCTGTGCTTCTTTGCTAGCCAATGCCTTCCTAAGGTTCTCAACCTGCATGCGAAAGTGAACATTATAAGCTTGAAATGGCATTTGTGGGCCATTTGATTAATATGCTGAGCGAACAAGAAGAAGCTATTTTCTTAATCAAATTATCCAGTCGCTAGAACAATTTTATAGTTTAAAAAATTTTTGAACGCTTCAATCATAATGGCCGAGAGAGAAAATAAATAAGTTAGAACCAAAAAATTAAGGTCTAAGGAAGCTATATCAAAGACAGTTTTTTGGTCATTTCTCACAGTAACCAACAGCTGACATAACAAGGAGAGCAAGACTTGTTTATTATTGCAACAGGATAATGATGAACCTAAATAACTAAATAATTTGAAGCCCGATATGGCTTGTATGGAGCATACTCTAGGCATAAAAAGACAAGCCGCTGAGGTTTGAACCTTAAATGAATACATTTACCTGTTCCCTGAGTTGCATAATCTCACTTCTCTCTTTGTTTGCATGAGCGGCACCAAGTTCCACAGTAGATACCCTCTGAGCAAACTTCAAAGTACTGATTGTCTCCCAAAAAGAGTCTCCTTCTGGACTTACATGAGCAAACATCAATGTTTTAGCATGCCCACCTGAAGTGAAAATTTGCAGAAGAAAAATTGTCAGCATAGACCAGATAATAATAAATTAGTGAGAATGATAGAAGCTGAAGTTTTGAGGGGAAAAGGTTGTTATTAGCATATTTCCACCTAAGGAGTCTTGCAAGAGCAGTGTGAGCTTGCTGTTTCTGTAAGGGATGTGAGAATTTCTCTGAGCCAATGCTGTGATCACATCTCCAAGACAGGAAAGAGACTTGTTGATGTACTGTGCCTCCTTGAGTCTATCCCCTGTAACTTCTGATTTATCTACTCTTTCACTTCCTGCAAGGTCTACCAAATGCAGGCAACTTCGGAGGGTACTTCCAGATGTATCTTTACCATGCACATGAACTGTCAGAACACTGCATATGCATGTTTAACTTCCCAGTCAATTATCTATTTATTTAGTTTTAATAACTATGATTTCACCTTCATGTTTCAGAAAAAGGACAGTTACAACATTTTCAAACATATAACAAGAAAATTTGAAAAATGTGTGTGCAAATCAGCTTCTGAAAACTGACCTATGGGATCGACTACTTCGGTTGTTCATTGCAGTGGAACTGAC
Organism: Garcia nutans; assembly: GCA_947685225.1. Taxonomy (NCBI): domain Eukaryota; kingdom Viridiplantae; phylum Streptophyta; class Magnoliopsida; order Malpighiales; family Euphorbiaceae; genus Garcia; species Garcia nutans. The sequence goes on along the minus strand of CANTUV010000024.1, from coordinate 2,190,451 downwards.
AAAACGATTCACCTCACCAAGTTTCATCAGATTGAGAACATCATCAGTAGACTTTACACGATGCATTTTAGCATCTGGAAGACTTAAGCCATTGTCACCAACACAACTTCGAATCTCTAACTTGTGCATGGTTAAGAAACACATTTACCACACAACACTTCTATAAATGCTTAATGTAAACATGTTTCTGTAATTTGAAAATGGCAAACATGAAAGGATATTTAGTGGCTGATGAATCCTCTGCTAGAAGGTCTCGTACTTGCTCATTATATATTTCCACCATTTGAACTTGAATATCATAACTTACGACATCTTTCCTTTTTCTAGAAAACTGAAAGAGGTCATTCAGAGCTAGATAATTAATCCCCATATCTTTAGTCGACCCACCTGAAGGACCACTCTGTAACCACACAAGTTATATCAGATTGAAAATCAGGTCAAACACATGGAACTTATGACAAGATTGCTGGAAAGTAAACATGAAGGAAGCTAACATTATAAGTTCCACAAGGAAAAGTCAAATCATATAAAGAGCCTACCATAGTATATGTTTTCCCTGATCCTGTTTGACCATAAGCAAAAATGCAAACATTGTAGCCATCCATCACAGACCTAATCAGTGGTTGTGTGTCCTTGTATACCTCATCTGAAAATAAAGATGTGATATTGTCATCGTATTTCAGTTCATAAGGCCATAAGCCACCAAAATCTTGGATTATTAGGTATATTACCTTGGGTGGCAGTAGGACCAAATACTCGGTTAAACTGAAAAATTTTCTTTCCTTCATTTCTGGGTTTTAATGGATCCAAAATCACTAGCGAACCATCCTCTCCAGCAAAACCTATCACATTACTTTTTTCACCAGTAACATCAGGCCTAATTCTGCAGTATACTCGAATATTTCCTGAGAAAAATCTTTATCAGAATTGGCTAAATAAAATTAACATTATAAAAGAAAAAAACATTTCTTGAAAAAAAATGTGTTATGGTGTTTAGAATTAATAAACAATTTTCAACAGTAAGCTAACCTTTCAAATCCTGAACCATGTTGTATAAGTTCCTATTCTCTTTTAACACCTTGTGATATCCAAGAGCAACAGTAGACATCTCTTGTAGCTTGTATCCTGAAACACGTACAAAAATGCAGGCACATTAAGCTTTCAAAGCAGGCACATTAACTTAACTCAACTCAACAAAGCCTTAATCACAAGTCAATTGGGGTCGGCTATATAGATTTTTCTTTTTCACTCAATACGACTTAGGGTTATCTCTTCTGATAGATTTAACATCATAAGATCATTTTGGATCACCTCTGCCTCTCCTAGCTATATCTACTTTAACTTATTTGGTTTTTCTAACCGGCGCATCGTTAGGTCTTCGTTTCACATGGCCAAACCATCTCAATCTATGTTCTCTTATCTTATCCTCAATAGGTGCTACCTCCACTTTTTCTCTAATGCACTCATTGTGAATTCTATCCATCCTAGTATGACCACACATCCATCTTATCATTCTCATTTTCGCAACATGCATTTTACTCATTTGTTGTCCTTTTACTGCCCAACACTCACTACCACACATCATCGCAGACCGTATTGCAGTGCGGTAAAACTTTTCTTTTTTAATTGGCATAGAACTCCTGTAGCATAGAACTCCTGTAGCACCCCTCCACTTCATCCAACCAGTTTTAATCCTATGATTTACATCTTCACAACCCCTATCTTCTTTAATAATAGAGCCAAGGTATTTAAAAAAAGTACTATGAGGTACTGCTATTCCGTCTAAAATAATTTTGCCTCTTTCTCTATTCTCATTATTAAATTTATAATGCATATACTCAATCTTAGTCCTACTTAGCTTACTCCTTCTTGAGATTCCAAAGTGCTTCTCTATAACTCCAACTTTTAACTTACTCCTTCCTGAGTCTCATCTATTAATACAATATCATTTGCAAACATCATACACCAACGGATGTCATCCTATATATGCCTTGTTAGCTCATCTATAACCAAGGCGAAAAGATAATGGCTTAAAGCTGAACCTTGGTGTAATCCAATAAAAATGAAAAAATCCTTAGTATCTCCTCCCACAGTACGAACACTGGTGATAGCTCCCTCATACATATCCTTCAAGACTTGGATATATCGTATAGATATTCTCCTTCAAAACTTCTCTAGGGACTCTATCATATGCCTTTTCTAAGTCAATAAAAACCATATATAAGTCATTTTTCATATCTCTATACTTTTTTATCAAATCTCTTATAAGAAAAATAGTTTCCATAGTTGATCGACCAGACATAAAGCCAAACTGATTTGAGGAAATATAAGTATCTAACTGCAAACGGTGTTCCACAACTCGCTCCTATAATTTTATAGTGTGGCTCATAAGCTTTATACCTCTATAATTTGAGCAATTCTGAATATCTCCTTTATTCTTAAAAATAGGTATCAAAAATCTTCTTTACATAAAAAGAGCATTACTATGTGCCTTTACAAGTACTAGAATTAATTTACAAAATATAGACATTCGACACCCCACATTATCTCACACATTATCTCATTTTCATAGGCAATGTCTAAGGAAAATGAAATTATTGGCAATGTCTCTGAAATATATAAGCAGTTGTAATTTAAGACTGATTACATGCAAAAACAATAGCTAGCTACAAATGGTAGATACAAAAATGTCTTAGAAAGGTATTGCTGAGCAGAAGTACTTTGGAACATCCAATATATTATCATAAACATTAATGGAATGGCAAAATCGTAGGTATGAAGAGTTAACAATATAGAGCACTGGAAAAAATGATACTAGTTCTTGATAAAAAAAAAAACTATTACCAAGCTCTGTAATATCTGTCTGAAACTGGAACTGTAAGTCTTGAAACTCCCTCTTTGTCTTTGCCAACAGGGCCTTCAGATCCTGAAAGATGAAAACAACTAAGTAGCTATAGAAGTAGTCCTTCATGGTGTACACTCATTTCTTTCCATCTCAAGAGCACTATCCTCATAAGCGGATAATGCATAACATACCATGTCCCCTTCCAGTTTTTGTTTCTATCTGTCTTATTAAACAACATTGCTGCATGAAACTTTTGCCAATTATTTTATATCATGCCAATTCATTTTGTGGCTGTAAAAGTTAATTTCCTATTGAGACAAAGTAGCTACAGAAGTAGTCCTTCATGGCGTACACTCATTTCTTTCTATCTCAAGAGCACTATCCTCATAAGCGGATGATGCATAACATACCATGTCCCCTTCCAGTTTTTGTTTCTTTCCATCTTATTAAACAACATTGCTGCATGAAACTTTTGCCAATTATTTTATATCATGCCAATTCATTTTGTGGCTGTAAAAGTTTTCCTATTGAGACAAAGTAGAACAAATGTGAAAAGGTTCAGTAAGGCAAAGTCTTTTTAGGCATCAAAGTGCAAAATTACTTCGGTTCATGCATAGAGATGATTGAAGATGGTAAGTTCTTTCAAGAAGTAACTGTCACATTTCAGTGAATTTGAATTATTATTTTTCTTTTACTAACTTCAGGCAAAAACAACTAAATTTGGCATATCAAAAAGCTTTCCAGCACTTTCTACCTTTACTAGAATTTCTTAAGGAAGCTAAGCAATAAGATAGACTATAACCTTTATCCTTCAATCCTAAAAATATAGGGGAAAGCACTAACCACAAGTTCTTTTCCGTTCACTTGAAATAAATGCCTGTTCTTGCAGTTGCCCTTTCTTATGCAAGCCTGACAGTACTGCAGAACATGCATGAAGAACACATAAATATGTCTTTAGAGGTTAATGATGCAACACCTAAAAGAAAACCAGTGTCAATGTGCTTGACACCATCAGATTAGCTGTATAGCCGGTCAGTATTATGTGATGATATTCCACATATCATAACCATCTATAAGTGAAGTAAAACTTTAGTTATACTATGTGGATATGAAAATTTGTGTTACTCATACATCATTAATATTTTGCATACCAACAATATGATGAAAGTGAACAAGGAAGTGTCGGTACAGCACCAACTTACATATTCATTAAAGCCTAGCAATGATGTAGCAACTATGGCCCACTATAATTCTCAAGATCATGTATCATCAAAACAAGACTCTGAACTACTAGTAAAAACTTTAGAGAAATTAAAAGAAAGATTTCTACGTCAGAATCTTAGGTAACATAAAAAATTTCATAAAAGCAGACCTCTCATTTGTTGAACATTTCATGGAAAATAAAGTGTCAATAGAACTCTCAATGACTTCCAAAGAGTTAGCCATTAAAGGAAATCAAAGAGAAAAATTCAATATGAGAGGTAAAGAAGGGGTAAGGTAGTTGACAAAATATTTTACACGATTTGTAAATTTAACAACTTCCCAGATGCATTGCAGGCATTAAATACAGTTAGGATGACTGTAAAGAAACATACCTTGGAATCTCCAAGTTCAGATGAATCCTTTAGAGGCTGTGATGTTGAGTGAGAAGGTAGGGTGCTTTTTTGTTTTAGAAAATCCTCGATCATTGATTTTAACTGTTTTTAGGAAAAAAAATTTACAGTTTAATAATAGCTTCATTCAGTCAAGAAAATAATTTCCAGAAATGAGAAATGGTCTAAACAACACATATTTCACCGTCTTAAGATTAATTGGAAGAAATATATCTGTAGATTTGACTAGTCTAACATAACAAAAAGGAGAAAATCTATTTCCAAGGGTACTTCTCAGTGGTTATTTTTGGCTAAATTTGAAGGCAATTAAACAAAAATTATCACCGGAATAAGCATTTTCGATGTATATGCTTTTAGGCTAACTTTTAGCAACTTGTAACCAACCACAACCAGTGTCTGCTACAGTCAAATTTTATGGCTAAAATTAGTATATATCATAATTAAATATCATTCAAGGTCAATGCATGGACATCTTAGTTTAGGAAATAGAGATCATGAAGTAACATAAGTTCCACTCTACTTTTCTATTTCAGATGCAATTATGAATATTTACGTACAGTTTTTGCCGAACTGTCATCAATCTTGATCCTAACATTCTTTCATATTTTCCTTCCTTTCTTTTCTTTTTTTTTTTCTAGAAACACATGACATATATGGACACACTGACAGAACAACATCGGAAGAGATACTAAATGAACTCAATTGATTGAGAGACAGAATGAGATACATTTCTTTGTAACTTGAATTTAGCAAATTACATTTAAGTAATTATATAGCATCGTTCAAATTCAGTATCCTAACTCCTTAAGACATTTAAATACATAAAATTCTACTGTAAATCATCTCCAGCAACAGTATCCTCAAATAAGATAAGTGCAATTGAATGAAGCTTTCTCTACACATTGGGCAACAATGTAGGACTACAAGGAAAGTTGCTTAATTATGTTCTGTGGTAAATCAGACTATTGATTTAAAATTTTAAATATAACACACCTCAGGGTCATCTTCTGTACAACTTGATATGATCCTGCTTACAAACTTCCTCAAATCCTGCTGCACGAGAAGAGCAATGGTAAAAATTAAAAAATATACATAAGACAGACTCTTTCAATCTCTGCTCTTTCCTTTTCTAATTATCCATTGATTTAAAGCAAATTTCATATGTTAAGTATATGAGCATTACCTTATTACCAGAACGCCAAGACATGAGAAGGTTGCCATCAATATTTTCCTTTGTGTCAGCGACATGTTCCGCAAGTATCTTGGCAATTAAATCTACAAAATCCAATGTCATCCTTTGAAATTGAAGGAAATCTTTATACTAAAAAAAAACCCTAGTCATAATCTCTCAAAATACATTCAAAATATTCTAAAATCTCTTTGTTGTAGATGGTTGAAAATGGCTTCCTAAATTGACAATTGCAAATTATTAGTTTGAAACTAAACAATGATTTGTTTCATTTATTATTCAAACAACTCAAAAACTGGAAAAAAAAACTTTATATCAAGTAATTTTGATATGTGGATTGTTTATTCAGTCCCTAGTCTATATTCAATCAAAACCACACAGATACTTCCAGAAATACGTCACCATTTGCATTAAAAAAAAAATAACTTGCGTATTAGTTCTAAGTTGAGTCTAAACAACTGATGCTATTGCAATCATTATCATATCAGATTTCAATTTTTTGGCTGTTCTACAGAACTGCATTGTTTTCTCATTTATTATCCAGGCCAGTTTCACAATACCTCGTGAACTAGCAACACAGAAAAGTTCAAATATATAAATATAGTCATTTACAGCAGATGGCAAATATACCCGCAATTTTCTGAATGTCAACATCTGTTGGTGGTGGTTTCTCATATGCTGCTGACATGTCCAAGCGTCTACAAGAGTCTGATGAGATGGAATGAAAATGGTTTGCATCAGCATGATTCACAACCATAGGAGATCTAATAGGCTTATAAAATCCATTTCCTCCATTCATCTGCTTGCATTCATTGTATGTTTTAAGTGCTAAGAGGCAGTCGACGACTTTAGCTGCTGACCCCGCCTCCAATACATCCTTTTCGTGTTAAATCCAATAAATTAATCAGTTATAAGTTAACATTGCACATATAATTGAAGCATATGTAATTCAACTTGGCATAGCTAGTTGTTTACCCTCTCAAGATCAGAAGCTTCAAAGGCAGGCAGCTTCAACTCTTCAATAGCCACCAGAAAATTCCTTACATTCTCAAAATACTGGTAGGCTGGTAATGGCTGTGATTCCCGATTTAATGATTGTAAAGGCGTATGACTCTCTACAACCTTAAAGTAATTTCAAAAAGCAGACAATTAGATTAGTCAAAGTACTAAATGCCCCCCATTAACCCAATTAGTGAAGCATTAACCAATTAGCCAAAAACAAAAACTATGTAGCTTAGTGATCATTTCCCATTCGATTTATATTCACGTTACTCCCAATCAGAAAATTAATTTGTAAATCTTCAATTTCTTTGTCCAATGAACATATATTACCTTAGGTACTGCCCCGGGATGAACTTTGTTAATGGCATTGCACAAGATCAATCCGTTTCTCAAGCGAGAAACAAACTCTTTCTCTGATGGTTGGCCCGATAGGCCTAATGGACCCACAAGACTTTCAAGCCACGCAGCAGCTTGGAATCGTCTACAAGCTGCAAGGAAAAAGAAAAAAAAAATTAGGATCAAAACAAAGGTTAGTTCTCGGAAAATCAGCAATTCTATGAGAGCATCAAAATTGAATATTTTTCATTGATCGAAACGCAATAAACAAAGCCCACATTTTCAACTGAGTAAAAATTTGAAAAACTGGAAAAGGAAAGCAACTCACTAGAAGAATATAAAGATAAAAATGAAAATGAAACCCATCATCTAATGTTTTTCTTAGGAACCAAACAAAGGACAAACAATAGGAACATTTAAAGAAAAAAGCACACCTGCTTCTTCAGCTTTTCTTGAAGCCAATATGTCATAGAACCCTGCTGTACTTGCATAATTCTCCATTAATGCCTAACACTCCTCTGTTAAAGATTGACCAATGTATAATCAAACGATTCGAATCCAAATACTAAAAAACAAAAATCAAAACCCAAAACCAAAAAAATATATATCTCTTTTTATTTCCTTCAATACAAACTAAAGAAACTCCATTTATATGTCTTCCGCATACAGTAATTGATGAAACAGAGATAAACCCATATATACATTTGCTTTAAAGATTAAAAAGAAACATACTTTCTGCCTTTCTTGGGTATCTATCTTCTCCAATTTTGAATCCAAAAACTCTAAAAGATTATAAACCTAGAAAGCCTAATAAAGACTGTAATTGTGATAGTTTCTCTGCTTTTGTTGGCTGCTACTGTATTACACAAAAACACAGCACAGGCTTTTTGTTTCTTTTTAAACTTTCGCTTCGGATTTAGCTTTGGTCCGAACCTTAGGTTATGGACTCGTAACGTTAACTTGTGGAATTTTTGAATTCAAATCTGTAGGGTCAATAAAGAATGATCTCGGCCGTTTAATTTGCCAAATTGGAATCTAATCTGACGGACTATATTGAAGCGTGATTTCATGAAAATACATGCGGCTGGGATTTGCCTAGGTTTAGAGTTCATTGCACCAAAAGGTTAGGGATTGCAAGTCATAATTGGGATTTAAGGGATGATTATTTGATTTTACTTCCTTATTGCTATTAATGATTGGATTCCATTTCTAAAAGGGGATTTTATAAAAATCCATAAATAAAATTATGGGTTTGAGGGTAAAAATTGTAAATTTCTAATTTGAAATTGTAAATGCATAGTTTAAGTAATTGAATCTTTTATTAAAATTTGAATGAAATAAGTAGTTGATTATTTAATATCCTAAAGGGGGAAAATTATTTCTTGCATCTACCAAGTAGGGGTGCATCTTCAGTTTCGATAAGGAGATTTGGAAATCTCTGAAAATGAATTGAAATTTAGAGATTTTAAAATTATTAAAATCGGAACCAAACTAAATACATAAAATATATGTATTATATTTTATTAAAATGCATAGTTTAAGTAATTGAATCTTTTATTAAAATTTAAATGAAATAAGTAGTTGATTATTTAATATCCTAAAGGGGGAAAATTATTTCTTGCATCTACCAAGTAGGGGTGCATCTTCAGTTTCGATAAGGAGATTTGGAAATCTCTGAAAATGAATTGAAATTTAGAGATTTTAAAATTATTAAAATCGGAACCAAACTAAATACATAAAATATATGTATTATATTTTATTAAAATGCATAGTTTAAGTAATTGAATCTTTTATTAAAATTTGAATGAAATAAGTAGTTGATTATTTAATATCCTAAAGGGGGAAAATTATTTCTTGCATCTACCAAGTAGGGGTGCATCTTCAGTTTCGATAAGGAGATTTGGAAATCTCTGAAAATGAATTGAAATTTAGAGATTTCAAAATTATTAAAATCGGAACCAAACTAAATACATAAAATATATGTATTATATTGTTTCAAAAATTCGGTACGGTATGGTTCAGTTTAGATATCGGTTATTATGGAGTGGTTTCGATTTTAAACGGAGACGGAGATTCGAAGATTTGAAATTATTATTAATTTTCAAATTTAAGCAATAGAATAATATTTAATTATTTTAGCTATAAAAATTGAAAAGTTAATTTAAAGTCCAACATCCACATTACAAATTATTTATAAAATTAAAATTTTTAACATCTAGTATCAAATAATATTGTTTAAACTCCAACGTCCATATTACAAATAATTCATAAAATTAAAATATTAAATACTTAACATTAAATAATATTGTATAAACTCTAAATAGTTACAAATTCCAAATAAAATATATAAGTTATTATAAAAATCCAAATGAAATAACTTCATACATTTAAAGAACTCCTGAATCCAAAATATATATATTAAAACAATTTATGAAAAATTGTTATTATCAAATAATTTGTAATCTAATATTAATTTTCATATAAATGTTTATTTACTACTATTACATAATTATGATATTATATATACACACACATATTTATTATATTATTATTATTCATGTTCTTCTTAAATTTATTCACAATTATTCATTTGCTAATTGTTATTATTTATATTCATAAAAAATTAAATCAACATTATTTATCTTTACTATCTTTTTTTTTGAAAGAATTATTTATCTTTACTATAATTACTCATTAGTATGAATTATTGTTAATATTCATACTCATTAAGCTACTAATATTATTACATTGAGTTATTTTATTAAGTACAAATTACTATAATTAGTATAAATTACTATTATTAGTACTAGCAGTAGCAATTATTCATATAAACATGTTAATAAATTATATCTAGTTATAAAATTTGAAATTAAATTAGGAAAATAAAATTTTAATTGTATATTTCATTTTCTTATATTTAAGTTAATACTTATACAATTAATATTATACATAGAAATAAAATTATGAATGAAAATAAAATAATTTTTATAGTTTAAAATGAGTATTATCAAATATTATAATGACATCTATATTCAATTAACAAAATATAAAAATATATTCAATTAACAAAATAAAAAAATAAAAAAATCAAGGTGTGTGTATATAAAGCATAATATAGAAAATTAGAAATTTCAAAATGAATGTATAACATGACATAATATGAATTAATAAAATAATTCTAATATATTTTAAAAATATCAAATATTAAGTAATAAATCAATAAAATAAAATGTAATTTCATATTGTTAATAATAAATCAGTTATTATATCGGTTATTCAGTTCGGTTCAGTATGGTTTGATTTGGTACAGTTCTCGATACGGATATAGCCTAATATTTAGAACTGTCCCATATTAAAAAATCGGTACGGTTCGGTTCAAAAAAAATAAAAAAAAAATTAATGAATCTTTTCGGTTTAGATTTTCATATCAATCCAAATATCTCCAGGATCCATGCCCAATTCTACTATCAAGACATATATTAACCAAGGAAAAACAATCCCCTATAAACCGTCAACGAAAAATTATAAAAAGTTACAAATATATATATATATATATGCACGTGTGCGTGTGTGTGGCTTAAATGCATAAAAATATTCGACCTTTAAAGTATCTCTAACGGAATAAAAAAAAATAAAGATCCAGTCCCATTTATGCAGAGAATTGAGACTGGCTTGGAATTTGCTTCATCATTGGGCAAATCTCAAATTGGGATGTTCCATCTTAACTTTTTAATATATTATTTTTTAAATATATATATATATATATATATTAAAATTAAAAAATAGTTAAAAAAGTAAGACCCATTAAAGTAAAACTTAATCTTCATCATTGGAGGACCAAATCTCATTTTTTTTTTTGAGATCTCATTTTATGATACAAAAAATCTATATGGCATAAAAATGGATCCCATTTTGTTGGACTTGTGATTCATGTATTGGAGATGCTCTTAGCGAGTTTTGCATATTTATCAAAATTTGTTATTTTTGGCAAATAAATATATGACCTTTGAATTATTAATAATTTGATACATCCATTAATTTCACTTTAATGGATGATGATATTATAAACAACTTATTTGGATGATGATATTATAAACAACTTATTTATATGAGTCACCTATTAACATAAGTGGCATTTCATGATAAAACAATCTTTTGCATATTTAACATAACCTTTTTTTACTTTTTGACAAATAAATATATGACTTTTGAAGTATTAGCAATTTGATATATCTATTAGCTTTACCATAACAAATGTTAATACGATAAACAAATCATTAGTATGAGCATGCAAACAAAAATGTATAGCATTTCACTTTAAGAAGATATTGTTTTGTGATATTATCTTCTTCCCTAAATATCTAGAGTATAAACTCTAATTTTTGAATTGAATAAATTTTGTTTCTCTCCATCTCCGACTTATCTTCCTTTCTAATAAATGAAAATGAATTCTAGTACAAGATGCTTATGTAGTTAGTTTAATAGAATTTATGTAGTGAACATTATATTTTTATGTAGTGGATATTATGTTAATTTGTAGTCTCGAGTTGAGAATTCAAATTTAATTCATGGGTCATGAACCCATCCTTATCCAAAATCAACTCAAAGTCATATTGCTTTTCACTCTCTGAAAAAATTGAAGATCATTCAAGCAGAGAACAAATTGTATATCCTTAATTTTGGCCTTAGCTAATTCAATAATAATTAAAGAAGGCCTAGTCAAGTTCGGTCCATTCTTAATGGCTTAAACCTGTTTTAAAGCCTTTAATTGGATTGTTTCAATTTTATAAGGTCTAAAATAAGCTGGTTCAACTTTGAATGCCCTAAAATAGTTTGATTCGAAGTTAGAGGGGTTCGGTTTTGGTTTAATCAATATGGGACATGTTCATATCGAATTAGGGGTGTCCAATTAAATATGGAAATATGGACATGTTCCATATTGAATTGGTTGGGTACCAATTCAATATGGACCATTCCATATCAAATTGGTCTTACAATTCGATATCGAATTGGGTCCATATCGATTGGTTGGCTACTAATTTAATATGGACCATTCCATATCGAATTGGTCTTCCAATTCGATATGGAATTGGGTCCATATTGAATTAAACCAATTTTAATTAGATATGGACCATTCCATATAGACTTAGAATTCCTAATTCTTATCCATATCAAATTAATTTGATTTTAATATGATATGGACACGGTTTTATGAATTGGCAAATTCATATTAAGTTCAGTTTAACTTATTTTGACCTAGCTTATTTTCTTATAAATAGTAAGGTTTAATAAATTAAAGAGGGACGACAATTTTGATTAAGGATCGAGCAACCAGAAGAGTGAAACTTGGCATAAAAAATTTATAAAAATAAGGCGGCAACAAACCATATGGGGAGAATAAAAAAGAGAAAGGAATTAGGCAAGAAAGAGGAAGGCAGTAACCGAACAGCAAACAAAGGAGGCAGTATCCACCGTCTTCAGATTGCTTTGTTCTTCCAAGATTAAAGTTGGTTAGCAGCAGTAAGGGTTTGACTTAACATACTGATATTGGTGGAACCACCAATGAAGATTTAATTTTTTTTTTATGGTTTCATTCGTCCAATACTTACAGTAACCAATTTTATGATTTATTTATTTAAGATTTACAATAGCTACTTTATTTCTTTGAATGATATTAAGCAATTGTGTTTAAAACTCTAATATTAATCTTCATACAATAGCATATTTAAGGTTGGATTAAGTTTTACTGTATAGTATAATTGAGCAATTTTAATTCAAAACTATATATCTATTATATCAAATCTAATTTTGCATGTTCACATATTAGATTTTTAAAATCAAGATTCAAACCCTAATTTTTACATCAAAACCTTAAAACCCTAATCTTATAATTTTGTATATTTTGTTACCAAAAACCCTAGTTTATTAAGTTTAATCATAGCTTGTATGTCTTAATCTAATTTTAATATTTTAAAACTTTAATACCAAACCCCAATCTATAAAAATCCTAAACCTTGATTTCATAATCCCAAAGTTGTAAAAATCATAATACAAAACTTTAAAACATCAATATCAAGAAACTCGACTTCTAAACCCTAATTCCCTAAACCCTAAATTCAAAACTTCCATTCTTTAGGTTTGAACCCTAGTTTATATATTTGGTATCTAATTGCAATTTTAACTCAACTTTATATATTTTAATCTTAGTGTGTATCTTTATATGTTTATCTTAATTATTTTATTTTATGATGGATGAATGATTTATTTAGATTATTTGTTGATGATTAATCATGTGATTTCAATTAATTATTTATTATGAATGATTAAGTTATATTGAATTGACTATTTTGATATTCAAGAATATAAGAGGTATGTTTTCACTTTGTGGGTATCTCATTAATTAAGTTCAATGTAATTTATGTTGATTTTGGATTAACGTCAAGGGCATATTTTCACCAAGAAGTGGGTATCCTTTTTATTTAATTTTGGATATTAGACATTGTAAGGGCATGTTTCCATATTATATAGGTGCTCATTTATTATTTTATTTGGATCTTCTTTGATTTTAATACAATGAGTATTTATTTACTTTAATATGCATGTAATATGAATAATATTTTAATAAATTAAGAATTTAATAATATTAAGACCTGAAAAGGAGGTCGGTTCTAATGAACCGGGTATTATAAGGGTGCTAGTTCATTCTCATCTTCCCAATACGTACCCAACTTTTCAAATCCAATAGGGAGTTGAAAATTTCTTAGGAATCAAGTCATCCACCCCTTTCTTTTTTTTGGCCCATCCAGATGATGACTCCATTTTTTTTTTCAGATTTAGACTCTTGTTCTCTAAGGCCCTGAGCATAAAAGTACTAAAGTCGCAAGAATCATTCCACATGGGAGTGGAGGCAAAAATTTCAGCTCACAAATTGTTGAAAGAGAGATACACTTTTACAGTCTTGACCACCATAACATAACTACCACTGCAATTGAAATCAAATAACATGATGTAAACTTTCTGAAGTCAACATCGCCTACCATATCTGCATATGTGTAGCCAACTATCACAGGTTTACTATCTCCAAAGCATAAACATATTTTGGAGGTTCCACAAAGATATCTTAGAATCTATTTCACTGCAGCCCAATATTCCTTACTTGAATTTGAAAAGAACCAACTCACTACTCCCACTGAGTGAGCAATATTTGGCGGTGTATACATCATGAAATACATCAAAATCTCAACTACTGAAGCATATGGAACTCTATCCATCTCTTCTTTCTCTTTCTCTATGGAAGAACACTATTTTAAACTTAATTTAAAGTGGCTAGCAAGAGGACAACTAAACGCTTTAGCCTTGTCCATATTGAACCTTTAAAGTAATTTCTCAATGTACTTCTCTTGTGACAACAACAATTTCTTGACGCCTTTATCTCTAATTATCTTTATGCCAAGAATTTGTGATGTTGGCCCTAAGTCTTTCATGGCAAAAGACTTGCTTAGCTGCTTCTTTAAATTGTTGATTCTGAAAATATTCTGGCCAACAATTAACATAACATCCACATAGAGTAATAGAATAATAAAATCATCATCAAAGAATTTTTTTTCACAAACACATAGGGGATCTGAAGTGATCTTCTTGTAACTTTGCTCCCCCATAACCAACTCAAACTTCTTATACTACTATCTCGTTGCCTGTTTTAAGCGTATATTCTATTTTTAGCTTGCAAACATAGTCCTCTTTTCCTTTTTCTTCAAAATCCTCTGGCTAATCCATATATATTTCTTCTTCAAAATCTCCATAAATAAATGCTGTTTTTATATCCATTTGCTCAATCTCCAAGTCGAAACTTACAACTAATTCCAGCACTGTGTGAATGGATGTCACTTTCACCGCTGGTGAAAAAATATCATTAAAGTCAATCCCTTTCCTTTGGCTGAATCCCTTAACAACTAATCTGGCTTTGAATCATGGTTGAAAACTGTATTTTCATTCTTTAACCTGAACACTCATTTATTTTTCAAAGCCCTCTTGCCTGTTGGCAACTTCACCATCTCAAAAAATTTATTCTCATACAAGAATTTCAACTCACCTTGCATGGCTTCTAGAAAATTCTCAGGCTCTCCCCTATCAGTAAGCAACACATACTAATCACTGGAGTATCTAGTAGAAGGCTATCTGACTCTAATAGATCTCCACAATGGTTTCTAAGTTGTATTTGGTACTGGTGGATGAAAATCATCTTCATCAGAATCTAAATTTGGTTGATTATAGGTGGGAGCATCATCATTAATAGTATTATGCTGGCCATTTTCAATTTTATCTCCAATCTATCTTGGCACCTTTTTGGAGGAACTAACTCAAGATTTATTGAACTGTCATTAGATCTAGAAATATTTTTCTGGGCTTTCTCAATATCTTCGATGGTCTTATTTTTAATAAACACTGCATCATGGCTTCTAATGATCTTCTTCTGAACTAGATCATAGAATCAATAACCATGCTCATCTTGACCATAGCCAATGATATACACCGTGTTTTTACATCCAGCTTTAATCATTTATCCTTTGGTATGTGTACAAATGCCTTACATCCAAACACTCTTAAGTGATTATAAGAGACATCTCTTCCAGACCACACTCTTTCTAGAATATCAAACTTCAAAGGAACATATGGTGAAAGATTTAGGATATGCACTACGGCATTCAACGCTTTGGCCCAAAATGACTTTGGCAGCTTCCATGTGATAGCATACATCTTACTCTCTCAATGAGAGTCTTGTTCATTCTCTCAGCTACACTATTTAACTAAGGAGTTTTTGGTAGTGTCAGCTTATGTCAAATGCCCTACTCCTTATGAGCAGAATTTGTTAATAAAATCTCCAGAGTCTCCCAAGATTCTGACAGTTAAGCAAGAACCATCAGAGCAAGCATCTCATCATCAAAGATAACACCCATACCCGACAATTGATCCACAATTCCTTGAAACTTATTCAAGTGATCTTCAATGGAATTGTCCTATCTATATCTCATCTATATTAATTTTATGAGATAAAATAATTTATTATTGCCAGTCTTTGAAGCATACTATTCTTCAAGCTTGTTCCATAACGTTCTTACATAGGTCTCACCACATATATGATTATACACATTATCTTTGATAAATTATAGGATGAAATCACATACTTGTTCATGCTCAACTTCTCATTCTTCATTTGTCTTGTCATTGGGTTTAGTCGTACCAAACATCAGTAAATACATCTTCGTCACAAATAGAAGATTCTTCATCTTGAATTTCCAAATGTGGCAATTTGTATCATTTAGGTTGATCATCTTGCTTATCTTTGCATCTTTCTCTTTAACATAAAGAGGTTAACTCCAACACCGCGTGTATGAACCTGACTCTGATATCACTTGTTATGCAGCGGGTATTAATAACACGCAAATTTTTTGCTATTATATAAATGAATAGTATATAAAATATTGTACTAAAAATAAATGCTAAGAAAATTCTCAGGAAAAGCTAGAGGAGTCACAGACGGTCCCGCTTAAAATCTAGTCTCCTTAAATAAAATTTTACTTGAATAATTAATAACACAATATAACAAAATAACTACCCTTGATAATAGCTATAAAATTGAGATAAAATAGCACACCAGATTTAACATGGTTCACCCTTTTATTTAGGCTACATCCACGAGATAAATTTTTAAAAAATATTCTTACACTATTAAAAATAGTAGGGTTAAAAGAGAGAAATTTTTCTAGAAAAATATTCTAAAAGTATAACACTCATAATTTGAGATAAACCCAAAATATTGATAAAGTGTTTCCTAAACACTCAAAATAAAACCTCATTATTTTGTCACTTACAAAATTAGTCTCACATAGTTTTCTCTTCTCTCAACAATGGCATACACCATCACTCATCCTAAATTTTCTTCTCTCAATTCTTGTCATTGAATTGGAGGAGGGGAAAGGCCTAAAGGCCTTTTCTCTTTAACTTCATCTATCTCTCTTTCTCTCTTAATTTTTGGTGTCTTTTGGTGATATTAGAAGTGAAAGAGGGAAGGCTATTTATAAGCATTCTTAGTATGTGTGAATATACAAATGGTGCCTAATTTTTACTATGTCAATGATGGCTACAACAACAAAAATGTGTTTAATATTTTTCTTCTTTTTTTTAAATTCTTGTCAAATATTTCTTATTCACCAATTTCACTTCTTTCCATTGAATGGTTGCTTGTTAATTTGTCAAAAATGGTCGCTTGTTACCCATGAGTTAGGTACCACCTTTCAGTTATTTTATTGTTGTTGTATATAAATAATTCAATATGTTGTTTTTTGTTAAATAAAATTGATATTTTCCATGTCACAAATATAATAATATGTACAACAATTGATTTTTTTCCAAAGGTCATTTGGCTCCTATTTAGTTAAATTCATACTTTTCTAAAAGTATAAAATAATATATATAATAAATATAAATTTGAGTATAAATATACTTTCAGTGAGAAAAACTAATTTTAAAATTTAAAATTTTAAACTACACTCATTCATTAATTAGTATATGATTAGTGTAAACAAATATTTTTCATTTTGCTATAGTTGCCGTGGAAAAATTCGAATTATTTGTCTTACAAAATATTGTGATTAAAAGTAATACATGCTCTGGTTTTCACAAGACCTAGAGGCCAAGAATGCAATTTTTTTTATGTTAGGTTCATAAATAATAGAAAGTAATCAGATTTATATTTTTTTATTCATATTTATTGCTGATTATTAAAAATTAGGGAACACATTGGACTCACAAATATTTAATTAAAAAAATAAAACTATAAGAAAAAGATAAGAAATAATATGTATAATTAAAATTGGATTAATTTGTTATAAATAATAAAAAATATTAATGAGTAGATATTTCTCTTAATCTCTTTATTTTTGTATCTTTTTATCATATGATTTCTTTATCTATTTAATTTTCTTGTCTCTTTATCTTTTTAATAATCTTATCTCTATTATTATCTTATTACTGAATTATTAATGAATATGTAATACTTTATTTAAATTTTAACTCTACAAAATAGAGAAGTTGTAAGGTTTTTTTATATATATAATAAAAAAGTAAAAAATATAAGTGTTCTTTCCTCTTTAGATTGCTTCTTAATATAATTAATTTTTATTCTTCATTTTTTTATTTATTAATAATTTTTTCATTAATTTTATAACTTATTATTAGCTCAAGACTCTATCGAATTGTTTATTCTAATCATTCAAATTCAAGCCTAAGCGTGATAGTATATTGAATGAAGGTGAGCAATAAAATTATCAACAAATGTGATGAATATTTAGTTTTATACTTATTAGTTTTATGAATATTCACCACATATACATATTCAATTATGACTAGATATATATTTTAATTTGATTATAATTTTACAAATATTTATAATTATTCTTTTTCATTATTAATATGAATTAGGTTTACCTTTTATCTAATTATCATTTTTTATGGTAGTATTCATAATAGTAAATCTTACAAAACTTGAATTCTTAGCCCATGAAATTACTGGAAAAAATTATTTCTCATATGAATATTAGATGTTGAAATCCATTTAGATGCTTTGGATCTTAGAGATACTATCTAAAAATAAAATGATGTTTCAATGCAAAATTGTGCGACGACGATGATTTTTCTTTGCCATCATTTTGATAAAGGGCTAAAAGCCGAATATCTTACTGTACAAGATTCACTTGCTCTATAAAAAAAAACTTGAAAAAAAATATGACCATTAAAAAGACGATAATTCTTTAAAAAACTCATTACGATTAAATGCAACTAAGATTATAAGATTTAAAAACTGTAAGCAAATATAATTTAGCATTATTTAGAATTAACTCTCTATTAAAATTGTGTGGAGAAAAAATAACAGTTGACGATATGCTAGATAAAATTTTATCTACTTTTCATGTCTCAAATGAGCTCCCGCAGCAACAATATTGAGAAAAAAGTTTTAAAAAAATATTCTGAATTAATTTTATTTATTCTTGTAGGTGAACAAAATAATAAATTATTGATGAAAAAATATGAGGCATGTCCTATTGGCTCTACCACATTTCCTGAAATGAATGTGCTAAAATATAATAATAGTGAAAATATAAGGGGACGTGGTCATGGTCGTGCAATAGCTGTGGTCGTGGTCATGATCGTAGTTGATATTAGTTATGATCGTGGCCCAAATAATTATTATGGTGGTTTTAATTCTAAAAATATAAATTACCACTAGAAGTGAGATAACAATTATGCAAAACAAGATAAAGGTAAAAGTGCACAAAAAATATGCAAAAAATATTGAAAATAAATTATCGATGTGGTATGACTAGATATTAGTCACGTACTTATTATATATCTAAGCATCTTGTTGAACTTTATCAAGCATCATTAAAGATTCTATGGAAAATGATTAAAAATATTTTTACATTATGTTTCTTTATGTTAAAATGAAGAAAAATAAGTATATTTTTCACTATTAATTGAATCCAAGACAAATAAAGAAACTATATGTATTGTGGACAGAGCAACCACACATGCATTTCTTAAAAATACAAAATATTTTTCTTCTTTAAAAATGGATGAAGTAATTGTTACAACAATATTTAGCAACAAAAAAATTAAAGGCTCCAGAAGAGCGAATATATTATTACTAAGAGGAACAAAATTGTTATAAATGATGCATAATTTTTTCCAAAGTCCTAAAAAAATTTATTAAGTTTTAAAGATATTCGCAGCAATGGATATCATATTGAAACTATAAATGAGTAAAATCAAGCATATCTTTGTATTATAAATATTATTTCCAAAGAAAAATATGTATTAGAATAATTCAATGTGCTTTCCTCTAGTTTGTACTAAACAGAAATAGTACAATTGAAACAAACTTTATAGTAAACCAGAAGTTTACAAATCGAAATATTTTTACATTTTGGCATTATCGGTTACGTAATCCTGGTTCGATAATAATGAGAAAAATTATAGAAAATTCACATGGACATCCATTGAAAAATCAGGAGATTCTTCAAGGAAATGAATTTTTTTAGCTACATGTTCTCAAGAAAATTTAACTATTAAACCATCACCAGCTAAAATTAAAATTGAATCCTCTACATTTTTATAACATATTTAGGGTGATATTTGTGGACCTATTCATTCACTATGTGGACCGTTCAAATATTTTATTATTTGAATTGATACAACAACAAGATGGTTACATGTATATTTATTATCATCTGATAACCCTGCGTTTGTGAGATTACTTGCTCAAATAATTAGATTAAGAGCACAATTTCTTGATTATACAATCAAGTCAATTTCACTTAATAATGTTGGTGAGTTTACATCACAGGCTTTTAATAATTATTGTATGTTAATTGAAATAACAGTTGAAAGGCCTGTTGCATATGCATATATACAAAATAGTCTAGCATAATTATTTAGTAAGTGTCTCAAATTAATGGCTATACCATAACTTATAAGAACAAAACTCCTTATTTTTGTATGGGGATATGCTATTTTACATGCAGCAATACTTAAACAAACAAGTTATCATAAATTCTCTTAATTACATTTAAAATTTGGGCAAGAACCAAATATTTTCCATCTTAGAATTTTTAGTTGTGGAATATGTTCCAATTACTCCACACAATGCATAAAGATGGGTCCTCAAAGGGGGTTGAAAATATATGTTGGATATGAATTTCTTGAACCATTAACTAGAGATTTATTTACAGCGAGATTTGTTGATTGTCATTTTAATGAAACCATTTTTCCAATATTAAAGGAAGAGAATAAATAACTTGAAAAGAAAATAATATGAAATGCATTATCATTATCTCATTTAGATCCTTGAAAAAAAATAATATGAACTGAAAGTTTAAAAGATAATATATTTGTAAAATATTGCAAATCAGCTGCCATATGCATTTACTAATTTAATAAGAATTATTAAATCTCATACACCAGCTGTAAATGCTCATGTTCGAATTGATGTCCCCATAGAACAATCTGATAATACATGTCACGACCCAACCCGGGGGCCATGACCGGCATGCAGCCAAACCGAAGTCCGACCACATAAGCCTATAAAAACATTCATAACCGTCTAAGTGCAAAACAGTTCAATACTTAAAATAATCCTCAATCCTATATCAAACGCAAACCATCAATATAATCAAATCCCAATGAAATCATTCGGGAAATCTAAAGCAGACAAGTTCTACTTATTACACAAAAAGGGATTCGGATTCAATCCGCCCAAAAGTTCAATATAAATATCCGGAAATCTCTAAACAGAAGGACCAATAACACAAACGGAAAACCTGATCGACTTCGCCAAGAAGAGAAAGAAGATAGACGAAGGCAATCACTGTAAACCTGCAAGACAATCTATAAGGGTGTGAGCGTTATATAGACGCCCAGTAAGTCTATGAGAGGCAGAGAAACATCTAACAGTTATATAAGCAGTACATATAATACATTCACAAATTAAGCAAACAAGATGGTGTGTCGGGGTCACCAATCAGTAAACAGTACAGTAATCATATCAGTCACATCCGCCCTTATAACTTCTCAGTACAGTACAGTAATCAGTAATTAGGCATGTAGCCTCAGTAAACAGTATAGGCATAAGCCTCAGTAGCAGTATAGGCATTAAGCCTCAGAAACCTCCTTCCCCTTCATGACACACCATCACACAGCACAAGTAATATCACATTCAATATTATCACATAAATACAATCACATGCAAGTTTCTCTGTCTCCTAAAGCATACGAGGCTGGGTTCGAAAGAATAGTATAGTGAATATATAGAAAGAATAATATATATAAGAAGGGTTTATATATATATATAAGTTGTTAGCAAGTAGCACAACACAAATAATCACAACACAAATAATCACATACACCCATAGAACTTACCTGGTATCCAAAGAAAGCTTAGCCCAATCCTCACAACCTACTGACATCGAGCTTCAGCCGGATTATTGCCTAAGGAAAGATAATTACATAGTCCAACAATCAATCCTACTATCTCATCTATCATAAGGGATGCAATGCATGCTATGAATGCAAAAAGACCAATAAATTCAAAATTAAAAACTAATCATACTCAACCCAAAAACATGGTTCAACCCAATGGTTAAACCGATTGCACCTCAAAAATACAAAATCAACTACTCAACTAAAATTTATTAGAACCAGAACCTCAACTCAATTTTTATAACTCATCATCAATAAAATCACATCACCCCTATGCAAAAATCATAATTCCTACCAACACCCAAAACCGATAAAAATTCTTAAATAGTCTCTATAACTCAAAAATTTCCAGAAAATAATTCCATCATCCAAAAATTCTGGAAACATTCCAGTAGCTTCTCCAACATCAAAATAATGTGTGTACAAAATTCCAGACTAATCCAAATTTATTTGATACCCCAAAAATATTTTACAATATTCTGATTCTGTTTGAACCACTAAAAATCAGTACAGCAAAAATCATCATAAATCCTTCACATTACGTTACCACCAAATTATCCAAATAATTTTCTCATATAATAGACATCAGGATGGACAACCTATAAAAATTTCATAATTTTACAAGACATCTAAGACCTTCAAATTAATTTCCAAATCAGACATCATCCGAAAACCCTTAACCAACAGCAGTGTCAATTCTTAATTTATTTCGGAACCTAAAAATTAGAACCAGACTCCAAATTATTTTTCTCGAATTCACAACATCCTCATAAACAACATATCAAAATTGCATAATTTTTAGAAACCTCAAAGTCCCTCAATTAAATTCTTAAATCGGATTCATACAACCAGTTACCATACTGGCAGCAGTTGAAAGATCTAATTATTTCGAAACACAAACATTTGATCCAGACCTCAAAATATTTTTCTTGTAAACTAGACTTCCAGAACTTCAACATATATGAAAATCAAATCTAAAACATTTATACACATTTTACTATGAATTTCGAAAGTTACAGATGATGCAATCGCATCTACAGTACAGTTCTTCAGACAACAGTAGCAAACTTGAATTTTTCAGAAATATACGATGCTCCAAAATCCCAAAAATTATTTTTATCATAAACTAGACTCAATTTCGAGCCACATATCCAAATTTCAGATTTTTATCACGTCCCAATATTTAATAAAAAATCGTGCAACATACTGCACTAAAATCAAACTTCAGCAGAGAATTAATTCATCCAAAAACTCAAAGAAAACAATTAATTCACAAACCTTAACACCCAAATCAATTCAATCAAACCCTAAGTCAATACATTCATCAAATTCCAGAAGCCAACACTAGCCCAAATCAATTTAATTCAACACCAAATCCATCAAAACAATAAAAAACTCAAAACCTAACCTATTTTGTAAAAATCAATTTAATTAAATAATAATTCGAATTTAGCCAAATTAATTAAGAAAAATATCAACCCAATATGATATGAACATGAACTAATCAAATGGAAGCTGAAATAATGCAAAAGGAATCAAGAAAAACCTCAAAAAACCCAAAAAAATCGAAAACTGAAGCTGCTGGAACAGAGGTCAAACGACATCGGCGAGCCAGCCCGCAGCACGCCGAACGACGGAACGCAGCACGCCGAACGACAGGACGCGCCTCGCCGAACGACACCCGCAGCTCGCCGAACGACACCAGCAATTGGCACGCCCACTGACGAAACGACAGGCGCACGATTTTGAAGAAAAATTTTGATTTTTTTTTCTTTTTCTCCCTCCGGCGGCACAAATAATAAAACACTCAATTGGATGCCCTAACACCCCTATTTATACGATTTTTAATTGGTAAATTACCAATATACCCCTAAATTAATTTTTTAATTTAAAAATACCCTAAAACTCTTTAAAAATTCAAAAAAAAAAAACCCAATTAACTTATAAAAAAATTTACAACAAACCCCAAATTTAATTTATTTAATTTATTTTAATTAAAAAATTAATAAATATCCGAAAAATTTCCGAAACACAACCCCTAGCAAAATTATACTTAAAATAACCGTAACGACATCACGGTCACCAAAATGACATCAAAAACAGTAAAACGAAATCCGAAAATTTTCCGACTGCCAAAATGACCAAAATACCCCCCGAAGCTAAAAACACAATATTATACTCAAAACGACCGTCTCGTCGCCCCGAGTATCAAAAAGACATTCAAAGGGCACAAAATGACTATTTTGCCCCTAAGGTGCAAAATTACCATTTTGCCCCTAGACTTAAAATAATCCAAAAACCAAGGGTTTACAATCTAACCCCCTTAAAGTAATTGCGTCCACGCAATTAAATCAAACATAACCATTATCCATCAAAACTATCATTACAATAGTTATACACAAATTCGGATGGTATCGTCTACTTAGTATGTGTCGTTATGGTTGATCAGGCCATAACCACAAGATACCAAGCACTAATGACCATTCCAGGTTTGATCCATTTAAAGTTCATTAAATAAAAATCAATTTTCAGATAACCAAAACAAAATCAATGAATAGCGCTTAGCGCTCAACCCAGTCAATATCAGTGCCAATCAATCGAGTACAACATCATTACACATACACCTTTTCAATAAGATCCATTGCATACAATTGTCAATCATCAGTTACAAACAATATCATTCGATGTATGAGTATGATGTTATGCTGGTATGCAAGTGTTCTAACACTAAAACTGAAGAATATTACAGTCTAACCCCCTTAAAACGATTTCGACCTCGAAATCTAAAACATTCCTGAAGACTCAAACATATCGGTTAACGCGGAAGCAAAAGAAACACAGAAAGAATTTTTCCTGATGATTTCCGGATACAACTAGACAAATTATAAGTGTGACTGAATCTAACCTGACGCTCTGATACCACTTTTGTCACGACCCAACCCGGGGGCCATGACCGGCATGCAGCCAAACCGAAGTCCGACCACATAAGCCTATAAAAACATTCATAACCGTCTAAGTGCAAAACAGTTCAATACTTAAAATAATCCTCAATCCTATATCAAACGCAAACCATCAATATAATCAAATCCCAATGAAATCATTCGGGAAATCTAAAGCAGACAAGTTCTACTTATTACACAAAAAGGGATTCGGATTCAATCCGCCCAAAAGTTCAATATAAATATCCGGAAATCTCTAAACAGAAGGACCAATAACACAAACGGAAAACCTGATCGACTTCGCCAAGAAGAGAAAGAAGATAGACGAAGGCAATCACTGTAAACCTGCAAGACAATCTATAAGGGTGTGAGCGTTATATAGACGCCCAGTAAGTCTATGAGAGGCAGAGAAACATCTAACAGTTATATAAGCAGTACATATAATACATTCACAAATTAAGCAAACAAGATGGTGTGTCGGGGTCACCAATCAGTAAACAGTACAGTAATCATATCAGTCACATCCGCCCTTATAACTTCTCAGTACAGTACAGTAATCAGTAATTAGGCATGTAGCCTCAGTAAACAGTATAGGCATAAGCCTCAGTAGCAGTATAGGCATTAAGCCTCAGAAACCTCCTTCCCCTTCATGACACACCATCACACAGCACAAGTAATATCACATTCAATATTATCACATAAATACAATCACATGCAAGTTTCTCTGTCTCCTAAAGCATACGAGGCTGGGTTCGAAAGAATAGTATAGTGAATATATAGAAAGAATAATATATATAAGAAGGGTTTATATATATATATAAGTTGTTAGCAAGTAGCACAACACAAATAATCACAACACAAATAATCACATACACCCATAGAACTTACCTGGTATCCAAAGAAAGCTTAGCCCAATCCTCACAACCTACTGACATCGAGCTTCAGCCGGATTATTGCCTAAGGAAAGATAATTACATAGTCCAACAATCAATCCTACTATCTCATCTATCATAAGGGATGCAATGCATGCTATGAATGCAAAAAGACCAATAAATTCAAAATTAAAAACTAATCATACTCAACCCAAAAACATGGTTCAACCCAATGGTTAAACCGATTGCACCTCAAAAATACAAAATCAACTACTCAACTAAAATTTATTAGAACCAGAACCTCAACTCAATTTTTATAACTCATCATCAATAAAATCACATCACCCCTATGCAAAAATCATAATTCCTACCAACACCCAAAACCGATAAAAATTCTTAAATAGTCTCTATAACTCAAAAATTTCCAGAAAATAATTCCATCATCCAAAAATTCTGGAAACATTCCAGTAGCTTCTCCAACATCAAAATAATGTGTGTACAAAATTCCAGACTAATCCAAATTTATTTGATACCCCAAAAATATTTTACAATATTCTGATTCTGTTTGAACCACTAAAAATCAGTACAGCAAAAATCATCATAAATCCTTCACATTACGTTACCACCAAATTATCCAAATAATTTTCTCATATAATAGACATCAGGATGGACAACCTATAAAAATTTCATAATTTTACAAGACATCTAAGACCTTCAAATTAATTTCCAAATCAGACATCATCCGAAAACCCTTAACCAACAGCAGTGTCAATTCTTAATTTATTTCGGAACCTAAAAATTAGAACCAGACTCCAAATTATTTTTCTCGAATTCACAACATCCTCATAAACAACATATCAAAATTGCATAATTTTTAGAAACCTCAAAGTCCCTCAATTAAATTCTTAAATCGGATTCATACAACCAGTTACCATACTGGCAGCAGTTGAAAGATCTAATTATTTCGAAACACAAACATTTGATCCAGACCTCAAAATATTTTTCTTGTAAACTAGACTTCCAGAACTTCAACATATATGAAAATCAAATCTAAAACATTTATACACATTTTACTATGAATTTCGAAAGTTACAGATGATGCAATCGCATCTACAGTACAGTTCTTCAGACAACAGTAGCAAACTTGAATTTTTCAGAAATATACGATGCTCCAAAATCCCAAAAATTATTTTTATCATAAACTAGACTCAATTTCGAGCCACATATCCAAATTTCAGATTTTTATCACGTCCCAATATTTAATAAAAAATCGTGCAACATACTGCACTAAAATCAAACTTCAGCAGAGAATTAATTCATCCAAAAACTCAAAGAAAACAATTAATTCACAAACCTTAACACCCAAATCAATTCAATCAAACCCTAAGTCAATACATTCATCAAATTCCAGAAGCCAACACTAGCCCAAATCAATTTAATTCAACACCAAATCCATCAAAACAATAAAAAACTCAAAACCTAACCTATTTTGTAAAAATCAATTTAATTAAATAATAATTCGAATTTAGCCAAATTAATTAAGAAAAATATCAACCCAATATGATATGAACATGAACTAATCAAATGGAAGCTGAAATAATGCAAAAGGAATCAAGAAAAACCTCAAAAAACCCAAAAAAATCGAAAACTGAAGCTGCTGGAACAGAGGTCAAACGACATCGGCGAGCCAGCCCGCAGCACGCCGAACGACGGAACGCAGCACGCCGAACGACAGGACGCGCCTCGCCGAACGACACCCGCAGCTCGCCGAACGACACCAGCAATTGGCACGCCCACTGACGAAACGACAGGCGCACGATTTTGAAGAAAAATTTTGATTTTTTTTTCTTTTTCTCCCTCCGGCGGCACAAATAATAAAACACTCAATTGGATGCCCTAACACCCCTATTTATACGATTTTTAATTGGTAAATTACCAATATACCCCTAAATTAATTTTTTAATTTAAAAATACCCTAAAACTCTTTAAAAATTCAAAAAAAAACCCAATTAACTTATAAAAAAATTTACAACAAACCCCAAATTTAATTTATTTAATTTATTTTAATTAAAAAATTAATAAATATCCGAAAAATTTTCGAAACACAACCCCTAGCAAAATTATACTTAAAATAACCGTAACGACATCACGGTCACCAAAATGACATCAAAAACAGTAAAACGAAATCCGAAAATTTTCCGACTGCCAAAATGACCAAAATACCCCCCGAAGCTAAAAACACAATATTATACTCAAAACGACCGTCTCGTCGCCCCGAGTATCAAAAAGACATTCAAAGGGCACAAAATGACTATTTTGCCCCTAAGGTGCAAAATTACCATTTTGCCCCTAGACTTAAAATAATCCAAAAACCAAGGGTTTACAATCTAACCCCCTTAAAGTAATTGCGTCCACGCAATTAAATCAAACATAACCATTATCCATCAAAACTGTCATTACAATAGTTATACACAAATCCGGATGGTATCGTCTACTTAGTATGTGTCGTTATGGTTGATCAGGCCATAACCACAAGATACCAAGCACTAATGACCATTCCAGGTTTGATCCATTTAAAGTTCATTAAATAAAAATCAATTTTCAGATAACCAAAACAAAATCAATGAATAGCGCTTAGCGCTCAACCCAGTCAATATCAGTGCCAATCAATCGAGTACAACATCATTACACATACACCTTTTCAATAAGATCCATTGCATACAATTGTCAATCATCAGTTACAAACAATATCATTCGATGTATGAGTATGATGTTATGCTGGTATGCAAGTGTTCTAACACTAAAACTGAAGAATATTACAGTCTAACCCCCTTAAAACGATTTCGACCTCGAAATCTAAAACATTCCTGAAGACTCAAACATATCGGTTAACGCGGAAGCAAAAGAAACACAGAAAGAATTTTTCCTGATGATTTCCGGATACAACTAGACAAATTATAAGTGTGACTGAATCTAACCTGACGCTCTGATACCACTTTTGTCACGACCCAACCCGGGGGCCATGACCGGCATGCAGCCAAACCGAAGTCCGACCACATAAGCCTATAAAAACATTCATAACCGTCTAAGTGCAAAACAGTTCAATACTTAAAATAATCCTCAATCCTATATCAAACGCAAACCATCAATATAATCAAATCCCAATGAAATCATTCGGGAAATCTAAAGCAGACAAGTTCTACTTATTACACAAAAAGGGATTCGGATTCAATCCGCCCAAAAGTTCAATATAAATATCCGGAAATCTCTAAACAGAAGGACCAATAACACAAACGGAAAACCTGATCGACTTCGCCAAGAAGAGAAAGAAGATAGACGAAGGCAATCACTGTAAACCTGCAAGACAATCTATAAGGGTGTGAGCGTTATATAGACGCCCAGTAAGTCTATGAGAGGCAGAGAAACATCTAACAGTTATATAAGCAGTACATATAATACATTCACAAATTAAGCAAACAAGATGGTGTGTCGGGGTCACCAATCAGTAAACAGTACAGTAATCATATCAGTCACATCCGCCCTTATAACTTCTCAGTACAGTACAGTAATCAGTAATTAGGCATGTAGCCTCAGTAAACAGTATAGGCATAAGCCTCAGTAGCAGTATAGGCATTAAGCCTCAGAAACCTCCTTCCCCTTCATGACACACCATCACACAGCACAAGTAATATCACATTCAATATTATCACATAAATACAATCACATGCAAGTTTCTCTGTCTCCTAAAGCATACGAGGCTGGGTTCGAAAGAATAGTATAGTGAATATATAGAAAGAATAATATATATAAGAAGGGTTTATATATATATATAAGTTGTTAGCAAGTAGCACAACACAAATAATCACAACACAAATAATCACATACACCCATAGAACTTACCTGGTATCCAAAGAAAGCTTAGCCCAATCCTCACAACCTACTGACATCGAGCTTCAGCCGGATTATTGCCTAAGGAAAGATAATTACATAGTCCAACAATCAATCCTACTATCTCATCTATCATAAGGGATGCAATGCATGCTATGAATGCAAAAAGACCAATAAATTCAAAATTAAAAACTAATCATACTCAACCCAAAAACATGGTTCAACCCAATGGTTAAACCGATTGCACCTCAAAAATACAAAATCAACTACTCAACTAAAATTTATTAGAACCAGAACCTCAACTCAATTTTTATAACTCATCATCAATAAAATCACATCACCCCTATGCAAAAATCATAATTCCTACCAACACCCAAAACCGATAAAAATTCTTAAATAGTCTCTATAACTCAAAAATTTCCAGAAAATAATTCCATCATCCAAAAATTCTGGAAACATTCCAGTAGCTTCTCCAACATCAAAATAATGTGTGTACAAAATTCCAGACTAATCCAAATTTATTTGATACCCCAAAAATATTTTACAATATTCTGATTCTGTTTGAACCACTAAAAATCAGTACAGCAAAAATCATCATAAATCCTTCACATTACGTTACCACCAAATTATCCAAATAATTTTCTCATATAATAGACATCAGGATGGACAACCTATAAAAATTTCATAATTTTACAAGACATCTAAGACCTTCAAATTAATTTCCAAATCAGACATCATCCGAAAACCCTTAACCAACAGCAGTGTCAATTCTTAATTTATTTCGGAACCTAAAAATTAGAACCAGACTCCAAATTATTTTTCTCGAATTCACAACATCCTCATAAACAACATATCAAAATTGCATAATTTTTAGAAACCTCAAAGTCCCTCAATTAAATTCTTAAATCGGATTCATACAACCAGTTACCATACTGGCAGCAGTTGAAAGATCTAATTATTTCGAAACACAAACATTTGATCCAGACCTCAAAATATTTTTCTTGTAAACTAGACTTCCAGAACTTCAACATATATGAAAATCAAATCTAAAACATTTATACACATTTTACTATGAATTTCGAAAGTTACAGATGATGCAATCGCATCTACAGTACAGTTCTTCAGACAACAGTAGCAAACTTGAATTTTTCAGAAATATACGATGCTCCAAAATCCCAAAAATTATTTTTATCATAAACTAGACTCAATTTCGAGCCACATATCCAAATTTCAGATTTTTATCACGTCCCAATATTTAATAAAAAATCGTGCAACATACTGCACTAAAATCAAACTTCAGCAGAGAATTAATTCATCCAAAAACTCAAAGAAAACAATTAATTCACAAACCTTAACACCCAAATCAATTCAATCAAACCCTAAGTCAATACATTCATCAAATTCCAGAAGCCAACACTAGCCCAAATCAATTTAATTCAACACCAAATCCATCAAAACAATAAAAAACTCAAAACCTAACCTATTTTGTAAAAATCAATTTAATTAAATAATAATTCGAATTTAGCCAAATTAATTAAGAAAAATATCAACCCAATATGATATGAACATGAACTAATCAAATGGAAGCTGAAATAATGCAAAAGGAATCAAGAAAAACCTCAAAAAACCCAAAAAAATCGAAAACTGAAGCTGCTGGAACAGAGGTCAAACGACATCGGCGAGCCAGCCCGCAGCACGCCGAACGACGGAACGCAGCACGCCGAACGACAGGACGCGCCTCGC
Source organism: Garcia nutans (assembly GCA_947685225.1). Classification (NCBI taxonomy): domain Eukaryota; kingdom Viridiplantae; phylum Streptophyta; class Magnoliopsida; order Malpighiales; family Euphorbiaceae; genus Garcia; species Garcia nutans. Next base: position 2,158,991 of record CANTUV010000024.1, on the reverse strand, counting down.
CGAACGACACCCGCAGCTCGCCGAACGACACCAGCAATTGGCACGCCCACTGACGAAACGACAGGCGCACGATTTTGAAGAAAAATTTTGATTTTTTTTTCTTTTTCTCCCTCCGGCGGCACAAATAATAAAACACTCAATTGGATGCCCTAACACCCCTATTTATACGATTTTTAATTGGTAAATTACCAATATACCCCTAAATTAATTTTTTAATTTAAAAATACCCTAAAACTCTTTAAAAATTCAAAAAAAAAACCCAATTAACTTATAAAAAAATTTACAACAAACCCCAAATTTAATTTATTTAATTTATTTTAATTAAAAAATTAATAAATATCCGAAAAATTTCCGAAACACAACCCCTAGCAAAATTATACTTAAAATAACCGTAACGACATCACGGTCACCAAAATGACATCAAAAACAGTAAAACGAAATCCGAAAATTTTCCGACTGCCAAAATGACCAAAATACCCCCCGAAGCTAAAAACACAATATTATACTCAAAACGACCGTCTCGTCGCCCCGAGTATCAAAAAGACATTCAAAGGGCACAAAATGACTATTTTGCCCCTAAGGTGCAAAATTACCATTTTGCCCCTAGACTTAAAATAATCCAAAAACCAAGGGTTTACAATACAAATACTAGTAATATAAGCCTGAAGCATGGTAGACCAATAGGTTCTAAATATAAGAATTCTCAAAAAAAATCTCGAAAAAGGTGAAGAATAAATATCCAAGATGATCTTATTTTGAAGGTGGGTACTCTTAAAAAAAACCCAAGACATAACTAATTATATAACTCCATAAGAAGTTTAGGTGCCCGGGACTTGTGAAGATAATGAGATCTTAATAAGTTATATCAGTAAAGGAAAATATGAAACCAAAAAGATATAGTTATCGACAACATTTTTTACTATAATGTTGTTGTTGATATTTTAAAATAAAATGAGGATCTTGAACCTATATCTATTGAAGAATGTAGGCATAGAAATAATTGGCTAAAATGGAAAGATGCAATTCAAGCGAAACTGAATTCACTTTCAAAGCATAAAGTTTTTTTTATCTGTAATCCAAACACCTAAAGATGTAATACCAGTAGGGTACAAATAGGTATTTATGTGAAAGCGCAACGAAAAGAGTGAAATTGTGAGATATAAAGCATGATTAGTTGTACAAGAATTTTTACAAAGGCCTAGCATTGACAATGAGGAGACATATTCTCCTATGGTTGATGCAATCACCTTTATATATTTGATTAATCTGACAGTATGTGAAAATCTTGATATACATCTAATAGATGTTGTTACAGTCTATTTATATAGCTCACTTGATAATGAAATCTATATGAAAATCCCTAAAGGATTTAAAATGTCTGAGGCATATAAACAATCCCATGAAGTCTATCTAATAAAATTATAGAAATCACTATATAGATTAAAACAAGCAGGGCAAATATGGTATAATTGTCTTAATGAGTATTTATTGAAAGGAGGATATAAAAATGATCTTATTTGTCCTCTTTTTTATAAAAAAAATTTGGATCAAAATTTGTCATAATTATTATATATGTTGATGATTTAAACATCATTAGAACTCCTAAAGAGTTTTAAAAGGCAGTTGATTATTTAAAGAAAGAATTTAAAATAAAAGATTTTGAAAAAAATAAAATTTTATCTCAGCATGCAAATCGAGCATTTAAAAGATGGAATTCTTATTCATTAGTCAACTTATACAAGAACGATCTTAGAGCATTTTTATATAGATAAAGCATATCCATTGAGTACCCTGATGGATATCCGATCACTAGAAGTGAATAAAAATTCTTGTCGTCCTTGAGAGAATGAAGAAAAACTTCTTAGTCCTAAAGTACAATATTTAAGTGTTATAGGCACATTAATGTATCTTGCTAATAATACAAGACCATACATAGCATTTGCTATAAAATATATTAGTAAGGTTTAGTTCTTATCCAATACGAAGGCATTATAATGGAATTACGTATATTTTTTAGATATCTCAGAGGAACAAATGATATGAGTTTATTTTATTCTAATAAATTTAAATCACAATTAGTTAGCTACGCAGATTTAGGATATTTACCTGATACACATAAAGCTGGATCTCAAACAGAATATTTATTCAAATGTGGAGGTGCAACTATATCATGGCGATCCACAAAGTAAACCTTAGTTGTTACTTCTTCAAACCATGCAAAAATAATAGCAACACATGAAACAAGTCAAGAATGTGTTTGGTTAAAGTCATTGAGCCGTTATATCCAGAAAATGTGTCTTGCCATTTCAAGAAAATATTTTAACAATATTATATGAAGATAATACAACATATATAGCTCAACTAAAGAAAGGGTATATCAAAGATGATAAAACGAAACATATTTCACCAAAAATTTTCTTCATTCATCATCTTTAAAAGAAAGATGAAATAGTTGTTTAATAAATTCATTCAATGGATAATCTAGCAGATTTATTTACAAAGATATTATTCACTATAGTAAAGATATACTTGGGTCGGTTTACCCTCAGCCCGAGGCTTGACCCGATCAACAGACAGGCTCAAGATATAGGCCCATGGCCCGTGCCTCAGCCCGGTTGGGTCGAGCTGGCCGGCCCATCAGACCCAATACCTTTTTTTTTTAAATATATGTTTATTTTTAGTTCTTATACAATATATACATGTTGCATTTTTTTTATCCAATTCTGATCTATATACATGAAAAAGGACATTTTCCATAATAATTTACATTTAACTTAAAACATATAAATCAATAAAATTAATTAAATTAACCTAAATCATCAATAAATTAGTTCAAAAATTAAATAAAAATCTAAATAATCCTAAATATCTATCAACAACTCAACATGCAGTAAAAAAAATGCAATACTATATATTATAAGTTTAAAAGCATGCATAAGTTTAATACCAAATTACTAAATAATACAAGTTCTAACTTTCAAACTCAAAAAAATAAAATCTCTGCATGATAAAATAAAAAATTCAAAACTTAAATGAAATTAAAATAATTTCAAACATCAATTAACTGTTGGTAATTGGTTGGTTGATCTCTACATCTTTATCCTTTGTGCTTGTTGATTCCTGGGTTAGACTTATAGAAACTCCAGCTGCAACATCTATAAAAATAAAGAAATTAACTATAATAAATATAAACTATAAAGCACATTAACAAATTGTAGAAATTGATGAAATAAATAATATACCATTAGCAATTTGATCTGTTTCTTCGAACTGATCAAAATCTCGATCTTCAAATCTAAATCCTGAAGGTTTATCAATTGGTTTATTGACACTGGTTTCGTTAGTTTCCATTTGCAATTCTACAAAGTAGATACAAAAAAAAAATTCAAATAATGCATTCACAAGTTACATAATGCAATTACAAGTTACACAAGATATATAACATTCATAAGGTCAATTTTTTATAAACTCTACAACATTTATTATTACAAAAGAACAACATTTAATAATGTAAAACAATATAAAACATGGCAATCATTGCTATTAAAATTTATAAAACATGGCAACATTAAATAATTTCAAGTTTTCTCTGAAGCTACCATTTTAATTCAGGAATTTAAAATTTGAACTATTAGATTGACTTAAAGCCACATTCATGTTAGAATTAATTTTATATTGATTAAAATTAATCCTAAATGTGGGCTAAATATATTTAATATTTAAATGTGTATTGCAGTCAAATTAAGATAGTCAAATTAAAGTTGTGATCAAATTAGGATTATTGACTATTGAGGTGTCTTATTCGTAATAGGATTATAAGTGTAGAGACCGATAAGAATTTCTGTTTTGTTGAAGGACCAAAATAGAAATTAATCATCATTTATTCAGTTATAAATAAGGGGTCGTGGTCTCCGGGGGAACATAACAATTTTAAGAGAACATTGCATTCCTTCAGTAGTGCTTCCGCTAAACTTAAAGTGTGTATCCCCTGGAAGGAAACAAACTCCAAAATCGTCTTCAGCTTCAACATACGATGATGTCAGGTATGCAATTCTGCCCTTTGCAATTTAATTTGAATAATTTAGTGATCTATGCATATTTTAGGTTTTAGGGGAATTAAGTTTTCTTCCCATTTCATTTAGGGGAATCTGGTTTTCTTCCCCTTTCAATTGGTATCAGAGCCTTATGCTAGGTTGCTAGATTTTTCGATTAAATTGCGGTATTGATTATTGTTTTGATTCTAGAAAATTAATTCGGTGATTGTAATTTTCTAGAATTAATTTGGAATCGAAATTAGTAATCTGAAATCAATTTTGGTTTGATTTGTTTTTTGGATTAAATTACTGAGATTATTTAATTAATTCTGGAAAAATTGAATTTTTTAGACTTCAATTTTGGGTTTGTGATTTTTTCTGGAATTAATTAATTTAGTTAATTAATTATGTAAATTAATTAATTAAAAATTTTTTTTTGTTCTTCGTTTTGGTTTAGAAGAACACAGTAAACGTTTAATTTTTTTTTGTTCTTCGTTTTGGTTTAGAAGAACACAGTAAACGTTTAAAATTTTTCTTTTGTTCTTCGTTTTGGTTTAGAAGAACACAGTAAACGTTTAAAAAAAATTTACCTTACTCCTTTTCATTTTTTTATTTATTTACTTATTTTTTATTTTAAAAAAATTCATTTAATTTTAAAATTGCAATTTTGATTGTAATTTAAAATTTAATTCAACTGATTTTAAATTTTGGTATTTTAGTCCTGATTGTGTTTAATATTTTTAATAATAAATTAATTGAAGCAAAAAGTCACCAAAGTGACCTCTATTGTGTAAATTGATTTATTTGGAATATTAAATAGGTGTATTAAAATTCATTGCGGGTAGCATACTGGCCCAAAGGAAGGTTGCTATCTGGCTGAATTGAGAATACATTGCGGTAATAAATATGTGATAATTATTATGTGTTCATCCATGTGGATAATAAATTGGCCCAAAGGAAGGTTTATTATTTGACAGGACTGAATTGTCAATATTTGATTACTGCGTTGAGATACCAATTACAGTTAATATTTTATGTCCAAAGATGAGAATATTAATGTTGTGTCCGGTATCTTAAATAAATTATTATATTATTAATAATATTTTAACTAAATGGTGGTTGGCTAAGCATTTGACCCAAAATCTCAAATCATTTCACTAGTTTCAGTATCAAGAAGATTTTGAACCAACTGAGATTAATTTGGTTATTTTGATAGATTACAATTGCAGATATTAATTTGGTTATTTTACAAGTGCTTCTTCATACTAATCTCAATTTTCCAAAAACAAGCAAAGGAATATGTAGATATACCCTTGATCATGGAATAGCTAGATCCATAAAATCATGGATATATCATGGTAAATAACTAAGAAATTAACTATTTGACAGAAAAACTTAAAAAATTAGTAAGAAATCAAAAAAAGGAAAGAAAAGAAAATACATGTTGTTGCTGAGGTAAGAACAAGCTGCTGCTGCTGTTGGGTGAGCGCACGTTTGCTGCTGGCTTGCTGCTGCGGAGAACGAGCTATTGCTACTTGCTGCTGCGTGTGATTGGAGAGTGAGGGAGGCAATGGTGAGTTTTTGCTTCTACTGCGTGTGATTGGAGGGTGAGAGAGGCCATCCACAATCCAGATCGAGAGAAAGAGAGAGAGATGGAAAGGGTGAGGAGTGAGGTGAGGCTGTCTAGATCAAGAGAGAGAGAGAGAGAGAGAGAGAAGGAAAGGCAGTGGTGACATTGTGAGCTGCTGAATAAAAGGACAGGGTATACATATTTAGGGTAAGTGAGTATCCATATATTAAAAAAATAATTAATTAAAATTCTCGAGCCCCGCCGAGCCAGCTCGAGAATTTTAATGCACAGCCCGAATCCGACCTGGCCTGAGTTAGGATCTAAACTTTTGGCCGATGCTTAACTTTATGTATATTTCGGGTCTGTCCAACCTGACCCAAATCTCTCAAGTCGGACCAAGTTTATGGGGTTGGCGAGCCACATCAACACCCCTACAATGCAGCATTTGAGAAGCTAAGATATAGTATTTGAATATACAAACTTAGAGATGTAAAGTGACATTTTCATGAAGAATAGTGAAATATATGATATACTCTTTTTTCCTTAGCCAAAGTTTTTTTCACTGAGTTTCTCTTGGCAAGATTTTTAATGAGGCAGTATGTATATGTATTAATAATGAGATACATTCTTAATAAAAAAAATCCAAGAAAGAGTGTTATGAATAATAAAAAAACAAATTGGATATTTCTCCTAATCTTTTTTATCTTCATATCTTTTTATCCCATTATTTCTTTATTATCTTTTTAATCATTTTGTTTGTCTCTTTAATCATCTTATCTCTATTATTATATTATTACTGAATCATTAATGAATATATAACACTTGATGTAAATTCCAACTCTATAAAATAGAGAAGATTGTAAGATTTTTATATATATAATAAAAAGATTAAAAAATATAAGTATTCTTCCTCTCTAAATTACTTCTTAAAATAATTAATTTTTGTTCTTCATTTTCTTTTATTTATTAATAATTTTATTATTAATTTTATAATATGATTTATATACATTTGAGAAATCCATTCATTTATGGATATAATATTTCAAATAAATTCTTCTATAATAAATATTATAATAATAAAATATAATTTTAAAAGTACTAATAACATCAATTAATAATTTTACGTTGTATTACTCAGAGGATATGCACTTAATTTCAGGGTATATTTTGATATGCAACTAGTTGTTAGATTTAACCAACCTCAAAATCAATTTTCAAAATTTAATCCTCCTGTTTTTTTAATCAAAATTAGAGGTAAATTGCTTATACAAGTTGCTTTTGAAAATAATAATACGAGATCAAATAAATATAAATAATATTCAGATTATACACTAATAAATAACTATACTTTTTTTAATGTCTCTTACCAAATTGATAAAAATTTTCAACGAAAAGCTAAAATCCGATATCTTATTTTTGTATACCTATATAAATAGTCAAATTAATTAGACATGCCACATTGATTTTATGAATAATCTACTATCAAATTAATTTCAATTAAACTATAATTTTTTATTAATTAAATTTTGAATAAAATTGAAATTTCCTATCGTACAATTTGGAGATTATTATAATACAATAAATCTCAAGCAATTGGGTAATTTATTAAAAACTCAAAAACCAATTGCACAGCCGAATTCAAGACATGGAATGACAATTGGTGTATAAGAAGAGCAAGAGATGTGCAATTGGCAAATCCAAAGCCTCTATTTCTACCCTCCTTCGATTGGTTTTGGGACAAAAAAATTATATATATATATATATACACACACACACGGATGGAATCAGGTGGGGTCGGATGGAGGCTAATGACCCCCCGGCTGGCCTCCGGACGTATATTTTTAAGGGGAGATTTTGTCAGCTGGAGCAGCAGAGGTAGAGTTTCAGCCCCTCAGCCCCCTCATCTCCTCCTTACATGGATTGAAGAGGAGTTTTGTCCCCTCTTTTTGAGCTGCTGCTTCCATCATTGTACACACACCCAAATACTTACATCTACACGTCCCTATCTTGATTCAACCACCTCTATATGATGATCCTAATCCAATGGTCAAGATGAGGTCATAAAATATTTTTTCAATAGCAACAACGATAAGAAATTCATTATAATAATTTCAACTATCAGTTTAGTTGCCTGTTGTGACAGGTTAGAAAAAATATTTTTTAAGGGGCTAAAAAAATTTGAATTCTTTATCAGAAAAAAAATGATGAATATTTTATAGTAAAAAAATTGAAAGATAAATAATTGAATTGCAAAATGATTGGTATTTCCTCTTATAATTGTGACTAAAAAAGTAAATTTTTTTACAAATTAATAAATGGGATTATGATGTAGTTTGACGGTCAAAAATATATATTATTTTTATCTATATTGTGAGTTCAAATTTCAGATGTTCTTCCTCCCTGTATGTAATTTATATAATAAATGAAGTTATGATCCCTCTTGATCCATCTTTATTTTTGTTATTGATGGTTAAAATAATTTACTTTCTATTTATTAGTTAAGATTTGATTTTTAAAGTCAATGTTTAAAGTATACTTTCTAAATATATAAATTAAACATGAAACTATATTTTTAAATTTATTTTGAATAGGGATGAATAAATGGTTAAAATCAACCGAACTCAATCACCATTTTAAATAATTCGACATATGTCAGATTAAATTAATTAGTTTGATCAATTTAATTTATATATTTTATAAATAAAAATCAACCGAATTCAATAAAATCAATAAAAATCGGCCAAATTCAATCAGTAATAATTAATTTAACATATTTTTAAAAGTTGGCTAGACTGTTGGATACATATCCCTAATTATGAGAAAAAAAAAATTCAGTTTTCATATACAAGTAAATTAGTTGAAAGATGCCATTCTCTATACAAATAAAATGAAAATAAATTTATCTTAATAACAAATCATCCCACTTATCAAAAAGACATCAGGATAATTAGGCACACAATGTGTAGTGAATTGTGATGAAAATGTTGACTGTTGGATTAAAATAAAGGTGACCCCACACGTAAATAAACGGTGAAGATCAATGAGAATAGTGTGAAAGCAAGGAGGGAACACAATGATGTGGTAATTTGTAGGGAACATGTATCAAAGTTATGAAAAAATATTTATACAATGAATTGGATTACAATTATCAAATTGTAAAGACAATTATGATACAAATTAAAAAATTTAATATTTTAATATTTTTTAAATTTAAATTTTATTCATAAATAGATTTATATCACAATGAAATTATTTTATATTTTCTCTATTGTGAAATAAATATAAAATGAATAATTTAATTCTTTATTTTTAAAAATTTGTTGAATACTTCAAATTATAATTTCATAGAATCATATTTATATAAATAAATTGAACGTGAAAATATGGGTGTTAGTGTATGATAAAAAAATTAATATTATTTTTTCCCTCTTTCATTTTAAGTGATTGAGTAATAAAAAGTTTGGATTTTCATTTTTTTCTCTATAAACAAAAACATTTTATTTAATTAATATTCATTCTTTATTATTTTTTTACTTATTTTATTATTCATTTATTTTTACATGCATCGTTGATGTTAATAATGGATGTTTATATATTTGTGTGTGTGTGTTGTGTTGTGTTAAATATAATAATATTAAAAATTTAATATATAGAAAAAAATATAAATGGATAGAAACATGTATTTCATCTAAAATAAAAGATATATCATCAAGACTATAATTAAAAATATTTCTTAATTTAGAAAATTTGATTATCCACTCATCAGTAATTATTATAATTATATGGGAAATAATTTATATCTCTCAAAAATACAGAAGTTTATATATTTTATTATTTTCCATTCTCTAATACCTGTTATAATCGTACTGGAAAGAATTTATATCTCTAAACATATTTTTCTCAGAATAAAAAGAACTGAATATTACAAGCATAAAATTTGATTTAACAAATTTTCATTAAAAAAATAAAAATAAATGTATATATATATATATAAAGTAATCCAAGAAAAAAATAATCATCATCACCACAAGAATCCATAGTCTCCATTTATATTGGCCACCTCCAAGCAACCATCATCACCTTGTCGGCCTCTTTAACCTTCATTTCTTTCATTTCTCTCTTCTTCTTCCTCAAAAACACCTCTCTCCCTCTCCAGGTGATCTGTTTCTTAATTGGGTATGTAATATTTTACCATGAAACACCATAATCAACAATTAATCACTCTTCAAAGAACCAGTAGCTGTAGTACCTGCAGAACAACAAAATCTAAAATCATCCCATCTAATTATTACATGATGAGATCTTCATCAACTCCAGTGTCTTCCAATATTGCCAATATTCCTGAACACGAACACATCTCCGATAAACTCCTTGTCCCGCGGGACACAGCTCGTTCTTCTCCGGTCTTTTTACAACCACTCACTAAACTCCATTCAAGATTCTCATCCCTTCTCCGTTCTTTATTCAGGATTGTTACTATCCCTAATTTAATCATCCCCACTTGTAAATGGCTTTCTCTTCCTACCCATCTCTCCATAACTCCTTCTCTTGGCCGGAAAATCACACAGGAACTCTTTTCGGTCACCGTTGTGGCCATGTCACTTTCTCCGTCCAAGAAAATCCGAAATCTGAACCGGTTTTACTGTTAGAATTAGCTATGTCAACTTCCATGTTAGTTAAAGAAATGTCTTCGGGTCTGGTTCGGATCGCTCTCGAGTGCGATAAAGTTTCAGTTCCGGGTTCGGGCCAGGCTGTTCGGTCGGGGAAGCTGTTTAATGAACCAATGTGGACCATGTATTGCAATGGGAGAAAGTGTGGATATGCAGTCTCACGCGCTTGCACGGAGCTTGATTTGCGCGTGCTTAGTACCGTTCAAAGTGTTTCCGTCGGAGCTGGAGTTATTCCAATGGTGGAGGATGGCCCGAAAAGGACCGAGTCAGAGGGCGAGTTACTGTATATGAGAGCTAAATTTGAACGAGTTGTAGGTAGCCGTGACTCGGAGGCATTTTATATGATGAATCCAGATGGTAATGGAGGCCCTGAACTTAGTATATTTCTTTTGAGAATATGAAGAAAGAAAATTTTAAAAATAAAATAAAATAAAATACACAGTGAAGAAAAAGAAAAAAGTATTGTTGTTGGGGTTTAAATTTTTATTTTTATTTTTATAAATTAGGTATTGTAATGTGGAGATGTCTGTTTAATTAGTTAATTGATGACATTTTATGTTTATGAGATGCTATTTTTTTTTCTTTCTATAATTTGTAATTTTATTATATGTTTTTTAAGAATTTAGATGTTTTACAAAACAAAACTTCAAATATAATTAAGAAAATTGTCTAGTTGGTAATTGGTGGGTGTAATACTCCAACTGTAGGTTAGAATTTTATTTATGAAGCTAAATCAATATAAGATTTTTCTTTTTTATTGATTAAGTTCTGGAACTCGAAAATATATTATTTATCTAGAGATATTTTAACTATTTATTAGGTTATGATTTCGTTCGTTCAAAAAAAAAAGCTCGTTAAAAAAATAATGTTATTTTCATTTTTATAAAAATAATTTAATTTTTTTTATTGATCACTCTGTGATATAAAAAAGCAAAATTAAAATAGCTCGAAAACGTTCTTGACACACTCTTAATAAATGTATAAATTGATTAAAAGAGAATTTCCATAAAAATATTATGTGCAATTGTTGCAAAAAATACTCTTTAAAATTTAATGGCCTATGTCTTCTGCTGCTAATACATATCTTCAATTTATACATATATAACCGCGACATTTTGGATCGAATCATAATTTGAATTTATCAAAATTCAAACCAAATCAATGTGTAAATGAAAATTAAAATCGAGAGTCAATTTAATTTGATTTTGACAATTTGTTGATTTTTTATAAATTTACTTAAAATATAAATTAACATTCATTATATATATATATATATTATATAATTTACTTGAAAAATAAATTGAAGTTAACGTTCATTTTAAATATAATATAATGCAAGTGCGCTGAGTTCAAATGATTCACAAAGAAATTTATACAATATGATTTATTTGAGAGAATGACAATGGAGGAGGCTTTTATAAATATATATATATATATATAAAGAAATATTTTACCTTTTTCTTATTATCTTTTTTACTGCTTTCTTGTTTAAGGTATACAATTAGAAATTCTGCGACAATAATAACATGGAGGGAGAAATTAAGTTCAGTATTTGAGTAAGTAAAAGCCTAATAACTTGGTGACGAGTTTTCCATTTATTAGTGTTAATAGGAATTAAAATTTTGAATTATAATATTTCTTATTTGTTTAAAAAATAAGAAATGCTTATTACAGCAACTTTAAAGAGTAATTAATCAATAATTTATCTTCCATTAGTTAGAAAATATTTATTATAAATTTATTTATTAAAAATAATAAATATTTTATAATCAATAAAAGAAAAATTATTGAACAGTCACTCTCCAAATTATTATAATTATTATTTCTCTTAAAAGATTTTTACTATTAGAGGAGAAAAATATTCTTCAAAATATGCACAGTGCCGTGATATTTTATACTTCTAATATATAAATGACTCTTTGTAGTCTAATAGAATGAATAATTAAATCAGCTTTCAATTTTGTAGGACATGCGAATTCAACTAATTTCAAGCTTGACGTAGGTACAAGCAAATTTTGAGCCATCTTATAATATTAAGATAATTAAAATAAATTTATAAAATTGAATCAAAATATATTACCTCTAATGAAAAATTAGTACTGTTAAATTTTTATATTTTCATAGATCAAAGGTTTAAATCAGCTTCTAAAATATTATCATTAGCTCGTCAACTTTTAATATTTTTTTAAAGCTAAATATGTCTTCTTCTTTTTTTTTTTTTTTGTAAAAAATGAACTATTTAGAACATTGTTGTCATGAGAAGTTAACTTGTCGTTTAAAAAATACTAGAATGATATTATAGGATTCACTTATTCAGCTGATATTTTTAAAATTTTAAAAATATATTTTTAATTTTTTAGTATTCAAAAATATATTTTTTTAATATGTTTTAATTATTAAAAAGTATATAGACTGAATAAGTTTGTCTTAGTGCCACTTTAATATTTTTAACAAGAAGTTAACTTTCTATAATAGTAAGAGTCTAAATAGTTTATTATCAATATAAAAATTGACATATTTAATTAAAAAAATTAAGAGCCGAGTTAAGATGATGATAATATTTTAAGAGCTTATTTGAATCTTTGACCTATTTTCATATAACTCCTCATGCATTTCTATAGCGACTGTTTAACTTGTATAATTCAAGCACTTACACAAATATATTAATGAGTATAATTTTGAAAAAGTGGTTCAATCCTCCAATATTAAAAGCCGCTCTAAAAAAAATTAAACATGAGATTTTTTTAATTTTTTTAATAAAATTAGTACAAAATCTTATTTTAAAAATTTAAAATTTTAGAAATTAAATAAAAAATACAAATTTTATTATTGAGTCTTTCTCCAATATTGTATATATAATGATGATGACATTAATGAATTGGCAAGCAAGCAAGCAAGAATATAAACTCTTTGCGCATGCTTCATAAAGATTGGAAATTTGGGGTTGACAAGAATTAGATAAAAATTGATTTTATAAAGGTCGGCCCTTACTATGGCCATTTGGCCACCTATTTCCCCCACCAAATGAACATTTTGACCCCAAATAAAATCACTAAAAGATGCCACCACTATTTGTCTTAAAAATTCATCTTTATTTTGTTCAACACCAAGAATTTTCCAATAAATTTGGAAAAAAATCAACAAAAAAAAGGAATCTTAATTTGCTTCCTTCAATAATATTATCATTTTCCCACCTCTTAATTTGCTATGGGATACCCCATTGGATTCCACTCTTAACATCCCTCCATTATCTTTTACACTTCAATCAAATGTCTCCTTAATATCTCATCAAGGAATTTTCATTTAATTTTTCTTCTAGAAATTAATAATAATTTTGAATGATTATTATTTAATCATTAAATTTTGAAATGCAACTTAAATTTTGAGCTATGTATATATATCACAACAATAGAAGATGGTGAGATAATACAACAAAGAACCCTAAACGTGTAACCTTAAAGTGAGAGAAAGGCTTGCAATTCGTGGGGTGTATATATATATATATATATACTATTCTAAAAGGTTCAAACTCCCGGAAATACATTTTGTGGGGATTCGAACTCGCGACCTTTCCCTAGTGGGTTGAGTCGCTAGCCCGCTGGACTAACCCCAACGAATTTTGTGAGGTATATATATATATATAACAGTTCTATATCTATCTACTACCACCCCTAAAACAATTTTCTGGTATCAGAGCCATCTTCTTTTAGGGGTGGTAGTAGATAGATATAGAACTGTTTCCATATTTAAATCTTTGTCTTATAGATCTAGAAGTGGACTTAGTGTTGTCTAGGTATTGGATATGCAGTAAGACCCGTGTCAGCCGATGGATAGGCGTTTAGGGCAGTAAGTCAGTGGTCGCTACCAAAACCAACATTAATAAACTTTAAAAATCTATTTTTCAAATATTTAAAAATGGAGCCTTTTCTGTGTAAATCTGCTAGTACAACTAAATCGGATAGTTCTGAGTCATCAGAAGTTAAAAGGATTGTAAACAGAAATGAAGTAATTTTGGAAGATTTTAATAAAGCAATTGATAATTGGGTAATACAAAAGATAGATAAAGAACAGATTTATAAAATACCAAAAATAAATATATTTAAAAATGATTATATAATTAAAGCTGAAGAAAAAGATGTACAGTTAAGTAAACCTTTTGAAAAGATAACTTTACTTTCTGCAGAATCTATAAAACATCATAAAGCTAAAAAATACAAGTATATACATATAGGATTAGTACAAATAGATATAAAACCTTTAACTAGAGAAGGATTAAATACTAGTATACTGGCTGTGGTCAGAGATGCTAGGTTTGTAAATTTTAATGACTCACTTTTAGGAACTATAGAAACTAGTCTGAGTAGTGGTCCAATTTCATTTGACTGCTTCCCAGATATAACAATTTCATTAAATGATCCAAATATATTAAAGAGTATAGTTTTAGAAATTAAAACACATAATTATAAAATGCTTGAAGGATCTATTCCTGTAGCATTAATGTATAAAATAAATTATAAAGCTATGATGTCTGCTTTTGCTACAAAATATATAATGCAACCTAAACTAGGAGAAACTAAATTTTTACAGACAGACTTAAATAAAGCTAACACAGTAATTCCTAGGACTATTCAGTGGAAAGATATTAGTCTCCCTGATGAATGGGTCTTAGAGGATGTTGTTCCTCTCCCAGAACCAAAAACTACAGTTAAGCCCAATATAGAACTCAGTAAAATTGAACAGTATGAAGACGGTAAAGTTAAATTAAAATTCAGTAGACATAGTGTAAGCAGTAGGTATTCAGACTCTTCCTCCTCTGTTTCAACAGTAGACATAGGTAGAGCCTCACAGTTGCCTTCTGTAATATATGCTTCATATAAAGAAAATGAAACTAAACATGTATTGCAAACAATAGTAAAGCCTAGGTATTCTACATCAGATATACCTGAACCTAGTAATAAACTAAAAGGTGTAGATTATATTACAACAGTTCCACACTTATTTTATAATCCAACAGGAACAATGAACCCTTTGGAACCAAACCCTAATTATAATCAACCTCAGAATATAGAACATTCGCCTTCTCCACCTATGTCACCTACAGCTTCCTTCATGACAGGAAATGTAGAAAGCATAGATAGAGAACTAAATGTAATAAATAAAGAATTTGTTTTTAATCATGATAAATTAAATAAAGAATTAACAGCAATTAAAAATAAGGATAAATTAGAAAATGTAATAAAAAAGGTAAAAAATTTTGAGTCAGTTAAAGAAGAATATATTGACTTTATAAGAAATTATGAAGTTAATATGAAATTCTTTGATTGGTTTAAAAGAATTTATAGAGGTAAACTTAAAATAGAAAAATTAATAAATCCAGTAACCATTAGAAATAAAAATACAGAATGGAAAGTAAAAGATAAAATAATACAGAGTGAACATCCACCTAAAACATCAAGTGTATTTTTACATGGAGATAAAGAAATAAACATAGCACCATTTAAAATTGTTTCTGAAGATGATCCTAATAGGAAAACTTTAGAACAAAATAATTATAGTAATGCACATCTAATAAGTATAGGACAACAATTAAACAGAATAGAAGATACTATTAAAGAAAGTAAAATAGTAAAAATTGAAAAGGATATAAAAGATAAAAAACTTAAAACTCATGTTTTTAAACCATTCGAAGTTTCTAAAACAGGACAAAAAGAAGTAAAATCTAAAGATTCTGATTTTGTAAAAGCCATTAAGGAACAACTAAGTAAAATTGATTCTTCTTCTGGGTCAAAACAGGTAGTTCAAGAAACACCTCAATCTAAAGCTTCTAAAACTATAAGTATAGTCACCCAGGAACCAGAATCAGAATCAGTTGAGGATTCTCAACCTGAATCTGAAGATATTGAAACCTTTAGTAAAGCCTTAGAACCACAGATAAATCGTATAACTTATAATCAGTCTATAGTACCTAGAATGTCTGCCCCAGACTTAGGTATAGCAGATAGACCAAATGTCTTATCACAATATAAGTATAATGCCTCTTCAGTTTATGAATGGAACATTGATAGCCTATCAGAATACAATATTCTGAGTCTTCTTCAACAGATGACAATGGCTGCCAATGCCTATAGAACCCAAACAGAAACTTCAGATAGAACTATTGCTGAACTCCTTATAGCTGGCTTTACAGGACAACTTAAAGGTTGGTGGGATAATCATCTCACTGATGAACAACATTTAGAAATTTTAAATGCTGTAAAAACTTATGAGGATGGAATACCTATTTTAGATGAATCTGGTGATACTATTCAAGATGCAGTTGCAATGCTAATCTTGACTATATCACTTCATTTTATAGGTGATCCTACTCATTTAAAGGATAAAAATGCAGAATTACTAAGTAACCTTAGATGTAAAAAACTTAGTGATTTCCAATTTTATAAAACAACTTTCCTAACTAGGATAATGCTTAGAGAAGATTCCAACCAGGCTTTCTGGAAAGAAAAATTCTTAGCAGGATTACCCTTCTTCTTAGGAGAAAAGGTTAGGAACCATATAAAACAGGAATTTGGAAACCCTATTCCTTATGACCTATTGACCTATGGACAACTGTTTAGTATAGTTCAAAAAGAAGGATTAAAGCTTTGTCAGGACATAAAACTTCAAAAATCGTTAAAATATGAAATGAGAAAGACTAAACAAGAACTAGGTTCTTTCTGTAAACAATTTGATTATAGTATAACACAAAAACATAAAGATTGTAATGGACAATGTTCTACTACAAGAAAATATAAAAAACCTTATAAAAATATCACAAAAAGGGTTATAAGAAAAAGCTTGATAAAGATGATTATTACAAAAAACAGAAACCTTATAAACCTTACAAGTATAAAAAACCTAGTAGAAGACCATATAAGCAAAAAGATAAAAAATTTACATCATATAAAGATTTAACATGTTATAAATGTGGAAGAAAAGGTCACACATCAAGATTTTGTAAATTTGATAAAAAATTACAAGAATTAAATTTAGAAGAATCAGTAATAAATAAAATTCATGAATTATATTTAGATTATTCGGATTCTAAAGAATATTCAGATTCTGAAGAATCAAATCAAATAGATGAAATAGGAACGGAATCAAGTTCTGAATATAGTAGTAAATCATTAAATGTACTAACTAAAGAACAAGAATCTATATTAGAAGCAATAAAATTTATAAGTGACCCTAAAATTCAAGAAAAAATGTTAAATAAGATTTTAGAAAATGATAAACCTAAAAGTTCAATGTTACCTAGTACTAGTAAACAAACATATGATTTAACTGCAATATTAAACAAGAATAAAACAGTAAAAAATAAACCAACCAAAAATGATTTACAAAAAGAAATTAAAGAAATTAAATTAGAGTTAAAAGAATTAAAAAACAAACAAGAACAAGATTCACAAATAATAAAATCTTTAATGAACTCAACTTCTTCTTCTGATGAGGAAGCTGAGGAAGATATTGAACAAATAAATAATAAAGAAACTGACAATGAAATTAGTTTAATTAGTAAAGATAAAATCCCTGATAATTTAATTTTTATGTTGCATGAAATAACATCTAGGAAATATTTAATAAAAATAAAATTAAAATTCTCAGATAATTATAATATAGAAACTATAGCATTGTTTGATACAGGAGCTGATTTAAACTGCATTAAACCTAGTTTAGTACCAAAAAGATTTTAGCAACAAACTAATGAAAGTTTATCTGCAGCAAATAAATCTAAACTAAATATACTTGGTAAAGCAGAAGCATCAATCATAGATAAAAATTTAGAAATAAAGAATATATTTATTTTGACCAATATTCATCATATGGTAATCTTAGGAACGCCATTTATGAATTTGATTACACCTTATTCAGTAAATGATGATAGTATAAGTTTTAAAGTTAGAAAACAAAAGATTATTTTTCCATTTTTAGAAAAACCTAAAAAGAGGAATTTAAATCTTTTAAAGGCACATTCAATAAATGAATTACAAATAAATGCTCTTATAAAAGCAAAGTCTGAACAACTTTGTAATTTAAAAAATAATTATCATTTACAAAAAATAAATGAACAGTTAAACAATAAATTTACACAAGATAAAATTAATAAATTAAAATCTCAAATAGAAAAGGATTTGTGTGCTGATATTCCAAATGCATTCTGGAATAGAAAGCAACACATAGTTGACTTACCTTATGAAATAGGCTTTGATGAAAAGTCTATTACTACTAAAGCTAGGCCCATACAGATGGCGCCTGATTTGATTGAATTTTGTAAAAAAGAAATAAATGATTTAGAAAATAAAGGATTAATAACTAAATCTAGAAGCCTTTGGTCTTGTGCTGCATTTTATGTAAACAAGGCATCTGAAATAGAAAGAGGTGCACCTAGATTAGTAATAAATTATAAACCTTTAAATAAAGCTTTAAAATGGATTAGGTACCCTATTCCAAATAAAAAAGATTTATTAGGAAGATTATATAAAGCAAATATTTTTAGTAAATTTGATATGAAATCTGGTTTTTGGCAAATTCAGATTAACCCTAAAGATAGGTATAAGACTGCATTCACTGTTCCATTTGGACAGTATGAATGGAATGTTATGCCTTTTGGTTTAAAGAATGCACCCTCTGAGTTTCAGAGAGTGATGAATGATATTTTTAACCCTTACACTAAATTTTGTATTGTTTATATTGATGATGTTTTAATATATTCAACAACTATAGAAGAACATTTTAAACATCTAAAAACATTTTTTATGGTAATAAAACATAATGGTTTAGTATTAAGTAAAACGAAGATGTCTCTGTTTCAAACTAAGATTAGGTTCTTAGGACATTATATAGAACAGGGAATCATAGAACCTATAGAGAGAAACTTAGCTTTTGGAAATAAGTTTCCTGACCAAATAGTTAATAAAGCCCAGTTACAAAGATTTTTAGGTTGTTTGAATTACGTCATAGAATTCTTTCCCAACCTAAATAGGACTATTAAACCTTTGCATGATAGGTTAAAGAAAAACCCAGGCCCATAGACCGAGGTCCACTCTGGCATAGTTAGACAGGTTAAAACCCTAGTTAAAACTATTCCTTGCCTGCATATAGCTGATCCCTTAGCCTCCAAAATAGTTGAGACTGATGCATCAGATATAGGTTTTGGTGGGATTTTTAAACAGGTTAAAGAGGGTAGAGAAGCCATAGTCCAATTCTATTCAGGACATTGGAGCCCAACCCAATTAAATTATTCAACTATAAAGAAAGAAATTTTGAACATTGTTTTATGCATTTCAAAATTTCAATCTGATTTATTGAATCAAAAGTTTTTATTAAGAATTGATTGTAAAAGTGTTAAAGATGTTTTACAAAAAGATGTTAAAAACCTTGCCTCAAAACAAATTTTTGCTAGATGGCAAGCTATTTTAAGTATTTTTGATTTTGATATTGAGTTTATTAAAGGAGAAAATAATAGTTTACCTAATTTTCTTACTCGTGAATTCCTTCTCAGGAATCATGGGGAGAAAGAAAAAGAATGCCAATAAAGAAGCCCTTAAAGATGACTCTCCTAAAGCTCTATCTGATCATTCAGATAGTATATTAAACCCTAAACTAATAAAGACTTGGGCTGATGCTGTCCAAGAAGAAGATAAAGCCAACATTGAGAAATGGGTCTCCCAGCTGGCCCAATCTCCTGAGGTAATTAAAGCTCTTTTAAAAATGGGACACGAACCTCCTCCAGGGGTTCCAGGTAAAGATTCCTTAATTCCTTATTTAAAAAATCAAATTGAGATAGGAGAATCTTCTTCTCAAAAAACCCTATCTCAGAATATTTCTAAAAATGAGTTGGAAATTTCAAAACCTTCAACTCAAATTGTTTCAGCAAATTTTCCTTTAAAGCAAAAATCATTTTGGTATAATAAAAATTTTTGGTTTACAGAATTAATTCCTGATTTCGGGACTGCTCAGCAGAACTCATGGTCAATTATTGAATCTGTTTACCCTAAAGGATGGTTTTTTAAACCTAAAGAATCTTCAAAACCCCAAGAATATTATCTCCATATTCTTGTGGATTCTGGCTCCCTATTTCTAAAGCACAATTACCTCCAGCAAGATAAAGCAACCATTGCCTATTCTTCATTCAAAATAAAGAAAATTCTCCATCCTTCTGAATGGGGAAAACCTTTGCACATCCCTGTGCAATTTAAAACCCTTCCTTCCTTATCATGTTGTTCTTCATATAACTATTGGGATTATATAGAAGCCTGGACCAAAGCCCTGTTTTTCCAAAACCCGGGTAAAACCCATTCCTGGCTAATTTATAATGAGACCAATCTAAAGATCAGTAACCTTCCATCCTGGTTCGTTGATTGGTGGCATCACTGTGGAAATGATGAAATAACTCTTCCACAAGATGTACTATTAGCTTACCAGCATTTTAAAGCCCACTTAAATCCTACACCTATTGAGAGGAATTTTCCTCCTCTTCTTCTTTTTTGTTTAAATTTCAATATACCTTGGGTATATCAATGGTATTTTGACTATTCATTTCAGTCAGGTACCAGTATCCCTGTTATATTGAGAAAATCTAAAGTCAAGTGGTGGTCTGCCTTTCGCAACTCTACCACTATTGAAACTGTTAAAGAATGGCTCCTTAAGAGAAACCATGGTGGTCTTGACCCAAGGCTACAAGTCTCTTTCGGTGCCCAAAGAGCCCAAAATATTGCCCTTCTTGCAGCTGCCAAGACTGCAGAAGATTATAAAGCCTTAATGGAAAAGATGGTTGAGTCTCTTCCCTCAACATCTGAGCCCATTAAGCCCAGTAGAGCCTGCTCTGCTGGATCCTCAACTAAAGTCCGTTCTAAAGTTTCTAAAGCCTCATCCAGAAGAAGAAAATCTCCTTCCTCTTCTTCGGATTCCTCTACATCATCCATGACATCATCTTCCACCGAGACATCTGACTCGGATTACTGTCCCAGTATTGAGGATGATTGCTATGGTATATTGTCCCCCATCAAGGTAAAAAGTAAAGGTAAAATAAAAAAGAATAAAGAAAAAGAAAAAGAGAAAAAAGAAAAAGAAAAAGAAAAAGAGAAAAAAGACAAAAGAAAAGAAAAGAAGAATAAAGAAAAGAAAAAAGAAAAGGAAAAAAGAAAAAATAAAGAAAAGAAAAAAGAAAAGAAAAGTAAAAAGATAGTTGAATCAGAAGATGAATCTGATTCAAGTTCATCTGGTTCGTCTGATTAAAGGCAGGAGAAACCTCATTTCTCCACTCAGAATTGTTAAAGTCAATAAAGGCGGTGCCCACTGACAAGATACTGTTCATCTACAGTATTCACCATAGGGAATCCAACAGTAAAGTCAGAAGAACTGTTCATCCATAGTTCCTCACAGTAAAGTAAACAGCACCAGACAAGGTACTATTCATCCACAGTTCCAGACGCGTGAAGGTACAGTAAAAGTAAATAGTAACGACAGGTTACTATTCCTCTACAGTGCCAAAGCATGTGACAAGAATAGTGGAATTTTAAAGCCTCTGTCTATATAGTGAAGCTCATTCTGAAGGTAAAGGGGATCCGAAACACTTCTCTCTCAACACAGAAGACATTCAAGAACCTCTCAGCCTAGTTTTAGCTTCTTCCTTCCCTCTCTTTTCATTTACTATTCTTCCATTCCTGAACCCAACACCTATTGATCTCCTTGTATAAGGTAGTCTAAGTTTATAAATTATAAATTATAATTTGTATTTTGTTTTAAAGTTTATTTATATTCTGTATTGTATATTGTTTTTATTTAAATAAATTTAAATTTTTATATCTCTTCTCTCATCCATTTATAAGTATGCTCTGTTCTAGTTCTTGCAAGCAAAAAACGAGCAAGTTGAGCTTGATCTGGAACTAAAACATCAGAAATATTATTGCACTACTTACAGACTGAAAATGACCTCTAATTCTATCCTTTTCTGTCTTTCTTCTCTCTCTATTCAGCGCTGTATATTTAT
Source organism: Garcia nutans (assembly GCA_947685225.1). Taxonomy (NCBI): domain Eukaryota; kingdom Viridiplantae; phylum Streptophyta; class Magnoliopsida; order Malpighiales; family Euphorbiaceae; genus Garcia; species Garcia nutans. The sequence goes on along the minus strand of CANTUV010000024.1, from coordinate 2,136,689 downwards.
ACGGGATCCGTATATCTATACCAGACATAGTATAATTAGGAATACTAAAAGATATAGAAGTAAGAGTGTGTATTGATTAAAATATTTTAGACTTAAGATACAAAATCTTTAAAATGGTATATAAGGCTGGAAACCCAAATATAAATTGGAGCAACGTCAGACTTGCACTTGTCTGAAGTCCTCCTCTGTACCGGGTATGAAACAACGCCGCCGTACCTTTTAAAAGATTATATTTATTTATATTTTATATGTCTTTTATATTCTGTTTATACTTTGTTGCATTATTGCATAATTAAGGAATCTTTAACACTTGAGGCCGGAAACGGTTCTGTGATACTGAATGTAATCGATATCCTTAATTCATCATTCTTAATATAGTTATGTATGTTCTTAACATAGTCTTTTACATTCTGTTTTAATTAATCTGTTTATATCCATATTGTTTATACTTAATTATTTGATTGTTTATTTTAATTCTTTTAAAATTATTTTATCCCCTGTAAATGGTCCTTACAATATATATATATATATATATATATATATATATTTCTAATTCCAACTGGGAATATAATTAAAAATGGAGTATTGGATACAAAGGTCAAATAGATAATTAATTTCAAGTAATCTGTCCTTGTCAACAAAATGACTAATTATGTTAAAAAAAATTATTGAATTATTGGCCTGGTTTGAACCGATTAGAGTGTCAATATCTCCAAATGCCAAATTGCAAGCCTTCACTCCCTTCAATTAAGGTTATAACAGAATCACATATCATGTAATTTTTCTGATCAAATAAATTTGATTATATTTGGGATATAATTTCAATATTTCTGTGATTAATTATATATTTCTCCTTCTATTGACAAATTTTGTTTTTTTTTTTTAAAAAAAAGAACGAAACGAACTAATTATTTGAACTAATTATTTCAATAATAAAACTGAAGAATATGGGCATGAATACCTAACACATAAGAAAAAGATTCCTTATAGTTCATGGCTTCTTATAAGTTCCCTGAAAAGACAAATTAAAGTAGTTTATCTTTTTATTTTTATAACCTAATATGTTTAATAATATTTATATTATATATTTAATAGTGTGGTGGACCATAATAACTCCGCCACTAAATTATAATTTAATTTAGTATTAGTATTATTCTAAATTTTAATCTACTTTCTTTAAGCCTTCTTCTTCTTCTTTTTTCTTTTTTGAATTCTTTTCATTCTTTTTTTTTTCTTTGTTGATCAATAAGAGTTTTTATTCTCTTTATATAATATTTTCAATATTTTTTTGTTAGAATGTTTTATATTTAAGAATAAATCGATCATGAGATATTAATTGGGATTTAAATAAATTTAGTGCAATTTATCTTATTCGATTTAATAAGTCAAATGTATTTGAAATTTCAATTAAATTCTTCATTAATTAGAATAATGCAACGTATTGCTATTTTAATAATTTTATAGTAGCGAAAATAATATCATAACTTTAATTTAATCTAATTCCAATTATAAATATGATCTTTATAATAAATATCACATGATTATTTTTAAATAAAAAAAAACTTCTTATTTTCCATAAAAAAAAACTTCTTATTTAAAAAAATTAGGAAGCTAATAATTCAAATACCAATATATAATTATAATTCTTTGAAATTTTCTAATGTATAAAAATAACTATCTAAATAATTTAATTACAGTGAAATATTTATTCCACAGGAAAAAATGCTCTTAAATTTTGATTTTTCATATTATTATTTAGTTGGTGATATAACATAGTAAGAAAAAGTCTCAAATATGATTTTGTAAAAAAAAGTCTCAAATATGATTTTGAACTACTGCAAAATGTTGAATTGAACTACTTTTTTTTTTTTAACTTAAATATGTTAATTTTTTTTTATCAAAAAAGGACCATTTTGCTTATCGCTGCTAGCTATGTGTTAAAATACTGACACACCTTTGTACGAGACTTACTATTTAAAAATTTTAAATAAAAATATGACTATAATTTTAAAATATTTTTCATTTTTTTAATTGAACATCCAAATTTTTATGATAAATTATTTTTCATTTTTTGAATTGAACATCCAAATTTTTATAATGAATTATTTTAAAAATATATATGTATTATATTATTACTATATTTTTATATTAATATAAATATTTAGATAACCAATCCTAATATTTAATAATAAAAAAGAAGATTTAAAATAAAAAATAAGTATAATATATCAAAATTTATTTGTCTAATTATTTAGTTATTTTTAACTTATGATGTTATGTTCTTTTTTTTTTTATTATAAGAACTTATAATGTTATGTTCTTTTTCTTTCTTCACTTAATTTATTCATATATAGTTACTAATATATGAAAAATAAATAATTTTTTTTTAAAAATTATTAAAATTTCATATATTTTTATCTTGTTAATTAAATTACATTTATTTCAGATTATTTTTTAAATATTTAATTTTATATAATTTTTTTAAAATATTTATAAAAAATAAATAGATTGGTTATTATCTACATGACCTCCCAATCAACCTATCATTTCTATAAATATTTGAAATTTTATATAAAAATTAAATATTTAAAAAATAATTTAAAATAACAATTTATATATTTATTTAACATCTTTTTTTGAAATTTTTATATAAAATAAATTATTTAAAAAAATTTTAAATAAATTTGAGTTAAATATGAAAGTTTAAGAATTTTTTAAAAAATTATTTATTTTTTCATATGTTAATAATTTTATGTGAATAAATTAAATGAAGAAAAAAATTATAAGATAAATAAATAAATAAGTAATTAGATAAATAAACTTAGATATACTTATTTTCTATTTTAATTTTTTTTCATTTTATTATTACATATTATGATTAATGATCTAAATATTAAATTAAAATAAAACATCACAAATATAAATTTTTAAAATAATTTATTATAAAAATTTTGAGATTCTATTTGAGATATGAAAAATATTTATGGTTATATTTATTATTATTATTTTTAACGGACATTTGACATACCGATACTGCCAGAATCAAAATAACCATTTTATTTTTTTTAAAAAAATCATATTTGATTTTTTAAAAAAAAAATTAAGATCTAATCGAAATTTGGATAATAGTTGATAGTCAATTTTGAGTTTTTTCTCTAAGTAATAATAATATAATGAAACTAATAAAAATTAAGCATACATAATACCCTCTCTATAGTCTATATATCACAAAATCACCTAATAACAGAAAGACTCATTCTGTGCTTTTACCTGTTGAATTAAAAAAAAAAAAAAAGCATGTGGGAAATTCAGTGATTCCAAATGATCTTTAATGAATTTCCCCTTCCTTTATTGTTTCTGTATTGTCAAATGATCTTTAATGAATTTCCTTTCTGTAAAAAAAATGCAATTTTTAATGGACTTGAATAATTGTAAGTTAACAGATTTTGAAATTGTAAACTGGCGGTTCAGTGAATAACAGTTTAAAAAAATACTTATATAATACTATTTTTAAAAATTAAAAATCCAATAATTAATTAAAAATATTATTCAAACATCAAAATAGTAGATCGTAAAAAGTTTATGTAACAATAATAACATTTCTCTTATAAAAATGACCCAATTTCCAATTTCTATCATTTTTTCGAGAATATATGCTTATGCTTTTGTTATTAATTTCTTTCTTTCTATTCTATTTTTCATCTAATTTTGTTGATAATTAATTAATTGCACAATAAAATTCTGTTGGCCATGCAAATACTATAGAATAATTTTCTTTCTATACTATAGTGATATATATGTGTGTTGCTTTTTTATATTTGTTAGAAATTTTTGGTTTTTTATATTTATTTGAAATTTCAATATTACTGTCCTATTCTAGTGATGCATATCTAATTAACTTTGAGAAATAATTAAGTATAATTAGTGATCAAATACTCATACCCAGGGAGTTCAAATTCAAACTTTTAACCTTCCATTCTAAAAAAAATCTATCAATATATCAAAAGAAACATTAAATATGAATGAATTAATTAGAGATATTAATGTATTTCTTTAAATAAAAAACAAAAGCAAAGCTCAATAAACATTGATAAATAATATAATTTTCTGGGGAAAATTATGCAGAGTGATGTATATCTAATTAATCAAAAAAAGTTCAATAGACTTGAGAAAAAAAAAAGTTATTATTGTATGAGTTATAATTTGAATCCATAATCATCTTATTTTAAAACATTAATACCAAACATTCTAAACTACTTGTTAGGAGCTAAATCCCAACTACTATTATCTAATATTATTTTTTAGAGAAATTAATTATCTTATCGTTTATAGAGTTAAGAAATTAAATATTTGCAAGAACATCCTTTTTAATACTTTTGGAAGTATCAAAATAAAATCTTATAAGTTATAACTATGATATGGTTTGCATGCAAATATAATTCTTTAAAGTAGACAGACTGTTTGTATAAATTTGTTGAATGTTTAATACATATCTATCTGCCTGTATTTGACTGTGGAGGGAACAGAGACATATAATTGTCTACTTGGGATCTCAAAATTAGACGTGGCTTAGTCGAGGACCTTTGCCTATAATGTACATTAATTAAATAATTAAAGTATAAAAAAATAGATTTATATATTGTAGTAATCCATTTTTTAAAAAACGGGGTAGTAATTAAAAATAAATAAATAAAATTATTAATAAAATATTTATAATATTACACCAAATACATTAAAAAAATTCAAACAAGAAAAAGCAACTTCCGCTTTCATGCCATAAGAATTAAGAGAAAAAAATAATAAAAAAAATTAGTTAAAATCTACTATAAAAGGAAAAAAATTCACAAGAAATAGCGGGAGATAAGAAAAATTGAGGAGGAAAAGAAAAAAAATATAGAAAATTATACAAAAAACACATAAAAGAGATATTTTAAGTTTTCCTGGTAGAAGAAATTCAGTATTTGTTAAATACAAGAAGTGTATCTAACAAATATATAAAAATCAAAGTATAAAGTAGGAACAAAATAATTCAACAACTAAAGATCACATAATCAGGTAAATACACCATAAACTTTATTTTTTTTACTGCACATTTTGAACATTGTATTTTTTTTATTATTTTTTTGAAGTTTTGATGGAGTCAAGAAGCGATTGCATTTAACAATTTGTAATACATGCAATTGCAAATGGTTATGAATGGAATGCTCCGTATCTATTCTCATTGATGAGTTAAGAATTTATAATACAATCATGATAAGGAAAGTGATACAGATAAAGACTTAGAATATTCAAAACTACATAAACTAATCTCCTCTATAACAAACCAATAGAGGTTATCCAATACCCCCCCTCAATCGAGGCGTGGATGAACGCAAAGATTGCTTCTCAAGAACTGAAATCTGCTGCCAGAAAGCCCCTTTGTAAATATATCAGCTGTTTGATCTTTTGTGGATATGTGATGAACGAGCAATTTACCTGCACTCACTTTTTCACGAACAAATTGTATATCCAATTTAATATGCTTTGTTCTAGCATGTTGAATTGGATTTGTAGCCATGTATGTGGAACTTATATTATCACAAAAAACTTTCGGCCTTTCGTCCAAAGAAATATTTAATTCTTGCAATAAATAACGAATCCATGTTAATTCAGCAACACAACTCGCCATTGCTCTATATTCCGCCTCAGCACTGGATCTGGACACCGTGGCTTGCTTCTTTGTGGACCAAGACACCAAATTTTGCCCAAAAAATACACAGTAATAAGTTGTTGATCTTCGAGTATCATGGCAACCGGCTCAGTCAGCGTCAGAATAAGCAATCAATATTGATTTGCCGCCCTTGTAAACTTGTAATACATAATATGCAGATCCTTTTATGTGCCTAAGAATTTGTTTAACAGTCTGCATATGCTTCTCTCGAGGAGAATGCATAAATTAACAAACTTGGTTGACTGCATAAGCGATGTCCGGTCTGATAAACGTCAAATACTGCATTGCTCCCACAATGCTTCGATAAAACTGTGGATCAGAATATAATGGACTATCCGGTGAAGAAGACAATGTTTCATTAATGGCGGCTGGTGTAGTCATCGACTTTACATTCTCCATTCCTGCACGTTTTAGCAAATTAACAGCATATTTGGTTTGATGTAGAAATAAAACATCATCATTCTTTGTTGCTGCGACACCTAGAAAATAATACAAGTTGCCAAGATCACTCATGGAAAACTCAGACTTCAACCACTGTAAAATATCTGTCAATAACATAGATGTAGAAGCAGTTAACAAAATGTCATCAACATAAAGCAATAAAACTGCCATTGCCAAACCCTTTCTCAACACAAACATAGAGGAATCTACTCTACTTGATTGAAAACCCAATTGTTTCAAAAAATTAGTGAATCGTTCGAATCATGCCTTTGGTGCCTGCTTAAGATTATATAACGCCTTTTTCAATTTACATACAAAATCTGGATAATCAGGATGAACAAACCCTCATGGCTGCTTCATATAGACATCTTCCTTCAAAACACCATGCAAAAATGCATTCTTCACATCCAATTGGTGAATAGGCCAGCCTTTCAAAACAGCTAAAGAAATCACAGTCGGAATTGTTGATGGTTTCACCACTAGACTGTAAGTCTCATTATAATCAAGACCTGCTTTTTGAGCATACTCCTGAGCAACTAACCTTGCTTTATACCGCTCCAAACTGCCATCTGCTCTTAATTTTACTTTGTAGACCCATTTAGATCCAATAATATTGACATTATTGGGTTTTGGAACAAGTTTCCAGGTCTGGTTTGCTAGTAAAGCATCATACTCGGAGGACATGGCTTTTCTCCATTTGGCAAATTTATTTGCTTCTGTAAATGTAGTAGGTTCGAATAATATTGATGGAGAACTCTGTATAGCTGCAAGTGAAAGAGGATGTCTAGGATTTCTAATTCCAGCTTTAGAACGTGTGACCATAGAGTGTGTATTTATTGGCTATGTAGAAACCTGTATTAAATCAAAACCTGGATTCGAAATCTGTGCAGTGGCAGATGCAGGTTGAATCGCAGAAACCGATGGAGCAGAAACAATATCATCTTGTTGTGAACTCAGACCAGGTTCTGAACTGTCAACACGCAAAAGAGTATTTAATGGAGTACCAGCAGTAGGCGTTGATGTCTTCTGTTTAGATTGAAGCCGAGTTACTTGTTGTGGAAAATCTGGCAAAGACAGTCGAAAGGAACTTGAATTTGTGGCTGAACTTGCTGCTGCAATCAAAGTTTGATAAGGAATTGGTTTTCATCAAAAGTAACATGTCTTGAGATAATGACTTTCTTTGAAATTGGATCATAGCATCGGTATCCCTTGTAATTAGCTGAAAATCCCAAGAAAACACAGAGTACAGACCTTGGCGCCAACTTATGAGGAGCTATTGCTGAAATGTTAGGAAAACAAGAGCAACCAAAAACTCAAATATGATCATACACAGGGGGCTTACATTTCAGTTTTTCAAATGGAGAAATAAAATCTAAAGTATGTGAAGGCATAATGTTATAAAGATACACAGCCATATGCAAAGCTTCAACCCAAAATTGTAATGGCAAAGAAGATTGTGTTTATAATGTTTGAACCATATTAATTAAAGTCAGATGAATTCGTTCGGCTGCACCATTCTGCTGCGGTGTGTACGGATATGAGTATTGAATATGAATGCCATTTGCAGAGGCAAAGTTCTGAAAATGCTTACTGGTGTATTCACCTCCACCATCACACTGCAAAGTCTTGATTAAACAATTAAATTGAGTCTTGACAAATTAAGTAAAAGTAACAAAACACTGGAATACCTTACTTTTTCTTTTTAATGGAAACAACCATAGAAATCGAGAATAATCATCCATAAACACAACATAATATTTATAGCCACTAAAAGATTCAAGAGGGGAGGTCCAAACATCATAATGTATTAATTGAAACGGAGCAAGAGCTCGTACATGAGAACTAGAAAACAACAACCTAGAGTGCTTGCCTAAATGACAAGCATTACATGAAATTTTATTAAAACTAGAAGATTTAAACAACCTAGACAAAACAGTAGAATTGAAATGCCCTAAACGACGATGCAACAAAACTGGAGAACTTTGGAAAGCAACGAAACTTGTTGGACCCGAAGAAGACATTGACAATGAAGAAGATGAAAATTCATAGAGATCCCCAGGACTACTGCAACTGAGAAGAAGTTTCCGCATCCGAAGGTCCTTCACACAAAACCCAAACGGATCAAATTCAACAGAACAGAAATTATCACGAGTAAATTTCTTTATTGAAACAAGATTATTTGTCAAAGAAGGAATAACAATAACATTATTTAAACAAAACGAACTAGAAGGAGTAGACAATATTTTGTGACCAATATGTGTAATAGGCAGAAAAGAAATATTCCCAAACATAACGGAATCATTACCCCTATAGGACCGAACACTAGACAGGATACCTGGATTGGACGCCATATGAGAAGAAGCTCCTGTATCAGGCAGCCAAGAATTCTGAATAGGTTCTTGAAGATAAAGAGCAGCATAAGAATGATTAAAAGAATCTCCATGTGGATAAGTCACTGATGTTGGCGTCTGAATGCTCCTCAGAAAGTAAGGACAGTGTCACGAGCAATATGGGTACCATCTGAACAGATTTGACACTAAACAACTTGGGAATTATTTGGTGGACAGACACCAAGAAGCCCTTGTGGATTGTAATTATTTGTAAAAGAACGACCTTGATTAAAGTAATTACCACATCCGCGTCTGCGTCCGCGTCCACGTCCAGAATTAGAAAAATTTGAATCTGAGTTGTAGTAAGAATGTCCCTGATTTTGATATCGACCTCCACGACCTCTGTAATTCTAAGTCTGGGAATGCTCAGTAGCAACCAACGCTGTTTGTGAATTAGTAGGACTTGTATTTGTTACAGACGAACGCTTGGAACGGGTTTGTAATCGCAACTCTTGAAGATATAAGGAGGTCCTGACTTCTACAAAGGAAGGTAAAGATTTTTTACTGCTCAAACTTATCACAACATTCTCATATTCAGCTGGCAATCCTTCTAACACTTGCATAACCAGATCATCTTCACAGAGTTTGTGACCAATAGAACACAAGGAATCATAAATTGTCTTCAACTTTTGTAAATATTCATCGATGGTAGAATTTTCTTTGATAGTACTATAAAACTCAGCCTTCAATTGAAGAAGTTTGGCATGAGCTTGATCCTTAAACAAAGTCTCAATAGCCTTCCAAGCTTGACGAGCAGACAAAGTAACATCTGGTTTAATTAGGCTATGAAGAACATCCATACTAACGGTAGCTTGGATCCAAGACAGAACAAGAGAATCAATGCTCCTCCAAATCGAATATTCTGGATTAGGAGCAGTAGAACCATCAGAAGAAACAACTGTTTCAGATGGAGGCGTAGCAGATCCATCAACATGTCCATAGACATCAAAACCTTGAAGAACAGGTATAATCAAAGATCGCCATAGTAAATAGTTGGTAAATGTAAGAGTCTCACCAACATAGTTCTTAATGTTTGAAACAGCAAAAGAAGGGTGAGAAGCACGCTAATCAGAAACGGAACCAGCAGGTCGAGAGGGGGAAGAAGATCTAGAGGAGGTTGTGGAAGACATTAGAACAAAATTTGAAGACCACGAAAAACAGAAAGAAAGAAAAAGAGAAAAGAAACGAAGAACGGAAGAAGGAAAAGAATCCTATAGTGGCTTTGATACCATGCAAATGGTTATGAATGGAATGCTCCATATCTATTCTCATTGATGAGTTAAGAATTTATAATACAATCATGATAAGGAAAGTGATACAGATAAGGACTTAGAATATTCAAAACTACAGAAACTAATCTCCTCTATAACAAACCGATAGAGGTTATCTAATAGCAATTACATATACATACACCTAAAACTTTAAATTATTTACAACATAAAACACACAAATTGGATATCATTATAGTACATATACATGCAATACAACAAAAATGTATATAGAAATAATTTCAATAAAAAAATGTAAAAAGGGAAGAATGAGATAAATCTCCAAAAAAAAAAACAAATTCATGAACTAGGATCCTAAAAATTAAGCATAAGTAAATAACAAATGATAACAACAAAATAGATCTTAAAAAAATGAATAATAAAGCAAAACAGTGCAGTAATTTCATAAGCAAAAATAAAATTTGAGAAGCAAAAACAAATTAATTTAATGAAAATAATAATATATTCAAGAGTTTTAAAGAAAATAATAAGTATAACAAATAAACTAAAAAATAAATAAGAATCTAAATTTTTACCTTAAAATTTGTTGGCAAATAATAATGTTGAAGAGAAGTCAGTGTTATAGCCATGAATAATAAAAGAAATCTTCAAGGAATATATGGATTTTATCCTCTATCTAAAAAGAAAAAAGTTTTTGCTTAAGAAAACTAAAAAATGAGAAGAACGGCATAAATGAAGAGTAAAGGTAAAAAAATATGTATTTATATGAGGTAGGATTAGGGTTAAATAATTAAGGGCGAGTTTTGATAATTGTACAGATATACATAAATTTATACCAAAAACCGACAATTGGTTTTGACTCTATGCATATTTAATTATTATATATATGTGTGTGTTAGTTGTAGGGTTCCATACACATTTTTCTTTCATTTAAATGTGGCAGTGCTTCATTTAATACAAAAACAAAGTTATCACAATTGAGATATATATGGGCTTTATGATAAAAAAAAAAAAAAAATAGGGGTCCTATGTATTATATATGTGCATATATAGAATTAGTTAACGGGTGTACATGGTATAAAAAAAAAAAAAACATTTCTTACTTTATTTGTGTGTGGTATTTATTAATTTCTTTTATTCTTTTATTTTTTTCGTTAAATATACATATATATTTTTAAAAATTTTGAAACAAGTAACAAGGTTTGGCCTTTTAAAAAATAATAATAAATAAATAAGTAAATCGTATGTGAATAAATCTTGTCATTATTCAATTTTTTTAATTAATGTGTTGCATAATAGATTTTTTTTAAAAAAAAGAATAATTAGTTCTAATATTTTTAATTAATTGTTTGATTTATTTAAAAAACATTTTTTGTATATTTTATTTACTTGATTAATTACTTGGGTGTAGTATAAAAATTATATTATTAAGATTAAATAATATGAGTAGTTTAAAGTTAAATACAGAAAATAAACATATCCATACAAAATAATATTGATTAAATAAATTCACAATCATATTCAGATAATGAATATGATAGTAAAAAAATATGGAATAGCGTATTTAAATAATGAAAATAAATATTAATCATAAAACCAATAAATAAAAATAGAAATATCTTATTTGAATAATAACAACAACAACAACAACAATAATAATAATAATGGTACAATAAAAAATAAAATATTGGAACTGCAAAACTTTGATTCCATCAAACGGATATGTTAGTATTCGAAATCGAGTTTTAAATTTAAGTCTACTTTAAAAAAATACCCTTTTTAAAAAATATATTAACAAATTAAAAAAATAAAAGATATAATAAAATATTTAATAAAATACATAATTAGAATAATTGTGTTCAGAAAATGAGCATAATTTAAAAAATGATAATCATATATTTAATAAATATTAAGTCATAAAATTCTTATATTTAGGTAGTGAATATAAGGATTAAATAACTAACTAATAAATAAAAAAATGTATCCATAAAGGTAATAAAATCATTAAAAATAAAAAATTTAATAAAAAATTTGATACAATAGTCAAAAAATTAAATATAAGAAAATATAATTAAGATTTATATTTACGCAGTGAATATATTTCTTTTTCTAAATAAAATATATAATAAAATATCACAATAATTATAGTATTATTTTTTAGGCGCTATAAGGTGTTTTTTCTTTCCTACATGTTACCAACCTCTTGAACCTAGAAATGCATACCATTATTAGGTATCTAATCAAACCTCATAATTGATTGATGGCGACTCCTAACATACATACAAAAAAAATTAATAACTAAACATAAGCGGACAAAAACCAATTAATATATTTTGCCGGCTCCTCGTTGCCCTGTGTGCAACAGTTGACGACTCCATTAGAGATTAATTAGTTACTAAATAGAGGGGTTAAGCTATATATATTATTATGATATTTATGTTTTACTTATTGATTGTGTTTTGAGATTTATTTAGTATCATGTATTATTTCTAAAATGTTTAATTATGTCTATATTATTATTCGCGTATTTCAATCGATAAGTCTCTTATTATACACTTACTTAAAAGTCAAGAAGTAACCTATTACCATAATAGGATTAGCATGAAGATGAAGTAGAATTGTCTCCGTAAAAAATCCGGTAGGGCCTCTGAAAATTCTCACTCAAATTGTCTTTTAGCCATATATTGGTTAAGAGAGTTCGCTAGTCCAAGTTATGGATAACGGTAAGATTACCCACGGTCTAGGAACCTCAAAGTTCTAGTGATATAAGGATGGTTTATATACTTAGCAATAGAACTCAACCACACATTTAGGTAAACATGTCTCAACTTCTTCCAAATCCTTATAGGTTCATTCGATAGACAATTCTTGTGCATATTTTATAAATTCCTTACCTTGGCCTTAAAATCTCAAACTCAATATGAATTTCATTTGTACTAATCTTTTTTTATTCATTCATACATGTACATGGCATATGATTTATAAAAAATTATACATCACGATTTCATAAAAAAAGGGATAAATAAAAAAATATTTTTCTAATGTAAAATAAATATAACATCGAAAAAGTTAACATAGCCTGGATTTCAAAAAATAAATCCGATTTAACTCACTATTACTAGACTCTGTCAAAAACTAGACTCATAAAAAACCAAGACCAAAAAGAAATGAGGTGAGATATCGACCAGATAAAGAATAGATTGTAAGAAGTTTCAGAAAAGATAAATCAATTGGCACAACTTATAGAACTACTCAAAGGCAAAAACACCATAGAAACCGTGCCAAATGCTTCAGGATTAGAAACTCTGATAGCCCGTTATGAACGGAAATTTTCGCCCCTACTTCCGGTGGAATAATTCTTGCGACTTCGGCACTGTTTAGGCTCAGAGCCTTAGAGAATACGGGCCTAAGGCAGAGAAAATGCAGTCTCCACCCAAATGGACCGGAAAAACGAAAGGGATAGATGACTCGATTTCTAAAGAATTTTTAACCCCCTAATAGGTTTGGAAAGTTGGATACGTGTGGGGAATGTGAGAAATGGTCCAGTACCCCCACAACGCCCGGTTCATTGGAACCAGCCTCTTTTGCAGGTCTTAATATTATAAAATTCTTAAATATAACAATATTATCCATACTACATGCAACAATTAAAATAAAAGCATCATTGTATTAAAATCAAAGTAATGTTCAAACAAAATAAATAAATGGACACCCATCTGAGGATGAAAATGTGTCCTTACATCGTCCAATATCTAAAACTAAATAGGACACACCACCAAAAGGTGAAAACGTATCTTTTACATTAATCCAAAACTTTAAAATAAATTAAATTACATGATGCTCACAATATGAGGTACTCAAAACATTTAAACATACCTCTTACAATGTTTTAAAACCAAAGCAAATCAATAAAAGTAACCAATCATTCATCATAAATAAATCATTCATCAAAGATATGAAACATCAATCAAAATATATAATAAAGATTCATCTAATTTAAATAAAACAGTAAGATATAAATTTAGAGTTTATGCATCAATTAGGATTTCTTGGATTTCATGTTTAACAATTAGGGTTTTGTATTTTAGTTACTATATTGAGTATGAACATATGCAATAAAATGTTCAATGATAATATAATTATAAAATACTTTTTAAGTGAACTCATATGTATTATCTAGATAAATTGTCTTAATATAATAATAAAAAAATATTGATCTTAACTTTATAATTTGAGCAAGAAATTTAGCAAAAGTAATATTACAAGTAACCAACAAACAAACATCTGACCATCAAGTTGAAGCATCAATCAAAATTATAAAGTATCTAAATGATCTACAAGATTGATAGATGGGACCACAAAATATCCCCATGCATTTTTTTTTATAAAAATTCAAGGGACTCTAAATATAATTTAGATGGTGAATGTCTCATAATTAATTTATCTTGAGCACAAAAAGTATTAAAGTAATCATCGGACAAAAAAATTTTCTAATTTTTCAGTCAGTTTCTATTTGTATTCTTAATAATATATTGCATTATGTTTGAACTTAGATGACCAAGATGATCATACCAAAGTATAAAAAATTTTGGATCTATGCACTTTTCGATGCATATAGTGTAACTCAATCATCTTTATTTTTTATAAAGTATAATCCAGTTAAGAAATTTAAAATTTCTTGAATATGAACTTGTAGTTCAAATTTGTAGAGTTAACATATAAAAATTCAATATCCATCTCACTTTATTTCAATAGGATATCCATTGTAATGTGTTTTTTTTTTTTAAAACTTAGTAGATTTCTTCATGATCTACTTGGATACAACAAATCAATGATATGTAATTTTGTTCAAATTTAAAATATAAGGTGAACTCTTTTGAAATCTTTAATCATATTTGTAGAATTAAATATCATATTAATATTTATTTCTGTTAATATTAACTATAACAAATATTTTTTTATCATAAAAATTATGAAAATTGTACCAATATATATCTTTTTAACACTTTTGCTTTCATAATTGATAAGAAAAAAAATTTTTTACCATGACCTTTTTATCAAAATCTCATCTATAGTCTTGAAAAAAATATCATATTCATATTAGAAAATGATATTAAACTAGCACTTTTGCTTTTAAAATTGGTAGAATTTTTTTTTATAATGACCTTTTTTATCAAGATTCTCGTCTGTGGTCTTGAATAAATATCACATTCAGGTTAGAAAATGATGTTAAGTCAGTTGACGAGTTTGATGATTTTTCATCAAAAGCTAAAAATTTTGTTTAGCTACGGATAAATAAGAAATTAGTTCAAAATATTTGTATATCTATACTTTTAATATTACTACTGCAAGAGCACATATGAGGCATGAAAAATTTAATATTTACTAAAAAGACTATAATAAATTATGAATAATGAGATAATCAGTTTTTAATTTTTCGTTTGAATAATTAAAAAAGAAAATCATTACTTCTAAGCAATCATGCAAGTATACTTATTTTTTTTATAATATCTCTAAAATTTATAATATTGATTTGAATCATATTATCAAGTATTCATAACAGATAATTTCTTCATGAAATATTAAGGGTAATAAATTTAAGTTTTATGAGATTTAATATTATAAATATACTAAATTTAAATAAAAATCATAAAATAGATATATTACAATGCTATCAAATAAATAATGACTACGAATTATAATTAGAGTTTTAATATCATAACTCTAAAATTGTAAATAACCATACCAAAGTATAGTAAATATCAATTTATTTATCAACTTCACTTCAATACATAAAATATTTATTCATAATTTTATATTTCTTTTATTTTTATATACTATATTATGATATTAGATATATAACCATAAATACAAAAATAACTATTAAATTTAAATTTCACAAATAAAATTTTAAATTTTATTTATCCATTATTTTAACAATATATAAATACTGTTAATAACCCAATATATCACTATCAATATACGCATAAATCTTCTTGAATACATACATATATATATATATATATATTTGCGGCCCCCTAAACTTGATAGTTTTTGTCATTATGTCTCTTATATTTATACATTTGTCATATTACTCTATATACTTATTTATTTTATTCTAATAAATTACATGTTGGTCATTTTATTTTTTATAGTCATCTATTTTATACTCAACAAATATCTAATTAAAGATAGTTCTACAGTTGTATATAAGTGCTTATTTCATATAAAATATATAAATATAAAAAGTAAAGTGATCAATATATAATTATCTAAGTATCTATTAGAACAAAATAGATAAGTACATGAGATAATTTAATAAATACATAAATATAGAAGATAAAAAGACTAAAGCTGACAAGTTAATGATGCAATTAATGTATTAAGCCATGTGAATTGGAAACCATGTCATACATACATATGCACGAAAATCAGCTTCAATATATTGAGTTTGTTGACATATCTTATTCATTAGGTTGTTTTATGATAATATTAGCCAATAAGAACTTTGCAACATGGATACATATATACTTTGAATCCATATATGATACAACACATGTCATCTTTTCTTTATACAAATTCAACTGCAAACAAAAGTCTCTGTGATATGGACATATTGAATATTAGGATTCGAAACCAATTTGTTAATTGATAAAAGCAATCAACATACAACAATAACCAAAATTCATTGGACAAATTCAAATAACATATGAAAATATCGCAAATAGAGATACATAAAATAAATCCATATGAAATAAAAAAAAATATTTGTGTGTGTTATGTATACAATTGGATTCTTAAATATGGATGATCAAGATATAACGATTTTTAAATATAAAGAAATTCTCCACAGAGGCACATATACTAAATAGATTATATATAATAGATTTAGTATATTTTTTTAAAAAAAATATATTCTTCACAATTAAAATAGCACACACAAATATAAACCACAAGAAAAGCAAGGGCACAAGAAAACACATCAAGATTCTAATTATTTGATTTCTCAAATATAAGTCAATAGTCATATTAAATTAATTAGTACAGTAACTAATATATTTGGTATGAGAGTTTAATTGCAATCAACATCAATTATAAAATATGAGAAATATAAAACATAATATATATCATCCATAAATTGCTCGCGATAAAAAATATATATGCTATAAGAAATACCTCAAAATTATTGATTTAAAATCTTGTAGAATTTATTTATTTAAATTAAAATGCTTAGAATGAATAAATTAATATATTCTCGTATTATAAATATAAAAAATAAACAAAAAAAAGAAAAATATGAGAAATTTTTTATTATGAATTTTTTCTCATACACCATTTATAATTAATATATACTAGAATTCTCTTTTATATACCACTCATAATGAATATATACAGCAGTATAAATAAATAAAATTAATTTTAATCTAAATAAAATAAAATTAATCTAATTAAATAATTATCTTCGTATTTTCTAATATAAATTAAATTAAATAACATGTTTCCATTATTAGAAGCTCCTACCATTATAATTTTATTCCATTTTGAATCTTGGGTCAGTACTTAAGTGGAATGAATTTAAAATCAGATAAAAATTTGATACAAATCGATCTGTTTTGTAAACAGAAAAAAGAGGATGACCAGTACCATCACTTTCTTCTCCCACTATAACTTGATGTGTGAAAAGCTGCAACTTGATAATGAGAGACAAACGCATAAAATTGCCTATCAATTTATTTGTCATTAATTTCATTTTTTTTCTCCTTTCTTATCTATTCAAACAAAATAAGCACTACCTTTCTCTTTTCCTTCACACAGGCCCGGCCTTTATCATGAGAAAGCAATTGCTCATGGCCTCCAATTTTAAACGGGGCCTCTTATTTTTTTTTAAATATATATATATATTAAAAACTTATATATATATATATATACATATATGACACCAACAAAAGAAAACTGGATCGATCTAATTAAAACAGCTAGCTATATATGGATGTTTTATATAACATATATAGTCTGCTGTTTAAGTTATACGTTAGTTAGTTTCCTTTATATAGCTTGCTGTTTTCTTTATTTATTTATTTTTTGATTGATTCAGTAATAGATTTAAAATTCTTGTAAGCTGCTAAAACAACTAGCTATTTATGTTCTAAAAAAAAATCAGCTGCTAAAACAGCTTGCTGTTTATGTTCTCAATGGTAACAGCTAAAACAACTAAAAACAGCTAGCTTTTTATGTTCTCAATGGAGGAAGCAAAATTTTAAGTAGAAAAAATCGTCATTATTTAAGAGTCTATATTTAAGTTTTTGCTCAGGGCCCCTAAAATGTCCTAGACGGCTTTGCCTTCACATATTATTTTTAATTTTCTAAATGTAATTGAAAAAATTAATTATTTAATTTAACAACAGTTGCTAACTGGGGCGATGAAACTAAAACCAACGGTTCAAACCAGTATTATTTTTATTTTTTTAATTTCATATTTTTAATAAAAATAATCATAATCGATAATATTTTTTAAGAAATTAAATATTTGACTCATAAATTTTATAATATTAATTAAGTTAAACATAATAATATTAATTGTGAAAAATTAATAAGAATAATTAAAAATTGTTAAAAATTATTAGTATATTAATAACAAATAATAATGATAATTTTTTGCAAATATAATTTTTTTAAAAAAAAAATATATGTATTTAACTACATATATAATTTCAAATATTTAATATTGCAATTGAAATATAAGGAAAAAATGAAAAAAATTAATTTTAAAATTTTAATTTTGAACTAAAAATTATAATTTTTAATATACATATATTATAAATTAATATATGTATTAATATTATATATATTAAAATAAATACATATTTTTAAAAATATATAAATTTTTACTTTGTTTTTTAATTTTTCATAGCTCGCCCGGCCAATTTCAGTTTCGGTTTAAGAAATTAAAAACATGAATCAGACCCTTATAGATAAATCATGATTTTAGTTAGGACCAATTTTTTCGATTCTTGTTCGGTTTAATAAATCAAATCGGCAGTTTACAGTTTGATTTATGATTCACACAAAACTATGATCCATGGTTATTTGATATTAATAATTGGATATTCAACTTTATAGAACTTAAAAAAATCAACCATTTAAAAAAAAAAAAAGATTTCATTCCCAAGAGAGAAATGAGAGTATTTTGTCTAGTGTAAATAGGAATGGGTATGAAGTAGCAACATCAATGGACTTAAGTAGCATTTGTTTCAAACTTGGTCCAAATCGGAGTGTAAGGAAAACGAAATTAAAATGATTATTTTTTATTTTTTATTTAATTAACTTTGAAATTGGAATTGAAATCAAAATCAAAACAATTATTTATTTTTTTATTTAAAACTTTTAAAGATATTATAGTTAAAAAAAATTGATTTATTATATTTTATTTTAAAAATAAATTTTAATTTGATTAAAAAAATAAATTTATTTATTTAAAATTCAAAAATATTATAATTAGAAAAAATATTAAATTGATTACATATTATTTTAAAATTTTAATTTAATTTTATTAAAAAAAGAAAAAAATTAAATTTATTTTATTAATTTTATTATAAAAATAAATATATATAATTTTTAATTTCAGTTAGAAACCAAATCTGATTATCGAAAAAATAGTAAAAAATTATTCATTCTATTTTAGGAGATAATATGATTCTAATTATCTCATCTATTTTATATAACTTATTCTCATTTCTATCCTGTAACCAAATATTGTTAGGGTATTTACGACTCTATCTAAGCATGAATGAGGAATAGTTGTGCAATTAAGACGTATACCCACTTCTCACATATAAATTGGTTGTTTCTGTTTTGAAGAAGAAATTAAAATCTTATAATTCATTGTTTATTTATTTTTGTGCAGCATATTACAGTGAGACCTTCTCAGTCCTCACCTGTAGTCTTTGACATCTCACCGCTTATCATTGTTTGTAGTCTCTTTGTTCAAAATTACTAGCTGCATTTTTCTTTACCATTTATTTTTAAGTTATAGTTTTTATAAAAATACTCACTTTTCTTTTTTATTTATTTAAAATTATAAATCAATTATTATTTTAATAAATTAATTATTATATAAATTATTTATAATATATATATTTAATATTACTTATTAAATATATTTCGTATTAAAGTAAAAATATAGTAGAATATATATATATATATAATAAAAATAATTAATATTATTTAATCCTTATAAAATGAAAAGTAGTCATATCTTTATGGGACGAATGAAATAATTTTATAATTTTATATTAAGAAAAAAGAAATTAATTTCGGATATATTACTTAGGAGACCTGAACTTTAACATTAGACTATATTTTGATGTGCAATAAATTAAT
This sequence comes from Garcia nutans, assembly GCA_947685225.1. NCBI lineage: Eukaryota > Viridiplantae > Streptophyta > Magnoliopsida > Malpighiales > Euphorbiaceae > Garcia > Garcia nutans. The sequence continues at coordinate 2,116,539 of CANTUV010000024.1, read as the reverse complement.
TAATATGATAAATTTTTATTACATTTATATTTCATATTTCATATATCAACATAAAAATGTAATAAAAAATATATGTAAATTTATATTTTCAACATAATTAATTTTTTTAAAATTTTTATAAAGTAAAAATTATGTTTATCAATTTAAAATGGAATACATACATACATACATACATACATACATATATATATATATATATATATTGAAGTCTCAAGAATGAAACATTATTAATTACTATCTCTAATTTAACGGCTTCATTAATTTAACACAATTTATCAATATTATTAGGATTTTAACATATATTTTTATGATAGCATGTAATTATTTTTATTATAGCCTAATTTATTTTATTAAATTTATAATAAATTTATTATAAAATATAATAGAATAATCTTTTTAATTCTTTAATTATTTGTTAATCTATATTTTTATTTAATATTTTTCAGTTTATTAACTTAATTTATTGATTATTCTGACAAAAAAATTTATTAGTGTAAAAAATTAGTTATACTGATGATCACATAAAAAATCATATTTATGCATCGCCTGAGGCAATGACTAGTCAATAATTATATTTTTAAATAATCTTTTATAAATTTAAATTTAGACTATTTAAATTTGAAATTACTATCGTTCAGCTATAAAAACTGTACTTTTTCAATACCCCTAAATTAAATTGTTAAGGTATATATAAAAATATAGTCTAAATCCAATTTCTCATATTACAACTTGAACAAATTTTTAATTAATAGTATTTTGATTAAAATATGATATTATCAATTTTTGTCATCATATTCATAATTTGATTAACGTAGTATTACTGCCGATTAAACTTGAAAATGAGAGAGACATCTTTTATAATTTAATATAATATTGTTATTAATCGTACAATCATTGAAGCAGGATATTAATTGATTATCTAATTAGATTATTATTATTATTATTATTATATATATATGGTGGCCTCTAGGGGCGAAGATAAGTATATGAGAAGGGGCAACTATCTCTTCTTTTTTTAAAATTTTATTATATATATTATTAAAAATTTTAAAATATTTAATTATTTTTTTTAAATTTATATTATTTTTAATATATATATATATAATATTTTATTTTGTCTCCCTTTATTAAAAATTTTGACTTCATTTCTAGTGACCTCTGTAGAATAAGGGTTAGTTCGTCTTATTAATTAAATCATTTATATGAAGATGCAACAATCAAGTTGACTCAATTGAAAATTTGATTAAAATTGCAATAAATTGTGAATGTGATATCTTTTAATGAGTTTGTTAAATCATTCATTAGTTGTTTGCGATCGACATGAAATATAATTAGTAATTTGTTAAAATTTTACAATTTAACCATATTTTAGTGTTGACAGGAGCTACACTGCCCCCAAAAAAAACAAAACCTAAGTTAATTATTTAAATAAATAATATTTTTAATTTAAATTAAATATTATTATATTCTTTTGCAACACTGAAAATATAAATAATATTGGTGACAAAATTGAATTTTTTCTGTTTAGAATAAAAAATTAATTAAAAATATTTTTTGAATATTCTTAAATAAATTAATTTTGATATAATAATAATATAAAAAATTAGTTGGACAATCAACATTCTACTTTCTCCCCATCCGTAGCTGTACATTTATGATCATTCATTGCGTCTGCACTTGTGTATACGCGTGAGTATGCATATGTGTACCTATACGCGTTCATTTGTGCGTGCAAGTGTGCTCAGTGCGTATTATAAGTATAAAAAACATTTTGCTCTAAAAAAAGTATAAAAAACATCTATATTCAAATTTTTTTTTAATATTAAAAAATAAGTTTTTACAGTAAATCTTTTTGTGCTTATTTTCTTTGGCATCCATTTTATATTTATCAAACATGTTCTTCTAATTTTATAATTATATATATACACACATATACAGTAGTGAAACTAATATTTAATTAAAGAAAGACATAATTTAAAAAAAAATAATTACAGATAAATCTATATTCAATTTTATTTTTATATTAAAAAATTTTTAATTTTTAAAATATTTAAAAAAAATTATTTAAACTAATTATTTTTTAATAAATAGATTATTACAATTTTTTTATTTTTTGTACAAAAATCTTGAAGTGACAAACCTAGGGATTACTTGATATTAATAATTGGATATTCAACTATATAGAACTTTAAAAAAAATCAAACATTAAAAAAAAAATTTCATTCCCAAGAGAGAAATGAGAGTATTTTGTCTAGTGAAAATAGTAATGAGTATGAAGTAGTTGTTGGGTTCTTAGTCAATAATTAATTGTGTAAATGAATGCACAATAGGAAGAAGCAAAGAATAACCATAAGAAGAAGAGACAAGATTTAACGTGAAAAAACCCTTCAGTGTAGAGGAAAAAACTACGGGACAAACTCCGAAATAAAATTTACTAATTTAAAAAAATCAAGTACAACAAATTCTCAAGCAATCCTCACTTGACTACTTAAGATCACAAATAATAGAGAAAATATCTAAATATCTCTCTAGCAAATTTTTTACTCTTTGGATGATCACACCAAGAAACTAGAGAATAATTCTCTAATATTTATCTCACAAACTACTTGAAATCTTTTTCTTCTCTCTTGTATTTCACTTATATATTTTAAAGTGAATAAGATGAAGACTATTTATAGACCTTTAAATATGTGTGAACATATTAATTTGTGCCTAACTTATGCCTAATTTTGACTACTACAATGGTGGCTAGAAAAATGTGTTAAATATTTTTTTTTCTTTTCTTTTTAACCTAGTCAAAATTGTAAACTTACCAAACCCATTTAATTTTAATCTAGTCAAAATTGTAAACTTACCAAACCCATTAATTTTAATTTAGTCAAAATTGTAAACTCACCAAACCCATTAATTTCATAGGTTGGATAAACCAACAATCTCCCCCTCCAACCCATGGGGAGATGTTCACACATCTATTGCTCAATTACCATTCAGTCCCACCATCTTTATGCAAAACTGATACTTGTCACGGGTCACCACTTTGGTTAATATGTCAGCTGAATTTTTGTTAGTGTGAATCTTCTTTAATAACATCTCTTGATTATTCACCACTTCACTAATCCAATGGTATCTTATATCAATATGCTTAGTCCGACCATGGTATGTGATATTCTTGCTCAAATTTAGAGCACTTTGACTATCACAATTCATCATTAGGGTTGTAATCGAGCCGAGCCGAGCTTTGGAAAGCTCAAGCTCGGCTCATTATAAAATAGTCGAGTTCGAACTCGAACTCAAATCGAGCTCGAGCCGAGCCTGAACTTGTATCGAGCCAGCTCATATATCATGTATCTCGAGCTTAAACTCGAGCTTGATTTAAATAAGTTTAACGAGCTCAATAAACTTATTTTAATTTTAATTTTAATTTTTTATTCACTTTTTTTAAATTTTCATAAAATATATACTAAAATTTATATTTGTATGAAAGTTGAATAATATAATTATATATTAATAAAAATAAAATATTATATTACTATAATTTTATATCTTACTATAAATTACTAAGTTATTTTATATTGTATATTATTTAATTTATTTATCATGTATACCATATATTAATAAATTATATAAATTAAGTTAGTCAAAAAATTAATATATTCACATACATATTTTAATATATATAAATTAAATTATATATATTTTTAATCCAATACACTAAACGAGCTAGTTCACGAGCTTAACTCACGAGCTTTTCAAATGAGCTAACTCGCGAGCTAACGAGCCGAGTATTTCATAGCTTGAGCTTTGCTCATTTAACAAATGAGCAGTTCGAGCTCGAGCTTGAACGAGCTTTTACCGAGCCGAGATCCAAGCCGAGCTCGAGTAGCTTGGCTCATTTACAGCCCTATTCATCATATACTCACTCTAATTCAACTCCAACTCTTCTAGAAACCTTTTCAACCAAAGCATCTCTTTACTTGCTTCAATCATAGCTATATACTCTGCCTCAGTTGTGAATAGAGCAACACACTTTTGCAATTTGGATTGCCATGATACAGCTCCCCTTGCAAAAGTAAATACATATTCTGAAGTCGACTTTCTGCCGTCAAGGTCACATGCCATATTTGCATCTGTATATCCTTCTAGAATTGGTTTTGAGCCTCCAAAGCATAAGCACTTCTTAGAAGTACCTTTTAAATATCTGAGAATCCATTTGACCGCCTCCCAGTGATCTTTACCGGGATTCGAAAGAAACCTGCTGACTAAACCAACAACATGAGCAATATCTGGTCGAGTGCTAACCATTGAGTACATTAAACTCCCGACTGCAGAAGAGTAAGGAATAACCACCATTTCTTCCTTTTCTTTTTCTGTAGAAGGATAGAATTTCTTGCTAAGTACAAAGTGATTAGCAAGAGGTGTGCTAACTCGCTTAGCATTCTTCATATTAAATCTGCTTAAAACCTGCTCAACATACTTCTCTTGTGACAGCCACAACTTCTTAGCTTTTCTGTCACGAGTAATCTGCATGCCTAAAATTTGTCGTGCTGGTCCCAAATCTTTTATATCAAAGGAGCCAAATAACTCATTTTTCAAACCACTAATTATAGTAACATCTTGCCCTATTATCAACATATCATCCACATAGAGCAAAAGAATGATAAATTTACCATATGAAAATATTTTGAATTACACACAATGATCTGCTTCTATTCTAGTATAGCCATGACTCATTATGAAAGAGTCAAATTTCTTATACCATTGTCTCGGAGCCTGTTTTAACCCATATAGACTCTTCTTCAATCTGCAAACCATGTGTTCTTTCCCTTTTACTTCAAATTCGTCAGGTTGCTCCATGTAAATTTCTTCCTCCAAATCACCATGAAGGAATGCAGTTTTCACATCTAACTGTTCAAGCTCAAGATCCAAGCTAGCAGTCAAACCAAGGATCACTCGAATAGAGCTTATCTTCACAACCGGAGAAAAAATTTAATCAAAATTAACCCCTTTCTTCTGATTGAAACCCTTTACTACCAAACGAGCTTTGTATTTTACTACCTTCTCTCCATCCATCTTAAGCTTGGACACCCATTTGTTCTTCAAGACTTTTCCACCTTCTGGAAGTTCAACAAACTCATAAGTATTGTTCTTTTTCAAAGAACTCATCTCTTCCTGCATTGCTTTCATCCACTGAGTCTTTTCTTTATGATTCTGAACTTTCTGTAAGCTTTTTGGTTCCCCCTCTTTAGTAACCGTTACATATTCGGAACTGGAATATTTGGTAGATGAATGATGTGCTCTGGTTGACCTTATGACTTGAGGTTCTTCTACAGTCTGGGGAGAAAGAGGTTGTTCTCCTTGCTCAACATCAACTGGTACTGGCATGTCATTAATCCCATATTCTTCAAGCAACTCTTCTTCATCTGTGGCATTTCTGATTGAATGAGAAATTAATACAGAAAGAGGAATATCATCACTACTTGTAATTTTCTCTGATAGCTCAGAGTCCAACAAGGTCTTGTGTTCATGGAAGATTACATCTCTGGATCTGATGACTTTCTTCTTTACTGGATCCCATAACTTGTATCCAAACTCGGCATCTCCATAACCCAAAAAGATGCATGGAACAGCTCTATTATCAAGTTTCTGTCTCTGCTTCTTAGGTACATGGACAAAAGCCTTGCATCCAAATACCTTCAAGTGAGAGTAAGCAACATCTTTTTCAGACCATTGTTGCGCTCAAATTAAGTACTACTACAAAGCGTCACTCGCAAGTATACGAGGTAGCTGTAGCAAAGGTGATCGCCCCAAGGTCGTTTCCCCAAGAAGGTGTGGTTCGTAATAGCTTGATTGACAATTTATTTAAATGCGAGAGTTTGTTGTTTGGGATGGTGCGAGAATAATTTAAACCTAAATTAATGTGCGTTGGGTTGGTGTGTGATGGGTGTACAAGATCAAATCGATTCTTGGGAATGTGCCTAGGGTCATAGGTCCACTCAATCAAAGCTCAATTCTCAATTGTCCATTAACATAACCTTGTAAATTAATTTGTTCCTTAAGATTAATTAGTCAATTACCCATCCATTAGTTCTCACATTCATGAATTAGCAAAAACCAATTCTTTTACATTACCAAATTAATAAACCCTAGAACTTATATTTCTAATTCATTCATAGGGTGGTCGATTATATAGTTCCAATATAGGATTTCACCTCTCGGTCCGTCATCCAATATTCAAAGGTTAATAGGTAGCTAATCTATCAACCTAGCATTTAATGCAATACAATCAACCAATCAACAAGGAATATCAATGGAAATATCAAATCAAGACATTCAACCAAATATACTACAAACCCTAAACATGGGTATTTAGCTCAACATCATCAATTTATTATATCCATTCAACTCAATATAACACAAATACAAATTGTCCATTGCAATATCAATATTCTTAATACAACAACAACAATAAGAAATGAATTAAAAGAGAGAATAGAAAAACCCCTTGTGAAGATTCCAAGAGTAGGATTGCTAGTCTTCCTCCTAGCTCCACTTGATGTATTTGATGAAGAACTCAAGCCCTCTTAAATGGTTGATTCCCCTTGCAATGTGGAATGGAGCTTTCTCAAGTCACCAACTCTTCAATTGATTTGCCTTTGGAAGATGGAATGGAGCTTTCTCAAGTCACCACTCTTCAATGAAGCTTCTTCAACCTTTGAGAACTTGTAACCCAATTTATCCCAAAGAACCTTAAAGATCTTATCAATGGAAGATGGAGAAGGTGGAGAAGATGGAAATGGAGGTTGGAGGTGAAGGGACAAGGGAGAGTGTCACTCTCTCCCTCTCCCACGTTTTTGCAGAAATTTGGCTCCAAGAAGCCAAGAACTCCCCCCATTTTCCTCTTCCTCTCCTTTTAATTCATTCAAAATACACACCCATGCCTTCCAACTCATCCCATTTTCCTTTGTCCCCCACTTTTTATTTGTTTAATATTTCTTTTGGCAAGCAATAAGTCTTTGTCTCCCACTTGTTCCCCACTTTGTTGAAAGAATTTTGACTTTTCAGGTGGGACACGACCAAGCCAAAAGTGTCTTGGCCGTGTCTCTTGGTCTCTTCCTTGAGGTGACACGGCCAAGCCAAGAGTGGCTTGGCCGTGTCTCTTGATTTTTCATGGGACTTGGCCGTGTCCCTCACTGGACCTTTCTTTTCTTTCTTTCTTCTCTTTGGTTGTGAGAGGTGATACGGCCAAGCCATTTGGAGCTTGGCCGTGTCTCTTGATTTTTTTTCTTTGGGACACGGCCAAGCTCCTGGCCGTGTCCCTCACTCTCTTTGTTACAGATTGAGACACGGCCAGAGGACACGGCCGTATCATGTGACACGGCCAGTGTCTTGGCCGTGTCTCTTGACAGTGTCCATTTCTGCTTCTTTTTGCTTACTCTTTTGTTCTTGGCATGAATGGGACACGGCCAAGCCATTTTTGTCCTGGCCGTGTCAGGTGACACGGCCACAAGCTTGGCCGTGTTTCTGAGTGTGTCTCTTCCTGCCTTCATTTTTTTGCTCTTTCTTGTCTTTGTTCTTTGTTTTGCCTTTTGAATGAGACACGGCCAGAGGCTTGGTCGTGTCTCTGGGTGTGTCAGCTACTGCCTTGAAGAAATTTTGAGGGACATGGCCATGTCTTGCTTGGCTTGGCCATGTCTTGCTTGGTTCATGCTTTTCTTGCCCGGTTTTGATCTTCCAAGGGTGTTTTTGTTCTCAAACTTAAAAACAAACACTTTAAACAAACTTAAAACAAAATTCAATCAAAACATTAACTAAAACACACATAAAATCATACTAAAAACTAGTATAAAAATGAACTAAACAACCATACTCTCTCAGGTACATCAAAATTCAAAGGAGCTGATGGAGAACGATTCATCAAGTAGCAGGCAGTATAGAGTGCTTCACCCCAAAATGGCTTAGGAAGTTTAGCCATTTTCAACATGGATTTGATTTTCTCCAAGATAGTTTTGTTTGTCCTTTCAGCTACACCATTATGTTGTGGAGTGTCAGAAACTGTCTTCTCATGTCTGATTCCATGCTCTAAGCAGTAATTTGCAAACTCTTTTGAAGTGTATTCACCTCCATTGTCACTGCGAAGATACTTTAAGAATGTTTCCTTTTCTCTTTCCACCATTACATGGAAATGCTTAAAACGCTAAAGAACCTGATCTTTTGATTTTAGAATAAACACCCAAACATTTCATGCATCATTGATAAAAGTAACAAAATATCTACTACCTCCTAAAGTTTCCACATCAATGGGAAACATTCAGTAATACATATATCTTATTACTAATATCTGTAAAGAAATGAATATGGGTGAAGAAAACAGAGAAAAGAGGAAGAAGATGAAGAATTCGATCTGTATTACTGAATGTTTTGGAGAGTCAGAATACATCATCATAATCTTTATATACTTACACTATTACTGAAAATACCCTTATAATAAAACTGTAAAAATAAGAAGCCTTAAAATGCTCTGTACATAAAAATAATTACATGCTAATTGCATAATTTATCAATATCAAACATCATTGTTAAATATTTAATAACAATAATAGATAATAATGCTACTAATTAAAAATATTATTGGAAGTGAAATTTGAATTCTCGTCATTTTTAGGAGTGCTGTTTTGAGCAGTAAATCAAAATGTTAAATATAATTTAAACCTTCAAAAAATAAGAGATAAAAATAATTCTGATATACGACAGCACGATATGGGAATTTAATCACTGCAAAACTAACAAAAGCAAACCTCATTAAAGTTATGGAGAAATATGTGGGGACCTTTCTATTATATATTTTTTGACATTAAAATCAAATCATGCAATATTGCATGCACATCTATATATTAATTGCCATCATCTTCTTACTTGCATTGATACCCTCTACAATCAAAAACCCATTTTTATTTTATAATATTGAGATGAAGCTAAAAGAAGAAGAAGAAGAAGAAGAAAAGAATGAGAATTTGGGAGAAAACAGTATTAAAGAAAATAAATTATTGTTGTATTTAGTGTGGGAAGATGTGAGTGTGAAGTTGGTAAGTAATTACTGGTTGAAGAACAAAGAAAGTGAAAAAAATAAAAAAAGAAAGTTGATGAATAGAGTAAATGGGTATGCTTTGCCTCATCGGATTATGGCCATTATGGGTCCTTCTGGCTCTGGCAAATCAACCTTGCTTGATGCTTTGGCTGGTACTCGTTCTTTATCTTTCTTGATCTTTTTTTTTTTTTTCTAAAAATAAAGTTTCTTTTGTCAGTTCAAATTGATTAAATTTTATATAAATATATAGAAAAATCAATAGATAGATAGACACACACATACTCACAATTAATGTTGGCCATGTTTGGTTTATGGAGGCACTCAAAATCATGGGGATTAGCAGACACTTGCATTCTGGTTTTTCTTATTCGATGGCTATTTTCTATATATTTTAATTTGTTCATAAAAGTATGGATTATAATTGACTATTTATATTCTATGCATATACTTTTATTTATTTTTTTTAGTTATTTTTTTTAGCTTTGGTTCAAATTTTAGATTGTTGATAATTAATTAATTATTTTGTTAAATTTATTTTAATTTTTTATTAAATTTATAGATGGATAATAATTATTATATAAGATAGGGTGTTTTCTAAAATTATGGAATATAAATTATATACTATAAGAATACTGAAAATTGGAAAATAAAAAAACTTTTATTTAAAACCAAAAAACTGTATTTAGTTTTTATATTCCATAATAATTATTAAATAATAATACTGAAAATTGGATAATAATTATTATAACTAATTAGGAAAAAAAAAGTGATGAGACTGTTAGAAATGGATTACAACGAGCATTCGCAAATATGAACTTGTTGGTACTCATTTGAGTTTGCGTCAAAAATTTGAAATCATTTGAATCCAAAATACACAAATTTTTTGAAAAATCAATTTTAAAAAAATTTGAATTCGATTTAAAAGTGATTAGCTTGATGATTAAAATGTATTTTATTTTATTTAAAATAAATTAATAAAAGAGAATTTTTAAAATAATTTACTTATTTTCATAAAGTAATAAAAAAAAAATAGATCCAAAATGAGCCAATTTACTTGAATGTGATAGAAAAAAAAAGTCATTCCTGAAATTAATATGATGGGCAACTCAACCAACCTTTTGCTCATCCAATATGTTTGCTACAAGGGTCAAAATGTGTTGCTGAGATATGTTTCAGTCTTATTGATCTATTTTGTTTATTAATCATTTTAAAATATTTTAACTTTAACACGATAAAAAAATTTAAATGAATTATGTAATTACAATACATATAATAAATTTATTTAAAATATTACTAATATATGCAAATCATAAAATTCAACAATGATTTATGTGTAACATTTATAATCTAAAATAAATATATTTTTTTATATAATCAAAGAAATATTGCATAAAATAAAATCATAATTAAAATAATATAAATATAAATATAAATATATTAAAAATATTTTAAAAATATTTGCATACTAATTTATTATTCCATCCATTTTATTTTAAATGTTTGTATAAAAATATTTATTTTATTTCACTTTAAATATGACATTTAAAAATTTAATAAAATAATATTTAAAAAATTTTAATATTATTTTTATTTAAATATTTATATCAATAAATAAGATATAAATAATTAATGAAAAATAATAATTAGAGTAAAAAAAATAGGTAATAATAATTTATTAAATTATAATAAAATTTATAATTATTAATTTTTTTAATTTGTGTAGATCGGACTTACACGTAACTTAAAAAAAATAGGGAGTATATATGATCTATTTTAAATAATGTCATGACTATTTTTCTACGTAATGAGCCATTTAATACCGATGCTATGTGCCACCTTTGATTAGAACTAATAACAGTGACATGCAAATTTATTAATTAATCACTCAATTAATCATTGTTATACGAAGAGACACATATTCCCATTCTTAAAAGTTTAACGAAGGGCTCCATATGTTCAGACACACCCATGCTATTATGCAGATAACTGTCCTTCAAAACTGGGTATTTTCAATGATATATATGACATTTCAACAGTATTGATGTGACAAAGATGCATGTCTTTTCATAATACTAAATGCTATGCTTAGCTATGAAGTAAAAACAAAAAATCAGATTATCAAAAAAAAAAAAAAAACTAAAAAGGAAGTTAACATATCGAAATGCATCTAATAAATTTTGTAAATATACTTAAATTAATAAAATTTATTTATATTTGCCATATATATATATAGGGAGAGAGAGAGAGAGTAAAATTCAATAGAAAAGAATTAAATAATTTATACTTAAAAAATCTCCAAAAATTTTTCAATAACTATAATTTTATCATTTTGAATAAAATTTAATAAAATAATTAAATGAGAATAAGTTACTGTGATTATTATTTTCGTAATCTTATAAAAGAAATAATTGTTAATTTTTTTATGTTTTATGTTTTTTGATTTTCTATATTTTCATCTTTTTCAATTATTTCCAAATGAAAATTTTAAAATTTGAAAAATATGTTTCCATAATTTATTTTCTAATTTTTATTTTCCATTTTTATATAGTGTTTGAATAATTGTTTTTAAATACTTTACATAAAGATATAATTGCAATAAATAACTTCATAATTTAAATATATTTTTTTAAAAAAAATAAACAATTTTAAATATGTATAAAATTAGTCTAAAGTTATTTTCAAATTTCAAGATACAATATAAACAAATAAAATATATAAATCTAAATAAAGAAAACTAAATAGATTAGAAAATTATTTTTAAATTTTTTCATATTGAAAATATTTCTAACTAATTAAGAAATTTTATTTTTCAATTTTTTTAGAAGATTTCCTAAAAATAACACATATTTTTTATAATTAAACAACTGCTAAAATTCTCACACTCTTATTGATACAGCATAGAGAGAGTGTAAGAAGAATGATAAGAAAAGAATTAAGGTTAAAATAGAGAATTTATTAGGAAAATCTATACTCTATAGCACACTTTTTAACTTTTTTTTAATATCCTATATTTTTAATATATTTTTAATATATTAAAAGTATAGTCAATATATATTTTTAAAAATTAAATATATTTTTAATATACTAAAAATATACTTCTAAAAAAGAGTATTTTTAAAATTAAAAGTTGAAAAAAATATATTTTTGAAATTAAAATTAAAAATGGGCATTTTTTGAAAAAAAAATATTTTTTAGAGTATTTTTGAAAAAACTTCAATTTATTACTCTCTCAATTTTGTTTGAGGTGTCCATTTTAGTTATTTTATCAATATTAAAAGTATCATTTATTAGTGTATTTTTATTAAAAATACTCTTAGAAAGTTTTCAATAAGCAAATTGCCAAATTTTGGAAAAATAAATTAAGCTCGGAATATATGTATTGAAAATTGAATAAATAGGGATAATATTAAAATAAAATAGATAATTATATATTTTTTAAACCTACACTCATTCGAGGAAAAAAAATTAAAATGAACATCTAAAAGTGATGGAGGAAGTATCCATTATCACAAATGAAAAGGGAGGGGGAGAGAGAGTTGTATATGATAGCTTTAGACAATTGAAGGCTAGTGAATATTTTCTGCCTACCATACAAAAAAGTTTTTTTTTTATTTTATAAAAATTAAAAAATATTAATTATTTTTATATTTCTATTTTAATATGAGATATATTTAATAAATAATATTAAATAGATTTATTATAAAAAATTTATGTAATAATTAATTTATTAAAATGTTAGTGTTTTAATTCGAGGCAATAAAAAAATGAGCCCCACAAATAATTAATGTGAAAAAAAGGTGCTTTCTGAACATTAAAAAAGAAAACTGGTATTTAATATTTAATTTTATAGTTGGGCAGTTTCCAATTTCAATCTTATTTAAGTGGTCAACATCCACAGTTTTGAGTTTTATTTTTTTATATAATATCTATAATTCACTAAGAATTAAAATATTGTTTGTTTGTAAATTTGTAAAAAATAATTCTGATCTTATAATCAATCAATGACTAAAAGTATATCTTTTGTAAGATATCTGTTGAAAGTTAATATTTAACATTTAAACTTATAACTACGAAATTGAATTATTTTATAAATTTAAGATTTGAAAAAGATATGAATTCGTCTAAAATTTGTCATCTCTATTAATTTGTAACAATAGATTTTAATTTGTTCATAAATTAAAGTTTTTAGTATAAATAAATGTAAAATTTTTGCTAGAGAGCCTAGTTAAATTATGTTTCTAATACAAACATTTTATGAATAAATATTTTAGTATTATTAAATTTACAATTAATGCAGAAATTTTATAAATAAAATTAGATCTCCACAATGTAACACGAGAGAGCTCCAATTAGTTCTGGAGAGAAAAAGTAAGAAGTAAATTTTCATGTCTAGAAAGAGCAAAAAAAATAGGTAATTTGAAGCTGAGACAACAAAATTTTCATTAATTATTATGCACAATTTTTTAAAAGAAAATTTAAATTAATAATATTTTAATTTTTTTTACTTGGCAGGGAGGCTTTCACCTAATGTAATAATGTCTGGGAATGTTTTACTGAATGGGAAGAAAAGAAAAGTAGGCTGCAGAAGTATTGTAAGTATTTGGTAATTATTCAGTTTTTCTTTATTAAATATTTATTTCAACTTAATTATAAAAATATTTATATAATTAACATACTTTTATTCTTGCTTGTTTCATAAATATTATATATATATATATTCTAGCTGTTCTTTAATATACAACTTTTCAATATTAAACAAAAACAGAATTAGTTCTAAATAAATCTTAAGTGCCATAAGATGAATCTTTATTTATTAATTAGAATTTTAGAAGAGGGTTGTGGACATTGAACCATGACATTACAATAAATATTAAAATTAGTAATATTTAGTATCATTTGATAAATTAAAACTAACAATTATCTATAAAAATAAGTTCATAGTATTGATAAAGCTCAACATATATTAAAAAGAATTATGAAGATATACATATAATAGTTCACAGTTCAAATTTTGATTAAAAAAAATTCTGATATACCAATTAATGCTTTTTTCCTATATTTGGCAGTCTTATGTGACACAAGAAGATTTTTTATTGGGAACTCTTACAGTAAGAGAAACTCTTACTTACTCAGCTAATTTAAGACTTCCAGGAAGAATGAGCAAAAGTGAAATCAAAGAAGTAGTAGAAAACACAATGATGAAGATGGGATTACAAGATTGTGCTAACAATAAGATTGGAAATTGGCATTTGAGAGGAATAAGTGGGGGAGAAAAGAGGAGAGTTAGCATTAGTCTTGAATTATTAACACAACCTCATGTTATGTTTCTTGATGAACCTACTTCAGGGCTTGATAGTACTTCGGCTTTCTTTGTTATTCAAGTTCTAAGAAATCTTGCTGTTGATGGAAGAATAGTTGTTTGTTCTATTCACCAACCAAGTAGTTATGTCTTTGATTTATTTGATGATTTATGTCTCCTTTCATGTGGAGAAACTATATATTTTGGAGAGGCAAAGAAAGCCATCAAGGTATTTTAATCAATCCATTCATTAGAATATTCTGATATGAAGTATAATTTAAAGTTGAAAATGAATCATGATTTTGATTATCTTGAAATAATACACAGTTCTTTGCTGAAGCTGGATTTCCTTGTCCAGCAAGAACAAACCCTTCAGATCATTTTCTTAGGTGTATCAATTCAGATTTTGACAAGGTAGCTGAGATTCGATTACGATCACAAAAAGACCATGTATGGTTTTTATTTTTTATTTTTTTTATCAAATTGTATGTCTTATAATATGTCAAGATTTATATTAGTCTTATAATGCAAGAACCCAAGATTTCAATTCATCATCGTGATTTTTGTATGACTGTTGTTTTTCATTTCAGGCATCCTCTGAGCCTTCAAATTTTCAAATCAATTTGAGTACAGAAGACATCAAAGTAATACTTATTGACAAATACAACAATTCTGAATATTCAATAAATACAAAAAAGATTCAAGAGCTTACTCTTGAACATGTAAGTAAATTCAAAGCTCCTATGCCTAATCTAACGGTAAGTGCATATACAACTTAAATAATAGGTTCAAGTTTGACTTATGCACATACATACAAATTAATATTGGAGATAGCTGTCCCTTTCTAATTTATTTTTAACTTGGATTTCTTTGCTTGATTTCTTCATCAATTTATTCATATATCTAGGAAGAGCTTGTGGCTAGTTTAAAGATGAGTAGCAGCAGTTGGTGGAAGAAACTTTGTACATTGGCTCATCGTTCATTTGTGAACATGACAAGGGATGTGGGATATTATTGGATAAGGATCCTATTCTGTGTACTAGTTGCAATTGGAGCTGGAATAATGTTCTTTGATATTGGCGTGTCAACTTCAGCAATCTTGGCAAGAGTAAAATGTTATACATTTTTTTATGACTTCATGCTTTGCTTGTGTGTTGGAGGCTTACCCTCTATCAGTGAAGAATGGAAGGTAAAACATATCTAATTTATATGATGGTATCTTTGCTTTGGTGAGAATGATGTAGAGTGTAGACAATTGGAGACATTTTAATAGTGTTCCTTGTCAATTATTCCAGGTTTTGTATTATGAAAAATCCAACAGACATTATGGGGAGGGTGTGTTTGTGGTTTCAAACTTTCTCTCATCTTTCCCTTTCTTGGTGATCATCTCCGTTTCGACCAGCATAATAATGTATTACATGGTGAAATTTCATATGGGATTCTCTATATTTTGGTACTTTTGCTTCAATCTATTCTTCTGCCTATCCATTATGGAGTGTGTCACAATGATTCTTGCATTACTTGTACCTAACTTCTTGATGGGTATAGGGGTTTCAGCTGCTGTAATTGTAAGTATAACAACTCACACTCTTACTTCTTAATTTTTTAATATATAGAAGAATTGAAATTTATGGTATAATATTAAGGATTATTATAAATCTTGTTTTGATACAGATGTTGTTGACAATTGCATCTGGCCTATACAGGCAACTTCCTTATCTTCCCAAGTTCTTTTGGCGCTACCCAATGACTTATATCAGTTTTACAACATGGGCTGTACAGGTATAGCTAAATCTATTTAGAAATAATCTTCATAAATACCTTAAGATTATGCTTAATTAGTATACTATAATAGAATGCATTGTTTGCTCAACCATTGAACTAAATATATGTCATGGCCCTTCTATTGGATATATGGGAATTTGAAATGAAATAATAGAAGTAGTATTGTTGATTGTTTTGCCATACCAATTGTTGAATAGGGTCAATACAAAAATGACATGACTGGACTCGAGTTCGAGCCACTGGTGGCCGGAGAGCCAAAGATGAAGGGGGAGAAAATTCTTGAGACAGAAATAGGGATAAATTTGAACCACTCAAAGTGGTGGGATTTGGGAGCTCTACTTTTGCTATTGTTCTGTCACAGAGTTATCTTCTTTGTAATACTAAAATACAAGCAAAGAGGACTGTTGCTATTGCGCAGACTCTACATCAAAGATAGTTTGGAAAACATAGACAAGAGACTTTCAAGAGAAAAACGTGGCTTCTCTAAGAGAAACCAACATTTGCATCCATTGTCATCTCAAGAAGGTCTTGCATCACCTTTGAGTTAGTACTTCTATGTTTTTATTTTTTTTCAAATATTTTATATGGTAGGTATGTATGGATTTATATATATATATATCAAATTATTATAAATGAAAAGCAAAATTGCTACTTTTGGAAATTATAAAAGCAACAAAATTGATGCAGAAAGTCTTTAACTTTTATAGAATTCTAGCTTCAAATATATATGTTGCAACAAAAAATAATTATAAAAAATATAAATACTAAAAATATGCTTAACATAACTAAAAATAGCAACCATAATAGCTACTTCTTCAACAGAAAAATAAAAGTAAATTTCCTAAAAGCTAGCTAAAGACCAGAACTAAACTTTAACAGAAAGTCCAAATAGCTCCTAAGACACTAAAAACATCTTCTTTTGGATCAGAGGTTGCCAACTCCTCTAGTTTTTCTTTAAGAAATTCAAAATATGCGAACATGAAATGACTTGATAAAAATTTTTGCAACATGATTTTCTATTTTACAATAATTAACATCACTTCACCATTTTTCTACACTTTTCTCAAAAAATAAAATCTGATATTGAAATGCTTATTTCTCTGGACAGTTTTTTCTTTCAATAAATAGACATTCTCTTTATGTCCTTGTACGCTGAAATCCTTTAGATGCTCAACATAAATTTCTTCTTGTAGCAAACCATTCAACAAGTTTGACTTCATATCCATTTGAAAAAATTTTCATCCTTTATATGCTCCTAAAGCCAAAAGCATTCTTATTTTATCAAACGTGACTATTGTGGCAAAAGTTTTAGATAAATCTACCCCATATACCTGCCCATTACCTTTTGCCACCAACCTAGTGCTTGTTTGCTAAGTCATTAGAGCATCTCTAATGGGAAGAACCAAGTCTCTCCCAATTAAATTCTACTAAAATGCCATATAGGTATTTGATGGGACTCAAATAAAAGTGAAACTTGGTCTTTCAATGGTGAATGTCAATTCCTATTTTAATGGGTTCTATTTTTATATTTATTTTATTTATTATTTTATTTTTAATAATTAAATTTTAAATGTTTATTTATTTTATGGTGAATAATAAAATTATTTAGTTATGTGAATAATTTATTTAAATAATTTATTTATAAAAATTATTATTTTATTAAAAATTTTATTATTCTTATTAAAAAGTTATTATTTTTATTTATAAAAATTATTATTTTTATTACAAAAATTATTACTCTTATTAATAAATTATTATTTTTACTAAAAATAATTATTTTTATTAAAATTGTTCCATTTAAAAAAATTATTACTTTCATATAAAAAATTATTATTTTATTAAAAAATATTAAAATTATTTATTTAAATTTATAAAATTTATTTTTTTAATAAGTGATAGCCCTTTATTGGAGTCCCACTAAGGTGGGACGGTCCCTCTGACGTAGGACTTATCCCACAATGGGATAAATCCTATTATCCCAATCACTTTATGGGATTTGAATCTAAAAACTACCTGCAGTTTAGGATTTAACTATCTCCTAAGGACTGAGATCCAAAAAGCACCCGCAGTTTAGAATTTAACTATCTCCTAAAAACCCATTTAACCCCAATTACTTTTCTATCTAAGGGTCTCTTCACCAAATTCAAAAAGCACCCGCAGCTTAGGATTTAACTATCTCCTAAAAACCCATTTAACCCTAATTACTTTTCTATTTAAGGGTCTCTCCACCAACTTCAAAGTTTTATTTTTCTTTATCATTGCTAAATCATCTTCATTGCATATATTCATTTTTAATATGTTTTTGCTTCCTCATATCCTACAGGTTCAAGAACAACAACATTGTATTTTTGATAAATATTTGAGAGCAATCTTGTTCCCCTTACAAGTTGTTCATCTTCTAATTATTCAAGATCTAGTTGCACATTTTGATGTTTGACTTGAGGCTCTTCATTCCAATCTCATTGCTCATGTTCAAGGAAGTGAATATCTCTGTTTATCACTATCTTCCTTGACTAAAGTTAAAAATTTTGTTAGGCTTTATAAACCAAACTTTAGTGAATGAAAATCCTTGGTTCAACCTTCTCATCCAAATTTTTTTAGGTTTTCTAAAGTTGGTTTAACACCATGTCAGACCTTAAATAGAATTTTCCTCTCCATTGTATGTAAGTAGTCTATTCAACAAGAAACCAATTATATTTGTTGCTTCTAACCAGAATTTCTTTGGTAGATTCTTCTCACATAGCAAGCATCTACTCATCTCCATGATTGTTCTATATTCCCTTCATTGATCATATTTTGTTGTGGAGAGTAATAGACATTAAGTTGGTGCTCAATTTCAACTCATTCACAAAAGGAGGTGAATTTGTTTTATGTGTATTTAGTTCCATTATTGGATTTGATGACCTAATATTGCAGCCACTTTGGTTTTCAATCCAAGTTCTAAACTTCAAGAAAACTCTTGCAACTTCTGCTTGAACCTTATAAAATAAATCCAACACATTCTTAGATCATCAATAGAAGTTGTGTTGGCCCAAAAGCTCAAGTCCAACTCTAAGTAACAAATATAAAAAGGAAAAACTAGGTTTATGTGTGGTTTTTAGAGTAAGCCACCAAATATAACAAAAGAAAAAAAAAGAGAGAGGTATGTGCAGTGATTGTGACAGAAGAAGAAGAAAGAAAAAATGAATTTATCATTATCTTGGTGTGCCAATTCTTCATGGTCCGTCCGATCGAAAATACTATACTTATTTAAAGGATAGAATTCAAAACGGCTTGGCAAATGGAAAGCTCGAACTTTATCATTTGTAGGATGTGTTAGTAAATTCAATGATTATATTGGTTCCTTTCTATATTATGCAATCAGTAGTGATTCCCATTTATGCTTGTGAAAAGTTTAATTCCATGTGTAGAAGCTTTATTTGGGGTTCAAATAGAGCAAATAAAACTATCCATCTAGTCAATTAGGAGACATTATCTATCTAAGGAGCATGGAGGATTTGACGTCAAAAATCTCAGAGTTTCAAATTGGGTTTTGATTGCCAAATTAGTTTGGAGGTTTTTAACTGAATCTAATTTGCTTTAGATGTTAGTTTTTTGTGGGAAACATTGTTATAATGGTTTAATAATTTATCTTCGATTTCAGGAGGACATGATTCTTCTCTTTGGCATGGCATGATTAATATGTGCCAATTTGTTAATGAAAGCTCAAGCTATATTATAAGTAATGATTTATCCATCTCTTTTTGGTTTGATAATTAGTTGGGAAAGAGTCATTGATAAAGTATATAACCAAACCCATCCCAAGTTGCGCTAGTAATTGGTGTGTGAAAGAAGCTATGGTTGGTAACTCATGGAATATTCATTTCCTTAAATATTTCCTCCCTCTCGAGGTCATATATTGTTTAAGAATGGGTTGTACTCTGCAAGAAGGTCTAAATGAAGGATTTTTCGAGTTTGGGACCTTTCTTTTAATGGTCTTTTCATTTCTATTTTAGCTTGTATGTTTCTTTTGGACAAGGGTAATGGTAACAAACACTTTTAGAGCCTTATTTGGCGTTGCTAATGCCCTCAAACAATTAAGACATTCCTCTGGTTCCATGCTCATGGGAAGTTGTTCACTAATCAGGAACGGACACCTTGTGCATGATGATGCTTGTCCTATTTTCCATCATAATGTTGAAAGTATTAGCCATGTTCTTTATGATCATTTGATGGCTAGGGCCATTTAGTGTAAACTCTTATCTCTCATGGATCATAATTTTTTTTCTTTAAGGTTTGAAGATTGGTTTTGGGGAAATTTGAGAAATATTTTCCAAGTTAGAGAGGGTATTGGTTGG
The DNA here is from genome assembly GCA_947685225.1 of Garcia nutans. NCBI lineage: Eukaryota > Viridiplantae > Streptophyta > Magnoliopsida > Malpighiales > Euphorbiaceae > Garcia > Garcia nutans. Next base: position 2,096,033 of record CANTUV010000024.1, on the reverse strand, counting down.
AGCTGGAGTTTTGGCTATACCTGATGATATTTATGAAATGACACAACAATGTTGTTTTTTCTAACACTCAGGGTCTTAAGTATTTTTAAAGCCTATCATAATCACTAATGCTGTTAAAGCTTATATTGCAGATTTTGATTCCCAGCATAGATGGAAGAGTCCATTTCTAGAAGCGTAAAGGCTTTTATCAGTTGGTCAGTTCCTCCTTCACCATTTGATATGCTTAATATTAGTGGTATTATTTACACTGGCAGCCTTAGAGAACACAAGTCTAGGCGTAGAGAACAGGAAGTCATCGCCCAAATAGGCTGAAAAAATAAAAGAAGGGGGCAATGTCTCGATTCCTAAAAAATCTCTAATCTCTTATTGAGTTTAGAAAGTTAAGTATATATAGCCCATAATAGGACATGTCCTATTATCGTTATACATCTGATTCATTGAAATTAGCCTCCTTTTCAGGTTCTAGTATATATATATTTTAAATATCATAGTATTATCATATACACAAGCAATAAAAATATACAAAGAGCAAACAAAAAGATATTTATTGCTTCATGTAATAAAATATGTACACGATATTAAAATATTTAAAATTGATAAAATAAATAAATAAAAATAAATTAACACCGGTCGGAGACAAAAATATGCTCTTACATCTAACAATAAAATTCTATACACAGTCCTAGAAATAAAAAGTACATTTGAAGATCATGTTATATCATCTCTAATGAAAAGTATTATGATTAGAGCAAAATCGTGCAATAAGACTTAATAAGCAATAACATTTGGATAACATCATGTATTCTCATAATTACTCAAATTTATCATAATTAGTCATAACTAATCATAATAAAACATTTTGAGCATGTTTGAACCAAAATAGATGCTTAAACTAACTTGGCACACAAATCAATGTAGGACATTATCATTATAAATGTAATTATGGGCCATGCCAAAATTACTCAAAAACATTATAATTCATCATCAAATATCTTATCAAGAACAAATAGGCATATCATAGATAGGATAATAACAAAATCATGCATGACACACATATCGAAACAAAACTAGGCCCAATAATGCAAAAGTCGTATTTCTCATCCAAAGTGTCTAATTATCATATTAGATATCCTAAAACATGTGAAAAATATGATTACATCATGTTACACTCAAATTCGACTTAAAAAATTATTCTACACAAAAGCTGAGTCAAAAATCATTCTAAAATAAAAAATTAGGATTTTTTTCTCAAAAATCACAAAAATTATTTTTAAACATCTTAAAAACAATAAAAATAATTTTGGAATAAAATGGGAAAATAGACTATAAAAATTGGTGGTTGATGTCCTGTTTTATTCTAATATTAAGGTTTTTTCTGATTTCCGATGAAAGTTTGATATTTTGATCAATCTCAAGTCCAAATTGTAACAATTTTTGAATATCTAGATATGGTCCAAATTGTTATTTATCTCCAAGTTTAAGTTTTATTCCAAATATGGTTCAAAAGCGGTCCCAAAATGAAAGATATATTCTATCAAAGGTCCAAATTCGGCCAAGGTAACAACGTGAGATTAAAAGGTCTAAATTTATGTCCACAACTCATGATTCAAAGAGAAAAGGGTCCCAAAAGTCTACGAATTTATAGATCTATCATCTTTACATATTTTAATATGTTATAGTTAAATTAAAGAGAAAATTACATAGTATACTATGTTTTAATTTCTCTTTTCAATTTTACTGCTCTATTTATTTTCAATTTTAAACTTTTATTTTTTCAAATTTACATTATACATTGTTTTTGTTTACAAAAATATGCTAATTTTTTTTATCTTCTTCTTTTTTCATATTTAGTGATTTCTGTATCTTTTTTCTTATTCCTTTTTCTTTTCTTTATATCAATATGGTTTCATTCTAATAGATTTTTCTTTTCTTCTTGTTTTTCCTTTTTTTCTAACAAATTTTTCTTTTTTTTTCATTATTTTTTACTCTAAGAATAGTAGACCTTCGTTTCAACAAACACAGCAAGTCGTTGAAGCGCTATTTCTACTCTCCAGAAGCAACCTGCTCCAATTTGTAAATGATTTGAAAACTATTGCTTTGATGATCAATTGGCTATTAATAAAAAAAAAAGCAAAAATAAAAGAGAGTAAAGAATATATAAGATTTTTTTTTATTAATTTTTTGGTTTCAAATATAATGATTGGAGAATTTTTTTGTTTTTCAATCTAAATACATACCAAATGTTCGATAAAATATTTAAAAGAAAGTTTTTATTATAGTTGTATATTATGATATAACAGCTGCATAATGATATTTTTTTTCAAAGATAATAGGTATATGTATGTTTATGTTACATGTATATTCATATATTAAGTTATTATAACTGTATATTGATATTTTTTTAAAATAATAGATATATAGATACAGTTAGTATATATCTAAATATAATAAAATATAATAACTGCTTATTAATACTTGTTTCTCAATAATAATAATTATATACATGTATATGTTATATATATTTAGTGGCGGAACTAGATAGGGTCTTGGGAGGCAAGAGACCCTGCTTGGTTCCTCTAACTACCCTCATTAATTATAACTTTGGATTGGATCAGTTCACGTCCCCTAAATTGCAAGTTGTGCTCGACAGGAGATGACAGTATACAATAATGTGTGCTCGGCTTTATGTTTCCATCAAAACTCGTAGCAATAATAACAAATAATCTCATATACTAACCCTATTATTTACTTATTTACTCTCTAAAATTTGTTAAAAAACACCATTTCTATTTTTTCACAAGTAAAAATTTTAATAAAATAATTTAATTGTTGATAAAATGAAATGTTAAAAATTTTATTAATTTGATCTTTGAAATAGAAATTCTAACACGTAAATTAGATTAATTATTAGAAATTAAATAATAATTTTTTTAAGAAAAAGTATTTAGCTACTTTTTAAGGATTGATTTAGCTAGCTTGTTTTTCTTATTAGGTAAATTATAAAAATAGATAAAATATTAAATGAAATTCATACTTTTATTTTTATTTTTATTCCAAAAAAGAAAATAGAGACTCGAACTTATATCTATTTTAGATATTAAAGTACATTGTTGTTAGAGTAAATTTCACAATATAATATGTTGTCTCCATGTGTGTTAGGAAAGGTTGATTGATTTCAAAGGTTAGAGTAAAATACATTGTTGGATTGACTTCAAAGGTTAGAGTAAAATACATTGTTGGATTGATTTCAAAGGTTAGGAAAGGTTGAGATGAAATTTTGATAGAGTTTCCCTTAGATTTCAATCGGTCTAGGGCTCCTCTCTTTGTAGAGGAGACCAAAAAATGGTTACCCTCAATGGAACTGGCAGCCTGCCTGAATTGGTTTGTCAGTTCTAAACTATGGTGAATTGGTATTTTATCAGTTCTAAACTAGAGTGAATTGGTGTAACGCTAGTTTGCACTAAAAATCTATAAATAGGCCTTAAAACACATTTCAAAAGAGACTTTAAGCATATTTTTAAATATTTAAAGATATTTTGAATATATAAATATCTTAATTAATTAATTTTTCAGAAGATATCTAAAATCCGGATTATTATTCATGTGTAGAGAGAAGCAATATGCTAGCTGATTTTCTAGCTAATTTTGCTTTCTAGCAAGCTGAGAATTTTGTAGCATGAAGTGTCGCCTTGTGAATCCAATCTCCTGCTTCTTGATGATGTTTGTGGAGCTTCAAGTTGCAGGATGGTTTTACAGTAGCTTTTGTTTTTTTTTTCTTTTATTGTGATGTTTTTTGTTTTCCTTATTTAAAAAAAAAAAAAAAAAAAGCATGCCCCAGTACAAAATGCACTTCAATGAATACCACAAGATTTAGCATTATAAACCTTTATAGAATATTAAGGAGCAAAACATGGAAATTTTAACCCAAAAAAGTCATTTTCAGATTATGAGGTCACCAATTCAAACCCTCAGTTGAAATGAAATTTATAAAATTAAAAAAAAAATTGAAATTTAGAGGGAAAAAAAAGCTGCAGTCGTCCAATTCTGAAAAAGAAAATCAAACCATATATCATTCATCAATTTGAATTTGTTTTCATGAACTCTTCTCATATAGATAGGCTTAGCCAAATAAGTAAAATTCGTGAAGTCAAAAAACCTGCAGAACCCATCAGTCCATTTCTTGAATGGCCATGGGACCAAAAAATTACATACGTCAACGTTGCCATTAATGTACAGATTGAAGTAAATACAACACAACATTGGAGATTGATTGAAATCCCTAAATTTGCTTTAGAAGCTCTGCATGTATAATCTAGAATGTTGTGGAGCCATACAAGGTATCACTGTGAGAATTATAATGCATCATTTAACTTCAAAAAATAAATAAACAGTTTGCCAGGAACAAAATTGAATCACAAAATGATGTTATCAACCAAATACGTGTTGTGGAATGCCCTCTTATTTATTTGCTTCAATGAATTCTCTATACTCTTTCTTCATTTTGACTCCAGATACAGTCCTGCGTAAACAAATAATAGAACATTTTACAGCAGCTGAAAACATGTGAATAATAATAGCCATATGTGCATGAATAGAGGGAAGCACCAAAAAAAGAAAGGAAAACTGTTTTAGCAAGGTTTTTAAATAATAAAATAGGTCAAACAAAAAAAAAAATGTAGCCAACCTGAGCATCTCCTTGTTCTTGAAGAACTGCACACATGGTGTACCCATAATTCCAGCTGCTTCTGCTATTTCTGGATCTCCCTCAATATCAATCTCAACAAAATGCACAGTTTTATCAAATTCATCAATCACCTGCCATTTTATCATTCAGCCCCAAAAAAGGGTCATGAGCAACACAAAAATTTACTCATCAACATGAAGAAACAAGAAAGAATAACATGACATGCATGAGAACTTCTGATATTTGCCCTCAAATACTCTTCATAAACTTATTTCAATAATTCATTTTTTGGGCCATGGGTAGGGTTGCCCTTATTTATTATATTCAGTGTACATAACATGACAACAACATGTTCAACAGTGTTTCTCATTGCAACTCCAATGGCTTTTCACTAGCAAGTTTGTTTAGAAGTGGCTTAAAGTTTAGACATTAAAGACTGACCAGAAATTTGAGGCTGCTACAAGGCAATCAGTATAAAAGAAAAGGAATTTCACATTCGCTTGTTCTCTCCATCCACTATCCACCAAAACTGGATTTTTGGGGTTCAACTTCTCAAATCTCAAACTGTACCCCCAAAATCCTGGCTTTGGACTTTTCCTGCTGAATCACCTATCACCACAACCACCAATCTCTAAATTTCATTCAAGTGCTAACCTTGTGTTTTATGACGGTGTAGGTTATCACCAAGTGCTCTAATTCTTATTTCAGAATTTTAAAACTAATTTACTCTTTTTCTTGGGTTTTATGATTTGAGTACTATCCTTTTCCTTTGTACTTAATGTTTCAGCAGGGTAAGGAACCACAGATTTTTCTAATATATAAAATTTGAAGGTATCTTTTAGTAGTTCATGGCATGCTTCCCATAAATGAAAGCTGGATTTTTCCAATAGTGCAAGCCTCAAAATGTAGAATATGATGTGAAATCTGACAAAGCAGGAACCTTACTGCATATGACACCGGATGGAGAACCCACATGGCATACTGACTTCAAACATGTTTTGTAAGGTCGTACAATAAGACTGGATATGACATGATAGCATTATAGAATTATCATTTGTTACATAGGCTGAATCACGGGCGGATCTAATAGACCCAGTGGAATTCTTCAAAACATTTGAGGGTTTCTACAAACAATTGAATGCGTCCAACTCAAATAGAAGGTGTGCCCTTAAATAGTTCTGAAGATTAAACACCTAAGCCAAATCCTGAAACCAAGAAAAAAATGATAGATTTCAAAGTAACGGTAACCTTCTTCACACACTTTCCTCCATTTCTCTCTAAAATTTACACCTGTAATTTCTAATTTTATCTTTCTTACTAATTTATTAGTTTTTGTATTCTTACTTTAATTTATAATTTAATATTTTTACAATTTAATATTCAAGATTTTCTAACTGTTTTTATTTATATTCAATTAAAAGCTAATATTGTACTTATTTTTTAGACAATTGACTATTCTTATATAATTATGAAGCGCTTCTTAAGATAAATTAAATTCAAATTTATTTGCTTGTTATTTTAAATATGTGACAGAGATATTTAATTGATTATGAATTATTAAATTAATATTTGATATATCTAATAAATTTAGTCTAGAGATATTTTATTAAATATATTCATCATAAGATTATGATAAGTTAATGCTCATTCAATTTTTTTTTATACAATTTGTATCAATATATATAGTAATAATACTTATTGTATAATAGCTATGTATTGAGAAAGGTGTACTCAGCAGAACCAAAGAAGAAATCATGCATAACTTTTAAAATATTAAGACAAGTTGAAGGTAAATTGTAAATATTACAATTAAGATACTTCTATATATGCTCACAAGACTATACTAAGATAAATATTATTTTCATCTATTTTGTTGATAATACATGGCATGTAATTGTGCCCCTCACTAACAAGGTTTCCTGGATCCACCACTGGGCTAAATGATTTGAATGCATATGTATTGCCATCTCCCACTTCTAGGCTTTTAAGGGTTGTGATTTTTACAAGACTTGGGAATGTCAAAATTAGTTCTATTTGAACTTCTAGCAAATCTCATTATGCAAATAACTATAAATATGCGTGTGTATATATTGCAGAACTAGCAGAACAATATGCCATAGAAATTATAAAACCACATCAAAGTCATGTTCAATATATCACAATAACAAAGCCAATATAAGTTGGCGCTGAGATCACAAACATGTTGGAAATAACATACCTTGCTAAGAATTGGCTTCAAAGTCCTACATGGTCCACAAGTTGGTGAGGTATATAGTACACATATGAGTCTAGGACTTTCATGGTACAATTTGCGTAGAGCATACTGCAAAATAAAAACAAGGACAGGAAAAGAAGAGAGAGAACATTTTAGCCAAGAATAACATATAAGAGAACTTGACCTAATTAGATGTCAAATAAGGAAATATTTTCATCACGTCAGAGCGCGTATCTTATAAATCATGAAAAAACATATCTCATCAAAGAAGAAGAAAAAATGGCATCTCATTCTTCAAAGTCAATATGCACCTGGCCTCTATGATTTGTAAGTGTAATGTCAAAGCCCTCTTGAACATCTCTATCACTGAGCTCCTTCTTAACCTCTTCCATTGGAGGCTGTTGCGCAGAATCACAAAGAACAAGTGCATTTAGTTGTGACTTCATTATAGATAAACAATCAAATACAACTGCAAATTAAAATAACATTAGAATACCAAATTATGGATGAGCATACCTTATATCCACACAACTTACAACCTCTCCCACAAAACTATGCTACAAGAAGTTTTAAGATTATATTATGTTATACCTTACCCCAGGGAGTTTATCTATTTCTTGGATTCTAGTTTGCGATTAAGGCTGGTAGAATTGAATAATAGTGTCTTGGTCAGTAAGATACATTTCAATCCTAAAAACAACACATATAGAACCTTGGATGTGATGCTGATAACAAGCTACTTTATTATTGATTCAGGTTCGATCATTCTCTCCAGTGTAACCGGATAGACAATGTTCAATAGTGCAGCTTATATAAAATGGAATTTAACAAGAAATCACTACTTGCTAACAGCAAAGCATGTATTAGACAGGAAAATGGTCCATCTAACGAATAAGCGAGCAGATAAAGCTGGACTTCAATAGAAAGGGATGTGTTAAGTGTTTTATCCTTTTTTCTCCTTTCTTTCATGAAAATAATATAGATAATTACCTGATGGAACTCTACCAGAAGATCATTGCTAACAAGGTATCTCTCAACTGACAAAGCAGCAATACATCCAGATCCTGCAGCAGTTACGGCTTGCCTCCATTCATGGTCCTAATCCATCAATAAATAATGAAATTACAAAATATACAAGCACAGTATTTCCAAACAGAAGAAAATTTCTAATCACAAGGTTATGTGAATCTTTGCAGCAACATAGAAACAATTTAAGTGAACGTGCATAGGAGATGTGTTTAACCTTTACTTAAACAGTATGGGTCTATTATGAAATGATATATTTTGCTTTTCATGAATATTATTTATTGCTTTGTAACTTTTTATCACCACCAAAAGAGGTGATTCAACCCATGCCTCTAACTTTAATTTCAAATTCGGCAGCCAACTTTTGATGAGCATCTAAGAAGAAACATACACCAAGGGAAGTGCATGCGGGATGGTTAATGAAACTCATCATTGTGACCCAGTTTTCTCCATATAAGAAAATCAACAAAAAGAATTCCTTTTGATAATCAGAGGAATCCGATTTGTGTTAAGATCTAATCTTCAAAATTGCACCACATCAGACATTTTCAAAGAAGAGCAACTGGTTTTATTTTATGACAAGCATTGCTTATTAGTTTATTCCCAATTGACTAACATTTTGAAAGCAATTATTTGTCATTTCATTTTGCACAAAATATTATAGTAGAACTTCATTAATACAAATTTTATTATTTACACTGAAAACTATTATTTATTCCCAATCATAAAGCTTTGCCACTTTAGGGTTCATAAATATATTTTTAAATCTCAAATGTAGTCCTCAGTTGGACTGAAGAAATAATGTAATCATTCTCAAACCAATTACCATATAACTACATAAATTACTTCACAGGATTACCTGTACATCTCCAGCTGCAAATACACCTTCAACAGAAGTTTTTGCAGAACCTTCCTGAACTAATACATAGCCTACAGTGTCAAGTTCAACTTGGCCTTCCAACAGCTGGCTATTAGGCGAATGACCAATGCCATAAAACAAGCCTTTTGCCTCAAGTATAGATTCTTCCCCAGAAACAACTTTTCTAGTCAAAATACCAGACATCTGCCCTTTAGTATTGCTAACAACATCCACAGCCTCCGTATTGAAGTGCACGGTGATATTCGGATTGTTGACCACTCTGAAACATTCGCGATAATTAACCTGTTAAACAAACATTCAGGGAGTTGAAAACTCAACATACAAATTGTTCATTAGTATTTAGTTCAGAGCATTAAGCAATAAAGAAGAAAGAAGATGAACACCATCAAGGTAATAAAGCAACTGCACGATTGATGTGATGACGGCCTAGAATTTCAGAAGCTAAATACTTTCAAGGCCAAGAATGACAGCAAGTCTTTATAGCCTAATTGTAAAACATTTTCTTTTAAAAAGAAATTTCATTTTCTATAAAATGGAATGATGTAGTATGAAATTTCCAAAATTCACAAGGATTTTCAGCATCAAAATAAACAGAACATAATGGATGAGACTATGTATCATAATGCTGATAGAATTAAATCCATTATGAAGGGCACTACCATTTATGTTCAGCATCATATTAAAAGCGGAGGTGTGCTGAAGATAGTAGGTAGAGACGTGCTTTATTACATTTGACCAATCATAACACCTAATTTAAAAAAGCATACCCCATCAGAAAGGCTCCAGCAAAACTGACCTATCTTGCATTGCCTTGGATGCCCTGAGTTGGTCTTTACGAACAAGTAAATGAACATGACGAGCATATTTAGTTAAGTATAATGCTTCCTCTGTAGCTGTATCACCACCACCAACAACAGCAAGAACCTGCCCCTTAAACAGTGGTGAAGCTCCATCACAAATTGCACAAGCACTAATTCCCCGACTCCAAAATTCATCTTCACGAGGTAACCTGAGCCTTTTTGCAGTGGCTCCTGTGGCATAAATGAGGCTGTGACACGTAACCTGTAATGTCAATGTAACAAAAAAAATTTCAAAGTGTAAATTTTTTATTTAAAAAAACAGCAAACGAAAAGGATCAACAGCCAATTAGCATGACAAAGGAACAAAGTAGGAAGGACAAAATAAAGGAGGCTTGCATCTTTGGCAATAGGAGATTAAACAACAAGCAACCAGGAGACCATAGCATATGATTCATACGTAAACACACATGATTATTACATTGACATGTATGCAAACAAAGTCATTTTTAGGATGGAAGATGCCATACGTTTTGTTCTCTGTTTCCCTTTCTTGGTCATATGATCTTACCTTCAAATCAACACTCGGATATATAAGAAAAGACTAAAACATTACATATATATGGAGAACCAAATAGTAACAACAAGATAAATGGTCAATTAAATTATTGTTCGAATAAGTTGGCATCAGATTCTGTAGCATGTGGAATCAATTTTTAAATCCATAAAAGGTCTCTTCCAGTCTAATCCAAAGCAAGGTCTTGTGGTTATGCAAAAGGCAAGATTTTGAATATTTCAATAGTTGAAATTAATGCAAAAACTCCATTATTCAAGAATAGCATGCCATAAAACCATTTATCACCTTACGTTCACTACTTTTGACAGTAAAAGGACTGCTTTTAACATCTACAAATTCCACATCTTCTTGGAACAGCTCAGCTCCCCATCGTTCAGCTTGCCGCCGCATCCTAGTCAAACACACAAAGTCAAGACCCATCCGTAGGAAATAACAGCTACTTATATCCATGTTGTATACCATTGGCTCCATACAAGAACAATCATTAACCATATACAAATAAATAAATGCACATTAATAAGAGGAAAGCTGTTTCTTGTGTTACCTATCCATCAAATCTGGACCAGTTACTCCATCTGGAAACCCAGGAAAATTCTCCACTTCAGTGGTGGTCATCAGCTGCCCACCAGGCACACCACCCATTTGATACCCCTCAAACACTACCGGCTTCAAATTGGCACGAGCAGCATATATTGCTGCTGTATATCCTGCAGGACCTGAGCCTATAATTACCACATTCTCAACACCTTTTCCTGCAAGAAATAACACAAATAAGTATCAACAATAGCATAAACTCAGTGAGAAGCTCAAAATTTTCATTCAATTTCATGGTATACACAAATAATTCAATTGCTCTATCCCTTTCAAAGCAAGAGGGCTAAAGTTAGATACTTTATAATTAGATTAACCAAATCTTCAAAATCCTGTGAATGCAGTACAATGTATAAACAACTACATGCCTAGATAATCAAATTCCATCAAGTGAATTACTAAAATTACCTAATGCACAATGTTCACAGATAGATAGACAAAGGAGATGGAGAGAGAGAGAGAGAGAGAAAGAGAGAGACCAAGACCTAGATAGGGTGGCGCCTCGGCAGCGGAAGCTTCGACTCGGAGAGTAGATTGAGCTGGAAAGGGCGAGTGGATAAAAAGAGAGCGTCGGGGAGAGCGAACAGTAGCGTTTTTTAGAAAGATGAGCGAGTGAGGAGGAAAAGAGACAGTTGTAGTGGCAGCGGCGGTCATGGCAAGTCGGTAAGCAGGAACGGCGCCGATTCCGATTCTTATCTTCGGAGTCGTGGCCATATGGGTTTCGGACCATACAATGAATTCATGTACCAGTGAGTGTAGCAGTTAAGACAAATACGTTTATTTTTTAAAAAATAATTGCTATTTGAGGTTCACGCGCATCTGTCTCAGGGTTTTCCATACTCGCGGAAATTACAGTAACATCACGTCCAATTTCTTTATTGTTTTTCAATTAAATTATCACAATATTATAGGTTTTGGCTCTTTATTTGCCAAATAAATAAAAGGTAAAAATAAAAATTTGAGCCTATTATATTGCTTATATATTATTATGCTATTAATTTTTATTTATTTAAGGAGTAATTATTCACAAAGATTAAATTTAATTTATATTTTTTGTTACTATAACAAATATTTTCCTTTCTATAAAATAATTATATTTCTTATTTATATTTTTATGTGAATTGATTTTTTAAATCAAATAATTATTTTCACAAGTAGAGTACAATGAAAATAATTTCATTTTTTATTTGAAGGTTTTTTTTTACATATATACATTTTATCTAAATTATTTAATGGCATTAATTTTTTATTTGATCCTATTTCTTATTTTTTAAAAATTTTTAACCTTTAGAGTTGTTAAGACTCATACTAATTTTTTTTAAATTTAAAGTCAAATAAGTTACATACAAATTTTGTAGATATTTTAAAATCATTTCAAATAAATTTTTTATTAAAATATGTTTTATAAATATAATAATATCTCTAAAAGTGTTAATATTTACTTCAAAAAGGAAAAGAATAATAAAAGAATAATCCAATTAACCTCATTTTAACACTTAAACTTTCCATTTTTAATTTTTTGAAAAATAATTAAATAAAAAATTAATTTAAACTATTTTAAAAACATAATGATAAGATTTAATACACTAAATTTCGATAAAAGGTTCAAAACCATCATGGCTTATTTAAGTTAATTTTTTATTTCTTTAAAATAAAAAAAAATCAATTTACTTATCATTTGTGCTCAATAAATTGTTATATTTTGGGTCAGTTTTATAAATTGAAAAAGAAAATTAGGAAAAAAAATGAGGGGAAAATGGTTTTCTGTGCAGGCGAGTAGCAAAAATAAGTTTCGGGAGCGAGTAGGATAAACCGTGGTCAATTTCTGTCGCTTCTCGTTTTGTAAGACATTCATGGTGGTTGTGAAAGTTGTAAGAAGAGAGTCCGGTGTAAGCGAATTGTATACCGTTGGATTTCATCAACGGTTGCCAAAGCTTCTTGTCGTTGATATTGTGGGTCCGCTTAGTTTTGGTGGGCTAACATAACAGCACGTGATCCCTTAGACAGTAGATAGGATAAAGGTTAGATGTTTTGAGCCACAACACATACAATAGAAATATTTTGGCCAGCCACTCTTTGTTTACCAAGTAGAAATATATTTTCGTAATAAAAAAGAAATACATTCCTTTTTTTCTCTTTTATTATGAAATAATAAATATTTAATTATACAATTCAAATTGAATAAGAAAAAATGAATAAGAAAAGTATTTAATTAGAATTAATTAAACTCAGTCAATAGATCTATTCTACAACTCGATTTAAATCCCAATCTAAATGAAAGATATTGGAAAATTTGCATATTTCACTATTTTTTATAAATTTTTTTTATTTTTATTAGAAATATTTTAGTTATTTTATAATTAATTTACAATAAATTCAAACTATGTAAATCTGATATTTTTGTAAAAAAAATAATAAAATTTTTTAAATCTAAAAATATTTTTTAAAAATATGATAAATTTAAAATTTTTTATTTTTCAGATATTTTTGTAAAGACCCTAAAAACTTTAGTAATAATTAATTAATTAATTTTAGAATCAAATAAATAAAATAAATCAATTTTAACATTCTTTTTGTAAACTTAATTAATTTATACGTATCTTAACAAGATCTTCTTATTTAATTTGTATTTTTTAAAAAACATATTAACATACACAAGTTATTTGTTAAGTGTAATTTTAGTCACTTATCATTGAATTTGATTATAATTTAAAACATTTTAATGTATTACTAGTTATTATCAACACAACAGCAACGAGTTTGAAAGGAAGCTCAAGCTAAGCTCCATTTTCTTATTATTTTTATTTTTTATATATATAAACTATAAAAATATATAACTAAATTATAAAAAATTAAAAATTTTCTTCTAAATAATAATAATAATCTTTTATACTACATATATTTTATATTATAGAAAATATAATAATTAATGGTATATACTCATAGATCGGCAAAAAGCAGTTGAGCCAAACCACCGCGTTGAACCGGGGCTTAGATAGCTTGGACTAAGCCACGCGTCTTATCCATACTAGATATACGGGATTGATAGAATCTTATTTGACCGAGCTTATTATGTAGGCTCGGTTTATTAACCAGCGCCTTGTTTCTTACAAATTCCTGACACTTCCACCATCTGCAGGCTTTGTCTCCCACTACCTGCATTGTCTCACATGTCCGACAGAGTCTATCTCCTACCACCGGCAAAGTTTGTCCCCTACCATCTTCAGAAATCTGTCTCCCACTATCTTCCATCTATAAACAGAAGTAAAATGCTACAAGTATGGCATTCCATTCTCTTCTAACTTTTGATTACTTATAATCTCTACAAGGCCGAGCACTGACTTAAGCATCGGAGCTTCCCCACTTGAGTCTGAGCCTCCTCTTTGTCTTGCAGGTCTTACCACATAGTCGTCGAGCCTAAGAGTCAATCAGCCGAGCCTTGAGTCAGAAAGTCCACCTCATCCTCAGTGGTACGGAGAGCATGGACTGGCTAATCTCCAAAGATGGATAAAAGGACTCAAACCCCAACTCATTCCAGACCAAACCACCCTTTCACACCTCAAAACCAACACATTTAGTCTCCCTACACCTCACAATACCAATACATCCCCCAAAATGCCTCATATGATCATACCTCGAATCCACCAGAGCCAGAAGCCATTGGCCCCTCAGCAACCCCATCCCTTATAGTCAGACCCTCTACAACAAACACGCTTCAGCCCCTAACACATATGAACCAAACACCAATACTTTCAGAAGGCTTGACAGAACGAACGGCCCAAGACTTGGCTACCACTATTAGAGATTTAATCTCTATTATAAGACACCAGGCAGAGCAGCCTCATCCTAACCATGAGCACCCAGCTACCCACCAAGCCCCATCTCAGCCAACACATCCACAAACATTATCCCTAGCCTACTATCCCCCAACCCTCTCTAATGAATTTGACCAACACCGTGTGAGAGGTGACTCGCCGGGACCACAAAACCAAGTTAGGAGGAGACTCTATTCTTTGAAATACTCTGACTCTGAACCTGAAGTCCACTTTACTCAATATCCCACCGAGCTGATGCGCAAGGAGGCAAAGGTATGCGAGGGAGATCTCAATGCCCTCATTCATGAGAGAATTAGAAAGATGTGCAAGAGAACCATACTGCAGTATGATACCACCTTCAGATCCTCATTATCCAAAGAAATTTTAACAGACACCTACCCAAGCTTCCACAAACAAAAAATGAAAGAATATGACGGCTCGTCTGATCTCCGAACACATGTTGACAACTTTTAGAATACTGCTCTGGTATATACCACTTCAAACTCACCCTTATGCAAACTCTTCCCTAAAACCCTAATCGGTAATGCACAGATTTGGTATAAAAGTCTAGAGCCAAATTTCATATTCAATTTTAGGCAGTTGACCTAGTTGTTCATCAATAAGTTTGTGGCATCCATTGACCCTGAGCGAACTTTCGTAGATCTTCTTAAAATCATGCAAAAGCCCAAAGAGATACCCCGACATTATGTTGAGAGGTTTAACGGAACTGTCAACAAGATTTCTAAGGTGAACTTCGAGCTAGCCCTAGAGGCAATGATCTATAATACAAAGTGCAAGCAGTTCTCCAATTCCCTAAGTAAGAATCCTCTTGAGAACTTCGTTGACCTCATGGACCGAGCTTATAAGTATATCTGCATGGATGAAAATGACCGGATCTGGGAAGAACTTCGAGCCTCTAGGGTGGACCAATAGTCAAAAATGCCAGCCGAGCCACTAAAGTCAAGCACTCATAGATTGGACAACTCCAAGGCATTAAGGTCGAGCAGCTGATGAAAAAGGTCATAACCGAAACACTACCCGGCCATCTGGTCAGCATCATTCTCAAAAAGCTTATCACATCACAGAGGCCCCGAAGAGTCTAACCCCATTAAGTGCCTTACTTGCCACCATTCTGTGTTGGCTGAGGGACAACGCAGAGGTCAACTAGCCCAGACCAATGAGAGAAGATCCCAACTGAGATCAGAGCCAATACTGCAGCTTCCACAAAGGCGTCGGTTATATAACCAATGATTGTACCAAGTTACAAAAGGAGATAGAAAGGCTGATGTAAGCTGACAAGTTACGACAGTTCATAGCAAGACCCTGGGGCCGCAGCAGATCAAAAAATAATTTTGAGCCTTCCTCCTGATTCCAGAGGAAAACCCCCCAACTAGTGTAATACATGTTATTGCAGGTGGACAACACTATAATACAGCAGGTACCTCTAGAAAGTGCAGGAATAGAGAGGTCCTTTCTGTAACTGAAGTTCATAAAGGTGAAAGCCCAGTTGTTACTTTCTGCTATGAAGAATCCAATAAAGTGTCTGGTCCCCATGCTGATGCCTTGGTAGTCGAAGTTGTGATTCAAGACTACCTTGTTCAGTGCATTTTGATCGATACGGGAAGTGCGGTAAACATATTAACTCTAGATTCCTACAAGAAGCTCGGTCTTTTCCTCAATATTCTCAAGCCTGTTTTGGCCCCCTTATAGGCTTATCGAGAAAAGTAGTACCAGTAGCAGAGTCGGTGACACTGAACATTCAGTTAGGTGATGATACTGTAGTTTTGAATTGTCAGGTCTGCTTCATGGTTGTGGATATGATCTTTGCATATAATGTAATCTTTGGGGTTACCATTGCTTGTAGGAGTAGATACTTGCATCTCTATGAAAAGTTTGCTATTGAAAATTTCCACCCGATCGGGTGTAGTAGTTTTAAGGGGAAGCTAGATTCTTATGCAGCGCTTCTTAAAGATGCCAACATGATGCTCTCTATTGATTTCCTGCAGCCCTAAAATGATTCACAGTCCAGAGTCGAGCCAGGGGATATGTTGAAGGACATTGAGCTTGCATCAGGCAAAACCTTAAAGATCGTGAGTTCCTCAAGCCCTCAAAAAGAGCTTTCTCTTACATAGGTGCTTGAACAATATAAGGATATCTTTGCTTGGACTCCATCCGATGTTATAAGTATCTCGGTTAAGCTTATGATGCATGAATTGCATTTAAATCCTCATGCCAACCCAATCAAGCAGAAATGAAGAAATTTGGGGTCGGAGAAACAACTAGCAGTTGAGCAAGAAGTTAAGAAACTTTTGAAAACAGGGTTCATTCGGGAAATCCTATTCCCAGGCTGGTTGGCCAATGTAGTCCTGGTGAAGAAGCCTAACGGAAAGTGGAGAATATGCATAGACTTCACATATCTTAACCAAGCATGTTCTAAAGATTCTAATCCTCTGTCGAACATTGATCGTCTGGTGGACTCCACCGCAGGGTATGTGGAGTACAAATTTATTGATGCCTCATCCAGGTACCACCAAATTCTCTTGAAGCTGGAGGACCAAAGCAAGACCTCCTTCGTGATTAATAACGGTACTTACTGTTACAAAGTCATGCCATTTGGTCTCAAGAATGCTGGAGCCACTTACTAGATGCTCGTCAATAAGCTCTTCTAGGGGCAAATAGGCCACAACATTGAGGTATATGTTGATGATATGATTATCAAGTCTAAGACTTCGGCGGAGCATCCCCAAGACCTATTAGAGGTCTTTGAAATATTATGGCAAGCAAATATGAAGTTCAACCCAGAGAAGTGTACCTTCGGGGTTCAGTTATGAAAGTTTTTGGGGTTCATGATTTCAAATAAAAGAAATTGAGGCTAATCCATTGAAGATCCGAGCTATCCTAAAGATGGAGCCCCCCATGAATATCAAAGAGGTCTAGAAACTTAAAGGCCTCAGCAGATTTATCTCCTGCTCGGTCAAAAGATGTTTACCATTTTATAAGATACTGAAGGACTTAAAGCATTTCTAATGGATCGAGGAATGTCAACGGGCATTTGCCAAGATTAAGAAATTCTTGAGTCCCCCCTCCTTTGTCGGTTGACTCACAGGGAGCCATTATTCTTATACTTCTCAGTCTCGTCAGTCGCTGTTGGCTCGATTTTGATCAAAGAAGAAAGTAACTAGTAGTACCCAGTCTATTATGCCAGACACACCTTGAAGGGTCCCGAACTAAGGTATTCCCCCGGGAGAAATTAGCACTGGCCTTGAAAGCCACTTCAAAGAGACTATTACCATACTTTGATGTGCACACTATCATCATGTGAACAAACTCTTACCTTAAAAAGATCTTGTAGAGACCAGAAACCTCAGGATGACTCACTGAATGGGCAACCTAACTGGAAAAGTTTGATATTTGGCATGAGCCAAGAAGAGCGATAAAGGCTCAGGTCTTGGCAGACTTTGTTACAGAGCTCTATGAATGACCCTGCGAATCAACTCCTAAAGAGTCTTGGGTACTAAATGTAGATGGAGCATCCTGCGGAGAAGGATCTGGCATCGGAGTTGTCCTTAAAGACCCGGGAAAAATTATTATCAGGTATTCAGCCAAACTTGATTTTATGGCCTCCAACAATGCAACTGAGTATAAAGCCATATGCTTAGGCTTGAAACTTACCTTGGAAGTCCGGACCACCGCGTTGAACCGGGGCTTAGATAGCTTGGACGAGCCACACGTCTCGTCCAGACTCGATGTACGGTATTGATAGAATCTTCTTTGACCAAGCTTGTTATGTAGGCTCAGTTTATTGACCAACACCTTGTTTCTTACAAATTCCTAACACCTCCTAATATTGCTTGACACTCTCACCATCTGCAGAGTTTATCTCCCATGTTTGACAGAGTCTATCTCCCACCACCGGCAGAGTTTGCCCTTACCATCTTCAAAACCTGTGTCCCACTATCTTCCATCTATAAACAAAGGTAAAATGCTACAGGTATGGCATCCCACTCTCTTCTAACTTCTGATTACTTACAATCTCTATAAGGCCAAGCACTGACTTAAGCATCGGAGCTTTTTCACTAGAGGCCGAGCCTTCTCTTTGTCTTGTAGGTCCTACCACATAGTCGTCGAGCCCAGGAGTTAACCAGCTGAGCCTTGAGTTCGGAAGCCCACCTCGTCATCAATTAATTATAATATTATTTGTATTTATATTTTTTATTTCAGTAGATTAAAACAAAATTTTTACTAAAAAAGCTATTTATAATATTTGAATTTTTAAGTAAAAAATAATTTTTTTGTAATAAATTTAGACATAATATTGTTGAAAATTTTTATAACTAAGTGAATCTAAATTACAAGTGTAATTTAATTAACAAAAATTGAGTAAAATAATATATTTGAAACTAACACAACTAGAAAAATAAATGTATTTTTTAAAAAAAAGTTCAGCCCTTTTAATATAAATAAATATATGAGCTAAGTTTATTATATATGAATTAAATGAGAAATATAAAAATATATTTAATGTCTTTATTCATATAAGTTTAATTTAAAAACCTATAATAATATAATAATATCAAACAATTAACCTCATTTATATAAAAAAAAGCCTAATGCCAATTTAATTTTAAAGAAATTAGATTTTAATTGTAATGAAAATATAATTTAAAGAAGTTACACGGAGTAATAATTTAATTTTAAAACCTCATGTTATATTTTAGGGGTGAGCATCGATAGAGTTTGGGATATATTTTAACCCAATCGAACCCGATTAAATATAAAAAATTTAAATCGAACCCGATCTAAATTTTATATATATATTTGATCCCATATATTTTTTATTTCGATCGGGTTAAATCGGATATATATTATCGCATATGGGGCGATGCGGAACCAGTGAAATATAACTTTAATATGTTTTTATGTAGGCTTATGTTTAATTGTTATTTTTTTTCGTATTTATTAGGAGTTGCCACCAATCAATTATAAGGTGATTAGATATCTAATAATGGTCTACATTTTCAGATATAATATTCGGGGGGTTGATTACGTATAGGGAATGAAAAGCACCCTACAATGCCCAAATTTAGTACTATAATTACTATGATATTTTATTATCTATTTTTTTATTTGTGAGAGAAATTATATCCACTACCTGAATGTAAATTCTAATTGTGTCTCTTTTATTTAAATATTTTTATATTTAATTTTTTTTTGTATCCACTATCTGGACACAAATTTTTAATTAAAGTTTATTATTTTATTTTATTATTTTTTATGGTTTCATTGTCTTTGTGGACATATATTTTATTTTTTAGTTAATGATTTAATCATTGCATTCACTACCTGAATATAAAGATTTTATGGCTTAATGTTTATTAAATTTATTATTATTATTTTTTAAATTATGTTCATTCCTTGGATATAATTATTTTAATTTTGCATTTTTATTAAATATTTTTTATATCTTTTATTTTTTCTATTTAATATCTATTTATTATTTTTAAGGAAATTTTTTTTATCGAGGTGGATTTGAATTTGAAACTTGATTTCGAATGCCTACGTATCCGTTTGACGGAATCAAAATCCTCGTTGTTATTTGTGTCATTATTATTATCATATAATTATTTTATTGTATATTTTATTTTTTATTATCATTATTATTTGGAAAATTATCTTTGATTTGTTATTATTTTTTTCCATTTGTTTTTAATAATTATGTCCACTTTTTGAATATAATTATTGAATTTATCTCGCCAATATTATTCATGTTTAATATTTATTTTTTGGACATCAATTTTAAAATTTTTTGATGATTATTATATCTATTACCTGAATATAATAATTTTATTGCTTAATCTTATCATACCCAAGTAATTTACTAATTAATTAAACATATCTAATGCATGTAGTTAGGGTAATTCAAGATAACAAATAATTTTAAGATATTATAATTGATGAGCTTATTACTCAATTTAAAAAATATATATTATTATACTAACACATTATTAAGGAGAATTGACAATGTAGAATTATTTCATCTATTTTACCTTTATTGTTTTTTTAAAACTTTTATAATAATTAAAAAAAGTGTTAAAGTTACTGCTGTAATATTAGGCAATGAACAATATACGCATATATGTAGTATAGTATTCACTCTCTAATACGCTAATCACTGTTTATTTTAGTTTTATTATTGACTAACTAAATGAGATATTCTAGATAAAATATTTTTATTATATATGAATGGTTAAGAAAATTAACAATAAAATTAATATGTTAAAACTATTGGATTTTTTTTTATTGAAATTTCTTATTTAAAAAAATTTACATATTGAAATGGCACCAATTTAAGATAAACAGTAATAGAATTATTTTGATTTTACACATCTTTTTCTTTTATTATCTGTTTGTTACCTAAAAAAAGTGAAAGGATAAAGGAATAATAAGGAATAAGAGGGAACAAAGCTATTGGACCAAAAAAATATATAAAATGCATGTCACAGCTGTAATCCATTTTATGTATTAAATATACATGTAAAAAAAAAGCAATTGCAATTGTAACGTGATGGTTACAACTGCAGCAAATATTTTTAAAAATAATGTATAGATAGGTGGTATTGATAAAATGGTGAGTTTAGCCAAAACCCTAAAATTTCCCCATATATTTTTGTAAGCACTTTTATCATTATTATCACAATTGTTTTTGTCGTCTTACTCATTTATCTCTATCTCTTCTTTCTTTTCTTCTTCTTTCTTGCAAGAATTGTAAATTTTTATTAGAAAATTTAATTCCTGTATAAGATTAATGACTTCAATATCTATCTCTTGATTTTGTTTCATCATTCAAATGTTGAGGTAAAAAGAACTAAAATTTTCTCTTTATTTTCCTTCATGAACTTCTCCCTTTCTATTTTAACATTGAATCTTTAGTGTATCATTTTTTTAATAACCTTGTTTCTACTATGTATATTTTATTATTCTTTTTTTAGTTCGATTTTTAATTTATTTTATGTCTTTTTTTCTATATATATATATATATATATTCCATTATTCTTTAACTTGATTTATTTTTGTACATATTATATATATTAACATTATTGTTTTATATCTATTTTTAGAAAACATATAGATTTGGAGTTCAAGATTACATATATTTTTTACTGGCTTATTTTCTCTATTTAACTTTTTATTATTTTTTTATTATTTCGATTGGCTTAGATTTTTAGCATTGGGGTTTTTATTTGCATGAATGGTGTGAAATAAATGAATCTCTACTGCTATGTGTGGAGTTTCCCATCACGGTTCATGTGAAGCTAATTTTTTTTCCTTTTTCTTTTTTGCATCTACTATTTGTGTGTTTTTCACTACTTGTGATTAGACTTTTTATCCTTTTGATGGTTATTTATTTTGTATACGTACATTCAATATGTGAGTTTGTGAGTGTTATAGTTAATTTTGGATTTGACATGTTTGCATTTGTATTTTATATGAACAACAGATACAATATAATCTCTACCTAACTATATCTTATAATGGTACTATTTGAGTTTTTTTTTGTATATATATTAAAACAACTAAGCTATTGTAAGACAATACAAATAAATAAGTAAAATAAATAGGCTATGAAAGAATGTTTACCTGAATGTTAGGCATTAATCGTTGAGGGCTAAATATGTGTTCTTTTATTTCCTATTGAAATTTCAATGGGTTTATCAAGTGCACTCCCTGCACTTAATAAATCTTAATTTTTTCTATTTTCTCTGCCAAGAAATTAGTTGTTGAATTTTTATGTTCTTTTTTATTCTCTCTATTCTTCAATTTTTTGAGTATTTTTCTCTCAATTTTCTCCTTCAATCCTTTTTTCTGTAATTTTTTTTGCATGTTTTTTAAGTGTACTTTTCTGTGTTTATAGTGAAATAATTTATATTTTTAATATTTTCATGTATGGAGTTAATGGTATTGCAGAGAATTTTTAGTATGAAGCTACTGTCATTTTTGAAAATTCCTATTATGGAGTTACTGTATTTTTCTTCTGCCCCTTTTTGTTAATTAAAATTTTATTTTTTCATATTTGAAGTTGATGTATATGAAGAAGGTTGTAAATATTTTATTGTTTAATTTCACTTTCTTTAAATTATTGTTATTATTATTATTATTAAATATTGAGTTACAACATACATATATATATACTATATTATAAATATATTTCATGTATATATATAATATTATGTGTATATAAATTTACTGTTCGGGTTGGTTCGGGCTATACACTGTATATTATAAATATATGTATAATATATATTTGTAGGTCGGGTTCGGGTTTAAACGAAAAAATAAATCTCAATCCGACCACCCGACTGAACCCGAATTTTTTTTAAAATATAAATCCGATTTCACCCGAATACACATTATAAGCCGACTGAATCTGATCAAAATCTATTTGATTCTGTCAGGTTCTATCGGTTTCGAAAAATTTGCACACCCCTATTATATTTAAAAGAACTTTTATAAATTGCATATTCAATATAATATATAAAGGGGGAAAATAAAACATATATTGTGTAATTTAAGTGCTCTATTAACAATTTATCATACGTTATGTGGCAATTTTTTAATAAAATAACTCGTGCGATATCAAGATTTAATCAAAAATATATTTTAGAAGTAACACATAATAACGGTCTCTTATATAATTTATTTATGGCCAAATATATATATAGTCTTCTAAACTTTATTCGTTTAGTTAGTTTGTCCTCTAAACTTTTAATATAATCATATATCCTCATGCACTAATAATTTTCTGAACTTATAAATACAAACTTACTGAGTGACATTGAATCATATACTGAGTCATCTTTTTTTTAGCTTATAAACATATTTTTTCTTTCTAAATTCATTCCCATATAAAATCTAATCATAAAGTATATTTTATTTTAAATAACGTATATTGCAAAAAAAAAAAACAAATCAATTGCATTTGAGAAGGGAAATTCAAGAAAAATCAAACTAACAACAAAATTTTTAGAAAGGTACAAAATATTTATAAAAAAAACAAGAAGAAAACCTGAAATGAAGCTTAAAGATTTGATTTTAGGTATAAAATTTTAGATGGGAAGGAATTTAGAGAGAGAGAAAAATGTATCTATAAGTTAAGAAAAATATTATTCTGCGAGACTCAGTGTGACTCAACAATTTTATTTTTATAAGTTTTAAAAATATGAGTTCAAGGGACTATATGATCAAATTGAAAGTTCAAGGGTCAAACTGACTAAACAAGTAAAGTTCAAGAGGCTACATATGTATTTAGTCTTTATTTATTTATTTATTATTTTTTAATTTGCGAAATAAAAATATTATTATGTGTTCACATTGTTTGTTGATGAAAAATTTTTTCATGTTTGTGTTTTTTATGGTTTGTTGTTGTGTTCTTCATGTTATTTGTTGTTAATAATAGTTATTAAGTATTTTAAAGTGTTATTGGAGTATTTTTGAGGTTTTAGATGTTGCTTTTATGGACTGTTATAAAGTGACATGGGCATGTTATTAAGTACTATAGAGTGTTTTGGAGTGTTTTTGTATATTGTTATAGAGTTTTATAGCACCATTGATTCATAACTCCATAACACAAGTTAACACACCATAACAATCTCGAAT
This sequence comes from Garcia nutans, assembly GCA_947685225.1. Classification (NCBI taxonomy): domain Eukaryota; kingdom Viridiplantae; phylum Streptophyta; class Magnoliopsida; order Malpighiales; family Euphorbiaceae; genus Garcia; species Garcia nutans. The sequence goes on along the minus strand of CANTUV010000024.1, from coordinate 2,071,794 downwards.
GTAATTTATATATTTATTTTTTATTTGCTGTTGAAGAATTTTTGGATGATTTCCTTTTTATGATTTGTTGTTATATTGTTCATGTCATTATTGTTGCTAATGGTAATGAAGTGTGTTAAAGTATTATGGAGTTTTAGAAAGTGTTTTCATTTATGGATTGTTATAGGGTATGGGTTGGAGTACTATGGAGTGTAAGAGAGTCATTTTGTGAAGTATTATGAAATTTGTGGGACCAAATACATTTATAGCTCAATGAACTTACCTTAATTTTTCCATTGAAATTTCAATTTACATGTAACCCTATGAATTGACGTTTTTCTTAACTTATAAACATAAACTCATTAAGTCATGCTAAATCACATTTTGCTTAACTTATAAGCACATTTTAGCTCTTTCTAAATCTCTTCCTATCCAAAATCTAGTCTTTAAAATATATTTTCTTTGAATAACATATACAAAAGAATAAATCAATTGCATTTCAAGGAGGATAATTCAAGAAACATCAAATCAACAATAAAAGTTTACCATATGGGTCAAAGTTAAAGAGACAAGCTCTTTACTTGCCTCTTGCTCTATGAACTGAACAATGTTGAAGGTGAACTTAGATAAGGTTGTGGTCATGGGCTTGGGCTGGATTTTGAGAAAGGGGGCATGAGGTGGAAGGATTGATTTTCCACTTAAATGTTATTTAATGGTGATGGCTGCATCACTATAGGAGAATTTGAGTTTTTAGTGAAGGGAAGAGGGTACTACTTTGGCTTAATTGATCCATGGTCTTTTGAACAAAAGGTAAAAGCAAGCAAGCATATCTATCACTTGGAAAGGGATCTCTTGATCAATCAAGCCAATAGTCACCTTCAGATTGGCCACTCCTAAAAGCTCTCTCTTTGTATTTCCATAAGCCCTCACTATCTAATCAGATTGTATAAGCTCTAAAGCTTCTTGGTACCTTCAAAGGGCACATATTTAGGGTTGAGCCATCATCAACTAACACCATTGGAAATATCTTTCTCATGGATAGAATTATGATGTACAAAGCATTATGGTGGCTAGGCTCTCTAAAGGACAAATCACCATAAATTTGATCATGGCAACTACCAAAGTCTCAAGAGTTATGTCAACTGAGGTTTGGAGCTAGCTCAATGCCTTGCAAAGAGCTTAGTAATGCAAGTAGATAAATAATATTTTTGCTGTCTTCTAAAAAAAAGAAGATAGAAATTCAAATTTTATAAGAATAATTAATTAATTAATTAAAATATTATTATAATAATATATATAGATATAAATTTGTAAAGAAGAAGCATATGTCAATTTAATACTTAGTTTGTGGTAACGTGTAGAAAGGAGGAAAAAGTGAAAAATATGACAATTACTAATATGACAATTATGATATTGGGAATATGGAGACACTAGCCTAATAATGGTAGGATCTAAGAAATTAAAAATATTAAAGAGGCAACATGTGTCATTAGTATGGTAAAAACTATTGTGTATCATTTTCAATGTGTGGGAGACGGAAGGGATGGTTTAGACTAGTGGCAAATTATGAAGTAAAATTTTGACACTTGTTAGGCATATTCAAAGATAACAAATATAAAACCCATTATTAAGTCTTCAAAACCGTAAGCAAAAACCAAGAGAAAAGAAAGACAAATTGTGTTTATCTTTCTTTAAATTCAACACTTGAAATATTGAGGCTAAATTTAAGAAAAATTACAGAGTCAAATGACCAAATAAAAGCTTCAAGAATCAGTAGATTAGAAATGAGGTAAAATTTAATTGCTTAAACTATGTTATAATATGATTTTAATTATGGAAATATATTAAATTAAATTTTATTAGCTAAAATATATAAAAATGTGATACTAATAAAGTATTTAAATTCAAAATATGATTAGGTATTGAGTAAATAATAATTACCTAAAAACTAGCAGCGAAGGACATTTTGAAAGTAAGAGATAAGAGTGATTTTTGGCTTGAAAGTGCTTTTATTAAGAGGTTAGTACATATTTTGGTTTATAATATATTTAATTACATTGATTGTTAGCATAATACATTATGTATGCTGAATGTGTTATGTTACTTGGTATTCATTAATGTGTGTGTGTAGCATTATTTAGAATAACAATGATTGATTTACGTTAATTATAGCATGATAAGCCATTGAGAATGACTAAATGAAATGTTTGTGTAGAATATGAAAAGTGCAAATTGTGTACTAAAATGTGAAAAAATAAGAGAAAAGTGAAATTTAAGAAAATATAATTGCATGTTATCTTATATAGGGTATAGTTTCAGAATATTGTTATTGGATATTATTACGCACCTTGGGTGAGACACACTGGTGTCACAGATAGTATTACGCCTTGGGGGTGAGACACACTGGTATCATAGACATTATTACGCCTTCGGATGAGACACGCTGATGTCACAAATTTTATACGCCTCGGGGTAAGACACATTAGTATCACAGATGATTGAGTTAACCCAAGATAATATTTTTAGAACTAGTCTAATATATATAAGAATTTTAGGCCCAATGTATATGGATGGTTGGTGTGTTGTTAAAATGAGTAAAAAGAAATAAATGGTATGATATTTTTTGTCATGATGCATTTATAGCATTTTATGTATTATAATATTTATTTATTATACCAAAGTATGTATCACTAAGTATTATGCTTAGCACGATTGAATTCATCGCGCGGGTGATAAAGCTGATTCAGAGAGTGCTGCTAGACCACACTAGGTTTAGATCATAATTGGTTATCTTTGGAGTTTATCGAATTGCCAAGGACCAGAGCCATTTGCATCTCATGTATATATTTTAAATTTTGAGTAATTTACTTAAATATGAATATTATGTTTATTACATATATATATAATGTAAATTATGGAATGATTTTTAAGTTTTAATGTTGAAAAATTGAGAGATGGGGTATATTTATTAGTGTATATATTATAAACACTTGGAAATTTTGTGGTTATGTTGGAGATTTTGGAGAAAAGAATGAATGAAAATTTTTTTTGGGAGTATTTATTTTAACGCAGGTTGAGTGTACTGAAATTTGAAAATATTCGAAATACAGACAAAAGTCTGATGAATTTTTCTCAGAGATTTTCCTTTAAAATTTATTTTTTTATACCTAAATTACTGATGAATATGTTTAATTATTTATAAAAATATAATTTAAGTGTTTTTAATATTTATTTTGGAGATATGAGAATTTTTGAAGAAAATAAAATTATTCAGTGACGTCCTTATATTATGTATAAACCAATGTAGAGGAGAAGTTTGATTACGCTTTTGTCTCTTCTGCAAGGGGATGCCTATGACTAATGGAAGACTGTACCCCATGGGATGGATGATCCGCCAGTGTTGACTTATATTGACTTTCTGTGAGAATTCGAGAAGTACACCCCTAGAGAGTGTAAAGATGCTAAAAAGAAGGAATTTATAAGTCTGAAGCAAGAATGGAAGACAATTACAGCATATGAGAAGGACTTCATCTGGTTAAGTAAGTACACAGGGGATTTATTATCAGATGAGATAGACAAATGCAGGAGATTTGAGGAAGGTCTGAGGCCATCTATCATGTGTCTTGTGACAACCTCCATTATGATGATTTTTTCAAAATGGCTTCAGCTGCCAGAAATATAGAGAAGACACATGGACTTGCAGCAGCTGCCAGAGTAGACAAGAGCAGAGGCAGAAGACCTTAGGCTGAGATAGGGTCTTCATCTAAAAAGAGGAGTAGAGAGAGTTTTCCTTAGAGGTCCAATAGGAATCAGGGATAGTCTGGTAGATCATTCCAACAGCAGAGGCAGAGACCTGTAGCCTCAGTAGCTAATGCCTCAACCACGGTTCCATAGAGATCTCCTCTACCTGTTTGTGCTCATTGTGGATGGACACATAGCGGTGTCTATTGGGGGACTCATACACTCGCTTGTTTTAGGTGTGGCTCCTCAAATTATTTTCTCAGAGATTGTCTAGTGGTACCTATAGATAGACAGTAGTTTCCAGACCCATTGACAGAGGGGGTCATGGTGGTAGATGTGGCAGTAGAGGTAGTAGACCTGGATTCAGTCAGAGAGGGGGATCCACGACAAGGACTAGTGGACCAGACTAGGCAGGATCATCACAAAGAGTATATGTGATGCAGAGACAGGCAGAGGCTTCGGATGTTGTGGCTGGTACATTTATTTTATTTGGTATTTCTGTGCATGCATTGATTGATCCTAGATCAATATATTCATATATCAGTGCATCCATTTTGCATGTGGGTGATATGCATTCAGAGTCGTTAGGGTTTACTGTGTTGGTGACCAACACTTTGGGACATAGTATGGTATTTAGCAGGGTATACCGAGATAGTCCAGTTGTTATTCATGATAAGGAATTTCTCGGTGACCTAATTAAGATGCCCTTTAGGGAATATGATCTAATTTTGGATATGGATTAGTTATCTAGAACGAGGCTATAGTAGACTGTCTACAGAAATGTGTTACTCTGAAAACACATGATGGGAGAGAAGTAGTAATATTTAGTGAGCAGAGACACCTCATATTTATGTTTGTTTCAGCTATATCAGCTAGGAGGATGATTCGAAAAGGGTGTGAGGCTTATTTGACTCATGTGGTAGATACTATAATAGTAGGATCCCAGTTGGACAATATACTTACAGTAACAGAGTTTCCAGATGTGTTCCTCGAGGAGTTCCCAGTGTTACCTCCAAAGAGAGAGGTGAAATTTGGTATCGATGTGATACTCAGTACCACTCCCATCTCCATTGTCCCTTATCGGATGGTACCTATAGAATTAAAAGAGTTGAAGGTGTAGAGTTAGGAGTTAATAAATGATTTATTCACCCTAGTGTATCACTATAGGGAGCAGCGGTACTGTTTGTAAAAAAGAAGGATGGAACTTTTAGGTTATGTATTGACTACCAACAATTGAATAAAGTGACCATTAAGAATAAATATCTATTGCCTCCCATCAATGATTTTTTTGATCAGTTGAAGGGGGCGACTATATTTTCTAAGATTGATTTGAGATATGGGTACAATCAATTGAGAGTTAGAGATGTAGATGTACCAAAGACTGTCTTCCGGATGAGGTATGGGCATTACGAGTTCTTAGTGATGTCTTTTGGACTGATGAATGCACCAGCTGTATTCATAGATTTGATGAATCGGGTGTTCAGGCCATACTTGGATTAGTTTGTGGTGGTGTTTATTGATGATATTTTGATATAATCCCTTAGTAAAGAAGAACATGATAAATATCTACAGATTGTATTACAGACATTGAGAGAGAAACAGTTGTATGCCAAATTATCCAAGTGTGAGTTTTGGTTAGACTAGATAACTTTTCTCAGACATGTGGTTTCAACAGAGGGGATTAGAGTCGATTCGAGTAAAGTCGAGGCAATATTGAATTGGAGTCCGCCAAAGAATATGACAAAGATCAAAAGTTTTCTAGGATTGGCTGGTTATTACCGTAGGTTTGTGAAGGAATTTTCCATGATAGCTTCGTTGCTTACTAGATTGCTTTGAAAAGATGTGAAGTTTGTGTGGATAAACCAATGTCAGGAAAGCTTTGAACAATTGAGAGACATGTTGTCTTAAGCTCCGATTCTTACCCTTCTTATAGAAGGTGAAACATATGTGATATACAGTGATGCATCACATCATGATTTAAGTTGTGTTCTGATGCAAGAAGGTAGAGTCATTGCTTATGCCTCCAGATAATGAAAACCTCATGAGTTAAATTATTCAACTCATGATTTGGAGTTGGCAGCCATTATTTTAGCATTGAAGATTTGGTGACATCATTTGTATGGAGAGAAGTGTTTCATCTATACGGATCACAAGAGTTTAAAATATTTAGGTGTCCAGAAAGAGTTGAATCTTTGGCAGAGGTGTGGTTAGAGTTGATAAAGGACTATGATTGTTTGATCAATTATCATCCTAACAAGGCTAATGTAGTTGCAGATGCCTTGAGTTAGAAGTCTATGGCACTGTTAACTGCCTATGCTCTCACATTACTTGTTGAATTGAGAGCTTTACAAGCTAGATTTGAGATTTTTGATGATGGTGCTCTAATGGTCCAGTTACAGATGAGGCCATTACTACTTAATCAGATTAAAGCAGCACATAAGTCGGATATGAAACTCCAAAAACTTGTAGAGGACTATAAAAAGGGGGAGAGCAAAGATTATCATGTGAGGGATAATGATAACGTATGGTGTTGAGATAGATTGTGTATTCTTGATAATATGGAATTGAAAAAGAGGATTTTGGATGAAGCACATCAATCTTCATATGCTATGCACCCTGGAAGTACCAAAATGTATCAGGATTTAAAGAAATATTATAGGTGTTCAGGTATGAAGAAGAACATAGCAGAATTTGTATCGAGATGTCTCACATGTCAGAAGGTGAAGGCTGAACACCAGGTTACTTCAAGGTTGCTACAGGCTTTAGCAATGCCTGAGTGAAAGTGGGAGCGAGAGACCATGGATTTTGTGTTAGGGCTTCCTTTGATATAGAAGAAACATGATTCAATTTGGGTGATTGTGGATAGGATGATGAAGTCAGCTCATTTCCTTCCAATAAGGATGGACTACTCTCTTGATAGGCTGGCTGAGTTGTGTATCAGTGAGATTATAAGATTGAATGTAGTCCTAGTTTCTTTGGTATCGGACCGCGATCCCAGATTCACATCTAGATTTTGAAAGAGTTTGCAGGATGTATTGGGTTCTCAATTGCACTTTAGTACTACTTTCCATCCGCAGATAGATGGACGGTCAGAGAGAGTTATACATGTTCTAGAGGATATGTTGAGGAGCCGTATCATTGATTTTACTGAGAGCTGGGACAGATATTTTACACTGATAGAGTTCACTTACAACAACAGTCATCAGTTTAGTATTGAAATGGCACCATATGAGGCTCTGTATGGCAGAAAGTATAGGACACCATTATGTTGGAATGAGGTTAGAGAAGGTAAACTAGTAGGTCCTGAATTGATCAAGGAAACAGAAGAGAAAGTAAAGGTAATTCGAAATTGTTTGCAAACAGCTTCAGACCGACAAAAATCTTATTCAGATTTGAAGAGAAAGGATGTAGAGTTTAGTGTGGGGAATAGAGTGTTCTTGAAGGTGTCTCCATGGAAAAAGATTTTGAGGTTTAGTCGGAAAGGAAAGTTGAGTCCTCGCTTTATAGGATCTTATGAGGTACTGGAGAGAATTAGACCAGTGGCTTATAGATTGGCTCTGCCGCATGAGTTAGATCGGATACACAATGTCTTCCATGTCTCTATGCTTCGGATATACAGATCAGAACCATCTCATATTTTATCAGTAGAGTATATTGAGGTGAGTTCAGATCTGACTTATGAAGAAGAACCAGTAACGATTTTGGCACGAAAGGTGAAAAAGTTGAGGAACAAAAAAGTGCCACTTGTTAAAGTTCTATGGAAGAACCATTCCACTGAGGGGGCGACAGAGGAGAGTGAACAGACGATGCTGAGTCAGTATCCTTAGCTTTTTCAAAGTTGATACTAGGTAATTTCAAGGACGAAATTTTCTTTAGGGAGAGAAAATTGTAACATCCATTAATTTATAAAATTTTAATTAAATTAAAATAAATATTTTGAGGAATAAATAAAGATCTAGAAGTGAAAAATATGAAATGTATATGTTGAGTATATGTGACATATACCTAAGATATATAACTTTACTAAAAGATAAAACTAGGTAAAAAGATAAAAAAAATAAATAATATTTTTTTCTTCTAAAAAAAGAAGATAGAAATTCAAATTTTATAAAAAGATTAATTAATTAAAATATTATTAGAATATATATATATATAGATATAAATTTGTAAAGAAAAAGCATATGTCAATTTAATACTTAGTTTGTGGTAACATGTAGAAAGGAGAAAGAAGTGAAAAATATGACAATTATGATGTTGGGAATATGGAGACACTAGCCTAATAATGCTAGGATGTAAGAAATTAAAAATATTAAAGAGGCAACATGTGTCATTAGTTTGGTAAAAACTATTGTGTATCATTTTCAACGTGTGGGAGAGGGAAGGGATGGTTTAGACAAGTGGAAAATGGTGAAGTAAAATTTTGACACTTGTTAGGCATATTCAAAGATAACAAATATAAAACCCATTATTAAGTCTTCAAAACCGTATGCAAAAACCAAGAGAAAAGAAAGGCAAATTGTGTTTATCTTTCTTTAAATTCAACACTTGAAATATTGAGGCTAAATTTAAGAAAAATTATAGTGTCAAATGACCAAATAAAAGCTTCAAGAATCGGTGGATTAGAAATGAGGTAAAATTTAATTGCTTAAACTATGTTATAATATGATTTTAATTATAGAAATGTATTAAATTAAATTTTATTTTCTAAAATATATAAAAATGTGATACTAATAAAGTATTCAAATTCAAAATATGATTAGGTGTTGAGTAAATAATAATTATTTAAAAACTAGTAGCAAAAGACATTTTGAAAGTAAGAGATAATGGTGATTTTTAGCTTGGAAGTACTTTTATTAAGAGGTTAGTATATACTTTGGTTTATAGTATATTTAATTGCATTGATTGTTAGCATAATACATTGTGTATACTGAATGTGTTATGTTACTTGGTATTCATGATTGTATGTGTGTAACATTGTTTGGAGTAACAATGTTTGATTTGTGTTACTTATAGCATGATAAGCCATTGAGAATGGCTAAATGAAATGTTTATGCAGAATATGAAAAGTGTAAATTGTGTACTAAAATGTGGAAAACTAAGAGAAAAGTGAAATTTGAGAAAATATAATTGTCTGTCACCTTATATAGGGTCTAGTTTTAGAATATTATTGTTGGATATTATTATGTCTCTTGGGTGAGACACACTAGTGTCACAGATAGTATTATGCCTTGGGATGAGACACATTGGTATTATAGATATTATTACGCTTTCGAGTGAGACACGCTGGTATCACAGATTTTATACGCTTACAGATGAGACACGCTAGTGTCACAGATTATTGAGTTAATCCAAGACAATATTTTTAAAACTAGACTAATATATATAAGAATTTTGGGCCCAATGTATGTAGATGATTGATGTGTTGTTAAAATGAGTAAAAAGAAATAAATGGTCTGATATTTTTTTTCATGATGTATTTATAGCATTTTATGTATTATACTATTTTATTATACCAAAATATGAATTACTAAGTATTATACTTAGCGCAATTGAATTGCATCTCGCAAGTGTTAGAGTTGATTCGAAAAGTGCCGCTAGACCACACTAGGTCTAGATTACAGTTGGTTATCTTTGAAGTTTGTCGAGTTACCACGTACTAGAGCCATATGCATCTCAGTATATATTTTAAAATTTGAGTGATTTGCTTAAATATGAACATTATGTTTATTACATGTATATATATATGATGTAAATTATGGAATGATTTTTAAGATTTATTGTTAAAAAATTAAGAGATGGGGTATATGTATTGGTATATATATATAAACACTTGGAAATTTTGTGGTTATGTTGGAGATTTTGGAGAAAAGAATGAATGAATTTTTTTTGGGAGTATTTATTTTAACGCAGGTTGAGTGTACTGAAATTTGAAAATATTCGAAATACAAATAAAATTCTAATGAATTTTTCTCTGAGATTTTCCTTTAAAATTTATCTTTTTTAAACCTAAATTACTGATGAATATGTTTAATCATTTTTAAAAATATAATTTAAGTGTTTTTAATATTTATTTTGGAGATATGAGAATTTTTGAAAAAAAAATTATTCTGTGACGTCCTTATATTTTGTATACATATTTTATACATGCAGGGTGTGTGCATTATACGTATATGAGGTATAAGGGTATTGCACTTTCACTCTTGGTCATGGCATTGACTTCTTTTATAAAATCATTAAAGTCCAATACATAATAAAAATCATGGATCATGGTAGCTGGATCCACCTCTAGGTTTGATGAGGAGGCAATGCAGTTGATGTTTTAATGATTGGGTAGTAGGTTATTATTTATGTTTGGATGGTTTAAGGGGGAATATTGATCGCTTCATTAACCAAGTCCTGAATCTTATCCCTTAAATTCTTGCACACATTTGTCTTATGCCCAGTACCTTGGTGGTAATTGCATAATTCATTGACATTCCTTTTCTTGGGAAAGGAGTTTGGTAGAGTTCTTGGCTTTAGTTGAATGAGCTTAGCATCAAAGGCCTTTTTAAATATGCTTAATGGCATGCCTTGGTCTATGAAAGCCCTCTATTCTCTTTTCTCAAGTCTGATATGAGGTTGAGAGTTGATGTTTGATACCTTTCCACTCTTTTGATTGGTGGTTGTGGTATTGATGGTGTTGTTGTAGGTTGAATTCTTCCTATGTCTAGAGGAATCCATATCTAACCAAACTAGATCAAGTCTTCAATCTTGGCAACATTAGTGACCAAGGCTTCAAGTTAGGCAAGTCGTATCTCTGTAGATGAATTTGATACATAGGCAAGGGGTTTTTAACAACAATGTTTATTTATTTTTATGTAGTAGGCCTATTTATCATTTGAGTTTCTTTAGCCCTCCACCTCGTAAGGAATAAGGAGGACTCCTTTCGACCTAGGTCCCTTTAAGTAACATCCACTTCAATATTATAATGGCATTGTTTGGTGAAAGCATTCTATATATACTCCAAAGTGCAGTATTTATTTTTGTACCAGATCCATTAACTATCTTACTGCTATCTCAATTAAGGATTCCTAGAAAAGTTGAGCTAGGAGCTCTTCATTTATTCCTATTAGCTTAAAGGCCTTCATATACATCTTGAGGTTGTCTTAAGGTAGGTAGTCCCATCAAATATGTCCATTTCTGGCATTCTGGATTTTTTTGGCAGTCTGACCTCCAAGAAAATGGTTCATCATGATGCTTTATGGACTTAATATTTCTCTCCGTGGCTTTGAATTTTTTCATCAAGGTTTTGGCCTCAAAAGAGTCTCCCACTTGAAAACGATTTGAGGAGAAGTCAGGGATAGTTGTATACTTTGGTGGGAGAGGATTAGTTTTTGTAGTCTCATTATTTGTAGGTCAACAATAGGAAGGGTTTGGCTAAGTGAGGTGGCACTTGGCTGTGTGGTAAGGTACACTACAGATATAACACTCTTATATCCTATATACGTATAGTATATATACACCATATATGTAAGATGTGTATACATAATATAAGCATGTCAACATCCTTATTATCTGAAAATTTTCCAAATTTTAAAGATAAATATTTTAATCATTAAAAGATATTTTATTAAGTACATAAACATAAAAATTAGTAATTAATTATTAAAAATACAAACTTTAAAAGAAAATTTCTAGAAAAATTTTACCAAAATTTTATCTGTAAATTGGATATTTTCTAAAATCACAACTCAATCTGCATAAAAGCTTACACTCCTAAAATATATTCAAACATCAATCTCTCCAACATTCTCTAAAAATACCCAAATATATTAATATACAAAATACTCCATAATTTTATATTATTTAGCCAAAAAAATTTTAAAATTTACAACATTTTCATATATCAATACTAGGTACATAAACCTAAATATGTTTCATCAAAATAAAAATATTTATATGTCAAATTGTTGGCTCTGGTCTTGTGGCAATCTATCAAAGCTCTTAGTACAATCCAGAAATTCTAGACCTAATCAGGTCTAATAGGGCTCTTGGTATATACCCTGTGACCTGCGTAATGAATAAATTGAGCCAAGCTAATTGCCTAGCGGTACATACTTTGATAATAAAATAAAATTTTAAAACAATGTAATATGTCTTTTCTTTGAAACTCACAGTGTAGCATGCGATGCATTCCAAACTTATGCATTGCTCATATAATTTCATCATATATCACAATTATATGCATTGGACCCAAATAATCCTATATAATATCCAGGTTCTAGAGATATTGGTTTGGTTTATCTTGACATCTAGTGTCTAGCCCAAAGGAAAATAAAATCACAAGTGACGCCGAACATCTAGCCCGAAGGCAAATAACATCATAAGTGACTTCAACATCTAGTTCAGAAGGCAAATCATATAATAAGCATGCCATATGCATATCACTAAACACATATAAGAGTATTCTCGGGCCGGGCTGGGTCAGGTTTCACCCCAGCCTGTAGCTCGGGCTGAGAAATTCTCGGGCTGTATATGCTAGCCCGTGGCCTAACCCCAAGCCCGATCAGGCTAGGTGGGCCAATGGATTTATAATTTTTTTTGAAAATTATTATTTTAATTTTTGCAAAATAATTTTTAATAATATTTCCACTTAAATTTTTTTCCTTTTAAATTTTTGCACACACTATATCACCGTTTTCAAATTTAGTTTAATTTTTTTTAGTGGCTACTAGCCATTTTAATAATTAAAATTCATATAAACTTCATAATTTTTTTTAAATTAAAAAATCAAAAATTTTAATTTTAAAAAAATCAAAGTCTGACTTATTTATGATAAAGTTTAAGGTTATTTTAGTTTTGGGCTAATGGACTTAATTAGTTAGTTGTTTAGTATAGGATTATTAAAAAAAATAAAATCAAAATTTTTTGGGTTGGCCCGAAAATTTTGAAGTATAACCTGAGACCCGACCTGACCCGAGCTCGGATCTAGCCTTCAACCCCGAAGTACAACCCTAAATAATTTTTCGGCCGGGTTGAATTTTTCGGGCCACGAATTTGTTGAACACCCCTAAACACATAACTCTGGAACATGATATTATATAAGACAACACACATTTTATATACATTACACTTTTCCATAATCAATTCCTATCACATTGTATCATATACCATTTATTTTCTATAATTATGCATAATTCCCTTACTTCAACAAAATTTACCACATTTTTAATAATGCATGTCACATTTACAATGTAACTCCATTACCCATATACTTTGGACATTTTTTCACTTTTTCTCAATTAAAACATATTACTCATTTTACCCATTTACTACGGCTTAATATACTGCACATAATGCATTTTACACCTTTCTACAATCAACAATGCATTACATTTAAATACTCCATATCCAAGTAGCATAACACATTCTTACTAGCAAAATGTGCTAAACCAAATTATATGCAAATGAGATATATTTAATCAAAGTACGTACTTATCTAGGAATGTGCTACAATCCAATGCACTAACACCCTCTAACACCAACTTTCACCAATGCTCTTCACCACTTTAACTAAACAACTTAGCTCTACTCACTTCCTAATCAAAATGTGAGAGTAAATAATTTATTAGGAACTCATTCTTCCACTTTAACTAATAAAACTCAATTTATCACATTTTCTTCAAATTTCTAAATTTTTTCCTAATATACTTTAATTTTAGAAATTTATTTTAATCAATTCAAAATTAAGTTTTAAGCTAAATTATGTAATTAAAACCATATTCTAAGTCATTTTAATGGATTAAATCCCAATGACATCTATTCTTTACAGTTTCTACCCAAAACCCTAAATTCACTCTCTTCTTCTCCCATACTTTAATCAAACTCATTCAAATCCACTATATAACCTTAAAATCATCATCCCTACAAACAATTTCATTTCTTATCATTTAAATAATTATCCATGTCTCTTTTAAAAATCTATTTTTCACATAATTGGAATTTCCAAAAAAGCTTCTTAAATTCAAAAGAAACCTTACCTACGTCTTGTAAAACCTCCAAAATTATCTTTGGTTACTTGAAATCTTGTTAAAATTTGGTGTATGGAAGAAACAAAATCTTCCCTTGAGCTTCAATGGTGGGTTCAGCCTAGAGGAAGAGGAGAAGAAGATAATGAAAATTGGTTTTTAAATTTTATTTCTTCTTTATTCTTAACCAAGTATATATATATATATATTTAAATATATAATTAATTAATTATTAATTTCACATTTTACATTTCCATTAGAAATTAATTTAATTTTTAATTATTATTATTATTTTGTTAACTTTTTTACTTTTATTTTAATTTTTACCATTTTACCCTTTTTACTAACTTTTGTCTTTTAATGAATTTTTTTATACTTTAAGTATATTTCACATATACCCAACATACACATTTTATATTAATACTCCTTCTAACACTTTAATTAACCTTTCAAATTATTTATTTATTATATTTTAATAAAATTATGGGCGTTACACCAGAGTTGTTGGCGTGTGTTCCCCGGATCATAGTCAACATCTCCTCCATAATTGAGTTATATTGTGAACTCAATGAGTCAATAAAAGATTTGTTAAATTCAGCTTGATAGTTAGTAAACATGCTTTTGAAGCTTTCCTCTTGTCTCTTAAGCATGGTCTTGATAAAGGTTTGCATATAGATTGGGTCATCATTATTTTTTACACAAAAATGGCCTAGGTTACTAAGGAGGATGGGCTTGGAGTGAACAGTTTGCTCGAAAGGTCATATCTTTGATGCCTTGTGAAAATTAGGGCTATCGGTGCATATTGTGGGTCTGATGAGAGCTTGGTAAATCAAAGTTTGAACCTTAGCTGGGATGGACTCTTAGAGGTCACTTAGGTCCTTTCTTACCTTAGGATTAGACCTCTCATGGAACTTCTGATGGATTGGGCATATGCTAAAAAGAGATCTTACTTCCTTTAGCTTAAGCCTCAAGGATTCCTTTTTAAGATAAGAGAAGGTTAGGATAAGAAGACCATGCGGGAAGGAATTATGGCCATGTGTTTGATTTATGGTCCATGAGTTGGTTTAGGTTGGGTCATGTGTAGGATAGGTCTTTGTTATGCTAAAGGGTTAGGATAAAGAGTGTCTATAGTGGTTTTGGCTATGGGTTGGATTCATGGTCAGAATTGGGATTATGTGCTTTGACTATGGGTCAAGTTCATAGTCAAGTGATTGGTGCATGGGCTATGGTCCATGGCTTAAGGGCTGGAAGGTGTTGTCACATATAATAGGAAAAAATGGGGTAAGAAGGTAAATAAAGTAGAGGAATGATGAGGTTGATTATTAAGTGATGGTGAGGAAATTGATGTTTGATGATGATCAGTAGGGAGAGAATTTGTAGGATAAAAGAATAACTGAATGTAGGTGTGAGCATAAGATGTGAATATGCTACAATGCCATTTTTTATTTTCTAGCTATATCTATTTGGTTATAGGGATATACAATGATGCCTATAGGCATTATGAAAGAAAATCATAATTAATCACATTCTCTATGCCTTCTCCTATCTCTTTTATTTATCTCTTTCTCTATCCTTTCTCTACTATGTCTCTATTTAATCTTTTCTTTCCCATATTCTTTGTTAATCTATTGAGCTATTTGTATTGGTAGGCTGCTGTTACAAAATTGGTATTAGAGCCCTATGAGACACGAGCACCTTGTAAACCATGAGTAAAATGACTAAGAAACTTAGAAATCTTAATGCTGGTGACCATCCAAAAGTTAATCTCAAACTTGAAACCACCCAGAAGGAGCATCATCACAACTATGATTAGTTAAGGGGCGAGTAACTCAAGTTGGGAGCTCAGTTAGGTCAGATGATGCGGCTTCTTTTGAACCTACAAGATAAGGGAAAAGAATCCTTAGTGGAGGAAACCAATACAGTGAGGAAAGAGATTTACCAAACCCACATATTTGAATATGTGAGCCTGAGAAAGCCAATAACCTAACCCAAGGCCAAAATTCAAAACCCATTATTCAAACTGCTAACTCGACAACCTTTACTATAGAACCCATCAGTACTCTCCCCAAAGAAAATTGGTGGTAAGGGCAAAATGCTTTGATTGTAGTTGGATTATGCAAGGGCTAAAATTCAATTTGATGTTAGGGTGTTAGAGATAGGTGAGCTGACTGGATGTGATCCTATATCCCATCACCTTTGATTTTGAGAATTACAAACTGTTGTTCAAAAAAGATGGGAAAATAGGGGAGTTGCAAGGTATTATCAAGGTAGCAAAAGTAAGAGTGATAAATGGTAGATAGTTAGCAAAATTATATAAAAGGTTTGGACTAAAATCTTTGTCAGACTCTTTTCTATTCACTTAACCACCCTCCATACTTCAAAACCACCTAAATTAGATGTTGAAGTTAAAAGCTCCCTTCAATCTCTTTTAACCAAATACCACAAGCTCTTCTAAAAGCTGACTAGCCTACCTCCCTTTAGGGATATCAATCATAATATTCCCTTTAGACCTTACTCCAATCCCATCAATTTATGACCATACAGATATCCCCACTTTCAAAAGTCTGAATTAGAGAAGTTAAGCCAAGAGATGTCAAAGAGTTCCATAATTTAACCAAACCAAAACTTGTTTGCCTCTCTTGCTTTTTAGTTAGAAAGAAAGATAGAAGTTAGAGGTTTTATGTCAATTACGAATAATTGAATGATCTGACTGCTAAAAACAAATACCCAATACCTATAATTGAGGATCTACTAAATGAATTATATGAGGCTGTAGTTTTCTCAAAAATTGACCTACGAACTGGGTACCACTATATCAAATGGAACTTTCTGACATCCCTAAAACAACTTTTAAAACACAGGTTTCAACTGGGGAGGAAGAATTGGCAATAGACATAAGACCATCCATTCTGGTTCGCAGGCCATTTCGAATTCAAGATTATGCCATTTAGGTTAACCAATGCACCTATCACCTTCCAGGCCTTAATGAAAAAAATTTTTCATCCATATTTAAGGAAGTTTGTATTGGTATTCTTTAATGGCATTTTGCTTTATAATACATCATGGGAATCACACTTGAAGCAGCTGAAAATAGTTTTATAATATTGGTGAAGCAAAAATTGTATACAAAAAAAGAGAAATGTGTATTTTACAGTAGCACAGTAGAATACTTGGGCCATTCTATCTAAGCCAAAGGGGTGTCCATTGAAAATAGTAAAATTTAGGCTATGATTGATTGGCCTAAATCAAAGACACTCACACAATTAAGAGGGTTCTTGAGTCTTACCGAGTATTATTGAAGATTTATAAAGGATGTGGGCTATTAGCAAACTTTTGACTAAGTTGTTGAAGAAACAAGGTTTTCAATGGAGTTTGGTAACTCAAGAAGCATTTGATTAGTTAAAGAGAGTAATGACAGCTGCACAAGTCTTAGCATTACCAGATTTCTCTCAACCCTTTATTTTAGAATATGATGCCAGGTGGCTATAGATTAGGGGCTGTGTTGATGTAAGGGGATGGCCTATAACTTACATTTCAAAACAATTAAGCTTAGAAAACTAGAACCTCTAAATCTATAAGCGGGAGCTCCTTTCCATCCTCTTTGGCCTGTCTAAATCGCTATACTATTTGGAGTAAGGAAGATTTATTATCAGAATTGATCACTATAGTATAAAACAACTCTTGGAATAATGACTTCACACTTGTGTACAACAAAAAGGGTTACCAAATTACTAGGCTTGATTAAAGAATTGACTATAGGAAGGGCCATGAAAATAGGGTAGCAGATGCCTTGTTTAGGAAGAGTGAAATTGAGAATGATAGTTTTTTGTTTACTTTAGTTGTGGTTCCAGCTTGGGTAACTAAAGTGGAGCAATCTTATAAGGATGATCACCAAGCTCAAGACCTCTTAATGGCTACTACCAATCAACCAGTAATAACATCTCATTATTCACTTTAAAGGGGAATCCTAAAATACAAGGGAAGATTGTTTATTAGGAGCTCTACTGAATTAAGAAAGCAAATTGTTGGTCATATTCCATGATAGCCTTTTAGAGGGGCATTCAGGGGTGCAAGCAACTTACAAGAGGCTGAAAGCCTATTTCTACTGGCCAAAAATGAAGAAATTTATACCAGAATGGATCCTCAGGTGTGATTTTTGCAGTAAATGTAAGAGTGAGACTTATCGATACCAAGGATTGTTATAACCCTTGCCAATTCCCTTTATTGCCTGGACCAACATAAGTATGGATTTTATTAAGTAATTTCTCAAATCTAAGGGATTTGATACCATACTAGTAGTGGTGGATAGCATTACTAAATCAACTCATTTTATTCCTCTTTTTCACTCCTTTACTGCAACCATTGCAGCTAGAGAATTCCTTAGCTATGTTTGCAAAATACATGGCTTATTCCAGGTTATTGTCTCTAATAGAGACAAGTTATTTACCATCCTTTTCTAGAGTGAGTTATTGAAGCCATTAGGGGTTTAACTGCACATGACTACTACTTATCATTCTCAAATGGGTGGGTAAACCAAAAGGTTGAATCAAACACTGGAATCTACCTTAGATGCATGTCACACCTACAACTAAGGAGATGGGTAGAATGGATTGCCCTGGCGGAATGGTAGTATAACAACACCTACCATTCATCCATAAAAATGACACCTTTAAAGTCTTGTATGGCTACAATTCCTCACCACCTGCTTTAGTCAGTATTACAAGTAATGTGGTTGTTGCAGAGAAAATGATAAAGGAAAGAGAAACTGTACAATCTCAACTCAAAGAAAACCTTCAGCTAGCATAGTAGAGGGTGAAAACATATGTCGATCAAATGCAGAGTGAGAGGGAATTTCAAGTAGGTGACATGGTTTACTTGAAGATTCTACCCTACCGTTAGACCTCAATGTAACACCCCTATATCCCGTATACGTACACTACCTATTACACATGCACTACAAGAAAAACTGAATCAGACAACGGTCATCAGACAACGGTTAAGGAAAAAACCATTGTATGAAAAAAACAGACAACTGTTTTATTTTTTCCCCAAAAAAGCGTTGTCTGATTAATTTTCAGACAACTGTTTTTGGTGTTTTTTTTAACCGTTGTCTATTAGGTTTAATTTTGGTCACACCAGACAACGGTTTTTTAGGGACCGTTGTGTAATATATGTTCAGACAACTGTTTTTCTGGTCATACAAAACCGTTGTCTGATAAGATGATTCAGACAACGGTTTTTTCGAAAATGTTGTATAATTCAGCGTTTCAGACAACGGTTAAAAAAACCGTTGTCTGAATCAAGCATACAGACAACGGTTTTTAGGAACCGTTGTGTAATATATGTTCAGACAAGTGTTTTTTTGGTAAAAAAAAATCGTTGTCTGATAAGATGTTGTCAGACATTAGTAAAAAAATCGTTGTCAGACATTAGCATATATTAGTATATATACAAGTATATATTAGTATATACAAGTATATATATTAGTATATATTAGTATATACAAGTATATACATTAGTATATATTAGTATATATACAAATATATATTAGTATATACAAGTATGTATATTAGTATATACAAGTATATACAAGTATATACATTAGTATATATACAAGTATATACAAGTATATATTAGTATATATTAGTGTATACAAGTATATATAAGTATATATTAGTATATACAAGTATATACATTAGTATATATTAGTATATATATAATTATATATATTAGTATATACAAGTATATATTAGTATATACAAGTATATATTAGTATATATTAGTATATATACAAGTATATACATTAGTATATATTAGTATATATAAGATGTTGTCAGACATTAGTAAAAAAATCACATTAGTAAATATATTAGTATATATACAAGTATATATTAGTATATACAAGTATATATATTAGTATATATTAGTATATATAAGTATATACAAGTATATACATTAGTATATATACAAGTATATATTAGTATATACAAGTATATACATTAGTATATATTAGTATATACTTGTATATATAAGTATATATTAGTATATACAAGTATATACATTAGTATATATTAGTATATACAAGTATATATATTAGTATATAAAAGTATATATTAGTATATATACAAGTATATACATTAGTATATATACAAGTATATACAAGTATATATTAGTATATATTAGTATATATACAAGTATATATTAATATATACAAGTATATATACAAGTATATATTAGTATATACAAGTATATACATTAGTATATATACAAG
Source organism: Garcia nutans (assembly GCA_947685225.1). Lineage (NCBI taxonomy): Eukaryota > Viridiplantae > Streptophyta > Magnoliopsida > Malpighiales > Euphorbiaceae > Garcia > Garcia nutans. Next base: position 2,051,796 of record CANTUV010000024.1, on the reverse strand, counting down.
TATATACATTAATATATATACAAATATATACATTATATATTAGTATATACAAGTATATACAAGTATATATTAGTATATACAAGTATATACATTAGTATACACTAGTATATATAAGATGTTGTCAGACATTAGTAAAAAAATCGTTGTCAGACATTAGTAAATATTAGTATATATACAAGTATATATTAGTATATACAAGTATATATATTAGTATATATTAGTATATATAAGTATATACATTAGTATATATACAAGTATATATTAGTATATACAAGTATATACATTAGTATATATTAGTATATACAAGTATATATAAGTATATATTAGTATATACAAATATATACATTAGTATATATTAGTATATATACAAGTATATATTAGTATATACAAGTATATATATTAGTATATAAAAGTATATATTAGTATATATACAAGTATATACAGGTATATATATTAGTATATACAAGTATATATTAGTATATACAAGTATATACATTAGTATATATTAGTATATATACAAGTATATATTAGTATATATAAATATATATATTAGTATATAAAAGTATATATTAGTATATATACAAGTATATACAAGTATATACATTAGTATATATACAAGTATATATTAGTATATATTTAGTATATATAAGTATATATTTAGTATATATAAGTATATACAAGTATATACAAGTATATATAAGTATATATTTAGTATATATTAGTATATATAAGTATTTATTAGTATATATAAGTATATATTTAGTATATATTAGTATATATAAGTATATATTTAGAATATATTAGTATATAAGTATATATTTAGTATATATTAGTATATATTTAGTATATATTAGTATATATAAGTATATATTTAGTATATTTAGTATATATAAGTTTATATCTAGTATATATTAGTATATATTAGTATATATAAGTATATATTTAGTATATATTAGTATATATAAGTATATATTTAGTATATATTATTATATATAAGCATATATTTAGTATATATAAGTATATATTAGTATATATTTAGTATATATAAGTATATATTTAGTATATATTAGTATATATAAGTATATATTTAGTATATATAAGTATACATTAGTATATATTTAGTATATATTAGTATATATAAGTATATATTTAGTATATATTAGTATATATAAGTATATATTTAGTATATATAAGTATATATTAGTATATATTTAGTATATATTAGTATATATAAGTATATATTAGTATATATTAGTATATATTAGTATATATCTAGTATATATTTAGTATATATTAGTATATATTTAGTATATATAAGTATATATTTAGTATATATTTAGTATATATTAGTATATATAAGTATATATTTAGTATATATAAGTATATATTAGTATATATTTAGTATATATTAGTATATATAAGTATATATTTAGTATATATAAGTATATATTAGTATATATAAGTATATATTTAGTATATATTAGTATATATAAGTATATATTTAGTATATATTAGTATATATAAGTATATATTTAGTATATATTAGTATATATCTAGTATATATTTAGTATTTATTAGTATATATTAGTATATATTTAGTATATATAATAAATATCTAGTATATATTTAGTATATATTTAATATATATTAGTATATATTAGTATATATTTAGTATATATTAGTATATATTTAGTATATATTAGTATATATAAGTATATATTTAGTATATATTAGTATATATAAGTATATATTTAGTATATGTAAGTATATATAAGTATATATTTAGTATATGTAAGTATATATTAGTATATATCTAGTATATATTTAGTATATATTATTATATATTAGTATATATTTAGTATATATTAGTATATATAAGTATATATTAGTATATATAAGTATATATTTAGTATATATTTAGTATATATAAGTATATATCTAGTATATATTTAGTATATATCTAGTATATATTAGTATATATTAGTATATATTTAGTATATATTAGTATATATTAGTATATATTAGTATATATAAGTATATATCTAGTATATATTAGTATATATAAGTATATATTTAGTATATATTAGTATATATAAGTATATATTTAGTATATATTAGTATATATAAGTATATATTAGTATATATTAGTATATATAAGTATATATTTAGTATATATAAGTATATATCTAGTATATATTTAGTATATATCTAGTATATATTAGTATATATTAGTATATATTTAGTATATTTAGTATATATAAGTATATATTTAGTATATTTAGTATATATAAGTATATATATTAGTATATATAAGTATATATAAGTATATATATTAGTATATTAGTATATATAAGTATATATTTAGTATATATTAGTATATATAAGTATATATATTAGTATATATTAGTATATATACAAGTATATTTAGTATATACAAGTATATTTAGTTTATACAAGTATATATATTAGTATATGCAAGTATATATTAGTTTATACAAGAATATACATTAAGTATATATTTAGTATATATTAGTATATATAAGTATATATTTAGTATATATTAGTATATATAAGTATATATTTAGTATATATAAGTATATATTAGTATATATACTAATATATACTTATATAATATATAAGTATATATAAGTATATATTAGTATATATACTATTATATACAAGTATATATATTAGTATATAAGTATATATATTAGTATATATATATAAGTATATATAAGTATATATTAGTATATATAAGTATATATATAAGTATATATAAGTATATATTAGTATATATACTAATATATACAAGTATATATATTAGTATATAAGTTTATATATTAGTATATATATATAAGTATATATAAGTATATATAAGTATATATTAGTATATATGCTAATATATACAAGTGTATATGTATACAAGTATATATATTAGTATATATTAGTATATATATAAGTATATTTAGTATATACAAGTATATATATTAGTATATACAAGTATATATTAGTTTATACAAGAATATACATTAGTATATATTAGTATATATACAAGTATATATATTAGTATATATAAGTATATACATTAGTATATACAAAGTATATATAAATATATACATTAATATATACAAGTATATACATTAGTATTTATAAGTCATCTATATATGTGAATTTATAAAGTTAATTTAACAAAATTCTGAAAAATTCTTTTTGTTTCAAAAGAGAGATGTCAAAACTTCAAAAATTTTTAACACTTAAATTCCCCCCTTTTTTTCCAAAAAAAAATTTCATTTGCCCCCATTTTGCAAAAAAAAACACGGCCGTTTTAACTTGCTTATGTACTGATTTGGGGATTTTTCGTTTATACTTGCAGGGTTGGCTTGTCTCTGGTTCACCGAAATCAACGCTTTGTGGGGTTGGAAATGGATGTGGGTGTAGGCAAGGGTCTAGCCGTGGAAGCCCAAATGGATCATCCAGAGTCTCCTCACCGCCGGCCACATGGGATTTGCTTTATTCTGCTGCAGGTGAAGTAGCAAGAATGAGAATGAACGAGGAAGGCTATGGCTTCAATAGTCATAACAGAGGCATCTTAGGTCCACCTCGAAATCCATCTCCAGTCTCTTTTTCGTTGAAAAACTCAAATCATGATATTGGTCTTTATCCGGAGCAGTCACTTTCTTACCAGATCTGGGTATTCTTTTTAGTCTTGGCTTTTACATTAATTGTTTTTGCTTTTTACAGATCTGGGTATTCTTTTTAGTCTTGGCTTGATACTAATTAAGATTTTATTAATTTCTTAATAGCTTGCTCAACTGTTCTAGTACCAGCCAGATTCGTACAGGCCTTGAACTTGAACTTGGAAGAAATGGGTAGTCAGCCACAGTTGAAAGTTGCGAAATTAAGTTAGCCCCTCTTCTCATACCCTCAGGTTTCATTTAACACTTTTTTTTTTGCTCTTTCTCTAATTCCTTGTCTTTTTTTTTAAAAGATTTCGCTTGCCTATAGATTAAGTTAACCCTGAGAAAATTAAAATTTTGAACTCGAATTCTATGTTTAATTCTATTTTTTTAGTTTTTGACACTGAATTTTATTGATGGAGTTGCGTAATGTTGGGTTTTGTTGAATCTGATTGCTTGTATATATATATGTATGTATTTTGAGATCTATCAGAGATGATTCAAGCAGGAAGATTGAGGATAAAACAGTAAATGAAGAGTATGGATTGGTTTTTGGAGAGTCTTAACTAGTGGATCTTAAAAATTTTTCTTCAAGTTAGTTGGAATTTGAAGTGAATAAGAGGAGGAGAGACAATGCTTACAAGGAAGTGTTACAGAGTTATATATATAATTTTTTCAGCATTTGGAACAAGTCATCAAATCTAGAATTCCAGGTCTTCAGTCTCTTATCAACAAAACAATTGCTGAACTAGAAGCAGAATTGAGTCGTCTTGGGAAGCCTGTTGCTACTGATGCTGGGGTGAGGTTGAAATGTATTATTGCTTCTACTTTCTCGCACTACTTCTCTTTCTGGTTTTGTTACATTATTGCGCATCTGATAGAAGTTGGGCGGCCTTCTGATCTTACTAACACCTTTTCTCTTCCTTTTAATTTGCATTATTTCTTTTCAAATGTAGGGAAAGTTATATATGATCATGGAAATCTGTCGTTCATTTGAACAAATATTTGAAGAACGTCTTGATAGCATGTATGTATTTTGATACTGCTGTGTGTTTTTTCGATGAATTGGAATATAGTATTATTCATCTTATGCTGTGTTTGATATTCAGTTACCAGCTGCTTTGAAAAGGTTGCAATTTGATAAACAGCTGTCAATGGACAATGTCAGGAAGCTAATCACTGAAGCTGATGGATATCAGCCGCATCTAATTTCTCCTGAACAAGGTTATCGGCGTATTATTGAGTCTGCTATGGTGACTATCAGAGGTCCTGCTGAGGCAGCTGTAGATGCGGTATGCATTTATGTTTCCACTGTCAAATTATATCTTTGATGATGGTATTGTGCAAAGTTTTAATTGAGATAGATGTGGCTATGCATAACTATTTAAATATCTGCAGTTGAACTTTTATCTTTGGACTATTTTGTATCTGTATCAAGTTGCATGTGCATAGACAATTGCATTGCTATTTTTTTCTCATCTCTTTTGATAAATCTTTTTACTTGCAACTTGAAGTAACTGCATGTTTTTTTTTCCATCTTAATCTCATAGACTCTACTCCTTTCAAATTCTTCTTTGTTGTTGGTCATTTTCAAATTAACATTTTATGAATGTTTTTCCAAGTTAAGGCTGTTTCATTTTCTCTCTATTACTGCATTATGAATTGACAAATGAAGACACATTTCTACATAGTAATACATGCTTTTATGAGGAACAGTATGGCATTTCCGTTTGTGCTTGGTTTGCATTGTTTGCTCACGGGCTTTGCCTATGTTATCGTATATTTTTATCATAAAACATCGGGAGATTGTTTCTTTTATTTTGTCTTTATTAGGTGTACTGTTCATGGTGATAAGTTGTCTGATCAGCGTCTGTTTTCATGTGTCACTTGTGGAATTTTGAGCTTTGATTGTGTTGCTGTAATTCAACCAAGAGAAGCAGCTGTTAGATACCTCACATCTGCTGATTGTAGCTTCTTTAACGATTGGATTGTTGGTTCTGGTGTAACTAATGATGGTTTCACCATTGCTGTAGGAGATGCAAATACTTCAGAGCAGAATTCCTCTATGAGTATGTTATGTCTTTAAATGGTCTTCTTTACATGATATAAATATAGATCAAGTATTTTATAATTAATGTCTGACAATTATCATATTGGCGTGAACCATGTATATTGGAGTTGTCACATTCGTGATTGTGATTGGATAGTACCGCATTTCTTTGATTGGCTGATACAGACCTCAAAAGCTGTTGCCAATTGATGATACCATAGAGGGTGTTACTGGGAGTCTGTTTGATGCTTACTTAAAACGTGAGTTTTTAGTTGCCTTTCAAATTTTTCCCTGTTCATGTATGGTCTTGTGCTTTAAGATGTAGAAGATATCTTCTAGTATTCAGTTCACAAACGACTTATATGCACTTTTAATCAATCATGGTCCCAGGTTTATGATAGTTGGGATCTTTAGCTTTTCTTCAAGCCAATTATCAAAACAAACTCAGGATTATTATTTTTTTTCACTTTCTTATTTGTTTCTTGGCAACAGCTCCTGTTGCTCTGAGAGCCAAAGAGAGGCTGCTTTATTACTTGGACAGTTTGCTGCAACAGACTCAGATTGCAAGGTAAAGTCAAGCTTGCCTTTTAACTTCATTTTCTTTTTTTTTTTATTTTTGAGTTGGTTTCTATTTCTAATTGTTTAGAAGATGGAAATAAATTAAGTAAATATTATTCTCTCCTTCTTAAGTCTAAGGTTGTTTTTCCAGCTGTCCCTTTTGCAGATAAACACAGAGTTAACTTTTGTAAATCGATGGGGTTGAGACTCATTTGCCTTCCAATTTAGGATTGACTTCGCCAAATATTTCATGAAGCGTCATTCAAGTTGAAGTTAATAGTATAATTTAGTGATATATGTATAGTGTTGATTTTTTTTTTTAGTTTGTTAATATGTTGAATGGTTGAATTTGTGGAGGTTTTTTTATTCCCAAATTTGCAATCCTCCATTGTAAAGTGTTGTCTTATATGTATAATGTACAGTTTAACAGACAATGGTGGTGAAATGGAAATGAACATTGAAACTATTGTCTAATATTCAGTGTGCCATATTAATCAGACAACGGTTTTTAATAAGAAAGCATTGTATAAACCTTAATCAGACATCGCCTCAATACACAACGGTTTTTGTCTTCATCAGACAACGGTCAAAAAGAGTTGTCTAAACCTTCATCAGACAACGGTTAAAAACCATTGTCTGATAAAACTAAAAACCGTTGTGGAAACCATCTTCAGACAACTGTTAAAAACCATTGTCTGAAATGCTATCAGACATCGCCTCAATAGACAATAGTTTTTATCTTCATCAGACAACGGTCAAAAAGCGTTGTCTAAACCTTCATCAGACAACGGTTACAAACCGTTGTCTGAAAATTTAGAAACCGTTGTCTGACAATTTAGAAACCGTTGTGGAAACCATCAGACAACGGTTAAAAACCGTTGTCTGAAAAATTAGAAACCGTTGTCTGAACCATCATCAGACAACGGCCAAAAACCGTTGTCTGATAAAATTAAAAACCGTTGTGCAAACCTACATCAGACAACAGTTTTAAAACCGTTGTCTGAAATGCTATCAGACATCGCTTCAATAGACAACCGTTTTTGTCTTCATCAGACAACGGCCAGAAAGCGTTGTCTGATTCAGTTTTCCTTGTAGTGATGTAATATACGTATACCGAATATAAGAGTGCTACGGTTTATGATAAGCAAACCGATCTTTCAATTTAACAATATTATAAGAAAACTTAAATCATTCAAATTATATTATATAGTACAATAGATAAAACATTTATTTGATACGCAGCGGAAAATATAGCTGTATTTACAAATACATATACATCAAAATCCATGTTTTACAAAACATAAAATTTATACATGTTTGGCAGTTCATCTTTGATCTTTAAGCCCCCTATCAACACTTCAGAATCTAAACTCAACTCGGTCTAGTTGAACTCTCTGGTTCTACCCTGTCACCTGCGTGATGAACCACAATCACACTAAGCCAACAGCTTAGTGGTACAAACCAATATAATAGTATGTTTCAATGCAATGCCAATGTCACACATTTCAACAATAAAGACAATATTCATAAATGATATATTAATATTTTTCATAACACTACATTCTATTATTTTATTCAATTGTTTCACCATTCATAAAATCACATTGAAACAAAGACAAGCATGAGCCCAAAAGACTCTAATATGTTATTCAAAGTTCAAAGTTACTGCTTTGGTCCATAATCACAATCATCAAGCCCGTAGGCGATACATATATATCTCTATCCATGGATAGTGTAACAGACCCAGTCTCTTGGACCTCAACCCGGCTAGACCCTAGGGCTCCAGTATCTTGGTCCTCAACCCGGCTAGACTGTTACTGTTTTTGAGGCTTACGACCCAGTTTTTTCACCCCAAAAACATCATATTTCACATTTATCAGCTGGACTCGGCTTAAGATCTGGTCTTTTCACCTGTCCAGCAATTCATAGGCATGCCGCCAAACTCAGAACTCTGAAAATTGAATAACATATTAAGCACACAATTATTTCATTTATCTCTTTATCATTCTCTTTCTCAATTCATTTCTCATTTCATATTCCATAATCAAATAGGCAATCATGCCCCAATTATTTTATTTGCATTATCATAGCCAACAACAATGGCTTCACATTTCATCATATCTCAATTCACATTAAAGCAATTCATCATAACTCTCACATTATGCAAATCATAACATTATTCAAATGTATTAACAATGTAATAATTTACTTAACACATTTATAACTAAATGTGTTAAATCTCAAAATCATATGAATGTATGCAATCATGTAAGTTTGTACTTACCTCACAAACAACTCACACCAATCTATACACTTCCTCTTCCAAGAATTCTTCACTACTAGGATTAGGGCAACTTAACCTCTTCACAACCTAATTCAAAAGGAATAATACACACTTATTTAAAGATACACATGAATTCCAAAACAATTATTCACCTATTAGTCTCATACTAGACCCATAGATCACAAATTATAAGCCAACACAACTATCTAGGACCCACGGTCGTGGCCTCACAAACCCCCACGGTCGTGGGTTAGCAAACGAATCTGTCCAATTTGTTTAACACCCCCACGGTCGTGGCATCCAAGGGCCACGGGTGTGACATCCATTTTGCTTCTGTTTCGGACCAAACTCATGTATTCTATGCTTTCAACTCCATTAAACACAAACACAATGAAAATCTAAGATAATAATTGCTCAAACTCACAACATACATCAATTACCAATTCACAACTCTAACTCTTCCAACACCAACCTAATTTCTTTTCTTCAATTCAACCCCAAAATTAAAATCAATTAAACCCAACACTCTCAAACACACCATAATCAAACATATTCATACCATCAACAATTAATCATCAAACTCAAACACAACTTAAAATAAAACAAGAGAATCAAGAGGAAACTTACCAAAGTTAATGAAACTTCTTAAATTTTCAACTTAATCACTTGAAATCTCCTTCAATCACAAGCTTGGAAAACTCAAAAACTCTCCTCCTCTCTTGCTTAAGTGATGCCAGGCCAACAAGGAAAAGAAAAGAAAAAGAAGAAGAAAATGAAGAAACAAAGAGGCAAAGTCAAACACTCTTCTCCACTTAAACCTCCACCAAGCAAATTAAATAATATAATAATAAAATATATCCTCTTCCACTCACTTATTTTCCTTTTTATTAATTTAATAAATAAACAATCTTCTTTTGACTTCCACATTTGACTTGTATATGTTGTATATATCACTATATATACAACATATACACTCTCTCTTAACTTCTTTCTCTTTCCATTAAACATATACATTAAATCCAAATACAACAATAATTCCAAAACTTTTAGGGTATACTTTGGGATATTACACTCAATCTCTTTAAGAAGGCACTTGAAGCTTCTGCTAAATATTACGAGCCATTTGAGGTAATTGAAAGAGTAAGTTCCATAGCTTATAAGCCGAGATTGACAGAAAATTCAAGTGTGCATCCTATTTTCTATGTCTCTCTACTAAAGAAGAAAGTTGGCTTGAACACTGTACTAGTAATTGAACTTCTAGTACGTCAAAAGAATGAAGTGGTAGTAGGGACAAAAAATTTTCTAAATTAAAGAGTCATATTGAGGGATAACTAACACATCCAACAAATGTTGGTCATATGGATGAATTTTCCACTTATTAATACAACTTGGGACATTTAAGCTTTATTATCAATCAATTTCCAGAGTGTATGCATTCTTGGGGACAAGAATGGCTTAAAAGGGAGGGAATTGTCACATACAATAGGAAAAAAAGGGTAAGTAGGTAAATAGAGTAAAGAAATGATAAGGATTATGATTGAGTGATAGTGAGGAAACTAATGTTTGATGATGATCAGTAGTGATAGAATTACTAAGACAAAAGAATAATTAAATATAGATGTGAACATAGGATGTGAATATGCAATGATGTCATTTTTATTTTCTAACTATTTCTATTTGGTTTTAGGGTTGTATAGAATGCATATTTTTGCTTATCTCTTCTATTTTTCTATTTCTCTATCCTTTCTCTTCATTGTCTCTATTCTATCTTTCGTTTCTCCTATTCTCTGTTAATCTATTGATCTAGTTGTATTTATAAGCAACTATAGTCTATGACTTAAGGTTAAAAGGTGCATGGCTTGGTCCATGGCTTAGGAAAGTGTATGGTATGGCCTATGTCTAAAGGTGGTGCATGGTATGGTCCATGATTAAAGGTTGTGCTTGGTTTGGCTAATGAGTAAGGATAGTACATAGTTTGATCCTTGTCTAAGGATGGTTAGGGCTTTATGGCTAAGGTTCATGTCTAAAGGTTAAACCCTTGTGGCTAGGGTGGTTTATGGTCCAAGAGGTTGAGCCCTTGTGGCTATGGTTTATAGGATAGGGTGCCCTAAAGGTTGACTTTTAAAGTGGTAAAGGTTTATGTGTTATATGCATATGGACATGCATGAAAAAGGTTTCATATTTATGCAAAAGGTCTCGATTATTATGATTTATACAACCTAAGGCTAGTTTTATAGCCATTGCATAAAAATGGTTAAAGGTGCCTTAATCCAAAGGGTCTCACCATACTATGACAACTAAATATTTAACCACATGTAAGAGAAAGAATCTCGCAAGGGCTAGTTATATTATATGTTCATTATACCTCAAAAGGATTGAGGATTCATTGAAGATCAGATGTTTTTACTATCCCCTAACATACCTAAGGAATGTTGCTACTTGCTATCTAGAAGGTTGTCCTAAAAACTAGGCTGAAGGGTAAGGAACCTTATGCAAAAGTGATGCATGAAAAGATAAAATTTATTTAAAGACCAAACTAGTCTTACTTGAAAAAGAGTCCAATTTTATTTTCATTTTGAAAATAATTCCCTAATGAAGTGGCTAACTGTGAGGCCTTGCCAAAGCATTAGGCCGACCCACTAAAGGAGCTGAAATGCTTATTGGGGCTTAACTTCATACAAAAGCCCCATGTACACTCTTCAATTAGTTCAGTAAGCTCAAGTTTAATTTTTGGTTTTATTTTGGAAACTAGTTTTAGGGTCACCATCTTAAATTATTTTTAGTTGGAAAAAATTTAAGGAAAACCCAAATTTTGACTCTAATTATTTTTTTTCCCAAAATTTGTTAGTTTGAAAAAAAGGATGAATCACAGATTAAAATTTCAAGTTAAGTAAAAATAGCTTGGCATTTAAAGAAACTTTAACTTTTGAAAAATATTATTTCACGTAATGACAATATGATATGAATAACAATTACAAAATGCATGAGCAATTATTAGTATGACATCCATAAACAATAAATAAACAAAGTAAATAAATGAAATAATCATATTTAAAACCAATTACAAGAGGATCTTAATTATAACCATTATGAGTCCTAGGTTAGGCACACATTTTCAAAATCTAACAAAAATAAATAAAATAAGTAAATTAGAAGAAAGGAGGAAGGAGGAGAAACTAGTTGGGTTTATTTTCACTTGGTTCATTATTTGGGTTTAGATCCTAAGATATATATGCATATTCCTTTGAATGAGAATCATAACCTCACAGTTCAATCCATTGATTGCAATGGAATTGTTTAATTTATCATTTTTTGATGATTGGTTTGATTGATTGCATAATTGAAAAATAAAAAGAAGTAAAGTAAAAAGAAGTGGCAGCCTTGGTGTTGCTAGTGTAGCCATTCTGGGCTAGTTCGGTGTCTAATTCAAGCGATTCTAGTTGCGTCGGACTCATTGCACATGGGCTTCACTTAAGGTGCAAAATTTGGGGTTTACAAGCATCAATCTACTTTCCAAACTTAGTATATTCTATGGCTTGTAAATATGAAATTATATAATCATCCAAAATAAATGACTTTTTTTCTCTTCGAGATTTTCTTAAATTTATTTCTTATGGTTCATATGTCGACAGATGGTTGTAAGTTGATTTCTCAAGGGTATATTTCTTCATTCAAATATTGTTAAATATTATCTAAATATTCATCACTTATTGAAATAACATTTGGAATAATTATGGATGGAGGAGTCTTTATAGGCAAAAGGAAATTGCCTCTATTTCTTTAATATTCATATTGTGTCTTTTATCACTTCCACTAATCTCACAATTCTCAAGGAATCTAGCTTGCCAGTATCCATAATTCTAAGACTATGATTTGGATAATAAAACCTATTCCAGATTTAATCTAGAATTCTATCTATTTCTTTTCCACTCTATATAAAACACAGAAATCAAATTTTGAATCAATATCAAATTTTGAATCAATATCAAATTTTTAATCAATTCTTCAACACTCACCTTGATTCAAAGTTTGGAATACCACCATATTGCCTTGTTGGAGCACATCTCTCCACTGTCCCTAATTTTTTTATAATTAGAAGGACTTCTCTTCAATTTTTGATGTACCTTTCATAACCTTCATTGATGTACTTCTCACAAATATCTAATTATTGATGCACCTCTCATAAAAAAGTTTTCCATTAATTATTTTGGAGCACTTCTCTCCAACTTTTCTTAAAAATGATATTCTTCTTCTTAAGCAAAATTTGCTCGCTTATTTTTTTAACATACAGTCTTTTTACATTTGTCTAAATTTTTATAATTACAACTAGTTTACCTTTATGCTAATAATTCTTTTCATCATGCTTGTCTTTCTTGCATATTCCTCATAGTGGAAATTTTGCTTCTTTTTTTTTTTATGTCAATGAAGATTTGTTCGATATCTTAGCAATGAAGGCTCCTTTATTTTTTTTTCATCTCTAGTTGCTCTTCTTTACTCCATAGCTTACAATATATTGATTAAATCCATGGTTATAATTTTTAAGAGATCCTCGGAGTCTTCATGTGAGGAAATCTTTAACTCAAAATTTTCAAGCTAACTGACAAGTATTTTTTTCAACAACTCTATTATTAGAAAATTTTCTCCAAACATTCTGATTTTGTTAATAATTTTCATGAGCTAGTTAACACACTCATTGATCCCTTCTAATTCCTTCAATTTTTGAATGTCAAATTTTCTTTTAAGATTTAAAACTTGCATTAACCTCTTTTACTCATTGCGTAAATACTCATTTTTTAGTGAATACTCATTGAACTTCTTAGTTTTTTCTTCATTATGACTCTTAATTTTAGCTGAAGTTGGATGAGCTAGTAATGGTGGGGCTTCGATATCATTTTCGACCACATCCCATGGGTCAAAGGATTATAGATATATTTTAATTTTCACAGCCTATAATTAATAATTTTTCCCTTGTGACAATGGGAGATGGAGTTATATGAAAGAAAAGTATTTGAGGCTATCTTAATTGAAGGGACTCTTATTAATTTTCTCTTTCTCTCTCTCTCTCTTTTTTTTTCATAGAGTCTCATGATAAAAAACATGTTATGATATCAAGTTAGATTTTTTAGATGAAGTGCTAAGGTTTTTATTAACTCATAAATTTACAAAGAAACAAGGCCTTTTATAGGTTATATCCAATAACAAATTAAACTAAAAAATAATTGAACAAACCTACTAAATATTTTAATAATAATTACATCTTAACCAAAAATATTAAAAATCAAGAAACACTTAAAATAATAAAAACAAACATTGAATCAATTGTTCAACACTAGTAAATTAATTTATATTATATGGCTATTATTTATATGAATTTAGATAAATTTTGTAAAATAATTTTATAGTTTGATTTTTTTTAATGAATTTATGTATTATTTAGCTTGTATTATTAAACTTATATATGTTATTTATTCTAATAAATTTTTTAGGAAAATAAACAACAACAACAACAACAACTAAGCCTTAATCCCAAACAAGTTGGGGTCGGCTGTATGGATTCTCAACAAAATAAGCTCAAAAGACACCAAAAAAGATACTCCAGCCTTAGGCCCCTTCCAAGACACGGATTTTACATCTCCATTCAAGTCTGTCATTAATCAAATCCGCATCAAGATCTAAGGCACGTAAGTCTCTTGCTATCACCTCCTTCCATACAGTTCTAGGTCTGCCACGACCTCTAGCCCCCTCAATCAACAAATTCTCACACTTACGAACCGCAGCATTAGGAGGTCTTCTTAAAACATGCCCATACCATCTAAGTCTTCCTTCCCTCAACTTATCTCCGATGTCCGCTACTTGGACTTTTTGTCGAATATGAACATTCTTAATTTTGTCCAGTCTGGTATGTCCACACATCCATCTTAGCATCCTCATTTCTGCCACACTCATCTTATGCAAATGTTGTCCCGTTGGTGCCCAACACTCACTACCATAGAGCATCGCAGGTCTAACAACCGTCCTATAGAATTTACCTTTCACTTTCAGAGGTATTTTCTTATCACATAAAACCCCAGTCTCACCCTTCCACTTCAACCACCCTACCTGTATTCTGTGAGCCACATCTTCATCTATACGGCCATCATTCTGGAACACCAAACCCAAATATTTGAAGTGCTTGGTTTTAGGAACCAAAACTCCATCCAACTTAACCTCATGTTCCTGCTTCTTCCTTAGACTGAACTCACAGTGCATATATTCTGTTTTACTCCTACTTAACTTAAAACCCTTGTCCTCGAGGGTTTTTCTCCACACTTCCAACTTACGGTTTACACCAGCACTAGTCTCATCAATTAAAATAATGTCATCAGCAAACAACATACACCAAGGAACATCGTCTTGTATGCTTCTGGTTAGCTCGTCCATAACCAGGGTAAATAAATATGGACTCATGGCCGAACCTTGATGCAATCCAGTAGTAATAGGGAAAGCCTCAGTGTCTCCACCAGGTGTTTTCACACTAGTGGATGCATTCTCATACATGTCCTTGATGATGTTGATATATTTGCCGTTGACTCATTTCCTCTTCAAAACCCACCATAACACTTCTCTTGGTACTCTATCATAGGCTTTCTCCAAGTCAATAAATACCATGTGGAGATCTTTCTTCTTCTCTTGATACAATTCCATTAGTCTTCTTAGAAGAGAAATAGCCTCCATGGTAGATCTCCCTGGCATAAACCCAAACTGATTCTCCGAAACTCTTGTAAGTTTCCTCAATCTGTGTTCAATAATCCTTTCCCATAAGAAAATAAACAAATAATAAGAAAATAAAATAAAATAAAAAATATTGTATAAAAAAAAGAAGGATAAAACAAGCAGAATGAAGATTCTTGAAAAATAAGGATATCTATGAGGATGAGAATAAAAAATTTTATTTTGGTCTTACTAGAGTACTTAGAAAGTAAAAAAAAGAGATGGTGAAATTCACCCCCCAAATAATACGAGTTTTTATCGTCGCTAATTATTGCTGACTTAATATGGTAATCCAAAAAAGAGTAAATTAGATTATTTTCCATATAATAATTTCAAATAAAATTTTAAAATAGATGAAAATTCATTTTAAAAAGTTCAAATTAATTTAGTCAAGTGAAGACACACAACTAAATGAAAAAAATATATTAGCATCAATATGAAGAGCAACATTTAAAAATAATGTTATAATATTCACAAGTGAAGATAATTAAGAGGGTGTTTCTCAAAACTGGAGCTTTTCAGCTTATTGTGAATAAGTGATTTTTAGATTATAATCAGATTAAAAATAAGCAGTTAAGCGTTTCTGTAAACTAGCTAATAATCAGCTGATAATCAGTTTATAATCAGTTAAGTGTTTCTGTAAAATCAGCTTATAATCAGTTTTTAATTGTAGAAACTGTCAAAATGACCAAACTGTCCATGAGTTTATTTATTGTATAAAAATAATTTTTTAAATGTCAATTCAAAATTTATTTTGCAATAATAATAATAATAATAATAATAATAAAATTTAATAATAATAATAATAATAATAATAATAATAATAATAATAATAATAATAATAATAAATTTCTTTGATGGGAACTAAAGTGTATAAGGTAGGCAAATTTGGAATATTGCAGATTAGGTAGGGATAGTATGGTCTTTTACTTGGTCAAAACTGCTTAAAAAATAAGTGCTTAAAAAAAAGTAGCAAAACCAACTTTTAAAAAACTGATTAAAATCAGATTATAATATACTATTTAAGTTTTCAGAAACACTTAAATAAACAACTTATAATCTAAAAACAGCTTATAAGCAGTTTTGACCAGCTTTTAAGTTTTGAGAAACACCCTCTAAGCAATCAATTGTTAGTATCACGCAAACATATTATCTCAATGAAATATTAAAAGCTAGAAAGGACAATTATGGAAGAAAAGAGAATGGACAAAAACTAAGAGAGATTTGGCCGACGGCACTTTTATTTTTTTTCCATTTAAGCACAACACTTTATTTATTTATTTATTTTTTCATTTAAGCACACAACGATTTACCATGTTATATACATAGTTTTTGAAAGTCAAGTATTTAATCTTAAATTATAATAATAATAATAATAATAATAAAAAAAAGGTTTTTGAAACTTTTGAGGCATGTGGTGGGGTGGTGGTGGTGGTGGAGCATATGGCTCTTGAATTTCGCCGCAAGTGGGAACACAAAGTTGCGGTTGGTGAAAAAGAACAAAACTATTTAGCACACAAAATCTAAATTTTTTTTATGTAAATATATATTTTTTTAATTTTTACTATAAAGAAAGAGTATGCCAAGTCAAGAAAGCTTAGCTCCCCAACCAAATTAAGAACCTTCCCCATTTGTCCAAATACCCTGAATATATTTTCTTTTTCTTATAACAAATAACACTCCCACCCATCACAACTGCGCGTGCAACAACGCGCCGATATATAATTAATGTGCATTTTATTTATAAATAAATTTATTGTTGATTTTTTCTGATTTATATAGAAAGAGAAATTGGAAGTTGAATTAAAAATTTTATTACTTTTAAACGAAAAAAATGTGTTTTCTTCAAATATGAATAAAGCAAGTATTTAATTTTTCATTAAAATAAATGAAAGTTGTGGATAAATTTTCATTTTTACAATTTTACTACTTGAATTGTAAAATTTGTTTGAAATTTTAACTATATATGTTTATTGAATTTTTATTTTTTATATTCATTTTCATAAATGTATCCAAATATAATTGTGAAATTGAAATAATCAATGTATTAATTTTGGTAATAATTATATATATATATTATTACACTTTGTGGACAAATCATCTACCAAAAAGAGTTTGACTTAACATATTTGGTTGCTTCTAAACTAAGCATTAATTTGAGGACAGTAAAAAAATTAAAAATCAAAATGATTTCAGTAATTCATATAACAAATAAATAAATTTAAATGCGTATAATTTTGGTAAACCGAACTTATTAATATAAAATAATGAAATAATATAACAAATTGTGTATATGGGACAATGCTAATTATGCAAAGGACGACTTTTGACACTCTTTTCCTTTTAAAATCTCTTTTAATTTTATGGAAAAATTTGAAAGCAACGCATGTCAATGAGCATGCTCTTCATCTTTCTTTTGTCTAATATAATAATAAAAATATATATAAGCTAATAAAAAATTATAAAAAACAATTTATTACGAGATAAATTTTAATTGAAATTTACAAAAATATAAAAAAAATTATAAAATATATTTATATAAATTTTTATAAAATTACTTGACGTGTTTAGGAAAAAAATTCATAATTAACTTTAGTTGGATTAAAATAAATATTTATATCTGCTTCAAAAAAAAAATTTATACCGACAAAAATATTAAAATAATTTTATAAATAAATATTAAAATATTAAAATAATTTTTTCTGTATAAATATATACATATCGATTAAAATAAACATTAAAATTATAAGTAAAATATTTGAAGTGAATTGGAGAGCAAAGATCTAACCAAATTGTTTAAACACTCACATGTTTGTTTGTAATCAATTATGTATATATATATATATGGTTTTATTTAGCATTATGAAAGAGAAATTTAATATAATTGAAAATTAAATTTTAATATTAATCACTAAAATATCTCATTTTACCATTAATTTAAAATAATAAATTTGTGAATAATCGTTTATTAAAATCCATATTTTATACTTTGAATTCTCAATCATTTATTTTGAGATATTCAATAAATAAAATAATTAGAGAAGTATTTAATTACTTTTTAAATTTTATGTAGAATATTAAAATTAATACTTTTATTTTTAGGATTTTTCATTTTAGTATATGTAAATTTAATTTTTTTAATTTTTAAAATAATTTTAGTATAATTTTGTTATCAATTAAGGATAATTATTGCGATCAGCAAAATCTATTATGGCGAATGCTACACACGAACGGCTTTGGAAAGTGAGATTACATGTTTGTGGAGCTCATGTAGAAAAAATTTTAAGAGATGAAATGAAAGGGCACAGAACAGAAAGTCAAATAGGCACTTGTCATCTTAACAAAAAAATAAAATAAAAAATAAAAATAAACAAAAATAAAAAAAAAGAAACTAATAAGCGTGAGATGGATGATTCGCAGTAGAAGAAGAAAACACACAAAAAAAAAAAAGAAAAAGAAAAAGAAAAAAATGTTTGGATAAGAGGAATTTTCACGTTAGATACAGAATTAAAAATAAGGAAAGTATCGGCACACCTAATGGAACTAATTTAATTAAATATCTAGTTTTAACATCGATAATAACTCTATCACAGCCGTTAATCTTATTCATCATTTACCCATCAGGAGTGATGATCTTTTATTTATTATCATAATAATATATCTAATTTTAACATCGATAATAACTCTATCACAACCGTTAATCTAATCCATCATTTATTCATCACGAGTGATGATCTTTTATTTATTATTATAATAATATATTATTATGTATATATATATTTTAATTTAATTTAATTTAATTATGTTTGTCTTCCTTCTAGACTTTTTGACCTAAGAATCAATATTATGTCAGTTTTTTTTTTAAGGTCAAGCGTATATTCTTTGATTTTAAAAAATATAATAGTCTTTTTTATTCCATTTTGTAATATTACGATTTAAATATTATTTTTTTAATTAAGTTTTCAAAACGCTAATTTTTTTAATTAATTGAATCTCACACTTATTTTTTTATTTAGTTTTTCTCAATCAATAATTGAAATTGTGACGATGAAATTTTCATTATAAAATATTAAGACATATCATAAAATGTCAAAACATATTTAAATGAGTTGATATGAGTTAAAACTATATTTTAAAAGAAGACATATGTGGGTATTTCAAACCACAACACTATTTAGTTTTTACATAACGGACCCCTTTAGCAGTGCCTATAATGGAAAATACTACGAGGGTCAAGTTGTTTTAGCAATGTCTATAATGGAAAATACTAGGAGGATCAAGTTGTGACAAATTAAATATGATAAAATAGAGATTTTAATAAAATAAGGATAAAATGAGAATTTTAGTCTGCAACGAAATATGTATAATGATTATTGACTTTTACTAGTAAAAATAAAATATAATGAGAATTTTAGTATGTAACGCAATATTTATAATAATTATTCAATTTTACTAATAAAAATAAAAAATATCACTCTAAATTTTTCATAACTTGATTCCTTTTAAATGGGTTTATTTTAACCTATTTTTTCATCATATGCCAACTATATGAGTAGTAATTCAATAATGAAATGTCCCTATTACAATGCAACAAGTTAGAAACTTACGAAATGTCCCTATTATAATGTAACAAGTTAGAAACGTAAGTTCTTATGGTTTTCTATTTGTGAGCAGCAATATTGTTGATCTCCATTTAAGAAAAAAATATATATATAAATTGAACGTGTGAACTATTATAAAATTTAACATTTATTTAACATATATATATAATAAAGAATGACTAAGAAAATTGCAATGGATTAGAATTTGAAGAATGGATTAATAAATAAGAAAAATATAAATAAATAAATGAAAGCCTACCTAAGAATTTGAAAATGGAAATTCCATATGACACATGGGTATTGAAAGGCCAAAAAAGAAAAAAAGAAGAAGAGTCACTGTTGTTAATTGACCAGCCAATATAATATTAAGTTAATTGATTACCCTAAGCCATCAAAAAAACACATAATAATTTCTTTATCTTGTATATTATATAAATATAATAATATATGGTTGAAAGCATGGGTTGCTTGGCAAGATTTTGGACTTGCATACATACATATATATATATATATATATTATTATATATATCTAAAGTTTAAATAACTTACACATATAAATATAAATAGAAATATAGAATAGAAATATACATAAAGAGTGTTTAGCCTTAGAACATACGTTTCAACCAATTCTTTCTTCTCTCTAAACTAACAAAGAGAAGAATAAGTAAGAAAGAGAGAAGAGAGAAAGGAGAAGAGAAGGGGAAAGGAAAAACGGAGAACCTTGCAATTCTCATGAACTGTGGAGTCGTGTTGGGTTTCTATTGTTGGGGTTGGGAGTTCTTAACTGCCCTTCTTCTCTTCTCTTATTTTCCTTAACTATTTATCTTCTTCTTCTTCTTCTTTTTCATTTGTTTCTTTTTAGTTCTTTAAAATTCTCGTATATGGAGTCCATGGCAATAGATAATAATAATAGTGATAATAATAATAAAAAGGGTTTATTCGAATATGCTCGGAAATCAACTCCACCGCCGTTTTTATTGAAAACGTACATGCTCGTCGAGGATCCGGCCACCGACCAGGTGATATCGTGGAACGATGATGGAACAGGGTTCGTGGTGTGGCAGCCGGCGGAGTTTGCTCGTGATCTCTTACCTACACTCTTCAAACATAGCAACTTCTCAAGCTTTGTCCGGCAGCTCAACACATATGTATGTATATATCTTCCTCATTATTATTATTAAATAATGGAATGTTTTTCTCATATTATATGAAAATATTCAATAGTAGTTTAATTTAATATCTCTCTCATATTATTTTTTCAATAAAATCTATTAGCTAACTCAGTAAATTTAATTTTTTTTTTAAAATTTAATTCATAAAATAAAAAAATTTTAAATTTTAATAATTATTTCTTCTTTAAGAAGTTCAAATGTATGGGAAAAATTGCTGATTATTAACCAATTCAGGTTAATTTTCAAAAACTATACGTGGTCTACTATATTAAGGGTGTATATAATTTAAGTTATATGTTGGTCAAATTGACTAGTTAAGTTGTAAAATTCTGAATTTGAAAATGGTTAATGATTAAAAAATTTGGTTGTTGAAGGTTAGAATAAGTGAAAGGGTGCTATCTAACCTAACCTTGCTTCATATTAACCTGGTCTTTGTTTAAGATATTAATTACTTAATTTAATGGCTTGTTTATACATATACGTTAAGTCAATATAGAATATATTCTCACTTATTATAAAACTTCCTTAATTGATTATTAGTTTATTTTTTTTCCAATGACCATTTATGATCTTTTTTTTCCTTTGAATTCAACACATTTATGTCATTTCTTGTTTTTATTTTATGTTAAAAATTCTTAGGAGGATATATATAGAAAATTAAAATTTATATATATAAAAAATTAAAATTTAATTAACTATTAAATTATCTCTAGTATACTCAATATAAAGAAAGTCATGAATAGAATTTTGATATGCTTGACGTCATTTAAAATATTTTATTTAAATATATAGGAAAAATGCCAACAGTTGAACATAAAATCATCGATCCTGTTTACATTTGCATCATGTTTTTATCTTATATTTTATTAATACAAAGTTTAATGGTTCCCCATAGAATAACAAATTAAATATTTTTCACAGTTTCTAAAGGCTTCTGATTTTCTTTATTTAACCTAGTTCATATGTTGTGGAATTCCTAGGGTTTTCGCAAAATTTCAAGTAGCCGATGGGAGTTTTGCAATGACATGTTTCGAAAGGGCGAAAAAGAATTATTATATCAAATTCGTAGACGAAAAGCATGGCCTAATAAACAACAACCTAATAATGCATTAATTCAAGCTACTCCAATGCAAGCCACACCAAATGAATCAGATGATGATCAAAGATCATCATCGACTTCATCATCATCTGAATATGAAACTCTAATCGACGAAAATAAACGTCTCAAGAAAGAAAATGGAGTTTTAAGTTTAGAGCTCACAAGCATGAAAAGAAAGTGCAAGGAGCTTATTGATTTAGTGGCTAAATATGCACATTTGGAGAAAGAAGAAGATGATGATACACCGAAATTATTTGGTGTGAGATTAGAAATTGAAGGGGAGAAAGAGAAAAAGAGAAAGAAAGCAGAGATTAGAGAGTGTGCAACCATTTTACTATCTCAATCATGCAAATAAATTGTGTCAATTAATATAATGTAGAATGTAAGCAATTAATATTGCTAGCTACTTGGAATGTTAGTAGCTAGTTGTTGTTGGCGTAATTATCTAAACTAGATTTATAAATACAAAACCTTTCTTATGTTATTTATGTTTTAATGGATATGCACAGATTATATGTCTATGTATGTTGTTATGTCCTTCACATTAAAGATAATATAATAAGGCACAAGCCTCTTGAACATTTACATGGTTATTTAATATATATATATATATATATATATTTTTGACGTCTGAATTTTGAATTTTCTGAAATATAAAGTAGGTTTATATATTTCATGATCATAATTCTACTCTCCACAGCCATAACCAACATATTTTGCAGGTTAAAATATTTTTTTATTATAGAAATTTCTAAAGTACAGGAATATAAAATTTGAATTTTTAAAATTATAATAAGACATATGGTTGTTTGGGTGAGATTTCTTACCTAAACTGAGTGTATATGCACTCAGCAAATAAAAAATCACTATAAAAGTAATAATAGAAAAACTATGTAATTTTATTAGTCGAATACATGTGCACCCAATCTAGATAAGTCTTTCTATTCCTCTAAAAACCATCCTCTGCACTTTATGGCAGTGCTCTCCTATAGGAACATGGAAATGCAATTGTGATGATGCCCTTGATGTCCAGCTGAGTAGTTGGGGGTTATGGAGCTGTGTGCAGAGATGATGCTGGAAATTTTGTGGCAGCCATGGCGGGTCACAAGGCGGGAGTGGCAGACCCGTCAATTGTTGAAGCTTCAGCCCTTAGAGAAACACTGATTTGGGCAGTGGAGAACTTCTATTTTGAATGATGCTCATCAATAAAAATATCTCTCTCTTCAAAAGACATACAGTTGATTATTGAATAATTAGTCCTGATAATAGAAATATATTAATTTTAACTTGTAAGCTTGGATTCTACATAAGAGTATATCAATATCTATATTTATCATGCCATGATAATTAGTAATTCCACCATTTTCTACAAATCTTATTTCATTTCGCATTGATTCAAATGTGAAGTAAATTTCTATATCCCCGTCAATTAATATAAACATTGGAAAAATTTTTAGATGGACATGATTCATGTCTTTATTTATGAACCAGATCAATAAAAAATTATGATTTTTAAATAATATTATTTAAAATTTACCTCAGGGCTATTACTTTTCTCTAATTAATATATAAAATAATTCTTTGGGAAAGTTAATAGATGTATTTATTTTTTGGCTTAATATATATTTTTAATAAAGATTAAAATTTTACTTAAATTTATAAGATTTCGTAAATAAAAATAATAATATTTTGGAATACAAGATAGTTGTTTGAAATAATTAAAATTGTGTAAGTTTATGCTTCAAGGAAAAAAGAATTATAAGAAATAATATGAAATAATAAATATTATAATGCATAATTATTTCAAATAATTATTATCTGAATTTTTTTTAAAAAAATAAAAAATTTGTAACGCATATATATACCGAGGAGAGGGTTAGTGAAAATTAAGCTTGATGACATGTACGTCTTCATCTTCTTGAATTTTGACTCGTGTAGAGTTGGGGTATATGGCCGTTTTTTTTTTTTTTTCTTCTAATTTTTATTATAATTAAGCTTTCCTGGAGTGAAATTGCATATTGCTTATCAACACAAATAAATAAATATTGTGAAAAATGAATGATGGATGAAACTTGAAAGTCTAATTACAAGTTAATGTCAATTGATGTTATTGCTTCCCAATTTACTTTGGAAACGTTCTCCGCTTGAATTTTTCCAATCTTTTATTTGTTTTTATTTTTTATTTTTTAAAAAATCCAATCTCAAATGTCTCATTGGACAATTAATTAACTAAATAATAATAATAATAATAATAAAAAGTTAGTGCGTAATCATGGTCAACAAATTGATTTAATGGTTGTTGGGAAAAAAAATAAACAGATAACGTAATTATTGTAAAAATATCGTATGGAATTGAATTTAGGATCTAATACATTATTTACATAATGTATAAATTCCACATATCATATGAAAATAATTGATGGTAAAGAAAATTCAAGCTCAGCTGTATAAAAATCTTTGTAGCACTGTCTCATATAATGTTAAAAAACAAAAAAAAGAAGGCAATACTCTAATGTGTGTCTGTGTGTGTATAGAGGCCTAAGAAAATTCAGAATATATATTATGTATAATTATACGGAAGAGATGTATACTTAGACTTGAACTTAAAATTTAAGTGAAAATAATATTTGCTCTTGGCCACCAGATTATATTTGATGGTTAAAAATTTGTAATTTTTTATTTGATTTTGAGTGAATTTTTCAACTTGCAATAATTGCGATTTTAACTTAAATATTTATGAATATGTTTGTTTCATTTAATTATATTTTTTATTTTTAAATATTAAATGGAATTTATTAATCATATTAATAATTATGGCTGCAAATATATACATATTAATAGAAATTAGATCTATTTGAATGAAAAAAGATATATATTTTTTTTAAATTATTCGTGTCAAAGAAAAAAAATCATACATTAAAAATTAATTTTTGTGTTCAAATTTAATGTGTACTAAACATACTTTTAAATATTTGAATGTGAGTTTAAATAGCTTTTTTTTTGTTGGATCCGTTGTAGTAATGTTTTATTTAAATAAATAGTTATTTAAAATTCATATATTAGTATCCTTCTATACTTTTTCATTGAGAACATTATTTTAAATACTTACCAATAGTAATATATAATTTATGATTATGCAAATGATTATTATTGAATACATCTGACATTTTCAAATGGATGATCGATGTCGCATATAATAAAACAATACAGTATATAACCTTGTAATAATACACTACTAATATAGTGATAGAAGATAATGATCATTATATTATATAAATATAAATAAAATCCAAATAATTCAATAACAACTCGGTAGAAAGAAGATTGAAAAAAAATTGAACTCTCACCAGATAAAGAAAACTGAAAAAAAGGTGTAATAATAATTAGTATGAATATTAAGAACTAATCTAAAGAGTTTGTTTCTTTATTATTATTATTATTATTATTATTATTATTATTATTATTATTATTATTATTATTATTATTATTATTATTATTATTATTATTATTATTATTATTATTTTGCACATATAGTCGAGCTATGCTTACTAAAGAAGATAATAAACGAGTGTAAAACACCTCGTATCTATAATTAAGAAGCCACATATGAAGACCAACTAGTGAATGCATGCTCTAATATCATAAAACCAATGGGAAAATTTTTCGCATGATTAGCTAGAAAATCAGGTGTAAAATTGGCTTCTCGCAAGACATGATTGAAATGGATCTCTTCAAACTCCTTGCACAACTCTTTAACTGAATCAAGTAGAGTCGAACAACTTATCTTATCAATGCGTTCCAGTTGCCCAAGATCATCTCAATAGCATATTTGTCATCTGACTCGACCAGAATCCTTTGAATATGAAGAGATTTTGCAAGTTTCAACCCTCATGAATAGCCTACAACTATGCCCGAATAATGTCACAGCGACCGAGATTGATAACAAATTTCTTAATACATCGGCCATCGTTATTCCTTAAAAGTCCACCATAAGTGCGTCCTTTACCTTGAATAAAAGAGCCTTCAGAATTTAAATTGAGAAAACTAGAAGGAAGGGGTTTCCAAACAATATTGATTTTGTTCTGTGTAGGACAACTAGGCTGAAATTGCAACTTCGGAGCCATAGGAACATCCTAATGCATTAAGAACCTGACCAATTCCATATATATATATATATATATATATCTTTTTTTTTTGTTAAGAGAACATCTTTGATTCATATCCAATTCTATTAGCTAGCTAGGTGGATTTCAAGAGAACTGACCAGATGGAGTAGAAGCCCACAAGAACCAATCATTTCTTGACACACTAAGAAGGAGGTTAATTGATATTTTTAGTGAGAATAAGGTGAGATTTTAAAATTGATTGTAAAATTAAAAAGATAAGGGAAGAGAAAGAAGAACACAATCAAGTTATAGTGATTCGAATTCAAACAATCATATATTCACTCCTCAATATCCAAGTTGAGTATAAACTAAAACATAATTTAGTGTTTCTTAACTCACACCGAACTATTACAAGAGTTTATGACTAACTCATAATTTTTAGAAGTATTTTTTCAAGGCTAACACTCAAACGTAGAGTTTCTAAACTCAAATCAAATTTTTATAAGGTATTTGGATGGTTCACACCTAACCACTCAAGACTTTTCAATTCTCTTTCAACAACCAAATAATAAAATTAAATTATAAGCCTTTGAGAAATAAAATTGCAAGAGTTTTGCATTATTGAATATAAAAGTTCTTTATAAATATTGTTTGGAGGTATATTTATAAGCCTCAACTACCAATTTTTCCTTTAGAGGGAAGATTGAGGAGAGATGGCTTTACCTATAGAATCTTGAGCATTAAATACTCTATTAGAGTCCAATCATGGTCGCTAAACTCACTACAAGAAAAACACATTTTACCAAAGAATTTTACCTACGTAAAAGAATTCCTTGGCATTTACATTAAGAAAATTAAAAAAGAAAAAGCAAAAATTAAAAATTAAAAATTTAGTAACATATTACCAATGAAAAAGTAATATTAATCGGTAAATGTTTTGTGAAAACTATGACTCCAACAAATATTTACAGCCTTTACCCACAAAGTATTCAATTGGTCAGTAAAAATAACGTGCGTATCAACATTTATTAACAGATAAAGTAAGTTATCGGTAAAAATCAGAATAGAAATTTAGGTGGCAATTTTAGTGCCAAAAGTTTTCAAGGAAAAGTCGTTCTTTTGGTAAATGTAGGGGCAAATGTATATTAGAGGTCTTTGTCGATGGTCCTAAATATCTGTCGGCAAATATTGGAGTTAAAAAAATTTAAACGACAATTTTAATACCAATTTTTTTTGAGAAAAAATTCATTATCTTGGTAAATGTAAGGACATTGATATATCAGAGGTCTAATTTGCCGACAGACCTATATATCCACTGGTAAATTTTAGAGTAAACAGTAATTTTAGGGCCAAAATTTTCTAAGAGAATTTTATTTTCTATCGGTTAATTTTAGAATATAAAATTCAAGCAGCATGTAAACTACCTCGATGTACCAATAGATATTTATTTCTCTCTATAATTAGGAAATAAATGGATGAATTACATTTAGAAAGTCATATTTACTGAGAGAATGATAAGTCTCTTGTTAAGTTTTGGCGCTAGAAATAGAGACGCTTGAAGCTATCGATAAAAAATCCTAGATATAAAACACATTTTTCTTCTTCCTTCGCCACTTTTCCTCTTCTCCTTCTTCTTCTTCTTCCTTATTCCTCTGCCACAGCCTTAAAATCTTGCTGGCCACACTTCATATTAGAAAATAATTTTTATTTTTAGGATTTTTTTTCTCTTATGTAAAATTTTATTTTATTTAAATACTATTTTTCTCTTTTTAATTTTTCTGTCATTTTTTTTTTGTTTTTAGTACGGTTTTGAAAGTTTTTGAGTTTTTGGCAGTGTTTCAGAAGTCCATTCCCCATTTTCTCTTGAATCAAGTATATGTGAAATTATGTGTACAATATGAAATTGTTGTATATTGCATGAAATTATGTGTACAATATGAAATTGTTGTATATTGCGTGAAATTATCTGTTGAAAGTAAGTAAATTATGTTGTATATTGTGCATTTTGAGCTGAATTTTATGCTAAAATTATGTGTGAAATTAGGTAAAATATGTTGTATGTGTGAAATTGTTGTATATTGAGTATTTTATATTCTGTTTTTTTTTTATGAAATTTGTTTAATTATTGTGTAATATATATGCTGAAATTTGGATTAGTTTTGTTATATGATGTATATGCTGCGTATTCTGTGTATAGAATAGTATATATGCTGTATTTTTTTATTTGTTAATTTTTATTTTGATTATATGATGTATAATTAATTAGGTAAATAATATATATTTTACTTTATTGGGTAAAATGACATAATTTTAATTTATTAGATAAAATAATAGAATTTTAATGAATTAGATTAAATAATAGAATTTTAACAAATTAGGTAAAATAATATATATTTTATTTAATTAGGTAAAATAAAAGAATTTTAATTAATAGGCAAAATAATAGAATTTTAGCAAATTAGGTAAAATAATAGAATTTTATCAAATTAGGTAAAATAATATATATTTTATTTAATTAGGTAAAATAATAAAATTTTAATTAATAGGTAAAACAATAGAATTTTGGCAAATTTCACGACGGGCACCCGCTAAACATGAGTTGTTCGTTCACGCCCACACTAAAAATCATGATGGACTAAATTTCATCAATCAACACTCCCGAAATATACATGCAAGTATAAATTTTTTATTTAAAATTTCAGCATATATATTACACAATAATTAAACAAATTTCATAAAAAAACAGAAATTTGTTATATGATGTATATGCTGTGTATTCTGTGTATAGAATAGTATATATGCTGTATTTTTTTATTTGTTAATTTTTATTTTGTTTATATGATGTATAATTAATTAGGTAAATAATATATTTTTTACTTTATTGGGTAAAATGACATAATTTTAATTTATTAGGTAAAATAATAGAATTTTAACAAATTAGGTAAAATAATATATATTTTATTTAATTAGGTAAAATAAAAGAATTTTAATTAATAGGTAAAATAATAGAATTTTAGCAAATTAGGTAAAATAATAGAATTTTATCAAATTAGGTAAAATAATATATATTTTATTTAACTAGGTAAAATAATAGAATTTTAATTAATAGGTAAAACAATAGAATTTTGGCAAATTTCATGACGGGCACCACTGAACATGAGTTGTTCGTTAACACCCACACTAAAAATCATGATGAACCAAATTTCATCAATCAGCACTCCCAAAATATACAAAGTATAAATTTTTTATTTAAAATTTTTTGACTATTATTTTTCATTAAATTATTTAAATTATATTAATACGTTTATTTTTTAGGAGCGCCTTATATCAGCTCGGTACCAACAACCTCAGACGAATGGGCCTATTAATGAGACTTAGTTGTTTACTGAAGTTGCTGGTGGGGAGAGGAAGAGGAGAATGTATGAGCTAGGCTCTTAGCACGGTTCTAAAGTCAGCTCATCGTTTTTAGCTTCAACTTCCTCATAAGTGTTGCAACAACAAATGGAGTAGATGAAGAATAATTTTGAGGAGAAGATCACAGCAACACGAATAGAGATGGAAGTATAACATCATTATACCATATATATGTATAATATATATACCATGTATTTGTAAAATGTATATATTTATATAATACAAGAATGCTACAATAATATACTGTAAAAACACTCTCAATCGATAATATAAATATATAACAGTTTAATTATATATTCTGCTATAGAGTAAGTATAGTAAAATATAATTATAATAATTTATTAGGAAAAATCTCTGAAAAATTTTATCGTAGTTTTATCTGTAATTTTAATAAATTCAAAATCTTAAATTACACAATATGCATAAAATAGCACTCCCAAATTTCTTTTCATTCCAAAATCACCTCTTCCATATTATACACCCAAGATTTCCATAATTAAAATAATATTCACTATATTTACACACATATACTTGAAACCTCAAATTTTGTTTAAAATACATATGTTATATTTATAATATAACATGGCCAAATTATATTAGAAAATACAATTATACATGAACGCAACATCATCCAAGTTAGTCTTATGGCAAGACTCTAAATCTAAATTTCAAACACAATCTGGCCCACTCTGATTTGCAGTTCTATCACCTGTTCGATACAATTAGTCGAGCCAAGCTAACAGTTTGGTAGTACATACTTTGATAAGATAAAATATTTTTTAAAATCAATGCATGCTTCCATGACTCACCAATCATCGTGTTATCAACATATATAACACTCACTAACACATTCTTTATCTCATAAAAATATTTAAGACCATTATCATATAATATTTATTCGCCCGAAAGCATAATAATAAAGGTGATACCAGTATATCTTGCTTAGTAGTGTATTAAACGTCATGATGTATTTAGCATACCAACTTGACCGTTCCAACATCAACCTTTTAGAATAAATAATTATGTAAGGCTAACTGATAAGTGCATATCAAATATATATTTTTATATCAGTTTTAGTATAAAATTAAGTTAAATTAATTTATTCTAAGCTTATTTATGTATTTTAATTTCATTATTTTTTTAGTAGAGCTTAGTTTGAATTAATTTCTTATAGGTTTGTGCAAACAAAAATTTTAGACAGATCGGACCTTTAAAGTTTCAATTAAGATTTCGGTAATGATAGATTTTGAGATTGGAAAAGTTGTCTTCATGAAGTTTATGGAGGACATCTCAAACTTTCAATAGAGGTGTGGTTCATAAAAATCCAAGATCATTTGGGCCTCCAACTATTAAGTCAAAATTAGGCCTAAGATGCTAAAGCAGAATTTCAGTCCAAACCACTAAGAGTAATTGCGTCATATCTTGGGCGTCCGAAGTCCAATTAAAGTGATTCAAAAGCCTAAAGTCATATAATCTCAAGGGCTACAACTATGATGAAGGAGTAAAATTAAGATAAGGTTTCCATCTCATAGTAAATTGGCTTACAAATAAAAATTCAAATTCTACAGAAGTAGATTTGAAGTATGAGTCTATTTTTAGGTGGTTAAATATTGAAAAACATTTTATAATTTTGAATTGGGGAACCAGAGGGGAAAGTGAATAAAAAAAAACTCTAAGGGAAACTCTAATGCCATCATCCACTTGAAGTGAAGAAGAAGTTTGTGCTAGAGCAGGACTTCATCATCTCTACAGTATTTCATTCATCTAGTTTGAATATTCAATTACAGTTTAGAATCTTAATTTTAAATTCTTTGGATTCTTTATTTCATCATTAAGTTAAATTTTAGAGTTATGAATTCTATGATTAATTTTTTCATTACTATTGTTTTTATTCTTAATTTAGTTATGAACAACTAATCTCTTTAAAGGGATTAGGTGGATTTAGGATTATGGATAATAGGTATTGATTGATTCAATTATTGATTTATTTCTTTAATCAAAGTTTTATTGAATTTATTCTTAATACTTGTGATTGATTGGCCATCAATTACATATTCAATTGAAATTATATGTTGAGTGAAAGCTATGTATGAATTTAGATTATGAAAATCAACAACTTTAGAAATTCATTTTAGAGATAAAAGAATTATCTAGAGACCAACTTAATTCCTGTGAACTTGATAGATTGTTGTAGTTTAATGTTCATGAGAATAGAACATTTAAATTCTAATAATTATTAATTTTCTTACTTGAAAGAGAAGAAGATTAAATTTTAAGAAATTGATAATTTTGATCCAAGAAACTTTTGAATTAATTTAAAATTTAATTTTTTCCATTTGAAATAATTCTAATGAAACCTAATCCTACTTGTTAATCTTAATTTATTTGAATTTTGAATTTAAATTTTAATCTGAAGTTTGAATTAGTTAGATAATTATCTTAATTTAATTTTGAATTTGGAATTAATCTTGAATTTTAAATAAGAGATTGCTAGATAATTTTTAAAATATTAAATTAATCTTTTTATTTTCAAATAATAGTCAAATTAAATTTTAATTAGTCAATTAATTCTTTCTCTATGGGAATGATATCTATAAACATTTACTATTTATGTAACCCTTGCACTTGCGGCTTAGAATTACTACATAATTCATTGAACACTAACAAATACACAATATCTCATTACATTTTCATATCCTCTTTTTCATGTTGTCACTTTTCCACAATTTTCCACATTCCACATCCATTTTCATATTCTCATCTCTTTTGTCAACTTCCCATATTTTTCATATTTTCAATCACATTACACATAGTTCATTAATTATATTCAGAATATGTCTCATTTTCACAATACTAACATACAAATCACATTTCCAATATATATTACAAGACATAAGCATTTTTCTAATAAACCATAATCTTTAAACCCAAACTAATACACAAATCATATTTTTAAACTACAATGCATAAGATAATAAGTAATATCACTTTAAAGAATATCATCATTCTTTAAAGAATGCCAATATTGATGATGTCAAACATGTACATTCAATTAAAAT
Organism: Garcia nutans; assembly: GCA_947685225.1. NCBI lineage: Eukaryota > Viridiplantae > Streptophyta > Magnoliopsida > Malpighiales > Euphorbiaceae > Garcia > Garcia nutans. The sequence goes on along the minus strand of CANTUV010000024.1, from coordinate 2,019,026 downwards.
GTTAACAAAATATGTACTAATTTTTTTAGTTCCAACACTAACTCAATTTTACTCTCCAAACCTTTACTTCTTCCAAACTCTAATTTTCTTCACTTGGCAACTTTGGCCAAAACACTCCTAAATCAAATATTAAGTAAAATTATTATATTAGAATCATATTTCTATTAATTTTATTCAAAAAAATCACTAATTATACAAATTCTATCAAACTTCCTACAAAAACCTTAATTTTCCTCTTACTATCTTAGCCAAACTTCACCATAACCAACTCTTTTTTACCAACCATTCATAAAAATTTCACATATGCATCAAAACAATATTAAAACAATCCATTACATTAGTTATAATCACCTCCATTAAAAATTTTAATTTCACATTTTCACCCATAAACCTAACTTCACTAACCAAGCTCACCTTAAACAATTAGTTACCAGATCATCATATTTTCATCATATTAGTTTCATATCTATCTACTTTAACAATTAAAACTAATTTCTCTCTCTAATCCTAATAGTTTCATAATCATAAAACTAGAGAAAATAAGTTTAAATTAAAGAAAACTTACTTGAATCTTGATAAACCTTTAAAATCCACTTTAAAACTCTTGAATTTCTTGTGAGTTTTGAAGTATTGATGGACATAACTCTCCTTTCCCTTAAAAAAAATTCATCCACTCTAATGGGGAAAAGAAGAAGATTATGACTTTTGTATTTTGACCTTTCCAATTTCACCCCTCTCTTACATGAGTAATTACAAAATAATTAATTAATAAAATATTAAAAAATCTTTTGTCTTCTTCCTATCCAAATTACTTTTAATTTTCTTTTATTATTATTATTATTATTATTATTATATTTAATTTTAATTTTTTTTATCTTTTTACCAAACTTTATTTTTTAGTGACAATGTATACATTACATAGATGCCATATATAAACTATACATTCAATGTTACACCCCGATACCCCATATAAATACTGTACATATACCAGGTACACATACAATATGTATATAGAGTATAAGAATGTCACTTTCCATCACCATTATAACTCTTTACTTTAATTTTTAAAACCATAATACATTTTAATCATATGAAAGTATTTACAAAATGGTTATTCTTATCATGGTAATACATAAATATAAGTTACATTGTTTCTTCCAAAGATTCATTTATACAAATGAATACATTCTTATGAAAATACAATATAATTACATGCATGCACCACCATCTAGTTGGTCTCGAACTATACTTGTCCTCGTTGTGACATAGTAGCTTAACTCCAGCTTCATCACCTATATACCTGCGCGATTAAGATAACCGCGCTAAGCTCGAAAGCTTAGTAGTACAAGTAACCATTAAAATATACAATATAAAGGAAACATACCTCATATGTTTAGTCTCATGTTTTAACATTTTCTTACTCCGTTTTCCCCTTTTTCAATGCATTCTTCATATAATCCTATTAACCTTATAGAGGATATACATATACACATATAACATAACCATCAAACATAATTCAATAAATTGATAGAACCTTCATATTATGATACTTACCAATTTCACCTCATACATATCATATATATCATTTTATACTTTATAATTGCATATTGCATATAACTTCACAAACCATATCTCCTTTCAATAATTCATGTATGTTATATAATCATATCACTAACCACAATTCATCATTCACAACTCACATTTCCAACAAAGGCAACATAGATCCCATTACTCATTTATTTCAACTTGTATATACTTCACATTAACAACAAAGACAGACTCGGGCCCAAAAGACACTAATATGTCATTCAAAGTTCAGAGTTAATGCTTTGGTTTTGTTATCACATTTATCAATATCATATACCCAACTAGGCTTCAAGGATTAAGTTCAACCAAGCTTCAAGGGGAGCAAAGCATGCTAAGCTTCTACCCAACTTGGCTTCAAGAACTAACCCAACCTAGCTTCAAGGGTGGTAACATCTCAATTAGGCTTCAAGGATTCAATCCAACCTAACTTCAAGAGATTGTTACACTTATTAGGCATGCCACCAACAACAAAACTCTGAAAATGAATAACACATTAGCCACACAATTCATTTATTATTTCATTATCAATTTCATTCTCATTCTCATCATCATTTACATCATCATAGCCAACCACAATGGCATCATTTAGGCAAAACATGCCTCATTTATCTCATTCTCAATATCACAGCCAACCACAATGGCTTTATACATCATCACCTCTCAATTTACATTTCATATTCCATCACAATATCACATTTCATAGTTCACCACAATATCACATTATCACATTTCATAGTTCATCACAATATCACATTATCACATTTCATAGTTCATCACAATATCACATTATCACATTTCATAGTTCATCATTGATATTTATATACATAATCATTCATTACTCAAGTATGCACAATCAATTGCATTACCATATAAATTGGAATACACATCATACAAATCATATCCTCACATCTTTCACATTTCATAACATATATATATTGAATGCCTTCACATCTTATATGTATTAATGTATTATCATATCTCTTATCTTTTCATTGCATATACAATATTAATATTTATTTTAACAATATACTTATATGCAATCCAATAGGGTTTTGTACTTACCTCTAAAGAACTCACTCCCATATAACTTCTCTTCCATAGATCTTTCAATACTTGGATTAGGGGCAATTCCATCTCTTAAAACCTAATCCAAAAGTAATCATACACACTCACTTAGAAATACACATGAGATAATACAAATAAGAATCAATTAGGGCAAACTCAACACATGACACGCTCATCAACACGGGAGTGTCCCTGATCGTGCCCTAACTCCACAACACAGAAACATTGACACGCTCATAACCACGGGCGTGTCACTGGGCGTGTAATACATTCTGTATCTCAAAAACATCAACACGTCCAATCAACAAGAGCGTGCTCATGGCCGTGTCAATTCTCCAAACTCACAGTAGCTATGACACGCTCAATAACACGGGCGTGTTACTGGTCGTGTCAATTCTACAAACTCACAGTAGCTATGACACGCTCAATAACACGGGCGTGTTACTGGTCGTGTCAATTCTACTGCCACACAGAACTTATGACACGCTCAATAACATGGGCGTGTCACTGCTCGTGCTACCAACTCCAGAAAACAGAACCAACGACACGCCTAACAAACTGGCCGTGTCTCTGGGCGTGTCCGGCTAAAAGCCCAGATTCCGGTCAACACACAACAACATCCAACAATACCCATCTTTTTATCATTACTCACTTCAAACAATCTTCATCAAACACACCCAAAAACCATAACAAACTTACCAAAACATCAACAACACTCAAAACACACACCAATCATCATTATAAACATCATTCATATACCAATTTATCAAATCCCCAAATTTCATTAAACTCAACCCTTATTCAACAATTCATCATCATCTTCACAAATAATCATATTATCATCATCCAAATACCAAATCAACACATATATATACTTAAATCTTTCAATATCATCATCATCACACATCAACCATACCAAACCCAACTCAAACAATGAAAATCAATTTAAAGAAATAATTACTTACTTGAATCCTTTATCAAATCTTCATCTCTATCATCAAATCTCTTGAATTCCTTAAGAAATTTGGTAAGAAAATCACATCTTTCTCTCTTTCTCTCTCTCTCTCTCTCTCTCTCTCTCTCTCTCTCGGCCAAGAAGAACGAAGAAGACGAAGAAGGAGTAGAAGGAAGAAGAAGTTTCTACTTCTTTCCTTTGTCCTTATCCATATATATATATATATAATAATAATAATAATAATAATAATAATAATAACAATAACAATAACAATAGTAATAATAATAATAATAATAATAATAACAATAATAATACTTTAAATCTCCACCACATATTCTTTCTTTGATTTTCTTCTTCTCTTTTCTTTTTGTCTTTATTATTATTATTATTATTTAGTTATACAAATATATATACAACTCACTTATCCTTCACCATTATATATATCCCATGTATATGTGATGTATATGTATATGTCTTACATATATTATCCTTATATTTCACATATACACATATACATTAAATCCAAATACAACAACAATAACTCCAAAACTCTTAGGGTCTATTCCGGGATATTACAATTCTCTCCCCCTAAAAAAAAATTTCGTCCTCGAAATTACTCAGTACAATAACATTCCATTCTTACCAATACACCATTTAAAATTTTCATCAAATCACATAGTTTGCACTCTCCCCCTTAGAGTCAATTATATTATTCAATTCCACAACTTGTCACGATAAAAATCTTTATACCTTATTACATTCTCATCCAATATTCAAAATAACTCATTATACTCTCAAATACCTTATCTATATGCAAAAATTCAATCATCCTTTAACATACTTATGTTACATTCCATTATTACATTCAAAATATTTTATCACTTCATCTCTTTATAACTATTCTCTTAACTTTAACTTTCAAGATCATAAACTTATATCTTAATATTAATTATCCCATCATTACAATCATCCTTACAAACAAACATTTATCAAACCTTCATTGATAATAATATTCTTATTTCTCATACACTTCATTCATTCTCTAGTATTTTCTCACTTAACATCAATATTAATACAATGCTTTTGAACTTACTTTACAGGAAATCAACTTCTTCCCTTTTCTCATCATTAAAATTGATATAATTCAATTAATTCATGTCCGTTCATCTATCAAAATTTTACATTGTATACATCATTATTTATCTCTTATGCCTTTAGCACAACCATACATATTAAATCTCAATAATAATTCACAATTATAGCAAAAATCCAGATCAATTGATTTATTCTCCACAATATCTTAACATCATAATCTTGTTTGATTCAAATCAATAGTTCACTTATCTAAATTTATCATGAATAACCATCCACTTTAATTTATCTTTCAATATACACATAGTTTATCTTTCATTATCTCAATACAATTCCACCAAATTTCATAATTATCTCATACCATGCTTATCATTCATAGTTTACTCACTCAAATTTTAAACCCATCCACTTATTCACCGTATACCATAAACATAATCAATATAGCTCTCAAACATATTCTGCAATCTTCTTTCATTATCATCTTCTCACTTATCATATCATTACTATATTAACAATAATTACCTTTTTCTCACATTACTCATAACTTAAAGTATTTCCACAATTCTCTTTCTGTCTTTTCTTTTCCAGAATTATAACCAAATTGCTAACACAAAAACCATAAAATACACTTCATCAATCATAACCGTTAATCATGTTTCTAGAAACATAATTATCAATCTTACCAAAGTAGTATTACAGTTATACTTTCTTAGTCTCAATTCTGTGGATAACAAAGTTAATCGGCCAAATACCATAAATACACTATATGGCCATAGGAGATTAATGATCACATCTGAAACTTATAAATCAATACTGTTCCTCTATTATTTTATTTCCAACTTTCCAATTATACTACTAAGTTGCATCACAAATATTATATCTCCATTCTCCAAACTTTACTACATCCAAAATTAACATATGTCAACTCTATCTCAACACAATTTACTCTTAATTATTTGATCACCATTTGCATGTCTCATATACAACAATATTATCCTTAACCTCTCCTTCACACATCATTCAATCTTATACAGATCTTACATAAATTTCATTCTTTATACTTTCTTTTTCCCTTATAATTTCTTATTAAATTTATATACACAGAACATTTCCTCACACAAATACTTTGGCTCATAACATTTATGATAGCCAAATTCAGTTATTATCATAACAATATTACTGTCCACCATTTCCCAAATTAATCCTTATTTCCATAACCATTTCACTATCCAACATTTCTTAAGTTTATTCTTATTTTCATTTCATCACATACTCTTTACGTCAATCAAGGCCTAATCTCTCTTAGGTCCACTACTACATGCAATGTCATTTCCAATATACATCAAATATGCAATTATATAACACATCCATAGATCATATTCACAATGTGATTTACTTTCCACATTTCTTACATTTTACAATTACATTCATATCAAAAACTCATTCCACATTTTCTATACATGTATACACATAATCATACAATGATATTTAATTCCTCTTTTACATATTTTCAACACAATTTAACATTTTACTATTCCGTGAACAACATCATTTTTATCCCTTTTTGACATGACTTAAGTTGTTTATCAACCCAACACATATACATTATCACCATGATATTACTTCACAAAATCTTAGTCACGCTACTAAGGTGACATCTCTCTCACATATATTTTTAAAATGCATTAGTATACCATCTATACATCCATTTGTTTATTCTTCAATACATAGATATATATATATATATATATATATATATATTACTCACATATCTATACACATGTACATTACATCCACTCATATATACATTGGGCTCAATAATCTCTTTATACTCTCCAAGTCTAATTATGACAAATCTCAATTTCTTAAATCCACATTGATCCATCCCATTTCTTACTGTCAATATTATCCCATGACCTAGCTTTGCTCAGGTTTGTCAATGCAAGCATAATCATTCTCATACTATCAATCACATTATTCAATTTAATAGTACTCTCATATACAGTAATATTCATTCCACAAGCTCATGGGTTTAACTTACATTAAGATTATCAATACTCAAATAGTCTTTACCCAAATTCCATTAACACTATAATTTCACAACTTACTACTTTACTTAAACTTCCATTCACTCATCTTATGTTCTTAATATCAACTTAAAAAAAACATCTTATATATACACATTACAAAACAACCTCAAAGTATATTCTTTTCACAAATATTAAAGCTCATTTCCAAAAATCTAATTATCACATCTTTCCACCATTAATATGAGCTTTAACAACACTCAAGCGTATCACATTTCTAACATTAAAATCACAATGTTTGCATTTAAAACAGCAATGCAACAACACCATTATATTTCCTTATTTAACCAACATCATCTCTTTTTCTTTTAAAAACTTTAACTTTACATATTCAAATCATAAATGGTCAAACTTTGTCTATACCCATCAACTCATTCAATATACCACCATACTCTCTTCATTTAAATAACATAACTTTCAATATTCACAATTCGACATTATTTCCTCTGTCTAGCAAACTCAACATAAACTTTCTTATAAAGAGGTTTAAAGTATAGAAGAAAGAGTACATACTCTTATCTTAATTTGATTTTCAACTCATTTCCAACTTTATTTTCCTTTCCATTTCTTTATTTTTCAATTCATATTATGTCATACATAATATTACTCATAAACATCAATATTACATTCCATGTTGCACATGACATAACATTTTTCATATGTCTCATCAACATGCATATTTCACATTACATTTCGTAATTCGTTTCTCATAAATAATCAGGCACTATGCCTCAATTATAATTCATTTCCAACATCATTGCCAACAATCATGGTTTCTTCTCACATCAACATAGTATACACATATATCATCAACTATATTAAACATCTCATGTAACACAAATATTTTACAAATCATATTATGCCACATCCGAAACCAACCTAGGTGTTAATGCATGTGCATGTATCAAAATTTTCATTCTTTTTATTTTCATCTATCATCATTTTTTTTTTAAAACTTTTCTTTGTAAATTTACTTAGGCCGAGAATCTCGAAACCTAAGCTCTGATACCAAAATAATTGTTACACCCCGATACCCCATATAAATACTGTACATATACCAGGTACACATACAATATGTATATAGAGTATAAGAATGTCACTTTCCATCACCATTATAACTCTTTACTTTAATTTTTAAAACCATAATACATTTTAATCATATGAGAGTATTTACAAAATGGTTATTCTTATCATGGTAATACATAAATATAAGTTACATTGTTTCTTCCAAAGATTCATTTATACAAATGAATACATTCTTATGAAAATACAGTATAATTACATGCATGCACCACCATCTAGTTGGTCTCGAACTATACTTGTCCTCGTTGTGACATAGTAGCTTAACTCCAGCTTCATCACCTATATACCTGCGCGATTAAGATAACCGCGCTAAGCTCGAAAGCTTAGTAGTACAAGTAACCATTAAAATATACAATATAAAGGAAACATACCTCATATGTTTAGTCTCATGTTTTAACATTTTCTTACTCCGTTTTCCCCTTTTTCAATGCATTCTTCATATAATCCTATTAACCTTATAGAGGATATACATATACACATATAACATAACCATCAAACATAATTCAATAAATTGATAGAACCTTCATATTATGATACTTACCAATTTCACCTCATACATATCATATATATCATTTTATACTTTATAATCGCATATTGCATATAACTTCACAAACCATATCTCCTTTCAATAATTCATGTATGTTATATAATCATATCACTAACCACAATTCATCATTCACAACTCACATTTCCAACAAAGGCAACATAGATCCCATTACTCATTTATTTCAACTTGTATATACTTCACATTAACAACAAAGACAGACTCGGGCCCAAAAGACACTAATATGTCATTCAAAGTTCAGAGTTAATGCTTTGGTTTTGTTATCACATTTATCAATATCATATACCCAACTAGGCTTCAAGGATTAAGTTCAACCAAGCTTCAAGGGGAGCAAAGCATGCTAAGCTTCTACCCAACTTGGCTTCAAGAACTAACCCAACCTAGCTTCAAGGGTGGTAACATCTCAATTAGGCTTCAAGGATTCAATCCAACCTAACTTCAAGAGATTGTTACACTTATTAGGCATGCCACCAACAACAAAACTCTGAAAATGAATAACACATTAGCCACACAATTCATTTATTATTTCATTATCAATTTCATTCTCATTCTCATCATCATTTACATCATCATAGCCAACCACAATGGCATCATTTAGGCAAAACATGCCTCATTTATCTCATTCTCAATATCACAGCCAACCACAATGGCTTTATACATCATCACCTCTCAATTTACATTTCATATTCCATCACAATATCACATTTCATAGTTCACCACAATATCACATTATCACATTTCATAGTTCATCACAATATCACATTATCACATTTCATAGTTCATCACAATATCACATTATCACATTTCATAGTTCATCACAATATCACATTATCACATTTCATAGTTCATCATTGATATTTATATACATAATCATTCATTACTCAAGTATGCACAATCAATTGCATTACCATATAAATTGGAATACACATCATACAAATCATATCCTCACATCTTTCACATTTCATAACATATATATATTGAATGCCTTCACATCTTATATGTATTAATGTATTATCATATCTCTTATCTTTTCATTGCATATACAATATTAATATTTATTTTAACAATATACTTATATGCAATCCAATAGGGTTTTGTACTTACCTCTAAAGAACTCACTCCCATATAACTTCTCTTCCATAGATCTTTCAATACTTGGATTAGGGGCAATTCCATCTCTTAAAACCTAATCCAAAAGTAATCATACACACTCACTTAGAAATACACATGAGATAATACAAATAAGAATCAATTAGGGCAAACTCAACACATGACACGCTCATCAACACGGGAGTGTCCCTGATCGTGCCCTAACTCCACAACACAGAAACATTGACACGCTCATAACCACGGGCGTGTCACTGGGCGTGTAATACATTCTGTATCTCAAAAACATCAACACGTCCAATCAACAAGAGCGTGCTCATGGCCGTGTCAATTCTCCAAACTCACAGTAGCTATGACACGCTCAATAACACGGGCGTGTTACTGGTCGTGTCAATTCTACAAACTCACAGTAGCTATGACACGCTCAATAACACGGGCGTGTTACTGGTCGTGTCAATTCTACTGCCACACAGAACTTATGACACGCTCAATAACATGGGCGTGTCACTGCTCGTGCTACCAACTCCAGAAAACAGAACCAACGACACGCCTAACAAACTGGCCGTGTCTCTGGGCGTGTCCGGCTAAAAACCCAGATTCCGGTCAACACACAACAACATCCAACAATACCCATCTTTTTATCATTACTCACTTCAAACAATCTTCATCAAACACACCCAAAAACCATAACAAACTTACCAAAACATCAACAACACTCAAAACACACACCAATCATCATTATAAACATCATTCATATACCAATTTATCAAATCCCCAAATTTCATTAAACTCAACCCTTATTCAACAATTCATCATCATCTTCACAAATAATCATATTATCATCATCCAAATACCAAATCAACACATATATATACTTAAATCTTTCAATATCATCATCATCACACATCAACCATACCAAACCCAACTCAAACAATGAAAATCAATTTAAAGAAATAATTACTTACTTGAATCCTTTATCAAATCTTCATCTCTATCATCAAATCTCTTGAATTCCTTAAGAAATTTGGTAAGAAAATCACATCTTTCTCTCTTTCTCTCTCTCTCTCTCTCTCTCTCTCTCTCTCTCTCTCTCGGCCAAGAAGAACGAAGAAGACGAAGAAGGAGTAGAAGGAAGAAGAAGTTTCTACTTCTTTCCTTTGTCCTTATCCATATATATATATATAATAATAATAATAATAATAATAATAATAACAATAACAATAACAATAGTAATAATAATAATAATAATAATAATAACAATAATAATACTTTAAATCTCCACCACATATTCTTTCTTTGATTTTCTTCTTCTCTTTTCTTTTTGTCTTTATTATTATTATTATTATTTAGTTATACAAATATATATACAACTCACTTATCCTTCACCATTATATATATCCCATGTATATGTGATGTATATGTATATGTCTTACATATATTATCCTTATATTTCACATATACACATATACATTAAATCCAAATACAACAACAATAACTCCAAAACTCTTAGGGTCTATTCCGGGATATTACATTCAATGTATATCTTATGTATATATTATTTGTACATTTGATATATAACATGCATATCTGACTACAACATATTAACTGACCCTCCATATAATTTATTTAGTTATATCTAAAATCACGGATGTTACAGGAAGAATGACTTGAGCAGGAGCGTGCATATCAAGATCAGGTGCAAAGAAAATTTCTAGAATAATTTGATCGGTTTGCATGGTAATACATTTCAAATGCCTCTATCTCTCAATCTTCAACTCCTAGCCCTAATGTTATTTCACCTAATGGTGATCTGCTTCCATCTCCCACCCAGTAGTTTCTTTTTTCGTTATTTTTATAGGGATGTTTACATAACTACTATAAAAAATAACTTTTATTATAAAAATAATACAAAAACTAAAAATATTTACATTTTTATAAAAAGTTGATGTAAAATTTCAAAAATATCTCATTTCTTAATAAAATAATTTTTTATATAAAATATCCCTTCCCTCATTATAATTAATATTTTATTTAAAATTTTTTTTTTCAAACTTCAATATTAAATAATAATATTCTAATAAAATAATAAAAATTAATATTTTAAATTATTTTTCATCATATAAAAATCATAATTTTTCATAAAAAATATATTTTTAATTATAAGACATGTAACACTAAAAAAATAAAAATAAAATAAAATATACAAAAATATATTGATAAAAATTATTAAATTTATTTTTAAATAAAAATTTTACATATTATATACATGAAAAAGCTAAAAATATATACATAATTTTGTTATGTAGATATATAATAGATGTGTTCTAGATGTATTGTAGATGTGTCATAGATATCATATATATTTATATATTTGTTATTTAAGTTGTGTATATTTTATAAAAAAAATTATTGAATATTGTGTAAATATTGTGTAGATGTTGTTAGAATAAAAAATTAAATAAATATTAAAAATATTATATAGATGTATTGTTTATTTATTGTAGATGTATTGTTAATATGTTGTATATGTATAGATGTAGTTTATATTAGTTAGTATCTATTTTGTATATATTGTGTATATGTTATATATGTATTTATTTATTTTTGTGTATATTAAAAATATGACATTAAAAAAAATTTAAAGAGAATATAAATATTAATAAATTAAAAATAAAATGAAAATAAAAAATTACAAAAATAAAAAAATGTCAAAAAAATAAAAAAAAAATGTGCTTGTACGGTATATTTGAAAATGAAAAAAAAACTTTCGTATACTGTGTAATTAATTTATTTTTATATATTAGTCGAACACATTATGTGTACGTTATTTTTATTATATATGTTATTAATTTTTTACTTTTAATTTCTTTATTGATATTTATTTTTATTTTTATTATATAACTCGTTGTCATAACATAAAATAAATTAAAAATTATTAAATATATTAAAATAATATAAAAAATAAAAATTATCATATATAATATAATGATATAAAAAATTATTAAATATAGTATAATAATATAAAAAATAAAAATTATTAAATATAATAAAATTAATCATAATAAATTTTTTTTATTAAAAATGATTTTAAAAATTTATCGACATATTTATCTACGACATATATAATTTACTAACAGATTTCTAAACTTGGTACAAAATCACACATAGTTTACCAATGAAATTTATGTCAGTAATCATCGACAAATTAGCCTCTCTCGGCACTATTAACTTTCCAACTATAAAAAGTTTTGTTAGCAATTTGTCGATATCTATTGATGTTGTTTTTTTTAGTTGATAAAATAATACCAATAAGGTTTTTACAGAAAAATCCTTTCTCTTGGCAATCTGTCGATAAATACTTTTACCGACATATATTTTTTACTACCGATAAAATTTTTCATCAGTAATGCTTGTGATTTTTTTTAGTGCCTTGTTTGGTAGTCACGAACTACTTTTCACGATGAGATTTACTTCATGACGGTTACGAGACTTTCTTTGTCTCTAACAAATACTATAGAATTTCATAGATAAGTCTGGAAGAAAAATTATAATTATTCTTTTCATATATAAGTTATTTACATCTTCAAATAGATATAGAAAAAAACTAACTTGAGTTTCTTAGATAACTAGGACTTTTATTCTAGTAGTTTAAACCTATCCAAACTCTTCAAGATAGGCTTCTTACATCTAAACCAATTCTATCTGCATTCCCCCCTCAAGTTGGTGCAAAAATATTGATCATGCCCAACTTGCTTAATTGATCTTCAAATTACTGTCTTAACAGCCCTTTAGTGAACATATCTGCAATTTGTTGAGATGTTGGTACATAAGGAGTACAAATTATCCCTTCTTCTAGTTTCTTCTTAATAAAATGCTTGTCAATTTCAATATGCTTAGTTCTCTCATGTAGAACAGGATTATGAGCAATGCTTATAGCTTCCTTATTATCATAAAACAACTTCATTGGAAACTCCACAGGTCTGTTTCTAGTACCCGTTTCAGCCATAGGACTTCACATGCCCCTTGTGCCATGGATCAGAACTCTGCCTCTGCCATACTTCTTGCCACCACATTCTATTTTTTTTATCTTCCAAGTAACAAGATTGCCCCATAAAATTGTACAATAGCCAAAAGTCGATCCTTTATCCATAATTGAGCCTGCCCAGTCTGCATCGGTGAAGATTTCAGTGTTCCTTTTCTCATTTTTCTTAAAGAATAACCCTTTTTCTAGACTTCCCTTTAGATACCTCAAGATTCTATATATAGCCTTTAGATGTTTCTCATAGGGAGAATGCATAAATTGACTAGCTAAGCTTACTACAAAGGCTATATCTGGCATGGTATGTGACAAGTAAATGAGCTTTCCAACTAACCTTTGGTACTTGTTGTAATATCCTTAATTATGCCCTAGTAGTTTTGGTGTTATTGTTGTTGTACTTAAATTATGTATATATTGTAATAAGTTGATAAGAAATTGGAAGAGAATGTTTATGTATGGTGATTGGGAAAGGAAATAGGGTTTAGAGACAAGTTTATATGTTGTGTATATGGTGATATATATAACATATAAAGTGGTCAAAATGGAAAGTCAAGGTGTTGGATAGTGGAGGAAGATATTTCTTTTATTATTGAGTAATTACATAATTGGGCACATAAGAGACAAAATGTTAGTTATATAGTTAAGGGTATTTTGGTAATTGTTTGAATTGGAATACTTGGTGGAGATTAAAGATGAGTTGACTTTGTTTCTTGTGGTTCATATTTCTTCTTTCTTCTTGGTGTGGCCGGCTGAACAAAGGGACAAGGAGAGCAAGAGGATAATTGAAGGTTTTGATGATTTTAAGCTTGGATTGGAAGGAGTTTTCAAGTTTACAAGTTGGAATTTCAAGGAATTTCATTAATTGGTAAGTTTTCTCTTGTTTGCCTTTGTTATTTTTGAAGCTTGGTTTGAGTTGAGTTGTGTTTTGATGTTGGTGTGATTAAATGGGTTATGGTGTGATTTTAAGTGTTGATTTTGCTTGTTAGATGAGAAGTTGAGTTGGTGTTGGTATTGGAAGTGGTTGTGTTGAGTTTGTGTTAGGGTTTGAGTTTGTAAGTGTTGTCAATGTTATAGAAATTGATGTATTATATTATTGTTTGGATTAGGTTTTGGAAGAACTGGTTTATCTTAATTGTAAAGTGAACAATCTTTGGAAGAGAAGATTTCTTGGAGTTGTTTGAGTGTTTTTAAGGTAAGTACAACTATTTGTTTACAAACATGCATATTATGTGTAAGCTTAACATTCTTTTGGTTGTAAATGTGTTGTGGTATCAAATGTGTTATTAATGTGTTTTGAGGATGTAAATAAGTATTGAGGATGTTGATTGTGTCCATTTTGATTGAGGTTATGTTGTGTATAATGTGTTTGATGTTAAACAAAAGAAAGTTTGTTAAAGTTAGGGTTTATGCATGAGACACGTGAATTGGGGCGGTCGCGATTATTGAAGTGCGGTCGTGACTTAGATCGAACTTCTGACCGCGAAACCTACTGTGTTAAGGTTTCATCTTTGATTGTGAAGTGCGGTCGCGACTCAGATCGGACTTCTGACCGCGAAACCTACTGTGATAAATTTTATCTTTTGATTGTGTAGAACGGTCGCGACTTAGCTTGGTGCGACCGCGATAGTCGTTCTGTTCTGTTTTATTTGAAGTAAGTAAAGAATGTAAAGCATGTTGCTTATATGATAATGTAATGTGAATTGTGATTGATTATGATAAATTAAGATTATATGTGAGGCCATTGTGATTGGGCCAAGATGATTCAAATGAAATGGTTAAGGCATATTTGCCTAATAAATTATGAATTGTGAAATGAATTGAGAAAGAATAAATGAAATGTTAGTATGCCTAATGTGTTGATTCAACTTTCAGAGTCCTGTATTTGATGGCATGCCTATAACTCATTGGATAGGCGAAATGGGAGGCCCGTAAGCCGAGTCCAATTTGAGTAATGTTTATGAATCACTGGATAGGTGAAATGGGAGGCCCGTAAACCGATTCCAGTTGTAAAATGTGAATATGGAATGATGGTGAAATGGGAGACCCGTAAACCACTTCCATTTGAGAATTTGTAACAGTCTAGCCAGGTTGAGGATCTCCTCATGTGAATGGGTTGATGGTCCAAGAGACTGGGTCTGTTACGCTATCCATGGATAGAGATATGATATATATTGCCTACGGGCTTGATGATTGTGATATTGAATCAAACACAGGGACTCTGAACTTTGAATAACATATTAGGGTGTTTTGGGCCCAGGTATGTCTTAGGTTTAATGTAATTTAGGATTTATGAATCGTGACCATTGTCTAATGAAATTGATGAGTAATGATATATTATAATGTTCTGAAATGTAATTATGATATGATAATTTATGATGAATAAGTTATGACTTGCTGTGTATTATTTACTTGATTGAGTGTCATGAGCATTGCATCAAGCATTTTGATAGTGTAGTTGTTTTACTAAGCCGTTGGCTTAGCGCGATTGTGTTCATCGCGCAGGTGTTAGAGAAGAACCCGAGAGATCCACTAGACCGAGTGAGTCTAGGAATTGAAGAGTTGGGTAGGACTTAAAGATCAAAGAGAAAGCTGCCAATCATGTATAGACTCTTTATGTTTTGTAAAGTATTGGATTTAATGTATATGTATATAATTTTGTAAACTTGTACTTGGACATATTTATATATGCAAATACAATTGATAAATTCCGCTGCGTATTAAATCAAATGTTTATACTTATTTTGTTTTATTTTAATATTAAATACCATTATACTATATATATATATATATTGAAAATTGTTTATGGAAAAATGTAGCATTCTTAGGTTCTATGTATGTTCATTACATGGTGGTGATATGTAGTGAACGTATTTGGAATTTAGGGGTGTTACACTTGTCTTTGTCTACTGGAGTACCCTTTTATATACTTCCTAGCTTTGTTCCTGCTTTCACAGGTGTGTCACTTGGTTTATAACCAATCATGCCTGTTTCCTTCAAGAGGTGAAGGATATACTTTCTTTGAGACACCACAATTCCTTTCCTTGACCGAGCTACCTCCATACCAAGAAAGTATCAAAGTTTCCCAAGATCCTTCACTTCAAATTCCTTCCCAAGGCTATGGTTTAGCCTCCCAATTTCTTCTAAATCATCTCCAGTTATGATTATGTCATCTACATAGACTACAAGAGCTACAATTTTATTTTTTCCTAATATTTTGTTAAACAAAGTGTGATCCGATTGTAAACACCCACTTGTAACAAACTAAGGTCTTCCCACTCAGCAAATCAACAATCTCCCAGGTTCCATTTTTTTCTAGAGCCCTCATCTCCTCTATGACCAATTTCTTCCACTTAGGAACAACTAAAGCCTTATGTATATTCGAGGAATATCTGTACTTGAGATTTGTGAGATAAAGACATAGTAATTTAGAGAAATATTCTTGTAAGATACAAAGCTAGACAAGGGGTACTTTATTGTACATGATCAGGTGCCCTTCCTAATAACAATAGGGAGATCTAAATTGATAACAACAGTTTCAGAATTACCTTGGTGACTGGAGTTTGGAGTAGTATGGATATTTGACTAAATTCCAATCATATGATCTGTGGCTCCTGAATATAGTATCCATAAGTCTTTTGGTTTGGAGATAAAGTTACCTGATTATGCTAAAGAACAAAAGGAGTTGAAATTGGAGCATTTTATACAATTGGTCCACATATTCCTTTGTGAAAGTAAAATGATTTGTTGGATTTGCTGACTCTTGTTCATTACTAACCTGACCTGCCTGAAGAGCTCTGCCATCTTCCCGTGCCTTGGAATCTCCTCCAGTTTTCCACTTCCAGTTTGGTGGCTTCCCATGAATTTTCCAACAAGTATCTCGAGTATGCCATGGTTTCTTACAATGGTCATACCAGAGCTTTGATTTCCCTCTGTTATTCTCTCCTTTAGAATCTCTGCTTCTAATTACAAATTAGACCTATCACTGGAATGAGTTTCATCATTACTATTCCTCAACATCACATGCTTTCAGGCTTTCTCTCTCTTTACTTCTACAAAGACTTCTCGGATTGAGGGCAGAGGTCTTCTCCCTAGTATATGTCCTCTAACTTCATCAAGATCCTTATTTAGTCATGCCAGGAACACAAATACCCGACTTTTCTCCACTTTCCTTTGATATCTTGAACTATCATTTGGGTTTTCCCATTTTTCTTCCTCAAATAGGTCAAACACCTGCTATAATGCCATCATATCATTGTAATGGCAGTCATATCATGATCTCCTTGATGTATCTTCCACATCCGTATGTTTAGATCAAACAGTTGAGCATAATTATTTAGGTTAGAATAGGTTTCCTGGACATTTTCCTATACATCATGGTTGTTGGCAAAAACATAAATGGTTTTCTAATCCCGTGCTCCATTGAATTAATCAACCATGTTGTGACCATAGAGTTTTGGACCTCCATTTTCTGAACCTGGAATCATTCTCTGCTAGCTTTGTTACTTTCCCATTGAGATACCCTAATTTCCCCTTACCGTCAATCACCAAACAGATAGATTAGGACCATTCAAGGTAATTTTTTCCATTCAGTTTGTGAATGGTGATTTGCAGGGAGCTCTCGGACTATTGAAGACTTACATGACTTAACTAGGTTCCTACTCCAGTTGAGGTAGAGTTGCTGGTGGCATCGAAAGAAGTGGAAGAAGTGTCTGATCCTACCATGGTAGCCTTGAAGTTCATGGTTGAGCCTCAGGCTCTAATACCATATAGAATTTCAGAGATAAGTCTGGAAGAAAAATGATAATTATTCTTTTTATATATTAGTTGTTTACATCTTTAAATAGATATAGAAAATAACTAACTTGAGTTCTTTAGATAACTAGGACTTTTATTCTACTAGTTTAAACCTATCCAAACTCCTCAAGATAGGTTTCCTACATCAAAACCAGTTCTATCTATAATTACCCTAGTACATATGGCACTTTCTCATTGGTTGGAGTTTCAATGGTTGACTCTAACCTACCACCAGACAGACATCACAGTCACATCGTAAACATTCACAATTATAAGAACTGAAATTCTTCATTCTATTGGCTGCCACTTTTCATCTTTCCATTAGTGTATTGAAAACTGCCAATTCTTTTTTTAATTAATATGAATGGCGAGATCTCAAGATCCTTTCTCATGATCATTATAGGCTTATGATGGAACTTTTTCATGGTTACATTTTTATTTTCGCGATCGTGATATGGCCATCACAATGAATTTTGAGAATGCAAGACAAACTGTGATGATTAAGTGAATTAACTTCAATTATTGGCACTAGCGTGAAATGTCTGGCGCTGTCACAATCTCCTAAAATTCCCTAGGCATGGTCCATAAGCTTCATCGTGATACTGACTAAATGACTTTACGTTCAAAGGAACACAAGAATTAGATAAAGAACCATTTCAAATATGCTACATAGAATTAGAATTAATGCATCTCATAATAAGAGAAGCTAGAAGAGAGTGGAATCCTTGCATCAAGAGAGTGTCAAAAATAAAATTCCAATTGACCTTGTCATATATGCTTTAGCTAAAGCAAATCTGATAGCAATATATCCAACCCTACCCTTTTTTATCCTCATTGTGTGCGTAACTTCTTGAACAACAACAATATTATCAGAAATTTGCCTCCCAGGAACAACAGTAGCATGCTATGAGACAAAGATATGCATAATACATTTCATTCTATTAGCAATCACCTGAATAATCAAAGTGAAATGGGATGGAATTGAGATATTCAAACTGATTGCTCAACTTTAGGGATTAAGGAGATCAAAGTATTATTCATTTTTGAATCAATCTCACTACCCTTAAAAGTTCTTCTTACTTTAGCATAGACATCAACCCTCAAAATCTGCCATTGGCTTTGATAAAACCCTGCATGAAGCCCATCACTTCTACGGGCTTTCCATGGCTTCATATAAAAAAATGTCCTCTTAATTTCTTCATCTAAATTTCATGAGAGAATCATAGTCACCTTGATTATAAACAAGAAAACAATCTCTAATAGGATAAGGTGGATGAATCAATATGTCTTCTTTATAAATGGAACTAAAAAACTGGATCACCATCTCATAAAGGATATCATAGTCCTCTATCCAATATCCATCATCAGTTTGAAGTTTCTCTATTTTATTTCTTTTCCTCATCTAAACTGTTTGTTGATTTTCCATATTTCTATCACTAAATTTAATCAAATCATTCATGGATTTCTGAAACCATAATTATTCTTTTTAACAAAGAACTAAGTCTAATTCTTGTCTAAGTTTATGTTTAAGAGATAGTAGCCTATTACACGACCTCCTATGATTTTCCAAAGCTTTTTGAATGCTATTTATATGAGCTAAGATTTGATGTTTTCTTCTAAAGATGTTACCAAATATTTCTTGATTCCATTTTTTCACATTAGAGGTCAAAGCATAAACAGAAAGCATGAATGATCTACTAACCTTCCAGGTTTGTTTAATAAACGGAACAAAATTTCCATGCATAAGCCAAGCTAATACAAAATCTAAAAGGTCTATTAAAATTAGAAGGAACAAAATTACAATTTTAAAAGTAAAGGCCTATGATCAAAATGCACCTTTGCAAATGGTGAATATTGACCTCATGATAATTATTACACCATATTCTATTCCCCAATCCACGATCAAGTCACTGTAGCAAATTTCATCTTCTGCAGATAAATGGGATAGTTAAGAAACCTAGGTTAAATAAGCCAGAGCCACGAAACCAGTTTTGGAACTGTTTACAAGTACCCATCCTATGCAAAGATCCACCCCTCCTCTCTTCAGAGTTAAGAACTGCATTAAAGGCACCCATAAGAAGTCATACTTTGTTAATTGAAGCCTACATACATTATAGATTATCCCAAAGCAACTAGTGAATTGAAAGGTTTGGGCTAGCATAGACTATAGTAAAGATAAAAGAAAAAGTAGCTAAAATTTTGATTCTCATATGAATGAATTGGAAATTATTATAAAGAATGTCTACTAGCCAATCATGATTCCAAAGGACCCAAATACCGATTGAAAAGCCCAAAGCTTCAAAACAACAAAAATACATATATTTTAAATTTTTTTTGATAATTTTATCCGTTTTCTGCCACTAGTCCTTATTTCCAAAAGAACGAGCAAATTAGGAATATGATATTTAATAAGGAATCAAAGATAATGACCGAAAAAGCTATTCTCATCTCCTTGGGAATTCCATACCATAATATACATAAATTGGAAAGAAAAAAGATGAAAAATGGTGAAAAATAACGACTAATCAATCCCTTAAATATGGATCATTAGGTTTATCTGAATGAATGGAGCTAGTTTCAACCCTCGTCACTAGAGTGTGCCATATCTTCATTTGAATCACATGTTTCTTTCTAATTCTTCCCATATAACAAGTCAAAGTCAAGTGGTCTCTCTGTGTGATTTCTAAGGTTATTCCTAGGAACTTGAGATGGAGTTGAAGATAAAGATTTTTCCATTATGGTTTCTTGAGATGACACTTTTGTACAATGCCCCACTATTATATGTCTAGCAGGAACAAATGTAATAGGCAACTTTTTGATCTACAAGCTTGATGGTTCTATTCTGGTCAACCTTTGATTTAAGACAATGTCATTAGACTTATGTTGAATAATCCTATTTCATGGCTGTTAGGAAGCTAATGTCTTCCGTGGCAATATTTTTTATGAGCCATATTATTACGTTGCATCGCATGTGATGTCTCATGCAAAGTATTTGATTTAGAGAAAATCCTTTCGTTAAGGGATTCAAGAGAGATATGGGCTCTTATTCATGAGTTTTTCTTCTTTTCTGATTAAAAGTTATCATTGTAAATTTTAAGAAATAGTCTAACTGATAAAAGAAATTATTTTTTAATGATTAATAATAAAAAGGTAATTATTGAATATATATATATATATATATTAAATGTGAAGATATATATTTAGACTCATCTAAAAATGAAATCTTGTTCTAATTAACATTTAAAATAAGGAATATGTTAACTGGTATTACACTAACACTTTTTAAGCAACCATAAGTGTTCTATTTTTTATTAAGATGCATTTTATTTTTATTGAAATTTATTATAATAATTTTATAATATATAATTTTCTTATCAATCACATTAAAAAAGTGATTGTAAAGAATTCAATGTTGAAAATGAAACTTACTCCAATAAAAATTAGAATATATATTGATGCTTAAAAGTGTTAATATGATATCCATTAAAAATGCCCTTAAAATAATAAGTAAAATATTTTTGACTAATTACTAAGTTATTACTATTATTGTATACTGAGGTATAGCCTAGGCAAGTGCATCTCTCTTGGAGTCAATAAACCCATGATTGATTCTCTTCCCCCAATGTAATATTCAAAAAGTTATTACTATTATTATATATGACACTGATAATAGTTAAATATACTCAATTAAATTTAATGACTAAACTTATTCATATCTTTTTTGTGGTAGAACAAAATTATTCTATAATATCTAATGCATTATTGATAAACTAATATATTTTGTTTTTCTAAAAGATGAATAAAATGGCAAGAAAAGTTAGAAAAAGAAAGTTGAGTATGAAAAATTGTTTACAATTGATAAAATCATAAAGCAATATGAAAAATGCAAAAAATATCTCATTACTAAATTAGTTTCAAATAGCTACTTATATACACAAAATGTAGAGTGAATTAGAAGCTAAACATGTGTAACCACCTTTGACTTCTACTCTAACAAACTAACAGAAAATATAACTTATATACCACATTTGCTATATTTATCATCCCCGCCCCAAGTTGGATTTCTGTAAAAATCAACCAAATCCAACTTAGACAACAAGGAAGAAAACAAAGGAGATGATAGAGCCTTTATAAAGATATCTACAATTTGAGATGAAGAACCAACATTAATATGGGAAATCAAGCCTTCCCTCTATTTGGCATAAACCAAATAACAATCAATGTCAATATGTTTGGTTCGTTCATAAAACCCCATATTGGAAGCTATGTGGATTACATCTTTGTTATCACAATGCAAAGGAATGGGCATAGCAGGTTGTACATGAAAATCATGAAGCAAAAACATTAACAACTGTAATTCACAGACTGTTGTAACCATAGAATGATATTTTGCTTTAGCAGAACTTTGGCTAACAATTTTCTTCTTTTTTGTTTTCCACGAGACTAGAGAATCATTGAGAAATATGCAATAACCAGTGATCAACCAGTGAGTCTTAGTACAGGACGCCCAGTCAAAGTCACAATAGGTAGTGTGCTTCAAATCACAAGTTGCTGGGAAGAAAAGCCTAAGAGATGGATGTTGTTTCAAATATGTCAAGGCATGATGCAAAGCATCTAAATGTATCTCACATGGGCTTTGCACATGTTGACTTAACTGTTGAACGCTAAAAGATATATTAGGCCTTGTAAGGCCCAAATACAATGTCCTACTCACCAAACTCTGGTAGGGGTTAAGGATCGATGAGAAGTTGCAAGTTAGTGGAGAAAAACTGAACTCCTTTAGGCAGAGGATTGCTCTTAGGTTTAGAACCTAACAACTCAGTAATAGAGAGCAAGTCAAGCACATATTTCCTCTGATTCACTGAAATACCTTCCTTTGTGCAAAAAAGCTCCAAACCCAAAAAATATTGAGTTTAACCCAAATCCTTAATAGTGAATTTAACATCCAATTGAAGTTTGAGTTCAACAATTTCATAATCAAAGCTACCGGTGATAAGAAGTTCATCGATATACACCAAAACAATGAGAAAAACTATACCCTTCAAGAAAGTAAACAAACAGTTATATTAACTGACTGTTGAAACCATAAACCCAATAAAAACATAGTGATCTCACTATTCCATAGCCTTAACGCTTGCTTAAGGCTATACAATGATAGCTCCAGCTTACAAACCTGGCCCTTTTGTGCTCGAGAATATCCTGGTGGAGGTTACATATAAACTTCTTCATTAAGAAACCTATGAAGAAATACATTGTTCACATACACCTAGTGCAGAGTCCATACCCTTGCAACAATAATTGAGAGAAATACTCTCATAGTAACAACTTTAGCGTTGGCAAGAAGTTTTTATTGTAATCAATCCCAGCCACTTGATGATACCCCTTCACAACCAGACCAGCTTTATGCATATTTACTGACTCATCAGGGTTTAATTTTAAGTTAAATACCTAATGATAACCAATAACCACTTTCCTAGGAGGTAAAGAAGTGAGGGTCAAAGTGTGATTATTATCAAGTGCTTTAATTTCATAGGCTATAGCCTTATGCCATTTTTCATATTAAGTGGCTTGGTTCAACAGCAAAAGCAACATTTGTTAAGAAGGTTATGTGATCAACTTTAATATCAGAAGGAGAAATGAAAGGAAAAATGTTTAGGGTATAAGGAGAAGTGTAATTTGTTGATGAAGTTGTATGGGTGACAAAATCTTAAAGCCAATAAGGATGTTTCTTGCTTTTAGAACTAGAACTAAGTGTAGAAATTTGTGGGGAGGGTTAGATGAGGAAGAAACATGTGGCTGAGTATCTGAATGGTTTGGGATGGAATGAAGTCCGTGGTGTGCTACATTTGTGGTTGAATGGTCTATTATGTAGTGAGTGTTGTAGAATTAGAAATAGGATTAGGAATTGCTTGTGTTTTTATTGCATGTTGTAATTGTGTGCTATGTTGTGGATTGACTGGTTGGGTTGTAGTAGAAGTAGAAGGTAAAGGTGTAAAGTTTATAGGTAAAGATAAAGGTGTATGGTCACAAGAGTTACTAGGTACAATTGGTAGGATAGATGGTGAAGAACCAGACTAATCACAATTGGGGAAATACGATTCATGAAAGAAAACATCTTTAAAAACCACAAATTCCAAGTTTTCCAAGTCATAGAGTTTGTAACATTTTTAATTAGAAACAAAGCCCATAAAGATACACATAGTAGCACGAGGTGCAAACTTGTCTCTATAAGGTTTGGTGCTAGTAGAATAACATAAACAACCAAAAACCTTGAGAGAGGAAAGATCTGGCTTATTATTGAACAAGACTTCATAAGAACTTTTCCAATTTAAATTAGTAGTAGGCAGTCTATTGATTAAGTAGGTAGCTTGCAAGATTGCTTCAGTCCAAAATGCAATAGGCAAAAAAGCCTGAAATAAGAGAGCTCTAGCCACTTGAGCCAAATGTCTATATTTTCTTTCAACCCTACCATTCAGTTGTGGTATGTACACATAAGTCCTTTAATGTAAAACACCAAAATCTTGAATAACTTTCTACCAAGAATGACTAAACAAGTCTCTACCATTATCAATCTTAATACATTTGAAAATAATATTGAACTGAGTCTTCACCATTGTAAAAAAATTAAGTAAGATAGTAGTAGCTTGGTCCTTGTACTTCTTCATCCAAAGGAGAATCTGCTAGTTTGATCTTATCCCTAACTCTATCAACTTTTTCTCTTTTCTTTCGAAGCTCTTTGTACCAGTCAGGGTATCCTTACAGCTTAAAACAAGTGTCCTTAATGTGTCCATCTCAATTACAATAAGAACAATGTTTATTTTCATACTGCAAAGAGTCTCTCCTCTGATAGCTTGATGTAACTTAGGCATTGCTTCTTATAGAATTATAATTAGCCAACAAAACAGTAGACATATCATTAGGTTCCAAAGCACTACAGAATATAATTCTCTGTTTCTCCATATTCATAACCAAGGAATACACCTTATCTAAACTAGGCATAAGTTCTATCATTAGAATATGATTCTTCACATTATCATTGGTCTCATTCAGTCCCATAAGGAATCGAATAATTCTGGTATTCATTCAATTTCACAATTTGATCAGAAATTTCACATTCACACTTTCCGCAAGTGCAATGTGGAATTTGCACAACACTTCCTAACTCATCCCATAGTTTATAGATTTGTAAAATACATTGAAAGTTTTATGTTACCTTGAGTTAAAGAAGCAATTTCTCTTCGGATCTGATACTCATGAGGTCTACTAGATTCAGTAAATCTTTTATCCAATTTCTCCCATAACTCCTTTGTTGACTGCACATAGAGAAAAGCATCGCATAAATCCTTCGTTAGATAGTTCAAGATCCAAGACACTACCATGCATTGTACCAAACCAGGTATCATACTCAACTATACTTTCCTCTGGTTTTTTAATTCTTCCATCAATATAACCTAACTTCTGTTTTGTTGCTAATGTTATTTTCATAGATTTGCTCCAAGTTCTGTAATTATTGCCATTGAAAGGGCTTGAAACAAGAGTCAAATTCGGATTATCATTGTTTTGCACTATAGTTATCTCCTTTGAAGTTGTTTTTAGATTTGGATTTGGATAGGTCACCGTTGTCGAAATTTCAACAAGAAAATATCGAAGAGAAAAATCAAGATTAAGCAAAAATGAATTACTTCAATAAGGATCGAGAAAGTAAAGAAAAAATGTTATGGATCTTCTTGCTCTAATACCATGACCAAATCAAAAAGAAAGATGAAGAATGTAGAAAATATCTCATTATTGAATTAGTTACAGATAGCTACTTGTATACACAAAATGTAGAGTGAACTAGAAGCTAAACATGTGTAGTTGCCTTTGTCTTCTACTCTAACAAACTAATAGAAAATATAATTTATATAACACTCTTATACCCTATAAAGTAAACACATATATCCCATATATGTAAATAATGCATACAAAAAACAAGAATGTAATCATCCTTGCCATTAGAAAATTCTTCATAATTTTAATAAAATAGTTTAATCTTTAAAAATCAATTTAATAGATAAACAAATATAGAGAATATTTAATTTAAATATTAATATAACATATATTAATAAAACTCTCTAAAAAAATTTTTACCAGAGTTTTATTTGTAATTTGAGTAGTCCCTAAAAAATTCAAATGTTGGCAACCTGCACCAAAACTTACACTCCTAAGAAATATTCATTCATTCATATCTCCAAATGATTATTTCTACAATCCAAAATCAATAGTATCACATGTTCTTTTAAATATACAGATAGTGTCTTGAACATTTACATTACTTAAACAAACATTAAATTTATAAACAATATCATATAATCCATAATATATACAAAACATAATGTGTTTATTGAAATAAATAAACAGCTACATGTTATGCAGTGGCTTCTGGTTTGGTGGCAAACTGATAAACTTTAAGAATTTACCAAAGACTCTAGACTTTATTAAGTCAAACAGAGTTCTCCGCCTCTATCCTGTCACCTGCACGATGGCCAATTCGTGCTAAGCTTTTTGCCTAGTAGTGCATACTTTGATAATAATAGAAATTTAAAGAAAATAATACAACATGCTTAGCCTTTGAAACTCACAAGGTGTCATGCAAAAACATATCATAACTTATACTTTTTTTTTTCAAAACAAATCATCATATGACAAATTCACATATATTAGGCCCAAATGACCCTATATAATATTCAAGTTTCAAAGATATTGTTTTGGACCATTTTGACACCTAGTGTCTAGCTAGATGTTAAATAGTAATGATACCAAGTGTCTAACCTAAAGGTAACTCATATAATGGTGACGCCCAGTGTCTAATCCGAAGGCAACTCATAGACATGTCGTATCCATATCACCAAATATAAAACTCTGAAAATGAATATTATATAAGGCAATACACATATCATATACATTTTCATAATCCATTTCCTATTATATTGTCTCATTTACCCTTTTTTATTTTCATAATCGCCTTAATTCAATATAATTCATCACATTTTCAATAATGTATGTTATATTTACAATGTGACTACAGTGCCCAAACACTTTGAACTATTTTCACAATTTTTTCATTTATCACATATTACTTATTTTACCTATTTATAATGACTTAACATAATGCATATAATGCATTTACACCATTTCACAATCAACAACATAATGCATTTGAAAACTCAAATAATAAAGTAGCTTGGCACACTTTTACAATCAAAGTGTGCTAAGCCAAATTAAATGCAAATATATTATAATTCATCAAAGTATGTAAATACTTTAATCCAAGATAACTCCCAAGCTAAAATTCTCATTCTTCCCTTCACTTTTCAAAATTCTCTTCACTACTTGGTTTGGAAAAATACTATCTACTTAACACCTAATCACATTTTCAATTTAGATTCTTCATTAGCATCACATTTTTATATACTTTAACTAATTAAACTTAATTTAACATAATCCTACAAAATTTTAAGTTTTTGCCCTAACCTTCTTTAATTTTAAAAAATCATTCCAATCAAATCCAAATTGATTTTTAAGCTCATTCTACCATTAGAATCATATTGTAACATAATTTAAGCAATTAAATTTAACAAACATCAATTCTTTATAAACTCTCCATCAAAACCCTAAGCACTGTTCTTACATCTTCTAAATTCCCACTAAATCCATACTTTTCAATCATCTAAACTTAAAATCATTACTTTCATATTAAAATAACACCATAATAATGCATTCTAACAATTATCTCAACTTTCTTCAAAGACTCAATTTACACATATTCAAATATTGAAGGAAACTTAGAAAATCTTAAAAATCCTTACCTATTATTTGGAATTCCTTCAAAACTACCGTTAATTCTTGAAAAATCTTGTAGTATTTGATGTATTTAAGAATTAAAACCTCTCCCTTTTCACCATGGAAATTAGGCCAAATGAAGAGAAGAAGAAGAAGAAGAAGAAGATAAAAATGACTTTTTGACTTTTTTTCTTAATTCTTCTCATTTTTTTCTTAATCCATATTTTCTCTCTTCCACACAAATTTAAATTAATTTTAAATTATTTAATTTATTTTTATTTTTATTATATTGTTATTATTTTTTTAACTTTTACTTTTACTATTCATATTTTGACTTTTTCATTTTTTTTAGTAATATTTATATTTTAAATATATTTTATAAATATTTCACATATATATTTTATATTTCCTACATCTAACACCTCCCTTAACCCTCCAAATTATTTATTTCATTTTTATTTTAGCAAAAATTTTAGTGTTACAACTTATGTACCATGTGTACTATATTTATCAAATAGATATGGAGATACCACAGGTACAAGAGTTATTTTTATCATTTTACTGAAAACTCTTCAATTAGTGAAGATGAAAAAAATAATAAAGAAATTGATAATTTTAATAACCAATGTGAATATATATATATATATATATATTAAAAAAACAAAAAACAAAAAAAGAGTGATGGATGATATAATCTTAAAAAAATAAGGGCAAGCTTTCAAAAACTAATATCTAAAGTTTTAGTCAAAATTGGAGAAAGTACTACAAATTGTGTGTTTATACATTTATAATTAAAAAATATGATATAGTTTTTCAAAATATAAGATAAATTTTCAAAAATATAAAACACAATCTGAAAATAAGTTTTTATTTTAAAAAATAAAAACTAAAAACTTACAATCTAATCCAACACACACCCTAAAGAATTCACATTTTCAAAATTTTTTTTAAAAGATAAGTTTGCTAGATATGTACTTGACTAAAGGGTGGAATGTATAGTTGTTATGAACCACACAATGCATGAAATCCTTATTTTCAACAAGGAATTCACATTTTTGGAATTTTATAATTAAACTACTGAAATCTCCAATAAAACTGGCACAGTTCAGTCATTAATTAATTACTCGATGATTAGTACATATATCATTATATAAGATAAATAAATGGTTAAAAATTTATATTCTATAATTGAATATAAATTTAATAATAATTTATATTCTATAATTGTCATATAATACATAATAATTTAATAATCAACTGTCTATGTTATAATATAAGGTAAATCTAAAATATAATTTAACAATTTTACTTCTTTTGCTCATCTTTTTCACATATATTTTATAAACATTATACATATATAGTCCTCTATAGTTTTTAAGGTTATATATGTTCATTTCACCCATAAGATTCTTTTAAATTTTTGTTTTTTATTATATATTTTTAGAATTATAAATATAACATACTAAAATTTAAATATTCCATAATTTTAATTTTTAGCCTAATTTTTAGCCTCTTTAAGTTTTAAAATATAGTTTCACTACTTAGTTATTTATCTAATCATAATTCCATTAACTAATCGTTCAACTTCTGATCTAAATAAGAATTTAGTACTCCAACATTCGCCTTAATTATAATATAAAATGTAAAGAATTCGAAAACTTTCTTAGTTGAATTTTTTTATTATAACAAAACAAGAATACATTTGAAAACATTAGTTTAACATCAGTGATATTTGAAATTAAAATTAATAAGTAATAAAATTAATAAATGAATAATATTATGGAATATTAATTAATAATATCATTATGATCCTACAAATATATATATATATATATAATAATGTTAATTATATTAATTTTATATATCAGATAATATTATTAAGTACTGATTTTTATTAATATCAAGTTTTTATTTTTATCATACTATTAAAATGATATTTTTGGAATTCTTATAGTGGAATGAAATATTAAATATTAATGTTCAAGGCAATACAAGCCAAATAAAAATATACATGTAGAGTAGTTGGTGAAACTGCATGTCATATTCAAGAGATCATCACTCTACCAATAATGTCAACTATCTTTTATTTATTTATTTATTTCAATTTTATGATACTGTCTTTTAATTAGACACCTATGATATAAGTTTATAATATGAAAACAAAATCCTGAATCGATTAAAATATAAATAAATATAAAATCAGATTTCAAATCTATTAATATTTCAGATTATATTAATATTTTGCAAGATACAAAATCAGGAAAAAACATTCCATATGACATGTTTGGGTTATGTCATATTGAATGTTTTTCAGATTAATTATAGACATATTTGTATTATGTCCGCTTAGTCTATCATCAAAATTTGCTTGGCAAGTGTTAATGGAATTCTTTTTATTTTTTATAATTGAAAAAAATTATAAAGTTCACCTTAAAAAATTATAGAATATATATATCGCCATATGTCATTATCTTATTAGTTTATTATTCTTATTAGAATATTTAGTTAAAATCACGATTGTATCATATAATTGCTCAAAGTGCTTCAAAGTTGGGTTAGATCAGTTTTTTTTATATTTTAATATCATTTTACAAGTATTTGAAAGCTTATATAATTTTAAGATCATTAATATAAAAAAAATCAACTATTAAAATTGGAATTTTTATTTATATATAAAAATTCATTTAACATTTAATTTATAATACCCAAGCAAAAGATGCTATTAGTGATCAAGAGAATATCTCATAATAAAAGGGAGGGAATTAGAAAAAAAATTATTTGAAGCACTAAAGTTTATATGATAATCAAATTAAAGTACATAAATATTTAGTCACTAAAAACAGATTTTTATACCTTTTCAATTGTACCAATCATTGATTTTTTTTAGGTAAGTTTTTCAACAATTCTTTTTAAATTTAATTTCAACACTGTATAAGAATGCACCAGAAAAAAATCTTCAGCAAAATAATTTCTTCAATAACTAAATTAATTTCTTCAATAACTTGCACTTGAAGAAGATTATTGATGACAATGCACCAGAAAAAATCTTCAGCAAAATTTTTTTAATGGGAAAAAGTTTGTTAATTTGTAAAATTTTGTTACGTAACTCAATTATTCAGTTTTTATCTTAGATTTTATTTAGATCTTAAGAAGTGATTTGATCTTTAATATTTTATTAAAAATAAGTTATAATACAAACTCAAATATTATTTTCTGAGAATTGCCAATCATAAAATAATCTTGTGAAATTTGCCATCAAACTAAGTGTAGAAGCAAATAATTTTTTTTTAAAATAAAAAACCAAAAGTCGAAAATGTTAGGCACCTAATTGAGACTAGTTATGCAAAAATTCTTAAGTGACAAAAATAAAATGGAAAAGAACAATAAAATTGAGAGCCATCTTTGACCTCATATTGCACAAATAATTAATGCATGGAGAAATAATTCACAAATTACTATAAAATATAAATTAAGACCAAGAAATTGCTCTTTTCATGAATATAAATTTATAAATTTACATCCTTCAAGTCTTGTTTTTCAAATGTCTAGAATATTCTTTTGTTAGGAAAAATTATGTAATAAAAATATTAAAATATATTTTCTCCATTTCGAATATCGATAGCCATACTTCCTATTTTATAAAAATTAAGAAAAAAATAATTAAGTTTATGGAAAATATAAATTTATGTAATATGAGATATATTTAGCAAATATTTTTAACAAGTAATATTAAATATGGGTATAATAGAGATTTAATATATTAATTAATTTAATTACTAAAATAAAAAGAATGTTATTATTTGGAACAAATAAAAAAATATATCTATCAATTTAGTAAAAATATATTTAATTTAATTTAATTTGACATTTTAATTTTTATAATTACATAACATAAGAAAAGTCTTACCTAAAACTTCATTCATGCAAAATCTTTCACATTACATTACATCTTTACTTATATATGAGACCATTAGTATAATAAAATGGGATTTCTTTAACAATATCTCAAAAAAATAAAATTATTTTTAGAATATCATTTGTTTAGAGAATATCTACTTTTAAACTTATAATTTTAAAATATTTCTTTCAAATATAAACATCTATATATCTAATATATTCAAAGTATACAAAATATATTGCGATACAAAATTAATAAAAAATATTTGGTCATACAATATATTAAGCCCATATTGGTTGAAAAATATGTGTTAATATATGTGAGGATTTAAGCATTAGTCATTTTTTTTTTATACAAAGGAGGGTGATACCCAATTATAATTTCAAGACCCGAGACCAAGCAATCTGCTGTCTATCATTCTCAAGCTCCACACGAACAGGCAGGGGAGGAACCGACAGAAAAACATCAAGTTGGACCGCTGCAACGGCAAAATTAGCAAGGTAGTCTGCAACTTTATTACCTTCCCGAAAGATATGCTGCAGCTTCACCTCCCACTGCATGTTCTTCAACAAATGAAACTGACCCAACATATAATATACCAACATATATTGTGTTATTGAAAAAAATTATTTATTATTTTATTATGTAATTTTTGTTTGACGAAGTTTATGAATATATATATATACGCTATATTGTAAACCATTTAAAATTAGCATACTTATAATACACTTAATTGCTAATAATCACTTTCCAATTCTTTTTATCTCTAAAAATTTTAAACTACAGCTATTTAATATATTTTTCTTTTAAATTATTACTTTGGAATTTTAATTAACTATAAATTTAACTTTTAGTTATTTTTTTAATATTCTTTAATATTTTTTAATGTTCATAATTTCAGTTATTTTAGTTTTTTTTTTTCTCTCCCTCTTTCTTTTGATCCTTTTCATTGTTCCAACTCCCTCTTAGACTTTAGGCTTGGTTAAAATATCTATCAATTCAATCAAATTAGGAAAGGCCAAAAGCAATCATAAAGAGTCAAATCGGTAATTGGATTTATTAGCCAAAATGTCTCTAAATTAATCACAAAATTTTGAATTTGTCCAAATGAATTAATATAAAACTGCTCCAAATGTAGAAAAAAAAACCCTGAAAAAAAAAATTGAAAATACCCACTTTTCTTTTAAATAAAAAGTCTACTAGTGTAATTTCTTCAAAAAAAAATTTGGGCCCACCCCTCTGATACCCCTGATCAGGGTAAGTAAAATATTATTATTTATATATATTTGAAAGAATATAAAACAGAAAATTTCAGTTTCAAGTTAAAAATTTTGAGTTGTATTTGAAGTGATTTTTAGAATAATTAATAATTTTATAATGTGTTATTAAAAATTTAAAACATTTGAATATTTAAATTTTAAAATTTAAATATTAAATGTGATTTTATCAAACTCTATTTTATACGCCCGATTTAAATCCTTATAAACTGTAAACTCTCTCGTATCACTAAAACTCTTTTATTCTCCTTAAAAAAATGAGAATTTTACAAAATTATCCATAAAAATAAATTTTTTAAAAATATAACAAAAGAAATATTTATACTTTTAGAAAAAATTTGCCTAAAATTTTTAAAAATATCTCTTATTTCAGCATTTATTATATGTTTAGTAGATGTTGATTAAAAGAATTAATGCATACACATTCTGCTATTTAAATTATTTTCTTATAATTTAAATTCATAAATTTACTATTTTAAATTAAAAAATTATATGATTTAGCTATTAAAATAAAAATACATATAAAAATAAAATATCAACAACATCGTAAAACATTTACATAACATTTATACAATATCTATAAAATAGTAAAAGAGAATACATATATTATATATTTGTGTGTTGCTTAGATGTTGCATGAATGTTATAGATATTATGCAGATATTATATATATATTAAAAAAATTAAACACACATTAAAATATAAAATGAACTCAAACAAATATTAAAAAGTATTTTATCAAACATGTAAAGCGCATTACTATTAAAAATACATCAACCAATTATAACAAACAACAATTAACAAAAAAAAAAAGAGCAAACAACAATCAACAAAATAAAAAAGAAAGGAAAAAGAAGAAGAAGTTAGCAATAGCAAATAACAATAAGGGAAAAAAAAAAAAGAATAAGAAGACCGAAAGCTAGTAGTAAATTAGTAAAAAAAAGGAAGAAAAAGAAGACTGAAGAAAATGAAAACGAAAATGAAAAGGAGAAAATAAAAACATTGATTGGGAAGTATATTTGAAAAAAATAGAGAAAAACAGAAGTGAAAAAAAAAAAAAAGAGTAAGGTACAGTTCGATTGAAAAATAAACTTCTTTTAAAAGTAAATCATGTAATTTTCTCTTAAAAAAATCCATAACTAGGTGAATTTTTATAGAAGTGAAAACGAGTCAATTTAGATGGCTTCATATCAAATTATTCAAATTTTATTTGAAAAATTTATACTATTTACTCCTCTTTCATTTTTCCTTTTCAAACATACCAAACAAAATTTTTTTTTTTTCAATTATACTACCTTTTTTAATTTTATTTTTTGTTCAATTTTTTTAATTTATATCTTTACATTATTAATAGTGTTAATGGCTTCTCATTTTGCTTAACATCATCTTTTAAGTTGATTTTTAATTTTTTTTATTTTATTTTTAACTTTTTTTTTTACGTTTTATTGTGTTTTATGTTGTTTTGTCTAGAATTTTTTTAATATCATATTCTTGTAAATATACAATACATCAAAACATCTTCCATATATCAACACTACATCAATAATTTTATTTTACGTTTTTCTGATACATAAAACATATAATACATCAATAATTTTATTACACACAATATCTACAATACATCAATAATTTTATTATGTATTCTACTTATATATGGAAAATATCTATAATATATCAACAATTTTATTATGTATTTTTCTTATATATGCAAAATATATATAATGCATCTATAATTTTATTATGTATTCTTCTTACATATGCAAAATATTTATAATATGTCTATAATATATCAAAAATTTTATTTTATATTCTTCTTACATATATAAAACATCTATAATACATCTATAATACATCAATAATTTTATTATATATTTTTTTACATAAGTAAAATATCTACAATACATCAATAATTTTTTTTTTATTTTGATGATTCAAATATGTGTTTTTTTTTTTTAAGAAAGTAAATATTTGTTGAAAAAAAAGATGAAAAAGAAGATTTTGTTGACAAAGAAAATAAAGATGAAGATTAAACTCTATGTCAAGATAAAGATTAACCTTTTTTGTCTTCTTCTTTTCTGATTTTTCCTCAATTATATATATATATATATATATATACACCACCAAATAAATAAAAGGATCGTTGACAGGGGATCAAGCAACCTAAAGGATAAACTAAGCAACAAGTAATCAAGCAAAAATCTCACTCTTAGATCTATTATAAGCGTTTAAGAATATACAGAAATTAAATAAACATAAAATAAGAATATATAAAAAATATATTATATTATTTATTTATAATAATTGCTTTACAGAAAATAATAACCATTCAACAAAGGCTATTGGGTTTTACAAATTATTATACAAAAATTTATATAAAGCTACTGGTATGTGAAATTATTACACCCAAGTGCAGACAGGACTACTGTCCAATCGGATTCAGCTCCTGAATTTATATTTGGGTATCCATCCTATATACCAATAATATATATATATATATATAATAAGGCTTTAAAGAAAATATAGAAATTATACAAAAATTTAAAATAGAGGTTTATGATGCACCATATCAAACTAAGTTACAGGTGCAGAGTATACTTATATAAAATAAACTTTAAAATACAACAAATAAATAACTTACAGGAGAGTTTTTCAATGGAAAAGAGATATAGAAATGAAAGAAGGTTTTTAGTAAAGAGAAAGAGAAAGAAACACCTAAACTACAGCTTGGAGATTTTCAGAGTTTTTAAAGGTAAGAGCTTTTGAAGGTGAGAGGGTTCTCCAAAAAGTGTCCTCAAGCTTCAGAAATGACTTTCTTTTATAACACATAGAGCTTTAGCTTTACACTATTCTTTTCACATGCTGGTACTGTGGATGAATAGTAATATGTCATTACTAATTATTTTTACTGTACCTTTCGCACGTCTGAACTGTAGATGAATAGTATTTTTTCGGAATACTATTTGCTTTTATTGTGAAAAATTATAGATGAACAGTTCTTCTGACTTTATTGTTGGTTTCTTTTGGTAAATATAGTATTTTATAAGTGGCACCGATTTTATTGACTTTTTACTCTTTTTTTTAACTGAAGGAATGAGGTTCATTCTGCCTTTAAATTTTCTGACGAGCTTGTATCAGAGTCAGATTTTTTTTCTTTTTCTTTTTCTTTTTTTCTTTTTATCTTTATTGGAGATAAGACACTATAACAATCAACTTTATTACTGGGACAATAGTCTGAGTCAGATGTTTTCTCAATAGAAGATGATGTCATGGATGATGAAGAAGAGAAGCCAGAAGAGGAAGGTGATTTTCTTCTTATGGGCTGGGCTTTAGATTTTTTAGAATGGACTTTATTAGATGATCCAACAGAGCTAGTCTTACTGGGCTTTATGGACTCAAAGGTTAAAGGAAGATATTCAACCATCTGTTGTATCAAGACTTTATAACCTTCTGTAGTTTTTACAGCTACTAGAAGAGCTATATTTTAGGCTCTTTGGGCTCCAAAGAAAATAAATAGCTTTGGGTCAAAGCCACCATTGTTTCTCTTTTAAAGCCACTAATTTACTATGTGCTCATAGGTAGAATTGCAAAAGACATTTCACCATTTAATTTTAGTTCTTCTTAATACTATGGATATATTGGTATCTGATTATATTACAGTATCAAAATATCACTGGTATATCCAAGGTATACAGAAAATCATACAAAAGAGAATAAGAGGAGAAAATTTCTTCTTATATGGGCTTGGATTGAAATGGGCTTTAAAGTACTGAAAAGCTAGCAGTACGTCTTATGATAATACTCTATCCTCATTACCACAATAATGCCACCAGTCAACAAATCACATAGGTATATTGTCAATTTTAATGTTAGTATCGAAATATATTAGCTAGAAATGTGTTTGGACGGAATTTTGAAAAAATAAAGCTTTAGTCCAGACTTTCATATAGTCTCAATAATTATAAGAAGGATAGATAGAATTTTGAGAAAGGATTTTAAATTGAATAGGAATATGCAAATAATTTTTCCATTCAGAATGATAGAAAATTTTCTTTATTTTAAAAGATGAATAAGCTATGACAACCTTATCCTTCTGGTTATAATTGTGTTTTAAATAAATAGAACCAGAATCCTCTAGAATATTTAAATAATATTTTTGAGATTTTGATAAATTATTTGATTTAAAAAAACTAATTTTTAGGATATACAGATTCAATAATTTTTCATGGTTTTTGCTGAGCAGGTTCATTTTCTATTATTAATTATGTACTAAAAAATATTTTAGTAAACCATTCAGATTTATGATGCTTTAATGAAAAATTTCAAGAAACTATTTAAGTTGAAGAGTTTGAAACTTCCAACTCAGTTTCAGAAACATATTGAGATAGGGTTTTAGATTTTGAAGATTCTCCTATCTCTTGTTTTAAATAAGGGATAAGAGCATCATTACCTGGAACCCCTGGAGGGGGGTTTATGGCCCATCTTTAAAAGGGCTTTAACAACTTTTGGAGAATGAGCCAATTGAAAGACCCATTTTTTCATCTGAACTTTACTTTCTTCTTTGACCACTTCGGTCCAAGGTTTTATTGCATTAGGAACAGTTTTAAGAATATTATCTAAGTGATCAGATAATGCTTTAGGAGAATCAAATTTTAGGGTTTCTTTCTCTTTGTTTATCTTATTTTTCTTCCCCGTTTTATCTGTAAAGAAATTCACAGGTTAGAAAGTCTGGTATATTATTATTTTCTCTTTTTATAAATTTAATATCAAAATAAAACATACTTAAAATATTAATAATTCTATTCTGGGCCACGATTTTTTCTAAGCCTATTATGTAGTGGTTTTATAATTTTATTCTGGTTTGGATAGAATTCTTCAACATAATTTAAACATTCTAAAAATCTCTATAGTTGGGGCTTTATTAAGGATTTGATCAGAAAACTTATCTCCAAAAGTTAAGTTTCTTTCAATAGGTTCTAAAATTTCCTATTCTATATAATGTCCTAAGAATCTAATCTTAGACTGAAACAAGGACATTTTAGTTTTACTTAATACTAATCCATTCTTCTTTAACACCATAAAAAAGGTTTTTAGGTGTTAAAAATGTTCACCTAAAGTTATATAATATATTAATACATCATCTATGTATACAATACAAAATTTGGTGTATAGGTTAAATATATCATTCAATACTCTCTGAATTTCAGAGGGTGCATTCTTTAAATCAAAGGGTATAACATTTCATTCATACTGTCCAAATGGAACAGTGAATACAATTTTATACGTGTCTTTAGGATTAATCTGAATTTACCAAAAACCAGATTTCAATTCAAATTTACTAAAATTGTTTGTTTGATATAATCTACTTAATAAATTTTTATTTATTGAGAATAGGATACCTAATATATTTTAAAGCTTTATTTAATGGTTTATAATTTATCACTAATTCAGGGGCTCCTTTTTCTATTTCATAGGCCTTATTGACATTAAATATTGCACAAGACTATGGACTTCTAGATTTGGTAATTAATTTTTTATTTTCTAAATCAGTTATTTTTTTTTTTACAAAATTCAATCATATCATACGTCATTTGAATGGGCTGAACTTTAGTTGTAATA
Organism: Garcia nutans; assembly: GCA_947685225.1. Lineage (NCBI taxonomy): Eukaryota > Viridiplantae > Streptophyta > Magnoliopsida > Malpighiales > Euphorbiaceae > Garcia > Garcia nutans. The sequence continues at coordinate 1,980,039 of CANTUV010000024.1, read as the reverse complement.
GACTTTTTATCAAAGTCTATCTCATAAGGTAAATCAACCATGTGCTGCTTTCTATTCCAAAATGCATTTGGAATATCAACACATAATTCTTTTTCAATTTGAAGCTTTAATTTATTAATTTTATTTTGTGTAACTTTAGTTTTTAATTATTCATTTATTTTTTATAAATGAAAATTATTTTTTAAATTATAAAATTATTCAAACTTTTGCTTTTATTAGTGTATTTATTTTTAGTTCATAGATTGAATGAGCTTTAAGCAAATTTAGATTTTTTTTTCTTTTATGTTTTTCTATAAATGGAAAAATATTTTTTTTATTTTTTATTTTAAAACTTATACTATCATCTTTTACAGAATATGATATAATTAGATTCATAAATGGAGTTCCTAATATCACCATATGATACATTTCATTAGTCAGAATAAATATATTTTTTGGTTCTAAATTAAAGCTTTTGTTTCACCAATAATATTTAATTTATATTTATTTGCAATTGATAATTTTTTATTTATTTCTCGCTAAAATCTTTTAGGAACTAAGCTAGATTTAATACAGTTCAAATCTGCTCATGTATTAAATAAAGTTATAGTTTATATATTATAATTATCTAAAAATTTTATTTTTATTAAATATTTTCTTAATGTAATTTTCTGTAACATAAAAATTATATTATCAGAAATTTTATCTTTATTTAATATACTAATTTCATTATTATTAGTAATTTCTTTTTTATTTATTTGCTTAGTATTTTTTTCACCCTTTTCTTCTTCTTCTTCTTCTTCTTGTTGTTGTTGTTGAGAAGAAATAGAATTTAATAAAGATTTTATTAATTCAGAGTCATTTTTCTGTTTAATCTTTAATTCATTTTATTCTATTTTTATTTTTTTAATTTCTTTTTGTAAATTATTTATTGTTGATTTATTCTTTATTGCTTTATTTTTATTTAAAATTGAAGTTAAGTCATATATTTATATACTTGTACTAGATAATACTAAATGTTTAGGTTTTTCATTTGAATCTTCTAATAATTTATTTAAAAAATTTTCTTAAATTTTTGGATCATTTATATGTTTTATTACTTCTAAAATAAACTTTTATTCTTTAGTTAAAATATTTATTGACTTACTACTAATTTCAGAAATAGCTTCCGAACATATATCATCTATCTGATTTATTTTTTTCAAAATCTGAATAATCTTCAGAATTTGAATATTCTAAATATAATTCATGAACTTTATTTAATACAGATTCTTTTAGATTTAATTCTTGCAGTTTTTTCATTAAACTTCTAAAATTTAGAAGTTTGTCCTTTTTTACCACAGTTATAATATTCTAAATCTTTATATGGTTTAAATTGTTTGTCTTTCTTTTTAAAGAATTTTTTATTACTAGGTTTCCTAGATTAATAAGATTTATAAGATTTCTGTTTCGTATAATAATTTTTTTATTATATTTTCTTTTATAATTCTTTTTATATGGTTTTTTATACCTTGTAGAACATTGTCCATTATAGTCTTTATAATTCTGAGTTATACTGTAATCAAACTATTTATAGAATGAACCTAATTCTTATTTAGTATTTCTCATTTTAAATTTTAATGACTTTTGAAGTTTAATATCTTGACAGAGTTTTAATTCTTCTTCCTGAACTATACTAATCAATTGACTATAAGTCAAATTGTTATGAGGAATAGAGTTTTCATATTCATGTTTTATATGATTTGTAACATTTTCTCCTAGAAAAAAGGGCAATCTTGCTAAGAATTTTTCTTCTAGAAAGCTTGGTTGGAATCTTCTCTAAGCATAATTCTAGTTAGAAAGGTTGTTTTATAAAACTGAAAATCACTAAGTTTTTTACACTTGAGGTTACTTAGTAATTCAACATTTTTATCTTTTAAATGTGTAGGATTTCCTATAAAATAAAGAGATATAGTCAGTATTAGTATTGCCACTGCATCCTGAATAGTATCACCATATTCATTTAATATAGGAGTTTCATCCTCATAAATTTTTATAGCATTAAATATTTCTAAATGTTGTTTTTCAGTGAGATGATTATTCCACCAACCTTTTAATTGGCCTGTGAAGGCAGCTATAATTAGTTCTACTATAGTTCTATATGATGTATAAGTTTGAGTTCTATAAGCATTAGCAGTCATTGTCATCTGTTGTAGAAGACTCAGAATATTATATTATGACATGCCATCAATATTCCATTCATATACTAAAGAAGTATTATATTTATACTGTGAGAGGGTGTTAGGTCCATCTATAATTTCTAAGTCTAGGGTAGACATTTTAGATACTATAGATTGATGGTGTTTTATACGATTTATTTGTAGATTTATGTCTTTACTAAAAGATTCAAGGTCTTCAGTTTCAGGTTGAGAATCCTCAACTGTATCTGTCTCTTGATCTTGGGTTACTATAATAATAGTTTTAGAAGTTTTAGATTGAGGTATTCTTGAATAACCTGTTTTGACTCGGGAAGTTAAATTAATTTTACTTAATTGATCTTTAATAGCTTTTAAAAAGTTAGAATCCTTAGATTTGACTTCTTATTGACCTCTTTTAGAAACCTCAAAAGGTTTAAAAATATGCGTTTTTAATTTTTTATCTGAAACATGTTTTATTATTTCTTTATTTGTAATAGAATTTCTTATCCTATTTAACCATTGTCATATATGTCACGACCCAAACTGGGGAGTCGGGACCGGCGTAAGGCTATACCTAAGTATAACCTTACAAGCCTAATTCAAATTTATTATTATAGCGCAAAATTACTAAGTTCAATAAATTTATTCCATAATCAAGTCATCAATAGAAATGATACTATCCAAAATCAAGTTCAATAACTAAAACTCAACTAGATGCAAAGAAACAGTCTACTCCTTATTACAAGAAAAAGGGTTCGGACACGGTCCATCCAAAAATATCCAGAAATCTCTATGGAGTAAAGAAAATATGCAGACGAACCAAAATCCACAACCAACTAGAAGAACCCATAAAGAGAATGACCGAGCTCACTAAGGAATATAACTTCAACTTGCAAGTCAATCTATAAGGGTGTGAGCGTTATATATAGATGCTCAGTAAGTTCATGAGAGTCAGAGAAACACTAATACAATTTAACAAAGTAATATATATCAAGTAAACATCCACAATAATTTCAAACATGATGGTGTATCGGGGTCTACAAAATATAACATCCTCCTCCTTCAACCATATCCAAGAACAAGTAGGCACGTGGTCCCAAGAGCAAGTAGGCATAAGCCCCAAGAACAAGATCGATATCGATATACAAAATAATCTCCATAATCACAATCCATATCCTCCGTCCCCATTAGACACACCATCGCACATCACAAGAATATTCAATATCATATCAAGGCATTTAGCAAATAGCATACAAGTTTCTCTGTCTCCTATTCACATGCGAGCCTAGGGCAAGAAAGGATAATATATCGAAATTAGAAAGAATAATATATACGAAGGGCTTATATATATATAATAGCTTAGTTAGCAAGTAGCACATCACAAATAATACATATACACCCATGAACTTACTTGGTATCCAAAGAAAGCTTAGCCAAATCCTCACAACCTACTGACCTTGAGCTTCAGCTGGATTATTGCCTAAGGAAAGATAATTACATAGTCCAACAATCAATCCCACTATCTCATCTATCATGAGGGATGCAATGCATGCTATGAATGCAAAAGACCAATACTTAACCAACAATTAACCGAGATAATCTAAAATTAAAAACCAACCCGACTCAACTCAAATTATGGTTCAACCCAATGGTTAAATCGATCGCATCTCAAAAATACAAAATCAATTAATTAATTAAAATTTATTAGAACAAGAACCTCAACTCAATTTTTATAACTCATATATCAAATAATATCACATCAGTCCCTATGCATAAATCATAATTCATACCAACACCCAAAACCGATAAAAATTCTTAAGTAGTCCCTATAATTCAAAAATTTCCAGAAAATAATTCCATCATTCAAAAATTCTGGAAAAATTCCAGTAGCTTCTCCAACATCTAAATAACGTGTGTACAAAATTTTAGATTAATCCAAATTTATTTGTTTCCCCAAAAATATTTTACAACATTCTGGTTCTGTTTGAACCACTAAAATCAGCACATCAAAAATCATCATAAATCCTTCACATTTCGTTACAAAAAAATTATCCAAATACTTTTCTCATATTATAGACATCAGGATGGACAACATGTAAAAATTTCATAATTTTTAGAAACCTCTAAGTCCCTCAATTTAATTTTTTAATCAGATTCATACAACCAGTTACCATACTGGCAACAGTTGAGAAATAAATTTATTTCGAAACACAAACATTTGAACCAGACCTCAAAATATTTTTTATAAACACCTAACATCATATCCTAAAACATATCAAAAATTTAGACCTAGATCATTTACCAATAATTTTTAAAAATTCGACAAAGTTGTTGGAATATCAGCAATCACAAGCAGTAATAAATTTTCATTTTATTAATGAATTAAAAATATAAATCAAACTTGAAAATTCAAAAATAAATTTTTAGATAAAGTTTAACATCCCTAGAACAGATGACAATTGCCAAAAATATCAGATCATTAACTTAAACTCCCAAATCAAATATTAAACATCAAGAATCTCCATAATCACCCTACAACTTTTTAATTATTTTTAATTAATTAAAAATCAAAATAAATCAAAAATATTATTTTCTAACACCCTAAACATCATACAAACATCCAACAACACAAATCATGCCATGAAGTTGGAAGAAATTGAAAGAAATTGAAGAAAACCTCTTAATTTCGAAACTGCCAGAAATTAGAAGCCAAAAACGACAGGCCTCGGTTCCACGCTGCCACGCCGAATGACACGCATGGCTCGCCGAATGACAACGCCTCCAGCCCGCAGCTCCGCGCCAAACGACACGCTCGCACGCCAAACGACACCGGCTACAGTGCGCGCGCTCTGACGAAACGACAGCAGCCCAGTTTTTGAAGAAAAATTGAATTTTTCTTCCCCTTTTCTCTCTCTGACAGCACAATAATTTTTAGACACTTAATTGGGTGCCGTAACATCCCTATTTATACAAATTTTAGGTGGTAAATTACTAATATACCCCTAAATTAATTTATTTAATTTAAAAATACCCTAAAACTCTTTAAAAATTTAAAAAAAAACCCAACTAACTTTTAAAAATTCACAACTAACCCCAAATTTAATTATTTTCAGAATTATTTAAATTAGTTCATTAATTATTTAATTTATTTATTTATTTTATTTTATTTTAATTAAAAAATTAATAAATACCCGAAAAATTCTCGAAACACAACCCCTAGCAAAATTATACTTAAAATAACCGTAACGACATCACGATCACCAAAATGACATCAAAAATAGCAAAACGAAACCCGAAAATTTTTCAACCGCCAAAATGACCAAAATACCCCCCGAAGCCAAAAACACAATATTATACTCAAAACAAACATCTCAACACCCACATTATGAAAATAAGCACCAAACGTTATAAAATGCACTCGAATATGAATTAAAGGTAAAATTACCATTTTGCCCCCTAAACTCCAATTTCCCCAAAAATCAAGGGTTTTACAATCTAACCCCCTTAAACAAATTTCTTCCTCGAAATTTTACCCAATAACATACTCATCATCAAAACACTTTTATATTTTAAGTTATACACAAATCTGGAAAGTATAGCTCACTTAGCACATGTTGTTATGGGCGATTAGGCCATAACCCCACAATACTAAGCGCTACAGACTGTTCCAGTTTTGCTCCAGGTTATGTTTATTATAAAATCAACAGAAGCATTTTCTTTTCAACTTCTACTCATCAACAATCATCACAAAAAGTCAAAACTCAAGTGTTCAAGTCAAACCCAAATCAACCAAAACCATTACTAATATAACACTTATCCATATGATACTCACCATTCTACCAACAACCCAGACTTATTCAAGAATGACATCCGATATCAACAAACCAAGATTATTCAAAAACGTCTTTCAATAACCAATTTAATAGCAAACTATCATAAATAATACCAGACAAAACACATATACATTTATGATGTACAAAAGATATAATGATGTAATAATGATGTAATGATATGCATGCATATAGTGCTATATCAAGACTATTAATAAACTACACTCTAACCCCCTTAAAATGATTTCGCCCACGAAATCAATAACGCACCTGAAGACTCAAACAAATGAGGGTATTTTGCTAGCATGAGTTCCTCTGCTTCCCAGGTGCATTCCTCAACAGAATGGTTACGCCAAAGAACCTTTACAGAAGCCACATCCTTTGAACATAATCGCTTGACCTGACGGTCCAAAATAGCTACAGGCTGCTCCTCATAAGTACAATCATCAGTAATCTCAATGGTCTCTGAAGCCAGAATATGATTGGGGTTCGATACATATTTCCTCAACATCGAAACATGAAAAGTCGGATGCACAGCTGCTAACTCGGGTGGAAAATCTAGTCTGTAAGCAACATCACCGACACGTTCTAGGACCTCATAAGGACCGATAAATCTGGGAGCCAATTTTCCTTTCTTACCAAACCGCATAACACCTTTAAAAGGTGATAATTTCAAAAACACCCTATCACCAACTGCAAACTCCAGATGCCTTCGCTTAAGATCAGCATAATTCTTCTGTCTACTAAAAGCAGTACGGATCCGATCCTGAATTACCAGTACAACTTGGGCATTATACTGCAAAAGATCGGGACCCTCAATACGACGCTCACCGACCTCCTCCCAATACAATGGGGTTCTGCACCGTCTACCATACAATGCTTCAAAAGGAGCCATGCCAATGCTGGCTTGATAACTATTATTATAGGCAAACTCTACCAACGGAAGATGATCTGCCCAACTTCCCTTAAAATCCAGAACACACAATCATAGCATATCTTCCAAGGTCTGAATGGTTCTCTCCGACTGTCCATCTGTTTGAGGATGAAAAGCGGTGCTATAATGAAGATCGATACCTAACCCTTTCTAAAGTTTCTGCCAAAATATGGATGTAAATTGAGCACCTCTATCAGATATAATGGAAACTGGTACCCCATGCAGACTCACAATCCGATTAATATACAACTTTGCATACTGAGACACTGTGTACTTAGTATTAACCGGAAGAAAATGCGCTAACTTGGTCAATCAGTCTACAATCACCCAGATCGAATCATAGCCACCAGGAGTCTTTGGCAACCCGATAACAAAATCCATAGTGATTCTCTCCCACTTCCACTCGGGTAGTGGTAACTCTCTCAGTAAACCGGCTGGCTTGTGATGCTCATACTTAACTTGCTGGCAAGGTAAACATTGAGAAACAAACTCCGCAACATCATTCTTCATTCCTTTCCACCAATACATCTGCTTTAAATCTCGATACATCTTAGTAGAACCAGGATGTATAGTGTACTTGGAAGAGTGAGCTTCTTTCAAAATCTTTTTCTTTAAATCATCCACTGAGGGCACACACAACCTTGAACCAAACAGCAAAACTCCTTTTTCATCAACCGAGAATTCTGTGGATTCACCTGACAAGACTTTCTGGCGGATCATTGACAACTCCTCATCCGTATTCTGCGCTGAAACTATCTCATCAAGGAAATCAGGTTTGACTGTCATATTAGCCAACAACACACCTCTATCACCTTCAATTTCTTTACCAGACATATGAAAAGTTAAACCATCACCTAGCAGTTGATGTATCTCCCGTATCAACGGTCTTCTGGAAACTGAAATGTGGGACAGACTACCCATAGACTTACAACTTAGAGCATCAGCGACAACATTCGCTTTACCCGGATGATACTGGATGCTATAGTCGTAGTCTTCAAGAAACTCTACCCACCTTCTCTGTCTCAAATTCAAGTCTTTTTGGGAGTATACATACTTAAGATTCTTATGATCAGTGAAGATCTCACAAGTAACTCCATAAAGATAATGTCTCCATATCTTGAGTGCAAACACAACTGCAGCCATTTCTAAATCATGTGTAGGATAGTTTACCTCATGCTTCTTCAGCTGTCTAGAGGCATAGGCGACTACTCTACCATGTTGCATCAATACACAACACAGACCAACGCCTGATGCGTCACAATAAACAGAATACTCCTCAGTACCTTCTGGCAACACAAGTACTGGTGCAATAGTTAATCTTTCTTTAAGAGTAGCAAAACTCTCCTCGCAAGCATCATCCCAAATGAACTTAACACCCTTACGAGTGAGTTTTGTTAAAGGTGCAGCTATTCTGGAGAAATCTTTGACAAACCTTCTATAATATCCTACTAATCCCAGAAAACTCCGAATCTCAGTAACAGTCTTTGGTCTCTGCTAATCCATCACTGCGTCAATCTTCTGTGAATCAACCTGAATACCCTCTGCGGATATAACATGTCCTAAAAAGACAACCCCGTCCAACCAAAACTAACATTTGGAGAACTTAGCGTAAAGCTGATGTTCTCTTAAAGTCTGCAACACCAACTTCAAATGATGCTCATGCTCTTCCTTGGATTTCGAATATATCAGAATGTCATTAATGAATACGACAACAAACCGATCAAGATAAGGACTAAACACCCTGTTCATCATGTTCATAAAAGCAGCAGGAGCATTAGTAAGTCCAAAGGACATTACTAGAAATTCATAATGCCCATACCTCGTGCGAAAAGCAGTCTTAGGTATGTCACTCTTCTTCACCCTCAACTGATGATAACCCGACCACAGATCAATCTTGGAGAAAAACTTCGCTCCCTGCAACTGATCAAACAATTTGTCAATCCTGAGCAATGGATACCTGTTCTTCACAGTCACCTTATTCAGCTGTCGATAATCGATACATAGCCTCATTGATCCATCTTTCTTTTTTACAAAAAGAACTGGAGCACCCCACGGTGAAGTACTCGGTCTGATATATCCCTTCTGCAACAAGTCATTCAATTGCTCTCTCAACTCCTTAAGCTCTGCTGGAGCCATCCTATATGGAGGCATAGAAATAGGATTGGTTCCAGGTACAAGATCAATGGAGAATTCAATCTCTCGTTCCGGTGGTAACCCCAGTAAATCATTTGGAAACACGTCCATGTAATCTTGTACTGTCGGGATATCTTCAAGTTTCGCTTCTTCCTTGCTCACACCCGAATAGAAATAAGGTAGGCATTACAACCCTTTTGCAACAATCTTCTAACTCTCATAGCTGAAATTAGCTGACTGGTTCCATTGATTTTAGAGCCATAAAATGTCACAGTCTTGTCGGCCTCATATGCAAACACCACTACCTTATCCTTACAGTTCAAATTAGCTCCATGCCGAGCTAACCAATCCATACCCAAGATGACATCAAATTCTATCACATCTAACGCCACTAGATCCGCAAGAAGTTCAACATTTTCAACTTTAACAACGCAATCCTTGTATACCTTTAAAGATTCTACCTCCTCTCCTAAAGGTGTATGAACAACTAATGGCATTTCCATATGTTCAGATGTAATACTTAGCCTAGATGCAAAACTAGGTGATATGAATGAATGAGTAGATTCAGGATCTATCAATATGTGTGCATCTAGAGAACAAATAGAAAGAGTACCTTGCACCACATTGTTGTCAACTTGAGCCTGCTGATGATTTAGGTTGAATACCTGAGCATAATTCTAGTTTTGGCCCTGATTCCGATTTTGATTTTGGTTCTGACCATTACCTTGTCCCACTGGTTGAACTGCTCTACCATTCTGTTGGTTTCCATTATTTGCAGCACCTTGGTATCCACGACCCTGCTGATACTCCTGACCCTGATAGCCCTGATAACCGCGACCTTGTTGGCCCTGATATCCTCGGCCCTGTTGGCCCTGATAGCCTCTGCCTCCATTGTAACCTCAACCACCATGATAAAAAAAAACCTCGACCTCCCTGATATCCGTTATCGTTAAACTGTCCACGGCCACCATTACCTCTACCATAACCATTTCCATTCTGATAGTTACCCCTATATGCTTGATTGCCAACAGGTCTGAACTGAGTATGCTGACCTGCCTGAGTCTGATTGCGCCTAGGAATTGGACAATCCTTGACTTGGTGATCCATATGTCCACAGTTAAAACAAGCTCCAGTCTTCTTTCTGTACTCTCCTGTATTATGTAAGCCACAAGACTCACAAGTAGGGGCTCTAGGACCCTGTTGCTGATAGGGCCACCATTATCATTACCTCTCTGACCACTATACTGCCCCTGATAACCTGGCTTGTTCTTCTTTCTGCTTGATTCTCCAGCATCATCCTTCCTTTTTCTGTTTTCTAACCCCAGAGCAGCATTAACAGCCAAATGTACTTCCTTGTAATTGTGACTGGCTATCAACTCATAGTATTTATCATTCAAGCCATCCACAAATCTATCAGTCATAGATTTTTCATCCTGAGACACACGTGTAGCATACTTCCTTAGCTCTTGAAACTGCTTCCAATACTCAGCTATAGATTTGTTGTCCTGAGTCAACATTTCAAACTCCCTTGCTTTCGCTTTCATCACATTCCGAGGCATAAAGTTTTGCATAAACATTCTTCTGAAGTCTTCCCATACCTCAACCTGACCTTGGATAGAGATCTTATACCATTCTTCAGCTGATTTTTGCATTTGATGCCCAGTTAACTCTATGACTCTCTTCTCAGTATAGTTCAAAGCATCACAGATCTTCTTAACTTTATTAAGAAATGCTAGAGGGTCTTCTGTAGCAAGATTGGAGAATGTAGGTGGATCAACTCTAATAAATTTGTGCAAATCCAGGTCGTCGGTTAATCCATTTCCTCTAGCTGTAGCGTGAGCATTAGCATTCATATTGTTACTCATGCCTTGAACAACCCGAACTACTCCCTCAGCGAGAGCTTCCATAGATCTATTTAGTGTCTGCAAAGCAGCCAAATATGCATATGGGTTTCCTTGAACTGGTACTTGACCTGGCACATGCACATTGACAGGAGTTGGAGGTGGTGGCTCCTGATCTTCACTAAGTGGTACTTCAAATAGCCCCTCATTCTCCAGTACAAAATTCTGATCTTCCATCCCTTGCACATTTTCATTTACCACTCTCCGAGGTCTTCCACGTCTACGTGGCTGAGGTGGCTCCTCAACGTGAGTGGCTGGCTGATGTTCAACTTCCTCAGCTATTCCAGCACCACTAGACCCACCAACCAAAAGAAAACGAGGGTTTTCTTGAGACATTGCACCTGCTAGCGTAGGAAAAGATTGATTAACGCAGAAAGGAAGCAAGACTTTTTAGAAAAAAAATCCTAATGATTTCTGGATAGTATTAAGCTAAGTAAAACCTATGTCTCTGATACCACTTTTGTCACGACCCAAACTGAGGAGCCGGGACCGGCGTAAGGCTATACCTGAGTACAACCTTACAAGCCTAATTCAAATTTATTATTATAGCGCAAAATTACTAAGTTCAATAAATTTATTCCATAATCAAGTCATCAATAGAAATGATACTATCCAAAATCAAGTTCAATAACTAAAACTCAACTAGATGCAAAGAAACAGTCTACTCCTTATTACAAGAAAAAGGGTTCGGACACGATCCGCCCAAAAATATCCAGAAATCTCTATGGAGTAAAGAAAATATGCAGACGAACCAAAATCCACAACCAACTAGAAGAACCCACAAAGAGAATGACCAAGCTCACTAAAGAATATAACTTCAACCTGCAAGTCAATCTATAAGGGTGTGAGCGTTATATATAGACGCTCAGTAAGTTCATGAAAGGCAGAGAAACACTAATACAATTTAACAAAGTAATATATATCAAGTAAACATCCACAATAATTTCAAACATGATGGTGTATCGGGGTCTACAAAATATAACATCCTCCTCCTTCAACCATATCCAAGAACAAGTAGGCACGTGGCCCCAAGATCAAGTAGGCATAAGCCCCAAGAACAAGATCGATATCGATATACAAAATAATCTCCAGAATCACAATCCATATCCTCCGTCCCCATTAGACACACCATCGCACATCACAAGAATATTCAATATCATATCAAGACATTTAGCAAATAGCATACAAGTTTCTCTGTCTCCTATTCACATGCAAGGGTAGGGCAAGAAAGGATAATATATCGAAATTAGAAAGAATTATATACGAAGGGCTTATATATATATAATAGCTTAGTTAGCAAGTAGCACATCACAAATAATACACATACACCCATGAACTTACTTGGTATCCAAAGAAAGCTTAGCCAAATCCTCACAACCTACTGACCTTGAGCTTCAGCTGGATTATTGTCTAAGGAAAGATAATTACATAGTCCAACAATCAATCCCACTATCTCATCTATCATGAGGGATGCAATGCATGCTATGAATGCAAAAGACCAATACTTAACCAACAATTAACCCAGATAATCCAAAATTAAAAACCAACCCGACTCAACTCAAAATTATGGTTCAACCCAATGGTTAAATCGATCGCACCTCAAAAAAACAAAATCAATTAATTAATTAAAATTTATTAGAACCAGAACCTCAACTCAATTTTTATAACTCATATATCAAATAATATCACATCAGTCCCTGTGCAAAAATCATAATTCATACCAACACCCAAAACCGATAAAAATTCTTAAGTAGTCCCTATAATTCAAAAATTTCCAGAAAATAATTCCATCATTCAAAAATTCTGGAAATATTCCAGTAGCTTCTCCAACATCTAAATAACATGTGTGCAAAATTTCAGATTAATCCAAATTTATTTGTCCCCCAAAAATATTTTACAACATTCTGGTTCTGTTTGAACCACTAAAATCAGCACAGCAAAAATCATCATAAATCCTTCACATTTCGTTATAAAAAAATTATCCAAATAATTTTCTCATATTATAGACATCAGGATGGACAACATATAAAAATTTCATAATTTTTAGAAACCTCTAAGTCCCTCAATTTAATTTTTTAATCGGATTCATACAACCAGTTACCATACTGGCAGCAGTTGAGAAATAAATTTATTTTGAAATACAAACATTTGAACCAGACCTCAAAATATTTTTTATATACACCTATCATCATATTCTAAAACATATCAAAAATTCAGACCTAGACCATTTACCAATAATTTTTAAAAAGTCGACAAAGTTGTTGGAATATCAGCAATCACAAGCAGTAATAAATTTTCACTTTATTAATGAATTAAAATATAAATCAAACATCAAAATTCAAAAATAAATTTCTAGATAAAGTTTAACATCCCTAGAACAGATGACAATTGCCAAAAATACCAGATCATTAACTTAAACTCCCAAATCAAATATTAAACATCAAGAACCTCCATAATCACCCTACAACTTTTTAATTATTTTTAATTAATTAAAAATCAAAATAAATCAAAAATATTATTTTCTAACACCCTAAACATCATACAAACATCCAACAACACAAATCATGCCATGAAGTTGGAAGAAATTGAAAGAAATTGAAGAAAACCTCTTAATTTCGAAACTGCCAGAAATTAGAAGCCAAAAACGACAGGCCTCGGTTCCACGCTGCCAGGCCAAACGACACGCGTGGCTCGCCAAATGATAACGCCTCCAGCCCGTAGCTCCGCGCCGAACGACAAACTTGCACGCTAAACGACACCGGCTACAGCGCGCGCGCTCTGACGAAACGACAGCAGCCCAATTTTTGAAGAAAAATTTAATTTTTCTTTTCCTTTTCTCTCTCTGACGGCACAATAATTTTTAGACACTTAATTGGGTGTCGTAACACTCCTATTTATACAAATTTTAGGTGGTAAATTACTAATATACCCCTAAATTAATTTATTTAATTTAAAAATACCCTAAAACTCTGTAAAAATTCAAAAAAACACCCAACTAACTTATAAAACCTCACAACTAACCCCAAATTTAATTATTTTCAGAATTATTTAAATTAGTTCATTAATTATTTAATTTATTTATTTATTTTAATTTATTTTAATTAAAAATTAATAAATACCCGAAAAATTCTCGAAACACAAACCCTAGCAAAATTATACTTAAAATAACCGTAACGACATCACGATCACCAAAATGACATCAAAAACAGCAAAAAGAAACCCGAAAATTTTTCGGCCATCAAAATGACCAAAATACCCCCCGAAGCCAAAAACACAATATTATACTCAAAACAAACATCTCAACACCCACATTATGAAAATAAGCACCAAACGTTATAAAATGCACTTGAATATGAATTGAAGGTAAAATTACCATTTTGCCCCTAAACTCCAATTTCCCCAAAAATCAAGGGTTTTACAATATACTATGTAGATGAGCATTACTAAAATTATTTTGTTCTAATATTTTTCTATTCGGATCATCATATGCTACTATTTTAAATGGTACAATTTTTATTTCATTTTCTCCATACATAAATGCACTAGCAGTTTTAGGTGGATGTTCACTTTGTATAACTTTATCTTTTACTTTCCATTTTGTTTTTTTGTTTTTTATTTCTAATAGCTATAGGGTTTATAAGTTTATGGGATAGATTTATGGGTATATCATATAAATTTATGGGTTTATTCTTAGTGAATTTTTCTGCTTTAATTTTTCCTTTATAAATTCTTTTAAACTAATCAAAAAAATTTTATATTAACTTCATATTGTTTTACAAAATTAATATATTTATTTTTTATAGAGTTAAAATTATTTACTTTACTAATTACTTCTTTTAACTTATCTATATTTTTAATTAATGTTAATTCTTTATCTAATTTATCTTTATTGATTATAAATTCTTTATTAATTACATTTAATTCTTTATCTATGTTTGCTACATCTTCTATTACAAAAGAAGTTGTAGGTGACATAGGCAGAGAAGGAGACTGTTCTCTATATTATTCTTATTTATAATTAGGGTTTGATTCTATAGGATTCATATTTCCTGTAGGTTTGTAAAAAAGATGTGGTACAGTTGTGTTGTAGTCTAAACTTTTTAATTTACTACCGGTCTTAGGTATATCTGATGTAGAATACCTAGGCCTAACAGGTTTAGGTTCCTTTTCTTTATATGAAGTATATATTACAAAAGGTAATTGTGAAACACTTTCTATATCTACTGTTGAAGCAGAGGAAGAATCAGAATACGTACTGCTTATACTATGTCTACTAAATTTTAGTTTAACTTTACCATCCTTATATTGCTCAATTTTACTAAGTTCTATATTGGGTTTAACTATTTTTTCATGTTCTGGAGGAGGAACAACATTTTTTAAAATCGATTCATCAGAAAGATTGATGTCTTTCCATTGAATAGTTTTAGAAATTATTGTATTGACTTTACTAAGGTCTGTTTAAAAAAATCTAGTTTCTCTTGTTTTAGGTTTCACTATATATTTTATTGCAAATGTTGAAACTATGGCTTTATAATATATTTTATACATCAATGCTACATGAATAGATCCTTCTAACATTTTATAATTATGAGTTTTAATTTCTAATATAACACTTTTAATGAATTATGGTCATTTAGAGATATTGTAATATAGAAAAAAATTTCTATATTGGGTTTTTCTGATATTACAATATCTCTAAATGTTCCTCATATATTAAAAAGTGTTATATTAGAAATTAAAACTCATAATTAGAAAATGTTAGAAGGATCTATTCATGTAGCATTGATGTATAAAATATATTATAAAACCATAGTTTCAGCATTTGCAATAAAATATATAATGAAACCTAAAATAGGAGAAACTAGATTTCTTTAAACAGACCTTAGTAAAGCCAATACAATAATTTCTAAAACTATTCAATGGAAAGACATCAATCTTTCTGATGAATCGATTTTTAAAAATGTTGTTCCTCCTCCAGAACATGAAAAAATAGTAAAACCCAATATAAAACTTAGTAAAATTGAGCAATATGAGGATGGTAAAGTTAAATTAAATTTAGTAGACATAGTATAAGCAGTAGGTATTCTGATTCTTCCTTTGCTTCAACAGTAGATATAGAAAGTGTTTCACAATTACCTTTTGTAATATATACTTCATATAAAAAAAGGAACCTAAACCTGTTAGGCCTAGGTATTCTACATCAGATATACCTGAGACCGGTAGTAAATTAAAAAGTTTATATTACAGCACAACTGTACCACATCTTTTTTTATATACCTACAGAAAATATGAATTCTATAGAACCAAACCCTAATTATAAATAAGAATAATATAGAGAACAGTCTCCTTATCCGCCTATGTCACCTACAACTTCTTTTGTAACAGAAGATGTAGCAAACATAGATAAAGAATTAAATGTAATTAATAAAGAATTTATAATCAATAAAGATAAATTAGATAAAGAATTAACCTTAATTAAAAATGTAGATAAGTTAAAAGAAGTAATTAGTAAAGTAAATGATTTTAACTCTGTAAAAAATAAATATATTAATTTTGTAAAACAATATGAAGTTAATATAAAATTTTTTGATTAGTTTAAAAGAATTTATAAAGAAAAAATTAAAGCACAAAAATTCACTAAGAATAAACCCATAAATTCATATGATACACCCATAAATCTATCCCATAAACTTATAAACCCTATAACTATTAGAAATAAAGAAACAGAATAGAAATTAAAAGATAAAGTTATACAAAGTGAACATCCACCTAAAACTACTGGTGCATTTATGTATGGAGAAAATGAAATAAAAATTGTACCATTTAAAATAGTAACAGATGATGATCCGAATAGAAAAATATTAGAACAAAATAATTTTAGTAATGATCATCTACATAGTATAGAACAACAGTTAAATAGAATAAAAAAATTCTATTACAAATATAGAAATAATAAAACATGTTTCAGATAAAAAATTAAAAACTCATATTTTTAAACCTTTTGAGGTTTCTAAAAGAGGTCAACAATAAGTCAAATCTAAGGAGTCTAACTTTGTAAAAGCTATTAAAAATCAATTAAGTAAAATTAATTAAACTTCCAAGTCAAAACAGGTTATTCAAGAAATACTTCAATCTAAAACTTCTAAAACTATTATTATAGTAACCCAAGATCAAGAGATAGAAACAGTTGAGGATTCTCCACCTGAAACTGAAGACCTTGAATCTTTTAGTAAAGACATAAATCAACAAATAAATTGTATAAAACACCATCAATCTATAGTACCTAAAATGTCTACCCTAGACTTAGAAATTATAGATAGACCTAACACCCTGTCATAGTATAAATATAATAATTCTTCAGTATATGAATGGAATATTGATAGCATGTCATAATATAATATTCTGAGTCTTCTACAACAGATGACAATGACTGCTAATGCTTATAGAACTCAAACTGATACATCAGATAGAACTATAGTAGAACTAATTATAGCTGTCTTCACAGACCAATTAAAAGGTTGGTGGAATAATCATCTCACTGAAGAACAACATTTAGAAATATTTAATGCTATAAAAATTTATGAGGATGAAACTCGTATATTAAATGAATATGGTGATATTATTCAGGATGTAGTGGCAACACTAATACTGACTATATCTCTTCATTTTATAGAAAATCCTACTCATTTAAAAGATAAAAATGTTGAATTACTAAGTAACCTCAAGTGTAAAAAACTTAGTATTTTCAGTTTTATAAAAAAAACATTTCTAACCAGAATTATGCTTAGAGAAGATTCCAACAAAGCTTTCTAGAAGTAAAAATTCTTAGCAGGATTGTCCTTCTTTTCTAGGAGAAAATGTTACAAATCATATAAAACATGAATATGAAAATCCTATTCCTTATAACAATTTGATTTATAGTCAATTGATTAGTATAGTTCAGAAAGAATGATTAAAACTCTGTCAAGATATTAAACTTCAAAAGTCATTAAAATTTGAAATGAGAAATACTAAACAAGAATTAGGTTCATTCTATAAATTGTTTGATTACAGTAAAACTCAGAATTATAAAGACTATAATGGACAATGTTCTACAAGGTATAAAAAACCATATAAAAAGAATTATAAAAGAAAATATAATAAAGAAGATTATTATAAGAAACAGAAATCTTACTTAATAATCTTCTATTAGGACTTTATAATATATTTCTAAGACTGGACCTCCCACCGGAGAAGAAGCCCTCCTTTTTTCGCATCAGACAACCATCGATTACTAGTTTGGAGTGCTCATGAAGAAAAAGCGGAGTAGTCACATTCAAAGAACAATAAAAAAAAAAAGAAGAAAAGAATAGAAAGAAGAGGTTTACCTTTACATGTAGTTCTCTTCTTTAGTCATTCCCTAACCTTTTCTCATATTAGCATAAGCAACCGTTGAATATGAATATTCTATAAATATTTGAATATGCTTTTCGAACCTAAGGCTAATAGCTCCCGTGCTGCTTTCAACTCCTACTCCTACTCAATTAATCCGAAGTTGTGGTATGGGATGGGTGTCCCGTGGATGTGCAAATGAAACAATTTTCTTGCCTTAGCTGCAGGAGAAATGCTCTTCGTTGATACTATTCAGGATGCAGTGACAACACTAATACTGACTATATCTCTTCATTTTATAGGAGATTCTACTAATTTAAAAGATAAAATGTTGAATTACTAAGTAACCACAAGGGTAAAAAATTTAGTGATTTTTAGTTTTATAAAATAACCTTTCTAACTAGAATTATACTTAGAGAAGATTCCAACCAAGATTTTTGAAAGAAAAAATTCTTAGCAGGATTGTCCTTCTTCCTAGGAGAAAAGGTTAGAAATCATATAAAATAGGAATATGGAAATCTTATTCCTTATAACAATTTGACTTATGATCAATTGGTTAGTGTAGTTCAGAAAGAAGTATTAAATCTCTATCAAGATATTAAACTTCAAAAGTCATTAAAATTTAAAATTAGAAAAATTAAACAAGAATTAGGTTCATTATGTAAATAGTTTGATTATAGTATAACTTAGAATTATAAAGACTGCAATGGACAGTATTCTATAAGATATAAAAAATTATATAAAAAGAATTATAAAAGAAAATATAATAAAGAAGATTACTATAAGAAACAAAAATCTTATAAATCTTATAAATCTAAGAAACCTAGTAATAGAAAATTCTTTAAAAATATATAAATAATTTAAATCATATAAAGATTTAGAATGATGTAACTGTGGTAAAAAAAAAGATATACTTCTAGATTTTGTAAGTTTAATAAAAAACTGCAAGAATTAAATATAGAAGAATCTGTATTAAATAAAATTCATGAATTATATTTAGAATATTCAGATTCTGAAGATTATTCAGATTCTGAAGATTATTCAGATTCTGAACAGCTTTATAATTTAAAAAATAATTTATTTTTTATAAAAAATAAATGAACAATTAAAAACTAAAGTTATATAAAATGAAATTAATAAATTAAAGCTTCAAATTAAAAAGAATTATGTGCTGATATTCTAAATGCATTTTGGATTAGAAAGCAGTGCATTGTTGATTTACCTTATGAGATAGGCTTTAATGAAAAGTCTATTACAACTAAAGTTTGGCCCATTCAAATGGCGCTTGATATGATCAAATTATGTAAAAAAAGAAATAACTGATTTAGAAAATAAAAAATTAATTTCTAAATCTATAAGTTCATGGTCTTGTTCATCATTTTATGTCAATAAGTCTTCTAAAATAAAAGAGGAGCCCATAGATTAGTAATAAATTATGAACTATTAAATAAAGTTTTAAAATAGATTAGGTATCTTATTTTCAATAAAAAATATTTATTATGTAGATTATATCAAGAAAATATTTTTAGTAAATTTAATATAAAATTTGGTTTTTGACAAATTCAGATTAATCCTAAAGACAAGTATAAAACTTCATTCACTGTTTCATTTGGACAGTATGAATAGAATGTTATGCCTTTTGGTTTAAAGAATGCACCATCTAAATTTTATAGAGTAATGAATGATATATTTAACCCATACACTAAATTTTGTATTGTATACATAGATGATGTATTAATATATTATACAACTTTAAATAAACATTTTAAACACCTAAAAATCTTTTTTATGGTGGTAAAGAAGAATAGATTTATATTAAGTAAAACTAAAATGTCTCTGTTTCATACTAAGATTAGAATCTTAGGATATTATATAGAATAGAGAATTTTAAAACTTATAGAAAGAAACTTAGCTTTTAAAGATAAGTTTGTTGATCAAATCCTTAATAAAGCTCAACTACAAAAATTTTTAGGATATTTAAATTATATTATAGAATTCTATCTAAACCTGAATAGAATTATAAAATCATTACATGAAAGGCTTAGGAAAAATCCTAGCCCATGGACTGAAGTCCATACTAGTATAGTCAAATAGATTAAAACGCTAGTTAAAATTATTTCTTGCCTACATATAACTGACCCATTAGCTCTAAAGATAGTTGAGATTGATGCTTCAGATATATGATGCGGTAGAATACTAAAGCAGATAAAAGACGGTAGATAAATCATAGTCAATTTTTATTCAAGACATTGGAGTCTAACCCAATTAAATTATTCTACTATTAAAAAAATTTGAGTATTGTGTTATATATTTTAAAATTTCAATATGATTTATTAAATAAAATTTTTTTTACTTAGTATTGATTGTAAAAATGCTAAAAAAGTTTTACAAAAGGATGTTAAAAATCTTGTTTCAAAATAAATATTTGATAGATGACAAGTTATTTTAAGTATATTTGATTTTGATATTGAATTTATAAAAGCAGAAAATAATAGTAACCAGACTTTCTGACCCATGAATTTCTTTGCAGAAAAAATGGAAAGAAAAATAAGAAAAACAAAGAGAAGGAAACCCTAAAGCCTGATTCTCCTAAAGTATGATCTGATCACTCATATAATATTTTTAAAATTGTTTCAAAGCCATAAATTCTTGGGCCGAAGTGGTCGAAGAAGAAAGTAAAGTTCAAATGAAAAAATAGGTCTCTTAATTGGCTCATTTCTCTAGAAGTTGCTAGAGCCCTTTTAAAGATAAATCATGAACCCTTCCAGGGATTCTAAGTAATGATACTCTTATCGTTTATTTAAAACAAGAGACATGAGAATCTTCAAAATCTAAAACCTTATCTCAAAATATTTCTAAAATTGAGTTGAAAGTTTTAAACCTTTCAACTCAATTAGTTTCTTCAAAATTTCCATTAAAGCATCCTAAATCTGAATAGTTTACTAAAATATTTTTTAGTATAGAATTAATAATAGAAAATGGACCTGCTCAACACTATGGAAAATTATTGAATATGTATATCCTAAAAATTAATTTTTTTAAAATCAAATGATTTATCAAAACCTCAAGAATATTATTTAAATATTCTAGAGGATTTTGGTTCTATTTATTTAAAATATAATTATAACCAGAACGATAAGACTGTTATAACTTATTCCTCTTTTAAATAAAGAAAATTCTCCATCATTTTGAATGGAAAAAACTTTTGCATATTCCTATGTAATTTAAAACCTTTTCTCAAAATTCTATCTATCCTTTTTATAATTATTGGGACTATATGGAAGCCTGAAACAAAGTCTTATTTTTTCAAAATCTTGACCAAATATATTCCTGGCTCATATATTTCGATAGTAACATTAAAACTGACAACATACCCATGTGGTTTGTTGACTAGTAGTATTATTGTAGTAATGGGGATAGAGTAATATCACAAGACGTACTGCTAGCTTTTCAGTACTTTAAAGCTCATTTTAACCCAAGCCCGTATGAGAAGAAATTTTCTCATCTTCTTCTCTTTTGTATGATCTTCTATATACATTGGGTATACCAGTGATATTTTGATACTGCAATACAATCAAGTACCAATATACCCGTAGTGTTAAGAAGAACTAAAATCAAATGGTGGAATGACTTTCATAATTCTACCTATGAGCACACAATAAAGCAGTAGCTTATAAAGAGAAACCACGGTAGCTTTGATTCAAAGCTAGTTGTTTCCTTTGGAGTCCAAAGAGCCCAAAATATAGCCCTTCTAGCAGCTACAAAAACTACACAAGATTATAAAGTCTTGATGCAACAGATGGTTGAATTTTTTTCTTCAACCCCTGAGCCCATAAAGCCCAGTAAGACTAGCTTTGTTGGATCATCCAATAAAGTCTATTCTAAAAAATCTAAAGTGCAATTCAGAAGAAGAAAATCACCTTCATCTTTTGAATCCTCTTCTTCATCATCCATGACATCATCTTCTACTGAGAAAATATCTGACTTAGACTATTACCCTAGTAATGAAGATGATTATTATGATGTCTTATCTCCAATAAAGATAAAAAGAAAAAGAAAAAGAAAAAGAAAAAGAAAAAGAAAAAGAAAAAGAAAAAGAAAAAGAAAAAGAAAAAAGAAAAAGAAAAAGAAAAAGAAAAAGAAAAAGAAAAAGAAAAAGAAAAAGAAAAAGAAAAAGAAAAAGAAAAATAAAAAATCTGACTCTGACACAAATACATCAAAAAATTAAAGGCAAAAGGAACCACTGATAAAATATTGTATTTACAAAAAAAAAACTAATAATAAAGTCAGAAGAACTGTTCATCTACAGTAAAATAAATAGTACCCCATGACAAGATACTATTCATCTACAGTTCTTGCGCGTGAATATACAGTAAAAACAAATAGTAATGAAAGGTTACTATTTATCTACAGTACCATCATGTGAAAAGAACAGTATAAAGCTAAAACTCTCTGTCTATAAAAGAAAGACATTTCTGAAGCTTGAGGACACTTTTTGGGAAAATTCTCTCTCCTCCAGAAGCTCTGAAGAACTCCAAGCTTTAGTTTAGGTCTTCATTTCCCATTCTCTTCACTAAAAACGTTCTTCCATTTATGTATCCCTTTTCATTAAAAAACTCTCATGTAAGTTATTTATTTGTTGTATTTTAAAGTTTATTTTGTATAAGTATACTCTGCACATACAACTTAGTTTGATCTAGTGTATCAGAAATCTGTATTTAAATTTCTATATAATTTCTATATTTTTTTAAAGCCTTATTATATAAATTTACATATATATATATACTATTGGTATATCAGATAGAAACTAAGATATAAATTCAAAAGCTGAATCCAAATAGATAGTAGTCCCGTCTGTACTTGGGTGTAATAATTCTACATACCATTAGTATAAAACCTAGTAGCCTTTATAGAATGGTTATTATTTTTTGTAAAGTAATTATTATAAGTAAATAATATGATATGTTTTTTTTTATATATTCTTATTTTATGTTTATTTAATTTTTGTATATTCTTAAACACAGTTAATAAATCTAAGAGTGAGGCTTTTATCTGATTACTTATTGCTTAGTTTATTCTTTAGGCTACTTGATCCCTTGCCAGCGATCCTTTATTTATTTGGTGGTATCAGAACCTTCATTTTAGGGGTGGTAATAGGTAGATATAAAACAGTTTTCATAATTAATCTTTGACTTATAGATCTAAAAGTGAATATTTTTTACTAAGATTTGGAAACTGTTTTATAATTAATCTTTTCTGCCAATGGTTAGATATTTAGGGCAGTAAGTTAGTGGTTGCGTCTAAAATTAACAAGAAAATACTTTAAAATATATTTTTTAAATATTTAAAAATGGAGTCATTTTTATATAAATCAGTTAGTATAACTAATTTAATAATTCTGAGTCATCATAAATTAAAAGAATCATAAATAGAAATGAAATAATTTTAGAGAATTTTTATAAAATAATAGATAATTGAGTAATACCTAAAGTAGAGAATGAACAAATTTATAAAATTTTTAAATTAAATATATTTAAAAATAATTATGTAATTAAAGTAGAAGAAAGAGATGTACAGTTAAGTAAACCTTTTAAAAAAATTACACTATTATCTCCAGAATCTATAAAACACCATAAAAGTAAAAATTATAAATATATACATATAGGACTTGTACAAATTGATATAAAATCTTTAACTAGAGAATGTTTAAATACTAGTATTCTAGCAGTAGTTAGAGAAGTTAGATTCATAAATTTCAATAATTTACTCTTAGGAACTATAGAGACTAGTTTAAGTAGTGGTCCTATTTTCTTTGATTATTTTTCTGATATTACAATATCTCTAAATTATCCTAATATATTAAAAAGTATTATATTAGAAATTAAAACTCATAAATATAAAATGTTAGAAGGATATATTCATGTAATATTGATGTATAAAATATATTATAAAGCCTTAGTTTCAACATTTGTAACAAAATACATAATGGAATCTAAAACAGGAAAAACTAAATTTCTTCAAACAGACCTTAGTAAAATTAAACAGTAATTTCTAAAACTATTCAATGGAAAGACATCAGTCTTCCTAATGAATGGATTTTGAAAATACTATTCCTCCTCCAAAACCTAAAAAAAAATAGTAAAACCTAATATACAACTTAGAGCGATATGATGATTGTAAAGTTAAACTAAAATTTAGTAGATAGAGTATAAGCAGTAGATAATAGTGTAATTTTTTCAAAAGGTTTACTTAACTATACATCTCTTTCTTCTACTTTAATTATATAATCATTTTTAAATACTGGTATTCTAGCAGTAGTTAGAGATGCTAGATTCGTAAATTTTAATGATTCACTCTTAGAAACTATAGAGACTACTTTAAGTAGTGATCCTATTTCCTTTGATTATTTTTCTTATTTTACAATATCTCTAAATGACCCTAATATATTAAAAAGTGTTATATTACAAATTAAAACTCATAATTATAAAATGTTAGAAGGATCTATTCCTGTAGCATTGATGCATAAAATATATTATAAAGCCATGGTTTCAACATTTGTAACAAAATACATAATGAAACCTAAAAAAGTAGAAAATAGATTTCTTCAAACATACCTTAATAAAGCCAATATAGTAATTTCTAAAACTATTCAATGGAAAGACATTAGTCTTCCTAATGAATGAATTTTGAAATATGTTGTTCCTCCTCTAGAACCTAAAAAAAAAAATAGTAAAATCCAATATAGAACTTAGTAAAATTGAGCAATATGGGGATGGTAAAGTTAAACTAAAATTTAGTAGACATAATATAAGCAGTAGATAATAATGTAATTATTTTAAAAGGTTTACTTAACTGTACATCTCTTTCTTCTACTTTAATTATATAATCATTTTTAAATATATTTAATTTTAGAAATTTTATAAATTTGCTCTTTATCTACTTTAGGTATTACTCAATTATATTACTTTATTAAAATCATCTAAAATTATTTCATTTCTATTTACGATTCTTTTAATTTCTGATGACTCAGAATTATTAGATTTAGTTGTACTAACTGATTTATATAAATGGCTGCATTTTTAAATATTTTAAAAATATAGTTCAAAGTATTTTCTTATTAATTTTAGACGCGACCACTGACTTACTGCCCTAAATGCCTAACTGTTGACAGAAATGAGACTTATTGCATATTCAAATCCTAGTCAACAATATTCACTTTTAGATATATAAGTCAAAGATTTAATTATGAAAAAAATTTTATATCTACCTACCACCCCTAAAATGAAGGCTCTGATACCACCAAATAAATAAAGGATCGTTGACATGGGATGAAGCAACCTAAAGAATAAACTAAGCAACAAGCAATTAGGCAAAAACTCCACTCTTAGTTCTATTAACAACGTTTAAGAATATACAAAAATTAAATAAATATGAAATAAGAATATATAAAAAACATATCATGTTATTTATTTATAATAATTGCTTCACAAAAAATAATAACCGTTTAACAAATAAATAACTTAAAGGAGAGTTTTTCAATGGAAAAGGATACAGAATTGAAAGAAGGTTTTTAGTGAAGAGAAAGGGAATGGAAGACTTAAACTAGAGCTTGAAGTTCTTCAGAGCTTCTGGAGGTGAGAGGGTTCTCCTAAAAAGTGTCCTCAAGCTTCAGAAATGGCTTCCTTTTATAGACAGAGGGCTTTAGCTTTACACTGTTTTTTTCACATGATGGTATTGTAGATAAATAGTAACATATCATTACTATTTACTTTTACTGTATCTTCACGTATAAAAAATTGTAGTTAAATAGTACCTTGTCGAGAGTACTATTTACTTTACTGTGGAGAACTGTAGATGAATATTTCTTCTGACTTTATTGTTGATTTCTTAAGGTAAATGCAATATTTTATCAGTGGCATCGATTTTATTGACTTTTTACTCTTTTTTAACTGAAGAAATGAGGTTTTTTCTGCCTTTAATTTTCTGACGAGCTTGTGTCAAAGTCAAATTTTTTGTTTTTATTTTTGTTTTTCTTTTGTTTTTCTTTTTCTTTATTTTTTCTTTCTTTTTATTTTCTTTTTATTTTCTTTTTTATTTTCTTTTTTTATTTTTATTTTTATTTTTATTTATTTCTTTTTCTTTTTCTTTTTCTTTTTCTTTTTCTTTTTATCTTTATTGGAGACTAGACACCATAACAATCATCTTCATTACTAGGGCAATAGTCCGAGTCAGATATTTTCTCAGTGAAAGATGATGTCATGGATGATGAAGAAGTGGAGTCAAAAGAGGAAGGTGATTTTCTTCTTCTGGACTGGGCTTTAGATTTTTAAGAATGAACTTTATTGGATGATCCAGCAGAGCTAGTTTACTAAACTTTATGGGCTCAAAGGTTGAAGGAAGAGATTCAACTATCTGTTGCATTAAGGCTTTATAATCTTATGCAGTCTTTGCAGCTGCTAGAAGGGCTATATTTTGAACTCTTTAGGCTCCAAAAGAAATAGATAGCTTGAGTCAAAGCCACCATTATTTCTCTTTAAAAGTCACTATTTTACTATATGCTCATAGGTAAAATTACGAAAGGCATTCTACCATTTGATTTTAGTTATTCTTAATACTATGGGTATATTGGTACCTGATTATATTGCAGTATCAAAATATCACTATTATACCTAAGGTATATAGAAGATCATGCAAAAGAGAAGAAGAGGAGAAAATTTTTTCTCATATGGGTTTGGGTTGAAATGGACTTTAAAGTATTGAAAAGTTAGCAGTACATCTTGTGATAATACTCTATCCTCATTACCACAATAATACCACCAGTCAATAAATCACATGGGTATGTTGTCAGTTTTAATGTTAGTATTAAAATATATGAGCCAAGAATATGTTTAGCTAGGATTTTAAAAAAATAAGGCTTTGGTCTAGATTCCATATAGTCCCAATAATTATAAGAAGGACAGATAAAATTTTGAAAAAGAGTTTTAAATTGCAGAGAAATATGCAAATATTTTTTTTATTCAGAAGGATGAAGAATTTTCTTTATTTTAAAAGAGGAATAAGTTATGAAAGCCTTATCGTTCTTGTTATAATTGTATTTTAAATAAATAGAACCAGAATCATTTAGAATATTTAAATAATATTCTTGAGGTTTTGATAAATTATTTGATTTAAAAAACTAATTTTGAGGATATACAGATTCAATAATTTTCTATGGATTTTGCTGATTAGGTCCATTTTCTATTATTAATTTTGTACTAAAAAATATTTTAGTAAATCATTCAGATTTAGGATGCTTTAATGAAAAATTTAAAGAAACTATTTGAGTTTAAAGGTTTGGAACTTCCAACTCAGCTTTAGAAATATTTTGAGATAAAGATTTTTATTATGAAGATTCTCCTATCTCTTGGTTTAAATAAGGGACAATAACATCATTACCTGGAACCCTGGAGGAAGTTCATGACCTATCTTTAAAAGGGCTTTAACAACTTCTGGAGAATGAGCCAATTGAGAGACCCATTTTTTTATTTGAACTTTATTTTCTTCCTCGACCACTTCGGCCTAAGATTTTATGGCTTTAGAAACAGTTTTAAGAATATCATCTGAGTGATCAGATAATACTTTAGGAGAATCAGGCTTTAGGGCTTCCTTCTTTTTGTTTTTCTTAATTTTCTTTCTCATTTTATCTATGAAGAAATTCATGGGTTAGAAAGTCTGGTATACTATTATTTTCTCCTTTTATAAATTCAATATCAAAATTAAAAATACTTAAAATAACTTGTCATCTAGCAAATATTTATTTTGAGGCAAATTTTTTAACATCCTTTTGTAAAACTTCTTTAGCACTTTTACAATCAATACAAAGTAAAAAAAATTTATTTACTAAATCAGATTGAAATTTTGAAATACATAACACAATATTCAAAATTTCTTTTTTAATAGTAGAATAATTTAATTGGGTTTCATTCTAATGTCCTGAATAAAATTAGACTATGATTTCTCTACCATCTTTTATCTCCTTTAGTATTCCACCATATTATATATCTAAAGTATCAGTCTCAACTATCTTTAGAGCTAATGGGCCAGTTATATGTAGATAAGAAATAATTTTAAATAGGATTTTAATATGTTTTACTATACTAGAGGGCCAAGATTTTTTCCTTAACCTATCATGTAGTGGTTTTATAATTCTATTCAGGTTTGGATAAAATTCTATAATATAATTTAAATATTCTAAAAATCTTTGTAGTTGGGCTTTATTAAGGATTTAATTAAGAAACTTATCTCCAAAAGCTAAGTTTCTTTCTATATGTTCTAAAATTTCATGTTCTATATAATGTCCTAAAAATCTAATCTTAGTCTGAAACAGAGACATTTTAATTTTGCTTAATACTAATCTATTCTTCTTTACCACCATAAAAATATTTTTAGGCGTTTAAAATGTTAATCTAAAATTGTAGAATATATTAATACATCATCTATATATAGAATACAAAATTTAGTGTATGGGTTAAATATATCATTCATTACTTTCTAAAAATCGAAGAGTGTATTCTTTAAACCAAAAGGCATAGCATTTCATTCATACTGTCCAAATGGAACAGTGAATGCAGTTTTATACATGTCTTTAGGATTAATCTGAATTTGCCAAAAATCAGATTTTATATTAAATTTACTAAAAATATTTGCTTGATATAATCTACTTAATAAATCTTTTTTTATTGGGAATAAGATACCTAATCCATTTTAAAGATTTATTTAATGGTTTATAATTTATTGCTAATCTAAGAGCTCATCTTTCTATTTCAGAGGTCTTATTGACATCATATGCTGCACAAGACCATGAACTTTTATATTTAGTAATTAATTTTTTATTTTCTAAATTAGTTATTTCTTTTTAACAGAATTCAATCATATCAGGCGCCATTTAAATGGGCTGAATTTTAGTTGTAATAGACCTTTCATCAAAGCCTATCTCATAAGGTAAATCAACCATGTGCTGCTTTCTATTCCAAAATGCATTTGGAATATCAGTACATAATTCTTTTTTAATTTGAAGCTTTAATTTATTAATTTTATTTTGTGTAACTTTAGTTTTTAATTGTTTATTTATTTTTTGTAAATGATTTTTTTAAAATTATAAAGTTGTTCAAACTTTGCTTTTATTAGTGCATTTATTTATAGTTCATAGATTGAATGCGCTTTAAGTAAATTTAGATTTTTTCTTTTAGGTTTCTCTATAAATGAAAAAATAATTTTTTGGTTTTTTATTTTAAAACTTATACTATCTTTTTTTACAGAATATGATGTAATTAGATTTATAAATGGAGTTTCTAAGATCACCATATGATACATTTCATTAGTCAGAATAAATATATTTTTTAGTTCTAAATTTATATCAATTATTGAAGCTTTTGTTTTACCAATATTTAATTTAAATTTATTTTCAGTCGACAATTTTTCATTTATTTTTCTTCAAAATCTTTTAGAAACTAAACTAGATTTAATACAATTCAAATATGTTCATGTATCAAATATAACTATAGTTTCTATATTATAATTATCTAAAAATTTTAATTTTAATTTTATTAAATTATTTCTTGATGTAATTTCATGTACCATAAAAATTATATTATAAAAAATTTTATCTTTACTTAATATACTAATTTTATTATTATTATTAATTTTTTCTTTATTTATTTGCTTAATATTGGCTTTACTAAAGTCTATTTAAAAAAATCTAGTTTCTTCTATTTTAGGTTTCATTATGTATTTTGTTACAAATGCTGAAATCATGGCTTTATAATATATTTTATACATCAATGCTATAAGAATATATTCTTCTAACATTTTATAACTATGAATTTTAATTTCTAATATAATATTTTTTATATATTAGGGTAATTTAGAGATATTGTAATATCGATAAAATAATAAAAGAAAATAGGACCACTACTTAAACTAGTCTCTATAGTTCCTAAGAGTGAATCATTAAAATTTACGAATCTAGCATCTCTAACTACTGCTAAAATATTAGTATTTAAACCTTCTTTAGTTAAGGTTTTATACCAATTTGTACAAATCCTATATGTATATATTTATATTTTTACTTTTATGGTGTTTGATAAATTCTGGAGATAATAGTATAATTTTTTAAAAGATTCACTTAACTATAATATCTTTTTTCTGCTTTAATTATATAATTATTTTTAAATATATTTAATTTAAAATTTTTAAAATTTATTCTTTATCTACTTTAGGTATTACTCAATTATCTATTGTTTTATTAAAATCTTCTAAAATTATTTCATTTTTGTTTATGCTTCTTTTAATTTCTGATGACTCAGAATTATCAGATTTAGTTATACTAGCTGATTTACATAAAAATGACTCTATTTTTAAATGTTTAAAAAATAGATTTTGAAGTGTTTTCTTGTTGATTTTAGACGCGACCAGTGACTTACTGCCCTAAATGCCTAGCAGAAACTGGACTTACCGCATATCCAAATCTTAGTCAACAATATTCACTTTTAGATATATAAGTTAAAGATTTAATTATAAAAATAATTTTATATCTATCTATTACCACTCCTAAAATGAAGGCTCTAATACCGCCAAATAAATAAAGTGAATATAAAAATACAGTAGGTAGATATATATATATATATATATGTATATATATTGTGTTTGAAGCAAAAATTTTACAGATTGCGTGCAATAATTGATGATTCATATCTTTATTTTTTGTTAATGAATCTTCTTTTTTTATACTAATGTTGATGATGAAGATGATGATGAAGATCTATTGGGTTTTTAGATTGATGATGATGAAGAAAATGATGATACATATTTGTTTGTTTGTTTTTTTTTTTTTTTTTGTTTTGATGATGATGAAGAAGGAAGAAGAAGAAGATATAAAAGAACAAGAAGGATGGAGAAGATGATGAGATAGATCTGTTCATTTTTTTTTTTCATTTTGATGATGATAAAGAGGGAGGAAGAAGAAGAAGAAGAAGATGAAAAAGAACAAGAAAGATGATGAAGAAGAAACATTTAATGACGTTAGAGAGAAAGAAGAAGAAGAAGAAGAAGAAGAAGAAGAAGAAGAAGAAGAGCGTGTATTTTTATTATTTTGTGACTAAGTTTTATAGATTTGTAAATATTTTTAAAAATTATTATATTTTTTAATATTTTTTAGGTAGTTTTGTAGAGAGCCCATTTTATTTTGCAAAATTATATTTTATTTTATATTTTTAAAAAATCCACAATTGTTATATATTTTTAATATAATAAATGTATTCATATATATCTCTAAAAGTAAAATATAATTTGATATATTGAAATTTTGATATTTTCTAAAGAAATAAGGATATTTTTTAAAAATATTTTTATAAAAAATCTCTTTTATGTTTTAGAAGGATTCGATTTGAAACAGTAGAAGGATTCGAGTTCAATTTTACATATCACCAATCAAGTTGAGTTCATTACAACAACATTATCTTTTTTCAGAGGTAAAAATATTGTTTAGAATATAAATTGTCACTAGTCTAATGTTTTTAATCAAATGTAAATATAAAACGTAATAAATAAATAATTTACACTATTAAATATTATTTTTATTTATTATCAAATATCATTTTTAATTTATATTTGATTTGAATTTCAAATGTGAGAGAAATAGGAAAATCTTTGATAAATGGGAATGACCCTTATACTTAAAAGAGTGAATTGGTCTATATGCTATATCACTTTTATACCCTTATTCTTTTACTGTTATTTTTTTTTATTTTTTTTTATTTTTCATTATTTATATATATATATATATTTAAAAAATACGATTTTGCTCTTCAGTTAATTTTTTTTTTCACAATTCCATGGTGCTTCTTTTTCCTGCTCACTGCGTCAAGAAAATTACAGTTGTTTCTCTTCTCCGAACTGGATGTGCATGCATTAATTTAAAAAATGTAATGTGATGTGCTTTTTTAGCTTTAATTATTAGTACCTACGTCGCTAAGAAGAAAGAATATCCACCCACATGCCATGATTGGATGCTCTTCTCATGGTTCTCAATAAAAGTCATTCTCAATTTAACTCTTAACTTACACTTTCAATGTCCAGCTAAAATTGTCACATTGAATAGCTACGGTACAAGTTATTTATTATAATTTATACAGAAAATTAAACTAAAAACAAGTATAAGTAGCTTTTGAAGACCCCTTCCAACCATGAGAAGGGCCTTATTATGTGAATTTTGTGGAAAATTCCATTATTCAACAACAGTCAGATAATCACTTTACTTGCTTAGTTATCCAAATTATTAATGGTATTGCCTTCCTTGTTTGCTTTTGAATAGAGTTTTGGAAAGCTTATTTTTCACAACCAACATAATGTGGAATATAATTATTTTAAAAATCCACAAATCACATTATCAATAATAACAAAATAAATAAATAAATAAATATGCATGATTTTGAAGAGTATAAAATTTTATACATTTATACAATTTAAATGATTGCTTGAAAAATGTATTATTGAATATTATATATTTGATAACATGATATACATGTTACATATAAGAAGAAATATATGTTGGATTCCAAAACAATAATAATATATTAGGGTATATATAGATATATGTTATATATAACTAGATATATGTATGTATATATTGCAAAAAAAATATAGTATATATTACATATATATGGGTATTATTTGATATATGTTAATATATATTGGTATTTGTTACATATAACAATATATACATATTAAAATTTAAAAGAATAACAGTACAAAAATATTATATTTTTAGTTATATATCGGTATATATTACATATAACAACATATACATGTTAAATTTTAAAAATAAAACATATAAAAGTAATATATTTTAGCTGTGTTAGTATATGATATATATAACAACATGTACGTATTAAATTTTAAAAAAATAAGAATATAAAACTATTATATATTTAATTATAAGTCGACATATATAATATATAACAACATATACTTATTAAATTTTTAAAGAATAAGAGTATAAAATTATTATATATTTAGTTATATGTCACTATATGTTATATATAACATATACTTGTTATAATTTAAAAGAATAAGGGTATAAAAGTGATATATGTTTAGTTATATATCAGTATATGTTACATATAACAACATATATATCTTAAAATTTAAAATAATAATAATATAAAACTATTACATATTTAGTTATATATTGATAAAAATTACATATAACACGTATGTATTAAATTTTAAAAAAATAAAAGTATAAAAGTAATATATATTTAGTTATATGTCGGTACATGTTACGTATAACAATATATATGTATTAATTTTCAAATAAATAAATAACAACATATATGCACATATAATAGCATACATTAGTTCGTATATTTATATTTTATTGCAAATCAACTGATATATATTATTATATGTAACATATAACAATATATGCCGGTTTTATTTTTATGTTAATATTTCTTTTATAAAATAATTAATATATATTGTTATATGTAATATATATGAACATATAATAGCATATATCAATTGTATATTAATATTTCTTTTGCAAATTAATAAATATGTATTATTATATGTTTTGTATATTGATATTTTATTATAAATAAACTGATAAATGTTGTTATATGTTCTCTTTTACAAATCAACTAACATATATATGTAATATATGTGAACATATAACAACATATATTAGTTTGTATATTGATATTTTATTATAAATCAATTAATATATATTGTTATATATTCTCTCTTTTGCAAATCAACTAATATGTTGTTATATATAACATATATGAACATATAATGATATATACTAGTTTATATTTTGATATTTTTTTACAAATCAATTGATATATATCGTTATATGTAATATATATGAATATATAACAACATATATCAGTTATATATTGATGATTTTTTTTTGCAAATCAATAAATATATGTTGTTATACATAAAAAATATAAACATATAACAACATATATTCGTTTGTATATTAATATTTTATTACAAATCAACTGATATATGTTGTTATATATAATATATATAAATATATAATAGTATATATCAATTTGTTACATAAGGTATGGAAGTAATTATCCCACGGCGGAGGCCCATGTGTATGACCAAGTCACAGTGGAATGCACTATAAGGATAGGGTATGCGTCTTTTCTGATATCAATTGATTTTAGGAGAAATGGTAGCATCTGACGTCTTACAAGTGGTATCACAGCCAAGATTATGGGTTTAATTTTTAGCGGGAGCAATTACTGAGGGAGAGAATGTTACACAAGGTGTGACACCAATTGTTCTGTGGTGGAGGCCTAGGTTTAGGGCTAAGTCACAGTCAGATGCTGTGTGCGCTTGTGTTTGCTGAATGCACTATAAAGTTAGAGTATGTGTCTTTCCTGATACCAATTGACTTTAGGAGAAGTAGTAGCGCTTGGGATCCTACAAGTAGTACCTGAGCCAAGTTATGGGTTCGATTTCCAGCAGAAACAATTACTGAGGGAGAGATTGTTACATAAGGTGTGACAACAATTGTCCTATAGCAGAGGCCTAGGTACGAGGCTAAGTCATAGTCGAATGCCGTGGACGCTCGTGTATGCTGAATGCACTATAAGGCTAAAGTATGTGCCTTTTCTGACGCCAATTAATTTTAGAATAAGTGGTAGCACCTGAGGTACTACAAGATTATATATTGATGATTTCTTTTGCAAATCAACTAATATATATTGTTATATGTAATATATATGAACATATAACAACATATGTTAGTTTATATATTAATATTTTATTATAAATTAACTGATAAATGTTGTTATATATAATATATATGAATACATAACAGTATATATTAATTATATACTGATATTTTTTAACAAATCAACTAATATATATTATTATATATAATATATACAAGCATATGTTGATATTTTAAAATAATTTTTATAGTATATATAACAAATATCTATATATATCCACATATAAACTCATTTTAAAAATAAAACTTAAATTTTTATTTATATTAATATATTTTATTTAATTTATATTTTAAAAATAATTTTAACATAAACTATAAAAATTATTTAGTTATACTCTTTTGATATTTTAACATATACTCTTATTTTAATATATATTTTTATTTTTAAATAAATAAAAATATAAAAATATTATATATTTAATTATATATTGATATATACTATATATAAATAGATATATAGTTATATTTAATTATATATATGCATAAAAATATGTGTTATATTATATATTAAAAATATATTTTTTAATTAATTTTTTATGATATATTATTAAATTTATTTTAAAAATATAAATTTAGTAAAATATATAAAAATATAATTTAAAATTAATTAATATAAATTATATTTTAATTTTATTAATTATTGTTAAAATTATAATTTTGTAATTATATAAAATTTTAAAAATATTAATCAAATATATATATGGTGTCTTGTGATAATTTGTCCACATCGATCCGCGTGCTGTGTGGTACACACCCCCACAACGCATGCCGTATTTATGAAAAAAAAAAAAAAAAAAAAGGGAAAGGAAGAAAGAAGTCGTTATCAACATACAAATGAAAAGTGTTTGCAAGCGCATTAAATTTGAAAAAAAAAATAGTTTTTAGGTTAATTTTATAAATTTTTCTAAAATTAATGTATTAAGAGATTTTAAAATGGAGTATGATGTCAAATTTATAAATCTATTTTTTCATTAAGTCTATTAAAAAAATCTGCTATAAAAGTAGATTTTTCGAAGTCAATAATTAATATCCGAAACGATAATTTCAGACAAATGAGTATGGAGACGATGTCATGATTTCATAATTGACAATTCTGCGACAAAAAATAATATTATTCTCTACTCAAGGGGGGGAACTGAAACCCAGCATGAAAACTCAATTTATTAGGTAATATTAATACATTTCATTTTAACACATCTTTTATATATTACCATTGTAAATAAAATTTTTAAAGTATATTTTATACATTTCATTATCATTCTAAATTAAGTTTAGGTCCCCTCTAATTTTTTTTATTCTTTATATATATATATATATGTATATATATACAATTTTTTTAGGGAATATATTTTGGACCCCTAATCATTTTTTAAAACTTTTCTTCTCATTATTTCTATTATCACTTTCCTTTCCTTTTTTTATTTTTATTTTTTAAATCAAATTTAAAGACAATTTTTAAAGAAAGTAAGACTTATAAGCATCAACAATAATTAATAAAAGTATCCATAATTAGTAAGTAAATTACTTTGATTTGTTTCCATTTTTCTTTTAAAAATCTTCAACTTATATTTTATTCAAATATAAATTTTCTTAAATTTAATTATAAAATTGAAGTCTAGTAAAGATATAAAGTATAAAATTTTGCTAAAAGTTTATTTATAAAAATTTCCATTTGAAATCCTAAAATTTCAATATTAATATTAAGTAATTGAAGAATTTTTTTCAATCCTATTGAATTTTCTTTGGATTATACATGTTTAGAAGTATAAATTTTTAATAAATTCTGATGATTTTACAATGTTGGCCTAAAATTTTGAACTGAAATCATATTAATTGTGATATAAATTTAAAATTTTTATATTATTTATTTTCGGATTAATTTTGAATCAAGTCAGCCATATTCTAAGAAATTTTTTCAAAAATACTCCAGAGCTTTTAATTTCATAAAAATATCCCTCTTTTGAAAATATGCATATAATCAAACAATAGATTCTTGATAATAAAAAGCGCCACAATATTCCATTCCATGGCATGTTTGTTCAGAAAATTCCTCGTGTGAGGGTAAACGAATATGTAAAAGCATTGCTATTTGTAAATTTGTGAGAAATGTTTTAACCAAAAGAAGAAAATATTTCAAGATACTATTTATATTTTTAATTCATATTTACAAATAACCTCAAGTTTTCTCTGACATTTTTTATAATGCTTTACAAAGGATAAAATTTCTCTCTTATGATCCCTCCAAAGAGATAAAGGGGTATACAGATTTAGTGTTACCTCAAAAATTTGCTGCAAAATGATTAAAAATAGTTTCTAAAGTTGCCTGGCTGATGCTATACTCAGCTATGCCCAGTTGATTTCTGTAGTATGATGTTGTAACATAATATTAATAGAGCAAGAATTGAATAAAAAAAATATATTAACAAGAATTTGGCAAGTATTAAATGTGTTTTTCACCTATTTTTCTCCAGGTGTCCAAAAACATCTGCGAGCGAGAGGCCGTCTCTGTATGGCAGCTGCAATAAAATTACAGATTAGTAGTACTGACTCGCACTTGACTGCTCATAGATAGCCACAACCAAAAATTGAGAACATTTCATTGGCATTAGAACCCAAGTATCAACCACTTTTTCCATGATTGATTACATAAAAAAAAATGTTTGAGAAGGTTTGGATATAATGTGATTCCAGAGTACTCTGAAGACTTGCATATATTCCACTAGGAAATGAAGAAATGAAATGAGGGGTGGTTATAGTAGGCCAGTAAAACTCCACAAGACAGCAATTTTTGTCTCCTAGAAGAACGCATGATAATGGACAAACTCACGCAAAAAATATAATAAATGCAATATGTAACTTTACGTATTTATTGAATTTACCTGATATTTAACACACAAACCATTGCAACCTTGAAATGCAGCACCAAGAAATGAAGACCGCACAAATGAATCAATAATGGAAAACTTTTCTTTAGTTAACCACCACTCTGAAAATATTGGCAGTGGTATTCCACCTGCACACGAATGCAGAATAAATATAAACCAACAATACATAAATCTTAAAATTAAATTCTAAAAAGATAAAGAAGAAATTATGTTGAACCCCCGTCACATCATTTGAGATGATTCTACAAACATTGGCAAGGATTTCGGACTACACCAGGGACAAAGCGTAGTGTTCCCACCCCAACCATGACCTAACTATGAAATGATGGTAATACCCTTAAGTTTTATAACATTAAACACAATACACATAGTGACAGGGTCAAGTCTGGGGATTTGCATCAAATTTTGCAAGGACAAAAGGAAAACAAGAGAAAGAGGGTCAGGGATTTTTGTGTCCCAATATGGTGGGGTTTGGGTGAATTTTGTTTGGAGTGGACTGGTACAGGATGATAAAACCCAACCTGTTGCCGTTCATAATTGTGAAGAAACTTATGAGCTTTGCAAACTGGCCAACATGACAAAAGAATTATTTAAATATGATCAGCAAAGAATAAATAAGAACATTTTGCTGAATCAAAAAAAAAAAATTGTGATAGCAATATTTTTGTACAAAGATGCCAAAACTAGATTTTGTTATATAGCAGTATTTTAGTACATAGCACACTGATAGCATAACTAGATTTTGTTATATAGTTGATGAAGCATTTTGCCAGAATAATAGACAAAATTAGACACTCGAATCTATAGTTGGAAGATGACAAAGAAACAGCATAATGTTTGCCAACACACAAATTACTGAAACCAGGTTTTTTCTGCTTTGTTGATTAAGTTCCTACAATATGCAAGCTCCAAAGCTATCGACAAGAAAAGATCATATTTTTCCATTGAGTTAATAAATCTCAACTAAACTTTAATTCCGCTACTTTCTATCAACTATATAGAACACCTACCTCCATTCTGCTTGGTGAAAGACCAACCAAATCCTTTTCCATATTTTGCACAACCAAAATTCTTTGATTATGACAGTTTGAAAACAAAAATCCATGATTTACTAAGAGATAAATATACTGAAAGATGACCAAACAAAGATGCACCAATTTTGAAGAATGCATAAATTCTAGAAAGTAAATACTCAAAAACATGTAAGATGAAAAAATTAGGAAGAATGCATTAAATCTAGAAAGTAAATTAAAAATATATAACAGTATTTGCCAGGGTGGTTACCATCTCGAACCAACTGTTCTGCTAACTGTTCACCAAAAACCCTATCAGAAACAGGTGCTGAAGATAAAAGTGTCATTGCTCTTCCTTCATCACCAAGCCAGCGTCCTATAGATATTATCATGTCTTGTGACAAACTGATCTCTGCCGCTGATGCATTTGCAGATGTGATTGAGTCAACAGCCCCAATGCAAACTTCAAGGTCGCCAAGTAAGCTTATTGGACGTGAAGGAATATTGAGAAGCCTGTCTTGAATAATTTGGCAAAGATTTTCCAGTTCTACAGAGCTTACCTCAGTGGGTTTAACCTGAGGGCACAATCCAACATTAGCTATTAGATTATACAAATATTTTCACAAAAGTACCTGTACATAGAGCGGGATGCTCAATCTTAAATCTTAAATAAAGAAACAATAAAGTCATTTTATACCTCTAGTTCATGGTGATTCCCAAATCGGGTTTTCAGATGCTGGGGACTTCCAATACATCTCAATCTTCCTCCAACCTTCAAAACAAGCACAAAAAAGTATATGCTGCATCAGTAGTCACTTCCATGTAACTAAAACTTGTGGTCCAAGTATATCAGTACCATTATTCCAATACGGGTGCACAGAGCCTGAGCTTCATTCATGCTGTGAGTGGTAAGAATCACAGCTGTCTTTCCTCGTCTAGTTGACAAACGGGATATCACTTCCCACATGAACCTTTTGGCAATAGGATCCATGCCTAAAATCATTAATAAATCAGCAACTGGCAATCTGGCAATTAATTGAGATATTAACCAACAATAGCAATTACAAACAATAGGTAATGCTTTGCACATAACAATTCCCAAAACCTGGGGCACAAAGGATTCTTTTGCAAACAATGAATTAACAAATAACATAAATTCAAGATCTAATACTAGTAAAACGGGAAATAGAAAGCCAGAATAAGAAAAAGTGTTAAGAATTTTTTTTAAACATGGTATAAGACAATATAATGGATTAATTACACTAATCTTCCCTGAATTTTACCACTTATTCCACTAAAATCCTTAAATTTTAATTTATCAAGATAAAATCCCTAAACTTCAATTTTTATCCCATTAAAATCCTTAATTCCATTTTCCGGCAAGAAAATGCTTACATGGACACCATGTAGAATTCACATGGTGCCATGTGTCAAAAAAAATTTCCACGTGGCGTCACATGGACTCCTGTTGTGAATAGTCTATAATGTAAAGGGTAGTATAGTCTTTTTGTTGTTTTTCTTAGGTTTCTCTATCTTGTCTATATATATGTGTAATTCCTCTTCTTTGAATATAAGAAATAGAGAGAATTTCTCTCCCAAATCACAACATGGTATCAGAGCAAAGGTGAGAGGGCTGTATATTTTTCCGGTTGCGGGCTGTTTTTCCGGCAGAAGTGCATTTTCCGGCAGCTGAACCCTAGTTTTTAGGGGCTGCCATTTCTGTTTTGAGGTGTTGCAGGTGTCCAGTAGCGACACAGCCTCCCTCAGCCCCTTGCCAGGCCGCCGACCAGCCTTCGCCAGAAACCCGGTCGCCGGATCTCCAGCGCGTGAAGCCCACGCGCCGCCAGAAGCTTCTGTTCCCTTCTCCACGCGCCGGCGCGTGTGGGCGCGTGCGGCGTCCCTGGTCACCTCCTCCGGCCAGTTTTTCTCCGACAGCCTCCTTTTTGTACTGCGACCCCACCTATCTGGTTAGTTCCCTGATCCGTTCTGCTGCCCAGTGGCATTTTTCTTGGCTGCCTCTGTTTTTTTCTTGCTGCTGTTTCTTTGCTGCTGCTACTTCCTTTTTTGGGTGATCATTGTTCTATTGAGATGTCTAAGTCAGAAAGTCATGATAATGCTAATCCATCGTTGCAAATCAGTCCTTTCAAGTTGGAAGGTGCGGTAAATTATCTAGTTTGGTCTAGGACATGCTATTTATCCATCAGTGCAAGAGGGTATACGGGCTACCTTACCGGTACTAAAACTCGTCCGGCTGAAACTGATTCTAAATTCAGTTCATGGGAATCTGAAAATGCCCTTGTTATGTCATGGCTATTGAACTCAATGGAACCTAGACTTGCTAATGGTTATTTGATGCTTGACACGGCCCAGATGATATGGGAATCTTGTAGAAAGTCTTATTCTGGCATAGGAAATGCAGCCTTGGTGTTTGAACTTTGTCTAAAATTGGAAGGCTTGAAACAAGGAGAATTATCTGTGGATGATTACTATGCTGCTCTAAATGAGGTGTGGAGACAGCTGGATTATTATGATGAGTTTCATGCTAAATGTCCAGATGATGCGGTTCAATATCACAAGAAAATTGAGAATGGGCGTATATTCAAGTTTCTGGCAGGTTTGAATCCAGAATATGATCCTGTCCGAGTTCAGGTATTGGGGAAGACCCCGATGCTATCCTTAGAGGAAACTCATGCTTACATCCAACAGGAAGAATGTAGGAGAAGAACTATGATGAAATCTCCAGTAATTGAAAAAGCTGGACTAGTAGCATCACAAGCTACTCGTACCACTATTACTCATGAGGAGGATACTCGGTTTTGTGATCATTGTAACACTCCTGGTCATACCAAGGAGAAATGTTGGAAATTGATTGGGCGACCGCGTGGTGGTGGCCGTGGAAGAGGCCGTGGTCGTGGTGGAGGAAAATCAGGACCACCTCGCTATGTAGCAAATCAAGTTGAGGTGAATACATTTTCAGACCCTACTCCTACACCTACTACCGATGCTCTCTCTACAGATTGCCTATCCGTTGAAGAGTTGCAAGCCTTGAGAAGCCTCCTTCGACAGGGTACACCATCCTCATCCAATGCTACATCTCATTTTTCAAAGTCAGGTATGGCACTTCTCGTCAATTCTATGAATGATTCTTGGATTATAGACTCAGGAGCAAACAAACATATGACAGGCTCTTTAGACAAATTCATTGATTACTCACCATGCACTAATATGGAATATGTTCGTATTGCAAATGGCTCTTCTGCGCCAATTTCTGGTACAGGTTTTGTAAAGTGTACACCCAATCTTGATTTGAAATCTGTTCTTCACATTCCTAGCTTCCCAGTTAATCTTTTATCTGTACTTGCTCTTACCAATGATCTT
The DNA here is from genome assembly GCA_947685225.1 of Garcia nutans. Classification (NCBI taxonomy): domain Eukaryota; kingdom Viridiplantae; phylum Streptophyta; class Magnoliopsida; order Malpighiales; family Euphorbiaceae; genus Garcia; species Garcia nutans. Next base: position 1,937,649 of record CANTUV010000024.1, on the reverse strand, counting down.
CAATGTAGAGCTGTTTTTTATCCAACCCATTGTTTTTTGCAGGATCTGAAGTCAGGGGAAACGATTGGTCATGGTAGAGTGCATGATGGCTTGTACCTCCTTGAGAAGAAATCCCAAGCCTTGTTAGGGAAGAGTAGTGATGTGAGTCAAGAAGTAATTATGTGGCATAGACGGTTAGGACATCCATCTTTTGTAGCTCTTAAACGGTTGTATCCGAACCTATTCAGTCAGTGTTCTGTTGAAACTTTATTTTGTGATGCTTGTGAACTAGCTAAACATACGAGGAATACTTATGTTTCTCATGATAATAAAAGTTCTATTCCTTTTATGACTATTCATTCTGATGTATGGGGACCTAGTTCTATTGTTTCATTATCTGGTTATCGTTGGTTTGTTACCTTTATTGATGACTGCACTAGACTCACTTGGGTGTATCTGTTGAAATCAAAGAATGAAGTTTTTTCTTGTTTCCAGTCTTTCTATAACATGATTTGTACACAATTTGATGCTAAGGTGAAAATCTTACGATCTGATAATGGGACTGAGTATATGGATGGTATGTTTCAATCATATCTAGATGCTAAGGGAATTATCCATCAAACTAGTTGTGTGAACACTAGTGCACAAAATGGGGTAGCTGAAAGGAAAAATAGACATATATTAGAAGTTGCTAGATCCCTTTTATTTACAATGAATGTCCCTAAACATTTTTGGGGGGATGCCGTGCTTTCAGCCGCATACCTAATTAACCGGATGCCCCTTAGAACTCTTAACTTTAAGAGTCCGATAGAAGTTTTACAGGGTCATACATCCTATACTGTTCCACCTAAGGTGTTTGGTTGTGTGTGTTTTGTTCACCATAGGTATGGGAATAAACTTGATCCTAGAGCTTTAAAATGTGTGTTTGTGGGTTATTCTGGAACGCAAAAGGGCTACAGGTGTTATCATCCTCCATCTCGAAGGTATTTTGTCAATATGGATGTGACCTTTCGGGAAGTTGAACCTTTTTTTCCTCCTACTCCTCTTCAGGGGGAGATTAGAGTAGAAGAGGAGTCTACCTTTCCAACTCCCTTGATTTCTGTACCTGAGTCTATTAGAAACTTAGTCACTATTGATAGTGAGCAAGAAAAGATTGATCTCGAGGAAAGGAGGAAGGGTAGACTAGATAGGCAAGATTTACAAAGGTACACTAGAAAGGAGAAAGCCAAAGCTGTTATGCATGATACTGGTGATCAACCATTACCCCTGCCATCAGTTCCTGAGTCAGCGGAAACACCACTCAATGTAAGTGATTCTAATTCTGACTTAGTTATTGATCCTAACCTTATGGTTGACGATTTAAATGTTCCTATTGCTTTAAGAAAAGGTGTGAGGTCTTGTACTCAACATCTAATCTCAAATTTTGTGTCATATGATCATTTGTCTCCATCCTATAGAGCCTTTGTCTTGTCTGTTTCTTCTGTTTCTATTCCACAGAATTGGCAGGAAGCATTTCAAGACTCAAAGTGGAAGGAAGCAATGGTGGAAGAGATGAGGGCTTTGATGAAAAACGGGACATGGGAACTTGTTGACACAGTGAGGGACAAGAGACCGGTTGGATGCAAATGGGTGTTTACTGTGAAACATAAGGCCGATGGTACAGTGGAAAGGTACAAGGCAAGACTTGTGGAGAAAGGGTATACTCAAACATATGGAGTTGATTACCAAGAAACATTTGCTCCTGTTGCGAAGATGAATACAGTAAGAATTCTCTTGTCATGTGCTGTCAACCTGAATTGGGATTTACATCAATTTGATGTAAAAAATGCATTTCTGCATGGAGACTTAGTAGAAGAGGTGTATATGGATATACCTCCTGGTTTTGAGGGTCAGAAGACTATGGGAAAAGTTTGTAAGTTAAAGAAGGCCCTATATGGTTTAAAGCAATCTCCAAGAGCGTGGTTTGACAAACTTAGTAAAGCCATGGTTTCCTTTGGCTACTTACAAAGTGATGCTGATCATACCTTGTTCATTAGACATCACAATGGTAAGATCACGCTGCTAGTTGTTTATGTTGATGATATGGTGGTAACAGGAGATGATGCTGAGGAAGTTCTTCGCTTAAAGAAATTGCTAGCAAGAAAATTTGAGATTAAAGATCTTGGAAATCTGCGATACTTTCTTGGAATAGAAGTGGCTCGATCCGAAAGAGGAATATTCATATCCCAAAGAAAGTATGTCTTGGATCTCTTGGAAGAAACTGGTATGTTGGGGTGTAAACCTATTGACTCTCCTGTTGAAGCAAATTGCAAACTCCAAGCAGGTGTAGGGGACTCAGTTGACATTGGTCAATATCAAAGACTTGTAGGTAGATTAATCTACCTATCACATACTAGGCCTGACATTGCGTTTGCAGTTAGTCAAGTTAGCCAGTATATGCATGATCCCCGTGACTGCCATTTGGAAGCTGTTTTTCGTATCCTACGGTATCTGAAATCTGCTCCTGGAAAAGGTTTGCTTTTCTCAAAACATGAGCACCTTGAGATAGAAGCATATACGGATGCAGATTGGGCAGGGTCACTTGATGACCGTAGATCAACTTCAGGCTACTGTACTTTTGTTGGAGGCAACTTGGTCACCCGGAGGAGTAAAAAACAGAGCGTTGTTGCTCGCTCAAGTGCTGAAGCAGAATTTAGAGCTATGGCACAAGGTGTGTGTGAAGTACTGTGGCTAAGGAAGCTAATGGAGGAGTTAAAAATCTCCAAATATGGAACCTCTACCTTGTTCTGTGATAACAAGGCCGCTATTAGTATTGCTCAAAATCCTGTTCAACATGACAGGACAAAACATATTGAGATTGATCGGCACTTTATCAAAGAGAAACTTATTCAAGGCCTATTGAAGCTTACTCATGTGACTTCAAATAACCAAGTTGCAGATATTCTTACCAAGGGGCTAAACTCTAGACTCTTCCAAAGATTAGTGTGCAAGTTGGGAATGTGTGATATCTATGTACCAACTTGAGGGGGAGTGTTGTGAATAGTCTATAATGTAAAGGGTAGTATAGTCTTTTTGTTGTTTTTCTTAGGTTTCTCTATCTTGTCTATATATATGTGTAATTCCTCTTCTTTGAATATAAGAAATAGAGAGAATTTCTCTCCCAAATCACAACAACTCCACATAGCATATTTCTCTTCAACAAACAGAGATAGGGATATCAATGGGAACAAAATTGAAGTTCGGGACATTAGGAATACAAATGAAAAAGTACAGGGACGTTTAATGAAATTATTCTTAAGATTTATATTTTTAAGTTTTAAAGACATAAAAAAATGTGCTTTGTGAGACCAATAAACAATGCTAATCCCACTTCGTCAACTTTTTTATTAAAATTATGGTATATATACTATTTTTGTTTTGCTTAACCTCTTACTCTAGTGTTACTCCATATTGTTGATAGATTTACTGATTTAGGAGAAAATCCCAATTTGTTTATTGGGAAAAATTGATTATATATACACACTTAGTTGGAAGACAAAGAATTAACTCTTAGGAGGCTAAAAGCTATATGTATAGTAAATTCAACTATCTAATTATATTTGCTACCCTATTTACAATTAATAATCATAACAGTCCTTAAGTTGGAGCATAGATGTTAATCATGCCCCACTTATTACACAAGTATTCAATTTTTAATCTCATTTAAAGCTTTCGTGAAAATGTCTCCTAGTTGCTCTCCAATCTTCACATAACTAGTGGAAATAACATTCTCTTGGATCTTTTTTCTAATGGAGTGACAGTCACTTCAATATGCTTCGTCCTATCATGAAACAATAGATTAGAGGCGACACAAATGACTGCTTGATTGTCAGACTAAAATCTTGCTGGTAATGAGGACCTCAACCCTACTTCACTTAGAAAGTGATGTATCCATAGAATTTCACAAATGGATTGGGCCATCACCCTATTTTCTGATTTAGCACTAGATCGAAATACAACATTTTGTTTCTTGCTTTTCAAGATACTAGGTTTTCACCAATGAACACACTATACTGTAGTGGACTTTCTATCCACTCTAGAGGTAGCCTAGTGAGCATCAGAAAAATATTTAAGGTTACTGTGCCCATTGTTTTTGTAAAATATTCCAAGTCTAGGAGTCCCTTTTAAGTAGCATAGAATTTGTTCTAAAGCTGTCCAATGTTTGACCATTGGAGATGATACGAATTGGCTCACAATACTAACCGAGTAGGCAATATCTGGATGGGTTACTATAAGGTAATTCAATTTCCCAACTAGTCTTCTATACCTTTCAGGATCTTCAAGCAATTCACCATCCTTTGTAAGCTGAAAATTAAGAGTCACAGGGCTACTATATGGTTTTGCCCCTATTTTCCTGCCTCGTTTAACATATCAATAACATATTTCCTTTGATATAAGACACATTTCTTACTATTTCAACCAAAAAAAATATTTTAATACTCCTAAATCTTTTGTCTAGAACTGAGTGTGAAGGAAGAATTTAAGGGATGCTCCCGTAAAATCATTCCTAGTAATAAAATGTCATCCGCATAAATTACCAAAAGAATGATGCCGACTTCAGATTGTTTGTAGAAGACAGTGACCGGACTTGCTTTTTGTCATTCCAAATTTCACAATTGCCTGACTAAATTTCCCAAACTAGGCTCTAGGACTCTGTTTTAAACCATACAGAGATTTTCAAAGATGACAAACTTTCCCATACTCTCCCTGAGTAACAAATCTGTCACGTACTCAAGGAGAAAAAAAGGTAGAAAAGTAAATATGAGTAAGTAAGGCCAGCTAATGATTGAATAACAGAATGTGAGTCAGCATGTGGTATTGATAGATTCTCTTTAACATTTTTGTCCTTTTCTATTATTAATTAGATTGTACCGAATTGAGAGGCATATGAATGAGTATTGATCATTTCTCTCCTATACTTCCTAATCTCTAATCTCTCTCTCTCTCTCTTTCTCTCTCTCCTTTTCTCTTCTTTTTCTTCTGTTGTATTTAAATTCTTGTGCTACTAACCTCTGTGGTTGTTACAAATTGGTATCAGAGCTCACGATACTCGGCCTGTTATCCACATTCATTACTACGATGAGCAAGTTGAGGAAACCCAGAGGTACCGGCAATGAAGAAACCTTTGCTGCTACGATAGAGGAGGCAGATGAAGTTGATTGGCTCGCCTCTTTGCAAGATGAGATGAATAAGAGAATGTAATCCTTGCAATGAGAACAACATCACAAGTTCGACCAGCTAAGAGGGGAGCAGCTTAAGCTGGGAACCCAGCTAGGCCAGATGATGCAGATTCTAATGAATATGCAGGACAAGGGTAAAAAACCAATAATAGAAGAACCCACCACCAAAGGATTGTTGCAAATCCATATCTGAAGCTTCGTGAACTAGAAGGCACAATAGTTGGAAAGAGGACTGATGAGATCGAGCAAGTGTTCACTGGTCCAACTCAGTTGGATGGTAGAGGCCGTGGGTATTATAATCAATTGCTTCCGAAGATGAATTTACCCATCTTTGAAGGGAAAGATTCTCAATTCTGGATGTGCAAATGTGGGAAGTACTTCAGAATTTATGATGTTCCCGAGGAGCATAAGGGTGAGTTGGCTATTCTGTATCTTTCGAATGTTGTAGAGATGTGGTATTGGTGTTGGGTACAGACCCATGCCAATGCGAATTGGGAAGAATTCTCAAACGCCGTGCTCCAAAGGTTTCGTGATTCTCTGGTGGATGATGTGGTGTTGGACTTCCATAGACTTCGGCAAACAAGATCGGTGAGGGATTACCAGGAAGCTTTCAAAGAGATTAAAGCAAAGGTTGAGAGGGTAAGTCCAAATCTCTCCGACTCTTATTATCTCTCGAGTTTTTTAGGTGGGTTAAAGGAAGAAGTGGGGCGATGGTGAGGATGTTCAACCATCGACCTTGAATGCTGCTTTCGAGCAGACGAGGCTTCAGGAGATAGTGATCGAAGCTTCACAGAAAACTTACCGCTCACAAAACGCACCGTATAGCCGCTCATCATTTACCTAGACCCAAGCCCAAACAACCAAACCCATGACCTAATTCCCTAACCCGACTATAGCGACCCCAAAATCAGTTAACTCTTACAGCCCTAAATCACAACAAAATACTCAGAAATACCAAACTCCTTATACCCCAAATAAACGCGGATCGAATGTTTGCTACAAATGCGGTGATCAGTACTTTCCGGGACATAAGTGTGCGTTGAAGCAGATGATGATGCTACAGGGAATAGATGAAGATGAAGGTATCGATCCTGGAGGTGACGATTGGCAAGAAGTCGAAGAAGATTTGGTCAGCCATGAGCCAGTTGAACAGGGTCAGCTCTCTCTACACTTAATCGATGAAAGCCAGACTGATAATACTATTAGAATACGAGGGTAAATAAAAAACAAGGCCATCGTCATTCTAATTGATTATGGCAGCTCACACAGCTTCATCGATCCGAAGTTGGTGGAGGAATTGAAGCTTGCTACGGTTACAGTCAACCCGATGACAGTCACAGTAGCTGATGGTAGGAAACTAACGGTCAAACAAAATATTTGGAGTGTGGATGATTGATGCAGGGGATGATATTTCAGTTTGACTTAAGGGTATTGGAGCTTAGGGAATATGATGTAGTGCTTGGGGTGGATTGGATGAAAACTTATAATCCAATCACTCTAGATTTTGCGGGTTGCAAGCTATTATTTAAGAAAGATGGCAAGGCTGTTGAATTGAAGGGCGGGAAAGATGATATAAAGTGGTTGGGGTGGTGTGACAGCAAGGTTATTTGCAATTCATGTAACTACTATACAACCTTCATTGTCCCAAAATACTCACCACAACTCAGTATTTCAGAGCTCCCTTCCAACCTTGTTAGCCAAATACAATCACCTCTTCTTGCCTCCAAAAGGCTTATCTCCTTTTAGACACATAAGCCACAACATCAATCTTAAACCAAACACGGAACCAGTCAGTTTAAGACCTTATAAATACCCTCACTTCCAGAAAACAAAGACAGAAAAGCTAACATAGGACATGTTAGAACAGTCCATCATACAACCTAGCCAAAGTCCTTTTTCTTCTCCTGCCCTTTTAGTTAAAAAGAAGGATGGTACATGGCACTTCCGTGTAGATTACAGACAGTTAAATGACTTAATTGTCAAAAACAAATACCCCATTCCAATTATTGAAGACCTGTTGGATGAATTGTGTGGGGCTACTGTGTTCTCTAAAATAGATTTGAGGGATGGATATCATCAAATTAGGCTGGAACCATCAGACACTTATAAAACAACCTTCAAAATGCATGTTGGGCACTTTGAATTCAAGGTTATGCCCTTTGGGCTAACCAACGCTCCAGCCACCTTCCAAGCTTTAATGAACCAAATATTCTAGCCATACTTGAGACAGTTTGTATTAGTTTTCTTTGATGATATCCTTGTTTACAGTAGAAGTGGAGAGGAGCACCCAAGTCACTTGAAAATTGTATTCCAAATCTTATCGAGATGATCAACGGGTTCAAGACCTCATTATGGCAATTGTCACTACTCCGGCACTGGTTCCTCATTACTCAGTTCGGCAGGATTTATTGAGATACAAAGGGAGACTCTTTATTGGTAGCTCAACTGACTTGAAGAGCAAAGTATTAGCACAATTCCATGATAGTCCATTGGGAGACCACTCTGGAATCCAGGTAACATATAACAAACTCAAAGCTCACTTCTACTGGCCCACTTTAAAGAAAGCTGTTATTGAGTAGGTTTCACAATGTGATATTTGCATTAAGTGCAAAGCAGAGAATTGTCTATATTCTGGGTTGCTACAACCATTGCCCATTCCATCTACTCTGGTCATCCATTAGCATGGATTTTGTGAAACAATTGTCGAGGTCCAGAGGTTGTGACACTATCTTGGTGGTGGTGGATAGACTAACAAAATCAACCCATTTTATTGCCCTTGCAAACCCTTATTCAGCTGTTGTGGTAGCCAAATAGTTCCTCCAACACATTGCTAAACTTCATGGATTGCCTGAAGTGATTGTATCCGATAGAGACAAGATCTTTACAAGCCTGTTTTGGAAGGAGTTGTTCCGGATTCTTGGGGTCCAACTTCACATGAGTTTTTCCTACCATCCTCAATTAGATGGCCAATCCGAACGATTGAATCGCACATTAGAAACTTATTTAAGATGCATGTCTCATGCATCCTAAAAGGTGGGCTGACTGGTTGCCATTGGCTAAATGGTAGTATAATACAACCTACCATTCAACTATTCAGATGTCCCTGTTCCAAGCCTTGTATGGCTATGCTCCTACTCCTCCACCATTGCTCAATGTACAAACTGAAGTGGCAACAGTGGAAGATTTGTTGTTGGAACGTGTACAGGTGCAAACTCTACTTAAGGAAAATTTACAAAAAGGCTCAAGAGCGAATGAAGATGTATGCTGATAAGAAAAGAAGTGAAAGAGTTTTTGCAATGGGAGATTTTGTGTACTTAAAACTGCAACCGTATAGGCAGACTTCAATTGCATTAAGGAAGAACATTAAACTATCAGCAAAATATTATGGGCCTTTTGAGGTTTTGGAACGGATAGGTGAAGTGGCTTACAAGTTACGCTTGCCAACAACCTCTAGAGTACACCCAGTCTTCCATGTCTCACTACTCAAGAAGAAGGTTAGAACACATGCAGTGCCAGTTATTGCATTACCAGAAACTGAGGAAGGGGAAATAATGGTTGGTCTAGAGAAATTTCTCAACTCAAGGGTCATTTTCCAAGACAACCAACACATTCGGCAAGTGTTGGTTAAGTGGCTCAACTTACCTTCTATCGATGCTACTTGGGAGGATCTTACCTTCATTGCTCATCAGTTTCCTTCAGCCATGCATTCTTGGGGACAAGAATGGCTCAAAGGGAAAGGTATTGTCACGTACTCAAGGGGGAAAAGGGTAGGAAAGTAAATATGAGCAAGTAAGGCCGGCTAATGATTGAAAAACAGAATGTGAGAATGTGAGTCAGCAGGTGGTATTGGTAGATTCTCTTTAACATTTTTGTCCTTTTCTGTTATTAATTAGATTTTACCGAATTGGGAGGCATATGAATGAGTATTGATCATTTCTCTCCTATACTTCCTATTCTCTAATCTCTCCCTCTCTCTCTTTCTCTTTCTCTCCTTTTCTCTTCTTTTTCTTCTGCTGTATTTAAATTCTTGTGCTACTAACCTCTGCGGTTGTTACAAAATCTAGGAGGTTGCTCCATATAAACCTCTTCTTGAGGATCTCCATGAAGAAATATATTCTTAACAACCAATTGATACAAAAACCAATCATACATGGCTGCGAGACATAAATAGATGGACGGATGTCAACTTAGCCACTGGAGAAAATGTGTTAGAATAAACAATACCATATGTTTGAGCAAATCCTTTTGCTACAAGATGAGCAAGTTAACCATCTAGATTGACTTTCACAGTGAAATCCGTTACACCCAGTAGCCTTTTTTCCTATAGGTAAAGATACCAAATCCTAAGTAATATTGTCATCAAGAGTTGTCATCTCCTCTACTATAGCAGTACACCAACCAGGATGGGATAAAACCTCATGAACCGTTTTAGGAGTCAATGTTATCTAAAGAAGCAATAAAAGAGTCAGATGAAGAAGGAAAATGATCATAAGAAAGTAAAGTAGAAATAGGATAGGTACATTACCTTTTCGATGAGCAATCAAAAGATCAAGACTAAGATCAGGATTGCTTGATTTAGGATCTGGTGAAGAGTGGACAGGTGAAGGATATGTGATTGGATACTCTATATGTATGTGGAGTAGACATAAACAATAGCCAGTCAAGCAAGCTTGGTTGATGGTGGGTCAGATGCAGATGGTGGTGATGAATGAGTAGTTTGAGTAACAGTATAGATCAACAAATCATCTTCCTCCCCCTGACAATCAAAGATAAAAGAGGAACAAAATGGAACATTTTCTGAAAATGCGCATCTATAGACACAAGGTATCGATGCAAAGTAGGAAAGTAACACTTGTATCCCTTTTGAACCCGAGAATAACCAAGGAAGACACACTCAAGAGATTTAGGATCCAATTTAGTGGCATGAGGATGAACATCTCAAACAAAACGCGAACTACCAAAGATTTTAGGTGCAATAGGAAACAAAGGCTTAGAGGGGAATAAAACAGTACAAGGAATATCACCCTGAAGAATAGTGAAAGGCATTCAGTTAATTAAGAAACAAGCTATGGAGACAGCATCCACCCAAAAGGGTTTTGGAACTTTCATTTGGAATAATAGTGCTCGTGCAACCTCAAGAAAATATCTATTTTTTCTTTCGGCTACCCATTTTGGGAAGGTGTGTCAACATAAGATGACAAATGGAGAATACCGTTTTGAATCATGTAAGACTGAAATGCATCGGAAAAATATTCATTTGCATTATCACTTCGTAAGGTTTGAACAAGAAGATTAAATTGTTTTTTAATTTCAGCACAAAAACCACTAAAAATAGAAAATAATTTAGAACAATTCTTCATTAAATAAAGCCACGTAACATGAGAGTAAATCTCAACAAAAGTTATAAAATATCTAAAACTTATGTTCGATACAATAAGACATGGACCTCAGACATTAAAATGAACTAACTCAAAAGGAGATGCAACATGTTTATTTATCCTAGGATAAGAAGGAAGAAGGTGATGTTTGGTAAACTGACAAGACTAACAGTCAAAATCTGACATATGTTGAAATTTATAATTTCTTCGAGGATGAAGAAGGATGCCCTCCTCAACGATGAGCCTCAAAATGGTTTAGTCAACTTTGACAAACAATGACTTTAGAAGCTTCAAAATTCAAAATATAAAGATCTCTAGACACGTCCTCTACCAATGATACTCTTCATCAAAAGATCCTAAAACAAACAATAACAGGGAAAAACAACACAACAATTTAAGGCACGGGTAAGCTTACTAACAAAAATTAAGTTAAAAGTAAAATTGGTAAGGTGTAAAACATAAGATAGCAGGATTGGCGACGTAGGATTAGTAGTGCCCGATCCAAGAACACATGACACAAAGCCATATGCTAGGGTTACACTAGGACTAGCATATGAGTGAAAAAAAAAAAAGAGAATTGGGTTACCTATCATGTGATTTGTGGCATCCGATTTAATGATCCATTTGGATGATAAGGAAAGAAGGCATGTAGCGGATTTACCTGACTCGACAATAGACATAACAGCAATAGTAGCAGATTTTAATAAATCCTGGTACAGGGTAAATTTGGCAAATTCATCTGCAGTAACCTGAATTGTCTTATTAGTAGTCATTAGGGTAGTAAAGTATAACTAATGTGCATATTGAACTCGTTGATTCTTATTCTAAAGCTTTCGATAGGTACGCCTGGTATGACCAGGCTCATGACAAGAATAGCACCAACTCCAAATTCCTGATTGTATCACCATCTTTGATACTATGATTATTAGACCGTCCATGACTCACAAGAGTGCTAGAGATTGGTGCAGAGGATTGAGAGTTTTCAAGGCGAAGTATCCCTGTAAATGTATCATGAAAAGAGAAAATCTTGGAATCAAAAAGAATTTGAGATTTGGCTATCTCAAATTCCAAATTCCAAAGGGAGACCTGCAAAAAAAAAAAAAAAAAAAAACTCAACCGCTATTTGTTCTCGTGGGGCTTGTTGAACTTTGACATCAGGATTAAAAGGCAATAAAATATTTAGTTCTCATGTTTTCTTGAATTCCATTAAATAAGTGGTAAGTGATTGCTAATGTTTTTTAGCACAATAGAATGTTTTGCATACTTCATAAATTCAGGATATATTTCCTTTGCTTGAATATAAAAATTCCAAGTACTTCATCATTTCCTCAACAAATTCACAATGATTAATCATTGCAACTACTTCATTAGCAATGGAATTTCTAATCTGTAAAAAAATAAGTGCACCATTGCGTAGCCAAGCATTTCTAGTTACACCAGAAGGTGGTTCATTAGTAAGATCATAAGCTTTATCTATACTCTTTAAATAAACACGAACCGTTTTACTCCAAGCTAATAATTGGAGCCATTCAGTTTCTGTTCTGTGATCTTGGTCAATATAGGAATAACATCAGTAACCATTGTTGATTTAATTTCAACCATATCTGCTTCTGTCATTTTTTTCCTAGTCACACAATAAACAAGTGAGGCAAAATAAACCACAAACCAGACCTAACAGTGGCTAAATAAAAAAATACCAACTCGTGCAGAGAAAATCCAAATGACCAACGAAAGCACCAACAATATCACAAACTAGCCTTAACACCGGCTAAATGCAAAAGAAAACAGATCTGAAGCAAGAAAAGTTACCAGAAGATCATTGACTTTGCAAAACCACCCACAAATACCTCGGTAGCACCGAAAACTTACCAGAAATGAAAACCCAAACTCCAGCGACCACCAAGAGAGAAATTGGAGAAAAAAGTGACATCAAACGGGCTGTCACATGCTGGCAAAGGTGATGGCCGGAAATTTGATCAGATGGTGCATGTACACTACTCGCCGGTCTGATGATGACCGAACTTCATAGATCGGCCGATCGGTGGCTACTAATTCTAGTTGCGAAGGTGGTGAGAGAAAATTCTCACCTTAGGAGGGCATATCAGAGAGGCAGTGGTGAGAGAAAAGAAAAAAAAAAGGATTTCCTAATGCTCTGATACCATGTTAATAGATTTACAGATTTAGGAGAAAATTTGTTTATTAGGAAATGTTGAAAACATATACATGCTTAGCTGGGAGACAAAGAATTAACTCTTAAGAGGCTAATTGCTAACTGTACAATAGATTCAGCTATCTAATTATATTTGCTAGCCTATTTACAATTAATAATCATAACACACAACTTCAACATCTTGTTTATTTCAAATAGAATGTTGTTTCTAGACCATGTTTCTCTTGGATATGATCTGTTAACTCATCCATGAACAAGGAAAAAAAGATAAAGGCTCAAAGAATATCCTCTTTGATGTTCTTTTTCAACTCTTCCATGACAAAAGGAAAATGTTAAGGATACACAGTTGATTTTTAGTACAATTCAACTGTAAAAGAAAACCCTTCACATTAATCTGACCATCTGAATACTAATGATTGTTTCTTTATGCATATCTTTCAACACCTTTACATTATCTATTTATGGTTTTTTGGTTCTTCAAACACTTCTCCATCATCTCATGAGAAAAATTGCCTTCATATCAATCTTTATAGCATAAAACCAAATTAGTTTCACTATCGAATCTTAAAACTCAAGCTTTAGCAAAAGTTGCCCTTTCCACAGTACAAGCTATGGTTGCGAATCGCGAAATAGTTTAGGAGGCTTTTTTTTTTAATTGAGAGTGAAATATTGATCAAATATACCCAATCAAGAACAAAAGAACACGACCTTAAAGCAGCCATGGTTATATATATATATATATATATATATATATTGTCACTCACAACTGAGGAACAAGAGAAGGATCATCATGCTCACCTGTTGATGGCTCATCAAGAATTACTATCGGAGGATTTCCGATCATTGCAATTGCAACAGATAATTTGCGCTTGTTTCCTCCACTAAGTGTGAATGATGGTTTATCAGCATGCTTCAACAAGTCAAACTCCACCAATTTTTCCACTACAATCTAAGAAAATTTGATTCATTGTAGATCAGTCAGGCAGAAAACCAATAAACAGAAGCAAACAAGCATTTGATAATTGGAAAAAAGGAGAAAAAGACGCAGAGGTGTTCTCAGCCATCATCAACTTGATCCAAATGTGATGTTTGTGCCAATTAATAAATTGTTAAAACTGTGAAAAGCAAATAAGGAAGACCAAATGCAACTACTGTGAAAAGCAAATAAGACATGCTGCTGGTGGTCGAACTCTCATGTAAACATTTTAGAATAACCTGATGATAATATGCAAAAAGTACACAGACCCCACAATTTCAGGGCTTAAGAGTACACAAAATATAAACAAACTAGAAGTGAATTACGGAAATTATAACTTCTAAATAATATACATACATCTTCAATCCTGTAATCTGCAACTCCTTTTATTCTTGCATAAAGCTCGAGATGCTCTTTCACAGTTAAGAATTCCAAGAGAGCATCAAATTGGGGACAATATCCAATCTGCATGAATTGATGTAACATGAAAAATGAGCTAAGATTTCTGTAATATATATTTACACTGATATCTACCTTCCATTAGGAAAGTAATTTAAATAAGAGATTAGAACATACATGTTGACGAACAGCCTTGGGATTTGAGCTTATATCTTTCCCAAAAACAAAAGCAGTTCCATCAGTTGGAAATTCCTCTCCTGCAACAGTTGGAAAAGAACAAAGTTCTTCAACTTCATTCAATAATTTTGAACATCCAACTAACAAAGTATGGTTTTGGTAATAATATCCAATTATCACCAATTTCGTTATTGCATAAGAATCAGTTTTGTCCAATAAATAAAACAAATACATTCATAAGTGTCATAATCTGTGTGCAAACATATATTAGATACTTTGAATGCTTCATAGATGCAATTATGATATCTTGAGCACAAATTGCATACCAGATAACATTGACAGAGTAGTGGTCTTCCCAGCTCCATTTGTTCCTAAAAAACCAAAACATTCTCCTGGTTGAACCGAGAATGTCAATGAATTCACAGCAACTTTTGTACCATATTTTCCTCCAGGGTACACCTAAAATGGGTGATGAAGATATTAAAATAGAATTCTACATAATTTGAACATCACATAGATATAGATATGAGAACCAGACAAAATAAAAAACCTTCCGTAGATTATTCAAGTAGAGGATGGCATTATCAACAGATCCTGAAAGTACTCGGTTTCGTTCTGTTTGCACATCTATATCTTCATCGAGATCAAGTGCAACAGCTTCTGGTGAAAATTTTAGAAGGGGCTCCAAATAGCCTGAAGAAGAAACATGCCAAAGATTTCTAAAATTCCTCCAACATTGCTTGATGGTAACCGGAGTAAATTTGTGAAAAGGCACCAGTTCCAGCCCAATTGTCAAGAGAAAGTAACAAACGCTCTATCACAAGTGAGAAAAATATATTAGAACATATCAAGTCCATTTTCATTAAATATACAATAAAACAAACTATCAAAAGCTAATTATAGCCTAATGTGTTAAAAGAAACAGTTAGATATCAAAATCCATTCATGGGGTCTCAACAGGTAAAGAGTTTAGATTGAATGGTTCTTTAACATGTAATCCAAGTTTGTTCAACCTAGTGGTCAAACAAAGGTGCTCTCAGATTCTTGTAGGATGAATTTTTTCTACAAGCTAAATCATGAGCTCAATTAGATCTTACTACAAACTACACGATATGTTTTTTCCTCAAATTCGCGCCAAGCTACAAAATATTTTAGGTTCAGTGACTTTTCAATAGAAAATACAAGTACAGGAATGGCAAACTTGGTCTTTAGAGCTTCCAGGGATACAGCTTTATAGTGCATTGCTCAAGAAAGCCCTAAATAGTCATGGTACACATCTAGAACAGAAATCACCCTTATTAAAGTTTGTTCTTCCCATCACCCTTGTGAAGAGAGACACTGGGCACAGTGTAGAGAAAAAAAAAAGAGACTCCAATAATAGGATAAGCTTACTAGAGGCTGCAATAACTGTCATAGATTCAGCTTCAAACAAAATGAGATGCAGAAATCAATAAAACTGTTAGTTCTGTCACAATGAAGTAGGGATATAAAAACTAAAATAAAATAATATAAAGCACTTAAACAAAGTCAATTGTGATTATGACCATTAGAATAAGAATTTGGATGCTAGCTTTTAAACATAAATCACATATCACTACAAGAAGCTCCTGACGTCCCTCCAGTGAAGAAGTCAGGTGCCCTGGAGGAATGTGTATGTTGATTTACTTAGTTGACTAGATTTCCTTATATGTAACTAAAAGGGAAGGGCAGTGAAAATGCTACTCTGTCTCCTGCATATAGATTGCCCTTTCAAATGAAGAGAGTACTTTCAGATTCCCCTTTTACTTGATCATTTTTATTTTTATTTTTTGGCCACAAAATGACTCAATCCTTAAAAACCAATCAGCAGCAGTCAGTTCACTTATATTAACAGTCTGAATATGCAAGAGAAAATCACATATCTTAAAAGTGACACAAATTTATAGGAAGTGACACAAAACATCAGTTTGTACAAGTGATCAAGATATAAAAGAGTGATGATTATCATCAATACATAAGGCCTCAGTGCAGATCCAGTCATTGTCACAGCAGATTTCTGTTCTCATGAAGGAAAACTAAAGTACCATTAAAACCTTGTCAAGACATAAAACTGAAAGTAAACACTATAGAAGTTAATGGAGAAGACATTAACCTCAATGCCAAGGTAACAAATGGAGGCACCAGTAACATTCCAATCAAAAACTGCATCACTAGATTTATCTTTCATCCCTTGTCGTAGAAGAGCTAGTGAAGCAAGTCCATCAGCAAAGCAAAACCCAGGCGATATTCTAAAGAAGTTCTGCAAAAAATATATGAGAACACCAGAAAGATCAGGAAAGAAGAGACTCATCCATCTGGCATCTGCAGAACTAAATGTTCAGTAAAAAGCAAACTAGAATATACACAACTATATGCAATCCTGCATTCATGTTTCTCACCAAATTGGAACTTTAAACACCAACATAAACTCAAAAAGACAAAGTTCTATTAAAATTGGAAAATAGTAAACAGATTGCACAAAATTCTAACAACCCGACTTGCCCAAAAAATTGATAACATGTTGGCATTTGAGCTTCATATTAAAACAATTCTTTCACCATATGACATTAGTGTGCAAAGGAATAGGCAAACTTCAATTGGATTCTCCAATCAAAAGGAATGAAAAAAAAGTCTAAACTACAGAACAAGCTTTGCAGACATCCTTTTTATGCACTCAAACAAGGTGACACAAGTTTATTTAGAGAGAACTTTTGTTCCATGGTGTCAGAAATTTTGAGATTCTCTTTAATTTTTTGGTCTAATATTCAGAAAAATCCATCAAAATACGATTTTTTTCAATTTAATCCCAACTATTAATTTGATTCAATTGGTGTTGGGGCCATATCAATCCAATCCCAGGCTTGGATGAAATCCACGCCTATATGGCAGTCCCATGTGGCAGTTTTGTTTCCATCCTACTAATTGACCCAAACCTCAGCATTTTAAATACATTTTTTCCCATTCTCCAATGCAAAACGGCATCGTATACCATTGTCACTACCATGTCGAACTCCTCCGAAATTTTTACCGACCTTCTCTGATGTGTCCCTTTTGAAATGAACAAATCCATAATTCAATAATTTTTTTATATATATAAACATATCAACCATAAATAACTCACATGAGACCATGAATAGTGTGAGAGAGAGAGAGAGAAAGATGAATGTGGTGGCTTTTTTAGAGAGCCATTAATTAGAGAGTACAAAGCCACAATCTAGTAAAATTCAGGAGTGTGGTAACGTTTTTAACATCATTAGATTCAGCAGAAAAAGTTCCACTAGACATGAACAAACCTCCCTGATCATTCTTATGAAAAAGACGCCCAAGAATCTAGAAGAAACTAACATGCACCTCATTCTTGGTTTAATTTGTGACTAGATATCTCCAAGAATCTAAATTCCTTAATTAATGACTCGAAAATACTAAAAGAACCAAGTTTTGTTTACAATAAACACAAATTAAACCGAGAGAGATCCAAAATAATCAATAAAAATAATCATAAATACTAGAACAAATTGATTCCAGAGATTTAGAGATTTGGTGGCCATCATCACTAAATCGTCATAACAGTTACGGGAAGCACAGACAGAAGGCAAGGAAACTACTCTTGAATCGTTCAACAGGAACCCAAAGATCAGAGGCCGCCTTATAAGGTAACAAGAGTAATTACTACCATCATTGGCATTGAAAGCCTTAGAGATGCGTCACAGCACTGAGAAGTAACTGTGTTGGTGTTAAGAATAGAAACACGCAGATAAAGAGTACTCAACAATTTTAGAAATAACTCGCATTTATTGAATAGACTTAGACTTATTTATAGTCTCTTACAATCTCAACAGAAAAGAGAAAAACTTGCATCAACCATTTAACTGCAACTAGAAGAATCGGGAAATTTCAAACAAATAGTTTAAAGACTAGGGCCTACTGAAGACTTATTCAAATATAATATCTTAACTAAATTCCTAAACTTTCTCTTCATTCCCTCCCTTAAACTAGTTACAGCTACAACTAGTTTAATTCAGGAACTTGACAGATTCCCAATTGACTTCGAATCCTCTGAAATGTATCCACTGTGAGGGGTTTTGTCATCACATCTGCCAGCTGATCTTTTGTTCCACAATAAACCAATTCAACTGCTCCTTCTCTTGTGAGATCACGGAGGAAATGAAAACGCACATCAATGTGCTTGCTTCGACCATGTAGCACGGGATTTTTGACATCTTAATTGTGGAATTGTTATCACAAAAAATCACAGTACACCTGCTCTCTTCTGAACTCAGCTTTTCAATTATTCTCTTCATCCAAACAACTTGACTAGCACAAATAGCTGCAGCCACGAACTCTGCTTCTGTAGTTGAAAGCGTGACTATAGGTTGTTTTCTTGAGGACCAGGCAACAGTTCCAGATCCCAACATGAAAACATAGCCTGATGTACTTTTCTTGTCTTCTATATCTCCCGCATAATCACTATCTGCATATCCAATGAGCTCTTCACACCCTCCCTTCTTGTAGAAAATTCCATGCCCAATAGTTCCTTTTATGTACTTCAGTATCCTCTTGGTTGTCATTAAATGCAACTCAGTCGGCTTGGCCATGTACTTGCTAATTAAGCTTACTGCAAACATTAAATCTGGCCTTGTAGCTGCTAAATACATGAGGCATCCCACCATTTGCTTAAACAGAGTCTCATCAATACGAACTCCATTTTCATCTTTAAAAAGCTTACAACCTGGAACGATGGGATTATGAACTGAATTGTTGTTTTCCATCCTGAACCTTTTTAACACTTCCAAAGCATACTTCCTTTGACAAATATAAATCCCATCTGACCTCTGTAAAACTTCTATGCCAAGAAAAAACCTCATTCTCCCCAAATCAGTCATATCAAACTCTCTTAACATGGAATTCTTGAATTCATCAAACATTAATTCATCATTACCAGTAAATATTAAATCATCAACATATAAACTAACAATGAGAATCTTACCTTCCTTGGTAGTTTTAATAAACAATGTATGCTCGCTATAACATTTCTCAAACGCTTCACCTTTGAAATATGCTTCAATACGACTGAACCAAGCTCGTGGAGCTTGCTTTAGTCCATATAGTGCTTTCTTCAATTTGAACACCTTTTGAGGACTATTTTCCAACTCATAACCCTTCGGCTGCTCCACATATACTTCTTCATTAAGTTCTCCATGCAAGAGAGCAGACTTGACATCAAGTTGATAGAGGGTCCACCCTTTTTGAGCTGCTAGAGCCACAATCATTCTCACTGTGTCCATTCTCGCAACTGGTGCAAATACTTCTGTGTAGTCTATCCCTTGCTGTTGCACATACACCTTTGCCACTAAACGAGCTTTCAACTTATCCACTTCTCCATTCTCCTTGAGTTTGGTTTTATAAACCCACTTCACTCCAATCTTCTTTGCACCTTTAGGAAGATCAGTGAGTTCCCACGTATTATTTCTCTCTATAGCTTTAATCTCCATGTCCATAGTTGTCCTCCATTTGTCATGCTTCACCGCCTCCTCAAAATATATTGGATCTGTTGAAGCAAACAGAACTGAGTTGATATATGCATCTTCTTCTTCCGATTCTTCTGAAAGTCCTTCCCCAGTTACATAATCTCTCATCCACCTTGGAGGTCTTTTGTTTCTTCCTTCACAATTTTGAGGACTACCACCTTATTCAACTGCTTCCTCTTCTCCACTCACTACTTCCTCATTTTCTGCATTTATTGCTTCATTATCTTCTTCATCGTTCCATTCCAAATCAACCATTATGTGTTCTTCATAACTCTTATCCCAATTCCAAGATTTTTCTTCCTCAAACACTATATCTCTACTAACTACAATCCTTTTTGCAGCTAGATCATAGAGTCGATACGCCTTACACTCCTCACTTACTCCTAGTAACACACAAGCAAGGCTCTTTGCATCTAGCTTTTTCCTTCTTGCATCAAGAACATGCACAGGCGCCACACATCTGAAAACTCTAAAGTACTCAACTGAGGGTTTGTTTCCACTCCAAGTTTCTTCAGGTGTTTGATTTTTGACTGCCAATGTAGGACTCCTATTTAGAACATGTGTTGTCCAGTTCACTGCATCCGTCTAGAAATTCTTTGGAATCTTCCTTTTAGAGAGCATGCATCGAACCATATTCATTATAGTTCAATTTTTCCTTTCTGCTACTCCGTTTTGCTGTGGAGTATAAGCTGTAGTCAATTGTCTCTTAATACCATGCTCTGTGCAGAACTCATTGAACTCAAGTGATGTGAACTCCCCTCCTCGATCTGTTCTTAAACATTTAATGTATCCTCCTACTTCTTTCTCAACACAACTCTTAAAGCATTTAAACATGTTTAATGCTTCAGATTTTTCTACTAAAAAATAAGTCCATGTTTTTCTAGTAAAGTCATCAATAAAGCATATAATGTACTTCTTCTTGCTATTAGAGATGGGAGAGATTGGTCCACAAAGATCTGCATGAATAAGCTGGAGTCTTTCTGTGGCCCTCCAATTGCTCTTTTTTGGGATTGGATCTCTGTGTTGTTTTCCAATCATGCAGTTTGCACACACTGTTGTTGGAGTCTTGAACGTAGGCAATCCATGCACCATCTTTTTACATTGTAGAGTCGTCAACCCCTTGTAGCTCAGGTGTCCATAGCGACAGTGCCATAAATGTGCCATATCCTGTGTAGAGGTGTAGAGGCAAGTAGACTGTTGTGCCCATGGTTTTGCTATCATCACAAACATCTGATTTGTTGACATCTCTATATGTATTATGAGCCCTTTCTCTGGATGATAAATCTTGAGCATTCCACGTTGAATGAGAATTGCCAACCCCTTTTCTTGTAGTTGACCAATGCTCAACAAATTATTTTTTAATTCAGGTACAAAAAATACTTCAGTAACAACATGTGTAAAGTCACTTACTTTCAATCTTACATTGCCTTTTCCTAACACATTCATCTTTGTATCATTTTCCAGCTTTACTGTCTGCCTAAAATTCTCATTAAGATCAGAGAATAAAGTCTTGTCACCGCACATGTGGTTACTGCATCCAAAGTCTAAGAACCAAACATCTCCCCTTTGAGCATCATTCATTTCTACATATGACATCAGCAACATCTCTTCTTCTTCTCCTATTTCAGCATAGTTGGCTTCCTTATCCCAGCTTGGACATTCATATTGAAAATGACCAAGATTGTGGCACTTAAAGCATTCCACTGTTGCTTTATTGTAGGGCTGACGTCGTCCTCTTCCTCTACCTCTGTGAGCACCTCGACCCCGTCCTCTTGCACCAAATTTGTCTTCATAACTGATTTTGAGTGCTTGCTCTTCTCCTATATGTCACTGGAATTTTTGTTCATGAATAATTAGAGAACTCTGCAACTCATCAATGGAGAGTTGATCGATATCTTTTGACTCCTCAATTGAGCAAACAACATAATTAAACTTCTCACTCAGTGATCTGAGAATTTTTTCCACCACTGTGACATCTTGCATCTGCTCACCGTACGTCATCTTGTTTGCTACTGACAACACTCTTGAAAAATACTCAGATACTCCTCCAGCAGTCTTCATCTCTAGGATTTTGAACTCTTTGCGAAGAGCTTGTAAATGTGACCTTTCGACCCTGGCACTCCCTTCAAACTTCCTCTTCATAGAATCCCAAATTTGTTTGGAAGTTTTCTTCTCAAGAATAGTTTCCAAAATCGTCCGATCTACCGCTTGAAAGAGAAAGTTTTTCACTTTCAGATCCTTTAGTTTCAATTCTTCCAGCTGCTTATGGTCTGCGCCGATCTACTTACTGGTTCCTCATAGCCAATCTCCACCAGTCTCCATAATTCCTTAGATCGTAAGATATTCTCCATCAACATGCTCCAATGATCATAGTGACCATTAAAGCGAGGATTGGATGGCTGCACAAAATTACCTTCGGTAGTCATCATCTCTGCTGCTGCAAGAATGTCAAAGGCTGCTGCTCTAATTTTGTTAGGCCCAGTGGAGGCTCTGATACCACAATGTTAAGAATAGAAACACGCAGATAAAGAGTACTCAACAATTTTAGGAATAACTTGCATTTATTGAATACACTTAGACTTATATATAGTCTCTTACAATCTTAACAGAAAAGAGAAAAACTTGCATCAACTATTTAACTGCAACTAGAAGAATCAGGAAATTTCAAACAAATAGTCTAAAGACTAGGGCCTACTGAAGACCTATTCAAATATAATATCTTAACTAAATTCCTAAACTTTCTCTTCATTGTGTTGGTAGGTTGCATGGTTCTATACATAGCCGAGGCAAGCTGAGCGAGCGACGACCTCTGGGGTGCATGAGTCTAGGGGCGATAGGGACAACGACAATGATTATTAGTTACAAATCATCCAAACGATGCTGTTTTACAATGAAGAAAGGGAAAACCACTTCTAAAACGGTGAGTTTTGTATAAGGTGAACAAACCTACCATACAAGACTACCATGTAGGCCCAGAATTCATCCAAACTTGAACTTGGATTGATTTGATGAAAAAATAAAAGGTCCAACACCAATTGGATCAAATTAAAAGTTAGGATTAAATTGAAGAATGTCATATTCTGGTGGATTTTTTTCGATGTTAGACCTAATTTTCTCTCTTTTTTCCCCCAGGGTCTTCTCCTTAGAAGACCGTTCTACCATTTCGTTAGTCACCTTTGTCAAAGACTTTCTTGCCTCACTGACGACATAAAAAGAATCGGCAACTACAGTTAGGTCATGCCCAAAATCTAGTGACCGGATATTCCGTGAGTGAACCTTATTGTTGTTGCATATTTTCACTTGCTGGCGCGTGGAAGAGAGTATTGCGAGCCTTTTGGTTCTGATCTTCTTCTTCAATGGCGCACCTCCAATTTATTCCGATGCTTTGGTACTTTTTCCAGTGTTGGGTATAGCTTTTGTGAAGCTTTTATATCCGTGACAAATCTCACTTCTGCTTTTATGAAGCTTTTATTCCTGTGGTAAATCTTACTACTGTTTCTGTGATATTTTAGCTACTGTGGAAATTAATTATGTGGTTTGGGCAGTATTCGTGTATGTTTAGTGGTATATTGGCTACTGTGGATATTAATTATGTGGTTTGGGTTGTGTTTGTGTCCATTGCTTCATATAATAATTATTGGTTTGGGTTCTTGATTTATTAGGATATAATAATTATTGGTTAATTACAATTGTAAAACAACCAGTAACAAAGGATTGTGAATGAGATGACTCCGGTGATATCCAAAATCACTAAACAGAAATTGAATGACTATAATTATCTAGAGTGGAGGAAGACGATTTGAGTTTATATGTGAAGCATTGACAAAGACAATCTTTTGAATGACGATCCCCCTATAGATAATACCAAACAAGACTAGCTCAGAGAAGATTCACGACTTCTCTTTTGCAAATCCGAAATTCCATTCAACAATGAGATAATTGGCTTAATTAATCATTGTGAAATTATCAAAAAAATAATGGATCATCTAGATTTTTTGTATTCTAGTAAAGTGTTAGATATATTTTAGTATAGAATAAAGCAAGGATCCTTAATATTAGGAGAGTTTTAAGGATTAAATATAGGACTTGTTCCCCACTTTAGAGTCTCTTTTGTATATATAAATTCATGTAACCTTTCACCTAAATGTATTGAATTCTTCCTTCTCTGCTGTGTTAACATGGTATCAGAGCCAATTTAGGGGCTGAAAAATTTCTGTGTGAGCTTCCTGCAGTGAGGGGCTGGAAAATTTAGGGTTCCTCTTTGGGGTAGTTTGGTTTGTGGTCTAGGTCACACACCTAGGACCATTTTTAGTTCTCACCTCCACCTTCAGAAGTAGCACAGGGGTTGTATCGGCCGGTACCCGAAGTCCGGCGGCCATCCTACCGGCAAGTGGTCGTCACGCACCGTCTGAACATTTTCCGGCAGTTTCACGCGCCGGCGCGTGGGAGCGCGTGGCAGCATTTCCGGCGAACGGCTTCTGTTTTCCGGCGTCGCAGTGGACCCAGCTGCCCATCCCGGTGGTCGGTTCTGGCATTCTGGTGATTTCAGATCTGTGAACAGTAATCAGGTTCAAGTCTTCTTTTTTTTTTTCTGCTTTTTTAGCTGTTGGTTGGATTTGTTGCTGCTGGTTGGATTTGTTGAAGTTCTGGTCTTGTGGAATTGTTTTTTGTGATACTCTTTGGGTATTATTTTGGATTTGTTGTTGCATTTAACTTGCGGTGCATTTCGTCATGGATGATAAGAAAACTATTGATGTGCTTCCAGTAGTTAATAAGATCACAGAACACCAGTTGAATGAAAACAATTTCCTAGAATGGCATAAGACTATTAAAATTTATTTGAGAAGTGTAGATAAGGATGACCACCTGACGGATGATCCACCACAAGGTGATGCTAGAAAACTTTGGGTAAGAGAAGATGCACGATTATTTTTGCAAATACAAAACTGTATTGGCCGTGATGTGGTTGGTTTGATTGGTCATTGTGAGTTTGTCAAAGACTTAATGGAGTATATCGAATTTTTGTACTCGGGTAAAGGAAATTTGAACCGTATGTATGATACTTGTGTGGCATTATATCGAACTGAGCAAAAGGACAAGCCTCTTACAGTGTATTTTGGGGAGGTAAAAAGGATTATTGAGGACCTTAATGTCTTAATGCCCTTTAGTCCAGACATTAAGGTCCAACAAAGTCAACGAGAGCAGATGGGTGTCATGTGTTTTCTTGCAGGTCTATCTCCCGCATTTGAAACAGCTAAGTCCCAAATTCTCTCTGGTAGTGAAGTTCCTAATTTGAGGGAAACATTTTCTCGAGTGCTCCGAAGTGAAGGTTCAAATCCAATGACATCCGCTCCTAGTGCTCTCGTGAGTCGAGATTCAGGACAGTATGGAAATCAGGGTAAAGGGGGGAATAATCGTGGGAGTACTGGTCATCGGGACTCAAATGTTATATGTTACTACTGTCATGAACCAGGCCATACTAAACGTTTTTGTAAGAAGCTATTAAACAAGCAATCTCGAGCCAATATAGCTAGTCAAGAATATGCATCCAGCTCTTCAGATACTGTGACAATATCTGCAGCAGAATTTGCTGAGCTCTCTAAATATCGCGCTTCCAAGCCTGTGGACTCTTCCATTGCTGCTGCTGCTAAATCAGGTATCTCTAGCACACCAGGTTGGGTCATTGATTCTGGTTGCACAGACCACATGACAGGTAACCCGAGTCTCTTATCTTCGTTAAAGAAACCTGATATTCATCGTTATGTTACTTTAGCCGATGGATCTAAAATTTGTGCTACTGGTATTGGTACTGCCAACCCAACTCCATCTCTTCCGTTGTCAAAAGTCTTGTGTATACCTAAGTTTTCATTTAATTTGTTGTCGGTTAGCACAATTACTGAAACATTAAATTGTTGTGTTACATTTTTTCCTGTCAATGTTGTGTTTCAGGATCTTTTGACGAGGCGGATTATTGGTAGAGGACACAAGTCGAATGGCCTTTATCTTCTTGATGATCAAATTTTTACTTCGTTGGTGTGTGATGGTTCCCTGTCTCCTTCAGAAGTTCATTGTCGCCTTGGTCACCCCTCGTTGTCTTCCTTAAAAAAGTTGTATCCACAATTTCAGTCTTTGTCTAGTTTAGATTGTGAGTCATGTCAGTTTGCGAAACATCATCGTTCACATTTAATTCCTCGAGTGATTAAACGGGCTGAGTTCCCTTTTGAGAGAGTACATTCTGATGTTTGGGGACCTTGTCCGGTCACTTCCCAAGCTGGTTTTATGTACTTTGTTACTTTTGTGGATGATCACTCTCGGTGTACTTGGTTATTTTTAATGAAAAATCGTTCTGAGTTGTTTTCGATTTTTTGCTCCTTTTGTGCTGAAATTAAAACTCAATTTAATAGGACTATTCGTATCCTGCACAGTGATAACGCAAAAAAATACATGTCTAGTTCATTTCAGTCCTATATGTCTCAGAACGGTATTGTTCATCAAACTTCTTGTGTTGATACACCCTCTCAAAATGGAGTCGCCGAAAGAAAAAATAGACATCTCCTTGAGGTTTCTCGTGCACTCCTTTTTCAAATGAAGGTACCTAAACGTTTTTGGGCTGATGCCGTTTCTACGGCTTGTTTTTTGATCAACCGAATGCCTTCCGCTGTTCTCAAGGGTATAACTCCATACAGTGTCTTGTTTCCCTCCAGAGCGTTGTTTCCTATTACTCCTCGTATCTTCGGGTGCACTTGCTTTGTGCGTGATGTCCGTCCACATGTTACCAAATTGGATCCAAAATCTCTTCGGTGTGTCTTTCTTGGGTATTCTCGACAACAAAAAGGATACCGTTGTTTTTCTCCAGAATTGAACCAATATCTTGTCTCTGTAGATGTTACCTTCTTTGAGAAAACTCCATTTTTTCCCTCACCATCTACATATGCCAGTCAGGGGGAGGAAGATGATCTTTTAATTTATGTTATTCATAGGAGTCCTGATTCCACTACCGATCCTACTCATACTCCAGAATCCACTAATAATGAACCGGTTCCTATTCCTATACCAACTCCCTCTCGCCCTCGTTTTGACCAGGTTTACTCCAGAAGATTGGCCATTACTGACTCACATCCTCCACCTGTCGCCTCGTTGGAAGCTCCTTCAGTTCCTCCACAGTCTGATCTTGACCTTCCTGTTGCTATTATCCTATTTCCTCATTTGTGAGTTATGACCATTTGTCTTCCTTGTCTCGGTGTTTTGTGAGTAATCTGGATTCAGCGTCTACCCCCAAAACTGTTACCCAAGCTTTATCTCATCCTGGTTGGTAAGCAGCAATGGCAGAGGAAATGGCAGCCTTGGAAGCAAATGGTACTTGGGATCTTGTAACCCTTCCTGCAGGGAAGAAGGCTATTGGGTGTAAGTGGGTTTTCTCTGTTAAAGTTAAACCAGACGGTTCTGTGGCTCGTCTTAAGGCTCGCTTAGTTGCAAAGGGTTATGCTCAAGTGTATGGTATTGATTATTCTGATACATTCTCTCCTGTGGCAAAATTATCTTCTGTTCGTTTGTTTATCTCGTTAGCAGCCCGTCATGATTGGCCCTTGCACCAGCTTGATGTTAAAAATGCTTTTCTTCATGGTGATCTTCAAGAAGAGGTCTATTTAGAGCAACCGCCTGGCTTTGTTGCTCAAGGGGAGAATGGTAAAGTATGTAGGCTTCGCAAATCTCTATATGGTTTAAAACAAAGTCCTCGGGCTTGGTTTGGGAGGTTCTGCGAAGTAGTACAAACATTTGGCATGACAAAGAGTATGTGTGATCACTCAGTGTTTTTCAAAAAGACGAGTGCTGGAGTAATTCTACTTATAGTTTATGTTGATGATATTGTCATTACGAGGAGTGACTCAGCTGGTATTTCATCACTTAAACTATTTCTTCAATCCCAATTCCAAACAAAGGATTTGGGTCTCTTGAAGTACTTTCTGGGTATTGAAGTATCTAGGTGTAAGCGGGGTATATTCTTATCTCAAAGAAAGTATGTTCTTGACCTTCTGGAAGACACTGGTAAATTAGGTGCAAAACCATGTAGTGCTCCAATGACACCTAATGTCCAGCTAACTAATGATGGGGAGTTTCTGACCCTGAGATGTATAGGCGGCTGATTGGCAAATTGAACATCTTACTGTAACACGACCAGACATTGCTTACTCAGTTAGTATCATGAGTCAATTCATGTCTGCTCCAACTATTGCACATTGGGAAACGTTGGGACAGATTTTATGTTACTTGAAGAGTACTCCTGGGAGAGGCATTCTCTACAGCAATCATGGTCATTTGGATGTTGAGTGTTTCTCTGATGCAGATTGGGCAGGTTCGAAAGTTGATATAAGGTCAACTACAGGATATTGTGTTTGTGGGAGGAAACCTAGTATCTTGGAAAAGCAAGAAACAAAATGCGGTGTCTCGCTCCAGCGCTGAATCCGAGTACCGTGCTATGGCACAATCTACTTGTGAAGTTATTTGGATTCGTCAGCTCCTAGAGGAAATAGGTTTCAAAACATCCTCAGCAAAGTTGTGGTGTGATAACAAGGCGGCTATTCATATTGCTTCTAACCCAGTGTTCCATGAATGAACCAAACATATTGAGATCGACTGCCACTTTATCCGAGAAAAGATACAACAAGGCATCATCTCTGCAGAATATGTCAAGACAGGAGAACAACTTGGTGACATCTTTACAAAAGCTTTAAATGGGTCTCGGGTTAGCTACTTTTGTAACAAGTTAGGCATGCTCGACATATATGCTCTAACTTGAGGGGGAGTGTTAGATATATTTTAGTATAGAATAAAGCAAGGATCCTTAATATTAGGAGTGTTTTAAGGAGTAAATATAGGACTTGTTCCCCACTTTAGAGTCTCTTTTGTATATATAAATTCATGTAACCTTTCACCTAAAAGTATTGAATTCTTCCTTCTCTGCTGTGTTAACATAAAGGAAATGCGTCTCATATTTAGGAAGTCTACAGTTATCACGCTGAGAAAGAGGCCAAGTCAATCACAATCCATTTCATGGACTTCAAAAAAAATTATGAGGAATAAAATATATTGTTATCATTCAGTTCCGATATCAAAGTACAACAAGCTCAATAGGAGCAAATGACTGTAATGAATTTTTTAGTTTGCTTGTCCTCAAAATTTGAGGTTGCATAATGTACTTGCCCATTGCATATTGTGTCTCATATAAACACTCATCTCCTTGCTCTTTAATTGCTTCTATAGACTATCTCCATTCTCAAACTGTTTAGGCAGCCTTGGCTCATCCAGGCTAGTGCAATACAATGATAGAAAAAGATGAATACCTCAGATGAAAATGGAACTTGGTACACACCGAGAAAAACTGTTGGATGTAAGAGGGCATTTGTAGTTAAATTTAATCATGATGGTTTTGTTGCTCGCCTCAAAGCATGCCTTGTTGCTAAAGGATATGCTCATATGTATTGAGTAGACCATTTTGGTCTATTCTCCCCATTGGCTAAACAAACTTCCATTTGCTTGGTCATTTCTATATTGGCTGCTTATAACTAGCCTTTACACCAACTAGACATTAAAAATGCTTTCTTACATAGATATCTCCAAGAAGAAGTTTACATGGAGCAACCACCTAGATTCATCACTCAAGGGGAGTAAGTTTGTCAATTTAAGAAATCCCTGTATGGTTCAAAACATAGTCCTTGTGCATGGTTTGAGAAAGTTAGTAAGATAGCTCAACAATTTAGGTCAAAGAAATGCAAAGGTGATCATTCAATATTCTACATGAAATCTAAGATTAAGCATCATTATTCTTGTTGTACGTGTTGATGATATAGTTATCACAAGTGACTGTAGGAATTTCAGCTTTAAAATCATTCATGCAACTCAAGCCCACATAATAGACTAAGGGCCATTGAAATACTTCCAAGGAGTTGAAGTTATAAGCAGTAAGGAAGGAATCTTCTTGTCATAGAGAAAATAATAAAAATAGGGGAAATAGCATTCATGCCTTGTAGCACACTTATAACACCTAAATTGTCTCCTACAAGAGATGGCGGTGAATTACTTGTGTTGTGAGATAATAGTTGATTGTTGGTTGATAAATGTAAATATACTAGTGATAATTAGTAGTTTTATTTAATATAGATAGGATATAATTTGTATAAATAACATTGTATATGTTTGATGAAAATATACTGAATCAATGAGTTTTTCCTTCAAACTCTAAAATCGTCATGGTATCAGAGCCTAAAAACCTTTGTTAGAGTGTCTTCTCCTAAGACAATGAAAGTGTTTTGATGGAGTAGATAGCGAAGGTATTTTGTTGGTGGAGTAGGTTCTTGCCCTCAACAGTTATCCACCAGTGCTCACCACCCACCTATGAAGAACGACCACTTCGAGACTGGCCTATCACCAAAGACCAATCATTGGACTCCACCGCATGTGAGCTCATGCACCGACGAAGGCTTCCAAAGTCAAAGTTCATGCGCCGAAGAGTGAAATGCGTGAACCTCCTTCCAGTGACCTTTTTTCACCGACTCTTCTTTCGACCTCATTTCCGGTCATTTCCGATCCAGACCAAAAGGTGTTTAGGTCTGTTCCTTGCAGTTTAATTTAAGATAAAATTTTCTCATCTCCTATTGCTTCCTGAAGTTTCTAGAGCTAGTATCTCTTGGCCCCTCTTGTTAGGCTCCTTTTTTATTTAAAATGGAAGACAATAAAAAGCTAAGTCTTCCAATCACCAATAATCCCTCTTCACAAATTAGCCTTATAAAACTTGATGGCACGAACTACCTTGCATGGTCAAGATCTTGTCTATTGTTCATCAAAGCTCCTTAGTTGCAAGGATATATCATAAGAGAGAAAAAGAAACATGAATTAACTGATTCCTCATTTAATCAGTGGGACTCAGAAAATTCTCTTATTATATTATGGCTTATCAACTCCATGCAACCTGGTATTGCAAAAACATATTTCCTACTTGATACAGCTGAAAAAATTTAGAAAGTTGTTTCTCAAACTAACTCTCAAATGGGTATTGTTGCACAAAAATACAAACTTCGAAATAAAATTCATAGTATGAAACAAGGAGAAAAAGACTATTTCATAATGTTTTTCAGAATTAAATAGTCTATGGAAAGAACTTGATTACTATCAAAAATTTTAAGCTGACTGTGCTGCTGATGCAGTTAAGTTTCAAAAGTTGCTAGAGGAGGAGCGTATCAATAATTTTCTTGCTGGTTTAAACTTGGAATATGATCAAATCAGAGCCCAAGTGCTTGGTAAAAAACTTTTACCACCTTTACTCCAAACTTATTTGTATGTGTAGCAAGAAGAAAGCAGAAGAAGTGCTATGTTATTTACAACAACAGTTGAGAAAGCAGAGTTAGCTGTCAAAACAGTTCTTGAACACCCTAAAGATTACACTGAGGACTCTCGACAATGTGATTATTGTGGGAAACCATGCCATACAAGAACTACTTATCGGAAATTGCACAGTCAACCAAATAAAGACAGTGGAGAAATAAAGGGGGCTTGGTAAAGGCTCAAGCAAATTTAACTGAGGCAACAAGGTCGAGTGATGCAACAACCTTAAGCAACAATCTATCTAATAAAGAGTTTCTAAATTTAAGACGGTTCTTATCTCAGCTTAACACCAACTCAACTGTTGGTTCCTCCAACTTTGTAGCCACCAGTAATGCCTCTCTCACTAACCATAATACTTGTTCATGGATTATAGATTCAGGAGCAAATAGGCATGTGACGGCTCTTTAGGAAGGTTTCTAACCTATTCCTCATGTCCAAAAGGAAACAATGTACAAATAGCAGATGGCTCTTTTACTCATGTCTGGAACAAATTCTATTGACTGTACTTCAAATATTAGATTATCCTCTATCCTTCATGTGCCTCGTTTTTCTGTTAACCTTTTATCTGTTAGTTCCATTACTAGAACTCTTAATTGTAAGATTTGAGTTTTTTTTTTTCCAAAATATTGTGTTTTTTAGGATCTGCAAACAGGGAAGATGATTGACAATGGTAGACTGCATAATGGCTTACACATTGTGGATGGAAGTCACAAATGTGATTCTAGTACAAATCACACTCTTTTTGGCGAAAATAAGGATATTAATCAAGAGATAATACAATTGCATGTGCAGTTTGGACAACCATCTTTTTTTCTTAGGAAATAAATTCCCAAATATGTTTAAAGGGATTTCATTTGACTCTTTGTTTTGTGATGCTTGTGAATTTTCTAAGCATACAAAGAACTATTATCCTCTCTATAGAAAATATTTTGTTAGTATGGATGTTACTTTCAGAGAATTTGAGCCCTACTTCAATTTACCCCAATCTCCTCTTCAAGAGGAGAATAAGAAAGAAGAGGAGAATCCTAGTTTGGCAGCTCCTGATGATTTTATTTGAGAAGATAATCTCATTTAGAAGGAAAGTCCTGTTCAGAGGGAGGAGAGTTTGATTCAAAAGAAGAATGTGGGCATTTGGATAGACCTGATTTGAGGAGAAATTCAAAGAAAAATAAAATAGAGAATGCCATCATGCAGTCTCTATACCACGTCAAGAATCACTCCCTCATCCAAAAACTCTTCTCAACTTTTTGATTCAGTTTATAATCTAAATAAGCCCATTGCCTATAGGAAAGTAGTTAGGTCATGTACTAAACATCCTATATATAATTTTGTTTCATATAACTTATTGTCTTTCTCCTATAGAGCCTTTGTCTTGTCTATTTCTTCTGTATCTATTCCCTAGGATTGGAGAGAGATTTTTTATAATCCCAAATGGAAGGAAGCAGTAGTTGAAGAGATGAAAACCCTTGTAAAAAATAAAACTTGAGAACTTGTCACTTCTCCTTCTGGAAAGAAACTAGTTGGCTGCAAGTGGGTATTTACAGTAAAACACAAAGCTGATGGCTCAATTGAAAGATACAAGGCTAGACTTTTGGCTAAGAGATTCACTCAGATCTATAGAGTGGACTATCAGGAGACATTTGCTCTAGTTGCTTAAATGAATACCATCAGAATATTGTTGACTTTTGCAGCTAATCTTGATTGAAACCTACAACAATTTAATGTAAAAAATGCTTTCTTTCATAGAAATCTAGAGGAAAAAGTGTACATAAAAATTTCTTCAGGTATTGAGAGTAAAGAGACACAAGGAAAGGTATGCATAATAAAGAAAGCTCTGTATGGATGAAAACAGTCTCCTAAAGCATGGTTTGACAAATTCAGTAAAGCCATGGTCTCCTTTAGATATCAACAGAGTAACACTTATCACACCTTATTCATTAAGGGTAAGATTACTCATTGTCTACGTTGATAATATTGTGGTAACTGGAGATGATAGAGAAGAAATAGCTCGACTAAGGAAACTCCTTACCCAGGAATTTGATATAAAAGATCTGAGAAAACTGCAATATTTCCTGAAAACTGAAGTGGCTAGATCAAAAAGGAAAATTTTTATCTCACAGAGGAAAGATATCCTGGATCTTCTACAAGAAACAGGTATGCTAAGTTGTAAGCTAGTAGATTCTCTTATTGAAAGCAATCATAAGCTACAAGCAGGAATAGAGACTTCAGTTGACATGGAAAAATATCAAAAATTTGATAGAGAGATTAATTTATCTATCACACACTAGACTAGACATAACATATGCAATTAGTGTGGTCAACCAATATATGCATGATCCTCGTGAGCCCTATTTACAAACAGTCTTCCGAATTCTGCGATATCTTAAGTCTGCTTTTAGAAAAGGTATTCTTTTCTCCAAACATGGTCACCTTCGAATTGAAGCCTTCACAGATGCAGATCGGGCTAGATCTCTAGATGATAGGAGATTGACATCTAGCTACAGCACGCTTGTAGGTGAAAACTTAGTTAATTGGAGGAGTAAAAAGCAGAACATGATTTCTCAATCAAGTGCAAAAACAAAGTATAGAGTTATACCACAGGGTGTTTATGAACTACTATGGCTGCGAATGTTGCTAAAGAAATTAAAATTGTTTGGAGAAAACAATTTATCCCTGTTTTGTGACAATAAGACAACCATCAAAATAGTGTATAACCAAGTTCAACATGACCGCACAAAACACATTGAAATAGATTGACAATTTATAGAAGAGAAATTAGTTGATGGGTCTCTCAGTCTATTTCATGTATCATTAGACAAACAACTGGTCAATGTGTTTACTGAAGGACTCAGCAATAGAAACTTTCACATTTGAATTTGCAAATTAGGCATGTGTGATATTATTGCACTAAGTTGAAAGGGAGTGTTGGGAGATAGTAATTTATTGTTGGTAGTTTATTGTTAGTTGATAGACATAAATATACTAGTGGTAGTTAGTAGTTTTATTTAATATAGATAGGATATAATTTGTATAAATAGCATCGTATATGTTTGATCAAAATATACTAAATCAATGAGTTTTTCCTTCAAACTCTAAAAGCAACAATTTGAAGATCCTATAAGAACAGAAGATTGGTTGAGAAATTGAATTATCTTCCAGTGACTTGTCCAAATATTGCATACTCAATATTGTTAGTCAATTTATGTCTTCGCCAACAACTATTTATGGGCAACTTATAGAATAGATCCTATTGAAATGACCTCTTGGACAAGACATGATGTTTAGTAATCATGAGTACATTAATGTTGAGTGTTTCATAGATATTGATTGGGCAGGATCCAAAATTGATAAGATATTTACTATATATTACTAAGTTTTTGTTGGAGGGAACATGGTCTCATGGAAAAGTAAGAAGCAAAATAGTGTATCCCAATCCAATATAGAATTAAAATATAGAGCAATGATGTAGTTTACGTCTAGGATTTTATAGGTATATCATACCTTGACTGAAGTTGGTCTACTTAATTACCATCAAAACTTTGGTGTGATAGTTAGGCTACTCCACGTATTGCCTGGAAGCCAATATTCATAAAGAACTAAACATATTCAAGTTGATTGTCACTTTGTTTGAGAAAAATCACGAAAATTTGATATTTACTGGACATGTAAAAACAACAGAGCAATTAGGTGACATCTTCACAAAGGCTCTAAATGAGAATCAAATTGAATATCTTTGCCATAAGCTGGGCATGATTAATATCTATGCTCTAGCTCGTGGGAGAGTATTACAAATTAGAGAATGTATATTAACCGAATATTGACTTAGGTAATTTACGAAACTAATTTATAGGCTCATTTCTAAGCTAATGTCTAGTAATGTGTTTCCTAGAATGTATACATTTCCTACTCCAAGGGTGAATAAACACACAATATTTTCTCTCATTTTCTGTCCATTATTATTGATACAGAGTGAAATTTGGCGGCCACATTGAAATTTATCATTGACTAGAATCTAAGACATGATAGGATATTTACTACGAATCAAAGTGTTTTTGTTGTAGGGAACATGATCTCATGGAAAAGTAAGAAGCATAATATCGTATCCCAATCCAACATAGAATTAAAATATAAAGCAATGATGTAGTTTACGTGTAAGATTGAATGAAGTTGGTATAATTCATTACCAACAAACTTTGGTGTGATAGTTAGGCTACTCTGCATATTGCCTTGAAGCCAATATTCATGAAGAACTAAACACATTAAAGTTGACTATCACTATATTTGAGAAAATTCACGAAAATTTGCTACTGGACATGTAAAGACAACAGACTAATTAAGTGACATCTTCACAAAGGCTCTAAATGAGAATTAAATTGAATATCTTTGCAACAAGTTAGGCGTGATTAATATCTATGCTCTAGCTCGTGGAGGAGTAACACAAATTAGAGAATGTATATTAGCTATATATTGGCTTAGCTAATTTAGGAAACTAATTTGTAGCCTCATTTCTAAGCTAATTTCTAGTAATGTGTTTCCTAGCATGTATTCCTACTCCAAAGGTGAATAAACACACAATATTTTCTCTCATTTTCTATCCATTATGACAGATACAAGGTGAAACTCGGTGACCATATTGAAATTTAATGATAAATTAATGATCATGCATGGATATCTTCATGCTCTCTTAAATGACACACACACTCTTAGCCAACAGACATCAGGTTCTGTAAATGCTCTCTTAGGGGGCTTGCTTTCATTGTTTGCGCTAACTCTTAAACACATGGAGTTCACTCAGAGTAAGTACAAAATAGCGGCCTTAACACAGCCCCATACCTAGTCATACATTACGTTTTAATAACACTAACCCATACTTCTGTTCCTTAAGCTAACTTTCTACCTAACCCCACTAACATACCTGCTGGAACAGCAAGGTTGTGACAGAAATTTGAAATACAATTTCCCTCCAAAGTACAAAATAACTAAAGAGTATCAAATAAAACTCTCAGTATTCCAAAATTCCTCAACAAAAACATCCGAAAGGGGAAAACGAAAAGGAATTGACCTTGAGAAAATTATTTGCACTTGCTGTTGTCTTTATAAGCCCCATGATGAACGAGATAACCATAAGAATCAATCCAGCGAAAAAGTGGACCAACAGAACCACATTCTGCAAATACAGCAAACATTGCATTCAATGTACTCTAGGTTTAATGACTTGGAAGTAAAAAAAACAAGACATAAGACATAATGAGAGAGGAATGTTGTCTTACTTGAGCCATGTTGTGATCGGAAAATAAGAATGTAAGGCAATAAGTTGATGATGCAATTGCTAGTCCATACCCCAAAAACATAAAAAGCGTAGGCAAGAAACAATCTCTTCCAATAAACTGATCCAGACCTGCATTCCAAATTAATTTTGCTTATAAGCTTAAGCCGCCTATAAATGTATATTTGCATTTAAACACGAGCGGCAAATGTGAAATGCTGTAAATCAGAAACAAATTGAAGGCAGTAAATGCTCCAATTGAGATTTTCTTCCTTCTTGGCATAGTTTAATCTTTCCTGAGCAGGAAAAACTAGCAGAAGTTTTAGAATAATATCAATTATATTTGAGCACCACTCACCCATGTAAATAAGACAAAATATGACTTGAGTTACTTGGATTCGACTAGCAAAATATTTAATTTTGACTTGTTATTAAATCGGGCACAAACTCAAGTTGCTGAAATAATTAGTTAACCAACTTCAAATATTACAATACTCAACTTGAGCTCAATTGCATGAACTTTATTTTAACATTGATATGTATGTTTTAATGTTTTAATGATAAATGAGTTGAGTTGAGCCATATTTGAGTATGACAACTAGAACTCAATTGAGCTTGAATCAGGTTTCAAGACTCAAGTTCTCTAATCAAGTGAAACTTGAGCTCAACATTGTATCAACTCAACCCCGCTCGAATGTATTCCCTAATGCCAAGGGGATTTTTTTTTTTTTTTTAAAAATCCCCTGTTTTGTTCTTCACTGATGACTTGGAAACAATTCCCTCCTTTTCTCATCTATTGACCACTTTTTCTTCCAATCTCTTGATCAGAAGGATGTCATATTATATTACTCCCAATAACAGAGAATTGTGCTTGAATAAATTAATGCGAATGTGTATGTCAGTGATCAAGGATTTATGGGCCTATTGGGATTCCATACTTCGAAAACATGAATAAATAGGTGAAGCATCAGTGCTTTGAACATGTGGATACTGAGAAATTAGTTTGAATTCAAGCAGACATTGTTGAGAATATTTAGTTCTTAAATGAAAGACTAGGGATGGGCAAAAATTTTCGAATCTGACCGACCCGACCGACGACATCGGTTTAAACTAATTGAGTTGGTCGGTTTCAAATTGTATATTTATCAATAAACCTGACCGAACCCAATAAAACCCGACGAACCCAACCGAACCGCCTCATAATGATAGATTTTTAAATATAAATTTTTTCAACCGATTATTAGTGGTCAGGTTGGCCGACCACTAAAATCCGACCAAACCGACCACTGCACATCCCTATGAAAGACCACATAAAAAGTAGGTGCAATTATTTAAGTCTACCATATTAGGTAAGGAACATGTGAGACACTTGAAATCATTCCGAAACTAAAAATCATTGCCCTATTCTTCTACACATACTTGGAACAATCAATTGCAATACTCTAGCATGAAAATACAATCTTAATGTTCTATTAAATCAAATTCCCCTAGAAATTTTGTACTACTATTTTGTTGCCTAACATCTTATGCACAATCATAATCGAATAGTCAAATTAACAAGCTTCAGAGGTTTCCGTCAATTACATTGGCTGTTATCAGGAGCAAATATTTTTCTCTAAGAAAAGTGATAAGAGCTAGTACAAAAAAATATAGATTAGATTGAAAAACCTAGGAACATACCAAAGATGTTAAAGAGAACTATTGCAATAGATGAAGGAAATAAGAAGCTGATGAAGTCCCAAATGTACGTAGAAGCCCAATATGAAAGTACAGAAACCTGAGACCACCACATTGTTAAAATTAACTTTTCAAAAATACAAAATAATTTTGAGGGAGAAAATCTTATTCTCGAAGTTGCTACAAAATGAAACTTAAGAAGCTACTTTGACATAAATAGTACAGAGCAACCATACCCCACTAATCAACTGTTGGTGCTTGGCTTTCACTTCACGTTCCTGTATCAAATAGCATATGTTTATGAAAATGATGATGATGTCAAATTTCCTATATGAGAATTTTAGATACTAGATGACTGGCATGAAGAAATCCAATTCTGATAAAAGTTTAGATGTCATCATGTGAATTGGAAGCCAAGGAGATAAACTCACAAATGAGAAAGTGGAGAAATTTTAACTGCTGTATGGTATATTTGAGCTTCAAATTGATGAGAAGGAAGTTACGCATGAGATGGAACATGGAAATTGCAGAAAGGCAAAGCAGTCGACATTCAGGAAAGACAAGATACCAATGGAAAAACATAGAAGAGCAGTACAACAAGGGGGAAGAAATATTGCATCAAGACTGGAGGAATATGTTTCTGTCAAGATTCACTTATAGCTTGACCTCCCTGAAAGGAAAGAGTGATACAGTGACCCAAGAAGATGGACATGGTCCAATGGGTAGACAGCCTCATGTACACAATGAGAGCAAAAAAATGAAGCTGGTATGCTCAGACAGTAGGAAAATTAAAGGCAACAGATATCAAAATTAGAGGAGAAAATATCCTATTTATATTATATTTATTACCAGACATAAACATCCTAAAAATGCAATAACTTAAACTATCATCAAATCTTGCTGATGGCTTTACCACATCCCCACTGCGTAGAGGTATAATTTATCCATAAAGGGAACAGCTTATAGTAAATAATCCAGAGTATCATTAAGAAATAATACCTTCACAATAGCAACAGCAAATGAAGCAGGAATAAATGAGAAGGCAATATTAATAATTATGGCGGCAGAGAAGGCATCCAAATCCTGCATGATTCACATGATAATTCAAGTTGTAAATTCATGAAATGAATTGCTCAAAAAGTGCAAGAACAGGTTAGAGGCATCGCCTACATCAATAATTTTGTTGGTATTATTTTCTACTAATCTGCATAATCTTGTTGGTATTACTATTATTTTCAATAAACATGAAAGTAATCACTTTCATCTTCATTACTATGCATTGACAATCAACAGTAGAAGGGTTAATATATGGATCAATAGTGTCTTCTAGCATAACCTGTTTGTGTAAAATGATTTGGAAACAATAAACATGAAAGGGAAAACATACATGTCGCTGCAAGTGCTGGCTTTTTGTCATTGGCAGTGGATAGTTACGTGTTCGAATAGTCATATTTTTGTCACCAGTAGCAAGCCTCAGAATTGCAGCATTCATTACATTGATATAGGTTGAAGCAGCATGCTGACAAGTACTATTATGCAGTACAGTATATCCCAAACTTCCATCATCATTCTGATTATCCATTATAATAGCTCCATACCTGCATACAATCATACACTTGAAAAGCTGAGAAAATAAAGATTGAGATAGTTTAAGCATATGCATCATAGATTAGAAAATGCACCAGCACAGAAAGTTGAGTGCACTGAAGTTGTAGCAGAAGAGCAGGGCTAAGAGTGTAGGGGAAGCAGAAAGAAGTGGCTCTATATCTTTCTAAAGATTGATTCCAACTAGTTTGAGATCAAGATTTAGTCCAGTTGAATAGTACAAAAGATACTTAAAAGCAAAAGAAAAAAAAATAGAAAAAATGATGCAAAATAATCTTGATTTCACAATACTCCTATTATATTTCCTTTTTTTTTCTCAATTTACCTTTCAGCTACAATTTTGGTTTGTTCTTTTGTTTTTTTTTACTCAAGGATATGAGAGTTTTTGGGCCTAGCGCCCATAGCTTGGCCAAGAAAAAAATCAGGCCCAAATTTCAGGCCTGAAGCCTGCTACATACCCATTTTCAGGCCAGGTTCTGAGCATCCAAAAAACACCATTTTGGTAGTCAGCCACCTAAAAATAACTCTTAAGCAGATCTGATTGACTCAATACAAATTTCGTCGGACCTGAGATTTTTGAATTCTTTTTATCCTCAACCTGAAGCCCAGCTCAAATTATTCGAGCCAGACTGGGTTGGGCCAGGTCAAAGGGCGGTTGAACATCCCTATCAGAGAATTTGATTAGTGAATTAAAGGGGTGATAAGTTTTTTTTCCCATCATTATAGGCACTTTTACATGTCAAAAAGAAAAAAAAATTGAGATAAAAGAGAAGCAAAAGAATTCCAATATCCCATCATTAACCACTTGTGCTTTGACAAGTAGCCCAACTATACCAGGGAGGCAAATTTCATTGTTTCCATAATAACATCAACAACAAAGTGATAATTAGAAAAATAACATAAGTAGTTAATTAAATTCTTGAAATTGTTGAAAGATCCAAACTCATGAAAATACCTCTAAATCTTCCCCTTAATTCTCCAAACTGTTTACATCTCTAGTAAGTCATAACATTATTAAAACTAGCAGAGGAGTCGCGTACTTTTGACAAAAATTCAAAAACTAGACTCCTTTTGGAAAAACAAATGCCACTAGAAATTTTACAAACATTGAAAATGGCGTAATAATGTTCCACATGCAATTAGGTGGCTTTTTGACAGAATGAAGTAATTCAGTAATCAGGACAACATACCTTGACTGATAGGACTCGTTGAAGCTAGACATTAAGAATTCACTCACTGAAAGTAAAACAGGTCCCAAACTGGGCCCAGCTGCTTTGATTGCATCAGATAATGCCCTCTCTGAATCAGGGAATTTATATGTACTCTCTTTAAAGGTTTGAATCCAACCCCCTTCAATGCATTTTGCAACCTATAGATTAGTAACTTTTAAGAGTTTGAACGTTCTGAAAAAAGCTTGACAGCCAAGAATAATAAATGACTCGAAATGCTGCAAGAACAGCATAAAACAATAAAAATATCAGTAAGTAAATATAATTTAGAGACCTCTCTTGCAATAGGCTTCGATAAGTCAAATGGAATTGGACCACCACCACCACCTCTTAAAAGAGGATTAAAATTTGCAGTTGTCAAGGTAATAGACTCCTGATCAGGATGTGGCTTAAGCTGGAGAAAAAGAAGGCCAAAAAGCAGGAAGACAGCAGGAATTAGAAGCTGGAAAACAATTGTTTTGCGGTCCCTCCTAGCAGATATTGCCCTTTTTATAAATAATGCCTTGGTATGTCGCCAAAATGTTGACCTTGCAATGATAGAACAGCAACAGCACTGCATCCCTAAGAAATTAATGAAACTTAGAACTGTAGCAACTATTAAACTACAGATTTTCCCCACTGTGGCAGATATGACACCAATAATCTTTCTATAATTTCCTATAAGTTTGGAATCAAAGACTCTCTTGGGGACATTATTCTGAGAAGCTGTAGGAATCACAGAATCAGATGAGAGAATATTGCTCCTCTGCTTGAAATAATCAGTCTCACAATAGTCACATCCAGCAACCCTCAGAAATACCTCCTCAAGAGTTGTGACTGAGATTCCATAACTTTCAATGCCAATATATTTTTTTTCCTCACTGGAACTCGTTTCTGTTTCAGAGACTGATGTCCCCATGCAACTTTCAATTTCCCTGAACATGCTTTCAAAGGACGAGGAGGACGCCAGAGGAAGCTTAAATGAAATCTCTGTTCCAACCTTGACAAATATAGAAAATTGCATATGAGACAAAAACAGTGCAACTGAATAAACAAGGGCATATATAAGTACATAAAACAACAATATGCAACATCCAAAGCATCAAGATATCCAAGATAACATATTAACTTAAAAGAAATTATTAATTGAATTTCCAAGCATATAAAGATAAAAATCTCAAAATGAAAGATATAAATGAGTTCCTTCTAGATGAAGCAATCATCAGTAGAGGTGTTTGACATTGGATTCCGCAAATACAGAATCTGTCACATGCATATCCCATGTAAGCAAGATGCAAAAAGTTAGATGAATACCTCACTCACACATATTGCTGATGAAATATGACGGTAAACGATATCAGCAGCAACAGAGGCATTAGGTGCAGACTGAAAGAATATGTTTTAACAATGAGGCTATTTCCAGTGAGATTAAAGAGTTGAATATACTACAAGATAAACAGCTAAATTCATCACAAAGAGGACTAACCTTCACTAAAGTAAGAGTATAACCAACCCCATACTGGTGCTTCAAGAATAGGGAGCTGTTGAAAACAAGCATAAAAAATGTGAATGGTGTGAAACGTGGGTTATTTTGTAAAAAGACAACCATATCATCCTCATAATCTTTTCTTTTAAAATAGAAAACATTTTCAAATATTATTTTTGAACATATGATTCAAGAAATGAAAGCAGATGCTAGAACAACTCAAGCCTGCCATAGACAGTCTCAAGAAGGAGCATCACTGTCCAGGAGGAGTTTTTAGAATGTTTTGGTAAGAAAGTACATTAAAAAGAATTAGTAAAACTCAAATGTTAACAGTAAAAAGAAAACAAAATGTAGCAAAAAAATGCATGCTTGGTGAAAAATAGATGAGATAGTGGTTTAAAAAAGCTAACCTTCCACAGCATTTCAAAGAACCATTAGCCATGATAGCTATCCGATCTCCTAGTTCATCAGCTTCATCCATTGAGTGAGTACTTAGTAATATTATCCTACCCTTCTTTATTCTTTTTATCAATTGCCATGTCAGCCGCATTGAATATGGATCCATTCCACTAGTAGGTTCATCAAGAATAATAACCTGTGATAGATGGTGAGAATATGAAACAAAAATTTCACCAAAATTAAGGATAATATACCTTCAAACTTGTCTCACCTTGCTGTTTCCTATAAGTGCAATTCCAAGAGACAATTTCCTCTTCATGCCACCAGAAAGGGCCCCCACAACAGTGTTTGCTTTATCAGCCAAACCCACCTGAAGATAAGTATTTCATTCTCAAAACTCTTAGGACAACAGAAAAGGTGAACTAAATGAAGAAAGAAAAAAGAAAAAGGAGCAATATCGGATTTGTCAGAAAAAGGGGCTCATTTGTCACCACAACAGAAGATGATGATGATTATGCTTAGAATAAATTGACCACAAAGGAATAAGTGAAACAGAGATTTGTTGTATCATGATTTCAAATATCATGATTTTGTAAAGCAATCAAAGACATACAACTGAGACAATTGAGCCTTGACATAAAAGACAAAGAACTCATTTAAAAGACTTCCATTCCTAGGGCATCTGTACCACATGAGATCTCCCTAATTCTTTTCTAACCGAGTAATTTCCAGGCATATTGAGCATTGCTTATATAGCTCAATAGGTACATACAAACATTTTATACTACACCAATATCCATGATTTGACCTGTATTAACTAACATAAGCTTGCAGATTTTACAAATCTACCAAGCTTAATGTTAAACAACTGGTCCAAATTGGCAAAAGCATTTTATACCCATAGTTCAAAAAGCTAAACAACTTATAGTTCTAAAATTTAACATATACTAGTTGCAACCAAATTACATAAATGGAAACTCACTTCATCAACCATGTCAGTAACAAGTCTCTCCAAATCTTCTTCCTTCACCCCCTTCAGCATAGCAAACATTTCCAAATGCTCTCTCACCTAGATAAAATAATTGACCAGGTTAATTGATGCTGCTAGAAATCAGCAAAATTAAAAAATTTAGCATCTCTTCTAGGAAAGATGCATTCAACGTATATGTCATAAACAAATCCATGCAATCACAGTCGGAAATATAAAGCTATGAGACACATAACTTATGATGTACTAGCATTCCAAATAAGAAAACATCAGCAATGTTGTAGCAGCAGTGAGGATTAATCCAAATGGAATTATTGGATAAAGTTCATTAGGTGTGCACCGAGAAACATGAGTTGTTACTGAACAAAGTTTTCACATATGCATCAAAGAAGATGTTGATATAAGAAAAATGATAGAACACCCAAATAAGGACAGTCAGAACTTCTCCATCTCTTTCTCCCTCCTCCCCCCAGCGTTTCTTCTCTCTCCAAGAACCTAAGCTTTGCTTTCATCAAACATAAAAGACATCTCAACTAAACCCTCCACACAATTAAAGCACTCCCAATCTTACTCAAGTTACACCAACAATCCATTGAACAGGAAACAAGGCCAAAACAACACAAGTTCAACTCTAGGTTACAATCTGAATTTGTGATACAGCATTTAACTTCAAATCCATTAAATTTGTAATCGATCCAAAAGTGCACATTGTACACCAGTACAATCACAACTCAATACTGTAACATTTCTCTTTCACAAGTTCCATATGGCATGGGAAATATGGAAAATTTCAACCCAAAAGTATATCAGATTTCAGACTCTCGCACACTTATGCATCATACATGGAGAAAATTCTTCCCAAGTACCAACCACTCTAGCCCCCAGCTCCAAACATAAAATTATTTGAACAGCATTACAGATTATATAATAATTGTACGACTTACTTAGCTAATATAGGAATTTAGGCTGATTTCTTGTGATGTTTATTTATTTCCTAATTTTAA
This sequence comes from Garcia nutans, assembly GCA_947685225.1. Taxonomy (NCBI): domain Eukaryota; kingdom Viridiplantae; phylum Streptophyta; class Magnoliopsida; order Malpighiales; family Euphorbiaceae; genus Garcia; species Garcia nutans. The sequence goes on along the minus strand of CANTUV010000024.1, from coordinate 1,892,793 downwards.
CATATATACTTTGTATAAATTCCATACTCCTGAGGATGAAGAAATACAAGTTTCCTTTCATGTTTTCTGTCCATTCTTACAAACATCAACCAATCAAGAATAAAAGATAAGAGTCCCTTTTCATATTTCATCATATTATAAATTCATAAGATATTGTTTGTCATATCTCAAAAAAATAAATAAATAAATAATTAGTATCACATATTTCCAAAAGCAACCTACCAACCACCCCTCCCACATTCTCAAGTTACACAGAAAGCACACTGAGCATGCATCAAAACCATTCCACTCTAAAATAAACAAATAAAATATACAAACCATATATTCCTCAAAATATTGTTTGTCATATATCAAAATAAATAAATAATTAGTATCACATATTTCCACCAGCAACCTACCAACCACCCCTCCCAAATTCTCAAGTTACACAGAAAGCACACTGAGCATGCATTTAAACCATTCCACTCTAAAATAAACAAATAAAATATACAAACCATATATTCCTCAAAATGATCATGCGTATGCAGGATCTCAAGTAAAATTCATAAAATTATGTCCTTATTTCAATCTTATAAAATTATATTTCCCTGTAACTCTCATTTCATTTTTTCTGCATTTTTTCAGACAGCAAGTCAAAGCTTCTGATAGGGGTTTGTGCCCCTGTACTATATTTGATTTTACCTTGAGCACCTAAAACTAAATATTTTGTCACAGTATGATGCATAGACTTTTCATGCTAAAATATAAAGGCCACTGTCATGGCTTAATTCTATATGCAATGAGACATCCCAAAATCCTCTTTCATATAAATAGCTATTATCTTCAAAACACTGCTCAGCATTTTTGAGAAAATGAGTATAATCTACACAGTTAGACAAGTTAGAAAATAGGCATCTTACAGTCAGTTCTGGGAAAAGAATATCATGCTGAGGGCACACACCCAGTCCATTCCGTATCTCATCCTACAAAGGACATAAAATTGATCACAATATAAGAATCATATCAAATGCCATTGAACAATATATAGAATAATCTACAAAACAAGAAAAAGCTCAGAGGCTCGCAGATTTACTGCTTAAAATCCAAAAAAGTAAAACCTGACACCACAAGAGAGAAAAAGCATACAAATAAAGAGAGCATCCAACTAAATAACCCAGTTGAAATAATCTCACTGCCCCAACAAATAAAGCAAATTACTTTTTCCCGGTTTTTGGAAGAAGTAGCAGAAGATGGCTCACAATAATCACATTCCATGACCCCACTCCCATGACCCCCAAACTTTAGGTGCAGGAAAACACCGAAAGACAAATTGCAAGATGAACAATTGTCATAAACAAGAATCAGAAATGTATAAACAAAGGATATTAGTAAACAAGATTGAATTCTGGGGATCCCTAAACAAAGTGGATTACAATCATTAGATGCTCCATTCAAATGATCAAGGAACCTCAAAGACAAGAACTGATTATTTTACCTGCAACAAGAGCATTTAGTACATGCATGTGTGACCATTCGCAGACTGTTAAAAAATAACGGAAAATAGTTACAGAAAAAGACAAATTATTTACCATGGCTGTCAGTATATTCTTTCCAAAAACCATGGCATCCCCTGAAGTAGGAGGAAGGAGACCAACAAGCATTGAAATAGTTGTGCTTTTTCCTGCTCCATTATGTCCTTGAACACCGTAATATTAAAATAATGTGAGTATGAAACAAAATTATCCTTCAAAAAGGCAAAAAGAGAATTTTTCCGAACTACCCATGTGGGAAGCTACAACACTAATCATATGCACTAGCATGTTGTCAAAAGACCGCATGCATGAAATAGCAATGAAGGTGAAAGAAGTTAATTATACTCACCTAGAAGAGCAAGAATCTGATTTTCATACAAGGTGAGCTGCAGAGAATTAACCGCAGCACAACTGCCCCTTTTAGTAGCATATACCTTATGCAGGTTCCTAATTTGGATGCATCTACACATCAAGTAAAAAATGTGAGGGAAAACAAAATATTAACACACGCAAGATAAATGTTTAAATTTTTGCAGAAATACCTGTTATCAAGTTCCTGTTGTTTCATATCCAAGCTTATTCCCTCAACAGCAGGTTCAACAGTGCGACTTCCCATTTTAGAATGATTATCATCAAGTTTAGCTTCCAAACTGGAAACATGATGTTTGAAAATAGTCTTCTTTCTCAAGAAGCAATTCCTGAATAAGAAATTCCAAGGCTGACGCACTCCATTTTCCATGGGAAGGACCTAGTCATCCGAACAAACAATAGTAAGTTTTGGTAATACAAAACACAACTCATCTAAACTCCGCCTTAACCCCAAAATTAATTGGAGTTGGCTATATGGATTACTTGCTTTCAATCTAAACAATTTAGGCAAGCACAAACTAGAAAAGGCAAGACTAAAAATGGCAGGACAAAAAAATTGAAACCAGCATGCTTATGTTTCAAGAGAAGTGGATAATAAAATCCTTTTTCCCATCTTTTTGAACGGTGAGATAACTGGAACCAGTTATGATACGCCTCGTACTTCATGAAAGCTACTTCACATGTAGTAATTACTTGCAAATAATGTAACATAATCCTGATATCTCCTCAAGAATAACCCAAGGTGGTGTTTTTGGGTTCTATGTGGGCTTAACCTTTTAGAGGGGTATCTTTGAATGTTTTACAGCTTAACTGAATTACTATTTTACATTCTGCTTTATATTTCTTGTTACTAGCCGGTTTTTGAGTTATAAGAGGATTTCCTGTCCTCCATCATTATACACTTAATAATATTTTTCTTATCTGGAGAAAAAAAAATAGCAACATAGTCCTTTCCATGAAAAGAGAATATGTTAACCTCTATATAACAGTATGTTCCAACCCACAATGTTCCCACATTGTAAGCTCTGGGGAGAGTGAAATATGCATAGTCCTGCATTACAAGGATGTTGATCCATGATTTAGCACATCAACTACAAGTCAAAAAGTGGCCACCTTAATGATACACCAGTCTCAACCCAGCCTCCTTCTAAATCCAACGATAGATGTCTAAGACATCCGAAGAAAATAAAGATTTTTCCTATCATATGCCTAAAGTTATGTGGAGGAAATAAAAATATAAATACAATAAAAGGGGGAAAATATAATCAGATAGCACTGCCAACAGCACAAATACTTTAAGGTATCAAACTATCAAGTCAATTCCAACACATTCAAAATAAAGAGTATAAAGAAATAGTTTAAGATATGTACCTTGTCAAGGTACAGACCAACAGCACAATATAACAGTGTGTCAAGCCACATCATCAAGAGACAGACCAAAAAATTCACTCCAGATGATCCCTACAACAATGTGGTCCAGATTTTAGAAAGGAAAAAAGAGCAGTAAATGGTATGAGAGAGAGAGAGAGTAAGAAGATGAAGAAAAACCCCAAGTGCAGAGCTGGAACATACTCGCCATATGTTGCTCCAGCGAAGCCCAACATGAGCACGCTCATAATCAGCAAAGTTGATTGATCCTAGAGCAAAAGCCGTGGGTGAAAGCAAAGAAGCAAGGATCTTCAGTATCCTATAAGAACAAAATGTTACACGTAGTCCATCATTGATTTCTAATATAAGAAGTTGCAACGAGTACACACAGCACAAATTTCTCTTCAAAAAACCCTACCAGATAGCATGTGTACTTACACTGGGACAGCTGGGTCATTCACAGTATAATAGGGAAAGAAAGCCCCCAGAAAAGAAAGGGTTCCAACTGCAACAGCTGTTTTTGCTCGGGCGAAGAATGTAGAGATTAAAAATGATAGCATAATTGCACTGAGTCCAAAGGAGAAAAAATACACAAACACCACCGACTTATCGCTGTAAGTGAAAAGGTTATTCATGGTACAAGCCGTAATTATCCCAGATGAAATTGCAAACTGCAGAAGATTCAACCAGAAAATGAGAAACAAGCAATTCAAGAAATAGAAAAAGGAAAGAGAAAAGAAAAGCCCATAGTAATTATAGACTACCATCCATCCCAATTTTTTATAGCACATAAAAAAATCTCAGATCCAAAATCTCTGACCCAATTCTATACTACCAACCTAAAGATATAAGCAAAACATTACTAGTAAAAATATGGGAATATACTTCAGCATTAGAATGTGATAAAACATTATTATCCTCATTCAATTTATTGTACTACATAGAATAATTTACTTTGATTGATAGGCTATTCAAATTTCCTTACCAGAATGGGCTGAACGTATCCCAAATCAATCACATTTCAAGGTAAATGATTTGAATATAAATAATCAGGATACACATATAAATATAAATAATCACTAGTAATATATCCTCCATCACCCACCAATAAAACATCTCCAATGCTACCCCTCTAAAACAAAATCACTACTGCCACAGATAGGTTACCAATCACTACACTGATGTCACAACCTCTAACTCTATGAAAAAGGTATCTGCCATCATACTCAACCCAACCACAAAACCAAAAGGCACGCTACCACAACCATTGCCACATTTAAAGTTCACATTGTGCAAACTTTGGCAAAGCTAGGTGAGTATTTGATTCAAAGCCAACCTAAAGATGCATTCATATTCGAAAATTATGTGCTCAAACTAATTTGTGTTGACAGGTTAAATTTGCAGGGGTATGGATCTAAAATTTGTAGTTAGTGCCCATCAAAGTGTTATTGACAAGGTGGAAGCAAGCCTCATGTCCCCATCACATAAACCAGCCTTTCAACGCAGGCAGCAGATTTGCAAATGCACATAGACACATGCATGCAGCCACATGCAGACAAATGCACAAAGGCTCATATAAATGCAGACATCATATACATAGATGCTTTCATTTGTCTAGCAATAACCACAAAGACAGGATCATCCTCCCTATATCATCATCCAAGCCCTCTGAGAAATGCAAATAAGAGCAGGCAATATTCATCACTTTCTCAAAAGAGAAATGGAAAATTCACCTGCAAAGCATATGTAATAAACCAAGAGAGATGAAATATTCCATCTTTCAAGCCCATCATGTAGAGACCTTCTCGTATCTTCAGTTCCTGAATTATAAAAAAAAATATAATGAATTGAAAAGAACTTTAAAAAATTATAACAGCATAATGCATTATCTGATTTAAACGTGAGATAAAAGGAAAGGTTTTACAAAGAGAAATTAAAAAAGGGTGTAAAGATTCAATATTAAGGTTTATGCTAACTATGAGTCATTACCAAACCTTCTCAAGCACAGAATAGCTGATAAGGCGAGAGATTGAATAGAGAAATCCCAATAGGTACCTGCTCAAAGGTAAGTTCACCAAAAGTAGTTGTCATGAAAAGGGAAAACTAAAAGTTGAACGAAAAGGAAGAAATGTTTGATGAGAAAAAATACATACAGCACCCCCATGACACTCTTAATGATGGACTGAAACTCATCATCCGTGTATTCACGGGTTGGGAAGGGAACAATTCTAATTTTTGAAGGGCTATAATGCATCCATGGCTGTTTGAGCAAGGAATGGGTGCTAGATGAATTAGAAGATGGAAGCTCTATATATTTGTGCTCAGTCTTGGTCTCAGTTTGCTGAGCAGAAAATATTATGAATGAGTCAACTGCCTGCTGAAGCTGCAGAAAACATGAAAACATTAGAAGTGTATCAGAAAAATGGCCTTTTCTATGGCTTTGTGCTTATAACTGAACTATTCAACAATTCAAGCATCATTTTTGAAGTAAAAATATCAACAATGTAGCCAAATTAGAGAATCTCTACAAAGAAATCAAAGGGATTAATAACCAAAGAAGTCACCAATTTTACCAAAGTTAAAATTGTGGTCACTTCTTTGGAAATGCATTATGGCAGAGTATGGACTGCAACACATGTATCTGTCAAAATAATTGACAAGATCTAAAATCTCCTTTATATCATCACGTGGTCATTAAAAGAATTAGTACCTATCAAGTGGAATAGTGTATGCTATTTGACAAAATTAAAAATAAACTTTTTATAGTTCCCCCATCCAAGCATAATGGAACTATATATGTGTGCATGGTCCCAGTGGCGAAACTAATATTCAACTAAGGCAAGGGTCAAAATTTTAAAACAAAAAAAATTGCATTCAACATATAAATTTATTGCGAACAAATTCAAGATAAAATTGAATAAAAGTAATTCTTTTAACGTTACAATAGTGCAACAACTAATTTTTGCTCTTAGCTTCTATAAGTTATGCCAACAATTTTAGAATTAATTTATTATTATTATTATAAATTTAGATTTCTTATATTAATGCTAGCAAAGAAATTCAGATAAAATTGGATTAAAAAATCAGAATTGACTATTAAACAAAATTAAATAATATATCAACAAAAATTAAATAATAATAAAAACAAAAATAAAAAACAAAAAGTAATATATATTTATTTATGGTTAGAACTGACAATGATATAGGACACAAGTATAAACAATTTCAAATCTAGGGGAGGTTAAATCAAATTTAATTTTTAAAATAATTTTAGTATAATAGAAAATTTAAAAATATAAATATAAGGGGGAACGTCATGGACAGCCTCCCCCATAGTTCCGCCCTGCATAGTGCTATCATCACTTATTTTAGAACTTGGCTACTATTGTAAACAGGTACATACGTAACATAGACCATAATGATGCAGTTTCAAAGAAGTAGCTACAATGGTAAATTTGGTGAAAGTAGATAGTTTTTTTTCTTTGGTCATTAATCCTAATAAAGAAAAAGGTTCCAACATAAAATGCAACTGCAAAAGGCCAGAGAGAGAGAGATAATATCAGGTAGCTCTTAATAATTGATAATTGAGCATCAGAATACTTCACAATTTTTTAATCGAAAATATAAAAACCTAAAGATTGAGTAACTGAATTCCGGGAGCACTATCTCTCTCTTACACAAGCAGAAAATTCTTTATCAGCCAACTAAAAATACCCATTAAAATGAAAGGAGAAACAAAAATAGATGAAAAGAATGCAGCCATACTGTGAAAAATCCGCTGAAGCTGTATTGCATTGTTGGTACAGGACTAACGCCCAATTCCAAGTCATTTAGGTAGGGGCCATTTACGTCCATGATGGTTTTAACATCAGGAAAGCCTGAGAAAGCCCATGTGTGATTAAGGCGTATGCTATAGTCAAATACTTGAGGACCTTGATCATGAAATATAACAGCTCCTTTGATTTTTGGATTTGAACAATTCCTAAACAAAAACAGAAAAAAAAAAACAAAAAACAAAATTTACTAAGGTCATCAATGCTATGACCTAAAACCTATGTTGCCAACTCTTATGAAATTATTCAATAGATTATAACATCAATAAAGAAAAAATGATTCCTCGTATATCTGGTAAGCATTTATATGTCAATGCTGTAAGATAAAGATAAACAACGAGCATCCAATTGTAATAGCATATTATAGCAAAATTGCCCACTAGTACCTAGCCATTCTAGAAAATTACAGAATATTGTGTAGCACACTGAAATAAGAGGGCCAAAATTATTGCAAACAGTGCAACATTTTACAGTACTCAAAGCCTGCTGACAAGGTGCTGCAGGGGAAAGCCGATAAAAAATAAAAAGAAAGAAGGCAAAACTGATAAATATAATTTTACTAACTGATGCATATTGCAACAAGAAGAATAAAGTGCTAAGGTGGTGTTTGATAACATCATTCAATGCCTAATTAAGTTGTTCGGTAGCATATCTCTTTAAAGTCTCAATTAAGTTAAAATTCACTTTAAATAATAAGTCAAAATTTTTAACCGAAAATCTACAATTGTTGAAATAAGTTATTAGATTTTAAAATATATATCAATATAAAGTACCTCACCTATATGATTCAACAACTAAATTTCAACACTTAATTTCTGTTTTATCAAGCACCACTAAGACTTGAGAAAAGTAGAATTATGATATAGATGTCAACTTGGATATTAATGGAAACTTTTCATTCCTTCTACCTCTCATTTATGAGAATAGCAATAGAGCTTTTCCAAATATTTGTAATTCGGGATAATTCTAATCAATAAGTTAGAACTTCATATGTTAAATAAACTAGCTATTTAAAATTTCTTTTTTCTGCTGAAAATCTGTAAAGATTTCTGTTGGAGTCCTTATTTTTATTTAAAGTCTTAAAATGAGTCCATGTTGCTTCAAGATAACACTATTTCTCTTTGGTTTCTGAGAGTTTAAATAATTTGAGTATTAGAACAAATTTTAGAACATTATCTGAAAGCTTTATGATTATTTTGGGTCTATAAATATATTGCTAGTAATACTTAAAATTCAGTTTTTCGAATCAATAAAATTCTAGCAAATAGGCATCTTATAGTGACTCTTTCTAACCTATGCATTGCCTATGGAACCTTGGGTGTGATGCCAAAGGAATTTTAGGTGTGAAGCATAAACCTTTCTACTGTTTAGAGGCGCTGTTTACAGCCTTGATTACTATGCAAACAGAATCCGCTTTAAACTATTATTTTCTGCTGCCTAGTGACTAAGTTAGAGATTCTGGCCATTTACCTCGCCACCTACTCATTCTAGTCAGGAGCAGAACTCAACTTCAACATTCGCAAGAGGCCAAATTATACATGATAAAAACATTTACATGCGAATTGTGAAGGAATATACATGTAATAATTTTAAAAATTTTTGAGGGTCTAAATGCACATATTTATATTCACACACAAACACACATACACACACACACATATTTATATATAAAATATGAAGACAAAAATGAAAGTTTAAAAAATAGGAGAGGCCAATGTACATTTTAAAAACAAAAAATATAAAATTAAAAGAGGAAAATCAAATTTGAGGCCAAGCTCCCATGTAATTCTGCCCCTATTTCTAGCTTTCTTATAAGCCCAAAATCTAGTTTAAATAATCAGCAATGAAAACTGTCCAACACCACTAGTTAAAATTGTTGGGTAATAGGAACCCGTTTAGGAAATTTTTGGTTCTCATTAGTTCCTAAATTGATGTCTCTATCTTTGTGAATATCTTTCTATTCTAGGATATCTTTCTATTCTAGGATATCTTTCTACTCTACATATATGTATCTTCCTATTCTAGGATATCTTCTTGTTCTAGAATGGTTCTTGTGTGCATACATATGTACAAATTGCAAGGCTTGGAATAGAACAAAAGAAGATTTACTCTTTCTCTTATAAATCCTTCAAAGTATTAGAGCAACTGCCAAACTATTGAAGGAAGTTTTTCTGGTAATAGATACGAAAGCCAAAAAGACTATTGTTCCATTTTTTTTCTCTTCTTTAGGGTCAATTTCTCCAACCATTCTTGAGCTTTTCTATTTTGAACCGGTGATATCCCTAAACTTCGATTTATCCTAATAAAATCTCCCAACTTCAATTTTCTACCATTAACATTTCCGACTCCATTTTCCTACCAATGAATAATTATGTAGACTGTGGCGCCATGTGGAGCAATATTTCTGAAAACCTAAATAAAAATTCATGTCATTTTCTCGCACTCGAATCAAAGGTCAATGATACTTTACCATATAGGTGTGGGAAAATGAAGTAAAAAAAAATCATTTTGTTTTATTTTTGAACACATGGCTCCACATAAAACCAACCATCCCCTAGCCAGAAACCAGAGCCAGGGATTTTAATAGGAAAAAATTAAAGTTAGAGATTTTATCGAGACGAATTCAAATTTGTGGACACTAGTGACACTAATGAAAAAATTCTAGGACGGTCAAACTAACCATCTTCTTCAATTGTTCTTTTATACATAGGGAGACAATTGACCTCACATAGACACAAACCTTTTTCCTAGGCGCTCACTTTTTTACAAGTGCAAGGCCCAAGAAAGGCATGCCTTCCTCACATCCACATCTAATGAGCTCACTCATCACTAAAGGCCACCACCGCAAACTCAAAACTTGTCAATCTGCCAAAAGCCAATTCCCACAGTCGAAAAGTCACAAAAAAAAATAATTACCATTAATGAGAAGTTGTTAGCATCCTACAAGAACAACGTTGTTGGGATTGCCGAACGCCAAGAGTTCTATATTCATCACCCATGTGCCACAAATTCCTCTCCACTCTTGTTTTGGGTTCTTAGTTCTCTCATCTCTCTCCTGGGTTTCATTTCTATGTTACATAGCTACTATGTTTTCTAGTTAGTGCTTACTTTTGTTTTTTGTTTTTAACTTTGTTATAGAAATTCTATGGTCATTTGTCTATGAATCCATTAACATCATCTAGTTATTGACATCATCTAGTCATTTCTAAACTATAGTCAAGCATTATGTAATCCTTTACTATATTTTCAGTCATATTTGTTATCCAAGCTTCTACTTCCAATTTTCATGCTTTATTTACTGCTTCCACATTTAGTTTCATCCCTTTAATTTTCTTGTTTCATATTTAGTTTTCCTTTCTTTATTTTATTCGTTTACCGTCGGGGCGAATACAAGATTTTAAATCAGTGGAGATTTATTGAAAATAAAATTATTTCACTGGATAAAAAATTCTTTCAACAATTGTTGTCGAGACAGGTAAGGTCAAAACTACTCTCATTAATATATATACCAATAAATAAATACGGTTTTTTCAATGGAACCTATATTTAGGATCAGAAATTAATATCTAGTAAAGCCTTGGGTTGCCTTCATGCCAATGGTGTGAAATTCATACACATCTTAAATACAAAGCACATAAAGTTCTTAATGAGATTTTCCTAAAGATAATTGTTAAAGTTTTTTCACTTAAATTCCCAAAAAAAATAGGTGATCAAACCTTTCAACAAAATTTCTAAAACTATACAAAACCTTTACATTAAAAATAATCAAACAAAGAATAATAATATCTTTATTGATTATTCTTGTTAAGTTGTTATAATACTACAAAAAACAAGAAAAATAAAATCATATGCAAATTTTTCAATGTTCGCAAATAAAATATTAAATCTAAAAGCCCCATGATTAGAAAATATAGAAAATTGTATGATGACTTATAAAGAAATAAAAATTCTATAAAATCATCATAACAAATATCATGAAAACCTCTTCAAGAACTACTATTCCCCCATCCACGCTAGCTCTAGTCTTCTAGTTCTAAAACTAGATACCATTATCATTCAAAAAAAAGACTCATATGATATTATCCCAAATCCTCACTAAAAAAAATAATATTGAAATTCATCAAGCATTTGACTTTAGAGGCAAAAAAAAAAACAATGAACAGATTTATTCTTCAATATATATGCAGGAGAAATGTGAGTGGCGGCTTGAGCCCCCACTATAGGTCCGCCATTGTTTGCCATCCTTCATCTACGAGCTACACCCAATCATGTGATACAGTAAGTTAAATTGTTTCTCAACCAGAGGAGATTAAAAGAAAAAAAACCAAGAGGGTTGTCCAATCTCTGTTTGTTAAATAATGAAGTTCAAATTTGTGATTACTCCCAAACTTAGTTCATCTTTCTATGCACAAGGAAGTTAATGACTCAAAACTCTAATTGTTCATTTGTAGACAAGTAGCTGGTTTCTTTTCACAAAGGGTTCTTAAATTCGTCAAGTGTTCTTTTCAAATGAATCTTAAAAGAAAGCCTCACACAGCATATAATGCTAAGTAAGCTTAACATATTACTCCTCTAAAATTGCTAGACAACATTGCTCAAGCACATGACAAGAGAACTTCTCCATTAGAAAATCATAGATACAACTTACTTGACTCCATTGCAGGCACCATAAAGATCTGAGCGTATATAGGTTTCCAACTCAAGTTCATCTTTGTAGACTTTGGAGACTTGCTGAAAACACAGAACAAACCAAAAGCTCACAGATGATAAATATAACTACAATATAGAACAATATGTCATTAATTATACATTTAACAGTAAGAAGTGCGAAATTCTGGTGATAAGAGAAATAGCACCAAGGAAAAAGAACAGAGAAAAAGTACAAGAGCATAGGACAGAAAGAGGAGACATCCAGTTGATGGAACAATGATCCCCACCCAAGAATAACTACAAAGGTAATAGTTAACATTTTAGTTCTCTGGCGAGGAGAAACTGATATTTATTTTCATTATTTTTAACCCCTTAAGCATATGGTCTAGTCAAGGTGCATGCCCACCAATGATGGCAATTACACATAATGATGAAAGACTTTTTGCACCTTTCTCTCTTTTTTCTACCCACCCTAAATCTCTCAGTCAATGGTTAACTCACCTAAAAGGATGAATTGTTAACTCCTATATGATTCTAAATCTTCCAATTGCACTCAAAATGGGATGAAATGTTAACACAAATAAAAGCGATTAATCTTGAAAAGGTGATGAGAAATTTTGTTTGGCAGGAGTAGGAGGAACTAAGCAAGATCATTAGATTAGTTGGGAGTGAGTATGTAGTCCTAAATCCAACAGAGATTTGACACCGAATTAGGTCTAAAAACATTTCCCTAATTGGTAAATTGAGGTTACCAACAGCGGGTATGGCAGATTGTGACCAGATGGTTGCACCTGTGGCAGGAATAGATATTACACATGAAATCCCCATGAATATTCATCTCCTAGGTATTTTTTTAACAATGTGAAATACTAAAATTGAATTACATCCCCCATTCAACTTATTCTTCTTTTTCTTAAAATTCAGGATTTGCAAATGGTAACTCATCCTCTTAATAAATCAAGAGATAAATGTAGAGAAGTAAAACATATGATAATTCCTATAAAAGCCATCTATCTTGTTTCTCAATGAAAGAAGAAGATGATTAGCAGGTACCTTAATTAAAGGAAACTTTATCGACATTAGGTTGATCATCATCCTTGTTTCTTCTGTATCTGGTGCAAAAGCCAAAAACTCTCCCTTGTTCCACAACACTTCCAAAACTTGTTGGAGATTTGGGGATATTCCTTTGCCTACTTCTACATACATATCTTGCCGTATATACCTGGAGATTCAAAGCAACAAAACCACACTGTCATTCACTTCCCAAAATATCATAAACAGGAAAAACACAATCATGAAACCAATTGCTTTTCTTTCTAGTCTTTCTTTAGACAAATCTATTTAGTTACCAAGCCATTATTGGCTTAAATTGAGTACCCATTTCCATAGGAAAAAAAAACAGCATTTTCATTCAGAACTTCACTTCCATGTTTTTTCCCAAAATACTCAAATGAGCAAAAAGGGTTCTAACAAGACATGAAACTGAAGTATGTACAATGAAGAGCAATGGCGACTTACGGCTGAGCAGGGTGAATTCGTGTATCAACCCGCGTCCTTATAGCTATTAACACTAACATCACAATACAAGGAAGCAAAATCTGCCAAAACAAGCAAAGAACATTATAAATAATCTCAGGAATCTTTTGATAATACGGATTCTTATTTCTCAATAATATCTCATGATCAAGACAATTGGCTGAATCCATGAAACCATTTCATAGAAGTTCAAAGCCAAACGTATAGTGATTTTTACTGATAATAAAAAAAATCCTGATACTTATAATAATACCAGAGATACAATAAATTTGGATCAAAGAGATTTTGAAATGAACTGAAGAATGAACCTTTTTTTCTTAGCAGGAGCAAAAAAATCCAAGAGTCTTTCTTTTTTTTTCTATGGCATAACTTAATTGAAATTTCTTCACAATATTGATGAATCAAAGAAGATGTTTATTTTATATATGTATATACGGAACAAAATAATTAGAAAAATGAAACTTTTTTATCCCTTCATAATCAATTAGCCAACCAACCAAAAAGTAAACCATCTCATTAACAAATCCTCCAATAAAAAGAAACTTATTAGTAACAAATAAAATACAAGAACTTGAACAAACTGAAGTCAAGAAAAGAAAATTCATTGAACAACCATAAACAAAGACCAAACCATAATTAAAGATTGCAACTTCAATCAAACTACACCAAATCAACATCAATTACAGTAAACAGAAGAGAAAAAGAGAAAAAGAACCTCAGCAGCAGTAACAAAAGGGTGACGAATTTTGAGAAGCCAATTTTTTATAAGCATAGCCTTCAACTGCCTCTTAGCAGTCCCCATATTTGATATTTTGAGATTGTTTCTTCACTTTCCTCTTCAATCTCTGTCAAACCCTAAAACTCTATTATAGAGAGAGAGTTTTAGAGAGAGAAAGCTTGGAACTTTGACAATTCTTGGATTGTGAGGTGAAGGAGTGAGAAAATGTAATAAAGAAGAGAGAAAGTGGAGGTGGCAATGCCTAAGGAAGCTTTTTCTGTTAGAACAATCACACGTTTGAAATAGAAATTTCAGAATAAACATTTTGAAGTTTGGTAATGAGATGTTGAGGTTTGGTTGTTGGGACCCGGCGGCTTGGCCTTTTCATAAGGTGGGGCCATCTGACCAGTTGGCTTGATTTTTCTGTTTCTGGGTAATCTGCACCTTTATTCTTAAAGATATCTCAAATTATTTTTTTTTATTAAAGGTATCATAAATTATTAAGGCTTCATTTGAATGAATAATTATTCTTTTATTTTAAGGAAAAATTATACTTAACTTCTTTAAAAATATCACATAATTTTTATATATTTTTATTATAGTAAATGAATATATTTAAAATTAAAAAATAAAAAGTATATATTTTTTATATATTTTTATTATAGTAGATGAATATATTTAAAATTAAAAAATAAAAAGTATATATTTTTTATATATTTTTGTTATAGTAGATGAATATATTTAAAATTAAAAAATACAAAGTATATATTTTTAAAGAAAAAAAGAAAAGTGAATATTTTTTAAAATAATTTTATTTTTTTGACGTAGTTTTAAAGAACTGCTTGATAAATTTAATTAATATTTTAAAATTTCATTTATGGGAAATAAATTTTTATAGATAAAAAATGGGACCTTTATTCTAAATTTTTTTTAGTATTAAATAAATATTTAATCACTAATCTATTAATAAAATCACTATTGATACAAGTTTATGACAATAGTAAATCAATTAAAAAATGCTTATCTTCAAATACTATAACTTAGATTACTATATTTTCTTGTAATAATTTTGTTTATGTAAAAGAAATACATGAATTATGTGTGGGGCTTCAATAATTGGTAAATGCCTTTATAAATTATTGATAGATTTTTTTAAAAAAAATATTGGTTCGGACACTGGGTTCCATCCCTATCTCATATGCATGTACGCAGATATGGGAATCCAAATTAAAATAAAATTCAAAGAATGATTGTTTTATGCCTTGGTCCCTTTATTGAATTAATTTATTTATAAAGATAGTTGAATTATAAAATTAATAAGATTTGCATGCAATATTTATTCTAATACTAATATTTTTTTAAAATCTTCAAATTCGTAAATATTAATAAAATAAATTTAAATTAAACTTTCAAAATTTTGATTTATTAAATAATTATTAATTTAAAAAAAAAAAAAAAACTTCCTTCAACTTGACTCCTAATTTGCTATTATAAAAGAATGGAAGGTGATGGCACGCCACGCTAAGGACTGGAGTTGACTCATTTGGATTTTTATAGTTATTTCGAAGTTCGCTTGTTGAATAAGATTTACCTAAACGATGCTTTTGGGTTACGAATCACACCATTTTTTTAATATAATATATAATAGTCATTAGTAAAGTCCAAATAAATCAAGGTCTTTTTTTTTTATTTCTCATTTTGCCCATGTTTTTATTTACTTGGTTTTATATTTTTATTTCCTCATTTTTTTCTTTTTCTTTTATTTCCTGTTTTATTTTTTTTTAATTTTAATTTTCTTTTAAATATATAATTTTCTTTCTCTTTTTTTAATCTTCCTCCACAAAAATATATTATCTCAAAGTAATTAAGTAATTTCATTTTATTTTTTTAATTGATGAGCCATTATATTTTATCCTTAATTAATTTTATTTTTTTACCTCTTAAATCATCATCATCATTATTGTTATGCTCTATAAGTCATTATTTCAGTAAGAGTGACTTCTCAAATTTTTATTTTTTTTATTTTTATTTTAACTTTTAATGTATTTTGTGAGTTATAATTTTTAAAATAATAAATTTTTAGGTTTTTTTAGTTTTTATTATTATATTTTTAAAATTTAAATTGGCAATATAAATTTAATTATTTTAAAATAATTATATTTATAATTATCGTTGGATATAGAATTTTATTTTATTCGATGTTATTATTGAAATTTTTTACCTACTTTTAAGTGAAAATTTAAAAGCCAAAAAATAGATAGTACATATGGATATTAACAAATATTTTTTTACCCTACTTAAACTAAATTATTGTAGCAACTTAATTTAAATATTTTTTTATTTTTCTGTCACTTATATATTTTATTTACAATATCATTTTAAGCTAAATTTATAATTTTTGTTTTTATAATTTTTCTCTCCAGTCAATTTATAATTTTTTGAATTGAATCAAGAATTTATGGTAAAAAATAGTCAAAATATTAATTTTTGATTCTATTACTTGAATTTAAAAAATTAAAAAAAAATGATTGAAACTAGTAATTTAACTAAAAAAATAAGTAATTTTCAAAAAAAAAAACTAAAAAATAAGTGAAAATTTATTAATTTAAAATTTTTTTGAAGAGAAAGAAAAAGTTATAAAAATACTTGAAAATAATATTAGTAAAAAAAATATAAAAATAATAAATAAATATATATATTAAAATTAAAACTAAGTTAATACCAAGATATAACCAAGCAGGTAAAAAGTCTTTTAAAATAATAGTTAAATCATAAAAATAAATCTAATTATATTTAAAAATATATTCATTTTTAAGATAATTAAATTTATACTGTTAATTTAAAAGTTAAACAAAATAAATTTTAAAAAATTACTATTTTAAAAATTATGACTTATAAAATCTATTAAAAATTAGAATAAAAAATAAAAAAAATGAAAAACTAATTTTATTGAAATAGTAACTTTTAAAGGATATATATTTATAGGTAAAATATTATTTTTTGTATACTATTTATATTAGTGTATAAATTATTTTTAACTTAAAATAATATATTTTTTTTAAACCCCAATATAATGTGGGTTAGTTAATAGCTTGAGTATATTAAAATAACCACAAAGTCCAAAAATTATTGTTTTTGTCACAATAAATTTCTATTTAAACGGCTCATATTTTGCAAATATCTCAAATTATCAGTGCTTCTTATGGGATCCTATTTGCTATAATATATTTATGAAAAATTTTATCGTGGACTGGATCCATATCCCCATTTATATATTTGACCAATTATAAAATTTAATTTAAATTAAAATATTAAAAAATAATTTTTATTAATTTTTATTTTTAAATCAGTCTTTATAATTATTCGAGTTTATGAGTGGAGACATACACCTAATTTATAATAAAATTTTCTCTCTCTCTCTCTCTCTCTCTCTCTCTCTCTCTCTCTCTCTCTCTCTCTCTCTCTCTCTCTCTCTATATATATATATATATATATGTAACAATTCTTCTACCTATACAACACGTAATAATAATCGTAAGAGTTAGTTAATGGTGGCATTTAAGAGGTCATTCGTTTACTTATTGCAACTTGAAATTGATCGCTACTATTTTGCCTTATATTTTAAAAGAATAATAATTTTTAGAAAAATGTTATAAAAAACACACATTTAATTATTAATATAATTTTTATTTTTCATTCATTTTAACTTATTTTTAAATTTACATTTTTTAGTAAGATATTTAAAACACTTCATTTGTATAATGTACTTTGTATCTATGTATTAGTATATTGCAAATATACCTATACTATTATGCAATACAAAAATGACCATACTAAAATTGATTTCCTTTTTCTTCTATAACTTATAAAAATGAACAACTAACTAATAATTAGATTGTTTAAAATTTTTATTTTTTATAACTTTATAAAGGGATTGAAGAGGGAAAAGGAAATGCCACTTTAGAATATTTTGTGTGAGAATTTATGTTCTTTATTGGATGAATTGAATAAAATCTCATTATATCTTGAAAAATTAAAGAAAATAAAAACAAACTAATTTTTCTATTTATTAAAAAAAAGTTAAATTTGTAAGACAATGATATGCTTATCCTTTTACAATTAAACAATAAATTTATTGAAATAATTATTTTAAGAATAATACTATTTCTACAATTAAATAAAGTTTAATATTTGATTTTTTAACACATTAGACATATATCGTTATAAATATTTTTATAATATGTTGTTAGCCAAATGAACTCAATTTTAATATTTAGCATTCAAATTGAATAAAATATTTAATATGTTTATTTAGCACCTTTTGATGTAGGATTGATTGTCTCAAAATTGCCAAAAACAGGACATCTTTCACGACCATCCACAGGCCTTGGGTGACCACTCATATAGTAGTGTTCGCGGTAAGAAGTCCGACCTTTAGGACAATTGCTAAAAGACCAGTTGCAACCATCTAAATATACGAATGACTGCATATTTAAATAAAAAATATTCGACATTCACAGTAAAGGACACGATGATAGGCGTGGCGACAAGAATAGACTCAAGGCAAACAAGGGCGACCATCCCTGTCAAGTGTGCAACTGTCCATAAACTTTAAAATTGAAATTATAAAGGTTAGCAGTAGAGATCGCGATCTCAAGTGCATTCAAAAGTTTGACGCGAGTCACTCAATCCGACCGCTATTCAGAAGAAGGACGGTCGCACCATTCATATTTTGGTGGTATTTTCTTCTAACAAATAAGACATTGACACATAGCATAACCATTTAAAGAGAAAATTCAAATTATGCAAGGGGCGACTATCCCTGACCTATGGGTGACCGTCCTGACAATCACAGGCTGGCAAGTCATGGGCAAAGGATCTCTATCGAAGCACTATCACATGACTGTTAGAGAATTTTTAAATGGAGCGACTGTCCATGTAGTACAAGCAATCGCCCACAGTATTAAGGCGACTGTACATTATAGATGGGAGATCGCAAATGTTGTCAGATATATTACAATTGAAGCAGCTAGTCAATTATGATTGGAATCCACTTAACAACCATTAGTAATGGCTAGTTTAACCCAAATTGGCTATAAATACCCCAAGAAACTTCGTTTAGAAGAGGTATTGTAATTATAATAGCCAAGAAAAATAACTTTCATTTCTTTGCATTAAAATTCAACTTGTAATCATTAAGTGTTAGGTGTGAGCATTAAATATCATTATATAAGTTTGAGTGTGAGCTTTGGAACACTTAGGTTTTAGAGTAAACTTAGGAAAACTCTTATTGGATTGTGAGAAAATTGCTCAAACCTTATAAAAGTTGGGTGTAAGCTTATCAAAATATCAAGTTAGGATTGAGCTTGTAAAAATCTAAGGTTAGTGAAATTCTCAACTTAAAGTTAGGGAGTGAACGTAAGATTGATTTGATCTGAACCACTATAAATCTCTTATGTTCATTTTTCTTAACTCTTCTCTTTCTTTGCTTTGTTGTTGATTTTAAACTTTAATTTGCCATCATCTTTTCAAAATAACCAATTCACCCCCTCCCCCCTTTTTAGTTGCCATTTTGGGACAGTAATTGATATTAGAGCCTGAAAATTTTAAGAATCTTAATTGCAAAACTTGATCCACAATGAAAGCCACCACTTCATCTACCTCCACCGCTCCTTTTTATGGAAATCTTAATTCTTATCTTTGACCTTATTTCGATGAAACCTATTATTCCTATTGGAAATACAAGATGTACTTATTTCTTGATAGTGAGGGAATTGAGCTTTGGAAATGTATGCAAACTGAGTCAAAACCTCATACTTATAAGGTTGATGGTGCTCAAGTGCCTCTTCCTATAGCATAATAGACAGATGCACAAGAAAGAGCTCTTTATAAAAACAATAGAGCAGCCTCCATCATAGTGAATCCCATGTCTAGAGAAGAAGGTGAAAGAGTTCAACATTTCACTTGTGTATATAACATTTGAAAACTCTTAAGAACTATCATAAGGGTACTACTCAAGTGAGGTTTACCAAAACTCAAATGCTTGTGCATGAATATGAACTTTTTAAGATGCAGCCTAATAAAAATGCCACCAAAATGACAAATTGATTACTTGTTATTGTCAATAATTTGAAGAAATATGGAAAATTGTCCGATCTTGGTGATGTCAATAGCAAAATATTGAGAGCTCTTAGAGCTAAGAAGAACTTTGAATCTAAATTTTCTTCAATTGAAGAAGTTCATGATCTTAGTACTCTAAGAATTGATGAGCTGGTTGGGAAACTTCTCACCTTTGAATAGTGATGATAATGAAGAAATGGCTATGTTATCTAAAAGAGTAAGTAATTGGAAAAGCAAGAGGAGATTGAAAGCAAATAAAGATAATCCTTCCAAATCCTCTTTCAAAATAAAAGAAGAATGAAATAAAATACTATGAATGTGGAAAAATAGGTCATATCAAAATAGATTGTTTCAAATTGAAAAAATAAGAAGAAATGGGATAAGGAAAATAATAAATCTCTCAAAGCCATATGGAATGATAACTCTTTAAGTAAAGAAGAAGAATAGGAAGATCAAGAAATTACAAATCTTTGTCTCATGGCTAGAGGAGATGATGATCACACCAATGAGGTAGGCACTCAATCCTTAAATTTTAATGCATATAGTGACAATGTTGATGATGCTTTACATCATAGTGATTTAGTTGAGCATATGAACCTAAGAGTCCAAAAATATTTTTTCTAAAATGAAATTCTATAAATAAAGATGCTCTAAGCTAGAAAAAAATTTTATTTCTATAAAAAATTCTACTTTAGAATTAAAGACCTCTAATAAATAATTAATGACTGGATGAAATATCAAAAACTTCATCTAGCTTAGAGAAAATTTTCAAGGAAAATGATATTTTGAAAGTAGAAATAAATAAACTAAAGAACTCTATTTCAAAGTTCAATAAAGGTAAGGAAGCCTTAGATATATTGATTAGTGTTAAAAGACCACCTTCCTCTAAATATAGTTAGGGTTCAATGGCTCTACTACTACTATTTTCAATGCACCAACATTTGTTAAAGCCTCTATAACTCAAACAACTAGTGTTGAAGTTGTAAAGAACACTTATGCACTCACTCACTAAGCCTAAAAAGTCCCAAAAGGACTACTCAAGGCTACTAGGTTATAGAACTAAGTTGCCAAGAATAAATTATGCAAATATGTACACAAAGCATGAACACAAGCACAAATATGTATAAAAATAATTTCACACCATATTTGTAATTATCCACATAATCCATCAAACTTTAGTAAAAGATGAATACTAAGATATAAACCCTTGTATTATTGTCATTATTGCATGAAAGTTGGTCACATAAGCACTTTTTGCTATATTAGTAAGGCTCACTTCAAATTAGATGACCCCTCAACAACTAACCCATAAGGACCCAAGTTCTTTTGGATACCTAAAAGAAAATAAACATTATTGTGTTGTAGGTATGCCTAAAATCTACAATCCAAGAAATCATTTGGCTTATAGATAGTGGATGCTCAAGGGATATGACTGGTAATGTAAAACTCTTCACAACCCTTATTTATAAGCAAGGAGCAATGTAAGGATGAAATCTTCATTAACCAATTCAAATACACAAAGGAGCTTCTCAAAAAGCTTAGCTGCAAGACAAGTAAGACTCCAATGAGTATATCCTTGAAGTTAGACAAAGATGAAATTGATAAGAAAGTTGATGAAAAGAAATACCGAGGTATTACCGGATCCTTCCTTTACTTAACTGCTTTTAGACCCGATATAATTTATAGTGTTTGTTTGTGTGCTTAATTCTAATCATGCCTAAAAAATCTCATTTGAATGCTACTAAAAGAATTTTGAAATATTTAGGTGGAACAATGCATTTAGGACTTTGGTATCCTCAAAATACATCATTTGACATTTTAGGATTTTCGGACGCAGATTTTTTCGATAGCCTATTAGATAGGAAAAACATGACCGGTGCATGTCATTTCCTTGGCAATTGCCTAGTTTCTTGGTTTAGCAAGAAATAAGTGCTAGTTGCTCTATCTAAAGCGGAAGCCAAATATGTTGCAACTTGTTTTTATTTGTACACAAGTCTTATGGATGAAGTAACAAATGCTAGATTATGGTAAAATATTTGATCACATTCTCATTAAATGTGATAGCACAAGTGCCATTAATTTATCCAAAAATCCCATTCAACACTCTAGGTCAAAGCATATAGATATTAGACATTATTTTTTAAAAGACAATGGTTAAAACAAAAAAGTTATTTTAGAATTTATAGATACTCAAAAATTAACTTGCCGATATTTTCACAAAACCCTTGAATGAAGATAGATTAAGTTTTATTAAGCAAAATATTGGTATGATTAATGGAAGCATCTTAATGATGTATAAATAATATTCTATAATCAATATGTTTAGTCAAACAAATTGGTATTTACACAAGAAATCATACACTTGAACAATAAAAACTATCAATTTTGATTATAACTTGTCAATCCACCAAATTATAACCTATTCTAGAATAAAATTTCTCATTTTTTTTCCTTAAAATTTCAACTTGAGCGGTCATCTTGAACTATATAATGGTCGCTAATCACTTGACTCAGTGAATTCTTAATAATCAGCCTGCTAGCGGTCACAAAAACTGCTCAGGCAGTTACGAGGATTTGAATCATCTCGACCGTTTTAGGTTGTCTGCTAGGTAGCGAGCGCTTTACTCTAACAAATTGTCATGCCATATTTGTTAGCGGTGGTCCCTAGGACAGAAGGCGGTCACACCTGATGCACTCTACATAAAAAAATATATATGTTACCTGTCAAACAAATTTCACAATTTCACAATTTATAATGTCTCTTGAGATAGAGAAGAGTTAAAATTATACTATATGATGGTATGGAGTTAGATTTAAGCTTTTTAATCAATACTTTGCTATGAAGCTAGAGGATTTTGCAAGTATTTGGGGTTTTTCAGCTGAAGGTGCTACTACCTATAATGATAAGATCTTTTCAGACCAAACTCTTTCCTCTTTGTTGAAAGAAATTTCTGTAGAAACTTTACTTGTGAAGGAATCTAAGGCTAGGCATATTAAATCCCATACCCTTTGGATGCTCCATAGAATTATAACATATATCATCCACCAAAGGGCTGATGGGAATGAGAAAGAGACTAAAACATATTTAATTTTCCTTTATGGCTTCACTCATAATCTACACTTAAACACACCAAAAATCTTGATAGATACCTTCTATCATCATACTACAAAGAGTTCAGGAACCTTCTTTTTATCCTCACAAATCACTCAGATAGCTAGGCACAAGAATATGCTCAATGATCTAAATCTTGCTACCTTGAGAAACCCTTTTAACCCCTCCTCAAGTTTAATCACTTTGGATTACATAGAGCATGCAAGGTGTATGAGAAACATTGATGGTAGATATTTATACCTCTTTGGGAGTAAAGGGGTATTAGATAGAGAAAAGAAAAGATCAAGGTACACAATTGAAGAAAAAGGTGAGACCATAGAAGTTGCTATAGAAATGCCACAAAAACCTTCTTCCTCAAAAGTGAGCAAAAGCTCTCCCACCCATCTCATCCTCAAAGCCATCAAATCTCTTCATAAACAACTATCTCACTTCAAACGAGATATTTCAAAGAGATTTAAGAAGCTCAACCAAAGTGATCTCCAGGAATGGGATGTGAGTAATCATGTAGAAAGCCCTTTTAAAGAAGAGTTCATAGGAAAGGATGAGAGCTACAGCAGTGATGAAGAGCTAACTCAAGCATCACTAGACAAGGGTAAGGCTCCTTTAGAAGAAGAACTAGAAGATGAAGAAACTGAATAGATTCTTAATTGGATAGATTCTTTCCTTTTTCTTTTTTCCTTTCTCATGCTTTGTATGTTTTTCTTCTGGGTAGCTATGCATATGTAATACTTCCTATATTCTGAATGAATGATCCTTTTCACTTAACTTTTTAACTTTTCAAAGGAGGAGAATTGAATTAAGAAAAATAAATCTTAAAATAAACATTGAACTAAGAATAATAACTAATAATATTGAGGTAAGAATAATAACTAATAATATTTGACTTAAAATGACTTGAAACAAAATAATGCCTAGAATAATGCATTAGTTTAGGGGAAGTTGTTTCAACTTAATCATTTTAAAGTTGTTTCATTTGATTACCTTTTATTTCCATTCAATTTGGTTACCAAAGTAGAAAAAGGGGGAGATTGTTAGCCAAACGAACTCAATTTTGATTTTTAGCACTCAAATTGAATGAAGTATATAATATGTTTATTTAGCACCTTTGATGCAAGAATGATTGTCTCAAAATTGCCAAAATAGGACATCATTAACGACCATCCACAGGTCTTGGGCGACCACCTATAAAAATTGAAAAGAGGAAAAGAATCACAATAGTGTTCGCCATAAGAAGCTTGACCTTAAGGACGACTGCTAAAAGACTAGTTGCGACCATTGAAATATATGGATGACCACACATTTAAATAAAAAATGTTCAACATTTATAGTAAAGGACACGGTGACAGGGGCGGTGACAAGAACGGATGCAAGGCAAACAATGGTGACCATCCCTGTCAAGTGTGCGATTGTCCATAAACTTTAAAACTAAAATTATAAAGATTGGCGGTAGAGATCGCAGTCTTAAGTGTGCTCAAAATTTTGATGCGAGTCACTCTATCCGACCGCTATTCAGAAGAAGGACGGCCACATCGTTCATATTTTAACAGTATTTTCTTCCAACAAATAAGACATTGACATGTAGCATAACCGTTTAAAGCTAAAATATGCAAGGTGCAACCGTCCCTGACTTATGGGCGATCGTCTTGACAATCACAGGTTGGCAAGTGATGGGCAAAGGATCTCTGTAGAAGCACTATCACATGACCTTTAGTGAATTTTTAAATGGAGCGACTATCCATGTACTACAAGTGACTGCCTACAATGTTGTGGCGACCGTACATTGTACATGGGCGACCATAAATGTTGTCAGATATATTATAATTGAAATAGCTAGTCATTTATGATTAGAATCCACTCAACCATCATTAGTAACGACTAGTTGAACCCAAATTGCCTATAAATACTCTAAGAAAATTCACTTATAAGTGGTATTGTGATTATAATAGAACAAAAAATAACTTTCATTTCTTTGCATTAAAATTTAACTTGTAATCTTTGAGTATTAGGTGTGAGCATTAAATACCATTGTGTAAATTTGAGTGTTAGCTTTGAAACACTTAGGTTTTAGAGTAAGCCTAGGAAAACTCTTATTGGTTTGTAAAAAAATTACTCAAACCCTGTAAAGGTTCAGTGTGGTCTTATCAAAATACTAAGTTAGGATTGAGCTTGTAAAAATCTAAGATTAGTGAAATTCTCAACTTGAAGTTGGAGAGTAGACATAAGATTAATTTTATCTGAACCACTATAAATCTCTTATGTTCATTCTTCTCAACTCTTCTCTTTCTTTGCTTTGTTGTTCATTTTAAACTTTAATTTGTCAATATCTTTTCAAAATAATCAATTCACCTCCCCTCTTAATTGTCATCTTGGGATAACATATGTGAATGTGAAGTTTTTAATATTATATATTTATATGTATAATACTAATATATAATTGTTTATTCACTTAGAATAATATAAAAATATCATAAATTGTAGCATAGCACATGCCAATTATTTAGTTGTATATACTAAAATAGCTACAAGGAACATTGTTCCTTGTGGCAGTGAATTTCTTAAAAAAATATATTTTTTTAAAAAAATTCTTTTTCACCCCTTTTTTTTCTTTTGTTTCCCTTTTTTACTTTCTTTTTTTTTTCTCTAGTAAGATTTGATATCTCTGAGTGCAATTTAATAAATAAAATCCAATTCTTTTCACAGATAATTGTCTTAAATTCAAACAAAACAAACATGGTAAAATTAAGCATTAACTAACATAAAGGAGAAAATATTAAAAAAATTACACACAAAAAATACAACTCAATGGTGTTTGTGTTCACTCTCTTTGTTAAATTTCTATTATTATGAATTGAGGGAGATTGATAATTATATGAGAGTATTAAGGTCATAACAAGTATATGTGAGGTTTGCAATATGGGATTAAAGAGTTTTTTGTATACAAAAGAGAAGCCAATATATATTGGTTGTGTAAACAAAATCAATTACAAAGAGATAAGAATAACTAATCACAAAATAAATTAATGATGAACTTAATTTGAACTGAACCCAACTTGATTTGTTCACGGATAAAATGATAATAAAGTTCAATGTGTTTAGTTTGTGTATGAACGACCGGATTAGAGCTCAAACAAAGTGCCTCTATGTTTTCACACCAAAGCGACCGTAGGTGCACACCTTGGAAATCCAAGTTCTTTAATTTGTTGCATTCGCCAAAGCTTTGTATGCATTTTTACTTTTAGTGGATGATCTAGCTACAATTGGCTTTTTTTTCGAGCACCATCACATAAGATTACAGCCCAAATAGACTAAATAACCACTGATAGATTTGCAATAATCAGAATAGTCATCCCAATCATTGTTCAAAAAAATTGAAGATGAAGATCATATTTGTGTGATATAAAGAGACCCATCGTGGAGGTAACTTTTAGATATCTAAGTAGGCATTTTACTGCTTGCAAATGCAAATCAATTGAACAATGCATAAACTAAGCAAGTTTGTTGATAGTAAATGCTATATTTGGTATATTCAAAGTTGCATACTGTAAAGCACCAATGAGTTGTCAATATTGATCGGGATTAGGAAGAGCAGAACCATATTCCTTGCTAAGTGTAGACGAAACATCCATTGGCATGGAGAATGATTGATACTCGTGCATGTTATCTTCAACCAAGAGGTCTTTTATGTGCTTCTTTTGGCACAAGAGGAGAACTTCTTTAATATGGTTGACAACGACGCCTGGAAAATAGTTAAGTGCTCCCAAGTCACAAATAGGAAATGTTGTCTTAATTTGTTGAAGAAACCAAACAAGCTAAGATTGATTAGAATAAGTGACTAAGATATCATCTACATAGACAAGTACAAACATATGAGTAGTTCCATGAATATAAATGAATAAAGAATTATCACATTGAGGAGGAACAAAGCCAAAACCAAGCAAAAATTTTGACAAATGAAAGAACCAAGCTCTTGGAGCTTGCTTAAGTCCATGTAAGGATTTCTATAGCTTGCAAACAAGATATAGTCTTGTGACATCAACATAGCCCCTGGGTTCTTCCATTTATGCATTTGTGTCCAATTCACCGTGAAGAAATGCATTGGAGATATCAAGTTGCCGAATGAGCCAATTTTTCACTGTAGCAATTGAAAGCACTAAGCGAATAGTGTTATATTTAACCACCGATGAGAGGGTCTCATGATAATCAATCCCAAATTGTTATGCATAACCCTTGGCTATAAGTCATGCCTTGTAGCGATCTAGACACCTATCAGATTTACGCTTGATGTGACAAATCCACTTATAGCTAATGATATTTTCATCCCGAGGCTTAGGTACCAAGCTCTAAGTTCAATTATGTATGAGAGCGTCATACTCAGATTTCATGGCTTCAATCCATTTTACATGCTTATTGCCCGATTGAAGGTTTTTAGTTCAACTATAAGGTAGTTTGGTGTTTGATAAATAGATTTGGCTTCACACCTTTGAATAGTAGAGGATTAAAGAGACACGTGGTGAGTTCTAGTAAGAGGCACTGGTTTAGGATAGGAATCGAATGTGGTGGCATTATATTTTGATAAGTCCATAATTAAGGAGAGGCCTGGCCTATTAGGTAATAGTGATAAAGTAGGCTCAGTATGAGAAGATATGGATTTATATGGATAAAATTATGGAGAAGCAGGTAACGGATTTAGAGAAGAATAGGGTTAGGATGGAATTTGTTGACAATGAATGGAATTACAAGGAGGAGACAAGGGGAGAGAAGATAAAAGATTAGTGTTTATACCTGATGGAACCTCACAGCCTAAGTGAGGTTGGGAGACATGAGAAATTTGTAACTAAGGCCCTGTGACAACTAGAACTGACTTAGAACCATCCGAATTATAAAAGGAAACATTATTTTCTAGAAACTTAACATGCCTTGCTAAGTAGATGCGACCCGAGTCCATATCTAAACATCTATATGCAGAATGTGTTGGACTTTGACCTAAAAAGACACATGATTTTGTTCGAAGAGAAAACTTTGTTGTATTGTAAGGCCTTAATAATGGGAAAATAGCACAACCAAAAGGTTTGAAAGCAAGATAATTGGGTGATTTCTTATACAAAACATGATATGGAGATTTTTGATTAAGTATATGTGATGGTAAAACATTAATAAGAATAACACTAGTTTTCATAGAAAAATTTCAATATTTAAAAGGAACTTTTAAGTGTGAAAGCAAAGAGAGACTAGTGTCAACAAGATGTTGGATTTTTCGTTCAGCAGTCCCATTTTGTTCATGAATGCAGAAACATGCTATCTTGTGTAAAATGCCAACCATTTGGAAATAAAAATTTAATTTTCGATGCTCTCCACCCCAATTAGAGTGAAAGGCCTTAATTTTTGCTCCAAATTGTTGTTCAATCATTTTTTTTTCAAAGTTTAAAAATGCATTATAAACATTGCTTTTGTTTTTTAAGAAATATACCCATATAAAATATGAAAAATCATCTATAAATAAAATAAAATATTTATGACCAAGAAAAGAAGGTAACGGGGCTGGTCCCTAAACATCTGAATTTATTGTTTTAAAAAGAAAATTGACTAGAATGCTCAACAAGAGCAAAAGGTAAATGTGCAAGCTTTCCTAATAAGCAACTAGAACAAGGAGTGATATTTTTAGATGAACTAGATAAAAACTTATTCTTAACAAGACTTCTAAGTTTCTTGATATTGGGATGGCAATTCGAAGGTGCTAGTCATCCAAGGAAGTTGTATGAGCCATCCTTGTAGTTTTGGGCACTTGGCGCAGTGAATAAAGTCCCAATTCACTTGGTCCTTGAAGTAGAGCTTGATGTGTTTGTTGATCCTTAAAAAGAAAGTGAGTGGGCCAAAATTCAAAATTAACATGAGTTGTCAGTGGTGAATTTTTGAATGGAAATTAAATTTTTTGTAGCTTGAGGAACACATAAAACATTAGTTAATTTCAAAGGTTTTGAACAAGATTATAAAGAGGTTGTACCTGTGTGAGTAATGGTGAGTTCTTGGCCATTAGAAACATGTAATTGATCAGGTCTTATGCATTCATTAATGAAACTAACAGCCTGCATATCGGGTGTCACATGATAATCAGCAGCTGAATCCGGAAACCATGTTATAGGTTGACTTATGGCTAAAAAGTTTGAATGTATCTTTTGCGGCAAGTTGTAGCTATATGATTCTTCATTCTGTAAATTTGACAAGGGGCTCTACTACGTTGATGATTGTTGGGTCGATAAGAATTGGAGTTATTAAATCTATGTGGTGAAGCAGGTGATGAGGAAAATAACAAAGAACCTTTAAGAGCCATATTTGATGTTTGTTCATGGTTGCTTTTGAGAAGAATTTCATGAGCAACAAGTTGTCCATGAAGTTTATTAAAGACACAGGTTCTGGGTGAAGATTGCGGGCTATGATGATGGCATGATACTTCAATCCAATGTTTTGATAAATAATTGCATTGAACTCTGCATGAGATAATGATTTACCAGTTGCGCTTAACTCATCTGAAAGGCCCTTAACACATAGCAAAAATTTAGAAACAGAAAGATCATTCTTTTTTAATTCTTGTAGCTCAATGTTTAACTAGAGTTGTCAATTTTGTGAAACCGATCCAAATGCATTTTCAAGTGCCTTCCAAACATCAAGGAAGATTACAAACCAATAATTTATGAGAAGATTTCCTCAGTAATAGATGCCAAATGCTAGGAATGAAGCATATGGCCTTTTTTAAACCACTCAACATACTCAAGATTAGGTTCTTGGACCTTAAGATTAGATGAAGAAGTTCTAGTTTTTGAAGGTGGAGTTGATGTTCCATCAATGAAACTATAGAGATTATAAAAATTTAAGAGAGATGTGAATTATGCCTTCCAAGCAAGATTGTAATGTTTACAATTTTAGATACTAAACTTTTAATTTAATATTGATAATTAATAGTGAATTGTGATATAAGTGATGTAAATAGTGGATCTCAAAAATTTACCAAAGAAATTATTTAGTTTTATGGTTTTACGAGATTTAAAATCGAATTAGAATCAAAGGATAAGAAAGAGGGTGCACCATAACTAAGATGAGATTGGCCACATTAGATTAAGATATATATATATATATGTGTGTGTGTGTGTGTGTGTGTATGTGTGTGGATAGGTGTAAGGATATAAAAACTTCTCTTTTTTTCTTTCTTCTTCTTCTTTCCACGTTCATCACCATATTCACCATCAAAACTCCTTCTTTCTTCCTTCCTTCCAAGATTTTGATCAAAACCTAAGAGAAAATAATATCTAGTTATAAGTTTTTAGAAGACTAAGCTGGAAAGTTGAGATGATCAATAAGTGATTAGAGAAAAAGAAGAGTTTGAAGAGGTATGTGCTTATGTATTTTTGATTTGCAACTATTTGAATTTCTATAAATTTATTGTCTAAAATGATTTATTGAGTTGTCTTGATGAGTTTTTACTGAAAAATATTTGATATATATACTCTTTCTATGTTAAAAAAACTATTTTTGATCCATTGATATCATATATTTGGATATATGGAATTTAAGTTGATAAGTATTCAAAATACAGAGTTTTGGTTGACACCACACGGCCATGTCACTGGGCGTGTCAATGGCGATGTGTTTCAACATTGATGGCACGGCCAGTGACACCCCTGTATCAATGGACGTGTTATAGCTACTATGATAAAACTTAAATGAGACGGCCAGTTACACCCCCGTGTCAATGGATGTGTCATAGCTACTGTGATAAAACTTAAATGACACGGCCAGTGACACTCCCATGTCAATGGACATGTCGTAGCTATTGTAATGCAACTTAAAAGACACGGCCAGAGACACTCCCGTGTCATTGGATGTGTCAAACCTTCTATGAAAATGAGCTTATGATATGGTCAATGACACGCTCATGTCACTGGGCGTGTCACTTGAAGAAATTGCTCAAAATAACTTTTTGCTTTGTTTTTACTTATAATTCTAGCTGTAATGACTATAAGTTCTCAAAGTGTAAATGATATCTTTTTGAAGTTAATCTTAACAAGTAGTGTAATAGATTTATTTGAATATATGATAAATGTGTATGATACTAAGTGTTGATCAAAGAATTGTTTTATTATAGTGTTATACATAATTTAATGTTAGTTAAAAACTAATGAATTGCCCAAAATATAGTGATTTTATATCTAGCTTGAGATTGAATGGCTAGCCAAAGAGAGGATATCCAAAGTAATAGTGGGCACTCTGTGCCATCAATAGACACTCTGTGTCATCATACTCAGTGGGCATTCATGCCACAGTGGGCCATTGGCCAAAATTCTATACAGTGAGCATTAAATTGCCATCAGTGACCCGTTATCCAAATCTAGAATCTGAGTTCAGTATGTATGGGTATAATTAAAGTAGTTATCTATAGTGAAAACAATGTGTTATTTAATTATTGATAAATTACTCAATTCTGAATCTAATTGTGCTTAGTATTTCAATTTTCAATGAATTTATTAATTTCTTTATTTACATTCAGAAAGTAATACACTTCAATGTTTCTAAATAATTTAATGATTAGATCTCTTTTCATTAAATTTTCTTGCATATTATAAATACATAAGCACCACTAAGTTTTGCTTAGCGTGTTAGAATTATTTTCTGACGTGCAGATCAAACAAGGAGAGTTGAGACTACAGAGTGAGAGATATACGTTTCTGATCAACTGCATCACCAAGGTTCAATGAACAATATTGTAAATATTGTGTTCTGTATAGTTCACATAGCAATACTTTAAATTTTTGTATGACAGTTGTACTAGTTTGAGAGTAGTTTGAGAACTTTATAATAATGTAAGTTATTATTAAGAGCTCTTTGTAAATTAATAGATATATGTGTGTATTATAGAAAGCTTAACAACTGAATTAATGCTTAAAAGTATTATTACTTTATTTCTTTAATACATACATAGACACATATATAAAACAATTGTGAATGTTAGGTGGCATCTCCTATGTAGGTAAGAGTGTGGGCTATGTAGGGGGTATTACAAAGATAGTTTTTAATGTTGAGTTTAACTGAAAAAGAGTGTGAAGAAGTAGAAATTATTGGAGTAGAAGAGGTTGAAGATGGAACAAGATTCATGACTCTGATACCATGTAAGGTTTGCAATATGGGATTAAAGGTTCGCTATATTATATCTAGTATATAAGAGAGGAGCCAATATATATTGGCTATGTGAACAAAATCAGTTACAAAGAGATAAGGACAACTAATCACAAAATAAACTCATGATAAATATACATTTGTGAATAATTATCTAAACCACCAAAAGATAAGTAAATGCAACTGAAAGTTGGTGTAGCTGTTGTGTTTTATGTCCTAACAGTATACACATTGGTTTAGTGGGTATTATCATGATTAAAATGTCTAATACTAGATACTTAGGTAATAGTCCATCACCATATATTAACCCATATAGTTTTTTATCCTAAATCCATGTAGGATTATTTTAATATTCTCCCTCAAGTGAAAATTAGAAATACACATCCGATTATCACTTGGACTAAATATTTGGCCGACTAGGGATGGACATCTAGCTTGAAAAATTAGGAAAGAAATTTAAATACTTCCCTTGAAATACTGGATCGGCTGGGACTGAGCATCCAACTCAAAAAACCAAGAAAGAAATGCAGCAGTTGGGACTGGATATCCAATATAAATTTGCTATAATAACATGTTAAATTTCTATTATTATTATTATGAATTGAGGGATGTTGACAATTATATGACAATATTAAAGTCATGACATACACAGAGATATATATATATATATTAGTATATTATGTATTATCATGACTAAAATATCTACCACTAGACACTTAAATAATAGCCCATCACCACGTATTAACCTACATATTTTTTCATCTCAAATTTATGAAGGATTACTTTAATACTCCCCCTCAAATGATAATTGGGAATATACATCCGATTATCATTTAGACTAGATACTGAACCGGCTGAAATTGGATATCCAGCTTGAGGAACTGGGAAAGAAATTCAAACACTCTCCTTAAAACTTGACCGGCTAGGACTAAATATCCAGCTCATAAAAAATAAGAAAAGAACGCAGTAGTTGAGAGGACATCAAACACAAATCTACTATGATACCATATTAATTTTAATTTTTATTATTATTATGAATTGAGAGAGATTGACAATTATATGAGAGTATTAAGGTCACAACATACACACACATTGAGATATTAAGAAATATTATAAATAAAATGTCTAAACTAGATACTTAAATGATAATCCATCACTATATATTAACTCATATGTAATATCCTTATACCATATATATGTACAATATATATACCTTGTATATGTAATGTATATATATAAAATATAAGAGTGATACAACAGTTTATTGTAAACACTCTCTCGTTTGATATTATAAAAATACAACATTATAATGTGTATACTATAATAAAATAAATATAGTTAAAATATAATTAGATTATTTCATAAAAGAAAATATCTGAAAAAATTTCGTCAGAGTTTTATAGGTACTTTCAATAGTTCCCAAATCAATAAATTTCACAACTTGTATAAAATAACACTCCCATAATTGAGTTCTCTCATTGATAATTTTAAGGGTGTTTTAAGTTTCCTTGGGTACTGATCAAGCTCTAATTTACAGTAATCCTCTATAAGTTCTTTTTTTATCAATTAATCCTTTGTAAATTCATGTATTATTATTAGATTACTTCTTTTTGACTTTTCTTTTGCTCATGTGATATAGTAGTTGTCTTTTATAATTGATGCTGGGCTTTCTCTGCATACTGTTGATTTTGGAGATTAACACTTTGTTAGGTAAGCTTTCTTTTTTCCTCTGTAATTAAGTTCCATTATTCATTTTCTTTTGAGATTAATAAACTTGCCTTAATTTCCTTGATTTTGTGTATATAATGCAACTTATAGCTTTTAAATGGAACTTTGAAATGTAGAATACGCAGACTGAGTTTGAAATTGCTCTCAACAAACCCCTTAATTTTTGTAAGTTTAAACTTTTCCATGAGCTTTCTTCTTGACTGAGCAGAGGTGAGCTGATGATAGACCCGTATAAAAGAAAATCCATTAATTTGCTCATTTTTATACTGCTAAATTAATTAAAAAATATTATATGAACAATTATTGATAATATTATATAAAAAATACATATTATATAAGCAGATAATTTAAAATAAAAAAATAAAAAAATTAAAATACTGTATATTTCAAAAACTTCTGAAATTACAAGGTGCATGTGTCACTTAAGTACATAAATAATAATTATGTTTAATTCAAATTTTGGTTGTTTGAATTATGTATCCAATAGTTAAATAATTATTATATAGTTAATTAATTATTATATATTATGCATTATTTCAAATATATATATATATAAGTACAGGTTAATACATATAATGTCATTTTATTATTTTTCAAGTGACTCATATATAATAAACTTGGTTCACACACACACACATGTATATATATAATAACAATTCATAGATGGTTTAATTTTTTTTCTCATTAATTTTACGGTTTTCACAATTAATAGACTAATAAAAAGAAATTCATAAAAAAATAAAATAATTATTAAATAAAATAATTTATATAATTAATGTATATAATAATTATGTATAATTAATGATTGATAATTTAATAAATTAAAATTTGTATATTTATACTTTGTTAATTTAAAACTAATTAATTGTTTAAGTAATAATTTAAAATAAAAATTAATATTTAAATTATAATAAATAATTTATGGTAAAATTGTACAAGAATATGTTGATTCATAATTTGAGCATATTTTAAGAATTAATAATAAAAAATTCTTATAAATAATATGAAAATTTCATCTAAAGGTTATGATGTGTATATATAAGTATGTAAAGAGAAAGCTCCAAAAGGGTGTTTAAATTAATATATATTGTTAGAATTTTTATTAATTTAATAGAAAGATCACATATTGTCATTTTTACTTTAGCAAAATTAAGTCAATAGATAATTTAAAATAATGAAATATATAATGTGAGACTTATTCATCTTTAATGTTATATTTAAACATATAAATTTTATTCATCTTTAATGCTATTATATAATCAATACTTTGAAATAATTGTCTTTTCTTTAACTTGAATAGATGTCAAGTACTAGAGATAATTGAAAAACTACAACTGATAGTACAAGTGCTGCTCATCAAAGGAATAATAATAGTTTGATAAAGATAAATATTTTTGAAAATGCTACAAAGCTAACCAAAGTAAATAGTAAAAGAAAAAGATCATGAATTTGAAAGCGTTTTGAATCAAATAATAATGAAAATCCTCGAGAAAAAAGTTAAATATAAATATTGTAGTAAATCTCTTTCATAGCCCTCTACTAGAGGCATACGTTGTTTAAGTAATCATTTATCTAGGTATAAAAAATATACATATAATTTAGATAGTAGTCAAAGTACCTTAGCTTCTAAGCCTCAACTTATAATTTTTGAATTAAGACAGTAATCGTGCTTTTATTGTATTTGAATTTTAAATATATTCTATGTATTTTAATTTTGTGTTGATGTTATAGTTATTAAATTTGAATTTAAATTATGTATTAAATTTTTTGATTATGTGTAAAATTTATAATTTTTATTAAATTTTATATTTTTATTATATATAAAGTGAAATGGTTAAAAATTCTTTGTTTGTTATTTTTTACACTAAATTTTCTTTCCATTTTTTTAAAGTAAGATAATAATTTAATAAATATTTATAGATATTTCGAAGTAACACAAGTATTTCACCCTAGTATATACTAAAACTCCCCCCTAAACGAATAGTAAATTTCCTTTTATACTAGATTTTATTTTCTTATTTTCAATTTTCCATTACTTTTTCTTTTCTTTTATTTTTTATTTTCAATTTTGTTTTTTTAAATGAGAAAATGACATTTACTCACTAGCTTTTGTCATTCTAATGCCAATTCGTTTAACCATTTTTTCCAAGTAATGTTTAAGTCATTTCATCATTTATTTTTCCTTCGTATTCTCTAGTAATAAAATTTATTTATTTATTTTTAAATTTGTATTTAATTTTATTATGTACATTTTAGACAGTTAATAGTCCAATTTATTAAGTTTTATTTGCATTTTTAAAATTTAAAATTTTTATCACTTTTATATTTCATTTTACTCATATTATTTTAAGATAAATTTATAATTTTTCTTTTTACTCATAAAATTTAATAAGTATTTTTTGTTTAAATTACTAATTTAATTATATAATATCTAAAAGTTGTCAATTACTAATTTGTTCAAATTACTAATTCAATTATATAATATCTAAAAGTTATTAATTACTTATTTAAAAAATTTATTAATTACTTAATTAATTTTGTTTTCACTTTTAATGCACGAGCCACTATTTTTTGTTGAGAAAAGAGCCACTTTATTTTTATTTTGCCGTTGATGTTATTTTTTATTTTAACTTATTATTATTATTATTTTATTTTATTTTTAATATATTTTTTGAATTAATTTAAAATTTAATATATTTATATTTTTTTCACTTCTTTTATCACTTTTACATTTTCATTTACTCATGTTATTTTAATAACAAATTTACAATTTTTTTTTCTTTTTGAAAACTTAATTAACAATTAATAAATCTTCACTTTTTTATTTAAATTACTAAATTTAATTATTTCTTTTATTTTTCTTAAAATAATAAAATTAAAAATTAAAATTTTAATCATTATTTTAAATTAAAGAATTCTTGAATTAATTCAAAAAAAGTCTTAATACATTAAATATATTTTATTATAAATATTTTATAATAAATGAATATGAAAATTATTAATATTATATTTATTTATATACATAATATTATTTTTTATATATCAATTATATTAATATATCAATTTTTTTATTTAAAATAATATAAAAATATCATAATCCGTGGTGTAATGTGGGTGAATTTTTTTGCTTGTTTAAATCAAAATGCTCTTTCTCATGATATAATTACATTATTTATACAAACCTTCATTATCTCATAAATTATATATATATATATATATATAAACATAACACATCTACATATATATTGGGCCAAATAATCCCTATATAATATTCAGATTTTAGAAAGATTGATTTGGTCTATCACGACCAAAGGTCTGATACCGGAGACTGCCATTCACATCCCAACACAGGAGACAAAGTGTCTAACATCACTCGAAAGTCGTCTCTTCAGCACAAAGTGCTTGATACCAGTGTGTCCAGGCCAAAGGCATATCAAACATCATGATGTATCGTTGGTATGCCAATTGCACAGTACTAATATCAACCTTCTGAAACAAGTGATTGTATAGAGCTAACAAACACACAATCACTTTACATTCTCATGTTCTCATTTTACACTATTCCTTTTTCCCTCATTTTACAAGTGACTAACTTATTCCATGATCACCTCCTTACTTGTCAATTTCTCATGTTTCCATTATTGTCAGCACTTTATTATTATTATATTTCATACAAATTATATCCAAACACCATTTTACATTTATCAAATATCCAATACAACATTCATCACAAAATTATGCAATAATACATAGATTATGTAAATATTCACATTTCAATATATTATATATAACCTTATCATTTTCCATAAAACAACATTATTTAAGTTTAAAACAATATACAAATCATATTTTTATCAATAACGCATAAAAAAATGAACAATGCCACATTAAAGAATATCAATATTCTTTAAAGTATGCCAAAATGAAATACGGCAATCGTGAATTTTCAATATATATATATAATCAAAATATGTACTAATATCTCTTTGCTCCAAAATCACTTTCTAAGCTTTAATTTTTGAAAAGTCTTAAATTCTTCCACTTGATAACTTTGACCTACTTACTTCCTAATTCAAGGAAAAAGTAAAATAGTTCAATTAAAGCCATACTTATACATAATAACTACTAATTATACAAATTTTAACCAAAATTTCAACAAAACCCTAATTCTTCCCTTACTCAAACTTCACCATAATCAACTCTTTTCCACCAACCAACCATAAAATTATCACATATGAATCAAAACAACATCAAAGCAATCCATTACAAGAATTATAATTACCTCCATCAAAAATTCAAATTCCACATATTCACTTATAAACCCTAGCTTGGCAATTCAAGTTTACTTCAATAATTTAATCTCAAATTCAACATATTTTTATCCCAAAGCACATCATAACCATCTTCTTTTCACATAAAAATCATTTTCTCTCTCTACCCATAACATGATATAACTTATAAATCCAAAGAAAACAAAGCTTTTAAAAAAGTATCAACTTGATTTATTTGATTCCTCTTCAAAATCAACTAGATTCACTGTAATTTCTTTGTGATATTTGATGTATAATTGAAGAAAGCACTTTCCCTTCATTCTTTGAAAAATTCGGCCACCATGGGAGTAGGAAGAAGAAGAAGAGTTGTTTTAATTTTCTTCCTCTTCTCCCATCCATATATATATATATATTAAATATTTAATTAATTTTAATATTTTTTTTCTTTTTTTCCAATAATATATTTTATTTCTTTCTTTGACTTTTATTTATTTATTAGTATTATTATCTTCCAACCATAATTATGTTTATATATTTATATTTATATATGTCATGTATTCTTTATATATATTATATATATCTTTATGTATGTGTATATATAATATATATTTTAGGTATATAATATATAACTAATATTTATAGTATGTATCAAATATATACTAAATATGCACTATATATATCTTATGTATATCTTATATATATGTTATATATATACCTCTCTCAATACTCTAATTGGCACTTCATTTAAATATTTAATTATGTCTAAAATTTTTTATATTACACCACACACACACACACATATATATATATATATATTCATCCTAAATCCATATGACATTTTCATAATAAAAGATGAAATGATGAAATAAACTAAATCTGAACATCACCCAACAACTAAATAAAGGATGAAATAAATAGGAATATGTGCCATCATGTTCCTGCTGTAGACCCCACATCCTATTTGTCTATGAATTCTAGAATCACAATTACCCATTCGGATAAAAATCTTTTAAAAAAATATTTCCTATATTATCCACTTCTTGAACTCCTAAATTAAAAAAAATAAAAATAAAAATACTCCTACACATAGCAAAGAAAAGAATTTCAAATCAATTAATTGGCCACTTCGCTATATCTACAGCAAAAAATTAGAATTTTTAATTTCAATTTGTAATAAGTTCATATTATAAAATCTGTTGTGATAATCCAATACTATATTATGTATAACAGTTGATATTCAAATAAAATACTAAAATTTTTTATGATAACTTGAAGAATATTTCAATAAAAAATTATGTAAGATTTAAATTTAAATTTATAAGATAAAATATATCGATAAATAATAAATTAACACATAAATTTATAATTAATTTTATTAATAAAAAAGTAATGTAATTTAATATATTATAAAAAAATTATATATCAAATATAATTGTATTTAGATCATAACGATATCCTTAAATAAAAATCAATTTAAAAAAATAAAGCTAAAATTAAAATACAAAAACCGAACACCATAATTTTAATTCTTAGATAATTTATAATTTTTTTAATATAATTATATAAAATGAATATCAATATTTAAAAATCTAATTTAGAATAATAAAAAAATAAAGTAATACTTTTCTACAAGTATAATATATAATTAACTTAAATTATGAAATATATTAGGTTTGAATTTAAATGAAAATGATGTATAAAAAAATTTAACAAACCTTTTAAATTTGATTGATTAAAAGTTTGATAAATAAGTTATATTCTATTATTATTTTTAGAATAAGTTATATTTTTTATTATTGATTCGCTAATAATTTATAAAAATTAAAATTAAAATATATACAATTTTGAAATTACGGTTGAAAACTTGAAATATATGTTAAATTAAATCTATATTATTAAAAGCAATGAAATGCTATTATACAAATCTAATAGTCTTCAGTTAAAAAAAAATTAATGGTCGATAGTATTTGCTAACCTTTTACCTTTTTCTTATAAAATAAACACTATTATTTAAAAAATTAATGAGTAATAAATTTGAAGTGAATTTATAATTTTTTCCTTCCCTCCTATTATTGTAAAATAAATTTATTTTTTTAAAAAAAATTAACAAGTAATAAATTTTTAATTATTTAAAATACTAATGTCAATTATTTTTTCTAAATTTTATTTTTAATTAAAATAATAAATTTAAAATTAATATTTATTTTATCATTTCTCGATTAGCGAATTCTCAAATTAGTTAAAAAATATCTATATATTACATATGTTTTATTATAAATTTTTTTATAATATGTGAAAAGTTTTTAGTTTTGTATATTTATATGTATAATATTATTTTTATATACTAATTATATTAATAAAATATATTAATATACTAATTATATTGATTATAAAATTATAAATGGCATAGTTGCTGCTTGTTACGGTACATAATTTATAGTTAGATACAGTGGCGGAACCAGGAATTTACCGAGATGGGGTCAAAATTTATACAGAATAAAAATTACAGACGAGTTCACAATAAAATTAAACATTTAATATTACAGTGTCAGTAGTTCAAAAATTAATTTGTGCTAATAGGTTGACTACGACTAAGAGACGATAATTGTATCCTACGACTCTGCATTTTTTGAAAACGTTGCGTAACAATCTCAGTTTCAATTTTTAAAAAATTTCTCTCTCCACATAACAAATCAAACAGTCGCTCAAAAATTCATCTTCAATCTTATTGCGCAAATCCGTCTTGATAATGTTCATTGCTGAAAAAGCTCTTTCGACAGTAGCAGTTGTAACAGGTAAGACTAACGCCAACTTGATAAGCAGATATACCAAAGAAAACATAGTGTCATAACCCGTTTCAACCATTTTCTGAGCAAGAACTCCAATATCATCTAGATTAGAGAAAGCTATATTTCTTCTTACATCAGCAATGTAAGTCTCAAGTTGATCTTCATGTACCATCCGATCAGTAATCGTGAAATCATATGGATATAGTTTAGCGAGATGAAGTAATTTAGATAGCTGGAAGCTGGAGAATGAGTTTTTAGGAGAAAGACAAGCAATGCATGAAAGTAATTCCGTACTTGATTCTGTAAAGCGATTTTTCATTTCTTGAGCAATGAAATCAATAACCTGAAATTTGGATGAAATAATATTAGGTAATAGCATAATAAAAAGTTAAATATATTATTAATTAATAAAATAGTACCTGACAAAATATTTCTACTCGAAAGTGGTGGTAATAAGTAATTGGAGTACCAACACGCTTAGATCTTAGATAACCTGCATTATCTTCCATATTAGGCACTGCGATATCATGATCTATACAAAAATCATTAACAACGTCCAGTAATTTATTCCATCCATCATTTTTGAAGCTTTGCAATGCTTGTTTAACAGTTGTAATTAAATGAACTGCATTAACAATATTTTAATCATTTCTTTATAAGGCTTGATATAAATCATTTGTCATTCCTAAAAGTTTTCTCATCAAGAAAGCAATGAAAATAAATTCATAACTTCCCATTTTATCAAGCAAGCCCACAACTGCCCCTCGATTTCTTAGATCAGAACCATCCTCAAAAATATTCTCAAAAACCTCTTTCACAGGAGACCACATTGAGAGAAGACGCACAATTGTTTTATAATGAGAATCCCATAGCATGTCACCAGGTCGAGCTAAATTTGTTTCTTGATGCAAGCCTCTTCCAGTTTGAATATCACCACTTTCTAGACGCTGAACTTCTTCATCATGCTGTATTTGATGGAGAACATCCATTCTTTTACATGAAACTCCAACAATGTTTGCAATCATTGCAACATAATCAAAAAAATTACTTACAAATCTATCGCTCCTTGCTGTTGCAACAAGTACTAATTGGAGCTGATGAGCGAAACAATGAATGTACCTTGCCGAAGGATTTTCATTTAAAATGAGAGTTTTTAACCCGTTGAATTCACCTCGCATATTGGAAGCTCCATCATAACCCTAACCTCTAACTCTGCTTATTGATAACCCATGTTTTGCCAAGAAATCATTAAGTGCACTTTTCAAAGACAAAGCAGATGTATCACTCACGTGTAATACTCCAATTAATCGCTCAACCACTTGTCCCAATTTGTTAACGTATCTCAATACCACAGCCATTTGCTCCTTTACTGAATAATCACGAGCCTCATCGATTAATAAGGAGTATAAGTCATCTCCAATATCATTAACAATGACTTGTGTCCTCTCCAAAGCACAAACATTAACTATTTGCTTCTGGATTAATGGAGAAGTGAGTTAATTATTACCAGGAGCATTTGAGTTAACTGCATTCCCAACATCAACAACATTGTGTTCGTTGTACCAACTAAAAAGTGAAAGAAAATTATCCCGATTTGTTGAATTCACTGACTCATCATGCCCGCGAAAAGTCAACCCTTGAACTAGAAGAAAACGAATGCAATCAACAATAGCGGCCAAACGAGTGCGGTAAGTAATCTCATTCTCATGACTATGAGAAGATAAGACATGAGACACGCTTTGTCTCTGGTTTTTAAAACCAACATATTGCATTCTAGCATAATTGTGTGGACTATTTGGACCCCCAACATGTTCATTAAACCTCTCCATTGCTTTTTTCCAATTGCGAAATCCAATATCTGTGAAGACATTATCCCCATGCTTGGAGCCTCTATTTGATCTAAAAAAATAACACCAAAAATAAAATGCCGCATCTTTACTAATACTATATTCCAACCACTCATATTTAGAAAACCAGTGATCTCTAAAACTTCTTATAATTTTTGAAAAATTTGTTTGTAGAAAATTATGGCCAATTGGTTGACAAGGTCCTTTAATCACATATTGTCTCCTAACATCATCTCTAATCCCAACATCAAACTCGTCAATGGGTTTACGCAATGCGGGATCGCTAATAATATCATCTAAATTTAACTCTTGACGTCCTTTTTTATTGCTAGTTTCTTCGCCAATTGCGTGACTACTTGATGTTGAAATTGGTTTGGAAATATTTGAAAATTCACCACATTCATTCCGCACTCTCTTTGTCTTGATTAAAAATTTATCAATTTCTGTTTTAATATATAATAAGTATATATTAAAAGAATAAATAAATAAGTTTAATTTACTCAATAATATATAACAAAATCAAATATATAAAAAAATTCACAATTATTAAATAAACTATAATAAAATCAAATTTCTAAAGAAATCTCAAATTGCAATAATAAAATCAAATAAAACCAAAATTAAATAATCAATAAATAAAAAATATATAATTTTTAATAAATTTTATCTTATTATATATTTCTAAAATAAATCTCAAATTACATTAATTAAATCAAATAAAACCAAAATTAAATAATCAATAAATAAACTATATATCATTTTTAATTATTTTTATTCTATTATATATTTCTAAAAAAATCTCAAATTACAATATTAAAATCAAATAAAACCAAAATTAAATAATCAATAAATAAAATATATATAATTTTTAATAAATTTTATCCTATTATATATTTCTAAAACAAATCTCAAATTAGATTAATTAAATCAAATAAAATCAAAATTAAATAATCAATAAATAAACTATATATCATTTTTAATTATTTTTATTCTATTATATATTTCTAAAAAAAAGCTCAAATTACAATATTAAAATCAAATAAAATCAAAATTAAATAATCAATAAATAAAATATATATAATTTTTAATAAATTTTATTCTATTATATATTTCTAAAACAAATCTCAAATTACATTAATTAAATCAAATAAAGTCAAAATTAAATAATCAATAAATAAACTATATATCATTTTTAATTATTTTTATTCTATTATATATTTCTAAAAAAATCTCACATTACAATATTAAAATCAAATAAAACCAAAATTAAATAATCAATAAATAAAATATATATAATTTTTAATAAATTTTATCCTATTATATATTTCTCAAACAAATCTCAAATTACATTAATTAAATCAAATAAAACCAAAATTAAATAATCAATAAATAAAATATATATCATTTTTAATTATTTTTATTCTATTATATATTTATAAAAAATCTCAAATTACAATATTAAAATCAAATAAAACCAAAATTAAATAATTAACAATTAAATAAAATAAAATAATCAAATTACAATAATAAATTTTAATTGATCTAATCCTATTAAATATTTTTAAAAAAACTCTCAAATTACGTAAATTAAATCAAATAAAAAATCAACAATTATTAAATAAATTATATATAATTTTTAATATATCTAATTAATAAACAAAATTAAAAATACACAAAATTAAACATCAATCTAATTAAGCAAAAAAAAT
This sequence comes from Garcia nutans, assembly GCA_947685225.1. Classification (NCBI taxonomy): domain Eukaryota; kingdom Viridiplantae; phylum Streptophyta; class Magnoliopsida; order Malpighiales; family Euphorbiaceae; genus Garcia; species Garcia nutans. The sequence goes on along the minus strand of CANTUV010000024.1, from coordinate 1,848,067 downwards.
CACAAAACACATTACAATAATTAAATAATACACAAAATTAATATTTCATTAAACAAAATATTATAAAAAAAATTAGACAAAATAAAAAAATTTTGACAAAAATTAAACAATACCTCTGCTGCTCTAAGTCTCGGATCTGCGCCTGCTCCGAGCAGTGGCTGGTGGTCGTGGTGGGTGGCAATGATCGACGGTGTGGTGGCTGTCTGGCTGGCCTGCTGCCTCGTGCTGCAGCTGGGTTAATTTGGGGAGGGAACGGGGAGAGGGAAGAACAAAAAAAGCAGCCCTTTTTTATTTTTGAACCGGCCCAAGCGAAACGACGTTGTTTTGCTTGGGTCGGTTTTTTTTTTTAAAATTAACCTCTGGTGATACGGCGTCCCTGGCGAAACAACGTCGTTTCGCTAGGGACTAATTTATAAAAAAAAAATAAATGTATTTGCAGCGAGGAGTTCGTCTACCCCTCGCTGCAAATCTTCTAAAACTCAACCCCCTTCAACAGGGGCTGAGTTTCCCACGCCTCCACGCCTCCACCGGATTTCCTCTTTCTGGCTGCCGGTTAGGAGGGGTCGTGTGACAAAATTATTATAATTTTATTTTTAGTTATGTGATAAAATTATTATTATAATATCCATGCATATTTTTTTAAAAAAAATATGAATATTGATTATAAGTATTATCTTTCTATTATATAGCACCAAATTAAAAATAATAATATTATTATGTGATAGCAAAAATATATACACTAAAAATAAAATAGAGTTTATTTATTATTATTTTTAATGTATTTAGCTTTTTTTTTGTGAAAAAAAATTTAAATTTTAGTACCAATTATAAATATTTAAATATAATGAAAATTAATACATTGAAATCAATTATAAAAAAAAAAATTTAACCCGTGTTTAGAAATTTAAATTTTGTACGATTTTTTTTTTGAATTGTAAGAATTTTATTTGAACAAATCATTTTTATATTTGCATGGAGATAATTTAAAACATAAATTATTTTTATGCTGAATCTAAAATAAATGATAACTGAAACTTTATTTAATTATATGCATACATAATTATTTGATCATTTAAGGGTTTTGATTTTAAGATTTATTTTATATTAATAAATTTTTTTCTAAGTCTTTCCTGCAAAAGTTATTTTTTGACGTTTGTCTTTTTTTTTTTACTTTTTTAATTTATTTATATTATAATAAGTAAAGCTTTAATAATTATAATTAGTTTTAAAATATATAAAACTATTCTTTAAAATAAAGACTAAAAGTAATTTTAATTTTAAAAAACTAAAAAGTTATAACCTATACAAAAACACTAAACTAATGGTTCATGTCCTTTAAAATCCTATATATTTTTACTTAATTATTTTTTCATTTTTTTAATTGGCTTGCAGTATTTTTACATAGTGTGAGTTAATTATCGTACAGTAATTTTTTAATTTATAATTTAATTAAAATCCATATTAATACACATAATTATACAATTCAGGATAACCCTCACAAAATGTTCCTTTGTTTTCTCTTAACTCCCAATAGACAATGCTTTCCTTAAATAACATTTTGATGTTTTTACCCTTAAAAATTTAATTCTCTCAGCAAACACAAGAAGACATCATAAAACATAAAAATACATTTTTTTCCCTCCCGTCTGAAAACTCTAGCTATAATCGGCCCCATTTTCCCATAATGTGGCGCAACATCTAGTCTAAAAGGTTCACATATGCTAGGAAAAAAATATGTAAATTTTAATGTATTTACATGTGCTCAGAAAAAAAATTTGTAAAATTTCATGTGTGACGCTCAAATGACATAAATATATGTCAGCTCGGTTGTAACTTTCAACTTACCTCAGTGTTTGAGCTATAATAAGTTATTTTCCTCTTATCACATGTTTTTATTATAGTTATGGATAATGTAACTCACTCTATGATATATTGGGGCGATATTCCATAATTAATAATTATTATAGTATTGTTATAATAAAGAATTAAATGTGCCTATAACATAATAATGTTAGTGGACGTTGAATGTTAACATAATAATGTCAGTGGACGTTGAATGTTGTAATGTTAACATTAACAATGGCATGCAATATATACCAAATTTATGCATAAATTATCAATTTTAATTGTTTCATAATATTGTTTTATGCATTGAGTACATTATTATTCGGCAGTATAACACAAATTTTTTTATTTCCATAATAATATCATGTGTAATGGTAATAATATTGGACATATAAATAATAAAGTCATATTTGTTTTACAATATTATATTTAGGGTCATCTTTGTAGGAATGGATGACGTATTAATTTTTATACATCACAGTGGAAGTTTTGATCATGATCTTCGCGATTATGTTGGTGGGGAGAATGAGTTTATTGTTTTGGATAAAAGAACTGGTTATAAAGGTTTAAAGGATTCTATATACGAATTGTCGAATGTTGATGGTAAAAAAATTAATGTAAAAATGATCGTTATTACTAGTAGTCGAAGGCCTCTGTATGATATTATAGATAATAGACATTTGGTGTATTTATTATAATGGCTCAGGATAGCTATATAGACCATCCTGTGATAGTTTCCCTGGAATGCCTAGAACGTAATCTATTTTGATAAGTGCCAAATCTGGCCATAGGAGTAATAATCCTGATGTGATAAAATCCACATATAAGGAAAATGATTTAATAGACCATAAATGTGTAGAAAAAGACGAGAACCCTTATGATGAGAATGCTGATACAGATGTTTATACAGACGTTGATCCAATTAGTGAATCATCTACGAAGCTTATGAACATGATTGTGTTTTAGACATGACGCCTAATGAAAAAGATGATGAGGATGTACAATATTATGTGAAAGTTGGTACTTTGACATCTCATGCAGTGAATTTCAGTCAATGTATTCCAGCCACTGATGTTAATACATATTTTGATGAAGAGGAGACCACAGATTTATTCGAGTCCAGGATTGATAAAGCAACCGTGTATGGGAAGTGTTCGACAACAGATTTAGTAAAAGAGTTTCAACTACTTAAACTAAAGAGGGATTTAAAAACTATCTTGTCTCTCATTTCAATGAGGCAAGGGTTTCAATACAAAGTCTTCAAGTCTAATAAAGAATTCACTGTTATACGTTGCATTGATAAGAGATGTTCATGGAGATTAAGGGCTAAAAGGCTCTAGCTATTGTCCTTGCTATATTGTCACTAAATATGTGTCTAAACATACATGTCGAATTGATTTTGTTTGAAAAAGACATAGGCAAGCAACCAGCTAGGTAGTTAGAGAATGTGTTAAGAAAAGATTGGTAAGTCCCGGGAGGATTTTCAAACCCAAAGATATTATAGATGATATGAAGAGAGAATTTGGGGTTGATATTAGTTACACAATTGCTTAGAGGGGAAGAGAGTACGCTTACGAGAACTTGAGATTGGGAACTTTGCAACAATCTTATGGAATTCTTCCTGGATAAGTCTATGCGATGATAGAATCTAACTCAGGTACTTTTGTTAATCTCCATCGTACAACGAAAGACCGTTTTGTATATCTTTTCATTGCTTTTGAAGCTTCAATCAAAGGTTTTCCTTATTGTTGGCCAGTAATTACTATTGATGCTACACACTTGAAGTATAAGTAATGTGGTGTGCTATTTACAGTTGTGTGTCATGATGCCAACCAACAGATTTTTCCATTGGCATTCGGGGTTGGTGATTCAGAAAATGATGTCATGGACATATTTTTCTAGAGAGGTTGAAGCAAGCTTTCGGTGAAAGGGTCAGCCTTATTATTGTTTCTGACAAGCACCGCAGTATCATCCAGGCTGTGTCAAAAGTTTTTTGAAATATATTCCATGGCATGTATCACCTTTTAAACAAGATAAAGAATAAATACAAAAGAAGGACACATGCCTTAGATAAGCACTACTATGAGACAACAAAAAAATATATAATAAAAAAGTTTCATGAGCTATTTTTGTCACTAGGAAGCTTTGTGCCTAGTCCGAAAAAATTCTTGGAGGAAGTTGGATTGGATAGGTGGACGCATGCTTATACAAATGGCCGGAGATACAATATCATGACCATCAACATTTCAAAATCAATGAATACTGCATTGGTGAAGGCAAAGGAGTTTCCCATAAATCCACTGGTAAATGAGATCAGAATTGTCTATCAAAGATGGTTTTATCAACAATGATGCAAAGCAGAGCAGTGAAAAACAAAAATATCTGCTGATGTTGAAAACAAACTGTACAAAAAAATGTAAAAAGCACAATAAATGTAGGTAATTTATCTATTCTTTAATTTATCTATTATTTTTAATTAACTTCTGTACCCAATAGTGACATTTGTGAACATATCCTGTGAACATATTTTCTAAAATATAGGTGACACTTACAAGAAAACATAAATATGATGTGGTCGGTAGAGATCCGAATTATATTGTCAATATGTTGTTATGGACATGCAGCTGTAGGAAGTTCCAGTTAGACCAATTACCTTGTGAGCATGTGATGGCAATTCTATGAAGCAAAAGCGACATTCAATGTAACGTTTATAATTTGTATTCACCATACTACTCGAAGAAATATTGATACGAATCATACAATGGAGTCATTAATCTCATACCAGACATCACAAAATGGCAATTCTAAAACCACCGGATGTTCGTACTTTGACAGGTAGGATAGGTAGGAGGTGGAAACGCAGGCTACCATCTGTTGGTGAGCAACCAACTCATGCTAAATGCAATCGTTGTCGTCAGTGAGGGCATAATAGAAAGACATGTCAAAATCCTGTCCCTTTGTCTAGCCAATGAGTTTTCTATTGCTTTTATTAACTTTATGCCTATGATTATCTTATATTCTCTTTCTTATTATTTGGACATTGCTAAATATGTAAAGTACATTGGTATCTAAGGACTACGTGAAAAAATTAATAAATAAATAATTACGTATGTCGTGAAAATAAGGTTGTAATTTAAGAAGCACACATATTTATTTACAAATATAACAATGTGATTGGATAAAAGTACATGTTATGTGTAGGAATTACATCTTCATGCATATGTTATTATTGTGTACCTCGCATCTTCCATTCTTATTTTTATGACATTCTTGGAATACATTGTACAAAAATCAATGAAATTTGCATCTACTGTTGCAATCCATTGAACATTGCTAATATCATAATAATTCATCACAAGTTGCGATATACTTTTACTGATATGTAGATGGTATCCATTGCATATAATTTGATGCTTCCCATTATACATGCACACACAGATGCATGCACGCATACACACACACACACACACACACATATATATATATATAAATAGACGCATATACAATTAGTTAAATATTAGCTATGAATAAAATAATGACTACGTGAAAATTTTAATAAATAAATAATTACATATGTCGTGAAAATAATGTTGTAATTTAAGAAGCTCACATGTTTATTTACAAGTATAACGATGTGCTTGGATAAAAGTACATGTTTTGTATAGGAACTACATCATGCAGATGCTATTATAGTGTACCTCGCATCTTTCATTCTTTATTTTATGGTGTTCTTAGAATACATTGTACACAAATTGATGAAATATGCATATTGTTGTAATCTGTTGAACATTGCTAATATCATAATAATTTATCATAAGTTGCGATATACTTTTACTGATATGTAGATTGTATCCATTACATATAATTTGATGTTTTATGGGTTCCATTGATAATTTGTTATAATCAATATTCTATTTCTAAATATGGTCCCATTTTATATAAATATGAATGGACTTTGTTTAAAGGGTAACATTCATCGAACGTAAAAACAAGTATTCCTGACAATATAATACTCTTAATATTAATACAACGTAGTACATCCAAAAATAATACTATTAATTATTTCAACATAATACAACCTATACCAATCACAATAGAAATAATTGCGGCCTTGAAGATCCTCAAACTACTCTGCATCTCCTTCACTTCAGTCCACAGCTGTTTCACCTCTGTCTTTAACAAAGCATAATCTTGACTAGCTGCATAAGATTCTTGGATGGATCTGAACCTATTATTAATAATGCAAATTTCAGTGAACAAAAATATGGACTGCTTACATAGCCATTCATCATGCATTTGAAGTATTCACAACAACTTCCCTAGACATAAAACAAAAGGAAAAAAAGTCTCAAAAGACATTCCATTGAATCAGCTTCCTAACTCTACAAATACGTAGTACCAAGTTCTCATTACCTTTACAGCACATGCACAAAATTTACGCCCTGGGTTGTTCTTGGTCATTGACATTAGTAGCATTGCATCTTTTCCGCATAAACACTTGTGGAAGCACCCACATATGTGCTTCTCATTCACCACAGCCCCAAGCACTGAACTACGAGCGGAAGAGGATGAGTTATCCCTATCTATTGTCATTTGCACGCTTTCCTCCTTTTCGAACAAGATAAACTGATTAGTGTGCTTAGTGATGTCATTTCATTTCTTATTAACTTTATGTATAGATGCATTTATTCGACATGACACCATTCCAATTGTACCGATTAATAAAAAAATATATAAATGATAATTAATCAAATGGAATGACCTTACTATAAATCTTAAAGAATTAATTTTAGGCAAAGTTATTAAATTATTAATTATAATAATAACATAGTGTATTTTAGACATAGATATTTAGAATCTACATATTGTTATAATATATCATTACTTAGGGTAAATTATTATGATATTGGTAATGTTTTATGGATTATAATAATATGCGCATACTTCATCAATATGTGTATAATATTATTCCCCACCAATGTCCTAAGAATGTCATAGAAATAATAATGCAAGATGCTAGGTATTCGATATTAGCAACTACATAACTATTTAATATCTAAACATAACATATGTATTTAGTCAAGTTCTTCATTCTATTTGTATATAAACATGTGTGAACATCATAATATAAAATTATTTTCATTGAATACATAATTATTTATCAAATTTTTGCTATGTCATGTTTGCACTACATACATAAATTTATAAATATTAAGCAGATTGCAATTTTCTTAATATGTTAACATAGCAAAATTAGCCTAAAGTGTTATAATATTTCAAAAGACATAATACAAAGTAGTCGAAAAACATATTAAACTTCATCATCACTTTTATATACACCGATCCTCTTTTGCAGACCATGATTCCATAAATGGAAATATGCATTGAGTCGCATTTCCTTCATGAAGTCTTGCATCACATTATGGTTGGAGGTGTCATGTGTCAAGGAGCACTCTATTAACTTCAAAATAAACATCCCACGATCATAACTGCATTCTAGTCAAAGACATTTGTCAGTTCAATTCCTCTAAGTATTAAGTTGAAAGAAATGAAGAACGAGGACTATGCATTCTTACCCTGACTATTGAGAAAAAGACACTTTGGAATAAGTGACTTTCATATTTTTTCCTCTATATTTTCCAAACTTCGTTCTATCATAAAAAACATTAATGTAAGCTAGTGTTTTAGGAAGAATTTCTGTAACATTTTGTGCCATCCTAAGCCTCATTTGGCATTGTACAAAGAGTCAAGCACTTCAATTCTCCATCCTGTGAAGTTGACTCTTAACAGGAACTAGTGAAAATTCATCTCATTGGCAAGGATATATATTTTGTCAACGACGGCAACAACCTTTCCATATTTGAGATCACCATTAAGAAATCTTGTAATAGTCTCAGGGAAGATCCACACATTGCCAGAATTAATTTCATTTTTGTCAGTGTCATAATATTCTTGGAACACCAAGCCAACATTGCAATATGCACACGTCTGTAGCTAATCCATCTCCAATTCACAGAAGGCTTGCTTTTGTTTGATGTAGTATAGTGTAATATTCATCCGCTGCAATCATAATAAATAATATCATTCCTATTCCTAATCAAATTATGCAGTTCATATAATAATAATATTTAGTTCATATGATAATGAATACACAAAATGTCTTACATCCAAGCATCTAGCGTTCAAATGCGAAAACAAAACTCTACTGTCTGTGCCCATTGCACTGTAAAATCAACTTTTTCATCCTCAGGCAACATGTGAGAATCTTGCTTACAATTTTCCCTGAAATGCATTATTTAAATAATGAATTATAGCTCCGGTAATATGAGATCATATAAAATGTATTTATAAATAAGTATCAAGCGATGCTTACAATGTTACATCTGCGATATAGGTTTTCCACCATTCTTTAAATAAATTCAAATCAATTGTTGAGATTGATGGATAATCAAACTCTATTTTGATCATTGACAATCAAATTGATAAAGAACTAATGATTTCAAATAAGTCTACTTTGTAGAGTTAGGATTCGAGCAGCTTTGTGTGACCGCTCAAATTGTAGACCAATTAACCACACAAATACAACACAAACACAAAATCAAATTGTCATACAGATCTGTTCGAGCCAAGAAAAATCAAATAGATATACTCAATGTGCCAAGCAGAGAACCGAATAGACACAGAGAGCGCCGAGCTAAATATAGAATTACTGAGCTATGAAAACTGAACGGATGAGCTAAAAGTAGTCTGGTGGAATAACAGAGTTAAGCATAGCAGTGCAGCCCTACATCGATCGGACAAGCCAACTATAGCAACAGAGCTAAGTCCATAATTTTCACAGAAGAGTTTGCATTGTCAGTGAGCGGTGAAGTAGAGATGCCCGGTAGGTGTGTGACGATACAAAAAACGAAGCGACCGCACCAGATCAAGGTAAAAATTCTTAAACTTACAGAAGTGATAGCATTCTCAGTGAGCTGTGAAGTCAGGACGCCATATCTTCGAGTGATCGCCCTAGTCATTTGAGCGACTACACGTGATAAAGAGTTAAAATACTAAAAAGAACATAAGGGAAAATGGTCAGCTCTCACGGTGTTTTCTCAATGCTCAAAACCTTGTGCGCCTGCCCAGAAAAACCGAACAACAGCACAAGTCCGGCTAATTCAAATCTTAGTGCCAAATACTTCGGACCAATGATAACTAGACACGTAGAAGAAAAAATTTAATTTTAATGGTAACTTTGTGCCGAGTGACTGCATGACACAAAAATATGGGCAAATGAGATTCTATCAGATACCGAGATCTGACCACTAGAACTAGCCATTACATAGAGCTTTCAAACCATGTGACCGCACACTAAGCTCTGGACATAAAATTAGTGGAAGACAGGCATTAAACGTATGGGAACCACTTTAAACGGCTAGTTTAAGCCAAATTACTATAAATACCACATTAAATTTTATTTTTTGGTTAGAGAATACTTTGATTGCTATTGTAATTTCATTGAACAACATTTTTCATTATCTTGTCTAAAGATCAAAAGATCAAACATCAAAAATCTTAGAGTGTTAGGTATGAGCATTAAACACCATATAAGTTTGAGTATGAGCTTAGAAACACTTAAGTTATGAGAGTGAGCCTTGGAAAAATCTTGTAAGGGTTGTGAGGATTGATCTCAAACCATTGCTATAGTTTGGTGTGAGCTAGGAAAAACACCAAGTTAGAGTTAAGCTTGTAAAAACTCAAAACTAGTGGAACCTTAATATGTTGTTAAGGAAGTGGATGTAGGATTAAGGTAAATCTGAACCATTATAATTCTTTGTATTCTTTCTTCTCATACTCTACTTTATATTCTTTCAAATCGGTTTATAGTTATAAGTTTATTATTCATACTCTATTCAAATTTATTTAATGCTATTCATTTATTACTTGTTCCTATTTAAATATAAAAATTTAAAAATATTATAAAATTATAATTATAAATTTATTAATTAAATAATTATAAATAAAATTTAATAGTATCATAATTTTATTAAAATAGATTTACACTGTAAAATTCTATAATTCAAAGAAAATAAAATAAATGTATAATTAAAATTTAATTAAATATAACTATATACATAACCGTGTTCGAATAGCGGATACTCAGGAGTATATATCCGAACTCATCATAAATAGTAAAATTACTATTTTCACCTATTCAAACTTGTTTTCAAATTACTCATACCTTATATAAATGGATAGAAATGGATTAGATATCTAAAAATATTCTATCCATTATCATTTCTATACACGGATGCTTAAGGACCCCACTAATTTCAATTTGTGCCAATTAGAAATTTTAATTTTAATTGATATGCGTCGGTGTCATTTAAATTCTGCCTATTAAATAATAGACTAATTATGATTTAAATTGGCATTTTAAACAAATTTTTTTATTTCATATTTTTTAAAAAAACTGTAATTGTTAATATTTTTCATGAGATTGAACACTTAACTTATAAAATATAAACTAAATAATATTAATTGTTAAAAAATAATAAAAAATTAACAATAATCATTATTAATCTATTAATAACAAATAATGTTAAAAATAATGATAAATTTTTACAAATATATTTTTTCACTATAAATATATGTACTTAATTATATAACTATAAATATTTAATATTGAAACTAAAATGTAAAAAAATTAAAAAAAAAAGTTAATTTTGTGATTTTAATTTTAGAATAAAAATTGTATATATTTTTAATATATGTATTAAAATTTTAATATATGTATTAATATTATATATATTAAAATACATACATATTTTTTAAATATATATATATATATTTTAGAAGGGGAGCCTTGGCGCAACGGTAAGTGTTGTCGCCGTGTGACCTGAGGTCACAGGTTCGAGTCGTGGAAATGGCCTCTTGCAATTAATTGCAAGGAAAGGCCGCATACAAAGATCCAATGGGTCCGACCCTTCCCCGGACCTCGCTCATTGCGGGAGCATTCGTGCACCGGACTGCCCTTTATATATATATATATATTGATGATTCATACCCTAAATCGTCGATTTGGATTTCAGTATAAAAAATTAGAAACTTGAATCAATCTCTTATCAATTGAATTAAGGCTCAATTTTGGGATTTAACCAGAAAAATACATCCACACTAAGTATTAATATATTTTAAATCATGCTCACCCTAAATAGATTCTTTTGGATAAAATTGCCCTTTAACCTAAAAAAAAATCATATTTATCTCTTCCTTTCTTTTTCCTAGCTGCACACTATCATTCTCTTTTACTCTACTCATTTTCAAACTCTTCTCTCTCTCTCTCTCTCTCTCTCTCTCTCTCTCTCTCTCTATTTTCACTACAAATTGAAGCTTTTTCTTTGGCCGACAATCAAGATTGAAATAGGTAAGTTTGATTTATTTTTTATATTTTATTTTTTTTATTTTTCTTGAAGAATTTATAATTGTGTATCGAAATATCTCTCAAATCAACTCAAGTTCAATATTCTCATTTACTTAAACAGTGAATGTAATGGGTTTTTGTGTATTTTATTTTTTAAAGAGAATGATTAAAAAATGTTATTTTATCTTCGATATTCTTTAATTATCATTTTTTTGAAGTGTTATGGTTGAATAATGTTGTATAAATAGTTAGTTATTGTTCCCATGAAGGTTTTTTTTTTATTTATTTTTAGCACTGTTATTATTATTATATTGATTCATATCGATATTTAAGGATTGTCATTGAGTGTTAGATTAGGAAATATTAATATCAGTTTATATGTTTTAGTAAATATTATGGAGTATTACAAATGGTTATGATATGAGTTAATATAAGTTGATATGAATTGATATGAATTAATATGAGTTGATATGAGTATGATAACAGGAAGCAATTATTTGATCATTAGATGTTATGACTTAATGTCGGATGTGGTATGTCGCAATGAGTTGATGCATGATGCTTATTTTTTATACGAGTTTTGTATGAGTTTTGAAAGTCTGATGATACAGGATGTGGCATAGTCAAATTTTGTTAAATCTCGCATGAGTTAGTATGAGCTTGTAAGGAGCATTATGAAATATCGCTAAAAATATATACTCATGTCAGTGAAAATATGCTCATACCAACTAATACCAGTAAATATGTGCTCATAACAAGCTCATACCAACTAATATCAGTAAATATATGCTTATACCAGTAAATATATGCTCATACCAAGCTCATACCAGCTCATACCAATAAAAATATACTCATACCAAGCTCATATCAACTTATACGAATAAAAATATGCTCATACTAATCTCATACCAACTAATACCAGTAAATATAAGCTCATAACAAGCTCATACCAACTCATACCAGTAAAAATATACTCATACGAAGCTCATACTAACTCATACCAGTGAAAATATACTCATACCAAGCTTATACCAACTCATACCAGTAAAAATATGCTCATACCAAGCTCATACCAACTCATACCAGTGAAAATATACTCATACCAAGCTCATACTAACTCATATCAGTAAAAATATGCTCTTACTAATCTCATACCAACTAATACCAATAAATATATACTCATAACAAGCTCATACCAACTCATACCAGTAAAAATATGCTCATACCAACTCATACCAGTGAAAATATACTTATACCAAACTCATACCAGTATAAATATGCTCATACCAAGCTCATACCAACTCATACCAGTGAAAATATACTCATACCAAGCTCATATCAACTCATACTAGTAAAAATATACTCATATCAATCTCATACCAACTCATACCAGTGAAAATATACTCATACCAAGCTCATACCAACTCATACCAGTGAAAATATACTCATACCAAGCTCATATCAACTCATACCAGTAAAAATATGCTCATACCAATCTCATACCAACTAATACCAGTAAATATATGCTCATAACAAGCTCATACCAACTAATATCAGTAAATATATGTTCACACCAGTAAGTATATGCTCATATAGAGCTCATACCAACTCATATCAATAAAAATATACTCAAACCAATCTCATACCAACTTATACCAATAAAAATATGCTCAAACCAATCTCATACCAACTAATACCAGTAAATATATGTTCATAATAAACTCATACCAGTAAAAATATGCTCATACCAAGCTCATACCAGTGAAAATAAATTCATACCAAGCTCATACCAACTTATACCAGTAAAAACAAGCTCATACCAAGCTTATACTAACTCATACCAGTCAAAATATACTCATACCAAGCTCATATCAACTCATACCAGTAAAAATATGCTCATACCAATTTCATACCAACTTATACCAGTAAATATATGCTCATATCAACTCATACCAGTGAAAATATACTCATACTAAGTCATACTAGTAAACATATGCTCATACCAAGCTCATACGAAGTCATACCAATAATAACAAGCTCATACCAACTCATACCAATGAAAATATATTCATACCAAGCTCATACCAACTCATACCAGTAAAAATATAATCATACCAAGCTCATACTAACTTATACAAGAAAAAATATGCTCATATCAATCTCATACCAAGTCATACCAGTAAAAATATAATCATACCAACTCATACCAGTGAAAATATACTCATATCAAGCTCATACCAACTTATACCAGTAAAAATATGCTCATATCAAGTCATACCAGTAAAAATATAATCATACCAGTAAATATATGCTTATAACAAGCTCATACCAACTAATATCAGTAAAAATATGCTCATACCAACTCATAACAATAACAATATACTCATACCAAGCTCATATTAACTTATACCAGTAAAAATATGCTCATACCAATCTCATACCAAGTCATACCAGTAAAAATATACTCATACTAAGCTCATATCAACTCATACCAGTAAAAATATACTAATACCAAGCTCATACCAACTTATACCAGTAAAAATATGCTCATACCAATCTCATACCAAATCATACCAGTGAATGCTCATACCAATATATGCTCATAACTATCTCATACCAACTTGCGAGCTTGGTATGATTATATTTTTATTGGTATGACTATTTTTACTGGTATAAGTTGGTATGAGCTCTGTATGAGTATATTTTTACTGATATGAGTTGGTATGAGCTTGGTATGAGTATATTTTCATTGGTATGAGTTGGTATGAGTTTGGTATGAGCTTGTTATTATTGGTATGACTTGGTATGAGCTTGGTATGAGTATATGTTTACTGATATGACTTGATATGAGTATATTTTCACTGGTATGACTTGGTATGAGATTGTTATAAGCATATTTTTACTGGTATGAGTTGGTATGAGCTTGTTATGAGCATATATTTACTAGTATTAGTTGATATGAGATTGGTATGAGCATATTTTTACTGATATGAGTTGGTATGAGCTTGGTATAAGTATATTTTCACTGGTATGAGTTAATATGAGCTTCGTATGAGCATATTTTTACTGGTATGAGTTGGTATGAGCTTGATATGAGTATATTTTCACCGGTATGAGTTGGTATGAGCTTGGTATGAGCATATTTTTACTTGTATGAGTTGGTATGAGCTTGTTATAAGCATATATTTACTGGTATTAGTTGATATGAGATTGATATGAGCATATTTTAATAGGTATAAGTTGGTAAGAGTTTGGTATATGTATATTTTTATTGGTATGAGTTGGTATAAGCTTGGTATGAGCATATATTTACTGGTATGAGTTGGTATAAGCTTGGTATGAGTATATTTTCACTAGTATGAGTTGGTATGAGCTTGGTATGAGCTTGTTATTATTGGTATGACTTGATATGAGCTTGGTATGAGCATATGTTTACTGATATGACTTGTTATGAGCATATTTTTACTGGTATGAGTTGATATGAGCTTGTTATGAGTATATTTTCACTGGTACGAGTTGGTATGAGCTTGGTATGAGTATATTTTCACTGGTATGAGTTGGTATGAGCTTGGAATGAGCATATTTTTACTTGTATAAGTTGATATGAGCTTCGTATGAGTATATTTTCACTGGTGTGAGTTAGTATGAGCTTGGTTTGAGCATATTTTTACTAGTATGAGTTGGTATGAGCTTGTTATGAGCATATATTTACTGGTATTAGTTGGTATGAGCATATTTTTATTGGTATAAGTTAGTATGAGCTTGGTATGAGTATATTTTTATTGGTATGAGTTGGTATGAGCATATATTTCCTGGTATGAACATATATTTACTGATATTAGTTAGTATGAGCTTGTTATGAGCATATATTTACTAATATTAGTTGGTATGAGATTGGTATGAGCATATATTTACTAGTATTAGTTGGTATGAGATTGGTATGAGCATATTTTTACTAGTATGAGTTGATATAAGCTTAATGTGAGTATATTTTCACTGGTATGAGTTGGTATGAGCATATTTTTACTGGTATGAGTTGGTTTGAGCTTTTTATGAGCATATTTTTATTGGTATAAGTTAGTATGAGCTTGGTATGAGTATATTTTTATTGGTATGAGCTTGGTAGTAGCATATATTTACTGGTATAAGCATATATTTACTGATATTAGTTGGTATGAGCTTGTTATGAGTATATATTTACTGGTATTAATTGATATGAGCTTGGTATGAGCATATTTTCACTGACATGAGTTGATATGAGCTTGGTATGAGTATATTTTCACTGGTATGAGCTTGGTATGAGCATATTTTTACTGGTATGAGTTGGTATGAGCTTGGTATGAGTATATTTTCACTGGTATGAATTGGTATGAGCTTGCTATGAGCATTTTTTACTGGTATGAGTTGGTATGAGCATGTTATGAGCATATATTTACTGATATTAGTTGATATGAGATTGGTATGAGCATATTTTTATTGATATCAGTTGATATGAGCTTGGTATGAGTATATTTTTATTGGTATGAGCTTGGTATGAGCATATATTTACTGGTATAAGTATATATTTACTGATATTAGTTGGTATGAGATTGTTATGAGCATATATTTACTGGTATTAGTTGGTTTGAGCTTGGTATGAGTATATTTTCACTGGTATGAGTATATATTTTTATCGATATTTCATAATGCTCAATACAAGCTCATACCAGCTCATACAAGACTTAACAAAATTTGACCACGCCACATTCTGTATCATCAAACTTTCAAAACTCATACAAAACTCGTATAAAAAATAAGCATCATGCATCAACTCATTACGACATACCACATCCGACATTAAGTCATAACATCTAATGATCAAATAATTGCTTCATGTTATATACTATAAATATAAATGAAAGTAATATTTTCATATATACAATCTAATATATTTACAATATTCGTAAAAAATTTCAAAATATTAATCGCTATCATAAGCATTGCTATTGTTGTTTGTAGCATGCACCCACAAATTAACTGTCGTATTATATCTAAATAATTTCATATTTTGCTGGTTGCAGTCCCATATGTCGAGGCCGATCGTCATTAAAAACTCAATAAAATTTAACAACAAACATCTCACAATATTTTCTGTTATAATATATTAATATTAGCAACATTAAAAGACAAATAATATCATTACATAATGACTGAGAATGGACAATTTGTACTAGTCTATCCAACTTGGCGCGGATAACTATTATTTTTATAAATTATTTTCAGCTTCGTACCCTTTTTAGTCTCCAATTTGGGCCTATATATGAAAAAATTAACTTCATTCAAAGCACGAGGCAATATCTCAGCAATTGGATTAACACATTTTGTTCTATCGCTCCTATGGGCATCGACATACAGCAAATTGTATATCTTTATTGACCAATTACTGGTAAATTTATTTCTATTAAAAACCAATCGTGTGTAGCTTGGTTTACCGGTAGAAAAATAATGTCAACATTTTTAACATATTTACAGTATTTGTGCTTGCTCTCAAGAAAATCAGTTACATAACTGGGAGTCCTCCAATGAATAAAACTGAACTCGTCATGACATGCCATAAAAATTTGATTAACATAACAAGATCCATATGTTTTTTTTTTGTTAAAGAACTCTGTATTATATTTCAGTTTTTAACGCACATAATATAGTATGACATCAATTTTTTTACAATTCAATAAAAACACATTAAAATATACTAATAACAAGCTTATACAAAATCACACTAGTAAAAATATGCTCATACCAAGTCATAGCAGTAAATATATGCTCATACCAAGTCATACTAGTAATAATATGCTCATACCAAGTCATACCAGTAAAAATATACTCATACTAAGCTCATATCAACTCATACCAATACAAAATAAACTCATAACAAGATCATACCAAGTCATACCAGTAAAAATATGCACATACCTAGCTCATACAAAGTCATACTATTAAAAATATGCTCATACCATGTTCATACCAAGTCATACCAATAAAAATATGTTCATACCAAGCTCATATCAAGTCATGCCAGTAAAAATATGCAATACTAAGCTCATACAAAGTCATACCAGTAAGAATAAACTCATAACAAGCTCATGCCAAGTTATACCAGTAAATATATGCTCATACCAATCTCATATCAACTCATACCAATAAAAATAATCTCATAACAAGCTCATATCAAGTCATACCAGAAAAAATATGCACATACCAAGCCCATACCAAGTCATACTAGTAAAAATATGCTCATTCTAAGCTCATAACAATTCATACCAATAAAAATAAACTCATAACATGCTCATACTAAGTCATACTAGTAAAAATATGCTCATACTAAGTTATACAAGTAAAAATATATTCATACTAAGCTCATACCAAGTCATGCCAATAAAAATATACACATACCAAGCTCATACCAAGTCATACCAGTAAAAATATGCTCATAGCATACTCATACCAAGTCATACCAATAAAAATATTTTCATGTCATTCTCATACCAAGTTATGCCAGTAAAAATATGCACATGCCAAGCTCATACCAGTAAAAATATGCTCATACCAGTAAAAATATGCTCATACCAATAAAAATAAACTCATAACAAGCTCATACCAAGTTATACCAGTAAATATATGCTCATACCAATCTTATATCAACTCATACCAATAAAAATAAACTCATATCAAGCTCATACCAAGTCATACCAGAAAAAATATGCACATACCAAGCTCATACCAAGTCAAACCAGTAAAAATATACTCATTCTAAGCTCATAACAATTCATACCAATAAAAATAAACTCATAACAAGCTCATACCAAGTCATACTAGTAAAAATATGCTCATACCAAATCATAATAATAAAAATATATTCATACTAAGCTCATACCAAATCATGCCAATAAAAATATGCACATACCAAGCTCATACTAAGTCATACCAGTAAAAATATGCTCATACCAAACTAATATCAACTCATACCAATAAAAATAAACTCATAACAAGCTCATACCGAGTCATACCAGCAAATATTTGCTCATACCAATCTCATATTAACTCATACCAATAAAAATAAACTCATAACAAGCTTATACTAAGTCATACAAGTAAAAATATGCACATAATAAGCTCATACCAAGTCATACCAGTAAAAATATGTTCATTCCAAGCTCATAACAATTCATACTAATAAAAATAAACTCATAGCTCATACCAAGTCATACCAGTAAAAATATGCTCATACCAAGCTCATATCATTTCATACCAATAATTTTAACTCATATCAACTCATAACAAATTCATATCAACTTATATCGAAGTCATATCACTAATATTAACTCATATCAAACTCATATCACTAATACTAACTCATATCAAATTCATATCAACTCATATCAACTCATATTAATTCATATCAATTCATATCAACTCATATCATAACCATTTGTAATACTCCATAATATTTACTAAAACATATAAATTGAAATTAATATTTCCTAATCTAACACTCAATGACAATCCTTAAATATCGATATAAATCAATATAATAATAATAACAGTGCTAAAAATAAATAAAAAAAAACCTTCATGGGAATAATAACTATGTATACAACATTACTCAACCATAATACTTCAAAAAAATGATAATTAAAGAATATCGAAGATAAAATGATATTTTTTAATCATTCTCTTTAAAAAATAAAATACACAAAAAATCCATTACATTCACTGTTTAAGTAAAGGAGAATGTCGAACTTGAGTTGATTTAAAAGATATTTCGATACACAATTATAAATTCTTCAAGAAAAATAAAAATATAAAAAATAAAAAAATAAATCAAACTTACCTATTTCAATCTTGATTGTCGGCAAAAGAAAAACTTCAATTTGTAGTGAAAATAGAAAGAGAAAGAGAGAGAGAGAGAGAGAGAGAGAGAAGAGAAGAGTTTGAAAATGAGTAGAGGGAAAGAGAATGATAGTGTGCGGCTAGAGAAAAAAGAAAGGAAGAGATAAATCTAATTTTTTTTTTAGGTTAAAGGGTAATTTTGTCCAAAATAATTTATTTAAGTTGAGCATGGTTTAAAATATATTAATATTTAGTGTGAAGGTATTTCTTTGGTTAAATTCCCTCAATTTTCCCTATTTCATTCCAAACCATTGAAACAAGATTGACGGTACACAGTTTGAGCCAACTGAGAGCATAATAAAAAAGAAGGGATGTCTTAAAAAATAAAAACATTTTTCAAAGTTCTATTTTTTTCCTTTTAAAAATATCCATTTATATATTTTGTAGATTAACAATATACTCTATTTTTAAATGTAATATATAAAAATTATATACTTTTTATTTATTACAGATTTAAAAAAATATAGGATATTTTTAAAAAATATATTAAAAATGATATATAACATAATTTTTCTAAATTAAAATTTAAAGATTTCGTTTTAGGGATATTTATATAATTATCCTAAAAAATAACTTTTATTATAAAAATACTATAAAAACTAAAAATATTTATACTTTTATAGAAAGTTGGTATAAAAAATTTAAAATACCTCATTTCTCAATAAAATAAAAAAATTTTCAAAAATACCCATTTCCCTAACTACAATCAATATTTTACTTTACATTTTTATTTTTCTCTTCAAAACTTCAATAATAAAATAAAAATATTCTAATAAAATAATAAAATTTAATATTTTAAATTATTTTTAATCACATAAAAATTATAATTTTTATAAAAAAAGGAAAATTTTAATTTTAATTATAAAAAAATACAAAAATAAAATAAAAATAAAATAAGACATACAAAAATATATTAATAAAAATTTTTAAATTTATTTTTAAATAAATTTCACATATTATACACATGAAAAAAAATTGTTATATATATATTATATAGATGTATTGTAGATATTGTGTGTATATTATATTTTTATTATTAAAATTATATATACTTTATATAAAAATTATCAAAAATTGTATGGATGTTTTGAGAATAAAAAATTAAATAAATATTAAAAATATTATATAGATATGTTGTAGATTTATTGTTGATGTATTATTGATGTGTTCTAGATATTGTAGATGTATTTTGTATTATTGATTGTATATTATATATATTATATATATCTATCTATTTTTTATGTGTATATTAAAAATATAATATAAAAAATTAGATAAAAAATATAAATAAAATAAAATACAAAACACAAAAGAAAACAGAAAAAAAAAAAAACGTGAAAAGCGTATTTTTATAAATAAACTTTGCGCGAGATGTACAGTAAAAAGAGAAACTTTTAGCGTGTACGACATAAATTTCTATTCTTTTTATTTTGTTTGGAAAATCAAATTGAGATTTTCGAAATTTAGTATTTAGATGCAATAATTTGGATTTAGAAATTTTGGATTTCAGTTTTGAAATTTTGGATTTCAGTTTTACATCACATTAAATAAAAGTTTATTATCATCTCTGATATCTTCCTAATTAATTTTCCTAATTAGATTCGATGATACCATAAAAAATTAATTAAATTGAGACTATGAATATTTAGTCTTAAATATGAATTTTTTTGTCGGATGAAATTTACAGTTAACACAAAAAAAAAACACTATTTATGATATTTTCAATTCAAATTCAAACATTTTTCCTTCATCTATTTATGAAAAAAACCTAAATTCACAAATTTAATTCATAAATATAATTAAATAAGATATTTGACCCTATTTGATAACTTGGCAAAAGTTTAGTTCAAAACTTTTAGCCAATTCTCGTATTTGAAAAATGAAATACTAATAATAGAATTTACTTTCTGAAATTTAAAAGAAAATAAAGTCACACTAAGTTGAAAGAATATTTAAATTTTAACATATTTAATGAAGTTTGTTATCTAAAATATACGAGAAAATAAATTATATTGTTTTTTCACTTTTCAATTATTCTAAAGTAAAATTCAAAATTACAATCACACTGCTTTTCGGGAAGCAAATTAATAAATACTGAACCAATCAACCAAGACAGAATTGCATTCCAAGTTCCAACCCCTGGAGGAAAAAATGTAAATAGCAGTAAATAAAGCATTTGCAGAATGGATTGACTGCCTACATACAGACCAAAAAACAAAAAAGAGAACAAAGCTAATTTCACAAAGAATACTATTCTAACATTGCCTCAGAGCCACAACATTGGACGTCTCCAGCTATCAGGATTCAGGCATTCCTACAGATTTTCTTTCAAATCCTCAATAACTGAGGCTGCTCTCCATGAACTAGGCCATAGTCTCCAGCCTACAGAAAAACAAAAAATAAAATCATATTTGAACAATTCTAGACCCAGCTCACTATTCTTCCCTATGATATGTTCTGCCAAGCCATAAAACGAAGTTATGTTAATATTAATGAATTGCTTTCTTAGACCAATAAAATGCTGGACTATGTATTGCTCATATCTAATAATTTCTCAAACTTCTGCAAACTTTACCTGCATCATCATGGATGATATCTACAAAACAGTCACTGGCAAGGCCAGAGCAAAATCCCCATGTTGATCATGCCTGCCAGTCCATCAGCCCCCAAGAGCAAAAGCCCTCTGAGATGCTGATGGTCATTGCATCTGCCATTATCAAAACTGTTGATCACAAACTCCTGGTATATCACCGAATATTAACTTTCAGCAGGAAAACCTACTATAGTAACTATTACTTGCGTAAGTATTCTGCCATTTATGATCTCCAATTGTTGCTGTATCTCATAAATGGAAATCTTGGCATCACCTAGATATGAGTGGCAGAAAGGACCATTCCAGGTTGTTGCTTGTATGGTTACTGTCCCATTTGACTAGTATGAAGCCAGAAACATGAAGATCTCATACACTGGTAGATAAAATTTGATTCCCAAATTTTCTTCTCAGTGATTCTGCAAGACATTATGACCAGATAAACGACAACATATTTTCCAAAATGAATATTGAAAAAATACACAGTGCCGTCATTGGAGTGTGAATATGTAAATAATAACATGACGATAAAAGTTGGAATACTTCCAAGCAGAAAAGTTGTGGTTCTAAAAGGAAGATGGCCAAGGATTCAGGGCTATCTCTAAGAACAGAATTTATTTGATCCCACCGAAATCCTATCATGTTATTTTGCCATTAGGCTAACAATAAACCTCCATAATAGAGTCAATTCCCCATATTAGGCCAGTCCCAATCCCCCACCTCAGACATTTCCATAACCTGTATCTGTGCCAATCAGACCCCCGCATTGCAAAAACAAAAGACCTTTCAGAAGCCAATTGATTTGTACCATAAACAAGTTCTCCGCCATTACCATCACCATTCTTCATAACCCTGTTGCATATTGCACCAAGCGTAATATCTTCCTCAACCCCATGAATGCCTAGAAAGAACTGCAACGACTGATTTCTTGTAATACTTTATAAGAGTCCGGTCACGGAGGGGTTACAAGAGTCCAAATAACCGAGTCACTGACTCTCATGAAAAACTCTCGTATGTTGGCTTTATGATTACTGGGGTAAAAAATACGCTTATTCCCCCAGGGAGACTCCCAATATGGTGAAAACTTTCAGAGTGGACCATGCGCGTGGAAATGGTATCCTGTTGTATGTTTACATGAAATACAGTAATGTGATTCTAATATCTATAACTATTGAACAGAGCATACCTTATAGAATCCTTAGTTCCCACTATTTAGTATTTGCTCAGAAAGTCCATGCTTAGGGCAATACTATCATATGTTTACGAAATACTGCTAAAAATTCTATCCTAAATTTCTAATCTACCTAATCTTTGAACAGAACAACACTCATAAAATCCTTTGCTCTCCTTGTTTAACATCTACTCTTCTATTTAGCATGTACTCTTATCCGCTGGAAAAGAAGTTATTCATCTGAAATATGGAACAAATATTTTATTTCATGACATAATAACACAGCTCCCTACAAGATTCTTTTGGGAGGGAGGAAATAACTTAAATGATATTGTAATTCACCATATACACACAAAAAGGCATACATAAAATTTTTAAATTTCACCTCATAATTTGTTTTACCGTAGGACCTGCTTGAGGGTCTTAACCATAGAAGGTTCATGCGAGTTGCTCAACCTAAGTAATTCACCAAATCTGGTATGACTATGCACACACAAAAGGCACTTAGAATTTTCAATTTTTTCAACATATAATTGCCACAATCACTTTTACTATTATAGGACCCTCTTGAAGGTCTTGAAACACAAAGTTAAGATATTGAGTTTGCATCAATTTGGTCCCAGACAGTTTCTTCTATTTTAAAGAAATCTTATCCTGAATAAGGTTAGAGTCATGCTGCCAATGTCTATAGTATTATTCAGCTGAATGACACAGATAGTCAGAAACCTAATGGAGACCACACAGGGTGGGAAACTAATGGAGGATGAAGTGTCAGGCAGCTGGTTGCACAGAAATTATTTCATGTGTCATAAATAAAACTGCAACAAACTAATTCAATTCTACATCAAGGAAGAAGCATCTGCATACCAACTCTTTCTTGTATGGTAGCAGCATATTCAGCCCCACCACTTTTTTGTGCATAGGATAATACATCACAATACATTCCATTTGAAGGTTGAATTCCTGCATCTTCCATCCATTCCAATACCTACATGTCAAAGTTGCTGAGTTTATCCATCTTTACTATTCAAAGAAATAAAATTGCACTCTAAACTAGGGATATCGCTATGTCTTATTGCCTTTTTGACAAAACAAGGAGAAATAGGCAAGTGCTAAAATTGTAGTTCAATTGAATTAAGAGAAGGGAAGTGATATGTGGTAAGTTCAACAGTATTATGCAAGATACTTGAATGAAAGACTTTACTGTGATTCTATTATAATATTTTAATCTAAATATAGTTTAAAATCGTGTAATTCTATTCTAAACTTCTAATCTAAATGTAGTTTAAAATCTTTATATTAATCATGATTGCTATTACCTGCGATAAAGTCTTTTGTAATCAGGTTTCAAGTTGACAACTTCTATTTTTCTGTTTTTTATTCCTTTCTTTTTTGACCTCATATTGGGAAAAAGAAGAGTTTCAAGAACGTCCACAACATACATATGTAAATTTCTATAATGATGAATGAGAAACTTGGTAGTCACAAAAAGATGCACAAAAGCAGCAAATCTGATCCGTTTTAACTCAAAATAAATACTTTGTATCCCTCGTATCCTCTCGCTATTAAAAGAATTATGAACATTAAAATTTAACAACTGTGCTGTTCACTCTTCATGCTACTAAGGAATACAGAATTATTCTTAAAAGAGACGCCTATCAAACTCCAAAAAGGACTATTAACCATTCCATTGTTATATCACATGCTTTAATAACTCTTTCTGTTGCACTGGTCCTTAAGAATGTCCAAAATATGTGCCTTGTGAATTTTGAGAAATATATTAAAGCATTTAAACAACAGTTCAAAACAGAAACTAATAAACTGAGAAAATGCATGCTATCCATGCATTTATTATTAAAATAAAGGATATGAAATTATATACTGCCATCAAAACAAAAATATGGCACAATAATTACCTCAATATATTTTCTCCAATTCCCAACGGCCAAAAGATTCTTCAACAAGATTGAATAAGTCCTCAAGTTGATTTCTGCACCTGATACTGTAATCTTGTAAAACAACTGCATTTATGAACAAGAAAAAACTAGTGCACATTAGCCTTGAGTATCAAAAAAGAAGAAAGAAAAAAGGAATATTACTAGTAAATCAGCCACCCAGCACACACAAAGCTTAGGATCATCTAGTGCTTGATTTAATTAAACAAGCAATTCTTTAGCTGGGAATTGATATTCTGTTTTAGCAACATAACTATCAATAAGCATTTAAAAATGTTCATATACCTTCATCATAGACTCAACCTTTCCACTCTTTCCAAGAAGATGAAGAAGCTGATTCAAAAGTCCAACAGAAGTAACAGAGAATGAAGGCTCCATCAATTTTGTCAAGTTAACCGTTGTCCTCCAATCTCGTAATCTGCAATCAAAGTTAAAATGTTGGTCATGTGGAAACTAAGCATAGTGGTGCTCCCATTAAAATAGCAGAAAATCTATGATGTCCAGAATCATTATTTAGACAAGTAACAAAAATATTTAGCCTGCCGAAAAGAAGAAATTTTTACTATCTGTACGTGGCGATACATGTAAACTGAATCTAAACAGTCAGATGTACACAGTGATGCATGTAAACTGAATCTAAACAGTCAGAAATGCTACTGGCCCAGAGCATTGGCAACATCGCCATGGTAGAGTAGGAAAGTGGAAAACACAGAGCATGGACCAGGCCAATGGAAAACTATTATCGTCTTTGAACCACTGTGATCTAGTTCCTTATCTTAAATCAGATTATAGATTTGACAAATGATTGTTTAAAGGACAAATACGGAGAGCCAAAAGAGCTGATTCTCTCTCGTTACACAACCACACAACCTGGTATTGAATTACCAGTAGCTAGTATTTCATTACTCAGAATCTGCCAATAGAACAGAACATTACAAGCCTATTTATAGCCTAAGCCACTGGAATAAAACTTGAACATTAGAATCCTACTAGAATAAAGTATTGAACACTAAAATCTACTAGAATGAGGTCTTGAACATCAAATCACAGTAGAAGTACAACTTGACTCCACTAAATAAAGTCTTAACATAACAAATATATAATTTGCTACACTAGCATGAACAACTTCAGAAAATTCTAAAATTTTTTGTCCTGCATCACACAAGAAACTGAATAACCTTGCACACCCAACATTCCTGTTCTCAAAGCAACCCAAAAGCTTGGGGAGGCAAGGTGGACAAAAATCAAGGCTAGCAACCTCATTCCTTGATACTTATTAGCTTAATTGCTCTCTTCATACTTATTAAAATATTAAAATCTAATTAAATATCATGGTCTTAAGGCAAGGCAAGAGATATAACATAAAATGTTAAATTTTTAACATATATACATCACATTAGTTTTTGTTAGGGTAAAAAGAATCAATAAAAGCATATTAGATGAAGATTAAGAGAATGAATTTTATAATTTTTCATGCTAGAATCTTGAATAGATTAGTTGTATAATTTGTGTCTATTTCTTTTTGCTTTAATACATGATATATGACATAATGTTCTTTTGTGACTGCAATGTGTGTATGATAAACATAGATATATTTGGAATGCAAATCTTGATGCAATGATGATGCTAATATTAGATTACTTTTTTATTTTATATATATATATATATATATCCAAGTAAATTACTTTTTTCAGTCAACCACCCAGTTCAGCAGGTAGTGCCTTAGGCACTTGAGAATCTTGGCACTTTTAAGGGCACCTTCCATTCTTAACAAAACTGCCAAATTCAGTCATAAAAAGAACATGCAACATGACAAAAAACAGAGAATGCACATTCTTATTAGTCAACAACACGAGTTGTCCTACATGACAAAAAAGAACACAAACACCATAAAGGACAGGTATAATGCCTACAGCTTTATATTTTACTTTATATGAAACAAAATAAACACTACTACGGTGAATTTATGGCATATTGGAAAATGCAAAAGATATCAAACAGGAAAAACAATGTATGTCTAGTATAAAGTATTGAACAGTGTAAAGAGTTTCCTTCAAGCCTTTCACACCTCTGTAATTGGCTACAAGATATACCAAACTTCAAACAAGATTATATCTTAAATTGGCAAAGGCATTATGTTTCATTTTCCTTCTAACTGTGGATATTACAAGGATTTTTTTATGAACATATATTTGCCAAAAAAAAGTTCTATAAGATGAAAGATAATAAAAAATATCTACACCAGTAAACATCAAGATTCAGTTCCATCTACAGAACACAGATCATTCATGCCAATAATTACATGAATAAGGGTCAAATTATGCAACACCCAGGCCAGTTAAAATGATGGGAGAAAAAAAAATAAACAGAAAGGAACACCTGCATGCACCTCTAGATTGCTCAATTTTTCCTTTAGAATAAAATAAAAAAGACTGAATACTTACAGGCTACAGGCTGAAATCATTTCAAAGAAAATAGCATCACTGAAGGACATTTCTTTCTCTTTCATAAAGTCTGCCAGGATAAGAACCTGTGTTGGCTTGCCTCCTTTATTGAATGCTCTCATCAGAGCTGAACATGCAATTGTATCTGGTTGGATATTATATTCTTCCATTTCTTGAAGTAGACTACATGATTTTTCCCAGTGCTCTAATATCATGTAAAAATAAAGGGACAGTTTCAGATGCCATGACCTAGAGATTAATATAGGAACATGAAGAGGTGAGAGGTTGGTGCAAATTGGATGATAAGAATCATTGATGTGTTCAGAGCATTTTTGTTAAGGTAGAGCAAAAATTATTAATCTGATAAATTCATATTGCTAACTTTTCCAATTATAATTAATGTTGATTATTGATTACTCGGGTAAGAGTCAGAAGTTCAATGAAAGGTACCATCTTTAATAAACATGATGGCTTTTCCCTTAGATTACATGAAAATATATGAATAAAATGTACACAAACTCATCAGTAGTTCAACGCACAAACTTACCAGCAGCATTGTAAGCATGTAGCATCGTGGTATATGTAATTACATCAGGAAAACAGCCAGCCATCTTCATTGTATTGAAAATAGATTCTGCTTCTGTGATTTGGCCCTAAAGCGAAACACAGATAGAGGGAAGTTGAGTTTCCTGTCAAGTTATAAATAGTAAGAAACATTTCTTGCAACAGCACTTGCCTGCTTACTGTAGGCACATAAAACAGATGAGTAGACCTCCTTGGTCAAAGAAATTTTCAGATCCATCATATCTGCAAAGAACTCAAGTGCTTCTCCATATTTTGACATCTTGCAGCACCCACTTATCAAGACAGTGTATGTAACAGAATCAGGTGTAACTTTATTTTTCCTCATGGATTTGTATAAAGCTGTGGCTGTTTCATATTCCCCCACATTCATATAGCTGCCAATAGCTGAATTATATGCAACTGTGTTCAATAAAATGCCTCGCATCTTAGCTGCTGAAAGCACAGCGTCAATATTTACCTTTTGACCACAGCGGCCACAGGCTGCTAAAAGCGTACATATGGAGACAATGTTTGGTTGAATGCCATCCTGCTCCATTTCTCTCAAAACTTCCACAGCTTCAGCTAACAAACCATTAGATCCATAAGCATCAATAAGCGCATTGAAGCTAACAACATTTGCCTTCAACTTGTCTCTCTTCATCATGTCAAATACTACCCTTGCTTTTTTAGGTTGTTTTGATCTCCCATAAGAGCTGAGCAAGGAAGTATATGACACAACATCTGGGTGAAATCCACTTGCTTTTATTTCATTGAAAATTGACAATGCCTCTTCACTCATTCCATGAGAAGCATATGCTCCTAACAGTGCATTATAGGAAACAATGTTGGGCTTCACACCTTCTGCAAGCAGAATATTGAACACAGCCTTACAATCTTCAATCTGCCCACTCACAGAGTACAAGTGGATGATGCTTGTAAATGTTACAATATCTGGGCGGCACTCTGCTCTCTTCTCCCTCATGGAATTAAAGATATGAATGGCTTTCTCATATTGACCAAGCTTTACTAAGCAATATATCACAATGTTGAGGGTTGTCGTATCATGACGAATATTTGTTCCTTTCATCAATTCAAAATAAGACAAAGCTTTTGAATATTGAGCACCAGTCTTAAATGCAGATAAAACAATATTATGAGTTACCAGATCAGGGCCAACTCCATTTTCAGACATTTTCTTACAAACTTTCAAGGCTTCTCTCCAATTTCCACTGGATCCACAAGCATTGATCAAGTTATTATATGTTGAACGACTAGGGGGGATCTGCAGGAATAGGATTATTAAGGTTGCAGACGTCTTTTTCCCAATCAATATGTACTCGATGAAAAGGATCTTTTAGAAAACAGAAGAAAAAGATAATGATATTTCTCACACATATAAATTCTTCTTACATGCACAGAGGATCAAGAATAGTATTGGCATAGGATAATATTTTTTCAAGAAGCTCCAATTTAATATATATATATATATACACACACACAGGGAAGACAAAATATCTAATGGAAACACCATTCGCAATAAATTCAAAAGATCGATCTTATCTAAAATCAGTGCATATTCTAACCATGCCATGTCCATCACTTGAACAATTTCATTTACTTCAGATTACTAACAATTCACTCTATCATATCCAGAACCGACGCAAAAATCCCTTATCAAAGCTATCACGGAGAAGTAGTACTTAAAAATGGCATGTATGAAACCAAAAATTTCAATTTATTGATGTTACAATAAGTTAGTAACTAATCCCCAAGGCTAAGTGTTAGACTGTTGCAAGCTTTTTGTTTATGTGTCATCTGAACATGAAAAGAAAAAGAAGGAAGCTCACATCAAGACAGATCACTAAAATTGATTAACTAATCCCCAAGGCTAAGTGTTAGACTGTTGCAAGCTTTTTGTTTATGTGTCATCTGAACATGAAAAAAAAAAAAAAAGAAGAAGCTCACATCAAGTCAGACCACTAAAATTGATTAGGGAAGAAGAATCGAATACACACAGCTTCACGCAGCATGTCTTCCATTATATTCATTGCCCAACGCCATTGACCTGATCTTCCATGTGCATTGATAAGAGCATTGTAAGTTTCAGCATCTGGTTTGCACCTAGAAATGAAAAGGAATAATATGGAATAATGACGTTACGACTAAGAAATGTTAACAAAAAGAAGCGCCAAATCCCCGCTCCTTCAAAACCAATCCTCCACCAAATTTAAAGTAGAATTATGACCTTTAAGGAATAGATATAATTGAAAAAAAAAATATAAAGTAGAATTATTGGAAAAAGATAAGCAAAGCCCACACTGTTCTACACATAACTATATACTGCAGAGCAAATCCAACTGCAAAACCATATATATTGAGGAGCTGCTCCAACTGTGAACAACAAATTCTTTTCCTAATTTTTTTTTAATTTATTGATTCTACAACAATCTTTATATAATTTTGATATCGAACATTCATCTCTTATCATTTTAGAAGCTTATTTGGTGACACCATTGTGATCATAATAAAATGGTGTCCGTATGATTCAATATAACAATTACATTTGACTATAATCAATAAGACAACTATGTGAACAGCCACATGGCACAGTGGTTCCATGTTAATATTCTTTTACCCAAATACAAGCTTCTAACATGGAGAAAACTACATTCTTTTATAGGCATATATAATGGTTGTTAAATTTTTTATATTATATTTTTCCTTATTAATATAGATTTGAGAGTGTCAACCTTAAAAGCTCGCTATTAAGATTGAAAAACTAACTTCTATTTTAACTTATCCATGTTCTTATATTTTTAGATATAGGATTACTCATACTTTATCATATTATAGGGTAGTTCATCACTCCACCTTCAAGTGTCAACTATCCAATTGACATTTGACAAATATACAGTAACCGTTGTGAGGACTATCTAGGAATATAGTCTTATATTTGAATGGCCATTGTCCGAACTATCCAAATAAGGGTCCAAGTAAGGTACATACTCTGATACCATGTTAAATTTTTCATATTATATTTTTTCTTGTTAATATAGATCTAGCAATGTCAACCCTAAAAGCTAACTACTCAAGTTGGAAAATCCATTTCTATATTAACTGGATCATGTTCTTATATTATTTAGATGTGAGATTACCCACACTTTATTATATTATAGGTTAGTCCATCAATGGTTCCATGCAATGAGTTATTTTATGCCACAGAAATAGTACACAAACATAAATTTGATAATGTTATTCAAAATGGCACAAGAGCGATAAAAAAAGGAAAGCTTGGTACTTAATGCTAGCACAATAGCACTAAACCACAAGGTAAGTTTTGGCCTTTTCTTAATATAATTGAAGTATTTCTAAAAATTCATAGATAAAAAACAATAGGGAGTATCACGCACGATCATCATTACAATACTCAACTAATCCTCAACCCAAATTTGTTGGGGCATGACTATAGTGATAGTTCTGAATAATATTAGTTATAAACCCTTTTATCATTTTCAAGCCCGAAAATGACAGTCATGTCTCATACGTTGATAATCCGTAGCAACAAAATCAAGAAAAATACTCTTTGATCCATCATGGAAAAGGTATCCAATCATTACCAAAATCAAGAAATTTGAATTTATATAGCAACAATTAAGTAAGAACAAAAACAAAAATGGGAGTATGGACAAGAATTGAGCAAGAACATATTTATATCCCCATGCATTCCTGTTGTATTTTCGGGCATTAATCCCAAAGCCCAACAAATTTCCAACACCCTCAAGCCGCCCCGCAACCACCCCCCCCCCCCCCAAAGGACATTCCATAATCCCAGGGCTCGCTAGTTTTTAGGAATAAAGAAAAGGAATTGGAATAAATACTCAACTCATTCCATTCCTTGGTTCCAGTATCCAACCTCATGTAGCAATAGAAGTCATAAATGCTCATATATTCCATTTCAATCATTTCACACAACTAACAACCGAGAAATGGGAATAAAAGTGAAGGGTCAATCCCATTCCTGATCTTTTATTACCAACAACCGGATGGTCCTAAATATTTATGGAAGTATATTAAACTTATGACAATCCCCAGTTTCTCAAAAGCAGCAGTAATTCCATTATCAACATCCACTCCAAGTATTATACACTTCTAGTATAAGAACAAGTTAAATACAAGATACGACAATTGAAACCTTCCAAATCCTAAACTAGTTCATTTCCTCTCCTTGTACATGTAAGTAAATTACAATTATTCCTAACAGTTTAAACAAAACAATAGAGGATGGGAAAATTAATAGGCATACCTCCATTCTTGCATCTCAAAGAACAAACCCCGTGCTTGATCAGTGTGATTATGTCTAGCCTGAAGCCGAATGATCATATTGTACATATCACTGCGCGCACAGTAATTCTTTTGATTTTTCATCCAACGAAACACTAAAATGCAATGTTCCAATGCACCCCTTTGTGTTATCTCCTACATTACCCGAGAACAAAATCAAGAAACCAAATTAAAATATATCGCCTTTAAGCCAAAATCAAACCCTAAATAGTAAGAAATGATTACTTCAATAAGATGAGGGAAATTTTTTCGCGCGAAACGCCCGACCCAGTGGTTCAAGAGTCTCTCAACGTCGTCGTATTTGAGGTCGAGCTCGAGAATTTTGTTGACGACCTGAGAAAGACTCCAATCCTTCTGAAACCTGTCACCTTCGACTCTTAAACGATACCGTTTTTGAAGGTCAGCTTTCCTGAGTCCAGTCACATGAGTGGAAACAAGATGTTGGCCCCTGTCGTAGTCTACGAACCCCGATTTCTTCTCTTCAAATGCTGCTTCGTTTTTCGACTTCTTGCAAAGGATTTTAGGCTTGGAGAACGTTGGTGAAGGATTGACTAGCGACGGATGGTGGCGGAGGTAGTTTATCGCTGCCATTTTTGGTGATGAGGGAGAGAGGGGAGAGTGAGCGACAGTACCAGCGTGAGCGGATAAAACCTTTTTCTTGTTTTTTTTTTTTTAACGAAAAAACTGACTAAAATATATATATAATTTTCAGCATATTTTAATGGATTTAAAAATGAAGGAGGGTTTTTAATAGAATTTAAAGTTTTTAATGAAATTTTATAGATATTGTTTGAATTTTATATTAAAATAAATATATAGTTATTAAGTTTTTCTAATATTATATGAAAATTTATAAAATCTATTTTATAATTTAAAAGAGAAATAAAATTACTGTAAATAAAAAAAATTCTGTAGATAAATAGTAATTTTATTTTTTTTATTAATTTTACCCTTACCCCTATAGGTAAATATTAATTTTACTTTTATTTTATTAATTTTAACCTTACCATTATATATTTATATATATCATTATATATATATATATTATTAAAAAAATCTATTCTAATATTTAATATATATATTAAAAAATAATTTTTTTTTATTTTAATGATGTTCTCTCATTGTTTTGGAGATATACTTATTTTAGTTTTTTTTTTATAAATAGTACAAAAGACAATTAATATTTTTTTAAAGTATGAGAAAAAATAAATCAAGAATTAAGAATAAAAATATTATACCCTATTTTTAGAAGTGTGACAGTTCTAAGGTCTAAGAATGGTTAAGGTTACCTGACACCACGTATAACCCAACAAAATCAATGCATTCATACATATTGCTCATCTTGATTAATTACTCTAATGTATTCAAACTACATTTAATAACTTTTATTAAACTCCATTAAGTACATATAAAAGGCCTTTGAATAATAATATTAGAAAATCTATGGAAAATAGTCTCAGATGGTCTTCTAATTGGTGGTCTAGATGAAGATCCAACCAATGTTCTAGGAGGTTCGGTTCGAGGCATGGATTGTAATTGTTGTCTAGTACTAAATGTTCTTGCTTCTTCCCTAGAATTGTTCAACTAGCTCGTAAACTCAGTTGGCCCGCCCCGGCCCGATCAAGTTAGGTCGAGTTTCAAAAGTTCTCGGGTCGAGTCTTAAGCTTCTCATATGAACTCTAAGGTGTTTCAGATCGAGCCTCGGCCAACTCGAAGTATTTTTTAATATATAATATTATATTAATTATATATTATATAATATAAAGTAAATTATATTTTATATAATATTATTTATTTATATTATTACTGCAGTATATGTACTACATTATACTACAGTATATATGCAGTATATGTACTGCATATACTACAGTATGCAGTATATATTGTACATATATGCAATATATATTGCACATATACACAGTATGCTACAGAAAAAACAAAAAAAAAACTATAGAAAAAAAATGCAAAAAAAAAGAGAAGCTCGACTAGCCCTACCCATTGGCCCGGCTGGCCCGTAGCAATCAGGCCCAGTCGGGTTAGGGTCAGTCTGTGGGTTATATTTTTCAACCCAAAGTATTCTCGGGCCGGGCTTCAAGCTAGGCATAAACTTGGCCCAAGTACATCCCTATTTTTCTCTACCTCTCTGTCTTGTAAAATCCTCTTTTCTGTTCTCGAGCTGTTCGGATTTTCATATCTCTATTTTCTATTATTCCTGCTTTATCCACTAATTTGGAATAAGAATCATAATCATGAGTAGCTAAAATCATATACAATGAATTAACCAATCATCATCTAAACTAATATATTCTTGCTGCTTCATTTAGTACTAGAGCAACTACATACTTACTCAATTGATTAAACCGTCTTGCATATTCAGATACTGTCGCACCTGGGGTTTGCACTATCCTATCAAACTCTAAGGCTTTGGCTTACCTAACACTTTCAGGTAAAAATTCTTACAATACCATCTATGCAAATTGGTCCCAAGTCAAAGGAGCATTTCCTTTCAGTAATCCAACCACATCTCTCTTATACCATTATCTAGCATCATCTCTCATCTAGTATCCTGCAAATTCAACTGCTTTCTTATCTGGACAACGAAGTATTTGAGTTTTTGCATCCATTTCCTCTAAAAACTCTATAGGGCCTTCTTCTTCCATTTTATAGATAAGAGGCTTAAGCTTTAAGAACCCTGCTAATAATCTTCTTTCTTCATCCGGTTCCATCTGTGGGGATGGAGGTAAAGGAACTTGAACTTCAGGTATGGGAATTTGTTGTTATTGTTGTCTTTGTTGTATCATCATTTCTATCATCAACTCATAATTTTTCTGTATATGTTCAAACCTTTCCATCACCCCATCTATTCTGTCTTCAGAGATAGCTAGTGGTTCTAGAGGGTGAGTCTCCACATTATTAACGCAAATCTAGATAACAACAAAAATAAGACATGACAAAATAATCATAACATCCGTAGTATTCTTACCATTTATGCTTACAGATCTTTAAACTATATACTGCTATAAACCTAGTACTTTTATAATATTATTGTCACACCCCATTTTCAGAAGTATGATGGTCCTAAGGTCCAGGAAGGCTTAAGACCACCAAGCACCACATAGAACCCAACTAAACCAATGCATTCATACATATTAATTATTTTGATTAATTTCTCCAACGTATTCAAACTCCATTTAATAACTTTTATTAAATACCCATAGTCTTATAATATTTTTTTACACATTATTTTGGTATTATATATATATCACACACATATGTCATATTATTTTCATTATAGTTTACCTCAACACTCTACTAAACCACTTATAATAGTACTATGGAGCAACTAGAATATACTAAAAACTTAGTACTTCAATTGCATATATCAGTTATTGGCTAATTACATTATTCTCAGACTTCTTGTTGAAAGAAAGAAATCAAGAAACCGATGGGCCTGGATCAATTATAATACCTTATAGGTAAAATATACAATAAAAGTATTTTAAAGTTCAAGAATAATAATAACACAAGGTGGTTGTATAACAAAGGTACATTAATAAAATTTAATTCATAAGAATGGCCTACAATTACTGGACCAATATCACAAAAGTAAATCAAATAATATGGCAGATAAAAATAACACCGAGGAAAATATATCACTATATACATTTCAGTGCTATCACATATCATACACATAAGGGTATTAGATTTTAACCATTTTATCACAAGTCTCTATATATACATAGCCTGATGGTATAGCCTCCATCAAGTTAGGATTCTATCATATTAGCTAAACAAATGGCTTGGTATGATCATATAGGCCTAGAGGCCACATTAGATTTTACAATTCATAAATATAAGAACACAATCAATAATGAAATCAAATGGCTCAAATATTAACAATGATTCAAATTTCATCAAAGAATTACAAAGTAATAAATATAGGGATAGACACTATAACTCACTTTGAACTTATAAATTGGATTTCTCTAAGTCACTGATAATTACTCGTCGGTTATGTGATAATCCTTGACCTACATTCACATCCAAACATAAATTGTACACTTAAGTTTGTTTTTAATTTATTATTTGTCATTTAAGAATCTTTAACTTTTTTATATGTTAATGTACATCTTAGGGAAGATTTATATTGTTATATTAAATTCTTATTTTATTTGAGTTTAAGTCATGTTAGCATATGTCATTTTACATTTACATATGTATGCATACACTGGTTTGCATTTTAGGCTATTTGGCCACTAATAATTTACTATATTTGCCATCATTCCTTCAATTATTCAAAAGACACCCATGCCCTATTTTAATACATTAATATGTGCCAAGATTTATTTTGTATTTTTGGGTTCAAATATTGCAAAAATAGTTTGTACTAGGGCTACGCAATTAAGAGAGTTCTAAATACATGCAATTTGCCTATATCAACACATTCGTTTCCTCAAGTCAATTGTTTTAATTATCCATTAAATTAACATTTGAACTTTTACAGACATTAACTACACATGTCAAGCTTTATGTTCATCTATTATATGCTTATGATTATGATATGGTCAAATATATTTTGGAATGTTCAACTCATCATAAGTTAACAAACATATCATTTCCAGCATTTAAGCAATTTGTATTCATTTAATTGTACATTAATTTTCTCAAGTTAATTTGCCTTGAAATTTTACTAGGGTGTTCATAACATCCTAAGTGACTTCTTTGTAAATTTTTATGACTTTTTATGTTCATTTACATAGGTAAATAATTCAAACACAATAGTATAATTTTTAGTGATGTTCATTTAGGCTGTTACCATGAGCAGCTTGTATTCACTTAATTGCTCACTCATTTCCCTCATCATTTTGACTTATCCTTTTACCAAAACCTTCCTAACATTAAAATACACATTTATACAAATTTTTATAAATTTTAAAGCTCATTTTCATATTGAAAAAAAAATAAAACTTAGTAACTAAATTATTGAGAATTCAAGTAGTTCAATTTTGACAGATTTAGGGATTAGGGTTTCTAGCTTTCCCCTTTTCAATTTCTTTCAATCCAAACAAATTTACAACATTATAAATAGTTAGTTAACATATATACATGATAAATTTTAGTTCATGCTCAATAAATAATAGGTTTAAAATTAAAGAAATAAAATTAAAAGATTAAGGTTCAAAATTTTCAGATTTCTTACCTTTAGAAGTTCATTTACTTTATTTGCTCTTATATCACTTTTTTAACTTAATTTTATACTTTGGAACACTTTTAAACATAATAAAATATATTAGAAATGGGTTATGGCTGATGGAAAATGAGAAAAAATTTGTGATATAAAGGAGATATTTTGGTAAAAAGAAGATAAGAAGTCTAAATTTTTGTCCTCTTTTAATCATAAATTGTCTAAGCTCTCTTTCTATTCAAATGAGGAGAGTCACTTACCTGGTTGGTATAAAATTATCTGATAATTGAGTGGGCGAAATGCTCATTTGGTTCCTTAAGTCTTACATACTTCCTTTGTTAACTTGAATGCCTTTTTTGGCCATTTCACACCCTAATTTTATAATTAATTAATTTTGTAGAAATGCTCATTTGCTACTAGATTTGTAATTAATTTCTTTGAAATTATTTTCACTTCTAATTTTTACTTGAAATGCACTATGACTTAATTAACAATATCTTAATATAATATCATACATACTTTAGTGCCTTGTAAATTTCACTTCATTGCATTTCACTGGTTCTTTCATCACTCTAGTAGATCACTTTGTTTTTCTTATACTTTTTATATAAATGTAATTAATTATTTTATAACTTACAGTTAGTTAGTTTCATTCATAATTGTTATAAATTGTAGGGTTTTCAATTCAAACACTTTAAAGCTTTTATTTCTATTACTTTAGCAAATTAAAATTTTATTTTATTCAAGGTTCTTCTTCACTTTATTCATTTAATTTGCACAATATTTAGGTTACTAGACTTACATTTGATCTAAAATATTATAAAAAATATTATCATTTGAGAGCAAATAATTAAAATATTGGTATAATTATTATAAGATATTATCAATTAAGTATAAATAAATAAATAAATAAATAATGTAATTTAAAAAAGAACCTAAAATCATTATAGATGAACAGTGATTTCATGTTCTTTTACATATTTTACCATTCATTTTATTAATACTATTCATTTTTAGTCATTGCTCTTACCATTAATTATTATTTTATTTTAATTAGTGTTATTCTTTTTTAGCCATTATTCTTATCATTAATGACTATTTTATTTTAATTAACGTTATTTCTTTTTAGCTCTTACTCTTGCTATTAATTATTTTTTAAATTTACTTTTTTTAATGTATTTATACTTTATTGTTATGTATTTTTTTTAAGAATTTATGCGTTCAATTGCCCTTTATATAATGTGGGAATTACATATGACTTTGGCATTTGCTTCTTGCATGTTTTATTTACTCTCCGATTTTACTCTTACTTATTATAATATATTTTAAATATTTTTCTGCATAACTAAATAACTAAGATTATTTTATAAAATAAATAAAATATGTATATTCTCAAAACAACGCGAGGGCATCGTTCTAGTGAAAAATATAAACATGAATTGAAATACAAAATAACATTTGATAAATATATCAAAGTGTTGTGTCATCTTTAATATTATTATTATATGCAAAATAAATTATAAAAAAAATTCATTGTTCATTATTTTGAATTCTATTATTTTGAATACCTCTCCACAGATTTGATGATATTGTGTTTCTCCATACATTAGCATTTTTCTCGTTGTTACTCTTGACTTTCAAACACTTCTAGAAAATTAATCTCTTCAATTTTTGGCATTAATAATGATTATGTAGATTCATCATTTGACTCTATAGGAAACTCATCCGAATGACATTCTTTGCAAAGAAAATTATATAATCTCGCACAAGCTAAAACTAGCTTTGCTTGTGTGTTAAATAAAGATGGAGCTGCATATTTAAAAATTGTGAATTTAGATTTGAAGATACCAAATATCTTTTCAATTACATTTTTCAAGTAAGAGTGACGAAGATTGAATAACTTAGCTACATTTTCGAGATGAAGACCTTATCCTAAAAAATCTTACAAATGGTTTCGAACCCCTTAAAATGGAGTGAGAAATTATCTGCAATTAAAAAATCTACAATCCACAAGAAAAGTACTTATCTAAATTTATAAGATAATAATAATTTGTAGAAACATTATTTTTGTAAACATTAATGTATATTGAAATATATTTATATATGTATGCCTTGTGGCACTTAAAGACCATTCCTCCTTAATAAAGCATCATGTAACAATTTTGAATCATGAGCTGAATACTATCATCCACTAAGCATATATATGAACTCTAAATCAAAGTTACTAGCTGCTAATACAGTTCGTGATAATAATCCATGGCGATTGTGATAGATTATCACTCCACAACTCTTTATTATTGTCGGTATATGTGTGCCATCAATAGCACCAATGCAATCATAAAATAAAAAATAGAGTTTATAATTAACATAAAATATGAAATGTTAAAATAATAATTATAATACTAATAATAACATATATTATATGATTGTCATTGTTATTACTATAAAAACAAAGAAAATAAAAAATAAATGGTAAAATATTCATTATTTACCTTAAAATAAGAGTAGAATCATGTACGTTATTTTATTTTACTTGGCACAATAGATTTTGGTTTAACCATTATATTAGGCGCTGTTGTTTTTAAAGCTTTCAAAATTTTATTAAAATTTTAGCTCAACATAAAATGTGATCAATTGATTATCTCCCGAGTCATACGATATCGAGAATTTTACCCATCGACAAGTAAAAAATATTGCAAGCATTTCTTCAATGCTAATGAATCTTGTATCCTGCAACTGTGTTTTCTCTCTAATAACATTGTACAACTTAAGAAACATATTAAGAAATTGTGAACCTTTTAATTTTGCATATAATTTAGAAAATTAAAATTAGAAAATTATTAAAATATATATATTGCATCAAAAATATTTTATGTATTTTGCATTAAAAAAAGAATGAGTCTGTCATTCTAGGCACAACCACGACACATGTAGCTCAGAGGTCCCATTCGACTTCTATAAATAGTAGTCTTCCCTATTGTTTAAGGATCTCTATTTTGAATGTCGGAACTCTGCCGAATTATTTTTAAACTAAAAATAATTAAGATATTCAGTTTTCTTCTTTTATTGCAATTAATTTCTCGCACTACCATTAATTAATTTTATTTAATTTTCCGTGCAAGTAGAGTTACAAAGCC
Source organism: Garcia nutans (assembly GCA_947685225.1). NCBI lineage: Eukaryota > Viridiplantae > Streptophyta > Magnoliopsida > Malpighiales > Euphorbiaceae > Garcia > Garcia nutans. Next base: position 1,807,500 of record CANTUV010000024.1, on the reverse strand, counting down.
GCAAAGCCCTTTAACTTTTTGTCAAGAAGAAAAGACTGCCCAAGGTATTGTTTTCTTTTCTACATTTATTTCTAATTGATAATTAATTAATTAAAATTAGTTAATTTAAGTCATTTGCAACTAAAGGTACGAACTACTTACGACTCTGATTTTCATTTAAATGGGATAACTAGGCACGCTCGGAATATAACTCCAAGTGGCGAGTCCACACCTAAACAAACCCAACCGATCCTTTCATTTAAATTTTTATTATTATTTTATTATCTCTCCTTCTTCTCTTCTTGAAATTTTGGGCTCTATTGCAAATTTGGTGAGTTTTTATAATGGTTGTCATTATTGCATTATTTGTCTTTCTTTTAGATTAATTAGTTGATGTGTGATTTGTACTCGATCTAGAATCCATAAGGGTTAGAGCCGAAGCTCCCCTTAGATTATTATTTTTGGTGAAGTTGTAACAATTGTCTTTTTTACTAAATTTTGTGGATATCATGTCATTATATATTCATGGATCATAATAATGTAAGTCATGATTAATTATAGCATAAACTACAAAAATTATATTTTTCTCAATCAAAAGAGTTAAAATTAATCAAAGAGAGAGAAAAATAATTTTTTTATATTAAAATTGGTATGAAAATGTACTCCGGGATCTATCATGATTAGTTTTAGACTATTGTCCTTTTTGAATAAAAACCAACCAAATCTAATGGAGTCAATTTAAAAACAAAAGCCACTTTTTCTTTTTCATAACAAAAGGAGAGTAAACTATTTTCTTAAAATAAAAAATTTATTTTTTCGCACTTACCGAACCGACTGAAGGTCATACGCAATAATATTGTGTAAGACTAAGTATAAATGAGAATTTTGGCTCCAAATCCCCTAGCGGGCTAGATCGGTGCTCTGGTGAGACCTTACAAATACATCTTATATAATTGTCAAAAATGTTGAGGATCTTCTTCCAATTCTTTATGTATATAATTATACCCTTTAGTAATGGTGAGCATCGGTCTGATTTGATCAGGTTTAGAGTATATTTCAACCTGATCAAACTCGTATATTTTTTAGTTCGATTAGGTTTGATCGAGTTAAATCGGTTTGCACAACATATCTAATATATATAACAAATTTATACAATATATAATATTTTATATATTTTCGAGTTTGGTAGGGTTGGGTCGGGTTACATAATATATATGTATAATATATATATTTGTTGGTTGGGTTCGAGTTTAAATAGAAAAATAAATCTCAACCTAACCACTAGATCGAACCTGAAATTTTTTAAAAATATAAACCTGATTTCACCCGTATATACAATATAAACTGACTAAACCAAAACAAAATATTTTCAATTAGGTTGAGTTTAGTTGGATTTGAAAATTTTGCACACTCCTACCCTTTAGTAGTGATTGGTTGCCAAGCCAGAGGACGTCGAATATGTTCACCATATATGTTAATCCATAGGTTAATTATAATTAATACCTTTATACCATATATACATAAAAAGAATATATATACATATGATACAAGAATGCTACAATAGATAAACATGTAAAAATACTCTTTTAAAATTTAGTTAAATAAAAATGTAAGCTAATTCAAAAATAAAAATATTATATGAATATATATAGAGCAAACAAATAGTATTAAATAAAATATAGTTTTAATTAAATTGTATAAAAATTTCTATGAAAAATTAGCGAGAGTTTCGTTTGTAAAATTATTACTGCCAAATCTTCATAGTTGAAAATCCTGTAAGTAAAAAACACTTTTAAAATTTAATTTTTATAAACTCCACAACTACCCTAATTTAACCAATCTAAAGCAATCCAATATCAATCAAATTGTAATAGACAATATTATACAACATTTATATAAATATAATATTTACTAAACTTCAATTGGATTGTTATATATAAAATAGTTGTAATTAAAAAATCTGTAACACCTTTATACCCTATAAATGTAGAATACACACACTCTCAGTATGTAAGATACGCATATACGGTATAAAAATATCACAATCTGGTTTAATAAAAACTTTCACATTCCCTGATTACTCAAAATATTTGTATTTATACATATATATATGTATTAGAATACATGATACCTCACATTACTTCATTATTTAAAACACATTTTATAATTTATAGTATATACTTACACACTCTCAAAACATAATACTAAAATATACTTAAATATAAGATTTATACATGTTGGCAAAGTAGCTCTATTTTTTATATAGCAATACGCTTCAAGCTCAACCAATAAAGCCTAGACCTATCTGGTCTAGTAGAACTCTCCGTCTCTACCGGATCACCCCTGTCACTCACGCGATGAATTACAATCGTGCTAAGTCAAAACCTAATGGTATAAACTTTGATAATAATAAAATTCAAAAACAATGTCAATGCAGAATGTTCATATGCTATGTCATCAAATGATATTCAAGACAACTTTTAGATATATATTTGCATTACTTAATAACTAACACAAACACATACACAAGAATGGGCCCAAACAACTAATACATCATTCAATTCTCAGAGTTACCGTTTTGGTCCATAATGACATCACGTGTCTAGCCTCGAAAGTAAAATATCAATGTAATAGTCCAACTATGCCTGAGCTTAATACCTGGTCTTTTCACCTAGCCCAGCTTCAAGGATTTATTTCTGAGGCATACGGCCCAGTCTTTTTACCTCAAAAATATTTTTACAGTGGCATCAAGCATCTAGCCCCATAGGCAAATATAGGCATGCCGCCAAACACAGAACTCTAAAAATTGAATAACATACTAGGTACACAATTATTTCATATTTCCATTATAAATCGCTTTCTCATTTTCCATTTTCTCATGATCAAGCTAGGCACATTGCCTCATTTATCTCATTTATATCAATATCATCATATAATCATAATGTATCTTATTTTATACAATCTAGCCATCACCAATGGCTTTACAAAATATCTTTAATGTATACCCAACAAACTACATTACCCAAACATTTTGGGCCATTTTCATATTTTGCACATAGTTCACATTTCATTCAATTTAGCTATTAACAATGGCTTTTCACAATGCATAATAATACATACATAACAATTCATATGTCTTAGCATCATGTTCATGAATACATAATATATCAAGTAGCTTAATACATTTTTCATCCAAAATGTGTTAGGCCAAATGTAATGCAGTCACATTCCATTTATCAAGAGTTTGTACATATCTTAGGAAACACTCCAAAACAAGCTTTAAAACTTTCTCTAACCTTGTCTTCCAAGTTGTCTTTCAACACTAGGGTTGGGCAAACTACTCTCTCTCAATGCATATACCAAATGTGATCATAAACAACCATTTAATATCACATTCTAAGGCATTCTCAACATCAAATCATATAAATAGGAATTACAAATGAAAAACAAAGAAAAGAGTCATTCTCAAGTGACACGCCTAATAACAAGGGCGTGTTACTGACCGTGTCATTAGCTTACTCATACAGAAGCATCGACACGTCCAGTGACATGGGCGTGTCACTTCCCTTGTCATTTATTCTTCCTCACAGAAATCTTGACACACCCAACAACACGGGTGTGTTCATGGCCGTGTCAATTATTTTATCTTACAGAAGCTACGACACACTCAGGGACATGGTCGTGTTAATGGTCATGTCATCAACGTTGAACTCAGCACTGTTGACAAGCCCAATGACATGGTCGTGTCACTAGCCGTGTCAGGCAAAAATTCTACATTCCGAACTCTCAACCATATGAACACAAACATTCCAAACTCAACACTACAACACCCTTAATCATCATCTTAGTTTATATTCATAATCCACCCATAAATTCAACACTTATATAACTCCAACATATCATAAATATCATCTTATTCAATCAATCATCACTTTCTCTCATAACACATTTAAAGAAGAAGAAAGAAAATAAATCTCTTCTCTTTCAATCCAATCTTAAAATTCATCATTAGCTACTTACAACATCTTCATACATATTCCAATAAGCCATCTAAACATGTTAATAAAAAATCCTCAAAAATTCAAATATCATGTTCTTCCATAGAATTCCAAAGGAACTTGAAAAAATGATAAAGGAACTTACCAATTGATGAAGAATCCTTAAAATCTTCACTTAAATCCTTAAAATCCCATATAAAATTGGTGTATGAAAGAAGATCAAACTCTTTCTTACTCTCTCTCTGTCTAACTCACGGAAAAAGGAGCAAAAGAAGAAAAAGAAGAAAATATCTTCTCTTTTCATCCTTATATATATATATATATATTATAATAAGCCACTATTCAATTCTTTATACTATATATATATATATGTAATGTATATCTTAGGTATATGTATATATCATATTTCCATCAAATATATTTCAAATATACATTTTACTTTTTCACTTAAAATCTTTTTATTTTATTTAAATTAGATTATTTATTTAATTTATCAAAATTTAATTTATTTTATTTAATATTCAAAAATTAGGGGTATTACAATTCTCTCCCCATTAAGAGAATTTCATCCACAAAATTATCTGCTATTAACACTGGAACAACTGAGGATATTGACTCCGCATCGTCTGTTCACTTTTCCATGTTGCCTTATCGGTAGCGTGATTCCTCCAAAGAACTTTCACAAGTGGCACTTTCTTATTTCTCAACTCTTTTGCTTCTCATGCCAAGATCGCTACTGGTTCTTTCTCATAAGTCAGATCTGAACTCACCTCAATAGATTCCACTGATAATATATGAGATGGGTCTGACCTGTACCTCCGAAGCATAGAGACATGGAAAACATCATGAATTCAATCCAACTCAGGCGGCAAAGCTAGCCTGTAAGCCACTAGACCAATTATCTCCAGAATCTCATATAGTCCTATGAAACGAGGACTCAACTTTCCTTTGTGGCCAAATCTCAAAATTTTCTTTTAAGAGACACTTTCAAAAATACTTTATCTCCTACACTAAACTCTATGTCTCTTCTTTTTAAATCTGAATAGGATTTTTGTTGATCTGAAGCAGCTTTCAAATGACTTCGTATCAATTTTACTTTCTCTTCGATTTCCTTAATCAAATCGGGACTGACCAATTTACCTTCTCTAACCTCATTTCAGCACAAAGGCGTTCTACATTTTCTGCCATACAAGGCCTTATAAAGTGTTATTCTAATACTGGATTGATGACTGTTACTATATGCAAACTCAATCAGTGGCAAGAATTTGTCCCAGCTTCCACTGAAATCAATGATACAGCTTCTTAACATATCCTCTAAAACCTGTATCACTCTTTCTGATTGCCCATCTGTCTGAGGATGAAAAACAATAGTAAAATGCAATCGAGAACCCAATGCATTATGCAAACTCCTCTAAAATCTCGATGTAAATCGGAGATCTCGGTCTGACACCAAAGCAACTAGACTCTATGTAACCTCACTATCTCACTGATATACAGCTCAGCCAATCTCTCAAGAGAATAATCCATCCAAACTGGAAGAAAATAAGCTTTCTTCATCATCCGATCAACTATCACCCAGATCACATCATGCTTCTTTTAGGTCAAAGGCAGTCTAGTCATAAAATCTATCATTACTCGCTCCCATTTCCACTCTGGTACTGACAAAGGCTGAAGCAACCCTGAAGGAACTTGGTACTCAACTTTCACTCTTTGGCAAGTGAGACATCAGGATATAAACTCTGCTATGTCCCTCTTCATACATGACCACCAATAAAACTGCTTTAAATCCTAATACATCTTGGTACTACCAGGGTGCATAGCATAAACTGATTGATGTGATTCCTCCATAATCACCCTCTTTAATTTAGCATCGTCAGGAATACATAACCTATCTCTGAACTACAGACTGCCATCATTTCTTACATGAAAGTCACGACTCTCCCCCTTTTGGAAATCTAATACAATCTTTTGGATTTTCTTATCTACCAACTGAGCTTCCCTAATTTGATCCAACAACATTAGCCTTAACTGCAATTGAGCCATCAAAGCACCATTATCACAAGATTCAAATCTGGCATGCAATGCCCTCAACTCAACAAGCAACAAGAGAGAATAAGCAGAAAAACCTGCTAAAGACTTTCGACTCAAGGCTTCAGCAATAACATTTGCCTTGCCAGGATGATAATCAATCAAACAATCATAATCTTTAATTAACTCTAACCACCGTCTCTGCGGAAGATTCAGCTCTTTCTGAACACCCAAATGCTTCAAACTCTTATGGTCAATATAAATGAAACACTTCTCCCCATATAAGTAATGCCGCCAAATATTCAATGCAAAAACTATGGTTGCTAACTCCAAATCATAAGTCGGGTAATTCAACTCATGCGACTTCAACTGTCGAGAGGCATAAGCAATGACTCTACCTTCCTGCATCAGAACACAACTTAAACCACTATGTGAAACATCACTATAAATTACATAAGGTTTATCTTTCACAGGCAGAATAAGAATAGAAGCCTGAGTCAACATCTCCCTCAGCTGCTCAAAACTCGCCTGACACCTATCTGTCCACACAAATCTAACTCCTTTTTAAAATAATCTAGTGAGTGGAGTAGCTATTATAGAAAAACCCTTCATAAACTGACGATAATAGCCTGCCAAATTCAGAAAACTTCTAACCTCTGTCACAGTCTTAGGTGGACTCCAATTCAAAATAGTCTCAACTTTACTTAGATCAACTCTAATACCCTCTGCTGATACAACATGACCGAGAAAAGTCACTTGATCGAGCCAAAACTCACGTTTAGATAGCTTAGCATACAACTGCTTCTCTCTTAGAGTCTGCAATACAATCCGCAAATGCTTGTCATGATCCTCCTCATTACGTGAATACACTAGAATATAATCAATAAAGACCACCATAAACTGATCTAGATAGGGTCTGAATAACCTGTTCATCAAATCCATAGATGTTGCTAGTGCATTCATCAATCCAAAAGGCATCACCAAAAACTCATAATGCCCATACCTCGTGCGAAAAGCTGTCTTATGTACATTCACATCCTTGACTCTCAACTGATGGTATCCTGATCTCAGATCAATCTTAGAGAATATTACTGCTTCCTTCAACTGATAAAAAAGATCATCTATCCGAGGTAATGGATACTTGTTCTTGATGGTCAATTTATTCAACTGCCTGTAATCAATACACAATCTCAAGATGCCATCATTCTTCTTCACAAATAACATAAGCACTCCCTACGGGGACACACTAGGGCGAATAAACCCTTTATCCAACAACTCCTGCAATTGCACCTTCAACTCTCTCAACTCAGCAGGTGCCATATGATAAGGAGTTATAGAGATGGGAGTGGTACCAGGTAATAAATCGATACTAAACTCAACCTCTCTCTCAGGAGGTATTTCTAGTAACTCCTTAGGAAAAATATCTAGAAACTTGGTAACTTTGGGTATACTGTCAAGCTGGGATTCCACTACTCTGGTATCTATCACGTGAGCAAAATAAGCCTCACATCCCTTCTGAATAATCCTCCTCGCTGAAACAGCTGAAAAAAAATATGGATGAAAGATGTCTCTACTCACTAATACTATCACATTTCTACCATCACATGTTCTCAGGGTAACACGCTTTTACTAATAGCCTACCACAACCCCATGCATGAATAACCAATTCATGCATAAAATTAGATCATACTTCCTGAAAGGCATCTCAATCAGATAACTGAGAAACTCCTCATCCTGAATCACAATCGGGCTATCTCGGTGCACACTACTAACCATAACACTATGCCTTAAAGAATTTGTCATCAAAACATCAAATACTAGGGACTCTGAATGCAAATTATTCACAGACAAGATGGATGTACTAATTTATGAATGAGTCGACCCAGAGTCTATCAATGCAAGAACTGAAGTACCGAATAAAAAAAATATAAGCAATAACAGCTGAAACATCTGGCTGGCTCCGTATCACAAAGACCTATTGTGATGGCCCTACCTCATCTGGTCTACCTCAAGCTGTAGAACCTCCTCTCTGACCAGACCCAGATCTACCACCCCTACCAAAACCTCTGCTACCACGACTTCCTCTAACACTAGATTGAGAAACTGTAGTATCTGTTTGTCTATCATCTGGTGGCTCTAGAAAATTTCTAATAAAATGATACGGTGATCCACATCTATAACATACTGCTGGTCTACCTATCCTCCAGCAAACACCTCCATGTACTTTATCATAATGAACATAGGTAGGTGGAACAGACCTCAGAGTCACAGGGGTCGGAGCACTAGCTACTGAAACTGTAGGTCTTTGTCTCTGTCTATGCTGCTGTATTGACCTATCAGACTGCCCCTGTCTCCTACCGAATCTTTAAAAATATCTTCCTCGGCCTCTCTTCATTGATGAAGACCCTGGCTCACTCTGGGGTCTCTTAACTCTAGTCTCCTCAACCCTAATAGCTGTTGTAAGACCCTGTGCTCTCTCAACACTCCCGGCAGCTGCAACCAATTAGCAAAAATTTTGGTACCGGAAACCTGCTATAATGCACATGATAAAGGGTCTCAACCCCTCCTCAAACCTCTGACACCAGTCAATCTCATTAGAAATGATCCCACCAGCATACTGACTCAACCGAGTAAACTCTATCTCATACTCTAACACTGTCCTAGTATCCTGCCTCAAACTCAGAAATTATATCTTCTTCGCATCCTTATACTCCCTCAGAGTATTCTTTTGTTCAAATTTTCATAGGAAATCATCATAGGTCAGGACTATTGGATCATCCAGAGCATGTAAAACCGTCTTCCACCAATCATATGCATCCCTCTGCAGAAGAGATCTGGCATAATCAAACTTTTCCTCTGGAGTAGCCTGCAGCTAAATGAATACTCTCTGAACCCTGTCTAGCCATTGCTCTGCTACAACAAGGTCTGTAGTACCAACAAAATTCTTAGCTCCAAACTTCCTCAGCTTATCATATTTTCTCGTAAACAACTGTGGCTGCGGCTGCGGTGGCAGCAGCTACTAAACTAGAGCCTGCTCAATAGCTTCGCCATATGTCATACCCAGCCCGGCGAAATCTCATCAACTGCTGGTCTCTCTGGCACAAGAACAGGTGCCGCTCTAGCAATTTCAGCTCTAGCTCTATCTCTACCCTCACTTGGAGCCACACTCTCTGCAGACGGATGCGTCCGAGACATCATAACTACCTATATCTGCAAACATAGCAGAAATTACCACATCAGAGATCAGAAACTGTCAGTGCCAATACATGTATCATAATTGAAAATCAAATTTAAAAATTTCTATTTCCTTTCTCTCATAACCCACCTAGGTTGAGAACCTCAAACCTAGGGTCTGATACCAAAATAAATGTAATACCCTTATACCCTATAAACGTATAATACACACACTTTCAGTATGTAAGATATGCATATATGGTATAAAAATATCACAATATGATTTAATAAAAACTTCCTTATTCCCCAATTACTCAAAACATTTGTATTTATATAGATATATATGTATCAGAATATATGATACCTCACATTACTTCATTATTTAAAACATTTTTTATAATTTACAGTATATACTTACATACTCTCAAAATATAATATTAAAATATACTTAAATATAAGATTTATACATGCTGGCAAACTGGCTCTGTTCTTGATGTAGCAATACGTTTCAAGCTCAACCAACAAAAGCTTAGATCCGATTTGGTCTAGGAGAACTCTCCGGCTCTACCAGATCACCCCCTGTCACCTGTGTGATGAATTATAATCACGCTAAGCCAAAGCCCAGTAGTACAAACTTTGATAATAATAAAATTCAAAAATAATGCCAATGCATAATGTTCATATGATATGTCATCACATGATATTCAAGATAACTTTTGAATATATGTTTGCATCACTTAATAATTCATACAAACACATACACAAGGATGGGCCCAAACAACTAATACATCATTTAGTTCTCAGAGTTATCATTTTTGTCCATAATGACACCACGTGTCTAGCCCCGAAGGCAAACTATCAATGTAACAGTCTAACTAGGCCTGGGCTTATGACCCTGTCTTTTTACCCAGCCCAGCTTCAAGGATTTGTTTCTGAGGCTTATAACCTGGTCTTTTCACCTCAAAAATATTTTAACAATGACGCCAAACGTCTAGCCCCATAGGCAAATATAGGCATGCCGCCAAATACAGAACTCTGAAAATTAAATAACATACTAGACACACAATTATTTCATATTTCCATTATAAATCTCTTTCTCATTTTTTCATTTTCTCATGATCTAGCTGGACACATTGTTTCATTTATCTCATTTATATCAACATCATCATATAATCATAATGTATCTCATTTTATACAATCTAGCCATCACCAATGGCTTTACATAATATCTTTAATATATACACAACAAACTACATTACCCAAATATTTTGGGTCATTTCCATATTTTGTACATAGTTCACATTTCATTCAATTTAACCATCAACAATGACTTTTCACAATGCATAATAATGCATACATAGCAATTAACATGTCATAGCATTATGTTCATGAATACATAATATATCAAGTAGCTTAACACATTTTTCATCCAAAATGTGATAGGCCAAATGTAATGCAATCACATTCTATTTATCAAGAGTTTGTACATTCCTTAGGAAACACTCCAAAACAAGCTTTAAAACTTCCTTTAACCTTCTCTTCCAAGTTGCCCTTTAAGACTAGGGTTGGGCAAACTACTCTCTCTCAATGCCTATACTAAATGTGATCATAAACAACCATTTAATGTCACATTCTAAGGCATTCTCAACATCAAATCATATAAATAGGAATTACAAATGAAAAATAAAGAAAAGAGTCATTCTCAATTGACACACCTAATAACACAGGCGTGTTATTGACCGTATCTTTAACTCACTCATACAGAAGCATCGACACGTCTAATGACATGGGCGTGTCACTGCCTGTGTCATTCATTCTGCCTCATAAAAACTTTGACAAGCCCAACAACAGGGGCATGTTCATGGCCGTGTCAATTATTTTGCCTTGCAAAAGCTACGACACACTCAGGGACATGGCCGTGTTAATGGTCATTTCATCAATGTTGAACTCGGCACCATTGACACGCCCAACGACATGGCCTTGTCACTGGCCGTTTCAGGCAAAAATCCTACATTCCAAACTCTCAACCATATGAACACAATCATTCCAAACTCAACACTATAACACCTTTAATCAACATCTTAGTTTATATCCATAATTCACCTATAAATTCAATACTTATATTACTCCAACATATCATAACTATCATCTTATTCAATCAATCATCACTTTCTCTCATAATACATTCAAAGAAGAAGAAAGAAAAGAAATCTCTTCTCTTTCAATCCAATATTAAAATTCATCATTAGCTACATACAACATCTTCATACATATTCAAATAAGCCATCTAAACATGCTAATACAAAATCCCCAAAAATCTAAATATCATGTTCTTCCATAGAATTCCAAAGAAACTTGAAAAAATGATAAAGGAACTTACCAATTAATGAAGAATCCTCAAAATCTTCACTTGAATCCTTGAAATCCCTTGTAAAATTGGTGTATGGAAGAAGATCAAACTCTCCCTTACTCTCTCTCTCTATCTCACGACAAAAGGAGTAAAAGAAGAAGAAGAAGAAAATATCTTCTCTTTCCATCCTTATATATATTTATTGTAATAAGCCACTATTCAATTCTTTATACTATATATATGTAATGTATATCTTAGGTATATGTATATGTCATATTTCCATCAAATATATTTCAAATATACATTTTACTTTTTCACTTAAAATCCTTTCATTTCATTTAAATCATTTATTTAATTTATTCAAATTTAATTTATTTTATTTAATATTAAAAAATTAGGGGTATTACAAAACCAAAATATTTAAGATGCAAAAATTATACATGATATGCAACACTAGTGAGAATGGTCTTGTAGTAAGAATTTTAAGCTTTTATGATTATTCTCAAACCTAAGCATTCTCAAATTTATCACTGTTTTTTCTATTTGTAACCATGTCATCTGGCGATAAAATTAATCAAGCTAAGCTATACAGCTTAGTGGTACTTACTTTAATAATATAATATAAATAAAGTAAAGATCTTGTTTATGATATAAAACACATTTACCTTCAATTAGATATAATATACATTAATAAATTAATAATTCATAAATCTCAATTATAATTATATCAATCATATCTATCATCTCAAAACATATCATGGTTAGAATACATCATACTCAAACAAGCCCCTACATAATATTCAAGTTTTAGAAATATTGAATCAGTCCATCACAACCTAAAGTTCTCAATACTGGAGATTGAGTGCCATATGATACCAGTGTATCTTACCCAAAGACATATAAATAATATCTCCTTGACACCGAAGTATCATGATATTAGTTTATCTTGCCCAAAAGTGTAAAAATATATGTGATACCAGCATCTTGCCCAAATGAGTAAAAATATATCTGATACCACTATATCTTGCCCAAAGGGGTATATTACATCATGACGTATCGTTGGCATGCTAACTCGATGGCACCAAATTCAATATCCCAAAATAAGAACACGTGTAGGGCAACAAATCATAACAACATTACATCAATTTTCCACATCTTCATCTCAAATCATCATTTTTCATATTTCTCCCAGTTCATCAGAACTCACATAATCAACATATAAAATTTTCATAGTTCAAAATATAGTCATTCAATATTAAAGTTCAAACTTAACATTCATATAAATAAATCAAACTAAAAATGTAATGATTTTTTGAAATACTTTAAGCCATAAAAAAAACATATTTCCATAATTACATTCACAATGTACATAATTTTCATAATACTAATGAACTTTTTAAAATATTACAATCCGCCATAATATAATAGTTTTAAAATTCAAATCAGTAGTCAAATTATATTTTTGTTAAAAATTCATAGAATTCAAAAGTAACTTCATAAAAAAAATTAAACATGAACTTTTAAAAATTTCAAAGTAGCTTGTGTCAAAATAAAACCATATTAATTAAATATTTCCAAAGTATGTACAAACCTCAATTGGTTCCAAGATAAATCCAATTTCACTTTACAAACTTTAATTTCAAAGAACCCTAAACCTCATCATTTGAACCAAATTGGCCAAAACACTCCTAAACCAACAAAAGGTTTAATTCTTCAATTAAACACATATTCATACTTAATTACTCAAAATAACTCTTAATTACATTGATTTTAATCAAACTCCATCAAAAACTCTAAATCCAAAAGTTCCATAAATTCAAACTCAATCTAACCAATAATTAATCACAAATTCAACATATAATTATCATATTCTCTTCATTACCCAAGCTATTTCCCATCTACATCATTTTTCTTAACATATATAAATTTTCTGTCTTAAACTTCAAAACATTTACATAATCTAAAACTCTTAAAATCAAGCTTAAAAGAAAAATTTTAACTTACTTGAATATTCAATTCCCCTTCAAAATCACTTGAATCCTCTTGATTTTAAATGAAAATTTAACTGAAATTGATGACCTTTTTTTTAGAAACTCTGAGGAAGAAGAAGACTTTTCTTCTTTCTTTCATCCTCATATACTTTTATACATTATTATTATTATTATTATTATTATCATCATCATCATCATCATCATCATCGTCGTCGTCGTCGTCGTCGTCTTCGTCGTCATTATCATCATCATCATCATCAACTTTAAACCTCCACCATTCATCTTCTTTCTTCCCTTTTTTTTTCTTTTCTTATTCTCATGTGGAAATATGTATATGTATATATGTACATTTTTTTTCTTTTTAAGTGTACATGTATATATATATGTGTATACCTTATGAATATATTATGTATATCTCTTTTTTTCTCACTTCTTTTAGCTTTCTTTCTTCCCTCTTTTCTTTTATTATATTTCACATTATTATTATTAATATTATTTATCTTTATATCTCTTTTAACATATTTAATTATCCATTTGTATTATTAATTTTATGGTATATTAAAATTAGGAATGTTACATTAATCATCAATGCATTCAACATTTCAAATATTGCTTGAATTGCCATCAACAGTAATATTCTGCACCTTCTTGCATATCTCTTTCTCCTACTTCTCGTTTCATTTTCTATTTTTAGCAATTAAAACATAACATTCAATATAATTAGAAAAAATAAAATGCAACAAAAAATAATAATATCAAGGAAAAAAACTATTTAATTAAAAATATAGTATATAAAACTAATTAAATAAAAAAACAAAAGTGTAAACCAATAGAAACAAAAGAGAAAGAAGTCACTTAAGCAAACTAATAACTAAAATATAACCAAATAGTTAAACATATTTTAAAGAATTTTAACAATCATTTTAAATTAAAATATACACACTCAAAGCATTCTCCAGGTAACATCTTTAAGAATGCATCTTTGATTCTTATTTTCTAAATCAATGCAAGAGTTTTGTAACAACCATGATTATCCAAATTTGGAGTCTCCTTGATTGAATTTCAAATATCATTATTTTTCTCTTTTTTGAATATTTTCCATTTCTCTTTTCTCCATTAGATTATAGATTCCTCGAGTTTCGTTGGCAAATTTTTCAATTGATTCAAATCCTGCAAAAAATTTTCTAGAAGATCAACTCGATTGACGTTCTGATCAAATGAGCAAGTGCTCCCTTCATTATCAACTTTAGTTCATTTCCTTAGAATAATGTTCTCTGTGGGAACTTTTAAATTTTATTCAAACTTTAACGTTGGGGATTCATAGGTTAGGTGTAAGAGCTTCGTATGATGGATCGAGTTGAGTTTGCACGTATGCCTCCTTATTCTCATCATATACAAAGTCATCCAACACTAACATGTGTTCTTCATGCCTATAACTATCATCTTCTCCTAATCCAGTGGAGTACTTTTCAGTAGTAGACCCATTTCCAACAATAATTCTCAAAACAATCAAAGTCAGTAAAATGATCTATACGAAGGTATTTGCAATTTGGATGAGACTGAAAAAAAAAACTTATAAAATTTTGTTAACATATAAAAGCAATAACATATTCAAGTTATAATATCAAATTTATTCTTACAAAAATTGAATCTGGCCTTTAAATATTTATTCTATGTTTCATCTATGGCAGTGAATCTCTATATGGTTGCATGTCATCCAAAACCTAAGTTAAATTGGATGAGTTCAGAAAGTGTTTAAAAATGAATTCTGAACCATTTTAATCGGCTTTGATATTGACTATAATTTTTATTATATCCAAGTGCTTCATTAAGTTTATGAAGTATCTTAGTTTTGATAGTATTTTAAGGGAGCCCACCATTACTGTCACTCTATCCATGATTAGCAATCTAACAACATTCTACTCTCTTATGCCGTCCATATGATATATGAACTTTTACCTTTTTCTTGTGAATCTCTCATTGCAAGTAATGTGTGCCTACTAATTTAAAAATCATACCAATTTTGTAGAAATCAGTTCAACCATAATGAGTTCCAAAGAATTTAAATGTAAAATTTTTAATTGAATTTTTGTGTATGCCAAACCAGTGAAGTATGGATATATAAATAAATCTAATAAAATTTTGTGGAACTCACTAATATCAAACACGCTCTTAATCTTAGTTGGATAAGTTATATTCTATTCCTTTTAGGTCAAATATTTGGTATTCCTTTCTTATTTATCGAAGGAATTATGACTTAGAGAATAGTGATTCAATAACTCTACAGATCAAAATATTTGGCCTAAAATTAATAAAATATAGTTTCAATAGTATTTTTGGGGAGGAATTCACTTGGAATAAAAATTTTATTTGGGACAATAGAGGAACATGAATGAGATCCTTTCTTTGATAGGTCATACAATTTTAATTTGAATTGAGCAAGTAAATTGGGAGCAAAAGTCAGAGGGAAAAAGATGAGATTGGAAGGAGAAGAAAAAGGGATTCATTAGAGTTGTACAGACAAATGAATAAGTAGACCATTGTTTTTACCTCAAATTATTGAATTTTTTTTTACTTCTTTAAAAGGTTACGATCAACGCCCTAGGGACAACAACTTGATTGAATTTTTCAACAACAACAATCCATATACTTAATCAACATATCACCAATGATATCAACATTAATAAGTTGTCAGGGTAAAACTTAATCGAGACTATTGTCCAAAAGCTCAATATCAATTGCTTCTATTTTTAAGTAAATTGCAAATAACCATAACATGAAATTAACACCTTAATTCAAATCCAAATTATGAAATAGAAATCTTAATGCAAAACCTACATATAAATTATCATACAAAAGAAATTGCATTTCAAAAACTGAGCTTTCATAAGTACCTTAGCAAATTTTAAGATTAAAGAGCAATAAGTGAAGTCAGAGATGGATAAGTAATAAAAACAACAGAGAACACAATCACTTATTATTATTATTATTATTATTATTATTATTATTATTATTATTATTATTATTATACTAGAAAACCAATGCGAACTTCATAAGGTGATTTGAAATAAATAAATAAATTAGCAATAATAGTAACATTGGAACGTATTATATATGAGTTCAAAGCCCACACCCTTTACAAGCGAGCAAAAACTATAAATCTCTCAAGAACCATAAATACCTTTTTTCATAAATAACAATGAAAGTCTCATGAAATAAAAAAAAAAAGAATTTTCTCCCAAAATTCAAAATGTTTATTGATGGCTAAAAGTCACAAATTTTTTATAGCCCAATTAAAAAAAATTAAGAATTCAAGTGGAATATAATCAAGGGTTTTGATTCAAATTCATAAGCTATAAAAAAATATAATATAATTGCAAGTATTTGGTTACATAATTTGTAATTCATTCTTCATATAAATTACATAAACAAACATAAACTGAGAGAGTAGTAGTTGGTGAGAGCTCTAAGTAGAAAGAATATTCTTGAATAGCTCAACATAGGAATGAGAGGTTCTTTTACTAGGTCTCATCATAGTTTTCAAGACTTAAAAAAATCATTTCAAAAATTGAAAATGAAGATTTTATATAAACCCAATTGATAATCAACCTGATTGATTCACCTAAAAAAGAAAGATTGTATTTTGCAAAATTTGAATGAGAAACCTTAACTCATTTAAATTCTTCAGTATTGCAACTCACACTCATGTCATAAGTGATTCAAACTCAAATGAATCAATGATGATTATTTTAAAAAATAAAAATAATACAAAATAATGAAGTGTTTACAAGATGAAAATTTTGGAATAGAGGCTAAATTTGTGAATTTTTTTTATTTAAACCTAGCATCTTAAAATATAATAAAATCCAAAAGTTTATAAAATTTATATCTTTTTAATATCATTAAATTTAAAAGGTTAGGAAATTAACCAAAAAAAACCCCTACACAAATCACTGTTAAATTTTAGATTATACTCACCTTAAATAAACCTAATTTGACAAAACTAGCCTTTAATAAAAAAAGCCCGCTCATTCTATTTCCTAAAAATACCCTACTACTTTCAAATTATTTTCAAAAATCTCAAAATTCATAGCTCATTTGCCCGATCGAAATAAACCGCTCTCTCTCTTTCTTCTAAAGGTTCTACACCGGTGTTGCGTCGTTTAGTGAGACCGTAGACCGTCAAGCTTTCCGTCATTGTTGCTGTTGCTGTTGACTCCTTCTTCATCTCAGGTATGGTTTCTCTCTTTCTCTCTCTCTCTCTCTTTCTCTGCCATTGTTGTGTTTGATGTGGGAAAGCATACAAATTGAGTGCTAAATGTATTTTAAAAATGCTAAAAAAATGGAAAGACTGAGAAGGAAAGAAAGCTAGGAATTGCTTAGCTAAATATATTAATAGAAACATAAATAAATAATAAAAAAGAGGAAAATAATAGAAATAAAATCAAAGTTATAATACGGTGACAAATACCACATTGAAGAAGAAGTGCAAAAAATGGAGATTTTATAAAGTTGGGTAGGTCTAGCTTTTTATTCGTACTTTGAAGTCTTTGTTTGTTTCCTTTTCTTGTTTTCTCTATATTTTATTTACTATTAGCCTATGTTTTTGGGTGCTCTTCAATTCAATGTTATATAATGTAGAAGCAATAATATGATCTTTGATTCTGATTTCTTTTTTTAATGGAGAGGCCCCTATTTGCAGATTTATTTAAGCACTCTTAACTCATCTTATTTAATTTCTCACCATTAAATCAAGAAATAGATAGGGAAAGAAAAACAGAGAGAGAAAGAGTCATTTTCTTGGGGTTTATGGTGCAATTGATTTCAAGAAAAATATTTTGATTTGCTCTTTGGCTTATTGTGCTTTTTTATATGTCATAAATGGTGTTGTTATGCTAGTTTATTTATTTTTTCTTTGTTGAATGAATGAGAAATGGGTTTTATATCAAGAAATAGAAAGTTCTTTTTCAATGAAGAACAAAAAGTGAGATGTTGATGAACACATTTATGAATCATTATTATTTAAATAGCATATCTTTTGTGTTTGTGATACTATAATAATAAATAATTGTGTTTTGTTTACTGATATATATTGATCTTCTATGATATGGTTGATGTGCTTTGACCTAAATTTATAAGGTTTGATGCGGTTTGATATGGGACTACAAAAGCACATAGCATTTGTGTTCCATATATTGTTTAGATATCTTATATAATGAAGAACTATGGTTTTGTTGACTGATATGTGTTAGTCTTTGATGATATGGCTTGATATGTCTTGATATAGATTGGTATGATTAGATATGAATTGATGTGAGACTTCTAAAATATAAATCATTATTGTTATAGATTTAATTTATATGTTTTTAGATACTAAAATATTGTTGTTTCATTGACTGAACAGTGTTGGTCTTTGATGATATGGGGTGATATGTCTTGATATGGGTTCATATGTTTTCATAAGGCTTGATATGAGATTTCTAAAACACATAGAATTTGATATTTATATGTTGTTTAGATGTTTTAGGCAGTAAATAAAGTGTTTTATTGACTGATATGTGTTAATCGTTGATGATATAAGGTGATATGTCTTGATATGGGTTGATATATTTTCATATAGGTTGATATATTTTCATATGGGTTAATATGAGACTTCTAAAATAGATAACATTTGAGTTCTAAATGTTGTTTAGATATTTTATATAGTATATAAAATTATTTTATTGACTGATATGTATTGATCTTTGATAATATGGTGTGATGTGTCTTGATATGAGTTGATATGTTTTTATATGACTTGATATGGGACTTCTAAAACATATAACATTTGACATTATATATTGTTTAGATGTTTTAGGCAGTAAATAAAAGTGTTTTGTTAACTGATATGTGTTGATTTTTGATGATATAAGGTGATATGTCTTGATATAGGTTGATATATTTTCATATGGGTTGATATGGGACTTCTAAAATAGATAGCATTTGAGTTTTATATGTTGTTTAAATTTTTAATATAGTATATAAAAGTATTTTGTTGACTAATATGTGTTGATCTTTGATGATATGGATCTTTAATGATATGGTGTGATATGTCTTGATATGGTTTGATATGTTTTCATGTGGCCTGATATGAGACTTCTAAAACAAACATCATTTGATATTTATATGGTGTTTAGATGTTTTAGACAGTAAATAAAAGTGTTTTGTTGACTGCTATGTGTTGATCTTTGATGATATGGGGTGATATGTCTTGATATGGGTTGATATGTCTTCATATGGCTTGATATGAGACTTCTAAAATTGATAACATTTGTTGTTTAGATATTTTAGATAGTAAATAAAAGTGTATTATTGACTGATATGTGTTGATCTTTAATGATATGTGGTGATATGTCTTGATATGGGTTGATATGGTTTCATATGCCTTGATATAGGACATCTATAATACATTGTATTTGACTTCTATATGTTATTTAGTTATTTTGAAAGTAAATAAATATGGTTTTGTGGATTGATCTGTATTGATATTCTATGATATGTTTTGATATATGATAATATGTCTTGATATGGGTTTATTCTAAGCTACTAAAACATCCCCATATCAAGTATTGGTGTTCTATATGTTGTTACGATGTCTTAAATAGTGAATAAATATCATTTTGTTGGCTGATCTGTGATATAGGTTAATATGTGTTGATATGGCTTGATGTTTTCCATATAGGTTGATATGAGTATACTAAAATATCAAATATTGGTGTTCTATATATTGTTCAGATGTCTTAAATAGTGAATAAATGTGGTTTTATGGACTGAGCTGTGTTGATCTTCTATGATATGGTTTGATATATTATGATATGACTTGATATGTCTTGATATGAGGCTACTAAAATAAATATCAAGCATTGGTATTGTATATGTTGTTAAGATGTCTTAAATAGTGAAGAAATATTATTTTTTTTTTTACTGTTCTGTATTGATTTTCTATGATATAGGTTGATATGTGATGATATTGCTTGATATGAGACTAATAAAATATCATTTTTCATGTTGTTTATCTATTAAAATTAGGCTACAATTTTTTTTTTGCAGGCATAAAATGGCAAATTTGTCTAAATCAACGTATAGTTCCAATAGTGAATAATCTTCTCTGTACGGCACGATAAGGAAGTGCTGAAAAATGCTAGCCCTGGGACAATGTCTACAACAAGCCCCAAAGGTTCAAGGCAAGAAGAGGATCTACTCAACTAGAAGGTATCAAAGAAAAAAAAAAGTCAGATGTGTGCTACTTCCAAAGTGAAAAGATGATGAAGACGAAGCTAAAAGAAATGATGATGAAGATGTAAGTAAATATCAATACTTTAATTTGTCATTTTTTGCTACAATAATTTAATTTAATGATTAAATTTATTACAGGTTCCTGAATATATTATTGTAGAAAATACATGGAAGCATCAACAAATGAACACTGTAGGTTATGCCTTGAAGACCCTTAGTATGATTAGATATGTCATCGGCAATGACAAGGAGAAAGTTTGTATATTATCAGTTGTTTTACAACTTAGTTGTATTAAAACATTATTTTGCCTTGACTATTCCATGTTTGTTAACTAATGCCTTATTTTTTTTTTGTAGGTGGCAACTTTTTACCGATACAAAGTAGACCATCTTATAAGTGTTGATCATAAAAACTTTTCATAATTAGCCCTGATTAATCCATTGGCTTTTCATTCAGCAAGTGCCAAATCTAAAGCCATATGAGATATCATTTAAAATTGGGCAATCCGTCATCAACTTCAAGTTCAAAGAGTATTGCTTAATAACTAAATTGGAGTACTCCGGCCTCGAGAATATAGATATGGATAGCTCACCTCTTGCGGATAGATATGGGGGATTAACTTGTGGACAACTATATGAAGAATTCAAAGCTTGCAGGGATCCGAAATTACAAGTAAAACTAGGTGTTGCATGCTTTGTTGAGTTTTTAATCCTTGAAAAGGGTAAAACGTCAAAAATAGACCCAAAAACAATGGCCAGTGTGGATAATTTAGGGGCATTTAATAGCATTGCTTTGGGGTCTGCGGATTGAAAATTTTTATGCCCACATTTTAAGGAAGTGTTAAGAGATTAGAGGAAAAACCAGCTGGCAGTGGGTATTCCTTGACTGGATTCTTCGATGTCATCTCTATATATGTAATGGAGGACATCCCAGCTCTTTCATTACTTAGGGTGAAGAAGATATCTGTTGCTTTCCCTCGGATGAATAATTGGAGCTTTAACAAGAAATATGCATTTGCTAAGTTACGGATTTTGTTGGCAGGTCAGGAAAACACAAAGTTTCCTTATTTTTTTTTCTAAATTTTTAATATATTTCATAGCAATACATATTGGACTATTAAATTATTTACTTTTATTTGAAATAAATACATAGGAATTGTATGCGGTGCCTATGAAGATAAATACTTTTGAAGTTGCACATCTAGCTATGCAAGGATTCAAAGTTGAAGAAGAGCACAAGGAAGAAAAGGGAATTCCTAAGCAAAAGGAGAAGATGAACCATGGAAAAATTGGAACAACCTCAAAGACAGAAGAACCCGCTTATCCAAGTAAAATGTATGACCCAGAGGTAATCCTTCAAATATGTATAATGTAGCAGGTGGTGATGTCATATTGTAATGATAAATTTAATTTTCTTAACATTTAATCATTTAGGATTCAAAAAGGACATAATTAGATGCACTTGAACAATGATGCATATATCTGGAGAAAAAGTGCAAGAATCTGGAAGATAAAAACAAAATAAATGCAAACGCGATCAAAGATATGAAGGCTACTATAGGATTACTGAGCTACAAAATTGTAGCCTTGGAGGAAGAAGGTAAAAAAAGAAGGAAGAGGACAGTCAGACACTCCCAATTTTACACCTTACACTCCGTATATTTTGTTTATTAATTTTTAATTATTTGTATTAATTTAGCATTTTGTGTCCTTGCATTTATAATATATAATTAGCCTATATAATACCATGTTTCAGCAAAGATAATTTTGTGGAAAGAGAAGATGAAGATGTTGCACTGGCTCGCCAATTGATGGTAGAGGTATCACATACTGCATTTAAGATGAAGAATCCAAAGAAAAGGATGCCTGTTCCAAATCAAAAGTACCTCGGAGATGAATGGACACCTAAGGGCAGAGGAGGATAAAGAGAGAAGACCAAACGTTTACATGTAGAATGTTAAAAGATGGCAGATCAAAGTACCTATGCTCCTGTACTTCCACTTGACTCTTTATCTTCTCCATCTCTACAACAATATTCAAGTTTTGCTGAATGGTGAAAATTGCATTTTCATAAATATAAATTGTAAGTCCCTTATACTTGTAGTACTTCATTATTCAATATATTTTAATTCAATAGTTGTTTACGATTTTAGATTTTTATTTATAACAGCGAGCGTAACAAATATGATGAATTGCCATCAGGAGAAATGTACGACTTCACTTTTCGAAAAATAAACTTAAAATCATTTTGGTATCGCTTGAGGGTGAAGGATGCATGGCTTTCAAATGATGTAAGATTTATTCAATTTTGTAAAGTCATATAGCATTAATGATGTAGATATATATATCAAATTAAATACCTTGTTATATGACTTACAGGAGATTGATGTCATCATTTACTATGTGCTCCAAAAGCAGAAGTATTTTGATGAATACTTCAACCAACGTATGACATGTGGATCATGCAACATAAATGTAATATTTTTCTATGGGTATAAAAGATTTCAGGAGAAGAAGTGGGACCCTCTTCTCAAATTTGTGCAAGGTAAAAGCCAAAATGGAAAATATTTTAAAGACGTTGACATGGTATATCTTCTAGTGAATCATGAATGCCAGCATTGGTTCCTTATCAAGATTAATCTTCCCAAATGGACAATTATGGTATATGATTCACTATACAGTTATTCTCATACTGAAGAGAGAACTAATGATGTAATGCTAATTGCTGCAATATTGTCCTCTGTGCTGGAAAAGGTTAGATTTTTTTTGTTGAAAGGTCAGAATTGGAGAAATATAAGCATTGCAAATTAAAAATCAGATATGAAAAAAATGCTTGCTTGTAACAAGAGGGGTAATATATCATATTTTGATGTCTTATTTACTATGCATATAAATTTGAATGTTTCAGTTTTTTAATACTTGTACATTATTACACAACCGATTGTGGGATGTTCGTTGTTAAGTTCATAGAGCATTTTATGACGATAGATTTAAATTTTCAGCATTGCACACAATAGCTTATGGACAGATTCAGATACAATACAACAGTTCACTTATGGATACATGCTTCAAACAAGAGAGAGGGCACTTATTATAGTGAGGATGAAAATGATGACAATCTTGAGTATTTTTTGTAAGCCAACAAGGATGTCAAAATTGTATATTGTGAATATGTACATTTGTAGATTTAGATATTAAATTATATATTTTATAATTCAAGTATATTATTAATTTATATGTTGATATATAAATAGTTGTTATATGTGCTTCCAATTTATTGGGTTAGCACATGTTGAAATGTTGAGTTAATATATGTCTTACAGGTTGAATAGGTTTACTTTCAATGAATATTGATAATGGAAATAGGATGGATGTGTTACAGGTTGAGATTAACAGGTTGAACTGTATATGTGATTATTGAGCATTATACAATTACATTTAATTGAGATTTCTCAAGGTTGTTGTTTTGTGATTGATAATATGGATTGATATGTTGAGCATTATTATGGATGTATAGCTCCATATCAACACCTATCAATACATATCAATCCATATCTACTCATATCATCACATATCAATCCATATCAATCCATATTAAAGCCCATATCATCTCATATCAGTCCATATTATCACATATCAATACATATCAGCACATATAAATACATATCAATCCATATAAATCCATATTAAAACCCATATTATCCCATATCAGTCCATGTAATCACATATCAACATATATCACCACATATCAATCCATATAAATCCATATTAAAGCCCATATCATCTCATATTAGTCCACATTATCACATATCAACACATAACACCACATATCAATCTATATCAACCCATATAAATCCATATTAAAGCCCAAATCATTCCATATCTGTCTATATCGTCACATATCAACACATATCACCACATATCAATCCATATGAATCCATATTAAACCCCATATCATCCTATATCATCACATATCATCACATATCAACACATATCACCACATATCAATCCATATCAATCCATATAAATCCATATTAAAGCCCATATCATCCTAAATCAGTCCATATCATTACATATCACCATATATCAATCCATATCAATCCATATAAATCCATATTAAAGCCCAAATTATTCCATATCATCACATATCAACACATATCACCGCATATCAATCCTTATCAATCCATATAAATCCATATTAAAGCCCATATCAACCCATATAAATCCATATTAAAACTCATATCATCCCATATTAGTCTATATCATCACATATCAACACATATAAATCCATATTAAAACCCATATTATCCCATATCAGTCCATATAATCACATATCACCGCATATGAATCCATATAAATCTTTATTAAAGCTCATATCATCCCATATCAGTCCATATTATCACATACCAACACATATCACCACATATCAATCCATATAAATCCATAGTAAAGCCCAAATCATTCCATATCAGTCCATATCATCACATATCAATATATATCACCACATATCAATCCATATTAAAGCCCATATAATCCCATATCAGTCTATATCATCACATATCACCATATATCAATCCATATTAAAGCTCATATCATCCCAAATTAGTCCATATCATCACATATCAACACATATCACCACATATCAATCCATATTAAAGCCCCGTATAAATCCATATTAAAGCTCATACCATCTCATATCAGTCCATATTATCACATATCACCATCTATCAATCTATATCAATTTATATAAATCCATATTAAAGCCTATATCATCCCATATCAGTCCATATCATCACATATCAACACCTATTACCACATATCAATCCATATAAATCCATATTAAAGCTCATATCATCTCATATCAATCCATATCATCACATATCAACACATATAAATCCATATAAATCCATATTAAAGCCCATATTATCCTATATCAGTCAATGTCACCACATATCAACACATATCACCACATATCAATCCATATAAATCCATATTAAAGCCCATATCAGTCCATATTATCACATATCAACACATATCACCATATATCAATCTATATCAATCCATATAAATCCATATTAAAGCCCAAATCATTCCATATCAGTCCATATCATCACATATCAACACATATCACCACATATCAATCCATATAAATCCATATTAAAGCCCATATCATCCTATATTGGTCCATATCATCACATATCAACACATATCACCACATATCAATCCAAATCAATCCATATAAATCCATATTAAAGCCCCATATAAATCCATATTAAAGCCCATATCATCTCATATTAGTCCATATCATCACATATCAACACATATCACCACATATCAATCCATATCAATCCATATAAATCCATATTAAAGCCCATATCATCCCATATTAGTCCATATCATCACATATCAATACATATCACCACATATCAATCCATATTAAAGCCTATATCATCCTATATCAGTCCATATCGTCACATATCACCATATATCAATCCATATAAATCCATATTAAAGCCCATATCAGTCCATATTATCACATATCAATACATATCACCACATATCAATCCATATTAAAGCCTACATCATCCCATATCAGTCCATATTATCACATATCAACACATATCACCACATATCAATCCATATCAATCCATATTAAAGGCCACATCATCCCATATCAGTCCATATCATCACATATCACCATATATCAATCCATGTCAATCTATATCAATCCATATAAATCCATATTAAAGCCCATATCATCCTATATCAATCCATATCATCATATATCAATACATATCACCACATATCAATTTATATCAATCCTTATAAATCCATATTAAAGCCCATATCATCCCATATCAGTCCATATCAATACATATCACATATCAATCCATATCACTCCATATAAATCTATATTAAAGCTCATATCATCCCATATTAGTCCATATCATCACATATCAACACATATCATCACATATCAATCCATATCAAAGCCCATTTCATCCCATATCAATCCATATCAACACATATTACCACATATCAATCTATATCAATCCATATAAACCAATATTAAAGCCCATATCATCCCATATCAGTATATATCATCACATATCACCACAATCCAACAATATCTAACAATATTCAATAATAAGTCATACAAGCCAACAACATTCAATAATTAATTTTAAAGTAGTTCTAGCTGAATAAAACAATGATACAACACATTATTTTATTTTTTAACACTCAATCCTGGCATGGTTTACAAAGAGATGGGATTTTGACAAGTAGACCTACTATAGCCATGCTCACGGCAATGACTGCATTTTGGTTTAGATTTTTCCTCACCTAATGATGGAATCTTGCATTTTTTTCGCCTGCCAGTTGATGTGCGCACATCTAGTAGTTGAAGAGTAACAATGTGAATGTGCTCCGGAATAGACCAATTAGTAATATAAGGAATTAAATTTATGACTTCTTTGTATATTTCATACCAAGATTCACGAGAGTAATATGGAGAACATAACTTGTAAGCGTCATATGCACTATTTCTAACAACCACAATAGCATGCACACATGAAAGTTGATATAATTGGAACTTCATACAACAGCAAGTACTCTGAGATATATCAACAATATAATTTTTATCTACATCCTTAACGCCGTACTTTCCTTTGCTAGACGGCTCTACCTGCAAAATAGCATTAACAAGGCTATATGGTAATATCATAATTAATGGCAAATGAGGAAGAATAAAATAAAGAACTTACATTCATTTTTTGTGCTATCATCATTCTCTTTCTCAATTTTTTTTTAACATTCATTTCCATTTTATCCGTGGACTCTTATACTTTGCTTCGACGTTCATAAAATCATCTTTGATATATCCTTCTGACCTCATCCATAAATGCAGTAATTGGAAGCTCTCGAGCCTTTATAAGTGCAGCATTGACTGATTCAGAAATGTTAGTCGTCATAATAGTATACCTCCTTCTATGTATATGAGACTGCGTCCACCTATCAAGCCCAACACCTTCCAAATATTCTTTGGCAAAGGAAACAAAAATACAAAAACTACCAAAAAGTGTGGTAAAATCACTTATTTTATAGGCTTTAGCTGTTTTGTAGCAGTACTTCTCAAAGTCCTTGGTTATAAATTTAAATTTGTACTTCAAGTTGTTTAATAAGTGGTTCTTGCAAATTTCATGAAAGACATTTGAGTATCACACCCCATTTTTAGACGTGTGACGGTCCTAGGGTCTAGGTAGGCTTAAAACCACCAGACACCACGTAGAACTCAACTAATTTATGTATTCATACGTATTGGTTAATTGCACTAGTGAATTAAAATTTCATATCATATCTTTTATTATTTACTCATAATTTTATGGTATATTATTACACATTTATTTTGATATTGTATATTACATACATTTTTTTACATTATAGATTACTTTCATACTTTATTAAAATATTCACAATAGTACTATGAAGCAACTAAAGTATAGTACAAATGTAATTATTTAATTACATATGATAGTATTTGTTAATTATATTATTATCAAGCTTCTTGCTAGAAGAAGAAATCAAGAAGTCGATGGCCCTGAGTCACCTCTACGTGAAACCACAGACGATGGAGTGAGTTGTCAACTCTGTGAGATTATAGTGTCACATGAGTAGAATGTACAATAAATTAGTTTAAGGTTTAAGAATAATAAATAGATAAGATAGCAGCCTAATAAAAGTATATCAATAAAATTCAATCCACAAGAAAGGCCCACAATAATTGGACCAATATCACAAAAGCAAATCACATAACATGACAGATAACACATAGCAATAGTACTGTAGAAAACATATTATTATTCCATTGCTATCATACATCACATTCACATAAGGATAGCTTATACCCTACAAGTCACAAGTTTCTATGTGCACATAGCCTGATAGTATAGCCCCCATCAAGTTGAAATTTTTTCATATTAGCTAATCAAATGGCTTGGTATGATCACATGAGCCTAGAGATCATATTGAGTTTCACAATTCGTAATTATAAGAATACAAATAATAAGATGATAACAAATGATCAAGTATCAACAATGGTTCAAATTTTATCGAAGAATTCCAAAGTAACAAAATAAGGGATGGACACTATAACTCACCTCGAATATGCAATTTTGATTTCTCTAAGTCATTGGGAATTATTGGTTGGTTTGGTGGCAATACTCGACCTGCATTCACATCCAAATATAAATCGCACATTTATGTTTATTTTTAATTTATTATTTGTCATTCTTGTTTTAATTATTTATTAGGCAACTATGCCTTGTTTTAGCATCTTAATATATTCTAAGACTTATTTTATAATTACGAATTTAAATATCACAAAATTATATTACAATAGGGCTATGCAATTATATAAGTTCTAAATATGTGCCATATGCCTATATAAATGCATTAGCTTCCTCAAGTCATTTGATTTATTTATTCATTAAATTAACATTTGGACTTTTGGAATATTAAATAAACATATTAAACTTTATGTTCATCTATTATATGCTTATATTTATAATTAGATTAAATATATTTTGTTCTGATCAATTCAGCCTCAAGTCAACAAAACACCTAAATTTCGACATTTGAGTTGTTTGTATTCATTTAATTATATATTAATTTCTTCAAATTAATTTGCCCTAAATTTTTTTCAGGATATTCCCAACATCATATATGACATTTTGTAAATTTTCACAAATTATAGAGTTCATTTATATAGGTAAATAATTCAAACACAATAGTAAATTTTAGTGATATTCATTTAGACTATCAAAATGAGCAGCTTATATTCACTTACTTACTTATTTTTCCTCATCATTTTGACTTGTACTTTTACCAAAGCCTTACCAACTTCCAAATACATCTTTTGTAAATTTTTATAAATTTTAAAGTACATTTTCATATTGAAATAAATAAAACACAGTAGCTAAATTATTTATAGTTCAAGTTGTACAATTTAGACAGATTTGAATATTAGGGTTTCTAGCTTCATCACTTTCAATTTATTTTAGTCCAAATCAACTTTCAACATCCTAAACACTTATCTAACATGTATAAATGATAATTTTTAGCTCAAGTTTAATAAATAATATATTTAAAGCTAGAGGAATAAAATTAAAAGATTAAGGTTTAGAATTTCCAGATTTCTTACATTTAGGAGTTCCTTTTGCCTTATTTTCCTTTAGATCACTTTATTGATTTAATTTTTCACTTTGGATCACTTATAAACATAAGAAATTAGCTTAGTAATAGTTTTTAGCTGCTGGAAAAAGAGAAGGTCGTAGTAGAAAGGGAGAGGTTTTGATAGAACGGAAAAAGGAGAAATAAGAGAAGATAAGAACCATTTTTTTGCTCATCTTTTTAATCATACTGTCTAAGCCCTCTTCCTATTCAATAAGGTGATTCATCCTCTTAAATTTGAAAGTAATATGGATGGGAATTAAGTGGGTGAAATATCCATTTTTTTTCTCAAATATTTTATACTCATTTGTTAACTTTGATACCCTTATAGTCATTTCACATCCTAATTTACTACCTACACTTGTATTAATTTCTTTTTAAATTATTTTCACTTCTAATTTTTAATTTTTTTATTTTATATGGTTTTGATGCATATAATTATGTTAAGGTATTATTAATGAAGTTATAATTCATTTTGAGTATAATATCTAAGATTTATATATATATGAGTTGTCGTAGCTAAGGTGTTTTAAAATTTTCATTTTCAACACTTTAGTGACTTATAAATTTCACTTCTTTATATATATATCAATAATTCTTTCATCACTCTAGTAGGCCATTTTATTTATCTAATAGTTTATATACAAATATAATTTGTTATTTTATACCTTACAGTTAGTTAGTTTGATTCACAATCGTTATGAGTTGTGGAGTTTTCAACTCAAGTACTTTAGAGTTTTTGTTTATATTACTTTGGCACATCAAAATTTTATTTTAATCAAGATTTTTACTCACTTTATTCATTTAATTTGTATAATAT
Source organism: Garcia nutans (assembly GCA_947685225.1). Lineage (NCBI taxonomy): Eukaryota > Viridiplantae > Streptophyta > Magnoliopsida > Malpighiales > Euphorbiaceae > Garcia > Garcia nutans. The sequence goes on along the minus strand of CANTUV010000024.1, from coordinate 1,776,654 downwards.
TTAAGCTACTATATTTGTATTTCTTCTAGGTTATTACATTCTCTCCCCCTAATTAAAATATGTCATTGAATTTTCTAAAGCAATCACCCAATAAAAAGTTGAGGATATCTATCTAATATCTCAGACTCAGTTTTCCAAGTATATTCTTCTACTGATTGACTTTATCACAAAACTTTTGCCATAGGAATATTCTTATTTCTAAGCCTTTTAATTTGCTTATCAACTATAGCAACTGGTACTTCCTGATAGGTTAAATCTAGCTACAAGTCCACTGGTGAAGCTTATAAAATGTGGGATGGATCAGAAACATATTTTTGAAACATCAAAATATGAAACACTGGATGCACTTGTTCTATATTGGGTGGCAGTGCCAAACGGTATGAAAGTAATCCCCCTCTTTCTAAGATCTCAAATGGACCAATGTACCTTGGTGAGAGCTTTCCTTTCTTACCAAATCTTATGACTCCCTTCATTGATGACACTTTCAGAAATACATGTTCACCAATACTAAATTGAACATTTTTTTAGGATCTGCATAGCTCTTCTGGCAGCTGAAGGCTATCTTTAAACGTTCTTGAATTAATGGTACTTTCTCTATGGTTTCTTGAATAAGTTCTGAGCCTTCTATATGTCTTTCACCAATTTCATTTCAACATATAAGGGATCTACACTTTCTTCCATATAATGCTTCGTAGGGTGTCATTTGTATAGCTGAATGGTAGCTATTATTATAAGCAAATTCAATCAATGACAGATGCTTATCCCAAGTACCTCTAAAATACAAAATGCACAATCTTAATATATCTTCTAAGGTTTGAATAGTTCTTTCTGTTTGCCCATCCGTTTGTGGATGAAATACAGTGCTAAAATCTAACTTTGTTCCCAATGTCTCTTGTAACTTCTGCTAGAATTTGGAGGTGAATTGTGTTCCTCTATCAGAAATGATGAAAATAGGAACTCCATATAAACTTATTATTTTATCTAAATATATTTGGGCATATTGGGATGCAGAATAAGTGGATTTATAGGTAAAAAATGAGCAGATTTCATCAATCTATCAACAATCACCCATATAGAATCATAGCCTACATATGTTTTAGGTAATACAACTACAAAATCCATAGTAATCCTCTCCCATTTTCATTCTGGCAGTGGTAACTGTTGTAATAGTCCAGATGGCTTCTGATGTTCAAATTTCACTTGTTGACATGTTAGACACCTTTTTACAAATTCTGTAACATCCTTCTTCATACCAGCCCACCAATAAATATCTTTCAGATCATGATACATTTTTGGTAGTTCCAGGATGGGCATTATAGTTTGCATAATAAGCCTCCTTCATTATCTATTCTTTTAGATCACCTACTACTGGTACACAAAGTCGATTGCCGCATTTCAACACACCTTCATCAATTACAAATTCAGAGGTATTGCCTGTGACAATGTCTTCTTTTATCCTCACCAATTGTGGATCTTTATTTTGTAGTATCTTGATTTGATCAATCAATAACGATTTGACAGTGAATTGAGCTATCAGTACTCCATTATCTCATAAATTAAATCATATTTCCAAGTCATATAAGTTCTAAATCTCTTTTACTAATGGTCATCGACTTACATGAATGTGTGCTAAACTCCTCAAAGATTTTCTGCTTAAGGCATCTGCTACCACATTGGCTTTGCTTGGATGATATAAGATCTCACAATCATAGTCTTTAAGTAACTTCATCCATCTACCTTGCCTAAGATTTAGATATTTCTGTTGAAAGATATATTTGAGGCTCTTATGATATGTGAATATCTAACATTTTTTACCATATAAGTAGTGTCTCCAAATCTTCAAAGCAAATACCACTGCTGCCATTTATAAATCATGAGTAGGATAATTTACCTCATACTTCCTTAGTTGTCTGGAGGCATAAGCAATCACCCTATCATTCTACATCAAAACACAACCAAGTCCTACTCCGGATGCATCACAATACACTGTAAATTTGCCTCCTTTAATTGGTAATGCAAGAATAGGTGCAAATGTCAAACATTCCTTCAATCTACAAAAGTTTTCCTCACATTTATTGTCCCAATTAAACTTTACCCCTTTATGGAGCAATCTAGTAATTGGTGTAGCTATTTTAGAAAAGTCTTTTATAAATTTTCTATAATAACCAGTCAATCCCAGAAAACTCCTTATTTCTGCAATATTTGTTGGTCTAGACCAATTAGCTACTGCTTCAATTTTCTTAGGATCTACTTATAACCCTTTATTGGTGATCACATATCCTAAAAAAGATACTTTCTCTTGCCAAAATTCACACTTAGACAATTTAGCAAATAACTGATTTTCCCTCAAAGTCTGCAATGCTATTCTTAAGTGCTCTTCATGTTCAGCCTGGCTCTTGGAATAAATCAATATATCATCTATGAAAACAACTACAAATTTATCCAAGTATGACTTAAAAACCCGATTCATCAGATCCACAAATACTGCAGATGCATTAGTGAGACCAAAAGGTAGTACTAAAAACTCATAATGGCCATATCTACTATGAAATGCAGTTTTAGGTATGTCTTTCTTCTAGATTCTCAACTGATGGTACCCAGAGCAAAGAACTATCTTAGAAAAATATCTTGTGCCTTGTAGTTGATTAAACAAATCATTAATTCTAGGCAGAGGATATTTGTTCTTTATAGTCACCTTGTTCAACTGTCTGTAGTCGATACACATTTAAAGCTAACCATCTTTTTTTTAACAAATAATACTGGTGCACCTCATGGTGAACTGCTAGGTCTAATGAAGCTTTTATCCAGAAGATCTTATACTTGTGCTTTCAACTCCTTTAACTCTGTTGGAGCCATTCTGTATGAAGGAATAGAAATAGGTGTTTGTACCAGGTAGCAAATCTATACTAAACTTTATTTCTCTCTCTGGAGGCAAAGTGGTTAGATCATCAGGGAATACATTAGGAAATTGTCGTACTATAGGTATCTGATCCAAACTAAGGGATGAAACACTAGTATCTTTGACATGGGCCAACTACCCTATACACCCCTTTCTTGATAATCTTTTAGCACTAATTGCTGAGATCATACTATTTAGCACTTTACTCCTATCCCCTGAAATTCAAAATTTTTTCCTGATGAACTATGAAATATTACCCTCTTACCATTACAATCTAAGGGACAGCCAATCCATTTTCTAAATAATATCAAACTCTAACACTGGTAATTCTATAAAATCAGCTCTCAAGGTTTTGTCATCTATCACTGCATCACAAGAAGGGTACATATTTTTAACAACAATTTCTTGCTCTAAAGGAGTAAACACTGTGAGAGGAATATCAAGCAGTTTGGGAGATACATGTAATTTAGAAGCAAAATAGGTTGACACAAAAGAATGGGTTGCCCCTAAATCAAACAACACCCTTCTTTTAACAAATTGGATGGAAATGATACCTGTAATAGCTGCATTTGATGCTTATGCCTCCTGAGATGATAAGCTATACACTCTTCCTGTACCCCCTACTAAACGGTGGTTGAACTGTAGGTCTCTCAGTAATACTGTCTCTTCCAGAGCCTCTTCCAACTCCACTAGATCTATGACTCCTTTCTATATGCACTTTGGTCTGGGACATTTGGGGTCTTGTTTATATTGCAATAAAAGAAAAATATTTAATCATATGATCTTTTTGCCCATATTTAAAGCATGCCCTAATCTCTCTGTAACAATGGCCTCTGTGCATCTTCCCACAAGTCTGACATGGAGTACGTACATGAAGCCTCTGAATATTAGTACTAGAAAATCCATGGGTAATAGTCCCATATGGCCTTCATGTAGATGGTCTAGGTGAAAGTCCCATTGAGGTTCTTGGTGGATTGGTTTGTGACATAAATTGTGATTGTTGCCTAGCATTAGGTGTCCCTAGTTCTTCCTTACCTCTCTGTCTTATAAAGCTTTAAGTTCTAGCCTTCTTATTATGTTCTCGGGCTTCCATCTCTCTATTTTCTATTATTCTTGCTTTGTCCACTAGTTTGGAGTAAGAATCATAATCATGAGTAGCCAAAATCATGTACAGTGAATTAACTAATCATCGTCTAAACCGATGTATTCTTGCTGCTTCATTTGGTACTATAGCAGATGTATACTTACTCAACTGATTAAACCGTCTTGCATATTCAGATACTGTCATACCAGGAATTTGTACTAACCTCTCAAACTCTAAAGCCTTGGCTTGCCTAACACTTTCAGGTAGAAACTCTTGCAATATCATCTTTATAAATTGCTTCTAAGTCAAAAGAATATTTCCTTTCAATAATCCAACCACAACTCTCTTGTACCATTCCTTCGCATCACCTCTCATCTAATACCCTACAAATTCAATGATTTTCTGTCTGAACAATGAAGTATTTGAGTCTTTGATTCCATTTCCTCTAAAAACTCTGTAGGTCTTCTTTCCCTTTATAGATTGGAGGACTAAGTTTTAAAAATTTTGCTAATAATTTTCTTTTTTCATCTAATTTCATCTATAGTGGTGGAGGTGGAGGAACTTGGACTTCAGGGACAAGAGCCTGTTGCTGTTGCCTTTATTGTATCATCATTTTTGTCATCAACTCATGATTTTTCTGTAATTGTTCAAGTCTTTCCATCACCCCAGCTATTCTATCTTTAGCTACCGGTGGTTCTGAGGAGGAGTCCTTACATTCTCAACTCTTTGCACAGATTCTCAGAAGGAACAACTCCTTCAGATCTAATTACCCTAGGTCTTCTTTGAGTTTTCATATCTAAACTATGAGAGAGAAAAAAATTATTCAGTTAGCGCATGAATTAATGCAGATCTAGATTACAACAAAAAAAGACATGACAAAATAATTCTAAGCTTCGTAGTATTCTTAGACATTTATGCTTATGAACCTTTAACCTATATGTTATTATAAACCTGGGCTCTAATACCACCTCTATCCCACCCCATTTTTAGACGTGTGACGGTCCTAGGGTCTAGGTAGGCTTAAGATCACCGGGCACCACATAGAACTCACCTAATTTATATATTCATACATATTAGTTAATTGCACTAGTGAATTAAAATTTCATATCATAACTTTATTATTTACTCATAATTTTATGGTATATTATTATACATTTATTTTGATATTGTATATTACATACGTTTTTTTACATTATAGATTACTTCCAAAATTTATTAAAATATTTACAATAGTACTACGGAGCAACTAGAGTGTAGCACAAACGTAATTATTTAATTACATATGATAGTACTTGTTAATTACATTATTCTCAAGCTTCTTATTGGAAGAAGAAATCAAGAAGCTGATGGCTATGGGCCACCTCTACCTGAAACCACAAACGATGGGGAGAGTCGTCAACTCAAGAAGATTATAGTGTCACAAGGGTATGATGTATAATAAAATAGTTTAAGGTTCAAGAATAATAAATACATAAAGTAACAGCCCAATAAAGGTATAACAATAAAAATCAATCCACAAGAAAGACCCATAACAATTGGACCAATATCACAAAAGTAAATCACATAATATGACTGATAACACATAGCAATAGCACTGAAGAAAACATATTATTATTCCAGTGCTATCACACATTACATTCACATAAGGGTAGTTTCTACCCTACAAATCACAAGCTTCTATATCCACATAGCCTGATGGTATAGCCCCCATCAAGTTGAGATTCTATCTTATTAGCTAATCAAATGGCTTGGTATGATCACATAGGCCTAGAGACTACATTGAGTTTCACAATTCGTATTTACAAGAATAGAAGCAACGAGATGATATCAAATGCTCAAGTATCAATAATGGTTCAAATTTCATCAAAGAATTCTAAAGTAACAAAATAAGGGATGGACACTATAACTCACCTCGAATATACAAATTTGATTCCTCTAACTCATTGAGAATTATTGGTTGGTTTGTTGACAATACTTGACCTACATTCACATCCAAATATAAAATCGCATATTTAGGTTTATTTTTAATTTATTATTTATCATTCTTATTTTAATTGTTTATTAGGCACCTATGCCATGTTTTAGCATCTTAATATGTCCTAAGATTTATTTTATAATTATGGATTTAAATATCATAAAATTATATTACAATAGGACTATGTAATTATGTAAATTCTAAATATGTGCCATATGCCTATATAAATGCATTAGCTTCCTCAAGTTATTTGATTTATTTATTCATTATATTAGCATTTGGACTTTTGGAACATTAAATACACATATTAAACATTATGTTCATCTATTATATACTTATATTTATAATTAGATTAAATATATTTTGTTATGATCAATTCAACCTCAAGTCAACAAAATACCTAAATTCCAGCATGTGAGTAGTTTGTATTCATTTAATTGTATATTTATTTCTTTAAATTTATTTGCCCTAAAATTTTTTTGAAATATTTCTAATATCATATATGATCTCTCTGTAAATTTTTACAAATTATAGAGTTCATTTATATAGGTAAATAATTCAAATACAACAGCAAATTTTAGTGGTATTCATTCAGACTATTAAAATGAGCAGCTTATATTCACTTACTTACTTACATACTTATTTTCTCTCATTATTTTGACTTGTCCTTTTACCACAGACTTTCAACATTCAAATACATCTTTTTGTAAATTTTAATAAATTTTAAAGCACGTTTTCATATTAAAATAAATAAAATACAATAGCTAAATTATTAATAGTTGAAGCTGTACAATTTAGACAGATTTGAGTATTAGGGTTTTTAGCTTCATTACTTTCAATTTATTTCAATCCAAATCAACTTCCAACATCCTAAACACTTTTTTAACATGTATAAATGATAATTTTTAGCTCAAGTTTAATAAATAACATATTTAAAGCTAGAGGAATAAAATTAAAAGATTAATGTTCAAAAATTTCAGATTTCTTACCTTTAAGAGTTCCTTTTGCCTTCTTTTCCTTTAGATCACTTTATTAATTTAATTTTTCACTTTGGATCACTTATAAACATAAGAAATTAGCTTAGTAATGGTTTTTAGCTGCTGGAAAAAGAGAAGGTTGTAGTAGAAAGGGAGAGGTTTTGATAGAAAGGAAAAAGGAGAAATAAGAGAAGATAAGAACCATTTTTTTGGTCATCTTTTTAATCATAATGTCTAAGCCCTCTTCCTATTCAAGAAGGCGAGTCATCCTCTTAATTTGACAGTAATATGGATGGGAATTAAGTGGGTGAAATATCTATTTTTTCCCCTCAAATATTTTATACTCATTTATTAACTTGGATGCCCTCATAGTCTTTTCACATCCTAATTTACTATTTACACTTGTATTAATTTCTTTTCAAATTATTTTCACTTCTAATTTTCAATTTTTTTTATTTTTTATGGTTTTAATGCATATAATTATGTTAAGGTATTATTAATTAAGTGATAATTCATTTTGAGTATAATATCTAAGATTTATATATATATATGAGTTGTTGTAGCTAAGGTGTTTTAAAATTTCCATTTTCAACTCTTTAGTGACTTGTAAATTTCACTTCTTTCTATATATATATCAATAATTCTTTCATCACTCTAGTAGGCCATTTTATTTTTCTAATAGTTTATATACAAATATAATTTGTTATTTTATACCTTACAGTTAGTTGGTTTGATTCACAATTGTTATGAGTTGTGGAGTTTTCAACTCAAGTACTTTAGAGTTTTTATTTATATTACTTTGGCACATTAAAATTTTATTTTAATCAAAATTTTCACTTACTTTGTTTATTTAATTTGTACAATATTTAAGCTACTATATTTGTATTTCTTCTAGGGTATTACATTGGGAAAATAACTACTAAAGCCTTCTGAATGCTTAGGTGTATATCAGAAATAAAAACATAATTTGGTCTTTTACCAAAAGCTTCCTTTAACCTCATAAGGAACCACGCCCATGATGCATAATTTTCTGTCACCAATCCCGAATGCCAAAGGGAATATCTGTTGGTTTGCATCATGACAAATAATAGTAAAAAGCACACCTTGATATTTTCCTTTCAAATGAGTGCCATCAATAGTAACTACAGGTCTATAATGTTAAAAATCCTTTATTGAAACATTAAAAGCGAAGAGAAGATACAAAAATCTATATCATCACCAAATATGCAAATATGTATAATCAAACCAGGATTTGTTTGGCCTAGCATATGCAAATATACTGGTATAATTAAGAAAGATTGTTCTAGAGTATCAAATATGATATTCTCATATGCATACTCCCGTCCCCTCCATGCGACAGAATAATTAATCTCAATACTAAATTTATTATGCATGTCATCAATCACATCCTTGGGTTTGAAAAACTCTCCCAAGAATTATGAATCGCTTCTTAAAACATTCAACGACAACTCAACTAGTTGCTTGTCTGTGTCTAGTCTGATCAAAATCAGTTGGACATGTATGTTGGGTCATATACTTTCACCATCCAATAATCCTTTGGGTCTCTAAGACTTTTCGCTCTCAATCTTCATGTACAAGTTTTATTAGTGCACGACCTTGAAAGAAGTATTGGACTTGAAGACCTTAAATTGAAATTTCTCCCTAATTTCAATGAGGGATACATTTGTCTTAATATCATTCCTTGAATTAAATATTTTTTCCTCCTCAATTGTTTTAGATATAGAACTTTCGCCTAGCAACTCTGGATTGCTCATTGATGCAAATAAGTCTGTCACAATTTCTTCATTGTCAGTAGTAGTATGATCTACCTCATTATAACAACCAATATCAATGCCATTATTATGTTCTACCCTAGTATGATGAAATTCTACATGATCATCATTAATATGTTTTGCCTTAACATTAAAATCTACAGGAATCACATTGTTATGTTCTGCCCGTTCCTCTGCATATGAATTAGGCAAATCATGTTCATTTTCATAATATTTCGGCCTACATTAATAGAATCAGTAATTGGTGAAAACCTTGCATCTACATGTTCTGGTACCTCTACTTTCACACTTTTTTTCACACCATGAGGATCATTACTATCATATCCAGATTTATATGCACATTCTTTAACAACAACAATCAATGGATGTTTAAACCTATCCTTCATAGCAATGCCCGTAAATATCCTAAGTGACCTATCATCTACGACATCATAAAGAAGATGTGCGTCATGGCCAGTTAGAAATTTGAATTCTATTTTTAATGTATTGTTAATATGAAGTGCTCCAGATACTGATTTCTTAAGTTCATTGAAATCAATCATTTTATTCAAGAAAATATATTCAGCATTCCCGCCAACATATTTGTTGATGTTCACATAAAATCTTTTCCCATATTGAATAAGAATTATTATTTCGTCCATTAAATAAATTCATTCACTAATTAATTTGAATTCATCCAATGATACCCTACAATTACAATAACCAATTATACTTATATCATAATCCATATAAACCATAACCAAACTCAAAATAACCCATATCAACAAATATCAGTCCATATCAATAAATATCAACGCATATAAATTTATAAATACAGACTGAATAACAGTTTAACACTTAAACAATATACAAAAAAAATTATTCAATCTTAAATAATTACATATCAACCTATATCAATCCATATCAACACATATAAACCTACAATTGCAAACTTCTTAAAGGTTTAAAACACCTAAAACCTCATTAAAAAAAGGAAAAACACTTAAACTACATAAAGAATAAAAAACTTGACTCACATTTAAGCCCATATCAACATACACTGTACACTACAATTTATTTTATTCTATAGCAAAATATGATAGCTTATAATAAACTACACTCATTTAAACTCTTCAAGGCTTCATACATATACGTAGCTAAGAAACATATAAAAACATATAAACTAACTAAAAACATTTAAACTCTTCATTTTTCATTTACTAAATAGAAACATATATAACTAAAAAAAAAATAAAGTTTACCGATTTTAATTGATGATAATATAGATCAAGTCACCACAAAAGGAAGAAGAGATGAATACACAAGATAAGATGAGAGCATAAGACGAGATGATAACTTTAATCGATATGTTAAATAAAGCAAAGAAAACTTAAAATCGTATGTGAAACTAGGGAGAAAGAAACGGGCTGCAGGCTAAGAAAAACCATTTGAGAAGACATGACTGTACTGCGGCCGAACACGATTTTATGAAAAAAAGAAAAGAAACAGCGAGCGAGAGAAAGAGACAGAGAAGAGAATGAAAACAAAATTCAAGCTTATTGTGTTTTTTTAAGGTCAAAGGGTAATTTTATTAAAATAAATCTAATTAAAATAAATAGGGTCTAAATTTTATTAGTGAACAGTGGGAGTGTATTAATTTGACAAATTACCTCAAAGGCTATTATTGAGGTTTTATTTGTTTTGAGGGAAATGAATAGAAGAAAAGAGAAAGGGAAAAGGATATTTTAATTTCAGCCTTCCTCCGTTCTTAAACCCTGCTGCTTTATGACCCATTCGCTCATCTTCCTTAAACCCTGAACTCTGCTAATGAAAAACGACAACACCGCTATGAAACCCAACCTCGATACCAACTCAACAGACGAACCAGAAACTTCATTCAAACATGACTCTGATATCTGCCAGCAAATCTTCTCTCGTTACTCCACCTCTAAAGCCCCTCAACACAGCCACCTACTCGCCACCGCTGCCGCAATTCGTTCCATCCTCTCCGCCGAGTCACTCCCTCTTATTCCGCCTGCTTACTTCGCTGCCTCAATCGATAACCTCTCCAATTCTGAAACCCTTGATTCCACCGCGATTGCGGCGCTCTTGTCGTTTGTTTCTATCCTAGTGCCATTGATTCCAGATAAGGGGATTGATTGTGATAAGGCGAGCGAGGCTGTGTCAGTGTTGGTTGTATTGGTGGGCAAGAACGGTTTAGGAGTGGCAAGTGTGGCTAGCATAGTGAAATGTTTGGGAATTTTGATTGTGGGATTTTGTGATTTGGAGAATTGGGACTCTGTGAACGAAGGGTTTGAGACTGTACTCAAGTTTTCCATTGATAAGCGGCCCAAGGTACATCAATTGCATTTCTTAATTGATAGATAATGGTGTTTGATTTGTTTGCTTTTGTAAATTTTAGTTTCCTTTTTTCAGGTCCGGAGAAGTGCTCAAGATTGCCTTGAAAAGGTTTTTAAGTCTCTTCGTTCTTCCTCTGTTATCAAAAAGTCAAGCAAATTGGTGCTGTCGATGCTCAAACGTCACATGCCCATGGCACTAATACTAAGCAAATTAAAGAATGTGGATGTTTCTAAAGATGAAAAGTTATCAAAACCTGGACATCTGGAGGTTCTCCACATGCTAAATTTTCTGAAGCTTATTATTCCATATCTCTCTATTAAAATAAGTTCGAAAGTACTTTCAGAACTGCTTAAGCTCATGCATCCCCAGTTCTCAGCACTTACAAGACATATTTTTAGAAGTATTGAGGCGTTTTTTGAGACTTCAAGCGAGGAAGTTGTTGGTCTTCATGTTGAGAATATTATAAATTCTCTTTGTATATATGTGTCTTCTGGAGAGGAGAACCCAATAGACACTGTCATTTCTGCTGCAACTTTATTAAAAATTGCTCTGGATAAAGATTGCTTTGGATCAAGTACGTGGACAAAGAATGTTCCTAAAGTTTGTGATTCTATAGTAGCAGGTATGCTTTATGCCTTTGTTATGTTTATTGAATCTGCATGTTTGTTAAGCCTCTTGCATCATTTTTTTGTGCTTCATGCGTGTCTACTATTATACATTTTAGACGCTGTGTTATTTTCCATGAATCTTTAATTCCTCCCTGAAACTTTTTTGCTTGTTTTTTAATTTTTGGGTCTTGAATTTATGTGGTACATTATTCATTCAGTCCGTGTAATATATTATTTAGCTCTCACATGCATGTAACTCATGTTGGGATAGAATTGAAGTTTCAGAACATGTCACTTCTTACCATCTGTTGCAAATAAGACCTAATTATTTTGGAGTTCTCTTCCCCCATATTAATAACTTGGACAGCGCTATCAATTGCCATAATTTCAAGCTATTTCTGGAACATTGTTTTTATCTCCCTACCAATCCTATGATCATGAAAATACTGCAGTTTTTAGTTTCACGTGAATTTATACAAAATATAATGTTGTTTAAGGGCTATGATTTCTTTAGAAACCATGAAATTAAGCACTTAAAGATTAACAGCTGTAAAGTGCGGATGTAAGTATTAGTTGTGATTATAAGCTTCATTAGCTCGAATTGGATGTTACTTCAAATTGAGGTTTATTCTTTTTTCAGTTTTCTTTCATCACGGATTGATGTCTTATTTTTAGTTTATTGTATTTCATGCAATAGAAATGTGTGCCAATAATTATCTAATTGTTCACTTTTATGATCTTCTGATACATGGCATCTTAATCGTGTTGATCTAGGTGTTTTAACTCGTGAGACCACCACTGCATCACAGGCTTCAGATATCATGAAGGAGATTATCAACTATTTCATAGATCCCAAAAAGCTCTTGGCTGATGAAAGCCAATCACTTGAAGATGTAAGTCAAGAAAGCGAGGAAGTATGTATGATAAAATTGACATGTGATACCTTTGAGAGTGCTCTGCACTCATATAATGGAATTCCGAGTGAGCACCTTTTGGAAGTCATATCTGCTTTATTCTTGAAGCTTAGTAAGTGGAATTTGTATCTTTGCATCTATTATATCTAAATCATCTTATCATTTCTATTTCCACAACATAATTGTGCTTGCTTCAATCTGCCTGAGGATGTCTAAATGCATTAGTTATAGTTCCTAAAGAGCTTAACTAATATAATATTGAGATTCTTGTGCACATTCTTCTTTGTTTCAGTCAGCTGAATTTGATGCACTATTAATTGCTTTATACTTGTTAGGGTCTGAAATTAGTCAAATACATAATTGGTTACTGCTAGGCTGCTGATTTGCATTGGGTAGGGAGTATGAAAGTGTTAGATGGAGGAAGGGTGAGGATGAGGTTAGCCAAATTATTACTAATTTTCTCTCAGGTGGCTGGTGTATGAGATGGGTGTGAGAGAGTGTGATTATGAAAGTGTTGAAGGGAGAGATGAATAGGGAAAGAGAAGGGGGGAGGGAGGGTGATATTGTTAAATAAATGATTAAGACTTTTAAGAGGGTTTGAAATTGGTTGGCAGGTTTGCAAAATGGTTGTGGGAGTTTGATTATGAGAAAAGAGAGAGAATGAAGAGAAAGAGCTACTTCTCTTATTTTTTTTTTTCATTTATCTTAACATATACAACTCTATTTATAGCCTATGAATAATAAACAAAACTGCTAAATGCTAACTACTAACTACCACTAGTATTTTGCATTGAATTATCTGTTGAATATTAACTACAACATTTATACAGCTAGATATCTTAACACTTCCTCTCAAGATGGAGCATATAGATCATAGTCTCCAAGCTTGCCACAAATATATTTGATTTTTGATTCTCTGAGATATTTAGTGAGCATATCTGCTAATTGATCATTAGAATTGACGAAATTTGTGACAATACATCCTAACTTAATCTTTTGTCTGACAAAATAGCAGTCAACCTTTAAATGTTTGGTTCTTTCATGAAAAACTGAGTTAGAGGCAATGTGAAGTGCAACTTGATTGTCACAAATCAGCTTCATGCTTTTGATTTCTTTCCATCTTAATTCTTGAAGGGGTTATTTTAACCAGATAAGTTCACATATGAAAAGAGCCATAGCTCGATATTCTATTTCAGCACTTGATCTAGCAATTATCTCTTGCTTTTTGCTTGTCCAAGAAATCAAATTGCCTCCAGTCATGATATAATATCTTGAATTGGACTGCCTATTTGAGGGAGAACCTGCTCAGTCAGCATCAGAGTACGTCATGATCTGGTGGTGACCCTTATCTTCATACAGTAATTCTTGTGCTGGTGCTCTTTTAAGGTATCTAAGGATTCGAATTACTGTATCCCAATAATCATTACAAGGAGTTTGAAGAAACAAACTTACTACACTGACTGCAAATGAAATATCAAAACGTGCGAGTGTTAGATAGTTTAATCTTTCAACAAACCTTCGATATCTTCCAAGGTCTTTTAAAGGCTCCTACTGTCCAATAACCAACTTAACATTGGGATCCATAGGAGTATCCACAGGCTTGCAATCTAGCATACCTTTTTCTTGTAGTTAATCCAGGACATAATTCCTGTGGAAGATAACAATTTATGCTTTTGACTGTGTCACCTTAATACCCAAGAAATACTTCAGTTTTCCTAAGTCTTTGGTTTTAAAGTGACTGCAAAGATATTTCTTCAACTGATAAATTTTATCATGATCATTGCTTGTTATGATAATGTCATCTACACATACAACTAGATAGATGCATCTCTTGTTCAGAATATCATGTTTGAAGAATACTAAATGATCAGATTGATTTTGAGTCATTCCAAATTTATGAATCATTAAACTGAACCTTCAAACCATATAGTGACCGGCGTGATCGACATACCAATTGAGACTCTCCTAGTAACAAATCTCTATATATACTTCTTCAGTTAATTCTCCATGAAGAAATGCATTTTTAACATTAAGTTGGTGGAGAGTCCAGTGATGCATGGCTGCCACTGAAATAAGAAGTCAAACAGAAATAATTTTGGCCACTGGAGAAAAAGCATCATTGTAATAAATGCCATAAATCTGAGTGTATCCTTTAGCAACAAGACATGCTTTTAGTTGATCAATTTGCCTATCAGGTCCAACTTTCACAGTAAACACTCATTTGCATCCTACCGTAGTTTTTTCTTTTGGTAATGAAACTAGCTCCCAAGTTCCATTACTGTGTAATGCTGTCATTTCTTCCATCATTGCATCTCGCTACCTTGGATGTTGTAATACTTCATTTATAGTCTTAGGTATAGTGGTATTAGGTTAGAAACAAAAGCATTATACGAGGGTGATACGCGATGGTAGCTAAGAAAATTATATATTAGATGTGGGTTACGAGTGGAATAATTACCTTTGCAGACGATAATAGGAGGTGTTTCTGCTTGTGCCGATGGAGCGGGAGAGTTACTCGGATTTAGCATTGCACCTGTATCATAGGAAGGACCGGTATTATTAGCAGGGAGATAAGGTCGTCTCGAGTAAACTCAGAGGGATGGGTTTTGCGTTGTTAATTCTGTTTGTGGAGAAAAGAGACTTGGAATTGGAAGAATATTGGAGATGAATTTTGTGTTTTCAGTACTTGATGAAAAATATGGTGATGACTTAAATAAGGTTACATCAACAGAAATGTAATATTTCTTTGTTGTTGGATCATAGCATTTGTAGCTTTTTTGAAGTTGTATCTCAAAAACACACACTTGATGGATTTGGGCTTGAGTTTGTTCTTTCTTGGAGTGTGATCATGAACAAAACAAGTACAACCAAACACTCGTAATGGTAAATGATAAGAATCTTTTCCTTGAAATAAAATAAAATGAGGGATTTTATGTTGTAACACTGAAGAAGACATTCTATTGATTAAATAACAAGCAGTCAGAAGAGCGTCATCCCAAAAATGAAGTGGAACTTTGTGATGAATAAGAAGAGTACAGGTTGTTTCAATAAGATGTTGATCTTATATTCTGCGATCCCATTTTGTTGAGGGGTTTAAGCACAAGATGTTTGATGAGTGATCCCTTGTGAAGATAAAAAAACTGGAGGAGGAAAAAGACAAATATTTCCTACCATTATCACTATGTAAAATTTCTATTGAAGCATTAAATTGATTTTGGATTTTTGCAAAGAATTTTTGAAATATAGGAAAAAGTTCAGAATGATTTTTCATTAAATATACCCGAGTGCAATGAGAATAATCATTAATAAATGTAACAAAATAGTGAAATTCCATAATTGTAATGACTCGACTTGGATCTCCTATGTCTGAGTGTACTAACTCAAATGGACATGTAGCCCTTTATTGACTTGCCTGGGAAAATACTACAAGTTTATTTCCCAAGTTGACATGACTTACACTCAAGGAAGACAAAGTTGAAAGACTAGGAGCAAGTTTCTGAAGTTTGTGAATACTTGGATGATCAAAGCGGTCATGAAGAAGGTTGGCAAAGGTGATTGAAGTGAAGGCAACCGGTGAGTTTGGGTTGTAGAGATGATAGAAGCCTTGTGATTCATGTTTTGTTCCAATCATCTTTTTTGTAATCCGGTCCTGCTCAATAACAAAATTAGCCATAAAAGTAATAGAACAATCAAGACTCTTTGTCAATTTACTAATAGAGACAAGGTTATAAGGATATGCATGAGCAAACAAGACATTACTTTAAGAGAGGAAAGGTAATTGAAAAATTTCAATTCCCTTAATTGTAGTTTGTGAATCATTAACAAGAGTAACATTAGATGAAGTGGAAGTAAAAGTACTAAAATGGTTTTTATTACCAGAGATATAATCAGAAGCATTGGAGTCTAGTATTCAAGAGCCAATGAGAGGACTCTTAATAAGACAAGCAAATGATTTACCAGATTGTGAACCACTATTCTGTTTTGTAGCTTGATAATGTGGATACTCATTGTAATATGCTCTACTTAATATACTGGAGTTTGATTGTTGGGCATTTGCATCAGGTAAAGGAAGTAATCCGTCTTCTTGAGTTTGAACAATATGAGTTACAGGTCGATTAGTACTGGAATGGTTGTTCCATGGTGGCTTGCATGCAGGGCCCAACAAGTTTCCCGAGTATGCCCGTTTTTGTCATAATGAGTGCAGTGGACTCTGGAACCTTTTCCTTTGCTTCTTTGTGGGCTTTCATGTTTAGTCTGAATAGCTAAAACAAATAACTCTATCTCGCCATTTAATGTTGTGGTTGAGGAAATCTGCATGAGCCGGGCGAAGGCATCCTCTAATGAGGGAATAGTGGGACTTGTCAAAATTTGATCTCGAATAGAACTCAAGTCAGGTTTCAGTCCGATCAATGCCGAGAGTATAAAAAAATTGTTTCTTTGTTGTTCTTGTTCAATAACCTTTTTAGAAAATGGTATAAGAGAATTAAATACGTCTTTTAAAGTTTCAACTTATCCCAAATAACTAGCCATATCTTGAGAACTTTATTGCAGATGGACAAGATCAGACACAATTTTATAAATACGTTGAATATCATTAGTGCTTAGTGTCTTTGTCTTAGTCCAAACATTATAACATGTTCTAAAAGATTGAAACAAAGTAATTTAGGTTCAAGAGAGTGCCATAACAAACTACATAATTGAAAATCAATTTTAGTCCATGATGTCCTATCTTTATCATCTATGTCAGTAGCTTATTTTTCCAGATGATCAATATAGCCTTGACCCATAAACCATAATTCCACATAAGTAACCCATGATACATAATTATCATTATCACATAATTTAATAGTAGTAATAATAGCAGTACCGGAAATGGAAGATCAAAGTGGTTTGATCAAACTTGAAGTTTCTGACATTGTAAGTCACTTAACGGCCTTTTGTTTAAACTAAACGAAGAATATCTATTGCTACTACCAACAAGAAACGACAGTTGGTGTTGAAAGAATAGTTAATGCCAAAGTCAGCCGCTCACAAATAATGGCAGCTCTCTACTGCCAACAAGGAGCAACAACCTATCGGTATCGGAAAATCAAGGTGATGCTACCAATGAATGCGTTGTCCATCGGATAGATTCTTATGTCGGCGCGTGTGATGGTTTTGGTGGTCGGATTTTGGGGACGAGCCAAACTTGTGATGACGCTCCTCCTGGATGGGGCGGTGAGAGAGAACAATCACCTTTTAGTGGTGGCCTGAAGTAAGAGTAAGCCTCTGTAACCCTTTAGTGGCAGTAAGCTTTTTATAAAAAGACTAGGCTGGGTGGGTTCTTAACCTGGCTCTGATACCATGAGAAAAGAGAGAGAGTGAAGAGAAAGAGCTACTTCTCATAATTTTTTCATATATCTTAACAATCATATACAACTCTATTTATAGCTTATCAATAATAAATAAAACTGCTAACAACTAACTACCACTAGTATTTTGCATTGAATTATCTACTAACTACTGACTTACTAACTGCAACATTTATACAACTAGATATTTCAATAGATTGTAAATAACTTTTAAAGGGGGAAAGGATCAATGTGATTATAGAAGTGCTGGAGAAGGGAGTGATTTGGCCATATGTCTGTGAGAACGGAACTATGGAGGCGTTGGAGGAATTTATGAGGAATGAAGGTGCTATAACTTGCATGTTCGCTTGTTGCTGTGTGCATGAGAGAGGGAGAGATGCTATGCTATGAATGTTCTCTTGTAATGCTATGCAAAATCTTTTTGGGGAGAGAGATGCTGTGGGATGCATGTCCTCTTGTAATGTTATGAAATTTTTTTTCCATTGTGTTAGAACTGCATAAACTAATTAAAACATATAAAGTGAGTGTCTAAAACGAGATGCATCTATAGGATCTATAACAAGATGCATTCACTGCAGTCTTTCAAGTCCTTTGGAGATGTGGTTCAAAAAGAAAAATCAATCTATAAACCATTTGATTATGATTATTATTTGACTGCCGAGTGTGACTCTTAGCTCCTTTTCAGGAAATAATGACTAGATCATAACCAAAAGGAAATCCGAAAAAGCCTTTGCTTCTTCCTACTTTGAGAATCTGATCTCCATATTCCTTGAAACCATCATTTCTGCTTCCTGCATGACCACTTAAATATCTAATGAAGATCTGTTCCTTGTTAGCAGCTTTATCCAAAAGCTCATCCATTTATTCTCCATTATTTTGTTTTTACATTCTTATAATTGGATTTCTGGAAGAACTTTTGACACTTAGCTTTTGGTTGGGGTTCACAGATTTTAAATTTGGCCTTGCTTTTGATGCTAAAGTTTTCATGGAAATCATGAATATGTGATAATCATAATAAAAGTGCTTGTGTCCTGTATGTCAGAATGGTTATTTAATGTTCAAATGTTATTTCTAAAATTTTATTTACCTGAGTGTGGCTAATCTGGTAGATACATAGAACTTCTGCTCATGATTCTGTACTTTTGTTGTAGGAGAGGTCTCATTTATCTTCATGAAGAATCTTGTTCTTAAGCTTGCTGATTTGATGAACTGTGTCAGGCAGGATAAATCTGATACAAATCATGTGAGTTTTTATGAATGTTTGTAGTAATTGTACCAGTGTTGATAGGAGCTACTTTGTTAATTGGTTTCTTATTTGAATTTAGAAACAATCTATCTAGCAAATTTATTGTAACTATGTGTAATGAGGTGAAGCTTGTGATTTTAATGTTTAGTTCTCAATGGCTGAGACTTCAATATCCCCAAACTCAGATTTCTGGTTCATAAACCAAAGATAAAATGAAACTATATCAGCTGGAATTGTCTCGTAGATTTTAAATGGGCATATTGCATTTAAAAAGTTTCTTGTTAGTGAAATTATAGTCAATATGAGAAGCTTTATCTTGTTTTCTTTTCAATGTTATGCTAAATGTGGATATATGCATTCTTTTGTACTGAAACAGTAGATAACATCCTGAAAATGATGTCTATGACATGGTTTTCTTCCCTTTTTATTGAACGTTGCAGCTTCAGAGTTGCGTCGGATCTGCTGTAGTTGCCATGGGGCCAGAGAGGATACTTACACTTGTACCTATCTCTGTTCATGCCAATGATTTTACATGTTCTAATGTATGGCTGTTACCGATATTGAAGAAACATATGGTTGGAGCATCACTGAAGTATTATGTGGAGCACATTGTGCCTCTCACGAAATCCTTCACTCAAGCCAGTCATAAAGGTGTCCTAATATGTGAACATACTTCTTTACTTGAACTGTTACGGCCTTGCTTTTTCTAAAATAAGTTAGCATTGTTTTCAAATATGAAAATGCAGGAAACTGATATGCTAAGAATAGAGATAGAATCATGTGCATGAGTGTGTTTTACATGTTTAGTGCAGCTATGGATGCATTTAAAATTGTTTAATCAAGAAGGTCCTATAACTTGTAAAACGATGTGTTCTTATGATGTAAAATTTTGAATATTATGAATATTTATTATAGCATGTGTTCTTGTGCTGTTTAATCAAGAAGCTCACATAAATTGTAGACAAGGCAAGGCTTATTGTGTTCTTATGATAAATTGATGAATATTTATTGTAGAGATCTGTAGATTCAGAAGCTTGGCTGAGGTTTATTATCTAGAAACAAATAAGTTTTCAATTTCACTTTTGCAATTTGTATCAGAATTGTGGCATCAAATAATCCAGTCTGCTCCACCACAATGTGGATTTCTTAATGAGAGCTGAAGGATGCTTTTGTTGTTTGGCTGATCTGAAATATCAATAGGAATTAATACACTGATTAGTATTTAGTTGGAGAAAACTATAGCTGACAGGTGTTTGATGTACTAAATAAATGTCGGCATGCTAACTGTGCAACTCTTTTTGAATTTAAATAGTCCAGTGACTTATCGACCGAAAAAATTCTCTGTTGGCTGTCTATGTTATGATCTACAATGCAGTGACATGAAGTTTGCAAACTGTTGGAGTTTATTTATTTCTATTTATTTCATTATCTCTTTTCCCTCTTTGGTCCAGTCAAAAAGTCAGTAATTGGTCAAGATCTTCAGACTTATGCTCATGACCTTCTGGAGTTGCTTCCTGCTTTTTGTCATTATCCTGTTGATACTCATAAAGAGTTTGGGCCTTTGGCTGAACTTCTAATTACCTTTCTGAAGGAAGATTCTTTCATGCATCAAAATGTTGCTGTTGCCTTACAAGTAATATTTTCCTTCTATTTCTGGTGGCAAGGACCAGGGCTTTATTTCACCCTCCTGATCTTGGCTAATTGCTTATTTCTTGTTTTGCATATTTTCTTTTGCATTCACTTATTTAATTTTTTAGGTTCTTGTGAGCGAAAACAGAAGTGCACTTGTCTCTAAAGATAATGCTAGCAAGTTGCATAATGCTGTGAAGGATACTTTGTCAGAGTTCTCCTATTCAAAGAAAACTGCAACCAGAAACATCAGGGCTTTGGCATCATGTTCCACTGAGTTGCTTCAGGCTCTAGTGGACTTATTTGTTGATTCTCCCCCAGAGAAGCGTTTATATATAAAGGTTTCTTCTGCATAGTGCTCTTTCTTAATGTTTTAGCGCTTCTTTAACTTGTTTCATAGATGAACTTTATTCTCTTTTCTTTGGATGCAGGAGTTATCTGCAAATTATTATTGCTTCTTTCTTTTGTATACTGTATTTTAGAAGTGATTTAGTCTTCCTGTACTTTATAGGATATGGACTAAATCTCTCAATCTAATCTTTACACAGCTGTTTCGGGTAGTGCTCAAGTTAGTTAGGTTTTTTGTCAGGTTGATAGGGTGTGATCTTGAACCTTTTATTGCTGTGGGATTTGGGTTGGGTCGCACCTCTGCTTTCGGGAATAGGTTGGAAGTTGTTTAGTTTTTGTTTTATGGTAAGTGAAATGAGGCTGGCCCATTTACTGATTGGAATCTGATCAGGGTTGGGTGGTTGGCCAAGTTTTGTTCTGGTATGGATATGGCAATCCCTGGTTTTAGATTAGCATTTTCATTTGTTTTGCTAAAAAAAGTAATTCCTTTTACCCTCTTCTTGCAAGGAACTATGTGTTATACTGCAAATTCTTGTATCAGCAGAACATTATTCAACGTTTGCTCATCTTTGAAAACTCAAAACTAAGGTGCAGATGTTATGTGTGTTTAATTGATTGTAATTTTTGTTCTCTAATCTCTTGGTTCACATGGAATTCAGCCTTTGAAGAGGTAGCTTTCTTCTTAGAGACTGTCACGAATTTGTTTCAATTTTGAGTTTGAAGTAGTGAGATTTATTTCTTAAACTGTATCAAATGTGATTCCTTTTCAGTGTATAGTCATGTCGTCACCAAGCTATATGGATATACAAAATATGAGTCAATGCTGTGACACTTAATTTCAATCTTTTCTCAGGATGCCGTCGGATGCTTGGCTTCTATTACTGATTCTTCCATCACCGAGAAAATTTTGATGTCACTTCTTGAGAGGTTTCAGCTTGTGAATGAAAGAGGTGAATTTGAACATCTGATGAGCCATGGAGATGAGTTGATTGATACAGAAAAAAGCAGGTAAACTGGAAAGTTTTTTTCTGTCACACAGAAGCAACTCCATCTAGAAAAATGTAGGACATCCAGAAGGAAACCTTGTAATGTTGGAGCCTCAAACATTGTGGCAAATTTTTTTTTTTCACAATTGCAAAGAAAAATTAAGCAAACAAAATAGAGCTGCTAGCCTCGCATTAGGATTTAGGAATCATTCCTGTCAAGATGGCCTTCATTAGATAACTCGTGATGCATAATCATTGAATTTTTTTTTCACTGACAAAGCTGATTATAAAGATTTGCAACTTACAAGCGTAGGTTTTATAGACTTCAATAACTATAAAACCTATAATTGCTTGGACTCCTAATACATGTGATATTTGGTTTCCTAAATAAAGACAAAGATATTTGTTTTGAATTGTAGACTAAGTTGGATTTATAATAGAACTCAAAATATGAACAAACTGAATTTATTCCCGAGAATATTTTAGTCTATCCCATTTCAACGAAGTTGTACAACAACAACAACAATAAAGCCTTAATCCCAAGCTAATTGGGGTCGGTTATATAGATTTTTCTTTTCCACTCGATTCGATTTAGGGCTACCTCTTCTGATAAATTTAAAACAGCAAGATCATTTTGTACCACTTTTGTCCAAATTAATTTAGGTCTACCCCTGCCTCTCTTAGGTATTTCTACTTTAACTAGTTCAATTTTCCTGACCGGTGCATTCCTAGGTCTATGTTTCACACGGTCAAACATTTTAATTTATGCTCTCTTATTTTATTCTCGATAGGCGCTACCCCTACATAAATATGAAACTAAACTCTGACTTGAAAAGATGTTATGCGGTCCCACGCTGATTCTGAATCAAAAATATATTTCCTAGAGCTTCTTGTTGGTTGGATAAAGGAGAAAACAAAAAACATGAGGAAAAAAAAAATTGGATAAAGTTCTGCCCTTGCTATTGATTTATTTGCCCTAACAATGTCTCTCTCCCTTAACTGTGATTAGTATGTCTCTCCTCCAATAGTTGGGGATTTGAACTTGTAACCTTCTGTGGATGAGAGGTGATTTTACCAATTAGGCTTTGTCTCATCATTCATGTTCAATTCTCATTAGTCCATATTGAGGACTAGCTGGTTTGTTGTTATGCAGTCCAAAATTTAATACTTGATATTTAATCCCCTGACCAGTGTATTAATAGTATCTTTTGGTTCTATTGCTTTTTATCTTCTATTGATATGCTGATTTACCATTATTTAATTAGGAGTTGTGTCATCATTATTATTGTATATTATTTTGATCCTTTCTTGCTTGAGAAGCACCAGTACTGAAGTAAATATGCTCATAACTATAGAACAATAGAAATATGTGTCAGAAGTCCCTTGAATATATTTATAAGTTCAGCAAATATGCAGGTATGTGATAATGGAACTAGTGTCTTCTCTTATTGAAGGAGCCAAGGAGGATCTTGTCAACCTGATATATAATTATGTTGTAAATGTAGTTAAGGTAGAATTAACCTTGACACAACCACATCTTTCTTTTTTCTGAAAAAATAAATCATTTTGTGGCCAACTTGTGCAATCTAAGGAACTTGACTATCAATGTTTTGTATTCAGGACATTGATGGAGCTGGTCAATGTGAAGCATATTACGCTTTAAGCAGAATTTTGGAGGTAGTTTGTGGCATCTTGTGACACAAATTTTTATTCATAAAGGCTATATTTTTAGGATTTACAATTCTCTCTTTTATGCTTTCCTGCAGGAACATTCCTGGTTTTGTTCCACTCGATCTGGAGAGCTGATAGAATTGTTACTTGGCCAGAAGCCTCCTACTGATGTTGCATCTCTAAGGAATCGATTTGCTTGCTTCCAGATTCTTATAGTTCACACTTTAGAGGTGAAGATCATCTATTCGGTCTTTCTTCTTTTTCCTCTCTTTCTTTTCTTTTTGTCTTTTTCCAATTCCCCACATTTTGACCTTGGATTTCCTTCTGCCTATCAGTAGCCTTCACAATCTGAACTTGTAAACACCTACTAATCCAAAGATAATGGTGTTTTTTCTCCACAAGCGACTCATACATTGTTCTGTGAGATGGTACAAATTGATAATTGATTACAACTTTGTGGTTTTTTTCCACACAAGTACAATTTACAGGGCAACGGACAATGATACAATCTCCAGCCATCCGTTTTCTTTCCATGTTCGATTCAAGGGAGAAACAGCATTACTAATTATTAGGTTATGCTAACTTTAACCAAGTCTCATAGGGACCTCTTTATTTATTTGTTCTTCACTTCATTAATATATTTTATCAATAATCATATTATTGAATGGAATCCCTAAAGAGGTCCACAACCTCCTATCCTGCTGTATACACATAGGAGATCAGGAGCAAAAGTAAGAAATGAATTCACAGTCAATCTTTATATGCTAATAAATGGGGACTTGCCATTTTAAAAGATAAGACATCAAAGTTTGTTATTACAAAAATAGCAGTGGTTCAAACAAAGAAAGAAAGAAAGCACAAATGAGACTGCAAACAGAGAAACAAAGAAAGCATGTAATTCACGTGGTTCAACTAGATCTTCCTCAATGGAGAGTGAGAGCAATACTCTACTAATTGAAAATGAAGGACCACAACCCCTTAGCGCAAAATCCTAAACTCCTTGAAGTGTTGTCTCAATCAGAAAATCACTAATCTCTAGAAAACAGCCTTTATACAATATAAGAATCTTTAAAACAGTTGTGATGGCTTGCTTTTATAAATTACCCTGGCATTTTTTTAATGCTTCATTTGAATGAAGTTATGGTTGAAACTACACATGGAGAAAAACAAAATGAGATCTTGAATTTGGACTAAAGACACTTTTTTGATCTTTGGTAGTTGACTTTGAGCTAGCTGGACAATATTATTCCAAAAAATGAACCATTAATTTCTTTATGGGTACTGTTTCCAGATAAGCGTGGAGGAGGAAAATGCAAAGGCTTTTCTTATGCTCAATGAGATCATACTCACCTTAAAAGATGTAGGTGCTTCAAATTAAAAAAGAATTCTATGATTGCAGTGCTTTTTGTATACATTTTAGTCAATGTACTCTTGGGCTCTGCATGTGTCTGCTATTTATTTTCAAGAGCCTATTAAGATAGTTCTTCAAATGTAAATGGCAAGCTCTTCATGCATTTTACTTTTATGCTTTGCCCTTCCACGTTTATAATTTGTGTATTGTATGTTAATAAAAATGATGCACATGTGGCAAAGACAGAGATTGCTTTAATTCTCTTCCACTCTCTCTATCTCTTCTTTCCCCCTTATTTTGACATGATTCTATATTAATACATATAAGCCATGCTTGTTAAAAAATTTCAAGTAGAAGTGATATGCAAATACCTATCCACTTCAAATATTTATAGCTCTACTTGTTTGTTTCAAAAATGAAATTCTGCTTGATGCCATGTCTAAATTGATATTCAAGATTATGTTGTTCTGTTGCCCAATATTTTAGGTAAACAAATTTAGGCCCTTTGGTTTCAAATAAGAATTGTAATAGAGCCTTCAATGCTTTTATCATTATTTTTTCCTTTCATATATAGGTTCAGAGTATGAATTATTCAATTTCAATTTTTTTTACAATGTTGGTGATACGTGAAATTGGTTATTGAGCTCAAGACAATAATATGTAGTTATTCAATGATATACAGGCAAAGGATGAAGCTAGGAAAGTGGCATACGGTACACTTCTTAGTATGAGTTCTACCTTCAGAAACTCATCATCTGCAGGTTCTGCTGAATCTTATCACGAACTGATCAGCATGGTTAGTTTTTCACTTGTTTTGCTTTATTTATATTTCAATGCGAAGCTTCATTTGTTTTGATTCCTTTTCTTCACTTTTTGAGATTCATTCATTTTGTTTGTTAATCAATCAACTGCCTGTTTTGAATCTTTTATTGGAGTGGTAATTGTTAAGCATTGTAATAAGAATTTTGGAAAACAATGTAGGTTGCCTGAAATTTCAGTGTTGATTCCTTCCTTCAAAACATTTGTAGGAAAATGTCTCAAAGAAGTCCTAGACAACTACTTGCTCTTCAATTTTGTAAACTCTATATTTCTCATTTATTAAATAGGATACAACACTATCTATTTATATAAGTTCTAATTAGCCTATCTAGGTAAAAATATTGACTAATTTATCTCCTACAATCAAGCTTCCTTATTTACATTACTTCCTAATTTATCTCCTACAATCAAGCTTCCCTTTTTTACACTACTTTCCATAACACTCCCCCTCAAGTTGGAGCATATATATTAAACATGCCCAACTTGTTACAAAGATAGTCAACTCGAGCTCCATTCAAAACTTTTGTGAAGATATCTCCAAGTTGCTCGCCTGTTTTGACATATTTTGTACAGATAACTCCTTGTTGTATCTTTTCCCGAATGAAGTGACAATCTATCTCAATATGTTTAGTTCATTCATGGAATACTGGATTCGATGTGATATGAAGTGCAGCCCGATTATCACACCATAACTTTGCACACGAAGATGACTTGAAACCGAGTTCTTCTAACAATTGATGAGTCCAAAGAATCTCACAAGTTGCCTGAGCCATAGCTCGATACTCAGACTCAGCACTAGAGCGAGACACTGCACTTTGCTTCTTGCTTTTCCATGATATCAAGTTTCCTCCCACAAAAACACAATATCCAGTAGTTGATCTCCTGTCAACTTTTGAACCTGCCCAATCTGCATCAGAAAAACACTCAATGTTCAAATGTCTATTATTGCTATAGAGAAGACCACGTCCTGGAGCACCTTTTAAGTAACATAGTATTTGTCCCAAAGCTTCCCAATGTATAACCGTAGGAGAAGCCATGAACTGACTCAGGACACTAACTGAGTACGAGATATCTGGACGTGTTACCGTAAGGTAATTCAATTTCCCAATCAATCTCCTATACCTCTCAGGATCAGAAAACAATTCACCATCTGTTGTTAGTTGCAAATTAGGAATCATTGGAGCAGTACATGGTTTAGCACCCAATTTACCTGTATCCCTCAAAAGATCAAGAACATACTTCCTTTGGGATAGGAATATGCCTTGTTTACACCTGGACACTTCAATACCCAAAAAGTACTTCAAAGGGCCTAGATCCTTCGTCTGAAATTGAGCTTGAAGAAATGATTTAAGTGATGATATACCAGATGAATCACTTCCTGTAATAACAATATCATCAACGTAAACCACAAGCAAAATAATCCCGGTATTAAAACGATGGAAAAATGCAGAATGATCACAATTACTCCTTTTCATGCCAAATTGTTGTACCACTTCACAAAACCTTCCAAACCAAGCCCGAGGACTCTGCTTTAAACCGTAAAGCGATTTGCGAAGACAACACACTTTACCTATCTCCCCCTGAGCAACAAAACCAGGTGGTTGCTCCATATACACCTCTTCCTGAAGATCTCCATGAAGAAAAACATTTTTAACATCTAACTGATGTAAAGGCCAACCAAAAGTAGTTGCTAAAGAAATAAACAAACGAACAGAAGATAATTTAGCCACAGGAGAGAAAGTATCAGAATAATCAAGTCTATAAACCTGAGCATATCCTTTAGCAACTAAGCGAGCCTTTAGACGAGCAATCGACCCATCAGGATGAACTTTAACTGTAAACACCAATTTGCAACCAATAGCCCTTTTGCTTACAGGAAGTGTCATGAGTTCCCAAGTACCATTAACATCTAAGGCAGTCATTTCCTCTTGCATTGCTGCACGCCAACCAGGATGTGCCAATGCTTGACTCACATTGGTAGGGATAGAAACAGTATCTAAATTACTCACAAAACATCTGGATGAAGGAGACAAGACATCATACGTAACAAAGGAGGTAATAGGATAAGTACATTGACGTTTGCCTTTACGAAGAGCAATAGGAAGATCAAGATCTGACAGAGGAAGAACTGGATCTTCTGTTGAAACGGGAGGTGGAGGAAGTGAGTCAGTAGGCTTTGTTCTTCTAGAATAAACTTGAGCAAATCGAGGCCGAGGAGAGTTTGGTGCCTGAATAGGAACAAAATCTGGAACAAGATCAGTAGTAGGGATTGGGACAGGATCCGGATCAGGAACCGGATCAAGGGCAGGTGACTAAGAAATTTGTTGGACAGTATAAACTAAAAGATCATCTTCCTCCCCCTGGCTCTCATATATAGGAGATGAAGAAAAATATGGAGTTTGTTCAAAAAATGTAACATCCACAGAGACAATATAGCGCTTAAGATCAGGAGAAAAACATCTATATCCTTTCTGCTGTCTAGAATACCCAAGAAAAACACAACGGAGAGATTTAGGATCTAACTTTGTGACCTGCGGACGAACATCCCTCACAAAACAAGTACAACCAAAAACACGAGGTTCAATGGGAAACAAAAGTTTAGAAGGGAATAAGACACTATATGGGATCTCACCACTGAGCACAGACGAGGGCATACGATTAATTAAGAAACAAGCGGTGGAAACCGCATCAGCCCAAAAATGTTTAGATACCTTCATTTGAAAGAGAAGGGCCCTAGCAACTTCAAGAAGATGTCGATTTTTTCTTTCTGCAATCCCATTTTGAGCCGGAGTGTCAACACAAGATGTTTGATGAAGAATAACATTTTGAGACATATATTTTTGGAAAGAACTAGACAAATATTCCTTAGCATTATCACTATGCAAAATGCGAATAGATGAACTAAAATGATTTTTAATTTCAGCACAAAAGGAAGTAAAAATGGAAAATATCTCAGAACGATTCTTCATTAAAAATAACCATGTAACACGAGAGTAATCATCCACAAAAGTAACAAAATACTTAAACCCACTTTGAGAAGTAACAGGGCATGGACCCCACACATCAGAATGAACTATCTCAAAAGGAGAAGAAGCTCGTTTATTGACTCGAGGAGCTAAAGGTAAACGATGATTTTTGGCAAATTGACAAGACTCACAATCTAAAACAGATAAAGACTGAAATTGCGGACACAACTTCTTCAATACAGATAATGAAGGGTGACCCAGACGACAATGAACTTCTAGAGGAGAGAGAGCACCAGCACATGCTACGGAAACTTGTTCATCCAGAAGATAAAGACCCCCAAACTCACGTCCTCTACCAATAATCCGCTTCGTTAAAAGATCCTGAAACACACAATAAGATGGGTAAAAGATCACACAACAATTTAATAGACGAGTGATTTTACTAACAGACAATAGATTAAATGAAAAGTGGGGCAAACATAAGACAGAAGATAAGGGAAGAGATGGAGTAGGACTGGCTGTACCAATACCTCTAACGAGAGATTTAGACCCATCAGCTAAGGTTACATGATGACTAAATGTACCAGGTTTTTTTAAAAAAGACAGAAGTTTAGAATTACCTGTCATATGATCTGAACAGCCAGAATCAATGACCCAATTGGACGAGGCAGTCATAAGACATGTATTAGGAGTACCTGAATTGGCAATAGCAGCAATGGAATGGTCAGTAGACTTAGATGAATGATACTTGGAAAGCTCAGCATATTCCGCAGCAGATATCGTCACAGTGTTGTCAGAAGAAGTGGTCATAGTATCTTGTGTAGCTATATTTGCCTTATGCTGTTTCTTGAGTAATTTCTTGCAAGTTCGTTTTGTATGACCTGGCTCATGACAATAGTAACATATAACAGCACTAGGATCCCGATTGATAGTTCCACTTCCGAAGTTAGTACCTCCTCTTCCTTGATTCCCAGAAGTACCTCCTCTTCCTTGATTCCCAAATTGTCCAGACACAGAATTATGACTAATTAGAGCACTATTCATCGAGGGAGAAGGGCTGGGAGAACCTTCAGTACGTAGTACTCGAGAAAAAGTTTCTTGAAGATTAGTGATCTCACTGCCTGACAGAATTTGAGATTTAGCAGTCTCAAAATCTGGAGATAATCCTGCAAGAAAACTCATAACAGCCATTTGCTCTCGGTGGGTTTGTTGCACCTTGATATCAGGACTAAAAGGTAATAAAACATTAAGCTCTTCATAAATTTTCTTTATTTCTGAAAAATAAGTTGTAAGTGTCTTATCCTATTGTTCAACACGATACAACCTTTTACAAACTTCATAGATACGAGACAAATTACCTTTTCCAAAATACAAAAAATCAAGGTACTCCATTAATTTTTTGACAAATTCACAATGAGTAACCAAACTAACAATCTCACTGTCAATGGAATTTCGGATTTGTAAAAATAACCTAGCATCGTCCCTTAACCACTGCTGCGTAGTATCTCCAGTAGGTGGATTACTAGTTAAATGATCATCTTTATCAACACTTCTCAGGTAAATCCTAATTGTCTTACTCCAATCTATAAAATTAGATCCATCAAGTTTATGTTCTGTTATTTTACTCACAATCGGAACCATATCTGTAATCGTGGTCTTCTGATCACCCATATTAACAAAAAAATAGAACAAAGGCAGACAGAACAGAGACAAACAAAATGCAACAGGAAACAGGACAGAGGCAAAAACAAAAAAAAACTCAAACCTCAACCCAAAGGAAGGCCGGACCAGAAGAGGAAGGCCGGAAACAACCCATTGGCAGTGAGTCGACGCCGGAAATCAGAAGCCGTCCGCCGGAAAATGCGTCACGCGCTTTCATGCGTCGGCGCGTGGAACAGGGAGCAGTGTCTTCAGGCGGCGCGTGACACTCACGCGCGGAGCTTCAGGCGGCCGGACTTCAGGCAGGGACCGAACTATGGCCAAGCAACCTCCCAGGGGTGGCGGTGACACAAATGTGCAAGTCCAGATAGATGACCTAGACCTGCAGTAGAGAAAGCTTCACACCAGGAAGCTGAAAAAACTGCAAAGAAGAGCAGAAAAGAGAAAACAGTGATCGGCTTATGAAGAATGAAGGCTCTGATACCATGTAAACTCTATATTTCTCATTTATTAAATTGGATACAACACTATCTATTTATATAAGTTCTAATTAGCCTATCTAGGTAAAAATATTGACTAATTTATCTCCTACAATCAAGCTTCCCTATTTACATTACTTCCTAATTTATCTCCTACAATCAAGCTTCCCTTTTTTACACTACTTTCCATAACAAATTTGAACAATATCAAACCCCTTCAATGCAAGTATGACACATTTCAGCAACCATCTGATCTCATGCACCATGGCACCATGGTCTTCTTTGGTCATATGCTGTTAATTTTGTAGGTTATTGGCTTTTATCATTAAGTTTATAACAATGAAATTTTTCATTGGCTATCCAGTTTTTCACCTCTGGTTGAAGGAGACTTTTGTTCAGGCTCTTCTCTGACAACATATCTGCATGTCATATATCTGATTTGAGGCAAGCCTGACTCATATGTGCTCGCTTAGTTTTTTCTAAATTGAATAGTTGATGAATATAAACAATCCTGGTAGGTTGTCTCTGTGCATAAATTCTTTCTGTGACGGGCCAACTCCTTTAGGACAGATTTAACGTGTTCATGCTCTGTAAGAAATATATGTGCCTCAATGTGTTATGCCTTAGTGTACTCTTTATGCTATTCCTATATGATACTTCGGAACTAAATGCTTGACTTTATATAATAAATTTAGGGATATCCAACTAAGGAAAACATGTAACAACAATACTTGGTTTAGATTAAAATCATATAATACGACACTGTTGATCTGTTGATTTCTTTCTTATGGGTGTCTTTTGAGATTGCTGTAGTTTCGTTGGTGATTTGAACTTGAGCCTTTCATTGTTATGTTATTACAGACAAATACCATAGTGGTTTCTAATATTCTTACTTGATCTGCAGATAATGGGTTATCTTTCAGGGCCATCTCCTCACATAAAGAGTGGAGCAGTGTCTGCACTGTCTGCACTGGTGTACAGTGATGCAGACATCTGTCTTAAGATGTCTGATATTGTTCCCTCGCTCTTATCTTTGCTTCAAAGCAAATCTGTGGAAGTCACAAAAGTAGGTGTTTACTACCTATGTAATTAATATTTCTTACTGTTGCTCTTAACAGAGATGAACTGATAGTACATCAAACAGGCTGTTTTGGGTTTTGTGAAAGTGCTAGTGTCATCCCTGCAACCTAAAGACCTGCATAATCTTCTATCTGATGTCACCAGCGGAGTTCTTCTGTGGTCAACTGTTTCAAGATTTCATTTTAGATCCAAGGCATGTAACCTTGGCTCGGTGCTTTTACTTGCAAAACTAAAGAAAAAAATGCCTTGATACTTTTTAGCTTCCATGCACTTGCACATGGTTATGTAGCTCTCTATTTATGTTAATCTCTCTACAGGTCCTCATACAAGTGAATGTTTATTTATCTTCAGGTGACAGTCATACTGGAGATCATGATAAGGAAGTGTGGTTCTACTGCAGTTGAGTTGGTTACACCAGAGAAGTATAAGAATTTTGTCAAGACTGTTGTGCAGGTGTTTTTCCTCTCTTTTCCATTGTTTCATTTGTTAATGCAGCCTAATCAATTATGACACCATTTTAATTTCTCGCACATTCAGTTGGTTTCAATTTAACTTGCCCTTGTGTTAAGCAGTACGTCAATCTTCAACTTTCTAGATTGAATTGCAACAACAACAACAATAAAGCCTTAGTCCCAAGCTAATTGGATCGGCTATATGAATTTTTCTTTTTCACTCGATTCGATTTAGGGTTACCTCTTCTGATAAATTTAAAACAGCAAGATCATTTTGTACCACTTTTATCCAAGTTAATTTAGGTTTATCTCTGTCTCATTTTAGGTATTTTTACTTTAACTAGTTCAGTTTTTCTAACCAGTGCATCCCTAGGTCTACATTTCACATGGCCAAACTATTTCAATCTATGCTCTTATTTTATCCTCGATTGGTGTTACCCCTATTTTTTTTTTTCTAATACTCTCATTCTTGATTCTATTCATTCTAGTGTATCCACGCATTCATCTTATTATTCTTATCTCTGCAACATGCATCTTACTCACGTGTTGTTCTTTCGCAGCCCAATACTCACATCATACATCATCGCAGGCTGTATGGCAATATGATAGAATTTTTCTTCCAATTTGACTGGCATCTTTCGGTCACCTAACACTCCTGTGACACTCCTCCACTTTATCCAACCAGCTTTAATCCAGTGAATTACATATTCTTCACAACCGCCATCCGCTTGAATAATAGAACCGAAATATTTAAAATGAGTACTATGAGGTACTGCTACTCCGTCTAAAATAACTTCGCCTCCTTCTTAGATTGAATTGCAATTTCACAAAAATCCATGAGTCTTCCGTTCTTTTTTCTTCTCTGTTTTTTTTTTAATCTTTAACTCTTGCATTTTTTGTTGCTTTTTGGTGTTTCTGAGTACTATCAAATGGAAAGGAAACAAAACAATGTGATTATTCTTCTGATAGCCTACAAATATGGACATTTCTCACCGTTAGCCCACAAATATGGCATTATCAACTATATCCCACATGAATTAATATTATTGAGTTTAGAAAGGGCCAGATCTGCCCTGGTTAAAATTTTCTTTTTTCTTTTTTTTTTTTTTTGTTTATAATGCAAATAGGCTTACTTCCATAACTATCTTGTGTAGAATCGTCATCACAAGTCAACTTCCATGGAAGCTGGCTCAACTGATGTGCAAACTGTGCCTGCAGATTTTTCCCGCAAGAGGTCAAGATAAAATTTTTTGTTCTTTTTCAACTTTGTTTCTGATATTTCTCTTGCATGTATCTGTTGTCCTCGGGTTATGCTTTGTATATTCTTTTAATTCAACTATGTTTTTTGCATACCTCAACATTTTCCCTCCCACTCTGCAAAGATGAGGACACAACGGCTCAGGATTCTTGTAACTGTTGTTGAACTTTCATCTTTCCAGGACGGATAAGAAGCACAAAGAATCTGGTCCAGGGCTTGAGGAAAGTGTTTCTGCTCATAATCAGAAAAGAAAGAGAAAAAATATGGAAAATGACAGTAATCATGGTGGACCTAAAGGAGATAAGGGAGCCAGGCACCCTAAATATGAAAAATCCAGCAAGGGGGGGTGGGCAGATATTAGAAAAAAGAGGAAGTTTATGAAAGAACCGACTAGTGGTGGGAAAAAAAGGAAGGAGAGGAGGAACATGAGCAAGAAAGGTGAAAAGGCATTTCAAAGTCCTGCTTCTACTGCTACCAAAGCACGCGAACACAATAAAATTGGGAAGAAACAAAAAATCAGTTATTAAAGGGACTATAAATTTGTATCTGCTTCCAAATTGCGCATCCACGAATTGGAAATAAATAGAAAATCAGAGGCAACTGATGTGCATGAAGCCAGAGTCATTTGCTTCGCTTTCCGACATTACTTGATTTATTTATGACTTGGATTTTGACCAGAGATTGTCATCCACTGGAGACTCTGCATTTGAAGGTTGTCATTGAGATTAAGCTCTGCTTTTGTCCAAATGGAGCTCACAAAGCTCAGTGGCGATGGCATTAGTCTTCATGAAAACAAAGCAAGCGGGGGACAGCAGGATTCATTCTTGAATTTCTCAGAGAAGCCATTGCTATATCTATCTATATATGTGGAGCTCACAAACATGTTGAATTAAAATCGTAACGGTATAATATTATCAAGTTTTTTGGATGTTAGTGCTGATTGGTTTAGTCATTTTGTTCTAACTAAAATTCAAATGATAATATTGTTCTAACCTCAATATTAATATTTTAACTTGTGACTTTAAAGCAGGTATAAACATATGCTTTTTTTTTTTTTTAAATTTTGTAATAATTAAAGATAATAAAATTATTAAAATAGCTTTAAGTTCTGTAATATGTATCGAAATAGTATTCTCTGTCTCATTAAAAATTGTTATTTTTAATTCATATATATTTATTAATTAAATATTGAATTTTTTTAATATTAGTTAAAATTATTTTAAAAGAACTAAAATAGTTTTTATTAACTCAATATAAAAAAATTTATCCTTATTTCATTGATTAATTTATTAATAATAAGAATATAGTTGAAAAAAAATTAATTAATTTTGTTTGATTATATGAAGTGATAATTTTAGTAGATTTAAAAAAAATTATAATATTAATAGAATAGAGGTAGTATTATATAAAAAAATTTGTTTTAATTGATTTTTAATATTAATATTGTATACATAATACTAAAAAAATGATATACGATCATTTTATTTTAATAAGAATTGAAATATGTTTTAATAAAACTTGGAGAACACCTTTTAGAAGGATATTTTAAGAGAAAAATTACAAGATATATATTTTTAGGTTTTATTTTTATTTTTACTTCACTTACTTTTTATTTTCACTTTTAACTTTTGCTAAAGCCAAATGTTCCTTTTATATTTTTAAAGAATCATTCCCATGAATCATTATTTTCAGAGTTAATAATTGAGAAAGCTAGAAGAAGAATTTTATTAGAAGCCTTGTGTTAACGCCGTGAGTAATGTCCCTCCATGTATGCCTTTTAAAAATATTTCACCACTATCATTATAGGTTTGCAGTAAGTCCAGGCTTTTATTGATGCATCTAAAGCAATGTGTACATAAAGAAATGATCAATTTTCCTTTTGTTTCAATTCTGCAATTGATCCTAGATTTATAGTATTTATCATGTATAAAAAGCTTGGATTAAGTTTGTAAGATTCATTTGGTTTGCCTCTAACTTTTTTCAATGCCTTTTCTTTTGCGCTCCATGCCTTCATATTTTTGAGGTTTACACTATATTCTTTTTTCATGTCTTTAGCAATATCTGCTGGAGTATAAGATTTCTTGATGTCTAAGTATTTTGTCTTAATGCAATCACCAATTACCGAAGATATTGCTTGACTATGGTCACTCATTTTAATTTCTAATAAGTGTGAACATTATGATATTTTTTAACCATAAACAAGTTCTTCTTTCCTATTTTTGCTGCTCTAAAAAACCATTTGCATTGTTTATAGCAAACTGCAACATATTCCTTGTTGCATGACTTTCTAACTTTGTATTGAAAATAACTTTTTTATTGCAAACATGCTCACTATAAATTTAAAAGTCTCTTTACCTTTGTAGATCTGACCTTTTTCAATGTCTGGATGTATTGCATTAGTAATTATTGATGATGATTCACTATTAACTTCTTCTGAATTTTGTTGGTCTTCTTCTTCAATTACACTTTTACTCAACATTTTTACATAATGCACAATATCAGTTACAACATTATTGTTATGTGATTTTGTTGAGCTTTGTCTTAATTTCTAAGGTGCATTTTACTATTGATAGAATTCAGATATACTTATTTCTAAACTTTGCTCTTCAACTATTATACATAGTGGATATTTCATTATATATGATTCCTTCTTCTTCAGCTGGATGTAAAACGACAAACTACTATAGTCTTAAATTTTTAAGGATGAATATCCAGAAGAAATCTGATACTCCACTCGTATTTTTGATTCTTTTGTATTTTTTTTAGTTGTAACATAATCATTTGCAATATTTCTTCATATTTGCATTCTTCAGGTATAAGGATTCCATTTACTTCAAAATCTGTGTATTTTAAGTTGTCCCATTTAACATTACGTTAAATTAATGTTGGAATTGTCCCCATTTTTTACCTGTATAAAAAAATAAAAGCTTTTTAATAAGTTGTATTTTTATATAATATAATCAAACATATTAAAAATATCAGGATACCAATATTCTTTTTAAATACATTACTTACATCTATGAATATGCTTTATATACTGAGTCACTGAGAGTTATATGCTGATATTTATTTTAAATAAATTCTTTTTTCAATAGGCATATGCTTAATATATCTACGCATACTAAAATTAAAAATTTTAAACTGATAAAAATTTTAAATGCATTAATTATGTATAAGTATATTATTCATATACCATCATATACCTACATATTCTAAAATACAAATATTTTAAATTGATATTTATATCAAATACATTACTTTTATATTTAGGTATATGTTTCGTATACCCAAGGATAAAATCAAGAGGGGTTCTGGGGGGCAGTTGACCCCCTTGGTTCCTACATATATACATATATACATATATATATAGATATATATAATATATTAAAAATAAAAAAATAATTATTTCTCATTTTATTTTTATATAAAAAATTTATTGTCTAATTTAAATGTGGATAAAATTATTAGTAATGGACCTAACTAAATAAATAAAATTCTTAAAAAATTATTTTTATTTTGATATAATTTCATTACTTTCAAATCAACTCATATTTTTTTTTTGCATAAAAAGTATTAAATTTTGCTAATTATATTTTTTAAATATGAAAATTGGTATAATAAAATTGAATTGAACTTAATTTTTTAAAATTTAAATGTCTAAATAAAAATTTATTTTTAATTAAATATTGAATAATGAAGTTATATTTTGATATAAGTCTCAATATTTTTTATTTTTATATTATATCAATATTTTATTTATATATATTACATTATGTAAATTTATTCAAAATAATTAATTTAAATAATTTCTTTAAAATATCTCATAAATATATTAAATAATTAAAATATCTTAAAAATATATAAAAATTATTTTAAAAAAATATATATGGTGTAATTTATTAAAGTAAAATTTCATTGTAATTTTTTTTGTTTAAAGTTTTTGCCTATCCTTCAATAAAGTCTTAGTTCTGTCATTGCATATGCCTACATATACTGATAAATAAATATGTGAACTAATTTTCTTTTTAAGTGCATTACTTACATCTATGAATATGCTTCATATACCATTATATACTGAGTCACATAGAGTTATATACTGATATTCATTTTAAATAAATTCTTTTTTCTATAGGTATATGCTTAATATACCTACACATACTAAAATTAAAAATTTTAAACTGATAAAAATATTAAATGCATTACTTATGTATAAGTATATTATTCATATACGATCATATACTGATACAAAATCTGTAATCTGATATTCATTTTAGGTATATATTTTAGATGCCTACACATGCTGATACATACATGCATAAACTAATTTTCTTTTTTAAATCTAGTATTTATATAAAGATATACGTTATGACAATCAATTTTTTAAGCTGATATTATAGCATTATTTAAATATTTTTGTATCTAACTTTTCTGTTTTATATTTGAAATCAGAACAAATATATATTGTAAATCTAATATATAATGATAATATAACATATTCTTTTTTTTTCATATCTAAAATTTAATTTATTTTAATACTCGTTGAATCAATATTATCAAACTATTATGTCTTCTTTGTTTTCATATTGTCGACCTTCTTCTTCTTCTTCTTGAACTTGTCTTGTTTATCGATTGAATTGATGTTTAGGTTTGATAAGTGAAAAAGTGCATTAGATTTTATGTTCAATGAAGTTTATTTTTTTGGATATGATATAATATCATATTTTTGTTAATAAATAAGTTAGTTAGCGTAAATATGAAAAGAAAAAGATTCCACCATATTTATAAAAATGAAAGTTAGTTTTAGGTTAGTTTTGTAATTACCCCATATTTTAATCCACGTAGGTTTTGATATTGATTGTGATTATAATGGAAGTTTGGGATATGATAAGTTTATAACTAATGCAATAGCGGGAGCCAGCAGAGGAACCAAGTAGGATCTGTGTTATACCTGATGCAAAACGGTGTCATTTGCAGCATGATTTTTTCTTAAAAAAATGCATGTAAGTATAAATAAGGAGTGGTAGTGTGCGGACTCCCCAGGCTAACCATAACCCACACAACATAAGCCACCACGAGGCCCACGATGTTAAGGCTAATATAAAACCGATCACCACAGGCACTATCAGCTGCCTATCGACCAGCACCTCACTGGCACCTGTCACTAGCCATTGGTGCTGCCATTGGAGAAGAATTTCCATAGATATTACTATTTTTTTATTAATAGATAGTAAATATACAGTAAGTTAGCAAGATTTTTTTTCCAATTTTTTTAATAATAAATTCATAAAATTTAGTTGATATTTATTTAGTCTCAATATAAAATATTTTTATGTTGAGACAATGTAACTTGTTAATTTTAAATTTAAATTAGATTAAGGTTTGTGTGAAATTGAATTTGTA
The DNA here is from genome assembly GCA_947685225.1 of Garcia nutans. Lineage (NCBI taxonomy): Eukaryota > Viridiplantae > Streptophyta > Magnoliopsida > Malpighiales > Euphorbiaceae > Garcia > Garcia nutans. Next base: position 1,737,369 of record CANTUV010000024.1, on the reverse strand, counting down.
AGTTTTGATTTGATTATAGTATTTGTGAATTTAAATAAGTTATTATGATTAAAAAAATATTTGTGAATATTGATGTTGTGACAATGTGACTTGTTAATTTTGAATTTAAATTAGGTTAAGGTTTGTGTTAATTGAATTTGTGAGCATGTAAATTGTAATATTTGTGAATTTAAATTAGTGATTATGATTCTAAGAATTTTAATATTTGTGAATTTGTTAATGGACTTGAATTTGGGATTGTGACTTTGTTTGAGATAGATAAATTTGTATTCAAGCATCCAAAAAATTCCAACAATGTTCAATCATCTTCAAGTTTTGGTGATAAAAATACAGATGTAGAATTTAATCCAAACGAAATTGTTAATGATCCAGGAGAATGTAAACCTATTGATTAATTGGATATTTGCATTAAAGATTATACTCAGTGAGAATACATATTTAAAAGTCCTTGTCAACTATATGACCATAATTTTTCAAAAAGACAATTTGGGAAAAGGACTAGGAGTTTCAGGGCGGTTTGGTTCCAATAATTCGATTAGTTAGAGTATATTGTATCAAAGAAAGCAACTTTCTGCTTTGTCTATTATCTATTTAGGGTAATTAATATATCTTGCAATGAGGATGAAGTATTCACCATAATTGATTTTAATAACTAGAGAAAAGCTATAAAAAAATCAAAGAGTATTTTGGTGGTGTGAGTAGTACACATAATGAAGCCAGGATACAACTTGATGGTTTCAAAAATCAAAGATAGAGCGTTTCACATTTGTTTTCAAATTACAATCATGAGATAGAATTTCCTTATAGAACTCATTTGACGATAATTCTGAATGTTATTAGACTTCTTATGAGGCAAGGTTTGTCTTTTTGTAAACATAATGAATCTTCGATGTCATTTAATAAGGACAATTTTCTTGAGTTTCTCAAATGGTACATTGAAAGAAATCAGGAAGTTTGGAAGGCTCTTAAATCCAATGCTCCTGGTAATAATCAAATGACATCTCCTCTAATTTAAAAACAAGTAGCAAATATTTGTGCAGTAGAGACCACACTTACAATATTGAATGACATAGGAGATAGAAAATTTAGTTTATTGGTCGACGAATCTCATGATATTGCAACGAAGGAGAAAATAGAAGTGATACTCAAATATGTGAAAAATGATGGAGCGGTAAAAGAAAGGTTTTTAGCTATGGTACATGTGATGGACACTTCTTTAAAATGGTTAAAAGAAGCAATTGTTATTTGCTAAACATGGGTTATCTTTATCGAGGTTAAGAGGGCAAGGCTATGATGGTGCTTCAAATATGTGAGGTGAGATGATTTGAAGTCACTTATATTGAATGAAAATCCTTATAAAAGATATATCCATTATTACCAAGGCAAATAGAGTTGTTAAAGACTTTTTTAGTGTGGTTAGTATGATTGTTAATATGACGGGATCATCTTATACAAGAATAGACAAACATCGACAAATTGAACATGATAGAATACTTTAACTTCTTGAAAGTGGAGAAATTACTACTGATATGGGCCAAAATCAAGAAATAAATTTAGCTAGACTAGGAGACACTCGATGGGGATCGCACTATACAACCTTACTCCGTGTACAATTAATGTGGCCCTCAGTCATAGAAGTACTTCAAAATGTGTATGATAATAGCCACAATAATGACATAAGGGGTTTAAGAAAAACTTTGCTTCTGAGGATGGAAAACTATGATTTTGTATTTGTTTTACACTTAATGAAAAGGTTATTGGCAATAAGAAATGATCTATCAAATGCACTTTAGTAAAAAGATCAAAATATTATGGCCATGTGTTGCGCTCTACTAAACACTACTACAAAGCGATACTCACAAGTATACAAAGTTATTGTAGCAATGATAATTGAACCAAGGTCATCTCACAAGAAAGGTGGTATTCGTAATAGTTTGATTAAAAAAATTATTAAAGTTGAATGAATATTGTTGAAACGGTAAAATTTGATTAAAATTTAAAAGTAAAATGAGTAGTATTTGTGCAAGATCAATTTAAATTCTTAGAATGGTACCTAGGGTTTATAAATTAATTTAATTGAAGCTTAATTCTCAATTATCCATTAATACAACCTTATAATTTAATTTATTTCTTTTGATTAATTAGCAATTATCAATTCATTAGTTCTCACATTCATGAATGAATAACAATCAATTGCTTTGAAATTGTAAATTAATTTAACCCTAGAATTTATATTTCTAGTTCATTATTAGGACGGTTGATTACATAGTTCCAATATCAAATTTCACCTCTCGGTCCATCAATCAATATTAAGGGATCAATAGGTGGCCAATCTATCAACCCGACATATAATCCAATGCAAACAACCAATAACAAAGTATATTAATGAAAATGTTAAATCAAATCATTCAATCAAATCTACTACAACCATAGGTATGAGTAATTTAGCTCATCATCATTTCAATATAAACATTCATCTCAATATAAATCAAATCTAAATTATCCATTGAAATATTAATGTTCATAACAAAACAACAATAATCTAGAAATGAATTAAATGAGAGAACAAGAACCCCCCCCCCCCTTTGAAATGTCAAGAGTTGAACTTCTTGTTCTTCCTCCTAGCTCAACTTGAATATGATGAAGAACTCCCAAGCTCTCTTCAAACCCTTCAATCAATTGTTCCACCCTTGAAAGAATAAGTGAAAACTCTCTCAAGCCTCTAACTCTTTAATCAAATCTTTCTCTAAACCCTAACCCTCTTAAGAGCTTGTTCACTCAAACACTATCCCAAAAATATGAAAGTCACTTTCCTATGGAAGAAAATGAAGATCGAAAGAAGATGAAGATGTAGATGGTGATAAAGGTGGTGTCTTGAAACAAGAACAAGAAGGTGGAAAAATTTCCCTAAATGTAGAATTTTTTTCCCCTTCTTATCCCTCTTACCTTTCAATTTTAAGTATTAAAACAAAAAGAATGTTGCTTTTCCAACTCATCTCCATCCTCCCCCTTTTCTTTGTTTTTCCCTTTTTAATTTTTAAATCTTTCTTCCTATAAAAATAGTTCACCTTTAAAAATAATATTACCATTGTCTCCAGTCTTGTCCTCCACTAATCGTGCTAATAATTCAAAAAAATCACATATGACACGGCTAAGGCATGAATGACTTGACCGTATCTATCAATTTTTCCTTGGACATGGCCAAGTCACTTGTCTGTGTCCTTCACTGCCTTGCAATGTATATTTCATGTGGGGAGTGACACGACCCTGTCACCTGGCCATGTCTTCTTCTGCCTCTCTGGATATTTTGCTCTCTTTAGGTGTGACGCGACTAAGTCAATGGATGTGTCATGTGACACAGCCAGTGACTTGGCCATGTCTCTTGCATGTGTCTACATGTACCTTTCTTTTTCCTTTCTTATCAAAGTGACACGGCCAAAACATGATTGTCGTAGCCATATCAGGTGACACGGCCAGTGACTTGGCCATGTCATTTGGGTGTGTCTACCTCTGCATTTCTTTTCTCATGAGGGACACATTGATGAGGGACATGGCCAAGTTAATGAGTGGCTTGGATGTGTCAATGCCTTTTCCTCCAAATAGGATCTAACAGGTGAATTAAAGCTCCATTTTTGCACTTTAACCTAAATCATAACACTTCAAGCAACTTAAGAATAAATTTAAAGAAAAATTAATCAAAAGCCAATAAAATTACCCTAAAAGTACACACATAAATGATCATAACACCATGTCTTTGATAAAAACAATGAAAACTCGACTGCAAGACTTCAGAGAGACATGATAGATGAATTTTTTAAGCAATTTGAGACATTTTGCCGGGCTAATTCAATTACCACTATTAATATGAAGGATACTATCAAGTCATGTATTCAAATGAAGCGGGATGGATAGATTGTTACTAATATCATTATTATCGCGTGAAAATTTATTGTGAGGAAAATATTTATGCTTTTCCTCATCAATTAAGAGTTAAAGTTATTTTGTTGCTATTTTAAATTTTTATTTATTTTGTTGATTGCAATATTAGGTTTTTGATTTCATTGGACAAGAAGTGGAGAATTGTTTCCTAAACTTAAGCACAAAATTACTTCTTTGTGTAGCTTGTCTTGATCTAAGGGACTCATTCTCTAAATTCAATATTGAGAAGCTAGTCTGCTTAGATGAACTCTATGAAGAAGACTTCTCATTAAGTGAACATATGATGCTTTTTAACTAGCCCAAGAGTTACATTTGTAATATAAAAAAGGATGATGAATTTTTAGCTATTCAAGATCTTGAAAGCATATCTAAGAAAATGGTCTAACACGAAAAAGCTTAGGCATTTCCATCGGTTTATAAATTGATTGAATTGGCATTGCTCCTACTAGTTGCTATTGCTTTAGTTGAAAGAGTTTTTTCTGCAATCTATATTGTCAAGACTAATTTCCACAACAAGATGGGAGATGAATATTGGGTGAATGATTATTTAGTTATATGCATGAAGAGGGAGGTTGTTTCCATTATTGAAAACAAAGCCATTCTATAATGTTTACAGAATATGATCATTTATAGAATTCAATTGCCACCTATCAGACCTTCCAATATTGCCATTGCCCGTAAAAATTAAAATCAAGTTGTAATATCACTAATTAAGTATTTTTTTTAATCACTAAATTTTTACTTTGATAATCAAAATGAAAGACTGCTACTTATTAGAGCTTATTCATTGAACAACATTGTTTGCTAATCGAGTTGGTACTACTTTATATTAGTAGTAATGGTGGAATCCTATGAATTAAATTATAAAGAGAAATATATGGATTAGAGAGTTAGGCACAGAGGGATTGGGCCCCCTCAATTAAGATTTATTGTTGTCCGTGTAGACTAATTTCTATTGTCAGACGTAAGGTTTTTGTGTGTTTACCAAATTACCATTACTTCTTGTTTAGCACATTAGACATATGGGATTATTCATTGAGTTGAAGTAGTGACATTTATCTCTCTTTATTTTTGTTATTATTGTTTTTTTAAGATCACAGGGTGAGTCTTATAAAGTAAAAAAATTTTGTACGTCAATGCAACCTATTTTACGTATTAATTGATTATTAGTTATGTAATTGATTATATGTTGTATTTTATTTTATATTTTTCAATAAGAAATTATCTATTGTTATAATTATCTATCTTCTAACTTTTACCGTATGATGATTTGATGATTCAGATTCACTACTAGCTCTGAAAAAATTTAAATTTTGTTTTGTGCCTTAGTGTGTGTCCTTAGAATATGGCTGTGATAATATTTTTTAAAATATTTATTGTAGATGGTAGATGATTAGAAAATAATGAAATTTAAAAAAAAATTGTAGAACTAGAATGAAACATTTTTGAAAGTATATGAATAGATTTATTATTTTTTTACTTACAAGTAAAATAATAAATAAATGGAATATATTGAACCATTCTCTTATTTTATATTTTATATTATTGAAGAAAATCATTATAACTTAAAATCTTAACAATTTTTCTTAAATGAATTGAAAAAAAATTATATATATATATATATATATATATATATGTTCTTCACATAAAATATGTATATATATAATTACTATCAATCTAAAAATTACTTATTAAATCAAAATACAAATTCATTTCATATATGCACTTAATATCAATAAATAATGAAATTTGAATACGAAACCTAAATAGTTCATTTTTGTCAAGAATTTCACATATTAAAAAAATAAATTTATTAATAAAATAATTAATTGATTTTTTTATAAATTTTTTAATGGGATGAAATTAATTTTAAAGAGGAAGTAAATGATCCAAGCAAGGCACAATATAGACCAGCCAAGAAATTTACATATATCAATGTACAAAGAGTAGTACGAGTCTTATTTGCAGCAAAAAATAGTAAGTATCACGTATTTTATTGTGTTTCATGAAAACTTCCAATTCAATTCAAAGATCTACCATTTTTATTTCTGTTGGGACCCATTTCATCCATTTTCCATGATCTCTCCCCATTTCCTCCATCGGATCTTTGTTCTTCTGTTAGGTTGCAACTGTTCCAAACCCACTCTCTCTTCTGACTAGTTCTGATCACTGTAAATATTAAATAGTTTGATATTATTTTCTTCATGAGAAAATAAGTATCAATATTTAGATTTAGACATGGTAAAATTGTTGTTGTAATGTACTAACTGCTAAGAAATAAAAAAAATTCCATCACTGATATTCAAAACTTCATAAAGTAGTTTCATCTTAGTTGCTATGGCCATATCGGCTATACCAGAGTGCTAACAAGACACAGTGAGACCCGTTTTCACTAGGAAAAAAAAACACAGCATCATCTAATGAATTTTTACAAGACAAAAGATGCCTTTTGCTTCAGAAATCCTATTTTGTTTCGTGAATTGGGAATCTAGAGTTTAATTAACAAAGAAGAAGAAATCACCATCTCAAAGGAGGAGGAGGAGGAATCAATCTGCAAAGGGAAAAGCAATCTACAATATATATATATATATATATATATATATATATATGAGAAAAGCAATATGCAATTCAAAAAGGAGATATCACAATCTCAAAATATGTGTTTTTATATATTAGGACGAGAAAATGAGCCAAATCCTAATAAGGTACGCATCTGTTAGGTAAGATTATAGCCTATAATTGGCAGAGAAGCTTTCTGAGATACCATTTCCAAGTCAATGCAATATTCATAGTAAAGTTCAACACTCAGCTTGTTAACTTGAATTAAATTAGAAACCCAGTTAGAAACCCAGATGTAAGGGGGAATAAGACAAAGGCATTCCTGAGAAATAGGAATTGTTGTAATATTTAAAATTTTTAAGCAGTGATTTTCTGAATTATATATATATTGGACCAAGTATTATGTTAAGGGAGACACGGGCATTTGAAATTGATAGAAAAATATGTTGATTAAGCCTCAAAAAGTTAAAAATTAAATTCAGGTATAGATTTAATCGGTATTTAAAAAAAATTAAATGGTAAAAATTATGAAAATACTTCTATGTCCCTATAATTAAATTCTACCATAATTGAGATATGAAATATGGATAATGGAGCTTTAAAATAATTAAAGCATATATTTTATAATTTTTAGGAATTAAAAATTGGATTAAGGGATAATTAAAGAAAGTATGTAACACCTTTATATTCTATATACGTATAATATATATACTCCGTATATGTAACATATATATATACATAATATAAGAATGTCACTGTTAAAGCCATTAGAAAATTTTCTTATAAAATCAAATAAAATAATTTATTCATTTAAAAGGTAATAAATTAACTAAATAAGTGAGTATAAGCAATTTAAATATTACTATAATATTTATTCAATAAAAATCTCTGAAAAAATTTCGCCAAAGTTTTTTTTTCTGTAATTTGAATAATTTAAAAAAAACATACTTAACTTGCATAAAAATTTACACTTTCAAAATATATATATATGTATACATACAAATTCTCATTCATTTATCAATTTCTCCAATATCATTCTCATTGCCCAAATTTAATTAAAAGCTTCATGATCTTGTATATATATATAATGTATTTAAATATTTACATGCATATAAAGTTTCAACCTCTTTACATATAACATAGTTCATACAAACATTGTATAATTAATCAAAATACATATTTACATGCTATGCAGTGACACTGGTCTGGTGGCAAACTAATAAACTTCTAGGCTAAACGTCTTTTACCTGCTACCTGCGCGATGGACAAACCGCACTAAGCATTTTGCCTAGTGGTATATACTTTGATAATAACAAAAAATAACATAACGACATATTTTGAATATGCATCATGTTTTAATATCACAAAAAGTATCTTTACTTTAATAACAAAACATAAACATCAACACATGCAGTGGGCCCAATATCCTTACACAATAACCTAGTTTCAGAAATATTACTTTGGCCTATCTCATTAGTGCACAACTTGCACTTTTCATATTTTGCTCATAACATCACGATTAGTCATATTTTAATGGCTCAACATACCATAATCGAGTCAAATCATGCATTGTTGCAGCAACAATGCTTTACACACATAAATTAATGTTCCAAGTAACATAACACATTTACTCACATGTAATATGTTATGTTTCAAGCAATGCAATTAATTAAAACAAGTGTCAAAGTATATACTAACATCTCCAAAGCAACAGTGAAAGTCAAAACTTCACTCCACCTAAATTTCTCCTATTATCCTTCACCATTTAGCTGTGAGAATTTCTATCTACTCAACATCTAATCAAAATATAAACGTTTATAATTATTTATAATCATATTTTAAGATATTTTAACTATTAAACATTAATTAAACATCATTTTCACCAACTTTTAAATTTTTGCCCTAACTCTCTTCAATTTTGAAAAACCATTCTAATCCAATTCAAATTACATTTTAAGTTTATTTCATCATTAAAATCATTTTATAACATATTTTAAATAATTTAATTTAATTAATATCAATTCTTTAACAATTTCTTCCAAAACCCTAAATTTGCTACTACCTCTTTCAAAGTTCAACCAAACTCCACTCTTTCTTCAATCTAATATTAAAATCATTGGTTCTATACTAAACTAACATTTTTTTCCACACCATTTAAATAATTATAATATCCTCCATCAAATTTTCAATGTATACATAACCATATACTTAAAGAAAAGCTACCAAAATAAAAGAAATCTTACCTCTTTCTTGCAATCTCCTTAAAAGCTCCTTAATTTCTTTGAAAATTTGGTGTACAGAAGAGCAAAAATCTTCTCGTAAAACTTTTAAAATTTGGTCATGGCTTAAAGAGGAGAAGAAGATGATAAATATGGATTTTGGACTTTTTTTCTTTCTTATTTCTTAACCACACACACACACACACATATATATAATATTTATTTATTTAAGAAAACTCTTATTTTTCCTCTTCTATTAATAACTAATTTCTTTTTGAATTATTTTATTAATTTCTATTAGTATTATTTTATTATTATTTTATATTTAACTTTTATTTTTTAAGTTTTTACCATTTACTCCTTTTTACTATTCAACTTTTGTCTTTTACTTTTCACCATTTGACTTTATATGTTATGTATATTTTTTTTTATATAATTTACATATACACTTCACCTTTTCTCACTTTCAACACCTTATTTAACCCTTTAACTTATTTATTTAATTTTATTTTAGTGAATTTACAAATGTTATAAAATAGGCAAACCGAAGTTAAAATACGCGCACCACGTGAGATTAAATCTTAAGATATTATAAAAGTGAGTTTCTTCTTTTTCTTCTTCTTCTTCTTCCCTAGGCAGAATTCATCATCTCACCACCACTATATCTCCTTTCTTTCTTCTTCTTCCATCACTTACCTTAAAAACCTAAAGATTTTTAGTTAATTCAAGATTTTTAATGGAAATAGCTTATTTATGAGAGAATTTCCAAGAATAGCACCATAAAACTAAAAGAAAAACCAAAGAAATTGAGAAAAAGGATATGAAGAGCCACTTTGAAAGAGGTTAGTGCTTGTGTACTCAATAATTTGCTATTATTTGGTTTTTATTTAATTTTAAATGCCTATAGAAGTTTATTAATCACTACTAATTGAATAATGTGTGATAGATTTGATTACTTAAACTATATGAGAAATAATTGAATATTTAACTAAATGAGGAAGAAATTGAATATGGATTCATTTATAGATGAGATTAAGTGTGATTTTTAACTGAACAGTATGCTTAAAGAAACTTTTGAACCATTAAAGTGTAGGTTTAGGATTATGGAAAAATTTAGGGTTTTGAGAAAATTTAGGTTTTTAGAAAAAAAAAATGATTATTTATAGTATATTTGATGAATATGTTTTAAATAAAGTGTGTTGAGTTTTAATTAAAGAAGAATTTACTTAAATAATTTGTTAAAGTTTGAAAAATAATGGCTAGTAAGAAGAAAAAATATTTACTTTAAAGGAATGAATTTAGCAAAAGTGATATTATAATTGTAAAATTGATTGGAATGAGGAAGTAATTGAAATGCCCAAGTTATAATGTTGAAAATCTAGGGCATTTAATTGCCAATAGTGAATCTATTATCCGAGTATAGCATTTTAAAATCAGTATATGAGGGCAAAAACAAATGAAATTTATTGAAAATGAGTAACATGTAATGTAGGTATTTATAAGAATTATATAGAAAAGTGAATGTTGAAATGAAATTTTTATCTTAATTATTAATGTGTTAGTAATAAACTACAAAGTGATCATTTCCTTTTAGATTAAATTAAATTTTGGAATTAAGATAAGTAATTTAAATTTAATTGATCAAGTGATTTATTTATTTTTCAAAGTTATGATTGTTTTTTTATCTATTATATCAACTATTTTCTTATGTTGTAAAATTGGCATATTATGAATATACAAGCATCACTAAGCAATTACTTAGTGTGTTAGACTTTTCTGATGCGGAGATCAGAAGGTGTAAAATTTAAAAGATTTTGTATATGTTTATATATTTACTATTCATATAGCAAAGTTTATATTAAATAATAGTTGTATAATTATGGATAAGCTAGTGGTTTATTATTTTGTAAATGTAGTGTGAGTTATAAAACTTTAGCAAATGATATTAATTTTGGAGAATAATTTATATGTATATAGGTTGATGAAAGTATTGTATAGCTATATTAATTTATGAGTTATGTTAATTTGTGACTGAATATGGTTGAGTTGGTGTAATTGGAGTTGAGGTTGAATATGAGGAGATTAGAAGTGTTTTTCTTCAGGTTGTGTTTGATTGAAGAAGATTTTGATAGAGAAAATTACAAAGAAAACTCTACCAAAATTTTTAGTTTAATTATTTTAATATTTATTTAATGTTAGTTATAGGATTAACAGGTACTGAGTAGCATTTTCTGATGGATCTATAACATGATTGTTAGGGAATGTTACATTTGATGGTATCAGAGTTAAGGTTTGAGTGATTTTGTTATGTGGGATTATGTGAAAAGTGAAATACAACTATCATTGTTATGTGAACTTGATAAGTAGACAAGTATTCTGATACAGTTGATCTTTTATGTGTTTATAGGGGTAGAATGGCGTCTGAATTTCGTCAAGGTGCTGAAGAAGGAGCTGCGTCCTCTTACAGTTAGGCAAGTGTAGGGAATCAACCTTCAGCTAAACCCCTTGCAGGGCCCGCACACTTAGATTTAAAGTTTATGAGGAATATGTGGGAGATTCTTTGACAGATTGTGAGAGTAGTTCCCCCACCACAGCCACAGTCACCAGTACCTTAGAGGTCTCTATTGTAGAGAATCAAAAAGTTAGGAGCTGAAGATTTTAAAGCTTGAGACATAGATGAATCTTTAGCAGCAAAGTATTGGCTGGAGAGGACAATGAGGATTTTTTATCTTCTCCACTGCACTGACCATGAGGGATTGGAGTGTGTAGTCATAAGATATGAAATCAAAGATAAATAATCTAAATCTATACCTATAAATAAAAAATTGATAACACAACAAATTCAACAATAAAAAAAAAGACAACAACAGGAAGCTCTAGAAGGAAAAGGAAAGAAGAAGAAGAAGAAGAAAAAGAAGAAGAATTTATATACGGTCTTGATTGGTAAAGTTATTTACTTTTCTCTCATTTAAATTATTTTCTTCAAGATTCAAAGATTAGTTAATTCTTTACTTCTTCTTTTGTTGCTATTGCAGCTGCAAAAATATAAAGAGAAAAATAAGTTTTTATTTATTTATTTATTTAAGGCAGATGCTTTATTTTAATTTGAAAATTTCAGGGTAATTATGTTATTAAGAGTATTTTTGTCAAACAAGCTTTCCTAATATGATGTGACAAGTTTTTTTAGCTAAAAATGAGATCCATTTAACCTAATCATCACTAGAATTTTGAGTAAAATGGCCTGAAATACTTAAATATTGCTCGTTAATAAAATTTAGACACTAAACTAACTAAAAAAATTGCAAAGACACCAAAATTAAAAAAATAAACAAATTCAGACACTAATAGTGTAATTTTTTCTCAACTTTATGAAGTTCAGACACTAAACTGAATGAAAAAAATTATTTAATCGCCACAATAGAAAAAACATGGAAAGTACAAACATCATTGACATATTTTTTTTCCTTATTCAAATAGTTTAATTTTGTCATTTTAATATTTGCATTTTTTGTTTAATTAATTATTTAAATTATTAATTTTTGTATCATACAATATTTTTACTAAATTTTAAAATGCATTCTATTCACATGATATATAATTAACCTAAATTATAAAAAAAATATTAGGTTTGAATTAAGTTGAAAATATTATAATGAAAATTTAACAAACTTTTAAATTTGACAAATAATATAAATTTTCTTAAATGGTTGTTTTTGTAAATATTATAAGATAAATCTAAAGCTTGTCATAATAATAATAATAATAATAATAATAATAATAATAATAATAATAATAATAATAATAATAATAATGCAAATTGTAATATAATTATAATATAATTAATATAATAATAATAATAATAAATATTATTTGTATTATTTGAAATTAATTTTTAGTAATATTTATAAAATTAAAATAAATGAAGCATATGGATCATCTATAAAACAATAAAAGATATTTTTTAAAAATAATAAAAGATATTTTTTTTATTTAAAATTATTTTTTAGTATTATTTTTAAAATTAAAATAAATGATGTATAAGAAATATAAATGAAATTAAAAGCAAGTATAACCTAACAAATAATAAAGATAAATAAATTTAAATGAATGACAAAAAAGTTATTTTTATAATATGAAAGTCGTTGACTAATAGTTTTAAAATTGAAATGTTAATGAAAGGATTAAATAGTTCAATTTTCGATGACATAGGGACGGAAAAAATATATATTAAAAATAAAGAGATCAATTATTATAATATATAAAATCTCAGACACTTTATAATTATTTACTCTAATATAAATATGAATGTTATCATCTAAATTCATGCACACATGCTTAATTACCATGCCCCCTTAAATTTTTTATTCTTTTAAAATATATTCATTATACATATTATCTTTTAAACAAATATATTTTGGCTCCTTGAGTTCTAGACATTATAAATTGGTCAAATAATTTTATTATGCTTATGAAAAAAAATCAATAATCTTAAATATTTAGTCAATGATTATTAAAATCAAACAATATTAATTATTGAGATTTTTTAAAAAATATCCAAAAAATAAATTTATTTTTAAAAATACTAACAAATCTTTTTTTTTTCAAAAATAACCATTTTCAACTTTTGATTTTAAAAAATCCCCTTTTAAAGGATTTTATTTAGTATTTTTTTAGTATATTGAAAATATATTTCGTTTTAAAAAAATATACATTTAGTATGTATTTGGTATATTAAAATAGTTGAATATTTTTGAAAAAAAAAAGGTTAAAAAGTAATATTTAGTGTAATTTTTCCTCAATTATTCAACCATGTAAATTTAAAATAATAATAACAGGTATTCTTTTCAATAAGAAACTAAAATTTTTACCATACTTTTTACAAGACATAGCAATTGACTCTAAAAAATTATTTTTTATTATTTTAATTTTTAATTTTTAAGTCTTACCAGTGCATGAATTTTCTTAAAATTACAATTCTAAAAAAATATATATATTTTTTAAATTCAATTGCAATATTTTTTTGGATGTCATGGGTTCAATTATAATGTTTTTTTCTTTAATAATTATAACAGTTTGGAAATACTGTAATTAGTATAAAATTTTCATGATTTAAAAGAATGATATGTTATTTTTTAATATATTAAAACTAATAGTTCAAATATATTTTTATTTTACAATAAATTTTGGCTCTTTATAATATTTAATTTTGGTTTCACTGCTAATAATTATTCATGTTGAGAACTTGAGATTTAAAACTCAAATCATTTTTTGGTGTATTACTATTTTCAGTAACACACACATATATATCTTTTATTCTCACTAAAAAAATATTCATTTTAATTTAGGAATAAAAATATTAAACCATTTATAAAATGTATTAAAATTAAAAAAATTGAAATTACATATTCAAACATAGTTTAGACTCAAATTTAAATCTTTTTACTAATACAAAAAAATAACTTAAATTTTTTTTAATATTTTCCAATTGTGTTGACATAATAATAAAATTTATAATCTCATAAATGTTATATTAACAAATTAGCTGTAATTTTTTTTATTAATTATTAATGCTACCTTCAATTTACCGAGCTCTCCTACCTAGTTTCTTGTCCGATCATCCTCATTGCTGGTCTCTTAGTAGTATAGTAGACCTCGGTTCTGGATATTATCAGTCCCACCAAGCTCTATATGTATGGCCAACACTCAATCGATACACCCGTAAATTATGCTGATAGAGCCCCAAGCATTGTCTCTCTACACCAACTATAAATAGGGGTTACCCGCACACAGGTAAAAGAATTCTATTCTCTTTGACTCTCTCTCTCTCTCTATCTTATTTAGAGCGACTGACCTCTGACTTAGGTATCGGAGCCTCCCCTGGGGAGCTCAGTTCCCCTTCTCTTTTGTCTTACAGGTAGGAAAACAATATCAACAGGTGTATCTGATCCCGAGCTATAGGAGTTAGGACTACCCCTGAAGATCTGAAGGTCGCGTGCTCGATCCACGCTCACCGCGCCAATGATGACGGGATAATCTTCAGGGTAGTCCTAACTCTTATAGCTTGGGCTCGTGTACAACTGATGTTGTTGCTCTCCTACTTACAAGATAAGAGAGAAGGGGACCAGACTCCTTAAGGAAGCTCTAATTCCTAAGTTAGAGGTCGGTCACTCCGAATAAGAGAGAGAAAGAGATATAGAGAGAGAGAGAGAGAGTTAGAGAGAATAGAATCCTTTTACCTGTGAGGGGTAATTTCTATTTATAGTCGGTATAGAGAGATAATGTCTGGGGCTCTATCAGTATAATTTGCGGGTGTGTCGGTTGAGTATCGACTAGATATATGGAGCTTGGTGGGATTGAGAATATCCGAAACCGAAGTCTATCATACTGTTGAGAGACCGGCCATGAGGATGACCAGACAAAGAGCTCGGTGGAAGAGATCGGTAAATTGAGGGTAGTATCAGTAGTCCCCCTCAAGTCATTTGATATTTATATCAAGACTTAGTCATGCATTAAAGCTTTAAAAAGTTCGATAGAAAGTATATGTATTGAATCATGAAACAGATGGTGTATGACAATATGCAAGGCTCAAGTGTGGGGCTCAAAATGAGAGCTCGGTAAGTGAAGATATTATCAATTAGGAGAGAAAATACTTATGGTTCGAATTTAAAATATAAGCGGAAATAATATAAGCTCTACATCATCAAGTTATATTTTAACGGATTAATCGCGATTAATTAATACTTAAATAAGTGAATAAAAAACTCGGTTAGTCAAGATTCACCAACTCTCAAGGATTGGCACTCTACAAAATAAAGAAATAAATGAGCAACAAAATCTCATTAATGCTCGACCTCCTTTATAGTTCCACCATTAGGAAGAGTCAATGCATTTTAAATGAAAAATGTTTTTTTTTATTTTTTTCATTGATCCTAGGAGGAATTATATATATCTCGCCAAAGAAAAATCGGGTGCCAAAGACAAAATTTTACCTTCAAATTCACAATTTATTTTTATTATTATAAAAAAATTTTACGAAGAGAAGAAAAAAAATTGTTGAGGTTATTTGTAAACAATAATTGTGAAATGGTGTTCTATCTTAAGTTTCAATGAATACAACATATACATTTATACAGCAGTTAGGAGAGTTATACTAGAACTAAAATACATGCTTTGAATATAATAGATTAGGTTAGTTAGAGGAATTATCTATTTCGGTATTACGCCCTCTTAAGTTAGGGATGAGCTGAACCACTCCTAACTTATCTAAATGTCGAAGAAATAATGGTTTGGATTGAGCTTTAGTTAGACAGTCTGCAAGCTGGTCTGCCGAATGCACATGATGAACTTTGAGTAACTGTTGCTACACTTGTTCTCTCACAAAGTGGAAATCAACAGCTATGTGTTTCATTCGACTATGAAAAACTGGATTTTGACACAAGTAAGTCACTCCAACATTATCACAATAGACATTAGGAACCTTCAACTTTGGAACATGCAACTCATGAAGAATATTCATCAACCAATTTGTTTCCGCCAAAACCCCTGCAACTGCTCTATATTCGGCTTCAGTAGAGGATCGAGCAACAGTCTGTTGCTTCTTAGAGCCCCAACTAATAGGTGTATGACCAAAATAAGTAATAAAACCAGATGTTGAAGTTTGGTCATCAATGTCTCCTGCCCAATCCACATCTGCATAAACATTTAGAACAAAAGATGTAGTTTTACTCAATAACAACCCATAGCTTGAAGTGTGCTTTAGGTAGCGAAGTACTCGCTTCACAGCTTGCCAATGTAAAACCGAAGGAGAATGCATGTACTGAGATAACTTGTTCACGGCAAAGCTAATGTCAGGTCGTGTAAACGACAAATATTGTAGCTTCCCTAACACTTCTCGATATTGTTTGCCATCGGTTGAGGCTGCTTTGTCATTAAGAGTGAGCATTAACGAGCTAGGTGTGGACACACCATTACTATCCTGCATCTTATATTTGTGAAGAAGGTCTTGAATGTATTTAGATTGACTCAACACAATACCTTCGTCTTTGTGCAAAACTTCCACTCCAAGAAAATAATGTAACCGTCCAAGATCCTTGAGAGAAAATTGATTAGACAAAGCGGTTATAACATTTTTCAAGGCAGTTTTGCAATTACCAGTGATGATTATATCGTCAACATACACAAGCAGATAGAGAACAACCCCATGCTTCTTAAACACAAATAATGAACTATCAGAATGTGACCCAAGAAAACCATAGCTCATCAGAAAATTCTTCAACGCCATATACCATGCCCGAGGTGCCTGTTTAAGACCATAAATAGCCTTTTTTAACTTACACACATATGATGGATAGTCTGGATGTTCAAATCCTGAAGGTTGAGTCATATACACCTCATCATCAAGTTTCCCCTGCAAAAAAGCGTTATTGACATCTAATTGATGTAATTCCCAGTTCCGTTGACAAGCCAAAGTTAGCACAAGACGCACAGTTGCAGGTTTAACAACAGGACTAAAAGTAGAATGATAATCAATTCCAGGGCATTGAGTAAACCCTTTAGTGACTAATCTCGCTTTGTACTTATCAAGATCTCCATTTTCTTTGTATTTAATTCGAAATAACCACTTGCAATCAACCACATTTTGAGAATTTTGTCTCGGCACCAATTCCCAGGTCTGATTTCGAATCAAGGCATTGAATTCATCTTTCATTGCAACTCGCCAATTGACATCTTTCTGAGCTTGCTTGACAGTTGTAGGAACCACACTGTTTTCAACTACAGCCATGTAATCAAAAAAAATTTTTTGTTTGAAAATGTTATTTTGTGCTCTTGTAACCATGCGATGGGTTGATGGAAGGGTAATAGTTGGTGCTTCTACACAAGTAGTAGCATTATCATTCAAGACAGTATTGGAATGAGAAGTAGAACTAGAGGAAGAAGAATTTATACCTCGAGAATTTTCCTGCAAAAGAGATGAATCCAGGTTTGCCTCCATTTGAACAGTCCGACTAGAATGATTTGTAGGAGCTGATGTTGGAGTGGCAGAAATTGTTGAAGCATTGGAGACTGATATAGGTGACGGTATTGATTCAAATACAGGGGAATAGGTTGGTTGTGTTGGTCGAAAATTGTCTTTATATTCCTGCAAGTTAAACCATTCAAGAGAAGAGGATTTTGGCAGTATATCTCGAAACATTGTTTGATACGGATAAATCTGCTCAAGAAAGACAACATCACGAGATAAAAATAATTTGGATGACAATGGATCAAAACACTGATGACTATGATATTATTGTGAGAACCCGAGATAAACACAAGGCACAGACCGAGGTTGTAACTTATGAGACATATATGGCTTAACCCATGGATAGCAAAGACACCCAAAAGTTCGAAGTTGAGAGAAGGAAGGTGGTTTATTAAATAGAGCTTGAAATGGAGTTTGAGGAGCTAGGCTTTCTGTGGGCATTTGATTGATTAATGTATTTGCTTGAACACAGGCAAATGACCACAGATAGTAAGGAAGTGAAGCCTGATGTATTAAGGTCCGAGCAGTCTCAATGATATGGCGATGTTTTCTTTCCGCTTGAGCAACACGTTGTGGTGTATATGGAGGGGAAATGAAATGTTGAATTCCATGATTTGCTAAGTGTGTTTTAAGAGCACTATATTCACCACCCCCATCCGAATATAAGGACTTGATTTTAACCTCAAAATGATTTTCAATCATGGCTTGAAAATTGGTAAACACAGACGCAACATAACTTTTTCGTGCTATAGTGTACAGCCAAGAGTATTTGGTAAAGTGATCAACAAAAATAACATAATACCGCTTTTTATCAAGAGACTCAATTGGAGAAGGACCCCATACATCAGTAAAAATAAGTTCAAAGGGTTTTGAGCTTTTAATAGAAGAAACATAAAATGGCTGCCTAGTGCTTTTATTGCATAAACAAGAATTACACAAAATGGTTCTAGAATTCTTAGAGATAGGTAAAGAAAACAAATTTATCATAGAACGAAGAGTTTGAACATTAGGGTGTCCGAGACGACGATGCCATAAATCAAGACTAGGAGAAATAGCAGCAGTATTGATAACAGGTTTCGAAGAAGATGAGAGAGACCACACATACAAATCATCCTTAGTCGTTCCGCGTAATAGAGGCGCCCCCGTGCTCAAATCCTTCACAAGAAAATGAAAAGGAAAAAAATCAATAGAGGTATAATTTTGTTGATTAAATTTGGATACTGAAATTAATTTCTTTTTGATATCAGGAGCACAAAGAACATGACATAGATTAAATTTATTTCCAGATGAGGATAAAGATACAGAACCTGAGTGAGTTATGGGAATACTGTTACCATTGCCCATAGTGATACTTTCAGTGCCATTGTAGTCATGAGGAGCAGTGAGTGTGGAAGCCGTATCAGTAACATGTTGATTGGCTCCACTATCAACAATCCAAGGTTGACTTTCAGTCATTTGGCTCACAGCAAATATTGCCTTTGCATCAAAGTGATTGTGAGACCGGGATTGACATTCTGTTGCAACATGACCAAAACGTCCACACAATTGACACTTCACCTTCGATCGGCCAGTATTTGTAGAAGATCTCCAATTTTGATTAGACCCTTGAGATTGCTGATTGTAGGACTGATTATTGTAGGTCCTGTAATTGCTTTGAGGAGAAAAGGAATTAGAATGATACCTTGAATTCTGATTATTTGCATTCCAGCGCCGGTTGTGATTTTGTTTGGAACCAGAAGTGTTTGGTCCTGAACCAGAAGTATGGGCAACCTGGACAGTCATTGGTGTAACGGGTTTCTTTGCATCTTTATGTTTGAGAAATAGCTCATGATCTGCGAGCTTGTCTTGCATCTCCTCAAAGCTAATAGGATTATCTCTAGCCCTTATTGCAGCACTAATCTCTTTGTAATCTAAACCAAGTCCACTGAGCACTTTAACAATAACTTCAGAATTGTCAATTGGAGATCCAGCAGCAGCAAGTTCATCAACAATAGTGCGGATTTCCCGCAAATATTCAGCAACGGTTTTGTCACCTTTTGTAACCTTGTTGAGTAGATCACGTAATGTGAAGATTCTGGTTTTAGACTTATTAGCATAAGTCATATGAAGATGATCCCAAGCTTGTTTGGAGGTGAGAGCATTAGCAATTGAGGGAGCAATTATGGGTTCAACAGAAGCCATGAGCATTTCGTATGAGATTGTCTTGGAGAAACCAGATCTTGTACTTAGGGTTTATTACCTCTTGATCGTCAATTTTGATAATTTTTGGAGGTGCTGGTTCTGACCCATCAAGATATGAAAGAAGATCATAACCACACATTAGTGTAAATACTTGTGCCTTCCAGGTAGAAAAGTTGGAGCTGCCAGTAAGCTTGATTTGTAATTGAGAGGCAGGATTGAATGAAACGATTTGCGAAAGAGGAGAATTAGCAGGCATCATGCCTATAGTATTTGATTGCAGAACAGCAGGATTGGATGGTGCCGTGTTTGACTCTGTGGTTGACATAATGATAGGATTTAACAAAGAGGAAACAGATTTTGGATCGTGAAACTCGATTAGAGCAGAAGCTCTGATACCATAAACAATAATTGTGAAATGGTGTTCTATCTTAAGTTTCAATGAATACAGCATATATATTTATACAGCAGTTAGGAGAGTTATGTTAGAACTAAAATACATGCTTTGAATATAACAGATTAGGTTAGTTAGAGGAATTATCTATTTCGGTATTAATTTGTCATTTGGTATGTATAGCAAAAATATTCAAGCATTAAATTATTAATTCTAATTCAATAATTATTATTTCTCATTTGAAATGAATGAATTTAGATTGTAGAATTTATTTATAAATAAAATTCATGTAGAATTTATTTATAAATAAATTTCATGATAAATTTTTATATTTGATATATTGTAACTTAAAATAGATAATTCAATTAGATTACATATAATCTTATTTAAAATAAATTCTAAATTAAAAATTTAATTATTTTTTTAAATATATGCTTAACAAACATATATTACAGGGTAAGAGTCGACTTTTTATAGTTTCACAATTTCAATCAAATAGCATGTAATGATAGTTTTAGCAAATAGCTAGACACACATGATCCAAAAACAAAAATCTAGAATAATCTATAAAAATCAAAAGAATCTAGAAAAATCAAAGAAAGAAAAATCCTAATAAACCCACAAATCACTAACATATGGTGATTAACAAGCAGTCCAACAAAGGGCAAAGTGAGAAAGTGAATGGTGGTAGCTAATTAGCCAAAAAAAATCAAAGATTGCAATGAGAGACAATAGACTTGGTTGGGATAAGAGAGAGAGAGAGAGACGGTGAGAAAGAAAAGTAGAATAAAAGGAAGATATATAGGTCTATTGAGAATAATTTTATAAAAAAAATATTAATTTGTGAAATTTATTTACAAATTCTATATATTTTGATAGAATTCGAGTTATACTAGTTTAATTCTATAGATTAAAATTTATAGAATTTGAATGAATAAAAAAATTTATTTCAAATAAATAATTCTTGAAATTTAAATAAATTTTACAAAATTTTATGACATTTATTCGTTTCAAATAGGGTGTTAATTATACTCTTTTGATGGAGGTTTAAATTCTCTTTAGCATCAAAATTGTTGTAACTATATTTGAAATCCATATCCAGAATAATAATTTTCAAATAAATATCAAGTTAATGACTGTTTTTTTAAAAAAAAATTAAAAGAATATTTAATTTTAGTCAAATTATATTATATTAATTTTCTAAATATCTTATTATTTCAATGTATCTTTAATATATATATCTCTAAAAGTGAAATATATCTTTTTAATACATATATATATATGTGTGTGTGTGTGTATAAAATAAAGAAAATTTCGATTTAAAGTGTCTTTTTTATCACATTTGTTTTGCAAAAAAACATTACGTGAGTAGTTCTAGGTAAGACTTAATTGGTAGGAAGCTCACCAGAAGATAATTTGCGACAAAGCTTTCAATTTCAGAGATCCCATTAACCAAAGTTTTTTTTTACCTTGGGTCACATTTTTAGTATTAATTCACTTCCTCACTTTGCATATTAATATACTCACATGTTACAGTGTCGGCAGAGCTTTATCATATAAATAAATAAATATATATATATATATATATATATATTCTTTTTTTTAAAAGTTTGATCTCCGAAATACGTTTTTATAGGGATCGAACCTCTGTCATCTCAATTGAGAGTAACAACAGGTGGCCAGCTGAGCTACCTCAGCTGATTAGCTTTATTATATATATATATATAATAAAAAAATATATTTCCGGGAGTTTGAACCTTTTTAAAAAATAAAAAAAAAATATATATATATATATATATGAACAGAAAATTTTTTTATGTTGGTTGCTGTGATGTCCATCTAAACTAAAAATATGTATAAATAAAATAATAGTATTGTTTCTATAATTTTTTATGAATTATATAAAAAGTTATAATCTTAATTATAATAATTTGTCGTTTTTTAAATTTACAATTATTAGAGTATATATTAACATATGTAAATAAATATATAATAATGCATTTTTTATATAATGTGATAAGTTGTATTTATATATAAACAAAATATAAATATAAATAAATATTATATATTATGTTTATATATTATATATAAGCAAAAAATAAAAATTAAAAGCTATAACATAATTTTAAAATAATTGATTTTCATATATATATATATATATATGCTGATTTTTTATAAAATAAAAAAATAAAAAAGTAATATGCTTCTATAGCACGTTAGGGTTTTTTCGTTTGTCTGATGGCATAGCACATTTGCTTGGTTAATTAGCCTTCTTCTGTTTTTTTTTATGTTGTACCATGAAGGATGATTTTGTTGAGCTCTCATTTGAGGTGGAAGGTTTGTGTTTGGATCAAGGGGACGTTGAGAATCATTCGAGTTTTGCTTAGCGGGGCATTTCTTGACAAACAATATAGTAAAGTTTGAGCTCATGAGTAATACTTCGACTTATTTATGGCATTCTAATGGGGGAGTTTACATCAGTGATTTGGCTGATAAAAGGATTCTATTTAGATTCTTCCATGAAGTCAAAGTTAACAGGGTTTTTGATGATGATCCATGGACGTTCAATATAAATCTACTAATTATGAATCATCTGAGCCCAGGGGAGAACCCAAGACTGGTTGAACTGAATTTTTTTTATTCAAGTTCATCAATTGCCTATGGGGTATTTTCATGAAAATATAGCCAAAAGCTTAGGCAATTTTATTGGTGTTCAAGTGGATTATGATACTAAATCCATGTTTGTTGCTAGTGTGAGTTTTATGCGGATTAGAGTTAGAGTGGATGTCAGAAAGCCTCTAGCTAGACAAAAAAAGATTGTGCTTCGAAATGGAAAGCCAGTGTTTGTTGAATTTAAGTATGAACGACTTACGAGAATTTAAGTATGAACGACTCACGATCTTCTATTTTTTATGTGGTCATCTTGAACATTCAAAGAGTTTCTGTAAATTGAAAACTGTGAAGGACTCGAAAGTGATTTAGATGGAGTGGGGTATGTCTCTCTGTGCCAAGCCTCATTCGAATCAAGCTCCAGAGAGCAATTGGTTACATGATAGGTAGGGATTTGAAATCACGAAGATAATGGCTAAGATCAAGGGAATGGAGAGATTTATAGGACATAATTCAAATTTGACTTTTAAAGGAAAGTTTCCCTTATCCCAAGGAATCGATGTTGATCATGCTACAGATCTTCTGGATGAGATGGATTATGACAATGGTCTCATGCATAATAGGCCCAATGATGAGGAGAGTCCAATTGTAATTGATGACACAAAGAAGCAGCCCAGACCTTGTACATTTTTTTCCAAGTGCATTGATGATTCTGAGAGTTTGAACTCAGCATGGAAACTTTCTTTGCCACCTATGGATCAAAATGTTTTATCACTCAGACTTGCTCAGTAAGCTCGCCGTTCACCATGAATCTCATGAGCTACAATTGTCAAGGACTCGGCAACCCTTGATCAGTTTGTGTCCTCTAGGACTTTTATTGGAGATATAAGTCGTCTATTATCTTCTCAATAGAGACATTAGTTATTACTACTCATATTGAAGAAATTAGAAATATGTTTTATTTAAATTTTTTATTTAAATTTTGTTTTGCTATTGATCAGTTGATCGGTTTGGGGGGGGGGGGGGTTTGTTGTTGGGTGTTTAACTCTTCTTTAGTATGAAGATATGCCCCTAAAAGTTGCAAGTTATTCTAAAAAATTTTATTGATATAATTTTTCAGGATGTAATAATAAGAGATTGGAGATTTTTTGGCTTTCATGGTCATCTAGAGAGACAAAGACTACGTGCTTCATGGAACCTGTTAAAACAGCTTTCATTATCTCTGTCTCTATCTTGAATAATATTAGGTGATTTTAGTGACATGATTTCTCCTTTAGATAAGCAAGGTGGGGTGCCCCATCCTAGTTACTTGTTGGATAGGTTTCAAGATACATTAATGGAATACAATTTGCATGAAATCATGTTGCATGGATACCAATATACATGGGAACAAAGGCATGAAAAACTGGGTACGGCAAAGGCTTCACCGTGGAGTAGCTAATACATATTAGTGTCTAAGATTTCCCAAATATAAATTGTTGGCTATGGTTTCTTCTTATTCAGATCATTCTCTTTTGTTACTGGCATTAGAAGGTGATAGTGTGAGAGTTGGTTCTAGAAGGTTCAAGTTTGAAAATGCATGGCTATTAAATGATGATATTGGGTCAACTATGAGGGCCTCTTGGTCAACTACTATTTCGAACTCTCTTCTGACCATGATTGACCAATGTACTATGGCATTAGAAAGTTGGAATAGATCAACAGTGGGTAACATTCAATCAAAAACTATTCCCTTGCAGAAACATATTGCACAGTGTAGAGATGGGGTCCTTGGTGCGGTTTCATTAGTTGATTTAAAGAGGTAGAATGATCTGGCATTGGTAGAGGAATGCTATTGGAAGCAAAGGGCTAAGACTTTCTTACTTTCTTATGGGGATAGTAATTCTAAATTCTTCACGTTGACTAGAAAAAGGAAAAATGAGATAAGGGCTTTTAAGGATGATGAGGGTAATTTGGTATCGTCTCTTGATGGTTTGCAAAGCTTGTTTAAGCATTATTTTGAGAGCCTATTTTCGAGCAATGATGGAATATATGATGGAGTCACTGAAACGGTTCAACCCAGGGTAATTGACTAATAAAATAATTCCCTCTTTTAACATTTCCGAAAGGAGGAGTTATGAACTACAATCTTCTAGATGTACATTGATAAATCCCGGGGGTTGGATGGTATGAATCTTGCTTTTTACCAGTATTTTTGGAATATTATACTGATACTGATATTGACATTTTTATAGTAGCGTTTCTTAGTTGAATAATTTTGTGTTTCCTAACTCATTATTTGATACTTCAATCGTTTTGTTGCCCAAGAAGTCTGAACCTTCTAGCATGAACGATTTATGTCCTATTTCATTATGCAATGTAATCTATATGATTATCACTAAGGTTTTGGCTAATAGAAAGAAGAGTTGTCGACTGTCATCTTATAAAATCTACTTTTATTTTAGGCAGACTTATTTTTTATAATATTATGATTACTTATAATATTATGATTACTTTTAAGATCTTACATGCTATGAAGACTAAGTCTGTGAGTTCTATGTGTGATGTGGTTATAAAAGTTTATATTAGCAAGACATATGATAGGGTAATTGGCATTTTCTGGAATTGATGATGTTGAGGCTGGGTTTTTGCCAGGAATGAATGAGATTAATTATATTGTGTGTTAAGTCGGTCAAATATTATGTTGCTCTAAATGGCAGTGAGGTTTATTCCAAGTAGGTGATTGAGGCAAGAAATTTTTTTTAACTCTTTATCTTTTTATTATTTATGCTGAGACAATTTCGGTGTCTAAGAAAGCTCAAAGATATGGATGAATATCGATCAAGTTAGTTGGCTTTTAGGAGTCAGACAATCTAATCACAATCGATCAGTCTAAAATTTTATTCTGAAAATCAATCATTATTAGTCGAATTTGATTTTATTGAATTCAGTCGAGTTTACTAGTAAATATATAAGTTGAAACTAACTTATTTAATTGGCTTAAGTCGATATGATCGATTAGGTTAATTAAATCGATCGATTTCAAACTATTTGCTTATCCAGGTTGAAAGAAAAGGATGCATGGGTGCATAGTTTGTAGGAGACCCCGACTACAATATAATACTTAATTGATTTCTCCTTGTAGAACTTGAAAACAAATTATTCAATCAAATTAAAGTAGTAGTAAATAAATATAAGTTTCTTTTACATCAAAAGTATATACGCAGTCCATTGTACATTCTATTTCAAGTTATAAAGAATATTTTTTAGAAAAAAAATTAGTATATTTAAACTTATCCATAATTCTTATTGGATTCAGAGTAAGTGATAATCAAAAAGAAAGGGTGACCAATTATGGATTGTTTGATAGATTACTAGAAAAACTAATTATTAAAAATATATTTTATAGAGATATATCATTGAAATTATATTTTATTAGAAAAAATTATATTACCATATTTAGAAAATATAATAAAATACTGAAAAATTAGATTGAAAAAAAGTGTTAACTTATTTTATTATAATATAACTTTATTAGAAAAATGTGTTAGCAATATGTGCATTACCTCTATAATATTTCTTTTTTTATTTTATCATATTCTAAAATAAGGATATTATTATCTTTGAATGAGATCTCACAATCTCCTTTTCCAGTAAAATAATTTTATCTACTTCCGTCTAGATAAAATAATTTATCAACTAACTGATAAAATTTAGTAGACCTAATATTTTATTTTACATGAATTATTTATAAATAAATATGGTATTTTTAGTAAAAAAATTATTTTGTCAACTTTCTTTAAGATTATGATACAACCAAATGCTCTATTATAGTTTAAAAAAATGAAAAAAAAAACATAATTAAGTTTATTATTACCCGTTATTTGAATTTTTTATTTTTAAAATTAAATGCTATTCTTCCTAAGTTTAAATTCAAAATTTATAGTATGTAAAATGATTTCGATATCATTAAATTTAAATCTTATAATAATCCTCTTTTCCTCTTTTTTTTTTATAGAAAACATATAAGATTTTTTCCTTTAAAAATCTATTTTAATTATAATTTTTAATTATAAAAAGTCATTATAACTATTTTTTTAAAAAATAGTTTTAATTATAATTTATACATATTCCTCGGCGTTCTTTTTCCTTTTCCTTTTTAAGGCATATCCAAAAGAGAGATCAATACTTGTTAATTACAAATACTTGAATAGGATGAACAACCCAGAAATCTTAATTTGATTTTGGAAAAAAAAATAATTAATATTACACTTATTGCAATTGAAAAAAATATGCAATTGAGAAAATAAATTAATATGAAAACAAAAAGAAGTAAACGATTATGAAATGAAAAGAAGGATTTATTCCCCATGAAAACGAAATGAGAGAAAATGAAATGATGGTTGAAATGATAATAATCATTTATTCCCCATGAAATCATATTCAAAATCAATAAATTTCAATTAATACATAAACAGATAATTTATGATTATACAAAAAGCTTCACAAAAGGGTATTTTCATATATGATTAATTAAGACGAATTGGTAAACATTTTTTGAAACCATTGAATCTTAACTAAATTATAAAAATAACAGATAACAAATAACAAAAAAAATAAGAAAATAAAGGATGTGATTTTAATTTTAAATAATAAACAGAGATAATACATACATGCTTTTAAAGGACACACTTACCTTGCATTTTTTTTTTTAAACAAAAGGAGGGTAGAAAACCCATTAGACATGCACAACTCTATCCCACTGCACACCAACTGTGTCTGCTAACAAAGCCTCACGAACAAACCCAGGTGGTGATGAAAACAACTGCATTTCTTTAGAACCCCCAACAGCAGACTTTGCCAACTGATCAGCTACCATATTTGCCTCTCTATAAACTTTAACCACTTGAACTTCCCACTCCTTTTGTAAAAAGGAAATACAAGCAACTAATAAATTTCTATGACTAGAAATATTAGTTCCTTTATTAATCGACATATTCACGACGACTTGGGAATCACATTGGATCTACACTTTCCTCCACCCACTGTCCCAAGCTAGTTGCAAGGATTTATACACTCCCCAAAGCTCTGCTTGAACAGCAGTACCACAACCCAAAGCTAACAAACAGCCAAATAACCATCTGCCACAATCATCTCTTGCACACACACCACACCCTGCAAGTCCTGATTGTCTGTCCGCACTACCATCCGAATTTAACGTTACCCAACCATAAGGAGCAGGTTTCCAAGAAATAAAACAGAACAAAGGACGTCTAACTTCATGAGAAACAAGTCTTGAATTAGTCCAAGCTTTAGAAACTTCCAAGACTTGTTTTTGCAAAAAGGACAAGGATACCACCACTGGAACTTGAGGCTCAAAAACTCTCTGGTTCCTAAATTTCCACAGCCACCATAAACATATGGCAAATGTCACATTCCAAGGAACCCCCCATTTTGCAGCAGCGTGAACTTGCAAATTATTTTTAATCCAAGCCACAACATCCAGAGACATAAAATTCCCACAAGCATTAGAAGCATCAAGATAACTCCACACAACTTGCGCATTCGGACAGTCCCGAAGAACATGAAGGATGGATTCTGGAGATTGCTGACACCCACTACAGGCTACAACAGTTGTAAAGCCCCTCTTAGCTCTTTCAACATTACACATAATTTTCTGATGAGCCACCTGCCATAAGAATACCCGTACACGTTGGGGCACAGGCAGCCTCCAAATTAACTTCCAGTTCAGAGAAACCTGCAATCTATCATGTAGCATTAACGATTCATATGCAGTTTTAACTGAATAATCCCCAGAATCAGAATGGGCCCAAACCAACTCATCATGATTCAAATTGCAGTCCCTCAGAAATCTGACATTCAAAGTATTTATACTATTCTCAGGTAAGAAAGGGGTAATTAACTCCCACTTCCAACCCAAAGAGACATCCCAAAACGCACGGACGGGAAGCCTTTGGAGCTCCTCTGGAACACCACTATGAGCATGAGTAATTAAAGGACCACCGGGAAGCCAATGATCATTCCAAAAATTTGTGGCCAAACCATTCCTAACCTCATGAAGCAAACCTTTTTTGATCACCGCTAAGCCTTTTCGAAAACCCTTCCAAACATGGGAACCTGTATTAGAATACCGGCGATTCCATGAAAAATGTCCTTGAAAGTATTTACCCACAATAGCTTTAGCCCACAGCGAGTCCTGATCCTTCCAAAACCTCCACCCCAATTTACCCAACAGAGCAAGATTCATAGATCTCATATTCCGTATCCCCAAGCCCCCTAACTGCTTAGGCAATTGAATTGTGTCCCAATTGATAAGGTGAACCCTCCTGCCATCAGATACACCCTTCCAAATGAAATCCCGGCAAGTCTTCTCTAAAGCATCACACAAAGAAACAGGCAAAATACAAGTCTGCATAGTATAAACTGGAATCGCAGACAGAACAGATTGAACCATGGTTATCCGGCCAGCCAAGGATAAAGAATTTGCCTTCCATCCAGTAAGCTTACCCCTCATGTGATCAAGTAAATAAGCAAAAGTGCCTTTATCTGCTCGACGGTGCATTGCAGGAATACCCAAGTACGAGCCTAAATCTTGGGTGAGAGGTATGCCAGACAGGTCAGACAAAGCATTAGCAAGAGAAAGATCAACACCAGGAGACACAAAAAGCCCAGACTTATTAAAATTAATTTTCTGCCCAGAAATAGCAGAAAATTTGTTCAAAATAGCCATTAAACGTTGCAGTTGACTAATCGAAGCCTCAGCAAAAAGGATCATATCATCCGCAAAGAAGATATGTGAAACTGCAGGTCCTCGCCGAGAAAGCAACACCGGCTTCCACAACCCCTCCCTCACCGCTTTCCTGATTTCCTGTGCCAAGACCTCAATACATAAAACAAAGATATAGGGGGAAATAGGGTCACCTTGTCTCACTCCCCTAGAAGGCTGAAACAAAGGCAAACGAGTCCCATTCCAGACAACGGACATAGAAGCAGAGGTCAAACAGTTCATGATCACCGAAACCCACACATCAGACAAGCCAATATCCTCCAAAACCCATCGAACAAAATCCCAACTCAGCCTATCATAGGCTTTTTCTAGATCAATCTTTAAAGCCATGTACCCATTACGATTCTGCGGGGTTCGCATAGAATGAAGAGTTTCCTGAAAGAGGACAATGTTGTCAGTAATTTGCCTTCCTGGCACAAAACTACATTGCTCTGGCCCAATAAGCAAAGGTAGAATGTGCTTTAAACGGTTCACCAGAGTTTTTGTGACAAGCTTATAAATGACATTACATAGGCTGATCGGCCTAAATTGACTGATTCTTTCAGGGTGATCAACCTTCGGAATGAGAACTAGCAATGTCTCATTAACCACTGGAGGAATAGGTTGACCATTCAAAATTCTAATTACAAAATCAGCAACCGCTGCACCCAGAATATGCCATTTCTTTTGGAAGAAAGCTGCAGGGAACCCATCCACATCAGGCGCTTTATACGGAGCCATAGCAAAAAGTGCCCCTCTTACCTCTTCAGCTGTGAAAGGTTCATTCAGTAACATAAATGAAGCATCAGGCAAAACAGGAAACAATCCATGTTGCAGCAATGACAAATCAGCAGGCGCTTCAGCTGTATAAAGATTGGAAAAGAAATGAACAGCTATATCTCTTAATTCCTGCGCATCCGAGATCCAACCATCAGAATT
Source organism: Garcia nutans (assembly GCA_947685225.1). Taxonomy (NCBI): domain Eukaryota; kingdom Viridiplantae; phylum Streptophyta; class Magnoliopsida; order Malpighiales; family Euphorbiaceae; genus Garcia; species Garcia nutans. The sequence continues at coordinate 1,706,743 of CANTUV010000024.1, read as the reverse complement.
ACCCCGCAAGCAATTAATCACCAATCTGTTCTTATGAATAACTGCAGAAGAGTGGTAAAATCTAGTATTTCTTTCACCAGAAACAATCCAATCCTCACGAGATTTTTGGTACCAGAAAAGCTCCTCCTGAGCTAACACATCATCGTAATCCTTCAATAATTTCTTCTCAAGTTTGAGCAAATTAGGAGTCACATGTCTCGAGAGGCATCTTTGAACTCCAGCAAGGCGATTCCAAAGGGACTTTTTCTTAACAAAAATATGACCAAAAGTAGATCGGTTCCAAACAGACAAAGAGCCAGCAAGAGAAGATAAGGCATCATGGACGGGCAACTCAGACTTCCAACTCTGTCGCACAACAGTATCAAAATTAGGATGTGTAAGCCATGCCGCCTGATATCTAAACCCTCCATTGCCTCTATTAATCCTACCTACAGTATCAATCACCACTGGAACATGATCTGACTTTAATTTGGTAGCATGAGTTACTACCGCATTAGAAAAACAAATCCTCCAGTCAGAAGAACAAAAAGCCCTATCCAACCTAGCACTCTTCACTGTAGCTGGAGATCTCCCACGAGACCAAGTGAAAGTAGGGCCAACAAAACCCAAATCAATCAAAGAGTTTGCAAACACCCAATCACAGAAGTCACCGGTACCTGCATGAGTGGTGGAAGCATAACCAACTTGTTCAGAATAGGACAGCACAGTGTTAAAATCACCAACAACAAGCCATTTACTTTCCGCCGGAAAAGAATCAATCAATAAATCTTGCCACAAAAGACGACGGAGCTGCAAGTGAGGGCTGGCATAAACTGCAACAAACATCCAAGTAGCCCCAGAAGTTTCACGAACTCTACAGATAATAAATTGAGCATGTGAAGATACGAGTTCCACCTTACCCAAACCATCCTTCCAAAGCACCCAAATCCCACCACTAAAACCAACGGCTTCCACTCGAATCCATGAATCAAAACCCAGAGAAGCAGTAATACGGTTAGCAAGGTCACCACTAACCCGAGGCTCCAACAAATAAACGACATCAGGCTTAAAACGTCGACAGTACTCCATAAAGGAACGTTTAAAATTTGGGGAAGAAGCCCCTTGGCAATTCCAGGAAAAAATAATCATTAAAAAATAAAAAATAAAGAAGGACAAGACACTAGAGCTTCACACTAAAGCCAAAAGCAGATTAGTGGTTATTCCCCATCTCATTCTCCAACCTTAGAGCCGAACCCACGGGAATAACATCACAGCTCTCCGGAACAAAATCCATCTCATCTAACCCAATTCCAGAACATACCTTAGGAATAGGATTGATGTATCCTCATGCATCTGTACCTTGCATTTTATTTTAACAGAAATACACAAAGATATAATTACTTTTTTTTTTTGTTAAGATGATGATGATTTTAATAAAGTAAGCTAATTTTTTGTCAAAAAAAAAATAAGCTAATTTATTCATTCATTTTAACCCACATTATACTTAGTTGAAGTGGGATTTGAAAATTAAAATCATTAGTGGCACATATGTGATATACATAGATAATTAAACACTTGATCCTTTTAAACAGAAAATATACTAAAATTTGACTAAATTAATCATTTGTATCCGCTTAATAACATTACGTTTATTTAAACTGAATTATTTTTTATTCATTTAGTATTTTAATCATTTTATACAAAATGGTGATTTTTTTAAAAAAATATTTCTTAGACTAATATCTTAATTAATCGTCATAGAAAATAATAATATAAAAATGTTAAAATTTAATTTTGAAGGGAGTAAATTTAAAATTATTTATATATATGTTATCATAAGCTTATATTTAAATTTAATAAAAATAATAAAATAATTTGTATAAATTAAAATATTTTTAAAAAAATAAAATTAGAACTCATAAAAAATGAACTCACACTAACATAATTTTGATTTTTTTACATAATTACGTATTTGTTGATTAATACGGATATGGACATTCTTCTTCTTCTTCTTTTTTTTTTTTTTTTGAAAAAACGAATATGGACATTTATGATAATATAATTCACATATATGATGTAAAAAAAGATTTAATTTTTAAGTTTTTCCAGCAATGCAAAATAACACGGAATAAAATAGAAAATAATTATAATATGTTATATTTTTAATTTTAATTTTTTATATTAATTAAAGAAGAAATTTTATTGCAATTTATGAAATTTGATTCTGACGCTGGACTCTAAAATTAATTTGAATAAATAAATTATTAAATACTACCACTTCATATGGGGTTTTCTTCTGCATGAAAACCAACCAAATACAATGAAATTTGTATGCAGAAGGAAACATACAACTACGAATTAAATAATTTTTATATAATAATTCAATAATATAATATTAATGCTATAATATAGTATATATTATATATACTAATGGGCTTGTAGTGGAGTGCGAGTGTGTGGAGCTAGCAAAATAGAATAAGAAAAAGAAAAAAGAAAAGCCTCTTTCTCTAATTTCACTCTCCCAAGTCACAAAACCCAAACCAGACAAAAAAAAAACACAGAGAAGGATGGGAATCACAGCCAAGTCTAAGACTAAGAGCACCACCGAAAATTGGGGTATGGGATTGCTTCTGGTTTTCTTCCAAGAAGACAACTCTTCCTCCGCCGCCTCCGCCACCACCACCACTACCTCCGCTGCCATTGTTGATAAAACTACTACTCCTTTCTCTTCTTCAAGCCCAAAAAACATTTCAAAAACTATAAAAAGAAGCAATTCCAATAGCCCAATTCTTACAAAAACCCAATCCACAATTTCAATTTGTGCTCTTCTACTTTTTCTCACTCTCCTTTTTTTTACTCTCTCAACTTTCGAACCCACTACCACAATTAAAACCCCACGAAGATTTCTATCAGATAATAATAGAACAGCCATTAATGAGTTCAAGAACCACCACACAATAGCCGCCGGAAAATCAAGATTTTCTTGGTTTTCCAAGATTTGGAGTAAAAATTACCACCCAAAACATGGCACTAAAAGAATTGAATTATTTCTCTCTTCTTTTGCTCTTCAAGGAATGGGTAAGCTTTATAGCAGGGGAACCAAAGCCATGAGTGATCTTCTTGTTGCCCATATAGCAGAAGACACTAATGAAGATGAATTCAAGCTTTTCTTGAGACTCTTACACAGGTCAGGTCTCACTTCCAAAGCTGATGTCGTTTTTATATTCCCTTCCACATCTTCATATTCAAGGTTTCAAGATTTGATTCAAGGAGAGAATGACTCTTTCTTGAAACTCGTTCATTATTACAAAGAATTAAACAGTACGAGTCATGACTCGGTGTCGGCGGGGATGAGATTTGATGTGACTCAGTTTGTCAAACATGGGAAGAAGGAAATTAGTGAGCCTCTTTGGGGAAAGAGGATTCGGGTTGTTAATAATAACAATAATTACAATGAATCGGAAGAGAATGGTGGCGACTTGACGCGGTTGAGTTATGGATCGGTGGTTGGTTTCGATGCGAGTGAGCTTGACCCGGAGAACTCACTTGCTGGGTTTCTAAACCACGTTCCCATGAGTTTGAAAAGGTGGGCTTGTTACCCAATGCTACTCGGTCGAGTTAGAAGAAATTTTAAGCATATAATGTTAGTAGACGTGAGCAAATTAATATTACTGAGTGACCCACTGTTTCGAATCAGAAGTTCAAGTCTAGAGTCAGTGTACATATCAACAAAACAAGAAAGTAGTAGTTCAAGCAAGCGTAGCAAGAGAAACTCGGATAAAACTCAGTCTCATTCTCAAGTTAACCCAGCGATTTTAATGGGTGGAGCACGGGGAATTCGAACGCTTTCAAGTGCCATGTTAACAGGAATCGTTCGATTTGCAATGCAACATAAAACTAAGAAGAATTTAATTACCGAGTCAGCAATTTTGAGTCAACTACTTAGCAATGGACATATATTGAAGAACATAAATTTGATAACATCGACTGAGTCAATACCAGAAGCGAGTTCACTTGCCGGGTCAAACTCAAACTCAGACAAATGGTATAATTATAGAATAATCCAACGCAGTAATGTTAATTATGATATTAATTCAGTTATGATGAAGTATATATGTTCATGTGAAGTAGAATCTTCTGTTTATAGAGATTGCTAGCTAGCAAATCAGGAAAAAAAGAATAGAATTTTAGGGGTAAATAAATAAATAAATAAATGGGAGATAGAGAGTTTTTGTTTTTTCTGTAGTTTTTTTTTCTTTTAATATTGTCATATTTTTTATTTAATTTATTTTTCCTAATAATTTTTGTTTTTACATGTAAATCTTAATTTTTAATTAATGACAATATATATATATATTAAAATTTTTGAAATATTAAATATTCTAAATGTGATATCAGCACAGTTGACAACAAAATGACCGGAAAGCAATTATCTATCCAATTTTATACACGTAATTAATTGCATTTTATTAAATATTATTTATTTATTTTTCTTTTATAAATTCCATCGCAGAATTGGTTGTCACTAGTCATCCACCTTAAGGTTAAACGCTCAATTTATTTTATTATTTAACATAATGTAAAAAATATTTATTAAAATATTTAAATTGTTTAGCTCAATAAAAAAAATTAACTTATTTGTAGTTTATTAGTTTGAATAAAATTTCATGAAATAAAATTATTAATTTTTTATGAAATTATTATTAATAAATGATTTACCTTTAAAATAAATGTCAATTATATAATAGAAAATTTTACAGAATTTTTAATATTAATAAGATTTGAATCATTTAATTAATTAATTAATTAAATCAATTTGCTAAGAATGTTGATAATATTAATTACTTGGAGATTATATTATGATGGGATTGATTTCACTGATGAAGGAAGGACTTTTGTCAACTTTACTATATCATATTTTTCTAATTATTTTTTTAACTAAATTTTATTAATGATTACCAAGAATGGTTAAAATAAAAAAATAATAAATTGTTAATTGAGCACGCCAATATTGCCCTTTAAAATAACCAATATTTGCAGAAGGAGGTCTCTTTTTCCATACGAGTGGCGTGAGAATAGTGAAAGAAAGAAAATTGCAACTTTCTAGGCGAAGAAACTGCAAGAAAATTAGAGAAAATAAAAAAGAAAGAAAGAAAGTCATGGACAGAATGTGAAGAACCTACACGCACACAGCATTGATTAAAGGGGAGCCATGTAATTTTCTTTCAAATATTTCCTGTACGCGGTGTGGTTTTTTTTATTATTTTATTATTTTTAATTAATTAATTAATATTTTTTGAATAATAATAATTTATAATTATTATTTTTTTCTTATTTTGGAAGCACAAAAAGCATTAAAACGTGTCATTTAATAAGAGCCTTAAATTTGCTTTTATTTTTATATTTTTATGCCAGCTCTGGCTAACCAAACTTAGCTGTAGTAAATGTATTCACATGGCATTTTAAAAAAACTATATAAAAATGGAAATACGACTGATAACGGTGTCGTTTTTTAAAGGTTTCTTTTCTTTATTTTATTATATTTATTATTAATTTTTCTGATACATATTCAGTGGCGTAGCCAGGATTTTAGATAAGGAGGGTCCAATTCAACTTAAAATTTATAATTCACAAAAATAACATTTATAATAAAATAAATAAAACAAGAAAAATGTTGGATACAAAGAAAATTTAAAACATTAAATTACAATATTCCTCGCCTATTTTTCATTGATTGAAATATATTCATAATTGTTTCATTGTCAATACTTGCAAATACATCTCTTTCAATATAGGTAACTAAACAATCATTTAGCAGCTCATCTCCCATGCTATTACGAAGTGAACTCTTAATAATTTTCATTGCGGAGAAAGCTCTTTCCACTGTAGCTGTAGCAACTAGTAAAAGCAATGCCAATTTGATTAACAGATACACTAAAGGAAAAACTTTATGCTTTTTTATAGCAACCATAGTTTTGGCGAGATCTCCAATTCCTTTCAATTCAGAAAATTTCTTATCCAAACGCACATCAACAATGAAGTTCTGAAGTTGAGATTGGAGTTCAATTAAATCAACTGGTGAAAAGTCAGAGGGATAAAACTTTGCAAGTTCAACTAATTTGCTCACATCAAATGCAGAAAATGAATCTTTAGGATCAAGACAAGCCATACACAAAAGCAACTTTGTATTAACTTCATCAAATCGACTATTCAACTCTTGAAGTTGCATATCAATTACTGAATAAAAAAGCTCAACTCGATAATGATGGAGATTTGTCATTGGTTCCATTCCCCGCTTTGATCTTGGAACAAAAACATGCTCGTCCATATTTATCACACTAATTTCATTTTTAGCACAAAATTCAAACACTTCTTTCAATAAATCCTCCCAACCATTATCTCTAACATCCTGCAAACGGAGTTTTGACACTTTTACCAAATTCATAGCATTCACAATATTTTGATCCCTCTTTTGTAAAACTTGAGACAACTCATTTGTGATTCCCAAAATCAATTTCATAAGATGCAACACAAACACAAATTCAAATTGAATCACAATATCAAACATTTTAATGGCCTCACCCCTTTGTGAATCATCAATCCCATTATCTCTAACATAATCAACAATATCCACAACTGAAGAAAATAAATGAATCAAATTAATAAGCGTACCGTAATGAGAAAAGAAATATATCAAATACTAAACATTAAAAATATCAAATTATAAAAGAAATAAAAAAATTCCAGATTATAAACTACAAAAAAATAATAATTTCAATTTAACTTCATACTACTTTTCTCAAAAAAAAAAAAACTTCATACTACAAAATCAAATTAAACATTTCAAATTTATAATGTCCTCAAGTATTCAAGCCAATTTCTTAATTCATTATTTTTCAAATTTCAATTCATTTTAGCAAGATAAAAAAATTGCAACAAAATAAATATGAGATTAAAAGTAAGTGGTGTACCTATTCTTAACTTGTTGCCGCTGCCTTGCTGGTGCCAATCGGTGAAAGAATGAAATTGAAAAAGGAAGAAACTGTTATCTGAAAAAAAAAAAGAAAAAGGAATTAACGAAGAAGAAACGTGAGAAAGAAGAGAAAGAGTCACAATTAAGTTATTCTTGTTTGTTTGTAATGGGCAGAGTCATTGACAAATCTTGTTTGTTTGTAATGGGCTTGATTAAAAGGCCCAGTTTTAAAGATTGGAAAAAAAAGGATGAAAAATGTTGAAAGCGTGGATCGAAGTTGCGTGCTCTCACATAGTAAGGCCAAGCTGTTCCATCTCAACCAATGTAATAATAATTCTCAAATATACCTAAAAAAATTTTATTTTTAACTGAGGGGGGAACAGGGCCCCATGGGACCCCCTTTATCTCCGCCTCTGTACATATTTACTGGGCTATTTTCAGTAATTAAATAATGATTTTTTTACCCATTTCAAAGACTGACATTTTATTAAATGTAAATTAAAAAGAGTAGAGAGGACTGAGTAGATAATTAACATTCAAGAACTTGGCATTGTTAACAGTTAGGAGTCTTGTCACTATTTATCACTTCAAATTTCCCATTCAACCTGAGTCACTGTAAGATACCCAAACCCATGTTGCAAGTGTGTTTGTGTATATATATAATATTTCAGAATAGCTCAAATTTGAATTTGAGTGAACATACACTGCTTGAATTTAAATTAATCTCTAATTTTTTGAATTATAAAATACTGAATGACGAGATAAATATATACATATATATATATATATGATTGTAAAGATTATTTTAATATTACTTAAATCAAAAGTTCTTGAATATTTCTCATAACTTTGTAAGCATTTCTCATAACTAAAAATAGAAGACTTGTATCAAAATGAGAGTTTTAAAAGCCAAATTTAAAACCAATATAAATCAATGATTTATTAGTTTTGTTTATAATACAATATTAATATTGAGGTCATAATAGGAGGAAGTGAGGAACGCAAATTACGGGAAACTGAAACCCCACGAAGTCCATTATCCACAGAGCTCTTTATTCACTATGCCAACATCAAACTTGTCATAGTTGAGAGTAAAATGATAGCCTCCAAGCATTAACTCTCTTAATAACTAACCTCAATCACCACTCCTCTCCTCTCAAGGCAAGGGTGGCTGGACAGACTGATACCACACACTGAAGATTATAAAATATAAATAAAGAATTCATCCTTTTAAAAAAATAAGAAATATTATTTTGTTTATAAATAAATAAACATATTCTCAAATGATTTCTTTGTTTATATAATGCTCTAATCAAAGTCATTCACGCTTAGAACACGACTATCATTTCTATATTGAAAACGACTATCCTCATTTACATTATAATTTGGCATACCTTATACAATAGAGTAATGAAGATAAAGAAAAAGATAAATATAAATACTTAATGTCATTTTTTTATATGGTTAGAGATTATTTTTGATGTTATTGTGAATAATTTTACATGTTCTCTATACTATTTTTTTTTTTTCAAATTGATTCATATTTTGATTCCATATCAATCTTACCCCTAATAGGATTAAAATAGGCCTATTGCTTGGTGCTACCTCCACAAGGACAACACCACACTTACTGTATAACATCCTCTCTCACTTAGATATTTGATTACTCATAATTAGTATCTCATGCATAACTCTTCTTATTTTCGCTATATCTCTTCGGCCTTTTTTTTTATAAATTACATATATGATGAGGAAAAATATTTAAAAAATTCGAATCTGAAATTTAAATAGAAGCAATACAAGTTTCTAATCGCTAAACTACGCCCCAGTGATTCTCTTTAGCTTCTTTTTTATACATCTTCTATATATTCATCCAATCACATTTATCCATTTTCATAGTTTTCGAATTTCAAGAATATTTTAAAGATAATATATATTATACAATACACTTAAACTTGACTTATTTATAAAATTTTTAGTTTGACATCTATTTGAAATTAATCATGCGTTATTTTTTACATTTAGACTAATGTTGTATGAAATACTTGAAATATTTAAATTTAACATTAACTTATCGTATGAATTCAAGCTATATTTTCAGGAATACTCAAATTTAAATTTTGTATAAACTTTTACATTTGAATTTGATGTGCTCAAAATTAATGAATTTATCATGCTTAAATTTAATTATTAAATATAATGTAAAATGTTATTTAAAAATTATAGTAATTTAAGTTGGATATTAATTAGTATAATATACAAACTTAACATTTAATTTTTAATTTTATTTAAATATTTTACAAATTAAAATTGAGTAAATCATAATCAATAACTCAGAGTATTCCCTTGGTTTAGAAATTTAGATGTCAACTTCATACTATATATGTTGTCAGTTCGACAGAAAAAAAAAAAAACTTCATCCTATGTTATAATCAGATTGCTATAAAAAAAAATAATTAGTACTCCATAAAATGTGGTTATTAATTGGGGAATGGTTCAATTATATATTTATATATCGTGACAAGGTCAACATCTAATTTTTCCTATAATGATTTTTTTTTTTTGGCTTTTGTAAATGACTAAAATTAATAAAGGCAATTACAACTTCTCACAAAAGTCATAAACCATGTGGAAAGTATATAAAGGAAGCAACTTACTATTAATTTACATCGATGAATAAAAAAATTAGCTTTTAGGAAATGTAATTAATTAAATTATTTTAATTATTGAATAGTTATTTAAATCCATTAATGATGCACACTAAGTCTACAAAGTGAAACTTGACTTAACGTCAAGTTTGCATCATTGGGTACTTCTCTTTTTTTTTTTTCCTTTTTTTTTTAGAATTCTTTAATTTATTTTTCTTTTGTAGAAGTCTTCTACTTTTATTGGATTTTAAAATTAAGGTTAGTGGGCATTTGAGGATAGGAAATGAGACTACAATTGTTTCATTAATAAATATTTGAATTTTCTATTTAGTATTGACAAAAGAGATTCCAATATAAATTTATTACTTAAATCATATAAACATTTATTATAAAATTATATTTAGATGTGCAATATTAAAATTTTTTTAACCAATCATTATGAAATTTATATATATATATATATATAGCATTATGAACATATAGTAATGATTTTATTTGTTTATGAGTAGAATTTAAGTATAAAAATATTAAATTTAATGCATAATTTAATTAAAAAATTTATAATAAGTCAACAAATAGGTATGGTGATGATGCGTTCAATATAAGCATAATATTGAAAAAAAATATATTCTATCTTTAAACACCTAGTGCCGCATTAAGTATACATAAGATAGTGCACAAAATATTTGAAACCACATATTTTATTAAAAGTGGTACAAGAAAATAACGTTTACATATATATTTGAAAGAAAAATAATTAAACTAAACTCTAAAAAAAATTGCAATTTCCTCATTTGAATTTGCTTGGTGTTTCTAGTCAAAATCTATCATTATGTTATATATAGCTAGTGTCCAAATTCAATAAGAATTAATTGAGGAAATTTCATATTTTGTAAAATATTGATCTCCAATTGAATTGGTGACGAGGGGTAATATGTACAACGTGGGTTGTGTCAATTACCCATTCAATTTATCAACCTGAAATTGATGGACTAATTAAAAAGCAGAGTTTAGTGTATTAAAATTTAAAGTCTCTATATATAATTTTCATTTTTTGTATTATTAACACGTAAGGCAAAACAATTTAACAAATAATCCCATATTATCGAAATAGTAGTTCAATTTTAATAATAAAAATTCTCATAGAGAGATTCATATTCATGAGTCATTTTTAATTTCTTGGAATTTCAATTAAAATCAAAATTAAAAAAAATGTTCAGCTCTTTATGAAAAGAATAAAGGAATAAAAAAAAAAGGCAAGCCTCAGCCACCGACAACAAAATGAGTGTGCCACGTGTCCTAATAAGATTCATGTACACATGAGACAATAACAAGTCTTCTTCATTCATTGGATTTCAAGTATGTGAGAATATGTCGGTGGACCAGTTAGTGAAAGTGGATTCCACATTAGATAATAGAGTATCTAACAATAATTTGCAAATTAATCACTTATGCTGGGCTACATCAGGGTCATTCTAGCTCTTTGAACTCGGATTTAGATACTGTTTGTATTTAAACTCAGCTGTTATCTGTGTTCAGACTTCAACCTGCAAAACAATAAAAAAAGATCGGACTTTGCAGGATGGCTCTGATGTCTAAATCAGATTCGGTTTAATTGAGCATAAAAAGAGTAATTATGTATAAAAGAGAAGTGAAGATGACATACCTGTGAGGATTTGTCCCTATATATAGATGGTGCACAGAAAACAAAATCTATATGTGTTAGATAATATTTAGAATGTCGTGATGATGCGCCTGCCACATCGGGACTGTACGCCTGTTGTGTCAGAGGATATCCAGTGAGCTTGGTAGGACAGGGGTGCCCAGAGCCTAAATAGAGTCATCTTGAGAGCCGGCCATGAGAATGACCGGATAAGAAACTCGGGTGCCGAGCTCGGGAAAGGGAGGGGTGGATCAGTAGTCCCCCTTAAGTCATTTGACATTTATGTCAAAGTCATACATAGAAGCTTGGACAAGCTCGGTAGAAAGTGTATATACTGAATCATGAAATAGATATTGTATCACAATATGCAGTGCTCAAGTGTGGAGCTCAGTAAGTAGAGCTATTATCACTAGTCCTCCACTAGTCATTTGATATTTATATCAAACTAAGACTTGTTACAGAGAAACTGAGAGACGAGGCATAACCCAAGGAACTCGAAAAATGAGAGCTCAGGCAACTCGAGAAGGGAGAGCTCATAGAGCTTAAAATGGGCTCGGGGAGCTCGAGGAAAAAACCCAGAACCAAGGGCAAGCATGGGTAGTTTAGAGAAACTGAGAAGAGTTCAGGAGTATGCCCTCCTAAGAAGTCTTGGCATTTATGCCAAGGAGTCGAAAGAGAGTCTAGAAGGACACATATCATGCAGAGGAGAAGTGACGCTTCGAAAATTGAGACAACAATTGGGCAGGAATTGAAAAGATATAACATCTTCGGCATTAAAGAGGGACATCGGTTCACATGACCAAAATGGACTCTATAAATAAAAGGTAGTGGGACAACATTCGATACATGATTCAAAAGAAAGAAGCTTGATTCGTCTGAATAGTAAATGCTTAAGAACTCAATTTCAAAGGTTAGTTTTAAGTTTATGTTTTTAAGTTTTGCATTTAAAATTCTAGTAGCAGAATGGTGTGAGCAGTTATCGGCTTGGTTGTGTCAGAGGAGGGAGGAGAGGTAGGCTTTCCAAGTGTCCTTGGCGAGGTTACCTATTATGAAGAAGGAGCTCGGGTAGAGCAAAGTTTAAGAAGATGTCTGACCCTAGTTGATGTAGAGGAAGAAGGTGTGGCCAAGGGTGAGGTCCATGCTAGCTCGGTGAGGGATATTCGGTCCACCTTGACACAGATATACCTCAAGGAGATCAGACAAAAATATAAAATACCAAAAGACTGCAAGATGCTCGTTCCTTGAGAAGAAGTCTGGGCATACGATGACTTGGCTGACAACCAATTGATGATCTATGAAGAAAATCTGAGGTTGGGGGTGAGATTCCCTTCCCACTGGCCTTCTTGCCCTACCACAACATTGCCCCTGGTTAACTCATCCCCAGTAGGTGGCGAACTATCACGGAGTTTGAGATACTATGAGGGTTGCTCGGGTTGTGCCTACTCCGAGCTTACTGAGTACCTTCAGCGTGCTCAGGATACATCCGAAAGCAGATGAAGACTTTCTATACCTACAAGGAAGGTCTAGACTTGGTATGTTTGCAGGAAAGTTGGACTTTATAAAGGCATGGAAGGACCGATTTTTCATTGTGGAGAATAGCTAGGGGTTCGACAACCAAAATATTTAGTGGGTTAATCCCAGTAGCGAACAAGTGACCAGGAGAAGGCTAGACGAGAATGAGCTCGTTGTATATGAGATAGTGAAGTGAGACATTTTAAGAGAGAAGAGGAATGTCATTACACTGATATAGGAATACTTCTCCCTTGGGAGGGCTCCAAAGAAGATTCAGCCAGAAAACTGGACAAATATGCCATATGCTTGAATACTTAGTTTTATTTTACTGGTAATGCATCAATGTGTTATGATGTGTTTGGTTAACTCGTGGCTTGGTTGAACAGAGAGGAGCTCGGGATCGGTGAGCAGAGAACTGAAATGTCTGGGGAAGAAGGAGGCCAAAAGGGAGGCTCAAAAAAAGGCCAGAATGGCTCGCGAGCAACCGAGCGAGCTAGCTTTTGGGACCAGTTATGCTCGGAAGGAGGAGCCTGTGATGGACTTGGCTCTATCCACAGAAGAAAAGCCAGAGACTCAGCTACATAGGGAAGTAGAAGAACACGTGCCTTGTGAGGACCTACCTCAGACCGAGGTGGAGGAAAACTTGCCTCAAAGAGAGGTGGGAGAATCACTAGCTCGTCGGTACAACATGGTCCGGCTAGTGGAGGCTGTAAATGAAAAGTTGGTAGGCCCGCATAATGCCCCATATTCAGTGCAGGAAGCTAGGCCATAGCAGGTGTTGAAATAGATATACAAAACTATTCCGAAGGAGAGGCGCGAAAACGCGCAAAAGATCTCAAAAGAGGTGGCGAAAGAGATGGTGAAAATGTCTCATATGATAAGGAACAATTCAAAAATTTAAAGTAAGAGTCAATACCGAGAATAGAAGCTAACTAAAGAATATCTGTAAGTCACCTAACCCGCCCATACCATTGAGGATTGGGGTGGCAGATATGGCAGCTAACTTCGCCCAGGTGGCCAGGAACTGCGATGAAGAAGCTGCCAAAAGGGTTGAGATGGAGAAGTCCTTGAAGGCTAAGGACAAAGAGCTGAAGAATATTCAAGAAGATCTGAGGTGGGAAACAGAGGAGCTAAGCTTGGCCAGAGAAATCATCAGAACCAAAACTGAGGAGCTGCGCTTGGCGAATGAGGCTTTAAAGAGCAAGGATGCCGAACTGTGCCTGGCCAAGGACGCTCTAGAAGCCCCGCGGCAAGGGCTGGCTACCTAGTCCTCGAAGAGCGACAAGCACTACTTTTGGGGTGTCTATGCTTATCAAAAGGCTGTGTCCAACCGGTTGAAGGAGGAGAACACAAACATGAACTTATCCTGGATGATGGAAATAGACATTGACCAACTCGTTGCCAAGCACGAGTTAGGGAACGATGAAGATAAGGAGGACATGGATCAAGAGGACGAGGTCCAAGATGACAAGGCCCACAATTAGCATAGTTTTTAAGAGATATGTTTTTCTTAGGCTCGGTCTATAAACATTGTAAGGACTAGGCCATTTTGTAAAGGAACTTTATGCTCTATGAATGAAGTATTTTTCTCTTTGAACCGAAGTTCGATACTTTATTTTTTCTTTTATGTGATATGCTGTTTATATAAACTTTATGGCTCGGTCAAAAACCAAATATTATATGACTACATAAATGCTCTGTGATGTGTTGTGTTGATTTGTCTATGGACCTTGTTCAATCTTACTAGATCATAATGTGTGAACGAGCATGCAATTATCATAATGTGGCTTAGCAGCAATGTGCTCAAACCACAATGTGTACTCGGGCACTTATTACTACAATATGCCTTGAGCGCGGCAAAATGCAATGAGCTCGGTCGAGCTTTCAGAAATCGAGTAGTTGATTAAGTAGGGTGGGTTAGTTACCTAAAACCTCATAACATGCTTTACTATAACATGAATTCATAAATGGTCTGCGAGCGATTTTAATAACTTAAGAAATAAAAATAACCTTCTAAAATTTGCAAAGAGCTTACCTGCTCGAGGTGAGCTACTATGGTCAGATGGGGCGACCAATTGCCTAAGCATGACTTGGTGCAGAGCTACTCAAGCATCTTTATGGCTCAGGAAGAGCTGCTTAAGTTCATGTTCTTGATTCAGATAGCTTCGCATGAGCTGGTCGGGTAGGGCGATCAATTGCCTAAGCATGACTTGGTGTAGAGCTGCTCGAGCGTCTTTATGGCTCGGGAAGAGCTGCTTAAGTTTATGTTCTTAATTCAGATGGCTTCATATGAGCTCTTCAGCCTAGAAAGGATTCTCGACTTCTCTTTTCTTTATAGATCCTTTGCCTAGGTTGTTGGCTTGACCATAGCTCAGTGTAATTTTTATGAACTTAAAGCTTTGGTGAATGTTGCAGTCAATGTTCGACAATTAGGGGTAATGGTGCCTCCCTTCATTGACTTGACATTCATTTCAAGCAATTTCTTTGTCATGCTGACGTAGCTTCTTTGGATCAGACTTACATTTACAAAAGAATGGCGGCTTGAGAATGAACAAAAAATTACCAGTATAAAAGGCGCCCCCAAATTTATAAGTAGGAAAAATAAATATAAATTTTTACAGTTAGAGCACTGATATTCGGATAAAGCATAGAAGTGTTACCCTTAATAAGAGGTTAAAAGAAACTGCACGCGTAGGTGTTATAAGGAGATCAATGCATGAGTCAGCGCCACAATAGTTCAGTATTATAGAAATAATCAAATAATAAACATACAGTCTAGAAATGAACATAAAAATCATAATATGCTCGAGGGCACTACCACATATACATAGATAATATAGGTTAGGCGTGCGGAAGGGCACTGTCACATAAACATGAAAAAACATGAATCTGAAGTGCCCAAGGACACTACATAGTTCGATATGTTCGATAGAATTAATCTATGAACTTGAAATAAATAATCTTCCTGCTATGCTGTGTTGATTGTTTGTGAGGTATTCCATCTGCTCGAGCACGAGGTGCATCAAAGCATTCTAATATTACAATGGGCCTTGGGAATGGTTATAGAGCAAGTTTGAGTTACATTGTGTGCTCTGGAGGCAATGTACTGAGCATTTTACTATGCATGGTGGATTGATAAACACGAACTTTACTTCATGCTATGCAATGATGTGAATGTATACATGCACTTTAAAATAAAAAATTAAAAAAGTGAAGTTGTAGAGTAAGTATTAGTAACCTGTTTTGAGGTGCCATCTGCGAAGGTCGATTAGCCCGACTTGTTTTATAGTGTAGCTCTTGAGAGAGCCTTTTAGAACCGAAAGTGTGGCTCGGGCGCTCATTTATTTGTGCTATTGGCTTTGACCATGGCTCGGTTTGTAGGAGTGAGAAGTTTTTCTCTGTGATGAGCCTGATTGCACTCGGGACTTTGATGAGCTTGAGTGTATGCATAGCCCTTAGGGAGATGCTATTCGGGATGCCAATGCTTGGTAATCAGGGATGTCAGCGCCTCTTTCATTGCCTTGACATTCATGTCAAGTAGCCTCTTGGGTGTGCTATTGGATGTTAGATTGACTAATTGCTGCATTAATAGATTAGGCTTGGGAATAGCAAATATAAACATCATACAGAGTATCATGAGACGCTCACTTTAAGCATTAAGATATGTAATTGTCATTAGAGCTCGGTGTATTGCAAAGGTATCATACAAAGTAATAAAGAGTTAGCACTATATTAAAAATAGGAACTTTCAGATGCAGTCAGAGTGTAGAATTATAAAAAAAATTGATGCACGGCTAGAGTGCTTACCTTAATGCTCGATCATGGTGATCAAAGCTCAGTGCATAGTAGGAGCGCTATGATAGCTTAGGTCGCACGTGGGCATTGCAGCATGCACGATTAAGAACTTCGAGCATGACTAAGGCTCGTTGATAGGCACCATAAGTGCTTAAATGTTTGAGCGCAACAAGAGCGCGTTAACATGCACCATACATGCCTAAAGAGTTTGAGCGTGACAAGGGCGCATTGATATGCACCATAAGTGCTTAAAGAGTTTGAGTGTAATAAGGGCGCTAATGGGCTTTGTGTTCAAGGAATGGTGATTTGTAATATATGTTAAGTGCGTGCGAGGGCGCTGTAATAACTCGGGGTGTGTGAGGGCTCCATTATATCATAGGGTGCGCAGGGGCGCCTTAAGAACCAGGGGCACAGGACATTATAATATGAACTATTGAAGTATATCACGATTAGGGTATTTCCCTTATGGGAGTTGTATGAAGTACATGAGGCTCCACCACTTATATCGGGGAGTAGCCTGTCCACTCTCACCTCACCACTGTTGCTAGGGCTACCTTATGGGGGTCATCCTAGCTCTCTGAGCTCGGGCTCGGATGCTGCCTGTGCTCGGACTTCAACTTGCAAGACAAGAGAGAAAGGCAGATCGGGCTCAGCGGGGGAGGCTCCGATGTCTAAGTCAGGCTCGGTCTATCTGAGCATAAGAAGAGTAATTGTGTAGAAAAGAGTAGTGAATGTATTATGCCTGTGAGGGTCTGCCCCTATATATAGATGGTACACAGAAAACAGATCTTGTATATGTCAGAAAATATTTGGAATGTCAGGATGATGCACCTACTGTGTCAGAGGATGTCCAGTGAGCTCGGTAGGACAGGGGTGTCCAGAGCCGAGGTTGAGTCTTCTTGAGAGCCTGGCCATGAGGATGATCAAATAAGAAACTTGGATGCCAAGCTCGAGAAAGGGAGGGGTAGCATCGGTAGTCCCCCTCAAGTCATTTGATATTTATTTAAAAGTCATGTATAGGAGCTCGGACGAGCTCGATAGAAAGTGTATGTACTGAATCATGAAATAGATATTTTATCACAATATGCAGTGCTTAAGTATGAAGCTCGAAAAGAGAGCTCGGTAAGTGGGGGTATTATCAATTACTATTTTCCATAGTTTTTACCTAATCATATTATTTAGTTTTTATTATTTTTTTAATTTTTTAGATAAATTTAATTGCTATTAAGATTGGAATTTTAAAATCCTGAACAAAAAATTTATTAATGCCAACATATATAGTCTTATAATATACTCATTCGATTCTGAATTAATTTATTATAGTAATAAATTATATACATATAGTTTTTATAAATTTATATGTACTTTTCTATTATATCATAATTTAATATAAAATATACTTATTATATATTTTTAATAAATAATATTAAATATAAATATAATAAAAATTTAATATATATTAATTAATTTATTAAAATGATAAGTGATTTATAATGAAAAATAAAAAAAAATTAAATTGTACCTATCTTCTATTTAATTTAATTTATTTTGTTATTGGTGATATTGACTTGGAAGATTTGAGTGTAGAATTGCTTGGCCATGGGTGTCACTTTGTTCTAAATGGACCCATGGCCATTACATTTCATTTTCTTTTATAACTTTCATGTGTAACATCACACACAGACATACAGGTTACCACTCCTTAATTGCATGTCTATAGTACCACCTCTCTCTCTTCCACTGTAACCTATCAACTGATATTTTAGTCACCTGAGTCTTTTTTATATTTTAAAAGACAAATTAACTTCAAATTTTTTTTATAGGAAATCAAATTTAATTAATAAAAATTTTATCTATTTAATGCATGAAAAATTCATAATTTTAAATTTATTGGTATGGATTGATCAGTACGTAGTAAGATTAAATCATTTTAAAAGTATATATTGGAATTCAATTTAATTAATATTAAGTTTTTCTTTTTATTATTGAAATAATTAGAGAATGGCGATTCGATACTCAGTACTCCCATATATAAAAGAGAATGAACTTGCTTATATTAGATAAATGGCTTATTGATAAATAACTATCCTATTACTAATTAGAATTGAATTCAGAAAATCTTATTTTGGAGATCAAAAATTAATAACAGAACAAATCAATACAAGAGGGTTTTTTTTTTTTTGACTTTCCAATAGTTTTTGTTAATAAGAGGTTTCGTTGAGGAGTTTATTTATTTATTTATTTTTTGATAATGTCTCTTTGAGGTTATTAACTTGGTGCACTTCTTCAAAAAAAAAAAACTCGGTGCACTTTCTTTGGAGCTTATTTCTAATAATTTGCTTTTGGAAAGTGTAATTAGAACTTTAAATGTGCTTATTACAGCCAAAACTGAGCAACAGAGACAACTTTTACTCCTTTTCTAACAGCATTTAGAGTTTGCAATTGTTTAGTTGGTGCTCATGGCAGCCAATGAAAATACAAATCAACTCATCTGTCTCTCTCTCTTTGTCGTTCTTTTTTAATCTTTGATATGATTTAATATGCTATGATGAATTTAAAATTTAATTTGAGTTAATATAAAAGATGCAATAAAAAAGAACTAGAGCAAATGATAAATATAGTGCAAATTTATAAGCAAATCGAAATATAATTTACTAAAAAATTTAGTAATATTTCTCACGTATAAAATGATTTTTTAAAAAAATTTATTAGAATTTTGAGTTATAATTCTAATAATTTATTATACTTTTTGATGATAATCTCATTATAAAATTAATGATATATTTCAATTTAGAGTTCAATGTTGTATTATTAGTAGCATCTAAATTCAATATGCTCCAGCTATGTGCTTATATGTTTTTGCTTAGGCTGACTTTTTTTATACAAGGGATATAAATATTTACTGAACTCCAAACTACCCACCTTCGCATAGCTAGATTGTTATAGCAACTTGATAGGATAAAAGAACTTACTTGCAGAACCATTTGCTAGCCTTAATTATTTAATTTGGTGAAGATTTCATTTACCAAGAATTTGGTTGTAACTTTTTTTTTATTAATTACATATGACGAGAGAAAAATACTTAGACTCAAACTTAATACTTAATACTTAAATAGAAATAATACAAAATTTTGGTCACCATACTGTATTTTAGTGGTAAGAAATTTGATTATACTTGTAAATTGAAAAAACGTAATTCAAATCTATATTTCTATATTACTCTTCAATAATTTTCTAAGCATGTATTGTAGTTAGGTTTTTTGGAAACAAAAAATATAAATATAATTTTATAATTTTTTTTAGTGTTTTTTGGACAAAGGAGGTAATTTCCATTCATAAAAATAAATTATATGATCACAAATAATAAAATGTGTTCATAAATAAAAATGCAACTATATTGATAGGACAATTAATTCAGCAAAACAATAGTAAAATACACTCTATTTCATGGTTATATCATGTCATAACGCAATTTTTATGTTTTTAAATAAGCATTATCACAAAATTACAAATATTATATCTTTCTCATTGAAAGTTTCAACAATAATCATATACAAAGATAAAAATAATAATTCGAAAATTGAAGAAAAAATATTTTTCCTAAATAAAGAATAAACAAATCCTATAAAAATAATAATATAAACACAAAAAAAAAATACTAACAAATAATGTTTTTAAATAAGCATTATCACAAAATTACAAATATTATATCTTTCTCATTGAAAGTTTCAACAATAATCATATACAAAGATAAAAATAATAATTCGACAATTGAAGAATAAATATTTTCCTAAATAAAGAATAAACAAATCCTATAAAAAATAATAATAAATATAAACACAAAAAAATACTAACAAATAATGTTTTTAAATAAGCATTATCACAAAATTACAAATATTATATCTTTCTTATTGAAAGTTTCGACAATAAACATATGTAAAGATAAAAATAATAATTCGAAAATTGAAGAATAAATATTTTCCTAAATAAAGAATAAACAAATCCTATAAAAAATAAAAATAAATATAAACACAAAAAAAAATACTAGCAAATACGCAAAAAACATATTTGTATTTATTAAAACAAATAAAAATTATGAAAAAGTCTATTAGCGATTGTTAATTACTTGAACTTTTTTTGGTTAGCGACCATTCAAAACAAATAAGAAAAGAGAGAACAAATAGAAGAGACAACGAAAGTTTTTAATTTGATAACAACTTCTAGTATTTTATTTATTTAAAAAAAATTATAAGAAAATTTATGATAGATTATTTTTATTATGAGAAAAAATAGCATGTAAAGTTAAACAATTAAGATAAATAATTTTTCAATTTGATTTTTTTAATTTAGTATTATAATTATTTTAATTTATTTAAAATTTTAAAGCCAAGTGAAACACATATACTGTGGCATATAAATATGAAAAAAAAATATAAAATAGAAAAAAAAAACAAAATGCAATATTCCTTTTTTCAAATGTAATAATTGATGCTGACAATATTTATTAATAATTAGATTTGATGGATCCATTGAAAAGGAGCATATCTTTTTGAATGTCTTATCACATTTGCTTAATCATGAAACTGAAGAACTATTAATTTTTTTTATTTTTTATAATTATATTTTAATTTTTAAAAATAAATTATCATTAAAAATTGTTAAAATTATTTATGATTTTACCCCCTTAATCAAAATTGTTTTTATAAATTTTTTCTCTCTTCAGTAACGCATGGGTTAAAGTAAAAAAAATTATATTAATAGTGTTTAATCTTTTTTTAAAAGAATTAATTTTTAAAAAATACTTAAATTTTTTTTATAATTTTCAATTTTATCATAAGCATTTTTTTTTATAAATTGGTACTGAAATTTAATTTTTTTTATATATTTTATCTTTTGACATATTGAACACTCTGTGACTGAGACTCATGCTGATTTATCAGTTTGTATTTATTTATTTTATTTTAATTTAATTTTTAACAAACGTTAAAAATTATTAACGGATATTAAAATTTTTTAATACTCGTTAACATTAGAATTTTTTTTAAAAAAGTAGTACGATAAAAAAAACCTATTATTAATGATCAGTAACTCAATAAATGGGCGTTAACTCATTTAATGTGCATCAAAAATATCTAATAAAGAGAAACCTTTTAAAAATGAGAATAGAGAATTATTAATTGACAATTTTATTAACTGTTGGTGTAATAAGGTTGTCTCTACCCCCATTGGAGTGATAAGGTTGGCTAGCATGACTTGAGCATGGAGCGATAAGGTTGGTTCTATATTTCAGCTAAACAATATGTAGTTTATTCTGGTTGAACTGGTCTAGTGGCAAGGGTTTTGAGAGGAATGAGTTCTGTTACTTAAAATGGGTAGCTCAGATTCTTTTGCATTATTTTTCGGAATACAGTTGTACAAGTAGTCTATTTTAACATGTGACTACAAAGCTATTTTTGTATTGAAGAATTAAGTCAAGTTCTATTAATACAAAAATCTCTCTTATTCTTAATTTCGTTTTGGTATCAGAGCAGGAAGTGATCAAACACGTTCGATGGCTTCCGCTACTCTAAATGTGTCAAACTTTGTTACATTGAAACTCAAACAATCAAATTATCCACTGTGGAGAAAGCAGGTGCTAAGCTTAGCTGAGAGCCAGGAGTTAACTGATCATCTCATAAAAGAATTCCCGGTAGATCAGAAGATAGTCGCTCCTCCTTCACCATTACCCGAAGACTATCAACCACAATTTTCAGAAAAATTTAAAGCTTGGCAAAAGTCTGATCGTCTGCTTCGCGGCTGGATCTATGGAACACTGAGTGAAGAGTCGCTTGGACTTGTCATCGGCTTAGAAACGGTGTTCTCTGTATGGGAAGCCTTGAAGGATGCATACGCCCAAGACTCTCAAGAGAGAGAATTTACTCTAAGACAACAGTTAACCTATTTTCGCAAGGATGAAAATAGGAATATAACAGAACACTTGCGTCTCTTCAAAGAGATATGTGATAGCCTTGCCGCGATTGGCAAGACTGTTCCTGATAGTGAGAAGGTGTTTTGTCTTCTCACCAGTCTAGGACCTCAATACGAAACATTCACAACCACAATGCTCAAACCACCACGCCCTACCTACAATGAATTAGTTTCGCAACTAAAGAATCTGGACCAACGACGCAACTGGTTCTCAAGTCAGTCAGAATCAGCGTTCGAACAGATCTCCTCCCATGTTGCGTTCTATGGAAATCAGCAGAAGCAATCGCACTCAAACTCAAATCGGCGCACAGATTTTAACTCTCAAGGCCGTGGATTTCAAGCACAACAATCGCGCGGTCAGAATCAATCCAAAGGAGCTTCAGTCTCTCAACGCCGATCTCCATCTGCGGGTTTCAAGAGTATGACAGCAGAAGAACGGGAGTTGTATAAGAATGAAATTTGTCAGTATTGTGGCAAACCCGGTCACATTGCAAAGATTTGCTGGTGGGTTCCAAAGGCGACACAAGAACCATTACCTCAGGCACTAGCAGCTCTTACTCTTGACAATGGAGTTATGGATGCGGATTGGATTGCGGACTTGAGAGCTTCTCATCATATGACAGGTAACAAATTAATGTTAGATACAGTAAAAAATTATGATGGTTTAGACACAATTGCTATTGGTGATGGTTCATCATTAGATATAAATGGTGTAGGTACTGCCTCTATAAAACAAAAAAATGAATTACCTGTTTCAGAAATTTTATTTGTTCCTGATTTAAAACAGAGCTTGTTATCTGTAAGTCAGTTAACGGATGAATATCCTGTAAATTGTGAGTTTACTGATGTGACTGTTACTGTGAAGGACCGGAAAACGGGACAGGTACTTCTCACAGGACCAAAGAAGCGTAGTTTGTATACACTGTCCAGTACACCCAAGGCCTATTTTTTGAACCGTTTTAGATCAGGGACTGCTGCTGTTTGGCATAAACGGCTGGGTCATCCTCAAGCTTCAGCTGTTTCTCTTCTGCATAATAAACAGTTGATAGATGTTAGAGGGTCTTTACAAATAAAAACTTTATGTGATAGTTGTCAATTAGGGAAGCTTAGTAAGTTTCCTTTTAGTTCGTCTGTTCGTTCTAGTTCCGCTGTTTTTGATAAAATTCACTGTGATTTGTGGGGTCCTGCACCTGTACTTTCAATTGCTAACTTTAAGTATTATGCTTGTTTAGTTGATGATTTTTCAAAGTATTGCTGGATTATTCCGTTAAAGCATAAATCAGAATTTTTTGTTGCCTTTCTTGCATTTGAAAAGTTTATTTTGCGTCAATTTGGTAAACATATTAAGGTTTTTCATTCCGATGGGGCAGGGGGGGGGAGAATTTGTTAATTCTAAACTGTCATCTCATTTTCTTGCTACTGGGATAAAACATCATATTTCTTGTCCTCATACACCTGAACAAACTGGAATGGTCGAAAGGCGGCACCATATTATTCGTGAACTAGGAATGACCATGTTGTTTCACAGTCATTTGCCTTTATTTCTGTGGGGGGAAGCATTCCAAACTGCTGTCTTTTTAATTAATAGGTTACCTTCTTCTTCATTGCATAATGAAACTCCTTTTTACATGCTAAATGGTTATAATTTTGATTATAGTTCTTTACGTGTTTTTGGATCAAAATGCTATCCTTATATTTGGGATACAAAGAAAAATAAGTTTGATCCAAAATCTTGTCTATGTGTGTTTGTTGGATACAGTGAAAAACACAAGGGCTATAAGTGTTATAATCCGAAAACAAGAAAATTCATTATTTCCAGGCATGTTAGTTTCGACGAAACTGAGTTTCCATTTAAATCTTTGTCGACTAATCGAGTTTATGCTGTACAGGTTATGGATCCTTGGATTCAATCACCAACAAATTCGAATTCCCCCACTAATATTACTTCTGATTTTAATATACCAGTGTTACCAATTTCAGGAAACCAAGAGACTTCAGAATTAGTCCCAGGCGTCAATTTACATTCATCAATAGCCGCTGAACCAACTTCTTCACATCTACCCTTGTCTAATGCTAGTTTTGATAATTTAATAAATGACGATTCTGTTAGTTTTTCCGAATTAGCTCCTGTTCATGATTCTTTGATAAATGCAAATTCCTTGCAGGCTCCTCAACATGGTGATGAACTTCCAGAAGCAGTTACTAATTTTTCTAGTGACATTCAATTTTCTACTCCCACCGAGTCAGAGCTTCCTGTCCAAACAACACCCATACAACAGGAGCTGTCACCACAAACCCAGCAGCCTGCCCTGTTATTACAGCAACCACAGTTGCTGGACCAGCAGCCCCAGTCTTGTCATGAAAACTCAGACCCTGCTGCTCTCTCTGTTGCTGTTTCTGACTCACAAACGGGACCAACAAATGTTGTACAGCCACAGGACCAGCAGACTGCATCAACGCCATTGTGTTTTCAACCAGAAGGGTCGCAACCGTCTTCTAGTATTGTTCCAGTATCTGCAGCTTTACCAGAAGGTATGGCTTCCTTAAATTTGCAACCTACACATACTATGGTCACACGGTCAAAATCTGGCATCAGTAAACCCAACCCTCGTTATGCTTTGAGTGTTGTTTTGTCTTCCACTATTCCTAAAGAACCCAAGTCTATTAAAACTGCTTTATCTCATGATGGTTGGCGCAATGTTATGTTAGAAGAGTTAGACGCTTTACATAAAAATCATGCATGGGAATTAGTTCCTAGAACAGGTGGTTTGAGTGTAATAGGATGTAAGTGGGTGTTTAAGGCGAAATTGAAACCTGATGGAACCTTAGATCGACTTAAAGCTTGGCTAGTGGCCAAAGGGTTTCATCAGCTAGAGGGTATTGATTATACAGAAACCTTTTCACCTGTAATAAAACCTGGAACTATTCGCACTGTTTTGTCTGTTGCTTTAGTTAGGAAGTGGCCTATTCGGCAATTAGATGTTAAGAATGCGTTTTTGCATGGTGCTATTACTGAGGAAATTTACATGGAACAACCTCCAAGGTTACATTATGTGGACAAACCATTACATGTTTGTAAACTTCAACGTGCTCTATACGGCCTTAAACAAGCTCCGCGAGCTTGGTTTGATCGCCTCAGTAAGTTTCTTCTGGAATATGGTTTTTATTGTAGTTTAGCAGATCCTTCTCTTTTTATTTTTCATTCGTCTTCTGATATGTTAGTTCTATTAATATATGTTGATGACATGCTTTTGACAGGATCATCTATCACTCTCGTTCAGTCTTTTATACAGGTTATTAGTACTGAATTTTTTATGAAGGATCTAGGTCACATACACCATTTTTTAGGTATTGAAGTGCAACCTACTGCTCATGGACTTCATCTCTCCCAAACACACTATGCCTACTCCATCTTGGAACGTGCTGACATGGTTGATTGTCGACCAATGCCAACTCCCTTGGGCATGAAGAATTATCCTGATAACAATTCTGAGTTACTTGCGGATCCTTGTTATTTTAGGGGTATTGTTGGGTCTTTGCAGTATCTCACATTAACGAGACCTGATTTGTCATATAGTGTCAATTTTGTCTCCCAATTTATGCATTCTCCTACATTGGCACATTTACGATGTGTTCGTCGCATTCTTCGTTATTTGAAGGGGACCATACACTTGGGTTTAAATCTTAGTTCCTCTACTTCACTTGATCTTTATGCTTTTTCAGATTCCGATTGGGCTGGATGTCCAGATACGCGGCGTTCCACGACTGGGTATTGTACGTTTCTGGGGTCCAACGTTGTCTCCTGGTGCGCCAAGAAACAAACAACAGTTGCCCGCTCTAGCACCGAGGCTGAGTACCGTGCTATGGCTCATACAACTGCTGAACTCACATGGCTTGGATACATTTTATCTGATCTTCAAGTTCACCTGCGGCAACCACCTATTTTATTCGGTGATAATATTAGTGCCTTGTTTTTAACAATAAATCCTGTATTTCACGCTCGTAGTAAACATATAGAGCTAGACTACCATTATGTGAGAGAACGAGTTGCTCAAGGAGCTCTTGTCACCAGACATATTTCATCCGCTTTACAGCTAGCTGATTTATTTACAAAATCAATTCCAAAGGCTCGTCTTGCTTCATTTCGTTCCAAACTATGTCTCCAAACTCGGCATAGTTTGAGGGGGGATATTAACTGTTGGAGTAATAAGGTTGTCTCTACCCCATTGGAGTGATAAGGTTGACTAGCATGACTTGAGCATGGAGAGATAAGGTTGGTTCTATATTTCAGCTAAACAATCTGTAGTTTATTCTGGTTGAACTGGTCTAGTGGCAAGGGTTTTGAGAGGAATGAGTTCTGTTACTTAAAATGGGTAGCTCAGATTCTTTTGCATTATTTTTCGGAATACAGTTGTACAAGTAGTCTATTTTAACATGTGACTACAAAGCTATTTTTGTATTGAAGAATTAAGTCAAGTTCTATTAATACAAAAATCTCTCTTATTCTTAATTTTGTTTAATTTGTGATAAAAAAAATTAAAATTGGTTAATTAAAAGTTAATAATGGATGATTTAAATACCCATTTCTATTTCAATTCTCATTATTTTTTAAAGACTAAGTTTGTCTCAAAAAAAGAAAAAACCATTATCAAATATAATTTATTTGTGAAAGTGTTGTACAGACTATAGATTATCTTTTATTTGATTGGAGTTAGATTAAATTTGATTGCCCGTCTATCTTGGTTGGAACAAAAGAAGCATAGCTTTCCCATAAACTTTTTTTTTTTATTGTTTTAAACATTTTTGTACAATTCTTCATAAAATCTATATCTAGCAATATTCTTGTATTGTATTTGGGTGGCAACTCTTTGACTATTGTTGTCCTTCAATGAATATTTTACCATCATAGAAAAAAAAATAAAGGGGACTATAATTATTGAAATTTAAAGCAAAATTAGCGAATATTTGATATTATTTAAACTTTAGAGGCAATGAGATATAAAAGTTTTAGTAATAATAATTATATCTTTGAATTCTTGGAATATTTAGCTGGTTGTTTTTTATATCGTACTATTTTTTTAAAATTATTTTTGATAGTAATAGGAGTTAAAAAATTTTAACGTCCGTTAATAATTAACAAATAATCCATGGTCTGTATAATACTTTCATAAATAAATAATATTTAATAATAGTTTTTCTCCTTTTGAGACAAACTTAGTTTACCTTGAAAAAAATAATAGGAATTGAAATAAAAATAAGTGTCTAAATCATCTATCGTTAACTTTAAATCAATCAATTTTAATTTTTTTTATATCACAAATTATCAGTTAATAACTCTCCATTTTTATTTTAGCAAAATTTTTCATTTGCTTCAACCACATTAAATATATTTGAAGTCCATTAATTGAGTTAACAGGAGTTAATAACAAGTTCTTTATATCTTACTAGTTTTAAAAAAAATTCTGATGTTAACGGGCGTTAAAATTTTTTAACACATGTTAAGAATTAAATTAAAATAAAAAAATAAATACAAACTAACATGAGTCTTTGTCGCAGAGTGTTCAATCGATTAAAAGATAAAATTAAAAAAAATTAAATTTAAGTACTAATTTATATAAAAAAAAAATTGGTGATATAATTGAAAATTGGTTCAAAATTTAAGCATTTTTTAAAAATTAATCCTTTTCAAAATATGATACCAATATTTTACATTTATATCTGTTTTTTTTTTACAAGTTTCTCAATTTTTTAAAAATCTTTGTTCCGGCAAGCCATTATTTAAAAATATTTTTTGTTGTCCTTTCCTCGATATTTTAATAATTTAAATACGAATAAAAATATTTATACAATGAGATTATTTTTAAAAATTGAGGAATTTATCTGCCAAAAAAATGTTCAGACACTGAACATACTTTAGAATATTGAGATGCCATTGATTTATTTTTTCTTAAAAATATTATATATATATATATATATATATTAGATAATATACTTAATGGATACTAAAATATTATTAAATTATCATATTAGATAGTTTGAAAATATATAATTTATTTAAATTTTAATTATAAATAGATATTTATTAATTATGCATAAAAACATTTTAGTTATATTTTTTAATATTCTTTCACTATAAATAATATGTGAATTTTTTTTTATAATTTAATTTGCATATAATAATAAATAATGGAGATAATATAATACTTTGATATATTTATCTAATATTATTTTATATTTTAATTCATCTTTATATTTATCATTTTATAATTTTTTTATCTTATAATAATAATATTGAAAAAATTTTATATTTATATATTTTATTTATTTACTGTAAAATTTTATATATCATGAAAGTTATATTTATAGTATAATATTTTAAATAAAATATGTTATATTTTTATTAAAATATTAATTACATGAAAAATTAGAATTCTATCAAAAAATATTAAAGTCTATAATAAAAATTCAATAAACTCCATTAAATTTTATATAAAATTCTAAGAGAATCTATAGAATTCCATTAAAATCTTCAAATTTCATTAAAATCATCAATTCTTTTAAAATTCATTAAAATCCTAATTCAATACACCTCCCTAAATAATATACTTTAGAATATTGAGATGCCATTGATTTAATTTTTTCTAAAAATATAAAATGTATATATATGTATATTGGATGATATTATGTGTATTGGGTGATATAATTAATGAATTCTGAAATATTATTGAATTATCGTATTAGATAGTTTAAAAATATATAATTTATTTAAATTTTAATTACAAATGGATATTTAATAATTATGCATAAAAAAACTTAATTATATTTTTTAATGTTCTTTCACTATAAGTAACACGTGAGTTTTTTATAATTTATTTTGTATATAATAATAATAATAATGGAGATGATATAATACTTTAATATATTTATCTGATATTATTTTATATTTTAATTCATCTTTATATTTATCATTTTATAATTTTTTTTATCTTATAATGATAATATTAAAAAAAATTTATATTTAAGTATTTTATTTATTTACTGTAAAATTTTATAATATTTATTCATTTATCCAATATCATGAAAGTTATATTCATACTATAATATTTCTAATAAAATATATTAGATTTTTATCAAAATATCAATTACATGAAAAATTAGAATTATATCAAAATCTATCAACATCTATAACAAAAATTCAATAAACTCCATATAAAATTCTCAGAAAATCTATAGAATTTCAGTAAAATCTTTGAATTCCATTAAAATTATCAATTCTTTTAAAATCTATTAAAATCTTAATTCAATACACCCCTCTAACTAACATACTTTAGAATATTGAGATGCCATTGATTTAATTTTTCCTAAAAATATAAAATGTATGTTATTCAATCCCTCATGTTTATTTCTTCTTCTTTATAAACAAATTATATGGTTATTCACATTTATTTTTATTAATAAATAATTAGTCTAAAAATAATTAAAATTTTTCATTAAGAGAATAAAAAGAAATCAAAATGCCCTTACGTGGATTATGTGGTTATGAAACCTAATATACTATTCTCTCTCTCTCTCTCTATGTCTCTTATTTTGTTTCTTTTTGAATAAAAACAATAATTTAAATATTAATTTTTGAATTATTAGCTAAGATTCTATACTATTTGAAAATATATAAACTTCATTTTAATTATCTTAAAATGGATATATAATTTTGTTTACTAAAACAAAAAAAAATGATTTTCATTATGTGCCAAAATAAATTTTGGATCTAATCAGATGAACTGAAAAACAAATCACTAATCAATTTGAATTTTTTTATAATTACGATATTTTAATTACTATGTTATTGACTACTAAAAATTATTTTGAATAACAATAAAAGATTATTTATATTAACAAAAACAAACATCCATGATGAATTATTTAATTGGCTTTTAAAAATGAGGGATGAAATTATTAATTAGACTCAGAATAAAGGACTAAAAAGTAATGTTTACTAATATTTTTACTTTATATCAAATATCATTACCATAGAGATAAAATTCAAATTAATAATTTTCACTAGAGAATTTAATTGTAAACAACTTTATAAGTTTAGAATATTATATAATTTATTTTCAAAGGATAAGGTACAAGTATAAAAAATTTAAAAATTCAGAATATTTTAGAATAGTAGGCCATTATAAAATTTTTTCCAACCCATTTGCTCAATTGGGAATTGACAATTTTTTTTTATTGAGGAATTGACAAAATTAATTTAAGTTAATTAGATATTATGCTAGGGTGTAAATGAATCAATCTACTCATGAGCTACTCAAGTTTGTTTAGTTAAATATTCGAATTACAATCAATTACTCAAGCTTGAACTTAAATAATTTCAAATTAATCCAATTTTGAATGTTATAATATTCAATTTGAATGGCTTATGAATCTAATCAAATATTGAATTTTGAAATATACATTATATTATATAATGATTTATTAATTCAATATTAAATTCGAATTTATTTTAAGTTTTAATTAAACTTCATTTTTATATTAAAAAATTATTTTTTATGTCAATCTAATCCATTTTGAGTATTTTAAATATTTTTCTAAGCTTAGTTTGAGTTTTTAAAAACTTAGAACTCGCTTGAACTTGAATTAAGTTTTGAATATTAAATTTTAAAATATAATAGAGCTTGAATTCAGTATTATTTTGATTCAATTTAAATTGATTAAATCTCTACATTGTATCTTTATCTTTTTGTGGAATTTGGGAATTTTGTTTTATTTTAAGAAAAAATGAAGCAGATATATTAATATAAACAATATTTTCTTACCCCCAATTATATTATGCTCAATTTAATACTCAAGCTCTACGAACATTATTTCTAATTTATAGTAAGCCATTTGAAACTGAGCTGCCTATATAACCATTTAATATGCAGCAAAATTAGCTTCATGGTACACATGTTGTGGTCCCATTAACTAGTTTAATTGCATTATATTCTGCATATTAATTATTTAAAAATATGTTTTTAATATTATTTAATTATTTAAAAAATATAAAGTGAATCATACACTGTTACCTCAGTGATGATGATGAGGACCTAAGGACTTGAGGACTCAAAGTAGTTCGAGTTTAGCTATTGATGATCTTCTACTAGCAAGATAGATAAAGAGATTAGGCTCCAGTGGAAAGGTTCCGATGCCTAAGCCAGTAATTATATTATATGAATAGGAAAAACTCTCAGATTGCTCGGAGGGAGAAGAAGAGAGCCTACTTGTAGGAAACTTATCTCTATTTATAGCTAGTATCTAGCGGACAAGTCATGCATGTGCCAGTGAATATTTAGAATGTCGCGATTGTACGTCTATCATGTCAGAAAGATGTGTATGTCATCGGTATAGGGCACTTACCATATTGGAGTAGTATGCCTACCGTCGATATGAGGGGCTTGCTACGTCGAAGTAGTATGTCTGCTGTGTCAGAATATGTCTACAGGGCTCGGTCGAATAGTAATATTTGAGATCGAGGTTCGGCACATTCTGCATGTTGAGTCTTTGTACCCACGATGCGAAGATTGGTGGCGGAGCTTGGCAATTGTGGGTAACATCACTCAGTATTTTAATGATAAGTTAATTTTTCTCTAACGGTAAGTGTCTAAATAGCCTTTTTTTTTTAAAAAAAAAAAGAAAAGAAAAACTCATGTGGTTTAAAAATGCTTTAAGATCTATTATGTTAATCTATGAAAGAATTTTCAGGCGGATTCAAATTACAAGTTGAGTTGTAATTTTTTTTATTAATTATTAAAAATAATTTTGAAATGTTTCTAAAAGGATATATTTCTATTGATTTATTTTAGTTCACATTTTAAATTAGAATAAAGATATATATGATCAAATAAATCATGGGCTTGAATCATATTAATGAATTATGTGAGCTATAATCATATTGAGTTATAAGCAAAATCAAGTATAAATGAAATTTAAATTATGATTGCTTATTGATGAAATTTTAAGTGTGAGAGGAAGAAATGAATCTCATATAAAAAGATGAACTTAATAAGGAATATACAAGTGGAAACGATTCAGGAATTCAATATCTTAAATTTTTTAGTTGGAGTTTAGTGTCAAGTCCACAAAATATATCTTTTCACTAGGCCCATAAAAGAAGATTTTTTTAAGTGGGCTCTCTGCTCTCAAATTTTAACAATTAATATCAGAGTCAATAGTTTAAAAGGAATAAGTATAGAGAAAGTGGTCGATTTTTCGAGGTAGACATTTTCACGAAGAAGAGTAAGGTTACTCTTGGTGGGTCCAAAAGATCTCATAAGTGAGTTCTCCAATCTCAACACTTATTAAGTATATCAAAATTTATTATTTTTAATACAAAAAAATATTTTGAATTTGAATTTTTTTACTCAATTTTAGACCTTTAATCAAATGTCACCGAACGCCACAATCTTATATGTCATTATTGAATAATTACAGAATTTTAAAAGCATAAGTTTGGAAACTTCCCAAAAGATGTGAATTGTGATATTTAAAAAGAATAAGCTCTAAAATAGGCAAATAATATTCTCATAAGAAATTAGAATGTATTGAATAGAGAATCCTTCTTCACATGGTGGATACATATACAGTTACTCATTTCAAATGATTAAGCATTTGGAATTTATCATGATATGTCTACTTTTTATAATTTTAATTTAAAAACTCAAATAAAAAATTGACAGTAATTTTAAATGGTTTGCATAT
This sequence comes from Garcia nutans, assembly GCA_947685225.1. NCBI lineage: Eukaryota > Viridiplantae > Streptophyta > Magnoliopsida > Malpighiales > Euphorbiaceae > Garcia > Garcia nutans. The sequence continues at coordinate 1,673,466 of CANTUV010000024.1, read as the reverse complement.
CCAAATGAATCATTACATTATATATAGTATTTCATGCGAAAAGCTGATTTAATTAATTAGATCATTAAATAATTATGATATTAATTCCTATAACAGGTAATTAATATAGATACACTAAAGATAATTAATTAATTTATGTATAAAAAAGGGGCTAATAATATTAGATCATGTGAACCTAATTAGTGTAGTAGCATGGAGTAACATGGGGTAATGCATGTAGTTTATTATATAATAATAAAAAACCCTGTAGCTTTGTTAACTTAATTGTGACTTTTCCATGGAATACTATATACAAAATTAATCATTGAGATGTCAATAAAGAATGTAATATATGAGTATTTTTAGGTCTAAATAATGTCTAATAGACTGTTTGCTTTCTTTGAATTTCTTAGCTTTCTTTGCTAATTTTAAGTATCTTTTGCTATCTTATATACATTATAAAGTGCATTAATATTCCTCATGCGTTTATATACATAAAATTTATGGTTTGATTGAGAGGAAAAAAATAATGGAAGGATTCTAATTTTAGGTATGAGCTGTTTTGAGCCTATTTTTCTTGATTTGATTTTAATTTTTTTTTTAATTTTATGTGAGAAAATGAGATACCTAAAATTTGAATTCTAAATTTAATTTAAGTGAAAGCAATACATACTACAGGCCACAAAGTTATACCTTGGTGGTTGATTTTAGCTTATTTTAGATTATAAATATGATGAGATTACATAAGAAGTTACTTATATTGAATTTCTTTTCAGAGATTTTTTTTTTCAAAAAATTTCAGAATTTTATGTCATAAAAAATGGATAATTTGTAAGCTTCTAGTCAAATTATTTATAATATTAAATCATTTCTTCTTAAAGAAAAATAATTTAAATAAAAGTACTACCATGCATGAGATTCAAAGAAGAATAAAATATTTAAAAAATAGGAAAAATATTTTTATTCAAGAATAATAAAATATTTAAAAAATAAGAAAAAATATTTTGTGTAGCACTAAAAATAAATATTTTATAGCATTTTGAAAATAAATATTTATCACAGAGATAAAACATCAAGTTCAACACATAGTAAGAATATTAAAAATAATTGAATTAAGAAAGCAAAATATATACATTTTCAAAGAAGATCAAGAATGAAATCATAAAATTCATTAATTATTTAAAATAATATTTTTATTTTCTTGGTAAAAAATAAGTAAAATAAATACTTTTACACTAGACTTTTTATACTATCACTATTTCAATATTTAATATATATTTTAAAATTTGTAATAAGATTGTAAAATAAATTTATAATTCCCACATAAATTCTGAAAATAGAATTTTAGTTATTTTATTTTAAAAATTTACATAAAACAAAAGGTCAAAATTTATATATTTTTTTTAAAGAAAATAAAACTTTCGATCATCATGATCAAATTCTATGAGATTTTTATTATGGAGATGATGATGTGGCGTCTTAACGTGGATCCATGTCAATCTATGTATTATATGGCACACATATTAAAGTTTAATGTGACATAATTATGTTATGCCACATTAATATACACATAGCATGCCATATTAGCTAAAGCAAAGTGCTGTTAATGATCCTAACGAAAGGATTATCAGTGTAAAATGATAGGAACAATGAATATAAAAAATAAATTAAAAAGATCATAAAATGTATTGCTCAGTTATCCAGAGACAGAGTGAAAATTACTTTTAAAAATATTATCATTATTCTAATCAATAATGATAAAAAGAAGACAACATAAACTGATATTTAACATTCATGAGTAGGCAACATAGTTTCTTAAAAATATAAAATATAGTATGTGATCATTCAAAACTTGTATTGACATATAGAATTAGGCTTCCCTAAAAAAAATCCTTTTCACCTCAGCTCAATTAATTATAAAGAAAATATTTTGTCTCTATTCAATTAAATTCATAGAAAAAAAAACCCTTCAAGAATGGACCAAAACAATTAACAAGTTAATTATAATAATATATAGACATTTCAAAATATACAAGGAAATAATAATTTCAAGAGATTCAAAGTAGTGAACCCTAAATCAAAGATCCTTTCTTGGACAAAAAAATTGTATAATTTAATAATAGAAGGCAACATTAATATTTTTTTATTAAAAATGATTATGATTTTATATATTTAACAATTGTATAAAAACAAAGTTCTAATCAATTCAAATAGTAGGTGTTTTGGAAAAGTGTACGTGTGTTAGTAGTATTGTGATTGATATGATAATAAAAAAATTTGGCAAAACACATTAAATGGATCCTGTTCTTTAGTGATTTTTTTTTATTGAACTCTTGTACTTTAATTTTGATCTATTAAGCCCTTGTACTTATTGGTTTTATTTCTAATTATCCTAATTTAAAAGATCTATTAGCGCATGCAATATAATTACTGTTAAAATTAGGTACCATCAATTAAATAAATATTAAAATATTATTTCGATAAAAAATATTGAAAAATAGAAAATAGCAAACTGATAAACTTTTACGACTTTACCAAAGTAATAAACATCTCATCTCCTAAATAATTAAATGCCAAAGATCATATCATCATCTCACTTAGTTTCACAAAAACTACATTAGCAGCAACCTTCAAATACAATACAAAAATACCATGCGAAAAAACAATAAAAAAGTGGAACTGTAATTTAGAATATACCAGATAAGGAACTTCAAATGCCTAATAAATTCTTTTGTGTATGCAAGAAAAATTGAACAAATATATGAAGCAAGAAGCATTTACCCGTGATTTAGGGAATTAGAAACCATATCATCTTCCCAGTGATCATTGTCATTAGGTAACGCGACTGCTTGCTTGGAATTTTTAGTCGACGTCATAGACATTGGAAGCCTTTCACTTGGCTATTGATGGCTGTCAATAGATTTTTACAAATCCAACAATTTAAAATTTTAAAGTTATATTACAATTTAAAAAAAAAACTTTATAATTGATAATTAGAGAAAAGTAACAAATTGAAGGAATTATTATTTTTCAGTTGGTGGAGCAATCCCTAAAATTTACAATCATTGGTGTTTTGGTTGGTCGAGATATTCTTAAATTTGAAACTAAAATTGTAGATTCAAGTGAAGCAGCATAAATTGGTGGGCTCAAGAGCACGTGTACAGAGATAAGGAAAGTTGGGCTTAATTTTTTTGCTATAGGTTTAAACAATTCAATTGTCATTTTCAAAAGATAATGCTTGTGTATTGCATTATTTTTTATTGTATGGTCCCTTATATTAAGTGTTATTTTGATATGGATGAAGTCTAACATCACCCAATTGAGTGTTTTATTAATGCTTGTTGAATTTTTTTTATTACTAAAATTGTATGCTAATATGTATATAATGGGTGTTACTATATTTAGAATTGGAGACACTTTTGTATGCTTGGTTATATACTATGATGAAGAATTTGTGACGGGCAAAAGACAATATTATATTGGTAGTAAGGTGCAAATGGCTGAGCAACAGTTAGATGTTGATTTATTATCATATCCAAACTTATTAAGCTATATCAAGGATTTGTATAAAGCAATTAGGGGTTTGTAATATAAGAAGTACAATACTGATAGGTATGTTATGCTTTAAGGTGATAAAGGCGTGTTTGAAATTGCATAAGGTTTAGTCAATGGGGAGACAATTGAGTTGTTCATTGGCCATAAAGGTGCTAGTATGAACATGAACAACTCCAACCTTTTGTCCATGTTGGGGTGCAAGATGAGGGATCTTTTAGGCATGCTTTTGCATCAGATCTTGAGGCCAACATTACTGTAGCAAATGATGAGAGAGATATTAATTATTATGAAGTGACAATTGGTATGCTAACTGATGATGATGATGATGATGAAGATGAAGAGTTTGAAGCTGCTAGAAAGAAAATGAAGGGCTTCAATGAAAGAACTAGAGTTGATATAAGGGTTGAGGATGAAGGAGGAGAAAACGACGTTGAAGATAATAATGTGGTTGAAGATGATGATATTTGGGTGAATCTAGGATTTGAATATGATAGTAGCTTATTATACTATGACTCAGATGATTTGGGGAGTTATTATTCATATTCAGATAAGGAATTCCCCAATGATACATTAAGGAGTCCAAGGACTAGAGTTCTCTTCGATCCAAATTCTAAAATATTGGTATTTTGTTTAGGAATGATCTTTGAGAATGTATAACAATTTAGATATGCAGTTGTAAAATATGCTGTGATGAAGGGATTAGGAGTGAAGTTTGTAAAGAATGAGGCAAAAAGAGCTAGTGAGAGTACATTATATGGAAGAGTGTCCATGGGTTCTCTTTGCTAGTTGTCAAAGTCAAGATTATGACACGTTAGTTGTAAAGACATATTTGCCCCACGACAAGTGCTACATGGTAAATAGGAACAAGTTGGCTAATAGCAACTTTTTGGCTACTCTATTTAGGGAGAAAGTAATGACGCAACTTGGAATTAAGTTGAAGACTATAAAGTCTTTGTGCAAGATTGAGTATAAACCGAATGCTTCTATATCAGTGTGCAGAAGAGCCAAATTGAAGGTGATAAATTCTGTCACTGGGAATTTCAAGTCTCAATATGTTGACCTTGAGGATTATATTGAGGAGATAAAGACCTATAATCCAGGAACATCATGTATGGTGCATGCTTATAAAGAAACTGATGATGGTCCAAGGATATTCAACATATTCTATGTTATATTTGATGGTTTTAGAAAGGGTTGGCTTGAGGGATGTAGACGAGTTATTAGTCTTGATGGGTGCTTTTGAAAGGGTTGTGTAAGGGACAATTACTATGTGCAATTGGTAGAGATGGAAACAACCGGATATTTTTACTTGCCTGTGGGGTTGTGGAGATTGAAAATAAGTTCAACTGGGAGTACTTCTTGAGGTGTTTGATGCATGAGTTGCCATTAGGTCATGGGACTTGATATGTGTTGATTTCAGATATGCAAAAGGTATGGAAAATATCACTATTAAATTATTTGTGATTGTTTCATTATTTTTTTATTGTTCATTGTCTATTTGCGACTTACCATCATTGTTTTAGGGATTAGATTCGACCATAAGAGAATTATTGCCTAATGCTTACCACAGAATGTGTGTTGGGTATGTGTATGCTAATTGGGAAAAAAATGGAGAGGGGAAGAGAGGAAAAAAGCTTTCTAGAGGTGTGCTAAGTCAACATATGAAGAGTTATTGAAGACAAATTTGGGCAACCTTGAAGAATTAGGAGAAGGAATCATGGAAGATGTTTTAGGCTATCCACTCCATACATGGTGCAAGGCATTCTTCACCATTGAATCTAAATGTGATATAGTGGATGACAATCTGTCAAAGACATTCAATGGTTGGATTCTTGATACAAGATGCAAACCAAGTATTACCATACTTGATGAAATAAGACAGCAAGTTATGACAAAGATTTGGAAGAAGAGAATGTTTGCATATATATGGATAAGCGACATTAGTCCTAAAGCAATGAAAAAGCTTGAAAAGAACAAGGAGGAAAGTTATAATTGGCATTTAGAATTCAATGGTGACGATGGCTTTGAGATCACTAGCATTTTCAACTCAACCAATAGACACATAGTTCACCTAGACAATAAGACTTGTACTTACTAAGAATGGGACCTCACTGGGATTCCATGCTCACACTCTGTGTCAACTATTTACAGCATCAACAAGCATCCATAAGCCTTTATAGCCCACTAGTACAAAAAGAGCATATACCAAAAGGCTTATGCATATGTTTTGTAGCCTGTGAGAGGTAAAAATGTATGGAAAAAGTTAGACAAAGAAGAAATTATGCCATCTACTTACAAAAAGATATCAGGAAGGCCAAGAAGGGCTAAAAGAAAGGACAAGGATGAACCTCAGAAGGTTGTGAGACTATCTAGAAAGGGAAGAGTAATGACATGTAAGTTTTGTAAGCTCACAAGGCACAACATTGGAGGATGCTCAAAAGCTCCAAAAGATGTGAAGGTATGAATTTTGGATAAATGACTTAGTGTTATAAGTTGATTTATACATTGTTTCTATAAATGTATCTAATTTGAATTCTTTTTCGAAGATGACCTCTTCTATGAGGCAAAAGAGAAACAGGCAAACCTCAACATCACAATCATGCCCACCATCTCAATCTCAACAAAATGCAGAAACATTTGCATCAATAATGAAAGATAGTCTATGTTAAAAACCAAGAGGTATATATTTCTCACAGGGCTATATAATGTGATCACAATGCTAAAATAGAGTTTGTTGTAACTCCAAAAAAATGGGCTACCAACACAACATGCTTCTTTTGCTACTGCCGGAACACATTTTCAAGTCCATAATACAGCTGAATTGCACATTACAAACTTAAGGATCAATTGTATATCTCATCCAAACCAACCACAAAACTCCACATCTATGAGACTACAAAGTTTGAGTCAACCAGCCCCACAAAAGAAGCAAAAAGTTGATAGGAATTTATGGAAAAAACATCTTGGTAACAAAGGTGATTGGATATACAGCCAACCCAGTAATGTGCCTTGTGTAAGTTCTTTGGAACTAATTTGCTATTGTTTAGATTAGATTAATATTTGCTATTACTGCTTGAGTGCCTTTTTGTGTAACCATAGATTGACTCATGGTTGATGAAAAAACAATAAGAATTCCTAGTTTTAGCAAATTTTCAAAAGTTTTTTTTATCCATTTTGTACTATCTTTTTATTAATAAAAATATAAAATTAAATATCAGCTAAATATATCTAAATATAAGAGAGAAAAATAAGTGAATTAAGAGGAAAGATCAGATTGTCAAAAGAGAGAAAGAGAAGTGAATTAAGAGGAAAGTTCTGATTGTCAGAGATATTGCTAAGCTTGGGATGATATGGTTTTGTGATATTCAATGTCTAATTGTGGAAAGGATTAGGCTGCTTATAATTAAAAGCTAAAACTAATCATCCACTTGGTCTGTAACTCAATAAGAGTATTAGTAAAAATAATGGTGTGATGGGCTTGTGTTAATATATATATATATATATATTATTCTTTTTTTTTTCAAATTGTGTGTTTATATGCAAAAAAAAATTAATGGGTTTAGCATTTTTTGTTGCTTTCAATGGTTTTTTTCTATAAATAGATATGGGGCTATATATAATTGCTTATTACATTTGTTCTCTGAAATTATAGAGAGACACATCACCGCATAGCACGAGGAGTATTCAGTTGCTAAAAGATATGAGATTTCAACCAACGAGCATGCAATGGAAAGGAAGAGCAACGATAACGACAAGGCAACTACAGGAGGCTAGGCATAATACATCTCAACTAGAGAAAAAGAAAAGGAAGTTGATCCAACTTACAAGTGAATATTTAAGTGAATTCTACCACTTTTTGTGATATTTTGTATTTTTTCACTCATTTGTGAGGCACCAATGAAATGACTACGTATGGGAGTATAGGTTGGTACAACAATGAAGTAATGGATTTTTATAATTAAATTATGTCCTTTTTCTTTAAAATTTAATGGTTTTGTTTCTTGGTACTGTAGTTTTTTTAGTTAGAAATTTTTATAGTAAATCTAACCAAATTAAATTGATGGGTTTACTTATATTTTCATTTATGGTTCGCTTGGATAGTCTTCAGTAGGTAGTTTGTAGTGCTGCAATAAACAGATGAGTATTTTAGGTCTCTTGATATTTTTTTTCTACAAATAAAATAATACTTTAAATTAAACGATATTTGTTAACAGCCACAAGTAATTTGTATGTCCACATAGAACATGGACATATTTTAGAAGTTTTTTTTTCTGAATTTATGCTATTAATAAAATTATATTAAATAATAAAATATTAATTTATTTAACGATATCAAGTTAGTTTTGCTACTAAAAAATTGTTAAAAAAGGGCTAATTAGACATAAAATAAATGAGTACAATGATTTAATAAGTCATAATTAAAGTATAAGGGTTCAATTGAAAAAATTATTAAAGTACAAGAGCCACTTTATGTATTTTGCCAAAAAATTTTGTGACCCCATTTATAATTTATTAGGTTGATAAGAGCCTTATTCTTCTACTTATCAATCCACATAACCCTCTCTCCATGAAAACATCACTTTTCAAATGATATATATGATGTTATATTAGTGCCCTTTTTATTAATGTCATCCCACCAAACATTATTAACTAAATAGTGATAAGGTTTGGTGGAATTCTCTAATCTCTAAGCACTTGGAAATATTATCTTTTAGAAGAAAAAAAAATTCTAAAAATAAATATTTAGTATAATTCTCAAACGATTGAATTTGTCATCCACTTTTCACGTTTCAACTGTGCAATTTGAACCTTTAATTTCATTAATCCCTTCCAATACCAAACTTGCAATAAGTTTGGAAAACTAAGGTATTTTCTTGGCTCTGTCTATTTCGAATTTTGGAGATTTAAATGTTTGAAATTTAATAGAAAAACAATGGATTTCACTGCAAAATAATAAAGGAAAAATTACATACTACACCTCTCTCATAAACGTTGGTTTTTTATAACAATAGTGATACTTTTTGTTTTTTCAAAATTACTATTTTGACGTTAGTTTTTTTTGTAATTTTTTTTGTAATTTTTTTTTATTTTTTTGTATTTTTTTATTTAAAAAAATTTCTAATGTCATATTTTTAATATATACATAAATATATATATAATATATATAATACACAATCAATAATACAAACTACATTTATAAAATCTATAATATATTTATGACACATCTACGATACATCTATATAATACTTTTAATATTTATTTAATTTTTTATTCTCATAATATCTATACAATATTCACACAATATTCAATAACTGTTACATAAAATACATATAATTTAATTAACAAAACTATAACATACACAACATCTACAACACATCTATAGTATCTATAGCACATCTATAATAATCTACTACATATCTACATAACAAAATTGTGTGCATGTATTTTTTTTATGTTTATAATATATAAAATTTATTTAAAAATAAATTTAATAATTTTTATTAATATATTTTTTATATTTTATTTTTTTAAAATTTTTTTTTGTGAATGTTATTTATTAAAATTTTATTTTTTATAAAAAATTATGATTTTTATATAATGAAAAATAATTTAAAATATTAATTTTTATTATTTTATTAAAATAATTTTAATTAATAATGAAGTTTGAAAAAAAGATAAAAATTAAAGTAAAATATGGATTATAGTAAGAAAAAAGTATTTACAAAAAAAAAAACTTTTGAATTTGTAAAAAATGAGATATTTTTGAAATTTTACTCCAATATTTTATAAATGTGTAAATATTTTTAGCTTTTATATTATTTTAAAAATAAATTTTTTTTTGGATAGTTATGTAAAGGATAATTTACACAGTACACAGCAAAAATAACTCCACTTTTCAATAATATCAGCGCGCCCATTTTATTTACAATTTTACCTTTACAACATTAATTTTTTTAATTTTTTTTAATTTTTTTTAATTTTTTGATTTATTTATATTTTTTATTTAAAAAAATTTTTAATATCATATTTTTAATATACACACAAAAAAATAAACATATATGTAATATATACATAACATATAGAAAATACACACTAAATAATACAAATTATATCTATATATCTACAACACATTAATAATATATCTACAATAAATATACAACACATCCATATAATATTTTTAATAATTGTTTAGTTTTATTTTTTTAATTTTTTATTATAACAACATCCACACAATATTCAATAATTTTTTCATAAAATATACACAACTTAAATAATAAATATATAAATACACATGACATCTACAATATATTTATAATATATCTACAACACATATATTATATATCTACGTAATGAAATTATATATATATTTTAGTTTTTTCTTATGTATAGTATGTAAAATTTGTTTAAAAATAAGTTTAATGATTTTTATTAATATATTTTTATAAATTTTATTTTTTTAGTGTTATCTAGTTTTTATAATTAAAATTAATTTTTTTATGAAAAATTATGATTTTTATATGATGAAAAATAATTTAAAATATTAATTTTTATTATTTTATTAGAATATTTTTTTATTTAATATTGATGTTTAAAAAAAATAAAAATTTTAAATAAAATATTGATTGTAGTGAGAGAAGAGGTATTTTTGAAAAAAAAATTATTTTATTAAGAAATGAGGTATTTTTAAAATTTTATGTTAACTTTTTATAAAAGTGTAAATATTTTTAATTTTTATAATATTTTTATAATAAAATTATTTTTTAGAGTAATTATATAAACATAGCATACGTAAATATCCCAATAATAAATTTAGCTCATTGTCCCTTTTTTTATTGGGCTAGACCCACAAAATACTTAAGTTATAGGGTTGTTGATAAAAATATAAAAAAATTAAAAATAATTTTAATTTTATCATATTTATAAAATATTTACTACAATACCAAAATTTATAAAATATTTACTAAAATACTAGATTGTTATTATATTACAAAGAATTTATAATAAGTTTATTATAAATTTATTATGAGTTTATAAATAATAAATTTACACTGTATACACTAAAAGTTTTCCTCTTTTCACTGTATACCACATGCAAAGTTTATTTACAAAAATACACATTTTTTCTTTTCTTTTTTTTTCTTTTTGTAATTTTTTATTTTCATTTTTTGTATTTTATTTTATTTATATTTTTATCTAAAATAATTATTTATGTCATATTTTTAATATGCACATAAAAAATAGATATATACATAATATATATAAAATATACAGTCAATAATACAAAATATATCTACAATATCTATAACACATCAATAATAAATCTACAACACATCTACATAATATTTTTAATACTTATTTATTTTTATTTTTTTATATTTTATTCTCAAAACATTCATACAATATTTATATAATGTTCACACAATATTCAATAATTTTTACATAAAATATATATAATTTTAATAATAAAATTATAATATACACACAATATCTACAACACTTCTACATAACTTATACATAATGAAATTGTATTTTTTTTTTCATGTGTATAATATGTAAAATTTGTTTAAAAATAAATTTAATGATTTTATTAATTATTTTTGTATGTCTTATTTTATTTTTATTTTTTTGATCTTTTTTATAATTAAAATTATAAATTTCGCTTTTTTTTTATAAAAATTGTGATTTTTATATGATGAAAATAATTTAAAATATTAATTTTTATTATTTTATTATAATATTTTTATTTTAATATTGAAGTTTAAAAAAATAAAATTTTGAAATAAAATATTGATTGTAGTTAGGGAATGTGTATTTTTGAAAAACAAAATTATTTTATTAAGAAATGAGATATTTTTAAAATTTTATATCAACTTTCTATAAAAATATAAATATTTTTAGTTTTTGTAATATTTTTGTAATAAAAGTTATTTTTTATAGTAGTTATATAAACATTCATTTATAAATTTTACACAGTTTATAATGAATTTATTATAAGTTTATAATAAAATAATTAAAATATTCCTAATAAAAAAGTAAAAATTTTAAAAAATATACGGAGAAGAATGCTATTTTCCTAAATTATAGTTTCTATTTTTTATAATAATTATCAAATTGTCATTAGCATTTTTTGTTAAATAGCTCCGTGAAAACTAAGTTGTCTGCTCCGCAACAGTTTGCAGAGAATTCATATCCATTTACTCTTTGCAATAATATTAACTGAAAACACGGTGGAGTCCATAAGATTTTGGCATGTCAAGGAATAAAGCATGTTTTTCCCTTTATATGTTTATCAATCACAGTTCTCATTTTGTTACATATCAATTCATTGAAACAAATCCCTTAGATTAAATAAGTTTCAAAATAAGACAATATACAAAGAACATCAGAACAATTATAAAAATGAACCATTTGTTTACAAACTTGGATGTCTCTCTTTGCCCTTCTCACAGTCTCTTTCCGCAATTTTAGCATGAAGAAGCAAAGGGAAAGGTCAAATGCGACCTATTGCATTGAAGGCGAAGGGCAAAATTTACAACTGAACTCGTACCATTCTACAGCAATACTTTCTCTCATTGATAAACTGGAAGATAAAGCACCAATACAGGGCAGCTCGATGCACGAATGCTCCCGCAATGAGCGGGGTTTGGGGAAGGGTCGGACCTATTGGGTCTTTGTACGCGGCTTTCTCTTGTAATTAATTGCAAGAGGCCGTTTTTACGATTCGAACCCGTGACCTCAGGTCACACGGCGACAACACTTACCGTTGCGCCAAAGCTCCCCTTCATGCATATTAAATAATAATGATACAAAATTAGTGTTAACTAGATTGCATGGGAAAAACACACCTTGACAGAGAACTCTGATTGGTTCCTCAACTCTAAGACAAGATGTCGTAAATCTCGTGCATATGCCTTTTCAGGTAGAGAACGTATGAATCCCTCCAGCTTGGGTAGACTCGGGACATGAAGGAAAATAGATTAAGAAAGAAAAAATATAGATTAATCTTACACAGCAGCTGATGTCGCTTCATCAAGAGCAAGAACACCTGGAAACTCTTTTCCTTCTAACAACTCCAAGCTGGCACCACCACCAGTTGATATGTGACTCAGCACATCAGCAACTTCTATTTGTTCTACAGCTGCAACAGAATCTCCACCTCCAATAATTGTTGTAACTCCCTTGCCACTAAGCTCTGCTAGCTTCTTTGCAATAGCCTGCTAGAAGAAGTGCATACCTAGTTCAATGTATATTCATCAAAAGTTACTTGCACTATTTGTTTTCACTATAAAGTTACCAACTTACTGTAAGAAATAGAGCGGAATGGTAACTGGAGAAGTTGAAATATTGGCCTAGTTAATTCATGAAGGTGAAGCCTTCATACAGTAAGATACTTGGCCAAATGAAATCCAAAAATAAGATAGGGAAAGCCATTTTAGTATACCTCTGTCCCAACTGCAAACTTGTCAAATTCAAACACTCCCATTGGTATTCCAAATGACAGTTTTGGTGGTTTCCAAAGCTTCACTGAATGTCTTGACAGAGTCTGGTCCAATGTCCAATCCCATCCACCCATCAGGAATCGCAGTTGATGGCACAACCTGCAGTTTGAACAAACAGTATTTCACTCTAACTTGCAAAGTAGATATTGCAAGTAGAACTTTGAGAATAACTAAATTTCAGGCTTGTTCTCCAAGGAGGAATAAAATAATTGTCAGACTGAAACAATCTCTGAGGAACTTTCACATAAGAGTTAAAGACTACAAACCTTACTGCTAGCATAAGAAGCAAACTTGTCTCCAACTACCACATCACTAGGTAACAAAAGAGACACTCCTTTTGCTTTGGCCTTCTCAAGGAGTGAATCAAGCTTATCCTCAACAAGAGATGAGCCTACTGAGAGGCCTTGTGCCTTGTAAAAGAAGAATATCACACTTCTCAAGGAGTGAATCAATAACTTCAATCTTTGATGACACCTTTGAACCACCTACAATGGCAGCAAATGGCCTTTTTGGGCTTGAAACTGCCCCAACAAGGTAGTCCAGTTCCTAAAACAAGATGGAGAAAAAATAAATTATAACATAAACCAGAATTACATGGAAAAAAGACGAAGGAATTCAGGCAAATTTTGCCATCTGATACATCCTTTTTTCCCAACTGAACAATCACGCACCACAAGCCACTCTCATGTTTAGATCTGGTGGATGAGCTATACTAATAATTTAGGTTTGTAAAAATATTGAAAGTTGGCAATATGGGCATCAAAAGAAAAAACTTCAAGACAAAGTTCATTTTAAAGATGAGATCATCATTGAATGCTGCCACATGAGAAGAACAAAAACAGGGAATAATCAGTTGTTTACCTTAAGGCTCCAAATAAAGCAAACATTGACTCGTACATAAATCACGATTAGAAGTTTAAAAATATTTCAAATAATGATACTGAAAAACCAAAAAATACCCACCTTTTGTATGAGGAAGCCAGCGACAGATGGCTTTAAGTATTTTGCAACTCCCTCGGTTGAGGCATGCGCTCCGTGTGCAGTGCCAAATGCATCATTCACATAGAGACCAGCTAAAGAAGCAAGCTTCTTTGCAGATTCAGGATCATTCTTTTCTTCTTCCTTGTAAAATCTCACATTCTCAAGAACAACACTGCCTTCAGGAAGTGAAGCCAGCAATTTCTCTACTTTTGGGCCAATGCAATCATCAGCTTTTACCACCTGCTCAACTAGCATATGTTAGTTGTATTCTCTACCAGTAAACACTGGTTTCCTTCATTCATGTTTTCTCAACCTTTATTTCCTGAGGAAATATACATTAATGCCAAGAAGTTCTGATAATCAGGGCACAAGAGGCGCCAAGCTGAACTTGGGAGTGACAGCTTTTGGTCATCCCTGAAAATTCATCAAAATACGTTTCAGAACCTGGTAGATCCCTTAAGATATCTGAAGACACAAGTTGCCCTATTTGTTTTAAGATGTCTGAAGATCACTTGGACACATCAGATATACAATAATGTTGCAAGCTGATACCTTTTGGAAATATTTTCACAAAGTATCAGATTGGTGTGTGCCACTAGGGGATCTGAAATTTGCTTCTCATACCAAAGAAGCCAATTACTGACTTATTTATGTTGACAGCTAACCAAAATAATAAACAAAAACTACAAAATGCACATTCATCACAAGAAGCAAAAGTATGCAACTTTTGCTGAATTATTACCTTTCTATCTTTCAGAAATCAGTAATAACTAACTCATAATCAATCTTGTTTACCCAGTCAAAACATTACTGAAGGATAGGACAGAACAAAATTATTGCCACAGACCCAGACTCATTGGACCGAAAATGAAATTCTGACACGCCAAAACTCAAAAAAAAAGCTAGTGAATGATGAAGCTAAATTCAAATATAAGATAGCAACACGGATTCAAAGCATACAAGATAATCAATCAGTGGAATATAGCTCCTTCATAAGCCCAATCTACAAGTAAGCTAACACAAAGTCTAGAAAAGACCAGAACATAACAAACTCTGCAATGGACCAAACTTAACACGAAAAAGAGGGGAAAACCCACAAAACAAACCTGAAGGAATGAGGAACCCAGAAGCGACAAAACCTCGAATTCAACAAAACACACATACCAAACATCGAAGCTTTTGAACATCACCTCAACGATTACAGTCAGAAAATCTGAAATCCACAGCATTCACGTTGCCCATTTATTCGTTTTCTTCATTCTTTCTGTCCACATCCTTTGTCTATCCATTTAATCTCTGTCTTTCTCTTCTTCTTCTTTTAGTCCACCAAGCGTCGCTCTCTCTATCTCTGAATTTAGTCTGTGTAGAATTTATATCTGTCTACTCCCTGCAATAATATAAACCGAAAACATCCATTAGATTTTTCCAGAGCCATTTGAATTTATTTGGCATGTCGAGGAATAAAGCAAGTTTTCCCCTGCTTTTCCCTTTCTATGTTTATCAATCACAGTTCTCATTTTGTTACATATCAATTTATTGAAACAAATCCTTAGATTATATAACTTCCAATATAAGACAAGACAGAACATCAGAACAATTATAAAAATGAAAAATTTATTAAAATAACTTTGATGTATCCCTTCTCACTGTCTCTTTCAGCAATTATTATAGCATGATCAAGAAACAAAGGGAAAAGGTTGAAGGCGAGCTATTGCATTGAAGGCAAGGGAAAAATTTACAAATCATATATCTTTCTACAGCAACACTTTCTCTCGTTGAAAAACCAGAAGAAAGGGATGAGGGGAAAAAAATCAGAATAATTGGTTCTTGTTTTGTTCTGGAATTATTTTTGTTTCTGGCTTTGGTTTTGAGTTTTGATTCTAGTCTTTATACTTCTGTTTTTTCTAATGGTTTCTGCAGCGAAGCATTGCAGCAGCTGCGCTCCTCATTCAAAGAGGATGATCCGCCGATGATGGAGGCAAGAGCGAGAAGGGTTTAGCATCCAGGCAATGGATCCCACATCGACAACTTTTTGAAATTGCGTAAGCTATATCTAAAGACTTCAGAGGCAATTAGCGTAACTGACTACGAGGTGGAGTGAGCAAGGTGGCTTGTCTTTCACCCAGGAAAGTCCCCCGAGCCCATGTCTGTAGAGATGCATTCCCGAAAACGGGTTCGCTTCGAGCGTGAAGGTGGCTGAGAGATCTTATGGATCTTCGCGCCGAAGTGATTTGGCTGTTGGTTAACTCGCAGTTATTCACTCAGTCCACGTCGTGGATTAACTGAACTGGAGCTTACGATATCGTAGTCTCATTTTTTTTAAATATTTATAATATATCATAAAAATTTAATTATAAATTTAAAAAAAGAGATGCAGTTCTGAAAACGGGCTCGATTCGAGCGTGAAGGTGGCTGAGACAAGGGTGGAGATCTTATGGATCTTCGCGCAGAAGTGATTTGGCTGTTGGTTAACTCGCAGTTATTCACTCAGTCCACGTTGTGGATTAACTGAACGGGGACTTACGATCTCGTAGTGTCATTTTTTTTAAACATTTATAATATATCATAAAAATTAAATTATAAATTTAAAAAAAGAGATGCAGTCCCAAAAACGGGCTCGATTCGAGCGTGAAGGTGGCTGAGACAAGGGTGGAGATCTTATGGTCTTCGCGCCGAAGTGATTTGGCTGTTGGTTAACTCGCAGTTATTCGCTCAGTCCACGTCGTGGATTAACTGAACGGTCTCGTAGTGTCATTTTTTTTTAAATATTTATAATATATATCATAAAATTTAATTATAAATTTTAAAAAAATATTTTTCTAAACTGAAAAAGAAAAATAATAAAAATAAAATTTTTTTAGAAAAAATTAATATTTATGCAATTTCCTCTATATAAAATTAGAAAGCTTACGTAGCCTGTCTTCGAGTAAATTATTCTCCTAAAATATACTTCAAGAAAAATTATTTAATTGGGATTTTTTTTCTGCTTATTCTTCTAAGTTGTTGATTAAATTCTCTTTATTTTTATAAGATATAAATTATTTAATAATGAATGAAATGACAAAATTTTAATCCAAAATTAATTTGCAGCCACAGAAGAGAGATCTTTTGAATAGATAACAGGCTGAATTGATGAAAAATAGGATAATTATGCTTTTTATTAGCGCAACACTCTAAAGACCTTTGTACTTATATATTATGTTTAATGGATGTTTTTCTTTCTTCTGCTTAAAAAAAAAGAGAGAGAAGAGTTGGTATGAAAGTGTCCTTTAAAGCAGACAAAACTTAAATACTGATTGTATTTTTTTGAAATTTAATTTAGAAAATATCTTTTTACAAGAGATTAATATATTTTAAACTCTATTAATCTTAAATAGACTCTCTTTTACCATAATATACTTAACTCTAAAAAAAACTTTTATCTTTTTCTCTCTCTCTCTATTCTTTTCTTTTCTCTTTCTTCTCCTTTTCTCTCATCGATGTTCTCCTCCAAATTTTTTCATTTGATCATAAAATTCAAAATAAGATTTATCTTTAACTTCAACTCTAATTTTCTCTCATTCACCACGTATTAAAGCTTTCTCAATATAATATTTCTTCTCTCATTATTTTTTTTATCAAAAAATTCAAAACTTCATTCATCTCTAACTCCAACTTCCTATTTTCTCTCATTCACCATGTATTGAAACTTCTCCAATATAATATTTTAGTAAGTTCATTTTTTTTTCCTTCAATTTTTTCCTTTAAATGTAAGTTTTGTAAGGAGATGAGAGATTTTAAAAATTGAATGTACGTATTTTTTAAATATTTTATATGATTAATTTTTTTTATTTCTTTATGAGTTTGAATCTACTCTTCTGTTTATTCTTTCATTTTAATATCTAGATTCATGAAAAATTGAATATAAAGTGTTATGAATTTTATATAATATAATATTGTGTATTATTGGAGGATAGTATGGACTGTTAGTAGGTTATTAGGGGGCTGCTAGGGTCTGACAATGACTGTAATGGATTATTAGGGGTTGTAATACAATATTATGTTATATAGTGTTTTAGGATATATGGGGGTGTTAGGGGCCTTTAATTATAGAAGAGGGGATGTTAGGGGCTTATACGGGCTATTAGAGGCTAATAGGGACTGTTAGGAGGCTGTTATGGGATGCTAGAGACTGTTAGGGGATGATATGGGCTATTAGAGGCCGGTTGGGGCTATTAAGGGGTTATTAGGGGAGGGGCTATTAGAGGTAGTTAGGGGATATTTTAAGTTGTTAGTAGATATGATATATTAGAGACTGTTAGAGGATGTTAAGGACTATTAAAGGCTGGTAGAGGCTGTTGAGATTTATTAGGGGCTATTTGTATAAGGGATGTTAGGAGCTATTACAAAATATTAGGGGATATTAGAGGATATTAGAGACTGATAGGGGCTGTTAGGGATTATCAAGGGATGGACTATTAGAGGCTGTTAGGAGATATTAGAGGATGTTAGTAGAAGAGATTAAGATATATTAAAGATTGTTAGAAGATGTTAGGGGCTATTAAAGTCTGGTAGGGCTATGATAGGGGATGTTAGGGGTTATTAGGGACTATTAGAGGCTGTTAGAGGGAAGGGATGTTAGGAGCTATTAAGGAATGTTAGGGGATGTTAGGGGGCTATTAGAGGCTAGGGGTTGTTGACAGCCTCCTAACAGCCCCTATCAAACCTTAACAGTCTGTAATAGCTCCTAATATTTTCTAACAGTCTGTAGTGTCCCCTAACAGCTCCCTAACAGTCTGTAATATTTCCTAACATCCCCTAACAGCCCTCCCTTAATATCTCTAATAGCCCCTAATAGCTTATAGAAAAATGCTTGCTTACATTCCGTTTACAATATCTATTATTTTACGTCTAAATATCATATATTTAAAGAGAAAATAGAGAAAAAAAATTGAGAACCTCTGAACAATATCTTGAAATTTTTGAGAGGTGATCTGTGATATGGAAAGTTGGTGCAAAATATAGATATTATGTATTCCCAGTAAACTAACATAACGCACATTAGTTTCTTATTGAAATTTAGCTCGCAAAGTAAAAATTTAATGTGTTTGATTGTCATAATTCTCCACACCAAAAGGCGCATGACAACAATGTGTGATCCTGATTGTTGAAATGCTTCCGCTAGTGCTTGACCATATTGACTTCTTCATCATAGGCCTGAATTGGAGAAGAAAATAATAAGAAATTGAAAATCGTCTACGACCATCACACTTGTCCACAACAGGATAGGTAATTTTTTTACATGTTATTAAATTCATATTATATATAAATTATATGGTATCATTGATGATATTTTAATGATTTATTTTTTGGTTTACAGTATGGACTGTGGTTATTTTGTTGTTGAATTCTAGAGTTTTTTTGCGACTGATGGACTTGATATTTGAAACTGCATACAAGATCTCATGGCTGATATAAGACACTACACAACAATGAGCTTATGGTTTCATGCTGCCAACAAGAACATGGGCTCTTGTGTAAAGATGACGAGTAATCCATACTTTGATCATAATATTACAATTTAATTTTATTATATATAATTTTTTGTTTGTATATAAATTTAGTTGAAGTTAATTATTCAAAGACAATGATTATAAATAGTCTCTTTTTAATCATTTTTACTGCCTATTCAGGTCTGATGTGGATATTTACTTGATTTTTGAGACATGCGATGTTGAACGATAGTTCAAATCGATTGTTCAAATATATTTAGAATAGACATTCTCTTTTATAATTATTTTTTATTGCTTATTCAGGTCTGGTGTTGATGATTAATAACTGTTAGGAGCTGTTAGGGGCCGATATGAGCTGTTAGGGGCTGATATGGGCTGTCAGGGTGTGAGTCTCTATCATCCCCAAACAGTCTCTAACAATCTATATCATCCCCTAATAACACCTTATATTTCATTTACAATATCCGGTTATGATATACATATTAGAATTATTTAACAATATAAACAAAAGTTTATAACAACACCCCCTCTACGGCTAATAACCCCTAACACCTCATACTAGCCTCCAATACTACATAACATTATTTCACATAAAGTCTATAACAATGTATTACAATATCTAGCAACTTATTACAGCCCCTGTCAGACACTAACAACCCCTAACAGCCTGCTAATAATTCATATTAGCCTCTCTCTAACAATATATAATATTGCTTCATATAAAATTCAAAACACTCCATTTAATTTTTCATAAATTCAGAAATTAAAATGAAAGACAAAACAAAGGAGAAAATTCAAACTTACGGAGAAATAAAACTAAATCAATCATATAAAATATTTAAATCGGTCATTTCCTTAAAAATATTTAAACATGCATGCATTCAATTTTTAAAATCTCTCATTTCCTTAAAAAATTTAAGTTTAAAAGAAAAAAAAACTTACTGAAATTTTATATTGGAGAAGCTTCAATCCATGGTGAATGAGAAGAAAGAAAATAAGAAATTAGAGAGAAATAGAGATCAACTAAAACTAATCTATTTTCTTATAAAACTTAAGCTAGATCCATGATCAAAGAAGAAAAAAAATGAGAGAGAAAATGAGATGGGAGAAAGAAAGAAAAAAGAGAAACGAAAAGGGGAGAGAGAGAGAAAAAAAAAGATAAAACTTTTTTTTAGGGTTGAGGGTATTATAGTAAAAGAAAGTCCATTTAAGATTAATGAAGTTTAAAAAATATTAATCTCTTATAAAATGGTATTTTCTAGGTTAAATCATTATTTTTATTTAGTTGGTTTTTTTAATTTTTTTTAATATTATTACTATATACTCTGTTGTTTAACTTAAAAGTTGAATAATATCCTGTGTCTATTCATGACAATTTCAAAATTGCATTTTACATATTTGATAAATTATTTTTTAAAAAAGATTTTTTTTGTTAATTTTTTTATTTATATCTCCTCAATTTGTATATTTATTTTTATTTAAATTGTATTTGTTTCATTTTTATGACTAGTGTTTGTATTATTTGTGATATGTAAGCCTATATATGAAATATATCTATTACGTATATAAAAAATATATATGATATACGTATCACGTATATATCATATATACAATATATATAAAAAATTATATATTTCATCACTTAGAATTCACAATATACAACACATATACAGTAGATATACGTGCCATATATATCACATATAATAAAAATATATTTTTTACCACTTATAATTCAATATATACAACATACATATATGTGCATAAAGAATATATACATCACATATAATAAGCATATAAAAGAATTATATATTTCATCACTTATACACAGCAGATATACACCACGTACATCACATATAAAAGAAGTGTATATTTCATCTTACAATTCACCATACACGGTACATATGAACAATAAAATATATAACATATAAACAACATATACAGAATATATAAATAACATATAAATGACATATGACCAACATATGCAGAAAACATTTTAGAACAACTTTTCTTTTTAGATTAGTTGTGTAAATTTATCTTTTACTTTTAGAACTCTGTACAA
This sequence comes from Garcia nutans, assembly GCA_947685225.1. Taxonomy (NCBI): domain Eukaryota; kingdom Viridiplantae; phylum Streptophyta; class Magnoliopsida; order Malpighiales; family Euphorbiaceae; genus Garcia; species Garcia nutans. The sequence goes on along the minus strand of CANTUV010000024.1, from coordinate 1,651,900 downwards.
ATAGGTGGTTTCATATTTAGAATTAGTTTTTCCCCGTCTACCTCTCTCTGTTTCTTTCATTTTTTCTCTGTCATTATCTTATCTGACTTAATATGTTTCCCTTTATGTCTCTCTCACAATTTCTTATTCTCGGTGTTTGTTTCGACCTCTCTTCACTCTCCCGCCAATATCATCTCTTATAATTTCAAAATTTAATTGTTTGGATGACTCGTAATTTAATAATATATGATATTATACAGTATTATATAATATATTATTATAAACAATGTTTATTATAATTAAAAAATAATATGATATAATATAATTATATAAAAATATTTTTATTTAATTTAATAATATTTTAAAAATTTTAATATATTATAGAATTAAAAAATTAATAATTAGTATATATTTTAAAAAATACCATCAAATTAATGATTTAAAAATTCATTGTTTTATTTTTCATTTGTTTTAACTTCCAATATGGTCACAAAAAGCCATACATACCATTACCCATTTTTAATTCTCAAAGGTTTCATAATAATTGTCATTAACTACCCTTTTAGCAATTATGAATTTAATTCCTTATAAAAATAACGTTTTAGCAGCACGAGACTTGATCTTAAAAAAAGTAGTTTTGCTCTTCCTACGCAAGAGATCACTTCATCAGTCGTGTGTTTAGCCTAGCTTTGCACTTGTGTTAATTAGGAACAAAACTACTTTTTAAGTTTTATTTGACAAGCCAAGCTCACCAAAAACTTTTCAAAAAATTTTTAAATTTAAATAACTTTAATTTTTTATGAAAATGATATTTATTTTTAAGTGATTTACAATGATAGAATGAAAGGACTAAAGCAAAGCTTCACTAACAAACAAAAAACCAAAGCAATACAAGAAATTTCCAGGGAGTGAAGAAAATACAAACATCACAATTTCAACTTCAAATAATGAACAAAAAAAAAGGAAAAAAAGGAGTAATTTTCATACAGGAAATTACAATGCAGCCTTTGATCAGTTGATACAATAATAATTATGGTATTATTGCAAACAACAAATTTTTCATTCCTGAATATTGGAAGTCGAGTACAAAAGCAATACATATACCCCCACTTTTCCTCTTAACAAATAAAGAGTAGCAAAAAAAAAAAAATAATAATAATAATAGAAGTCAAATAAATCACAACCTGACCAAATGAAAGAATTTGACCTGCCAACTGCCTGTAAAAACTACAATATGGTATCATTACAAAGAGGCAGCAGGTGATTTTGGACCAAAAAAAAGGGCAAAACTCACTCTTCAGGCATACTCATAACAAATATGGATGCTAATCACAAGCTAGATTCATCAAAGGTAAAAAAAAAAAAAAAAAAACTGAAAAATGCTAGACAAAACAAGCCAAGCAAGGCGTACCAGAAAGCACAAATTTTCAACATAGCAGTGGAGACCATAATGAATGAGGCAGTGCAAGTCAGAGCATAAGAAAGCAGAGAAATCATTCCTTTTGGCTGATGTGATGTCTAAAATAAATCAACTTTCTTCTTCTGCATATCCTGCTTCCATTTGGGCAATTTATAGAATGCTTCTTTTGACATTCCAAATATGCTCTGGAAATCCTCCACTGACAGATAGGCCTGAAAATTGAAAGGAAGAAAACTTGAATATGCAATCAAAGAAAGAAGTCAGGTAAAGTAACAGAATTCAATAAAATAGCACCTCTCTCCGTTTAAAATCAATTCCAGTCACAGGATTGTCAGAATGAGCCCTCAGTTGATCATAACTGAATGTACTGTCAGTGCTTCCATTACCATTTTCATCATGCTCAGAGTCTTGTTTTGACTCTGAATCTTCCCCAACACTTTCAGATACAGATGCAACTTCCTCTGTCTCCTTGCTTTCAGCAGCTTCTTCAGAACCCTCTATTTCAGAAAGTGAAGTTTCACTCTTCCCTTCAGCTGCAATGTGCATAAACACATTAGATACTACGATTGCTGTCATGCATGCACAAACATGTGGCCCAGATTAATTAAACGCAGGCAAAAGAAGACTGCTTGTAAAATCAGATGATACAAACAGATTCTACAGCACCATGCTTTTTCATTTAGAGCAATGTCAGCAAGACAATTTTTGATTTCTTACTAGTTTCTGGGGGAGGACTGTGGGAAGGTGAGCTTTCAGGTGTTTTCTTCTTTTCAGCAGTAAGAACTGATGATAGTGCAGCTACAGCTGCAGCTCTTTGAGATCCCTGACTTGGTCCAGTTGGCCTTGAAGTAACTTTTGGTCCAGAGGATGAACTAAATGCAGAGTTCAAGGCAGCTAAAGCTGAAGCTCTTTGTGTTGGTCCACTTGACCCATTGGACCTATCCTGGCTCTACAGCACAGAACATTGCAGCATTAGACAAGAAGCTGACATGGTAAATGAACCAACACCCACATACACATTGTTATCACGTATAAAATCCTGATAACACGTGGTGGATGAAAATAAAAACGTCATGCAGAATGAGGAAACTAAAATAAATTATAAAAAAAAATAGCTACAATGACAAAAAAAGAGAAACAAGCAAGAGAAAAAAAAATAGAGTAGATATTATGTATTGAAGTGTGAATCCTGTAGGACAGCCACAATAAAACCTAAGTAAACAAATGCCTGTGAGCATGTATGTGTGTTTGTGTGCGTGTACAACACAATAAAAATTCCTGCTAATTTCATCTATAAGAAGATGAATGAATGGAAAGAGTAAACCAACTTATGTGAACTTCCAAATGAATTCCTAAAACAATTCAATTAGACAACCAACTATTAGAAGTGATGGATACCAGGGGGCCTAACAGTACTAATGAAAGGAAAAATAAAATAAACGCCAAAATTTATTTTTAAAAAAATAATTTTCCTTCCATTTTATTTTTAGAGATCGCAGGAAGAACAATTGTTTGAAAAACACAATACAATTTACTACAGGGCGAGAAAAGATGAGAAGAAGAAACCCAACCAATTCAGTAAAGAACCCAAAAAAAAAAGCCACTTATTGCTCGAAAGTCATAGCAAAAATACAAAGGCCCCACAGAGGTAAAGGAGAAGGAAGACAAAGGAATCAGTGAAGAAGGGTGATTAGAACGATGAATGTATCATAAAGAAACCAAAAGAATGATGGCAAAGGCCAATACAGTTAAATACGAGCCTGAGCAACTCAGTTGCACAAACAATTTACTTACTGAAGGGGATGGCTTTCCAGAAGGTTTAAATGCAGAAGATAATGCAGCTAAAGCAGAAGCCCTTTGAGTTGGTCCTCCCTGATTTCCATTAGATTTCTCCTGTCACAGCAATGTCACATCATATCATAGAACTAATGCTTCAAAGTGCACTAGCTGGCACATTCATACATCCTCATCCTCATTATCCAACGTGAGAGAGAAGACTCAACAACTACATTAACACATTCAAGAAAAATAAAAAAGGATGGTCTGATTATTTTGGACATCAAATCTTGTGTCAAAGTAATCTCACATGTTTCCAGTTAGTGTTCCTTTTCAATGAAGGTCACAGTTTGCAAGAGCTGATTGAGGAAAGTAGTTGTCGCTGAATGATCCATGGACAGAGGAGGAGAGGACAGAATGAAAAGAGAAAAATGGAGAGCAGATACCAACAATTTCTACATTCTATATCTAGGCATCCTAAAGTAGAGAACAGCTTTCTTCATGTAGCAATCAAACAGGTCCAGATTCAGAACAAAATAGAGAAGGAAACTGAAAAAGGAGCTGCCAAAGTAAATTTGCAATGATCTAATCTCACACTAAAATTCTTAGAGAAGATAGTTGGCCCAGGTTCACGCTAACCAGTTCATATAAGAGAAGACAAATTATCCTACTTAATGGAGTATGAAATAAGTAACAAGAATGGAAGAATAGTGCAGTAAAAGACTGAAAGGTGAAGGACTTGAAAGACTTACATTTTGTAATGGCAAACTCGTTAAACTATATAATATAAATAGTACTCAGAGAGTACAGGTGTAAGCATACGTTACAACCATCACAAGGTTATGCAATAGTCTTTGTTCGATAAAATAAATCGACCACTTACCTCTACAGCCAGATATCCTAGACCAAAGAGTAATGCCACCTTTTTTTGGAATGAGTTTCCTGCAACCTGCAATCAATGAAAGAAATTTCTAGAGATGCAATCTAAACATCACTAATGAACAGAGCACATATAGATCAAATGACGCTTGCTAATAACAGAGTACTAGATCTGTTGAGGAAGGTTTGCAAAAATCAAGTGTCCCCTTGTCACCCCGAATCAAGGCTTCTGAGACATTTTTCTAATTTGTTCTTCCAAACCACTATTTTCCATTTCTTTTTCAAAATTTTTTAATTGACACATTATCCAGATTCATTGTCATTAATATTGAAGACGGTCATCTCTCCTTGATGCATATGATAATTATATCCCAAATTAAATTTCAAATCACCAAGAAGGTTATGAATCACAGGTTTGTTATCATGTTTGAATTATTTAAAATCCTCCCATTTATATCCTACAAATGCTTCAAAGTTTTTAGTTTCCATAAGCAACTAATGACGCATCCAATTCACTCCAGCATGATATGGTCATGGTACTCTTGCCATTATCATCATCTGGGAAAGAAACTCAAATCTTATATGGGACATTGTTTTCTACAATATGCCATAGGATCTCACTTCTTGTGTCAGCTTTGTTTAGTCTGCAATTTGTTTGTTCAATTTATAATTTGATTGTTTTTTAAGAGACACCTCGAACTTGGTCAAATAAATTAACAGTCAAGTTAAAAGCTTAAATATCTTGAAACTATACAAGTACATCAACATCTATATTCAGACGACTAATCCTGATGCAGCACCTACCATGGATTTTGCGGGATCCCATGAAAAGTATGTAGTGAAGAATGATGGTTCATTTCCCTCAGTAACTTTGTAGAGTGGCACATTTGGAGACAAACCCTCAAGAGCTGCGGCTATTTCTATGTATTTCTGTAGAAGAACATTATGATACAAAAATCTGCTCAGTTCAACTCAACCTCAATCCCAATCAAGTAGTTGAGCTATATAGATCTTTCCCCTCATTTCCCTCAGTAACTTTTGTCTAAGCATTACCTGGCCAATGTCAAAGGCATTCTGCTTTTCTTTGGGTTCAACAGATTGGCCAACCCAAACAAAAACTTCAGCATGTGTATCAAGTATCAAAATATCTTCAGTCAATAGGTCATCTTGAGAAAAGTTGTAAACTTCCTCAACCTGCCCAATTAAACATTAAAAAGCTGCTGAGTTACTGTACAGAAAGAATTTTCAATTACATTTAGAAGTCCAGAACTAACCTGAAATTTTCCTGAGAGATCCACATAGCAGCAAAATGATAATAAAAAAGCATGTTAGAATGTCATTTCAACAACTTAGAATTTTCTCTGAGATGTTACTTCAAGTGAACACAAAATTAAAGGTGCCTTGCTTTGGCAGAATATAAGAACACGAAGGACACCTTTATTGAAAGAGAAAGTGAACAAGTGGGGATCTCTAGCTATTTCCGAAGAAGCTTTTTTGCTGGTGTAACTTTGTTTGCCTCCAAGTGCAAACCAGAATGCTGAGCTTTCAGTTCCTTCTTTAGCATGCTTCAAAGCAACTCCTGGCTGAATTAAGGTAGAAAAAAAAAGGAATAAATAATAAGACAGGATAAAACAAAAGAAACTTCTAGTTCTGTTCCTAGATTCAATTTATGAGAATTAATAAGCTTCTATGCAATAATTCCCAATCGACAGTCAAAATTGAATTGCACATGAAACTCATATTTATTGGACTTATGCTTCTAAGAAAAATTAAATGATGTTTTGCAGCAAAGTGAAAATATCAAAGATTCAAAAGATCATGGATCAATTGGAAATTTTATTTTACACTGTAGCTTATCATTACCACCTTGCCTCCTTGAAACTACTAATGCTGATGCATAATATAAAATGAAAAAAAATGTCAAAGAAATTTGAACAAAATATGCATGACTTGTGGCATCATATTCCCATTCCCATTTAAAAATTAACTAAATTAGTGAGAAAAGAAAAAAGGTGGTTATTGTGCTTGCTAGCTGAAAAACGAGTCAATTTAATCATAATCATGTTATGTAGGCTTTTGGGCCATGACAAGGCATTGGCAGTATTCCAAAGACATGATCCAGAAAAAGCTCGAAGAATACAAATCTAATAAGAACGAACCTTCAAAAATTCAGCAACTTTAGTGGATAACTGCTGCTGCTCCAAAGTACTTTGATTCCCGTTCCACAAGAAAACTGAAGAGCCAGATTGCAGTAGGAAACACTCCATAGAATTCAATGATGTTGCCACCTAATAAGAATCAAATGGTGGATAACGAAATAAACAAATAACTAATGCAATATGAACCAAGAATGTACGGCCCCATTGAAAAATAGAGTTAAAAGACCTAATAAGCAAATGATGCAATAGATATTATGATAAATGCAGGAAGCCAATTAACATTGTGATGAAAATGTTAAGATTACTAAACCAAAAAAGAATATAGAAAAGAGAGCTCACATGACAAAATCAAATTCAAAAAGGGGAAAAAAGCAAAGAGTAATTTAATTGGGCTCTTGTGCTGGCTTTTCACACAATAGATTTAACAAAGCCATTTTTCAACCAAACATATTGTCATCCTACATTCCACTATATCCAAGTATGATAACTCATACAAAACCATCTGCAATCAATTTTCTTTTCCCATTCGTATCTCTTTTGGCCTATTACTCAGAATGAAATGCCATGGAATAAGCAAAAACCTTAAATAACTGCATCTTCCTCTGCCAAACTCTGTATCTTTTGGAATCTTGGATATGACACTACTGGTAACTGTGATAATTATTTTTTGATGTAACCGACCACATGTCTCCATCAATCAAATGTAAGATGGCAAGATGCCAATTTTCTTTGCCTTAAACTGGGACCATATTTGGCTTTATCCCAATTGCGATTTCAGAACTTCTCCTGACCATCAACCTGGTCCAGCACAATATGTTCTACTTTTCAGAAAATCTTCAGCTAGCAATTCTACTCCAGATATATTCTGAAGGTCATCCCAAAACCTTTAAATATCAAAGCAATTTTTCTCTTCATTCAGATTTACTAATGAACTAAAATATAACAGTCAAATACTGGGCAAAAAGTTTATACAGTCAATTTTCAATAGCAATCACACAAGGAAATCAAATCAAATCACAAAGCTCACAGCATCATAAAAAAAAATCCAAAAGGGAAGCAGAAACATCAGATTTAAAACAGAGAAGTCATCTAAGAAACAAAAATTTTAAAAATTATCATTTTGAGCTGCTGTAACAAAAGCTCCACTCTCTGTCACTGGATAATCAACATAGTAGCAAGTAGTGAATAAACCATATCACATCCATCAGGCCAACATAGTACACAAGTTTGAAAATGCAAGTGCCAGATGCTATTTAGCCTCAAGAGCAAAGTATTACCATCTGCTTCTACTTCTATATAATGGCACTTATACTCAGTTCTCAACAATTCACGAAGCGAAATATGTGTAAGTTTGCTTGTAAAAATTTTTCACCAGGTATTTGAAGGAAAAAATAATACAATAGGAGGTCAGAATTATAGTTGAAAACACTTTCAAGATGAATTTCCTTATTTTATAGGGAAAACTCAGAAAACATTTATATTATAACCAAAGAACACAACCAATTCTACCACAACTGAAACACACTGCATGCATAGCAAAGAGAAGAATAGGAAGCCAAAACAAAATTTCATAAACTTAAAGCTTCATTAAAGCCATAAAGGAAAATTAGTATCCTCATGGAGATTTCAGCAAAACCAATTGGCAGAAAAGAAGAAACTCAATACATACTGCATCAACTTGTTCTATCTTATTTTTATGAACAGAAGTCCCAGATATCCGAAAAAGTGCAACACAATCTGCAGTATAAGTTTCATCGGTCAATCCTTTCTCTCCTATGTATTTCTTGTACCCAGAGCTCAAACCACCCTGAAGACAGATATAATCAAATAGCACATAAGCTACAGCCCCACTTCATAAAATGAAACATTCACCATAGTTGTTATAATTGAGTCTTCACCTATAATATTATATTCAAGAAATTCATGGTTTACCTTGAGGACTATCATTGGTTGAAACAATGCAATAAACTGTGGTGGCTCCTTGCCTTGAAAAATTCGACCCTGCATACAAGAAATGCATATTAAGGCAAATATCAAGTGTAATATTCAATAAATTGACTACATATAATATCATACCTGAACAGGTCTGCCTTTTAGTGAGTTGGATATTGCACTGGCCAACCGAACAGCCATTTTTTGGTCCTCCTGAATTGGAAGATTATGAAAGAAAAAAGTAATCCAACAAAAACTGGCCATCAATATAAGCTATGATAGCAAAAATAAATATAAGAATGAAAGGTTTCAGGCAGCAGAGAAAAATAAGATATCTAAAACACATCTCCTAACAATTTATTTGATGCTCTAAACTAATTCCTATTGTAGAAATACCCCCATCCATAAAAAAGGTTGAATTTATATGTGCCTGCTTTCAAATACATAAATATGCTCCAAAAAAATAATGGAAGCAATTTAATAGCTCGAATATCACTACTTGCAATGTTGGTCTCTCTCTATATCACAATATTATCAAATTTCAATTATTTTAAACCCAAAATAAATAACAAATATTACCTCTATGCTATCCTTTCCAAACCAACAGCAAAGAAGGTAATCTTCTTTCCTATCACCCGAATGGTAGGTATAAAGTATGATATAGCAATCTCCACTGTAAAATTTACCAATATCCTCTTTGGCCAATGGAGTCTTAGCACTGCCATTGATGCACCATACCTAGAAAACAATCACCATTCAACATAATCATATTAAAGAATAGCTGTGTAACAAGTCTAACACATTAAACAATTCTCCAAAGCAACCAGGAGGAGGAAATGTCAACTAAACCTCCATCTTTCCACCTCCTTCAAGTAAAGGCGGGACTTCCTCATTAATAGGAGCACTTTTACCCATGCCCTTGACACCAACACCTTGTTGCTTAAGCAAAGCTATCATTATGTAAAAATACCAAATTAAATAATGTGAATCAGAAATACCCTAGTTCTCTACCAAATTAAATATTAATGAAGTGGTCATTACCAGCTACTTTTCCTCTTCCCTCTTCAGCACCAGGCGCTGCTGACCCAGCCGGCCAGGAATCAAAGTTCGATTTAAATGAATGTGTCTCATAACCTTGAATCACCCGAGTTATGCGAGTAGCTTTTGGCCTGTTTTGGCTTGTAACAAATTCCTGCAAACATCATTTGGAGATGACCATCCATGTATTTGTTAAGGCAAAAGGAAATAGAATATATTCTAGACCTCTACCTCAGCAGCCTGGCTGGCGGCTTTTCGGTCCTCCACTTGTGTCACACGGCCAACCCAAACAAATATCTCAGCACCACAATCCAGTAGATAGCATTTGTTATTTTCTAGCATGCCTTTGGACAATTCGCCTTCTACAGCCTTCACCTCACCATTAGTGATACTACAGGAAGTAGTTAAGCAGTGATCACAAATTTAGCACCTTATTTTGAAAAATGAAAATGTTATGGAACACCCTAAGCTCATTAAAAAAATCATGTTACTTTCAGAATTAGAAATTTAATTTTTGAAGACAGCAACAAAGGAAACAAAATGCCAATGCTTGTTGATAGTTTTTTCTGTTCCATATTTTTTTAACCAAAACAAGCAATTCAATCCAGAAGAAGACATTGAATTAAGAAACCTTAAAAAAGCCAGAAATGATAATAAAAATTTAATGGATTGAACTTCCGAACTTTTAATCTTGTGTTGGGAGTACTAATAACATCTTAACTGGACAAGGACAGTAGGACTAGTGGAATTAATAGATCAGAGAATTCACAAAATCATAAAAAATACAATCCAGAAGAAGTAATTGATTGGATGCCGAAAAGAATATCAGTAGCAGATCCAGTAAAAACATCAAGGAGTTGAAATGGCAAAACAGGTATCTACATGCTTATTATAGAGCTAATCCACTCTCACGGGCATAATCAAACAGGTAAAAATCAACACAACGCATTTACTAAATGCACTTATTTTATTCACAATCTGATTGGCCAAGCATTAAACATTCTGATGTTTCAGCAACACAGAATATGACATCGAAACTCAATATAAACTTTGCATCTATTTGAACAAACAAGCAAGAACATAAAGATTCATGGAAGATCAAAAAAACAAACCTGTATAGTTTAGCAGGGGTAGCCTCTGGGACGACATCATCATCACTGACAACTTTTTTGCCAATTGGAGCAAAACCACCAAAAAGGACCCAGAACTCACCTGAGTCCGACTCAGTATCTAATTTTCCATCATCTAGTAAAAACCATTATGAAAAAATAAGTAATGGGAAATGAATTATGAAATAGAACTAGGAAAGACCAACAAAAGAATGTTTGATAAAGCATGAGATTGAATGTGCTTAGAAAGGGAAAAAAATCATAAAATTGTAACTGCAAGTGCTCTTACCAACAATTGCAACATCACATGTCCCATCATGATACTTTTCCTTCAAAAATTGAATTACTTCCAGAGCCTTCGCCCTTTCCTGGATATTAGAATTTGCACCATTGAACTGATATATCTTCTTCTCTGTGTCCAAGATAAACACATCATCATGATTCAGTGAAGATCGGGCAAAGGGAACCTGCACAAGTCAATGCAATCATATTCAATTAACCCATACCCCCACTCAGATTCACATTCAAGAAATCTCCATCATGGGCTATTAAGTCCATGTTAACAGATTTTGTTACCTGCTTCATTCTGACAACACGTTTTCCCTTGCACACATACAACTGTGTTTCAAATACTTCTTCCTCAGGTGTTTTGAAACCAGATGCAACACCCCCCTCTAATGGTATGATACATGGTTTGAAATAGGACAAAAATTTGTCAGACTCATGGCCTTGTAGTTCTCTGTGCTGAACAGCACGCCCTCCAAGAACTGCATCAAGTTCAACAGTTTTGATAGCAGCTGTTCCTGCTTCATCCTATAGTCAGTCATGACAATAAATGAGAGAGCACTTCCTAGTCAATATGTCCATGGAGGACAATAATTTCGATCAAATCCAGGCCTCAAAGAAAGAGTAAGAACAATGTCATAAAAGCACACCTGACTTGTATCTTTTCCAATCCAGAAGTGTATGTTATACAGATAAGCACCCCCTTTGCCAGGCGACGTCTACAAAGGAATAAGAAATATAAGTATGGAGAAGGCAAATACCCACAAAATAAGTTCCTATCTTGGCATCAACTTGGCACAATAAGACCTCCACCTCTATCCTAAAACAAATGAGTAAGGGTTGATGAAGAATCAAGCAGCAAATAATTAGGGTGCGCACATACAATATTTTTGTCCTAACCATTGAAAATTACCCACCAGCCCAGTAGAAAACAAGTTCTAAAACATAGAGTAGAATAAAATCTCATTATTATACATAACATAAACTAACGTAAAACCAAGAAATTTCAACTTGTGTGATATTTTTCATACTTTTTGCTCTTCAAAACACCACATTGTCAGCCATTGTGATTCAAATTGCTAACCCCCACCCTCACCCCTCTGCCCCTTACATCCCCAGAACCAGAGTAAAAGGAAAAAAAAAAAGAAGAATTCAGCTCAGAGAAGCTACTCTAGTGTAATTTCTGATCCACAAACACAAAATAAAGGCTGATATTTAAGTATTTGATAATGCTGATACTTGCAATCACTTACCAGAAAAACTATAAACCTACACAAAGATTTATTTTTGAGTGGTACCATTCATGTGAAGGTCAATTTATAAAGACACTAATGCCAGACAAGAAAGTCAAACAAAAAAAAATTGAGGAAGAGAAAGAGAGATTAAACCTGCAAGACAATGTATGAATCCCCCATGTAGAATTTTCCATAATCAGCCTTTGGAAGTGGGACTGGCTGAAAATTCTCGATTCGCCAAATTTCAGTCCCTCTATGAAATGTTAAGTTTAACAACCATATGGAGAAGAGTGGAAGCTTGCCAACGTTTAACAAATTTCAGACAAAAACTTGCCATAATCACATCCAATTAAACACAAAAGATATGCACAGTACAACAAGTTTACAGCATCAAAACTTGTATGGAAGTGTTCTTTTTGTAAAGGATACGGTCTCTGGCCCACTCCCTGAAATGCAGGATCCAAAGCTTTTGTAGAGCTAGACATTGTGTGAAATCGTTCTTATAACTGATTTTACAGAAATCCCAGGTTATTTATTGACTCCAGCTTTGTGCTTATATCTGCTTTGTGCTATCTGAAAAGTGTGCAGAGCCAGCTGCAAAAGTGAAAACTATGATCTGCATAAAGAGCATTACCTCTGTTCAACCATGCATTGAGAGCACAAAGAGCACAAGTTCACAGAAATCTAATGAACAAACACCAATGAGATGGAAAAATATTTTCAATTAGTTAGATAGAAAAATGTTTTCATTTAGTTAGACAAATGCAAAAATCATTAAAACTAATCCAAGGCATAATAAAGATCTTAATGAACTACGTCTCAAACCATTTTGACAGTTTTTGTTCTCATTCTAGAGGTGGATGGTAGGGGTGGACAAAATAACCGTGAAAACCGAACCGACCGAGAAACCGACCGAAAAATCGGTTAACCGACTGGTCGGTTCGGTGTTCGGTTCTAAGTTACAGCAAACCGAAACTGTTTGATCGGCCAGCGGTTTCATTGCTAAGAAAACCAAACCGACCGAAAACCGACCGACCAACCAAAACTGCTCCTCTTCTATTTCATGCGCTGCCGTTTTTGTGTTTAAGGAAAGAAATATATTTTGAACCCTAAAGTCCTAAACCGAGCGTCCCAGCATCCATCCATCAGGTTCAATGATTTTTGGTCTGAACCGAAACCGACCGAATATTTTCGGTTCAGTTTTTTCGCGGTTTCTAATTTTGTTCGGTCGGTTTTCGGTTACTAAAATCAACAATCGGTTTTTTGTCGGTTTGGTCTGATCGGTTCGGTCGGCCGAACCGAGTTTGTCTACCCCTAGTGGATGGTTATCGTGATTTTCCAGGTATTGCACCCAATATATTGGCATAGGTTGAGTTTATTAGTGACCTTCAGTTTCAGGTCATGAGCTACTTATAAACTCAATGCTCTCCTTCTATCTCTCTTGTTATTTTCATTTGTAGTTCAAGTAATCAACAATTAATCAGTTTATTCCAATCAATGAACCCCAAACCCACTTCCATATGCTCACATATGCAGATAAATAACCTGATTATGTAAAATCACTGAAATTAGGACCACAAAATCTAGAAGACATGGAAGACCTTGCATGTTCTATTAAAAGGAGTTATAAACAGCGGGAGTTCGTTTCTTTGTTGATGTTCAGGTGCACTAGTTATACATTTCAACCCTTACTACATATTGGTTTGCATCCCAGCCTTCTCAATAGATACAGATGCTAGCGAATGAATCCATAAGATGACTGTTACGAAGCACAAATAAAATATCAGATGTAATGTGATGTTATACGACAATGTTAACACATGATACATGAGGAAACAGGATTCAATAATAAATCCTATGGGCATATTTGTATACATATACATATATGATATATGTCTGTGTTTCTGTATCATTTTTCTTTCATTTACTGAAGACATTAATTAATTGATGAAGCAACCCACATTTGTAAAACAGAAGAGATATTCTATAGCTATACTTCTACTTAAACCAGCAATCTTTTATGTTAATAACAAAAAGCTGGACAAGAATGCCTATGGTATATCAACCGCTAACTCTGTAGTCCCAACTTGTATTGCCCCATTTCTCAATGAGTTACCATTTCTTAGTATTAGTTATATTAGTGCTATTGTTGATATGATCCTGAAGGTAGATGGCTACAATGTCTTGCACCCATCCTTCTTGCAGCATGCAAACATGCGCCATAAAACAATCCTTTGAAGTGGTCACTAAGTCCTAAGATTTTAAACCTTCAATATTTTGAGGCAACATTGGCCAGTAACATCCATATATGATTATCACTTAGCCACTGAGGCTCAATGAAATAATAAGAGTGACCCATTTAATATTGTCTCTGCATCTTATATTATTGATCATTTCAAGCCAGCACCATAATGCTTCTTCATCTAAGTCTATATTTCTGGTCCTAGGCTCCTCGCCCATCAAGATATGCAATAAATAGCCTAAGAGTACTGGTCCATGCACCTTCGCTAGAAACAAAACCACCACAGCAGGAAATACTACCTTGTTCTTAATGCATCAAAATGAAATCAGCACAATAGGGGATTTCAATCATCATTTTTGTGATAAAAAAATTATCGTTTCTCTAGCATACTTCTCTCCAAACCCAAATAATTCTGCAGCTGATAGATTCTTGTAACAAGAGGTCCAAATTTTCCACATTTTCTGGCTGAATACATAATGTTATCAAGTTATCTAAATTTTATGGCGAATAATGCAGCATACCTTGTTCCCATCTCAGGAAATTTCATGCTTATTCACTGATCATTAGGCTTAATGAAGATCATTAATGGAGAGCTTGCACCAGAACTAGATATCGCAAAAACAAAATTATCAACAAATCATTCCATTTTCCTAAGAACTCACCCTCATTTGACAAGTAATTATCACAAACAAGCAATCCGAATCATATTTTCAAGCAGTAGCCAAACGATCAATGATCTAATTGGTTTTGATCACAAGAAATCATCAAATGATCCGAAACCCAGAAAAATTTTCAATGAAATTCATAATGATTCATTGCTAGAATACCTGATTCTGTCTAAGAATTAGCTCAATGTTAAGATCATCACGATGGTTTCATATTTGTTACAAAATCAAACAGTTTTTACAGCACTTACTGATTTTAAGAACATGACAAAACATAGCTCAAGACAAAAATGAATTAAGTCAAACACGTAGACAAAAAAACAATTGAGAGATCAACCAGAAGCAACAAACCATAATCCAACAAAAAAAAAAAACAATTAGCATCAACAAGAAGCCACTAAAAAGACATGAAAGAAAATAAACAAAGTTACAATTAGATCAAATCATAGATCAGGAAAAAAAAACCCAGAAAAATTAAACCAAAATAATGAAAACCCAGATCATAAAAAATGTGAAAACGAAAGAGATCTAAGAAAAAATTGAAAAAAGAAGCAATAAGCATATGAAAACAAACATACCTGGAATTCAAATCTCTGTTTGGGTGATTGTGTGCGTGAGAGAGCGTGTCAACGTGAAGAAGAAGAAGATGATGATGAGATAGGAAGAGGTAGCACTAGCAAAGCTGGCGATAAAGAGAGAAGATGATAAAAATAAATAAATAATTATAAATAATAAAAAAAAGAGGAAAAGTGAATTATCGATTGCAGTATGTGGGGGGTTTCTCTGTGATATAATAACTTTATAGAGAAGGTGGATTTTCTTTTTTCTTTATGATGAGAATTGTAATGTTACAGAGGCAGAGAAAAGCTATGGTTATGGCTTATAATGGTAATGGGCATGGATTTAGAGAGAGAAAGAGATTATGTATGTAGAGAGAGAGAGAGAGAAATGAGAGGAGAGCTCTGAGTTGGCAAAGTCGTTATTTAAGGCTAAAAAGATCCGGTGACGATGCCACCGGCAATGTTTCCCCTCCCTATTGCCTATTTGGATTTTTTTCTAATTTTTTTTTAACTTTCTCTCTATTTTGTTTTTATTTTGTCTATTTTATCTTGGCATGCTAAAAAAATTTTTTGGTTTTTCAAATATATTTTTAAAAAATTGTATAAATTAAAATATATTTTTAGGAAAAAATTAACGTATATTTTTTCCAGATTTATACTTATATTTTTGAATTTATTTATACGTGTATAATTTGTCTTTTTTTAAATTAATAAAATTTCAGTATTTATTAACATAATAAAATTTTCAGAATTATTTTTTTTATAGAAGTAATTTACTCCTTTGTGAAGTTAAAATCCAATTAATTTAAATAAATATAGTGGCGTTTTATTATTATTATTATTATTATTATTATTATTATTAAGTGAATTTTCTTTTTGGTAGTATGAGAATTTAGAAATGGTTAATTAAGCGTATTAAGTAATTTTTCATATTGGGTAATTAAGTCTATATAATAATGTTAAAGGATGAGCCTTGGGAATTTCTAAGGTTTCGGATTTGACACAGTAATATGGATTTAAGGGTTTTGTAATTGACAATGTTTTGAACGTATTGTATTTAGTATAAAATTTTAAATTAAAATTTTTTATTTATTATTTTAAGTAGTTTTTATAGAGGTGAGCATAGAATTTAGATTCAAAGCCGTATTTTATAGTTAATTTGAATTATTTTGAAATTTTGAAAAAATCTAAAACCAATTTATTAATCAAAAAAATGAAGTTTTATAATTTTTTTATATGTCTTCGTTTATTTTGTACGTATAACAATAATGATATATAGGTGAATATATATATTTTTTTCAAAATAATAATTTATTAATTATATATTATTGAAAAAATAAAAAAATGAATTGTCAAATATTAATAAATAGTCATATTTAAATTGGTAAGTTACCATAATATATATAATTGATAATTAATAAAATAGTATATATGTTAATTTATGAAAACAATATATATGTTAATTTATAAAATATAAAATGTATATTTATTAAGTAGTTAACCATATGTTAGATGAATATTTAATTTATATACTATATATTATGAGGTATACTTATAATATTTAAGAAATATGTATATAATTAATAATGTATTATTATTTATTATTAGTAATAACTCATTAGTAGTATTAAAGTCATTAGTGACTAGTAATACATATTAATTTTACTTAAATTTGATAAGATATTTAGTATAGTGGTCATTTCATAATTTAATCACTAATAACATTAATAGTTTGCATTAAAAAAATAACATTAATAGTTTATGGAAAACTAATACTTTATAATATTTTATACTGATAATACTGAGATTTATATCGATTGATAAACTTAAAATTAATTCTTTTAGAAAAAGAATCATCATAAAATTATACGTACATACACACATATATATATATATATATATGGCTTGGAATGAATATAAGAATTTTTTAAGAAAAAGTGACACCATCCATCTTGTTTTTTAAAATTTTTATTTTTTTTATTAGAGATATTTTAGTTATTTTATTATAAATTCATAATAAGCTTATTATAAACTATATAAAATTTATAAATTCATTATAAACTCTGTGTAAACTAATAAAAATATGATATTTTAGTAAATATTTTATAAATTTTGGTATTTTGATAAATATTTTATAAATACGATAAATTTGAAATTATTTTTAATTTTTTTATATTTTTTTTGTCAAAAGACATATTATTAAATATCTAAATTGTACCAAATCATACAATCTTAATTTTTTTAATTTAATTGAAGTTTTTAATAGGAACAAAATTAGATAATTTAAAACAGCTAAATATTGAAAACTTTTTTATTTTAAAAAAATAAAAAATTAATTTTAAATATTAAATGAGTTATCAAACAGCACCTAAATAATTTTTATAGGACAATATCCTTCTTATATTTTAGTAATATAAATTGCCTGATATTCATGCTCTTGTATTGTATTAGCTTCATTGGACAATTTAATTGTAATCAAATGAAAAATAATGAAAGAGAACATACTTAGTAAAAAAAAGGCTCTAGCTTACTTAATTAATTTTTTTTAATTTTTCGTGAATAGTCTTTATAACCTCTTTATTAGAAAAAAGATTTTTTAATGCATCAGTTGCAAATATTGAAGTCTATATGCAATGCTAATACCTAACAACAGAAAAAAAAAATTAAAAACAGTAATTGATTATCAAACTATGTTAAAAAATGTATATAAAATTTATATAGATAATATTAAACTATAAAATAAATTAATTTTACCATTACATTGAGGCATTAATTAGTTTCTTTTTTCTCCTAATGAGATGATTAGATTTAGAATTTATCCAAATCAAATCCCATCCCATCAATTTTACTTTTTTTTTCTCAAATAATCTCAATGAATTTATTTATATAATTTTTCCCATTTAATTAAAATCATAAACTATGGGGGGAAAAATTTAGAAATATTATAATTTAGTAGCAATAATTAAGCACCTATTCTTGTGAATGTAAGGATGGTCCATGCCAGGCTGAACCACTGCAAACAGCTGACAATTCCTTCTCTGTTTTTAACCGATAGCTCAGTTTGTGGGTTTTAAGGGGTCCAATATGGTTTGTTCTAAAAGTGTAAAACTAACTGGCAGGTGTACGTAACTCAATATCTTCTTATTTTGGAAGATTTAAAGAAATAATTTAAAAATTATATATTATGTGTTGTAAATAAAGAAGAAAAAATATAAGAATGAAAAATATGAAAAATCTTTATATATTCAATTGTATATTATGAACCGTCTATAATATGGTATTTATAATAGTGTAGGTAAAACTTAAATGAGAATAAAATATTATAATTATTATAAAATTAAATTTTAATTTGAATAGGATAAAACTAATCATAATTTTGATAAGGTAAAATTAATTTAATACAGTAGTCATTCACATATTATGTAATACTTCTCTTTGGATGACTGCCCTTATAAATTTGCCTCGTTAAAACTTTGCTGAAAAAAATTCAGTGGAATAAAAACTTAGTGCAGTAAAAAGAGTATAATATTCATAGGTAACTTCTCCTCAAGAATACTACTGACTAAGTCATATTTCAGTGAGCGTATTCTATTATTGTGTACATGCTTTTTGAAAATTGATATTGGCAATGATTTTATGAATAAATCTGCTGGATTGCCACTTGAACGAACTTTGCAAATATCAACTTATCCTTCTTTCATAAGTATAAAAGAACTTTGGTGATATATATTCAGTTGTATCACTTTTTATGTAGCTTTTTTTATTTGTGTAATACATGCTGCATTATCTTCATGTAATATTATTGGTTATTTGCTTTAAAGTAATCTGCATGCTCTTCTAATATGTTCAATTATGCTTCTCAATCATACACATTCACGGCTAGTTTCATAAATAACTAATATTTTTGAATGATTTAATGAAGTAACAGTGACTGTTTGTTTCACAGATCGTCATGAAATAACAGTATTATTATATATAAAGATAATCTATTTGAGATCGGACTTTAAAAGGATCAGAAAGATATTCAGCATCAGCATATTCTGTCAATTCAGACTTATTTTTTTGAAAAAAATAAACTCATATTGGATGTACCATGTAGGTAGCGTAGAACATATTTCACTCCATTCCAATGCCTTTTAGTTGATGTTGAACTAAACATTGTAAGTAAGTTAACTTTCAAAAACAACATCTGATCTTGTATTGTTAGCAAGATATAAAAATGCCCTTATTGCATTAAGATATGGTACTTCAGGATCAAGAATCTCTCCGTCATCTTCTGGAGGATGAAAATGATCTCTTTCTACATCAAGAGAACGAACAATCATTGGAGTGCTTAATGGATAAGATTTATCCATATAAAATTATTTTAGGATTTTTTTTCAATATATGACGATTGATGAATAAGAATTTTATTTGACAGATAATCAACTTGAAATTCAAGATAAAATTTTATTTTTCTAAAATTCTTCATTTCAAATTTCTTCCTCAAATAGTTTACAGTAATTGAGATCTCTTCTGGAGTTTTCACTATATTTAAATCATCAACATAAACTGCAACTATGATAAATCCTGAATTTATCATTTTAATAAAAACACATGGACAAAGAGGATTATTTCCATATCCATTTTTTACTAAGTATTCACTGAGATGATAGTACCACATTTGCCCAGATTTCTTTAGCTCATACAAGGATATCTAGAGTTTAATTGAATACATCTGTTTAGATTTTTAATTATATGCCTTAGGCATTTTATATCCTTCTAAAATTTTCATATATATGTCATTATCCAATGAACCATATAAGTAAGTTGTCACAACATCCATCAAATATATTTCAAGCTCTTCAAAGGCTGCCAAACTGATAAAAAATCTAAAAGTAATATCATCCATAATAAGAAAATATGTCTCATTATAATCTATACAAGGTCTCTGTGAAAATTCTTGAGCCATAAGTCGTACCTTGTATCTCACAAATTTATTTAATTCATTTCTTTTATGGACAAATACACATTTGTATCCAATAGGTTTAACATCTTCTGGTATTAAGACTATTTACTCAAATACTTTACGCTTAGCTAATGAATCTAGCTCAGCCTGAATAGCCTCTTTCCATTTTGGCCTATTATTTTTATGTCGATATTCTTCAATATTTTTAGGCTCAGACTCATCATCATTAATTAATTTAGAAGTAACAACATATGCAAACACATAATCAACAATAATGTCATCTCTTTTCCATATATTTCTAGATTTCAATGAGATCTCATAATTTTTTGGTATCTAAATCACTTATGAGGTTACTTCTCTACAAATATGAAGTTGTTGATCTATGTTAGCTTTGACCTCTTCAGGAGAGTCATTTGGTAAAATTTTTATTTCCTTTCTTTTTCGGGGAATAACATCTTTTGACCCAAGTGATCTACCACGCTTCAGGAGTGTGTTGGATTCATTTGCTGCTATATTAATAGGATGACCTGCAGGGACAATCAATCGAGCAGAAATATTAGCAGTTGAAACATGTGATTTAGACACATTCTGGATATCTGTAAAGATATATGGTAATTGATTTGCAATATTCTACAAATGAAATATTCTTTGAACTTCTAGTTCACATTGATTTATGCATGTATCAAAATTAGATAAAGTTGGTGTATTCCAACTAATCTCTTGTATTTTTAGCTCTTTACTTTTATCATCCCCTAATGGTGAGAAAATTGACTCATCAAATTGACAATCTAAAAATCTTGCTCTAAAAAGATCATCTGTTAAGGGTTTAAAATATCTAATAATAAATGGAGAGTCAAAACCTACATAGATACTAAGACGATGTTAAAAACCCATTTTAGTTCTTTGAGGAAGTACTATAGGGACGTACACCATACAACCAAAAATTTTAATATTAGATATATTTGGTTGTTGGTCAAACACAAGTTGTAAAGGCAAAAATTTGTGATATGCAGACGGTCAAATACGAAAAAAAAATGCAGCATGAACTATAGCATGTCCCCAAGCAGATGCTGAAAGTTTTGATTTTATAAGCATAAGTCTAGTAATTAATTATAAATATTTTATAAAAGATTCAGCTAAACCATTTTGAGTGTGAACATGTGCAACAAAATGTTCAAATGTAATTCCTATTGACATACAATAATCATAAAATGCTTTTGAAGTGAATTATATACATTATCTAGACAAATTATCTTAATAGAAAGATTTGGAAACATAGACCTTAACTATATAATTTGATCAAGAAATTTAGCCAAAGCAATATTATGAGTTGATAATAAATAAACATGTGACCATCGAGTTGAAGCATTAATTAAAACTATAAAGTATCTAAATGGTCCATAAGGTAGATGGATAGGTCCATAAATATCCCCATGTATTCTTTGTAGAAATACAGGGGACTCCAAATATAATTTAGATGGTGAAGGTCTTACAATTAATTTACCTTGAGCACAAAAAGAATAAAAATAATTATCAGATAAAAGAATTTTCTGATTTTTTTAATGGATGTTCATTTGTATTCTCAACAATATATTGCATCATATTTGAACTTGAATGACCAAGATGATCATGCCAAAGTATAAAAATTTTAGGATCTGTGTACTTTCGGTGCATATAGTGCATTTCAACCATCTTTATTTTTGTATAATATAATTCAGTTGATAAACTTGAAAATTTTTTAATATGAACTTCTGGTTCAAATTTGTAGAAGTGATATATAAAAATTCAATATCACCTTCATTTTTTATTTCAATATGATATCCATTGCAACGTATATTTTTAAAACTTAGTGGATTTCTTTGGGATCTACTAGAATACTGTAATATCCCAAACTATACCCAAAATTTTTTGGAATGATTATTGTTGAAATTGGATTAAATGATATAAAGTATATATTTATGACTAAGTGGTAAGAGAGGAAAAGAGAAGTGTGTATATGTTGTATATATAGAGATATATACAACATATACAAGTCAATTAATGAGATGGTCAAATGAGATTTATTGATTATTTTATAAGTGGAAATTAAATTAAGTGGATGATGATATTTAATATTTTATTATTATAATTGCTTGGTGGATATTAAAAGATGACTTTAGTGGTTAAGGGACAAGTATGTGGGTTGACTTATCATCATCTTCTTCTTTCTTCTTGTGCTTAGCCGGCCACCACCATTAACAAGAGGGAAAGAGAGATTTGGTTCTTCCTAACTCAAGATTTGAGGGTGTTTCAAGTGATCAAGTTGGAAATCTAAGGGTTTCATCACTTTTGGTAAGTTTTCAACTTGATTCTTTGGTTTTCTTTTGAGTTTGTGTATTGAGGTTGTTGAATGGTTGGTGTATTTGTGAGTATGTTTGATTTTGATGTGTTTGAGATTGTGTTGTCTATTTGATTTTGATTTTGGGGTTGATTTGGAGGAAAGGTTAAATTTGGTGAAGGAAAGCAAGAGTTGTGGATTGTGTGTGTGTTGAGTTGTGATGATAGTTGTGATTTGTGTTTTGATGCATGTTATTGAGTTGTTTTGGTGTTTATGCAAGTTAGTATGGTTTGTTGATGGTTTTGAGTAAGATTGTTTGGAGTGAAAAGGGTAAAGTATGATGTTTGTTGGATGTGGCATTGTTGGTGTCGGAATCAAGATTTTTGGCCTGACAAGCCCATGAGCACGGCCAAGTCTTTGGGTGTGTCAATGGTTCTATTTTCTTGTTGGGTGACACGCCCATGTCACTGAGCGTATTATAGTTACTGTGTTGAGGGAGGATTGACACGGCCAGTGACACGCCCATGTCACTGAGCGTATCAAAGCTTCTATGTTGTGGGTTTAGGGCACGATCAGGGACACGCCCGTGTTGTTGAGCGTGTCATGTGTAGAGTTTGCCCTAGTTAGTTCTTATCCTTATTATCTTATGTGTATCTCTAAGTGAGTGTGTATCATCACTTTTGGATTAGGTTTTGAAGAGATTGAGTTGCCCTAATCCGAGTGTGGAAGGATTCTTGGAAGAGGAGTTTGGGATTGGTGTGAGTTGCTCTTGAGGTAAGTACAAACCTTACATGGTTGCATACATTTACATGACTTTGGAACTTAACATGTTTGGTTGTAAATGTGTTAAGTAATCTATTACATTGTTGATACATTTGATTAATGCTATGATTTGCATAATGTGAAAGATATAATGATCACTCAAAATGTATGTACAATGTAATTGGTTATGTATACCCTAATGATGAGATGTGAAGCCACTGTTGTTGGCTATAATGATGCAAATGAAATAATTGGGGCATGGTTGCTTAGATGATTATGAGAAAATGAGAATGGAATTGATAATGAAATAATGAAAGAATTGTGTGCCTAGTATGTTATTCAATTTTCAGAGTTTTTTTATTGGTGGCATGCCTAAAAGTAACATTCCCTTGAAGCTAGGTTGGGCTTGGTCCTTGAAGCCAGGTTGGGTTGATGTTATGCTCCCCTTGAAGCTTGTTTGGGCCTAGTCCTTGAAGCCTAGTTGAGATGTTACATATGAGATGTTTCTCATTGTGATAATGATTCGCCTACGGGCTTGATAAATGTGATTATTGGACCAAAACATTAATTCTGGAATTTGAATGACATATTAGTTTCTTTTGGGCCCATGCTTGTCTTTGATTAAATGTGAATCATGAATGATGAAACAATTGAATAATATAATGAAATGAAATATTATGAAATATGATATTCTTGTGTATTGTTTCTAATTCTTGAGAGTATGACATTGGCATTATATTGAATCATATTGTTATTGTGGTTTGTACCATTGAGCCTATGGCTTAGCGTGATTGTGGTTCATCGCGCAGGTGACAGGGTAGATCCGGTTGAACTGGAGAGTTCAGCTAGACGGAGTTGAGTCTAGGCTTGTGAAGTGTTGATTGTGGACTTCAAGATCAGAGAAGAACTGCCAAACATGTATAAACTTTATATTTTGTAAATATTGATTTTGATGTATATATATGTATATACCACTACATTTTCCGCTGCTTAATAAACAAATATTTTATATATCATGTTCTATAATATAACTTAAATGTTTTAAGTCTTTCTTATATTGTTAAATTGAAAGATTGGTTTGCTTTAAAATAGACCGTGACATTTCTGTATCCGGTATACGTATATTACAGATGTGGGTGTATGTGATGTACGTATATTGGATAGAGGGGTGTTAAAAATACAATGCATCATCAATATATAACTTTGTTCTATTTGGAAACATAAGATGGACTCTTCCAAAGCCTTCAACTACATTTGCAGTACCAGATATTGTATTAACATTAATTTCAACTAATGTTAATTGTAAAAAGTATTTCTTATCTCGAAGAATTGTATGAGTTGTAACACTGTCAACCAAGTATATGTCGTCCTCCATAATATCAAGTTTATAATGCTTTCATCTAGTAAACAAAGTAATTATATTAAAAATAAAGCCAAGTCTTATTATAATTTTTTTGACAAAGAAACATAGCTTATGAAATAAGAATAAGAAAAATAACATAACTATGAAAAATAAAAAAAATATTCTAGTAACTAACATTTTCATCTCTTATCAAATAATCAAAAAATTTTGGCATCCTTATCCTCAAAAAAATCAGAAACATCAAAATCAATTTTTAAAGGATGTGCATCATTAATAGCAAGGTCTATAGATTCAGAAAACTTTATTTCAACATTTTCCCCTTCTCTTTTAGTAATGATTTATAAAGATCGACTAAATATTTTGGAATATGATATATTCTTGACCAATGACCCTTTGTTCCACATCTATAACAGGTAGTGCCATTATTTTGTACATTTCTTTCAGGAAGTTCTTCATTCTTGATCCATTTTATTTTATTTTATTTTATTTAGCACCTTTGCTTTCATAATTGGTAGAGAAATTTCTTCTACCACGATCTCTTTTACTACGACCCCGCCCACAGTTTTGAGAAAATATCGCATTCACTTCAGGAAATGATGTTGAGCCAGTAGAATGAGTTTGATGGTTTTTCATCAAAAGCTCATTATTTTGCTCAGCCACAAGTAAATAAGAGATTAACTCATAATATTTTTTAAATCGGTGCTCTCAATATTGCTGCTACAGGAGCACATTCGAGTTATGAAAAGTAGAATATATTTTTTTCTAATATATCCTCATCAATGATTTTTCTCCACACAATTTCAATTGAGAGCTAATCTTAAATAAAGTTGAATTATATTCACTTACAATTTTAAAATTCTGCAATCATAAGTGAATCCATTTATATCGAGTTTTTGGAAGAATCACTATCTTTTGGTGTTCATATCTTTCTTTTAAAGAATTTCAAAGAGCTAATAGGTCCTTAATAGTAAGATACTCAGTTTTTAATTATTTATGTAAGTGATGCCGAAGGAAAATCATGGCTTTTGGCAAATCTTGCATGGATGCTTTATTTTCTTTTTTAATGGTGTCTCCAAGATTCATATTCATAGCATTGAGATGAATCTCGGCATCAAGTACCCATGATAGATAATTTCTTTCGAAAATATCGAGGGTAACGAATTCAAGTTTTGCAAGGTCCGACATGATAAAGACACTATATTCAAAAATAAGAATCTTAAATTAGATAGGTATTTATTTCAAACAGTAAATATACTAAAATATGTTTGTCAAAATATTGATAAAATATACTGAAATTGTTGATATTCAAAACTCATTGATTGTCAAAACTAAAACAAAAATCACAATTGTCTTAGTATTGTAACGTCAATAGAACTCATCAACTGATAATAGCCAAAAAACTATAATGGATAATATGTCGTTAATTGTATGCATATATCTATATACACAAAACTACGGAAATCAAGATTTTTGTAGTAAATTTTTTTATTGTATTACTGAATCAAAAAGTCAAGTTTGCTTTTATATATTTATGCATAGTATGATCCATCAAGAAAATTCATATTTAATTCTTTATTTTTATATAGTAGCCCATAAAAAAATTGCAACATGATGTCAACTTTTACTATATAATATTTGTGTACAAACAGTAGCACTTTGTGACATAATAGATTATGGATCTTACTAAAAGAATAAATTAAAGGACTGTAGGAATTACTTATCAATTAATCGAAACTCATTGGTTATCAACAAAAGTAGTCTTGGTCTATATTATACAAATAATAGCCACAACAAAAGTGAAAAAATACAGATTTATTAAAAATACTATCATGAAACAAGACTCGGATACCATTTATAGATAAAAGCTAAATATTAATCTAGTCAAGATCAATCATACTAAAGTATTAAGAAATATAAACTAAATGTGGAAGCGTACCTTGGTCTATTAGCTTAATTGATTAAAGCTTCATATTGATAACGTGTTGTAAATAAAGAAGAAATAATATAAGAATGAGAAATATGAGAAATCTTTATATATTCAATTGTATATTATGAACCCCATATAATGAGGTATTTATAGTAGTATAGGTAGAACTTAGATGAGAATAAAAGATTATAACTATCATAAAACTGAATTCTAATTTGAATAGGATAGAACTAATCATAATCTTGATAGGGTAAAGTTAATTTAATCATCCACATATTATCTAACATAATGTCAATAAAAAATTTATAAAAATAATTTATAAATAAAAATAAAATATATATTGAGCACATATCGAAAAAAATGAAATAAAAATAGTATTTTTATAAATTCAAAATTATAAAATAAATGATAGTATAAATGATATTTTATAAGAAAAAGTAATATTTTATTTATTTATGTATTATTTTTTACTTTAGTAAATTTGATCATAATGAAAACTCGAATTTAAGATTTAATAATCTTGAAAATGATTAGATTATTTTTTTACTTGCCAATTTTTTATTTTTTCATATCTTCTTTTCTTAAAAAATTAATGATGAAGAGGTGGATTTCCAGACTCAAGGCTTGGCTGGGGGCTCCTTGGCTCAGCAATCATGCTAGAGGACCTGCAAGACAAAGAGGAGGCTCAAGCTCCAATGGGGAGACTCTGATGCTTAAGTCAGTGCTCGACCTTGTGGAGATTATGGGTCATCAGAAGTTAGAAAAGAATGGAATGCCTTACCTATACATTTTAGCTCTGTTTATATATGGGAGATGGTAGGGGACAAACTCTGCCGGTGGTGGGAGATAAACTCTGCCAGATGTGAGAGATTATAAGTGGTGGGAGACAAACTCTGTAAATAGTGGAAGTGTCAGGGAATATTAGGAGGTATAAGGAATTTGCGAGAAACGATGCGCTGGTCAACAAACCGAGCCTAGATGACGAGCTCAGTTGACAAGGGCTCTATCGATCGTGTGTCAAGCTTGCTACAAGAAGCACAGCTTATTCCGAGCTATGTGTGCTAAGCTCGGTACAATGAGGTGGTCCGGCTCAATTGCTTATTGCCGATTTATAGGTATGCACCACTAGTCTCTTTCTACTGTGTTGACATTTATACTAGCCACTTGGTGAGAAGGTTGAGGGTGCACTAGCATAGGGGAATTGATGTGGCAGCTCGAAAAGTAAGGCGGGAGCCGGGAGTTTCAATTGTCGAGTTTCCCGCGCAAGGCATTGATTGCGTCGGCTTAGCTTTCGATGCTCCTCCTATATAAATGGGGGAGAGGAGTGAAGACAACTACTAATCCTTTCAAGTAATAGCTCAGGTGCTCTGATAATTTATACGAGTTTGTAGTAGTTGCACGATGCAAAACGATTAATGAAGCTTCTTTAACTAAATCGGTGAGTGCTCCTTATTCCTTTTGCCTTATGAGTTCAAGTAGTGTCGTTTCCTTAGATTCTAGGGAGTTGAGCTCTAGGGAGAGTGGTGAATCATTTGAAGTTATGTGAGTGAGATCGGTTGAGCAAGATCACTGTAGTACTGAGGGAGGTATTAGTAGAAATATGCCTATGGCCGAGCTGGTGGATTTACTTGAAAGAGTTACTGTAGCTCGATCGTGCCCTGCTGAGAGAAGTGAAGATGAAGAAGATCACCCAATGGCAAAAAAGTCTCGGGTTAGGAATATCATATCTTGTCTCAGCACCGCTGACCTAGATAGCATCCGAGATAAGTATCAAATACCTCTCGAGTATAAGATGTATGTTCCTGTTGACCGCACTCACACCATGGATGATCCTCTAGCTGATCATTTAATACTGTACGAAGAGGATCTAAGGTCTAGTGTAAGGTTTCCACTTCGACCGTTTATTATGGAGTTCCACGATCTGGCTCCGGAGCAACTAAGCCCAAATGTCTGGTTGAGGATTTGAGATTTTGTGCGGGCTACTAGGGATCCCTCCCTCTGCCTGGGTGTTAGGTGCCTTTTCAATTTTGAAGCTGCGATCCCAAGCAGATGAAGATTTTTTCTATATGCAAGGAAGGCCTTGACCCGTATTATTTTTCAGGAAACCGGACTCTATAAAGAATTGGAAAGATCAATTTTTTGTTGTGGAAAAAGAGGGGGGCTTTGGGTGCTGAACTGACTGGGTTTATTCCTTTAACAATTGTGTTATAAACTCAAAAAACCTCAGTCCCGAAGAGTAGGGGTACTACGAGCAGATTAGGCACGAAGTTTTGAGAAAGAAGAGGAACGTCCTTCACCTTTTGAGAGAGTATTTCCCCCTATTCGGGCAGTGAGGGAGGCTTAATCCTCCGATAGGGTCGATATACTTTTATCTTTAAGTTTCAAGTTTGTAATGTTCGGATTTATTTACTCAACTTATTTTTTATTTGTGTAGAAATGGCGACGGGATTTGCCTCAGAAGAGCTCAGGCGCATGGCGGAGCAAGCCGCTAAATGTGAGGAAAGGAAAAAGGCTCGCCATAATAAGAGGAACAGTCGGAGAGGCTGGTGGTCCCAATCGGGAATAACGGAGGGGAAAAGAGCCTCAAACTGGGATTATAGGTCGGGTCAGCACTTCGACCAAGATAGTGCCTGGCCAACACAGTTCAATGAGGCTAGCGGCTGCGTTGGTGGATAAGCTCAGAGGTCCTCACAAGTCTGAGTTTTCTGTGAGAGATCCTTCTGTACAATGGGTTTTATCGGTCATTCTTGATGGAATGGTCCGAGAGAGGCGGGAGCACCTTTAAACGGATGCGACTGCTCTAGCCTCCGAAGTTCGGGTTTTTGCTACCGCGGTAAGTATGCTAAATTAATTTTCGATCATTATTGTGTTCATATTTAATGATCCAAAATAACTTTTCATTTTTCTTTTTGTAGCTTGCTCAGCTTTGCCACTATACAGTCAAGCAGCTGCTGAACATGTCGACAAACTTCCATCATACTGGTCAGAAATCAGAGCGAGCATGTAAAAGAGTAGACGAGCTTGAGGATGCAGTAAAGTCCGAGCGTGAGGTTCGCCGGGTAACGCAAGAGTCTCTCAAGACCACCTTTAAGGAGCTGGAGCGAGAAAGGCAAATGATCAATGTGTGGTATGCTCAGGGTGTGTATTGCTATAACTAAGTAGTGTCAAAGCGACTTGAGGAGGAGAATCCAGACATGGACTTATCTTGGATGATTGACATTGACATAAACTAGCTGGCTGATGAAGAGCCTGAAGAGGATGATAAGGAGGTGGTGGGAGACACTGCTCCAGATAATTGTGGGGACAACGATGTCTAGCTAAGCCTTTGTCCCTTCTACTCAGCCTTATTTCTCTTTGCTCGATAAGAAGCTCTGTCTGTTTGTTATTTTTTTTGGCTCTGTATAGAGCTTTTGTATAGTCTTCAGGCTATTTGTACATGTCTTTCCTTTAACATAAATAAAATTGAGTTTAAATTCGAACAACCGAGTATTCCAGTTACATTATTGATGACGTGTGGTGGGAATGTTTTTATATGATTGGAGTGTTTTTATGAGGGCACATTTATAGCATGAAGTTCGATGCTCGATTTGACCGCTGAGAGCAGTTGCACGATTTATGGTGCAATGTAGTTTGGATTTGCCAGTTCATTTTTGCCCGAATATTTTTCTTTTATTAAGTATATTTACAAGTGCACGGTCTTTTACATAAGTAATAGCTATTGGAAATACTTCTTCAAGGTATTGGCATTCCATGCTCTTGGCACTTTTTTCCCTTTTATAGTTTAAAGCTTGTAGGCTCCGCCCTTTAGTATCTCAGCTATCTTGTATGAGCCTTCCCAATTTGCCCTTAGTTTTCCGGTCCTACTACTCTATGTGTGGCAATAACCCTTATGAGTACCAGATCGCCTTCGACAAATTGGTTATGCCAGACTCTCTTATTGTGAAAACTTACAATCCGAGCTTTGCAGGCATCGGCTCTAATCGCAGCTTGCTCTCTTTTGAACTCTAGATGTCCAGGTTGTATTTGATGTCTGAGAATGACGGCCTCCATACATAGGCCAATGCGAAGGGGGATTCACCTGTGGCCGTTCTAGGTAAGGTGTGGTAAGCTCATTATACATTGTAGAGCTCCTCCACCCATGACCCTTTGGCATCGTCGAGCCTTTTCTTCAATCCTGCAATGATAGTGAGGTTTGTCACCTCTGTTTGTCCATTTGATTAGGGATGATATACCGAGGTGAATCTGAGGTCTATCTTCAGGTCGGCACAGTACTCCCTGAAAAGCCTGCAATTAAATTGTTTGCCATTGTCAGTTATCAGGACATGGGGAATGTCAAACCTGATGATTACTGATTTCTAAAAAAAATTGATTATGGAAGCTGGAGTGATAAAGGCCATAGGCTAGGCTTCGACCAATTTGGTAAAATAATTGACTGCTATAATTAAGAATTTTCTCTGTGCTGTAGCCTGATGAAAAGGTCCCAAAATATCTATGTCCCACTGAGCAAATAGCCATAGATTTCGGATGGGTCTTTATTCATTGGCAGGCTAGTACTGTAGATTAGCGTGTCTTTGGTATTTTTCACATTTCTAAATAAAATTTTTGAGGTCACTGTCTATGGAAGGCCAGAAGTACCCTTGCAATAGTGCTTTCTTTGACAAGGCTTGAGCCCTATCATGTGCTCCACAAATCCCTTCATGTATTTCTCTGAGCAAGTAATCTCCCTCCTCCTCAGATACACATCTGCTCCAAGGATGGAAAAAAGACATCCTGTATAAGACCCCATCATAGATCGAATGTAAGATGGACTTTCTTACAATCTTTTTGGCCTCTACTGGATCTGTTGGAAGCTCTCCAAAATCAAGAAACTTATAGATCGGCAACTGCCATCCTTCCAAGGGTTCGGTGACCATATTTTTTAATGTTCTCTATGAGGACTCCATAGTCAGGGGTTCCCTCTCTGGCAGCCGCGGCTTTGGCTAGCCTATCAGCACATTCATTCTCCGCCTGCACAATCTGACGAACTCCTAAGAACAACCTCGCTTCTCTAGAGCTGAAAGAAGCTTGGATATGTGTTCCTTGTAATGGGTCATGTTCACATCCTAGGTCTCATACTTTCCTGTTAACTGGCTAATGACCAACTGAGAATCAGATAGTATCAGGAGACGGTTGGGTCGAACTTCTGAGGCGACCTTCAAACCTAAGTAAATGGCTTCATACTCTGCTGCATTGTTAGAGGCCATAAAATCAAGTCTGGCTGAATACCTGATAACAAATTTTCCAGGGCCTTCGAGGAAAACTCTAATACCAGATCCTTCCGAGCAGGATGCTCCATCTACATTCAGCACCCAAGCCTTTTTGGAAGTTGATTTGCCGGGTTGCTCATAGAGCTCTGCAACAAAGTCTGCCAAGATCTGGGCCTTCATTGCTCTTCTTGGCTCATGCCGGATATCAAATCTTCCCAGCTGGGTTATCCATTCAGTGAGTCAGCCCAAAGTTTTTGGCCTTTGTAAGATCTTTTTGAGGCAGGAGTTTGTGCGTACGATGATGATGTGCGCATCAAAGTACGACAATAGTTTTTCTGAGGTGACTTTTTGAGCCAGTGCTAATTTCTTCAGGGGTAATATCTCAGCTCGGGACCCTTCATGGGATGGCTGGCATAATAGATCGGGTACTTCTGGTTACCTTCTTCCCTAATTAAAATTGAGCCGACAGTGGCTGGCGAGACTGAGAGGTACAAGAATAATGGCTCCCCGTGGATTGGCCGACTGAGGAAGGGGGAAACTCAAGAACTTCTTAAGCTTGGTAAAAGCCAGTTGACATTCCACGGTCCATTGGAACTGCTTCAAGTCCTTTAGAATTTTGTAAAATGATAAGCATCTTTTGGCCAAGAAGGAGATAAATCTGCCGAGGGCCGTGATTCAACCGTTAAGCTTCTGGACCTCTTTGATGTTCTTGGGAGGCTCCATCCCTAGGATAGCTCGGATCTTCTCTGGATTAGCCTCAATTTCTCTCTTCAAAATCATAAATCCCAAAACTTTTGCTGACTGAGCCCCGAAGGCACACTTATCCAGGTTGAGCTTCATGTTTGCTTGCCACAATATATCAAAGACCTTTGAAAGGTCATGGTGATGCTCCACCAAAGTCTTAGACTTGATAATCATATCATCAACATATACCTCGACCTTGTGGCCTATCTGTCCCTGAAAGAGATTATTGACGAGCCTCTGATAAGTGGCTCCAGTGTTCTTGAGGCTAAATGGCATGACTTTGTAACAGTAGGTGTCATTATTAGTCACGAAGGAGGTTTTGCTATAGTCCTCTGCCTTCAAGGGGATCTGGTGGTACTTAGATGAGGCATCAATGAAGCTATACTCCTCATACACTGTGATCGAGTCTACCAGATGGTCAATTTTTGGCAGAGGATAAGAGTCTTTAGGACATGCTCGGTTAAGATCTGTGAAGTCTATGCACATTCTCCACTTTTTGCTAGACTTCCTCACTAGGACCACATTTGCTAACCAATCTAGGAAGAGGACCTCCAGAATGAATCCTGCCTTCAAAAGTTTATCAACTTCCTGCTCGTCTGCCAACTGTTTCTCCTGTCCCAAAGTCCTTCTCTTATGTTTGAATGGGGTGGCATGAGGATTTAAATGCAATTCGTGCATCATAAGCTTGGGTGGGATATCTGTAACATTAGATGAAGTCCAAGTAAAATATCCTCATATTGTTCAAGTATATGTATGAGAGAA
This sequence comes from Garcia nutans, assembly GCA_947685225.1. Taxonomy (NCBI): domain Eukaryota; kingdom Viridiplantae; phylum Streptophyta; class Magnoliopsida; order Malpighiales; family Euphorbiaceae; genus Garcia; species Garcia nutans. Next base: position 1,618,552 of record CANTUV010000024.1, on the reverse strand, counting down.
AGTTCCTTTTGAGGGCTTGATGAACTTGCAATCTTTAAGACTTGGCCAGATGCAAGCTCAATAACTTTAAGCATATCTTTGAGCTCTGCTCTAGGCTGTGAATCTGTGGGTTACAGGGAATCAATAGGGAGCACCATATTGACATCTTTAAGGAGAGCCACATTGGAGTCTCATACAGTTTGCTGGCTTCCCCTTAGGACTGCCATACCCAACTGGGTGGAAATTTTCAATAGAAAACTTTTCATGGAGATGCAAGCGTCCAATCCTACAAGCAATGATCAGCCAAAGATTGCATTTTAAGTAAAGCTCATATCCACAACCATGAAACAAACCCGACAGTTTTGAACTGCCACATCATCACCTATCTGAACCTCCAGCATTGCAGACCCTGCTACCGGTATCGCCTTTCCAGATAAGCCTACAAGGGGAGCCAAGACCAGCTTGGAAATATTGAATGACAGACTGAGCTTCTTGTAGGCATATAGAGTCAACAGATTTACCGCACTTCCCATATCAATTAGAATGCGCTGAACAAGATTATTTTGAACCATGGCCTCTACCACTAAGGCGTTAGCATGGGGACTGGACACTTGGTTGGATTCTTTAGTGCGAAAAGTCATCGCTGACCTTTCTCCTTTATGACCTTCGGCTACAGAAAAGACTTCTCTAGTCCTGCACTTTCTAGAGGTACTTGTTGTATCATAATACTCTTCGTCTGCAATAACATGTATCATGTCAGTGGGGGTTTTCCTCTGAAACTGAGAAGAAGGCTCAGAATTATTGTCTGATCTACTGCAGCCGCCATATCTTGCTATGAACTGTCGTAACTCCCCGGCTTGTATCAAACTCTCTATCTACTTTTGCAACTTGGTATAGTAATTGGTTTTATGACTGGTGCCTCTATGGAAATCGCAATATTAGCCTTGGTTTCGGTTAGGATCCTCTCTCATTTTCCTAGGCTAGTTGACCTCTGTATTGTCCTTCAGCCAATGCAAAATAGTGGCAGGTGAGGCGCTTAATAGGGTTAGCCTCTCCCCGGCCTCTGCAATGTGATAAGCTTTTTGGGAGTAGTGTTGGCTGGATGGTCAGGTAGTGCTTCGACTGTGACCTTTCCATAAGCTGTTTGACTTTGATGTCTTAGAGTACTCTGGTCTATGAGTGCTTGACTTCAATGGCTTGACTGATGTCTTTGACGATTGGTCCTTTCTTGAGGCTCGAAGTTCTTCCCATATCCAGTTATTTTCATCTATGCAATATACTTATAGGCTCGGTCCATGAGATCAACAAAGTTTTTCGAAGGGTTCTTACTCAAGGAATTAGAGAACTGCTTGCACTCAGTATTCCAGATCATCGCCTCTAAGGCTAGCTTGAAGTTTACCTTAGGAATCTTGTTGACAGTCTGGTTAAACCTTTCAACATAAATACAAAGTGTTTCTTTAGGCATTTGCACTATTTTTAGTAGATATGCCAAAGTTCGCCCAGGGTCGATGGATGCTATAAACTTATTAATGAATAGCTCGGTAAGCTGCCCAAAATTAAATATGGAATTTGGTTCCATACTTTTATACCAAATCTATGCATTACTGATTAGGATTTTGGGGAAGAATTTGCACAAGGCTGAGTCTGAGGTGGTTTATACCGGAGCGGTATTGTAAAAGCTGTCGACATGTGTCTCGGAATCAGACGAGCCGTCATATTCTTTCATTTTTGGTATGTGGAAGCTCAGATAGGTGTCTGTTAGGATCTCTTTAGACAATGGGGATCAAAAGGTAGTATCATACTGTAGTATGGTTCTTTTTACGCATCTTTTTTATTCTTTCATCAACAAGGGCATTGAGATCACCCTCAGATACTTTTTCTTCCTTACACTTTAGCCCTGTATAATGCTGGGTAAGGTTGACTTATGGCTCTGAATCATTGTCTTCCGGAGAATAGAGTCTCCTTATAACTTGGTTTTGTGGTCTAGGTGAGTCATCTCTTACGTGGTGCTGGTCAAATTCATTAGAGAGGGTTGGGGGTAGTAGGCGGGGGATAGTGTTTGAGGATGAGTTGGCTAAGGCGGAGCTTGATTGATAGTTGGATGTTTATGGTCGGGATGAGGCTGCTCGGTCTGGTGTCTTATAATAAAGATTAGATCTCTAATACAGACGGTCAGGTCTTGAGCCGTTCATTCTGTCAGGTCCTCTGGAATCATCGGTATTTGGCTCATCTGTACTTGGGGAGAATGAGGCCAAAGCAGGTTTGTCATAGACAGTCCGGCTATGGGGGCCTGGGTTGCCAAGAGGCCAACGACTTCTGGCTCTGGGTGATTCGAGGTATGATAAGATAAAGCATTTTGGGGGACATATTAGCATTGGGGGGGGGGGGGGGGTGTAGGGAAACTAAATGTGTTGATTTTGTGGCGTGAGAGGATGTTTTGGTCTGGAATGAGTTGGGGCTTGAGTCTTGTTGTCCATCTTCGGGGATTAGCCAGTCCACGCTCATCGCACCACTGATGACGAGGTGGACTTCCGGACTCAAGGCTCGGTTAGGGGCTCCTTGGCTCAACGATCACACTGAAGGACCTACAAGACAAAGAGGATGCTCGGGCTCCCGTGGAAAGACTCCGATACTTAAGTCAGTGCTCGGCCTAATAGAGATTATGGGTCATCAGAAGTTAGAAAAGAATGGAATGCCTTACCTGTACATTTTAGCTCTGCTTATAAATAGGAGATGGTGGGGGACAGACTCTGCCAGTGGTGAGAGACAGACTCTGCCAGACGTAGAAGGCAGACTCTGCCGGACGTGGGAGACTGTAAGTGGTGGAAGACAAACTCTGCAGATAGTGGGAGTGTCAGAGAATATTAGAAGGTGTCAGAAATTTGTGAGAAATGATGAGCTAGTCAACAAATTGAGCGCTGGTCAATAAACTAAGCCTTGATGACGAGCTCGATTGACAAAAACTCTATCGATCGTGTGTCAAGCTCGCTACAAAAAGCCTGGCTTATTCCGAGTTATGTGTGCCAAGCCCGATACAATGAGATGGTTCGGCTCGATTGCTTATTGCCGATCTATAAGTATGCACCAATTAGCATAATGAATTTGCTTGTGTCATTGATAAATGATGCATAATATATTTCAATCAGTACCATTAGCGAGTTTTCTCCTTTATCAATATTCCCAAATTTAAAAAAAAAAACAAAAAATTTTTCTTCTTTATATATTCTTTACATTTTTTATATACAATCTATAAGCTATTTAGTGGCTAATCTTGAAAGCTAATTAACTTAAGAGAAGTGCTAATTACAGTCATATTGGAGAGTGATTATTCAATAATTCATCTTTCATTAATTAGAAAATATTTATTATATATTCATTTATTAAGAGAGATATTATAATAAATATTTTCTAATCAATAAAAATGAGATTATTAAATAGTTAATCTCTAAAGTGACTGTAATTATCATTCCTCTTAATTTAATTGATAAATGAATGTTATTTTCCCATCCTTATTAAGAATTTACTTTAGAGTTAAATCACTGAAAAATTATTTTTCTTTGTTATAATTTTACAATCTTAGAATGTAAATATGTAAGGGATAAAAATTAATTCACATACTTTTGAAAATTTAAAAAATCGTATTTCTTTAAGATGATGAATTTCCAATATCTTATTGATCATAAACAAATTAATAGAAGTAAATAATTAAAAATCTTTTGAAACTTTTTTTTATATATGCAAACTCCTATATATGTCTTTTTAAATGCATATTATTCTTAAACACGCCTTTATTATGCATTTTTTAATTTTTTTGGAAATATATATAATTTTTCTCTGAAATTACAACATTATTAAGTATTTTAATTTTTTTAAAATAATTAATTTTAAACAAAGTAAATATAAGGTGAATATAATGAAATTCTATTGATTAGACAAAATCATTATATACACATATATAGAATGATAGTATAGTTAAAAAAAAAAAGGAGGTCACATCTTAAAACAGTATAATGAGCATAAAGGAGGAAGTGGGCGTAGGTTGCAGTTCAATTGAATTGACCCAACATTACAAGAATTGAGGAATTTAGGACTTTTGTTATTTATATAATTCCTTTTTTTTTAATTATTTCATAAAAATTAGTGTATAGCCTTGGAAATGGGAAAAAAATAAAGTATTTTTGATAAAAATATAAAAAAATTTAAAAATAATTCAAAATTTATTATATTTATAAAATATTTATTAAAATATTAAAATTTATAAAATATTTATTAAAATATCAAATTTTTATAATTTACAATGAGCTTATAATGAGCTTACAATAAGTTTATAATGAGTTTATCGTTAGTTTATAATGAGTTTATAAATTTTACATAGTTTATAATAAGTTGATTATGAGTTTATAATAAAATAAATAAAATACCTCTAATAAAAAAGTAAAAATTTTAAAAAATACGGTGGATGATGTTATTTTAAAAAAAAACCAAGAAATGAAGTAATGGCCCCTTTTTTTTTCTTGTAAATTTATCTGAATACAAATAGTAACTCAAAATTTGCACTAATAGTGTTCTTTTAATAATTACAATTTTTTAAAATTATACCTTAATTTAAAATTTAAATCATAATTTTGCTTTAAGTCATAATTTTAAAAAATATTAATTAAATGAATAAAAGGATAAATTAATCCTTAAAATTACTTATCAGTTTACTTTTAAAAATTTTATTAAAATTAATTGAACTCTTTATCTTTTCACATTTAATTAATTGAGTCATTAATTTGATTATTATTTTATTAGTAGTTTATTAAATTTATAAAATTGCCAAGATAATTAATTTTTATCAAAGTTTAAAAGTTAAATTAATAGTATGATATAATAAATTATAAAATCAATTTCATTTATTATTATTATTATTATCATTATTATGGTTGTTGTTGTTGTTATTTTCAATTCAACTCTAGAGTAAATTGCAACTAGATATTCAAAATTGAGATAAAATTAAAAAAAAAAGGTATTATTACAAAAAAAAATATACATTTCAAAGTAAATTCATCTATTAAACCTATTAAAAAAGAAAAATTACAATGCTCATCAAATCCTAAACAAAGATGACCAAAATCTAAAATATTAATAAAAAAAAACTAGTTCCTGATACCATTAATAATATATTTTTTTTTACTTAAAACATACTAAAATCATTTCAAAATTATAAACTTAACAGTTAAAATTAAGAAAGAGTCTAATTGACTTTTTAGAAAAATAAAGGATGACTGGACATTAAAGTTTAGTTTGAACAAAAAAAAAATAAGAGCAAAAAAGAAAAAGTAAGATGAGATAATAATTTTATCATATTTTAGAGTTTAATAATAATAAAATTTAGAATACGAAAAGTTTACTTATCTCATTAAGATGGTATTTAATAAAATAAAAAATTAAAAATCAAAGTGCTAAATAATATTATATTAACATTTTAAAATATAAAATTATTTATATTTTCAGTGTGTGTAAAATTTGACTATGGCATAAAATTAGAAAAATACTATAATAAAAAATTTTAATAATAATTATGAACATTGACTCAATTGATAAGTAAATTTATTTCACACCTTAAGAATGGAGTTCATCCATTAAAATTATGCTATAAATAAAATATTTTACCTCTTTCTGGTATCTTAATTCTTGTATAAAAACATTTTGTATTGGAAAAAATAAAAAAAATAAAAAAAAAGAGAGTTATGAAAAAACTTACTTAGTATATATGAACAAATACATTATTGCATTACAAGATAAAATGCTCAACTTGTAATTTACTAACTTATGATCAAACAACAATCCTGTCATGCTAACATAATATATTATCATAGTAATAAATTAAAAAAAATATAGCAAGTTGATCACTTTAATGTGCTAGCTAGTCAAGTCTTTTTTCTTTTCCTTAAGCAATTATAATATAGACATGTACAATTATAAGTAAATTAAGATGCTTATAATTATAAGTCTTTTTTTCTTTTTTTATCTTAATTATAAGTAAATTAAGATGCTTTCCATTTACTTATCGAAGAAAATAAGAGATTTTGTAAACATAAAAATGAAGTTAAAAAAGGGTTGAAATAAGTGGGTCCAACCTCTTTCACAACATTGTTGGGTTGAAACTTGAAACATCATGGTCAAGGTAGGAGTGTGTTATTGGTAGGGCACTTAGTACCATCAAATGAAGAATAAGTCTTGCAAAAAGGTTCAACATTATCTTACATTAATTCTTCGTCAAACAATCCATACTTCTTTGCTTTTATATTTAATTATGAAATATATCAAAATTAAATTTTATTATTTTACTCCATTAGAAAAAGATAAATTACTAAAATGTCTCTAAATAAAATTTTGACTTTATATATGCTTTTTTTTAAAAATTTTTTTTGAGAATAAGTGGAATCAACATATTTGTTTAATGATAATTGACTCATTAATATTATTAAGGGATGAAAAATTCAAACTCAAATATTATTTATTATGGTGTAAAGTAGATGGTTTACATATGTTTTATATAAGGTCGAAATATATTAAACTATAAGTTTTCTCATGGTTTCATAAGATATAAAATAATTTTTATGATAATCTTATAATTTGAAAACCATGAATTTTAATAAAATTTTCGTAAAATTATCCATTCGTGATTTTTCGTAATTTTAAAATTTTATTTTTCATAAATTCTCTAACAATTTTACCAATTAAAATATTACAAATTACTAATAAATTAAATAAAAATTATTTAACCATATTATACGATATTATCCTTCCAAATATGATAAATAGTATTTATAATATTATATATCTAATTATATATATATATATTATTACACCATATTGTTAATATAAATGTATATAACTTTTTTTTATCTATGATGAAAGAGATTCAACGTCAAATTTTATTAAGTTGAAATCTGCACTTATTATCATGTTAAATTTGTTCATGCTTAGATGTGTGTAGTGATATTTTTTTTTTGGCAATAAATGTCGAAATAGCTTGTGGCCTTTCATTTTTCATTAAAAAAAATTGTAATAGTTGAGTTTGTAAATTAGAGGAGAAGGATCTTGGATTTTTTTTTTGGCTATTAGATTGCTAGGATTTCATATTTATGTTCGTTGGACAACCTCCAAATATATTTGTAAAGCAATAAGCAATAATCACATTTGTTGAATTAAATATAAAATTGGTTGAATTTAAAATCTGGAGTTTTAGGATCTCAACTCAATCTTACTCTATTAGGCTAACACAAGAAAGGCAATGCATATATATATATTAGGCTAACACAAGTGATTGGGTCAATTCATTATTATTAGTAGCAGTAGTAGGCTAAATAATAACCCGACATATACACTAGCTACAACAAATAATAATTGAAAGAAAAGTTAAAAATTTATTTTAAAGATTTAGCTAATGAAATTATAATTAGTTATAAATTATATATATTTTAGCTAATATTATATATCAACTATTATCGAAAGTGTTGTAGTAAATATTCATAGTTATATCTACTAATTGTTGTAGGGTTTCTTTTTAAAGAATTTTAATATATATATAAAAAATACCGATAATATAATTATTTTTAATCCTATTATACACTATGCTTCAAATTTAATTAATTATATGATTTTTCTAAGTGGTCTAAATAACTAGCATTAATTATTGTAATGATAAAGGAACTTACATTTGAAATTACCCAATATCTTCATTATAAGATGAAGGTCATAAATGCAAACAATGAAACAGTAAACAAAGCAAAAGGAAATACACTGAACAAGTATATGTTGTCTGATTTTAACATCCAACAAGTTAAGGTTTTTTCAACAAGAAAGGACATACTAAAATCACCTGACTTAGACACTTCAACTACTTTGTGTTTGGAGGTGGTTGTGTGTAATTGGCAACTTGAATTACACACCAAGAAAATAAAACACACATCAAATTTCTATTTGTTGGATCCTTTTCTTTGTTTTTCTTTTAGTTAAAAGAATTCAACTCTATTCCAACAATAGGAATCCATTATTTTCAATACAAATTAATATCTTAATTTTTACTTACACTATTAAAATGGTGAGAAATTTCAAATTCATTCAAAAAGTTTAATTGATTTGATGGATGGTTAGACATATATTTAATGTGATTTTTAATAACATAATATTTCAATTCTCTTGTCAAACATGAGAGGTCATAGTAACTAACTCTACATATTGTTTGATTTATTCAATGTGTTGAGTTTTCATTTGAAGCAACTTTTCCTATTTATCTGTTTATTGGGTTAGTGTAACTAATTCCACATTCAAAATGGAGATGTAAATCATACATCCCACATGGTATGTTTGCTTTATATATATATATATATATATATATATATTGATAAGTACATAATTAACGATATTTTATCCCTATTTCGTAACATGATTATTATCCAACTGAGTTTAATTTGTTTGTTCAAAGTGCATTTTAAGGTTAATTTCAGGAATTCTCGATAAATTGAGGCTTTTGGTCATTTCGGAGCAATTACGGATGGAAGTAGAAGAAAATAGCAAAATTTGTCAATGGACACGCCCATGAACACGGGCGTGTCAATGAACGTGCCTTTCATTCAGAGTCACAGTAGCTGTTACACGCCCAGGACCACGGGCGTGCCAATGAACGTACCTTTCATCCAGACTTACAGTAGCTGTGACACACCCAGGAACACGGGCGTGTCAGTGGGCGTGCCCTTTGTTCAGAATCACAGTGCCTATGACACGCCCAGGAACACGGGCGTTTCAGTGGCCGTGTCTCCTGTCGAAAAGTTAGATTCTTTGCACTGATTGGGGAATAAGTAGGGGACAACAGCTGTGCCTAGCTGTGCCTTTGCCAAAAAGAAAGAACAAGAAAAGGAGGGCTTGCCTAAATCAGGAAAAAGGGTGATGAACCAAGGGAAAGTGGTTGACAATGGATGAGTATAGTGAGTTGGAGGTATGGGCTGGAGATTTGAGGGGAAATAAAAAGAGAAGAGGGGGAGAAGAACAGCAGTTTTTGCTGAGGTATTTCTGGAGACAGAGAATAAGGAAGAGGAGGAGGAACCTGCTTCTGGAGCAAGGAGAAGGGTCTTGAGCTGAAATTGAAGAGGTTACACATTTTGTATAAGCCCTAATCCAAGAATCAAAGACTGAAGTGAAGAAATACAAATTCATTGCCATGAATTGTTTGGTTTCTCTTACTCATTTATCTTACTCTGTCTTTCCTGCTTTAAGTATGAACTAATTCTTTCTCTATCTAGATATTGATGAACCCTAGCTCATTTGTATGAATTGAACAATTATATTCAGTTGAATCATTTGATTGAGTTGTTTTATTCTTATGATGCTTGATGTTATTTCCAATTGATAATAGCATGCTTATTGATTGGTTGTTATTTTCATATTAATTGACTTGAGAAAGCTTGATATGAATTGAATATTCATAAGAGTTGAGGATTGATTGGGGTACTAGAGATAGACCTACAAGATCCTTTGGTTTATAGTTCCTTGTTCTTAATGCAAGATCTATTTAATTGTGTTTGAGAAGAGATTCCGGCACTCTACTTAGTGATTAGGGATTAATCCACTCGAGAGAGGTTTTAGTCTAATTAAGAGGAATGCCAACTCAAATCTATTAAATGATTTAGATGAATTGATTGGTCATGAATGCTATTGATGCTAGGGGGATTCAATATCTGGATAGTTCTATCAATATTATTATTAATCATTTTTGCTCAGCATTCAATTTACTTTTTATTTTCAGTTATTAATTAGTTGTTTTTAGTTACCAAACATCACACAACTATTAATTTGCTAAACAACGATTAAGATTTGCACTAGTACTTGACCTTGTCCCTTGTGGAACGATAACTTATTCACTACTATATTACTTGGGCGATCCGTGCACTTGCGGTATTACCATAGCGCAGCTCTCGCAACGCATCAAGTTTTTGGCGCCGCTGCCGGGGACAACGGTTTCAATATTAGTAATATAATTAAGATCGTTGATTTAGTTTTCTTTTTAATTGTTTCTAATTTTAGTTCTTGCCGGTTTACTATCATTGTAGGTATTTCTTATTGTTTATGACCAGATCCAGCTCGTCCCAACTACTGGAATTAGACCCGAAACTAGAGAGAACGTTGAGGAGAAAGCAAAAGGAAGAAGAAGAAGCTGATCTGGAAGACGTAAGTTCAAGAATAAATCTGGAAACAGAACAAGAAGAAGTATTCGAAGTGATGGAAGGAGCTGAACCAAGAACAATGCAGGAGTTTGCTAAGCCCAATTTGAATGGGGCTGAATCTAGTATCCGGAGACCGGCAGTTGCTGCAAACAACTTCGAAATTAAGGCAAATGTAATTCAAATGGTGCAGCAGACTTGTCAATTCGATGGGTTTCCTGATGAAGATCCTAATGCACATCTTGAGAATTTTCTGGAGATATGTGACACATTCAAGATAAACAATGTCTCAGAGGATGCAATTAGGCTGAGGCTGTTCCCATTTTCTCTTAGAGATAGACCAAAGAAGTGGCTGAAATCTTTTCTTCCAGGAACTTTTACCACCTGGGCTCAATTGGCAGAAAAATTCTTGGAGAAATACTTCCCACCATCAAAAACTGCCAAGTTGAGAAATGACATCTCATCCTTTTTGCAACAAGATGGTGAGACTCTTTATGATGCCTGGGAGAGATTCAAAGACTTGCTAAGAAGGTGTCCTCATCATGGGCTTCCACTATGGCTACAAATTCAAACATTTTACAATGGGTTAAATTATGTAAGTAAACAATCCATTAATGCAGCAGCAGGTGGTACAATAAATAACAAGACACCTGAACAAGCAAGGGACTTAATTGAAGATATGGCCATCACCAATTATCAATGGCAAGCCCCAAGAGAGAAAGGAAAGCTGAAGGCCATGGGTTCACACCAATTAGATCCGGTGGTGGCATTGACAGCCCAATTAGAAGCATTGAACAAGAAATTTGATTCTTTGGCCTCTCCTTCTGGGAAAGTAATGCAGGTGATGTCTTGCGAATGGTGTGGAGGTGGACATCAAAGTCAAGATTGTCAAAGTGGCAACATGTTTGCTAAGCAAGAGCAAGTTGATTATGTTGGAAATATGCCAAGGCAACAACAGAATAATCCATACAGCAACACATACAATCCAGGGTGGAGGAATCATCCAAATTTCTCATGGAACAATCAAAATAATCCAAGACCTCCCCCTGGATTCCAGCAACCCCAACATCAACAAGCTGCCCCTCCAAGAAAGAGTAGTTTGGAGGACATGATGGAGAAATTTATAGCAGCTTCTGAAACCAGATTTCAATCAACTGAGACCACCCTCAGAAATCAACAAGCCTCCATTCACAATTTGGAGAATCAGGTAGGGCAAATTGCAAAGTTGCTCAGTGAGAGACCACAAGGAAGTTTACCTAGCAATACTGAGGCAAATCCTAAAGAGCAACTTAAGGCAGTTACATTGAGGAGTGGCAAAGAGATCAAGGGAGATATAGAAAAGAAAAGGGCTGATGAGCAAGAACAAGAAAAAGAAGATGATCCTCCTACTACTTCGGGAGAGAAAGCTGCACTTGAAAGTGAAAGAGAGAAGCAGCCACAAGCAAGCAACCCCAATTTGGAGGAATACCGACCTAGAGTACCCTATCCGGCAAGGTTGAACAAGGACAAGATTGATGCTCAGTTCAGTAAGTTTCTTGAACTTTTTAAACAATTGCATATTAACATTCCATTTGCTGAAGCTTTGTCACAAATAAGTATGCCAAATTTTTGAAAGATATCCTTTCTAACAAAAGGAAACTTGAGGAAGTGTCTTTAGTGCATTTATCTGAAAAAAGTTCAGCAATTTTGCAAAGAAGGTTACCTAAGAAATTAAAAGATCCAGGTAGTTTTACCATTCCATGTTTTATAGGTAATCTAGAGGTTAAAAGTGCATTAGCTGATTTAGGGGCTAGCATAAGTGTTATGCCCTATAAAATGTTTAAAGAGCTAGGCATTGGTAAACCTAAACCAACACTCATGACCATCCAACTTGCTGATAAATCGGTAGTCCACCCTCGTGGCATAATAGAAGATGTGTTGGTAAAAGTCGGGGATTTTATTTTCCCCAATGATTTTGTTGTCATTGATATTGATGAGGATGTGGATGTTTCGCTTATTCTTGGTAGGCCATTTTTAAATACAGCCCGTGCCCTTATCGATGTCCATGATGACACATTGACCTTGAGAGTGGGTGATGAGCAAGTCATTTTTAGAATACATGATGCCATGAAACATTCACTTTCACTTGATGAGGCGGAATCATGCAATGATGTTGTTGAGCATGAGACCGTAAATTGTATTACTAACATTGTTTCCAAGGACCCCCTTGAGTTGTGTTTATTGCAGGAAAATGTTGAGGGTCAAGAAGCAATGGAGCAGCTTGCTTTTCTTGAAGCAAGCAAATCATTCAAATGCAGGGCATATGAGACCATTGAGATGCCAAAGGAAGAAAAGCCAAAACCATCGGTGATTGATCCACCCAACTTGGAACTGAAACCTCTTCCAGATCATCTTGAGTATGGGTTTCTAGCAGAGGAAAAGAAATTACCCATAATTCTGAGTTCCCACCTATCTTCTAAGCAGAAAGAAAAACTCATCCAGTTGTTGCAGAAACACAAGCAAGTGATAGCTTGGAAGATAGCAGATATCAAGGGTATTAGTCCATCCTATTGCACTCACAAAATAATGATGGAAGACGAATTCAAGCCAGTAGTGCAACCACAGAGGAGACTAAACCCAAAGATGAAAGATGTTGTAAAGGCTGAAGTGATAAAACTACTTGACGCAGGGATTATATATCCAATCTCGGATAGTTCTTGGGTGAGCCCAGTCCAAGTAGTACCAAAGAAAGGAGGGATGACTGTGATCCCTAATGAACATGATGAGCTGATTCCAACAAGAACAGTTACCAGTTGGAGGGTTTGCATTGACTACAGAAAATTGAATGATGCAACTAGAAAGGATCATTTTCCTTTACCCTTCATTGATCAGATGTTGGAGAGGTTATCCGGCCATGAGTATTACTGCTTTTTGGATGGCCTTTCAGGCTATTTCCAAATTCCTATTGCCCCTGAAGACCAAGAGAAAACTACATTCACCTGTCCATATGGAACATTTGCATATCGGAGAATGCCATTCGGGTTGTGTAATGCACCTGCAACTTTCCAAAGGTGCATGATAGCAATCTTTGATGAGCTTATAGAAGATATTATGGAGGTGTTCATGGATGATTTCTCGGTCTATGGCAGCTCATTTGAAAAATGCTTAGAAAACCTCGAAAGGGTATTGATGAGATGTGAGGAGACCAATTTGGTGCTTAATTGGGAAAAGTGTCATTTCATGGTTCAAGAAGGAATCGTGTTGGGACATAAGATTTCAAGCAAAGGCATTGAGGTGGATCGGGCAAAGATAGACATAATTGAGAAGCTACCACCACCCACATCTGTGAAAGCAATCAGAAGTTTCCTAGGACATGCAGGTTTTTATCGAAGATTCATTCGAGATTTCTCTAAGATAGCCCGCCCATTGACAAGACTTCTTTAGAAGGATGTCGATTTTGTTTTTGATGAGGAATGTCTGAGAGCATTCACAACCCTGAAGGAGGAATTGACCCATGCTCCAATCATGGTAGCTCCCAATTGGAATCTACCATTTGAACTGATGTGCGATGCAAGTGATTTTGCAGTAGGAGCAGTATTGGGTCAACGCAAAGAGAAGTACTTTCAGCCCATCTACTATGCGAGTAAAACCTTGAACACAGCTCAAGCCAATTACACTACTACAGAGAAGGAGCTGTTAGCTGTGGTGTTTGCTTTTGACAAGTTTAGATCATATCTAATCTTGTCAAGGGTGATTGTTTATACAGACCATTCGGCTTTAAGGTATTTATTCGCGAAAACTGATGCTAAACCTAGACTAATCCGATGGGTTTTGTTGCTGCAGGAATTTGACTTAATAATTCAAGACAAGAAAGGAGCAGAAAATCTTGCAGCAGATCACCTCTCTCGCTTGGAGAATCCAACCTTAGAGAGACTTGAAGAAGGGGACATTGATGATCATTTCCCCGATGAACGGCTGTACGCCATGGTAAGTGAGGTGAGTGATTTAAATTTTGAAACACCATGGTTTGCAGATTTCGCTAATTATTTAGCGGTTAGGGAACTTCCAAAGGACTTAAATTATAAAGCAAAGAAGAAATTCTTTTATGATCTAAAGTATTATTTTTGGGAGGATCCATTTTTGTTTAAGTTGTGTAAGGATCACATGATCCGACGATGTGTGGCATGGCCCGAAACAATGAACATCCTTAGTCAATGCCATGCCGGACCAGCTGGTGGTCATATGGGAGCCAATAGAACTGCTCAAAAGGTATTAGAATCAGGTTTTTATTGGCCCACCTTGTTTAAAGATAGCTACGATCTTGTAACTCGTTGTGATAGCTGCCAAAGAACTGGAAATATTTCATCTCGTGATGAGATGCCCCAGAATGGGATTTTAGTCTGTGAAATCTTTGATGTATGGGGAATTGATTTTATGGGACCATTTCCCAACTCTTTTGGCAACAAATACATTCTGGTAGCTATAGATTATGTGTCTAAATGGCCTGAAGCCCAAGCTTTGGCAACCAATGATGCTAGGGTTGTGGTACAATTCTTAAAGAAATTGTTTTCTCGATTTGGCATGCCGAAAGCAATTATCAGTGATAGGGGTACTCACTTTTGTAACGCCCAGCTTGAAAAGGTTTTAAAAAGATTAGGGGTTACACACAGGTTTGCTACTCCCTATCACCCCCAAACCAGTGGCCAAGTCGAGAACACAAATAGGGAGATCAAACGAATTCTGGAAAAATCTGTTGAGCGATCCCGAAAGGATTGGTCCAAGCAATTGGACAATGCTCTATGGGTTTTTAGAACTGCTTTTAAAACTCCCTTAGGCACTACACCATTTAGATTGGTATATGGAAAAGCTTGCCATTTACCTGTTGAGATAGAACATCATGCATACTGGGCAATAAAACAGATTAACCTTGATCTAGCTTGTACAGGTGAAAGGCGAAAATTACAGGTGAATGAACTAGAAGAGTGGAGGTTGCTAGCTTACGACAATGCGAGAATGTATAAGGAACGCACCAAGAGATGGCATGATGCGCACATCAAGAAACAGAAAGAGTTTCAAGCAGGAGACCAGGTATTGCTGTACAATTCAAGGCTTCGACTCTTTCCAGGTAAGTTGAAATCTCGATGGTCCGGCCCTTTTACTGTCAAAGAAGTTTTCCCCTACGGGGTGGTTGAAATAAGCCATCCGGAAAAAGGAGATTTTAAGGTCAATGGGCACAGGCTCAAACCTTATTTTGGAGGGGAAATACAGGCCTTAAAGGAGGTTTTACACCTCCAAGATTAGAGACATTCGTCCAACCGTCCAACTAATACGACGTTAAAGAAGTGCTAGGTGGGAGACAACCCACCATTTTATGTTTTTAGTTTGCATCGTCATTTCATTTTAGTTTTATCTTTCTTTCATTGGATGGTTGTTTATTTTGCCTTCATCTGACTTTGAAGAGAGAAATTGATTTTGGAGATTAACTTGAGCACGCCCATGAACACGCCCGTGTCCACGGGCGTGTAATTATATTTTTCAGGCAGTAGCTATAACACGTCCATGGACACGACCGTGTCTACGGACGTGTCATTATCTTTTTCAGACAGTAGCTACAACACGCCCATGGACACTCCCGTGTTTATGAGCGTGTCATTACATTTCTTACACAGAGGCTATAACACGCCCATAGACACGACCGTGTCTATGGACGTGTCACATATGAAAAAAAAAATCAAATGGTTAGGCACACCCTCAGAACACGCCCAGGCAAGTGGGCGTGTTGTTTGCATATGTTTCACAGAATACATGACACGGCCACAAGCACGCCCGTGTTGTTGGGCGTGTCGACTGTAATTTTACTCAGTACCTGTGACACGCCCAAGGACACGCCCGTGTCAAAGAGCGTGTCACGCGAACTAGCCTTTTTATTCTAGGGCACGCCCAGTAACACGGGCGTGTCCCTGGGCGTGCCGACATTTTTTATATATAGCGCCAACGCAAATTTTTCGAAAATTTCAAATTTTCTCTCATTCTCTCTCATTTTCTCTCCAATTTTCTGCATTTTCACCGGTGCATTCACACACCCATTCGATTTTGGAACGATTTTTACTCCCGGCTTGCATATTTGGCGTGTGATTTCTCGTTTTTCCTTTGCAACTACTCATTTCACTCGGATTTGAAATTTTTCAAGTACGAGATCTCAATTGTTTTCAATTTTTGTTTGTTTTCTTTAGTTTTTCATCTACATTGCTTGTATTTTCTTGTGTTTACCATGCAATTGGACTTGTTTGCGTTATTGTATCGTGTTTTTATTTTTCGTAATTTTTGCGGCATTTGATTAAATATAATGCTTGTCATTTTGAATTCCGTTTGATTCGGAATATGTTTGATTCGGAATATATTTGACTTTAGATTTGTTTTGCATTGTTGATTAATCAAATAATATGTTGTTTTAGGATTGTTTTGGTGATTAATTGTTTGCGTTATTCCGTTGTGATATTATTATTTTGATTCTAGCTACTTGTAATTTATGGATACTATGTTGTTATTATGGTAATTGGCTTTATTGTGTGTTTATCGTTCGGGTTGGTTTATTGCTTGCGATTAATTTAGGTGTATTATTCTAGGTGGATTGCGTTGTTTTGCCTACATTTTGGTTCAACTTGTATTGTGCTATGCTTTCGTTATTGACGAAACATTTGCTTTATTTTTGCAGATTTATCGTAAATGGGCCCTCGCAAGCAATCATCTTCTCAGCCTCCATCCAAACGGGCCCGAGGAGAGGGCAGTTCCAGCCAACCTGCTACCCGCCCAACTTCTAAATTCATGGCGGGACACAAGTGCCTAAAATTTTCCAACGCCGAGGAACGACGACGCTTCGAACTGTTCGGCAACAAAGAATGGTCGGCACCTCGGTTCTTAGACTGGGAGGCTATGGAAATGGTTAATATTGCTGCAGAGGTTAAAGAATTGATTGATCAACCGGGGTGGGGCCAGCTCTTCTCAATCAACGAGCCCTCCTACCGAGAGCTTACACTGGAATTCTACTGCACTTTCCAGTTCCAGAAGACCAAGCTCACCATTACTGAGCCTACCATTAAATTCAGACTGGGAGGGCAGAGGTTCAACATGAGCATCAATGACCTCGGGATACATCTAGGGCTGTATACTGAGGAGGACGTCCAGACCACCGACTATCTCAGTGCCGAGGTGGATTTTGCTGAGTATGAGGTTGTGCCTCCTCGGGTTTGGCATGACTTTGCACCCAATGCCAGTAGATATCAGCCCAAGGTCTCTAAGGCATCCAACTTTGATTCTTTCCCCTGCCGGGTGGTGCATAATTTATTGGTTCACACTCTTACAGCCCGACTGATCAGTATAGGGGTGGTGACCTTGAGGGATCTGTTTTTCCTGCACTGCATGAGGGAGAAGATCAGGTGCAATGTACCCCATGCCATCACCCATTTCTTCTATGAGCAGTCTCGGAAGGGAGCTTCAGGTACT
The DNA here is from genome assembly GCA_947685225.1 of Garcia nutans. Lineage (NCBI taxonomy): Eukaryota > Viridiplantae > Streptophyta > Magnoliopsida > Malpighiales > Euphorbiaceae > Garcia > Garcia nutans. The sequence goes on along the minus strand of CANTUV010000024.1, from coordinate 1,600,883 downwards.
CTGCATGGTGGCATGTATGTCACGAGACTTGCTCAACGGCTGGGTGTGTTAGATGGTTGCCTCCCTAAGACGGTGGATGGTATGCCCAAGCTGTTGGGTATGGACACACTGAAGAGGTTGAACAGGGAGAAGGTAGCTGGGCTGCGAGCTGCTCCTATGGATTCAGATATACCAGAGGAAGCTCCTTCTGCTCCTACCTCCGATATACCACCACCTCCACCGTCAGACTTTGCTGCTGGACCCTCTGCTGCTGGACCTTCTTCTGCTGGACCTTCCTTTATCCAGCCTCCTGCATTCCGGGATTGGCGCCAGTCCATTAATGAAGAGTGGGATGATGACAGGAAACCCACAGAGTTTGAGCGCCAGATGTGTCGGATTGAAGGTAAGATCGGCAATATCGAGATAAATCAAAACATGATCTTAATCCAGCAGGAAGATCTTCAGGCCACGCTGGATCACGAGATCTTGAGGCGGCAGTGGCTAGAGCAATCCATGCTAGAATTTTGGCAGTATCAAGGGTTTCGCCCTTCGCAGCCACCACCTCCACCCTATCAGCCACCTGCCCGTGCACCTGCACCTGCGCCTGCACCTTCACCGGAACCTTCACCATAGATTGATGTCTCCGATGATGAGACCAGCAGCGACTAGCCACATTTTGCTTTTGTTTTTATGTCGTCTTTTATTTATTTACTTATTTCATACGCTTTTTAGTTTTTTCTTTTTAATTGCTTTTAATTTAAGTTTATTATTTTCTTTTACAACTGTTTTCCTTTGTTTATCTATCTATTAACCTTATTTTGTGTGCATTTTAGAATATAGTTTGATGCAAAACCTCCTTCATCGCACTCTTGGCACCGTACTCATATTCATCCGCTCATGGACATAAAAAGGGCAGTCATTCTCTCTCTTATTTCATGATTTGCTCGCACATTGAGGACAACGTGCATCTTAAGTAAGGGGGAGAGGTATACTTCTTGAATAAATTTTTACTACTTCATTATTTTTATTTGATTCATTTGTCTCAATCAATACCTGCTAAGTAAACTAAATTGTTATGATAAGTGTGATTTGATGAGATTTCCCTTTATGTGTTAAACTAATTTGAGATTTCCTAAAATGACAACTTCTTGTTGAGGTTAACTTAATAATTTCAATCAATTGCTGAGGATCGATTGTAATAGCTATAGTTAAGTTGTGGATTGATGAAAATTGGAACATTACTAGAGTTTAAAACCTTAGTTACATTTTTGAGCATAATATAATTCCATAGATTCTTGAGTCGGACTTAGTACGACCCTTAAGTTTATGACCCTTGAATAAAAATAACAAAAACAAATAATTCTAATTAAAGGAGCTTTGAAAATTTTTCCCTGTTCCGCTGATTTTGACTACAAATAGGTTGGAATCATGAATAGTGCTAGTAGCCATTTAAGTGGTGATTCTAGCTGAGTAACCGGGGGTCGGCATCACAAATGTTTACCTTCGCGTCAAAAGGCTAGTATCAGTTCAAACAAGTCGGGCTCCTTAAAATAAAATAATAATAATAATAATAATTTAAGGGTTAGAATGCTTAAGAGAAAATTCACGTTTTTCGTGCTTTGTTCATGGCATTTGGATTTGCTGGAATTTTATGCTCAATTTTTTAACTCTGGATTTTTAGGTTTTAGGTATGTGAAATTTTTATTTTGAAACTTCTTGATTCAGCTGTTATGATTGTGAATTATTTTGGTTGAGAAAGTGAGGTTATCCGATTCGAGCATTGTCAAAACTTTATTTTTGAATATAGAGGGATTCCATCATTTCTGCTTATTGCAGTAATTTAGTTTGCTTGAGGACAAGCAAAAACTCAAGTGTAGGGGAATTTTGATAAGTACATAATTAACGATATTTTATCCCTATTTCGTAACATGATTATTATCCAACTGAGTTTAATTTGTTTGTTCAAAGTGCATTTTAAGGTTAATTTCAGGAATTCTCGATAAATTGAGGCTTTTGGTCATTTCGGAGCAATTACGGATGGAAGTAGAAGAAAATAGCAAAATCTGTCAATGGACACGCCCATGAACACGGGCGTGTCAATGAACGTGCCTTTCATTCAGAGTCACAGTAGCTGTTACACGCCCAGGACCACGGGCGTGCCAATGAACGTACCTTTCATCCAGACTTACAGTAGCTGTGACACACCCAGGAACACGGGCGTGTCAGTGGGCGTGCCCTTTGTTCAGAATCACAGTGCCTATGACACGCCCAGGAACACGGGCGTTTCAGTGGCCGTGTCTCCTGTCGAAAAGTTAGATTCTTTGCACTGATTGGGGAATAAGTGGGGGACAACAGCTGTGCCTAGCTGTGCCTTTGCCAAAAAGAAAGAACAAGAAAAGGAGGGCTTGCCTAAATCAGGGAAAAGGGTGATGAACCAAGGGAAAGTGGTTGACAATGGATGAGTATAGTGAGTTGGAGGTATGGGCTGGAGATTTGAGGGGAAATAAAAAGAGAAGAGGGGGAGAAGAACAGCAGTTTTTGCTGAGGCATTTCTGGAGACAGAGAATAAGGAAGAGGAGGAGGAACCTGCTTCTGGAGCAAGGAGAAGGGTCTTGAGCTGAAATTGAAGAGGTTACACATTTTGTATAAGCCCTAATCCAAGAATCAAAGACTGAAGTGAAGAAATACAAATTCATTGCCATGAATTGTTTGGTTTCTCTTACTCATTTATCTTACTCTGTCTTTCCTGCTTTAAGTATGAACTAATTCTTTCTCTATCTAGATATTGATGAACCCTAGCTCATTTGTATGAATTGAACAATTATATTCAGTTGAATCATTTGATTGAGTTGTTTTATTCTTATGATGCTTGATGTTATTTCCAATTGATAATAGCATGCTTATTGATTGGTTGTTATTTTCATATTAATTGACTTGAGAAAGCTTGATATGAATTGAATATTCATAAGAGTTGAGGATTGATTGGGGTACTAGAGATAGACCTACAAGATCCTTTGGTTTATAGTTCCTTGTTCTTAATGCAAGATCTATTTAATTGTGTTTGAGAAGAGATTCCGGCACTCTACTTAGTGATTAGGGATTAATCCACTCGAGAGAGGTTTTAGTCTAATTAAGAGGAATGCCAACTCAAATCTATTAAATGATTTAGATGAATTGATTGGTCATGAATGCTATTGATGCTAGGGGGATTCAATATCTGGATAGTTCTATCAATATTATTATTAATCATTTTTGCTCAGCATTCAATTTACTTTTTATTTTCAGTTATTAATTAGTTGTTTTTAGTTACCAAACATCACACAACTATTAATTTGCTAAACAACGATTAAGATTTGCACTAGTACTTGACCTTGTCCCTTGTGGAACGATAACTTATTCACTACTATATTACTTGGGCGATCCGTGCACTTGCGGTATTACCATAGCGCAGCTCGCGCAACGCATCATATATATATATATATATATATTCTTTGGCAACCAAACAATATTTTTATTTTCTATTTAATTTTTTATAGGGGCTCTAAGTGTTAAGTAAAATTATAAGAAAATTATATACTATGTGACTTTTTTTTATTTTTTTCAAAAATATTTTAATTTTTTTTGAAACTTTATAATATGTGACACTTTTTTATTTTTTCAAAAATATTTTAGATTTTTTTTCAAAATTTTAAAAATATTCATTTTTAAAGTTTAACTGAAAATATATTATGTGTATATCTTTAATATACTAAATATATATACTTTTATTATACTAATTAGAAAAGAGCCATGTGCGATACCGTGAGTACTATAAAAAAATTATAAAAATTTGATAAAAGTTTTTTAGATTTCAATATTAGGTTTTATAAGAGAAAATCGTGACTATAAATAATGCGTCAGTGTATTTTATTATTATATGAACTTTGCACACACATACACACACATAAATTCTAGATCAAAAGATTAAATCTTTCTATAATTTAACAAATGTAATGGTCAAAGTAATATTAGTAAATAGTATAGATTCTCAATCAATATTTTTCAGTTAATTTTTTTTAAGTATAATCAAACACTAGTGAAATATATAATTTGTTGATTTCGACCAATATATTTTCTTAAGTTTGATTAAAAAACCACATTGAAAACTACTAAATTTAAAAGCACCATGTCACGATAACAAATCAATGGATAAAAAAAATGAGCCATAAAGAAGAACAAAAAAATGAAACATGGGCAAGGTTAACAAAAAAACACAAAGCCCGCTAAAACCAAAACAAATTATATTTAAGTTATAAAAACATCATTGGCTAAGATTGCAAATCAAAAAAGTCAAAATAGTAGTTACCTTAAGCCTCCTATTCATTCCAACTTGTTTTTTTTGTTCAATTGATTTGTGAAAATATCAACTCTAAACATATTGTTTTGTTGATTTCTTTAGATGTGTTGAGATTAAAATCCATAATTATTTAGTTTTTAAGATAAATAATGGTGGAAGTTCACTTTGACTGCTAAAGTTGAATCTGTATCTAAATCAATATGACCCTAACGCTGGGATAATAAAAAAAAAAGAAAATATTAAAGTTCTAAATGAACTGAGTCAATGTAAAGGGACGTCCTAATAACTTATAACAAAATTTATGGTTTGTAATAATACTTGCTAATCACACTAGATTGAACATATTATATAGATATGTGGACATGTGTGTGTGTGTGGAGAACTTTCTTCTTTCTTCTTGCTTCATCATCCACGCTTATAATCATCTTCATCACCAAAACTTCTCCTTTCACCTTCTTTTCAAAAATTCAGCTAGAAAGAGAAAATCATATCTAGCTATGAGTTTTTAAAAGAATAAGCTAGAAAAGGAGAGGTTATCAGCAAGTGATCAAAGAAAAAGAGGGAAAAGAGAGAAGAAGAGAGAAATTAAAAGAGGTATGTGCTTTTGTATTATATTTTGTAAATATATGAATTTTTATGAGTTTTAATGTATGAATTGATTGATTGAGTTATTTATAATAAAATATTTCTTGAAAGTATTGATTAAATAGATTGATGAGTGAAAAATAACTTTTATATGATGGGTTTGATTCTTAATTCAATCTTTATAAGAAATGAGTGGTTTGATATTGTTTTTAGTTATAAGTGATGGTTAAAGATTGATTTATTGATGTTTGAGTAGAGTATTTGATATAGACTCTTTTTATGTTAAAAAAATTATTTTTGATTTATTTTTATCATAGATCTTGAATATGTTTATATTTATATGGTTGAGTGTGAAAAATATGTAATTTTTGCCATTGACATGCCCAAGTCAGTGGGTGTGTCTACTGACACGGCCAGTGACATAGCCAAGTCAGTAGGTGTGTCTAGTGACACGTGCGGTGATACGGCCAAGTCAGTGGGCATGTCACATGCTGTCAAAAAATTTTATTTTATTTATGAGAGTGGCCAGTGACATGGCCAAAGTCAGTGGGTGTGTCTAGTGACATGGGCAGTGACATGACCAAGTTAGTGGGTGTGTCACATATTGTCAAAATTTTTCATTTTTCATTGATGACAGACATGGCCAAGTCATTGAACATAACTTGACCGTGTCATGGAAAAGAGTGATAAACTTTGAATATGTGACAAATATATATAATACTAAATGTTCATAAAAGTATTGTACCATTGAAATGATATACACAATTTAGTGTTAATCAAAGTTAATGAATTGTCCAAATCATACTGATTTTAGATCTAGCTTTGGATTGAATGGCTAACCGATGGAAAGATATCTATAATGATAGTGGACATCTCTTGCCATTAATGGACACATTATGTTATCAGTGACAGTGGACATAATTGCCATTATATATACATATTCTTGAGACTTGGTATTACAAATGCTACACTAACCTATTATCCAAACCTATGATCTAAGTTCAGTATGTATGACATATTTAATGAAGATATTTAAATTGAAAATATATGTGAATATGATAGTTGTAAATAATAGAAGAAATGCAAATAATAATATAAGTCAATTACTTTAAATTGACTTACTGTGTTGCAATGTGAAAGTGATTGGTAATATATATATAAATATTTATAAGTTAAAGTTCTAATACACAGAATAGAAATATTATGCTCAAGTTATTGAATTAATCAATAACTTTATAAGTATGGTAATGATTGAAAGTGTATATACTGGTATAAGATATAAAGTGCCCAAAGTATAGTACTAAATTTAAGTGCTGAAAATTATAGATTGAATGAAATTATCCTATATGTAAAATTAAAAAGTAAGACATTGAAAAATAAAATAAGCGTATTGTGAGCAATGTTATCAAATGAGAAAGCAAATCTTAAATAAAATGATTCATAAACAGAAAAGTTGCAATACCAAAAGTATAGTATAACATGAAGACTTTTATAAAGTTAAAGTTATTATTTCGTGTAATCATAATATTATATTGGTTTGTAGTTGAAAATAGTTAATATATTGAAATATTTCTTAAAACTAAATGTTATTACTATATTACCATAAGTATTTTTCTTTAATATTAAGTGACAAAATATGTTTATATAAGCACCACTAAGTTTTGCTTAGCGTGTTAGAATTATTTTCTAACACGCAGGTATCAGGTCATCGAAGCAAGTTAAGAAGTGGAATAAAGGATCTCATAAAATTTTCTATAGTACATATATAGATTTTTTGTATATTGTACTTTAAAGTTATAAAATGTATGTATATGATGTATTTTGGCTATTTGAGAGATTGTACAATTTTGTAAACATGAAAGGAATATATGTATTTAGAGAATAAAGTTTGAGATTCTAGTGAATGATTACCAAATAAAGGAATGTATTATATATTCATTTGATTTGACAAACTTATGATAGTTATCTGAATTATAATTAGTATTTAAATTATTGGAGATTGGTCTAAATGTTGGACTTATAAGTGTTGTAATATATAGATTGTATTATTATTTAAAAATTTTTGTTAGTTGGAAGAGAACTTTATAAATGAATTGATTTGAGTACTGACAGTATATCGAGTAACATTGTCTGATAGTTTTAATGAGAATTATCAGAGAATATTATATCTAGTGATATCAAAGCATGGTTTATGCGTTTCTGGCATGTGGAGTTATGGAAAAAGTGAAATGCAAGTGTCTAAGTTATGTGAATCGAATAAGTGGGTATATTTTTTATACAATTGATATTTCATATGTTTATGGTAGTAGAATATTTTCTAAGAAATGATTGAGAATTCATAGTGTATTTTTTAGAGTGCACTAGACCTATTTGTGAAAAAGAAGGATGTGAAAAGAAAACAAGATATGAGTAGTTAAAGAAATATATCGAAGTACTACAGTGGAAGTGTAATAATTTATTGGAATATGAGGAATGATTTATGACAGATAGATAAATTTCGAGAATGAAATTTCTTACGAGAATGAGAATTGTCATGCTCTAAAATTTTAAGTATTGATTTTCTGCATTAAGTGAATATATAAGTGTAAATTGGATTAATTATGATATTATGTATAGCTTAAGCATTTGAAACTGTTAGTGATAAGGTCAAATAGGCCTTAATAAGAGTAACATTAAATCCGAGTATGAATAATATTCGTATTTTTGGAAAAGATTTCGAAGAGGTAAGAAATTATGAAAATACCCTTATAGCTCAAAATGAATTCGAGCTGTAATTTAGATGTGAAATATGGATAATAGGGTTTTAAAGTGTCTAAAGTAATTATTTTTATAATGTTTCGGCGTTAAGAATTGAAATGATAGTTAATTAAAGAAAGTGAATGCATCGAAAATATTGTATAAGTAAGTATATGAGATAAGAATCTTAAAACCTATTTAAAGATTTCTAGTGTCTTCTATTGTCTTCTAAAACATCATCAAAACAAAATATTGAAAGGAAAAGTGATGGAAGAATATTTTTAAAGAGATTAGTGCTTATATAATACTTATTTTGCTATTTATTGAATTGATCTTGATTTTTATTATGAAAAGAGATTTGTAAATTGATAAAACACCATTACTAGTGAAAGATATTGTATATTAAATAATTATCGAAAATATGAGTATAAAACCTTACTTCTATGATAGTAAAGTTATTCTTATAATATGTAAATGTGTATTTATTGATTATTAACTAAAATAATGATTAAATCCATCATTGAATAATTTATGACTTGATATAAGTTATGGAAGAAAAAAAGGTTTTGAAAGATTTTAGGATTATGGAAGTTTGGATTTAAATTTGATTGTGCTTTGAAGAGTTAGATCCTGTTTCCTCAATTTGTTTGAGTTGAATTATTGATAAGTTATTGATTAAATCATGAAATGAAATTCTAGTATAGATATGCATGATCATTTGTATAGTTATGCGTATGCTTGTGCAAATTTCTATTCTTCAAACTTTGAGAAAAAAATCCCAACAGTGAGACACATGATCATTCCTATGGATATGCATATTTCTACCTTCTTATACCTTTACAAAGTAGGATTTATAGGTAGAATTAGTAGTGAATTATTGAATACATCTTGAAAATAGTTATAATTGACGAAAGATTGCTTATAAGATTGAAAGGAAATCAATCCAATAAATGATGAAACTTATATGTGAAGAAAACTTAAGGAAAATATGGATAAATGTAATTGGATATTTGAAATAAGTGTAAGATTAGAGAAGAAATAAAAAATTAATTTCAAGTGATTAGTGGATTTCACATTATTCATGAAGAAATAAGATAATTTCCGAAACAAGGTGAGAAGAACGATATATTGATGAATCATTGATGATTTTACATAGTTTGAAGAGCAAGATAAAGAAAACAAAGAGGTATATATACGAATTGGTTGAGTAATGAAAGTAAGAATGTGAGATTTGCATATTGTGTACTTATGAAATACGTAATAGTAACATTATTTGGTGATTAAAGACAAGTTATAGATTATATATAGAAGTGTTAAAGAGTTAACTGATGCTAATTGATTACAATAGAAAGAAAGGAATTGATAATATAAAAAGAAAAGAATGTAGTGAGATTTGAAGGTAGTTTAATCCTTCTAGTGAAATGATGTATTGTGGATCAAGTTAGAAATATATATATGTGTGTGAGTGTGTGTATTAAACATAGTGAATACATTATATATGTACATATACTTTTAAAGTGAAAGAATAGTTATAAATTCTTAATAAACTAAGAAAAGAATTAAACGATTGAGAGTGAAAATCTATTTAGATTTCATTATTACAGTGAAAATATGGAAATAATTTGAAAAGATAAAGATTGATGAGTAAATAAAATTAGTCGAACTAATTGGAAATAAATATAATGTGTATATATGTTCATATGATAAATGTGTTTGAAATAATTGCTCATATCTTATAAATTCACAGTAATAAACAAACACTTCAAAGAAAAAGTGTTATATTCTAAAAGATATTATAATTGACAATAATTTGTAATAATGAAATAAATGTATTAATCGATTATACTGATGTTAAATCTAGTTTCCGGATTAGCTAAAAGGTAAATGTTCAAAGGATAGTGGGCATTTTATGCCATATTGAAAGTAGACACTCTGTGTCATAGAGGACACTTATGTCCCCCCATATTAAAAGTGGGCACTCTGTGCCATAGAGGACACTTATGTCCCATATTGAAAGTGGACACTTTATGCCATAGAGGACATATTTTTTTTATATATGTCCCAGTGATATTAGCATTTATGCTATCAGTGGACGCTTTGCATCATAGAGGACCTTTGGCCCCTTTCTCTTAGTGGACACTCTATGTCGTCATATACAGTGGGCATTCATGCCATAGTGGGCCTTTGGCCATATTTATACAGTGGGTATTTATTTGCCATCAGTGACCAGCTATCTGAAACTAGGATTTAAAATTCAGTATATGAGAGAAAGAAAGAAATATATATATATAACAGTGGAATGAAATGACACAAAATTATATTTAAAAAAAATTCTAAAGAGAATTAAAGGCAATTACTGAATTGAGCTTGAATAGTGTAGGTGTGTAGAGCTGAATCTTTTGCAGTTCTATAATACGATTATTCTAAAAATGTTACATTGATTGATATTAGATATAAATAAAAATTATGTAAATTAATAAAATAATTGATTTTATGTGAGATTTGAGATTAGTTATAAATTAAATGGCTTATTGCCATAGCATGTAAATTTCGAGGATGAAATTTCTTTAGTGTGTGAGAATTATAATGGTCAAGATTTTAAACATAAAACTTTTTAACTAATATTAAAAAAAATGATAGTGTATTATGATAAAAGTAATGTGGATAAATGCTATAAGTAGAGAATAGTAAATTGTATATCTTAAAAATTTACTGAAGAGATTATTTTTTATGGTTTTATGGGATTAAAAATTGAATTAAAATCAAAGGTTAAGAGTGAGGGTACACCATAGTTAAAATGAGATTGATCACACTAGATTGAACACATTATATATATATATATATGTAGACATGTGTGTGTGTGTGGAGAACTTTCTTCTTTCTTTTTGCTTCATCATCCACGCCTATCATCATCTTCATCACCAAAACTTCTCCTTTCACCTTATTTTCAAAAATTCAGCTAGAATTTAAGAGAAAATTATATCTAGCTATGAGTTTTTAAAAGAATAAGCTAGAAAAGGTGAGATTATCAGCAAGTGATCAAAGAAAAAGAGGGAAAAGAGAGAAGAAGAGAGAAATTAAAAGAGGTCTATGCTTTTGTATTATATTTTACAAATATATGAATTTTTATGAGTTTTAATGTATGAATTAATTGATTGAGTTATTTATAATGAAATATTTCTTGAAAGTATTGATTAAATAAATTGATGAGTGAAAAATAAATTTTATGTGATGAGTTTGATTCTTAATTCAATCGTTATAAGAAATGAGTGGTTTGATGTTGTTTTTAGCTATAAGTTATGGTTAAAGATTAATTAATTGATGTTTGAGTAGAGTATTTGATATAGACTCTTTTTATGTTAAAAAAATTATCTTTGATTCATTTTTATCATAGATCTTGAATATGTTTATGTTTATATGGTTGAGTGTGTAAAAATATGTAATTTTTGCCAGTGACATGGCCAAGTCAGTGGGTGTGTCTAGTGACACGGACAGTAACACGGCCAAGTCAGTGGGTGTGTCACAACTGTTAAAAATTTTTATTTTCTTTGATGAGAGACACGGCCAGTGACACGGCCAAGTCAGTGGGTGTGCCTAGTGACACAGCCAAGTTAGTGGGTGTGTCACATGTTGTCAAAAATTTTTATTTTTCTTAATGAGAGACATGACCAGTGACATTGCCAAGTCAGTGGGTGTGTCTAGTGACACGGGCAGTGACACGGCCAAGTCAGTGGGTGTGTCACATACTGTCAAAATTTTTCATTTTTCATTGATGAAAGACATGGCCAAGTTATTGAACATAACATGGCCGTGTCATGGAAAAGAGTGATAAACTTTGAATATGTGACAAATATATATAATACTAAATGTTGATAAAAATATTGTAACATTGAAAGGATATACACAATTTAGTGTTAATCAAAACTAATGAATTGCCCAAATCATACTGATTTTAGATCTAGCTTTGGATTGAATGGCTAATCAAAGGAAGGATAGCTATAGTGATAGTGGGCATCTCTTGCTATTAATGGACACATTGTGTCATCAGTGACAGTGGATATAATTGCCATTATATATATATATATATTCTTGAGACTTGGCATTTCAAATGCTACACTAACCTGTTATCCAAACCTATGATCTAAGTTCTGTATGTATGGACATATTTAATGAAGATATTTAAATTGAAAATATATGTGAATATGATAGTTGTGAATAATGAAAGAAATGCAAATAATAATATAAGTCAATTACTTGAAATTGACTTACTGTATTGCAATGTGAAAGTGATTGGTAATATATATATTAATATTTACAAGTAAAAGTTCTAATGCACAGAATAGAAATGTTATGCTCAAGTTATTGAATTAATCAATAACTTTATAAGTGTGGTCATGATTGAAAGTATATATATTGGTATAAAATACAAAGTGCCCCAAAGTATAGTACTAAATTTAAGTGTTGAAAATTATAGATTGAATGAAATTATCTTATATATAAAATTGAAAAATAAGACTTATTGAAAAATAAAATAAGCATATTGTGAGCAATGTTATCAAATGAGAAAGCAAGTCTTAAATAAAATGATTCATAAAGAGAAAAGTTGCAATACCGAAAGTATAGTATAACATGAAGATTTTTATAAAGTTAAAGTTATTATTTCGTGTAATCATAATATTATGTTGGTTTATAATTGAAAATAGTTAATATATTAAAATATTTCTTAAAACTAAATGTTATTACTATATTACCATAAGTATTTTTCTTTAATATTAAGTGGCATAATATGTTTATACAAGCACCACTAAGCTTTGCTTAGCGTGTTAGAATTATTTTCTGACACGCAGGTATCAGGTACTAGAAGTAAGTTAAGAAGTGGAATTAAGGATCTCAGAAAATTTTCTATAGTACATATAGAGATCTTTTGTATATTGTAATTTAAAGTTATAAAATGTATGTATGCGATTTATTTTGGCTTTTGAGAGATTATACAAATTTGTAAACAAGAAAGGAATATATGTATTTAGAGAATGAAGTTTGAGATTCTAGTGAATGATTACTAAATAAAGGAATGTATTATATATTCATTTGATTTGAAAAACTTATGAGTTATCTGGATTATAATTAGTATTTAGATTATTGGAGATTGGTCTAAATATTAGACTTATAAGTGTTGTAATATATAGATTGTATTATTATTTAAAAATTTTTGTTAGTTAGAAGAGAACTTTATAAATGAATTGATTTGAGTACTGACCGTATATCAAATAACATTGTCTGATAGTTCTAATGAGAATTGTCAGGGAATGTTACAGCTACAGTAATTAACAGTAGAAATACTTTCATTTGATAATATAAATATAACATTATATATGTATTGCAATAAAATAAGTAAAGTTAAAACATACGTAGATTAATTATATATAAAAAAATCTCTGAAAAAAATTCGCTAGTATTTTGTCCATAATTTCAAGAAATCCAAATCAACCAAAATCAACATAACTCAACTTGTATTAGAAAAGTCATTCCCATTTCATAATTTTATAAATTCCATCATTTCTCTATATCATATCCAAATCTTTAATATACATACATAATGTACAAAAGTTTATAATATACACAACCATAATATTTTTAGCCTAAAATATATTTACATGATATGCAATGAAATACCAGTGGAACAGGTCTTGTGGCAACACCCTATCTTCAAGCTCATCCTCAGGACCTAGAATTCTTTGCTATGCATTTTTGTCACCTGCGCGATAAACACTACCGCACTAAGCTCGAAAGCTTAGTGCTACATACTTTGATAATATAAATCATTTAAAAACCAATGTACATTTTCCATGTTAGACAGCAAACCATGCTACCATCACAAAGCAACACTCATTTTCACATTCATTATCTTATAATAATACCTAATACCATTGTCATATTATGTTCATTATTCATCCATTAACTTATTATATATATATCACATTTCACAAACACATACATTAGGCCCAACAAATCCTTCCACAATATCTAAGTTCCAAAATAATTGATTTGGTCTATCACAACATCAATTTCATGATCCATAAACTTATTATATATATATATATCACATTTCACAAACACATACATTTGGCCCAACAAATCCTTCCACAATATCTAAGTTCTAGAATAATTGATTTGGTCTATCACAACATCAATTTCAATCCAGCTCTATTCGAGTCTATCTTCAATCTCAACCTTAAAACCTAGCTCTGCTCAGGTTTATCAGAATACCTTTAGATCCATTTACAAGACCTAGCTCTGCTTAGGTCTATCAATATATGCAACACCAATATTAATTTTTTGGAACAAGTAATTATGCAGAGCTAACACACAATAACACATTACATTTTTACATTATAATTTCATTTTGTGATCATCTCATACCATGATCACCTTCATATAGCACATTGTGTCATCACACTACACATTTCTATTCATATTACACAATATACTTGTTCACATTCATATTATGATTCATTTTCACATTTTACATATCATATTACATAAAACATAACCATTTATCTTATCACATTCATAATTACCCACACACATATATATAATGTTACTTTAAAGGAACATCAATATTTCTTTACAGTATGGCAGAATGGATTAAGCCAAACATGTACATTCAATTAAAATATTAACAAAATATGTACTAACTTTTCTTAGCTTCTAAATAAACCCAATACATCTTTTTAAGCCTCAAATCCAAAAAGCCCTAAGCTTCGCCACTTGTACCAATTTGGCCTAAGCATATATAAACCATACAATAAGCAAAATTATTCAATTAATATCATTCCTATGCTTAATTTATATCAAACTTCCATTAATTACACAAATTATATCAAAATTCCAATGAAACCCAAATTCCTCCTTTTGCTACCTTATTCATACTTTACCATGATCAACTCATTTTCATCATCTAATCACAAAATCATAACATACCCATCAAAATAATACCAAAACATCGCATTACAACAATTATAAATACTTTCATCAAAAATTCAAAATTCACATATTAAACCCATAAACCCTAACTCTACCAATCATGCTCAGCATAATCAATTAATCATAATATCTTCATATATCTATCATATTAGCTTTATAACCATCAATTTTAACAATTAAAACCAACTCTCTATCTCCCTAATTCAATAATTATATAATCTTAAAAATTAACAAAACAAGCTAAAGGTGAAGAATACTTACCTAAATCCTTGATTAATTTTCAAAACCAACTTGAAACCCTTGGTTTTCTAATGAATTTTGATGTTTTGGATGAATAAAATCTCTCCCATTTCTCTCTAAAATTTGGCCAAAATGGTGAGAGGAAGAAGAAGAAGACGTTTTGTTTAATTTTTCATCCTTATCCCTCTTTTATACTTAAATAATTAATTAAATAACTAAATAATTAATTAATATAATATTAAGATAATTTCAACAAGTGTATGTTCTATGTATATCTTGTATATATATTAGATATATACTTTACATATATCTCACCCAATACACAAATTAACCCTCCTTATTAATTATTTAATTATTTCTAAAATTACGGATACTACAGAACTTCCTTGTGAACCTCTCTCAATACATTAATCCGTGACATAGTTTCTAACTCCATTCTTATTTCTACTACCTACATCAAGGTTAAGCATGGGCAAAGATCGAGTGATTCCATTGAATTTAGAAAATATATATTTAGACATTAATGGATCAAACTTGACCAATAATACATACAATTAAGCAAGCATGATTTTACACATGATTGATATTGTAAAAGAAGAAAAATATACTAAGAAGTATTAAAGCCTTAATTTGTTTTTTTAAAAAATACAACTATTGAAAAATCAATAATGAAATTTACAAAAATTAAAGAAAAATCAAGAAACTAACATGTGGCTTCAATTCCAAGTGTGGATGGATTTCTAATTTTCCATTACAAAAGCAAAAAAATGCAACATAAGGATATAAAACCAATGGATTAAACAACAACTTAATGCTTCAAGAGAAAATTAAAATTATCAAGTGGAAGCTTACCTGGTGTGTGGCAGGCGGGAATCATCAAGCAAAGATTAAGATGGATGAGGATTTCGGTAAAAAAAAAAAGATTGATGAGGATTAAGATTACATTAAGATAAAGATTTAATTAATATATAATAATTAGCTATTATTAGATAGTAAATACTAATAAAAATTTATTAGTATTAATATCAAATAGGATATGTTATTTGAACTCTTTAAATAAATATTTATAATAATTAATTAATTATTTTAATAAATAATAAATTTAATATTTAAAAAAAATTTAATTTAAAACTTAATATAAATATTTTTAATTTAATATCTAGAAAATTTTAATTTATATTATTAAAGAATAAATAATTATTATCAATATAAAATAGGATATTCTATTCCTAATTAAACTCTCCAAATAAATATATATAACAATTAATTATCTATTATAATAAACAATAAATTTAATATTTTAAAAAATTTATGTAGATAATTATTATTAATATCAAATAGGATATTATAATTTTATTTGAACTCTATAAATAAATATCTATTACAATAAATAATAATTTATTTTAAAATTTTAAGAAATTGTGACATATGGCAAAATGAGAGTGAGACACAAGGCATAACATTATATCAGTGTCAGCTATTTTAATATAATACTAAAATAATATCTGCACGATATTATAAGTATTTTTAATTAATGTATATAAATATAATATTTAATTTATTTTTTAGATAATATATAATAACTAATTATTATCAATAAGAATATCATAATACTATTTGAACTATTTAAATAATAATAATTTAATATATTAAAATTTAATTTATATCATTAGATAAATAACTAATTATTAGATAAAAATTAGATAAATATCCTATTCATTGTTTAAAAATTTAAATTATATTATTAGATAATAACTGATTATTAGCAATATTAAATAGAATATTCTATTCTTATTTAGACTCTCCAAATAAATATCTATAATAATTAAATAATTATCTATTTTCATAAATAATAATTTAATTTATTTTTTAAAAATATTAATATTATTTCATGTGGCACAATATTGTGCAAGTGTTATTTGTTTTAGTATTATATATATATATATATATATATATATTGTTGCAAATTGAAAGTATGTATTTCTGAAATTCAAAGAAGGAGAGTGGATGTTTTTAAAAGAAAGAAGAAAAATATGTATTTTTGAAAATAGTTTTACTCTTCAGTATTAATATATAAGGCCCTAAATTTAGGAAATTAACCAAATAAATACTCACCCACTATTGAGTAATAAAATTTAGACTCCATTCACCTTAAGTAGACTAATTTTGACAAAATTGCCCTTTGACCCTAGGGAAAAAAAATATAGCAAGCTAGAAATTTATGTTTTCGTTCTCTTCTCAATCTCTCTCTCTCGCTCACTGTTTCTTCAACCAGTACAATGAGCGCCAGGAATCTCAAGAGCTTCAACATTGGACGAGTCGATATGAGGTCTAGTACGAATCAAACGCTGCTCAGCATTATTGTCATCGTCGTCAAAATCTACACCAGTACGTTGTCGAGCAGCATCTTCTTTCTCATTTTCATCTTCATCGCAAACGTTGCAGCCCTTTAAGAAGTTTATTATAAGTTTTCTTTGCTTTATTTGACATACCGATTGAAGTTATCATCTTGTCTTATGCTCTCATCTTATCTTGTGTATCCATTTTTTCTTCCTTTTGTGGCGACTTGATCTGCATTGTCATCAATTGAAATTGGTAAACTTTAGTTTTTTTTATCTATATGTATGTTTTTATTTAGTGAATGAAAAACTAAAGAGTTTGAATGTTTTTTATTTAGTTTATATGTTTTTATATGTTTCTTAGCTATGTATATGTATGAAGCCTTGAAGAATTTAAATGGGCGTAGTTTATTATAAGCTGTCATGTTTTGCTATAGAATAAAATGGATTGTAGTGTGCAATGTATGTTGATATGGGTTTAAATGCGAGTTAAGTTTTTTATTCTTTATGTAGTTTAATTGTTTTTCCTTTTAATTTTATTTTAATGAGATTTTAGGTGTTTTAAAACTTTAAGAAGTTTGTAATTGTAGGTTGATATATATTGATATGGATTGATATGGTTGATACGTAATTATTTAAGATTGAATATTTTTTTTGTATGTAGTTTAAAGTGTTAAACTGTTATTCAGTGTGTATTTGTAGATTTTTATGTGTTGATATTTGTTGATATGGGCTGATATGTATTGATATGGGTTTTTTTTAGTTTGTTATGGTTTATATGGATTATGATTTAAGTATAGTTTTGAGTTTGTTATAGTTTCTATGGATTATGATGTAATTATAATTGGTTTTTGTAATTGTAGGGTATCGATAGATGGATTCAAATTAGTCGGCAGACGAATTCATTTAATGGATGAAATAATAATTCTCATTCAATATGGGAAAAAATTTGATATGAACATCAACAAATATGTTGGAAAAAGTGCTGCATATGTTTTCTTGAATAGAATGACTGATTTCAATGAACTTAAGAAATAAGTATCTGAAGTACTTCATATTGACGATACATCAAAAATTAAATTCAAATTTCTGACTGGTCATAACGCACATCCTCTTTATGATGTCGTAGATGATAGGTCACTTAGGATATTTATGGGCAATGATATGGAGGATAGACTTAAACATCCATTGATTATTAGTATTAAAGAATGTGCATATAAATTCGGACATGATAGTAATGATCCTCATGGTGTGAAAAAGGGTGTTGAAGTAGCGGTACCAGAATATGCAGATGTAAGGTTTTCACCAATTACTGATTCTATTAATGTAGGCTCAAAACATAATGAAAATTAAATAATTTGCCTAATTCATATGCAGAGGAATGGGCAGAACATAACAATGACATTCATGTAGCTTGTAATGTTGGGGCAGAATATATTAATGATGATCATGTAGAATTTCATCATGCTGGGGCAGAACACAATAATGACACTGATGTTGGTTGCGATAATGAGGTAGATCATACCACTACTAACAATGAAAAAACTGTGACAGAGTTATTTGCATCGGAGCAATCCAGAGTTGCTAGGCGAAAGTTCTATATCTGAAACAATTGAGGAGGAAAAAATATTTAATTCAAGGAATGATATTAAGACAACTGTATCCCTCATTTCAATTAGAGAGCAATTCCAGTTTAAGGTCTTCAAGTCTAATACTTCTTTCATGGTCGTGCACTGTATTAATAAAACTTGTACATGGAGATTGAGAGCGAAAAGTCTTGGAGACCTAAAGGGTAGTTGGATGGTAACAAAATATGTGACCCAACATACATGTCCGACTGATTTTGATCATACTAAACACAGACAAACAACAAGTTGGGTTGTCACTGAATGTGTTAAGAAATGATTCATAAATCCTGGGAGGATTTTTAAACCTAAGGATGTGATTGATGACATGCGTAATAAATTTGGTGTTGTGATTAGTTATTCTGTCGCATGGATGAGACGAAAGTATGCATATGAGAATATCAGATTGGGTACTCTAGAATAACCTTTCTTAATTCTACCTACTTTTTTGCATATATTAGGCCAAACAAATCCTGGTTCGATTATACATCTATAATGTGGTGATTATAATAGATTTTTGTATTTTTCTTTGCTTTTAATGCTTCAATATCAACATTGTAGACCTGTGGTTATTATTGATGGCACTCATTTGAAAGGAAAGTATCTAGGTGTGCTTTTTACTGCTGTTTTCCATGATGCAAACCAACAGATATTCCCTTTGGCATTCGGGATTGGTGATTCAGAAAATTACGCATCATGGACCTGGTTTCTTATGAGGTTGAAGGAAGCTTTTGGTGAAAGACCAGATCATGTTTTTTATTTCTGATATATACTTAAGAATTCAGATGGCCTTAGCAAATGTTTTTCCAAATGCTTTCCATGGGATTTGCATGTATCACTTATTAAATAACTTGAAGTGCAAATTTAAACATATAACCAAGGACCTTGAGAAGTACTACTATAAAATAGCTAAAGCCTATAAAATAAGTAATTTCAACACACTTTTTAAAGGTTTTTGCATTTTTGTTCTTGGTGCCAAAGAATATTTGGAAGGTGTTAGGCTTGATAGGTGGACGCGGTCTCACATGCATAGAAGGAGGTATAACATTATGGCAACTAACATTTCTGAATCAGTCAATGCTGCACTTGTAAAGGCTCAAGAACTTCCTATTACTGCATTTATGGATGAGGTCAGAAAGATATGTCAAAGATGGTTTTACGAATGTTGAAGCAAAGCAGAAGAGTCCATGGATAAAATGGCAACAAATGTTGAAAAAAAATTAAGAAAGAGAATGATGATAGCATAAAAAATGAATGTAAGTTCTTTATTTTATTCTTCCTCATTCGCTATTAATTATGATATTATCATATAGCCTTGTTAATGCTTCTTTGCAGGTGGAGCTGTCTAGCAGAGAAAAGTACGACATTAAGGATGTAGATAAAAATTATATTATTGATATGTCTTAGAGTACTTGTTGTTGCAGAAAGTTCCAATTAGATCAACTCCCATGTGCGCATGCTCTTGTGGTTGTTAGAAATAGTACATATGATGCTTACAAGTTATGTTCTCTATATTACTCACGTGAGTCTTGGTATGAGACATACAAAGAAATAAATCCAATTTCTTATATTACTAATTGGTCTATTTCGGAGAACATTCACAATGTTACTCTTCAACCACCAGATATGCGCACATTAACTGGTTGACGAAAAAAATGCAGGATTCCTTCTTTAGGCGAGGAAAAATCTCAACCAAATTGCAGCCATTACTGTGAGCGTGGCCATAATAGGTCTACTTGTCAAAATCCCATCTCTTTGTAAACCATGTCAGGATCGAGTGTTAAAAAATAAAACATTATGTTGTATCATTTATTGTATTCCGCTGGATTTACGATACCAATCCATTGTATGACTGGTTATTGAATACTGTTAGATATTATTGGATTGCGGTGATGTCTTCATATGTGCTGATTTTTAATGATATGGGATGATTTAGCCTTTAATATGGAATTATAAGGATTGATATGGATTGATATGGATTAATATGTGTTGATATATGATGATATATGGTGATATGTGATGATATGGACAGATATAGGATGAAATGGGCTTTTATATGAATTTTTTTGGATTGATATATGATGATATGTGATGATATGGACTTTTATATGGATTTATATGGAGTTAGTTGTTGATATGTGATGATATATGTTGACATGTGATGCTATGTGATAATATGGATTGATATAGGATGATATAGGCTTTAATATAGATTGATATGGATTGCTATGTGATGATATATGTTGATATGGATTCATATGTCTTGATATGGATTGATATGAGCTTTTATAGGGAAAAATGTGTTGATATATGATGATATGTGTTGATATAGTTTGATATGTCTTGATACGGGCTTTTATAAGGATAAAAATGTGTTAATATGGTTTGATATGTCTTGATATGGGATTTTATAGGGATAAAAATGTGTTGATATGTGATGATATGTGTTGATATGTTTTGATATGGATTGATATGTGCTTTTATAAGGATAAAAATATGTTGATATGTGATGATATGTGTTGATATGGTTTGATATGTCTTGATATGGATTGATATGTCTTGATATGAATTGATATGGGCTTTTATAGGAATAAAAATGTGTTGATATGTGTTGATATGGATTGATATGGGCTTTTATAGGGATAAAAATGTATTGATATGTGATGATATGTGTTGATATGGGTTGATATGGGTTGATATGAGCTTTTATAGGGATAAAAATGTGTTGATATGTGATGATATGTATTGATATGGATTGATATGTCTTGATATGGATTGATATGGGCTTGTATAGGGGTAAAAATGTGTTGATATGGTTTTATATGTCTTGATATGGGCTTTTATAGGGGTAAAAATGTGTTGATATGTGTTGATATGGATTGATATATCTTGATATGGGCTTGTATAGGGGGTAAAAATGTATTGATATGGATTGATATGGGTTTTTATAGGAGTAAAAATGTGTTGATATGTGTTGATGCGGTTTGATGTGTCTTGATATGGATTGATATGGGCTTTTATAAGGGTAAAAATGTGTTGATATGTGATGATGTGTTGATATGGATTGATATGTCTTGATATGGATTTGTATGGGCTTTTATTTGGATAAAAATGTGTTGATATGTGATAATATGAGTTAATATGGATTGATATATCTAGATATAGTTTTTTATTTAATCACATAATGCTCAATAATCACATATAATGTTCAACATGTTAATCTCAATTACATATCATCACATTATGCTCAATAATCACATATAATGTTCAACTTGTTAATCTCAACTTGTAAGACATCCATTCCATTTCCATTATCAACATCCATCATCACAACTCAATATATCAATCCATATCATTAGTAATAGAACAACAACCTTGACAAATCTCAATTACATATCATCACATAATGCTTCTCAATCACATATCAGTTTAACCTGTAAGACATCCATCCCATTTCCATTATCAATATCCATTATAAAACTCAACATATGAATCCATAACATCAATCACATAACTGATATCCTTGAGAAATTCTAAACAACATATCATCACATAATGCTCAACAATAACATATTCACAGCCACCTGTAACACATCCATCTTAATCGATAAGACAAATAATAACTCGACATTTCAACATGTGATAACCCAATAAATTGCAAGCACATATAACAACTATATCAACATTGAAATTAACAAATGTTTATATTCACATCTAAATCAACAAATGTTTATATTCATAATATACAATTATAACATCCTTGTTGGCTTCAAAAAATACTTGAGATCATCATCCTTTTCGTCTTCACTATAATAACCGCTCTCTCTTGTTTGTTGCATATACCCATAGGTGAACTGTTGTATTGTATTTGAATGTGTCCATAAGTTACTGTGTGCAGTGCTGAAAATTTAAACCTATCATCATGAAATGCTCTATGAACTTCACAACGAACATCCCACAATCAACTCTATAATAACGTACAAATATTAAAAAACTAAAACATACCAATTTATATGTATAGTAAATAAGGCAACAAAATATGATATATTACCCCTCTTGTTACGGACAAGCATTTTTCTCATATCTAATTTTTAATTTGCACTGTTTACATTTCATCAATTCTGGTCTTTAAATAAAAAAGCTAACTTTTTCGAGCACAGAGGACAACATTACAGCTATCGGCACAACATCATTAATTCTCTCTTCAGTATGGGAATGAATATATAGTGAATTATATACCATAATTGTCCATTCAAGAAGATTAATCTCGATAAGGAACTAATGCTGGCATTTATGATTCACTGGAAGATATACCAGGTCAACATCTTTAAAATGCTTTCCATATTGGCTCTTACCTTGCACAAATTTGAGCAGAGTTGATGGGGGTCCCACTTCTTCTCCTGAAATCTTTTATACCTATAGAAAAATATTGCGTTTATGTTGCATGATCAACATGTTGTACGCTGGTTGAAGTATTCATCATAATACTTCTGCTTTTGGAGCATATAGTAAAGGATGACGCCAATCTCCTGCAAGTCATAGAACAATGTATTTAATTTGATATATATATATATATACAGCATTAGCAAATATGACTTAACAAAATTAAACAAATCTTACATCATTTGAAAGCCATGCATCCTTCACCCTCAGGCGATACCAAAATGATTTTGAGTTTATTTTTCGAACAGTGAAGTCGTATATTTCGCCCGATGGCAATTCATCGTATTTGTTAAGCTCACTGCTATAAATAATAATCCAAAATCATAAACAACTGTGTAATTCAAATTTATTAAATAATGAAGAACTATAATTCTGAGAGACTTACAATTTATATTTATGAAAATGAAATTTCCACCCATCGACAAAACTTGAAGATTGTTGTGGTGATGGAGAAGATGAAGGGTCTAATGGAAGTACAGGAGCATATGCACTTTCATTTGCCATCTTTTGACATTCTATCTGTAAACGTTTTGTCTTGTCCCTTTGTCCTTCTCTGTCCTCAGGTGTCTATTCATCTCCGAGGTACTTTTGATTTGGAACATGCACCCTTTTCTTTGGAACATGAATCCTTTTCATTTTCTTCATCTCAAATGCGGTATGCGAAACCTCCACTATCGATTCGCTGACCAGTGCAACATCTTCATTTATGTTTTCCATAAAATTATCTTTGCTGGAAAAATGGTCATTATTTAGGCTGTTTATGTATCATAAATGAAATGACTCAATGCTAAACTAATACAAATAATTATAATTTAATTAACATAACGTACGGAGTGTAAGGTGTGAAAATGAGAGTGTCTGGACTATCCTTTTCCTTCTTTTTTCTACCTTTTTCCTTCAAGGCTAAAATTTTGTCGCTCAGTAATCCTATAGTAGCCTTCATGTCTTTGATCACGCTTGCTTTTACTTTGTTTTCTTCTTCTAGATTCTTACACTTTTCCTCCAGATACATGCATCGTCGTTCAAGTGCATCTAATTTTGTACTTTTTGAATCCTATAAGATTAAATGTTAATAAAATATAAATTTATCTTTACAATACGACAACACCACTTGCTAAATTATAAATATTTGAAGGATTACCTCAGGGCTCGGAACCCTTTTGCTTGGATCAGCAAGTGCTTCTGTCTTTGAGGTTATTCCAATTTTTCCAGTGTTCATCTTCTCCTTGTGCTTAGGAATGTCCTTTTCTTCCTTGTGTTCATCTTCATCTTTGAATCCTAGCATAGCAGGTTGTGTGAATTCGAAAGTAGTCATCTTCATAGGCACCGCATACAATTTCTATGCATTGATATTTGAAATTAATGTAAATAATTTATATGGACTAATATGGATTGGTATCAAATATATTAAAACTTAAGAGAAACAAAACAAAGAACCATTGTGTTTACTTGACCTGCCAACAAAATCTGAATCTTAGTAAATGCATGTTTCTTATTAAAGCTCCAGTTATTCATCCGAGGGAATGAAGAAGCTATCTTCTTGACCCTAACCAGTGAAAGAGCCGGGATGACCTTCATTGCATATATAGAGAGGACATCGAAGAATCTAGTCAATGAATACACACTGCCAGCTGGTTTTTCCTCCAATCTATTCAACACTTCCTTAAAATGTGGGAATAACAATTTCCAGCCCGCAGATCCCCAAGCAATGATGTTAAAAGCCTTCAAATCATCCACACGGGCCATTGTTTTTGGGTCTATTTTTGATGTTTTACCCTTCCCAAGGATTAGCAACTCATCAAAGCATGCAACACCTAGTTTAACTTGCAATTTCGGATCCCTGCAAGCTTTGAATTCTTCATATAGTTATTCACGGGTTAATACCCCATATTTGTCCACAAGAGGGAAACTGTCCATATCCATATCCTCGATGCCAGAGTACTCCAATCCAATTATTAAGCAATACTCTTTGAAGTCGAAGTAGATGACGGATTGCCCAATTTTAATTGAAATCTCATATGGATTTGGATTTGGCACTTGCTGAATGAAAAGCCAATGGATTAATCCGGGCCAATTCTAAAACCTTGAATGATCAACAATTATTAGATGGCCCACTTTGTATCAGTGAAAGGTCGCCACCTAAAAAAACAATTTTAAGGCATTAAACAACTGACATGGCTGCAGTGTTGACTTGTTGATGCTTTCATGTATTTTCTGCAATAACATATTTAGGCACCTGTAATAAATTTAATCAGTAAATTATAGAATGCCAGCAAAAAATGACAAATTAAATTATTGATATTTACTTACATCTGCATCATCATTTTTTTTAGATTCGTCTTCTTCAGGTTTTGGCTTTGAAAGTAGGACACATCTTACTTTTTGTCCTTTCGAACCTTCAAGTTGAGTATATATCATTTTTTTGAGCCGTGAGCTTTTGGGGCTTGTTGTAAACATTGCCCGGAGCTAGCATTTTTCAGCACTGCATTATCCTCCTGTACAAGAGATTGTTCACAGTCAGAATTTGACATTGATTTAGAGAGAATTTTCATTTTATGCCTGCAAAATAAAATTGTAGTCTCATTTTAACAGATTACCAATAAGAAAAAAGAAATTGAAATTTTATTAGCAATATATCAAGTCATATCATCACATATCAACTCATATCATAGAAGATCAACACAGATCAGTTAAAAAAATACTTTTATTTACTGTCTAAAATATCTGAACAATATATAGAACTCAAATGCTATCTATTTTAGAAGTCTCACATCAACTCATATGAAAATATATCAACCCATATCAATATCAAGCCATATCAACACATATCAGTTAACAAAACACTTTTATTTACTATATAAAATATCTAAACAACATTTATAACTTAAATGCTATATATTTTATAAGTCTCACATCAACAACCATATGAAAATATATCAATACATATCAAGACATCTCAACACATATCAGTCAATAAAATAATTTTATATATTATATAAAACATCTAAACAACATATAAAACTCAAGGAATGCTATCTATTTTAGAATTCTCACATCAACCTATATGAAAATATATCAATCCATATCAAGATATATCAACCCATATCAACACATATCAACACATATCAGTCAACAAAATAATTTTATATACTATATAAAACATCTAAACAACATATAGAGCTCAAATGCTATCTATTTTAGAAGTCTCACATCAACCTATATGAAAATATATCAATCCATATCAAGACATATCAACCCATATCAACACATATCAGTCAACAAAATAATTTTATATACTATATAAAATATCTAAATAACATATAGAACTCAAATGCTATCTATTTTAGAAGTCTCACATCAATCCATATGAAAATATATCAACCCATATCAAGACATATCAATCCATATCAATCCATATCAACACATATCAGTCAACAAAACACTTTTATTTACTATATAAAACATCTAAATAACATATATAACTCAAATGCTATACATTTTACAAGTCTCACATCAACAACAACATGAAAACATATCAATCCATATCAAGACATATCAACTGATAACAAGACATATCGACACATATCAGTCAACAAAACACTTTTACTTACTATATAAAATATCTAAACAATATTTAGAACTCAAATGCTATATATTTTATAAGTCTCAAATTAACAACCGTATGAAAATATATCAACCCATATAAGGACATATCAATCCATATCAAGACATATCAACACATATCAGTAATAAAATAATTTTATATACTATAAAAAATATCTAAAGAACATATAGAACTCAAATGCTATCTATTTTAGAAGTCTCACATCAACCCATATGAAAACATATCAACCCATATCAAGACATATCAACCCATATCAGCACATATCAGTCAACAAAATAATTTTATATACTATATAAAACATCTAAACAACATATAGAGCTCAAATGCTATCTATTTTAGAAGTCTTACATCAACCTATATGAAAACATATCAATCCATATCAAGACATATCAACCTATATCAACACATATCAGTCAACAAAATAATTTTATATACTATATAAAATATCTAAACAACATATAGAACTCAAATGCTATCTATTTTAGAAGTCTCACATCAATCCATATGAAAATATATCAAACCATATCAAGAGATATCAATCCATATCAATACATATCAGTCAACAAAACACTTTTATTTACTATATAAACATCTAAACAACATTTATAACTTAAATGCTATATATTTTACAAGTCTCACATCAACAACCACATGAAAACATATCAACCTATATCAAGACATATCAACTCATAACAAAACATATCAACACATATCAGTCAACAAAACACTTTTACTTACTATATAAAATATCTAAACAACATTTAGAACTCAAATGCTATATATTTCACAAGTCTCACATCAACAACCATATGAAGACATATCAACCCATATCAAGACATATCAACCCATATCAACACATATCAGTCAACAAAATAATTTTATATACTATAAAAAACATCTAAAGAACATATAAAACTCAAATGCTATTTATTTTAGAAGTCTCACATCAACCCATATGAAAACATATCAACCCATATCAAGACATATCAACACATATCAGTCAACAAAATACTTTTATTTACTATATAAAACTTCTAAACAACATTTATAACTCAAATGCTATATATTTTACAAGTCTCACATCAACAACCACATGAAAACATATCAACCTATTTCAAGACATATCAACCCATAATAAGACATATCAACATATATCAGTCAACAAAATACTTTTACGTACTATATAAAACATCTAAACAACATTTAGAACTCAAATGCTATATATTTTATAAGTCTCACATCAATAACCACATGAAAATATATCAACCCATATCAAGACATATCAACTCATATCAAGACATATTAGTCAACAAAAGAATTTTATATACTATATAAAACATTTAAACAACATACAGAACTCAAATGCTATCTATTTTAGAAGTCTCACATCAACCCATATGAAAACATATCAATCCATATCAAGACATATCAACCTTTATCAAGTAATATCAACACATATCAGTCAACAAAATACTTTTATTTACTATATAAAACATCTAAACAACATTTATAATTCAAATGCTATATATTTTACAAGTCTCACATCAACAATCATATCAAGACATATCAACCTATATCAAGACATATCAACCTATATCAAGCCATACCAATACATATCAGTCAACAAAACACGTTTATTTACTATATAAAACATCTAAACAACATATAGAACTCAAATGCTATCTATTTTACAAGTTTCACATCAACTCATATAAAAATATATCAACCCATATCAAGACACATCAAAACATATCAGTCAACAAAACACTTTTATTTACTATATAAAACTTCTAAACAACATATAGAACTCAAATGATATATATTTTATAAGTCTCACATCAATCCATATGAAAACATGTCAACTCATATAAAGACATATTAGCCCATATCAAGACATATCAACACATATAAGTCAACAAAACTCTTTTATTTACTATATAAAACATCTAAACAATATATAGAACTCAAATGCTATCTATTTTAGAAGTCTCACATAAGCCCATATGAACACATATCAACCTCATATCATGACATATCAAAATATATCAGTCAACAAAATACTTTTATTTACTATAAACAAACATCTAAACAAAATATAGAACTCAAATGCTATATATTTTAGAAGTCTCACATCAACCCATATGAAAACATATCAACCCATATCAAGCCATATGAAAATATATTAACCCATATCAAGACATTTCACCCCATATAATCAAAGACCAACATTGTTCAGTCAATTAAATCTATAACAATAATGATTTATATTTTAGAAGTCCCACCCCAAGCCATTTCTAACCATATCAATCCATATAATGACATATCAAGACATATAACATATCAGTCAACAATATCACAGTTCTTCACTATATAAGACATCTAAACAACATATGGAACACAAATGCTATGTGCTTTTGTAGTTCCATATCAAACCATATCAAACCTTATAAATTTAGGTCAAAACATATCAACCATATCATAGAAGATCAACATATATCAGTCAATAAAATACAATTATTTAATATTATAATATCACAAACACAAAAGATATGCCATTTAAATAATAATGATTCATAAATGTGTTCATCAACATCACACTTTTTGTTCTTAATAGAAAAAGAACTTTCTGTTTCTTGATATAAAACCCATTTCTCATTGATTCAACAAAGAAAAAATAAACAAACTAAAACAACAACACCATTTATGACATATCAAAAAGTACAATAAGCCAAAGAGCAAATCAGAATTTTTTTTCTTTAAACCAATTGCACCATAAACCCCCAAGAAAATGACTCTTTCTCTCTTTATTTTTCTTTCCCTATCTCTTTCTTGATTTAATGGTGAGTTAATAGTGCTTAAATAAATTTGCAAAACCTAGGCCTCTTCACTAAAAAAAAGAAATCAGAATCAAAGATCATATTATTGCTTCTACATTATATAACATTGAATTGAAGAGTACCCAAAAGTATATGTTAATAGTAAAAAAAAATACAGAGAAAACAAGAAAAGGAAACAAACAAAGACTTCAAAGTACGATTAAAAATTCAGACCTCCCCAACTCTACAAACTCTCCATTTTTTCCACTTCTTCTTCAATGTGGTATCTTTCACCGTATTATAAATTATGATTTTTATTTCAATTATTTCCTCTTTTTCATTTTTATTTCTGTTATTATATTTAGCGAAGAAATTCCTAACTTTCTTTCCTTCTCAGTTTTTCCATTCCATTTTTTAGCATTTTTAAAATCTATTTAGCACTCAATTTGTATGTTTTCCCACATTAAACACACCAATGATAGAGAGAGAGAGAGAAAAAAACCATACCTGAGATGAAAAATGAGTCGACAACGGCAATAACAACGACATAATACTCGACGGTCGATGGTCTCGCTCAGTGACGCAACACCGGTGTAGAACTTTTGGAAGAAAGAGAGAGAGAGCGATTTATTTCAATTGGAAAAATGAGCTAAGAATTTTGAGATTTTTGAAAACAGTTTGACAGTAGTAGCGTGTTTTTAGGAAATAAAATGAGCAAACTTTTTTTATTAAAGGCTATTTTTGTCAAATTATGTCTATTTAAGGTGAGTATAGTCTAAAATTTAATAGTAATTTGTGTAGGGGTATTTTTTGGGTTAATTTCCCTAAATTTATTTGATGACTAAGCTAGTGTGATTGGAACCTAATTTCCTCAAAATAAAGGGTTAGATTTTTATCTTATGTTGATTTTTGACGTAGATATGATTAACTTTTAGAGAAAATTATATGGCATATTGTTTTTTATTTTTCAATTTCATTTTTACGGGGTTAAGTTTATTTTTATACTTTTATACATTCTTGTTTTCATTTATACTAAACTTTATTTTTTTTTCATTTATATGGAATATGTGCATTTGTAGCCACTGTTTTTTCCAGAGGAAATTCATACGTTTTTCTTTTATATTTCAGTATATGATTATAACATTTTTAGTGATTTTTATGTTTTTTTTGTATGTTTGTTTTTATCTTTTTTATATTGTTTGTGTTTTTTATACTTTTTATTTTTAATTTTTTAGACAATTTTTATTTATATTAAGTTTATATGCAAAGGAAGTGTTTTTTTTAATTTTTTTATTTTTCTATCATATTTAATAGATTATATGTAATATATATTAAATATAACTAAATATATAATAATTATATACTCTTATTCTTCTCAAATATATCACATATATCTGCTTATATGTGACATATTTGACATATAACTAAACTTATAATAATTATTTATTTTTTTATGTGCAATCCAATACATATATTTATTTATATGAAATATATATGTTATATGACTAAAAATATAACAATTATATACTGTTATTCCTATGAAATTTAACACATGTGCATACTTATATATAACATATATTACATACAATTAAACATATAATAGTTATATACTCTTATTTGTTTCTAGTCCAACACATATATCCATTTATATGTAATATGTATGTAAACATATATTTCATATACGTAATTATTAATCTCCAATCCGTTATATATATTTACTTATATGTAACATATATGTCATATGAGTTAATATATATGTCATATAAGTAAATATATATATTCATATAAGTAAACATATATGTTCATATAAGTACATATTTGTTCATATAAGTACATATATCTTGAAGTGGAATGCCCATGCTAAGTAGTTTTTACCATTAAAATGAATCAAGAAGGAATCATACTTATCAGAAGATATGAAGTTAAAATAACTTGTCAACAGTAAACAAGAAAAGGGGCTGCATTAGGGCTAAGACTTAGGAATAAGAGATTCAGAACTATGGCTCTGATACCATATAATAATAGACATAAAATGAGAAGAAAGATGTGTGTCTATTCACTTTTTAGAGTATGAAATATATACAATGTTATATATGTTAGAAAAAGGAAAAAACAAATAACTAGAAATAAGCAAAATTAGTCCTAAAAATCATCTCTAAATATTAGCTACCTAAATTAGCTTAGTCAACTATCAATATAGCGGGTTAATTACACTCATTATTTCTGACAAATTCACTAATGATTGTCGTCTTCCTTCTTCCATTTTTTAATCCAAAAATTTAATGGTACTGACATTGCAAATGATGTTAGCTATTGAAATGACATGGCAACTGACATTTGACATGTGGTGCCACATTTAATGGTACTGACATTGCAGATGATGTTAGCTATTAAAATGACATGGCAACTGACATTTGACATGTGGCGCCACATCAAAGGCTATATCAGCCGACCAAAAATTCAGTTCGATTAATCGAATTTAGAATAATTTGGTCGGTTCGGTCGAAGAATTTATATAAATTCGATTTTTAATTCGGTTAACGGTTAACCGATTCGGTTTGGTCTGTTAACCATTAACCGAATCCCATTTTTTTTTAAAAAATTTATTTAGTTATTATTTTTTATTTAATTCTTTAATTATATTAATTTTTTTATTATAAATATAAACTTTTATTGCAAGATAAAATTATTTTTTAGTTTTTTTAATAAGTTTTATTTAGTTATTTAATTATATTAATTTTTTTTGTCTAAATAAAATTTTTATTATAAAATTTTGAAAAAATGATCGATTCGGTTAATTAATTAAACCAATCGATTTGATTCAGTTAATTAACCGAACCGACCAAAATAGAAATTCGGTCGGTTCGGTTAAATTTTTTTAAGAAATTTAATTTGGTTAACCGGTCGGTTCGATCGGTTAATTAACTGAATTGACCGATGTCCACCCCTAATTAAATTATAAATTTGTATTTTAACAATAATTTTATGAAAAAGTATAAATTATAAAGTAATTTTGTTTATAACTAAATAAAATTTATTTATTATATTAATAAATTTATGAATATTTTATTAAAAGATTATTTTTTTAAAGACATCTAATTTTTAATAAAAAATTTAAACATATTTTTATTAAAATAATTAAATTTATTAAAATTATTACAAAGGTTCAATTTTTAATATTTTTTTAATTTCAAACTTATTTTTTTACATTTTTTTTATTTTCAAATAATCTAATTTCAAAAATTAGATTATATTTAGAAATAATCTATTTTTTTAATTTTTTATTGATAATTTTTTATTTTTTTAAAATAATCCAATATTTACTGAATATTTATAATTTTTCAAAAATAATTACACTTTTTCATATTTTAATAATCCAATTTTTATTGATAATTTATATATTTAAGAATAATTATTAATTTTTTTAATAAATTTACTTTAACAATTTTATTTAATTAATTTATTATTTAATAAAAATAATTTTAAATTTTTATTTGAAATTAGATAATTTTAAAAAAATTGAACCTTTTTAATAAAATACTCATAAATTTATTTCTATAATAAATAAATTTTATTTAGTTATTAAACGAAATTACTTTATAATTTATACTTTTTCATAAAATTATTCTTAAAATATAAATTTATAATTTAATTATAATTTTGCAGTAAGTTACACTTAAAATATAGATAGTGTAACATTTAGCAAAAGTAGCTCGTATGGTAGGCAACCATTTCTTTTATTTAAGAGGTTATGGAATCAAATTTCAATAATGTTAATATTTGAGGAGCTCGCATAGCTAATGTTAATATTTGAGGGGCTGGCATAGCTAATGATTTGAAACCATGATGCTATATCGTAAATAACGTGGCATGCTATATCGTTAGCACCGTTAAATTTTTGGACGGAAAAATAGATAAAAGTATGAAAGTGGGATCAAAATGAAAAATTAAGGATGATGACGTATCCAATTTCGATATTCGATATTAAAATGAAAAATTAAGGATGATACTTTTATTCGATATTTAATAATTAGATTTGTAGGTTTAGGTATTATAATTTTGTCACATCCAATTTCTAATACTAAAATCTAATTTGTCAATTAGATACAAATAAACTATTAATCTAAAATCGATATAATAAGTGAAGTTCGATATCTAAATTTCATGTAAATGTAATAACAAATTAAATATTATTTTTTTGAAATGATCAAGTCAAATTTTAGTAAAATTTATCTGGTAATCCAAATATAAGTAAATTTTATCATTTGAAGCCATAATAATATAATTGCAATCAATTCAGTATAATTTTTTAATTTTGCAAATATAAACTTTACTAGATATGAGCATTTTATTTTTGTTTATATACTTTGCCATATCGAAAAACATATTTATATTTTAAAGAAGCAATATAAAATTATATCATAATTAGCATCATGAGCTTAACATGATTCCAGTGAGAATATCTTATACTCAATGGTCATCATCATCATATCTTATATTCTTCTTTTTAAATAAAAATATTCTGACATTAATTTTTATCATATGTTATTGGTCGCTGGCTCAACATAAAAGAGCTTGAATCCATATATATTGGTGATAGACTAACATCAAAAAAAGATTTGAATGTACAAGCTTAAGGTAAAAAAATCTTTATGTTGCAATAGAATAATAATTGCATAAATATGTATGTAGACACATATATTTGTCCTTCTCTTTATATGCTTCTTTGTCTATATTTATGTTTATATATATGTATGCACATCATATAAATGCATGTTTATTTATCAAATTTGCTATTTCTTTTCATATATTACAAGGAATCCATAAACTAGTAGCTCAACTTATACTATTTATTTTATCTATATATAAATTGAGGAAGTATGCTAATACAAATAAAGATGAAGTTATTGTTGTCCACACAATACCTATATACCTATATATTTGTAAAAATAAAATTACAATATGTCTAATGTTTTATATATCATTTCATAGAAATGCAACTATAGATTTCTAAGCATTTTTATACCTATTCAACTCCTCCCAAATTCGAAAAAGAAAAAAATTTCCGGAAGCGAAGAAAAGACACTTAATAGGAAAATAATTTCAGAATTGCGAACTTTGGACCCTCAAAAAAAATGAGATTTTGCTAAACACTTTGTGATTTATATAATATTGCCTGATATGTTTATTTGTTCAATATTACAAAATATGTTGTTCACTTATAAAGCAACAATTATAGATGTTAAAATTGCAAAAGGATTGTATAATAAAGCATATTCCAAGTGCAACAACCTGGTAAAAAATATGGTGTGCAATAACCATGACATGTAGTTCTACATGTAGTTCTGATGAACCATATAATCCTTGATAAACATCTCAAATTAAGAAAACATATTTATGTAACAAATATTTTACTTGAATTTTCTCAATACACTTAAATATTTTTTTCATCATAGTTAAAGTCAAATAAAAAATAACTATTATTGTGTGTTTGTGTTACTATACAACTACAGATTAATATGCAGTATTAAAGATAAAACTGAATAAATCACAATTAGTGTTTTTAGAAGAGTAGCTTAATTAAGCTTTTGGTTGCAAAATCTTGCCAGTCACTAATAATTGATAACAACTACATTAATCCTTACTCATTACCTCCACCCATAAGCCAAATTATTGGAAAACCCCTATTTTTTAAGCCTAATTATGAAGAAGAAACTACTATCGAAATTATGTTGTTTCAAAGGTCTTTTATGACGATTACAACACTTTATTAACCATTTCTTCTTTTAAGCAAATGCATGCATTGTGCTCTATCAGCAGTACACTAATAGAATAAATGTCTTTAAATTTATTATCAACTCCAACAATAGCAGAAGAGGAATCTCTAAGTTTTTCACTGCCTAATGAATCACCCCCATCAAGCAACAATTACAACAAATATATTACTATCTTCAATTAAAAGACAACTATTCCCTCTCAGTGACTATATAAAGGAGGAAAAGTGTAAGTAATAATAATATTACAAAAGATAAACTAATGTTTAACCAGAAAATATTAAAATATAAATTTAAAATAACACAAACTTTCTATCTACTCTATGCAACAAAAAAGAAAGTTTAACGACTAAATCTCATCTTCATTAAGTAAGTTATTTCTTTATAAATCAATTATAACAACTTAGTTTTATTAACGAAACTTTTCTATATTATGGTGATTCTTTTTGGTTGCTAAATTGTTTTCACATAGTATTGTTTTGTTGAAATTTTATGATTTTTATTATATATATATATATATATATATGAAATTAAATAATCTTACATATAAATATGGGTCGAATGAATTGATGATGATGTTTCGCATCTGAGATTGCGTTTTTCTTTGTGAAATGTGGAGATGGAATCTTTTAGCAAATGAAAGGCTATTCTTGAACCATCCTATTCAAGTTTAAGAGTAGTTCACTAATTATGAAAGCCTTTATTAAATGATAAGAGTTAAAATCCTAGACATCCCATTCTTAGCCAAGCTTGAAATACTTAAGTAAAAGCACTTGGCTCTTAAGTTGATAGGTTTACTAATTAAGTTTGCCCCTTTTATGTAACATGCAGAAAAGGTTTGTTTGACGATAAAACCTGTTTTGCATTTTCACATAAAATTTCAAACTTTAAGTTGATACATTCATTTATAAAGCTTATTATCTTTGGTAATTTGAATAGAATTAGATGAGTTAAGAATACAATATATTCTTTCGCACTCAACTACAAACTTGAGTTTATTGGTAACTATCAATTTAAAAATGAATAAAAGGTTTGTTTATGAATAATAGCAAATTCATATTTATCATTAATAGTTTCAGATTGCAAACTTTTTTAAAAGAGCTTCATTTAGTTAATTATAATTTTATTAGGAGGTCAGTGAATCGGACGACTTATACTATTGCACAAACAACTTATTTTATGTCTAATTTTAAATGGAGAAAATGTCTTTCTTTTTTTTATATGATATTATCCAATAAGATATTAATAATATGTGCTGATGGCCATCTCCAAATAAAAAAAAAGTATATTCATAGGTTTTTTGGTGCGGGATGTAATATTATAAAATATTAGGAGCAAAAATATAATTTAATCTGACTATTTTCTATAAGATTCCTACTTTACACATTTCAATTCCTTAATGGCCCAGTACTTGAAGAAAAATGATGAAATTATAATATATTTAAAAAAATAAAGAAATTATCTCAAGGACGGCGGCTTGGGTGGCGTCAAATTAGACGACTGAAAGCGACTTGGAACTATGAAGACCATGTTGGTGCCACTTCCTTGCACAATTTCTTTATATATATTTATATAATAATTAAGTTTATATTTTCTTATTCTGTTTAAATATTTGGGAAAATCACAACCTTATTATTGATTTATAATTTTTTTTGTTTTGCAAAATAATAAAAACATGTTTATGGGAAAAATTTTATTTAATTTTTTAAATAATTTCTTTTCATTTGTTTAAAATATTAAAAATCATTAAAGTTTAATTTATTTGCAATTTATACATTAAAATATATAAATTCCTTCGTAAAATAAGTTTTATTTTATTTAGTTCTTTTTCTTAATGCCATTGTAATCCGATTTGGTGGATGGATGGTTAAAGTAGGCCATAAAGAAATGTGGGAACATATACTTTTTTTTTTCTTTTATTTTAGGTTTTTACTTAAGAATTAAGTCTTTCTACCAACTTATATAAGAACAACTAAGTCTTTATATTATACACATAACAAATCAGAATACGGTTGATCCTTGAGTTGTAATTGTTTGTTAGTGTTATGGGCATATGGCCTTGTATTAAGTAATGTTGGAGCTGAAAAAATCACCTTCCAAGAAAAAGAAATTTGAAGTTTAACAATGGAATTTGGATTGCACTTCCTATAAATTGGGATTTTTTAGTTTAATTTAAGTGTTTTAGTACAGTTTTATATTTAGTGGTGCCAAAAAAATTGATGTTAGAGTTCGTTCTCCATTCATAATATAAAATTTAACTTATATTGATTAGATCATATTTTATATATCCTGTTGTGTCTGTTATTATATGTCAATAGAGTCTACTATATTAGTCAATCTAATTCTGTCACTTTTCAGTCTAATACATGAAAAAAGAAGAAGAAGTATTAATATATTTAAGATTAAAAAATAATTGAAAATTTTAACTTAAGTTTGCTTTTTGCAAGGTTTATTAGAATTCTAAGAAAATATAATCAAACTAATTATTTTTTCTATCTCGAATCGATAAGGAGTTTTTATTTTAAAAAATTAAAAAATTAATTATTTTAATTAAAAATATAATTTACATATATTTGTTCCTATCATGCCCAATTTTAGTTTAAGATATATTCATTAATTCAATTATTAAATTTCACATCAATTAAAATTAGTTAATTATCTAAAGTTGGTTAAGAAACATTGGCAATGGCTAAATTTAGTACATATAGCATCAATTTTTTTTCACCAAGTAAATAGATTCATTAATTTAAGGGAGCATCATATAAAAGCAGATTATCAAGTTCTTGAGGGTGATGTATTACTCAATCAAATCTAAGTTTGGGTATGTGAATAGCAGATGCTACCCAATTTACTACATGATTACAACTTCTATTAGCAAAAGAAAAGATACAAGCTTTAAAACCAGTTGCCGATTTCTGAATTTGCAAGATCATGACTTCTATTTTCCAAATACTATTGGTATTTGGTAGGATCATTTACAACACTAATAAATTGTTTGTAGTCTGATTCAAAAATGCATTATTTAAAATGAAGATATAAAGCTCTTTGAACAACCATCAACAAAGCTTGAGTCTCGTTTCTTAAAGAATAATGAGAACAGATAATACAAGCCACTCCAATAAACTTTCCATCCAGTAATCTGCATGCTACTGCAACTCCTGAAAAATTTTCATTGGCTTTATAGGTTGCATCGGTTCTAATTTTAATCTAGTTCATGGGGAGAGGAAACCATATGATATAAGACCTCTGATATGCATTTGAGTCCAAGACCTATAGAAGACTATATTTAAGAGAATTCTATCATGTTTATTATCTCATTATAATACAGTATATATAGTTGTACAAGACTTAAAGATAAATACAAAAGAAGATAAATACAAAAGATAACTATGAAATACATAACAGCTAAGAACGTAACTGTACAATCCTTATCATGCCCCCTCAATTCGTGCTTCTTTGGATAAAGACCGAATTGTTAAATGATACATGAGAGCTTGATGTCTTGTTTTTGAAAGAGGCTTGGTAAGTATATCTGCTAATTGATCTTTAGAACAAATAAACTTGACCTAAAGCTCCTTTTTCTGAACTTTATCACGGACAAAATGAAAATCTACTTCCAAATGCTTTGTTCGCGCATGAAAGATCGGATTTGCCGAGAGATATGTGGCTCCAATATTGTCACACCACAAATTTGGGATTTCTTTCGACTGATAACCAATGTCATGTAGAAGGGCTTGTATCCAAGTGAGCTCAGCTGTAGCAAGACCCACAGCTCTGTATTCAGCTTCAGTTGAGGACCGTGCAACTGTTTGCTACTTCTTGGAATTCCAAGAAATGAGGTTACGTCCCATGAAAATGGCATATCCCGTGGTAGACTTTTGATCAGTCAGATTACTGGCCCAATCTGCGTCGGTGTATATATTTAAGGTGGTAGTTAAAGATTTTTGAAGAAGAAGACCATGACTAATGGTTCCTTTTAAATACCTTAAAATCCTTTTCAATGAAATCCAATCATCTTCAGTTGGGGCTTGCAAATAGCGTGAGGCTTTGTGAACGGCAAAACAAACCTCTAGCCTTGTGAGACCAAGATATTGAAGGCCACCGACGATACTACGATACAACGTAGGATCAGAAAATAGCTTTGATTCAGTTTTAAGCAAACTAGCTTTTGAAGAAATAGGAGTAGAGAGACTCTTACAATCTGCCATTTTAGCTTTATGAAGAAGATCCATTATATACTTTCATTGAATTAACAAAAGTCCAGCAGCTGTCCAAGTTGCTTCCATACCCAAAAAATATTCTAGCTTTCCCAAATCTTTTAGCATAAATTCAGATTTGAGAGAGGCAATTAAATGTTGAATAGTTTGTGAACTGGAACCTGTCAAAATTATATCGTCCACATATACTAGAGCAAAATTTGTGACATTACTGCTAGTATAATGAAATGATGATGGATCCGTAGGAGATACTCGAAAACCATGGTTAAGTAGGGCTGATTGTAGTTTGTTGTACCATTGGCGTGGAGTTTGCCGTAGTCCGTATTTGAGACATCAAGTTTATCTTGGAACCCAGGTGGTTGCTCCATGAAAACCTCATCCTCTAAATCACCATGAAGGAACGCATTTGAGACATCAAGTTGCTTGATCAACCAATCTTTAGACACAGCAATAGATAAGATAACCCGAATAGTAGTTGGCTTCACTACTGGGGAGAATGTTTCAAAATAATCTATCCCTGGGTGTTAATGAAAACCCTTCGCAACAAGCCGAGCTTTATACCGCTCAATACTCCCATCTGATTTTTGCTTAACCCGGAAAACCCATTTACATCCAATAACATTGTAAGCTTGTGAGCGAGGAACTAATTCCCATGTGTCTGTGTGAATCAAGGCATTCAATTCTTGGATCATTGCATCCCGCCAAAATGAAGTTTTCATAGCTTGCGTATAGCATGTAGGAACTGAAATTTCAGATGCTATAGCAGTATGAGATTGTGGAGACCATGGAGTTTTCGGCTTCAAAGTACCAGTTTGCTATCTTGTTATCATTTGGTGAGTTTTACTTGGAGGAACAGATACGGTTGACAAAGGGATAGGGTCAACATCTGTTTGTGATTGAACAGTTTCTGTTGGTGAAGCCGAATCTATAACTGGTAGTGCAGGTGAAGTTAATAATCGTATTGGAGTGGGAGGCAGATTTTCCAAATTGGTCCCCACCATTTGACTTGAGGCAACCATTGAACCTGATGTGTATTGGTCAGATTGGGCCAGTTGTATTGGAGGTCCAACTGCTGCATTTTGTAAATTTTTAACAGGATTAACATTGTTTGCAGGTGTTTTACCCAAAATTCCAAGTTGATTACTGGACATAGGAACAGGAGGTAGTGGTATAGATGTGGGCACTAACTGTTCAGGATTTCGTGTGCGTGTATCATCTAGTCGCTTGAAGGGGAACACCTGTTCAAAAAATAATACATGTCGTGAGATAAAAATTTGGTTTGTAGTTAAATCAAGACATGTGTAGCCTTTGTGCATTTTATTATATCCCAGAAACACACATTTGGCAGATTTTGGTGCTAATTTGTGTGATGAATAAGGTTTGAGCCAAGGGTAACATAAGGACCCAAAGACACGTAGCTCATCAAAATTTGGTTTTTGAGAAAACAAGACTTCAAATGGTATGGTATTCCCAATGTGAGGAGAAGGTAACCGATTTATTGTATATACTGCAGCATCAAAAGCATAGATCCAGTATGAATAAGGAACCGAAGCATGGTGTAATAAGGAACGCCCTAATTCAACAATGTGTCTGTGTTTTCTCTCTGCGCACCCATTTTGCTCAGGTGTATAAGGACAAGAAACTCGCTGGGAAATCCCATTTTCTCTCAAGTATTTGGACAAAGATTGAAACTCTCCCCCCTAATCAGATTGAAAATTTTTAATGGAAAGACCAAAATATTTCTCAACCAAGATGCGGAATTGAACAAATGTTTGAAACACATCGGATTTTTGTTTCAAGAAGTATAGCCAACAATACTTACTAAAATGGTCATAAAATATCACATAATAGCGGTATCCATCAACAGAAACAACGGGTGAGGGCCCCCAAACATCAGAACAAATCAATTCAAGAGGTTGTTTAGCACGATAAATAGAATCAAGAAAAGGCAATTTATGTGATTTACTCACATTACAAGCATGAAAAAATTCAAACTGTTTATTAGAATCAACAGAAATATTATTGGTTGGAAGAACATGCTTGACAAGACGAATATTAGCATGACCTAAATGTTCATGCCATAAAGCAACAGTAGCTGGAAAAGCTCTAGGGAAAAAGACCGAACATCTTGCATAGGAAATAAATAAAGCCCATCCTTACTCTGGCCTCTGTATAACACCTGCCTCGTGGGGATATCCTTCACAAAATAAGAATCAGGAAAGAATTCAATAGATGCGTTATTTTGTGATGTAAAGACTGAAACAGATAACAAATTTTTTGCAATAGATGGTGAATAAAGAACATCATTAAACACAAAGGTATGACCATTAATAGATTTAGTTGATGAACCCTGAGAAAGAATAGGAAGGCTTTTACCATCGGCAATAGTAATTGCAGTAGCATTAGGAACAAGTGGTGTAGGTCGAGTGATGTTCTCCGGATCAGCGGCTAGATGATAGTTTGCACCTGAATCTACTGTCCAGTTGGATGAATCAGTTCCAGCTTGAGCATTATGAGCCTGAGGAGGTCGAGGCGAAGGACACTGTCTAGAGAGATGGCCATGTCCATTACAATTATAACATGTCAGTCCACTGCTGGTAGTGTTATTGCGATTATTATGTCCATAGAAATAAGTTCATGTTCCTCGTCCTTGATTCCCACGACCACGTCCAAATCGACCACCACGGCTGGAATTATTTCTCCCACCACGACTAGCATTACTGTAATGCGCAGTTGGCGGTATTGAAGAATTGAGTTGCATTGAATCAAACTTAAGTTGAGTTTCCTCACTAAGGAGCAAAGCATACAACTCATCAAAGCTTACAACAGTGTTTCGTGCTTCAATTGCTCTCTTAAACGGTCTATAATCTGAGCCAAGACCTTCAAGAACATCACATACCAATACATCATCAGGAACAGAATAGTCCAAAGCACTGAGCTGATCAGAGATAGACCGTGCCTTCCTCATGTACGTGTCAATGGAGTCAGTTCCACGAGACAAATGTTTCAATTGCCTGCGTAACTGTTGTACCTGCGTCCGAGCCCCAGTTGAATAAATGACAACAAGTTTATCCCAAGCCGATTTTGCAGTTGGGCAACGTACAATCTGATTCATAATTGATTCAGTGCAAGAGCAATTTATCCAGCTTCTAACTATTTGATCTTGGCAAAACCAATCCGTATATGCTGGATTTGGTTCTCCAGTTGGTAGCTTTGACGAAGGAGGAACGATAGTACCGTCAACATGGCCTGCCAAACGGTAACCATGTAGCAGCGGCAAAATTTGAGCTTCCCACAGAATATAATTATTGGAAGTCAATTTGACAGTGATGAATTGAGTAATATTTGGGATTTGAATAGAAGAAACTGAAGGTGGAAGGGAGAGACTGCTCGATGATGGAAGAGAGGAAGTACTCGGAGATTGGGGTGCACCAACGGTGGAAGAAACAACTGATGACTCAGTAGTCATATTGCTGGTTTCGAAAGAATAAGAGGATTATCAGAAGAAACGTAAAGAAAAGAAGAAAGAATCGTTCTGCCGTTTAGCACTACGGCTCTGATACCATATAGAAGACTATATTTAAGAGAATTCTATCATGTTTATTATCTCATTATAATACAGTATATATAGTTGTACAAGACTTAAAGATAAATACAAAAGAAGATAAATACAAAAGATAACTATGAAATACATAACAGCTAAGAACGTAACTGTACAATCCTTATCAAGACCGAGTTGGCTGGAACATATTTGAGAGCTTATGATCTAGAGTTGACAGTGGAGTAGAGAATCCCCATTCCTCATAGAGATTTGCTCTGAATATGGCAGAGATTTCTTGAATTTTTTTCTCACAGAGATGAAAAAGGTGAGAAATCTCTCCACACTAGGCAAGGCAGGCAGGGACCTGATAAAGTATATATACTATATACATAAAATATACATACTATATACATATAATATACAAATATATTATACTATACAGATTATATATTATTATATATTTTATTTTATATATTATATATTATGTATATTATATTTTAATTATTTACACATACAAAATAAATTTATTTTGATGTATTTTATTTTATAGTATTTTTAAATTTTATTGTATATATTTATGATATTATTATTTTATTAAGTGTGTAATGATAGTGAATTATTATTTTTTTATATTTAAATTTTAATTTTAAAAATTAAAGAAAAATAAATTTCCCTTAAAAATCTCTGTGTCCCACAGGGAGCAAGAGCAAATTGCTCTCGTTTGTGAGACGAGTATTCCCTGCCATCGCAAGGGACAAGAAAGGAGATTGCCCCCCAACTTTCACCCGTTGTCATCTCTACTATGATGCTTGAGCCATAACAAAAGAATGAGACAATTATTGAGTCATATT
Source organism: Garcia nutans (assembly GCA_947685225.1). Classification (NCBI taxonomy): domain Eukaryota; kingdom Viridiplantae; phylum Streptophyta; class Magnoliopsida; order Malpighiales; family Euphorbiaceae; genus Garcia; species Garcia nutans. Next base: position 1,556,792 of record CANTUV010000024.1, on the reverse strand, counting down.
CACTATATCTTGAGGCTGAGGGACAATTCCTCGAAAGTCAAAACTCATTCTTAGCTTTTCATATATACCAGTACAAGCAAGCTATCTTGGCAAGTAAGATGATCCTATTTTTTCCATTTAAAAGAGTAATAAGGTTAGACCACCAAATTTTAAGGATGTTAGATTTAGAGCAACAAGCTCTAATCCTATATTGGACATAAACCATGTAGCTCTAGCATGCTCACGTTTGAATAATAAATGGATAATTGTTTCTACCTCAACCTTGCAAATAGAACAAAGCTCAAACATACTTAAGTTTCTTTTAGCCAAATTTGCTAATATATGAATAACATTTACAAATAGTCTCCAAATAAAACACTTGCAATTGACAAATGTATTTCTAGATTCCACCATTTGAATGAGAGCACTTATGATTAAAATTGAAAGAAATATTGCAAAGATATATAAATTGATTTCATAGATATTTTAGCATTCCTATCATTGTACTATATCATTTTATCTGAAGCATCTTTAGGGCTTAGATGTATATTCCTAATGGCTTGAGCTTCTCTATTTGAAACAATGAAGAAAGTAAGTTTTCATTCCATTTGTTATTACCATTATAAGCTTCGAAACTTTATATATTTAGGCTATGTGGTTTTGGAGAGGAAATCTTAAAGTCTGATAGAGAGGGAATCCAACAATCTTCCCATATTTTAATATGTTTCTCACTCCTTAATTTCCATCTAACTCCGTTCCCCACAATATCTCTAATTGTTAATAGGGTTCTCCATCCCCAAGATGGCCTCCTACCTATTTTAACTTCCAAGAAATAACAGTTGGGAAAGTAAGTTGTCTTCATCAGCTTGCTTCATGTATTATCAGAATTTTCAATTAATTTCTAGCATTGTTTTGTAAGCAAGGATATATTGAATTTCTCAAATTTTTTAAAACCCAGAACCCCATCCCCCCTTCCCACCCCCAACCACCAAACTTAAATGTGGACAATACTTCCTATTTTCTTCAAATTAAGCCCTTCTCTTTAATAAATTGATTCCACAAAAATTGTTATCTTGATCTTGGTAATCAAATTAAAGTTACTAAAGTGTGCATTGAGTGTCTTCATAGTAAGAAATTGAGATGGTTTTGTGACAAACCATAAAGTCGCAACCGCAACCAATAAGTTGCACTCACAAGTCAATATGACCAAAGGACCCATTCTCACAAAAGGGTTTGCATCCTGCCTCATGCCCATAGAGGTTCAACTTGAAAGGTACTTTGCGATCGCGATCAATGTAAAACACTCAAAGCCAAGAAGAGACTCAAAGAGGTTCGCATTTAAGCTTACCAGCGTGATTCAAACACATAAAGGGTACTTCATGATCGCAACTATCAAATGGTAGTTGGAAAAGTCAAACGGTGAGTCGACTTATCTATGACAAGGTGACATATATACTAGCCATTTGAGTCCTTTTAGATCTATTATGAAGTTCACAATTAAGAACACGATGGGATGACCATGACTAAGTAGCTCGCAACAAAAATTCTTGCCTAATAGGTGCATTTAATGCAAGAAATTTAGTGGTTGAAACCTAGTCTTCCCACCATACTTCACCAATGGGAAAAATGTATTTGAGGGCTATAAATATCCCCCTTATACCATCATTTAATGCACCTCAATGCTTTGAACTTAAGAAAACTTTTGCATTTTTATTTCTTGTGTCAATTCTTTGTAATTTCTACCTTTGTTTGTTGTATGAGCATTGAATGCTCATTGTGAGGTTAGATGTGAACTATTAAAACACTTAGAAAGTTTGGTGTGAGCTTAATTATAAATAATAGGTTTTAAGTATTAGCCTTTTGAAAATACTTGTAAGGGTTGAGAGTTAGCCTAAAATTATTATAATAGTTTGGTATAAATCCCATTAAACTCTATTGTAGGTCTTATTCATATCAAGTTTTAAAATCAACTGATGATACTGTTTTGAGTAATTAGACTTCAATGCATGGAATAACTCATGTGCTAATTGTATGTTGTTATATTAACTTTTCCAAGATAAAAACACTTTGAGAAGGATGAATTGATGATGTTAGAAAATGTTTAATTCTAAATATAAGAATTTTGAAATAATTTTATAGGCAAAGTTGCATCAGCCAATTGGCCTAAAATGAGTAATGGATTTAGGGGAGGGTACCTTAGGTATCAAACTGATATTTGTGCAATTAAGACTTCTTACCATCTAGCTAGAATTGAAAAAAATGTTGAATAGTCTGAACCATATCCTTTTTAATCACTCTCCAGAACTTTTAGAAAATATATTAGAGTGACCATCAGGTCTTGGAGCACGATAAGTCCTTAAGTTGAAGATAGAATTTTAGATTTCCTTAGCAGATGGTATAGCATAGAGAGAAGAGTTAAGTTCATCTGGAATTTTTAGTGAGATTAAACCAATTACTTGTTCTTGAAAGGAAATGGTGCCTACAAAGTATAACTTCTTATAGTAATCAACTAGTAACTTTTGAACCTCAACCTTTTCCTCCATCCACTAGCTTTCATAATAAGATTTGCTTGCCCCTTGCTGAATTGTGGTGGCATGACAAAAATGAGTATTCTTGTCACCTGTTTGCAACCACTTCAATCTAGATCATTGAAGCGAATAACTTTCCTCCATTTTTCACAATAGCTCTAATTCCTTTTATAATAGTGATTTTTTTATCATAAAGATTATCAGAGAAAGGATTAGAATAGAGAAGTTTCAATCTCCCATTTAATCTCCTCAATTCTCTTTTTAGCATTAAAGCCATTAACTCTACTCCATTTTTTCAGCCTTTGGGTTGTCACTTTTAGCTTCTAAATCAGTGAATGTAAATTCAAAATAGTATAGGATTGAGACCATACATCCTTAATAATATATGCACAACCTTCTGTTTCTAGCCATTTAAGCTCAAATTTGAAACTAGCTCTTTTGAATAGTATCCTCGAATCAAGTATCAAAATGGGGGGCCTATGATATGAGCCTAAGAAAGAACTATGAATTATCAAGGCATTATATGACCTCCATTCTATTTTTTTTGAAACTTCAGTCTAGATGTTGTTAGAAGTTGTTGATTCCTTTTGTTTTTTCACCCAAGTGAATTTGGTAACTTTCAATTTGAGGTCTATCAACTGAATTTTGTTAATCAAATTTATAAATATATTAATTCAAATTGGATCTATCGGTCTGTCTCCCTCTTTTCAAGTGAATACTCAATCTGATTGAAATCTCTTATGCAAATCTAAGGTGCCATAGGCCCTAAATCTAATTGTGCAAGCTAATTGAATTTGTCTCTTATCCCCTTCTTATAAGGACATCCATATAAAAGTATAAGAATAAAATAGTTAAAAGTTGGGTCATATACTGAAACAAGTATAAAATTAAAATCAAAACACAGGGGTTGGATAAGCCAATTCCCTTTCCACCATATAATGCAAGACCTCTAGCTCTACCTTGAGGCTCCATATATTCTCCAAAATCATTTATGAATTTACTTCTATGAAATTCCAAAAAACCCTTCTTTTATTTGGTTTAAGATTAGTGTTAAAATTAATGAGACTTTCTTAAAACAATGGATTTGTTAATTACTCATTTATTGTCTTTTATGTCTATGTTAATTAAGTGTATGGTTTAATGTATAAACTTAATAAAATAAATTGTACTAATAAAGTTTTATAGTAAGTTATGTTAGGAATTAAATACAATTAAATGTATTAAAGTTTTAAGGTTACTTGAACTAGTATAAATAGGTCAAGTTTATGTATTTTTGATATATGAGAGTAAAAGATCTTCTTAGTTTCTTCTTCCATTTTCTTAAGTTTACAATTTATACTTTTTAGTTTTCTAATTACAACAGTGGTATTAGAGCTCTTGATCTTTAAGGGCTATGGAATTTATCCAATATGGTTAGTTTTTAATTGATAAAAGAAAATTTCTTGTGAGATTTATGTGTTGTTTTCTCTATGTCAAGTTTCAGTTTCTCCTCAGTTTCTCCTCTAATATTTTCTGGAGATAATTATCAAGTTTGAGCTATCAAAATGAAAGCCTACCTATGAGCAATGTCTCTATGGAAAGTTGTTAAGACAGATGAGGAACCACCACAGTTGAGACAAAATCCTACCATTGCACAACTAAAAAAGCATGATGATGATTTAGCTAAAAAACAAAGGCTTTATCCTGCATTCATTCAGCAATATCTGAAGTCATTTTTTGTAGGATCATGGCTTGTGAAACACCTAAGGAGGCATGAGATAAATTAAAAAGAAGAATTCGAAGGAAGTGAGAGGCTCAAGGCAGTCAAAATGTTAACTCTCAAAAGAGAATTTGAGATGTTGAAGATAAAGGAAGGAGAGTTGGTGAAGGATTACTCCTCTAGAATCATGCAACTAGTTAATCAAATCATATTGTATGGTGAGAAGTTTGAAGACTCAAAGGTGATTGAGAAGATTCTGGTTACATTACCAAAAAAATTTGAAGCCAAGATTTCTGCCATTGAAGAATCTTGTGACCTTAAAACCATGACTATTTTTGAGCTTATTAGTAAACTACAAGCTTAGGAAGAAAGATCATATATGAGAAGTGAAGAAGTAGTTGAAACAGCCTTTCAAGTAAGGCATAAAGGAAAAAAAGGATAATAGCAGAGATTTCAAGAGAAGTTCATCAAAAAAGGACAAACAAAAAGCTGAAAACTCTGGTGAATCTCACAACCAACAAAAATTTCCTCCTTGTTCCATTTGCAAGAGAACAAATCACCTTAAGAAGGATTGTTATTTCAAAGTAAAGCCTCTATTTTGCTGCAATTTCTATAATAGAAATGGCCACACAGAGAAGTTTTATAGAGACAAGAAAAGGCAAAATCAACCGCAGTAGACCAATGCAGTAGCAGAACAACCAAAGTTAGATGAAGCCAGATTGATCATGGTTTCTGAGTCAATTCAACAAAATAAAAGATTGACTTGGCTAGTTGATAGTGGCTGCACCAGTCATATTGCTAGAGATAAATCACTTTTTACTTAAATATACTTGCAATTCTCAGATGTGCGGTATATATGCATCATCGTTTAAAAATAATTGAGTATATATATGTAAATAATCTTACTTGCCTATTTTAATGAATCAAAAGATCAATAGATTGATACAAAGATCTTATTGGCTGTAAGTGCAATTGAGTGAGTTTAGATGACGAAATGAAAAAGAAAGAGGAAGAGATGGAGTAAGCGGATGAAAACTGTATTGCAAGAAGAGTAAGTTTTTATTTTTTATTTTTTTAGAATAAATGGTATAGTTGTCCACAATAATCTATTTAAAATTAATAAGATTAAAAAAGATTAAAACTTTTCTTAGGATATTTTTACGATTAATTCTCATGCATGTGCTATAGAGTGTATTAAGGTGAGGATATGCTCTTTCTTTGTAGTCTTTCCACAATTCAAAAGTCAATGGAAAAACAACAATTATAAAATAAAAATCATAGGGACTAGCCCCACAATCCTTTTTTCTTTACCAACAACTAGAAAACCAGGCATCATTTCTCAGAAGAAGAAGATATCATATCATATCATTATACTTAAATTTAAATTTAAGATAATTTTCAAAGAATAATTTATTTAATATATATATATACACACATTTAAAATTTTCAATATTATATCTTAATATTTTAAGAAAATTATTATTAATGTATAATAAAATGATATTAATTTCTATAAAAATATTCAAAATATACAAATATTTTTAAAAATATCTAACTTCCTTTTTTTTAAAAAAATATTCATTTTTCACATTTAAAAGATTTAATTTGAATCTAAAAAATACCTCATTTTAAAGATAAAATATATAAAAACTGTATAAAAAAAATTAAAAGAATGAAATATATATAATTTTGATAATATTATATTTAAGAAAAATATTTTTATATTTGTAAAATTCAAAGTAATTATTGAAATTTATATATTTCAAATGAGGTTAAATTCAGATGGAACTATAGAAGATCAAGTCCACAAGGTTAGGTGGGATTTGTCCTCGCCTTGCCTATGGTGACAGGCATGCGAGTTTAGATTTTTCATGGAGACCAATTTCATGGAGACCAAGCACACTGCCAAACTAAAATATTTTGTTAACAAATAAACTATAATAAAATAATTATTTTTATATTTAACTTACTCAAAATCTGAATTTAAAAATAATTATTTCACCATCTTCAATATATTTATAATAAGGAAAAATATTTAATTTAACCCTTAAACTACAAATTGATTATTAAGATTTTTTTTAGATCAACTTGCTATTTTTTCTTTCAAGTTTGATCCAATTTTTATTTTTTTTAAAGGAATTATTAAATAGTTAATGACAAAACTAATTTGAATTAAAATTAAATATTAGGACCAAATTAAACTTTTTAAAAAATATTAAAAAATATTTTCAAAAAACTTATTTATTAATTAATATTTTTAATATTAATAATTTATAATATTAATAAATATTTTTTATAATTTTATAATTTATAATAATTTAATAATCTATAATTTAACAAGTAATTAAAAAAATTAAATAATATATAAAAATTTATATTATATAGGATTCTTATAATATTTTATAATATAATATTAATTATAATATTATGAAATTTATATTAAAAATATTATAATTTATAATATTGATAATTTTTACTATTTTTAATTTTTAATTTTTTTGATTTTTAATAATTATTTAATTTTTAATATTATAAAGTATTTATTAATTAATATTTTCAATATTAATAATTTAAAATATAAATAAATATTTTTTATAGTTTTATAATTCATATTTTTAATAATCAATAATTTAAAAAATAAATAAAAATTTAATAATTATATATATAATTTGAGAAATATAATTTTAATTTTTTTAAAAAAATAAAAAGATTCAAAAATAATAATTTTTTAAAAAAACTTTAATAAGCAAGAAAAAGAATAAAAAAAAACGAATTATCTACTCTTATAATATATTAAAAGACCATAAATTAAAAAAAAAATAACATAATTTTAGCTCTCACTGCCTATCTAATATAATTAAATATATAAAATTAAGATAAATAATTATTATATAAAATTATAAAAAATATCTATTAATATTATAAATTATTGATATTAAAAATATTAATTAATAAATAATTTATAATAATAGATTAATTAATTATTAAAAAATAAAATATATTAAAATTAAAATTATTAAAATTTATTAATACTATAAATTATAATATTTTTAATAAAAATTAAAAATTTAATATTTTCAATATTAATTTCATAATATTATAATTAATATTATATAAAAAATTATAAAATTCTAAATAATATAATTTTTTATATATTATTTAGTATTATTTAATTTTTTTAAATTATAAATTGTTAAATTATTATAAATTATAAAAAATATTTATTAATTTTATAAATTATTGATATTAAAAATATTAATTAATAAATAAAATTTTAAAAAATATTATATTACTATTTTTTAAAAAATTTATTTAATTTTTAATATTTAATTTTAATCTAAATTAATTTTTATCATTAATTATTTAGTAATTTGATTAAAAAAGAGGTAAATTAGTTTAAAGTTTAAAAAAATATTAATTTAATTTAAAAAAATTATAAGGACTAATTTAAATTTTGAGGGATTAAATTGGATGTTGGTCCGTTATAATAATAATATAATGAAAATGAATTAATTATCTATCGATGGTCTAGTCAACGGAATTATTTGTCCTAATTTACTTGTCCTCACTAATAATTTTCTCTTCAATGTCCATTCGCAATTTCAGTCTTAAGAAAAAAAAAGGAAATCAGTTCTCAAATTGGACACCATCTTTGATCTCTGCTCAAAAGCGACAAGGAATGGTGGTTCAGAAAGAGGAAGAGGCGGCTGCAGTAGCAGCGGCAGCCGCAGAGATAGTGAAGCCGCGAACGGACAAGAGAGAGTATCGCAGGATCGTCCTCAAAAACTCGCTTGAAGTTCTCCTTATTAGCGATCCTGATACTGATAAGGCAAATTCAAATATATTTTTTTTGTTTTAATTTTTTAAAAAAATTATAATTAAATTAAATTAAATTCATCGATTTGTTTTTAATGCAAATTTTTATCTTCTTCTTGTATCTGGTTGAAAAGCTCAGTGTGCTGCTTCAATGAATGTTGGCGTTGGATACTTCAGCGACCCAGATAGTCTCGAAGGACTCGCTCATTTTCTTGGTACTTCAAATTTCAAATTCTCTTTCGACTTTATTAAAAAATTTATAAAATATTTTATATTATTATAAATTATATATTATTACTAACATATATAGAGAAAACTATATATAATATTCAATAATTGTATTTCTGTCTATAAATTATTAAAAGTAATATATATAATTTTAAAATAAAATTCATTATCAAAAGCAAGTTTAAGTAAAACGAAAAAGAGAATATTATCAAAGGTATATTTCATAATATATTCTAAAATATTATAAATATAGGTTTTTTTTAAGGAAAACTTTGACGGTGGTATTTTTTAATTAACCGGCCGGATATTTAGTTAATAATTAATTGATTGAATATTTAATTTAGTTAATCGACCGTATTAAATTATTGTCGATTCGGTTAAATTTAGATTAATTCAATTAATCAATTTAGTTCAGTAGGATAACCATTAATAAAAAAATTTTTAAAATAATTTTTTATTTAATTTTTTATTAATTTTTTGTTTAATTCTTTGAATAAATAAATTTTTTATTATGAATATTATTTTTTTATTACAAAATAAATTATTTTTTATTTAGTTTTTTAATAAATTTTGTTTGATTATTTAATTATATTAATTTTTATTTTAAAATAAAAAAATTAATTAATCAAACTGATCAAAATTAAAAATTTATTATTCAGTTAAAAAAATTAAATTAAAAAGAATTGGTTAAAATTCAGTTCGGTCGGTTTGTCCATCTCTAGAAAACTTATTACTAAAAGCAAATAAAATAAAAAAATAAAAATTATAATGATATTATTTTTGCTATTATTTTTTAGTAGGCAAAAGAAAAATTTTTAAAATTCAAAAGCATGTTCTCATAATATTTTACGAACTATATAATAATATCGAATATTAAAACCATTAAACTAATATATAACATGAAGAAATTCTGATCACATACATGTCTTATGAAAAAATTCAGGAATTTCTATATTATTATCGTAACGTATGAGTTTTGTCAATCTAATTGTCGGGCTTGATCTCAATTCAGATTGAAATTGAAGGCAAACTTGAAAAAATTATAAATTTTTTTATACAATTGAAAAAAAAAGATATTTATATAACTACCCTAAAAAATAATTTTCATTATAAAAATATTATAAAAACTAAATATATTTACATTTTTATTAAAAAATTGATATTAAATTTCAAAAATATCTTATTTTTCAATAAAATAATTTTTTTAAAAAATATTTTTTTTTCTCATTATAATAAATATTTTACTTGAAATTTTTATTTTTTTTTCAAACTTCAATATTAAATAAAATATTCTAACAAAATAATAAAAATTAATAATTTAAATTATTTTTTATCATATAAAAATCACAATTTTTCATAAAAAAAATTTATTTTTAATTATAAAAAAGATAACACTAAAAAAATAAAAACAATAAAATATACAAAAATATATTAATAAAAATTATTAAATTCATTTTTAAACAAAAATTTTACATATACACATGGAAAAACTAAAAAAAAATATATACAATTTCATTATGTAGATGTATAATATATGTATTGTAAATGTATTGTAGATGTTGTAGATGTATTGTAAGTATTATGTGTATGTTATATATTTGTTATTTAAGCTGTATATATTTTATGAAAAAAATATTGAATATTGGGTGAATATTGTGTAAGTGTTGTTAGAATAAAAAAATTAAAAAAATAAAATTAAACAAATATTAAAAACATTATGTAGACATATTGTATATTTATTGTATATGTATTATTGATGTGTTGTAGATGTGTTATAGATGTATAGATATAATTTATATTGTTTAGTGTGCATTTTGTATATATTGTGTATATGTTATATATATATATTTTTTTTGTGTGTATATTAAAAATATGGCATTAAATTTTTTTAAATAAAAAACATAAACAAAATGAATTAGAAAAAAAAGAAAATTAAAAAATTAAAAAATTAAAAAAAAAGAAAAAGTAACGTAATTTGCGTAAAAGTGTAAATAAAGTTAGCGTGTAGTATTATTGAAAAAACAAATTTTTTAAGGTGCATGGTGTAAATATCTCAAAAAAAAAAAATTGTAAATTCCTGAATCGATTGAGAAAAAAAAAGAGAGTAAAATATGGTTCCAGCACTAATAATACAATCGAAAACTTTTATTGTATTTATGAATGCTTGATCGTTACTATAGTATTAATTATTACTTTCTATAATTATTTTGATTACAATAAATAACTGCACATTATTTCTAAATTATTATTATGAAGATCTTAATTCTGATACTATTTATATTATTAGAATGAATATGCTGTTAAAAGAAAGAAGAAATAGAAAAGAGATGAGAGAAAACTGTTATATTATTGATTTGCAGGAACTAGCTTTATATAACCTTACATAACAGCATAAGCTGGAAATCAGTAGGAAATAAATTAACAAAACAAAAGCAAATAAGAATATTCCTTGAAGATAGGGATTTATTCAATTGAAACAGAATCAAATCCTAACAATTCCTCCCTTAAACTGAATGCTTAAGGCTATCAGTTTATAACTGACTTAGAACATACTCCTAAAAGCACTCGTAACTTCAAGAAAACATCCAGCTTGAGTGGCTTAGTCTTCACATCAGCCAATTGTTCTAGTGTAGCACAATGAATCAGCTCCACTGCACCTTCTTTAGTGAGCTCCTGCAAGAAATGAAAATGCACATCTATTTGCTTACTGCGTCCGTGCATTACTGGGTTCTTTGAAAGCTTGCTTGCCGAACTCTTATCACAACGAATAACAATTGTTCTGTCTTGACCTGATTCCAGCTTTTCCGAAACTCTTTTCAACCAGACAGCTTGGCAAGCACAAGAAGCAGCCACAATAAATTCAGCTTCTGTAGTTGATAGACTTACCACCGGCTGTTTTTTTTTAAGACCAAGACACTGCTCCTGAACTTAATATAAACACATAACCTGAAGTGCTTTTTATATCTTCCAAATCTCTTGCATAATCACTGTCATTGTAAGCAATAAGTTCCTCATTTCCTCCATTCCTATAGAAAATCCTAAAGTCAGTTGTTCCCTTCAAATATCTCAGCACCCTTTTTGCTGCCTGTAAATGAAGATGAGTGGGATTCTCCATATACCTGCTAATCAAACTTACCACAAACATCATATCCGACTGAGTTGCTGTGAGATACATAAGACTACCAACAATTTGTTTATAGTAAGTCTTGTGAGTATATGCTATGGAGAAGCACTTTGGAATCTAAGGGTTTTAAGCTAAGTAGGACTAAGACTGAGTATATGCATTGTAGATTTAATAGCGAGAATAGAGAAAGAGGCAAAATTATTTTAGACGGAATAGCAGTGCCTCATAGTACTTATTTTAGATATCTTGGCTCTATTCTTCAAGAAGATGGGGGTTGTGAAGAAGATGTAAATCATAGGATTAAAGCTGGTTGGATGAAGTGGAGGGGTGCTACAGGAGTTCTATGTGATCGAAAGTTGCCAATTAAATTAAAAGAAAAATTTTACCGCACTGTAATACGGCCTGCTATGATGTATGGTAGTGAGTGTTGGGCAGTAAAAGGACAACACATGAGTAAAATGCATGTTGTGGAAATGAGAATGATAAGATGGATGTGTGGTCATACTAGGATGGATAGAATCCGCAATTAGTGCATTAGAGAAAAAGTGGGAGTAACACCTATTGAGGATAAGATAAGAGAGCATAGATTGAGGTAGTTTGGCCATGTGAAACGAAGACCTAGCGATGCGCCAGTTAGAAAAACCAAACAAGTTAGAGTAGATATAGCTAAGAGAGGCAGAGGTAGGCCTAAACTGATTTGGTCAAAAGTGGTCCAAAATGATCTTATGATGTTACATCTACCAGAAGAGATAACCTTAAATCGTATTGAGTGGAAAAGAAGAATCCATATAGCCGACCCCAATTGACTTGGGATTAAGGCTTTGTTGTTGTTGTTGTAAGTCTTGTGAAGTGCCTTTTTAAGCTTCATTAGCAGGTATATGAGCTGTTCATAATCCTAAAAAGTCTTATCCATTCTAAATTTTTGCAAAATGTCCAAAGCATACTTCCTTTGACTAATGAAAATTCCACTTGAGCTTTGTGAAATTTCCAGGCCAAGAAAATAGCTCATTTTTCCGAGATCTATCATATCAAACTCATGTTTCATGGAGTTTTTAAAATTTACAAACATCTCTTCATTATTTCCGGAAAAAAATGAGATCATTAATATGCAAACTAACAATCGAAACTTTACCATCTGTCACTCTTTTGATAAACAAAGTATGCTCATAATCACACTTAGCAAAATTTTCTTTCATAAAGTAGGCTTCTATACAACTGTACCAGGCATGCGGAGCTTGTTTAAGCTCGTAAAGTGCCTTTTTAAGCTTATAAACCTTCTGCTCTTCTCCTTTCTGCACATACCCACAAGGTTGTTCGACAAAAACATTCTCATTCAACTCACCATGTAAAAATGCATATTTCACGTCTAGTTGGTCAATAGGCCAGCCTTTTTGAGCTGCAAGAGCTATTACCAAACGAATTGTCTCCATTCGTGCCACAGGTGCAAATACTTCATTGTAGTCTACTCTTTGCTGTTGGGCATACCCTTTCACGACAAGCCTGACCTTGTATTTTTTCAATTCTCTATTTTCGTCACATTTAGTCTTATAAACCCATTTAACGTCAATTGTTTTTGCTCTTTTTGACAAATCCATTAATTCCCACGTGCCATTCTTCTTTATTGATGCCATTTCTGCATCCATAGCTTGTTTCCAATTTTTATTTTTTATTGCATCTTTAAAATGAATAGGATCAGTACTAGCACTTGCAAACATAACCACAACTTCATCTTCAGAAAGCCCTTCACCTGTTTCATAATCTCTCATCCAGGTTGGTGGGACCCTTGTTCTTCCTTGACTAGAGTAAGAAGATTGATCGTTCACCTCTACATCACTAGGATCAGATTCACTTTTGTCTGCAACAGCTGCAATAGGATGAGTTTCTGCATCATCTTTGAACTCTTCTTCATGATCATCCCACTCCAAATCACACCCATCGACTTCTTCATGTTTTTGATCCCATTCCCAACTCTTGTCTTCTTCAAACACGACATCACGGCTTATAATGATCCGTTTTGAAATTGGATCATAAAGACGATAAGCCTTTGATGCTTCACTTACTCCCAATAAAACATAACACAAGCTCTTGTTATCTAGCTTAGTTCTTTTATTATCTGCAATATGAACATGAGAAATACAACCAAAATCTCTAAAATACTCAACTGAGGGTTTGACTCCACTCCATGCTTCCTCTGGTGTTTGATTCTTCACTGCCAAGGTTGGACTTCGATTCAAAACATGTGCTGTCCAATTAACAGCTTCAGACCAAAAAGTTTTTGGAACTTTCTTTTATGAAATCATACTGCGAACCATGTTCATAATGGTCCTATTCTTCCGCTCTGCGTCTCTGTTTTGTTGCGGTGAATATGCAGCTGTCAGTTGTCTTTTTATACCATTTTCATCACAAAAATTTGCGAATTCTTGTGATGTAAATTCCCCTCCTCTATTTGTGCGTAAGACTTTAAGAAACCGATTTGTTTCTTTTTCAACATTAGCCTTAAATCTTTTGAAAACAACAAGAGCTTCTGACTTTTCATTTAAAAAATAAACCCATAATTTTTTTGCTGAAGTCATCAATAAAAGTGAGCAAATACCTCTTGTTGCTGTTAGAAATTGGCTTGATCGCTCCACAAATATCCGCATGGACTAATTCCAAAATTTGTGAAGCTCTCCAATTGCTTCTCTTTGGAAATGGATCTCTTTGTTGTTTATCCACTAGACAATCTTTGCATAGCTTCAAGGGGGTATTGATATGTGGTAAACCACGCACCATATCCTTTTGTTGAAGAAGTTGTAAGCCTTGAAAGCTTAGGTGTCCATATCGACAATGCCAAAGTTGAGTAGTATCCTCTGTAATTGTGTTGAGACAAGCAGATGCTATAGGTTGGGATATGGCATCTAGTTTGAACATTCGATTAGAAGACATTGTTGTGTCCATAATCAAGCCTTTATCTGAATGGTACACCTTGCACTTGTTACGCTGAAACAGAATGGCAAGACCTTTTTCTTGTAGCTGCCCAATGGTTAGCAAATTATTCTTCAATTCAGGTACATAGAAGACACTTGTGATGGACTGCGCTAATCCACATATTAACAGCCTTATATTAACTTTGCCTTTGAGAATCAAGCTGAAATTATTGTCCAGCTTCACAGAATCTCTGAAATTTTCAACAAAGTCAAAGAAATATTCCTTCTTTCCACACATATGATTGCTGCAACCAGAGTCAAGAAACCATATATCTTCTTCGTTGGCCATATTTGTATCTGCATACACCATCGACAACATCTCTTCTTGTGCCTCAGCAAAATTAGCCTCCTTCCGTGAACACTTCCATTGAAAATGTCCAAGCTTGTGATAACGAAAGCTTTCTGCTGTTGATTTATCAAAATGTTGCCTGCCTCTTCCTCTTCCACGGCCACCTCGCCCATTACTGCCACTTCTTCCTCCATATTGATATCCATGAGAAGTTTTTAAGGCATGCTCTTCTTCGGTTTGAAAACTTATACGTTGTTCATGCACAAGCAAGCTACTTTGCAGCTCATCAATGGTTAACATGCTTGTGTCCTTGGATTCTTCAATGGAACAAACAACATAATTAAACTTAGGAGTCATGGACCTTAGAATTTTCTCAACAATAGCAACATCTCCCTTTTCCTCATCATTTTCTTTCATTTTATTAGCAATGGAAAGAGTTCGGCAATGTACTCATTCACAATTTCTCCTGTTTTCATATGGAGAATTTCAAACTCTTTGCGAAGAGCTTGCAGCTGTGCTCTTTTGACTCGAGTTGTACCCTGATATTTCTGCTTCAATGAATCCCATATATCCTTTGCTGTATCTTTTTTGAGAATCGTCTCCAAAACAGAGCGGTCAAGTGCTTGAAACAGAAAATTCTTTGCCTTTAAGTCTTTCAACCGTTGGTCTTCAAGGGTCTTCTTTTGTGCATCTGTCGTATCTTCTGCAATAGTAGGAACTCCATTCTCCACTAAACTCCAATACTCCTTTGAGTGTAGAAAGTTTTCCATGAGCATTGACCAATGGTCATAGTGACCATCAAATTTTGGAATGGCTGGTTGAATAAAAGAAGAGGATTTTGTTGTCATGTTGAAAGAAACAAAAAGAATTTTGAGAAGATTGCTACTTCTAACCTCGTGATGAGGCTCTGATACCAACTGTTAAAAGAAAGAAGAAATAGAAAAGAGATGAGAGAAAACTGTTATATTATTGATTTGCAGAAACTAGCTTTATATAGCCTTACATAACAGCATAAGCTGGAAATCAGTAGGAAATAAATTAATAAAACAAAAGCAAATAAGAATATCCCTTGAAGATAGGGATTTATTCAACTGAAACAGAATCAAATTCGAACATATACCTTCTATAATTTTAATTAATGCATCATAGAAATTTTTTATAGTAAATGTTATTTTTTCCAATTTTTTCTTAGAAAACAATTATTTCTATTAGAAAAAAACTGTATAAATTTTTTGAGATAATCATTTCTAATTTGAATCAGCAAATTTATGAAGTATAAAATTATTAATTTTGATAGTGAGAAACTTTTGAAACTTATTGAGAAAAACAATATTCACATTGCAAATTATATAGCTGAAAAAGATGGTCAATTCCCAAGTTCCTGTGAAGAAGAAATAAAATGATCACAATTATGCATCTGTCAAAAATAGTAAAATAACTGTTCTAAAATTACAACAATAATAATAAAATAACTATTATTAAAATTTTTAATTGATTCTATCATTTAATGAAATCAAAGGCTATATTGGTAAAGATAATATTTCGTGTATAACAGATAATTTGCAACTTATTGAATTATCATTTTGTATTACTTTCATTTTTTTAATAAGTCCAATTGGCAAAGATATATTTCATTTATATTTTAGAATTTGGAGTTATTGATATTCATTAACACAAGTCGATATCTTATATATAAGGAAACCTATTTGTGTTATATTTATTTCTATTAATTATTGAAAATATTTTTAGACAATAATTGATCAAGTTATGATGACAAAAATATTCATGTGTAAATAGAGTAAAGATCACATGCAAGAAATGCATTAAAATATTAAAGAAAATTTTATTTTATGGTTTTTGTTGTTCTATAAAATCCAATGCTATATTTATATATGAAATAAATTTTGGAAAAATAATTTGAAATTTTTACTATGTTGTATGAAATCGTAATTCTAGTTTTAGTTATACTATTTATATGCGAGTTAGATGATAATATATATATATATATATATATATATAATTTTGAAACTCACATGTTAAAAATGGTTTAAAAAAAACTTGGGTGCTGAATTTATATTAATAATAAATAAAGGACAAACAATTTTATGAAACTTATAACTGATGGAGCGATGACATTATATTGATACATATATAATCATAATTTTAATAATAATTATAGTTGTTTATTAATGTGTAAATATATAGATATATCTATTCAAAATTTCAAAGTATTAACAAATATGAGTAATATCTCACAACAAATTAGTATTTGTTGTATATTTACTTAAAACAAATATGTGAAATTCAAATTTCTCAAGAAAGTGAAAATTAGTCATCAAGTTGCTCAATAGTTATATATAGATGTATGTATGTATGTATGTATAGCTCACTAGTTATAATTTTACCTCATAGTTATGCTTTTTTATTCAATTCCATTCTATGAATCAAATGAATACCAAGTGGCAGTTGTAATTTAGTTTCTATAGCTGCATATAGCAAATTTGTAAATGTCTTTTGATTCGCTCATTTGATATTTGTTTTCCAGAACATATGCTGTTTTACGCCAGTGAAAAATATCCGCTGGAGGATAGTTATATGAAGTGTATTACAGAGGTAGATGATTTTTTTACTTTTCAATTTTTTTGGTAAATATTCACAATATGCATTATCTAGTTGCTATTCTGCTGGTAACTTGAATATTAAATATTCAGCCTAATACATTCAATATAACAATAATAATAATGAAAAAATCAGCTGGCATACGATTGCCATTTTCCTATTTCAATAAGATGCCAATTGGTGTAACAAAATCATCACTCAGAATTAGATTTTATCATATAGAATTGTGGAAAACAATTTTGGTGTTAAAACTCTTTCTTATACAAGCCTTGTAATTGGAAATTGTGGTCAAATTTAAGAATTTTTGTGCAAAAACTTGTTCAAGGTTTGCAAAGAAAGAAAAGTGGGAGGCATCTTGAATACCCTCTAAATGTGGCTCACACTTCCCAACTATAGCTGGCACCAACTCTGCTTTACCTTCAACTTGAAATGAGAAGATACACTTGAATTGCTTATGCCTTTTATATTGACAAGACTCCAATTAATATTGCTCACTTGTTACTCATATTAGCTGAGCTGTGGTCTCTGTTTCATCTTCTTGTGGCATAGCATGGAGGCCGGTGCAATGCTTTTACAGCTTCTGAGCACACCAACTATCATTTTGATGTTAATGCCGATAGTTTTGAAGAGGCTTTGGACAGGTAAAATATAAATCAGAATGTTATTTTCCTTTTCTTCTAGTTGCTAGTTTACTTATCTTAAATTTTATAAACATGAATCTTTACCTGTGATTACCATTCAGATTTGCACAGTTCTTTATTGGACCACTGTTGTCAGATGATGCAACAATGAGGGAAATTAAGGCCGTTGATTCTGGTTAGCCCATTTTTCAGAGTTTCCCCAGTCCCCCAGCCCCTTTTTTTTAAAGTACTTTTTTTTTATTATTCAATAAAGTTGCTCCTCATAATATCTCTCAACCTCTACAGAGAATCAGAAAAATTTATTGTCTGATGGTTGGAGAATGTACCAGGTACCAACTACTCTCCTTGCCATCTGAATTCCCGCCATTTATATTCATAAGGACTAGGATGCTCCCATCCTTTATTATAGATGCCTTAAGGTTAGATGCTAGGGATATAACCATGTCAAAGAGGACCAAAATCGTTGGATTCTGCTGTGGGTACAGAATGAACAAAGCTATTGTAGAAAACCTATGCTTATTTCAGTTTGTGAAACTCAAATTGAAATCATCTCCGATTACTATAAGCAACCCAAATCATTCAAATTCTTCAAATTGCAATATAACTACCGCCCAATATTTCCAATAGTCTGGACCTTAATTCTATTCAGCCACTGAAACCTAGTCCTAATTAAATTGATGCCCCATAATCCTTCCTCATCCATTATAATTATGCATGCAGATTACTTCAAAATTCTTCTACATCAGTTTAGCATTGTAAAAGCAGGTTTCCCCAACATTTGGGTCATTGGTAGCAATTAGATTTCTTATCAGAAGGTGAAATCCCTGTTACAAAGTTAAAAGGTGTATGATACTGATAAATTAGCATCTAAATGTAATTCTTTATATGTATTCTTAGCATTTTATTTTATTAACACCTTTGTTTACTTTTTTTTAATGGAAAAATTTGTTATCCCTTACTAAATTTAAATATTTAACATATTTATAATTAATTCCAATGACAATTCTTTAGTCTATCTGATAAAGAAGATGACTTTCTAGTATTTCGGTTCTAGTTTTAGCACTTCGTATGAAAGAATAACAACGTCAAATTTTCCTGTCATCCGTCATTTTATCCGCTATTACACTAAATAAAAAATTGGATATTTTGAACCTATTTATTTGTTTTAAATCGTTGATACTGATAAATTAATATCTAAATTTTATTCTTTAAACATTTAGAATATTTATATTACTTCATTCTTCTGTAAATATGGAATATTTTTGTCCAAAGAATCATGCTGCTTGTCAGTATTTATATTCTCTAATAGCAATTATAACTACTTGAACTGATTTTTCTCTTTGGAAATGATTCACCGTATGCAGCTTCAGAAACATCTCAGTGATGAAACCACCCATATCATAAATTCAGTACAGGTCAGTCAATAACATAAGTATTCTGTTTTAAAGCAAGAATAAGCTGCCTATAGCATGTGCATGGTTTTCAGTTGGATTAGCCTCTATCTTCAGTTCTAGATACCCACTGATGATTGATGAAATATAATGCTAATTCTTGGTTCATTCCTTTTACATGTGTACAAGTCCGCTTATTGGGAGAATGCTACCTTTCATTTGCTAATGGTGTTTCCCTATAGTTTATATTTATATTTAATTCTTAAATGTGATATTTTTCTTTGTTTTTCTTTTGAACGTTGAAATTGTTAAATTGTTGAGGCAAAAGAAAAATTAGAAAGAAGTTAAGGCAACAAATCATGTTCCGTAGGTTTTCCTTCTCTTTGGCCATATTTTAAAAAGGCATCTCTTTAATTGATGAAGTTCTTGCATTTTAGACGTCCTTGACTAATTGAATATTTTTGAGAAGAGATTTTTTTCTTTATTGTCTTCCGTGTTCTTAGGCAATTTGCAAGGGAGGAATTTATACACAAAGCTCTGTTAGCCTAACTAGGAAATTACACCTAAATTAAGGAATTACAGCATAGACAATAATTATAGGATAATATCATGTTGGTCAATACTCATTTCAAGTTGGTGTAACAATATAACACATGCCCATCTTGCAAACCCAGATTAATAAACATATCAGCTACTTGTTTGTTTGACATTTGTTGGCAGATAGAATTTAGTAAATGTTTAGCTGCTAGTATACCCTTAACTATCTTAACTAATATAGATAGGCCCTACTTCGTATATAGAGATACCCTTTTTGTATACCATTTTTTCAATTAAAAAAAGAATCAAGGAGTTTTTTCCTCCAACTCTAAAATCAACATGGTATCAGAGCCTAAATACCATTGTTAGATTTTCTTTTCCAAGGGTAGTTAGGGTTTTAGTTGGTGGAATAGGTTCTTTTCCTCAACGGTTATCCACTAGTGTTCACTGCCCACCTTGGAAGAACGGCCACATCGAGACTGGGATATCACTCGATCACCGGACGCAGACGCACTTGAGCTCACTCACCGACGAGAGCTCCCTGAGTCACTGTTCATGCTTTGGCGAGTGAAGACCGTGAACTTCCTTCCGATGACCTTTTTACGCCGACTCTTCTTTTAACCTTGTTTCCAGCCATTTCCGATCCAGACCAAATTAAGAAATTGCTGCAGACAAAATTACATAATCATAAGAGAATATCATGCTGGTCACACTTATTCATTCTCCCAAAAGAAGAGAGGGGGAAAACTTCCTAAGCTCTTCAACTTTTACTAACTAGTTTGCAATGCTTTAAACATTATATAAAATGCTAATGTAATTTACATTTTAGGCTTCAGGTCAACTGAAAAACAATGGTGAAATCAGTGTGAAACCTTGGGGTTGAGTTAGATTCTTGGAAAAACAGATATAGAAAAGGTGATGCAGTCGGAGATCTTTGTTAGAACTGTTTGGAAAAATCACAGACTACTGTAATTTGATTTTGACTGAAGATAAGACATAAAATAAGATACTAATTATTCCTAAATCATGTCATCATATCTGTTCCATGAAACATGCTGAAGTGCAGCTAAATTTCATTGCACTTATCAAGAACAAACCTGATCTCATGATATATGCTGAAAGTGTGCCTAGCCTTTGCCAATGCACAGGGAACTGGGAATCTTTGCAAGTTCAACCAAAAGCAAAAGGGCTAGATACAAGACATGAGCTAATTAAATTTTATGAAGAAAATTATTCTGCCAACCTTATGCATCTGGTGATATATGCAAAAGGTTCGCATATCAACTTGTGATACATAGTTATGGTTAATTTTTTTAATTTTGCTCATAAATATTTATGGTTCCTTTGATATGGAGATCTCCAGAAAGCCTTGATGCAATTCAAAGCGTTGTTGAGGAGAAATTTCAAGAAATCCGAAATAATAGTAGAAGCTGTATTTCTTTTCTTGGTCAGCCTTGCATGTCTAAACACTTACAGGTATACCTATTACTGATTTGTTTCTATATTATGCGAGTAAACACTTTAAAAGCAGAAAAGGAAATGCAATTGAGAGACTATTTTCTATTTGTTCATTCAATATTACATTTATTTCAGATACTTGTCAAAGCTGTCCCAGTAGAACAAGGTCACACATTAAGCATTGCATGGCCTGTAACTCCAAGTATTCTTCACTACAAGGAAGGGCCTTGCAGCTATTTGGTTTATCTCATCGGCCATGAAGGGGAGGGATCTTTGTTTTATGTCTTGAAAACATTGGGTGGGTTTTGCTCATCTATACATTTGCAAAATTATTGTTTAATTCTTTGATACTAATTTAAATGTCCAATTGGTCATTAATTTGCTTTAAAATCCTTAAAAACTTCATTCTGAGTTCAAAAGGCTTTTCTATCTTATTAAAGTATAATTTTCAGATTGATTCATTAATTTTTCACATAATAATTCCATGAAAATGACAAAGAGAAAGAAACAGCTAATAATATTTTACCTTTTTAGAGCTTTGTTTTGTTATCTAGATGTGAGTCCATCTAAAGATTTTGTGTCTTCGTTTTAGAGATCACTATAATATCTTTCCTAGTTTGTATTTTCCTTGATCTATTTTTTCGTGCCCAAGTATAACCATTAGAGCTCCATGTTTATCAACAAATTAAGGGGTTGATTATTATTGTACCCAAAATCCTTTTTTCTTTTTCTTTTTGCCTTCTTCAATTTATTAGAGAAAAATATTCTAAAATTTGGGAAAAATCCATTTTTTTTTTCTGAAAAAGTCTAAAAATTTATGAATTTGACTATAATTTCCTCTTGCTCACCATGAAATAAATGTTTTTGTTATCATTATATAAATAAAGAACTTGAGAAGTTGGGGTGGTTATCCTTTACTAGCTGACAAAACAAAAGCTTTCATACAAGATGCATTGACATGTAATAAATATCAGCCTATAGTTGCATGAGGCACAATGAAGGATTCAAATTTTCATAGATGCATGAAAGAGTAGTTATTGAAGGAATATCTTTGTAGTAACTTTATTGAATGTAATTTCTTTTCTCTTTAAAAAAAATAAATAACGAAACAAAATATTGCAGGATGGTCTACAAGTTTGTTTGCAGGTGAAGATGAGTGGAACCGAGAGTTTTCTTTCTTTCATGTGACTATTGATCTTACTGATGACGGTCATGGTTAGTCTATTTCTGCTTCCACCTTCTGTTTTATCTGATATGCTTGTAAGCCATACATGCATTTAGTATTAACAATCACAAGCCTTACTTGCCTTTTTCTAGTTGGATTGTAACTCCTTCATGTTTGAATATACTATAGTGGATATGTTTCCCCGGAATGAAAGAAAATTTACTTTTTGCTTTATGTAGAACACATGGAAGAGATTGTAGGGCTGCTATTCAAATATATTCAACTTATACAAAAATCTGGCATCTGCAAATGGATATTTGATGAGGTATGCAGTGGAAGTGCATTATATATGTTGGTAGAGAGTAGTTAGTGGCTGGTTGTTAAGCATAAATATACTAGTTAGTAGTTTCATTTAATATGTAGATAGGTTATAATTTGTATAAATAGCAATGTATTATTTGTTGGGAGATATAAAAAAAATAATAAACCATTTGAAAGTTTTTCTTCTATCCTAAAATCAACATAGTATCAGAGTTAAAAAACCCATGTTTAGTTTTCTTCCCAAAAAGGGTAGTAGAGTTTTTCAGTTAAAAAGGGGTAGTAGAGTTTTAGTTGGTGGAGTAGGTTCTTGCCCTCAACCATTATCCACCAGTGCTCACCGCCCACTTAGAAAGAACGGCCAGTTAGAGGCTGGCCTGTCGCCGAAGACAGCTCACCGGAAGGCAATGTATGTGAGCTCATGCGCTGCCTAAGTGTTTTGGAGTCACTGTTCACGTGCTGGCAAGTGAAGCGCGTGAACCTCCTTTCGGTGACCTTTTTTCACCGGCTCTTCTTCTGACCTTGTTTTCGACCATCTCCAATCCAGACTAGGTGGTGATCAGGTCTATTTATTATAGTTTATTTTTGAGACAAGTTTTTCTTGTCTTTTTATTTATTGATTTTGGAATTGTGTCTCTTGGCTTGTCTTGTTAGGCTATTAAAAAAAGGGAAATGGAAGATTCAAAAAAAAAAAAATCATTTATTCCTATCTCTGATAGTCTCTCTTTGCAAATTAGTCCTATAAAACTTGATGAGATTAATTATCTTGCTCGGTCAAGATCCTGCCTTCTGTTTATCAAAGCTATGGGGTTGCAGGGATATATTATAGGAGAAAAAAAGAAACTTGAACTTGCTGATTCTTCTTATAATCAGTGAAACTTAGAAAATTCTCTTGTTATGTCGTGGCTTATCAACTCTATGTAACCTGCGATTACAAGAACATATTTGCTACTTGATACAGCTGAAAAAATTTGGAAAGTTATTTCTCAAACTTACTCTCAAATGGGTAATGTTGCACAAAAATATGAGCTTTGAAATAAAATTCATGGTACGAAACAAGGAAAGAAGACTATTTCAGAATATTTTTTAGAATTAAGTGGCTTGTGGCAGGAACTTGAATGCTATCAGAATTTTCAAGCTGACTACGCTGCAGATGCAGTTAAGTTTCAAAAGTTGCTAGATGAGGAGCGTTTCTATAATTTTCTTATTGGTTTAAACTTGGAATATGATCAAATCATAACCCAAGTGCTTGGAGAACCTTCACCATCTTTATTCCAAAATATTCGAATGTGCAACAAGAAGAAAGCAGAAGAAATGCTATGTTATGTACAACAACAGTTGAGAAAGTTGAGTTAGCTGCTAAATCAGTTCATGAGCACCCTAAAGTTCACATTGAAGATTTTCAACAGTGTGCTTATTGTGGGAAACCATGCTATACAAAAGAAACTTACTGGAAATAGCACGGTAAACCAAATAAAGGCCGTGGTGGAAAAAAAGGGAGCCTGATAAAAGCTCAAGCAAATTTGAAAGAGGCAATAGGGCCGAGTGGTGCAACTACCTCAAGCCACAATTTATCTAATGAAGAGGTTCTAAATTTAAGGCGGTTCTTATCTCAGCTTAACACCAACTCAATTGTCGATTCCTCCAACTTTGTAGCCACAGGTAATGCCTCTCCCACTAACAATAATACTTGTTCATGGATTATAGATTCAAGAGCTAATAGACATATGATAGGCTCTTTAGGAGAGTTTCTAACCTATTCCTCATGTCCAAAAGGAAACAATGTCCAAATAGTAGATGACTCTTTTACTCCTATATCATGAACATGTTCTATTGACTATACTCCAAATATTATATTATTCTTTGTCCTCCATATACCTCGTTTTCCCATTAATCTTTTATCTGTTAGTTCAAATACTAAAACCGTTAATTGTAAAATTGAGTTTTTTTCCAAAACATTGTGTTTTTCGGGATCGCAAACAGAGAAGATGATTGGAAGTGATAGATTGCAATATGGCTTATACATTTTGGATGGAAGTCACAATTCTGGTTCTAATACAAATCACGCTCTTTTTGGCAGAAATAAGGATATTACACAGGAGATAATACAATTGCATAGGCATTTAAGGCATCCATCCATTTTTTTTGTATCAGGAAAAAATTCTCAAATATGTTTAAAGGGATTTCATTTGACTCTTTGTTTTGTAATGTGTGTGAATTTGCTAAACATACAAAGAATTCATATCCTCTAAATAATAATAAGAGTATAATTTCTTTTATGACTATTCATTCTGATGTTTGGGGATCCACTCAAAACACTTCATTAACTGGTCATAGGTGGTTTGTTACTTTTATTGATTGTTGTACCATAATAACTTGAGTATACCTATTGAAGGCAAAAAGTGATGTATTTTCTTGCTTTCAATCATTTCATTAGATGATCGAAACCCAATTTGGAGCAAAAATTAAAATCCTCAGGACAAAAAATGGCAAGAAATACATGGATGGGGTGTTTCATGCTTATCTAGAGTCTAATGGGATAATACATCAAACTAGTTGTGCTTACACTAGTGCCCAAAATAGTATTGCCGAAAGGAAAAATAGACATTTTTTAGAAGTGGCTCGAGCTCTCATGTTCACCATGAATCTTTCAAAACCCTATTGGGGAGATGCAGTCATAACAATTACTTACCTTATCAATAGGATGCCTCTTAGAACACTTAATTTTAAAAGTCCTTTCGAGGCTCTGCAAGGGACAAATTCTTATATTATCCCTCCAAAGCTATTTGGGTGTGTTTGTTTTGTTCGTACTAGGAATGTTGGAAAATTGGAACCTAGGGCCCTTAAATGTGTATTTGTTGGCTGCTCTTCTGCTCAAAAGTAATATAAGTGTTACATCGTCCCTCTAGGAAATACTTTGTTAGTATGGATATTATTTTTAGAGAATTTGAACCTTACTTCAATTTATCCCAATCTCCTCTTCAGGGGGAGAATAAGAAAGAAGAGGAGAATCTTAATTTGACAACTCTTGATAATTCTATTTTAGAAGATAATCCCATTCAGGAGGAGAGTCCTGTTCAGGAGGAGAAGAGTTTGATTCAAAAAGAGAATGTTAGGAGTTTGGATAGACCTGATTTGAGGAGATATTCAAGAAAAAATAAAACAGAGAATGCCATCATGAAGCCTATACCACGTCAAGAATCACTCTCACATTCTGAAAACTCTTATAGGTCCTTTTGGTGAGTCTTCTCAACTTTCTTATTCAACTAATGATTTAGATAAGCCCATTGTCCATAGGAAAGGAGTTAGGTCATGTACTATACATCCTATATCTAATTTTATTTCATATAACTCATTGTCTTCCTCCTATTGAGCTTTTGTCTTGTTTGTTTCTTCAATATCTATTCTCTAGGATTGGATAGAGGTTTTCTATGATCCCAAATGGAAGGAAGCAATAGTTGAAGAGATGAAAGCCTTTGCAAAGAATGGAACTTGGGAATTTGTCACTTCTCCCTGTGGAAAGAAATTGGTTGGCCGCAAGTGGGTATTTACTGTAAAACACAAAGTGATGGTGCAATTGAAAGATACAAGGCTAGCTAAGGGATTCACTCAAACTTATGGAGTGGACTATCAGGAGACATTTGCTCCAGTTGCTAAAATGAATATCATCAGAATGCTGTTAACTTGTGCAGCTAATCTTGATTGAGACCTATAACAATTTGATATAAAAAATGCTTTTCTTCATGGAGATCTAAAGGAAAAAATGTATATGGAAATTTCTCTAGGTTTTGAAAGTAAAGAGACACAAGGAAAGGTATGCAAACTAAAGAAGGCTCTATATGGATTAAAACAGTTGCCTAAAGCATGGTTTGAAAAATTCAGTAAGGCCAGTCTCCTTTGAATATTATCAGAGTACTGTTGATCACACCTTGTTCATTAAGCACTTTAAAGGCAAGATTACTTTACTCATTGTCTATGTTAATGATATTGTGGTAACTGAAGATGATGGAGAAGAATTAGCTAGACTAAGGCAGCTCCTAGCCCAAGAATTTGAAATCAAAGATCTAGGAAAACTGCAATATTTCTTAGGAATTGAGGTAGCAAGATTCAAAAGGGAAATTTTTATCTCACAAAGGAAATATATCCTAGATCTTCTTCAAAAAACATGTATGTTAGGTTGTAAGCTAGTAGATTCTCCTATAGAAAGTAATTATAAGCTGTAAGCAGGAACAAAAACTACCGTTGACATGGGGAAATATCATAGATTGGTAGGAAGATTGATTTATCTCTCACACGCTAGACTAGACATAGAATATGCAGTTAGTGTGGTCAACCAATACATGCATGATCCTCGTGAACCCCATTTATAAGTGATCTTCCGGATTCTGCGATATCTTAAGTCTGCTCCTGGAAAAAGTCTGCTTTTCTCTAAACATGGTCACCTACGAATTGAAGCCTTCACAGATACAGATTAGGCTGAATCTCTAGATGATAGGAGATCAACTTCTAGCTATTGTACACTTGTGGGTGGAAACTTAGTTACTTGGAGGAGTAAAAAGTAGAGCGTGGTTTCTTGATCAAGTGCAGAGGTAGAATACAGAGCTATGACACAAGATGTTTGTGAACTACCTTGCTGCGAAAGTTGCTAAAGGAATTAAAATTGTTTAGTGAAGGCAATTTGTCCCTATTCTATGATAATACGTTCAACATGACCGCACAAAACACATTAAAATAGATAGACACTTCATAAAAGAGAAATTAGTTGATGCTTCTCTAAGTCTATTTCAGATGTTATCAGACAAACAACTGGCCGATGTGTTTACCAAAGGGCTCAGCAGTAGAAGCTTTCACATTTAATTTGCAAGTTGGGCATGTGTGATATATTTGCACCAACTTGAAAGGGAGTATTGGTAGATAGTAGTTAGTGGCTGGTTGTTAGGCATAAATATAATAGTTAGTAGTTTCATTTAATATATGGATAGGTTATAATTTGTATAAATAACAATGTATTATTTGTTAGGAGATATAAAAAAATCAATAAACCATTTGAAAGTTTTTCTTCTATCCTAAAATCAACAATATATTTATAAATGAAAAGACCACTGCTACCTAGCATGGCTGGACACGGGGAAATAACTATTTTTCATCGCATTAATATGTACTCATCTATTATTGCATAGGCTCTGTGTCTTAGGAGACAATCTTCAACATAGAGTATAAATCTTTAATTTTGTATTGTTGAAGTTATACCTTGTGATTAAGATCTTTGGAAGCAATTTATAATGGCAAAAAAGATATTAAGATTATGGAACTAACTTTTTGCGAGATTCATTATCATATCCTTTGTTTGCCCACACAAAATAATGTTTATCTCAAGGTTATAGGCTAATTTCAAATTATTAGCATTTTTATGTTTGATTTCTTATCTAAATGGTTATTTATCTTGCATATTTGATGAGAAATGTTGCATTTCTAAGATTCTGAACGATTTTGTGTTTTGATGTAGCTTGCCAAAATTTCTGAGACAAAATTCCATTATCAAGACAAGAGCCCTCCGATTTATTATGCAATTAAAATTTCGCGCAAAATGCAGGTGTGTTAATATGTTACAGGAGCATGTGTGGATATCTGTACACTTAAATTTTCCATTTTGATGGAATTGATTGTCTGAAGGATTTCCGTCTATTCATTTGGTTGATATTTTCCTTTTGAGTTAGTAGAAGTTTTGTAGTTGAGTAATATACTCAGGTAAATGGGTTGTAGGGGAGAAAAACATTTACAGTAAATGATCAACTTCTAGGAAATGCATGGAGTTTTTATTCCTTATATGCTTTTTGTAAATAATAGAGCAAGAACTTATGATTCCACATCATATTATTACATGTTCCATCTTATCTTTTTCATTTATGTAGTTACGTGATATGATTAAATAATTTGACCTGAAGAGATGGTGATGTTAAAATTTTGACGTAAATTGACACCTTTTTTTTTAAATAGCAAGAACTTATGATTCCACAACATATTATTACATGTTCCTCTTATCTTCTTCATTTATGTAGTTACATGATATGATTAAATAGTTTGACCTGAAGAGATGGTGAAGATGTTGAAATTTAGATGTAAATTGACACCTTTTTTTTAAATAGTTCGAAAAATAATAGAGCAAGAACTTATGATTCCACATCATATTATTACATGTTCTATCTTATCTTCTTCATTTATGTAGTTATGTGATATGATTAAATAGTTTGACCTGAAGAGATGGTGAAGATGTTGAAATTTAGATGTAAATTGAAACCTTTTTTTTAAATAGTTAGAAAAATAACAGAATTTATACTTCACTTCAAGCTCAAGGGCATGGTATTACAAAGTCTTCTTAATGACCTTGTATTTGTCCAGTCCGATTCTTTTTATTTTTCCTAAGAAACTCCCTAATAAGTTATCTAGAACTATAACACCTGTCATCAATGGATGCTTCCTTCCATGCTATATGTGTGCTTTGCTTGTGCACTTTTTATGTTTGTATGTATGTTACCATATATGTGGATATGTGGGTAGACATGTATTTCTGCTTACAAAAAATGGGAACTACATGTGTTCTCTTCTTGTGAGATGTTAATGATACTTGTCTATTGATTGATTGATTGATTTATTTGTTTTTTATGTTTGGCTTTCTAGTTATATCCTCCAAGAGATTGGCTTGTGCAATCTTCCATGCCTTCTAAATACAGTCCAAGCATAATCCAATCGGTATTGCATCAGCTTTCACCAAACAATGTCCGGTAAGTTTACTATTGCGCCTAAAAGTTACAAATTTGTTCAAATAGGGAATGAGAATTTTACATATCCATTATTCGAAACTCTTGGTTTTGCTTTTGGCATCTATTCTTATAAAACACCAACACTCATCATGCATTTCCTGTTTGTTTGGTTCACATTCAGAAAGATCAGAGATTAAAACTACTAGATAATAACTTTAATTAGCACTTACGGCTACAATAATTAAATGTCATTATTTAGTTAGTCTTCAAGCGAACAGACGGAACAGTATAACATTGCAAAAAGTAATTGCATTGTCGCAATAAACTTCAAAAGGACCAAAAGATAACACTCCTATGGATTCTATTCCATATGGATTTGATCCATTTCTTTTTTTTGTTCTTTTCTTACTGATATTTTCTTAATAAGCATTTTTAATTGTCCATTTCTTTTCTTAATGCTTCATGATAATAGAGCCTGAAGGAAGGGAGTAAGATGTATACATTATCTTATTGTGGTGAGAGAATCATCACCATGCTGGAATTTATTATATTTATGAGGGCGTTTTTAGCTTGGTATTTTGTTTCAGTAGCGTCTTTTTGTCTGATTACTGTATTTGAGGAAGTGAGAGATCAAGATGATCATTGATGCACAATGGGTTAGGATCTTTCCATGTATGATATTATTTTATATGTTGCTAAGTTTTCAAGTTGGCTCAAGTATCTGAGGACTTTATCTTTATTTCTTTAAGTTATACTGATGAAGTATTCCATTTGCAATTTGCAAACTGATATAGTTGAGGCATGATATCTTTCCTAATAATCTATTTATCCTACAGAATCTTTTGGGAGTCAAAGAAATTTGATGGGCAGACTGACATGGTTGAGCCATGGTATAAAACTGCATATAGCATTGAAAAAATTACTAGTTCAGTAATTCAGGTTTGTTCTTGGTTTTTATTCATGATGTAGTTCATTCAATTTGATGATAACAAATGCAAAAATGATGTCAGGTCGCATATGCACACATTAATTTGTTCTCATTCTGCTCCTCTTATCGAATTAAGTGAAGTACTTCAGAATTAGAGTACTACGTAAAAGGAAAAGATTTTGTCTGATTGCAGGAGTGGATCTCATCTGCCCCTAATGAAAATCTGTGTCTTCCAACACCTAATATGTTCATCCCTAATGACTTATCACTCAAGGATGCACAAGAGAAGGTTTGATGGAATACTATAATCTAAATTATGTGATTTTTTTTTCTGTCTAAATTAGTTTCTAATGTGATTGACCTTTGAAGCAGGTTAAATTCCCAGCTCTAGTGAGAAAGTCATCTTACTCATCATTATGGTACAAGCCTGATACAATGTTCTCTACACCTAAGGCATATGTCAACATAGATTTCAATTGTCCCCATTCTAAGATATCTCCTGATTCTGAAGTTCTCACTATCATTTTCACTCAGTTGCTGAAGGATTACTTAAATGAATATGGCAAGTAAAAAATTTTC
This sequence comes from Garcia nutans, assembly GCA_947685225.1. Lineage (NCBI taxonomy): Eukaryota > Viridiplantae > Streptophyta > Magnoliopsida > Malpighiales > Euphorbiaceae > Garcia > Garcia nutans. The sequence goes on along the minus strand of CANTUV010000024.1, from coordinate 1,525,766 downwards.
TTCTGATAAAGAGAAGGATTACATTTTTACTTCTTTGATTTGTTCCCTTCCGAATTTTACTAGTAATGTTTGACAAAACAGCAGATGGCATCAATTTAATTTTCTTCTCCTTTCCAACTTTGACTTCCTCCTATTTTTTTTTGTGCTGTAGTATTTAATTTTCTTTTTGTTAGGTGCTTAACATTTTCTGCACGTTTCAGCTTATTCTGCATCTGTTGCTGGTTTATATTACTCCATAAAATTGGCAGATAGTGGTTTTCAGGTACTTTTTACTCAATTTTGTTGATTGTACATGCGATGATTTATAGTTGCCTACATGTACAATTAACTGAAGCAGAAAGTAATTCCATCTCATTAACTAATCCTAATAAAGGGTTGAATGTAGAGCAATCTACCCCTATAGTCTTTGATCAGTAGATTATTTACAACTTCAGGAGCTACTATTTTTCTCAGATTTCAGTTTCTCCATGAATGGACAGGCATGTTGAAAATATTAACCAATAATTTTCTTTATATTTAAGGATAGAATGGCCTAACTGAGATTATTTGATTGGTTCATATTATGGAGCAGTATTTATGTGGGTAACTTTTACAAAAGAACTCCCTATTGAAACAAGTCATAAGCAATAAATTACTCATTTTACTCCCATTTTTGTCCTGAGACCCAATACGAGTTCCATCTTTTAATATTTAGCTCCGTACCTCGGACGTATGGGTCAAAGTCTTACCTATCTTTCCACATACTTTGGCTTTCCCAATCCAGCGCCATTGGTATGTAACAATTTTGTGACAACTATAATAATTTAAGATTGTTTTTATTCATAGGCTATCGAGTCCAAATAACATTTGGCATTTCTACTTATGCTGCTTCCACACAAGTTTGAATACAACTTTCTCTCAAATTGCTATCATTTTCATGTAAAAAATGTTTCATCGATTAAGGTTCTTGTATGCTATAGTAAACTAGACTAGAGGTTGAACTTATGAAAGGTAGTTTACTCATCTATCAACATCTTCTTCAACTTGATTGCCTGTAAAATACAAAACAATAACCAGCTTTCCCCACTTGTTCAATCCATTTGTGCAATGAGAACTTATCTTCTATGAGATTAACCTATGTGGATTGATTCTCTTTTAGCAATTTTAGCTTCTTAATTCTACCATCTAAGGTAAAATGAACAGCTTTCCATGACTAATTGTTGTAGCAATTTTTGCAAGTACACAAATTGTGAATAAGTAATATAGTAGTGAAGTAGGTTGCCAAACCCATAGGGAAGGGTTATCAAGTACCAAAACTATAATTTTTTTTTATTATTTAGGGAATTGATGATCAGGAGAAGATTTAGAATAAATTAAAAGTAGAAATCAAAGCTAAATTTATTTGAATCTAAATCAATGATATGTAAAACTTAGGATTTAGGTTTCATCAATCGATTGCCTATGATTTATTTTTAATTGAAGCTTAATGGATTTTGTCTTACTAGAATTAATGACTAGATTTCCCTAATCTATATCATGTCCTCTCTCAAGATACAACATATGTACTTATGCTAATTTTTTGTCTACTCTCATTATCACAAATAATTAATATAAACTTATAAAATTTTATTTAAATCTATTACCATCACAATGCATTGCTTATATCTCTAAGCAACACTGTGCCCAAGGTCTAAAGTCTTAATGAACTAGTGTTATGCTTCTACTTTCTTTTCACCTTACAACACTTTAAATATGCAAATAGTTATCAGTTATTGAGCCCAAAGACAATAGATTAATTTATCATAGGTAAATCAAAGAACTATATCTCAAACCCCTTGATGGAAATTTGTTTACTCATAGTTCAAAAAGAAAACAATGCATCTTTTAAATTAAAGGCCAACATCGTGAAATAGTAATTAAAAGAATGAAACTAAAGAATAAGGTATAAGAAAATCTCTAGCAAAGAGAAGAAGAACAGCTTCAAGCCTTGAATTTTTGGATCATCTCGGGAAAGCCTTTTTAAATCTTAATCTAAAATTTGAAGGAACTATTTTGTTTATCTAAAACTTTGAAAGAAACCTGATTTTAAAGCTATTCTCCCTTGGCCCTAAGTTAGCAGAAATGATCCTATTTGCAACAGAGAGAATAATCTCAGAGAGAATAATCCTTAAAGAGGAATTTTCAGCAACATAAAGCTCATGCTTCTGCAAAATCTCCAGTACCTTCTGTAGATGAAGCTCGTATTCTTCAATTGTTGCATTGTAGACAAGAATGTCGTCAAACAAGGCCAACACAAAATTTCTTAAATACAACTCGAAAATGGTGTTCATCAGAGACTGGACTGTGCTCGAAGCATTTGTAAGCCCGAACGGCATTACGAAGAACTTATAGTGTCCACTGCGAGTGCGAAAAATCGTTTTGTGAGTATCAGCTCCCTTCATCCTTATTTGGTGGTAATCCCAACGCAAATCCAATTTTGAGAACAAAGTGGCGTCCTTCAATTCATCCAAGAGGTTGTCAATTAATGAAATTGGGAACTTATCCTTAATTGTGAAGCTATTTAGCTGGTGGTAGTCGATGCAAAACCACCAAATACCATCTTTCTTCTTAACCAACAACACTGGTGAGGCAAATAAACTGGTACTGGGTTGAATAATACCCTGATCCAACATCTCCCTTACTTATTTCTCAATCTCATTCTTCTGGTAATGGGGGTAGCAATAAGGTTAAATATTTATTGGTGTAGCTTCCTCTTTCAGTGTGATGGCATGGTCATAAGAATGAGAAGGTGGTAGGGTTTTTGGTTCTTCAATGAGATTGGGGTAACGAAGGAGCTGTGTTATGTTCTCAGGTGTTTTAGGTGAATGAGGTGTTGTCATTTTCATTGGGTGAGTTTGTGACTTATTAGTATCGTTTTGATCAAACGACACACAAGTAATGGAGAAAAGAAAAGGCCCCTCCTCATTGACACGCTCACCCATTAGCTTTTGTAAACTCTTCCCAGTCATAAGCTTCAATCTACTATCTCCATCGAATCCCTTTAGCTCTATTTCAAGCCCTAATCTCCTGAATGAGAGAGTCGTCTTTTGAAAATCAAATAGGATAAGGTTGTGATACCTTGTCCAATCAACTTGTATAACCATATCATGCCCCCCAAGCTTCAAAACCCTGAAATCAAATTCAAATTCATACCCCCTTCTGCATATGCCACTTGAATCCCTTACATTCTGACTTACTAACTATGCTCTGGCCATTAGTCACGGTGACAAGCAATGTTTTAGATTTTGAAACATTAGCCCCAATGTCTCTTATCATCTTGTTATCCGCAAAGTTGTTTGTGGTACTGCTATCCACCAGCACCACAATCCCTCTCCCATTAATTTCTCCACGAATCTTCAATGAATTAGCCGCTTTTGTTCCCTCAATTGCATGCATGGAGATTTTCACATTATCTCCTTCAATTTCTTCATCCCATACTCGTCACTGCCTTCGTCTACCACACCTTCAACACCTACTAACAGCCTTAATTGCTTATTTTTATAGATATAGCCTACAAAAAAATTTTCCCCACATTTGAAACAAGGGCTAGGGTTTCTCCTTGGGTAATTGGTGATTGGTTTAGCGTTGGAATTATTATCAGTGGAAATTGGGTTATTAGTCTTGGTCTTTTTTTTTTTGATAGAATTAGTCTTGGTCTTATCTTGTAGTGATTCTGGTTTTGGTTCTGGAATTTGGTTTGGGTTTGGGAGTGATGGCTGAGAGGTATTGGAGTATCTAGGATAATGATTGGCTATGGAATTCATTGGCTTAAAGGGAAACTTCTTTCTGAATATAGCCTGAAAGGATTGTTCTCGTAATCTTACCTGTTCACATGCTTGAGCAAGGTTTGTAGGCTTGAAGAGTTTCACCATAAGCTTGATCTTCTTGTTGAGACTGCTGACAAAACTCGATACAAAATAGCTTTCATCTGGCCATGGATGATTCTTAAGCATAAGAGACTTCAATTCTTCAAATCTTTCTTGATAGTCTACTACTGATCCTTTCTGCTTCATTTTATTAAATTCTTCAACCACTTCAGATATCCGTGGCTCCCCAAATCATACGCATAAATCCTCTGCAAACTCATCCCAACCTTGGCCAGGGTTTTGCACCTGCCACCTCTGATACCAATTATCTAGCCTATCCGCACAACACAATGAAGCAATTTCTATCTTTTGGTCTTCTGGAGCTCCATACGACTGAGAATATCTGGCACATTTCATAATCCAAGTTCTTGGATTGGTGCCATCAAAGTGGGTAAGTTCCACTTTTGGGACCCTGCTGTACGAATATTGATGACTAGCCCATTGTGAATTGGGGTTGCTTATGTGGAGTTTGGTAAAATTCCATCTCCTTGTTGGCTATGGGAATTGGCAGTCACTGTGGTAGAACTGGGCTGTGGAGCATTGTTGTGAATGTGAATTGAAGTACTGTTTGGATAATTTGGGTTTGGGTAGGGTGGGATGGTAGTTGTACTGGGCTGATTGTTATTGGGTGGGTTGATGTGTTGGGAAAGTTGAGGGTTTGGTGAATTGGTTGAATTTCGACCTTGTTGTTTGGCTTGCAATTGATCTTATAGGGTTCTAACTATATCCATCATCTGGTCAAGTTGCTTTTGGATCACAGTTTGGGCTATATTCTGATCATGGAATTGCTTACACTGAATCTTAAATCCTTCATGCACTTCTTTCATGAATTCTTGACTCCTTTGATCCATGAATTGAGCTTGCTCTTCCATTTGCTGGATGTGTTGTGTCTCTGTAACAACAGCCTTACTCTTTCTAGCCATCTGGGCCAAAGAAGCTAAGGTGGATCTCCCTCTTGATCAGATGGATCTCCATTTGCTCTGATAGCAAGCTGTAATAATCTTGATTCATGAAGGACTCAATCCATTAAAAGAGTTTGTTATGAGCAATTGTTTGTTGTAATGCAATTTATATAAGCAATAGATTACATTGTACCAGATACGAAAAGATAATAACAGAATTCATTCTCTTCTACCAATTCAGTTACAAGATTCTCTGTCTCTTCCTCTCTCTTGTCTTCTATTGCATTCTGTTAACAGATTGCAACTACACAACTAATCTAACTAACTGATTACAACAACTATCACTGATCTAACTAATACGGCTGGCACTCCAGAAGCTTCCTCCTCCTTCCACATGTGTATCACTTCTTGATATCAATCCTTCACTATCACAGGTCCTGACACTTGTCTCTTTAACTTGTCTGGTCTCTTTAATATTTTAAACAGAATTAACAAGGCTTTTAAGATGAGCTATTTTCCATCTAGTCTCTTTAGTATGTTAAACAGAATTAACAAGGCCTTAGAATGAGCTACTTTACTGAATAAATATTCCATTGACTTAATGATGAAGTACCAGAAAATGGGGTGCATGGCATAACAATTTGATCCCTTTTCCTGCTTATCTGGGGTTGGATACAGGATTCAAACTTGTAATCAGGAAAAATCTCCTGGTTTTTGCAGTTAACTTTTTCCTTTACATAGTTGAAATATCTAGGAAATGGCCAGAAATACATGCTCATATATTGCAAACTTTTTTCTTTCGTTGAGATTATGAAAAACAAAAACTATGTGATATAACAATTGTCTAGCTGTTTTTACTTTTTTCTGTAAGGATCTAACACTACATGCATGTTTTAACTCACTTTTCAATTTCCTTAATCTCGAAGGTGACCATGTCTGGTTATAATCACAAATTAATGACCCTCTTGGAAACTGTCATTGGAAAGATTGCAAAATTTTATGTGAATCCTGACAGGTTTGTTGTTATTAAGGTAATAATTAAGTATTTAATATTTTTATGTTTCTATACTAAACTGGTTAGGGTCTTAGGTGCTTCTTCCTAAATCAATTAATAGACTCAGAATATCCATTTTGCCAGACAGAATCTTTCACAATTCTTTTCTGTCCTCTAGATTTTCGGAGCATTTATCTGTAAATATTTATCCTCAATTGTCTAGGATCTAAGGTGATTTCTTTTTCCAGCCAAAGATAGTAAGATGTGCGAATGTGAGTGAACATCTCAAGTACTACATAAAACTTCTATTGACAGATTATATCTTTTAATCAGGAAAAGTTAACAAAGGACTATGAAAACTGCAAATTTCAACAACCCCACCAGCAAGCTACATATTATTGCTCATTACTACTATCAAAACAGAAGTGGCCTTGGATGGAAATACTAGAAGTTCTTCCTCATCTTGAAGCTGAAGATCTTGCAAAATTCATTCCAATGATGCTGTCAAGGGCCTTCCTGGAGTGCTATGTAGCAGGTCTTTTAGTCTTCATAGCTTTCTTAAAAAATTAGTGGATTGTTATGATTCTTGTCTTTAATGTTATTTCATGTCAGGTAACATTGAATGCAGTGAAGCAGAGTTAATTATTCAATATGTTGAAGATGTTTTCTTCAAAGGTCCAAACCCCATATGTCAACCATTATTTCCGTCTCAGCATATGACTAATAGGATTGTCAAGCTTGAAAGGGGTTCAAGTTATTTCTACCCTATCCAAGGGTTAAATCCAACCAATAACAACTCTGCTCTAGTGCATTATATTCAGGTAACTACATTTGTCAATAACTCTTTTCTGGTTCTATCAGTTTGCTTTTCTTCCTTTTTTTTTTTTTTATAAAAGAAGATTTTATTAATATAATTTTAAATGGGGAAAAACATATTTAAGGGATGTAAATTACCCAAACAGCCCAAATTACCCATACAAAACCATTCTAGTGGCATCCCAAAAATATGTGAAAAAACTCCAGAACATCAAATTACAGGAAGAACAAATCTATGCAAAGATATACAATTCTATAAAAACCACTGAACAGTAGCTTGATAATGAAACTTCACTAATCCAACCAAACTTCAAGGCGGTCTTCCCGAGTGGCACCATACTTAGCTAGGTGATTTGCCAAAAAATTGGCTTCACGAAATGCATGTTGGAATAGAAGCACTTTTATATTCGACAGTAACGCATCAATCTCACATTTAATATCTCTAAATTTCCAAGGAACCTCATCAACTGTAGCATTGACCTAAGATATTGCATTTATAGAATCAGACTCAATAATGATATGCCTATATTTAATGTCCTCCCGAGTGTAGGAGAAACTAAGTGCAACAAGGATTGCTCTAAATTCAGCCTCATTGGAGTCCATCACCCCTACATAGTATGAGAAGACTGCTATAAATATACCCATGGAATTTCGCAGGACGCCACCAATCCCAGCATGTCCAAGTTTGCCATAGGTCGAACCATCAATATTCCATTTTAGGAAATCACTGGCGGGAGGTTGCTAGTGGGTTAAAGGTCTAGGACATTTAGCTAGTTGCCAATTCTTAATACATGTAGATGAGAGGAAAATTTGATCTATAGAGTATGGAAAATATGGGCAGGCAGCGGATGTCCAAGATGCAAGTCTGATAAGTATAGTGTCAAACAACTTCTGGGTATTAAAAAATTACCAAAAGCAGAGCACTCCTATTGTATGAAGAGCAGAGCTATTGATTTTGGAAAATATCATGATTGATCCCACCAATCAATCAGTTTAGTCCAGATAGACCAAGAGATTGGACAATTCAGCAACAAATGATCCACATCTTCTTTTTCAATACAGCATAGAGGACAGATATCATACAATGGATCAAGAAGCCCAATTTTAGCCAGATTATTCCTCACATTTAATTTCACGTGAATAGCTTGCCAAGCGAATATTTCAACTTTTGATGGTGCATATGATCTCCATATGTTTTTCCAAGGAAATTGTCGCTGAAAGGTGTTTGTGGAGTTCAATTGATCAGTCATAGATTTGACAATGTATTTGCCGACTCTGTTAAACTTCCACAGTGGCCTATCTTCAAAGGAGAATTTGGGTTGAAACTCTCTAATGCAATGGAGGAGAGACAAACAATTCAGTTTTCCATACAAAAAGTTCTCTACGCTATTCGATATTCCAATTCCAAGTGCCTTCTACCCAATTTCCAGTATCCGCAACTAAACAGTCTTGGTCGCAAGCTAGAACAAAGAGTCTTGGATAGGCATGCTGCAGATTAAAATTTCCAGCCCAAGGGTCTTTGTAGAACTTGATGGACTTCCCATTTCCTAGCCAGAAAAGCACTCTATTATGGATGATTTTCTTACAAGACTCATTCATGTATGTTGATTTGATAATGTCGCCCCATAAGCTCGAGAAATTTTTGCAATCAAGACGCGAGTGTGGTGAAATCATCCCATATTTTCCTACTATTACCTGTTTCCACAGAGATTGATTCTTGTCAATCAAATTCCATAATCATTTGAAAAGGAGAGCCCTGTTTTTTGCAAGTACGAAACCGATTCCCAACCCACCTAGATGCTTTGCATTCTCAATGGTTTCTAGTTAATTAGATGCAGATTACGTTTCCCATCAACCCCATTCCAGAAGAAGTTTCTTTGGATCTTCATGATTTCCATGGCCACTTGTTTGGGTAGTCTGAAGAGAGACATGTAATACAAGGGCAGACTGTTGAGCACCGATTTTATAAGTGTTAATCTCCCAGCAAATGACAGACAACGAGCTCTCCATCCTGTTAGTTTCTGCTTAATTTTGTGAATGACAGGTGCCCAAGTAGCTTTGTAGTGAGGCTTTGCGCCTAAAGGAAGTCCAAGATAGGTGATAGGTAGAGAAGCACTCTTACAGTTAAGACGTGATGCTGCCTGTCGGTCCCAACCTTCTGATGTATTCAAACCTACGATGACGCTCTTTTGGAAATTGACTTTGAGCCCAGGTATAAGTTGAAAGCACCTCATGATTCTCTTAAGGTTGACCAAGCAATCAATATTAGTAAGACAAAATAATACAGTATCATCTGCAAACTGAAGAAAAGAGATTGTATTATCCACTCCTTTAATGGAAATACCATGCAGCAGTCCTAGCCTAACAGCTTTATTTAATAGCACACACAGGCCTTCTGCACCTGTAGCAAATAGTAGTGGTGACAAAGGGTCACCCTGGCGAATCCCTTTCTACATATGAATAGGCTGAGTAGTAGAACCATTCACAAGTATGGATAACTGATTATTCTGCATACACCCTTACATCCATTTAATCCAGCACTCCCCAAAACCCATACAAGACATAACTTGTGAAAGGTAGCCCCAAGATACTGAATCGAAGGCTTTTTCAAAGTCAAGTTTGATAAAAGCACCCCGAAACTTTCTCTTCTTGCATTCGCTGATGACTTCATTTGCAACTAGGACGCTATCAAGAATATTTCTTCCTTGTATAAAAGCAGATTGACTACCCCCAATAATCCTAGGAGCGACAAACTTAAGGCGGGTTGCTAAAGCCTTAGCCAAGATTTTATACACACCATGAACGAGGTAAGGGGCGAAATTGTCTTATAGAATCAGCGTTATCAATTTTGGGAATAAGAACAAGGAAAAAAATTTTAATATCCTAAGGCAGTCTCCCCGATTCCCAGAAGTTATGTACCAACATCGTAAGGTCATTGCAAATCAAGTGTCAGAATTTTTGGTAGAATAGCATATTGAATCCATCTGGGCCTGGAGCTTTACAACCTTCACAAGTAAATACTGCCAATCTGAGCTCATCGAGAGTGAAGGGCTTCTCAAGACTGTCTGCTAACTCTGAGTTCAATTGTGAAAATTGAATGTCAGCAAACTAAGGACGCTAGGCAAAATTTTCCTAAAACAGGGCAGAAAAGAAGTTAGTGATTTCAGTTTTGATATCATATACTTCAGTTAACACCTTGTTGTCCGTCTTCAGAAGGCTAATGGAGTTTCTGTTACGCTGATTAGTTACTGATAGGTGGAAGAAGCGAGTATTTCTATCCCCTTCCTTTAGCCACTGAACTCTAGACATCTGTCTCCAATATGACTCGCTTTGCTTGTGTTTAGTCCACAGTTGTGCCCAAAGTAGTCACCTGCGTCTGATAGGTAAAGCATCTTGTGGAGTTGATTCAAGGGATAGATCAATTACATCAATTTGGTCTTCAATAGCAGCTATGTCATGATCAATATTACCAACACTACGATTCCACATGATAAGTTTTTTCCAAATGTAGTTAAGCCTTGAAAGCAGTGAAGAGGATATGTTAGGAGGTAAGTGACATTGCATCCACCAATTACCAATCAGCTCAATGATCCCTGGATGTGAAAACCAGCAGTTGAGGATACGAAAAGGCTTGGGTCCCCAATTTAGATTATTGGATTCGAGAACCAAAGGACAATGGTCGGAAAGTCCTTTCCTGAGTCCCCAGAGTTTGAAGTTAGGGAAATTTAATAGCTAGTCATGGTTGACAAGGATTTTGTCAATTCTGCTGGCACCTCTGCTATTTGACCAGGTAAATTTGCGCTCCAAGAGCGGTTGGTCTATTAGTTCACAATCATCTAGAAACTGTACAAAGTTCGCTATACCCCCTGCTAAGTATAGACCTGAGCTCCGTTCTTCACCTTTGGTAACTTCGTTGAAGTCGCTCATAACTAACCACGGATCGGTAATAAACAATCTTAGATTCCTAATTTCATTCCAAAGTCTATTTCTATCACATTCATTATTTGGCCCATATATGATGATGATTGCACAGCGGAAAGAGGACGGGACCCATTGTCCCTGTAGTGCTATCCAATTTGACCCTTTGGAAGTGAGGTCACATGAGATAGATGATTTAGTCTGTGAAACAAATAAGCCATCTGCTGCATTTACAACATCAGTGAAGATCCAATCGACATCACTATTACCCCAAATAGATTTACAGATGGTTGAATCTGTGATGCAGATTTTCATTTTTGCAATTGCCACCAGCTCTAATCTTTTTTTCTGTACCCAATTCCTTACAGCAATTATCTTAACCTTAGCCCCAAGACTCCTGATATTCCAAAACATCATCTTCATTTTATATTGGAGTCCCCTGTAGTGCTTTTCTTCCTTAATAGAAACCATTTTGTTTGTTAAAGATTTTGATTTATACAAACTATGTGGAGTTTAAGAAAAGATAATAGCGCTTATATTTTTTCTTTTATGATTTATGAAGGTTAGTTATGTTTTTTGATTGTCTCTCCAATTTTCATGACTTCTTATTGCTGGGGGTCCCATTGTTTACATTTTGCTGGTATTTTATTAATGGGTCAATATATATTAACAATAACATGCGATTAGGACTAGTACTGTGTTAAAAGCTGAGGTTCTATATTCTCTTTGATTTGGTCCTTACCTGTAGAGTTTGACAACTTTAATGGTACATGATGAAAATATTACTATTTTGATTGAGACATTATCCTGTATAGTTTTAGGGAAGTGAACCAGAAAATTTTTTTTCCACAATGTTTTCTTTGTCTTGTTCGCTCTCAAAAAAGAAATTTTCTTTTCCTTTCTCCTTCTTTTCTTCTCATTACTGCTGATGGTTTAGCTGGGCATTGTTTACTTTGTGTACTCCACTTGAATTTCAAAACAATGATCACTTGTATATGAAGAAAAGTCTGGAATGAAGCTCCTTGCTGAAATCACTTTTACTAAATTCATAGTTTCTGAAATCATTATTCCTACAATGTTTATCAGGTCATTTGATTTTATTACAAAATTAAATTTTGGTGGAGTTTTGATGAAGTTGCTGATCCACTAATCTAATTATCTAGGTTCATCAAGATAAATTTACGCCGAATGTGAAACTTGAGCTTTTTACTCTAATCGCAAAGCAGGCAGTCTTTCACCAGCTGAGGACGGTTGAACAACTTGGGTACATTACTTCATTCACGCAGAGGTACGCAAAAATTTATTGGCCCTAAACATTTCATTGAACTTGGAAGACAATATAATTGCACTTATCAAACTATGCAGGAGTGATTATGGTATTCATGGAGTACAGTTTATTATTCAATCCACAGTAAAGGTATGCGGCGATTTTTGTTGTGAATTGTGGTTATATTACATGTTGATGTTGGTAAACTGGACAGGGTCCTGCGCATATTGATTCGAGGGTGCAGGCATTCCTCAAGATGTTCGAAAATAGAATTTATGAGATGACTGATGATGAATTCAAGGTGAGGTCATAGATAGATAGTTCCACAGTAGATTAACTATATATTTCTACTTGTTTATTTAGACTTCATTATAACTACCAGGGGGGGGGGGGGGGGGGGGGTGGCAATTTGCATGGTTACAAAACATTAACTTTTTTGAAAGAGATCCATCTACACTAGAACATAAACATGCCTAACCTGACTTAGCTTAGAGAAATTATTTAATATCTATTTTCTGTTTTCTTATAAAGCATACACCCAAAATAAATATGACTACTGGCACAGACTTGATCTACAAACTACATTGCCAGCTGGTCCACCCCTTTGCTTGACATTGGTCATTTCTTTTACAAGGTTGTGTAGGAAGAGAACTCTAAAGACGGCTCAATTTAATTGAATTTTGTCCTAATAGTGGTTTTAAAAAATTGCTTAAGTGGCAGTATCCCAACCATAATCTTATTTAAGATTCACTCATATTAGAGGCGTGCATGATATTGTTAAAAATTAGTAGTCAAGGCATTGTTCAGTTCCATTTAACCATTCAGCATATCACTAAGAATTGTAGTTGTAAACTATGAAAAATCACAGGAACAATTCTGATGGCTTGAAAACATAGTGACTATCAGCTAATATGCATTATTATTAGGTCGCTAACCAAACAAATGAGTTATAAGGTAGTTGGCATGTTGAACAGGGTTTTTGACCATTATTTTCTGTGTAGCAGTTGTGGCATATGTTAGCAACTGCTCAGCATAATTAATATTTCTTTATTATCAAATTAATTTGTTTTGAGGCTTCATGATTGCTACTGGATCTTTGTGGTGAAAATATCAGCGAATTTTAGATTTTGAAAAGGGGGCCATTGCCACCATTCAGTTTAAGTTACTGACAAACCAGCTATTGTACAGAGCAATGTTAAGGCTTTGATTGATACAAAACTAGAAAAGCACAAGAATATATTGGAAGAATCTAAGTTTTATTTGAAAGAGATTTTTGCTGGGACTCTCAAGTTTGACCGCATAGAATGTGAGGTATATTTGTGTTATAATTATTACTATGCATACCCTACTAAACCCTAAGACCAAGAGCATGATGCAATTCATATTTATGAATGGCATTAAAACAGGTTGCAGCGCTAAGGCAACTTACTAAACAAGAATTCATAGATTTCTTCGACAAATATATAAGAATTGGTGCACCTAACAAGAGGACCTTGAGCATATGGGTTTATGGGAGCCTACACTCACTTGAGTCTGCAACAGATGGAGGAGAGCTAGCTCCACCTGGGAAGGTTCAGATTGACGATATTTTTAGCTTCAGAAGATCCCAATCTCTTTACAGTTCATTCAAAGGACGATTTTATCATACAAAATCGTAATTCGTAATGATAAATTTCAAAGCCATTGATGTAGAACCTGCTAAATTAGTAAATTTCACATACATAAATAATGGCTTGAAGTATATATGTTAAAGCCTAGCATCAACAAATTGATCTTCAAGGTCTGGAGTAATATCACCTACATGTTCAGGATTTTCTTTGGGTTTGTCATAACTCTGTATCTTATTACGACTTTGGAGGAATTGTGCATTTAATTTTAAATACATTTGTCTCGTCATGGTTATACAATATATATATGTCGTGAGAAAAGATAAAAATGCTCCTGAAGTTTACGTGAATGTACGGATTTGCCATTAAAGCTTTTTATTTTTCCTCATTTATACTCTTAAAATTTGCTTGGATATACGGATTGACTAATAAAATTTTAAAAAGTGAACAAATTAACTTCTCTTTTGATGAAAAGTTAAGGTTTAGTTTTTCGTTGAAAGATGTAAATATATCGTTTAAATTTGTGCGAAGGTATATATTGATATTGATTTTTTTTTTTTGCTTAATTATATACTAAAATAATATTTTTACCTATATATAAATGAAGTAAACATATTTAAGAGTGATTTATATTAAATAATATTTTGATTAAATTTATTATTTAATACTTTTTCTAATGAAAAAAAAAACTTTAGCCACCCCTTTTATTCTCATAATTTTTTCTTTTTTTTAGTCTAAAAGTGGGGTTGTCATCAATCTATTGATAGACGTCAGCTCCGTTCATTTTTTTTTTCTAATCTACTATTTAATTTTTATATTTTTTATTTTCAAATAATTTTTAAATTAACATAGATCTGAAATTTAGTATTTATGTTTTATTTTCGTGTTTCTTCATTTGTTTAGAATAAAATTAAATATTATGTAAGTTTTTATTATGAGGTTTTATAATTCTTTACTTGAAGGTTAAGTATTATCTTCAAATGGAGGTTATTTGTCATTCACAAATGGAGGTGTCATCGTATGAAAAATAACATATGACAGATGAAATGAGTGTCCTGCTGAAAGTCAGATTACTTATGTTACTATTATCAATTGTTTGCGTCGAAAAAGTTTTTCTTTTTTAATCTCTATGTTCCTCCCGCAAGGTGACATGAGGGCGAAAAAAGGAAGGAGAAATGAAATTTATCTCGCTTTTGGCATAGCGAGCCCTCGGCGGGAGACATGCATGACGGACTATTAGCTCAGTGAGTAGAGCACACCATTGATAATTGTGTCAATTATATTCGGGCTCTAAGTCACATGGATAATTCAATATGTTCATCAGCGTCTGACCCTAAGATGTGGATTATCCAAGCACATTAGCATGGCATACTTTTTATGTTCAAACCGAGATTTGAAACCAAACTTCTCCTCAGAAAGATAGATGAGGCAATTCAGGTGAGATCCAATGTAGATATAACTTTCTATTCAATAACTTAATTAGTTATGTACATCTTATGTACTTTAAAATTTTATAATTTTATTTGTATATTGCAGATATACTTTTTAACTTATTAATGAGAATTTATTTTGTATTAAAAAAATACTTCTTCTAATGAATTTTGAAAATCATTAATCCAAATATATATTTATATATATCGCATTAGATATGTTATGTCACTAGGAAGATATATTTAAGAGATTTCTTTAAAAATAAAAAAAAATTAAAATATTCAATTTTTAATTTACTTATAATTTTCAATTGAAATTGTTTTTTATTTTAAAAATATCAAATTTTAATTAGCTTTAAAATATACCCTATAATTAATTGATTGAAATTATTTATAATTATAAAAATTTTAATTTTTAATTTGGAATTAAAAATTAAAAGTAAATTTTTTTTAAAAAAAATGGATATTTAAAAAAATACTTTTAGATATATTTAATTCACTTATGAATATATTAAAATATTATTTTAGTGCATAATTGAGAAAAAAAAAATTCAATAACAATTCATACTTTGGACCAAACTTAAGAAACATATTTGTAACATATTACACGAGTACTATTTTTTTTTTACTCTTTTACCATATTTTCGTTATTTCTTTAAAAAAAAATTTTCATCCCTTCTTTTTCTTTTTGTTGGGTACACGATTTATGGATTAGACCTGTTTCTTCTCTATTATATTAATTCGTTTAAACATTCTCCAATCTTTCTTTTCTTTTCACCTTAATAATAAATTTCTATTCTTAAATCAACATCTGCATTTTTGCATTTAAAATCGACTTAGGAGGGAAACAAGAAGGTAAGAGTAAGCTGGAATTTCAGTTAGATTAATTTTCCCTTTCGAAATTTATAATCATCCAGTGTGTCATAATAAAATGAATAAGTGGGTTTGAATAGAAGCAGAAGCATTATGTAAAGAAGCCCAGCACAGCACATTGGGTTGTCCAATGAAAAAGCAGTTGCAGAGGACAAAGGGAAGATCTCGGGTGAAAGCACAACATCCTAAGCCCAGGATCCATAACAACAACAGGAACCATGGAATATGCAGTAGAAGCAAATTAATCTAATGAGAAAATTAATGACACACTGGATGATTATAAATTTCAGTTACATTACTGTCTCCAATGAGGACGTTTATGTAGGATAGTGCTTTTAGGCTAGGATTGACTTAAGTACATTTTGATATTAGTCATTACGATAACATAAACAATCCTTAGTAAAAGTAAACAATAAATACTAATATATTGGCCCAACATCTTTTACACGCTAATGGAATGAAAATGAGAGAAATTCTATTAGGTTATTCTCTAAAAGTATTTGCAAATTTTTATATATTAAAAGGATGAGCCAACTACTCAGTGAATAAGTAAATACGTAACAAGGAAGAATAAATAAGATTTAAATAATATATATATATATATAAGTATTTACATATATCATTATTAATTAGCTGGACAAATAATACTTGAAATATCAAACATAACTTTCAAACATTTCTTAGTTCTCAGAATAATATGAATAATTCAGTTCAAACATCATTTGTATACTCTCAAATATAATTCTCTACTGATCAATCGTTAATCTAAGGGTGCATAATAACTTATCTCGCAAGCCCAATGAGAAATAACTTTAATATATATGTGCAGAGTAAACCTCTCATAAAGATAAATCACTATAACTTTCATCATATATATATGTTCTATAAACTCTCATCATCAAGTTAGGATCATATAGAATTATAATAAGAGTGTATATAAATTATTTATCCAGCTATAGTATTATCAATCAATTACATAATATGAAAAGCTCAGCTACCATTATTTATTCTCAATTTATTAGAAAATAATTCATATTTAAAAATAAATCATTATTTTGAATTATATAAATTCTTTCTCTCAAAATCATATATATATAATTATTTTTAAAATACAATATTATATATTTATGCACTTACCTTAACCAAAGATGATATTTGTCTAATTAACAGAATCTCTTCTATATTCAATAATTGTAGTTGAGTTCGTTCTTAAAATAATATAAAATAATTTTTAATTTGAGGTATAATTTAAATTTATCTACCACGGATGTATGCAATAGAAATAATGTATAAAAATAGTCTTAAATTCTAATGGAATTTCAGTAGAGTTTTTGGCATAATTTGATTTTTTTCAAAATTTTAAAAATACTCTAATGAGTATTATCTCAATTATTAAGCTAATTTCTCATCTAGTCCTCCAACAATATTTTTAACAACTCAATATAATTTGGATGTCTAAATTTACCAAGTGCTCATAATATTTTAGTATAAAATTAAATTACATTAATTTAGTTCATTTATTTTAATAGTTTAATAATAATAATGATAATATTTATATTATTAATTAATTAGTTCGATTGCGTTTAAATAACATTTATTTAATTTTTGGCATTTTATGAAAATATAATTTTATATTTATTTTCAAATAAAATAAATTAATTCATACATATATAATTTATTTAACTTAGTTTTCAAAATAACTTTATGTTAATAAAATAATAATAATAATAATAATAATAATAATATAATAAAGAATTTATTAAAATAAAAATAATATCATTTACTTAAATTTTCTTATTTTATCATATTTTAAATAATAATAATAATAATAATGACATTAATAATAACAATAGTGATAAAAGTAATAATATATAATAATATAATACTTAATTTTTAATTTTTAATAATCACTTATAATAATATCAATAATTTTAATAATAAAAATAATAACATTATTTACGTAGAATTTAACATTGTTTCTTTATTTTTTATTAAAAATAATTATTTAATTACTATTAATTCAAATTTAATAATTTATGTTAAATCTAACATTAAATAATAATAGTAGTAGTAATAATAATAACTGTAACACTCTCGTACCCTATATACATATAATACATATTTTCAGCATATGCGGTACAAAAATGTCACAGATCGGTTTAATAAAAAAAATTTCACATTTTCAATTTTAAATTTTAAATTCTAAATATATAAAAATTAAATAGCATATAAATATTCTTTATAATATACAATACGTTAAATTCAAAACATAATATATTATGCATAAAACTCAAAATATACAATAACATAAAAAAATATACATGCTGCTGGCAGTGTTTCTAATCTCAATAGCAACTCAACAAGCTCAACTACGAGTCTAGACCCGACCTGGTCTAGAAGAACTCTCTGGCTCAACTGGATCTATCCTGTCACCTGCGCGATGAAAATAATCGCGCTAAGCCGAAGCCTAGTGGTACAAACTTTGATAATAACAATATAACTCAATGCAATACCAAATGCATAATGCATATAGATGTCACATCAATCCACTTTCTTATATTTTTCAAATAATTCATAAGCACAACTCATAATATTATATTACTCAATTGTATCATAATTCATAATTCACAGTAAAACAAATACAAGCATTGGCCCAAAAAGGATCTAATATGCTATTCAAATTTCAGAGTTACTACTTTGATCCACAATGACACCATGTGTCTAGCCCCGTAAGCAATATATCCATGGCTAATGTAACAGTCCCAGTCTCTTGGACCTCAACCCTGCTAGACCCTTAGGCCTCAGTATCTTGGTCCTCAACCCGGCTAAACTGCTATAGTTTTTGAGGCTTACGACCTAGTCTTTTCACCCCAAAAACATCATATTTATCAGCTGGCCTGGCTTACGATCCAGTCTTTTCACCATTTCAGCGTATAGCCCGTAGGCAATCATAGGCATGCCGCCAAACCCAGAACTCTGAAAATTGAATAACATACTAGGCATACAATTTATTCATATTTCTCATTATTAATCTCTTTCTCATTTTTAAATATTCAATCTAGGCACATTGCTTTATTTTCACATTTTTTTTTCCTCATGTTTCTCATTTTTCACATCTTTCTCATTTTTCTCACTTTTCTAATTTTTATCAATACCAATTCATTTCATTATTACACATATCTCATTTTTGCATTCACAACACATTACCCAATTACTTTGGGTATTTTCACATAATATGCATATTTCACATGTTACACAAATTAGTCATTATCAATGGCTTTTCACAATGCATTTAACACATATATGACATTACAAATGTCATAGCATATTATTCATACACAATCAATGAACCAAGTAGCTTAACACATTTTTAAATTAAAATGTGTTAAGTCCAAATGTTATGCAAATATAGACATTATATTCAAAGTTTGTACATACCTCCACTAGCAACCCAAAGCAAGCTAAAAACAACCTTCAATCCAATCTTTCTAACTTGCCCTTCACCACTTGGATGAAGCAAATCAATCTCCCTCAATGCCTAAACCAAATGTGATAGCAAATAATCATTTAGTATCACATTTAATGGCATTTCCAACATTAAATCATAATTACACATCACTCCTACAAATTTTTAAAAATTTAGCCTTTCCTTACTTCAACATTGAAATTCCATTCTACTACAATTAAATTAGTATTTTAAGTTTATTTATATTATTAAAAATATATTTTAATACATTTAAATCATTTACATTATAAAAATACACTCTTATACACAAAATCTCAAAAATGGCCTAACCTTCCCCCATTGAAGGTTTTCCATTCCAACACAATTCATTACTCATTCCAAGCTTATATTCATCACTTTTAACACTAAACAACATGCTTAAACAAATAAAATCACACAATTCAACCACTTTGGAAAATCACTTTTCCAAAACCCTAAATCTCCACTTCCATTCTCAAACTCCAATCCAACACCACCAAATCCAATATTTGACTTTAAAATACTTGTTTATGAATCAAAACAACTCATTTGAAATCAATTTGCACAATTAAAATTCATGTTTTTAAAATTCCAAAAATCCATAACCCTAAATTTTCTCTGTTCACCATTCTTTAACCAAACTCCATCATCTCTTCAATCTCACTTTAGAATCATTGTTAACTACCCAAAATAACATCATACACACCAATTCCAACAATTATAACATACTACATAAAAATTCAAATTCTCACATAATCTAAATTTCCAAGGAATTCAAAGAAAAGAGATGGAAACTTACTAATTTTGGTGGAAATCACTAAAAATTCACTTGAAACTTGTTAATTCCTTTAATTTATGGAGTATGGAAGAAGCAAAATCCTTAGTCTTTAAACATCCATGGAAGCCACATTCTTGGGAAGAAGAAGAAGAAGAAGATTTTTAGTATTCTTTCCTTTTCATCTTTTTTTTTAACCACATATATATATATATATATTAAAATAATTTAATATTTAATTATTTAATTATTTTTTTAAATAAATTAAAAGTCCTAAGTTCCCTCTTCCATTCAAAATTAATTTATTTTTGAATTATTTTATTAATTTTGAATTTATAAGATTTAATTACCAAAATACCCTTTTCTTTTAAAAAGTGTTGACTTTTATATATGTTATGTATATTTTGCATATATATCATATATATTCCACTTTTTCATTTAAAATCCCTTCATTTTTTATTTAAAACTATTAATTTAATTTATCCTTTTAAATTATAATTTATTTTATCAAATTTTCCAAAAATTAGAAATTTTCAAAAAAATTTGGATGTTACAATAATAATATTAATTATTGAAATAAATCTATAATAGACTTAAAAGTAATAAATATAATATAATAATAATAACTTGTTTATTATAATTATTATAATATAAATTTTTATAAAATATTTATTTTTATAAATAAACAAACACAGTATATTTACCACTTAATTTAATCAATTAATAATTATTTAACCCAATTTAATTAATAATTAGTAATCCTTATAATAATATAATTTTATGATAATTTAAATTTACTAACTAGCAATTTATCTATTTTCAAATAAATTTATCAATTCCATTTACGTAGATATTATAATTAATTTTATTCTACAAATTACTAATAAATATTTACAACTCAAATATTTAATTTATTTTAATCACGCTTTATATTAATACATCTATACTCTTTTTATCTATTGGTTTTCATTATTTTAATTTGTTTATTTTATTTTTCCATTCTAATCACAATAAATTAATCAATTAATTATAATTATTATTTTTAAATTTCATTTTATTTCACAAACCTTAATTAAATAAAATTATAATTATTTTTTAAATTTTCATATATATATATATATATGAAAATTTCAAAACTTATCCATAATTTATAAATGATATGTCAAATTAAAGCTAATAAAGAGATGATCTCAAAAATACCCGACTTGCAAAAAAAAAAGGCTAAAAAAATAGTCAGAATTGTAGTCTAAAAGTCAAGCCAACATCCCAATTGTACGGTGTGTGTGGGCTAATCCAGCGATCATTGATGGTGATTTCGATGGAGGTCGACTCGTCTTCGAGCTGTTGTGAAGGTAGTCTGATGTGTGTCAGTCGAAGATGGATTGTCAATGATAGATCGGCCAAAAACTGACACTACCACATTCTCTTCTCTTCCCTCTAATCTCTCTCTCTCTCTCTCTCTCTCTCTCTCTCTCTCTCTCTCTCTCTCTCTCTCTCTCTCTCTCTCTCTCTCTCTCTTATTCTTAATAATTCTCTAACAATACTAACTCATAATTTCTCTAATTAATATAACCACTCCATCAATTTCTATTACAACTAATTCAATTATAATCAACTACACCTAATCTTATAATTAATTTACATATTATTTTAATAATATTCATACATTATTTTGGGTTAGGTGTTAAGTTTATTCACATTATTAATACACTCTAATAATTTGAATTATTATTATTATTATTATTATTATTATTATTATTATATTTTTGTTTGTTAATAATTATTATCAATTTAATTATTGAATCACACTTTAAATATTTATTTGTTTTATTATGATGATTATTATAATTATTATATATTTTTTTGTTATACCAATTCTAATAATTATATGTTATATTTAATTACTTATTTGTTTATTAAATTATTGTTATCATTATATATTTTTATATTATATATATATTTATTATTATTATTATTGTCAACTCAAATAAAGCACTATGTACACTAGCACCAATAGTTCAAACTTTATTTATTTTATTATTTATTTTTTTTATTTATTAGTAATTATTATCATCATTGTTATCATTTTAATTATTAAATCAATCAATTTTACTTTAAATTATTTGTTGTTTAATCATTGTTAATATCATTATTATTTTTATACAGCTACTCCAATAATTTATATATTACACTAATTATTTGTTTGTTTATTTAGCATTATTATCATTATCATTATTGTATTTATTTTTTTTTACAAAATATTACACAAAGGGCAAAATAAAAAAAATATATAATTACAAGGAGCAAAGTGATTAAATAATAATTTTCTCTTACAAAAACTTACATACATATTTTTTTTTGTTTATTATTTGCTTTATTCTATTTTTTATTTTTTATTTGTTATTTGAAAATAATTTTACTTTTTTTATATTCACAACATACATATAATATATAAAAATACACACACAATAAACATAAACATACACACAACATACAAGCAACATATATATAACATACTTAATTT
The DNA here is from genome assembly GCA_947685225.1 of Garcia nutans. Classification (NCBI taxonomy): domain Eukaryota; kingdom Viridiplantae; phylum Streptophyta; class Magnoliopsida; order Malpighiales; family Euphorbiaceae; genus Garcia; species Garcia nutans. The sequence goes on along the minus strand of CANTUV010000024.1, from coordinate 1,503,292 downwards.
TTTTAACTTATTTTTTTAAAGTATATATATATATATATATAATATATACAAAGAACATACACACAAAATGCATAATATACACACAAATTCACAATAAATACATAACATGCATAAAATATCTATATAATATATACAAAATCTACATAACATACATATAATATACATGCAACATTTACACAATAAAATTAATATTTTTTGAACTTTATTTTTTATGTATATAATATATAAAATTTATAAAAAAATTAATATATTAAAAATATAATTGAAAATATAATTTTTATTATTTTATTAGAATATATTTATTTAATACTAACGTCTGAAAAATGAAAATTACAATAAAATATTATTTAAAATGAGAGAGTAGGTATCTTTGAAAAAAAAAACCATTTATTGATGAGTGAGATATTTTTAAAAAAATATTGGATGTAGTATAAGTCTTACACTGATATTCTAAAATTATTCTCATTTGCAAAAATCTCTTCTGCATTTTTAAGATGTTAAGGCACTTTTACTTCCTTCTTATGCAGACTTTCATTTTAATTTCAAACATCTTCATTCATTATGGAAGAATTCTGATTTTTTTTTATTTCTATTCCTTTTAAGAAGAATGAAGATGTCAATCCCATTAAAGCATCTCATCCATAAATGTCTCTTTCAAATCTTTCTAGAGCTAGAAAAGAATGTGATCTTCTCCTCTAGCAAAGATTCATTGAACAAACAAAGTCAAATTACACATGCCAAGCATTCTATATAGAAAAACGTGCTGAGATAGTTAAAGTAAAGAAAAGGCTTCTGATTAGTTATAAACCTCTTAATTCATTTTTGCAAGATGACAAATTTTCTCTACTTAAAATTTCTACTCTAATAGTTCATCTAAAGGGGACAAAAATATTTTCAAATTTTGATTTAAAAGCGAGATTTTGGCAACTTGAAATGGAGCCTAAAGATAGGCCCAAAACTGCATTTTGCATTTCAGATGCCTACTATCAGTGGACAGTCGTGTCATTTGGACTCAAAGTGGCCACCTCTCTACTCCAGAAGGCTATGAATTGCATATTTCAGTCTATACTATATTCAACCCTGATTTATATTAATGATATTCTACTATAAAATAGTAGAAGCCCATCATTAATTGTTTCATCAGTTTTGCTCTATAGTCCAACAATATGGGATTATGCTCTTTGAGAAAAAAAAAAGTCTTTTGGGTCAAATCGCAATATACTTTTTGGGATTACACTTTAAAATCCATACATTCTTAAGAATTACTTAAGTTTCCAGATTCAAATCTTACTACTAAGCAATTTTAATAGTTTCTTGATATAATTAATTATATTGGAGACTTCTTTCATGCCATTTCCCAATCGATCAGTCAACTATCTAAACTCTTAAAAAAGAATCCTTCTCATTGGTCAACAAAACAAATAAAAGTAGTCCAAGCAATCAAACAAGTTGCTTCTCATCCCATTTCTCTTCATATTCCCTCCACAGGTTCAAAAGATTTTATATACTGATGCAAGTGATGAATTATGGGAAGCCATCTTCCTAGAAAAAAATAGGTGATAAAATCTATTACTGTGGTCATGTCAGTGGTCTGTTCAGAGACAATAAAAACCATTACCATTAAACTTATAAGGAGATCCTAGTAGTCAAATAGGGTATTAAGAAATTTGATTTCCATCTAATTGGTCATTATTTTCTTATCATATTGGATAATACCTCTTTTCCAAAAGCTCTAGAATTTAAAAAAAAAAAAAACTCTTCCTCATTTCTAGCTTTTGAGATAGTAAGAATGGTTCTCAAAATATAATTTCACTATCCATCATATCAAAGGTCAAAAGAATTTTATATCTGATCTTTCATCCCAACCACTTAAACCTATTGCTTTCATCATAATCAGTTCATCTATTCCTTTGATTATGATGACTTCTTCATATAAGACTAAAACACTTGCTCCCTCTTCTACTTGTGAAATTCCCTCCAAATTTCAATCCTGAAAATCTAGCTCAAATCTAGAATCTTGCAAGAAATCAATTGTTCTAGTATTAATATTTTATCCAAAATTATTTTCATTTGGATAAAGAAATTAATTTATTTTACCTAGATCATCCATGGTTCTTGGTTTATCATTTATCTCCTCAGCATCCTCAGATTCAAGAAGAACTTTGGTTCTTACGGTATCTTTCTACCTTATACTGTCATGCTTTAGAGATCCATGTTATGGAAATGATCAACTTCTTCCATTTGGAGAATGTTGATACTCTTCGATTAAATTTTTTAACTTGGAATGATTCAATTCATTGGTAGAAAAAAGAGCTACTGCAGATAGCTCAAAGAAATGACCTATGGAAAAAGCCCACTTTAGACGCCTAAGCCTTTATTTAAATATTTATTTTTCATAGGCTCTATTACCAATACCTAAAGAATGGAGATCTTTGGTCTCAGAATCAAGCTTATCATTGGTAGACACTATCTGGTCGACTTTTTAAAATAAAAGAATAATTCAGCAACTGAAAGTATTTCTTTGTGAGCCGAATAACTATTTGCCAATAGTAGAGAACTTAATTATCTGCACTTCAATGAGTTTTGAAAAAATTAGGCCTCTAATATTAGAATATTTTAAAAATCTCATGCAAGTTTACCTTTTCAGCTTAATAGCATGTATTTTGAAGATAGTAGTCCATTCCATCAAACAAACTTTGGTCGATCTAGCTTAGCCTTATCACAAGGAGATAAAAGTGTTAGTCCTTTTTCTGGTGCATCCAGCTCAGCCTTATCACAAGAAGATAAAGATGTCCCTTCCTCATCACAACGAGACAAAGAGATAGTGGAAGTTGAGGTATCAGCTGAAGCTGAATCATTAGCCTTATCAAAAGAAAGAGACATGATGGACTTAATAACATATGAAAATAATCCATTGGTCTGTGTTTATTATGACTCAGACTATAAGAACATGAACCTATCACCTTCTTACCCCTTTTAAGAAATCTTATCTTTTTTTAGTGTATAATTATCTTACTTTTATAAGTGCATAACAATGTCATGGCTTATGACCTTCAAGTTTGTAATTATCTACTTAGTAATTCTATAAATAGATAACTTGTAAACAAAAGAGATTAAGTTCATATCCTCTATTTTTCTCTGTATTGAAAATCTTCAATAAAATCATGAGTTGCTAAATCTCTCTCTCTTCTTTCTTATTTATCTACATACATATCTCCTAAATGAATTCATTATCATGATATGAAGTCTAAATTTTAAAACTTGTTTAAGATAATTAATCAGCTATATCAAATTGGCGCTGTCATTTTGAGGCTAAGAAAGGTTGTGTTATTGACTATGCATGAGGGATATTTGATTAATTAATCTAAACTAGTTTCATGTTTAGATGAAAACATTTTTCATCTATTCATAATCAAGTGTGCTCTATGCTATCACGCTAGAACTCATCATGTTCATGTGTTTGTAGTTGCAATACTGATCCTACACATATGCTTACAGTCTACAGTGATCTTGCACATCAGATGGATAATGAAAATGGACCCGATGTGGTATTAGAGCCATAAGGTTATTTAAGAATGTGTATGGTTTGTAGTAAGAAAGAAGATCAAACCCCATCCATGGAAAAATCCCAGGAAGAATTAATCTTACATACCTCTCCCTTAATCATTCCTTCTTCATATAGACAATCTATTAGCAATAAAATAGATAATCTTGTAAAGATAGCCCATATTCTTGAAGACTCCAAGATAGACTAGTCTTCTCTTCCTTTCCTTAATCCTTATTGTGATTTTAAGAAAAATGGCAGTTACATTAGAAGTATAGAAATATTATTACTCCTAGATTCCCCCTTGTAAATGAGTATATACAATTTTCTAAACTCGGTCAATGCAGCTTTGCTGCCACCACAGTAGAGTAGTATGTTACCCTAGAAATTCCAAAGGAGTTTATATTTCAATGAAAAAGACAAACTTGCACTCATCTTCATTTAGGAGCAATTAGAATTGTCCTTTCCTATCATGGGAGGAAAGGTTTGCTAGTCTCAGCAAGACTATCTCCTTTAAATACTCGTTATCTAAGATTTAAAGATGTTATTATTGACACAAATCTCAACTCTCTCAATGTAGGAAGTGTTATCCTCACTTTCTTCCCCAACTTTAACATATCCTTAATGGATCCTCACCTATCTACAACCTTAAAGATGCAAATCCAGATCACAGGAGTTGAACAAATTCAGAAATCTATGGCTGCCACACTTCACCATCAGATAACTTACATACTTTAAGATCATACAGTTAATTTATCTGTTCCAAGAGTATTTACAGATGCTTTATGCATTTACTTAGACATCAATTCAACTCCCACGATAGTTCAGACTCTGAAACATCTTCCTCGAGAAGAATTGATTAAATTTATTCCTATAGAATGGTTAACCAATAATGAAAACTTGCATCAAGATAGTCAGCCTATCCAAACTATGGATCCTTAGTTTAAAAAACAAGCATATGGAATGGTCAAATAGTATTTATTGACCCTAAAAGCTCCAGTCAAACATAGGTCATCTTTCATAGTTGCATGATTTCTCCAGTATCTTAACCTCAGAAAGAAAAAGATTCCAATTCATCATTTCACTCCTTCTAGTTCCAATTCATCATTTAACTCCTTTTGGTTCCCATGTTTATGTTGAAAAAATAAGAGAAAATTTCATTTGGGAAGTCCCAAAAACAAGGATGTGGGACCCATGATGTACCTTCCATGAAGATCTAAGTAAAGTTGATATTGATTATCTTGCCACTTGTATATCTCCAAAAAAGAAAAATTACTCTTCTTACAAATCTCAACATTCTGCCTATAAGCATCCTCCTCCAAATGCATATGATAGTCCCTACATTGAAATCCATCTAGAAATCCATAAGAAATATGTTCATTTGCCTTTAAAGATATACATTGAGGGCCTAAAAGTTATAGAAAGGAAGGATTATTAATTGTTCCTGATCCACCACTGCCTAAGCCTAAACCACAACAACCTCTATTGCAAAGGTGTGTCGTTCTGATCCCTCAGCTAGTACTATCAACACAACCCATGTGTATGATGTTTTCTCCACCTTCTTTAGAAGATTTTCCTCCGCTTTAAAATTAAACCCACCCACAAACAAAAATAAGTTCTCGACTTTATATCCAATCAACCACCATTTGACCTTCTAGCCAACCCAACAACCTTCTCAAACTGAAGAAGTCTTAAATTGGCATTCTTAGAATGCTCAAGTTCAAAATAAGTATCCCCAAATGATTGATTCAAAGATTGACCATCTGTCCAATCAATCTTATAAAGTATCATTGGCACTGAAAACTATGTTTTCTGACTTCTAATAGTTGTATCATAATCTTACTACTCAGATCTCTCAGTTAGATGTAAATCTTAGGCATATTATACAATAAAAGAAATATGGTACAATATTTTTAGATAAATAAAAGGAGATAAGGAACCTGAAAGCCCATATTCAGCAAATTGAGAAAGACCTCCTAACCAAACAAACTCCACCTGATGTGTTTTATCCCTTTTCTCTTATACCTCATATTTCCAACCACCTTATGTGACATCTATCAATAGATTTGGGATAGTTCATGAATCATTCCCATTTCCTCCTAAAAGGCCTTATCACGCTTATGCTCCATCTTCATTAATTCTACCAACAACTCTTAAGAAGTCTTCTGCCAAATCCTCTTCAGCAGTTCCTACTATAATAGCTACTCTTCCATTTCAATATATGGCTTTGAATGCTGCTTTGACTCCTCAAATAATTCTAAAGATGATTCTGATAAAATTTTTGAAACTTCTGACTAAGCCGAGGTTGACATCACTTAAATCCTGATGGCCAATTCAGCAGTAGATCCTGTTGAAGATGAACCACCTGTTGATAATCCTAATGAATAACAAGTGACTCAGGATGTTCATTAGTCTACCCCTATTGTTGGCCCATGGTTTACATTTGATGATATTACTCCCTCCAAATGAGAAATAGAATTTTGGAGTTCATTGTCTGACTTGATATCCAACTGGAAAAGCAAAATGTTTCCTTACCTTTTGTGTAAAAGAAAATTTCTGCTAAAATGATTGGATTTCTCAGAGAATGGTTTATAAGTTTGACATAATACCAACAACTTTAATTCATCCATTGTTCTTCAAACTTTGAGGCTTTGAGTTCATTGGAGACTTCATCCTTATTGACAAATAGGCAAGACATGAATTCTTTAATATGAAGTGTTGTTCTTGAAAGACTAAAGATCTTGATAATCATTATTAAAGAATGTCAAAGAAGTTTAATATGCTGGGAGGATTTAATGATGCTAATCTAAAACATACTTACATTACTTCCCTTCCAGAAAAACTTTAGCCTAAGCTTCAAAGATCAATACAAATGTTAAATAGAGGAATTCATGATATTTCTGTAGATGAAATTCATCAGATGACTAATTCAGCTTTAAGGAAGCTATACGAACATCAAAAGTTTTTTTTTTTAGAAAATGGTAGATGATGCCCAAAATTCAAAGGAGCTTGCAAAAAGCCTAACTTGAAGATCAAATGTCATAGGAAAATTTGTTCTTGCCATGAAAAGAAATCTCATGTTCATAAGTATTCTTCATTTAGATATTCAAAGCTAAAAAGATCCAAAAATGAAGATTCAATTTCTTCAAGAAATGATCTCCTTTTTTAAAAAAAGAAAGTTGGTAATCAATGTTATATTTGTGAAAAAAAATAGAGGACATTTTGCTAAAACTTTTCCTAAAAAAATCCACCAAAGTAGCTAAGCTTATTCAACAAATACAACAATCTTTTGTTATTTTAGATGATGTTGATATTGAATCTGTTTTGTCTGAACAAGATGAATCTACTCAAGAGACACTGTTTATTCTTGAGTTTGATGATACTAATATAGAATCTATTTCTTTATACTTTGTCTCTTTAGAAGATGATGCACGCATACCAATTTATCAGCTGTAACAATCATCTTGGCCATCTATATCTTCTATTGATGCTCCTTTGCCAACTCATTTGATAAAGATTTTTGTTCTTCAATCTAAACATGATAGGCCAATTCCTCTCATTGTTTTTATGGATACTAGTGCTTATAAATCAATGATGAATCTAGAAATTTTACCTAACTCATATTGGAAAGCCATATACAAAGCATTTAGAGCCGTAGATGAACAGATTTTCTCTACTTATCTCATAACTAGACAAAAGATTGAGATTTAGTTTTTCCCTGATTATGTCATCTGGACAAATGTTATTAGCTCCCCTCTTCCAGATAAAGATTTGCTTATTGGTTTTGATATATGTCATCATGCTAAAGAACTTTATGTTCTAGCCACTGGAATTAGGCATATAAGAAGATGTTTAAGTCTTACACTAACATTTCAAAATTATTCTCATTTGCAAAAATCGCTTCTACATTTGATCTCAATAAGGTAGGACTAGTTGGAAATAGGCATGTTAGATCACATTATATGTAATTTCCATGCTACAAATCCATACTTGATCTATGTCATTGAATATGTTGGTATTGTAATCATTGATGGGTCACGTTATGAATTAATGTAATAAAGGCTTCTTTGGTTCCATATCAATATTATAGATGGACCATATTGTAACTAAGTAAATGTTCGAGATATGATAGCCAATTTTGTGCGCTTAAAGTATAATATAATTATTAAGGTATAATATGTAATCCAAATGGCAGATTGTTGGATTTTAATATTAATTTGAGTTTACATAATAATATAATTATATTATAGTCTATCTAATTTAATAGAGCCAATAAAGTGATATAATTTTTTTAGGGTCTAGAAATATTTAATTTGGTATAGGCCATATATATATATATATATATATATATATGTAGAAGTCCAATATTAGTAGTTAAGGTTTTATGAGAATCTAATTGACCTAGTATATAAATGATATTATAAAGGGTTGTGGTCCTTGAGCTAGTTTTGAGTTGTCTATTTTGTTTAACATATATTTAGAGCAAATACTGTAAGACGATAAACCAAAACTGGGAAGTATCTAACTTTTGGCGATCAATTAACATGGAATCAGGTACGCTTACGAATTTGTTTTCAATCCTTCTTTGATTATCTAGCGATTTACATGTGATCTTGGGGTTTTGCAATATTTATTTGCATAAAGGTTTTCTAACACTCGTGGCTTTTAGTCATTTCATCCATTAAACTTTAAATTTAACCATATAATTCTCTGAACTTATATTTTTCTTGCTTATAAATATTAACTCATTGAGTTAGACTGAGTTAGTAATATATCTATTTGGTACAAAATATATAAATATAAATGGTAAAATGACTAGTATTCGTTAATTTAAGTGTCTGTCAATACAAATTAAATATACAATCTTTAATACAATTCACACTTTGAAGCCACAAAATCAACATAACTTATATCTCACATTAATAAACACATATATTATTCACACACATATATAACAACAATTAAATTACCACCCACGGATAACTCCGAATTTGAGGCAAGTGAAACTCAATCAAGACGAAAAGGAAACTTATACTCCACCTGAACTAAGAACTTAAACCAACTAGAACTCTTCCAAACATAGACATGGTACAAGCCTCAAAATTATTGCTCTGATACCAACTTTGTCACGACCTAACCCAAGGGCACTTGACCGACACTAGAGAACAGAAAAAGCACGTGGCTTTCAGAACCCGTAGTAAGTCTGACAACTCATTTTTTGATAAATATAGACGGTGACAGCAGTCAGTATCTCAAACCGGGCCTACTAGCCTACTAATATTATATTCTAATATAATATCACATCATTATTATCAGACATTTATTAATAAATATTTTTAACTAAACTGTGAAACTAAATGAATAAAAAAAATAGACAAGAAAAGAAATACCATGCAGAGTTTTAAAAAATAATTATAACATAATTATATAATAAAACATATACAATCAACACTTCTGCCGAGAAATAAAAACGTAGGATGACCTAAATAAGCAGTACTCATATGCTCAACCTGCAACCTGAAAAAATGGTAAACATGAATGAGTGTTCGACTTAATGAACTATGTAGTAATTAATATAATACAACTATCTCATGCATAACATTCTCATGCAAATGTCAATCAACCAACAAATCACATAAGCAAATAAGGATAGGAGTAAGTCAATGAGGCCATACTAAACCTCAAACTGGAGAGTCTATCCTCATATCTGGCTCTCGTAGTCCATATATTTCTCTTAAAATCTAATACATAGAGTTCGCCATCACAGCCGTAGCTAAGCTGCACTACCCGACTGACAAGTAGCGCTGAGCATGAAAATGCCATTGCCGTCACACCAGTCTTAATCTCATCATACAATATCCTCATATCATAAATTGTATCTCCTATCATGTGTGATCATACATCATCCTAACTCTATCTGGCATCACACGTTACAACAAACACAACCAACTCTTATTCAACACACATTATGCTTATAATGATAATAATTTACATATGTTGCACAAACAGTCGATGCATTATACAAATGCAAGTATAAACATAAATTAGGAGATGAGATATTATATTATTCTATATAACTCACAGTAGACGGAACCCAATAACGCTGCTTGAAGCATCTAACTGATGATGGAAAAATACCTTGCCGGGAAAGGAGGTTAGAAAGTAGCCAAAAAATTGATTGAAAGGTCAATGTAGCGGTACACCTTCGATTGACTTCGACCAGCGAGTGAGGAAAATTCTGAGGTCGGACGGTGATGATTTAGTGGCGTTGGACTCGTCGGAAGATAGGCTTTCCAATGGTGTGAGAGGTGTCGATAGTTGATCACTGGACGTCGATAGATCTGAGAAAAACTTATCAATGCACTATTTCTCTCTCCCTCTCTGTCACTTTCTCTCCCTTCTTTTATGCTCTTTCTCTCTCTTCCTCTTTTCTTCCTTTTTTGTTTCTTTCTTTTTTTCCTTCTCTTATAAATACATATATATATATATATATATTAATTCTAATTTTAATTTTAATTTTTTTACATTTTTTAATTTAAAATAATTTAAATTTTGGGTTATTACAATATGTATATATAATACATGAAAATATGATAACTTCATTTTTCTCATGTATTTCACAAAAATTGTCATATCTTCTATATTTTAAGAAATTCTTATTTGAAACATCCCATTTTTCACGCTTACAGAAAATAAAAATTAAAAGTTTTGACTTCAATTTCAATAAAATTTTAATAAATCTGTTTCTATTTAATTTAGTACTATTCATAAACCCAAATGTATCACCGTGGCACTAGGTAGGTACTAGGTATTAAACTTATTTTTTATTTCACAAACGTATCCAATACTGGATCACTTATATTAAATTCTCACACTACATGATTTGGTATTCAACCATTAAAATTAGAGAAAATTATATTGTACACTATATTTCATTTTACATTTTTGTTTTTACGGAAGCCAAAGCTTTATATATATATATATATATAATACAACTTTCGCTCTCTTTTTTAAATTACGTTTTGAACATTATTTTTTCTTTTATTTGTAAATTTTTTATTTTTGTATGATTTATTTTATTTATTTCAAATATTTTTTTAATTTCATATTTTTAATATATATACAAAAAATAAACATATATAGATTATATACAAAATACATAATAATATAAATTACATCTACAGTACAAATAAATAATATTTTTAATATTTTTTAACAACTTTTACATAAAATACATACAACTTAAATAATAAAAATATAATATACATACAACATTACAACACATCTATAATATCTACAGTACTTCTACGATACTTTTACAACACATCTACATAACGAAATTGTGTTTATTTATTTTAATTTTTTATGTAATATATAAAGTTTATTTAAAAATAAATTTAATAATTTTTATTAATATATTTTTGTATATTTTATTTTTTTTTATTTTTTATGAATTTTATTTATTTTTTAAAAATTAAAATTTTATCTTTTATAAAAAATATGATTTTTATGTAATAAAAAATTAAAATATTTTTTTTTATTATTCTATTAGTATTTTTTTTATTTAATAGTGACGTTTGAAAAGAAAAAGATGAAAATTGAAGTAAAATATTGATTGTAGTGAAAGAAAATATATTTTTAAAAAAAATTTATTTTAGTGATGGGGTATTTTGAATTTTACTTCAACTTCTTATAAAAGTATAAATAGTTTAATATGTTATTATATTATTTTTGAAGGGGAGCCTTGGCATAACGGTAAGTATTGTCGTCATGTGACATGAGGTTACAGGTTCGAGTCGTGGAAACGGCCTCTTGCAATTGCAAGGAAATGCCGTATACAAAGACCCAATGGGTCTGACCCTTTTCCGAACTCCGCTCATTGCGGAAGCATTTGTACACCGGACTATCCTTTTTTATATTATTATATTATTTTTAATTATTTATTATATTATTTATTATATTATTATTTATTATTATATTTATTTTTTGTAGAATTTTTGAAATGAAAGTTTTTTAAAATTATTATGTAAATAACCCTTAAAATTATTAGTTTAATATTTTTTTTAAAAAATAATTCACTACATTTTAAATTAATGAGGATTCACAAAAGTTAATATTACATTATTATAATTGTTAAAATAAAAAAAATATTAATAGTGATTTGTTTGGTCAATCACATCAAAAGAACAAATTGTATATAATATAACATCTACATGGAATGGCGCACATGCATCTAAATGCAAGTCAAAATGAGGTACGAAATTTGTACATCTTAATAGTGAAAAGAAATATTCCTCCTTTCTTTCCTCTGAGGGTTTCCTTTTTTTCTTTGCACCGCTGGTTCTACTCAGCCTAAGCTCTGAGTCTAAGACTGTCGGTGGCCTCCTAACCGTCGACAGCCCTAGATCTCCATCCTGTTCTTGTCTACTTATTGTTATAGTTTGTATTTTGTTTATTTTGGCAGCAGATCGTCTAGATGTTGCTCTACATATCTTTTCTTTTTATGCGGTTAGACTCTTCTTTTTGTTTGCTCTATAGATCTCTCTTTGGTCGGTGCTTAAAGAAGGAGGGGTGTTTTACTATTTAAAGATTCAAAGATCGGTCAGAAGAACATGGGGTAGCTCTTCCTCCTTTTGTAAGTTCAAGATCTCCCACTTGCAGGCCCGGCCCTGAGGGTAGGCACTAAGTGCGACCGCCTAGGGCCCATGCTAGAAAGTTCAGAATAGGGGCCCAAAATCCCAAAAAAAATCCTGCATTAAATAGCACAACAACAGCCAAAAAATAAAATAAAATCCTGGGTTAATTTTATTTCTTTTTTCTTCTGCCAAAATATCGTTTCATATTCCTTAGAGCCTCTCCGACTTGTCTTCTACCAAAAATCCGAAAGACTTGTATTGTTCCTTGATGTTGGTCCCAATGTTAGAGCCCTCTTTCTCATTATTAGCCTAGGGCCCTAAAAATCTCAGAAACGGGGCTGCCCACTTGTGGTGGATTGAAGTTGCTTAATGTTGGGTTCATTTTGATTTATTGTCTCTATCCTGGACTTGCATTTTACCCCCACTACAATTTCTTTTTTTTTTTTTCTAGGGAAGTATTTGTCGATAGTCCAAACAGGCTCTTTTGGTTGAAGATGTTGATCGTCTCCTCACACAGCTGGTTGATGCCTCTCAGTTCACATCTATGGCTCTTCCTTTGGTTTCGGTTGGCCCGTTCTCTGTTTGGGGCTTTATTGTTCTTCTGGGATCCTCTTTGGATCTCGTTGCCTTGGGTCTCAATAGGCTTCAATCTTCTTCTTAGCCTGAGATAGGTTGTTTTAGTAGTCCAGATTAGGATAGTTTGTCTAATGGCTTTTCATTGTGTTTCTTCTGTTTGTTGTGTTGATCTACTACCATGGTTCCCTAACCATGATGTTGATTGTTGTTTATGTTGTTTATATCTAGATTTTGCTCTAGTTGTTGTTGTTATATTTGTGTCCTCAGGTTTGTTCTCCACCGGTTTGCTTTTTCCGGTGTTTGGTGTACTATTTTTAATCTTTAATGAATTCTCTATTCTGATAAAAAAAAAATATACATCTTAATGGGTGTTTTTTTTTTAATTTCTCATTGAAAAGTAAACCTATTTCCATAATTAAGAACTTGTGCAGACATAAAGAACGGAGTCTAGGTTTTGGGTTTCTAATAAAGCATATAGCATATAAAAAAAAATTTAAAGTGAATTAGATTTTAATATATTGGTAAAAAATTAAAATTTAAGTTTTTAGATTTTTCAAATTTTAATTTCTAGTTTATATTGAATTATAATTGTAATTTATGTGTTTTCACCTAATATTCCACATTGTGGTTATTTAGAGTTAATTTAGTAGAATATAAAGTTTGCAACTTTATTCACAATTATGTATATAATTTCTTTTTGAAAATAATATTTAATGAAATTTATTTCAAAATATAGAAGCCAAATATTTCTTTTGTTTCAAATTAATAGACATATTCTTTTTATTTACTCCAAATAATAATTCACTTATTATTCTAATAAATTAATTAATTTATATATTAAAGGCTAAATAATTATAAAGTCCATTATACTAGTCAGTCCCTATATTTTCAACATCTAATTTTTGCATCCTTCAGTTTTAAAAATTAAACTGTTTAGTTATTCTGTTAATATTTTCATCCTAAAAATATTAGTCAATTACTTTAATATTATAAAATGATTTATTTGTTTTTTCCTTTATATATATTTTTCTTTATTTTTTGTTAAGTCATGCTTATTTTTAATTTTATTTATATTTCTTACATATAATTTATTTTAATTTTATAAATATTATTAAAAAATAATTTTAAATAATATGAATAATATATTTTATTATTTTGCAGACAATCTATATATCATTTATTTTAATTTTATAGGTATTACTAAAAAAATAATTTTAAATAATACAAATAATATCTTTTATTATTTTACAGACGATTTATATATAAAATAAAATTAAAAATGAAATAAATTTAATAAATAACAAAGATAAATATATATAAAGGAAGAGCAAATAAGTTATATAATATTATTTAGGATAAAAATATTGACAAAAGGACTAAACAGTTTAGTTTTTAAAAATACAGGATGCAAAAATTAGATATTAAAAATATATAGAGTGATTAATATAATATACAAAATTACAGTGGCTTCATAATTATTTAGCCTATATTAAATTTATATAATATTCGTATTTTAATGTTATTTATTAAAAATATTTAAAAAATATATTTTATATTAAAATAATAATGTAATAGAAAAAACATTAAAATCAAATATTATTAATAATTTTTATGAGAGTGTGTTATCAATGTGAAAGAGAATAATAAATTAAAATCAAATACATTTCCTTTTTTTTTTTTTGCCAAGAAAATACGTTTTCAATGAAGATGAGAACTCGAAATTGAAAAAAAAAAGATAAAAAAAGAGAGCAAATCATGGTAATCAATAGAAGAGTCATGATGAGGTCCAGCACATGAATAAAAAGAGCTGTAATAATGTGGGAATTTGGGACAAGATTTTGAAAATGTACATTTCAACTCATTGCATAGATATAACTCAAACTTTTTTTTTTGTTATAAATAAACCTATATTTTTTTAAAAATTAACCTTTTAAGCCCTTAAAAATAAGTGGAACTTTAACTCTTCACTTGCTTTCAGTCTAATTATAATTTTTTTTTTGGACACTCTAATTCGATATGAGCATAAGCTCCCAATTCCACATGAGCTTTGTCCAATTCAATATGAGCATAAAGCTCATATCGAATTGGCCATGGTCCAGTTCAATATGAGCTTTGCTCATATCGAATTGACGATGGTCTAATTCAACATAAACCCTTGATTTAATCTTTAATTTGAGATAGATTCAGTTTTAATTTTATTTAAATTCTAATTGCATTCAGATAAACAAAAGGTGTTGGGCCAGGATTAACCCTAATGCTGCCTATAAATATAGAGCAATTAGGAAAAAGAAGGAGTAGCAAGCAGTAGCCAATATCACAAATAAAAAAAAATGGAGACAGAGAGCAATTAAATTAAAATAAGACAGTAGCCAAGCTAAACAATCTTTAGATTGCTGAAACACTGACCAAGGACTTCACTGGATCCAGGCTATCCAATAGGCAATTATGCAATCAAGCTTGGTTCAGTAAACCTACCTTGGAGGTGCCAACAATGCAGGTGTAATTTTTATTAACCAGTTCAATTGAATTCATTGATTAAGTTTTAATATTTCATTTACTGTGTTAACAAATTATAAATGGATTAATTAGTTATCTTCAATACTTCGTCCATTATATTACTAAGTTGTGTATTGGATTTTGTAAATTCTTTCACAGTAAGCAATAGGCCCATGTTGGAAATTAATCAAAAGATCTATAAAACTTAACTTTGAATCTGAAACCCTAATTCCACTTTATAACTTAAAATTATATTACATAATCTTAATTGCATGTTTTAAACTCTAGCCTTGCATCTCAGATTTAGGATTAAACTTTGTTTTATATATTAGAATCCCAACTTTTCATGTCTTAGTCTTAATATGCATACTTTAGCCCTAGGTTGCATATTAAAACCCTAGTTTACATTAAACCCTAATATTGCATTATTTTAATCCTCGTCTATATATTAAACCCTAGTTTTTCATATTTTAACCTTAATTTGTATTTTAAACTCTAGTTTTCATGGATTAAACCATAGGTTAAGAAAAGTCCTCATTTTATAATAAAACCCTAATTTGGTTAGTAGGAACCCTAAAACCCTAAATTGGCAATCCAACTCTAATTGAATGATGGAACATAATTTTGATTATTTGATTTATTGTTATATGCTTTATGACGGATGATGCATTTTGATTATTTTATTACTTATTTTATTTAATCGAATTATACCCATTTGTTATTTGGATTTTAAGATTATAAAAAGCATATTTCTACTTTGTGGGTGCCTTAGTTATTTAATTTGTTTCTTTTATGTTATTTGTATTTGAGAATTAATGTAAGGGACATGTTTCTACCAATTTATGGGTGTCCTATTTTTATTTACTTATGTTTTGGTCATTGGACATTGTAAGGGCATGTTTCCATCTAGCATGAGTGCCCTTTTTTTTGTTGTTTTGATTTTAATACAATGAATATTTATTTTTATAATTACATGTAATATGGATAATATATTAATAATGAAGAATTTAATAATGTTTAGACCTGAAAAGGAGGCCGGTTCTAATAAATCAGGTATTATGAGAGTGCTAGGTCATTCTCATATTCCTCATATGGACCCAACTTTATGAACTCAATAGGGGGTTGGAGATTCCTTAGGAATTGATTCATCCACCCCTTTCTTTCTTTTCTGACCCATTCGGGTGGCAACTCTATTTCTACGGGCTTGTGCACGTAATCTCTAAGACTTCGAGCCTAACAGTGGCGAAGTCGTAAGAACCATTCCACCAGGAGTAGGGATAAAAATTCTCGCTCACAAACTCATCATCAACTTAACCGGCAACATTGAAGTTCTAGTCATCGATGATATTATAGTTGTTGTTCTTGAAGAAGAAAGTCGGTGCAAAAGCAAAAAAAAAATAGACAAAGAGGCTCACTGCAAGCTGAAGCTTTGATAGTAACAAAAGGGAGATCAAAGGAACATAGCTCTAGTGGAAATAGGAGTAGATCAAAATCCAGAAGTAAGAAGAATGTCAAGTGTCATCATTGTGGCAAGAAAAGATACTACAAAATGGAGTGTTGGCATCTCAAGAAGAACAGAGAAGTTAAAGTAAAAGGTCCTGAGTTGTCAAAAGCTCAGGGTTGTGTAGCAAGCACCTCAGATGATGATGAAATTTTATAGCCTGAGGCAACAATAGTTACTGAAGGCAAAAAAAGATTCACTAATGTTTGTCTTATGGATTCAGGAGCAACATGGCATATGACTCCCCAAAGAGAATGGTTTCATCAATATGAACCTATCTCCGGAGGATCTGTGTTCATGGGAGACGATCATGCCTTGGAGATTGATGGTATTGGTACCATCAAATTAAAGATGCATGATGGTACAATTTGCACCATCTAGGAGGTACGATTGTTATAATCTTATATATATATATATGTTTTTTATAGTATTTTTATTTTATTTTTAGATGTTTTCTAAATGATTTGTTCAAGTTGTTGTAAGGAATTTGAGCTAAAGCAAAATAATTAACAAAAAGAAGTGGAAGGTGTTAAGTCCATCATTTGAAGGGATTAAGAGAGATCCAATACAGAACAAGACACGTTCAGTGTCTTGGCTGTGTCACGATGAAGATAAAACTCAAGAAGATTGGGACATGCTCATCCATCTTGGCCGTATAACATTCTAAGTGAGAAGACTTACAGGCAGAAGGAGACACAGACAACCATCTTGGTCGTGTCACCTCACATAGCCAAGACTTAAGCTCACATGGCCGTGTCTCTCACAAGCAAGAAGAGAGACAAACTCAAGTTGACAGAACTGAACACAGGCAAGGGTCTTAGCCGTGTCACCTTATATGGCAACGACTTAAGCTCACATGACCATGTCTCTCACAAGCAAGAAGAGAAACAAATATAAATTGACAGAACTGAACACGGGTAAGGGTCTTGGTTGTGTCATCTATCCATGTCACATCACACGGCCAAAACAACTTGTTCTTGGTCGTGTTCCACTCAAGAAAGCAAAGCTCTTGAACTTGGCAGCAAGAGATACATGCATATATCTTGGCCATGCTCAAGACGAAGAATGGAATACACGGCCAAGCCATTCCAAGCTTGGTTGTGTCTCTCAACTTAAGAAGTAAAATGAAGATGAATTTATAATCTGTAAAGTGAGACAAAGAAAGGTGGCACATCAGAATAAGAGAAATAGTGAGTTTTTAAATAAAAAGGAAGGTGGATTATTGGAGAAGGTGGGAACAAATGGTAATGGCGCAACAAATGGAATGAGTTTTTATTGAAAAAGAAGACAACCTTTTGGAATAAAAGGTAGGGTTTTGAAGAGGAAAAGGTATTCTCATTTTTAGAGAGGAATATATCCATCATCAAAAACTCTCTCTAAGACACTCACTCACTCACACGACCAACTCTTGGTTTTTAGCTCAAATTTAGACATACATAGAAGAAGTAGGGGATTTATCCATTTTTCTGGACAAGACTTGTTTTACAAAGCTTTTGGAGGAGGTTTTGAGGATTCTTCATTAACATCAAGCAAAGTTGGAGGAAGAACAAGAGAAGATCAACTTTTTAGTCTTCTTTAAACAGGGTTTTGTCATTCCTTGAATTAGTTCAATTAATTCATTTCTAGATTTTATTGAATTATTATGAACATTAATATTTTAATGGATATTTGTGATTTGCTTTCAATTGAGATAAATACATTTTTTGATTTGATGATGATGAGCTAAATTCTTCATGCTTAGAATTTGCAATAGATTTGATTAAATTATTTGATTCGAGAATCTCTATTAATATACCTTGTTATGTGAGTTGATTACATTGGATTGAATGTTAGATTGATAGATTGACCACCTATTATCTCTAGATATTGAATAAAAAATCAAGAGATGAAATTTGATGTTGGAACTATGTATTCAACCACCCTAAGAATGAATTAAAAATATAAGTTCTAAGGTTCTCTTAATTTGCAAATTCTAAATAATTGGTTGTTGTTAATTCATGAATGTGAGAACTAATGAATTGATAATTGCTAATTAATCACAAGAAACAAATTAAGTTATAAGGTTATATTAATGGATAATTTGAGAATTAAACATTTGATTAAATTGAATTGTAAATCCTAGGTATCCTTTTTAAGTTTCAATTAAATTTGTGCAACCTATTATTTATTTTTCTTGTAATCTTAGATTTCTTTTACCATTTCAATAACATACACTCAAACTTTAATATTTTATTTAATCAAATTATTACTAATAAACACCTTCCTTATGAGACGACCTTGGGACGATCACCATTACTATAACAACCTCGTATACTTACGAGAGCCGCTTTTGGTAATGTTAAGTAGAGCGCAATAATGACATGTTAAAGGATTGAAGAAAAAAATCTATTCTCTTTGGAATAATTAGATAATAATGGGTGCAAAACCCATATTCAAGATAGGATTATGAAAATAGTTAAAGGCGCTCTTGTAATAATAAAAGCGGAAAAGGTAGTTGTAAATTAGTACATATTTAAAGGAGAAACACAACAAGAAGGATAAGCATCCACTGCGTTTGGAAGTTCAATAAAAGAAATAGCAGTGATGTGGCACCGTAAGCTTGGCCACATGTCAGAATGAGAGTTGAAAATTCTTGCTGAACAAAAATTGCTTCTAGGGCTAAAAAAGGTTTTAGTACCTTTTTGTGAGCATTGTGTTACTAGTAAGCAGCATAGATTGAAATTTAACAATTCCTATACTAGAAGCAAAGCTATCTTAGAACTAATACATTCTGATGTTTGGCAAGCGCCAGTTATATCTCTAGGATGAGCAAAATATTTTATGTCTTTTATTGGCAATTACTTCAAGAGATGTTAGGTGTATCCAATAAAAAAATAAGGCAGATGCATTTTTAGTTTTTTAAATATTTAAAATGCATGTTGAGCTTGAAACTGAAAAGAAGATCAAGTGTTTAAGGATGGAGGAGAATATATTGGTGATGAATTTGATAGCTTTTTGGATAAGAAGGGATCAAAAGGCAGTTCACAGTGGTATATACTCTATAACAAAATAGAGTAGCAGAGCAAATGAATAGAACCTTGTTAGAACGAACAAGAGTGATGTTGAGAACTGCAAGGTTGCCCAAGTTATTTTGGGCAGAAACAATTAAGACTATATGTTACGTGATCAATCAGTCACCATCAATTGCAATTAGTCTGAAAACCCTAATGGAAATGAGGACTGGTAAGCCAGCTGATTATTCCCATTTACATACATTCAGAAGTCTAGTTTATGTTATGTACAATGCCCAAGAAACATCAAAGTTGGATCCAAAATTCAGAAAATGTATTTTCTTAGGGTATGCTAATGCAGTCAAAAGGTATCACCTGTGGGATCCCACTGCCCATAAGGTACTAATCAGTAGGGATGTTGTATTTGTATAAGATAAGGTATAAGAAAAAGATTATGATAAACTAGAGACTACTACAGTTCAAGTTGAAGAAAGACAAGAATGAGAAGTTTCAGATTCTTTGGAAGCATCATTAGAACATGAAGAACGAAAACAAGTTGAGTTTGCAACTCTATAAGTTTAACGACAGAGAAGAGAACTAGCTTGGCACTCAGAGTACATCATATTGTTTACTAACAGAGGATAGAGAGCCATAAACTTTCCATGAGGCTATAAAAAGCCAAGAAGCTTCTATGTGGGTAGTAGCAATGGAAAAAAAATTGAAGCTCTTCATAAAAATAAAACATGGGATCTTGTTTCACTACTATAAGGAAGGAAGGCCATCAGAAATAAATGGGTTTACAAAATTAAACGAGATGGCAATAACCAAATAGAGCAGTATTGTGCTAGATTGGTGGTAAAAGGAATTGCTCAGGAAGAAGGTATAGACTTTAATGAAATATTCTCTCTTGTTGTTCGACTTATAATGGTTTGAGTAGTTCTAGCGATGTGCGCTACATTTTACTTATACTTAAAGCAATTGGATATGAAATCTGCATTTCTTCATGGAGAACTTGAAGAAGAGATCTACATGCTCTAACTAGAAGGTTTTGAAGAAAAAGAAAAAGAGAACTTGGTTTGCAGGTTGAACAAATCTCTATATGATCTTAAATGGGCATCGAGATGTTGGTGTAAGAGATTTGATTCCTTTATCATGAGCCTTGGATACAATAGACATAGTTCAGATCCTTGTGATTACTGCAAGAGATTTGGTGATCATAATTTCATTATTATGTTGTTGTATCTTGATGACATGTGGGTAGCAGACCCTAACAAAGATTATATTATAGACTTAAAGGCACAGTTGACTAGGGATTTTGAAATAAAGGACTTGGGACCAGCAAACGAGATTCTAAGGATGTGAATTTATCGAGATAGAAATAATAGGAAGATATGGCTTTCTCAAAAAAATTATTTGAAGAAAATCTTGTAGCACTTCAACATGCAATATTGTAAGCCAATTTCTACCCCCTCTTCCTATTAATTTCAAGTTATCCTCAATTATAAGCCCTAGCAATGAAGCAAAGAGGATAAAAATGTCTTGTGTATTATATACATTAGTAGTGGATAGCTTAATGTATGTTATGGTTTGTACAAGACTAGATATTGCATAAGCAATGGTAGTGGTTAGTTGATACATGGTGAATCTTGGTGAAGAGCATTGGAGTGTTGTAAAGAGGATCCTGAGATATTTCAAGGGTACCTCAAATGTTGTATTATGTTGTGGTCAAATGTTGTATTATGTTATGGAGAATCAAACTTTACTCTTAGAGGCTTTGTTGATTCAGATTATACAGGTGATATTGACAAGAGCAAGTCCACCTCAGGCTATGTGTTTACTCTTGCCGGAGGAGCAGTAATCTGGGTTTCAAAATTGCGGTTTATTGTGGCTA
This sequence comes from Garcia nutans, assembly GCA_947685225.1. Taxonomy (NCBI): domain Eukaryota; kingdom Viridiplantae; phylum Streptophyta; class Magnoliopsida; order Malpighiales; family Euphorbiaceae; genus Garcia; species Garcia nutans. The sequence goes on along the minus strand of CANTUV010000024.1, from coordinate 1,481,658 downwards.
CTTCTACAATGGAGGCAGAATATGTCGCAGCTACCCAAGCTAGCAAAGAGGTAATATGGTTGCAAATGCTACTATAGGAGCTCAGATACATACAAGAGAAGATTACTCTATTTTGTGATAATTAGAGCACTTTGCATGTGCCAAAGAATTCAACATTTCATTCAAAGACAAAGCACATACGAGTTTAATATCACTTTATTCATGATAAAGGTGGAAGAAAGAAGTGTGAATATAAAAAAAATCCATACGAAAGACAACCTAACAGATATGTTAACAAAGTTGATTAGTAATGCCAAGTTTATCTGGTGTTGATCCTCCACAGGCCTAGCAGATACGTAAGCAACATGAATATGACAAGTGTAGAAAAGATATAAGGATTACAAAAGCGATTTTGAGTGAGAGATATGTGGTAGTAAAGTCCCTTTTGTGGGTAAAAAATGGTGGGCTATTTTCTTAAAGAAGACAATTATATCAAGTTGTCTTCCAACTATATCAAGTTATTTTTCAAGTTGATAAACATATAAGAAGAAATTTTGCTTCTCTATTAAGTATTAGAATTAGTAAAAAAAATGGTAGGCTATTTTATTGAAGAAGACAACTATATCAAGTTGTTTTTCAACTTGAATTGCCAACTACCAAACCGCCTTATATCACCACATTTTGTCTCTATATATACATGCCTATCTATTTCTATTAACCATCCCATTTTTAAGTCAAAAACCAAAGAGAAAGAGAGAGAGAGTTTTAGAGAGAAAAAGTGAGATTTTTTTTAAATATTGTCTTTCTTTTTATTAGAGAGAGTGTTTAATTTTTATCTTATTATAAGAGAGAGTATTGTCAATTTTACTCTCCTTATTTTAGAAAAAAAATTGTTATAATCCTTTTGGTATAATAAAATCCTTCTACAATTTACCTGTGATTTTTTGCTTCAATTAATTTGAAAAATTTTTCACGTAAAGTTTTGTTGTTTATTATTTTTATTTTATTTCTCATTTCTACTTCAGTTGTAATTGTATGCTTTGTTCCACAACGTCTTAACATGAAAGGCTTTGATATGATAACATTTGTTGCATGTCTTGTAAGACCAAACTTTTAACTCATTATCATCCATCGTATTCATACCAATTCTTTAATTTTCTTCTTTTAAAAACAAGAAAACCCATCAATTTTATGTCATCTTACGTACATCCTTAATTTTTCATTCACTCTTATATCATATACAAGGATATTGACATATATAATCATATAAAATAAAATAAAACCATTCAATAATATATAGACTATATACATGCATGAATCTTAACTTACATGATTTGATGTAAATATGTGTTTATATCTGTTTGCTCGGTGAATAGCAAATTTCAATTTTTGAATGTGCATAAAATATTAGAGAATTATCGATTTCTTAACTGAAATATGCGAATTGACTTCTAAATCAAAATGACAGTCCCAATTTTTTTTTAAAGAACTGGGAAAAAAATCAAGTATCCAAGCTCATCTTCACATATTGCTTGAATCCTACAAGAAATTTAAAAAGAAATTAGAATTAAATGAATTTACAAATTGAACAATGAAATGAGTTGAGTTCACTTAAATAGCTTAAAATTTTGAACACTAGAAGTTAATTATAATAGACTTTGAACAGAGAAAATATGAACAAATGGTTCATTACATTAGGAATTACGGAAATCAAAACAAATGAACATAAAAAGTAAAAGATTTGAGGAATTTCAGTGTTGATTTGTTGCTGAAACTGGAGAATTGAATAGTTGATTCTTGGTTTTAATTGTTTTCTCTTGGTCCCTCTCTGTCTTTCTTTCACATCTTTCTATTCCACCGTTCATTCCATTTTTTTTTTCATTTTCTCCACACTTCTTTAGCCTTATTTCTATAATTCCTCTACTGGCCACATTTTTATCTACATAAAGCCATGTTGTAATTCATCAACCTTCATACTTCATGTGTGCATATGGCTTTAGGCTTTGTTACCGGACTTGGGTTGTTTGAATTTGGGTGCAAATAATGTCACAATTAGTGGAGCTGAGAGGTCACACTTATTGCTTTAGTCAATGATTTGTCTATCTTAGCTTTTCCATTTATTTAGGAATCTGGTTGTTGTCACTCTCTCTTTTAGGTATTTGCTGAAATAATTGGAAAAGAAAATTGGTGCCATTTTAATTAATTAGTTGAGATTTTTTAGGAATAGTGTTTAACCTACTACTGTTAGCACTCATGTGTGAGTGAGGTGTTCTAAATTATTCATTAAGTAATAAAATTCTTGCTCAAAATTTTATTTTGTCTTTGTTCCTCTTGATATAGTTTAGTGTTTAAGTTTTGTTACATGGTATCAGAGCCAGGTTTCCTACCAAGTGTTTTGAATTTTATTACTTAATGAATATGAACAGTGAAATCAACGTGTAGACCCGTAAATTTGGGCCGGTTTAAAATTAGAAAGCTTAACTTGGTCTGTTATAATTTTAAAGAGCCAAAACCTAATTTTAAAACTTGAAGTTGAACTGGTCTGATTCATAAAAGCCCATATTAAAATTATGGAAAAAGTTTGGCCAAAAAATTGATAATTTTGGATCGGTTTGAGTCAGGATAGGCCTAAATTGACATGAGCTATGACTCATATAAATATATTAGCAGGCCATTTTAATTTCTTAATCAAGTTAGACTTCGGTTAAAACTCAGATTAGTTGATTAGGGCTTTAGGGTTAAAGCTATTATTTGCCTATAAATAAAGGGATTAAAAGGTAGAAAAGGGAGGAACAACCGAGCATTGAGGATTAGCAATACCGAGGCAATTTACAATCAACACTGAGCAATCAACACGCTTTGCTCAACCAAAACTTTTGATTGGTGTAGGCAGCAGCTTGGATCAACATATTTAATTTGGTGGAGCCTTCAACGCAGGTTTTATTTTCTAAATTTAATTTATTAAAACGTCTAATAGCTATAGTTTTCTTTTAAACATTAAGTGTTATAAATCATTTTAATTTAGTAATTGATTTATAATAGTATTAAACATTTTGATTATTGTTGATTGTTGTTTAGTTCTGTAGCTAGCTAATTTAGGTTGTGATTTTGTATAAATCTTAATAACAATGTCAACCTAACCAAATCGGTGCATTCTTTTCCAGTAGTTAATTACTCCTTGTCCAAAACTTTATTTACATGTTTTAATAACCAAAATCTCAAATTATATTCAAAACCCTAATTTTTCTTTAAAACCTTAGTTTAGGAAAAATCTTGATTTCTATAAATATAAAATTCTAGTTTAGATAGAAACTCTAATTTTATAATAAAATCATATCATGTAAACTGTCTACTTTTCAAGGGTGCTGCCCCCGATCCCTCCGCAAGGAGTGCTGCCCCCTTAACCTCCACCCTCTGACCAGCTAGCGGGATAGCCGTAGGCGAGACTCGCGTTGTTGCGTGCTATATTTTCTTAATGAGATAATATTAAGATGTATTTATTTATTTTATTTTTAATTATTATTATTCGATTATTTTCATATGTATTATATTTTTTTTTCTTGCTTTAATCTTTTTCTTAGATTTATATGTATTTTTAAAGAGAATTATAAAAGGCATGTTTTCATCTAGTGTGGGTGTCTTGTTTATTTAGTTTATGTAATTTAATTTATTTTAAGGTTTTTGGGACTATTGTAAAGGACTCATTTTCACCTATGGTGAGAGTCCTATTTTATTTATTTTACTTTTTTATGGACATTAGACATTATTGTAAAGGCATATTTTTATTCTGTACAAGTATCTATTTTGTTGGTCTAGACTTTTTTTATTTTAATGAATATTTCTTTATATTATAATACTTAAGAATTCAAAAATATCTAGATATGAAAATGAGTTCGATTTCAATTAACCGAGTGTTATGGAGGTGCTGGGCTATTTCTCACATTTCTCTTGCGTACCCAATTTTTCGAACCCATTAGGGGGTTGGAGATTCCTTAGGAATCAAGTCATCCACCCCTTTTTATTTTTTCGGTCCGTCCGGATGGCGACTCCATTTTCTCCGGATTGAGTCTTGTGTTCTCTAAGTCTCTGAGCCTAACAGTATCAAAGTCGTAAGAACTATTCTACTGGGAGTGGAAGCGAACATCTCCATTCACACTACGCCTTTTATTTTGTCTTTGTTCCTATTGATATAGTTTAGTGTTTAACTTTTGTTACATGGAATCAGAGCCAGGTTTCTTACCAAGTGTTTTGAATTGTATTACTCAATGAATATGAATAATGGAATTAACTTTCAAGGAAATTTCACCATTCAACTAGTAAAAAATGGTGGTATATTTTTGTCAAAAATGGAGGTGAATTTTTATCAAAAATGAAGGAACATTTTTTGTAAAAAATGGAGGAGATTTTTTGTCAAAAATGGAGGTGTCTAACCATTGACAAACTTCCACCATCCTATTTTTGAAGCCTATATAAACCCTTTAGCTTTCATTTGGAGAACATCCCAAAAATTAGAGAGTTTAAGAGAATTTGTAAGAAAAGCTTAAGAGAAAAAACTTATAAAAGAATTTTATGAAGAAAAATTCTTAGGTCTAATTGGGTATGGGTTGTGATTTGTGAGTGTTGTAAATACTTTGTATATTTTCTCCTTTTAATAAAACAATCTGCAGCAGGTTCGAAGTTGTTATCAAATTTGTGGTTATATTGTTTTCGTTGTTATTTCACATTCTCACTACTATGATTTATAGTAAAATCTACATAAATTTCCCAATAACTAATATCTAAGCTACTGGTTATAAATTCTATCAATTATCTGTGAGGTAACTATTTATATAAATAGTAAATTTTATGAATAGTAAAATTTTATATCTGTCTAATGAAGGAGGTGTTCTAATACACGGTGCTCACAAGAATTGTCAGAAAAGATCCAAAGGAAGTCAGATTCGAGTGGGAGTGATGACTATAGACAAAGAAAAGGTAAAAATTAAAAATTTTGTTGGTGCATATTTTGGCTTTTGAAAGATGCAGATCAAAAATTATCTGTATTAGAAAAAGCTTTATGAACTTCTCTCTAAAAAGAAGCTAGATGATATGAAGGAAAAAAATTGGAAACTCCTAGATAGACAAGCTCTTGGAGTTATCTGGTTAACGCTATCTTGCAATGTTAATTTTAACATAGCAAAAGAAAATACCATGAGGGCCTTATGAAGGCTCTCTCCATATGTATGAGAAGTCATCAGCCTCTAACAAAGTTCACTTGATGAGGCGGTTATTCAATTTGCGGATGATAGAAGGCACATCAGTAGCTCAACATCTAAATGAACTAAATACAATCATAACCCAGTTGAGTTCAGATGGGATTGAATTTGATAAAGAAGTACGAGCATTAATACTCTTGTCTTCTCTACTAGAAAGTTGGAATGCTACTATCACAGCTGTGAGTAGCTCATCGGGAAATAAAAAGTTAAAATTTGATGATGTTCGTGATCTAGTCCTCAGTGAAGAGATCCAACAGAGAGAGTCGGGCGAATCGTCAACATCTTCAATTTTGCATACAGAGTCAAAAGGAAGAAATTCAATCAGAGAAAATGGGCGTGGCAAATCTAACTACAGAGGTAAATCAAAGGATAGGAGGTCCAAATCTAAGAATCCCAATAATTACTACAACTCAAAGACCGTCAAGTGTTGAAATTATTGGAAGACCGGGTACTATAAAAATCAGTGCAAGAGTGCATCGAAGGACCAGGAGGCAAAGGCAGATGCAAATATTTCTTCCACTTTAGAAAAGATGATGTGTTGATATGCTCTTTAGAGGGCAAAGAGGAGTCTTAGGTGTTAGATTCTGAAGCATTGTTTCATGCCACTTTGCAAAATGAATTCTTTGAGAGGTATGTCCCAGAAAATCTTGGAAAGGTATATCTTGGTGATGATCAATCTTGTGATATTATTAGTAAAGGTATAATGAAGATAAAGTTGAACGGGTCTATTTGGGAGCTGAAGGGTGTCAAACATATTTCTGACCTGAGAAAGAACTTAATCTCATTAGAAAAGTTGGCTAGTGAATGCTTCACTACAATCTTTCATGGTGATGATAGGAAGATTTTAAAGAGCGCAATGACTGTTACTCGAAGCAAAAAGAGTGGTACTCTTTACATGACAGTCGAGGCATGCCATTCAATTACAGTTGCAGTAGAAAATAAAAATTCCAATTTGTGGCACCAGAGACTTGGCCACATAAATGAGAAAGGAATGAAAATTATGCAATCAAAGGGAAAACTTCTAGGTCTACAGTCAGTTGAGATAGACATGTGTGAAGATTGTATTCTTGAAAAGCAAAAGAGGGTCAGCTTTGAGACAAATGGTAGAACTCCAAAGAAGAAAAGGCTAGAACTTGTTCACTCTGATGTTTGGGGACCAACGGCAACTTCACCCATTGGTGAAAAATACTACTTCATGACTTTCATTGATTATCACTCTAGAAAAGTATGGGTTTACTTTCTAAAACATAAGTTTGAAATATTTGAGACTTTCAGGAGATGGAAAGCTATGGTGAAAAATGAGATAGATCTAAAGATTAAAAGACTCAGAACCGACAATGGAGGTGAATTTGAAGATAATAGATTCAAGAAGTTCTAATATGAGCACGAGATTAGAATGGAGATAATCATGCATGGTACGTCTCAACACAATGGTGCAGCTGAGTGTATGAACTAAACATTAATAAAAAGAGTCAGAAGCATTCATATGCAGTCAAGTCTATCGAAGCAGTTCTGGGCAGAAGCAGTCAACACAGTAGCTTACTTGATCAACCGAGGCCCATCGGTTCCATTAGAGTATAGAATACCATAAGAGGTATGGAGCGGTAAAGAGATAAAACTATCACATCTAAAAGTTTTGGTTGTGTAGCATATTAGCGATCAAAGAAGAAATAAGCTTGATTCCAAATCTAAGAAATGCATCTTCATCAGCTATGGTGAGGATGAGTTTAGCTATCGCATTTGGGATGATAAAAACAAAAAGGTAATTCACAACAGAGATGTGATTTTTAATGAAAAAGTGATGTACAAGGGCATGCATAAAACTGATGCCAGTAATACGTAGCAGAGTGAGCCAGTATTTGCATATATAGATGATGTCTCATATAGTCCCGTGACGAAGCTGATTATAGCAAGTCCTCAGCTAGAGGAACTTGTTGAGCAATGCAGTGTGCAACAGTCCGACACACCACGGCCTCCTACTCCAACTCCTGTATTGAGAAGGTCTTCTCGGCCTCATATGCCTAACAGGAGATACAAAAACTATTTGTTGCTCACTGATCAAGGAGAGCTTGAATGTTATGATAAAGCTTATCAGACTAAAGATGCTAGCAAGTGGGAGCCTGCCATGAAAGATGAGATGAAGTCTCTGATCTCAAACCAGACATGGGAACTAGCTGAGTTACACATGGGGAAGAAGGAACTTCACAATAAATGGGTGTATCAGGTGAAAGAGGAGAATGATGGTTCTAAAAGATACAAAGCCCGACTAGTTGTCAAAGGATTCCAGTAGAAGGAAGGAATTGACTACACCGAAATTTTTGCTCCTGTTATGAAGCTCAATACTATTAGATCAGTATTGAGTATTGTTGCCATTGAAGATCTTTATCTTAAATAATTAGATGTGAATACCGCATTTCTTCATACAGAGTTGGATAAGGAGATATACATGCACCAACCAAAAGGTTTCTCAGAAAAAGGGAAAGAAAATATGGTGTGCAAACTTAAGAAGAGCTTGTACAGCCGAAACAAGCCCCAACACAATGATACATAAAGTTTGATGGCTTCATGCAGAAGGATTCCAAAGGTGCAATGCCGACCACTATTGATGCTTCAAAAGATATAGCTCCAGTTATATTATTTTACTTTTTTATGTCAATGACATATTGACAGTAGGATCATATAAAGATGATATAAGAAGGTTGAAGCGGCAATTATCAAAGGAGTTTGACATGAAAGACTTATATCTAGCAAAAAAAATTCTTGGAATGCAAATCACAAGAGATAAGCATAAAGGACTTTTACAGTTATCTTAGGTAGAGTGCATCAACCGTGTTTTGTAGAGATTCAACATGGGTGACTCTAAGCCAGTCAGCATACCCTTGGCCAATCAATTTTGTCTATCCAAGGATCAATCCCCTCAAACAAAGGAAGAGAAAGAACTCATGGCTAAGATTCCTTATGCCTCAGCCATTGGAAGCTTGATGTACGTAATAGTTTATGCAAAACCAGACATTGGCCACGCAGTGGGAATTGTGAGCAGGTTTATGTCAAATCCAGGAAATGTCCATTGGGAAGGAATAAAATGGATTTTAAGATATCTATGAGATACCATAGAAAAGTATTTATACTTTGGTAAAGGAGAGTTAAAAGTACAATGCTACGTAGATGTAGACTTTATAGGTGAACTCGATTACCAAAAAAGTACCACCGATTATATATTCACTGTTGAAAATATAATTGTTAGTTGAATATCGAGGTTACAAAAGATTGTCACTCTATCCACTTCAGAGGCTGAGTATATAGCAGTGACTGAAGTCAGTAAAGGAATGATATGGCTTCAAGGTTTGTTAACTGAGTTGGGATTCAAGTAAGAGAAGAATGTCTTACATAGTGATAGTCAGAGTGTGATAGCTAAAGACAAATTGAAATTGTATTCATCTTCAGTTGGCCTAAAAAAATAATAAGACTAGAAAGATCCGTTGCATAGATCGGGGTGTGAAGACATATTAAAATCATTCTTCAAGTGAGAGATTGTCAAGAAAATTTCACCATTTAAGTAGTAAAAAATGGAGGTACATTTTTATAAAAAAATGGAGGTGAATTTTTGTCAAAAATGGAGGAACATTTTTGTCAAAAAATAGAGGAGATTTTTTTGTCAAAAATGAAACTACATTTTTTGTAAAAAAATAAAAGGTGTCTAACCATTAATAAACTTTTACCATCCTATTTTTGAAGCCTATATAAACCTTTTAGCTTTCATTTGGAGAGCATCCCAAAAATTAGAGAGTTTAAGAGAGTTTTTGAGAAAAGCTTAAGAGAAAAAGCTTATAAAAAAATTTTATGAAAAAAAAATTCTTGGGTCTAATTGGGTGTGGGTAGTGAGTTGTGAGTGTTTTAAATACTTTGTATATTTTCTCCTTTCAATAAAACAATCTGCAGTAGGTTAGGAGACATCTGCACAATTGGCAGAACTCCATTATCAAATTTGTGGGTATATTATTTTCGTTGTTATTTCACATTCTCACTAATATGATTTATAGTACTACAAGAAAATTACAGATTTGCAACAAAAAATTGTGGAAAGAAAAATGTAGCAAATTTGCGATGAATTTTTGCGATGGTAGTCACAAATATGTTAAATTTCATTAACATTTTATTTTTAGTGACGGTTAAAGATTTTGTCGCTAATTTAATAGTGCCAATTGTTTCGCGCTTGATTTAGTGATGGAATTTTTATTCACTCATCATAAATTTTTGTTATAACAAATGGCGCGATTATTAGGTACCAAAAAGGAAAATTTAGAGACAATTGGCGACTAAACATTACGTCGTAACTTTAGCGATAATCATTTGTCCGTCGCTAAAGAAACATATAAATATTTTTTTTCATCTTGCGACCATAGATTTATACCTAATACAAAATAGCGACCATTGTTACTCCGTCACTAATTTTACGACAATGTTATTATTTTCATTGTAAATTTAGCGACGGATGTCATAAAAGATGTCACAAACCTATCAAGCCTAGTGTGTTCTAAAACTATTTGCGATGGGTTACATTTTAAAGGTCCAAATTTAACGACGATTTTTATTAACGTTGTTAAATAAAATAATTGGTTTTCTTATATGGAATTAGCGGCGGGTTATTTATATGGCAAAAAATTTTTCGTCGCTAAAAGTTCAGTATATAAGTTTAAATCCCTAACCCTGTTCTGCCTCTCTGTTATTTTGTGCCACCCCTATTTCTCTTCCCCTCTCTCTTTTATCTTCTGCATCTCCTCTTTCTTTGCCCCTCTTTCTTTTCTCTTCTACCTCTCCTCTCTGCTTTTCTCTTTTCCATTGGCTTCATCAGTTTCTTACCGTTGGCGTCATCAAGAACAGTCGGTCATAACACTATAAAGGAGACGCAGTGAACGGCCAATCTCTTAGTGAGTCTCTCTTTCTCTATTATAATTTCTCTTTCCTTGTTCTCTAGAATTTTAGTTTGATTTTCAATTTTTGTTATTTGAATTCGATGATATTTTTCTTATTCTCTATAATCCTAATATTTCTTTGAATATTTGCTTTGGATTTGTTTCTGGAATTAATGATTATGGTTGTGCTTTGATTTTCTTTTGTGTTTTAATTCGTGTAGCTTTTCCATGTGCTTGTAATGTGTGTAGTAATAGTATGGAGGCTAGCAGTGGAAGTCTTCATATTTTAGTTAGGGATTAGGATTTATCTTTTGTTAATTTTCGTTTAAGACTAAGAAAGAATTTGATATATATATATATATATGGATGTTTAATATGATTGCTTTTTTTAACTACTTTAGGTTTTTAAAATTTTCAAGAACAATCTTTTGAAATCTATAGAGTTCAATTTTGCTATAATTAGGGTTCTACATTTTTTAGTTTGTTTTGCTAATGTTTTAGTTTATAGAGTTTAATTAGTAGCTTATGGTTAATTGGTATCATTTTTTAACCTGAATAGCTTGTAAATTAGCTTGATTTGATGAATTTTCAGCAACATTGGGATGTTAAATCTTTATTTTCTAAATCATTAGATTCCTTGAGAGATCTGCTCTCTTTGGCCAGCTGCTGGAAAATTGAAAGGTAGAAATGTCTTAAAAACCATAGAGAAACTTAAGAAACAATTGATTATTGGATGTTTCTCTTCATGAATTCAGTCAGTTAGAAATTATAATCCAAATTAATGGTCTAACAATAATAGCTTCAATATTACATGATATGATTTGTTCAACTTTAATCATTGAAGGTCGAACTTGAATAGTTCTAGAGGGAAGCTATAAAACTTTGTAACCACAATTTACAATCTATAGGTAGAAATTCTAAAAAAAAATTAGATGAAGAAAGAAATTGGCAAACTGGGGCATTGTGGCTCACAACTGTAATTGGGATCTTCATTAACAATAACACAGTGCATGTTAGAAAGACTCTATTTTGATTTTAGTTGTTTGCTTTATTCATTAAAATTGATAATAAAATAATTTTTGCTATTTTTTTTGTTTGTTTGTTTGTTTGTTTGTTTTTTCTTTTTTTGGTGATTTTTTATTCTTGATGAAGAGAGAGCAAAAGAGAAAGAGACAGAGAGTAGTAGCTGATTCTTGAAGGGATAGTTAGAAAAAAGATGGATAGAGGTGAAATCATAATATTAAATCAAATATCAATGGTCCCATATGTAGTCATAAGTAGACATAAAGTAGTAGTTGGAATTCGTAGTTAGATCATATGACTAATCTTTTACTTTTTATTAATTTACATTATCTTTGAATTATTCAAGTAAATGTTAGCAACAATTGGTGGTCAGATATTTGATTAGTGGCTCCTTGCTTTATTGTTAGTTTGTTAAGGATTCTTCATTATTAAACAGTTGAAATTATTGGGTATTTTTTTTACTATAATGCATTACTATATTGAAGCAAATCCAAATTATTAAGTATTTATGCTTTTATATAAAGAGTTTATTAGTTAACTAAATAGGATTCAAAATGAATTTTAATTATGATAATTGCAAGTTTATCTGCCGAAGATTTTGGTCGGGTCTTGTTGAAGCTGCTGTTGCATTACTGTTTGTTTGCACATTGAAAGGTCAACTTTCTTTTCATGTTAATTATAATATGATATAATTAAAATAATAGTGAGAAGTTATGTTATTAAACCAATTTAGAACAACTACTTAGTATTAGCTTATTTGGCATAGAATCTTTCCTATGTTGTGATGCATGCTAAATAATTGTAAATAATTATATTGCTATGAAAATGGATTAGCTTACAAGGTACGCTTTCTTATACTCTAAATCTTTATTGTGGATCGAAGAAGGTGGATGGACTTGGAAGGCTTCAGGCCTTCAAATTGGATTTGTAATGACAGCATGTTGTGGAGAAAGGGGATCTGTTTTTATTTTTTTTTATTTTTTATTGTTGGTATGCTTTTAATTGATGTTATACATGAATTGATGATGCACCCTACTCATATTTAATTTGCAAATGACTGCATATGTTTTGCTATTGAATGGGAAATGAACCTCCTATCATCTTTTGATTCAAATCGATAAATCCCAAGTTATTTTTTTGAATAAACAAATTTAAATATCTAATATAAGAATATAATTAAGTTGAATAGTAAATACTTTATAAGTAGGTTGTGATGGTGAAAATGGTCAATATAGAAGCACTTGGGAGTCATCTTCTCCAAAGCTTAAATACCTTCGATGAAAAACTAATAATTAATTAATTCCCTTTCTTAATTTATATGAATTATTTATATATATACTATTGTCACGCGCTTAATTATAATGTTTTAATAACTTAGATATTAAGTTGTAGCACTACTATATACGTGTATTTTAGATATAATTATATATATAGCATGTAATAAATAGCTCATATAATATAACAAAAAAGGAAAAAATTTAAACAATAAATGTATATTTAAATTGCAATGAATTTTTGATAAATGATAAGAGAAACTTGTAAGAAAAAAAATCTCATATTAGTAATTAATTACTTTGTGCTTAAGCAATGTAAGATCGATTACATCTTGAAGCAAATGGGCAAATCTAGCTAGCTACATACCCTTGTTGCTAATAATATTAATTTGACTAATATTAATACTTTGCTATCTTCTTAATGATTGGTAGATGAAGTAGTTTATTATACGAGGCAACAACCTTTCTGCTTCTCCAAACATAAAGTACATGAAAAATTATAATTAAGAAGTTGATTTGTTTTTATATGGTTCAAGAAATCTAAGTTCTTTTTGTTTAGGAGAGACAATAAAAGTGAAGATATTAATATTAATTATATTAATTTTTCTTGATAAATAATAAGTTTAGTACTTTTTGTTAAGATAATAATTAAATAAATAATATAAAAATGTAATATATGCAATTTTTATTTTAATTTAATTAATTCCTTTACCTTATTTTATCAATTTGCAATCAAGAATAACATAAAATATTATATCAATTTGCAAATTTGTTTAGCCAACACATCTTTTATTAATAGAATTATATTAAATTATTATATTTAAAATGCACATCAGTGAATTGCAACTTATGCTTCATGTCCCATGTTCAACATAGCAAAACATTTATAGTCCTTAAATTCTTCTATAAAATGTACAAATAAATTCAACTTAGTGCCCGTTTAGTTTTCTTAAAGAATAAAAAAATTATTTAATTTTGTGTTATTAGGATTTCAATTTCGGAAGAATGGTTAATTCAAGAGTGTGGATGTACGATAGGCTCAATCAAGATGGACTCATTAGAGTAGAATATGCTGCTGGTGTACAAACGTTCATTGACTTCGCTAGTAGCCAACTTGCGTATATGGATAAGGATAATATTAGGTGTCCTTGTAAAAAGTGTCAAAATATGAAGTTTCTAGAGAAAAATGATGTTCATCTACATTTGTTGAAAAATGGAATTGTAGCATATTATTATGAATAAAATGGGCATGGAGAGCCTTATACCTATAGAAGTAACATTCGTGAATCAGCTAATAGATCACCACCACTAATGGTTGAATCAAACAATCCATACCATGAAATGGTTATGGATGCTGGTGGAAGGGCATCTGATATTGGTGATCAAGAAGAAAATTCAAACCCTGAAGCACAAAAATTTTATGATATGTTAGATGTTGTTGATACTGAATTGTGGCCAGGTTATGAACAACATTTTGTCTTGTCGGTTGTTGCTCGTTTGTTATATTTGAAGTCAGAAAGTCATTTTTCTGAAAGAACATATGATGGAATTGTCCAACTAATAAAAGAGGTTGTTCCAGATGTTAGCAAAATAGTAAATAATTTTTATAGTACAAAGAAACTAGTACGAGCACTAGGTCTCCCTGTTAAGAAGATTGATTGTTGTAATTAGGGTTGTATGTTATATTGGGGTGGAGACAATGAATTAACAATATGCAAAATTTGTGGTTATCCAAGATATAAAGAACAAACAAATAGTGAATCACATAAGAAAAAATCCCATTAAAAAAGATGTATTATTTTCCTTTGATTCTAAGGCTGCAACAATTGTATATACCTAAGGTCACTGCTAAACATATGAGATGACATGCTGAGAATTTACAAGAAAATGATGTTATGTGTCATCCATCTGATTCAAAAGCATGGAAACATTTCAATCAATCTCATCCATTGTTTGCATCTGAGAGTCGAAATGTTAGGTTAGGGTTATGCACTAATGGATTTCAACCTTTTGGTCAATCTGGAAAGCAGTATTCATGTTGGCCAATAGTAATTACCCCATATAATCTACCATCTGATATGTGTATGAAACCATAATATATGTTACTAACTATTATTGTTCCTGGATCACAAAATCCTAAGCAAAACTTAGATGTTTTTCTACAATCATAAATTCAGGAGTTGCAACTATTATGGGATGGTTTAAAGACATATGATATTTCTAGAAAACAAAATTTCCAAATGCGAGTTGCACTACTATGGAATATGACTGATTTTCCTGCTTATGTAATGTTGTCAGGTTGGAATACTGCTAGGAAACTAGCTTGCCCTATTGCATGGAACATTCACAAGCTTTTTATCTTCCAAGTAGTGGGAAGACATCTTGGTTTGATAACCATAGGAAATTCCTCCCGGATAATCACCCCTTTAGACGTAATAAAAATTGGTTCAGGAAGAATGTAGTTGAACTATCTCTCCCTCCTCCGATAAGGTCTGGTGATCAGATTTTACAAGATATAAATGATTACAGTTTGATAAAAGTAACGGAGTTAGATGCTGATACTATAAATGCTCTAATATGTCGAATAACTGGTTGGAAAAAATGTAGCATCTTCTAGGATTTGCCATATTGGAGTTCCCTCCTCATTCAACACAATTTAGATGTAATGTATATTGAGAAGAATATTTTTGAAAATGTTTTTAACACTGTGATGAATATAGAGGGGAAAACCAAAGATACTGCAAAACTAAGGGAAGATTTAAAACTTTTTTGTCCTTGTAAGGAATTAGAAAATAAATTGGACACTGAAAAATATCCTAAAGCTTGTTACACTTTGGATAAACAAGGAAAAATGTTATTTGTGAATGGTTGAGGAATGTCAAATTTTTAGATGGATATGTGTCAAATATGGGCCGGTGTGATGATATGCAAAAATATAAATTGTTTGAAATGAAAAGTCATGATTGCCATGTATTCATGCAACGGTTGCTTCCCATTGCATTTTGAGAGAGGCTTCCGAATAATGTATGGCAAGCTTTGACTGAACAAAGTATTTTTTTTAAAGAACTCACAACTACGAAATTGAAATTGCAAGACATGGCGATAAGAATCAGAAATTCCAATTATTATTTGTAAATTAGAGAGAATCTTTCCTCCTAGTTTTTTTATTCCATAGAACATCTTCCAGTCCACTTGCCATATTAAGCACGATTGGCCATTCCAGTTCAATACAGATGGATGTATTCATTTGAAGTTAAAAATGTTGCACTATTTGTACAATTTTCAATAATTTATCATATAAAGAAAATTATAATTTATACTAATTACACAAATGATATACATTAAACGGATACCTTCGACATTTAAAATTAAGCATTAAGAATAAAGCAAGAATTGAAGGCTCAATATGCAATGCATTCATAGTAGAGGAATCATCAACATTTTGCTCTCATTACTTTGAGCCACATGTTAATACAAGGAAGCGACGAATGCCTCGAAATGATAATGGTGCGTGTGATGATGATATTGAAGAAAATTTATCTATCTTTACTTACCCTGGTCGACCATATGGTTGTGCAAAGATGTGATATTTGACAAAAGTAGAGTATCAAGCTGCACACACTTATATTCTACTAAATTGTCAAGAGATTCAATCCTATGTCAAGTAAGATAATTTAGATTAATAATTTATGAATTATTCAATAAATTTTTTCTACTTATTTTGCAATGTTTTCTTATCAAGTATGTATGTCGAGGAATTATGAAATGCACATCCTAATATTACCCCTACCGATGTTGATAATAATCTCGAGAAAAATTTCTCCTCTTATTTTATGAATTTTGTAAGAATTTTTTATTTAGGTAAAATTGGTCTTATGTTTAACACAAAGGTAATTAAAATTATTTGATTTATATTTGTTATGTAGGCACGAGAAAATAATATTCCTGACAAGATTATTAGGGATGTCGCACAAGGTCCATTAAGAACTGTGAAATCATATCATATATATTTTGTTAATGGATTTAAATTTCACACAGAATCACATAATTCGGGTAGTGCAACGATTAATTTTGGAGTGTGCATAAAGGGTTCAAATTACACAAAGGACGATGATGATTATTATGGTCGGTTGAATGAAATCCTAATAGTAGAGTATCTTGCACTTCCCATTAAGAGAGTGGTGGTATTTAAGTGCGACTGGTTCGATCCAACTTTGAATACTGGCACAAAAATTCATAAGTAGTACAATTTAGTAGATGTCAACTAAAGAAGAAAATTTAACAAGTACAAACCATTTATCCTTGCTATGCAAGTGACACAAGTTACATATTTGTCATATCCTATTTTAAAATGGGATAAAGCTAATTGGGTTGCAGTTTGTAAGGTTAGAGCTAGGACCATTGTAGATATACCAAAGTTAGTTCAAAATGTAAATGAATTTCAATCAGCATTTCAAGAAGACAAATTGCATGAGCATGAAATCCATACGACTGATTTAGTTGAAGGTCCTGGACAATTAAATGATCCAAATGATATTTTGATTGAGTCGGAGAAAATTGATGATGAAGAAAATGCAAAATCAGATGAAGAAGAGTTGATTACTAAAACAGAAGAAGAAACCGATGCAGAAAGTACTCAATATGAAAGTGATTATAGTGACTCTGGATGAGTAATTGTATGTTTTTATGTGATTATGTGTTATTTTTATATGTTATATTTTTTTCCAATATATTAATGTACGAGGATTATAAAAGCTTAAAAATTTAATTATAGATGGTATGAGGATTGTATATTTCTTCCAATGGCCCATCCACACCACAGACTACGGGTGGAAAATCTAGCTCACAGCCTCCATCTTCGAACACTCCCATTTATTTGCCTCTTCCATTAGACTAGGATACACTTAACACAGAGGGATCTGTTACTCCTACTGATGACAGTAGTCGTAAACTAATTACATTTAAGGATAATGTGTAAGTTTATTTTTATGTTTTTTACAGTTTTTTTTTTATATGCCTAGCATGATAAGTGCTTATTAAGTTATATTTCTATACAATTTTAAACGTGTAGGTTAGATCTTTCTAATTGTGCAATTCGTAGAATCACGAGAATATTTTATCAGCGCATAGATTTTGATGGAACCAGCTGGGCAACCATTACTGATGAGATGAAGGAATTTTATTGGGAGGAATTCAAGGTACTCCTAATTTTTTATTTTTAATTTGCTATAAAAGAATATTATTATATGGTTTGTCAATACTCTACACAAATGTAGAAACATTATTTCTGGGCTGATGGGGATGAAGATAACGTACGCACTATTTGGAAGAGGAAATTTGCAAAGAGGTATGCAGACTTAGTGAACACATTGAAGCATAAAAGGGAGCGACCATCTAATATTACTGAAGCTACCTGGGAGTACTGGATTAAGTATTGGAACAGACCATAAGTTATTTCTATATCTCGACAGAGATCGAAGAATAGGAGGGGTGATTCTAATGGCCCGGGATTTTCTACTCACACTGGAAGCTCAATCTCACATCTTGAGCATCGCCGACGCTTAGTAAGTATTTTAAAATTCATAATAAGAACTTTCATATTTAAATTATTAATTTATTATTTGTTATGTAATTTATTTACAACTAGTTTTATATATGTTGTTTTGAGGCATTAAAGAAAGGATCAGAGCCTACCCCACAATAGCTTTTTCTGCATACGCATACATGTAATCATGATGATCAAACTTTTGTCGATCAAAGATTAAAAGATGTGAATGTAAGTTTTTTAACTATTTCTGATTCATATTTAAATTAATTTTTTATCATAACTAATTGTAAATTTGCATTGAATTATTTCTAAGTTTATATTGAGTTATCTATAAATTTGTGTTAATCTATTTATAAACTTGCATTGTTGGATTTGTAATTTTGTTTATAGGATGGACTGGTTTCCTTGCGAGAGCAGCTGTCCTAAAGTAATGAGAGCATAGATGAGTCATGCCTATTTCCTAATGTTGTTGGTGGATCTTCAATAGGCCAAGTTTATGGATTAGGTTCGCAAGGTTCCGTTTATTATGGGTCTAGCATATCATCTACTAGGAGTTCATCCTCCAGCCATAATTCACAACAAATTGATGCAATAAGACAAGAGTTGCAGACTCAGTTTGATAAAAATTTGGAGCAAATGCGGACACAGATGCAAGAGGAAATGAGGCGCCAAATTCAAGAGGTGCAAGCAGTATTCACTCGCCAGTTAGCACTACTCCAACAAGGTCAGCAACATCAAACACCAAACCCACAACACAGCTCTTCTAGTTTCAATCCTAACACACATCTGGATGAGTTAGAACAATGAGTCATATTATTTTTTGGATTTCTAGTAGCATTTTACCATTTTTTTTGTGATCATATACACGATCATTGTGCTAGCTTTGTTGGATGTTTTTTGTGCTAGCTTTAATGAATGTTTTTTGTGTTATCTCTTGTGATTTTGAAAGGTACACTCTATGGTGAATGTTTTAAAATACTTTTTTGATACTTTGGAATATACATTAAAGATGTATATTTGAACATGTATTTGAGTTATTTTGAACATGTTTTAAAGTTATTTTGGAAATGTATGATGTGAAAAATATAACAGGCATTTCAGTATTGAAAGTTGAAAAATATAACAAAATAAAAAAAATACTTTATAATTAACGACGAAATCCATCGCTAAATCAACACAATACAGCGACCAACTTTTAAATGTTGCAAATATATGACGAAATTAGCGAAGATGATTCTGTTGCAAATTTTAGCGACATGCTTATCTGTAGTGATATAAAACAAATTGTGTCTGTGTTTAGCGACAACTAATCAATTTAATGACTGCAAAACTCTTCATTAATATTAGCGACCAACATTTGTCGCAAAATCTGTAGCAAATTTGACATCAAATTGTAAAAGTTTATCTTATTTCATCGACGGGCAGAGAGAATTAGTGACTATATTTTGTGTCATTAAATTTAGCGGCCAATTTTTGTCGCAAAATTTATCATGAAATGAAATCTATAAGAACAATTCAAGCTATCTCCTTACATTTTTATGCTTTGTATGGAACGATTATCTCAAGCTATTGAAGATGAAGTGAGCTCTAAGAGATGGAATCCGATAGTCCTATCCAAAGGCGATCCCACTTTGTCCTACTTATTTTTTGCGGATGACTTAATCCTATTCAGCGAAGAATCTATGGATCAGATTTCAATGATGAAACAAATACTAGAAGAGTTTTGTATGTGTGCTGGACCTAGAGTAAATATCAGTAAAACAGAAGTGTTCTTCCCCACAAATGTCCTTCACAAAGAAGCTAAACATATAAGTGGAAGGATAGCCTTTAAACTGGTGGGCAACCTTGGTAAGTACCTCGGAGTGCCTTTGCTCCATGGTCGAGTCACAACAGGGACATATAGCTATATAATTGACAAAATTAAGAGCAAATTGACAGGATGGGGGGCTAAAATGTTATCTCTTGCTGGAAGAGTTACACTAGCTAAATCTGTGCTATCGGTTATTCCTATGTATGCCATGCAATCCACCAATCTTCCTAAAACCATTTGTAAGGAGATTGAGGGAATTATTAGGAAATTTATATGGGAAGGTAACAATGAAAAGAGAATCATTAGTTTAATTAATTGGGATGGTGTCTGTCAACCATCAGATTATGGAGATATCGATGTCAAGAAAGTAGAAACCCAAAATAAAGTATTCCTAATGAAGAACCATCAGATTATGGAGATATCGATGTCAAGAAAGTAGAAACCCAAAATAAAGTATTCCTAATGAAGATAGGGTATCAGTTGGCTGCAAACGTGGATAGGTTATGGGTTAGAGTAATCAAAAGCAAATATAAATGGAAAAATATAAATCCTCCGTCTCTTAAAAAGGGGAATGGCTCAAGACTTTGGAGAGGCATTTGCAATATTTGGGAGGATGTCAAAAATGGAATAAGCTGGAACGTAGGCAACGGGGAGACAGTGGGCTTCTGGAATGATAACTGGCTTAAAGGAGTAGGACCTTTGAATAGAATCTGCCTTGACACCAGCATGATTCAAAAGGAAAAAGTTCGTATTAATGACATAGTTAAAGATAACGGAGAATGGAAGTGGGAGGCTTTTAACACGTTGTTGCCTATGCCAGTGCTACTTCACATTGCTGCTACACACACGCCAAAACCAGATTTGGGGGAGGTTAGCATCAATTGGAGTTGGTCTAGAAATGGCCACTTCTCGGTGAAATCAGCCTACAATATGCAAGAAAGTAGTCACCGGGGTAACAAAGATAACAAGTGGAAGTGGATATGGCAAATTAAAGGGCACTTGTCATAGTAATAAGACAATGTCCAAAAGCCGTCACAGCTTGGAGCAGTTTTATTGAAACAGAACATATGGATAAGTTCTTGTTGATGGACTTTGACAGGTGGGTGGAATTAAATCTAGCAGAACGGAGGTGCTTGGGAAAGATAATGAGCTACGGCTGACTCTTTTCGCCATTATCTGCATGAACATTTGGATTCATCAAAATAAGATGGTGTTTGATAGCAATTTTGTGGAGAAGGAGAGTGTCTCGGCCATAAGCATAAGGATGCTGGACGAAGTACTTACTGCAGGAGAGGCAATGGGTATTGATGGCAGACTGCGGCAACAAAAAGAATGGAAACTAATTGGTTGGGATCCACCCTCAACAGGTTGGATAAAGATAAACAGTGACATAACTTTAAAAGCTAATATGGGACCTATTAGCTTAGGAGGAGTATTAAGGGATCATGGGGGTACATGGTTGGCAGGATTCTCAAGGAATTTGGGAAGTTGTTCAATTATAGACGCTGAGGATTGGGGTGCAATTGATGGGCTGAACAGGGCATGGAATTTTGGTTATAGGAAGGTCATCCTGGAGCTAGACAATTTAGTTGTTTTACAGATGATGACTAAGCACATTGATGAAGAAACAAGTCCTGCAAATCTGCGTATCCTAGCTAGTTTGATAAAAAGAGGATAGGATGTTCGTGTGAAACATATCCACAAAGAAGGTAATAGAGCAGTAGATGCTTTGGCTAATGTGGCTATATCACAACCCTTGGGGAGTACCATATGAAAGTTCCTGATAAGGTGGCAAGCATAATAGAGGAAGATATATTAGGAGTTTCTTTTGCAAGGAATGTTGTAGTATAATTTGTTCTTTTTTTAAACCCAAAAAAAAAAAATCTTCCAAAAGCAATTCCACAATTGAGGTCTCTCTCTCCATTATCTTCAACTTGTGTTGAAGCAAAGTATATTTGATTTTTATGGAAATTTTTTCTTAATTTTTTTTTAACTTAATTTGATTATTTGTGTTTGATGAGAAATGAGAATTTAATAATATAAAGGTTTTTAAAAATAGTCCCAAAAAATATTTTGAAAAATATTCATTTTCTTTATTTTCAAAAATATTCACTTTTTAATTTTTATTTTAAAAAATACTTCTTTTGAGATATACATCTAATATATATTTGGTATGCTAAAAATATATTCTATTTCTAGAGATATATATTTAGTAATTAAAGATATACTCAATTAAAGTTCTTTTAAAAAATAATAAAAAAAATAAACTTTATCTCAAATTAATAGGCTCACTATTTATTTCTCAAGTATTAAAAAAAATTAGTTATTTTTATTAAAAATATAAATTTACATATAATTTTTCTATTATACCCTCATTTTAATATTAGATATATTTAATAAATATTATTAAATAAGTGTATAATAGAAATTTAATATATTAAATAATTTATTAAAATAAAAAAGGAGAATGAGCATATTAATTTGGGAGAAATAACTAACATACAGTGTATTTTTTTTTACATAAAACAATAAAACTAAATCAGAAATAGTTAAATTTTATTTTTAAAATTAATTTCATATATTTTAGTTAAATTTTATTTTATTAATATATTTTTAAAATTGTACTTAAATTTATAATGTCTTCTTATATTATATATGCATACAAGATGTAGTGATGTGGTAGATGGAAGAGAGAAGAGTTACAAGATGTAGTGATGTGGTAGATGAAAGAGAGAAGAGTTGAAAGGTGTTTAGAAAGTGATACACAGCAAGAGGGACCCAACGAAGCTTTACTGCCATGCGTTGGTTGGTACAAAGAAACAAAGAAAGAAAGCATGGCCATTAAAAATCAAGGTGTGGTCATCAAAGGCAGAAAAGCCTTCTTTCATTACTTCCCACTGCCTGTCTCTCCAACCACCAATGTCATCACTCATTACTCTCCATTACCAAAGTTTCACTTCATTTGCCCATGCAATTTCAACCTTGCCATAACAACTTTATTTCTTAGCGCACACAATTACAATCTCTCTTAAAAACAACTCTATATAAGCTCTCTCTCTCTCTCTCTCGGAACTTGTAAACAGAGTATGATTAGTTCGATTAATGAATTCAAACGAGTTTGAATATTATAATATTTGATTCATGTATTTGCAAACCTAATCGAGTATTGATTAATTTGAGTAACAAATTCAATCAAATTCGAATATTATAACACTTGATTTAAATAATTTACATGGAATGTGAGATTTTATAAAATTTATATATATTTTTATATTATATAAAATAAGTTGTTTTGGTTTTGAATTTAAATATGTTTTGAGTTTTTCAATTTTTATTTTTGATATTAATAAATATGTCAATTTAAATTTAAATATGTTTGAATTTTTTCGATTTTATTTTTGATATTAATAAATATGTCAATTTGCACACTGAAATTTAACCTAACAATAAACACACCCCCCCTGAATAATCTAAAATCGATTCTCTCTCTCCAGATGTAATACTTAAAAAATAAATGTGAATTTATTTCATGTCAAACAAGCCTACAAGAATCAAGTTATATGTTTAAAATTTAGGATTTGATCAAATTCGAGTTGAATTTCAACTCTTAAGTTTTTTAATCAAGTCGAACTTCAGTTACATTTTTTTTTTACTCAACTCAATTTGATTACCCCTCTACTCTTGATTTATAATTTCTTTCTCAAATTGAAACCTAAAACCTAACTTACAACTAGGAATATTCTCAATACAATAGAGGCTTGACCATAAAAACTCTCAATTATCTTGTTGACGAGATATGCAACTATTTTAAATTTAAAAAGAAGTAAAAAATACATGCATTCCTGAAATACTGTACAAATATTTGTGACAAGGACTATTATAACATTTCAAAACCTGGAGACGAGTCATTAATTAAAATCTTCGAAACCTCTCTTTCCAAAAATTTTTAATGAATGCAAATATATTTATAAAATGCCTCATCGCTTATACAAGGTCTGGCTCTTCTCTGCATATTCCTAAAATCCAAATAGATTTGCTCTCTCATTCGAATGGTAAAAGCTTAAACTATATCAACATTATTATCTAAATACTCTACTCAGTACACACAATGAGTTGGCTTACCAACAAATATATTACAACAGAAAAAAACTTATAAGACAAGCTCAAAAAACTTTTGATGATTGCTGGCTATTTTAACAGTTTCAGATATATTCCAGAAAATTGCAAAACTTATCAACCTTACATAGAAAGAGACTACAGAACAAGAGTTTCACCATTTAGACATCACAAAGCATTGGCAGTCGGTTAAAACTCTCCATGGCATTCAAATGGGGCGGGTTGCAATGTGTTCAGTAGGGAAGAAACTTCATTTGATAAAAATTATCAATACGCCCCCTTGCCAAAAATTTTGACTAGGATCTGCAAGTGATAACACAGAAATCTATTTGAACACTTGCATGACAATTTCTGTTTATTCAAAAATAAATTAATAAAACAAAGCAATTAAATAACAACATAAGCATAGTCAAATGCAGATATTCTAAACAATCGAGGTCAATCATATGAGAAGCACAAGTGGACAACATGATCATACCTTTGAATAGCTGCATAATATGTTTGCTCTAATTAGTTCTTTTGTTTCTCTGCAACCTCCTCATGCGATCTAAAAATAAAGAAATTGACATAAAAAATCAAGCAAATATGTGATATTAAAACTTGTCCCGAAATAATTTTTAACAGCAACAAGCAACATTGTTAATACCATAACAAAAGAAAAGAAAAGAAAGTGCCAAAAAAGTGATTGGAGGATCGGAATCACAGAATTCAAACCACCAACAGCCCCAAACAAAGTGCTTGGACTTGGATCCTTTAAGATAACAAGAAGTGCGAAATAATGACAGATGTAAGGATCAGAGTCCTTTCAATTCAAGATCCTTGGAAAGAGTCAACCTAATAAATGTAACCATTACTTCAGTTCATGCCAAAAAGACAACAGGCAAGAAGAATCAATTGGAGCTATAAACACAAGAAATACAAGATCTTCATTCAGAAGAAACTAAAAATAGCAAAATTTGAAAGATGAAAAGGAAATAAAATGTCTGCTGGTGCTAGAGATGACTTGACTTTTCAAATCGTGAAGCCGTACAGGACTGACACAAGAATATACATCAACATCAGCCTATTCTGTGACTACTCAAGGACAGAATGACCAAGATTATTGCTTATATAGAATAGAAGATTATTTGAGAAGATTATTTGTTCCATTTTCTTGGCTAAAATGAGATTTCTCAGCTGTTCCGCTCATAACAGAATCATCCCAACCAACAAATTTTAATATAATAATGTCAATTAGTGTTCACTGTTCCAAAACAATTATACACATGCATTCAAACATGAAAAGAATCGATTCCTTGTCTAGTAAAGATTAACTATAGGATGGCTTATACTTAGCCATTCAAATATTTATCATGAGTTCTGCAGCAAGGAGTGTCTGGTGCAGGTACCTCAGGGTCAAGTTTAATAAACTTTAAAATTTTATATTTTATTTTCTTTCTTTTTTTTTTATCTTCTCTATTTGATATCTTGCTCTAGTATAGGAAACAGTATTTTTTAACTTATATTCTCTAATTTGTTTTTTAATTTTTTCCACAGAAAATAAGCAAGGAACATTATTTTTAAGGGGATGAAAAAATAAAAACAGTATTGTTTTTTATTTTTTTTTTCAAAAATTAAGAGGTATAAATGCCCCTAGACCATAAAGCAGCTTCACTAACTCGATACAAGTAACATTACATTGAATAACAAATTATTGGTAATCACGAATTTATTTGCCATTTTGTCAACACACTAACACAGTAGGGATATAGAACTGATGAAAGAGTTTTTTACTATATCTTAATGTTAGAAAACCACTCAAAAATTAAAAATTAAATCACAGCACCAAAATGATAGTCAATTGTTCCTTGAGATTTTAACATACCTTTAACTGGTTTTCTCCATTCATCAATAACAATACATTTCCTCAGCTCTTCGATGCTTAAGACATCCCGAAGTTCACATTGCAATAAACTGCAACCATTCATGAAAGAAGTAGGCTTAGCTAAGCCTGGTGATAAATTTTCAGCATTTCCTTTTAGATACTCCGTCAAAACAAGCGCTGCACATGGTTCAAAGGGAAAAATATGGTGAGGAAATATCAGTCTTAGATAATCAAATTCAGCTATTTACACAGTTGATTAATAATTTCAGAAACACAATACCATCTGCTAATGCCATTGGCAGAACAGAAAACTTGAAATGATTCTATTCAATTTTCAGTCAAAGCAAGCTCCAGTCATGAGAGAAAGGATGCAGGCAAACTGTTATCCTCTTCCACATGAAAAGGATGATTCAAAGAGTTGAAACCAGTAACACAGAATCCAAGAACAATGAAACAAGATAATCTTCACAACTATGACAAAGCAGTTCTCAAGTGACAGTGTGACAGCACAAAACGGCCATTGGTCATCAAATTCTATACCTCTAACCATATCAAGGGCCTAAAATAAAATAGAAGAGTCAAATGACACTTATTTTTAATGTCATTTCTAAAATGCTTACTTAAATGGATGGGTAGAAACAGTAGCAACAAGAAGAATAGGACACTGGAGATAACAAGAATTAGGTATTTATGACCTTAAGTTAAAATTTGATATTTATCTATCATGTTCTCCCAATTCATAGAGATTGATTTATAGGCTATAAATCGTGATGGTCAAATAAGGTAATTGACATTTAAACCATGTTTAATATAGATGAGTCCAAAATTTTAGGGAATTCACTCGAGATTCCAATTTCAAATGTTTGCCATGGAAAAAAAATTCATTCACTCCCATAAATTCATTTTTTTAGAATTCAACATAACTAAACCAATTCTACAGTTATTCATTTATATCAAACATCGGGCCATGGTTCAAAAATATCATGTTTAATGGAAGAGCCACAAATATGTTTCAATTGCTTTCAAACTTCATCGCATTTACGGTTCAAATAACTCCACAATATTCGTAAACAACTTTTTTGTCTTTTTCCATAGATCTTTTTCCATTTTAAGGCTAATTAATTAAATGAAGTATTGAAGAAATCTTTTAAAAAATACATTTCATATTTTCATTATTCAATTTTTTAGATTTCTAAGCAATCAATGAGTCAAATAACTGGACAAGCAATGATTATCCGCATTACAGACTAAGCCAAAAAAGTCAAACGCTGTAAATACAGATCCTAAGATGTGCTAAAATTTTGCCAAATTTTCTTTATCTATACATTGAATCCCAAGAGAAAAATAGGCCTAGCACCAAAACAATATCATCCACTCATACAGAGAGGCAATCAGTTCACAAACCCAATGAAGGTTCTTACAAGCATTGATCCTCATATTCTATATGATTAAGATTCTTCCCCAGTTGCCTTTTATCCAAATTTTTTCAAAACCAGAGATTGCTTATCTAGTGGACTTTGTCAAATTTTAGCACATGCACCTTAATTTCCCAATCAATAACATCAAAACGATAAGCCCAGTTTTAGTGCTAGAGAGATCATACCAAGAGCTCTGAGCATTTTCAGATCAAATTTCATGGCGAGTTCCTCATGACCAATTACTTTTGCATGTTGAAGGACCAACATTTTCAAACTAATCAGCATATCCCGCAGAAATTAAGTTCCCAATGATAAATATCAATAAGTGCATGGTGAAGGTAACATATCAAGCTCTCTCCAAGTGTACATAGCTTTAATAATAAGACCCAAAAAGGCAAGAAACCAAATATCATTTAACATCAAATTCAATTCATGATCTGGAGGGCAATCAAATTAAAGTTCAGCAGAAACCATTCTCTCACACACTTATTCAACAAAAATAAACAGTTATAATATATATACATATGAAGAAAGGAGTAGACTTACAAGCTCCGACTCAGACAATGAACAGAACCAACTCACATCTTCAAGCCTGTTATTTCCTAAAACTTTATGCATTTCATCCATTTGGGAAACTTGCAACTTAGACAATTCTGTAAAGGTTATACAAATAAAATTTAACATTAACAATAATCAATAATATTCATATGAAAAAACATCAAATTGTAGAATTCAAACACCATAACTCATTCAAATACTAATAAATAAGACTTAAGCATAATGGAGATAATTAAATACGTTATACTATAAACCGTAACATCATACACCATGGGATAAATATCAAAATCCACCTAGTTAAGCATTGATTCAACAATCCCATAAAATTCTAATTTGTGTTGTCCCCATTATGCACCCAAAGGAGTGGAATCAAACCAATTGTTCCGCATTCTCAAAATTAAATTTGTTTCATAGAATGAATATGCAAGATGGCATAATGAAAATCGACTAAAATTTTTAGTCTTTTATTCCAAAAAGAATCAATTGAAAACAATCTAATCTAATTTGATAGCAAAATTATGCAATTGTTTATAACAAACAAATACATGTAGAAATCAAAAGTCTACAAAAAAAATACCTTGGCAAAATACCAAGACTAGCTGCACTTGGGAGTAGGAATGTGCTATAAAACCCGACCAATCCGACCACTATTAATCGATTGAAAAAATTAATTTTTGAAAACAGACTATTATTGATCGGTTTCGTCGGATTCAGTCAGTTTTTGTAGGGTTCGATCGGATTTATTAGTAAATATGTAAGCTGAAACCAACCAACTCAGTCGGTTTAAACGACACAGTCAATCGAACTAGTGAGATTATGATTGGGTCGATCGAGTTCGGACAATTTTACTCATCCCTACTTGGGAGAGATGAAAAATGCACTTAATAAGCCAAAATAGTTAAGGAACAAAGGTGCAAAGGTCCGGCCAACACAACCACTTTGGAACGGCGAAAAGTAGGGCTGCAAATGAGCCGAGCCAAGTTGAGCTTTGAAAAACTCAGGCTCAGCTCTTCTTCAAATATTAAGGCTCGAGCTCATTATGAGCCGAGCTCGAGCTTAGTTAGAGCTCCAAAGCAATATATCAGCAGATAATCTAAACTCTCGATCCCAATCTGCATCTTAGCAAACAAGCTCAACTTTTGATCTCACTAAACAAAACAGAAATTAAATTTAAAACAATGATAATAGATTCAAAAGATCCATCTCAAAAGAAAGAAAAAAAAATTACAGAACAAAATAGTATTTTAATTTTTAATTTGAACAAATACTAGTTTCAGTGCATGCACTAAATAAAACATTATCAAAAATAATGGTGATATCGTTGACAATATGGAACTATCGAACAGTGATGGTGGCTCTTTTGTAAGGTTGGCAATGGTGATCTTGTAAGTGACGGTGAGCAGGCTTATAGACGTAAATAAATCAAGAACCAAAAAAATTCAATTAAAGGAGGGCAGAAATTAAAAAAGCAAATTAAAAATCATAATAGAAATTTGAAGCCAAAAGAAAAAGAATATAAATAAAAAAATGAAGAAATTTTAAATAAAAAAAATCAAAAACTAAAAGCCAAACAAAAATAATCAAAACGAAAATTTAAAAAAATAAGGAAAAAAATACCTAAGACTAAGAGAGAGAGCAAGAAAAGCCAATGTGCGATGTGCTTGAGAAATTGAGTGCGAGAGAGTGTGATAGTGAGCGAGGAGAGGTAAAAAAATGAGGATAGGGAGGCAGCTGGAAGATGAAAAAGAAGATGAAAAAATATACACAACACAATAGTAACCTAAATCAAAACGCGCTATACTACGGTATCTGGGGAATAAGCATCGGCTAACTCTGTACAAGTAGCCACGGTAATACAGAGGATGCAAGCGTTATCCCGAATGATTGGGCATAAAGCGTCTGTAGGTGGCTTTTTAAGTTCGCCATCAAATCACAAGGCTTAGCCTTGGACAGGCGGTGAAAACTACCAAGCAGTGAAATGCATAGAGACCGAAAAGAACATCAACGATGAAAGCACTGTGTTGGGCTTACGGCGTGTTTTGATTTAGGTTAATATTGTGTTGTATCTTCCTTCTCACCTTCCAGTCGCCTTCCTATCCTCATTCTTTTACCTCTCCTCTCTCACTATCACACGCTCTCGCGCTCGATTTCCCAAGCACATCACATATTGGCTTCTCTTGCTCTCCCTCTCAATCTCAACTATTTTTTTTTTATTTTCGTTTTAATTATTTTTGTTTCGCCTTTAGTTTTTTATTTTTTTATGTTTTTTATTTAAAATTTATTCATTTTTTATTTACATTCTTTTTCTTTTGGCTTCAAATTTCTATTCTGATCTCTAATTTGCTTTTTTTAATTTCTACCCCCATTTAATTGAATTTTTGGTTTTTTTTTCTTGATTTATTTATGCCTTCAAGCCTGCTCACCATCTACTTACAAGATCACCATTACCAACCTTGCAAAAGAGCCACCATTGTTGTTCGGTTGTTCTATATTATCAACGACATTACCATTATTTTCTGATTATGTTTTATTCAGTGCATTCACTGAAACTAGTGTTTATTCAAATTAAAAATTAAAATACCATTCCGTTCTGTAATTTTTTTTCTTTCTTTTGAGATGGATATTATGAATCTGTTATCATTGTTTTGAATTTAATTTCTATTTTTGTTTATTGAGAGCAAAGTTTGAGCTTGTTTGCTAAGAAGCAAATTGGGAACGGGAGTTTAGATTATCTGCTGATATGTTGCTTTAGAGCTCAAACTAAGCTTGATTAAATAGTGAATATTAAAGGAATATCAACTCAAGAAATTGCAAAATTTAGAAAATAAAACTTTGAATTAATTAGTAAATATATAATATTGTAAATTGCAATGGGAAAAAGATAAATAGATTCTGAAGATTTTTCTAATCAACAAATAGTTTGAATTAAGAATTAAAGCATAATCTCTATGTCCTTGAAACCAATGTCTACTAATTCTAAAATTTCCTCATCATCAATCCTTATCTTAATTTTTACCAATATGAAGTCAAAATAATACTATATATGCCATACAAATTTAATTCTATTATGTTATATACTTTTAATATGATATATATTACAAAGTCATGACAAATGGAAAGATTGAGAGATATTCAGTTGCTTTTATATTATATAAATTATATATATATTGGGAAATAGCTTGTGTCTTGCCTTGTATTTGTATGCATCTGCTAGTTGTTTTAATAAAAATCTTTTTCTATTTAATGTTGCTTCTTATGGTATTTGATTCCACTCATTTCTATTGTGTTGTCGTATGAAGATTTATGCTTTTATGCTTATTCAAAGCCATATTATCAGCTGGCTTGATATTCTACATGCTATATAACTTTGGTTTGTGCCCAATTCTTTATTACTGCACAACTTAAAGGTTTAATTTTGATTGTCCCCTCCCAATTCTTTATTATTCCATAATGGAATTTTACAATGCCAAACAAGTGAACCAGAAGCACCAAAAACAAGAAGTGAATAGAAACCATTAGCCTTTCTAAACACCCATCCTAATGCTTACTAAACTATATATTGATCATAGAGGTTGTAAATCCATTTTCCAGAATTTCCTGATCAAAATGAATGGAGCCAAGCTATGTTAACCTATATGATAATTCTCACATTCAAGAAAATAACAAGCAACATGCCAACATTCGCAATGTCAAAAGCATAATTCAAGCACAGTGACTGATATTAATAGATAAATAGAACTATGCAGCATGTGGAGAAAGAATTATCAAGAAGAACATCCAAAATACCATAAAGATGTTCTAAAAGCTAACCCAATTAATCTTTGACAAATTAACAAACTGATTATCAGATAAACTTGAGCCTGTAAATCAGAAGGAAATTGACAATTAATTCGAAACCCAAAAGCAAATACAAGTCAATTTGCAAATGCAACACCATCATCTTCGTTTCTTTACACTGTAGCACCATTTATTTTGTAAAATCAGCTAACAATCATCATCATTCACAACTAAGACAAAGACCATGGAAACAACAAAAAGAGAAACATTCAAATAATAAGTATGCACTTAATATAAATTCAATATAAAAAATAAATCAATAAACAGTAAACACAGTAATCCCAAAAATAAAAGCAATTAATTTGAAACCCAAAAGCAAATACCTTGATAAAGAGAAGTTGCTGCAACAACTGACTCCGTGAGTCGATGAAGGAAGCTAGCTACTGGCGATCGGCGACGAGGCTACTGTCGGCCAGGTGAGCTGTGAGAATTGGATGAGGAGAGAAGAGAAGATCTTGATTGTCGTCTGTTGTCGAGATGTAGGTTTAATCTACCGATTACTGAAGGGCAAAAAACGGTGTGTTTTAATTGTTCGGTTAAAGGTTAACCGACCGATAAAAAAGATTAACCGTTAACCAAACCGGCAAACTCTAATCTATTTAATCCAATCTAATCCAAAAAATATTATTATAACAGACATCAATTTATGTTATCAATAGCAGTAATAAAAAATTATTTTACACATGAATAACATATTTTAGAAAACAATTAAAATTAAATATATATATATTATAACATTATTATTTAATAAACTTTAATAAATAAAGAAAAATAACATATGAATACTCTTTTATATAGATTCTAATAAAAATGAATTTAATATTGCATATATATTCTTTTATATTTATTTATTAAAAATTTAGCAAATATTAATAAAAACTATAATTTGTATTTGTATTTTATTCTAAAAATTTATATGTATGAGCAAAACTATTTCTATTTTAACTATTATTATTGAATACTTGTATCAAAATAATTATTTTATTTATTCATTTAATATATTTTTTTTAAATTTCTAATAAATTACATTTTCAAAATAGATAATTTATATTCTTTTGTTGAAAAGAATTATATTTCTTATGTGTTATGGCTTTAAAAAAAAGGGTTAAAGTTTTCATAAAAAAAATATTAGTAAAATTTTACGTGAAATGAATTTAGTAAAAAAATATAACATAATTTTAATAGATAGCATTAATAATAATTATATATAAGTTCAAAATTATCTTTAAAATATAACATGTGCAAATATATATATATATATATATATTTAAGAGTTAATTATTATAATTAATTTATGAAAGATAGTTAAAATAATTAATTTATAAGAGATAGTCAAATTTTTGATACAAAAAATCTTAGTAAAGTTTAATAAAAATAAGTAAAATATAAAATAAGTGAAATTTTTTATGAGCTTGTAAAAAATTAGTTATGATTATTTTATTAAAAATAAGTAAACTCTTTTATTTAAATGAGTTAGCTCGCAAGCTTAACGAGTAGAGTATTTCTAAACTTGGATTTGAGTCATTTAATAAACGAACAGCTTAAGTTCGGCTTGTTTTTAAATGAGCTTTAGCTTGACTGAGTATTTAACGAGCTAAGGCTCAAGTCGAACTCGAATAGTTTGACTCATTTACAATTGCAAAGACTCACAAGAGAAGAGGTGCGAGACGAGGGACAACAAAAAATCAAGCAAACAAGTAAAGATACATGTTCATTTTATGGGTTGGACATTTTCTAATCTTAAACTCAATATGTACCAACTGATTCTAATTGTAATTTAGGGCTTTTGACAAAAATCTCAGAAAAATTAAAAAAAATTAAATTTATCATTTTTTTAAATTTGTTTAAATTTATAAGAAATTATAATTTATTTATTAATTTATCAAATTTTACATAGTTTGTTATGAGTTTATTATAGATTTATTATGAGTTTATTATACACATGATAATTTTTGTAAGTTTATTATGAGTTTATTATATATATTTATAAAATAATTAAAATATCTCAAGTAAAAATAAAAAAAAATATAAAAAATGATGGATGGTGTAAATTTTCCTATAATCTATTCGTTTTTTACTCAAATTTTTTTTAAAAGAGAAAAATAATTATATTTCTAAATTTTTTATTTTAAATTTTAAAAAATAATCATTTTAATTTTCAACAAGTATCCTTAAAATATACATCCATCACATTTCAATTAAATTTAAAAAAGGAAAATTTTTAAAAAAACAAAACCCTAAACTAATTGAGAGAAAAATAATTTGGACTTATTAAATCTAGGATTATAATCGAGTTGCGCTTTGCAAAGTTTAAACTTGACTTATTATAAAATAGTCTGATTCAAGCTCGAACTCAAACTGAGTTGAGCTGAGTCTAAGCCGAATCCGAGCTTATATTAAGTCAGCTCATATATCATTTATTTTAAGCTCGAATTTAAGCTTGATTTAACTGAGTTTAACGAAATTCAATGAGTTTATTTTAATTTTTATTTTTCATTCAATTTTTTTTATTTTCATAGTAGAGATATTAAAATTAATATCTTTATGAAGGAAGAAAAATATGATTATATATTAACAAAAATAAAATATTGTATTACTATAATTTTATATTCTATTATAAATTACTAACTATCATATTCTATAAGTTTGAGTCTCAGGTTGTAGCCATCATATGTGTCCCAATCAGAATTGATTCTTTGACTTTAAAAAACTAGAAAGTGCAATTGTTTACACAAAAAATGATGGTGCATGTACGATAAAAGGGATTAGTTCAATCCAATTGAGGAATCATGATGGATTAATCAGAACTCTAACAAATGTCCGATATATACCGAGTTTGAAGAAGAATATCATCTTTGTGAGAGTCCTAAAATTAAAGAGTTTCATTATAAATACAACAGATGGAGTAACGAAAATAATCTCTAGTGTACTTGGTGATAATAAAAGTAATAAGTAAAAATAATAACTTGTATTACTGTTAGGGTAATGCAATTATTGAGACAACAATAGCATCTTCCAGTAATGATTAGGAGTTAAATAGTAACCAGGTTGTGGCATATGAGCTTGGGCATGCTGGCAATAAATCTTTAAAATTTTTGTCATATCAAAAATTACTGAAAAAGAGTACAACTTCAAAAGTTAGAATTCTGTAGGCATCGTGTCAAAGGTAAGCAAACTAGAGTGAAGTTTGATACTGCAATCCATGATACTAAGGATATTTTAGACTATATTCACTTAGATATATAGGGTTCTTCCAAGACAGCTTTAATGAGAGGAAAAATACTATTTATGTAACTTTTGTTGATGACTTCTCTCGAAAAGTATGAGTGTATACTATAAAGATGAAGAATCAAGTGTTGAGAACTTTCATTATATGAAAAAAAATGATGAAAACTCAGACGGGCAAAAAAGTCAAATGTTTCCACACAAATAAATGTGGAAAGTATAAAAGTAATCTATTTTTAAAATTATGTCAATATGAATGCATTATTAGATACTTTACAGTTAAAGATACACCATAACATAATGGGGTGGCAAAACGCATGAACCAGATATTGATGGCGGAAGTTCGGTGTATATTGTCCAATGCTGGGTTAGGCAGACAATTTTGGACTGAGGCTGTAACTTATGCATGTCATATTATTAATCGCTTACCATCAGCTATAATTGGTGATAAAAAATCTTTGGAGATGTGGTCTAAAAAATCTGCTACTGATTATGATTCCTTACGTATGTTTGATTTCACTATATACTACCATGTTAAGGAATCAAAGTTATATCCAAGGGCAAAGAAAGCGCTCTTTATGGAGATCACAGCTAGTGTAAAAGGATTTCACCTTTGGTATCCAGAAATAAAGAAGATAATATTTATCATAAATGTTACCTTTGATGAGTCTACCGTGTTGAAAAATATGACAAATAAAATTATTCAGTAGATATATAGTACTCCGCAGCATGTGGAGTTTGAAAGAAAAATTGTTAACCTAGTAATAAATTATAAAACAAATGAAGACAGTCTTACGATAGAGGTGGAGTCAGATGAAAAAGAGATTCCAACCCAATAACTTCCACAGCAATAAAAATTTATTGCATTAGATAGGCCACTACGAGAGATTTACAAACCTACTCGATTTGATGATATGGTGGCTTATGCATCTCTAATTGCAAAAATAAAGGTATTCCTAATACTTACAGTGAAACTGTCCAAAAGTTCAAAAATGAAGAAGTAGAGAAAAGCCATTGATGATGAAATGCGGTCCCTTAAAAAGAATCAGGCATGCAATCTAGCTAATCTGCTAAAGAAAAAGAAGGTAATTAGATAAAAATGGGTATACACAAAGAAAGAAGAGTTTTTTTATAAGATTGATGTTCGCCACAAGGCAGAGATAGTAGCTAAAGGTCATGCTCAAATGGAAGGAATTGATTATAATGAAGTATTTTCTCCAGTTGTAAAATATTCCTCTATTAGAATTTTATTAGCCTTAGTAGCACATTTAGATTTGAAACTCGTCCAACTTTGAAGTAAAAATTGTATTTTTACATTGTGACTTAGAAGAGAAAATCTATATGACTCAACCAGAAGGGTTCAAGATTGCTGGAGATGAAAAATGGGTGTACAAATAGGAAAAATCATTGAATGGATTGAAATAATCTTTAAGGCAATGGTACAAGCAATTTAATAATTTTATGATGAGGTAGAAGTACACAAGGAATAAATATGACCATTGTGTATATTTGCACAATCTACAAGATGAATCTTTTATATATCTTCTCTTGTATGTTGATGATATGTTGATAGCTTTAAAGAATCAAAGAGAATTTGAGAATTTGAAAGCTCAGCTGAGTTAAGTGTTTAAAATGAAAGACTTGGGTGAAGCCAAAATTTTTTTTGACATGGAGATAAGAAGAGAGAAAAGCTTTGTTTAAATCAAAAACAGTATCTGAATAAGGTACTACATCGTTTTGGCTTGAATGAAAAGTCAAAACATATGAGTGTACCGTTTGCATCTCATATGAAGTTCAGTGCATCTTCATCTCCTAAAATAAAATGGAACGAGAGTACATGTCAAAGGTTCCATATGCAAATGCTATTAGTAGCTTTGACGTATGCTATGGTGTGTATAAGGTCAGACATTTCACAAGCAGTTAGAATTGTAAGCAAGTATATGCATAATAGATTCTATATATGCTATGGGTAAGGAGCATTGACAAGCTGTGAAATGGATTCTATGGTATATTCTAAACACAATAGATATTGGATTGATATTTGAGTAAGATGAGAAAGATAGTCATTGCATAGTTAGATACTGTGATTCCGACTATGCTGATAATTTGGATAAGCTCCGATCAATTATTGATTATGTATTTACACTTGCTAAGGGCCGATTAGTTGGAAGTCTACATTACAGTCAACAGTTACCTTGTCTACTATGAAATGAGAGTACATGGCAGTATCAAATGTTGTTAAAGAAGCAATTTGGCTTCAAGGATTGCTTGGTGAACTGAAAATTAGAAAAAACAATATTAAAGTACATTGTGATAATCAAAATGCTATTCATTTAGTAAAAAATCAAGTTTATCATGCACGAACAAAACATATCAATATTTAGTATCACTTTGTACGTGATATTCTGGAGGAATGTGAAATATTACTCCAAAAAATTTGGACTACTGATAATCCTGCAAACATATTGATAAAAGTAGTGATAACTGTCAAGTTCAATCATTGTTTGGACTTTGATCAATATTTTGAGAAATTGAAGATGAGCACTTCACAACGCATTTGGAGGCACTACTGAAAATAGTTTTTTTTAGAGAAGATTTGCAGATTATAAATATAAAATAGCCAAGGTGAAGATTTGTTGATCTAACTATATTAATCCCACAATGAAATATGTGGAATACGAGGGAGAGGTCCTAAGGCTATAAAAAGACTTCTCCCCTTTTAGTTAAATACATCCTTAAAAATTAAGTCTTTTATTCTATAATGCTTAATTTTATTATTCTCTCTTTCTTTTTATTTTTCTTTAAAATTAGTAAAGTTATTTTAGTAATGTTCGAGAATATAAGTAAAATTAGTCGAACCTTGTTAAATTGTGGTGTTCTCTTCAATTTTATTATTTATTTAATAGGTATTTTAAGGTATAATTATAGTGTTATTTTGTGCTATTAATTATATATCTAGAAAAATTTTATCTAAGAAAATATTTAATATTTAAGTGTGTCCATTATGACCATCTTTCTTTCTTAAAATTTTTTTAATATAATTTTTTTTGCTATTATTCACATATTATATATAATATTGATAGAAAATAATCTATTTTCCACAACAAGCTGTTTACTTAGTGTAAATATATATGAGTATTTAATTTTTTTTTTATTACTCAATGGAAATTTTTAGTTTTATGCTATACGGAATTTTATGCTTCTATAATCCATCACTTTTCGCTATTGACTTTGCTCAAGGAACTTTTTACCATACAATATTTGAAGGTTTGGGTAAAAAAAAAATATTAATAACGAAATTGAAAAGAAAAATGTTAAAATAATAATTTTCTACTAATTTAAACATAAAAGATAAATTATTAATAATCAAAATAATGACTTGATTAAATTTCTAAAGTTAAACAATTTAATTGACTCCATTTTGAAATTTAAAAATTAAGTTAGATATAAAATATAATAGTTTAAAGATCAATTTGATGTTTTGACTGATTAACTTAAAATATAATTATAATTAAAATTTTAAGCTAATGTCTTATTTAACCCTTATACATAACCAAAAGTCAAAATTAGCTCTTTTAGTTTTTGTTAAAAGTATTTCTTTTTTTTTTCTTTTTAATATTTAGTCCAAATCTCCAATTTTTTAACAAAATCATTAAACTAGTTAACGGTAGGATCTAATTTGAACTTCATTTAAATATTAGCGGTCAATTTAAACTTTTTAAGAAAATATAATATTTTTAAATTATTTATTAATTAATATTTTTAATATTTATAATTTATATATTAATAAATAATATTATAATTTGTAATAATTTAATAATCTATAATTTAATAAATAAATAAAAATTTAATAATTTATAATATTAAAAACTAAATAATTATTATATGAAATACATTAAAAAATTAAATTAGTGATATTATACATTATAATATTAAAAAAATATTTTTTAATATTATATATTATCATAATTTTTTAATATAAATGATTTTTGTTAATATAAGTATATATTAATACAAAATAAATAAGTATATAAGTAAAATAAGAAAAGTGATTAAAATAGATAATTACAAAGAATTATAATTATACCATGCTTTAATAAAATAATAAATTTATAAAATAATAATCGTATAGAAGGCAGAGACAGAATCAAGGAGGGCACGAGGGCTCTATTCTCCCCCCTTGATTCCTATATACATATATATATATATGCATGTATATATATATATATCTTTGACAACAAATTTATATATTTATATATATATAATTAATAATACTTATATTTATATAATATAAAATTAATTTACAATATAATATATAGTATTTATATATATTTGTGTGTATGCATATTTATATTTTTAAAATTAATTTTCAAATATTAATTATTTTAAAATTTAAAATTAATTTTTTAATTTATTATTTTGATAATGTTATTGAGTATTATAATTTTTTATAATTATTATTTAATTTATAAGTTTTAGTTTATTATTTTGATTATTATGTTAATTATTTTTGAATTTGATTATGAATTGAAATTTGGATTTGGATGATTAGGTTAATTATTTTGAGATTTAATTATGATATGAATTGAGAATTTGAGTTTTCGTGATTAGACTAATTATTTTATAATTTAATTATGAATTGTGTTTAGAGTTTCATGATTAGGTTAATTATTTTGTAAAAAATATTTTATCTTATAAATTTATTAAAAATAATTAATTTAAATACTTTCTTTTAAAAAATCTCAAAAAATATATAAATTTTATTTAAAAATAATATATATTATATAATTTCTCAAAGTAAAATTTAGATATTGAAATAAAAATAATAAAAATTTTAATATTTAATTATTTAATGTGAAAATAAAATTGAGTATAAATATTAATATCAAATATTTGTATTATTTTTTTAATATAAAAATAAAATAAAATATTAATATTAATATTAAATATTTATATTATTTTTTTAATATAAAAATAAAATTAAATATAAATTCGTCCGTAATTTTTTTTTCACTTAAAAATTTTATTTTTATTCATTTCAGTCCTAATTTCGTCACTAGCAGAAGATAAAATACGTACAAAGATAAAAATATAAATGGATAATTAATTTTAAGAGAAATTTTGTGTCTTTCTCTTGAAATCTTCTCTTGGCTTATAAGGATAGTAATTTATAAGAGCAAAACTATTTTCTTTCTATTAATACTTTCTTAAAAAACTATATTATCAAACCTGGTCTGAAATATCACATTCTTTAGCATATTTACAAGCCACTAGCCTTGTTAATTAAGGTCTACAAGAAAAATAATTATACCCTCTTTTTAGCAAACTCATTTCAACAAAATGCAAATTAAATAATTTATATCTTACTTATAGCATTGAAAACTTTTAAGTATAATAAATTGGAAAAAGAAGCGCAAGAAATTAATGAAATAGAACAAACCTCCATGAAAACAAAGATTTTCATTATCGTGAAAGTAAAAGAAATGAAAAGGAAAGAGGAAAATTAAAAACAATGGGCCACTGTAGAGAAAACGAAAATGGCAAAAGAAAATTACAATTTAAAATAGGGGAAATTATCGGAGTTTTAGTTATAGTTTTTCATTTTTCGGTACAAATATTTTTGTTTTCATTCCTACGAAAACTTTGTTTTTATTTTTTCATTTTCACGGCCTGCATGTTTTTTTTTTTTAATTTTTTCATTATTAACTTTATTATATTTTTTATTTAAAAATAATTTTACTTATTTTATATTCACAATATAGACATAATATATATAAAATATACATATAATAAACATAAACATATATATAATATATACATAAAATATACACAATGTATTTTTTTAACTTGTTTTTTTAAATTTTATGTACATATAATATATAAAAAAATATACATATAATATACACACATATATAATATCTATACATCATATACATATTTTACATAATATATATATAACATACAAGCAACATTTTCATAATAAAATAAATATTTTTTAAACTTTATTTTTTTATCATAATATGTAAAATTTATAAATAATAATATATTTTTATGTTGAAAATATAATTTTTATTATTTTATTAAAATATATTTATTTAATTATAAAGTTTAAAAAATAAAAATTATAATAAAATATTAATTGAAATGAGGGAGTAAATTTTTTTTAAAAAAATTATTTTAGTCATGAGAGAGATATTTTAAAAAGATATTATATATAGTATTTTTAATTTTTTTTTAAAGTGATAGTATTTCTAAAATTAATTATTTTTAAGATAGTTTTATGAATATATTTTTAAAAAATGCCGTATTTTTTATAAATAATAAAAATAAAAAAATAAGTTATAAATGAAAAAAGATAACACCTGTAAAAACGAAAAAAATAAAAAATAATATATTTTGCAAGTTCCGTAGAAAAAAAAAACATTTATAACTTATTTCCGTAGAAAAAAAATAAAAAATAATATATTTTGTAAGTTCCACAATTAAACACGACCGAGAGCAGAGAAAGACCAGAGCAAAGAAACTTTTGGAAAAATTTCCTTCTCTTCTATCGAGAGAGAAGCTTCAGAAAAAGGAAAGAAATGGCTGTAGGCAAAGAGGATGTGGAGGTGGAGATAATGAAGCCAAGAACGGATAAGAGAGAGTACAGAAGGATTGTTCTTAAAAATTCACTCGAAGTCCTTTTGATCTCCGATCCTGAAACCGATAAGGCAATAATTTCCCTTTCTTCATTCAAATTCAGATTCAACTCAGCTTAATTAAATTGATTGAAAAACTTAATTCGACATCTAATACTAATAATAATAATCGTTCCAGTGTGCTGCTTGCATGGATGTCAGTGTTGGTTCCTTCAGCGATCCCGTTGGCCTTGAAGGCCTTGCGCATTTTCTTGGTTTCTGTCTATTGTTTTTTTATTTAATTTTATTTATGGCTTTTGTTTTAGGGAATTCTTTTATATAATTTTCTTATTACTGTACTTGTTTTTGCAGAGCATATGCTCTTTTATGCAAGTGAGAAATATCCGTTGGAGGACAGCTACTCCAAGTACATTACAGAGGTACTACTTGCCTGCTTTAATTACTTGAGAAGCGGTAAAGCAGTTAACGACTTATTAGGGACATAGTTTGTTGGGTTTGTAATTTGCAATATTATAACGAATATTAATGTGACAGTAAAGTAATTTTTGCAATTTGAATATTAATGACTACTACTGATCTTTTTTTTATGATATATTAGTTGTGTTTTAACTTAGCATAGTTGTTACTTCATCCGTGTTTTCAAGATTGGCTCAAACCCACCATTGGAAACATCAGTGTTTGATTCATCTACTAGCTTTCGCTCTGGCATTTTAAGAAATCTTTTGCCTCTAAAACTCCAGCTTTAGGAATTGCCTTAAATGGTAGCGGTCCAAGTGAAATCACAATTATTTAAATGCTGAGGTATCACGAGTGAAATCACAATTATTCTTGTTATTATTTTTTTGGAATACCTTGGAAATTGCTGTTGTTATTATTAGTTTTGTTGATGTCTAAGATCGAAAACAGTTGAGTAGGGGAAAGAGGTTAGAATTTTTCTTGTTTGAGAAACTTGGAAAG
The DNA here is from genome assembly GCA_947685225.1 of Garcia nutans. Lineage (NCBI taxonomy): Eukaryota > Viridiplantae > Streptophyta > Magnoliopsida > Malpighiales > Euphorbiaceae > Garcia > Garcia nutans. Next base: position 1,439,243 of record CANTUV010000024.1, on the reverse strand, counting down.
AACGCATTTTGCAATATGTTGCATGCACTAGGAAGGCCTTACCATAGGTTTCTAGGTTCTTGCAGAATATGCTGATGTAAATGGCTACTCCATCTTGCATATATATCAGTGGAATAAAGTGCTGTTGCTGCTCTGCTGGTCACAAGAATGTTTCTGTTGATTAGAAGAAGCTCTTGGGCTTCAAATGTGTGTTTTGTGCTATAGCGAGTATAACACTTGTTTTCTTCCTAAGTTGCTCCAAGTGCTGCTTTCTTTGGGTCACTGACCAAAAAAACTCAAAACATTTGGTCTAATATAAATTATAGCCAATCTTTATAATTTTGTCAATTATTCACAACCTTTATATTGGTGCCATGTAGCCAAAGATAACGAGAACAATGTAATGCTCCTCAATTGCTGTCATTGACATATTTAGAGGGGGAGGAGAGGAATGGAGGGTAGACATAGAAGACAAGGTGAAAAGATCTAGATAACAATAACGAAGTTTCTTTTCCTATTTTTTTGAAGTTTTGAATAAAAATTAAGAATTTTTGCAGTGTCTTAGCAGTTTAAGATTAAGCATATCCCCTTATAATTGTGGTTACAATTGACACTGATATGAAAGATAATGTATATGATTGACAAAATTAAAGGGGCTATGAGGAAATTTAGTGAGTTTTATATAAAGTGGCCATCATGTATGATATATCAGCTTTTTGGCATTCCTTATTTTACTGGCCGTTTTGTGATAGATATTTAAGAATCATAGACAAATTAATCCACATGATATGATAAATATCCCCTTTATTTGAAAGCTAATTTTTTTAAGAATTCACAGTACCATGCAATTGTCGCTCTGGTCATGACACTTTGGGATGGCCAAATCCAACTGAATTTTAAAAAAAGTGACATTATGCCCTGTGTCTTTACTTTTTCTGCTGGTTCAAGAGTTTGCCATCCTTTACTTAATAAATTCTTCTTAGCTTTTTACATGGGAAGGTTGCATGGAGACTGGCTTCTGTTTATTTAACTTAATAAAATAAAGTCCTTTGCTAGCATTTCAGAGAGTTAGGTTGGAAAAATGATTCTGGATAATATTTGTGGGATCCGAGTCTGGGTCAAAACTTAAAACATATAAAGTGGGCCAGTTGATACTTTTAGGCTTTGCATGAATATGACTACATCACAGTTTGAGATTTGGGTGGTAGGATTGCTGTAAATGTTTGAGTCTTTTTGTTAGTGACTGTTTCCTCATAATACCGTGTTTTAGTACTGTTTACTGTTTGAAATCTCATTTTTTCGGGAGAATTTGTTTATTGACAACTTTACCTCATCTCGAAATTGTATGAGGTGTGTGTCATGTTTGTAGATTGTTTTTGGGCACTTTTTAACCCTGTGAATTGGAGGGAAATATAAAGTGTTTCATTTCTGGATATGTGTCTAGTGATTAGTAGTAAATGTTTGTTTATATTTTAGGTGTATAAAATTGCATATTTGGATTGCTTTATTTGCCTTGATATACGTAGTTAAATTAAATGGAAGAGATGCATATATTTGCTTCCATGTTTTCTCTTGATGGGGTGATCCTTGTAAAATATATTTCTGATTCATGTTCCTATACTCTATTCTCCATGTATTTTGTCTACCTCATGCTTAGCATGGAGGCTGCACCAATGCTTTTACATCATCTGAGCACACCAACTATTATTTTGATGTCAACACCGATTGTTTTGCAGATGCTTTAGACAGGTAAGTCCAGCTTTCCTTTTGTTGGTAGTTTGTAGTTTTAGGTATTCTAATAAAGTTTGTGAGCCTGGTTTTTTGCATTTGATTTACTGTTCAGATTTGCACAGTTCTTCATTAAACCATTAATGTCAGCTGATGCAACCATGAGAGAAATTAAGGCTGTTGATTCTGGTTAGCTTTTGTGTTCAGTAGCTTCTCTCTCCCTCTGCGTCTTTATAAACTGGTTTAGTTACTTTATTTTTTGGTTTTATAATTCTATTTTCAGTTTACTGTTGACAATTAGTCATTCTCTTCTTTCTTTCTCATACAGAGAATCAGAAAAATTTATTGTCTGATGCCTGGAGAATGAACCAGGTATCAATTACTACCCTTGCTAACTTAGGTTTGGCCATTTTATGCTTTTAGGACTGGCTGTGCACATCTTACAACTTAGACATCCTACAGTGACTCCATATTTTCTGTGACATGAATTGGCTAAACTTGATGGATAATGATCCGTGTATATATTTTGTTAATGCACCTGTCTGTTAGTGAGGAAACAACAGAGTAAAATGCAAAAAAAAAAAAAAAAAAAGTCCTTGCATCAGAAAAAAATTTAGGTAAAATGAGTTTCCAAACCCATAATTTTTATCTTGGAGCATGAGTTTATAATCTTCAAGATTTTTTTTATGTGACGTCCGCAGCTTTGATTTTCCACTAGTAGTAAGGTTGTTTGTTAACTTCCATTCTGCTAGGGCTTTCATTTGTTTTTGGCTTCTTGGATAAATTGTTTCATCTATGAAGATAGAAAGAAGTCCTTAAGATATGAATGTTTTCATGTGGTTTGATAGGTGCAATTCCATTAATATCTTGTTTACCACACTAGGAGTGTATTTAGCAGGTGACAGTTTATATCTGTTGGATAGACTAAGGGCAAACAGTGTACAGTAAAGCCCTTGGGATTAATCCTGCTTGAATGTAACATATAAATTGTGGAATGCTAGATGATCCTTAAAGAATTCTTCATACCCATAGCATTTTCATTTGTCATATGATGAAGTGATATTTGAATTTTGAACTGATTTTTCTTTGGGAAATATGTTACTATGTGCAGCTTCAGAAACATCTAAGTAATGAAGGACACCCATATCATAAATTCAGTACAGGTATGCTGGATGTGTAATTTATGTTGATTAGAATTTACACCTTGATGTGTAATTTTTTTTTATGAAAAAAATTTTAACTTAAACCAGGATGTGATGGCCATATTTTCAGGCATCTTAGGATGTCTATTTTCTTGCAGTTTCACTTGGGGCGTACCTTTCATATTAAACCAGGATATTTAAAAGCTTGATTGATGTTATTTGCCAACTATGTTGAGTTCATAACCAAACTCAACCTGTATGTTCTGGGAAAAATTGAACATTATTTATGATCTTTTGATATTTATTTCTCTGTCATGCCTGCTGTTAATTTAGAATGCCAACAATGGAATGGACTACATAAAGTTCTGCATCATCTTTACCAATAATGATGGTGTTCAATATTTGGAAAAGTGAAAATCTCTAGCATTCTTGAAATGTCTGGTCTTCGTTGACATATAGGGAATTGGGATACTCTGGAAGTTCGGCCAAGAGCAAAAGGGTTGGATACAAGAGATGAGCTGATTAAATTCTATGAAGAACATTATTCAGCCAACCTTATGCATTTAGTTATATATGATAAGGGTCAGTAAAGACTTACCTTATATGATTATAACATAATTCTTTTACGTGTTTCAATTATGATTCCTTTCCTTTGCCATGAAATCTTCAGAAAGCCTTGATAAAATTCAAAACCTTGTTGAGGACAAGTTCCAGGATATAAGAAACACTGATATAAGTAGATTATCTTTTCCTGGTCAGCCTTGCACATCTGAACATTTACAGGTATTGCACAGTATACTAGTGTACTAGTGTAATTATGCTTTCATGCCCGAGGTTTTTTTTTTATTTTTTTATTTTCCATTTTTGGTACAATGATGTGGTTTTGGACAATTATATTAGACTTTTAAAATAATACTCATATGTCCTTTACTCTTTTTCACATTTGTTTCAGATACTTGTAAGAGCTGTCCCAATAAAACAAGGTCACAAATTGGAAATCATGTGGCCAATAACTCCAGGCATTCTTCACTACAAGGAAGGGCCATGCAGATATCTTGGCCATCTTATTGGCCATGAAGGAGAGGGTTCTTTGTTTTATGTCTTGAAAACTTTGGGTAGGTTTTGCAAATCCTTTGTTTGCTTCTGGCAATGTATTCTTTTGGTATAAGCCATATTTCAATTCTTGAAAGTTCTGCTATTGTTTTTGCTTTATTATTATATTCTATTTTATATGATCTACTAGAGAATTCTACTTTATTTAAGGGACTTATTTTGTGATGTGTTATTAATTATTAAATAATTGATCATTTATTACACAAAGATGGCTTGCATTTTTGTCGATACAAAACATAGAACATAAGCACAAAAGAGTACAATAGGTAACTGCAAAGGCCATTTTAGATTGTTTTTCAGAATCCTTGGTATTTACTAGTCATTAAATTAACACAATGGCCTTTGTTGGATTACATGGTAAAATGTGTGTGCCTGATGTTGGACTCTCTGTATGCTTTTCTCTAAAACTGAAGCTGGAGGTTGTTGCACTATTCCACAAAGCGTATATGCATAAAAGAAATGATTGTTTTTGTTCAAAATTTCTTTTATAAGCATTTAAGTAATTCTGAGAGATTGTCTTGACCATGTACAGAAAAGCTAATCAGGATTCTGTACCTGGCAATCGGCCAAATATTAATGTGGTGAAAATTTAGGTCTGTGTGACAAATCCATGTGGAGCATGTACAATTTTCTAATTATTTAAGTGGTCATTCTTTTTGCACCTACAGCTCGACTTTAATGTTAATGAAAATGAATCTGGACTGTCTTTAAGACTATCATTTCAGGACTTCATCTTGATTCTTCTCAATCTTAGAGATTGAAGAGGATGCTCTAGAGTGGTCATTGATGAGAAGAAGTTTGTTAAGCAAAGGACAGGATTTATACATGTGGTTACCATGTATCTTGAAGCAAACCTTGCTTCCTCACGAATTGGGATAGTATTTATCAAGATATAATTGAGCATAAATATTTACCTGTCCCTTTGACCTACAAGGAGCCTGAGGAGATTGAGTATTGGATATCTAGAGGATGACATGGTCATTTATTTATTTTTTGTGTATGGAAATTGAATATAGAGATTTTTGGTGGATATTTCTACTGATTTTCATCTGTTTTTTATTCTTCCTTTTTCTCTCCTCTTTATTTTCTTTTGTGAAAACAATTGCTCCAAACATATGATCTGATTACTCTTAAAAAAACTATTGCAGGATGGGCGGCTAGTTTGGCTGCTGGTGAAGGGGACTGGACAACAGAGTTCTCTTTTTTCAATGTAGCAATTGATCTTACTGATGCTGGCCATGGTTAGTTTTAGCATTCTTTCCCCTTCAATTATTTTGATTCGTTGGCATGCATAGGGCTTATCATTTGGCGGAGCAGCTGACCTACAAAGGTTATTTTTAGTTTATGTCTGATAACTGGAGCAGATGTATTTTCTAGGCAGATTTATTTTTCTCGATTGATTGCAGAGCACATGCAGGATATTGTCGGGCTGTTATTCAAATACATTCATCTCTTGCAGGAATCTGGTGTTTGCAAATGGATATTTGATGAGGTATGAGAATTATACGATTTCAAATTTACATATTATTTGAAATTTATCTTGTTAAGAATTTATATATATTTATAGGCTACTATTTCATGGCTCTACTGAATATTGATCACCATGATAAATCTTAGTTTTCGGACTAAACCGGCATGTATTACACTCCTATACAGGTTTTCTCAAGTTTTTTATTAGTGCTGGCCAGGTTTTAAATTACAGAATGAGAAACAGTGACGAAATGGAAATAGTGTCACTGAATTGGTTTAAATCGGACTGCGTCATTCTGAATCAACTTCTGCTACCATGATGTTTCAAAGCCATTCCCAAAATAACTTAAACCAAACAAGAATTTAATGAAATTTAAGTTCATAAAAAGAAAAGAATTTAATGAAATATGCAAGATGGAGTTTGTAGTTGTACGAAACATTAGACATGGTTTCATCCCCTATACTGGTTATTGGCGAATTACCTCTAGAAAAATGGAAATTATTTTAACGGCTGGTTAAATTCTTTCATGAAACCGCAGAAACATTATGAATAGCTGTTATTTAAAACCCCGAGCGCTAGCTGCTTTGTTTTAGTAGGAAAATTATCTTAAAAATGGCTAGTGTTATTTCATTAGATCTATTTGTTCTTTGATATTAGGTTCTTGAAGAAATTGATTTCCAGGATGTAAGTGGATGTAACATTCTATTTGTGGCTTTAGTGATCTGCAAACCAACAGGCTTGTTTGTGTATGTTTTTGTGCTGTGGAATGCTGGTTTTAGTAATCTTTGTTTCTTGGCTAAATAAATAAATTGTCACAATATATTAGTTGGCTTCTATAAGTTCGAGAAAGAATGCTTGAGCAAAAAAGGAGATTGACATTTTTGCTTGCAATGTGGGTCACAATCATGTGAAAATTGGATATTGACTTTTGCATCATGCATTTTAACATATTTGTGTTTCTCCGCACCAAATTATTATTTGACTAACCTGTAGTTTATTTAGCAACTCTATGAAATTTAGCATCTTTGATAAGTTTCAGGATTGAGGTTTGTCTTTCATATCTTGAAGATTTCTAAAACATTGTCATTTTTTTGAAGCTTGCTGCTGTTTGTGAGACGATATTCCATTATCAGGACAAAACTCCCCCAATTGATTATGTTGTCAAAATTGCATCTAATATGGCGGTAATTTATATATTATTTTTCCTTTTCTTTGTTTCCATTTTATTTTTCAGTGTCCAGCCTCCTGACTTTCTATATTTTATTTCTTTGGGTTGATAGTGTAATTATTAAAATAATATTCTGGTGCAAAAAATTGTGCTAAAGTTGCTTATTTAGAAGGGAATGAAGGATACATGTCCATTTTGCAAAACTTAGGTTACGCATGAAAAGCAGGGCCATTTTATATACATGTCCATTTCGCAATGTGATCTCCACGGACTCTAATGACTGATGATTAAAAATTTCTACAAGAGCTTGCAGCAATATTGTTTTGCTTCTCTAGGTGGGGAATTGTAGTTGAAATTAGCATTCACATTTGCATTGTACTCAACACTGCAAGCTCTAGAGCCACCCCAAACCCCCAGCCTACCTCCTCCCCCAACAAACCATTTTACACCAAAAAAAAAATGATCATCTTTATTGGCAGCCCTTTTTGTAGTTTTCTTCTTTCTGTAGTTTTCCAATTGTGCTCTCTAATTAATAAAATTGGTGTAAATTGATCATCTTTATTGGCAGCCCTTTGTGATACATATCTGGTTGTATTTTTCTCATCTCTTGTTAGAGTCTCCCATTTTCTCTATAAGTGCCTGCTCATGTGCATTTTTTATACTTTTATACATGTTCATGCTTATGGCTGGATCTCTATATTTCAGCTCTGGAACAGGGGATCCATGTACAAAATGATGATCATTAAATAAGTGCTTGAGTTTTTATTCATTGTTCAGATATATACTCCTAAAGATTGGCTAGTTGGATCATCCTTGCCTTCTAATTTCAGTCCAAGCACAATCCACATGGTATTGGATCAACTTTCTCAAAACAATGTCCGGTGAGTTTATTACTGGTATAAGAAGTAGAAACTTGTCTGAATGAAGAATGAGTGGTTTATATGCTTAATAATTATAATTCTTTCCTTTTGTTGTTGATGTCCATCTTATTTATGGGTGAAGGTCTTTTCCTTAGTTCATCTCTTTGGCATTTTATTTAGAAAGATACAATGTGGGAGCTTTTAAGCTTAAAACTAGTAGAGCATAACTTTTGACTCATCTATTTCTGTTGCATCTACCATTATCATAATACCAGATGTTGTTTATTAATTATTATTCTTTTGCTTAGAAAAGGGAATCCTAGCTGTATATTTATAAGCAAATCTTTTCCCAATAAGCCTACCAAGCTGGTGGTGCTAAGGACATTAAAGCGCCCGAAACATCTTGTATTAGGCAATATCAATATGTCATGAAAGTTCTGGACACCAATATCATGAAATTGCATTATATATGGGACTTTGAATTTGGTTTCAAAGCTGTATGACCCAATACGGGCATGGCAGAATGATATTGCCCAACACATGCATTATGTGACACCTTTATCAGTTATTAATGATATAAAGACCAAAAACTATAACTAGTTTTTTGTTAAACTTTACCAGGATTATTCTCATATTCCCAGCAGCTTCAAAAACTTAAATCTCCTCTCTTTATTTCATATGTCTCTCTTGATTCTAGTTTTATCTTCAAAATACTTTAGCACACTTGATTTGCTCAGTTACAAGGGGTACTTCAAAAGATTTATTAAAACTAAAGTATTATATTTGGTCCGCTTAGTTGTTTGGCTGTTAGTTATATTATGAATTGATAGATTAACAAGATTACAGCATATTTAGTTGAATTCTTATTTTTATCATCTTTTCTTTGTAATAAAGTTTATTGAGAAAAACAAAGGAGAGCTTATTGTGGAGGACAAGGATCCTCCTAAATGGCTCGACAAACATCTATAATTAAGAACATGAAAACAAGCTAAGCCAATCGAGTTGGATAATACTAAAAAAAATCTCCTTAAAGATACACATTTCTTTCCCTCCAAACACTACATAATGTGGTAAAAAAAAGTACAACTCCTAATAACTCTGGCTTCTTTTCAGCCACGAAAACCTGTCAATTCTAAACCAATTAGTGTCTGAAGACTTTGGATACGCTTGCTACTTCTCAGGTAGACAGTTTCAAATATCCCACCTCATATATTAGAAGCAAATGAGAATGAGTTTTATGTCATGCTTATAATGCAGAATACAGTAACCAAGACATAAGGCTTGGCAGTAATATTAGAGTATTAGATCAGCAGTATGGAAAGTTACTGTAATTATCTAAATGTCATTGCCAATCATTTGGACCTCTTAATGGGTCCATAGTATATTGCCTGATAATCTCTGTTCTGCAGAATCTTTTGGGAGTCAAAGAAATTTGAAGGACAGACTGAACTGGTAGAGCAATGGTATGGAACTGCTTATACTGTTGAGAATATCACTGGCAACATGATTCAGGTTAGTGGTTTATTGTTTTTTGTGATCATTGAATATATCATTCAACATAATCATTAACAAGTGAAGAAGCAATGTTATTTGGATATGATAGCAGTCTGTTTTGTTTTATTACTCCTCTTACCCAACTGTTGCATGTTTTTTATTATTAGAGTATTGTGTTAGGAAAAAAAATGGTAATTACAAAATTTTTTTGTCTTATTGCAGGAATGGATGCTATCTGCTCCTAGTGAAAATCTTCATCTACCTGCGCCTAATGTGTTTATTCCTACTGATTTATCACTAAAGAATTCTCAAGAGAAGGTTTGATGAGATGCTGTAATTTCATTCCACTTGTATTTTTTGATTCTAGTAGTTTCTGATTCGGTGGACATCAAAGCAGGTCAAATATCCATTTCTTTTAAGAAAGTCATCGTATTCGTCTTTATGGTACAAGCCTGACACAATGTTCTCTACGCCCAAGGCATATGTTAAGATCGATTTCAGCTGCCCCCATGCTGGCAGCTCTCCTGAGGCTGAAGTTCTAACTGATCTTTTTACTCGTTTGTTAATGGATTACTTGAATGAATATGGTAAGATACAGTAATTAATTGATTCTGAAGATGGAAATTTATTTCTCTTTTTGAATTGCTTTAGTATCCATTAGGATAGATGATGATTTGAAATAACAATGTGTTTTTGACACTTATAGTCTCGTTTTATGATTTTTTACTTCTAAATTCTAAAATCACCTTCATGTTAAATTTATATCTATCCATATGGGACCTACTTTATATTACTTTGAAGTACAATAGTTTTTTCCTTAATGTACAAAGACAACATGTGAACTGAATGGTTAAACTGCCTTCCATCCCAATTTATATCAATTGGTTTAGTGATTTCAACAGCTTAATTTTCTTTTGTCTGTTTCAGCTTATTATGCACAGGTTGCTGGTCTATATTATGGCATTACTAACACAGATGCTGGTTTCCAGGTAGTGATCTAATTTTTGGATTGTCTGTGATGATATACTAAATATTGGACCCATAGACAACTGTTGCTAGCTTGATCAGTACTGTATCCTGGAATTTGTCATGAATTGAATTGTCCAAGAAAGTTGAAATTGAAATTCTTGTACGTATTAATATGCTATCTTTCTTCTGCTTATTTAGGTGACTCTGGTTGGTTACAATCACAAACTGAGGATCTTGTTGGAAACTGTTATTGAAAAGATAGCAAAATTTGAAGTCAATCCTGACAGATTTTCTGTGATCAAGGTAATGACTGAGAAATTTTCCTTATTGATCTGAAGTTCCTCAAAAAATTTGCCTACTTACGTATGGTGCATTTTTTTGACATCCTTTTGCTGTGGCCCGAAGCCCACATGATCTTTTGCTATTTTGAAATGAAGTTCATTGGCTCTTGTTGTAAAAAGTTTATGAGGTCTAATGATGCATTTGTTTCATTCCTTAATTCCTCATCTGCAACTGATTTTTCATGCTTCCCACACGGAACTTTGCACTTTAATAGTTTAATCTGGTAATTGAAAAGATGCAAGTTAAATTTCCTGTTTCCTCTGCTACTAATTGAAAATAGGCTCTTGCAGTAAAAGGTTTATGAGGTCTGGCAATGCATGTGTTTCTGATTTTTCATGTGTCCTGCATGCATAAACTTTGCACTTCAGTGTTTTAATCTGGTAATTGAAAAGAAGCAAGTTACATATACCCTGTTTGTTCTGCTATTGGTGAATCTATGATACTGCAAGAATTCCTTCCACTTTTTTTTATTTTAAATTCTGTATGGGTAATCTTCCATTGGGCTTGCGGAGAGTAGCTGGCCCGCTTGATGCGCAAAAGACTCTTTTATTATAAATGATTTTGCAGTTGCAAGTTGTAACTACATATATGGTTTGTGTTTGATACATTACTGTAATATCCCAAAGTGTGCCCTAGAAGTTTTGATATAATTGTTGTTTTATTTGGATTTAATGTCTATGTTAAATTGGAAAGAGAAAGGAAGTGAAGAGAGAGTGTATATGTTGTATATATGGAAAATATATACAACATATACAAGTCAAATTGTTATATGGTCAAAGGAATATATTTATTGATTTTATTTAATTAATGGAAAATGGGGAAATAAATAAGTGGAAGAGAGAAATTGATTATTTTATTATTAAAACACTTGGTGGAGATTTAAGTGAAGAATAAATATTTGACTTTGTCTCTTTTTGTTCTTCATTTTCTTTTTCTTACAATTTACCTAGGTTGAGAATCTCAAACCTAGGCTCTGATACCAAAACAATTGTAACACCCCTATACCCCGTATATGCACACTACATACCACTGTATCCGTAATATACGTATACTGAATATAGGAATGCTACGGTTTACGAAACATACAAATCATCCTTTTTACAACAATATAAACAACTTTAAAACATTTAAGTTATATTATAAAACATAGTAGATAAAATGTTTATTCAATACGTAGCGGAAAATATAGCAATATTTACAGATACATATACATCAAAACTCAAGTTTTACAAAACATAAAATTTATACATGTTTGGCAATTTGTCTTTGATCTTTAAGCTCCACTATCAACACTTCAAAATCTAGACTCGACTCGGTATAGATGAACTCTCTGGTTCTTCCCTGTCACCTGCGCGATGAACCACAATCGCGCTAAGCCAACGGCTTAGTAGTACAAACTATAATAATATTATGCTTCAATGCAATGCCAATGTCACACAATCAGGTTTCATACACAATTCAAAAGAATATTATATTTCAAACCTTACATTGTTCAATAACATATCAAAACATTCATGAAGTAACACTCATAATTCCTCCATCCATAAACATATTACACATCATGTTGTATCTTCATAGTTTCATTACTCAACATAGCTTTCCATGCCACATTCATTTTCAATAAATTACTTATGTATAATAATCATCTCATAACATTATATCTCACAAACATGTATCTCATTTAAATAAAGACAAGCATGGGCCCAAAGACACTAATATGCCATTCAACTTTCAGAGTTAATGTTTTGGTTTAATTATCACATTTATCATTATCATTATCCCAACTAGGCTTCAAGGATTTAGGTTCAACCAAGCTTCAAGGGGAACAAAGCATGCTAAGTATCAACCCAACTTGGCTTCAAGAACCAAACCCAACCTAGCTTCAAGGGTTGTAACATCTCAATTAGGCTTAAAGGACTAGACCCAATCAAGCTTCAAGGGGAGTTAAGCATGCTAAACTTCAACCCAACTTGGCTTCAAGGATCAAATCCAACCTAGCTTCAAGAGATTGTTACTATTAGGCATGCCACCAACAACAAAACTCTGAAAATGGAATAACACATTAGACACACAATTCATTCATTATTTCATTATCAATTCCATTCTCATTTGCTCATAATCATTTAGGCAACCATGCCTCAATTATCTCATTTACATCATTATAGCCAACAACAATGGCTTCACATCTCATCAATAGAGTATACATAACCAATTGCATTGGACATATATTTTAAATTCATCATCATCTAGGCAATCATGCCCCACTTATTTCATTTGAATCATTATAGCCAACCACAATGGCATCCCATCTCATCATATCTCAATTCACATTAAAGCAATTCATCATTAAAGTATTCATCATAACCAATTGCATTGCACATACATTTTGAATGATCATCATATCTTTCACATGATACAAATCATAACGTTAATCACATTGTATTAACAATATAGTAAATTACTTAACACATTTATAACCAAATGTGTTAAGTCTCAAAATCATGTAAATGAATGCAACCATGTAAGTTTGTACTTACCTTAAGAACAACTCACATCAATCTATACCCTTCCTCTTCCAAGAATTCTTCACCACTTGAATTAGGGCAACCTATCTTCTTCACAACCTAATCCAAAATGAACAATACACACTTAATACAAATACACATGAATCTTCAATACAATTATACACCTATTAGTCTCAAACTAGACCCATAGATCATAAATTACAAGCCAACATCTCTCTCTAGGTCTCCACGGTCGTGGCCTCCCAACCCCCACGGTTGTGGCATAGCAAACGGTTCTGCCTCCTTTGCTCAAAACCCCCACGGCCATGGCTTCCAATGGCCACGGTCGTGGCAGCCAAGGGCCACGGGCGTGGCATCCAAGATGCTTCTGTTTCAGACCAAATTCACATATTCTATGCTTCTAACTTCATCAAACACAAATATCATGAAGATTTACAAAAATAATTAACCAAACTCAACATCTACAACAATCACCAATTCAAAACCCTAACACAAACACAACTCATACACTTCCAACACCTAACTTCTTATCTTTAATTCAATTCCAACACTTTCAAACACACCACAATCAAACCTAATCATACTATCAAATATCAACAATCAAACTCAATCATAACTTCAAATAAAATAAGGGAAATCAAGAGGAAACTTACCAAAGTTGATGAAACTTCTTGAATTTCCAACTTAATCACTTGAATCTTCCTTCAATTTGATCTTAGAAATCACAAACTCTCTCTTGCTCTCTTGCTTCTTTGTGATACCCGGCCAACCAAGGAGAAGAAAAGAAAATGAAGAACAAAAAGAGACAAAGTCAAATATTTATTCTTCACTTAAATCTCCACCAAGTGTTTTAATAATAAAATAATCAATTTCTCTCTTCCACTTATTTATTTCCCCATTTTCCATTAATTAAATAAAATCAATAAATATCTTCCTTTGACCATATAACAATTTGACTTGTATATGTTGTATATATTTCCATATATACAACATATACACTCTCTCTTCACTTCCTTTCTCTTTCCAATTTAACATAGACATTAAATCCAAATAAAACAACAATTATATCAAAACTTCTAGGGCACACTTTGGGATATTACAATTCTCCCCCTCTAAAAAGAAATTTCGTCCTCGAAATTACCTGATATCAAGTCCGAAACAGTTGAGGATATTGATCTCGCATTGCTTGCTCACTCTCCCAAGTTGCCTCTTCCTTCGCATGATTCTTCCAAAGAACCTTCACCAGTGGCACTTTCTTATTTCTCAACTCTTTTACTTCATGTGCCAAAATAGCAACTGGTTCTTCTTCAAATGTCAGATCCAGACTCACCTCAATAGATTCAACTGGTAAAACATGAGATGGGTCTGATCTGTACCTTCGCAACATAGAAACATGGAAGACATTATGGATTCTATCCAACTCAGGCGGCAAAGCAAGACGATAAGCAACTGGTCCAACTCTTTCTAATATCTCATACGGTCCAATAAAACGGGGACTTAGCTTCCCTCTTCAACCAAATCTTAAAATCTTTTTACAAGGAGACACTTTCAAAAATACTTTATCTCCAACATCAAACTCTATGTCTCTCCTCTTCAAATCTGAATAAGATTTCTGTCGGTCTGAAGCCGCTTTCAACCGATCCCGAATTATCTTCACTTTGTCTTCAGTCTCTTTAACCAAATCAGGACCAATCAATTTGCCTTCTCCAAGTTCATTCCAACATAGAGGCGTCTTACATCTTCTACCATACAATGACTCAAATGATGCCATTCCAATACTGGGTTGATGACTGTTGTTGTAAGCAAATTCCACAAGTGGTAAAAATCTGTCCCAACTTCTAGAAAAATCAATGACACAGCTTCTCAACATATCCTCTATAATCTGTATCACTCTTTCTGACTGCCCATCTGTCTGCGGATGAAAAGCAGTGCTAAAGTGCAATCGAGAACCCAGAGCACTATGTAACCTCTTCCAAAACCTCGAAGTAAACCGAGGATCTCGATCAGACACCAAAGAAATTGTGACTCCATGCAACTTCACTATCTCTCTGATGTACAGCTTAGCCAACTTCTCAAGAGAATAGTCCATTCTAACTGGAAGAAAATGAGCTGTCTTTGAAACATCTTCAGCTCTAACCCTTAACTGATGGTACCCTGATTTCAAATCAATCTTTTCCCTTTTTTCATCATTTCCAGTCAAATTACTTAAAGTAACTCATTTTCCTTTTATTTCAAAACAAATTTCTGTATTATCAATCACATTATCCACTTCATAATACTTTCATGTGCAATAATAGTCATTCCACATAGCTCATATGTTTACTTCATGTATCATTATTTTCTTATCATGTTTTCCCATTTCAATTACACTTTTCATATATTTCTACTAATCTCATAATTATATACATATACACATATATCATTAACACAAACCACAATTCCATAACTTATAAGAACATTCATAAAATAATACTCACAATGTCCACATCCATATATCAATTATTCAATTCCCCAACTCATTTATATTAAACCCTTACTAAACAATTTCAACAATCCAACATCATCCTCACAAATAACCATATTTCATCATCCAAATACCAATTCAACATATATATATACTTCAATCTTTCATTATCATCATCTTCACACACTAACCATATCAAATATAAACACAATCAATAGAAATCAACACAAAGAAATGGACACTTACTTGAATTCTTTGCCAAATCTTCAATATCCACCTTCAATTCTCTAAAAGCCCTTAAGAATTTGATGTGTATGCCAACAAAATCACATCTCATTGATGACTGGAATGCACAGAGGATAAAAATTAGCAAAGACAGATATGTGAAGCTATAATAAGTTGAAAAAGAACCTCTGAAATAATCCTTACTAAATTTGATAATGAATCCAGTCAATTTTTTTCTTCCCTTCTTTCCTTTCTTTATTCTTTATCTATTCTCTTGGTAATGTATTGAATGATAGGATTTGGTAGAGTGTGCCTGATGAGAAGTCATTTCTTTGGTAAATGGTTTTTTATAATCTTTTCATTTTTTCATTCTTCAGGAAATGGTAATAAAGGAGTATGAAAATTTAAAGTTTCAGCAGCCATATCTGCAGGCTATGTACTATTGCTCTTTAATACTACATGATCAAGCTTGGCCTTGGATGGAAGAACTTGAATTGCTTCCTCACCTTGAAGCTGGAGATCTTTCTAAATTTGCCCCAGTTTTGCTCTCAAGAAGCTTCTTAGAGTGCTATGTAGCAGGTCTTTTATCTCAGCAACCCTTTTAATTTCTTATTCTTGAATCTGAGCATGATTTTAGTACTATTTCATCTTTTAGGTAACATTGAACCCAGTGAGGCAGAGTCGATAATTGAGCTTGTTGAAGATATCTTTTACAAGGGTCCAAATCCTATTTGCCAACCGTTATTCCCTTCCCAGCATTTAACCAATAGAGTTATCAAGCTTGAGAAGGGAAAGAATTATCTTTATCCAATTGAAGGCTTGAATCCCAGTGATGAGAATTCTGCTTTGGTGCACTATATTCAGGTAATTGTTTGTGAAGACACAGTGTTTGAGTCTGAGCTAATTGAATTGTCTTTGCTGGGAAGTCCCCCATTTGTTTGTTATTGCATTACACATTTTTCTTGCAAATTTTATGAGGAAATGCTTGGTATCATTTTTTTTTTCTCTTAACTGAAAGTTCATATCTTGGATAACAGGTTGACAGGTGACCACTTCTTATGGTTCTCATGTTTTTCTGTTTTAAACTACCAAAAAAAAACAAAAATAAATACATTATCATAATAGGTTTTTTAAATAAATATATTATCAAAATAGGTTTTTTTTTCACATTAGTAAACAAAAACAAAAACCAGAAATAACTATACCAAACAGTTCTTTTACAAAAAATCCTTAGACATTGATGGTTCAGACTTGATGTTCAAAGTCTAGGTTTGCAACATATCCTTTTCCATTCTGCAATAGACATCAAGGCTTACTTTTAATTCCACATGTCATGACAAAAGAGTTGCAAGATAATTCTTCATGGGTTCAGTCAGTGATACTGGTTTCCTTTGTGGCATTTCTTTAACTGATATGCCACAAGTTCGGAAAGATATATTTGTATTAGTATAGGATATACTTTTGGTTATGACTCCAAATTTCTTAAATGCAGTGCTAACGGATACCATTGTTATCCAGGTTCACCGAGATGATTTTATGCTGAATGTGAAACTGCAACTTTTTGCTTTAATTGCAAAGCAACCAGCTTTCCACCAGCTTCGGTCGGTTGAGCAACTTGGATACATTACTGTGCTTATGACAAGGTATACACAGGAGTTTTGTACAAATTGGAAAATCTGCTATGTTATTTGAGACTTTACCAAATCTCTTTCAATATAGGAATGATTCTGGCATTCATGGTATACAGTTCATTATCCAATCAACCGTGAAGGTTAGTAGAACTAGTTTGTATGGTTCTCATTGTAACATCTTCTTATACTCTGGGTTAATCTCTGTGATCTGGTTAGGGTGCTGGACAAATTGATTTGAGAGTTGAGGCATTCCTCAAGATGTTTGAAACTAAACTTTACGAGATGACAAATGATGAATTCAAGGTGAGACAAATATATGCGAGTAATTTACAGTGTATATTTCCTAAAAGTCATTTTTTATTTTCTTCTAGTGGGATGGAGGTCCTGGGGAAGAGGGTATTAGGTATGAAGTTGGAGTGGGACAGGTTTCAGTAGCAAACTTAGGGTATTACCTTATTGGAATTTGAAAACCCGATTCACTCCCACGACCAAATAATGATGGAGCTACCAGGGGGACAGGTGAAGTTGTGAGGGCCCCCTGTCCCCAACAACCTGAAAAACTCCTAATGAAAGACAAACCTTGCGAGAGATTTTTTTCTAATGCAAAAAAAAAGTCATTTAGTAGTTTGGAGATAAAATATTTTTAACTAGTTGATTTTAGATACGAACCACTTGAATTAGTAATGGGTTTCATAAGATCATTTTTTTTTTCTTTTTAAGTTCTATTAATTTTACCTCCCTCTTATATGTCAGCCATCTGTGAAAATGAGATCACATTCTTCTCCTTCCAAAACTGAAAATGGGATTATGTTGTTCACTGCTGAACTGGTTGCCTTGCAGAATAATGTTAATGCTTTGATTGATATGAAGCTTGAGAAGCACAAGAATTTGAGGGAAGAATCTAGATTTTACTGGCGAGAGATATGTGATGGCACCTTAAAATTTGATAGGAAAGACTCTGAGGTATGAACATCTATCTGATCTTTCTGTAGATGTTTATTGTTACCTTCCATAGTTACATGGTTAAGTTTATCAATAAGTTATTTTTCCCTACAGCTATGTTTGATACAAGGGACACTGAATAATTTTTTAATTTGTTACAAATCCTTTATCTGACGCAACAAAAAGACGGTAAAATTTTTAGATTTTTCAATCCATCATTCACCACATTATTTTCTTTTGAGTTCAATCCATCATTCGCCACATTATTTTCTTTTGAGTTTTTGAAATCCCACTTGGGAGGTGAGATTTTGGGAAATGTCTCATTCACCACAATCCCTCATTTTGAGGGTTCTTGGAAATAAATATCTTTTTAAAATGCCATTTAATTTCTATAGATTTTGTTTTTATGCCAAATGAGAGTGTATAAATCTATGGAATAAAAGTGCAGTTATTTTATTATTCCATGGATTTTAAAATCCTCAATTCAAACCTGGCCTATACTTTGTGTTAATGCTGAAACACAACAATCACTAACTGATTAGAAATATCATTTTAGACAATAGCTAGACATCTCATGATAGCATCAACTTACCTTCGATTAATGTCTTTAAAACAGGTAGCTGCATTAAGGAAACTTGCACAAAAAGAATTTATAGAGTTCTTCAATGAGAATATAAAAGTTGGTGCCCCTCAGAAGAGGACATTGAGCATTCGAGTGTACGGTGCCCCTCACTCATCCGAGTACATATCAGATAAAAATGAATCAGTTTCGCCAAACTCAGTTCAAATAGTTGATATTTTCAGTTTCAAAAGATCACAATCTCTTTATGGTTCATTCAAAGGTCAAGTGAAGTTGTGAAGTTGGAAGTTGTAATTTTTACCAAAAAAGGAATATGTAGAAATAAACTGGTGGCCTGTAGATGAGCTTTGCAATCCAGTGCAAACCAAGACAAGAAGTCTGATGGCATTGTTTCAAAAAAAAAGACGAGAAGTCTGATGGCAAAGAAATTATTTTCCTAGTGCCTGGAATAGCACCGGATATGTAATGTCCTGATTTTGGTTACTCTGAGCTTCAACCTCAGCATCATGTTGTAACTTCTAGTTGTGTAGTCTTCTCATTTTATCAAATTCTGTTATCATTTTTTCAATTGAACTTTGTCAACAAAACCACCACAATTTATAAAATATGGATTAAACAAATGCGTTCAAGTCTTTCATGAATTTGGGGCTTTCTATTGCCGCATTCTTTATGTCGCTACTATTCCTTCCTGCCTATTATAATTCATATTAAAATTTACAATCATCATTTAATAAATAAATAAATAAAGCTAAAAAAATTTGTTAAAATTATATTTAACTAAAACACAGCGTTAAAGTAACAATTTAGTGAAAGTGCAGATTATGTTAAAGAAAATATTAAAATGCTGAAAATTTTAAAAATGATTGAAGAAATAATTGAATAAAAAAGTATAAACATGGGATGAAATGTATTTTAAAAATTTGTCAATAGATTATAGTCATTTTTATTAAACTGATGCAATGCACCTTTACTTTTAGCCTCTTTCTCACCACCTGCAAATATTCGTGAAATTTGAACTCAAAGACAGTAATTGAGTGAACTTCAGTAACAGAAGATCGACGAACAGCTAGCTAAATAGTCTCGTTATCTGAATTGACGCAACTCAAAAACAGAATCAAAGTGTTTGATCAAATTCAATATCAGAGATAAAAAAAAAAGAAAAATAAAAAGAAAAAGAAAAAACTTAAGCTAATTAGCAAGAGAAATTTGAATAAAATCCAGAACAGAATTGCTACATTTTCAAGGCCAGAATTGAGAATCAGATTATAATTCTCATTTTAAAAAATCATAGAAGTACCAATTGAGAGAACTAAAAAGCAGAAAAAATTAATCCAAACGGAAAATTGAATAAATAAATTAAGCAGCTAATAAAAAACAATAACCAGTTAAAATTTACAAAGACGAGATCAGATTGTCGATAAATTCAAACAAGAAACTAGAAATTATTTGCTAAACTCAGCCAAACAGAACTTAAAGAAACCAAATAAAATTAAGTTACGAGAATGAAATAGCTATAACAAGGTTACAATCAGATCACACTACAAAAATAGTAGAAAATGGAGACAAACAAAACCATAAAAGTGATGAAAAATCACCTTGAACTTCATGTCATGGTAACGAGTTACTGCAGCGACCATCCTGAGCTTCTTCGCTGTTTGAATCTTCTTAGACGAACCATCACTGGTAAGAGTTGAATATTGCGATTTTGAGCTACTGGAAACAAACTCAAGCTCTCTTCCTCACTGTTGCACTTGTTTTCACTTCTCTCTTTGACTCTGACTGATCCACCATCAAAGCGAAGCCTGCAAAAGCAACAAATTAAATCAAAAACAGAAAAAGTAAATTCAAATTGATGAGAAGTGATCGAGAGAGTTAGTGAAATTTAGTGAGTTTTTATTTGTTTTACTTTGGTGGAGAAGGAGAGAGAGGTTTGGACTCAGAGAGAAGGATAAGAGCGGAAGCCACAGGGCGCTCAAGAGGAGATGGAAACTGATTGATAGTTTTCATATCAAACGCTGAAAATTTGTATTTTGTGTTTTCGAAAATGGCGGGCTCATCCTAACATTATTTGAATTTCTTTTTTTTTTCTTGCTCTAAGAAATGAGATTGAGAGCGGGAGACCGGATTTTCTCTCTCTATAACGGTTTCACAATTTTTTTGGTTTGGTTACCGAGCCAATTTTTTTTTATTAATTTATATGTTTTTAAGAAATAATTTAGTTTACTGAAAATTTATTGTTATCATGATATTTTTTATTAAATTTAAATATTAAATCTTGATTTTTTAAATATTAATACGAATAAAATATATAAGTTACTGAAAAAATAATAAAAATATAATATAGATTAATTTATCTAAAATCTAGTAATGCTAAAAAAAATATCATAAATTGATTTTATAAGGACTTACTTTTTAGGAAAATTACATCATAAGGCTGATGTGGTAGTTTCATTCAATAGTTATTGAACTTTTTTTTTCATGAATCATGTGTGGATAGATTTAAAGAGCTTAAGTGGCATTAACAGAAGTGTATTATAGTCATTTAAATGAGATATTCACTTAATAAAGATTAATTTATAGCGAATGTCTTCATTTTTTTTATTGAAAGAAACTACCACATTAGCCTCATGATATGGTAATCTCATCCCATGTAATAATTATAATTTTTAAGAGACTAACTTGACATATATATATATATTGTAAAAAAATCACTAAAAAAATTTATTTATACATAATTTTTTAATATTTTTTTGATATTTTGACTTTTCCATAACTTATTATTATTATTATTATTATTATTATTATTATTATTGTTAATCATTTTTTCATTGTCAAACTGAATAGGACCACAAAAATATTAAAAAAAAATTTACTGAATTTTAATATAACTATATATTTATAACTTAAATGTAAAACATCTAGTTAAATTAAAAGAAATCTTTACTAATTGATCAATGCAACATCTGGTTAAATTAAAAGGATTCTTTACTAATTGATCAATGTGCTAGTGGTAAAATTATTGATCCCACACCGGATATTCTATTAGAGACCATCTTCACGATCATTTATATTTGAAAAAGTATTATTCCATTACAGAATTACTTCACACGAAATAATTAAATGTATATATTTTTGTATAAATTTCATATATTTCAAAGAAATTTTAAAATAGGTTTTATTATTTGACCTTTATGATTCAAGTAATTATACATATAGAGATTAAAACTATGTTATCAGAAACTTGTGCATATAATACGGATTGAGAACTTATGAAATATAGCCTGTGAGAAACAAGAAACATAAAGTGAAGGAGAAAGCAAAATACATTTCGAATTTCTCGAACTTCAAAACTTGATTTACTTAAAATTCAATTAAAGCTAAAATGGATTTTTTTTAACACGTCAAAACTCATATTTCAATTACATTTTGTAAAATTTTATTTTGAGTTCTATTATATCTGATTGGTTTTTTTATTAATCGGGTTAATCATAGCCTATAGATTAAGCATTACTATTAATGTTTAAATAATTTTCCCTGAACAAGTTCAATTATATACTTATTTTAGTTTTAAAGTATTCATATGATTAAAGATGTCTAAATAATCTTATAATATATATATATATATATATGTCTAAATAAACTTCTTGGGTCAATTTTGAAGGCATGTGTTAGATTTGTTTGGCTACACAAAAAAAAATTATAGATTAATGAGTCAAATTTTTGAAAAATTTTAATATTTGTCAAATTCAAACTCAACCCATAACCATATCTAATCGCAATTCGTAAATTTGAGCTATAATAATTATAACATAAATAATTTTCTCAAACTAGAAATTAATAAAAATTAAAACTCTCATATTTATTACAGGGTAAAATCTTGACCATTCATGAAATAAGAATCTAATGGTCGTCAATTATTACAAGGAACAATGATAATCATACGGTTTATATGAGAGTATAGCTAAGTTGCTAATAGCAAATATTCAATTGCAGTCATAAAAGCAATGGCAACTATAATTCCAGTACTTGTATTATAAATACATTTTGATGAAGCTGCTTTATTTGGATACGCTGTAATACATTTTGGCTGACAATCCGGAAGTGTACACCCAGTAGAAAATACTCATGGGCACAGCTCGCTCCTGACACAATTGATGCAACTGCAACAACATTATACATATAACATAATTTATTGAAAAAATTATTTTTTTAAAAAAAATTCTTAAGATTTCCCAATTGTTGGTATTATTTACCTCTCTTTCAAGATTATATATTATCAAGGGGTGCAGCCACTCACGTTAGAAGGGCAACTACTCCTTTCTGTTTTGAAATTATATATATATATATATATATATATATTATTAAAATTTTTAAAATATTTAATTATTCCTCTTTAAATTTAAAAAAAAATATATGATATTTTTATTTTGTCTCTCTTCATTAAAAAGTTTGGCTTCGCAACTATATATTATATAAGTCTTATATTATAAAAATGAGCATGAAATTTTGAATTTGAAAACTAATATAAAGAAGAAAAATTAAGAAAAATTTAACTAATATTGACACATGAAAATTTATTTATTATAAGATTTGCCATTTGTAACATTTTTTCTTATATATGTAGAGATATTTACTTTGTGGATATGATTTTTATTTCACCAAATAGAATAGTATATATAGAGAGCGCTACGTACTCTCAAACGTTAATTCATATAATTATGAAATTTCTTTAAATGCGTAAGTATGTATATTCTTGTAATAATTTATATTCCATAATCTAAGGGTAAAAACTCTTTTCTTTTAGAACAATAAAAATTAAAAATATATATTTTCTTTTATTTTTGAAATGACTAGAAAAATACATTTATTTTTTATTTTAAAAAGTAGTGTGCATTTGTCAAAAAATTATATTTTTAAATGTATATTTTATAATATTACATTATAATTAAAAATATATTTTAAATATTAATATTCTTCTTTTATTTTCCCTATGAAAATAAAATATTAATATTAAGCCATATTAACATTCATTAACAGTGTTAAGTTTTTTGTCATTTTCAAGTTAACAAAAGATCAAAGGATATCACACGATTTATTTTGTTAAATAAAACATCCGAATCAAATAATTCTTTTTTTACTTTCTTCAAAATAGAATTGATGATTTTTTTTTGGAAATGTAAAACAAGAAAATTAAAAATTATGTTTTATTTTATTTTAAAAATACACGCGCTCAATGTTAGAATCCTTTTAAGTATATTTCTACTGTAAGACGATGCAATTCAAATTTACCAATAATAAAAAAAAAGAGTTAATAAAATGTAATATATGTATTTTTTTTTTTTTGCCCATGACGGGTGAGTAGATTGATGGATAAACAAATAATTTCTATTAAAATAAAAATTATAAAAATAATTTTAAAAAAATTAGTTTTCAAATATATGGTAAAAAAAAAGTTTTAGTAATACATCATAAAGGAAAAAAAAATTTTAAATACAATGAAAGCAAATACACTAAAAATAAGCTACCCTAAAATTACAAAACTGTCATTCTTTTTTTTTTTATGAGCCTAAAACTATCATTCTGTAGGTATTCATAAGAAAATATATGTAGAACATACATGTTACATATAAGTAAATATATATGATGGATTAGAGAGAAATAATTACTTACATGATATATATGTTTACTTATATTTTAATACATATGTCTTTTTTTTGTAATCAATAAAAATTAATATTTCAAATTATATTTTTAACATATAAAATATATTAATTTTTTATAAAAATTGAATTAATTTCTTTGCTCTTTAATTGAATTAATTTCTTTACTTACATGCCTTTTAATTTAGGGATTTAGAATGAAAAATTGAATTAATTTCTCTTGTTCTTCACCTACTCTATGTAATCAAATTTGTTTTCAATTAAATTTGTTTACTTTTCTTTGCTTCATCGCTTAAAATGGATAAAGAATTAACTATTCCTGATTTTCTCCTCTTGCAAATGCGATTTGAAATATGTTCTCAAGCATTGTTTAGATTTAGAGATCCAACATTTTTCTAATTTGGCTATTTTGTTCAACAAACAAATATAACAAATTAAATATTTTGAATGAGAAAAAGAATTTTCTTTTAGTTCAATTGAATGTGTTTGAGGAATTTTCTTTTAACTGAATGTGGTTGGATTTGAGTATTTAGTTGGTTTTGAGTTCTTGGGTATACTTGCTGAAAATATTTTGTGAATGTTGGTTTTTATTTCATTTGTGTCATTGCTTGTTGTTGTATTGAAAAACAACGACAGTAGCTATGATAGTAGCTGGTGGTAGTGATGATATTCAAATGAACTTAATAGTATAGTTTTCATTGCTTTGTTTTGTTTTCCTTGATTTTGGAAATTACTTGATTACTATTATGCTTAGTTGGTTTTGGAAAGAAAAGGTTGCTGCTGGAAATAATTTTTTACAGCTACTGATGGTGATTTTTTAGTAGCTACTGCTAATGGAACCAAGCATATTCATCAACTGCTACTGCTAATGGAACCAAGTATAATGCACTAGTGGTGGAGTGTGATGGTGCTTAAACTGGGCTCTGAGATAATTAATCTATCATTCAAAAACCTTTTGCACAAGATGAATAGGCTACTTCAAAATATGAATTCCATTCCAACAGAATCAATATTGTTCATACATAATGAAATTCCACAATAAGAGTTCATATAACACTACTCCTAAGTTGTGCAAAACTCAAGACAATTCAAAAATTAACATTAGCCCATGGTTAACATGAACTAGCAAGGAGTGTTCTAAAATATTGAAAACAACATAATCTTATATAACTTAAGCTGATGCCAATTTACAAAAAAAAAAAAAGCATAATGCCCTTCAAATTCTTCTATCTTGGATATCAAAGGATGCATTCCTTTCAAACTTTGGGCATGTTGTCTTGTAAGCCTTTGATTATTGGCTCGTTATTCTCTCAACTGCCTTGAAGTCATAATTGACATGCCCTTCCATTTCAATAAATGTGGCTTGAAGCTTGAATCAATATTCTTTTCGGTAACATTTTTTATCCCCACTCCTTCCCTAATAATTTTGGCAATCTTGCCACTCTGTATAATACATTTATTAACAATTAAAATCTCATTTAAGTTAGAAGAAACAAGTTAAAACCAAATAAAATGCTTACACATTTAAGTATTTCTCCAATTTCCCTAACCATTCTAATTTCATATTCATAACTGAAACCCCTCTACATTTTTGTCCAATTTGAAATGCCCTCCCAACTAAAGTATCATACATTTAACACATATAAACTATTATGCCAACAAACCTCAACACACCAACACAAGAAAAAATGACTTTTTTCATATCTCAACACAACAACATATAAAATAATTCAACAAATCTCAATAAACCAGCAAAGTAAATCATTAATGCAAAACAAGTATAATCCAACTATAAATTACCTACAATATTAGAAAACCCTTATAGAAAATATACAGCTCACAAAAATACTAAGAAGTTGCAAACCTTTAAAAATCAAAGACCAAATTCCCTTCAAAGATGAAGTTCTTGTTCTCTACCAAGTCAATGAGATGAATTTGTAAGCTCCATTAGTTCACAAAATGAGAATAATCAGGTTTCAGAATATATGTGACTCAATCCAAATTGAATTTTGTAGGAAAAATTAGAGTTTTACTTAGATTAGGTTAAAGATTTTGAGAGGAAATTGAGTTTAGTGATTTTAGTTTCTTTAGATTAATAAGATTAATGAGCTGAGAATTTCATATGAAAAAGGATGTATATAGCGCATATAATACATGCTAATATGTGAGTTGAAAAATTGTTGAGCCAAGAATTTAATAATCTCACTTTTAATAATTAGAGACATGTGATAGGATACAAGTAAAGTACAAGGTGCTAATAGGTTCTTTTTTTATAAGTGTAGGTGTGAATTTATATATTAAGCCTATAAACAAATATGTTTATTTATATGACATATATGTCACATATAATTAGTAAATATATATGATGAATTAGAGAGAAATAATTACTTATATAACATATATGTTTACTCATATGGCATATATGTTTAGTTATATATTCAATTATATGATATTTATGTTATATATAAATAAATATATATGTTGGATTACAGAGAAATAAGAGAATATAATTATTGTATATTTAGTTATATATAATATATGTTATATATAAGTAAATATATATATTAAATTATAAATGAATTACAATATATAATTGTTATTTGTTTAATTATATGACATATATATTAAATATAAGTTGATATATATAATATATTGAAGAGGAGTAAGAGTACATAATTATTACATGTTTAATTATATATAATTTATATATGTTGCATATAACTTATTGAATATGATAGAAAACTAACAAATTAAAAAAAAACTCTTCCTTTGCATATAAACTTAATATAAATATTTTTAATTTAATATTTTAAAAATTTTAATTTGAAATTTTTCTAAAAAAACTAAAAATAAACAATATAAAAAAACACAAACGATATAAAAAAGTAAATAGATAAAGAAAACAAAAAAAAAGATAAAAATCACAAAAAACTTAGCAATATAAATAATATAAAAAAAACACATACAGTGGCGAACGCAGAAAATTAATGAAGGGGAGCTCAATTTTCGTAGAAAATTATGGTGGTCGGTCGAAGCTTTCTAGCCAATACTGCTTGTCGTCTTATCGCCCGTCGCCGCATCTACTCCTACAGTAGCAAAATTACAGATGAATTTATTATAAAATTGAACATTTAATATTACAGTAGTTCAATAATTAATTTATACTATTAGATTAACTACACTTAAGATATGATAATTATATACTACAACTTTACATATTTTGAAAATGTTACATAATGACCTCATTTTTTATTTTTTAAAAAATATTTCTAATTAAAAATAAATTCTTAATTATACTAAAAGTTTAAAATTTTTCTAAAATATATTTTATAACCATTAAAAATGCCTCTAAATTTTTATATTTCTTCATTATAAAATTTATTAAATTAAATCTAATCTACTAAAATTTTAAAAAAAGTCTAATCAACTTAAATTAAATATAATTTATTAAAATTTCAAAAAAGCATAACAACAATCAAATAAACCTAAAATATTTTTATTTATAAAAAATTTCAAAAAATATAAATATTTTAAACTTGTCTAAAAAATTATTTTGTGAAATAAAACAATCACTAAAAATTTATTCATTCAATCTATTTTTTTTTAAATTATACAAAAATCTAAAACCCTAAAATAATACTATAAATACCAAAATAAATACTAAAATATAACAATTTTTTTTAAATTTCTCTAAACAATATTTTATAACAATTAACAATACTTAAATTTTTATATATTTTTTTTGTAATTTATTAAATTAAATCTAATTATATAAAATTTTAAAAAAATTTTAACAATAATAAAATAAATCTAAAATATTTATATTTACAAAAAATTTTAAAAAATATAAATATTTTAAATTTGTTTAAAAATTTAATTTTTACCCTAAAAAATCTTTAAAATTAAATTTTTTTACTAAATAAATTATACCTATATAAAAATCTACAACAATTATACACCATACTGTCTAATTTTTTTTAAACAATATAAATATCTTAAATGCTAAAATAATACTATAAATACCAAAAAAAATTAAAAAATATCTTTACAATTTTAAAATAATACTATACACCATACTGCCTAATTTTATCTAATTTTTTATTTAATTTCAAAAATAAAATAAATATTTTACTAAAATTTTTTAAAATTTAATAATAATACACTAAAAATTATATAAACACCACACCATCTAAAATAATACCAACAAAATTCTAAATTTTTTATATAAATTTTTAGATTTCTTAAAATAATATTCTGAGTAAATATAAAAGTATAAAATAAAAATAATTTTCGGATATATTTTTGCAAAAATATAAAACTACCTAAAAATTCAAACAACCAATAAATAAATATCAATTATCAACCTAAACTATACAACTATAAATAATCCCAACACATAATACAAAATTTATTATAAATTAAAGCATTCAACATAAATAAAAATCATAAATAATATTTAATAAAAATTTTAAAAAATCAAAATAAATACCTCTATATTTCTCCTTCTTCTTCTTCATGCAACGGCAAGCAGTGGACACTCGAAGGAGTAGCGGCGCAAATAAAAAAAATGAAGAAAAAGAAAAAGAAGTTAGGGTATATGTTAAATTTACCGAGAGAGAAATAAAAATCTATTGGTAAAGGACCTTGACTAATTGAATAACTGACACTAATAATTTACCAAGAGAAATAAGTTTCTGTTGGTATTACCGAGAAAAAAAATCTTCTCTCGGTAAATGGCATCAACTGACAGCAAAAATATCGTCATTCTGCTATTCGTTATTGACAAAAATAATTATCTATCGGTAAGTTTTTTTAAAAGCAAAACTTTATTAATTGTCTGACACTATGAAATTACCGGCAAAAATGACTTTCTGTCGGTATTACCGAGAGAACTAATTTTCTCTCGGTAAATGACTGATAATTGATGGCAAAAATCTCGCTACTCTACTATTTAATTACAGACATATATAATTCCGTCAGTAAATATGCATAAATGTAGCGATAGAAATCAGTTTCCATCAGTATTACCAAGAGAACATTTGTTCTGTCGGTAATTGTCTCAAATGATGAGCTTTCACAATTAAATGAGACTATACATTTACTGACAGATATATATTTTCATCAGTAATTTATCGAGAGAAAAATATTTCTCTCGGTAAATGTCTTTAAATTACCGAGAGATCAAATTTCTCTCGATAATACTGAATAAATAAATATTAATCATTATTTTATTCATTTACCAAAAGAAAATATTTTCGTTATTACTATCTACAGAAATTTAATTCTCTTAGTAAAATTAGCAATAAATATAATTAATAATTAATATATTGGATATTTACCGACAGAAAGATGATTCTCTCAGTAAAAGTTCAAATATGTGATATTTATTAAATTCATTTTTCGACAGAAACTTTTTTCGTCCGTAAGTTTTATCGGTAAATTCATCCGTTAAAAACTTTGCTCCTTCTTAACCACTGAGTTTAATGCTGGAATAGATGATGTGGCCGGTGTTATAGTATGGTTGTAATAGGTCGATGCACAGGATCCCATGCCATATACTCTCTTATTCTTCTCTCCACCAACTGCGTCCTAATATATTTGAGCCTCATCAATGACAAATAACTCACTGGACCCCCCTATGGCTAGGACTACTGCTCTTTCAACTGCAAGTATCGCTTCTAGAAAACATAAGTTACAAAATGGAGTCAATAATGTTATACAATTGTAAATTACATTTTATTTATTAAATTAAATATCTTTTATGTTAGTTGTCATGTTTAAATTAAATTTCTATTTGCACACTCTTCATCACTTAGAGTCTTATATGAGATTGTGTTTATAATCTTCAAAATAATTTTGCCCATTGATGAAATGGGTATAAAAGTTTAACTCCAACAGGTATAAAATTTCTTGGATTTTTGTGTCAGATGGTTCTCGTAGTCGTAGAGCCTTTTGTGTGGTTGTGATATTTATACTTTTAATAGCTACTTCACATGTGATATCTTCTTATTAGTTCTTCAACTATCCGTTAAAGCCCTCTAACAGTTATATGAATATTGTGGTCTCTCAATCTATGGCACGGTCTCACTGAGGCTAGATAGCAGTGACAAGACATTTCTCTCGCCAAGACTCCCATGATTATCCCTCGCCACGAACCATTGCGTGTGTTTTGACTTTTGGTCTTAGCACGGTCGCTGTCGCAAGATCTTGGGCACGGTCGCTATTGTCTCCACGCATAGAAATATGTTGCTAGACCATTTTAGAGGTCGCAGCACCATTTGTGCGGTCACGAAATTGTTTTAGCGGATGCTCTCTCATTTGTATGGGGTAATGTCCATCTGGAGGTCACATGCTTATTTTAGAGACATCTACAAACAAAGTTCTCAGTGCTTAGTGTATCTAAGTTTTTTGTATTTCAGCTTATTCTAAATTTTTTGTCTTTTATATAGACACTCAATAAAACTATTATAACATTTCAATTTATTTGCCAAGATTAAAATTAAGATTGACTTGAACCTAAGTTAACAGAATTAAAAATTATTTAACACTAGAATTAACATTAATGCAATGATAAAAAAATAATAATGATTTTTGGTAGATACGATGAGTAAAGTGTTATGAATCCCCCATAGGTTGCTTCTCATGGAGGCATATAAATGCCCAAGTTTTCTTTGGATCTCAATTCCAATACGATATCATGCTTCATTAGCATACCCTGAAACTAAAACTGAGAAACAAATGATAAATGACTTTCATTTTCTTCATTTTGCTCCTTACAAGCGGAAGTCCACATGACAGTTAGCAATAGCAATTTTAACTTTTTTAAGGCAGCAATAGCAAGTCATAGCATCGCCAACTTGCTAATTGCCAAGCGACATCCTATTATACCCCCAATAAACCTAACCATTACTTAACAGCTTCTATGCTATCTATATATATATAATACTAAATGTAAAGTCACTAAAATAATGTTTTCCCATTTGTCATTTTCTCATTTTTTCTTAAATTTTCTCAATTTTTTCTCAATTTTTCTTTTTCTTAAAATTTCTCAATTTTTTGATCTCAAAAAAAAATCTCAATTTTTCTTAAATATAATTTTTAATTTTAAATACTAGCACAGTACTTGATCCGCAAAACTTGGCATTTTTAAATATTAAATTAAAATTAATTAATTTTAGCTAATTTTCAAATTAAAATAAATTAAATTCATTTAGATAATATTATAATCTCATTTTGAGTTAGATTTTACGTTCTCATTAATGTAAATTTATATCATGTATCAAACATTTTTAAATATTAAATTAAACTTAAGTTATTTTAAATAATTTTCAAATTAAAATAAATTTATTTGAATAAATTTAAAATTAAATTAAATTCATTTAGATAAAGTTATAATTAATTTAAATTTTTTTAACTGAATATTTAAGTTTTAATCAATTTAAATTTAAATTTGTTTAGATAAATTTATAATTAATTTAAATTTATTTAGATAAAGTTATAATTAATTTAAATTTTTATAACTGAATTTAAGTTTTAGTTAATTTAAATTTAAATTTGTTTAGATTAATTTAAATTAATTTCAAATAAAATTAAATTCTTTGATAATGTAGATATTTATGGTTAATTGAAATTAATTAATTTATATAAATATTTATTTAGGCAATAAAACATATCATTAAACTCCCTTTATTTTTTATCCAAAATTCCAAATACAAACGAAGACCTTAATATTCAACTACAGAAACAATCAAAGTGAAGGCAAAATCGAATTTGTATTTCAAAGTGAATGCATGATATTTTAGATTTTTGTGAAATTTATATACTTGGCTCTTCAATCTCATGTTCGATCGCCATCCATCAATACCATATAGTAAAACGTATTGATTATTGAAGTGGTGTAGCTCCATTAGATATGCAAGGACCTAGCCAGGCTCTTAACCTTATCAATCTGTTTGTATCAATGTTCTGAACCAAATAATTCGACAAACAAATTGAAAGCCATCAGTATTTCCTTTCCAAGAAAATGAGAACACTCCATTTTCTTTATTTAAAAAAGAAAATGCGTATATTCCAACAGCATATATACTTGCTTTTCACTGTCTCTTTCTCATCTTTGTTTTACAAATATGATTTTTATGTAGAGATTCTATTGATTTGCAGCTGAGCTAGGAGTCAAAGAAGCAGCCTACAAACGAGTGAGTTTTATATATTATTATATGGTACTTTGCCTTATTTGGGTATGATTCTGTTTATCCATTTTTTGGGTATATAATTAAGATGCTTTTTTTTTAATTAGTAGGTATATAATTAAAATGATTGAATCAAGTTTATTTTGACATTTCAAGTTTGGGAACTTTTATTTTTTATTTTTTTTTTTTGTAAATGATTAAGATGGTTAGTAAGCTATAACCTCCTTAGGGTAGTTTTACATGTTATGAAAGAAAAAATCAATTGCAATGTTATTTCTGGTAGTTTTCCAATATTATATATACAATGAAGAAAATTACTGACAAGACAATAATTCATATTAAAGCTATGTACAATAAAATGAAAATAATAATAATAATAATAATAATTTGGGTGATTAAATCTGAATGAAAGAGATTGTTTGAATGTAAGAAGGTAAATTAAATCGTGTTAATATGGTCTAATTTTTGCAAGTTCAAAGATTTTACTAACAGACTTGAATATATAAAATGAAATGTAGCTTGGACGATTTTATATTTAAATTTTTTATTTGAAAATTTGTTATTACAAACATTTTTAATTAATTAGGACAAATTTTAGTTCTAAACCAGAATGATACAAAGAAATAAATATTTGTGATTGAACTATAACCTTAGCTACTAAACTAATCATTAATTTTAAAAATGTAAATTAATTGATCAATATAACAAAGCTCAACTAAATACCTGTTCTGTTCAATGGGTTTTATAAGTTTGAATTTTTTATAAGTGGGATATTGCAAGAGGTAAATATGCCATTCACAAAGTTTAAATTTATTTTTTTTAACAAATTCACGTCTTGGTTGGGTTTTTATTTTACTTGGATAATATTTTTTACATATTAATTATAACAATATTTTTATAATATTCTTCATGGAATAAAAATAGCCAACATAATTTTTAAACAATATATTGGTAATATTCAATTTATGTAATATATAATGTTTTATTTTTTTTTAAATTATGGTAAAACGATATGATTTGGTCGATAACGTGTGTCTTGTCAAAGAAACGTGAAAGATTAAGATTAGAATAATTCATTTATGGGATGTGCCGAGTTTCAACAATATTGATTATATAAATAGTATTGAAATGGTTATGCTGGATGAGAAGATATAGTTGTTATGCATAGTATAATTCTTATTACTATATTTATTTTGATTTTCACATAAAAAATGTTATAATTCTTTTTTAATTGCGTATAGGGTAGCATGATTAAAGGAACTGTTAAAAGACCATTAATAAATAAGTTTAAGATAATTATTGAAGAAGGAAGAATATTTATGTTATCAAATTTTGGAGTTGGCCAAAATGGTGGATCCTTCAAAGCAACCACTCATCCCTACAAGATAAACTTTCTTTGTTCTACTTTTTTGAAGGAATTGGATGAAGATCAAATTGCTTTATATAAGTTCAATTTTATCTCCTTTGATGACATTATTTGGGAGGTGTTGATGATTCGTATTTAGTGGGTATGATCCTTTACTTTATATATTATCATATTGTATATTGATTTATAATTATATATATATGTTAGTTATGCAAGATATAAATAATTAATATTTTATTGTTTCAGATGAGATGGGGGAGCTTACTGCTGTTGGAAGTGAAGTCATTGATAATGGTAAAAAAAACAAAAGATTAAATATTGAATTAACAGATTTAGAGTGAGTTCTCTTTCCCAATTCCCTATTTAAAGCACTAATTTAACATTTCATTTCATGCATTATTTAACAAGAATTTTAATTTTGTGCCATTTTACTTTTATAGGAAGAAAACTTTAACTTGCATATTATGGGGTGAATTTGCTAATCAAATTACCATTGCTATGAAAGAAATTACCATGACTTCTATAGTTATTATGCTGCAGTTTGCTAAAATAAAATTATGGAAAGGTAGTTGTTATTTATATTTTGTTTTTGTTTTTGTTTTGTTTTTTTTTTCTTTTCTTTGTATTTTTGTTAATTTTTTAACTTTTTCTTCAGAAACTGCATCATTATCAAATACAATATTTCGCACAAAGCCTTTTATTAATGGAGATGTTGTTAATTTTCAAAGCAGGTACATGAGTTATGATTTGATTCACCTACTTAATGTATGTATGAGTTAAATAATTTGATTTCAGTGATCTAAGATGTTTAAAATATTAAATAGGCTACATGTTGGAGAGAATTCATCTGAGAGACTTAGTCAATTGTCTAGCCAACCATCTTATTCGATCACAGACAGAAAAATCCTTGATGAGATACGCGAATCACGTGAGGTAAAAATGAAAATGATATATTGATGATATTATTTGCACAACCATAATACTTATGTTAAATAAATTTTAACATATTTATCTATATTTTCATACAGGAGTGTACCTGTGTGGTGTTGGCCACTATTCTTCGTATGGAAACTGAATACAATTGGTTTTATAATTCTTGCAAAAAGTGTAGAAAGAAAGTTAAAATTGATGGAAGTAAATATTGGTGTGACAATTGTTGTAGATATGTGAAGTTCGTTATTCCGAGGTATTATTTTTATACTAAGTAATCGTTTAGACTTTAATTGATATATATATATATATATTATATACAATTATAATCTTATTCATTCCTAAAAATTATTATCTTTATTTTGGATGTTTAGGTATAAAATATAGATGCAAGTAATGGATGGTATGGGAAGTGCATCTTTTGTACTTTTTGATCGTGAGGCTATTCAAATATTACAGAAGACTGCTTTTGATTTAAGAGAACAATTGGTGAAGGTAAAGCATAATTTTTTTTAAAAAAATTAAAATTTTGCATTTTTTTTTTAAATTTTAATGAATAATGTAATTTTCACAGGATGAAGAAGGTGATTGTTTCCAATCATGTTATTATATATAATGCAATAAATTTTTAATATTCTAATAATATCTTCAGGATCAACATGCAAGTTATATTGGATCAGACTTTCAACTAGACCATAGTGAAAAGGTACAATAAATTATTTTTTAAATTACTTTAATATATGAATTTGGAATATTATTTGTTGTCATTTATTTTTTATATATAGGTACAGGAAGAGTCTTCTTCTGCTGTGTGTGATAATGCAGATGAAAATGGTTCCACGCCATTAAACAAAAGACAAAAAGAAGTTATATTTGATTATTATGGAGAGAATATTTTGCATGGAGATGTACAATTATCTAGCAATAAAAAGATGAAGACAATTATCAAAGTTGAAAATAATGGGAAAGGAATCAGGATAAGTTCTTTCCTACTTGAATGAATCTATGAGGAGTGACTAAGTAAAATTCAGTAAGCATATATCACATACTCTGCCCCAATATGCACAAAACCATTCACTCATAAATACAAGAATTTTTAACGTGAAAAACCATTTCAATGTGGATAAAAATCACGGGACCTCTCTTGGTCCAAGTAAAAGAGCTCCACTATTAAAATCAGTGTTTACAACAACTAAAAGCTACTATAACAACCCTCAAGTAAAGTAGCAATACCAAATCAACCAAACATCAAGAAATAGACAAGAGAATGGAGAAAAATACCCAAAATAGCTACTGTTCATGCCAATAGATGAGCTCCGGTTGTTCAAATCTGATCTCCACCGTCCAGACTAAAGAACAATCAATTCTAAACGTGCTCACCAAAATTCGGCCAAATCCGACCATAAATGACCATCCGATCGTCGGAGAAAGACAAATTGGTCGTTGTTGCAGAACTGCACATGAACAGTATACTTCGAGCCACATGCCAAAATTCAACCGTCAAAAAAGGATCTCCACCGTTTAGAATGAAGAGAAATGAGTTCTCTAACTTTTGTCCAAATTTCAGCATGATCGGAGAACGGATGGCTGTCAGATCGTCTAAAAACCGAAACTGCTCTGTTGAGAATTTTCAACATAAATTTCTCTCTTTCTTTTCTCTCCCTTTTCTCTTTCTCTCTCACTCTTTTCTCTTTTGGTGGCCGATAAAAATGACACTCACATTCTTGTAACTTAGGGTAATATTAGTATATAAATATGCTAATCATTAATAGCCTAATAGGCTAAAATAAGTGGGCTCAAGATATGAGTTTTTTACATAGGAGAGAACCCAAAAACCTAACAATTCTCCCCCTTCCCGACTATGTGAAGGAGTTTGCCAAACCGCCAACTCTACAACATGGCTCAAACTTTCTTCTTGGTAAAGTCTTTGTGCACATATCAAAACCATTATCATCAGTATGTATCTTCTCAAGTTCAAGTTGCTTAGAATCCAAAACATCACGAATCCAATGATACCTCATATCTATATGTTTGGATCTACCATAAAAAGTAGGATTCTTACCGAGATGAATCGCGCTCTGATTGTCACAAAATAAGACATATCTCTTCTGTATAAAGCTAAGCTCATTCATAAACTTCTTTATCCAAAGCAATTCTTTACATGCTTCAGTTGCTGCAATGAATTCGGCTTCTGTATTAGATAATGCAATACATTTTTGCAATCTAGATTGCCATGCCACAGCTTCCCCTGCAAAAGTAATCAGATATCCAGAAGTAGACTTTCTTGAATCTGCATCCCCTGCCAAATCAGAATCTGTATAACCACTGAGAACATGCCTCCCAGTCCCAAAACACAACTTCAAACTAGTAGTGCCACGAAGATATCTTAAAATCCACTTCACAGCATCCCAATGCTCTTTTTTTGGATTAGACAAAAATCTACTAACAGTACCAACTACATGAGCTATGTCTGGCCTAGTGCAAACCATAGCATATATCAAGCTACCTACTGCAGATGCATAAGAAACTTTCTGCATATATTCTTTCTCTTACTTACTAGAAGGAGATTGTTTACCACTCAATTTGAAAGACATGGCAAGAGGGGTACTTACAGGTTTAGCTTTAGCCATATTAAATTGTTGTAATACTTTTTCAATATACTTTTCTTGAGATATCCATAGCTTCTTGCATTTCCTATCATGAATGATCTTCAAGCCAAGAATTTGTTTTGCTATCCTTCATTGCAAAGGACTTGCTCAACTATTTCTTCAAGCTATCAATTCTTGAAGAACTAGAACCCACAATGAGCATATCATCAACATATAGCAACAGGATGATAAAATCACTATCAGAAAATCTCTGTACAAAAACACAATGATCAGAAGTAGCCTTCTTATAGCCTTGTTGAACCATAACTGACTCAAACTTCTTATATCATTTCCTAGGTGCTTGTTTCAGCCCATACAAACTCTTTTTCAGTTTGCAAACATAATTTTCTTTTCCTTTTATCACAAAACCTTCAGGTTGTTTCATGTAGATTTCTTCCTCTAAGTCACCATGAAGAAAGGTTGTTTTAACATCCATTTGCTCAACCTCTAAATCAAGAGTAGCAGCTAATCCCAAAATAACACGAATTGATGACATCTTAACCATTGGTGAGAAAATCTCCTCAAAGTCAACTCCCTTTTTCTGACTAAAGCCTTTGACAACTAATCTAGCTTTATATCATGGAGATGATGAATTCTCTTCTTGCTTTATTTTATAGATCCACCTATTCTTCAAGGCTTTTCTATCTTTAGAAAGCTTTACCAATTTAAAGGTGTGATTATTAGCTAAAGACTGCATTTCATCTTTTATAGCTACAATCTATTCTGCCTTTTTCTCACTCTCAATAGCCTCTTCATAGCATTCAGGTTCTTCTCCATCTGTCAATAGTATATACTCATTAGGTGAATACCTGGTAGAATATTTTCGATCTCTGGTAGACCTCCTAAGTGAAACTTCAAGTTCCTCAACATGTGCCTCTTGTTGATCATCAACTGTTTCATATTCAGGAGGACCAATCTCATCTGCATTCTGATTATCATTTTGCATATCATCATGATTCTGAACCTCAACTGCATTAGGCGTATGAGTTGTATGAGATAAGTCTAAGTCAATCAAACCACCAATCTCAAGCTTTGATTTCTCCACTTTGTTGGTATCTTTAATAGTCTAATCTTCTACAAATACTAGATCATGACTTCTAACAAGTTTCTTTTGAATTAGATCATAGCATCTGTAACTAAACTCATCTTGCCTATAGCCAATGAAGATACACTGTCTAGTCTTGGCATCTAACTTCGACCTCTCATCTTTGGGAACATGAACAAAGTATTTGCAACCAAACATTCATTGGTGGTCATATGAAACATTCTTACCATACCAGAATCTATTTGAAACATTATTTCCTAATGCAATAGTGGGAGTTAGATTAATCACATATAGAACAATGTACAAAGCTTCACCCCAAAAAGAGTTAGGCAATTTAGCCTCTGAAAGCACACATCTGACTCTCTCCATCAATGTTCTGTTCATCCTTTCTGCCAAACCATTCAACTGAGGAATCTTAGGAGGTGTCTTCTGATGTCTGATAACCTGTTCTCTGCAATATGTATCAAAAGGCCCACAATACTCACCACCATTATCAGTGCGAATACATTTCAATTTCTTTCCAGTTTCTCTCTCAGCAGAAGCTTGAAATTCTTTAAATGCACTAAGAACTTGATCTTTGGACTTTAAGGTACGAATCCAAAGTCTCCTAGAATGATCATCAATAAAGGTCACAAAGTAAAGTGCACCACAGAATGACTTTTTCTTCAAAGGACCACATACATCTGAATGTACCAGCTCAAGCAAATCATTTTTTCTAGAAGGAAAATGATGTTTGAAAGAAACTCTCTTCCGTTTTTCAGCCAAGCAATGAACACACCTGTCTAACTTTGCACCTTTCAATCCCGAAAGCAAATTTCTTTTAGCTAAACAATCTAGTCTCTTCTCACTAATATGACTCAGCCTCTTGTGCCATAATTCTGAAGAGTTATCATATTCAACTGCATTAATAAGATCTGTAGAGATTGAAGCTTGCAACCAATATAAGGCCGAATCCATCTTTCCTCTACCCATAACCAAGAAGCCTTTGCTGATTTTATATTTTTCATCATCAAAAGTGCTACAATAGCCATCATCATCAAGCTTACTAGTAGAGATCAAACGCAACCTAATGTCAGGTGCATGTCTAACATTCTTCAACTCTAACTTTGTTCCATTTTGGGTCTCTAAATAAATAGTGTCACTGTCTATCACCTTTGACACTCCATCATTACCCAACTTCAAAACTCCAAAATCACCCGGAGTATAAGATGTGAAGAACTCCTTCCTTGATGTAACATGAAAGCATGCACCACTGTCAAGAATCCAAGCAATATCATTATAAGCTATATTGACCATATTCTCTAGATAAATTATAGCCAAATCATCATCTGAAGTAGTAGTAGCAACACGATTAGTATTATTATCATTGCCTCTCCTTTCTTGCTTCCCTTTGTCTGCCTTGTTCTCTTTCTTCCACTTGAAATAATATTTCTTGATATGTCCTGGTTTACCACAGTAATGACATTCAAGGTTCTTATACCTTGATTTTAATTTACTCATACTCTTGCCTCTATTCTGATCTTGACTCCTGCTTTTACTTCTCCCCCTATTTTCAATAACCAAAATTTCTGACTGTGAACTAGATGCCTCCTGATTTTTTCTTCTCATCTCTTCATTCAAAACACCAGTCTTTGCATATGACATGGTTACACC
Organism: Garcia nutans; assembly: GCA_947685225.1. NCBI lineage: Eukaryota > Viridiplantae > Streptophyta > Magnoliopsida > Malpighiales > Euphorbiaceae > Garcia > Garcia nutans. The sequence continues at coordinate 1,399,119 of CANTUV010000024.1, read as the reverse complement.
ACTTTCAGGAGCAGAATTAGTCAAAGATACACGAAAGTTTTCCTATGAGTCAGGAAGTGTATTCAACAACCAAAGTCCAATAACTTCTTCTTCAAATTTGACACCCATGCCAGATAATTGATCAATGATACCTTGAAATTCATTCACATGATCAAGTATAGAGCTGTCTTTTCTATATTGCAAGCGCATAGCTTATTTAAGCAAAAATTAACTTATTATTACCAATCTTTGAAGCATACAAAGTTTCAAGCTTTTCCCATAAGGTCTTGGCATTTGTTTCATTAGTAATATAATTTAATACATTATCTTCTACCCATTGCCTAATAAAACCACATACTTGCAAATGCTCAAATTCTCAATCTTCATTAGATTTAGACTCAGGTTTTTGAGAAGCAAATACAGGTAAATGCAATCTTTTCACAATAAAAAAATCTTTCATTTTTCCTTTCCACTTGTGATAATTTGTGCCATCCAAACAAACCATTTTACTCACATTCACCTCCATCATTCAAACAAGCAAATAATCAATGAACTAATGAACTAACTCTGATACCACTTTGATGGGAAAGGAACCGGAATAAGTTCTTTCCTACTTGAATGAATCTATGAGGAGTGACTAAGTAAAATTCAACAAGCATATATCACATACTCTGCCCCAAGATGCACGAAATCATTCACAAATAAACACAATAATTTTTAACATGGAAAATCCCTTCAATGTGAAGGATAAAAACTACGGAACCTCTTTTGGTCCAAGTAAAAGAGCTCCACTATCAAACTCAATGTTTACAGCAACTACAAGCTGCTATTACAACCCTCAAGTAAAGTAGCAATACCAAATCAACCAAACATCAAGAAATAAACAAGAGAATGGAGAAAAATCACCTAAAATAGCAACTGTTCATGCCAATGGATGAGCTCCGATTGTTCAAATCTGATCTCCGCCGTCCAGACTAAAGAACAATCAATTCTAATCGTGCTCACCAAAATTCAGCCAAATTCGACCACAAATGACCGTCCGATTGTCGGAGAAAGGTAAACCGGTCGCTGTTGCAGAACTGCACGTGAACAGTATACTTCGATCCACAAATGTCGAAAATCCAACCGTCAAAAATAGATCTCTACCGTTCAGAATGAAGAACGATGATTTCTCTAACTGCTGTCCAAATTTCAGCCTGATCGAAGTACGGATGGCTGTCAAATCGTCTGAAAACCGAAATTGCTCTGTTGAGAATTTCCAGCAGAAAGGATAATATTAGAATATAAATATGCTAAACATTAATAGCCTAATGGGCTAAAATAAATGGGCTCAAGATATGGATTTTTCACATATGAGGAAACCCAAAAACCTAACAGAAAAATGAGTTAGCCAATAGATTTTTACTATATTCGGATTGCTTTTCATATGTTTATTCCAATGTTATTAATAAGTGAATAGTATATTTTGAAGCGTATTGCTGTCATATTAATTTATTAGAAGATTGGAACTTACCAATTTTTTTTAAATAATTTCAATTGTTTGATCAATTTTTTAGTGTCCTAAGAATTATGTTTTGTGTGGAGAGTGAATTTGTTAGAAAACTTGATATTATTTATAAATTCATGCGTTGCCAAGAAAACTTGATACTTCTCAGAGTAATCAATTCTCCACAGGCATTATTGTTACGTTTTAGCATGCATAGGAGTTGTGTCATATTTGTTGTCATGAATTTTGTCGCTTATCAAAGGATTATTTGGATAGCTGATGAGAAAATGGCTAAAGAATACATGTATTTACTTAATGCAGATAAGAAAAAGAAAATTTAGTTTTGGTTTCCATGTATTATTTTCAATTATATAGGATATTTTTTTATAATCTTAAAATAAGATTTTTTTTTGAAAATTAAAATGAGATTTTTAAATTTACGATTTTAAAATCATTCTTTTAAAAAAATATTTTTAAAAGTATTGTTTGTAATCTTAAAATTTAATTTTTAAATTGTCAGTGTTGCTTATAATCTTAAAATGAGATTTTTAAATTTCCAATTTTAAAATCCTTCTTTAAATCTTTTTTTGAAAATATTGTTTACAATCTTAATATTTAATTTTTAGATTTTCAATTTTCTTTTTAATCTTAAAATGAGAATTTTAAAATCCTGCTTATTTTTTTTAAACATGTTTACAATCATGAAATCTTAAAATCTTTTTAAATCTAAAGTCACTATCATAACACTTTGCCATTTTGAGTTAGATTATAAACAAATTTGATTTTAGTTCAAAATATTACATTCTCATTTCGAGTTAGATTTTACGTTCTCATTAATTTAAATTTATATCATGTATCAAGCATTTCTAAATATTAAATTAAACTTAAGTTATTTTAGATAATTTTCAAATTAAATTAAATTTATTTAGATAAAGTTATAATTAATTTAAATTCATTTAGATAAATTTATAATTAATTTAAGTTCTTCTAAATAATTTCAAATTAAACAAATATAATAATATTCTCAAGTCCATTTTATTCTCATTATTTTTTTCTCTTCTAAAGTTAATTTTACGTTCTCATTAATTTATACGTGTATCATGTATCAAGCATTTTTTAAATAATTGGCTTATATAAAGCATGTATTAATTTATACGTGTATAATGTATCGAGCATTTTGAGTTATCATATATTATGATTGTAGATATATTTCATCATGTGAGGCGGCTTGGAGAATTTTAGCATATCCGACCTAGTATTGAAAGGCTAAGTTTTCATCTCCTAATGAGTAAACTATTGTGTTCGGCGATAATGAGCTAATTGATTCAGTTCCGAAGAAATTCGTAAACGATCATTCTATGTTCATGCAATGGATGAAGGCTAACAAGAATTATGAACATGCTAGGGAATTGAAATATGCTGAACTTTCAACAAAGTTTGTATGGAGAGAGCAAAATGAACAAGATAGAGCAAAAATGAAGAAAAAATGGTGTCCAATAAAGCGAGGTATGTCTATTGGAAGAATTTTTTATATTCCTCATGGCAGTGGAGAAATTTATTACTTGATAATTCAATTAAATATGATTAAAGGACCATTATGTTATGAAGATATTCCGACTGTCAATGGTATTTTATACCCAACATTTAAAGACGCATGCTATACTTTGGGCTTATTAGATGATGACAAAGAGTATGTTGATGGGATAATAGAAGCATTATTTTGGGGTACAAGCCATTATTTAAGAAGCCTCTTTACGACATTATTGGTGTCCAATAGTCTATCAAGGCTTGAATTTGTTTGGAAGAAAACATAGAACCTTTTAGTAGAAGATATTCTCCACGTACAAAAAAGCATACTTTAAAATAGAGGTAAATACTATTATGCCTTTTTTTTTGTTTTTTAAAAGAAAGTTGAGCATGTTTTGCAAAAAGATTATGATTAATATGATATTAGAATTATAAGTTCAATAATACATTATATTTGTATGGATTTCAAAATGTCTTTTTATTTAATATGTTTAAGTTTAATAATACCATTTTTATTTTACATTTCTAAAAAATTTTTAATTTGTATATTCAGACTTGAATTTCAGTGACAACCAACTAAAGAGCTATACTCTTGCTGAAATTAAAAAGGTTTTGCAAAGAAATGGAAAAAGTCTAAGAGATTTTCCTACATTGCCTTATCCAGACTCAATAATCATTTCAGAAGGCCAAAACAAATTTATTCAAGATGAACTTTGTTATGATAAATTGGCTTTAGCAAAAGAGCATCAGAATTTGATTTCCAGTATGACTGAAGAACAACAAAATATTTATGATACTATAATTAAGGTTATTCATAAAAAGTAAGGAGGGATTTTTTTTTTTGTTTACGGTTATGAAGGTACTGGTAAGACCTTCATTTGCAGAACTGTATCTTTCATAAGATCAAAAGGAGAAATAGCTTTAATTGTCGCATCAAGTGGAATAACATCACTACTCATCCCTAGTGGCAGAATGATATATTTAAGATTTTGTATACCAATAAATGTTACTGAGGATTCCATGTGCAACATTGAATAGGGAAGTGCATTAGCTGAATTACTTGCTAAAATGAAACTCATTATATAGGATGAAGCTCCTATGGTTCACAAACACTGCTTTAAAACTCTAGACAGAACACTACGAGACATTTTAAGATTTTTGAATCCAAAAGGTATGTTATTGTGTTTGGTGGAGACTTTAGACAAATATTACTAGTAATTTCCAAAGGTAGTAGACAAGATATTGTTTCAGCCACTTTGAATTCTTCATATTTATCGAGTTTTTGCAAGGTTTTGAAATTAACCACAAATATGCGGCTACATGCAAATAATGTCAATTCTGATTCATGTGAGCTAAAAAATTTTTCTGATTAGATATTGATGATTGGAGATGGTATAACAAGCAACCATAATGATGGTGAACAATTGTAGAGATCCCTGATGAACTTCTTATAGAAGATTCAAGTGATCCACTTGCAGCAATTGTCAGTAGTACTTATCCTTATTTGATTAAGAACTTGAATGATTTAAAGTATTTTCAAGAAAGAGTCATTCTTGCTCCTACGCTCAATGTTGTAAACAAAGTTAATGAGTACATATTATCTTTAGTACCAGGAGATGAAAGAATCTACTTGAGCTCAGATAGTATATGCAAAACAGATGAAAAATTAGACACATCTGATGATGTTCGCACCTTATAATTTTTAAATGCTATTAGATCTTCTGGTATCCCTAATCATAAGTTAATTTTGAAAATTGGAGTTCCAATAATGTTACTAAGAAATAAAGATCAAGCCTCGGGTTTGTACAACGGGACCAGGTTAATAGTCTCTCAGATGGGGAATCATGTAATTGAAGCAAAAGTGATTTCAAATGAAAAAAAAAAAATCAGAAGGTATTCATTCCTTGGATGGCTTTTAACACCAGCAGATTTGAAACTGCCTTTTAAATTTAAAAGAAGACAATATCCTATAGTTATGTGTTTTTCCATGACAATAAACAAGAGCCAAAGACAATTTATTTCACATGTTGGTTTATATCTACTAAGACCGATTTTTTGTCATGGTCAATTTTATTTTGCTATATCAAGAGTTAGAAGTAAAAGTGGATTAAAAATTCTCATTACGGATCAAGATAAACAAACAACTAATAGAATTGAGAATGTGGTATTTAAAGAAGTATTTCAAAATTTGAAATCACAAAGGTACGTAATATTATTTTGTTTTATCATAAAAAATTATGGGCCCTTATAAATTATTAAATTTATTATGCTAGAACAGGTTATAATAAAGCTATTAATAATTTATTTAGTTTTGTGAATAAAATTACATATTCCTTATGCAGAGAATTAGCATGTTATTATGATGCTGAAATTTTATGATTCTACATCGTTAAAAGTAACATATTGATATTCTAATAAAATGTTTGAGACTCTACCTATTATCTTATTTATTTTATTTAATTTAAATATGATTTCTTATTGCAAATAAATTATTACAAAATAGAAAAAATTATTGAAACAGTCATTTTAATATCTATTTATACTTGATTATTATCATTGTTTGAAATCTAAACTAATACTATTTTAAAAAAAATCATAAAACTTAAAACTAAAATTCAATAAACTAATACCATAATTTTTTAATTATTAATAACTCGCAGTATCGTGCGGGTAATTTGCTAGTTTAATAACTAACACAGTTTCTGACAATGTATCTTACCCTAATTTTATGGCATATTATATTTTTTATTTATTAAATTAAAATTTTTATTGATAATTTTTATATTTAAATTAATTTTTTTATTTATATATAAAATATTTAGGTTAATTTTATTATTAAATCAAATGTTTATTTTAATATTTAAAATGAAAAAATTTTCATGATAAGTTTTATGTTTAAATTAAAGTTTTATTTTATTAAATTAAAAATCTTTATGTTAATTGTCATGTTGAAATTAAATTTCTATTTCTTAAATTAAAATATTTAAGATAATCATCATGCTTAAATTAAGTTTCTATATATTTATTACATTAAAATTTTTCATAATAATCTTCATATTTAAATTATTTCTTAAAAATGTTTATGATATTCATTATGCTTAAATTAACTTTCTATTTATTACATTAAAATCTTTCATGATAATGTTCATATTTAAATAAAAAAATTTTATGATAATTTTCATATTTAAATTAAATTTCTATTTATTAAATTAAAAAATGTCCATAATAATCTTTATATTTAAATTAAATTATTATTTATTAAAAAATCTATGATAATCTTCATGTTTAATTAGTTTTTCCAATGGTTAGTTTTCAATTTCTCTCTCTCTCTTTTTTAAATTTTGATTTTTTTTTATTTCTGCATTTTCTATTTGTAGTTTTCATTGAGTTTGTAAACTTTGGTTTCATTGGTAGTAATTTTTAGGTTTCTAAAGTTGGGTTTACAGTATTTAATGGGCACGGGTTTTTGGTCCCAGATTTATTAGTGCCAATTTCTTGGCAAGTTTTTTAATTTATTTATTTTTATGTGGATAATTGTTATAATGTTAAGGCTTCGCTTAGTTTAGGGTCGATTTGCTAGAGTTGCTGGGTTTGCTCTTTTAAACTATTGATATTAGTATTTTGATTTTTATTATAAATATTTTTTATTTATTATTGACGGTATTGGTATATTTAATTTAATAAATAAATTTTATTTTTTATAAAAATTATTTTAACTCTAATTATGGAGTTGCATATCTCTATTTGTGTTTTTATAGATTATTTATTTAGGTTTGTCAATATATAGATTATCACATGATTTGAAAATTAATATATATTGAATAAAAAAACACATCATTACGCGGGTAAAACACTGCAGTATTACATGCGGATAAAATATGCTAAGTAATTAATATTGGATACACCAAATCTTCCCAGCTTTTTAATGTTTTTAAAATCCTAATTTATCTTTTACATAAAATATAATACCTCCCAATCTTTATTTATTTCAAATTATAAACTATTCTCTAACCATTTTAACAAGTTAATTAATATGATGAATATCTATTACATAATGCAATATATTTATATTTATATTTTTAATAAAATAGTAATTATTTTTTTTAATTTTTATAAATTAATATATATATATATATATATATATCAATTTAGCATAGAGGAAGCATTCAACTGTTAAAGGCATATGTCTTTGGAAATTGAAAATCTATATCCACCTCATTTCCTAGTAATAAGAAATCTAAATCCCCCTCATTATATTGCTTATCATGGAAGCATACACAAGAACAACATGGGAAATGAGCTTCAATAAGTTAAGTTTTGTTTGAGAATACACATCCACATGAAAATAAAACCAAGGAACTTTAATTAATAGCCAACCGACATACTAATTCCCAAATAACATTATATTGTATTTAATTTTTTTTAATCAAGCCAACCATATTATAATATCAAAATTAGTTAGAATATATAAAATTTTTTTATACATAAATTAAATTTAAAATACAAATTATTAAAAATTATACAATATAATTATAATTTCAAATATATATTATAGTTGAAATGATAAGCCAACTAAATAATAATAAGTTAAATGATTTTTTTTTTAAATTATACTCTAAAATTTTTTAAAATAAATTTTATAACTTTTTAAATAAAAAAATATGTTATTATTTAATTAATTCACTGTACAATTAAGTTTCTAATGAGAATCACAATTAAATAATATAATTTTTACGTATATCACTACACAAAAGCAAAATAAAATTGAAATGAAACAGAAGAAAAGAAAGAAAGTGACAGTCTAACCCCACAATTCCACCCCACCAAACAAGTAGCAGGTACGTAACATTGTCATTGCATTCAAGCCTAAGAAACCCCGCAACCAACCCCATCTCTTCTCTTGTCGGCAACAACAAACCCAAAATTTTGCCTCTGAGCAAGTGGGTTTTTGCTATACTGACCAAAAAATCTAAAAACAAATGCTTTTGGCAGAGAAAATATGAATCAACACTCTGTCTTTTGAAACACAAGTCAAGCTTTGAGTGTGTGTATGAGAGAGATTCAGTGTTTTTGTAGTTCAAAGTGTATCAAGTACTGAGCTTCCAATTTTACTCAGAGACTGAGAAACAGTGTGGTGTGTTTTGTGTTAAACAATTTTCAGAACTTTTCGTTGTTTTGTGGGGTCACCAATGTTGGTCCAAGACCGTACAACAGCGCCCAAATCCCCCAAATCTTCACGGTCTCTACCCACTTTCAATTCCCACCACCACAACCCCGACGAGAGTTACCGTTTCTCACCATCTAAATCCCTTGATTTCTCCACCTGGTTTTCTGAAAATCTTTATAAGATTGTCATTTGTTTTTTCCTCATAGGTACTGTTGCTACCGTCTTCTTTCTCTGGAATACTGGTGATTCTGCTGCTTTTCGTTATTTCCAATCTAAATCTCAACCCATTGAGAAAACCCTTCATTTTCCCCGTATTAATTGGAATCGTATCGCAACAATCGCTGATACCACTTCTCCTTATGCGAATTTCCGCACTGAGAAATGGATCGTTGTTTCGGTGTCTGATTACCCATCTGATTCGCTCAAGAAACTTGTAAAAATCAAGGGATGGCAATTGGTGGCTATCGGGAATTCAAAGACTCCCAGAGATTGGGTGTTAAAGGGTGCAATTTACTTGTCTTTAGAGCAGCAAGCCAGTTTGGGTTTTAGGGTTGTGGATTTTGTGCCATTTGATTCTTATGTGAGGAAAAGTGTTGGATATTTGTTTGCTATCCAGCATGGGGCCAAGAAGATCTTCGATGCTGATGATCGCGGAGAGGTTATTGGGGATGATTTGGGGAAACATTTTGATGTGGAATTAATTGGGGAGAGAGCTAGGCAAGATACTATATTGCAATATAGTCATGAGAATGTGAATAGGACTGTGTTGAATCCTTATATTCATTTTGGTCAGAGGTCAGTTTGGCCTAGAGGATTGCCATTGGAGAATGTGGGTGAAATTGAGAATGAAGAATTCTATACTGAGGTTTTTGGTGGGAAACAATTTATACAGCAAGGGATATCAAATGGATTGCCAGATGTTGATTCTGTGTTTTATTTTACTAGGAAATCTGGGTTGGAAGCTTTTGATATTAAGTTTGATGAGCATGCCCCAAAGGTGGCATTGCCTCAAGGGATAATGGTGCCAGTTAATTCATTTAATACAATCTATCATTCTTCGGCTTTTTGGGGTTTGATGCTTCCAGTTTCAGTTAGCACAATGGCCTCTGATGTGATAAGGGGCTACTGGGCGCAAAGGCTTTTGTGGGAGATTGGAGGATATGTTGTGGTTTATCCGCCTACTGTACATAGATATGATAGAATTGAGGCATACCCCTTTTCAGAGGAGAAAGATCTTCATGTAAATGTGGGGAGGTTGATTAAGTTCTTGGTTGCCTGGAGATCGAGTAAGCATAGGATGTTTGAAAAGATTTTGGAGTTGAGTTATGCAATGGTAGAGGAGGGATTTTGGACTGAGCAGGATTTGAAGTTTACTGCTGCTTGGCTTCAGGACTTGATTGCTGTTGGGTATCAGCAGCCTAGGTTAATGTCACTGGAAATAGATAGGCCACGGGCAAATATTGGTCATGGGGATCGGAGGGAGTTTATCCCTCTCAAGTTACCATCTGTGCATCTTGGAGTAGAGGAAACTGGGACAGTGAGTTATGAGATTGGCAACTTGATTCGGTGGAGAAAGAATTTTGGTAATGTTGTGCTAATTATGTTTTGCACTGGACCTGTGGAACGGACTGCTTTGGAATGGAGATTGCTTTATGGGAGGATATTCAAAACTGTGGTTATTTTGTCACAGCAGAAAAATGAGGATCTTGCTGTTGAAGAAGGCAATTTGGACCAGTTATACAGGCAAGTTTTCATATAATAATCATATACATTTTGCTGTCATATTTATGTTGGTAAAAAGGACGATTAGTTTAGGTTATTGAATCTGTCTTTCTTCTGTTGAACTACAGTAGCCACATGAATTTAGGTAGATTCCTAGGCTTAGATATTTTACTGATGTTCACTCTTCATTGAGCAGATTGCTGAATTCTCTGTGATTGCCACTCATGCTTTGCCTCCTATTAAGGACGGGGTTGGCATGTTCAGAGAGAGACGTTCTCATAAAAATGAAATGTAAATCTGTGATGCATGCAAGATCATAAAGGAGAATTCCTATTACTCGTGAGAAGTTGTATAAGAAATTCGGATGACAAAACTTGTGTGTTGGATGTGTTAACAGTGAGAATCTTGTTGAGGCTGGGTTTTCTTATTTCTCTTTAGTGTTTGGTTTCATTGTAAGTTGTGGATTGCCTCTAAAAGATAGTGAGAGTCAGTTATTCTTTACGTTGATGTTAACATTTTGAGGTCTTGTGTATTTGGATATTAAAACTGGAATTGTGACAGTGGTTGCAGTCATGTAAAAGTGTATGCCTGCTTATATACATGAACACATTGGAGCCTGTCTTAACCTATGAATTCCAATCATCAATGAGTGCCATAAATTTTAATGACATTTTGAGAACGTATATAATAATTATTATTATTTTAAATTTAACATTGCTTTTGCTTTATCAGAAGTGGTAGCTCTAAATCGAATCGAGTGAAAAAGAAGAATCCATATAGTCGACCCCAATTAGCTTGAGATTAAGGCTTTGTTGTTGTTGTTGTATTGCTTTTGCTTTGGACAACATAAGGTTGCTCCTGAAGGTTACTGGTTCAAAGCGCTAAAATAGCCTGCTTTGCAATGCAAGGGGAAGGGCTTGTGATGTGGCAAATCAAACACCAGTTCCCCTCTTTGACAGTTTTACAGTGTATCCATTTGCTATAGACTCCATTTGCAATTTGCTTTTCCTGGTCTGTTAAAATATGAAGCTCATTGCCTCCCAAGTTCCTGCACTTCTAGATGAGGCAGAGCTGTGGATAGTTGCATTTTAGAACATTATCTACAAAGTTTTGTCCCAACTCAGTTACTTATTAATAGGAATCCTTTCCTATTAATCTGTGTAAATTCTGTATCACGCGAGACAAAGCAGTCAACATAACCCTGCTCTCAAATTCTTGAAATCCATTGCATAAGTATGGCTATATCTTGTTTGATTTTTGGATCAGTGTACTGACATTTATTTGCCTACTTTGTTAGATCTCCAAGGAGTTAGAAACCCTTATAAGGATCAACTGTCTCAATGATGTTATTTTCCACTGTTTTGCTGGTGTGGCATTAAAATTTGAAACTTAAACCAAAATTAAATTTACTATCCTGACTTCATATCCATATTGTCATTATTTTTTCAAGATTTTTTTTTATTCTTCGCTCATTTCCCTTCTTCGCTTGAGGTTGTCTACTTGAGTAATGTCTACTTTACTGATGCATTATTTTGACAAGTTTTGCTCTAGAGTATTGTCTACTTGAGGTTGTTGGTGTTTTTTTTTGAACTGTTCTTAGAAGCTATATTGATAAGTTTTGTTGTCAAAATCATTGTTTTAGGTTTATATTATTGTTGATAATCAGAAATGATGCAAAGTGATGTTTTAACCACTTGCCCTGTACAGTGGATACCCCATATCTTCCATTTTAAATTGAGTTTACCTTTTTTACTGATTTGTTCTTTTCTAATATGGGTTGCAGGCATCTGCCAAAGATACTTAATCGGTTTACTAGCGCCGAAGGGTTTTTATTCCTCAAGGATGATACTGTCCTTAATTATTGGAATTTGCTTCAGGCGGACAAGACTAAGCTATGGATTACTGACAAGGTTTTTTTTTATACCCCTTTTTGCTGTTTATCTTCTTCCTTTCACTTTAAGATTAAAAAGAATCACTTTGTTCAATTATTTTTTGCTTTGGACATGAATGGGGACCTTGGATATGCTTGTATTAGAATCTTTTTGTTTCTCTTTCTGAAATTCTTCACTGTTGTTTTTGCATAGTTTAAGATTATTATATTAGGACGCAAATTTATAAATAATAGGACTGAAGTAATACCGAGGTTCTCTGAACTGAATATCTTGTTGTTTCTCTGTCTGAATTCCTTCACTATTATTTTTGCATAGTTTAAGAAATCAGGATGTAAATTTATAAATAAAAAGACTGAAGTAATACAGGGGTTCTCTGAACTGCATTGTAGATTTAATATTTCTTAGTTATACCATATGCTTATCATGGCTGGTTCCCCCTCATCCCCCCTTCTTGCCCTCACATACATTTTTTTTGGTTCAGGTATCTAAATCCTGGAGTACTATGTCAACCAATGGAAACTCAGATTGGTATGGAAAACAGGGAGAACTGTTGAAAAAGGTTGTTGACTCGATGCCTGTTCACTTCCAAGTAAATTATAAGGATGCTATGAGTGATCAAAGCCTCACAATATGCGGTTCTGAGATATTCTACATTCCTCATCACTTTGTAGCCGACTTTGTAGATCTTGTCAGTCTGGTGGGTGATCTGGATATCCATCAGAAAATTGCCATACCTATGTTCTTTCTTTCAATGGATTCACCTCAGAATTTTGATTCCGTGCTCAGTACAATGTTATATAAAAGGAAACCACCATCGACCAATTCAACCCTTTATTCTGCTGAAGCACCTGCTATTCACCCATGGAATGTATCAAGTGAGCAAGATTTCATAAAGCTAGTAAGAATAATGGCTGAAGGTGATCCTCTCCTAATGGAACTAGTTTGAAGGTGAAAAAACTTCTTCTTGATACTCGCAAGAACCACGACAGAGACAGAATCTGTACCATTTCGTAACTGCTATACAAAATTCTATTTTGTTTTTTCTTTTCCAATTTTTCTAGAGGGAGGGCTCTTTTTTCTTCGTCTTTTCATTTTAAAATGTAATTGTAATTTTTTTGTTATAATTTCTTTGTAGATTTACCTTGTATGATTCATTAACTCTCCGGGGATTCCCTCCAATGATAAATGTTTGTCTTTTTTCCTTGTCCTCAGAAAAATACGGGAATCATTAATGGTTTCAGTCTCTTTCTTTATTTGGTTTCCGTTTCGAAGATGTCTTAGAATTTGATAACAATAAATCAGCTGGGTAACGTTTCTCATGGCTGATATGTGCTGGCATCATTGTCCAGAATTTGCAATTTTCCTCTTGTTAGGTATTGCTCAAACCGAGTGAAAAGATTTCCCATCCAAGATTTTAACAACTAGAATGAAAAATCCCATGAAATGGGGGTTGAATTACTGCATGATTCTTATAAACAAATTTTACATTTCAAGCGTTCCAGGTTAAATCACTGGCAAAACGCAGAAGCGGCTCAAATTCATCAGCTAAAAATCAACAATGTGAACTTGATATTTGCACTCTATTGTCCAACAGTTGGTTTCCCTATTTACTTATCAATGCCTTCAATTTTGTCTTCAACTTCAGAGTAGAGCTGCCTCAACCTTTCAATATTTTCCTGTGAAGTTTCCCAATAGCCACGACCATTGGCCTCTAAGAACGTTTGCACTAACTTCCTGAATGAATTTGGATTAGTTCTCAAGAGTCTATTCAACATTTCCTCATCTTGGATGAAAGTTGAATTAGCCTCTTCATAAACCCAGTTGTCGACTTGACCAGAAGTTGCGCTCCATCCAACTGTATTTGTAAGCCTCTTCTCTATTTCGCGAACCCCTTCATATCCACTAGACATCATTCCTTCATACCACTTGGGGTTCAGCAATTTTGTCCGTGCATCGAGGCGGACTGTCTCAGAAAGCGTGCGCACCTGGTGGAGACATTTGAAATTGTTTAGCACTAGCTCAAGAGATTTTGATATGAATTTTAGGAATTGATCAATTGCTAACCTGAGCATTTGCTGTTGTTGTATCTGCTATATATGCACTAGGCTTCTTTTTGTCCTTCCTCAAGTTCTGTACAAGGTTTGTTGGATCAGAATCGAAATAATGGCTCACATCAGTGAGTGAAATTTCCGAGGAATCAAGGTTCTGGAATGTGGCATCTGCTGTGCCCAGAGCCATCTCAAACACTTTCCTTTTCTCCATCATGCCTGCACCTGGGGCATCACAATCAAAAGCAAAGGACTTCCTGCTCAAGTACATGTCTTGAAGTTGCTTCTCATCATTCCAGGAAGAATTTTCCACTGCAAGGTTTATGTTTGAAGAGTAGGATCCTGAGGCATTGGAGAATACTCGTGTTGCAGCTTCCCGAATGTCAATGCCAAGGGCTTCAGCTTGTTCTAAAGCATGCTTTCTGACATAGTTTTGGTCCGCTGGCTCATCAAGTTCTGCCACCATCTTCACTGCCCGGTCAAGGAGGTTCATCTGTGCACAAAGTATATTTAATATTACTAATGAGACAAAAGAAGAATTAGTGAAAATTTAAGTACAGAATTATCAAAAGGATTCTCATGAACTTCTCTTAGAAACTAAAGGAGAACAAGGAAAGACTTGACACCTGGTTGATAAAGAGATCCCTGAAAACTCCAGAGCAATTGACAACAACATCGATCCTAGGCCTTCCAAGTTCTACAAGACTAACAGGTTCTACCCGGTTAACCCTACCAAAGGTATCAGCAACTGGCGTCACTCCAATCATCCACAAGACCTGAGCCAAGGACTCGCCATAAGTCTTGATGTTGTCAGTTCCCCACAACACGAGAGCAATTGTCTCTGGATATTTTCCATCATTATCAGCCTTCTGCCTCTCTATTAATCTGTCCACCACTATCTTTGCACTCTGCATTGCAGCTGTTGTAGGAATGGCTTGTGGGTCCAGTGCATGAATGTTCTTTCCTGTTGGTAACACCTTTGGGTTTCTAATTGGGTCACCACCAGGACCAGGCTCTACATATTTGCCCTCCAAAGCTTGTTTCAGACTCCCTAATTCATTGTCAGCAACAACTAGTTTCAAGCACTCTCCAAGGAACTGGAACAATATTCTTAGCTTCTCTCTATCTGCCCGATAAAATTTTGTGTTTGACAAGTGCTGAATCCATGGTTCATTAACACCAAAGCCGAGGATTGAGGTAAGCTTATCAGCCACATCTACAACTTGACCCTTCTTATTAGTTGTTCGCTCTACAAAGGAAGAAATGGCACCCCGTGATGCCTCTGTTATTTGCCGAAGAAGCTCTACATCCTTCAAGATTCCCTTATCACTGCCTCTGTAAACATCCTCTATGACACGTCCAACAGTTTCTGCTAAAATAGCTGGGAGTGAGGAAATCCCATCTTCAGGACGATCTAGTGCAGCAATGTTGACTAGAGTTGCAACTGCTTCCATAGCAGATGGTGGCTCACCGATGACATGAAGTCCACATGGCAAAAGCCGGGACTCAATCTCCATGATCTTGGAGTATACTTTTCCAACCACAAGATCTCTCTCTTTTGCAGAGATCTCCGCCCCCTCATCAGGAAGTTCGACATCCTTGTCAAGATTACATTGCTTAGCAGTACTAATAATGGAGCTAACAATTTGTGGCGCACGGCCAGTGTCTTTAAGAGACTGGTATGAGGAGATAAGCTCACTCAACTGCTTGAGACCCTTGTAAAGACCAGCATTTTCAGCTGGAGGGGTCAAATAACTAATAGTGTTTGCATAGCTTCGACGTTTTGCTATGGTGGCTTCAGATGGATTATTAGCTGCATAATAGTAGACATTGGGGATATTCCCAATAAGACTGTCTGGATAGCAAACATCACTCATTCCCACCTGCTTTCCGGGCATGAATTCAAGTGAACCATGAGTGCCAAAATGAAGTACTGCATCGGCTTTGAAAATTTTCTCAACAAAGGAGTAATAAGCTGCAAATCCATGATGTGGGCTAGCAGATTTAGAGAAGAGCAGTCGCATTGGATCACCCTCATAACCAAAAGTGGGCTGGACTCCAATGAAGACATTACCATACTGTTTTCCATATACCAAGAGACTCTCCCCATCAGAATTCAAATTTCCAGGAGGTTTACCCCAGTTTTCTTCCAATGCTGTTGCATAGGGAGTGAGGCTTTGGTACTCCTGAACACCCATTTTGTAAGCAACGTTCAGGTTTGGACTGCTGAATTGAGCCTCTTTATCATGAATTATTTCTTCGATTAAGGCTTCTGAAGTCTCTGGAAGGCCCTCAACATTGTAACCATCTTTTTTGAGATCCTTTAGAACTGAGAAGATGGAGGAGAAGACGTTAAGGTAGGCTGCTGTTCCAACATTCCCCTTATCTGGAGGGAAACTGAATACAGTGATTGCTAACTTCTTCTCTGCCTGCATAAGGTATATAAACTTGTCATATTAAATACCATCTTATTGGACAAAATTGAGAAGAGAAATGCAAAGTTAATTTTCATAACTACAAAAACTTTTTTGTTGTTTTCTAATGGAATATTGACCAGAAGAATCACCAAGTATCAGTAAATTCTGAAGATGTCATTACATCAGATTAATTATCTCTGGTCTCATTAGACTCTTAAGTCGCATAGTAGCGTTAGAGGAGCAACCAAAGAAAAAGGCAGAAGGGAGTAACATTTCTCTATCAATACTGTCAGCATCAAGCTTACATGCTAAAATTGATTAATCATGACTTGAAAACTATAGCTAATTTAATAAATAATATACATAAATATTTTATTGGGATCTATTGGCATGGAATTAAGAAAGACAACTTATTCCCTAAAACCCATCTTTCTGTTTTTGTATCAGCAAGCATGGATTCAATACATAAATTAAGCTAGTTAAGACAGAAAGGTCATGGCAACTAATACCATGTGTAATCCTCAGTTGCACTTTCTTCATTTCCAATTTTCCATTGTCTTTGTTTCCAAATAGATTCCATTTAGGTTTTGAAATAATGAAATCAAGATGGGAATTAGGCAATTAATTATGTAGGAGTACTCTGAAAGTGATATTCTATATTTAAGAGAACAAAGAGAGAGAGAGAGAGAGAGAGAGAGAGAGAGAGAGAGAGAGAGAGAGCTTAGAAAGCGAATACCTTTGATTTTCTTTTCAGTTCTGCCCATCTGATTGCCCTGGTGCAAAGCTGCTCCACCCTCTTATGAAGAGCATGTGATTTTCCTGCAGTCACATTGATTTTTTTTATTAACCCTTAAAAAATTCTCATAAAAACCACCAAAAACATGAATATATTGCCTAAACTACACGTTTTTTTTTAGTATTTTTTCTCTTACTTTTGAAAAAAAAAATCCGATTCCCCATAATTAAATTAATTCCAAATGCTATTCCTTTTGCATAAAGATATACATAAAATGATAAGAAATAGTAGCAAAAAGATATTCTGACACACACACACACAAAAAAAAAAAAGACTTGCCTGTTCTTGGGTCCCGGCCGGCAAAAACAATGGGTTCCATGCCACCATCTAACTCAGGAAGAGCAACTTGCAAAGCCACCTGAATTGGGTGAAGCCCCAAAGTACTATTTAACCATTCTTCAGTTGTTTGAAACACCAAAGGCAATGCAACAATGTAAGGCACATCAAGCTTAGTCAATGCCTCAACCGCTCTAGGATGGTCCTGTCTTGCTGGGCCTCCAACAAGAGCAAAACCAGTCAATGATACTACTGAATTCACCATTGGCTTCTTTGTAACCGGATCGATCAAGAACCTTTCAACTGGCCCTGAGAAATCAAGACCACCGGCAAAAATTGGTATCACTTTCGCACCTGTCGCCTCCAACTCCATAATCACAGCTACGTAATGACCTTCATCCCCAGTTACAATATGACTTCTTTGCAAAATCAACCCAATAACTGGTGCATTAGGGCCTTTAAGCTTTTCATTAGCATCCTTTCTAGTTCCATACCAATTCAAATACTCCTTCACATCATCATACATACAAGGAGCCAAAGGGTGCCAAATTCCACTGTCCAAGAACAAAACTGGATCAGAATACTCAATCTTTTGCCCTTTCAGTGCAGGCACATAAGACCCAGATATCATTTTCAAGAAATTTTGCAAGTTATCAGGAGACCCACCAAGCCAAAATTGCAAGCTCAAGATATAAAGCCTAGCATCTTGAGCCTTATCACTAGGCAAATACTTCAAAACCTTAGGTAAAGTTCTCACCAATTTTAACATACTCTCAGCAAAACCTGCAACTTGTTTCTTTCTCTTAAATAATTGAAAAAATGGAGACTTTGATTGGCCAAGCTGTGACATACTAAAAGAACCCAATTTGTTAAGCCTCATTACCTCAGGCATTGAAGGGAATACTAAAACTGCATCAAGCCTGTCCCTTTCTTTCTCCACGGCAGCTTTAACTTTCAATGCTAGCTCCTCAACAAAAATCAATGACCCAACAAAGATATTTGCATCCTCAAGGTCTTTGCAGAAAGTCTTATATGTAGATTCATCTCTAAGCTCCTCTACCAAGTAACCAACCACTTCAAATAAGGCAAATTTGGAGCTCTTGTTAAGAGATTGAACGGCAGCTGTGAGCGAAGATTGGTACTGAGCTTCAAGAACTACATAGACAATTTTAACGGTAGGGAGATTCTGGTTATTTTCAGGGACAATTCGCCGAACTTCGGGTGTAGTTTGTGTGAAAAGACCATTTCCAATTGCTGCACATTTTATTTTCAAGGATGATTTGGAGTTTGTTAGTGTGATTTTCTTTGGAAGAAATGAGTGAAGAAAGTAATGTTTCTGAGATAGTGAAGAGAGGTGATCAGGTTTTGAGGATGGCAAAGTAAATGGTGAAGATACAAGATAAGCCATTACAGGCAAAAAAAAAACTCGCTCAAAAACAGAGCCCTCTTTTTCTAAACTACAGAGAAAAAGATAATTTAAAAGCAAAAAGATATGATTTTTTTTTCAATTTCTATGTGGATTTTTGCTCGTCTAGATAGAGAGAGAATTTCTTCTTCTTCTTCTTCTTCTTTTTTCTGTAAGTTGAAGCTTATGGGTTTACGTTTTATGAGTGGAAGCAAAGAATAATTATATGCTACAATCGTTGTAGCATATAATTATTCGGAAGGAAGAGATGGAGAGGGACATGGAAAATTGAAACAGTTGCTTGCTATGGTTGGTGGTGAGAAAGAAGTACACGTGGCCAAATGGGTAGTCAGTAAATTATGATGTGGAAGTTTATATTATGAGGTTGAGTTTTGATTTCAGTTTTTTGGAGAAAAAAAATTTGGGTATATGCAAAACTTATCTATCTCTTAGGGTTATACTGTGGAGATTCTTGAAATTTGATTGGTTGAATTGGATTTCTGAGCAGTGACATAAGCCACAAGCCATAAGAGAAGTGATTTGGTATTAATGTGGATGATGATAGGGAGAAAGAAATGAAATAGATTTTTGTAGCAACGTCGGGCCTTTTTTGCCTTTTATTATATTGTTTTAATTTTGAAAAAATGATAAGTTTATTATTTTTTTAATTATTTTTATTAAAAATATTTTATTTATTTTATTATAAATTTATTATAAATTATTTAAATTTTATAAATTTATAATAATTTTATTATATACTCTTTATAAATTAATAAAAATTTAATATTTTAATAAATATTTTATAAATACAGTAAATTTAGAATTATTTTTAATTATTTTATATTTTTATTAAAAAGCCCTTTAATTTGAGCTTTGTGTCTCTCGGTTGATATTTTTTTTTACCTTTTTTTTTGGCACTTATTGTGAACTTAATGGGATGGGACCATTTATTGCAAAATGTCTACTTGCTTATTGGCGTCCTTTTATGACAGTATTACATTTACATTGCAGTTCACGGAGTAAAGCTTAGAATAAAGGGAAAATTAGTAAATTACAATATATGTCATTTTTTTAAATTTTATTTTAAAAATAATTTTTAATTTTTAATTTTTATATATCTTTAATATATTTGACATATATATTATATATACAGCTGTCAAAATGGCTAAATATATACCTCTAAAAATAAGATATTTTTAAAATTAAAAATTGAAAAAATATATTTTTGAAAAGAATTAATATTTTTAAAAATAATTTTATTTTTAAAGTATTACTGAAGAAATCTCCAGAATAAATCTACGAGATTTGTTTTTGTTGATTGTTTGTATGTAATCATATTGTACTTTGCAAATATTTTTAGATTTAAAATTGTTCATTATTCATATGCAATTATATTTTTTTTATAAATATATTTAATTATTATTTGTCCTCTCATAAATTGATGGATTGATATAAATATCAATAAATTTTGGATTTTATCTCTGAAAAAAAAAATAGATAAATAACATTTTCATGTTCCGTTTGCCCTAGTTGAATTGAAAAAGAAAAAGAATAGCAAGTGATTCATGAAGTCATTTCTTTTTAATATTATGTTAAAAAAATTGATAAATATTATTCAATTTTATTTTTAAAAAAATTTAATATGTTTTAATGGTAAATATTTCAAAACGGTTAAACAACAATTTTTTCAATAACATTTAAAAAGATATTCTTTTCTTTTTTAAAAAAAAAATCGACCTCAAACGTGTGCAGCTGTAATTGTTTTGAGACAGATATTTTGTCCCAATTGTGTTGTTGCTGGAGGTGAGATTAGAAGTCGATCTCGTTTTTGGCATTTTTCTTTGCTCCATTTTAAAAGTTCAGAAACTTCACATAAAAATGAAAAATAAAAAAAATATTTTTAGGTATTAAACATTTCAATTTCAATTTTTAACCAGAATTAATAGCTCAGCTCAATTAAATTTTAATCTCAAATTAATTAATATCGATTATATAATTTTTTTCACTTAAAATAATTATGTATTATATTTTCAGAAACACATTAAAAAAAATTTACCAATGGTTTTCCAGAACCAATTTTTCATTTTCCTCGGTATCCTTCATTTTCCTTAATTTTTTTTAATCTCAACCATGAAAATAAAAACTTAAAAGAAAAAAAAATAAAAACATAATAATAATAATAATAATAATTAAAAGGAAAATAAGAAAATAAGAAATGAGCATTAAAAAATAATAATATATATAAAAAATGAAAATTAATTAATTAATTAAAATGTATCCATTTTCATCCGAAAACAAATACACATTTCTCAAATAATATGCATAGCTTCGCCATTTCTAATCTAAATATGCCAGGCAAATAGTTGGCTCAGGTTGAGCTGTGCATACTATACTTACTGTAACGATTCAACCAGGTAAGAGTTACAGCGAAGTTGATTAAATGTACAAGATATTTTTACCATGTCCATGGCTTCAATCTCTAAAACAGATATAAGACCTTAGTTAGTGGAGTTAATTAATTAACACAGCTGAAAACTGGAACCCTGGTGGCGGAGCCACCCTATATTCACTCTTGGCAAGTAAAAAAAATAGTCTCATTAATTGTCAAAGAGATTGAACAAAAATGCTACAGAAGCTGTTCATAGCTGCAACTGCAACCAAAATTCACTTTAACTCTTTCATCTAATCTAAGAATCTTTTCAAGATTACCAAGTTTTCCATGCAAACAAGTGAGTGGTCGATTTAAAGGAAATACCACCCGCATAATATGTTAATTGGACACTCCTCCAGGGCATTCATATCAAACTTAGTCAATTTCCATACCAGAAACGGCCTCGTCTAAAATCGCTTGAAGTTCCTTCACTCTTTGCCTTGTTAATGCAACACAATCCTGCAAACACAGCAAGCCACTTAAGTATAAGGAGACTATTAGCTCTAATTGACCTGCTGCACTACATCTGGGAGAATTCAATATTTCTGATGCCGATATCTTTGCCAATATTTTCATATATGATAAAGCACTGACAATAGGGGGAATAATCTTGTTAACAACATAAAGGGCTCTGATCAAATTATAAAACAAGGATTTATTCTATAAACTTTGCACATCTATTCAATCGTATTGGTTCAAACAAGTCATGCCATAAATT
Source organism: Garcia nutans (assembly GCA_947685225.1). Classification (NCBI taxonomy): domain Eukaryota; kingdom Viridiplantae; phylum Streptophyta; class Magnoliopsida; order Malpighiales; family Euphorbiaceae; genus Garcia; species Garcia nutans. The sequence goes on along the minus strand of CANTUV010000024.1, from coordinate 1,377,255 downwards.
TAAATCGATTTATAATTACTTCCTACTTATTATAATTAGATAGATCCCTTTACATTGAATTTGAACTGACCTGGACAGCTGATGTATAAGCAAGAACTGGTCCACCTGGCTTGTAAAAGGAAACAAGTCTAGCAGATGAATCCAAAACTACCGTTACAACAGTTTCCATGATAGATTCTTCCTCTGCAGTGGGGTCTGCCAAGATGTAGTTCTTGTGAAGAATGCATGTTAATGAGAATGGTAGGCTACTCAGTGTGAGCTTCCTCTTCTCCTTATTGACTGGCTCCATTTTTGAGTTTCCTCCCTCATCATCCTCAGAAACAATTACTATCTTGCCATCATCATTCAGAGAAACTATGGGGATTTGCACTGCAAACATCAAAGTTTCTATAATAACTGAGGCAACTACAGATAATCTATGAACTACTGACATAATTTAGTCAAATGAGCACAGACAAACACAATGGCAAAACAAAGAAACAGAAGAGAATTTGAGTTCAATCTTGAAAAGAAGCAAAAGATCAACTGGCTCATACACTTTGTTGTAGGAAATTGCTATAATATTCCAACAAGCTAGAGAAACTTGAAGTGAACAATTGTAAGTCCATTACTCTTTTCATTTGTTATTAGGTTCATAAATGGATTAAGGAATGGTATCCAATATATACATACTTGCAAACTGATTGATTAATATCCACTTCAGACAGTGGAAAATACCTAAGAGAGTGTGTTACAGTTAGATGAATCAAAAACCGACTGATCCTTATATTTTTTTCTTTTAATTAGTTGCCTAGACATTCAGGAAAAAGCGAAAGAAACATTCTGCACCCTAGATAAAAGTATACACAGACTATGAGTTAGCACTTCAAATGCAAATACATTCTTATGTAGAAAACCTCTCCATGTCCAAATAAAGCTGCAGTATAGAACAAGATTTATAGAATGAGTTAAAAGTTGAGGTGCAAGAGTTTTTAAGCATGCTGGTTTTACTGGTAGGGTGAGATAACTCTCTAAGAATACATGCAACTTGATGCAAAACATGAAAAAATGAACAAACTTACAATGGGAGAAAGCAGCAACTGCTGAAAGCAGTGCAGCATCAAAAAGAGCACCATCAGCATCCAAACAATATATGTCCTGCAGGAGAACTTTTGTAGGCTTATTTCACATATGATGAACAAGTATTGACAATATGTCAACTATACATGCGGACGAAGTTAAAAGATTGGCCACAATCCTGGTTAAATTTGAAATTTAACTTTCATTCATTAAAATATAAGGGGAAGTAGGGAAGAAATCCTAAATGAATGCCAAGTGTACAGGTGTGTCCTGCTTTTAAAAAAGAGGAAGAAGCATGTGACACTAATGTTAAAGGCAGAGATCAAAAAGAAGGATGTAAAAAATCATCAGTACTTGCCAGGTATGCCATCCATGCAGCTTTTCCGCCGACCAAAGATAGTTCCTCCAAATTAACCATTCCAGAACTGCAATAAACCCATATAAATAATTATCATAAAACAGGTTGAACTAGGAATGCAATTGATGAATATAAAGAAGAATCGGTAGATTAGTGCTGTTCACCTTGATTCCTAACAACTGTTTATGCTGCCTCGTCTTAAGGTGCAAGTGTAATCTCATGTTAGCTAATATTTTCTTAAACTAGCCAGTAGAAAATTTTGGATACCTCATATTGCAAGCCCTAGTTACTAGATCAGCGGGTATATCATAGGTATTTAGCACAGCTATTAAAATCAAGATTTTCTTATAAAAAAATAGAAAAAAGCCTTTGCTTGTCAGTAATAATGTTTAATGAAAAATTGTATTGCTATGCTACCTTAACTTATTTCACATCACTGCATTACAGTTACTTGACTATATTGACAAATGATACCTCATAAGAATATCAGTCCTGCCAGCCAGACTTTGCATAAGATTCTTTCAATTCATAAAAATAATAATAACAATAACACTAATAATGTCCATATTCACAAGTTACAGTGACGTAGACAATCAATTAAGGAGACATTCACATGTTTAGTTTCTTACTGCAGAAAAAAAGAGCTAGTGAAATAGATACTAATATCTCAGTATTACTTGACAATAAGATCAATACCGTATTAAAAAACACAATCTAATGCAATAATAAGTCTTAGTTCAGAAGCAACAAGATTGCTGATTCAAATACTAAGAGCCATCATTTCATGCATAAGTATTTAAGAGTGGAATTATATAAATTTCTAACAGGAACTGAAGTAAGTATATTCACCATAAGTATATTCACCAACTAAATATAATAATGACTCCATCCCTATATAGCTAAAAACTTATACACAATTCAGAAATCCCATAACAAGTCCAGATAAATGTGCTAACTACCAACATAACACAAGTGAAGCATTCACATCTGAGTTATCCAGACAGATAGGAAGATGAGTAGACATATTTCCAGATTTTAAGGATAAAGCAAAAAACAAAATCTATAAACATCACTGAAAAAAATACAACAATATGATAAACAGAATTGTACTACTACTGATAGAATTAAAAATAAAAAGAAAAAGCAATAAATCAGGAACAAGTACTGAAGAAACGTTCACTTACCTCAATATTGTGTCAGATAACTGCTTTGACAAAACTGGTGCTACCTCAGCGGGCCTACCAGGCCTAACAAGCGGAGAACAAATTGGAGGCATGTGGAAATCAATAGCTGAAAATACCAAGGTTTATGCATTGGCATCCTATAAATACAAGAAAATCAAAGACTACAGAAATCAAAAGAGAAGCAAAGCAAATGCACAATTCAGAGTTATTAACCTATGCAACCCTCGTCCGGTGAGTCTATAGAAGGGATCATGACTTCCATTTTTATGGCAGCCAACATGGTCTGTGTAGGAAACAAAAAGTAAGTGTATAAATTTAACAAAATCAAGACGACGAGATGAAAGAGAGAAAAAAGAAGATGCACTAACAGTTGAACCAATCTTTGCTAGAGCTGACCCATCAGCAGAAGCAACGGCCCCTGCACATTAATTTAGTTAAATTTCAAATATGTATATAAAAACAATATCTTTCTGAATTAAAAAGTGAAAAAAGAAAAAGCAAAATAAACAAGTAAAAAACAAAGGGTTAACTAAACAAACCAAGAGCTAGTGTTGTATCCCTAGCTCTTCCTAGTGGCCTGGCATCAGGACGAATAGACTCTTCAAGATGACGCTCATAAAAACGAAGAGGGAAAAGGCGTCTAAAAGCATCAACCTCCATCTCTGATGACAAGTCCCCAGAGACATTTGGCAAGCCCATTGAATGGGAAAGCAAATTAACAAGCCTAACAAAAAGCAGAGAAACAAAAGAAACCTCCCCCATAATTATAATGCAAAACAATCTAATAAATCCAATCCAAAACGAAGAAACAAAGAAAACCCAAATGCTATCACCTAAAGATATGCAAGATAATTAATGATCCTGAGATGGGTTGGCTATGGTCATTCAAGATATTTTGTATGTGTGTGTGTACTTATACATATTTATTGGTGTGTGATAGTGAGTTAATAAGACACAAAAAACAGGAAAGAATTAAGAGTACCTGTTGAAGCCTAAAAGTTTTGATTTGAGACACGGAGAAGAAGAAGAAAGAAAGAGAGGGACAGGGGAGAGAAAGTTTATGAGGATACCAAAGAAACAAGGGGATATTGCTAAAAAAAAAAAAAAAAAAAAGAAACAAAGGGAATGGAGAAGGGTTTTGATAAAAATAAAAAAAAAATCGGAAATAATTTTAAATTATTATATTTATAAAATATTTATCAAAATATAAAATTTATAAAATATTTATTAAAATATCATATTTTTATTAATTTACGAAGAGTTTATAATGAGTTTATTACGAGTTTATAAATTTTACATATTTTATAATAAGTTTATTATAAATTTATAATAAAATAACTAAAATACGTCTGGTAAAAAAGTAAAAATTTTAAAAACTACGATGAAAAATATGATTTTTTCAATTTAAAACTGTATTTTCATCCTTAATTGGGCAAACTACTACTGTGACATTTCGAGTTCGATTTGGCCCATGACCTATGAAGTCATGAACCTAATTCAATATTCGAGTTCTCAAGTTGAATTGGGCTGAATTTTATCCTAACTTGCAGCCCATTCTGAGAAAAGTCTAAGCCTGATTTTTAGATCTGCAGTCTAGCCCTAGACTCTCGGGTCGTTCGAATTGACATATTAGATTATCGATCTAATCCTAAATTTAAAATAATTAAATAAAAATAAAAAAATTTAAATAAAAATAGGAAATAATTAAATTACATCTTATTTAATTAACCAATTAAGTTAAAATTTAAAAAATAATTAAATTATAAAAAATAGAAAATTAAAAAGCAATTAACATGAATTAAAAAAAAGTAGAAGATGTATTTTCAAAGAAGCGAAGAACATCATATTACATTTTCAAGAATATCAAAAATTTAGAAGAAAAAAAATACACTTTTGAAGAACATAAAGTTTACATTTTAAAACAACATCATATTACATTTTCAAAGTATATTAATGCACTGATACTTTATTGTTGGCCATACCCAAAATAAAAGATTTGAAGATCCAGTGAAGCCAAAAGCAAAATTGAACGAAAAATCATTACTAGAGACGAGATCGAGTGAAAGCCACTGCCAAACCAATCATCAAGTCTGGGATCCAAGCAACAAGGGCGAGATTGATTGAGTGATAATCGAGAATGCACAATAGAGAGCAATGAGATAAGAGCGATGCAAGAGTATAATAAGAGGCAAGAGAGAAGAATAGTAAAAAGATGGCAAGATGAAAAAGGAGAGGGGCGAGAAATGACATTAGGTTGAATGAAAGGGGAGAGAAAGTGAGTGAGAGATGGGGGAGGGAGAGTTGGAATAGGGAAATGGCAAAAATGAATGAATGGGAAAGAATAGGGTTAGGTAAAGTTAAGGATGTATATATACTTTTGGATAAGACCATATTAACTTAATATTTTCTTAGTCAACCCAAGGCCTAACCCAAAAATTAATAGGATACCCAATGCCCAACCCAGATACCCTTTAACCCGGCATGGCCTGGCCAAATTGCTCGGGTTTTCAGGCATGTTGAACAGCCCTAAATTTGAATGCTTTATTTGTCAATACTCTACCCATTGTAGTAGTTTTGAGCCTCTCTAAACATGTTTGGACTTGAAAGAAAGAACAAGGATCTATACGTCTTAGACGTATTCAAATTTGATTAATTAATTTAATATCTCTCACTCACAAATAACGAAATATATTTTATTTATAGTTAATTATTATGTGATGTAACCATAATATATGTGTGTGTGTGTGTGTGTAATTAATGAAGGTGATAAAATAATAAGTATTTTATTTAACCCTCACATTCATTGAATAAAAACATTTAAATAAATTAAGAGAAAACCATCACATATAATCCTAATTCAAGTCACTTTTTCAAATCTATCATACTTCTGAAACTGTATCAATTTATTATATCAATTTTCATTATATTATAAGTCTATCAAATTTTGAGAGAGTACATATCTTAGTTAATGCGTGCTACTAACATGGCGTTAGCTAAAACGGTGCGTTTCAATGTGTCTCATTATTTGGAAATATGAAAATTAAAAAAATAAATAAATAAATAAAGCAAATGACACCATTTTAAGAGAAGGAAAATGACATCATATTGTATTGAACCATGTTACTTTCATGGTGAGATTTTAGGTTAAACAAAATTCTCCAAAATTGCATCCTCTCAACGCATGCAACAAAGAGAAAGAGATCGATTTTGTAATTTAAAAATCTCCAAATTGTTAGGGTTCTTTATTAGTGCATGAAATTGGTTATGAAGAATGGTAATAAAAGCTCAGAAAAGTGCAATTGTGAACACCCAATTCGATTGATGATATCCTATAATATGACAAATTAAGGATAAAAATTTCGGAAATGCCCTCATTTACAAGTAAGTCCTAGTTTAATTTATGGTGAATTTATGGTTTCAATTTGTGTTTATGATGTTGGGTAACTAGTAAACTAATTAGTGTTTGAATGATTGATGTAAATTTGGTTTTTGAATGCGAAGTTGTATTTTTCTCAAATTTTTGTGAATATTATTTATTGTTTTATATTGTTTGTATAGGGGAAACAATGTGATTACTTCAAACAGTATAATGAATGGGTGAATAAGAGTGTCATGACCCAAACCCAAGGGCACGTGATCGGTACTGAGGGGCGAAAATCTGAGATATCGAACCTCACAGTCAGCTTGACAAAAAATAACAGTAAAAAAAATATTCAAACCGTCATATCATTCATTAAATTACATAACCAAATATAATAATTCAACATTTAGGATTTGCATAATCTTTAAAATTAGAAATACAAATTAAAATAAACATAATTTTTAATTTTTTTCATACATAAAATTCACTGCCGGAAAAGAAAAACAGTGTCTCTAGACATTATCATAAATGCTCACCCTGAGAACCTGAAAAAAAATAGTGAGACGGGGTGAGCATCTTGACTCAGTGAATGATACCGACCAATATACCTATCTGGTGTCCTGCTCTAGTTCTATACCAACATTATAAATGTCATGCCAATGCATCATGACAGTCATACATCTAATAATATAAACGTCCAAGGATAGGATGTAGTTCATGGAAAACCACTCTAAACTTCAAATTAGAGGAGTCGATCCCCTATCTGGCACTCTTTTTCCAACATGGTATCTTAATTTCAATTCATATGGGGTCCGCCGTCACAGCCTCAGCCAAGCAACACTACTCTACTGACAAGCAACGTTGAGCATAAAAATACCCCTGACGTCACGCCAGTTCTAAATTCATCATATTATTATCATTCATGCATTATCATAATCCAATCATATCCTATGTGGTCTCATATCATTCCAATTCTATTCGGCAATCACAATTCAATATTATCATATGTGTGCACAACCATATACAAATACGAAAATTCTAAAATTCTAAATAGTATATAATATTTATATACGTACATACATTAAATGTTAATGCATGAAATATAAGAAAATATATTAGAAAATATCACTCACAATTCAGAAAAAAAAAACCCGATCAACTGCTCGGTCCCGGGATATCAGAATATGAAACCAGCCGGTTTGAATAAATTATCAAAAGTTATTACAATAATATAATTAAAAACTCTAGAATCAAGTATTTTATAATTTAAAATTAACTGAAAAACTATAATTTTAATTTAGGTTCGGTCCTAAATTTTTGATATTTACATAATTAATTTATTTAATAATTTAAATTTAATTATTAAAATTTAATTGTCATCCTTGTCAATACTATTTATTTAAAGTCTGATAAATTAATTAATTAACGCGTGAAAATTTCTGTTAAAAATTAACACTGATCGGACCCTCGCCGGTGTCTCACCGAAAAATTTTTTACAAAAGAATCTGATGGCAAATTTGATATCCACGCATTCGTCTCGATAAGAGAATTTCAAAAATATATATCACTCTCCCTCACTCGCCGAAATCTGGCAGAAAAATCAGTCAAAAGTTTCGGCCTTAGTCGGATTTTGGTCAAATTAAACTTGCTCAAAAAATTGCAAATGATATATCAAAATGAAGCTCATGAAGAGAGGAGTCGAATGGCACCTGAATTACTGAGAAAAGAGGCCAAAAAATGATCAAAAAGCCTAGTCAAAGTCATCTGCGGTGCACTACCTAGTGGACTTCAGACGGCGCGTGAGCCGTCGTTGGGCTACCGTAGGCGGCGAGATTGGTGGCGTTGGAAGCGTCATCGAGCGGTATGTGAGTGAAAATTTTTGCCCCCACTTCCGGTGGAATGGTTCTTGCGACTTCGGTACTGTTTAGACTCGGGACCTTAGAGAACACGGACCTAAGTCCGGAGAAAATGGAGTCACCAACCGGATGGGCCGGGAAAAAAAAAGGGGTGGATAACTCAATTCCTAAGGAATCTCTAACCCCCTAATGGGTTTGAAAAGTTGGGTACGTGTGGGGAAGGTAAGAAATGGCCCAGCACTCCCACAACGTCCGGTTCATTGGAACCGGCCTCCTTTACAGGTCTTAATATTATAAAATTCTTAAATATAATAATATTATCCATATTACACACAACAATTAAAATAAAGCATCGATATATTAAAAATCAAAACAATGTCCAAACAAAGAAAAAAAATTGTCACCTATCCGAGGATGGAAACATGTCCTTACATCCCATGCCTAAATAGGACACCCACCAAAAGGTAGAAACATGTCCTTTACATTGGTCTAAAATATAAAAGCAATTTAAATTACATGATATTTAACTAATGAGGTACCCACAAAGTGGAAACATACCCCTTACAATATTTAGAAATCTAAATAAATCGATAAAAGTAAATAACCATTCATCATAAATAAATCATTCATCAAAGATATCAATCAAAATATAAAATAAATATCAATCCATGATAAATTAAATAAATCAATCATTGAAATTAAATAAACCAACAGAGGTAATTATGTAGGAGCCCTCTCTAAGTAAGCATACACAACTCAATGCTATAGAGCAATTCCCTCACCTAGTAAAGTCATTCAAGTCATGATGCATAAATATATTAATTCATGAATTATCAAGCTAGATTCCTCATTGGTTGAGCACCAAAATGAACAAAGACCAACAAAAATTTTGATGAAAGTAATTTATTCAAACAACTTTAAATTTGAAAAACAAGATTGTTCCAATTTAAATATTAAAGAAAGTAAAATTGAAAAGCAACATTCAAGCTAAGGAAAGTTCGTTGAGTTTAAGCTTCTTTTCCCTTCACATTTTCAATATTTCCATCTTGAAAGGATGATAAAACAAAATCTTCTTCCAATCCTTTTCCCACCATGAAGGTTGCTGGTGGTGGCACTCTTCCAAATTTAGGCAAAGGGTTGTTCTTGGTATTAGGCTTATTCGGCTCGGGTAGCTTGCCACTATCAATCAAATCTTAGATCTCATGCCTTAGACGAGCACATTTATTTGTTTCATGCCCTTGCATTTGATGAAATTGACAGAAGGCATTGGCATTGAAGTTTGGTGGCAGTGGATTATGTAAAGGTCAAGGAGCTAACAGTTGTAACAACCCTTTCTTTTGCAGCTTGCTAAAAACCCAAGATAGAGGTTTCCCCAATTCTGAGAATTGTCTTTTATTTCCTTGACCGGTCGCATTAACATCAACTTCTTTTTGCGTGCTTTGATTGTTAGGCTGATAATTCCCTTTCTCATTCCTTTTTATTGAAAAACGGTTCTTCTCTCTTTCCCACTCTTCAATTTGCAGACCAGCTTGGAGAAGATCTTTGAAATTATGGATGAGTGTATGAGACATCTTTTCACGAAGACTAGGCAACACCCCTCTCACAATCATCCTTATTTGATCAGATTCATCGGGCCTCTTCTTGAGCAAAGCAGCCTTATTTCTCCACCTTTTCACATAGTGCACAAAATTCTCATTTAGTCATTGCCTAATGGACTCAACTTCCATTAAGGTAACTTCCATTTTAACGTTGTATCCATATTGCTGAATGAAAGCCTTGTATAACATGTCCCAATCTTTTTGAGTACTTTCTTCTAAAGTGTTGTACCAATTTTGGACAATAGGGAACAATGAGAGCATGAAGTACCTTAGAGTTTGAGCCTTAGTAGCTCAAACAGACTGCATAGCAGTGATATATTGCTTCACATGGAGGTGAGGATTTTAGGTTCCATCAAACTTCGCAAAAGATGGCATCTTGAACTTGTACGGAACTTCTTCATCTAGCTCAAATAATTTGTCAACTTTAGACATTTCTTCGGTTTTTAATTTCTTCTCAAATTCCTTTTCTAAATCAGCAATCATCTTTTCAACATCGAATGTCTCGGTCTTTTAGTTACCTTCTCAACAACCTTTGGCTCCTTTTTGTCTTGAAGATCTTGGTAGTATTGAGCCCAATCATCATCATCAATGATCACCTTATCATCATCAAAAGCTACTTCATCAACTTTAGCTTTCCTCTTGACTTTCTTGGTACTAGCAAATGCTTCGGCATTGTTTCCTAAAATTGCAGCTAGTTGATTCTTTATAGTCTCGGCCATGGCCTCTTTTATTTCTTTCATCTTGGTATTGAGAGCATCATCCACCATTCTTTTGAATTTGTTCGGGCTCCATTATTTTTGGTGAAAAAGAGATTGAGTCGTTGCTAGATTCTTCATCTCCGGTGTAGGTCGGATTGTCGTAAGCTTTTGAACTGTCATAATCCAGAGCTGTGAGCCAGAAAAGATCAATGATATGATATGCAAATGTATGTATGCATGTATGCACAAACAATAGACAAAGAAAGGTAATTAGGACGTTCCTTCCAACTTTATAACATCCACACACGAATGGTGAGTCTCTTTTCCTAGGTAATATGGTTAACAAAATACCAACATGGGGTACCTTATTTTTTGAATAATTTCCTCGGACGTTTCAACCAATAGTTATATTTTCAAAAATGAAAATCAGTTCATGATAATTCTTATTAATTAGGTTTTAATCCATTTAACCAACTAAAGTAGCGTTTATGCTATATTGGATTAAAACTAAATGAAGAGGTTTATTATAAATAGATTTCTCACTTAAAAAAAGTAACTAATGATTCATGCCAAAAATAAGCCCATGATTAATTATTTCTAGGAATAAACTAGGCTCACAATTGATTTTTGGTATTTCGTAATTGACATAAATATTTTGCAAGCTCTTTGTAAGAAAAAGTTGGATGAAAATAATTTTGTTTCTAAGCCCATTGTAAAAAGATTTTAGAAAAAAATGGATTTTGGGCTTAGTATTTAGGTTATGAGCAAAAGAATTTTTGATTTATTTTTAGAAAAGTTTTATGTTCAAAGACCATCTTGAAAAATTTTGAAAATAGCTTTGGTCTTTTGGATTTAAAAAAAATTATTTTGAGCTTACAATATACTTAGGTCATATTAGAAAAAGAACAAACCAAATAAGCCATGATTTAAACCAAGATAAATTAACCATAGTCAAACAACATGCATTTAGGGTAAAAACCTAATAAAAGTAACTAAGCCAATTACATGAGCTTTAGACTTTGGGTAAAAAGGCTTAGGTTCCCATAGTAAGTATATACCAAATGGTATGAGGCTATGAGTGGTTATGCCATGCTCGATCTCCATGCCTTGAGTGAAAGTATAGTATCCCTTACATAACACAACACGGGTAACACGGGCATCCTAACTCATACACACGATGCAATCTAATATGATGCAATGGATAATATCATTATAAGAAAAAATAGAATAATATAAAGACCAACAGAATCAACTTCTCTTGTCCCCAGTGGAGTCGCCACTATGAGCGGGGATTTTCGCTCCCACTCCCGGTGAAATGGTTCTTGTGACTTCGGCACTGTTTAGGCTCGGGGCCTTAAGAACACGAACCTAAGTCCGGAGAAAATGGAGTCGCCACCCGGACGGGGGGCAAAAAAAAAAGGGGTGGATGACTCGATTCCTAAGGAATCCCCAACCCCCTAATGAGTTCGGAAAGTTGGGTACGTGTGGGGAATGTGAGAAATGACCCAGCACCCCCACAACGCCCAGTTCATTGGAACCGGCCTCCTTTACAGGTCTTAATATTATAAAATTTTTAAATATAACAATATTATCCATATTACACACAACAATTAAAATAAAGCATCGATATATTAAAAATTAAAACAATGTCCAAACAAAGCAAATAAATGGACACCTATCCGAGGATGGAAACATGTCCTTACATCCCATGCCTAAATAGGACACCCACCAAAAGGTAGAAATATGTCCTTTACATTGGTCTAAAATATAAAAGCAATTTAAATTACATGATATTTAACTAATGAGGTACCCACCAAGTGGAAACATACCCCTTATAATATTTAGAAATCTAAATAAATCGATAAATCTAAATAACCATTCATCATAAATAAACCATTCATCAAAGATATCAATCAAAATATAAAATAAACATTCATCCATGATAAATTAAATAAATCAATCATTGAAATTAAATAAACCAACAAAGCATTGAAAATAAATTAAAGCATATAATAGACTACATAATCAAATATAAAATTAAATAAAGCAAATAAAGATTCAAAGTAGGGCTACTATTTCTATTTAAGATTCTTTATTTAATGTGTTTAGGGTTTTGAAATTTATGGGTTTAAGCTACTGTGAGTTTTAAAGGAATTGAAATAGATTAAAGTTTTATAATTTAAGAGGTTGATAAAGTTCTTTGATTAACCAAATTAGTGTTTAAAGAGTGAAATCATGAAATTAGGGTTTGGACACTTTAAAACATTATATTTATGATTATTAGCTACTTATTGTGTTAAATTTTAATATTTAGGTTTATAAGGTTTTAGAGTTTTAAAGATTAGGATTTAGAAAAATTAGGGTTTAAGGTTTTAAGAAAATTAGAGTTTAAGAAAACTAGGGTTTAGAATAATTGATTTGAGGTTACTGTCTTGGTTTTAAAGTTGAATTAGGGTTTTAAGTGTTTCGGAGAATGTATTAGATTTTAGAATTTGGAAAAACAATTTATAGTTTTATGAAGCTTTATGAAAATAAACAAAACGATTTAAGGTTTATAGAAACAGAAAAGATATTTTTTTAGGGTTTTTGGAAAGAAAAAGATTCAATTTAGGGTTTTGAAAAATTGGAAAGCAGATTAGGGTTTTGGTAAATTTTGAAACGATTTAAGGTTTTGAAAAGTTAGAAAGTAGATTAGGGTTTTAAGATTTTGAAGAAACAGAAATTTTCAATCTTGAGTGATGAAGCTACTGTAAAGAAAAATAAATAAAGAAATTCATACCTTCGTTTGTTGGTTCCACCAAAAATTATTTCTTGGATGAACAAGAACAAAGGCAAGATGGTTGCCTTTGATGGATTGAATTGCTTGTTTGCTTTTCTCAAAAAGTCCGATTGATTCAAAGTTTTTCAATTCACTCGATTGTCCTCTTTTTTTTCTTTAAATTTTGATCCCTTCTGTGTTGTTTTTTAGTCCTTATTTATAGAAGATTTTGATGATCAATCTCAATTGTTCACGGAATCTAACATTAATTAAGAAAAGAAAACCGAAACCGAATTGAATTTGGTTTTGGAAAAATTTACGTCGGAAAAATTTCTCTGGTGAAAAAAAACTGCTGCGAACAAATTTCGCTGGCAAAAAAGTTACCGCAGGAGCTTGCGGGCTGGGCGGGCGAAATTGTCTGAGGTCGAAATGGCCCAAGGCCATTTCGTCCCCCTTTTCGGCTACAAAATTTTTCGTCGCCGATTTTCAATTGCCGATTTTTATTTTATTTATTTGTTTATTATTATTTATTATTTTTTATTAATTATAAAAACTAAATACCAAACCAAATATTATTTAATTAAGATAACACAAAAATTATTTTGGACTACTTAAAATATATTGGACAACACAAAAATTATTTTGGACTAATTAAAATATATCGGACTAGGTCAAAAATTAAGGGTCTACACGGTGATTCTCCTAGTCTGGCGCATGTCAAAATCTGAGTACCGGACAATGATAGATCTAAAATTTTCTTTAATCTATTTTCTCTCTCTCTCTCTCTCTCTCTCCTTTTTCTTTTTCTTTTCTCTCTCTCCTCCTTTTTCATTTTTAACCATTACTTTTCTTTTTATTATTATTATTATTATTATTATTATTATTATTATATATTTATTTAATTAATTTTTTTAAGGATATTACAATCTCCCCCCGTTAAATTAAATCTGTCCTTGAACTTAATAGAATGATCACTAAATCATTACAAGTCTAATAAATATGTGATCAAATGGATTCAATTACAAAATAAATAAGGGTATTTTTCTCTCATCCTAGATTCTGTTTTCCACATACACTCCTCGGTGGTATGGTTGCGCCATAACACTTTCATCAATGAAAATTTCTTAGATTGGAGCCTTTGAACCTGAGAATCCATAATTGCTATAGGAACCTCTTCATAAGAAAGATCTTCACATATCTGGACTTCTTACGGCTGTAGCATATGCGGAGGATCCGAAATGTACTTCCTTAACATCGAGATATGAAACACCAGATGAACGTGAGAAAGATCCAATGGCAAGTCCAAACGTTATGCAACCGCTCCAACTCTCTCGATAATCATGTATGATCCAATATGCCTTGGTGCTAACTTACTCTTCTTACCGAACCTCATTACTCCTCTCATTGGCGAAACTTTTAAGAACACTAGATCACCCACATCGAAAGACACATCTCTACGTCTCGGGTCTGTATAACTCTTCTGATGGCTAGCTACCATCTTTAATCACTCTCGAACAATAGGAACTTTCTCAGAAGTAATCTGGACTAAATCAGGTCCTGCTAGCTGTCTTTCACCAACTTCTTCCCAGCAAATTAGGGATCTACATTTCTGCCATAAAGAGCCTCATAAGGTGCTATCTTAATACTAGCGTGATAGCTATTATTATAAGCAAACTCGATCAATGGCAAATGTCAATCCCAATGGCTCCCAAAATCCAGTACACACATCCAAAGCATATCCTCTAGAGTCTAAATGGTCCTCTCAAATTGCCCATCAGTTTGAGAGTGAAAAGTTATACTAAAGTCTAATCTTGTACCCAAAGCATCCTATAGTGACTTCCAAAATCTAGAAGTAAACTTGGGCCCTATATCTGACACAATAGAAACTGGAATCCCATGTAGACAAACTATTTTTTTCACGTACAGTTTAGCATACTTAGCCACTAAATAGTTTACTTTTACTGGAATAAAAAATGTTGTCTTGATCAATCGATCTACTATAACCCATATAGAATCATACCCGAAAATGGTCTTAGGCAACCTAGTCACCAAGTCCATGTAATCCGTTCTCATTTCCACTTAGGGATAGGGAGTGGTTGCAATAGCCTATAAGGCTTCTGGTGTACCAACTTAACCTGTTGACAAGTGAGGCATCTAGAAACAAATTCTATAATATTTTTCTTCATGTCATTCCACCAATATATAACCTTCAGATCTCGATACATTTTGGTGGAACCTGGATGTACATTGGAAGATGTAAGGTGTGCATCTTCGATGATTTCTTTTCTTAAATTATCTACATCTGGTACACAGCCGAGAACCATGTCGTAGTACACCCTTGTCATCCATCACAAAGTGTTTAGAGTTACCATCCTATACTTCTTCTATAATTTTGCATAGTTGTGAATTTTGACTCTGAGTTATCTTTATTCGTTCTATAAGAATTGAATGAACCTAAAAATGTGCCAATAACACACTTGAGTTGATCTCTTCAAGCTGTAGTCCCTCATCAAATAACTCGATCAACTCCTTAATAATGGGCTGTCTCTCCACCACAATGTGAGATAGACTACCAGAAGATTTCTGACTCAAGGCATCAGCCACTACATTTTTCTTACCCAAATGATAAAGGATCATGCAATCATAATCCTTCAGAAGTTCTATCCACCTTTTCTGCCTCATATTTAAATCCCTCTGATCAAAAATATACTTCAGATTTTTATGATTCGTGTATATCTCATAAGTTTCACCATATAAGTAGTGTCTCCAAATCTTTAATGCAAAAATTACAGCTGCCATCTCTAAGTCATGGGTAGGGTAATTTTGCTCATGTCTCTTCAACTGACTAGAAGCAAAAGTAATTACTTTGCCATGTTGCATCAATACACACCCAAGACCCACTCTAGAAGCGTCACAATAAATGGCGTAACCACCGGTTCCTGAAGGCAAAGCCAACACTGGAGCAGAAGTAAGGCAATCCTTCAACTCCTGAAAACTCTCCTCACATGCCTTAGTCCAAAAAAACCTGGCATTCTTATGGGTTAACCAAGTTAAAAGAGCTGCTATCCATGAAAAATCTTGGACGAAGCAACGATAATATCTTGCTAGCCCTAAAAAACTCCTAACCTCGGTAACTGTCGTAGACTATGACCAATTGGTAACGCTTCAATCTTCTTAGGATTTACCATGATGCCATCCTTAGTAATAACATGTCCCAAAAAGCTTACACTATCCATCCAAAATTCACACTTAGAAAATTTAGCATACAACCGGTAATTCCTAAGAGTCTATAAAGCCATTCTCAAGTGTTGTGAATGCTCTGGTGGTGACCTTGAATAAACCATGATATCATCAATAAACACAATGACAAAATGATCCAAGAACTGCTTAAACACCCTGTTCATCAAATTCATGAATGCAACTAGTGCATTAGCAAGTCCGAAAGACATTACAAAAAACTCATAATGACCATACCAAGTTCTAAATGCCGTCTTCGGTATATCTTCCTTCCTAATCCTTAATTGATGGTACCCTGAACCTAGATCAATCTTAGAAAAACACTGAGTGTCCTAAAGCTGGTCAAACAAGTCATCAATTCTAGGAAGGGGATACTTATTCTTCACTGTAACCTTATTCAACTGTCTGTAATCAATGCAGAGATGCATAGTACCATCCTTCTTCTTTACAAACAACATAGGAGCGCCCCAAGGTGAGGTACTAGGCTGTATGAAGCCCTTATCCAAAAGAGCTTGCAACTGTTCTTTGAGTTCCTTTAATTCCATAGGGGCTATCCTATAAGGAGACATAGATATGGGATTCATACCAGGAACTATATCGATACAAAACTCTATCTCTCTCTCAGGGGGTAGTCCTGGAAGCTCTTCAGGAAAAATATCCTGAAATTCATTCATAACAGGCACATTTCTTAAGTTTCCCACATCCACAGAGACATCTCTAACAACTGCTATAAACCCTGACAGCCACGGCACAACATTTTTCTGGCACTGATGGCAGAAATGAGGCTACATGGAGCAGTACTCCAGCTACCCTTAAAAGAAAATTCTGGATCACCCGGTATGTGCAAAATAACCTCTTTGTTGCGGCAATCAAGAGTGGCATAATGAGTTGACAATCAATCCATACCGAGAATTACATTAAAATCCTTCACATCAAGGAAAATCAAATCAGTAGGTAAAACTCTCCCCTCTAAGAGAATCGAACATGACAGAAAAATTGTATCTACTATTAGGGAATCGTTTATAAGAGTTGCAACATATAAGGAGAAATCCAAACTAGTTGGCGTTATATCAAGTTTTACTGCAAATCTAGGGGACACAAATGAATGCGTAGCATCCGGGTCTAATAATACTGTGCAATAAAAGAACATACTGAAAGGTTACCTACCACCAGTGCATTAGAAGCCTAAGCATCTTGCTGGTTAAGGGTGAAAACTCGAGCCTGTCCCTAATTCTGACCTCTTCCTGAATACCTTGAGCTCTGACTTTGTCCTCTGCCCCTACTGCCAAAACCACGGCCATGCTAGCCACTCGTCCGTCCTCTAGATTGAGATGAAAATGATGTCTGCAAAGGCTGGCCCACATTAGGCAGAGAACCCTGAGTATACCCCTGACTATGAACTCTTTATCCTCCAGATAAGGGGAAATCTCTAGCAAAATGATCCGGTTGGCCGCATCCAAAGCAAACATTCGATCCCAGCATACACTGACCCTGATGAGCTTTACCACATCTAGCACAAGTAGAAGTACTGGAACCCGAACTTGATTCACTATAACTGGA
Source organism: Garcia nutans (assembly GCA_947685225.1). NCBI lineage: Eukaryota > Viridiplantae > Streptophyta > Magnoliopsida > Malpighiales > Euphorbiaceae > Garcia > Garcia nutans. The sequence goes on along the minus strand of CANTUV010000024.1, from coordinate 1,359,586 downwards.
GCCCCCACTACTACCACTGTAACCTTGGCCATGTCTAGAATTACCCTTAATCTTGTTCTTGCGTCTGAAAGAACCCTGTGACTCTGAACTATAAGTGCCCATCTAAAAAGTACCACTAGGACTAGAAAAGCTGTGAGTGCCTTATCCTCCCTATCGTCCAGAACCCCTAGATCTCTTCTTTCTTTCTTCTAAAGTAAACTCTATATCGCTGACAGTATCAACCAACTCACTAAAAGGTCGGCCCCGACATCCACTGAGTAAGGAAGTATAATCATTACCCAAAGCCCGAACATATATGAACTTCTTAAGCTCATTATCGGCTACCATCATGGGGACAAACCTGCATAATCTGAGAAACTTGGTGGTAAACTCTGCCACCGAAGTGTGCTCATCCTTCCTTAAACTCTCAAGCTCTATCATTTTTTGATGTAAAAATTCCAGGGGAACAAACCAAGCCAGAAACTCCCTCCTAAAATCATCCCAAGTCAACTCCTGATATCGGGATCGTATGTAGTCTTTATACCATGCTTATGCAGGACCCTCTAGTCTTTGACCAACCAAATAAATGGATCCGGTATCTAAATAACCCAACTCATCACAAATCTCTCGAATATTATCCAAAAAATCATAGGCCTGCTTCTCATCACCAGAAAAACTCGGTGGATTTTGCTTAATGAAGCACTCCAAAGATACTTGTGTCGTTGCTGCAATTGTGGCTATTTGAGGAGTAGCCCGGGTCATATCAGCCATAATCCTTTAAAAATTGGCTAACATAGCCTCTACACCCATAGGGGCCTCCTCTCCAGTTTGTCTATGCCTGCCCCCGGCTACTAGGGCCAGCTTGGGTCGGAATAGTAGAACCCTCCTCATCTAAAGCAGCTTGCTCTCCAGCAACTGCCCAGACTCATAGCACCAGCTTTAGTCGTACGCTCACTCATCTTCTGAAAAGAAATAAATAATTTCAATCAAATAGGATAAAATAATTTACATAATTGTACGATTTTATGAAGAAAATGGAAAACACTTACTCGATTTTGAACAAAACAGTACTGCATAAATGAAAAGCAAAGATAACACAAAAATGACATATGAGGACCCTATACTCTGTAATTCTAAATTTCAAAGGAAAAGAAACAATATCGCTCTGATACCAACTTTGTCAAGACCTGAACCCAAGGGCACGTGACTGCACTGAGGGGCAAAAAATTCGAGATACTAGATCTCACAGTCAGCCTGACAAAAAATAACAGTAAAAAAATATTCAATCCATCACATAATTCATTAAATTACATAACCAAATATAATAATTCAACATTTAGAATTTGCAGAATCTTTAATATTAGAAATACATACCAAAATAAAAATAAACACAATTTTTAATTTTTTTTTATACATAAAATCCACTGCCGGAAAAGAAAAATAGTGTCTCTGGACATTATCATAAATGCTCACCCTGAAAATCTGAAAAAAAAATAGTGAGACAGGAGTGAGCGTCTCGACTCAGTGAATGATATTGACTAATATACATACCTGGTGTTCTGCTCTGGTTCTATACCAACATTATAAATGTCATGCCAATGCATCATGACAGTCATACATCCAATCATATAAACATCTAAGGATAGAATGTAGTCCATAAAAAATCACTCTAAACCTCAAATTAGAGGAGTTGATCCCCCTATCTGGCACTCTTATTCCAACATGGTCCCTTAATTCCAATTCATATGGAGTCCGCCGTCATAGCCTCAACCAAGCAGCACTACTCGACTGACAAGCAGCGCTGAGCATTAAAATGCCCCCGCCGTCACGCTAGTTCTAAATTCATCATATTATTATCATTCATGCATTATCATAATCTAATCATATCCTATGTGGTCTCATATCATTCCAATTTTATCCGGCAATCATAATTCAACATTATCACATGTATGCACAACCACATACAAATGTAAAAATTCTAAAATTATAAATAGTGCATAATATTTATAATATTTATATACATACATACATTAACTGTTAATGCATGAAATACAAAAAAGTATATTAGAAAGTATCACTCACAGTTCAGAAGAAAAGGCTCGATCAACTGCTTGATCCCGAGATATTAGAATATGAAACCGGACGGTCTGAATAAATTATCAAAAATTATTATAATAATATAATTAAAGACTCTAAAATTAAGTATTTTATAATTTAAAATTAACTGGACAACTATAATTTTAATTTAGCATTTATATAATTAATTTATTTAAGAATTTAAATTTAATTATTAAAATTTAATCATCACCCTTGCCAATACTATTTATTTAAAGTTCGATAAATTAATTAATTAACGTGTAAAAATTTTTGTCAAAAATTAACACTGATCGGATCCTTGCCAGCGTCTCACCGGAAAATTTTTTACTGAAGAATCCGGTGGCAAATTTGGTACCCACGCATTCATCTCGATGAAAGGATTTCAAAAATATATATCACTCTCTTTCACTCACCGAAATCTGGCCAAAAAATCGGTCGGAAGTTTCGGCCTTGGCCGGTTTTCAGTCAAATTAAACTGGCTCGAAAAATTACAAATAATATATCAAAATGAAACTCATGAAGGGAGGAGTTGAATGTTATCTAAATCGCTGAGAAAGAAGGCTGAAAATGGTCTAAAAGTCCGGTCAAAATCGTCAATAGAACACTGCCTAGTGGACTTTAGACGGCGCGTGACTGGTGGCATTGGAAGCGTCGTCGAGCGGTGATTCTCTTGATCCGGCACATGTTAAAATCCAAGAACTGGACGACAGTAGATCTAAGATTTTCTCTGGTCTCTTTTCTCTCTCTCTCCTTTTTCTTTTTCTTTTTCTCTCTCTCCTCCTTTTTCTTTTTCTTTTTCTTTTTCTCTCTCCTCCTTTTTCTTTTTTAACCGTTACTTTTCCTTTTCTTTTTATTATTATTATTATATTATATATATTTAATTAATTTTTTTAAGGGTATTACAGAGAGGACTTTGTAAGTGTATTATGAGCTAAGACATTTGAATGCACATTTTGAGAGGGTTATTTCTTCAAAAAGTAGTAATGTCTAGTATGGAGATGAATGTAGCAGCAATGCCAGCAATGACATTAAGATCAAATTAGTTTTGTTGAATGAGACAAGTAGAAAGACAATAAAAAACATGAAGAGTTTAAAGAGTAGCAGAAACATGTATAATATTAGATTTTATGTTGTAATTATGATATTGGTTTTGGAAATATCTGTTTAAGCTTTGATTATTTAGAGTTTGAATATTAATTTTATTATATTTGAAGTCTTATGCTTAATGTTGCTTTTGGACATCAATGTAATTACATTTAAAGACATTGTATTTAAGTTTTCTTTCATAACATTATGTTTGAAGACTTATATGTTACATTTTGCTTTGGGTTTCAGCTAGCAAGCAAAACATAAGAGGGGAGAAGACTTGTAGTAACATTCTTTTGGCTATTATTTAATAACAATCTTATATTTGAAGACTTATATCTCTGAATGTTATGCTTTGGGTTTTAGTTATGCTTGAAGATTTGTACATTATCTCTAATATTATAAACGAACAGAAAGAACAAGAAAAAGTAGAAAATGAAGAAGAAAGAAGGAGGACAAATGTGACTCATGTAGGAAGAAAATTAAAGGAGAGAAGAGTGAGCAAAAAATCAGTTGAGAAAAAAATTTGTGTTGTATTACTCGATTAATAAAAATACAGCAATAATACAGTTGTGAACGACTTTTACATAACAACATGGCTTAACTAATAACTAATTTTCATTTGTAAGCTCTTTTATTAAATTATACCTAAACTTTAAGCCATTTCACAACGTCCACATATTTTCATACATCTCAAAATTAAGGCTCATATGCATTTGCAAGGTCTTGACACAATTTGAATAACAGAGTCTATGTATATTTATTCAGCTCAAACTAAAGTCCACAAAATAGGTACAAAATCATAACTGAACTACATGGTCCATAGAAACAAAAAGAATAGCTATATTATATTGTTTTCTAACTAGAATATTTCTATCCATAAAAACAAAAAGAATAACTATATCATATTATTTTCTGGCTAGACTACATAACCCACAAAACAAATTAAAATAACAAGCTCATAGTGTTTTCATTCAAACAACTTCATTTAACTCTTGAACTTCAGGCAATCTCTTAAATTTTTGAGTTAGCTTTGGCAAAACATCTCATTCATGATTCCTATCCAACCTTATATTTATACTTATAGTAGTAGGCTTCATTGTTCTACCTTGAGACAAGTTTATGCCAAGTTCATGTCTTCCATATGAACTCTCTAAAGGTCATGGTTGCTTCCCTTTATGTCTTAATGCCATTATTTATTTTTTTGTTTCTTTCGCTTGTCAAAGTTTGAGAAGTAGATGTGGTAGCTAAATTGGATCCACTTACAAATCTTTCATTCCTTTCATATGGCATCTGCATTGCAAAGAAATGTGTCACCGTCACATATAAGAAACTAAAATAATATTGAAATGACTTACTTTCAAATATATATTGCCTTTTTCAATTGAAATGCACATCCCATAGCCTTTTTATGTTTGATTCCTCTGCTTTGTCATTGTAGCTTTATCAATTATAGCAACTGAACCATCATTTCTACCTTAAGAACATCCATACATTCCTTGATCATATCTGCAGTATGCATTTTCAAACCTCCTTCAACATCTCTAGTCTAGCCATCTCTATTTCCAGCCCTCATTTCAACTCTCTTAAAGTTTCCAATTGCATTTCTAGTCTTTCTCTTTTGATTCACATGAAATTAAAAATACTTAGTTGCATCCAATATATCTAGGTAAAAATAAAATAAAATATGAGATAAAATAATTAATAGTTGGTCTTGGAGGTGGTGGAGTTAGTGGGTTGTCCTTTCTTGGGCATCTTTTTTATGTTGTGTCTTGATGATAAGCATATCGTTGCAATACATTTAATATCATGCTTGCTTAGCTTTAATAGATTTTATCTTCTCTCTGTTGTCTCATTTATCGATTTCTTCCTACCAGGCAGCTTCTTGAACTCTAGGGATACAACTTGATCATCTTTAATTGTATACCATATTTTATGACCATTAATGGGTTCAAGAGCTCATTTATATGTTGTTACATACATATCTTTCCTTAATACCTCATTAACATATTTATCAGCATTATGTTTCATAAAATGAATGGAAGGAATTCCATATATACATGGAATTCCTGAAAATTTATCACCCTCTACAGTAACATGTCCTGGCTTATAGATCCACTATAAATTGCTCCTCATCAGTCTTCACTTGAAAATTTTCTTTCACAACTGGCATAGATACACAAAGCCTATTTTTCCGTTTCAGTTTTTCCAATTTCTACCTTATCATAGGACATTATTGATCCTCTATGTTCTTCATGAAATCAGTCTTTACTATGTTCTTTATGAAATCAGTCTTTACCTCTATCCTTTCCATAAGAGCTGTCCTAATATCCTTCAACATGTCAATTACTGGTAAAATATAAAAATTCATTCATTAAAAGTCTCTGATATATTATTGTCAACACTCTCATACTTAGAAAAATTAGAGAAAAAAGCTCTACAGAATACTCAATGATCCAGAGAAATTGAAAGCTTAGTTGCTGCTTTATTTGTTTCCTTCAAATCTTCCAAATTTGAGTTGTAATGTGCTTTAGAAGTATAGTACGCAACTCTTCAAAAAGCTTTCTTGTATTCCTGCTTATTATATATCTTCTTCCAATTTGCATAAATATGGCAACCAAAATTTCTACTCTCTGCATGAAATGTTATCTTTCACAATATTTTCATTAATCCCTACATCAAAACAAAGTAAAAAACAATTCAAACTTCAGAAATTGAAAATTTCAAAAAATATATATATACATGGAAATAAAGTAAAAAACATACCTTTATTGATTACTTGTGAATGTCCAACTAAGACCATCAATGATTCCAAGATCCTTAGCCAATTTCTTAAGAAACCATCTCCTTGTCATCTCACATTTTGACTGCATAATTATCTAAGAGATTGGGAACATTTGATTATTCTTATCTCTTCCTACTGCACTTAAAATAGTGCCTTAAACAACAATCTTTATAAATGTGCCATCTAAAGAGATTATATGTCTACAACCTCAAGATATCTTTTTTGGAGCCTACTGAACCTAATGTACAACCTTTTGAATGCTCCTTATTCTTTCCCATCTTTGTCAATGCTCTCTACTTCTAAAAGAAATGTTCACTCTCTATCAACTTTATGCAATTCAGCCTCGTATGGCCTTAGTATAGCATAATGCAAGTCTAATGATCCTTTAATCATTTGCATTACTTAGTGCTTAGCTCTATAATATGTTTAGTTCTTAGCTCTATAACATGTTGCTCTATTGACATCAAATGAAAATTATGCCATCATATTAGCAATGAAGAGGTTCACATTATATTTTTGGTTCCTCCTAAACTTAATCAAATGTTAATTTGCAAGCCATTTTATAGTTGTCATCTTATTTTCCTCTCCTCATTTGTTAAAGATGCATACACTCTTCATTTACAACTTCCTCTACGTCCAACTTTCATTCTTTATTTGCAAGTTCTTTTTCATCACACATCAAAGCCATTTGAAATGGCATAATTTTGAACAACCTACCATGTCATTAGTAAACTCCATATAAATAAAAAAATCAAATTGAGAATTATCACAAATCTTACATTTGTTTCCACCTCATCAGCATTGTCAAGATACTAATATTAGTTAGTATAACTATGGTCATTTGCATCTCCTTGATTTTGGGTCACTAATATCCATACTAGTTTGAGCACTAAATTTTTCTAACTCACGTTCTTCTACTCCAATACCATACTCCACATCAACCTAAGCTTCTTGAAATTCTTTTAGATTCTCTCTAGTGGTATGAAATTCATCGTCTTATGTACTAGGCCATCACTGCTTTCTCCTATGTCATGTTCATAAAAAACATAAGTTTCATCATCACTTTCCCCTAACTCAAGATTATATTCATTCAAATTTTCCACTTCAGCATTAAGTTCATTTACAATTGCTTCTAAATAGACTTTTAAGAACCCAAAATTAAATCCCTTATCTACCATTTACATTATTCATCAATCTTAACATATTGAAATCTAAATTTATCTCTTAATATATTATGCATTAATGGAGTTTATAAGCAACATTACTAACTTCTCTATGTACCCTTTTTCCTCTATAAGTTTTTCTATATCATCTACAACATCATAAAGAGGACGTAAGTTATGACCAATAACAAATTTGAACTCAGTTTTTGATATACTTTCAATATAAAACACATTTGGCATTGATTTCCTAAGTTCATTGAAATCAACTATTTTATTCAACATAACATGTTTAACACCTCCGCCAGTATATTTGTTGATGTTCACATTAACTTTTTCATCATACTGGATGAAGATTATTAATTAGTCCATCATATAAATTCGTCCTCTGATAAGTTTCAAGCCCTCCATCAAAATCCTACAATCATAAATATAAAAAAAATAATATTAACTTAATAAATCCAAGAAACTATAACAATTCACAAAGTAATCAATAACACTCTCTAACAGTATGTATAACAGTCTAAAATAATCCAATAATAATTATTTATAACAATCCATAACAGTCTATAACAACCCATAACAACCTAATAACATTTCATAAAATAGTTAATATTACTCTCTACCAGTATATATAACAGTCTAAAATAATATATAATAATTACTCATAACAACTCATAACAACTCACAAAGCAATCAATAACATTATCTAATATTATATATGACAACTTTAAATAACCTAATAACTCATTACAGGCTCATAACAACTTATAACAACCAATAATAATTCATAACAACTTATAACAACCAATAATAATTCATAACAACTTATAATAATTCAAGAAATTTATAATAATCCATATCAATTCATAATAGTATTTTACCAACTACACCCATTAACATACCACTTAACTCTTGAAGGCTCCATAAGTAAAAATAAAAAAGAAAAAGAATGAATAAAGAAAGATAAGAAGAAAGAGCTAAAATATTGTCTGCAAATAAATAAAATCAACTAGTTTCTCTTCAAATATATTAAAATATCATTTTAACATCTGAAATACGCATGCAATCCTTTCGAATTTGCTAAAATTGGTTTTTTCAGAAAATATTATATATATATATATATTATCAATTCAAATGAATCTAAACTTTAAGTTAGAAGTTATCAAGTGAAACTAAACAAATAGGGCAATCACAGTAGAGAAACAAAAAAAAAAGAAACTAGATTAATAGAAGGGAAGAGGCGATTCAAGCTTATAACCTTGGCAAAATTCAAGCTTATAACCTTGGCAAAAGGGGAGAGAAATATGGCGAATGAGAAAGATAAGGAAGTTGAGAGAATGGAGTCAAAGTTTAAGATTATCTCTTTTTTTTGTCAGAGGATTAAGGGCATTTTTAACTTAAATAGTCTAATTAAAGTTAATAGGCTATAAAATTCTCTTATATTTTATTTAGTTATTAATTTATACTAAAAAAATTAAATTTATTTTAATGAAGGGAATAGGTAAAAAAAATTAAATTCACTTTAATGTGTTTAATAACTATAATTAAATAATGAGAGAAATATAATTTTTTCTTTATAATTTAAATAAATAAATAAATTTATAAAATATATTTTTATAATCTTATTCTTATTTATTAAATTAAGATAAAATAAAATAAATATATGAATGATATTTTTTCTCTTGTTTTTTGTTTTTTTTGGTGAAAAATTATTTTAATTATTTAAAGGGAACTAATTTTTTAATAAAATTATATTTGAAGAGAAATCTTATTTGTTTTTTTTCTCTGTATTTTCTTTAACGCCTGAAAAAGGTAAAATCCCTATTCTTATGAAAAAAAAAAAAAACTGTAAACCGCCTCACCAGCGAGCTATCATTCACAAACACCAAAGCCAAAAAATTCGACAAATCCGAGATTTTACATCACCAGCAACCAACAATCATGGCCTGCAATTCCTCAAGCTGCCAATCCAATTGCTACAAAAACGACGAGGTTCAACATGTGGAAGCCTCGCCGCCGCCGCCAACTGATAATGGACACGAGAGTCTATGCGTCAAGTGCAAGACAAACCAACCCATTTCTAGTGCCACTACTGGCGGCGGCGGTGGCGATATTGGGCGCTTTTGTGCCGATTGCTTTAGAAACAATATTTATGGGAAGTTCAGGCTTGCTGTTACTTCTCATGCTATGATTACCCCTTCTGATAATATCCTCGTCGCTTTCTCTGGCGGCCCTGCCTCCAGGTTTCTTTTTGTCTCTTTGTCTTTGTAATTTGTAATTTCTTTTTTTTTTCTTTTTGCAATTTGCTTCTTTAATTATGTACAGGGTTAGATATTTATGATAACCTGAAGATGATTGATCTATTTTGTTACATTGCAAAAGTATAAAGGGTTGTTTTAAGAAATTACCATGGTGGATTCCTTTTACAGTGATTTATTCATGATCTTCAAGTTCATTTTTTGAGCATTTGTTGTGATGATTCAGGGTGCTTCTACAATTTGTACATGAAATGCAACATAGAGCACAGAAGAATTTTGATGCAAGTAAAGATAGATCATTACCAGTGTTTGGGGTTGGAGTGACAATTATTGATGAAAGTGCTGTCTATCCATTGTCTTCTGAGGAATTTGATGAGGGAATTAGAGAGATGAAATTGGTTGTGTCGAATCTAGCCCCACCTACAAAGCAGTTACATGTTGTTCCTATTGAAAATATTTATAGTTCTGATTCAATTGATGGGAAGGACAAATTGATGAAGTTGCTAAATTCAGTGAATGATGCTACTGGGAAAGAAGATCTTCTACTGCATCTGCGGATGTTAGCCTTGCAAAAGGTTTGGCCTAAATTTTTCACATTATATTTCAAGTGGATAAAAAAAAAGAGGTAAAGAATCCTCTCATGCATGATTTTTTTTTTTTATTTTGAAGGTTGCTTCTGAAAATGGATACAATAGACTTATTTTAGGATCATGCACGTCAAGGATAGCTTACCATGTCCTTACAGCAACAGTCAAGGTTTGCCTTCCTCTGGTCTCAAGTTATGGCCTTTTTCATTGAAGTATATAGCTTTTTATTTCCACAGTGAGTATAGTGCGCTATGCTAAAAAAAAATTGTGGCATGTTTGTAATATATATAACTCTGATATGCACCCATAAATTATATTTTTAACATTTTACTTTAAAGATGTTGAGAAGGCCATAATGTAGCAAAATATTAAGAATTTTCCACTGAAACATTACAAGTGAACAATTAGAGTAAAGTAGGATCGTAAAACAAGAATGTTTCCATGTCTGAACATTATCATATTATCAACTGTCAATCTGATAATTAACTTGGAAACTTCAAAAAGATCAGAGACGGCCATAAAAAAGACAATGGTTTACTTGACAGTCATTAAAGATATTGAGAATGCCAAATTGAGAAAGCCATAATGTAGCAAAATATTAAGAATTTTTCAATGAAACATTATAAGTGAACAATTAGACTAAAGTAGGATCATAAAACAAGAATGTTTCCATGTCTGAACATTATCATATTATCAACTGTCAATCTGATAATTAATTTAGAAACTTCAAAAAGATCAGAGATGGCTATAAAAAAGACAATGGTTTACTTGACAGTCATTAGGTTTTTGCTTTATATGGTTGTGCATGATGCCATACTTCTAGTATGTTTCATTTTGGAGGAAGACATAGGTGTTCCAGAAACAATTTCAAGTGATCCTTTTCATAAATTGGCCTTAATGCTATTCATCACTTGGAAAAACAAAAGCTAATGGGGAACTATGTATGTAAATTTTGGCTGATAAAGGAATTACCTGTGCTACTTGGGTCTCAAGATAACCAACTAAACTTCACTAAAGATTGAAGAATGTCAGTTTACTCAAGTCTTATTTTCTCTGTATCACAATCTTTTGCATATATGATCTTGAATTTTGTTATCTCAAAACATGCAACTTTGAAGACTACGAATGAATGTATATAAAAAGATCTGGAAAGAAGTTTATTTCAGCAGCTCATTCTAGCTCTTTTTTGGGAAGTTAATTTACCATAGGATTATTTTACATATGGCATATTGGTTTACATTATAACCCGGACAGAAGTAAAGAATTAGCTTATTCCGACTTTACTGGCTTGCTTGTCATATAAACTATTCCTAGTTAGCACTCTCATTCAGCTCAAGTTTTAACAAATTCGTCGATTGACATAGTAGATTGTTGATAACAACTATTTAAAAGTTGGTCCTAATGATTAAAGACTATGCCATTTTCATGCGAATGTAATTTTACTTTAATATTTTAATTTTGTCGATTTTATCCTAATATGAAAACTTGATGTTAATTTTACCTAGTTTGAATTAAAAGAAGCTTTATATTATTTTTATTATTGTTGCAAGTTCAAAAGGTCAAAATGCCTCTTGAGCTTATATCGGATAATTTAATTTTTATATTTTGAATTTGGCTAATTCAGTCAGTAGTTTGGTCAAATGTTATTTTTCAAATTTGCAAAGGTGAAAAGACCAATTGACTCTAGTTGAAATTTAGGAACTAAATTGACAAAGTGGCATAAATCATGGGTCAATTTGATCTTTAGCCCTTCTATTAATAATAATTTAATGTTATTTTTCTTTCAATTTTTGACATGGGGTAATATTAAAACTAAGTTTTCAAATGAGACTGAAATTGACAAAATTAAAAGTTTAGGTAAAATTGCAAAATTGAGAAAATGTTGTCCTGTTAGTTTCTAATCATCAAGTAATTAAAATTGTTCATGTGCGATTTCTGAGTTCTGACCATCTTTATTTTTTTTCTTTTCTTTTAACAGGGCAAAGGATATTCTTTATCAGCAGATATACAGTATGTTGATTCTAGGTGGGAAATCCCAGTAGTGCTTCCACTTCGTGACTGCACTGCACAAGAGCTGAACTTGCTACGCCATCTAGATGGGTTTGTGTTCTGCATTTTTTCAGTTATCTTTGTACAGGGTTCTGTTTGTGCTGTAGTTCTATGTAGGTTTATAGCATTTTTAGTAGATCTTGTTTATTGCTAACTGTTGGTTCTATTCTCATCTTGGCAGGGCAGTCTAAAGACTCTTCAGTTGTTTAATAGTCCTCTTCCCAGCATCAATAGTTTGGTGTCTTCATTCGTTTCTCTACTGCAGGTATGAATTATCCTTCTCTTAACATCAGTACTACTTGGTGTTTGTCATTTGGCCATTTGAGAGGACTAAACTTTTGTGATGGAAAAGCTTATGCAAGCATCAGTGTTATTTGGTTGAAGTGTACTTTATCTACTTCGAGTACAAAAGGAAATAGAAAAAACCAGTGTTGCTGTTATAAAGAAAACATTATTTTTGAGTTTACTTTCAGCTGTCTGATGATTATTCTTGCTTGTTTCAAAAACAAAATCAAGTCTATGTTAGCATAAATTGCTTGAGATTGCATGCCCTTGTTTCGCTAGTCATCTGTGGTGTTTTGATATATAAGTGTAGTGCTGCATTCCTTCTTGAAAGAGAACATTAATTTGAAAGTCACTTTTAACATATTGGATTGCAGGAAGAAAATCCTTCTCGAGAATGCACAATTGTACGAACAGCTGGAAAGCTTACTCCATTTCATTTCAATAGGATTCCAGAAATCAATGATTCTAACGTTCCTTTGGCTACTCGAAGGCGCCAGAAGAGATACAATCTCAAGCCTGTGGAATCTATCTCGTCAGAATCATTCTGCCCTATCTGTAATAGTCCTCTCAACAATTCGGAGATATTGAGTTTGAACAATCTCAAAAGTTGCCAAAGTTCTAGTTTTCACACTGCTTGTTGTTCAAGTTGCCGGTTTCAGATACTTCCCAAGGATCCCGCATTAATGGAGCAGTTCTATTCGTATTTACCTCAACAATTGGTTACTCAAGCAAAGAATGGTAGCTATGGCAATTTCAATTTGCTAAGGTGAGAAATATAAATTTAACCGTAGCTATAATTTTTTTATCTATATGCTTAACTTTGGGCATTTTTTGGATCTCAAATACCTCCTGCATTGGACAGTCACTCAATTGCTCACTGACACTCTTGCCCAGAAGCGCAAAATCAGCCTACCTCAATTTGGAGTTTGCTATTGAGCACATTTGCAAATTTCAAAAAATCATTTTGCTCTTGCTTAGTTTTTTTTTTTTCTAATGGGCTCCAGGCAACCGACATCTTGTGCTCTTCTGAAACTTGAGTTCTTATATTCTGAATAGAAGTTTGTACTTGCAGGGAGCAAATTCAAGATTTCCTGCTTTCGGACAGTGAAGATGAAAGTTGAATTCATGCGCCTTGTTACACCTTGCCCCTTCTTCGTGACATCACTCATTAATTGGTATCGGTGTCTTATAGAAGAGAACTCCAGCTTTATGAAATTGATGATCTCGCTAGAGAACCTCATTAATTTTCTTGGACGTCCATCATTTATTTCAAGTACCGAGCAACTTCTATAGATTTTTATGTAGGTTGCTGAATAAATTTATGAAAGATGCCACAAAGATTTACATCTTTTTGTAGAGCAGAAAAATCATATAATTGGCAGGAGCGTGGCTCAAAAAATTTTAACAAATTCAAATTTTGTTTTAAGTTTTCTAACATGTTGGACGTAAGACAACTATATGAAACATTTTTTCAATTCATGTTTCTGCCATAACATATAAACCAAGCAGAAATATTCACCATGTAAAATGATCATTTTGTCACAAAAGTTTAGGTCTCGTATTTAAAGGTCATGCACACACATGAAACCCCTAGCTAATGGAAATACGCTGTAGGTCAGGACTCAGGAGATGTGAGAAAAGAATTCCTCCAGCTTACTTTCACCCACCACCACACCATATTTTTGGCTGAAAAATAAGTTGATCGAATCAACTCCCAGATTTGTTAACTCGGTAGACGAGTGGATCTCCATGTATTCATTCAAGTTGTGCACAGTCCCATCTGCAAATACATGTACAGGAGTATAAATAAAAGTAACCAACTATCTTCTTCCATCTAAATGCTATCTAAAAGAAATATTAATGCAGAAAGCTGAGATTGCTCGTATATATGTAGAAGTGTTGAGCCATTACTACGATAAATTAAATGATAAGTAAAACAGTCAATAATAACAGGTAGACTAAATCACAGGGATAATGCCCAGGGTCACACTAAGTTCGATCTATTTCAATGATTCAACATATTCTGTACAACAGGCACCACTAAATCTTCTTTCCTACCCCCTGAAGTGCATATGCAGGGATCGAAAGCATTCAGATAAGGTTTTTTATTATCATTTCTATTTTTCCCTCTAATCAATTTAAGTGTTCAATTCACTGAGGTTTCAGTAAAGTTATGTTTACAATTCTTGTGGGATTCACTTCATTCAACCCTTAAAATCTCATAAAATGAAAACAGAACACTATTTCCTCACTTAATGGAAGAAATAGAAGCTATATAATTAACCAACCAAATTTAAAGTCCAAACTCCACAAATATGTATAAGAACAATAACTGATACGAAGAATAGAAGAAAATTTCCTTGATTATACTGCCATCAAAAGGAAGGCCTAAGAAGCAGATAATGTCCTTTGGGCTAAATTAATTGCTGAAGTTTAGTTTGGTAGTGGTAAAATAAAATACTTATGAAAAAATGAAAATTGGTCAATGCTTTAACCATCCATATCTACATAAACATAACTGAAGATATTTAAGGAGCTTTAGGCAACCCTGTGCCTGATCTCACAATAAGTAAACAAATTAAGTCAAAATGAACAGACAAAGGTTGGTGAATAGTTGTTCACCGAACTTACCTTTAGCCACTGCGGGTTCATAAGGAGGAGGTTGAGCAACCCAGTTCCCAGTAGAATCTTTCATGTGTCTTCTATCAGATGCAAAGTAACGGAGGAATAATGGAGCATGTACAATCCTAAAGAACCTAATAAGAAAAAAAAAAGACAAAAATTCTCACATTTATAATTTATGATTTTATGATTAATTGCAGTGCTCGACATAATAATAATGAATCATACAGTATTATTCTTTGTTTTTGACTGAATTTTTAAGCAACATAGGGCCAAGAATTCATAAGAGGACTGCTTCCATTTAACAGTTTGACCATTTGGATTCATGCTCCAGGAGCAATTTTTGCTAAAATCAGTAGTTGTTTTGTTTTGAGATGCTGATCAAACAAGTATAATATCATACAAAAGCTTAATGTTACCTCTGATAGTCAGCAAATAGCAGAAAGGATGGCCGGATGGTTTCAGATACATACAAAGCCAAAGGAGAAGGAAAAGGAAGGCTTGAATCCAAGTCCCACACTAGGTAAGGAGGGCTACCATCTCTTTTCTTCTGTAACTCAATATAATTTTTATTAGTGATGCAAATGAGAAAGCAAGTAACCATTACTGAAAAAAAAACTAAATATAATCCACCACCGGTTTCTGATTTCTCCAAAGTAAAGCATAGATCTATTACCAGATTACCCAATAATTTTATTAAATGGATGGTTCCATCTCACCTGAATGCAAATGACATGATAATCCCACAGGATAATCCCATCTGCTCTCTTACTGGCCTTTTGATGCCACAGAGGAACCTGTTAACATTTTCATTTGAAAGTTTTGAAAATCAAGTTCTGGTAAATGTCACATTAAAGTAGCTATGGAACCCAGCAACAAGCACCACAACTATGATCAAGGAAGCAACAACAAAACCCCATTTTCAATTCACCATATAAAGGAGCTAAATTTCACAATCTCATGCATTGGAAGGAATATATGATACACTATAACTAAAAAACCAGTCTAGGATATGTAACCAAAAACTCAGGTGGATAGCGAGCATGTTATAAAACAAAAAGTTAAACAAAGTTAAATCCAACCGATGCCAACATTATCAAATTATATTCATGTCCTAATTGCTTGCTGAATCCTGGACAATTAAAAGAACGTTGAAGGTAACATTCATGGAGAAAATCATAAAATACATGCCTGTTTCTTGTCATTAGAAATGAAAGCAACAAAGAGATCGGATCCCTCAGCATCTGCTATTCCATTTTGACACAGCTTCTTACAAAGAAAGTATACATTCTCCTCACTGTAATAAAAAACCACCACCCAAAACCAAAAGCAAGCAAATAAGCAGAAACTACAAAGAAAGCCCTCCTCCTGATAAAAAAAAAACTAGTAGCAATTGGATTTCGCAACACTCGGGCAAATTTTAAATAGATAAGTAGTAAAATATATTTATATGATAAATACCTAACAAACAATAAGAAAGAAAAAAAAAATCAATCAAGAAATTCAGAGACTATATGCTTAATGCAATCTTGACCAAAACTTTACTGCTTAGGCACATTTTCTTTCAAAGAAATCAACAGATTAAAAAAGAAAACCAAATCGTATACCAGAGATCGTAAGTTTCTGGCTGAATGCTAGAAATCAAGATAAAAAATTACAATCTTTAATTCTGAGTTAGCTCTGTGTGTGTGTATGAACCCAAAAAATGAATCCAAAAAAAAATACCAGTAAGATGGGGTGTAATCGAATTGAGAAATGTCGCTTATTTCCAATTCCACATTTGGGCTCGTCATCTTCTTCTTTATTCTTCTTCTTCTATTTGCTCTAATCAACCTAGAATTTGCAGTTTCACGGATATATATAGTTTCAATGAATGAATATACGACGTCGTTTTTATTTTGGAAAACTTTCCAGTTAAACGACATGCTTTTTGTCTTGCTCCAGCAGATCTTATACTTCATATAGGCTGCGTAGCACCCTTCAAAGGGCTTTTTAAAGCTCTATATTACCACCGTCGAAAATGGAAGCGGTATCAGATATATCGCCGCCGCCTTCGTCGCAGCGGCATCGCTCAATCTGTAGCAACTGCAACCGACCACTGCTGGTCTGTCTGTGCCAAGTCATCCCGACCTCACCAATCCCAACGGCTATACAGATCATAATAATCCAACACCCACACGAATCTCACCACAAACTCAGCACTACACCTCTTCTCACAAAATTACTCCTCAACGCCACCTCTATCATTGCCCGCCGGCTAAACCCTGACCTCCACCCTCTCCTCGCCGACCACCAACCTTCTCCGGCCACTTTTTATCTCTTCCCTCCCACCCCTTTCTCGCTTGGCATCACTCTATTAGAGATGAAAAAGTTCATTATTAAATTTCGGAGCACTGATAATACCCCTGTTGTTTTAATCGCGTTCGATGCCACTTGGAAGCATGCAAAGGAGATGGTAAGCGCGAATGAAGGATATTTGAGTAAATTTGCTACGAAGGTGTGTTTGGATGTATTTGATGAGGATATAGAGGGAGAGAGCATATATGACTTGGAGTTGGTTCTGCGGAAGGAGCCATGCGGTGTCTGCATCAGTACGATGAAGGCAGTGGCCCGGTAGCTGGGGGCTGTAGAAGAGAATGGGGCCCAGATTGCAGAGAAATTAATTGGAGTCTTAAGAGAGACGGTTAGGTTGCAGGCCCAGTTGTTGAAGCCCATGAAGCCCAGGCCCAAAATATTTAAAAAAAAAAAGTAGGCAAAAAGAAAAGCCTGGTGAATGAAGTTCATTAAAGAGCATTGAGAGGGGAGTTTTTAATTAAATCGATTTAAATAAAAAATATTTAATTAATTTTAAAATTTTATTAATTGAATGGTCTTTAAATTTTAGTTTTGCATTTTACTTCTTTCATAAAGTATTAAGATTTTTTTTTCTTTTTGGTGTATACTCATGATCAACGACAAGGAGTTAAGCCGAGCCATCACATTACACCGTGGCTTAGATAGCTCGGAACAAGCCATGCTCTTTGCTCAAATTTGATATACGGGACTAGTAGATTCCTCTTCAACCGAGCTTGGTGTTTAGGCTCGGTTAGTTGACCAGTGTATCATTTCTTATGAATTCCTGACATCTCCTAATATTCTCTGACACTCTCACCATCTGTAGAGTTTATCTCTCATCATCTACAGAGTTTATCTCACACGTTCATCAGAGTTTGTCTTCCACCACCTGCAAAGCTTACCCCTAGCCATTTGCAGAGCCTGTCTCCCACCATCTTCAAAGCCTGTCTCTTACCATCTTCCATCTATAAACAGAGGTAAAATACGACAGGTAAGGCATCTCATTCTCTTCTAACTACTAATTACTCACAATCTCTATAAGGCTGAGTGTTGACTTAAGCATCAAAGTTTTTTCACTGGAGTTTGAGCCTCCTCTTTTGTTTTGCAAGTCCTCCCGCTTAGTCGTTGAGCCTAGGAGCCCACTAACCAAGCCTTGAGTCTGAAAGTCCACCTCATCATCAGTGGTGCGGTGAGCGTGGACTGGCTAATCCCTGGAGATGTATAACAAGACTCAAACCCCAACTCATTCCAAACTAAGCCACCCTCTCACACCACAAAACCATCACATCCAGCCGCCCTACACCCCACAATGCCAAATACGTCACCCAAAATTCTTCATCCGATCATATTTCAAATCCATCAGAGCCAGAGGCCATTAGCCCCCCAGCAACCCCAGCCCCCATAGTTGAACCCTCTACAATAAACCCGCTTCAAGCTCCCTAGTACATGTGAACTAAACACCAATACTTCTAGAGGGCTTGACAGAATAGACAGACCAAGACTTGACTGCCTCTATTAGAGATTTAATCTCTATTATAAAACACCAGACCGAGCAATCTCATCCCGACCATGAGCACCCAGCTACCCACCTCAGGCAACTCATCTAGAAACATTATCCCTGGCCTACCATCCCTCAACCCTCTCTACTGAATTTGAACAACACCTTGTGAGAGATTACCACAAAGCCAAGTTAGGAGGAGACTCTATTCTCCAGAAGACTCTGACTTCGAACTAGAAATCCATTTTACCCCAATACCCCACCGAGTTGAATGTAACACCCCTAATTTTTAAAAATTAAATAAAATTAAATTAAAATTTTAAATTGAATAAATTAAATAAATAATTTAAATTGAAAATGAAAGGATTTTAAGTGATAAAGTAGAATATATATTTGAAATAAATATAACATATATCTAAGATATACATCACATATGTATATATTGTATAATTAAATGAATAATGACTTATTATATATATATATATATATATATATATAGATAAGGATGAATGGAAAGAGAAGAGATTTCTTTCTTCTTCTTCTTTTGTTCCTTTGAACGTGAGCTAGAGAGAAAGAGAGAGAGAGAGAGGAGTTATTTTCTTCTTCCATATATCAAAGATTGAAGGGATTTCAAGGATTCGAGTAGAGTTTTTGAGGATTCTTCATCAATTGGTAAATTTCTTTATTAATTTTGCAAGTTCTTTGGAATTTTATGGAGGAACATGATATGTGAATTTTAGCATTGTGTATTAGCATATTTTAATAGCTTATTTGGGTGTATATAAAGTTATTGTGAGTAGTTAATAATGATTTTAAGGTTGGATTGAAGAAGTGATTGAATTTAAGTTGAGTTTGGAAGTGGTTGTGTTGAATGGTTGAGTATACGAAATACATAATTTTGCCTGACACAGCCGGTGACACGGCTATATCGTTGGGGTTATCAATGGTGCTGAGTTTCAACGTTGATGACACGACCAGTAACACGGCCATGTCTGTGAGCGTGTCATAGCTACTATAAGAGAAAATAATTTATACAGCCATTAACACACCCGTATTGGTGAGCGTGTCAAAGTTTTTATAAGACTGAATGAATGACACGGGCAGTGACATGCCCATATCATTGGACGTGTCAAAGCTTCTATAAGAGTGGGTTAATGATATGGTGGGCGTGTTACTTGAGAAAATTGTCCAAAATAACTTTTTTCTTTGTCATTCATTTGTAATTCCTAATTTAAATAGTTTGATGTTGAGAATATCTTAGAATGTGATATTAAATTATTGTTTGCGATCATATTTGGCTTAGGCATTGAGAGAGAGTAGTTTGCCCAACCCTAGTATTGAAGGGCAACTTAGAAGAGAATGTTGGAGGGAGTTTTGAAGCTTATTTTTGAGTGTTTTCTAAGGTATGTACAAACTCTTGATGAGTGGAATGTGATTGTGTTACATTTGGCCTAACACATTTTGAATGAAAAATATGTTAAGCTACTTGATACATTGAGTATTCATGAACATGGTGTTATGACATATAAATTATTATGTATGCACTATTATGCATTATGAAAAGTTATTGTTAATAACTAGATTGAATAAAATGTAAATTATGTGCAAAAATGTGAAAATGACCCAAAGTATTTGGGTAATGTGGGTTTGTGATGAAATGTTAAAATGAAATGACATTGATACGAATGAGATAAAAGGGAAAATGAGAAAGAAATTGATGATGAAAAATGTAAATTAATTGTGTCCCTAATATGTTATTCTATTTTCAGAGTTCTATGTTTGGCGGCATGCCTATGATGTTATCCTCAATATTTACCTTCGAGGCTAGACATTTGGCGTCATTGTGATATGATTTGCCTTCAAGGCTAGATGTTTGGCGTCACTATGATATGATTTACCTTCGGGGTTAGACACATTGTGTCATTATGAACCAAAATAGTAACTCTGGGATTTGAATGATGTATTAGTTGTTTGGGTCCATGCTTGTGTATATTTTTGTGTGAATTAATGAGTGATGAAAGTATATACTAAAAGTGAACTTGAATGTCATATTATGACATAGCATATGAGTATTTTGCATTGGCATTATTTTTAAAGTTTTGTTATTATTATCAAAGTTTGTACTACTAGACTTTTAGTTTAGCGCAATTGTAACTCATCGCGCAGGTGACAGGGTGATCCAGTAGAGCCAGAGAGTTCTACTAGATATGGTCGGGTCTAGGTTTGCGTTTGCTGAGCTTGAAGCACTTCTGCTACAACAAGATCAGAGTCATTTTGCCAGTATGTATATATTTTATGTTATAGTACTTTTCGATATTATGTTTTCGGAGTATAAATATATATACTATAAATTATCAAGAAGGTTTGTATAAATGAGTAATGTGAGGCTTTATATATTTTGATATATATGTGTATAAATGTTTCGAGGAACGAGGAATAAGAAAATTTTTTATTAAACTGAATTGTGACATTCTTATACCGTATATGCGTATTTTACATATATTGAATGTGTATGTATTATACATATATGGGGTGTAAGGGTGTTATATTTATTCTGAAATCAGAGACTAGGTTTGAGGTTCTCGACCTAGGTGGGTTATTAGAGAGAGAAAATGAAGATTTTAAATATGGCTTTCAATTGTGATACATGTTTTGACACTGGCACTTTCTGATTTCTAATATGGCAACTTCTGCTGTATTTGTAAAAATAGATGGTTATGACATCTCGAACTCACTAGTCTGTAGAGGATAGTGCTGAGAGTATTGCTCTTGATGAGGATAGAGTTGGAACTGGTGTTGAGTCTGCTGGTGAGGCATCTGCTTCTGTGCCTGTTGGACTAGCAGCTGAGGAGATTTTTGCCGAGCTAGGTACGACATATAGTGGAACTGTTGAGACAAGCTCTAGTTCAGCAGCCATAGCAGTTGCAGACGCAGAAGTATGACAAGCTAAGAAATTTAGAGCCACAGATTTTGTTGGCACTACAGACCATACTGTAGTAGAGCAGTGGCTGGACAGGGCCCAGAGAGTATTTATTCAGCTGCAGGCTAGTTCAGAGGAGAAGTTTGATTATGCTAGATCACTTCTGCAGAGGGATAACTATGAGTGGTGGAAGACAGTTCCCTATGGTACAGCTGATCCACCAGTTTTGACCTTTGCCGATTTCCTATGGAAATTCGAGAAGAAGTATACTCCGAGTGAGTATAAGGATGCTAAGAAGATGGAGTTTTTGAGTTTGAAACAGGACACCAGGACAGTAACTGAGTATGAGATTGAGTTCATTCGATTGAGCCAATAAGCTAGAGGAATTATATCAGATGAGTTTGATAGATGTCAGAGATTTGAGGAGGAATTGAGACCATCTATCATGTGTTTAGTGGTAGGTTCCCAGTATCATGATTTCTCTCAGTTGGTTGCAACTGCTAGGAGTGTAGAGAGGGCACAGGGACTTGTAGCAGTATCCAGAGTAGAGGAGAGCGGAGGTAGGAGACCCCAAGGTGAGGCAGGATCTTCATCATCAAAAAGAGGCTGAGGGGGATATTCTCAGAGGTTCAGTAGGAGCCAGGGGCAGTCTACCGAGTCAGTGCAGCAGCAGAGATAAAGACCTGCATCCTCAGTGGCTAGTACTCTGACTCCAGTGACTCAGAAATCTGGTCCACCTATTTGTGTTTATTGTGGTAGAGCACATAGAGGTGTCTGCTGGAGGACATATACACCAGCAATGTGTTATAGATGTGAATCACTAAACTATTTTCTCAGAGATTATCCAGCGCCACCAGATGATAGACAGACAGATACAATAGTTTCTAGACCCAATGTCAGAGGGGGTCGTGGTGGCAGAGGTTTTGGTAGAGATAGTAGATCAAGATTTGGTCAAAGAGGAGGTTTTACAACAGAAAGTAGACTAGAGGATGCAGGGCCATCACAACGGGTTTATGTGATGCAGAGGCAGCCAGATACTTCAGCTGTTATAGCTGGTACTTTTACTTTATTTGGTACTTCAATTCTTGCATTGATAGACCCTGGGTCGACTCATTCATACATTAGTGCGTGTGAGTGATTTGCATTCTGAGTCCCTAAGATTTGATGTTTTGGTTATAAATCTTTTAAAGCATAGTATTGTGGTTAGCAGGGTGCACCGAGATAGTTCAGTTATTATTCAGGATGAGGAGTTTCTCGGTGATCTGATTGAGATGTCTTTTAGGGAGTATGATTTAATTCTGGGCATTGATTGATTATCCAGACATGGAGCTATGGTAGACTGTCAGCGAAAATGTGTTACCGTGAGAACACGTGATGGTAGAGATGTGATGATATCTGTTGAGCAGAGATATCTTTCATCCATATTTATTTCAGCTGTTTCAGCTAGAAGGATGATTTGGAAAGGATGTAAGGCTTATCTTTCTCATGTTGTAGATATCACAGTAGTGGGGTCCCAGCTCGACAGTATATCTACAGTTGCCGAGTTTTTAGATGTTTTCCCTGATGAATTGTTAGGGGTGCCTCCTGACAGAGAGGTAGAGTTTGGTATTGATTTGTTGCTTGGTACCACTCCTATCTCTACTACCCTTTATCGAATGGAACCTATAAAATTAAAGGAGTTGAAGGTGCAGTTGCAAGAGTTGCTTAATAAAGGATTCGTTCACCCTAGTGTGTCTCCGTGGGGAGCACCTGTTTTATTTGTAAAGAAGAAAGATGACACTTTGAGATTATGTATTGATTACAGACAGTTGAATAAGGTGACCATCAATAATAAGTATCCATTACCTCGGATAGATGATCTCTTTGATCAATTGAAGCGAGCAACAATATTTTCTAAGATTGATATGAGATCAGAATATCATCAGTTGAGAGTTAAAGATGTAAATGTACCTAAGACATCTTTCCGCACGAGGTATGGACATTATGAGTTTCTGGTGATGCCCTTTGGATTGATGAATGCACCAGCAATATTTATGGATTTGATGAACAGTGTATTTAAACTATACTTAGATTAGTTTATGGTGGTCTTTATTGATGATATTCTGGTGTATTCGAATAATGAGGAGGATTATGTCAAGCATCTACGGATTATATTGCATACTTTAAGAGATAAGCAGTTGTATACTAAGTTATCTAAGTCAGCAGAGAGTATTAGAGTTAATCCGAGTAAAGTTGAGGCTATCTTAAATTGGAATCCACCTAAGACTGTGACAGAGGTTAGAAGTTTTCTGGGTTTGGCAGGCTATTATTATCATTTTGTGAAGGGTTTTTCTATGATAGCTACACCACTCACCAGATTACTTAAAAAATGAGTTAGATTTGCATGAACAGATCGGTGTCAGGTGAGTTTTAAGCAACTGAGGGAGATGTTGACTCATGCTCCTGTTCTTACCTTGCCTATAGAAGGTAAATCATATATGATATACAGTGATGCTTCACATAGTAGTTTAGGTTGTGTTTTAATGCAAAAGGGTAGAGTCATTGCTTATGCATCTCTACAGTTGAAGCCACATGAGCAGAATTACTCGACTCATGAATTAGAATTAGCAGCCATAGTTTTTGCATTGAAGATTTGACAACATTACTTATATGGGGAGAAGTGTTTCATTTATACTTATCATAAGAGTTTAAAGTATATGGGTGTTCAGAAAGAGCTAATTTTTTGGCAGAGATGATGGTTAGAGTTGATTAAAGACTACGATTGTTTGATTGATTATCATCTTGGCAAGACAAATGTTATTGTTGATACCTTGAGTCAGAAGTCTTTAGCAGGTTTGACTGCTTATTCACTATTGTTGGTTGTTGAGTTGAGAGCGTTGCATGCTAGATTTGAGTCTTGTGATGTTAGTGCATTAATAGCTCAATTACAATTGAGGCTAGTGTTGTTGGATCGGATTAGGAAAGCCCAGTTGGCAGATGAGAAGATTCAAAAGATTGTATTAGATTGCCAAAAGGGGGAGAGTCGAGACTTTCATATAAAAGATGATGGCAGTCTATGATATAGAGATAGATTGTGTATTCTTAATGATGTAAGATTGAAGAGGATGATATTAGAGGAAGTACATCAGTCAGTTTATGCTATGCACCCTGGTAGTACCAATATGTATCAAGGTTTGAAATGGTATTATTAGTGGTTAAGTATGAAGAGGGACATAGCAGAATTTATGTCCAAATGTCTTACTTGCCAGGGAGTGAAAGCTGAACACCAAGTTTCTTCAGGGTTGCTTCAGTCATTGTCAGTACCAGAGTAGAAATGGAAGCGAGTGAAGATGGATTTTGTGACTGGACTGCCTTTGACCCAGAAGAAGCATGATGCAATTTGCTTTTGACTTGGAAGAGAAGCTTGGAGGGTGTTTTGAAGCTTGTTTTGGAGTGCTTTCTAAGGTATGTACAAACTCTTGATAAATAAAATGTGATTGAATTACGTTTGGCCTAATACATTTTGGATGAAAAATATATTAAGCTACTTGATACATTAAGCATTCATGAACATGGTGTTATGACATGTAAATTGTTATGTATGCATTATGAAAAGCCATTGTTAATGGCTAGATTAAATAAAACGTGAATTATGTGCAAGAATGTGAAAATGACCCAAAGTGTTTAGGTAATGTGGGTTTGTGATGAAATGTTGAAATGAAATGACATTGATATGAATGAGATAATAGAGAAAATGAGAAAAAAATTAATGATGTAAAATGTGAATTAATTATGTGCCTAGCATGTTATTCAATTTTCAGAGTTCTGTATTTGGCGGTATGTCTATGAGGTTATCCTCAATATTTACCTTATAGGCTAGACACTTGGCGTCACCGTGATATGATTTTCCTTCGGGGCTAGACGCTTGGCATCACTATGATATGATTTACCTTTGGGGCTAGACACATGGTGTCATTATGAACCAAAATATTAACTCTGAGATTTGAATGATGTATTAGTTGTTTGGGCCCATGCTTGTGTATGTGTTTGTGTGAATTAATGAGTGATGAAAATATATATCTAAAAGTGAAATTGAATGTCATATTATGATATAGCATATGAGTATTTTGCATTGGCATTATTTTTAAAGTTTTATTATTATTATCAAAGTTTATACCACTAGTCTTTTAGCTTAACACAATTGTAATTCATGATGCAGGTGATAAGGGTGATTCGGTAGAGCTAGAGAGTTTTACTAGACCTGGTCGAGTCTAGACTTGCATTTGCTGAGCTTGAAGCACTTCTGCTACAATAAGATCGGAGTCATTTGCCAGTATATATATATATTTTATGTTATAGTACTTTTTGATATTATATTTTTAGAGTATAAATATATATAGTAAATTATCAAGAAGGTTTTGTATAAATGAGTAATGTGAGGCTTTATATATTTTGATATATATGTATATATGTATAAATATTTTGAGGAATGTGGAATAAGAAATTTTTTTATTAAACTGAATTGTGGCATTCTTATACCGTATATGCATATTTTATATATATTGAGTGTGTATGTATTATATGTATATGAGGTGTAAGGGTGTTACACTACAGCGCAAGGAGGCAAAGGTATCCAAGGGTGCTCTCAATTTCCTCGTTAATGAGAGAATCAGAAAGATGCATAAGAGAGCCATACTGTAGTACGATACCACCTTCCGATCCCCACTATCTAAAGAAATTTTAACAGACACTTACCCAAGCTTCCACATACCAAAAATGAAAGAGTATGACGGCTAGTCTGATCCCTAAACACATGTTGGTAGTTTTTTCAATACCGCTCTAGTATATACCACTTCAAACTTGGCCTTGTGCAAACTATTTCCCAAAACTCTAACCGGTAATGCACAGATTTGGCATAAAAAGTTTAGAGCCAAATTCTATATTCAATTTTAGGCAGTTGACCGAGTTGTTCATCAATAAGTTTGTGGCATCCATCGACCCTGGGCAAACTTCAGCATATCTACTCAAAATTGTGCAAAAGCCCAAAGAGACACTCCGGTATTATGTTGAGAGGTTTATCCAAACTGTTAACAATATTCCTAAGGTAAACTTTGAGCTAGCTCTAGAGGCAATGATCCGTAATACAGAGTGCAAGCAGTTCTCCAATTCCCTGAGTAAGAATCCTCCGGAGAACTTTATTGACCTTATGGACCAAGCTTATAAGTATATCCGCGTGTATGAAAATAACCAGATCTGGGAAGAACTTCGAGCCTCTAGGGTAGACCAATCATCAAAGACGTCAGTCGAGCTATTGAAGTCAAGCACTCACAGACTGGACTACTCTAAAGCATCAAGGCTGAGTAGCTCATGGAAAGGTCACAACCGAAAAACTACCCAACCATCTGACCAGTAGCATTCTCAAAAAGCTTATCACATTGCAGAGGCTCGAAAGAGTCTAACACCGTTAAGTGCCTCGCCTGCCACCATTCTGCGTTGGCTGAGGGATAATGCAGAGGGTAACTAGCCAAGGCCAATGAGAGAAGATCCCAGCTAAGACTAGAACTAATACTGCAGCTTCCGTAGAGGTGTCGGTTATAAAACCAATGACTGTACCAAGTTATAAAAGAGATAGAAAGGTCGATACAAGCTGGGGAGTTATGACAGTTTATAGCAAGACTCGGGGGCTGCAGCAGATCAGACAATGATTCTGAGCCTTCCTTCCGATGCCAAAGGAAAACCCCAACTGGAGCAATACATGTTATTGCAGGCAGAGAGCACTATGATACAGCAGGTACCTCCAGAAAGTGCAGGACTAGAGAGGTCCTTTCCGTAGCTGAAAGTCATAAAGGTGAAAGCCCAGTTGTTACTTTTAGTGCTGAAGAATCCAATCAAGTATCTGATCCCCATGTTGATGCCTTAGTGGTCGAGACTATGATTCAAGACTACTTTGTTCAGTCCATTTCTATTGATAAGTAAAGTGCGGTAAACCTGTTAACTCTAGGTACCAGTAGCAAGGTCGGTGACGTTGGACGTTCAGTTGGGCGATGATTCGGTAGTTCAAAATTGTCAGGTCTGCTTCATGGTTGTAGATATGAACTTTGAATATAATGCAATCTTTGGGTGACCATTGCTTGTAGGAGTAGACGTTTAGATCTTTATGAAAAGTTTGCTATTGAAAATTCCCACCCAATTGGGTGTAATAGTTTTAAAGGGAAGCCAGTAAGCTGCACGAGAATCTTATAAGGCTCTTCTTAAAGACGCCAACATGGTGTTCCCTGTTGATTCCCTGCAGCCCTCGAATGATTCATAGTCCATATCCGAGGCTGGAGATATGCTAAAGGACATTGAGCTTGCATCTGGCAAAACCTTAAAGATCGCGAGCTCCCCAAGCCCTCAAAAGGAGCTTTCTCTTACATAGGTACTTAAACAATATGAGGATATCTTTTCCTGGACTCCATCCGACGTTACATGTATCTCACTTGAGCTTATGATGTATGAATTACATTTAAATCCTCATGCCACCCCAATTAAGTAGAAGAGAAGAATTTTAAGGTCGGAGAAACAGTTAGCAGCCGAGCAAGAAGTTGAGAAACTTTTAAAGGCAGGGTTCATTCGGGAGATCCTATTCCCAGACTGGCTAGCGAATGTAGTCCTGGTGAAGAAGACTAACTGAAAATGGAGAATGTACATAGACTTCACAGATCTTAATTGAGCATGTCCTAAAGATTCTTTTCCTCTGGTGGATTCCAGCACAGGGTATGAGGAGTACAGCTTCACTGATGCCTCATTCGGGTACCACCAAAATCCTTTGAAGCTAGAGGACCAGAGCAAAACCTCCTTTGTGATAAATAATAGTACTTACTGTTAAAGAGTCATGCCATTTGGCCTCAGGAATGCTTGAGCCACCTACCAGAGACTCGTCAATAAACTCTTCCAGGGGCAAATAGGCCACAACGTTAAGGTATATATTGTTGATATGATTATCAAGTCTAAGACTTCAGTGGAGCATCCCCAAGACCTATTAGAAATCTTTGAAATACTACGACAAGCAAATATGAAGCTCAACCCGGAGAAATGTGCCTTCGAGGTTCTGTCAGAAAAATTTTTAGGGCTCATGATTTCGAAGAGAGGAATTGAGGCTAATCCAGAGAAGATCAGAGCTATCCTAGAGATGGAGCCCCCAAGAACATCAAAGAGGTCCAGAAACTTAACGGTCAAATCATGGCTCTGGCTGATTTATCTCCTGCTCAGCCAAAAGATGTTTACTATTTTACAAGATCCTAAAGGGCTTGAAGCAATTCTAATAGACTGAGGAATGTCAACAAGCTTTTACTGATCTTAAGAAATTATTGAGTTTGCCTCCCATCCTCAGTCGGCCGATTCACGGGGAGCCATTGTTCTTATACCTCTCAGTCTTGCCAGCTATTGTAGGCTCAGTTTTGATCAAGGAAGAAAGTAGCCAGCAGTACCCGATCTATTATGTCAGCCATACTTTGAAGGGTCCTGAGCTAAGGTATTCCCCCTAGAGAAATTACCATTTGCCCTGAAAGCCGCCTCAGAAATACTACTGCCGTACTTTGATGAGCACACCATCATCGTATGCACAAACTCTTGTCTCAAAAAGATCTTACTGAGACTAGAAACTTTGGGATGGCTCACCGAATGGGCAACCCAGCTTGGAAGGTTTGATATTTGGTATGATCCAAGAAGAGCAATAAAGGCTCAAGTCCTAACAGACTTTGTTATAAAGCTCTATGAGAGACCCTGCGAGTCAACTCCTACAGAGGCTTGGGTATTGAATATAGATGGAGCATCTTGGAGAGAAGGATCATCAGAGTTATTTAGTCAGACTTGATTTTATGGCCTCCAACAATGCAGTGGAGTATGAAGCCATCTATTTAGGCTTGAGACTCGCCTCGAAAGTTTGGCCTGACCATCTCCAGATCTTATCCGATTCCCAGCTGGTTGTCAGCCAGTTAACAGGGAAGTACGAGACTCGAGATCTGAACATGCCCCGCTATAAGGAATACCTAGCGAAGCTCCTTTCATCTCTGGAGAGGCGAGGTTATTCTTAGGAGTTTCGTCAGATAGTGCGGGAGGAGAATGAATGCGCTGATAGGCTAGCTAAAGCCATGGCTGCTAAAGAGGAAGCTCCTAGCTACGGAGTCCTCACAGAAACCATTACAAAACCCAGCTATGTGGCAGTTTTCATCCTGGTAGTCGAACCCCTAGAAGGATGGCAATTGCAAATCTACAAGTTCCTTGATTCCGGAGAGCTTCCAACAAATCTAGTAGAAGCCAAGAAGATAGTAAGAAAATCCAACCTATATTCAATCTATGATGAGGACTTATATAAGAGGTCTTTCTCTCATTCTTGGAGCAGGTGTGTGTCTGAGGAAGAGGGAGATTACTAGCTTAGAGAAATACATGAAGGGGTCGAGCCTTGTCAAAGAAAGCACTATTTCAGGGATACTTCTGGTCTTCTATAGACAGCGATGCAAAAGATTTTGTTCAGAAGTGTGACAAGTGCTAGAAACATGTCAATCTACAGCACCAACCCACCAATGAATAAAGACGTATCAGAAGTCCATGACCATTTGCTTAGTGGGGCATGGATATTCTGGGACCTTTTCCTCAGGCTACAGTACAGAGAAAAATTTTTAATTGTGGCTGTTGATCATTTTACCAAATGGGTCGAAGCCAAGCCTATAACTTCCATCACTCCAGTCTCCATAATAAAATTTTTTCAGAAGTCGGTAATCACCAGGTTCGGCATTCCCCATATCCTGATCACTGATAATGGCAAACAGTTTGATTGCATGCCTTTTAGAGAGTACTGCGCCGAGCTAAAGATAGACCTCAGAGGTGACAAACCAAACTATAGTCACAAGATTGAAAAAAAGGCTCGATGATGCTAAAGGCTTATGGACAGAGGAGCTCTACAATGTATTATGGGCTTATCGCACCTCACCCAGGACGCCCACAGAAAAATCCCTCTTCGCGTTGGCCTATGACACAGAGGCCGTCATCCTAATCGAGATCGAAATCCCATAATGAAGAACCCTTAGCTACTCAGAAGATCAAGATTCAGACATTAAATACAACCTAGACATCCTCGAGTTCAAAAGAGAGCAAGCCGTGATTAGAGGGGAAGCCTATAAAGCTCAGATTGCTAGTTTTCACAACAAAAGAGTTTGACACAAGCAATTCAACAAAGGTGGTCATCTTAACACATGGAGTGGTAGGACCGAGAAAGTTAGGTGCGAATTGGGAAGGCCCATAAAAGATAACTGGGATACTAAAGGGTGGAGCTTACAAGCTTTAGACAATGAACGACAAAAAAGTGCCAAGTACTTGGAATGCTGACAACTTGAAGAAGTACTTTCAGTAGATTTTTCTTATGTAAAATGCTTTCAACAGTGCACTTGTAAACACACTTGTAAGATGAGCAGTAAAGTAGAGACCTTGGGCATTAACTAAATATCTAAAAAACAGAACTTGTTATCCGGACTAGTCATCCTTTCAGCACTATAACCGTGCTATTAAAACAACACCGACAATGCAACCACTTTCAACGCTCTAATCGAGCACTATGACTGCACACTTACTGTGCACTAACCTTTATGCTTCAACCGCGCCCATATAATCGAACTCCCATCTAGTAATCGATGTAAAATATGAATACTTGGTTAAGCTTAATGATGCGAATTTGAAGTTCAAATTTCAATTTCAATTTCAATATGAAGTTTGAACTTTGTGAGAATTTGAATTTGAAGCTCGAATTCAAATTTGAAGTTTTTAAAGTTCGAATTTGAATTTAGAGACAAGCATCATAAAAACCGATGGAAGTAATTTCATTTAAATATTGACTGAGGTTGATCTATATAAGTAACTCGAGGACCAGGCTCTTACATATAGACCTACTAAAGGCTATACAAAAAGCTCTACATTGAGCAAAAAAAAACTAATAAACAAGCTCTGTATCGAGCAAAGAAAAATAAAAAAAAGGACAAAGGCTCAACTGGTGTCATTGCCCCCAACATTATCTGGAGCAGCGTCCCCCTACCTCTTCGTCATCCTCTTCTTCAAGCTCATCAGCCAGCGGTCAATATCAATATTGATCATTCAATACAAGTCTGTATCTGGATTCTCTTCCTTGAGTTGCTTAGACACGGCTTGACTGTAGTGGTACACACCAAGCATACGCACGTTACTCATCTTTCTTTCTCGCTCCAGCTCATCCAAGGCTGTCTTGAGAGTCTCTTGCGCCTCACGGCGAGCCTCGCGCTGAGACTTCAAACCGTCCTCAAGCTCGGCCACTCTTTTGTACCCTTTCTCAACTTCCTAACGAGTGTGATGAAAATTTATTGACACACTCAACAAACGCTCGGCAGTATCATGGCAAAGTTGAGCAATCTATAAATAAAATTTATTCAGTATCATAAACACAACAATGATCAGTAAACATACTAAACATACTTACCGTGGTTGCGAACACCCGAACCTCTGAGGCCAGAGCAATCACATTCATTTATAGGTGCTCCCGCCTCTCCTGTGTCATTCCTCCCAAAATGACAGACAAAACCCGTTGCACAGGTGGATCTCTCACAGAGAACTCAGACTGGTGAGGACCACCTAGTGTCTCCACCAATGCAGTTGTCTGCCTCATTGGACTATACTGGCAAGGCAATATCTCAGTCGAGCCGACACCCGGAGCAACCAGACCTACAATTTTGGTTTCAAGCGCCTTTCCCCTCCGAGAGTCTCGACTGGGACCACCAGCTTCCCGTTGTCTCCCCTTATAGTGACAAGCCTTTTTGCGTGCCTCGCGTTCAGCTGCTTGCTCCGCCATGCACTTGAGCTCTTCAAAGGTAGACCCTTTCTCCATTTCTGCACAAAAACAAAATAAGTTGAGTAAATAAACCCGAACATTATAAACTTAAAACTCAAAGATAAAAATATACCGGCTAGATCGGAGGGATGAGCCTCCCTCATTGCCCCGAATAGGGGAAAATACTCTCTCACAAGATAAAGGACATCCCTATTCTCTCTCAAAACATCTCGCCCAATCTATTCGTAATACTTCCGTTTATAAGGAGACTGTTGCATAAATAAACCTAGTCGGTTCAGCATCCAAAGCCTCCCTCCTTTTCCACAACAAAGAACCGATCCTTCCAATTCTTTATAGAGTCTAATTTTCTGGAGAATAGTCCTTGTCCAGGTCTCCCTTGCAGATAGAAAAAATCTTCATCTGCTCAGGATCGCAGCTTCAAAATTGAAAAGAATTCTAACACCTGAACAGAGGGAGGAATCCCTAATAGCTCGCACAAAATCTCAAAACCCCACCACTGTCAGCCAGGCATTTGGGCTTAGCTGCCCCAGGGCCAGATCGTGGAACTCTAAGAACTCCGGAATGAATGGCCGCAGGGGGAGCCTTACCCCGGATCTCAGATCCTCTTCGTACAGTATAAGATGATTAGTGGGAGGGTCATCCATCGCGCAAGTATAGTCACCAAGAACATATATCTTATACTCGGGAGATATTTGATACTTATCTTGGATGCTATCTAGATCTGCGGTGCTAAGGCAAGATATGATATTTCTAACTCGAGCTTTTTCTGCCACTACCTAATCTTCCTCATCCTTCCCTTCGCTTCTTTCAACAGGGTTTGGTCGAGCCACAGTAATATTTTCTGGCATTTCCACCAGCTCGACCACTGGTATAATCCCACTACTAACACCTCCCTCAGTACTTCGATGAGCTTCCTCAACCGAACTCACTCGAACAATTTCAAGCAACTCATTACTCTCCCCAGAACTCAATTCCCTAGAATCTATAGAAACAACACTACCCGAACTCATAATGCAAAAAGACAAGGAACACTCACCGATATTGTTGAGAAGCTTCACAAGCGGTTCCTCATCGTGCCACTACTAAGAACTCGTGTAATTTATCAAAGCACCCAAGCTATCACTTAAGCGGTTTAGTAGTTGTCTTCACTCTCCTCTCCCTCATTTATATAGGAGGAACATCAAAAGTTAAACCAACACATTTAATACCTTGCGAGGGAAACTCAAAAATTGAATTCCCCGCTCCTGCCATGATCTTTTCAAGCCTCCACATCATTCTCCTGTGCCAACGCGCCCACACTCCTTCCACCAAGTGGTTGGCATAAATGCCAGCATAGCAGGGAGGGACTAGTGGTGTATACCTATAGATAGGTGATAAGCAGTTAAGCCGAGCCACTATATTACACCGGGGCTTAGATAGCTCGGAATGAGCCATTCTCTTTGCTCAGATTTGATATACGGGTCTAGTAGATTCCTCTTCGACCGAGCTTGGTATTTAGGCTCGGTTAGTTTACCAGTACATCGTTTCTTGCGAATTTCTGACATTTAATATTTTCTGACACTCCCACTATTTGTAGAGTTTGTCTCCCACCATCTGCAGAGCTTGTCTCCCACATTTGTCGGAGTTTGTCTCTCACCACCTGCAAAGTTTGCCTCCCACCATTTGTAAAGTTTGTCTCTCACCATCTTCAAAGCCTGCCTCCCACCATCTTTCATCTATAAACAGAGGTAAAATGCGACAGGTAAGGCATCTCATTTTCTTCTAACTACTGATTATTTACAATCTCTACAAGGCCGAGCGCTGACTTAGATATCGGAGTTTTTCCACTGGAACCTGAACCTCCTCTTTTATTTTGTAGGTCCTCCCATTTAGTCGTTGAGCCCAGGAGCCCATTAGCCGAGTCTTGAATCCGAAAGTCCACTTCGTCATCACTTTTCATTTTATAATATTTTTTATTTAATGAGAAAATTAATATTTTGATGGTTTGAATCTTAGGAGAATAAATGCCTTGAATATAAAAATTTTAAATTTGAAATAATAAGAATGATAATATGTATAGGTATTTAAAATAACATAAAATCATTAGATTATTTGTTGAATATCTAATACATGATCTATTATACTTTTAAAAATAATACTATAAATATATATTAAAAATTAATCATTTCTTAATTACTATGCCTTTTTATTATTATAACAAATTAAAATTTAAAAATATAAAAAATAATTATATTTATAATAATCATTTTACTAAACAACTGGCGTTGGTTAACTGATAATTACTATCAATTGTCAATTATTACAAAACAACCGAAACTAAATTGTCATATTTAATAATGAATTGACAAATGAATTGCTAAAAAATTCAATATGATTTTTCACAATTGTTTTATTATTATTATTTTTTTTTTAGTATTGGGGCATTAAACAACAAAGAACTGAATCTATTATTTAATAAGGAACACCGTCTTAGTTAAAATTAATAAGATGTAGCGAAAGGGAAGACTAAGAAAAAGGATATTCTGCTACAATAAAGATTGCATTAACTTCATAAATTAAAAGAAAAATCATTTAATTTTCATTATTCTAACCAAAGAACATTTCAAATAAATTGTTTCATCAGATAATAATTCAATAACATCAATAAAAATTCCCAAAATTTTTGTGATAAAGGCCAAATTACAATACAGTTATCTTCAAAACGGTGCTAACAACAAAAACAAATGCATCAGGAATTTCCTGAACCTATCAATTTTCATTCTTCCACAGGCAGCGACTGCTGCTTAAATTCTCATGTAGCGATAGAGCTGGTGTTTGCTGATTGCCTCGTTAACTTAGCACGCAACCTCTCCATGAAAGCTGGGTTGGCTTTGAGTCTTCCTTTGACATACGAAACTCGAGCATCCTCTGCCAACTGCCTAGCCTTCCCAGCTTCCTCCAGAAGCGAATAGAGAGTCCTAAGGCAGTCTTTTCTGTTTTCCTCCCGATGTTCGTATCTTCAAAAGCAAAAATCATTTTCAATTTTCTTGAAATATAAAGTGCACAACAAAAACAAAATTCAGTTGTATATCGAAATCATATGGCACAAGCTACCAGATAATGTGGAAATCTTTTCTAATTTGCTGCAAAGAACATAGTAAGATAATTGAAATAATCCCCGTAATAATGCGGGGAGGAATGACAGTGGCAGGAGAGAAATACAGTCAAGTTAAAGTCAACTAAATCTTACCCGACTAATTGGACATTTTGACTAAGGCTCTAGATGGATCTTTTTATTTCATTTACCTCTACTTTGGACATCACAGAAGCACCAAAATTTCATTATTTCAATAAATCCTTCTCTTTCATTTTTTTTTAAAAAACTCTCAAGTTATCAAAACAAAGGAAAGTACTGTGTTAGCAGAACTGTTGACATAATATTAAAGCATAATTGTTGACATAAAGAAAATTGAAAAGTATAATTGTTTGCTGACTTTACCTCTCACTAGTGATTGTAAGTTCATCTTTCCCTGGATGGTATCTTTTTCCAACAAGTTCCCTCAACCGTCTAAACTGATGCTTTGAAAGCCCAAGATCTTTGACAGTGACAGCCATTTTTACTTTTCTATTTTTGGGATGCCATGCATCACCACCTGGAGCAAGGACTAGCCGTGTTTGCCACCTAAGAATTGGCCCCTCACCTGGTGGATCATCCGAGTGCTTTTTCTTGTCAGGCACTGCAGTCTCATCAAATTGAGGAGGGCCCTCAGCTTCCATTTTCTTTCCATATTCCATGACCACCTCATCCTCAAATTGCTTGAATAGCTCATAGGCTTCTTCAGGTTCAAGTTCCCCTCTTTCACACATATCCCCCAGCTCATTGAACCTCTTTTCCACCTTTGCCCTGATGTCATCTGATGAAAATAAGAAATCAGAATACAACTGCTAACAAAACCCAAACTATGTAACCACCATACGCCAAGTATATACAAAATAGTTACCACAACCAAACCAAGATAATTATTTCCTAGAAGCTCTCAAATCTAAGGAACATCCCGGTACCATTAAGTTTTTTACATTTCTATTAACTTTAAAAATGATAGCAGGCATATTGCAAGCATCATCTAAGAGATGAAGAACGACATTATAAAGTTGCAGCAAGAGACCTGCAAAACATGCAAACATCATGGAGGCATGTTTTACAAAATGTGACAATCGTCAAAATTCAAGAACTATAAAAGCAAATTATTTTCGAGCAAAGACAGGCAAGGTATTTCCTGGCTGTCTCAGAATGTAAAGTTACTGTCATATTTTCATGCCAATACCATCCCATCACACCATGATATACTAGCTAATTTCCTCGTACACATGTACATGATAAGTATTTGTATCCCCACTAACATCATTTTATTAATATAATTATATTTGATTAGTCCTCATACTTCGACGGATACCTTTCAGGAAAAATTACGTGAACACATTGATATACTACAAAAAGAAAGGGTTCCAGAACAAGGTCAGTCTGTGTCATTGACTAAGATAAAAATTTGGGAAAGCATACTCTTCAATACAAAGGCAATCCAAGAACTCTACTGATACATGGGACACAAACAATATGCATTCATCGACCTGTAGAACATTTGTTCATCTAGCTTGATAAACCCAATTCTTGGATAATGCAGGTAAAGATAAGGCTACTAGAAGAATGGATTGATTTTTCTGGATGAAGGCCAAAGATGAGATGGACAGTCATGGGAAGGAACATAGCCAGGAAGGATAAAATATATCAAAAAAAGAGCACTTAAGAACCCTAAATAATAACCTTCTAATTACAGGAATTTTAAGTAAACCTGATGACAGAGTGATCTGTTCTTTTTCCCAAACAATGCAATAAAACCTCAAAGATTTAGTTGCTCTAACTTCAACTAATATTGGTCCACCAGTAGATTGCAATTTCTAAGTTTCCCATCTACCTCATCTGCTTGAGAAATTAGGTCACAATAATATCTTCCCATGCCAATAGTTTCACCAGATGATTGCCAAAATTGAAGACAGCTTTTCCACATTATTATGCTTTGAAGTAAAATTACTTGTGAACTTTAACTCTTGTTCTTGAATCAATTAAGAACTACATGAAATCAATGTTTATCTTTTTGTTTTCTTTTTATGTATGGTGCGCCTTTTTTTTTAATGTGCGGGTAGACAGCAGCTATAATCATAACAAAATTTGGATATGGTAAAGTCTCGGCACATGAGAAGTTCAAAAGCAAACCGTCACCTACACCAACAAACAAATTACCTAGCCATTTTGATAGCTAGGGGATTATCAATCAACTTAAAACTGCAAACCATAAACCATTCTTAAAATAACTAAGGATTCCAGAAATTACAGCTGCAGAACATAATAAAGAATTTCAAATCTAACAATATGCCACCACAGTAATTCTGAGAATCTAAAATCAAAACCATTTTACTTTGACTTTTTAATCCATTCAATAAACAAAGAATTAACTTTCAGATCTAAAAACTACTATAGCAAATGCTTCCAATTGCAAGTCCCAAAGAAAATGTAGAACTTCTGCGAACTCAAAACTTAGAAAATAAAAAAAAAAATGTTTTCAAAAGGAAATAATATCCAAGTCTGGAACAGAAATAATAAGTATAGCAATAGGAAATAAAAATAGAAAGATCACACCATGATACCTGGAAGAAGCTTATCCCAGCTAAGCATATCCTCCAGAATTTGCTCACATTCCCTAGTGTCCTTCAAAAAACCTTGTTCTGTTGCTTCTTTAATCATCTCATCCCACTTGTTATCATCCATATTGAAGAACTCATCCTTCACCATTTTCTTCATAACATATTCCTTGGCATTATACAAATCATCAATTTCTTCATCAGTCTCATACAACTCCTCAAAATCAGATTCAAACTCTCCATCCTTCACATCATCAAGTGGCTTCATTCGGAGTTCTTCCATCAATTCATCATCTGTCTCCTCGTGCTTCTTTGTCAATCTCCGCTGTAAAATTGCTTCCATAATTGAAGGGAGCACCTCTTCATCAGCTCCCTCAAAATACTTATTCACTAGCTCTTTCAGCTCTGACAACAAGCAACCAATCAAGTAAACAATGAGGTCAGAACTTTTGTTTGTTCTTGATGCTAGCTCCATAACAGCTCAAAATGGCACCAAACCATCATTTTTTTAATCCAAAATCATGGGATAGAAGTTACAGATAATTATTCAAATGCAGAGAACCTTGAATAAAATAAATCCAATGATGTCCCAACAAATCGTCAAACTAAGAAAAATAAAATAAAATTAGCACAATTTCTCTCTAATCCTGGCTACAATAATATATTAAAAAAAGAAAAGAAAAGAAAAACCCATTTGGTTCCTGGAAAAGACCAGCAATAAAAAAATAAAACAAGTTATATTTTAAATCCAACATTCCATTTTCACTAATTTGAATGAACAAATAACATCTCTCATTACGTTCCTGACTACTCAAAAACCCCACAACCAATATAAAAAGCATTAAAACTCAACATTTAACCTCATATCCTCCATTTTTCTTAGCAGTTAAAACAAATAGCAACCGAAATCATGAGAAAGAAAAAAGAAAAAGTTTGAATATAATTATTTGTTACCTTTGTTGCTCAAATCCTTCACCTCGATTGAATCATCCTTCTTTTTTAGTTGAGCTAGCAAAGCTGATTCAGCTGATGGTTTCAGGTTTTCACCGGACGAGTCGGACTCGGATGAGTAGAGCCTCAGTGCGGAACGAGTAGAAGGGGGGTGTTGTGCGAGTGATGGATTAGGACTTTTGGGAATAACATTTGAAGAGGAAGAAGGGCGAAGGAGATTTCGCGTGTAAAGACTAGCAGTTCGTAGCAGAGATCGTCGACTCATGCTTTGTGCGTGTGTGTGGTTTTTTTAGGGTCTTAGCTTCGATTCTGAGGGTTTCTTCGGTTGATCATGGCGGAGATGCACACTGACTCACTGAGTATTTCATGGCCGAGTTCTGCTAATATTTTGGCATTGGTCCAAGCCGTATAAATTTGGGCTTAGTAATATTTTTGAGGATTTTACACAAAATGGGAGATTTTGATTTCCGGTTTTCAAAATACGGCCCTTTTTTTTTTCAATTATATGGCCGGAGGGATTTCTGTTTTCCATTTCCATTAACTTTCGCGGTAATATTTATTTTTTACTTTTTTTTTGTAAATTATTTTTTTTAAATCAAGCTGATATGATCACATTGATATAATTTTTTTTTATCAAATCTTAATATAGCTACATATCTAAAATTTAAATTTAAAATTTTTAATTAAATTAAAATAGTTCATTATTAATTAATCTACGTACTTTATATTTTTTTATATTTTTTATTTATAAACAATATAATAAACAATATATATATTATTTACATAATATTTACATAATTTATTTAATATTTTTTAACTTTATTTTTTTATTTTTATATACACGCAATATCCACATAAAATACTTACAACATATAACATAAATATATAACAAACATATAATATTTATACCATACCTACACATATATACAATACTTGTTTGTTATTTCATTATATTGTATATATATTGTAATTTAATTTTATATATTATTTAATTATAGTGTATATATTGAATTTTAAGTGAAAAATATATACAATACTTATATGTTATAGTGTATTATTACATACATTGTGTATATATATATATGTATTGTAATTTATCTTTATATATTGTTTATTTATAGTATATATGTCGTATACATATCGTGTGTGTGTTGAATTCAAAGTGAACAAAATATATACAAATCTTATATGTTATTTAATTTTAATATATATGTTGGATACATGTTATGTATATATCATATTCTACCTTTATATGTTACTTAATTATAGTTTATATATCATATGCATATTATATGTATGTTGACTTTAAATAGATAATATATACAAACTTTATATGTTAATAATAATATATATCATATATATGTTATATGTACATTGACTTCCAACAGATAAAATATATATAAACTTTATATGTTTAATTGCAATGTATCTGCTGTATACATATTGTATATATAATTTGCTTTAACATTTATATATTGTATAATATAGTGTATATACTGTACACACGCTGAATGTAAGTTTAACATATACATCACCAATATATCACAAACAATATATGCACAAATCAATCAAAATGAAATAATATAATTAAAAAAAAGAGAGAATATACTTATTTGAAAAATAAAAATTAAAAAAAATCAAAAAATCAAAATAGAAAACATAATTTCATTAAAATATTTTATCAAACATATAAAATATATTACCGTTAAAGAATAATAAAACTTAAAATTAACAAAAAAAAAAAACAAATCAAGTTTCATTCTCATTTTCTTATAAGAAAAAAAGAGAATATAAACATTATAAATTTTAGTTTTTATCTTATTTTTTTCCGGCAATCAAAGAAGGAATATGAAAATATAAACATATATATAAAATATATAAAATATACACACAAGAAACATAGATATATATATATATATATATAAGATACATAAAATATCTATATAATATTTATATAATTTATTTAATATTTTTAACTTTATTTTTTTAATTTTATACACAGACAATATATGCACAATATCTACGTAATATATTTATATGACATACACACAACATAAATAATAAATACATAATATACACTAATAAAAAAATAAATACATAATATACACGTATTTATATAACATCTACAACATCTTTTTAACTATTTTTGTTACATATGATTAACTTGTTTTAATTGATTTCCCTTTTTTTACGTGCAGGTTGGAAAATTTTTTT
This sequence comes from Garcia nutans, assembly GCA_947685225.1. Taxonomy (NCBI): domain Eukaryota; kingdom Viridiplantae; phylum Streptophyta; class Magnoliopsida; order Malpighiales; family Euphorbiaceae; genus Garcia; species Garcia nutans. The sequence continues at coordinate 1,318,251 of CANTUV010000024.1, read as the reverse complement.
AAGTGAAATGATAAGAAATTTATTTATTTTTATTTCTTAATTAATTTTTTTACGTGCATTTTTTTCTTTTTTTTTCTTTATATCAAACGCATACATATAGGCTTTGGTTCCTAACGGATTTTCGTCCATATTCTGATTTCTTTATATTTATTTTTACTTTCTCAATTTGGAGGGGCGTGATTAAATTTCCAGTGAAAAAGAATTTTTTTTATTATTTGTACTCTATAATTGAATTGTATATAAAAATAAGATTTTCTAAAAATATTTATTTAAAATTCTTCCACTCCTTATGATGATAGTATTTCCAATCTATTTTTATTATTGTTAAATAAAAAATATATACAAAATTTAACCAAAATTTAACTCTTTGAATTTGAATGACATGCAAATTGCAAATTCTCTCATTAAATATCATAATTCTTAATATGCTGCTCATATATTTAAACCCACAATCTAAATCATAAGCCATGAAAAGGACTATTTCTTTCTTTCTTTCTTATTTTTTTTTTACTTTTTACCATTTTGTGGCTGAATTAATATGAAGTTATTCTGGCTATTTTAAAACTAAGCTAAGATGAAATTATTATAAATCATGAAAAGCACTTCGTTAATAATTTAAATTTAAATACTTTTGATGTCAACTTATTTATGATTGTTATATAATTTTTTGTTAATTTTTATTTGATTAATATTTAATCTTCAGATTTGCCTTTCTAATATGGTAATATCTTACTTTTTTTTTTCATTTTTAGTTTGCGGTTCTTCTTTTTGTTTTTTAATTTATTATTTATTAATTATTTCAATTTTTTTTATTTTCTTTGGTATAATAATTTTCTACTTTTTTTCTTTAATTCTTAATTTTTATCTAAGTATTTGATGCATGATGGGTGTCGAAACTACCAAAAATTAATTAATATACTTTAATGATTTTGTGTATAGTAATAAGTAGGGTCGATTCCACAGAGACTGAATTGTGTCACTTGATTTTGCTGAAAATAAAGGGGGGGGGGTTTAAAATGCAATTATGATAAATAACTTAAATTCAATGAATAAAAAGATCAGCTCAAAGAACGTTCATAATTCACTGCATAATTTGATCACAGACAAAACATATGATTTTATTTTAAACTAAATAATTAACATAGATTTATTAAAAAGCAAAATAAATCTTCCACTTCCCTATATTCATCAATTAAAGCCCAACACTTTTATTGAATCTAGTTATTAATTGAATTGGTATTAAGCAATCCTCAACAAATTAATAACTGCATTGCAACAGGAAGTAATTAAGCTTGAATAATAATTTATGAAGCATAAATCATTTAATTCACCCTATTGTTTCTTTAGGTTTTATTAAAAACTTGGATCATAATTAATAAAACCTAATTACTACTAGTATCACTTTTCATAACAATTACGGATTAAGAAGAATGATTAGCGATTAATCATAATAAACGATCAACTATTAGGCCTTCTTAGTTGAATATTTATCATATTAAAAACAATAATATCAAGAAACAATAGATATTTAATCAAAATAAAGAAATTATAACCTAGCCTCACAAATTAAGCAAATGAACTTGAAGTCTTTGAGCTGAATTTAAAACTTAGCTACTCATGTTGTGGCTTACAACAACAAAATACAAAGAAAATTAATAAAACAACAAGGGAGAGGAGATGATTTCAGATGAGATTCTCCAAGACATACAAATGAAGGTATTTATAGCCAAGCTTGGCTGTACAAAGTGGTTTAATAATTAAAATGCCACCTAATTTCATCATTATTGCATTACTGTAATGGACAGCATGTTTGCCACCACCTTCAGTCTCTTTTTCGTGCACATTAGTTGATTCCCAGTCGCTGGAATAATTTTTTCCTTTTAGGTCTATCCATTAGCTTTCCAAATCATATTTTATGTCCAATTTAGACATCCACAACTCATGTTATGATTTTAATACTAAAGGTGGTGCAGATCAGATGGACAGCATAACTGTCACCACTTTGAAGCTCTTTTTCGTCCACATTCCTTCATTATTAGCATCTGGAGTTTTTTTTTTCTTGTAGGTCTGTTCATTAGCTTTTAGTTGAGTCATTTTTCACCCAAATTGGAGACCTACAAATTAAAATATCCTTTAAAAATCAAGGTAACGGTTAAATTTATTAAAATGCTGAAATTTCTTTATTTTAAAACATTTATTCACAACACTCTTAAAATAAAATCTATTTTATTTAAAAACACTTTATTTGCATAAATTAAGCTTCAAATAACTCAAAACAATTAAATATAATGAAAATAAAAATATATAAATTTGTATTTATCAAATTCCCCCACACTTATTTTATGTTTGCCCTCAAGCATAGTTTGAATTTTCTCTTAATCTTCTCAAGGCATGCTCTATTAAAATTAACAAGTTATATATAAAAGAATTTTTATATTTTTATTTCTCTTAAAATATTCAAAAAGTTTTTTTTTTCAAAAATAGTAAAATTAAACATATGAGCTAATTACAAAGATTTAACAGTCTCACATCTCACCAAACTTTCAGGTGTTTAATTAGGGTGATAAATACTCTCAGCGTTCAACTATTTTTAGTAGAAAAATCACCATAGGCTTGCTCTTTTGATCTAATCTCCACTACTATAGCCAACTAATTAAAATCAAAAAGTCTTTATTTTGGTTGTAATGGGGCTTGGGTAGTAGGTATGATAGAGTTTTTTTTTTTTTTTAAAGGCAGAAATGTTTATTGATTTGCTTAGAATAAGCATACAAGAACAAGCATAATTGTGTTGTAAAGCAACAACTTGTGCAACCAAAAGAGAAGAGTACAAAAGTAAGCACAAGAGATGGCACAATTGTGCCATGAAATATTGAAAGCAATAATGGGATTTGAAGTCAGCACAATTGTGCTAAAAACAACTCATGCTTGTGCTACTCTAGTAAAGCTCAAAATTTCTTAATTTAGAAAAAAAAAATTTCTTTTTTTTTTCTTTTCAGAAGAAGAACTAGATATAATTCTCATAGGTACAATAGGAAGAAAGAAAAAAATGTATATACTGAATGGCTCAAAATGACTATCTAAGGATTTAGTAAAACGGTAGGCTTTTTAAGCTAAATGGTTAAACCTAATTTGCCTTAATCACTTTTAAATTAGGGAGCTAATTATGGTAATCTCAAGAAGATACAAGAGCAAGTTTTAGGACTTCTTACCAAAAACGTGAACTCTCTCAAAATAATAATAATAATAATAATAAAGTGTTTGGGCTCAAAACTTACTTGTTTATTTATAAATCCAAAGTAATTAGCATCAATTTAATTGAACTATTGAAGAAAAAATAAAAGAATATTTAATAAGAAATTAAAATGATACTAATTCTTTTAATTATAATTTGTCATTTTTAATAAAGCATGCTAATAAAAGATTAAGTTTTTTTTTTTAATTCCAGCACTAGTAAATATTTTTTTTTTGAACTTTGTATAAATTTTTTTTTTTTAAAGTGAAAATACTTCCAAGTGAAAACTCCTCCCCAACACTTAAAACTTACATTGTCCTTAATGTAAAATCAAATGCAAACAAAATATTACTAAAAATAAGTAAAACAAAGTGAGAAAGAAAACAAATTTGTTTGTGGCTAGATAGCCGTCATGGGTTGCCTCCCACACTACAAAAATATTCGGCATTTGCGACGAAAATCTGCGACGGACATATTTTCGTAACAAATTTGCTACGGATCTGCGACGGATTTGCGATGGAAGGACAAGTCAGAGGAATTTTGAGAAATTGGTTGCAAATCCGTTGCAAATCCGTCGCAGATCTGCGACGAAAATCATTCCGTCGTAAATAATCGTCGCAAAAGTTGGCGGGAGAGAGAAAACACTAAAAAAACCAATTTGCAATGGAGATCTGCTACCGTCTATTGCCGTCGCAAATTTCACTATAAAAATATTCGGAATTTTGCGATGGAAATCTGCGACGGACATGTTTTCGTCGCAAATTTGTTACGGATCTGCGATGGATTTGCGACGGAAGGACGAGTCAGAGGAATTTTGAGAAATTGGTCGCAAATCCGTTGCAAAATTCGTCGCAGATCTGCGACGAAAATCAGTGCGTCGCAAATAATCGTCGCAAAAGTTGGCGCGGAAACTTGGCGCGAGAGAGAAAACACTAAAAAAACCAATTTGCAACGGAGATCTGCTACCGTCTATTGCCGTCGCAAATTTCACTATAAAAATATTCGAAATTTTGTGACGAAAATCTGCGACGGACATGTTTCCATCGTAAATTTGCTACGGATCTGCGACGGAAGGACGAGTCAGAGGAATTTTGAGAAATTGGTAGCAAATCCGTTGCAAATCCGTAGCAGATCTGCGATGAAAATCAGTCCGTCGCAAAAGTTGGAGCGGAAACTTGGCGCAAGAGAGACCCGGGTATATTTTTTTGGCAAAAATTTTTTTCGTCGCAGATTGGTTGTAGAAAACACTAAAAAAAGCAATTTGCAACGGAGATCTGCTACCGTCTATTGCCGTCGCAAATTTCACTATAAAAATATTCGGCATTTGCGACGGAAATCTGCAACGAAAAATTTCCGTCGCAAATGTGCGACGGATCTGCATAGGAATTTTGAGAAAGCTGTCGCAAATCGGTTGCAGATCCGTAATAAATCTGCGACGATTTTTGTTCGTCATAAATTTCGTCGCTAAAGTTGGCGGGATTTTTCCCGCCGAGAATTTTTGCAGAAAATGTTACGTCGCAAATCCGTCGCAGATCCGTAGCAAATTTTCGACGGAAACATGTCCATCGCAGATTTCCGTCGCAAATGCCGAATATTTTTGTAGTGAAAAATTGAATTTGGCTGAGTTTAATGCCGTATAATTTTTTCTTTCCTTTTCGTGTCACTTGATCTTGGCTGAGTTTATAGCATTCTGGAAATTATAAGACTAGTGCAGGAAGTAGAGGTGTAGTGTAAATAAGGTTGAGCTCTGCAAGAAATAGAGACCACCTTCATTGTCATTCAATGGAATTGAATTCTACTTACATTTATGAATTGTGAGTTCACAGAATGTTAGGATCTGTCGATAACTCGTGCTTCATCCATGTTCCTTTATGTATTGGTCTTGATGTGAGTTAATTATGTCTTGTTTGATTTGCAGGTTAGAGTTGTAAATGGTGTTCCACCAACTGGTGACTATTCTTTTGCCAAGTATAACAAAGTATGCACAAGTTTGCCTCCATCTTCATGTGTATTAGGCTATAAAAGAATTAATATGTGCTTTCTTTTTCTTTTCATTTTTTTTTTCAAACTGAATATGTTATTTTATTTGTAAATCTGCAGTCTGTTGATGTTGTCAAGTACACTGATGAAGAGTATGAGAAATATTTGACTGATCCCGTAGGTATCAACTCATGGTTTCGTCTTTATGACTTTCTATAGCTGCTATATCGTAAGATTTCAATTGAGTGTGCTAGTTAAGAATAAAGAGGAATCATTATCTTGCCCTGATTTCCTGTTATAAATTATGGAACTAATTCTTAATCACTTTATTTTTGTTAGATGTGGACCAAGGAGGAGACAGATCAATTGTTTGACCTGTGTGAAAGACTTGATCTCCGCTTCATTATTATAGCTGATAGGTTCCCATCATCTCGGACAGTGGAGGAATTGAAGGATCGTTTTTATAGTGGCCTTCTCAGGGTGTTGAAGAATCTGTATTGCCTGTAGCATCAAATGCTGGCCCAGAAATTGCTGAGACAGCTACCAATATTGATGATACTGTTTCTCCTTCATCAAATGCTCAACTAGCCTCTGCAGCAGTTACACCTTCAACTTCCTTAATGGTGGAAAATGCCTCCACTCTTGCTTCTCTGCGCATGGTATATTGATTATCTTGCAGCTTCCCTCCTCCACCCCAATCCTCCCCCATTATAATTTTGAAGAAAATCATCGATTGATGAACAACAAAATAAGAAACCAGTTGTCTTTTTTGTTTTTTTCACGGCTGGAAACATAGATCAATCACACGTACCATTCATTTTTTTTAATTTATTTATAGTTTTGCTAAATATTATATATATTGCAAACTAGTCTGATTTTTTGATAAAAATGTCAGCTTCGTGTATACTTGAGAACATATGCTCTTGAGCAAATGGTGCAAGCTGCAAGTTCTTCTACAAGGCTTCGGACAATCAAGCGAGTTGAGCAGACATTACAAGATCTTGGGGTCTGGTTATTCTCCATGAACTCTTGATGCATCCTTTTCTTGTTATATTATTCATGCTGAATGATGTAATGTCTTTGACAATTAGACAGTAATATTGTTTTTCATCATCTTCCTATTTCTATAAGCACCTTATTAGTGTTCTTTTGACTTTTCAGCATATGTCCTGTGAAGATGACTTGAACTCTTTAGCTGTACGAAATTCCCCATGTCATAAAGGTTGTTCAGTGGGTAGTTTTTTGGTTGGAAATTCACTTTATCTTCAAGATCAATTCAAATTGTCTTCTTGATTAAATGCATATTATTTGTGACTTTAACTTACCCAATTAGCATTTTCTAGGCATTGGGTTTTAGAAGTCTCATGAATGCATATGTGCTTCTTTAACTATGTTTTTGCACATTGTGTAAAATTCATTCTTCACTTCTATCATATAATTATTATCTGATCTAAGTAGGTACTCTTAAATTTGCTTAGTAGTTGTTTCTTGTATAAACTGTAATTATAAATTTTTCAGACAGTTCCATTGTTTCATATAAAGGGCCTTGTACAAATTGGGTATCACGTACTATATTTTTGTTTACAGGTTAATTTAAAACCAAGGGTGCCAACCAAAGCTGTTTGTGCAGAGCACCTTGAATTAAGAAAAGAAATACTGACTCTGCTAAATCTTCAAAAACAGGTATTGCACGTTCACAATTTCTAATGCAGAACTGCCCAATAAAAGTAAATGTGAAAGTTGTAGATTTGATATTTTTAATGAAAGAAATATCCATAATTCTATAGTTATGTCATGACATTTGAAAGAGCTGCTCTGCATTTAGTCTCTGACGTGTCAGTCTTCCATTTGCCTCTCGGTTGCAGTATAAGGAGGCAGAAGGTTCATCCTTTCGTGAGAGTTCGTATACTGAAATGCCTGGCACACCTAAAAATTTAATGTTATATGTAAATGCAGCTCGTCCGGGAATAGAAGTCGAGGTCTTTCCTGAAAGATGTTTGCTTTGTATTTTTAATTAATTAATTGATTGAAGAATTTTGTGTTCATGGTTGATGCTCCTAGTGGAAGCCTTAATGCGATTACTCGTTCAGCTTCCACTGACCATTGAAAGTATTACAAGTATGATTCAGCCGGTAAACATACAGGAATGTTCGAAGAAGGGACAGTAATTTATAAGTTCAGCTGCTTTACTAAAGGTGATTCAGACAGAATTGCTTAGTATTGTATGCATGTATTCAGGATGTGGCTTTAGTGTATCAGTTTTCTTTTGGCTGTGCTATGCTTCTTGCGCCTTCATTCTCCTATGTTTAATTCTACATATGCTAATCGAATCCTTATTGAGTATAAACTTCTTATCAACAAATTCAGCTGCATGTTCTAATATCATTAACTTGAATGACGAGTTTATTAAGATCGTACTAGTGTTAATTGGAGGTTTATACAATTCTTAAAATATTGATAGCAATTGAAATGAAAATGGTATTGAAATGATTATACAAGTATGTGTTGGTTATTTTCTGTTCATGATTTTCAATGCTGTTAAGGATTTTCTACTTTTCTGTTCATGATTTTCAATGCTGTTATTGTCATACTTGATAACAATCTGCATGAGCATTTCATCTCTCTTTCATCTGAAGTGAGCAAATTTATTGATACATTCAAGAATGAAACTTGGTGTACTAATTAATCCTGCTTGGTTTTAGGCTGCCCGGGTTGTTGTCAAGCAGTATATTGCAAACACATTTTCTCACCTGCTGCACAATATCTCAGGTTATTGTTACATTTTAAATGAAGTTTTATTTCTCTAGTTGCATATCATTGACAAAGAAGGTAGGTTCAGTGGGTGTTATATTACAATTGTTAGTTGTTTAGAAAGGGATAATAGCACAACAAAGAATCTTCTAGTGGCATTAAACTCTTGTTTTTTGTGAATGTGCAATGAGATTCATTCATTACTATAATCTGAATGCATCAGAATCTCCATCTATCGGGAGAAATTACAGGCATTGACAGCTTGGAGGAACATCCAAATGTACACAAAGATCAATCACAGAAACTATAATTTATCTCTCTAATACATCCAAGCTCTAAACACACTTCAATGGTTGAGAAAACGTGTATCATATTATTCTTTTCATTTACTCTTTTTAATATTATTTGCAGGTTAATAATGATGATACAAGTCATGATTCAATGGAAAATGATAATTGAAGATCTATATTGTTATTTTCAAGATAGATTATTTATAGTAGTGTTCTTAACACTTGTATAATTAAATTGTAAAATATTTTATTCTATTGAAGATTAATAAAAGAATTATTTTTATCAATGCAATTAGTATTTTTTTAGATTGTGTTTAAATGTTCCAAATGTATTTATAAAGTTCTCATAAAATTAATTGATAATACAAATAGTTCCAATAAAAATCAATATTAAATTACTACGAATTTGCTACGAATCTGCGACGGATATTTGAAATCTATGACAGAATCTGCGACAGATACTGCGACGACAATCTGTGACGGCAATCTGCGACGGAATCTGTAACGAATTTGCGACGAAAATCTGTGACGAAATCTGCGACGGCTGCCCTTTACCCGCGAAAATTTAAGCGCGAGATTTGCAACCGCCGAGTGGTTACAAATCCGTCGCAATCTGCGACGGCCTGTCGCAAAATTGAAATATGCGACGCCTTTTTTATTAACGGATTGTATCCATCGCAGATCGGTCGCAAGACTTGATTTGTGACGGATTTGCGAAGGATTTGCGACGGATTATGTCCGTTGCAGATAGCGTGTTTTTTTGTAGTGCCAAGTAGCGCCTTCATTTAATGTCATTGGCTCGACATCTTTATTTATTTATTTTTTTATTCATCCAGATAAACTGGATCAACCAATTTGATTTCTTCAAGTGAATGCTCTTGGAATCCTTCGTAAAATGGCTTGAGTCTATGCCCATTAACTTTGAAAACCTTATTAGTTACTAAGCTTTTAATTTCAACTGCACCATAAGAAAATACATTAGTAACAATAAAAGGTCCAATCCAACGAGAACGCAACTTACCTAGCATCAATTTCAATCTAGAATTATAAAGCAACACTTTTTGCCCAACTACAAAATTCTTCCTGAGAATAAATTTGTCATGAAGTGCCTTGGTCTTATCTTTATAAATCCTAGAATTTTCATATGCTTCAAGTCGAATTTCTTCCAACTCTTGCAATTGTAGCTTTCTTTGCTCCTTAGCCTTATCCATATCCAAATTGCAATGTTTAACAGCCCAATATGCCCTGTGTTCTAACTCAACTGGAAGGTGGCATAATTTACCAAAAAGCAACCTGTAAGGGGATATTCCAATAGGGGTCTTATAGGCTGTCCTATAAGCCCACAAAGCATCATCAAGTTTGAGGCTCCAATCTTTTCTATTGGGATTCACAGTCTTTTCTAAAATACACTTGATTTCTCTATTAGACACCTCCGCTTGACCACTTGTTTGAGGGTGATAAGCTGTAGCTACTTTATGAAAAATACCATATTTCTTCAATAAAGTTTCTACTGATCGATTACAAAAATGAGTGCCCTGGTCACTAATCAAAGCTCTTGGAATTCCAAACCTGCTTAAAATATTAGATTTGATGAAACTTATAACAACATTAGAATCATCAGTTTTTGTGGCTTTGGCCTCCACCCATTTTGAGACATATTCAACAGCAAGTAATATATAAACAAAACCAAAAGATGAAGGAAATGGTCCCATAAAGTCAATTCCCCAGACATCAAAAATTTCACAAACAAGTATTGGAGATTGAGTCATTTCATTTCTACGGGATAAGCTTCCTGTTCTCTGACACTGTTCACAATGTTTACAAAATAAATAAGAATCTTTGAATAAAGTAGGCCAATAAAAACCACAATCTAATATTTTTTTAGCAGTTCTCTTAGGTCCAAAATGACCTCCACAAGCATATGTATGACAAAAAGTGAGGATAGACTGAATTTCATTATCTGGAATGCATCTTCTAATAAGTTGATCAGAACAAAATTTCCATAAATATGGATCATCCCACACATAATACTTAGCCTCACTTTTTATTTTATCCCTCTTACTTTTTTCCAAATCAGATGGTAAAGTCTTAGTTACTAAAAAGTTCACTAAATCAGCATACCAAGGGACCATACCTTGTAAATTGAATAACTGTTCATCAGGAAAAGATTCTTGCAAAGGAATTGGATTATCTTGTGTCATTATTCTGCTCAAATGGTCTGCTACTACATTTTCAGCACCTTTTTTATCCTTAATTTGAAGATCAAACTCTTGTAATAAAAGGAACCACCGAATTAATCTTGGTTTTGCTTCTTTTTTCGCTAATAGATACTTCAAAGCTGCATGATCAGAAAATACAATTACTTTAGAATAAAGTAAATATGATCAAAACTTCTCTAAAGCAAAAACAATAGCTAAAAATTCTTTTTTAGTGGTGGAATAATTGCGCTGAGCTGAGCTGAGTTTAGTGTCCTGGATGCATAATAGATCACATGAAGTTGCTTGCCAATACGTTGCCCCAAAATTGCTCCTACTGCATAATTACTTGCATCACAGATTAACTCAAATGGCAAGGTCCAATCTGGTGGTTGAATAATAGGAGGCGATGTCAATGCAGATTTTAATTTATCAAAAGCATCTTTACATTCGTGGCAAAACTCAAAGGGAACATCTTTTTGTAACAGTTTGGATAATGGCAAAGCTATCTTTGAAAAATCCCTAATGAACCTGCGGTAAAAACCTGCAAGACCAAGAAAAGAACGCACTTCCCTCACAGTTGTGGGGTATGGTAAGTTCAAAATTAAACTAATTTTAGCTTTGTCTACCTCAATTCCCTTATTAGAAATTACATGTCCTAAAACAATTCCTTGTTTTACCATAAAATGGCATTTCTCATAATTTAACACAAGATTTTTCTCAATGCAACGTTCGAGAACACAAGTTAAATTATTAAGACATGTTTCAAATGAATCACCATATACCGAAAAATCATCCATGAATACTTCAATGCAATTATCAATAAATTCTGAAAATATACTTATCATGCATCTTTGAAATGTAGCAGGTGCATTACAAAGTCCAAATGACATTCTTTTAAAAGCAAAAGTTCCAAAAGGACAAGTGAAAGTAGTCTTTTCCTGATCCTCTGGTGCAATGACAATTTGATTATACCCTGAAAATCCATCAAGAAAGCAAAAATAAGACTTACCTGCCAATCGCTCAAGCATTTGGTCAATGAATGGTAAATGAAAGTGATCCTTTCTTGTTGTTGAATTCAATTTTCGATAATCTATACACACTCTCCATCCATTTTGAATCCTTGTCGGAATGAGTTCATTGTCTTGATTTTTCACCACTGTTACTCCTGATTTTTTAGGAACTACCTGGATTGGACTTACCCATTTACTGTCAGAAATTGGATAAATCACTCCTGCATCAAGCAACTTCAAAATCTCCTTTTTTACCACTTCCATCATTTGTGGGTTTAACCTTCGTTGAGCTTCCTTACTTGGGTTTGCATCATCTTCCAATAAAATCCTGTGCATACAAACAGAAGGGCTTATACCTTTAATATCAGCTATTGTCCATCCAATCGCTTCCTTGTAGATTCTAAGAACTCGAATCAATTTCTCTTCTTGAAGCTTTGTTAAATCACTTGCAACAACCACTGGAAGTGATTCGCCATCCCCCAAATAGACATACTTCAAATGTTCTGGTAAAGGCTTGAGTTCCAGAACAGGTGCCTGTGTAATAGAAGGAAACAATTTTGTATAAGAAACAGGCAAGTCTATTTTTAAAATTTCATACCTTTTTGAATTTTGTGGGAGTGACTGTAATGCCATCATTGTATCTATAATTTCTTCTCTTAGTGGTAAAGCACCATCAATTTCCATGTTTCCTTGAGAAATTACCACTTCTAGATCATCTTTATTATTCAATTTGAAAACATCCTGCACAAGTACATCAATAACATCAATAGAGAAAACAGAATAATCATTGTCTGGATACCTCATAGCATCAAATATATTAAATTTGACAATTTCTCCATCAAATTCCATAGTCATGGTGCCATCATTAACATCAATTTTTGTCTTTGCAGTTTTTAGGAAAGGTCTTCCTAACAATATTAATGCTGAATTTGATGCAGAAGTATTATCCCCCATATCTAAGATGTAAAAATCTGCAGGAAAAATTAGTTCACCAACTTGTACTAGAACATCCTCAATTAAGCCCAAGGGATATGCATTAGATCGATCAGCTAATTGAATAATCACATTAGTTTCCTGTAACACACCCAAATTCAAAGTTTGAAATATTGAATAAGACATGACATTAATAGATGCTCCTAAATCTGCCATGGCATGCTCAAATTTAGAATCTCATATTTTACATGAAATTGAGAATGAGCCTGGATCCTTGCACTTGGGAGGTAACTTATGTTGAATCATTGCTGACACATTTTCTCCAACACTAATTTTCTCATTACCTTTCAAATTGCGCTTTGTAGTGCATAATTCCTTAAGAAATTTAGCATACCTTGGAATTTGTTTAATAGCATCAAGCAGTGGTATATTGATTTCAACCTTTCTAAATGTCTCCAAAATCTCCGCTTCACTTTCTTCTTTTTTTTGTCTTAGCCAACCTGCTAGGAAATGGAGGAACAACACGTTCAGTACAATCATTCATGCTAGGTTCAAAAATTACCTTATCTTTGGATATTTTGATCTCTTTTTCTTTTTGTCTTTTCTTCTTGACTTCATCTTGTTGTGCTTGGCTGTCAATTTCCTTGCCACTCCTTAATAGTATAGCACTTGCATTCTCTCTAGGATTTATGACAGTTTGGGATGGTAGCTTTCCTGAATCTCTTGCTTCTAACTTGCTCACTGACGTTGCTAGCTGACCAATTTGTGTCTCTATGTTTTGAATGCTGTTTCTGGTTTCCTGCTGAAATTGTTGTGTGTTATTAGCCAAAGCTTTAACAATATCTTCGAGTGACATACCTTGGTTAGGAATCTGATTGGCTTGCTGCTTATGTGGATTATACCGATTCTGTAATGGTTGATTTCCATAGCTCAAATTTGGATGATCTCTCTATCCTGGATTGAATGAATTGGAGTATGGGTCATATCTTCGCTGATGTTGATTTGGAAAATTGCCAACTACATTAGCTTGTTGAATTGGTTCTTCTTCTTGTAATGTAGGGCACATGTCAGTAGTATGACCCGAAATCGAACAAATACCACACATCATTCCTGCTTGTGACTTTCCTGTAACCAACTGTTTCACCAGAGATGTTAAATCGAAAATTTGCTTCTCAAGATTGGATGTACTTACCTCATTAACTTTCTTGGTTGTGTGATCCATCCTCATTCCAAATTGCTGTGAGTTTGCTGCCATATTAGCAATCAATTGCCTTGCATCATCGGGTGTTTTGTCAACTAGAGCTCCTCCACTTGCAGCATCTACCATACTTCTGTCCATTGGAAGTAAACCTTCATAAAAATATTGAATGAGGAGTTGATCACTTATCTGATGGTGCGGGCAGCTTGCACATAATTTTTTGAAACGCTCCCAATATTCATACAAACTTTCTCCATTATATTGCCTAATGCCACAAATTTCCTTCCTTATGTTTGCAGCACGAGAAGCAGGAAAATACTTTTCTAAAAATAGCCTTTTCATCTCATTCCATGAGTTTATAGAACCTGAGGGTAGGTAATACAACCAATCCTTTGCAGTGTTGTCCAATGAAAAAGGGAAAGGTCGAAGCTTAATCTGTTCTTCAGAAACGCCTTGAGGTTTCATGCTAGAACATACAACATGGAACTCCTTGAGATGTTTGTAAGGATCCTCACCTGCAAGACCATGAAACTTTGGCAACAAATGGATTAGTCCAGATTTTAGTTCAAAAGCAACATCTAAAGTGGGAAACTGGATACATAGAGGCTGCTAATTTAAGTCAAGAGTAGCTAGCTTTTTTAATGTTCTAGCAGCCATGATCTCAATTTCTGGTTCATAATTTGACTCTGTTGAGGAGTTATCTTCCTTATTTGATTCACAAAAATCAGAACTTTTTCTAACTTTTTCCTTCTTAGCTTGTTTGGTCTTTTTCCTCAATTTTTTTGCTGTTTTCTCTATTTCTGGATCAAACAAAATTTCAACAGATTGAGAAGATCGTGTCATAAAAAAAAAGTAAATAATACAAAATCAAATAGACTATCAATTCCCGGCAGCGGCGCCAAAATCTTGATGGGTGTCGAAACCACCAAAAATTAATTAACCTACTTTAATGATTTTGTGTATAGTAATAAGTAGGGTCGATTCCACAGAGACTGAATTGTGTCACTTGATTTTGCTGAAAATAAAGGGGGGTTTAAAATGCAATTATGATAAATAACTTAAATTAAATGAATAAAAAGATCAGCTCAAAGAACGTTCATAATTCACTGCATAATTTGATCACAGACAAAACATATAATTTTATTTTAGACTAAATACTTAACATAGATTTATTAAAAAGCAAAATAAATCTTTCACTTCCTTATATTCATCAATTAAAGCCTAGCACTTTTATTGAATCTAGTTATTAATTGAATTGGTATTAAGCAATCCTCAACAAATTAATAACTGCATTGCAACATGAAGTAGTTAAGCTTGAATAATAATTTATGAAGCATAAATCATTTAATTCACCCTATTGTTTCTTTAGGTTTTATTAAAAACTTGGATCATAATTAATAAAACCTAATTGCTACTAGTATCACTCTTCATAATAATTACGGATTAAGAAGAATGATTAGCGATTAATCATAATAAACAATCAACTATTAGGCCTTCTTAGTTGAATATTTATCATATTAAAAACAATAATATCAAGAAACAATAGATATTTAATCAAAATAAAGAAATTATAACCTGGCCTCACAAATTACGCAAATGAACTTGAAGTCTTTGAGCTGAATTTAAAACTTAGCCACTCATGTTGTGGCTTACAACAACAAAATACAAAGAAAATTAATAAAACAACAAGGGAGAGGAGATGATTTCAGATGGGATTCTCCAAGGCATACAAATGAAGGTATTTATAGCCAAGCTTGGCTGTACAAAGTGGTTTAATAATTAAAATGCCACCTAATTTCATCATTATTGCATTGCTGTAATGGACAGCATGTTTGCCACCACCTTCAGTCTCTTTTTCGTGCACATTAGTTGATTCCCAGTCGCTGGAATAATTTTTTCCTTTTAGGTCTATCCATTAGCTTTCCAAATCATATTTTTATGTCCAATTTGAACATCCACAACTCATCTTATGATTTTAATACTAAAGGTGGTGTAGATCAGATGGACAGCATGGCTGTCACCACTTTGAAGCTCTTTTTCATCCACATTCCTTCATTATTAGCATTTGGAGTATTTTTTTCTTGTAGGTCTGTTCATTAGCTTTTAGTTGAGTCATTTTCACCCAAATTGGAGACCTACAAATTAAAATATCCTTTAAAAATCAAGGCAACGGTCAAATTTATTAAAATGCTGAATTTTTTTTATTTTAAAACATTTATTTACAACACTCTTAAAATAAAATCTATTTTATTTAAAAACACTTTAATTGCATAAATTAAGCTTCAAATAACTCAAAACAATTAAATATAATGAAAATAAAAATATATAAATTTGTATTTATCAATGCATAATATTATTATTCTTGAAAGGATTTTTTTTCATGTATAGAATTATTATTAATTGTTGAAATTTGTTTTAATATATGAAAATATTTGAAAATTATAAGGCAGTATTCCAACAAAAGTAGGAGCTAATCATTTATAATAATTGAAATTTACAGTAAAATTAATTTTTAACGGATTTTGAAATTGATTTTATATTTAATTATATAATTTTTTTAATATATTTTTTAGCATTTCATTTATGTTCACATAACTTAATCTATTTATGTTCACATAACTTAGTCTATTTAAAATTTGGCTAAATAATTATAAAGTCCCTGAGATTTTACATGTTATACTAGTCGGTCCCTATATTTTTAACATCTAATTTTTACATCTTTCTGTTTTTAAAAATTAAACTGTTTAGTCATTCTGTTAATATTTTTATCCTAAAAATATTAGTCAATTACTTTGATATTATAAAATAATTTATTTGCTCTTCTTTAATATATATTTTTCTTTGTTATTTGTTAAGTCATGCTTATTTTTAATTTTACTTATATTTCTTATACATAATTTATTTTAATTTTATAATATTATTAAAAATAATTTTAAATAATATGAATAATATATTTTATTATTTTGCAGACAATCTATATATATTATTTATTTTAATTTTATAGGTATTACTAAAAAATAATTTTAAATAATATAAATAATATCATTTATTATTTTGCAGATAATCTATATATAAAATAAGATTAAAAATGAAATAAACTTAATAAATAATAAATATAAATATATATAAAAGAAGAGTAAATACGTTATTTTATAATATCAAAGTAGTTAACTAATGATTTTAGGATAAGAATATTAACAAAATGACTAATCAGTTTAATTTTTAAAAAACACAGGAGACAAAAATTAGATATTAAAAATATAGAAACTCATTAGTGTAATATGCAAAACCATATTATCTTCATAATTATTTAGCCTTAAAATTAACACTTTAGTATCTCAAAAAGAGAATACTGGTTAATTATTATATAGTATATGTATTTTCTTTTTGACATCAATTGATGAATATTCGGTCATTAAAGCTATTTTATTATATATATATATATATATATACATACATATATGTATCACATTCTACAACAAAAAACTATCGTCTTGTATTAGGATTATCTTAACCATTAGATAATATGTTATTAATTTTTAGTAGTAGTTTACTGTTCTAACTTAGTGTTTTAATTCAATTATAATACTATCAATAACTATTTTAACTTCAATTTGAAGTTTTTGATTTTGATTTGAACTCATCCGCAATTAATAGTCTACACTCTTATTACAATCCTAAATTGCAATTCATCACAAATATTTCGGGAGCAATTTTTCTTTTTGAATCAATTACAATTTTTTTTAATGATGAGTACAGCATTCTAATTCTTATACTTAAAAATTAATATTTTTAATTATTTAACTAACTTTAATAAAAAAAAATGTAAGATTTTAAAATATTAAACTGTCCGATAATATAATAGTAAGAATTAAAATTCTATTATATTTTTTCAAAAAAAGAATTACATTACATTATATTTTATAATTTTAAGGAGAAAATTATTATATAAATTAAAATTAAAATGTATTAAAATTGAAGTGTTAAAATTGTATAAATTAATAATTAAAATGTTAGCTATTTAGTGAGTCTTATAATTTAACAATAATAATTTTAAAGAGGTAAAATAAAAAAAAGTTTCATGATGATAAATTTAAATTAAAGAATAGTAATATAATTAACCCTTTTAATAATAATATAATTAACCCTTTTTAAAGAATAATAATAATAATATAATAGGGTTAATTATAAAATATATATATATAAAGTATATTTTTTAAATTGTATCACAAATTTTCAATTTTATTAAAAGAGACAATAAATGTTAATATAATTTTTAATGTTGTCATCTAACCAATTAGAATAAATATAATTAGTTTTTTTTATTATTTGAGAAAACCTAGTTTTATTAGAACTCAATGAAGCAATACATCAATATCAGGAGGAAATCTCTCCCAGACATGAAAACAAGGGTACAAACAAGCAGGTCTAGCAATTTTATGAGCAACCACTACTTTACCTTGCCTTCTATAATAACTATAATTAGTTAAATTACTTATATATCAGTCAGTATTATTTAATATAAATATCTGTTGGTATTAATGAAAGTTTATTTTTATAAATCAATATCCATTTATTTATTGGATATATCCATTCATGTTAATGAACACTTATTTATATTAATGAATATTCATTCGTGTTAATTAACTAATACAAAAATTAAATAAATATCAAATTCCAATTGAAAAATTAAATTAAAAAACAATAAAAATTTTCTGTAAATTGAAAATTGGCTAACAGCAAAAAAAAAAAAAGCACAAAAATAGAAGCCAATCAATTTCATTATAGGATGCGGATGCAGGATTATATATAAAATGATTAAGAAATTAATTAAAATTAATTTCTTAATTAATTTAGTTATTTTAAAAAAGTAACGAAATGTTTAAAATAATTTGAAATATAAAAATATTGCTGCCCTCAGAATCAGTCAGGATTTTCCAATTGTATATTAGGATTATTACTATAATTTATTTTAAAGGTTCAATCTACTAATTTTACTCCTAGTTTTATAATGATTTTCCATTAAGATAACGGTGTTGTCTGTTGCCACATGGCTTGTTTCTATTGGTTGGGAAAAACCAATATAGTTTTTTTTTTTTTTAAATGAGAACAAAGCTTTTAAATAACGAAAAATTAGATTATAAATTACGACTGAGATAGCGATTTTATATGAGAATAAATTACAATCAGACACAGATAGATAACACAGTGAGAAGACATGCCAGTACTCTCTCCTCTCGTTTCTGATCAAACATGGAGTTTATAATGAATGGGAATATTAATGGTGGTGATGAAGAAAAAGGTAAAAATTTTTACGTGGAAGAATATTTCAGTTCTTTTCCACCTGGTTTTAGGTTCTGTCCGTCGGATGAAGAGCTAATTATTTATTACTTGAAGAACAAACTCACCAATCAATCTTTACCCATTAATCGAATTCCTGAGGTTGATCTTTATCAGTTTCATCCTCAACAGCTCTTCGGTAAATTTTCTTTTTCTTTTGTTTCTTTTTTTTTTTTCTGTCTAGTTCGTAATTACTATTCTTGTTTATATTTTCGTTTTCATGTATAAGAGATATTCATTATTATATGTATTTTTAACAAAGAGAACAGTCTAGGGTTTATAAGAAACCCCATAAACAACAATTCCAAGATCAAAATTCTTGGCTTGATTGGCGAGAAAATCAATTGCCTATGATAGTAAACAATGCAAGATTACTAGACCTTAATTAACTTAAATTAACATCGATATAGTGTTGTTGTAATACAAATTCTACGATATTTCTTTATAATTAGTAATTACAAACCCTAACAACAGCGATATTTATCTGTTCTATTATTGTAAAATTGTACGTATCAGATACATTTTTTCAACATGCAATAAATGACTTGACGATAACTGTAATATGTAGTTTTAAAAAGTCATTAGTTAAAATATCTTAATTTATTAGGGTTTTATAAATCATGATTTAATTAATTAGTTTTGAATTTTTTTTTCCAAACTGACAATATTCATAATTGGAGTTGAACTTGGAATGTGTTTAATTACAACAATTGTCTAATAGTGATTTAGAATTCTTTCCATTTATAATTGGAGTAGAAATTAGAATAGGATTTGTTTAATTATAAGAACTGTCTGATAAGAAGTCTTTCTTAGTTTTGTTTTTTCACATTTATCGAAAATACCCAAGGGGTTCAAGGCAAGATCGAAGTGCAAGCAATGGCTATTGGAAAGCAACTGCAGCTGATGTTGCTATTAGGAGCAAGGGTCGTATTGTGGGTTACAAGACAACACTTGTTTATTTTGAAGGCGTACCAAAACAATAAAAAAAAACTAATTGGATCATGAATGAATACAAAATTAGCAAGAAAAGTACCAGTAAGGCTACAGGTGATCAAAAGGTACGTACAATTTCTCCATTTCTTGCTATTTAATTTCATGTTTATATACTCAATATTATTGCAATGTGAAATTAATTGAGCTTTAACGTTTTTATTTCATTGCCTGTTTCCTTTTAATTTGAATGAAAAAGCTATTTACAAAGAGTATATTTCTCATTCTATCCTATACTTTTTAGTAGAACAATTTGAATATGATGCCTTTTGACTGATTTTTTAGTTCTCATTATTATTGTTGGGATGTGCCAATATATTATATATAACAATATGAAGATTTCTTTAGTTTTACATTTCATCATATTATATTAGTTTATAAATTAATAAAAACTCCAATATTTATTAATTTTTCACATTTTTTTTTGTTTATGTTGGTGCAGTTGGATGATTGGGTTTTGTGCAAAGTTTATGAAAAGATACAAAAACAACAGAAAGCTAATGAAGCAAAAGCAGAGTTTCAACAAGAGATGTTAACAAGTTCATTTGCAGAGGAGCAGCAAGAACAACAGCAATATATATTGGAGATAATGATCTCACATCGGTAAGGAAGCCAAAGCTCCAGTCACATGTAAGGCTGGGCAATCCTCATACTGCCAACTCGGGTTTTCAGTGTGAGTTAGGCCCAACTCTACATGGTATTAGAGCTAACCAGGTAATGGACTAACCGCCAGATGATCCTAGACTCCATTGTTAACCTAGGGCCTCAGTGAAAATAGGCCTAGGCAATTTGTGATGGATCTAAAAAAAAAAATAGATTGCCATCCATGTTTGGCAAGTGACAATTGGGCTAAACCCAGTTGCACTTGAGGGTGAGTGTTGAAGAATATAAATGAATCTCACATTTGAAAAGTATAATAAAATACAATGACATATAAGGTGGTGTAGATTGGGCCTTAACACAAGCCAATTGGTTTGGTTTTGTGTTGAGATGAGATGAGATGAGGTTCCAAACTCATTTATATGGTCATTGTATATTTGGCCCAACACTCGCAGAGCCCATGTAATTTAGAGTTGGGCCTAACTCACACTGAAAACCCGAGTTGCCAGTATGAGGATTGCCCAGCCTTATATGTGACTGGAGCTTTGGCTTCATTACCGATGTGGGATCATTATCTCCAACATCCCCCTCAAGTGCAACCGGGGCCCGACCCGGTTGACACTTGCTACCACGAGCCCATTTACCACGTTGGGCGGACCGGCTGGCATCAATTCATCAGCTTCGGTCTTATGGGGGTTTGGTCCAGGATCTAGCCCGTTTGGGCATGAATGCTCTGATACCATATTAGAGTTGGGCCTAACTCACACTGAAAACCCGAGTTGGCGGTATGAGGATTGTCCAGCCTTATATGTGACTGGAGCTTTGGCTTCCTTACCAATGTGGGATCATTATCTCCAACAATATAAACATGCTCTACTACTCCATAACTCTCCATTTCCTCTTTCCATGATAAATAATATGAACTCTTCAGTAGTATATGATTACGATGGACATAACAGCATATATGGTTTTGGTGTTCCTATATACAACCCAGTTTCAGAAATGGGGCTAGTTCATCATAGTTTTACTTCATCATCTATGCCTGAGAACCAACAAATGATGCTCTCAATGACTGCTATGGAGAATGTGGAGGAGTTACCTGCCGTTGCGCTAGTGGGTGATGATTTCTTATATGGTAATTCTACATCTCAAGATTTGCAATTTTTTCTGGACTTCGCTCTTTCTGCGCTTAATGATACTCCAACAAATAAAAAATTTTGAAGAAGAAAAGTTTGTCAGATATTAACTTCTAAAGGCAGAGATATTCGCACACTGAACTAACGAATTTGTTGCAGTCAGTTAACGTTTGAATGAATTGAGTCATTTAATTACTTACTATAATAGTGATATGGTTTAGTTTTCATTATTGGAAAATTCTATCGCACGTGTGTCCAATTAAAAGAGAAGGTTGATAATAGAAAAAATAACTGGATTTATTTCGTTTTTATTAATTGGGTGTACATGCACTGATTTCAGATAGAATTTTCCTTAATGCACAGTTTGAATTGCTATTTTCTTTTATTTTTTAGCTTTTATTAGGTTTTTAATAAAGTTTTATTTGTTCTGTTTTGTTTGTTTTATAATTAATTTGTCATTATTTCATGAGATATATTATGATTTAATTTTTTATTTATTTTTATTTTTATTTTCATGATTTGATGTCATAATCTTAAAAGTAATTTTAATGAATTTTTTAAATCACAAATTTGGTTTTTTTTAATGATTTTAAAATTCTATTTTCTCAAAATTAAATATGATCAATAAATTTTTTGAACACTAAATACATACTTATAATATATTTCTTATTTTGAGAATGGCAATACAGAAACAACAAACAAAGAACTCATAAACTTGTTTAGTCTAAGAATTTCTAAATAAATAGGCAAAAAGAAAAAAACTTAAAATCTATAAACAATACAATATAAGCCTTATTTTTTTAACAGTAGTAGCAATTTAATTAATTTTGACTTATGTAAAATATCAGTCTCACTCTTAGATTTATTGTTTTTTAAGACAAAATAGTTACTTTAAAAGGATATTTTAGTTTTAAAAGAGTATTTTAGTCTTTATTTCATTGGAGCCTGCTAATATGAGGTGAAAGCAAAATCACTTAAATAAGTTTTTCTTTTTCCATAACTCATAGAGATTTTAAAAGGCATTTTAGTATGGGATATTTACAAAAATACACTAAAAACTAAAATCATTATCAAATTTAAGGTAATTAAAAAATATTATCATTTTTACGTTAACAATTATTTTCGTTTTCAAAAATACAGAATGGATTTGCAGGATTGGAAAACAATGGCCATGTGGACCTCTGTTAATTAATATTTTATAAACAAACGTTACAACTGAAGGAAACATATGTTGACTAACAAACTCATTTGTTAGCTAACAAACATAATTAACCTAAAAACAAACTCCCTTATTAATATTTTAAAAAATTTATATAATTAAAAAAAATAAAAAATTAATTAATTTAAAACATTATTTATACTAACTAATTTTAAATTACATTATATATATACTTTTATATATTCTATTTAATTTATATATTTTAAAATAATTTTAATATATACCATAAAAATTATTTAAAAAATATTTTTAAATATATAACATAATTCATTTATTAATATTTTAACATATACCTTAAAATTATTAAAAAATATATAGTTTTTAATATATAACATAATTCACACTTTTATGAACATATACTAATATATAACTAAATATTCACCGATATATATCTAGTTATATATATATATATCCACATGTTATTATTTTTATACTTTTATTTATATGGCCATTGATTTTTTGTGTATTTTTTTGTGATTTTTTGTAATTTTTTTTTATTTATTTTTTGTGTATTTTTTATTTGTTTTGTTATTTTTTTAGTCTGTTTATTTTTTCCTTTTTAATACTATTTGTATTATTTATACTATATATTTTTAGACTTATTTTAAATTAAATTTTTTAAATATTAAATTAAAAATATTTATATAAAGTTTTTACTTATATGTAATATATATCAACATATAATTGAAATATACCTACATATATATAACATATATCGCTTATATATTGTTATATTTTTAAATTTTAATAGGTATATATTATTATATGTAATATATACCAACATACACCGATATATATTCACATATATTATTATTTCTTTAGTTAAAATATATGTAATATATATCGACATATACCTATAATATATATATATATTGTTATATCATATATATATTTAGTTATATGTAACATAAACCAACATATACCTACATATGTCAACATATATCAATATATATCAATATATATTATTAAAATATATATGACAAATGTTGATATATATCAACATGTACCAACATATACCATTAAAAAATATATATAACATATACTCACATGTACTGTTATTCATTAATTATTTATATGTAATACAATACCAGTATATAAGTGAAATTTATCTTTAAAAATTTTACTTTAATATTTAAAGAAATTATTTTTAATAGATATTTAAAAAAATTAATTTAAGAAATTGTGACAAGTAGCACAATATTAAATAACAATAATAATATATAGATATTAAATAAAAAAATTAATTAATTAAATAAAATTTATTAAATTAAAATTTAAAATATAATGTTATTATTTATTATTCAATATTTATATTAAACAAAAAAAAAACAAACATGTGGGGGTATATAACAAAGAAAACCCTCACCATAAATATGTTACCGTATATATGTAAAAGAATTCAAAATTTTCCGTAAAAATGAAATACAAAAACATAAACATGTAAAACGAAAATGGTCATCGTAAAAATGTAAATTAAAGTTTAAAAAACGTATTTGATGTAAATTCTTCTTTAGTATTTATGTTGTTAATTGGGGCCCGTTGATAATGATGAAACTAAAATTATTTAAATGGGTCTTTCTTTTTTACGAATACATTGAGAAAATGACATCGATAAATATTTTATTTGAGAGTTAATAGTCTTTACACACTATTATCCTTTAATAAAATTATGGTTTTGGGCTTTTGACTTTTTTTATATATTAACTATTTTTAATAGAGTAATTTTGGAAATTTAATATATTACCCATAATTTTTTTTTCATATTTTCCTTCAAAACTTTTTATTTTAATTTTTATATTCCCTCCTAAATTTTTAAGTAGTTTTATAGTTAGACTTTATAGGGGTGTACACAGATCGGGTTAGGCCGAATTTATCCTTAGCCCGAAGCTTAGTCCAAATACACTTCGGACAAAAAAAGTTGGCCCATAGCTCGACCCTAACCTGAACGAGTCGGGCTATTTCGGATTGGGATGGGCCTAACGGTCCGGGCTTTTTTTTTTGCATTCTTTTTTTTAAATTGCTGCAACATAATACTACATAATATATGCAGTATTATGTATACTGCATAAATGATGCAGTACATACTGCATAAATGGATTTGCTGATATCAGAGTCATCTAAGTTTTTGGAGTGGTAGTAGAAGTATATAAAGAAGATTTTATTTTTAAATTTTGATCTATAGTATTAAGAGTGTGATTTTTGACGAGAAATTTAAATATGCAATAAGTCCAGTTATTAGTCGAGATGATAAGCATTGTAGGGCAGTAAGTCAGTGGTTGCTTCCAAATTCTTAGAAATCACTTTTAAACTATCTTTAAAAAAGTAAAAATGGAATATTTTTTATGTAAATCTACTCGTACAACTAAATATGATAATTCTGAATTATCAAAAATTAAAAGAATAGTAAATAGGAATGAAGTAATCTTATAAGATTTTTATAAAGTTATAGATGATTGGAACATACCTAAAGTAGATAAAGAATAAATTTATAAAATTTCAAAAATAAATATTTTTAAAACTGATTATACTATTAAAACAGAAGAAAGAGATATACAATTGAGAAAACCTTTTATAAACATTACACTCTTAACCTCTGAATCCCTAAAACATGATAAAGATAAAAAGTATAAATATATACATATATGATTAGTATAGATTGGTATAAAACCTTTAATAGGAAAATGATTAAATATTAGTATATTAATAGTTGTCAGAAATGCTAGGTTTATAAACTTTCAAGACTCTCTCTTAGGATCTGTAGAGACCAGTCTAAGTCAAAGACTTATCAACTTTGATATCTATCCTGATATTACAGTATCATTAAATGACTCTAATATTTTAAAAAGTATAATATTAGAAATTAAAACTCATAATTATAAAATGTTAAAATGATCAATTCCTGTAGCATTAATTTATAAAATGCAGCATAAAGCAATGGTATCTGTCTTTGTAACTAAATATAAAATGCAGCATAAACCTGAAGAAACCAAGTTTCTTCAAACAGATCTTAGTAAAGTCAATATTGTGATTCCTAAAGCCTTACAATAGAAGGACATATCTCTTCCTGATGAATGAATTTTAGAAGAAGTAGTTCCTCCTCCAGAACCTAAAAAAACTGTAAAGCCTAATATAAATATTAGTCAAATTAAATAATATAAAGATGGTAAAGTAAAATTAAAATTCAATAGACGAAGTATAAGTAGTAATACTTCTTCTTCTACTTCAATAGTAGATTTAGAAATAGCATCATAATTACCCTCCGTCATATATGTTTCTTATCCTAAACCAAATTCTAAATCAGTATTACAAACTTTTGTAGAGTCCAGGTATTCTACTTCGGATATACCTGAACCCAGTCATAAAATAAAAGGTATAGACTACAATAGAGTTGTACCACAGCCTCTGTATGTAGACCTAAATGAATTAAACCCTATAGTTCCAAACTCTAGGTTAAATAAACCTTAGTATGGAGATTTATCACTTTCTCCACCTATGTCACCTACAGCTTCAGCTATAACTAAAAATGTAGCTAATATAAATAGAGAATTAAATGTAATTAATAAAGAATTTAATTTTGATGAAGATAAATTTTATGAAAAAATTACAATAACCAAAAATTTAGACAAAATGGTAAAAATTTGTAAAGAACATAAATTTGAAGAATTAAAAAGATTTATAAAAAATTAATAAACCCTATAACTACTAGGAATAATGAAACAGAATAGAAAGTGAAAGATAAAATCATACAAAGTGAACATTCACTTAAAATTGCTAGTGTATTTATGTATGGAGATAATGAAATAAAAATTATACCATTTAAAATAGTTGTTGATGATGATCTAAATAGAAAAATATTAGAATAAAATAATTTTAATAATACACATTTACATAGTATAGGACAACAATTAAACAGAATAGAAAAATCTATAAATGGTAAAGAAATAATAAAACCTAGTAAAGAAATTTCTGATAAAAAATTAAAAACACATGTCTTTAAACATTTTAAGGTTTTTAAAATAGGTCAACAAGAAGTCAAACAGTCTAAAGACTCTGACTTTGTTAAAGCAATTAAAGATCAACTTAGTAAAATTGAGTCAACTTCTGATTCAAAAGAAGTTGTCTAAGATACACCTCAATCTAAAACAATTAGTATAGTCACACAGGATCAAGATTCAGAAACAGGAGAAAATTCCAGTCCTGACACTAAAGATCTTGATTCCTTCAATAAAATAGTAAATCCTGAAATAAACTGTGTAACCCACAGTCAATCTATAGTACCTAGAATATCTGTACTAGACCTTGGTATTATAGAAAGACTTAATATTTTATCTCATTATAAATATAATGTCTCATCAGTATATGAATATAATATTGATAACCTATAAGAATATAACATCCTTAGTCTTCTGCAACAGATGACTATGACTGCTAATGTCTATAAAATCCAGACTGATATATCTGATAGAATTATAGTAGAATTAATTATAGCTGATTTTACAGGCCAATTAAAAGTTTGGTGGGATAATCATCTCACTGATGGATAACATTTAAAAATTTTAAATGCAATTAAAACTTATGAGGATTGGACACCTATTTTAAATGAACATGGTGATACTATTCAAGATTTAGTGATAACATTTATTCTGACTATATTACTTCATTTTATAAGAGATACAACTCATTTGAAAGACAAAAATACAGAATTACTAAGTAACCTCAGGTGTAAAAAACTTAGTGATTTTTAATTTTATAAAACAACTTTCTTAACTAGAGTAATGCTTAGGGAAGATTCCAACCATACATTCTGGGAAAAAAAAATTTCTTAGAAGAATTATCTTTCTCCTTAGGTGAGAAAGTTATAAATCATATAAAATAGAAATTTGAAAATTTAATTCCTTATAGTCTTTTGACTTATGATCAACTGATCAGTATAGTACAAAAGGAATGATTAAAACTTTGTCACGACATAAAGTTATAAAAATCTTTAAAATTTGAAATGAGAAAAACTAAACAAGAATTAAGATCATTCTATAAATAATTTGATTATAGTATAGCTCAAAATTATAAAGGTCAATGTTCTAGACAATGTTCAACAGGTAAGAAATCTTATAAAAAATACTATAAAAAACCTTATAAGAAGAATTATAGAAAGAAATTTGATAAAGAAGAATATTATAAAAAACATAAATTAAGAAATATAGGAAACCTAGTAATAAAAATTCTTTAGAAAGAAAAATATAGCATATAAAGATTTAGAATGTTATAATTATGGTAAAAAATGATATACATCTAGATTTTATAAATTTAATAAAAAAATTCAAGAATTAAATTTAAAAAAATCTATACTAAATAAAATTTAAAAATTATACTTAGAATCAGAATCTAAAAAATATTTAGAATTTGAGAAATTAAATTAAATAGATGAAATAGATTCAGTGACTAGTAATAGTTCTGAAACTAGTAATAAATCAATAAACATTTTAACTAAAGAGCAAAAATCTCTTTTAGAATTAGTAAAAATATAAATGATCCTAAAATACAAGAAAAATTCTTAAATAAATATTAGATAATTTTAGTAAAATAAACGAAAACCTAAATTTCAGTATTACCTAGTACAATTAAATAAACTTATAATTTAACAATAATATTAAATAAAAATAAATAAATAAAAAATAAACATATAATAAATGATTTATAAAAGAAAATTAAAGAAATAATAATTGAATTAAGAGAATTAAAATAAAAACAACAGAGTGATATAGAACAATTAAAAGCTTTATTAAATAAATAATCTAATTCTTCTGAAACCTCTTCACAAGAAGAATAAGAAGAAAAGGAAGATATTGATAAAAATAAAATTAGTATAATAGATAAAGATGAAGTACCTAAAAGTTTTATATTTTTATTGCATGAAATAATCTCTATAAAATATTTAATATCAATAAAATTAAAATTTTTTAAAAATTAAATTATTGATATTATAGCATTATTTGATATAGGAGCAAACTTAAATTATATAAAATCTAGTTTAGTACCGGAGATATTTTGAAAAAATACTAAGAAAAAATTATCTTCAGCAAATAAATCTAAAATAAATATTCTTGTTACACAGAAACATCAATTATTAATAAAATTTAGAATTAAAAAATATATTTATATTAATTGATATGCAACATATGGTGATTTTAAGAATATCATTTATAAACTTAATAATTTCTTATTCAGTAAAAATGATAGTATAACTTTTAAAATAAAAAATAAAAAAATTATTTTTTCATTTATAGAAAATCCTAGAAAAAAGAATTTAAATTTACTTAAAGCATATTTAATTTATGAATTAGAAATAAATGCAATAATAAAGGCAAAGTCTGAATAACTTTGTAATTTAAAAAAAATTATCAGTTATAAAAAATTAATGAAAAATTAAAGACTAATTTGATAAGAAATAAAATGGACCAAATTAAGGCCCAAATTAAAAAAGAACTGTGTGCTGATATACCCAATGCATTTTGAAACAGAAAGTAATATATGGTTGATTTACCCTATGAAGTGGGCTTTTAAGAAAAGTTTGTTACTAATAAAGCCAGACCTATACAGATGAGTCCAGATATAATAAAATTTTATAAAAATAAAATAAATGATTTAAAAAACAAAAAGCTTATTACTAAATTCAGAAGCCTATACTCTTGTACAACCTTTTATGTTAATAAGGCCTCAGAAATAGAACTTGAAACTCTCGGATTAGTAATAAATTATAAACCTCTGAATAAAATATTAAAATAAATTGGGTACCCTATTTTAAATAAAAAAATTTATTAAATAGATTATATGAAGCAAATATATTTAGTAAATTTGATATGAAATTTAGATTTTGGCAAATTTAGTTTAATCCTATAGACAGAAATAAAACAGTATTTACTATTTCATTTGGCCAGTACGAATGAAATGTAATGTCTGTTGATTTAAAAAATACACCCTCTGAATTCTAGAAAATAATGAATGATATTTTTAATACTTATATAAAATTTTATATAGTTTATATTGATAATGTTTTAATATTCAGTAAAACCCTAGATAAACATTTTAAACACCTAAAAAATATTTTTTATGGTGGTAAGGAAGAATGATTTAGTACTCAGTAAAACTAAAATATCCTTATTTTAAACCAAGGTTAGATTTTTAGGATATTATATAGAACATGATATAATAGAGCCCATAGAAAAGAACTTAACCATTGGAAATAAGTTTACTAACCAAATATTAAATAAAATCCAATTACAGAGATTTTTAGGATGCTTAAATTATGTTATAGAAATTTATCCGAATTTAAATAGGTTAGTAAAGCTTTTACATGATAGGCTTAGAAAAAATTCTAGCCAATGGACTGAAGTCTACACTGATATAGTAAAACAGATTAAAGCATTAGTAAAAACTATTTCTTGTCTTTATATCATTGATCCATCAGTCTCGAAAATAGTTGCGATTGATGTTTCAGATATAGGATATGGTAGGATTTTAAAACAAATGAAAACGGGTAAGGAAATCATAGTCCAGTTTACCTCAGGATATTGGAATCCAACTCAATTGAATTATTCCACTATTAAAAATGAAATATTAAGTATTGTAATTTATATTTCTAAATTTTAATCTGATTTATTAAATCAAAAGTTTTTACTTCGGATTGATTGTAAAAATACAAAAGATATTTTGTAAAAAGATGTTAAAAATCTTGTCTCAAAATAGATTTTGCAAAATGACAAACTATTTAAAGTACTTTTGATTTTGATATAGAATTTATTAAAGAAGAAAATAACAGTATATATGATTTTCTGACTCGTGAATTCCTTCACAGGAATTATAGAAAATAAGAAAAAAAAGTCAATAAAGCAAGAAATAGTAAAGTCAGACCCTAACATCTCTCCTAAAGCCTTGTCTAATCATTCAGACAATATAACCAAGCCATCATGCTCTAAAACCATAAAATCTTGGGTCCAAGTGACTGAAGAAGTAAACACTGTAGAACACGATAAGGCCTAAAATGAAGCAGTAAAATAATGAGTTAATCAATTAGCCCATTCTCCAGAGGTACTCCAAGCCCTTCAAAAATTGGATCTCCCACCTCCTATAAACTTAGCTCCTTGAGCCACAGGTAAAGCTCTTATCCCTTTTGTAAAACCTGGGATACGAGAATCTTCTTCTTCAAATGTCCCGTCTATAAATATTGTAAAACTATAGTTGGATATTTTAAAACTCCAAACTCAAATTATTTCTTCAAATTTTCAATTTAAAGATTATTCAAAATGGTTTACAAAAATTTTAAGGAATACAGAAATAATACTTGAAAATAGATTCTTGCGAGAAGCAAATCAAAATCCATGAGATATTATCAGGATTGTATATCCTTAAAATTAGTTTTTTAGACCTATTAATTTATTAAAAACTCAAGAATACTACTTAGCTATTCTTAAAGATACTGGCTCTATAAAATTAAAATATAACCGCAACTCTAATGATAAAACCATTATATCTCACTCTTCAATCCAAATTAAAAAGTTCTTTATCCTTCTGAATGGGGAAAATCCTTGCATGACCCTATGTAAATTAAAGCCAATTTTCTTACCTCTAAAATAATATGCCCTTCTTATACCTATTGGGATTATGTAGATGCTTGGACCAAAGCTCTTCTTTTTCAGAATCCTACAAACACTCATTCTTAGTTATTGTATTTTGATACTAATATCAAGACTAATAAAATTCCCATGTGGTTGATAGAATGGTGGTATTATTTTGGTAATGATGAAAGGACTTTATCACCTGAAGTTCTTTCAGTTTACTAGTATTTTAAAACCCATGTTCATCCTTCCTTGTATGAAAAATAATTTTCTTCTCTCTAAGTATTTTGTATGAAATTCTTTATACCATAGGTATTTCAATGGTACTTTGAACTAGCCTATCAGTTAGGTACCAATATACGTGTGGTATCCAGAATGTATAAAGTCAAGTGGTGGAATGCATTTAGAAATTCCACTATTGAAATATCTGTTAAAAAATTATGCTATGAGCAAGAGTATGACAAAATTGATCCAAAATAGGCTACTACTTTTGGAGCTCAGAAAGCCCATTATCAAGCCCTTCTCGCAGTTGCAAACACTGCTGAGGAGTATAAAGCCATTTATGGAACAGATGACTAAGTCCATTCCCTCATCATCTGAACCCATAACCTTAAAGCCTTCTTCTTCTAGTTTCTCTACTAAAACCCATTCGAAGAAGTCGAAAGCCAATTCTAAAGCCTAGCCCAAAAGAAAGAAGTATGTTTCCTCTTCTTCTTCTAACTCATCATCCACCTCATCGTCATCGTCATCGTCATCATCTGACTCATCTTTTGAATCTAACTCGGATTCAGATTATGCTCCCAATAATGAAGATGATTGTTATGGGGTCATATTTCCAGTAAAGAAAAATTAAAAAAAAAAGTAAAAAAGAAACAAAAAAGATAAAGAAATAAGAAATAAAGAAAAAAGAAAAGATAAAAAATAAATTTGGTTTGAATTTTGGTAAAAAGGTAGAATGGACCTTATTCTTTCACATGATTACAGTAAAAATAATACTATCGGTATCAATAATATAAAGTAAGTACTATTCATCAACAATAAAGTAAATAGTACATCGATAAGGTACTATTCATCTACAGTGTCGGACGCGTGAAGATACTATTTTTCTAACAAAAAACTATTCATCAGCAGTACTAGCACAGTAGGATCAGTAAAGCTCTGCCTATTTAAAGAACCTCTTCTAAAGCTTAACGTAGATTGAATATTCTTCAAAATCCTCTACACTCTGATGAAATATTACAAACTTAGTTTAGATTTTCCTTCCTCTCTCACAAAAATCCTTCTTCCACTCCTGTATTCCCTCGATCTGTAAATTTCTCATGTAAGTTTAAATACTTATTTTTATTTTTGTATTTTGTTTTTAAATTTGTATTGTGTATAAATATGTTCTGTATCTACAGGTTTGTCCAATATGTTACATCAGAAGCTTATTTTTAAATTTTATTTATATTTTGGTATAATATTGAAACTATTGGTATATCGAATAGAAATTCAGATATAAATTCAGGAGTTGAATCCGAATGGACAGTATTTCTGTCTGCACTTGGATATAATAATTCCACAAACCAATATTCTTACATGTCTTTGTATAATTTTAAATCTTATTAATAAAGTATTTGATATATTTTTAATATGTTTGTTCACATTCTTTATATTTATTTAAGTTTTATTTAAATTTCTGTATAGAACTAAAAGTGTGTATGGCCCGTTGCCTAAAAAATCAACTAGGTTGTTTGTATCTTGCATAATTTATATAGTATATATTTTATAAAATATAAATTTATATGTTATTAATATATAAGTAATATATTATAATTATATATTAATTATATTATAT
The DNA here is from genome assembly GCA_947685225.1 of Garcia nutans. Lineage (NCBI taxonomy): Eukaryota > Viridiplantae > Streptophyta > Magnoliopsida > Malpighiales > Euphorbiaceae > Garcia > Garcia nutans. Next base: position 1,284,925 of record CANTUV010000024.1, on the reverse strand, counting down.
ATTATAAAAAATATTATATATATAATATAATATCTCTAGTCGGGCCGGGTTGGCCTGAGTTAATTCACCTTGAGCCCGAGATCTGACCCGAGATATCTCAGACTTCATATAAGAAGCCCGAAGCCCAATCTAAAAATATTTAAATTCGGTCCAATTCAATCTAATTAGGTCGGACCGAAAGAGTTACTCGGATTGATAGATTTTTTGTACACTCCTACATGGATGGGTAATCTAACTGATAGAATTGTCTTGGAAAATCTGCGCATTTTCAACTACTTTAACTTATGCTAAAGGAAGATATAACTTATATAATAAGAAAAATAATTGGGATAATTACATAAATACTTTTAAAATAAAATCACTTGTTTAAAAGTATTGTGCTTACAATAAACTTTCACTTTTACGACACAAAGATTTTATAATAACAAAAATATGGTGGCCACTTGATAAAGCCTCCTGAGTTGTCCACATGAATACGAAAGCCTCTTGAGTTGGACATCCATGAGAAAACATAATTTTTTAAAAAAAAACTATTTAATAATTTTTTAAACTATTTTTTAACATTTAAACTCAAAACAATATTCAAACAGATAAAAATTAAAAATATTTACAAACAAAAATTAAAAAAATAGGAAAATATGAATATTAAGCTCTTAACGAGAGTTTAGAAGATTTGCAACTTGACTACATTGATCTTTGTCTATTATGTCTGCTTTGTGCTTTCCCACTTATCTATGGCTTCAAACAAAAACAACAGCATTTACCATTATGCCTTGTGTAAAATGTGAAAGTGTGAATGCATTTAGAAATTTGATTAAAAATGGAGCTCAGCATATTCAAGCATAACCCATAAGCACATTGTTTGATTGGGCTGGCCCACAAAAAATTACATCATCATGGTCTTATCTAGCCCATGGGCCACCACTTATCACCGTTATACATTTTTATCTAATCACGTATATATTAGGAAAAATGACACCCTCTATTATATTTTTAAAAATTTTTATTTTTTTTATTAGAGATATTTTAAATATTTTATTATAAACTCATTATAAACTGTATAAAATTTATAAACTCTTTGTAAACTAATAAAAATATAGTATTTTAATAAATATTTTATAAATTCTTATATTTTGATAAATATTTTTTTTAAATATGATAAATTTAAAATTATTTTAATTTTTTTTATATATTTTTATCAAAAGCTCTATATATTATCGTGATGGAGAAAAAAAATTGGGATGTGTACTATTCAATTTTAATTGAAAAATTGAATCAAATCAATAAAGCTAAGTTATTTTGATATTTTATTTTTTAATTTGGTTAGATTTTTTATTTTAAAAAATTATAAATTTTAGATTAAAATTTTAATTTATTAGTGTATACATTATAATTTTTATTATTATAAGTAATAGTTTTTTAATAATAATTTTTATATTATTTTTAATTAATAAATCTATAAGTAATAATAATTAAATTATAAATTATAATTGTTTGGTTAATTCAATCATGATAAATAATCAAACCAAAAATATTTGTTTCAATTCTGTTTGGTTATATTCATTTTTTTTTCAAAATTTTGTTATTTTAAGGAATTCAAAAACTTAAGTTAATTAGAATTTTGGTTTAGTTAATCGAATACTCATGCTAATAGGCTACTAAAGTATAAATTGATCATTAAATTTTAATCAAAATTGTAACAAGGCACTAAAATTTAATTATTTTATTTTCCTAATCAAGTCAATAAATTTTAGTGAATTTTTTTAATCATATTATTTTAAATTTTACTCTATTTTAATTTGGGGTTTCGGGTTAAGTATAAAAGAAATAGAGATAAATAAGATATATGCGTCTATGGTAATTATTATCTAGAGTATATACAAATTATATAGTTATGAAAAAGGTAATTAACTTTTATTTTTATTTTTCACCTATAATTTTTTAAAGGATAAATGAATTTTGGGACCACATATGCAGCATATGAGAATATATTTAATTGAAACACAATATATTTTTTTTATAAGAATTCAATTATTATTCATCAAACTTTGATCATGACATTAATTTTTAAAGTGGGTGAAGGAGTTTCAATTCAAAAATATTAGAATTATCAATAAAATTAAAAGATATCAAACATTCTCATATTATTATTGAGTTAAGATGTATATTAATTAAGATTTAGGAATTTAATAAAAAAAATTATAAATTAACCTTATTATAACATCTATAATTTTTAATAATTTTTATGTAATTCATGCTTATGAGAGAGAGAGAGAGAATATGCCCATTGATAGGCAAAGAAAGAGAGACAAAGGAGGAAGCAAGGGGGAGCCCCAATTTCAATCAATACAGTGAAATCCCATTTTGCTTTTTCATCCCTCTTTTATTTTTTATTTTGTGCTTTTAACTCATAAGCATCACAATCACTTCATTATAACCCCCCAAAAAAAAAATAAAACTAAAAAAGAAAGAAGTTGGGGTTCCCCCACACCATCACCACTGCACATGCCATTTGGTACAATGTGTGGGGGAGAGTGGTGTCTGTCTTTACAAAGTTGATTAAAAGTTTTTCAAAACTCATCAGAAATAAACAAAGAAAGAAATAAAGAGATTTTAGATCTATTTTTAGTTGCTCTTTGTTCAACAATAAGATTTTATTGTTGGATAATGTAATTTATATATGTATATTTTTGAGGAATATTTTGCTTTTTATAATAAATGATCCTTTATTGAATTGTTATGTGAAACCTCTTGTTTTTAGGAAATTTAGAGATCAGGGGTAAAATGGTAATTTTACACTCTTTATATATTTAAGGGCATTTTAAGTCGTTTGGTACTTATTTTTATATTGGGGTTGCTTTTGTCACGACCCAACTGGGAAGCCGTGACCGGCGTATAGCTGTACCTAAGCACAACAATACAAACATGAATACTTACTAATTAACACAATACATAATCCTTTTCTTAATTCAATACACTCAATTTCATGATTCAAATGTTCTGGTTATAATGCAAGATATTTAAATGTTCCACTCTTAAATGCAATCACAAATGAGACGAAATATTCCACTCTTATTACAAGCAAAGGGTTCGGACTCGGTCCGCCCATATTTTATTCCAGAAATCTTTATTTAGGAACAGAATAATGTCCAACCAAGATTGATGACAAGAAATCCAAAGGAACGACTACGGAGAAATTATGACGTATGCTAACAAACGCTCTGAACCTGCAAAATCAGTCTATAGGGGTGTGAGCGTTATATGGACACCTAGTAAGCTCATGAGAGGCAGAGAAACTTTTCTATAACAATAAACAATATATATAACAAGAACTTCAATCACAATCAATTTATACAAGATGGTGTGTCGGGGTCTACCAATATCATAATACCTCCTCCTTCAATCAATATCAATGTACAATCGGGCTTATAGCCCCAATGAGTAATCAGGCTTATAGCCTCAATGAACAATCAATAGCAATAGTCAATGAACAATCTCAATCAATAACCTCCATCCCCATATGACACACCATTACACAACACAAAAATTTTCAAGTTCATTTAATACAATTAATAAATCAAACACATACGTTTCTCTGTCTTCTATTCACATGCAAAGCTTGGGTAGAAAGAATAGTCTAGCGAAATTGAAAGGAATAAATATATATTGAGAAGGGCTATTATATATATATAGTATTTGGTTAGCAAGTAGCACATCACAAGTAATCACATACACCAATGAAACTTACCTGGTTTGCGGAGAAATCCAGACACCCTCACCGACTTACTGATTTTGAGCACCGGTTTGGTTATCGCCTAAGAAAATGTTTACATGGCCCAATAATCAATATCACTAATATCTAACATGATGACTGCCATGCATGCCGTGAATGACGAAACATCAAACATGTAGTCAAATAATGAAAAATACCTCTAGTACATATTTCTAAGTAATTTTCATCTTAGCGATCATTAGAGTATCTAAATTAAATTAAAGATACAATCTGACCTATAATCCATCAATTTACAAAAAAACAAATTTTATATTAAGCCAAATCAGTTCAAACCAAGACCATGGTTTAACTTGGCAATTAAACCTATCATAACTTAAATTTCAAAAGTCCATTAAATAAACCAAGGTTCTAACTTTCAGAATATCAAAATTTACTTATTTAATCCAAACATTAAACATTTTTGCATAAAACTCCCCTTGAAATCCTAAAATCACATTTTCAACTAAAACTAATAAAGTTTACTAACATAGTGATTGATTTCAAAAATTCACAGAAAATAATTTTAACGCTTAAAAATTTTGGAAAAATTCCAGAAGGTCATCCAATATACAAATGCATGCCGTGCAAAATTTCATAGCAATCGGAATTGGTTTAGTCCCTCAAAAATACTTTGTGATATTCTAGTTCCAACTTGGAACCCAACAGACCGTTTGCCAAAAACACACCAATTCCGTCCCCTTACAGTTACAGTAAAAATTCCCAATTATTTTTCCCATACAAATAACTCCAGCATAAAGAACATATAAAAATTTCAGAATTTTTTTTAAACATATAGGTCCCTCAAATTAATTTTATAAACAGCTTTATACAACTAGTTACCATACTGGCAGCAGTTGAGAAATAAATTTATTTCGAAATACAAACATTTGAACTAGACCTCAAAATATTTTTTTATAAACACCTAACATCATATCCTAAAATATATCAAAAATTCAGACCTAGATCATTTACTAATAATTTTTAAAAATTCGACAAAGCTAATGGAAAATCAGCAATCACAAGCACTAATAAATTTTCACTTTATTAATGAATTAAAAATATAAATCAAACATGAAAATTTCAAAATAAATTTCTAGATCAAGTTTAACATCCCTAGAACAGATCCAAATCAAATTTGGTTACAAATCATAAACCTATTTTCATTAATCTTAAATCCAAACTCAATAACACCAATAACACCCTTAAACAATTTAATCTATTTAAATTCATTAAAAATCAAAATCAACCTTAAAATTTTATTTTTAAACATCCTATATGTTATACTAACACCAAATAACAGAAATCATGCCATGAAGTTGGAAGAAATTGAAAGAAATTGAAGAAAACCTCAAAATCTCAAAACTGCTAGAATTGAGAAGCCCAAAATGACAGGCCTCAGATCACGCTGCCCCGCCGAACGTTGAGCGTGGCACGTCCGATGACAAGCCCTCCAGCCCACAGCTCCGCGCCGAACGACACGCTCCGCACGCCGAATGACACCAGCTACCGCGCGCCCTCTGACCGAACGACACTGCTATGTTTTTTACCCAAAAATAATTTTTTTCTCCCTCTTTTCTATCTCTAACGACATAAGATTTCTAGGCATCTGATTGGGTGCCCTAACACCCATATTTATAGTAATTTGGGTGGTAAATTACCAATATACCCTTAAATTAATTTATTCTATTTAATTTAATTATTAATTAATTATTAATTACTTGAAAAAAAAATACTTAAAATAAAACCCAAGCAATATTATAGTCAAAACGACCGTAATGACGTCGTGGCCATGAAAATGGCAATATAAATTTCAAAACCGATCTCGAAAATTTTTCGACCTCCGAAATGACCAAAATACCCCCAAAGCTAAAAATACAATATTATACTTAAAATGACCGTCTCATCAACCCCAATATAAAAATAAGTACCAAACGACTTAAAATGCCCTTGAATATATAAAGAGTGTACTAGGAGGAGGTCGGTGAGCGTCGAATTGAGGGTCCTGAACTTTTACAATATAATGCTCAGGTTGTGTCAGTCATTCAGGATCGGATTCGGACTGCTTTTAGTAGACAGAAGAGTTATGCTGATCTTAAAAGGAGGCATTTAGAGTTTGCTGTATTCTTGAAAGTGTCACCTTTTAAAGGAATTATGAGGTTTGGCAAGAAGGGTAAACTAGCTCCGAGGTATGTTGGTCCGTATGAGATCATTGAAAGGATTGGTGATGTGGCTTATAAGTTAAATCTCTTACCTGAATTAGCAGCTGTTCATCCGACATTTCATGTATCTATGCTTCGGCGGTATGTTGCGAATCCAGAACATGTGTTAGCACCAGAAACAGTGGAAATCAGTGATGACTGTTCATATGAGGAACAACCAATGGCCATTCTGGATCGTCAGGTAAAGAGATTGCGTACAAAAGATGTCACTTCAGTGAAAGTTCTTTGGCGTAATCACTCTTTGGAGGAATGCACCTGGGAAGCAGAGGAACTCATGAAAGCAAAATATCCCCATTTGTTTGAGTCTTCAGGTACGTTATAGATTTCGTGGGTGAAATCATTTTAGGGGGGGTTAGAGTGTAGTATTTTAGAATGGTGGAATACATATATTTTGGCATAACATCATATTCATGTATAACATTATATCTTTTGTGCATCGTAAATGAATAATATGTGTTTTGTTTGATTGAAATTGTGATAGTTTTGCTGATTGAGGGGATGGCATTGGATTAATTAATAGACATAGTTTCAAATTATGGATAGAATGACATTGGATAGATTGGTAAACATTGTATGATATTGGTATTGGTTAGATTGATTTTTGGATAAGTCACTTGAAGTATTAAAATTTTGTTATGATTGTTAAGATATGTTAGAATTTGAAATATTTTAAATTGTCTCATAATGAATATTAACATGATCAAAACTGGAATAGTCATTAGTGCTTAGTATCGTGTAGTTATGGCCTGATCAACCATAACAACACGTATTAAGTGAACTATGCTTTTTCGGATTTGTGTGTAACTAAAATAATAAAGGTGTTTTGATAATAATTCTGTGATTGAGTAAATTTCGAGGGCGAAATTTTTTTAAGGGGTTAGATTGTGAAACCTCTAGTTTTTAGGAAATTTAGAGACCAGGGGTAAAAATGGTAATTTTACACTTTTTATATATTCAAGGGCATTTTAAGTCGTTTGATACTTATTTTTATATTGGGGTTGACGAGACGGTCGTTTTAAGTATAATATTGTATTTTTAGCTTTGGGGGTATTGTGGTCATTTCGGAGGTCGAAAAATTTTCGAGATCGATTTTGAAATTTATATTTCCATTTTCATGACCACGACATCATTACGGTCATTTTGACTATAATATTGCTTAGGTTTTATTTAAGTATTTTTTCAAGTAATTAATAATTAATTAATAAATTAAATTAAATAGAATAAATTAATTTAAGGGTATATTGGTAATTTACCAGCCAAATTACTATAAATATGGGTGTTAGGGCACCCAATCAGATGCCTAGAAATCTTGTGACGTCAGAGAGAGAAAAGAGGGAGAAAAAAATTATTTTTGGGTCAAAAACAGAGCAGTGTCGTTCGGTCAGAGGGCGCGCGGTAGCTAGTGTCGTTCGGCGTGCAGAGTGTGTCGTTCGGCGCGGAGCTGCGGGCTGGAGGGCTTGTCGTAGGGCGTGCCACGCGCGTCGTTCGGCGGGGGCAGCGTGATCTGAGGCCTGTCGTTTTGAGCTTCTCAATTCTGGCAGTTTTGAGATTTTGAGGTTTTCTTCAATTTCTTTCAATTTCTTCCAACTTCATGGCATGATTTCTGTTATTTGGTGTTAGTATAACATATAGGATGTTTAAAAATAAAATTTTAAGGTTGATTTCGATTTTTAATGAATTTAAATAGATTAAATTGTTTAAGGGTGTTATTGGTGTTATTGAGTTTGGATTTAAGATTAATGAAAATATGTTTATGATTTGTAACCAAATTTGATTTGGATCTGTTCTAGGGATGTTAAACTTGATCTAGAAATTTATTTTGAAATTTTCATGTTTGATTTATATTTTTAATTCATTAATAAAGTGAAAATTTATTACTGCTTGTGAGTGCTGATTTTCCAGTAGCTTTGTTGAATTTTTAAAAATTATTGGTAAATGATCTAGGTCTGAATTTTTGATATGTTTTAGGATATAATGTTAGGTGTTTATAAAAAAATATTTTGAGGTCTGGTTCAAATGTTTGTATTTCGAAATAAATTTATTTCTCAACTGCTGCCAGTATGGTAACTAGTTGTATAAAGCTATTTATAAAATTAATTTGAGGGACCTATATGTTTAAAAAAAATTCTGAAATTTTTATATGTTCTTTATGCTGGAGTTATTTGTATGGGAAAAATAATTGGGAATTTTTACTGTAACTGTAAGGGGACGGAATTGGTGTGTTTTTGGCAAACGGTCTGTTGGGTTCCAAGCTGGAACTAGAATATCACAAAGTATTTTTGAGGGACTAAACCAATTCCGATTGCTATGAAATTTTGCACAGCATGCATTTGTATATTGGATGACCTTCTGAAATTTTTCCAAAATTTTTAAGCGTTAAAATTATTTTCTGTGAATTTTTGAAATCAATCACTATGTTAGTAAACTTTATTAGTTTTAGTTGAAAATGTGATTTTAGGATTTCAAGAGGAGTTTTATGCAAAAATGTTTAATGTTTGGATTAAATAAGTAAATTTTGATATTCTGAAAGTTAGAACCTTGGTTTATTTAATGGACTTTTGAAATTTAAGTTAGGATAGGTTTAATTGCCAAGTTAAACCATGGTCTTGGTTTGAGCCGATTTGGCTCAATATAAAATTTATTTTTTTGTAAATTGATGGATTATAGGTCAGATTGTATCTTTAATTTAATTTAGATGCTCTAATAATCGCTGAGATGAAAATTACTTAGAAATATGTACTAGAGGTATTTTTCATTATTTGACTACATGTTTGATGTTTCGTCATTTACGGCATGCATGGCAGTCATCATGTTAGATATTAGTGATATTGATTATTGGGCCATGTAAACATTTTCTTAGGCGATAACCAAACCAGTGCTCAAAATCAGTAGGTCGGTGAGGGTGTCTGGATTTCTCCGCAAACCAGGTAAGTTTCATGGGTGTATGTGATTACTTGTGATGTGCTACTTGCTAACCAAATACTATATATATATATAATAGCCCTTCTCAATATATATTTATTCCTTTCAATTTCGCTAGACTATTCTTTCTACCCAAGCTTTGCATGTGACTTTGATTTATTAATTGTATTAAATGAACTTAAAAATTTTTGTGTTGTGTGATGGTGTGTCATATGGGGATGGAGGTTATTGATTAAGATTGTTCATTGACTATTGCTATTGATTGTTCATTGAGGCTATAAGCCTGATTACTCATTGGGGCTATAAGCCCGATTGTACATTGATATTGATTGAAGGAGGAGGTATTATGATATTGGTAGACCCCGACACACCATCTTGTATGAATTGATTGTGATTGAAGTTCTTGTTATATATATTGTTTATTGTTATAGAAAAGTTTCTCTGCCTCTCATGAGCTTACTGGGCGTTTATATAACGCTCACACCCCTATAGACTGATTTTGCAGGTTCAGAGCGTTTGTTAGCATACGTCATAATTTCTCCGCAGTCGTTCCTTTGGATTTCTTGTCATCAATCTTGGTTAGACATTATTCTGTTTCTAAATAGAGATTTCTAGAATAAAATATGGGCAGACCGAGTCCGAACCCTTTGCTTGTAATAAGAGTGGAATATTTCGTCTCGTTTGTGATTGCACTTAAGAGTGGAACATTTAAATATCTTGAATTATAACCAGAACATTTGAATCATGAAATTGAGTGTGTTGAATTTAGAAAAGGATTATGTATTATGTTAATTAGTAAGTATTCATACTTGTATTGTTGTGCTTAGGTACAGTTATACGCCGGTCACGGCTTTCCAGTTGGGTCGTGACATGTTAAGATTTCTTCTTCTTGTAGGACCTATTGGTAATTTATATTTATTTCTTTTGGATAAATTATTTATATATTTTTTGGCAAATAAAAAGCCCCATTTTTTTTTAATTTCATCATATTTAATTCGTTCAAGCTAAGAGTATCCAAAGATTTTTATCTTTTTTATTAAGAAAAGTGAAAAAATAAAAATTATATTTAACCGTAATATTTGACTGCAAAAAGAATCATCCATCGGATATGGACAATTTCTTTTTATATATGGTGTGCCAAAAAACATTATTATTATTAATTTTAGGATAATAATTATAATTGGTCTGGCAGTTTTAGCATATAATAATAACAATTGAAAGGAATTCACTAAGAAGGAGGCATTTTCATAAAAAAAAAAAAAATAAATTCCTTTATATAAGTGAATATTAACTAGAGATGCCAGTAATGATGCTATCATGACATCTAATGATATTTCTATGACTTTAGATGGCATCTTTACTTAATCAAACATTAAAAATGTGGCTTACCAAATGATAAAACTCTAAAAAAAAAAAATTTAGCTACGGTTATTTTGTGATAGTTAACTAAAACCATTATTATAATTTTATTTTTACAGTAATTTTTTAACTGCTGTAAAATGAAAATATTTAGTGATGATTTTATTTATTTTATGACAATTATAACCTTCAAAAATTATAAATATAATTTAATCTCTTTAATTTATTATTAGTGATGGTCGTAATATAAGCGTAGTAAAATTTTTTTAGTTTAAACTATACTTAATTAGGGGCCAATAAAGTATAAGAAAAATACAATTAAAATGATAAATATTTTACTGTCTTCTTCTCTATTGTCTCTCTCATCACTCTCACTTCTCCTTTTTACGTTATCGTTGCTCTTGCTAGCCATCTATGGATGACGGAAGGAATCCCGCATACTAGAGAAGAAGATATTATTTCGTCACTCATCAGTGAACAAGTTAGGATTTTGGGTCTGAATGCATTATTTCGTCTCTCTTGCTGATCTTCAATTCTCTGTGATTCAGGTAATTTTTATTCTTTCTCTTCATAATTTGTGTTTGTTAAATTCTTTTGTATATTCAATAAGTTGTCGTTTCTTCTAATTTTTGGTATTTAGGGTTTATATTTCTATGATTTTGTTTAGATTTTATGCTTTAGATTTGGGGAAAAAAACTGTATTGTCTCCATCTTGTCCTTTTGCATTATGATTTTGCGTGGGTTTAATTAGTCAATCTTGTAGAATATGTAATGTGCCATACTTTATCTGAAGCTTTTGCAAATTTCGTTCATTATTTCTTTATCCTCTTCTTTGTAAGTCAGTCCCTTTTTTGAGTTTTCAAAGGTGGCTTTCAAAATTTGGGATATTTCTTGGAATGCCATGGTAACTGGATATGTGTAAAAAGGGCTAGAAGATATAGGTTTTTGTCTTTATTATAAAATGAGACAAAATTGTTTAATACCTAGACCAATACCTTTGCATAAGTTTTTAGAGCTTGTGCTACTTTGGCAAAACAATTAAAGGTTTGTCTTTCAAAGAATGACCCGCATGATGAGACCTTCTTCTTTTGCTTCTAAATATTGCTTCCTTTCCATGATTTGTAGTTATAATTATTTCCTACAATGTCATCAGTTGCACCTGAAAAATTAATCTTTGCTTCTACATCATCTGTATTTAAATAATTAGCTTCTTCCTCTTCCCTTGAAAACCACATGATAAGTGACATTATCAGTTAAAAATAGATAGCAACGGGTCTAGAATAGTGTAAGACAGTCTGTATTAAACATAAACACAATACAAGAACAAGAACAAGTTTTTTCCTTTATTAATTTGTCTTATTTTTGCCATTAGTTAAGTTCGGATATCTTTATATGTGGCTTTAGAAGATTGAGAGTGAGGTGGAAGGAGAGAGACATACAATGTTGTCAAAGACAGTGACTTTGAAATCCAAGGAGGAAAAACTGATGCCTCAAAACTATTATCAAGACAGCATCTCACATATCTTCTGTATTTTTAACTTCCTTACGGTTCCAATTTTAAGGTCTTGTATTAGCACTTGGGCACATGAAATTGACAGATTATTCTTTATCTTGATAAATACGTTAGCCACATATTGCCATTGCCAGTCATTTTTAGCCACCATTTTTATATTTAGTAGAATGAACATTATAAGTAGAAAGCTACTAAACCTTGTGGACACCGTATTTTGGTCTTTTGTCTAATTTTTCTTTTGGAAATGTTTGTTATCAAAACATGATAGAAGAGAGGTCAACACTATGCAGCCATTGATATAGTTATGAGTTTGTTTTGAATGCACCTGATATATGTTGAAAAATTATTGAAATGATGTGCATTTGAGCTAAGTTGTAAGTGCACTTCTCATTTATTGTTTTTAAGTTTGTTTTTTTTCTTTTTGTTGTCCATGTTAAATTAATAGCTTATTTATGGCTATGTAGCTACTGATTCAAATTTAATTTATTGTAATTTGCTTGGCAGAATACTAAGTTTTACCTTTTATTTTTTATTAGTCTATACAAAAATAATGTTTACATTCAAATTTAGATGGTTGTTTTTCATTTTTATAGGAGAAAATTCAACAGATTGAGTTTGGAGAAGCTTCATTTCGATCCCTTTCACATGAAGATTCTCTTGCTAAAGTGTTAGGAAAAGAGCATCCAGGCAGAGTTCGAGAATGCGATTTGGCCCATCTTCCAATCAAGTCTTAGGTAGCACGAGTGTTACTTATAGTGGGACATTATCCTCACAATCATCAATCGTCGCTACTCAACTACATGAAAGAGTGCACAAGTTGGAATCTCAATTGGAAGCATAAATAATTATGCGTCGAGAGCTTCAAGAAGTATTGGAAGCAGAAACAGTTATGCGATGAGAGCTTCAAGGAGTTTTAACTTATCTTTTACAAAAGGTTGATGAAAATGTGTCTACTAAGTTTACAAATCTATTTGTTAGAATAGTATGTTCTTTGCATATATATTATTTGAATTGTTTTATTTAATTATTATATATATAATAATTACTTATTAAATATTTAAAAATTAAAATATAATTTTGATTCTCTGTATTTAGACACATGATGAAGGCAGTAGACAAGACTCACCAGCAGTTACAAGACCATAATCATCTATTAGCCAAAATAATTATGAAGATGTTAATCGACTTGGTATTCCTTAGTATTTATTACTTGGTTGAATATGAGATTTTGGTATCTTGGCAATTTTTTGCTTTATATTGAGGATTGGATTGCGTATTGGTTGTTGTTTGAGGTGTTTGAGGAGTTAAGTGTTTCGAGATAATATTTTGTGTTGGTTTTTATATTGAAAGCTTAATTAAATGTTTTATTACTTCAAAGTACAATATTGTTGAAGGTTATTTTTATTATAGAATTTTATTGAAAAATATTATTGGATACATGTTTATAAATATAAATACATGTTAATTATTATTGGATACAAATTTATAAATATAGATACAGGTACACAGGTTGAAACTCGTCGCAATTATTAATATTGCAAAATAATTATAGCAATGATGATAAATCGTCGCGAAAAATAATAATTTTAACTATAAAATACATTTTACGACGGTAATTATCCGTCACAAAAAGTCATCACTAAATTTATAAAATAAAATTTGTGGCAATTTAAAACCGTTTCAATAAATAATAACTCAAATTATAAAATAAAATTTGCGGCGGTTTATAACCGTTGCGAATATTTAACTATTTACATATATTATAAAAATTGCGACGGTTTGTTAACCGCCGCAAAATATTAATTAAAAAATATAACCGTTACTAAATTTTCAAATTAAATTTTAAATTGATTTTTTTGCATTTTTATCAAGTAAAATTTAGCGACGGTTTTTAAACTGTCGCAAATAATTATTTAGCAATGATGCTTAAACTGTCGCTAAATATTCTTTGCAACCGTCACTAAATTTTCATTTTTTTTTGTAGTAAAACAATAAGACTTGCCTACTATTCTCATAATTAGTATAATTAAGCATCATTGAGCTTACTAGCAAATATACATACATACATTGATACATATAAAATTGCATTTATATTTTTAAATTTAAAAACTCATAAAAATTCTAAAAATAATTTATATATTATTAAATAAAAAATCTATTGACCTTAAATGTTTAATTTCTTGTGCAAGATATATTAAAATTTAAGTTATGATATATATAGCTATTTCATATTAAAAAAAATAATATGGACAAAAGTTACAACGGTGATTTCACTAGAATGTCAAGGTATAGCTACTAATATTCATATCTTGATAAAAACTACCATGTAAAAAGTTAATTATATCTACTCTAGTGAATAAGTATTCTAGTTTGAGAAGTCAAAAAATCCAAACGTTAGTAGCTTCATTTTTATTTAAAAAATTAATGTATTAAATTATAAAATCTTTCAAGTAAAATTTAATTCCATGTCATTTAATTTCTACATAAATTAAATCGCAAAATAATATGCATAATTTTGTTTTATATTTTTATTATCATATACCTATCTTACAGTATTATGGTAAATTTTCTAATATATATATGTATATATAATTTCCAATTAATTTATAAGAAATTTAGGGGCAATGCACGCAACAATAGCTGTATTCCACGTGTCCATCAAAATTCCCCAATTCTTGCCTTAATTTATGGTTTTTTTTAGTAATCTCAAATTCTAAAGTTTTTTTTTTGAAGGTTTAATCTAATTCTGAAGTATTAATCAAATGTGATTATACAATTCCTAGGTTTTTGCTCTTAATAGAAAAATTTTGTTTCCTTGTCAAAAAAATTAAATTTCAGTATTAATCAAAAGCTGTTTTTTTATTTTTTATTTTTTAAACTAAAAAGCATATTAATGAAATGCATTTTTTTTTCAGTTAAAAAAAATGCATTTTTTCTTGTTAAATATCCAATTAAGTCATTTTTCATATTTTTTCTCTCTTCTTCTCATCACTGATTCACTTCCAATAGTATTCAGTTTTTCTTGGTTTTTAATTCAAATATATCATCTAATTAATGGATAAAATGTCTCCAACCCCATACCAAAGAAAAGCAATTTACTTCTCTCTTTTATTTATTAGGATTAATTTTTGAAATTAGTATTTTAAAAATAAAATTTAAAATTTAGCATAACTCATGATTAATCTCCATTATTAGATTTACCAAAAAAATAGATTCATTCGGTTGATAAATTAATTTTTGAAAATTATTTTTTTAGAGTAATAAAAAATGATAATGATAATTTACATTGATTTCAAGAATAAAAAATTATATTCATTGAACCAAAATCATTTCTTAATTTTAACTCCATTCTCCATATTATTTTTTGTGTACTTAGTAACAAATACTTTGTTTTTCTTTCACTTGTATTTAAAATATAAAAAATGTTAAACAAAAACTTTGAAATACCTTTTAGAAAATATTGCATTTAGTTTTTTATTTTATTTTTTACTCATTTATTGTATTAACACAAGATCCACTATTAGTTCAGATTTTATATAAATATTTTAAGCAAAATAATTTTTACTGCTGAGAATATATACTCTTAACATGAAAAATCAAATAAATTTTTTTTTATATACTTTCTGCTCTTAAATTTTTTTTAATGTAATACCTAATATTTATTAAAAAAAATACTGAATATCATGATAAATAATCGATAAGTGATAAAATGGGTTAATTCAAATTTAATTTTCTTATTTAATAAATAAAAAAATATTTCAGTTGATATTAAACAGAATATGTACTTTTTTTTCCCAAGTTTGAAGAAATTAATAAAAAATATTTGGTTTTTATTCCAAAATAAATTAACCTCATGTTTAAGAATTTTAAAATAAAACATCCTCTGCTTTTATTCAAAGCTCAGGCAATATAATCACTATCCAGAGACGTGGGGCTATCCATTGAAAAGTATAGAAAACGAAATTATAGTTGTAATTAGTCCTTCAAAGTATCAAATCCCATAATAGTTTCAGTCTCTCTCACTCTGTTTTGTTTAGAGAGGAGAGATTGATTTTATGCAGTCTTCATTCATTCATCACTGCTCTTTTCTCGTGAAAAAGCCATTACGTGAGAGAGAATATCAATTTTTTTCTTCTTTTTCCTTTTTTTTTTCAGACCCATAAATCTCTCCCTCTCTTTCTAAAACCCACCTGTACCAAGAAAAAACAGAGTACTTTTCTTGCTTCTCTCCATTTTGCATTTTCTTTCTTTCACATAACCTCTGCCTCTGAATCATTTTCTTCATGTTTGGCTCTTTTAGATAAATAAAAGATGGGTACATGTACAGCCCATGTTCTATAATAAAGGTCTCTTGTTATACTTCTTTTGTTTTCTTGTTCTTGTTTTTGGCTTTCTCTTCTCTTCCCTAGTTGTGGGTCTTTTTTCTTTTACCCATTTCTTTGATTGCTGCAACTTCTTTCACCACCCTCCTAAATTTAAGGGATTTTTATTCTTTCCATTGCTTTGATTCTACTAAAGCTCAAATGGGTTTTTGTTTAAATGTTTAATAGTGATTTGGGATTTGCGTTTCTGGGATTTTGAATATTTTTGTTAGATGCTTTTGGCTAAAAGTTTTAATTTTTTCAGTTAAGTGGGGGGTATTGTAAACTTTGCTTCTTTGATCTAAAGAAAAAATTTATCATTAAGAGAAGTGGGATTTTGGTACATTATGTTTCCCACGGTGCGGAGAAAATCTGAGTTCTTGCATTGAAGAACTCTTAATCCAGCAAGGAACAAGAAGTACCCAATAATGGCATTTATTTGCTTTTCTTATATTTTGCTAGTTGTGATTCTATCAAAATCCCAGCTTGTGACTGCTCAGTTCAATGATGAAGCTACACTGTTAGCCCTTAACAGAGAGCTTCAAGTTCCTGGGTGGGGTGACAAAGACACAATTTACTGCAAGTGGCACGGCATTGCTTGCAACTTGAATCATTCATTTGTTGAAAGAGTTGCTATTTCAAGGCTTGACCTTCGAGGTAATGTGAGTGATCTCTGAGCTCAAAGCTTTGAAGCAGCTTGATCTTTCTGGCAATAACTTTCACGGTCCAATTCCTTCAGCTTTTGGTAATTTGTCTCAGCTTGAATTTGTTGATTTGTCTTTGAATAAGTTTGAAGGTTTGATTCCAAGGGAACTGGGTAGTCTTAAAAACCTTAAATCACTGAACCTTTCCAATAATTTGCTTTTGGGGGAGATACCTGATGAGTTTCAGGGTCTAGAAAAGTTAGTTGTAAAATCCTTGGTTTTTGAATGATTTTAAGTCTAGGGGCAAGATAGTTATTTTGTGCCCTCATATGTTGTTTGAATATAATTTGATAGTTTGAATGTCCTTTTGATACTCAAGACGACGAGATGGTCGTTTTGAGTATAATATTGTATTTTTGGGTGCCGAGGGTATTTTCGTCATTTTTAGATTTTTTGTCGTTTTCGGTATTTTCGGGTATTATTATGCGTAAAACATATTTATAAATTTTTTTGGGTTAAAGTTTGAAGTTAAAAATAAATTTGAGTTGATTTTGTGAATTTTATGGTTTTGGGTAATTTTTTATGAAAATAAATAGTTTTGGGGTGTTTTTAATTAAAATAAATTAGATTGGGGTTAAAGTACAATTTTGAAGAGTTGTTTTCCTATAAATAGGCCTAAAGTCAGATGGGGGTAAGGTTTTTGGTCTTCTATTTTCGGGTGTTTTGAAAAAAGGGAGAGAAATTAGGTTTTGGGGCAAAAATCAGAGGAGCTGTCGTTTTGGTCTCGGCGTGCTGAGGAAGCATTGTCGTTCGGCGGGTGGCTAGCGTCGTTCGGCGGTGAAGCGCGAGCCAGGGACTTCGTCGTTCGGCTTCTCGTGTCCCGTCGTTTTGCGTGGCTCGGCGTGGCTCGTCTGGTCGTTTTGGCCAGTGCTCCAGCAACCTGTTTTTCGAGTTTTTGGGTGTTTTTGAGGTTTTTCTTGATTCCTTTTGCATTATTTCGACTTCCATTTGATTAGTACATATTAGTATCATATTGGGTTGGTATTTTTCTTAATTAATTTGGCTAAATTCGAATTATTATTTAATTAAATTGATTTTTACAAAATAGGTTAGGTTTTGGGGTTTTTATTGTTTTGAGGGATTTTGGTATTGAATTAATTGCTTTGGGCTAGTGTGTTGGGTTCTGAAATTTGATGAATATATTGAATTAGGGTTTGATTGAATTAAATTGGGTATTAGGGTTTTCGAATTAATTGTTTTCTTTGAGTTTTTGGATGATTTAATTCTCTGCTGAAGTTTGATGTTAGTGCTGTATGTTGCTCGATTTTTAATTAAATATTGGAACATGATAAAAATCTAAAATTTGGATATGTGGCTCGAAATTGAGTCTAGTTTATGAGAAAAATAATTGTTGGGATTTTGGAGCATCGTATATTTCTGGAAAATTCAAGTTTGCTACTGTTGTCTGACGAACTGTACTGTAGATGCGATTGCATCATCTGTAACTTTCGAAATTCATATTAAAATGTGTAAAAATGTTTTAGATTTGATTTTCATATATGTTGAAGTTCTGGAAGTCTAATTTACAAGAAAAATATGTTGGGTTATGTTTCTATTGTTATATTTTTGAAATAATTAGATCTTTTTACTGCTGTCAGCATACCTTGTGAGCTGTATACTGTTATGAATAAAAATTGGTTGAGGGACTTCTAAGTCTCGAAAAATTATGAAATTTTGGTAGGATGCTTTTCAGATATCAAATTAACTTTTGGTTGAAAATTATAAATTTTGCATATACTGGTTAATTGTTTTGAATTTTACAAGTTGACACTCGTTCAGGTTTATCGGTCAAATTGTATTTTGTGAATATTGAATATTTAAGTAAGGTATTTGATAAATTTAAATTGTAAGAACTTTTTAATGACATTTTATATTCTGGAAAGCAAGTTTAAAGGTGTGGTATTGTGATAGTTAAGTTATGATTGGTTGACGAAAAGGTTTAACCTTGTTATGGAAACTATTGAATTGCGTGTATTCACGTCATGCATTCCCATTTGCACTTGCATACATTTGTAAGGGTGGTTGTTAATTGATGGTTAATGGTTAGGCGGTGGTCCAGCAGCACCTCAGACTTAGGGTGGCGGATTGCTTAGCTGACTGTTAGACCAGGTAAGTTCTATGGGTGTATTTGAACTGTTTGTGTTGTGCTACTTGCTAACAACCTATATATATATATAAACCCTTCTTATAATATATTATCCTTTCTATATATTCACTAGACTATTCTTTCGAACTCAGCCTCGCATGCTTTAGGAGACAGAGAAACTTGCATGTGATTGTATTTATGTGAGAATATTGAATTTGATATTACTTGTGCTGTGTGATGGTGTGTCATGAAGGGGAAGGAGGTTACTGAGACTTAATGCCTATGCTGCTACTGAGGCTTAATGCTTATACTGTTTACTGAGGCTACATGCCTAATTACTGATTACTGTACTGTACTGAGGAGTTATAAGGACGGATGTGACTGATATTATACTGTACTGTTTACTGATTGGTGACCCCGACACACCATCTTGATTGCTTAATTTGTGAATGTGTTATATGTACTGCTTATATAACTGTTAGATGTTTCTCTGCCTCTCATAGACTTACTGGGCGTCTATATAAAGCGCTCACACCCTTACAGATTGTCTTGCAGGTTTATAGTGATTGCCTTCGTCTATCTTCTTTCTCTTCTTGGCGAAGTCGATCAGGTTTTCCGTTTGTGTTTATCGGTCTTTCTGCTTAGATATTTTTGGATATTGAACTTTTGGGCGGATTGAATCCGAATCCCTTTTTGTGTAATAAGTAGAACTTGTCTGCATTAGATTTTCCGAATGATTTTATTGGGATTTGATTATATTGATGGTTTGCATTTGTATTAGGATTGAAGATTATATAACTATTGAACTGTTTTGCACTTAGACTGTTATGAATGTTTCTAAGGCTTATGTGGTCGGACTTCGGTTTGGCTGCATGCCGGTTGTGGCCCCCGGGTTGGGTCGTGACAAAAGTGATATCAGAGACATAAGATTCAGTCACATTTATAATTTGTCTAGTTGTATCCGGAAATCATTAGGAAAAAATTCTTTCTGTGTTTCTTTTGCTTCCGCGTTAACCGATATGCTTGTACTAATATCAGGAGTTATGTCTCAAAGAAGTACTGGAATTCGGATAGGGGGAGGTTCCTCTGGTGCTGGAACTTCTGGAACTGCAAATGGTGCTAATCTGCCTCCACGTGGACGTGGGAGACCTCCTAGAGCTGCAGCAGGGAATGTTAATACTGCAGGAGTTGTGCCTGATCCTCAGCCACCTACTCCTGGGAATAATCCTGTACCTGAAGCTACACCGGCTGCTGCAGTGGGTCAGGAGCAGTTTATGACTACTATGATGACCATGGGTAGATCTATGGAGACTCTTGCCAATGGAATTGCTCAGTTGGTGCAGAATATGAATCAGAATGCTGGGCAAGCAAATGATCAGTCACCTATTGTTGAACCCCAGTATGTGAAATTAAATGAGTTTATCAGAGTGAACCCACCTACATTCTCCAACTCTGCTACTGAGGATCCGGTATACTTTATCAATGAGGTACGTCGGATTTGTTTAGCTCTCAACTGTACTGATGATAGATCTATAGAGTTGGCAGGTCATCAGTTAAAGAAGTCAGCTCAGGTGTGGTTCGATGATGAGATCAGAGATATGGTTCATTTCTGGGATGAGTTTAAGGACTTGTTCATGCAGAATTTCATACTTGAGAATGTTATGTGGCAAAAAGGCCAAGAGTTTGAGAGGTTGAAGCAAGGGTATAGATCCATAGCTGAGTACTATGAGAAGTTTCAGGATCTGCGACAGTATGCTACACACTTGATTCAGGATGAGGCTCGGATGACTCGCAGATTCGTGGAGGGGCTGAACAATAAGTATTATGGTTTTGTTGCTAGCCATAACTACACTGAGTTGCATTTGGCTAGGAACACAGCTCTGGGTTTGGAAAATAGAGGTAAGACTGACAGGACTGAGGATACTACAGATGTTAGTAGGAAGAGAAGTAGACCTAATGATTCGCATGGCTACCAAGGACAGAACAGAGATCGGAGAGGTAATAATAGAGGTGGTCAACAACAGACTTACCGATCGCAGAATCAGAATCAGGGGAATCCTGTTTGTGGGTTTTGTGGTAACCGTCATCCAGGAGATTGCTGGAGACAGATGGGAGCATGTTTAGGTTGTGGACGGATGGATCACCAGGTGAAGGATTGTCCTAATTCTCGGCGTGGTCAGAATCAAGGAGGGCAGCAGAATTATGTGAGACCAGTAGGGAATCAGGGTAACAACAACCGTGGCAACGGTAATGGTAATGGCAATGGTTATGGCAGAGGTAATGGTGGTCGAGGTTATAATGGAGGCCGAGGTAATCAGAATGGCAGACGACATAATGGAGGTTATCGAGGCTACCAAGGTCAGCAGAATTAGGGTTATCACCTGAATAATCAGCAGCAGAATGTTGTACCCGCTTTGCCAGCAGGTCAGAACAATGCTCAGAATCAGAACCAAGGCCAGAATCAGAATCAGAATTATGCTCAGGTGTTTAATCTTAATGCTCAGCAAGCTCGGGCTGATAATAATGTGGTGCAAGGTACACTCTCTGTATGTTCATTTGATGCACATGTTCTTATTGACCCTGGAACTACTCATTTATTCATATCACCTAGCTTTGCATTTAGATTATCTAGATCACATGAACTTTTAGCTGAGCCTTTGTTTGTTCATACACCACTAGCGGATGAGATAGAGACGGTGGATGTTTATAGTAACTGAATGATTAGAGTTGAGGATGCAGATTTAGCTGCAAATTTGATTGTCCTATCTGTGTTGGAATTTGATGTGATCTTGGGAATGGATTGGTTAGCTTGTCATGGAGCTAATGTTGACTGTAGGGCTAAAATAGTCCGATTTGATTATGAAGAAGGTAAGTCGGTGACATTCCATGGTTCCAAGACCATTGGTCCTTGTCAGATGATTTCTGCTTTGGGAGCTAGAAGGTTGTTGCGTAAAGGTTGTGACGCCTATCTTGTATCTATTCGGGATGTGAAGAAAGAAGAAGTTAAACCAGAAAAAGTCCCTATAGTGCAAGATTTTATGGATGTTTTTCCTGAGGATTTTCCTGGGTTACCTCCTGAAAGGGAGATTGAGTTTTCTATTGATCTTGTACCCGGCACAAATCCTATCTCTATGTCGCCTTATAAAATGGCACCGGCAGAGCTTAAAGAGTTGAGGGAGCAGCTGAATGATTTGTTACAGAAGGGGTACATCTGACCGAGTACTTCACCTTGGGGAGCTCCAGTTCTTTTCGTGAGAAAGAAGGATGGTTCCATGAGGTTGTGTATTGATTATCGGCAGCTAAACAAGGTGACGGTCAAGAACAGATATCCATTCCCAAGGATTGATGATTTGTTTGATCAGTTGCAAGGGGCGAAGTTTTTCTCAAAGGTTGATCTTCGGTCTGGTTATCATCAGTTAAGGGTGCGAGAGAGTGACATACCTAAAACTGCTTTTCGCTCAAGGTATGGTCATTATGAATTTCTGGTAATGTCTTTTGGACTTACCAGCTTTTATGGACTTGATGAATAGGGTGTTTAGTCCATATCTTGATCGGTTTGTTGTGGTGTTCATTAATGATATTTTAGTGTATTCCAAGACTAAAGAAGAGCATGAGGAACATTTGAAGCTGGTTTTGCAAACTCTGAGGGAACATAAACTTTATGCCAAGTTCTCGAAATATGAATTCTGGTTGGATAAAGTTGTGTTCTTGGGCCATGTTATATCTTCTGAGGGTGTTTAGGTTGATCCAAAGAAGATTGAGGCAGTCATGGATTGGCCAAGACCAAAGACAGTTACAGAGATACGAAGTTTCTTGGGTTTGGCTGGTTATTATAGAAGATTTGTTAGAGATTTTTCTCGACTTGCAGCACCTTTGACTAAACTCACTCGCAAGGGTGTTAAGTTTGTTTGGGATGATGCTTGTGAGGAGAGTTTTAACTTTCTGAAAGAAAGGTTGACATCTGCACCAGTACTTGTTTTACCGGAGGGCAATGAAGGCTATGCTGTTTACTGTGATGCATCCGGTATTGGTTTGGGATGTGTGTTGATGCAACATGGTAGGGTGGTTGCTTATGCTTCAAGACAGTTGAAAAAACATGAAGTTAATTATCCTACGCATGATCTGGAGATGGCTGCTGTTGTGTTTGCATTAAAGATCTGGAGGCATTATCTGTATGGTGTTACATGTGAGATTTTTACTGACCATAAGAATCTCAAATATGTTTACTCGCAGAGGGATCTGAACTTGAGGCAGAGGAGGTGGATAGAGTTTCTGGAAGATTATGATTATAATATTCAGTACCATCCTGGGAAAGCAAATGTTGTGGCAGACGCTTTGAGTCGTAAGTTTATGGGGAGTTTGTCACATATTTGTTTGACGAGGAGGCCCTTGATTTCTGAGATTCACCAATTGCTTGATGAGGGTTGGACATTTAATATGTCTGACAAAGAAGTGGTGAATGGTAGAGGGGTGTTTCTTGCTAGTTTGGCTGTGAAGCCAAATTTTCTTGACAGGATTATTTCTGAGCAAAGTAAGGATGCGGATTTGGAAATTTTATGACAGAAAGTCTTAGCCGGTGAGAACAAGGAGTTTGTTATAGATGATAAAGGTGTTTTGAAGTTTGGTAATAGGGTGTGTGTTCCTAAGGTAGATGATTTGAAAACTGATATCCTTAAGGATGCACATTTCTCTAAGTACACAGTTCACCTAGGTTCCACCAAGATGTATCGGGATTTGAAGCAGTTGTACTGGTGGAAAGGGATGAAGAATGATGTTGCAAAGTTTGTTTCTCAATGCTTATCTTGTCAGCAAGTTAAGTATGAGCATCATAAGCCTGCGGGATTACTTAAGGAGTTACCACTACCTGAGTGGAAATGGGAGAGAATCAATATGGATTTTGTTGTCGATTTGCCTAAAGCTCCTGGTGAATATGATTCGATCTGGGTTATTGTTGACAGATTGACTAAGTTCGCTCATTTTCTTCCAGTAAATACTAAGTACACAGTGTCGCAGTATGCCAAACTGTACCTCAACAGGATTGTGAGTCTTCATGGGGTCCCAGTTTCGATAGTTTCTGATAGAGGACCACAATTTACTTCTAGATTTTAGCAGAAGCTTTAGGAAGGTTTGGGAACTAATTTTCATTTCAGTACTGCTTTTCATCCTCAGACAGATGGTTTGTCGGAGAGGACTATTCAGACTTTGGAAAATATGCTGCGATTGTGTGTTCTTGATTTTGGTGGTAGTTGGGCAGATCATCTTCCTTTGGTAGAGTTTGCCTACAATAACAGTTATCAAGCTAGTATTGGTATGGCTCCATTTGAGGCTCTGTATGGCAGAAGGTGTAGGACTCCATTATATTGGGAGGAGGTTGGTGAGCGTCGAATTGAGGGTCCTGAACTTTTGCAATACAGTGCTGAGGTTGTACCAGTGATTCAAGACCGTATTCGGACTGCTTTTAGTAGACAAAAGAGCTATGCTGATTTCAAAAGAAGAAATCTGGAATTTGCTGTCGGGGATAGAGTGTTTCTGAAGGTTTCTGTCACGACCCAACCCGGGGGCCACGACCGGCATGCAGCCAAACCGAAGTCCGACCACATAAGCCTTAGAAACATTCATAACAGTCTAAATGCAAAACAGTTCACTACTTATATAATCCTCAATCCTAGTTCAAATGCAAACCATCAATATAATCAAATCACAATAAAATCATTCGGGAAATCTAATGCAGACAAGTTCTACTTATTACACAAAAATGGATTCGGATTCAATCCGCCCACAAGTTCAATATCCGGAAATCTCTAAGCAGAAAGACCGATAAACACAAACAAAAAACCTGATCGACTTCGCCAAGAAGAGAAAGAAGATAGACGAAGACAATCATTGTAAACCTGCAAGACAATCTGTAAGGGTGTGAGCGCTTTATATAGACGCCCAGTAAGTCTATGAGAGGCAGAGAAACATCTAACAGTTATATAAGCAGTACATATAATACAATCACAAATTAAGTAATCAAGATGGTGTGTCGGGGTCACCAATCAGTAAATAGTACAGTATAATATCAGTCACATCCGCCCTTATAACTCCTCAGTACAGTACAGTAATCAGTAATTAGGCATATAGCCTCAGTAAACAGTACAGGCATTAAGCCTCAGTAGCAGTATAGGCATTAAGCCTCAGTAGCAGTATAGGCATTAAGCCTCAGTAACCTCCTTCCCCTTCATGACACACCATCACACAGTACAAGTAATATCAAATTCAATATTTTCACATAAATACAATCACATGCAAGTTTCTCTGTCTCCTAAAACATGCGAGGCTGGGTTCGAAAGAATATACTAGTGAATATATAGAAAGGATAATATATTATAAGAAGGGTTTATATATATATAAGTTGTTAGCAAGTAGCACAACACAAACAATTCAAATACACCCATAGAACTTACCTGGTCTAACAGTCAGCTAAGCAATCCGCCACCCTAAGTCTGAGGTACTGCTGGACCACCGCCTAACCATTAACCATCAAATAACAACCACCCTTACAAATGTATGCAAGTGCAAATGGGAATGCATGACGTGAATGCACACAATTCAATAGTTTCCATAACAAGGTTAAACCTTTTTGTCAACCAATCATAACTTAACCATCATAATACCACACCTATAAACTTGGTTTCCAGAATATAAAACATCATTAAAAAGTCCTTACAATTTAAATTCATCAAATACCTTACTTAAATAATCAATATACACAAGATACAATTTTACCGATAAACCTGAATAACGAGTGTCAACTTGTAAAATTCAAAACAATTAACCAGTATATGCAAAATTTATAATTTTCAACCAGAAGTTAATTTGATATCTGAAAAGTATCCTACCAAAATTTCATAATTTTTCGAGACTTAGAAGTCCCTCAATCAATTTTTATTCATAACAGTATACAGCTCACAAGGTATACTGACAGCAGTAGAAAGATTTAATTATTTCAAAACTATAACAATAGAAACATAACCCAATCATATTTTTCTTGTAAATTAGACTTCCAGAACTTCAACATATATGAAAATCAAATCTAAAACATTTTTACACATTTTAATATGAATTTCGAAAGTTACAGATGATGAAATCGCACCTACAGTACAGTTCTTCAGACAACAGTAGCAAACTTGAATTTTCCAGAAATATTCGATGCTCCAAAATCCCAACAATTATTTTTCTCACAAAAAAGACTCAATTTCGAGCCACATATCCAAATTTTAGATTTTTATCATGTTCCAATATTTAATTAAAAATCGAGCAACATACAGCACTAACATCAAACTTTAGCAGAAAATTAAATCATCCAAAAACTCAAAGAAAACAATTAATTCGAAAACCCTAACACCCAAATCAATTCAATCAAACCCTAATTCAATATATTCATCAAGTTCCAGAACCCAACACACTAGTCCAATCAATTAATTCAACATCAAAATCCATCAAAACAATAAAAACCACAAAACCTAACCTATTTTGTAAAAATCAATTTAATTAAATAACAATTCGAATTTAGCCAAATTAATTAAGAAAAATACCAACTCAATATGATACTAATATGAACTAATCAAATGGAAGTCGAAATAATGCAAAAGGAATCAAGAAAAACCTCAAAAACACCCAAAAACTCGAAACTGTGGCTTCTGGAACAGAGGTCAAAACGACATCGGCGAGCCAGCCCGCAGCAAGCCAAACGACCGAACGTGAGACACCGAACGACAGGAGCGCGCCTCGCCGAACGACGCACGTCCCTCGCCAAACGACACCGGCACCCTGCGCGCACACTGACGAAACGACGGGCCCTCTGATTTTTGCTCCCAAAACCAATTTCTCTCCTTTTTTCAAAACACCCGAAAAATAGAAGACTAAAAACACTACCCCTCTGACATTTAGGCCTATTTATAGGAAAACAACTCTTCAAAATTATATTTTTACCCCAATCAAATTTATTTTAATTTAAAAACACACCAAAACTATTTATTTTCATAAAAATTACCCAAAACCATAAAATTCACAAAATCAACTCAAATTTATTTTTAACTTCAAACTTTAACCCAAAATAATTTATAAATATGTTTTATGCATAATAATACCCGAAAATACCGAAAACGACAAAAATTCAAAAATGACGAAAATACCCTCGGCACCCAAAAATACAATATTATACTCAAAACGACTGTCTCGTCGTCCTGAGTATCAAAAAGACATTTAAACCATCAAATTATGTTCAAACGACATATGAGGGTACAAAATGACTACTTTGCCCCTAGACTTAAAATCATTCAAAAACCAAGGGTTTTACAATCTAACCCCCTTAAAGTAATTGCGTCCACGCAATTGAATCCAACATAATCATTATCCATCAAAAACTGTCATTACAATAGTTATACACAAATCCGGATGGTATCGTCTACTTAGTATGTGTCGTTATGGTTGATCAGGCCATAACCACAAGATACCAAGCACTAATGACCATTCCAGGTTTGATCCATTTAGCGTTCATTAAATAAAAACCAATTATCAGATAACCAAAACAAAATCAATGAATAGTGCTTAGCGCTCAACCCAGTCAATATCAGTGCCAATCAATCGAGTATAACATTATCTCTGTTCATTTTTTCAATCCATAACAATATTAATATACTGTACCTTTGTAACCAATAACAGAAATATTCCGTAATTCAACATCATTACACATACACCTTTTCAATAAGATCCATTGCATACAATTGTCAATCATCAGTCACAAACAATATCATGCGATGTATGAGTATGATGTTATGCTCGTATGCAAGTGCTCTAATCACTAAAACTAACACTAAAACTGAAGAATATTACAGTCTAACCCCCTTAAAACGATTTTGACCTCGAAATCTAAAATATACCTGAAGACTCAAACAGATGGGGATATTAGCTTTCATAAGCTCTTCGGCTTCCCAGGTGCATTCTTCAACAGAATGATTGCGCCAAAGGACTTTCACAGAAGCTACATCCTTAGAATGCAACCGCTTGACCTGACGGTCCAGAATAGCCATTGGCTGCTCCACATAAGAACAATCATCACTAATCTCTACAGTGTCTGGAGCTAGCACATGATCAGGACTAGGTACATACTTTCTCAACATCGAGATATGAAATGTCGGATGCACAGAAGCCATCTGAGGTGGTAAATCAAGCTTATAAGCAACATCACCAATCCTCTCCAGAATTTCAAATGGACCAACATACCGTGGAGCTAATTTTCCTTTCTTACCAAACCTCATAACACCCTTGAAAGGTGAAACCCTCAGAAACACTCTATCCCCGACAGCAAATTCCAGATTTCTTCTTTTCAAATCAGCATAGCTCTTTTGTCTACTAAAAGCAGTCCGAATACGGTCTTGAATCACTGGTACAACCTCAGCACTGTACTGCAAAAGTTCAGGACCCTCAATTCGACGCTCACCAACCTCCTCCCAATATAATGGAGTCCTACACCTTCTGCCATACAGAGCCTCAAATGGAGCCATACCAATACTAGCCTGATAACTGTTATTGTAGGCAAACTCTACCAAAGAAAGATGATCTGCCCAACTACCACCAAAATCAAGAACACACAATCGCAGCATATCTTCCAAAGTCTGAATAGTCCTCTCCGACAAACCATCCGTCTGAGGATGAAAAGCAGTACTGAAATGAAGATTAGTTCCCAAACCTTCCTGAAGCTTCTGCCAAAATCTAGAAGTAAATTGTGGTCCTCTATCAGAAACTATAGAAACTGGGACCCCATGAAGACTCACAATCCTGTTGAGGTACAGTTTGGCATACTACGACACTGTGTACTTAGTATTTACTGGAAGAAAATGAGCGGACTTAGTCAATCTGTCAACAATAACCCATATTGAATCATGCCCACCAGGAGCTTTAGGCAAACCGATAACAAAATCCATATTGATTCTCTCCCATTTCCACTCAGGTAGTGGTAACTCCTTAAGCAATCCCGCAGGCTTATGATGCTCATACTTAACTTGCTGACAAGATAAGCATTGAGAAACAAACTGTGCAACATCATTCTTCATCCCTTTCCACCAGTACAACTGCTTCAAATCCCGATACATCTTGGTGGAACCTGGGTGAACTGTGTACTTAGAGAAATGTGCATCCTTAAGGATATTAGTCTTCAAATCATCTACCTTAGGAACACACACCCTAGTACCAAACTTCAAAACACCTTTATCATCTATAACAAACTCCTTGTTCTCATTGGCTAAGACTTTCTGTCGTAAAATTTCCAAATCCGCATCCTTACTTTGCTCAGAAATAATCCTATCAAGAAAATTTGGCTTCACAGCCAAACTAGCAAGAAACACCCCTCTACCATTCACAACTTCTTTGTCAGACATATTAAATGTCCAACCCTCATCAAGCAATTGGTGAATCTCAGAAATCAAGGACCTCCTCGTCAAACAAATATGTGACAAACTCCCTATAGACTTGCAACTCAAAGCGTCTGCCACAACATTTGCTTTCCCAGGATGGTACTGAATATTATAATCATAATCTTCCAGAAACTCTATCCACCTCCTCTGCCTCAAGTTCAGATCCCTCTGCGAGTAAACATATTTGAGATTCTTATGGTCAGTAAAAATCTCACATGTAACACCATACAGATAATGCCTCCAGATCTTTAGTGCAAACACAACAGCAGCCATCTTCAGATCATGCGTAGGATAATTAACTTCATGCTTTTTCAACTGTCTTGAAGCATAAGCAACCACCCTACCATGTTGCATCAACACACATCCCAAACCAATACCAGATGCATCATAGTAAACAGCATAGCCTTCATTGCCCTCCGGCAAAACAAGTACAGGTGCAGATGTCAACCTTTCTTTCAGAAAGTTAAAACTCTCCTCACAAGCATCATCCCAAACAAACTTAACACCCTTGCGAGTGAGTTTAGTCAAAGGTGCTGCAAGTCGAGAAAAATCTCTAACAAATCTTCTATAATAACCAGCCAAACCCAAGAAACTTCGTATCTCTGTAACTGTCTTAGGTCTTGGCCAATCCATGACTGCCTCAATCTTCTTTGGATCAACCTGAACACCCTCAGAAGATATAACATGACCCAAGAACACAACTTTATCCAACCAGAATTCACATTTCGAGAACTTGGCATAAAGTTTATGTTCCCTCAGAGTTTGCAAAACCAGCTTCAAATGTTCCTCATGCTCTTCTTTAGTCTTGGAATACACCAAAATATCATCAATGAACACCACAACAAACCGATCAAGATATGGACTAAACACCCTATTCATCAAGTCCATAAAAGCAGCAGGGGCGTTGGTAAGTCCAAAAGACATTACCAGAAATTCATAATGACCATACCTTGAGCGAAAAGCAGTTTTAGGTATGTCACTCTCTCGCACCCTTAACTGATGATAACCAGACCGAAGATCAACCTTTGAGAAAAACTTCGCCCCTTGCAACTGATCAAACAAATCATCAATCCTTGGTAATGGATATCTGTTCTTGACCGTCACCTTGTTTAGTTGCCGATAATCAATACACAACCTCATGGAACCATCCTTCTTTCTCACGAAAAGAACCGGAGCTCCCCAAGGTGAAGTACTCGGTCGGATGTACCCCTTCTGTAACAAATCATTCAGCTACTCCCTCAACTCTTTAAGCTCTGCCGGTGCCATTCTATAAGGCGGCATAGAGATAGGATTTGTGCCGGGTACAAGATCAATAGAAAACTCAATCTCCCTTTCAGGAGGTAACCTAGGCAAATCCTCAGGAAAAACATCCACAAAATCTTGCACTATAGGGACGTCTTCTGGTTTAACTTCTTCTTTCTTCACATCCCGAATAGATACAAGATGGGCGTCACAACCTTTACGCAACAACCTTCTTGCTCCCAAAGCAGAAATCATCAGACAAGGACCAATGGTCTTGGAACCATGGAATATCACCGACTTACCTTCTTCATAATCAAATCGGACTATTTTAGCCCTACAGTCAACATTAGCTCCATGACAAGCTAACCAATCCATTCCCAAGATCACATCAAATTCCAACACAGATAGGACAATCAAATTTGCAGCTAAATCTGCATCCTCAACTCTAATCATACAGTTACTATAATCATCCACCGTCTCTATCTCATCCCCAGTGGTGTATGAACAAACAGAGGCTCAGCCAAAAGTTCATGTGATCTAGATAATCTAGATGCAAAGCTAGGTGATATGAATGAATGAGTAGCTCCAGGGTCAATAAGAACATGTGCATCAAATGAACATATAGAGAGTGTACCTTGCACCACATTATTATCAGCCCGAGCTTGCTGAGCATTAAGATTAAACACCTGAGCATAATTCTCAGTTATGGATCTATCCCCTTGCTTCAACCTCTCAAACTCTTGGCCTTTTTGCCACATAATATTCTCAGGTATGAAATTCTGCATGAACAAGTCCTTAAAATCATCCCAGACATGAACCCTATCTCTGATCTCATCATCGAACCACACCTGAGCTGACTTCTTTAACTGATGACCTGCCAACTCTATAGATCTATCATCAGTACAGTTGAGAGCTAAACAAATCCGACGTACCTCATTGACGAAGTATACCAGATCCTCAGTAGCAGAGTTGGAGAATGTAGGTGGGTTCACTCTGATAAACTCATTTAATTTCACATACTGGGGTTCAACAATAGGTGGCTGATCATTGGCTTGCCCAGCATTCTGATTTATATTCTGCACCAACTGAGCAATTCCATTGGCAAGAGTCTCCATAGATCTACCCATGGTCATCATAGTAGTCATAAACTGCTCCTGACCCACTGCAGCAGCCGGTGCAGCCTCCGGTACAGGATTATTCCCAGGAGTAGGTGGCTGAGGACCAGGCACAACTCCTGCAGTATTAACATTCCCTGCTGTAGCTCTAGGAGGTCTCCCACGTCCACGTGGAGGCAGATTAGCACCATCTGCAGTTCCAGAAGTTCCAGCACCAGAGAAACCTCCCCTTATCCAAATTCTAGTACTTCTTTGAGACATAACTCCTGATATTAGTATAAGCATATCGGTTAACGCGGAAGCAAAAGAAACACAGAAAGAATTTTTCCTAATGATTTCCGGATACAACTAGACAAATTATAAGTGTGACGGAATCTTATGGCTCTGATACCACTTTTGTCACGACCCAACCCGGGGGCCACGACCGGCATGCAGCCAAACCGAAGTCCGACCACATAAGCCTTAGAAACATTCATAACAATCTAAATGCAAAACAGTTCACTACTTATATAATCCTCAATCCTAGTTCAAATGCAAACCATCAATATAATCAAATCATAATAAAATCATTCGGAAAATCTAATGCAGACAAGTTCTACTTATTACACAAAAAGGGATTCGGATTCAATCCACCCAAAAGTTCAATATCCAAAAATTTCTAAGCATAAAGACCGATAAACACAAACGGAAAACCTGATCGACTTCGCCAAGAAGAGAAAGAAGATAGACGAAGACAATCACTGTAAACCTGCAAGACAATCTGTAAGGGTGTGAGTGCTTTATATAGACGCCCAGTAAGTCTATGAGAGGCATAGAAACATCTAACAGTTATATAAGCAGTACATATAATACAATCACAAATTAAGCAATCAAGATGGTGTGTCGAGGTCACCAATCAGTAAACAGTACAGTATAATATCTGTCTTATCCGCCCTTATAACTCCTCAGTACAGTACAATAATCAATAATTAGGCATGTAGCCTCAGTAAACAGTACAGGCATTAAGCCTCAGTAGCAGTATAGGCATTAAGCCTCAGTAACCTCCTTCCCCTTCATGACACACCATCACACAGCACAAGTAATATCAAATTCAATATTCTCACATAAATACAATCACATGCAAGTTTCTCTGTCTCCTAAAACATGCGAGGCTGGGTTCGAAAGAATATACTAGTAAATATATAGAAAGGATAATATATTATAAGAAGGGTTTATATATATATATAAGTTGTTAGCAAGTAGCACAACACAAACAATTCAAATACACCCATAGAACTTACCTGGTCTAACAGTCAGCTAAGCAATCCGCCATCCTAAGTCTGAGGTGCTGCTGCTGGACCACCCATTAACCATCAAATAACAACCACCCTTACAAATGTATGCAAGTGCAAATGGGAATGCATGACGTGAATGCACACAATTCAATAGTTTCCATAACAAGGTTAAACCTTTTTGTCAACCAATCATAACTTAACCATCATAATACCACACCTATAAACTTGGTTTCCAGAATATAAAACATCATTAAAAAGTCCTTACAATTTAAATTCATCAAATACCTTACTTAAATAATCAATATACACAAGATACAATTTTACCGATAAACCTGAATAACGAGTGTCAACTTGTAAAATTCAAAACAATTAACCAGTATATGCAAAATTTATAATTTTCAACCAAAAGTTAATTTGATATCTGAAAAGCATCCTACCAAAATTTCATAATTTTTCGAGACTTAGAAGTCCCTCAATCAATTTTTATTCATAACAGTATATAGCTCACAAGGTATACTGACAGCAGTAAAAAGATTTAATTATTTCAAAACTATAACAACAAAAACATAACCCAATCATATTTTTTTTGTAAATTAGACTTCCAGAACTTCAACATATATGAAAATTAAATCTAAAACATTTTTACACATTTTAATATGAATTTCGAAAGTTACAGATGATGAAATCGCACCTACAGTACAGTTCTTCAGACAACAGTAGCAAACTTGAATTTTCCAGAAATATTTGATGCTCCAAAATCCCAAAAATTATTTTTCTCATAAACTAGATTCAATTTCGAGCCACATATCCAAATTTTAGATTTTTATCATGTTCCAATATTTAATTAAAAATCGAGCAACATACAGCACTAACATCAAACTTCAGCAGAAAATTAAATCATCCAAAAACTCAAAGAAAACAATTAATTCGAAAACCCTAACACCCAAATCAATTCAATCAAACCCTAATTCAATATATTCATCAAGTTCCAGAACCCAACACACTAGCCCAATCAATTAATTCAACATCAAAATCCATCAAAATAATAAAAATCCCAAAACCTAACCTATTTTGTAAAAATCAATTTAATTAAATAATAATTCGAATTTAGCCAAATTAATTAAGAAAAATACCAACCCAATATGATACTAATATGAACTAATCAAATGAAAGTCGAAATAATGCAAAAGGAATCAAGAAAAACCTCAAAACACCCAAAAACTCGAAACTGTGGCTACTGAAACAGAGGTCAAAACGACATCGGCGAGCCAGCCCGCAGCACGCCAAACGACGGAACGTGAGACGCCGAATGACAGGAGCGCGCCTCGCCGAACGACGCACGTCCCTCGCCAAACGACACCGGCATCCTGCGCGCACACTGACGAAACGACAGGCCCTCTGATTTTTGCTCCCAAAACCAATTTCTCTCCTTTTTTTCAAAACACCCGAAAATAAAAGACTAAAAATACTACCCCCTCTGACATTTAGGCCTATTTATAGGAAAACAACTCTTCAAAATTATATTTTTACCCCAATCAAATTTATTTTAATTTAAAAACACCCCAAAACTATTTATTTTCATAAAAATTACCCAAAACCATAAAATTCACAAAATCAACTCAAATTTATTTTTAACTTCAAACTTTAACCCAAAATAATTTATAAATATGTTTTATGCATAATAATACCCAAAAATACCGAAAACGACAAAAATCCAAAAATGACGAAATACCCTCGGCACCCAAAAATACAATATTATACTCAAAACGACCGTCTCGTCGTCCTGAGTATCAAAAAGACATTCAAACCATCAAATTATGTTCAAACGACATATGAGGGTACAAAATGACTATTTTGCCCCTAGACTTAAAATTATTCAAAAACCAAGGGTTTTACAGTTTCACCTTTCAATGGTGTTATGAGGTTTGCTAAGAAGGGAAAATTAGCTCCACGGTATGTTGGTCCATTTGAAATTCTGGAGAGGATTGGTGATGTTGCTTATAAGCTTGATTTACCACCTCAGATGGCTTCTGTGCATCCGACATTTCATATCTCGATGTTGAGAAAGTATGTACCTAGTCTTGATCATGTGCTAGCTCCGGACACTGTAGAGATTAGTGATGATTGTTCTTATGAGGAGCAGCCAATGGCTATTCTGGACCGTTAGGTCAAGCGGTTGCATTCTAAGGATGTTGCTTCTGTGAAAGTCCTTTGGCGCAATCATTCTGTTGAAGAATGCACTTGGGAAGCCGAAGAGCTTATGAAAGCTAAATATCCCCATCTGTTTGAGTCTTCAGGTATGTTTTAGATTTCGAGGTCGAAATCGTTTTAAGGGGGTTAGACTGTAATATTCTTCAGTTTTAGTGTTAGAGCACTTGCATACCAGCATAACATCATACTCATACATCGCATGATATTGTTTGTGACTGATTATTAACAATTGTATGCAATGGATCTTATTGAAAAGGTGTATGTGTAATGATGTTGAGTTACGGAATATTTCTGTTATTGGTTACAGAGGTACAATATATTAATATTGTTATGGATTGGAAAAATGAACAGAGATAATGTTATACTCGATTGATTGGCACTGATATTGACTGGGTTGAGCGCTAAGCACTATTCATTGATTTTGTTTTGGTTATCTGATAATTGGTTTTTATTTAATGAACTCTAAATGGATCAAACCTGGAATGGTCATTAGTGCTTGGTATCTTGTGGTTGTGGCCTGATCAACCATAACGACACATACTAAGTAGACGATACCATCCGGATTTGTGTATAACTATTGTAATGACAGTTTTTGATGGATAATGATTATGTTGGATTCAATTGCGTGGACGCAATTACTTTAAGGGGGTTAGATTGTAAAACCCTTGGTTTTTGAATGATTTTAAGTCTAGGGGCAAGATAGTCATTTTGTGCCCTCATATGTTGTTTGAACATAATTTGATGGTTTGAATGTCTTTTTGATACTCAGGACGACGAGATGGTCGTTTTGAGTATAATATTGTATTTTTGGGTGCCGAGGGTATTTTCGTTATTTTTGGATTTTTTGTCGTTTTCGGTATTTTCCAGTATTATTATGCGTAAAACATATTTATAAATTTTTTTGGGTTAAAGTTTGAAGTTAAAAATAAATTTGAGTTGATTTTGTGAATTTTATGGTTTTGGGTAATTTTTTATGAAAATAAATAGTTTTGGGGTGTTTTTAATTAAAATAAATTAGATTGGGGTAAAAGTATAATTTTGAAGAGTTGTTTTCCTATAAATAGGCCTAAAGTCAGATGGGGGTAAGGTTTTTGGTCTTCTATTTTCGGGTGTTTTGAAAAAAGGGAGAGAAATTAGGTTTTGGGGCAAAAATCAGAGGAGCGGTCGTTTTGGTCTCGGCGTGCTGAGGAAGCATTTGTCGTTCGGCGGGTGGCTAGCGTCGTTCGGCGGTGAAGCGCGAGCCAGGGACTTCGTCGTTCGGCATCTCGTGTCCCGTCGTTTTGCGCGGCGTGGCGTGGCTCGCCTAGTCGTTTTGGCCAGTGCTCCAGCAACCTGTTTTTCTAGTTTTTGGGTGTTTTTGAGGTTTTTCTTGATTCCTTTTGCATTATTTCAACTTCCATTTGATTAGTTCATATTAGTATCATATTGGGTTGGTATTTTTCTTAATTAATTTGGCTAAATTCGAATTATTATTTAATTAAATTGATTTTTACAAAATAGGTTAGGTTTTGGGGTTTTTATTGTTTTGAGAAATTTTGGTATTGAATTAATTGTTTTGGGCTAGTGTGTTGGGTTCTGAAATTTGATGAATATATTGAATTAGGGTTTGATTGAATTAAATTGGGTATTAGGGTTTTTGAATTAATTGTTTTCTTTGAGTTTTTGGATGATTTAATTCTCTGCTGAAGTTTGATGTTAGTGCTGTATGTTCCTCGATTTTTAATTAAATATTGGAACAAGATAAAAATCTAAAATTTGGATATGTGGCTCAAAATTGAGTCTAGTTTATGAGAAAAATAATTTTTGGGATTTTGGAGCATCGTATATTTCTGGAAAATTCAAGTTTGCTACTGTTGTCTGACGAACTGTACTGTAGATGCGATTGCATCATCTGTAACTTTCGAAATTCATATTAAAATGTGTAAAAATGTTTTAGATTTGATTTTCATATATGTTGAAGTTCTGGAAGTCTAATTTACAAGAAAAATATGTTGGGTTATGTTTCTATTGTTATATTTTTGAAATAATTAGATCTTTCTACTGCTGTCAATATACCTTGTGAGCTGTATACTGTTATGAATAAAAATTGGTTGAGGGACTTCTAAGTCTCGAAAAATTATGAAATTTTGGTAGGATGCTTTTCAAATATCAAATTAACTTCTGGTTGAAAATTATAAATTTTGCATATACTGGTCAATTGTTTTGAATTTTACAAATTGACACTCGTTGTTCAGGTTTATCGGTAAAATTGTATTTTGTGAATATTGAATATTTAAGTAAGGTATTTGATAAATTTAAATTGTAAGAACTTTTTAATGATATTTTATATTCTGGAAAGCAAGTTTAAAGGTGTGGTATTGTGATAGTTAAATTATGATTGGTTGACGAAAAGGTTTAACCTTGTTATGGAAACTATTGAATTGCGTGCATTCACGTCATGCATTCCCATTTGCACTTGCATACATTTGTAAGGGTGGTTGTTAATTGATGGTTAATGGTTAGGCGGTGGTCCAGCAGCACCTCAGACTTAGGGTGGCGGATTGCTTAGCTGACTGTTAGAGCAGGTAAGTTCTATAGGTGTATTTGAACTGTTTGTGTTGTGCTACTTGCTAACAACCTATATATATATATAAACCCTTCTTATAATATATTATCCTTTCTATATATTCACTAGACTATTCTTTCGAACTCAGCCTCGCATGCTTTAGGAGACAGAGAAACTTGCATGTGATTGTATTTATGTGAGAATATTGAATTTGATATTACTTGTGCTGTGTGATGGTGTGTCATGAAGGGGAAGGAGGTTACTGAGGCTTAATGCCTAT
The DNA here is from genome assembly GCA_947685225.1 of Garcia nutans. Taxonomy (NCBI): domain Eukaryota; kingdom Viridiplantae; phylum Streptophyta; class Magnoliopsida; order Malpighiales; family Euphorbiaceae; genus Garcia; species Garcia nutans. Next base: position 1,246,865 of record CANTUV010000024.1, on the reverse strand, counting down.
ACTGCTACTGAGGCTTAATGCCTATACTGTTTATTGAGGCTACATGCCTAATTATTGATTACTGTACTGTACTGAGGAGTTATAAGGGCGGATGTGACTGATATTATACTGTACTGTTTACTGATTGGTGACCCCGACACACCATCTTGATTGCTTAATTTGTGAATGTGTTATATGTACTGCTTATATAACTGTTAGATGTTTCTCTGCCTCTCATAGACTTACTGGGCGTCTATATAAAGCGCTCACACCCTTACAGATTGTCTTGCAGGTTTACAGTGATTGCCTTCGTCTATCTTCTTTCTCTTCTTGGCGAAGTCGATCAGGTTTTCCGTTTGTGTTTATCGGTCTTTCTGCTTAGATATTTCCAGATATTGAACTTTTGGGCGGATTGAATCCGAATCCCTTTTTGTGTAATAAGTAGAACTTGTCTGCATTAGATTTCTCGAATGATTTTATTGGGATTTGATTATATTGATGGTTTACATTTGTATTAGGATTGAGGATTATATAAGTATTGAACTATTTTGCACTTAGACTGTTATGAATATTTCTAAGGCTTATGTGGTCGGACTTCGGTTTGGCTGCATGCCGATTGTGGCCCCCGGGTTGGGTCGTGACATTAGTGGAATTTCAAATTTCTAGTAATAGCTTGAATGGTTCCATTCCATCTTGGGTGGGTAATTTGACAAGCCTGAGAGTTTTCACTGCTTATGAGAATGACTTAGTGGGGAAAATTCCTGATAATTGAGGTTCAGTTTCAGAGCTGAAGTTGTTGAACCTTCATTCCAACCAGCTTGAAGGGCCAATACCTAAGAGCATTTTTGCTATGGGGAAGTTGGAAGTTTTGGTTCTTACCCAGAATAGATTGAGTGGTGAACTTCCTGAAGTCATTGGAAAATGTGAAGGTCTTTCTAATATCCGAATTGGGAACAATGATATTGTAGGAGTTATTCCTAAAGCCATTGGAAATGTTAGCAGCCTCACATATTTTGAAGCTGATGATAATCATTTATCTGGTGAGGTTATCTCTGAGTTTGCTCGTTGCTCTAATCTTACCCTTCTAAATCTGGCTTCAAATGGATTTACTGGAGTTATTCCTCCTGAGCTTGGACAGCTTGTGAATTTGCAGGAGTTGATTCTTTCAGGTAACAGTCTGTTTGGAGATATTCCAGAATCAATTCTTGGTTGCAAGAGTCTTAACAAGCTGGATCTTAGCAATAATAGATTCAATGGTACCATACCAAATGAAATTTGCAACATGTCAAGATTGCAGTACTTGCTTTTGGATCAGAATTCAATAAAGGGCGAGATACCCCATGAGATTGGAAACTGCATGAAGCTGCTGGAATTGCAAATGGGCAATAATTATTTGACTGGAAGGATCCCTCCTGAAATTTGCCACATCCGGAACTTGCAGATAGGCTTAAATTTAAGCTACAATCATCTCCACGGACCAGTTCCCCCTGAATTAGGTAAGCTTGATAAGCTTGTTTCTTTAGATATCTCTAATAATCAGCTTTCTGGTTCTATTCCACAATCATTCAAAGGAATGTTAAGCTTGATCGAGGTTAATTTCTCAAATAATCTTCTCATTGGACCAGTGCCCACATTTGTACCTTTCCAAAAGAGTCCAAATTCAAGCTTTTCGGGGAACAAAGGGCTTTGCGGAGAGCCATTGAGCTTGTCATGTGGAAATTCTTATGGCCCTGGTAATGGGAATTACCATCACAAGGTTTCCTATAGAATCATACTAGCTGTTATAGGTTCTGGTTTGGCAGTGTTTATTTCAGTAACTGTAGTTGTCTTGCTATTTATGATGAGAGAGAAACAGGAAAAAGCAGCCAAAACAGCAGGAGTTGCTGATGATGGAGTCAATGATCGGCCAGCAATAATAGCAGGCCATGTCTTTGTTGAAAATCTCGGACAAGCAATAGATATAGATGCCGTTGTTAAAGCAACTCTAAAGGATTCAAATAAGCTTACTTGTGGAACTTTCAGCACTGTTTACAAGGCAGTCATGCCTTCTGGGATGATTCTATCTGTCAGGAGACTGAAGTCAATGGACATAAATATTATTCATCACCAGAACAAGATGATTAGAGAGCTTGAAAGGCTGAGCAAGCTGTGTCATGATAATCTAGTGCGACCAATTGGATATGTAATTTATGAAGATGTTGCTCTTTTGCTACATCATTATTTACCAAATGGGACGTTGGCTCAACTTGTTCATGAGTTTAGCAAGCAATCAAATTACGAACCTGACTGGCCTAGAAGGTTGTCCATTGCCATAGGAGTAGCAGAAGGATTGGCTTTCCTTCATCATGTGGCAATCATCCACCTTGACATTTCTTCAGGGAATGCTCTTTTAGATGCCGACTTCAGGCCTTTGGTTGGGGAAATTGAGATATCAAAACTCTTAGATCCATCCAAAGGCACTGCAAGTATAAGTGCAGTTGCAGGTTCCTTTGGTTACATCCCTCCAGGTTTGTTGCTTTGTTCCATATGTTTGAATCTTAATCATTCCAAGCATAGTAGCTTCGCAGGTGTCTAATATTTTCCCTGAATGAATGAAACCGTTAATCATTTTGCTCTCTGATAGTTTTTATCAATACCTGTTCATTCTACTTTATGTTTTTCTCCATCATCTTCTACCCTTCCCCCATGCCCCCTAAATGTTAGTCTTTGTTGCAAAATCCTAAGCTAGTCATTTTGTGAGCCATCAAATATAGGGGCTTAAAAATAAATTTAAATGAAAATCTATTCTCTCTCATTTTTATTCTATTTTTGTTCGCCATCCAGAATATGCATATGCAATGCAAGTTACAGCACTTGGAAATGTCTATAGTTATGGGGTGGTGTTGCTGGAGATCCTTACGACTCGACTACCAGTTGATGAGGACTTTGGTGAAGGGGTAGATTTGGTCAAGTGGGTTCATGGAGCTCCAGCAAGAGGAGAGACTCCAGAGCAGATACTTGATGCAAAACTCAGCACAGTTTCCTTCGGTTAGAGAAGAGAGATGTTAGCAGCTCTTAAGGTGGCATTACTCTGCACGGACAGCACACCAGCTAAGCGGCCAAAAATGAAGAAGGTTGTTGAAATGCTTCAAGAAATAAATCAAAACTGAAGAAAGTTTGGTAATGTCTATCAAAACAACTCACCTTATGCAAAACATTTCTATTATAGCTTTTCCTTGAATGAGATTCCATCATGCTCCTCAAAATCTTTTGAACTCTTAAATTAATATGTTTGTGATGTTTGCTTATTTATCTCATTTGCGAGACTACACATGAATTCTTGCTACAAGTTCTTGTATTTTCTTAAGAGTCCAATGTTTTTCACTTAATTCTGAAATATAATTAAGCTATTTGAATTGTGATATCGTTGCAGAGAGTAACAAAAAATTACAATAATTTCATAACTCCAGTTGCATGCATTTTGTTTGTCCATAGTTTGATGCTTTGCGCAGCTTACAGCTTCAGTAATGCATTCAAGATTTTTTGCTTGTCATCTGATTCTGGAGAAACTAGTGTGAAAATGAAAAAACATTAAAAGAAAAATACTGAAAGAGGAATTAAATGCTTAAAAATGTAAAAAAGAATTAATATGATTACCTGAATTAATTGTTTGTTGGAATGACGTCAACTTTGATGATCAAAACCAATGGAGCTTTGGCAAGTGTATTCCCAAACAGAAAATCAATGGAGATATTCCTGTAAGCCTGTAAAGGAATGGGTCTCTCTTAGGTTCCAGTAAAAGTGTGATGACATTTTCTTTATCATTGTCTCTTCCAATAACATCAGAAACATTTACAAAGGAATGGGTCTCTCTTTCCTTGTACATTGTATCACTACTTTCTTTTTCTTTTTTATCAATACTACTTTCTCCAATTTGAGTATTTAGATGAAATTTTCCCTTTTGCTCTGCAATTTCGTCAAATCTTTCCCTTATTTGCTTTATTTTATTACCCATTTTGAAACGAAATGCAAGAGGATTAGAAAATGAGAAAAACCGACCCACCTGAAATATAATTGATGGGATTTACATAAATAATGCAGTAAATGAAAAAAACTAACAAGGTGCATTTGTATTGATAACTTTATTAGGGGTTACTTATTAAATTCTAAAATTTATTAAATCCTACTTACCAACATGTTCCATGCACAACATTAACATGCACTTTATGCCAACTTTATGAAAAGAACAAAAAATGATTTGCATACATTGTTTTTAAAATTTCAATTTCGCTTTTGACCTTTGAACTATAATTAGTAAACACATTTATATATAGATGTTATATAGATGTTAGTGTTATATATCATTAGATTGATAATCAATATAATTTACAACAACAATAATAATAATAAATACTTGCATTTAGACGTTTTGATAATAGACCAAATTTAAGGGGTAGATTTTAATTTTATAGTAAATTTATATGTCATGTTATAAATTTATATTTTTATGATGGTTTATATACCTTTAATAATTCTTAATATCCTATTAAACTACATTAAATTATTTGTGGTCTCATTTTCAATTATATAAGTATTGGTGTAAATTTTGTAAGCAAAATAAAAAGTCTTTTAGATGATTTAAAATAGATATTTCAATCCATTGGAATTCTACTTATACATAACTTTTTGATTCTTTTTCATATCGTAATTTATTATATAGATTTCATGAAATTAAATTTTCTATCATTACTTTCTTTCTTGCTCAATGGAAATCTTTTTAGGGATTTTAGAAGTTTTTAATGATATTACTGATTATTTATTTGATTTGTATTCAGAGGCAGCTCAAGAAGTTTAGAGGCCTAAAAAAAAAAAAAAATTAATAATAATATTTTTAATTTATTGAAATTCAAAAAAAGTTATTTAAAATTACTAACCTATTCATTTAAGGAATATTAACAAATATTTTCTATTTTATTTTATTATTACTTATGAAAAATTTATAAAGTGCTCTTTTTGAAATTGTATTAAATTTCATTCTAGTGCAATTATAATATTACAATTATGTAGTTAATAAAATAACTCACAATGAAAAAATAATGGTCCACTGAAAATTTGCAATTTGTATTAAATTTATGGTGCATTTCAATTTTCAAATAGCACAAACAAATAATAATAAGTATTCTCATTTTTTTTATTATTGTTGTTGTTATTTTTTAGCAATTAATATTATTTATTTTATAACAAATATTATTTAACAATTTACATTATAAAAAAACCTATATAGTCAAGTCTCCAATTTTGATTGAAAATAAGATTATTAATTAGGGCTAAAATTATAAAAAAATAACCTGCAAGAAATTTTGATTGGGATTGTAATTGGCTGGTTTTATATGGTCCCAAATTGTAACCAGCCCAGTCTTTTTTTATTGCAAATTTACAATTTATGTTGAGCTAGGACATAAATAGAAATGGATAGACCTAGTCTATTGATTTTTTGGGATTAATGGATAAGTCTATTGATTTAGATATTATATTTAAATTGAATTTAGGCTCATTTAAAAAAAAAATCTATCCAATCCTACTAAAAATATTTGAATTTGACCAAATTGGCAGAGTTAATGAGCCATGTGCATAGTCATAGTTAAAAATAACATTAAAGAAGAGGGAGAAATGCGGACATACCTTTTGAGGAGTGGTCCATGAAAGGGGAAGAAAACCTGATTCCCCTAAATGAAAGGGGAAGAAAACTTAATTCCCTTAAAACCTAAAATATGCATAGATCACTAGATTATTCAAATTAAATTGCAAAGGGTAGAATTGCGTACCTGACATCATTGTATGTTGATGCTGAAGACGATTCTGGGGTTTGTCGCCTTCCAGGGGATACACACTTTAGGTTATGCGGAAGCACTACTGAAGGAATATAATGTTCTCTAAAATTGTTATGTTCCCCCTGGAGACCACGATCCCTTATTTATAACTGATGATGATGATTTCTATTTTGGTCTTTCAACAAAACAGAAATTCTTATCGGTCTCTACACTTATAATCCTATTACGAATAGGACACCTCAATAGTCAACAATCCTAATTTGATCACAACTTTAATTTGACTATCTTAATTTGACTGCAATACACATTTAAATATTAAATATATTTAGCCCACATTTAGGATTAATTTTAATCAATATAAAATTAATTCTAACAATCTCCCACTTGGGCTAACATATATTAAATGTAAATGTATATACCTTAATGAGCTCATAAAAGCAGTCATACTGAAGGTGCCTCAAACAATCTCGTCCATTGATTATATCGATAAAGGACTGAAGGGTCAGTCGCCACATTCATCGTGACTCAAACCACCATCAATCACATTACCAATACTCTCAAATGACATAGATCAATAATAGGAGTGTAGCATGAAAACTACATGTAATGTGATCTAATCATGCCTGTTTCCAACTGGTCAATCTTAAGTGACATCAAACATAAATATAATACAGAGTGTAAAACACATAATAAAATGAAAGAAAAACTCATTTTTTCTGCAGAAACTGAATGTACTTTATAAAATATATCCAATGTCAAAGAGAGCATACATAAAACTTAATGCAAACTTAATGAACAAACTCCCACTGAAACTAAATAGTCTCAAATAATGTGACACTCATATGAGTAGTGTGCTCATGAAAAACTTTCGGTATCACAGCCTTAGTGAGCGGATTCGCAATCATGGAGTTTGTTCCAATATGCTCTATGGATATCTGTCCACTCTGTACTCTTTCCCTCACAGCCAGAAACTTTATCCCAATGTGTCTCGATCGAGAAGAGCTTCTGTTGTTGTTGGAGAATAAGACTGCTGAGTTATTATCACAGTATAACTTTAATGGCCTTTCAATGCCATTCACAATGCGCAGCCCTGTGACAAAGTTCCTCAGCCAGATTGCCTGATTGGATGCCTCATAACTTGCTACAAATTCTGCTTTCATGGTGGAGGTAGCTACTAGAGTTTGTTTCACACTCTTCCAAGAAATAGCACCGCCAGCCAAGAGATATATGTAGCCTGATGTAGATTTTCGACTGTCTTGGCATCCCGCGAAATCAGAATCAGTGTACCCAATGATCTCAAGCTTATCTGATCGCCTGTATGTGAGCATATGTCCCTTAGTTCTCTTAAGATACCTCAAGACTCTTTTGGCTGCTTTCCAATGATCCATTCCTGGATTACTGAGATATCGTCCTAACATGCCAACTATGAATGAAATATCTGGATGAGTGCAAACTTGAGCATACATCAGACTCTCAACTGCTGACGCATAAGGAATCTTCTGCATCTCCTGAATCTCAAGTTCACCCTTTGGACACTGATCAAGACTGAATTTATCTCCTTTAGCAACTGGGGTATCAATTGGTCTACTGTTGTGCATACTAAATCTCTTGAGCACTTTCTCAATATAGCCCTTTTGTGATAATCCAAGAATACCTCGAGTACGGTCTCGATGTATTTGAATCCCTAATACAAAAGAAGCGCACCTAAATCTTTCATCTCAAAGTGTTTTGAGAGAAAGACTTTGGTCTCGTGCAGCAAGTCCTTACAGTTAGTAGCAAGCAATATGTCATCCACATATAAGACCAAAAAGATAAACCTACTCCCACTGAACTTGTGATACACACAATCTTCCACAGCATTTGTCTCAAAACCAAAAGAGACAACTACTTCATGGAACTTGAAGTACCACTGACGAGAAGCTTGCTTGAGTCCATAAATGGATTTCTTTAATCTGCATACCAGTCGCTTTGGGTCTCCAAACACAAAGTTTTCTGGCTGCACCATATAGATGGTTTCATCAATGTCTCCATTGAGAAACGCAGTCTTCACATCCATTTGATGTAACTCAAGATCAAAATGTGCAACTAGAGCCATGATTGTCCTAAAAGAGTCCTTCGATGAAACCGGAGAGAAGGTCTCATTATAGTCAATCCCTTCTTTCTGAGTGAAGCCTTTAGCTACAAGACGTGCCTTATATCTTTCCACATTACCTTTAGAATCCCTCTTGGTTTTAAATATCCATTTGCAACCAATGGGTTTCTTTCCTTCAGGTAATGGAACAAGATCCCAAACTTGATTGTCTTGCATAGATTTATATTCTTCACTCATTGCCTCAATCCACTTATGAGAGTTGGAATCCTACATGACATGATGAAAGCTGATTGGATCATCTTCCACCATGTCTACAGTGTCCTCATGTTCCTGAAGATATACTACATAATCATCTGGAATAGCATTTATTCTCTCTCTAGTGGACCTTCTTAAAGGAACAGGTTCTGGCTCAAATTCTTGAGGTTGTTGAGCTTGTTCTTGAGGAAGTTGTTCAACATTGTCTTGTATTGGAACTTGATGTGCTTCTGGAACAGTGACAGGCGTAGGAACCAGAACACTGTTAGGAGCAATGATAGGAATCGACACTGAGTGTTCCTGACTCGATCCCTCCTCAAAGACAATGTTTCTAACCTTACTTCTCCCCCCAAACTCAACATCCTCAAAAAATTTTGCAATTCCCATCTCAAAAATAGATCTGGAAGTAGGATTATAAAACTTAAAACCCCGAGATTGCTCAGAATAACCAACAAAGTAGCTACTAACAATTTTGGAGTCCAATTTTGTCTCATTAGGCCTATAAGGCCTAGCCTCAGTAGGACATCCCCAAACATGAAGGTGCTTTAGACTGGGCTTACGTTCAGTCCAAAGCTCATAAGGTGTTTTTGTAGCTGCTTTAGTTGGTATTCTGTTAAGAAGATAGACTGCTGTCTTTAATGCTTCTCCCCACAGAGACTCAGGTAAAGAAGAATGACTAATCATACTTCTAACCATATCCATAAGAGTCATGTTACGTCTCTCAGATACACCATTCATGCTGGGTGTACCAGGCATGGTGTATTGAGGGACTATACCACAGTCCTGCAGGAAAATAGCAAATGGCCCTGGACGTTGTTCACCTGAACCGTCATATCTGCCATAGTACTCACCTCTACGGTAAGATCTAACAGATTTAATCTTCTTTCCGAGTTGATTTTCATCTTCAGCCTTATAAGATTTGAAAACCTCCAGAGACTCAGATTTCTCATGAATGAGATATAGGTACCCATAACGTGAGTAATCATCTATGAATGATATAAAATATCTTTGACCATTCCTAGTTGCTGTAGGGAATGGGCCACAGATGTCCGTATGTATCAACTCTAAAACGTTTGATGACCTATTGGCACCTAATCTCTTTTGTTTAGTCTGTTTACCTTTAATACACTCAACACAGGAGTCCAAATCTGTGAAATCAAGTGTATTTATGATACCATCTGACACAAGACGCTCTATTCTAGATTTGGATATGTGACCCAAACGTCTGTGCCATAGAGCAGCTGAGTTATCCATATTCAGCTTCCTTTTGGTACCTATAGTACTAACTTGCAGGGTCTCATTATAAGAGGCATCGATATCTAACATATATAGATTATGAAGTGCATACAAGAAAACCAGTACCTAAAATTTTTGAATCCATAGATAAAGTAACTTTATTGTTTCCAAATGAACAAGTAAAACCAGATTTGTCCAAATGGGAAACAGAAATTAAATTCCGCCTAAAAGACGGAATAACAGAAGTATCTACTAGATCAAAAAAAATTTCAATTCTTAAACGCAATCTAAAATGTCCTATCGCCTCTACTTCTACCGGTTCGCCAGTTCCCATATAAACGTATCTTTCACCGTCAGTTGACTTTCGGTAATTTAGGCAACCCTGCATTGAAACACTTATGTGACTAGTAGCACCAGAATCTATCCACCAAGTGTTTCTAGGTACCGAAGTTAAATTAACTTCAGAACAGACTAAAACCAAATATTTTCCCTTATCAGCAGTCTTATTATCAATATTTTCATTCATAGGGACAAAGTTGGGATTACACGGCATGCTAGCTGAATTCAGAGAAAATAAATAATAAATGACATAAGCTCACAATCCACAAAAAATTGAAACAAATCACAGAAGTAGAGTTCAAATATTGGAAATAAGATATCAGACACAACATTAATATTCTCATCTTTGAACATAAAATATTAACTGTAATTGGTATCTCAATGCAGTAATCAAATATTGACAATTCAGTCCTGTCAAATAATAAACCTTCCTTTGGGCCGATTTATTATCCACATGGATGAACACATAATAATTATCACATATTTATTACCGCAATGTATTCTCAATTCAGCCAGATAGCAACCTTCCTTTGGGCCGGTTTACTACCCGCAATGAATTTTAATACACCTGTCTAATATCCCAAATAAATTAATTTACACAATAGAGGTCACTTTGGTAACTTTTTGCTTCAATTAATTTATTATTAAAAATATTAAACACAATCATGACTAAAATACCAAAATTTAAACTCAATTGAATTAAATTTTAAATTACAATCAAAATTGCAATTTTAAAATTAAATGAATTTTTTTTAAATAAAAAAATTAAAAAAAATAAATTAAAAAAAATGAAAAGGAGTAAGGTAGATTTTTTTTTTGTTTACTGTGTTCTTTTAAACCAAAACGAATAACAAAAATAAAATTTAAACGTTTACTGTGTTCTTCTAAACCAAAACGAAGAACAAAAAAAATTTTAAACGTTTACTGTGTTCTTCTAAACCAAAACGAAGAACAAAATTTTTTTTAATTAATTAATTTACATAATTAATTAACTAAATTAATTAATTCCAGAAAAAATCACAAACCCAAAATTGAAGTCTAAAAAATTCGATTTTTCCAGAATTAATTAAATAATCTCAGTAATTTAATCCAAAAAACAAATCAAACCAAAATTGATTTCAGATTACTAATTTCGATTCCAAATTAATTCTAGAAAATTACAATCACCGAATTAATTTTCTAGAATCAAAACAATAATCAATACCGCAATTTAATCGGAAAATCTAGCAACCTAGCACAGGGCTCTGATACCAATTGAAAGGGGAAGAAAACCTGATTCCCCTAAATGAAAGGGGAAGAAAACTTAATTCCCTTAAAACCTAAAATATGCATAGATCACTAGATTATTCAAATTAAATTGCAAAGGGTAGAATTGCGTACCTGACATCATCGTATGTTAATGCTGAAGACGATTCTGGGGTTTGTCGCCTTCCAGGGGATACACACTTTAGGTTATGCGGAAGCACTACTGAAGGAATATAATGTTCTCTAAAATTGTTATGTTCTCCTGGAGACCACGACCCCTTATTTATAATTGATGATGATGATTTCTATTTTGGTCCTTCAACAAAACAGAAATTCTTATCGGTCTCTACACTTATAATCCTATTACGAATAGGACACCTCAATAGTCAACAATCCTAATTTGATCACAACTTTAATTTGACTATCTTAATTTGACTGCAATACACATTTAAATATTAAATATATTTAGCCCACATTTAGGATTAATTATAATCAATATAAAATTAATTCTAACAGTCCAATATTGTTTAACCACTTTTCTTTTCACAAATTCGGACTCAAATTCATCAAGCACGTCCTCAGCGTCATAAAGAGCATCCTTAAGGCGAGATAACCAAACTTGAAGTTGCTGGTTTTGAGTCTGTTTCTTCTCAGCATCAGAAAGCACAGCTCTAATATCCTTCAAGATTTCCTTAAGCCTTTCTACTTCTGTTTCAATACAACAAGCTAAGCAAATATGTTGATAAGCTTCCGATGCCAACTTTTCAGCAACGATGGAAACAAGTGCTTGTGCTTCCATATCTTAATTAATATGTGTATATGTTGGGAATTGATTTCTTAGGCTTCGATGGAAAAAGATATATTTAATTTATAGACAACTCATTTGGTCTTGATATGTTTTTGTATATTCTTTTCTTTTTTCTAATGATAATTTATTGAGGGATATATTCATTTCTTTGGAGTGTTAATAATTGATAGGAATTTTTTCTAATAATTAAAGTATATTCCTCTCTCATTCTCACACTCATTCTTTATCATTATGGCTTACTTTTCTTTATATTTTGAAATGAAATTTTCTTTTAGTATAATTCGAATTTAAAATTTTTTATTCAATTTAATTATACAATATCACTAAATTATACATATGAGTGGACGGAAAAAAAATTATTTTTATTAATTTGTTTTGGTCAAAACTTGTAGCAAGAATTCATGTGTTCTCAATTGTTTAGAGATAACAAAACATTATTCCCAAGCAATGAGATGAATAAGCTAACATCACAAAAATCTTAACAAGATTTTGAAGAGTATAATGAAACCTCGTTCAAGTAAATTAAATTAAAGCTCTATTTGTATTAACTCTTTTTGCAATAATTTCTCATATATATTAATCTTTTAAGTTTTAACAAGAATTATTTGATGTTGCTGTATATTTAACTTTTTGCTGTAATTTTTCATATTGCTGCCATATATTGGCTTTTTGCAGCAAAATCTACTTTGAATTTTTGCTTCTAATTTCACTATTTCTTGCAATGTCTCAATTTTCGTTGTTTCTAAATGACCAAGACATGAATAATTGCATCAAGCATGATCAATTGAACGACAATAAAGTAATAGTTTCAATAGTTTCAATGTTTTTATTTTAGCGGTTTAATTTTCTAAACATTTTTTTAATTTCTTTTATTTTCCTAAATCTTTCTTGTCCCAGCTGTTTGAATATTTTTATACAAAAATTCAATTTTTTTTTCAAATAATATTTTAATTTAACATATAGCAGCAGTGATGTAGATCTTAAGGTTATATTTAAATTTAATAGTAATAATAATAATAATTTTTTTGTGTATATTAAATAATTTTTGAAAATATAAGTTATAATATTTATATATAGTTTGAATAAGGACATGCATTTGTGTTAAAAAAATAAATAAATAAGGACATGCATATGATATAAGGTGGAGATTTAAAAAGAAAAAAAAAAGTAAAAAGCTTAGGCTATGTTATTTTTTGATTTCAGCTTTTTTCAGAAAAAAAAAATTAAAAATGCATTTGGTAATATCATTATATTTTAAAATATTTTTTTGGTTAAATAAAAATTATTTTCATTCTAAATACAAAGTTTATAAAATAAAATTTTATATTAATAAAACTCTTTTATTATTTTTAATTTTTGACATTTGTTTTTTTTAGTAATTAAAATTTTTAGATGGAGATATTTATATCCCACATAAACAATAAGTACATTCTAATTTATTGATATACCCCTATTATAAAACTCATTTGCACTTGATATGTTTTTGTATATTCTTTTTTTTTTCAAATAATAATTTATTGAGGAATATATTTATTTCTTTGGAGTGTTAATAATTAATAGGTATTTTTCTAATAATTAAAGATATTTCTGTCTTATTGTCACACTCATTCTTCATTATTATGGCTCATTTTTTTTTTATATTTTGAAATAACGTATCTTTTTTTAGTATAATTCGAAATTAAATTTTTTATTCACTTTAAATATACAATATCACTAAATTATGCATGTGAGTGGTGGAGAAAAAAATTAAGATAAATGTCTAATTTAGCCTCTGAACTATAGTAAAAAATCTAAATTAGTTTTTTTTATTTTTTTGGACCAAATTAATACTTTTTCTTTCAAATTTATCCTAAATTGTCAATTTTTTTAAATGGAACCATTAAATAATTAATGATAGTGGCTAATTTGAACTAAAATTAAATATCAGAGACTAAATTAATTTTTTAAAAAATATTAATATAATGTATTTTAAAAATTACATATTAATTAATATTTTTAATATCAATAATTTATAATATTAATAAATATATTTTTTATAATTTATAATAATTTAATAATCTATAATTTAATAAATAACTAAATAATTAAATATTTATATTAAATCATTTTTATAATATTTTTAAAATATAATATTATTTATAATATTACAAAATTTATGCTAAAAATATTAATAAATAATTTATATTAAAAATCTTAAAATGTATAATTTTAATATTTTTTTATTATTACAACTGAAAATGAGAATCGATTCTGAGTTGTCCAGTAGGATGCACTTACCACTATGTTAAGCTTCGGTATGCATAAATTTTAATAATTTTAGTTTTTTAATATATTTCATATTTTTGAAGATTAACTAATTTTAATATTATCAATTAAAATGTTTTTTAATATAAAATATTTATTAATATTTATTAATATTAATTTCATAATATTATATTTAATATTATATTTAAAATATTATAAAATCTTATATAATATAAATTATTTAATATTTTTGAAGAACCGAAGAAAGAGGCAACTACATAAATAATTGAAGAACTATTTACCACGGCTGCCAACAATTAAATTAAAGTAATATTTTGAGTACACGGAGATAATTGTTTCTCCAACATACATATAATTATAATTAAATACATAAAATACCAATAGCATATATTGTTTACAAATTATATTATAGTTTAATTATTAGTAGAGATGGATGAAATAGAAAATAAAAATACATCTCAACCCAACACAAGGATCATATGATTAATTGAAATCTTCACAGCAGGTGAGATTTTCGGTCGGCTACTCCTATGAATCTTCACACTGTGATACTCAGTCCAGAAATGAGATTTTCGGTCGGCTACTCCTATAAAATAGAAAGATGGGTTGATATTCAAAAGTATGATATATATATATCATGTTATTCAAAAGTATATATATATAAAATAACTTGATATTCAAAATTATATATATATATATATATAAAGTAAAAAAAAAAAAGAAGAAATAATAGATTGGGAGATATTCATACGTAATTTTAGGGATATGAGCAATCTTGAACCAATCTTCCCCTTTTCCACGTTGGCATCGTTTATTCAACTTATAACAACCTCGAATATTTAATTCTTGAAGAGAAGCTATATCCTTTAGGCACAATGGCAATTCTTTCAGGTTCCCACAATTTTCAAGGCTGAGGAATTGCAAGGTGTTGGTAGATCCTTGAAGCAACCATTCTGGAAAATCTTTCAATTTTGGTAAATCTTCAAGTGACAATTTTTGAAGACTGAATAAACTAAAGTCTTCTTGATTGTCTTCCCCTCCCTCCATTTCTAAATCAAGATTTTCACATCCTACAATAGCAAGGAACTCCAATGCACTCAAGGATTTCATACTCTGTGGCAAAGAGATTAAGCTGGCACAACAAAAAATAATCAGTGTTTGGAGGTTTTTGAGATCTTGCATATCTTCAAATAAGTATTCCAAATTATCACATTCTGCAATTACCAAAAATCGAAGAGATTTCAGACATCCTATTCCATTTTTTGGTAAATGCTTTTGCTTTGTGGTTAGCCATAGATGCCTAAGGCTTATCATGTACCTTATATCACTGGGTAACTCTTCGATTTCACGACATTCCATAAGTATTAGAGTCTGTAGGTTGTGCAACATACAAAGAGCATTAGGAAGTTTTCTAATTGTAGAATTTTGGTATAGATCGAGAAATCTCAAATGCTTCAAAACACTAATTCTTTCTGGCAATTTTTCAAAATTTGATCTGGCCAAATTCAGCACTCGTAAATATTGAAATTTTGATGATGAGCATAATAAATCGATGGCTGATTGACTAATTTCCATATTAAGACTTGTAATTGTTCGCACATGATCTACTCCTTTTAACTTGGTAAGATCAAGACCATTGGTGTCACCAAATAACAAATGGCGAACACTTTTAGAAATGTTTTCATGAGTGCTCTTGGAGGTTACTGTTCTGCACTCATCTTGCATCAATGATAATGCAAGATCATGTAACAGATCATGCATTTTAAAAGAACTTAGATAACCGTATGAATACGCAATGTCTTGGAGAAAGGATCTAGATGCTAACTCCTTCAAATAGCGCCACCCAATATCTTCTAGCTCTTCTTTTTCATTTCTGGATTGAGTAATAAGTCCATATGCCATCCAAAATTGAATCAATTCAAAACTTCCATAGCCAAAGTCTTTTGGATACAATGAGCAATAAACAAAACATCTTTTCAAGTAAGAAGGCAAGTTCTCGTAGCTTAATCTTAAAGCAGGTAAAATTTTATTTTCCTCTTCCCCCTGCTTTAATTCCCAAATCTCATTATCTCGTATGGATCTCCAGTCTTTTTCATCAGTTTTCTGAAAAAGTAATGACGCCAGTGTTTTCACAGCTAGCGGAACCCCTTTACATTTTTCCACAATTTCACCTCCAATTTTCAACAAATTTGGATACTTTTTCTCCTCACCTTTAAATGCAAATTTAGAAAATAATTCTACACTCAGATCATGAGGAAGACCTGATAATCCATATGAATGAACGCTGCCCATAATAGATGCCACTTTATTACTACGCGTAGTTACCAAGATTTTACTTCCATTGGCACCCGCTGATAACAGCTCTTCCAATTTTTCCCATTTCATTGGATCTTCATTCCACACATCGTCTAAAATCAACAAATATTTCTTACCAACAATGCTATCTCGCAAAACTTTTTGTGATTGTTCCAAATTGCTGAAATTTTGTTTACTCTTAGTTGTTGATTCAATTATTTTCTCCGTCAATGTTTTTATATCAAAATTCTCAGAAACACATACCCACATCTTTAGTTCAAAATCTTTATTTACTCTTTCATCGTTGTAAACTAATTTGGCGAGTGCAGTCTTCCCCAACCCACCAATACCAACAATAGAAATAACAGAAATCATTCTATCATCATTAGGTTCCAGTAAAAGTGTGATGACATTTTCTTTATCATCGTCTCTTCCAATCATATCAGAAACATTTACAAAGGAATGGGCCTCTCTTTCCTTGTACATTGCATCACTACTTTCTTTTTCTTTTTTATCAATACTACTTTCTCCAATTTGAGTATTTAGATGAAATTTTCTCTTTTGCTCTGCAATTTCATCAAATCTTTCCCTTATTTGCTTTATTTTATTACCCATTTTGAAACGAAATGCAAGAGGATTAGAAAATGAGAAAAACCGACCCACTTGAAATATAATTGATGGGATTTACATAAATAATGTAGTAAATGAAAAAAACTAACAAGGTGCATTTGTATTGATAAATTAACTTTTAATTTTGAAAAAAAATTAGGGGTTACTTATTAAATTCTAAAATTTTTAAATCCTACTTATCAACATGTTCCATGCACAACATTAACATGCACTTTATGCCAACTTTATGAAAAGAACAAAAAATGATTTGCATACATTGTTTTTAAAATTTTAATTTCGTTTTGACCTTAGAAAACACATTTATATATAGATGTTATATAGATGTTAGTGCTATATATCATTAGATTGATAATCAATATAATTTACAATAATAATAATAATAATAAATACTTGCATTTAGACGTTTTGATAATAGACTAAATTTAAGGGGTAGATTTTAATTTTATATTAAATTTATATATCATGTTATAAATTTATATTTTTATGATGGTTTATATACCTTAAATAATTCTTAATATCCTATTAAACTACATTAAATTATTTGTGGTCTCATTTTCAATTATATAAATATTGGTGTAAATTTTGTAAGCAAAATAAAATATCTTTCACATGATTTAAAATGGATATTTCAACCCATTGAAATTCTACTTATATATAACTTTGTAATTCTTTTTCATATCGTAATTTATTATATAGATTTCATGAAATTAAATTTTCTATCATTACTTTCTTTCTTGCTCAATGGAAATCTTTTTAGGGATTTTACAAGTTTTAATGATATTACTGATTATTTATTCGATTTGTATTTAAAGGCAGCTCAAGAAGTTAAGAGGCCTAAAACAAAAAAAAAATTAATAATAATTTTTTTTAATTTATTGAAATTCAAAAAAGTTATTTAAAATTACTAACCTATTCATTTAAGGAATATTAACAAATATTTTCTATTTTATTTTATTATTACTTATGAAAAATTTATCAAGTGCTCTTTTTGAAATTGTATTAAATTTCATTCTAGTGCAATTATAATATTACAATTATGTAGTTAATAAAATAACTCACAATGAAAAAATAATGGTCCACTGAAAATTTGCAATTTGCATTAAATTTATGGTGCATTTCAATTTTCAAATAGCACAAACAAATAATAATAAGTACTCTCATTTTTTTTTATTGTTGTAGTTGTTATTTTTTAGCAATTAATATTATTTATTTTATAACAATTATTATTTAACAATTTATATTATAAAAAAATCTATATAGTCAAGTCTCCAATTTTGATTGAAAATAAGATTATTAATTATGGCTAAAATTATAAAAAAAAAATAACCTGCAAGAAAATTTGATTGGGATTGTAATTGGCTCGTTTTATATGGTCCCAAATTGTAACCAGCCCAGTCCTTTTTTATTACAAATTTACAATTTAGGTTGACTAGGACATAATAGAAATGGTTAGACCTCGTTAACTGGCTCGTGGCTTAGGTATTTATTTGGTTCACACTTAATTTAAGTGAAATTGGAGTTATTAAAATTAGCTCATAACTAGATCTAATTACTCGAGTAGGATTTTTTGGGATTAATGAATCGAGTCTATTGATTTAGATATTATATTTAAATTGAATTTAGGTTCATTTAAAAAAAAATTATATCCAATCCTACTAAAAATATTTGAATTTGACCAAATTGGCAGAGTTAATGAGCCATGTGCACAGTCACAGTTAAAAATAACATTAAAGAAGAGGGAGAAATGCAAACAAACCTTTTGAGGGGTGGTCCAATATTGTTTAACCACTTTTCTTTTCACAAATTCGGACTCAAATTCATCAAGCACGTCCTCAGCGTCATAAAGAGCATCCTTAAGGCGATATACCCAAACTTGAAGTTGCTGGTTTTGAGTCTGTTTCTTCTCAGCATCAGAAAGCACAGCTCTAATATCCTCCAATATTTCCTGAAGCCTTTCTACTTCTGTTTCAATACAAAAAGCTAAGCAAATCTGTTGATAAGCTTCCGATGCTAACTTTTCAGCCAACTTTTCAGCAACGATAGAAACAAATGCTTGTGCTTCCATATCTTAATTAATATGTGTATATGATGGGAATTGATTTCTTAGGCTTCGATGTAAAAAGATATATTTAATTTATAGACAACTCATTTGGTCTTGATATGTTTTTGTATATTCTTTTCTTTTTTTTTCTAATGATAATATATTGAGGGATATATTCATTTCTTTGGAGTGTTAATAATTGATAGGAATTTTTTCTAATAATTAAAGTATATTCCTCTCTCATTCTCACACTCATTCTTTATCATTATGACTTACTTTTCTTTATATTTTGAAATAAAGTTTTTTTTAGTATAATTCGAATTTAAATTTTTTTATTCAATTTAATTATACAATATCACTAAATTATACATGTGAGTGGGCGGAAAAAAATTATTTTTATTAATTTGTTTCGGTTAGAACTTGTAGCAAGAATTCATGTGTACTCAATTGTTTAGAGATAACAAAACATTATTCCCAAGCAATGAGATGAATAAGCTAACATCACAAAAATCTTAACAAGATTTTGAAGAGTATAATGGAACCTTGTTCAAGTAAATTAAATTAAAGCTCTATTTGTATTAACTCTTTTTGCAATAATTTCTCATATATATTAATCTTTTAAGTTTTAACAAGAATTATTTGATGTTGCTGTATATTTAACTTTTTGTTGTAATTTTTCATATTGCTGCCATATATTGACTTTTTGCAGCAAAATTTACTTTGAATTTTTATTTCTAATTTCACTATTTCTTGCAATGTCTCAATTTTCGTTGTTTCTAAATGACCAAGACATGAATAATTGCATCAAGCATGATCAATTGAACGACAATAAAGTAATATTTTCAATAGTTTCAATGTTTTTAATTTAGCGGTTTAATTTTCTAAACATTTTTTTTAATTTTTTTATTTTCCTAAATCTTTCTATGTCCCAGCTGTTTGAATATTTTTATACAAAAATTTAATTTTTTATTTATTTTTTTCAAATAATATTTTAATTTAACATATAGCAGCAATGATGTAGATCTTAAGGTTATGTTTAAATTTAATAGTAATAATAATAATAATTTTTTTGTGTATATTAAATAATTTTTGAAAATATAAGTTATAATATTTATATATAGTTTGAATAACGACATGCATTTGTGTTCAAAAAAAAAATAATAATAAGGACATGCATATGATATAAGGTGGAGAATTAAAAAGCAAAAAAAAAAGTAAAAAACTTAGGCTATGTTATTTTTTGATTTCAGCTTTTTTCAGAAAAAAAAATTAAAAACGCATTTGGTAATATTATTAGATTTTAGAATATTTTGTTAATTAAATATAAATTATTTTCATGCTAACTACAAAGTTTATAAAATAAAATTTTATATTAATAAAACTCTTTTTTTATTTTTGACATTTATTTTTTTTATTTTTTTAGTAATTAAAATTTAGATGGAGATATTTATATCCCACATAAACAATAAGTACATTCTACTTTATTGATATACCCCTATTATAAAACCCATTTGCACTTGATATATTTTTGTATATTCTTTTCTTTTTTTTCAAATAATAATTTATTGAGAAATATATTCATTTCTTTGGAGTGTTAATAATTAATAGGTATTTTTCTAATAATTAAAGTATATTCATGTCTCATTGTCACACTCATTCTTTATTATTATGGCTCACTTTTCTTTATATTTTAAAATAACGTTTCTTTTTTAATATAATTTCAAATTAAATTTTCTATTCATTTTAAATATACAATATCACTAAATTATACATGTGAGTGGTGGAGAAAAAAAATTAATATAAACGTCTAATTTAGCCTCTGAACTATAGTAAAAAATCAAAACTAACTTTTAAATTTTTTTTGGACCAAATTAGTATTTCTCTTTCAAATTTAATTTAAATTGTCAATTTTTTTAATGGAACCGTTAAATAATTAATGGTAGTGGCTAATTTGAACTAAAATTAAATATCATAGACTAAATTAATTTTTTACAAATATTAATATAATATATTTTAAAAATTACTTATTAATTAATATTTTTAATATCAATAAATATATTTTTTTATAATTTATAATAATTTAATAATCTATAATTTAATAAATAATTAAATATTTTTGCTAAATAATTTTTATAATATTTTTAAAATATAATATTATTTATAATATTACAAAATTAATACTAAAAATATTAATAAATAATTTATATTGAAAATTCTATAATTTATAATTTTAATAATTTACCGATATACCCCTATTATAAAACTCATTTACACTTGATATGTTTTTGTATATTCTTTTCTTTTTTCTACTGATAATATATTAAGGGATATATTCATTTCTTTGGAGTGTTAATAATTAATAGGTATTTTTCTAATAATTAAAGTATATTCCTGTCTCATTGTCAAACTCATTCTTTATTATTACGGCTCACTTTTCTTTATATTTTGAAATAACGTATCTTTTCTAGTATAATTTCAAATTAAATTTTTTATTCATTTTAAATATACAATATCACTAAATTATACATATTAGTGGTGGAGAAAAAAAAAATAAGATAAATGTCTAATTTAGCCTCTGAACTATAGTAAAAAATCAAAATTAACTTTTAAATTTTTTTTGGACCAAATTAGTACTTTTCTTTCAAATTTAATTTAAATTGACAATTCTTTTAACGGTACCATTAAATAATTAATGGTAGTAGCTAATTTGAACTAAAATTAAATATCATAGACTAAATTAATTTTTTAAAAATATTAATATAATATATTTTAAAAATTACTTATTAATTAATATTTTTAATATCAATAATTTATAATATTTATAAATATATTTTTTATAACTTATAATAATTTAATAATCTATAATTTAATAAATAATTAAATATTTTTGCTAAATAATTTTAAAATATAATATTATTTATAATATTACAAAATTAATACTAAAAATATTAATAAATAATTTATATTGAAAATCCTATAATTTATAATTTTAATAATTTATTGACATACCCCTATTATAAAACTCATTTGCACTTGATATGTTTTTGTATATTCTTTTCTTTTTTCTAATGATAATATATTGGGGGATATATTCATTTCTTTGGAGTGTTAATAATTAATAGGTATTTTTCTAATAAGTATATTCATGTCTCATTGTCACACTCATTCTTTATTATTATGGCTCACTTTTCTTTATATTTTGAAATAACGTATCTTTTTTAGTATAATTCCAAATTAAATTTTTTATTCATTTTAAATATACAATATCACTAAATTATATATGTGAGTGGTGGAGAAAAAAAATTAAGATAAATGTCTAATTTAGCCTCTGACCTATAGTAAAAAATCAAAATTAACTTTTAAGTTTTTTATGGATCAAATTAGTACTTTTCTTTTAAATTTAATTTAAATTGTCAATTTTTTTAACGGAACCGTTAAATAATTAATGGTAGTGGCTAATTTGAACTAAAATTAAAATCATAGACTAAATTAATTTTTTAAAAATATTAATATACTATATTTTAAAAATTACTTATTAATTAATATTTTCAATATCAATAATTTATAATATTAATAAATATATTTTTTATAATTTATAATATTTTAATAATCTATAATTTAATAAATAATTAAATAATTAAATTTTTTTGCTAAATAATTTTTATAATATTTTTAAAATATAATATTATTTATAATATTACAAAATTAATACTAAAAATATTAATAAATAATTTATATTGAAAATCCTATAATTTATAATTTTAATAATTTTTTTATTATTACAACTGAAAATGAGAGAATCAATTTTGGATTGTCCAGTAGGGTGCACTTACCACTATGTTAAGCTTCGCTATGCATAAATTTTAATAATTTTAGTTTTTTTTAATATATTTCATATTTTTGAAGATTAACTAATTTTAATATTATCAATTAAAATATTTTTAAATATAAAATATTTATTAATATTATTTATTTTAATTTCATAATATTATATTTAATATTATATTTTAAAAATATTATAAAATCTTATATAATATAAATTATTTAATATTTTTAATTGTTTGTTAAATTATTATAAAAATATTTATTAATATTAAAATTATTGATATTTAAAATAATTAAGTAATAAATATTTTTTTGAATATACTATATTAATGTTTTTTTAAAAAAGTTCAATTTGACCACTAATCATTAATTTTAATCAAATTAGCTTATGTCGTTAATTATTTAATAATTTTGTTAAAAAAATGTATAATTTGGACTAAATTTAAAAAAAAAAAGTACTACTTTGGTCTAAAAAAAACTTTAAGAGCCAAATTGAACCTTTATCCAAAAAAAATATTTTATACACACAATGTGACAATTAGCTTATATTTTTATTGAAGGGACAATTACATAAATAACTTAAAAATAAATTTAATTTTTACATAAATTATGTGTTTAATTTTTAAACATTATCATGGTTTTTATAATTACAAAAATACGGTTCATTTTCAGGCTGCCATTAGTGGGAAAAAAAAAAATGCCCTTCTAACATCACCACTTGCTTCATGAAGCCTTTTGTCCATTAAAAAGCTTAAAATTTTGATTTATTTCACAAAAAATCTATTTAATAATTTTTAAAAATTATTTTTTAGCATTTAATTATAATATTATAAATCAATTAATTAATATTAACAAAAGTTTAATTTTTAAAATTATAAAATAATTAAACAAAAAAAAATCTATTTAATCAATTAAATTTTAATTATTTCACAAAAAAATATATGTTTAATAATTTTTTAAAATTATTTTTATCATTTAATTATAATATTATAAATTAAGTAATTAATATTAACAAAAAGTTTAATTTTTAAAAAAATATTTAAACTAAAATAATTTTCATGAGAAATTTTCCTATTTGATTAACAAATGTGCTTAATTAATTTTTTTGTCTTATTACTTAATTGTACTCCCACTTATCGATATTTGTTTCCGAGCTTCATACTTGAGCATTACATATTGTGATACGGCATCTACTTTATGAGTTAGCACAAACACTTTTTACTGATGGCATCTTTACTTAATCAAACATTAAAAATGTGGCTTACCAAATCATAAAACTCTACAAAAAAAAAAATTTAAAATTTAGCAACTGTTATTTCGTGATAGTTAACTAAAACCATTGTTATAATTTTATTTTTATGGTAATTTTTTAACCGCTATAAATGTCACGACCCAACCAGGGGGCCACGACCGGCATGCAGCCAAACCGAAGTCCGACCACATAAGCCTTAGAAACATTCATAACAGTCTAAGTGCAAAACAGTTCAATACTTATATAATCCTCAATCCTAGTTCAAATGCAAACCATCAATATAATCAAATCACAATAAAATCATTCTGGAAATCTAATGCAAACAAGTTCTACTTATTACACAAAAAGGGATTCGGATTCAATCCGCCCAAAAGTTCAATATCCGGAAATCTCTAAGCAGAAAGACCGATAAACACAAACGAAAAACCTGATCAACTTCGCCAAGAAGAGAAAGAAGATAAACGAAGGCAATCACTGTAAACCTGCAAGACAATCTGTAAGGGTGTGAGCACTTTATATAGACGCACAGTAAGTCTATGAGAGGCAGAGAAACATCTAACAGTTATATAAGCAGTACATATAATACATTCACAAATTAAGCAATCAAGATGGTGTGTCGGGGTCACCAGTCAGTAAACAGTACAGTATAATATCAGTCGCATCCGCCCTTATAACTTCTCAGTACAGTACAGTAATCAGTAATTAGGCATGTAGCCTCAGTAAACAGTATAGGCATTAAGCCTTAGTAGCAGTATAGGCATTAAGCCTCAGTAACCTCCTTCCCCTTCATGACACACCATCACACAGCACAAGTAATATCAAATTCAATATTCTCACATAAATACAATCACGTGCAAGTTTCTCTGTCTCCTAAAGCATGCGAGGCTGAGTTCGAAAGAATAGTCTAGTGAATATATAGAAAGGATAATATATTAAGGGTTTATATATATATATATATAGGTTGTTAGCAAGTAGCACAACACAAATAGTTCAAATACACCCATAGAACTTACCTGGTCTAACAGTCAGCTAAGCAATCTGCCACCCTAAGTCTGAGGTGCTGTTGGACCACCGCCTAACCATTAACCATCAATTAACAACCACCCTTACAAATGTATGCAAGTGCAAATGGGAATGCATGACGTGAATGCACGCAATTCAATAGTTTCCATAACAAGGTTAAACCTTTTTGTCAACCAAATCATAACTTAACCATCATAATACCACACCTTTAAACTTGCTTTCCAGAATATAAAAAATCATTAAAAAGTCCTTACAATTTAAATTTATCAAATACCTTACTTAAATAATCAATATTCACCAAATACAATTTTACCGATAAACCTGAATAACGAGTGTCAACTTGTAAAATTCAAAACAATTAACCAGTATATGCAAAATTTATAATTTTCAACCAGAAATTAATTTGATATCTGAAAAACATCCTACCAAAATTTCATAATTTTTCGAAACTTAGAAGTCTCTCAACCAATTTTTATTCATAACAGTATACAGCTCACAAGGTATACTGACAGCAGTAAAAAGATCTAATTATTTCAAAAATATAACAACAGAAACATAACCCAACATATTTTTCTTGTAAATTAGACTTCCAAAACTTCAACATATATGAAAATCAAATCTAAAACATTTTTACACATTTTAATATGAATTTCGAAAGTTACAGATGATGCAATCGCACCTACAGTACAGTTCTTCAGACAATAGTAGCAAACTTGAATTTTCCAGAAATATACGATGCTCCAAAATCCCAAATATTATTTTTATCATAAACTAGACTCAATTTTGAGCCACATATCCAAATTTTAGATTTTTATCATGTTCCAATATTTAATTAAAAATCGAGCAACATACAGCACTAACATCAAACTTCAACAGAGAATTAAATCATCCAAAAACTCAAAAGAAAACAATTAATTCGAAAACCCTAACACCCAAATCAATTCAATCAAACCCTAATTCAATACATTCATCAAATTCCAGAACCCAACACACTAGCCCAATCAATTAATTCAATAACCAAAATCCCTCAAAACAATAAAAACCCAAAACCTAACTTATTTTGTAAAAATCAATTTAATTAAATAATAATTCGAATTTAGCCAAATTAATTAAGAAAAATACCAACCCAATATGATACTAATATGAACTAATCAAATGGAAGTCGAAATAATGCAAAAAGAATCAAGAAAAACCTCGAAAACACCCAAAAACTTAAAAATCGAGCTGCTGGACAGGACCCAAAACGACAGGGGCGAGCCAGCCCGCAGCACGCCAAACGACGGCCTCCGCACGCCGAACGACAGGAGCGCGCCTTGCCGAACGACGCACGTCCCTCGCCAAACGACACCGGCACCCTGTGCGCGCACTGACGAAACGACAGGACTCTGATTTTTTGCCTAAAACCAAATTTCTCCCCCTTTTTTCAAAACACCCGAAAATAGAAGACCAATAATCTTACCCCATCTGATTTTTAGGCCTATTTATAGGAAAACAACTCTTCAAAATTATACTTTTACCCCCAATCTAATTTTATTTAATTAAAAACACCCTAAAACTATTTATTTTCATAAAAATTTACCCAAAACCATAAAATTCACAAAATCAACTCAAATTTATTTTTAACTTCAAACTTTAACCCAAAATAATTTATAAATATGTTTTACGCATAATAATACCCGAAAATACCGAAAACGACAAAAAATCCAAAAATGACGAAAATACCCTCGGCACCCAAAAATACAATATTATACTCAAAACGACCGTCTCGTCGTCCTGAGTATCAAAAAGACATTCAAACCATCAAATTATGTTCAAAAAACATGTGAGGGCATAAAATGACTATTTTGCCCCTAGACTTAAAATCATTCAAAAACCAAGGGTTTTACAATAAAATAAAAATATTTAGTGATGATTTTATTTATTCTATAACGGTTATAACCTCTAAAATTTATAAATATAATTTAATCACTTTAATTTATTATTAGCAACATTATAACCGTCGTAATATAAGCGTAATAATTTTTTTTAGTTTAAACTACACTTAATTAGGGGCCAGTAAAGTATAAGGAAAATATAGTTAAAACGATAGATGCTTTACTGTCTTCTTCTCTATTGTCTCTCTCATCACTCTCACTTACTTCTCCTTTTTCCATTATCGTTACTCTTGCCATCCATCTATGGATGTAAAACCCTTGGTTTTAGAATGATTTTAAGTCTAGGGGCAAAATGGTAATTTTGCACCTTAGGGGCAAAATAGTCATTTTGTGCCCTCATATGTTGTTTGAACATAATTTGATGGTTTGAATGTCTTTTTGATACTCAGGACGACGAGACGGTCGTTTTGAGTACAATATTGTATTTTTGGGTGCCGAGGGAATTTTCGTCATTTTTATATTTTTCGTTGTTTTTGGTATTTTCGGGTATTATTATGAGTAAAACATATTTATAAATTATTTTGGGTTAAAGTTTGAAGTTAAAAATAAATTTGAGTTGATTTTGTGAATTTTATGCTTTTGGGTAATTTTTTATGAAAATAAATAGTTTTGGGGTGTTTTTAATTAAAATAAATTAGATTGGGGTCAAAATATATATTTTTTAAAAGTTTTTTCCTATAAATAGGGCCTAGGTTTGATGGGGGAAGGTTTTAGATCACTTTATATTCGGGTGGCTTAAAAAAAATAGGGTTTTAGACAAAATTTGGTGCGCCGTCGTTTTGGGCTTGTCACGCAGCAGCCCGCACCGTCGTCTGGCGAGGAGTGCGTGTCGTCTGACGAGATTTGGCCTGTCGTTCGGCCTGGTGACCACGTCGTTCGGCGGCTGGGCGAAACGGCTCGCAGGCGTCGTTTTGCTTCCCTTTCTAGCAGCAGCAATTTTTGCTATTTTGTGTGTTTTGAGGTTTTTCTTCCACCCTTTTGCTTTGATTTGACTCCCATCTACCTAGAACATGTTCATATCATATTGTGTTGGTATTTTTCTTAATTAATTTGGCTAAATTCGAATTATTATTTAATTAAATTAATTTTTACAAAATAGGTTAGGTTTTGGGGTTTTTATTATTTTGAGGGATTTTGGTTATTGAATTAATTGATTGGGCTAGTGTGTTGGATTCTGAAATTTGATGAATATATTGAATTAGGGTTTGATTGAATTGATTTAGGTATTAGGGTTTTTGAATTAATTGTTTTCTTTGAGTTTTTGGATGATTTAATTCTCTGCTGAAGTTTGATGTTAGTGCTGTATGTTGCTCGATTTTTAATTAAATATTGGAACATGAGAAAAATATAAAATTTGGATATGTGGCTCGAAATTGAGTCTATTTTATGAGAAAAATAATTTTTGGGATTTTGGAGCATCGTATATTTCTGGAAAATTCAAGTTTGCTACTGTTGTCTGATGAACTGTACTGTAGATGCGATTGCATCATCTGTAACTTTCGAAATTCATATTAAAATGTGTAAAAATGTTTTAGATTTGATTTTCATATATGTTGAAGTTCTGGAAGTCTAATTTACAAGAAAAATATGTTGGGTTATGTTTCCATTGTTATATTTTTGAAATAATTAGATCTTTCTACTGCTGTCAGTATACCTTGTGAGCTGTATACTGTTACGAATAAAAATTGGTTGAGAGACTTCTAAGTCTCGAAAAATTATGAAATTTTGGTAGGATGCTTTTCAGATATATTAACTTCTGGTTGAGAATTATAAATTTTGCATATATTGGTTAATTGTTTTGAATTTTACAAGTTGACACTCGTTATTCAGGTTTATCAGTAAAATTGTATTTGGTGAATATTGATTATTTAAGTAAGGTATTTGATAAATTTAAATTGTAAGGACTTTTTAATGATCTTTTATATTCTGGAAAGCAAGTTTAAAGGTGTGGTATTATGATGGTTAAGATATGATTGGTTGACAAAAAGGTTTAACCTTGTTATGGAAACTATTGAATTGCGTGCATTCACGTCATGCATTCCCATTTGCACTGGCATACATTTGTAAGGGTGGTTGTTAATTGATGGTTAATGGTTAGGCGGTGGTCCAGCAGCACCTCAGACTTAGGGTGGCGGATTGCTTAGCTGACTGTTAGACCAGGTAAGTTCTATGGGTGTATTTGAACTGTTTGTGTTGTGCTACTTGCTAAC
This sequence comes from Garcia nutans, assembly GCA_947685225.1. Taxonomy (NCBI): domain Eukaryota; kingdom Viridiplantae; phylum Streptophyta; class Magnoliopsida; order Malpighiales; family Euphorbiaceae; genus Garcia; species Garcia nutans. The sequence goes on along the minus strand of CANTUV010000024.1, from coordinate 1,217,626 downwards.
AACTTATATATTTATATGAACCCTTCTTATAATATATTATCCTTTCTATATATTCACTAGACTATTCTTTCAAACTCAGCCTCGCATGCTTTAGGAGACAGAGAAACTTGCACGTGATTGTATTTATGTGAGAATATTGAATTTGATATTACTTGTGCTGTGTGATGGTGTGTCATGAAGGGGAAGGAGGTTACTGAGGCTTAATGCCTATACTGCTACTGAGGCTTAATGCCTATACTGTTTACTGAGGCTACATGCCTAATTACTGATTACTGTACTGTACTGAGGAGTTATAAGGGCGGATGTGACTGATATTATACTGTACTGTTTACTGATTGGTGACCCCGACACACCATCTTGATTGCTTAATTTGTGAATGTATTATATGTACTGCTTATATAACTATTAGATGTTTCTCTGCCTCTCATAGGCTTACTAGGCGTCTATATAAAGCGCTCACACCCTTACAGATTGTCTTGCAGGTTTACAGTGATTGCCTTCGTCTATCTTCTTTCTCTTCGTTGACGAAGTCGATCAGGTTTTCCGTTTGTGTTTATCGGTCTTTGTACTTAGAGATTTCCGGATATTGAACTTTTGGGGCGGATTGAATCCGAATCCCTTTTTGTGTAATAAGTAGAACTTGTCTGCATTAGATTTTCCGAATGATTTTATTGGGATTTGATTATATTGATGGTTTGCATTTGAACTAGGATTGAGGATTATATAACTATTGAACTGTTTTGCACTTAGACTGTTATGAATGTTTCTAAGGCTTATGTGGTCGGACTTCAGTTTGGTTGTATGCCGGTCGTGGCCCCCGGGTTGGGTCGTGACAATGGAAGACGGAAGGAATCCCACATACTAGAGAAGAAGACATTATTTCGTCACTCATCAGTGAATAAGTTAAGATTTTGGGTCTGAAAGTATTATTTCGTCTCTCTTGCCGATCTTCAATTCTCTGTGATTCAGGTAATTTTTATTCTTTCTCTTCATAATTTGTGTTTGTTAAATTCTTTTGTATATTCAATAAGTTGTTGTTTCTTCTAATTTTTGGTATTTAGGGTTTATATTTCTATGATTTTGTTTAGATTTTTTGCTTTAGATTTGGGGAAAAAAATTGTATTGTCTCCATCTTGTCCTTTTGCATTATGATTTTGCGTGGGTTTAATTAGTCAATCTTATAGAATATGTAATGTGCCATACTTTATCTGAAGCTTTTGCAAATTTCATTCATTATTTCTTTATCCTCTTCTCTGTAAGTCAGTCCCTTTTTTGAGTTTTCAAAGGTGGCTTTCAAAATTTGGGATATTTCTTGGAATGCCATGGTAACTGGATATGTGTAAAAGGGGCTAGAAGATATAGGTTTTTTGTCTTTTTATAAAATGAGACAAAATTATTTAATACCTAGACCAGTACCTTTGCATAAGTTTTTAGAGCTTGTTCTACTTTGGCAAAACAATTAAAGGTTTGTCTTTCAAAGAATGACCCGCATGATGAGACCTTCTTTTGCTTCTACAATTGTTTCCTTTCCATGATTTGTTGTTATAATTATTTCCTACAATGTCATCAGTTGCACCTAAAAAATTAATCTTTGCTTTTACATCTTCTGTATTTAAATAATTAGCTTCTTCCTCTTCCCTTGAAAACCACATGATAAGTGACATTATCAGTTAAAAATAGATAGCTACGGGTCTAGAATAGTGTAAGACAGTCTATTAAACATACACACAATACAAGAACAAGAACAAGTTTTTTCTTTATTAATTTGTCTTATTTTCTGCCATTAGTTAAGTTTGGATATCTTTATATGTGGCTTTAGGAGATTGAGAGTGAGGTGGAAGGAGAGAGACATACAATGTTGTCAAAGACAGTGACTTTGAAATCCAAGGAGGAAAAACTGATGCCTCAAAACTATTATTAAGACAGTATCTTACATATCTTCTGTATTTTTAACTTCCTTATGGTTCCAATTTTAAGGTCTTGTATTAGCACTTGGGCATATGAAATTTGCAGATTATTCTTTATCTTGATAAATACCTTAGCCACATATTGCCATTGCCAGTCATTTTCAGCCACCATTTTTATATTTAGTAGAATGAACATTATAAGTAGAAAGCTACTAAACCTTGTGGACACCATATTTTGGTCTTTTGTCTAATTTTTCTTTTGAAATGTTTGTTATCAAAACATGATAGAAGAGAGGTCAACACTATGCAGCCATTGATATAGGTTATGAGTTTGTTTTGAATGCACCTGATATATGTTGAAAAATTATTGAAATGATGTGCATTTGAGCTAAGTTGTAAGTGCACTTCTCATATATAGTTTTTAAGTTGTGTTTTTTTTTTCTTTTTGTTGTCCATGTTAAATTAATAGCTTATTTATGGCTATGTAGCTACTGATTCAAGTTTAATTTATTATAATTTGCTTGGCAGAACACTAAATTTTACCTTGTATTTTTTATTAGTCTATACAAAAATAATGTTTACATTCAAGTTTAGATGGTTGTTTTTCATTTTTATAGGAGAAAATTCAACAGATTGAGACTAGAGAAGCTTCATCTCGATCCTTTTCACATGAAAAATCTCTTGCTAAAGTGTTAGGAAAACAGCATCCAGGCAGAGTTCGAGAATTGAGATTTGGCCCATCTTCCAATCAAGTCTTAGGCAGCACGAGTCATACTTCTAGTGTGATATTATCCTCACAATCATCAATCGTCGCCACTCAACTGCATGAAAGAGTGCACAAGTTGGAATCTCAATTGGAAGCATAAATAATTATGCGTCGAGAGCTTCAAGAAGTATTGGAAGCAGAAATAGTTATGCGATGAGAGCTTCAAGGAGTTTTAACTTATCTTTTACAAAAGGTTGATGAAAATGTGTCTACTAAGTTTACAAATCTATTTGTTAGAATAGTATGTTCTTTGCATATATATTATTTGAATTGTTCTATTTAATTATTTTATATATAATAATTACTTATTAAATATTTAAAATTTAAAATATAATTTCGATTCTCTGTATTTAGACACATGATGAAGGCAGTAGATAAGATGCACCAGCAATTACAAGACCATCATCATCTATTAGCCAAAATAATTATGAAGATGTTAATCGACTTGGTACTCCTTAGTATCTATTACTTGGTTGGATATGAGATTTTGGTATCTTGACAATTTTTTGCTTTATATTGAGGATTGGATTGCATATTGGTTGTTGTTTGAGGAGTTAAGTGCTTCGAGATAATATTTTATGTTGGTTTTTATATTGAAAACTTAATTAAATGTTTTGTTACTTCAAAGTACAATATTATTGAATGTTATTTTTATTATAAAATTTTATTGAGAAATATTATTGGATACATGTTTATAAATATAAATACATATTAATTATTATTGGATATAAATTTATAAATATAGATACAAGTACACAGGTTGAAACTCGTTGCAATTATTAATATTGCAAAATAATTATAGAAAGTAATAATTTTAACTATAAAATACATTTTGCGACGGTAATTATCCGTCACAAAAAGTCATCACTAAATTTATAAAATAAAATTTGAGGCAATTTGAAACCGTCGCATAAAAAATTATAACTCAAAATATAAAATAAATTTTACGGCGGTTTATAACCATCGCGAGTATCTAACTGTTTACATATATTATAAAAATTGCGGCGGTTTGTGCGGTTAACAAACCGCCACAAAATATTAATTAAAAAATATAACCGCTGCTAAATTTTTCAAATCAAATTTTAAATTGATTTTTTTCGCGTTTTTATCAAGTGAAATTTAGCTACGGTTTTTAAACCGTCGCAAATAATTATTTAGCGACAATTATAAGCCATAGTCATTGGCTTAAACCGTCGCTAAATACCCTTTGCAACCTTCACTGAATCTCTAATTTTTTGTAGTAAAACAATAAGACTTGCCTACTATTCTCATAATTAGTATAATTAAGCATCATTGAGCTTACTAGCAAATATACATACATACATTGATACATATAAAATTGCATTTATATTTTTAAATTTAAAAACTCATAAAAATTCTAAAAATAATTTATATATCATTAAATAAAAAATCTATTGACCTTAAATGTTTAATTTCTTGTGCAAGATATATTAAAATTTAAGTTATGATATGTATAGCTATTTCATATAAAAAAAATTAATATGGACAAAAGTTACAACGGTGATCTCACTAGAATGTCAAGGTATAGCTACTAATATTCATATCTTGATAAAAACTACCATGTAAAAAGTTAATTATATCTACTTTAGTGAATAAGTATTCTAGTTTGAGAAGTCAAAAAATCCAAACGTTAGTAGCTTCATTTTTATTTTAAAAAATTAATGTATTAAATTATAAAATCTTTTAAGTAAAATTTAATTACATGTCATTTAATTTCTACATAAAATAAATCGCAAAATAATATGCATAATTTTGTTTTATATTTTTATTATAAGATACCTATCTTACAGTATTTTGGTAAATTTTCTCATATATATATGTATATATAATTCCAATTAATTTATAAGAAATTTAGGGGCAATGCACTCAACAATAGCTGTATTCCACGTGTCCATCAAAATTCCCCAATTCTTGCCTTAATTTATGGTTTTTCTCCAATTCTAAAGTTTTTTTTTTGAAGGTTTAATCTAATTCTGAAGTATTAATCAAATGTGATTATATATATGTAGAAAAAGTTAAAAAAAATAAGTGTAAAGTGGAAAAATAAAGTTAATAATAATCATTTGATTTTATTTGAATTTTGAATTTAATTTGTTATTATATGTATATTCTCATTATTACTATAGTCGTGAGTAAAAGGTGGCAAGGCATCTATTTATGTTGCCTATGCTCTCTTTAACAAAAAAAAAAAAAAAGTGTAAATAGAAGATAAGATTTTTTATTTTTATTTTTATTTATTTTTTGAAGAGGGAATGTGAATGATAGAGTGACATTCATTCTTATTCTTTATTTTTTTTTATTTTTTAATATTTATATTATATAATATGATATAATAATTAAATAGTAATAAGGATGGTGGTGGCGGTCAGTCTAACAGAGTCAGAGACATATATTGTCCCTATTTGTATGGGAGATGCCTTGACCCTTGAAATAATTCATTAATTAGGGCATCACACATACCCATATATGAAATAATTCATTTTTGAGCTTTTTTTTAAGAAAATATTTTTAAGAAAAGATTATTTATTGGGGGTACTTGAAAGAGAGGAGATATGAGTTCTTCAATTATTCACAAAGTACCAATAGAGAAAGTCACATTTGAAACAAATACTTTGATCACAATTATTGATATGTGTTTGGTTAGGTTTTTGAAATTTGATTTGATATTTTGAAAAAAAAGAAAAAGAAAAAAGGTGAATTAAAGTATTTCAAATTATATAGTTAGAGTTTTTTTTTTTTTAAATGGGATGCTTTTTTTTCTTTTTAAGAATATTTAAATTAAATAAATTTGAGTATGTTGTATGAGAAATTTAAAATGTTTCATAAGTTTGAAAATTTCTTTAATTGAAAAAAAACCCTTATAATTGAAGAAGTTAGAGCTATATATATATATATATATATATTTTATTAAAACTCATTGATTTAACTAATTTTGTTCAATTATAACATTTTAAGTCAAATTAAATTAATTTTTTTAAGGTGAATCAAAAATTGAATTAAATGTAATATTTAAATTTATAAATTCAATTTATTAGCTCTATCAATCTCGGTCCATTCTAAATATTCGAGTCAATTTATAAACTAAATTTGACTCGAATTAAGTTATGTATCATATAAAAATTTGATATGATCTAATCTATATAATATACTTGTATTTTTATCCAACTGGTCTATTTTCATATAGGAAAGATATAGTTTTTTTTTCATTATTAATATTATTTCAATAGTTATTAAGCTTGATTAATGTAAAACTAGTTTATTTTACCCTTGCTAGCTTAGAATGGCATCGACATTAACGGAAAGCTCTTTCCATTAATTATATCTTATTTTGCCATTAACATTATAACTATTAACTTAGTGGATCATGCAACATTCATCACAATTCACTTTATTGGGATATATTATAGTTAGATATTATTTTATTACTATTTCATTAATAATAGTATTTTCTATATAATTATATATAAATCAATGTTGCCATTAATTAATTGAAAGAATGATTACACACAAATCAACAATTACAAGGCAAAAAAAAAAAAGAAAAAGAGGAAACTATAAAAAAAAAGAAAAAGAGGAAACTATAAAAAATTTAAAAAAGTCAGTATTGTATAGAGTGACATGGTAGTGTATAATTTTTTTGTATTAAAAAAAATAAATATGGTTAAATTTCTCCTCCTAATCCAAGAGATTGCCTTTTCCAATATGTACATGGAGGTTAACCCTTCCCCATGATTTATATTTTATGGGGCTTTGGAAATAAAATACAAATATTAGCTCTTAACTATTTATCTATACAGTATTATATTATTCGAATAAAAGTTAAATTATATAATTTGATAAGTGAAAACATACAAATTTATGATGAAAAGCTATATTTATATTTCCTTTTAATTAAGTGGTTGAATAACTTTGGTTATTCTTCCTTCAATTTTCTTTATCTATTTCATCTTAATCATTTCATTTAAAACATGAATATCATGTCATTTATATTATCTTTTGAGACTATAACAAATAATATTACAAATTGAATTAATTTGTTGACATATATATACTAATAATATTTTTTTTTCTCCTATTCAATTTGATTATATATAATTTGGTTGAAGAATCCAAAGAAATGAACAGATATATATATTAATTCATTTAATTGCATTTCATATGTTTTGAATTGATAGAAATATTTTCCATTTTACAAGAATTAAAAAAATAGATAACTTTTGTTATAAATATAAATTTATATGCATTTTTTTTATATCATATTGTTGTTTTAGAATGAGATATATTTATTAAATATTTTTACTAAATAACATTAAACATACTTAATAATTTGGAGATAAAGGAAATGTATATTATTAAAAATGATCATTACAATAATTGATGAAAGGATAAATTAATTAAATTATTATTTCCTAGCATTGTTGCAAATAGTAGATGAGTAGTCGAACTATATATGAATATGACTATATCCATTCTATCCTCTTAATTTGTGTAATTTGTAAGTATTCTTAACCATCAAATGATAGAACTTAATTCAACACATGAAAATCCAACACATTTTCTTTATTTATGTGACATAATGTCAAAGATCATATACAAGTGAGAGTGATTGAAATTGACTATCAAATAGTAATTTGCAAGCAATGTGTATTATATAATCAATTAACTTGCGTAGGGAAGAAATCTTTTTAATGGGACAAAGGCCCTAAATAAGGGAAGATCCCCACAAATTATTTCATTTTAACAATATTATTTTATTTTATGTATTTTTTTTAATTTATTTTTTTTATAATAAATGTCTATATGAGAGCAATAAATGTTTTTTAATCCCTAAGCTACACTACCGTGATTTTTTTAAAATCTATTTTTATTGAAATTAATGTTGAATAACAAGAGGCCTCATGAAAAGTAGAACAAAAAAACTCTCTTAAATGTTTTTTGGAAAGTTGTTTTTTTATTTTTTATTTTTTAAACTAAAAAGTATATTAATGAAATGCATTTTTTTTCAGTTCAAAAAAAAAAAAAAAAGAAATGCATTTTTTCTTGTTAAATATCCAATTAAGTCCTTCTTTTTCATATTTTTCCTCTCTTCTTCTCATCACTGATTCACTTCCAATAGTATTCAGTTTTTCTTGGTTTTTAATTCAAATATATCATCTAATTAATTGATAAAATGTCTCCAACCCCATACCAAAGAAAAGCAATTTACTTCTCTCTTTTATTTATTAGGATTAATTTTTGAAATTAGTATTTTAAAAATAAAATTTAAAATTTAGTATAACTCATGATTTTTCTCCATTATTAGATTTACCAAAAAAATAGATTCATTCCGTTAATAAATTAATTTTAGAAAATTATTTTTTCAGAGTAATAAAAAATGATAATGATAATTTACATTGATTTCAAGAATAAAAAATTATATTCATTGAACCAAAATCATTTCTCAATTTTTACTCCATTCTCCATATTATTTTTTGTGTTCTTAGTAACAAATACTTTGTTTTTCTTTCACTTGTATTTAAAATATAAAAAATGTTAAACAAAAACTTTGAAATACCTTTTAGAAAATATTGCATTTAGTTTTTTATTTTATTTTTTACTCATTTATTGTATTAACACAAGATCCACTATTAGTTCAGATTTTATATAAATATTTTTAGCAAAATAATTTTTACTGCTGAGAATATATACTCTTAACATGAAAAATCAAATAAAATTTTTTATATATACTTTCTGCTCTTAATTTTTTTTAATGTAATACCTAATATTTATTAAAAAAAAATTACTGAATATCATGATATATAATCGATAAGTGATAAAATGGGTTAATTCAAATTTAATTTTCTTATTTAATAAATAAAAAATATTTCAGTTGATATTAAACAGAATGTGTACTTTTTTTTTTTCCAAGTTTGAAGAAATTAATCAAAAATATTTTGTTTTTATTGCAAAATAAATTAACCTTATGTTTAAGAATTTTAAAAAAAAAACATCCTCTGTTTTTATTCAAAGCTCAGGCAATATAATCACTATCCAGAGATGTGGGGCTATCTATCCATTTAAAAGTATAGAAAACGAAATTATAGTTGTAATTAGTCCTTCAAAGTATCAAAACCCATAATAGTTCCAGTCTCTCTCACTCTGTTTTGTTTAGAGAGGAGAGATTGATTTTATGCAGTCTTCATTCATTCATCACTGCTCTTTTCTCGTGAAAAAGCCATTACGTGAGAGAGAATATCAATTCTTTTTCTTCTTTTTCCTTTTTTTTTTCAGACCCATAAATCTCTCTCTCTCTCTCTAAAACCCACGTGTACCAAGAAAAAACAGAGTACTTTTCTTGCTTCTCTCCATTTTGCATTTTCTTTCTTTCACATAACCTCTGCCTTTGAGTCATTTTCTTCATGTTTGGCTCTTTTAGATAAATAAAAGATGGGTACATGTACAGCCCATGTTCTATAATGCAGGTCTCTTGTTATACTTCTTTTGTTTTCTTGTTCTTGTTTTTGGCTTTCTCTTCTCTTCCCTAGTTGTGGGTCTTTTTTCTTTTACCCATTTCTTTGATTGCTGCAACTTTTTTCACCACCCTCCTAAATTTAAGGGATTTTTATTCTTTCCCTTGCTTTGATTCTACTAAAGCTCAAGTGGGTTTTTGTTTAAATGTTTAATAGTGATTTGGGATTTGCGTTTCTGGGATTTTGAATATTTTTGTTAGATGCTTTTGGCTAAAAGTTTTAATTTTTTCAGTTAAGTGGGGGGTATTGCAAACTTTGCTTCTTTGATCTAAAGAAAAAATTTATCATTAAGAGAAGTGGGATTTTGGTACATTATGTTTCCCACGGTGTGGAGAAAACCTGAGTTCTTGCATTGAAGAACTCTTAATCCAGCAAGGAACAAGAACTACCCAATAATGGCATTTATTTGCTTTTCTTATATTTTGCTAGTTGGGTTTCTATCAAAATCCCAGCTTGTGACTGCTCAGTTCAATGATAAAGCTACACTGTTAGCCCTTATCAGAGAGCTTCAAGTTCCTGGGTGGGGTGACAACGACACAATTTACTGCAACTGGCACGGCATTGCTTGCAACTTGAATCATTCATTTGTTGAAAGAGTTGCTATTTCAAGGCTTGACCTTCGAGGTAATGTGAGTTTGATCTCTGAGCTCAAAGCTTTGAAGCAGCTTGATCTTTCTGGCAATAACTTTCACGGTCCAATTCCTTCAGCTTTTGGTAATTTGTCTCAGCTTGAATTTGTTGATTTGTCTTTGAATAAGTTCGAAGGTTTGATTCCAAGGGAACTGGGTAGTCTTAAAAACCTTAAATCACTGAACCTTTCCAATAATTTGCTTTTGGGGGAGATACCTGATGAGTTTCAGGGTCTAGAAAAGTTAGTGGAATTTCAAATTTCTAGTAATAGCTTGAATGGTTCCATTCCATCTTGGGTGGGTAATTTGACAAGCCTGAGAGTTTTCACTGCTTATGAGAATGACTTAGTGGGGAAAATTCCTGATAATTTAGGTTCAGTTTCAGAGCTGAAGTTGTTGAACCTTCATTCCAACCAGCTTGAAGGGCCAATACCTAAGAGCATTTTTGCTATGGAGAAGTTGGAAGTTTTGGTTCTTACCCAGAATAGATTGAGTGGTGAACTTCCTGAAGTCATTGGAAAATGTGAAGGTCTTTCTAATATCCGAATTGGGAACAATGATATTGTAGGAGTTATTCCTAAAGCCATTGGAAATGTTAGCAGCCTCACATATTTTGAAGCTGATGATAATCATTTATCTGGTGAGGTTATCTCTGAGTTTGCTCGTTGCTCTAATCTTACCCTTCTAAATCTGGCTTCAAATGAATTTACTGGAGTTATTCCTCCTGAGCTTGGACAGCTTGTGAATTTGCAGGAGTTGATTCTTTCAGGTAACAGTCTGTTTGGAGATATTCCAGAATCAATTCTTGGTTGCAAGAGTCTTAACAAGCTGGATCTTAGCAATAATAGATTCAGTGGTACCATGCCAAATGAAATTTGCAACATGTCAAGATTGCAGTACTTGCTTTTGGACCAGAATTCAATAAAGGGCGAGATACCCCATGAGATTGGAAACTGCATGAAGCTGCTGGAATTGCAAATGGGCAATAACTATTTGACTGGAAGGATCCCTCCTGAAATTGGCCACATCCGGAACTTGCAGATAGCCTTAAATTTAAGCTACAATCATCTCCACGGACCAGTTCCTTCTGAATTAGGGAAGCTTGATAAGCTTGTTTCTTTAGATATCTCTAATAATCAGCTCTCTGGTTCTATTCCACAATCATTCAAAGGAATGTTAAGCTTGATCGAGGTTAATTTCTCAAATAATCTGCTCATTGGACCAGTGCCCACATTTGTACCATTCCAAAAGAGTGCAAATTCAAGCTTTTCAGGGAACAAAGGGCTTTGCGGAGAGCCATTGAGCTTGTCATGTGGAAATTCTTATGGCCCTGGTAATGGGAATTACCATCACAAGGTTTCCTATAGAATCATACTAGTTGTTATAGGTTCTGGTTTGGCAGTGTTTATTTCAGTAACTGTAGTTGTCTTGCTATTTATGATGAGAGAGAAACAGGAAAAAGCAGCCAAAACAGCAGGAGTTGCTGATGATGGAGCCAATGATCGGCCAGCAATAATAGCAGGCCATGTCTTTGTTGAAAATCTCAGACAAGCAATAGATCTAGATGCCGTTGTTAAAGCAACTCTAAAGGATTCAAATAAGCTTACTTGTGGAACTTTCAGCACTGTTTACAAGGCAGTCATGCCTTCTGGGATGATTCTATCTGTCAGGAGACTGAAGTCAATGGACAGAACTATTATTCATCACCAGAACAAGATGATTAGAGAGCTTGAAAGGCTGAGCAAGCTGTGTCACAATAATCTAGTGCGACCAATTGGATATGTAATTTATGAAGATGTTGCTCTTTTGCTACATCATTATTTACCAAATGGGACGTTGGCTCAACTTGTTCATGAGTTTAGCAAGCAATCAAATTACGAACCTGACTGGCCTAGAAGGTTGTCCATTGCCATAGGAGTAGCAGAAGGATTGGCTTTCCTTCATCATGTGGCAATCATCCACCTTGACATTGCTTCAGGGAATGTTCTTTTAGATGCCGACTTCAGGCCTTTGGTTGGGGAAATTGAGATATCAAAACTCCTAGATCCATCCAAAGGCACTGCAAGTATAAGTGCAGTTGCAAGTTCCTTTGGTTACATCCCTCCAGGTTTGTTGCTTTGTTCCATATGTTTGAATCTTAATCATTCCAAACTTAGTAGCTTTGCAGGTGTCTAATATTTTCCCTGAATGATTGAAACCATTAATCATTTTGCTATCTTGTAGTTTTTATCAATACCTGTTCATTCTACTTTATGTTTTTCTCCATCATCTTCTACCCTTCCCCCATGCCCCCTAAATGTTAGTCTTTGTTGCAAAATCCTAAGCTAGTCATTTTGTGATCCATCAAATATAGGGGCTTAAAAATAAATTTAAATGAAAATCTATTATGTCTGTCATTTTTATTCTATTTTTGTTCGCCATCCAGAATATGCATATACAATGCAAGTTACAGCACCTGGAAATGTCTATAGTTATGGGGTGGTGTTGCTGGAGATCCTTACGACTCGACTACCAGTTGATGAGGACTTTGGTGAAGGGGTAGATTTGGTGAAGTGGGTTCATGGAGCTCCAGCAAGAGGAGAGACTCCAGAGCAGATACTTGATGCAAAACTCAGCACAGTTTCCTTTGATTGGAGAAGAGAAATGTTAGCAGCTCTTAAGGTGGCATTACTCTGCACGGACAGCATACCAGCTAAGCGGCCAAAAATGAAGAAGGTTGTTGAAATGCTTCAAGAAATAAATCAAAACTGAAGAAAGTTTGGAAATGTCTATCGATCGCAATTCTCGCAAACAACTCACCTTATGCAAAACATTTCTAGATATTGAATTCAATTTGGAAATTCTTTCTTGAAGGCTAAAAAAGGGAGCCTGTAAATGTTGGTTCAGGATCTAATTCTGTCTGGTTGCCATGTATTAAAATGTTTATGAGCAAATGACAGGTTATAAACTTTTTTGAGTTGAAGAAAGAATAGGTGGTAGATTAATGAAACAAATAGAAAAATGTCAATTAAGTTGTGTTGCAGATGGGGTCTCCAATTGTGGGTACTATTAGATAATCATTGTGAAATAGAATGTTGTTTGTAACTAAATATTGATAGGCTTGTATACTTTTGTATAGCTGTTTAGATAGGCCTTTCTCTTATCTCATTCTGTATATAAATACACTTACACATAATGAGAAAAGATATAACTTCTCCAAACACTATATGGTATCAGAGCCGTATTGTCAAACGGCATTAATCTTTTCTGATTTTTCATCTCTTCGAAACCATGGGAGATAATACTTCTTCACGGACTCCATCTATCCTTCAAACACCTTCAAATATCACTATTACTAGTACTAATCAACTCATATCCATTAACACCACTGCTCAGGTGCCGATCAAGCTCACTAGCGACAATTATATGCCCTGGTATACACAATGGGACTCTCTGTTGGTGGGATATGATTTCATGAAGTTTGTCGAGCAACCACTTTCTGCTGAACGACTTGCGGACTCCTACTGGATTCGACAAGATCAGCTAATTCGTAGTGCTCTCGTTGCTTCTCTGTCTGTTGACATTGTTCCTTATGTTATTGGGGAAAAGACATCGTATGATGTGTGGAAAACGCTGGCTAATACTTATGCCAAGCCGTTGCAAGCTCGTGTTATGAGTTTGCGTGAATCTTTGATTACTATTCAAAAAGGTGCGTTAACCATTAATGAATATTTGCAGACAATTAAAGCAATTGTGTCTGTTTTGGCGAAGGCGGATATTCAAATCTCTATGCCTGAGGTGGTGCTCTACGTTCTCCATGGCTTGCCATCAGAATATAAAGAAGTGGCGGCAGCTCTAAGAGCAAGAGATACACCTATTACATTCGAGGAGTTACATGAAAAATTGACAGACTATGAACTTCAGATTGAGCGGGATTCTGTGAAAGTAAGTGGACCAACCACAGTCAATTTTATCAACAGAACTGGGTCTGTTTCTGTGCAAACAAATCACAGTAATGATCTGTTGCCGAATCAAAAGTCTGGTTCTCGTTCTCAAGTGGTTTGTCAGTTCTGTGAACGACCGGGACATGTTGTCAAGAAGTGCTGGAAACTCAAGAAACTGTGTCCTTTATTGTTCAATTCGACAAATACAAAACCACAGGTTAATCAAGTTGTTGTTGGTGCATCTGAGAAAGCGTGGATAATGGATTCTGGGGCTAACCAGCATGTTACTCAAGATTTGAATAATCTATCTATGCATTCCGAATATGATGGTACTGATGATGTGGTTCTAAGTGATGGTAATCGATATTCTATATCTCATACTGGCACCGTTTCTTTAAACACTTTGTTACATCCTTTGAAATTGAATAATGTGTTATGTGTGCCCGGATTGAACAAGAACCTTATTTCGGTTTACCAATTCTGTGTGTCTAATAATGTTGAGGTATCTTTTAACCCTTTTATGTTTACTGTGAAGGATATGAGCACGGGGGCTCTGCTAGCAGAAGGAAAACCGAATGATGGTGTTTATGAATGGCCAAAGACGTTTTCTTAGCGTGTGCAACCATCTGTTTCACATATGTTGGTCACTTCTCATCCTTTGTGGCATAGGCATCTTGGTCACCCTACTACTCAAATTATGCGTTTAATTTTTAATCATCTTAACGTGTCGTCCACTTCTATTGTTGAGTCTAAGTTCTTTTGTGATTCTTGCAAATGTAATAAAATGCATAAGACACCGTTTAGTGAATCTTCAATGCGGAGTTCTGCTCCTTTGGAACTCGTTTATTCAGACGTTTGGTGTCCAGCTCCAGTTTTTTCAATTGATGGGTTTAAATATTATGTGCTTTTTGTTGATCATTTCACAAAATATGCTTGGTTGTTTCCTGCCAAAAGAAAATTAGATGTTTCGATTATTTTTCCTCAATTTAAGAAGCTAGTTGAAAATTATTTTGGTAGGAAAATTGTTTCACTTTATTCGGACAATGGAGGAGAATTTGTTCATTTAAAATCCTATTTACAGGAGAATGGCATTTCACACTTTCTTACTCCGCCATACACCCCAGAACACAATGCAATTGCGGAACGTTGACATCGGCATATTGTTGAAACTGGACTAACAATGCTTCATCTAGCCAATTTGCCTTTGCATTTTTGGTCTTATGCTTTTCAAATAGCAACCTATTTAATTAATAGAATGCCCACAAAAATTCTAAACAATGACTCTCCTTTCTATTGTCTACATCGTCGCCAACCAAACTATAACAAACTAAGAATCTTTGGGTGTCTCTGTTATCCCTGGATTAGACCATACAATAACAATAAATTACAGCAACGGTCGGTTCCATGTGTCTTTCTTGGATACTCTCAGAATCAAAGTGCATATAAATGTTTCGATCCCAAAACCTCTAAAGTTTATTTGTCTAGACATGTGAAATTTGTTGAGCACAACTTTCCCTTTTCCTCTCTTGAGTCAAAATTGGAACGTCTGTCTATTGAAATTATTGATAAATGGTCCCCCAAGTCATTTTATTATTCCTCCTTCTAACGTTTTACAGGTCCATGAATCTACACCATCTGAGGTTTTCTCGCCACAAGCAACGGCTTCTACTGCAAAGTCTTCTTCACCAAGAAATAACATGGTTCAAGATAGTTCAGATATGGGTTCTAATTTTGAAACTGAAACTGAATCTGTGGTTGTTAGTGATAATCAGATTGGTGGTACACATGGTCAAATAGAGGCTGCTTATATAGCTGCTGTTGATGAGAATGCAGCTCGTTCCCACATCCCATGATAACTAAGAGTAAGAACAATATTGTGAAACCTATAAATCGACTATGTCTTTCAACAGTTGCTGCTCCTAAGTTATGGGTTTCGAAAACTGTAGCTCAGGCGTTAAAAGAACCGAAGTGGAGACAAGCCATGGAGGAGGAATATTCGGCTTTGATGAAACAACAAACCTGGAAACTTGTTCACCCGTCTGAAGCATCGAATGTGGTCAGTTGTAAATGGTTATTTAGAATCAAATATGATTCTGCGGGTAATCCAATCAGGTATAAAGCAAGACTTGTTGCACGAGGATTCACTCAAAGGCCTGGTGTGGATTTCGATCAAACCTTCTCTCCAGTGGCAAAACATCCAACTATTCGGGTGGTACTATCAATTGTAGTAATGAAAGGCTGGAAATTAAGGCAAGTGGATGTAAATAATGCATTCTTACATGGTCGACTCACTGAAACTGTTTATATGGACCAGCCAACGGGTTTTGTAGATGAAAAGGCACCCAATTTTGTTTGTCGATTGGAGAAATCCTTGTATGGGCTGAAGCAAGCAACACGAATGTGATATCATGAACTAAAATCATTTCTTCTTTCTGCTGGGTTTGTTTAATCTCACTCAGACACATGTTTATTTATTCGATCTGTAGGAAGTCATCTCCTATATATTCTTGTATATGTTGAT
Source organism: Garcia nutans (assembly GCA_947685225.1). NCBI lineage: Eukaryota > Viridiplantae > Streptophyta > Magnoliopsida > Malpighiales > Euphorbiaceae > Garcia > Garcia nutans. Next base: position 1,201,350 of record CANTUV010000024.1, on the reverse strand, counting down.
GACATAATTATCACTGGGAGCAATGATTTACAGGTTGAGGAATTTATTTTAGCTCTAGGAAATCGATTCTCTATTAAGGATTTGGGCGAGTTGAGCCATTTCCTTGGTGTTGAGGTTGTTCGAACACCTAATGGGTTATTCTTGTCCCAACAAAATTATATTCGAGAGCTGCTGGAAAAAGTGAAAATGGAAGGTGCGAATTTTGTTTCTTCCCCAATGGCACCATCAATGACCTTGTCTTTAGATGATTCGGCACATATAACCGATGCTTCTATATATCGAACACAGATTGGGGGTCTTCAGTACTTGTTATTAACAAGACCTGATATTGCATATGTTGTAAATAATCTGTCCTAGTTCACTACTCGACCAACTGAAAACCACTGGACAACAGCTAAACAACTATTGCGAAATTTAATTGGCACCTTTGATCATGGATTATTTCTACATAAAGATAGCAAGGGTGTGTTACACGCATTTTCTGATGCAGATTGGGCGGGGAACTGTGATGATAGAACCTCAACCAGTCCATATATTATTTATCTGGGTAAAAATCCGGTTGCTTGGACTTCAAAGAAACAAAGAACTGTAGCTCGCTCCTCAACAGAAGCGAAATATCGATCACTTGCTGCTACTTCTGCTGAGGTAATATGGATTAAAAACTTACTCCAAGAGTTGCATCAAACAATAGTGGAAGTGCCAGTGATTTATTGTGACAATTTGGGTGCAACTTATGTTGCAGCAAATTCAGTATTTCATTCGCGAATGAAACACATAGCAATTGATTATCATTTTGTTCGCACTCAAGTTCAACAAGGCACGCTTAGTGTTTCTCATGTTTCATCGAAGGATCAACTGGCAGATCTACTGACGAAGGCGATGTCAAGTCGTGGGTTTCTTCGTTTGCGGTCCAAGATTGGCATTGCTAAACGTCCTGCCATCTTGCGGGGGTATATTAGATAATCATTATGAAACAGAATGTTGTTTGTAACTAATTATTGATAGGCTTGTATACTTTTGTATAGCTGTTTAGATAGGCCTTTCTCTTATCTCATTTTGTATATAAATACACTTACACATAATGAGAAAAGATATAACTTCTCCAAATACTATAGGTACTTGAGTTTCCAATTTTGAAATTTCTGTTGGGAAATATATATATGCCAACAATCTATTATAGCTTTTCCTTGAATGAGATTCCATCATGCTTCTCAAAATCTTTTGAACTCTTAAATTAATATGTTTGTGATGTTTGCTTATTTATCTCATTTGAGAGACTACACATGAATTCTTGCTACAAGTTCTTGTATTTTCTTAAGAGTAATGTTTTTCACTTAATTCTGAAATATAATTAACCTATTTGAATTGTGATATCGTTGCAGAGAGTAACAAAAAATTACAATAATTTCATAACTCCAGTTGCATGCATTTTGTTTGTCCATAGTTTGATGCTTTGCGCAGCTTACAGCTTCATAATGCATTCAAGATTTTTTGTTTCTGTCATCTGATTATGGAGAAACTAGTGTGAAAATGAAAAAACATTAAAAGAAAAATACTGAAAGAGGAATTAAATGCTTAAAAATGTAAAAAAGAATTAATATAATTACCTGAATTAATTGTTTGTTGGAATGATGTCAACTTTGATGATCAAAACCAATGGAGCTTTGGCAAGTATATTCCCAAACAGAAAATCAATGGAGATATTCCTGTAAGCCTGTAAAAATGAGGTGGACTTGGTACATAACCTGAAAAAAATAAAGGCTTGGTACATAACCTGAAAAAAATAAAGGCAAAAATGCAAAACTGCAAGAACCGAAGAAACAGGCAACTACATAAATATTTGAAGAACTATTTACCACGGCTGCCAACAATTAAATTAAAGTAATATTTTGAGTACACGGAGATAATTGTTTCTCCAACATATATATAATTATAATTAAATACATAACATACCAATAGCATATATTGTTTACAAATAATATTATAGTTTAATTATTAGTAGAGATGGATGAAATAGAAAATAAAAATACATCTCAACCCAACACAAGGATCATATGATTAATTGAAATCTTCACAGCAGGTGAGATTTTCGGTCGGTTACTCCAATGAATCTTCATAGCTGCCAAATAAAAGTGGATCTTCATCATGTTATTCAAAAGTATATATATAAAATAACTTGATTTTCAAAATTATATATATATATATTTATAAAGTAAAAAAAAAATAATAGATGGGAGATATTCATACGTAATATTAGGGATATGAGCAATCTTGAACCAATCTTCCCCTTTTCCACGTTGGCATCGTTTCTTCAACTTATAACAACCTCGAATATTTAATTCTTGAAGAGAAGCTATATCCTTTAGGCACAATGGCAATTCTTTCAGGTTCCCAATATATTCAAGGCCGAGGAATTGCAAGGTGTTGGTAGATCCTTGAAGCAACCATTCTGGAAAATCTTTCAATTGTGGTAAATATCCAAGATACAATTTTTGAAGACTGAAAAAACGAAAGTCTTCTTGATTGTCTTCCCCTCCCTCCATTTTTAAATCAAGTTGAAAACATCCTCCAATAACAAGGAACTCCAATGCACTCAAGGATTTCATACTCTGTGGCAAAGAGATTAAGCTGGCACAACCAATAATAAACAGTGTTTGGAGGTTTTTGAGATATTGCATATCTTCAAATAAGGATTCCAAATTATGAGAGTCTGCAATTACCAAAAATCGAAGAGATTTCAGACATCCTATTCCATTTTTTGGTAAATGCTTTTGCTTTGTGTTTAGCCATAGATGCCTAAGGCTTATCATGTACCTTATATCACTGGGTAACTCTTCGATTTCACAACATTCATCAAGATTTAGAGTCTGTAGGTTGTGCAACTTACAAAGAGCATTAGGAAGTTTTCTAATTGTAGAATTTTGGGATAGATCGAGAAATCTCAAATGCTTCAAAACACTAATTCTTTCTGGCAAAATTTCAAATTTTGATCTGGCCAAATTCAGCACTCGTAAATATTGAAATTTTGATGATGAGAATAATAAATCGATGGCTGATTGACTAATTTCCATATTAAGACTTGCAATTCTTCGCACATGATCTACTCCTTTTAACTTGGTAAGATCAAGACCATTGGTGTCACCAAATAACAAATGGCGAACACTTTTAGAAATGTTTTCATGAGTGTTCTTGGAGGTTACTGTTCTGCACTCATCTTGCATCAATGATGATGCAAGATCATGTAACAGATCATGCATTTTAAACCAACCTAGATTACCGAATTTATACTCAAAGTCTTGGAAAAAGGATCTAGATGCTAACTCCTTCAAATAGCGCCACCCAATATCTTCTAGCTCTTCTTTTTCATTTCTGGATTGAGTAATAAGTCCATATGCCATCCAAAATTGAATCAATTCAAAACTTCCATAGCCAAAGTCTTTTGGATACAATGAGCAATAAACAAAACATCTTTTTAAGTAAGAAGGCAAGTTCTCGTAACTTAATCTTAAAGCAGGTAAAATTTTATTTTCCTCTTCCCCCTGCTCTAATTCCCAAATCTCATTATCTCGTATGGATCTCCAGTCTTTTTCATCAGTTTTCTGAAAAAGTAATGACGCCAGTGTTTTCACAGCTAGCGGAACCCCTTTACATTTTTCCACAATTTCACCTCCAATTTTCAACAAATTTGGATACTTTTTCTTCTCACCTTCTTTAAATGCAAATTTAGAAAATAATTCTACACTCAGATCATGAGGAAGACCTGATAATCCATATGAATGAACGCTGCCCATAATAGATGCCACTTTATTACTACGCGTAGTTACCAAGATTTTACTTCCATTGGCACCCGCTTTCATTTTTCCCATTTCCCATTTCATTGGATCTTCAGTCCACACATCGTCTAAAATCAACAAATATTTCTTACCAACAATGCTATCTCGCAAAACTTTTTGTGATTGTTCCAAATTGCCGAAATTTTGTGTACTATTAGTTGCTGATTCAATTATTTTCTCCGCCAATGTTTTTATATCAAAATTCTCAGAAACACATACCCACATCTTTCGTTCAAAATCTTTATTTACTCTTTCATCGTTGTAAACTAATTTGGCGAGTGCAGTCTTCCCCAAACCACCAATACCAACAATAGAAATAACAGAAATCACTCTATCATCATTAGGTTCCAGTAAAAATGTGATGACATTTTCTTTATCATTGTCTCTTCCAATAATATCAGAAACATTTACAAAGGAATGGGTCTCTCTTTCCTTGTACATTGCATCACTACTTTCTTTTTCTTTTTTATCAATACTACTTTCTCCAATTTGAGTATTTAGATGAAATTTTCTCTTTTGCTCTGCAATTTCATCAAATCTTTCCCTTATTTGCTTTATTTTATTACCCATTTTGAAACGAAATGCAAGAGGATTAGAAAATGAGAAAAACCGACCCACCTGAAATATAATTGATGGGATTTACATAAGTAATGTAGTAAATGAAATTTACAAGTATTTTATGTAAATATTTAGCAAAACAAAATACTAGAAGTAAATAATTTAATATTAACAATTGCAAGACAAGTTCTTTGTCTTTTCGGAATGGAACTGATTTTTTTTTTCTTTTAAAACTTTATTTCTTCAATTTTTTTCTTACTTTGTTCCCCAAATTTCTGTTCCATTCCTTAATTTCCTTAATTTTCTATTTCTAGTAAATATTCTTTTTATTGATTTTTCTTTTTTACAATGATTTCATATAATAGAATTAATTATCTTAAAAATAAAATAAAGGAATGAGATGACATTAAAATAATGTCGGTAATAATATTCTTTGAAATGAAAAAAATGAATTGTAATGAATATATTTCCCAATTTTTTCTCAGAAAATGATCATTAATTAAATGATTATTTAAATCATTTAATTAATTATGGATTTAGTTTAGAATTCAATTTTTGAAATGACATTCAAGCGAATTAATTTTTTCATCAACCCTCAACACATAAAACAATTTATTTGTTCATTTAACCCACAACACAAAAATCATTTTATTTGCAAATGAACTAAGGCCTCACTATGAACTAAGGCATGAGAAAATTAGGTTCAGTCTGAAATGGGGACAGAGCTACAAAAGTTTGGCTCTAGTTTTCCTTTTTAGAAATTAGGCTCACAGCCACAAAAGTTTTCCCTTTCAAAAATTAGGCTCGGGCAGGCAATTTTGGGCACAAATAGAAAAAATTAAAAAGAGATTTTTCGGTCAATAAATAAAAGGGGTTTTTTCAAAAATACCCTAAAAAATAAAAATATTTTTAAAAATACCCTTTTTTAATTTTAATTTTAAAAATACCATTTTTTTAACTTTTAATTTTAAAAATACCCTTTTTAGAGGTATATTTTTAGTATATATTTAGTATATTAAAGATATATTCAATTTTTAAAAATATACATTGAATATATTTTTAGTATATTAAAAATATACTAAAAATATAGGATATTTTAAAAAAAAAATTAAAAATATGCTATAAAGTGTAGTTTTCCCTAAATAAAAATAGATTTTCTATACTTGTGCAATGTCATTTTTGTTTTTGTTTTTGTTTTTATTTTTTTTCCTTTTTAATTGAAATTTCTTAAGCTACCTTTCACTAGCAACTAAAAGGGGTCATATTAAGAGGTATTTTGCAAAAATAAAAAAAAATTATAAATTCTATAAATATCTTATGCCATTTCACTCTTCTCACACAAAAAATTCAATGATCTCGCTCAATTTTCAAATTCTCTGAACTCTCAACCATCATCGTCATTTTCAAACTCTATTATCTTCAATCATTTTCATAATATTTTATATTGTCTCCATTTTCTATTACTATATATTTATATTAAAAAGGCAAATTCAAACTGTGCATTCAACAACCAAAGCAATGATAAGCAATAAATCCTATAAAATGATACATTCCAACACAAGAAAATGAAAGATATTATTGATGAAAGGCAGAAATGGTTTTTGGACAACAAGCAATGGATCCGAGTCAACATGATAAATCAAGAAAGTTGAAATCTAATTTTTTTTTTAATTTTAGTAAACATGAAAATGAGGATGGCACAAAAAGATCCGTTGCTACTTTGCATCATCACATTCAAATGACAAAAAAATGACAAAAAAGAAGAGACTATGAAACAATGAGAAGACATCAATAAGAAACATCCTGTTCAATTGCGTACGGGAAGAAGCCAAATATAATTGATGGGATTTACATAAATAATGTAGTAAATGAAAAAAACTAACAGGGTGCATTTGTATTGATAAATTAACTTTTAATTTTGAAAAAAAAATAGGAGTTAATTATTAAATTCTAAAATTTTTAAATCCTACTTATCAATATGTTCCATGCACAACATTAACATGCACTTTATGCCAACTTTATGAAAAGAACAAAAAATGATTTGCATACATTGTTTTTAAAATTTAAATTTCGCTTTGACCTTTGAAGTATAATTAGTAAACACATGTATATATAGATGTTATATAGATGTTAGTGTTATATATCATTAGATTGATAATCAATATAATTTACAATAATAATAATAATAATAATAATAATAATAATAATAATAATAATAATAATAAATACTAGCATTTAGACGTTTTGATAATAGACCAAATTTAAGGGGTAGATTTTAATTTTATATTAAATTTATATGTCATGTTATAAATTTATATTTTTATGATGGTTTATATACCTTTAATAATTCTTAATATCCTATTAAACTACATTAAATTATTTGTGGTCTCATTTTCAATTATATAAGTATTGGTGTAAATTTTGTAAGCAAAATAAAATGTGAATCAGATGATTTAAAATGGATATTTCAACCCATTAAAATTCTACTTATACATAACTTTGTAATTCTTTTTCATATCGTAATTTATTATATAGATTTCATGAAATTAAATTTTCTATCATTACTTTCTTTCTTGCTCAATGGAAATCTTTTTAGGGATTTTACAAGTTTTAATGATATTACTCGATTTGTATTCAGAGACAGCTCAAGAAGTTTAGAGGCCAAAAAAAAATTAATAATAATTTTTTTAATTTATTGAAATTCAAAAAAGTTATTTAAAATTACTAACCTATTCATTTAAGGAATATTAACAAATATTTTCTATTTTATTTTATTATTACTTATAAAAAATTTATCAAGTGCTCTTTTTGAAATTGTATTAAATTTCATTCTAGTGCAATTATAATATTACAATTATGTAGTTATTAAAATAACTCACAATGAAAAAATAATGGTCCACTGAAAATTTGCAATTTGCATTAAATTTATGGTGCATTTCAATTTTCAAATAGCACAAACAAATAATAATAAGTACTCTCATTTTTTATTATTATTGTTGTTGTTATTATTTTTTAGCAATTAATATTATTTATTTTATAACAATTATTATTATAAAAAAAATCTATATAGTCAAGTCTCCAATTTTGATTGAAAATAAGATTATTAATTATGGCTAAAATTATAAAAAAAAAAAAACCTGCAAGAAAATTTGAAAGGGATTGGAATTGGCTTGTTTTATATGGTCCCAAATTGTAACTAGCCCAGTCCTTTTTTATTAAAAATTTACAATTTAGGTTGTGTAAAACCCCTCGGTTTTATAATATTTGAATTCGGGGGCAAAATGGTAATTTTGCGCTTGAGGGGCAAAATGGTCATTTTGCACCCTTATATTTTGTTTGAACGTATTTGGGTGATTTAGTGCTCTGTTTGATACTCGGGACGATGTGACGGTCGTTTTGAGTATAATATTGTATTTTTGTGTTCGGGGGCATTTTGGTCATTTAAGATAATTACGGTGTTTAAATGGAATAAAAATATATATATATATTTTTTATTTTAAAAATAAATACTGAAATCTATTTTGTGTTAAATTTAGTAGAGGGATTTAATTGTGAGTTTTAAGTTTGAGGGGGTGATTTTTAATGGTTAAATTGATATTTGAGGTTAATTTAAATAAAATAAATTGAAGTGGGGTTAAAATACAATTTTAGGAAGTGTTTATGATATAAATAGACCCTAATCAGCTAGGTTTAGAGTTTGAGACACTCACAAAATCGGGTATTCAATTTAAGAGAGTTTTAGAGCAGAAATCGCAGCACTGTCGTTTTGATCCAGCCGCCCGAGGGAGTCGTTGTCGTTCGGTGAGTGAGCGTCGGTCGTTCGGCGAGCCACGCGAGCGAAGCCTCTTGTCGTTTGGCGTGCTGCGTGCGTCGTTCGGCGTGTGGCCACTGGTTCTCGGCCTGCCGTTTTGCCTGGCTCCAGTTTCAGTTTTCAACGTTTCTTTCATTTTTGAGGTTTTTCGTTTATTTCTCTTCAATTCTAATTCGATCTTTTTCCACAATCACATTCTAGGGTGTTTTTAGGTCTGATAAAACATATTTTGCATCGGATTTAAATTTATTTTCTATTTTTAATTAATTTTCAAAATGGGAAAAATCTGTAAGTGTTTTTGATAGATTTAACGGTTTTTGATTTAATAAACATACTTACAGTAATAGATCACGCCTAAAATTTATTGTATCTTTTTCTAGGGTTTCTAAGGGATGCCTGTATATTTATTTTATATTTTTAGGATTCGTATTTTATTTTTAATTAAATTTTGAATTGGTATAATTTGCTGTCTGGAATTACTGAAAATTCCAGAAACTTTGATGAATTTTTATAAATCGTAGGTGATGGGTATAAGTCTGAAATTTTAGTATGTTCTGTATTCAGATGTTATTTACATATGGTAATTTTTGTAGATCCAGAATCATAATATTTGTTGAGTAAATAAATCATAGACCTGGTCACTACCAGAATGGATCTACTGGTCAGTCCATGTTGGGTTAATTGTTTGAGGGCTTTTTACGTACTGGATATTTACAAAATTTGGGTATGTTGTATTTTATGAAGTAAATTTAATGTTAAAAATATTTGGGGAATTTTTATATAATGTTGTGTATGTATTTATGCATATGTATCCTACTGCCCATTTTAGTAGTTATGGATCGGGCAGTATATCGCAAATCGATTTTGGGGGACTAAATCATTTTGTATGGACCTGAAATTTTGTACGGGGATCTCTGGAAGGGTGAGGGACCTTCTGGAATTTTTCCAAAATTTTTAAACAGCAGGATTAATTTATATGAAATTTCCAAAATTACCCTTATTTCACTAAATACGTCGATATTGTGGAAAAAAACTAAGTTTCGCTTTTGGAAACACTTTGCTACGTTTACGTAAGACTTAGGGGTGAATGTTTTTGCATGAGTATGGTCTGCAAATTTAAATTAAATCATGAGTTGTATGATGGTTGATTAAATGGTCAATTGGTTAGGAAAATGCATTAGGGGTAAATGGTCATTTTATTGAATAATACTCGATTGACTGTTATTCATGGCATACATGGCATACATTACACTTCATGTGAGTGAGACGGATTCTGATGAATGATATTTTTGAATCGTATACTTAGGTGATAATCAGGTCGGTCCTCGGGATCAATAGGATCAAGGAGTTTGCTTATCTCAATAAGTCTGCATATCAGGTAAGTTCATGGGTGTGATTTGTTTGTTTGTGTTGTGCTACTTGCTAACAACTTATATACATATATAAACCCTTCTTATATATATTATCCTTTCTGTATATTCACTATACTATTCTTTCGAACCCCGCCTCGCATGCTTTAGGAGACAGAGAAACTTGCATGTGATTGCATTTATGTGATAATATTGAATGTGATATTACTTGTGCTGTGTGATGGTGTGTCATGAAGGGGAAGGAGGTTACTGAGGCTTAATGCCTATACTGCTACTGAGGCTTAATGCCTATACTGTTTACTGAGGCTACATGCCTAATTACTGATTACTGTACTGTACTGAGAAGTTATAAGGACGGATGTGACTGATATGATTACTGTACTGTTTACTGATTGGTGACCCCGACACACCATCTTGTTTGTTTAATTTGTGATTGTATTATATGTACTGCTTATATAACTGTTAGATGTTTCTCTGCCTCTCATAGACTTACTGAGCGCCTATATATAACGCTCACACCCCTATAGACTGATTTTGCAGGTTGAGGTCCACTGGTAGCATCAGTTGTTTATTTCCATTCTTTCGTTCTTTGGAATTCTAAAGCTAGTAGGTTAGTGGAGATGTTTCTTCCTTTATAGATTTCTGGATAACCTAAGGGCAGACTGAGTCTGAACCCGTTTCTTTGTAATAATGAGATTTAAACATTTGACCATTTTCAGTTAGACGGTATTGTTTTGGTATTGAATAATTAGAACACTTTATATATTGCCTGAGACTAATAGTTGCATTTATGAGCATAACTTACACCATTTTCCTTTAAGGCATGATCTAGCTATTGTTATCTTAGGCTTGTATAGTTACACGTAAGTGTAACTGTACGCCGGTCACGGTCCCTAGTTGGGTCGTGACAAAAGTGGTATCAGAGCCCGGTTTTGATATTTGTGTTATCCAGAAATCATTAGGGTATTCTTAACTTTTCTTGTTTCCTTTCAGCGTTAATCAAATTGCTCTCCATATCAGGTGCAATGTCTCGTAGAGGCACACGTCTTCTTTTGACTGGCGAAGCTAGTAATGCCCAAGGGGCAAGAAACAGTGGAGAGGATCCAATTGGAAGTGTTCGGGAGCAACCTTTGCCTAGGGGGCGAGGAAGACCACGCAGAGTGGTGGACAGGGGTGGACAGGGTCAGCAGAACCAAGATCTACCAGCCAATAATGAAAACTTTGAGGACATACCGGAGGATGTTGTCAGAGATCCACCACCAATTCCAAGGAATGAACCTGTACCTGAGGGTACAACAGCAGCTCCAGTGAGTCAGGAGCAATTCATGGCCACCATGGCAACCTTCAGTCAGACTATGGGAGCACTTGCAGCTGGATTTACCCAACTTGTCCAGAATATAGGGCAGAACAATGGGCAGGACAACGCACCACAGGCGGGAGTGCCAGGATATGTTAAACTACATGAGTTTATCAGGGTTGACCCATCAGAGTTTTCAAATGCTGCGACAGAAGACCCAATGTTGTTTATTGATGAGGTCAAGAGAATATGTAACGCCTTGCATTGTTCAGAAGAAAGATCTATTGAGTTGGCAGGTCACCAAATGAAAAAGGCTGCTAGGGTTTGGTTTGATAGCCAGATAGTTGATCGAGTACATACCTGGGAGGACTTCAAGCTGAGATTCACACAAACCTTCCTACCTAAGAATGTTTTGAAGGCCAAGGCTAGAGACTTTGAGATGCTCAAACAGGGAAGCAAGACTGTTGCTGAATACTGGGAGAAATTCCAGGAGTTGAAACCCTATGCTACACACTTGCTGCAAGAAGAGGGAGTTATGACGGAACGATTTGTTGAGGGGTTGGATGACAGGTATTATGATGTGATTGCTAGCCATAACTACAAGGAGCTTCATCTGGCAGTCAATGCAGCTATTGGTATGGAAAATAGAAGAAAACCTGATAGAAAAACTGATATGGCTGAGCCTAGCAGGAAGAGGAATAGGCTTAATGATCAAATGAACTATCAGGGGCAGTATCAAGGCCACAGAGGTAGCAATGGAGGAGGCCGATTTCAACATCAACTGCAGGGGCACAAAGCTCCTATTTGTGATTTTTGTGGTAACCGACATGGAGGTGAGTGTTGGAAAATGATTGGTGCATGCCTGAGCTGTGGTCAGAGAGATCATCAAGTGAAGGATTGTCCTAATTCTAGAAGAAATCAGAATCAAGCTGGACAACAAACACAAAGGCAAGTAGGCAATCAGGGGTACTATGGACATAATCAGAATGGAAATGGCAATGGAAGAGGATATGGTGGACGTGGTAACTATGGCGGCCGAGGCTATCAAGGAGGTCGAGGTAATGGCCAGCAGGGCCGAGGTTTCTATGGCCAGCAGGGCCAAGGATATCAGGGCCAACAGGGCCGAGGTTATCAGGGATATCAGTATCAGCAAGGCCGTGGTTATGGTGCTGCAAACAACGGAAACCAGCAAAACAATCAAGGTCAGAATGCTAGAGCAGTGCAGCCAGCTGGGCAAGGGAATAATCAGAATCAGAATCAGAACCAAGGGCAGAATCAGAATTATGCTCGTGTGTTTAATTTGAACAACCAGCAAGCCCAGACTGATAATAATGTGGTGCAAGGTACTCTTTCTATTTGTTCTTTTGATGCTCATATTTTAATGGACCCTGGTGCTACACATTCTTTCATATCACCTAGTTTTGCATCTAGATTGAGTATTACACCTGAAACTATGGATATGCCTTTACTTGTTCATACACCCTTGGGGGAAGAAGTTGAGTCTGTCAATGTTTATAAGGGTTGTATAGTTCAAGTGAGAGATGTGAATTTGCCAGCAGACCTAGTTGTTCTAGATGTGATTGATTTTGATGTTATATTGGGAATGGACTGGTTAGCTAAACATGGAGGAAAGATGGATTGTAGGAATAAAACTGTTATGTTTGATTATGAAGAAGGTAAGTCAGTGACTTTTGTTGGTTCAAAGATAGATGGGCCTAGTCGACTGATTTCTTCCTTGAGGGCCAGGAAGTTAATGAAGAAAGGATGTGATGCTTACCTAGTATCTATCCGAGATGTAAGAAAAGAGGAAGCAAAGCTTGAAGAAGTTCTGGTAGTGCGAGACTTTGTAGATGTGTTTCCGGACGATTTGCCCGGTTTACCTCCGGAAAGAGAAATTGAATTTTTTATTGATCTTGTACCTGGAACAAATCCCATTTCTATGCCTCCTTATAGAATGGCACCTGCTGAACTGAAGGAATTAAGGGAGCAATTAAATGACCTGTTGCAGAAAGGGTACATCCGACCGAGTATTTCACCTTGGGGAGCTCCGGTGCTTTTTGTGAAAAAGAAAGATGGTACAATGAGACTATGTATTGACTACCGACAACTGAACAAAGTGACAGTGAAGAATAGGTACCCGCTACCTCGGATTGATGATTTGTTTAACCAACTGCAAGGAGCCCGTTTCTTCTCTAAAATTGATCTTAGGTCTGGCTACCATCAGTTGAGGGTGAGAAAGGAAGATATACCAAAGACTGCTTTCCGAACAAGGTATGGGCATTATGAATTTCTTGTTATGTCCTTTGGACTCACTAATGCACCTGCAGCTTTTATGGACCTGATGAACAGGGTGTTTAGTCCTTACCTTGATCGGTTTGTTGTTGTATTCATTGATGATATCTTGATTTACTCGAGAACCAAGGAGGAGCATGAACAACACTTAAGGTCAGTTTTACAGACATTGAGGGAACATCAGTTATATGCTAAGTTTTCCAAATGTGAGTTCTGGTTGGATCGAGTAGTGTTCTTGGGACATGTGATTTCGGCAGAAGGTGTGCAAGTCGACCCCAAGAAAGTGGAAGCAGTTATGGACTGGCCTAGACCTAAAACAGTTACTGATATACGGAGTTTTCTCGGTTTAGCAGGCTACTACAGAAGATTTGTGAAGGATTTTTCCAGAATTGCTGCACCATTGACGAAGCTAACTCGCAAAGGTGTAAAGTTTGTTTGGGATGACACCTGTGAGGAGAGTTTTACAACACTTAAGGAGAGATTGACTACAGCACCAGTACTTATTTTACCCGAAGGCACGGAAGGTTATGCTGTATACTGTGATGCATCAGGTATTGGTTTGGGTTGTGTTTTGATGCAGCATGGTAGAGTAGTTGCCTATGCTTCAAGACAGCTTAAGAAGCATGAGGTTAACTATCCTACTCATGATTTGGAAATGGCGGCAGTTGTGTTTGCGCTAAAAATCTGGAGGCATTACCTGTATGGTGTCACATGCGAGGTATTCACTGATCACAAGAATCTCAAGTATGTATACGCCCAGAAAGATTTGAATTTAAGGCAGAGGAGATGGGTGGAATTTCTTGAAGATTATGATTACAGCATTCAGTATCACCCTGGGAAAGCAAATGTTGTAGCTGATGCTTTGAGCCATAAATCTTTGGGTAGTTTATCTCATATATCTGCACACAGAAGGCCGTTGATTTCGGATATTCATCAGTTGATTGGTGATGGTTGGATTTTCCTTTTGTCAAATAAGGAAGTGGTTGGACATACAGGGGTGTTTTTAGCTAATCTTGTTGCTAGACCGAGTTTTCTTGACAGGATTGTCTCAACTCAGAGCAAAGATGCAGAATTAGAAACTATTCGACAAAGGGTACTGAAAGGTGAAGATAAGGAGTTTCGTATTGATGAGCAAGGGGTATTGAGGTTTGGATCTAGGTTGTGTGTGCCCATGATTGATGATCTGAGGGAGAGTATCTTGAAAGAAGCTCACTCTTCAAGGTATACAGTACATCCCGGCTCCACAAAGATGTATCATGACTTGAAGCAATTATATTGGTGGAAAGGAATGAAGAATGATATTGCGACCTTTGTATCTCAGTGTTTGCCTTGTCAGCAGGTTAAGTACGAGCACCACAAACCAGCAGGATTGCTAAAGGAGCTACCACTACCCGAGTGGAAGTGGGAGAGGGTGACAATGGATTTTGTGGTTGGTTTGCCAAAGACACCAGGTGGCTATGATTCTATTTGGGTTATTGTTGATAGGTTGACAAAGTCAGCACATTTTCTACCTGTGAGTACCAAGTATACAGCAGCGCAGTATGCAAAATTATACCTCAATCGTATAGTGAGTCTTCATGGGATCCCAGTCTCTATTGTTTCTGACAGAGGTACTCAGTTCACATCGAGGTTTTGGCAGAAATTTCAAGAAGGGTTAGGTACCGTTCAACATCTCAGCACAGCTTTTCACCCACAGACAGATGGGCAATCAGAAAGAACTATTCAAACTTTGGAGGATATGTTGCGGTTGTGTGTATTGGATTTTGGTGGTAGTTGGGCGGATCATCTTCCATTGGTTGAGTTTGCATATAATAATAGCTACCAAGCTAGTATTGGTATGGCGCCTTTTGAAGCTTTGTATGGTAGGAGGTGCAGAACTCCTTTGTATTGGGAGGAAGTAGGCGATAGAAGAATTGAAGGCCCAGAGATTTTACAGTATAGTTCAGAGAAAGTGCCAGTCATCCAGAGCCGTATTCGAACTGCTTTCAGTAGGCAAAAGAGCTATGCAGACCTTAAGAGGAGACACTTAGAATTTGCTGCAGGAGATAAGGTGTTTCTTAAAGTGTCACCTTTCAAGGGAGTTATGAGATTTGGTAAAAAGGGTAAGCTAGCTCCGCGATTTATCGGTCCGTATGAGGTGTTGGAGCGTGTGGGAGAAGTGGCATATAGATTGGCATTACCACCAGCATTAGAAGCGGTCCATCCGACTTTTCATGTCTCTATGATGAGGAAATATGTTGCAAATCCTGAGCATGTGTTGGCTCCAGAAACGATAGAGATCAGTAATGATTGTTCCTATAAAGAACAACCTGTCAAAATCTTAGATCGTCAAGTGAAACGACTGCGCAACAAAGATGTAGTATCCGTAAAGGTTTTATGGCGTAATCACTCTATTGATGAGTGCACCTGGGAATTGGAGGAAACTGTGAAATCTACATACCCTCATTTGTTTGAATCCTCAGGTATTTTCTAAATTTCGTGGGCGAAATTCTTAAAGGGGGGTAGAATGTATATTTGGAGTGATAGAATGCATAGTATACATAAACATTAACATACATAAGCATTGTCATAACATCATAGTTGTGCATGGCATTTTTGTATTTTTGACTATTGATGCATTTTTGCATTTTGGACTTTGGACTGTTGATATTGCTATTGATTGAGTTGTCTGACTGATATCGATTGATTTGACATTGATTGAGTTGGGTAATGACAAGTTGAATGGCAGGTTGATCGAGTTATGTCTATTGTTTACATAATATTAATATTGTTATTGGTCGTGATATTTTATTTGGTTTTGGAAATTGTGTCTTAATGTCATAATGAACTTAACAGGAGCAAAGCTGGAATAGCTATTAGTGCTTGGTATTGTGTGGTTATGGTCTGGCCAACCATAACAACATGTATCAGGTAGTCGATGCTTTCCAGTTTTGTGTAAAACCGAAGTGATAAGGGTTGTCTTGTGGTTATTTTGTTTTGAAATTTCGAGGACGAAATTTTATTAAGGGGGTAAGATTGTAAAACCCCTCGGTTTTATAATATTTGAATTCGGGGGCAAAATGGTAATTTTGCGCTTGAGGGGCAAAATGGTCATTTTGCACCCTTATATTTTGTTTGAACGTATTTGGGTGATTTAGTGCTCTGTTTGATACTCGGGACGATGTGACGGTCGTTTTGAGTATAATATTGTATTTTTGTGTTCGGGGGCATTTTGGTCATTTAAGATAATTACGGTGTTTAAATGGAATAAAAATATATATATATATTTTTTATTTTAAAAATAAATACTGAAATCTATTTTGTGTTAAATTTAGTAGAGGGATTTAATTGTGAGTTTTAAGTTTGAGGGGGTGATTTTTAATGGTTAAATTGATATTTGAGGTTAATTTAAATAAAATAAATTGAAGTGGGGTTAAAACACAATTTTAGGAAGTGTTTATGATATAAATAGACCCTAATCAGCTAGGTTTAGAGTTTGAGACACTCACAAAATCGGGTATTCAATTTAAGAGAGTTTTAGAGCAGAAATCGCAGCACTGTCGTTTTGATCCAGCCGCCCGAGGGAGTCGTTGTCGTTCGGTGAGTGAGCGTCGGTCGTTCGGCGAGCCACGCGAGCGAAGCCTCTTGTCGTTTGGCGTGCTGCGTGCGTCGTTCGGCGTGTGGCCACTGGTTCTCGGCCTGCCGTTTTGCCTGGCTCCAGTTTCAGTTTTCAACGTTTCTTTCATTTTTGAGGTTTTTCGTTTATTTCTCTTCAATTCTAATTCGATCTTTTTCCACAATCACATTCTAGGGTGTTTTTAGGTCTGATAAAACATATTTTGCATCGGATTTAAATTTATTTTCTATTTTTAATTAATTTTCAAAATGGGAAAAATCTGTAAGTGTTTTTGATAGATTTAACGGTTTTTGATTTAATAAACATACTTACAGTAATAGATCACGCCTAAAATTTATTGTATCTTTTTCTAGGGTTTCTAAGGGATGCCTGTATATTTATTTTATATTTTTAGGATTCGTATTTTATTTTTAATTAAATTTTGAATTGGTATAATTTGCTGTCTGGAATTACTGAAAATTCCAGAAACTTTGATGAATTTTTATAAATCGTAGGTGATGGGTATAAGTCTGAAATTTTAGTATGTTCTGTATTCAGATGTTATTTACATATGGTAATTTTTGTAGATCCAGAATCATAATATTTGTTGAGTAAATAAATCATAGACCTTGTCACTACCAGAATGGATCTACTGGTCAGTCCATGTTGGGTTAATTGTTTGAGGGCTTTTTACGTACTGGATATTTACAAAATTTGGGTATGTTGTATTTTATGAAGTAAATTTAATGTTAAAAATATTTGGGGAATTTTTATATAATGTTGTGTATGTATTTATGCATATGTATCCTACTGCCCATTTTAGTAGTTATGGATCGGGCAGTATATCGCAAATCGATTTTGGGGGACTAAATCATTTTGTATGGACCTGAAATTTTGTACGGGGATCTCTGGAAGGGTGAGGGACCTTCTGGAATTTTTCCAAAATTTTTAAACAGCAGGATTAATTTATATGAAATTTCCAAAATTACCCTTATTTCACTAAATACGTCGATATTGTGGAAAAAAACTAAGTTTCGCTTTTGGAAACACTTTGCTACGTTTACGTAAGACTTAGGGGTGAATGTTTTTGCATGAGTATGGTCTGCAAATTTAAATTAAATCATGAGTTGTATGATGGTTGATTAAATGGTCAATTGGTTAGGAAAATGCATTAGGGGTAAATGGTCATTTTATTGAATAATACTCGATTGACTGTTATTCATGGCATACATGGCATACATTACACTTCATGTGAGTGAGACGGATTCTGATGAATGATATTGTTGAATCGTATACTTAGGTGATAATCAGGTCGGTCCTCGGGATCAATAGGATCAAGGAGTTTGCTTATCTCAATAAGTCTGCATATCAGGTAAGTTCATGGGTGTGATTTGTTTGTTTGTGTTGTGCTACTTGCTAACAACTTATATACATATATAAACCCTTCTTATATATATTATCCTTTCTGTATATTCACTATACTATTCTTTCGAACCCCGCCTCGCATGCTTTAGGAGACAGAGAAACTTGCATGTGATTGCATTTATGTGATAATATTGAATGTGATATTACTTGTGCTGTGTGATGGTGTGTCATGAAGGGGAAGGAGGTTACTGAGGCTTAATGCCTATACTGCTACTGAGGCTTAATGCCTATACTGTTTACTGAGGCTACATGCCTAATTACTGATTACTGTACTGTACTGAGAAGTTATAAGGACGGATGTGACTGATATGATTACTGTACTGTTTACTGATTGGTGACCCCGACACACCATCTTGTTTGTTTAATTTGTGATTGTATTATATGTACTGCTTATATAACTGTTAGATGTTTCTCTGCCTCTCATAGACTTACTGAGCGCCTATATATAACGCTCACACCCCTATAGACTGATTTTGCAGGTTGAGGTCCACTGGTAGCATCAGTTGTTTATTTCCATTCTTTCGTTCTTTGGAATTCTAAAGCTAGTAGGTTAGTGGAGATGTTTCTTCCTTTATAGATTTCTGGATAACCTAAGGGCAGACTGAGTCTGAACCCGTTTCTTTGTAATAATGAGATTTAAACATTTGACCATTTTCAGTTAGACGGTATTGTTTTGGTATTGAATAATTAGAACACTTTATATATTGCCTGAGACTAATAGTTGCATTTATGAGCATAACTTACACCATTTTCCTTTAAGGCATGATCTAGCTATTGTTATCTTAGGCTTGTATAGTTACACGTAAGTGTAACTGTACGCCGGTCACGGTCCCTAGTTGGGTCGTGACAGGTTGACTAGGACATAATAGAAATGGTTAAACCTCGTTAACTGGCTCGTGGCTTAGGTATTTATTTGGTTCACACTTAATTTAAGTGAAATTGGAGTTATTGAAATTAGCTCATAACTAGATCTAAGTACTCAAGTAGGATTTTTTGGGATTAATGGATTAAGTCTATTGATTTAGATATTATATTTAAATTGAATTTAGGCTCATTTAAAAAAAAATTTCTATCCAATCCTACTAAAAATATTTGAATTTGACTAAATTGGCAGAGTTAATGAGCCATGTGCACAGTCATAGTTAAAAATAACATTAAAGAAGAGGGAGAAATGCGAACATACCTTTTGAGAGGCGGTCCAATATTGTTTAACCACTTGTCTTTTCACAAATTCGGACTCAAATTCATCAAGCACATCCTCAGCGTCATAAAGAGCATCCTTAAGGCGAGATAACCAAACTTGAAGTTGTTGGTTTTGAGTCTGTTTCTTCTCAGCATCAGAAAGCACAGCTCTAATATCCTCCAAGATTTCCTTAAGCCTTTCTACTTCTGTTTCAATACAACAAGCTAAGCAAATCTGTTGATAAGCTTCCGATGCCAACTTTTCAGCCAACTTTTCAGCAACGATGGAAACAAGTGCTTGTGCTTCCATATCTTAATTAATATGTGTATATGATGGGAATTGATTTCTTAGGCTTCGATGAAAAAAGATATATTTAATTTATAGACAACTCATTTGGTCTTGATATATTTTTGTATATTCTTTTCTTTTTTCTAATGATAATATATTGAGGGATACATTCATTTCTTTGGAGTGTTAATAATTAATAGAAATTTTTTCTAATAATTAAAGTATATTCCTCTCTCATTCTCACACTCATTCTTTATTATTATGGCTTACTTTTCTTTATATTTTGAAATGAAGCTTTTTTTTAGTATAATTCGAATTTAAAATTTTTTATTCAATTTAATTATACAATATCACTAAATTATACATATGAGTGGACGGAAAAAAAATTATTTTTATTAATTTGTTTCAGTCAGAACTTGTAGTAAGAATTCATGTGTACTCAATTGTTTAGAGATTAACAAAACATTATTCCCAAACGATGAGATGAATAAGCTAACATCACAAAAATCTTAACAAGATTTTGAAGAGTATAATGGAACCTCGTTCAAGTAAATTAAATTAAAGCTCTATTTGTATTAACTCTTTTTGCAATAATTTCTCATATATATTAATCTTTTAAGTTTTAACAAGAATTATTTGATATTGCTGTATATTTAACTTTTTGTTGTAATTTTTCATATTGCTGCCATATATTGACTTTTTGCAGCAAAATTTACTTTGAATTCCTGCTTCTAATTGCACTATTTCTTGTATTGTCTCAATTTTCGTTATTTCTAAATGACCAAGACATGAATAATTGGATCAAGCATGGTCAATTGAACGACAATAAAGTAATAGTTTCAATAGTTTCAATGTTTTTATTTTAGCGGTTTAATTTTCTAAACATTTTTTTAATATTTTCGTAAATCTTTCTATATCCCAGCTGTTTGAATAATTTTATATAAAAATTCAATTTTTTTTATTTTTTTTTTCAAATAATATTTTAATTTAACATATAGCAGCAATGATGTAGTTCTTAAGGTTATATTTAAATTTAATAGTAATAATAATAATAATTTTTTTTGTGTATATTAAATAATTTTTGAAAATATAAGTTATAATATTTATATATAGTTTGAATAAGGACATGCATTTGTGTTCAAAAAAAATAAATAAATAAGGACATGCATATGATATAAGGTGGAGATTTAAAAAGAAAAAAAAAAGTAAAAACCTTAGGCTATGTTATTTTTTTATTTCAGCTTTTTACAGAAAAAAAAAATTAAAAACGCATTTGGTAATATCATTAGATTTTAGAATATTTTTTTAATTAAATAAAAATTATTTTCATGCTAAATACAAAGTTTATAAAATAAAATTTTATATTAATAAAACTCTTTTTTTATTTTTAATTTTTGACATTTGTTTTTTTTTTTATTTTTTTAGCAATTAAGATTTAGATGGAGATATTTATATCCCACATAAACAATAAGTACATTCTCATTTATTGATATACCCCTATTATAAAACTTATTTGCACTTGATATGCTTTTGTATATTCTTTTCTTTTTTTTTTCAAATAATAATTTATTGAGGAATATATTCATTTCTTTGAAGTTTTAATAATTAATAGGTATTTTTTTAATAATTAAAGTATATTCATGTCTCATTATCATACTCATTCTTTATTATTATGGCTCACTTTTTTTTATATTTTGAAATAGTATCATTTTTAGTATAATTCGAAATTTAATTTTTTATTCATTTTAAATATACAATATCACTAAATTATACATGTGAGTGGTGGAGAAAAAAATTAAGATAAATATCTAATTTAGCCTCTGTACTATAGTAAAAAATTTAAATTAGCTTTTAAATTTTTTTAGACTAAATTAGTACTTTTTCTTTTAAATTTAGCTTAAATTATTAATTTTTTTAACGAAACTATTAAATAATTAATGGTAGTGGCTAATTTGGACTGAAATTAAATATCAGAAACTAAATTAATTTTTTTAAAAAATATTAATATAATATATTTTAAAAATTACTTATTAATTAATATTTTTAATATCAATAATTTATAATATTAAAAAATATATTTTTTTATAATTTACGATATTTTAATAATCTATAATTTAATAAATAATTAAATAATTAAATATTTTTGTTAAATAATTTTTATAATATTTTTAAAGTATAATATTATTTATAATATTACAAAATTAATACTAAAAATATTAATAAATAATTTATATTGAAAATCTTATAATTTATAATTTTAATAATTTTTTTAATATTACAACTAAAAATGAAAGAATCGATTCTAGGCTGCCAATAGGATGCACTTATCACTATGTTAAGTCTAGGTATACATAAATTTTAACAATTTTATTTTTTTAATATATTTCATATTTTTGAAGATTAACTAATTTTAATATTATCAATTAAAATATTTTTTAATATAAAATATTTTTTAATATTTTTAATATTAATTTCATAATATTATATTTAATATTATATTTAAAAATATTATAAAATCTTATATAATATAAATTATTTAATATTTTTAATTATTTGTTAAATTATTATAAAAATATTTATTAATATTAAAATTATTGATATTTAAAATTATTAATTAATAAATATTTTTTTGAATATACTATATTAATATTTTTTAAAAAAGTTCAATTTGACAACTAATCTTTAATTTTAGCCATATTAGCTTATGTCGTTAATCATTTAATAATTTTGTTAAAAAAAAGGGTATAATTTAGACTAAAATTTAAAAAAAAAAAAAAGTACTACTTTGGTCTAAAATTTTTTTTAAAAAGGCAATTTGAACTTTTCGCTATGGTTCAAGGGCTAAATTGAACATTTATCCAAAAAAAAAAATATTTTATACACAAAATGTGACAATTAGCTTATATTTTTATTAAAGGGATAATTACATAAATAACTTTAAAATAAATTTAATTTTTACATAAATTATGTGTTTAATTTTGAAACATTACTATGGTTTTTATAATTACAAAAATACGGTCCATTTTCATACTACCATTAGAGGAAAAAAAAAAATGCCCTTCTAACATTACCACTTGCCTCATGAAGTCTTTTGTCCATTAAAAAGCTTAAAAATGTTATTTATTTCATAAAGAAATCTATTTAATAATTTTTTAAAATTATTTTTTAGCATTTAATTATAATATTATAAATCAATTAATTAATATTAACAAAAGTTTAATTTCTAAAATTATAAAATATTTAAACAAAAAAATCTATTTAATCAATTAAATTTTTATTATTTCACAAAAAAATATATGTTTAATAATTTTTAAAAATTATTTTTAGCATTTAATTATAATATTATAAATTAATTAATTAATATTAACAAAAAGTTTAATTTTTAAAAAAATATTTAAATTAAAATAATTTTCATGATTTTTCATGAGAGATTTTTCTATTTGATTAGCAAATGTGCTTAATTATTATTTTTTATCTTATTACTTAATAGTGCTCTCACTTACCGAGCTCTGTTTTCAAGCTTTATACTTGAGCACTACATATTGTAATACAACATCTACTTCATGAGTCAGCACAAATACTTTCTACCGAGCTCTTTCGAGCTTTTATAACTGACATAAATGTTAATGAAAAAATAAAATAAAAAAATAAAAAATAAACATACAATAAATAATTTATAAAAGAAAATTAAAGAAATAAAAATTGAATTAAGAGTATTAAAATAAAAACAACAAAGTGATATAGAACAATTAAAAATTTTATTAAATAAAGAATCTAATTCTTCTGAAACCTCTTCACAAGAAGAATAAGAAGAAAAGGAAGATATTGATAAAAATAAAACTAGTATAATAGATAAAGATAAAGTACCTAAAAATTTTATATTTTTATTGCATGAAATAATCTCTATAAAATATTTAATATCAATAAAATTAAATTTTTTTGAAAATTATATTATTAATATTATAGCCTTATTTAATATAGGAGCAGACTTATATTATATAAAATCTAGTTTAGTACTAAAGAGATTTTAAAAAAATACTAAGAAAAAATTATCTTCAACAAATAAATCTAAAATAAAAATTCTTGTTACACAGTAGTATCAATTGTTAATAAAATTTAGAATTAAAAAATATATTTATATTAACTGATATGTAACATATAGTGATTTTAAGAATACCATTTATAAACTTAATAATTCCTTATTCAATAAAAAATGATAGTATAACTTTTAAAATAAAAAATAAAAAAATTATTTTTTCATTTATAGAAAAATCTAGGAAAAAGAATTTAAATTTACTTAAAGCACATTCAATTTATGAATTAGAAATAAATACAATAATAAAGACAAAGTCTGAACAACTTTGTAATTTAAAAAATAATTATCAGTTATAAAAAATTAATGAAAAATTAAAGACTAATTTGATAAGAAATAAAATGGATCAAATTAAGGCCCGAATTAAAAAAGAACTGTGTGCTGATCGACCCAATATATTTTGAAACAAAAAATAATATATGGTTGATTTACCCTATGAAGTGGGCTTTTAAAAAACAGTTTATTACTAATAAAGCCAGACCCATTCAGATGAGTCCAGATATAATAAAATTTTGTAAAAATAAAATAAATGATTTAGAAAATAAAAAGTTTATTACTAAATTCAGAAGCCTATGGTCTTGTACATCTTTTTATGTTAATAAGGCCTTAGAAATAGAATATGGAGCTGCCAGATTAGTAATAAATTATAAATCTCTGAATAAAATATTAAAATAAATTAGGTATCCTATTCTAAATAAAAAAATTTATTAAATAAATTATATGAAGCAAATATATTTAGTAAATTTGATATGAAATTTAGATTTTGGTAAATTTAGATTAATCCTAAAGACATATATAAAATAATATTTACTGTTTCATTTGGTCGGTACGAATGGAATATATTGTCTTTTGATTTAAAAAATACACCATCTGAATTTTAGAGAATAATGAATGATATTTTTAATACTTATATAAAATTTTATATAGTTTATATTGATAATATTTTAATATTCAGTAAAATCCTAGATGAACATTTTAAACACCTAAAAAATATTTTTTATGGTAATAAAAAAGAATGATTTAGTACTCAGTAAAACTAAAATGTCATTATTTTAAATTAATGTTAGATTTTTAGGACATTATATAGAACATGGTATAATAGAGCCTATAAAAAGGAACTTAACCTTTGAAAATAAGTTTACTAACCAAATATTAAATAAAGCCCAATTTCAGAGATTTTTAGGATGCTTAAATTATGTTATAGAAATTTATCCGAATTTAAATAAGTTAGTAAAGCCTTTACATAATAGACTTAGGAAAAATTCTAGCCAATGGACTGAAGTCTACACTGGTATAGTAAAACAGATTAAAGCCTTAGTAAAAATTATTTATTGTCTTTATATCATTGATCTATCAATCCCTAAGATAATTGAGATTGATGTCTCAGATATAGGATATGGTAGGATTTTAAAACAAATGAAAACGAGTAAGGAAATCATAGTCCAGTTTACCTCAGGATATTGGAATCCAACTCAATGAAATTATTCTACTATTAAAAATAAAATCTTAAGTATTGTAATTTGTATTTCTAAATTTCAATCTGATTTATTAAATCAAAAGTTTTTACTTAGAATTGATTGTAAAAATGCAAAAGATATTTTGCAAAAAGATGTTAAAAATCTTGCCTCAAAATATATTTTTGCAAAATGACAAACTATTTTAAGTATTTTTTATTTTGATATAGAATTTATTAAATAAGAAAATAACAGTATACATGATTTTCTGACTCGTGAATTTCTTTACAAGAATCATGAAAAATAAGAAAAAAAAATCAATAAAGCTGAAATAGTAAAGTCAGACCCTAACATCTCTCCTAAAGCCTTGTCTAATCATTCAGACAATATAACCAAACCATCATGCTCTAAAATCATAAAATCTTGGGCCCAAGTGACTGAAGAAGTAAACATTGTAGAACAAGATAAGACCTAAAATGAAGCAGTAAAATAATGGGTTAATCAATTAGCCCATTCTCCAGAGGTACTCCAAGCCCTTTAAAAATTGGGTCTCCCGCCTCCTATAGACTTGGCTCCTTAAGCCACAGGTAAAGCTCTTATCCCTTTTGGAAAACTTAGGATATGAGAATCTTCTTCTTCAAATGCCATATCTATAAATACTGTAAAACCATAGTTGGATGTTTTAAAACTCCAAACTCAAATTATTTCTTTAAATTTTCAATTTAAAGGTTATTCAAAATGGTTTACAAAAATTTTAAGGGATATAGAATTAATACTTGAAAATAGATTCTTGCGAGAAGCAAATCAGAACCCATGAGATATTATCAAGACTGTATATCCTAAAAATTAATTTTTTAGACCTATTAATTTATTAAAAACTCAAGAATACTACTTAGCTATTCTTAAAGATACTGGCTCTATAAAATTAAATTATAACCGTGATCCCAATGATAAAACCATTATATCTCACTCTTCAATCCAAATTAAAAAGTTCTCTATCATTCTGAATGGAAAAAATCTTTGCATGATCCTGTGTAAATTAAAGTCAATTTTCTTACCTCTAAAACAATATGTCATTCTTATACCTATTGAAATTGTGTAGATGCTCGGACCAAAGCTCTTCTTTTTTAGAACCCTACAAATACTTATTCTTGGTTATTGTATTTCGATACTAATATCAAGACTAATAAAATTCTCATGTGGTTGATAAAATGGTGGTATTATTTCGGTAATGATGAAAGGACTTTATCACCTAAAGTTCTTTCAACTTACTAGTATTTTAAAATCCATGCTCATCATTTCTTGTATGAAAAATTATTTCCTTCTCTCTAAGTATTTTGTATGAAATTCTTTATACCATAGGTATTTCAATGGTACTTTGAACTAGCGTATCAGTCAGGTACCAATATACATGTGGTATCTAGAATGTATAAAGTCAAGTGGTGGAATACATTTAGAAATTCCACTACTGAAATATCTATTAAAAAATTATGTTATGAGCACGAGTATGACAAAGTTGATCCAAAATAGGTTACTATTTTTGGAGCTCAGAAAGCCCATTGTCAAGCTCTTCTCGCAGCTGCAAAGACTGCTGAGGAGTATAAAGCCATTTATAGAACAGATATTTGAGTCTATTCCCTCATCATCTAAACCCATAACCTTAAAGCCTTCTTCTTTTAGTTTCTCTACTAAAATCCATTCGAAGAAGTCGAAAGCCAATTCTAAAGCCCAGCCCAAAAGAAAGAAGTATGTTTCCTCTTCTTCTTCTAACTCATCATCCACCTCATCGTCATCGTCATTATCTGACTTATCTTTTGAATCTGACTCGGATTCAGATTATGCTTCCAATAACGAAGATGATTGTTATGGGGTCATGTCTCCACTAAAGAAAAATTAAAAAAAAAAGTAAAAAAGAAACAGAAAAGAAAAAGAAATAAGAAATAAAGAAAAAAGAAAAGATAAAAAAATCTGGTTTGAATTTTGGTAAAAAGACAGAATGAACCTTATTCTTTCACATGGCTACAGTAAAAATAATACTAACAACATCAATAGTATAAAGTAAATACTGTTTATCAACAATAAAGTAAATAGTACATCAATAAGGTACTATTCATCTACAGTGTCGGACGCGTGAAGATATTATTTTTCTGACAGAAAACTTTCATCAACAGTACTAGCACAGTAGGATCAGTAAAGCTCTGCCTATTTAAAAAACCTCTTCTAAAGCTTAAGGCAGATTGAATATTCTTCAAAATCCTCTGCACTCTGATGAAATACTGCAAGCTTAGTGCAGGTTTTCCTTCCTCTCTCACAAAAATCCTTCTTCCACTCCTATATCCCCTCCATCTGTAAATTTCTCATGTAAGTTTAAATACTTATTTTTATTTTTGTATTTTGTTTTTAAATTTGTATTGTGTATAAGTATGTTCTGCATCTATAACTTTATCTAATATGATACATCATAAACTTATTTATAAATTTTATTTGTATTTTGGTATAATATTGAAACTATTGGTATATCGAATAGAAATTCAGATATAAATTCAAGAGTTGAATCCGAATAGACAGTATTCCTGTCTGCACTTGGGTATAACAATTCCACACACCAATATTCTTGTATTTCTTTGTATAATTTTAAATCATATTAATAAAGTATTTGATATATTTTTAATACATTTGTTCACATTCTTTATATTTATTTAAGTTTTATTTAAATTTCTGTATAGAACTAAAAGTGTGTATGACCCGTTGCCTAAAAAATCAACTAGGTTGTTTGTATCTTGCATAATTTATATAGTATATATTTTATAAAATATAAATTTATATATTATTAATATATAAGTAATATATTATAATTATATATTAATTATATTATATATTATAAAAAATATTATATATGTAATATAATACCTCGAGTCGGGTCAGGTTGGCCCGAGTTAATTCACCTTGAGTCCAAGATCTGACCCGAGATATCTCAGACTTCATATAAGAGGCCTGAAACCTAACCTAAAAATATTTAAATTTGGTCCAATTCAATCTGATTGGGTCGGACCGAACGAGTTACTCGGATTGGTAGATTTTTTGTACACCCCATGGATGGGTAGTCTAACTGATAGCATTGTCTTGGAAAATCTGCCGCATCTTCAACTAGTTTAACTTATGCTAAAGGAAGATATAACTTATATAATAGGAAAAATAATTGGGATAATTACATGAATACTTTTAAAATAAAATCACTTTATTGTGCTTACAATAAACTTTCACTTTTACGACAGAGATTTTATAATAACACAAATATGGTGGCCACTTGATAAAGCCTCCTGAGTTGTCCACATGAATACGAAAGCCTCTTCAGTTGGACATCCATGAGAAAACATAAATTTTTTTTTAAAAAAAACTATTTAATAAATTTTTAAACTATTTTTTAACATTTAAACTCAAAACAATATTCAAACAGACAAAATTTAAAAATATTTACAAACAAAAATTTAAAAAAAAAAGGAAAATATGAATATTAAGCTCTTAACGAGAGTTTAGAAGATTTGCAACTTGACTGCATTGATCTTTGTCTATTATGTCTGCTTTGTGCTTTCACACTAATCTATGGCTTCAAACAAAAACAACAGCATTTACCATTATGTCTTGCGTAAAATGTGAAAGTGTGAATGCATTTAGAAATTTGATTGAAAATGGAGCTCAGCATGTTCAAGAATAACCCATTAGCACATTGTTTGATTGGACTGGCCCACAAAAGATTACATCATCGTGGTCTTATATGGCCCATGGGCCACCACTTATCACGGTTATACATTTTTATCTAATCACGTATATATTAGGAAAAATTAAGAAAAATGACATCATCTATTATATTTTTTAAAAATTTTTATTTTTTTATTAGAGATATTTTAATTATTTTATTATAAATTTATTATAAACTGAATAAAATTTATAAACTCATTATAAACTCTTTGTAAATTAATAAAAATATGGTATTTTAATAAATATTTTATAAATTTTGATATTTTGATAAATATTTTTTTTAAATATGATAAATTTAATTTTTTTTAATTTTTTTATATTTTTTTCAAAAATCCTATATATTATCGTTATGGAGAAAAAAAAAAGGGATGTGTACTATTCAATTTTAATTGAAAAATTGAATCAAATCAATAAAGCTCAGTTATTTTGATTTTTTATTTTTTAATTTGGTTAGATTTTTTATTTTAAAAAATTATAAATTTTAGATTATCAATTTCATAATCTTAAAATTTATAATTAAATTAACCAAATGATTAAAATTTTAATTTATTAGTGTATACATTATAATTTTTATTATTATAAGTAATAATTTTTTAATAATAATTTTTATATTATTTTTAAATAATAAATCTATAAGTAATAATAATTAAATTATAAATTATAATTGTTTGGTTAATTCAATCATGATAAATAATCAAACCAAAAATATTTGTTTCAATTCTGTTTGGTTATATTCATTTTTTTTTCTTCAAAATTTTGTTATTTTAAGGAATTCAAAAACTTAAGTTAATTAGAATTTTAGTTTAGTTAATCGAATACTCATGTTAATAGGCTACTAAAGTATAAATTAATCATTAAATTTTAATCAAAATTGTAACAAGGCACTAAAATTTAATTATTTTATTTTCCTAATCAAGTCAATAAATTTTAGTGAATTTTTTTAATCATATTATTTTAAATTTTACTCTATTTTAATTTGGGGTTTCGGGTTAAGTATAAAAGAAATAGAGATAAATAAGATATATGCGTCTATGGTAATTATTATCTAGAGTATATACAAATTATATAGTTATGAAAAAGGTAATTAACTTTTATTTTTATTTTTCACCTATAATTTTTTAAAGGATAAATGAATTTTGGGACCACATATGCAGCATATGAGAATATATTTAATTGAAACACAATATATTTTTTTTTATAAGAATTCAATTATTATTCATCAAACTTTGATCATGACATTAATTTTTAAAGTGGGTGAAGGAGTTTCAATTCAAAAATATTAGAATTATCAATAAAATTAAAAGATATCAAACATTCTCATATTATTATTGAGTTAAGATGTATATTAATTAAGATTTAGGAATTTAATAAAAAAAATTATAAATTAACCTTATTATAACATCTATAATTTTTAATAATTTAATAATTTTTATGTAATTCTTCCTTATGAGAGAGAGAGAGAATATGCCCATTGATAGGCAAAGAAAGAGAGACAAAGGAGGAAGCAAGGGGGAGCCCCAATTTCAATCAATACAGTGAAATCCCATTTTGCTTTTTCATCCCTCTTTTATTTTTTATTTTGTGCTCTTAACTCATAACCATCACAATCACTTCATTATAACCCCCCAAAAAAAAAAAAAACTTAAAAGGAAAGAAGTTGGGGTTCCCCCACACCATCACCACTGCACATGCCATTTTGTACAATGTGTGGGGGAGAGTGGTGTCTTGTCTTTACAAAGTTGATTAAAAGTTTTTCAAAACTCATCAGAAATAAAGAAAGAAAGAAATAAAGAGATTTTAGATCTATTTTTAGTTGCTCTTTGTTCAACAATAAGATTTTGTTGTTGCATAATATAATTTATATATATATATATATTTTTGAGGAATATTTTTCTTTTTATAATAAATGATCCTTTATTGAATTGTCAAGATTTCTTCTTCTTGTAGGACCTATTGGTAATTTACATTTATTTCTTTTGGATAAATTATTTATATATTTTTTGGCAAATAAAAAGCCCCATTTTTTTTTTAATTTCATCATATTTAATTCGTTCAAGCTAAGAGTATCCAAAGATTTTTATCTTTTTTATTAAGAAAAGTGAAAAAATAAAAATTATATTTAACCGTAATATTTGACTGCAAAAAAGAATCATCCATCGGATATGGACAATTTCTTTTTATATATGGTGTGCCAAAAAACACTATTATTATTAATTTTAGGATAATAATTATAATTGGTCTGGCAGTTTTAGCGTATAATAATAACAATTGAAAGGAATTCACTAAGAAGGAGGCATTTTCATAAAAAAAAAAATAAAACAATAAATTCCTTTATATAAGTGAATATTAACTAGAGATGCCAGTAATGATGCTATCATGACATCTAATGATATTTCTATGACTTTAGATGGCATCTTTACTTAATCAAACATTAAAAATGTGGCTTACCAAATCATAAAACTCTACAAAAAAAAAAAATTAAAAATTTAGCTATGGTTATTTTGTGATAGTTAACTAAAACTATTGTTATAATTTTATTTTTACAGTAATTTTTTAACTGCTGTAAAATAAAAATATTTAGTGATGATTTTATTTATTTTATGACGATTATAACCTTCAAAAATTATAAATATAATTTAATCTCTTTAATTTATTATTAGTGATGGTCGTAATATAAGCGTAGTAAATTTTTTTTAGTTTAAACTATACTTAATTAGGGGCCAATAAAGTATAAGAAAAATACTGTTAAAACGATAGATGTTTTACTGTCTTCTTCTCTATTGTCTCTCTCATCACTCTCACTTACTTCTCCTTTTTCCATTATCGTTGCTCTTGCTAGCCATCTATGGAAGACGGAAGGAATCCCGCATACTAGAGAAGAGGATATTATTTCGTCACTCATCAGTGAACAAGTTAGGATTTTGGGTCTGAAAGCATTATTTCATCTCTCTTGCTGATCTTCAATTCTTTGTGATTCAGGTAATTTTTATTCTTTCTCTTCATAATTTGTGTTTGTTAAATTCTTTTGTATATTCAATAAGTTGTTGTTTCTTCTAATTTTTGGTATTTAGGATTTATATTTCTATGATTTTGTTTAGATTTTATGCTTTAGATTTGGGGAAAAAAACTGTATTGTCTCCATCTTGTCCTTTTGCATTATGATTTTGCGTGGGTTTAAATAGTCAATCTTGAAGCTTTTGCAAATTTGGTTCATTATTTCTTTATTCTCTTCTCTGTAAGTCAGTCCCTTTTTTGAGTTTTCAAAGGTGGCTTTCAAAATTTGGGATATTTCTTGGAATGCCATGGTAACTGGATATGTGTAAAAGGGGCTAGAAGATATAGGTTTTTGTCTTTATTATAAAATGAGACAAATTTTTTTAATACCTAGACCAGTACCTTTGCATAAGTTTTAGAGCTTGTGCTACTTTGGCAAAACAATTAAAGGTTTGTCTTTCAAAGAATGACCCGCATGATGAGACCTTCTTCTTTTGCTTCTAAAATTGCTTCCTTTTCATGATTTGTAGTTATAATTATTTCCTACAATGTCATCAGTTGCACTTGAAAAATTAATCTTTGCTTCTACATCTTCTGTATTTAAATAATTAGCTTCTTCCTCTTCCCTTGAAAACCACATGATAAGTGACATTATTGTTTAAAAATAGATAGCTACGGGTCTAGAATAGTGTAAGACAGTCTGTATTAAACATAAACACAATACTAGAACAAGAACAAGTTTTTTCTTTATTAATTTGTCTTATTTTCTTCCATTAGTTAAGTTTGGATATCTTTATATGTGGCTTTAGGAGATTGAGAGTGAGGTGGAAGGAGAGAGACATACAATGTTGTCAAAGAGAGTGACTTTGAAATCCAAGGAGGATAACTTGATGCCTCAAAACTATTATTAAGACAGTATCTTACATATCTTCTGTATTTTTAACTTCCTTATGGTTCCAATTTTAAGGTCTTGTATTAGCACTTGGACACACGAAATTTGCAGATTATTCTTTATCTTGATAAATACCTTAGCCACATATTGCCATTGCCAGTCATTTTCAGCCACCATTTTTATATTTAGTAGAATGAACATTATAAGTAGAAAGCTACTAAACCTTGTGGACACCATATTTTGGTCTTTTGTCTAATTTTTCTTTGGAAATGTTTGTTATTAAAACATGATAGAAGAGAGGTCAGCACTATGCAGCCATTGATATAGGTTATGAGTTTGTTTTGAATGCACCTGATATAAGTTGACAAATTATTGAAATGATGTGCATTTGAGCTAAGTTGTAAGTGCACTTCTCATATATAGTTTTTAAGTTGTGTTTTTTTTTTTCTTTTTGTTGTCCTTGTTAAATTAATAGCTTGTTTATGGCTATGTAGCTACTGATTCAAGTTTAATTTATTGCAATTTGCTTGGCAGAACTCTAAGTTTTACATTGTATTTTTTATTAGTCTATACAAACATAATGTTTACATTCAAATTTAGATGGTTGTTTTTCATTTTTATAGGAGAAAATTCAACAGATTGAATTTGGAGATGCTTCATCTCGATCCATTGCACATGAAGATTCTCTTGCTAAAGTGTTAGGAAAAGAGCATCCAGGCAGAGTTCGAGAATTGGGATTTGGCCCATCTTCCAATCAAGTCTTAGGCAGCACGAGTCATACTTTTAGTGGGATATTATCCTCACAATCATCAATCGTCGCTACTCAACTGCATGAAAGAGTGCACAAGTTGGAATCTCAATTGGAAGCATAAATAATTATGCGTCGAGAGCTTCAAGAAGTAATGGAAGCAGAAACAGTTATGCGATGAGAGCTTCAAGGAGTTTTAACTTATCTTTTACAAAAGGTTGATGAAAATGTGTCTACTAAGTTTACAAATCTATTTGTTAGAATAGTATGTTCTTTGCATATATATTATTTGAATTGTTATATTTAATTATTATATATATAATAATTACTTATTAAATATTTGAAATTTAAAATATAATTTCGATTCTCTGTATTTAGACACATGATGAAGACAGTAGACAAGACTCAATAGCAGTTACAAAACCATCATCATCTATTAGACAAAATAATTATGAAGATGTTAATCGACTTGGTACTCCTTAGTATCTATTAATTAGTTGGATATGAGATTTTGATATCTTGACAATTTTTTTGCTTTACATTGAGGATTGCCTTGCGTATTGGTTGTTCTTTGAGGA
Source organism: Garcia nutans (assembly GCA_947685225.1). Lineage (NCBI taxonomy): Eukaryota > Viridiplantae > Streptophyta > Magnoliopsida > Malpighiales > Euphorbiaceae > Garcia > Garcia nutans. The sequence continues at coordinate 1,167,180 of CANTUV010000024.1, read as the reverse complement.
GTTAAGTGCTTCGAGATAATATATTGTGCTGGTTTTTATATTGAAAATTTAATTAAATGTTTTGTTACTTCAAAGTATAATATTGTTAAAGGTTATTTTTATTATATAATTTTATTGAAAAATATTATTGGATACATGTTTATAAATATAGATACATGTTAGTTATTATTGGATACAAATTTATAAATATAGATATAGGTATACAAGTTGAAACTCGTTACAATTATTAATATTGCAAAATAATTATAACAACAGTTATAAATCTTCGTAAAAAGTAATAATTTTAACTATAAAATACAATTTGCGACGATAATTATCCATCACAAAAAGTCATCACTAAATTTATAAAAGAAAATTTGCGCCAATTTAAAACCGTCACAAAAAATAATAACTCAAATTATAAAATAAATTTTGCGATGGTTTATAACCTTCGCGAGTATCTAACTATTTACATATATTATAAAAATTGCGACTGTTAACAAACCGCCAAAAATATTAATTAAAAAATATAACCGTCGCTAAATTTTTTAAATTAAATTTTAAATTGATTTTGTCTCATTTTTATCAAATAATTATTTAGCGATGATTATATCAACCATTGGCTTAAACCGTCACTAAATACCCTTTGCAATCGTCACTGAAACTCCAATTTTTTGTAGTAAAACAATAAGACTTGCCTACTATTCTCATAATTAGTATAATTAAAGCATCATTGAGCTTACTAGCAAATATACATACATACATTGATACATATAAAATTGCATTTATATTTTTAAATTTAAAAACTCATAAAAATTCTAAAAATAATTTATATATCATTAAATAAAAAATCTATTGACCTTAAATGTTTAATTTCCCGTGCAAGATATATTAAAATTTAAGTTATGATATATATAGCTATTTCATATAAAAAAAATTAATATGGACAAAAGTTACAACGGTGACTTCACTAGAATGTCAAGGTATAGCTACTAATATTCATATCTTGATAAAAACCACCATGTAAAAAGTTAATTATATCTACTCTAGGGATGTCCATTGAAAATGATACACCTCATTTGTACATTATATAAATTAAATTTTGTTGGTGCAGGGGAATCGTAGGTTTTTGCTCTTAATAGAGAAATTTTGTTTCCTTGTCAAATAAATTAAATTTCAGAATACTCTCTTAAATGTTTTTTGGAAAGTTGTTTTTTTATTTTTTATTTTTTAAACTAAAAAGCATATTAATGAAATGCATTTTTTTTTCAGTTCAAAAAAAAAAAAAAGAAATTAAGTCCTTCTTTTTCATATTTTTCCTCTCTTCTTATTCACTTCCAATAGTATTCAGTTTTTCTTGGTTTTTAATTCAAATATATCATCTAATTAATTGATAAAATGTCTCCAACCCCATACCAAAGAAAAGCAATTTACTTCTCTCTTTTATTTATTAGGATTAATTTTTGAAATTAGTATTTTAAAAATAAAATTTAAAATTTAGCATAACTCATGATTAATCTCCATTATTAGATTTACCAAAAAAATAGATTCATTCGGTTGATAAATTAATTTTTGAAAATTATTTTTTTAGAGTAATAAAAAATGATAATGATAATTTACATTGATTTCAAGAATAAAAAATCATTTCTCAATTTTAACTCCATATTATTTTTTGTGTTCTTAGTAACAAATACTTTGTTTTTCTTTCACTTGTATTTAAAATATAAAAAATGTTAAATGAAAACTTTGAAATACCTTTCAGAAAATATTGCATTTAGTTTTTTATTTTATTTTTTACTCATTTATTGTATTAACACAAGATCCACTATTAGTTCAGATTTTATATAAATATTTTTAGCAAAATAATTTTTACTGCTGAGAATATATACTCTTAACATGAAAAATCAAATAATTTTTTTTTTATATACTTTCTGCTCTTAATTTTTTTTAATGTAATACCTAATATATTAAAAAAAATTACTGAATATCATGATATATAATCGATAAGTGATAAAATGGGTTAATTCAAATTTAATTTTCTTATTTAATAAATAAAAAATATTTCAGTTGATATTAAACAGAATATGTACTTTTTTTTTCCAAGTTTGAAGAAATAAATAAAAAATATTTTGTTTTTATTCCAAAATAAATTAACCTTATGTTTAAGAATTTTAAAATAAAACATCCTCTGCTTTTATTCAAAGCTCAGGCAATATAATCACTATCCAGAGATGTGGGGCTATCCATTGAAAAGTATAGAAAACGAAATTATAGTAGTAATTAGTCCTTCAAAGTATCAAAACCCATAATAGTTTCAGTCTCTCTCACTCTGTTTTGTCTAGAGAGGAGAGATTGATTTTATGCAGTCTTCATTCATTCATCACTGCTCTTTTCTCGTGAAAAAGCCATTACGTGGGAGAGAATATCAATTCTTTTTTTTCTTTTTCCTTTTTTTTTCAGACCCATATATCACGCCTTATATGTTCAATGTTATATTTTCTGGTTAAAGTACTCGTCACAAGCTTTCCAGTGAGTATTTTTTTGTAATTTTTGGACATGTATGTGAATTGTTATGGTTTTTTAAAATTTCGCCGGAGAAGACGACCGGAACGGCGCGTGAGATGCACGCGCCGGCAGTGAGGCTGGATGGGTCAGCGGTTTGGTTTATTCGGTCGGACCGATTTTTGGGTTGGACCGATTTCGATTCGAACCTGGTTTGGTCCGGTTTAATTGGATCGGTTGGAACCAACTCAATTTTTGTTGTTTGACCTTACCCACTTGTGGACGCAGCGCGTGTAATATACGCGTGGCGATTTGACCATCCATTTTCAGTTGGAGAGTGTGGGCGTGTGTGATGTCCGATTGGACTCCCGTTTTTTCCAGTATATTTATTTTTTAAATTTCCTATTTTTCTGTAATTTTTTCTAAATTTTTTTAAGCTACTGAAAATAGATGATTTGCTATAATTTCATTTATATACTATATAAATTGATAATTACGGGTTATTTTATTGTAGTGGATCGACAATTAATGATTGATTGTATTTTGCACTATAAAAAAAACCCAAGTCACCGCATATTAGACCATATTGATTATATGCATAATTGGTTTGACATGCTGAGGATCACTGGTGTGCATGAGTTCTACCTTGAGCAACAGTTTCAGATTGTGCTTGACTCTCTGCCTGCTGAATGGGGTAAAGTTAGCCACGAATTGAAGCAAAGGTTGAGTACTTTGGACTTCAATACTCTCGCTGACGAAATGCTGCTTGAGAGAGAGCGTTTATATACCTCTATGGGTATACGACGCACTGGGCATAGCGCAAGATTTTTGGATCATACTGCACGATTTGTTCCATGGTTCGAGAGTTATGAGCTTGGTGACATCTCTGATGATGAGACTGATATTGATGATATAATTAGAGATCCTGATTATGTACCATAGTAGTGTAGTGTTGATATTAATACTACTGTTTGAATGCTTTCATAAATGAAATTTTATTTTATTGTGAAAATATTTTTTTTCTAAGTGGGAGTTATTAGATAATGCTAATAACTAGAAATTAATGTGCTTGTTTAGATTTACAATAATAACAAAGACAATGTAAATAGAAATTGATTAAATGTTTACATTATTTTCATTTCTATTGCATGAGTTAAATTATTATTTGTTTAATCTAAGACGTAGTGACAATAATATCGTTTTAAAATTGTACTTGATCCTATTTTGGTAATTGTGTTTATATAGTTGAAATGGCTGCAACAAAAAGTATTGTCGCTGATTTAAACCAGGGAGATAAACTGAATGAAAAAAACTACGATGTTTGGCATCGAAAAATTCAGTATCTCCTGGAGGAGCAAGACACGCTGGAAACAATAATACAACCTATGGCTGAGCCTGAGCATGGGACCACTGCTCAACATAGGCGTGATATAGAGACATATCAAGCTTATAAGCGCAAGGATCGTGTGGCTCGCATATTGATGCTGAGCAGTATGCGAAATGATATCATGTTGCGTTTTGAGAAGCATCGAACAGCTCTGGCAGTTTGGGATGCTGTGAAGGTTCAATATCGGGGAACCTCAACTACCAGACTTCGTCAGTTAACCCTCAAGTTCAATGGTTATAAGAAGCGCCAAAATCATTCTATGAGGCAGCATCTAACCACCATGTCAAACATGATAAGTGAATTGAGGGCTGCTGGGCATGATATGACTGATGAGCAGCAAGTCCAAGCTGTAATACGCTCTTTGCCAAGTTCTTGGGAACACATGCGTGTTAACCTTACCCACAACGACAACATCAAAATGTTTGATGATGTCGCTCGTCATGTGGAGCTTGAAGAAGATCGTCTTCTCGCTGAAAAGCCTAATGAGGAGGCATATATGACGGAGACTAAAAAGCGAGGAAAGCAAGGTTTTGGACGCAAAAGTGGAAAGGGTAAAGGTTCCCAACAAGGCAAAGAAGGAAATCAAGCCAGTTCTAGTGGAAAGAAACGCAAGCGTGGGAAACGCGGTGGAAAGAAAAACAACAACTGTTTCAATTGTGGCAAACCTGGTCACTTTGCTCGTGATTGCACTGAGTTAAAGGTATTGTTTGACCAATCTCGTCCCTCTAACTTGTATGTTAGTAGTTGCTTAATGCTTGCTGAAACTGTTCCTTTTTGGACTGTAGACTTAGCAGCAACCGACCACATAGCAAGGGATCGAAACAGCTTTGTGGAATTTCGTCGAATTCCAAAAGGATCTAGAAGTATATTCATGGGAAATAATGCTTCCGCTGCAGTGCTTGGGATCGGTTCCTGCAAGCTGGTGTTGCGGGCTGGTCGCACCCTCTATCTCCATGATGTGCTCTATGCTCCTGAAGTTCGGTGAAATCTAGTTTCTGTTCTTGTTCTACTAAACTTTGGTTTTCGTATTTTATTTAGCGAAGGTTGTGTTAAGATATTTATGGACAAAATTTTTTATGGTTCTGGTTATTTGTTGAATGGTTTTATGGTATTAGATACCACTAACGTTAATTCTTCTATCTATGTTGTTGAAAATTCCAGTTCTAATTCTTGTAATGAAAATGTATTGTCGCATGCTAGATTAGGACACATTAGGCAAGATCGCCTAAATAGGTTGGCAAAAGAAGGTCTCTTAGGATCTATTGCCAAAACTGAATTGCCCACATGTGAGCATTGCCTAGCTGGAAAAGCAACTAGATTACCATTTGGCAAAGCTAAAAGGGCCATAAGTCCATTACAGCTTATCCATTCAGACATATGTGGCCCCATGAATGTGAGGGCAAGGCATGATGCCTCCTATTTCATCACGTTCATTGATGATTTCACTCGTTTTGGTTATGTTTATTTGATCTCACACAAATCTGAAGCATTAGAGTTCTTCATTCGTTACACCAAACTGGTGGAGAATAAATTAAACACAAGCATCAAGGCTTTAAGGACTGATCGAGGCCGTGAATATATCTCTGAGCAATTCAAAGCATTTTGTGATGAAAAGGGTATAGCTAGACAGCTAACTATTCCTTATACTCCGCAACAAAATGGTGTTGCAGAGTGAAGAAATAGAACCCTCTTGGACATGGTTAGGTTAATGATGGCGCAAGCTAACTTACCAATCTCCTTTTGGGGAGATGCCTTGTTAACTGTAGCCTATATACTTAATCGTGTGCCCTCCAAATCTGTCATATCCACCCCATATGAATTGTGGAATGGCGAAAAACCTAATTTAGGCAATTTGCATCCCTGGGGGTGTGTAGCTTTCGTCTATAATACTACCCATCAACATGGGAAGCTCGGTCCGAGGGGGAAGAAATGTATCTTTATAAGATACTCTGATCTTTCCAAAGGATTCGTGTTTATTGGTGAAGAAGCTGATGGGAGAGTGACAGAAATTGAGTCACATGATGTCGTGTTCTTAGAAGAGGACTTTCCTACTAGAGGTGAGGTTAATAAGGATTTTCATTTTTATGAAATGGAAAATGTTGGTCAAGGCGCCCCAAATCATGCAGTCGAGGAATTAGAGGAAACTCAAAATCCTCCTAGGATTAGAGGGAGTGACATTGTACATGATCGAGCTCCACAAGAGCAAAATCATGAACAATCTCAACCTCGCCAAAGCATTCGTGAACAAATTCCCCGTCGTCAATTTGAGATTGAGGGGGAAGCATTTATGATTGCTCCACAGGATGACGAAGAAACTAAAACAGTTCAAGAGGCTTTGTCAGGTCCTAAAGCTAAGGAATGGTATAAGGCTATGGAAGAAGAAATGGAGTCTATGAAAACCAATCAAGTTTGGGATTTGGTTGATTTACCGTCAGGACGAAGATCTATTGGAAATAAATGGATTCTTAAAATTAAGCGTAAGGCGGATGGATAAGGCTCGCTTAGTAGCAAAAGGCTGTACCCAAAAAGTAGGAATTGATTATGAGGACACATTCTCACCAGTTGTGAGGATTCCTTCAGTTCGCCTCATTCTAGCTATTGTTGCACATATGGACTTAGAATTATACCAAATGGACGTAAAAACTGCATTTCTCATTGGAGAACTAGAAGAAGAGATATATATGTGTCACGACCCAAACTGGGAAACCGTGACCGGCGTAAGATTATACCTAAGTACAACCTTACAAGCCTAATTTAAATTTATTATGGTAGTGCAAAGTTCACTAAGTTTAATAAATTTACTCCAAAATCAAATCATCAATAGAAAATGATATTATCCAAAATCAAGTTCAATAATTAAAACTAAAACCAGATGCAAAGAAACAGTCTACTCCTATTACAAGAAAAAGGGTTCGGACACGGTCCGACAAAAAATATCCAGAAATCTCTATGCAGAAGGACCAATAAACACAAACGGAAAACCTGATCGACTTCGCCAAGAAGAGAAAGAAGATAGACGAAGGCAATCACTGTAAACCTGCAAGACAATCTATATGGGTGTGAGCGTTATATATAGACGCTCAGTAAGTTCAGGAGAGGCAGAGAAACTTTTCTATAACAATAAACAATATATATATAACAAGAACTTCAATCACAATCAATTCATACAAGATGGTGTGTCGGGGTCTACCAATATCATAATACCTCCTCCTTCAATCAATATCAATGTACAATCGGGCTTATAGCCCCAATGAGCAATCAGGCTTATAGCCTCAATGAACAATCAATCGCAATAGTCAATGAACAATCTCAATCAATAACCTCCGTCCCCATATGACACACCATCACACAACACAAAGAATTTCAAGTTCATTAAATACAATTAATAAATCAAGCACATACGTTTCTCTGTCTTTTATTCACATGCAAAGCTTGGGTAGAAAGAATAGTCTAGCAAAATAGAAAAGAATAATTATATATTGAGAAGGGCTGTAATATATATATAGTATTTGGTTAGCAAGTAGCACATCACAAGTATTCACATACACCCATGAAACTTACCTGATTTGCGGAAGAATCCAACACCCCACGAACCTACTGATTTTGAACACCGGCTTGATTATCGCCTAAGGAAATAATTACACAGTCTAATAATCAATCTCACTATCTCATCTATCATGAGGGATGCAATGCATGCTATGAATGCAAAAAGACCAATACTAAACCAATAATTAACCAAGATAATCCAAAATTAAAAACCAACCCGACTCAACTCAAAATTTATGGTTCAACCCAATGGTTAAACCGATCGCACCTCGAAAATACAAAATCAATTAATTAATTAAAATTTATTAGAACCAGAACCTCAACTCAATTTTTATACTCATTTATCACATAATATCACATCAGTCCCTATGCAAAAATCATAAATCATACCAACACCCAAAACCGATAAAAATTCTTAAGTAGTCTCTATAACTCAAAAATTTCCAGAAAATAATTCCATCATCCAAAAATTCTGGAAACATTCCAGTAGCTTCTCCAACATCAAAATAACGTGTGTACAAAATATCAGATTAATCCAAATTTATTTGATCCCCCAAAAATATTTTACAACAATCTGATTCTGTTTGAACCACAAAAAATCAGTACTGCAAAAATCATCATATATCCTTCACATTTCGTTACCACCAAATTATCCAAATAATTTTCTCATATAATAGACATCAGGATGGACAACCTATAAAAATTTCATAATTTTTCAAGACATCTAAGACCTTCAAAATAATTCTCAAAATAGACATCATAAAAAAACCCTTAACCAACAGCAGTGTAAATTCTTAATTTATTTCGACACCTAAAAATTAGAAACAGACTCCAAATTATTTTTCTCAGATTCACAACAATCTAAAAAAAAAACATATCAAAATCTCATAATTTTTAGAAACCTCAAAGTCCCTCAATATAATTTTTAAATCGGATTCATACAACCAGTTACCATACTGGCAGCAGTAGAAAGATCAAATTATTTCACCAATATAACAAACAGAAACATAGCCCAACATATTTTTCTTGTAAACTAGACTTCCAGAACTTCAACATATATGAAAATCAAATCTAAAACATTTTTACACTTTTTGGTATGAATTTCGAAAATTACAGTTGATGCAATCGCACCTACAGTACAGTTCTTCAGACAACAGTAGAAAACTTGAATTTTCCAGAAATATATGATGCTCCAAAATTCCAAAAAATATTTTTCTCATAAACTAGACTCAAATTCGAGACACATATCCAAATTTCAGATTTTTCTCATGCTCCAATATTTAATTAAAAATCGAGCAACTTATAGCACTAAAATCAAACTTCAGCAGAAAATTAAATCATCCAAAAACTCAAAGAAAACAATTAATTCGAAAACCTTAACACCCAAATCAATTCAATCAAACCCTAAGTCAGTACCATCATCAAATTTCAGAACCCAACACTAGCCCAAATCAATTAAATCAAATACCAAAATCCATCAAAACAACAAAAATCCCAAAATTTAACCTATTTTGTAAAAATCAATTTAATTAAATAATAATTCGAATTTAACCAAATTAATTAAGAAAAATATCAACCCAATATGATATGAACATGAACTAATCAAATGGAAGTCGAAATAATGCAAAAGGAATCAAGAAAAACCTCAAAAAACCCAAAAACTCGAAAAATCGACCTGCTGGAACGCTGGCCAAAACGACACCTGCGAGCCAGCCCGCCCAGCCGCCGAACGACAAGCCTCCGCACGCCGAACGACAGGATCTCGCCTCGCCGAACGACACACCCACACGCCAAACGACACCAGCTAAAAGGCACGCCCTCTGCTAAACGACAGCCACCCGATTTTGAAGAAAAATGATTTTTCTCTCCCTCTTTTCTCTCTCTAACGGCACAAGGGTCTAAGGCAATTAATTTGGGTACCCTAACACTCATATATATAGTGTTTTAGGGTGGCAAATTACTAATATACCCCTAAAATATTTTATTTTAATTAAAAACACCCCAAAACTATTTATTTTCATAAAAATTACCCAAAACCATAAAATCCACAAAATCAATTCAAATTTATTTTTAACTTCAAACTTTAACCCCAAATAATTTATAATTATGTTTTACGCATAATAATACCCGAAAATACCGAAAACGACAAAAAAATCCAAAAATGACGAAAATACCTTCGGCACCCAAAAATACAATATTATACTCAAAACGACCGTCTCGTCGTCCCGAGTATCAAAAAGACATTCAAACCATCAAATTATGTTCAAACGACATATGAGGGTATAAAATGACTATTTTGCCCCTAGACTCCAATTCTCCAAAAATCAAGGGTTTTACAATATGGATCAACCTTTAGGCTTCGAGTCTAAAGGAAATGAGCGCAAAGTTTGCAAGCTCAAAAGATCTATATATGGTCTTAAACAATCTTCTAGGCAATGGAACATTAAATTTCATCATGCTATCATCAAGGATGGTTTTAAGGTGATGGAAGAAGACCATTGCGTGTATTTAAAACGATCCGAAGATGGTTTTGTAATTCTGTCATTGTATGTTGATGACGTTCTCTTAGCTGGGAATAATAAAGTGTTGATTGATACTACTAAAAAATGGTTATCATCAAACTTTGAAATGAAGGACATGGGTGAAGCTTGCTTTATGCTTGGTGTAAAGATCATAAGAGATCGCGCTAAAAGGCTCTTGGGTTTATCTCAAGAAACTTACATCGAAAAGATGTTGGAGCGTTACTGCATGCATGATTGCAAGCCAATGGACACCCCTGTAGAAAAAAACTTGAGCTTAAGTCGTGATATGTGTCCCAAGACTCAAGAAGAAAAAGAGAAAATGTCCAGAGTACCATATGCCAGTGCTGTCTGTAGTTTGATGTATGCAATGATGTGCACACGTCCCGACATATGTTATGCTGTTGGATTGGTCAGTCGATATCAATCGAACCCTGGTCAAAAACACTAGATGGCAGTCAAAAGAATTTTGCGCTATCTGAAAGGAACTTCAGATTACATGCTATGTTACCAAGGAAAGGATGATTTGCGCCTGATCGGTTATTCTGATGCTGATTGGGGTGGCGATGTTGATGAGTGCAAATCAACCTCAAGATATACTTTTTTGCTGAATAATAGTGCAATACTGTGGAGTAGCAAAAAGCAATTCTGTGTAGCCTTATCCACAATGGAGGCTGAATATGTAGCATGTGCTGGAGCAGCGCAAGATGCAGTTTGGTTGAAAAGTTTCCTGCAACATTTGGAAATTGTCAAGTCTGCTTCAGAACCTATGACAATTTTCTGTGATAATACTGCTGCATTGGCTGTCGCCAAGGATCCTAAATACCATGGAAAGACCAAACACATCAAAAAGAGATATCACTATATGAGAGAGGCAATTACTGAAAAGGATGTGGTCCTGAAACACATTTCTACTAACAAGATGGTGGCTGACCCACTCACCAAACCTATACCCAGAGATATATTTGTTAGACATGTAAAATCCCTAGGCTTGTGTAGAATGTGATATGTGATATGTGGACCATGTAATAATACTTACAGTTGGTTGAATAAAGTTAAATAACAATTTATTATTCAACATTTATTTATTGGTAAGTTATGTTAGTATTCAGTAGTACAATTTTTTTTTTGTAAAGTATGTTGATAGACATTGATTGGCTCACTCACACGAGCAATCACCTCTAGCGCAAATAGTGCGAGTAGAGATGAGACTATATGAATGATAGTGCTCACCGTACGACATGGGTGGGAGCACGTTTCATTCAAGACCATTGATTTGGAGTCGCCTTGGTTGGGACCAAGATGAGATTCAGAAATAAGAGAATCGACGTGAATGCCACCCCACCATTCATGTGTCTATTAAATATAAGCCGAGTGTGAAATTAGTCATCTGGCACTATTAATAGTGAGTGGATGAAATTTCAAGTTTGGTGCTAATGACTTAGCGACAAGACTAAGACTCGTATGATGTATTACCTCTAACGAGGAGAGCAAAGACATACGCTCTTTATCTTCAGATAAGAAAAGAGAAGCTCCATCATAGCATGTATTTCATACTACATGTGCTAGCGACCTTACAGGAAGTAAATGAATGATCCCTGCTTCTTGACTGTGTGAGTCCTGGAGATCCGTGAAGATCTCAAAATTGTACCCTTTGTAACTTTTGATTATATCATAATGAAATGAATTAATGTTTGCTACTTTAGAGTGTATCCTATAGTTATGGAATGATTCGACTTAAAGGAATACTTTAGGAAAGTGAGTTAATTCAAATCTGATTGATATGAGGGCAAAAGATAGAGCTTTTTTATTCAACACATGTTACTTGTATTCACCGGCCGGGATCATCAAATTCGAAAAAAAAAAATTTGATATGATTTAGAATACTTGTAGTTGTAAGGATGGATTAAGTATAGAATTCTTGAGGGATTGAATTATACTTAATTGTGTGTTAGTAAATATGTTTGGGGTATATAAGTACATTATCATGGAAGAAGTTATTTAAGATTGATGTCTCCTTTATGGCCTAGGAAGGTTACTATATTGGAGCTCTCATTGTACATGTGTTTACAGGTCGCGTGATCTATTCCCTAAATGTATGAGAAGTCTCTTGATCTTGTATCTGCCACAACCCATCATGGGTGAGTGGGAGATGTTAGTGTGTGTGTGTATATATATATATATATATATATATGGGTAGACACACCCATTTGGATGGGTTGCTTCCCAACCACTTGGAGAAGTTACAAAATCCATGTAACTTCCATTTATATAACATATACATGCAACAGAAAGATAAGATTTTTTTTTTTGTGTATCAAATAATCGGAAGAGAAAGATCAAGAGGATAGAAAGGGTTTAGATTGTGAAGTTTGAATTGTTATTCTAGTAATAACAATAATTCCTGTAACAAATCAATTACATTCAAGGAGGAAGAACAACAAGTAAGTTGTTCTATTTTATAATTTAATTACATGTTAAATTAATGAATCCACAGATGCTTTTGGCTTCAAATGGATTTGCTGGAGTTATTCCTCCTGATCTTGGACAGCTTGTGAATTTGCAGGAGTTGATTCTTTCAGGTAACAGTCTGTTTGGAGATATTCCAGAATCAATTTTTGGTTGCAAGAGTCTTAACAAGCTGGATCTTAGCAATAATAGATTCAATGGTACCATACCAAATGAAATTTGCAACATGTCAAGATTGCAGTACTTGCTTTTGGATCAGAATTCAATAAAAGGCGAGATACCCCATGAGATTGGAAACTGCATGAAGCTGCTGGAATTGCAAATGGGCAATAACTATTTGACTGGAAGGATCCCTCCTGAAATTGGCCACATCCGGAACTTGCAGATAGCCTTAAATTTGAGCTACAATCATCTCCACGGACCAGTTCCCCCTGAATTAGGGAAGCTTGATAAGCTTGTTTCTTTAGATATCTCTAATAATCAGCTTTCTGGTTCTATTCCACAATCATTCAAAGGAATGTTAAGCTTGATCGAGGTTAATTTCTCAAATAATCTGCTCATTGGACCAGTGCCCACATTTGTACCATTCCAAAAGAGTCCAAATTCAAGATTTTCGGGGAACAAAGGGCTTTGCGGAGAGCCATTGAGCTTGTCATGTGGAAATTCTTATGGCCCTGGTAATGGGAATTACCATCACAAGGTTTCCTATAGAATCATACTAGCTGTTATAGGTTCTGGTTTGGCAGTTTTTATCAGAAACTATAGAAACTGGGACCCCATGAAGACTCACAATCCTGTTGAGGTACAGTTTGGCATATTGCGACACTGTGTACTTAGTATTTACTGGAAGAAAATGAGCGGACTTAGTCAATCTGTCAACAATAACCCAGATCGAATCATGCCCACCAGGAACTTTAGGCAAACCAACAACAAAATCCATATTGATTCTCTCCCATTTCCACTCAGGTAGTGGTAACTCCTTAAGTAATCCCGCAGGCTTATGATGCTCATACTTAACTTGTTGACAAGATAAGCATTGAGAAACAAACTGTACAACATCATTCTTCATCCCTTTCCACCAGTACAACTGCTTCAAATCCCGATACATCTTGGTGGAACCTGGGTGAACTGTGTACTTAGAGAAATGTGCATACTTAAGGATATCAGTCTTCAAATCATCTACCTTAGGAACACACACCCTAGTACCAAACTTCAAAACACCTTTATCATCTATAACAAACTCCTTGTTCTCACCGGCTAAGACTTTCTGTCGTAAAATTTTCAAATCCGCATCCTTACTTTGCTCAGAAATAATCCTGTCAAGAAAATTTGGCTTCACAGCCAAACTAGCAAGAAACACTCCTCTACCATTCACAACTTCTTTATCAGACATATTAAATGTCCAACCCTCATCAAGCAATTGGTGAATCTCAGAAATCAAGGACCTCCTCGTCAAACAAATATGTGACAAACTCCCCATAGACTTGCGACTCAAAGCGTCTGCCACAACATTTGCTTTCCCAGGATGGTACTGAATATTATAATCATAATCTTCCAGAAATTCTATCCACCTCCTCTGCCTCAAGTTCAGATCCCTCTGCGAGTAAACATATTTGAGATTCTTATGGTCAGTAAAAATCTCACATGTAACACCATACAGATAATGCCTCCAGATCTTTAGTGCAAACACAACAGCAGCCATCTCCAGATCATGCGTAGGATAATTAACTTCATGCCTTTTCAACTGTCTTAAAGCATAAGCAACCACCCTACCGTGTTGCATCAACACACATCCCAAACCAATACCAGATGCATCACAGTAAACAGCATAGCCTTCATTGCCCTCCGGCAAAACAAGTATAGGTGCAGATGTCAACCTTTCTTTCAGAAAGTTAAAACTCTCCTCACAAGCATCATCCCAAACAAACTTAACACCTTTGCGAGTGAGTTTAGTCAAAGGTACTGCAAGTCGAGAAAAATCTCTAACAAATCTTCTATAATAACCAGCCAAACCCAAGAAACTTCGTATCTCTGTAACTGTCTTTGGTCTTGGCCAATCCATGACTGCCTCAATCTTCTTTGGATCAACCTGAACACCCTCAGAAGATATAACATGACCCAAGAACACAACTTTATCCAACCAGAATTCACATTTCGAGAACTTGGCATAAAGTTTATGTTCCCTCAGAGTTTGCAAAATCAGCTTCAAATGTTCCTCATGCTCTTCTTTAGTCTTGGAATATACCAAAATATCATCAATGAACACCACAACAAACCGATCAAGATATGGACCAAACACCCTATTCATCAAGTCCATAAAAGCAGCAGGGGCGTTGGTAAGTCCAAAAGACATTACCAGAAATTCATAATGACTATACCTTGAGCGAAAAGCAGTTTTAGGTATGTCACTCTCTCGCACCCTTAACTGATGATAACCAGACCGAAGATCAACCTTTGAGAAAAACTTCGCCCCTTGCAACTGATCAAACAAATTATCAATCCTAGGTAATGGATATCTATTCTTGACCGTCACCTTGTTTAGCTGCCGATAATCAATACACAACCTCATGGAACCATCCTTCTTTCTCACGAAAAGAACCGGAGCTCCCCAAGGTGAAGTACTCGGTCGGATGTACCCCTTCTGTAACAAATCATTCAGTTGCTCCCTCAACTCTTTAAGCTCTGCCGGTGCCATTCTATAAGGCGGCATAGAGATAGGATTTGTGCCGGGTACAAGATCAATAGAAAACTCAATCTCTCTTTCAGGAGGTAACCCAGGCAAATCCTCAGGAAAAACATCCACAAAATCTTGCACTATAGGGACTTCTTCTGGTTTAACTTCTTCTCTCTTCACATCCCGAATAGATACAAGATAGGCGTCACAACCTTTACGCAACAACCTTCTAGCTCCCAAAGCAGAAATCATCTGACAAGGACCAATGGTCTTGGAACCATGAAATTTCACCGACTTACCTTCTTCATAATCAAATCGAACTATTTTAGCCTTACAGTCAACATTAGCTCCATGACAAGCTAACCAATCCATTCCCAAGATCACATCGAATTCCAACACAGATAGGACAATCAAATTTGCAGCTAAATCTGCATCCTCAACTCTAATAATACAGTTACTATAAACATTCACCGTCTCTATCTCATCCCCCAGTGGTGTATGAACAAACAAAGGCTCAGCTAAAAGTTCATGTGATCTAGATAATCTAGATGCAAAGCTAGGTGATATGAATGAAGGAGTAGCTCCAGGGTCAATAAGAACATGTGCATCAAATGAACATATAGAGAGTGTACCTTGCACCACATTATTATCAGCCCGAGCTTGCTGAGCATTAAGATTAAACACCCGAGCATAATTTTGATTCTGATTCTGGCCTTGGTTCTGATTCTGAGCATTATTCTGACCTGCTGGCAAGGTGGGTACAACATTCTGCTGCTGATTATTCTGGTGATAACCCTGATTCTGCTGACCTTGGTAGCCTCGATAACCTCCATTCTGTCGTCTGCCATTCTGATTACCTCGGCCTCCATTATAACCTCGACCACCATTACCTCTGCCAAAACCATTGCCATTACCATTACCGTTGCCACGGTTGTTGTTACCCTGATTCCCTGCTGGTCTCAGATAATTCTGCTGCCCTCCTTGATTCTGACCGCGCCGAGAATTAGGACAATCCTTCACCTGGTGATCCATCCGTCCACAACCTAAACATGCTCCCATCTGTCTCCAGCAATCTCCTGGATGACGTTTACCACAAAACCCACAAACAGGATTCCCCTGATTCTGATTCTGCAATCGGTAAGTCTGTTGTTGGCCACCTCTATTATTACCTCTCTGATCTCTGTTCTGTCCTTGGTAGCCATGCGAATCATTAGGTCTACTTCTCTTCCTACTAACATCAGCAGTATCCTCAGTCCTGTCAGTTTTACCTCTGTTTTCCAAACCCAGAGCTGTGTTCCTAGCCAAATGTAACTCAGTGTAGTTATGGCTAGCAACAAAACCATAATACTTATTGTTCAGTCCCTCCACAAATCTGCGAGTCATCCGAGCCTCATCCTGAATCAAGTGTGTAGCATACTGTCGCAGATCCTGAAACTTCTCATAATACTCAGCTATGGATCTATCCCCTTGCTTCAATCTCTCAAACTCTTGGCCTTTTTGCCACATAACATTCTCAGGTATGAAATTCTGCATGAACAAGTCCTTAAACTCATCCCAGACATGAACCCTATCCCTGATCTCATCCTCGAACCACACTTGAGCTGACTTCTTTAACTGATGGCCTGCCAACTCTATAGATCTATCATCAGTACAGTTGAGAGCTAACAAATCCGACGTACCTCATTGATGAAGTATACCGGATCCTCAGTAGCAGAGTTGGAGAATGTAGGTGGGTTCACTCTGATAAACTCATTTAATTTCACATACTGGGGTTCAACAATAGGTGGCTGATCATTTGCTTGCCCAGCATTCTGATTCATATTCTGCACCAACTGAGCAATTCCATTGGCAAGAGTCTCCATAGATCTACCCATGATCATCATAGTAGTCATAAACTGCTCCTGACCCACTGCAGCAGCCGGTGTAGCCTCAGGTACAGGATTATTCCCAGGAGTAGGTGGCTGAGGACCAGGCACAACTCCTGCAGTATTAACATTCCCTGCTGCAGCTCTAGGAGGTCTCCCACGTCCACGTGGAGGCAGATTAGCACCATCTGTAGTTCTAGAAGTTCCAGCACCAGAGAAACCTCCCCTTATCCGAATTCCAGTACTTCTTTGAGACATAACTCCTGATATTAGTACAAGCATATCGGTTAACGCGGAAGCAAAAGAAACACAGAAAGAATTTTTTCCTAATGATTTCCGGATACAACTAGACAAATTATAAGTGTGACTGAATCTTACGGCTCTGATACCACTTTTGTCACGACCCAACCCGGGGGCCACGACCGGCATGCAGCCGAACCGAAGTACGACCACATAAGCCTTAGAAACATTCATAACAGTCTAAATGCAAAACAGTTCAATACTTATATAATCCGTAATCCTAGTTCAAATGCAAACCATCAATATAATCAAATCACAATAAAATCATTCGGGATATCTAAAGCAGACAAGTTCTATTTATTACACAAAAAGGGATTCGGATTTAATCCGCCCAAAAGTTCAATATCCGGAAATCTCTAAGCAGAAAGACCGATAAACACAAACGGAAAACCTGATCGACTTCGCCAAGAAGAGAAAGAAGATAGACGAAGACAATCACTGTAAACCTGCAAGACAATCTGTAAGGGTGTGAGCGCTTTATAGACGCCCAGTAAGTCTATGAGAGGCAGAGAAACATCTAACAGTTATATAAGCAGTACATATAATACATTCACAAATTAAACAATCAAGATGGTGTGTCGGGGTCACCAATCAGTAAACAGTACAATATAATATCAGTCACATCCGCCCTTATAACTCCTCAGTACAGTACAGTAATCAGTAATTAGGCATGTAGCCTCAGTAAACAGTATAGGCATTAAGCCTCAGTAGCCTCCTTCCCCTTCATGACACACCATCACACAACACAAGTAATATCAAATTCAATATTCTCACATAAATACAATCACATGCAAGTTTCTCTGTCTCCTAAAACATGCAAGGCTGGGTTCGAAAGAATATACTAGTGAATATATAGAAAGGATAATATATTATAAGAAGGGTTTATATATATATAAGTGGTTAGCAAGTAGCACAACACAAACAATTCAAATACACCCATAGAACTTACCTGGTCTAACAGTCAGCTAAGCAATCCGCCACCCTAAGTCTGAGGTGCTGCTGGACCACCGCCTAACCATTAACCATCAATTAACAACCACCCTTACAAATGTATGCAAGTGCAATATGGAATGCATGACGTGAATGCACACAATTCAATAGTTTCCACAACAAGGTTAAACCTTTTGTCAACCAATCATAACTTAACCATCAAAATACCACACCTTTAAACTTGTTTTCCAGAATATAAAACATCATTAAAAAGTCCTTACAATTTAAATTTATCAAATACCTTATTTAAATATTCAATATTCACAAAATACAATTTTACCGATAAAACCTGAATAACGAGTGTCAACTTGTAAAATTCAAAACAATTAACCAGTATATGCAAAATTTATAATTTTCAACCAGAAGCTAATTTGATATCTTAAAAGTATCCTACCAAAATTTCATAATTTTTCGAGACTTAGAAGTCCCTCAACCAATTTTTATTCATAACAGTATACAGTTCACAAGGTATACTGACAGCAGTAGAAAGATCTAATTATTTCAAAATTATAACAATAGAAACATAACCTAATCATATTTTTCTTGTAAATTAGACTTCAAGAACTTCAACATATATGAAAATCAAATCTAAAACATTTTTACACATTTTAATATGATTTTCTAAAGTTACAGATGATGCAATCGCACCTACAGTACAGTTCTTCAGACAACAGTAGCAAACTTGAATTTTCCAGAAATATACGATGCTCCAAAATCCCAAAAATTATTTTTCTCATAAACTATACTCAATTTCAAGCAACATATCCAAATTTCAGATTTTTATCATGTTCTAATATTTAATTAAAAATCGAGCAACATACAGTACTAAAATCAAACTTCAGCAGAAAATTAAATCATCCAAAAATTCAAAGAAAATAATTAATTCAAAAACCCTAATATCCAAATCAATTCAATCAAACCCAAATTCAATACATTCATCAAGTTCCAGAACCCAACACACTAGCCCAATCAATTAATTCAACACCAAAATCCATCAAAACAATCAAAATCCCAAAACCTAACCTATTTTGTAAAAATCAATTTAATTAAATAATAATTCGAATTTAGCCAAATTAATTAAGAAAAATATCAACCCAATATGATACTAATATGAACTAATCAAATGGAAGTTGAAATAATGCAAAAGGAATCAAGAAAAACCTCAAAAAAACCAAAAAACTCGAAACTGTGGCTGCTGGAAAGGGAAGCAAAACGACATCGGCGAGCCACGCCGCGCCACGCGAAACGACAGAACGCCAGACGCCGAACGACAATCCCCTGCCTCGTGCTGCTCCGCCGAACGACAAGCTCCCTACGCCAAACGACACCGGCACCCTGCGCGCGCACTGACGAAACGACGCCCCTCTGTTTTTGCTCCCAAAAACCAATTTCTCTCTTTTTTTTTTCAAAATATCCGAAAATAGAAGACCTCTAACAATACCCCCATCAGATTTTAGGCCTATTTATAGGAAAACAACTCTCCAAAATTATATTTTTACCCCAAACTAATTTATTTTAATTCAAAAATACCCCAAAATTATTTATTTTCATAAAAATTACCCAAAACCATAAAATTTACAAAATCAACTCAAATTTATTTTTAACTTCAAACTTTAACCCAAAATAATTTATAAATATGTTTTACGCATAATAATTCCCGAAAATACCGAAAACGATAAAAATCCAAAAATGACGAAAATACCCTCGGCACCTAAAAATACAATATTATACTCAAAACAACCGCCTCGTCGTCCTGAGTATCAAAAAGACATTCAAATCATTAAATTATGTTCAAACGACATATGAGGGCACAAATGAATATTTTGTCCCTCGACTTAAAATCATTTAAAAACCAAGGGTTTTACATTTTTAATTAAAATAAATTAGACTGGGGGTAAAAGTATAATTTTGAAGAGTTATTTTCCTATAAATAGGCCTAAAAATCAGATGGGATAATATTTTTGGTCTTCTATTTTCGGGTGTTTTGAAAAAAAGGAGAGAAATTTGGTTTTAGGCAAAAAAATCAGAGTGCTGTCGTTTCGTCAGTGGGCGTGCGGATTGCCGGTGTCGTTTGGTGAGGCGCTGGTGTCGTTCGGCGAGGCGCTCTCCTGTCATTCGGCGTGTGGAGCTCGTCGTTCGGCGGCTGGGCGAAACGGCTCGCAGACGTCGTTTTGCTCCCTTTCCAGCAGCAGCGATTTTTGCTATTTTGGGTGTTTTTGAGGTTTTTCTTGATTCCTTTTTCATTATTTCGACTTCCATTTGATTAGTTCATATTATTATCATATTGGGTTGATATTTTTCTTAATTAATTTGGCTAAATTCGAATTATTATTTAATTAAATTGATTTTTACAAAATAGGTTAGGTTTTGAGGTTTTTATTGTTTTGAGGGATTTGGTATTGAATTAATTGATTTGGGCTAGTGTGTTGGGTTCTGAAATTTGATGAATATATTGAATTAGGGTTTGATTGAATTAATTTGGGTGTTAGGGTTTTCGAATTAGTTGTTTTCTTTGAGTTTTTGGATGATTTAATTCTCTGCTGAAGTTTGATGTTTGTGCTGTATGTTGCTTGATTTTTAATTAAATATTGGATCATGATAAAAATCTAAAATTTGGATAAGTGGCTCGAAATTGAGTCTAATTTATGAGAAAAATAATTGTTGGGATTTTGGAGCATCGTATATTTCTGGAAAATTTAAGTTTGCTACTGTTGTCTGAAGAACTGTACTGTAGATGCGATTGCATCATCTGTAAATTTCGAAATTCATATTAAAATGTGTAAAAATGTTTTAGATTTGATTTTCATATATGTTGAAGTTCTAGAAGTCTAATTTACAAGAAAAATATGTTGGGTTATGTTTCTATTGTTATATTTTTGAAATAATTAGATCTTTCTACTGCTGTCAGTATACCTTGTGAGCTGTATACTGTTATGAATAAAAATTGGTTGAGAGACTTCTAAGTCTCAAAAAATTATGAAATTTTGGTAGGATGCTTTTCAGATATCAAATTAACTTCTGGTTGAAAATTATAAATTTTTCATATACTGGTTAATTGTTTTGAATTTTACAAGTTGACACCCGTTATTCAGGTTTATCGGTAAAATTGTATTTTGTGAATATTGAATATTTAAGTAAGGTATTTGATAAATTTAAATTGTAAGGACTTTTTAATGATGTTTTATATTCTGGAAAGCAAGTTTAAAGGTGTGGTATTATGATAGTTAAGTTATGATTGGTTGACAAAAAGGTTTAACCTTGTTATGGAAACTATTGAATTGCGTGCATTCACGTCATGCATTCCCATTTGCACTTGCATACATTTGTAAGGGTGGTTGTTAATTGATGGTTAATGGTTAGGCGGTGGTCCAACAGCACCTCAGACTTAGGGTGGTGGATTGCTTAGCTGACTGTTAGACCAAGTAAGTTCTATGGGTGTATTTGAATTGTTTGTGTTGTGCTACTTGCTAACAACTTATATATATATATAAACCCTTCTTATAATATATTATCCTTTCTATATATTCACTAGTCTATTCTTTCGAACTCAGCCTCGCATGTTTTAGGAGACAGAGAAACTTGCATGTGATTGTATTTATGTGAGAATATTGAATTTGATATTACTTGTGCTGTGTGATGGTGTGTCACGAAGGGGAAGGAGGTTACTGAGGCTTAATGCCTATACTGCTACTGAGGCTTAATGCCTATACTGTTTACCGAGGCTACATGCTTAATTACTGATTACTGTACTGTACTGAGGAGTTATAAGGGCGGATGTGACTGATATTATACTGTACTGTTTACTGATTGGTGACCCCGACACACCATCTTGATTGCTTAATTTGTGAATGTATTATATGTACTGCTTATATAACTGTTAGATGTTTCTCTGCCTCTCATAGACTTACTGGGCGTCTATATAAAGCGCTCACACCCTTACAGATTGTCTTGCAGGTTTACAGTGATTGCCTTCGTCTATCTTCTTTCTCTTATTGGCGAAGTCGATCAGGTTTTCCGTTTGTGTTTATCGGTCTTTCTACTTAGAGATTTCCGGATATTGAACTTTTTGGCGGATTGAATTCGAATCCCTTTTTGTGTAATAAATAGAACTTGTCTGCATTAGATTTCCTGAATGATTTTATTGGGATTTGGTTATATTGATGGTTTGCATTTGTATTAGGATTGAGGATTATATAAGTATTGAACTGTTTTGCACTTAGACTGTTATGAATGTTTCTAAGGCTTATGTGGTCGGACTTCGGTTTGGCTGCATTCCGGCGTGGCGCCCGGGTTGGGTCGTGACATAATAGGTATTTTTCTAATAATTAAAGTATATTCTTGTCTCATTGGCACACTCATTCTTTATTATTATAGCTCACTTTTCATTATATTTAGAAATAACGTATCTTTTTAGTATAATTCGAAAATAAATTTTTTATTCATTTTAAATATACAATATCACTAAATTATACATGAGAGTGGTGGAGAAAAAAATTAAGATAAATGTCTAATTTAGCCTCTGAACTATAGTAAAAAATCAAAATTAACTTTTAAATTTTTTTTGGACCAAATTAGTACTTTTCTGTCACGACCCAACCCGGGGGCCACGACCTGCATGCAGCCAAACCGAAGTCCGACCACATAAGCCTTAGAAACATTCATAACAGTCTAAGTGCAAAACAGTTCAATACTTATATAATCCTCAATCCTAATACAAATGCAAACCATCAATATAACCAAATCCCAATAAAATCATTCGGGAAATCTAATGCAGACAAGTTCTACTTTTACATAAAAAGGGATTCGGATTCAATCCGCCCAAAAGTTCAATATCCGGAAATCTCTAAGCAGAAAGACCGATAAACACAAACGGAAAACCTGATCGACTTCGCCAAGAAGAGAAAGAAGATAGACGAAGGCAATCACTGTAAACCTGCAAGACAATATGTAAGGGTGTGAGCGCTTTATATAGACGCCCAGTAAGTCTATGAGAGGCAGAGAAACATCTAACAGTCATATAAGCAGTACATATAATACATTCACAAATTAAGCAATCAAGATGGTGTGTCGGGGTCACCAATCAGTAAATAGTACAGTATAATATCAGTCACATCCGCCCTTATAACTCCTCAGTACAGTACAGTAATCAGTAATTAGGCATGTAGCCTCGGTAAACAGTATAGGCATTAAGCCTCAGTAGCAGTATAGGCATTAAGCCTCAGTAACCTCCTTCCCCTTCATGACACACCATCACACAGCACAAGTAATATCAAATTCAATATTCTCACATAAATACAATCACATGCAAGTTTCTCTGTCTCCTAAAGCATGCGAGGCTGAGTTCGAAAGAATAGTCTAGTGAATATATAGAAGGATAATATATTATAAGAAGGGTTTATATATATATATATATATAAATTGTTAGCAAGTAGCACAACACAAACAGTTCAAATACACCCATAGAACTTACCTGGTCTAACAGTCAGCTAAGCAATCCGCCACCCTAAGTCTGAGGTGCTGCTGGACCACCGCCTAACCATTAACCATCAATTAACAACCACCCTTACAAATGTATGCAAGTGCAAATGGGAATGCATGACGTGAATGCACGCAATTCAATAGTTTCCATAACAAGGTTAAACCTTTTCGTCAACCAATCATAACTTAACTATCACAATACCACACCTTTAAACTTGCTTTCCAGAATATAAAATGTCATTAAAAAGTCCTTACAATTTAAATTTATCAAATACCTTACTTAAATATTCAATATTCACAAAATACAATTTTACCGATAAATCTGAATAACGAGTGTCAACTTGTAAAATTCAAAACAATTAACCAGTATATGTAAAATTTATAATTTTGAACCAGAAGTTAATTTGATATCTGAAAAGAATCCTACCAAAATTTCATAATTTTTCGAGACTTAGAAGTCCCTCAACCAATTTTTATTCATAACAGTATACAGCTCACAAGGTATACTGACAGCAGTAGA
The DNA here is from genome assembly GCA_947685225.1 of Garcia nutans. Lineage (NCBI taxonomy): Eukaryota > Viridiplantae > Streptophyta > Magnoliopsida > Malpighiales > Euphorbiaceae > Garcia > Garcia nutans. Next base: position 1,142,951 of record CANTUV010000024.1, on the reverse strand, counting down.
AAGATCTAATTATTTCAAAAATATAACAATAGAAACATAACCCAACATATTTTTATTGTAAATTAGACTTCCAGAAATTCAACATATATGAAAATCAAATCTAAAACATTTTTACACATTTTAATATGAATTTCAAAAGTTACAGATGATGCAATCGCATCTACAGCACAGTTCGTCAGACAATAGTAGCAAACTTGAATTTTACAGAAATATACGAAGCTCAAAAATCCCAAAAATTATTTTCCTCATAAACTAGACTCAAATTTGAGCCACATATCCAAATTTTAGATTTTTATCATGTTCCAATATTTAATTAAAAATCGAGCAACATACAGCACTAACATCAAACTTCAGCAGAGAATTAAATCATCCAAAAACTCAAAGAAAACAATTAATTCTAAAACCCTAACACCCAAATTAATTCAATCAAACCCTAATTCAATATATTCATCAAATTTCAGAACCCAACACACTAGCCCAAATCAATTAATTCAATACCAAATCCCTCAAAACAATAAAAACCCCAAAACCTAACCTATTTTGTAAAAATCAATTTAATTAAATAATAATTCGAATTTAGCCAAATTAATTAAGAAAAATATCAACCCAATATGATACTAATATGAACTAATCAAATGGAAGTCGAAATAATGCAAAAGGAATCAAGAAAAACCTCAAAAACACCCAAAAACTCAAAAATTGAGCTGCTGGAGCACTGGCCAAAACGACCAAGCGAGCCACGCCGCGCCACGCAAAACGACGGGTCACGAGATGCCAAACGACGAAGTCCCTGGCTCGCGCTTCACCGCCGAACGACGCTAGCCACCCGCCGAACGACACTGCGCGCTGGCACGCCGAGACCCAAAACGACAGCTCCTCTGATTTTTTGCCTAAAACCAAATTTCTCTCCCTTTTTTCAAAACACCCGAAAATAGAAGACCAAAAACATTACCCCATCTGACATTTAGACCTATTTATAGGAAAACAACTCTTCAAAATTATACTTTTACTCCAATCTAATTTATTTTAATTAAAAACACCCCAAAACTATTTATTTTCATAAAAATTTACCCAAAACCATAAAATTCACAAAATCAACTCAAATTTATTTTTAACTTTAAACTTTAACCCAAAATAATTTATAAATATGTTTTACGCATAATAATACCCGAAAATACCGAAAACGACAAAAAAATCCAAAAATGACAAAAATACCATCGGCACCCAAAAATACAATATTATACTCAAAACGACCATCTCGTCATCCTGAGTATCAAAAAGACATTCAAACCATCAAATTATGTTCAAACGAAAAATGAGGGCACAAAATGACTATTTTGCCCCTAGACTTAAAATCATTCAAAAACCAAGGGTTTTACAATCTAACCCCCTTAAAGTAATTGCGTCCACGCAATTGAATCCAACATAATCATTATCCATCAAAAACTGTCATTACAATAGTTATACACAAATTCGGATGGTATCGTCTACTTAATATGTGTCGTTATGGTTGATCAGGCCATAACCACAAGATACCAAGCACTAATGACCATTCCAGGTTCGATCCATTTAGAGTTCATTAAATAAAAACCAATTATCAGATAACCAAAACAAAATCAATGAATAGCGCTTAGCGCTCAACCCAGTCAATATCAGTGCCAATCAATCGAGTATAACATTATCTCTGTTCATTTTTCCAATCCATAACAATATTAATATACTGTACATCTATAACCAATAACAGAAATATTTTGTAACTCAACATCATTACACATACACCTTTTCAGTAAGATCCATTGCATACAATTATCAATCATCAGTCACAAACAATATCATGCGATGTATGAGTATGATGTTATGCTGGTATGCAAGTGCTCTAACACTAAAACTGAAGAATATTACAGTCTAACCCCCTTAAAACGATTTCGACCTCGAAATCTAAAACATACCTGAAGACTCAAACAGATGGGGATATCTAGCTTTCATAAGCTCTTCGGCTTCCCAGGTGCATTCTTCAACAGAATGATTGCGCCAAAGGACTTTCACAGAAGCTACATCCTTAGAACGCAACCGCTTGACCTGACGGTCCAGAATAGCCATTGGCTGCTCCTCATAAGAACAATCATCACTAATCTCTACAGTGTCTGGAGCTAGCACATGATCAGGACTAGGTACATACTTTCTCAACATCGAGATATGAAATGTCGGATGCACAGAAGCCATCTGAGGTGGTAAATCAAGCTTATAAGCAACATCACCAATCCTCTCCAGAATTTCAAATGGACCAACATATCGTGGAGCTAATTTTCCCTTTTTACCAAACCTCATAACACCCTTGAAAGGTGAAACCTTCAGAAACACTCTATCTCCGACAGTAAATTCCAGATTTCTTCTTTTCAAATCAGCATAGCTCTTTTGTCTACTAAAAGCAGTCCGAATACGGTATTGAATCACTGGTACCACCTCAGCACTGTATTGCAAAAGTTCAGGACCCTCAATTCGACTCTCAGCAACCTCCTCCCAATATAATGGAGTCCTACACCTTCTGCCATACAGAGCCTCAAATGGTACTATACCAATACTAGCCTCATAATTGTTATTGTAGGCAAACTCTACCAAAGGAAGATGATCTGCCTAACTACCACCAAAATCAAGAACACACAATCGCAGCATATCTTTCAAAGTTTGAATAGTCCTCTCCGACAAACCATCTGTCTGAGGATGAAAAGCAGTACTGAAATGAAGATTAGTTCCCAAACCTTCCTGAAGCTTCTGCCAAAATCTAGAAGTAAATTGTGGTCCTCTATCAGAAACTATAGAAACTGGGACCCCATGAAGACTCACAATCCTGTTGAGGTACAGTTTGGCATACTGCGACACTGTGTACTTAGTATTTACTGGAAGAAAATGAGCGGACTTAGTCAATCTGTCAACAATAACCCAGATAGAATCATGCCCACCAAGAGCTTTAGGCAAACCGACAACAAAATCAATATTGATTCTCTCCCATTTCCACTCAGGTAGTGGTAACTCCTTAAGCAATCCCGCAGGCTTATGATGCTCATACTTAACTTGCTGACAAGATAAGCATTGAGAAACAAACTGTGCAACATCATTCTTCATCCCTTTCCACCAGTACAACTGCTTCAAATCCCGATACATCTTGGTGGAACCTGGGTGAACTGTGTACTTAGAGAAATGTGCATCCTTAAGGATATCAGTCTTCAAATCATCTACCTTAGGAACACACACCCTAGTACCAAACTTCAAAACACCTTTATCATCTATAACAAACTCCTTGTTCTCACCGGATAAGACTTTCTGTCGTAAAATTTCCAAATCCGCACCCTTACTTTGCTCAGAAATAATCCTGTCAAGAAAATTTGGCTTCACAGCCAAACTAGCAGGAAACACCCCTCTACCATTCACAACTTCTTTGTCAGACATATTAAATGTCCAACCCTCATCAAGCAATTGGTGAATCTCAGAAATCAAGGACCTCCTCGTCAAACAAATATGTGTCAAACTCCCCATAGACTTGCGACTCAAAGCGTCTGCCACAACATTTGCTTTCCCAGGATGGTACTGAATATTATAATCATAATCTTCTAGAAACTCAAAGAAAACAATTAATTCAAAAACCCTAACACCCAAATTAATTCAATCAAACCCTAATTCAATATATTCATCAAATTTCAGAACCCAACACACTAGCCCAAATCAATTAATTCAATACCAAATCCCTCAAAACAATAAAAACCCCAAAACCTAACCTATTTTGTAAAAATCAATTTAATTAAATAATAATTCGAATTTAGCCAAATTAATTAAGAAAAATATCAACCCAATATGATACTAATATGAACTAATCAAATGGAAGTCGAAATAATGCAAAAGGAATCAAGAAAAACCTCAAAAACACCCAAAAACTCAAAAATTGAGCTGCTGGAGCACTGGCCAAAACGACCAGGCGAGCCACGCCGCGCCATGCAAAACGACAGGACACGAGATGCCGAACGACGAAGTCCCTGGCTCGCGCTTCACCGCCGAACGACGCTAGCCACCCGCAGAACGACACTGCGCGCTGGCACGCCGAGACCCAAAACGACAGCTCCTCTGATTTTTTGCCTAAAACCAAATTTCTCTCCCTTTTTTCAAAACACCCGAAAATAGAAGACCAAAAACATTACCCCATCTGACATTTAGGCCTATTTATAGGAAAATAACTCTTCAAAATTATACTTTTACCCCAATCTAATTTATTTTAATAAAAAACACCCCAAAACTATTTATTTTCATAAAAATTTACCAAAAACCATAAAATTCACAAAATCAACTCAAATTTATTTTTAACTTCAAACTTTAACCTAAAATAATTTATAAATATGTTTTACGCATAATAATACCCGAAAATACCGAAAACGACAAAAAATTCAAAAATGACAAAAATATCCTCGGCACCCAAAAATACAATATTATACTCAAAACGACCGTCTCGTCGTCCTGAATATCAAAAAGACATTCAAACCATCAAATTATGTTCAAACGACATATGAGGGCACAAAATGACTATTTTGCCCCTAGACTTAAAATCATTCAAAAACCAAGGGTTTTACATTTTCTTTCAAATTTAATTTAAATTATCAATTTTTTTAAGGGAACCGTTAAATAATTAATGGTAGTGACTAATTTGAACTAAAATTAAACATCAGAGACTAAATTAATTTTTTAAAAAATATTAATATAATATATTTTAAAAATTACTTATTAATTAATATTTTTAATATCAATAATTTATAATATTAATAAACATATTTTTTATAATTTATAATAATTTAATAATCTATAATTTAATAAATAATTAAATATTTTTGCTAAATAATTTTTATAATATTTTTAAAATATAATATTATTTATAATATTACAAAATTAATACTAAAAATATTAATAAATAATTTATATTGAAAATCCTATAATTTATAATTTTAATAATTTATTGATATACCCCTATTTTAAAACTCATTTGCACTTGATATGTTTTTATATATTCTTTTCTTTTTTCTAATGATAATATATTGAGGGATATATTCATTTCTTTGGAGTGTTAATAATTAATAGGTATTTTTCTAATAATTAAAGTATATTCTTGTCTCATTGTCACACTCATTCTTTATTATTATGTCTCACTTTTCTTTATATTTTTAAATAATGTATCTTTATTAGTATAATTTCAAATTAAAATTTTTATTCATTTTAAATATACAATATCACTAAATTATACATGTGAGTGGTGGAGAAAAAAAACTAAGAAAAATGTCTAATTTAACCTCTGAACTATAGTAAAAAATCAAAATTAACTTTTAAATTTTTTTTGGACCAAATTAGTACTTTTCTTTCAAATTTAATTTAAATGGTCAATTTTTTTAACGGAACCGTTAAATAATTAATGGTAGTGGCTAATTTGAACTAAAATTAAATATCATAGACTAAATTAATTTTTTAAAAATATTAATATAATATATTTTAAAAATTACTTATTAATTAATATTTTTAATATCAATAATTTATAATATTAATAAATATATTTTTTATAATTTATAATTTATAATAATCTATAATTTAATAAATAATTAAATATTTTTGCTAAATAATTTTTATAATATTTTTAAAATATAATATTATTTATAATATTACAAAATTAATACTAAAAATATTAATAAATAATTTATATTGAAAATCCTATAATTTATAATTTTAATAATTTATTGATATAGCCCTATTATAAAACTCATTTGCACTTTATATGTTTTTGTATATTCTTTTCTTTTTTTAATGATAATATATTGAGGGATATATTCATTTCTTTGGAGTGTTAATAATTAATAGGTATTTTTCTAATAATTAAAGTATATTCCTGTCTCATTGTCACACTAATTTTTTATTATTATGGCTCACTTTTCTTTGTATTTTGAAATAACGTATCTTTTTTAGTATAACTCCAAATTAAATTTTTTATTCATTTTAAATATACAATATCACTAAATTATACATGTGAGTGGTGGAGAAAAAAATTAAAATAAATATCTAATTTGGCCTCTGAACTATAGTAAAAAATCAAAATTAACTTTTAAAATTTTTTTGGACCAAATTAGTACTTTTCTTTCGAATTTAATTTAAATTGTCAATTTTTTAACGGAACCATTAAATAATTAATGGTAGTGGCTAATTTGAACTAAAATTAAATATCATAGACTAAATTAATTTTTTAAAAATATTAATATAATATATTTTAAAAATTACTTATTAATTAATATTTTTAATATCAATAATTTATAATATTAATAAATATATTTTTTATAATTTATAATAATTTAATAATCTATAATTTAATAAATAATTAAATATTTTTGCTAAATAATTTTTATAATATTTTTAAAATATAATATTATTTATAATATTACAAAATTAATACTAAAAATATTAATAAATAATTTATATTGAAAATCCTATAATTTATAATTTTAATAATTTATTGATATAGCCCTATTATAAAACTCATTTGCACTTTATATGTTTTTGTATATTCTTTTCTTTTTTTAATGATAATATATTGAGGGATATATTCATTTCTTTGGAGTGTTAATAATTAATAGGTATTTTTCTAATAATTAAAGTATATTCCTGTCTCATTGTCACACTAATTTTTTATTATTATGGCTCACTTTTCTTTGTATTTTGAAATAACGTATCTTTTTTAGTATAACTCCAAATTAAATTTTTTATTCATTTTAAATATACAATATCACTAAATTATACATGTGAGTGGTGGAGAAAAAAATTAAAATAAATGTCTAATTTGGCCTCTGAACTATAGTAAAAAATCAAAATTAACTTTTAAAATTTTTTTGGACCAAATTAGTACTTTTCTTTCGAATTTAATTTAAATTGTCAATTTTTTAACGGAACCGTTAAATAATTAATGGTAGTGGCTAATTTGAACTAAAATTAAATATCATAGACTAAATTAATTTTTTAAAAATATTAATATAATATATTTTAAAAATTACTTATTAATTAATATTTTTAATATCAATAATTTATAATATTAATAAATATATTTTTTATAATTTATAATAATTTAATAATCTATAATTTAATAAATAATTAAATATTTTTGCTAAATAATTTTTATAATATTTTTAAAATATAATATTATTTATAATATTACAAAATTAATACTAAAAATATTAATAAATAATTTATATTGAAAATCCTATAATTTATAATTTTAATAATTTATTGATATACCCCTATTATAAAACTCATTTGCACTTGATATATTTTTGTATATTCTTTTTTTTTTCTAATGATAATATATTGAGGGATATATTCATTTCTTTGGAGTGTTAATAATTAATAGGTATTTTTCTAATAATTAAAGTATATTTCTGTCTCATTGTCACACTCATTTTTTATTATTATGGCTCACTTTTCTTTATATTTTGAAATAACGTATATTTTTTAGTATAATTCCAAATTAAATTTTTTATTTAATTTTAAATATATAATATCACTAAATTATACATGTGAGTGGTGGAGAAAAAAAAATTAAGATAAATGCCTAATTTAGCCCCTGAACTATAGTAAAAAATTAAAATTAACTTTTAAATTTTTTTTGGACCAAATTAGTACTTTTCTTTCAAATTTAATTTAAATTATCAATTTTTTTAACGGAACCGTTAAATAATTAATGGTAGTGGCTAATTTGAACTAAAATTAAATATCTTAGACTAAATTAATTTTTTAAAAATATTAATATAATATATTTTAAAAATTACTTATTAATTAATATTTTTAATATCAATAATTTATAATATTAATAAATATATTTTTTATAATTTATAATAATTTAATAATCTAAAATTTAATAAATAATTAAATATTTTTGCTAAATAATTTTTATAATATTTTTAAAATATAATATTATTTATAATATTACAAAATTAATACTAAAAATATTAATAAATAATTTATATTGAAAATCCTATGATTTATAATTTTAATAATTTTTAAAATTTTTTTATTATTACAACTGAAAATGAGAGAATCAATTTTGGATTGCCCAGTAGGGTGCACTTCCTACTATGTTAAACTTTGCTATGCATAAATTTTAATAATTTTAGTTTTTTAATATATTTCATATTTTTGAAGATTAACTAATTTTAATATTATCAATTAAAATATTTTTTAATATAAAATATTTATTAATATTTTTAATATTAATTTCATAATATTATATTTAATATTATATTTAAAAATATTATAAAATCTTATATAATATAAATTATTTAATATTTTTAATTGTTTATTAAATTATTATAAAAATATTTATTAATATTAAAATTATTGATATTTAAAATAATTAATTAATTAATATTTTTTTGAATATACTATATTAATACTTTTTTAAAAATGTTCAATTTGATCACTAATTATTAATTTTAGTCAAATTAGCTTCTATCGTTAATTATTTAATAATTTTATTAAAAAAATATATAATTTGGACTAAATTTAAAAAAAAAGTACTACTTTGGTATAAAAAAAATTTTAAGAGCCAAATTGAACCTTTATCCAAAAAAAAAATTTTATACACACAATGTGACAATTAGCTTATATTTTTATTAAAGGGACAATTACATAAATAACTTAAAAATAAATTTAATTTTTACATAAATTATGTTTTTAATTTTTAAACATTACCATGGTTTTTATAATTACAAAAATACGGTCCATTTTCATACTGCCATTAGAGAAAAAAAATGCCCTTCTAACATCACCACTTGCTTCATGAAGCCTTTTGTCCATTAAAAAGCTTAAAAAATTTATTTATTTCACAAAAAAACTATTTAATAATTTTTTAAAATTATTTTTTAGCATTTAATTATAATATTATAAATCAATTAATTAATATTAACAAAAGTTTAATTTTTAAAATTATAAAATATTTAAACAAAAAAATCTATTTAATCAATTAAATTTTAATTGTTTCACAAAAAAATATATGTTTAATAATTTTTTAAAATTATTTTTATCATTTAATTATAATATTATAAATTAAGTAATTAATATTATCAAAAAGTTTAATTTTTAAAAAAATATTTATACTAAAATAATTTTCATAATTTTTCATGAGAAATTTTCCTATTTGATTAGCAAATGTGCTTAATTAATTTTTTTATTGTATTACTTAATTGTACTCCCACATATCGATATTTGTTTTTGAGTTTCATATTTGAGCACTACATATTGTGATACGGCATCTACTTTATAAGTCAGCACAAACACTTTTTACTGATGGCATCTTTACTTAATCAAATATTAAAAATGTGGATTACCAAAACATAAAACTCTACAATAAAAAAATTTAAAATTTAGCAACTGTTATTTCGTGATAGTTAACTAAAACCATTGTTATAATTTTATTTTTATGGTAATTTTTTAACCGCTATAAAATAAAAATATTTAGTGACGATTTTATTTATTCTATAACGGTTATAACCTCTAAAAATTATAAATATAATTTAATCACTTTAATTTATTATCAGCGACGATTATAACCGTCGTAATATAACCGTAATAAATTTTTTTAGTTTAAACTACACTTAATTAGGGGCCAGTAAAGTATAAGGAAAATATAGTTAAAACGATAGATGCTTTACTGTCTTCTTCTCTATTGTCTCTCTCATCACTCTCACTTACTTCTCCTTTTTCCATTATCGTTGCTCTTGCCAGCCATCTATGGAAGACGGAAGGAATCCCATATACTAGAGAAGAAGACATTATTTATTCACTTATCAGTGAACAAGTTAAGATTTTGGGTCTAAAAGCATTATTTCGTCTCTCTTGCCGATCTTCAATTCTCTGTGATTCAGGTAATTTTTATTCTTTCTCTTCATAATTTGTGTTTGTTAAATTCTTTTGTATATTCAATAAGTTGTTGTTTCTTCTAATTTTTGGTATTTAGGGTTTATATTTCTATGATTTTGTTTAGATTTTATGCTTTAGATTTGGGGAAAAAAACTGTATTGTCTCCATCTTGTCCTTTTGCATTATGATTTTGCGTGGGTTTAATTAGTCAATCTTGAAGCTTTTGCAAATTTCATTCATTATTTCTTTATCCTCTTCTCTGTAAGTCAGTCCCTTTTTTGAGTTTTCAAAGGTGGCTTTCAAAATTTGGGATATTTCTTGGAATGCCATGGTAACTGGATATGTGTAAAAGGGGCTAGAAGATATAGGTTTTTGTCTTTATTATAAAATGAGACAAAATTGTTTAATACCTAGACTAGTACCTTTGCATAAGTTTTTAGAGCTCGTGCTACTTTGGCAAAACAATTAAAGGTTTGTCTTTCAAAGAATGACCCGCATGATGAGACCTTCTTCTTTTGCTTCTAAAATTGCTTCCTTTTCATGATTTGTAGTTATAATTATTTCCTACAATGTCATCAGTTGCACCTGAAAAATTAATCTTTGCTTCTACATCTTCTGTATTTAAAATAATTAGCTTCTTTCTCTTCCCTTGAAAACCACATGATAAGTGACATTATCAGTTAAAAATAGATAGCTACGGGTCAAGAATAGTGTAAGACAGTCTGTATTAAACATAAACACAATACTAGAACAACAATAAGTTTTTTTTTTATTAATTTGTCTTATTTTCTGCCATTAGTTAAGTTTGGATATCTTTATATGTGGCTTTAGGAGATTGAGAGTAAGGTGGAAGGAGAGAGACATACAATGTTGTCAAAGACAATGACTTTGAAATCCAAGGAGGAAAAACTGATGCCTCAAAACTATTATTAAGACAATATCTTACATATCTTCTGTATTTTAAACTTCCTTATGGTTCCAATTTTAAGGTCTTGTATTAGCACTTGGGCACACGAAATTTGCAGATTATTCTTTATCTTGATAAATACCTTAGCCACATATTGCCATTGCCAGTCATTTTCAGCCACCATTTTTATATTTAGTAGAATGAACATTATAAGTAGAAAGCTACTAAACCTTATGGACACCATATTTTGGTCTTTTGTCTAATTTTTCTTTGGAAATGTTTGTTATCAAAACATGATAGAAGAGAGGTCAACACTATGTAGCCATTGATATAGGTTATGAGTTTGTTTTGAATGCACCTGATATAAGTTGAAAAATTATTGAAATGATGTGCATTTGAGCTAAGTTGTAAGTGCACTTCTCATATATAGTTTTTAAGTTGTGTTTTTTTTTTCTTTTTGTTGTCCTTGTTAAATTAATAGCTTGTTTATGGCTATGTAGCTACTGATTCAAGTTTAATTTATTGCAATTTGCTTGGCAGAACTCTAAGTTTTACATTGTATTTTTTATTAGTCTATACAAAAATAATGTTTACATTCAAATTTAGATGGTTGTTTTTCATTTTTATAGGAGAAAATTCAACAGATTTAAATTGGAGATGCTTCATCTCGATCCATTTCATATGAAGATTCTCTTGCCAAAGTGTTAGGAAAAGAGCATCCAGGCAGAGTTTGAGAATTGGGATTTGGCCCATCTTCTAATAAAGTCTTAGGCAGCATGAGTCATACTTCTAGTGGGATATTATCCTCACAATCATCAATCGTCGCTACTCAACTGCATGAAAGAGTGCACAAGTTGGAATCTCAATTGGAAGCATAAATAATTATGCGTCGAGAGCTTCAAGAAGTATTGGAAGCAGAAACAGTTATGCGATGAGAGCTTCAATGCGTTTTAACTTATCTTTTACAAAAGGTTGATGAAAATGTGTCTACTAAGTTTACAAATCTATTTGTTAGAATAGTATGTTCTTTGCATATATATTATTTGAATTGTTATATTTAATTATTATATATATAATAATTACTTATTAAATATTTAAAATTTAAAATATAATTTCGATTCTCTATATTTAGACACATGATGAAGGCAGTAGATAAGACTCAATAGCAGTTACAAAACCATCATCATCTATTAGACAAAATAATTATGAAGATGTTAATCGACTTGATACTCCTTAGTATCTATTAATTAGTTGGATATGAGATTTTGATATCTTGACAATTTTTTTGCTTTACATTGAGGATTGCGTTGCATATTGGTTGTTCTTTGAGGAGTTAAGTGCTTCGAGATAATATATTGTGTTGGTTTTTATATTGAAAATTTAATTAAATGTTTTGTTACTTCAAAGTATAATATTGTTAAAGGTTATTTTTATTATAGAATTTTATTGAAAAATATTATTGGATGCATGTTTATAAATATAGATACATGTTAGTTATTATTGGATACAAATTTATAAATATAGATACAGGTATACAAGTTGAAACTCGTTGCAATTATTAATATTGCAAAATAATTATAAAAACAGTTATAAATCTTCATAAAAAGTAATAATTTTAACTATAAAATACATTTTACGACGATAATTATCCGTCACAAAAAGTCATCACTAAATTTATAAAAGAAAATTTACGCCAATTTAAAACCGTCACAAAAAATAATAACTCAAATTATAAAATAAATTTTGCGATGGTTTATAACCGTCGCGAGTATCTAACTATTTACATATATTATAAAAATTGCGACTGTTAACAAACCGCCGCAAAATATTAATTAAAAAATATAACCGTCGCTAAATTTTTTAAATTAAATTTTAAATTGATTTTGCCTATTTTTATCAAATAATTATTTAGCGATGATTATATCAACCATTGACTTAAACCGTCACTAAATACTCTTTGCAACCGTCACTGAATCTCCAATTTTTTGTAGTAAAACAATAAGACTTGCCTACTATTCTCATAATTAGTATAATTAAAGCATCATTGAGCTTACTAGCAAATATACATACATACATTGATACATATAAAATTGCATTTATATTTTTAAATTTAAAAACTCATAAAAGTTCTAAAAATAATTTATATATCATTAAATAAAAAATCTATTGACCTTAAATGTTTAATTTCCTGTGCAAGATATATTAAAATTTAAGTTATGATATATATAGCTATTTCATATAAAAAAATTAATATGGACAAAAGTTACAACGGTGATTTCACTAGAATGTCAAGGTATAGCTACTAATATTCATATCTTGATAAAAACTACCATGTATAAAGTTAATTATATCTACTTTAGTGAATAAGTATTCTAGTTTGAGAAGTCAAAAAATCCAAAAGTTAGTAGCTTCATTTTTATTTTAAAAAATTAATGTATTAAATTATAAAATCTTTCAAGTAAAATTTAATTACATGTCATTTAATTTCTACATAAAATAAATCGCAAAATAATATGCATAATTTTGTTTTATATTTTTATTATCATATACCTATCTTACAGTATTTTGGTAAATTTTCTAATATATATATGTATATATAATTTCCAATTAATTTATAAGAAATTTAGGGGCAATGCACGAACAATAGCTGTATTCCACGTGTCCATCAAAATTCCCCAATTCTTGCCTTAATTTATGGTTTTTTTTAGTAATCTCCGATTCTAAAGTTTTTTTTTTGAAGGTTTAATCTAATTCTGAAGTATTAATCAAATGTGATTATATATATGTAGAAAAAGTTAAAAAAAATAAGTGTAAAGTGGAAAAATAAAGTTAATAATAATCATTAGATTTTACTTGAATTTTGAATTTAATTTGTTATTATATATATATTCTCATTATTACTATAGTCATGAGTAAAAGGTGGCAAGGCATCTATTTATGTTGTCTATGATCTCTTTAACAAAAAAAAAAAAGTCTAAATAGAAGAAAAGATTTTTTATTTTTGTTTTTATTTATTTTTTGAAGAGGGAATGTGAATGATAGAGTGACATTCATTCTTATTCTTTATTTTTTATTTTTTATATTTATATTATATAATATGATATAATATGATAATTAAATAGTAATAAGGATGGTGGCGGCGGTCAGTCTAATAGTGTCAGAGACATATATTGTCCCTACTTGTCTGGAAGATGCATTTGAACTAGGATTGCTATATGAAATAATTCATTAATTAGGGCACCACACATACCCATATATGAAATAATTCATGTTTGAGCTTTTTTTTTTAAGAAAATATTTTTAAGAAAAGATTATTTATTGGAGTACTTGAAAGAGAGGAGATATGAGTTCTTCAATTATTCACAAAGTACCAATAGAGAAAGTCACATTTGAAACAAATACTTTGATCACAATTATTGATATGTGTTTGGTTAGGTTTTTGAAATTTGATTTGATATTTTGAAAAAAAAAAGAAAAAAGGTGAATTAAAGTACTTCAAATTATATAGTTAGAGTTTTTTTTTTTAAATGGGATGCTTTTTTTCTTTTTAAGAAAATTTAAATTAAATAAATTTGAGTATGTTGTATGAGAAATTTAAAATGTTTCATAAGTTTGAAAATTTCTTTAATTGAAAAAAAAACCCTGAAGAAGTTTGAGCTATATTTTTTTTTATTAAAACTCATTGATTTAACTAATTTTGTTCAATTATAACATTTTAAGTCAAATTAAATTAATTTTTTTAAGGTGAATCAAAAATTGAATTAAATGTAATATTTAAATTTATAAATTCAATTTATTAGCTCTATCAATCTCAGTCCATTCTAAATATTCGAGTCAATTTATAAACTAAATTTGACTCGAATTAAGTTATGTATCATATAAAAATTTGATATAATCTAATCTATATAATACACTTGTATTTTTATCCAATTGGTCTATTTTCATATAGGAAAGATATAGTTTTTTTTTCATTATTAATATTATTTCAATAGTTATTAAGCTTGATTAATGTAAAACTAGTTTATTTTATCCTTGTTAGCTTAGAATGGCATCAACATTAACGGAAAGCTCTTTCCATTAATTATATCTTATTTTGCCATTAACATTATAACTATTAACTTAGTGGATCATGCAACATTCATCACAATTCACTTTATTGGGATATATTATAGTTAGATATTATTTTATTACTATTTCATTAATAATAGTATTTTCTATATAATTATATATAAATCAATGTTGCCATTAATTAATTGAAAGAATGATTACACACAAATCAACAATTACAAGGCAAAAAAAGAAGAAGAAGAGGAAACTATAAAAAAAATTAAAAAATCAGTATTGGTAGTGTATAATTTTTTTGTATTAAAAAAATAAATATGGTTAAATTTTCATCTTCTCCTCCTAATCCAAGATATTGCCTTCCCCATGATTTATATTTTATGGGGTTTTGGAAAGCACATAGGTTTTGTTTTTTCCCATTAAGAATATCTCCAATTTAGTGATTTGCACTCAATTATTTTACTTTGTACTAAAAAATTAATTCTAAATTAAACTCTTTTTAATTTAAGTATCATTTAAAAAGAGTATAATTCAAATATATCATCTAAATATCCAATTAAGTCCTTCTTTTTCATATTTTTCCTCTCTTCTTCTCATCACTGATTCACTTCCAATAGTATTCAGTTTTTCTTGGTTTTTAATTCAAATATATCATCTAATTAATTGATAAAATGTCTCCAACCCCATACCAAAGAAAAGCAATTTACTTCTCTCTTTTATTTATTAGGATTAATTTTTGAAATTAGTATTTTAAAAATAAAAAATAGATTCATTCGGTTAATAAATTAATTTTAGAAAATTAATTTTTAGAGTAATAAAAAATGATAATGATAATTTACATTGATTTCAAGAATAAAAAAATATATTCATTGAACCAAAATCATTTCTCAATTTTAACTCCATTCTCCATATTATTTATTGTGTTCTTAGTAACAAATACTTTGTTTTTCTCTCACTTGTATTTAAAATATAAAAAATGTTAAACAAAAACTTTGAAATACCTTTTAGAAAATATTGCATTTAGTTTTTATTTTATTTTTTACTCATTTATTGTATTAACACAAGATCCACTATTAGTTCAGATTTTATATAAATATTTTTAGCAAAATAATTTTTACTGCTGAGAATATATACTCTTAACATGAAAAATCAAATAAATTTTTTTTTATATACTTTCTGCTCTTAAATTTTTTTTAATGTAATACCTAATATTTATTAAAAAAAATTACTGAATATCATGATATATAATCGATAAGTGATAAAATGGGTTAATTCAAATTTAATTTTCTTATTTAATAAATAAAAAAAATATTTCAGTTGATATTAAACAGAATATGTACTTTTTTTTTTTCCAAGTTTGAAGAAGTTAATAAAAAATATTTTGTTTTTATTCCAAAATAAATTAACCTCATGTTTAAGAATTTTAAAATAAAACATCCTCTGTTTTTATTCAAAGGTCAGGCAATATAATCACTATCCAGAGATGCGGGGCTATCCATTGAAAAGTATAGAAAACGAAATTATAGTTGTAATTAGTCCTTCAAAGTATCAAAACCCATAATAGTTTCAGTCTCTCTCACTCTGTTTTGTTTAGAGAGGAGAGATTGATTTTATGCAGTCTTCATTCATTCATCACTGCTCCTTTCTCGTGAAAAAGCCATTACGTGAGAGAGAATATCAATTCTTTTTCTTCTTTTCCTTTTTTTTTCCGACCCATAAACCTCTCTCTCTTTCTAAAATCCACCTGTACCAAGAAAAAACAGAGTACTTTTCTTGCTTCTCTCCATTTTGCATTTTCTTTCTTTCACACCTCTGCCTCTGAGTCATTTTCTTCATGTTTGGCTCTTATAGATAAATAAAAGATGGGTAAATGTACAGCCCATGTTCTATAATGCAGGTCTCTTGTTATACTTCTTTTGTTTCCTTGTTCTTGTTTCTGGCTCTCTCTTCTCTTCCCTAGTTGTGGGTCTTTTTTCTTTTACCCATTTCTTTGATTGCTGCAACTTCTTTCACCACCCTCCTAAATTTAAGGGATTTTTATTCTTTCCATTGCTTTGATTCTACTAAAGCTCAAGTGGGTTTTTGTTTAAATGTTTAATAGTGATTTTGGATTTGCGTTTCTGGGATTTTGAATATTTTTGTTAGATGCTTTTGGCTAAAAGTTTTAATTTTTTCAGTTAAGTGAGGTGTATTGTAAACTTTGCTTCTTTGATCTAAAGAAAAAATTTATCATTAAGAGAAGTGGGATTTTGGTACATTATGTTTCCCACGGTGTGGAGAAAATCTGAGTTCTTGCATTGAAGAACTCTTAATCCTGCAAGGAACAAGAACAACCCAATAATGGCATTTATTTGCTTTTCTTATATTTTGCTAGTTGGGTTTCTATCAAAATCCCAGCTTGTGACTGCTCAGTTCAATGATGAAGCTACACTGTTAGCCCTTAACAGAGAGCTTCAAGTTCCTGGGTGGGGTGATAACGACACAATTTACTGCAACTGGCACGGCATTGCTTGCAACTTGAATCATTCATTTGTTGAAAGAGTTGCTATTTCAAGGCTTGACCTTCGAGGTAATGTGAGTTTGATCTCTGAGCTCAAAGCTTTGAAGCAGCTTGATCTTTCTGGCAATAACTTTCACAGTCCAATTCCTTCAGCTTTTGGTAATTTGTCTCAGCTTGAATTTGTTGATTTGTCTTTGAATAAGTTTGAAGGTTTGATTCCAAGGGAACTGGGTAGTCTTAAAAACCTTAAATCACTGAACCTTTCCAATAATTTGCTTTTGGGGGAGATACCTGATGAGTTTCAGGGTCTAGAAAAGTTAGTGGAATTTCAAATTTCTAGTAATAGCTTGAATGGTTCCATTCCATCTTGGGTGGGTAATTTGACAAGCCTGAGAGTTTTCACTGCTTATGAGAATGACTTAGTGGGGAAAATTCCTGATAATTTAGGTTCAGTTTCAGAGCTGAAGTTGTTGAACCTTCATTCCAACCAGCTTGAAGGGCCAATACCTAAGAGCATTTTTGCTATGGGGAAGTTGGAAGTTTTGGTTCTTACCCAGAATAGATTGAGTGGTGAACTTCCTGAAGTCATTGGAAAATGTGAAGGTCTTTATAATATCCGAATTGGGAACAATGATATTGTAGGAGTTATTCCTAAAGCCATTGGAAATGTTAGCAGCCTCACATATTTTGAAGCTGATGATAATCATTTATCTGGTGAGGTTATCTCTGAGTTTGCTCGTTGCTCTAATCTTACCCATCTAAATCTGGCTTCAAATGGATTTACTGGAGTTATTCCTCCTGAGCTTGGACAGCTTGTGAATTTGCAGGAGTTGATTCTTTCAGGTAACAGTCTGTTTGGAGATATTCCAGAATCAATTCTTGGTTGCAAGAGTCTTAACAAGCTGGATCTTAGCAATAATAGATTCAATGGTACCATACCAAATGAAATTTGCAACATGTCAAGATTGCAGTACTTGCTTTTGGATCAGAATTCAATAAAGGGCGAGATACCCCATGAGATTGGAAACTGCATGAAGCTGCTGGAATTGCAAATGGGCAATAAGTATTTGACTGGAAGGATCCCTCCTGAAATTGGCCACATCCGGAACTTGCAGATAGCCTTAAATTTAAGCTACAATCATCTCCACGGACCAGTTCCCCCTGAATTAGGGAAGCTTGATAAGCTTGTTTCTTTAGATATCTCTAATAATCAGCTTTCTGGTTCTATTCCACAATCATTCAAAGGAATGTTAAGCTTGATCGAGGTTAATTTCTCAAATAATCTTCTCATTGGACCAGTGCCCACATTTGTACCATTCCAAAAGAGTCCAAATTCAAGCTTTTCGGGGAACAAAGGGCTTTGCGGAGAGCCATTGAGCTTGTCATGTGGAAATTCTTATGGCCCTGGTAATGGGAATTACCATCACAAGGTTTCCTATAGAATCATACTAGCTGTTATAGGTTCTGGTTTGGCAGTGTTTATTTCAGTAACTGTAGTTGTCTTGCTATTTATGATGAGAGAGAAACAGGAAAAAGCAGCCAAAACAGCAGGAGTTGCTGATGATGGAGCCAATGATCGGCTAGCAATAATAGCAGGCCATGTCTTTGTTGAAAATCTCGGACAAGCAATAGATCTAGATGCCGTTGTTAAAGCAACTCTAAAGGATTCAAATAAGCTTACTTGTGGAACTTTCAGCACTGTTTACAAGGCAGTCATGCCTTCTGGGATGATTCTATCTGTCAGGAGACTGAAGTCAATGGACAGAACTATTATTCATCACCAGAACAAGATGATTAGAGAGCTTGAAAGGCTGAGCAAGCTGTGTCACGATAATCTAGTGCGACCAATTCGATATGTAATTTATGAAGATGTTGCTCTTTTGCTGCATCATTATTTACCAAATGGGACGTTGGCTCAACTTGTTCATGAGTTTAGCAAGCAATCAAATTACGAACCTGACTGGCCTAGAAGGTTGTCCATTGCCATAGGAGTAGCAGAAGGATTGGCTTTCCTTCATCATGTGGCAATCATCCACCTTGACATTTCTTCAGGGAATGTTCTTTTAGATGCCGACTTCAGGCCTTTGGTTGGGGAAATTGAGATATCAAAACTCTTAGATCCATCCAAAGGCACTGCAAGTATAAGTGCAGTTGCAGGTTCCTTTGGTTACATCCCTCCAGGTTTGTTGCTTTGTTCCATATGTTTGAATCTTAATCATTCCAAACTCAGTAGCTTCGCAGGTGTCTAATATTTTCCCTGAATGCTTGAAACCATTAATCATTTTGCTATCTGGTAGTTTTTATCAATACCTGTTCATTCTACTTTATGTTTTTCTCCATCATCTTCTACTCTTCCCCCATGCCCCCTAAATGTTAGTCTTGTTGCAAAATCCTAAGCTAGTCATTTTGTGATCCATCAAATATAGGGGCTTAAAAATAAATTTAAATGAAAATCTATTGTGTCTCATTTTTATTCTATTTTTGTTCGCCATCCAGAATATGCATATACAATGCAAGTTACAGCACCTGGAAATGTCTATAGTTATGGGGTGGTGTTGCTGGAGATCCTTACGACTCGACTACCAGTTGATGAGGACTTTAGTGAAGGGGTAGATTTGGTGAAGTGGGTTCATGGAGCTCCAGCAAGAGGAGAGACTCCAGAGCAGATACTTGATGCAAAACTCAGCACAGTTTCCTTCGGTTGGAGAAGAGAAATGTTAGCAGCTCTTAAGGTGGCATTACTCTGCACGGACAGCACACCAGCTAAGCGGCCAAAAATGAAGAAGGTTGTTGAAATGCTTCGAGAAATAAATCAAAACTGAAGAAAGTTTGGAAATGTCTATCGATCGCAATTCTGGCAAACAACTCACCTTATGCAAAACATTTCTAGATATTGAATTCAATTTGGAAATTCTTTCTTGGGGGCTAAAAAAGGGAGCCTGTAAATGTTGGTTCAGGATCTAATTCTGTCTGGTTGCCATGTATTAAAATGTTTATGAGCAAATGACAGGTTATAAACTTTTTTGAGTTGAAGAAAGAATAGGTGGTGGATTAATGAAACAAATAGAAAAATGTCAATTAAGTTGTGTTGCACATTGGGATACATGGCTATTTGAATTGTGATATCGTTGCAGAGAGTAACAAAAAATTACAATAATTTCATAACTCCAGTTGCATGCATTTTATTTGTCCATAGTTTGATGCTTTGCGCAGCTTACAGCTTCAGTAATGCATTCAAGATTTTTTTCTTCTGTCATCTGATTCTGGAGAAACTAGTGTGAAAATGAAAAAACATTAAAAGGAAAATACTGAGAGGAATTAAATGCTTAAAAATGTAAAAAAGAATTAATATAATTACCTGAATTAATTGTTTGTTGGAATGATGTCAACTTTGATGATCAAAACCAATGGAGCTTTGGCAAGTGTATTCCCAAACAGAAAATCAATGGAGATATTCCTGTAAGCCTGTAAAAATGAGGCAATTGATAATTATTTGAAGAACTGCAAGAACCGAAGAAACAGAAAGAACTATTTACCACGGCTGCCAACAATTAAATTAAAGTAATATTTTGAGTACACGGAGATAATTGTTTCTCCAACATATATATAATTATAATTAAATACATAACATACCAATAGCATATATTGTTTACAAATACAAATTTAAAATAAAAATACAACATCTCAACCCAACACAAGGATCATATGATTAATTGAAATCTTCACAGCAGGTGAGATTTTCGGTCCGCTACTCCAATGAATCTTCATAGCTGCCAAATAGAAGTGGATCTTTATCATGTTATTCAAAAGTATATATATAAAATAACTTGATTTTCAAAATTATATATATATATAAAGTAAAAAAAAAAATAGATGGGAGATATTCATACCTAATTTTAGGGATATGAGCAATCTTGAACCAATCTTCCCCTTTTCCACGTTGGCATCGTTCATTCAACTTATAACAACCTTGAATATTTAATTCTTGAAGAGAAGCTATATCCTTTAGGCACAATGGCAATTCTTTCAGGTTCCCACAATTTTCAAGGCTGAGGAATTGCAAGGTGTTGGTAGATCCTTGAAGCAACCATTCTGGAAAATCTTCCAATTTTGGTAAACCTACAAGTGACAATTTTTGAAGACTGAATAAACGAAAGTCTTCTTGATTGTCTTCCCCTCCCTCCATTTTTAAATCAAGATGAAAACATCCTCCAATAACAAGGAACTCCAATGCACTCAAGGATTTCATACTCTGTGGCAAAGAGATTAAGCTGGCACAACAAAAAATAATCAGTGTTTGGAGGTTTTTGAGATCTTGCATATCTTCAAATAAGTATTCCAAATTATCAGAGTGTCCAATTACCAAAAATCGAAGAGATTTCAGACATCCTATTCCATTTTTTGGTAAATGCCTTTGCTTTGTGGTTAGCCATAGATGCCTAAGGCTTATCATGTACCTTATATCACTGGGTAACTCTTCGATTTTCCAACAGTGAACAAGTCTTAAAGTCTGTAGGTTGTGCAACTTACAAAGAGCATTAGGAAGTTTTCTAATTGTAGAATTTCTGGATAGATCGAGAAATCTCAAATGCTTCAAAACACTAATGCTTTCTGGCAATTTATCAAATTTTGATTTGGCCAAATTCAGCATTCGTAAATATTGAAATTTTGATGATGAGCATAATAAATCGATGGCTGATTGACTAATTTGCATATTAAGACTTGCAATTGTTCGCACATGATCTACTCCTTTTAACTTGGTAAGATCAAGACCATTGGTGTCACCAAATAACAAATGGCATTTTAACTTGGTTAGAAATGTTTTCATGAGTGTTCTTGGAGGTTACTGTTTTGCACTCATCTTGCATCAATGATGATGCAAGATCATGTAACAGATCATGCATTTTAAAAGAACTTAGATAACCGTATGAATACGCAATGTCTTGGAAAAAGGATCTAGATGCTAACTCCTTCAAATAGCGCCACCCAATATCTTCTAGCTCTTCTTTTTCATTTCTGGACTGAGTAATAAGTCCATATGCCATCCAAAATTGAATCAATTCAGAACTTCCATAGTCAAAGTCTTTTGGATACAATGAGCAATAAACAAAACATCTTTTCAAGTAAGAAGGCAAGCTCTCGTAACTTAATCTTAAAGCAGGTAAAATTTTATTTTCCTTTTTCCCCTGCTCTAATTCCCAAATCTCATTATCTCGTATGGATCTCCAGTCTTTTTCATCAGTTTTCTGAAAAAGTAATGACGCCAGTGTTTTCACAGCTAGTGGAACCCCTTTACATTTTTCCACAATTTCACCTCCAATTTTCAACAAATTTGGATACTTTTTCTCCTCACCTTCTTTCAATGCAAATTTAGAAAATAATTCTACACTCAGATCACGAGGAAGACCTGATAATCCATATGAACGAATGCTGCCCATAATAGATGCCACTTTATTACTACGCGTAGTTACCAAGATTTTACTTCCATTGGCACCCACTGATAACTGCTCTTCCAATTTTTCCCATTTCATTGGATCTTCATTCCACACATCGTCTAAAATCAACAAATATTTCTTACCAACAATACTATCTCGCAAAACTTTTTGTGATTGTTCCAAATTGCTGAAATTTTGTTTACTATTAGTTGCTGATTCAATTATTTTCTCCGCCAATGTTTTTATATCAAAATTCTCAGAAACACATACCCACATCTTTAGTTCAAAATCTTTATTTACTCTTTCATCGTTGTAAACTAATTTGGCGAGTGCAGTCTTCCCCAACCTACCAATACCAACAATAGAAATAACAGAAATCATTCTATCATCATTAGGTTCCAGTAAAAGTGTGATGACATTTTCTTTATCATCGTCTCTTTCAATAATATCAGAAACATTTACAAAG
Organism: Garcia nutans; assembly: GCA_947685225.1. Taxonomy (NCBI): domain Eukaryota; kingdom Viridiplantae; phylum Streptophyta; class Magnoliopsida; order Malpighiales; family Euphorbiaceae; genus Garcia; species Garcia nutans. The sequence goes on along the minus strand of CANTUV010000024.1, from coordinate 1,119,654 downwards.
GAATGGGTCTCTCTTTCCTTGTACATTGCATCACTACTTTCTTTTTCTTTTTTATCAATACCACTTTCTCCAATTTGAGTATTTAGATGAAATTTTCTCTTTTGCTCTGCAATTTCATCAAATCTTTCCCTTATTTGCTTTATTTTATTACCCATTTTGAAACGAAATGCAAGAGGATTAGAAAATGAGAAAAACCGACCCACCTGAAATTTACAAGTATTTTATGTAAATATTTAGCAAAACAAAATACTAGAAGTAAATAATTTAATAGACTTAAAGCAATTAACAATTGCAAGACAAGTTCTTTGTCTTTTCGGAATGGAACTGATTTTTTTTTTCTTTTAAAACTTTATTTCCTCAAATTTTTTCTTACTTTGTTCCCTAAATTTCTGTTCCATTCCTTAATTTCCTTAATTTTCTATTTCTAGTAAATATTCTTTTTATTGATTTTTCTTTTTTACAATGATTTCATATAATAGAATTAATTATCTTAAAAATAAAATAAAGGAATGAGATGACATTAAAATAATGTCGGTAATAATATTCTTTGAAATGAAAAAAATGAATTGTAATGATATATTTCCCAATTTTTTCTCAGAAAATGGTCATTAATTAAATGATTATTTAGATCATTTAATTAATTATGGATTTAGTTTAGAATTCAATTTTTGAAATGACATTCAAGCGAATGAATTTGGCTCTAGTTTTCCTTTTTAGAAATTAGGCTCAGAGCCACAAAAGTTTGATTCTAGTTTTCCCTTTCAGAAATTAGACTCGGGCAGGCAATTTTGGACACAAATAGAAAAAAATAAAAAGAGATTTTTCGGTCAATAAATAAAAGGGGTTTTTTCAAAAATACCCTAAAAAATAAAAATATTTTTAAAATACCCTTTTTTAATTTTAATTTTAAAAATACCATTTTTTTAACTTTTAATTTTAAAAATACCCTTTTTAGGGGTATATTTTTAGTATATATTTAGTATATTAAAGATATATTCAATTTTTAAAAATATACATTGAATATATATTTAGTATATTAAAAATATACTAAAAATATAGGATATTTAAAAAAAATATTAATAAATATGCTATAAAGTGTAGTTTTCCCTAAATAAAAATAGATTTTCTATACTTGTGCAATGTCATTTTTGTTTTTGTTTTTGTTTTTTTTTCCTTTTTAATTGAAATTTCTTAAGCTACCTCTCACTACCAACTAAAAGGAGGGCATATTAAGAGGTATTTTGCAAAAATAAAAAAAAAATTATAAAATCTATAAATATCTCATGCCATTTCACTCTTCTCACACAAAAAATTCAATAATCTCGCTCAATTTTCAAATTCTCTGAACTCTCAACCATCATCATCATTTTCAAACTCTATTATCTTCAATCATTTTCATAATATTTTATGTTGTCTTCATTTTCTATTACTATATATTTATATTACAAAGGCAAATTCAAACTGTGCATTCAACAACCAAAGCAATGATAAGCAATAAATCCTATAAAATGATACATTCCAACACAAGAAAATGAAAGATATTATTGATGAAAGGCAGAAATGGTTTTTGGACAACAAGCAATGGATCCGAGTCAACATGATAAATCAAGAAAGTTGAAATCTAATTTTTTTTTTTAAATTTTAGTAAACATGAAAATGAGGATGGCACAAAAAGATCCGTTGCTACTTTGCATCATCACATTCAAATGACAAAAAAATGACAAAAAAGAAGAGACTATGAAACAATGAGAAGACATCAATAAGAAACATCCTGTTCGAGTGCGTACGGGAAGAAGCCAAATATAATTGATGGGATTTACATTAATAATGTAGTAAATGAAAAAAACTAACAAGGTGCATTTGTATTGATAAATTAACTTTTAATTTTGAAAAAAAAAAAGTAGAGGTTACTTATTAAATTCTAAAATTTTTAAATCCTACTTATCAACATGTTACATGCACAACATTAACATTGACTTTATGCCAACTTTATGAAAAGAACAAAAAATGATTTGCATACATTGTTTTTAAAATTTCAATTTCGCTTTGACCTTTTAAGTATAATTAGTAAACACATTTATATAAAGATTTTATATAGATGGTTAAAAATAACATTAAAGAAGAGGGAGAAATGCGAACATACCTTTTGAGAGGCGGTCCAATATTGTTTAACCACTTGTCTTTTCACAAATTCGGACTCAAATTCATCAAGCACGTCCTCAGCGTCATAAAGAGCATCCTTAAGGCGAGATAACCAAATTTGAAGTTGCTGGTTTTGAGTCTGTTTCTTCTCAGCATCAGAAAGCACAGCTCTAATATCCTCTAAGATTTCCTTAAGCCTTTTTACTTCTGTTTCAATACAACAAGCTAAGCAAATCTGTTGATAAGCTTCCGATGCCAACTTTTCAGCCAACTTTTCAGCAACGATGGAAACAAGTGCTTGTACTTCCATATCTTAATTAATATGTATATATGATGGGAATTGATTTCTTAGGCTTCGATGAAAAAAGATATATTTAATTTATAAACAACTCATTTGGCCTTGATATGTTTTTGTATATTCTTTTCTTTTTTCTAATAATAATTTATTGAGGGATATATTCATTTCTTTGGAGTGTTAATAATTGATATGAATTTTTTCTAATAATTAAAGTATATTCTTGTCTCATTGTCACACTCATTCTTTATTATTATGGCTCACTTTTCTTTATATTTTGAAATAACATATTTTTTTAGTATAATTTCAAATTAAATTTTTTATTCATTTTAAATATACAATATCACTAAATTATACATGTGAGTGGTGGAGAAAAAAAATTAAGATAAATGTCTAATTTAGCCTCTGAACTATAGTAAAAAATCAAAATTAACTTTTAAATTTTTTTTGGACCAAATTAGTACTTTTCTTTCAAATTTAATTTAAATTGTTAATTTTTTAAAGGAACCGTTAAATAATCAATGGTAGTGGCTAATTTGAACTAAAATTAAATATCATAGACTAATTTAATTTTTTTAAAAATATTAATATAATATATTTTAAAAATTACTTATTAATTAATATTTTTAATATCAATAATTTATAATATTATTAAATATATTTTTTATAATTTATAATAATTTAATAATCTATAATTTAATAAATAATTAAATATTTTTGCTAAATAATTTTTATAATATTTTTAAAATATAATATTATTTATAATATTACAAAATTAATACTAAAAATATTAATAAATAATTTATATTGAAAATTCTATAATTTATAATTTTAATAATTTATTGATATACCCCTATTATAAAACTCATTTGCACTTGATATGTTTTTGTATATTCTTTTCTTTTTTCTAATAATAATATATTGAGGGATATATTCATTTCTTTGGAGTGTTAATAATTAATAAGTATGTTTCTAATAATTAAAGTATATTCCTATCTCATTGTCACACTCATTCTTTATTATTATGGCTTACTTTTTTTTATATTTTGAAATAACGCATCTGTTTTAGTATAATTTCAAATTAAATTTTTTATTCATTTTAAATATACAATATCACTAAATTATTTATGTGAGTGGTGGAGAAAAAAATTAAGATAAATGTCTAATTTGGCCTCTGAACTATAGTAAAAAATCAAAATTAACTTTTAAATTTTTTTTGGACCAAAAAAGTACTTTTCTTTCAAATTTAATTTAAATTATCAATTTTTTTAACAGAACCGTTAAATAATTAATGGTAGTGGCTAATTTGAACTAAAATTAAATATCATAGACTAAATTAATTTTTTAAAAATATTAATATAATATATTTTAAAAATTACTTATTAATTAATATTTTTAATATCAATAATTTATAATATTAATAAATATATTTTTTATAATTTATAATAATTTAATAATCTATAATTTAATAAATAATGAAATATTTTTGATAAATAATTTTTATAATATTTTTAAAATATAATATTATTTATAATATTACAAAATTAATACTAAAAATATTAATAAATAATTTATATTGAAAATCCTATAATTTATAATTTTAATAATTTTTAATAATTTTTTTATTATTACAACTGAAAATGAGTGAATCAATTTTGGATTGCCCAGTAGAGTGCACTTACCACTATGTTAAGCTTCGCTATGCATAAATGTTAATAATTTTAGTTTTTTAATATATTTCATATTTTTGAAGATTAACTAATTTTAATATTATCAATTAAAATATTTTTTAATATAAATATTTTTTAATATTTTTAATATTAATTTCATAATATTATATTTAATATTATATTTAAAAATATTATAAAATCTTATATAATATAAATTATTTAATATTTTTTATTGTTTGTTAAATTATTATAAAAATATTTATTAATATTAAAATTATTGATATTTAAAATAATTAATTAATAAATATTTTTTTGAATATACTATATTAATACTTTTTTAAAAAAGTTCAATTTGACCACTAATCATTAATTTTAGTCAAATTAGCTTATGTCGTTAATTATTTAATAATTTTGTTAAAAAAATATATAATTTGGACTAAATTTAAAAAAAAAAGTACTACTTTGGTCTAAAAAAAACTTTAAGAGCCAAATTGAACCTTTATCCAAAAAAAATATTTTATACACACAATGTGACAATTAGCTTATATTTTTATTAAAGGGACAATTACATAAATAACTTTAAAATAAATTTAATTTTTACATAAATTATGTGTTTAATTTTTAAACATTACCATGGTTTTTATAATTACAAAAATACGGTCCATTTTCATACTGCCATTAGAGAAAAAAAAATGTCCTTCTAACATCACCACTTGCTTCATGAAGCCTTTTGTCCATTAAAAAGCTTAAAAATTTTATTTATTTCACAAAAAATCTATTTAATAATTTTTTAAAATTATTTTTTAGCATTTAATTATAATATTATAAATCAATTAATTAATATTAACAAAAGTTTAATTTTTAAAATTATAAAATATTTAAACAAAAAAAATCTATTTAATCAATTAAATTTTAATTATTTCACAAAAAATATATGTTTAATAATTTTTTAAAATTATTTTTATCATTTAATTATAATATTATAAATTAAGTAATTAATATTAACAAAAACTTTAATTTTTTAAAAAATATTTAAACTAAAATAATTTTCATGATTTTTCATGAGAAATTTTCCTATTTGATCAGCAAATGTGCTTAATTAATTTTTTTGTCTTATTACTTAATTGTACTCCCACTTATCGATATTTGTTTCTGAGCTTCATACTTGAGCATTACATATTGTGATACGGCATCTACTTTATGAGTCAGCACAAATACTTTTTACTGATGGCATCTTTACCTAATCAAACATTAAAAATGTGGCTTACCAAATCATAAAACTCTACAAAAAAAAAAAAATTAAAAGTTAGCAACTGTTATTTCGTGATAGTTAACTAAAACCATTGTTATAATTTTATTTTTATGGTAATTTTTTAACCGCTATAAAATAAAAATATTTAGTGATGATTTTATTTATCCTATAACTGTTATAATCTCTAAAAATTATAAATATAATTTAATCACTCTAATTTAATTTATTATTAGCGACGATTATAACCGTTGTAATATAAGCGTAATAAATTTTTTTAGTTTAAACTACACTTAATTAACGGCCAGTAAAGTATAAGGAAAATATAGTTAAAATGATAGATGCTTTACTGTCTTATTCTCTATTGTCTCTCTCATCACTCTCACTTACTTCTCCTTTTTCCATTATCGTTGCTCTTGCCAACCATCTATGGAAGACGGAAGGAATCCCACATACTAGAGAAGAAGATATTATTTCGTCACTCATCAGTGAACAAGTTAAGATTTTGGGTCTGAAAGCATAATTTCGTCTCTCTTGCCGATCTTCAATTCTCTGTGATGCAGGTAATTTTTATTCTTTCTCTTCATAATTTGTGTTTGTTAAATTCTTTTGTATATTCAATAAGTTTTTGTTTCTTCTAATTTTTGGTATTTAAGGTTTATATTTCTATGATTTTGTTTAGATTTTATGCTTTAGATTTGGGGAAAAAAACTGTATTGTCTCCATCTTGTCCTTTTGCATTATGATTTTGCGTGGGTTTAATTAGTCAATCTTGTAGAATATGTAATGTGCCATACTTTATCTGAAGCTTTTGCAAATTTCGTTCATTATTTCTTTATCCTCTTCTCTGTAAGTCAGTCCCTTTTTTGAGTTTTCAAAGGTGGCTTTCAAAATTTGGGATATTTCTTGGAATGCAATGGTAACTGGATATGTGTAAAAGGGGCTAGAAGATATAGGTTTTTGTCTTTATTATAAAATGAGACAAAATTGTTTAATACTTAGACCAGTACCTTTGCAATAGTTTTTAGAGCTTGTGCTACTTTGGCAAAACAATTAAAGGTTTGTCTTTCAAAGAATGACCCACATGATGAGACCTTCTTTTGCTTCTAAAATTGTTTCCTTTCCATGATTTGTTGTTATAATTATTTCCTACAATGTCATCAGTTGCACCTAAAAAATTAATCTTTGCTTCTACATCCTCTGTATTTAAATAATTAGCTTCTTCCTCTTCCCTTGAAAACCACGTGATAAGTGACATTATCAGTTAAAAATAGATAGCTACGGGTCTAGAATAGTGTAAGACAGTCTATTAAACATACACACAATACAAGAACAAGAACAAGTTTTTTCTTTATTAATTTGTCTTATTTTCTGCCATTAGTTAAGTTTGGATATCTTAATATGTGGCTTTAGGAGATTGAGAGTGAGGTGGAATGTAAAACCCTTGGTTTTTGAATGATTTTAAGTCTAGGGGCAAAATGGTAATTTTGCACCTTAAGGGCAAAATGGTAATTTTGCACCTTAGGGGCAAAATAGTCATTTTGTGCCCTCATATGTTGTTTAAACATAATTTGATGGTTCAAATGTCTTTTTGATACTCAGGACGACGAGACGGTCGTTTTGAGTATAATATTGTATTTTTGGGTGCCGAGGGTATTTTCGTCATTTTTGAATTTTTCGTCGTTTTCAGTATTTTCGGGTATTATTATGTGTAAAACATATTTATAAATTATTTTGGATTAAAGTTTGAAGTTAAAAATAAATTTGAGTTGATTTTGTGAATTTTATGGTTTTGGGTAATTTTTTTATGAAAATAAATAGTTTTGGAGTGTTTTTAATTAAAATAAATTAGATTGGGGTCAAAATATATTTTTAAAAGTTTTCTTTCCTATAAATAGGGCCTAGGTTTGATGGGGGAAGGTTTTAGATCACTTTAAATTCGGGTGGCTTAAAAAAATAGGGTTTTAGGCAAAAATTAGAGGGCCTGTCGTTTTGGTCTTGGCGCGCAGAGGAGGCAATGTAGTTCGGGGAGAGGTTTTTGTCGTTTGGCGGAGAGGCACGGGCCAAGGCTTCGTCGTTCGGCCTGCGAAGCTCTGTCGTTTGGCCTGCTGCGGCGTGGCTCGACCTGTCGTTTTGTTTCCCTTTCCAGCAGCAGCAATTTTTGCTATTTTGTGTGTTTTGAGGTTTTTCTTCCACCTTTTTGCTTTGATTTGACTCCCATCTACCTAGAACATGTTTATATCATATTGGGTTGGTATTTTTCTTAATTAATTTGGCTAAATTTGAATTATTATTTAATTAAATTGATTTTTACAAAATAGGTTAGGTTTTGGGGTTTTTATTGTTTTGAGGGATTTTAGTTATTGAATTAATTGATTGGATAGTGTGTTGGGTTCTGAAATTTGATGAATGTATTGAATTAGGGTTTGATTGAATTGATTTGGGTATTAGGGTTTTCGAATTAATTGTTTTCTTTGAGTTTTTGGATGATTTAATTCTCTGCTGAAGTTTGATGTTAGTGCTGTATGTTGCTCGATTTTTAATAAATATTGGAACAAGATAAAAATCTAAAATTTGGATATGTGGCTCGAAATTTGAGTCTAGTTTATGAGAAAAATAATTTTTGGGATTTTGGAGCATCGTATATTTCTGAAAAATTCAAGTTTGCATCGTATTTTTGGGATTTTGGAGCATCGTAATTTTTGGGATTTTGTAGATGCGATTGCTCATCTGTACTTTTCAAAATTCATATAAAATGTGTAAAAATGTTTTAGATTGATTTTCATATATGTTGAAGTTCTGGAAGTCTATTTACAAGAAAAATATGTTGGGTTATGTTTCTATTGTATATTTTTGAAATAATTAGATCTTTCTACTGCTGTCAGTATACCTTGTGAGCTGTATACTGTTATGAATAAAAATTGGTTGAGAGACTTCTAAGTCTCGAAAAAATTATGAAATTTTGGTAGGATGCTTTTCAGATATCAATTAACTTCTGATTGAGAATTATAAATTTGCATATACTGGTTAATTGTTTTGAATTTTACAATTTGACACTCGTTATTCAGGTTTATCGGTAAAATTGTATTTGGTGAATATTGATTATTTAAGTAAGGTATTTGATAAATTTAAATTGTAAGGACTTTTTAATGATGTTTTATATTCTGGAAAGCAATTTTAAAGGTGTGGTATTATGATGGTTAAGTTATGATTGGTTGACAAAAAGGTTTAACCTTGTTATGGAAACTATTGAATTGCATACATTTGTAAGGGTGGTTGTTAATTGATGATTATGGTTAGGCGGTGGTCAGCAGCACCTCAGACTTAGGTGGCGGATTGCTTAGCTGACTGTTAGACCAGGTAAGTTCTATGGGTGTATTTGAACTGTTTGTGTTGTGCTACTTGCTAACAACTTATATATATATATATAAAAACCCTTCTTATAATATATTATCCTTTCTATATATTCACTAGACTATTCTTTCGAACTCAGCCTCGCATGCTTTAGGAGACAGAGAAACTTGCACGTGATTGTATTTATGTGAGAATATTGAATTTGATATTACTTGTGCTGTGTGATGGTGTGTCATGAAGGGGAAGGAGGTTACTGAGGCTTAATGCCTATACTGCTACTGAGGCTTAATGCCTATACTGTTTACTGAGGCTACATGCCTAATTACTGATTACTGTACTGTATTGAGGAGTTATAAGGGCGGATGTGACTGATATTATACTGTACTGTTTACTGATTGGTGACCCCGACACACCATCTTTATTGCTTAATTTGTGAATATATTAAATGTACTGCTATATAACTGTTAGATGTTTCTCTGCCTCTCATAGGCTTACTGGGCGTCTATATAAAGCACTCACACCCTTACAGATTGTCTTACAGGTTTACAGTGATTGCCTTCGTCTATCTTCTTTCTCTTCTTTGGCGAAGTCGATCAGGTTTTTCGTTTGTGTTTATCGGTCCTTCTGCTTAGAGATTTCCGGATATTGAACTTTTGGGCAGATTGAATCCGAATCCCTTTTTGTGTAATAAGTAGAACTTGTCTGCTTTAGATTTCCCGAATGATTTTATTGGGATTTGATTAAATTGATGGTTTGCATTTGAAATAGGATTGAGGATTATATAAGTATTGAACTATTTTGCACTTAGACTGTTATGAATGTTTCTAAGGCTTATGTGGTCGGACTTCCGTTGGCTGCATGCGTGGCCCCTGGGTTGGGTCGTGACATGGAAGGAGAGAGACATACAATGTTGTCAAAGACAGTGACTTTGAAATCCAAGGAGGAAAAACTGATGCCTCAAAACTATTATTAAGACAGTATCTTACATATCTTATGTATTTTTAACTTCCTTATGGTTCCATTTTAAGGTCTTGTATTAGCACTTGGGCACATGAAATTTGCAGATTATTCTTATCTTGATAAATACCTTAGCCACATATTGCCATTGCCAGTCATTTTCAGCCACCATTTTTATATTTAGTAGAATGAACATTATAAGTAGAAAGCTACTAAACCTTGTGGACACCATATTTTGGTCTTTTGTCTAATTTTTCTTTTGGAAATGTTTGTTATCAAAACATGATAGAAGAGAGGTCAACACTATGCAGCCATTGATATAGGTTATGAGTTTGTTTGAATACACCTGATATATGTTGAAAAATTATTGAAATGATGTGCATTTGAGTTAAGTTGTAAGTGCACTTCTCATATATAGATTTTAAGTTGTGTTTTTTTTTTTGTCCATGTTAAATTAATAGCTTATTTATAGCTATGTAGCTACTGATTCAAGTTTAATTTATTGTAATTTGCTTGGTATAACACTAAATTTTACCTTGTATTTGTTATTAGTCTATACAAAAACAATGTTTACATTCAAATTTAGATGGTGTTTTTCATTTTTGTAGGAGAAATTCAACAGATTGAGATTAGAGAAGCTTCATCTCGATCCCTTTCACTGAAAATTCTCTTGCTAAAGTGTTAGGAAAACAGCATCCAGGCAGAGTTCAAGAATTGAGATTTGGCCCATCTTCCAATCAAGTCTTAGGCAACACGAGTCATACTTCTAGTGGGATATTATCCTCACAATCATTAATCGTCGCCACTCAACTGCATGAAAAATGCACAAGTTGGAATCTCAATTGGAAGCATAAATATTATGCGTCGAGGCTTCAAGAAGTATTGAAAGCAGAAACAGTTATGCGATGAGAGCTTCAAGGAGTTTTAACTTATCTTTTACAAAAAGTTGATGAAAATGTGTCTACTAAGTTTACAAATCTATTTGTTAGAATAGTATGTTCTTTGCATATATATTATTTAATTATTATATATATAATAATTACTTATTAAATATTTGAAATTTAAAATATAATTTCGATTCTCTGTATTTAGACACATGATGAAGGCAGTAGATAAGACTCACCAGCAGTTACAAGACCATCATCATCTATTAGCCAAAATAATTATGAAGATGTTAATCGACTTGGTACTCCTTAGTATCTATTACTTGGTTGGATATGAGATTTTGGTATCTGATAATTTTTTGCTTTATATTGAGGATTGGATTGCGTATTGGTTGTTGTTTGGGAGTTAAGTGCTTCGAGATAATATTTTATGTTGGTTTTTATATTGAAAACTGAATTAAATGTTTTGTTACTTCAAAGTATAATATTATTGAAGGTTATTTTTATTATAAAATTTTATTGAGAAATATTATGGATACATGTTTATAAATATAAATACATATTAGTTATTATTGGATATAAATTTATAAATATAGATACAAGTACACAGGTTGAAACTCGTTGCAATTATTAATATTGCAAAATAATTATAGCAACGGTTATAAATCGTCGCAAAAAGTAATAATTTTAACTATAAAATACATTTTGCGACGGTAATTATCTGTCACAAAAAGTCATCACTAAATTTATAAAATAAAATTTGCGGTAATTTGAAACCGTCGCATAAAAAATTATAACTCAAAATATAAAATAAATTTTACGGCTGTTTATAACCGTCGCGAGTATCTAACTATTTACATATATTATAAAAATTGCGGCGGTTTGTGCGGTTAATAAACCGCCACAAAATATTAATTAAAAAATATAATCGTCGCTAAATTTTTCAAATCAAATTTTAAATTGATTTTTTTTCGCATTTTTATCAAGTGAAATTTAGCTACGGTTTTTAAACCGTCGCAAATAATTATTTAGCGACAATTATATTAGCCATAGTCATTGGCTTAAACCGTCGCTAAATACCATTTGCAACCGTCACTAAATCTCTAATTTTTTGTAGTAAAACAATAAGACTTGCCTACTATTCTCATAATTAGTATAATTAAGCATCATTGAGCTTACTAGCAAATATACATACATACATTGATACATATAAAATTGCATTTATATTTTTAAATTTAAAAACTCATAAAAATTCTAAAAATAATTTATATATCATTAAATAAAAAATCTATTGACCTTAAATATTTAATTTCTTGTGCAAGATTTATTAAAATTTAAGTTATGATATATATAGCTATTTCATATAAAAAAAAATTAATATGGACAAAAGTTACAACGGTGATTTCACTAGAATGTCAAGGTATAGCTACTAATATTCATATCTTGATAAAAACTACCATGTATAAAGTTAATTATATCTACTTTAGCGAATAAGTATTCTAGTTTGAGAAGTCAAAAAATCCAAACGTTAGTAGCTTCATTTTTATTTTAAAAAATTAATGTATTAAATTATAAAATCTTTCAAGTAAAATTTAATTACATGTCATTTAATTTCTACATAAAATAAATCGCAAAATAATATGCATAATTTTGTTTTATATTTTTATTATCAGATACCTATCTTACAGTATTTTGATAAATTTTCTAATATATATATGTATATATAATTTCCAATTAATTTATAAGAAATTTAGGGGCAATGCACGCAACAATAGCTGTATTCCACGTGTCCATCAAAATTCCCCAATTCTTGCCTTAATTTATGGTTTTTTGTAGTAATCTCTAATTCTAAAGTTTTTTTTTTTTGAAGGTTTAATCTAATTCTGAAGTATTAATCAAATGTGATTATATATATGTAGAAAAAGTAAAAAAAAAATAAGTGTAAAAAGGAAAAATAAAGTTAATAATAATCATTAGATTTTACTTGAATTTTGAATTTAATTTGTTATTATATATATATTCTCATTATTACTATAGTCATGAGTAAAAGGTGGCAAGACATCTATTTATGTTGCCTATGCTCTCTTTAATAATAAAAAAAAGTCTAAATAGAAGAAAATATTTTTTATTTTTATTTTTATTTATTTTTTGAAGAGGGAATGTGAATGATAGAGTGACATTCATTCTTATTCTTTATTTTTTTTTATTTTTTTAAATTTATATTATATAATATTATATAATATAATAATTAAATAGTAATAAGGATGGTGGTGGTAGTCAGTCTAATAGTGTCAGAGACATATATTATCCCTACTTGTCTGGGAGATGCCTTGACCCTTGAAATAATTCATTGATTAGGGCACCACACGTACCCATATATGAAATAATTCATTTTTGAGCTTTTTTTTAAGAAAATATTTTTAAGAAAAGATTATTTATTGGGGGTACTTGAAAGAGAGGAGACATGAGTTCTTCAATTATTCACAAAGTACCAATAGAAAAAGTCACATTTGAAACAAATACTTTGATCACAATTATTGATATTTGTTTGGTTAGGTTTTTGAAATTTGATTTGATATTTTGAAAAAAAAAAAGGAAAAAAGGTGAATTAAAGTACTTCAAATTATATAGTTAGAGTTTTTTTTTTTTAAATGGTGTGCTTTTTTTCTTTTTAAGAAAATTTAAATTAAATAAATTTGAGTATGTTGTATGAGAAATTTAAAATGTTTCATAAGTTTGAAAATTTCTTTAATTGAAAAAAAAAAAACCCTTATAATTGAAGAAGTTAGAGCTATATTTTTCTTATTAAAACTCACCGATTTAACTAATTTAGTTCAATTATAACATTTTAAGTCAAATTAAATTAATTTTTTTAAAGGTGAATCAAAAATTGAATTAAATGTAATATTTAAATTTATAAAGTCAATTCATTAACTCTATCAATCTCGGTCCATTCTAAATATTCGAGTCAATTTATAAATTAAATTTGTCTCGAATTAAGTTATGTATCAAATAAAAATTTGATATGATCTAATCTATATAATACACTTGTATTTTTATCCAACTGGTCTATTTTCATATAGGAAAGATATAGTTTTTTTTTTTCATTATCAATATTATTTCAATAGTTATTAAGCTTGATTAATGTAAAACTAGTTTATTTTATCCTTGCTAGCTTAGAATGGCATCAACATTAACGGAAAGCTCTTTCCATTAATTATATCTTATTTTGCCATTAACATTATAACTATTAACTTAGTGGATCATGCAACATTCATCACAATTCACTTTATTGGGATATATTATAGTTAGATGTTATTTTATTACTATTTCATTAATAATAGTATTTTCTATATAATTATATATAAATCAATGTTGCCATTAATTAATTGAAAGAATGATTACACACAAATCAACAATTACAAGGCAAAAAAGAAAGAGGAAACTATAAAAAAAAAATTAAAAAATCAGTATTGTATAGAGTGACATGGTAGTGTATAATTTTTTTGTATTAAAAAAATAAATATGGTTAAATTTTCATCTTCTCCTCCTAATCCAAGAGATTGCCTTTTCCAAAATGTACATGGAGGTTAACCCTTCCCCATGATTTATATTTTATGGGGTTTTGGAAAGCACATAGGTTTTGTTTTTTCCCATTAAGAATATCTCCAATTTAGTGATTTGCACTCAATTATTCTACTTTGTACTAAAAAATTAATTCTAAATTATACTCTTTTTAATTTAAGTATCATTTTAAAAAAAAATTCCATATTAAGAAACTAATTAAAATTATTAATTTATCCTTAATTAATAGTTTAACTCTTCAACATTTATATTCTATTAATTTTTTCACTCCTTAATAATAACATCAAATATAAAGAATAAATTAGTAAACAATATTAAAATTTTATTTTGATATTATTGATCATCAAATATTTTAAAATAAAATTGCAATTTTAAATTGATATTTAAATTGAAACGGAGGGAGTATATAGTTAAATATGATATATAGTATATTTTTTCAAATTTATTTGAAGAAAAAATAGCTATAATTTAATGTTTAAATTGACTGAGAATATTTAGTTAATTAAAAAAATTTGAAGTTTAAATTATAATCTTAAAATTATTAATTTCTAAATTTTAAATGTCTTAAATCGATAAGTGAAATAAAATACAAATATTAGCTCTTAACTATATACAGTATTTTATTATTCGAATAAAAGTTAAATTATATAATTTGATAAGTGAAAACATACAAATTTATGATGAAAAAGCTATATTTATATTTCCTTTTAATTAAGTGGTTGAATAACTTTGGTTATTCTTCCTTCAATTTTCTTTATCTATTTCATCTTAATCATTTCATTTAAAACATGAATATCATGTCATTTATATTATCTTTTGAGACTATAACAAATAATATTACAAATTGAATTAATTTGTTGACATATATATACTAATAATATATTTTTTTCTCCTATTCAATTTGATTATATATAATTTGGTTGAAGAATCCAAAGAAATGAACAGATATATATATTAATTCATTTAATTGCATTTCATATGTTTTGAATTGATAGAAATATTTTCCATTTTACAAGAATTAAAAAAATAGATAACTTTTGTTATAAATATAAATTTATATGCATTTTTTTTATATCATATTGTTGTTTTAGAATGAGATATATTTATTAAATATTTTTACTAAATAACATTAAACATACTTAATAATTTGGAGATAAAGGAAATGTATATTATTAAAAATGATCATTACAATAATTGATGAAAGGATAAATTAATTAAATTATTATTTCCTAGCATTGTTGCAAATAGTAGATGAGTAGTCGAACTATATATGAATATGACTATATCCATTCTATCCTCTTAATTTGTGTAATTTGTAACCATCAAATGATAGAACTTAATAGCCAGAATTGTCCCATGAAAATCCAACACATTTTCTTTATTTATGTGACATAATGTCAAAGATCATACACAAGTGAGAGTGATTGAAATTGACTATCAAATAGTAATTTGCAAGCAATGTGTATTATATAATCAATTAGCTAATTTTTGTTATTTAGACCTTTTAACTTGCGTAGGGAAGAAACCTTTTTAATGGGACAAAGGCACAAATTATTTCATTTTAACAATGTTATTTAATTTTATGTATTTTTTTTTTAATTTATTTATTTTTATAATAAATGTCTAAATGAGAGCAATAAATGTTTTTTTATCCCTAAGCTACACTACCGTGATTTTTTTAAATTTATTTTTATTGAAATTAATGTTGAATAACAAGAGGCCTCATGAAAAGTAGAACAAAAAAACTGAAACATTAGGGATGTCCATTGAAAATGATACACCTCATTTGTACATTATATAACGCCGAGCCCCACTGTTGGTGTCAAATAAATGTTTTTTTTTCAGAATACTCTCTTAAATGTTTTTTGGAAAGTTGTTTTTTTATTTTTTATTTTTTAAACTAAAAAGCATATTAATGAAATGCATTTTTTTTCAGTTCAAAAAAAAAAAAGAAATTAAGTCCAATTAAGCAGTGTTGTTAAAACCGGACCGGACCGGCCGGTCGGACCGGAAAAACCGGGAACCGGCTGCTTGTCCGGTCCGATTTGTAAATTAACCCGGATATAGGATGAAAATTGGGTTGGACCGTGAAACCGGATAAAACCGGTGAACCAGACCGGACCGGTTTGAATTTTTATTCTAAAATTAATTAGGTTTGTTTTAAATTTTTAATACCCAGAGAAGACTCCTCTGCTTCCCAAAAGTTTGTGCAATCAATTAAATAATGCATACTAATATATGTTTTACACAAATTAATGCATACTAATACTAATAGTTAAAAATTAATTTGTGTAAAACATATATTAATATGTATTATTTAATTGATTGCACTAATTTTTAGATCAAGAGGAGAATCCAATTCAAGTTGGAGAAAAAGAAGGTGATGACATTGAGCAAGATGGAAATCTCGGTGTTAATTTAGATGATATTGATCTTAATATTAATGTTTAAGACGTTAAGTATTTAGTTTCTTTACTTAATTATATAATTTATATGTTATCATGACATAGTTTTATAATATAATTTAGTTTATCCTTAATTTTATATTATACAAATTGGTCTTTCTTTTAGAATTTTTAATATTTTTATGCGTAATAGTGCCGGTTCTAAAAAAGTCAAAAATCCGGTTGAACCGGTCCAACCAATAAAATTAGTGACTCAGTCGGGGTGCCGGTCCGATCTCCGGTCCGGTTCTGAAAACATTGCAATTAAGTCCTTCTTTTTCATATTTTTCCTCTCTTCTTATTCACTTCCAATAGTATTCAGTTTTTCTTGGTTTTTAATTCAAATATATCATCTAATTAATTGATAAAATGTCTCCAACCCCATACCAAAGAAAAGCAATTTACTTCTCTCTTTTATTTATTAGGATTAATTTTTGAAATTAGTATTTTAAAAATAAAATTTAAAATTTAGTATAACTCATGATTAATCTCCATTATTAGATTTACCAAAAAAATAGATTCATTCGGTTAATAAAAATTATTTTTTTAGAGTAATAAAAAATGATAATGATAATTTACATTGATTTCAAGAATAAAAAATTATATTCATTGAACCAAAATCATTTCTCAATTTTAACTTGTATTTAAAATATAAAAAAAGTTAAACAAAAACTTTGAAATACCTTTTAGAAAATATTGCATTTAGTTTTTTATTTTACTTTTTACTCATTTATTGTATTAACACAAGATCCACTATTAGTTCAGATTCTATATAAATATTTTTAGCAAAATAATTTTTACTGCTGAGAATATATAATCTTAACATGAAAAATCAAATAAATTTTTTTTTTTTATATATACTTTCTGCTCTTAAATTTTTTTTAATGTAATACCTAATATTTATTAAAAAAATTTCTGAATATCATGATATATAATCGATAAGTGATAAAATGGGTTAATTAAAATTTAATTTTCTTATTTAATAAATAAAAAATATTTCAGTTGATATTAAACAGAATATGTACTTTTTTTCCAAGTTTGAAGAAATTAATAAAAAATATTTTGTTTTTATTCCAAAATAAATTAACCTTATGTTTAAGAATTTTAAAATAAAACATCCTCTGTTTTTATTCAAAGCTCAGGCAATATAATCACTATCCAGAGATGTGGGGCTATCCATTGAAAAGTATAGAAAACGAAATTATAGTTGTAATTAGTCCTTCAAAGAATCAAATCCCATAATAGTTTCAGTCTCTCTCACTCTGTTTTGTTTAGAGAGGAGAGATTGATTTTATGCAGTCTTCATTCATTCATCACTGCTCTTTTCTCGTGAAAAAGCCATTACGTGAGAGAGAATATCAATTCTTTTTCTTCTTTTCCTTTTTTTTTTCAGACCCATAAATCTCTCTCTCTCTTTCTAAAATCCACCTGTACCACGAAAAAACAGAGTATTTTTCTTGCTTCTCTCCATTTTGCATTTTCTTTCTTTCACATAACCTCTGCCTCTGAGTCATTTTCTTCATGTTTGGCTCTTTTAGATAAATAAAAGATGGGTAAATGTACAGCCCATGTTCTATAATGCAGGTCTCTTGTTATACTTCTTTTGTTTTCTTGTTCTTGTTTTTGGCTCTCTCTTCTCTTCCCTAGTTGTGGGTCTTTTTTCTTTTACCCATTTCTTTGATTGCTGCAACTTCTTTCACCACTCTCCTAAATTTAAGGGATTTTTATTCTTTCCATTGCTTTGATTCTACTAAAGCTCAAGTGGGTTTTTGTTTAAATGTTTAATAGTGATTTGGGATTTGCGTTTCTGGGATTTTGAATATTTTTGTTAGATGCTTTTGGCTAAAAGTTTTAATTTTTTCAGTTAAGTGGGGGGTATTGTAAACTTTGCTTCTTTGATCTAAAGAAAAAATTTATCATTAAGAGAAGTGGGATTTTGGTACATTATGTTTCCCACGGTGTGGAGAAAATCTGAGTTCTTGCATTGAAGAACTCTTAATCCAGCAAGGAACAAGAACTACCCAATAATGGCATTTATTTGCTTTTCTTATATTTTGCTAGTTGGGTTTCTATCAAAATCCCAGCTTGTGACTGCTCAGTTCAATGATAAAGCTACACTGTTAGCCCTTAACAAAGAGCTTCAAGTTCCTGGGTGGGGGTGACAACGACACAATTTACTGCAACTGGCACGGCATTGCTTGCAACTTGAATCATTCATTTGTTGAAAGAGTTGCTATTTCAAGGCTTGACCTTCGAGGTAATGTGAGTTTGATCTCTGACCTCAAAGCTTTGAAGCAGCTTGATCTTTCTGGCAATAACTTTCACGGTCCAATTCCTTCAGCTTTTGGTAATTTGTCTCAGCTTGAATTTGTTGATTTGTCTTTGAATAAGTTTGAAGGTTTGATTCCAAGGGAACTGGGTAGTCTTAAAAACCTTAAATCACTGAACCTTTCCAATAATTTGCTTTTGGGGGAGATACCTGATGAGTTTCAGGGTCTAGAAAAGTTAGTGGAATTTCAAATTTCTAGTAATAGCTTGAATGGTTCCATTCCATCTTGGGTGGGTAATTTGACAAGCCTGAGAGTTTTCACTGCTTATGAGAATGACTTAGTGGGGAAAATTCCTGATAATTTAGGTTCAGTTTCAGAGCTGAAGTTGTTGAACCTTCATTCCAACCAGCTTGAAGGGCCAATACCTAAGAGCATTTTTGCTATGGAGAAGTTGGAAGTTTTGGTTCTTACCCAGAATAGATTGAGTGGTGAACTTCCTGAAGTCATTGGAAAATGTGAAGGTCTTTCTAATATCCGAATTGGGAACAATGATATTGTAGGAGTTATTCCTAAAGCCATTGAAAATGTTAGCAGCCTCACATATTTTGAAGCTGATGATAATCATTTATCTGGTGAGGTTATCTCTGAGTTTGCTCGTTGCTCTAATCTTACCCTTCTAAATCTGGCTTCAAATGGATTTGCTTCCTGAGCTTGGACAGCTTGTGAATTTGCAGGAGTTGATTCTTTCAGGTAACAGTCTGTTTGGAGATATTCCAGAATCAATTCTTGGTTGCAAGAGTCTTAACAAGCTGGATCTTAGCAATAATAGATTCAATGGTACCATACCAAATGAAATTTGCAACATGTCAAGATTGCAGTACTTGCTTTTGGATCAGAATTCAATAAAGGGCGAGATACCCCATGAGATTGGAAACTGCATGAAGCTGCTGGAATTGCAAATGGGCAATAACTATTTGACTGGAAGGATCCCTCCTGAAATTGGCCACATCCGGAACTTGCAGATAGCCTTAAATTTAAGCTACAATCATCTCCACGGACCAGTTCCCCCTGAATTAGGGAAGCTTGATAAGCTTGTTTCTTTAGATATCTCTAATAATCAGCTTTCTGGTTCTATTCCACAATCATTCAAAGGAATGTTAAGCTTGATCGAGGTTAATTTCTCAAATAATCTGCTCATTGGACCAGTGCCCACATTTGTACCATTCCAAAAGAGTCCAAATTCAAGCTTTTCGGGGAACAAAGGGCTTTGCGAAGAGCCATTGAGCTTGTCATGTGGAAATTCTTATGGCCCTGGTAATGGGATTTACCATCACAAGGTTTCCTATAGAATCATACTAGCTGTTATAGGTTCTGGTTTGGCAGTTTTTATTTCAGTAACTGTAGTTGTCTTGCTATTTATGATGAGAGAGAAACAGGAAAAAGCAGCGAAAACAGCAGGAGTTGCTGATGATGGAGCCAATGGTCGGCCAGCAATAATAGCAGGCCATGTCTTTGTTGAAAATCTCAGACAAGCAATAGATCTAAATGCCGTTGTTAAAGCAACTCTAAAGGATTCAAATAAGCTTACTTGTGGAACTTTCAGCACTGTTTACAAGGCAGTCATGCCTTCTGGGATGATTATATCTGTCAGGAGACTGAAGTCAATGGACAGAACTATTATTCATCACCAGAACAAGATGATTAGAGAGCTTGAAAGGCTGAGCAAGCTGTGTCACGATAATCTAGTGCGACCAATTGGATATGTAATTTATGAAGATGTTGCTCTTTTGCTACATCATTATTTACCAAATGGGACGTTGGCTCAACTTGTTCATGAGTTTAGCAAGCAATCAAATTACGAACCTGACTGGCCTAGAAGGTTGTCCATTGCCATAGGAGTAGCAGAGGGATTGGCTTTCCTTCATCACGTGGCAATCATCCACCTTGACATTTCTTCAGGGAATGTTCTTTTAGATGCCGACTTCAGGCCTTTGGTTGGGGAAATTGAGATATCAAAACTCTTAGATCCATCCAAAGGCACTGCAAGTATAAGTGCAGTTGCAGGTTCCTTTGGTTACATCCCTCCAGGTTTGTTGCTTTGTTCCATATGTTTGAATCTTAATCATTCCAAACTCAGTAGCTTCGCAGATGTCTAATATTTTCCCTGAATGGTTGAAACCATTAATCATTTTGCTATCTGGTAGTTTTTATCAATACCTGTTCATTCTACTTTATGTTTTTCTCCATCATCTTCAACCCTTCCCCCATGCCCCCTAAATGTTAGTCTTTGTTGCAAAATCCTAAGCTAGTCATTTTGTGATCCATCAAATATAGGGGCTTAAAAATAAATTTAAATGAAAATCTATTCTCTCTCATTTTTATTCTATTTTTGTTCGCCATCCAGAATATGCATATACAATGCAAGTTACAGCACCTGGAAATGTCTATAGTTATGGGGTGGTGTTGCTGGAGATCCTTACGACTCGACTACTAGTTGATGAGGACTTTGATGAAGGGGTAGATTTGGTGAAAAAAAAAATAAAGAAAAAAATAAAGGCAAAAATGCAAAACTGCAAGAACCGAAGAAACAGGCAACTACATAAATATTTGAAGAACTATTTACCACGGCTGCCAACAATTAAATTAAAGTAATATTTTGAGTACACGGAGATAATTGTTTCTCTAACATACATATAATTATAATTAAATACATAAAATACCAATAGCATATATTGTTTACAAATTATATTATAGTTTAATTATTAGTAGAGATGGATGAAATAGAAAATAAAAATACAACATCTCAACTCAACACAAGGATCATATGATTAATTGAAATCTTCACAGCAGGTGAGATTTTCGGTCCGCTACTCCTATGAATCTTCATAGCCTACAAATAGAAGTGGATCTTCATCATGTTATTCAAAAGTATATATATATATATATATAATAACTTGATATTCAAAATTATATATATATATATATAAAGTAAAAAAAAAAAAAGAAGAAATAATAGATTGGGAGATATTCATACGTAATATTAGGGATATGAGCAATCTTGAACCAATCTTCCCCTTTTCCACGTTGGTATCGTTTATTCAACTTATAACAACCTCGAATATTTAATTCTTGAAGAGAAGCTATATCCTTTAGGCACAATGGCAATTCTTCCAGGTTCCCACAATTTTCAAGGCTGAGGAATTGCAAGGTGTTGGTAGATCTTCCAATTTTGGTAAACCTACAAGTAACAATCTTCCCCTCCCTCCATTTTTAAATCAAGATTTCCACATGCTACAATAGCAAGGAACTCCAATGCACTCAAGGATTTCATACTCTGTGGCAAAGAGATTAAGCTGGCACAACCAAAAATACCCAGTGTTTGGAGGTTTTTGAGATCTTGCATATCTTCAAATAAGTATTCCAAATTATCACATTCTGCAATTACCAAAAATCGAAGAGATTTCATACATCCTATTCCATTTTCTGGTAAATGCTTTTGCTTTGTGGTTAGCCATAGATGCCTAAGGCTTATCATGTACCTTATATCACTGGGTAACTCTTCGATTTCACGACATTCCATAAGTATTAGAGTCTGTAGGTTGTGCAACATACAAAGAGCATTAGGAAGTTTTCTAATTGTAGAATTTTGGTATAGATCGAGAAATCTCAAATGCTTCAAAACACTAATTCTTTCTGGCAATTTTTCAAAATTTGATCTGGCCAAATTCAGCACTCGTAAATATTGAAATTTTGATGATGAGCATAATAAATCGATGGCTGATTGACTAATTTCCATATTAAGACTTGTAATTGTTCGCACATGATCTACTCCTTTTAACTTGGTAAGATCAAGACCATTGGTGTCACCAAATAACAAATGGCGAACACTTTTAGAAATGTTTTCATCAGTGCTCTTGGAGGTTACTGTTCTGCACTCATCTTGCATCAATGATAATGCAAGATCATGTAACAGATCATGCATTTTAAAAGAACTTAGATAACCGTATGAATACGCAATGTCTTTTTCCATATGCCATCCAAAATTGAATCAATTCAAAACTTCCATAGATAAAGTCTTTTGGATACAATGAGCAATAAACAAAACATCTTTTCAAGTAAGAAGGCAAATTCTCGTAACTTAATCTTAAAGCAGGTAAAATTTTAGTTTCCTTTTCCCCCCTGCTCTAATTCCCAAATCTCATTATCTCGTATGGATCTCCAGTCTTTTTCATCAATTTTCTGAAAAAAGTAATGACGCCGGTGTTTTCAAAGCTAGCGGAACCTCTTTACATTTTTCCACAATTTCACCTCCAATTTTCAACAAATTTAGATACTTTTTCTCCTCACCTTCTTTAAATGCAAATTTAGAAAATAATTCTACACTCGGATTATGAGGAAGACTTGATAATCCATATGAATGAATGCTGCCCATAATAGATGCCACTTTATTACTACGCGTAGTTACCAAGATTTTACTTCCATTGGCACCCGCTGATAACAGCTCTTCCAATTTTCCCATTTCATTGGATCTTCAGTCCACACATCGTCTAAAATCAACAAATATTTCTTACCAACAATGCTATCTCGCAAAACTTTTTGTGATTGTTCCAAATTGCCGAAATTTTGTTTACTATTAGTTGCTGATTCAATTATTTTCTCCGCCAATGTTTTTATATCAAAATTCTCAGAAACACATACCCACATCTTTAGTTCAAAATCTTTATTTACTCTTTCATCGTTGTAAACTAATTTGGCGAGTGCAGTCTTCCCCAACCCACCAATACCAACAATAGAAATAACAGAAATCATTCTATCATCATTAGGTTTCAGTAAAAGTGTGATGACATTTTCTTTATCATCGTCTCTTCCAATAATATCAGAAACATTTACAAAGGAATGGGCCTCTCTTTCCTTGTGCATTGCATCACTATTTTCTTTTTCTTTTTTATCAATACTACTTTCTCCAATTTGAGTATTTAGATGAAATTTTCTCTTTTGCTTTGCAATTTCATCAAATCTTTCCCTTATTTGCTTTATTTTATTACCCATTTTGAAACGAAATGCAAGAGGATTAGAAAATGAGAAAAACCGACCCACCTGAAATATAATTGATGGGATTTACATAAATAATGTAGTAAATGAAAAAAACTAACAGGGTGCATTTGTATTGATAAATTAACTATTAATTTTGAAAAAAAAAATTAGGGGTTACTTATTAAATTCTAAAATTTTTAAATCCTACTTATCAACATGTTCCATGCACAACATTAACATGCACTTTATTTAACTTTATGAAAAGAACAAAAAATGATTTGCATACATTGTTTTTAAAATTTCAATTTCGCTTTGACCTTTGAAGTATAATTAGAAAACACATTTATATATAGAAGTTATATAGATGTTAGTGCTATATATCATTAGATTGATAATACACCAAATTTAAGGGGTAGATTTTAATTTTATATTAAATTTATATATCATGTTATAAATTTATATTTTTATGATGGTTTATATACCTTAAATAATTCTTAATATCCTATTAAACTACATTAAATTATTTGTGGTCTCATTTTCAATTATATAAGTATTGGTGTAAATTTTGTAAGCAAAATAAAATATCTTTCAGATGATTTAAAATGGATATTTCAACCCATTGAAATTCTACTTATACATAACTTTGTAATTCTTTTTCATATCGTAATTTATTATATAGATTTCATGAAATTAAATTTTCTATCATTACTTTCTTTCTTGCTCAATGGAAATCTTTTTAGGGATTTTACAAATTTTAATGATATTACTGATTATTTATTCGATTTATATTAGAGGTAGCTCAAGAAGTTTAGAGGCCTAAAACAAAAAAAAAAAATAATAATAATTTTTTTAATTTATTGAAATTCAAAAAAGTTATTTAAAATTACTAACCTATTCATTTAAGGAATATTAACAAATATTTTCTATTTTATTTTATTATTACTTATGAAAAATTTATCAAGTGCTCTTTTTGAAATTGTATTAAATTTCATTCTAGTGCAATTATAATATTACAATTATGTAGTTAATAAAATAACTCACAATGAAAAAATAATGTTCCACTGAAAATTTGCAATTTGCATTAAATTTATGGTGCATTTCAATTTTCAAATAGCACAAACAAATAATAATAAGTACTCTCATTTTTTTTTTATTGTTGTTGTTATTTTTTAGCAATTAATATTATTTATTTTATAACAATTATTATTTAACAATTTATATTATAAAAAAATCTATATAGTCAAGTCTCCAATTTTGATTGAAAATAAGATTATTAATTATGGCTAAAATTATAAAAAAAAAATAACCTGAAAGAAAATTTGATTGGGATTGTAATTGGCTCGTTTTATATGGTCCCAAATTGTAACCAACCCAGTCAATTTTTATTACAAATTTACAATTTAGGTTGACTAGGACATAATAGAAATGGTTAGACCTCGTTAACTGGCTCGTGGCTTAGGTATTTATTTGGTTCACACTTAATTTAAGTGAAATTGGAGTTATTAAAATTAGCTCATAACTAGATCTAAGTACTCGAGTAGGATTTTTTGGGATTAATGGATCAAATCTATTGATTTAGATATTATATTTAAATTAAATTTAGGCTCATTTAAAAAAAAATCTATCCAATCCTAATAAAAATATTTGAATTTGACCAAATTGGCAAAGTTAATGAGCCATGTGCACAGTCACAGTTATAAATAACATTAAAGAAGAGGGAGAAATGCAAACATATCTTTTGAGGGGGTGGTCCAATATTGTTTAACCACTTTTCTTTTCACAAATTCGGACTCAAAATCATCAAACACGTCCTCAGCGTCATAAAGAGCATCCTTAAGGCGAGATAACCAAACTTGAAGTTGCTGGTTTTGAGTCTGTTTCTTCTCAGCATCAGAAAGCACAGCTCTAATATCCTCCAAGATTTCCTTAAGCCTTTCTACTTCTGTTTCAATACAAAAAGCTAAGCAAATTTGTTGATAAGCTTCCGATGCCAACTTTTCAGCCAACTTTTCAGCAACGATGGAAATAAGTGCTTGTGGTTCCATATCTTAATTAATATGTGTATATGATGGGAATTGATTTCTTAGGCTTCGATGTAAAAAGATATATTTAATTTATAAACAACTCATTTGGCCTTGATATGTTTTTGTATATTCTTTTCTTTTTTCTAATAATAATTTATTGAGGGATATATTCATTTCTTTGGAGTGTTAATAATTGATATGAATTTTTTCTAATAATTAAAGTATATTTCTCTCTCATTCTCACACTCATTCTTTATCATTATGGCTTACTTTTCTTTATATATAAAGTTTTTTTTTAGTATAATTCGAATTTAAATTTTTTTATTCAATTTAATTATACAATATCACTAAATTATACATGTGAGTGGGGGGGAAAAAATTATTTTTATTAATTTGTTTCGATCAGAACTTATAGCAAGAATTCATGTGTACTCAATTGTTTAGAGATAACAAAACATTATTCCCAAGCAATGAGATGAATAAGCTAACATCAAAAAAATCTTAACAAGATTTTGAAGAGTATAATGGAACCTCGTTCAAGTAAATAAAATTAAAGCTCTATTTGTATTAACTCTTTTTGCAATAATTTCTCATATGTATTAATCTTTTAAGTTTTAACAAGAATTATTTGATGTTGCTGTATATTTAACTTTTTGCTGTAATTTTTCATATTGCTGCCATATATTGACTTTTTGTAGCAAAATTTAGTTTGAATTTTTGCTTCTGATTTCACTATTTCTTGCAATGTCTCAATTTTCGTTGTTTAATTTAGTTTGAATAATTGCATCAAGCATGATCAATTGAACGACAATAATTTAGCGGTTTAATTTTCTAAACATTTTTTTAATTTCTTTTATATTCTTAAATCTTTCTGTGTCCCAGCTGTTTGAATATTTTTATACAAAAATTCAATTTTTTTTATTTTTTTTCAAATAATATTTTAATTTAACATATAGCAGCAATGATGTAGATCTTAAGGTTATATTTAAATTTAATAGTAATAATAATAATAATTTTTTTGTGTATATTAAATAATTTTTGAAAATATAAGTTATAATATTTATATATAGTTTGAATAAGAACATGCATTTGTGTTAAAAAAAAAATAAGGACATGCATATGATATAAGGTGGAGATTTAAAAAGAAAAAAAAAAGTAAAAAACTTAGGCTATGTTAATTTTTGATTCCAGCTTTTTTCAGAAAAAAAAAATTAAAAACGCATTTGGTAATATTATTAGATTTTAGAATTTTTTTAATTAAATATAAATTATTTTCACGTTAAATACAAAGTTTATAAAATAAAATTTTATATTAATAAAACTCTTTTTTTATTTTTTATTTTTGACATTTATTTTTTTATTTTTTTAGTAATTAAAATTTAGATGGAGATATTTATATCCCACATAAACAATAAGTACATTGTAATTTATTGATATACCCCTATTATAAAACTCATTTGCACTTGATATGTTTTTGTATATTCTTTTCTTTTTTTTAAATAATAATTTATTGAGGAATATATTCATTTCTTTAGAGTGTTAATAATTAATAGGTATTTTTCTAATAATTAAAGTATATTCTTGTCTCATTGGCACACTCATTCATTATTATTATGGCTCACTTTTCTTTATATTTTGAAATAACGTATCTTTTTAGTATAATTCGAAAATAAATTTTTTATTCATTTTAAATATACAATATCACTAAATTATACATGTGAGTGGTGGAGAAAAAAATTAAGATAAATGTCTAATTTAGCCTCTGAACTATAGTAAAAAATCAAAATTAACTTTAAAATTTTTTTTGGACCAAATTAGTACATTTCTTTCAAATTTAATTTAAATTGTCAATTTTTTTAACGGAACCGTTAAATAATTAATGGTAGTTACTAATTTGAACTAAAATTAAATATCAGAGACTAAATTAATTTTTTAAAAAATATTAATATAATATATTTTAAAAATTACTTATTAATTAATATTTTTAATATCAATAATTTATAATATTAATAAATATATTTTTTTATAATTTATAATAATTTAATAATCTATAATTTAATAAATAATTAAATATTTTTGCTAAATAATTTTTATAATATTTTTAAAATATAATATTATTTAAGATATTACAAAATTAATACTAAAAATATTAATAAATATTTTATATTGAAAATCCTATAATTTATAATTTTAATAATTTATTGATATACCCCTGTTATAAAACTCATTTGCACTTGATATGTTTTTGTATATTTTTTTCTTTTTCTAATGATAATATATCGAGGGATATATTCATTTCTTTGGAGTGTTAATAATTAATAGGTATTTTTCTAATAATTAAAGTATATTTGTGTCTCATTGTCACACTCATTCTTTATTATTATGGCTCACTTTTCTTTATATTTTGAAATAACTTATCTTTTTTAGTATAATTCCAAATTAAAATTTTTATTCATTTTAAATATACAATATCACTAAATTATACATGTGAGTGGTAGAGAAAAAAATTAAGATAAATGTCTAATTTAGCCTCTGAACTATAGTAAAAAATCAAAATTAACTTTTAAATTTTTTTTGGACCAAATTAGTACTTTTCTTTCAAATTTAATTTAAATTGTCAATTTTTTTAACGGAACCGTTAAATAATTAATGGTAGTGGCTAATTTGAACTAAAATTAAATATCATAGACTAAATTAATTTTTTAAAAATATTAATATAATATATTTTAAAAATTACTTATTAATTAATATTTTTAATATAAATAATTTATAATATTAATAAATATATTTTTTATAATTTATAATAATTTAATAATCTATAATTTAATAAATAATTAAATATTTTTGCTAAATAATTTTTATAATATTTTTAAAATATAATATTATTTATAATATTACAAAATTAATACTAAAAATATTAATAAATAATTTATATTGAAAATCCTATAATTTATAATTTTAATAATTTATTGATATACCCCTTTTATAAAACTCATTTGCACTTGATATTTTTTTGTATATTCTTTTCTTTTTTCTAATGATAATATATTGAGGGATATATTCATTTCTTTGGAGTGTTAATAATTAATAGGTATTTTTATATTAATTAAAGTATATTACTTTCTTATTGTCACATTCATTCTTTATTATTATGGCTCATTTTTCTTTATATTTTGAAATAACGCATCTGTTTTAGTATAATTCCAAATTAAATTTTTTATTCATTTTAAATATACAATATCACTAAATTATACATATGAGTGGTGGAGAAAAAAATTAAGATAAATGTCTAATTTGGCCTCTGAACTATAGTAAAAAATCAAAATTAACTTTTAAATTTTTTTTGGACCAAATTAGTACCTTTCTTTCAAATTTAATTTAAATTGTCAATTTTTTTAACGGAACCGTTAAATAATTAATTGTAGTGGCTAATTTGAACTAAAATTAAATATCATAGACTAAATTAATTTTTTAAAAATATTAATATAATATATTTTAAAAATTACTTATTAATTAATATTTTTAATATCAATAATTTATAATATTAATAAATATATTTTTTTATAATTTATAATAATTTAATAATCTATAATTTAATAAATAATTAAATACTTTTGCTAAATAATTTTTATAATATTTTTAAAATATAATATTATTTATAATATTACAAAATTAATTCTAAAATATTAATAAATAATTTATATTGAAAATCCTATAATTTATAATTTTAATAATTTATTGATATACCCCTATTATAAAACTTGTTTGCACTTGATATGTTTTTGTATATTCTTTTCTTTTTTCTAATGATAATATATTGAGGGATATATTCATTTCTTTGGAGTGTTAATAATTAATAGGTATGTTTCTAATAATTAAAGTATATTCCTGTCTCATTGTCACACTCAATTTTTATTATTATGGCTCACTTTTCTTTATATTTTGAAATAACACATCTTTTTTAGTATAATTCCAAATTAAATTTTTTATTCATTTTAAATATACAATATCACTAAATTATACATGTGAGTGGTGAAGAAAAAAATTAAGGTAAATGTCTAATTTGGTCTCTGAACTATAGTAAAAAATCAAAATTAACTTTTAAATTTTTTTTGAACCAAATTAGTACTTTTCTTTCAAATTTAATTTAAATTGTCAATTTTTTTAACGAAACCGTTAAATAATTAATGGTAGTGGCTAATTTGAACTAAAATTAAATATCATAGACTAAATTAATTTTTTAAAAATATTAATATAATATATTTTAAAAATTACTTATTAATTAATATTTTTACTATCAATAATTTATAATATTAATAAATATATTTTTTATAATTTATAATAATTTAATAATCTATAATTTAATAAATAATTAAATAATTTTGCTAAATAATTTTTATAATATTTTTAAAATATAATATTATTTATAATATTACAAAATTAATACTAAAAATATTAATAAATAATTTATATTGAAATCCTAAAATTTATAATTTTAATAATTTATTGATATACCCCTATTATAAAACTCATTTGCACTTGATATGTTTTTGTATATTCTTTTCTTTTTTCTAATGATAATATATTGAGGGATATATTCATTTCTTTGGAGTGTTAATAATTAATAGGTATTTTTCTAATAATTAAAGTATATTTCTGTCTCATCGTCACATTCATTTTTTATTATTATGACTCACTTTTCTTTATATTTTGAAATAACGTATCTTTTTTAGTATAATTCCAAATTAAATTTTTTATTCATTTTAAATATAATCTCTAAATTATACATGTGAGTGGTGGAGAAAAAAAATTAAGATTAATATCTAATTTAGCCTCTGAACTATAGTAAAAAATTAAAATTAACTTTTAAATTTTTTTGGACCAAATTATTACTTTTCTTTCGAATTTAATTTAAATTGTCAATTTTTTTAACGAACCGTTAAATAATTAATGGTAGTGGCTAATTTGAACTAAAATTAAATATCATAGACTAAATTAATTTTTTAAAAATATTAATATAATATATTTTAAAAATTACTTATTAATTAATATTTTTAATGTCAATAATTTATAATATTAATAAATATATTTTTTATAATTTATAATAATTTAATAATCTATAATTTAATAAATAATTAAATATTTTTGCTAAATAATTTTTATAATATTTTTAAAATATAATATTTTTATAATATTACAAAATTAATACTAAAAATATTAATAAATAATTTATATTGAAAATCCTATAATTTATAATTTTAATAATTTTTAATAATTTTTTTATTATTACAACTGAAAATGAGAGAATCAATTTTGGATTGCCCAGTAGGGTGCACTTACCACTATGTTAAGCTTCGCTGTGCATAAATTTTAATAATTTTAGTTTTTTAATATATTTCATATTTTTGAAGATTAACTAATTTTAATATTATCAATTAAAATATTTTTAAATATAAAATATTTATTAATATTTTTAATATTAATTTCATAATATTATATTTAATATTATATTTAAAAATATTTAAAAATCTTATATAATATAAATTATTTAATATTTTTCATTGTTTGTTAAATTATTATAAAAATATTTATTAATATTAAAATTATTGATATTTAAAATAATTAATTAATAAATATTTTTTTTGAATATACTATATTAATACTTTTTTAAAAAAGTTCAATTTGACCACTAATCATTAATTTTAGTCAAATTAACTTATGTCGTTAATTATTTAATAATTTTGTTAAAAAAATTTATAATTTAGACTAAATTTAAAAAAAAAAAAGTACTACTTTGGTCTAAAAAAAACTTTAAGAGCCAAATTGAACCTTTATCCAAAAAAAATATTTTATACACACAATGTGACAATTAGCTTATATTTTTATTAAAGGGACAATTACATAAATAACTTAAAAATAAATTTAATTTTTACATAAATTATGTGTTTAATTTTTAAACATTACCATGGTTTTTATATTTACAAAAATACGGTCCATTAGAGAAAAAAAAATGCCCTTCCAACATCACCACTTACTTCATGAAGCCTTTTGTCCATTAAAAAGCTTAAAAAATTTATTTATTTCACAAAAAATCTATTTAATAATTTTTTAAAATTATTTTTTAGCATTTAATTATAATATTATAAATCAATTAATTAATATTAACAAAAGTTTAATTTTTAAAATTATAAAATATTTAAACAAAAAAAATCTATTTAATCAATTAAATTTTAATTATTTCACAAAAAAATATAAGTTTAATAATTTTTTAAAATTTTTTTTATCATTTAATTATAATATTATAAATTAAGTAATTAATATTAACAAAAAGTTTAATTTTTAAAAAAATATTTATACTAAAATAATTTTCATAATTTTTCATGAGAAATTTTCCTATTTGATTAGCAAATGTGCTTAATTAATTTTTTTGTCTTATTACTTAATTGTACTCCCACTTATCGATATTTGTTTTTGAGCTTCATATTTGAGCACTACATATTGTGATACGGCATCTACTTTATAAGTCAGCACAAACACTTTTTACTGATGGCATCTTTACTTAATCAAACATTAAAAATGTGGATTACCAAAACATAAAACTCTACAAAAAAAAAAATTAAAATTTAGTAACTGTTATTTCGTGATAGTTAACTAAAACCATTGTCATAATTTTATTTTTATGGTAATTTTTTAACTGCTATAAAATAAAAATATTTAGTGACGATTTTATTTATTCTATAACGGTTATAACCTCTAAAAATTATAAATATAATTTAATCACTTTAATTTATTATTAGCCACGATTATAACCATCGTAATATAACCGTAATAAATTTTTTTAGTTTAAACTACACTTAATTAGGGGCCAGTAAAGTATAAGGAAAATATAGTTAAAACGATAGATGCTTTACTGTCTTCTTCTCTATTGTCTCTCTCATCACTTTCACTTACTTCTCATTTTTCCATTATCGTTGCTCTTGCCATCCATCTATGGAAGACGGAAGGAATCCCACATACTAGAGAAGAAGACATTATTTCATCCCTCATCAGTGAACAAGTTAAGATTTTGGGTCTGAAAGCATTATTTCGTCTCTCTTGCCGATCTTCAATTCTCTGTGATTCAGGTAATTTTTATTCTTTCTCTTCATAATTTGTGTTTGTTAAATTCTTTTGTATATTCAATAAGTTGTTGTTTCTTCTAATTTTTGGTATTTAGGGTTTATATTTCTATGATTTTGTTTAGATTTTATGCTTTAGATTTGGGGAAAAAAACTGTATTGTCTCCATCTTGTCCTTTTGCATTATGATTTGCATGGGTTTAATTAGTCAATCTTGAAGCTTTTGCAAATTTCGTTCATTATTTCTTTATCCTCTTCTATGTAAGTCAGTCCCTTTTTTGAGTTTTCAAAGATGGCTTTCAAATTTTGGGATATTTCTTGGAATGCCATGGTAACTGGATATGTGTAAAAGGGGCTAGAAGATATAGGTTTTTGTCTTTATTATAAAATGAGACAAAATTGTTTAATACCTAGACCAGTACCTTTGCATAAGTTTTTAGAGCTTGTGCTACTTTGGCAAAACAATTAAAGGTTTGTCTTTCAAAGAATGACCCGCATGATGAGACCTTCTTCTTTTGCTTCTAAAATTGCTTCCTTTTCATGATTTGTAGTTATAATTATTTCCTACAATGTCATCAATTGCACCTGAAAAATTAATCTTTGCTTCTACATCTTCTGTATTTAAATAATTAGCTTCTTCCTCTTTCCTTGAAAACCACATGATAAGTGACATTATCAGTTAAAAATAGATAGCTAAATGTCTAGAATAGTGTAAGACAGTCTGTATTAAACATAAACACAATACTAGAACAAGAACAAGTTTTTTCTTTATTAATTTGTCTTATTTTCTGCCATTAGTTAAGTTTGGATATCTTTATATGTGGCTTTAGGAGATTGAGAGTGAGGTGGAAGGAGAGAGACATACAATGTTGTCAAAGACAGTGACTTTGAAATCCAGGGAGGAAAAACTGATGCCTCAAAACTATTATTAAGATAGTGTCTTACATATCTTTTGTATTTTTAACTTCCTTATGGTTCCAATTTTAAGGTCTTGTATTAGCACTTAGGCACACGAAATTTGCAGATTATTCTTTATCTTGATGAACACCTTAGCCACATATTGCCATTGCCAGTCATTTTCAGCCACCATTTTTATATTTAGTAGAAAGAACATTATAAGGAGAAAGCTACTAAACCTTGTGGACACCATATTTTGGTCTTTTGTCTAATTTTTCTTTGGAAATGTTTGTTATCAAAACATGATAGAAGAGAGGTCAACACTATGCAGCCATTGATATAGGTTATGAGTTTGTTTTGAATGCACCTGATATAAGTTGAAAAATTATTGAAATGATGTGCATTTGAGCTAAGTTGTAAGTGCACTTCTCATATATAGTTTTTAAGTTGTGTTTTTTTTTTTCTTTTTGTTGTCCTTGTTAAATTAATAGCTTGTTTATGGCTATGTAGCTACTGATTCAAGTTTAATTTATTGCAATTTGCTTGGCAGAACTCTAAGTTTTACATTGTATTTTTTATTAGTCTATACAAAAATAATGTTTACATTCAAATTTAGATGGTTGTTTTTCATTTTTATAGGAGAAAATTCAACAGATTGAATTTGGAGATGCTTCATCTCGATCCATTGCACATGAAGATTCTCTTACTAAAGTGTTAGGAAAAGAGCATCCAGGCAGAGTTCGAGAATTGGGATTTGGCTCATCTTCCAATCAAGTCTTAGGCAGCACGAGTCATACTTCTAGTGGGATATTATCCTCACAATCATCAATCGTCGCTACTCAACTGCATGAAAGAGTGCACAAGTTGAAATCTCAATTGGAAGCATAAATAATTATGCGTCGAGAGCTTCAAGAAGTATTGGAAGCAGAAACAGTTATGCGATGAGAGCTTCAAGGAGTTTTAACTTATCTTTTACAAAAGGTTGATGAAAATGTGTCTACTAAGTTTACAAATCTATTTGTTAGAATAGTATGTTCTTTGCGTATATATTATTTGAATTGTTATATTTAATTATTATATATATATAATAATTACTTATTAAATATTTGAAATTTAAAATATAATTTCGATTCTCTGTATTTAGACACATGATGAAGGCAGTAGACAAGACTCAATAGCAGTTACAAAACCATCATCATCTATTAGACAAAATAATTATGAAGATGTTAATCGACTTGGTACTCCTTAGTATCTATTAATTAGTTGGATATGAGATTTTGATATCTTGACAATTTTTTTGCTTTACATTGAGGATTGCGTTGCGTATTGGTTGTTCTTTGAGGAGTTAAGTGCTTCGAGATAATATATTGTGCTGGATTTTATATTGAAAATTTAATTAAATGTTTTGTTACTTCAAAGTATAATATTGTCAAAGGTTATTTTTATTATAGAATTTTATTGAAAAATATTATTGGATATATGTTTATAAATATAGATACATGTTAGTTATTATTGGATACAAATTTATAAATATAGATACAGGTATACAAGTTGAAACTCGTTGCAATTATTAATATTGCAAAATAATTATAACAATAGTTATAAATCTTCGTAAAAAGTAATAATTTTAACTATAAAATACATTTTGCGACGATAATTATCCGTCACAAAAAGTCATCACTAAATTTATAAAAGAAAATTTGTGTCAATTTAAAACCGTCACAAAAAATAATAACTCAAATTATAAAATAAATTTTACGATGGTTTATAACCGTCGCGAGTATCTAACTATTTACATATATTATAAAAATTGCGACGGTTAACAAACCGCCGCAAAATATTAATTAAAATATATAACCGTCGCTAAATTTTTTAAATTAAATTTTAAATTGATTTTGCCTCATTTTTATCAAATAATTATTTAGCGATGATTATATCAACCATTGGCTTAAACCGTCACTAAATACCCTTTGCAGCCATCACTGAATCTCCAATTTTTTGTAGTAAAACAATAAGACTTGCCTACTATTCTCATAATCAGTATAATTAAAGCATCATTGAGCTTACTAGCAAATATACATACATAAATTGATACATATAAAATTGCATTTATATTTTTAAATTTAAAAACTCATAAAAATTCTAAAATAATTTATATATCATTAAATAAAAAATCTATTGACCTTAAATGTTTAATTTCCTGTGCAAGATATATTAAAATTTAAGTTATGATATATATAGCTATTTCATATAAAAAAAATTAATATGGACAAAAGTTACAACGGTGATTTCACTAGAATGTCAAGGTATAGCTACTAATATTCATATCTTGATAAAAACTACCATGTATAAAGTTAATTATATCTACTTTAGCGAATAAGTATTCTAGTTTGAGAAGTCAAAAAATCCAAACGTTATTAGCTTCATTTTTATTTTAAAAAATTAATGAATTAAATTATAAAATCTTTCAAGTAAAATTTAATTACATGTCATTTAATTTCTACATAAAATAAATCGCAAAATAATATGCATAATTTTGTTTTATATTTTTATTATCATATACCTATCTTACAGTATTATGGTAAATTTTCTAATATATATATGTATATATAATTTCCAATTAATTTATAAGAAATTTAGGGGCAATGCACGCAACAATAGCTGTGTTCCACGTGTCCATCAAAATTCCCCAATTCTTGCCTTAATTTATGGTTTTTTTAGTAATCGCCAATTCTAAAGTTTTTTTTTGAAGGTTTAATCTAATTCTGAAGTATTAATCAAATGTGATTATATATATGTAGAAAAAGTTAAAAAAAAATAAGTGTAAAGTGGAAAAATAAAGTTAATAATAATCATTAGATTTTACTTGAATTTTGAATTTAATTTGTTATTATATATATATTCTCATTATTACTATAGTCATGAGTAAAAGGTGGCAAGGCATCTATTTATGTTGTCTATGCTCTCTTTAACAAAAAAAAAAGTCTAAATAGAAGAAAAGATTTTTTATTCTTATTTTTATTTATTTTTTGAAGAGGGAATGGGAATGATAGAATGACATTCATTCTTATTCTTTATTTTTTTATTTTTTTATATTTATATTATATAATATGATATAATATAATAATTAAATACTAATAAGGATGGTGGTGGCTGTCATTCTAATAGTGTCAGAGACATAAATTGTTCCTACTTGTCTGGGAGATGTCTTGACCCTTGAAATAATTCATTGATTAGGGCACCACACATACCCATATATGAAATAATTCATTTTTGAGCTTTTTTTTAAGAAAATATTTTTAAGAAAAGATTATTTATTGGAGTACTTGAAAGAGAGGAGACATAAGTTCTTCAATTATTCACAAAGTACCAATAGAGAAAGTCACATTTGAAACAAATACTTTGATCACAATTATTGATATGTGTTTGGTTAGGTTTTTGAAATTTGATTTGATATTTTGAAAAAAAAGAAGAAAAAAGGTGAATTAAAGTACTTCAAATTATATAGTTAGAGTTTTTTTTTTTTTTAATTCATTATTCTAAGAAATTACCAATATAGAAAGTCACATTTGAAACAAATACTTTGATCACAATTATTGATATGTGTTTGGTTAGGTTTTTGAAATTTGATTTGATATTTTGAAAAAAAAGAAGAAAAGTTAGAGCTATATGTTTTTATTAAAACTCACTGATTTAATTAATTTAGTTCAATTATAACATTTTAAGTCAAATTAAATTAATTTTTTTAAGGTGAATCAAAAATTGAATTAAATGTAATATTTAAATTTATAAATTCAATTTATTAGCTCTATCAATCTCGGTCCATTCTAAATATTCGAGTCAATTTATGAATTAAATTTGACTCGAATTAAGTTATGTATCAAATAAAAATTTGATATGATCTTATCTATATAATACACTTGTATTTTTATCCAACTGGTCTATTTTCATATAGGAAAGATATAGTTTTTTTCATTATTAATATTATTTCAATATTTATTAAGCTTGATTAATGTAAAACTAGTTTATTTTATCCTTGCTAGCTTAGAATGGCATCAACATTAACGGAAAGCACCTTTCCATTAATTACATCTTATTTTGCCATTAACATTATAACTATTAACTTAGTGGATCATGCAACATTCATCACTATTCACTTTATTGAGATTTATTATAGTTAGATATTATTTTATCACTATTTCATTAATAATAGTATTTTTCTATATAATTATATATAAATCAATGTTGCCATTAATTAATTGAAAGAATGATTACACACAAATCAACAATTACAAGGCAATCAAATGATAGAACTTAATAAACAGAATTGTCCCATGAAAATCCAACACATTTTCTTTATTTATGTGACATAATGTCAAAGATCATACATAAGTGAGAGTGATTGAAATTGACTATCAAATAGTAATTTGCAAGCAATGTGTATTATATGATCAATTAGCTAATTTTTGTTATTTAGACCTTTTAACTTGCGTAGGGAAGAAACCTTTTTAATGGGACAAATGCCCTAAATAAGGGAAGATCCCCGCAAGTTATTTCATTTTAACAATATTATTTTATTTTATATATTTTTGGTTCTTACCCAGAATAGATTGAGTGGTGAACTTCCTGAAGTCATTGGAAACTGTAAAGGTCTTTCTAATATCCGAATTGGGAACAATGATATTGTACGAGTTATTCCTAAAGCCATTGGAAATGTTAGCAGCCTCACATATTTTGAAGCTGATGATAATCATTTATCTGGTGAGGTTATCTCTGAGTTTGCTCGTTGCTCTAATCTTACCCTTCTAAATCTGGCTTCAAATGGATTTACTGGAGTTATTCCTCCTGAGCTTGGACAGCTTGTGAATTTGCAGGAGTTGATTCTTTCAGGTAACAGTCTGTTTGGAGATATTCCAGAATCAATTCTTGGTTGCAAGAGTCTTAACAAGCTGGATCTTAGCAATAATAGATTCAATGGTACCATACCAAATGAAATTTGCAACATGTCAAGATTGCAGTACTTGCTTTTGGATCAGAATTCAATAACGGGCGAGATACCCCATGAGATTGGAAACTGCATGAAGCTGCTGGAATTGCAAATGGGCAATAATTATTTGACTGGAAGGATCCCTCCTGAAATTGGCCACATCCGGAACTTGCAGATAGCCTTAAATTTAAGCTACAATCATCTCCACGGACCAGTTCCCCCTGAATTAGGGAAGCTTGATAAGCTTGTTTCTTTAGATATCTCTAATAATCAGCTTTCTGGTTCTATTCCACAATCATTCAAAGGAATGTTAAGCTTGATCGAGGTTAATTTCTCAAATAATCTTCTCATTGGACCAGTGCCCACATTCGTACCATTCCAAAAGAGTCCAAATTCAAGCTTTTCGGGGAACAAAGGGCTTTGCAGAGAGCCATTGAGCTTGTCATGTGGAAATTCTTATGGCCCTGGTAATGGGAATTACCATCACAAGGTTTCCTATAGAATCATACTAGCTGTTATAGGTTCTGGTTTGGCAGTGTTTATTTCAGTAACTGTAGTTGTCTTGCTATTTATGATGAGAGAGAAACAGGAAAAAGCAGCCAAAACAGCAGGAGTTGCTGATGATGGAGCCAATGATCGGCCAGCAATAATAGCAGGCCATGTCTTTGTTGAAAATCTCAGACAAGCAATAGATCTAGATGCCGTTGTTAAAGCAACTCTAAAGGATTCAAATAAGCTTACTTGTGGAACTTTCAGCACTGTTTACAAGGCAGTCATGCCTTCTAGGATGATACTATCTGTAAGGAGACTGAAGTCAATGGACAGAACTCGTTGGAAATTTAAAAGAACAAATAAAAATAGGAAAATGAACATATAAATTATATTTTATACTCAATCATTTAACATAATAATATGCTTATTTATAAGCTTACAAGAGAATCAAAAAGTACCTAAAATCACTCAAAAATATTATATTAAATACAAAAAATCTGCACTAAATAAAAAAATAAATCACAAAAATATTCTAATAACAAATAAATAAATTTAAATATTATATTTTAAATTAATATTTCAACACCCCCTCTTAATTTAAACATAATATTTAAAAAAGGGTTGAATGTTGATATTATTGGCTTTAAAAAAGGGTTTGGTTCATACTGGTTCAAACTGATTTGGTTCAAAATGGTTTAAAATGATTTAGTTCAAAATCAAACTGATTTGGTTCAAAATGGTTTAAAGATTTGGTTCAAAATATTAAAAAAGATTTTGGTTTGAAAGATTGAAAAGGGTTTGGATTTTTTAGAAAAGACAATCCTCTTCAAATTCAGCCTTGACCAAATTTGCTTCAATATTGTC
Source organism: Garcia nutans (assembly GCA_947685225.1). NCBI lineage: Eukaryota > Viridiplantae > Streptophyta > Magnoliopsida > Malpighiales > Euphorbiaceae > Garcia > Garcia nutans. The sequence goes on along the minus strand of CANTUV010000024.1, from coordinate 1,079,388 downwards.
ACGATCCTTTTTATTTAATTTGCACACTTTTGCGACATGGCCCAATTGTTTACAATTTCCACAAATAGCATCGGGTCTCCACCAACAATATTTTTCTGAATGTGAAGACTTCTTGTAGTGCTTGCATGATGAAAATTTCACCTTGCTGCCTTTTCCGCTTTGTGTCAAAAAAAACACTCTCCTCAACTTAGGTTTTGCCTCTTAAGGCTCTTCTTTGTTCTTAAGCTTGAAGTGCACTCATCAATTCAGCTAAAGAAATTTTAGAGAGATCCTTAGACTCTTCTAGAGAGGAGATTTTTTATTCAAATCTCTCTGGAAGCGTCACAAGAACCTTTTCAACAATTCTAGATTCAGAAAAATCCTCTCCAAGCAATCTGATCCTGTTAACAACTGAAGAAATTCTTTCAGAGTAATTAGTAATAGTTTCATTTTCTTGCATACATAAAGCTTCAAAATTTGAACTTGTTTTATTTTTTCATTCACTTGGTACTCAGATTTGAGCTTTTCCCAAGCTTCCTTGGCTGATTTACAAGATATTATTTTTGGAAAGATTGACTCTGCAACACAATTTTGAATAAGAGATTTAGCTTTATATCTTTTGGTTCTCTCATCAGAATGAGTCTTGATTTGAGCAAGGATAGGATTGTTTGGAAGAGGTGCTATAGGCAGCTCTTCAAGAACAACTTCCCAAAGATCATATGCTTCAAGGTATGACTGTAATTTCACAGACCAGCTTTGATAGTTTTCACCGTTGAAAATTTGGGGAGTACTTAGAGAAAGATTGATGCTAGTCATTTTGAAAACCAGGTTGAAAATGGGTTCTAAATTCAAGTTCTTCCTAAGAACAACCAGCGCTCTGATATCACTGTTGGAAATTTAAAAGAACAAATAAAAATATGAAAAATGAACATAGAAATTATATTTTGTACTCAATCATTTAACATAATAATATGCTTATTTATAGGCTTACAAGAGAATCAAAAAGTACCTAAAATCACTCAAAAATATTATATTAAATGCAAAAAATCTGCACTAAATAAAAAAACAAATCACAAAAATATTCTAATAACAAATAAAAAAATTTAAATATTATGTTTTAAATTAATATTTCAACAGAACTATTATTCATCACCAGAACAAGATGATTAGAGAGCTTGAAAGGCTGAGCAAGCTGTGTCATGATAATCTAGTGCGACCAATTCGATATGTAATTTATGAAGATGTTGCTCTTTTGCTGCATCATTATTTACCAAATGGGACGTTGGCTCAACTTGTTCATGAGTTTAGCAAGCAATCAAATTACGAACCTGACTGGCCTAGAAGGTTGTCCATTGCCATAGGAGTAGCAGAAAGATTGGCTTTCCTTCATCATGTGGCAATCGTCCACCTTGACATTTCTTCAGGGAATGTTCTTTTAGATGCCGACTTCAGGCCTTTGGTTGGGGAAATTGAGATATCAAAACTCTTAGATCCATCCAAAGGCACTGCAAGTATAAGTGCAGTTGCAGGTTCCTTTGGTTACATCCCTCCAGGTTTGTTGCTTTGTTCCATATGTTTGAATCTTAATCATTCCAAACTCAGTAGCTTCGCAGGTGTCTAATATTTTCCCTGAATGGTTGAAACCATTAATCATTTTGCTATCTGGTAGTTTTTATCAATACCTGTTCATTCTACTTTATGTTTTTCTCCATCATCTTCTACCCTTCCCCCATGCCCCCTAAATGTTAGTCTTGTTGTAAAATCCTAAATGAAAATCTATTGTGTCTCATTTTTATTCTATTTTTGTTCGCCATCCAGAATATGCATATACAATGCAAGTTACAGCACCTGGAAATGTCTATAGTTATGGGGTGGTGTTGCTGGAGATCCTTACGACTCAACTACCAGTTGATGAGGACTTTAGTGAAGGGGTAGATTTGGTGAAGTGGGTTCATGGAGCTCCAGCAAGAGGAGAGACTCCAGAGCAGATACTTGATGCAAAACTCAGCACAGTTTCCTTCGGTTGGAGAAGAGAAATGTTAGCAGCTCTTAAGGTGGCATTACTCTGTACGGACAGCACACCAGCTAAGCGGCCAAAAATGAAGAAGGTTGTTGAAATGCTTCGAGAAATAAATCAAAACTAAAGAAAGTTTGGAAATGTCTATCGATCGCAATTCTGGCAAACAACTCACCTTATGCAAAACATTTCTAGATATTGAATTCAATTTGGAAATTCTTTCTTGGAGGCTAAAAAAGGGAGCCTGTAAATGTTGGTTCAGGATCTAATTCTGTCTGGTTGCCATGTATTAAAATGTTTATGAGCAAATGACAGGTTATAAACTTTTTTCAGTTGAAGAAAGAATAAGTGGTGGATTAATGAAACAAATAGAAAAATGTCAATTAAGTTGTGTTGCACATTGGGTCTCCAATTGTAGGTACTTGAGTTTCCAATTTTGAAATTTCTGTTGGGAAAATCAATTTTGGACACAAATAGAAAAAAATAAAAAGAGATTTTTCGGTCAATAAATAAAAGTGGTTTTTTAAAAAATACCCTAAAAAATAAAAATATTTTTAAAAATACCCTTTTTTAATTTTAATTTTAAAAATACCATTTTTTTAACTTTTAATTTTAAAATACCCTTTTTTAGAGGTATATTTTTAGTATATTAAAGATATATTCAATTTTTAAAAATATACATTGAATATATATTTAGTATATTAAAAATATACTAAAAATATAGGATATTTTAAAAAAAAATATTAATAAATATGCTATAAAGTGTAGTTTTCCCTAAATAAAAATAGATTTTCTATACTTGTTCAATGTCATTTTTGTTTTTGTTTTTGTTTTTTTTCCTTTTTAATTGAAATTTCTTAAGCTACCTCTCACTAGCAACTAAAAGGGGGTCATATTAAGAGGTATTTTGCAAAAATAAAAAAATTATAAATTCTATAAATATCTCATGCCATTTCGCTCTTCTCACACAAAAAAATTCAATAATCTCGCTCAATTTTCAAATTCTCTGAACTCTCAACCATCATCATCATTTTCAAACTCTATTATTTTCAATCATTTTCATAATATTTTTGTCACGACCCAACCCGGGGGCCACGACCGGCATGCAGCCAAACCGAAGTCCGACCACATAAGCCTTAAAAACATTCATAACAGTCTAAGTGCAAAACAGTTCAATACTTATATAATCCTCAATCCTAGTTCAAATGCAAACCATCAATATAATCAAGTCACAATAAAATTATTCGGGAAATCTAATGCAGACAAGTTCTACTTATTACACAAAAAGGGATTCGGATTCAATCCGGCCAAAAGTTCAATATCCGGAAATGTCACGACCCAACCCGGGGGCCACGACCGGCATGCAGCCAAACCGAAGTCCGACCACATAAGCCTTAGAAACATTCATAACAGTCTAAAAGCAAAACAGTTCAATACTTATATAATCCGCAATCCTAGTTCAAATGCAAACCATCAATATAATCAAATCACAATAAAATCATTCGGGAATTCTAATGCAGACAAGTTCTACTTATTACACAAAAAGGGATTCGGATTCAATCCGCCCAAAAGTTTAATATCCGGAAATCTCTAAGCAGAAAGATCGCTAAATACAAACGGAAAACCTGATCGACTTCGCAAAGAAGAGAAAGAAGATAGACGAAGACAATCACTGAAAACCTGCAAGACAATCTGTAAAGGTGTGAGCGCTTTATAGACGCCCAGTAAGTCTATGAGAGGCAGAGAAACATCTAACAGTTATATAAGTAGTACATATAATACAATCACAAATTAAGCAATCAAGATGGTGTGTCGGGGTCACCAATCAGTAAACAGTACAGTATAATATCAGTCACATCCGCCCTTATAACTTCTCAGTACAGTACAGTAATCAGTAATTAGGCATGTAGCCTCAGTAAACAGTATAGGCATTAAGCCTCAGTAACAGTATAGGCATTAAGCCTCAGTAACCTCCTTCCCCTTCATGACACACCATCACACAGCACAAGTAATATCACATTCAATATTATCACATAAATGCAATCACATGCAAGTTTCTCTGTCTCCTAAAGCATGCGAGGCTGGGTTCGAAAGAATAGTATAGTGAATATATAGAAAGGATAATATATATAAAAAGGGTTTATATATGTATATAAGTTGTTAGCAAGTAGCACAACACAAATAATCACAACACAAATAATCACATACACCCATAGAACTTACCTGGTCTAACAGTCAGCTAAGCAATCCGCCACCCTAAGTCTGAGGTGCTGCTGGACCACCGCCTAACCATTAACCATCAATTAACAACCACCCTTACAAATGTATGCAAGTGCAAATGGGAATGCATGACGTGAATGCACACAATTCAATAATTTCCACAACAAGGTTAAACCTTTTTGTAAACCAAACATAACTTAACCATCATAATAACACACCTTTAAACTTGCTTTCCAGAATATAAAACATCATTAAAAAGTCCTTACAATTTAAATTCATCAAATACCTTACTTAAATAATCAAAATACACAAGATACAATTTTACCGATAAACCTGAATAACGAGTGTCAACTTATAAAATTCAAAACAATTAACCTGTAAATGAAAATTTTATAATTTTCAACCAGAAGCTAATTTGATATCTGAAAAGCATCCTACCAAAATTTCATAATTTTTCGAGACTTAGAAGTCTCTCAACCAATTTTTATTCAAAACAGTATACAACTCACAAGGTATACTGACAGCAGTAGAAAGATCAAATTATTTCAACAATATCACAAACAGAAACATAACCCAACATATTTTTCTTGTAAACTAGACTTCCAGAGATTCAACATATATGAAAATCAAATCAAAAACATTTTTACACATTTTAATATGAATTTCAAAAGTTACAGTTGATGCAATAGCATCAACAGCACAGTTTGTCAGACAACAGTAGCAAACTTGAATTTTCCAGAAATATACGATGCTCCAAAATCCCAACAATTATTTTTCTCATAAACTAGACTCAATTTCGAGCCACATATCCAAATTTCAGATTTTTATCACGTTCCAATATTTAATTAAAAATCGAGCAACATACTGTACTGATATCACACTTCAGCAGAGAATTAATTCATCCAAAAACTCAAAGAAAACAATTAATTCGCAAACCCTAATACCCAAATCAATTCAATCAAACCCTAATTCAATATATTCATCAAGTTCCAGAACCCACACACTAACCCAATCAATATAATTCAACACCAAAATCCATCAAAACAAAAAAAAAACTCAAAACCTAACCTATTTTGTAAAAATCATTTTAATTAAATAATAATTCATATTTAGCCAATTTAATTAAGAAAAATATCAAACCAATATGATATTAATATGAACTAATCAAATGGAAGTCGAAATAATGCAAAAGGAATCAAGAAAAACCTCAAAAACTCCAAAAAAATCGAAAAACGGGCTGCTGAAACAGAGGTCAAAACGGCACCTGCGAGCCGCGTCGCCCAGCCGCCGAACGACAAGCTCCACACGCCGAACGACAGGAGCGCCGCACGCCGAACGACACCCTGCCTCGCCAAACGACACCGGCTAAATGGCACGCCCACTGCTAAACGACAGCCACCCGATTTTTGAAGAAAACTTTGATTTTTTTTTCTTTTTCTCTCTCCGGCGGCACAAATAATAAAACCCTCAATTGGGTGCCCTAACACCCCTATTTATATGATTTTTAATTGGCAAAATACCAATACGCCCCTAAATTAATTTTTTTAATTTAAAAATACCCTAAAACTCTTTAAAAAATTAAAAAAACACCCAACTAACTTATAAAATTTACAACTAACCCCAAATTTTATTTATTTAATTTATTTTAATTAAAAATTAATAAATATCCGAAAAATTTCCGAAACACAACCCCTAACAAAATTATACTTAAAATAACCGTAACGACATCACGGTCACCAAAATGACATCAAAAACAGCAAAATGAAACATGAAAATTTTCCGACCGCCAAAATGACCAAAATACCCCCCGAAGCCAAAAATATAATATTATACTCAAAACGACCGTCTCGTCGTCCCGAGTATCAAAAAGACATTCAAAGGGCACAAAATGACTATTTTGCCCCTAAGGTGCAAAATTACCATTTTGCCCCTAGACTTAAAATCAAACAAAAACCAAGGGTTTTACAATCTAACCCCCTTAAAGTAATTGCGTCCACGCAATTGAATCCAACACAATCATTATCCATCAAAAACTGTCATACAATAGCTATACACAAATCCGGATGGTATCGTCTACTTAGTATGTGTTGTTATGGTTGATCAGGCCATAACCATAAGATACGAAGCACTAATGACCATTCCAGGTTTGATCCATTAGAGTTCATTAAATAAAAACCAATTTTCAGATAACCAAAACAAAATCAATAAATAGCGCTTAGCGCTCACCCCAGTCAATATCAGTGCCAATCAATCGAGTACAACATCATTACACATACACCTTTTCAATAAGATCCATTGCATACAATTGTCAATCATCAGTCACAAACAATATCATGCGATGTATGAGTATGATGTTATGCTGGTATGCAAATGCTCTAACACTAAAACTGAAGAATATTACAGTCTAACCCCCTAAAAACGATTTCGACCTCGAAATCTAAAACATACCTGAAGACTCAAACAGATAGGGATATTTAGCTTTCATAAGCTCTTCGGCTTCCCAGGTGCATTCTTCAACAGAATGATTGCGCCAAAGGACTTTCACAGAAGCTACATCCTTAGAACGCAACCGCTTGACCTGACGGTCCAGAATAGCCATTGGCTGCTCCTCATAAGAATAATCATCACTAATCTCTACAGTGTCCGGAGCTAGCACATGATCAGGACTAGGTACATACTTTCTCAACATCGAGATATGAAATGTCGGATGCACAGAAGCCATCTGAGGTGGTAAATCAAGCTTATAAGCAACATCACCAATCCTCTCCAGAATTTCAAATGGACCAACATACCGAGGAGCTAATTTTCCTTTCTTACCAAACCTCATAACACCCTTGAAAGGTGAAACCTTCAGAAACACTCTATCCCCGACAGCAAATTCCAGATTTCTTCTTTTCAAATCAGCATAGCTCTTTTGTCTACTAAAAGCAGTCCGAATACGGTCTTGAATCACTGGTACAACCTCAGCACTATATTGCAAAAGTTCAGGACCCTCAATTCGACGCTCACCAACCTCCTCCCAATATAATGGAGTCCTACACCTTCTGCCATACAGAGCCTCAAATGGAGCCATACCAATACTAGCCTGATAACTGTTATTGTAGGCAAACTCTACCAAAGGAAGATGATCTGCCCAACTACCACCAAAATCAAGAACACACAATCGCAGCATATCTTCCAAAGTCTGAATGGTCCTCTCCGACAAACCATCCGTCTGAGGATGAAAAGCAGTACTGAAATGAAGATTAGTTCCCAAACCTTCCTGAAGCTTCTGCCAAAATCTAGAAGTAAATTGTGGTCCTCTATCAGAAACTATAGAAACTGAGACCCCATGAAGACTCACAATCCTATTGAGGTACAGTTTGGCATACTGCGACACTGTGTACTTAGTATTTACTGGAAGAAAATGAGCGGACTTAGTCAATCTGTCAACAATAACCCAGATCGAATCATGCCCACCAGGAGCTTTAGGCAAACCGACAACAAAATCCATATTGATTCTCTCCAATTTCCACTCAGGTAGTGGTAACTCCTTAAGCAATCTCGCAGGCTTATGATGCTCATACTTAACTTGCTGACAAGATAAGCATTGAGAAACAAACTGTGCAACATCATTCTTCATCCCTTTCCACCAGTACAACTGCTTCAAATCCCGATACATCTTGGTGGAACCTGGGTGAACTGTGTACTTAGAGAAATGTGCATCCTTAAGGATATCAGTCTTCAAATCATCTACCTTAGGAACACACACCCTAGTACCAAACTTCAAAACACCTTTATCATCTATAACAAACTCCTTGTTCTCATCGGCTAAGACTTTCTGTCGTAAAATTTCCAAATCCGCATCCTTACTTTGCTCAGAAATAATCCTGTCGAGAAAATTTGGCTTCACAGCCAAACTAGCAAGAAACACCCCTCTACCATTCACAACTCCTTTGTCAGACATATTAAATGTCCAACCCTCATCAAGCAATTGGTGAATCTCAGAAATCAAGGACCTCCTCGTCAAACAAATATGTGACAAACTCCCCATAGACTTGCGACTCAAAGCGTCTGCCACAACATTTGCTTTCCCAGGATGGTACTGAATATTATAATCATAATCTTCCAGAAACTCTATCCACCTCCTCTGCCTCAAGTTCAGATCCCTCTGCGAGTAAACATATTTGAGATTCTTATGGTCAGTAAAAATCTCACATGTAACACCATACAGATAATGCCTCCAGATCTTTAGTGCAAACACAACAGCACCCATCTCCAGATCGTGTGTAGGATAATTAACTTCATGCTTTTTCAACTGTCTTGAAGCATAAGCAACCACCCTACCATGTTGCATCAACACACATCCCAAACCAATACCAGATGCATCACAGTAAACAGCATAGCCTTCATTGCCCTCCGGCAGAACAAGTACAGGTGCAGATGTCAACCTTTCTTTCAGAAGGTTAAAACTCTCCTCACAAGCATCATCCCAAACAAACTTAACACCCTTGCGAGTGAGTTTAGTCAAAGGTGCTGCAAGTCGAGAAAAATCTCTAACAAATCTTCTGTAATAACCAGCCAAACCCAAGAAACTTCGTATCTCTGTAACTGTCTTTGGTCTTGGCCAATCCATGACTGCCTCAATCTTTTTTGGATCAACCTGAACACCCTCAGAAGATATAACATGACCCAAGAACACAACTTTATCCAACCAGAATTCACATTTCGATAACTTGGCATAAAGTTTATGTTTCCTCAGAGTTTGCAAAACCAGCTTCAAATGTTCCTCATGCTCTTCTTTAGTCTTGGAATATACTAAAATATCATCAATGAACACTACAACAAACCGGTCAAGATATGGACTAAACACTCTATTCATCAAGTCCATAAAAGCAGCAGGGGCGTTGGTAAGTCCAAAAGACATCACCAGAAATTCATAATGACCATACCTTGAGCGAAAAGCAGTTTTAGGTATGTCACTCTCTCGCACCCTTAACTGATGATAACCAGACCGAAGATCAACCTTTGAGAAAAACTTCGCCCCTTGCAACTGATCAAACAAATCATCAATCCTCGGTAATGGATATCTGTTCTTGACCGTCACCTTGTTTAGCTGCCGATAATCAATACACAACCTCATGGAACCATCTTTCTTTCTCACGAAAAGAACCGGAGCTCCCCAAGGTGAAGTACTCGGTCGGATGTACCCCTTATGTAACAAATCATTCAGCTGCTCCCTCAACTCTTTAAGCTCTGTCGGTGCCATTCTATAAGGTGGCATAGAGATAGGATTTGTGCCGGGTACAAGATCAATAGAAAACTCAATCTCCCTTTCAGGAGGTAACCCAGGCAAATCCTCAAGAAAAACATCCACAAAATCTTGCACTATAGGGACGTCTTCTGGTTTAACTTCTTCTTTTTGCACATCCCGAATAGATACAAGATAGGCATCACAACCTTTACGCAACAACCTTCTAGCTCCCAAAGCAGAAATCATCTGACAAGGACCAATGGTCTTGGAACCATGGAATGTCACCGACTTACCTTCTTCATAATCAAATCGGACTATCTTAGCCCTACAGTCAACATTAGCTCCATGACAAGCTAACCAATCCATTCCCAATATCACATCAAATTCCAACACAGATAGGACAATCAAATTTGCAGCTAAATCTGCATCCTCAACTCTGACCATACAGTTACTATAAACATCCACCGTCTCTATCTCATCCCCCAGTGGTGTATGAGCAAACAAAGGCTCAGCTAAAAGTTCATGTGATCTAGATAATCTAGATTCAAAGCTAGGTGATATGAATGAATGAGTAGCTCCAGGGTCAATAAGAACATGTGCATCAATTGAACATATAGAGAGTGTACCTTGCACCACATTATTATCAGCCCGATCTTGCTGAGCATTAAGATTAAATACCCGAGCATAATTCTGATTCTGATTCTGGCCTTGGTTCTGATTCTGAGCATTGTTCTGACCTACTGGCAAAGCGGGTACAACATTCTGCTGCTGATTATTCTGGTGATAACCCTGATTCAGCTGACCTTGGTAACCTCGATAACCTCCATTCTGTCGTCTGCCATTCTGATTACCTCGGCCTCCATAATAACCTCGACCACCATTACCTCTGCCATTACCATTGCCGTTACCATTACCGTTGCCACGGTTGTTGTTACCCTGATTCCCTGCTGGTCTCACATAATTCTGCTGCCCTCCTTGATTCTGACCACGCCGAGAATTAGGACAATCCTTCACCTGGTGATCCATCTGTCCACAACCTAAACATGCTCCCATCTGTCTCCAGCAGTCTCCTGGATGACGGTTACCACAAAACCTACAAACAGGATGCCCCTGATTCTGATTCTGCAATCGGTAAGTCTGTTACTGACCACCTCTATTATTACCTCTCTGATCTCTGTTCTGTCCTTGGTAGCCATGCAAATCATTAGGTCTACTTCTCTTCCTACTAATATCAGTAGTATCCTCAGTCCTGTCAGTCTTACCTCTGTTTTCCAAACCCAGAGCTGTGTTCCTAGCCAAATGCAACTCAGTGTAGTTATGGCTAGCAACAAAACCATAATACTTATTGTTCAGTCCCTCCACAAATCTGCGAGTCATCCGAGCCTCATCCTGAATCAAGTGTGTAGCATACTGTCGCAGGTCCTGAAACTTCTCATAGTACTCAGCTATGGACCTATCCCCTTGCTTCAACCTCTCAAACTCTTGGCCTTTTTGCCACATAACATTCTCAGGTATGAAATTCTGCATGAACAAGTCCCTAAACTCATCCCAGAAATGAACCCTATCTCTGATCTCATCATCGAACCACACCTGAGCTGACCTCTTTAACTGATGGCCTGCCAACTCTATAGATCTATCATCAGTACTGTTGAGAGCTAAACAAATCCGACGTACCTCATTGATGAAGTATACCGGATCCTCAGTAGCAGAGTTGGAGAATGTAGGTGGGTTCACTCTGATAAACTCATTTAACCTCACATACTGGGGTTCAACAGTAGGTGGCTGATCATTGGCTTGCCCAGCATTCTGATTCATATTCTGCACCAACTGAGCAATTCCATTAGCAAGAGTCTCCATAGATCTACCCATGGTCATCATAGTAGTCATAAATTGCTCCTGACCCACTGCAGCAGCCGGTGCAGCCTCAGGTACAGGATTATTCCCAAGAGTAGGTGGCTGAGGATCAGGCACAACTCCTGCAGTATTAACATTCCCTGCTGCAGCACTAGGAGGTCTCCCACGTCTACGTGGAGGCAGATTAGCACCATCTGCAGTTCCAGAAGTTCCAGCACCAGAGGAACCTCCCCCTATCCAAATTCCAGTACTTCTTTGAGACATAACTCCCGATATTAGTATAAACATATCGGTTAACGCGGAAGCAAAAGAAACACAGAAAGAATTTTTTCCTAATGATTTCCGGATTCAACTAGACAAATTTTAAGTGTGCTGTGTGATGGTGTGTCATGAAGGGGAAGGAGGTTACTGAGGCTTAATGCCTATACTGTTACTGAGGCTTAATGCCTATACTGTTTACTGAGGCTACATGCCTAATTACTGATTACTGTACTGTACTGAGAAGTTATAAGGGCGGATGTGACTGATATTATACTGTACTGTTTACTGATTGGTGACCCCGACACACCATCTTGATTGCTTAATTTGTGATTGTATTATATGTACTGCTTATATAACTGTTAGATGTTTCTCTGCCTCTCATAGACTTACTGGGCGTCTATAAAGCGCTCACACCTTTACAGATTGTCTTGCAGGTTTTCAGTGATTGTCTTCGTCTATCTTCTTTCTCTTCTCTGCGAAGTCGATCAGGTTTTCCGTTTGTATTTAGCGATCTTTCTGCTTAGAGATTTCCGAATATTGAACTTTTGGGCGGATTGAATCCGAATCCCTTTTTGTGTAATAAGTAGAACTTGTCTGCATTAGAATTCCCGAATGATTTTATTGTGATTTGATTATATTGATGGTTTGCATTTGAACTAGGATTGCGGATTATATAAGTATTGAACTGTTTTGCTTTTAGACTGTTATGAATGTTTCTAAGGCTTATGTGGTCGGACTTCGGTTTGGCTGCATGCCGGTCGTGGCCCCCCGGTTGGGTCGTGACAAAAGTTTATATATGTATATAAGTTGTTAGCAAGTAGAACAACACAAATAATCACAACACAAATAATCACATACACCCATAGAACTTACCTGGTCTAACAGTCAGCTAAGCAATCCGCCACCCTAAGTCTGAGGTGCTGCTGGACCACCGCCTAACCATTAACCATCAATTAACAACCACCCTTACAAATGTATGCAAGTGCAAATGGGAATGCATGACGTGAATGCACACAATTCAATAATTTCCACAACAAGGTTAAACCTTTTTGTCAACCAAACATAACTTAACCATCATAATACCACACCTTTAAACTTGCTTTCCAGAATATAAAACATCATTAAAAAGTCCTTACAATTTAAATTCATCAAATACCTTACTTAAATAATCAAAATACACAAGATACAATTTTACCAATAAACCTGAATAACGAGTGTCAACTTATAAAATTCAAAACAATTAACCTGTAAATGAAAATTTTATAATTTTCAACCAGAAGCTAATTTGATATCTGAAAAGCATCCTACCAAAATTTCATAATTTTTCGAGACTTAGAAGTCTCTCAACCAATTTTTATTCAAAACAGTATACAACTCACAAGGTATACTGACAGCAGTAGAAAGATCAAATTATTTCAACAATATCACAAACAGAAACATAACCCAACATATTTTTCTTATAAACTAGACTTCCAGAGCTTCAACATATATGAAAATCAAATCAAAAACATTTTTACACATTTTAATATGAATTTCAAAAGTTACAGTTGATGCAATAGCATCAACAGCACAGTTTGTCAGACAACAGTAGCAAACTTGAATTTTCCAGAAATATACGATGCTCCAAAATCCCAACAATTATTTTTCTCATAAACTAGACTCAATTTCGAGCCACATATCCAAATTTCAGATTTTTATCACGTTCCAATATTTAATTAAAAATCGAGCAACATACTGTACTGATATCACACTTCAGCAGAGAACTAATTCATCCAAAAACTCAAAGAAAACAATTAATTCGCAAACCCTAATACCCAAATCAATTCAATCAAACCCTAATTCAATATATTCATCAAGTTCCAGAACCCACACACTAACCCAATCAATATAATTCAACACCAAAATCCATCAAAACAAAAAAAAAACTCAAAACCTAACCTATTTTGTAAAAATCATTTTAATTAAATAATAATTCATATTTAGCCAATTTAATTAAGAAAAATATCAAACCAATATGATATTAATATGAACTAATCAAATGGAAGTCGAAATAATGCAAAAGGAATCAAGAAAAACCTCAAAAACTCCAAAAAAATCGAAAAACGGGCTGCTGAAACAGAGGTCAAAACGGCACCTGCGAGCAGCGTCACCCAGCCGCCGAACGACAAGCTCCACACGCCGAACGACAGGAGCGCCGCACGCCGAACGACACCCTGCCTCGGCAAACGACACCGGCTAAATGGCACGCCCACTGCTAAACGACAGCCACCCGATTTTTGAAGAAAACTTTGATTTTTTTTTCTTTTTCTCTCTCCGGCGGCACAAATAATAAAACCCTCAATTGGGTGCCCTAACACCCCTATTTATATGATTTTTAATTGGCAAAATACCAATATGCCCCTAAATTAATTTTTTTAATTTAAAAATACCCTAAAACTCTTTAAAAAATCAAAAAAACACCCAACTAACTTATAAAATTTACAACTAACCCCAAATTTTATTTATTTAATTTATTTTAATTAAAAATTAATAAATATCCGAAAAATTTCCGAAACACAACCCCTAACAAAATTATACTTAAAATAACCGTAACGACATCACGGTCACCAAAATGACATCAAAAACAGCAAAACGAAACATGAAAATTTTCCGACCGCCAAAATGACCAAAATACCCCCCCGAAGCCAAAAATACAATATTATACTCAAAACGACCGTCTCGTCGTCCCGAGTATCAAAAAGACATTCAAAGGGCACAAAATGACTATTTTGCCCCTAAGGTGCAAAATTACCATTTTGCCCCTAGACTTAAAATCAAACAAAAACCAAGGGTTTTACAATCTAACCCCCTTAAAGTAATTGCGTCCACGCAATTGAATCCAACACAATCATTATCCATCAAAAACTGTCATACAATAGCTATACACAAATCCGGATGGTATCGTCTACTTAGTATGTGTTGTTATGGTTGATCAGGCCATAACCACAAGATACGAAGCACTAATGACCATTCCAGGTTTGATCCATTAGAGTTCATTAAATAAAAACCAATTTTCAGATAACCAAAACAAAATCAATAAATAGCGCTTAGCGCTCACCCCAGTCAATATCAGTGCCAATCAATCGAGTACAACATCATTACACATACACCTTTTCAATAAGATCCATTGCATACAATTGTCAATCATCAGTCACAAACAATATCATGCGATGTATGAGTATGATGTTATGCTGGTATGCAAATGCTCTAACACTAAAACTGAAGAATATTACAGGAAATCTCTAAGCAAAAGGACCGATAAACACAAACGGAAAACCTGATCGACTTCGCCAAAGAAGAGAAAGAAGATAGACGAAGGCAATCACTGTAAACCTGCAAGACAATCTGTAAGGGTGAGAGCGCTTTATATAGACGCCCATAAAGTCTATGAAAGGCAGAGAAACATCTAACAGTTATATAAGCAGTACATATAATACATTCACAAATTAAGCAATCAAGATGGTGTGTCGGGGTCACCAATCAGTAAACAGTACAGTATAATATCAGTCACATCCGCCCTTATAACTCCTCAGTACAGTACAATAATCAGTAATTAGGCATGTAGCCTCAGTAAATAGTATAGGCATTAAGCCTCAGTAGCAGTATAGGCATTAAGCCTCAGTAACCTCCTTCCCCTTCATGACACACTATCACACAGCACAAGTAATATCAAATTCAATATTCTCACATAAATACAATCACATGCAAGTTTCTCTGTCTCCTAAAACATGCGAGGCTGAGTTCGAAAGAATAGACTAGTGAATATATAGAAAGGATAATATATTATAAGAAGAGTTTATATATATATATATATATATAAGTTGTTAGCAAGTAGCACAACACAAACAATTCAAATACACCCATAGAACTTACCTGGTCTAACAGTCAGCTAAGCAATCCGTCACCCTAAGTCTGAGGTGCTGCTAGACCACTGCCTAACCATTAACCATCAATTAACAAACACCCTTACAAATGTATGCAAGTGCAAATGGAAATGCATGACGTGAATGCACGAAATTCAATAGTTTCTATAACAAGGTTAAACCTTTTTGTCAACCAATCATAACTTAACCATCATAATACCACACCTTTAAACTTGCTTTCCAGAATATAAAACATCATTAAAAAGTCCTTACAATTTAAATTTATCAAATACCTTACTTAAATATTCAATATTCACAAAATACAATTTTACCGATAAACCTGAATAACGAGTGTCAACTTGTAAAATTCAAAACAATTAACCAGTATATACAAAATTTATATTTTTTAACCAGAAGTTAATTTTATATCTGAAAAGCATCCTACCAAAATTTCATAATTTTTCGAGACTTAGAAGTCCCTAAATAAATTTTTATTCACAACAGTATACAGCTCACAAGGTATACTGACAGCAGTAGAAAGATCTAATTATTTCAAAAATATAACAATAGAAACATAACCCAACATATTTTTTTTATAAATTAGACTTCCAGAACTTCAACATATATGAAAAGCAAATCTAAAACATTTTTACACATTTTAATATAAATTTCGAAAGTTACAGATGATGCAATCGTATCTACAGTACAGTTAGTCAGACAACAGTAGCAAACTTGAATTTTCCAGAAATATACGATGTTCCAAAATCCCAACAATTATTTTTCACAGATTCAAAACATCCTAATAAACAACATATCAAAATTTCAAAATTTTTAGAAACCTCTAAGTCCCTCAATTTAATTTCTAAATCGAATTAATACAATCAGTTACCATACTGGCAGCAGTTGAGAAATAAATTTATTTCGAAACACAAACATTTGAAACAGACCTCAAAATATTTTTTATAAACACCTAACATCATATCCTAAAACATATCAAAAATTCAGACCTAGATCATTTACCAATAATTTTTAAAAATTCAACAAAGTTACTGAAATATTAGTAATCACAAGCAGAAATAATTTTTCACTTTATTAATGAATTAAAAATATAAATCAAACATGAAAATTCAAAAATAAATTTCTAGATCAAGTATAACATCCCTAGAACAGATTACAATTTCCAAAAATACTAGATCATTAACTTAAACTCACAAATCAAATATTAAACATAAAGAACCTCCAAAATCATCCTACAACTTATTAATTATTTTTAATTAATTAAAAATCAAAATAAATCAAAAATATTATTTTCTAACACCCTAAACATTATACAAACATCCAACAACACAAATCATGCCAAGAAGTTGGAAGAAATTGAAGAAAAAATTGAAAAACCTCAAAATCTCGAAACTGCCTGAAATTTGGAACCAAAAACGACGCCTGCGATGCAGCCCGCAGCACGCCGAACGATGAGCTCCCACACGCCGAACGATAGGAGGCGCCTCGCTGAACGACACAAGCACCTCGCCAAACGACACCGGCAATTGGCACGCCCACTGACGAAACGACAGGCGCACGGTTTGAATGAAAAATTTTGATTTTTCTCCTCTTTTCTCTCTCTGACGGCACACTAATTTTAGACACTCAATTGGGTGCCCTAACACCCCTATTTATATAATTTTAAATTGATAAATTACCAATATACCCCTAAATTAATTTATTTTATTTAAAAATACCCTAAAACTCTTTAAAAATTCAAAAAAAAACACCAAACTAACTTATAAAAATTCACAACTAACCCCAAATTTAATTATTTTCAGAATTATTTAAATTAGTTCATTAATTATTTAATTTATCTAATTAATTTAATTTATTTTAATTAAAAATTAATAAATACCCGAAAAATTTCCGAAACACAAACCCTAACAAAATTATACTTAAAATAACCGTAACGACATCACGGTCACCAAAATGACATCAAAAACAGCAAAACGAAACCCGAAAATTTTCCGACCGCCAAAATGACCAAAATACCCCCCGAAACAAAAAACACAATATTATACTCAAAACAAACATCTCAACACCCACATTATGAAAATAAGCACCAAACGTTATAAAATTCACCCGAATGTGAATTGAAGGTAAAATTACCATTTTGCCCCTAGACTTAAAATCATTCAAAAACCAAGGGTTTTACAATCTAACCCCCTTAAAGTAATTGCGTCCACGCAATTGAATCCAACATAATCATTATCCATTAAAAACTGTCATTACAATAGTTATACACAAATCCGGATGGTATCGTCTACTTAGTATGTGTCGTTATGGTTGATTAGGCCATAACCACAAGATATCAAGCACTAATGACCATTCCAGGTTCGATCCATTTAGAGTTCATTAAATAAAAACCAATTATCAGATAACCAAAACAAAATCAATGAATAGCGCTTAGCACTCAACCCAGTCAATATCAGTGTCAATCAATCGAGTATAACATTATCTCTGTTCATTTTTCCAATCCATAACAATATTAATATACTGTACCTCTGTAACCAATAACAGAAATATTCCGTAACTCAACATCATTACACATACACCTTTTCAATAAGATCCATTGCATACAATTGTCAATCATCAGTCACAAACAATATTATGCGATGTATGAGTATGATATTATGCTGGTATGCAAGTGCTCTAACACTAAAACTGAAGAATATTACAGTCTAACCCCCCTTAAAACGATTTTGACCTCGAAATCTAAAACATACCTAAAGACTCAAACAGATGGGGATATTTAGCTTTCATAAGCTCTTCGGCTTCCCAGGTGCATTCTTCAACAGAATGATTGCACCAAAGGACTTTCACAGAAGCTACATCCTTAGAACGCAACCGCTTGACCTGACGGTCCATAATAGCCATTGGCTGCTCCACATAAGAACAATCATCACTAATCTCTACAGTGTCCGGAGCTAGCACATGATCAGGACTAGGTACATACTTTCTCAACATCGAGATATGAAATGTCGGATGCACAGAAGCCATCTGAGGTGGTAAATCAAGCTTATAAGCAACATCACCAATCCTCTCCAGAATTTCAAATGGACCTACATACCGCGGAGCTAATTTTCCTTTCTTACCAAACCTCATAACACCCTTGAAAGGTGAAACCTTCAGAAACACTCTATCCCCGACAGCAAATTCCAGATTTCTTCTTTTCAAGTCAGCATAGCTCTTTTGTCTACTAAAAGCAGTCTGAATACGGTCTTGAATCATTGGTACAACCTCAGCACTGTATTGCAAAAGTTCAGGACCCTCAATTCGACGCTCACCAACCTCCTCCCAATATAATGGAGTCCTACACCTTCTGTCATACAGAGCCTCAAATGGAGCCATACCAATACTAGCCTGATAACTGTTATTGTAGGCAAACTCTACCAAAGGAAGATGATCTGCCCAACTACCACCAAAATCAAGAACACACAATCGCAGCATATCTTCCAAAGTCTGAATAGTCCTCTCCGACAAACCATCTGTCTGAGGATGAAAAGCAGTACTGAAATGAAAATCCGCATCCTTACTTTGCTCAGAAATAATCCTGTCAAGAAAATTTGGCTTCACAGCCAAACTAGCAAGAAACACCCCTCTACCATTCGCAACTTCTTTGTCAGACATATTAAATGTCCAACCCTCATCAAGCAATTGGTGAATCTCAGAAATCAAGGACCTCCTCGTCAAACAAATATGTGACAAACTCCCCATAGACTTGCGACTCAAAGCGTCTGCCACAACATTTGCTTTTCCAGGGTGGTACTGAATATTATAATCATAATCTTCCAGAAACTCTATCCACCTTCTCTGCATCAAGTTCAGATCCTTCTTCGAGTAAACATATTTGAGAATCTTATGGTCAGTAAAAATCTCACATGTAACACCATACAGATAATGCCTCCAGATCTTTAGTGCAAACACAACAGCAACCATCTCCAGATCATGCGTAGGATAATTAACTTCATGCTTTTTCAACTGTCTTGAAGCATAAGCAACCACCCTACCATGTTGCATCAACACACATCCCAAACCAATACCAGATGCATCACAGTAAACAGCATAGCCTTCATTGCCCTCCGGCAAAATAAGTACAGGTGCAGATGTCAACCTTTCTTTCAGAAAGTTAAAACTCTCCTCACAAGCATCATCCCAAACAAACTTAACACCCTTGCGAGTGAGTTTAGTCAAAGGTGATGCAAGTCGAGAAAAATCTCTAACAAATCTTCTATAATAACCAGCCAAACCCAAGAAACTTCGTATCTCTGTAACTGTCTTTGGTCTTGGCCAATCCATGACTGCCTCAATCTTCTTTGGATCAACCTGAACACCCTCAGAAGATATAATATGCCCCAAGAACACAACTTTATCCAACCAGAATTCACATTTCGAGAACTTGGCATAAAGTTTATGTTCCCTCAGAGTTTGCAAAACCAGCTTCAAATGTTCCTCATGCTCTTCTTTAGTCTTGGAGTACACCAAAATATCATCAATGAACACCACAACAAACCGATCAAGATATGGACTAAACACCCTATTCATCAAGTCCATAAAAGCAGCAGGGGCGTTGGTAAGTCCGAAAGACATTACCAGAAATTCATAATGACCATACCTTGAGCGAAAAGCAGTTTTAGGTATGTCACTCTTTCACACCCTTAACTGATGATAACCAGACCGAAGATCAACCTTTGAGAAAAACTTCGCCCCTTGCAACTGATCAAACAAATCATCAATCCTTGGTAATGGATATCTGTTCTTGACCGTCACCTTGTTTAGCTGCCGATAATCAATACACAACCTCATGGAACCATCCTTCTTTCTCACGAAAAGAACCGGAGCTCCCCAAGGTGAAGTACTCGGTTTGATGTACCCCTTCTGTAACAAATCATTCAGCTGCTCCCTCAACTCTTTAAGCTCTGCCGGTGCCATTCTATAAGGCGGCATAGAGATAGGATTTGTGCCGGGTACAAGATCAATAGAAAACTCAATCTCCCTTTCAGGAGGTAACCCAGGCAAATCCTCAGGAAAAACATCGACAAAATCTTGCACTATAGGAACGTCTTCTGGTTTAATTTCTTCTTTCTTCACATCCCGAATAGATACAAGATAGGCGTCACAACCTTTACGCAACAACCTTCTAGCTCCCAAAGCAGAAATCATCTGACAAGCACCAATGGTCTTGGAACCATGGAATGTCACCGACTTACCTTCTTCATAATCAAATCGGACTATTTTAGCCTTACAGTCAACATTAGCTCCATGACAAGCTAACCAATCCATTCCCAAGATCACATCAAATTCCAACATAGATAGGACAATCAAATTTTCAGCTAAATTTGCATCCTCAACTCTAATCATACAGTTACTATAAACATCCACCGTCTCTATCTCATCCCCCAATGGTGTATGAACAAACAAAGGCTCAGTCAAAAGTTCATGTGATCTAGATAATCTAGATGCAAAGCTAGGTGATATGAATGAATGAGTAGCTCCAGGGTCAATAAGAACATGTGCATCAAATGAACATATAGAGAGTGTACCTTGCACCACATTATTATCAGCCCGAGCTTGCTGAGTATTAAGATTAAACACCCGAGCATAATTTTGATTCTGATTCTGGCCTTGGTTCTGATTCTGAGCATTGTTCTGACCTGCTGGCAAAGCGGGTACAACATTCTGCTGCTGATTATTCTGGTGATAACCCTGATTCTGCTGACCTTGGTAGCCTCGATAACCTCCATACTGTCGTCTGTCATTCTGATTACCTCGGCCTCCATTATAACTTCGACCACCATTACCTCTGCCAAAACCATTGCCATTACCATTACCGTTGCCACGGTTGTTGTTACCCTGATTCCCTACTGGTCTCACATAATTCTGATGCCCTCCATGATTCTGACCACGCCGAGAATTAGGACAATCCTTCACCTGGTGATCCATCTGTCCACAACCTAAACATGCTCCTATCTGTCTCCAGCAAACTCCTGGATGATGGTTACCACAAAACTCACAAACAGGATTCCTCTGATTCTGATTCTGCGATCGATAAGTCTGTTGTTGACCACCTCTATTATTACCTCTCTGATCTCTGTTTTGTCCTTGGTAGCCATGCGAATCATTAGGTCTACTTCTCTTCCTACTAACATCAGTAGTATCCTCAATACTGTCAGTCTTACCTCTGTTTTCCAAACCCAAAGCTGTGTTCCTAGCCAAATGCAACTCAGTGTAGTTATGGCTAGCAACAAAACCATAATACTTATTGTTCAATCCCTCCACGAATTTGTGAGTCATCCGAGCCTCTTCCTGAATCAAGTGTGTAGCATACTGTCGCAGATCCTGAAACTTCTCATAGTACTCAGCTATGGATCTATCCCCTTGCTTCAACCTCTCAAACTCTTGGCCTTTTTGCCACATAACATTCTCGGGTATGAAATTCTGCATGAACAAGTCCTTAAACTCATCCCAGACATGAACCCTATCCCTGATCTCATCATCGAACCACACCTGAGCTGACTTCTTTAACTGATGACCTGCCAACTCTATAGATCTATCATCAGTATAGTTGAGAGCTAAACAAATTCGACGTACCTCATTGATGAAGTATACCGGATCCTCAGTAGCAGAGTTGGAGAATGTAGGTGGGTTCACTCTGATAAACTCATTTAATTTCACATACTGGGGTTCAACAATAGGTGGCTGATCATTTGCTTGCCCAGCATTCTGATTCATATTCTGCACCAACTGAGTAATTCCATTAGCAAGAGTCTCCATAGATTTACCCATGGTCATCATAGTAGTCATAAACTGCTCCTGACCCATTGCAGCAGCCGGTGCAGCCTCCGGTACAGGATTATTCCCAGGAGTAGGTGGCTGAGGATCAGGCACAACTCCTGCAGTATTAACATTCCCTACTGCAGCTCTAGGAGGTCTCCCACGTCCACGTGGAGGCAGATTAGCACCATCTGCAGTTCCAGAAGTTCCAGCACCAGAGGAACCTCCCCCTATCCGAATTTCAGTACTTCTTTGAGACATAACTCCTGATATTAGTATAAGCATATCGGTTAACGCGGAAGCAAAAGAAACACAGAAAGAATTTTTTCTAATGATTTTCGGATACAGCTAGACAAATTATAAGTGTGACTGAATCTTATGGCTCTGATACCACTTTTGTCACGACCCAACCCAGGGGCCACAACCGGCATGCAGCCAAACTGAGTCCAACCACATAAGCCTTAGAAACATTCATAACAGTCTAAGTGCAAAACAGTTCAATACTTATATAATCTGCAATCCTAGTTCAAATGCAAACCATCAATATAATCAAATCTCAATAAAATCATTCAAGAAATCTAATGCAGACAAGTTCTACTTATTACACAAAAAGGGATTCAGATTCAATCGCCCCAAAAGTTCAATATCCGGAAATCTCTAAGCAAAAGGACCGATAAACACAAACGGAAAACCTGATCGACTTTGCCAAAGAAGAGAAAGAAGATAGACGAAGGCAATCACTGTAAACCTGCAAGACAATCTGTAAAGGTGTGAGCGCTTTATATACACGCCCAGTAAGTCTATGAGAGGCAGAGAAACATCTAACAGTTATATAAGCAGTATATACAATACATTCACAAATTAAGCAATCAAGATGGTGTGTCGGGGTCACCAATCAGTAAACAGTACAGTATAATATCAGTCACATCCTCCCTTATAACTCCTCAGTACAGTACAGTAATCAGTAATTAGGCATGTAGCCTCAGTAAACAGTATAGGCATTAAGCCTCAGTAGCAGTATAAGCATTAAGCCTCAGTAACCTCCTTCCCCTTCATGACACACCATCACACAGCACAAGTAATATCAAATTCAATATTCTCACATAAATACAATCACTGTGAACACTCGAATTTTGAGGCTCGGAAAGCCAATTTTCTCAGACTACTGAAAACCGGACCGGACCGGACGTCCCCGGTAAAATTCACCGGAAGTATATCGATATGGTACTTGAAATGTCCGGGACGATGTGAGGATCACGGATATGGTCCCGGAATAATTTTTGGAGGTCTCTAGCTCCCGAAAAATCAGTTTGAGCGAAAACCGGCCAGAATCGGCGGCTCAGCCGCCAAAACTTTCGTCTTTTCGGCTTGTCACATCCACGGCGGCCCGGCCGCCGTACAGTCCGATTTTTCCTATAAATAGGCTTCAGATTTTCAGAAAAAGGGGTTGGACTTTACCGGGTGGGCCTCATGCTGTCGAATTCTTTTCACGCTTAAAAACGATTAAGAACTTTTATTTGCAAAAATCTAACCGTGTGCTGCAGGAAACAATCTGTAATCAAGAATCATAATCCCCGGTTCAAGAAAACGAGATCTGGAACTTCGAAGCGGGAAAATCCTAAGCAAGGTAATATTCTAATCCATCATTTGTCAATTAAAGCATATCATAAGCATTTTATCTTCTTCTCAATTTCTTCTCGGTCAAAGACCTAATCCTTTTAGGTCTAAGGCCTAATGGACTAATCAATCAGCCTCTTTGGCACAAAGACTTAAATTACATCTTTTTGGTACAAAGTGCCTACATTTCACAATTAAAATCAATCTGTTGGCACGGAGCCTAAATTACACCATTTTGGTACGAAGTACCTAAAATTTCACAATTTAGCACTAAGTGCTGAAATTCACATTTTTGGCATGGAGCCCAACCACACTTGGCCAAAGGCCCAAAATTTGCACTCTTTTGGTACAAAGTACCTAAAATTGGAGAATTTAGCACTAAGTGCTAAATCTCACATCTTTGGCATGAAGCCCGACAACACTTGGCCAAAGGCCTAAATTGCACTCTTTTGGTACAAAGTACCTAAAATTGCACCATTTAGCACTAAGTGCTAAATTTCACAACTCTGGCATGAAGCCCGACTCAATTAAAATCAACCTTTGGCATGGAGCCTAAATTCCACTCTTTTGGTACAAAGTACCTAAATCTCACATCTTTGGCATGAAGCCCGACAATGCACGAAGCATACACACACACATGCATGAAGCATAATTTTCATCGCCTTTAAATAGGCTTTTCCGAACTACATGGGCTTTGATCTCCTATTCAAACGGGAGTATGTAGGCATGTTTGGGATTCACCCCAAATAGCAAGTCCACAAACTACCAACAATCTCTTTGTCTTTAAATTTGTTCCATTTTTGCAAGTTAATCAAATGCATGACATAGTCCCCGAATCCTCCTTGGGTTCGCAGACTAGAAACCTTTACATTGGATGCATTATTGGAGTCAAACAAGGGTTTTCTTAGTTTTTCCCTTCGAACAAAATAAACTGAGTGGCGACTCCCGACAACGAGTGAATTTTCGCCCGGATCCTTTTCGGGCGAAAAACCGAGGTTCACAATCACATGCAAGTTTCTCTGTCTCCTAAAACATGCGAGGCTGAGTTCGAAAGAATAGGCTAGTGAATATATAGAAAGGATAATATATTATAAGAAGGGTTTATATATATATATAAGTTGTTAGCAAGTAGCACAACACAAACAATTTAAATACACCCATAGAACTTACCTGGTCTAACAGTCAGCTAAGCAATCCGCCACCCTAAGTCTGAGGTGCTGTTGGACCACCGCCTAACCATTAACCATCAATTAACAACCATCCTTACAAATGTATGCAAGTGCAAATGGGAATGCATGACGTGAATGCACACAATTCAATAGTTTCCATAACAAGGTTAAACCTTTTTGTCAACTAATCATAACTTAACCATCATAATACCACACCTTTAAACTTGCTTTCCAGAATATAAAACATCATTAAAAAGTCCTTACAATTTAAATTCATCAAATACCTTACTTAAATAATCAATATACACAAGATACAATTTTACCGATAAACCTGAATAACGAATGTCAAATTGTAAAATTCAAAACAATTAACCAGTATATGAAAAATTTATAATTTTCAACCAGAAGTTAATTTAATATCTGAAAAACATCCTACCAAAATTTAATAATTTTTTGAGACTTATAAGTCCCTCAATCAATTTTTATTCATAACAGTATACAGCTCACAAGGTATACTGACAGCAGTAGAAAGATCTAATTATTTCAAAAATATAACAACCGAAACATAACCCAACATATTTTTCTTGTAAATTAGACTTCCAGAACTTCAACATATATGAAAATCAAATCTAAAACATTTTTACACGTTTTAATATGAATTTTGAAAGTCACAGATGATGCAATCGCATCTACAGTACAGTTCATCAGACAACAGTAGCAAACTTGAATTTTCCAGAAATATACGATGCTCCAAAATCCCAAAAATTATTTTTCTCATAAACTAGACTCAATTTCGAGCCACATATCCAAATTTTAGATTTTTATCATGTTCCAATATTTAATTAAAAATCGAGCAACATACAGCACTAACATCAAACTTCAGCAGAGAATTAAATCATTCAAAAACTCAAAGAAAACAATTAATTTGAAAACCCTAATACCCAATTTAATTCAATCAAACCCTAATTCAATACATTTATCAAATTTCAGAACCCAACACACTAGCCCAAATCAATTAATTCAACACCAAAATCCATCAAAACAATAAAAACCCCAAAACCTAACCTATTTTGTAAAAATCAATCTAATTAGATAATAATTCGAATTTAGCCAAATTAATTAAGAAAAATACCAACCCAATATGATACTAATATGAACTAATCAAATGGAAGTCGAAATAATGCAAAAGGAATCAAGAAAAACCTCAAAAACACCCAAAAACTCGAAAAATCGAGCTGTTGGAGCACTGGCCAAAACGACCAGGCGAGCCACGCCGCGCCACGCAAAACGACGGGACACGAGACGCCGAACGACAAAGCCTTGGCCCGCATCTCTCCGCCGAACGACAAGCCTCTTACACCGAACGACACTGCGCGCTAGCACACCGAGACCCAAAACGACAGCTTCTGATTTTCTTTGCCAAAAACCAAATTTCTCCCCCTTTTTTCAAAACACCCGAAAAATAGAAGACCAATAACCTTACCCCATCTGATTTTTAGGCCTATTTATAGGAAAAAAAACTCTTCAAAATTATACTTTTACCCCCAATCTAATTTATTTTAATTAAAAACACCCCAAAACTATTTATTTTCATAAAAATTTACCCAAAATCATAAAATTCACAAAATCAACTCAAATTTATTTTTAACTTCAAACTTTAACCCAAAATAATTTATAAATATGTTTTACGCATAATAATACCCGAAAATACCGAAAACGACAAAAATCTAAAAATGACGAAAATACCCTCGGCACCCAAAAATACAATATTATACTCAAAACGACCGTCTCGTCGTCCTGAGTATCAAAAAGACATTCAAACCATCAAATTATGTTCAAACAACATGTGAGGGTACAAAATGATTATTTTGCCTCTAGACTTAAAATCATTCAAAAACCAAGGGTTTTACAGTTAACCCTTTCCCATGATTTATATTTTATGGGGTTTTGGAAAGCACAAAGGTTTTGTTTTTTCCCATTAAGAATATCTCCAATTTAGTGATTTGCACTCAATTATTCTACTTTGTACTAAAAAAATAATTCTAAATTATACTCTTTTTAATTTAAGTATCATTTAAAAAAAATCCATATTAAGAAACTAATTAAAATTATTAATTTATCCTTAATTAATAGTTTAACTCTTCAACATTTATATTCTATTATTTTTTTCACTCGTTAATAATAACATCAAATATAAAGAATAAATTAGTAAACAATATTAAAATTTTATTTTGATATTATTGATCATCAAATATTTTAAAATAAAATTGCAATTTTAAATTGATATTTAAATTGAAACGGAGGGAGTATATAGTTAAATATGATATATAGTATATTTTTTCAAATTTATTTGAAGAAAAAATAGCTATAATTTACTGTTTAAATTGACTGAGAATATTTTAGTTAATTAAAAAAATTTGAAGTTTAAATTATAATCTTAAAATTATTAATTTCTAAATTTTTGTCACGACCCAAACTGGGAAGCCGGGACCGGCGTAAGATTATACCTAAGTACAACCTTACAAGCCTAATTCAAATTTATTATTATAGTGCAAAATTACTAAGTTCAATAAATTTACTCCATAATCAAGTCATCAATAAAAATGATACTATTTAAAATCAAGTCCAATAACTAAAACTCAAACTAGATGCAAGGAAACAGTCTACTCCTTATTACAAGAAAAAGGGTTCGAACACGGTCCGCCCAAAAATATCCAGAAATCTCTATGGAGTAAAGAAAATATGCAGACGAACCAAAATCCACAACCAACTAGAAGAATCACAAGGAGAACGACCGAGCTCACTAAGGAATATAACTTCAACCTGCAAGTCAATCTATAAGGGTGTGAGCGTTATATATAGACGCTCAGTAAGCTCATGAGAGGCAGAGAAACACTAATACAATTTAACAAAGTAATATATATCAAGTAAACATCCACAATAATTTCAAACATGATGGTGTATCGGGGTTTACAAAATATAACATCCTCTTCCTTCAACCATATCAAGAACAAGTAGGCACGTGGCCCCAAGAGCAAGTAGGCATAAGTCCGAAGAACAAGATCGATATCGATATACAAATTAATCTCCATAATCACAATCCACATCCTCCGTCCCCATTAGACACACCATCGCACATCACAAGAATATTCAATATCATATCAAAGCATTTAGCAAATAGCATACAAGTTTCTCTGTCTCCTATTCACATGCGAGGCTAGGGCAAGAAGGATAATATATCGAAATTAGAAAGAATAATATATTCAAAGGGCTTATATATATATTAGTTTATTTAGTAAATAGCACATCATAAATAATACACATACACCCATGAACTTACTTGGTATCCAAAGAAAGCTTAGCCAAATCCTCACAACCTACTGACCTTGAACGTCAGCTGGATTATTGCCTAAGAAAAGATAATTACATAATCCAACAATCAATCCCACTATCTCATCTATCATGAGGGATTCAATGCATGCTATGAATGCAAAAAGTCCAATATTTAACCAACAATTAACCAAGATAATCCAAAATTAAAAACCAACCCGACTCAACTCAAAATTATGGTTCAAACCAATGGTTAAACCGATCGCATCTCAAAAATACAAAATCAATTAATTAATTAAAATTTATTAGAACCAGAACCTCAACTCAATTTTTATAACTCATTTATCAAATAATATCACATCAGTCCCTATGCAAAAATCATAATTCATACCAACACCCAAAACCGATAAAAATTCTTAAGTAGTCCCTATAATTCAAAATTTTCCAGAAAATAATTCTATCATTCAAAAACTCTGGAAAATTTTCATTAGATTTTCCAACATCTAAATAACGTGTGTGCAAAAGTTCAGATTAATCCAAATTTATTTGATACCCCAAAAATATTTTACAACATTCTGGTTCTGTTTGAACTACTAAAAATCAGTACAGCAAAAATCATCATAAATCCTTCATATTTCGTTACCACAAAATTATCCAAATAATTTTCTCATATTATAGACATCAGGACGGACAACCTATAAAAATTTCATAATTTTTCAAGACATCTAAGACCTTCAAAATAATTTTCAAATCAGACATCATCAGAAAACCCTTAACCAACAGCAGTGTCAATTCTTAATTTATTTCGGAACCTAAACATTAGAACCAGACTCCAAATTATTTTTCACAGATTCAAAACATCCTAATAAACAACATATCAAAAATTCAGATTAATATCGAACACCAATTATTTTTAAAAATTCAACAAATGTACTGGATTTACAGTGACTATGCACAGACAACATTTTTAAATTAGTAATTCAATTAAAAATATAAATCTTAACCTAAAATTCCAAAATAAAATCCTACAGTTAACCTAACATCTTATCCTAAAACATATCAAAAATTTAGACCTAGATCATTTACCAATAATTTTTAAAAATTTGACAAAGTTACTGAAATATTAGCAATCACAAGCAGTAATAAATTTTAACTTTATTAATGAATTAAAAATATAAATCAAACATGAAAATTCCAAAATAAATTTCTAGATCAAGTTTAACATCCCTAGAACAGATCCAAATCAAATTTGGTTACAAATCATAAGCCTATTTTCATAAATCTTAAATCTAAACTCAATAACACCAATAACACCCTTAAACAATTTAATCTATTTAAATTCATTAAAAATCAAAATCAACCTTAAAATTTTATTTTTAAACATCCTATATGGTATACTAACACCAAATAACAAAAATCATGTTATGAAGTTGGAAGAAATTGAAAGAAATTGAAGAAAACCTCAAAAAATTCAAAACTGGCAGAATGGAGAAACCCAAAACGACGGCCTCGAATCCACGCTGCCCCGCCGAACGACATGCGTGGCACGCCGAAGACAATACCTCCAGCTCGCAGCTCGGGTGGCAAATCTAGTCTGTAAGCAACATCACCGACATGTTCTAGGACCTCATAAGGACCGATAAACCTGGGAGCCAATTTTCCTTTCTTACCAAACAGACTCACAATCCGATTAATATACAACTTTGCATACTGAGACACTGTGTACTTGGTATTAACCGGAAGAAAATGCGCTGACTTGGTCAATCAGTCTACAATCACCCAGATCGAATCATAGCCACCAGGAGTCTTTGGCAACCCGACAACAAAATCCATAGTGATTCTCTCCCACTTCCACTCGGGTAGTGGTAACTCTCTCAGTAAACCGGCTGGCTTGTGATGCTCATACTTAACTTGCTGGCAAGGTAAACATTGAGAAACAAACTCCGCAACATCATTCTTCATTCCTTTCCACCAATACATATGCTTTAAATCTCGATACATCTTAGTAGAACCAGGATGTATAGTGTACTTGGAAGAGTGAGCTTCTTTCAAAATCTTTTTCTTTAAATCATCCACTGAAGGCACACACAACCTTGAACCGAACTGCAAAACTCCTTTTTCATCAACCGAGAATTCTGTGGATTCACCTGACAAGACTTTCTGGCGAATCGTTGACAACTCCTCATCCGTATTCTGCGTTGAAACTATCTCATCAAGGAAATCAGGTTTGACTGTCATATTAGCCAACAACACACCTCTATCACCTTCAATTTCTTTACCAAACATATGAAAACTTAAACCATCACCTAGCAATTGATGTATCTCCCGTATCAACAGTCTTCTGAAAACTGAAATGTGGGACAGACTACCCACAGACTTACGACTTAGAGCATCAGCAACAACATTCGCTTTACCCGGATGATACTGGATGCTATAGTCGTAGTCTTCAAGAAACTCTACCCACCTTCTCTGTCTCAAATTCAAGTCTTTTTGGGAGTATACATACTTAAGATTCTTATGATCAGTGAAGATCTCACAAGTAACTCCATAAAGATAATGTCTCCAGATCTTGAGTGCAAACACAACTGCAGCCATTTCTAAATCATGTGTAGGATAGTTTACCTCATGCTTCTTCAGCTGTCTAGAGGCATAGGCGACTACTTTACCATGTTGCATCAACACACAACCCAGACCAACGCCTGATGCATCACAATAAACAGAATACCCCTCAGTGCCTTCTGGCAACACAAGTACTGGTGCAGTAGTTAATCTTTCTTTAAGCTTAGCAATACTCTTTTCGCAAGCATCATCCCAAATGAACTTAACACCCTTATGAGTGAGTTTTGATAAAGGTGTGGCTATTCTGGAGAAATCTTTGACAAACCTTCTGTAATATCCTACTAACCCCAGAAAACTCCGAATCTCAGTAACAGTCTTCGGTCTCTGCCAATCCATCACTGCCTCAATCTTCTGTGAATCAACCTGAATACCCTCTGCGGATATAACATGTCCCAGAAAGATAACCTTGTCCAACCAAAACTCACATTTGGAGAACTTAGCGTAAAGCTGTTGTTCTCTTAAAGTCTGTAACACCAACTTTAAATGATGCTCATGCTCTTCCTTGGATTTCGAATATATCAGAATGTCATCAATGAATACGACAACAAACCGATCAAGATAAAGTCTAAACACCCTGTTCATCATGTCCATAAAAGCAGCAGGAGCATTAGCAAGTACAAAGGACATCACTAGAAATTCATAATGCCCATACCTCGTGCGAAAAGCAGGCTTAGGTATGTCACTCTTCTTCACCCTTAACTGATGATAACCCGACCACAGATCAATCTTGGAGAAAAACTTTGGTCCCTGCAACTGATCAAACAAATCATCAATCCTGGGCAATGGATATCTGTTCTTCACAGTCACCTTATTCAGCTGACGAAAATCGATACATAGCCTCATTGATCCATCTTTCTTTTTCACAAAAAGCACTGGAGCACCCCACGGTGAAGTACTCGGTCTGATATATCCCTTTTGCAACAAGTCATTCAATTGCTCTCTCAACTCCCTAAGCTTTGCTGGAGCCATCCTATATGGAGGCATAGAAATAGGATTGGTTCCAGGTACAAGATCAATGGAGAATTCAATCTCTCGTTCTGGTGGTAACCCCGGTAAATCGTTTGGAAACACGTCCATGTCATCCCGTACTATCGGGATATCTTAAAGTTTCGCTCCTTCCTTGCTCACATCCCGAATAGAAATAAGGTAGGCATTACAACCCTTTCGCAACAATCTTCTAGCTCTCATAGCTGAAATTAGCTGACTGGTCCCATTGATTTTAGAGCCATAAAATGTCACAGTCTTGCCGGCCTCATATGCAAACACCACTACCTTATCCTTACAGTTCAAATTAGCTCCATGCCGAGCTAACCAATCCATACCCAAGATGACATCAAATTTTATCACATCTAACGCCACTAGATCCGCAAGAAGTTCAACATTTTCAACTTTAACAATGCAATCCTTGTATACCTTTAAAGATTCTACCTCCTCTCCTAAAGGTGTATGAACAACTAATGGCATTTCCATAGGTTCAGATGTAATACTCAGCCTAGATGCAAAACTAGGTGATATGAATGAATGAGTAGCTCCAGGATCTATCAATATGTGTGCATCTAGAGAGCAAATAGAAAGAGTACCTTGTACCACATTGTTGTCAACTTGAGCCTGCTGATGTTTTAGGTTGAACACCCGAGCATAATTCTAGTTTTGACCCTGATTCCGATTCTGATTTTGGTTCTGACCATTACCTTGTCTCACTGGTTGAACTGCTCTATCATTCTGTTGGTTTCCATTATTTGCAGCACCCTGGTATCCACGACCCTGCTGATACTGCTGACCCTGATAGCCCTGATAACCACGACCCTGATATCCTCGGCCCTGCTGGCCCTGATAGCCTCTGCCTCCATTGTAACCTCGACCACCCTGATATCCGTTACCGTTAAACTGTCCACGGCCACCATTACCTCTACCATAATCATTTCCATTCTGATAGTTACCCCTATATGCTTGATTACCAAATGGTCTGAACTGAGTATGCTGACCTGCCTGAGTCTGATTGCGCCTAGGAATTGGACAATCTTTGACTTGGTGATCCATCTGTCCACAGTTAAAACAAGCTCCAGTCTTCCTTCTGCACTCTCTCGTATGATGTAAGCCACAAGATTCACAAGTAGGGGCTCTAGGACCCTGTTGCTGGTAGCGCCCACCATTATCATTGCCTCTCTGACCACTATACTGCCCCTGATAACCTGCCTTGTTCTTCTTTCTGCTTGATTCTCCAGCATCATCCTTCCTTTTTCTGTTTTCTAACCCCAGAGCAGCATTAACAGCCAAATGTATTTCCTTGTAATTGTGACTAGCTATCAACTCATAGTATTTATCATTCAAGCCATCCACAAATCTATCAGTCATAGATTCTTCATCCTGAGACACACATGTAGCATACTTCCTTAGCTCTTGAAACTGCTCCCAGTACTCAGCTATAGATTTGTTGCCCTGAGTCAACATTTCAAACTCCCTTGCTTTCGCTTTCATCACATTCCGAGGCATAAAGTTTTGCATAAAAATTCTTCTGAAGTCTTCCCATACCTCAACCTGGCCTTGGATAGAGATCTTATACCATTATTCAGCTGATTTTTGCATTTGATGCCCAGTTAACTCTATGGCTCTCTTCTCAGTACATTTCAAAGCATCACAGATCTTCTTAACTTTATTAAGAAATGCTAGAGGGTCTTCTGTAGCAAGATTGGAGAATGTAGGTGGATCAACTCTAATAAATTTGTGCAAATCCAGGTCGTCAATTAATCCATTTCCTCTAGCTGTAGCGTGAGCATTAGCATTCATATTGTTACCCATGCCTTGAATAACCCGAACTACTCCCTCAACGAGAGCTTCCATAAATCTATTCAACGTCTGCAAAGTAGCCAAATATGCATCTGGGTTTCCTTGAACTGGTACTTGACCTGGCACATTCATATTACCAGCACCTGGACCTGTACCATCATTTCGAAAATTTTGGTTTAATCCCTGATCTTGTCCAGCATTCTGTTCTAGCCCCTGATATTGTTCAGTAGTAACTCTACTCGGTCTACCACGTCTGCGTGGCTGAGGTGGCTCCTCAACATGAGTGGCTGGCTGATGTTCAACTTCCTCAGCTATTCCAGCACCAAGAGACCCACCAACCAAGAGAAAACGAGGGTTTTCTTGAGACATTGCACCTGCTAGCGGAGGAAAAGATTGATTAATGCAGAAAGGAAGCAAGACTTTTTAGAAAAATAATCCTAATGATTTCTGGATAGTATTAAACTAAGTAAAACCTATGGCTCTGATACCACTTTTGTCACGACCCAAACTGGGGAACCGGGACCGGATTAAGGCTATACCTAAGTACAACCTTACAAGCCTAATTCAAATTTATTATTATAGTGCAAAATTACTAAGTTCAATAAATTTACTCCATAATCAAGTCATCAATAAAAATGATACTATTTAAAATCAAGTCCAATAACTAAAACTCAAACTAGATGCAAGGAAACAGTCTACTCCTTATTACAAGAAAAAGGGTTCGAACACGGTCTGCCAAAAAATATCCAGAAATCTCTATGGAGTAAAGAAAATATGCAGACGAATCAAAATCCACAACCAACTAGAAGAATCACAAGGAGAACGACCGAGCTCACTAAGGAATATAACTTTAACCTGCAAGTCAATCTATAAGGATGTGAGCGTTATATATAGACGCTCAGTAAGCTCATGAGAGGCAGAGAAACACTAATACAATTTAACAAAGTAATATATATCAAGTAAACATCCACAATAATTTCAAACATGATGGTGTATCGGGGTCTACAAAATATAACATCCTCCTCCTTCAACCATATCCAAGAACAAGTAGGCACGTGGCCCCAAGAGCAAGTAGGCATAAGCCCCAAGAACAAGATCGATATCGATATACAAATTAATCTCCATAATCATAATCCACATCCTCCGTCCCCATTAGACATACCATCGCACATCACAAGAATATTCAATATCATATCAAAGCATTTAGCAAATAGCATACAAGTTTCTCTGTCTCCTATTCACATGCGAGGCTAGGGCAAGAAGGATAATATATCGAAATTATAAAGAATAATATATTCGAAGGGCTTATATATATATATTAGTTTAGTTAGCAAATAGCACATCACAAATAATACACATACACCCATGAACTTACTTGGTATCCAAAGAAAGCTTAGCCAAATCCTCACAACCTACTGACCTTGAGCTTCAGCTGGATTATTGCCTAAGGAAAGATAATTACATAATCCAACAATCAATCCCACTATCTCATCTATCATGAGGGATGCAATGCATGCTATGAATGCAAAACGATTAATACTTAACCAACAATTAACCAAGATAATCCAAAATTAAAAACCAACCCGACTCAACTCAAAATTATGATTCAACCCAATGGTTAAACCAATCGCACCTCAAAAATACAAAATCAATTAATTAATTAAAATTTATTAGAACCAGAACCTCAACTCAATTTTTATAACTCATTTATCAAATAATATCACATCAGTCCCTATGCAAAAATCATAATTCATACTAACACCCAAAACCGATAAAAATTCTTAAGTAGTCCCTATAATTCAAAATTTTCCAGAAAATAATCCCATCATTCAAAAACTCTGGAAAAATTCCAGTAGCTTCTCCAACATCTAAATAACGTGTGTGCAAAATTTTAGATTAATTCAAATTTATTTGATACCCCAAAAATATTTTACAACATTCTGGTTCTGTTTGAACTACTAAAAATCAGTACAGCAAAAATCATCATAAATCCTTCACATTTCGTTACCACAAAATTATCCAAATAATTTTCTCATATTATAGACATCAGGATGGACAACATATAAAAATTTCATAATTTTTCAAGACATCTAAGACATTCAAAATAATTTTCAAATCAGACATCATCAGAAAACCCTTAACCAATAGTAGTGTTAATTCTTAATTTATTTCGGAACCTAAACATTAGAACCAGACTCCAAAAAAATATACCCATAAATTAATTTATTTAATTTAAAAATACCCTAAAACTTTTTAAAAATTTTAAAAAAACCCAACTAACTTATAAAAATTCACAACTAACCCCAAATTCAATTATTTTTAGAATTATTTTAATTAGTTAATTTATTTATTTATTTAATTTATTTTATTTTAATTAAAAATTAATAAATACCCGAAAAACTTCCGAAACACAACCCCTAGCAAAATTATACTTAAAATAACCGTAACGACATCACGGTCACCAAAATGACATCAAAAACAGCAAAACGATACCCGAAAATTTTTCAACCGCCAAAATGACCAAAATACCCCCCGAAGCCAAAAACACAATATTATACTCAAAACAAATATCTCAACACCCACATTATGAAAATAAGTACCAAACGTTATAAAATGCACCCGAATATGAATTGAAGATAAAATTACCATTTTGCCCCTAGACTCCAATTTTCCAAAAAATTAAGGGTTTTACAATTTTAAATGTCTTAAATCGATAAGTGAAATAAAATACAAATATTAGCTCTTAACTATATACAGTATTATATTATTCGAATAAAAGTTAAATTATATAATTTGATAAGTGAAAACATACAAATTTATGATGAAAAGCTATATTTATATTTCCTTTTAATTAAGTGGTTGAATAACTTTGATTATTCTTCCTTCAATTTTCTTTATCTATTTCTTTTTAATCATTTCATTTAAAACATGAATATCATGTCATTTATATTATCTTTTGAGACTATAACAAATAACATTACAAATTGAATTAATTTGTTGACATATATATACTAACAATATTTATTTATTTTTTCTCCTATTCAATTTGATTATATATAATTTGGTTGAAGAATCCAAAGAAATGAACAGATATATATAGTAATTCATTTAATTGAATTTCATATGTTTTGAATTGATAGAAATATTTTTCATTTTATAAGAATTAAAAAAATAGATAATTTTTGTTATAAATATAAATTTATATGTATTTTTTATATTATATTTTTATTTTAGAATGAGATATATTTATTAAATATTTTTACTAAATAACATTACAATAATTGATGAAAGGATAAATTAATTAAATTATTATTTCCTAGCATTGTTGCAAATAGTAGATGAGTAGTCGAACTATATATGAATATGACTATATCCATTCTATCCTCTTAATTTGTGTAATTTTGTAAGTATTCTTAACCATCAAATGATAGAACTTAATTCAACACATGAAAATCCAACACATTTTCTTTATTTATGTGACATAATGTCAAAGATCATACACAAGCGAGAGTGATTGAAATTGACTATCAAATAGTAATTTGCAAGCAATGTGTATTATATAATCAATTAGCTAATTTTTGTTATTTAGACCTTTTAACTTGCGTAGGGAAGAAACCTTTTTAATGGGACAAAGGCCCTAAATAAGGGAAGATCCCCACAAGTTATTTCATTTTAACAATATTATTTTATTTTATATATTTCTTAATTTACTTTTTTATTAATTATATATTTTTTAATTTAACTCCGCCTGCGAGTATCGTAGCCGGTCCTAAGCCCGGATAAAGGAGGAGGGACGTGCCGTTGGGAGTTTTTATAGATCCTCAAAACTATCATTATACCGTTGGGACGTGCTCACCTAGGCACGCGCTACATCGGCACCCGGGTGTAGTGTTAAATGAGCAAGGGGTTCCATCACATCGACGCCTGGGTGTGGTGGAGTATGAGCAAAGGTTCCCATGCCATGGACGGGTATGGGTAAAGAAGTTAGTCCCGCCACATCAGCGCCCGGATGTGGTGTCAGACAGGAAAGGGCTACCACATTATGGATGAATGCGGCTAAAGAAGCAAGTCCAAGGGAGCCGATTAAGATTAGGTAGTTGGAATATTGGCACTCTGACTGGGAAGTCTATAGAGCTTGTGGATACTTTGAAAAGAAGGAAGGTTAGTATTGCTTGTTTGCAGGAAACTAGGTGGAAGGGAAATAAAGCAAAAGAGATTGGTAACTCAGGATATAAGCTGTGGTATTGTGGCTTGGATAACAATAGGAATGGTGTGGGCATTATTATTGAGCCTATGCTTAAAGACAAGGTGATGGAAGTGAAGAGAAAGGGAGACAGGATTATCTCTTTGAGGCTTGTTTTGGGAGATGACACTATTAATGTTATTAGTGCTTATGCTCCCCAAGTAGGTTTGGACGGAGCATCCAAGGTTCAATTCTGGGAAGATATGGATGAAATCATGCAAAGTATTCCGGATAATCAGCAAATTTTCATTAGTGGGGACCTTAACGGGCATGTTGGTAAGGACAGTAATGGTTATGACAGGGTCCATGGGGGTTATGGTTTTGGCAACAGGAATGAAGAGGGAAAGAGCATTTTGGATTTTGCAGTGGCTTATGATCTAGTGCTGGCAAATACCTGCTTTGAAAAGAGGGGGTTACACTTGATTACCTTTAAGAGTGGACGAACCCAAAGTCAAATAGACTTCATACTTACTCGAAGACGGGACAAAAATAAGTGTAAGGATTGCAAGGTCATTCCGGGTGAAGAATTGACGGCGCAACATCGTATTGTGGTTTTAGATGTTAAGAATAAAAGTAGCTGGAGGAATGATAAGAAAGTATTGGAACCAAGGATAAGATGGTGGAAATTGAAAGACCTAGCTCAAGGTACCTTTAAGGAGGAGTTACTAAAGGAAGACATTTGGAACCTTGAGGCTAGTGCAGAGGACTTGTGGACAAAAATGGAATGTGACATTAAGAAAGCAGGTAGTAAATTGCTTGGGATCTCTAAAGGGGCAGGACCTCGACCGCACGATGCATGGTGGTGGGATGAGGAGGTTCAAAAGGCTATTAAGGCTAAGAGGGAATGGTATAAAAAGTTACCGAATGAGGCTAATAGCGAGGCCTTTGAGGAATATAAGAGGGCTAAGAAAGAGGCAAAGAAGGCTGTTAGTGTAGCTCGTGGCAGAGCCTTAGAAGGGATTTATCAAAAGTTAGGTACTAAAGAGGGAGATATGGGCATTTATAAGATTGCAAGGATGAGAGAAAGGAAAAGCAGAGATTTAAGCCAAGTCAAATGTATAAAGGACGAAGATCAACGGGTGTTGACAGGAGATGTTGAGATTGAGGAGAGGTGGAAGGCTTATTTTGAGCAGTTATTCAACCCTGAACATGAACAAGATTTTCAAGGTCTTCTTGCAACAAATGGTTATATCAGCTGGTCTAGGAGGATCTTGCATAGTGAAGTAAGAGAAGCCTTGAAGTATATGAAAGTTGGTAAAGCTTGTGGCCCGGATGGTATTCCTATAGAGGTTTGGAAGAACCTTGGAGAGGTTGGAGTTGCCTGGTTAACTAAACTCTTTAATGCTATTGTGAAAGGGCGTAAGATGCCGAATGCCTGGAGGAAGAGTATCCTGGTACCCATATATAAAAATAAGGGAGACATTCAATGCTGTACAAATTATCGGGGTATCAAACTTATGAGCCATACTATGAAATTATGGGAAATGATTATTGAACACAGATTGAGGAAGCTTACAAGAGTTTCGGAGAATCAGTTTGGGTTTATGCCAGGGAGATCTACCATGGAGGCTATTTCTCTTCTAAGAAGACTAATGGAATTGTATCAAGAGAAGAAGAAAGATCTCCACATGGTATTTATTGACTTGGAGAAAGCCTATGATAGAGTACCAAGAGAAGTGTTATGGTGGGTTTTGAAGAGGAAAGGAGTCAACGGCAAATATATCAACATCATCAAGGACATGTATGAGAATGCATCCACTAGTGTGAAAACACCTGGTGGAGACACTGAGGCTTTCCCCATTACTACCGGATTGCATCAAGGTTCAGCCATGAGTCCATACTTATTTACCCTGGTTATGGACGAGCTAACCAGAAGCATACAAGATGATGTTCCTTGGTGTATGTTGTTTGCTGATGACATTATTTTAATTGATGAGACTAGTGCTGGTGTAAACCGTAAGTTGGAAGTGTGGAGAAAAACCCTCGAGGACAAGGGTTTTAAGTTAAATAGGAGTAAAACGGAATATATGCACTGTGAGTTCAGTCTAAGGAAGAAGCAGGAACATGAGGTTAAGTTGGATGGAGTTTTGGTGCCTAAAACCAAGCAGTTCAAATATTTGGGTTCGGTGTTCCAGAATGATGGCCGTATAGATGAAGATGTAGCTCACAGAATACAGGTAGGGTGGTTGAAGTGGAAGGGTGCGACCGGGGTTCTATGTGATAAGAAAATACCTCTGAAAGTGAAAGGTAAATTCTATAGGACGGTTGTTAGACCTGCGATGCTCTATGGTAGTGAGTGTTGGGCACCAACGGGACAACATTTGCATAAGATGAGTGTGGCAGAAATGAGGATGCTAAAATGGATGTGTGGACATACCAGACTGGACAAAATTAAGAATGTTCATATTCGACAAAAAGTCCAAGTAGCGGATGTCGGAGATAAGGTGAGGGAAGGAAGACTTAGATGGTATGGACATGTTTTAAGAAGACCTCATAATGCTGCGGTTCGTAAGTGTGAGAATTTGTTGATTGAGGGGGTTAGAGGTCGTGGAAGACCTAGAACTGTGTGGAAGGAGGTGATAGCAAGAGACTTACTTGCCTTAGATCTTGATGCAGATTTGATTAATGACAGACTTGAATGGAGACGTAAAATCCGTGTCTTGGAAGGGGCCTAAGGCTGGAGTATCTTTTTTGGTGTCTTTTGAGCTTATTTTATTGAGGATCCATACAGCCGACCCCAACTTGTTTGGGACTAAGGCTTAGTTGTTGTATATATTTTTTAATTTACTTTTTTTAGTAGCCTCAGTTGAATTTTCTCCATTCAACTGAGGCTACTAAAGTCTTTGGCTTTTTATATGTTTAATTAATATATTAATTAATTATATTTTACTTTTCAAATGTGGCTTTTTGCCCATTTATTTCTATAAATAAGAGTGTGGAGGAAAGGCATAATTGCAAACAAAATTCAATAATCATAATTAAACATGAAGAAGGCCTTACTCATAATATGTTATCTGTTTGCTGCTCTTCTTTTTTCTCCCTCTTTCACCACTGCTAGAGAATTGGTTGATAAATCAGGTAATTAATATATATAGCTATCATTTTGTATTTCTAACATTAAAATTTATTTATTTTTACTTTTAAAATTTTGACTAACCATTTTAACACTATCAATTTGTTAATTAATCAAGGTTCGAGTATCCCAAATTTGAGAACAATACTTTAAAAAAATT
The DNA here is from genome assembly GCA_947685225.1 of Garcia nutans. Taxonomy (NCBI): domain Eukaryota; kingdom Viridiplantae; phylum Streptophyta; class Magnoliopsida; order Malpighiales; family Euphorbiaceae; genus Garcia; species Garcia nutans. The sequence continues at coordinate 1,038,108 of CANTUV010000024.1, read as the reverse complement.
GCATAAAGTCAATTGTAGCTGGCCCTTAAACATGTTTGGGGAAATATCTCAATTTCTATAATTATATAAGATTTTATTTCTTTTTCCTTTTTTTAAAGAAAATAAATTGTTACGATGTAAATCTAAATATTGTATTAATGGATGTAGGACGACCCACTGTTCGTCCATTTAACAAAAATAAACCGGCATTTCCTATTGGCCCGAGGAATCGATATCGCATCCCGGGAACCCACAAGAACAAGAGCAAATGTAAAACTTACGAGCGTTGTCATGGCTCCAGCCCTTGAACATCATATATATGAAGGGCTATGTGCTCTAATTAAGGATTTCCCTAGTAATTTTATTAAAATAAGGTAATTACTTTTTTATCCTCATTTGTTTCCTTGTCAAATAAATTAAATTTCAGAATACTCTCTTAAATTTTTTGGAAAGTTATTTTTTTATTTTTTGTTTTTTAAACTAAAAAGCATATTAATGAAATGCATTTTTTTTTCAGTTCAAAAAAAAAAAAATGCATTTTTTCTTGTTAAATATCCAATTAAGTCCTTCTTTTTCATATTTTTCCTCTCTTCTTCTCATCACCAATTCACTTCCAATAGTATTCAGTTTTTCTTGGTTTTTAATTCAAATATATCATCAAATTAATTGATAAAATGTCTCCAACCCCATACCAAAGAAAAGCAATTTACTTCTCTCTTTTATTTATTAGGATTAATTTTTGAAATTAGTATTTTAAAAATAAAATTTAAAATTTAGTATAACTCATGATTAATCTCCATTATTAGATTTACCAAAAAAATAGATTCTTTCGGTTAATAAATTAATTTTAGAAAATTATTTTTTCAGAGTAATAAAAAATGATAATGATAATTTACATTGATTTCAAGAATAAAAAATTATATTCATTGAACCAAAATCATTTCTCAATTTTAACTCCATTCTCCATATTATTTTTTGTGTTCTTAGTAACAAATACTTTGTTTTTCTTTCACTTGTATTTAAAATATAAAAAATGTTAAACAAAAACTTTGAAATACCTTTTAGAAAATATTGCATTTAGTTTTTTATTTTATTTTTTACTCATTTATTGTATTAACACTAGATCCACTATTAGTTCAGATTTTATATAAATATTTTTGGCAAAATAAATTTTACTGCTGAGAATATATACTCTTAACATGAAAAATGAAATAATTTTTTTTATATACTTTCTTCTCTTAAAATTTTTTTAATGTAATACCTAATATTTATTAAAAAAAAATTACTGAATATCATGATATATAATAGATAAGTGATAAAATGGGTTAATTCAAATTTAATTTTCTTATTTAATAAATAAAAAAATATTTCAGTTGATATTAAACAGAATATGTACTTTTTTTTTCCAAGTTTGAAGAAATTAATAAAAAATATTTTGTTTTTATTCCAAAATAAATTAACCTTATGCTTAAGAATTTTAAATTAAAACATCCTCTGTTTTTATTCAAAGCTCAGGCAATATAATCACTATCCAGAGATGTGGGGCTGTCCATTGAAAAGTATAGAAAACGAAATTATAGTTGTAATTAGTCCTTCAAAGAATCAAATCCCATAATAGTTTCAGTCTCTCTCACTCTGTTTTGTTTAGAGAGGAGAGATTGATTTTATGCAGTCTTCATTCATTCATCACTGCTCTTTTCTCGTGAAAAAGCCATTACGTGAGAGAGAATATCAATTCTTTTTCTTCTTTTTCCTTTTTTTTTTCAGACCCATAAATCTCTCCCTCTCTTTCTAAAACCCACCTGTACCAAGAAAAAACAGAGTACTTTTCTTGCTTCTCTCCATTTTGCATTTTCTTTCTTTCACATAACCTCTGCCTCTGAATCATTTTCTTCATGTTTGGCTCTTTTAGATAAATAAAAGATGGGTACATGTACAGCCCATGTTCTATAATAAAGGTCTCTTGTTATACTTCTTTTGTTTTCTTGTTCTTGTTTTTGGCTTTCTCTTCTCTTCCCTAGTTGTGGGTCTTTTTTCTTTTACCCATTTCTTTGATTGCTGCAACTTCTTTCACCACCCTCCTAAATTTAAGGGATTTTTATTCTTTCCATTGCTTTGATTCTACTAAAGTCAAGTGGGTTTTTGTTTAAATGTTTAATAGTGATTTGGGATTTGCGTTTCTGGGATTTTGAATATTTTTGTTAGATGCTTTTGGCTAAAAGTTTTAATTTTTTCAGTTAAGTGGGATGTATTGTAAACTTTGCTTCTTTGATCTAAAGAAAAAATTTATCATTAAGAGAAGTGGGATTTTGGTACATTATGTTTCCCACGGTGTGGAGAAAATCTGAGTTCTTGCATTGAAGAACTCTTAATCCAGCAAGGAACAAGAACTACCCAATACAACAACAACAACAACAACTAAGCTTTAGTCCCAAACAAGTTGGGGTCGGCTGTATGGATCCTCAATAAAATAAGCTCAAAAGACACCAAAAAAGATACTCCAGCCTTAGGCCCCTTCCAAGACACGGATTTTATGTCTCCATTCAAGTCTGTCATTAATCAAATCCGCATCAAGATCTAAGGCACGTAAGTTTCTTGCTATCACCTCTTTCCACACAGTTCTAGGTCTTCCACGACCTATAGCCCTCTCAATCAACAAATTCTCACACTTATGAACCGCAGCATTAGGAGGTCTTCTTAAAATATGCCCATACCATCTAAGTCTTCCTTCCTTCACCTTATCTCCGACATCCGCTACTTGGATATTTTGTCGAATATGAACATTCTTAATTTTGTCGAATAAGAACTACCCAATAATGACATTTATTTGCTTTTCTTATATTTTGCTAGTTGGGATTCTATCAAAATCCCAGCTTGTGACTGCTCAGTTCAATGATGAAGCTACACTGTTAGCCCTTAACAGAGAGCTTTAAGTTCCTGGGTGGGGTGACAACGACACAATATACTGCATGTGGCACGGCATTGCTTGCAACTTGAATCATTCATTTGTTGAAAGAGTTGCTATTTCAAGGCTTGACCTTCGAGGTAATGTGAGTTTGATCTCTGAGCTCAAAGCTTTGAAGCAGCTTGATCTTTCTGGCAATAACTTTCACGGTCCAATTCCTTCAGCTTTTGGTAATTTGTCTCAGCTTGAATTTGTTGATTTGTCTTTGAATAAGTTTGAAGGTTTGATTCCAAGGGAACTGGGTAGTCTTAAGAACCTTAAATCACTGAACCTTTCCAATAATTTGCTTTTGGGGGAGATACCTGATGAGTTTCAGGGTCTAGAAAAGTTAGTGGAATTTCAAATTTCTAGTAATAGCTTGAATGGTTCCATTCCATCTTGGGTGGGTAATTTGACAAGCCTGAGAGTTTTCACTGCTTATGAGAATGACTTAGTGGGGAAAATTCCTGATAATTTAGGTTCAGTTTCAGAGCTGAAGTTGTTGAACCTTCATTCCAACCAGCTTGAAATGCCAATACCTAAGAGCATTTTTGCTATGGGGAAGTTGGAAGTTTTGGTTCTTACCCATAATAGATTGAGTGGTGAACTTCTTGAAGTCATTGGAAAATGTGAAGGTCTTTCTAATATCCGAATTGGGAACAATGATATTGTAGGAGTTATTCCTAAAGCCATTGGAAATGTTAGCAGCCTCACATATTTTGAAGCTGATGATAATCATTTATCTGGTGAGGTTATCTCTGAGTTTGCTCGTTGCTCTAATCTTACCCTTCTAAATCTGGCTTCAAATAGATTTACTGGAGTTATTCCTCCTGAGCTTGGACAGCTTGTGAATTTGCAGGAGTTGATTCTTTCAAGTAACAGTCTGTTTGGAGATATTCCATAATCAATTCTTGGTTGCAAGAGTCTTAACAAGCTGGATCTTAGCAATAATAGATTCAATGGTACCATACCAAATGAAATTTGCAACATGTCAAGTTTGCAGTACTTGCTTTTGGATCAGAATTCAATAAAGGGCGAGATACCCCATGAGATTGGAAACTGCATGAAGCTGCTGGAATTGCAAATGGGCAATAACTATTTGACTGGAAGGATCCCTCTTGAAATTGGCCACATCCGGAACTTGCAGATAGCCTTAAATTTAAGCTACAATCATCTCCACGGACCAGTTCCCCCTGAATTAGGGAAGCTTGATAAGCTTGTTTCTTTAGATATCTCTAATAATTAGCTTTCTGGTTCTATTCCACAATCATTCAAAGGAATGTTAAGATTGATCGAGTTTAATTTCTCAAATAATCTGCTCATTGGACCAGTGCCCACATTTTTACCATTCCAAAAGAGTCCAAATTCAAGCTTTTCGAGGAACAAAGGGCTTTGTGGAGAGCCATTGAGCTTGTCATGTGGAAATTCTTATGGCCCTGGTAATGGGAATTACCATCACAAGGTTTCCTATAGAATCATACTAGCTGTTATAGGTTCTGGTCTGGCAGTGTTTATTTCAGTAACTGTAGTTGTCTTGCTATTTATGATGAGAGAGAAACAGCGAAAAGCAGCCAGAACAGCAGGAGTTGCTGATGATGGATCCAATGATCGGCCAGCAATAATAGCAGGCCATGTCTTTGTTGAAAATCTCAGACAAGCAATAGATCTAGATGCCGTTGTTAAAGCAACTCTAAAGGATTCAAATAAGCTTACTTGTAGAACTTTCAGCACTGTTTACAAGGCAGTCATGCCTTCTGGGATGATTCTATCTGTCAGGAGACTGAAGTCAGTAGACAAAACTATTATTCATCACCAGAACAAGATGATTAGAGAGCTTGAAAGGCTGAGCAAGCTGTGTCATGATAATCTAGTGCGACCAATTGGATATGTAATTTATGAAGATGTTGCTCTTTTGCTATATCATTATTTACCAAATGGGAAGTTGGCTCAACTTGTTCATGAGTTTAGCAAGCAATCAAAGTACGAACCTGACTGGCCTAGAAGGTTGTCCATTGCCATAGGAGTAGCAGAAGGATTGGCTTTCCTTCATCATGTGGCAATCATCCACCTTGACATTTCTTCAGGGAATGTTCTTTTAGATGCCGACTTCAGGCCTTTGGTTGGGGAAATTGAGATATCAAAACTCTTAGATCCATCCAAAGGCACTGCAAGTATAAGTGCAGTTGCAGGTTCCTTTGGTTACATCCCTCCAGGTTTGTTGCTTTGTTCCATATGTTTGAATCTTAATCATTCCAAACTCAGTAGCTTCGCAGGTGTCTAATATTTTCCCTGAATGGTTGAAACCATTAATCATTTTGCTATCTGGTAGTTTTTATCAATACCTGTTCATTCTACTTTATGTTTTTCTCCATCATCTTCTACCCTTCCCCCATGCCCCCTAAATGTTAGTCTTTTTTGCAAAATCCTAAGCTAGTCATTTTGTGATCCATCAAATATAGGGGCTTAAAAATAAATTTAAATGAAAATCTATTCTGTCTGTCATTTTTATTCAATTTTTGTTTGCCATCCAGAATATGCATATGCAATGCAAGTTACAACACCTGGAAATGTCTATAGTTATGGGGTGGTGTTGCTGGAGATCCTTACGACTCGACTACCAGTTGATGAGGACTTTGGTGAAGGGGTAGATTTGGTGAAGTGGGTTCATTGAGCTCCAGCAAGAGGAGAGACTCCAGAGCAGATACTTGATGCAAAACTCAGCACAGTTTCCTTCGGTTGGAGAAGAGAGATGTTAGCAGCTCTTAAGGTGGCATTACTCTGCACGGACAGCACACCAGCTAAGCGGCCAAAAATGAAGAAGGTTGTTGAAATGCTTCAAGAAATAAATCAAAACTGAAGAAAGTTTGGAAATGTCTATCAAAACAACTCACCTTATGCAAAACATTTCTAGATATTGAATTCAATTTGGAAATTCTTTCTTGGAGGCTAAAAAAGGGAGCCTGTAAATGTTGGTTCAGGATCTAATTCTGTCTGGTTGCCATATATTAAAATGTTTATGAGAAAATGACAGGTTATAAACTTTTTTAAGTTCAAGATTTTTTGCTTCTGTCATCTGATTCTGGAGAAACTAGTGTGAAAATGAAAAAACATTAAAAGAAAAATATTGAAAGAGGAATTAAATGCTTAAAAATGTAAAAAAGAATTAATATAATTACCTAAATTGTGAGCTTTGTGACTCTGTTACTAAGTCTACAATTAAAGAGCCCAAGACTGAAGTTGCCAAAGCTGTGCGTTTTATGCCAAAACGGTGCGTTTTATGCTAGGGTTATTTTTAGGTTTGGCATAAATACCAAACTGTAACCGTGTTTAGTTCAGTTTTTCTCTCTGCCGTTTTCTCTCATCTTCTTCTCTCTGCTAGGGTTTGTGATCTAGAAAAGGGTTTTTTTTTCTGTGTAAACTCTTGATAATTTCAAGCTTGTATTTGTGAGAGTTGAGAGTTTCTGTTTGAAGTTTGTAAAACAGTGTATATCGATTTTGAGTTATAGTGAAAGGCTGAGGAATCTCTCCTCCTTGGATGTAGTCCTACTGTGTGTAGGATGAACCAAGTAAATAATGGTGTACTGTTTGTATGATTCATTATTTTCTTTCTGTTTAATCTGTCAAGATCTATAACATTTGGTATTAGAGCACGCGACGATCTCGACAAATCAGGTTGTAATCTTCCTTGTCTTTGTTTTACTTTCATTCTTTGGGGTTTTCTTGTTTGATTTGTTCAGATCGATTCTTATTTTGCTCGATCTATTCAGATCGTCTCTTTTTCTCACTAAGATCTGTTCAGATCGGTCCTTGTTCTGTTTGATCTGTTCAGATCGGTTCTTCTCCTGTTAAGATCTGACAAGATCTGTTTATTTTCTAGATTGTTCTTTTGTTTTTTTCTTTGCGATCTGGTACTGTGATTGTATTCGTGTTTTGCAGGATAGACAGAAGAACAAAAGGATAAGATCTGCTTAAAGAAACCCTAGATCGGAGAAACAAAATGTCCATCGCCAAAATTAATGTCGAAAAATGCGACGGTAAAGGAGATTTCACAATCTGGAAAGAAAAAATGACTGCAATACTCGTACAACAGAAGTGCAAAAGAGCACTTGATGGTCCAGAAGCTCTACCTGCAACATTAACAGACTTGGAAAAACAAGATTTGATGGATCTTGCGTACAGCACCATCATTCTGAATCTTTTCGATGTTGTTCTTCGGAAAGTAAGGGGTAATGACTCTGCTCCTAAACTCTGGCATAAATTGAATGAACTATACACTGTTAAGTCTGTCTCTAAAATTGCTTACTTGAAAGAAAAATTGTTTAGCTTTAAAATGGATCCTACAAAGTCTGTTGATGATAATTGTGATGATTTTCAAAAGTTAGTATTAGAACTTACTGATGTTGGTGAGGATCTAAGTAATGAAAATCAGTCAATTATTTTGCTTAATTCTATCCATGAAAGTTATCAGAATGTTAAGGATGCACTTAAATATGGTAGGGATAGATTAGAAACAGATGACATTATAAATGCATTAAGACTTAGAGAAATGGAAGTTAAGTCTGTAAGTAAGCAAACTGGAAATGCTGAGGGTCTGTTTGTTAAAAGTACTAAAAGTAAAATTAAAAGGAAAAGAAATAAGAATAAAAACAGTGAGAGTAATCAACAGTACCAGTCAAATAGTTCATCTCATAATGATAAAACTAGTAATCGAAATACTATTGCCACAAATAGAGCTGAGAGAATATGTTATTACTATTTGGTCACATTAGAAGGTTCTATAGAGAAAGACTTAAGAAACTAGAACAAAACAATGAGTCTGGAGCTGCTAATTCATCAACTCAGGTTGATGATATAGAGGCTCTAACTGTCACCTCCAGCAGAGATGCTGAAGTTTGGAATCTAGATTCTGCATGTTCCTATCACATGACTCCTCACAGACACTGGTTTAGTAAGTATCAGGATTTAAGTGGTACAAATGTTCTGATGGGCAATGACTCATCCTGTAAAGTCCTTGGGGTGGGTATAATTAGGTTATCAATGTGGGATGGCAGGATAGTTGAGTTACAGGATGTAAGACACATTTCTGAACTTAGGAGAAACCTCATTTCTTTAGGTTGGCTAGAAGAAAAGGGTCTAAGTCATACAGCTAGGGATGGGGTACTAGAGGTTTATAAATAGGACAGGTGTGTCCTAAAAGGTAACAGAGTCAACAGACTCTACCACCTTGTAGGTTCAGTCATAACTAGTACTGCTGCTAATACTAAGTCAAGCTGTGACTCAACAACTCTATGGCACAAAAGATTAGGTCACATTGGCTACACTGGTCTGGAACAGCTGTATAGGAAAGGGGTTTTAGATTTAGATCAGTTTTGTAAGTCTAGTCTCTGTGAGACCTGTGTAATGGGTAAGGCACATAGGAAAAGCTTTAGTCAGTCACAACACAAGTCACAAAGCTGTTTAGATTACATTCACAGTGACTTGTGGGGTTCCTCTTTTGTACCACAGTCACTGTCAGCCTCTCAATACTTTGTCACATTCATAGATGATTATTCTAGGAAAATCTGGATTTATTTCCTTAAGAATAAAAATGATGTTTTTAATAAATTTTGTGAATGGAAAGCACTTGTAGAAAATCAAAAGAACTATAAAATTAAAGTATTAAGAACTGACAATGGCTTAGAGTTTGTCAATAAACAATTTGATGAATTCTGTTTAAAACATGGTATAATGAGACATAGAACTTGTATCTATACACCACAGCAGAATGGTGTAGCAGAAAGGTACAATAGGATAGTCTTGAATAAAGTCAGATGTATGCTGTTTGAGTCTGGTTTTGGTAATAGGTTCTGGGCTGAAGCTGCATCAACAGCTTGTTACTTGATTAACAGGTCACCTAGTTCTGCTTTAAAATATAAGTGTCCTAATGAGGTATGGAATGGAAAACCTGTAGGTTATTCTCATCTTAGGACATTTGGATGTGTAGCTTACACTCATAGGAAACAGGACAAACTGGAACCTAAAGCAGTTAAATGCTATTTTGTTGGTTATCCTGTTGGTATTAAAGGATATAAGGTCTGGTCACCTGTTGATAATAAGATACTTGTAAGTAGGGATGTTGTGTTTAATGAATTGGAATTGTATAAGACTAACCTGCAGGTACCTTTGACAAGATCACAAGCTGACTTGTCTGTGTTTGAGGTGGAGCTTGACAGTTTTTACAAAACTGATCAGAATGCCACCCAAACAGAACCTCCTACTACTGTGAATAATGAGTTACAAGTACAACCTGAAGGTGGAGCACTTGATAATGAGCTAGAAACACAAGAGCAAACTGGCTATATGTTAGCCAGAGATAGACAAAGAAGGGAAATCATAAGGCCTTCCAGGTTTGATGATTATGCTTGTAATGTCTTAAATGTGGATTTAACTGCCTTTGCTTTTGTGTGTGCTGCTGTGACTGAGACAGGTGATCCATTGAGCTTTGAAGAAGCCAGACTGAGCAGTGACTGGAGTCACTGGAAAGCAGCAATGGATGAAGAGATAAATTCTCTCATGAAAAATGGTACCTGGAAATTGGTACCAAAGCCTGCTGGTAAGAAAATTATTGGATGTAAATGGGTGTTTAAGAGAAAACCTGCTATACCTGGCTTTGATAAAGGGAGATTTAAAGCCAGGGTTGTAGCAAAAGGATTCTCTCAAGTGGAAGGTATAGATTTTCATAAAATCTTCTCTCCTATAGTTAAACATGTTACAATTAGGTTAATGTTGTGTTTAACTGCCATGCTAGATTTAGAACTTGAACAATTGGATGTTAAAACTGCTTTCTTGCACGGTACTCTTGATGAAGAGCTTTACCTGGCACAGCCAGATGGTTATGTTGAATCTGGAAAAGAAAGTTATGTCTGTTTGCTATTGAAATCCTTGTATGGTCTTAGACAAGCACCTAGGCAGTGGTATAAAAGGTTTGATGAGTTCATGATTAAACATAGGTTTAAAAGGAGTTGATATGATCCATGTGTGTATTTTTCTGAATTGTCACATGGTCATTACATCTATCTGTTACTGTATGTTGATGACATGCTGATTGTCTGTGAAAATAAGTCTGATATTGTTAAATTGAAGTCTATGTTAAGTGCTGAATTTGAGATGAAGGACTTAGGTCCTGCAAAAAGAATTTTGGGCATGAGTATAGATAGAGATAGAAGTAAAAGGATGTTATTTCTGTCACAGTGTGATTATGTTTGCAAATTTCTTGAATTGTATAACCTGAACAAGGCTAAAGCTGTTTCTTCACCAATTGGTGCACAGTTTAAACTATGCTCCAGTTCTAAGCCTCTAACAGTATCTGAACAGGAGTATATGAGTAAGGTTCCTTATCAAAATATTGTTGGAAGCATGATGTATGCTATGGTCTGTACCAGACCTGATATTGCCTATGGTGTGAGTCTAGTCAGTAGGTTTATGAGCAGTCCAGATAAATCTCACTGGGAAGCTGTAAAATGTCTTGGTAGGTATCTTAAAGGTTCTGAATCTGTATGTTTGTTGTTTAAACAGCCTGATTGTGAAATGTTTGATATAGCTGGTTATTGTGACTCTGATTTTGCTGCTGACTTAGATAAGAGAAGATCTTTAACTGGTTATTGTTTTACACTTGGTGGGAATATTGTGAGTTGGAAATGTGGTTTACAGCAGGTTGTAGCTCTCTCTACCACAGAAGCAGAGTACATTTCCCTTACAGAGGCTATAAAAGAAGCCTTCTGGTTAAAGGGAATTGTAACTGAGTTGGGTTTGAAAACAGGTAAAGTCAATGTGTTTTGTGACTCACAAAGTGCAATACACCTAAGCAAAAACAGTGTATTTCATGAGAGAACAAAACACATTGATGTTAAACACCACTTTGTTAGAGATATAATCTCTAAGGGTATTGTAAACGTTGAGAAAATCTCAACTTTGATTAATCCAACTGATATCTTTACTAAGCCTGTTTCTGTTTTGAAATTTCAGGAGGCTCTAAGCCTACTTGGAGTTATGAAGAGATGAGCTGTTTCAGGTGTTACCCGAGGAGTGGATTCTGAATGCCTTTCTGTTTAGTAACTCAGAGTCAAGGTGGAGAATTGTGAGCTTTGTGACTCTATTACTAAGTCTACAATTAAAGAGCCCAAGACTGAAGTTGCCAAAGCTGTGTGTTTTATGCCAAAACGGTGCGTTTTATGCTAGGGTTATTTTTAGGTTTGGTATAAATACCAAACTGTAACCGTGTTTAGTTCAGTTTTTCTCTCTGCCGTTTTCTCTCATCTTCTTCTCTCTGCTAGGGTTTGTAATCTCGAAAAGGGTTCTTTTTTTTTTTCTGTGTAAACTCTTGATAATTTCAAACTTGTATTTGTGAGAGTTGAGAGTTGAGAGTTTCTGTTTGAAGTTTGTAAAATAGTGTAGATCGATTTTGAGTTATAGTGAAAGGCTGAGGAATCTCTCCTCCTTGGATGTAGTCCTACTGTGTGTAGGATGAACCAAGTAAATACTGGTGTACTGTTTGTATGATTCGTTATTTTCTTTCTGTTTAATCTGTCAAGATCTATAACAAGAATTAATTGTTTGTTGGAATGACGTCAACTTTGATGATCAAAACCAATGGAGATTTGGCAAGTGTATTCCCAAACAGAAAATCAATGGAGATATTCCTCTAAGCCTGTAAAAATGAGGTGGACTTGGTACATAACCTGAAAAAAATAAAGGTAAAAATGCAAAACTGCAAGAACCGAAGAAACAGGCAACTGCATAAATATTTGAAGAACTATTTACCACGGCTGCCAACAATTAAATTAAAGTAATATTTTGAGTACACGGAGATAATTGTTTCTCCAACATACATATAATTATAATTAAATACATAACATACCAATAGCATATATTGTTTACAAATTATATTATAGTTTAATTATTAGTAGAGATGGATGAAATAGAAAATAAAAATACATCTCAACCCAACACAAGGATCATATGATTAATTGAAATCTTCACAGCAGGTGAAATTTTCGGTCCGCTACTCCTATGAATCTTCATAGCTGCGAAATAGAAGTGGATCTTCATCATGTTATTCAAAAGTATATATATAAAATAACTTGATTTTCAAAATTATATATATATATATAAAGTAAAAAAGAAAGAAAGAAATAATAGATGGGAGGTATTCATACGTAATATTAGGGATATGAGCAATCTTGAACCAATCTATAGAACGGAGATAAACTTAATATCAGGGATATGAGCAATCTTGAACCAATCTTCCCCTTTTCCAGGTTGGAATCGTTCATGCAACTTATAACAACATTGAATATTTAATTCTTGAAGAGAAGCTATATCCTTTAGGCACAATGGCAATTCTTTCAGGTTCCCACAATATTCAAGGCCGAGGAATTGCAAGGTGTTGGTAGAGCCTTGAAGCAACCATTCTGGAAAATCTTCCAATTTTGGTAAAAATCCAAGTGACAATTTTTGAAGACTGAATAAACGAAAGTCTTCTTGATTGTCTTCCCCTCCCTCCATTTTTAAATCAAGATGAAAACATCCTTTAATAGCAAGGGCCTCCAATGCAGTCAAGGATTTCATACTCTGTGGCAAAGAGATTAAGCTGGTACAACCAATAATAAACAGTGTTTGGAGGCTTTTGAGATCTTGCATATCTTCAAATAAGCATTCCAAATTATCACAGTGTGCAATTACCAAAAATCGAAGAGATTTCAGACATCCTATTCCATTTTTTGGTAAATGCTTTTGCTTTGTGGTTAGCCATAGATGCCTAAGGCTTATCATGTACCTTATATCACTGGGTAACTCTTCGATTTCACAACATTCCGTAAGTATTAGAGTCTGTAGGTTGTGCAACTTACAAAGAGCATTAGGAAGTTTTCTAATTGTAGAATTTTGGGATAGATCGAGAAATCTCAAATGCTTCAAAACACTAATTCTTTCTGGCAATTTGTCAAATTTTGATTTGGCCAAATTCAGCATTCTTAAATATTGAAATTTTGATGATGAGCATAATAAATCGATGGCTGATTGACTAATTTCCATATTAAGACATGCAATTGTTCGCACATGATCTACTCCTTTTAACTTGGTAAGATCAAGACCATTGGTGTCACCAAATAACAAATGGCGAACATTTTTAGAAATGTTTTCATGAGTGTTCTTGGAGGTTACTGTTCTGCACTCATCTTGCATCAATGATAATGCAAGATCATGTAACAGATCATGCATTTTAAAAGAATGTAGATAACCGTATAAATACACGAAGTCTTGGAAAAAGGATCTAGATGCTAACTCCTTCAAATAGCGCCACCCAACATCTTCTAGCTCTTCTTTTTCATTTCTGGATTGAGTAATAAGTCCACATGCCATCCAAAATTGAATCAATGCAAAACTTACATAGTCAAAGTCTTTTGGATACAATGAGCAATAAACAAAACATCTTTTCAAGTAAGAAGGCAAGTTCTCGTAACTTAATCTTAAAGCAGGTAAAATTTTATTTTCCTTTTCCCCCTGCTCTAATTCCCAAATCTCATTATCTCGTATGGATCTCCAGTCTTTTTCATCAGTTTTCTGAAAAAGTAATGACGCCAGTGTTTTCACAGCTAGCGGAACCCCTTTACATTTTTCCACAATTTCACCTCCAATTTTCAACAAATTTGGATACTTTTTCTCCTCACCTTCTTTAAATGCAAATTTAGAAAATAATTCTACACTCAGATCATGAGGAAGACCTGATAATCCATATGAATGAATGCTGCCAATAATAGATGCCAATTTATTACTACGCGTAGTTACCAAGATTTTACTTCCATTGGCACCCATTGATAACAGCACTTCCAATTTTTCCCATTTCATTGGATCTTCATTCCACACATCGTCTAAAATCAACAAATATTTCTTACCAACAATGCTATCTCGCAAAACTTTTTGTGACTGTTCCAAATTGCTGAAATTTTGTTTACTATTAGTTGCTGATTCAGTTATTTTCTCCGCCAATGTTTTTATATCAAAATTCTCAGAAACACATACCCACATCTTTAGTTCAAAATCTTTATTTACCCTTTCATCGTTGTAAACTAATTTGGCGAGTGCAGTCTTCCCCAAACCACCAATACCAACAATAGAAATAACAGAAATCATTCTATCATCATTAGGTTCCAGTAAAAGTGTGATGACATTTTCTTTATCATTGTCTCTTCCAATAACATCAGAAACATTTACAAAGGAATGGGTCTCTCTTTCCTTGTACATTGCATCACTACTTTCTTTTTCTTTTTTATCAATACTACTTTCTCCAATTTGAGTATTTAGATGAAATTTTCTCTTTTGCTCTGCAATTTCATCAAATCTTTCCCTTATTTGCTTTATTTTATTACCCATTTTGAAACGAAATGCAAGAGGATTAGAAAATGAGAAAAACCGACCCACCTGAAATTTACAAGTGTTTTATGCAAATATTTAGCAAAACAAAATACTAGAAGTAAATAATTTAATAGACTTAAAGCAATTAACAATTGCAAGACAAATTCTTTGTCTTTTCAGAATGGAACTGATTTTTTTTTTCTTTTAAAACTTTATTTCCTCAAATTTTTTCTTACTTTGTTCCCTAAATTTCTGTTCCATTCCTTAATTTCCTTAATTTTCTATTTCTAGTAAATATTCTTTTTATTGATTTTTCTTTTTTACAATGATTTCATATAATAGAATTAATTATCTTAAAAATAAAATAAAGGAGTGAGATGACATTAAAATAATGTCGGTAATAATATTCTTTGAAATGAAAAAAATGAATTGTAATGAATATATTTTCCAATTTTTTCTCAGAAAATGATCATTAATTAAATTATTATTTTAAATCATTTAATTAATTATGAATTTAGTTTAGAATTCAATTTTTGAAATGACAATCAAGCGAATGAATTTTTTCATCAACCCTCAACACATAAAACAATTTATTTGTTCATTTAACCCACAACACAAAAATCATTTTATTAGGCTCACAGCCACAAAAGTTTGATTCTAGTTTTCCCTTTCAGAAATTAGGCTCGGGCAGGCAATTTTGGACACAAATAGAAAAAATAAAAAGAGATTTTTCGGTCAATAAATAAAAGGGGTTTTTTCAAAAATACCCTAAAAAATAAAAATATTTTTAAAAATACCCTTTTTTAATTTTAATTTTAAAAATACCATTTTTTTACTTTTAATTTTAAAAATATCCTTTTTTAGAGGTATATTTTTAGTATATTAAAGATATATTCAATTTTTAAAAATATACATTGAATATATATTTAGTATATTAAAAATATACTAAATATATAGAATATTTAAAAAAAATATTAAAAATATGCTATAAAGTGTAGTTTTCCCTAAATAAAAATAGATTTTCTATACTTGTGCAATGTCATTTTTGTTTTTGTTTTTGTTTTTTTTCCTTTTTAATTGAAATTTCTTAAGCTACCTCTCACTAGCAACTAAAAGGGGGTCATATTAAGAGGTATTTTGCAAAAATAAAAAAAATTATAAATTCTATAAATATCTCATGCCATTTCGCTCTTCTCAAACAAAAAATTCAATAATCTCGCTCAATTTTCAAATTCTCTAAACTCTCAACCATCATCATCATTTTCAAACTCTATCATTTTCAAACTCTATTATCATTTTCATAATATTTTATATTGTCTCCATTTTCTATTACTATATATTTATATTAAAAAGGCAAATTCAAACTGTGCATTCAACAACCAAAGCAATGATAAAATGATACATTCCAACACAAGAAAATGAAAGATATTATTGATGAAAGGCAGAAATGGTTTTTGGACAACAAGCAATGGATCCGAGTCAACATGATAAATCAAGAAAGTTGAAATCTAATTTTTCTTTTTAATTTTAGTAAACATGAAAATGAGGATGGCACAAAAAGATCCGTTGCTACTTTGCATCATCACATTCAAATGACAAAAAAATGACAAAAAAGAAGAGACTATGAAACAATGAGAAGACATCAATAAGAAGCATCCTGTTCAAGTGCGCACGGGAAGAAGCCAAATATAATTGATGGGATTTACATAAATAATGTAGTAAATGAAAAAGACTAACTTTTATTTGTATTGATAAATTAACTTTTAATTTTGAAAAAAAAAATTAGGGGTTACTTATTAAATTCTAAAATTTTTAAATCCTACTTATCAACATGTTCCATGCACAACATTAACATGCACTTTATGCCAACTTTATGAAAAGAACAAAAAATGATCTGCATACATTGTTTTTAAAATTTCAATTTCGCTTTGACCTTTGAAGTATAATTAGTAAACACATTTATATATAGATGTTATATAGATGTTAGTGTTATATATCATTAGATTGATAATCAATATAATTTACAATAATAATAATAATAATAATAAATACTTGCATTTAGACGTTTTGATAATAGACTAAATTTAAGGGGTAGATTTTAATTTTATATTAAATTTATACGTCATGTTATAAATTTATATTTTTATGATGGTTTATATACCTTAAATAATTCTTAATATCCTATTAAACTACATTAAATTATTTGTGGTCTCATTTTCATTTATACAAGTATTGGTGTAAATTTTGTAAGCAAAATAAAATGTCTTTTAGATTATTTAAAATAAATATTTCAATCCATTGGAATTCTACTTATACATAACTTTGTGATTCTTTTTCATATCGTAATTTATTATATAGATTTCATGAAATTAAATTTTATATCATTACTTTCTTTCTTGCTCAATGGAAATCTTTTTAGGAATTTTAGAAGTTTTTAATGATATTACTGATTATATATTTGATTTGTATTCAGAGGCAGCTCAAGAAGTTTAGAGGCCTAAAACAAAAAAAAAATTAATAATAATTTTTTTAATTTATTGAAATTCAAAAAAAGTTATTTAAAATTACTAACCTATTCATTTAAGGAATATTAACAAATATTTTCTATTTTATTTTATTATTACTTATAAAAAATTTATCAAGCGCTCTTTTTGAAATTGTATTAAATTTCATTCTAGTGCAATTATAATATTACAATTATGAAGTTAATAAAATAACTCACAATGAAAAAATAATGTTCCACTGAAAATTTGCAATTTGCATTAAATTTATGGTGCATTTCAATTTTCAAATAGCATAAACAAATAATAATAAGTACTCTCATTTTTTTATTATTGTTGTTGTTGTTATTTTTTAGCAATTAATATTATTTATTTTATAACAATTATTATTTAACAATTTATATTATAAAAAAATCTATATAGTCAAGTCTCCAATTTTGATTGAAAATAAGATTATTAATTATGTCTAAAATTATAAAAAAAAAATAACCTGCAAGAAAATTTGATTGGTATTGTAATTGGCTCGTTTTATATTGTCCCAAATTGTAACCAGCCCAGTCCTTTTTTATTACAAATTTACAATTTAGGTTGACTAGGACATAATAGAATTGGTTAGATCTCGTTAACTGGCTCGTGGCTTAGGTATTTATTTGGTTCACACTTAATTTAAGTGAAATTGGAGTTATTAAAATTAGCTCATAACTAGATCTAAGTACTCGAGTAGGATTTTTTGGGATTAATGGATCAAGTCTATTGATTTAGATATTATATTTAAATTGAATTAAGGCTCATTTTAAAAAAAAAATTCTATCCAATCCTACTAAAAATATTTGAATTTGACCAAATTGGCAGAGTTAATGAGCCATGTGCACAGTCACAGTTAAAAATAATATTAAAGAAGAGGGAGAAATACAAACATACCTTTTGAGGGGTGGTCCAATATTGTTTAACCACTTTTCTTTTCACAAATTCGGACTCAAATTCATCAAGCACGTCCTCAGCGTCATAAAGAGCATCCTTAAGGCGAGATAACCAAACTTGAAGTTGCTGGTTTTGAGTCTGTTTCTTCTCAGCATCAGAAAGCACAGCTCTAATATCCTCCAAGATTTCCTTAAGCCTTTCTACTTCTGTTTCAATACAAAAAGCTAAGCAAATCTGTTGATAAGCTTCCGATGCCAACTTTTCAGCCAACTTTTTAGCAACGATGGAAACAAGTGCTTGTGCTTCCATATCTTAATTAATATGTGTATATGATGGGAATTGATTTCTTAGGCTTCGATGTAAAAAGATATATTTAATTTATAGACAACTCATTTGGTCTTGATATGTTTTTGTATATTCTTTTCTTTTTTCTAATGATAATATATTGAGGGATATATTCATTTATTTGGAGTGTTAATAATTGATAGGAATTTTTTCTAATAATTAAAGTATATTCCTCTCTCATTCTCACACTCATTCTTTATCATTATGGCTTACTTTTCTTTATATTTTGAAATAAAGTTTTTTTTTAGTATAATTCGAATTTAAATTTTTTTATTCAATTTAATTATACAATATCACTAAATTATACATGTGAGTGGGTGGAAAAAAATTATTTTTATTAATTTGTTTTGGTCAAAACTTGTAGCAAGAATTCATGTGTACTCAATTGTTTAGAGATAACAAAACATTATTCCCAAGCAATGAGACGAATAAGCTAACATCACAAAAATCTTAACAAGATTTTGAAGAGTATAATGGAACCTCATTCAAGTAAATTAAATTAAAGCTCTATTTGTATTAACTCTTTTTGCAATAATTTCTCATATATATTAATCTTTTAAGTTTTAACAAGAATTATTTGATGTTGCTGTATATTTAACTTTTTGCTGTAATTTTTCATAATGCTGCCATATATTGACTTTTTGCAGCAAAATTTACTTTGAATTTTTGCTTCTAATTTCACTATTTCTTGCAATGTCTCAATTTTCGTTGTTTCTAAATGACCAAGACATGAATAATTGCATCAAGCATGATCAATTGAATGACAATAAAGTAATATTTTCAATAGTTTCAATGTTTTTAATTTAGCGGTTTAATTTTCTAAACATATTTTTAATTTCTTTTATTTTCCTAAATCTTTCTGTGTCCCAGCTGTTTGAATATTTTTATACAAAAATTCAATTTTTTTATTTTTTTTTCAAATAATATTTTAATTTAACATAAAGCAGCAATGATGTAGATCTAAAGGTTATATTTAAATTTAATAGTAATAATAATAATAATTTTTTTTGTGTATATTAAATAATTTTTGAAAATATAAGTTATAATATTTATATATAGTTTGAATAAGGACATGCATTTGTGTTCAAAAAAAAAAAATAAGGACATGCATATGATATAAGGTGGAGATTTAAAAAGAATAAAAAAGTAAAAAACTTAGGTTATGTTATTTTTTGATTCCAGCTTTTTTCAGAAAAAAAAAAATTAAAAACGCATTTGGCAATATTATTAGATTTTAGAATTTTTTAAATTAAATATAAATTATTTTCACGCTAAATACAAAGTTTATAAAATCAAATTTTATATTAATAAAACTCTTTTTTATTTTTTATTTTTTAAGTAATTAAAATTTAGATGGAGATATTTATATCCCACATAAATAATAAGTACATTATAATTTATTGATATACCCCTATTATAAAACTCATTTGCACTTGATATGTTTTTTTATATTCTTTTCTTTTTTTTCAAATAATAATTTATTGAGGAATATATTCATTTTTTTAGAGTGTTAATAATTAATAGGTATTTTTTTAATAATTAAAGTATATTTCTATCTCATTGGCACACTCATTCTTTATTATTATGACTCACTTTTCTTTATATTTTGAAATAACGTATCTTTTTAGTATAATTCGAAAATAAATTTTTTATTCATTTTAAATATACAATATCACTAAATTATACATGTGAGTGGTGGAGAAAAAAAATAAGATAAATGTCTAATTTAGCCTCTGAACTATAGTAAAAAATCAAAATTAACTTTTAAATTTTTTTTGGACCAAATTAGTACTTTTTTTTCAAATTTAATTTAAATTGTCAATTTTTTTAACAGAACCGTTAAATAATTAATGGTAGTGACTAATTTGAACTAAAATTAAATATCAGAGACTAAATTAATTTTTTAAAAAATATTAATATAAAATATTTTAAAAATTACTTATTAATTAATATTTTTAATATCAATAATTTATAAATTTAATAAACATATTGTTTATAATTTATAATAATTTAATAATCTATAATTTAATAAATAATTAAATAATTAAATATTTTTGCTAAATAATTTTTATAATATTTTTAAAATACAATATTATTTATAATATTACAAAATTAATACTAAAAATAGTAATAAATAATTTATATTGAAAATCCTATAATTTATAATTTTAATAATTTATTAATATACCCCTATTATAAAACTCTTTTGCACTTGATATGTTTTTGTATATTCTTTTCTTTTTTCTAATGATAATATATTGAGAGATATATTTATTTCTTTGGAGTGTTAATAATTAATAGGTATTTTTCTAATAATTAAAGTACATTCTTTTCTCATTGTCACACTCATTCTTTATTATTATGGCTCACTTTTCTTTATATTTTGAAATAACGTATTTTTTTAGTATAATTTCAAATTAAATTTTTTATTCATTTTAAATATACAATATCACTAAATTATACATGTGAGTGGTGGAGAAAAAAATTAAGATAAATGTCTAATTTAGCCACTGAACTATAGTAAAAAATCAAAATTAACTTTTAAAATTTTTTTTGAACCAAATTAGTACTTTTTTTTCGAATTTAATTTAAATTGTCAATTTTTTTAACAGAACTGTTAAATAATTAATGGTAGTGGCTAATTTGAACTAAAATTAAATATCATAGACTAAATCAATTTTTTAAAAATATTAATATAATATATTTTAAAAATTACTTATTAATTAGTATTTTTAATATCAATAATTTATAATATTAATAAATATATTTTTTATAATTTATAATAATTTAATAATCTATAATTTAATAAATAATTAAATATTGTTGCTAAATAATTTTTATAATATTTTTAAAATATAATATTATTTATAATATTACAAAATTAATACTAAAAATATTAATAAATAATTTATATTGAAAATCCTATAATTTATAATTTTAATAATTTATTGATATACCCCTATTATAAAACTCATTTGCACTTGATATGTTTTTGTATATTCTTTTCTTTTTTCTAATGACAATATATTGAGGCATATATTCATTTCATTGGAGTGTTAATAATTAATAGGTATTTTTCTAATAATTAAAGTATATTCTTGTCTCATTGTCACACTCATTTATTATTATTATGGCTCACTTTTCTTTATATTTTGAAATAACGTATCTTTTTTAGTATAATTCCAAATTAATTTTTTTATTCATTTTAAATATACAATATCACTAAATTATACATGTGAGTGGCGGAGAAAAAAAATTAAGATAAATGTCTAATTTAGCCTCTGAACTATAGTAAAAATTTAAAATTAACTTTTAAATTTTTTTTGAACCAAATTAGTACTTTTCTTTCGAATTTAATTTAAATTGTCAATTTTTTTAACGGAACTGTTAAATAATTAATGGTAGTGGCTAATTTGAACTAAAATTAAATATCATAGACTAAATCAATTTTTTAAAAATATTAATATAATATATTTTAAAAATTACTTATTAATTAGTATTTTTAATATCAATAATTTATAATATTAATAAATATATTTTTTATAATTTATAATAATTTAATAATCTATAATTTAATAAATAATTTTGCTAAATAATTTTGCTAAATAATTTTTATAATATTTTTAAAATATAATATTATTTATAATATTACAAAATTAATACTAAAAATAGTAATAAATAATTTATATTGAAAATCCTATAATTTATAATTTTAATAATTTATTGATATACCCCTATTATAAAACTCATTTGCACTTGATATGTTTTTGTATATTCTTTTCTTTTTTCTAATGATAATATATTGAGGGATATATTCATTTTTTTGGAGTGTTAATAATTAATAGGTATGTTTCTAATAATTAAAGTATATTCCTGTCTCATTGTCACACTCATTCTTTATTATTATGGCTCACTTTTCTTTATATTTTGAAATAACGCATCTGTTTTAGTATAATTTCAAATTAAAATTTTAATTCATTTTAAATATATAATATCGCTAAATTATACATGTGAGTGGTGGAGAAAAAAATTAAGATAAATGTCTAATTTGGCCTCTGAACTATAGTAAAAAATCAAAATTAACTTTTAAAATTTTTTTTGGACCAAATTAGTACTTTTCTTTCGAATTTAATTTAAATTGGCAATTTTTTTAACGGAACCGTTAAATAATTATTGGTAGCGGCTAATTTGAACTAAAAATAAATATCATAGACTAAATTAATTTTTTAAAAATATTAATATAATTTATTTTAAAAATTACTTAATAATTAATATTTTTAATATCAATAATTTATAATATTAATAAATATATTTTTTATAATTTATAATAATTTAATAAATAATTAAATATTGTTGCTAAATAATTTTTATAATATTTTTAAAATATAATATTATTTATAATATTACAAAATTAATACTAAAAATATTAATAAATAATTTATATTGAAAATCCTATAATTTATAATTTTAATAATTTATTGATATACCCCTATTATAAAACTCATTTGCACTTGATATGTTTTTGTATATTCTTTTCTTTTTTCTAATGATAATATATTGAGGCATATATTCATTTCTTTGGAGTGTTAATAATTAATAGGTATTTTTCTAATAATTAAAGTATATTCTTGTCTCATTGTCACACTCATTTTTTATTATTATGGCTCACTTTTCTTTATATTTTGAAATAACGTATTTTTTTTAGTATAATTCCAAATTAAATTTTTTATTTATTTTAAATATACAATATCACTAAATTATACATGTGAGTGGCGGAGAAAAAAAAATTAAGATAAATGTCTAATTTAGCCTCTGAACTATAGTAAAAATTTAAAATTAACTTTTAAATTTTTTTTGGACCAAATTAGTACTTTTCTTTCGAATTTAATTTAAATTGTCAATTTTTTTAACGGAACCGTTAAATAATTAATGGTAGTGGCTAATTTGAAATAAAATTAAATATCATAGACTAGATCAATTTTTTAAAAATATTAATATAATATATTTTAAAAATTACTTATTAATTAATATTTTTAATATCAATAATTTATAATATTAATAAATATATTTTTTATAATTTATAATAATTTAATAATCTATAATTTAATAAATAATTTTGCTAAATAATTTTGCTAAATAATTTTTATAATATTTTTAAAATATAATATTATTTATAATATTACAAAATTAATACTAAAAATAGTAATAAATAATTTATATTGAAAATCCTATAATTTATAAATTTAATAATTTATTGATATACCCTTATTATAAAACTCATTTGCACTTGATATGTTTTCGTATATTCTTTTCTTTTTTCTAATGATAATATATTGAGGAATATATTCATTTCTTTGGAGTGTTAATAATTAATAGGTATTTTTCTAATAATTAAAGTATATTCCTGTCTCATTGTTACAATTATTCTTTAATATTATGGCTCACTTTTCTTTATATTTTGAAATAACATATCTTTTTTAGTATAATTTCAAATTAAATTTTTTATTCATTTTAAATATAAAATATCACTAAATTATACATGTGAGTGGTGGAGAAAAAAAATTAAGATAAATGTCTAATTTGGCCTCTAAACTATAGTAAAAAATCAAAATTAACTTTTAAATTTTTTTTGGACCAAATTAATACTTTTCTTTCGATTTAATTTAAATTGTCAATTTTTTTAACAAAACCGTTAAATAATTAATGATAGTGGCTAATGTAAAACACTTGATTTTTTGAGGAAATTGGAGTTTAGGGGGAAAATGATAATTTTATCTTAACTTCATATTCGAGTGCATTTTATAATGTTTGGTGCTTATTTTCATAATGTGGGTGTTGAGATGTTTGTTTTGAGTATAATATTGTGTTTTTGGCTTCGGGGGTATTTTGATCATTTTGGCGGTCGAAAAATTTTCGGGTTTCGTTTTGCTGTTTTTGATGTCATTTTGGTGATCGTGATGTCGTTACGGTTATTTTAAGTATAATTTTGCTAGGGGTTGTGTTTCGGGAATTTTTCGGATATTTATTAATTTTTAATTAAAATAAATTTAAATAAATAAATAAAATAATTAATGAACTAATTAAAATAATTCGAAAAATAATTGAATTTGGGTTAGTTGTGAATTTTTATAAGTTAGTTGGGTGTTTTTTTGAATTTTTAAAGAGTTTTAGGGTATTTTTAAATTAAATAAAT
This sequence comes from Garcia nutans, assembly GCA_947685225.1. Taxonomy (NCBI): domain Eukaryota; kingdom Viridiplantae; phylum Streptophyta; class Magnoliopsida; order Malpighiales; family Euphorbiaceae; genus Garcia; species Garcia nutans. The sequence continues at coordinate 1,013,834 of CANTUV010000024.1, read as the reverse complement.
TAATTTAGGGGTATATTAGTAATTTACCACCTAAAATTTGTATAAATAGGGGTGTTAGGGCACCCAATTAAGTGTCTAAAATTTTTTGTGCAGTCAGAGAGAGAAAAAGGGAGAAAAAATTATTTTTAGGTCAAAAACTGGGCTGTGTCGTTTGGTCAGTGCGCACCCGTTGGTGCCGGTGTCATTCGGTGTGTGACCATGTCGTTCGGCGCGGAGTTGCGGGCTGGAGGTGTTGTCATTCGGCTTGCGGAGCTCGTCGTTCGGCGTGGCAGCGTGATTCGCGGCCTGTCGTTTTTGGCTTCTAATTTCTGGCAGTTTCGATATTTTTAGGTTTTCTTCAATTTCTTTCAATTTCTTCCAACTTCATGGCATGATTTTTGTTATTTGGTGTTAGTATAACATATAGGATGTTTAAAAATAAAATTTTAATGTTGATTTTGATTTTTAATGAATTTAAATAGATTAAATTGTTTAAGAGTGTTATTGGTGTTATTGAGTTTGGATTTAAGATTTATGAAAATAGGTTTATGATTTGTAACCAAATTTGATTTGGATCTGTTCTAGGGATGTTAAACTTGATCTAAAAATTTATTTTTGAATTTTCATGTTTGATTTATATTTTTAATTCATTAATAAATTGAAAATTTATTACTGCTTGTTATTGCTGATATTTCAGTAAATTTGTCGAATTTTTAAATATTATTGGTACATGATCTAGGTCTGAATTTTTGATATGTTTTAGGATATGATGTTAGGTGTTTATAAAAATTATTTTGAGGTCTGGGTCAAATGTTTGTGTTTCAAAATAAATTTATTTCTCAACTGCTACCAGTATGGTAACTGGTTGTATGAATCCGATTTAAAAATTAAATTGAGGGACTTAGAGATTTCTAAAAATTATGAAATTTTTATATGTTGTCCATCCCAATGTCTATAATATGAGAAAATTATTTGGATAATTTTGTTGTAACGAAATGTAAAGGATTTATGATGATTTGTGCTGTGCTGATTTTAGTGGTTCAAACAGAACCAGAATGTTGTAAAATATTTTTGGAGGACAAAATAAAGTTGGATTAATCTGCAATTTTTCACACACGTTATTAAGATGTTGGAGAAGCTACTGGAATTTTTCCAGAATTTTTGAATGATGGAATTATTTTATGGAAATTTTTGAATTTTAGGGACTACTTAAGAATTTTTATCGGTTTTGATCCCCCAACATCTAAATAACGATTTTGCAAAATTTCAGATGTTAGTATGGTAACTGGATGTTAGGGACTATTTCCAGTAGCTTTTCCAACATCTAAATAACGAGTTTGCAAAATTTCAGATTAATCAAAATTTATTTGATCCCCCAAAAATATTTTACAACATTCTGGTTCTGTTTGAACCACTAAAATCAGCACAGTACAAATCATCATAAATCCTTTACATTTCGTTACAAAAAAATTATCTAAATAATTTTCTCATATTATAGACATCAGGATGGACAACATATAAAAATTTCATAATTTTTAGAAACCTCTAAGGCCCTCAATTTAATTTTTAAATCGGATTCATACAACCAGTTACCATACTGGCAGCAGTTGAGAAATAAATTTATTTCGAAACACAAACATTTGAACCAGACCTCAAAATATTTTTTATAAATACATAACATCATATCCTAAAACATATCAAAAATTTAGACCTAGATCATTTACCAATAATTTTTAAAAATTCGACAAAATTACTGGAATATCAGCAATCACAAGCAGTAATAAATTTTCATTTTATTAATGAATTAAAAATATAAATCAAACATGAAAATTCAAAAATAAATTTATAGATCAAGTTTAACATCCCTAGAACATATGACAATTGCCAAAAATATTAGATCAATAACTTAAACTCCCAAATCAAATATTAAACATCAAGAACCTTCATAATCACCATACAACTTTTTAATTATTTTTAATTAATTAAAAATCGAAATAAATCAAAAATATTATTTTCTAACACCCTAAACATCATACAAACATCCAACAACACAAATCATGCCATGAAGTTGGAAGAAATTGAAGAAAACCTCTTAATTTCGAAACTGCCAGAAATTAGAAGCTAAAAACTACAGGCCTCGGTTCCACGCTGCCACGCCGAACGACACGCGTGGCTCGCCGAACGACAACACCTTCAGCCCGCAGCTCCGCGCCGAACGACACGTTCGCACGACAAACGACACTGGCACTTCCGCGAGCGCACTGACGAAATGACACAGCCCAGTTTTTTACCCAAAAAATAATTTTTTCTCCCATTTTCTCTCTCTGACGGCACAAGAATTTTTAGACACTCAATTGGGTGCCCTAACACTCCCTATTTATACAAAATTTAGGTGGTAAATTACTAATATACCCCTAAATTAATTTATTTAATTTAAAAATACTCTAAAACTCTTTAAAAATTCAAAAAAAAGCCCAACTAACTTATAAAAATTCACAACTAACCCCAAATTCAATTATTTTCAGAATTATTTTAATTAGTTCATTAATTATTTAATTTAATTTAATTAAAAATTAATAAATACCCGAAAAATTCTCAAAACACAACCCCTAGCAAAATTATAATTAAAATAACCGTAACAACATCACGGTCACCAAAATGACATCAAAAACAGCAAAACGAAACCCGAAAATTTTTCGACCACCAAAATGACCAAAATACCCCCCGAAGCCAAAAACACAATATTATACTCAAAACCAACATCTCAACACCCACATTATGAAAATAAGCACCAAACGTTATAAAATGCACCCGAATATGAATTGAAGGTAAAATTACCATTTTGCCCATAGACTCCAATTTTCCAAAAAAATCAAGGGTTTTACAATCTAACCCCCTTAAACAAATTTCGTCCTCGAAATTTTACCCAATAACATATTCATCATCAAAACACTTTTATATTTTAAGTTATACACAAATCCGGAAAGCATAGCTCATTTAGCGCATGTTGTTATGGGTGATCAGGCCATAACCCCACAATACTAAGCGCTACAGACTGTTCCAGTTTTGCTCCAGGTTATGTTTATTATAAAATCAAACAGAAGCATTTTCTTTTCAACTTCCACTCATCAACAATCATCACAAAAAGTCAAAACTCAAGTGTTCAAGTCAAATCCAAATCAACCAAAACCATTACTAATATAACACTTATCCATATGATACTCATCATTCTACCAACAACCCAGACTTATTCAAGAATGACACCCGATATCAACAAACCAAGTTTATTCAAAAACGTCTTCCAATAACGAATTTAATAGCAAGCTATCATAAATAATACCAAACAAAACACATATACATTCATGATGTACAAAAGATATAATGATGTAATAATGATGTAATGATATGCATGCATATGGTGCTATATCAAGACTATTAATAAACTACACTCTAACCCCCTTAAAATGATTTTGCCCTCGAAATCAATAACGCACCTGAAGACTCAAACAAATGAGGGTATTTTGCTAGCATGAGTTCCTCTGCTTCCCAGGTGCATTCCTCAACAGAATGGTTACGCCAAAGAACCTTTACTGAAGCCACATCCTTTGAACGTAATCGCTTGACCTGACGGTCCAAAATAGCTACAGGTTGCTCCTCATAAGTACAATCATCAGTAATCTCAATGGTCTCTGAAGCCAGAACATATATTTCCTCAACATCGAAACATGAAAAGTCGGATGCACAGCTGTTAACTCGGGTGGCAAATCTAGTCTGTAAGCAACATCTCCGACATGTTCTAGGACCTCATAAGGACCGATAAACCTGGGAGCCAATTTTCCTTTCTTACCAAACCGCATAACACCTTTAAAAGGTGATACTTTCAGAAACACCCTATCACCAACTGCAAACTCAAGATGCCTTCGCTTAAGATCAGCATAACTCTTCTGTCTACTAAAAGCAGTACGGATCCGATCCTGAATTACCGGTACAACCTGGGCATTATACTGCAAAAGATCGGGACCCTCAATACGACGTTCACCGACCTCCTCCCAATACAATGGGGTTCTGCACCGTCTACCATACAATGCTTCAAAAGGAGCCATACCAATGCTAGCTTGATAACTATTATTATAGGCAAACTCAACCAATGGAAGATGATCTGCCCAACTTCCTTTAAAATCCAGAATACACAATCGTAGCATATCCTCCAAGGTCTGAATGGTTCTCTTCGACTGTCCATCTGTTTGAGGATGAAAAGCCGTGCTATAATGAAGATCTGTACCTAACCCTTTCTGAAGCTTCTGCCAAAACATGGATGTAAATTGAGCACCTCTATCATATACAATGGAAACTGGTACCCCATGCAGACTCACAATCCGATTAATATACAACTTTGCATACTGAGACATTGTGTACTTGGTATTAACCGAAAGAAAATGCGCTGACTTGGTCAATCAATCTACAATCACCCAGATCGAATCATAGCCACCAGGAGTCCTTGGCAATCCGACAACAAAATCCATAGTGATTCTCTCCCACTTCCACTCGGGTAGTGGTAACTCTCTCAGTAAACCGGCTGGCTTGTGATGCTCATACTTAACTTGCTGGCAAGGTAAACATTGAGAAACAAACTCTGCAACATCATTCTTCATTCCTTTCCACCAATACATCTGCTTTAAATCTCGATACATCTTAGTAGAACCAGGATGTATAGTGTACTTGGAAGAGTGAGCTTCTTTCAAAATCTTTTTCTTTAAATCATCCACTGAAGGCACACACAACCTTGAACCGAACCGCAAAACTCCTTTTTCATCAACCGAGAATTATGTGGATTCACCTCACAAGACTTTCTGGCGGATCGTTGACAACTCCTCATCCGTATACTGCGCTGAAACAATCTCATCAAGGAAATCAGGTTTGACTGTCAAATTAGCCAACAACACACCTCTATCACCTTCAATTTCTTTACCAGACATATGAAAAGTTAAACCATCACCTAGCAGTTGATGTATCTCCCATATCAACGGTCTTTTGAAAACTGAAATGTGGGACAGACTACCCACAGACTTAAGACTTAGAGCATCAGCCACAATATTCGCTTTACCCGGATGATACTGGATGCTATAGTCGTAGTCTTCAAGAAACTCTACCCACCTTCTCTGTCTCAAATTCAAGTCTTTTTGGGAGTATACATACTTAAGATTCTTATGATCAGTGAAGATCTCACAAGTAACTCCATAAAGATAATGTCTCCAGATCTTGAGTGCAAACACAACTGCAGCCATTTCTAAATCATGTGTAGGATAGTTTACCTCATGCTTCTTCAGCTGTCTAGAGGCATAGGCGACTACTTTACCATGTTGCATCAACACACAACCCAGACCAACGCCTGATGCGTCACAATAAACAGAATATCCCTCAGTGACTTCTGGCAACACAAGTACTGGTGCAGTAGTTAATCTTTCTTTAAGAGTAGCAAAACTCTCCTCGCAAGCATCATCCCAAATGAACTTAACACCTTTACGAGTGATTTTTGTTAAAGGTGCGGCTATTGTGGAGAAATCTTTGACAAACCTTCTGTAATATCCTGCTAACCCCAGAAAACTCTGAATCTCGATAACAGTCTTCGGTCTCTGCCAATCCATCACTGCTTCAATCTTCTGAGAATCAACCTGAATACCCTCTACGGATATAACATGTCCCAGAAAGACAACCCTGTCCAACCAAAACTCACATTTGGAGAACTTAGCGTAAAGCTGATGTTCTCTTAAAGTCTACAACACCAACTTCAAATGATGCTCATGCTCTTCCTTGGATTTCGAATATATCAGAATGTCATCAATGAATACGACAACAAACCGATCAAGATAAGGACTAAACACCCTGTTCATCATGTCCATAAAAACAGCAGGAGCATTAGTAAGTCCAAATGACATCACTAGAAATTCATAATGCCCATACCTCGTGCGAAAAGCAGTCTTAGGTATGTCACTCTTCTTCACCCTCAGCTGATGATAACCCGACCACAGATCAATCTTGGAGAAAAACTTTGCTCCCTGCAACTGATCAAACAAATCGTCAATCCTGGGCAATGGATATATGTTCTTCACAGTCACCTTATTCAGCTGTCGATAATAGATACATAGCCTCATTGATCCATCTTTCTTTTTCACAAAAAGAACTGGAGCACCCCTCGGTGAAGTACTCGGTCTGATATATCCCTTCTGCAACAAGTCATTCAATTGTTCTCTCAACTCCTTAAGCTCTGCTGGAGCCATCCTATATGGAGGTATAGAAATAGGATTGGTTCCAGGTTCAAGATCAATGGAGAATTCAATCTCTCGTTCCAGTGGTAACCCCGGTAAATCGTTTGGAAACACGTCCATGTAGTCTCGTACTATCGGGATATCTTCAAGTTTCGCTTCTTCCTTGCTCACATCCCGAATAGAAATAAGGTAGTCATTACAACCCTTTCGCAACAATCTACTAGCTCTCATAACTGAAATTAGCTGACTGGTCCCATTGATTTTAGAACCATAAAATGTCACAGTCTTGCTGGCCTCATATGCAAACACCACTACCTTATCCTTACAGTTCAAATTAGCTCCATACCGAGCTAACCAATCCATACCCAAGATGACATCAAATTCTATCACATCTAACGCCACTAGATCCGCAAGAAGTTCAACATTTTCAACTTTAATAACGCAATCCTTGTATACCTTTAAAGATTCTACTTCCTCTCCTAAAGGTGTATGAACAACTAATGGCATTTCCATAGGTTCAGATGTAATACTCATCCTAGATGTAAAACTAGGTGATATGAATGAATGAGTAGCTCCAGGATCTATCAATATGTGTGCATCTAGAGAACAAATAGAAAGAGTACCTTGCACCACATTGTTGTCAACTTGAGCCTGCTGATGATTTAGGTTGAACACCCGAGCATAATTCTGGTTTTGGCCCTGATTCTGATTTTGGTTTTGGTTCTGACCATTACCTTGTCCCACTGGTTGAACTGCTCTACCATACTGTTGGTTTCCATTATTTGCAGCACCCTGGTATCCACGACCCTACTGATACTGCTGACCCTGATAACCCTGATAACCGCGACCCTGCTGGCCCTGATATCCTCGGCCCTGCTGGCCCTGATAACCTCTGCCTCCATTGTAACTTCGACCACCCTGATAAGAAAAACCTCGACCTCCCTGATATCCGTTACCGTTAAACTGTCCACGGTCACCATTACCTCTACCATAACCATTTCCATTCTGATAGTTACCCCTATATGCTTGATTGCCAACTGGTCTGAACTGAGTATGCTGACCTGCCTGAGTCTGATTGCGCCTAGGAATTGGACAATTTTTGACTTGGTGATCCATCTGTCCACAGTTAAAACAAGCTCCAGTCTTCCTTCTGCACTCTCCCGTATGGTGTAAGCCACAAGATTCACAAGTAGGGGCTCTAGGACCCTATTGCTGGTAGCGCCCACCATTATCATTGCCTCTCTTACCACTATATTGCCCCTGATAACCTAGTTGATTCCCTGGCTTGTTCTTCTTTCTGCTTGATTCTCCAGCATCATCCTTCCTTTTTCTGTTTTCTAACCCTAGAGCAGCATTAACAGCCAAATGTATTTCCTTGTAATTGTGACTGGCTATCAACTCATAGTATTTATCATTCAAGCCATCCACAAATCTATCAGTCATAGATTCTTCATCCTGAGACACACGTGTAGCATACTTCCTTAGCTCTTGAAACTGCTCCCAGTACTCAGCTATAGATTTGTTGCCCTAAGTCAACATTCCAAACTCCCTTGCTTTCGCTTTCATCACATTCCGAGGCATAAAGTTTTGCATAAACATTCTTCTGAAGTCTTCCCATACCTCAACCTGGCCTTGGATAGAGATCTTATACCATTCTTCAGCTGATTTTTGCATTTGACGCCCAGTTAACTCTATGGCTCTCTTCTCAGTACATTTCAAAGCATCACAGATCTTCTTAACTTTATTAAGAAATGCTAGAGGGTCTTCTGTAGCAAGATTGGAGAATGTAGGTGGATCAACTCTAATAAATTTGTGCAAATACAGGTCGTCAGTTAATCCATTTTCTCTAGCTGTAGCGTGAGCATTAGCATTCATATTGTTACCCATGCCTTGAACAACCCGAACTACTCCCTCAACGAGAGCTTCCATAGATCTATTCAGTGTCTGCAAAGCAGCCAAATATGCATCTGGGTTTCCTTGAACTAGTACTTGACCTGGCACATGCACATTATCAGGAGTTGGAGGTGGTGGCTCCTGATCTTCACTAAGTGGTACTTCAAATAGCCCCTCATTCTCCGGTACAAAATTATGATCTTCCATCCCTTACACATTTTCATTTACCACTCTCCGAGGTCTTCCACATCTACGTGGCTGAGGTGGCTCCTCAACATGAGTGGCTGGCTGATGTTCAACTTCCTCAGCTATTCCAGCACCACTAGACCCACCAACCAAAAGAAAACGAGGGTTTTCTTGAGACATTGCACCTGCTAGCGGAGGAAAAGATTGATTAACGCAGAAAGGAAGCAAAACTTTTTAGAAGAACAATCCTAATGATTTCTGGATAGTATTAAGCTAAGTAAAACCTATGGCTCTGATACCACTTTTGTCACGACCCAAACTGGGGAGCCGGGACCGGCGTAAGGCTATACCTAAGTACAACCTTACAAGCCTAATTCAAATTTATTATTATAGTGCAAAATTACTAAGTTCAATAAATTTATTCCATAATTAAGTCATTAATAGAAATGATACTATCCAAAATCAAGTTCAATATCTAAAACTCAAACCAGATGCAAAGAAACAGTCTACTCCTTATTACAAGAAAAAGAGTTCGAACACGGTCCGCCCAAAAATATCCAGAAATCTCTATGGAGTAAAGAAAATATGCAGACGAACCAAAATCCAAAACCAACTAGAAGAACCCTTTAAAACCCTTGGTTTTTGAATAATTTTAAGTTGCCCTCATATGTTGTTTGAACATAATTTAATTGTTTGAATGTCTTTTTGATACTCAGGACGACGAGACGGTCGTTTTGAGTATAATATTGTATTTTTGGGTGCCGAGGGTATTTTCATCATTTTTGGATTTTTGTCGTTTTCGGTATTTTCTGGTATTATTATGCGTAAAACATATTTATAAATTATTTTGGGTTAAAGTTTGAAGTTAAAAATAAATTTGAGTTGATTTTGTGAATTTTATGGTTTTGGGTAATTTTTAGGAAAATATATAGTTTTGGGGTGTTTTTGAATTAAAATAAATTAGTTTGGGGTAAAAATATAATTTTGAAGAGTTGTTTTCCTATAAATAGGCCTAAAATATGATGGGGGTAATGTTAGAGGTCTTCTATTTTCGGGTGTTTTGAAAAAAAAGAGAGAGAAATAGAATTTTAAACAGAAAATCAGAGCCTCGTCGTTTCGTCAGTGCGCGCGCAGGGTGCCAGTGTCGTTTGGCGTAGGAAGCTTGTAGTTCGGCGGAGCAGCGCGAGGCAGGGGATTGTCGTTCGGCGTCTGGCGTTCCGTCGTTTCGCGTGGCGCGGCGTGGCTCGCCGATGTCGTTTTGCTCTCTGTCCAGCAGCTCGAAATTTTTGAGTTTTTTGAGGTTTTTCTTGATTCCTTTTGCATTATTTCAACTTCCATTTGATTAATTCATATTAGTATCATATTGGGTTGATATTTTCTTAATTAATTTGGCTAAATTCGAATTATTATTTAATTAAATTGATTTTTACAAAATAGGTTAGGTTTTGGGATTTTTGTTGTTTTGATGGATTTTAGTGTTGAATTAATTGATTGGGCTAGTGTGTTGGGTTCTGGAACTTGATGAATGTATTGAATTAGGGTTTGATTGAATTGATTTGAGTATTAGGGTTTTTAAATTAATTGTTTTCTTTGAGTTTTTGGATGATTTAATTTTCTGCTGAAGTTTGATTTTAGTGCTGTATGTTGCTCGATTTTTAATTAAATATTGGAACATGATAAAAATCTAAAATTTGGATATGTGGCTCGAAATTGAGTCTAGTTTATGAGAAAAATAATTTTTGGGATTTTGGAGCATCGAATATTTCTGGAAAATTCAAGATTTGCTACTATTGTCTAATGAACTGTATTGTAGGTGCGATTGCATCATCTGTAACTTTAGAAATTCATATTAAAATGTGTAAAAATGTTTTAGATTTGATTTTATATATGTTAAAGTTCTGGAAGTCTAATCTACAAGAAAAATATGTTGGGTTATGTTTCTGTTGTTATATTTTTGAAATAATTAGATCTTTCTACTGCTGTCAGTATACCTTGTGTGCTGTATACTGTTATGAATAAAAATTTGGTAGAGGGATCTGAACTTGAGGGAGAGGAGGTGGATAGAGTTTCTGGAAGATTATGATTATAATATTCAGTACCATCCTGGGAAAGCAAATGTTGTGGCAGACGCTTTGAGTCGCAAGTTTATGGGGAGTTTGTCACATATTTGTTTGACGAGGAGGTCCTTGATTTCTGAGATTCACCAATTGCTTGATGAGGGTTGGACATTTAATATGTCTGACAAGGAAGTTGTGAATGGTAGAGGGGTGTTTCTTGCTAGTTTGGCTGTGAATCCAAATTTTCTTGACAGGATTATTTCTGAGCAAAGTAAGGATGCGGATTTGGAAATTTTACGACAGAAAGTCTTAGCCGGTGAGAACAAGGAGTTTGTTATAGATGATAAAGGTGTTTTGAAGTTTGGTACTAGGGTGTGTGTTCCTAAGGTAGATGATTTGAAGACTGATATCCTTAAGGATGCACATTTCTCTAAGTACACAGTTCACCCAGGTTCCACCAAGATGTATCGGGATTTGAAGCAGTTGTACTGGTGGAAAGGGATGAAGAATGATTTTGCACAGTTTGTTTCTCAATGCTTATCTTATCAGCAAGTTAAGTATGAGCATCATAAGCCTGCGGGATTGCTTAAGGAGTTACCACTACCTGAGTGGAAATGGGAGAGAATCAATATGGATTTTGTTGTCGGTTTGCCTAAAGCTCCTGGTGGGCATGATTCTATCTGGGTTATTGTTGACAGATTGACTAAGTCCGCTCATTTTCTTCCAGTAAATACTAAGTTCACAGTGTTGCAGTATGCCAAACTGTACCTCAACATGATTGTGAGTCTTCATGGGGTCCCAGTTTCTATAGTTTCTGATAGAGGACCACAATTTACTTCTAGATTTTGGCAGAAGCTTCAGGAAGGTTTGGGAACTAATCTTTATTTCAGTACTGCTTTTCATCCTCAGACGGATGGTTTGTCGGAGAGGACTATTCAGACTTTGGAAGATATGATGCGATTGTGTGTTCTTGATTTTGGTGGTAGTTGGGCAGATCATCTCCCTTTGGTAGAGTTTGCCTACAATAACAGTTATCAGGCTAGTATTGGTATGGCTCCATTTGAGGCTCTGTATGGCAGAAGGTGTAGGACTCCATTATATTGGGAGGAGGTTGGTGAGCGTCGAATTGAGGGTCCTGAACTTTTGCAATACAGTACTGAGGTTGTACCAGTGATTCAAGACTGTATTCGGACTGCTTTTAGTAGACAAAAGAGCTATGCTGATTTGAAAAGAAGAAATCTGGAATTTGCTGTCGGGGATAGAGTGTTTCTGAAGGTTTCACCTTTCAAGGGTGTTATGAGGTTTGGTAAGAAAGGAAAATTAGCTCCACGGTATGTTGGTCCATTTGAAATTCTGGAGAGGATTGGTGATGTTGCTTATAAGCTTGATTTACCACCTCAGATGGCTTCTGTGCATCCGACATTTCATATCTCGATGTTGAGAAAGTATGTACCTAGTCCTGATCATGTGCTAGCTCCGGACACTGTAGAGATTAGTGATGATTGTTCTTATGAGGAGCAGCCAATGGCTATTCTGGACCGTCAGGTCAAGCGGTTGCGTTCTAAGGATGTAACTTATGTGAAAGTCCTTTGGCGCAATCATTCTATTGAAGAATGCACCTGGGAAGCCGAAGAGCTTATGAAAGCTAAATATCCCCATCTGTTTGAGTCTTCAGGTATGTTTTAGATTTCGACGTCGAAATCGTTTAAGGGGGTTAGACTGTAATATTCTTCAGTTTTAGTGTTAGAGCACTTGCATATCAGCATAACATCATACTTAGAGCACTTGCATATCAGCATAACATCATACTCATACATCGCATGATATTGTTTGTGACTGATGATTGACAATTGTATGCAATGGATCTTATTGAAAAGGTGTATGTGTAATGATGTTAAGTTACGAAATATTTCTGTTATTGGTTACAGAGGTACAGTATATTAATATTGTTATGGATTGGAAAAATGAACCGAGATAATGTTATACTCGATTGATTGGCACTGATATTGACTGGGTTGAGCGCTAAGCGCTATTCATTGGTTTTGTTTTGGTTATCTGATAATTGGTTTTTATTTAATGAACTCTAGATGAATCAAACCTGGAATGGTCATTAGTGCTTGGTATCTTGTGGTTATGGCCTGATCAACTATAACGACACATACTAAGTAGACGATACCATCCGGATTTGTGTATAACTATTGTAATGACAGTTTTTGATGGATAATGATTATGTTGGATTCAATTGCGTGAACGCAATTACTTTAAGGGGGTTAGATTGTAAAGCCCTTGGTTTTTGAATAATTTTAAGTTGCCCTCATATGTTGTTTGAACATAATTTGATTGTTTGAATGTCTTTTTGATACTCAGGACGACGAGACAGTCATTTTGAGTATAATATTGTATTTTTGGGTGCCGAGGGTATTTTCGTCATTTTTGGATTTTTGTTGTTTTCGGTATTTTCCGGTATTATTATGCGTAAAACATATTTATAAATTATTTTGGGTTAAAGTTTGAAGTTAAAAATAAATTTGAGTTGATTTTGTGAATTTTATGGTTTTGGGTAATTTTTAGGAAAATATATAGTTTTGGGGTGTTTTTAAATTAAAATAAATTAGTTTGGAGTAAAAATATAATTTTGAAGAGTTGTTTTCCTATAAATAGGCCTAAAATCTGATGGGAGGGGGGGGGGGGGTAATGTTAGAGGTCTTCTATTTTCGGGTGTTTTGAAAAAAAAGAGAGAAAAATAGAATTTTAGGCAGAAAATCAGAGCCCCGTCGTTTCGTCAGTGCGCGCGCAGGGTGCCAATGTCGTTTGGCGTAGGAAGCTTGTCGTTCGGTGGAGCAGCGTGAGGCAGGGGATTGTCGTTCGGCGTCTGGCGTTCCGTCGTTTCGCGTGGCGCGGCGTGGCTCGCCGATGTCGTTTTGCTCTCTGTCCAGCAGCTCGAAATTTTTGAGTTTTTTGAGGTTTTTCTTGATTCCTTTTGCATTATTTCAACTTCCATTTGATTAATTCATATTAGTATCATATTGGGTTGATATTTTCTTAATTAATTTGGCTAAATTCGAATTATTATTTAATTAAATTGATTTTTACAAAATAGGTTAGGTTTTGGGATTTTTGTTGTTTTGATGGATTTTAGTGTTGAATTAATTGATTGGGCTAGTGTGTTGGGTTCTGGAACTTGATGAATGTATTAAATTAGGGTTTTATTGAATTGATTTGAGTATTAGGGTTTTTAAATTAATTATTTTCTTTGAGTTTTTGGATGATTTAATTTTCTGCTGAAGTTTGATTTTAGTGCTGTATGTTGCTCGATTTTTAATTAAATATTGGAACATGATAAAAATCTAAAATTTGGATATGTGGCTTGAAATTGAGTCTATTTTATGATAAAAATAATTTTTGGGATTTTGGAGCATCGAATATTTCTGGAAAATTCAAGATTTGCTACTGTTGTCTGATGAACTGTACTGTAGGAGCGATTGCATCATCTGTAACTTAAGAAATTCATATTAAAATGTGTAAAAATGTTTTAGATTTGATTTTTATATATGTTGAATTTCTGGAAGTATAATCTACAATAAAAATATGTTGGGTTATGTTTCTATTGTTATATTTTTGAAATAATTAGATCTTTCTACTGCTGTCAGTATACCTTGTGTGTTGTATACTGTTATGAATAAAAATTTGGTTGAGGGACTTCTAAGTCTCGAAAAATTATGAAATTTTGGTAGGATGCTTTTAAGACATCAAATTAACTTCTGGTTGAAAATTATAAATTTTGCATATACTGGTTAATTGTTTTGAATTTTACAATTTGACACTCGTTATTCAGGTTTTATCGGTAAAATTGTATTTTGTGAATATTGAATATTTAAATAAGGTATTTGATGAATTTAAATTGTAAGGACTTTTTAATGACATTTTATATTCTGAAAAGAAAGTTTAAAGGTGTGGTATTGTGATAGTTAAGTTATGATTGGTTGCCGAAAATGTTTAACCTTATTGTGGAAACTATTGAATTGTGTGCATTCACGTCATGCATTCCCATTTGCACTTGCATACATTTGTAAGGGTGGTTATTAATTGATGGTTAATGGTTAGGCGGTGGTCCAGCAGCACCTCAGACTTAGGGTGGCGGATTGCTTAGCTGACTGTTAGACCAGGTAAGTTCTATGGGTGTATTTGAATTGTTTGTGTTGTGCTACTTGCTAACAACTTATATATATATATATATAAACCCTTCTTATAATATATTATCCTTTCTATATATTCACTAGTATATTCTTTCGAACCCAGCCTCGCATGTTTTAGGAGACAGAGAAACTTGCATGTGATTGTATTTATGTGAGAATATTGAATTTGATATTACTTGTGCTGTGTGATGGTGTGTCATGAAGGGGAAGGAGGCTACTGAGGCTTAATGCCTATACTGCTACTGAGGCTTAATGCCTATACTGTTTACTGAGGCTACATGCCTAATTACTGATTACTGTACTGTACTGAGGAGTTATAAGGGTGGATGTGACTGATATTATACTGTACTGTTTACTGATTGGTGACCCCGACACACCATCTTGATTGCTTAATTTGTGATTGTATTATATGTACTGCTTATATAACTATTAGATGTTTCTCTACCTCTCATAGACTTACTGGGCGTCTATGAAGTGCTCACACCCTTACAGATTGTCTTGCAGGTTTACAGTGATTGTCTTCGTCTATCTTCTTTCTCTTCTTGGCGAAGTCGATCAAGTTTTTTGTTTGTGTTTATCGGTCTTTCTGCTTAGAGATTTCCAGATATTGAACTTTTGGGAGGATTGAATCCGAATCCCTTTTTGTGTAATAAATAGAACTTGTCTGCTTTAGATATCCCGAATGATTTTATTGTGATTTGATTATATTGATTGTTTGCATTTGAACTAGGATTGCGGATTATATAAGTATTGAACTGTTTTGCATTTAGACTGTTATGAATGTTTCTAAGGCTTATGTGGTCGAACTTTGGTTTGGCTGCATGCCGGTCGTGGCCCCCGGGTTGGGTCGTGACAAACCCACAAAGAGAACGACCGAGCTCACTAAGGAATATAACTTCAACCTGCAACTCAATCTATAAGGGTGTGAGTGTTATATATAGACGCTCAGTAAGTTCATGAGAGGCAGAGAAACACTAATACAATTTAACAAAGTAATATATATCAAGTAAAAATCCACAATAATCACATACATGATGGTGTATCAGGGTCTACAAAATATAACATCCACCTCCTTCAACCATATCCAAGAACAAGTAGGCACGTGGCCCCAAGAGCAAGTATGCATAAGCCCCAAGAACAAAATCGATATCGATATACAAAATAATCTCCATAATCACAATCCATATCCTCCGTCCCCATTAGACACACCATCACATATCACAAGAATATTCAATATCACATCAAGGCATTTAGCAAATAGCATACAAGTTTCTCTGTCTCCTATTCACATGCGAGGCTAGGGCAAGAAAGGATAATATATCGAAATTAGAAAGACTAATATATATGAAGGGCTTATATATATATAATAACTTAGTTAGCAAATAGCACATCACAGATAATACACATACACCCATGAACTTACTTGGTATCCAAAGAAAGCTTAGCCAAATCCTCACAACCTACTGACCTTGAGCTTCAGCTGGATTATTGCCTAAGGAAAGATAATTACATAGTCCAACAATCAATCCCACTATCTCATCTATCATGAGGGATGCAATGCATGCTATGAATGCAAAAAGTCCAATACTTAACCAACAATTAACCGAGATAATCCAAAATTAAAACCAACCCGACTCAACTCAAAATTATGGTTCAACCCAATGGTTAAACCGATCGCACCTCAAAATACAAAATCAATCAATTAATTAAAATTTATTAGAACCAGAACCTCAACTCAATTTTTATAACTCATTTATCAAATAATATCACATCAGTCCCTATGCAAAAATCATAATTCATACCAACACCCAAAACAGATAAAAATTCTTAAGTAGTCCCTATAATTCAAAAATTTCCAGAAAATAATTCCATCTTTTAAAAATTCTGAAAACATTCCAGTAGCTTCTTCAACATCTAAATAACTTGTGTACAAAATTTCAGATTAATCCAAATTTATTTGATGCCTCAAAAATATTTTACAACATTCTGGTTCTGTTTGAACCACTAAAATCAACACAGCAAAAATCATCATAAATCCTTCACATTTCGTTACAACAAAATTATCCAAATAATTTTCTCATATTATAGACATCAGGATGGAAAACATATAAAAATTTCATAATTTTTAGAAATCTCTAAAACCCTCAATTTAATTTTTAAATTGGATTCATACAACTAGTTACCATACTGGCAGCAGTTGAGAAATAAATTTATTTCGAAACACAAACATTTGAACCAGACCTCAAAATATTTTTTATAAACACCTAACATCATATCCTAAAACATATCAAAAATTCAGACCTAGATCACTTACTAATAATTTTTAAAAATTTGACAAATTTACTGGAATATCAGCAATCACAAGCAGTAATATATTTTCACTTTATTAATGAATTAAAAATATAAATCAAACATGAAAATTCAAAAATAAATTTCTAGATCAAGTTTAACATCCCTAGAACAGATGACAATTGCCAAAAATACCAGATCATTAACTTGAACTCCCAAATCAAATATTAAACATCAAGAACCTCCATAATCACCCTACAACTTTTTAATTATTTTTAATCAATTAAAAATTGAAATAAATCAAAAATATTATTTTCTAACACCCTAAACATCATACAAACATCCAACAACACAAATCATGTCATGAAGTTGGAAAAAATTAAAAGAAATTGAAGAAAACCTCTTAATTTCGAAACTGCCAAAAATTAGAAGCCAAAAACGACAAGCCTCGGTTCCACGCTGCCACGCCGAACGACAACACCTCCAGCCTACAGCTCCGCGCTGAACGACACGCTCGCACGCCGAACGACACTAGCACTTCCGCGCGCGCACTGACGAAACGACACAGCCCAGTTTTTTACCCAAAAAATAATTTTTTCTCCCCTTTTCTCTCTCTGATGGCACAAGAATTTTTAGACACTCAATTGGGTGCCCTAACACCCCTATTTATACAAATTTTAGGTGGTAAATTACTAATATACCCCTAAATTAATTTATTTAATTTAAAAATACCCTAAAACTCTTTAAAAATTCAAAAAAACACCCAACTAACTTATAAAAATTCACAACTAACCCCAAATTCAATTATTTTCAGAATTATTTTAATTAGTTCATTAATTATTTAATTAATTTATTTTAATTAAAAATTAATAAATACCCGAAAAATTTTTGAAACACAACCCCTAGCAAAATTATACTTAAAATAACCGTAACGACATCACAGTCACCAAAATGACATCAAAAACAGCAAAACGAAACCCAAAAATTTTTCAACCGCCAACATGACCAAAATACCCCCCGAAGCCAAAAACACAATATTATACTCAAAACCAACATCTCAACACCCACATTATGAAAATAAGCACCAAACGTTATAAAATGCACCCGAATATGAATTAAAGGTAAAATTACCATTTTGCCCCTAGACTCCAATTTTCCAAAAAATCAAGGGTTTTACATATAGATTGACTTGCAGGTTGAAGTTATATTCCTTAGTGAGCTCGGTCATTCTCTTTGTGGGTTCTTCTAGTTGGTTGTGGATTTTGGTTTGTCTGCATATTTTCTTTACTCCATAGAGATTTCTTGATATTTTTGGGCGGACCGTGTCCGAACCCTTTTTCTTGTAATAAGGAGTAGACTGTTTCTTTGCATCTAGTTTGAGTTTTAGTTATTGAACTTGATTTTGAATAGCATCATTTATATTGATGACTTAATTATGGAATAAATTTGTTGAACTTAGTAATTTTGCACTATAATAATAAATTTGAATTAGGCTTGTAAGGTTGTACTTAGGTATAGCCTTACGCCGGTCCCGGCTTCTCAGTTTGGGTCGTGACAGCTAATTTGAACTAAAATTAAATATCATAGACTAAATTAATTTTTTAAAAATATTAATATAATATATTTTAAAAATTACTTATTAATTAATATTTTTAATATCAATATTTTATAATATTAATAAATATATTTTTTATAATTTATAATAATTTAATAATCTATAATTTAATAAATAATTAAATATTTTTGCTAAATAATTTTTATAATATTTTTAAAATATAATATTATTTATAATATTACAAAATTAATACTAAAAATATTAATAAATAATTTATATTGAAAATCCTATAATTTATAACTTTAATAATTTTTAATAATTTTTTTATCATTACAACTAAAAATGAGAGAATCAATTTTGGATTGCTCAGTAGGGTGCACTTACCACTATGTTAAGTTTTGCTATGCATAAATTTTAATAATTTTAGTTTTTTAATATATTTCATATTTTTGAAGATTAACTAATTTTAATATTATCAATTAAAATATTTTTTAATATAAAATATTTATTAATATTTTTAATATTAATTTCATAATATTATGTTTAATATTATATTTAAAAATATTATAAAATCTTATATAATATAAATTATTTAATATTTTTAATTGTTTGTTAAATTATTATAAAAATATTTATTAATATTAAAATTATTGATATTTAAAATAATTAATTAATAAATATTTTTTTGAATATACTATATTAATACTTTTTTCAAAAAGTTCAATTTGACCACTAATCATTAATTTTAGTCAAATTAGCTTATGTTGTTAATTATTTAATAATTTTGTTAAAATATATATATAATTTAGACTAAATTTTTTTTTTAAAAAAAAAGTACTACTTTGGTCTAAAAAAAACTTTAAGAGCCAAATTGAACCTTTATCCAAAAAAATATATTTTATACACACAATGTGACAATTAGCTTATATTTTTATTAAAGGGACAATTATATAAATAACTTAAAAATAAATTTAATTTTTACATAAATTATGTGTTTAATTTTTAAACATTACCATGGTTTTTATAATTACAAAAATACGGTCCATTTTCATACTACCATTAGAGAAAAAAAAATGCCCTTCTAACATCACCACTTGCTTCATGAAGCCTTTTGTCCATTAAAAAGCTTAAAAAATTTATTTATTTCACAAAAAATCTATTTAATAATTTTTTAAAATTATTTTTTAGCATTTAATTATAATATTATAAATCAATTAATTAATATTAACAAAAGTTTAATTTTTAAAATTATAAAATATTTAAACAAAAAAAATCTATTTAATCAATTAAATTTTAATTATTTCACAATAACAGTTATCAGGCTAGTATTGGTATGGCTCCATTTGAGGCTCTGTATGGCAGAAGGTGTAGGACTCCATTATATTGGGAGGAGGTTGGTGAGCGTCGAATTGAGGGTCCTGAACTTTTGCAATATAGTGCTGAGGTTGTACCAGTGATTCAAGACCGTATTCGGACTGCTTTTAGTAGACAAAAGAGCTATGCTGATTTGAAAAGAAGAAATCTGGAATTTGATGTCGGGGATAGAGTGTTTCTGAAGGTTTCACCTTTCAAGGGTGTTATGAGGTTTGGTAAGAAAGGAAAATTAGCTCCTCGGTATGTTGGTCCATTTGAAATTCTGGAGAGGATTGGTGATGTTGCTTATAAGCTTGATTTACCACCTCAGATGGCTTCTGTGCATCCGACATTTCATATCTCGATGTTGAGAAAGTATGTACCTAGTCCTGATCATGTGCTAGCTCCGGACACTGTAGAGATTAGTGATGATTATTCTTATGAGAAGCAGCCAATGGCTATTCTGGACCGTCAGGTCAAGCGGTTGCGTTCTAAGGATGTAACTTATGTGAAAGTCCTTTGGCGCAATCATTCTGTTGAAGAATGCACCTGGGAAGCCGAAGAGCTTATGAAAGCTAAATATCCCTATCTGTTTGAGTCTTCAGGTATGTTTTAGATTTCGAGGTCGAAATCGTTTTTAGGGGGTTAGACTGTAATATTCTTCAGTTTTAGTGTTAGAGCATTTGCATACCAGCATAACATCATACTCATACATCGCATGATATTGTTTGTGACTGATGATTGACAATTGTATGCAATGGATCTTATTGAAAAGGTGTATGTGTAATGATGTTGTACTCGATTGATTGGCACTGATATTGACTGGGTGAGCGCTAAGCGCTATTTATTGATTTTGTTTTGGTTATCTGAAAATTGGTTTTTATTTAATGAACTCTAATGGATCAAACCTGGAATGGTCATTAGTGCTTCGTATCTTGTGGTTATGGCCTGATCAACCATAACAACACATACTAAGTAGACGATACCATCCGGATTTGTGTATAGCTATTGTATGACAGTTTTTGATGGATAATGATTGTGTTGGATTCAATTGCGTGGACGCAATTACTTTAAGGGGGTTAGATTGTAAAACCCTTGGTTTTTGTTTGATTTTAAGTCTAGGGGCAAAATGGTAATTTTGCACCTTAGGGGCAAAATAGTCATTTTGTGCCCTTTGAATGTCTTTTTGATACTCGGGACGACGAGACGGTCGTTTTGAGTATAATATTGTATTTTTGGCTTCGGGGGGTATTTTGGTCATTTTGGCGGTCGGAAAATTTTCATGTTTCGTTTTGCTGTTTTTGATGTCATTTTGGTGACCGTGATGTCATTACGGTTATTTTAAGTATAATTTTGTTAGGGGTTGTGTTTCGGAAATTTTTCGGATATTTATTAATTTTTAATTAAAATAAATTAAATAAATAAAATTTGGGGTTAGTTGTAAATTTTATAAGTTAGTTGGGTGTTTTTTTGATTTTTTAAAGAGTTTTAGGGTATTTTTAAATTAAAAAAATTAATTTAGGGGCATATTGGTATTTTGCCAATTAAAAATCATATAAATAGGGGTGTTAGGGCACCCAATTGAGGGTTTTATTATTTGTGCCGCCGGAGAGAGAAAAAAAATCAAAGTTTTCTTCAAAAATCGGGTGGCTGTCGTTTAGCAGTGGGCGTGCCATTTAGCCGGTGTCGTTTGGCGAGGCAGGGTGTCGTTCGGCGTGCGGCGCTCCTGTCGTTCGGCGTGTGGAGCTTGTCATTCGGCGGCTGGGCGACGCGGCTCGCAGGTGCCGTTTTGACCTCTGTTTCAGCAGCCCGTTTTTCGATTTTTTTGGAGTTTTTGAGGTTTTTCTTGATTCCTTTTGCATTATTTCGACTTCCATTTGATTAGTTCATATTAATATCATATTGGTTTGATATTTTTCTTAATTAAATTGGCTAAATATGAATTATTATTTAATTAAAATGATTTTTACAAAATAGGTTAGGTTTTGAGTTTTTTTTTTGTTTTGATGGATTTTGGTGTTGAATTATATTTATTGGGTTAGTGTGTGGGTTCTGGAACTTGATGAATATATTGAATTAGGGTTTGATTGAATTGATTTGGGTATTAGGGTTTGCGAATTAATTGTTTTCTATGAGTTTTTGGATGAATTAATTCTCTGCTGAAGTGTGATATCAGTACAGTATGTTGCTCGATTTTTAATTAAATATTGGAACGTGATAAAAATCTGAAATTTGGATATGTGGCTCGAAATTGAGTCTAGTTTATGAGAAAAATAATTGTTGGGATTTTGGAGCATCGTATATTTCTGGAAAATTCAAGTTTGCTACTGTTGTCTGACAAACTGTGCTGTTGATGCTATTGCATCAACTGTAACTTTTGAAATTCATATTAAAATGTGTAAAAATGTTTTTGATTTGATTTTCATATATGTTGAAGCTCTGGAAGTCTAGTTTACAAAAAAAATATGTTGGGTTATGTTTCTGTTTGTGATATTGTTGAAATAATTTGATCTTTCTACTGCTGTCAGTATACCTTGTGAGTTGTATACTGTTTTGAATAAAAATTGGTTGAGAGACTTCTAAGTCTCGAAAAATTATGAAATTTTGGTAGGATGCTTTTCAGATATCAAATTAGCTTCTAGTTGAAAATTATAAAATTTTCATTTACAGGTTAATTGTTTTGAATTTTATAAGTTGACACTCGTTATTCAGGTTTATCGGTAAAATTGTATCTTGTGTATTTTGATTATTTAAGTAAGGTATTTGATGAATTTAAATTGTAAGGACTTTTTAATGATGTTTTATATTCTGGAAAGCAAGTTTAAAGGTGTGGTATTATGATGGTTAAGTTATGTTTGGTTGACAAAAAGGTTTAACCTTGTTGTGGAAATTATTGAATTGTGTGCATTCACGTCATGCATTCCCATTTGCACTTGCATACATTTGTAAGGGTGGTTGTTAATTGATGGTTAATGGTTAGGCGGTGGTCCAGCAGCACCTCAGACTTAGGGTGGCGGATTGCTTAGCTGACTGTTAGACCAGGTAAGTTCTATGGGTGTATGTGATTATTTGTGTTGTGATTATTTGTGTTGTGCTACTTGCTAACAACTTATATACATATATAAACCCTTTTTATATATATTATCCTTTCTATATATTCACTATACTATTCTTTCGAACCCAGCCTCGCATGCTTTAGGAGACAGAGAAACTTGCATGTGATTGCATTTATGTGATAATATTGAATGTGATATTACTTGTGCTGTGTGATGGTGTGTCATGAAGGGGAAGGAGGTTACTGAGGCTTAATGCCTATACTGTTACTGAGGCTTAATGCCTATACTGTTTACTGAGGCTACATGCCTAATTACTGATTACTGTACTGTACTGAGAAGTTATAAGGGCGGATGTGACTGATATTATACTGTACTGTTTACTGATTGGTGACCCCGACACACCATCTTGATTGCTTAATTTGTGATTGTATTATATGTACTGCTTATATAACTGTTAGATGTTTCTCTGCCTCTCATAGACTTACTGGGCGTCTATAAAGTGCTCACACCTTTACAGATTGTCTTGCAGGTTTTCAGTGATTGTCTTCGTCTATCTTCTTTCTCTTCTTTGCGAAGTCGATCAGGTTTTCCGTTTGTATTTAGCGATCTTTCTGCTTAGAGATTTCCGGATATTGAACTTTTGGGCGGATTGAATCCGAATCCCTTTTTGTGTAATAAGTAGAACTTGTCTGCATTAGAATTCCCGAATGATTTTATTGTGATTTGATTATATTGATGGTTTGCATTTGAACTAGGATTGCGGATTATATAAGTATTGAACTGTTTTGCTTTTAGACTGTTATGAATGTTTCTAAGGCTTATGTGGTCGGACTTCGGTTTGGCTGCATGCCGGTCGTGGCCCCCGGGTTGGGTCGTGACAGAGCACTACATATTGTGATACGGCATCTACTTTATAAGTCAGCACAAACACTTTTTACTGATGGCATCTTTACTTAATCAAACATTAAAAATGTGGATTACCAAAAAATAAAACTCTGCAAAAAAAATTGAAAATTTAGCAACTGTTATTTCGTGATAGTTAACTAAAACCATTGTTATAATTTTATTTTTATGGTAATTTTTTAACCGCTATAAAATAAAAATATTTAGTGACGATTTTATTTATTCTATAACGGTTATAACATCTAAAAATTATAAATATAATTTAATCACTTTAATTTATTATCAGCGACGATTATAACCGTCGTAATATAACCGTAATAAATTTTTTTAGTTTAAACTACACTTAATTAGGGGCCAGTAAAGTATAATGAAAATATAGTTAAAACGATAGATGCTTTACTGTCTTCTTCTCTATTGTCTCTCTCATCACTCTCACTTACTTCTCATTTTTCCATTATCGTTACTCTTGCCAGCCATCTATGGAAGACGGAAGGAATCCCATATACTAGAGAAGAAGACATTATTTCGTCACTCATCAGTGAACGAGTTAAGATTTTGGGTCTGAAAGCATTATTTCGTCTCTCTTGCCGATCTTCAATTCTCTGTGATTCAGGTAATTTTTATTCTTTCTCTTCATAATTTGTGTTTGTTAAATTCTTTTGTATATTCAATAAGTTGTTGTTTCTTCTAATTTTTGGTATTTAGGGTTTATATTTCTATGATTTTGTTTAGATTTTATGCTTTAGACTTGGGGAAAAAAACTGTATTGTCTCCATCTTGTCCTTTTGCATTATGATTTTGCGTGGGTTTAATTAGTCAATCTTGAAGCTTTTGCAAATTTCGTTCATTATTTCTTTATCCTCTTCTCTGTAAGTCAGTCCCTTTTTGGAGTTTTCAAAGGTGGCTTTCAAAATTTGGGATATTTCTTGGAATGCCATGGTAACTGGATATGTGTAAAAGGGGCTAGAAGATATAGGTTTTTGTCTTTATTATAAAATGAGACGAAATTGTTTAATACCTAGACCAATACCTTTGCATAAGTTTTTAGAGCTTGTGCTACTTTGGCAAAACAATTAAAGGTTTGTCTTTCAAAGAATGAGCCGCATGACGAGACCTTCTTCTTTTGCTTCTAAAATTGCTTCCTTTTCATGATTTGTAGTTATAATTATTTCCTACAATGTCATCAGTTGCACCTGAAAAATTAATCTTTGCTTCTACATATTTTGTATTTAAATAATTAGCTTCTTCCTCTTCCCTTGAAAACCACATGATACGTAACATTATCAGTTAAAAATAGATAGCTACGGGTCTAGAATAGTGTAAGACAGTCTGTATTAAATATAAACACAATACTAGAACAAGAACAAGTTTTTTCTTTATTAATTTGTCTTATTTTCTGCCATTAGTTAAGTTTGGATATCTTTATATGTGGCTTTAGGAGATTGAGAGTGAGGTGGAAGGAGAGAGACATACAATGTTGTCAAAGACAGTGACTTTGAATCCAAGGAGGAAAAATCGATGCCTCAAAACTATTATTAAGACAGTATCTTACATATCTTCTGTATTTTTAACTTCCTTATGGTTCCAATTTTAAGGTATTGTATTAGCACTTGGGCACACGAAATTTGCAGATTATTCTTTATCTTGATAAATACCTTAGCCACATATTGCCATTGCCAGTCATTTTCAGCCACCATTTTTATATTTAGTAGAATGAACATTATAAGTAGGAAGCTACTAAACCTTGTGGACACCATATTTTGGTCTTTTGTCTAATTTTTCTTTGGAAATGTTTGTTATCAAAACATGATAGAAGAGAGGTCAACACTATGCAGCCATTGATATAGGTTATGAGTTTGTTTTGAATGCACCTGATATAAGTTGAAAAATTATTGAAATGATGTGCATTTGAGCTAAGTTGTAAGTGCACTTCTCATATATAGTTTTTAAGTTGTGTTTTTTTTTTCTTTTTGTTGTCTTTGTTAAATTAATAGCTTGTTTATGGCTATGTAGCTACTGATTCAAGTTTAATTTATTGCAATTTGCTTGGCAGAACTCTAAGTTTTACATTGTATTTTTTATTAGTCTATACAAAAATAATGTTTACATTCAAATTTAGATCGTTGTTTTTCATTTTTATAGAAGAAAATTCAACAGATTGAATTTGGAGATGCTTCATCTCGATCCATTTCACATGAAGATTCTCTTGCTAAAGTGTTAGGAAAAGAGCATCCAGGCAGAGTTCGAGAATTGGGATTTGGCCCATCTTCCAATCAAGTCTTAGGCAGCACGAGTCATACTTCTAGTGGGATATTATCCTCACAATCATCAATCGTCGCTACTCAACTGCATGAAAGAGTGCACAAGTTGGAATCTCAATTAGAAGCATAAATAATTATGCGTCGAGAGCTTCAAGAAGTATTGGAAGCAGAAACAGTTATGCGATGAGAGCTTTAAGGAGTTTTAACTTATCTTTTACAAAAGGTTGATGAAAATGTGTCTACTAAGTTTACAAATCTATTTGTTAGAATAGTATGTTCTTTGCACATATATTATTTGAATTGTTATATTTAATTATTATATATATAATAATTACTTATTAAATATTTGAAATTTAAAATATAATTTCGATTCTCTGTATTTAGACACATGATGAAGGCAGTAGACAAGACTCAATAGCAGTTACAAAACCATCATCATCTATTAGACAAAATAATTATGAAGATGTTAATCGACTTGGTACTCTTTAGTATCTATTAATTAGTTGGATATGAGATTTTGATATCTTGACAATTTTTTTGCTTTACATTAAGGACTGCGTTGTGTATTGGTTGTTCTTTGAGGAGTTAAGTGCTTCGAAATAATATATTGTGTTGGTTTTTATATTGAAAATTTAATTAAATGTTTTTTTACTTTAAAGTATAATATTGTTAAAGGTTATTTTTATTATAGAATTTTATTCAAAAATATTATTGGATACATGTTTATAAATATAGATACATGTTAGTTATTATTGGATACAAATTTATAAATATAGATACAGGTATACAAGTTGAAACTCGTTGCAATTATTAATATTGCAAAATAATTATAACAACAGTTATAAATCTTCGTAAAAAGTAATAATTTTAACTATAAAATACATTTTGCGATGATAATTATCCGTCACAAAAAGTCATCACTAAATTTATAAAAAAAATTTGCGCCATTTTAAAACCGTCACAAAAAATAATAACACAAATTATAAAATAAATTTTGCGATGGTTTATAACCGTCGCGAGTATCTAACTATTTACATATATTATAAAAATTGCGACTGTTAACAAACTGCCGCAAAATATTAATTAAAAAATATAACCGTCGCTAAATTTTTTAAATTAAATTTTAAATTGATTTTGCCTTATTTTTATCAAATAATTATTTAGCGATGATTATATCAACCATTGGCTTAAACCGTCACTAAATACCCTTTGCAACCGTCACTGTATCTCCAATTTTTTGTAGTAAAACAATAAGACTTGCCTACTATTCTCATAATTAGTATAATTAAAGCATCATTGAGCTTACTAGCAAATATACATACATACATTGATACATATAAAATTGCATTTATATTTTTAAATTTAAAAACTCATAAAAATTCTAAAAATAATTTATATATCATTAAATAAAAAATCTATTGACCTTAAATGTTTAATTTCTTGTGCAAGATATACTAAAATTTAAGTTATGATATATATAGCTATTTCATATAAAAAAAATTAATATGGACAAAAGTTACAACGGTGATTTTACTAGAATGTCAAGGTATAGCTACTAATATTCATATCTTGATAAAAACTACCATGTAAAAAGCAGTGTTATTAAAACCGGACCGGACCGGCCGGTCGGACCGGAAAAACCGGGAACCGGCTGCTTGTCCGGTCCGATTTGTAAATTAATCCGGATATAGGATGAAAATCGGGTTGGACCGTGAAACCGGATAAAACCGGTGAACCGGACCGGACCGGTTTGAATTTTTATTCTAAAATTAATTAGGTTTGTTTTAAATTTTTAATACCCAGAGAAGACTCTTCTGCTTCCCAAAAGTTTGTGCAATCAATTAAATAATGCATACTAATATATGTTTTATACAAATTAATGCATACTAATACTAATAGTTAAAAATTAATTTGTGTAAAACATATATTAGTATGCATTATTTAATTGATTGCACTAATTTTTAGATCAAGAGGAGAATCCAATTCAAGTTGGAGAAGAAGAAGATGATGACATTGAGCAAGATGGAAATCTCGGTGTTAATTTAGATGATATTGATCTTAATATTAATGTTTAAGACGTTAAGTATTTAGTTTCTTTACTTAATTATATAATTTATATATTATCATGACATAGTTTTATAATATAATTTAGTTTATCCTTAATTTTATATTATACAAATTGGTCTCCCTTTTAGAATTTTTAATATTTTTATGCGTAATAGTGCCGGTTCTAAAAAAGTCAAAAATTCGGTTGAACCTGTCCAACCAATAAAATCAGTGATCCAGTCGGGGTGTCGGTTCGATCTCCGGTCCGGTTCTGAAAACATTGGTAAAAAGTTAATTATATCTACTCTAGTGAATAAGTATTCTAGTTTGAGAAGTCAAAAAATCCAAACGTTAGTAGCTTCATTTTTATTTTAAAAAATTAATGTATTAAATTATAAAATCTTTCAAGTAAAATTTAATTACATGTCATTTAATTTCTACATAAAATAAATCGCAAAATAATATGCATAATTTTGTTTTATATTTTTATTATCATATACCTATTTTACAGTATTATGGTAAATTTTCTAATATATATGTATATATAATTTCCAATTAATTTATAAGAGATTTAGGGGCAATGCACGCAACAATAGCTGTGTTCCACGTGTCCATCAAAATTCCCCAATTCTTGCCTTAATTTATGGTTTTTTTAGTAATCTCTAATTCTAAAGTTTTTTTTGAAGGTTTAATCTAATTCTGAAGTATTAATCAAATGTGATTATATATATGTAGAAAAAGTTCAAAAAAATAAGTGTAAAGTGGAAAAATATAGTTAATAATAATCATTAGATTTTACTTGAATTTTGAATTTAATTTGTTATTATATATATATTCTCATTATTACTATAGTCATGAGTAAAAGGTGGCAAGGCATCTATTTATGTTGCCTATGCTCTCTTTAATAAAAAAAAAAGGTCTAAATAGAAGAAAATATTTTTTTATTTTTATTTATTTTTTTAAGAGGAAATGTGAATTATAGAGTGACATTCATTCTTATTCTTTATTTTATTATTTTATTATATTTATATTATATAATATTATATAATATAATAATTAAATAGTAATAAGGATGGTGGTGGTGGTCAGTCTAATAGTGTCAGGACACCACACAATATATAATAACAATATACCCATATATGAAATAATTCATTTTTGAGATTTTTTTTAAGAAAATATTTTTCAGAAAAGATTATTTATTGGAGTACTTGAAAGAGAGGAGACATGAGTTCTTCAATTATTCACAAAGTACCAATAGAAAAAGTCACATTTGAAACAAATACTTTGATCACAATTATTGATATTTGTTTGGTTAGGTTTTTGAAATTTGATTTGATATTTTGAAAAAAAAAAGAAAAAAGGTGAATTAAAGTACTTCAAATTATATAGTTAGAGTTTTTTTTTTAAATGGTAAGCTTTTTTTTCTTTTTAAGCAAATTTAAATTAAATAAATTTGAGTATGTTGTATGAGAAATTTAAAATGTTTCATAAGTTTGAAAATTTCTTTAATTGAAAAAAAAACCCTTATAATTGAAGAAGTTAGAGCTATATTTTTCTTATTAAAACTCACCGATTTAACTAATTTAGTTCAATTATAACATTTTAAGTCAAATTAAATTAAATTTTTTAAAGGTGAATCAAAAATTGAATTAAATGTAATATTTACATTTATAAAGTCAATTCATTAACTCTATCAATCTCGGTCCATTCTAAATATTCGAGTTAATTTATAAATTAAAATTGTCTCCAATTAAGTAATGTATCAAATAAAAATTTGATATGATCTAATCTATATAATATACTTGTATTTGTATCCAACTGGTCTATTTTCATATAGGAAAGATATAGTTTTTTTTTTCATTATTAATATTATTTCAATAGTTATTAAGCTTGATTAATGTAAAACTAGTTTATTTTATCCTTGCTAGCTTAGAATGGCATCAACATTAACGGAAAGCTCTTTCCATTAATTATATCTTATTTTGCCATTAACATTATAACTATTAACTTAGTGGATCATGCAACATTCATCACAATTCACTTTATTGGGATATATTATAGTTAGATATTATTTTATTACTATTTCATTAATAATAGTATTTTTCTATATAATTATATATAAATCAATGTTGCCATTAATTAATTGAAAGAATGATTACACACAAATCAACAATTACAAGGCAATCAAATGATAGAACTTAATAAACAGAATTGTCCCATGAAAATCCAACACATTTTCTTTATTTATGTGACATAATGTCAAAGATCATACATAAGTGAGAGTGATTGAAATTGACTATCAAATAGTAATTTGCAAGCAATGTGTATTATATAATCAATTAGCTAATTTTTGTTATTTAGACCTTTTAACTTGCGTAGGGAAGAAACCTTTTTATTAATGGGACAAAGGCCCTAAATAAGGGAAGATCCCCACAAATTATTTCATTTTAACAATATTATTTCATTTTATGTCTTTTTTTAATTTTTTTTATAATAAATGTCTAAATGAGAGCAATAAATGTTTTTTTATCCCTAAGCTACACTACCGTGATTTTTTTAAAATTTATTTTTATTGAAATTAAGGTTGAATAACAAGAGGCCTCATGAAAAGTAGAACAAAAAAGCATATTAATGAAATTTATTTTTATTTTTTTTGCTAAGTTGTTTTTTTATTTTTTATTTTTTAAACTAAAAAGCATATTAATGAAATGCATTTTTTTTCAGTTCAAAAAAAAAAAGAAATTCATTTTTTTCATATTTTTCCTCTCTTCTTCTCATCACTAATTCACTTCCAATAGTATTCAGTTTTTCTTGGTTTTTAATTCAAATATATCATCTAATTAATTGATAAAATGTCTCCAACCCCATACCAAAGAAAAGCAATTTACTTCTCTCTTTTATTTATTAGGATTAATTTTTGAAATTAGTATTTTAAAAATAAAATTTAAAATTTAGTATAACTCATGATTAATCTCCATTATTAGATTTACCAAAAAAATAGATTCTTTCGGTTAATAAATTAATTTTAGAAAATTATTTTTTCAGAGTAATAAAAAATGATAATGATAATTTACATTGATTTCAAGAATAAAAAATTATATTCATTGACCCAAAATCATTTCTTAATTTTAACTCCATTCTCCATATTATTTTTTGTGTACTTAGTAACAAATACTTTGTTTTTCTCTCACTTGTATTTAAAATATAAAAAATGTTAAACAAAAACTTTGAAATACCTTTTAGAAAATATTGCATTTAGTTTTTTATTTTATTTTTTACTCATTTATTGTATTAACACAAGATCCACTATTAGTTCAGATTTTATATAAATATTTTTAGCAAAATAATTTTTACTGCTGAGAATATATACTCTTAACATGAAAAATCAAATAAAATATTTTTTTATATACTTTCTGCTCTTAAAAAAAATTTTATTAAAAAAAATTACTGAATATCATGATATATAATCGATAAGTGATAAAATGGGTTAATTCAAATTTAATTTTCTTATTTGATAAATAAAAAATATTTCATTTGATATTAAACAGAATATGTACTTTTTTTTTCCAAGTTTGAAGAAATTAATCAAAAATATTTTGTTTTTATTCCAAAATAAATTAACCTTACGTTTAAGAACTTTAAAATAAAACATCCTCTGTTTTTATTCAAAGCTCAGGCAATATAATCACTATCCAGAGATGTGGGGCTATCCATTGAAAAGTATAGAAAACGAAATTATAGTTGTAATTAGTCCTTCAAAGTATCAAAACCCATAATAGTTCCAGTCTCTCTCACTCTGTTTTGTTTAGAGAGGAGAGATTGATTTTATGCAGTCTTCATTCATTCATCACTGCTCTTTTCTCGTGAAAAAGCCATTACGTGAGAGAGAATATCAATTCTTTTTCTTCTTTTTCCCTTTTTTTTCAGTCCCATAAATCTCTCTCTCTCTTTCTAAAATCCACCTGTACCAAGAAAAAACAGAGTACTTTTCTTGCTTCTCTCCATTTTGCATTTTCTTTCT
This sequence comes from Garcia nutans, assembly GCA_947685225.1. NCBI lineage: Eukaryota > Viridiplantae > Streptophyta > Magnoliopsida > Malpighiales > Euphorbiaceae > Garcia > Garcia nutans. The sequence continues at coordinate 981,773 of CANTUV010000024.1, read as the reverse complement.
TTCACACCTCTGCCTCTGAGTCATTTTCTTCATGTTTGGCTCTTATAGATAAATAAAAGATGGGTAAATGTACAGCCTGTGTTCTATAATGCAGGTCTCTTGTTATACTTCTTTTGTTTTCTTGTTCTTGTTTTTGGCTCTCTCTTCTCTTCCCTAGTTGTGGGTCTTTTTTCTTTTACCCATTTCTTTGATTGCTGTAACTCCTTTCACCACCCTCCTAAATTTAAGGGATTTTTATTCTTTCCATTGCTTTGATTCTACTAAAGCTCAAGTGGGTTTTTGTTTAAATGTTTAATAGTGATTTGGGATTTGCGTTTCTGGGATTTTGAATATTTTTGTTAGATGCTTTTGGCTAAAAGTTTTAATTTTTTCAGTTAAGTGGGGTGTATTGTAAACTTTGCCTCTTTGATCTAAAGAAAAAATTTATCATTAAGAGAAGTGGGATTTTGGTACATTATGTTTCCCACGGTGTGGAGAAAATCTGAGTTCTTGCATTGAAGAACTCTTAATCCAGCAAGGAACAAGAACTACCCAATAATGGCATTTATTTGCTTTTCTTATATTTTGCTAGTTGGGTTTCTATCAAAATCCCAGCTTGTGACTGCTCAGTTCAATGATGAAGCTACACTGTTAGCCCTTAACAGAGAGCTTCAAGTTCCTGGGTGGGGTGACAACGACACAATTTACTGCAAGTGGCACGGCATTGCTTGCAACTTGAATCATTCATTTGTTGAAAGAGTCGCTATTTCAAGGCTTGACCTTCGAGGTAATGTGAGTTTGATCTCTGAGCTCAAAGCTTTGAAGCAGCTTGATCTTTCTGGCAATAACTTTCACGGTCCAATTCCTTCAGCTTTTGGTAATTTGTCTCAGCTTGAATTTGTTGATTTGTCTTTGAATAAGTTTGAAGGTTTGATTCCAAGGGAACTGGGTAGTCTTAAAAACCTTAAATCACTGAACCTTTCCAATAATTTGCTTTTGGGGGAGATACCTGATGAGTTTCAGGGTCTAGAAAAGTTAGTGGAATTTCAAATTTCTAGTAATAGCTTGAATGGTTCCATTCCATCTTGGGTGGGTAATTTGACAAGCCTGAGAGTTTTCACTGCTTATGAGAATGACTTAGTGGGGAAAATTCCTGATAATTTAGGTTCAGCTTCAGAGCTGAAGTTGTTGAACCTTCATTCCAACCAGCTTGAAGGGCCAATACCTAAGAGCATTTTTGCTATGGGGAAGTTGGAAGTTTTGGTTCTTACCCAGAATAGATTGAGTGGTGAACTTCCTGCAGTCATTGGAAAATGTGAAGGTCTTTCTAATATCCGAATTGGGAACAATGATATTGTAGGAGTTATTCCTAAAGCCATTGGAAATATTAGCAGCCTCACATATTTTGAAGCTGATGATAATCATTTATCTGGTGAGGTTATTTCTGAGTTTGCTCGTTGCTCTAATCTTACCCTTCTAAATCTGGCTTCAAATGGATTTACTGGAGTTATTCCTCCTGAGCTTGGACAGCTTGTGAATTTGCAGGAGTTGATTCTTTCAGGTAACAGTCTGTTTGGAGATATTCCAGAATCAATTCTTGGTTGCAAGAGTCTTAACAAGCTGGATCTTAGCAATAATAGATTCAATGGTACCATACCAAATGAAATTTGCAACATGTCAAGATTGCAGTACTTGCTTTTGGATCAGAATTCAATAAAGGGCGAGATACCCCATGAGATTGGAAACTGCATGAAGCTGCTGGAATTGCAAATGGGCAATAATTATTTGACTGGAAGGATCCCTCCTGAAATTGGCCACATCTGGAAGTTGCAGATAGCCTTAAATTTAAGCTACAATCATCTCCTCGGACCAGTTCCCCCTGAATTAGGGAAGCTTGATAAGCTTGTTTCTTTAGATATCTCTAATAATCAGCTTTCTGGTTCTATTCCACAATCATTCAAAGGAATGTTAAGCTTGATCGAGGTTAATTTCTCAAATAATCTTCTCATTGGACCAGTGCCCACATTTGTACCATTCCAAAAGAGTCCAAATTCAAGCTTTTCGGGGAACAAAGGGCTTTGCTTGTCATGTGGAAATTCTTATGGCCCTGGTAATGGGAATTACCATCACAAGGTTTCCTGTAGAATCATACTAGCTGTTATAGGTTCTGGTTTGGCAGTGTTTCTTTCAGTAACTGTTGTTGTCTTGCTATTTATGATGAGAGAGAAACAGGAAAAAGCAGCCAAAACAGCAGGAGTTGCTGATGATGGAGTCAATGATCGGCCAGCAATAATAGCAGGCCATGTCTTTGTTGAAAATCTCAGACAAGCAATAGATCTAGATGCCGTTGTTAAAGCAACTCTAAAGGATTCAAATAAGCTTACTTGTGGAACTTTCAGCACTGTTTACAAGGCAGTCATGCCTTCTGGGATGATTCTATCTGTCAGGAGACTGAAGTCAATGGACAGAACTATTATTCATCACCAGAACAAGATGATTAGAGAGCTTGAAAGGCTGAGCAAGCTGTCATGATAATCTAGTGCGACCAATTGGATATGTAATTTATGAAGATGCTGCTCTTTTGCTACATCATTATTTACCAAATGGGAAGTTGGCTCAACTTGTTCATGAGTTTAGCAAGCAATCAAATTACGAACCTGACTGGCCTAGAAGGTTGTCCATTGCCATAGGAGTAGCAGAAGGATTGGCTTTCCTTCATCATGTGGCAATCATCCACCTTGACATTTCTTCAGGGAATGTTCTTTTAGATGCCGACTTCAGGCCTTTGGTTGGGGAAATTGAGATATCAAAAATCTTAGATCCATCCAAAGGCACTGCAAGTATAAGTGCAGTTGCAGGTTCCTTTGGTTACATCCCTCCAGGTTTGTTGCTTTGTTCCATATGTTTGAATCTTAATCATTCCAAACTTAGTAGCTTCGCAGGCGTCTAATATTTTCCCTGAATGGTTGAAACCATTAATCATTTTGCTATCTGGTAGTTTTTATCAATACCTGTTCATTCTACTTTATGTTTTTCTCCATCATCTTCTACCCTTCCCCCATGCCCCCTAAATGTTAGTCTTTGTTGCAAAATCCTAAGCTAGTCATTTTGTGAGCCATCAAATATAGGGGCTTAAAAATAAATTTAAATGAAAATCTATTCTCTCTCATTTTTATTCTATTTTTGTTCGCCATCCAGAATATGCATATACAATGCAAGTTACAGCACCTGGAAATGTCTATAGTTATGGGGTGGTGTTGCTGGAGATCCTTACGACTCGACTACCAGTTGATGAGGACTTTGATGAAGGGGTAGATTTGGTGAAGTGGGTTCATGGAGCTCCAGCAAGAGGAGAGACTCCAGAGCAGATACTTGATGCAAAAATCAGCACAGTTTCCTTCGGTTGGAGAAGAGAGATGTTAGCAGCTCTTAAGGTGGCATTACTCTGCACGGACAGCACACCAGCTAAGCGGCCAAAAATGAAGAAGGTTGTTGAAATGCTTCAAGAAATAAATCAAAACTGAAGAAAGTTTGGAAATGTCTATCAAAACAACTCACCTTATGCAAAACATTTCTAGATATTGAATTCAATTTGGAAATTCTTTCTTGGAGGCTAAAAAAGGGAGCCTGTAAATGTTGGTTCAGGATCTAATTCTGTCTGGTTGCCATGTATTAAAATGTTTATGAGCAAATGACAGGTTATAAACTTTTTTGAGTTGAAGAAAGAATAGGTGGTGGATTAATGAAACAAATAGAAAAATGTCAATTAAAGGCAAAAATGCAAAACTGCAAGAACCGAAGAAACAGGCAACTACAAAAATAATTGAAGAACTATTTACCACGGCTGCCAACAATTAAATTAAAGTAATATTTTGAGTACACGGAGATAATTGTTTCTCCAACATACATATAATTATAATTAAATACATAACATACCAATAGCATATATTGTTTACAAATTATATTATAGTTTAATTATTAGTAGAGATGGATGAAATAGAAAATAAAAATACAACATCTCAACTCAACACAAGGATCATATGATTAATTGAAATCTTCACAGCAGGTGAGATTTTCGGTCCGCTACTCCTATGAATCTTCATAGCCAACAAATAGAAGTGGATCTTCATCATGTTATTCAAAAGTATATATATATATATATATATATATAATAACTTGATATTCAAAATTATATATATATATATATATATATAAAGTAAAAAAAAAAAAGAAGAAATAATAGATTGGGAGATATTCATACGTAATATTAGGGATATGAGCAATCTTGAACCAATCTTCCCCTTTTCCACGTTGGCATCGTTTATTCAACTGATAACAATATTGAATATTTAATTCTTGAGGAGAAGCTATATCCTTTAGGCACAATGGCAATTCTTTCAGGTTCCCACAATATTCAAGGCCGAGGAATTGCAAGGTGTTGGTAGATCCTTGAAGCAACCATTCTGGAAAATCTTCCAATTTTGGTAAATCTACAAGTGCCAATTTTTGAAGACTGAATAAACGAAAGTCTTCTTGATTGTCTTCCCATCCCTCCATTTTTAAATCAAGTTTTTCACATCCTACAATAGCAAGGACCTCCAATGCACTCAAGGATTTCATACTCTGTGGCCAAGAGATTAAGCTGGTACAACCAAAAATACCCAGTGTTTGGAGGTTTTTGAGATCTTGCATATCTTCAAATAAGTATTCCAAATTATCACAGTGTGCAATTACCAAAAGTCGAAGAGATTTCAGACATCCTATTCCATTTTCTGGTAAATGCTTTTGCTTTGTGGTTAGCCATAGATGCCTAAGGCTTATCATGTACCTTATATCACTGGGTAACTCTTCGATTTCATAACATTCATCAAATTTTAGAGTCTGTAGAATTTTGGTATAGATCGAGAAATCTCAAATGCTTCAAAACACTAATTCTTTCTGGCAATTTTTCAAATTTTGATCTGGCCAAATTCAGCACTCGTAAATATTGAAATTTTGATGATGAGCATAATAAATCGATGGCTGATTGACTAATTTCCATATTAAGACTTGCAATTGTTCGCACATGATCTACTCCTTTTAACTTGGTAAGATCAAGACCATTGGTGTCACCAAATAACAAATGGCGAACACTTTCAGAAATGTTTTCATGAGTGTTCTTGGAGGTTACTGTTCTGCACTCATCTTGCATCAATGATAATGCAAGATCATGTAACAGATCATGCATTTTAAAATAACCTAGATAACCGAATTCATACACAAAGTCTTGGAAAAAGGATCTAGATGCTAACTCCTTCAAATAGCGCCACCCAATATCTTCAAGCTCTTCTTTTTCATTTCTGGACTGAGTAATAAGTCCATATGCCATCCAAAATTGAATCAATTCAAAACTTCCATAGTCAAAGTCTTTTGAATACAATGAGCTATAAACAAAACATCTTTTCAAGTAAGAAGGCAAGTTCTCGTAACTTAATCTTAAAGCAGGTAAAATTTTATTTTCCTTTTTCCCCTGCTCTAATTCCCAAATCTCATTATCTCGTATGGATCTCCAGTCTTTTTCATCAGTTTTCTGAAAAAGTAATGACGCCAGTGTTTTTACAACTAGCGGAACCCCTTTACATTTTTCCACAATTTCACCTCCAATTTTCAACAAATTTGGATACTTTTTCTCCTCACCTTCTTTAAATGCAAATTTAGAAAATAATTCTACACTCAGATCATGAGGAAGACATGATAATCCATATGAATGAATGCTGCCCATAATAGATGCCACTTTATTACTACGCGTAGTTACCAAGATTTTACTTCCATTGGCACCCGCTGATAACAGCTCTTCCAATTTTTCCCATTCCCTTGGATCTTCTGATCAGGAGATCATAATATAAATATTTTTAAAAAAATAATAAGTGATAATTATTTTAATTATTATAATTAATTAATTATTAATTATTTTTAAAATGAATGATTTATATTCATTTTAAAATCAATGATTTGCATGAACGAGAAAAACTCATTCATACAAATAAAACAGCAAATTGTTTTATTTAGTTTTTAGTTAATAGCTTTTTACTATTTTCATTCCATTTTGTATGTATAAATAATTGTAATATCAATCATTAAAAAGGGGAGAAGAATTTAGAGAAGTTTTAATATAAATTTTCCTTTTCTTATATTTCTCTCAATTATTATTAGTATCTGTTTGAGAGTTGTCAAGTTTTTTATTACTTCCATACGGATCAAGTTGGTATCAGAGCAAAATCGATCCTACCTGTATATGGTTAAGACAAGAACTGGTTACGAGGAGACAGGAGAACCATTTGCAGTCCTTAACGTTCACCGAAGACCCTCAAGAAGAACCAGAAGTGTTGACTATGTTATAATGGAAACAGATTCTAACGTCGCCGAATTAGCTAAACAAATTGCTAGTCTGTCAGAGCAGATGGCAAAAGTTATGGCTTGGATGGAGGATCAATCTCATGATGATTCCGATAAAAATTCTATAGAGACCATTAAAAGTCCTAGTACTTCTTCTAAAAAGAAGAAAAAAGATCAGCCTACTCAAGAAGGAGATGAGGAGAGGCAGCCAAGACCTTTTAAGGTGGAGGCTAAAATTGATATCCCATCATATGACGGCTTGATTGATGCCGAGAAATTAGATTCTTGGATTAATCAATTAGAGACCTACTTTACCTTATATAGGTATAGTAGTGAAGATAAAGTCTCATTTGCAAGACTAAAAATGACAAGCCATGCATTGGCTTGGTGGAATTCTTATTTACAGACCCATGAGGATGAAGAAATAAGCTGGGATAATTTTCTAGAGCTTATCCGAAAAGAATTTTATCCTATGGGTTACCTCGAAGAACGATGGAGAAGGTGGCACAACCTACGTCAAAAGCGAGACCAATCGGTGCAAGAATATACAACTGAATTCAGACGTCTAGCTGTGACGTTAGGTATTTCTATGAATTCTCCTGAGATATTTATGAAATATACCTCAGGATTATCACCACGTATTAGCACTGAAATGTCACTTTATCAGCCAAATAATATTTCAAGTGCAAGTACCATAGCAATGACCATTGAGAAGAAAAATGGTCGTGGTGAAAAATCTTTTGATGGACCAGGGTCAAGCTCATCAAAGAATAAAAAGGTAAAAAAAAATACTTTGACCTCATCATCAACACCAAATGCTACACGATATTGTGAGCATTGTAAAATTGAAGGTCATGTAAAAGAAAAATGTTGGAAGTTACATCCAGAGTTAAACCCAAGACAAAGACCAAAGGGTAAGACTGTAGCAACAACAACTAATGACAAAGATCACGTCATAGTTGATAATATTGAAAGGGCAAATCCAAGCTTATCTCTAATGGCTAGACCGAAGGAGATAGTTTTGGAGACAGTGCCTAGACCCGAGGAACGAGAAGAGTTATTTGTTATAAAAATTCAAGTGAAACAAGAGGTAATTAGCGCCATTGTAGATACAGGAAGCCAAAGAAATCTTATTTCTGAACAATTAGTACAGAAGTTGAGTTTGTCAACGACTCCTCACCCAAAACCATATCCATTGGGGTGGATTCATAAAGATGTGGGGCTTCAAGTTAATCAACAATGCACCTTTCGTTTTGCTGTCACCAGTCAATTTATTGATGAAGTAACTTGTGACGTTGTTCCTCTTGATATATGTCAAGTGATTCTTGGGAATCCTTATTTATGGGATCGCGATGCAATTTATTATCGTCGAGCTCAAAGATTCCAGTTCACTAAAGAAGGCATAAATTATATCTTTTCTGGTGAAAAGACAAAGAATACTACTGAACTAATCACTGCATGTCAGGCTAAGCGGATGATTAATGCATCAAAAAGGTTTGTATTATTATTTGTACGACCTTCAAAAGATGAGGAATGTGTGGGAGCAAATAAAATACTCTAGGTAGATTTTTTTAACCCAACACATGTGGCCATTTCCAAACCATCTCAAGTGAAGGAGATGAATGTTTTAAAGAAATTATGTGAAGAATATGTAGACTTATTTTATGAAGAAAGAGGTTTACCACCAAAGCGAGAAGTGGAACATGAGATTCAACTTATCTCAGACTCCTCACTTCCAAATTTAAGCATGTACCGTTATTCCGTACTGGAGAACGAGGAAATAAAGAAGCAAGTGACTGAGTTACTTGAAAGTGGTGTTATAAAACCAAGTAATTCACCTTGTGGTTCACCAGTTGTTCTTGTTCCTAAGAAAGACGGTGGATGGCGTATGTGCATTGATTATCGTGCTCTAAATAAGATCACAATAAAGAATCGATATCCTCTTCCCAGAATAGAGGATCTTTTAGATCAGTTAAAGCATGCCCATTATTTCACAAAGCTAGATTTAAAATCTGGTTACCATCAAGTGCGAATCCATGAAGAAGATTCTTGGAAGACAGCTTTCAAGACAAGGCAGGGTTTATTCGAGTGGTTAGTAATGCCATTTGGACTTTGTAATGCACCTGCTACATTTATGCGATTAATGAATGATGTCCTACGGCCTTTCATTGATCAATTTGTCATTGTTTATCTTGATGACATTCTTATTTATAGTCGTACTATGGAGGAGCACCTTGACCATTTAAGGAAGGTATTTGAGTTATTACAAAAATATCAACTCTGCCTTAATAAAAAAAAGTGCGAGTTTGGTAAAAAATCACTCTTATATCTTGGTTTTATTGTGGGTAATGGAGAATTACAAATTGATCCAACTAAGGTGAAAGTCATTCGAGAATGGCCTCGACCAACAAATGTCACTGAAGTTCGTAGTTTTATGGGAGCTTGCCAATATGTTAGAAAATTTATTCAAAATTTTTCTATGATAGCTGCTTCCTTACATGAACTTACAAAGGCAAATCATCGCTTTGAATGGACAAAGAAACATGAGGACACATTTCTTCTTTTGAAAAGGAAGATAAGCGAGGCGCCTGTTTTAGCCTTGCCAAATTTGCAAAAGCCTTTTGAACTCGAGGCTGATGCATCCGGGTATGCAATGGGTGCTGTATTAATGCAAGAAGGTAGACCTGTTGCTTATTACTCCGAGTTATTTCAAGGTTCTCAAAAGAACTATCCAACTTATGATAAAGAGTTACTTGCTCTTCATCAAGCTGTAAAACATTGGCGTGTGTATCTTTTGGGCAAAGAAACTGTAGTTTACACAGACCACCGACCCCTTCAATACCTTCAAACACAATCTAAACTACAACAAGCCCGACATATGAAATGGATGACCTATCTTCAACAATATAACTTGGTCATCAAGTATAAAAAAGGAGTTCAAAATAAATTAGCCGATATGCTATCTCGGCCACCAATAAAAACACTTTGTTTATCTGCGGTTATGGAAATCCAACCGAGTATACATGAAGAATATATTGACATGTTTATTCAAGATCCAGATTTTGGGGATTTATTGATTGCAGCAAAAGCAGATAAATTATTAGAGTATACATTACGAGATGGATTACTCTATAAAGGGTCACAACTATGTGTACCGAAAGAAGCAGATCGTATTAAATGGATACGAGAGGCTCACACTTCAAAGGTAGCAGGACACTTTGGAGTAAACAAGACTGTACAAAATCTTCAGCGCTACGTCTATTGGCCTCGAATGCAACAAGATGTGGCACAATTTGTTAAAGGATGTGTGTTATGTAGCACTTCAAAGCCATCAAATAGAAAGATTGGGCTTTACATACCTTTACCAGTTCCAAGTAGACCATGGGAGAGCATCTCTATGGATTTTATGGGAGGTCTACCAACTACTAAACGAGGACATGACTACCTATTTGTAGTTGTTGATAGATTTTCTAAAATGATTATATTAATGCCTTGCAAGAAGACCATCACTGGAGAAGAAACAGCAAAACTTTTCTTTAGACATGTTTGGACTCATTTTGGTTTACCAAACTCTATAGTCTCAGATCGTGATAGTCGTTTTCTTGGAAACTTCTGGAAATCATTATGGTCTATGATGGATACTAAGTTAAATAGAAGTACAGCTTTTCATCCTCAAACTGATGGCCAGACTGAAGTTGTCAATAGAACAATGGTACATCTTCTTAGAGGATATAATACTCGACACCCTAAAACTTGGGATGAGAGTTTGCCATATTTGCAATTTGCTTTTAATCGAGCTATTCATAGCTCCACTAACAAATCACCATTTGAAGTTTGTCTTGGATATCTTCCACAAAGTCCATTTGACATCGAATTCACATTTGAATCAACGTCAAAAGGAGAAAAAGATAAGTCAGGTACCGAGAAGGCCCAGAAATTCCTGGAATGTATCCGAAAGGTTCATAGTGAAGTTGAGAATCAATTACAAAAAGCTCAACAAAAATATAAGGCTAGACATGATCGACATAGAGTGGAAGAAAAATTCGAAGTTGGAGATCTAGTTTGGCTACACTTGGGAAAAGAGAGACTAAAAGGAGAAGGCAAGAAGCTTAAGCCTATCCGTTATGGTCCTTTTAAAATCATCAAGAAGATTGGTGATAATGCATGTCAACTTGAGTTGCCTGCTTACATGGAAATGTATTCTGTGGTCAACGTCGAAAATTTGAAACCATTTGAACCATCAATGTTAGATGATGAACTTGGAGAAGTTATACCTTCAGTGGAAGATTTACAAATTAATAATGAGATTCCATTATTAGAAGATACTATCCTTGAAAGAAAAGTAACAGAAACACGCAGAGGAACGCGAGAAGCATTTCGTGTTGGAAAGAAAGGACAAAAGCCTAGTGCCGCAAAGTGGTTCACTAGAGAAAAAGGAGAATCAATATTTCCCCATTTAGAATTTTGAGATCCATCAGGAGCTGGATTTCTATAAAAGGGGAGTAATGATCAGGAGATCATAATATAAATATTTTTAAAAAAATAATAAGTGATAATTATTTTAATTATTATAATTAATTAATTATTAATTATTTTTAAAATGAATGATTTATATTCATTTTAAAATCAATGATTTGCATGAACGAGAAAAACTCATTCATACAAATAAAACAGCAAATTGTTTTATTTAGTTTTTAGTTAATAGCTTTTTACTATTTTCATTCCATTTTGTATGTATAAATAATTGTAATATCAATCATTAAAAAGGGGAGAAGAATTTAGAGAAGTTTTAATATAAATTTTCCTTTTCTTATATTTCTCTCAATTATTATTAGTATCTGTTTGAGAGTTGTCAAGTTTTTTATTACTTCCATACGGATCATCTTCAGTCCACACATCGTCTAAAATCAACAAATATTTCTTACCAACAATGCTATCTCGCAAAACTTTTTGTGATTGTTCCAAATTGCTGAAATTTTGTTTACTCTTAGTTGCTGATTCAATTATTTTCTCTGCCAATGTTTTTATATCAAAATTCTCAGAAACACATACCCACATCTTTAGTTCAAAATTTTTATTTACTCTTTCATCGTTGTAAACTAATTTGACGAGTGCAGTCTTCCCCAACCCACCAATACCAACAATAGAAATAACAGAAATCATTCTATCAACATTAGGTTCCAGTAAAAGTGTGATGACATTTTCTTTATCATTGTCTCTTCCAATAATATCAGAAACATTTACAAAGGAATGAGTCTCTCTTTCCTTGTACATTGCATGACTACTTTCTTTTTCTTTTTTATCAATACTACTTTCTCCAATTTGAGTATTTAGATGAAATTTTCTCTTTTGCTCTGCAATTTCATCAAATCTTTCCCTTATTTGCTTTATTTTATTACCCATTTTGAAACGAAATGCAAGAGGATTAGAAAATGAGAAAAACCGACCCACCTGAAATATAATTGTTGGGATTTACATAAATAATGTAGTAAATGAAAAAAACTAACAAGGTGCATTTGTATTGATAAATTAAATTTTAATTTTGAAAAAAAAAATTAGGGGTTACTTATTAAATTCTAAAATTTTTAAATCCTACTTATCAACATGTTCCATGCACAACATTAACATGCACTTTATGCCAACTTTATGAAAAGAACAAAAAATGATTTGCATACATTGTTTTTAAAATTTCAATTTCGCTTTGACCTTTGAAGTATAATTAGAAAACACATTTATATATAGATGTTAGTGCTATATATCATTAGATTGATAATCAATATAATTTACAATAATAATAATAATAATAATAAATACTTGCATTTAGACGTTTTGATAATAGACCAAATTTAAGGGGTAGATTTTAATTTTATATTAAATTTATATATCATGTTATAAATTTATATTTTTATGATGGTTTATATACCTTAAATAATTCTTAATATCCTATTAAACTACATTAAATTATTTGTGGTCTCATTTTCAATTATATAAGTATTGGTGTAAATTTTGTAAGCAAAATAAAATGTCTTTTAGATGACTTAAAATAGATATTTCAATCCATTGGAGTTCTACTTATACATAACTTTGTGATTCTTTTCCATATAGTAATTTATTATATAGATTTCATGAAATTAAATTTTCTATCATTACTTTCTTTCTTGCTCAATGGAAATCTTTTTAGGGATTTTAGAAGTTTTTAATGATATTACTGATTATTTATTTGATTTGTATTTAGAGGCATCTCAAGAAGTTTAGAGGCCTAAAACAAAAAAAATTAATAATAATTTTTGAATTTATTAAAATTCAAAAAAAGTTATTTAAAATCACTAACCTAATCATTTAAGGAATATTAACAAAAATTTTCTATTTTATTTTATTATTACTTATGAAAAATTTATCAAGTGCTCTTTTTGAAATTGTATTAAAAATAACATTAAAGAAGAGGGAGAAATGCAAACATACCTTTTGAGAGGCGGTCCAATATTGTTTAATCACTTGTCTTTTCACAAATTCGGACTCAAATTCATCAAGCACGTCCTCAGCATCATAAAGAGCATCCTTAAGGCGAGATAACCAAACTTGACGTTGCTGGTTTTGAGTCTGTTTCTTCTCAGCATCAGAAAGCACAACTCTAATATCCTCCAAGATTTTCTTAAGCCTTTCTACTTCTGTTTCAATACAACAAGCTAAGCAAATCTGTTGATAAGCTTCCGATGCCAACTTTTCAGCCAACTTTTCAGCAACGATGGAAACAAGTGCTTGTGCTTCCATATCTTAATTAATATGTGTATATGATGGGAATTGATTTCTTAGGCTTCGATGAAAAAAGATATATTTAATTTATAGACAACTCATTTGGTCTTGATATGTTTTTGTATATTATTTTCTTTTTTCTAATGATAATATATTGAGGGATATATTCATTTCTTTGGAGTGTTAATAATTGATAGGAATTTTTTCTAATAATTAAAGTATATTCCTCTCTCATTCTCACACTCATTCTTTATCAATATGGCTTACTTTTCTTTATATTTTGAAATGAAGTTTTTTTTAGTATAATTCGAATTTAAATTTTTTTATTCAATTTAATTATACAATATCACTAAATTATACATGTGTGTGGACGTAAAAAAAATTATTTTTATTAATTTGTTTCGGTCAGAACTTGTAGCAAGAATTCATGTGTACTCAATTGTTTAGAGATAACAAAACATTATTCCCAAGCAATGAGATGAATAAGCTAACATCACAAAAATCTTAACAAGATTCTGAAGAGTATAATGGAACCTCGTTCAAGTAAATTAAATTAAAGCTCTATTTGTATTAACTATTTTTGCAATAATTTCTCATATATATTAATCTTTTAAGTTTTAACAAGAATTATTTGATGTTGCTGTATATTTAACTTTTTGCTGTAATTTTTCATATTGCTGCCATATATTGGCTTTTTGCAGCAAAATTTACTTGAATTTTTGCTTCTAATTTCACTATTTCTTGCAATGTCTCAATTTTCGTTGTTTCTAAATGACCAAGACATGAATAATTGCATCAAGCATGATCAATTGAACGACAATAAAGTAATATTTTCAATACTTTCAATGTTTTTAATTTAGCGGTTTAATTTTCTAAACATTTTTTTAATTTCTTTTATTTTCCTAAATCTTTCTGTGTCCCAGCTGTTTGAATATTTTTATACAAAAATTCAATTTTTTTATTTTTTTTTCAAATAATATTTTAATTTAACATATAGCAGCAATGATGTAGGTCTTAAGGTTATATTTAAATTTAATAGTAATAATAATAATATTTTTTTTTGTGTATATTAAATAATTTTTGAAAATATAAGTTATAATATTTATATATAGTTTGAATAAGGACATGCATTTGTGTTCAAAAAAAAAAAAATAAGGACATGCATATGATATAAGGTGGAGATTTACAAAGAAAAAAAAAGTAAAAAACTTAGGCTATGTTATTTTTTGATTCCAGCTTTTTTCAGAAAAAAAAATTAAAAATGCATTTGTTAATATTATTAGATTTTAGAATTTTTTTAATTAAATATAAATTATTTTCACGCTAAATACAAAGTTTATAGAATAAAATTTTATATTAATAAAACTCTTTTTTTTTTTTTATTTTTGACATTTATTTTTTTATTTTTTTAGTAATTAAAATTTAGATGGAGATATTTATATCTCACATAAACAATAAGTACATTATAATTTATTGATATACCCCTATTATAAAACTCATTTGCACTTGATATGTTTTTGTATATTCTTTTCTTTTTTTCAAATAATAATTTATTGAGGAATATATTTATTTCTTTAGAGTGTTAATAATTAATAGGTATTTTACTAATAATTAAAGTATATTCCTGTCTCAATGGCACACTCATTCTTTATTATTATGGCTCACTTTTCTTTATATTTTGAAATAACATATTTTTTTAGTATAATTCGAAAATAAATTTTTTATTCATTTTAAATATACAATATCACTAAATTATACATGCGAGTGGTGGAGAAAAAATTTAAGATAAATGTCTAATTTAGCCTCTGAACTATAGTAAAAAATCAAAATTAACTTTTAAATTTTTTTTGGACCAAATTAGTACTTTTCTTTCAAATTTAATTTAAATTATCAATTTTTTTAACGGAACCGGTAAATAATTAATGGTAGTGATTAATTTGAATTAAAATTAAATATCAAAGACTAAATTAATTTTTTAAAAAATATTAATATAATATATTTTAAAAATTACTTATTAATTAATATTTTTAATATCAATAATTTATAATATTAATAAACATATTTTTTATAATTTTTAATAATTTAATAATCTATAATTTAATAAATAATTAAATAATTAAATATTTTTGCTAAATAATTTTTATAACATTTTTAAAATATAATATTATTTATAATATTACAAAATTAATACTAAAAATATTAATAAATAATTTATATTAAAAATCCTATAATTTATAATTTTAATAATTTATTGATATACCCTATTATGAAACTCATTTGCACTTGATATGTTTTTGTATATTCTTTTCTTTTTTCCAATGATAATATATTGAGGGATATATTCATTTCTTTGGAGTGTTAATAATTAATAGGTATTTTTCTAATAATTAAAGTATATTCTTGTCTCATTGTCACACTCATTCTTTATTATTATGGCTCGCTTTTCTTTATATTTTGAAATAACGTATCTTTTTTAGTATAATTTCAAATTAAATTTTTTATTCATTTTAAATATACAATATCACTAAATTATACATGTGAGTGGTGGAGAAAAAAAATTAAGATAAATATCTAATTTAGCCTCTGAACTATAGTAAAAAATCAAAATTAACTTTTAAAATTTTTTTGGACCAAATTAGTACTTTTCTTTCAAATTTAATTTAAAATGTCAATTTTTTAACGGAACCGTTAAATAATTAATGGTAGTGGCTAATTTGAACTAAAATTAAATATCATAGACTAAATTAATTTTTTAAAAATATTAAAATAATATATTTTAAAAATTACTTATTAATTAATATTTTTAATATCAATAATTTATAATATTAATAAATATATTTTTTATAATTTATAATAATTTAATAATCTATAATTTTATAAATAATTAAATATTTTTTCTAAATAAATTTTATAATATTTTTAAAATATAATATTATTTATAATATTACAAAATTAATACTAAAAATATTAATAAATAATTTATTTTGAAAATCCTATAATTTATAATTTTAATAATTTATTGATATACCCCTATTATAAAACTCATTTGCACTTGATATGTTTTTGTATATTTTTTTCTTTTTCTAATGATAATATATTGAGGGATATATTCATTTCTTTGGAGTGTTAATAATTAATAGATATATTTCTAATAATTAAAGTATATTCCTGTCTCATTGTCACACTCATTTTTTTATTATTATGGCTAATTTTTTTTTATATTTTGAAATAACGCATCTGTTTTTGTCACGACCCAACCCGGGGGCCATGACCGGCATGCAGCCAAACCGAAGTCCGACCACATAAGCCTATTAAAACATTCATAACAGTCTAAGTGCAAAACAGTACAATACTTATATAATCCTCAATCCTAGTTTAAATGCAATCCATCAATATAATCAAATCACAATAAAATCATTCGGGAAATCTGATGCAGACAAGTTCTACTTATTACACAAAAAGGGATTCGGAAACAATCCGCCCAAAAGTTCAATATCCGGAAATCTCTAAGCAGAAGGACCAAAAACACAAACGAAAACCTGATCGACTTCGCCAAGAAGAGAAAGAAGATAGACGAAGGCAATCACTGTAAACCTGCAAGACAAT
Organism: Garcia nutans; assembly: GCA_947685225.1. Classification (NCBI taxonomy): domain Eukaryota; kingdom Viridiplantae; phylum Streptophyta; class Magnoliopsida; order Malpighiales; family Euphorbiaceae; genus Garcia; species Garcia nutans. The sequence continues at coordinate 965,060 of CANTUV010000024.1, read as the reverse complement.
CTGTAAGGGTGTGAGCGCTTTATAGACGCCCAGTAAGTCTATGAGAGGCAGAGAAACATCTAACAGTTATATAAGCAGTACATATAATACAATCACAAATTAAGCAAACAAGATGGTGTGTCGGGGTCACCAATCAGTAAACAGTACAGTAATCATATCAGTCACATCCGCCCTTATAACTTCTCAGTACAGTACAGTAATCAGTAATTAGGCATGTAGCCTCAGTAAACAGTATAGGCATTAAGCCTCAGTAGCAGTATAGGCATTAAGCCTCAGTAACCTCCTTCCCCTTCATGACACACCATCACACAGCACAAGTAATATCACATTCAATATTATCACATAAATACAATCACATGCAAGTTTCTCTGTCTCCTAAAGCATGCGAGGCTGGGTTCGAAAGAATAGTATAGTGAATATATAGAAAGGATAATATATATAAAAATGGTTTATATATGTATATAAGTTGTTAGCAAGTAGCACAACACAAATAATCACAACACAAATAATCACATACACCCATAGAACTTACCTGGTCTAACAGTCAGCTAAGCAATCCGCCACCCTAAGTCTGAGGTGCTGCTGGACCACCGCCTAACCATTAACCATCAATTAACAACCACCCTTACAAATGTATGCAAGTGCAAATGGGAATGCATGACGTGAATGCACACAATTCAATAATTTCCACAACAAGGTTAAACCTTTTTGTCAACCAAACATAACTTAACCATCATAATACCACACCTTTAAACTTGCTTTCCAGAATATAAAACATCATTAAAAAGTCCTTACAATTTAAATTCATCAAATACCTTACTTAAATAATCAAAATACACAAGATATAATTTTACCGATAAACCTGAATAACGAGTGTCAACTTATAAAATTCAAAACAATTAACCTGTAAATGAAAAATTTATAATTTTCAACCAGAAGCTAATTTGATATCTGAAAAGTATCCTACCAAAATTTCATAATTTTTCGAGACTTAGAAGTCTCTCAACCAATTTTTATTCAAAACAGTATACAACTCACAAGGTATACTGACAGCAGTAGAAAGATCAAATTATTTCAACAATATCACAAACAAAAACATAACCCAACATATTTTTCTTGTAAACTAGACTTCCAGAGCTTCAACATATATGAAAATAAAATCAAAAACATTTTTACACATTTTAATATGAATTTCAAAAGTTACAGTTGATGCAATAGCATCAACAGCACAGTTTGTCAGACAACAGTAGCAAATTTGAATTTTCCAGAAATATACGATGCTCCAAAATCCCAAAAATTATTTTCCTCATAAACTAGACTCAATTTCGAGCCACATATCAAAATTTCAGATTTTTATCACATTCCAATATTTAATTAAAAATCGAGCAACATATAGTACTAACATCACACTTCTGCAGAGAATTAATTCATCCAAAAACTCAAAGAAAACAATTAATTCGAAAAACTTATTACCCAAATCAATTCAATCAAACTCTAATTCAATATATTCATCAAGTTCCAGAACCCAACACATTAGCCAAATCAATTAATTCAATACCAAAATCCCTCAAAACAATAAAAAACTCAAAACCTAACCTATTTTGTAAAAAATCAATTTAATTAAATAATAATTCGAATTTAGCCAATTTAATTAAGAAAAATATCAAACCAATATGATATTAATATGAAATAATTAAATGGAAGTCGAAATAATGCAAAAAGAATCAAGAAATACCTCAAAAACACCAAAAAACTTGAAAAAACGAGCTGCTGGACAGGACCCAAAACGACAGGGGCGAGCCACTACGCCCAGCCGCCGAACGACGAGCTCCACACGCCGAACGACAGGAGCGCGCCTTGCCGAACGACGCACGTCCCTCGCCAAACGACACCGGCTACGCGCGCGCACAGGGACAAAACGACGGCCCCACTGTTTCTGCCTAAAAACCCTAATTTTCTTCCCTTTTTTCAAAATACCCGAAAATAAAAGACCCAAAACCCTACCCCATCAGATTTTAGGTCTATTTATAGGAAAATAATTTTTCAAAATTATATTTTTGCCCCAAAACTATTTATTTTAATTAAAAACACCCCAAAACTCTTTAAAATTTCAAAAAAACACCCAACTAACTTATAAAAATTTACAACTAACCCCAAATTTAATTTATTTAATTTATTTTAATTAAAAATTAATAAATTTCCGAAAAATTTCCGAAACACAACCCCTAGCAAAATTATACTTAAAATAACCGTAACGACATCACGGTCACCAAAATGACATCAAAACAGCAAAACGAAATCCGAAAATTTTCCAACCGCCAAAATGACCAAAATACCCCCCGAAGCCAAAAACACAATATTATACTTAAAACGACCGTCTCGTCGCCCCGAGTATCAAAAAGACATTCAAAGGGCACAAAATGACTATTTTGCCCCTAAGGTGCAAAATTACCATTTTGCCCCTAAGGTGCAAAATTACCATTTTGCCCCAGACTTAAAATCATACAAAAACCAAGGGTTTTACAGTTTTAGTATAATTCCAAGTTAAATTTTTTATTCATTTTAAATATACAATATCACTAAATTATACATGTGAGTGGTGGAGAAAAAAAAAAGGATAAATGTCTAATTTAGCCTCTGAACTATAGTAAAAAATCAAAATTAACTTTTAAATTTTTTTTTTGGACCAAATTAGTACTTTTCTTTCAAATTTAATTTAAATTGTCAATTTTTTTAACGGAACCATTAAATAATTAATGGTAGTGTCTAATTTGAACTAAAATTAAATATCATAGACTAAATTAATTTTTTAAAAATATTAATATAATATATTTTAAAAATTACTTATTAATTAATATTTTTAATATCAATAATTTATAATATTAATAAATATATTTTTTTTATAATTTATAATAATTTAATAATCTATAATTTAATAAATAATTAAATATTTTTGCTAAATAATTTTTATAATATTTTTAAAATATAATATTATTTATAATATTACAAAATTAATACTAAAAAGTTTAACTTGGATTGTGATAATATTTGCTACAAGTTCTTGTATTTTCTTAAGAGTCTAATGTTTTTCACTTAATTCTGAAATATAATTAAGCTATTTGAATTGTGATATCGTTGCAGAGAGTAACAAAAAATTACAATAATTTCATAACTCCAGTTGCATGCATTTTGTTTGTCCATAGTTTGATGCTTTGTGCAGCTTACAGCTTCACAACTGCAAGAACCGAAGAAACAGGCAACTACATAAATAATTGAAGAACTATTTACCACGGCTGCCAACAATTAAATTAAAGTAATATTTTGAGTACACGGAGATAATTGTTTCTCCAACATACATATAATTATAATTAAATACATAACATACCAATAGCATATATTGTTTACAAATTATATTATAGTTTAATTATTAGTAGAGATGGATGAAATAGAAAATAAAAATACAACATCTCAACCCAACACAAGGATCATATGATTAATTGAAATCTTCACAGCAGGTGAGATTTTCGGTCCGCTACTCCTATGAATCTTCATAGCCTACAAATAGAAGTGGATCTTCATCATGTTATTCAAAAGTATATATATATATATATAATAACTTGATATTCAAAATTATATATATATATATAAAGTAAAAAAAAAGAAGAAATAATAGATTGGGAGATATTCATACGTAATTTTAGGGATATGAGCAATCTTGAACCAATCTTCCCCTTTTCCAGGTTGGCATCGTTTATGCAACTTATAAGAACCTTGAATATTTAATTCTTGAAGAGAAGCTATATCCTTTAGGCACAATGGCAATTCTTTCAGGTTCCCACAATTTAGAAGGCTGAGGAATTGCAAGGTGTTGGTAGATCCTTGAAGCAACCATTCTGGAAAATCTTCCAATTTTGGTAAACGTGCAAGTAACAATTTTTGAAGACTGAATAAACGAAAGTCTTCTTGATTGTCTTCCCCTCCCTCCATTTTTAAATCAAGATTTCCACATGCTACAATAGCAAGGAACTCCAATGCACTCAAGGATTTCATACTCTGTGGCAAAGAGATTAAGCTGGTACAACCAAAAATACCCAGTGTTTGGAGGTTTTTGAGATCTTGCATATCTTCAAATAAGTATTCCAAATTATCACAGTGTGCAATTACCAAAATTCGAAGAGATTCCAGACATCCTATTCCATTTTTTGGTAAATGCTTTTGCTTTGTGGTTAGCCATAGATGCCTAAGGCTTATCATGTACCTTATATCACTGGGTAACTCTTCGATTTCATAACATTTAAAAAGTATTAGAGTATGTAGGTTGTGCAACTTACAAAGAGCATTAGGAAGTTTTCTAATTGTAGAATTTTGGGATAGATCAAGAAATCTCAAATGCTTCAAAACACTAATTCTTTCTGGCAATTTGTCAAATTTTGATTCGGTCAAATTCAGCATTCGTAAATATTGAAATTTTGATGATGAGCATAATAAATCGATGGCTGATTGACTAATTTCCATATTAAGACATACAATTGTTCGCACATGATCTACTCCTTTTAACTTGGTAAGATCAAGACCATTGGTGTCACCAAATAACAAATGGCGAACATTTTTAGAAATGTTTTCATGAGTGTTCTTGGAGGTTACTGTTCTGCACTCATCTTGCATCAATGATAATGCAAGATCATGTAACAGATCATGCATTTTAAAAGAACCTAGATAACCGATTGCATACACAAAGTCTTGGAAAAAGGATCTTGATGCTAACTCCTTCAAATAGAGCCACCCAACATCTTCTAGCTCTTCTTTTTCATTTCTGGATTGAGTAATAAGTCCACATGCCATCCAAAATTGAATCAATTTAAAACTTTCATAGTCAAAGTCTTTTGGATACAATGAGCAATAAACAAAACATCTTTTCAAGTAAGAAGGCAAGTTCTCGTAACTTAATCTTAAAGCAGGTAAAATTTTATTTTCCTTTTCCCCCTGCTCTAATTCCCAAATCTCATTATCTCGTATGGAACTCCAGTCTTTTTCATCAGTTTTTTGAAAAAGTAATGACGCCAGTGTTTTCACAGCTAGCGGAACCCCTTTACATTTTTCCACAATTTCACCTCCAATTTTCAACAAATTTGGATACTTTTTCTCCTCACCTTCTTTAAATGCAAATTTAGAAAATAATTCTACACTCAGATTATGAGGAAGACCTGATAATCCATATGAATGAATGCTGCCCATAATAGATGCCACTTTATTACTATGCGTAGTTACCAAGATTTTACTTCCATTGGCACCCGCTGATAACAGCTCTTCCAATTTTTCCCACTTCATTGGATCTTCATTCCACACATCGTCTAATATCAACAAATATTTCTTACCAACAATGCTATCTCGCAAAACTTTTTGTGATTGTTCCAAATTGCTGAAATTTTGTTTACTATTAGTTGCTGATTCAATTATTTTCTCCGCCAATGTTTTTATATCAAAATTCTCAGAAACACATACCCACATCTTTAGTTCAAAATCTTTATTTACTCTTTCATCGTTGTAAACTAATTTGGCGAGTGCAGTCTTCCCCAACCCACCAATACCAACAATAGAAATAACAGAAATCATTCTATCATTATTAGGTTCCAGTAAAAGTGTGATGACATTTTCTTTATCATTGTCTCTTCCAATAACATCAGAAACATTTACAAAGGAATGGGTCTCTCTTTCCTTGTACATTGCATCACTACTTTCTTTTTCTTTTTTATCAATACTACTTTCTCCAATTTGAGTATTTAGATAAAATTTTCTCTTTTGCTCCGCAATTTCTTCAAATCTTTCCCTTATTTGCTTTATTTTATTACCCATTTTGAAACGAAATGCAAGAGAATTAGAAAATGAGAAAAACCGACCCACCTGAAATTTACAAGTATTTTATGTAAATATTTAGCAAAACAAAATACTAGAAGTAAATAATTTAATAGACTTAAAGCAATTAACAATTGCAAGACAAGGTCTTTGTCTTTTCGGAATGGAACTGATTTTTTTTTTTCTTTTAAAACTTTATTTCCTCAAATTTTTTCTTACTTTGTTCCCGAAATTTCTGTTCCATTCCTTAATTTTCTATTTCTAGTAAATATTCTTTTTATTGATTTTTCTTTTTTACAATGATTTCATATAATAGAATTAATTATCTTAAAAATAAAATAAATGAGTGAGATGACATTAAAATAATGTCGATAATAATATTCTTTGAAATGAAAAAAATGAATTGTAATGAATATATTTTCCAATTTTTTCACAGAAAATGATTTATTTGTTCATTTAACCCACAACACAAAAATCATTTTATTTGCAAATAAAATAAATTTCACGCACATAAGAAGATGGGGTATACACTAGGCATGGCTGCGATTCACTATGAACTAAGGCCTCACTATGAACTAAGGCATGAGAAAATTAGGTTCAGTCTGAAATGGGGACAGAGCTACAAAAGTTTGGCTCTAGTTTTCCTTTTTAGAAATTAGGCTCAGAGCCACAAAAGTTTGATTCTAGTTTTTCCTTTCAGAAATTAGGCTTGGGCAGGCAATTTTGGACACAAATAGAAAAAAATAAAAAGAGATTTTTCGGTCAATAAATAAAAGGGGTTTTTTCAAAAATACCCTTTTTTAATTTTAATTTTAAAAATACCATTTTTTTAACTTTTAATTTTAAAAATACCTTTTTTAGAGGTATATTTTTAGTATATATTTAGTATATTAAAGATACATTCAATTTTTAAAAATATACATTGAATATATATTTAGTATATTAAAAACATACTAAAAATATAGGATATTTTAAAAAAAATATTAAAAAATATGCTATAAAGTGTAGTTTTCCCTAAATAAAAATAGATTTTCTATACTTGTGCAATGTCATATTTGTTTTTGTTTTTTTTTTTTTTTTCCTTTTTAATTGAAATTTCTTTAAGCTACCTCTCACTAGCAACTAAAAGGGGGTCATATTAAGAGGTATTTTGCAAAAATAAAAAATTATAAATTCTATAAATATCTCATGCCATTTCACTCTTCTCACACAAAAAATTCAATAATCTCGCTCAATTTTCAAATTCTCTGAACTCTCAACCATCATCATCATTTTCAAACTCTATTATCTTCAATCATTTTCATAATATTTTATATTGTCTCCATTTTCTATTACTATATATTTATATTAAAAAGGCAAATTCAAACTGTGCATTCAACAACCAAAGCAATGATAAGCAATAAATCCTATGAAATGATACATTCCAACACAAGAAAATGAAAGATATTATTGATGAAAGGCAGAAATGGTTTTTGGACAACAAGCAATGGATCCGAGTCAACATAATAAATCAAGAAAGTTGAAATCTAATTTTTTTTTTTAAATTTAGTAAACATGAAAATGAGGATGGCACAAAAAGATCCGTTGCTACTTTGCATCATCACATTCAAATGACAAAAAAATGACAAAAAAGAAGAGACTATGAAACAATGAGAAGACATCAATAAGAAGCATCCTGTTCAAGTGCGTACGGGAAGAAGCCAAATATAATTGATGGGATTTACATAAATAATGTAGTAAATGAAAAAAACTAACAAGGTGCATTTGTATTGATAAATTAACTTTTAATTTTGAAAAAAAAAATTAGGGGTTACTTATTAAATTCTAAAATTTTTAAATCCTACTTATCAACATGTTGCATGCACAACATTAACATGCACTTTATGCCAACTTTATGAAAAGAACAAAAAATGATTTGCATACATTGTTTTTAAAATTTCAATTTCGCTTTGACCTTTGAAGTATAATTAGTAAACACATTTATATATAGATGTTAGTGATATATATCATTAGATTGATAATCAATATAATAATAATAATAATAATAATAATAATAATAATAATAATAATAATAATAATAATAATAAATACTTGCATTTAGACGTTTTGATAATAGACCAAATTTAAGGGGTAGATTTTAATTTTATATTAAATTTATATGTCATGTTATAAATTTATATTTTTATGATGGTTTATATACCTTAAATAATTCTTAATATCCTATTAAACTACATTAAATTATTTGTGGTCTCATTTTCAATTATATAAGTATTGGTGTAAATTTTGTAAGCAAAATAAAATGTCTTTCGGATGATTTAAAATGGATATTTCAACCCATTGAAATTCTATTTATACATAACTTTGTAATTCTTTTCCATATCGTAATTTACTATATAGATTTCATGAAATTAAATTTTCTATCATACTTTCTTTCTTGCTCAATAGAAGTATTTTTAGGGATTTTACAAGTTTTAATGATATTACTGATTATTTATTCGATTTGTATTCAATTTGTATTAAGAGGTAGCTCAAGAAGTTTAGAGGCCTAAAATAAAAAAATTAATAATAATTTTTTTAATTTATTGAAATTCAAAAAAGTTATTTAAAATTACTAACCTATTCATTTAAGGAATATTAACAAATATTTTCTATTTTATTTTATTATTACTTATAAAAAATTTATCAAGTGCTCTTTTTGAAATTGTATTAAATTTCATTCTAGTGCAATTATAATATTACAATTATGTAGTTAATAAAATAACTCACGATGAAAAAATAATGTTTCACTGAAAATTTGCAATTTGTATTAAATTTATGGTGCATTTCAATTTTCAAATAGCACAAACAAATAATAATAAGTATTCTCTTTTTTTTTATTGTTGTTGTTGTTATTTTTTAGCAATTAATATTATTTATTTTATAATAATTATTATTTAACAATTTATATTATAAAAAAATCTATATAGTCAAGTCTCCAATTTTGATTGAAAATAAGATTATTAATTATGGCTAAAATTATATAAAAAAATAACCTGCAAGAAAATTTGATTGGGATTGTAATTGGCTCGTTTTATATAGTCCCAAATTGTAACTAGCCCAGTCCTTTTTTATTACAAATTTACAATTTAGGTTGACTAGGACATAATAGAAATGGTTAGGCCTCGTTAACTGGCTCGTGGCTTAGGTATTTATTTGGTTCACACTTAATTAAAGTGAAATTGGAGTGTCACGACCCAACTAGGAAGCCGTGACCGGCGTATAGCTGTACCTAAGTACAACAATACAAGCCTGGATACTCAATAATTAAACAATACATAATCCTTTTACAAGTTCAATACGCTCAACTTCATGTTCCAAAAGTTCTAGTGATAATGCAAGATATCTAAATGTTCCACTCTTAAATGCAATCACGAACGAGAAAAAAAAATATTACACTCTTATTACAAGCAAAGGGTTCGGACTCGGTCCGCCCATATTTATTTTAGAAATCTCTATTTAGAAACGAAAAAAAATTTCAACCAAGATTGATGATAAGAAACTCAAAAGAACGACTACGGAGAAATACCGACATATGCTAACAATCGCTCTGAACCTGCAAAATCAATCTATAGGGGTGTGAGCGTTATAAAGACGCCCAGTAAGCTCATGAGAGGCAGAGAAACTTTTCTATAACAATAAACAATATATATATAACAAGAACTTCAATCACAATCAATTCAAACAAGATGGTGTGTCGGGGTCTACCAATATCATAATACCTCATCCTTCAATCAATATCAATGTACAATCGGGCTTATAGCCCCAATGAGCAATCAAGCTTATAGCCTCAATGAACAATCAATAGCAATAGTCAATGAACAATCTCAATCAATAACCTCCGTCCCCATATGACACACCATCACACAACACAAAGAATTTCAAGTTCATTAAATACAATTAATAAATCAAGCACATACGTTTCTCTGTCTTTTATTCACATGCAAAGCTTGGGTAGAAAGAATAGTCTAGCAAAATAGAAAAGAATAATTATATATTGAGAAGGGCTGTAATATATATATATAGTATTTGGTTAGCAAGTAGCACATCACAAGTAATCACATACACCCATGAAACTTACTTGATTTGCGGAAGAATCCAACACTCCACGAACCTATTGATTTTGAACACCGGCTTGATTATCGCCTAAGGAAATAATTACACAGTCTAATAATCAATCTCACTATCTCATCTATCATGAGGGATGCAATGCATGCTATGAATGCAAAAAGACCAATACTAAACCAATAATTAACCAAGATAATCCAAAATTAAAAACCAACCCGACTCAACTCAAAATTATGGTTCAACCCAATGGTTAAACCGATCACACCTCAAAAATACAAAATCAATTAATTAATTAAAATTTATTAGAACCAGAACCTCAACTCAATTTTTATACTCATTTATCACATAATATCACATCAGTCCCTATGCAAAAAAAATCATAATTCATACCAACACCCAAAACCGATAAAAATTCTTAAGTGGTCCCTATAGTTCAAAAATTTCCAGAAAATAATTCCATCATTCAAAAACTCTGAAAAACTTCCAGTAGCTTCTCCAACATCAAAATAACGTGTGTACAAAATTTCAGATTAATCCAAATTTATTTGGTCCCCCAAAAATATTTTACAACATTCTGATTCTGTTTGAACCACTAAAAATCAGTACTGCAAAAATCATCATAAATCCCTCACATTTCGTTACCACAAAATTATCCAAATAATTTTATCATATTAAAGACATCAGTATGGACAACATATAAAAATTTCATAATTTTTCAAGACATCTAAGACCTTCAAAATAATTTTCAAAACAGACATCATCAGAAAACCCTTAACCAACAGCAGTGCCAATACTTAATTTATTTTGGAACCTAAACATTAGAACCAGACTCAAAATTATTTTTCAAAGATTCAAAACATCCTAATAAACAACATATCAAAATTTCATAATTTTTAGAAACCTCTAAGTCCCTCAATTAAATTTTTAAAACGGATTCACACAACTAGTTACCATACTGGCAGCAGTTGAGAAATAAATTTATTTCGAAAAACAAACATTTGAACCAGGCCTAAAAATATTTTTTATAAATACCTAACATCATATCCTAAAACATATCAAAAATTCAGACCTATATCATTTACCAATAATTTTTAAAAATTCGACAAAGTTACTGAAATATTAGAAATCAACAGCAGAAATAATTTTTCACTTTATTAATGAATTAAAAATATAAATCAAACATGAAAATTCAAAAATAAATTTCTAGATCAAGTATAACATCCCTAGAACAGATTACAATTGCCAAAAATACTAGATCATTAACTCAAACTCACAAATCAAATATTAAACATCAAGAACCTCTAAAATCATCCTACAACCTTTAATTATTTTTAATTAATTAAAAATCGAAATAAATCAAAAATATTATTTTCTAACACCCTAAATATTATACAAACATCCAACAACACAAATCATGCCATGAAGTTGGAAGAAATTGAAGAAAAATTGAAGAAACCTCAAAATACCAAATCTGCCAAAACTGGGAAGCCAAAACGACAATATCATATTCAAAATTAACATCTCAACACCCACATTATGAAAATAAGCACCAAACGTTATAAAATTCACCCAAATGTGAATTGAAGGTAAAATTACCATTTTGCCCCTAGACTCCAAATTTTCCCAAAAATCAAGGGTTTTACAATCTAACCCCCTTAAACAAATTTCGTCCTCGAAATTTTACCCAATAACATGCTAATCATCAAAACACTTTTATATATTTCAAGTTATACACAAATCCGGAAAGCATAGCTCACTTAGTGCATGTTGTTATGGTTGATCAGGCCATAACCCCATAATACTAAGCGCTACAGACTGTTCCAGTTTTGCTCCAGGTTATGTTGATTATAAAATCAAACAAAACCATTTTCTTTTCAACTGCCACTCATCAACAATCATCACAAAAAGTCAAAACTCAAGTGTTCAAGTCAAACCCAAATCAACCAAAACCATTACTAATATAACACTTATCCATATAATACTCATCATTCTACCAACAATCCAGACTTATTCAAGAATAACATCCGATATCAACAAACCAAGATTTTCAAAAACGTCTTCCAATAATCAATTTAATAACAAACTATCATAAATAATACCAAACAAAACACATATACATTTATGATATACAAAAGATATAATGATGTAATAATGATGTAATGATATGCATGCATATGGTGCTATATCAAGACTATTAATAAACTACACTCTAACCCCCTTAAAATGATTTCGCCCACGAAATCAATAACGCACCTGAAGACTCAAACAAATGAGGGTATTTTGCTAGCATGAGTTCCTCTGCTTCCCAGGTGCATTCCTCCACAGAGTGATTACGCCAAAGAACTTTCACTGAAGCAACATCCTTTGTACGTAATCTCTTTACCTGACGATCCAGAATGGCAATTGGCTGTTCCTCATATGAACAGTCATCACTGATTTCCACGGTTTCTGGTGCTAACACACGATCTGGATTCGCAACATACCGCCAAAGCATAGATACATGAAATGTTGGATGAACAGCTGCCAATTCAGGTGGAAGATTTAACTTATAAGCCACATCACCAATCCTTTCAATGATCTCATACGGGCCAATGTACCTCGGAGCTAGTTTACCTTTCTTGCCAAACCTCATAATTCCTTTAAAAGGTGACACTTTTAAGAATACTCTATCACCAACAGCAAACTCTAAATGCCTCCTTTTAAGATCATCATAACTCTTCTGTCTACTAAAAGCAGTCTGAATCCTATCCTGAATGACTGGCACAACCTGAGCATTATATTGTAAAAGTTCAGGACCCTCCATTCGGTGCTCACCGACCTCCTCCCAGTACAATGGAGTTCTACACCTTCTACCATACAATGCTTCAAAAGGAGCCATGCCAATGCTAGCTTGATAACTGTTATTGTAAGCGAACTCCACTAATGGAAGATGATCTGCCCAACTGCCTTTGAAATCCAAAACACACAACCGCAGCATGTCTTCTAGAGTCTGAATGGTTCTTTCTGACTGACCATCCGTCTGTGGATGAAAAGCTGTGCTGCAATTAAGATCAGTGCCTAATCCTTTCTGAAGTTTCTGCCAAAATATCGAAGTGAATTGGGTACCCCTGTCAGACACAATAGAGACTGGTACTCCATGTAAGCTCACAATCCGATTAATATATAGCTTTGCATACTGAGAGACTGTATACTTAGTATTAACCGGTGTGAACCTCGGTTTTCCACCCGAAAAGGATTCGGATGAAAGTTCACTCGTTGTCGGGAGTCGCCACTCAGTTTATTTTGTTCAAAAGGAAAAACTAAGAAAACCCTTATTTGACTCCAATTAATGCATCCAATGTAAAGGTTTCTAATCTGCGAACCCAAGGAGGATTCGGGGACTATGTCATGTATTTGATTAATTTGCCAATTTAGAAAAGAATCTAAAAGGAAAACAGAAAGGAAGAAGAACAGATTGTTAGTAAATTGTGGACTTGCTATTTGGGGTGAATCCCAAATATGCCTACATACTCCCGTTTGAATGGGAGATCAAAGCCCATGTAGTTCGGAAAAGCCTATTTAAAGGCGATGAAATTTATGCTTCATGCATGTGTGTGTATGCTTCGTGCATTTTTTCAGGCATTCTGCCAGAGTTGTGAGTTTTAGCACTTAGTGCAAAAATTGTATAATTTCGGGCACTTGGTACCAAAAGAGTTCGATTTAGGCTTAATGCCAAATTTTGATCTTAATTGTAATATTTAAATACTTCGTATTTAAAGGATATAATTTAGGCTCCGTGCCAAAAGGTTGATTTTATTCACGGCTTGATGACGAAAGGTTGATTGATTAATCCATTAGGCCTCTAGATCTAAAAGGATTAGATCTTTGACCAAGAAGAAATTAAGAAGAAGATTAGAATGCTTATGATATGCTCGAATTGACCAAAGATGAATTATGATATTACCTTGATTAGAATTTTTCCACTTCTAAGTTCCAGATCTTGTTTCCTTGCACTTTTAAGTATGATTCTTGCTTTCTACAACACAATATTAGAAATTCTTAAGCATAAAAATTTCGTCAGCACCCGGGCGTGGGATGTCCAAAACTCTCCTTTTTTCTGAAAATCTGAAGCCTATTTATAAGCAAAAAACTGAACTGTACGGCGACTGAGCCGCCGGGGATGGCGGCCGGGCCACCAGAGCCACTGCGGCTGGGCCGCCGTGGACTGTGGCTGGGCCGCCGGCTCTGGCCCCAAAAAAAGTGCCCGACTCGCGCTACTGGTGTCAAAATTGATTTTTCTGCAGCCACGAGCCTCTGAAAAATATTCCGGGACCATATCCGTGATCTTCACGCCGTCTCGGACATTTCAAGTACCATATTGATATATTTCCGGTGAACTTTACCGTGGACCTCCCGTCCGGTCCGATCGTCAGCAGTCTGAGAAAATCGGCTTTCCGAGCCTCAAAATTCGAGTGTTCACAATTGCCCCCCACTGGGGTCCATAAAAATGATTTATGGGGCCCAGTGGCCTTCTGAAGAGCGAATTTTGAGCGAGAGGTAGAAAGACACGCATTTTTTACCTTTTCCCTATAAATAGGCTCATTTCCATTCAATTTTCATTTGCTTTCATTCATTCTTCTTCTTTCAAATTTTCTTTTGCCGATGGATTTCACTGGCTTTGAAGATTTCGAAATCTCACTCCCTCCCTGCAATCTTTTACTTAAGGAGGAGAAGCATAGTTCTCGGACCGGCTGCTATGAGGTGAGTACTCTCCCATTTGTCCATCTAGTATGCATGCTTAGGAATTTTATTTATTTCCAGTAAAGAACTTAGAAATAAATTTTAGGAACCTTTCCTTTACATGTACTAGTAATGAATTAGGATTAGTACTAGGCTTCATTCTGTTCTATCATCAGTAATTATTTCTAGTAAAGAACTTAGAAATAATCCTTTAGGAATCCACACCCGGCTGGGAAAGAACTTAAATCTTTTCTGAATTTGTCCAACTTTTCTGAATTTGAATTTTTTTTTTTAGGACTTTACGATCAAGATATCTATAGCTGAGCGTCCGATGGTCACTATTCCGGCTTACATCTTTGATGCCGGGCACCCAGTGGGGGATCTTATTAGACCTGCTTTCCTCCACCATTTGAGGGCTATAGATGTGGGTAGAGATATTCACAGGGAGTTAATCTGTGCGTTGGCCGAACGTTGGTGGCCCACTACTGACACTTTCCATTTTTCTTGGGGGGAAATGACAATGACGCCTACCGACTTTTTCATCATTTCTGGGATTCCCTTTGGTGTTGAGATGGTGGAATCCTATGATGACTGGCGGCAGGACATTTCTTCAGCCGACATGATTACCTTGATCGGGGTTGACTATCTTCGATATCAGGCGCCTCGCTGCATTCAGCGGAGGTGGCTTGTGGAGCAGGCGCCAGGTATCTACACTGGTTACGAGATGGGCAATCTTACTGCTGACCAGGCGGCCAGGTTTACCTTGCTTCTCCTGTTTGCTAGCTCCTTCTTATCAAATAGGAAGGATGCAGTGAGTCTCAATGTGCTGAAGAGCCTACTTGACCTAACACGACTTCATATACAATTGGGCTAGCATGATGCTGTGTAGGTTGTATGACGACATGTCAGACCTCTGCTATACCCGCATTACTCCATGTGGCCTGTATTACTTCTGGGAGGTAATGTAAAGAACATTTCCCTTATCTTATATATGTTGACATACACCCACTTTGATATATCTTTTTTTTTTTTTTAGACTTGGGCTTACGAGTACTTTCCTGACATCGCCCCTTTTCTTCGTGAGATACCTGCCCCTGCAGATCCTCTTTCCCCCATTGCTTGGAGGTGGTATAGAGAGAGGGTAGAAGTACCAAAGAGGAAACTTCCCATCAGAGAGCTGAGATCATTCTTCGACAGCTGCCCACTGAACTCAGTAAATGCTTTATCATCATCCTTTTTTATTATATTAAAGAAAATGATTCACTAATATAACAAATTTTTTACAGGTTGCATCTAAAGTGATGTCTAGCCGACTGGCAGAGTGGATAGCTCAAGATTACAGCTTTCAGCGATCAGAGTTTCTGACTCGACGACGATTCATACTTCCCCATCCAGAGTTTCGACGGTATTATCTCGCTGAGAGGGTGACTTTTCTAGATTACCGATTTTCGTGCAGCTCCCATGGATCCCCCTGATGATATGCTATCTTCAACACTTCTGCCTGTTACTGTGTCCCAGTATGAGGGCGACCCTTTCGAGTCGGCTTATGCCCCGGATGAGGATGATTATGATTTCTACTGTCTTCAGCGACTGATGCCACGCATTGGGACACGATTTGACTCTGTACCCCCTTATCGGTCTTCCCATTCTTCGGCTCCCACTTCTAGCACTCCGAGAAACCATCCCTTTCTCAACTGGCGACAGACCCTCTTCCTCTAGGGCTGAGGCTTCCGATTTCAGGGCCGGACCATCACACACTGGAGCAAGCAGCAGCTCATCTCATTTGAGGCCTCCCGCATCCGTCCTTACAGCTACCGGCCAATTTGACCCTATTTTAGCCGACTTGAGGCTGCCTTATGTTGTTCGTCATCATGCACCTGGTGGTTGGGTGACCCGACCAATTAGTGCAGAGGGTGCATTATATCGGAGCTTTGCTCATGTCACTCAGGTATATTCTCATAGAACTTTTCATGAAAAGGATTCATAAAATTCTCTTGAAATTGATTGTGATTCTGTCTCTTCTTACAGGTACCTGAGGGCCTGATTACGGAAATGGCGGCGCTGATTACTGCTTTCTCGGATGAGCTGTCTGGTGCTTGGACTGATGCTGCTTATGAGAGGCAGAGCAGGCCGCAAAGATGGAGAGGCCGGCACTGATCTTTTTTCATACTTGTCTTGAACTATGCTTGCTGTATTTGAATTATTTTCCTTCTGTACTTTGTACCTTTCATGCTTTTCAGCTGTTATCTGAACTTATCTGTAAACCTGCACTTATTTGTTAGTATTAACAGCACATATGTATGCATGATGCTTTTTCTTTTAGAAATCTATTTTCAAAATAAGTCCCTGACACAACCCCAAAAATAGCACATAACAGATCCTAAACAGGGCCAACACACGAGAATTTTTCAAAACATCAGGAGTCAGGACGGGTTGGCGGCAGCGGCTGAGCCGCCGTTTTAGGCTGTCGAGCCGCTACCCAGACCAGACCAGTATAAAATTCGAAGTTGTCTTACATCTGTGGGCCAGAAAGCAAACTTCTTACTGCAAGATCTTATTATTATTTTTTTCAAATAACAATGAACCCCCTTTTCAATCACGTGATGCATAATTGGACCAAAAGTCTCCATAATGTTGAAAGGATCAATATGGGGAGATACGGGTTGAAAGCTGTCGCCACCCTTAGAGGTGTAGCTGTGGACTGGGATTTCTTGCATGCTTGCATCAGGTTTTGAGAACCCCAAGCCCATGTTTTCAGATTTGGGGCTCGAATGGAGGAGATGTGTCCTCTTTTTGAGGAATTCTGCTCGATTATCGGATGCGACCCAAATGCCCCTCTTGTAAGGCATGAGGTTCAAATTGGCTATGTGGGATCTTTTCAGAGACTTTTTAGCTTCACAAAACCCCAAGCCCAAGCTATGATTGTAGACGGGGATAAGGCGATGCTGCTTCCTCTAATTGATGAATTCTTGACTGCCGATTTTGAAGATGATATTCAATTGAGGCATAGAATGCGAGCCTTCGTCTTTTGTCTGTTAGCTGGGTTTCTCTTCAACCGTGACCCCGGCTTTGGAGATTTGAAACTTTGTCCAATGGTTAGGCAAATGGAAGAGCTCAACTGTATCGGGGGCATGATTCTGGCTGAGACTATTCAGAGTCTCGACAGATGTGCACTCGGATTTGAACGTTGGACCGTTACCCCGATCATCCTTCAGGTAATTTTGTCATACCCTTTTTTTTTCTTATTCCATCATCTCTCTTTTCCTTTGTAAAATAGAAAGGATCTATTTTTTTTCAGGTTTGGCTGAGAGACCATCTTCGAGTGGTTGCCGCCCCCCAGACTTTGACCTACAACCCTTCGCAGTACCGCACCAGGAAAATTCAGATTTCTTTTCCTTCGATGGCCAAGTGGACTATCTGGCTATTTGAGCTTGGGCCGGAAGAATTATTATGGTTCATCCCTTGGTATAGGATTCCTCAATTCATGGAGGCAAATGCAATGCACAACCATGTATACCTTCTTGGGTTCACTCACAGTACATGGTACAGTGCTTCCCGAGTCCTCAGGCAGATGAGTATTGATCAGAGGGTTTCCCTTCCTGTCGGGCTTACCATTGCTTCTCCTATTACTTCCGGAGTTACTCGGGCTATTCTACAGACTTGGGTCAGAGACCATCAGATGATCAGGCCTCTTGCAGAGCCTTCCCTTGTTCAGCCCACTCCAGAGTACAGGACTTGGTTTATAGCTGAGGTTTGGCCTGTTGAAAAACCGAGGAGGTGTGCATTGCTGCAAGAGTTGGAGGGAGAGGAGGTGGTTCCTCTTAGCGAGGAAAAGGTAGATATTGCGGAGAGTTCCGGGACTAAGGAAGACGCCGAAGACTCCGCCCCCCGTAGGAGGCGTAGGATTTAGATCCCAGGGTGACTCCATTGTCTTTTCTGTTTTTGGGTTGTCTTTTTACCTTTTTGGTTTTTTGGGAATATGACTTGACCTTTTTGATTAGTTGTGTATTTTATAGGATGAATGACTCTTTCTGAATGACTCTTTTTGTAACAGATGATTCTTTTTGTAATGAATGACTCTTAATGATTGACTCTTTTGTTTGCTTTCCAAGCATTATCTACTTTACTTATTTGCTCTAATTTTTGCCTAAGTCGTCCTTTCAGATTTTCAACTTAGCGAGCTCTTACCCATTCTTGTCTAAGCCGCCCTTTGCGGGTTTTCGACTTAGCGGGCCCCACTATTGCCTAAGCCGCCCTTTGTGGGTTTTCGGCTTAGCGGGATTTTTTATTTTTTTGTTTTGTTTTTTTTATGTTAGAAAAAGAGAAATGAATGATTTTTATTAAAATTTAGACCGTGCTCAAGGAGAGCTGCCTACATATCTCGAATTAGTTTGCGAGAATCAGGTCTAATGTAGTTCCTTACAATGCATGATCATACATAATATTTTTTTAGTTGATCCAGATTGCATGGGTTTGTGAACTCCAGACCATCCAAATCAGACAAGATGACGGCTCCGCCGGAAAGTATTTTCTTTAAAATGTAGGGTCTCGCCCAATGAGGACGGAACTTCCCACGAGGATCTGTAACAGGTGTTCTGATCTCTTTCAGGACAAAACAACCTTCTTCCAACTTTCGATCTTTGACCTTTTTGTTGAAATGTCTGGCCATTCGCCTCTGATATCCTTGAATCTGATGTAGAGCTTGAAGTCTTTTCTCATCCAAACCCAACAACTGATGATGATAACTGCTGATCCATTCAGCTTCATTTATCTGACTTTCTTGAATTATTC
The DNA here is from genome assembly GCA_947685225.1 of Garcia nutans. Classification (NCBI taxonomy): domain Eukaryota; kingdom Viridiplantae; phylum Streptophyta; class Magnoliopsida; order Malpighiales; family Euphorbiaceae; genus Garcia; species Garcia nutans. The sequence continues at coordinate 945,593 of CANTUV010000024.1, read as the reverse complement.
TCGCCGATTGAACTTCCAGTTCAATGGGGAGTACAGCTTCCATTCCGTACACCAGGGAATACGGGGTTGCCCCAGTAGGAGTTCTAATTGATGTTCTATATCCCCACAAAGCCAGCGGTAACTTCTCATGCCAACGCCTATGTTCCTTGATCATTTTTTGTATGATCACCTTTATAGACTTGTTCGCTGCTTCTACAGCTCCATTTGTTTGAGGTCTATAAGGAGAGGACTTATGATGCTGGACATTCTTATCCTTCAAGAGCTTAGCAAATTCTGCTTGGAAATGAGTTCCATTATCAGTGATAATTTCAAACGGCGTTCCGTACCGACAAAGGATGTTGGTTCGGACAAACTGTGCTGCCTTTTTGGCGTTTAATTCTGCATAGGAAGCTGCTTCAACCCACTTTGTGAAGTAATCCACTGCTACCAAGATAAACTGATGTCCATTTGATGCTTTTGGATGTATTTTGCCAATTATATCTATTCCCCAAGTAGCGAAGGGCCATGGAGAAGTGATCGGATTGAGGGCAACGGGAGGTTGCTTCTGCATCTTGGCAAATATCTGACACTGATGACATCCTTGCACAAATGCCACACAGTCTGTGTTCATGGTAGACCAATAGTATTCTAGATTGGCAATTTTTCGAGCCAAGGCGATTCCATACATGTGTGGCCCTGATTCGCCACCATGTACCATTTCCATGATCTGCTTAGCTTCTGCCTCATTCACACACCTTAGGTGCATTCCATTCCAACTCCTCTTGTAGAGGATATCCCCATTAAGAATGTAACCTGTGGCTAGCTGCCTTATTGCCCTCTGATCAACCTTTGATGATCCCTCCGGATAACTTACATCCTTGAGATAGGTCTTGATATCCCAAAACCATGGTTTACCATCGGCCAAGTGCATTACATGGGCGGGTTGCTTTTGAAGCTGAACTTTCAATGGACGAATGACTTTCCCCTCCCTGATATTGATCATGGAAGCTAAAGTAGCCAAGGCATCAGCAAACTGATTCTTTGCTCTTGGGAGATATTCGAAGGACAGATAATTGAACTGTTGCGCCAAATGATCAAGGCGTTGTAGGTAAGGAACCAAACGCTCTTCTCTTATCTTCCATTTCCTTAAAGCTTGTGATACTATTAAAATAGAATCACCATAGACCTTTAGGTCCTTAATCCCCAATTTCAGGGCGGCTTCAAGCCCATCAATACAAGCTTCATATTCTGCTTCGTTGTTTGTGCAGCTAAAGTCAAGTTTAACTGCGAATGGAATGTATTCTCCACAAGGAGTTTTGAATACAATTCCAATTCCGTTTCCATGATAATTGGATGCTCCATCAAAATACATCTCCCAAACACTTCTTTCCACATTCAAGAGGTCTTCGTCGGGGAAATCCATTTCTCGCATCTCGTCTTTTATAGGTAATTCTGCTAATTGGTCAGCTATTGCCCCGCCTTTCACAGCTTTCCTTTGAACAAATTTCAAGTCAAAGGCTGCCAATGTTGAAACCCACTTAGCCATTTTGCTGTCCAAAACAGGCCTCTCCATAAGGAATTTCAAGGGACTCTGTTCTGCAATGACATAAGTAGTGTAAGAAGACAAGTAGTGTTGTAATTTCGTGCAAGCCCAATACAATGCTAAACACAACTTCTCAATCCTGTTATACTTTAACTCATAGTCCAGCATCCTTTCGCTGAGGTAGTAAATTGCATTTTCCACCTTTGTATCTTTAGCCTCTTGAGTTAGCATTGCACCCATGGCTTCATCTGTTACAGACAAATACAAGAGCAGAGGTTTTCCCATTCTGGGAGGTTGTAGAATTGGCGGACTTAACAAGTATTATTTGATCTTGTCGAAGGCCTTTTGGCAGTCTTCATTCCATTCTTGTGAAGCATCTTTCCTTAGTAGCTTAAAGATTGAACCACAAGTCTCTGCCAATTGCGATATGAATTGACTGATATACTATAATCTACCTAGCAAGCCTCGAATCTCTTTTTCTGTTCTTGGCGGAGGCATTTTCAGAATAGCCTTTGACTTTGCTGGATCAACTTCTATTCCCTTCTTGCTGACCAAATATCCCAAAAATAAGCCTGATGTTGCACCAAAGAGGCACTTTGCAGGATTAAGCTTCAAATTGTACTTGCGAAGTCTAAGGAAGAACTTCTCAAGTGCTTCAACGTGTTCTTCTGGAGATTTTGACTTAACAATTATATCATCAACATACACTTCTACTTCTTTATGAATCATGTCATGAAAGACTGTTGTCGCCATCTTTTGGTAGGTAGCCCCTGCATTTATCAACCCAAAAGGCATAACTCTGTAGCAGAAAGTGCCCCATTCTGTAATGAAAGCTGTCTTCTCTTTGTCTGGTGGGTGCACCAGGATCTGATTGTATCCAACCGCAAGGTCAGTCATGGAAACCATCATATGCCCAGCCATCCTGTCTATCAGCAAATCGATGTGTGGTAGCGGGAAATCATCCTTGGGACAAGCCTTATTCAGATCTCTATAATCAACACACATCCTGACCTTTCCGTCTTTCTTTGGGACCGGTACGATGTTTGCTAACCATGAAGGGTAGGCAATTGGTTCTATGAACTTATTGTCCAGTTGCTTGGCAACCTCCTCTTTAATTTTCAAAGACCATTCCGGCTTCATTCTTCTCAACTTCTGCTTAACCGGCTTTGCATCAGGGTATAGCGAAATCTTATGAACTGCTATTACTGGGTCTATTCCCGTGACATCACTTGCCTTCCACATGAAGCAGTCAACATATCTTCTGATGCACTCGACAACCTGTTCCTTGTTCACACAATCATATGCAATGTATGTATGTTCATTTTCTTTGCCAATTATTATCTTTTCATTTATTTCTTTATTTCATTTATTTCATTTTTGCTAGATAATACTTGGAAAGCAAAAGACACAGGGTAACCAAGAATCCGAACAATTTCATTGATAATGGTGGAGTCATTCTCCAAGATTACATTAGATTTGACATTAGGGTTCTCTAAATCTGAAACTACAGAAGACTCAGAATTAGACTCTGGCTTGGTGTTTGACTCAGGATTTGACTTAGTACAAGACTCGGGTTCAGGGTGTGACACAGGACTGGGTTTGACTAGAGAAGCTTGTCCCTCCTCGGCGTACCAGTTCATCAGTGGTCCATCTATGGTCTTAATCAGCTTGGTGAGGTCCCTTTTGTTTTCAAAATTGGTTATCATAGCAACCTCATCAAAGAGACTAGGCCGCATGAAATCTTCCATTTGGGGGTCAGTTTCAGGTTCTGGCTCTTCTTCTTTTATGGCCACAACATCAGCAAACATTTTAAAACCCGGTAGCTTCTTTCCGGTCATAGGAGAATAGAATGGTTCCTGAAAACCACGGTGATGAACTGCCTTTCCAGGTTTGCAAAAGTGACCATTTAGAGTTCTAAAGTAAGGGCGCATTTTGAGGCTTCTTGCCCCCCAATTTCCCTTTTTCTTCCTTCCACGCTCAAACTCTTCTATTTCATCGTCTGTAGGTTTGTACCCCAAGCCAAAAGTTCCCTTATTTTCAGGCTCTTCCCATGGCCGTACTACGGGTGTTTTTCTCCCAGACTTCATCATTTCCATTCCGGGCAATAGACCTACCCTCAACATCATTCCCACTAGGCATTTGATTTGGACCTCCCCAAAGTCATATGAGACAAATGGTCCTTTTGGTTTTTCACCTTCAATGCATTGAACTGTGTCGTAATGAAACCCAGTCAAGGTCATGGCGGTTTCACCAGGAACAACCTCAAAGAGAGACTGATCCATGGTTTTCTTGTTGATTTCACAGGTATCCCCTTTGATAGTGATGATTTTTCCTTCAAAAGGGAATTTAAGTTTTTGGTGTAATGAAGAAGGTACAGCATTAATTTGATGAATCCACGGCCTTCCAAGGAGGAGATTAAAGCTCGCGGGTACATCAATGACCTGGAAGGGCACTTTCATTTTCACCGGTCCAATAGCAATTTCTAGAGTGGCAACACCCAAAATTTCTCTTCGAGTGTTATCATATGCTCTCACAATCTGATCAGAAGGTGTAAGATCTGTAGTCTCCAACCCCAAACAGCTTGCTACTTTCAAAGGACACACATTTAAGGCTGACCCATTATCAATGAGAACCATGGGTACAGTCTTTCCCCCAGTCTGTATGGTGATGTATAGAGCATCATTGTGTTTCTTACCGTCTTCTGGTAAATCTACATCAGAAAATTTGATACTCAATGCCTTGGTTGATTGGGTCAAAGTGGCCACCAAAGCTTCTGGGCTTGTGTCCACTGGTGTATCAAGTTGACTCAAAGCTTCGCTGAGAGCCTGGCGGTGTGGGAATGAGGAAGCAAGGAGCTCCCAAATTGACACCTTAGCTTGGGTTTGCTTAAGCTGAGTAAGGACAGGGTCTTCTTTTGGCTCTGGAGTCTTCTTATGGGGGTGATTTGAGGTTGTAGGGGTTTTTCCCAAGTCAAGTGGCTGATATTGTCTTCCACTTCTTGTCAGAGCACTAACCTCTTCAGCAAGGTCGTTCAAATCTAACACACACACTTCATTCATTTCTGAGAGAAGTTCGAAAGGATCAAACAGCTCTTCTTCCACAGTAATGGCATGGATGGAGTGATTGGGCAAAGGATTAGTGTTAATGTTTGGTTGCCTCCTGAGAGGAATGATGTCACCACTATCCACCAGATCCTGGATGCGGTTTTTCAGTGTCCAGCAAGCATCTATTTTATGTCCATTCCCTTGATGGTATTCACAATATTCATTGACTTTATAACTAGAAGGTAATGGGTTTGGAGGAGGTCTTGGGTCCAAAGGCTTCAAATATTTCCCTTCCACAGCCTTTTTAAACACCAAATGAAGGGGCACTCCAAGGTCAGTATATTGCCTTCTCGGCCCAAGATTGCCCACACGTAAAGGATTCGCAGGGGCAATATTGGCCACTTGATTGACCTTGCTTGAGGAAGGAGTTTGGCTTTGTTTCTTATATTTCGAAGCAGCCCCCTCATCCACTATTTTACCCAATTGTATCAAATCTTCTACCTTGGTTGCAGTCGCAATGAGAGATTTGAAAGTAGGTAGATATTGGGTTTGCAGTTGAGCCTGATATGTAGGCCTTAAATTCCTGATTATGATATCAATCTGCTCTTGTTCTGAAGGGCGATTGATCATCTGGGCGGCTTTTGCCCTCCACCTCGTAAGGAACGAGGAGAAGGGTTCATTGTTGTTTTGTTTAGTGGTCTCAAGTTCTCTTCTAGTGACATCCACCTCAATATTGTAGTGGTATTGAGAGTTAAATGCATTGCAGATGTCTTCCTTTGTCTTAATCTTGGAACGGTCTAGACTCACAAACCATTTAAGGGCAGCACCAGTCAGGGATTGTTGGAATAACTGAGCAAAGAGCTCATCATCTAAACCCCAAGGACTTAAGGCTCCCACATACATTTTCAGGTGAGTTTTAGGGCAAGTAGTCCCATCAAATCTATCCATCCCAGGCATCTTGAATTTTGGAGGCAATCTAGCTTGGGGAAACAAGGATAAGGAATCCATGTCTACCACCTCTTTATGAGTTTTCATGGCAGTGATTGACCTTTCAAGCAATTCAAGTTTCTTTTTTAGTTCATCAGTCTCAGTCTTAGAGGGTGAATCCTCCAAATTGATGACAGGGGTATTATTCTGAGTAGTAATGGGGGTACTAGTTTGTCCCACAATAGGTTCTTTCCTTAAATTTCCAGAAGTAGTGGCTGTCTTTGGTACTCCTCCCAATTCAGCCAGGATGGCTACCCTTTGGGCAGCTAAAGCTTCATCAATTCTCTCTTGCATTCTAGCTTCAATTTCCTTAACCTGTCCATCCAGCAAGGGCTTAATCTGTTCAATAGTAGCCATTTCAGTAATTGGAGCAGTTGGTGAAGTTGGGGTAGTAGAATTTGTAGGGGATAGCACAGTTGGTATTGGTGTGTCTGGTGTAGGTGAAGGCACACGGACAGTGGGTACCTGCAAAGGTTAAGGGCAAGAGATCAGGGTGGTGTGTAGGGTAGGAAAAACTCTTGGTCCACTTATATACATAAAAAATTTTTCCCCAAAACAATGTTGTTATGTTGCATGAATGCACCTCATCACATCATAATTCATTTTAATGAAATGCATCACTATCATTGGGTACATACAACCTAAGGGAAGGTTCTATTGTTATGTGAAAAATAGAGAATCGGCTTATCATAGGGACCCTTGAGTCTTGAGTAAGATATACCTAACCACATGTGAAACAAGGAGTTTCGCGTGGGTCCAACAGTACGATTACTCATGGGCCACTCCAAAAGGATTGGAATGGTTTGCGACAACAGGGAGGACGCTTTGGCTGTCCGCCGGCATAATCAAGGAGACCTGCCGGTCAGCGCTACTTGCTATCCAGACTCAGAACTTTGAACAGAAAGAGAAGAAATTCATTTGAAAACAATTTTTTATGCAATGGAGGAAAATGATTCCCCCATATATGCAAGAGAAAAAGATTCTCTGAATGACAAAATAAATGCACAAGTAGTCAAACAATAGATCCATCAAAGGAAAAAGATTCCTTTCTTCAATCTTCAGTCCAATATCCTTAAAGGAAGGATATATATTGCTAAGGTACCCTGCAAAATAAACAAAAATACCCTAAAGAAGGGCAAATCGGTTAAACAAATAATAACAATCTACTAGGATCCCATAAATCGTTTTTATGGTCCCTAGTGTCAAATTAATCAAATAAGCAATAGTAGTCCACTTAGAATCCCATAAATCATTTTTATGGGTCCCCAGTGGAGTCGCCAATTTGTGAACCTCGGTTTTCCACCCGAAAAGGATTCGGATGAAAGTTCACTCGTTGTCGGGAGTCGCCACTCAGTTTATTTTGTTCAAAGGGAAAAACTAAGAAAACCCTTATTTGACTCCAATTAATGCATCCAATGTAAAGGTTTCTAATCTGCGAACCCAAGGAGGATTCGGGGACTATGTCATGTATTTGATTAATTTGCCAATTTAGAAAAGAATCTAAAAAGAAAACAGAAAGGAAGAAGAACAGATTGTTAGTAAATTGTGGATTTGCTATTTGGGGTGAATCCCAAATATGCCTACATACTCCCGTTTGAATGGGAGATCAAAGCCCATGTAGTTCGGAAAAGCCTATTTAAAGGCGATGAAATTTATGCTTCATGCATGTGTGTGTATGCTTCGTGCATTTTTTCAGGCATTCTGCCAGAGTTGTGAGTTTTAGCACTTAGTGCAAAAATTGTATAATTTCGGGCACTTGGTACCAAAAGAGTTCGATTTAGGCTTAATGCCAAATTTTGATCTTAATTGTAATATTTAAATACTTCGTATTTAAAGGATGTAATTTAGGCTCCGTGCCAAAAGGTTGATTTTATTCACTGCTTGATGACGAAAGGTTGATTGATTAATCCATTAGGCCTCTAGATCTAAAAGGATTAGATCTTTGACCAAGAAGAAATTAAGAAGAAGATTAGAATGCTTATGATATGCTCGAATTGACCAAAGATGAATTATAATATTACCTTGATTAGAATTTTTCCACTTCTAAGTTCCAGATCTTGTTTCCTTGCACTTTTAAGTATGATTCTTGCTTTCTACAACACAATATTAGAAATTCTTAAGCATAAAAATTTCGTCAGCACCCGGGCGTGGGATGTCCAAAACTCTCCTTTTTTCTGAAAATCTGAAGCCTATTTATAGGCAAAAAACCGAACTATACGGCGGCCGAGCCGCCGGTCAAAACTGATTTTTCTGCAGCCACGAGCCTCTGAAAAATATTCCGGGACCATATCCGTGATCCTCACTCCGTCCCGGACATTTCAAGTACCATATTGATATATTTCCGGTGAACTTTACCGTGGACCTCCGGTCCGGTCCGATCGTCAGCAGTCTGAGAAAATCGGCTTTCCGAGCCTCAAAATTCGAGTGTTCACAACCGGGAGAAAGTGTGCTGATTTGGTCAATCTATCAACTATCACCCAAATTGAATCATAGCCACCAGGAGTTTTAGGCAACCCAACAACAAAATCCATGGTGAGTCTTTCCCATTTCCATTCAGGTAGTGGCAATTCCCTGAGCAAACCTGCTGGTTTGAAGTGTTCATATTTAACCTGTTGACAAGGTAAGCATTGAGACACAAACTCCGCAACATCCTTCTTCATTCCTTTCCACCAATACATCTGCTTTAAATCTCGATACATCTTAGTAGAACCAGGATGTATAGTGTACTTGGTAGAGTGAGCTTCTTTCAAAATCTTTTTCTTTAAATCATCCACTGAAGGCACACACAACCTTGAACCGAACCGCAAAACTCCTTTTTCATCAACCGAGAATTCTGTGGATTCACCTGACAAGACTTTCTGGCGGATCGTTGACAACTCCTCATCCGTATTCTGCGCTAAAACTATCTCATCAAGAAAATCAAGTTTGACTGTTATATTAGCCAACAATACACCTCTATCACCTTCAATTTCTTTACTAGACATATGAAAAGTTAAACCACCACCTAGCAGTTGATGTATCTCCCGTATCAACGGCCTTCTGGAAATTGAAATGTGGGACAGACTACCCACAGACTTATGACTTAAAGCATCTGCCACAACATTTGCCTTACCAGGATGATATTGAATGCTATAATCATAGTCTTCAAGAAACTCCACCCATCTCCTCTGTCTCAAGTTTAGATCCTTCTGAGCATACACATACTTGAGATTTTTATGGTCGGTAAAAATCTGGCAAGTGACACCATAAAGATAGTGTCTCCAAATCTTGAGTGCAAACACAACTGCAGCCATCTCTAAATCATGCGTAGGGTAGTTAACCTCATGCTTTTTCAGTTGTCTAGAGGCATAGGCAACCACCTTACCATGTTGCATTAGAACACAACCTAAACCAACACCGGATGCATCACAATAAACAGAATACCCTTCAGTGCCCTCTGGCAAAATAAGTACTGGTGCAGTGGTCAATCTCTCTTTGAGAGTAGCAAAACTCTCCTCACAAGCATCATCCCAAACAAACTTAATACCCTTACGAGTAAGTTTTGTCAATGGAGCAGCCAATCTGGAAAATTCTTTAACAAATCTTCTATAATATCCTGCTAAACCCAAGAAACTCCGTATTTCAGTTACAGTCTTCGGTCTTGGCCAATCCATGACTGCTTCAATCTTCCTTGGATCAACCTGAACACCTTCTGCTGATATAACATGACTCAGAAATACAACTCGATCCAGCCAAAATTCACATTTGGAGAACTTAGCGTAAAGCTGATGTTCTCTTAAAGTTTGCAACACCAACTTCAAATGATGCTCATGCTCTTTCTTGGATTTCGAATATATCAGAATGTCATCAATGAATACGACAACAAACTGATCGAGATAAGGGCTAAACACCCTGTTCATCATGTCCATAAAAGCAGCAGGAGCATTAGTAAGTCCAAAGGACATTACAAGAAATTCATAATGACCATACCTCGTGCGGAAAGCAGTCTTAGGTATGTCACTTTTCTTCACCCTCAATTGATGATAACCCGACCATAGATCAATTTTTGAGAAGTGCCTTGCTCCCTGCAATTGATCAAATAAATCATCAATCCTGGGTAGTGGATATCTATTCTTCACTGTCACCTTGTTCAGCTGTCGATAGTCAATACACAGTCTCATTGATCCATCCTTCTTCTTCACAAAGAGAACTGGAGCACCCCAGGGTGAAGTACTCGGTTTGATATATCCCTTCTGCAACAAGTCATTCAATTGCTCTCTCAACTCCTTAAGTTCTGCTGGAGCCATCCTATATGGAGGCATAGAAATAGGATTGGTTCCAGGTACAAGATCAATGGAAAATTCAATCTTTCTTTCAGGAGGCAATCCGGGTAGATCATCTGGAAACACATCCACATAATCTCGCACCACAGGAACATCTTCAAGTTTTGCTTCTTCCTTGGTCACATCTTGTATGGAAATAAGGTAAGCATTACAGCCCTTTCTTAGCAATCTTCTAGCTCCTATGGAAGAGATTAAATGACAAGTGCCATTGATTTTGGAACCATAAAATGTCACTGTCTTGTCACTCTCATATGCAAACACAACTATCTTATTTTTACAATCCACATTAGCTCCATGTTGAGCTAACCAATCCATACCCAAAATGACATCAAACTCTATCACATCTAACACAACTAAATTTACAGGCAATACAACATTCTCGAGTTTGACTATACATTCTTTATACACCTTTACAGACTCTACCATTTCTCCTAAAGGCGTGTGTACAAATAATGGCATACCCATAATTTCAGATGTTTTATTCAATCTAGATGCAAAACTAGGTGATATGAATGAATGAGTGGCTCCAGGATCCATTAAAATATGTGCATCTAGTGAACAAACAGAAAGAGTACCTTGCACCACATTGTTGTCAGCCTGTGCCTGCTGGTTATTCAGGTTGAACACTCGGGCATAATTCTGATTCTGGCCTTGATTATGATTCTGATTTTGATTTTGACCAATACGTTGTCCAATTGGCTGAGCAGCTCTATCATTCTGCCCTTGATTACCATGCTGGTTTGTCTCACGGCCCTGTTGATATTGTTGGCCCTGATAACCTTGGTAACCTCTTCCTCCATTGTAACCTCGTCCACCCTGGTAGCCTCTACCTCGGTATCCATGACTGCCATTCTGAACACGACCTCCACTACCTCTTCCATAACCATTACCGTTTTGATAGTTATTATGATACCCTTGGTTACCGGTTGATCTGAACTGAGTTTGTTGTCCTGTTCGAGTTCGATTACGCCTTGGAACCTGACAGTCCTTAACTTGGTGACCCATCTGGCCACAATTATAACAAGCACCTGTCATTTTTCGGCAATCTCCTGCATGTCGATTACCACAAAAATCACAAATAGGGTTTGTGGGACCCTGTTGTTGTGGATGACGTCCGCTGCCATTGTTATTTCTCTGTCCACCATACTGTCCCTGGTAATTGTGCTGATTTTCTTGCCTATTCCTTTTTCTGCTGGACTCTCCAGTGTCTTCTTTCCTTTTTCTATTCTCAATACCCATAGCAGCATTAACCGCCAAGTGCATCTCTTTATAGTTATGACTGGATATCAACTCAAAATATCTATCATTCAGGCCATCCACAAACCTATCTGTCATAGATTCTTCATCTTGGGATACTCGTGTAGCAAATTTCCTTAACTCTTGAAATTTCTCCCAATACTCGGCTACAGTCTTATTGCCCTATGTCAACGTTTCAAACTCCCTTGCCTTAGCCTTCATCAAATTCTGAGGCATGAAGTTTTGCATGAACATTCTGCTGAAATCCTCCCAAATTTCAACTTTTCCCTGAATAGAGACTTTGTACCATTCTTCCGCCGACTTCTGGAGTTGGTGCCCAGCCAGCTCTATGGCTCTCTTCTCTGTACACTTTAAAGCATCACAGATCTTCTTAATCCTGTTAAGAAAAGCTAGCGGGTCCTCAGTAGCATAGTTAGAGAACGTAGGTGGATCAACTCTAATAAATTTATGCAAATCAACCTCATCAATTGACCCTGCACCTCTAACTGGAAGTTGAACAGTTGTATTGGCATTATTTCCCATACCTTGAACCACCCGAATAACACCATCAGCAAGGGCTTCCATAGATCTTTGTAGTGTTAGAAGTGTATTCAAATATGCATCTTGATCCCTTTGAGATGGTGCCTCACCTGTCACATGCACATTATCAGGAGTTGGAGGTAATGGCTCCTGATCTTCACTAAGTGGTACTTCAAATAGCCCTTCATTCTCCGGTACAAAATTCTGATCTTCCATCCCTTCCACATTTTCATTTACCACTCTCCGAGATCTTCCACGTTTACGTGGTAGGGTAGGCTCCTCAACATGAGTGGCTGGCTGATGCTCAGCTTCGAATGATACCCCAGCGTTGCTGGTCCCACCAATTAAAGGAAAACGAGTGTTTTGTTAAGACATTGCACCTGCTAGCAGAGAAACATGTTGGTTAACGCAGAAAGGAAGTAAAGGATTTGAAATGAAGTATCATAATGATTTCTGGATAATGTTTAAAATAAAATCGGAACCTAGCGCTCTGATACCACTTTTGTCACGACCCAACTAGGAAGCCGTGACCGGCGTATAGCTGTACCTAAGTACAACAATACAAGCCTGGATACTCAATAATTAAACAATACATAATCCTTTTACAAGTTCAATACGCTCAACTTCATGTTCCAAAAGTTCTAGTGATAATGCAAGATATCTAAATGTTCCACTCTTAAATGCAATCACGAACGAGAAAAAAAAATATTACACTCTTATTACAAGCAAAGGGTTCGGACTCGGTCCGCCCATATTTATTCCAGAAATCTCTATTTAGAAACGAAAAAAAATTTCAACCAAGATTGATGACAAGAAACTCAAAAGAACGACTGCGGAGAAATACCGACATATGCTAACAATCGCTCTGAACCTGCAAAATCAATCTATAGGGGTGTGAGCATTATAAAGACGCCCAGTAAGCTCATGAGAGGCAGAGAAACTTTTCTATAACAATAAACAATATATATATAACAAGAACTTCAATCACAATCAATTCATACAAGATGGTGTGTCGGGGTCTACCAATATCATAATACCTCCTCCTTCAATCAATATCAATGTACAATCGGGCTTATAGCCCCAATGAGCAATCAGGCTTATAGCCTCAATGAACAATCAATAGCAATAGTCAATGAACAATCTCAATCAATAACCTCCGTCCCCATATGACACACCATCACACAACACAAAGAATTTCAAGTTCATTAAATACAATTAATAAATCAAGCACATACGTTTCTCTGTCTTTTATTCACATGCAAAGCTTGGGTAGAAAGAATAGTCTAGCAAAATAGAAAAGAATAATTATATATTGAGAAGGGCTGTAATATATATATATAGTATTTGGTTAGCAAGTAGCACATCACAAGTAATCACATACACCCATGAAACTTACTTGATTTGCGGAAGAATCCAACACTCCACGAACCTACTGATTTTGAACACCGGCTTGATTATCGCCTAAGGAAATAATTACACAGTCTAATAATCAATATCACTATCTCATCTATCATGAGGGATGCAATGCATGCTATGAATGCAAAAAGACCAATACTAAACCAATAATTAACCAAGATAATCCAAAATTAAAAACCAACCCGACTCAACTCAAAATTATGGTTCAACCCAATGGTTAAACCGATCACACCTCAAAAATACAAAATCAATTAATTAATTAAAATTTATTAGAACCAGAATCTCAACTCAATTTTTATACTCATTTATCACATAATATCACATCAGTCCCTATGCAAAAAAAATCATAATTCATACCAACACCCAAAACCGATAAAAATTCTTAAGTGGTCCCTATAGTTCAAAAATTTCCAGAAAATAATTCCATCACTCAAAAACTCTGGAAAAATTCCAGTAGCTTCTCCAACATCAAAATAACGTGTGTACAAAATTTCAGATTCCCCCAAAAATATTTTACAACATTCTGATTCTGTTTGAACCACTAAAAATCAGTACTGCAAAAATCATCATAAATCCCTCACATTTCGTTACCACAAAATTATCCAAATAATTTTATCATATTAAAGACATCAGTATGGACAACATATAAAAATTTCATAATTTTTCAAGACATCTAAGACCTTCAAAATAATTTTCAAAACAGACATCATCAGAAAACCCTTAACCAACAGCAGTACCAATACTTAATTTATTTTGGAACCTAAACATTAGAACCAGACTCAAAATTATTTTTCACAGATTCAAAACATCCTAATAAACAACATATCAAAATTTCATAATTTTTAGAAACCTCTAAGTCCCTCAATTAAATTTTTAAAACGGATTCACACAACCAGTTACCATACTGGCAGCAGTTGAGAAATAAATTTATTTTGAAAAACAAACATTTGAACCAGACCTCAAAATATTTTTTTATAAACACCTAACATCATATCCTAAAACATATCAAAAATTCAGACCTATATCATTTACCAATAATTTTTAAAAATTCGACAAAGTTACTGAAATATTAGAAATCAACAGCAGAAATAATTTTTCACTTTATTAATGAATTAAAAATATAAATCAAACATGAAAATTCAAAAATAAATTTCTAGATCAAGTATAACATCCCTAGAACAGATTACAATTGCCAAAAATACTAGATCATTAACTCAAACTCACAAATCAAATATTAAACATCAAGAACCTCTAAAATCATCCTACAACCTTTAATTATTTTTAATTAATTAAAAATCGAAATAAATCAAAAATATTATTTTCTAACACCCTAAACATTATACAAACATCCAACAACACAAATCATGCCATGAAGTTGGAAGAAATTGAAGAAAAATTGAAGAAACCTCAAAATACCAAATCTGCCAAAACTGGGAAGCCAAAACGACAATATCATATTCAAAATTAACATCTCAACACCCACATTATGAAAATAAGCACCAAACGTTATAAAATTCACCCGAATGTGAATTGAAGGTAAAATTACCATTTTACCCCTAGACTCCAAATTTTTCCAAAAATCAAGGGTTTTACATGGAGTTATTAAAATTAGCTCATGACTAGATCTAATTACTTGAGTAGGATTTTTTGGGATTAATGGATCAAGTCTATTGATTTAGATATTATATTTAAATTGAATTTAGGCTCATTTAAAAAAAAATTCTATTCAATCCTACTAAAAATATTGAATTTGACCAAATTGGCAGAGTTAATGAGCCATGTGCACAGTCACAGTTAAAAATAACATTAAAGAAGAGGGAGAAATGCGAACACACCTTTTGAGGGGTGGTCCAATATTGTTTAACCACTTGTCTTTTCACAAATTCGGACTCAAATTCATCAAGCACGTCCTCAGCGTCATAAAGAGCATCCTTAAGGCGAGATAACCAAACTTGAAGTTGCTGATTTTGAGTCTGTTTCTTCTCAGCATCAAGCACAGCTCTAATATCCTCCAAGATTTCCTTAAGCCTTTCTACTTCTGTTTCAATACAACAAGCTAAGCAAATCTGTGGATAAGCTTTCGATGCCAACTTTTCAGCCAACTTTTCAGCAACGATGGAAACAAGTGCTTGTGCTTCCATATCTTAATTAATATGTGTATATGTTGGGAATTGATTTCTTAGGCTTCCATGAAAAAATATATATTTAATTTATAGACAACTCATTTGGTCTTGATATGTTTTTGTATATTATTTTCTTTTTTCTAATGATAATATATTGAGGGATATATTCATTTCTTTGGAGTGTTAATAATTGATAGGAATTTTTTTTCTAATAATTAAAGTATATTCCTCTCTCATTCTCACACTCATTCTTTATAATTATGGCTTACTTTTCTTTATATTTTGAAATGAAGTATTTTTTTTAGTATAATTCGAATTTAAATTTTTTTATTCAATTTAATTATACAATATCACTAAATTATACATGTGAGTGGGCGGAAAAAAAATTATTTTTATTAATTTGTTTCGGTCAGAACTTGTAGCAAGAATTCATGTGTACTCAATTGTTTAGAGATAACAAAACATTATTCCCAAGCAATGAGATGAATAAGCTAACATCACAAAAATCTTAACAAGATTTTGAAGAGTATAATGGAACCTCGTTCAAGTAAATTAAATTAAAGCTCTATTTGTATTAACTCCTTTTGCAACAATTTCTCATATATATTAATCTTTTAAGTTTTGACAAGAATTATTTGATGTTGCTGTATATTTAACTTTTTGCTGTAATTTTTCATAATGCTGCCATATATAGACTTTTTGCAGCAAAATTTACTTTGAATTTTTGCTTCTAATTTCACTATTTCTTGCAATGTCTCAGTTTTCGTTGTTTCTAAATGACCAAGACATGAATAATTGCATCAAGCATGATCAATTGAACGACAATAAAGTAATATTTTCAATAGTTTCAATGTTTTTATTTTAGCGGTTTAATTTTCCAAACATTTTTTTAATATTTTCGTAAATCTTTCTATGTCCCAGCTGTTTGAATAATTTTATACAAAAATTCAATTTTTTTTAATTTTTTTTTCAAATAATATTTTAATTTAACATATAGCAGCAATGATGTAGATCTTAAGGTTATATTTAAATTTAATAGTAATAATAATAATAATTTTTTTTGTATATTAAATAATTTTTGAAAATATAAGTTATAATATTTATATATAGTTTGAATAAGGACATGCATTTGTGTTCAAAAAATAAAATAAAATAAGGACATGCATATGATATAAGGTGGAGAATTAAAAAGAAAAAAAAAGTAAAAAACTTAGGCTATGTTATTTTTTTATTTCAGCTTTTTTCAGAAAAAAAAATTAAAAACGCATTTGATAATATTATTAAATTTTAGAATATTTTTTTTAATTGAATATAAATTATTTTCACGCTAACTACAAAGTTTATAAAATAAAATTTTATATTAATAAAACTCTTTTTTTATTTTTTATTTTTGACATTTATTTTTTTATTTTTTTTAGTAATTAAAATTTAGGTGGAGATATTTATATCCCACATAAACAATAAGTACATTCTACTTTATTGATATACCCCTATTATAAAACTCATTTGCACTTGATATGTTTTTGTATATTCTTTTCTTTTTTTTCAAATAATAATTTATTGAGGAATATATTTATTTCTTTGGAGTGTTAATAATTAATAGGTATTTTTCTAATAATTAAAATATATTCCTGTCTCATTGTCACACTCATTCTTTATTATTATGGCTCACTTTTCTTTATATTTTAAAATAACGTATCTTTTTTAGTATAATTCCAAATTAAATTTTTTATACATTTTAAATATACAATATCACTAAATTATACATGTGAGTGGTGGAGAAAAAAATTAAGATAAATATCTAATTTAGCCTCTGAACTATAGTAAAAAATCAAAATTAACTTTTAAATTTTTTTTAGACCAAATTAGTACTTTTCTTTCAAATTTAATTTAAATTGTCAATTTTTTTAATGGAACCGTTAAATAATTAATGGTTGTGGCTAATTTGAACTAAAATTAAATATCATAGACTAAATTAATTTTTTAAAAATATTAATATAATATATTTTAAAAATTATTTATTAATTAATATTTTTAAAATCAATAATTTATAATATTAATAAATATATTTTTTATAATTTATAATAATTTAATAATCTATAATTTAATAAATAATTAAATAATTAAATATGTAAAACCCTTAATTTTTGGGGAAATTGGAGTCTAGGGGCAAAATGGTAATTTTACCTTCAATTCATATTCGGGTGCATTTTATAACGTTTGGTGCTTATTTTCATAATGTGGGTGTTGAGACGTTTGTTTTGAGTATAATATTGTGTTTTTGGCTTCGGGGGGTATTTTGGAGGTCGAAAAATTTTTGAGATCGATTTTGAAACTTATATTGTCATTTTCATGACCACGACGTCATTACGGTCGTTTTGACTATAATATTGCTTGGGTTTTATTTTAAGTATTTTTTTTAGTAGTTAATAATTAATTAATAAATTAAATTAAATAGAAAAAATTAATTTAGGGGTATATTGGTAATTTACCATCCAAAAATACTATAAATATGGATTTTAGGGCACCCAATTAATTTCCTTAGACCCTTGTGCCGTTAGAGAGAGAAAAGAGGGAGAAAAAAAAATTATTTTTGTGTCAAAATCGAGCTGCTGTCGTTTGGTCAGAGGGCGCGCGCTGTAGCCGGTGTCGTTCGGCGTGTGAGCGTGTCGTTCGGCGCTGAGCTGCGGGCTGGAGGTGTTGTCGTTCGGCGTGCGGAGCGCGTCGTTCGGCGGGGCAGCGTGAACAGAGGCCTGTCATTTTGGGTTTCTCCATTCTGCCAGTTTTGATTTTTTTGAGGTTTTCTTTAATTTCTTTCAACTTCATGGCATGATTTCTGTTATTTGGTGTTAGTATAACATATGGGATATTTAAAATAAAATTTTAAAGTTGATTTCGATTTTTAATGAATTTAAATATGTTAAATTGATTAAGGGTGTTATTGGTGTTATTGAGTTTGGATTTAAGATTTATGAAAATGGGCTTATGATTTGTAACCAAATTTTATTTGGATCTGTTCTAGGGATGTTAAACTTGATCTAGAAATTTATTTTGGAATTTTCATGTTTGATTTATATTTTTAATTCATTAATAAAGTGAAAATTTATTACTGCTTGTGATTGTTGATATTCCAGTAATATTTTCGAATTTTTAAAAAATTATTGGTAAATGATCTAGGTCTGAATTTTTGATATGTTTTAGGATATGATGTTAGGTGTTTATAAAAAATATTTTGAGGTCTGGTTCAAATGTTTGTGTTTCGAAATAAATTTATTTTTCAACTGCTGCCAGTATGGTAACTGGTTGTATGAATCCGATTTAAAAATTAAATTGAGGGACTTAGAGGTTTCTAAAAATTATGAAATTTTTATATGTTTTCCATCCTGATGTCTATAATATGAGAAAATTATTTGGATAATTTTTTTGTAATGAAATGTGAAGGATTTATGATAATTTTTGCTGTACTGATTTTTAGTGGTTCAAACAGAACCAAAATGTTGTATAATATTTTTGGGGGACCAAAAAACTTTGGATTAATCTGAAATTTTGTACACACGTTATTTAGATGTTGGAGAAGCTACTGGAATTTTTACAGAATTTTTTTTGAATGATGGAATTATTTTCTGGAAATTTTTGAATTATAGGGGCTACTTAAGAATTTTTATCGGTTTTGGGTGTTGGTATGAATTATGATTTTTGCATAGGGACTGATGTGATATTATTTAATAAATGAGTTATAAAAAAATGAGTTGAGGTTCTGGTTCTAATAAATTTTAAGTAATTAATTAATTTTGTATTTTTGAGGTGCGATCGGTTTAACCATTGGGTTGAACCATAATTTTGAGTTGAGTCGGGTTGGTTTTTAATTTTGGATTATCTTGGTTAATTGTTGGTTAAGTATTGGTCTTTTTGCATTCATAGCATGCATTGCATCCCTCATGATAGATGAGATAGTGGGATTGATTGTTGGACTATGTAATTATCTTTCCTTAGGTAATAATCCAGCTGAAGCTCAAAGTCAGTAGGTTGTGAGGATTTGGCTAAGCTTTCTTTGGATACCAGGTAAGTTCATGGGTGTATGTGTATTATTTGTGATAAGCTATTTGCTAACTAAGCTATTATATATATATATATATATATAAGTCTTTCGTATATATTATTCTTTCTAATTTCGATATATTATCCTTTCTTACCCTAGCCTCGCATGTGAATAGGAGACAGAGAAACTTGTATGTTATTTATTAAATGCCTTGATATGATATGGAATATTTTTGTGATGTGCGATGGTGTGTCCAATGGGGACGGAGGATATGGATTGTGATTATGGAGATTATTTTGTATATCGATATCGATCTTGTTCTTGGGGCTTATGCCTACTTGCTCTTGGGGGCACGTGCCTACTTGTTCTTGGATATGGTTGAAGGAGGAGGATGTTATTTTTTGTAGATCCGATACACCATCATATATGAGATTATTATAGATATTTACTTGATATATATTACTTTGTTAAATTGTATTAGTGTTTCTCTGCCTCTCATGAGCTTACTGAGTGTACATATATAACGCTCACACCCTTATAGATTGACTTGCAGGTTGAAGTTATATTCCTTAGTGAGCTCGGTCGTTCTCTTGGTGGGTTCTTCTAGTTTGGTTGTGAATTTTGGTTCGTCTGCATATTTTCTTTACTCCATAGAGATTTCTGGATATTTTTGGGAGGACCGTGTTCGAACCCTTTTTCTTGTAATAAGGAGTAGACAGTTTCTTTGTATCTAGTTTGAGTTTTAGTTATTGATCTTGATTTTGGATAGTATCATTTCTATTGATGACTTGATTATGGAATAAATTTATTGAACTTAGTAATTTTGCACTATAATAATAAATTTGAATTAGGCTTGTAAGGTTGTACTTAGGTATAGCCTTACGCCGGTCCCGGCTTCCCAGTTTGGGGTCATGACAAAATATTTTTGCTAAATAATTTTTATAATATTTTTAAAATATAATATTACAAAATTAATACTAAAAATATTAATAAATAATTTATATTGAAAATCCTATAATTTATAATTTTAATAATTTATTGATATACCCTTGTAATAAAACTCATTTGCACTTGATATGTTTTTGTATATTCTTTTCTTTTTTCTAATGATAATATATTGAGGGATATATTCATTTCTTTGGAGTGTTAATAATTAATAGGTATTTTTCTAATAATTAAAGTATATTTCTGTCTCATTGTCACAATCATTCTTTATTATTATGGCTTACTTTTCTTTATATTTTGAAATAACGTATCTTTTTTAGTATAATTTCAAATTAAATTTTTTATTCATTTCAAATATACAATATCACTAAATTATACATGTGAGTGGTGGAGAAAAAAATTAAGATAAATGTCTAATTTAGACTCTGAACTATAGTAAAAAATCAAAATTAACTTTTAAATTTTTCTTTTGGACCAAATTAGTACTTTTCTTTCAAATTTAATTTAAATTGTCAATTTTTTTAACGGAACCGTTAAATAATTAATGGTAGTGACTAATTTGAACTAAAATTAAATATCAGAGATTAAATTAATTTTTTAAAAAATATTAATATAATATATCTTAAAAATTACTTATTAATTAATATTTTTAATATCAATAATTTATAATATTAATAAACATATTTTTTATAATTTGTAATAATTTAATAATCTATAATTTAATAAATAATTAAATAATTAAATATTTTTGCTAAATAATTTTTATAATATTTTTAAAATATAATATTACAAAATTAATACTAAAAATATTAATAAATAATTTATATTGAAAATCCTATAATTTATAATTTTAATAATTTATTGATATACCCTTGTAATAAAACTCATTTGCACTTGATATGTTTTTGTATATTCTTTTCTTTTTTCTAATGATAATATATTGAGGGATATATTCATTTCTTTGGAGTGTTAATAATTAATAGGTATTTTTCTAATAATTAAAGTATATTTCTGTCTCATTGTCACAATCATTCTTTATTATTATGGCTTACTTTTCTTTATATTTTGAAATAACGTATCTTTTTTAGTATAATTTCAAATTAAATTTTTTATTCATTTCAAATATACAATATCACTAAATTATACATGTGAGTGGTGGAGAAAAAAATTAAGATAAATGTCTAATTTAGACTCTGAACTATAGTAAAAAATCAAAATTAACTTTTAAATTTTTCTTTTGGACCAAATTAGTACTTTTCTTTCAAATTTAATTTAAATTGTCAATTTTTTTAACGGAACCATTAAATAATTAATGGTAGTGACTAATTTGAACTAAAATTAAATATCAGAGATTAAATTAATTTTTTAAAAAATATTAATATAATATATCTTAAAAATTACTTATTAATTAATATTTTTAATATCAATAATTTATAATATTAATAAATATATTTTTTATAATTTATAATTATTTAATAATCTATAATTTAATAAATAATTAAATATTTTTGCTAAATAATTTTTATAATATTTTTAAAATATAATATTATTTATAATATTACAAAATTAATAATAAAAATATTAATAAATAATTTATATTGAAAATCCTATAATTTATAATTTTAATAATTTATTGATATACCCCTATTATAAAACTCATTTGCACTTGATATGTTTTTGTATATTCTTTTCTTTTTTCTAATGATAATATATTAATGGATATATTCATTTCTTTGGAGTGTTAATAATTAATAGGTATGTTTCTAATAATTAAAGTATATTCTTGTCTCATTGTCACACTCATTCTTTATTATTATGGCTCACTTTTCTTTATATTTTGAAATAACGCATCTGTTTTAGTATAATTTCAAATTAAATTTTTAATTCATTTTAAATATATAATATCCCTAAATTATACATGTGAGTGGTGGAGAAAAAAATTAAGATAAATGTCTAATTTGGCCTCTGAACTATAGTAAAAAATTAAAATTAACTTTTAAATTTTTTTTGGACCAAATTAGTACTTTTCTTTCAAATTTAATTTAAATTGTCAATTTTTTTAACGGAACCGTTAAATAATTAATGGTAGTGGGTAATTTGAACTAAAATTAAATATCATAGACTAAATTAATTTTTTAAAAATATTAATATAATATATTTTAAAAATTACTTATTAATTAATATTTTTAATATCAATAATTTATAATATTAATAAATATATTTTTTATAATTTATAATTATTTAATAATCTATAATTTAATAAATAATTAAATATTTTTGCTAAATAATTTTTATAATATTTTTAAAATATAATATTATTTATAATATTACAAAATTAATACTAAAAATATTAATAAATAATTTATATTGAAAATCCTATAATTTATAATTTTAATAATTTATTGATATACCCCTATTATAAAACTCATTTGCGCTTGATATGTTTTTGTATATTCTTTTCTTTTTTCTAATGATAATATATTGATGGATATATTCATTTCTTTGGAGTGTTAATAATTAATAGGTATTTTTTTAATAATTAAAGTATATTCATATCTCATTGTCACACGCATTTTTTATTATTATGGCTCACTTTTTTATATATTTTGAAATAATGTATCTTTTTTAGTATAATTCCAAATTAAATTTTTTATTCATTTTAAATATACAATATCACTAAATTATACATGTGAGCGGTGGAGAAAAAAATTAAGATAAATGTCTAATTTAGCATCTGAACTATAGTAAAAAATTAAAATTAACTTTTAATTTTTTTTTTGCACCAAGTTAGTACTTTTCTTTCGAATTTAATTTAAATTGTCAATTTTTTTAACGGAACCGTTAAATAATTAATGGTAGTGGGTAATTTGAACTAAAATTAAATATCATAGACTAAATTAATTTTTTAAAAATATTAATATAATATATTTTAAAAATTACTTATTAATTAATATTTTTAATATCAATAATTTATAATATTAATAAATATATTTTTTATAATTTATAATTATTTAATAATCTATAATTTAATAAATAATTAAATATTTTTGCTAAATAATTTTTATAACATTTTTAAAATATAATATTATTTATAATATTACAAAATTAATACTAAAAATATTAATAAATAATTTATATTGAAAATCTTATAATTTATAATTTTAATAATTTTTAATAATTTTTTTATTATTACAACTGACAATGAGAGAATCAATTTTGGATTGCCCAGTAGGGTGCACTTACCACTATGTTAAGCTTTGCTATGCATAAATTTTAATAATTTTTGTTTTTTAATATATTTCATATTTTTGAAGATTAACTAATTTTAATATTATCAATTAAAATATTTTTTAATATAAAATATTCATTAATATTTTAATATTAATTTCATAATATTATATTTAATACTCCCTCCATATCATTTACATAGGGAAAATTTCCTTTTTTGGTGTATCTTTTATATAGAAAATATGCCATTTTAGGTAAATTTTGGGGAGTGGAATGAGACAAAATACCATTTATACCCTTGCCTTAAAAGTTTAATTTGAGGAATATTTTTTAGGGGTATTTAAGTAAATAGAGATGAAAAAAGTAAAATTTTCTTAATTTTCGTGTCCATCTTACTTTTTCTATGTAAATGATACTGTCACGACCCAACCCGGGGGCCACGACCGGCATGCAGCCAAACCGAAGTCCGACCACATAAGCCTTAGAAACATTCATAACAGTCTAAGTGCAAAACAGTTCAATACTTATAAAATCCTCAATCCTAATTCAAATGCAAACCATCAATATAATCAAATCACAATAAAATCATTAGGAAATCTAATGCAGACAAGTTCTACTTATTACACAAAAAGGGATTCGGATTCAATCCGCCCAAAAGTTCAATATCTGGAAATCTCTAAGCAGAAGGACCAATAACACAAACGGAAAACCTGATCGACTTCGCCAAGAAGAGAAAGAAGATAGACGAAGGCAATCACTGTAAACCTGCAAGACAATCTGTAAGGGTGTGAGCGCTTTATATAGACGCTCAGTAAGTCTATGAGAGGCAGAGAAACATCTAACAGTTATATAAGCAGTACATATAATACATTCACAAATTAAGCAAACAAGATGGTGTGTCGGGGTCACCAATCAGTAAACAGTACAGTATAATATCAGTCACATCCGCCCTTATAACTTCTCAGTACAGTACAGTAATCAGTAATTAGGCATGTAGCCTCAGTAAACAGTATAGGTATTAAGCCTCAGTAGCAGTATAGGCATTAAGCCTCAGTAACAGTATAGGCATTAAGCCTCAGTAACCTCCTTCCCCTTCATGACACACCATCACACAGCACAAGTAATATCAAATTCAAATTTTCTCACATAAATACAATCACATGCAAGTTTCTCTGTCTCCTAAAGCATGCGAGGCTGGGTTCGAAAGAATAGTCTAGTGAATATATATAGAAAGGATAATATATTATAAGAAGGGTTTATATATATATATATATATATATAAGTTGTTAGCAAGTAGCACAACACAAACAATTCAAATACACCCATAGAACTTACCTGGTCTAACAGTCAGCTAATCAATCCGCCACCCTAAGTCTGAGGTGCTACTGGACCACCGCCTAATCATTAACCATCAATTAACAACCACCCTTACAAATGTATACAAGTGCAAATGAGAATGCATGACATGAATGCACACAATTAAATCGTTTCCATAACAAGGTTAAACCTTTTTGTCAATCAATCATAACTTAACCATCACAATACCACACCTTTAAACTTGCTTTCCAGAATATAAAACATCATTAAAAAGTCCTTACAATTTAAATTTATCAAATACCTTACTTAAATAATCAATATTCACCAAATACAATTTTACCGATAAACCTGAAAAACGAGTGTCAACTTGTAAAATTCAAAACAATTAACCTGTAAATGGAAAATTTATAATTTTCAACCAGAAGCTAATTTGATATCTGAAAAGCATCCTACCAAAATTTCATAATTTTTCGAGACTTAGAAGTCTCTCAACCAATTTTTATTCAAAACAGTATACAACTCACAAGGTATACTAACAGCGGTAGAAAGATCTAATTATTTAAAAAGTATAATCAACATAAACACAACCCAAAATATTTTTCTTGTAAATTAGACTTCCAGAACTTCAACATATATGAAAATCAAATCAAAAACATTTTTACACATTTTAATATGAATTTCGAAAGTTACAGTTGATGCAATCGCATCAACAGCACTGTTCGTGAGACAACAGTAGCAAACTTGAATTTTCCAGAAATATATGATGCTCCAAAATCCCAAAAATTATTTTTTCTCAAAAACTAGACTCAATTTCGAGCCACATATCCAAATTTCAAATTTTTATCATGTTCCAATATTTAATTAAAAATCGAGCAACATACAGTACTAACATCACACTTCAGCAGAGAATTAAATCATCCAAAAACTCAAAGAAAACAATTAATTCGAAAACCCTAATACCCAAATCAATTCAATCAAACCCTAATTCAATACATTCATCAAGTTCCAGAACCCAACACACTAACCCAATCAATTAATTCAACACCAAAATCCATCAAAACAATAAAAACCCCAAAACCTAACATATTTTGTAAAAATTAATTTAATTAAATAATAATTCGAATTTAGCCAAATTAATTAAGAAAAATATCAAACCAATATGATATTAATATGAACTAATCAAATGAAAGTCGAAATAATGCAAAAGGAATCAAGAAAAACCTCAAAAACATCAAAAAAATCGAAAAACAGGCTGCTGGAACAGAGGCCAAAACGGCACCTGCGAGCCGCGTCGCCCAGCCTCCGAACAACGAGCTCCACACGCCGAATGACAGGAGCGAGCCTCTCCGAACGACGCTCGTCCCTCGCCAAACGACACCGGCACCTGCGCGCGCCCACTGCTAAACGACGGCCGCACTGTTTTCTTCCTAAAACCCTAATTTCTTCTCTCTTTTTTTCAAAACAACCTAAAATAAAACACCAAAAACCCTACTCAATCTGATTTTAGGCCTATTTATAGGAAAATAACTTTCCAAAATTATAATTTTACCCCAATATAATTTATTTTAATTAAAAACACCAAAACTATTTATTTTCATAAAAAAATTACCCAAAACCATAAAATTCACAAAATCAACTCAAATTTATTTTTAACTTCAAACTTTAAGCCAAAATAATTTATAAATATGTTTTACTCATAATAATACCCGAAAATACCGAAAACGACGAAAAATAAAAAAAATGACGAAAATACCCTCGGCACCCAAAAATACAATATTATACTCAAAACGACCGTCTCGTCGTCCCGAGTATCAAAAAGACATTCAAAGGGCACAAAATGACTATTTTGCCCCTAAGGTGCAAAATTACCATTTTGCCCCTAGACTTAAAATCATTCAAAAACCAAGGGTTTTACAATCTAACCCCCTTAAAGTAATTCCGTCCACGCAATTGAATCCAACATAATCATTATCCATCAAAAACTATCATTATAATAGTTATACACAAATCCGGATGGTATCGTCTACTTAGTATGTGTCGTTATGGTTGATCAGGCCATAACCACAAGATACCAAGCACTAATGACCATTCCAGGTTCGATCCATTTAGAGTTCATTAAATAAAACCAATTATCAGATAACCAAAACAAAATCAATAAATAGCGCTTAGTGCTCAACCCAGTCAATATCAGTGCCAATCAATCGAGTACAACATCATTACACATACACCTTTTCAATAAGATCCATTGCATACAATTGTCAATCATCAGTCACAAACAATATCATGCGATGTATGAGTATGATGTTATGCTGGTATGCAAGTGCTCTAACACCAACACTAAAACTGAAGAATATTACAGTCTAACCCCCTTAAAACGATTTCGACCTCGAAATCTAAAACATACCTGAAGACTCAAATAGATAGGGATATTTAGCTTTCATAAGCTCTTCGGCTTCCCAGGTGCATTCTTCAACAGAATGATTACGCCAAAGGACTTTCATAGAAGCTACATCCTTAGAACGCAACCGCTTGACCTGACGGTCCAGAATAGCCATTGGCTGCTCCTCATAAGAACAATCATCACTAATCTCTACAGTGTCCGGAGCTAGCACATGATCAGGACTAGGTACATACTTTCTCAACATCGAGATATGAAATGTCGGATGCACAGAAGCCATCTGAGGTGGTAAATCAAGCTTATAAGCAACGTCACCAACCCTCTCCAGAATTTCAAATGGACCAACATACCGTGGAGCTAATTTTTCCTTCTTACCAAACCTCATAACTGTCACGACCCAACCCCGGGGCCATGACCGGCATGCAGCCAAACCGAAGTCCAACCGCATAAGCCTAATAAAACATTCATAACAGTCTAAGAGCAAAATAGTACAATACTTATATAATCCTCAATATAATCAAATCACAATAAAATCATTCGGGAAATCTGATGCAGACAAGTTCTACTTATTACACAAAAAAGGGATTCGGAATCAATCCGCCCAAAAGTTCAATATCCGGAAATCTCTAAGCAGAAGGACCAAAAACACAAACGAAAACCTGATCGACTTTGAGAAGAAGAGAAAGAAGATAGACGAAGGCAATCACTGTAAACCTGCAAGACAATCTGTAAGGGTGTGAGCGCTTTATAGACGCCCAGTAAGTCTATGAGAGGCAGAGAAACATCTAACAGTTATATAAACAGTACCTATAATACAATCACAAATTAAGCAAACAAGATGGTGTGTCGGGGTCACCAATCAGTAAACAGTACAGTAATCATATCAGTCACATCCGCCCTTATAACTTCTCAGTACAGTACAGTAATCAGTAATTAGGCATGTAGCCTCAGTAAACAGTATAGGCATCAAGCCTCAGTAGCAGTATAGGCATTAAGCCTCAGTAACAATATAGGCATTAAGCCTCAGTAACCTCCTTCCCCTTCATGACACACCATCACACAGCACAAGTAATATCACATTCAATATTATCACATAAATACAATCACATGCAAGTTTCTCTGTCTCCTAAAGCATGCGAGGCTGGGTTCGAAAGAATAGTATAGTGAATATATAGAAAGGATAATATATATAAAAAGGGTTTATATATGTATATAAGTTGTTAGCAAGTAGCACAACACAAATAATCACAGCACAAATAATCACATACACCCATAGAACTTACCTGGTCTAACAGTCAGCTAAGCAATCCGCCACCCTAAGTCTGAGGTGCTGCTGGACCACTGCCTAACCATTAACCATCAATTAACAACCACCCTTACAAATGTATGCAAGTGCAAATGGGAATGCATGATGTGAATGCACACAATTCAATAATTTCCACAACAAGGTTAAACATTTTTGTCAACCAAACATAACTTAACCATCATAATACCACACCTTTAAACTTGCTTTCCAGAATATAAAACATCATT
Source organism: Garcia nutans (assembly GCA_947685225.1). Classification (NCBI taxonomy): domain Eukaryota; kingdom Viridiplantae; phylum Streptophyta; class Magnoliopsida; order Malpighiales; family Euphorbiaceae; genus Garcia; species Garcia nutans. Next base: position 916,943 of record CANTUV010000024.1, on the reverse strand, counting down.
AAAAAGTCCTTACAATTTAAATTCATCAAATACCTTACTTAAATAATCAAAATACACAAGATACAATTTTACCGATAAACCTGAATAACGAGTGTCAACTTATAAAATTCAAAACAATTAACCTGTAAATGAAAATTTTATAATTTTCAACCAGAAGCTAATTTGATATCTGAAAAGCATCCTACCAAAATTTCATAATTTTTTGAGACTTAGAAGTCTCTCAACCAATTTTTATTCAAAACAGTATACAACTCACAAGGTATACTGACAGCAGTAGAAAGATCAAATTATTTCAACAATATCACAAATAGAAACATAACCCAACATATTTTTCTTGTAAACTAGACTTCTAGAGCTTCAACATATATGAAAATCAAATCAAAAATATTTTTACACATTTTAATATGAATTTCAAAAGTTACAGTTGATGCAATAGCATCAACAGCACAGTTTGTCAGACAACAGTAGCAAACTTGAATTTTCCAGAAATATACGATGCTCCAAAATCCTAATATTCTTCAGTTTTAGTGTTAGAGCACTTGCATACCAGCATAACATCATACTCATACATCGCATGATAATTTTTGTGACTGATGATTGACAATTGTATGCAATGGATCTTATTGAAAAGGTGTATGTGTAATGATGTTGTACTTGATTGATTGACACTGATATTGACTGGGTTGAGCGCTAAGCGCTATTCATTGATTTTGTTTTGGTTATCTAAAAATTGGTTTTTATTTAATGAACTCTAAATGGATCAAACCTGGAATGGTCATTAGTGTTTGGTATCTTGTGGTTATGGCCTGATCAACCATAACGACACATACTAAGTAGACGATACCATCCGGATTTGTGTATAACTATTGTAATGACAGTTTTTGATGGATAATGATTGTGTTGGATTCAATTGCGTGGACGCAATTACTTTAAGGGGGTTAGATTGTAAAACCCTTGGTTTTTGTATGATTTTAAGTCTGGGGGCAAAATGGTAATTTTGCACCTTAGGGGCAAAATAGTCATTTTGTGCCCTTTGAATGTCTTTTTGATACTCGGGGTGACGAGACGGTCGTTTTAAGTATAATATTGTGTTTTTGGCTTCGGTGGGTATTTTGGTCATTTTGGCTGTCGAAAAATTTTCGGATTTCGTTTTGCTGTTTTTGATGTTATTTTGGTGACCGTGATGTCGTTACGTTTATTTTAAGTATAATTTTGCTAGGGGTTGTGTTTCGGAAAATTTTCGGAAATTTATTAATTTTTAATTAAAATAAATTAAATAAATTAAATTTGGGGTTAGTTGTAAATTTTTATAAGTTAGTTGGGTTTTTTTTTGAAATTTTAAAGAGTTTTGGGGTGTTTTTAATTAAAATAAATAGTTTTGGGGCAAAAATATAATTTTGGAAAATTATTTTCCTATAAATAGACCTAAAATCTGATGGGGTAGGGTTTTGGGTCTTTTATTTTCGGGTATTTTAAAAAAAGGGAAGAAAATTAGGGTTTTTAGGAAGAAACAGTGCGGCCGTCGTTTTGTCCCTGTGCGCGCGCGTAGCCGGTGTCGTTTGGCTAGGGACGTGCGTCGTTCGGCGAGGCGCGCTCCTGTCGTTCGGCGTGTGGAGCTCGTCGTTCGGCGGCTGGGCGTAGTGGCTCGCCCCTGTCGTTTTGGGTCCTGTCCAGCAGCTCGTTTTTTCAAGTTTTTTGGTGTTTTTGAGGTATTTCTTGATTCTTTTTGCATTATTTCGACTTCCATTTAATTATTTCACATTAATATCATATTGGTTTGATATTTTTCTTAATTAAATTGGCTAAATTCGAATTATTAATTAATTAAATTGATTTTTTACAAAATAGGTTAGGTTTTGAGTTTTTATTGTTTTGAGGGATTTTGGTATTAAATTAATTGATTTGGCTAATGTGTTGGGTTCTGGAACTTGATAAATATATTGAATTAGGGTTTGATTGAATTGATTTGGGTAATAAGGTTTTCGAATTAATTATTTTCTTTGAGTTTTTGGATGAATTAATTCTCTGCAGAAGTGTGATGTTAGTACTGTATGTTGCTCGATTTTTAATTAAATATTGGAATGTGATAAAAATATGAAATTTTGATATGTAGCTCGAAATTGAGTCTAGTTTATGAGGAAAATAATTTTCCAAAATTATATTTTTGCCCCAAAACTATTTATTTTAATTAAAAACACCCCAAAACTCTTTAAAATTTCAAAAAAAAACACCCAACTAACTTATAAAAATTTACAACTAACCTCAAATTTAATTTATTTAATTTATTTTAATTAAAAATTAATAAATTTTCGAAAAATTTCCGAAACACAACCCCTAGCAAAATTATACTTAAAATAACCGTAACGACATCACGGTCACCAAAATGACATCAAAAACAGCAAAACGAAATTCAAAAATTTTCCGACCGCCAAAATGACCAAATACCCACCGAAGCCAAAAACATAATATTATACTTAAAACGACCGTCTCGTCGCCCCGAGTATCAAAAAGACATTCAAAGGGCACAAAATGACTATTTTGTCCCTAAGGTGCAAAATTACCATTTTGCCCCCAGACTTAAAATCATACAAAAACCAAGGGTTTTACAATAAACACCCTTGAAAGGTGAAACCTTCAGAAACACTCTATCCCCAATAGCAAATTCCAGATTTCTTCTTTTCAAGTCAGCATAGCTCTTTTGTCTACTAAAAGCAGTCCGAATACGGTCTTGAATCACTGGTACAACCTCAGCACTGTATTGCAAAAGTTCAGGACCCTCAATTTGACGCTCACCAACCTCCTCCCAATATAATGGAGTCCTACACCTTCTGCCATACAGAGCCTCAAATGGAGCCATACCAATACTAGCCTGATAACTGTTATTGTAGGCAAACTCTACCAAAGGAAGATGATCTGCCCAACTACCACCAAAATCAAGAACACACAATCGCAGCATATCTTCCAAAGTCTGAATAGTCCTCTCCGACAATCCATCTGTCTGAGGATGAAAAGCAGTATTGAAATGAAGATTAGTTCCCAAACCTTCCTGAAGCTTCTGCCAAAATCTAGAAGTAAATTGTGGTCCTCTATCAGAAACTATAGAAACTGGGACCCCATGAAGACTCACAATCCTGTTGAGGTACAGTTTGGCATACTGCGACACTGTGTACTTAGTATTTACTGGAAGAAAATGAGCGGACTTAGTCAATCTGTCAACAATAACCCAGATCGAATCATGCCCACCAGGAGCTTTAGGCAAACCGACAATAAAATCCATATTAATTCTCTCCCATTTCCACTCAGGTAGTGGTAACTCCTTAAGCAATCCCGCAGGCTTATGATGCTCATACTTAACTTGCTGACAAGATAAGCATTGAGAAACAAACTGTGTAACATCATTCTTCATCCCTTTCCACCAGTACAACTGCTTCAAATCCCGATACATCTTGGTGGAACATGGGTGAACTGTGTACTTAGAGAAATGTGCATCCTTAAGGATATCAGTTTTCAAAATCATCTACCTTAGGAACACATACCCTAGTACCAAACTTCAAAACACCTTTATCATCTATAACAAACTCCTTGTTCTCACCGGCTAAGACTTTCTGTCTTAAAATTTCCAAATCCCCATCCTTACTTTGCTCAGAAATAATCCTGTCAAGAAAATTTAGCTTCACAGCCAAACTAGCAAGAAACACCCCTCTACCATTTACAACTCCTTTGTCAGACATATTAAATGTCCAACCCTCATCAAGCAATTTGTGAATCTCAGAAATCAAGGACCTCCTCGTCAAACAAATATGTGACAAACTCCCCATAGACTTGCGACTCAAAGCGTCTGCCACAACATTTGCTTTCCCAGGATGGTACTGAATATTATAATCATAATCTTCCAGAAACTCTATCCACCTCCTTTGCCTCAAGTTCAGATCCCTCTGCAAGTAAACATATTTGAGATTCTTATGGTCAGTAAAAATCTCACATGTAACACCATACAGATAATGCCTCCAGATCTTTAGTGCAAACACAACAGCAGCCATCTCCAGATCATGCGTAGGATAATTAACTTCATGTTTTTTCAACTGTCTTGAAGCATAAGCAACCACCCTACCATGTTGCATCAACACACATCCCAAACCAATACCAGATGCATCACAGTAAACAACATAGCCTTCATTGCCCTCCGGCAAAACAAGTACAGGTGCAGATGTCAACCTTTCTTTCAGAAAGTTAAAACTCTCCTCACAAGCATCATCCCAAACAAACTTAACACCCTTGCGAGTGAGTTTAGTCAAAGGTGCTGCAAGTCGAGAAAAATCTCTAACAAATCTTCTATAATAACCAGCCAAACCCAAGAAACTTCGTATCTCTGTAACTGTCTTTGGTCTTGGCCAATCCATGACTGCCTCAATCTTCTTTGGATCAACCTGAACACCCTCAGAAGATATAACATGACCCAAGAACACAACTTTATCCAACCAGAATTCACATTTCGAGAACTTGGCATAAAGTTTATGTTCCCTCAGAGTTTGCAAAACCAGCTTCAAATATTCCTCATGCTCTTTTTTAGTCTTGGAATACACCAAAATATCATCAATGAACACCACAACAAACCGATCAAGATATGGACTAAACACCCTATTCATCAAGTCCATAAAAGCAGCAGGGGCGTTGGTAAGTCCAAAAGACATTACCAAAAACTCATAATGACCATACCTTGAGCGAAAAGTAGTTTTTGGTATGTCACTCTCTCGCACCCTTAACTGATGATAACCAGACCGAAGATCAACCTTTGAGAAAAACTTCTCCCCTTGCAACTGATCAAACAAATCATCAATCCTTGGTAATGGATATCTGTTCTTGACCGTCACCTTGTTTAGCTGCCGATAATCAATACACAACCTCATGGAACCATCCTTCTTTCTCACGAAAAGAACCGGAGCTCCCCAAGGTGAAGTACTCGGTCGGATGTACCCCTTCTGTAACAAATCATACAGCTGCTCCCTCAACTCTTTAAGCTCTGCCGGTGCCATTCTATAAGGCGGCATAGAGATAGGATTTGTGCCGGGTACAAGATCAATAGAAAACTCAATCTCCCTTTCAGGAGGTAACCCAGGCAAATCCTCAGGAAAAACATCTACAAAATCTTGCATTATAGGAACGTCTTCTGGTTTAACTTCTTCTTTCTGCACATCCCGAATAGATACAAGATAGGCGTCACAACCTTTACGCAACAACCTTCTAGCTCCCAAAGCAGAAATCATCTGACAATGACCAATGGTCTTGGAACCATGGAATGTCACCGACTTACCTCCTTCATAGTCAAATCGGACTATCTTAGCCCTACAGTCAACATTAGCTCCATGACAAGCTAACCAATCCATTCCCAAGATCACATCAAATTCCAACACAGATAAGACAATCAAATTTGCAGCTAAATCCGCATCCTCAACTCTGACCATACAGTTACTATAAACATCCACCGTCTCTATCTCATCCCCCAGTGGTGTATGAACAAACAAAGGCTCAGCTAAAAGTTCATGTGATCTAGATAATCTAGATGCAAAGCTAGGTGATATGAATGAATGAGTAGCTCCAGGGTCAATAAGAACATGTGCATCAAATGAACATATAGAGAGTGTACCTTGCACCACATTATTATTAGCCCGAGCTTGCTGAGCATTAAGATTAAATACCCGAGCATAATTCTGATTCTGATTCAGGCCTTGGTTCTGATTCTGAGCATTGTTCTGACCTGCTGGCAAAGCGGGTACAACATTCTGCTGCTGATTATTCTGGTGATAACCCTTATTCTGCTAACCTTGGTAGCCTCGATAACCTCCATTCTGTCGTCTGCCATTCTGATTACCTCGGCCTCCATTATAACCTCGACCACCATTACCTCTGCCATTACCATTACCGTTGCCACGGTTGTTGTTACCCTGATTCCCTACTGGTCTCAGATAATTCTGCTGCCCTCCTTGATTCTGACCACGCCGAGAATTAGGACAATCCTTCACCTGGTGATCCATCTGTCCACAACCTAAACATGCTCCCATCTGTCTCCAGCAATCTCCTGGATGACGGTTACCACAAAACCCATAAACAGGATTCCTCTAATTCTGATTCTGCAATCGATAAGTCTGTTGTTGACCACCTCTATTATTACCTCTCTGATCTCTGTTCTGTCCTTGGTAGCCATGCGAATCATTAGGTCTACTTCTCTTCCTACTAACATCAGTAGTATCCTCAGTCCTGTCAGTCTTAGCTCTGTTTTCCAAACCCAGAGCTGTGTTCCTAGCCAAATGCAACTCAGTGTAGTTATGGCTAGCAACAAAACCATAATACTTATTGTTCAGTCCCTCCATAAATCTGCGAGTCATCCGAGCCTCATCCTGAATCAAGTGTGTAGCATACTGTCGCATATCCTGAAACTTCTCATAGTACTCAGCTATGGATCTATCCCCTTGCTTCAACCTCTCAAACTCTTGGCCTTTTTGCCACATAATATTCTCAGGTATGAAATTCTGCATGAACAAGTCCTTAAACTCATCCCAGACATGAACCCTATCTCTGATCTCATCATCGAACCACACCTGAGCTGACTTCTTTAACTGATGACCTGCCAACTCTATAGATCTATCATCAGTACAGTTGAGAGCTAAACAAATACGACGTACCTCATTGATGAAGTATACCGGATCTTCAGTAGCAGAGTTTGAGAATGTAGGTGAGTTCACTCTGATAAACTCATTTAATTTCACATACTGGGGTTCAACAATAGGTGGCTGATCATTGGCTTGCCCAGCATTCTGATTCATATTTTGCACCAACTGAGCAATTCCATTGGCAAGAGTCTCCATAGATCTACCCATGGTCATCATAGTAGTCATAAACTGCTCCTGACCCACTGCAGCAGCCGGTGTAGCCTCAGGTACAGGATTATTCCCAGGAGTAGGTGGCTGAGGATCAGGCACAACTCCTGCAGTATTAACATTCCCTGCTGCAGCTCTAGGAGGTCTCCCATGTCCACGTGGAGGCAGATTAGTACCATTTGCAGTTCCAGAAGTTCCAGCACCAAAGGAACCTCCACCTATCCGAATTCCAGTACTTCTTTGAGACATAACTCCTGATATTAGTATAAACATATCGGTTAACGCGGAAGCAAAAGAAACACAGAAAGAATTTTTCCTAATGATTTTCGGATACAACTAGACAAATTTTAAGTGTGACTAAATCTAACCTTGCTCTGATACCACTTTTGTCACGACCCAACCCGGGGGCCACGACCGGCATGCAGCCAAACCGAAGTATCAAAAAGACATTCAAAGGGCACAAAATTACTATTTTGCCCCTAAACTGCAAAATTACCATTTTGCCCCTAGACTTAAAATCATTCAAAAACCAAGGGTTTTACAGATATGGAGGGAGTATTATATTTTAAAATATTTTAAAATATTTTATAATATAAATTATTTAATATTTTTAATTTTTTGTTAAATTATTATAAAAATATTTATTAAAATTAAAATTATTGATATTTAAAATAATTAATTAATAAATATTTTTTTTGAATATACTATATTAATACTTTTTTAAAAAAGTTCAATTTGACCACTAATCATTAATTTTAGTCAAATTAGCTTATATCGTTAATTATTTAATAATTTTATTAAAAAATATATAATTTAGACTAAATATATAAAAAAAAAGTACTACTTTGGTCTAAAAAAAACTTTAAGAGCCAAATTGAACCTTTATCCAAAAAACATATTTTATACACACAATGTGACAATTAGCTTATATTTTTATTAATGGGACAATTACATAAATAACTTAAAAATAAATTTAATTTTTACATAAATTATGTGCTTAATTTTTAAATATTAACATGGTTTTTATAATTACAAAAATACGGTCCATTTTCATACTGCCATTAGAGAAAAAAAATGCCCTTATAACATCACCACTTGCTTCATGAAGCCTTTTGTCCATTAAAAAGCTTAAAAATTTTATTTATTTCACAAAAAAACTATTTAATAATTTTTTAAATTTATTTTTAGCATTTAATTATAATATTATAAATCAATTAATTAATATTAACAAAAGTTTAATTTTTAAAATTATAAAATATTTAAACAAAAAAAATCTATTTAATCAATAAAATTTTAATTATTTCACAAAAAAATATATGTTTAATAATTTTTAAAATTATTTTTATCATTTAATTATAATATTATAAATTAAGTAATTAATATTAACAAAAAGTTTAATTTTTAAAAAAATATTTATACTAAAATATTTTTCATAATTTTTCATGAGAAATTTTCCTATTTGATTAGCAAATGTGCTTAATTAATTTTTTTATCGTATTACTTAATTGTACTCCCACTTAATTGTGATACGATATCTACTTTATAAGTCAGCACAAACACTTTTTACTGATGGCATCTTTACTTAATCAAACATTAAAAATGTGGATTACCAAAACATAAAACTCTAAAAAAAAAATTTAAAATTTAGCAACTGTTATTTCGTGATAGTTAACTAAAACCATTGTTATAATTTTATTTTTATTGTAATTTTTTAACCGCCATAAAATAAAAATATTTAGTGACGATTTTATTTATTCTATAACGGTTATAACCTCTAAAAATAATAAATATAATTTAATCACTTTAATTATTATCAGCGACGATTATAACCGTCGTAATATAACCATAATAAATTTTTTTAGTTTAAACTACACTTAATTAGGGGCCAGTAAAGTATAAGGAAAATATAGTTAAAACGATAGATGCTTTACTGTCTTCTTCTCTATTGTCTCTCTCATCACTCTCACTTACTTCTCCTTTTTCCATTATCGTTGCTCTTGCCAGTCATCTATGGAAGATGGAAGGAATCCCATATACTATAGAAGAAGACATTATTTCGTCACTCATCAGTGAACAAGTTAAGATTTTGGGTCTGAAAGCATTATTTCGTCTCTCTTGCCGATCTTCAATTCTCTGTGATTCAGGTAATTTTTATTCTTTCTCTTCATGATTTGTGTTTGTTAAATTCTTTTGTATATTCAATAAGTTGTTGTTTCTTCTAATTTTTGGTATTTAGGGTTTATATTTCTATGATTTTGTTTAGATTTTATGCTTTAGATTTGGGGAAAAAAAACTGTATTGTCTCCATCTTGTCCTTTTACATTATGATTTTGTGGGGGGTTAACTAGTCAATCTTGAAGCTTTTGCAAATTTCGTTCATTATTTCTTTATCCTCTTCTCTATAAGTCAGTCCCTTTTTTGAGTTTTCAAAGGTGGCTTTCAAATTTTGGGATATTTCTTGGAATGCCATGGTAACTGGATATGTGTAAAAGGGGCTAGAAGATATAGGTTTTTGTCTTTATTATAAAATGAGACAAAATTGTTTACTACCTAGACCAGTACCTTTGCATAAGTTTTTAGACCTTATGCTACTTTGGCAAAACAATTAAAGGTTTGTCTTTCAAAGAATGACCCGCATGATGAGACCTTCTTCTTTTGCTTCTAAAATTGCTTCCTTTTCATGATTTGTAGTTATAATTATTTCCTACAATGTCATCAGTTGCACCTGAAAAATTAATCTTTGCTTCTACATCTTCTGTATTTAAATAATTAGCTTCTTCCTCTTCCCTTGAAAACCGCATGATAAGTGACATTATCAGTTAAAAATAGATAGCTACTGGTCTAGAATAGTGTAAGACAATCTGTATTAAACATAAACACAATACTAGAATAAGAACAAGTTTTTTCTTTATTAATTTGTCTTATTTTCTGCCATTAGTTAAGTTTGGATATCTTTATATGTGGCTTTAGGAGATTGAGAGTGAGGTGGAAGGAGAGAGACATACAATGTTGTCAAAGACAGTGACTTTGAAATCCAAGGAGGAAAAACTGATGCCTCAAAACTATTATTAAGACAGTATCTTACATATCTTCTGTATTTTTGACTTCCTTATGGTTCCAATTTTAAGGTCTTGTATTAGCACTTGGGCACACGAAATTTGCAGATTATTCTTTATCATGATAAATACCTTAGCCACATATTGCCATTGCCAGTCATTTTCAGCCACCATTTTTATATTTAGTAGAATGAACATTATAAGTAGAAAGCTACTAAACCTTGTGGACACCATATTTTGGTCTTTTGTCTAATTTTTCTTTGGAAATGTTTGTTATCAAAACATGATAGAAGAGAGGTCAACACTATGTAGCCATTTGATATAGGTTATGAGTTTGTTTTGAATGCACCTGATATAAGTTGAAAAATTATTGAAATGATGTGCATTTGAGCTAAGTTGTAAGTGCACTTCTCATATATAGTTTTTAAGTTGTGTTTTTTTTTCTTTTTGTTGTCCTTGTTAAATTAATAGCTTGTTTATGGATATGTAGCTACTGATTCAAGTTTAATTTATTGCAATTTGCTTGGCAGAACTCTAAGTTTTACATTGTATTTTTTATTAATCTATACAAAAATAATGTTTACATTCAAATTTAGATGGTTGTTTTTCATTTTTATAGGAGAAAATTCAACAGATTGAATTTGGAGATGCTTCATCTCGATCCATTTCACATGAAGATTCTCTTGCTAAAGTGTTAGGAAAAGAGCATCCAGGCAGAATTCGAGAATTTGGATTTGGCCCATCTTCCAATCAAGTCTTAGGCAGCACGAGTCATACTTCTAGTGGGATATTATCCTCACAATCATCAATCGTCGCTACTCAACTGCATGAAAGAGTGCACAAGTTGGAATCTCAATTGGAAGCATAAATAATTATGCGTCGAGAGCTTCAAGAAGTATTGGAAGCAGAAACAGTTATGCGATGAGAGCTTCAAGGAGTTTTAACTTATCTTTTACAAAAGGTTGATGAAAATGTGTCTACTAAGTTTACAAATCTATTTGTTAGAATAGTATGTTCTTTGCATATATATTATTTGAATTGTTATATTTAATTATTATATATATAATAATTACTTATTAAATATTTGAAATTTAAAATATAATTTCGATTTTGTGTATTTAGACACATGATGAAGGCAGTAGACAATACTCAATAGCAGTTACAAAACCATCATCATCTATTAGACAAAATAATTATGAAGATGTTAATCGACTTGGTACTCCTTATTATCTATTAATTAGTTGGATATGAGATTTTGATATCTTAACAATTTTTTTGCTTTACATTGAGGATTGCGTTGTGTATTGGTTGTTCTTTGAGGAGTTAAGTGCTTCGAGATAATATATTGTGTTGGTTTTTATATTGAAAATTTAATTAAATGTTTTGTTACTTCAAAGTATAATATTGTTAAAGGTTATTTTTATTATAGAATTTTATTGAAAAATATTATTGGATACATGTTTATAAATATAGATACATGTTAGTTATTATTGGATACAAATTTATAAATATAGATACAGGTGTACAAGTTGAAACTCGTTGCAATTATTAATATTGCGAAATAATTATAACAACAGTTATAAATCTTCATAAAAAGTAATAATTTTAACTATAAAATACATTTTGCAACGATAATTATCCTTCACAAAAAGTCATCACTAAATTTATAAAAGAAAATTTGCACCAATTTAAAACCGTCACAAAAAATAATAACTCAAATTATAAAATAAATTTTGCGATGGTTTATAACCGTCGCGAGTATCTAACTATTTACATATATTATAAAAATTGCAACTGTTAACAAACCGCATCAAAATATTAATTAAAAAATATAACCGTCGCTAAATTTTTTAAATTAAAATTTAAATTGATTTTGCCTCATTTTTATCAAATAATTATTTAGCGATGATTATATCAACCATTGGCTTAAACCGTCACTAAATACTCTTTGCAACCGTCACTGAATCTCCAATTTTTTGTAGTAAAACAATAAGACTTGCCTACTATTCTCATAATTAGTATAATTAAAGCATCATTGAGCTTACTAGCAAATATACATACATACATTGATACATATAAAATTGCATTTATATTTTTAAATTTAAAAACTCATAAAAATTCTAAAAATAATTTATATATCATTAAATAAAAAATCTATTGACCTTAAATGTTTAATTTCTTGTGCAAGATATATTAAAATTTAAGTTATGATATATATAGCTATTTCATATAAAAAAAAATTAATATGGACAAAAGTTACAACGGTGATTTCACTAGAATGTCAAGGTATAGCTACTAATATTCATATCTTGATAAAAACTACCATGTAAAAAGTTAATTATATCTACTTTAGTGAATAAGTATTCTAGTTTGAGAAGTCAAAAAATCCAAACGTTAGTAGCTTCATTTTTATTTTAAAAAATTAATGTATTAAATTATAAAATCTTTCAAGTAAAATTTAATTACATGTCATTTAATTTCCACATAAAATAAATCGCAAAATAATATGCATAATTTTAGGGGCAATGCACGAACAATAGCTGTATTCCACGTGTCCATCAAAATTCCCCAATTCTTGCCTTAATTTATGGTTTTTCTAGTAATCTCCAATTCTAAAGTTTTTTTTTTTTGAAGGTTTAATCTAATTCTGAAGTATTAATCAAATGTGATTATATATATGTAGAAAAAGTTAAAAAAAATAAGTGTAAAGTGGAAAAATAAAGTTAATAATAATCATTAGATTTTACTTGAATTTTGAATTTAATATGTTATTATATATATTCCCATTATTACTATAGTCATGAGTAAAAGGTGGCAAGGCATCTATTTATGTTGCCTATGCTCTCTTTAAGAAAAAAAAAAGAGTAAATAGAAGAAAAGATTTTTTATTTTTATTTTTATTTATTTTTTGAAGAGGGAATGTGAATGATAGAGTGACATTCAGTATTATTCTTTATTTTTTTATATTTATATTATATAATATGATATAATATAATAATTAAATAGTAATAAGGATGGTGGTGGCGATCAGTCTAATAGTGTCAGAGACATATATTGTCCCTAGAGAAAGTCACATTTGAAACAAATACTTGGATCACAATTATTGATATGTGTTTGGTTAGGTTTTTGAAATTTGATTTGATATTTTGGAAATTTCTTTAAATTGTATAGTTAGAGTTTTTTTTTTAAATGGGATTCTTTTTTTCTTTTTAAGAAAATTTAAATTAAATAAATCTGAGTATGTTGTATGAGAAATTTAAAATGTTTCATAAGTTTGAAAATTTCTTTAATTAAAAAAAGAACTTATAATGGAAGAAGTTAGAGCTATATGTTTTTATTAAAACTCACTGATTTAACTAATTTAGTTTAATTATAACATTTTAAGTCAAATTAAATTAATTTTTTTAAGGTGAATCAAAAATTGAATTAAATGTAATATTTAAATTTATAAAGTCAATTCATTAACTCTATCAATCTCGGTCCATTCTAAATATTCGAGTCAATTTATAAACTAAATTTGACTCGAATTAAGTTTGATATGATCTAATATATATAATACACTTGTATTTTTATCCAACTGGTCTATTTTCATATAGGAAAGATATAGTTTTTTTCATTATTAATATTATTTCAATATTTATTAAGCTTGATTAATGTAAAACTAGTTTATTTTATCCTTGCTAGCTTAGAATGGCATCAACATTAATGGAAAGCTCTTTCCATTAATTATATCTTATTTTGCCATTAACATTATAACTATTAACTTAGTGGATCATGCAACATTCATCACAATTCACTTTATTGGGATATATTATAGTTAGATATTATTTTATTACTATTTCATTAATAATAGTATTTTCTATATAATCATATATAAATCAATGTTGCCATTAATTAATTGAAAGAATGATTACACACAAATCAACAATTACAAGGCAAAAAAAAAAAAAAAGAGGAAACTATAAAAAAAAAAATTAAAAAATCAGTATTGTATAGAGTGACATGGTAGTATATAATTTTTTTGTATTTAAAAAAATAAATATGGTTAAATTTTCATCTTCTCCTCCTAATCCAAGAGATTGCCTTTTCCAATATGTACATGGAGGTTAACACTTTCCCATGATTTATATTTTATGGGGTTTTGGAAAGCACATAGGTTTTGTTTTTTCCCATTAAGAATATCTCCAATTTAGTGATTTGCACTCAATTATTGTACTTTGTACTAAAAAAATAATTCTAAATTATACTCTTTTTAATTTAAGTATCATTTTAAAAAAAATTCCATATTAAGAAACTAATTAAAATTATTAATTTATCCTTAATTAATAGTTTCACTATTCAACATTTATATTCTATTAATTTTTTCACTCGTTAATAATAACATCAAATATAAAGAATAAATTAGTAAACAATATTAAAATTTTATTTTGATATTATTAATCGTCAAATATTTTAAAATAAAATTGCAATTCTAAATTGATATTTAAATTGAAACGGGGAGTATATAGTTAAATATGATATATAGTATATTTTTTCAAATTTATTTGAAGAAAAAATAGCTATAATTTAATGTTTAAATTGACCGAGAATATTTTAGTTAATTAAAAAAATTTGAAGTTTAAATTATAATCTTAAAATTATTAATTTCTAAATTTTAAATATCTTAAATCGATAAGTGAAATAAAATACAAATATTAGCTCTTAACTATTTATCTATACAGTATTATATTATTGGAATAAAAGTTAAATTATATAATTTGATAACAAATTTATGATGAAAAGCTATATTTATATTTCCTTTTAATTAAGTGGTTGAATAACTTTGGTTATTCTTCCTTCAATTTTCTTTATCTATTTCATCTTAATCATTTCATTTAAAACATGAATATCATGTCATTTATATTATCTTTTGAGACTATAACAAATAATATTACAAATTGAATTAATTTGCTGACATATATATACTAACAATATTAATTTATTTTTTCTCCTATTCAATTTGATTATATATAATTTGGTTGAAGAATCCAAAGAAATGAACAGATATATATTGTAATTCATTTATTGTAAGAAGGTTGTTGAAATGCTTCGAGAAATAAATCAAAACTGAAGAAAGTTTGGAAATGTCTATCGATCGCAATTCTGGCAAACAACTCACCTTATGCAAAACATTTCTAGATATTGAATTCAATTTGGAAATTCTTTCTTGGAGGCTAAAAAAGGGAGCCTGTAAATGTTGGTTCAGGATCTAATTCTGTCTGGTTGCCATGTATTAAAATGTTTATGAGCAAATGACAGGTTGTAAACTTGTTTGAGTTGAAGAAAGAGTAGGTGGTGGATTAATGAAACAAATAGAAAAATGTCAATTAAGTTGTGTTCCACATTGGGTCTCCAATTGTAGGTACTTGAGTTTCGAATTTTGAAATTTCTGTTGGGAAATTTATATATGCCAACAATCTATTATAGCTTTTCCTTGAATGAGATTCCATCATGCTCCTCAAAATCTTTTGAACTCTTAAATTAATATGTTTGTGATGTTTGCTTATTTTGTAAGAATTTTAATATGGAAATAAATCTGATTCCCTATTTAATTGAACTTAAAACATCTTAAGAAATAATAAATAAATTGACATACCGTTTATTGATGAAGTAACCATTAAAAAATTGAAAAACCCCTTTGATTGAAATCTTTAATTCTAAACACTCTTCTTCTCTCTATCTAACTATTATGCACATAAATTTTAAGAATTGTAATTGATGAAATTTTTAAAGGGTTTTCTGTGCTCTTTTTATAGATGAGAGAAGAGGGCTAGAATTTGTTCAGCAAAAACTGAACGTGATAACCATTATCTATTAGTTTTTAATTTAAAAAAGGATTTTCCACTCCATCAAGGAATTATCCTATCTTAATAATAGTTATTTCTATCTTAATGTGTAGTTTAGTTGGCTACAACTTTATAAGTGGATAAAAATAAAATACTAGATTAGTGGTCATCCACTTAATTTACGTGGAATTAACATTCTCCCACTTAGTCCACTAAACCGATTATGAAAACTATATATATATATATATATATTTATTTATTTTACATCAAAATATATTTATTTAATTTCATAAAAGAATTTGACACGTAATCACGAATTTTAATAAGGTAGCCAACAAATTCAAAGTGCTTATACTATAATACTGAAATAAGCTTAGATTATAAATGCGAGTCATAGCAGTTATATGATATCAATATCATATTTTCTTCTATGTACTACACATCATTAACCCTTGTAAACTTAATTCATCAAGCCAAAATAGCCCCTATAATTTGTCTTGTCAAGACATTTCCTATTAATCAAATAATAAAATGTGCACCCATAATTGAAAAACAGAAAAGAACAGAAACATACTTTAAATGCGCAAAAATGTCAATTACATAACCACTAAAATATCCATCGTACATATTATGGATTACTCAAAAGACCCATCCTTATAACATGTTCCATATATGTCTTTGGAGGCAATCTCTTAGTCAATGGATCGGCAATCATAAGTGTGGTACTAATATTTTCAATTGACATTTGTTGTTTTTGGACTCTTTCTTTAACAACGAGGTACTTTAAGTCCATGTGTTTTGATCCACTAGAGTATTTGCCATTTATAGAAAAGAAAACAGCTGCGGTGTTATCACAATAAATTCTCAACGGCCTAGCAATAGAGTCGACAATACCAAGTCCTGAGATAAAATTTTGCAACCACAAAGCATGATTTGAAGCCTCAAAACAAGCAACAAATTCAGCTTTCATCGTAGATGAGGCAGTAATTGATTGTTTTACACTCTTCTACGAGATTGTCCCATTAGCTAGCATAAAGACAAAACCTGAAGTTGACTTTAAGCTATCAAGGCAACCGCCATAATCTAAATTTGAGTATCCAATCACTTCTAATTGTTCTGATATTTTATATGTGAGCATATAATCTTTTGTCCCTTGTAAGTATCTCATAACCTTCTTTGCAGCCTTCTAGTGTTCGAATCCTGGATCACTTTGGTACCTTCCCAACATACCAACAGCATAGCTGATATCTGGTCTGGTACATGTTTGAGCATACATCAAACTCTCTACAGCTGATGCATAAGGAATTTTCTTCATTTGCTCCCTCTCAAAGTTATTCTTTGGACACTGTCGTTTACTTAATTTGTCACCTTTTGAAATAGGTGCAACACCTGCTGAACATGACTGCATATTAAATCTCTCTAAAACTCGATTAATATAACCTTTCTGAGACAAACCTAGCAGTCCTCGAGATCGATCCCTGAAAATCTCTATGCCGATAACATAGTTTGCCTCACCCATATCAACCATCTGAAAGTTTTTAGAGAGATATTCCTTGGTTTCACATAATAAACCAAAATCACTACTAGCTAGCAAAATATCATCCACATACAGTATCAGAAATATAAACTTGCTCCCACTATCTTTCAGATATATATACTGATCAAAAATATTTTCTTTAAATCCAAAAGATGTGATGGTATCATTAAACTTAATATACCATTAACTGGAAGCTTGTTTAAGACCGTAAATGAATTTCTTTAATTTGCATACTAGATGTTTCTTTCCTTTCTTTGCGAACCCTTCAAGTTGTTCCATATAGATATATTAATCTAAATTCCCATTCAAAAAGGCAGTTTTCACATCCATTTGATGTAACTCTAAATCAAATGAGTTACAAGGGCCATAATGATTCTAAGCGAATCCTTTTTAGAAACTGAAAAGAAAGTATCTCTATAATCTATTCTCTCCTTCTTAGTAAAACCTTTGGCCACTAGTCTAACTTTAAATCGTTTGATATTGCCTTTGGCATCGCTCTTGGTCTTAAAGACCCATTTATAGCCGATAGGTTTATAATTATTAGGCAAATCAACAAGATCCCAAACATCATTATGGTCCATAGATTTCAACTCTTCATTCATGGCTTTTATCCATTTATTAGAATCATCACTTTTCGTGGCCTGTGAAAATGAGACCGGATCTTTCCTTATCCCAATATCAAAATCAGATTCTTGTAGATACACCACATAATCATCTGAAATAGCAGATTTTCTTTCCCTTTGAGATATTCTCAAAAGAGCCGGTTGTGGTGGCTCTACAATATTTTTAATGGCAACAGTTTCTTGAGGTAATGAACTATCTCTATTATTTTGCTCATTTTCCTCAACTTGAAGAATAGGTTGAGGAGCAATAATTTCTTGAGAGAAAAAAAAAGGTGGGATATCCACTCTTATTTCCTCCATATATATTTTTCTCTGTTCATTACACTCACTAATTCCACCATTCTCTAAGAATCTGGCATTACCGGTTTTAACTATTCTCACACTATGGTTAGGATAGTAAAATCTTTATCCTTTTGATTTATCTGGATAACCAATAAAATTTTCAGAAACAGTTCTTGAATCTAACTTTTTCTCATGTGGGTTGAAAATTCTTGCCTCTGCTGGGCAACCCCATATATGTATATGTCTCAAACTAGGTTTCCTACCAGTCCATAACTCAAAAGGAGTCTTTGGAATTTCTTTACTATAAACTCTATTTAGAATATACATTGTGGTTTTTACAGTACAGCAAAGTAACTCATCATACTCCTAACCATTTCCATTATTATGCGATTACGTCTTTCAGCAACACCATTCTGCTGTGGCGTACCTGGCATTGTGTATTGAGCACAAATGCCACGCTTTTCTAGAAATTTGGCAAAAGGACCAGTATTTTATCTTGATTCATCATATCTACCATAGTATTCACCACTTCGATCTGATCTCACAATTTTAATCTTTTTATCTAATTGTCTCTCAACCTCTGTGATGTACATCTCAAAGATGTCAATGGCTTGAGACTTTTCATGTATTAGATATACATATCCATATCGAGACAGATCATCTTTAAAGGTGATAAAATATCTCTCTCCTGTAAAACAAGGAATGGAGAGTGGTCTGCAAATATTTGTATGAATTATCTCAAGAATCCCATTACTTCTCTTGGCACCTTTCTTTGTATGCTTGGTTTGTTTTCCTTTTATACAATCCACACATACTTGGAAATCAGTGAATTCAAGATTTTGTAAAATTCTATCATTCACTAACCTCTCAATTCTTTCCCTGGAGATATGCCCTAGTCTTTTGTGCCATAAGAATGAAGAATTTTCATTAATTAAGCCACGTTTTGAACCAACATTTGAATGCAAGGTAACTAAAGCTTGTGCAAATTCATAATTCAGACAAATTTTATATAAACCATCATATAAAATGCCAAAACCAACTGTTATTGAATTAAACATCAAACGTAGTTTTCTACAACCAAAATAATCTGAATATCAAATAGCATCTAATTTGGATAAAGAAATTAAATTTCTAGAAATCGAAGGTACATAAAAAGTATTTAAAAGATCCATCTGATGACTAGTCTCTAAAAGCAAGCGATAGGTACCAACAACTACCACTTCTACTTTGAGACGGTTTCCTATATAGAGGAACTTTTCACTTTTCTTTGGTTTCCAGGTTGTAAGGAATCCATGCATTAAATTAGTAACATGAGTTGTGGCTCCAGAATCAATCCACCAAGTATTAGAAGAAACTTCAGTAAGATTTGATTCATAATATATAAAAGAAAGATTTATACCTGTCTTTTCGAACCAATTCTTACGTTTATTGCATTCATCCTTCATGTGTCCCTTCTTACCACAAAAATGGCATTTCACAATGAATTTACCTTCATGACTCTGGCTACTTTCTCCAGGTCTATTTTTCTTTGGTGGGTTGTGCTTTCCTTTTCTGAATTTGCCTTTATTCTCATGGCTCCATGAGTTACAGCGAGGGCAAAATTTTGTCCATCTTATCTTAATCTCACTTCCTCTTGAATACACTTACTGGTAAGCTCATTCAAGTTCCACTGCTCATTGTTAGTATTATAGTGGATGTTGAATGGAGCAAACTGTGATGGAAGTGAGTTAAGTACAAACTGTACCAAGAAGGACTCATCCATATTCATGCCTAGTGCTTTTAGTTTCGCAGCCTTTTCAGTCATGTTCAAAATATGCTGCTGAATACCTTTCTGACCATCATACTTCATGGTAGTCATTTCAGTCATTAGTGTGCTTGCGAGGGACTTATTAGCACGTTTAAAGCGCTCCTCAACAGACTTCAAAAATTTCGAGGTAATCTCTGTTTGAGGGAGGGAGGTCTTGATATTATTGGTAATAGTCATTCTCATAAACATAAGACTGAGTCTATTTGATATTTTCCAAGCCTTTAATTGTTCCACCTGCTCGAAGTACTATCATCGGTAGCTTCAGATGGCTTTTCAGTTATCAAAACTAGGTCAAGATCCAATACACCCAGTGAGAATTAAACCCTTTCATACCACTCAGAAAAATTTGGCCCATCAAATATTATCATTCCAGATGCAATGGAGTATAAAGAAGTGAGAACTGTTTGATATATCGTAAAATAGATTAATGCTCGCAATAAGGTCTCAAATACAAATATATAACGATGAACTATTGATATCACTATAGTTTTTCTTTGGATAAAAACTGTAGCATATCTAGTGTTCATTCGAAGGGAGCTTTAAAATTATATTAATATTTTATATTATTTATATGTTACCTTTAGGTATACATATTACTTTTCTAAATAGCATAAAATAATACTATTATTTTATAATTAGTAGAATGTGACTCACCTTTGGGCTAGCCTCAATTTTCTAATTATAAATATTCTCAAAATACTATTTCTTTATAAGTCTCCCTTAGTTCTTTTATGCAATTTAATAGACATATGACTCACTAATTTAGGTCACTTTGACAACTATCTAAACTAGTGAACTATATATTTATATAAATTATCTAATAATATTTTATTTTATCTTTTATGTAGTTTTAACTATTACAAAACTCAACAACTTAGGTTACTTTGGTAACAATCTAAGTTAGTGAATCATAAGTTATAAAACTGCTTGACATAATTTGCATAAAAATTCACATACTAATTATGCAAATAATAGTCTCATGTTTACATTGTTTTTTTTTATAATAAATATAGCATATTAGTTACACAAATAAGCAATGTAAAATGTATAATATACTATGTAAGGATATAACACTGTATACACATATTCATATACTTTTATGTATTTTAAAAATAAAATAATAACACATTCAAACTTATAATGATACAATAACATAAATATCATATAATAATATAAAACTAGTATAGTGTAACAAATATATGTGATATACATAAATAGGTTCTATAGATTTATCATTTATTTTGTCCTTTATTATATTTGCTTTATGATTACCATCAATTTAACAACAAAAGTGATGAATGTATGATGTATGTGAGCACAACATACATACATATTAAATAAACAACTTGCATCCACGTTGAAACAAATCAATTAATGAAGGCAAGCAAATCCATATATAATGGTTACTGTCAATGATATCAGTAGATGATTTCAAACCATATGGAACCACACGCACGTTTTCAATAATAAAGTCGGATTCAGTAAAAACAAAATCGTTTTGCAACAATTAAGCAAATCAATATTATACTATCCAACCTCAATAAAAACGTTGGCAACAAAATTAACAAAGCAAACACGCAAATCGATGTTATAAAATTGATATAATTATCTTTTATTTATTTATTTTTTAATCATTACATCAATTTTATTTTATGCTTTTATTATTGTTACAGAATAAAAAAATTCTTAAATTCAATAAAATATATCAAATTCAATATCCATAAAATTGATTTGCAACACATTAATTATGAGAGTCAGAAAATTAAAATTATAAAAGGTTCAAGAATTCTAAAACAATTGCATAAGATCAATTACACACAAATATTAATCAAATCAAATAATTAAATTTAACACAATAATAAATATTGTGAAAGACTATAATTCTAAGATATTTGAATTCAATTGGCTCTGATACCAACTGTAAGAAATTTAATGCGGAAATAAATATGATGCTCTATTTAATTGAACTCAAAACATCTTAAGAAATAATAAATAAATTGACATACCGTTTATTGATGAAGTAGCCATTGAATAATTGAAGAGCCCCTTTGATTGAAACATTTAATTCTAAACACTCTTCTTCTCTCTATCTAACTATTATGCACAGAAATTTTAAAAACTGTAATTGATGAAAATTTTAAACTTAGTCACAAAGGGTTTTTTGTGCTCCTTTTATAGATGAGAGAAGAGGGCTAGAATTTATTCAGCAAAAACTGAACGTGATAACCATTATCTATTAGTCTTTAATTTAAAAAAGGACTTCCCACTCCATCAAGAAATTATCCTATCTTAATAATAGTTATCTCTATCTTAATGTGTAGTTTAGTTGGCTACAACTTTATAAGTGGATAAAAATAAAATACTAGGTTAGTGGGACATCCACTTAATTTACATGGAATTAACATATTTATCTCATTTGAGAGACTAAACATGAATTCTTGCTACAAGTTCTTGTATTTTCTTAAGAGTCTAATGTTTTTCACTTAATTCTGAAATATAATTAACCTATTTGAATTGTGATATCGTTGCAGAGAGTAACAAAAATTTACAATAATTTCATAACTCCAGTTGCATGCATTTTGTTTGTCCATAGTTTGATGCTTTGCGCAGCTTACAGCTTCAGTAATGCATTCAAGATTTTTTGCTTCTGTCATCTGATTCTGGAGAAACTAGTGTGAAAATGAAAAAACATTAAAAGAAAAATACTGAAAGAGGAATTAAATGCTTAAAAATGTAAAAAAGAATTAATGTAATTACCTGAATTAATTTTTTGTTGGAATGACGTCAACTTTGATGATCAAAACCAATGGAGCTTTGGCAAGTGTATTCCCAAACAGAAAATCAATGGAGATATTCCTGTAAGCATGTAAAAATGAGGTGGACTTGGTACATAAAAACTGCATGAACCGAAGAAACAGGCAACTACATAAATATTTGAAGAACTATTTACCACGGCTGCCAACAATTAAATTAAAGTAATATTTTGAGTACACGGAGATAATTGTTTCTCCAACATACATATAATTATAATTAAATACATAACATACCAATAGCATATATTGTTTACAAATTATATTATAGTTTAATTATTAGTAGAGATGGATGAAATAGAAAATAAAAATACAACATCTCAACCCAACGCAAGGATCATATGATCAGTTTTCTGAAAAAGTAATGACGCCAGTGTTTTCACAGCTAGCGGAACCCCTTTACATTTTCCCACAATTTCACCTCCAATTTTCAACAAATTTGGATACTTTTTCTCCTCACCTTCTTTAAATGCAAATTTAGAAAATAATTCTACACTCAGATTATGAGGAAGACCTGATAATCCATATGAATGAATGCTGCCCATAATAGATGCCACTTTATTACTACGCGTAGTTACCAAGATTTTACTTCCATTGGCACCCGCTGATAACAGCTCTTCCAATTTTCCCATTTCATTGGATCTTCAGTCCACACATCGTCTAAAATCAACAAATATTTCTTACCAACAATGCTATCTCGCAAAACTTTTTTATATTTCTTAAACTTTTTGTGATGAGAATTTTGTTTACTATTAGTTGCTGATTCAATTATTTTCTCCGCCAATGTTTTTATATCAAAATTCTCAGAAACACATACCCACATCTTTAGTTCAAAATCTTTATTTACTCTTTCATCGTTGTAAACTAATTTGGCGAGTGCAGTCTTCCCCAACCCACCAATACCAACAATAGAAATAACAGAAATCATTCTATCATCATTAGGTTCCAGTAAAAGTGTGATGACATTTTCTTTATCATTGTCTCTTCCAATAACATCAGAAACATTTACAAAGGAATGGGTCTCTCTTTCCTTGTACATTGCATCACTACTTTCTTTTTCTTTTTTATCAATACTACTTTCTCCAATTTGAGTATTTAGATGAAAATTTCTCTTTTGCTCTGCAATTTCATCAAATCTTTCCCTTATTTGCTTTATTTTATTACCCATTTTGAAACGAAATGCAAGAGGATTAGAAAATGAGAAAAACCGACCCACCTGAAATATAATTGATGGGATTTACATAAATAATGTAGTAAATGAAAAAAACTAACAAGGTGCATTTGTATTGATAAATTAACTTTTAATTTTGAAAAAAAATATTAGGGGTTACTTATTAAATTCTAAAATTTTTAAATCCTACTTATCAACATGTTCCATGCACAACATTAACATGCACTTTATTTAACTTTATGAAAAGAACAAAAAATGATTTGCATACATTGTTTTTAAAATTTCAATTTCGCTTTGACCTTTGAAGTATAATTAGAAAACACATTTATATATAGATGTTATATAGATGTTAGTGCTATATATCATTAGATTGATAATCAGTATAATTTACAATAATAATAATAATAATAAATACTTGCATTATATTAAATTTATATATCATTTTATAAATTTATATTTTTATGATGGCTTATATACCTTAAATAATTCTTAATATCCTATTAAACTACATTAAATTATTTGTGGTTTCATTTTCAATTATATAAGTATTGGTGTAAATTTTGTAAGCAAAATAAAATATCTTTCAGATGATTTAAAATGGATATTTCAACCCATTGAAATTCTACTTATACATAACTTTGTAATTCTTTTTCATATCGTAATTTATTATATAGATTTCATGAAATTAAATTTTCTATCATTACTTTCTTTCTTGCTCAATGGAAATCTTTTTAGGGATTTTACAAATTTTAATGATATTAATGATTATTTATTCGATTTGTATTCAGAGGCAGCTCAAGAAGTTTAGAGGCCTAAAACAAAAAAAATTAATAATAATTTTTTAATTTATTGAAATTCAAAAAAGTTATTTAAAATTACTAACCTATTCATTTAAGGAATATTAACAAATATTTTCTATTTTATTTTATTATTACTTATGAAAAATTTATCAAGTGCTCTTTTTGAAATTGTATTAAATTTCATTCTAGTGCAATTATAATATTACAATTATGTAGTTAATAAAATAACTCACAATGAAAAAATAATGGTCCACTGAAAATTTGCAATTTGCATTAAATTTAAGGTGCATTTCAATTTTCAAATAGCACAAACAAATAATAATAAGTACTCTCATTTTTTATTATTATTGTTGTTGTTGTTATGTTTTAGCAATTAATATTATTTATTTTATAACAATTATTATTAACAATTTATATTATAAAAAAATCTATACAGTCAAGTCTCCAATTTTGATTGAAAATAAGATTATTAATTATGGCTAAAATTATAAAAAAAAAATAACCTGCAAGAAAATTTAATTGGGATTGTAATTGGCTCATTTTATATTGTCCCAAATTGTAACCAGTCCAGTCCTTTTTTATTACAAATTTACAATTTAGGTTGACTAGGACATAATAGAAATGATTAGACCTCGTTAACTGGCTCGTGGCTTAGGTATTTATTTGGTTCACACTTAATTTAAGTGAAATTGGAGTTATTAAAATTAGCTCATGACTAGATCTAATTACTCGAGTAGGATTTTTTGGGATTTTTTGGAGTATTAATAATTAATAGGTATTTTTCTAATAATTAAAGTATATTCCTGTCTCATTGGCACACTCATTCTTTATTATTATGGCTCACTTTTCTTTATATTTTGAAATAACGTATCTTTTTTAGTATAATTGGAAATTAAATTTTTTATTCATTTTAAATATACAATATCACTAAGTTATACATGTGAGTGGTGGAGAAAAAAAATTAAGATAAATATCTAATTTAGTCTCTGATCTACAATAAAAAATCTAAATTAGCTTTTAAATTTTTTTTTACCAAATTAATACTTTTTCTTTTAAATTTAGCTTAAATTGTCAATTTTTTTAACAGAACCATTAAATAATTATTGGTAATGGCTAATTTGAACTAAAATTAAATATCAGAGACTAAATAAATTTTTTAAAAAATATTAATATAATATATTTTAAAAATTACTTATTAATTAATATTTTTAATATCAATAATTTATAATATTAATAAATATTTTTTTATAATTTATAATAATTTAATAATCTATAATTTAATAAATAATTTAATATTTTTGTTAAATAATTTTTATAATATTTTTAAAATATAATATTATTTATAATATTACAAAATTAATACTAAAAATATTAATAAATAATTTATATTGAAAATCTTATAATTTATAATTTTAATAATTTTTAATAACTTTTTTATTATTATAACTGAAAATGAGAGAATTGATTCTGGGTTACCCAGTAGGATGCACTTACCACTATGTTAAGATTCGGTGTGCATAAATTTTAATAATTTTAGTTTTTTAATATATTTCATATTTTTGAAGATTAACTAATTTTATTATTATCAATTAAAATATTTTTTAATATAAAATATTTTTTAATATTTTTAATATTAATTTAATAATATTATATTTAAAAATATTATAAAATCTTATGTAATATAAATTATTTAATATTTTTAATTATTTGTTAAATTATTATAAAAATATTTATTAATATTAAACTTATTGATATTTAAAATAATTAATTAATTAATATTTTTTTGAATATACTATATTAATACTTTTTTAAAAATGTTCAATTTGACCACTAATTATTAATTTTAGTCAAATTAGCTTCTATCGTTAATTATTTAATAATTTTATTAAAAAAATATATAATTTAGACTAAATTTTAAAAAAAAGTACTACTTTGGTATAAAAAAAATTTTAAGAGCCAAATTGAACCTTTATCCAAAAAAAAAACTTTAGCCAAATTTTAAGCTTGCTTTGGGTTGCTAGTGGAGGTATGTACAAACTTTGAATATAATGTCTATATTTGCATAACATTTGGACTTAACACATTTTGGTTGAAAAATGTGTTAAGCTACTTGGTTCATTGATTGTGTATGAATAATATACTATGACATTTATAATGTCATATATGTGTTAAATGCATTGTGAAAAGCCATTGATAATGGCTAATTTGTGTAACATGTGAAATATGTATATTATGTGAAAATACCCAAAGTAATTGGGTAATGTGTTGTGAATGTAAAAATGAGATATGTGGAATAATAAAATGAATTGATATTGAGAAAAATGAGAAAAATGTGAAAAATGAGAAAAGTGAGAAAAAAATGTAAAAATAAGGCAATGTGCCTAGATTGAATATGTTACAAAAAGAAAAAGATTAATAATGAGAAAAATGAATAAATTGTGCGCCTAGTATGTCATTCAATTTTAAGAGTTCTGGGTTTGGCGGCATGCCTATGATTGCCTACAGGCAAAACGCTGGAATGGTGAAAAGATTGGGTCGTAAGCCAGGCCAGCTGATAAATATGATGTTTTGGGGTGAAAAGACTGGGTCGTAAGCCTCAAAAACTGTAGTAGTCTAGCAGGGTTGAGGACCAAGATACTGGGGCCTAAGGGTCTAGCCGGGTTGAGGTCCAAGAGACTGGGGCTATTACATTATCCATGGATATATTGCCTACGGGGCTAGACACATGGTGTCATTATGGAACAAAGCAGCAACTCTGAAATTTGAATAGCATATTAGATCCTTTTGGGCCCATGCTTGTCTTTGCTTTAATGTGAATTATGAATTGTGATACAATTGAGCAATGTAATGCTATGAGTTGTGATTATGAAATATTTGAAAAATATAAGAAAGTAGAATGATGTGACATCTATATGCATTGTGCATTAACATTGCATTTAGTTTTATTGTTATTATCAAAGTTTGTACCATTAGGCTTCGGCTTAGCGCGATTGTAATTCGTCGCGCAGGTGGCATGGATGATTTGGTAGAGCCGGATAGTTCTACTAGACCTGATCAGGTCTAGGTTTGTATTTATTGAGCTTGAAGAGTTATTTTTGGGTACATCAAGATCAGAGCCAATTGCTAGCATGTAGATATTTGATATTGTAATGTATTTTGATATTATATATGTTATGATATGATTTTAGAAGTATATAGTGTAAATTGTAAAGAATATTTTGAATAATTTGTTCAGATGGGATTTTGTATGTGTTGTTAATTTATATATCTATATATAAGTATTTTGAGAAAATATGGAGAAATTGAGAAGTATTGGTGAAATGGTGAATTGATTTTTATTGGGAGTGTTTGCTTTATGCAGGTTGTGTTTTACTGAATTTTAGGAACGTCCAAATTACAAACAAAACTCTGGCAAATTTTTTCCAGAGATTTTCATATAAAATATTTATTTTGGATTCCTATAACAAGTAAAGAATATTTATATACCATTTATTTTATATATTAGTATTTGAAATCTTAAAAAAAATGTGAAATTTTTTATTAAACCTGTCTGTAACATTGTTATGCCTTATATGCTTATTTTACATATATTAAAAATATGTATTGTGCGTATATAGGGTATGAGGGTGTTACATTTATTTTGGTATCAGAGCCTAAGTTTGAGGTTCTCGACCTAGGTGGGTTGTTAGAGAGAGAAAATTAAAATTTAAAAAAATAATAATTTTCAATTGTGATGCATGCATTGGTACTGGTAATTTATCTGATCCCTGATGTGGCAATGTCCATTTGATATAATGGATATGAGTTAAGATGACGTCTGTGTTATATAGATCAGAGTGACAGTAAAAGCATCATTTTGGACCTTATGGATTAAGAATTTTTGGAACTTCTACTCGAAATTAAGATTCATAATTGATTCAATTGATGAATAAGTGGAATTAAGAAAAATAATTTATGAAATGATTTAAGATATGAAATAAAAAGTTTGAGAAATGGGCATGATAGTTACAGAAAATTTTATAAGTGTGCTGTAAAATGATATTATTGAATTTTTGAATAAATATAGGAATGTTGGATGAGTTTAAAAATTTAATGAAAAGTTTTTCTATATGTTAGAATATAATGTATAAAATTTCATAATTTTTAAAGATGAATTACTAATTAAGAAAGGTAGAAGAATATAGATTGTTGGAGGAGTTTCAGAAATTCAGAATATGTAGAAATTGAGAAAACATAAATTTAGAAACTATGGTAAACCAACCCAGAAAAATCTGGAAATTTACACAATATCATATGTATTCATATAACATATGGTTAAAATTTCATTAATTTTTATTAAGGTTTGATACCTAAAAAAAATGGACAACCGGGTGCTGCCAGAGAAATTATTAAAGAGACAGATTCTCTGATTTTGGAAGATTTAATTTTTAAATATATTAAATCAGCTTCAAAAAATATAAAACTTTAAATATAAGTCCATATATGTGTCAAGTGCACATGGATAAACTTTTATAAGCTTTTATAAAGAATTGGTAAGGAATATAAAAATTGAAAATGAGATTGACATGAAACTGAGAAAGCCATGCAGTTTTGTGTAAGTAAGTAATAAATTAATTTTATGAGACAAATGAATGAAGAAAATTATAAAAATTTATATGCATATGGGTATAAGTATAGAAGGAATATGGAGTTTTTAATAATTTGCAACAAAGAGTTCATAATTAAAATCAAAAAGTGAAATTATATATGATAGCGAATTATTTATTATGGAATAATGATGCATAATTTAGGGTTGAGTGTGTAAAATTAAAGTATCTAAATGGATGATGTTAATTAGTGTAATGAAATAAATTAGTGTTGTTTATATGTAAATGTTATGATTTTAAGATTGGAAATGTGACATGGACGAGATTTGGTGAGGTTCATGTTGTTGGTTGCAATATATGAAATTTGAATTTTTGAAATGGGTTTCCATAATTGTGAAAGTGATGTGTTTTGATGTTATATTAATATAAAAATAAAGTTTATAAAGTTAGCTCTTGAAAATGAGATTAATAGAATGAAGTTTAAGTAAAGTAGTAAGTTGGAAATTTAGAGCTGTAAGAGAATTTTGATGAAGATTGTTTAGATGTTGATAGTTTAATGTTTAATAAGCATGAGAGTAATTTTGAATGAGTAATATTATTTACGAAAATATCATGTAACGTGTAATGTGGTTGATAAAATAGAAATTTGTTATGAAATAAAAGGAAAATGATTAAGTGAGTAAAAATAAGTTACTTTAGGTAATTGCATTGGAAATTATGAAAAGGGATATAAAGGGTATGATAAATGCATAAGAAAAATGTGAGAGAGATGTCACATTGGAAATGTGACTAAGATTTATGTGAGGTGTTAAAAATATATATATATATAAATATAATAAGAAACTTATTTAAGAGATGGATGATTAAATAAGGAATATATTAATTATGTTGCGGTCAGAGTGTATATATATGTTGAATTGATGAATAACCTAAGTAATGTTAAAAAAATGAGAAATGATAATGTTCTCTAAAAGGTGATAAATGTTAACTTTGTATAGGTTGTATGTAAAAGACAAATTGAGTATAATTGTATGATTTGTGTGATGAGATTTTTTTTCTATATGAACACAAATATGATATGTAAGAAAATGTGGAAAGTAAGTCACATTGTGATTATGACTTACGAAGGTATGTGTGGATGATTAAAAAAAATGTTATCGAGTGTTTACTACCTTATACAAATACGTGTATGGTGATATTGAGAATGATATTGCATGTATTAATAGACCTAAGAGAAATTAGGTCTTGACCTGCGTAGAGTTAGGTCATGTGATGAATTGAGATTGAGAATGGACCCGAACAGCGTTGACGGTGAAATTGTTATTATAACAACTGAACTTAATGATTGTATAGCGTTTTGGGCCCAAAGTATATGCGTATATATGAGAGATTGTAAGGAAAAGGAAAGTATAATGAAAAAAAGTATGGAAATGGAAAAATATATATATATATATATGAATGAAAATTTTTATAAGAGATAGATTAGAAATGGAGTAATAAATGAAAATTGTGTAAATTAGCATATGAACGAATGTGTATATGTAAGAGATGTTAATGATAATATTGTTGAAACATGAGTTAGGCTAATGATGATCAAGTGAACAAGAATAAATTGCTTTGAAACAGAGCTGAAACATGTCAACTTTTTGTGTAGCAAAAGATTATAAAATGAATATGTGATTTTTGCGATACGAACTTAACATTGTGATTGAAAATGTTTGAAGAAGAATGATAGAGGAGCAGTATTTATTTTTAAGCCACATGCGTGACCATTATTATGGCATGACCGTTGGATAGTTTTGGTGAGATTGATAGCTATGCTTCAAGAAACATGGTCAAGACTTATGGTTTGCATAGTTATATCTTATAATTTTATACTAGAAATTTATTTATAATTATAGAAAGTGTGGAAACAGAAGAGAATTGTAAAAATATGATGAGCTTTAAATGATGTGTAAGAAAAGTGATTTGTGTAAATAGGGTAACTATAAGAAATGTGAGTAAGAGTTATAATGAATGTTTTTGAAAGTGGTATAAAATGAACAAGTTGATGAAAATGATGTGTAAAGTAAACGAGACTATAGGAAGTGAATATTATCTGTAATGATGAATTCGAAGAGAATTAAATTTTGAGAATAAATTTGACCTAATAGAATTAGGTCATGAATTAAAATCAGATTGATGAATTTAAAATAGACAAAAGGTTTGTCAGAATAGAATAAGGTAGTGATGGTCATATTGTGATAGTTAGATCAATTGATCTGAAATGTAATAAGTTTACAAGTATTTATTGAAATTCAATGTGTGTAGTTGTATTAAGAATATGCAAGCTATATGATAATGTGCTTAATACAACATTCTGATATGTATATGCATATGAAATGAGCTAAGTTATATTAGTTTTAAATAATTATAAGAGAAAAATATTAGTTATAGTATAATGAGAATGAATCTTATTAAGGAAATAAGATTTTGCTGTTGTATAATGGTAATGTCAAATTAATATGTGGTAATTATATAAAGAGTAGGATCAAAGTGAAGATGTGTAAAATTATTGTGTTAAGATAAAAGTTATCAACATTTGTATTTAAGGTGATGAGAGTATAATTTTAAGATAATAAAGTGATCAAATATTTTGAATGCAATAGGTGTGTGGGTATATATATTAAAGAGAAGAACTAATTTTTGTCTAATGACAATTCGATTAATGATATGATAATTTGTTGTGATTGTTTGAGTAAATAGACAGTATAATGATGTGTTAGGGAATGATAAAAAGAAAATTAAGAATGAACCTAAGGGGGAGAATAGAAATTATATAATTTGGTAATTAATGATTTGAATGATTTATTACCATACTAGATAATTTCAAGGACGAAATTATTTAAGAGGAAGAAAATTGTAACATCCGTGATTTTGGAGATATAAAATTGTATATACTCAATATATATATCTAGAGTATATATAACATATACATATGGTATATTAATTATATATGTTGGATTAATACATTACATACTTAATATTTAATACACATATAAGGTACATTTGATGTGTATATAAGATACACATTATTTGTGCATATGTGTAATATTTCAAATTTTTGAAAAGTTCTAATTTTTAAAAATTTAATAAAATAAATTATAATTTAAATGGATAAATTAAATTAATGGTTTTAAATGAAAAATGAAGGAGTTTTAAATGAAAAAGTGGAACATATATGTGATATATACGTAAAATATATACAACATATAAAAGTCAACACTTTTTAAAAGAAAAGTCAAAGTAAAAGGGTATTTTGGTAATTAAATCTTAGAAATTTAAAATTAATAAAATAATTCAAAAATAAATTATTTTTGAATGGAAGAGGAAATTTAGGACTTTTAATTTATTAAATAAATAATCAAATAATTAATTATTAAATTATTTTAATATATATATATGGTTAAAAAAAAGATGAAAAGGAAAAGAAATATTAAAAAAAGTCCTCTTCTTCTTCTTCTTCCTTTAGGACGTTTTCCATGGGAGTTTGAAGCATGAATTTAATTCTTCCATACTCCATAAATTGAAGGATTTAACAAGTTTCAAGTGGATTTTTGGTGATTTTCACCAAAACTAGTAAGTTTCCAACTATTTTCTTTGAATTCCTTGAAAATTTGTATTATGTGAGAATTTAAATTTTGATGTAGTATATTATAATTGTTGGAATTGGTGTGTATGATGTTATTTTGGGTAGTTAACAATGATTCTAAGGTTAGATTGAAGAGATGATGGAGTTTGGTTAAAGAATGGTGAAGAGAGAGAATTTAGGGTTATGAAACTTTTGGGTTTGCAGGAACATAAGCTTTAATTGTGCAAATTGGTTCCAAATGTGTTGTTTTGATTCATAAACAAGTATTTTAAAGTCAAATATTGGATTTGGTTGTATTTGGTTGGAGTTTGAGAATGGTAGTATTGATTTAGGGTTTTGGAAAAGTGAATTTTCAAAGAATGATTAATTGTTTGATTTTAATGCTTAAATCATGTTATTTAATGATATAAGTGGTAGAAATAAGATTGAAATGATAATTGGATTGAGTTGGAATGGATATCCTTCAATGGTGAAGGCTATGCCATTTTAGGGTTTTCGACATAAGCATGTGGTTAATTAATGTAATTAGTTTAAACATGCTAAAACATGTTTCTAATGATATTAATAAACTTAAAACACTAATTTAAATGGCTTGATATGATTTTTCAAAGTTAAAGTGAAGTGAAGCTTAATTTTGGGATTTGGTTTAGAGTGATGTTTAATTATGGTTTGATGTTGAGAATACCTTAGAATGTGATATTAAATGATTATGTATGATCACATTTGGTATAGGCATTGAGGGAGGTTGATTTGCTTCATCCAAGTGGTGAAGAGCAAGTTGGAAGGATAGGATTGGAGGTTGTGTTAAGCTTGCTTTGGGTTGCTAGTGGAGGTATGTACAAACTTTGAATATAATGTCTATATTTGCATAACATTTGGACTTAACACATTTTGGTTGAAAAATGTGTTAAGCTACTTGGTTCATTGATTGTGTATAAATAATATGCTATGACATTTGTAATGTCATATATTTGTTAAATGCATTGTGAAAAGCCATTGATAATGGCTAATTTGTGTAACATGTGAAATATGTATATTATGTGAAAATACCCAAAGTAATTGGGTAATGTGTTGTGAATGTAAAAATGAGATATGTGGAATAATAAAATGAATTGATATTGATAAAAATGAGAAAAAGTGAGAAAAATGAGAAAGATGTGAAAAATGAGAAAAGTGAGAAAAAAATGTGAAAATAAGGCAATGTGCCTAGATTGAATATGTGACAAAAAGAAAGAGATTAATAATGAGAAAAATGAATAAATTGTGCGCCTAGTATGTTATTCAATTTTAAGAGTTCTGGGTTTGGCGGCATGCCTATGATTGCCTACGGGCTAAACACTGGAATGGTGAAAAGACTGGGTTGTAAGCCAGACCAGCTGATAAATATGATGTTTTTGGCGTGAAAGGACTGGGTCGTAAGCCTCAAAAACTGTAGCAGTCTAGCCGGGTTGAGGACCAAGATACTGAGGCCTAAGGGTCTAGCCGGGTTGAGGTCCAAGAGACTGGGGCTGTTACATTATCCATGGATATATTGCCTACGGGGCTAGATACATGGTGTCATTATGGACCAAAGCAGTAACTCTGAAATTTGAATAGCATATTAGATCCTTTTGGGCCCATGCTTGTATTTTCTTTATTGTGAATTGTGAATTGTGATACAATTGAGCAATGTAATGCTATGAGTTGTGATTATGAAATATTTGAAAAATATAAGAAAGTAGAATGATGTGACATCTGTATGCACTGTGCATTGACATTGCATTGAGTTTTATTGTTATTATCAAAGTTTGTACCACTAGGCTTCGGCTTAGCGCAATTGTAATTCGTCGCGCAGGTGGCATGGATGATTTGGTAGAGCCGAATAGTTCTACTAGACCTGGTCAGGTTTAGGTTTGTATTTATTGAGCTTGAAGAGTTGTTTTTGGATACATCAAGATTAGAGCCAGTTGCCAGCATGTAGATATTTGATATTACAATGTATTTTGATATTATATATGTTATGATATGATTTTGGAAGTATATAATGTAAATTGTAAAGAATGTTTTGAATAATTTATTCAGATGAGATTTTGTATGTGTTGTGAATTTATATATCTTTATATAAGTATTTTGAGAAAATATAGAGAAATTGAGAAGTATTGGTGAAATGGTGAATTGATTTTTATTGGGAGTGTTTGCTTTATACAGGTTGTGTTTTGCTGAATTTTGGGAACGTCCAAATTACAAACAAAACTCTGGCAAATTTTTTTCAAAAATTTTCATATAAAATATTTATTTTGGATTCCTATAACAAGCAAAAAATATTTATATACTATTTATTTTTATATTAGTATTTGAAATCTTAAAACAAAAATGTGAAAATTTTTATTAAATCTGTCTATGACATTTTTATACCGTATGTGCGTATTTTACATATGCTGAAAATATATATTGTACGTATATAGGGTATGAGGGTATTACATACTTGCTACCGGTAAATAATATAAAAGCTAATTTAAGCATGACATACCTGCTCGGTCTTTCTGTTGAATTTCTTTCGGAGCCCTCCTAAGGGGAAAGTACTCCCTTATTAAGGCAATGACATTCCTCTTCTCTCTCAGAATGTCTTGCTCAACAATTATAAATGTCACGAGCTTGTCCTCGTTGAGTTTCACTCTAGTCACTTGTTCACCATTAGGATTGACATATCAAATATTTTGGCAGCTAAGTTCCTCGTGTTCCAAAATAAAGAATCGATCTTTCCAGGCTTTAATTGAATTCGGTTTTTCTTTGAACATAGCGAGCCTAGACCGAACTTGTAAGTATAGAAAATCTTCGTCTTCTCCCGAGCGTATTCTGAGCACGCTGAAAGCACTCAGCACTCGAGGGGTAGGCACCACCCCGAGCAACCCGCACATAATTTTAAACCCTATGATAGTATGCCAAGTGTTAAGGCTGAGCTGACCAGGAGCTATCCTATGGTAGTTCAGAAAAGCCTAAGGAAAGGAGCATAGAGAAAACCTCACTCTCGATCTCAAATCCTCTTCAAAAATAGTCAGTTGATTTTCGAGCAGTGTATCGTAGGCTCAGACATCCTCCCTGGGAATGAGCATTTTGTACTCTTCTGGTATTTAATATTTCTTTTGGATCCCCGACCAAGTTTGTCTCTGTCATCGAGAATCGAATATCCCTTACCTGAGCCTTCTTCGAGCTCGGATTCACTGGTACTTCAACTATATCCTCTTCCTCCTCCTCATCAATTAGTTTAAGAGGCCTAGCTTTTGCTCTGTATGCTTGGTCATAGCCGATCCAACTTCATCCCGAGCCCTTTTCTCATGATGAGTCCCCTCACCCACATTGCTCAGAGAGCCCATCTCTCCTACCTCCTCGGGCAGAGTTGAACTAACTATCGCTCGCACCATATTTGCTACTAAAAATTTAACTAAAAAGCTTGAAAATAAAATTTCAAACTGACCTCTATCCCCGAGCTTTCAAGCTTTCACTCAGTAAATCAGATGATCCGAGCTTCGCTCTTTCTTGTTGTGTGGAAAATGTCGCTATCGAACCATCTATTTATAGAGGAGATCTTGCTTATGTGAATCGACACCTCCTACTAATGCCGCATCCGTTACATCTTTTCAGATTTCTATTCAACTGTTATCTTGGTTTTTGAAGAGTCGCCTAATCTTTAGGTGACATGTGTTCTTTTTGAGCTCTTTTTACTTCTACTTGGCATGAATGCGAAGACTTCTCTGGAGGGACTAGTGGAACTCCATTACTCCTCGAGCTTGAGCCCTTTTTCCCGAGCTTTCTCTTTTTAACTGAGCTCATCATGTTTTTTCAAATTTTTATTTTAAGATTCATTCGTAGTTCCATTTTAAACATTTCAGTTTCTTTGCAGCTTGCACCGAGCTCAACTTCATTCCTCTAAAATAATGTTCTTAATATGAAATTAATATCGAATTAATAGTTCCTCTTTTTTCAAGCTCGCTAGTCGAGCTCCGTATGTGACTGCTGTATTTATCATAATAGTCTCATTTACATGATGATTTAACATTTTCACTTGAGCTCGCTCGAGATCCCATGCATGACTTGTTTTCTCGTAGTCACAAGTCTTATTTTAACATAAATGTCAAAAGACCAGCGGAGGACTAGTGATAGTACTCCCACTTATCAAGCTCTGTTTCCGAACTCCACACTTGAGTACTGCATATTGTGACACAACATCTACTTCATGAGTCAGCACATATACTTTCTACCAAGCTCTTTCGAGCTCATATGACTGATATAAATGTCAATGACTTAAGGGAGACTACTTATACTACTCCTCCTTTTTCCGAGCTTGGCACCCGAGCTTCTTATCCGGTCATCCTTATGACCGGGCTCTCAACAGTATATAGACCTCGGTTTCGGGTACTATTAGTCCCACTGAGCTTCAGATGTCTAGCAGACAGTATATCTGCAAATTATGCTGACATGGCCAGGCCCTGTCCCCTTGCATCAACTATAAATAGGGGATTAACTTCCACAAGTAAATGATCCTTAATCTCTCTCTCTTACTCTCTTTTACTTAGAGCAATCAACCTCTGACTTAAGCATAGGAGTCTCTCCTGGAGAGCCCGGTCCCCCTTCTCTCTTGTCTTGCGGGTAGAAGAGCAACAACAGTAGCAATACCAGAGTCCGAGCTCAGAGAGCTAAGAGTACCCTCAACATCATTACTCATTAATCATAACTAGATATATATTACATATTTCTACTTATATATAACATATAATAGTATATACCAATATATATACATATGCTATTATTATATAACTAATATACACGGATATATATTCACATAAACTTTTATTTTATAAGTAATATATATCTACATATAAATAAACATATAAAATAATTATATATTGTTATCTTTTTAAAATCAATACATATATTTGGTTATATATGACATATACTATTATATATCGTTATTATTTTCAAATTCAATTCATATATCTAGTTATATGTAATATATACTCACATATATTAAAATATATCTATATATCTAGTTATATATGACATATACTGACATATATTATTATTTTATAGCTAATATATACATACATATATTGTTATTTTATAACTAACATATACTCGCATATCTAGTTTATATGGAGCATATACCAACATAAACTTATAGATATTATTATTTTTAAATTAAAGTATATATAATATATATCGAGATATACCCACGTAATATAACATATATTGTTATTCTTTTGCAACATATATATATCTGGTTATATGTAACATATGATAATATGTACTATTATTTTTTTAATATATTTAATTATATGCAATATATTATCACATGTATCTAAATAAGTATATAGTAAAAGAATTATTAAAAAAATTTAAATTAATATAAACTATTTTAAATATTAAATTTTAAATTTTAACTTCTTAATTAATGGTTCTATCTATTACTTTTCTTCCCCTTTGTACTTCAAGATCAGCATAGGAAATACAGTGTTTACTTTAATTTTTATTATTTTTTTTAAATTTTATTATTAAATAAATATATTTCAATAAAAATAATAAAAATAATATTTTTAATTAGATAACTGACATACACATAAAAATAAAAAAAATTATTATTGTTGATTATTTTTATTAAAAATTTTTAATTTTGATTTCAAATATGAAATATTACTTACAAAATTTATATAAAAAAAATAAATATATAGAAATATAAAAAAAAATTTAGTTTTGAATACATATGTATATTTTATTAGTATATTGTGTATATGTTAAATTATAATTATTAAATATATATATTTTTGTACAATTATATTAAATAATAAAATTTAAAAGTTTATTAAATAAAAATTTAAAATATAATAATAATATAAAATAGCTGCTTAGTCAAAACATAAATGTCCAAACAACAACTATTCATATGTGGCCACTCCATATGCAAAAAGCATGAAAAAACCTGTGAAACATAAAATTAAATTAAAATAAACTTTCGTATAAATGTAAAATGGAAAGTATAAAAATGTAAAAAAAAAAAAATAATTCCATAAATTGAAAATTGAAAGGCAAATAACATGTACAATGTGAATTTCTCCAAAATTTATGTATAAAGAAAACAGTTCAAGAACTTGTAGCAGGAATTCATGGTTACTCTTGTTTAGAGATAACAAAACATTATTGCCAAGCAATGAGATGAATAAGCAAACATCACAAAAATCTTAACAAGATTTTAAAGAATATGATGGAACCTCGTTCAACTAAATTAAATTAAAGCTATAATTGCTGCCAGAGACAAAGCCAACAAGTTTTCCAGGGGCAACCATTCATTAAAAAAATAATATGATAAAATTTTCTAAACATACTAATAATAAGTTGTACAAATAAAAAAAAACCGCCCTTTATTATTCTTCATTAATTCCAGATAACACTTTTTTTTAATAAAGTGTATAAATTAAATTCTTATAACTTCCAAAGTTTAAATTTCCAAAAAGGATCACCGTTGATTTATACATTTTTCTTGAATACATTAATAGGGACAATTACAATGTCTAAATTTTCTTTTTAATAATCAAGTGTCTACAAAGGTAATGATTTAGAGATGTGGCACTCTTTTTGATCGTTTGCCTCAAGTCACCTAATTATAGGAATTGCAAAAAACATGAATGATGAAGAAACCAAAAATAGCTTTGAATCCTTTACTGATATTTTATTATGTGGTTCAATGAAGATAGCCAACATTTTGTCAACCAAAAACATTTCCGGAAGAGTGTGCAAATACCAAGTAAATAAAGGCCATCTCAGCTACCTGCGGCTGTCTATGTACGAAAACGAAACAGCAAAACATTACCAATAAAGTAAGCATGAACAATCCAACATGTCATAAAAGCTAAAATTGGATTCAAGATTCTCGGGACTTCACAATGAAGTTTTGGCGACTAATTGGATTCATCACCACTGGTAGTCCAGCTGTGCGAGGCCATGCTTGGAATTTCTTGTCAGTTTCCTCCCACCATTCCTTGTTTGAGACCGTTGAAGGTGTGGTGCCTTGACTTCCAAAGAGAGGGAAAAAAGAAAAGGTAAACAAAAACACATCAAGCATGAAATAGATATCCAAGAACACGATAAAAATTACCTCCAAATATCTTCTTGTCAGCAATAAGTTGGTCAAATACATATGCAATTGCAAAAGATCCAGCTACAGCAGGAATAATATACTTAGCCATGTTCAAACTGCAAAAAGAAAGAACTCCAAACATGAAAAACCAGCCCATTATCTAGATAATCAGGGCTTTGCCTCTAGGTTCAAGGACTTTTCAACTATTAGAAGTTTTGACAGAATTACTCTACCAATGCATTATGAAGGGGATCAGGTCAAAATTACTGGACATTTCCAAAGCAACAGGCATAACATACACCTGTTGTCAGAATTACTTATAAAAACCAGAAAACAAGTGGCATTTGCAAGAAGCATTTTACTGCAATAAGTTTTTCTGCATGTGTGGAAGGCTATAAACACATTACATTGCACACAGACCTCGAAGAATTTTAAGCAGGTATTGGATAAAAAACTATTTTCAGTAAAAAACATATCTTTAACATGCCAAACTGCGATGAGCCACACCATAAGTTCTGCATGTTAGCAGATTTGAGTGACAAATACACAGACCTACACCACTCCAGACTCAGAAGGTACCAAAAAAAAAAAAATATTCTCAACGTAGCAAGCTTTCTTATGTTGTACCAGTTCAAATATTACATGCTTTCCTATTCAATGAGTACGTCTTATAGGAGACTTCCTTGTAAATAGTTCTACATTGTTCATTACATCATTTAAATCATATTCATATTTGGTTACGGAAATATAAAGTCTTTCTTCTGTCTAAAAGTATTTCACCAGTTTCCCTCCTGGAAATCGCAGCTGTAAAGTTTTGTGATCCCTATTAAAAGGTCTCAAGTTCCAATCTTACTGGGTGCATTGGGGACTTATGAGATGGGAGATAGCTGTAGTCTCATCCAATGGAAAAAAACACAAAGTATTTCACCTCATCTATGGGAAAGATTTAAATAGTACTCCACAAAGAAACTATCTTTCCATTACCATGCATTATAGCACTAGACACCAGGTTCGGAGCTGCATATCTCATCTCTACTGTTTCCCTAATTTTCATTTTTCTCTTTATAGTCAAAATAATTCAGGGGCAATTGATAGATTAATCCAAAACAGGCCCAAAGGCAGTTGCAACAAAACGATGATTAAAATGCCACAACTTTCAAGAAGCCTAAGCTTACCTTCTCCCCATCCAAAACTAAATATATGAGAGAGAGAGAGAGAGAGAAGAAAACAAAGGAAAAACAATAAACTATGATCATAAAAAAAAAACAATCAAACATATTATCAACCCAAAGAAATTACAATCCACATCCACCATTGCTGGTGCGCTTATATCATAATATGATCAATTCACAACTAATGTCTCAATATAACAGGATTATATTTTTTTCCAAAGGCTATGTGAAATTTACCAAATTGAAGGCATCACATACATCAACTAATAAAATCACAGAAAAAAAGCAAATGTAGAAAGAAAAACTACACAACTCAGTGCAGGATAACTTACATCAACTAGAAATTTCTCATATAGTTCCAATGCTGTGCTACTTTATCAGCAACCCAATCTTTAGTTTTCAATTTTTTTTTTATAAAGATGATAAATACTTCAAATCTCCTGAATGTCATGAGCAAAATAATATAACAAAAGAAAAAGCCGCTGACAAATACAGACCTTCTATTCTATTCTATTCTATTCTATTCTGGACAATAGGGTTTCTGAATTTTAATCACGCACCCAGATTAGGGAAGAATTGTAAGGAAACATTTCTCCACCTACAAGTTCCCATAAAACAAAGGGCACAGCAGACCACTCATCTAATTTTCCGAGCCTAAGACAAAAATTCTAGGTAGCACAGGAACAAAAAAGAAATCCAAAGAGGAAGAGAATTCTCTGAGTTTCCGTTTTGGAAACACTGAAATTTTTGACAAAATGAGTGAACAATTAAGAAACCCCAAAAATTTTTCTATTTCCCACCAATTAAGCATCCGCAATCACCCGATTCTTAGCTAATCACTCAAAATCTAAGCAGCAAATTCCCAGAAAATCGCTCTGAAACGATTTAGAACAGAATTTTAATTCGTTTTCTCTTAAATCTAATAATCTGCCCTAATATATATAATAGGCGTATAAAAAAACAGAAATTATCGTAACCCTAATATAAGAATCGATCATTGAACCAAATGAAAAAATATATATATTCGATGAGATTTAATAATCGCCTGCTAGGTATGAATCAAATCTAATGAAGAGAGAGCGAGAGACTCACCAAGAGAGATTGGCCGCTGAAGACGTATGTTTTGCAGCGGGTGTGCACTGAAATTTCTGGTGAACTGGCTCACTTTCTATTTTACCTCCCGATGTCAAACTGCGGACACTATCAACATGTCGTTCATTTCATCTCTTCAAACGGCACCGTATTGTTTTTCTGGTTTTTTTTAAATTTCTTTTTCCCTCAAAGCAGCGCAAGGAACTAAGACGGTGTGCATTGTACCCAACAAAATCCGCCCGCACCGAAGCATTTCTAGCGGGTTCAATGGGTCTGTTTTACATGTTCAAGTGATGATAAGCAGGTGATCATTGTTTTAGATATATGACTATCAAAATACATATATTATATACATTATACCATGCAAAAAGAGTTGTTTTTAGATGTGTATAATTATTAGAGCTGCGTAAAATCTTAGCACCTGACTGAACCCATTAGGACCGAAGCATTTTTAGTAGGTTCAGTTAGTATGTATTATATGTTTCAAGCGATAACATAAGTAATTTAAAAAATTTTAGATTTCTGTTAGTTGCTAGGTTCGGAGACGAAATCAGATTTTTTAGTAATGCGGGGTAAAATAATCTAAATTATAATCTTTTATATATTTATAAACTAATACATAGCCTAAAGTATGTTGAAAGACTTTCCAAATTAACTTCCATATAACTCTTTTTTAAATTATGATATTCTTTATCACATTATTCTTGAATGAATAGTGCATATAATAATTCAATTATATTTTTTCTCTTGAAATATCTCTCCAAAACTTCAAAAAAATAAAATAACAATAACAACTATATAATCAAATAAAATATTATTATTTATATATGTATATGTATATGCGCCTAAATTTATCTAATGAAACATCAAAAAAACAAAAAAAAATATCGAATCACGATTATAATCTCTCAAAAAAATAGTTCAAGTAAAAATCATTATATAATATTAGATACTCAAAATATAAACAATAAAATCTAAATCAAAGAGAAGAAGAAAATAAAAAATATATTTAAAAAAGAGATAAAAATCCTAACCTTGTATTCTTTATCAATAAATTTGTTTCTTTCTCTAATTTTCTTTTTCTTTTTGTTCTTTATCTTTGAAGAATATCAATTATTTTTTTGTTAATTTTTTAGAAGATTGATATATTTATTTGGAGAAGAGTAATTTATATAAGATTTGTTATTTTAACTTCTCGTTGAAGTTGAAGGATGTTGGGGTATTTTAAATATATATATATATATATAATAAAAAAAATTTCAAAATAGAAGTTATGTCTTTGGCCCTAGCCAGGTTGGACATTAAATTTCTACATATAATCGAACTTGATTGATTGTTAAAACACATATATTATATATTATACCATGCAAAATGACATCTTTTTTAGATATACATATAAACATCTTAAACTTTAACTCTAGGCCGCATTTTTTACTTCAAAATTCTCTCTTTATTTATAATTTGTCCCAACTCTCTCTCTCTCTTTCATATTCTTTTTCCATGACAATTCTATGTTGCTTCTCTTTTAAAAATTTAGATCTCACTTTCTTCAACTGTATTCTTCTAATCCTTCACCGATCTAACAATTTTGATGTTTGTTTTCAAATTTTTTGGTGAGTTTTCAAACTCCTTTGCGTTTCTATTGGTCTGTTGGGGTTTTTTTTAATGGTGTATTGGTGTATTGGTTTTTTATTTTTTAAAACTAAAATTTATTTTCAGTTTTTATTTTATATTTTTTAAAAACATGTTTTATGTTTTTAAAAACTATATTATAATTATTAAAAATAAAGAATTAAAAAAATTTAAAAAAAAGACAAATATTAAAAACTGACTTTTGTAGTAAAGAAAATATTTTATTGATATAAAATATCTTAGACTAAAAAAAGAGTTTTATTGATATAAAATATCTTTTCAAAATCAAAACAATCAAAATTATATTTTATTAATATAAACTATCTTATATAAATATTCGTATTAAGGAAAGCAAGATTAAAGGAAATGAATTATTCTCATTTACTATATATAGTAATATCAGATTTTTGTTTCCTAACTTAGACACACTAGATGTGTATATATTGTACTCTTTTCTTCACAAAATAACACACAACATTACATTCTTCTCTTCTCATCTAGTTTTATTTCTAGTCTTTATTTTACAACATGGTATCAGAGACTAGTTGCTCGATCAAAACAATCAGTCCGTTTTAACAAGTTCTCATCATTTACCTAACCTTCCTCGGCCATGACTGGAGAAGAGAGCACCAGTAGGACTTCAGTCCAGACAGAAGAGTCACCAGGTGGTGAATCTTTAATTGAGTAGCTAGCAAGGCTCCTACAGAAACCAGTTCAATCAAGTCAATTTCAGTTTCAAAATCCACAAACAGTCAGTATCAGCACAAAATTAAACCAGTACAATTACTCCCTGTGGGCAAGATTAATGAAGCTAGCCATAGGAGGCAGGGGAATGTTA
This sequence comes from Garcia nutans, assembly GCA_947685225.1. Classification (NCBI taxonomy): domain Eukaryota; kingdom Viridiplantae; phylum Streptophyta; class Magnoliopsida; order Malpighiales; family Euphorbiaceae; genus Garcia; species Garcia nutans. Next base: position 872,098 of record CANTUV010000024.1, on the reverse strand, counting down.
AGTCACTTAACTGGCGTCCCAGCACCACCAATAACAAGTGATCCAGCCTACACAGTATGGGAGCAGAAAGATCTTATGGTCTGTACATGGCTCTTGGAGAATATGGAGCCAGAGTTGGTGCCTAATTATTCTGAATACCCTTCGTCCAAAGCCTTATGGGAGGGTTTAGCCTCAATTTTCAGTCAGAGAGATGATGCCCTACAATTATACGAGCTAACAGTGAAGGCACATAGTATGAAACAAGGAAATAAATATAATAGAGCAATTTTACAGTGATTGTCAGTGGATTTGGCGAGAGATTGATCTTAGACAACCAAACCTTGTGAGAGATGAAGAGGACATCACCATTTTTAATCGACTCCGATCAGAGGCCCGTCCGTACCAGTTCCTCAGTGGCGTTGATGACAAATTCGATGCAGAAAGAAGGGATCTTCTGAAGGAGAAGCCACTGCCGTCAATTGAGAAATCATTTGCCATCATCAGACGTGAAGGAACTAGGCGCAGGTTAATGGGACCAGAAAAGAAAACAGAAGCAGCGCCAGTAAGTGCAGGAATTGGGAACGGGCTTACCACCAGACCTCAGGAAGAGTTCATCACCGGTCAGGGGTTCACCACCAATCCTGGCTCAGACCAACTGAAGACCGGCCACCTGTCATCACAGTGAGGCGGCGGCGAGAGGGTCGATCGAGTAAAGCTGAAGTGCAGTCACTGTGGTATGTCAAAACATACCAAAGAAGAATGTTTCGAGTTGGTGGGCTTTCCAGAAGGCTAGAAGAGTAGGAGACAAAGGAACAGCCAACGAGGGACCGCCGCTGTTGTCACCGTTGAACAGAGCCAAGGGGTTGCCTTGGAAGGAGGAGAACAAGGGAGGATAGAAACCCTAGGGTATGCAGCGGCAGTGGTCTCACAAGAAGGAAAAAAAATTTTAAAGGTAAAACACCTACTTTTTTCGGCCTTGGTCCCTCAAAAATGCAGTTTTTCAGTCTGACCCCAGATTTTTTGAAGAATCTCAGATCGACCCCAGAACTTATGAAAAATTACAAATTGATCCCAAAGTTTTTGGACAGATTCAATTAAGTCCTGAAAAGTGTAATACTAATAATTGTGTTGTTGAGAAATATTATTATCAGCAGGAACGAGGCATGGGAGCCCATGTCACGGGAAAAAAGAATACAGAGTGGCTTGTCGATTGTGGCGCAACGGACACAATGACGTTTGATCACTGGGACTTGATCACATCGTCAGTACCTATGAAGAGTTTTATACAAAGTGCTAATGGCGACTTACCCCCAGTACATGGAGCGGGAACTATTGAAATTTCCCCGAACTTGAAACTCAAAAATTGCTTATATGTGCCAAGTCTTTCATGCAAACTTTTATTTGTCAGCCACGTAACTCTAGAATTGAATTGTATTGTGCTTATCTTTCCCACTTTTTGCCTTTTACATGATATTCAGTCGGGGAGAGTGATTGGACATGGCACTGAGCGTGGAGGGTTATACTATGTGGAGAGGTGATTCAACAAGGGACTGCTGCGCTTGCTCGTGGAACTATGGAAAGACAACAATGGCTGTGGCATCGATGATTAGGTCATCCATCTGTAGGATATCTCCGTGTTCTGTTTCTAGTTTATTCTCCCATAATGAACAATTATCTTGTGAAACATGTCTTTTGTCAAAAAGTCATAAACAATCATATAAACCTTCTAATACTTGTGTTCCGTTTGTCTTCTCCTTGATCCATTCTGATGTTTGGGGATCTGCCCCGTAGTCAGGGTCAGATATTTCACATCATGGTTTTAAGTTTTTTGTCTTGTTTATTGATGACTGTTCTAGAATGACATGGGTATATTTTTTAAAACATAAGTCTGAAGTTGTCTCTAAGTTTGTTGAATTTTATAAGATGATTAATACTCAGTTTTAGAAAAAAATTCAAATTCTTAGATTAGACAATGGAGGAGAGTATGCCAATTCCACCCTTAGACAGTTTTTTCAGGATAATGGGATTATTCATCAGACTTCGTGCCCGCATACATCTCAACAGAATGGGGTGGCAGAGCGTAAAAATCGCCTTATCCTAGAGATGACTAGGGTAGTCATGCTTGAGTCACGAGTTCCCACTTTCCTTTGGCCAGAAGCTGTAGCTACCTCTGTCTACCTCATAAATCGGCTGCCTACGAAGATTTTGAACCTTCAGACTCCTCTTAGAGAATTAGCTAATCATGTCAGTATTCCTTCTACCTTGATTCTCCAACCTCGAATATTTGGTTGTTCTGTTTTTGTTCACATACCAAAGACAGAACGAACTAAGTTTGAAGCTTGTTCTCTTAAGTGTGTCTTTGTTGGGTATGGGAGTCATCAGAAGGGGTATCAATGTTATCACCCATCTACTCATCGGGTGTATATCACGATGGACTGTGATTTTCTAGAAACAGAGTTCTTTTATCTCAACCAACCCACTGGTCAGGGGGAGAGTCAGATAGATCCACTGAGTTGTTTTTCAAGTGTGTCTGATTCCACTTCTACTTCGTCTAACACAGTTCCAAAAGAGTTAGTACGTGGTTCCACCGAGTCGCCTCCTCACATGGGACATAACTTTTCACCAGAGCCTGAATCCCCACTGGATGTCCATAAGGTAAGCACTAACAGTACTTTTGTTGAGAATAGTACTTCTGTTGAAAGTAGTGCAGGCACTAAAGAGCTGGAACCCAGAAACGAGGAATCAGAAACCATGGAGCTCAGAACTGAGGGACCTAGTATGGAGCCAGGAAGGTATGTGTTGCCTCTTAGGAGTACAAGAGGAGTACCTCCAAAGAGGTATGAACCAGAGTATGAGCCTAAGCAGTCCAGATATCCTATAGCTAATCTTGTTAGGGGGAGTGTGTCTCCAACAGCCAAAGTTTTTTGTGCTGCAGTTTATTCTGAGGTCCTTCCTAAAACTGTATAGGAAGCTATAAAACAAGAAGAATGGCGCCAAGCTATGGCAGTTGAGATGGCAGCACTGGAGAAGAATGCACCTTACCTCCTGGAAATAAGCCTGTTGGATGTCGGTGGGTATTAATAATCAAACACCGAGCAGATGGATCCATAGAAAGATACAAGGCAAGGTTGGTTGCAAAAGGCTATACCCAGACATATGGAATTGATTACTTAGAGACTTTTTCTCCGGTTGCCAAAATTGATACCATTCATGTATTGTTCTCTGTAGCTGCTAACCAGGACTGGCCACTCTATCAGTTTGATGTCAAGAATGCTTTCCTCCATGGAGATTTGAAGGAAGAAGTGTATATGGAGTCTCCCCTAGGCTTCTCTGAGAGTTTCCAGTATAAAGAAGTTTGTAAACTCAAGAAGGCTTTATATGGCCTAAAGCAATCCCCTAGAGCATGGTTTGGGAGATTCACTATGGCAATGAGAAAGTACGGGTATTAGCAAAGTAATTCAGATCATACACTGTTCATCAAGAAAAAGGAAGATCGAGTTACTTGCCTGATCATTTATGTAGATGACATAATAATTACTGGAAATGACTCAGAAGAGATGAAGCAGCTCAGAGAGAATTTGTTTCAGGAGTTTGAGATGAAAGACTTGGGGCAACTAAAGTACTTTCTTGGGATTGAGGTTCTAAGGTCACGAGGAGGGATCTTTATTTCCCAGCAGAAATATATCTTGGATCTGTTAGCTGAGATAGGTATGATGGACTGTAAGCCGGTGGATACTCCTATTATCGTCAACCATGGTTTAAAGATTGTAGATGGAGTCGAATTGACAGACCAGAGACAATATCAGCATCTTGTAGGGAAACTTATCTACTTATCCCACACAAGACCCGATATTGCATATGCTGTAGGGATCTTGAGTCAGTTCATGCATCATCCCCAAGTTGATCACATGGAAGCAACACTAAGGGTTGTTCGCTACCTAAAGGGGTCTCCAGGAAAAGGAGTATTTTTTCAGAATCATGGGCACTTGGAAATTGAAGCTTATACTGATGCTGACAAGGCAAGGAACACAATCGACAGAAGATCTACCTCTGGGTATTTTACTCTTGTTGGAGGAAATCTGGTCACTTGGAAAAGTAAGAAACATAAGGTGGTTGCCCTTTCTAGTGCTGAGGCATAGCTCGAGGACTCACAGAGGTATTGTGGTTAAGGAAATTGTTAGTAGAAATCGGTTTTCCAGTTCAGAAGATTTGCAAGTTCTTGTGTGATAACCGAGCTGCGATTAGTATCTCGGAGAACCTAGTACAACATGACAGAACGAAGCATGTCCAAGTGGATCGACATTTTATCAAAGAAAAGCTGGATAGTGGGGTCATTTCTCTTCCCTATGTTCGCTCTGAAGATTAGTTAGCCGATGTTCTTACCAAGGCGGTTACTTGTCGTATTTTTCAAGAGGTAATGAGCAAGTTGAATGTGTGTGATCCCATCAATCAACTTGAGGGGGAGTATTAAGGAAAGCAAGATTAAAGGAAAGGAATTATAACACCCTCATACTCTATATAGGTACTATACATATACCTAGTATACATACAATACGTATATAGAGTGTAAGAATGTCACTTCTAGTTTTAATTTAAAAATCTTATCCAAGTTTAAACAATACTATCTTTAGATTTTAATAACATTTAGTAAATCATTATACATATGAATATATGATTGTGAATAATATAACAAAATTAAACTTTACATGTATGCATCACCTTCTAGTTGGTCTCAGAACACTCTTACCCTTCTCGTGGCATAACTGCTTGATTTCCCGATCAACCGCATAATCACCTGCGCGATCACACAACCGCGCTAAGCCCAAGAGCTTAGTAATACAAATAAATCATATACACATACAATAGAGAAAATCATATTTTCATTTTAACTTATTATGTCATTATTTTCTTACCATGTTTTTCCCTTTTTGGCTATACTTTTCATATATATATACTTCTACTAATGTTTTACCAATATACATATTCATACATTTTATTTCAGTAATTCACAATCCAATGACTTATCAAAGTCTTCATGAAACAATATCCACTATTTCCACATTCATATACATTTCACACATCATATATCATCATATACAATTTACACATCATAAACTCATCATTTCACATAGCTTCTCAAGCTATACTCATCTTCAATAATTCACTTATGTATTATATGCATCTCATTCCATAGTTATCACTATATATCACACAACATTAATTTCCTTCCATAGTTCACATTAAAACAAGGACAAACATATATCTCATTATTCATTTTCATTATTCAGGAATCACATATATATATATATATATACATACAAACATAAACATGGGCCCAAGAACACTAATATGCCATTCCACTTTCAGAGTTAATGTTTTGGTTTAATTATCACATTTATCATTATCCCAACTAGGCTTCAAGGATTAAGGTTCAACCAAGCTTCAAGGGGAACAAAGCATGCTAAGTATCAACCCAACTTGGCTTCAAGAACCAATCCAACCTAGCTTCAAGGGTGGTAACATCTCAATTAGGCTTCAAGGTTTTGACCCAACCAAGCTTCAAGGGGAGTAAAACATGTTAAACTTCAACCCAACTTGGCTTCAAGGATCAAACCAACCTAACTTCAAGAGATTGTTACTATTAGGCATGCCACCCACAACAAAACTCTGAAAATGAATAACATATTAGACACACAATTCATTTATGAGTTCATTATCAATTTCATTTTCAATTGAAATCATCATAGCCAATTACAATGGCTTCTCATATCATTTAGATCATCATAGCCAATCACAATGGCTTCTCATATCATTTAAATCATCATAGCCAATCACAATGGCTTCTCATATCATTTAAATCATCATATCTCAATTCATATCATAGCTTTTCATCTTTCAAATACACAATCATTTATCTCAAATACTACACATTTCATATAACATCATTATCAATCACAATTACATCACATCTTATTTGGTCTCAATTCACATTAGAATACTTCATTATTTACATATTCATAATCAAACACATTTAACATTCATCAAGAATGATCATCATTGATATACACATATATAATTTACCTTATTCTTAGATTTGGAATCCTCAACATACATTTGTTTCATATATATTTGAAGTATAGATTCAACAAAACCCTTGGAGGATCCAACAATACAAGAATAATCAAGAATAAGAATCATTAACTAACCAATTTGAGGGACACGACCAGCATCACTTGAGGGACACGGCCAAGCTTGTGGCCATGTCTCTCAACCCTAATTGGCAGTAGTGAACACGGCCAGGCGACACGGCCGTGTCTCTCAACACAATTTCAGGCAGTAGGTGACACGACAAGTGACACGGCTGAGCCAGTGGCCGTGTCTCACAACAAAAATCATACAGTCACAGACACGGGCAAGGGACACGGCCGTGTCTCTCCACAAAAATCTGGCAGTGACAAACACGGGCAGAGAACACTGCTGAGACTGTGATCGTGTCTCTCCAAAATCAAACCAATTCCCTTGACTTGGCCGTGTCTCTCCTTGTTTTTGGCCGTGTCACACATGAATTTAAGCCCCTAACATTTATAAATCCCCTCTGGTTGCACTCAAACACTTCATACATAATATGACACCACACAAATGAACATAATCAATGTCCTAAACACATAATTTACATATTTCTCACATTATTCACCTTGCTAAAACACATCAACCAAACATTCAATTCCTTAACACATTTACAAATGAATATGTGTTAAGTTTCAATATCTTATTAATAGATGAATTTAGGTAGTTTACTTACCTTAAGAACCATTCTCAATCTATTCACTTTACCTTCCAAGATCTCTTCACCCATTTAATTTAAAGCAATCCATTTCCTTCACAACCTAAATCAAATCAAATAATAAGATACTTGAATTCCAATACAAATATTCAATAACCAAACTCATATATTCTATATTTTCAACTTCCTTAAACACCAACATACATCACTCATATATCAACTACTCAAATCCCCACTTCATTAACACTAAACACTTATTCAATAATCTCAACAATTCATCATCATCCTCATAACTACCCACATCAAATTCAAAGTCAAACCATAGAAATCAATGTAAAGGAATGAATACTTACTTGGTTATTTGCCAAATCTTGAATAAAAATCTTCAATCTTCTCAAAATTTTCAATCTTCTCAAAATCATCATCTCTCTCTCTCTCTCTCTCTCTCTCTCTCTCGACCACAAAGAAGAAGAAGCAGAAGAAGAAGAAAGAAACTTCTTGCTTCTTCCGTTCTTATCTTATATAATAATAATAATAATAATAATAATAATAATAATAATAATAATAATAATAATAATAATACTAATACTTTAAATCTCCACCACATATTCTTTCTTTGACTATCTTCTTCTCTTTTCTTTTTGTCCTTATTATCATTATTATTATTACTTAATTATACAAATATATATACAATTCACTTTTCCTACACCATTTTATATCCCATGTATATATGATGTATATGTATATGTCTTATATATATTATCTTTATATTTCCCATATACACATATACATTAAATTCAAATACAACAACAATAACTCCAAAACTCTTAGGGTCTATTCCGGGATATTACAATTCTCTCCCCCTTAAGTAATTTCGTCCTCGAAATTATCTAACACCATAACAACCCATTCTTAACATAATACAATCTTTAATTTCATATGAAGATAATCATATCTTACATTATAATTTATCAAATCACTCAACTTTTACTCTCCCCCTTTAAGTCAATCATAACTCACCATTATCAATCTATTTTTATCTTATAACTTTCTCAACAGAGCCACCCAGATAGCTCATTACATTCCCAAAGAATGTTTTTCTACACAATAATCAATTCATCTTATAGTCTATATATTCCATACATCTATTACATTCAAAATATATATATCACTTCATCTCTTTATAAATAATCTCTTTACTTTAACCTTGGAGATTATTGAATTATACCATACTATTGTTTATCTTGTCATTACAATCACTTTTAAAAGTAGCCACTTATCAAACCCTGATTGGTAACAATCTTTTCATTTTGCTTACACTTAAATCTTTCACTATCATGTTTTTCACTTAATATTAATATTGATACAACCTTTGTAAACTTATTTAACAGATAATCAATTCTTTTCCCTTTTCATCACTATTTACAACTGATATGACTTCATTCATTCATATCCATCCACATTATAAAAGTTTACATCATATACATTATCATATAAATTTTATACTCTTAGTATAACTATACATATTAAATCTTAATAATGATTCACAATCTTAACGCAACTTAGATCATTGATTTATCTATTACAAAATATTCACACTTCAATCCTATTCAATTCAAACCAACAAATATTTATTTGAATTTATCATTAGATTTCACATTATATATATCCTCATTCCATTCAACCAAACTTATATCCAATTTCTGATCTCTTTCGATCCATATTTAATCAAATTATCATTTCTACCAATTCTTATGATAATCTCATATCATATTGATTATGTACAATTCATTCACTTAAACTTTAAACCCATTCACTTTACACCATACATATATTTAGCATAACTTCCAATCACCTTTTTGTAATTTCTCTCTTTCCAATATCTTTTCATATATCACACCATTGCTATCTTAACAATAAATGTTATCCATACTTAACACATTTTCATAATTCTCTTCTGTTTCCTTACGTTTCATAACTATAACCAGATTTCTAACATAAGATAATAAATTATCACTTTACCACATCATAATTATCAATCTCATCAGAACTATAATATAATCATGTTATCTCAATCCCAAATCAGAAAATAACAAGATTAATCAACCACAATATACTAAACAAACCATAGGATTATAAAAGATTAAGGGTCATAATTGAAACTTATAAATCCATATGGTTCCTTTATTATTCTTTTTCCAACCTTTTCAATTACCATACTAAATTGGATCTCAAGAATTTTGTATTCATTTCCAAACCTTGGCTACCTCAAGAGTCAACACATTCCAACTCCGTTATCACCCAATTTGCACTAGATTATTTAATCATCACTAGCTTAATTCATGTTTCAACAATATTATTATTTTCTTGTATGAACACATATTCCATCATGTAAACATTACATAATTTCTCTTTTGTCACTTCCTTTCTATTCCATTTACAATCTCTTACAATATACAAATACATAATACTTTTCCATATGTGGATACTTTGGAACTCTAAATATTATATGATTATCAAATCTAGTGATCACTATAACAATTTCATTGTCCAATATTACACAAGTCTATTCTTACTCTCAATTCCATCATAAAATTCATCTAATTTGTTCAAGTCATAACCTAATCTTTATTAGGTTCACTAATACATTCAATATCATTCTCCATATCACTAATCCAATAATTGTACCACATATATATCCATAGATCACATTCACAATGTGATGCATATTTCTTACATATCATAATTTAATTCATATTGAAAAACCCAACTCATACATCCTATACATATATACACTTAATTATATGCTCTTATTTTATTTTCCTTTTCCATACATTCCATACAAACTTAATGTTTATCACTTCCCTTTGAACACAATCATTCTCATTTTTTTTTCAATATGATTTAGAATATTTATCATTACAATAAATATAAATATTCTAACCATAATAACATTTCACATACATCTTAGTCACAATCCTAATGTGACATCTCTTTCACTTTTGTCTTTAAAAGCATTTACTATATCTTCATATTCATTTTTATCTTTTTTACTCAAATAACTTAAAATAACTCATTTTTACTTGCTTACTTACTTTCTTTAATCTTCAAATAAATTCTCATATTATTAATCACACTATTCAATTCATAATATTGTCATGTGCAATATTATTCACTTCACATAGCTTATGTATTGAATATACATTAAACCATCAATATTCATATAACCTTTATCAAATTCCACTAAAACTTTAACTTTTCAACTTTAAGACATTATATATATATTACAAAGCAACATCGAACATATAATTCTCGCAAGTCTTAAGCTCATTTCAAAAATCCACATATCACATATTATCACTGTTACCATGAGCTTTCACAATATTCAAACACCTCACATTTCTAACATTGAAATCACAATGTTTACATAAAGAAAAACAACATAAACTATACCAATATCATCTCTTTTTCTTTTAAACACAACCTTAGCTTTATATACCCAAATTTTAAATAATCACACTTTGTCTATATTAATCAATTTATTCTATATTCTATCATACTCTCTTCCTTTAAATAACATATCTTTCCATATCAACAATCCCACAATATTTCCTCTTTCTAACAAACTAAACATAAACTTTGTCATAAGGATATTCAAAACATAAAGGAAAGAGTACATACTCTAATCTTGATTTTATTTTCAACTCATTTTCAACTTTATTTTCCTTAGGTAAATTCCCACTCCTGAATTTACCAATTAATCTTGTACAAATTTTCATATCATTTCTTTTTCCAATTATTACTTCCATATAAAATTTTATTCACACACTATCATTCATCTCAAATCATTCCAATACATCACAAATCACATAATGCCACGTTCAAGACCAACCTAGATGTGAATGCATATGCATGTATTACAAATTTCATTTCAAAACTTTTCTTTTCACTTCTCTTTAAGCTTTTCAAAACTTTCTCTTTTTAATTCTACTTAGGCCGAGAATCTCGAACCTAAGCTCTGATACCAAAATAATTGTAATACCCTCATACTCTATATAGGTACTATACATATACCTAGTATACATACAATACGTATATAGAGTGTAAGAATGTCACTTCTAGTTTTAATTTAAAAATCTTATCCAAGTTCAAACAATACTATCGTTAGATTTTAATAACATTTAGTAAATCATTATACATATGAATATATGATTGTGAATAATATAACAAAATTAAACTTTACATGTATGCATCACCTTCTAGTTGGTCTCAGAACACTCTTACCCTTCTCGTGGCATAACTGCTTGATTTCCCGATCAACCGCATAATCACCTGCGCGATCACACAACCGCGCTAAGCCTGAGAGCTTAGTAATACAAATAAATCATATACACATACAATAGAGAAAATCATATTTTCATTTTAACTTATTATGTCATTATTTTCTTACCATATTTTTCCCTTTTTGGCTATACTTTTCATATATATATACTTCTACTAATGTTTTACCAATATACATATTCATACATTTTATTTCAGTAATTCACAATCCAATGACTTATCAAAGTCTTCATGAAACAATATCCACTATTTCCACATTCATATACATTTCACACATCATATATCATCATATACAATTTACACATCATAAACTCATCATTTCACATAGCTTCTCAAGCTATACTCATCTTCAATAATTCACTTATGTATTATATGCATCTCATTCCATAGTTATCACTATATATCACACAACATTAATTTCCTTCCATAGTTCACATTAAAACAAGGACAAACATATATCTCATTATTCATTTTCATTATTCAGGAATCACACATATATATATATATATACATACAAACACACACATGGGCCCAAGAACACTAATATGCCATTCCACTTTCAGAGTTAATGTTTTGGTTTAATTATCACATTTATCATTATCCCAACTAGGCTTCAAGGATTAAGGTTCAACCAAGCTTCAAGAGGGAACAAAGCATGCTAAGTATTAACCCAACTTGGCTTCAAGAACCAATCCAACCTAGCTTCAAGGGTGGTAACATCTCAATTAGGCTTCAAGGTTTTGACCCAACCAAGCTTCAAGGGGAGTAAAACATGTTAAACTTCAACCCAACTTGGCTTCAAGGATCAAACCAACCTAACTTCAAGAGATTGTTACTATTAGGCATGCCACCCACAACAAAACTCTGAAAATGAATAACATATTAGACACACAATTCATTTATGAGTTCATTATCAATTTCATTTTCAATTGAAATCATCATAGCCAATTACAATGGCTTCTCATATCATTTAGATCATCATAGCCAATCACAATGGCTTCTCATATCATTTAAATCATCATAGCCAATCACAATGGCTTCTCATATCATTTAAATCATCATATCTCAATTCATATCATAGCTTCGCATCTTTCAAATACACAATCATTTATCTCAAATACTACACATTTCATATAACATCATTATCAATCACAATTACATCACATCTTATTTGGTCTCAATTCACATTAGAATACTTCATTATTTACATATTCATAATCAAACACATTTAACATTCATCAAGAATGATCATCATTGATATACACATATATAATTTACCTTATTCTTAGATTTGGAATCCTCAACATACATTTGTTTCATATATATTTGAAGTATAGATTCAACAAAACCCTTGGAGGATCCAACAATACAAGAATAATCAAGAATAAGAATCATTAACTAACCAATTTGAGGGACACGGCCAGCATCACTTGAGGGACACGGCCAAGCTTGTGGCCGTGTCTCTCAACCCTAATTGGCAGTAGTGAACACTGCCAGGCGACACGGCCGTATCTCTCAACACAATTTCAGGCAGTAGGTGACACGACAAGTGACACGGCTGAGCCAGTGGCCGTGTCTCACAACAAAAATCATACAGTCACAGACACGGGCAAGGGACACGGCCGTGTCTCTCCACAAAAATCTGGCAGTGACAAACACGGGCAGAGAACACTGCTGAGACTGTGATCGTGTCTCTCCAAAATCAAACCAATTCCCTTGACTTGGCCGTGTCTCTCCTTGTTTTTGGCCGTGTCACACATGAATTTAAGCCCCTAACATTTATAAATCCCCTCTGGTTGCACTCAAACACTTCATACATAATATGACACCACACAAATGAACATAATCAATGTCCTAAACACATAATTTACATATTTCTCACATTATTCACCTTGCTAAAACACATCAACCAAACATTCAATTCCTTAACACATTTACAAATGAATATGTGTTAAGTTTCAATATCTTATTAATAGATGAATTTAGGTAGTTTACTTACCTTAAGAACCATTCTCAATCTATTCACTTTACCTTCCAAGATCTCTTCACCCATTTAATTTAAAGCAATCCATTTCCTTCACAACCTAAATCAAATCAAATAATAAGATACTTGAATTCCAATACAAATATTCAATAACCAAACTCATATATTCTATATTTTCAACTTCCTTAAACACCAACATACATCACTCATATATCAACTACTCAAATCCCCACTTCATTAACACTAAACACTTATTCAATAATCTCAACAATTCATCATCATCCTCATAACTACCCACATCAAATTCAAAGTCAAACCATAGAAATCAATGTAAAGGAATGAATACTTACTTGGTTATTTGCCAAATCTTGAATAAAAATCTTCAATCTTCTCAAAATTTTCAATCTTCTCAAAATCATCATCTCTCTCTCTCTCTCTCTCTCTCTCTCTCTCGACCACAAAGAAGAAGAAGCAGAAGAAGAAGAAAGAAACTTCTTGCTTCTTCCGTTCTTATCTTATATAATAATAATAATAATAATAATAATAATAATAATAATAATAATAATACTAATACTTTAAATCTCCACCACATATTCTTTCTTTGACTATCTTCTTCTCTTTTCTTTTTGTCCTTATTATCATTATTATTATTACTTAATTATACAAATATATATACAATTCACTTTTCCTACACCATTTTATATCCCATGTATATATGATGTATATGTCTTATATATATTATCTTTATATTTCCCATATACACATATACATTAAATCCAAATACAACAACAATAACTCCAAAACTCTTAAGGTCTATTCCGGGATATTACAGGAATTATTCTCATTTACTATATGTAGTAATGTACAGATTTTTGTTTCCTAACTTAGACACACTAGATGTGTATATATTGTACTCTTTTCTTCACAAAATAACACACAACATTACATTCTTCTTTTCTCCTCTAGTCTTATTTCTAGTCTTTATTTTACAACAATTCGATATGGTTTTTATTTTTTAGTTTTAATTTTTTAAGAAAAAAATAAAATATATTTGTTAATATTATTAGATTTTAAATTTACTTATTAAATAAAAATTATTTTCACGTTAAATATGAAATCTATAAAATATAGTTTCAAGGATTTTGATTTAATATAGTTTCAAGGATTTTGATTTTGAAAAGTCATTTTATATAAGGAAAACTTTTTTTTTTTTACTACGAAAGTGATATTTTGTTTTTTTTTATCATAGTTTTTTACTTTTTTTTTTTATAATTTATACAAATTTTCTTTCTATTTCTTTGTATTTTTTACATGTATCTTTTAACTCTTTTACTTTTCTACAAATTTAATCATAAAAGTTATTGGCATTTGTCTTTATTTAAATTTTTTTATTTTTTTTTATTTTAATAATTATGATATTATTTTTAAAAATATAAAATAAGCTTTTTAAAAGATATAAAAAATAAAAACTGAAAATAATTTTTTGTTTTAAAAAAGCAAAAAATTAAAAATCTACGATCTAAGCAAATACAATCGAATACAATCGATAAATTTTGCTGATAAGTTTTCTATTTATACCACTAATCTTCTTACACTTTGGTCTGGCGAAAAAAATATTTACATAGGTCGCATGGAGTTTATATGACCTTTTCTTCTTCTTCTTCTTCTTCTTCTTCTTCTTGTATATGAGAGTCCACATGTTTAGAAAAAATCCACATGAAACCATAATTTTATTATAATAAATTAAAATTTAAAATTTTTATGATATAAATAATAAAATCCAGAGACTATGGTTGATATTAACCTTGAAATGAAATGAATCAATTTATTCAATTCGTTGCTTTATCTCTTTATATTAAGAATGATTTTTCAGATTTATTTATTTTATCTCGAGCAGTGAGAATGTCCTTATAATTATGTGAATATAAAACTTACTCACTCATTGTTTCAATATAATGAAAATTTTCCATTATATAATATATATATCGCACAATTATACAAGACTATACAAATATGTAGAGATCAACGACCACATTTGTTGGTTTCAGCCATAGATGGGGGGTGCTATTGTTTCCCCACTCTTTCTTTCTTTGTTTAGTTTTCTTTTTTCCTTCTTATCTTAGTTTTTGCCAGAAGATCTTTGCAACTAAAACTTCCAGGAGAAAACACCCAATTTCTTATCAATCCTAAACTCTTTCAAGTTACTTGTCGGTGGTTTCCTTCATGGTTTGGGTAGTTTTAGCACTTCAAGTGATCTTGGCTTCGAATAGAGGTTGGTTTTGAGTCTGAAGTTGTGCTTATTTTGGCCCATCTAGCCCATCTTTTTGTCAAGGATTTTCCTGTAGTTTCCTACTACAAGAATATTATTATGTTTATTTATGATTTTTTTTTTATTTAGGTTGCACCCTCTATCTTCAAGACCGATCTTTTGGTGGAAATTATCACAAGCAGACCAATCTGTTAATTGGGTTTTTTGTACTTTAAATGATGGCTCAAGGAGTTCTTGGATTGTTTTGATGGTTTTTATATATGAAATTTATCTCACTATGAAGGTCTCAACTCTAAGTCTAAAATCGAAGGCCTCTGCCTTGCCAGTTCTATCTACTCAGTCAAGCATATCTTTATGGGCTAGGCTCTTTAACAAATCACATAGTTTCCTTTCATATCTGTGAGATCTTCCATATAGGAAGTATTAGTTTTGCTTAGGTGCTGGGCTTCCTCATTATGTTCAAACCCAAATGGGGTTTTTATTTAACTCCATTGTATTTTGGATCATAAGTAGATGAAGATCCAAATCATGGCTACTTTCTTCAATTTACTCTTTGAGCTGTATTTTATGTTTTTGTGTTTTGATATTTTTAGATTGATTAGCTTCTGATGCTTTTTGTCCCTTTGGGTTTTAGCCCTTCTTATATGGGCCTATTTGTTCATTATTTTAATGATATTTCCTTTATTCTGACAAAAAAATAAAAAAGAGAGAAAATTACACAATATCACCTTATTTAAAAGTCACTTTTCAATTTTAATCCAATTAATTTTTTTTCAGCTTTAGCCTAATCTTTTTTCAGTTATGTTTTTATAGGATTTTTTAAAAAAAAAATTTTATACACTTCACATTTATTCCGTTCACGTCATTTTTATTCTTTATGTTTCTACTTATTTTTCACGTTTTCTTCGTCTTTCTATATTCACTTCTTATTCTTTCTTCGAGTCTTATTCTTCTTTATCTGTTCTCATTTTTTTTTTTTTTTTTAAGTTTCTCGTTTTGTTGCTTTTTCATTGTATTTCTTTTTGAAGATGTTTGTATGAAGGTTTGCATGAAGATGTTGAAGTTTTATTTTTGTTATAGATATGATTTTATTGAAGATATTTATATAGATGTTGCATGTAGAAGTTGTTGAGTTTATGAAGTTTTTTAGTATATTTTAGTTAAGGAGTTGTGTTTTTTTGTGTATGAGATTTGATGTTCCTTTTTTTTTTTTTTTTTTTCTGATTTTTGTTTATTTTTTGTGTATTCTTTCTATTGCAACGCTAGTGTTTTTTTTTTTTTTTTTTTTTTTTTGTGTTGGTTAATTGTAATGTATGTTAGATGTTCAATAAAATACTTAAAAGAAAAATTTTTCTTATCTTTGTGAAATTTTTTATTTTTTCTTTCTCAATTTGTATTTTTGAACGGATACTTCCTTTTTCTTTTGAATTTTATTTATTTATTTTTTGTTTGTTTTGTTTGTGATATTTGAGTATTATATGTGTTAAAGATTATGATACAATATTTATCAAACATCTATATGATATTTACATGTCTACTTAATATCTACAAAATATCTATAATACATTAATAATACAGACAACATCAATAATATATTAATAACATAAACAACATCCACACAAACAACATCAACACAAACAATATACATAATACATCAATAATATATCAATATTACATTAACAACACAGATAATATACATAATACATCAATATTATATCAACAACGCAAATAACATATATAATACATCAATATTACATCAACAATACATCAATATTATATCAAAATCTATATAGATAATATAAATAATACATCTACCATACATCGACAATACATGCAGTATGCATAATATATTAACATTATATCAATACTATATCAACACTTTTTATTTTGTATTCTTCTAACTTACGCAACATATATAATGTATCATTGTATCATTAATAATTTTTTGCTTTTAATCTTTTTTTTTTCAGTTTTTGATTGATAATTCATATATGTTTTTTGGAAGAATGTAAAAATTTATTGAAAAAAAAGATAAAGATGAAGATTTTATTAACGAAGAAGATGAAGATAAAAATTAAACTTCTTAATATGCTCTCTTATATTCTTTTTCTCGATGTGATGCCTTGTTTTTTAGAGTTTTTATTTTCAATTTATTCTTGATCTCCTTCGTTTTACTTTTTTGTTTTAATTTGTTGTTGAATCTTTTTTTTTTTAAATAATTGATGTTGATGAAGAAGATGATGATAAAAATCTAAAGTTCAAAACAAATTTATTGATTTTTCTATTGATGATGAAGAAGAAGAAGAAGAAGAAGATTTATAAATTGATAAGTTTGTGGAATTATATTTCTTTGAATAGAAAGTTAGTATGGAAATAGGTTTCACTGGATAGAAATTTTGTTTTTAAACGGCAACATTAATTACTTTTGCCATATATTTGTTATTATTAAAGTTATTTTTTAAGTTTGTAATTTTTTTTTTGCTTGCAGTAATTCTGTAATTTTTTTTTGTTTAGTTTTGTGAAAAGCCCCAAAAAAAATGTAGTTAGATTTA
Source organism: Garcia nutans (assembly GCA_947685225.1). NCBI lineage: Eukaryota > Viridiplantae > Streptophyta > Magnoliopsida > Malpighiales > Euphorbiaceae > Garcia > Garcia nutans. The sequence goes on along the minus strand of CANTUV010000024.1, from coordinate 854,189 downwards.
TCTTAGATCCCTTAAATAATATATTATATATATATTACAATTCTGAAATTTACTCGCACTGACACTCATTGCGCTAATGGAAAGAATAATCACACAACTGTTCTTCACAATTACATAACAAAAGGAACGAATTATTGATTTTAAGCTCTCCTCCTTACATTCACATACACATCACAAAAACTTGGGACCACCAAGGAAGAAGCAAATGGGAGATTACTGCACAAAATCTTACAAAGATGAACATGCAAGGGTAAAGAATTAAAGAATTTAATTGAAAACTTAACATACTCGAGCAATCTTGTTCGTTACATACACAAACTCTTCTTTTTTAAAAAGAGCAGATTTCTGTAGCTGCAATACCTGCAAATTTGGAACTGCTCTTTTATTCAAGGTACTGAAAATTTTTCATCCACCAAAGAATGAAGTGTGTTCTCAACGCTTCATTAATATTAACAACCAGCAGCTTTTAGGAAGTTATCGTACGGGCTTGATGCTGGTAACATGAAGAAGTATGGATGATGTTGATATTCTGTTGAACATTGCACCGGAAGAGCCCCAACTGATGATCTTGGTGGGATTGCATTATTGTTCATATCAAGTAATGGATTGCCAGCCTGCATTTTCAGATAGGTTAGGTGAAGGTATCTCATAAGATGCTGGCCACCTCAAGCCCAAAACAGCATGTTTACAAAGCTCATCAGTGTGCAACTATGCAAGACATTTAGCCATATGCATTACACATGTAAATATGTGCAAGTATGATCATAAAATGCTAGTTAAATTGAAAAGAAAATTCTATCGTATTGCAACATGACATGCTACGATCTATGGTAGCGAGTTTTGGGCAATGAAAGAACAATACATGGCAAGAAGCATATCTATAATAACCGCTTTGTGGGCCATATCTATTCTAGATATAATGGCTGATTTTTATTATTTTAGTTTTTTATATTTGCTATTTTAATTAATTAGAGTTCTTATTTACTATTAGGCTATTTCTTATTTAATGTTGGGTTGTTTCTTATAATAGATTTATTTATTTAGGAAACCTAAAATATAGTTTAGGAAGTTTATAATATGACTTTTCTATTTTTATAATAAGACTTATCCTATTTAAAGGACCTAATGAATAATAAAAATAAGAAACAGAATTTATCTAAAAAATCATAGAGATATGGAGCTCTCTCTTAACGAGATCCGAGGTTTAAAGCTCACTTTGATAAGCTTAAGGTCAAAGCTCCATTTGATGAGCTTAAAGTCAAAACTCCCTTTGAAGAACTTAACTAAGGGAAAATCAATTGACTTGAATTTTCAAGTCAATCACTCTGTGACATAATTATTTCCCCATAACTATAACAAATTGGTATCAAAGCCTAATATTATGGGCGATTTCTCAAAAAAAAAAAATTATCGAGAATAAAAATGACAAAATAGAGGGTGAAGGGCTTGTGTTACAATTGTGATAAACTGGACACAACCGTACATCAGTGTGAGAAGCTATATTAGCTAGAGTTGGAAGACACTCATGAACCATATATAAAAGAGGAACAAGTGAAGGAACCCAAAATCTTGGGAGGAGTGTCGATCTTTTTCAAAACTAATTTATCCAAATTTTGAGTTCGAGGATAAGTACTTTTTTCAAGAGGGGAGTGATGTTAGAATACCTTTTTGGGCCATATTTATTCTAGATATGATCGCTCATTTTTATTATTTTAGTTTTTTATATTTCCTATTTTAATTAATTAGAGTTCCTATTTACTATTACGCTATTTTCAATTTTAATGTTGAGTTGTTTCTTATAATAAATTTATTTATTTATATTGACATTTAATAGTTAGTAGTTTCATTTATTAATTGGTAGGCTATAATATGTATAAATAGGCTTGTATATGATATACTGAATAAAAGAGTGTTTTTTTCTTTTTACATTGAATTCTTCATAGTACCAAAGCATTGCTAGATTCTTTTAAAAAGATTTTTGGCCGCTGAGTGTTTTACAGAGGCATGTGGTGTACCTTTATGTTTGGGCAGAGATAGTTTTGGCTTTTTGGCGCACTATCAATGATCATTTGTTGTCATTGCCCCCATAAGAAGGAAGAGCCGAGTGAGATCGGTCGGCTGCCAGGAGCTTGTCACCAGAGACCGTAGCCGGAGATCCCACATGTCGTCTGAAGTTGCCGGCATTACTGTTCATGTGCTGGCAAAAGTTCCCTTTTTCTAGTGTTTTCCGGTCGTTTTTCTGGCCGTTGTTTCTCCCAACCTTCTGTACTGCCATTTCCGACATCACCCATGTATTTTTCGGCCCGAGTATAAACTGATTTTCCAGCAGCTATTTTTCTCCTTTGTTCTACTGCCAATTTTTTAAGCACATATCTGATACTCCTTTTTTGGCACAAGGCTTCCTATTTTTTGTCTTTGTGGAATTTATTTCTCATATCCAACTTCCCATTTTATCTTTGAGGAGTTTATTTATTGTTTATCCATTCCAAACATCTTTTTTGTTGATTCTTTTTGAAGGTATATGGCAGACTCAAAAAAATTAGTTCTCTCTATATTCGATAATCCATCTCTTCATATTAACCCGGTAAAACTTAATGGAATTAGTTACCTAGCATGGTCAAGATCCTATCTCTTGTTTATCAAAGCAAGGGGATTGTAAGGATATATTACAAGGGAGAAAAAGAGACCTGAACTAACTAATTCCTCTTATAATAAGTGGAACTAGGAAAATTCTCTTGTTATGTTATGACTTATCAACTCTATAGAACCTGCTATTGCAAGAACATATATGTTACTTGATACAACTGAAAAAATTTGGAAGGCCGGCCCTCAAACGTATTCTCAAATGGGCAATGTTGCACAAAAATATGAATTTCAAAATAAAATTCGTAGTATGAAACAAGGGGAGAAGACTATTTCAGAATAATTTTCAGAATTAAGTGGTCTGTGGCAGGAACTTGATTATTATCAGAATTTTCAAGGTGACTACGCTGGTGATGCATTTAAGTTTCAAAAGTTGCTATAAGAGGAACATATCTATGATTTTCTTGTTGGTTTAAACTTGGAATATGGTAAAATCAGATTTCAAGTGTTTGGTAAAGAACCTTTACCATCTTTACTCCAAACATATTCTTATATGCAGCAAGACGAAAGTAGAAGAAGTGCTATTTAATGTATAACAACGGTTGAAAAAGTTAGGTTAGCTGCTAGATTAGTTCATAAACACCCTAAAAATCACACTGAGAACTCCCGACAGTGTGATTGTTGTGGAAAACCACGCATATAAGAGAAACTTGATGAAAATTGCACAGTAAATCAAAAAGGCTATGGAAGAAAAAAAAAGAAGGAAGGTTCAAGCAAACTTGACTGAGGTCATAGGACCAAGCGGTGGAACAACCTCAAACGACAATCTATCCGATGAAGGGATTCAAAATCTAAAGTGGCTCTTATCTCAACTTAACGCCAACTCAACTGCAGGCTCCTCTAACTTTGTAACCACTGGTAATGCCTTTCCTGCTGACTATAATACTTATTCATGGATTATAGGTTTAGGAGCAAATAAACAAATAACAGGCTCTTCAGGAAGATTTCAAACATATTCCTTATGTCCAAAAGGAAACAATGTCCAAATAGCAGATGGTTCTTTTACTCTAGCATTTTAAACATGTTCTATTGATTGTATTCCAAATATTAGATTATCCTTTGTCCTTCATGTGCCTCGTTTTTCCGTTAACCTTTTATCTGTCAATTCCATTACTAAAACTCTTAATTGTAAAATTAAGTTTTTTTTTTCAAACCATTGTTTTTTTTCAAAATCTACAAGCAAGAAGGATGATTGGCATTGTTAGACTACAAGATGCCACAATCCTGATTTTGGTACAAATTACACTTTTTTTTGTTTTTGTTTTTGTTTTTTTTTTTTTTTGCAGAAATAAGGATACTAAACAAGAGATTAAACAATTGTATAGGCAATTAGAACATCCATCCTTTTTTGTCTTAGAAAAGAAATTCCCAAGTATGTTTAAAGGGATTTCATTTGACTCCTTATTTTGTAATGCTTGTGAATTTGCTAAACATACAAAGAATTCATATCTTTTGAGTAATAACAAGAGTACAATTCCTTTTATGACTATTAACTCCAATATTTGGGGACCCACTCAAAACATTTCATTGACTGGTCATAGATAGTTTGTCACTTTTATTGATGATTTTATTAGAATAACTTGGCTTTGGCTCTATTTATTAAAGGCGAAAAGTGATGTATTTTCTTGCTTTCAATCTTTTCATATAATGATCAACACTCAGTTTGATGCCAAGGTTAAAATCCTTATAACAGTTGATGGAAAGGAATATATGGATGTGGGATTCCATGCTTAACTAGAGTCTAATCAGATGATACATCAAACTAGTTATGCTTATACTAGTACTCAAAATGGAGTTGCAGCAAGAAAAAATAAACACATTTTATAATCAGCTCGAGCTTTCATGTTCACCATGAATTTACCCAAATCATATTGGGGAAATGCAGCTCTAACATCAACTTACCTTATCAATAGGTTGCCTCTTAAAACTCTCTTTTATCCATATACATTCTTGGTTTAGGAGAATTCTTTCTTCTCTTGGACTTAAACAGAAAGAGTCTTCCAGTTAGAAGATAATAAAGTTTTATTTTTGGTCCAATCTTTCCTAACCTCACAAGGTTACATTCCCCCTACTTCTCTATCCTCTCCATTTTACTAAAAGTGCTTTCGGGATATAGAAGATTATGTAATCGGGTAGAAGAAGCTTTTCAAGAGCTCTTTTTGAAAGATCAACTGAACTGAAAGAAGGGACCGGGATCAACTTCAACAGTCCTTTAGAAGTTTTGCTAAGGCAAAATCCTTTCATTGTTTCTCCAAAGTTATTTGAGTGTGTTTGTTTTGTTCATGCTAGGAATATTGAAAAATTAGAACCTAAGGCTCTTAAATATGTATTTGTTGGCTATTCTCCTACCCGGAAGGGATACAAGTGTTACCACCCTCCATTTAGAAAATACTTTGTTAGTATGGATGTTACTTTCAGAGAATCTGAGCACTACTTCAATTTACCCCTATCTCCTCTTCAGGGGGAGAATGAGAAAGAAGAGAAGAATCCTACTATGGCAGCTCTTGATAATCCTATTCTAGAAAATAATCCCATTTAGGAGGAGAGTCATGTTCAGGGGGAGAATTTGATTCAGAAGAAGAATGTTGGGCGTTTGGATAGACCGAATTTAAGGAGATATTCAATGAGAAATAAAGTAGAAGATATCATCATGCAATCTATACTAAGTCAAGAATCACTCCCACAGCCTGAAAATTGTTTAGATCCCTCTGGTGAGTCTTCTAAACCTTTTAATTCAGTTAATAATTTAGATAAGCCCATTGCTCATAGAAAAGGAGTTAGGTCATGTACTAAATATCCAATATCTAATTTTGTTTCATACAACTCCTTGTTTACTTCCCACAAAGCCCTTGCCTTGTCTGTTTCTTCTGTATCTATTCCACAGAATTAGAGAGAGGCTTTCTATAATCCCAAATAGAAGGAAGCAATGGCTAAAGAAATGAAAGCCCTTGCAAAGAATGAAACTTGAGAACTTATCTCTTCTCCCTCTGGAAAAGAAATTTGTTGGCTGCAAGTGAGTATTTACAATAAAACATAAAGCTGATGGTTCAATTGAAAGATACAAGGCTAGACTTGTTTGTGGCTAAGGCATTCATTAAGACCTATGGATCGAACTATCAGGAGACATTTGCTTCAGTTACTAAAATGAATACCATCAAAATATTGTTGACTTGTGTAGCTAATTTGGATTGGGATTTATAACAATTTGATGTAAAAAATGCTTTTCTTCATGGAGATTTAGAGGAAGAAGCAAACATGGAAATTCCTCTAGGTTTTGAGAGCAAAAAGACACAAGAAAAGTTATGCAAACTGAAGAAGGCTCGGTATGGGTTAAAACAGTCTCCTAGAGCTTGGTTTGACAAATTTAGTAAGGCCATGGTCTCCTTTAGATATCAACAGAGTAATGTTGATCATACCTTGATCATTAAACACTCTAAGGGTAAGATCACTTTACTCATTATCTATGTTGATGATATTGTGGTAACTGGAGATGATAAAGAAGAATTAGCTCGACTAAGGTAGCTCTTAGCCCATGAATTTGAGATCAAAGATCTAAGAAAACTGTAGTATTTTCTGAAAATTGAGGTAGCTAGATTAAAAAGGGGAATTTTTATCTCACAAAGGAAATATATCTTGGATCTTATTCAAAAAACAAGTATCTTAGGTTGTAAGCCAGCATATTCTCATATGGAAAGTAATCATAAGCTGCAAGCAGGAACATGAACTACAGTTGATATGGGAAAATATCAAAGAATATGCTAGGAAAATTGATTTATCTCTCACACATTAGACTAGACATAGCATATGCAGTTAGTGTGGTTAATCAATATATGCATGATCCTCGTGAGCTCCATTTACAAGCAGTTTTCCAGATTCTACAATATCTTAAGTCTGCTCCTGGAAAAGGTCTCATTTTCTCTAAGCATGGTCACCTTCGAATTGAAGCCTTCACAGATGTAGATTAGGCTAGATCTCTTGATGATAGGAGATCGACATCTAGCTGCTGCACACTTGTGAGTGGAGGAGTAAAAAGCAGACAGTAGTTTCTCGATCAAGTACAAAAGCATAGTATAAAGCTATGACACAAGGTGTTTGTGAACTACTATGGCTGCAAAAGTTACTAAAGGAATTAAAATTGTTTACTGAAGACAAGTTGTCCTTGTTTTGTGACAATAAGACTGCCATCGGCATAACTTATAATCCTGTTCAACATGACCGCACAAAACATATTGAAATAGAACGGCACTTCATTAAAGAAAAATTAGTTGATGGTTCTCTAAGCCTATTTCATGTGTCATAAGAGAAACAATTGGTCGGTATGTTTACCAAAGGACTCAGCAAAAGAAATTTTCACATGTTAATTTGCAAGTTGGGCATATATGATATTTTTGCACCAACTTAAGGGGGAGTGTTGATAGATAGTAGTTAGTGGTTAGTAGATAATTCAATGAATAATTTGTTAGTAGTTAGTAGTTTTATTGATTAATTAGTAGGCTATAATCTGTATAAATAAGCTTGTTTATGATATGCTGAATAAAGGAAGAATTAAAAGAGTTTTTTTTTTATATTGAATTCTTCAATTTAGAAAACCTAAAATATAGTTTAGGAAGTTTATTACATGACTTTTCTATTTTTGTAATAAGATTTATCCTATTTAAAGGACTTTATGAATAGTAAAAATAAGAAGGAAAATTTATCTAAAAAATTATAGAAGTCTAGAGCTCTCTCTTAACGAGATCCAAAGTTTAAAGCTCCGTTTGATGAGCTTAAGGTCAAAGCTCCCTTTAAAGAGCTTAACTGAGAGAAAGTCAATTGACTTGTATTTCCAAGTCGATTGCCCTGTGACACGATCATTTCCCCATACTATAACAAAACAACACATATGTAAGATGCATGTTGTGGAAATGAGAATGTTAAGATTGATGTGGGGGCATACGATGGATGAAATCCATAATGAGCGCCTTAGTTAGAGAAAATGTGGGGGTAATTCCTATTGATGCAGTTTGACTATGCGAAACGAAAATCTAGTGATGCAATGGCCACAAACATTTAATAACTTAAGATGGATATAATTAGGGGGCAGGGATAGGTCTAAACTAACTTGAGTAAAGGTGATTCAGAATGATCTTACGGCTTTACATCTCTCCGAAGATATAGCCTTAAATCACACCGAATGGAAAAAGAAAATCTATATAGTTGACCCCAATTAACTTGGGATTAAAGCTTTATTTGTTTGTTTGTTTCAAAATACCACATTAGATACTAAAATAGTACAAGAACAAGAAATAACCTTCTTAGTCTCCTCGCCATGATTTTGTTGAGCATTAATCAAAGACTCATGCTTCACTTGGGCACTCATCACGTTAGACATCTTCTTTTGCTTTCCCATTAGAAGTGTCTCACAATGATTGGCAATTTCCTTGTAAGTAACATCAGGTGCAGTTACAGACATTCTTCCAACTTGATGTGATGAATCCAAGACCTAAGCAAACAACATCTGCTATCAGTAACTATGGTTTTAATCTTTTTATTTTCATAGTCAAGTGGCCAATATAGACATAATAAGATCACAAGACTGTAGTAGGTGGAATTGCCGTGCAACAAACCATTGGAAGCATGACATGACAGGTAACGTACTGATTCTATAAGCTGATTGACATTCAAGAGTCTGGGGTTTTGTAAGACAACCTCCTTTTTGGTTTGACCATCTGAGTAATCAAGAAACGCATCTTCATCTATCGTAACCATCGAAGCACACTATATATAACAAACAGAAATATGTCAATCCCAAACATCAATTGCATTAAAGGGGAAATAATGGAGGACAGTGGTGACTGTAACAGAATTATCTTTCAAATCAACCTGATCTAGAGTATCTATAAACTGGTCTCCCAGCAGACGCACTTCGTCAGGTGAGAATTCATTGAGAAGCTCTTCATGGACAATGGACAGTTCAGACTGCAGAGCAAGTTATCACTCACAGGTGACTATACATGCATGCGAAAAAATTATGGCTAAAATCATTTAAAAGAAAGCCAAAATACTAAAAACAAATTCAAATGCAAGCTTTACATCTGACAAACTTTCCAAGCTCTTAACTATCTCAGCAGCAAAGAATTCCCTGCTTTGGTTCCCTGTAATGTCTACTGCTGAAAGAAATTTCAGAGCAGAATCATCATCCTCTTCAGATCCAAAACTGTTCATAGGGTGTTCAGATTCAGCATTTACAGCCTTCAACTTCCTATCCCCTACCAAGTGCAAAAATGGATCAACCTGGTCCAAGCATAAATCAATAGTAAGTTTAACTTATCTACCACAAGACACAAGAAAGACGCAAAAACAATTTTGCTCTTTGATTGCAAAAGATAGATAAAGTTCCCACAGAAGATGCAGAAATATCAAATTAGATGCTGAATAGGTGTTTATAATGCAAAGTTGTAAACCCCTGCATCTGAAATTTTCTCAAAAATGATTCGCATACCATTTTTTCTGTAAGCACCTCCTTGGCGCTCTGAACAAGTGAAACAATATTGTAGGCTTTTGATGAAAAGAGAATCATTGTAGTTGCCAAGGTAAATAGGGATCTACGGCGTGATGGTGGGAGTTTTGCTACAAAAAAGTAAAAATATCTTGTGAATTAAAGATTTACATCCATTAGAATAACTTTTACATCCCTGGCTCTACGGCATACTAGTAATTGGGCAACAAAAGAAAACATGCAAATCAAGTAGAACCTAATATACAACAAAACACTCCTTCAAAGGGCTGATAGGCTTAAAATAGCCAAACAAGAGGTTAAAAAACAAAAATGAAACCTTCTAGGCCCAATTTGACATGTGCATCATGTGTCACCACCCACCCCACATACACAAACACACACACACACACAGGCCTTCCTCTATGTGTGTGCATAAGAAAGGCTGCCTTAAAGCCTTAAAAATGAAGGAGTTCGTTAAACTTGTAAAATCAAAGTCAACTAAGACTATAGTACATATTTTCTGAAAATATTATCAGAGTTTGTAGAGGAGCCTTAAATTTTCAGGAATCTCATCATCAAGGTGCCATTTTGTAAATGCTCCATGTCATGTAAATGATGAACACTTGCAGAGAATACCTCAAGGGTCTGTTTGGATTGGACTTGGACCATGAGAATTTAGATTTGGAATTTGAAATACAAATTCACTGTTTGGATGGACTTAAATAGGTGAATTTGAATTTGAGCCCAATTCAGGTGTGAATTCACAACCTAAAAAAATGAGATTTCAAATGATGTACAGGGTGCCTTTTAAATAAAATTTGGAGCATGTCACTCTTCCATACAAAACCCACCCATAGGCTCAAGTAAAATTTCCTTTCCATTGACAACTAATGGTTCCATTCAAGGCAAAAGAAACTTATAAAGCATAAACATTGTGTTTTTATTTTCTGATGTGGAATAAAGCATATAGGTTGGAACAATAAGTTGATGCTGCCTTATCTTAACCATCAACGTCCCTGTCCACTGCTATGTTGGGACATGTTTAGATTGTCCAAAAAGAAAAATTCATCATATATGAAAAGTGAAAGAAAAAATATATAAATAAATATATAAATAAAAAGGTGATAAAAAAATATAGAGTGAATACATATTTATAATATGAAAATCATAATCTAAAAGTTAAATTATAAAATTTTTGAAACTGTGATTAAAAAGTACAATTTAAAAATTACATAAATATAATAATTTATATTCATATTTTATATTAACATAACCAAATAAAATGTAATGATAAATAATCGTCCAATTTAATATAATGAAAATCAATATTACATGGATATGGTATAGCGATAAATACATATGCATATCAATTTTAAAATTTTTTTCATAAAAAATTATGTCAATTAAGTGGAATATTTAATTATTTTTCTTATTAAAAATTAATATAAAATATTGGACCTTAAATCCTCATTATTCTCATCCAAACTCAAAATTCAAATACAAGTATTTGGAATATTAAATCCTATATATCATCCAAACAATCAAGTTTCAAATGTAAAAATTTCAAACAATAAATTTTAAATGTCAAATTCCAAAGTCTCTAGTATTTCGTCTGAATGAACCACTGACTATTGAAATATTGAGTATAGATATACGGACTCATTTTTTTATATATACGAAAATGACTAACATTAAAATTTGGTCTTATCTTCCTCTTTTCTATTTTATTCACATGTATAATGTAGATAACTTCTTGCCCACCATGAATACTAATCATGCTAATAAACCATCCACTAGTATTGATCCAAAACCCATTCACTAAAATCTATAAGATTAAACGTAAAATAATAACTTTGTAAACTTACCTTCCTCCTTAAGAGCAATGTTCCTCAAGGAAAATGCAAGCTGAAAGCTTCGTACTAAAGTCTCATCACTGGAATTCTATGACAAAAAAGTATAATAAAATTAAAAAAGGAGGAAACTGAAGATAGTCTTAAATTTATCGCCAATCATTTGAGGTCAGTGGCATGCATGATCAACAATAGATGTTCTTGTTGTTGGAAACCTGAATAAGCATCACTTCTCATAGAAGTCAGATTTTGCAAGAATTCAATTTAAATGAATTCTAATTTGTCAACTTTCAAGTTTGGAACGAGATAAATGTGTAGAATTCAATATTATTTAACAATAATTAAAGCTATTTGTGCTCATAATAAAAGTATATTAGCACAAAAAATACCAATTGTTAATCCTTGTGCCAAATAAATGTGGACAGAGGGAGTACACACTAGAGAGTGGACAAAGGGAGTACACACGAGAGATAACAAGTTCAAATATCATTGATAGAAAGACATACATATGGCGAAGAATATAAACTGTAATATACTTAAAAGGCCATAATAGCAGCATGTAGCAAAAGATTACCGTCATGTAAATTAATCAAGGAATTACCTTGGCTCGAGAGAACAGCAACACCAAGCCATATGTATGAGCAATTGCTTCATAGTTTTCAGGTGTATTTGAAGGAGAAATGGACTGTGCACAAATTGATGTCAGCAAGAGACTAATCTGACGGCTATTCAGCCTTAGAGAACCAGATTCCTGTGGTTCAATAGACAGAACATTCATTTATGCATCCGTAAAGAACTTCACTAAGATCATTTTAAGACAACCAATTGCAGACTAGTCATTTGCAAACATTCAACATATAATCATTCAATAAAAAAAGATTATGCACTGCAGAAAAAAGAAACACTTTCTGATAACCACATAGCATAATGCATAAAGCCAGGGCCCACTTCCAGCCAATATGTTTCTTGCAACTGAAACCCAAGGGTCGAAAATGAGCTGAGCTAAGCTAAGCTGAATTTTGGCATGTTTATGCTCTACTTGACAATGAAATATGAACTTTAAATTTAAACACAAGCTCAGCTCATTCACTAAAAGAGTAGAACCAAATCCAGTCTCATTTAGATTTGACTTGTTTGTTAAAAGAGTCAAATAAGTTCCTATTGTTATGTTTAGCCCTTTACTAAACAGGTTATAAATCAAAACTTGAAATTTCTGGTTAGGATAGATACAAATATTCAGGATCTTTTAGCAAAATCTTGAATTGTTTGCCAATGGTTTAGATCATTGCATCTTTGTGCAGTATAATTAATATGAAACAGATTTAGAAAATATGCAATAACTAAGTGGCAATATCTGTCAAAGAATACTTTCAAATTTACTTGACAATTTTCAACAGGTTTAACCATATTCATTCTTTTTAATATTTTTATATATGATAGACTGGATAACTTTTAGTAGCATATCGTAAGTAATGTGGAATATAATATAATTTATTTCTGTAGGAATTTCTTTGTAATTTTTTCAATAACCACTTTTATGTATATTATAGATAAATTAATACAGAACTCCAATCAAACACAATGTGTTATTTAATTCACGCATAAGCCTGCTAATGAGTCTATAAACAAGCCAATTTGTGACCTCAAAAGGCTGAGTTCCTAATTCATACCTGTCTCATGTAATAAATGAGTTCTAAAAGTAAACTTGAAAAGGGTTCATAAAGTTAATGAACAAGTTCAAGAAAGTCTTTATCAAGTAGAAGTTTGATAGTTTTCTAGCAGCTGAGTTCACTTACAACCCTAGGTCCAGGTCAATCAAACACGCAAATTTGGGGGCCTTAATTCACCCCAGTTGCAAAGATGAAAATATTTCACCATTTTGAACAAAAAGTTCCTACACTTTTTTCGAAGGTCATACGATCATAGAGATTAAGTAAGATGCTTTCCCATGCAATCATGTATAACCCAAAAAGATCAAAAGCATTGGCTAGGTAACAAACACAACTATGATCATATCCAAAACCAAAAGAAATTTGAAAAGGTCCCACCATGCCATTTGAATTGAGCCTAGATAGTCTATTTGAGAGACAAGGAATCATGACCATGAGATAGATAAGAAATTTAAAGTAGTGATGACATTGTCCAAACTTACTGCTTCCTTATTAAATCCGCTTTCAGAACTTTCATCAGCAGTTACAGGTGCAGGAGGATTTTTCACACTGAAAACTCGACTGTACGAGAACTTTGAACCACCACTGTCAAGAACAGCAGTTTCTTTGTTATCTTGACGAGAATTCTCTTTAAAGGAAGCTTTTCCTTCCCTTAGCTTCTCAAAAAGGGCGGCTGATGAAGAAAAGACAGAGACAGTTCTTGAAAGAGTTCGAAGCTGCAAGCCTTTCTTTGCCTCAGGATTAGCTAAGGTCGGACGAGGGGAAATTGAAGATGGCACCAGAACAACAGAAAAGATGCGGTGAGCTCCAAGTCGTATTTCATGGTCAGGATATATCATTGCGGGAAGCAAATGATGAAATAAAGTCTCAGGGAATGCCTGCAAAAGAGAAGAAACATATAGTAAAATAAGTGATTGAAACAAAAATAGGAGATAAACTTTAAATAATAAAAAAGCTATGTGCTAACTTGCCTTGTTTTGATAGGAAAAGTTTGGTATTGAAGCTACAATTTGAGCAGTACGATAAACAACAGAAATTGTTGTTCTGCCTATCACTGTAACATTAGATATATTCTCCAACATCACAGCCATCACATCAAGAATTGGACCTGCATCTCCAACCTGTTAATCAGTGACATCAAGTTTTATATCTTTGAAGCCATTAAAAACTGGTCACAAGCAGAACATTTAGTATTATACTAAAGCATTGAAAGAATGAAAACAATAGAAACTTCAAAACCCTTAAGAAGCATCACAACCAGTGTTCCGGATCAAAGTTCATAACAATAAATCTTTTTAGGGATAAAATTGAGTCAAATATTATTGGAGATGAGGGTGACCTTATATGATAATTCCACCAGGCATTTGTCCACTGCTTCTCTAAACTTTTTGTTCCAAATTTTTATGTCAGTGCCTATATTTCCATCATCAAGTGAGCAATGTATGCTTTTCCGCAAATGTCTCATGAGATCACTCACTGCACCAATTATCGCCACAGAAGCTTGAACATTTGCATGTTGAGCAAGAGTGGTGGTAACCTCAATAATCTCAAGTTGAATTTTGGGTTGTTTAAGGACATTTTTGTGATCAAGATGTTTAATCAATGTGGATAGCAGAACATGTGTATTTTGCCCTTGGAACATAAAAAAGAAAGAAATTTGAAAGGGTGGATTAGACAATTATCAAGTGATGAATAGAATAAAAGAACACAAAAACATCATTCTTTATAGAACACAAAAACATCATTCTTTATAGTCTAACAATAATTTAAGAAAAACTCGGAAATATGAGCTAAACATTTTTAGTCGTCAAGTACCAGAATATTCCATCAAGAGCTGCATATCCTTTAACACTGAGTAGGCAAGACCATACTCAAGAGACCATAAATTTGTACAATCGAAGTAACGGAACAAAGATTCCAACACACGGCGAATATTTGTGACCTCCTTCCCAAGCTGGGCCATGTTATGCAAGCAAACCCTGGACCAAAAGCAGGGATTCCGTGCATCTTCCCTGCCAAAATAAGAGAATGATCACTACTATGAAAGAAATGACTCAAACTAAACATTCATCTAGAGAATCTTGTGCCAAGAGATTACGCTGCCACATTTACTTCTCCTTTTTCATTTACAATTGTCCTCCAAGAAGGAGCCCTTGTAATGGCTTCTGGTGGAGGAACAGCATGAATTGCGTGACCCTCATTTTTTAGCACTTCTTGGACCCACCTATCCTGAGGACCTTGCTTGTCAGTGTCCAAGTTCTCTGAATTTTTCAGAGGAACTTCAAAATTTTCTAAGATGACTGAAACAATCTGTTTAATGACATGAAACACCTATCAGTTATATATCAAAACAACTTTAAATTCTCACTCACGGAAAAATTTTGTGTAACATGACGGATTACAGGAGAAGAAAAATGAAATAAAATAAATCATGCATTTGAATATGTTCAAAACAAGCATGAATTTGATATTTTTGTTTTAAAATGCTAGCACAGGCTACTTCAATAGCATAAGGTAAGCAAAATCTCATGCACTCATCTAGACTTCTCTCTGCAGAATGCCACTTTATAAACATGATTCCTTTGGCTCACTATTTTTGCAATTCCTCTTTTCAAACACTGTAGTTATGCTAAATGGGACAGGCTTAGAAATCTCAATTCTTCTCTTGTTTTCTCTTTCTTTTCTGTTCAGGATGATACAATATTAGAAGTGCTTTTAGGGCATCCTTGAGCTTTCTTCTCTTTGTTTGTAAAGAACAGCAATCCTTTTATGTTTTTACAATTACATGCAAGACTTATTTAATTAAAAATGAAGGTTGAATTGGTAAACAGAATGTGACCGCTAAAATAAATATCTCAACAACATATGTGGCATACTTAGAGAAAGAAATAACATATTTACATTATTGCCATTTCAATAAAGCAGGACTTTAAATAATGACATCAGCTGCAATTTGCAGTATGAGATTGTATCAGTTGATGCTACCATGAAATATTTTTTGAAAAAATAAGAAAAATGACTTAAATCCATAGTTTATCATATACTTAACATACAAGAACCAAAAGAAAAAACTAATTATACAATATACTCGTTGGTAGACAATAGCTAGTTGTTAGTAGTTATATAAAGAATAATTAGCTATCTAATTGTATATGTGGAACTATTAGTTGTAAGGATTAGTGGGCTAGCTGTAGAACTATATAATAATAGCTAGATGTTTATTTTTTTAGTGTATAAATACCTATTGTATTTGGAGAAACAAAATTAATGAGAATAAGAGTGTTTTCTCTAATTGCATTAAAACTAAGATGATATCATAGCCTAAAACCCGTGTTAGATTGTTCATTCTAATACAATGAAGGTGTTGGTGGAGTAACACTAAAGGCATTTTTGCTGGTAAGGTAGTATCTTGCCCTCAACCAACATTCAGCAGTGCTCACCGCCCACCTAGGAAGAAAGGCCACGACAAGTTCAGCCTGTTGCCGAAGACCGATCACCAAATGCCAACATACGTGAGCTCATACCCCGGCGAAAGCTTCTAGAGTCACTGTTCACATGCCGGCGAGTGAAGCACGTGGACCGGCTTTCGGTAACTTTTTCTCACCGGTTCTTCTTCCGACCTCGTTTGCGGCCATTTTCGATCCAGACCAGGTACCTTTAGGTCGGATCCGACCATTTCTGATTTAAGATTTTTTGTCTACTATTGAATCTTCCATCGGCTAGTACTGGTATTTTTCTGGTTTTTTGTCTATTGTTGCTTTTGGTTTCTTTTGTTAGGACTCTATTTGTTGAAAGGATAAAATGACAGATGGTAAAAAACCCAGTCTTCCAATTACCGATAATCCCTCTTTACAAATTAGTCCTGTAAAACTTAATGGGATGAACTATCTTACTTGGTCATGGTCTTGTATATTGTTTATCAAAGCTAGGGGATTGCAAGAATTTATAACAGGAGAAAAAGAAACCCGGATTAACTGATTCCTTATTTAATCAGTAGGATTCATAAAATTCTCTTGTTATGTCATGGCTCATCAACTCCATGCAACCCGCTATTGCAAAAACACATTTGCTAATTGATACAACTCAAAAAATTTGAAAAGTTGCTTCTCAAACTTACTCTCAAATGGGTGTTGTTGCATAAAAATATGGACTTCGAAATAAAATTCATGGAACGAAACAAGGAGAGAAGACTATTTCAAAATATTTTTCAAAATTAAGTGGTTTGTGGCATGCACTTGATTACTATTAGAATTTTCAAGCTAACTGCGCTACAGATGCAATTAATTTTTAGAAATGATTAAAGAAAGAACGTATCTATGATTTTCTTGCTGGTTTAAATCTGGAATATGATCAAATCAGAGTTCAAGTACTTGGTAAAGAGCCTTTACCATCCTTACTCTAAACATATTCATATGTGCATCAATAAGAAAGCAGAAGAAGTGCTATATTATGTACAACAACAGTTGAGAAAGCTGGATTAGCTGCCAAATCGGTTCATGAACATCCTAAAGAACACACTGAGGACTCCCGACCGTGTAATTATTATGGGAAATCATGCCATACAAGAGAAACTTGCTGAGAAAAACTTGCTGGAAATTGCATGGCAAACCAAATAAAAATCGTGGAGGAAAAAAAGGGAGTCTAGTAAAGACTCAAGCAAATTTAACCGAGGCAACAGGGCAAAATGTTGTGACAACCTCAAGCGACAATCTATCTAATGAAGAGGTTCAAAATTTAAGGCGACTCTTATCTCAGCTTAACACCAACTCAACTGTATGTTCATCCAATCTTATAACCACAGGTAATGCCTCTTCCACTAATCATAATACTTGTTCATGGATTATAGATTCAGGAGCAAATAGACATATGATAAGCTCTTTAAGAAGGTTTCAAAGCTATTCCTCATGTCCAAAAGGAAATAATATCAAACTAGCAGATGGTTCTGTCACTCCTGTATCGAGAACAGGTTCTTTTGGCCTTCATGTACCTCGTTTTCCTGTTATCTTTTATCTGTCAGTACCATTACTAAAACTCTTAATTGTAAAATTGAGTTTTAGCCGAACAATTGTGTCTTTCAGGATTTGCAAATAGTGGAGATGATTGGCAGTGGTAAACTGCAGGATGGCTTATACATTTTGAATGGGAGTCCCAATTCTGATTCTGGAATAAATCATGCTTTTTTGGGCAAAAACAAGGATTTTAAACAGGAGATAATACAATTGCATAAGCAAATGGGGCATCAATCTTTTTTTGTCTTAGAAAAAAAATTTCCAAATGTGTTTAAAGGGATTTCATTCGACTCTTTGTTTTATGATGCTTGTAAATTGGCTAAGCGTAGAAGGAATTTCTATCCTTTGAATAATAATAAGAGTATAATTTCTTTTATGACTATTTATTCTAATGTTTAGAGACCCACTCAAAACACTTTATTAACTGGTCATAGGTGATTTGTTACTTTTATTGATTGTTGTACTAGAATAATTAGGATATACCTATTAAAGGCAAAAAGTGATGTATTTTCTTGCTTTCAATCTTTTCATAAGATGATTGGAACCCAATTTGATGATAAAGAATACATGGATGGGTTATTTCATACTTATCTAGAGTCCAATGAGATAATACATCAAACTAGTTGTACTTATACTAGTGCACAAAATAGTATTGTCAAAAGAAAAAATAGACATATTTTAGAAGTAGCTCGAGCTCTCATGTTCATCATGAATCTTCCAAAACCTCATTGGAGATATGCAATCCTAATAGCTGCTTATCTTATAAATATGATGCCCCTTAAAACACTTAATTTTAAAAGCCCTCCAGAGGCTCTGCAAGGGAAAAATTCTTATATTATTCCTCCAAAGGTATTCGGGTGTGTTTATTTTGTTCATGCTAGGAATGTTGAAAAATTAGAACCTAAGGCTCTTAAATGTATATTTGTTGAATACTCTTCTACTAAAAAAGGATATAAATTTTACCACCCTCCCTCTAGAAAATACTTTGTTAGTATGGATGTTAATTTCAGAGAATCTGAGCCAACCTTTAATTTTTCCCAATCTCCTCTTCAGGGGGAGAATGAGAAAGAAGAGGAGAGTCCTAGTTTGGCCACTTTTGATAATTCTATTTTAGAAGATAATTCTATTCAGGGGGAGGAGATTTTGATTTAAAATGAGAATGTTGGGCGTTTGGATATACATGATTTGGGGAGATATTCAAGAAAAAATAAAACAGAGAATGCCATCATGCAGTCTATACCAGGTCAAGAATCACTCCTACATCCTGAAAATTCTTTAGATCCTTCTAGTGAGTCTTATCAACTTTCTGATTCAGTTAATGATTTAGATCAGCCAATTGCCTATAGGAAAGGAGTAAGGTCATGTACTAAACATCCTATATCTAATTTTGTTTCACATAACTCATTAAGGTCATGTACTAAACATCCTATATCTAATTTTGTTTCACATAACTCATTAAGGTCATGTACTAAATGTTTTGTTAGTTTTTGTCATAGATTTGTAGTTTGTTTATTATGATAATTATTGTTTTATTTAGGTATTTTGTTAGTTTTTATCGGTTTGTTTAGTGTTTTCATTAATTTTGATAGTTTTAGTTTATTTTAGTGTTTATGTTGTTTTTGATCTAGTTTTTTAGTATAGTGTTTATGTTTTGTTGGTTATTGTTTATTTACTTTTTGTTTAAAGTTTGTTTGATGTTTTGTTTTAGGTTAAAAAGCCAAGGAACCAAGACTGAAGGAAGATTGCACAGTAGCTGACACAGGCAGAGGACACGGCCAAGTCACTGGTCGTGTCTCATATCCAGCTAAAGATGGAAATCAAGCACAGAGAGAGACACACTCAAGGGACACGGCCAAGTCTTGTGGCCGTGTCCCTCCAAAGAAGACCCACACGGCCAAGTCATCTTGACTTGGCCGTGTCTCACCAATTCCAAAGGCAAAAGAGAGTTAAACTTCACAGAGGCAAACACTTGCAAGGGACACGGCCAAGTCATGTGGCCGTGTCCCTCCAACAAGGTGCAACACGGCCAAGTCAAGCTCCACTTGGCCGTGTCACTCAATCAAAGAAGAAGAAAGAAGAGTCAAACAGAAGTGGACACATGCAAGGGACACGGCCAAGTCTTGTGGCCGTGTCCCTCCAAAGAACACTCACACGGCCAAGTCACTTCTGACTTGGCCGTGTCCCTCATGAAATAAACGCGCACCGAATTTTAAAGCCGACGTTTCGTATAAAAGGAAAAAGAAAGTTAGGGTTGGAACTGTTGACGATTTGGAGCAGATTTTGAGCCGTCAGAGATTAGAGCTAGGGTTTTACATTTATTTTCTTAATTTTGATTTCACTTTGGATCAAAACTAGCTAGATTAGATTGTTTATGCCAGTGATTCATTCTTCTTGCAAGATTTTGAACAAGAGATTCTTCAGAAACTTCAAGGAGCTGTAACTTGGTTTTGTTCTCGAACTTATTCACTTTATTTTTATTGAATGGATATTATCATGTCTATTTCGGTTTCTTTGAACATTAACGAGATGAATATGTTTGATTGCATTATGAACTAATTTGATCTAGTCTAGGGTTTGTATGGATTTACTATGATTGTATGAATTGGTTATTCTCTTAACTAATGATTTCTTTAGCCTTTATTGAATGAAATATTGTTAACATATAATTGATTGGCCACCAATTGTGTGTTTTAGGTATTAGATGATGGATTGAGAGATGAAGTCTAATGCTGGAACAATTCAATTAAGGACTTAGGTGAATTAGAGATATAACCTATTAAAAAGATTGTTTCAATTATAACAAGATTAGTTGTAAGAGGTTTGAATGCGAGAGCTTATTTCCTTGACTCAATTAATTAAGTTGTTTGAGATTTAATCTTTGAAATTAAATTAGTTCAGTGGAATAACCGTTCATGCAAATAAGTAGTAGAGAAGTGCAAACTCTAGATCCTTTTATCAAGTGAATCAAAACATCAGCTTTTGTTTATTTTTATCGTTTTCAACTTAAATCAATCTTTTTCATTACTTTGCAATTTAAATTTCTTTACTACTTGTTACTTTTAATTTGATAATCAATTACCCACTTTGGTTTCCTTGTGAGACGACCTTGGGGCGATCACTTTTGCTACAGCTACCTCGTATACTTGCGAGTAACGCTTTGTGGTAGAGTTAATTTGAGCGCAACACTAAACATCCTATATCTAATTTTGTTTCATATAATAACTCATTATCCTTTTCCTATAGAGCCTTTGCCTTGTCTGTTTCTTCTGTGTCTATTCCCCAGGATTGGAGAGAGGCTTTCAATGATCCCAAAGGATTGGAGGAGGAAGCAATGGTTGAAGAAATGAATACCCTTGTAAAGAATGGAACTTGGGAACTTATCACTTCTCCTTTTGGAAAGAAATTGGTTAGCTACAAGTGGATATTTACTATAAAATACAAAGTTGACAGTTTAATTGAAAGATACAAGACTAGACTTGTGGCTAAGGGATTTACTCAGACATATGGAGTGGACTATTAGGAGATATTTGCTCTTGTTGCTAAAATGAATACCATCAGAACATTGTTGACTTGTGCAGTTAATCTTGATTGGGACCTACAATAATTTGATGAAAAAATGTTTTTCTTCATGGAGATCTAGAGGAAGAAGTGTACATGGAAATCCCTTCTGGTTTTAAGAGTAAAGAAAAACAAGGAAAGGTATGCAGACTAAAAAATGCTTTGTATGGACTAAAATAATCTCCTAAAGCATAGTTTGACAGATTCAGTAAAGCCATGATCTCCTTTGGATATCAACAGAGTAATGTTGACCATACCTAGTTCATTAAGCACTCTAAAGGCAAGATTACTCTAGTCATTGTCTATGTTGATGATATTGTGGTAACTGGAGATGATAGAGAAGAAGTAGCTCAACTAAGGAAACTACTGACTCAAGATTTTGAGATCAAGGATCTAGGAAAACTGCAATATTTCCTAGGAATTGAAGTAGCTATATCAAAAAGGGAATCTTTATCTCACAAAGAAAATATATCTTGGATCTTCTACAAGAAATAAATATGCTAGGTTGTAAGCCAGTAAATTCTACTATTGAAAGTAATCATAAGCTACAAACAGGAATAGGGACTTCGGTTTACATGGAGAAATATCAAAGATTTGTAGGAAGATTAATTTATCTATCACACACTAGACTAGATATAGCATGTGCAGTTAGTGTGGTCAGCTCATATATGCATGATCCTCGTGAACCCCATTTACAAGCAGTCTTTCAGATTCTATGATATCTTAAGTCAGCTCCTGAAAAAAGTCTTATTTTCTCCAAACATGGTCACCTTCGAATTGAAGCCTTTACAGATGCATATTGGGCAGGATCTTTTGATGATGGAAGATCAACCTTTGGCAACTGTACTCTTGTAGGTGGAAATTTAGTCACATGGAGGAGTAAAAAGCAAAGCATGGTTTCTCGATCAAGTGCAGAAGTAGAGTATAGAGCTATGGCACAACTTGTTTATGAACTACTATGGCTGCGGAAGTTACTAAAGGAATTAAAAGTGTTGAGCAAAGACAATTCTCCATTTTTTATGACAATAAAGCTGCCATCAACATAGCTCATAACCTAGTTCAACATTATCGCACAAAACACATTGAAATAGATCGACACTTCATAAAAGAAAAATTGGTTAATGGTTCTCTACGTCTATTTCATGTATCATCAGACAAACAACTGGCCGATGTGTTTACCAAAGGGCTAAGCAATAGAAACTTTCACATTTTAATTTGCAAGTTGGGCATATGCGATATTTTTGCACCAACTTGAGTGGGAGTATTGGCAGACAATAGCTAGTTGTTAGAAGTTGTACAAAGAATAATTAGCTATCTAATTTTATAAGTGGAACTATTAGTTATAAGGATTAGTGGGGTAGCTGTAGAACTATATAATAATAGATAGCTATTTATTTTTTTAGTGTATAAATACCTACTGTATTTGGGGAAATAAACACACAAAAATTAATGAGAATTAGAGTATTTTCTCTAATTGCATTAAAACTAACAATACTCAATGTTTATCGAGAAGAAATTATGATATGCTGGCCATAACTGATATGCTAGGTTATTGCAGCTACATAACATTTTTATATTATATAAATAGCAAAAATGTAAACTTAAGATGTTGACAGATCTCGTAAATAATTGTGATTATGTACCATATTTGTTATACTCTATATTTAAAAGTTTATGAGCTGTATTAGTAATCTTAGGAATCACTATTATTTTCTTCTATATTAGGGTAGTTAGTTGAATAGTATATTTCTCCTTAATTAGGGAGATTAGTTGTCTTTGTTGTTCCTAGTTAAGCTCTTTAAATAGTTGTACATCAATAATAGAAAAATTATTCAGCCTTATTATATTTTTTGTTCACTGTTTTTATGGTATCAGAGCTAAAAAAATTCTAGGTTTGAATCTTTTTTCTTTTTATCTCTAAAATGTCTGAAGTCACGTCTGTGACAAGCCAGCCTCTTCAGCCATCTCAATCCGAACCTCAGAGAAATACATCTGAAAGCCATCCCATTCAGATTACTACAATCCGACTAAATGGTGATAATTTTCCTCGATGGTCACAATCTGTTCGCATGATCTCCGAGGAAGAGGAAAGATTGGCTATACCACAGGTGATACTAAGCAGCCTGACGTGAATGACAAAACTTATGCCATTTGGGATGCTGAAAACTCAATGGCAATGACATGGTTGGTCAATTCCATGACTGAAGAGATAAATGCAAACTACCTGTGTTACTCTATAGCCAAGGAATTATTGGACAATGTTTCAGAAATGTACTCTGATCTTGGAAATCAATCCCAAGTTTACGAGTTGACCATACGACTTGGGGAAATTTGCCAAGGTGAGGATTCTGTGACAAAGTATTTCAATTCTCTTAAACGGATTTGGCAGGACCTGGAATTATTCAATGATTATGAGTGGAAATCAAATGATGACTGCAACCACTACAAGAAGATAGTGGATACTGGCCGAATCTTCAAATCTCTTGCAGGTCTAAATGTTGAATATGATGAGGTCCGTGGCCGAATAATTGGAAGAAATCCCCTACCTCCAATTGGTGAAGTTTTTGCGGAGGTAAGGAGAGAAGAGAGTCGGAGACATGTGATGTTGGGAAAGAAGACTGCAGGTTCAACCGCGTCCATGGAAGGATCAGCGCTGGCTATTCCTGAAGCTCAAATAAGCAGTAGACTTCTCACAACCAGCGTGCAGAAGACAAAAACAACTTGCAATATGACTACTGTGGAAAGCCACACCATACTCACGAAAAATGCTGGAAGTTATATGGTAAACCACCTAATGGTAAGGGAAAAAAATCTGGTGAACATAACACACCTACAGAAAATGAGGCTGAGTCATCTCCATTTAGTAAAGAGCAATTAAGTCATCTTCTTAAACTGTTGAAATCTTGCTCATCATCTAATGCTCCTACCAGTTCTATGGCACAAACAGGTAGTAATTCTTTGGCTTTATTTGTTCTAGGAAGTACTCCTTAGATCATAGATTCAGGAGCCTCTGATCATATGACAAGTTGTTCTCAATTGTTCGATTCGTATTATCCATGTTCCGGTTCCGAAAAAATCAGAATAGCTGATGGCAGTTTTTCCCCTATTGCAGGCAAAGGAAATATTAAAATTTCAGAAAAAAATCTATTTGAAATCAGTTTTACTTGTTCCAAAACTTGCATGTAATCTTCTTTCTGTTAGCAAATTGTCTAAAGACTCTGATTATTCCATTCTTTTTTCTCCTTCCAATTGTGTTTTTTCAGGACCGAAACTCGAGGAAGATGATTGGAACTGCTAGAGAAATAAATGGGTTGTACTACTATGATGGAACTGGTTCTGGGAATAAAACAGCTCATGGATTAAGTAGTACAAGTTCAAGCTTTGTCTATGATCAAGTTATGTTATGGCATAAAAGATTAGGGCATCCTAGCTTTCCATATCTCAAATCTTTATTTCCTGAATTATTTAAAGGTATTGATTATTCAAAACTTCATTGTGACGCTTGTAATTTAGCTAAAAGTCATCGTGTTTCGTTTCCAATAAAACCATATTCTGCTTCAAAACCATTTTATTTGTTGCATAGTGATGTTTTGGGCCCATCCAAAGTTAACACACTTTCTGGAAAAAAATGGTTTGTAACATTTATTGATGATCACAAATGAGTTTGTTGGGTTTATTTGTTGGAAAAGAAATCTGAAGTTGAACAACGATTTAAAGATTTTTTCCACATGGTTGAAAATCAATTTCAAACAAAAATTGGCATTCTAAGAATGGAAAATGGGACTGAATATTTCAACAAATATTTGAGAAAATTTATTTTGGAAAAAGGTATTCTGCATCAATCCACTTGTCGTGACACACCACAACAAAATGGTATTGCTGAAAGAAAAAATAGGCATTTACTTGAAGTTGCTTGAGCACTTATGTTTTCCACTTATGTTTTCCATGAATGTTCTTAAATATCTTTGGGGTAATGCACTCCTAACCTCTTATTATTTAATAAACAGAATGTCATCTTGAGTTCTGAAATTTCAAATACCTTTACAAGTTTTGAAAAATTATTTTTCCACATCTAAGATAACAGTAGATCTCCCTTTAAAGGTTTTTGGATGTGCTTGCTATGTGCATGTCCCAAATGTGTTTCGCTCAAAACTTGATCCCAAAGCTGGAAAATGTGTTTTTATTAGTTATGCTTCTAATAAACGTGGGTACAAGTGTTTTAATCCAGTCACAAAGAAATTTTTTGAGAGCATAGATGTCTAGTTTGTCGAGGATCACTCTTTTTTTCAAAAAAAATTTCTTCAAGGGGAGAACTTAGTTGAAGAAAATAATTTTTGGAAAACTTTACCCATTTCTTTAAATAATTCTGATATGGAAACTAGGGTTAGCAGTATTAATTCTATTTTGCCAGATGTTACTTTATCAGAGATAGGGGGAGAAGTACTTCCAACGGATTATAATCCAGTAGATCATAATCCTCAACATGAACTGCAGGTTTATACTAGGAAGAAATTCCATAAAGTTACTACAACCCCAGTTATTCCTTCAGCAGATGATCAATCAGCTTTGCCGAATAATGGCCCTACAACTCAGAGTAACCTTCCATCTACTTCCACTCCTTCTGATCTTGATCTTCCAATTGCTTTAAGAAAAGGAATCTGAACATGCACTAAACATCCTATCACACAAAACTTGTCATATGAAAAACTGTCAAAAAATCATAGAGCATTTGCGTCTAGGATTTCTAATATGCTTGTTCCAAGAACTGTTCAGGAAGCATTAGGTGACCCGAGTGGGAGATTAGCTGTGATGGAAGAAATAAATGCTTTTAAAAGAAATAACACTTGGACTATCATTGATCTACCCAAAGACAAAAAGACGGTTGGGTGCAAATGGGTGTTCATGGTGAAGTTTAAAGCTGATGGAAGTGTGGAGAGATACAAAGCGAGACTAGTAGTAAAAGGATTTACTCAAACTCATGGTATTGATTACCAAGAGACTTTTGCTCCTGTTGCTAAAATTAACTCTATTAAAGTACTTCTTTCTCTTGCAGTTAACTTCAACTAGCCACTTCATCAATTTGACGTAAAGAATGCGTTTTTAAATGGAGAATTGCAAGAAGAAGTATATATGGACCTGCCACCTGGATTTGAAGAAAAACTTGGAAAAGGCAAAGTGTGCAAATTAAAAAAGTCTCTATATGGATTAAAGCAGTCCCCTAGAGCTTGGTTTGAGCGTTTTGGTGATGTTATCAAGAGACATGGTTTCTCTCAAAGCCAAGCTGATCACACCCTGTTTTTTAAACTTTCCATCAAAGGTAAAGTAGCTATTCTGATTGTGTATATAGATGACATAATCATGACTGGGGATGATTCTCTTGAGATTAGCAACTTGAAGAGGAAACTTGAAGCCAAATTTGATATTAAAGACTTGGGAAAGCTGAAATATTTCCTCGGGATGGAGTTTGCAAGATCCAAGGAGGGAATTTTTGTCAACCAACGCAAGTATGTGCTAGATTTACTCAAAGAAACAGGAATGACTGGTTGTAAGGCAGCAGATACGCCAATCGAACCTAATGTAAAGTTGAAAACAACTAATGAAGTAATGGACAAAGAACGCTATCAAAGATTGGCAGGGAGACTAATCTATTTGGCTCACACTCGACCTGACATAGCTTTTGCAGTGAGTGTTGTGAGTCAATTCATGCATTCACCTGGACCTACTCACTTTGAAGCCGTATTAAGAATTTTGAGATACCTCAAAAGAACTCCTGGAAAAGAACTTTTGTTCAAAAAAGGAGAACATCTTCTGATAGAGGCCTACACAAATGCAGATTGGGCAGGAGATGTAAATGATAGAAGATCCACCTCAGGTTATTGTACCTTTGTAGGCGGAAATTTGGTTACTTGGACAAGTAAAAAACAAAGTGTGGTGGCAAGGAGTAGTGCTGAAGAAGAATTCCGCTCTGTGGCACATGGATTCTGTAAAGTGTTATGGATAAAAAGACTCCTAGAAGAATTGAAGATTCTTATACCAGCACCTATTAAAGTTTACTGTGACAACAAGACAGTAATCTCTATAGCTCATAATCCAGTTCTACATGACAGAACAAAACATGTAGAAGTTGACAAACATTTCATCAAGGAGAAGATAGATAGTGGAGTGATATTTATGTCCTACATACCCACTGCTAGCCAAACAACAGATATACTAACAAAAGGTCTTCCCAAGGTTCAACACGAGAATCTAGTTAGCAAGCTTGCCATGAGTGACATCTTCATGCCAGCTTGAGGGAGAGTGTTGAAAGATCTCGTAAATAATTGTGATTATGTACCATATTTGTTATACTCTATATTTAGAAGTTTATGAGCTATATTAGTAATCTTAGGAATCACTATTTATTTTCTTCTATATTAGGGTAGTTAGTTGAATAGTATATTTCTCCTTAATTAGGGAGATTAGTTGCCTTTCTTGTTCCTAGTTAAGCTCTTTAAATAGTTGCACATCAATATAGAAAAATTATTCAGCCTTCTTATATTTTTTGTTCACTGTTTTTATAAGTATAAATATTAGAACATGTAGTCATTATAGAAATGGGCTGTCAAACTCAGATGATATTAGCATATCAAGAGACATTGAATTATACAACAGGTAGGTAAGTGCTGTTTAGTATATCGAAATCTGCTTACATTGTCAAACTCCACTGAGATATGAGAGTATTCACCCATAAACCAAATCTGCAAATCAAGAAATAATCTGCTTAACATTAGAATATTGATGACATCTATAGTTTGGTGTAAAGGAAACAATAAGTCAATCAAAAATACATTCTTTTGTTATCATGGCAACATTTTCACAACGTCCATGCAATCAGTGATCAGGTGCTGAAAAAATATTGAACTGAAACTTGAATTAAGTCAAACTGTACTACAAACCCAGAATGACAAATAGCACTAAGACATTCAAGTGAGTTTTACAGTTCACACAAACACACAGTACTGGTTTCTACAGCAACTTGGACTCAACAACACAATATCTAAGATTTCTGATGATGTTGCTCCATAATAACATCTAGCTCTGATCTGATTCACACTCCTCAAGTATTTGAACAAACTTCTCAAGTGCTCAACCCAGGTTTTCAAGTTTGAAGTGTTAAAAAAATTATCAATTTTAGAATCCAATTACTTGCACAGTATCTCATATTACTTGCGGAAGAAGTGCACACAAGAGGAGTTGCAGTGATTAGTTTTTGGCATAAAAATGTTGTTGGAGCATCCTGCATTTATTTCATGAAGAAAGTGCACAGATGAGGGGGTAAGCAGTTGACATCATTTTCCAATGCTTCAAGCTTATGACCAGTTATTAACAAAGAGGGATAACAAATTCCTAACCCCCTTTCCAACTTATAAAAGTTATAACATTAACATTCTGTTATGAACTAAATGAGGATAATAGTTAAGTACAGGAAAGGAGCTAATAGAATTAGAAGGTCTGCAATTTGTAAACTTCACTTGCAATATGCTTGCGTAACTTCAATATGAACCCATAAATCAACAATATTATCCTCACGGCGGCAGTTATGGAAGCACCCTGTTTGACTATAAATTGCAAATTATCACCTTGTTAAATTGTAGGAATTGTTCCAAAATAAAATTGAGCCCAACTTCTAGATTTGTAAATGTTTCAATACAAGCACATGAATATTCAAAAGGAAAAATTTTCACAGCACTTAACCAAATAATAAGCTAAGGAGACAAAAAGAAAACTTTTTCCTCATACCACAATAGCACATGGAAAATTTTCTGAATAAGGACTGACATGGTACCTAAAACAAAAGTTTTATGTTGAAACTGAAGGAAATTTGATTGGCTCTATGACCCAGAGGTGACTATTGCAAATTTTGGACAGACTACAATTCCATTAGAAAAGCAATAATGCATGAAGAGAATACCATTGAAGAAAGAGCTCGTAATCCTGCTGATCGTAGATTTTGTGCCCTTTCGTCTTCTCCCACTTCTTGAGCTAACTGACAGAGTTTAGGAATAAAGCCTTCTAAATTAAACATGAAAGTTCCATCCTTCTGTAAAATTCATTTACATGAAATGAGTTTCAACTTTCCTATAGGGAGAAACCAGAAGCTTAACAAAATATTGTATCAAAACAGGATAATTTAAAATTAGCACCATAGCACTAACCTGATTATTTACAAAGTCAAAAAGGGTATCACATCCTATAAGTTGTAGTTCATCCTGCCGTGTTTGATCCAATAGAATATGCATAATGCTCAGTAAGCTACTTGCAAAAAGAGGCCTGTGAAGTGGTCCAATCATTAAAGTAGCCACATATTAAAAGGAAGGAAAAGAAAAAAGATGGGAAAAATAAGAAGAAAAAAAAAGAAAAAAAAAGAAAAAAAAAAAAAGAGAGACCAATATGGGTAGTTGATGTCTAACTATAGCTGGAGATGGGGAAGCAAAAGCAATGAGCAAACAACATTGCCCTAGCTGTTGAGCATACATGTTTGATAATAATCTTTGAAATTCTCAATTAGAAAAATTTTCCCCTGTTTCAATAGCACAACTTATACTTGAGCTTGAAAGAATTATCAAGCTCTGACTTATGCTCAAAAATCTCAAAAACCAAGACCCATAATTATTAGCAAAAAGTGCATTACAACGAAACCCAAAATCAACATCTTCGCATGCAAATACATGATTTATGTAATATTAATCTAAGAACCAGACTAGTTCAATCTGTTGGACACTTTTAACCAAATCAAATCTGTCCAGACTCAAGCCCAAGCAAATGTTTCAACTGAAGTTTCGTTTCTAAACATGCTCACAGACGTTAAAAATTCTAACAAACATGGACACCAAAAATATCTTTCCATTGAATCCTGTTAGTTCATCAAGGTTGTTAAATCATAAAGGCCCTATTTTTTTTTTTTTCTTCTGGGATGACAGAAAAGGTCTGATTTTGGTAGGAAAAAAAATTAACAAGCATAGACGCCAAAGATGGCTATCAATTGAATCTTGAAAGTTCACCAAGAATTTTAAATCATAAAGGCTTATATATGGATATTTTACTACTTTTTTATGTAACTCTTTGTGTGCTTCTCTCATTCAAAGGGACAGGAGTGGTTCTTGCGTAAAAGACTCCAAACACCCAAGAAAACTTAAGGAAGGTTTCTTGGTAGCTCACCTACCTATCCTCTCAAGAAATAAATGAATAAATAAATAATGAAAAAGAATCAAATAAAAAATGAATTCACAATCTAATGATCTTAAAAAAATTAAAAATAAGATGCTACCAGTTCAAAATACACAAAATACAAAATAAGGCATCAAAATGGAAGAAGAATAAACTCACATTTGCTCTGTACAAGAGGTCAACAATTTCCTGTAAATGCACATCACAATTTTTGCAGATCGAAAGTTCTCATTCCTCAGTTCCTTGTAACACCTTTGTTCAAGAGAATTTGTGATCTGATCAGCAAAGTCACAGCTTTCATTAAGCAAACAACAATTAACATGTCTTAATGCTTTATTTACATTAGATTTTTTGCTCTGTGACGTATAGTCAGTGAAAAATTTAAATCTTCATAAAAGGAGGTAATTTCAATAGTATCATCAAGAATGAATGTACTATAAGTCTTTCTGTTATTGCTGCTAAATTTGATGCTCTATCCAATTTAAAAGAAATAGAATAATATCATATATTGATGCATGGAAGACTAAAACCAAGAAAAATAACAATAATAGAATCAACATAACAACTGAACCACTAAAAAGTTTTAACTTGAATAATGTGTGTCCAATCTGAATCAAGAAAAAATAAAGTAAAATAAACAAAAGAAAAGAAAATGGCAAAAATTCACATGCACATGGAGAGACAAAAAAGTGTGCAAAAGTATGGGGATTTTGGGTTTGGTGTCTTTGAGTAATTATATTGAGGTATTGTTGCATGTATGTTGTTACAATATACTTGATTCTAGGCTGTAAATATTGTATTTCCTATTTAGTTTTATTTTCTTTTCCTATTTTGGTTGCATAATTCACTATTACATTATAAATCTATCTAGCTTGCAAGAATAATTAATCTCTTCTTCTTCTTCTTCTTCTTCTTTTCCAATCCTCTGTGAAATTAACCCATACCTGTCAAAGCATCCATTTCACTCACCATCTCTCCCCTTAGAATGCCAAACGCCTTCCCAAGGAATTCCGTCATAAAAAACCCATGCATGTGACCACAAGCTCCGGTGTAAGCTTTTAACTGGCACACACGCACCGGTGCATGAACCATTTTTCAATAGTCTTTTCCAATGTGACTTTTCTAGAAGTGTTGCATCTTCATTCCTATTTTGGTTGCATAATTCACTATTACATTATAAATCTATCTAGCTTGCAAGAATAATTAATCTCTTCTTCTTCTTCTTTGCCAATCCTCTGTGAAATTAACCCATACTTGTCAAAGCATCCATTTCACTCACCACCTCTCCCCTTAGAATGCCAAACGCCTTCCCAAGGAATTCCGTCTCAAAAAACCCATGCATGTGACCACAAGCTCCAGTGTAAACTTTTAACTGGCACACACACACTAGTGCGTGAACCATTTTTCAATAGTCTTTTCCAGTGTAACTTTTCTAGAAGTTTTGCAACTTCATTCTGCCTTCATTGGTTGCATAATTTTGATATTCCAACATCACCTGGTAATTACTCTTCATTGGAAAAATCTTCTTTGGTGATTTATCCATCGAGTAATCTTGGTTCAGTTCAAATAAAGGCAATGGTTCTATTCAAAATGTATGAAAACTTCACGTTTGATCCATTCCCGATTCTCCTACTGTTACTACTGTTAATATGCGGCAGTGATAATTATGTTTCATGATGTTTTTGTTGAATTATGGTTATGGTTATGAGATTTTATCTCTCATGCCATTTTCTACAAACAACACTGAAAAAGAAAACCAAAGAGATAAATTCTTTATGTTTTTAGCTCCAATAGGACTTCGAGTAGATTTGGTTTCAGTATGAGACATGAGATAAAATCATTGCCAATCTAGTCATTCCTAATTTAGAAGAAATCTTTGCTCGCTTATTTTGTTCTCTCCTCAAATAAAGCTGAAACTGAATTCT
The DNA here is from genome assembly GCA_947685225.1 of Garcia nutans. Taxonomy (NCBI): domain Eukaryota; kingdom Viridiplantae; phylum Streptophyta; class Magnoliopsida; order Malpighiales; family Euphorbiaceae; genus Garcia; species Garcia nutans. The sequence goes on along the minus strand of CANTUV010000024.1, from coordinate 821,849 downwards.
CCGTGCTAGTTACTCGGAAAAATAGCCAACAAGAAGATAATCACAATGGGAAAGGAAAAGGCTCCAAATCCTACTATGCAGATTGTGATAAGGGAGGTCACACGCGACACATGTTAGGCTCTTCATGGCCAACCTCCCAGATATAATCAAAATAATCGACCCACTGCTCATACGATCCAGTCTCAAGGAGATGAAATTCTTTCTCTACCCATGGTCCAAGCTCAGGGATCCAACTCAGTTACATTGACTAAAGTTGATTATTTGAATACTTCCAATATCAAGCATTGAAACAGTAGTCATCTTCTTCCATAGTTTTTGTTGCTCAACTAGGTAATTCTTTTACTTGCCTCACACAATCTTCACCCAATAGATCTTGGATCTTGGATTATGGTGCTTTTGATCACATTTTTTGGAAATGAAAACCTTTTCTCTTCTCTCATTACTCTCACTTCTCCATCCTCTACAGTCACCTTGGCTAATGGATCACAAATAGTGATTAAAGGAGTAGGAGAAATTAAACCTCTCTCTTCTATCCTTTTAATCAGTTTTCCATGCCCAAGAATATCCCTACAATTTGATTTCCATTGGTAAACTCTCAAAACAACTCAATTGTAGTGATCTTAGATTCTAATTCTGTTTCTGTGCAAGACCGATTCGACTGAAGTACAAGGAAGATGATTGGTGAAGGTCATGAGTCCAATGGATTATATCTTTTCTCCTATCTTACTACTTCAACTGCCTTACTTATGCCACTTCCATTGACTTTTTTCATAGCCGCCTAGGTCATCCTAGCCTCTCCAAACTTCAAAAAATGGTTCTTGGTGTTTGAAAACTATCTTCCATTAAAATGCAAGTCATATCAGCTTAGAGAACATATAGATCTTTTCTTAAGAAATTAAATAACAGAACCCCATCTATGTTTAATATTGTTCACTTAGATATATAGGGTCCAAGTTGTGTTTGTACCAATTTAGGTTTTCATTATTTTGTTACCTCGATATACTTGGTTATTTCTAATGAAAAATAGATATGAGTTATATAGTACTTTCAAAAACTTCTATGTTGAAGTTAAGAATCAATTTAATGTCTCCATTAAAATCTTGCGCATTGATAATGCACAAGCATATTTGTCTCTTCCCTTTCAAGAATTCATCTTCTTAGGGAATTATTCATCAATCTTCTTGTGCATATACATCTCAACAAAATGTCGTGGCCGGACAAAAAATTGACATCTCATTGAAACCACTTGCACTATATTTATCCATCATAAAGTACCACTTCATTTTTGGGGGGATGTTATCTTAATTGCATGTTACTTAATCAATTGAATGCCTTCTTCGGTATTGCAAAACCAGAATTCTCCTTCTATTTTGTTTCCTAATCAACCATCTTACCCTTTCTCTACTCCTGTGTTTGGGTGTACTTGTTTTGTTTTTAATCATACCCCTGGTTAGGATAGTGCATCTAGCACGTCGGCCTTGATGACCCGGCCTAGCCGGATTAGGCAGAATAAAAAAAATAGGCTAGGCTTAAAGCTTGATAGGGGAGCCTGATGCTACCTTGGGTTCGGCTTCGAGCCCAAGAAGAAATACCTTGGGTCAGCCCAGCTCAGCCTGAGGTATTTAAAAAAATAAAATTAATTAATTTTTAATAAATTATATTGATATTTATGAATAATTATTTTGATTTTTGTATAATTCTTTATATAATAAAAATTATAGCATTAATAACTTAAATAAAACATGTAAAATATATGGGAATTCAATAAAAATTATAATATCAATAATTAATAAATATATATATATAATACTTTGGGCATGAATAACCACGCCCATTGGTGCGAGTAGCCTGGGCCACTTAGGCTAAGGTTAGGCTTTGGGTCTCATTTTTTGGCCCGAAGTATTCAGGGCCAGACTGCGGGCAAGGGCCAAACCTGACCCGTGCACAGCCCTGGCCCTGGCAAAAATATACTCCAACCTGAGTCCATTAAGTGTATCTTCTGAAAGTATTTTCGCCTCCATAAAGGTTACAAATATTATGATCCTATAACTAATAAATATTTTATCTTAGTATATGTAGTCTTTTTTGTAACATTCTCATACTTCTCCATAAACCAAGCGGGTATTGTTGAGACTCTTTTGGTTCCCATTCTTCATGATGCTTGGTCATCTCCTAAATCATTATAGATCTACTCTAGATGGATTTCTTCACCTATTGATGTTCCTCTTTCAGGTACAATAGCAATATGTTCTATACATGATTCATCTCCTCTACCACGACTTCTCGTACGCCGGCCACGCCTCAAACAGACAAATCTTCTCCACTTATTACTATCAGAAAAGGTATTCCATTCTTCTTGTAATCCTCACCCATTTAAAATTTTTTGAGTTATCATTATCTGTCACCTTTATATTATGCTTTTATCTCCACTTAGTCTATTATGTCTATTTCGAAATTTGTTGGTGAAGCGTGTTATAGAATCTGTACAGATTTAGGAGATTATAGTTGTAATTAGTAGAGATTTTAGTATTAATTATAGGATTAGTTTCCTATTCTAGAGGGATTAGCTTCCTATTCTAGGGAATCTCTTTGTATTTAAATATGTGTAGTTTTTTCCATTCAATATATAGAAAAAACCTTCTCAAATGCTCTGTGTTTTATATGGTATCAGAGCCTTCCTATTCTGGGTGAGCTTGTTTGCTCGATTTCACTGCAGTTTGGAGACCAGTGGCTCTATCTGGTAAACTGATCAGTCTAGGTCACCTACCTAGACTGCCTTTCTCATCACAGCCCCCACTTTAAGGTAGAACAAGTCCAGTTCGGCCATCCTCTGAAGTCCGGCGGTCCAGAGGGCGGCGAGTGAGGTACACAAGCCACCTGTAGTTTTCCGGCCAGAGACCACGCGCCGGTGAGTGGAGGCTCATGCGACGGTTACGGGCGGTCGACTTTCCTGTTCTGGTGTCGCATTGGTGGCAGCTGTCTGTCCTGGTGGTCCGTTTTTGCCTTCTCCTCGTTTCTGACACGTGAACAGTGATCAGGTTCTGTTTTTTTTCTGTTTGGTTGTGTTTTTGGACTTCTCAGTGTTTCCTAGCAGGGTTAGGGCCTGAATATAGTGTGGCTCGCACTCAGTTGTTAACTAGTGGGGGGACACTTCTTTCACTTACAGAAGTGTATGCTCGGTTACTTCGGGTTTCTAAAGATGAAGATATGGTGACTGATAGTGGATCGGGTGATACAGTAGCTCTAGTAAGTAATGCTAATGAGGGAGGCAAAACCGGAAGTGGAGGTAGTAGCACAATCCGAATATGTCACTATTGTAAAGAAGAGGGGCATATTAAGAAGAATTGTTGGAAGTTACATGGCAAACCTCCCAAGTACTCGAGCCCAAGAAAATATGCTAACATGGTCACACAAGAGGGCATTTTACCACATCCTCAGTCCTCTTCTCCTTCTATCACCATTTCAGTTGATGAATATGCCCGATTAACTAGTGCCCAACAACAGATTTCAGGTGTTTCTGAACAACCATCAGTATCTGCACTGGCTAATACAAGTAATCATGCTGCTTGTCTTTCCACCTCATCTCGTAATTGGATTGTTGACTCAGGTGCCACTGACACAGGTATCCTTTCTTCTTTTAAATCTTCTGCCAACTTACCTCCTATTACTTTAGCAAATGGGTCTAAAGCTTCAGTTATTGGGCATGGGACAGCATACCCAACCAAAACTCTTCCGTTGTCATCTGTCTGCTTATCTCAATTTCCTTTTAATTTTTTATCTGTTAGCCAGCTCACAAAAAGCCTTAACTGTTGTGTTATTTTCTATCCTATTTATTGTCTTTTTCAGGATCTTGGGACGAAGCAGATTATTGGTAAAGGGTGTTTTATGGATGGGCTATACACTCTTGAATCAAATTCGCAACCTGTGCCTCGGTCAATTGCGTGTGCAAGTTCTACTTCTCTACAGCTTCATTGTCAACTTGGTCATCCACCTCTTCCTGTTCTACATAAATTATGTCCTAGTCTTAAACAAGAGTCTACATTAGAATGTGAAGCTTGTCAGTATGCTAAACATCATAGGGTATCTTACTCTCCTAGAATAAATAAACGTGTTGAGTCTCCTTTTTATTTAGTGCATTCTGATATCTGGGGTCCTTGTCCTGTTTTGTCTAAGTCAGATTTTCATTATTTTGTAACATTTGTTGATGATTATTCTCGAGTAACTTGGCTTTATCCTATGAAATCTCGTTCAGACTTATTTTCAATATTTTGTGCTTTTCATGCTGAAATCAAAACACAGTTTAATAAACCTATTTGTCTTTTGAGAAGCGACAATGCAAAAGAATATCTTTCTAGCACATTTTCATCTTACCTCTGACAACATGGCATAATTCACCAAACCTCTTGTATTGTTACTCCTCAACAAAACGGTGTGGCTGAACGAAAGAATCGTCATTTATTAGAAGTTGCTCGAGCATTAATGTTTCATATGCAGGTTCCAAAACCATTTTGGGCTGATGCAGTTTTCACTGCCTGTTTCCTCATTAATCGCATGCCTTCTTCTGTTCTTCATGGTCAGGTCCCTTATTCTCTCCTCTTTCCGTCAAAAGCTTTATTTCCTCTTCCTCCTCAAGTGTTTGGGTGCACTTGTTTTGTTCAAGACATGCGACCACAGGTATCCAAACTTGATCCCAAATCTCTTAACTGTGTCTTTTTGGGGTACTCTCGACAACAAAAAGGGTATCGATGTTATTCTCCTTCTTTAGGTCGTTATTTGGTGTCTACAGATGTTACTTTCTTTGAGAACAATCTTTTCTTCAGTTCCGCCGCATCTTCTTTTCCTGCGTCTCTTCAAACTAATTCTATGGATGAGTTTCTTGTTTATACTGTCAGTGAACAGGTACAACCCCCTCCTCGGCCTGTTGTTCGTCATGTCTACTCACGACGTGTGGCGCATGCAATTGAGGCACCTTCTCTTGACTCAGACACTAGTGTTGCACCCGCTGCTTCGTCTCCAGATCCTGTGCCTGTCCCTAACCCAAGCCTTGATCAACCAATTGCTCTTCGCAAAGGTAAACGCATCTGCACTTATCCCATTTCGGCCTATGTTTCTTATGATACTTTATCTCCTTCTTCTAAGTCCTTTGTAGCATCTTTAGACTCTGTTGTTATTCCTAAGTCCATATCTGAAGCATTAGCTCATCATGGTTGGCAAAAGGCAATGAAAGAAGAAATGATGACACTTGAGTATAATCATACTTGGGATCTAGTTACATTACCTTCAGGAAAGAAAGCTATTGGTTGTAAATGGGTCTACATAGTTAAGATGAATCCAGATAGTTCGGTTGCACGACTAAAAGCTCGATTGGTTGCAAAGGGGTATGCTCAATCTTATGGTATTGACTATTCTGAGACATTCTCTCCAGTTGCTAAGCCCTCATCTGTTCGACTTTTTATCTCACTGGCTGCCACTTATGATTGGGATCTCCATCAACTAGATGTGAAAAATGCCTTCTTACACGGTGATTTCTGTGAAGAAGTGTTCATGGAGCAACCACCTGGATTTGTTGCTCAGGGGGAGTCCGACAAGGTATGTAAGTTACGGAAATCCTTATATGGTCTGAAACAGTCTCCACATGCATGGTTTGGGAGATTTAGTTCTGCTGTGATTGAATTTGGATTACGAAAAAGTGCATATGATCATTCTGTATTTTTCACATCATCTAGCTCAGGGTACATTTTGCTAGTTGTGTATGTTGATGATATTGTGATTACTGGAAGTGATAAGATGGGAATTTCAAAATTAAAAGCGTTTCTCGGTACTTGTTTTCAAACCAAGGATCTAGGACCATTAAAGTATTTCTTGGGGATCGAGATTCTTCGTAAACGGAAGGGAATCTTTTTGACTCAGAGGAAATATTGTCTCGATCTACTGAATGATGCAGGAATGATTGGAGCAAAGATTCATGATGCACCAATGATACCAAATGTGAAGTTGAAACCTGAAGATGGAGATCTATTTGAAAATCCTGAAAAGTATAGAAGAATTGTTGGGAAATTGAATTATCTTACGATCACTCGTCCTGACATTGCATTTCCAGTGAGTGTGGTAATTCAGTTTGTATCATCTCCCAGAACTTCACATTGGGATGCTTTGACTCATATTCTGAGATATTTGAAGGGAGCACCTGGACGTGGAATCTTGTATCAAAATCATGGTCATCATAGGGTAGAGGGGTTTACAGATGCTGATTATGCGGGTGATCTCACAGATAGACAATCCACGACTGGTTACTGTGTGTTTGTTGGAGGCAATCTCGTGTCTTGGAAAAGTAAGAAGCAGACAGTGGTTTCACGTTTAAGTGCGGAATCTGAATACAGGGCTATGGCACAAACAACCTGTGAACTTGTATGGCTACGACACTTGCTTGAAGAAATTGGATTTTCTCAAACAAAACCAATGACATTATGGTGTGACAATGAGGCAGCCATTTACATTGCCACTAATCCTATATATCACGAACGAACCAAACATACACTTCACCCGAGAAAAGCTAGAAGATGGTACAATCTCAACTCAACATGTTAGAACCGGAAGTCAACTGGCGGATGTATTCACTAAAGCCTTACCGAGAAATCGGGTCAACTATATTTGTACCAAGCTGGGCATGATCAATATCTATATTCCAGCTTGCGGGGGAGTGTTATAGAATCTGTACAGATTTAGGAGACTATAGTTGTAATTAGTAGAGATTTTAGTATTAATTATAGGATTAGTTTCCTATTCTAGAGGGATTAGCTTCCTATTCTAGGGAATCTCTTTGTATATAAATATGTGTAGTTTTTCCATTCAATATATAGAAAAAACCTTCTCAATTGCTCTGTGTTTTACAAAGCGCAAGCTCATCTTGGTTGGCTACAGGCCATGGTTGAGGAACTAACCTCTCTTCATGCTAATGACACTTGGGAGCTAGTTCCATTATCATTTGGGAAATCTATAGTTGGTTGTCGTTGGGTTTATACTATGAAAATTGGTCCTTATGCCTAAAAGCGCACTTGGTTGCCAAAGGGTATACTCAAATTTTTGGCCTTGATTATGGCAACACTTTCTCTCCCGTTGCAAAAATTGCTTCTGTCGGTCTCCTTATTTCTCTTGCTTCCATGCATCATTGGAATTTTCACCAACTAAACATTAAAAATGTCTTTTTGGGTTAGTTTGTCAATTGTGGAAATCTTTTCATGGTTTGAAACAATCTCTACGTGCATGATTTGAATAGTTTAGTACTATTGTTCAAGAATTTGGGATGCATAGGAGTGAAGCATATTGCTCAGCATTTTATCATTACATAGCTTATAGCAAGTGTATTTATCTAGTGGTATATATAGATGATATTTCCACAAAAGATGATGATCATAAAGGGATCGGTCAACTCAAACAATATCTTTTTAGTCATTTTCAAACTAAAGACTTGGAAAGTTGAAATAGTTTCTCTAAATCGAGGTAGCACAGCCAAACACAAGCATTATTATTTCATAAAGAAAACATGCCTTAGATATTATGGGAGAAACTAGGATGTTGGATTGTAAGCTCGTGGTGAAAACCCCTATGGATCCAAATGTTAAACTTGTTTCCGGATAAGAGAAGCCACTAAAAAGACCCTAGTCTGTATTGAAGATTGGTTAGAAACTCGTTTCAAGCTCCATGTGATAGTCATCTTAGATATATCAGGGGGGCTCCCGCACAAAATTTGTTATATGAAAACAGAGGACATATACAAATTGTTGTGTATTCAGATTCTAATTAGGCAGGTTCTCCCTTAGACAGACGATCAACCTTAATATTATGTCTTTATTGGGGGATATCTTATATTATTGAAAAGTAAAAAAGCAAGATGTTTTACTAAGGTCAAATGCAAAAGCAGAATATCGAGCCATAACCTTACGTACTTGTGAACTTATTTGGTTAAAACAACTACTTTAAGAATTAAGGTGTGGAAACGTGGGTCCAATGAAATTTATTTGTGATATTCAAGAAGCATTGTGTATTGCCTCAAATCTAGTCTTCCATGAAAGATAAGAACATATAGAGATAGATTTTCATTTTGTCAAACAAAAGATTGAATCAGGATGCATTACTATCAATTTTGTCAAATCAAATGATTAGTTGGCAAATATTCTCATTAAAACTCTACGAGGACCTTGAATTGAATATGTTTGTAATAAGCTAGGAGCCTATGATGTATATGTTGCTTGAGAGGGAGTGTTAAAATATACTTGATTCTAAGCTGAAATATTGTATTTCCTATTTAGTTATATATTCTTTTCCTATTTTGTAATTCACTATTATAGGATAAATCTATCTAGCTTGAAGGAATAATTAAGCTGATTTTCAAGAATTAATTTCTTCTTCCCCTTTTCTTTCTCCAATTTCTCATATGTAATTCTCAAGGAGTCATTTAGAGTGGGAGTTAAAGGAGTGGGCAATCTTAGTGGGCATGGACACCACATGGCTGATGAAGAAGAAATTAAATTTTTGGAATATTCTCAATAAGGAATATACACAAATCAAATTTAAGTAAGAATTGAGTCAAGAATTAAGATCACCTCTCAAAAAATACTCAACAAGAAAGGTAAATCAAGATATAACAGAAACCACATGTCAAGCTGATATACTCCATCAGAAGAATGTGAGAGTTAAAATCCTGAAATGAACTGAGGTGCATTTATAGTGATAAAGGACAGATTATAATCTAGTGAATTGAGGTCCAAATATCATTTAGCTAGAAGCAAATGACAATAGGTAGGTGATATGCACCCCAAAGGGTACATGGTTGACACTTAGGCCCACTAAAAAGGGTAAAGGAGACTTTCTTTAATGAGTCTCACTGCAAGCCCAAAAGGACAAAATTTTCTAAATTATCCCATAAACATGAAATTAGAGCTGAAATCTTGCCATTATTTTTTCAACAGGACTCAAGTCCAATTTTTCCTATGTGGTTGACTATGTTTTGCAAGTTCAAGTGCTGGACTTCAAACAAGGTTATTACTGCTTTCCAATTCAAAATTATTCATTTGATTTAAAAATTCACTTCCCTTGATGCAAAATGTATAGACCATTGATAAAACATCACACCAAAAAGAGATGGAAGAGCTTCGCAATTTAGTGAATTCTCCAACAATAAAAAGAGAGGAGGGGCAAGGTGTAGGTGAACTGTACTCATGATAATGATCCTTCAATGTGATGGAATGAAAGCAAAATGTATTACAAATAGAACACATAAACACATAAACGAGGAAAAAAATCCTGCTACTTGTTTCATAAAGAAAGAAAATAAAGCTAAAAAATGTACTTGACTTCAAGGCACTAGCATCCAACCAAGAGCTGTAACCCCTAGACAACAATTTAACAGCTAATGGCTGTCATTCAAACATTAAGACTACTTACATCAGCCATCACACACAAATGAACTAAGCATATACATACACACCACACACCTGTGTCTGTTAGATAGAGACTGTGAGAGAGAATGACTTTGTACATGAAATTTTCATACAATATTGTCACAAAAATAAGGAATTATTTTTGAGGTTTATATGAAATAATAATACCTTTGGGATACGCAAAGGATTTTTAGAGGCATATTCACATAGTTTTCCAATCATACGTTCATTTGGCCCATCCTCCTGCCATCAGAAGAAATATATTAACCAGTGAAAGTTGCAGAGGCATATCAAGAAACTAAATAACAACTTTTTGTGCTGGAATAGCTTCATTTGAGAGGAGAGGAGAGAAAGACTTTCTGAAACTTTTAATCCATGATGAATTGAAAGAAAAATCAAAAGGTGATATTGAATGTAAATTAGAAAATGCTAGTAGCACACACAATTCCATCAAAAATGAAGTTGCAGACAGAAAGTAGAAAGGGTTGACATTCTGCAAAAAAGGACAAAGAAGGTTGTCCAAAAGGGATGTTTTTGAGACGATACTTGAGTTATAACTAGGACCAATTCATTAACATCTTGATTCAAAAAGTGTTTCAGGATCTATTGACGTAGTAACTGACCTAATTCAGTTTCTAAATCCTCAATGATCCTCTTCTTTGATACCTTAGAAAAGTAAAATTCAAGTTGGAAGGAAAAACCTTTTACTCACATATTCCACATTTATATACAATTTAAACTTGGTCAGTTCAAATTAGTTTCTAAGAATATCCCTAATAAAATCATGCAGTTGGATGAGCATAAGTTGGTTATACTGATGAAATATATAAAAATCCCATGAAAAGATAAAATGTGCGAGAAGTTGGATATAAGATAAAGAAACAAGAAGAACGATATCTGTAACTGGCTTCAACAACTAAATAGGAGGATTTCACATTACGATTCATTAATTAGTGGATTATTACACTAGAGAGCACATAACAGTCTGCAGTCATATTATATCTGTATCATTAGTATATAAATATGAAATACCATGAGTGAACCATACCATGAATAGGAAAAATAGCATGACATTACGTAGGCTTTAAAACCCATCTTTCAATGAATTAATCAACAAACCCAAAATAAGGCTAAGACACAAAAAAGCACAGTCCAGATATGGTTTCTGTAACATAAAGAAAAAAGAAATAAAACATCAAAGAATGCGGCTAACCTGGTTTCGGGGGAAAATACTAGCAATGATCTTCTTGTACCTCTTGATTGGCTGTCTAGACCTTGCCCTCATAGCAGGGCAAAAGAAACAAAGGCTACCGCATGCGGGCAATAACTGCCTCGAAATTACACCATTAACAAGGCTCATTTCCGAATTCCAAAGATATCAGCAAATTTGTATAACGCAAAAGATTGATTTTCCCTCAAAATGTCTAATTTTCCTCTTTTTTTCTTTCTTTCTTTCCCTTCTAAAACCAAACAGAGTCAGGTTTTGGCAACAAGAAGGGAAAGAAAGATCAAACTCAAATGGGCAGCCTCAAATTGAACTACTATCAGCCTGTAATCAACATTGTTAAAATCACAAAAAAAAAAGTATATTACAAAATTCAACAAAATGGGTTATTTAAAACTTAAAAAATCAAAAACTGAAAAATAATGATTGAAAAAACTCAATGTACTAGAAAATCCTATCTATCTATCTATCTATTCAACGTCAAAACAATGTATAATGCAAATGTTTCAAAAGAAAAAAATGAAAACCTAACAAATTATGTACAAAAATAAACTTGAATAAATTTTTTAAAAAAGGAGAAAATTGAAATAAAAAAAATGTTGATAAATTGATAAGATATTTACCGAGATGATCAGAGGCTGGAAATCGCTCTAAGCCATGCAGAAGAATTACCGATTCTCCAGCATTTTCAGCACCGCTAAATTTTAATTTAAAAACTTTATTTCTCTCTCTCCCTCTTTAAAATCCAAAATAACTTCTCTGTCTAAAAATTGTAATGAAAGCCGGCGCCATTGCCATACCAAAAATTACTGATCTCTACACGTTCTAATCGTTATTTCATAAGTGGACCCCAACGATTTTTTAAAATAATTTTTTTGTTTAAATTTAAATAAATAACGTTATGCCTGATGAAACCAGCTGAGCTGTCCTGTCTTTGACCGTTTGACAGTTAATCACCGGTCCTTCTTGTACTTCCCTGCCACCTCCGGTTCAGAAACAATCGGCTCGGTTTCAACCTCAATCCAAGCCACAATTTTCTTTTTCACGAAAACACAGCTGGATATTATTGATTTTTATTAAAATATGAGAGCAAATGTCATACTTTATTAAAATATAAAATTTATTTATTATTATTGATTTATAAGAGTTAATTATTAAATTAAAAATTAGACTTTTAATTTAATATTTTAATTTTTTTATTTAAACCAAAAATTTTAATTTTAATTTAAGTCAAATTAAAACTGTTATTTTTAATTTGACTGAAACTAAAATTAATTTTCATTTAATTTAATTTTTTTTAAATTACACTCAAATCGAAACCAAAATCGAAACCTTTTGGTTTCTATTTCAGTGCAGCTTTATCAGTATGATTTGATTGAAATTTAATTTTTTTTAAAAAAAACTAATTTTAATTTTTTTTAAAAAATCTTTCTCAAAAATATTTAAAAAATATTTTTTTTTATTTTAACATAAAAAATTCATTTCACCTGTTTTAATTGCCAGCAGGGCTTTGATTTGAAATTTAAATTTTTTTTAAAAAATAAATTTTAATTTTAAAAAAAAAATTCCCTAGAAATGTTAAAAGATTAATTTTTTTTTTATTTTAATGCAAAAAATTCATTTCATCAGTTTAAAACTATTTTATCATTTCAAAAAAATAATTTTTTCAATTAATTAAAATTAATAGTAACAACATAATTATAATTAATAATAATACGATTATAATTAATAATTATATATAATTGATAATAATAATAATATAATTATAATCAATAATTATATAATTAATAACAACAATAATTAATAATTATGTTGAGTCCAAATAATTAATAGTTATATTTTGGGCCCAAATATAATTAATAATTATATAATTGATAATAATTCAATTTGACCACCATAATAATAATAATAATATTGAGCCCAATTAATTAAAATAAATAATAACACTAATTAAAATTCATAATAACAATATAATTATAATTAATAACAATATGATTATAATTATTAATAAATATAATTGATAATTATATATAATTGATAATAATATAATTATAATTAATAATTATATAATTAATAATAAAAATAATTAAAAATTATGTTGAACCCAAATAATTAATAATAATATAATTATAATTAATAATTATATAACTAATAAAAAATATAATTATACAATTAACAAAAAATATATTATTGTACATTGTTATTATAATTATAATTATATTGTTATTAATTATATCTGAGCCTAATATAATTGTTAATTATTTGAGCCCAAATTATAATTTTTATTTATTTGGATCAATATAATTATTAGCTATTGTTATTATTGATTATTAGTGATAATTATATTATTATCAATTACATAATTATTTCTATTAATTTTAATTATATTATTATTAATTATATTTAGGCCCAAATAAAAGTGTTTATTATTTGGGCCAACATAATTACTATTTATTATTATTAATTATTATTATTAATTATATAATTATTAATTTTAATTATATTATTATTAATTTTATTATTATCAATTATATAATTATTAATTTTATTATTACCAGTTGTTTAATTATAATTATATTATTATTAATTTTAATTAATTGAAAAATAATTTTTTTTGAAATGATGAAATAGTTTTAAATATGTGAAATAAATTTTGTGTTAAAATTAAAAAAAATAATTTTTTAATATTTTTGGGGAAGAGCTTTTTAAAAAAATTAAAATTTATTTTTTAAAAAAAATTAAACTTTCAAATTAAAGTCTGCCGGCAAAGATGCACTCAAACTGAAACCAAAAATTTTGATTTTAGTGCAATTTAAAAGAAAAAAAATTAACTCAAATTGAAAATCTTAATTTTGATTTGAATAAAACCGATAATAGCAGTTTCCATTTAATTTAAATGAAACTAAAATTTTTGGTTTGAGTAAAAAAAATTAAAACATCAAATCAAAAGTCTAATTTTTTGTTTGATATTTGACTCTCATGAACCAATAATATTGAGAACAAATTCTATATTTTAGTGAATTGTGGGATTTACTCCCACATTTCATTAAAACCTGAATATTATATATATAACCAAATATTTTTTTTAACTTTGTAAAATTTTATTATGAAAAATTTCAATGAAATTTTGGAATAAAAAAAATTAAAACATAATATGGTTTTCAACTATAACGGTTTAGAGGTTTAAAAAGATGATTAGATTATTTGTTTTAAAAGTTCCAGTTAAATTAAATTTTTTAAATGATAAATTAAAATTTGTTAATTCATATTAATTTATTAAATATAATAATATAAATATTTTTTCTATTTAAAATTGTGTCATTTATGTTACTAAATACTTAAATTTCAATATTTAATTTTTTAAAATGTATTATAATCAAAATTCTCAAATATCATGCCTGATTTACTTTCGTTCGCATTACTCCTGTAATTTCTTTAAGTAAAAGGCTTATAAGTATTAGTTGTGAATTTATTTTATAAAAAAACAAATATTGTAATATATATTTCCAAATATTAGATTATATTTTCAAAGTTTTAAAATAAATTACAAAAATTACAAAATCAAATACAACTGTTCCATAAATTTACTAGATTATATTTCCAAATATTTAATAATATATGTTTAATATATAATTATATTAATTATTCCATTTGGTAGTATTAAAGTATATTTTATATTATTTTTTTTACCATTGAGACAGGATTTAAAAATTATAAAATTCGAATATCAACTATAATAAATTAAATGTTAAGAACACCCTAAATAATAATTTTTCAAGTATTTAATTTTAGATAATTTATTTTGTTATTGTTATGAAATAAGTGGATGATCACTTTGAATTAACATTATCTTATCAAGTTTATGATTACATTCATCTTATTTAGATCATGATTAATTTCATGATAATTGTAATATTCTACTCTTATCTAAAGTTTACATATCACTATATATACCTGTTATATATGATGTATGTGTGACAATTGTCAATAAAGAAATTTCTCATATTTTTCTTTCTCTAGCTATTTTTTTTATATTTATAACACGTTAGCAATACGATAATCTCTATAAGTTATAATAGCAAAAAAAGAAAGATTTACTTTTTCTAATATACAAGAGAATTTTTATTCTATCTCTCAAAAATTCATCATGAATCAAGGTATGTATTCGTTAATTTCTTCTCTTATATTTTCATTGTATTTTACATTGAGGATTATATTATGTTTTTTAAATTATGCTTATATATATGCCTATTGTTTATATGATTAATCATGTATTTTGGTTTAATCAAATCACTATAAGTGATACCTGATGATGGGGCTAATCTCAGGGATAGTCCTAACTCTTATAACTCGGTTCGGTATTGGCTCTCCTACCTGCAAGATAAAAGAGGAGGATGGACCGAACTCCCTAGAAGGAGACTCTGATGTCTAAGTCAGAGGTCGGTTGCTTTGAATAAATAAATGAAAGAGATAATATTTTTATCTGTAGGGGTGACTCCCTATTTCTAGTTGATGTAGGCAGATAAAGTCAGCGTAATTTGCGGATATGTCAGTAAAGTGTCTGCCGAACATAAAAAGTTCGGTGGGACTACGAGTGCTCAGAATTGAGATCTACTATAATATTGAGAGCCCGATCATAAGGATGACCGGACATAAAATTCGATGAACGAGCTCGGCAAATGGACAGATAGTATCAATATCAAAGTTGCTTTACTGTAGATTTAAAGTTACAGTAATGTTCATCGGGAAAAAATTACTTTGGCCATTGTCCATTGGTTTTTTGCCAATTTTGGCATTTGGTATACTTAGCTAATTTTCGTTTACTATATAGTTGCTCTAATTTATAATATATATATATATATATTATGATTAAGGCATGCAGATGATGGCGTAGTGCATAGTTTGGTCATAGGCAATGATAGATTATAAAGATTAATAATTGCATATTTTGACTAAATGGCATAATTGTAAATATAGGTAAATGGCAAATTTGTAAATTTACTTTATTTGAATTGGAATTTTATTTTAGTAATATTTCCATTTACAAATTAATATGGGTATAATTACATAATTGCCATAATAAAGAGGTCAATTATTTTTTTAGTGCATTTAAAATTTTAGTACTAAATTATTTTGACCTAATTTAAATTAACGATATATAGCATGTTATCGGATTGATGTTTCTATATACACAGATTTTATTTCGTTGGATTGGTGTGTTAATTATGTCCATATTGCAAAGTTTTGTTGGTTAAGTATATACAATCAAGAATATCCATATTGGCTAGCATATCCATATTGCAGAGTTATGATATTTAAACTCTAATTATAATTTTTAGACTTTATTTATTTGATAGCTTTGTAATATATCTAATTTATAAAATTTATTTAAATTTAGTATATTTATAATGTTAGATCTTATAAAATTTGAGTTTATTATTCTTGATATTTAAAAAAAAAATTATCTGTTCTAGGTATTTGATAATGAGATTTACCTTGATATTGTGAATCTTAGAAATATTATGAAAAGAAAATCGAACATCCTCGTAGAATCGCTTAAAAATAATTATTTTTCTTTTAATTATTTATATAAGAAATTAAAAACTGATTATCTCATTACTGATTTATTAGAGTCTTTTTGGTGAATATTAAACTTTTTATGTCTCAAATGTGCTCATGCAGTAACAATATTGAGAGTATAAATTCGCAAAATATTATGAACTAATTTTTTATTTATCTATAGCTAAATAAAATTTTTAGGTTTTGATGAAAAATCATCAAACTCATGCGACTGACTTAACATCATTTCTTAAAGTGAATGTTATATTTTTTTAAGACCATGAACAATAATTTTGATAAAAATGGTCGTAGTAAAGAATTAATTCTCTATCAATTTTAAAAGCAAAAGTGTTAATTTAATATCATTCTCTGAAGTGAATATCATATTTTTTCAAAACTATAGATGAGATCTTGATAAAAGGGTGGTGGTGGAAAAAAATTTTTGTTTGCCTATCAATTATGAAAGCAAAAGTGCGAGAAAGATATATATTGGCATAACTCCCGTAATTTTTCATGATAAGAAAATATTTGTTATAATTAATATTAAAAGAAATTAATGTTAATGTGATATCTGATTTTGTAAATGTGATTAAAAACTCCAGAAAAGTTCACCTTATATTTTGAATTTGAGCAAAATTATATATCACTAATTTATTGTATCCAAATAGATCTTGAAGAAATCTACTAAGTTTTAAATAATACGTCGCAATAGATATCCTATTGAAATAAAGTGAGATAGATATTAAATTTTCATATGTTAATTCTATGGATTTGAATAAGAAGTTCATATTTGAGAAATTTTAAATTTTTTAACTTGATTGTACTTTATAAAAAAATAAAAATGGTCGAGCTATACTATATGCACTGAAAGTGCATAAATTTTTAAATTTTTATACTTTAGTATGATCGTCTTGATCATCCATTTTTAAACATAAAGCGACATATTGTTGAGAATATAAATGGATAATTACTGAAAAATTAAAAAATTCTTTTGTTTAATGATTACTTTTGTACTTCTTGTACTCAAGGTAAATTAATTATAAAACATTCACTATCTAAATTACATTGAGAGTAGCCTAAATTTTTACAAAAATATATGGGGATATTTGTGACTCTATTCATCACTCTTGTGGACTATTTATATACTTTATAATTTTAATTGATATTTCAACTCGATGATCATATGTTTGTCTGTTGTCAACTCATAACACTGCTTTTGCTAAATTATTTGCTCAAATTATAAAGTTAAGGTCAATATTTTTTAATTATCATATCAACACAATTTATTTTGATAATGTATATGAGTTTACTTGAAAAGTATTTTATGATTATATTATCATTGAACATTTTATTGCATATATTCATACTCAATATGGTTTAGCTGAATTATTATTTATTTTATGATCAATTATTATTTTTATACTTATGAAATTAAAACTTCTCATATCTGCTTAGATACATATTATTATTTATGTTGCACCTTTAATTTGTATTTGATTGTCTGTACATCACAAGTTTTCTACTTTAAACTTATATATCTTATCTAAAATTTGTTTTTGCATTGTATATGTTCTTATTACATCTCCTCAAAGAAATTAAATGGGTTATCAATGTCATCTTGATATATATATATAAGTTTTGATAGTTTACATGTTATCAGATATTTTGGACCTATAACTAAAAATTTTCTAGAACAAGATTTTTAGATTATCAATTTGATGAATTAGTTTTCCTATCATTAGGAGAAAATAACTGAATATAGCCAAAAGCATAGAGATTAATTGATATACATCATTTTATTCATTCTTAATATATGCATAAATTAGTATTAACTTTAAGTTTAAAGAATAATTCATTTACAGAATAAATCACTTGTTAGATATCTTTATTAAAACTAAAGGTCTCTAAATAACATGTTCTGATCGCTAATGCTTCTAAAATGATAATTGTCTCTGCAGGACATCCTATGAATATGTTACTAAATAAATCTCACATACGCCAAAAGCATGGAAGATCTATTAGGTTGAAATACTATTTTTTAAAACGAAGATGAAATGAATAATTTTAAAATAACACTCCTGAAGAGGTCAAAAGCAACAGTAATTAATAAAAATATATTTCTAGAGAAGTAACTCTAAAAGTGATTTTGGTATCGAAAAATTATGAGAGCTCGTTAAAATCTAGAAATATGTGAGAGAGAGATGAAATTATTGTTAATAATATATTTGTATATGTTTCTACTGAAATTATTGAAATATGTTTGAGCTTAAAAATATTTAAAATTGTTGACATCGAAGTAATAAGCCAAAATGAAAAGAAGTAATCCAGACCGAGCTAGATTCATTTGCTAAACATATAATATTTGGACTAGTAGTCCAGACACCAATAGTTGTCCGACTCATGGAATATTATATGTAAAAGAAATGAATCAAATGTGATTATGAAAACAACACAATTTCTCTATTATTACAATTACTCTCAAAATTATAATAACTTACTCATATGGCTAGTAAGAGAAATGAGTTAAATGAAATTATGATATATAAAGCACGACTTGTGGCATAAGGATTCTCACAAAGATCTAGTAAAGATTATGATAAAATATATTTTCTTGTCATAAATGCTATTGTCTTTAGATTTTTTGATCCGTATAGCAGCCTCTGAAAGACTCAACATATATTTGATAGATGTTGTGCCTGTTTACTCATATGGTCATTAGAAGATGATATATATATATATATATATATATATATATACCTAAAGGATTTAAGATGCATGAAGCATCAAGATGCATGAAACATAGAATACCTTGAAAAATATACTATATTGAGCTTCAAAGATCATTATATAGCTAAAGAAATTGAGGAGTATATGGTACAATCACCTTAGTAAATCCTTAGTGAGAAATGGATATGAAAATAATTTCATTGGCCCGTGTGTATTTCTAGAAGATAAATTCAGAATTTGTTATAGTTGCAGTTTATGTTGATAATTTAAATATATTGAAAACTCTATAAAAGATCTCAATTACTACAGACTATTTAAAGAATGGATTCAGAATGAAATATTTTGGAAAAATAAAATTTTATTTTGGATTTCAAGTTAAGTATATATCAAATGAAATTATTGCCCATTAAGCATCATAAAACAAAATAATTTTATGTGGATAAATCTTATCCATTAAACACTCCAATGATTATTTATTCTCTTGATGTAAAAAGAGATCGTTTTTACCTACGTAAAGATAATGAAGAGATTCTTAGTCTTGAAATATCATATCTCAGTGCAATAAGAATGGTTTATATCTTGCTAACAACAATACTATAAATTGTTTTTGCATTTAGCTTGTTTGTAAGATTTAGTTTTACAATAACTAGAAGGCATTGAAATAGAGTGAAACATGTTCTATACTATATACATGGCACATATGATATGAGTTTGATTTTGCCGAAGGGAATAAAGTCTAAATTGGCATGATATGCTGATATTGGATATCTTTCTGATCCTCATAAAACTCGATCTTAAACAAGTTATGTCTTCACATATAATAATACTACTATTTCATGGTGATATATGAAGCAAATAATCATTGCTACTTCAAAAATTATTCAGAGTTCATGAAGCTAGTCGTAAATATATATGGTTGAGAAACATAATTGAATATATTGGTGGAGCATGTGGATTACCTATAGAAAGCAACAAGTCAATAATATTGTATGAAGATAATACATGTATTATCAAGGAAAACTACATAAAAGGTGACAGGACTAAATATATATCACCAAAGTTCTTTTATACTCATGAACTCATGAAAGAAGAAAAGTCAATATTTACAAAGTTCGTTAAGTGACAATCCTGCAGATTTGCTTACAAAGACACTGTTAACATCAATCTTCAAAAGATATGTACACAATGTTGGGATGTGTTCACTTAAAATATCTGAGTTAGATATATTTTTTAGGAAAAGTTACCTATGAATACCGTACTCTTTTTTCTTCGCTAAGTTTTTATCCTACTGAATTTTTCTTAACAATATTTTAATTATGCATGTTCATAGGGATGGCCATCCAAGGGGAAGTATTATAAGATATATGGATGATTACTTTAAATTAACCTTATCTTATTAAAATTATGATTACCTTTATCATATTTAAATTAGGATTAACTTCATGATAGCTATAATCTTATTTTCTTATCTAAAGTCTACTTACACCACTATATATACCTATTATAAGTGGTGTGTATGTGACAATTCACAATAAAAAAAAATTCTCATATTTCTTTTTTCCTACCTATTTTCTTTATATTTATAATAGTTATTTATATTTTTTAAGTAAATTTATATTATTATCTATAAGCAAATTAATTCATGAATGAGTAAAACAGATATTTCTTGACATGATGTTCACATATTAAGAAAATTCTATATATTTTATGAAAAAAAAATTATGAAAGAAATATTCTAATTATTGTGATTGAATATTTTAAAAAGAATATTTTATTTTAAAAATTATCATCATCTAAAATGAAATTTTTTATTTAAGTTTCCAAATCAAACCCTCATCTAAATGGATATAGTTATTATTGTTATTTTTTTATACGACAATGAAAAATCAAATTTAAATTTAATGTTAATCCCGTCTTGTTTTTCGATGACTTTATTATCCAAATTGACTTGTAAAATCGAGAAAGAGATTTTCACGAATTCAATTATTTCCCAAAATTCTTAATTTCCTAATGAATCAAGAACAGTGAAATCTCTTAGCATTTTGCTCCTTTTTAATAAAAATGAAAAAAGCTAATTGATGAAATTTTCTCTTAATTTAATAATATTATATAAATATCATTCACTATATAAATACTAGTAACTATAATTAAATTTTAAATATACACAATTCTTTTAAATTCACAAATAAAAAAAAATGCATTGGTATCTTTTATTTAAGCCAAAGTTTTTTCATTTGGTTGAAGATCAATAGATCAAAAACTAAAGCCACAACAAATGATGTTATAGAGGCCATAATGCAAAAGAAATATTTAGAAAAAAATAAAGAAGAATTTAATTGCATCCCGTGCCTTGAAGCAAACTCAACAAAGAATTAGCAGAACCATCATTAGCCACAAAATAAAAATACAGAGGAGTGAATAAAGAAAGAGCTGTTTCAGTGCTTTGATAATTTATTAAATCCAATCATGCGAGTAGCCAATTATCCCTTCATAACTATGAAGCAATATACAAGCAAACAGAAGAAAAAGAATCATCTAGAGAAAGAAATATATCATTTAGAAAATGCACTCAGAGACCACAAAAAATATATGAAAGTTATTTATGAAATGCTTTGTGACTGTAAAATGCAAGTAAAATTTTAAAAAAGAAAGATCCACTGTTAAAATCTATTTATTTTCGTTTTTTGGTGTCTTTAAACACAAAAACAATATGATGTAACAAGAGAAAATAATAAAAGGCGAGTTTTACTTGTTAATCAACCTGTTTCTGAAGATACAAACTTATGGTATAGGAGGACAAAAACCAAAAATTAACAACAGAAATATAAAGCAATAATCATACTGCAATTCCTTCTTTGGTATCTTAAGCATCAAGTGAAAACATTCAGTCAATAATCCATAAATCAACAAATAAGAATTTCATTTGGCTGTAACCAATTTACACTGTTTTTATAAATATTTTGAACAAGTATCAGTTTAAAGCCCTAAACGTTGATTCAAAGCTCAAAAGTTCTTTGAACTTATATAGCCTCAAATAGACCAAAACAAGCCACAATTGAAAATTTGGAATACAATATGACTAATCTGAATGTGAAATTTGCCATTGTAATGGACAAAACTCTCTAAGCTTTCGAAGTACCTCCATGATCTCTCTCAACATGCTCCACAAGTGCCACTGGATCACGAAAACCTCTACTACACTTGGGACATACATCTACTGGCAACTTCATAACACGTGATTGATTCTCGCTCCTTTCATGCACCTTTTGTACATGATCCACCAGAGTTGTAACTGAGGAAAACCTTGCACCACATTGTGGACATTCTTCCTCTAGCCCATCCCTCCCACCATTGCTGCTTGGTCCTGCACCACTCTTTGCAGTCTGCAAAGCTTGGCTAATTTCAGTACTCAATTTTGCCATGCCTGCTTCAGCTGAAGCTCGAACAGTTGAAGCTGCATTATGAAATGCCGCGATCCACCTAGCTGAAGGAGTAGTTGTATTTTGGTTGGGCTTTGATTCGTCCTTCCTACTCCTATTTAGAAGATTCATAAATTGAAATCCAACCTCAAGTTTCTTGGGTCCAGGACAACTGTGGTCAGGTCCAAACCGGTGCTTCAAGCAATGGTCAATGGTGCAATCCCTGCATTTAATTGTGTTTGAGAATGTGAGGACTTCCCTACAACCACGGACAGGGCATTTTCTCTTCTTTGTGACTTTGTCATAATTTGACGGGTCACATTCAGTATTAACATGAGTTTCCCAAGAGATATTTGGGTCTTTATCAGGATTTAGGCGAACTCCTTTGGCACACAGTGGACAGATGACAACAGTAACATCCTTTCTATCAGCATTCGGGCAACTGTGTTTAGCATAGCTTCGGTGCTCCAAACAAAACACCTAGAAAAATTTATCCACATGTATGATTAGAACAATTCAAGAGATTCTACAAAAGGAAAAATGGCAGAAGAACAGCTATCCTAAGTATAAGATAAAGAAAATAGGAAATCAAGTATGCTTGCACTCCGTGCTTCATGCATGTATGTGGTATTCATAAGAGAAAATAATAGATCCACCAATAAATTGTCCTTCCACTTATTGCAAAATAGTGTGGCTATACTAATTTAAATGAGATTACATGATCATAAATTTTCGCAATGAAGATGGGTAATCAAACCTAATACTTTCAAATTACAATTTAAGAAAACTAAAACTGAAGCCATTCATCTTCTTTCAATTATGGACTTCAATAGAAAGAGATTATATCAAAATAAACTTTGGAAGCATCACTACCCAGTTTGGTATGGCGTAATTGAACATAATGGAATTAATTTTTAGCTTATTGTTTCTCAGTAACGTCCTAACAAACTACACCTTAATTATCGCAGCACAATTGCCTCAATCGCACCAAAATAAAATTTCAAGAAAACTAAAACTGAAGCCATTCATCTTCTTTCAATTATGGACTTCAATAGAAAGAGATTATATCAAAATAAACTTTGGAAGCATCACTACCCAGTTTGGTATGGCGTAATTGAACATAATGGAATTAATTTTTAGCTTATTGTTTCTCAGTAACGTCCTAACAAACTACACCTTAATTATCGCAGCACAATTGCCTCAATCGCACCAAAATAAAATTTCAAGAAAACTAAAACTGAAGCCATTCATCTTCTTTCAATTATGGACTTCAATAGAAAGAGATTATATCAAAATAAACTTTGGAAGCATCACTACCCAGTTTGGTATGGCGTAATTGAACATAATGGAATTAATTTTTAGCTTATTGTTTCTCAGTAACGTCCTAACAAACTACACCTTAATTATTGCAGCACAATTGCCTCAATCGCACCAAAATAAAATTTCAAATTTCGCCTTCTGATAGACTCCATCCAGAAAACAAATCTTTGATTGCATAAGATGCAATGTTGTGATCCCATTCTTTGGAACAGATTATCTGCAATAGTACCAACCCAATAAACTCAATTTGTTGGATTCATTTGGTAGCCATTAGCTCTTTGCAATACATGAAAAAAATCATCTATATACATTTATCTGACATTGATTCAAAACACCATTTCATTCAACAGTTGCAAAATATTATTGGCTTTAACACATCAATCAACAACGTAAATTACTAGGTCTCTTAAAATTAATGATCTGAGCATAAAAAATTCAAAAGTATCTTTTTTTTTTCTTCCCAGTTCAAATCCAATCCCAACAAACGAATAAAAGATCAAATTAAACATAAATGAAAAAAAAAAAAAAAACAAAACCCAAATCATATAAACAAGCAAATGGCACCTGGCTACAGCGGTCGCAAGTGAAAGGCAAGAAATCGATCTGTCTGCAATCTTCTTTGGTGCAATGTTTACCAAGATGAGGGAATTGAGGAGTTCCCATAATTCAAATTCAGGGATTCCAATTCCAAAATTCCAAACCAAAAATATAAAAATTGGTTTAATGGATGACAGAGAGGATTTAGGATTAGAGAGAATCGGATTGGAATTTTTTTTTATTTTTTGATTCGAGAATCTGGAATTCAATGTCCAAACGCTTTTCCTGTTAATTGAATTCCGCGTATTTAGAAAGAAGCGTAGAATCGAAAGTTCGTTGAAAGAGTCAGTTTGCAGAAGTCGCCTCAAATCCACCATTTGTTAGTTGTCGTTTTCTAATTTTTCTGAAAAAATTAGGCTTTCTCTTTACGTGGGCTATACTGGAAAACTTACTGGGCTTTTCACAAAAATACAAAAAAAATTAAAAAAAATTTTAAATTTTTTATATTTATAAAATATTTATCAAATATTAAAATTTATAAAATATTTACCAAAATACTAAATTTTTATTAATTTACAAAGAGTTTATTATTATGAGTTTATAATGAGTTGATAAAATTTTCATTTATTATGAGTTTATAATAAAATGACTAAAATATCTTTAATAAAAAATAAAATTTTTTAAAATTGTGATGGATGATGTTATTTTTCCAAACCTATTAAGCTATTAAGAGCCCAAGAAGGCCTAAAATATGAAAACAGACTTAATTGGATGCATCCAAACAAATTAGAAGAAATTAGAAGTTATTTAGGAGGAGTGTTTTCGGACCGAATTGAACTTAGTTTTATTCTAGTTCACAGCCCGACTCAAAAAATATTCTGGCTGCAGTTTACAGTCCATGGCCCGGCTCTAAGTCCAGTCTGGCCAGGCCACTTCAGACCTGATCGGGTTCAAATCAAGTTAGGCCGGGCCAATTTTTATTTAAAAATTAAAAAAATTGAAGGATAATTTTTTTTTAAATTTCAATAAAACTATAAATATTATTTTAAAATTTATTATACCAAATTATATCTAATAATATATAAGTTATTATATTAATATTTATGATAACTAAATTATTTAATTATTTACTTATTTCATTACTTATTTCATTATTCAAGTAAAAAAAATAAAATATAAAAATTATTTCTCATGGATTAAATTTTTAAGAGTCTCAAATATCATAATACAAATAATATTTTAAAATTTCAAAATCTTTTATATGAAATTTAAATTATCAAAAAATATATTTTTAAAGAAATATAAAAAAATTAACACCTCGGGCCAGGCAGGGTCGGGCTGGTCCAAAAAATTTCAATCTTAATCCGAAGCCCGACCTGAGCATAATTCGAATCTAGATTTAAAGCTCGTGGCCCGATTCTATTATGGGTTCGGGCCAGCCCAACCCGGCCCGAACCTTCGAAATATGAAGAATGAATATGGACATGGAATATAAACACGATGCGATACAAATATATCAAAGTAATTTTTAAAAAATAAAAATATGATACATATGGAATATATTTATTTGTATATATATTAAATTATAAAAATATAATGGGAGAAATATATTTTCAAAATAAATATGTATTAGTTTATTTATGCATAAATATAATTATGTAAACAAAACATAAATCTTATGTGACAAAAAAAAACTTTAAAATTAAAATTAACTATAATTATCAATCTAATAATTTATCAATATATAATGTAAATACAATTTTATAATAAAATATCTTATAAAATATCCTAAAATGTTTACTATGTGTCCCCTGTATCCAAAAAATAATAAATAAATAAAACACACCCAGAATTATGTCCAATACATCAGGCATACGTCATGTGTATGTTTATATTAAAAAAACACAAATATTGCATTCTATTTGAAATGTTAGTGTTTTTATAGATGCTATGTATCTCTCTTCTTTAATTGTTTAAAAATATTTTACAATTTTTTAATTGTAAATAAAAATATATTTCATTCGTACCTTTTATATACTATGCGAATACTTTTAATATTTTGATATATAAAAACTATTTCAAATTATAATGTTGAAATTAAATGTTGAAAAATAAATATTTTTTAAAAAATTATTTTTAAAATATTTGATTTTTGTGCTTTTTTTTATATTGTCCAAATTGTTAGAGATTTCTTCAAAAAATACTTATTTTAATTAATTGAATCTGTTTAATTCAAATCGTTTGTAAAAAAAAAAGGTATAACGGTAAGTGGATATTTTTTGCATAAATTTAGATTTGATTATTTCCTCTTTAAATTATAATACTAATTAAAAAAACATTAAAAACATCCGAAGAATTCTATTGTAATTTTGATGTATTTTTATATTTAAATGAATTTTATTTATTATCAAATTTAAAAAATTTAAAACACAGCTATGTTTGTAACTTATTTTATTGTCCATTATAATTGGGAATATTATCATATTGTCAAAAGACTTACTATGCCAAAATTCCCAAGCTAATAAGCAAGTAATGGACACGAATTAAATAAAAAATTATATATAACATCTGAAATTTTACCTTAGCCGATTAATTTTTTGGTAAACAATTTTGATTTGAATTTTCTTACTTAATATTAAAATATATTTATTTATTTAAAATGAATAGTGAGCTTGCATTTTGGAAGGATTTAATTAATTTAAATTCCTCCCAAAAGAAACAAAAATAAAAATAAAAATAAAAAGTGGAGTGTGGCGAAAGAGAATTCAGAGATGTGGCAGTCGAAACCTGAAAAACCACGCAAAAACGTAACTCATTACAGCTATGTTATTTTTGGCTGTTGACTCAATAATCAGATTCTTGGGGGTTCCAGAGCTCCTTTTTAAGGACACCTGTTACTTAAGGAAATCATTTCTGTGACGTAACCTGCACAATTTGTTAGCCTCAAATTAATCAAACACTAATTTTAATTAATTGAATCTGTTTAATTCGGTTAATTTCAAAATTAACTGAATTTTGCTCTTGTTATTTTAATGATTTAATTTCTTATCAAATGTCTTTTTCTTATTTCGTGGCTTTAACAATCTAAAGACTCTGTTTGCTTTAGTGTTCTATGAAAATGATTAGCAAGAACATTACATTTACTTTCATATTCTTTTAGTAAATTAAATTAAAATGTGTTTAACTTTATTATAAAGTTTGAGCACAATTTATTTATGCACTTATTTTTCTTTAAAAAAAATAAAAATTCATATAATTTCTGAGAATTTTGAGCCTTCCCCATCATCAAACATTACTTAAAGGCTAAATCTTTGAATTCTTGCAACTGAACAAGATGAGCTTTTGCAATTGTTTTGTAGTGTTTTTTATGTAACAATTCCCAATATTTCCTTTAAGATACATTATTCAAATTATTTTGGAATACATAAAATTTTTGGAAAAGCAAAAATGTAGTCGTTTTAAAATCTTATATTAATTTGCAAATATTCCATCACTCTGAGCTAATAAAAGAAACAATTGGTCAATTGGTTATTGGAGCTAAATGGTTTATCTAATTAATAAACATTCACTCCAATAACCAAGTTGTCTATCTAATTAGTTATAATTTTTTTTTTCAATTAACGGTTAATCAATTAGCTATTAACCGACTAAAAACTGAACTCTCATATTTATTAATCAAACAGACCGTAGATTCAAATAGTTAATTGACCGAATCGAATTTTTAGTCGATTAACCAAAAATTTAGTTGGTTAATCGTTTAATGCACACACCTATTGTAAGTGTTCAAACTCTTTGACCTAATCTTTTGAAAATAGAAATTCAGTCACTACTAATACATTCACATGTTTGAATCATTATTTTGAGTAATTTTCATCCATCCTTCTCAAGAATTGAATAATGATTATTGTTGTCACTCAAGTTTTTGATAGTAAATTATTAAAACAATAATAATTAAAATAATAAATTATGAATTAAATTGTCTAAGTCCACGGTAATAATCTAATAATAATGTTAGGGTTAATGATATAAATAGTCCCTGTACTTTCACAACTTTCCTATAAAAATCCTTAAACTTCAATTTATCAATTTAAAATTCCTTAACTTTTAATATCATACAAATTAAATTCCTAAATTTTAATTTAACAATTAAAAATTCATCAATTTTTAACATTATACCAATTCAATTCTTAAATTTGATTTTCAATCACCATAAAATAACTTGGCAAACACGCTAGCAACACGTGAATAAAAGAAAATAAAAAATAAAAAGACAAATAATTCAAATTATATGTGTTGAATAATGGTAAAAAATTATTACATTCACTATTTATTAATTATAACTCAAATTTATCTAACTATTTTTCTCTCTATTTCATCCATCTTTCAATATTCACAAATTGCTATTTTCAATTCTAACCCCAATCTATAATTTAAAATTCTCTGTTGATTTTTAAAAAATTTAAATCTAAATCAAAGCTCTCCTAGTTAGCAATTTCATTTTTTCATCTCATTCTCTCTATTCTATTCTCTCATTTTATTCTCTGGTGGTCAAAAATCGAATTTAAAAATTTAATTAGTATAATGCCAAAAGTTGAGTGATTTTTAATTGATAAATTGAAGTTCGATTATTTAATTGGTATAATATTAAAAATTAAGAGATTTTTAATTGACAAATTGAAATTTAAAAAATTTTTATGAAAAAGTTATGAAAGTTAAGTAGCTATTTGTATAATTAAACCAATAATATTATAACGCCATAGATAAGTGGCAAGATGAGTTCGGAAGTACATGGTGAAAAAGTCACAACTTACCAGTAAATTAGGGCAGTGGTTGGCCTGGCTGGGCCATATGACAGAAAGCCTCAACTAAATATCAATTTCTTTTCTTAATTAGGGTAAAAAGAGTAATAAGTTTCAAGAGAAAATCAACATTCATTGAGAACTGCTATAATTTATTTTTTCAAAAATAAATTTCTCAAATTTTAATGCTAATTTTTTTTTATTTTTTTTATAATTTTGTCTTCTTCATTAACATCTAAAATATTATTGTTTTAATATATATATATATATATATAATTTTTCAACCTGAATGTTAAACAAATTCATAATCAGCTAGTTTTGCCTTGAGGTTGGGCTTAAGTTCTTAGTTATTATACTTAAAAGGACAAAAGTTGACAGTTGTTTCTTTCTGCAGTTGTGACAAGAAGGGTTCCTACTTTCATTGTTTTGGTACAGAGTATTTTATTTAAAGTCTTCAACTTTTTAGCCATTAACATACACTTTCGCTCTTTAATTCTTTTAAATTTTTAATCTTGAGGCTTTACGATACCAAAATGCTTGCCATTGCTTGTTAGAATTAATTTTAAATTGTTAAAATTAATCCTCTAATTAATCATAAGTGTGGGCTAAATATATTTAAATATTAAATATGTATTGCAGTCAAATTAAAATAGTCAAATTAAAGTTATGATCAAATAAGGATTGTTGACTATTGAGGTGTCCTACTCTTAATAGAATTATAAGTGTAGAGACCGATAAGAATTTCTGTTTTGTTGAAGGACCAAAATAGAAATTAATCATCTTCAGTTATAAATAAGGGTCGTGGTCTCCAGGGGAACATAACAATTTTGAGAGAACATTACGTTCCTTCAGTAGTGCTTCCGCTAAACTTAAAGTGTGTATCTCCTGGAAGGCGACAAACTCCAAAATTGTCTTCAGCTTCAACATACGATGATGTCAGGTATGTAATTTACCCATTTGCAATTTAATTTGAATAATCTAGTGATCTATGCATGTTTTAGGTTTTAGGGGAATCAGGTTTTCTCCCCCTTTCAATTGGTATCAGAGCCCTATGCTAGGTTGCTAGATTTTTCGATTAAATTGCGGTATTGATTATTGTTTTAATTCTAGAAAATTAATTCGGTGATTGTAATTTTCGAGAATTAATTTGAAATCAAAATTATTAATCTGAAATCAATTTTGGTTTGATTTGTTTTTGGATTAAATTACTGTTATTATTTAATTGATTCTGGAAAAATCAATTTCTGAACTTGAATTTGTGCTTGTGATTTTTTCTGGAATTAATTAATTTTTGGGTTAATTAATTATGTAATTAATTAATTAAAAAAATCTGTTTCGTGAACAGTGTTTCGTGAACAGTGTTTCATGAACAGTGTCGTTGTTCTTCGTTTTGGTTTAGAAGAACACAGTTAAGGATTTTAATTAATTGATTAAATCTTTATGAAATTTTGAATTGATCTTCGATTAAATCGTAAATAAAAAAAATTCATTTAATTTTAAAATTTCAATTTAAAATTTAATTCAATTGAGTTTAAATTTTGGTATTTTAGTCCTGATTGTGTCTAATATTTTTTTAATAATAAATTAATTGAAGCAATAAGTCACCAAAGTGGCCTCTATTGTTTTAATTAATTTATTTGGGATATTAGACAGGTGTATTAAAATTCATTGCGGGTAGTATGCCGGCCCAAAGGAAGGCTGCTATCTGGCTGAGTTTTGAATGCACGTGTTGCAATAAATATGTGACAATTATTTGGTTTTATCCATGTGGATAATATATCGGCCAAAATGAAGGTTATTATCTGACGGGACTAATTGTCAATATTTTGATTGCTGCGTGAGATACCAATTACAGTTAATATTTTATGTCCAAAGATGAGAATATTAACGTTGTGCCTGGTATCTTGTTTCCATTATTTAAACTCAAAATCAAGTTTATAATTTGTGGATCGTGAGCGTACAATTTTTTATTTTTCTTTTTCTCTGAATTTAGCTAATATGCTATATAAACTCCTAGTGTATCTTTTCTTTAGAGGTTAAACTTAGATTTAGAAATTCAAACATGTTGATTTATCTGGGACGCATGTATTTGGACTTAGCATTTAGGAAGGATGAACCTATTTCTCCTACTGAAGAGAGCAAAGATGCTCAGAGGGTTCAGTATGAGAAGTAGGAGATTTTTTATCTTGCTTGGGTCTAGTGATCATGCATCAAAGAATCCCAGAAATATTTGAGGAGCCACTCTGCTAAAGTTATAATGCTATGAACTACCTTGCCCAACTGGAAAGCGACTATGTCAAGTGTGATGAAGTCGAAGTGGGGACATTTTCAGCAATCTAATTTTCGTTAGGTATACTGGCAATGGTAGTATTAGGGAGCATATTTTGAGCATGTCCTAAATAGCCAAGAGGCTAAAGGCTCTGGATTTGGTTTTACCAGATGACCTTTTAATCTATCTAGTTGATGGCTAATAAAGGGGAGAATGCTCGTTTGGTTGCTTCAGCAGATAAGGACAAAGGTGAAAAGAAGAATAAGACTGCTAATAGAAGGACTGTCCCAATTACACCACGCGACGTATAAAGAATGGTAGTACCTTGTTTGGTTTATTATGAGGTTAATTCAACTTTAGTATCTAGAAACACTTATTGAATGGATTACAGTGCTACTATTCATATAAATGTTTCATTGTAGAGTTACTTGAACTACTGAAAACCAATTGACGGTGAAAGATACGTCTATATAGTAAATGGCAAACTGGTAGAAGTAGAGACATAAAAATATTTTAGATTGTGTTTAAGAACTGGATATTATTAGAATCTTATAGATACTTTTGTTATACTATCTTTTAGATATAATTTGGTCTCTGTTTCTTATTTGGATAAATTTATTTTTTACTTGTTCATTTAGAAATAGATAATTTACTTTATCTATAGATTCAAATATTTGATACTAGTTTCTTAAATGTTTATGATAATCTATATACATTAAATGTCAATGCTTCTTATAATGAAACTCTGCATGTGAGTACTAGAGATATCAAAGGAAAGCTGGATATGGATAACTCAGCTGAACTTTGACACAGATGTTTGGATTACACATCCAAATATAGAATAGAACATCTTGTGTCAAATGGTATCCTAGATATATTTGATTACACAGATTTGGATTTCTATGTTAAGAATACTAAGTTAAAATAGACCAAACATAGTGATTAGGTGTTATTAAGTCTTCAGTCATCTTAGAGTTGATATATATGGATATCTGTGGTTTATTCTCTATAGCATCATGAATGACTAAAGATAATTCATATCATTCATAAGATGATTACTCACGTTAAAGGTACCTATATCTCATTCATGAAAAATCTAAGTCTGTGGACGCTTTATTTTAATCTTATAAGGCTGAAGTTGAAAATCAACTCGGAAAGAAGATTAAATCTATTACATCTGACTGTGGTTGTGAGTACTGTGGCAGATTTAATAGCTCAGGTGCGTAGCGTTCTGGACCAATTGTTATTTTGCTACAGAAATGTGGTATAGTCCATCAGTACACAATGATTGGTATGACCAGTATGAATGGTGATGCTGAGAGACATTACAAGACTCTTTTGGATTTGATGAGGAGTATGATTAGTCATTCATCCTTATCAGAGTCTTTTCTAAGAAAAAACATTAAATATAGCAGTCTATGTATGATTAGTCATTCATCCTTATCAGAGTCTTTTCTAAGAAAAAACATTAAATATAGCAGTCTATATTTCTAATTAAGTACCAATCAAAGTAGTCTAAGTACTTTCATACTTAGGGATATCCAGCTAAGGCTAGGCCTTATAGGCCTAATAAGGGTAAAATTGGACTCCAAATATGTTAACTGCTACTTTATTGGTTATTCTGAGTGATCATAGGGTCTAAATTTTATATTCCTACTACCATATTAGTGTATTGAGATGTGTATTATGACATTCTTTAGGATGTTGAGCTTGAGGGGGGAAATAAGGTTATAAACATTGTCTTTGAGGAGAGATCAAGTTAGGAAATTTTGATTCTCATCATTGTTTTCTGGAGTGGTAGTGTCACTCTTATTCTAGAAACAATTCTAGATCCAATATAAGACAATGTTAAAGAACTTCCCATCAGTTTGAAGATCCGTTCTTCATTAGGATCAAGCTCATCAACCTTAAGAATTTGAGCCAGAACATGTGCTTTTAAATAGGTCCATTAGAGAGAAGAGAAGTGCTATTCTAGATGTTTATGTAGTATTTCTATAGGATTCTAACTCTCATAAGTGGATTGAGGCAATGAGTGAAGAGTTTAAGTTTATGCAAGACAATAAAGTTTGGAATCTTATCCCATTACCTGAAGGAAAGAAACCTATTGGTTTTAAATGAATATTTAAGACCAAAAGGAATTCTAAAGGTAATATGGAGAGATATAAAGCATGTCTTGCAGTTAAAGGCTTTACTCAGAAAGAATGGTTGACTATAAAGAGATCTTCTCTTTGGTTTTATTGAAGGACTCTTTTAGGACAATCATGGCTCTCGTTGCACAATTGTTCTTGAGTTTCATCAAATGGATATTGAGATTGTGTTTATCTATGGAGACATTGATAAAATAATCTATTTGGTGCAGTCAGATTGCTTTGAATAAGGAAACTCAAAGCTACTGATATGCAAATTAAGAAAATCCATTTATAGGCTCAAGCAAACATCTCATTTGTGGTACTTTAGTTCCATCAAGTAGTTGTCTCATTTGGTATTGAGACAAATGCTATTGAGAACTGTGTATATCACTGTGTGTTTCACTAATTCAGTGGAAGTAGGTTTATTTTCCTGGTTGTATGTGTGGATAGCATAATTTTTGTTACCAGCTGTAAGGTCTTGTTGCATGAATGGTTTAGATAAAGTTTCTTTTGTATTAGGGATCTAGATACTTCGAGATCACTCTCGATGTATTCTTGGATTATTACAAAAGAGTTACATTTAGAATATGCTCAAGAGGTTTGGTATGCAAGAATATAAACCAATTTATACCCATGATCATCATAGGTGATAAGTTCTCATACAGTGTTTTAAGGATGAACTTGAGGTTCAGTAGATGTAGCAGTTTCCTATGCATCGGCAGTTGAGATTCTGGTGTATACTCAAATTTATACTTATCTGAATATTGTGTTTATAATTGGCATGTTAGGTTGATATCTTAGTGATCCAAAAATGGATCATTGGAAGGCAGCCAATAAGGTTTTAAGATATATTCAGAGAATAAAGGAACGTATGCTCACATACAGAAAGTCAGATTAGTATGAGATCATTTGGTATACTGATTCTGACTTTATCGAATGTCTTGAGTAGCAAAAGATCCACATTAGACTACATTCCATGGTTTTGGAATTTGTAGTATGCTATGAGACATTTGATCATGAATTTTTTTTTTGACTTTGCTGAATGTCACAGGGCTGCACATTATGGCTAGCATTGAAAATACTAATAAAGTTTTAAGTGTGACATTAATTCAGTAGTTTGATTCTCCAATGACAGTAGGAGCTATTTGGTATTTAGTTTCTGGCTGTAAATGGAGAAAATACAGAGTGGACAGATATCCATAGAGCATGTTAGAACGAACTCCATAATTATAGATCCTCTTACTAAGGCATTGATACCGAAAGTCTTTCATGAGCACACTGCTCATGTGGGTGTTATATTGTTTGAGGATTTTTAGTTTCAGTGGGAGTTTTGTTCATTATGTTTTGAATGCTCTATTTGGTTTTGGATATGTTAATTCAGTTTCTGCAGAAAATGAAGTATTCACTTTTGTTTATTACACTCTGTGTTATTTTTGTGGTTGATCTCAATTAAGTGTGACCAGTTGGAAACAGGCATGATTAGATCATATTACATGTAGTTTCCATGCTACACTCCTATTATTGATCTATGTCATTTGAGAGTATTGGTAATGTGATTGATGGTGGTTTGAGTCACGATGAATGTGGCGACTGGCCCTTCAGTCCTTTATCGATATAATCAATGGACGAGATTGTTTGAGGCACCTTCAGTATGACTGCTTTTATGAGCTCATTAAGGTATATACATTTATATTTAATATATGTTAGCCCAAGTGGGAGATTGTTAGAATTAATTTTAAATTGTTAAAATTAATCCTCTAATTAATCATAAGTGTGGGCTAAATATATTTAAATATTAAATATGTATTGCAGTCAAATTAAAATAGTCAAATTAAAGTTATGATCAAATAAGGATTGTTGACTATTGAGGTGTCCTACTCTTAATAGAATTATAAGTGTAGAGACCGATAAGAATTTCTGTTTTGTTGAAGGACCAAAATAGAAATTAATCATCTTCAGTTATAAATAAGGGGTCGTGGTCTCCAGGGGAACATAACAATTTTGAGAGAACATTACGTTCCTTCAGTAGTGCTTCCGCTAAACTTAAAGTGTGTATCTCCTGGAAGGCGACAAACTCCAAAATTGTCTTCAGCTTCAACATACGATGATGTCAGGTATGTAATTTACCCATTTGCAATTTAATTTGAATAATCTAGTGATCTATGCATGTTTTAGGTTTTAGGAGAATCAGGTTTTCTCCCCCTTTCATTGCTAACTTTTTTTCATACTGACTCATAAGATATAATATTATGAAAATTTATAAATACACTTTTTTTAAAAATTTATATATTAAATTAGAATCCACTTACTATTTTAATTAGTTAATTAATATATTAAATATATATCATACTTATATTTAATATTATTTATTAAAAATATATTTAACGAATATATTTAATAGGAAAAATTTATGTAACTGAAATAATTAATATTTTTTGTATGAAATAGAAAATATATCTATCTATTACATAGAATAATAATAATAATAATAATAATAATAATAATAATAATAATAATAATAATAATAATAATAAAATTCTAATCTTATCATTGGCAAAGGGAAAACAAATGTGTGGTTCCACTAAGAAGAACAAATATTCCTGCACTTGGAACTTCATAAAATAACCTTAAACCTTTCCTAAAAGATTTACCTTTAAGTAGATGACTGTTAAAAAAAATATACATTAAACAAAATTTCCAAATTGTTACTTATACTTCTTTATCATTTTTTTTTTCATAAGGAAGAAGATTTCATTAAATATTGAAGCGTAAGTACAAAGCTAGAAGAATAAGCACACAATAGAGAAAACAAACTAAGAACAAAACATAGCCACAACAAATAGAGAGAAGACTCAACCCAAACAGTAAACAAAGAATAAAAAATAAAATAAAGGCAACCATCAGAACAAAAATAAAAAAACATAACAAAATAAACCTTCAATAATTCCCTTGTAGTAAAACACAGAAATCATCTTAAAAGCACCCTTCAAAGACAGGCCATAAAAACTAAGAGCAAAGCTGAAAACTAAGAGAATATGTAGAGCTAAGAGATTGATTGTCCTCCAAAACCAATAGAACAAAAGATTGTTGAAAGTATAAACAACTTCGATGCCCCATGCATTCTCAGATATTGGTTCTGTTGATAGAAAAAGAGGACCAGAGGTCCTATGTTGGAAAATAAATATTCACTCTATTTTCCTTAAACCAGATTAGTAGGAAATCGAAAAATAAATGCAGAATAGTAACACGCAATTTGATAACGGAGTTCGGCCAATTATGCTTACGTATCCGGAGCTGCTGCAGACTTCTATTAAGGAGAAAAATACACCGTGTTTACAAGCACTCACACCTCACACCCTATTATCCCCAAGAATTTTAATAGAAATTCTTTTAAAGAAATTCCCTAATAGATGTGATCAAGAGCACAAAAATTACTTGACTTAATTTTTGTTTGACCCGCTCTGATCTTCCTCTCTATTAATTTTCTTTCTATTCTCTCTAATTTTCTCTCATACATAACAATGGCCAAAGGGCCATTTATATAGGAAAATTATAACATGTGAACATAATGGTTGGTGAGATTTGTCAAAAGTTAGGTATCTCTTTTACCTAAGTTAGGCACCTCCATTTTTTACCACTATCACTTAAGTTAGGCACCTCCATTTTTGACCACCATCACTTAAGTTGGGCACCTTCATTTTTGATATTTTATTAACATCCTATAATGGGGTCAAAGAGAAAGAGAAAACCCACCAAAGACAGAGCTACACTAGAAAGGGGATTTTGTCACAGCTCCCAAAGGAGCTTCTTCCCAAAACTTACACAAAAAGATGGATGATGGGATGATATCTAAAGGCTAGCTACTGGAAGACAATTGAAGAACAAAAGGCTTGAACAAAATTATATTTGGGTCGAAAGATGCTATTTTGTATTGGTAATTACCAACCATTTTTGAATTTTCTTGACAAACTAAAAATAAAAATAAAACTAATTGAAAATGGTTATTGGCATAATTAAATTAAGCCAACAACCATATGGGAAGGCTTATATATATGGCCTTCCCCTTCCTCTTCTAACACACCAAGGAGAGAAGGAAGAGTGAAAAAAAACTTGTGAGAAGCGTAAGTCAAAACAAAATTATTTTGATGAGTTGAGTAAAAACTGAGAGATAATTTTTTGAGGAGTAATAAAATAGTGAAGTTATTTAACTTTTTTGGGTGTTTGAAAAACACTTGAGCGTCACTATTTTGAGTTTATCTTAATTACAAATTATTGAACCTGTAGAAATTTTTCTAGAGAAGTATTTCTCTTGTAATTCTACTATTTTCAATAGAGGAAGAATATTTTTTGAAGTTTGTCTCGTGGACGTAACCCAAAGTAAAAGGGTAAACTACGTTAAATCTAGTGTGTTATTTTATCTCAATTTTATAACTATTATCAATGGTAATTATTTTGTTATATTGTGCTATTAATTATCCGAGTAAATTTTATCTAAGGAGACTGAATTTTAAGCGGGACCATTTGTGACCCCTCCAGCCTTTTCTGAGGATTTTCTTAGTATTTATTTTTAGTATAATATTTCATATACTATTTACTTGTATAATAATAAGTAATTTGTGTATTATTAACACTCGCTGCACAACAAGTGGCATCAGAGCCTTTTACTTTGAAGAAATGGAGGCAAAGACAAACAAAATAATAAACTTAAGTGGCATAAATTACCATATTTGGAAATCCAAGATGAAAGATCTCTTATTTATGACGAAAATATATTTACTGGTGTTTAGTGAGAGTAAACCCAACGACAAGACAAATGAAGAATGAAAATTTGAACATTTGCAAGTATGTGGTTTTATTCGACAATTTGTCGAAGATAATGTGTATAACTATATCTGTGGAGAGACCCATGCACGAACATTATGGAATAAGCTTGAAGAGTTGTATACTTTGAAGATCGGCAATAATAAATTATTTTATCTTACAAGATTAATGCAAATGAGATACAGAGAGGGTAATTCTGTTGCAGATTACTTGAATGAGTTTTAAGAAATTATAGATCAGTTGTCGAGTATGTGCGTCACCTTTGATGATAAAGTGCTTGCTTTGATGGTTATCGCTTCATTGCTAGAGTCTTGGGAGACTCTGAAGATTTTATTAACCAATTCTTCCTAATGGTGTTGTTAAAATGGAATCGGTGAAGAGTGGCATCCTAAATGAAGAGATGAGGAGGCGTTCACAAGTTGTTTGCTCTTCACACTTAGATATTCTGACTACAACCACCAGGGGAGAGAAGCCAGAATAGAGGCTTAAATAATAGAGATAAAAATAGAGAAGTTGGTCATGGCAAGTCTAATAAATTTGCTAATGTTGAATGTCATCATTGTCATAAAAAGGGGTACATTAAGAAATATTGCCGAAAATAAAAAAAGGAGAAAGGAAAAGATAAAAGGAAAGATGATAGCGATGATGAGAGATTACAGCTACAACTGATCATGAATTTCTCCTTATTTATAATGATGATGCGATCAATGTAGTTGATCATGAGACCAGTTAGGTGATTGATACCAGTGCTTCTATTCATGCTACATCCCGGAGGAAGTTCTTTGCTATTTATACACCAGGTGACTTTAAAACAGTTAAAATGGGTAATGATGATATTGCTAAGATTATTGGTGTTGGTGATGTTCACTTGGAGACCAACAGTGGCACTGGGTTGTTGTTAAAAGATGTAAAACATGTTCCTGACATCAAGCTTAATATGATTTCTGCTGAAAAGCTTGATGATGAACAATACTCCAATACCTTCCAAAATGGCCAGTGAAAACTCACCAAAGGTTCGCTTGTTGTGGCCCGAGGCAAAAAATTCTCTACTCTTTATCTGATGTAAGCTAAAATCTCCAAGAGCATAGTTAATGCAGTAGAGAAAGATAATGCAGCTGAGACCTGGCATAAAAGACTCGGACACATGAGCAAAAATAGAATGTTAATGGTTGTTAGAAAGAAGAATATAGTCGGTTTGAGCAATGTTCATTTAAACAGATATGTTGATTACTTAGTAGGAAAGCATAACAAAGTTACTTTCAAGAATTCTACCATTATGAAAAAAAAAGTCAGAGATATTATAACTAGTACACTCTGATGTGTGTGGTCCTTTTAAAACCATATCAATTGGTGACTCCTCCTATTTTGTGACTTTCATTGATGATTGTTCAAGAAAACTGTGGGTTTATACCTTAAAAAAAATTTAAATTATAGAGGTATTTAAACAGTTTTATGCCCTAGTTGAAAAAGAAACTGGGAAAAAATTAAAGTGTATCAAGTCAGATAATGGGGGTGAGTGTATTGGATCACTTCAGAGATATTGCAAGGAGCAGGGCATTCGGCACAAGCTGACACCACCAAAAACTCCTCAGTTGAATGCAGTAGCTGAGAGAATGAACATGACTCTCATTGAGAGAGTTATATATTTGCTATCACATGCGAAGCTGCTAAAGTCATTTTGGGCAGAAGCATTGAGTGTAGCAGTTCATGTTCTAAATTTTTCACCGTGTGTTCCTTTGAAGTTTGATATTTCAGAAAGAATATGGTCTGGAAGAGATGTCTCTTATAATCACTTAAGAGTGTTTGGGTGCAAGGCATTTGTGCACATACCAAAGGATGAGCGGTCAAAGTTAGATGCTAAAACACGACAATGTGTGTTTATTGGGTATAGTCAATATGAGCTTGACTATCGATTCTGTGATCCAGTTCAGAAGAAGTTTATTAGAAGCCATGATGCAGCGTTTGTTGAAAATGAGACCACTAAAAATCTTGAGAATGCCCAAAAGAATATTTTTAGTTTTGATGAAAGTTCAACAAATCCTGAATTAGTTTCTCCAAAAGCAGTTCCGAGGAAGATTGGAGATGAAATTGAAGATGGCCAGCAGAGTACTACCGATGATGATGCTCCTATCCAGAATCAACAAAATGAAGATTCTGATGAAGAATTTTTTCAACCATCAATACTAGATACAACTCAGGAACTATTGAGGAGATATACTATAGTCAGATAGTCCTCTATTAGATACTCCAATGATCAGTATTTGTTACTTACTGCTGGGGGAGAACCTGAGGATTACCATGATGCTATGACAGATAAGAATAGGGTGAAATGGATTAAAGCCATATAAGATGAATTGAAATCTTTGTATGAGAACAAGACTTTTGAGTTGGTGAAGTTGCCAACAGGTAAGAGGGCTTTGAAAAATAAATGGATGTTCATGATAAAGAATGAAAAACACAGTTTCCAGTCATGATTCAAAGCTAGATTAGTTGTTAAGAGATTTAGCCAACGAAAAGGGATTGACTTTGATGAGATTTTTTCACCAGTGATGAAGATGACATCTATTCATACAGTGCTGAGATTAGCTGCAAGTCTCGACTTGAAAATCGAGTAGATGGATGTGAAGACTATCTTTCTTCATGGTGACTTAGAGGAAGAGATATATATATAGAATAATCAGAGGGTTTCAAAGAAAAAAAAAGAGAATTATATATGCAAGTTAAAGAAAAACTTATATGGCTTGAAGTAGGCACCGAGACAGTGGTACAAGAAGTTTGAGTCAGTTATAGGGGAGTAAGGCTACAGGAAGACCACTTTAGATCACTATGTATTTGTAAAGAAATTCTTTGATGATGATTTTATTATTCTGTTACTCTATGTGGATGACATATTAATCGTTGGCTAAAACATTTCCAGAATCTACAATATAAAGAAACAGTTGAGCAAGTCTTTTACTATGAAAGACTTAGGGCCAGTAATACAAATTCTTGGCATGAGGATAATCAGAGATAGAGGCATCAAGAAATTGTGGTTGTCACAAGAGAAGTATATTGAGAAAGTACTTCAAAGGTTTAATATGGACAAGGCTAAAGCGGTTAGTTGTCCTCTTGCTAACCACTTTAAATTAACTTTAAAATAGTGTCCTTCCACAGAAAAAGAGAAAGAAGAGATGAACAAAGCTCCATATGCTTCAGTAGTTGAGAGTTTGATGTATGCCATGGTGTGCACAAGGCCAGATATTACTCACTCAGTGGGAGTTAGTGAGTCGGTTCCTTTCTAATCCTGGTAAGAAACATTGGGCTGCGGTGAAATAAATTATGAAATATCTTTGTGGAACTTCCAAAATATGTTTATGCTTAGGAGATGATAAACCTATGTTAGTTGGATACATAGATACAGATATGGAAGATGATGTTAACTCAAGAAAGTCTACATCAAGTTATTTGACTTCATTTGCATGGGGAGCTGTGTCATGGAAGTCAAGGCTATAAAAATGTGTTGCTCTCTCAACAACAGAATTGAATTCATTGCTGCAACTAAAGCATGCAAAGAGCTGATGTAGATAAAGAAATTCTTTGAAGAACTTGGATTTCAGCAAGATAAATATTCTCTCTATTGTGATAGTCAGAGTGTCATTCATCTTGGAAAGAATTTCTCCTTTCATTCTAGATCAAAGCATATTGAAGTGAGATACCACTGGATCAGAGATGTGTTGGAGAAGAAGTTTTTACAACTTGAAAAGATTCATACTGAAGAGAATGGTGTAGACATATTAATAAAAATTCTTACAAAAAAAGTTTAAATTCTGTCAATCATCTGCAGGAATGACAGTTAATTCATATGAAATAATAAAAATAAAAAAACTAATTAAAAATAAAAAACCATTTTTGAATTTCCTTGACTAATTAAAAAAAAACTAATTGAAAATGGTTGTTGGCCTAATTAAATTAGGCCAACAACCACATGGGAAGGCTTATATATATGACATTTCCCTTCCTCTTCTAACACACTAAGGAGAGAAGCAAGAGTTAAAAAAACTTGTGAGAAGTGTAAGCCAAAGTAAAATTGTTTTGATGAATTGAGTAAAAACTAAGAGATAATTATTTGAGGAGTGAAAAAATAGTAAAACTATTAACTTTTGAGGTGTTTGAAAAATACTTTAGTGCCACTATTTTGGATTTATCTTAATTGCAAATTATTATACCACTAAAAATTTTTCTAGAGAAGTATCTCTCTTGTAATCTTACTATTTTTAATAGTGAAAAAATATTTTTTGAAATTTATCCCGTGGACGTAACCCAAAGTACAAGGGTGAATCACATTAAATCTGGTGTGTTATTTTATCTCAATTTTTATAGCTATTATCAATAGTAATTTTTTATTATATTATGCTATAAATTATCCGAGTAAATTCTGTCTAAGGAGACTGAATTTTAAGCGGGATTGTCTGTGACCCCTCCAGCCTTTCTTGAAAATTTTCTTGATATTTATTTTTAGTACAATATTTCATATACTATTTACTTATATAATAACAAGTAATTTATGTGTTATTAACACCCACTGCACAATATTTTAGAGCTCCAAGAAATAAAGGAAAACACTGACAAGAGGCTTTAAAGAACCTAAAAACGTTAGATCCTAGAGTATTTTCAGCTGGGAGTTTTGGTTGCAGAAAACTCCCGACAAGCAAAAGAAAAAAGAAGAAAAAGAAGGCAAGAGAGAGAGAGAGAGAGAGAGAGAGAGAGAGCACGGGAGATTTAGGACTACCAACGGTGCTCTAATCTAAGGCTGGAATCAAAAATTAGTAAAAACTTATCACCGGGAAAGAAGAAAAACTTCCTAGAGGAAGAGGAAAAACATCATCTCAACTTATATCTCACATTTAAATTAGTAGAAATTATTGAACTACAACACAGTGTTAATTAAAGCCCTGGGTTCTTGACACATATTATTGAACTGAAACATATTCAAGAAGTACATTTTGTGCAAAAAAAAAAAAACTTGTAGATTAATATTAAAAAAAATTAAATGTTGCCTAATTTAAGCTCTCGTCAAATATTACCTATGATTAAATACTTCTATATATATATAAATATTAAATATATGTATATATGAATCAGGTTCTCTGTATTTACCGCACATGGTGTGCATGCAGGGAGGTCAGAGCTTGGTTTCTGAAGGGTCACTGTAAAATGTCCTTTTAGGTGATTTACACAAATCAAAAACACTTACAAGTAGACAAAATAGCCAACTGGGCACAAAGAGATTGAAACCTAAAATTCTCACATTTCTAAGAGACATGATAAGGGCAAATAGCTAAGGACAAAACGGGAAGGTTTCAATTGGGGTAAGAGGAAAAATAAATATATATTTTGTGTTCTCGGGGGTTGCATAATGAGATTCAACATGTGATATAAGTAAAGGACAAAGTGTGGGGTTGAGAAATTAAAAGATTTACAGTGAAAAAAATTCAAAGATACAAACACTGACAAATTAGAAGTGAACCCTTTGAAGTTTGAACTTAAATTGCATACAAAAGATTTTATTTTTAATTTACTCTGCCAGGCCTTTTTGGCGTTAATTTATGTTGAACATCTCAAAATTCACACCAACATAAATTAGAAAATTACAAAATCAGATTTAAAAAGGTAAAAGGAAATAATTACCGCAAAGAAGAAGAAGATCCCCTTCTGCCAAAAGTAGTAGAAATATTTTCAGTTCTAGCAGCCTCTTTCATTTTTTCCCCAGAGATAGTGCTTCACTGGTATACTATTCACATCAAATTAACGACAGATAATCAATCTACAAGTGAAGTATCAACCACAAATTATCAAATATATTAATTATTTTGCATTCAAATTTGGGGACTTTTTTTTTATCCCAAGTTCTCAACTTTTTAACCCCATTAGCAGTTCTAACATCCTATTACTTGCCACAATTTTTTTGTACATATATAAGAAATTCTTGAAGAGAAAAAGATGTCAGAATTTAAACTCTTAACCTTTTGCACTGTAGAATAAGCACTGAACTTTTCAAGGATTAATTATTTACTTTAAAGAATCATTTTTACAGCACCTTTAGTTTCTCTATTTGCTCATTTTCTAAATCCCTTTGCCTTCTTTTTTCAACCTCCTGTCCTCGTATTGTTCTGCGTTGCTTTCATTTTTCTATTTTCTTGATACTAGCTTGAGACCCACTATTTTGATCCCATATACAGCACCAATCTCAAGTCATTGCCCTTTGCTGATTTTTTTGCTCTACTCCCAAGCACATACCCTTCTTTCATCTGGTCCAGTTTTGCCTAATAACATCCCATTTTGTTCTCCTCTCTCCTTTCTTTTTCTCTAGCTAACAGAGACTGTGATTAGGCAAACACACAGATCATATATTCATGGTTATTTTTCCAGTCATGGGGTTGTTAGAAGCAAGTTTACATGACCAGTTGCAACCAGTAGTTGAACCACCACCAACAGCGGGAGAGCCAAGTCGATATGCACATCGATCAATTG
Source organism: Garcia nutans (assembly GCA_947685225.1). Classification (NCBI taxonomy): domain Eukaryota; kingdom Viridiplantae; phylum Streptophyta; class Magnoliopsida; order Malpighiales; family Euphorbiaceae; genus Garcia; species Garcia nutans. The sequence goes on along the minus strand of CANTUV010000024.1, from coordinate 777,094 downwards.
AAAAACTAGTTGTTGTTCTAGCAGTGATCACTATAATAGGTGTTATTGCGGGGATTATTGCTCGACTATGCGGAGGACGGCATTTTGGCAGCAATGGGGAGCATGATATTGAAGGTTGGGTAGAAAGGAGGTGCAGAAGTTGCATTGATGGTGGACTACCTCCACCACCACCAGCAGCAGCAGCAGAAGAGCCAAAGCCAGCAACAGAAGAAGCAAAGAAGTGATTATGGTCATAGACGAAGTATTATTATCAAAAAGACATCAAGAAATGCAATGTTTTCAAATATATGATGTAGTGCAGAACAGGTTTGGGAATATTTACCATACATTCATTTTTATCCGATATTTTTCTGCGACTAGAAACAGTACATGATAGTGTTAAAAGCTAGAAATTTTTTAGTACAATTCTGATGATATTTGTATTTTATTTTTCAACTAGATTGGTTTTATAGCTCTCTCTCTCTCTTGCAGCTACATATCTGTAGAGCTGCAACATAGTAATGCAATGACTAATAGTTCAACAGTATAGTATTTGTCTGTAATATAAGAGGTTAAGAGTAAATTAAACACAAAGCTCTCACCCCTTCTGAAAATTTTCTGATATGCCAAAGAAAAATGATAAAAGAACAGAAAATGGTAATGCATAATCTAATGTTTTACTCCCACAGTTACAATAAAAAGGTAATTACTTGACAAGATTTAAGGACAAATTTAATATAAAATGTAAACCATTCTATCTTTTTCATCTTTAAAACTAAAATTTAAATGCATGTGAGGTTGAAGGGCCACCAAGCCATAATTTCAGGAACTTCCACTAGCTCACTGCAAATAAAAAGCAGAGCAAAATCATAGCAAAAGGGATTATTAACACCATTTGCTGTCAAAGCAAGTTGAACCTTTAACATGACCTGACTGTTGCTTTTTCAAAAGCTAAACCCTTTTCCTTCTACCCAACTTTCACGTTACCAGGATTTTAAATTATTACCGTTGCCAGTTTTTGTTTTGAAAGAAGAGGAAAATAATTAGTACTTCAAAATTAATATGTTCCTCAATTTGTTAATAGCAAGCATCTTTTAATGTTTGTTCTTAAACTTATACTCTCTTCATTTCAATTTAAATGTCATTTTTCTTTTAGTATTCTAATAATTTTATTTTAAAATATTTGATGTTCAACGATGTCCCGATAAAATTTTAATATTATTTACTGATTTACTCTTTATATTTAATATACTTAATAAGTGAGAAAGTTGATAGAGTATAAATGGGAGTAGGCATATAACGGTTAACCAACAATAAAGTCTACTCGATTGGTTCGGTTTAGAAATATATTGATTTTTGATTTTTAATCGATTAACGGTTAATCAACTTTTGCTAATAGGTTAATCATTGACTGAATTTAATTGTAAAACGCTGAAATTAAAATTGTGGTTCTATTTGCATTTTTCTTTAATGGCAGGCATGATAGGGTAGTTATGGCATTGAAATGCTTACTAATTTATTCCCATCTAAGGAACTGTTGAAATTGAAGTAATGAATAGAAACAGATAAACGTTGATTTCTATCTTTGAATTAGCCCTCTGTACGTACTTCATTTTTAACTGAAGAAAACACAGGAAATAAAGATTTGTAATCATTTTCAATACAGGATTGGCCTGTTATACACCAAAAAGTTGCAGGCTGCAGAAATATACAGACATGGCTATGACAAAACTCAGTTTCTCAACATCAGAAATACATAAATGATTTGATTACTGTAAAACCCAACCCAATTCATCCTACTGTAAAACCCAACCCAATTCATCCTCACCATTGATGTTTCTTGAAGGAGCTAGAAATGATTATAATGGCAGCATGCATCAGTGGCGGAACCAGAAATTTACCGAGGGGGTCGGTACGGTGGGAGTCGTGGATGGCGGCGGTCGGCGGTGCTGCGGCTGGCTGGGGCCTGGGTGGGTGCTGCTGGCAGTGGCTGTGTTTTGGGGAGGAACAGACTGAGACAGGGAGAGGGAAGGGAAGAATCGAAGAAGGAGAAGGAGCCTTTTTATTTTTTGAACCGGCCCAAGCGAAACAGCGTCGTTTCGCTTGGGCCGGTTTATTTTTTTTAATCCGTTTCGCCAGTGGTTTATTTATAAAAAAAAATTAGTCCCTGGCGAAACGACGCCGTTTTTCCAGGGACTAATTTATAAAAAAAAATTATATTTGCAGCGAGGGGTTCGTCTACCCCTCGCTGCAAATGCTCTGAAACTCAGCAGGGGGGCTGAGTTTCCCACGCAGGCACACACGGCTGACTCCTCCACTCCTCCCTCTTTCTGGCTGCCGGTGAAGGGGGATCGTGTGACCCCACACGACCCATGGTGGTTCCACCACTGGCATGCATGGAACTTTTAGGAAGTTATTATCATCATGCCCCAATCTCTCTCCATTTACAGAGGAATTACATCTTTTCTCTTTGACTTCAAATTCATTTTTCTTGGTACATTTGGTAAATCTTTAAAAAATATTATATTATTAAAAATATTATATTATTAAATAAATATTAAAACTATCTTAATCCCAAATGTCCTTTTGCAATTACCAAATGTCCAAACCTGTATTCTTTTGAGTTTTGTCATTTAATTGTTTTAAGTTAACATGCAGGGGTGCAGGGAATGAAATAAAAATGTCCAAACCTGAATGACTATATCCTTTTGAGTTCGGTTAAATAATGATTTAACCAAAACGATCCATGAAAATTCAATTAATTAATAAAATTGGCCAAAAATAAAAATCAGTTCTGTTAGAGTTGGATTTGATTGGTTACGACCGAATGTCCACTCGAGGTGTAAATGTCGAAAAAAAAAATAATTATTAAGAGTAAATTAGTAACTTTAATTAGTCTCCTAATATGAGTAAAATCTTTTAAAATAATATTTAAATTGAAACGAAAGGAATAAGATTTTTTAATATATTAATTAACCATTTATATCTTAGTTTATATAATATTTTTATTTCTAAAACCTTAAAATATAAAGTACTTTAGTTCTATTATTATATTATATGGCAATTTAATTCTCAAATTTTAGCACTTTTTTACGAAAGTCAGTTTAGGGATTAAAAGTGCTATTTAAAAAAAACACAAGGACTAAAATATTAATTATGTAAAATTTTGGGGATGTTTGTGGCAATTTATTCGCTCTTTTGTTTTTGGTTGCTATTATTATCTAATACTACAATGTTGCTTATGTTAGAAAACAGGTTGATGAAATAGGCAAAAATCTTTAGGATCACGAGTCTTTTATTCTATAGCTTCAAGGGATTAGTTCCATTTCCAATTAATGTAAACTCAAGTTACTTGATAACATTTTATGCAAGTTTTATATGTGTTTGTTTTCCAATATATACTTCCGTATTATGTTTTCATTGCAAGTTTTTTAGAAGGTGTCCGCATATACTGTGAGACAAGCACTAGACCACTGAGTTAATTACTAGCCTAATGATATATATATATACACCTTCATATTTTTTTTTTTTTGAAGCTAGACACCTTCATATTTGATACAAGGCGTTTTCCACCTGCAACTACAGCATGAATTAGCAGTCATAGTTGAAATAAAAAATAAGCCAGTTTCCTTTGAAGGAATGAATTTCACCATTGTACGATAAGGAAACACTCTCTCTAGTGTTCTCTCTAAAGCTCTCTTTCTTTCCAAAGGCAGCCACTCTTCTTTCTTTCCAAAGACAGCTACTCTTCTTTCTTAGATTTTGGAAGGCCGGCAACCGCCCTAAATCCTTAATTTTTCTGGTAGGATCGTGTTTTTTTTTTCCTTCTAGATCTGACTGTAATTGGTCTTTTGTTGGTAATCATGATAGATGCAAGTTTATGGGTAAAAGTACTTCAATCTTTGTCTCATTTTACCATTTGGTTTAAGCTCTAAGACCATTTCTTTTATAATTGGGATTGCTCTCCGTTTGTGATTGCATGTTATGGGGAATTATTTTTTTGTGGAAATTACATAATATACTACGTTGTAAGTGTTATTTTCATTTTTACTGTTCTTACTTTTTTTTTTCATTTCTAACTTTTTGTATTTTCATTTTTATATTTTTTTATGTTTTATTTTTTCAAAAATACGGTTTCCATCACGCCTCAATTTTTTTAGCTATTTTGCATTTCTCGTTCATTCCATCTTCTTCCCCAACCTCTTTCTTTAAAAAATATGTTCGGTACCTCCCTTAAAGTTGCACTCAATCAATTTTTTTTTTATTTTTCTGATAAATACAAAATAAAATAAAATCAAAATCAATAGAGAGATTTAGGGAAGATTCAACATACAAATTATATACTCGGAATGAGTTCAAGAATCAAATTTATTACTACAAATCTATATCCAATCAACAACTCGAAACAATTATAGAACATTTAAATTTCATGTAATTATTGGTAAGATTTCTTTACTATAAAACTTTCTGTTTGAAAATCTATTTTGAATTCACTTAAATTTTTGATGTTTTCTTTGAAATTGGGACCCACCTCTGCAATTCTTAGAATAGCTTTAACTCAAACTTCAGATAATTCATCCCTCTTTGTTGAAGAAATTCTGTAAGTTTAGTGAGCAAAAATGTTACTGAATCTTCAACCATTATTATGTCGGAGCCATAACGGTCCACGAAGCCTTTCTTTTGGTTGAGATGAGGAAGTGGAACAAATAAAAAATGGTTTTTGTTTTATTGGGTCAATTATGGTTTGCGAGGCTTTCTTTTTGGTTGGAATGAGAAAGTGGAACAAATAGAAAATGACATTCTATGAATTGTATTTTATTAGGGGTGTTCTCGGGCTTAGCTGGACCGGGTTTCACTCCAGCCCATGCTCGGCCCGAGAAATTTTCTGGCTGTATATGCCAGCCCGTGGCCCAACCCCAAGCCCGGTTGGGCCGGGCCTGTTCAGGCTAGACCGGGCCGACCCAACGGGTTTATAATTTTTTTAAAAAAATTATTATTTTAATTTTTGCAAAATAATTTTAATAATTTTTCCACTTAATTTTTTTTTAAATTTTTGCACACACTGTATCACCATTTTCAAATTTATTTTAATTTTGTTTTAGTGGCTACTAGCCATTTTAATAATTAAAATTCATATAAAATTCATAATCTTTTTTAAATTAAAAAAGTCAAAGTTTGACTTATTTATGATAAAGTTTAAGGTTATTTTAGTTTTGAACTAATGTGCTTAATTAGTTAGTTGTTTAGTAAAGAATTATTAAGAAAAATAAAATAAAAAAATTTCGGCGTCGAGTCGAGCAGGCTCGGGAATTTTAAAGCATAATTCGAGGCACGACCTGAGCTCGGGTCTATCGTTCAACCCCGAAGTCCAACCCTAAATAATTTTTCAGTCGCGCCGGATTTTTTAGGCCGTTGATTTTTTGAACACTCCTAGTATTTATGATGGAATTATGATTTTTTTCTATGCAGTGTGATTTCCAAGTGGCTCATGTAGCCTTTACAAATGTATTGTTATGTTAGGTCAACTTTTTGTTTTATTTTCTAATTGTGTTTTTGAGTTTGAAAAATAATAATAAGAGATTTTTTAATTATATATTAAATAAAATAATTCAAAAAAATAGTTTTTTTAATTTTTAACTTCCATTCATTTTTAAATAGATTGTATCAATTAATTTATATGACATATAACATTATAAAATTTAAAAAAAATAAAAGAATGATAGAATTGTGCTAAAATAATTAAACAAAACATTTTTTAAATACAAACAATTTGAATGAATACTATAAAAGTGTATTATTAATTTAAATGTTTGATTATGGTATATGTGTCACATATAACTAGATATTTGAGTATCATAGTTGTACACTAATAATATTTTCTTTTTTTCAATTTCCGGGGTAGTCTCGTTAGGATCCATGTTTGGTCTCTTTGAGGAGATGAAATAATATTAAACACACATAGACAACAAAATGTAAATTATATAGAGTTTTATTATACAAACAAACATAATTGTATAAAGGGTTTTTTCTATTTTATTTTCATTTTGATAGTAACAATTATGAATTAATTTCTTTTTTTAATTATGTATTATTAGTAATAACAAAAAATGACCATTTACATATATTTTGTATTATGTTAATATATATTACAAAAAATAACAATATATGATATATATATGGATATATGTCTGTATATATACTTTTATATATTAAGATATTACAGTTGCATACTGTCAGTTTTTTTTAAAGAAAATAGATATATAGTTATAGTTAGCATATATCTACATATATTAATATATAATAACTGCATAGTAATATTTCTCACTAAGATAATAGGTATATGTAAGTATATACTATATATACCTTCATATACTAAGATATTACAGTTGTATATTGATTTTTTTTTAAAAAAAACCATAGACATATGTAGTTATAAATTAGATACATGTCATTATAAATAGTATATATCTACATATACTAAGATATAATAGTTGCATAGAGATATTTTTTTTCCAAAACAATAGGTATATATAGATATATACTATATGTACTTTCATATACTTTCCTATATTTTATATGTCGGTATAAGTAAAAAATAACAATATATGTAGGTAGATATTTGTACATATATATTACATATAACTAGATATATATATGTTACATATATATATAGGTATATGTTGGTACATGTTACATATATTTTAACTAAAGAATAATAATATATGTTTATATCGGTATATGTGGCATATATCAGTATATATGGGTATTTATGAATATATGTAGATATATAACTATTTTATATATTTATTTATACGTGGATATATATTATATATAATTAGATATACTGAAAAGAATAACAATATATATTAGTATATGTTACATATAACTAGATATATGTAGGTATACGTTATAAAAGAATAACAATATATGTTTTATATATATGAGTATTGTCAGTATATATTGGTATATATTATAAATATTTAGATATATGTCGATATATGTTATATATACTTTAATTAAAAAATAATAATATATGTAGGTATATATAGATATATGTCGGTATATATTGATATATATCGTTATATATTATCCATAAAATGATATTTTTATATTTTTATATTAAAAAATATTTTAAAAATAATTTTTAAAGTTATATATTGGTATATCTTACATATAACTAGATATATATATAACTAAATATATATGTGTATATGTTGCAAAAAAAAAAAAAAACAATATATGTTACATATATATAGTTATTTGTTGATATATGTAAGTATATATCGGTATATATTACATATATTTTAACTAAAAAATAACAATATATGTAGTTACATATCGATATATGTTGGTATATATCAGTATATATTACATATACTTTAACTAAAAAATAACAATATATGTGGGTACATATTTGTATATGTTAGTATATATTAGGTATACTTTAACTAAAGAATGATATATCTGGATATATGTAGATATATATTATATATACTTTAACTAAAGAATGGTATTTATAGGTATATGCGCATATATGTTATATATACTTTAATTAAAGAATGATATATGTGGATATATGTAGGTATATTTTAACTAAATAATGGTATTTATAGGTATATGCTACATATACTTTAATTAAGGAATGATGTACGTGGATATATGTAGGTATATACTATATATACCTTAATGAAAGAATTGTATTTGTAGTTATATATTATATATATTTTAACATATATCTATAACTGAAGAATGATATTTGTAGGTATATACAGACATATTTTAAATATACTTTAATTGAAGAATGATATATGTAAGTATATATTATATATACTTTAACTAAAGAATGATATTTGTAGGTATATGTAGGTAGATATTACATATGCTTTAACTAAAGAATGATATATGTTGATATATATAGATATATACTACAACTACTCTAACTAAAGAATGACATTTGTAGGTATATGTTATATATATTTTAACTAAATAATGATATATGTAGATAATTATAGATATATGTTATATATACTTTAACTGAAGAATGATATTTGTAACTATATGCAAATATATGTTACATATACTTTAATTAAAGAACAATATATGTGGATATATGTAAGTATATATTATATATAATTTAACTAAATGATGATATTTGTATATATATATGAGTATATATTACATATACTTTAATTAAATAATAATATACGTGGATATATGTTGGCATATACTATATATAATTTAACTAAAAAATTATATTTGCAGGTATATGTGGGTATATGTTACATATACTTTAACTAAAGTATGTGAATATATGTAGATATATGTTACATATATTTTAATTGAAAAATAATATATATATATATATATGTTATGTAGATTTTAATTAAAGAATGGTATATATGCATATATATAGGTATATGTTATATATACTTTAATTAAAAAATGATATCAGTAGGTATATGTTATATATATTTTAACGAAAGAATGATGTATGTGGATATATATAATTATATGCCACATATACTTTAACAAAAAAAAAATGATATTTATAGATATATTTGGGTGTATGTTGCATCTATTTTAACTCAAAAATTATATATATAGGTATATGTTATTTATACTTTAATTGAAAATGGTATTTGTCTGTATTTGTAACATATAACAACATATACTTATTAAGATTTAAAATAATAATAATATAAAATTATTATATATTTTAATTATATATTAATATATATTATATATAATAATATATACTTGTTAAAAATGTGAATTTAAGTGTTATATGATTAAATTAAAATTTAATGTCGCAAACTAAATAAATGAGTTAAATTTAGTGGCCAAATATATATTTGGTTTAAAAATTTTAATTATTTATCTTTTTCCTTCCTTTTTTTTTTCTCTTTCAATCATTTAAAATATCAATATTTTTTACTTTTCTAATAAAGATTTAAGAAGAAAAATATTAAATGTATTTAAAAGAAAACAAATTAGTTCATTTTTGTCTTTAAATAAATAAATTATAGTATTGAATTAAAAATCATTGTCTATTTTATTATTTAATTATATATAAAAAATGATTTTTATAAATTAAAATTAAAATATTAATGCAAATATCCAGTTTAAAATATTATCTCGATTACGGAGAAAACTTTATGAAAAATTAACAGAAAAGTATTTTTAAGGAGGAGTGTACAATAATAATAAGAATATAAAAAATATAGACAATGTATTTTGGTCAATTTGTCAGACTATTAAAGTTGAAATGTAAAAATAAAATTGAAAAATAAAAACAAAATCAATGAATCATGTTTTCTCTCTCCCCGTATTCTGCCCATTAACAAAAGCAAAAAAGTAATCCTATTTTTTAACCGTAATTTTATAAATTAAAAAGTTGATTTTTGTATAATTGAAAATTTTATTTAAGCGTCATAAATTTGAAATTGATTTTCACTTTTGGTTTATTTTTGTAAAAAGCCATGTTGGACGATATTATGGTATATGTGGAGCCTATCACCTATATATTTTCATGGCTCTTGTTCAATTTGTTGTTGCCCCTTGTTTAGTTAATTTATTGTTGCTTGGGCTTTACCTTTAGGTTTTGATCAGAGGGATTTTTATAGGCTATTTCACTTGTTTACCATGCTTGAGATCTCCAATTGAGATGATGTCATTAGCTATATATTGTATAATGTTATTGATTGTTTTGCTTCTCTATATTTGATCTGTAAGCCTTGGCCTCTTCATGGTCATCTTTCCCATGAAGAAGTTGTCTGAGAATTTATCTTAATTAATATTTTCTTTACTTTTGAAAAAAAAATGAATTTTACCACTGTGGGCATTAGTAACTTGCAAATATTTCATTTCAAAAATCCTACCAACCACATCTAGTAGATCCATTTATTACACATTTTAACAATCGCAATAAAAGAGAAAAAAGTAACTCAAATCAATTATATAAATCCTCTTCTACTATAATATTTTATTAAAAAAATGACATCATTCATTATATTTTTTAAAATTTTTATTTTTTTATAGGAAGTATTTTAGCTATTTTATTATAAACTTATAATAAACTCATTATAAACTATTTAAAATCTATAAACTCATAATAAACTCATTGCAAACTCTTTTTAAATTAATAAAAATATGATATTTTGATAAATATTTTATAAATTTTGATATTTTGATAAATAATTTATAAATATGGTAAATTTAAATTTATTTTTAATTTTGATTTTATTTTTGTCAAAAGCCTTATTTTATTTGAATGACGTAAGCCCAACAAATCTTGAGTTTATGACAACTTGTTAGGTCCTAGTCTAGCTAACTGCAAGTGCACATATCATTAACAAGTAATATAATGATAAATAGAGTACGAGGAGGTCTCTTCTAAATATCGATCAATTAAAACTAATTATTGTTTGGATGATCAAATTTTTATCATTGATTGAACTAAACAGGATAAGAATAAAGTTCTAATATTCTAAGACTTAGGGTTTAGTCATCTTAATTGATTTACCATGATTTTTCTAAAGTATTAATTTAATTCAGTTTTCCTTTATTAATGGTTGAATTTTTCTAAATTTAATTCAAGTCGCTCTCAAGTGCTAGAATTATTATTAATTTCAATTCTTATGTCTACTCTAGTTATCAGAAGTAATTAAACTAATTCATTAAGTTTTATGAAAATATTTAATCAACCTCTTAAGTGTTAACCTCATTTCTAAGTGAAAACTACTGAAGATTATTACTTATTTTTGACTAATATTGTGCTTCAACTCTCGCTTTATAACAAAATATCTCAATTCAATTAATTATTGGCCAGATAATTAAAGCATTAAGATTAAAGATAACAAAATGATTTAAGAAAAGTCTAACTAAATAAATTTTTATAATTTTATGATAAATTCAATATAAGGGACCAACTCTAAAAATGATTAGTTCTTCATTATTAAAATAAAAATATTGCAATCATAAAAGAAAGTAATTAAAAACATAATTTAAAGAATAAGAAATATCAAACTCTATTCCTTTGAAGAAGAACTTGATTGGATCTTGAATTCCTTTTTGAACCAAAGTTACTCTCCTTCTCTAAGTAAATTCTAAACTATTTTTATTTCTTGGATAAATCTCTCTAATTCTTGTCTATATTCAAGCCTTGGAGAAAAAACATTTAAATAGAGTGCTTGAAAACTACATTAGTGGAGAAAAACTGGAAAATGTTAGGTCACATCTTGGCTGGTTCATCTCTTTCCAAAATTTCTGCTCAAAGTCATGAAAATCGACCCCACGATCGTGGCATATGGGTGCCATGGTTGTGGTCTGAGTTGGAATGGACGGTTTTGAGCACTTTATAACTGCAAAATGGTTAGTAAGGTAGCCCACGGTCGTAGCCTTTGAATGCCATGGTCATGGCATATGAATTGAGGCTGCCAACTTTGACTTTTCCTCCTTTTTTCTTGGCTTAGGCAGTAGCAAAATGAAATCCATGGTCGTGGCTTTTTAATGCCACGGGCGAGGCATCCATGTAGCTTCTGGAAATTTTATTTGTATTTTTGGTTGTAGCAGACTTAATTTAAATCCCAGAGTCATGGCTTTGAAGGGGCATGGGCGTGGCATTTGCAATTTCCTTTATTTTCGCTTACTTTTTCTCAATTTTTGTACCACTAATCATTAGAACTTTTGAATCTCACTTTTCTAAGCATAAATAATATAATTCTAACTCAAACAAATAAAATTCATCAAATTCAATTGCAAAATAATTAAAATCATGGTTAGAATTATATAAAATGTTGATCATAATTTCACTCTATCAAACTCCCCCAAACTTGAATTATTGCTTGTCCTCAAGAAATTGAAGTTAAGTACTATTTATTTCTTTATATGCTGAGTTTATATGTAAAAATTTAATAGTTAAAACTTTAAAATTTTAGGTCGCAATTTAGTTTTATAACTTTACCTACTTCATTCTTACCTCCTTCACTCAAGAATTTAATTAATTACAATCAATCATCAAGTTTTAGATAAAAAGATATTCTTTTAATGCAAACATAACCTAGTCTCATATGCATGCTTAATTGAGTTTTCTCCACTAATAGACCATGCTAAATCAAGAAAAATCAAAAGGACTTTGATAGGCTTGTAACGGGGTCTTATAATAGTGAGGGCTAATATAAGGTTTAAATGAAATTGGTTAAGTATCTTTTAAAAATTTCTCTTACATGTAGCTTATGTAGAGGATTCTTGGATTTTTGCTCTTTCCTTAGCTCTTTTATCTTCGCTAGGGGAATTTTATTATTATTATTATTATTATTATTATTATTATTATTATTATTATTTTCATATTTATTCTCCCAAACTTTAAACTTAGGAGTTTACTATTGTAAACTTTTTATATTTTATCCTCATAACTGAACAATTTGATTTTTGAGAAAATTTTTAAAAGATAATTAACCTTGAAAAGGGTAGTTAATTGGGTTATTAAATCAATGAAAAACTCAAATTAAAATTTATTTTAGATTCAAAAGGGACAACTAAGGGCAATGTTTAAAATTAGTGGGTATAAGAATTTGGTTCCACAAACAATGCCTAAATCACTTTTTTCTGTTTACTTAGCAATGTTCAATTTCACCTCGAAAACTCTTTTAAACATATTCTAGGCCTAAGCAAATAATAATATGAAAGAATATACACTTAATTAATTTAAGAGCTCATTTGGTTAAAAATCCATAAGGTATGATTATTCTACCAAATCTTGATCTTAAAATTTTAAATTTTTAACTGAAAAATTTTAACATATAAAATAACATATAAGACATCCAAAGTAATTATATTATACCACACTCAATAAATAATAAAAATCCAAATTTTAAACTATAAACAATCCATAATTTAAACAAAACATAATCTAAAATAAAACCATAAGTATTCAAAACTATCATAAAAATAAAATTCAAGTACCATAAGTATCGCAAAACCAACAATTGAGAAAAATTTTCCTCAAACTTGAAATACTACTGTCCTCAGTGGTCTCCAGTATCAGGATCATCACCAGGTGGAGAGGGTTGCTGCGGCGGTGTATAGTGGAGTTCAAAATGAGCAAATAAAGTGTTGAACTGTTTATTGATTCTGGTCATTTGAGTGAAAATAGTCCACACCGCATGCTCAACTCCTCTAAATCACTGCTTCATACTGTCAAATTGCTGCTCTCAAACTTCATTCATGTAGTTCATCTCATTTTCAAAAGAATTAAGCATGTTAGCAATATAATTAAATGTATTTGGTGGTGAAGTAGATGGACTGGCTTCGGAAGGTTGAGGTGGAGGAGGTTGTGGTTGTTTTACTATTTCTTCAAAATCGCCTTCTTCTCCGAATAATTCCTTCCCATCAATGTTAATATCGGCATCTAGGGGTCCTAAAACTCCATATTGGTTCCCTCTCTTTGTTGCTAGTCTCATAGCCAAAACGGTACTCATATCAATTATAGTTTTACCCGAAATAGGTGCAAGATGATCAAGACCGATATTAAGATAGGTAACAATCCTTATAATCATTCTCCCAATAACAATCTTACCACTCTGCTTCATAACCTCTTCACATCTTTTAAATACCTGTTCCACATATTGTAAACAATCATCAAAAGTGGAACCATAAATTGTAAAATCATCCATAAAAATTTTAACAATTAATTCTACAATATCAGAAAATATAGCCATCATGCATTGTTGAAAGGTAGCTGGTGCATTGCATAGTCTAAACAGTATTCTTTTATAAGCAAAAGTGTCATATGGACATGTGAATGTAGTCTTTTCTTGATCCTATGGTGCTATAGGAATTTAAAAATAACTTGAATATTCATCCAATAAATAAAAATAAAGCATTACAAACAAGTCTTTCAAGCATTTGATCGATAACTGATAATGAAAAATGATCCTTTCGGATGGCTTTATTCAACTTCCTATAATCTATGCAAACATGCCATCCAGTCACCATTCTGGAGGAAATTAATTCATTATTTTCATTTGTTATAACCGTTATCTCTCCTTTTTTTGGAACTACATGTATAGGACTCACCAAGAAACTATTAGAAATAGAATAAATTATTCTTGCATCTAATAGTTTTGTTACATCTGCCTTTACCACTTCTCTCATATTTAGATTCAATCTTCTTTGATGTTCTATCATAGGCTTAGAATTTTTCTCCATTAAAATCTTATGTATACATATTGAAGGACTAATTCCCTTAATATTAGATATAGTCCAACCTATTGCCTTTTTATATTTTCTAATCAAGTTCAAGGTTTTACTCATCTGAATTTCTGACAAATTATCATTCACAATAATAGGCAACGTATTATTGGTTCCAAGAAATACATACCTGAGATAAGTTGGAAGGGGTTTCAATTTCAATTTCAGAGCTTTTTTAATAGAAAAAGGAGGTAAGACCTTACCTTTATCAAGTGCTTCAAATTTTTGAAAGTACATTAGTGGAGTTGTCTCTAAAGACGAAGCATAAGCTGCCACTTCTTTATTTTCATCTTCTAGAGTTGAACTTTGTGCAAGACAAGTTTCTAAAGAATTTTTAACATTTTCCTCACAAAATTATTGTACACACTCATCAATGATACCAATCAGAAAATAATAATCAAGAAATACAGGATGTTTGGTTGCTTTAGTTAAGCTAAACTCTACTTTTTTCTCTTTGACTTGCAAAGTGAGTTTTCCTCTACGAATATCAATCATAGCCCCAGCTGTAGAAAAAAATGGTATTTCTAAAATAAGAAAAATTTTCACATCTTCATCCATTTCTAGAATTATGAAGTCTACTGGAATATAGAGCTTATCCACTTTTACCTAAACGTCTTCCACTATTTCCACTGGATATTTTATTGAACAATCCACCAACTGAAGGGACATTCTTGTTGGTTGAAGTTGAGTGAAATCAAATTTTCTGAAATTGGAACCAAGCATTAGACTGACACTTGCACCTAAATCGCATAAAGCTTTATTAAAATCTGTTTCACCTGTAGTACAAGGAATAGAAAAACTCCCTGGGTCTTTTAATTTTGGAAAAAGTTTATTTTAAATAACCGCACTGCATTCTTCTGTAAGTACGATCTTTGCATTTTCTTCTAACTTCCTTTTATTAGATAACAATTCTTTTAAGAACTTCACATAGATGGGCATCTGAGCAAGCACATCTGCAAAAGAAATATTTATGTGAAGTTGTTTAAATACTTCTAAAAAATTTTCATATTGCTTATCTAATTTTTGCTTCCTTAGCCTTTGAGGAAAAGAGATTTGAGGCTCATAAGTTTTGACAATTTCTTTTGGTGCTTCCTTCTCCTTTACTTCTTCTTCTTTTTCTTTCTCCTTTACCAATTTTGGAGTTTGGGCTGGTAAATGATCTTCAAGTTGTAAACCACTTCTTAAGGTGACAACTTTGCAATGCTCCCTTGGATTGATTTTTGTTTAGCTAGGAAGCGCTCCTTGATTTTGATTATGGAGAGAACTTGTAATTTGACAATTTGTGTCTTAAGATTCCTATTCTGAGTTGAGAGAAATTCAATTTGTTGCTTAAGTTTTTCATATTGCTTTTCAATTCTATCAAATCTCTCTGATATCGTTCCAATGAATTTCTCCAAAGTAACTTCATATGATGGCTTTTCTGGAGGATGAAAATCTTGATTTTGATTTTTAATGTATGGTGGCTGATAAGATACTTTTTGATTGCTTTGGTTTTTTCATGACAGGTTGGGATGATTTCTCCATGTTTGGTTGTATGTGTTTCCTTGAGGAAAAGTTGGACCTCTATTTTGATTGCCAAAAACTAGACTTGCTCCATAATTCTGCAGTCAGCTGTGTTGTGGTTTTCTCCACATCCTTCACAAGTTGGAGATGAAGTAAGGCTAGCATGCTCCAATTTCTTGGCTACTGTGTCTACCTTAGCTGCAAGCAAAGAAAAATTGTCAATTTCATGTAAACCTACAACTTTTTTATGAATATTACATTCTGAAGTCCAATGGTAGTTATTTGCTGCCATTTCTTCAATCAAATCAATTGCTTCAGAAGGAGCTTTGTTCATTATTGCACCACCAACTGCTGCATCTATTGTGCCATTGATATTTGAGTGAAGGCCATTATAAAAAGTTTAAATCAAAAGTCATTTAGGGACTCCATGGTGAGGACAATTTTTTTTTGTAAATTTATGAAACATTCCCAAGCTTCATATAAAATTTCTCCATCTTGTTGAACATAGCTTATGATATCCTTTCTCAATTTAGTAGTTTTTACAGATGGAAAGTATTTTTCTAGAAAAGCAACGACTAATTAATCCCATACAGTAAATGTACTTGGTGCTTTAGAAGTGAGCCAATCATTTGCTTGATCTTTTAAAGAAACTGAAAAAAATCGCAAACGAATAGCATCATCAGATACAACATTAATTTTAAAAGTATCACACATTTCTAAAAAATTAGAGATGTGAGCATATGCATTCTCATGTGGAAAACCATGAAAAACTGATTGTTGAATCAAATTGATAAGTGTTGGCTTATGATCAAAAGTGTTGGCCTGTATTGGTAGTTTGACTATGCTAGACCTTGGTTGAGCTGAAAGCATAGCATATTATTTTAGAGTCATATTCTGTGGATCGCCCATGGTTGATTCTTCGTCAGATGAATCCGTAAGATTATCTGTTTTATGAGTTTATGCTGAAATTCCTTCCACTTTTTGCTTCTCTTTTCTTTCGTTTTTCTTTTTCCTACAAAACCGTTTAATTTCTGGGTTATATGGTTCATGCTTTGAGTTTGGATTTCTTCGCATATAAATCAAAATTTAAGAAATTAATGCAGAAAAGTATAAATCCAAAGCAATAATAGTTTAATATTATCAATATTAGAATGATTGCTTCCCCCGTAACGGTGTCAAAAACTTATTAGGTCCCAGTCTAGCTAGCTGCAAGTGCACAGATTGTTAACAAGTAATATAATGATAACTAAAGTATCATTCCTATGAGGAGGTCTCTTCTAAATGCCGAATAATTAAAATTGATTATTATTTGGATGATCAAATTTTTATCATTGATTGAACTAAAAAGGATAAGAATAAAGTTTTAATATTCTAAGACTTAGAGTTTAGTCACCTTAATTGATTTACCATGGTTTTTCTAAGGTATTAATTTAATTCAGATTTCCTTTATTAATGGTTGAATTTTTCTAAATTTAATTCAACTATCTCTCAAGTGCTAGAATTATTATTGATTTCAATCCTTACATATACTCTCATGATCATAAGTAATTCAACTAATTCATTAAGTTTTATGAAAATCTTTAATCAACTTCTTAAGTGTTAACCTCATCTCTAAGTGAAAACTACTTAAAATTGTTATCTATTTTTGACTAATATTGTATTTTCACTCCCGCTTCAGCACACAATATCTTAATTCAATTAATTATTGGTCAGATAATTAAAAAATTAAGATTAAAGATAACAAAATAATTCAAGAGAAGTCTAAATTAAACCAAATAAATGTTTATAATTCCATAATAAATTCAATACAAGGTATTAACCCTAAAAAGAATTAGTTCTTCATTATTAAAATAAAAACATTGCAATCATAAAAGAAAGTAATTAAAAACATAATTTAAAGAACAAGAAATATCAAACTCTATTCCTTTGAAGAAGAACTTGATTAGATCTTGAATTCCTTTTTGAACCAAAGTTACTCTCCTCCTCTAAGTAAATTCTAAACTATTTTTATTTCTTGGATAAATCTCTCTAATTCTTGTCTATATTGAAGCCTTGGAGGAAAGGCGTTTAAATAGAGTGCTTGAAAACTTCATTAGTGGAGAAAAACTGAAAAAGGTTAGGTCATATCTTGATTAGTTCATCACTTTCCAAAATTTCTGCTCAAAGTCATGAAAATCGGCCCCATGGTCGTGGCATATGGGTGCCATTGTCATGGCATGAGTTGGAATGGATAGTTTTGATCACTTTACAGCTATAAATGGTCTGCAAGGTAGGCCATGGTCGTGGCCTTTGAATGCCACGGTCGTGGCATATGAATGGAGGCTGCCAACTTTGACTTTTCTTCCTTTTTCTTGGCTTAGGCAGTAGCAAAATGAAACCCACGGTCATGGCTTTTTAATGCCACGGTTATGGAATCCATGTAGCTTCTGGAAATTTTATTTGTATTTTTTTTATTGTGGCAGACTTAATTTAAATCACAGGGTCATAACGTTAAATGGCCATAGGCGTGACACTTGCATTTCCTTCATTTTTACTTACTTTTCTTCAATTTTTAAACCACTAATCATTAAAACTTTTGGATCTTGCCTTTCTAAGCATAAATAATATAATTCTAACTCAAACAAATAAAATCCATCAAATTCAATTGCAAAACAATTAAAATCACGGTTAAAATTATATAAAATATTGATCATAATTTCACTCTATCACAACTCATCTCATGGGGCAACAAAATAAAGAAAAAAGATTATTAGTATGTAAAAAAAAAATTATATATGGACAATAAAAATTATATATAAACAATCAATATATATATATATGTATGTATAGGCAAACAAAGAAAAACATATTTAGATATTACGTTATTTTTTAATATTTAATAAGAGTAAGCAATTAATCTTAAGTTGGTTAGGCCAACCTAAATTTTGAGGCCGACTGGCAACATGGTTTAATAATTGTTGTTGGTTTATGTGTTGTACTACTTTGAATAACATCGCAAGTGTACGGTATCGTAATACATAATAAAATGAGAGTATAAGTATTGTCTCCACAAGAAATGTAATTTTTAAGTAACCTAAATTCAGTTTAACTATTATCCGAAATTTGCTAAATGTAAACAAATTAATTAACAAATTAAACTAATTTAATTAATTACTCTAAATAGAATTTTAAATAATTAATAATAAAATTATAAGATTATGTTTCATTGGATATTTTTCTAATTGGTTTAATTAATTTCAACAATTAAGCTTATTTTTTAAATTTTAGATATCTAAGTATCACAAAAATCATCCACTTCTCCCTCAAAAAAGTGAAATGTGAATGGGTAAAGCTTAATCCTCTATTCTCATGACATTTAAACAATGCTCAATCCAATTTTACCAAGAAATTATCTCTAGATAATCGCTTATCTTTAAGCTACTTACCTAAAGTTATTGATTCCACATTCAAAATCATACTCAACTCTCGTTTATTATATGATTTTATAGATTTTAACAATTGATGGACAAGCAATTGCTAACAATTAATCCATAACCAACAAACCAAGAATTTAAGATAAACCTCTATATGTATATTGATAAATAATCAAAAACTCATTGTCAAAACATCCAAATCAACTAATACCACGAGGAGATTAGTTACCCATAACAAATCTTAAATAAAAATAGTAAATCCTAATTACAATCTCCATGAATCTATATAAAATAGCTAAAAACAAAGATGACAAGAGAAAAAGAAATAATAAACCCAAATAAATAACCTCAATCTTGTAAAGATGACTCTTCAATTTTCAAAAAGCTGCCAAATCTGCAACAATTTTTATCCAAAGGCTTGATTCTCTCTCCTTTTTAGCTTGGATCTAAAAACTTGCTAATAATGGTAAAAATGATGTCATCCCCCCTCACAAATGACTGAAAAAGATGTATTTATATTTTTGTACTAGCTCTCCCTTGGATGCCCTTAGGGTTTTCTTGCATTTTTTAATTGAAAATTATAGTTTCAACCCTATTCAGATATGCATGGGCGTACAGGTGCAATCAACATGCCCATGTCGATTTTGACTTAATGAAACAGTGCCAAAATGATATGCACGAGCGTATTGTTTAAATTTGGCATGCCCGTGTTCTTGAAAATGCTACTGGACATCTATTTTACCTCTGGTATTTTCAGCGTGGGCGTGTCATTTTGCTCCCGCTATTTTTAGCATGAGCGTGTCATTTAAAACTGACATGCCCGTGTTGTTCAAAAAGATGCTGGATCTTTTCTCTGTTGCTGGAACTTTTAGCAGAAAAATCAGCTACTTTGTCTCTTGATTCTTTGGCTCACAACTTAACTCTTTTTAGCGTAAGCATGTCTGAGATAATCAGCACACCCATGTTAACTAAAATACTTCTAAATTTTATCATTTTCTTCATTAAAAGCTCTTCTTTTTGCATCACAATCCTCCAAAAGATTAGATATGTAAATACAAGTAATTTTCATCAAAACTTATCCAAAATTCACAAGGAATAACATAAAACTGGCATCTTTTCAATCCTAGTTAAATGGTAAGCACAGGTTCATCAATAATGTATGATATTGTATTATTATATAGTATGTTACTGTAAGTAATATTTATCATAAATAATGTTTATTATGTTTGAAAAGATAATATGTTATAATATATTTTTATTTAATTTAATGATATTTTTAAAATTTTAATATGTTATAAAGATGAATATTTATTTATTTATATACATTTAACAAATTTATTTTAAATATTTTTGAAAGATAAAATTACAAAATCAAGGAAAACCACCAAATTGATGGTTTAAGAATTATGAGATTATCATAGAAAACCATATCATGGAGGATGAAAGTCAAAAGAAATAAAAAATTAAATCATAGCATACATTATGAAATCATAGTAAACCATGAAACAAATAAGTTGTAACATGACAAACCATGAAACAAATAAGATGTAACGATTATGAATTACATTTTCAAATAGATGTAAGATTATAAAATCATTTTGAATCACTTTTCTTCAATTTAATTTAGATAATTAGATATACTACTACTCCTTTTTACTATATTTATCTTAATATATTCATTCTTTTTGATAACTCTGCCTATATATGAGTTCTTTGTGTATAGTTGATCCCAAGCCCGGGTAAAGGAGGAGGGTTGTGGAGGTGACAGTCAGCGTAAAACTTTGTCACATCTCATAATATAGATTCTAATGATATTTTCGTTGGAGCGTCCCCTACTTGCGATGCACTATATCGGAGCCCGGATATAGTGAGAAATAGACACAAGTGTAAGGTGTTTTCCAAATACGATGCGTCATGTCGGGGCCCAAATATGGCGTTAAATAAGTAAGGGCTCTCACATCAAGGACGGGTGTGGATAAAGAAGTTAGTTCAAAATATAAACACAAGTAAGAAGAGGGATACTAGTTCAAAAAAGGGTAAAGACTTTTATAGGAAGAGACATAAGAGAGAACAAGTGAAAAGTAAAATCAGAATAGGAACTTGAAATATTGGATCTCTTACAGGTAAATTGAGAGAACTTGTCAATACTATGGAGAGAAAGAAAATTAGTGTTGCTTGCATTCAAAAGACTTAATGGGTTGGAGGAAAGAGTAAAGAAGTTGAGAACACAAGATATAAGTTGTGGTATATAGAAATTGACAAAAATAAGAAAGACATCGGTATAATTTTAGATCAGAATATGAAGGAGAGGGTTGTAGTGGTGAAAAAGAGTAGGTGATAGGATTATTTAAGTAAAACTTGTGCTACAAAATGAGAATATTAACATAGTTAGTACTTATGCCCCTCAAGTTGGATTAGATGGGAGAACAAGCAAAAATTCTAGGAGGATATGGATGAGCTTATGCAAGAGATCCCGAATGATGAGAATATTTTTATAGGAGGAGACTTAAATGGACATGTAGGAAAAGATAAAGTAGGTATTGAGGATGTACATGGAGGCTATGATTTTGGAACTAGAAATGAAGAAGGCAAGAATATACTTGATTTTGCTATAGCTTACAATTTGATAACCTTTAAAAAGAAACAAAATAGAAGTCAGACTGACTTCATACCCACAAGAAAAACTATCAAACTAGATGTAAGGATTGCAAGGTTATTCCTGGTAAGGCATTGACTACTCAACATAGGTTAGTAGTGTTGGATATCAAGATTAAGAGTTGGACTAGTAGGCCTAGGAGAAACAGAATTCCTAAGATTAGGTGGTGGACTTTAAAAGGTATAAAATAGTTGATGTTTAAGGATGAGTTGATTAAAGCCGAAGGTTGGGAGGTGGATATGAATATGTTAGCAAATGATTTATGGGTGGGCATGTCTAAAATAATTAAAGGAGTAGCTAAAAAGGTACTTGGAGAGTCTAAAGGATGTGGATATCCCTTGAAGAAGTCTTGGTAGTGGAGTGATGAAATGCAAAAAGCAGTAAAAAGTAAAAGGGAATGGTATAAGAGTTTGCCAAAATGTAGTGACAATGAGGCTTTTGAGCATCACAAACAAGCAAAAAAGAATGTTAAAAAAGCAATTAGGTAAGCAAAAGCACAATCTCTGAAGAGTTTGTATGAAAAACTTGGAACAAAAGAAGAAGAAAAAGCTATTTATAAATTGGCTAAAATAAGAAAAAAAAATGTCGAGATTTGACCAAAGTTAAGTGCATCAAGGATAAAAAGAATAGAATCTTTGTTCAAGAACAAGATATCAAGGAAAGATGGAAAAGTTATTTTGAGGAGCTTCTTAATGGTAACCATAATGAAATCATTGAGGGTTTGGACAACATAGCTGAGAAAAATGTGAAGTATACTAGATGGATTATGTTCTCTGAAGTAAAGGAAACTTTGAAGAGAATAAAAATCTGCAAAAGCATGTGGACCGGATGAAATATCCATTGAGATTTGGAAAAGTTTGGGAGATACAAAAGTTGTGTGGTTGACGGCTTTGTTTAATAAGATCTTAAGTACAGAGAAAATGCCTAATGAATGGAGACAAAACAATCTGATACCTATTTTAAGAATAAAAGAGATATTCAAAATTGCTCAAATTACAGAGGTATTAAGCTTATGAGCCACACCATGAAATTATGAGAGAGAGTTGTGGAACACCATTTACGTTTGGACACTTGTTTCTCCCCAAACTAGTTTGGTTTTATGCCTGGTCGATCCACTGTGGAAGCTATCTTTCTTATTAGAAATGTGATGAAAAAGTATAAAAAGATGAAGAAAGATTTACATATAGTTTTTATTGACTTGAAGAAGGCGTATGATAAAGTTCCTAGAGAAGTTTTATGGTGGATCCTGGAGCGTAGGTGGATTTCTATAAGATATATCCAAGCCTTGAAGGATATGTATGATGAAGCTATCATTAGTATCTGCACTGTTGGAGGGGATACTAAGAATTTTTCTGTTTCTATAGGGTGACATCAAGGTTCAGCTTTGAGCCCTTATCGATTTGCCTTGGTCATAGATGAGCTAACAAGGCATATACAAGATGATATTCCTTGATTTATGATATTTATAGATGATATTGTGTTAATAGATGAGACCCAAGCATGTATAAGTCAAAAGTTGGAGTTATAGAGAAGTACTTTGGAATCAAAGGATTTTAAACTTAGTAGAACTAAAAATGACTATATTCATTGTAGATTTAATAATGCGAATAAAAAAGGAGGCGAAGTTATTTTAGAAGGAGTAATAGTACCTCATAGTACTCATTTTAAATACCTTGGTTCTATTATTCAAGCGGATGGTGGTTGTGAAGAAGATGTAAGTAACATGATTAAAGCTGGTTGGATAAAGTGGAAGAGTATCACAAGAGTGTTATGTGAACGAAAGATGCTAGTCAAATTGAAAGAAAAATTCTACCGTACTGCCATACGGCCTGCGATGATGTATGATAATGAGTGTTGAGCTGTGAAAGGACAACACGTGAGTAAGATACATGTTACAGAGATGAAAATGATAAGATGAATGTGCGAACACACTATAATGGATAGAATCAGGAATGAGTATTAAGGAAAGCAGGGTTATGGCAAGATTAATGGAAACAAAATATTATGTATTTATTTAGCTTCACTGTACATATATGTTTTTCCTTATTTGGTTATCGTGTACATACTATTTATTATTGAGATTAATACAAAAAGAATATAAGATTTTCCTCTCTTTTCTTCTTTAATCTTTTCAACATGGTATCAGAGCTACGTTTTATCGATCAAATAGGGATCGAATATTAAGAGCAGTTCATCATTTACCAGTTACCTTTCTCGACAATGGCAGCATCAGAAAGTGAGGTATCCAGTCAGGCAACAGGGGCAACAGAAGTCGACCCCTTAGCCACTCAGCTAGCTTCATTACTTAGGAACCTGCCACAAACATATTTGAATCAGTCCAGTATTCCACAACCAGTAAAAATAAGCATAAAACTCAATCAATCTAACTACTCCCTATGGGCGAGGCTCATGAAGATGGCTATTGGAGGCAGAGGAAAGTTGCGCCATCTCACAGGAACTCCTTCATCACCAGCCAGTGAACATCCAGAATATCATAAATGGGAACAAAACGATCTCATTGTGTGTTCATGGATCCTAGATAACATGGAACCAGATCTCGTCACTAACTATGCGGAGTACCCCTCTGCCAAACTGTTATGGGAGGGACTATCTGCAACGTATAGTCAGGGGGGAGATGGCATCCAAATTTTTGAACTCACAGTCAGAGCAAACAGTATGAAACAAGGTATCTGTAGTATCGAACAATTTTTTGATCCATTTAACTTTGACTTTTCTTCCTTTTTCTTGGCTTAGGCAGAGTAGCAAAATGAAACCCACGGTCATGGCTTTTTAATGCCACGGTTATGGAATCCATGTAGCTTCTGGAAATTTTATTTGTATTTTTTTTATTGTGGCAGACTTAATTTAAATCACAGGGTCATAACGTTAAATGGCCATAGGCGTGACACTTGCATTTCCTTCATTTTTACTTACTTTTCTTCAATTTTTAAACCACTAATCATTAAAACTTTTGGATCTTGCCTTTCTAAGCATAAATAATATAATTCTAACTCAAACAAATAAAATCCATCAAATTCAATTGCAAAACAATTAAAATCACGGTTAAAATTATATAAAATATTGATCATAATTTCACTCTATCACAACTCATCTCATGGGGCAACAAAATAAAGAAAAAAGATTATTAGTATGTAAAAAAAAAATTATATATGGACAATAAAAATTATATATAAACAATCAATATATATATATATGTATGTATAGGCAAACAAAGAAAAACATATTTAGATATTACGTTATTTTTTAATATTTAATAAGAGTAAGCAATTAATCTTAAGTTGGTTAGGCCAACCTAAATTTTGAGGCCGACTGGCAACATGGTTTAATAATTGTTGTTGGTTTATGTGTTGTACTACTTTGAATAACATCGCAAGTGTACGGTATCGTAATACATAATAAAATGAGAGTATAAGTATTGTCTCCACAAGAAATGTAATTTTTAAGTAACCTAAATTCAGTTTAACTATTATCCGAAATTTGCTAAATGTAAACAAATTAATTAACAAATTAAACTAATTTAATTAATTACTCTAAATAGAATTTTAAATAATTAATAATAAAATTATAAGATTATGTTTCATTGGATATTTTTCTAATTGGTTTAATTAATTTCAACAATTAAGCTTATTTTTTAAATTTTAGATATCTAAGTATCACAAAAATCATCCACTTCTCCCTCAAAAAAGTGAAATGTGAATGGGTAAAGCTTAATCCTCTATTCTCATGACATTTAAACAATGCTCAATCCAATTTTACCAAGAAATTATCTCTAGATAATCGCTTATCTTTAAGCTACTTACCTAAAGTTATTGATTCCACATTCAAAATCATACTCAACTCTCGTTTATTATATGATTTTATAGATTTTAACAATTGATGGACAAGCAATTGCTAACAATTAATCCATAACCAACAAACCAAGAATTTAAGATAAACCTCTATATGTATATTGATAAATAATCAAAAACTCATTGTCAAAACATCCAAATCAACTAATACCACGAGGAGATTAGTTACCCATAACAAATCTTAAATAAAAATAGTAAATCCTAATTACAATCTCCATGAATCTATATAAAATAGCTAAAAACAAAGATGACAAGAGAAAAAGAAATAATAAACCCAAATAAATAACCTCAATCTTGTAAAGATGACTCTTCAATTTTCAAAAAGCTGCCAAATCTGCAACAATTTTTATCCAAAGGCTTGATTCTCTCTCCTTTTTAGCTTGGATCTAAAAACTTGCTAATAATGGTAAAAATGATGTCATCCCCCCTCACAAATGACTGAAAAAGATGTATTTATATTTTTGTACTAGCTCTCCCTTGGATGCCCTTAGGGTTTTCTTGCATTTTTAATTGAAAATTATAGTTTCAACCCTATTCAGATATGCATGGGCGTACAGGTGCAATCAACATGCCCATGTCGATTTTGACTTAATGAAACAGTGCCAAAATGATATGCACGAGCGTATTGTTTAAATTTGGCATGCCCGTGTTCTTGAAAATGCTACTGGACATCTATTTTACCTCTGGTATTTTCAGCGTGGGCGTGTCATTTTGCTCCCGCTATTTTTAGCATGAGCGTGTCATTTAAAACTGACATGCCCGTGTTGTTCAAAAAGATGCTGGATCTTTTCTCTGTTGCTGGAACTTTTAGCAGAAAAATCAGCTACTTTGTCTCTTGATTCTTTGGCTCACAACTTAACTCTTTTTAGCGTAAGCATGTCTGAGATAATCAGCACACCCATGTTAACTAAAATACTTCTAAATTTTATCATTTTCTTCATTAAAAGCTCTTCTTTTTGCATCACAATCCTCCAAAAGATTAGATATGTAAATACAAGTAATTTTCATCAAAACTTATCCAAAATTCACAAGGAATAACATAAAACTGGCATCTTTTCAATCCTAGTTAAATGGTAAGCACAGGTTCATCAATAATGTATGATATTGTATTATTATATAGTATGTTACTGTAAGTAATATTTATCATAAATAATGTTTATTATGTTTGAAAAGATAATATGTTATAATATATTTTTATTTAATTTAATGATATTTTTAAAATTTTAATATGTTATAAAGATGAATATTTATTTATTTATATACATTTAACAAATTTATTTTAAATATTTTTGAAAGATAAAATTACAAAATCAAGGAAAACCACCAAATTGATGGTTTAAGAATTATGAGATTATCATAGAAAACCATATCATGGAGGATGAAAGTCAAAAGAAATAAAAAATTAAATCATAGCATACATTATGAAATCATAGTAAACCATGAAACAAATAAGTTGTAACATGACAAACCATGAAACAAATAAGATGTAACGATTATGAATTACATTTTCAAATAGATGTAAGATTATAAAATCATTTTGAATCACTTTTCTTCAATTTAATTTAGATAATTAGATATACTACTACTCCTTTTTACTATATTTATCTTAATATATTCATTCTTTTTGATAACTCTGCCTATATATGAGTTCTTTGTGTATAGTTGATCCCAAGCCCGGGTAAAGGAGGAGGGTTGTGGAGGTGACAGTCAGCGTAAAACTTTGTCACATCTCATAATATAGATTCTAATGATATTTTCGTTGGAGCGTCCCCTACTTGCGATGCACTATATCGGAGCCCGGATATAGTGAGAAATAGACACAAGTGTAAGGTGTTTTCCAAATACGATGCGTCATGTCGGGGCCCAAATATGGCGTTAAATAAGTAAGGGCTCTCACATCAAGGACGGGTGTGGATAAAGAAGTTAGTTCAAAATATAAACACAAGTAAGAAGAGGGATACTAGTTCAAAAAAGGGTAAAGACTTTTATAGGAAGAGACA
Organism: Garcia nutans; assembly: GCA_947685225.1. Classification (NCBI taxonomy): domain Eukaryota; kingdom Viridiplantae; phylum Streptophyta; class Magnoliopsida; order Malpighiales; family Euphorbiaceae; genus Garcia; species Garcia nutans. The sequence continues at coordinate 749,424 of CANTUV010000024.1, read as the reverse complement.
TAAGAGAGAACAAGTGAAAAGTAAAATCAGAATAGGAACTTGAAATATTGGATCTCTTACAGGTAAATTGAGAGAACTTGTCAATACTATGGAGAGAAAGAAAATTAGTGTTGCTTGCATTCAAAAGACTTAATGGGTTGGAGGAAAGAGTAAAGAAGTTGAGAACACAAGATATAAGTTGTGGTATATAGAAATTGACAAAAATAAGAAAGACATCGGTATAATTTTAGATCAGAATATGAAGGAGAGGGTTGTAGTGGTGAAAAAGAGTAGGTGATAGGATTATTTAAGTAAAACTTGTGCTACAAAATGAGAATATTAACATAGTTAGTACTTATGCCCCTCAAGTTGGATTAGATGGGAGAACAAGCAAAAATTCTAGGAGGATATGGATGAGCTTATGCAAGAGATCCCGAATGATGAGAATATTTTTATAGGAGGAGACTTAAATGGACATGTAGGAAAAGATAAAGTAGGTATTGAGGATGTACATGGAGGCTATGATTTTGGAACTAGAAATGAAGAAGGCAAGAATATACTTGATTTTGCTATAGCTTACAATTTGATAACCTTTAAAAAGAAACAAAATAGAAGTCAGACTGACTTCATACCCACAAGAAAAACTATCAAACTAGATGTAAGGATTGCAAGGTTATTCCTGGTAAGGCATTGACTACTCAACATAGGTTAGTAGTGTTGGATATCAAGATTAAGAGTTGGACTAGTAGGCCTAGGAGAAACAGAATTCCTAAGATTAGGTGGTGGACTTTAAAAGGTATAAAATAGTTGATGTTTAAGGATGAGTTGATTAAAGCCGAAGGTTGGGAGGTGGATATGAATATGTTAGCAAATGATTTATGGGTGGGCATGTCTAAAATAATTAAAGGAGTAGCTAAAAAGGTACTTGGAGAGTCTAAAGGATGTGGATATCCCTTGAAGAAGTCTTGGTAGTGGAGTGATGAAATGCAAAAAGCAGTAAAAAGTAAAAGGGAATGGTATAAGAGTTTGCCAAAATGTAGTGACAATGAGGCTTTTGAGCATCACAAACAAGCAAAAAAGAATGTTAAAAAAGCAATTAGGTAAGCAAAAGCACAATCTCTGAAGAGTTTGTATGAAAAACTTGGAACAAAAGAAGAAGAAAAAGCTATTTATAAATTGGCTAAAATAAGAAAAAAAAATGTCGAGATTTGACCAAAGTTAAGTGCATCAAGGATAAAAAGAATAGAATCTTTGTTCAAGAACAAGATATCAAGGAAAGATGGAAAAGTTATTTTGAGGAGCTTCTTAATGGTAACCATAATGAAATCATTGAGGGTTTGGACAACATAGCTGAGAAAAATGTGAAGTATACTAGATGGATTATGTTCTCTGAAGTAAAGGAAACTTTGAAGAGAATAAAAATCTGCAAAAGCATGTGGACCGGATGAAATATCCATTGAGATTTGGAAAAGTTTGGGAGATACAAAAGTTGTGTGGTTGACGGCTTTGTTTAATAAGATCTTAAGTACAGAGAAAATGCCTAATGAATGGAGACAAAACAATCTGATACCTATTTTAAGAATAAAAGAGATATTCAAAATTGCTCAAATTACAGAGGTATTAAGCTTATGAGCCACACCATGAAATTATGAGAGAGAGTTGTGGAACACCATTTACGTTTGGACACTTGTTTCTCCCCAAACTAGTTTGGTTTTATGCCTGGTCGATCCACTGTGGAAGCTATCTTTCTTATTAGAAATGTGATGAAAAAGTATAAAAAGATGAAGAAAGATTTACATATAGTTTTTATTGACTTGAAGAAGGCGTATGATAAAGTTCCTAGAGAAGTTTTATGGTGGATCCTGGAGCGTAGGTGGATTTCTATAAGATATATCCAAGCCTTGAAGGATATGTATGATGAAGCTATCATTAGTATCTGCACTGTTGGAGGGGATACTAAGAATTTTTCTGTTTCTATAGGGTGACATCAAGGTTCAGCTTTGAGCCCTTATCGATTTGCCTTGGTCATAGATGAGCTAACAAGGCATATACAAGATGATATTCCTTGATTTATGATATTTATAGATGATATTGTGTTAATAGATGAGACCCAAGCATGTATAAGTCAAAAGTTGGAGTTATAGAGAAGTACTTTGGAATCAAAGGATTTTAAACTTAGTAGAACTAAAAATGACTATATTCATTGTAGATTTAATAATGCGAATAAAAAAGGAGGCGAAGTTATTTTAGAAGGAGTAATAGTACCTCATAGTACTCATTTTAAATACCTTGGTTCTATTATTCAAGCGGATGGTGGTTGTGAAGAAGATGTAAGTAACATGATTAAAGCTGGTTGGATAAAGTGGAAGAGTATCACAAGAGTGTTATGTGAACGAAAGATGCTAGTCAAATTGAAAGAAAAATTCTACCGTACTGCCATACGGCCTGCGATGATGTATGATAATGAGTGTTGAGCTGTGAAAGGACAACACGTGAGTAAGATACATGTTACAGAGATGAAAATGATAAGATGAATGTGCGAACACACTATAATGGATAGAATCAGGAATGAGTATTAAGGAAAGCAGGGTTATGGCAAGATTAATGGAAACAAAATATTATGTATTTATTTAGCTTCACTGTACATATATGTTTTTCCTTATTTGGTTATCGTGTACATACTATTTATTATTGAGATTAATACAAAAAGAATATAAGATTTTCCTCTCTTTTCTTCTTTAATCTTTTCAACATGGTATCAGAGCTACGTTTTATCGATCAAATAGGGATCGAATATTAAGAGCAGTTCATCATTTACCAGTTACCTTTCTCGACAATGGCAGCATCAGAAAGTGAGGTATCCAGTCAGGCAACAGGGGCAACAGAAGTCGACCCCTTAGCCACTCAGCTAGCTTCATTACTTAGGAACCTGCCACAAACATATTTGAATCAGTCCAGTATTCCACAACCAGTAAAAATAAGCATAAAACTCAATCAATCTAACTACTCCCTATGGGCGAGGCTCATGAAGATGGCTATTGGAGGCAGAGGAAAGTTGCGCCATCTCACAGGAACTCCTTCATCACCAGCCAGTGAACATCCAGAATATCATAAATGGGAACAAAACGATCTCATTGTGTGTTCATGGATCCTAGATAACATGGAACCAGATCTCGTCACTAACTATGCGGAGTACCCCTCTGCCAAACTGTTATGGGAGGGACTATCTGCAACGTATAGTCAGGGGGGAGATGGCATCCAAATTTTTGAACTCACAGTCAGAGCAAACAGTATGAAACAAGGTATCTGTAGTATCGAACAATTTTATAGTGATCTCCAAAGAATTTGGAGAGAGATTGAAATCAGACAGCCAAATCCCATGAGGGATGAAGAAGACATTGCAGTATTCAATAAGTTAAGATCAGAAATGAAACTATTTCAATTTCTTAACGGGATTGACGATATCTACAATGGTGAGAGAAGAGATCTTCTCAGAGAAGAACCGTTACCCACAGTAGAAAGGGCGTACGCCATGATCAGGCGAGAAGGAGCTCGAAGGGGCATCATGGGTCCAGAACGGAAAAATGAAACCACGACTGCCGGCGTGGGTACTGGTATGACAGTTAGGCCTCAGAACGATCTCATCACCGGCCAAGGATACGCCACTAGGCCAAGCTCAGAAATGCCGAAGGGAGGCCACCGATCATCACAGCATGGCGGCAGCGAGAAGCTCGATCGTACAAGGCTCAAGTGTAGCCATTGTGGTATGCCGAGACATACTAAGGAGGAGTGTTTCGAGCTAGTTGGGTTTCCAGAAGGGTGGAAGAGCCGGCGACAGAGGAACTACCAACGAGGGACCGCCGCCGCCAGCCTCAACAGTGACAGAACCCTAACGCAGTCGAAGGCAGAGAACAAGGGAGAGCAGAAGTTTTTGGTCAAGCAGCGGCGGTGGCTGCGTTTGAAGAAGAAAAGGCTTTTAAAGGTAGGGTTGGCTCTTTTTTTCATTTTGCTCCCCAGGAAATTAAAAATTTCCAGTTTGACCCCAGGAAAAGTTGGAACCTCTTATTTGGACCCAGAAAATTATGGAAATTTACAGATTGAGCCCAGAAGTTATAAATCCACCCAAACTAAAAATAATTGCACTGGTAAGAATTATTTTTTACAGGAACAAGGCTTTGGAGGACAGGTTACTGGAAAAAATAAATCAGAATGGCTAGTAGACTGCGGAGCCACAGATACAATGACGTTTGATCACCGTGATTTAATTACGTCATCAGTGCCTACAAAAAGATCTATACAAAGTGCCAATGGCAACTTATCTCTAGTTCATGGGGCAGGAACTATTGAAATTTCTCCAAATCTAAGGCTAAAGAATTGCCTTTATGTGCCAAGTCTTTCTTGCAAACTATTGTCAGTTAGTCATGTTACTCGGGAATTGAATTGTATTGTGCTAATTTTTCCTACTTTCTGCCTTTTACAGGATATTCAGTCGGGGAAAGTGATTGGACGTGGCACTGAGCCTGGGGGATTATACTATGTGGATGAGGTGGTTCAACAGGGGACTGCAGCGCTGGTTCGCAGAACTGTAGAAAGGCAACAGTGGTTGTGGCACCGGCGATTGGGGCATCCTTCTATTGGCTATCTCCGGGTTCTATTTTCTAATTTATTTTCTCAGAATAAAAGTTTGTCTTGTGAAACTTGTTTGTTGTCAAAAAGTCACAAACATTCCTATAAACCTTCTAATACTCGTGTTCAGTCAGTTTTTTCTTTAGTTCACTATGATGTTTGGGGACCAACCCCACAGTCTGGGTCAGATATTCATCATCATGGGTTTAAATATTTTGTCTTGTTTATTGATGATTGCTCCCGAATGACATGGATTTATTTTTTGAAACATAAGTCTAAAGTAGCATCTAAGTTTATTGAATTTTATATAATGATTGAAACTCAATTTCAGAAAAAAATTCAAATTCTTAGATCAGATAATGGAGGGGAGTATGTTAATTCTACTCTTAAACAGTTCTTCCATGACCGAGGGATAATTCATCAGACCTCATGCCCACACACACCAGAACAAAACGGGGTAGCAGAACGTAAAAATCGCCTTATCCTTGAAATGACTAGAGCAGTCATGATTGAGTCTCATGTGCCTGTGTTTCTTTGGCCAGAAGCTATTGCTACCTCTGTCTACCTTATTAACCGGCTTCCTACTAAGATTTTAAGTCTTCAGACTCCTCTTAAGGAATTAGCTCATCAGGTTAGTGTTCCATCTACTCTCACTCTTCAACCTCGAGTATTTGGTTGTTCAGTTTTTGTTCATATACCCAAAACAGAACGAACTAAGTTTGAAGCTTGTTCCCTTAAGTGTGTGTTTGTGGGCTATGGGCGTCATCAGAAAGGGTATCGTTGTTATCATCCAGCCACACGAAGAGTTTATATCACAATGAATTGTGACTTTATTGAAACAGAATTCTTTTACCAAAACCAACTCATTGGTCAGGGGGAGAGTCAGAGTCAAATTGATCCATTGTGTTGGTTTTCTGGTCCCAGTTTGTCTAGTTCACCAGAGCCTACTACTACTGTGTCTAATATAGTTCCAAAAGAGCCAGTACGTGGTTCCACCGAATCACCTTCCCGCACAGGACAAAATTCTCCACCAGAGCCTGAGTCTGAACCCTCACTGAATATCCATGAGGTAAGCACTAATACAGATATTATGGTCACTAACCTGAACAGTGCAGACACAGAAGAAGCAGATTTCAGGTCTGAAGAGCCAGAGATAGTAGAGTCAAGCAGATATGTGCTGCCTCCCAGAAGTACAAGAGGAGTGCCCCTGAAGAGATATGAGCCAGAATATGAACCTAGACAATCTAGATACCCTGTAGCAAACTTTGTAAGGGGGAGTGGGAGTATATCCCCAACAGCCAGAGTTTTTTCTACAGCAGTCTACTATGAAGTTCTTCCTAAAGATGCAAAGGAAGCTTTAGAACAGAAAGAATGGCGTCAGGCCATGGAAATAGAGATGACAGCACTTGAGAAAAATGAAACATGGGAAAAGTGTGTTCTTCCTCCGGAAAAAAAACCAATTGGGTGTCGATGGGTGTTTACAATTAAATACAAAGCAGATGGATCCATAGAGAGATACAAGGCAAGACTGGTGGCTAAAGGTTATACCCAGACTTATGGGATTGATTACTCTGAGACTTTTTCTCCAGTTGCAAAAATTGACACCATCAGAGTATTGTTCTCTGTAGATGCTAATCAAGACTGGCCACTTCTGCAGTTTGATGTCAAGAATGCATTTCTTCATGGGGAGTTGGAAGAAGAAGTGTATATGGAACCTCCTCCAGGTTTTTCTGAGTGTTTCCAGAATAAAGAAGTGTGTAGGCTTAAGAAGGCATTGTATGGTCTTAAGCAGTCTCCACGAGCATGGTTTGGAAGATTCACCTTGGCAATGAGGAAATATGGATATCAACAGAGTAATTCCGATCATACGTTGTTCATTAGAAAAAGAGAAGATCAGATTACCTGTTTGATTATCTATGTAGATGATATGATAATGATTGGAAACGATACAGAAGAAATTAAGCAACTCAGAAAAAATTTGTTCAGAGAGTTTGAGATGAAAGACTTAGGAAATCTGAAATACTTTCTTGGAATTGAGGTTCTGAGATCCAAGGAAGGAATCTTCATTTCTCAAAGAAAGTATATTCTAGATTTATTGGCAGAGACAGGCATGATCGATTGTAAGCCAGCGGATACTCCTATAATTTTTAATCATGGTTTAAAGATTATTGATGGAGCCAAGATAGCAGATCAGAGACAGTATCAGCATCTTGTGGGGAAATTGATTTATTTGTCTCATACGAGACCAGACATTGCCTATGCAGTTGGAATCCTGAGTCAGTTTATGCATTCCCCTCAGAGTGATCACATGGAGGCTGCACTAAAAGTTGTTCGTTACCTAAAAGGGTCTTCAGGGAGAGGAGATTTCTTCAGAAGAAATGGGCATTTAGAAATTCAAGCTTATACTGATGCTGATTGGGCAGGAAACTCAGTGGATAGAAGATCTACTTCTGGGTACTTCACTTTTGTAGGAGGAAACCTAGTCACATGGAAGAGTAAGAAACAGAAAGTTGTTGCTCTCTCCAGTGCAGAGGCAGAATTCCGAGGAATAGCCCGTGGCCTCACTGAGATTCTCTGGTTAAGGAAACTATTGGCAGAGGTTGGTTTTCCAGTTCAAAAGACTTGTACTTTGATGTGTGACAACCGAGCTGCGATCAGTATCTCCGAAAATCTAGTTCAGCATGACAGGACAAAACATGTTGAGTTTGACCGACATTTCATTAAAGAAAAACTGGATAATAGAATCATCTCATTTCCTTATGTTCGTTCAGAGGATCAGTTAGCTGATATTCTTACAAAGGCAGTTACTGGGCGAATTTTTCAGGAAGTACTAAGCAAGTTGAATATGTGTGACCCCACCATCCAACTTGAGGGGGAGTATTAAGGAAAGCAGGGTTATGACAAGATTAATGGAAACAAAATATTATGTATTTATTTAGTTTCACTGTACAGATATGTTTTTCCTTATTTGGTTATCATGTACATACTATATATTATTGAGATTAATACAAAAAGAATATAAGATTTTCCTCTCTTTTCTTCTTTAATCTTTTCAACAATGAGAACATTAGAGAAAAAGTAGGGGTAGCGCCTATCGAAGATAAGATAAGAGAGCATAGATTAAGATGGATTGGACATATAAAACGTAGACCTAGGAATGCACCAGTTAGAAAAACTGAACTAGTTAAAGTAGAAATACCTAAGAGAGGTAGGGATAGACCTAAATTAACTTGGAAAAAAGTGGTAAAAAAGAATCTTGCTGTTTTAAATTTATCAGAAGATGTAGCCCTAAATCGAATTGAGTGAAAAAAAAGAATCTCCAATTAGCTTGGGATTAAGGCTTTGTTAGGCATGTTACTAGATTTTTGCTTCCAACTTAATATATTTAGTTTTTCGGATAGACATGTCACTGGATTTTCACTTTCTATTGCCACAAGAAAGGAAAAAACAAAATAATAAAAATAAAGCAAACCTTGCAAACATTATTATAGAATTTAGATTTCAGCAAATGCGGTGAAAATAACTGAATATAAACCTCAACATAATGTAAACTTGTCATCCACAACAAACAGTTGAACAATAAATTTTTATTGCATGGTGTAGATATACAGAAGATTGAAGAGTACCATCAACAACAAATCACATTGATACCATTAAATTGAAAAAATGAGCTATCTGAACAAACTATTCAACTTATGTCACAAAAAACTAAAGATTAAGTTAAAAAGAAAAATCAGTTTAAATAGAATAAGAAGATAAAAAACCTATAATTCTTAACTTATGGAACAATTTATAACCCAAGATTTGTAAAACACTCAAATCTTAAAAGTATTATACCTTCAAAATTTCTCTCAACTGAAGATATCAGAATAAATATCCAGAACTTTTTTATTCCTGCATGTTTTGACCTTATTTTGTTTCTCAGCAACATGCTCGTCCAGCAGTTGATTCCACACTGCTCGACATCTGGGCCAGGCACTCGAGTTGTAAAAGGATCGATGCGAACCCAAAGTAAGGAGAAGATAGAGGCAAGGAGAATTGACCATACAACAATAATTGTAGGAGTCCGGTTTTTTCGTCCCATCAAACCTTTGAGGAAGGGATACAAATGAATGATCACCCAAAAAGCAAAGAATAGCTTTCCAAAAAGAGGGCCCAAGATTGATAGCCACTGTTAATGGCATAGGAAACTCCAGCAACTACTCCAACCAGATTAATTATAAGGAGGGTAGTGGGTGGAATGAGTAGTGTAGTCCATTTGAACATATAAAGCTCAGCAAAATCCCCTTCTTCATCTGATGCTTTGGAAGTGACAGTAAAATTTATATCTATTCCAGCAAGGACTTTAAGCAGGCCTTGGAAAACTGCAAATAGGTGAGCTGATACTCCTCCAATTACCCAAAACTGTTCTTTTCTCCACCACTCATCAATTCCAACGCCACTCCATCTCATTTCCAAAATACCAGTTGTAAAGATTGAAAGAAAGAGGGATATGAACCAGACACTGGCAATGTTACTGATCTGCAGAATCAAGAATTCAGCTTCAGTTGACATTTACATGTTACAGCTATAGTTTCTAAAAGAAATAACGAACATTATCCTACTGTTAAGTAGCTTTGTACATTAATTGGAGTTGGAATGTGATATACCTGTGGGATAATAAACTTTCCAGTGAGAAGAAACACAGCCGGCAATTTACAATAGGCAAGAAGAGGAATGGATGTGACAGGATAAATTGTGGTATTGACATAAGCAAATCTCTCGAGCCATTTTAGCCTTCCACCATGCCCATACCATAAAGGGCAGTGGCGGCTAAAAAGAATTTCAACTGAACCTAAGGCCCAACGAAGCACTTGATTTAGACGATCAGAAAGATTAATTGGAGCAGATCCTTTAAATGCGGGCCTCTTTGGCATGCAATAGATTGATCTCCAACCATGAGCATGCATCTTAAATCCTGTAAGGATATCTTCTGTAACAGAACCATATATCCATCCTATCTGCAGAAATAAACATCAATTCATTTGTTAGGAACAATGGCCTGGCCAAGCTAAAAATAGTGATATTACAGGGTAAGCAATTGAATTCCATCAGTTCAATTGTAAAATAGGGATGGGAGATTTAATGGTAGAGAAGGAAGCAAGAATGAACAATGTTTTTCTTATTATAATACACTCTTGCCCTTGATTCTGAAATTTTGACACAGTTTTTCTCTTAGCACTAAAAGGCACTTTGGTAGTTTATTTCTAATGCCAATTTTGTTTTATTAGAAACTAGGAAAAGTGTGAAAAAAAAAAAAGGAAAAGGGGTTGACATACTTCACTTCCCCAGTCTGTCTTGTCCTCGTATCCACAACTAATGACATGAATCGCTTCCTTGAGGAGAGACTCTGGGGTAGCAGACTCAAGAACACCGCCATTCTCCATAAGTGTTGAAGCTACAAATACAGCTGATTGACCAAACCTTTTCTCAAGTGTCATTTGTGACATAAGTAGTGACTTTTCATCATCAAATCCAACACCTGTTAACAAGAATCGGAAGCATGACTGAAAGGGAAAACAGCATTGATAATCCATTCAGTAGCATTTCCTACTTCTGAGGATTTTTTCTTTGTTTTGCAAACTCCAAAAATGGAAATAGTAAATACTAGTTTTATCATTGAGTTTTACAATGCTGAGTAACAACTTTGATAGAAATGCTCAAATACTGATCAATATGCAACATCTCTTTTACAGTCCTAATTGCAAGTTATATGACTTGGATCTATTGAGATTTTAATGTGTGGTTTATGTGGATTTTGACTTGCCAACCCCTTGAGCTAACTTTTATAGTGGTTCTCCTAAAGTTTATACTAATTGGTATCAAACATGGCCACTATTTCTTCCTGTTGCAATCCAGTGGCATGGCCAGGACTGCAGAGCGTGGTGGTATATGACGATCCTATGTGAAAGGTGTGGAGTAGAAGTTGAATCCTACATTGAAAGCATGCATGCATGGTTTTTCTTTTCAATCCTACGAATGTGATTCTTCGAAGGTTCATATCAATCTCACTGTAATTATCTAATTCCAGTGTAAATATTTTTACATTCATGTACTGTAACATCTGCTGTTCTTCACATGAAACAGGAAAAATAGCTTAAGAAAAATATCAAATTATTACATTAATTTGGAATTGTTTAAGATGGAACACATCATTCTAAGACCCTAGCAAACTTATGCACATCAGAATATGTAACAGATCATGTACAGTGAATAATAGAAAAATACAAACATTTACCTTCAACCCCTTCTTCTATATCTTCCAAATTGAACACTGGCAAAGTAGGGTCAATGTTCTTGGCCGATTTCCTCTTTTACTAGAGTTCTTTTTGCTTGATCTAGAACTCTTCTTTCGAGGGTCACCAAAGCAAGAAGACAAAAATCCTAGTTTCTTATGCTTAGGCTTGAGAGGAGGTTCATAGCCATACAAGGCTGTTCTGTTGAAAACACAACCAGTACCCACATATACAGGTCCTTGGATGCCATCCAATCCTCTTAAATTTATCTAATATCACATAAAATTTCAGCAAAAAGCTAATCATATAAACAAGTGCATGTAGTTAATATTGTAGAATAGGAGTACAACTCGTAACAGATTTGTGTGCAAAATGAAAAACAAAGGATAATTCATGCCAAGGATTGCTATTAGAACATACATCGAAGAAAACAGTATTACGGTTGGCATATCGATCATTTCTATCAATACCATCAAATCTCTGGGGAAACTGGACGTAACAAACTGATCTTCCTAGATTAGGATCAATTAGAAAACACATAGCTTCTCTCAATGCCCTGCTATTGTTTATGTAATGGTCACAATCAAGATTTAACAAGAAGGGCCCATTGGTAAGAACTGCTGAAACACGCACCTGCATGAGAAACATATTGATAATTAATGCCAATAACATTCTTGGCACAGCCCAAAGATCTATCTTCTGACTACTTACAAATGCATTCATCGCACCAGCCTTTTTGTGATGCTGAAAACCAGGACACTTTTCGTGAGAAACATAGACCAGTCGTGGAAGTTCATAGCCCTCACTGTCAAATCCTCCACTATGGCCCAAGAAAACCTACAAATCATGATGCAACAAGAAAGAACAAGTGAAAAAACTAATAAGAAGTGATGCTTCTTAAATCAGTTCTTTTGCGACAGAAAAAGCACAATCAGCAACAATAACTCTGTTAATTGACTAGCAAAAAACAATAATTGGAATAAACTAAAAAATGTTACACATGGCAAAATTTTCGTTTTTGTGAGTCTACATACAACTAGAACACAAAACATCCTGACGACCCATGTGAGCTTGTAACAAGCATTCTCTATTACATATAAAAAAAAGCTGTTATGCACAAAATAATTATTATAAGGCACTTGCCGCTAAGAAGCTCTCTAAAATTTGGCTTGAAATGGACAAACCTGGATCATTCCTGGATGATCTCTAGTGTTATCACCAGGCCAAGGTGTGCCATCTTTCATCACCCATCCTTCATCAGGAACCTTCTGTGCCTTTGCCACAAGCCCATTAATACGAACTTTAAATTCTTCATATTCCCTCTGTGACACAATCATAATGTACATAATGGATCTAGGATGATCTAGGATAACAAAAATATTAACTAAAACTTAAATTCCCTACCTTCATTGATCTGCAGTCTTTAACAAATGATGGATGAACCTTGTCTTTTAAGTAGTCAATCTTTTGAGTGAAGTACCATTCTGGACCTCGTGGTTCAATGCTGTATTTCTTACAGAAAAGGACCCACTTTCTTGCAAATTCAGATGTCTCAGGTAGGGCTTCAAATGTCAACATAGCAGCTCCATCATCAGAAACATAGCAAGAAACTTTGTCAACTGGGTAGTCAACAGCAAGTATAGAAAGGACTGTACTGGCTGTGACAAGTGGAGGTTCTTTTAAAGGATCCACTGCACTAACAAAAATGTCAACAGCAGCCAACTGAGATGGCTCTCCTTCTTTCTCATATATGTGACGCATAAAGAGTATCTATAGTTAATTCTTTACAGGATTTTAACAAAATCCGAGAGCATTTGATGCAGATAACAGAAGAAAAACAAAAATACCTGAGAGCTAGTCCAATATACGTCTCACGGTTCACAGGAAGCCATTTAGGAAACTAGTCCAATATCCATGATATTGCAAACCATATCTCACAAATAACATATATTAAATACAATGCATATGCATTCTTCACTGGATTTGCTATACGGTAGTGCAAAAAGATGCAAAGAATAACAAGCCGCAAAACAATAACCGTTCTGTAAGGGTTAATCCTAGAGGAAGGAACAAAAACCTTCCTTGAAAGTGGCTTACGGGTTTCGTCATTCCTGTGTTACAGAAATAGGAAAAATAGAAGTTAACCTCTAGCTGATCTAAATAAATATAATTTGAACACAAGCAGAAGGCATACAAAAACAGAGTTCTTCTAACATGCTCAAGAATCTAAGTTGATTAGATAATAACAAGTACTACTGCTGTTGATGATTAAACTGACATGTATATCAGACAGCTCTGGTATAAGAAAACCTATACTAGAACTTAAATGCATATATAACTTAGCATGAGAACTGTTAGCACAGGATCATCAGCAGTGGCGGAGCCAGGACCACCGGCAAGGGGGGGGCTGAGGGAGGCTGGGACTGAGGGGCTGAGGGACTGCGAGGCTGAGGGGGGCTGAGGGAGGCTGGGTTTGAGGGACTGAGGGGCTGAAGGGGGGGGCTGAGGGAGGCTGGGACTGAGGGACTGGGGCTGTGACTGAGGGACTGGGGCTGAGGGAGGCTGAATATTTACACCTCCGGCGGCCGGCAGGGGGGGTCGTCAGCCCCCACACGACCCCACCTGCCTCCGCCCCCGATCATCAGAAAAATTATCCTATAATAGACCAACAGATCAAACGGAGTAGAATATTATAAATCCCAACAAGAACATAGAAGTAGACATGATTGCACAGCTGTAACATATACATATATATATATATATATATTCATTTTCAGGGGGACAACAGCTGATAATTAATATATCAGTTATTGGATACCTTATTTTCTCAACACAACATTCTTTTTTCTATTGTTTTCAGGTTTCACATTGAGTGAAAGTTATAAGGTTCACAGATGTTAACTAATAATGAAATTAGAAAGATGATGCAAAAAAATCTGCATGAAAAAGAAAAGCTATGCATTTTTTACTTACAGTAAAGAATCATCCATGAATACATCATCGCTGGCATCATAATCTAGACCACCCCTTCCTTCAGATGGCGCATTACTTACACTCATTGGAGCAGGTGTCTTATCTAGCTTCATCTTCCAACCATCAATCCTCTCTGTCCAGGCAACATTACCAAATCCTGAAGAGCCGGAGTCACTTCCATGATCTCCAACTCTCATATTAACTGAAAAGAAGCCCATTGATGGCACCAATATGCTTAAATACTCAACAACAGAGCATCTAAAATGGGTGACAGAATTTTCCCTTACCTCTGCTGCCACTTTCAGGAGAAGCCATGGAATAACGCTCTGGAGATGTAGCTGACAATTCTCCAGAAACCTGAAATGTAAACAATATGGCATTCCCTGTTGATGTTCAAAAAAGAGGAAAAAGATTGAAGACAATAATGAATGTGGTCACTTACCGAGTGTCTACCAGCCAAATAAGGAATATGATTAAGAGAAACCTCTTTATCATAGTGCGCTGGTGGAACATAATCTTTCCGACCAGAGCTCGAATCCCATCCCAGCATACGCTCTATCTTATGTTTTTCATCTTGAGCCCCTGATGCATGATAATTTGACTTATTTTCCACATCACTAAAATCAGCATCTTAAACTTCCTCCCCATGAATTGGAGGGCTACCTGATAGAAATGAACAAATAAAATATGTGTCACCCAATAGCTATCTGTGCATAAAATTGAAAGAGTAAAAATTATACCTTCCAGAATAACCTTTATGTCTCTTGTATTTGGTTTTGCATTGAGGACAAGACTGATTACCATCTTTCCTTTCATACTCATAACATGGACGGCAAACAGGAAATGCACAAACATGGCAAGCAACAAAAGGCTCTCCATCCACAGTTATGCCAATATCATCACTGCAAATTTGGCAGACCTGTTTTTCATTTTTGGGCTGAACAAGAAGCAGAAAAACTCCGAGTCAAAAAAAGAAAAAAAAAACACACTCTACAACTGCACTAAGCAAAGACTAAAGGCTTCAAAATTCCACCTTTTTTGAATATCTACAATTCAACATTTAGAGATCAATTAAGCCTATACTAAAACAAGAGTTCAAGAAATAGATTCCACCATTAAATGAAAACAATCTGATAACTTCTAGATTAAATGTTGATCTGAATGCTGCATAAAAACACATAATTCAATGAAAACAAGAGGCAAAATCAAGAAAATAAAATCTAATAAAGCATATTTAGAGAAAGAATTAATTAATAAGTTCAGCTGTTATCACTAGAAATATGATAGTCAAACTGCATCGAAAGAGCTAAACATCTAAAACACATTTGGATCTGGAAAGGTTGAGACAATTAATAAAATTTCCATTTTTCCTTCATAGTTTCAAGGATTTAAACGTGGGAAGCATGAAGATCAAAACTTTAAATCCAATAAGCATATGACAATGCATTTAAAAATAAATTCCGAATAAACCTAATAAAATTCAATAAAATGCAGCATCAATAAAATCAAAACAAATCAAATCCACTAACCCCTCCTGCATCTCCTTCCAAATCCATTGCCCTTTTCACCAATCAAAGTCAAGAACCAATTGAGCTTCAATCCAAAGCACAAATCCCACTCCAAGAGGCTACAATTCTCAAGACTTCATTAATGCTAGTAAGTTTTTATGACAAAACCCACAAAAAGTCACAAACTTTTAATTGAAGTATTACAAGATAAATGTTGGTGGTAGCACCCCAAAATTGAAAAATAAAAATGAAAAAAAAGAAAGTAAAAAATGCAAGGTGCCTAACAATGAAGAAATTGTCAAAGATGTGAGGTGAAAATGGGAGGTGCCTAATTTATCCTAATTTTCACCTAATTTAGTTTGACAATTTATTTGCATTTGAAGCCTATAAATAGGCTCATTCTCTCCATTTGTAAACACACCAAGCAAACACAAAATATAGCTTAAGGAGAGCTATAGGTTAAACACCAAGTAGTTTATATTATGAATTAGAGAATCAATCTCTTGGAGTTCTTTGGAGTATAAATATTTGGGGGTTGTTTTGTGGGTGTCGGTTAGAAAAATATTTTGTAATTTGTGGTTGTAACAATTTGCCGCATAGTGAATATTTTTCTTGGTTGTCGTTAGACAACGACCGTGGTTTTTCCCCATTAGGGAGTTTTTCACGTTAAATTATTGTGTTTTATTCTCTTTAATTTCAAAGTCATTATTTTATTTTCTCATTTGTTCCTGCTTGAAGACGGTCCGAAGGGCGGGAAAATAGCGATTTTCCCAACAAGTGGTATCAGAGCTTAGATGTTATAATTTTTGTCAAAAATCTTAGTATGCTCTGTGGTTGCAGCTTGGTCTGATCTTCCACATCAGAAAAGATTTTTGTTAAAAATTATTTTTGTTTTTTAAGCTGGTGGAGCCTTTGGAGCTGGTTGAGCTTTGGAAAAGGTGGAGCCGTTTTGCTTTGGTGTGCTTGAGTATTGGTGGTGAGATAAATAATTACATGTCGAGGTAAATTCTGTCAAACGACACGAATTTAGTCTAAGGCAAGTGGATTTTAAGTGAGATCATTGTGACTCCTCCTCTTACCTGGGAATTTACCTGGTGTAATATTTATTTCTGGTCCTTTATTAAGCACAAAGTAAGCATGTCGGCAATGAGATGCGAGATTGAGAAATTTGATGGGAGAATGAATTTTGCACTATGGCAAGTGCAAGTTAAAGATGTGTTGATACAGTCTGGACTACATAAGGTTTTGCAGGGTAAACCAGTCAGCGGAAGAAATTCAGAAAAAGACGGTGGTAGTGGAGACTCAGAAAAATCCAAGATTAGTGACGAAGAATGGGAGGAGCTGGATATCAAGGCGGCAAGTCAAATTCGCATGTGTCTAGCAAAAAATGTTCTTGCTAATGTGCTTGGATTGTCCACGACAAAGGAGCTGTGGGAGAAACTGGAAGAATTGTATCAAGGAAAAAATATATCCAACAGGTTATATTTGAAGAAGCAATTTCATACGTTGAAAATGGCGGAAGGTACGAAGCTGTCCGATCACCTGAGTGTCCTCAACGGTATCATCTCTGAATTGGAAACTCTTGGAGTGAAAACCGAAGATGAAGATAAAGCTCTCCGGCTCATCCTGTCACTTCCTTCAACATATGAGCACATGAAGCCTGTTCTGAAATATGGTAGTAAGGAAGTGGTGTATGCGGATGTGGTTAGTAAGCTCATTACTGAGGAGAGAAGACTGAATGAAATGGAAAATAAATCTTATGAGAATTCAGATTTATCTGTCGGTATCAGGAAAAAGAAGAAAGGCTCCGGAAAGAGGAATGTTGTCTGCTGGGGGTGTGGTCAAACTGGATTGCCCGAACGGTGGAGCTGATTCGGCTAGAAGCTCTAACAGCTCTAACGTTGTTGCTGCCAATGTGATCTCCTGTGGCGAAGAAGATGATGAGTTTTCTCTGTAGTTGAGAGAAGTATGTCCTCATGGCATGATTGCTACCCGTTGAGATGCCATGGAAGAGGACGGATTATTGGTAGCTGGTCCACAGAAATGCGTGCGACATTGGTTGACAGTTGATGCAAAGCATGTGGTGGAAAAATGATGTCGATGGCTAATGAATTCTCGAAAAAGTCAACAGGAGGGTTGCACCATAAACTATTAGCGGGATCCGACATGGCCGATGGAAAATTCTTGGGGTTGGCAAAATAATTCCAAGTGGCGATACTCTTTTATGATGGAGTATGTTAATTCTTGACGTTAAGAATTATGATTGTCGGTAACAGACAATGTTGTGTTTTTATTTTTCAAGGTGGAGATTATTGGTGGTAGCACACCAAAATTGAAAAAAAAAATGAAAAAAAAAGAAAGTAAAAAATGCAAGGTGCCTAACAAGGAAGAAATTGTCAAAAATGTGAGGTGAAAATGGGAGGTGCCTAATTTAGCCTAATTTTTACCTAATTTAGTTTGACAATTTATTTGCATTTGAAGCCTATAAATAGGCTCATTCTCTCCATTTGTAAACACACCAAGCAAATACAAAATATAGCTTAAGGAGAGCTATAGGTTAAACACCAAGTAGTTTATATTAGGAATTAGAGAATCAATCTTTTGGAGTTTCTTGGAGTATAAATATTTGAGGGTTGTTTTGTGGGTGTCAATTAGAAAAATATTTTGTAATTTGTGGTTGTAACAATTTGTCGCATAATGAATATTTTTCTTGGTTGTCGTTAGACAACGACCGTGGTTTTTCCCCATTAGGTAGTTTTCCACGTTAAATCATTGTGTTTTATTCTCTTTAATTTCACAGTCATTATTTTATTTTCTCATTTGTTCCTGCTTGAAGACGGTCCGAAGAGCGAAAAAATAGCGATTTTTCCAGCAATAAATGTACCCATCAATTTGGATTTGAAGCCAACCAAACGAAACTGTGAAAGCTTAACAGTCACTCTCTCTCTCTCTCTCTTTCTCACACACCAACACTAATGAAAGAGAAAGAGACAAGAACGAACACCTAGATCCACACTCTGTGTCCCATTTCATTTTTTTATTTTTGATTTATTTTTACTATTTCTAGAAGGATGGAGCTATTTAATATTATTTATTAGAATAGATCTTGCCAAAAACAAAGGCACTTTGGATTTTTTGTGACGTGGCATAATATAATTGGATAATTGTTACCTCCGGTTAAAGTCATTTTTTGTTTCTCTGCGGTAGCCGACAGAACACAAACAATTGGAATATTTGTCACTGAATCCGTGATTTGAACTACTATCCCGAGTTTGCTATAATTCTATTATACGAGGCGGCACGAATTTACCGATGTGCCATAAGTATCAAGCTTTAATTCATAGGTTAATTAACCATGACTTGTAATTTTAAAATTAAATTAAATATTTATAAAAAAATTTCTAAATTTTACAGAAATTCATAATTTTTTTATTTATTTATTATGGATATTTTTGTTTAAAAAAATAAAAATTTTCATTGTTGTTATAAATATAAAAAAATAGACATGGAAAAAAAATATGATAAATTTTTGTATTGTAAATTGTATCTCATGCACTATCCATAATGAGTATATATAATGGTATAAGTAGACCTTGGATAAAAATAAAAAATTATAACTATCATAAAATTAATCCTAATATAAATAGAATAAAGTTAATCATAATCTTAATAAGATAAGATTAATCTAATTAAGTATTTATTCATATATTTTCTAACATTTTCCCTTAGATAATTATCTCTATGAATATGTCTTATAAAATCTTATTAAGAATAATTCAGTGGGATAAAAATTTAGCGAAAGAAAAAAAGTACAATATTTATAGGTAACTTTCCTTAAAAAAATACATCCAACTAAAATATTTTAAGTGAACGCATTCCAACATTGTGTACATGTCTTTTGAAGACTGATATCAGTAGTGTCTTTATAAACAAATATGTTAGATTGTCACCAGTGGCGGAACCAGGAATTTACCGAGGGGGGGTCAAAATTTATACAGAATAAAAATTGCAGACGAGTTCACAATAAAATTAAACATTTAATATTACAGTGTCAGTAGTTCAAAAATTAATTTGTGCTATTAGGTTGACTACAACTAAGTGACGATAATTATATCCTACGACTCTGCATTTTTTGAAAACGTTGCATAACAACCTCATTTTCAATTTTTAAAAAAATTTCTCTCTCCACATAACAAATCAAACAGTCGCTCAAAAATTCATCTCCCATCTTATTGCGCAAATCCGTCTTGATAATGTCCATTGCTGAAAAAGCTCTTTCGACAGTAGCAGTTGCAATAGGTAAGACTAACGCCAACTTGATAAGTAGATATACCAAAGAAAACATAGTGTCATAACCTGTCTCAACCATTTTCTGAGCAAGAGCTCCAATATCATCTAGATTAGAGAAAGCTATATTTCTTCTTACATCAGCAATGTAAGTCTCAAGTTGATCTTCAAGTACCATCCGATCAGTAATCGTGAAATCATATGGATATAGTTCAGCGAGATGAAGTAATTTAGATAGCTGGAAGCTGGAGAATGAGTTTCTAGGAGAAAGACAAGCAATGCATGAAAGTAATTCCGTACTTGATTCTGTAAAGCGATTTTCCATTTCTTGATCAATGAAATCAATCACCTGAAATTTGGATGAAATAATATTAGGTAATAGCATAATAAAAAGTTAAATATATTATTAATTAATAATATAGTACCTGACAAAATATTTCTACTCGAAAGTGGTGGTAATAAGTAATTGGAGTACCGACACGCTTAGATCTTAGATAACCTGCATTATCTTCCATATTAGGCACTGCGATATCATGATCTATACAAAAATCATTAACAACGTCCAGTAATTTATTCCATCCATCCTCCTTAAAGCTTTGCAATGCTTGTTTAATAGTTGCAATTAAATGAATTGCATTAACAATATTTTGATCATTGCTTTGTAAGGCTTGAGATAAATCATTTGTCATTCCTAAAAGTTTTCTCATCAAGAAAGCAATGAAAATAAATTCATAACTTCCCATTTTATCAAGCAAGCCCACAACTGCCCCTCGATTTGTAACACCCCGATACCCTATATAAGTACTATGCGTATACCTAGTATACATACAGTAAATATATAAAGTATAAGGATGTCACTTTTCGTTACCTTTTAAAAACCTGTAACAGAGTTTAAACCATAATACATTAATTTAAATAACATTTACAAAATCATTATCTTTATTAAAACTTCATTTATACATATAAATACTCTCTCGTCAGAAATACATCATAATTAAAATTTATACATGTATGCATTACCCTCTAGTTGGTCTCGACAAACTTTACTCTTCTTGTGGCATAACAAAGACTTCATATCTTCCATCTATATACCTGCGCAAATAAACACCCGCGCTAAGCCCGAGAGCTTAGTAGTCCAAATATAAAATATAAACATATAGTATAGAAGTATTGATATATAATGATACATCGATTCAATATATAATTAGTTCTTATCATATCTTCTTTTCTTTTTAATTTTATCTTTAATATATCCTAGCTAATTTCATATATGATTTATATATATACATAATATTATCACCAACCCCAATGCATCATCAATACTCAAAACCAATATATTAATACCCCTACATTATATATATACCACACCAACCATTATTGCAATACACACTTTACATATCATACCAATTATTATTGCAATACACACATTACATATCATACACTCATTATTGCAATACACACATTACACATCATATCACTCATTATTGCAATACACAATTTACATATCATATAAATCATAAATCATATTTCCAATAAAGACAACCTTTATCATCAACCACAATTCATTTACATATTACACTTAATAACATTATATTATTCACAATTTACCAAGCATAATTCATTATTAATACTCACAATCAGTATTTCAATACTTGCATTTCACATTGACAATAAAGACAGACTCGGGCTCAAAACACTTATATGTTATTCAAAGTTCAGAGTTACTGCTTTGGTTCATAATCACAATCATCACGCCCGTAGGCAATGTATATACATGTATCTCTATCCATGGATAGTGTAACAGACCCAGTCTCTTGGACCATCAACTCAACACATATGAGGAGATCCTCAACCCGGCAAGACTGTTACAAATCATATATCTCATATTCACAATTCTCATAGTGTAACAGACCCAGTCTCTTGGACCATCAACTCAACACATATGAGGAGATCCTCAACCCGGCAAGACTGTTACCTTTCATCATTTCTTAGGCATGCCACCCAAATTCAGAACTCTGAAACTGAATAACATATTAAACAAACAATTCATTTATTATTTCATTATCAATCTCATCATCAATTAGGCCAACATGCCTTATCTCTTTCAATTGAATTATCATAGCCAATCACAATGGCTTCATATCATATCATATCTCAATCCATATGATACATATAGCATCATTGATATCACATTTCAAAGTATATTATTCATATAATACATTGCCATACACAAGATTCACAATGCATATAACATAACATTTTCTCACTTCTCAAAACACATTAACATCATTCATTACTAGAGCATTTATCATAACAAATTGCACATACCTTAAGAATGATCCTCATTTCTTCCTACCTTTCCCATTTCATATTTCATCCTTTATATATATTCTTCATTTACATTCACAATATAATAGCTTATTTAATACTTTCATCCCAATGTGTTAATGTTCAAAGACATATAAGGATATACAATCAAATAGGGTTTATGCTTACCTTGTTAATGATCTTCACATCCTTCACATCATTCAATCATCACCTTAGTCCAATTATGTTAACAATATAATAGATCACTTAACACATTTGCAAACAAATGTGTTAAGCCTCAAATTATGTAATTAAATACAATCATATGTATTGGTACTTACCTCAAGAACTAGTCCCATCAATCTATACATTTCTTTTCTTTCCAAGAATTCTCCACATTTAGGTTAATGCAACCCAATCTCTTCAAAACCTTTGAGGGACACGGGAAGCACCACTTGAGGGACACGGTTAGGGCAATTCAACCTCTTCACAATCTAATCCAAAAGGAATATTAGCAAAATGACCATATGAATAGTACATTCTGGTTTAAGACTCCATTTTATCCTTATTTTGAAAAATTGTATAAAATAATCTACTTGACTAAAAATTCTAAAATTTTTACAGAATTTAGTTTTGTATCTTAAAATCATTCCTTTAAAATTTCAGATCAAACTGAACACAAAATCTTGGTCAAATAGTTCACCTAACCAGACTGCCCCAATTGCCCTGCATCCTGGCAGCAGTTCTGAACTTTGTGAATTCCATAAATCAAATTCAATCAACGTGGTTCCAAATTATTTTTCTCAAATACTAGACTCACTAAGAAACAACATATCCAAAATTCAATTAGATATGATTTTTCTACATTTTATTAAAAATCCCGAAATATAGCTGTCTCAGTTAAGGTACCTGCTGGAACAGGTCTAATAAAAATAATCTTTCTAAACTCATAACCATTCCAAAATCGAATCAACATATTTTTCAGTCATTCTAGACTCATAGAGGTACAACATATCAAAAATTCACTTCAAGAACATTTTTCTATAATTAATTAAAAATCATACAAGTCACAGCCTTTACTAATTGTAAAACAGAAAAAAAATTCACTAAACACAACTCTTACTCTTCCATCACCAACACCAACCTAGCTTCTTATCTTTAATTCCATTTCAACACTTTTACACATACCATACACAAACACACTCCATCAAACTCAAACAAAATTCCAAATAGAACAAGAGAAATCAAGAGAAAACTTACCTTAAATGAAGAAATTCCACAAATCTCTAACCAAAACCCTTGATTCCTTCTTCAATTTGATTATAGAACTTCAAACACCTCCCTAGCTCCTTCTCTTCTTCAATGGCCGGCCTCTTCAAGAAAGAAAGAAGAAAATACCAACAAGTCAACCACTTTTCTTCTTTTAATCTCCACCATGCAACTTAACCAAAGAAAATTACCTCCATGCCCTTCATCCATTTAATTAATCTTTTGTCTCATATATACCCATATATATAATTTCACATGCCACAAATAAATATCATCTTGTATTGACCAACCCTTTTGACCAATGTATATGTTAGTTATACAACCATATAAACAACATATACACTTCTCTCTACACCCTCTTTCCTTCTCAAAACACAAATACCTATACATTCTTTTCCCAACTTCTTTTCTCTTGTAATTTAACACATATATTCAATCCAATATATAACAATAACATAATCAAAACTTTTAAGGTATACATGAGGATATTACAATTCTCTCCCCCTTAAATAATTTCGTCCTCGAAATTATCTAGCATAATTGTAATCCATTCATAATACTATACCATCTTAACTTCCATATGAAGTTAATTATACGCTTAAGTCATTATATCATCAAATTATATAACTTCAACTCTCCTCTTTAGAATCAACCACCTTCTTTAAATTCCATAACTCATCATTCTATATGTTTATACATCTTGTTATTTCCTTAATCAAACATTCAAAAGAACTCATTACATTTCTTGTTAATGTCTTTATATAAGAATCAGATCATTCTATAGTACACTTATACTCCATCTAATCTTTATATTTAATATATTTTGTTATTTCACTTCTGTATAATTACTCTCTTAACTTTAACATTAAAAATCATTGACTTATATCTGAACATTAATTATCCCTTCATTACAATCACTGTCTAAATAGACATTTACCACCCTCAATAGATAACAAAATCCTGATTTTTCATAAATGGAGTTATTTCTTTAGCATGCTTTTCACTTAACTTACATATTAATACATTATCTTTCAACTTATTTTATAAATAACCAATCTTTTTCTCTTCTTATCATGATTAACAACTACTATACTCCACTCATTCATGTCCAATCATACTTAATATCTATAATTCATTCACTCAAACTTTGAGTTCATTCCCTTAAACCTCAAGTTACATACCATAAACATATTCAGTATAACTTTCATTCATATAATATAATTTCTCCCTTTTACTAACTCTTCACATTTCCTATCATTGGTATATTTATTTTGATTACCTTTTTGTCATATTATCCATAACTCAACACATTTCAAAAAATTTTTTTTTCACAGTTATAACCAAATTCTTAACATAAAAAAAAATAATAAGGTACAACTTTAACCATCATAATTTTTAACTATACTTCTCAAACAAAATTGTCAACCTCACCAAATCCGTATTACAATCATTATATCTAAGATCCAAATCCATGGATAACAAATTAACCGATCCAAAATACTGAACAAAACACATGACTTTAAGAGATTAATATTCAAACCTAGAACTTTCAATTCAATACTGTTCTTTTATAATTCTATTCTCAATCTTAACATTTTTAGTATAACAGAAGTTAACACATTCCAACTTCGTTTCAACCAATTTGTATTTGCTTATATGATCCTTATCAACTTAACTCATGCTTTAACAATATTACTATATACATATTCAATCATATACAGTTCTTATACAATTTCTATTCATCACTTCATTTCTAATCCATCTACAATCTCTTATAATATAATTACATAGAACTTTTCATATGTGAATACTTTGAAACTCTAAATATAATATAATCATCAAGTTCAATACTCATTATAACAATTTCCACTGTCCAATATTACTCAAGTTCTTTCCATTCTCACTTCCATCACATAATCCATCTAGCTTTACACAGTTCAAGACCTAATCTCTCTTAGGTCCACTAATACATATAACATTGTTTTTCCATATCACTAATTCTATAATTATACCACATATATCTTCATAAGCCATCCTCATAATGTGATTCACAAATGTGTTTATATATCATAATTTCATTCATATTGGAAAACTCAATTCACATATCATATACATGTATACACTTAATTATATGCTCTTATAGTATTTTCCTTTTTCATACATTCAATACAAATTTAGTGTTTATCATTTTCTTTTAAACACTATCCTTCTCATTCTTCCAATATGATATAAAGTATTTATTCACACTACAAACATATATATATTCCGACTATAGTAACACTTCATATTCATCTCAGTCACATTCCCAATGTGACATCTCTTTCACTTTCGTCTTTAAAAATATTTAATACACTCCCATATTCATTCTTACCCTGTTCAGTAAAATGACTAAAAATAACTCATTTCTATTTACTTATCCACTTCCTTGATTATTTCAAAACAAATTCTCATACTATCAATCACATTACTCAATTCATAATACTTCCATATGCAATACTAGTCATTTTCACTTAGCTCATGCATTGCATATACAGTTAACTATCAATATCCCAATAATCTTTATCAAATTCCACTAAAACTTTAACTTCTCAATTTACTACTTCGTTTAAGCTTCAATTTGCCAAACTCATCTTTTCTATCATCACTTTAAAAACATCTTACAAATATATATCACAAAGCAATATTAAAACATATAATTTCCACAATCATAAAGCTCACTTCAAAAATCTCAAATATCACATATTATCACCATTACCATGAGCTTTCACAATATCCAAGCATCTCACATTTCTAACATTGAATTTACCATGTTCGCATTAAAATAACAATATCAACTTATTTTCTTACTTAACCAATATCATCTCTTTTTCCTTAAAACAAAACCTTAATTTTATATACATATATCCCAACTTTAAATAATCACACTTTGTCTATACTAACTAACTCATTCATTATTCCACCATTCTTTCCTCATTTTAGTAACATATCTTTCAATAATAACAATCCAGCAATATTTTCTCTGTCTAACAACCTCAACATAAACATTATTATAAAGAGGTTCAAAGTATAAAGGAAAGAATACATATTTTAATCTTGATTTTGATTGCTACTTATTTTCAACTTTATTCTCCTTTTTATTTCTTTATGTTTCAATTCACATTATGCCCTACATAATATTGCTCATAAATATCAACATTAAATTTCATGTTGCACACAACATGACATTTTTCATATGCATCATTAATATACAAATATCACATTACATTTTACAATGCGTTTCTCATAATCAATTAGGCACTATGCCTCAATTATAATTCATTTCCAACATCATTGTCAACAATCATAATTTCTCATCACATCAAAATAGTATACACATATATCATCAACTATATTGAACATCTCATATAACACAAATATTCTACAATTTATATTATGCCACATCCGAGACCAACCTAGATGTCAATGCATATGCACGTATTACAAATTTCATTTCAAAACTTTTCCTTTCTATTTCTATTTAAACTTTTCAAATTTTTTTTTTAATCTCACTTAGGCCGAGAATCTCGAACCTAAGCTCTGATACCAAAACAATTGTAACACCCCGATACCCTATATAAGTACTATGCGTATACCTAGTATACATACAGTAAATATATAAAGTATAAGGATGTCACTTTTCGTTACCTTTTAAAAACCTGTAACAGAGTTTAAACCATAATACATTAATTTAAATAACATTTACAAAATCATTATCTTTATTAAAACTTCATTTATACATATAAATACTCTCTCGTCAGAAATACATCATAATTAAAATTTATACATGTATGCATTACCCTCTAGTTGGTCTCGACAAACTTTACTCTTCTTGTGGCATAACAAAGACTTCATATCTTCCATCTATATACCTGCGCGAATAAACACCCGCGCTAAGCCCGAGAGCTTAGTAGTCCAAATATAAAATATAAACATATAGTATAGAAGTACTGATATATAATGATACATCGATTCAATATATAATTAGTTCTTATCATATCTTCTTTTCTTTTTAATTTTATCTTTAATATATCCTAGCTAATTTCATATATGATGTATATATATACATAATATTATCACCAACCCCAATGCATCACCAATACTCAAAACCAATATATTAATACCCCTACATTATATATATATACCACACCAACCATTATTGCAATACACACTTTACATATCATACCAATTATTATTGCAATACACACATTACATATCATACACTCATTATTGCAATACACACATTACACATCATATCACTCATTATTGCAATACACAATTTACATATCATATAAATCATAAATCATATTTCCAATAAAGACAACCTTTATCATCAACCACAATTCATTTACATATTACACTTAATAACATTATATTATTCACAATTTACCAAGCATAATTCATTATTAATACTCACAATCAGTATTTCAATACTTGCATTTCACATTGACAATAAAGACAGACTCGGGCCCAAAACACTAATATGTTATTCAAAGTTCAGAGTTACTGCTTTGGTTCATAATCACAATCATCACGCCCGTAGGCAATGTATATACATGTATCTCTATCCATGGATAGTGTAACAGACCCAGTCTCTTGGACCATCAACTCAACACATATGAGGAGATCCTCAACCCGGCAAGACTGTTACAAATCATATATCTCATATTCACAATTCTCATAGTGTAACAGACCCAGTCTCTTGGACCATCAACTCAACACATATGAGGAGATCCTCAACCCGGCAAGACTGTTACCTTTCATCATTTCTTAGGCATGCCACCCAAATCCAGAACTCTGAAACTGAATAACATATTAAACAAACAATTCATTTATTATTTCATTATCAATCTCATCATCAATTAGGCCAACATGCCTTATCTCTTTCAATTGAATTATCATAGCCAATCACAATGGCTTCATATCATATCATATCTCAATCCATATGATACATATAGCATCATTGATATCACATTTCAAAGTATATTATTCATATAATACATTGCCATACACAAGATTCACAATGCATATAACATAACATTTTCTCACTTCTCAAAACACATTAACATCATTCATTACTAGAGCATTTATCATAACAAATTGCACATACCTTAAGAATGATCCTCATTTCTTCCTACCTTTCCCATTTCATATTTCATCCTTTATATATATTCTTCATTTACATTCACAATATAATAGCTTATTTAACACTTTCATCCCAATGTGTTAATGTTCAAAGACATATAAGGATATACAATCAAATAGGGTTTATGCTTACCTTGTTAATGATCTTCACATCCTTCACATCATTCAATCATCACCTTAGTCCAATTATGTTAACAATATAATAGATCACTTAACACATTTGCAAACAAATGTGTTAAGCCTCAAATTATGTAATTAAATACAATCATATGTATTGGTACTTACCTCAAGAACTAGTCCCATCAATCTATACATTTCTTTTCTTTCCAAGAATTCTCCACATTTAGGTTAATGCAACCCAATCTCTTCAAAACCTTTGAGGGACACGGGAAGCACCACTTGAGGGACACGGTTAGGGCAATTCAACCTCTTCACAATCTAATCCAAAAGGAATATTAGCAAAATGACCATATGAATAGTACATTCTGGTTTAAGACTCCATTTTATCCTTATTTTGAAAAATTGTATAAAATAATCTACTTGACTAAAAATTCTAAAATTTTTACAGAATTTAGTTTTGTATCTTAAAATCATTCCTTTAAAATTTCAGATCAAACTGAACACAAAATCTTGGTCAAATAGTTCACCTAACCAGACTGCCCCAATTGCCCTGCATCCTGACAGCAGTTCTGAACTTTGTGAATTCCATAAATCAAATTCAATCAACGTGGTTCCAAATTATTTTTCTCAAATACTAGACTCACTAAGAAACAACATATCCAAAATTCAATTAGATATGATTTTTCTACATTTTATTAAAAATCCCGAAATATAGCTGTCTCAGTTAAGGTACCTGCTGGAACAGGTCTAATAAAAATAATCTTTCTAAACTCATAACCATTCCAAAATCGAATCAACATATTTTTCAGTCATTCTAGACTCATAGAGGTACAACATATCAAAAATTCACTTCAAGAACATTTTTCTATAATTAATTAAAAATCATACAAGTCACAGCCTTTACTAATTGTAAAACAGAAAAAAAATTCACTAAACACAACTCTTACTCTTCCATCACCAACACCAACCTAGCTTCTTATCTTTAATTCCATTTCAACACTTTTACACATACCATACACAAACACACTCCATCAAACTCAAACAAAATTCCAAATAGAACAAGAGAAATCAAGAGAAAACTTACCTTAAATGAAGAAATTCCACAAATCTCTAACCAAAACCCTTGATTCCTTCTTCAATTTGATTATAGAACTTCAAACACCTCCCTAGCTCCTTCTCTTCTTCAATGGCCGGCCTCTTCAAGAAAGAAAGAAGAAAATACCAACAAGTCAACCACTTTTCTTCTTTTAATCTCCACCATGCAACTTAACCAAAGAAAATTACCTCCATGCCCTTCATCCATTTAATTAATCTTTTTTCTCATATATACCCATATATATAATTTCACATGCCACAAATAAATATCATCTTGTATTGACCAACCCTTTTGACCAATGTATATGTTAGTTATACAACCATATAAACAACATATACACTTCTCTCTATACCCTCTTTCCTTCTCAAAACACAAATACCTATACATTCTTTTCCCAACTTCTTTTCTCTTGTAATTTAACACATATATTCAATCCAATATATAACAATAACATAATCAAAACTTTTAAGGTATACATGAGGATATTACACGATTTCTCAAATCAGAATTATCCTCAAAAATATTCTCAAGAACCTCTTTCACA
This sequence comes from Garcia nutans, assembly GCA_947685225.1. NCBI lineage: Eukaryota > Viridiplantae > Streptophyta > Magnoliopsida > Malpighiales > Euphorbiaceae > Garcia > Garcia nutans. The sequence goes on along the minus strand of CANTUV010000024.1, from coordinate 719,259 downwards.
GGAGACTACATTGAGAGAAGACGCACAATTGTTTTATAATGAGAACCCCATCGCGTGTCACCAGGTCGAGCTAAATTTGTTTCTTGATGCAAGCCTCTTCCAGTTTGAATATCACCACTTTCTAGACGCTAAACTACTTTATCATGTTGTTTTTGACGGAGAGCATCCCTCCTTTTACATGAAACTCCAACAATGTTTGCAATCATTGCAACATAAAAAAAAATACTTACAAATCTATTGCTCCTTGTTGTTGCAACAAGTACTAATTGGAGCTGATGAGCGAAACAATGAATGTACCTTGCCGAAGGATTTTCATTTAAAATGAGAGTTTTTAACTCATTGAATTCACCTCGCATATTGGAAGCTCCATCATAACCCTGACCTCTAACTCTGCTTATTGATAACCCATGTTTTGCCAAGAAATCATCAAGTGCACTTTTCAAAGACAAAGCAGATGTATCACTCACTTGTACTACACCAATTAATCGCTTAACCACTTGTCCCAATTTGTTAACATATCTCAATACCATAGTCATTTGCTCCTTTACTGAATTATCACGAGCCTCATCAATTAATAAGGAGTAGAAGTCATCTCCAATATCATTAACAATGGCTTGTGTCGTCTCCAAAGCACAAGCACTAACTATTTGCTTTTGGATTAATGGAGAAGTGAGTTGATTATTACCAGGAGCATTTGAGTTAACTGCATTCCCAACATCAACATTGCGTTCGCTGTACCAATTAAGAAGTGAAAGAAAATTATCCCGATTTGTTGAATTCACTGACTCATCATGCCCGCGAAAAGCCAACCCTTGAACTAGAAGAAAACGAATGCAATCAACAATAGCGGTCAAACGAGTGCGGTAAGTAATCTCAATCTCATGACTATGAGAAGATAAGACATGAGACATGCTTTGTCTCTGGTTTTTAAAATCAACATATTGCATTCTAGCATAATTATGTGGACTATTTGGACCCCCAACATGTTCATTAAACATCTCCATTGCTTTTTTCCAATTGCGAAATCCAATATCTGTGAAGACATTATCCCCATGCTTGGAGCCTCTATTTGATCTAAAAAGATAACATCAAAAACAAAATGCCGCATCTTTACTAATACTATATTCCAACCACTCATATTTAGAGAACCGGTGATCTCTAAAACTTCTCATAATTTTTGAAAAATTTGTTTGTGGAAAATTATGCCCAATTGGTTGACAAGGTCCTTTAATCACATATTGTCTCATAACATCATCTCTAATCCCAACATCAAACTCGTCAATGGGTTTACGCAATGCGAGATCGCTAATAATATCATCTAAATTTAACTCTTGACGTTCTTTTTTATTGCTAGTTTCTTCACCAATTGCGTGACTACTTGATGTTGAAATTGGTTTGGGAATATTTGAAGATTCACCACATTCATTCCGCACTCTCTTTGTCTTCATTAAAAATTTATCCATTTCTGTTTTAATATATAATCAGTATATATTAAAAGAATAAATAAATAAGTTTAATTTACTCAATAATATATAACAAAATCAAATATATAAAAAAATTCACAATTATTAAATAAACTATAATAAAATCAAATTTCTAAAGAAATCTCAAATTGCAATAATAAAATCAAATAAAACCAAAATTAAATAATCAATAAATAAAATATATATAATTTTTAATAAATTTTATCCTATTATATATTTCTAAAACAAATCTCAAATTACATTAATTAAATCAAATAAAACCAAAATTAAATAATCAATAAATAAACTATATATCATTTTTAATTATTTTTATTCTATTATATATTTCTAAAAAAATCTCAAATTACAATATTAAAATCAAATAAAACCAAAATTAAATAATCAATAAATAAAATTTATATAATTCTTAATAAATTTTATCCTATTATATATTTCTAAAACAAATCTCAAATTACATTAATTAAATCAAATAAAACCAAAATTAAATAATCAATAAATACACTATATATCATTTTTAATTATTTTTATTCTATTATATATTTCTAAAAAAATCTCAAATTACAATATTAAAATCAAATAAAACCAAAATTAAATAATCAACAATTAAATAAAATAAAAAAATCAAATTACAATAATAAATTTTAATTAATCTAATCCTATTAAATATTTCTAAAAAAATCTCAAATTACATAAATTAAATCAAATAAAAAATCAACAATTATTAAATAAATTATATATAATTTTTAATAAATCTAATTAATAAACAAAATTAAAAATACACAAAATTAAACATCAATCTAATTAAACAAAAAAAATCACAAAACACATTACAACAATTAAACAATACACAAAATTAATATTTCATTAAACAAAATATTATAAAAAAATTAGATAAAATAAAAAAAATTGACAAAAATTAAACAATACCTCTGCAATCAACAATCTCGGATTTGCGGCTGCTCCGAGCAGTGGCCGGTGGTCGTGGTGGGTGGTGGTGGTCGACGGTGTGGTGGCTGGCTCCCTGGCTGGCTTGCTGCTGCTGCTGCTAGGCTATTTTGGGGAGGAAACGGGGAGAGAGAAGAAGGAGAAGGGAAGAGAAAACGCAACCATTTTTTATTTTTGAACCGGCCCAAGCGAAATGTCGTTTCGCTTGGGCCGGTTTTTTTTTAAAATTAACCCCTGGCGAAACGGCGCCGTTTCACCAGGGGTTTATTTATAAAAAAAAATTAGTTCCTGGCTAAACGACGCCGTTTCGCCAGGGACTAATTCATAAAAAAAATAAATGTTTTTGCAGTGAAGGGTTCGTCTTCTCCTCGCTGCAACTCTTATGAAACTCAGCCCCCTTCAACGGGGGCTGAGTTTCTCACGCCTCCACGCCACCGCCGGATTTCCTCCTTCTGGCTGCCGGTGAGGGGGGTCTTGTGACCCCACACGACCCCATGGTCGTTCCGCCATTGATTGTCACTTAAACGAACTTTACAAATATCAACTTTTCCTTTAATCATAAGTTCATGAGTGTAAAAGAATTTCGGTGATATATGTTTAGTCATATTACCTTTTATATAGTCTCCCTTAATTTGTGTAATATAAATTGCATTATCTTTATGCAATTTTGACGGTTTGTCACTTTTCATTGGTAATCCACAATGTCCTCTAATATGTTTGATTATAGTTCTCAATTATACATATGCACGACTAGCTTCACGAATGACTAATATTTCTGAATGATTTGGTGAAGTAGTAATGATTGTCTGATTCACATATTGCCATAAAATAGTAATATTATTACATGTTAAGGCATAACTCATATCAAATGTGTCATGTAGATAGCATAGAACACGTTTTACTGCATTCCAATGTTTTTAGCTGGTATAGAACTAAATCTTGCAAACAAGTTAACTACAAAAATAATATCTGATATTATATTGTTATCTAATCTTCCAAATATTTATAAATTTTTTTTCTAAATTTTACTCAAATTCATAATTATTTAATTATTTATTTTTTATGGATGTTTTGTTTTAAAAAAATAAAACTTATTATTATAATAATTATTATAATTTTTTATATAATGAGAGATGTCGATGAGAAATTAAATTATTAGTGATTAATGATTAATAAATTATAATTTTAGAATTTTAAAATAGGTATTTGTATCATGGTGTTTGATATGATGAGATTATTTATTATTTATTAAGTTATGCCCGTATTACAATGCACAGTAGAAATCTATTAATTGAATTTCCATGTTAATTTTTAAATTCAATCAAGATTTAGAAATTAAACAATAATTAATCTAAATTTGGTCGGTTGACCTGAGGAAGCTGAGTTGTCAGATAATATTCTAAAGCTTTTTTAGGATAAAATTGATCTTTGTTAGGAAACAATATTACCAATATCAGACAGAACAAAAGGAAGGATACCAACAAGAACCTCCTTAATCAAAACTGAAACAGTGAAAAGCGATAAGCTATCAGCCCACTTTACCATTGCATGAGCAGCTCAATTTCCATCTCTGCGAACATGGGAGAATTGACACCGTTGGAATCCATTCGCCATCCTCCAGATATCCATATGAATGATGTTTGTGAAGGGGCGAAAGTGATTGTCATTATGAATTGCCAAAATTAAGGGTTGGCAATCTGTCTCTACTATCACATATTGCATATTACAATCTACTGCAACTGAAAGACTAAAGGACAAAGCCAACGTTTCTGCCTTCTTTACATCCATCATGTTAATCAACTTTCTTCCTGCCTAGGCAATCACCTCACCTGCATTATCCCTTACAATTTCTCCCAAGCTAGCCTCACATCAATCCATGTCAAAAGCAACATCAATATTTATTTTACATACATTAGCCTTAGGAGTAGGCCATCGAACATCAGCATCTGTTCTAGTGGGATTCACTTTCTTATTTGCTGCTTGGTAATCCAACAAAATTTTACATGCCCTTCCTATGATATGGCTTTCAGAAGAGAACGTGCCTTCATGAAGAATTTGGTTATGCTCAACCCATAAGCTCCAAAGCATTAAACCAAACAGCTCCATCACTTCTTCATCAGTTTGTTCCACAATTTCTTGAAACCATGAAAGGGAGGATTGCTCTATAAATGTACCAGCTCGTAATCCTAGGGGCGAAAGCAACCAAATAGCTCAACTCCTCTCACACTCTCGAAAGTACATCAAAGTTTCAATTGCACTACCACATTGGAAACAAAATGGATCTACTTTTATTCCTCTGTGTTTCAACACTTCTTTAATAGGTAGAATACCATGCAACCATCGCCACAAAAACATTCTAACTTTTGGTGGGATATTCATCTTCCACACATGCTTCCAAAATGCTACACAATTCAAAGATGACAATATCCTATCAGTGTTATCTAACAGCTGTAACGCAATATGGTATCCACTTGTCACTATGTAAATACCATTCTTTATAAACAACCAGAATTGTAAATCTTATGGAAATGTATAGCTCAATGAGCTCAATGGGATAGAGCAAATGGAAGCAGCTTTATGAGGATGGAGATGACATTATATCTCCAATAGCCCAACTTAAAAGTCAATTAGTTCCCGAACTCGTGCATCTGTATCGATTGAAACTGGTGAAAACATAGGCCTAAGCCAAAACTTATATCTGGAAGCCAGTTGTCATGCCAAATTTTAATCGAACTACAATTCCTAACTTGCCAGCTAATTCCCTTCTCCAAAATATACTGCGCACCAGAATACTCCTCCATACTTGGCTTGGCAATATCCCACTGAAGCTTCCATGAAATTCTGTCTTAGGTAATATTTAGCTTTCAAGACCTGGGTGCACAGTGAGTCAATGTTAATCAAGAGTCTCCATCCCTGTTTAGCTAGTAGTGCATCGCTAAAACTAGCTAGATGTTTGAAGCCTAAGCCTCCTTCATACTTTCTCTTGCATAAAGCCTCCCAACGTAACCAGTGTATTTTTTTTCTCATCTGAGACACTACCGTACCAGAATCTGCTGATTATTGATTGTATTTCATTGAGTAGATTGGATGGAATTGGAAAGCAACTTATCAAATAGGTCAGGATCAATTGAGCGACAGATTTGATAAGAACTTCTTTCCCTGCATTAGATAACAGCTTCTCCTTTCAACCTGTCAAACTTTTTGTAAATTTTATCCTTCAGCAAAGTGATCACTGTTTTTTTTATCTTCCAACAATAGCGGGAAGGCCTAAGTACCTTGAAGCAACACCTCCCTCACATACTCCTTGTTTCGCCTGTATATACTTCCTTATACTATTAGCAACATTTTTACTATAGAACAAAGCTGATTTATCAAAATTAATTTTTTGCCCTGACTCCTCATATTGCTGCAATATATTCTTTAAAATTTGGCACTCAACAATTGAAGCTTGAGCAAACAAGATACTGTCATTAGCAAAAGAAAAGATGGGAGATAATTGGGCTAGCTCTACTCACCTTGATCCCATGGAGAAGACCTGCTTGTTCTTTCTTCCTAACCAAAGATGATCACCCTTCTGCACAAAGAACAAACAAATAGAACGAAATTGGATCTCCTTAATGAAGGCCCCTTTTTATTTCAAGAAACCTTTAGGTTTCCCATTAATTAGAAAAGAAAAGGATGCGGAATGCAAGCAAGCCATAATCATATTTGAAAAATGCACAGGGAACTTTATCTGAGAGAGCACTTGTTTCAAATAGCCCCCTCTACTCTATCATATGCTTATGATATATCTAACTTCAAGGCAAAGAATTTATTACCTTTAAATCTATGTTTCAAAATTGAAATTTTTCGAAAGCAATAATCGCATTATCCGTGATTAATCTACCTAGGACAAAAGTACTTTGCATATGTTAAGTAATATTAGGCAAGACAACCTTAAGTCTATTAGCAAGAACCTTAGAAATAACTTTATATAACACATTACACAAACTAATAAGACGAATATCTTTCAAAAATTCGGGTGACCAAACTTTAGGGATTAATATAACAAGGGTATGATTTAATTTTTCTAGCATTACACCAGTACGTAAGAAATTTAGAACAAGAGTAAACACGTCAGACCTAATAATATGTCAAAATTTTTTTAAAAATAGAGCAGACATACCATCAGGGCCCGAAGCTCTATTTGGATGTATTTGGTGAAGAGTAATAAATATCTCTTCCGAGGAGAAAAGACTGTCTAGGAAATTCACATGATTCGCTGAAAGAAAAGAATGGGTTCGTATTGCTTTCATTTAGACGAATCCATGTTTCTAGCAATACTGGAAGCGATCTCTTCTAACGTTGGGGAATTCATATTCTGAGATGAAGATCACCCCTTATATGAATTTCCAACTAGTCTTGCTTTCGCTTTCAAATCTCTCCCTTCACCTCTTTTACTTCTTAATATTCTGAAGTTTTTAACACATGGTAACTTGAGGTTTTTTTTATTTAAAACTGCTTCAAAGATGAAAGTTTGCAAATGACTGGTGTAGACATCTTTAATAGAGTTGAAGAGTTACTATGGAAGGATAATTATTAAATATTTTTTAATTTTTCTAATTTTGTTGATTTTTTAAAAAAGATAAAGGGTATGTAGAGAGAGTATGACATTAGAGTAAAAACTATATTAGTACTTAGGAAGTGGGTCCCACTTCTTTCATATTTCACATTTCATGTGCCTTAACAATAGACAGGAACGGAATTATTTCATTATTAACTTGTGATGCTGCTGTATTCCTTCACTTTCACTTTGATTCATTTCTTTCAATTTTAAATCACTATATACTTTCTAACTTAATTTATTAATTAATTTATTTTAAGATTTTTTATTAATTAACTCATTTTAAGATTTTCTTTAAAAAAATAACACCACTTAATTATTAACTATCACTTCAATTTGTTGGCTTCTTGTATTTTCATGAGATAATTATAGTGATAATATTATGAACTATAAATTTTTATTTTATATACTTAAATTGGTAACTAAATTATAAACTATAAATTTAGTTTATGATATAAATTATGAACTATAAATTTTTATTTTATATACTTAAATTGATAACTAAATTATACTAAAAATTAAAATTTCTTTTCATCCAAGTTATAAATTAGCAATATTTGCAATATAAAACTGATATATATTATTATATATTCATATATATTACATATAATAATATATATCAATTAATTTATAATAAAATATCAATATAAAACCCATATATATTGTTATATATTTCTATATAATTATATATAACATATATCACATGATTTAGAAAAAAAAATAATACAAAGTGTTATATGTTGATATATATAACATATATATTATATCAACATATAACACATAATTTAGAGAAGAAATATAATAATACAAAGTGTAATATGCTGATATATATTGATATATGTATGTTGATATATGTAACATATATCATCATATATCATATGATTTATAGAATAAACTTGAATATACAAACTGTAAAATGGTATTTTATGTTGATATATGTAACATATATTAACATATATCAGATTATTTATAATAAAAAATAAATATACAAACTAATATATGTTATTATATATTTATATATAATTTATATAATTATATATGTTATTAAATATTGATATATGTAATATATATCAATATATATCACATGATTTAGAGAAAGAAATATGAGAATACAAAATGTTATATGCTTACATATGTTACATATATTGATATAAGTTACATATATCAATATATATCACATGATTTAAATAAAAAATATAAAAATACAAAGTGTTATATACTGATATATATTAATATATATCAACATATATCATATGATGTATAGAACAAACATATAAATATAAAGTGTAATATGTTGATATATGTGATTTGCAATAAAAAATAAATATACAAACTAAATATTTTATTAATATTTATATATAATTATATATAATTATTTATGCTGATGTATATTGATATTTGTAATATCTATCGTATAATTTAGAGAAAAAATATGAGAATACAAAGTCTTTATGATGATATATGTTATATATATCAACATATATCAGATGATTTAAAAAAAATTATGAGAATATAAAGTGTTATATGTTGATATATGTAACATATATCATCATATATTAATATATATTAGTTTGTATTTGTTATTTTAATATATGTTGATATATACTATGAGGGTGTTTCTCAAAACTTAAAAGCTGGTCAAAACTGATTATAAGCAGTTTTTAGATTATAAGTTGTTTATTTAAGTGTTTCTGAAAACTTAAATAGTAGATTATAATCTGATTTTAATCAGTTTTTTAAAAGTTGGGTTTTGCTACTTTTTTTTAAGCACTTATTTTTTAAGCAGTTTTGACCAAGTAAAAGACCATATTATCTCTACCTAATCTTCAATATTTCAAATTTGCCCACCCTATACACTTTAGTTCCCATCAAAATTCTTTTACGTTTATTATTATTATTATTATTATTATTATTATTAAATAAATTTATTATTATTATTATTATTGCAAAATAAATTTTGAATTGACATTTAAAAAATCATTTTTATACAATAAATAAACTTAGGGACAGTTTGGTCATTTTGACAATTTCTGTAATTAAAAACTGATTATAGGCTGATTTTACAGAAACACTTAACTGATTATAAACTGATTATCAGCTGATTATTAACTAGTTTACAGAAACGCTTAACTGCTTATTTTTAATCTGATTATAATATAAAAATCACTTATTCACAATAAGCTGAAAAGCTCCAGTTTTGAGAAACACCCTCTATATATAACAATATATATCAGTTGATTTGCAATAAAATATTAATATATAAACTTTACTCAAAATATATATATGTGTATATAAATCAATATATGTCAATATATGTTGATATATTTTTATATATAACAACATATATCAGTTGATTTATAATAAAATAACAATATACAAACTAATATATGTTAATATATATTGATATATTACATATAATAATATATAAGTTAATTTATAATAAAATATTAACATACAAACTAATATATGTTAATAAATATTACATATGACAACATATATTGATTAATTTATAATAAAATAATAAATACAAACTATTATATATTGATATATGTTACATATAATAATATATATCATTTGATTTGCATAAAATATTAACATACAAACTAATATTTATTATATATAACAACATAAACTTACCGTATAAATGAAACATAATTTATATATAGTTATATAATTAAAACATAACTTATATAATTATATAATTAAAATTTTATGTAATTAAAAAATAAATAATTGATTTACTTAAAACATAATTTATGTTAACTAATTTTAAATTATATTTCATACACATACCTTTATATATAAAAAATAAAAATAAATCATAATAATAATTTATTATTAAGAATTTTTATTAAATAAAAATGTTTCAAAAAAAATAAATGTGTATGGTTGCTTAAAAATACAAATATAAATATGCATGGAAAAAATAAAAAGATAAAATAAAAGTATAAAAAATAAAGAAAGAAGGAAAATAGATTAAAAAAATTAGCCCAAAAAGGCTCTCATTGTTGACTTTACCGTAGAAATGAAAAAAAAAAAAAAAAAAAACTTCCGTATATATGAAAAGACAAAAGCATAAAAATAAAAAGAAAAATATAAGGCCATAAAAATAAAAACAAACAAATTAAATACCATATACAGTCTAATTATCACTTTAAATAACACAGTATAAAAAATCTCATAAAATTTTTTATAGATACATAATATAGGTCACTTTATTAATTGATTATTACATTATCAAATGCACGTTAATTTTAGAAAAAAAAATATTAATTAGTAGAAGAGAGAAAGAAAAAAAAAAAGAACTCTTTTAATTAGAAGTATTTGAATTTTCAACTCACTGAGCATTTTATTTAATTTAAACTATATATATACCTATATAATCTATAGAATATTCGAACGTTTCTAAATAGAATTATTTGAATGAAATTTTTTGTGATATTGAAATTGTTAATATTCTTACGGTACGCTGTAAAGAAAAATGTATCTAATAATTGAATGTTATAGCATAATGTTAGGTTGAGATTACTTTAATTAATAATTGATTCGAGAATATCACTAATTGGTCATATAATAATAAAAATTAATAAATAAAAGAAAATTTTTTATAAAATAAAATGAATATTCATGCATTCATATATTGAATTTCAAAATAAATAAATAAATAATACAATAAAAAATATATATAATTTCTTTGGAATTCCATACAAGAAGAGTCCATTCATTAATTAATTAGAGGATGAATAATGTAAAACATCAATTAATTAAATGTGTGAAATCTTTTTTTATTTGTTCATCTAAATAATAATTAAAAACAAAGTAGTATAACAATATTATTCTACATGTGTGTTATTGTTGCATACATATACATAATTCAATCCCAAATCTATAAATTAATAGATAAAGATATCTATAAATAATAAATTAAGGACAATGTGGAGAAACAACACCCAATTCAGCAAAATGAACATTGTTGCATGAAGCTTTGGTTTTTGCATCACCACCTTCTCTTTCAATAATAACATCTTGCAATAAAATTCCTTCACATGGATAACTCTCACTGCAATCAAACTTTATTGCCACTTGTGAAGCACTTGTCCCTTTTATGTTCTTGTACACTACATTTTTCACTTCCACTGCTGATTTCTGCAATTTTATTAACGAACAAAATAAATATAATATTATAATCATATATATTCAATGATAATTAAAAATAAATAAATGAATAATAAAGAGTTATATATATTATTTACTTGTTTTTTGCATGGTTTGTGTCCGTCACAGTAGTATTGATCTATTATAATGGGGTTGGTGACATTGTCCATTTGAATATTTTGAAACTTTATATTGCTGACAGTTCCTGATCCTCCCTGCATATATTTATATATAAGGCATCATTTGATTAATTAAATTTTCATATAATAACTTCATTTCTATTTTAATATATTTAAAATTTAATTAACCAACCATGGTATATAATATATAGTATTATTATTACCTGCCAAGTTTTGATCCTAACACCATTTGTTGTGCCAGAAATCTTGACCCCATCAATTGTTATATCTGAAACATAAGCTCTTGAATGCCCAGACCCTAAGCTTCCAATACTGTACAAAAAATGTTACTTTTTTTTAATTAACTAACTAATTATTTAGTTAACTATACTATATATAATTTTATAAAAATTAATTATTTTTTATTATTTTTGCAGGGTATATATATATATATAGAATCTAGACCTTATTCCATGGCCTGGTCCACAGATTATGTCCTTTGCTTGCACATTTTCGGATCCACTCACAATCGAAATACAATCATCACCTTTCAACACAAAATGAATTAATTATTAATAATTAGAAATCACTAAACAGTCATGAATTTTTCATTCAATTCTAACAAAGTTGATAAATCACAAATAGTCTATAATAATATGAGAAGATGTGATTATCTGAATAAGGTAAAAGAAATTATAATATGCGAATTTTTCTTTTTCTAAGCAATCTCACTACGATCATCTCTTTTTGTCTCTTAGATAAATTATGACATTATATATATATATGAGTATTTACACATAAATACATGAAAATTTGATTATAAATTTATTATTTTACAAAATATATATATTTGAGTATTTACATATAAAGACATGAAAATTCAATTATAAATTTATTATTTTATAAAAATATATATTTATGATTAGACTATGTCTCGATATATATTAAAATAAAAATAAAATAAAATAAAATACACTTGCAGGTTTAGTGTGAGTGTGTGTGTATATATACTCAAAATAAGGTAATAATAATGGGTGAAATTAAGTATGTATATATAGATATAGAAGTACCTGTAGCAATGATAGAATTAGTAATATGGATGTTTTGGGAATAAGTGACATGGATTCCATCAGTATTGGGACTATCCTCAGGTGAAGTAACTGTAAGATTGGAGACTTTAATATCTTTGCTGCTATCCAAAGAAATATGCATCTGTTGTGCATTTTGGATTTTGAGGTTCTCCACTACCATGTTTTTGCATTTATTCAATGTTATTGCCTGCATTTGAGAAAAATACATATATATATATATATATACCAATATATGATCATAATAAAACTTATTTATATAATTACTACTGTAGAAAGAATAGACTAATCATATGCATGAGTCCATGACATGGATGTATCATTGTTCTTTGTCTCCTTCCCATATTTCTAATAATTAAGAAGGTTATATTAATTATACATCTTAGAGATTTTTTTCTTCCTTTTCACTTTCATAAATACTTATTTTTTTATATAACTAATTTTGTAATTATATCAAAAACAATATTTAATATATTTTTTCTTTGCGTAAATTAAATAATAAAATATAATATGTTTCTCATTTAAAAAAAATATTTTTCTTTATATATATTTTTCTGATTGGCTAAAAAAACCAGAAAATTTAGTCTAGAATACACAAGAAAAACACAAAAATTTGGATATCCCAATTTTAAAAAAAAAATATAATTATACTCAATAGCTCAAAAAATAACTTAATTATTGCTAACAAGACCAATTAAACTTCAAAACATTACTCCATTACTTTTTGTTTAATTCAATACTTTAAATCATTACTTACAGGATACCAAACAACATTTCTTTATTTTCACTCAATTACGTATACATGATCTAGTCTTAAATTAATTTCAAAAGCTGCATATTTAATTACACATAAAAATGTTTGATATATCATTTATCAGTAGTTAATTACAATTACAAATTTACAATATTGTATTTTAAATTATATATGTATGCACAAGAAAAGAAAGAAAAAAATAAAATTATATATAATTAACATACCGTTGGAGCATCTTTACAAGGCTGCAGAACATAAAGAATAAAAAAAAAAAAGGAAGAAGAGTTAGCTTAATTAATTTGCATTATAAATTGAAAACTGAGTTTTTTTTTTTAAAAAAGATGATGATGTAATTAATAAGAAAAGGGGTAATTATTTACAAGATATTTATGGACTTTGCATGAGTTTTGCCACCAAATCTTGCCATTTCCATCAATAGTTCCACCACCTTCAACTAATAAATTCTCAACATGATCAAACACAATCCAATATCTGTCATCTTCTTCATAATCTGATCGATCATCCGATGCTTCAATGGTTCCACGTATCTAATTAACATTTCTCAAAATTATTACTTTGTTAATAATAATAATTAAATGTATTAAGTTGATCTCTACCTAATTTAATTAATTACTTTGCTTCAAGTTCTTAATTATAATTACATGTAGTATACGTGAATACATACTAATTTAAGCTAATGATTACCTGCACTATAAGATTAGATTTGCAAGGACCTGAAAATCTAATTGGCTTCACAGTATAGTGTTTCTCAGGTACAACAAGAACAGCTTCCTTATTAGATGAACAAGCTTCCTTCCAAGCATTTTCAAATGCCTAAAAAATCCCACATAATTTACCAAATATAATTAGAATAATTATACATAATTAATAATAAACATTGCTAAAATTAGTCAAAAAAATTATAAAAGTAAATATATCATCGGTACATCTCTCGTATACTGAAACATTTTTATATAATAGAATAAAAAATTCATACCTGAGTATCGTCAGTTCCATCAGCCTTAGCTCTGAAATCATCAACAATAAATGTTTTAGTTGAAGTTGATGTAGTGCCAACTTTATCAAAAATCTTGACATTTAGAACATTATCGGTTTTCAACTTGATAGAGTCTTGTTTGGGAAAACCATAATTGATGGAGCTAAAATAGGAAGGATAAGCTTGAGAATGATCATAGCCAGATGTTTCTTCTTCAAGGTAATGATTAAGAGTAGTGTCATGTTGCAAACAATTATAACATGGAATAACAATAATAGAGAGAAGAAAAGAGATTATTGCGAACAATAATATTAGTGGGTGATGAAGTCTTTGTAAAGCCATAATTTTATATACTTGATTGAATATTAATTTTGTAATTAGGGAAGAGAAAAAAAGAGAGAGAATTGAGAAAGTTATTAATGAAGATATAGAAAGGATGATTTTACAAAGGGTATGGGTTGTGTATTTATAGAGAGAAAGAGAGAGAAAAAAAAATGGAAAGGTGTCCTTGTAGAGGTATGGTATGAGATAGATAAAAGAGATTTAGACGAAAAGATTTCTTTTTTATTAGGGCAGTCTCTTGCTGACTTTAACTTTGTATACATATGCAATTTGATTAAAATAAACTTTATGTATAGATATAACATCTTTTGGCCATACCCCTATATTTTTATTTATATATATATATATATATGGCTAGGAGTAGGGTTGTAAATAAGGGGTCTCAGTTCGATAAAAGCTCGTTCAAGCTCGAGCTCGAACAACTCGTTTGTTAAATGAGTCAAGCTCAAGTTAAGAAATACTCGGCTCGTTGGCTCGTGAGCCGGTTCATTTAAAAAGCTCGTGAGTTTATCTCGTAAGCTAGCTCATTTAGTGTATTTAATTAAAAATATATAATTTAATTTATATATATTAAAATATGTATGTGAATATATTAATTTTTAACTAATTTAATTTATATAATTTATTAATATATAGTATATATGATAAATAAATTAAATAATATACAATATAAAATAAATTAATAATTTATTATTAAAATATAACATTATAGTAATATAATATTTTATTTTTGTTAATATATAATCATATTGTTTAGCTTTCATAAAAATATTAATTTTAACATATTTTTTATGAAAATATAGAAAAGATGAATAAAAAATAAAAACTAAAATAAGTTCATTGAGTTCTTTAAACTTATTTAAATCAAGCTCGAATTCAAGCTTGAGATATATAATATATGAGCTAGCTCGATATAAGCTCAGGCTTGGTTCAGGCTCAATTCGAGTTCGAGTTCGAACTCGACTATTTTATAACGACCCGAGCTTGAGCTTTCAAAGCTCGGCTCGGCTCGGCTCAACTCTATTACAGTCCTAGCTAGGAGCTAAGCTACATTTAATTCTTTGTACACATTTGATATTAATTTTTTCTTATTTTTGCTTCTTATGTTGTTTTATTCTAAATGAATAAATTGAGTGATCTTTTTATTAATCTTTATCCTGATATATTAATTGAATTTTATGATTCTTAAATTTAAAAAAAAAATTAAAATTGATTATACTGATAGAATTTACAATAAATTCTAACTAATAATTAAATTAATCATAGCTTTTTAATTTATTATAGAAAATTTTAATTAAATTAATATTTATATGAAATGATAATTTAATATTTTTATTTTAAAAATTTATAATGAATATAATAAATGAAGTATATATGATTATTATATGATATTGATATAATATCATTAAATCTTTAAACAATTTTATAATTTGAAAATTTTATGTTAAATGCACAAAACAAGCTAGATGTCCCAAAAATATCTAATTAATTGCTGCGGTTCACAAATAAAATAAAATAATTAGTGAGTTATTTATGAATGTTGGGTAAGAGGGAATTCAAATTTGAATTAATTTAAATATATATATATATATATCTAATATTAGATTATATTTAATGTGTAATATGATTGATTTTATTTTCACTTTATCAATTAAAATTAAAATTATAAAGTTGGATTAAATAAAACATTGTGAATGGTTTTTTTCTTAATCAAATGAAAAGCTAAAATTTGTAAATTATTAACATTGTGAATGGTTTTTTTCTCTATTGTTTGACTTGATCACCTATAAAATGACTTTAGTAGTTTTAGTCTCAACACTTAACGAACCTAATTAATAAGAGCGGTAGGATAGCAAGTTAATAATTCAATTAACATCATTTTCTCTATTTTTTATCATTATATATAGAAAATTCACCTAAAATATATTCTTTTAAAAAAAATTAATATTTTTTAGACTACAATCACCTTAAATTAGTAAAAAAAAAAAAGAGATAATAATGTCCTTATACTTAATAAAGTAAAAAAAAAAATTCAACTTACCTTCTGTATTTTTTTTTTCTTCCTCAATATTCTCTCTCTTTTTCAACTTTTTCTCTCTTTTCTTTTTCAAAATACAGATTTACAATTATTAGATCGACAAAATAAAACTTTCTCATTATTTTTTTCTCTCATCGTATACGGTATATTTTTATTTTTTATTCATTTACTCGAATTTGCAACTTTGATTAAAATGAAATATTTAAAGAAAAATGATTTATTTTATTATATTTAACTAATATTTGCATCTCTGTTTAGTTCATCTTTTTTTTCTTCTCAAAAATGAAATATGTCTAATTTATATTGATTTTAAAAAAAATTTATAAAACTATCCTAAATCCCTCTAACTTGTCCTAATTCACATTAAAATACTTCTTTTTGCCATAGAAAATTGTATATTGCACTTCTTAAGACAGACTGCATATTTGAATCTTAAAATAAAATATCTCTAATTTATGTTGATTTTTAAAGAGAAAAAAAAATTACAGAACTGCCTTAACTCCCTCTAACTTGTCCTAACTCATATCAAAATATTTCTTTTTGCTATGAAAAATTCTCCATTATACTTCCTAAGATAGTCATCACACTTGAATCTCAAAATAATTTTTTTATTTATGTTGATTTTTAAAAGGAAAAAATTTACAAAACTGCCCTAACTCCCTCTAACTTGCCTTAACTCATATCAAAATATTTTTTTTGCTATAGAAAATTCTCCATTATACTTTCTAAGATAGTCATCACACTTGAATCTCAAAATAATTTTTTTTTCTATTTATATTGATTTTTAAAGAAAAAAAATTATAAGACTGCCCTAACTCCCTCTAACTTGTCCTAACTAACATCAAAATGCTTCTTTTTGCTTTAGAAAATTCTCTATTGTACTTCCTAAGATAGTTTATACACTAGAATCTTAAAATGAAATATATCTGATTTATGTTGATTTTTAAAGAGAAAAAAGTTTATAAAACTACCTTAACTCTCCCTAACTTGCCCTAACTCACATCAAAATACTTTTTTTTTTTGTTATAGAAAATTCTTCATTGCACTTCTTAAGAGAATCTGCACACTTGAATTTTAAAATGAAATACGTCTTATTTATGTTGATTTTTAAAATATTCTAAAGTGAACAAAATTACCCTAACTCTCCATAACTTGCTCTAACTCACATAAATATATGTTTGCCAAATGTTGTAATGAATGAAAAAGGTTCTAATATGATTTTTTTATTTTTTTATTTGTGATTGCAGGGTATTGATTAAAATTTTAAATTAAAATATCGAAAAGCAATGTAGTTAGGCAAGTTATGAGAAGTTATGGTAGATTGAGTTTTTAATATATGGATACTGTTCATTTAACTTTTTAACTAAAATTTAAAAATGAAAGCCATTGTAATAATTTAAGCCTTCAAAATAGAAAATCATTAGCTTCCTTGAAAAAAAAAATTTATTTGTATTAATTATGATATGAATAATTATTTTCTAATATATTAACAGGTCAAATCATGAGATGTTTGTTGTTAAATTTATTGAATTCTTTATGTCTCTAAATTGTGATATCTGGCAATACAATCAGAAAAATATAAACAAATGAGATACACCACTACATATTATTTACGGTAATATGCAGTGCAAAAATATATTAATTTATATCACAGTGATGATAAGACATGGACAGTTTACTATATGGTACAAATAAATAGTATATGATGTAGATGTATATACATATACATGGTGTAATTTTGTATACTGAATTTGTATTGTCTTTTCAATTGTAAATTATTAGTATTTCAAGTTATTACAAAAGATTTAATTGAATATTACTTTGGTGTAGATCAAAAATGCAGTAACTCCACCTAACTTGCCCTAACTCCATTTGTATGCACTCTAACAGGCATGAAATTTAATATGATTAATACACCAACTTCATTTTTATTTTATTTTTAAATTTTAGTGAATATAATAAATGAACAGTATCCATATGGTGAAATTTAAAAATGCCATATCAAAAAGGATTAATATTTTTTAGACCACAATCACCGTACTAATTATGTTGATTTTTAAAGAAAAAAAGTTTAAAGAACTGTCTAAACTCCCCTTAACTTGCCCTAACTCATATCAAAATAATTTTTTCTACTATAAAAATTTTTCATTATACTTTTTAAAATAGCTCGCATACTTGAGTTTAAAAATAAAATTTGTCATATTTATATTAATTTTTAAAGAAAAATAAAATTTATAGAACACTAATATATAATTTATGCTTTATTAACAGGTCAGATTGTCGGATATTTTTTTTGCCAAATTTATTAAAATTTTCATGTCCTCAAATTATGATATCCAGTAATACAATCAGAAAAATATGAAGTAGATGAGATATATTACCACATGCAATATATGGTATCATGCAGCACAGAAATATGATGGTTTATATTACAGTAATGATGAGATATAATTGTATATATTTAAATATTTGAACTAAATTTTTAATGTCTATTCAGTTGTAGATAGTTTAATATTTAATACAATATTTAATTTTAATCAAGAGAGATATTGAACAAGACCATATATTAAAAACTAAATTTGTCCTAACTCCTCCTGCACCTGTATACACTCAAACAGCTTTGAATCATAATATGCACAACATATCAGCCTCAATTGGGATGTTACATAATATAAAAGAAAAAATATGTAAAATCTTTATTTTCTCTAACGCCCTCTAACTTGCCTTAACTTTACTTGTATGCACTCATATAACTCTGAATCATAATTTGCATAATATAGTAGCCTTAATTGGAATGTTACACAAATAAAATTGAAAACAAGCAAATTTTATTTTTTCTACGGAAGCTAATGATTTTCTATTTTGAAGACCTAAATTATTACAATAGCTTTCATTTTTAAATTTTAGTCAAGACATTAAACGAACAGTATCTATATATTAAAAACTCAATATGTCCTAACTTCTCATAACTTGCCTAACTACATTCCTCTTCGACATTTCAATTTAAAATTTTAATCAATACTCTGCAATCACAAATAAAAAACAAAAAAAAATCATAAAAGAACCATTCTCATTCATTACAATATTTGGTAAACATATATTTATATGAGTCAGGGCGAGTAATGGGGAGTTAGGACAATTCTGTTCACTTTAAAATACTTTCAAAACTAACATAAATTAGACATATTTTATTTTAAAATTTAAGTATATATACTATCTTAGAAAGTGTAATGGAAAGAAGCATTTTGATGTGAGTTAAGGCAAGTTATAGGGAGTTAGGGCAATTCTGTTCACTTTAGAATATTTTAAAAATAAATATAAATTAGACATATTTTATTTTAAAATTCAAGTATGTAGATCATCTTAGAAAGTGCAATGGAGAATTTTCTATAGCAAAAAGAAGCATTTTGATATGAGTTAGGGCAAGTTAGGGGGAAGTTAGAGCAGTTCTCCAAACTTTTTTCTCTTTAAAATCAACATATATCATACATTTTTTATTTTAAGATTCAAGTGTATAAATTATCTTAGGAATTGTAATGGAGAATTATATATATATATATAGCAAAAAGAAGTATTTTGATGTGAGTTAGGTTAGTTAGGGGGAGTTAGAGCAGTTTCATAAATTTGTTTTTTTTAAAAATTAACATAAATCAAATATATTTTATTTTAAGATTTAAGTATATAAATTATCTTAGAAAGTACAATAATGAATTTTCTATAGCAAAAACAAGCATTTTAATGTGATTTAGGAGGAGTTAGGGTAATTCTGTAAATAATTTTTTAAAAAAAAATTAGTATAAATCAAACATATTTTATTTTAAAATTTAAGTGTGCAGATTCTCTTAGGAAGTGCAATGGAGAATTTTCAATAGCAAAAAGAAGCATTTTGATGCGAGTAAGGGCAAGTTAGAGGGAATTAGGGCAGTTCTGTAATTTTTTTTTAAATCAACATAAATCGAATATATTTTATTTTAAGGCTCAAACATATAGACTATCTTAGAAAATGCAATTGAAAAATTTTTTTTATAGCAAAAAGAAGTATTTTGATGTGAGTTATGATAAGTTAGGGGGAGTTATGTCAATTCTGTAAACTTATCTTACTTTAAAAATCAATATAAATCAAACATATTTTATTTTAATATTCAAGTATATAAACTGTCTTAGAAAGTGCAATGGAGAATTTTTTTTTTATAGAAAAAAGAAGTATTTTGATGTGAGTTAGGACAAGTTAGGGGGAGTTAGAATAGTTTTGTAAATTTTTTTCTCTTTAAACCTCAACATAAATCAGATATATTTTATTTTAAGATTTAAATGTGCAGATTCTCATAGAAAGTGAAATGGAGAATTTTTATAGCAAAAAGAAGTATTTTGATACGAGTTAGGATAAATTAGGGGAGTTAGGGTAGGTCTATAAATTTTATTCTCTTTAAAAATTAATATACATCAGACATATTTTATTTTAAGATTTAAGTGTATAAATTGTCTTAGAAAGTGCAATGAAGAATTTTTTATAGCAAAAATAAGTATTTTGATGTGTGTTAGTGTAAATTAGGGGGAGTTAGGATGTTCCGCAAACTTTTTTTCTTTAAAAATTAATATAAATCGAACATTGTCACGACCCAACCCGGGGGCCATGACCGGCATGCAGCCAAACCGAAGTCCGACCACATAAGCCTATAAAAACATTCATAACCGTCTAAGTGCAAAACAGTTCAATACTTATATAATCCTCAATCCTAATTCAAATGCAAACCATCAATATAATCAAATCCCAATGAAATCATTCGGGAAATCTAAAGCAGACAAGTTCTACTTATTACACAAAAAGGGATTCGGATTCAATCCGCCCAAAAGTTCAATATCAGAATCTCTATGGAGTAAATCAATATCCACAATCAAACTATAAGAAATATCCGGAAATCTCTAAGCAGAAAGACCGATAAACACAAACGGAAAACCTGATCGACTTCGCCAAGAAGAGAAAGAAGATAGACGAAGGCAATCACTGAAAACCTGCAAAACAATCTATATGGGTGTGAGCGTTATATATAGACGCTCAGTAAGTTCATGAGAGGCAGAGAAACATCTAACAGTTATATAAGCAGTACATATAATACATTCACAAATTAACCAATCAAGATGGTGTGTCGGGGTCACCAATCAGTAAACAGTACAGTAATCATATCAGTCACATCCGCCCTTATAACTTCTCAGTACAGTACAGTAATCAGTAATTAGGCATGTAGCCTCAGTAGCAGTATAGACATTAAGCCTCAGTAACAGTATAGGCATTAAGCCTCAGTAACCTCCTTCCCCTTCATGACACACCATCACACAGCACAAGTAATATCAAATTCAATTAATACAATTAATAAAGCAAACACATACGTTTCTCTGTCTTCTATTCACATGCGAGGCTGGGTTCGAAAGAATAGTATAGTGAATATATAGAAAGGATAATATATATAAGAAGGGTTTATATATGTATATAAGTTGTTAGCAAGTAGCACAACACAAATAATCACATACACCCATAGAACTTACCTGGTATCCAAAGAAAGCTTAGCCCAATCCTCACAACCTACTGACCTCGAGCTTCAGCAGGATTATTGCCTAAGAAAAGATAATTACATAGTTCAACAATCAATCCCGCTATCTCATCTATCATGAGGAATGCAATGCATGCTATGAATGCAAAAGACCAATACTTAACCAACAATTTACCAAAATAACCCAAAATTAAAAACTAAACCGACTCAACTCAAAATTATGGTTCAACCCAATGGTTAAACCGATCGCACCTCAAAAATATAAAATCAATTAATTACCTAAAATTTATTAGAACCAGAACCTCAACTCAATTTCTATAACTCATTTATCAAATAATATCACATCAGTCCCTATGCAAAAATCATAAATCATACCAACACCCAAAACCGATAAAAATTCTTAAGTAGTCTCTATAACTCAAAAATTTCCAGAAAATAATTCCATCATTCAAAAATTCTGGAAACATTCCAGTAGCTTCTCCAACATCCAAATAATGTGTATACAAAATTTCAGACTAATCCAAATTTATTTGATCTCCCAAAAATATCTTACAACATTCTGATTCTGTTTGAACTACTAAAAATCAGTACAGCAAAAATCATCTTAAATCTTTCACATTTCGTTACCACAAAATTATCCAAATAATTTTCTCATATAATACACATCAGTATGGACAACATATAAAAATCTCATAATTTTTCAAGACATCTAAGACCTTCAAATTAATTATCAAATCAGACATCATCAGAAAACCCTTAACCAACAGCAGTGTCAATTCTTAATTTATTTCGGAACCTAAAAATTAGAACCAGACTCCAAATTATTTTTCACAGATTCACAACATCTTAATAAACAACATATCAAAATTTCATAATTTTTAGAAACCTCTAAGTCCCTCAATTAAATTTTTAAATCGGATTCATACAACCAGTTACCATACTGGCAGCAGTAGAAAGATCAAATTATTTCAACAATATAACAAACAGAAACATAGCCCAACATATTTTTCTTGTAAACTAGACTTCCAGAACTTCAACATATATGAAAATCAAATCTAAAACATTTTTGCACATTTTGGTATGAATTTCGAAAGTTACAGTTGATGCAATAGCATCAACAGCACAGTTTGTCAGACAACAGTAGCAAACTTGAATTTTCCAGAAATATACGATACTCCAAAATTCCAACAATTATTTTTCTCATAAACTAGACTCAATTTCGAGCCACATATCCAAATTTCAGATTTTTCTCATGATCCAATATTTAATTAAAAATCGAGCAACATCCAGCACTAATATCAACCTTCAGCAGAAAATTTAATCATCCAAAATCTCAAAGAAAACAATTTATTCGAAAACCTCAACACCCAAATCAATTCAATCAAACCTTAATTCAATATATTCATCAAGTTCCAGAACCCACACACTAACCTAATCAATTTAATTCAACACCAAAATTCATCAAAACAATAAAAAACTCAAAACCTAACCTATTTTGTAAAAAATCAATTTAATTAAATAATAAATCGAATTTAACAAAATTAATTAAGAAAAATATCAAAAAAATATGATATTAATATGAACTAATCAAATGGAAGTCGAAATAATGCAAAAGGAATCAAGAGAAACCTCAAAAAACTCAAAAACTCGAAAAATCGAGCTGCTGGAACGCTGGCCAAAACGACATCTGCGAGCCGCTACGCCCAGCCGCCGAACGACGAGACCCACACGCCGAACGACAGGAGCTTCGCACACCGAACGACGCCCGTCACACGCCAAACGACACCAGCACCCTGCGCGCGCACTGACGAAACGACGGGACTCTGGTTTTTGCTCCTAAAACCAATTTTTCTCCTCTTTTTTCAAAAACACCCGAAAATAGAAGACTAAAAACATACCCCCATCTGATTTTTAGGCCTATTTATAGGAAAACAACTCTTCAAAATTATATTTTTACCCCAATCTAATTTATTTTAATTCAAAAACACCCCAAAATTATTTATTTTTATAAAAATTACCCAAAACCATAAAATTCACAAAATCAACTCAAATTTATTTTTAACTTCAAACTTTAACCCAAAATAATTTATAAATATGTTTTACGCATAATAATTCCCGAAAATACCGAAAACAACAAAAATCCAAAAATGACGAAAATACCCTCGGTACCCAAAAATACAATATTATATTCAAAACGACCGTCTCGTCGTCCTGAGAATCAAAAAGGCATTCAAACAATCAAATTATATTCAAACGACATATGAGGGTATAAAATGACTATTTTGCCCTTAGACTTAAAATCATTCAAAAACCAAGGGTTTTACAAACATATTTTATTTTAAGATTTAAGTATACGAACTATCTTAGAAAGTGCAATAATGAATTTTTTTTTATAGAAAAAAGAAGCATTTTGATGTGAGTTATGAGGAGTTAGGGTAGTTCTGTAAATTCTTTTTCTTTAAAAATCAACATAAATCAGATATATTTAATTTAAAGATTCAAGTGTGCAGATTCTCTTAGAAAGTGTAATAGAGAAATTTTTATAGTAAAAAAAAGTATTTTAATGCGAGTTAGGGCAAGCTAGAAAGAGTTAAGGCAGTTTTATAAACTTTTTTCTCTATAAAAATCAACACAAATAAGACATATTTTATTTTAAGATTCAAAAGTGCAGACTATATTAGAAAGTGCAATGGAGAATTTTCTATAGCAAAAAAAAAATATTTTTGATGTGAGTTAGGGCAAATTAGAAGAGTTTTGTAAAATTTTTTTGTAACACCCTTATACCCTATATACGTACAATACATATTTTCAGCATATGTAAAATACGCATATATGGTACAAAAATATCACAGACCAGTTTGCTAATTTTTTTAAAATATTTCCAATTTTTTTTAAATTACAAATATATAAAAAATTAAATAGAATATAAATATTATTTACTTGTTATAAGAACCCAAAATAAATAATATATATATAAATCTCTGAAAAAAATTTGCCAGAGTTTTGTCTGTATTTTAGATATCCCAAAATTTATCAAAATACAACCTGCAAAAAGAAAACACTTCCAAATAATTTACAACCACCATCTCAACCATACTTTTCAATTTCACCAAGTTTTTCAAACATTTATACATATAGATATATATAAATTTAAATCACACTTACTCTCACATTTCAAATACATTGACCCAAACATTCTTTATAATATACAATACGTAAAATTCAAAACATAATATATTATGCATAAAACTCAAAATGTACAATAACATAAAAATATATACATGCTGCTGGTAGTATTTCTGATCTCGATAGCAACTCAACAAGCTCAACTATAAGTCTAGACCCGATCTGGTCTAGAAAAACTCTCTGGCTCAGCTGGGTCTACCCTGTCATTTGCATGATGAAAATAATCGGGCTAAGCAGAAATCTATTGGTACAAACTTTGATAATAACAATATAACTCAATGCAATACTAAATGCACAATGCATATAGATGTCACATCAATCCATATTCTTATATTTTTCAAATAATTCATAAGCACAACTCATAACATTATATTACTCAATTGTATCATAATTCATAATTCACATTAAAGCAAAGACAAGCATGGGCCCAAATGGATCTAATGTGCTATTCAAATTTCAGAGTTACTGCTTTGGTCTATAATGACACCATGTGTCTAGCCCCGGAGGGAATATATCCATGGATAATGTAACAGCCCCAGTCTCTTGGACCTCAACCTAGCTAGACCCTTAGGCCCCAGTATCTTGGTCATCAACCCGGCTAGACTGCTACAGTTTTTGAGGCTTACGACCCAATCTTTTCGCCCCAAAAATATCATATTTATCAGCTGACCTGGCTTACGATCCAGTTTTTTCACCATTCCAGCGTATAGCCCGTAGGCAATCATAGGCATACCGCCAAACCCAAAACTCTAAAAATTGAATAACATACTAGGCACACAATTTATTCATATTTCTCATTAGCAATCTCTTTCTCTTTGTCACATATTCAATCTAGGCACATTGCCTTATTTTCACATTTTTTTCTCGCTTTTCACATTTTTCACATCTTTCTCAATATCAATTCATTTCATTATTACACATATCTCATTTTTGCATTCACAACACATTACCCAATTACTTTGGGTATTTTCATATAATATGCATATTTCACATGTTACACAAATTAACCATTATCAATGGCTTTTCACAATGTATTTAACACATATATGACATTACAAATGTCATAGCATATTATTCATACACAATCAATGAACCAAGCAGCTTAACATATTTTCCAACCAAAATGTGCTAAGTCCAAATGTTATGCAAATATAGACATTATATTCAAAATTTGTACATACCTCCACTAGCAACCCAAAGCAAGCTAAAAACAACATTCAATCCAATCTTTCTAACTTGTCCTTCACCACTTGGATGAAGCAAATCAACCTCCCTCAATGCCTAAACCAAATGTGATAGCAAATAATCATTTAGTATCACATTTAATGGCATTTCTAACATTAAATCATAATTACACATCACTCCTACAAATTTTTAAAAATTTAGCATTTTCTTAATTCAACATTGAAATTCCATTCTACTACAATTAAATTAGTATTTTAAGTTTATTTATATTATTAAAAATATATTTTAATACATTTAAATCATTTATATTATAAAAATACACTCTTATACACAAAATCTCAAAAATGGCATAACCTTCCCCCATTGAAGGTTTTCCATTTCAACATAATCCATTACTCATTCCAAGCTTATATTCATCACTTTTAACACTAAACAACATGCTTAAAAAAATAAAATCACACAATTCAACCACTTTGGAAAATCACTTTTCCAAAACCCTAAATCTCCATTTCCATTCTCAAACTCCAACCCAACACCACCAAATCCAATATTTGACTTTAAATACATATTTATGAATCAAAAAAACTCATTTAGAACCAATTTGCGCAATTAAAGTTCATGTTTTCAAAACCCCAAAAATTCATAACCCTAAATTCTTTCGCTTCATCATTTTTTAACCAAACTCCATCATCTCTTCAATCTAACCTTAGAATCATTGTTAACTATCCAAAATAACATCATGCACACCAATTTCAATAATTATAACATACTACATCAAAATTCAAATTTTTCACATAATCCAAATTTCCAAGGAATTTGAAGAAAAGAAATGAAAACTTACTAATTTTGGTGTAAATCACCAAAAATCTACTTGAAACTTGTTAATTACTTCAATTTATGGAGTATGGAAGAAGCAAAATCCTTGGTATTCAAGCTCCCATGGAAGACACGTCCTTGAAGAAGAAGAAGAAGAAGACGATTTTTAATATTTTTTTCCTTTCATCTTTTTTTTAACCACATATATATATATTAAAATAATTTAATATTTAATTATTTAATTATTTTTTTAATAAATTAAAAGTCCTAATTTCTCTCTTCCATTCAAAAATAATTTGTTTTGCATTATTTTATTAATTTTGAATTTGTAAGATTTAATTACCAAAATACCCTTTTCTTTTAAAAAGTGTTGACTTTTATATATGTTATATATATTTTGCATATATATCACATATATATTCCACTTTTTTATTTAAAATCTCTTCATTTTTTATTTAAAACCATTAATTTAATTTATCCTTTTAAATTATAATTTATTTTATCCAATTTTTCTAAAAATTAAAAATTTTTAAAAATTTTAGGATGTTACATTTTTCACTTTAAAAATCAACATAAATTGAATATTTTTTATTTAAATATTCAAGTATACAAACTATCTTAGAATGTATAATACATAATTTTTTATAGAAAAAAGAAGAATTTTGATGTAAGTTAGGATAGTTTTTTAAACTTTGTCGCTTTAAAACTTAATATAAATAATACATATTTTATTTTAAGATTCAAGTGTGAAGATTCTCTTAAAAAGTGCAATGAAAAATTTTTTTATAGCAAAAAGAAGCATTTTGATGTGGATTAGGACAAGTTCATGTGAGTTAGGGCAGTTTTGTAAATTTTATTTTTTAAAAATAAACATAAATATAACATATTTTATTTTATGATTTAAGTGTACAAAAGTGAAATGGAAAATTTTCTATATAAAAAAAGAATCATTTTGATGTGAGTTGGGCAATTTAAGGGGAGTTAGGATAGTTCTGTAAATATTTTTCTCTTTATAAATTAATATAAATCAGACATATTTTATTTTAAAATTTATGTGTACAGATTCTCATAAAAAATGCAATTGAGAATTTTTTATAGTAAAAGGAAATATTTTGATGTGAGTTAGGACAAGTTAAGGAAAGTTAAGGTAGTTCTGTAAACTTTTTTCTCTTTAAAACTCAACATAAATCAAATATATTTCATTTTAAGATTTAAGTGTGTAGTTTCTCTTAATAAGTACAATGGAGAATTTTTTTATAGCAAAAGAAATTTTTTTTGCGAGTTAGGGCAAATTAGGAGAAATTAGGGCAGTTTTGTAAATTTTTTTCTCTTTAAAACTTAACATAAATTAGACATATTTTATTTTAAGATTTTAGTTTATAAATTCTCTTAGAAAATGCAATGGAGAATTTTTTTATGGCAAAAAGAAATATTTTGTTGTGAGTTAGGGTATATTAGGGAGAATTAGGGCAGTTTTGTAAACTTTTTTCTCTTTAGAAATTAACATACATCAGATATATTTTATTTTAAAATTTAAGTGCACAAACCATCTTAGAAAGTACAATGGAGAATTTTCTATAGCAAAAATAAGTATTTTGATATGAGTTAGGTAGAGTTATGTCAGTTCCGTAAATTTTATTCTCTTGAGAAATAAATATAAATCGGACTTATTTGTTTTAAGATTCAAGCTACAAACTGTCTTAGAAAGTACAATAATGAATTTTCTATCACAAAAAGAAACATTTTAATCATCATAAGTTTTTTCTATAAATTTTTTTCTTTAAAAATCAACATAAATTAGACATATTTTATTTAAAAACTCAAGTGTCAGATTCTCTTATGAAGTTTTTTCTATAATAAAAAAAGTATTTTGATATCAGCTAGGTCAAGTTAGGGGAGTTAGGACTGTTCAGTAAACTTTTTTTTTTGAAAAATTAAAATAAATCAAACATATTTTATTTTAAGATTCAAGTGTGCAGATTCTCTTAGGAAGTGCAATGAAAAATTTTCTGTAGTAAAAAGAAGCATTTTGATGTGAGTTAGGACAAGTTAAAGGAATTAAGGCAGTTCTGTAAATTTTTTTCTTTTTAAAAATCAACATAAATCAGACATATTTTATTTTAAGATTCAAGTATATAGACTATCTTAGAAAATACAATAGATAATTTTTTATAGCAAAGAGAAGTATTTTGATGTGAGTTAAATCAAGTTAGGGGAGTTATGATAGTTTTTTAAACTTTTTTCACTTTAAAAATCAACATAAATTGGACATATTTTATTTTAAAATTTAAGTATATAAACTATCTTAGAAAGTGTAATGAAAAATATTCTATAGACAAAAGAATTATTTTGATATGAGTTAGGATAAGTTAGGGGAAGTTAGGGTTGTTTTTTAAAATTTTTTTCTTTAAACCTCAACATAAATAAGACATATTTTATTTTAAGATTCAAGTATTTAAATTCTTTTAGGAAGTGAATAGAGAATTTTCTATATCAAAAAGAAGTATTTTGATGTAAGTTGGGAAAAGTTAAGGGGAGTTAGGCAGTTCTGTAATTTTTTTTTCCTCTTTAAAAATTAACATACATCAGATATATTTTATTTTAAAATTTAAGTATATAAACAGTCTTAAAAAGTGTAATGGATAATTTTTTTTATAGCAAAAATAAGTATTTTGATGTGAGTTATGAGGAGTAAGGATAGTTCTGTAAATTTTTTCTTTAAAATCAACATAAATCAGGCATATTTAATTTTAAGATTCAAGTGTGCATATTCTCTTACTAAGTGCAATGAAAAATTATCTATAGTAAAAAAAAACATTTTAAAGTGACTTTTGGGTAAGCTAGGGGAGTTAGGATAGGTCTGTACACGTTTTTCTCTTTAAAAATTAATATAAATAATACATATTTTATTTTAAGATTCAAATGTGCAGACTATATTAGGAAAAACAATAGAAAAATTTTTTTTAATAGCAAAAATAAGCATTTTGATGTGAGTTAGGACAAGTTAGTAGAATTTAGGACAGTTTTGTAAAGTTTTTTCACTTTAAAAATCAACATAAATTGGACATTTTTTATTTAAATATTCAAGTGTATAAACTGTCTTAAAAAGTCTAATGTAGAATTTTCTATAGAAAAAAAATATTTTGATGTGATTTAGAGGAGTTAGAGTAGTTCTGTAAATTTTTTTTTCTCTATAAAACTCAATATAAATCATACATTTTTTAGTTTAAGATTCAAGTGTGAAGATTCTTTTAGGAAGTACGATAAAAAAAAATTTATAGCAAAAAAAATAATTTTGATGTGAGTTAGGCCAGTTTTTTTAATTTTTTCCTCTTTAAAAATTAACATAAATCGAAAATATTTTATTTTAAGATTCAAATGTGCAAACATTCTTACAAAGTACAATTGAGAATTTTTTATAGAAAAAAGAAATATTTTGATGTGAGTTAAGACAGGTTAAGGTAGTTCTGTAAAATTTTATTCTCTTTAAAAATTAATATAAATTAAATATTTTATTTTTAGTATTCAAGTATGCAGATCCTCATAAGAAGTGCAATTGAGAAATTTTTTTATATAGCAAAATGAAGTATTTTAATGTGAGTTAGGGCAAGTTAACGGGAGTTAGGGCAGTTCTGTAAATTTTTTTTAAAACTAAATATAAATCAGACATATTTTATTTTTAAGATTTAAGTGTATAGATTCTATTAGTAAGCACAATGAAAAATTTTCTATAACAAAAATAAGCATTTTGATGTGAGTTAGGACAAGTTAGAGGGAGTTAGAGCAGTTCTATAATCTTTTTTCTCTTTAAATTTCAGCATAAATCAGACACATTTTATTTTAATATTCAAATATACATATTCTCTTAGGAAATAAAATGGATAATTTTTTTTATCACAGAAAGAAGTATTTTGATAAGAGTTAGGGCATGTTAAGGAGAGTTATTACAGTTCTGAAAATTTTTTTCTTTTTAAAAGTCAAGATATATCAGATATATTTTATTTTAAGATTCAAGTTTACATACTGTCTTAGAAAGTGAAATAAAAAAATTTTGATAATACAAAAATGTATTTTTCTATGAGTTAGGACAAGTTATGTAAAACCCTTAGTTTTTGAATAATTTTAAGTTTAGGGGCAAAGTGGTAATTTTGCACCTTAGGGGCAAAATAGTCATTTTGTGCCCTCATATGTTGTTTGAACATAATTTGATGGTTTAAATGTCTTTTTGATACTCAGGACGACGAAACGGTCGTTTTGAGTATAATATTGTATTTTTGGGTGCCGATGGTATTTTCGTCATTTTTGGATTTTTTGTCGTTTTTGATATTTTCAGGTATTATTATGCGTAAAACATATTTATAAATTATTTTGGGTTAAAGTTTGAAGTTAAAAATAAATTTGAGTTGATTTTGTGAATTTTATGGTTTTGGGTAATTTTTATGAAAATAAATAGTTTTGGGGTGTTTTTAAATTAAAATAAATTTGATTGGGGTAAAAGTATAATTTTGAAGAGTTATTTTCCTATAAATAGGCCTAAAAATCAGATGGGGTGAGGTTTTTGGTCTTCTATTTTTGAGTGTTTTGAAAAAAAGGGAGAAATTTGGTTTTTGGGGCAAAAATAGGTGCGCTGTCGTTTTGGGTCTCGGCATGCCAGAGGGAGTGTCGTTCGGCGTGTGAGGCTTGTCATTTGGCGGAGAGACGCGGGCCAAGGCTTCTGTCATTCAGCGTGTGGAGGCTGTCGTTTGGCGTGCTGCGGGCTGGCTCGCAGGTGCCGTTTTGACCTCTGTTCCAGCAGCCATAATTTTCGAGTTTTTGGTTTTTTTGAGGTTTTTCTTGATTCCTTTTGCATTATTTCGACTTCCATTTGATTAGTTCATATTATTATAATGTTGGGTTGGTATTTTTCTTAATTAGTTTGGCTAAATTCGATTTATTATTTAATTAAATTGATTTTTACAAAATAGGTTAGGTTTTGGAGTTTTTATTGTTTTGATGGATTTTGGTGTTGAATTAATTGATTGGGCTAGTATGTTGGGTTCTGGAATTTGATGAATATATTGAATCAGGGTTTGATTGAATTAATTTGGGTGTTAGGGTTTTCGAATTAATTGTTTTCTTTGAGTTTTTGGATGATTTAATTCTCTGCTGAAGTTTGATGTTAGTGCTGTATGTTGCTCGATTTTTAATTAAATATTGGAACATGATAAAAATCTAAAATTTGGATATATGGCTCGAAATTGAGTCTAGTTTATGAGAAAAATAATATTTGGGATTTTGGAGCATCGTATATTTCTGGAAATTTCAAGTTTGCTACTGTTGTCTGAAGAACTGTACTGTAGGTGCGATTGCATCATCTGTAACTTTCAAAATTCATATTAAAATGTGTAAAAATGTTTTAGATTTGATTTTCATATATGTTGAAGTTCTAGAAGTCTAATTTACAAGAAAAATATGTTGGGTTATGTTTCTATTGTTATATTTTTGAAATAATTAGATCTTTCTACTGCTGTCAGTATACCTTGTGAGTTGTATACTGTTATGAATAAAAATTGGTTGAGGGACTTCTAAGTCTCAAAAAATTATGAAATTTTGGTAGGATGCCTTTTAGATATCAAATTAACTTCTGGTTGAAATTATAAATTTTGCATATACTGGTTAATTGTTTTGAATTTTACAAGTTGACACTCGTTATTCAGGTTTATCGGTAAAATTGTATCTTGTGTATGTTGATTATTTAAGTAAGGTATTTGATAAATTTAAATTGTAAAGACTTTTTATTGATGTTTTATATTCTGGAAAGCAAGTTTAAAGGTGTGGTATTGTGATAGTTAAGTTATGATTGGTTGACGAAAAGGTTTAACCTTGTTATGGAAACTATTGAATTGCGTGCATTCACGTCATGCATTCCCATTTGCGCTTGCATACATTTGTAAGGGTGGTTGTTAATTGATGGTTAATGGTTAGGCGGTGGTCCAGCAGCATCTCAGACTTAGGGTGGCGGATTGCTTAGCTGACTGTTAGACCAGGTAAGTTCTATGGGTGTATTTGAATTGTTTGTGTTGTGTTACTTGCTAACAACTTATATATATATATTAACCCTTCTTATAATATATTATCCTTTCTATATATTCACTAGTCTATTCTTTCGAACTCAGCCTCGCATGTTTTAGGAGACAGAGAAACTTGCATGTGATTGTATTTATGTGAGAATATTGAATTTGATATTACTTGTGCTGTGTGATGGTGTGTCATGAAGGGGAAGGAGGTTACTGAGGCTTAATGCCTATACTGCTACTGAGGCTTAATGCCTATACTATTTACTGAGGCTACATGCCTAATTACTGATTACTGTACTGTACTGAGGAGTTATAAGGGCGGATGTGACTGATATTATACTGTACTGTTTACTGATTGGTGACCCCGACACACCATCTTGATTGCTTAATTTGTGAATGTATTATATGTACTACTTATATAACTGTTAGATGTTTCTCTGCCTCTCATAGACTTACTGGGCGTCTATATAAAGCGCTCACACCCTTACAGATTGTCTTGCAGGTTTTCAGTGATTGCCTTCGTCTATCTTCTTTCTCTTCTTGGCGAAGTCGATCAGGTTTTCCGTTTGTGTTTATCGGTCTTTCTGCTTAGAGATTTCCGGATATTGAACTTTTGGGCGGATTGAATCCGAATCCCTTTTTGTGTAATAAATAGAACTTGTCTGCTTTAGATTCCCGAATAATTTTATTGTGATTTGATTATATTGATGGTTTGCATTTGAACTAGGATTGAGGATTATATAAGTATTGAACTGTTTTGCACTTAGACTGTTATGAATGTTTCTAAGGCTTATGTGGTCGGACTTCGGTTTGGCTGCATGCCGGTCGTGGCCCCCGGGTTGGGTCGTGACAAAAGTGGTATCAGAGCCATAAGATTCAGTCACACTTATAATTTGTCTAGTTGTATTCGGAAATCATTAGGAAAAATTATTTCTGTGTTTCTTTTGCTTCCGCGTTAACCGATATGCTTATACTAATATCAGGAGTTATGTCTCAAAGAAGTACTAGAATTCGGATAGAGGGAGGTTCCTCTGGTGATGGAACTTCTGGAACTGCAAATGGTGTTAATCTGCCTCCACGTGGACGTGGGAGACCTCCTAGAGCTGCAGCAGGGAATGTTAATACTGCAGGAGTGGTGCCTGGTCCTCAGCCACCTACTCCTGGAAATAATCATGTACCTGAGGCTACACCGGCTGCTGCAGTGGGTCAGGAGCAGTTTATGACTACTATGATGACCATGGGTAGATCTATGGAGACTCTTGCCAATGAAATTGCTCAGTTGGTGCAGAATATGAATCAAAATACTGGGCAAGCAAATGATCAGCCACCTATTGTTGAACCCCAGTATGTGAAATTAAATGAGTTTATCAGAGTGAACCCACCTACATTCTCCAACTCTGCTACTGAGAATCCGGTATACTTCATCAATGAGGTACGTCAGATTTGTTTAGCTCTCAACTGTACTGATGATAGATCTATAGAGTTGGCAGGCCATCAGTTAAAGAAGTCAGCTCAGGTGTGGTTCAATGATGAGATCAGAGATATGGTTCATGTCTGGGATGAGTTTAAGGACTTGTTCATGCAGAATTTCATACCTGAGAATGTTATGTGGCAAAAAGGCCAAAAGTTTGAGAGGTTGAAGCAAGGAGATAGATCCATAGCTGAGTACTATGAGAAGTTTCAGGATCTGTGACAGTATGCTACACACTTGATTCAGGATGAGGCTCGGATGACTCGCAGATTCGTGGAGGGACTGAACAATAAGTATTATGGTTTTGTTGCTAGCCATAATTACACTGAGTTGCTTTTGGCTAGGAACACAGCTCTGGGTTTGGAAAACGGAGGTAAGACTGACAGGACTGAGGATACTACTGATGTTAGTAGAAAGAGAAGTAGACTTAATGATTCGCATGGCTACTAAGGACAGAACAGAGATCAGAGAGGTAATAATAGAGGTGGTCAACAACAGACTTATCGATCGCAGAATCAGAATCAGAGGAATCCTGTTTGTGAGTTTTGTGGTAACCGTCATCCAGGAGATTGCTGGAGACAGATGGGAGCATGTTTAGGTTGTGGACGGATGGATCACCAGGTGAAGGATTGTCCTAATTCTCGGCGTGGTCAGAATCAAGGAGGGCAGCAGAATTATGTGAGACCAGCAGGGAATCAGGGTAACAACAACTGTGGCAACGGTAATGGTAATGGCAATGGTTATGGCAGAGATAATGGTGGTCGAGGTTATAATGGAGGCCGAGGTAATCAGAATGGCAGACGACAGAATGGAGGTTATCGAGGCTACCAAGGTCAGCAGAATCAGGGTTATCACCAGAATAATCAATAGCAGAATGTTGTACCCACTTTGCCAGCAGGTCAGAACAATGCTCAGAATCAGAACCAAGGCCAGAATCAGAATCAGAATTATGCTCGGGTGTTTAATCTTAATACTCAGCAAGCTCGGGCTGATAATAATGTGGTGCAAGGTACACTCTCTGTATTTTCATTTGATGCACATGTTCTTATTGACCCTGGAGCTACTCATTCATTCATATCACCTAGCTTTGCATCTAGATTATCTAGATCACATGAACTTTTAACTGAGCCTTTGTTTGTTCATACACCACTGGGGGATGAGATAGAGACGGTGGATGTTTATAGTAACTGTATGATTAGAGTTGAGGATGCAGATTTAGCTGCAAATTTGATTGTCCTATCTATGCTGGAATTTGATGTGATCTTGGGAATGGATTAGTTAGCTTGTCATGGAGCTAATGTTGACTGTAGGGCTAAAATAGTCTGATTTGATTATGAAGAAGGTAAGTTGGTGACATTCCATGGTTCCAAGACCATTGGTCCTTGTCAGATGATTTCTGCTTTGGGAGCTAGAAGGTTGTTGCGTAAAGGTTGTGACGCCTATCTTGTATCTATTCGGGATGTGAAGAAAGAAGAAGTTAAACCAGAAGACGTCCCTATAGTGCAAGATTTTATGGATGTTTTTCCTGAGGATTTGCCTGG
Source organism: Garcia nutans (assembly GCA_947685225.1). NCBI lineage: Eukaryota > Viridiplantae > Streptophyta > Magnoliopsida > Malpighiales > Euphorbiaceae > Garcia > Garcia nutans. The sequence goes on along the minus strand of CANTUV010000024.1, from coordinate 682,930 downwards.
GTTACCTCCTGAAAGAGAGATTGAGTTTTCTATTGATCTTGTACCCGGTACAAATCCTATCTCTATGCCGCCCTATAGAATGGCACCGGCAAAGCTTAAAGAGTTGAGGGAGCAGCTGAATGATTTGTTAAAGAAGGGGTACATCCGACCGAGTACTTCACCTTGGGGAGCTCCGGTTCTTTTCGTGAGAAAGAAGGATGGTTCCATGAGGTTTTGTATTGATTATCGGCAGCTTAACAAGGTGACGGTCAAGAACAGATATCCATTACCAAGGATTGATGATTTCTTTGATTAGTTGCAAGGGGCGATGTTTTTCTCAAAGGTTGATCTTCGGTCTGGTTATCATCAGTTAAGGGTGCGAGAGAGTGACATACCTAAAACAACTTTTCGCTCAAGGTATGGTCATTATGAATTTCTGGTAATGTCTTTTGGACTTACCAACGCCCCTGCTGCTTTTATGGACTTGATGAATAGGGTGTTTAGTCCATATCTTGATCGGTTTGTTGTGGTGTTCATCGATGATATTTTGGTGTATTCCAAGACTAAAGAAGAGCATGAGGAACATTTGAAGCTGGTTTTGCAAACTCTGAGGGAACATAAACTTTATGCCAAGTTCTCGAAATGTGAATTCTGGTTGGATAAAGTTGTGTTCTTGGGTCATGTTATATCTTCTGAGGGTGTTCAGGTTGATCCAAAGAAGATTGAGGCAGTCATGGATTGGCCAAGACCAAAGACAGTTACAGAGATACGAAGTTTCTTGGGTTTGGCTGGTTATTATAGAAGATTTGTTAGAGATTTTTCTCGACTTGTAGCACCTTTGACTAAACTCACTCGCAAGGGTGTTAAGTTTGTTTGGGATGATGCTTGTGAGGAGAGTTTTAACTTTCTGAAGGAAAGGTTGACATCTGCACCTGTACTTGTTTTGCCGGAGGGCAATGAAGACTATGCTGTTTACTGTGATGCATCGGGTATTGGTTTGGGATGTGTGTTGATGCAACATGGTAGGGTGGTTGCTTATGCTTCAAGACAGTTGAAAAAGCATGAAGTTAATTATCCTACGCATGATCTGGAAATGGCTGCTGTTGTGTTTGCACTAAAGATCTGGAGGCATTATCTGTATGGTGTTACATGTGAGATTTTTACTGACCATAAGAATCTCAAATATGTTTACTCGCAGAGGGATCTGAACTTGAGGCAGAGGAGGTGGATAGAGTTTTTGGAAGATTATGATTATAATATTCAGTACCATCCTGGGAAAGCAAATGTTGTGGCAGACGCTTTGAGTGGCAAGTCTATGGGGAGTTTGTCACATATTTGTGTGACGAGGAGGTCCTTGATTTCTGAGATTCACCAATTGCTTGATGAGGGTTGGACATTTAATATGTCTGACAAAGAAGTTGTGAATGGTAGAGGGGTGATTCTTGCTAGTTTGGCTGTGAAGCCAAATTTTCTTGACAGGATTATTTCTGAGCAAAGTAAGGATGCAGATTTAAAAATTTTACGACAGAAAGTCTTAGCCGGTGAGAACAAGGAGTTTGTTATAGATGATAAAGGTGTTTTGAAGTTTGGTACTAGGGTGTGTGTTCCTAAGGTAGATGATTTGAAGACTAATATCCTTAAGGATGCACATTTCTCTAAGTACACAGTTCACCCAGGTTCCACCAAGATGTATCGGGATTTGAAGCAGTTGTACTGGTGGAAAGGGATGAAGAATGATGTTGCACAGTTTGTTTCTCAATGCTTATCTTGTCAGCAAGTTAAGTATGAGCATCATAAGCCTGCGGGATTGCTTAAGGAGTTACCACTACCTGAGTGGAAATGGGAGAGAATCAATATGGATTTTGTTGTCGATTTGCCTAAAGCTCCTGGTGGGCATGATTCTATCTGGGTTATTGTTGACAGATTGACTAAGTCCGCTCATTTTCTTCCAGTAAATACTAAGTACACAATGTCGCAGTATGCCAAACTGTACCTCAGCAGGATTGTGAGTCTTCATGGGGTCCCAGTTTCTATAGTTTCTGATAGAGGACCACAATTTACTTCTAGATTTTGGCAGAAGCTTCAGGAAGGTTTGGGAACTAATCTTCATTTCAGTACTGCTTTTCATCCTCAGACAGATGGTTTGTCGGAGAGGACTATTCAGACTTTGGAAGATATGCTGCGATTGTGTGTTCTTGATTTTGGTGGTAGTTGGGCAGATCATCTTCCTTTGGTAGAGTTTGCCTACAATAACAGTTATCAGGCTAGTATTGGTATGGCTCCATTTGAGGCTCTGTATGGCAGAAGGTGTAGGACTCCATTATATTGGGAGGAGGTTGGTGAGCATCGAATTGAGGGTCCAAAACTTTTGCAATACAGTGCTGAGGTTGTACCAGTGATTCAAGACCGTATTCGGACTGCTTTTAGTAGATAAAAGAGCTATGCTGACTTGAAAAGAAGAAATCTGGAATTTGCTGTCGGGGATAGAGTGTTTCTGAAGGTTTCACCTTTCAAGGGTGTTATGAGGTTTGGTAAGAAAGGAAAATTAGCTCCGCGGTATGTTGGTCCATTTGAAATTCTAGAGAGGATTGGTGATGTTGCTTATAAGCTTGATTTACCACCTCAGATGGCTTCTGTGCATCCGACATTTCATATCTCGATGTTGAGAAAGTATGTACCTAGTCCTGATCATGTGCTAGCTCCGGACACTGTAGAGATTAGTGATGATTGTTCTTATGAGGAGCAGCCAATGGCTATTCTGGACCGTCAGGTCAAGCAGTTGTGTTCTAAGGATGTAGCTTCTGTGAAAGTGCTTTGGCGCAATCATTCTGTTGAAAAATGCACCTGGGAAGCCGAAGAGCTTATGAAAGCTAAATATCCCCATCTGTTTGAGTCTTCAGGTATGTTTTAGATTTCGAGGTCAAAATCGTTTTAAGGGGGTTAGACTGTAATATTCTTCAGTTTTAGTGTTAGAGCACTTGCATACCAGCATAACATCATACTCATACATCGCATGATATTGTTTGTGACTGATGATTGACAATTGTATGCAATGGATCTTATTAAAAAGGTGTATGTATAATGATGTTGAGTTACGGAATATTTCTGTTATTGGTTACAGAGGTACAGTATATTAATATTATTATGGATTGGAAAAATGAACAGAGATAATGTTATACTCGATTGATTGACACTGATATTGACTGGGTTGAGCGCTAAGCGCTATTCATTGATTTTGTTTTAGTTATCTATTAATTGATTTTTATTTAATGAACTCTAAATGGATCGAACCTGGAATGGTCATTAGTGCTTGGTATCTTGTGGTTATGGCCTGATCAACCATAACGACACATACTAAGTAGACGATATCATCCGGATTTGTGTATAACTATTAAAATGACAGTTTTTGATGGATAATGATTATGTTGAATTCAATTGCGTGGACGCAATTACTTTAAGGGGGTTAGATTGTAAAACCCTTGATTTTTGAATAATTTTAAGTTTAGGGGCAAAGTGGTAATTTTGCACTTTAGGGGCAAAATAGTCATTTTGTGCCCTCATATGTTGTTTGAACATAATTTGATGGTTTAAATGTCTTTTTGATACTCAGGACGACGAGACGGTCGTTTTGAGTATAATATTGTATTTTTGGGTGTCGAGGGTATTTTCTCATTTTTGGATTTTTTTTTTGTCGTTTTTCGATATTTTCGGGTATTATTATGCGTAAAACATATTTATAAATTATTTTGGGTTAAAGTTTGAAGTTAAAAATAAATTTGAGTTGATTTTGTGAATTTTATGGTTTTGGGTAATTTTTATGAAAATAAATAGTTTTGGGGTGTTTTTAAATTAAAATAAATTTGATTGGGGTAAAAGTATAATTTTGAAGAGTTATTTTCCTATAAATAGGCCTAAAAATCAGATGGGGTGAGGTTTTTGGTCTTCTATTTTCGGGTGTTTTGAAAAAAAGGGAGAAATTTGGTTTTTGGGGCAAAAATAGGTGCGCTGTCGTTTTGGGTCTCGGCGTGCCAGAGGGAGTGTCATTTGGCGTGTGAGGTTGTCGTTTGGCGTGCTGCGGGCTGGCTCGTAGGTGCCGTTTTGACCTCTGTTCCAGCAGCCATAATTTTCGAGTTTTTGGTTTTTTTGAGGTTTTTCTTGATTCCTTTTGCAATATTTCGACTTCCATTTGATTAGTTCATATTAGTATCATATTAGGTTGGTATTTTTCTTAATTAATTTGGCTAAATTCGATTTATTATTTAATTAAATTGATTTTTACAAAATAGGTTAGGTTTTGGAGTTTTTATTATTTTGATGGATTTTGGTGTTGAATTAATTGATTGGGCTAGTGTGTTGGGTTCTGGAATTTGATGAATATATTGAATTAGAGTTTGATTAAATTAATTTGGGTGTTAGGGTTTTCGAATTAATTGTTTTCTTTGAGTTTTTGGATGATTTAATTCTCTGCTGAAGTTTGATGTTAGTGCTGTATGTTGCTTGATTTTTAATTAAATATTGGAACATGATCAAAATCTAAAATTTGTATATGTGGCTCGAAATTGAGTCTAGTTTATGTGAAAAATAATTTTTGGGATTTTGGAGCATCGTATATTTCTGGAAAATTCAAGTTTGCCACTGTTGTCTGAAGAACTGTACTGTAGGTGCGATTGCATCATCTGTAACTTTCAAAATTCATATTAAAATGTGTAAAAATGTTTTAGATTTGATTTTCATATATGTTGAAGTTCTGGAAGTTTAATTTACATGAAAAATATGTTGGGTTATGTTTCTGTTGTTATATTTTTGAAATAATTAGATCTTTCTACTGCTGTCAGTATACCTTGTGAGTTGTATACTGTTATGAATAAAAATTGGTTGAGGGACTTCTAAGTCTCAAAAAATTATGAAATTTTGGTAGGATGCTTTTTAGATATCAAATTAACTTCTGGTTGAAATTATAAATTTTGCATATACTGGTTAATTGTTTTGAATTTTACAAGTTGACACTCGTTATTCAGGTTTATCGGTAAAATTGTATCTTGTGTATGTTGATTATTTAAGTAAGGTATTTGATAAATTTAAATTGTAAAGACTTTTTATTGATGTTTTATATTCTGGAAAGCAAGTTTAAAGGTGTGGTATTGTGATAGTTAAGTTATGATTGGTTGACGAAAAGGTTTAACCTTGTTATGGAAACTATTGAATTGCGTGCATTCACGTCATGCATTCCCATTTGCGCTTGCATACATTTGTAAGGGTGGTTGTTAATTGATGGTTAATGGTTAGGCGGTGGTCCAGCAGCATCTCAGACTTAGGGTGGCAGATTGCTTAGCTGACTGTTAGACCAGGTAAGTTCTATGGGTGTATTTGAATTGTTTGTGTTGTGTTACTTGCTAACAACTTATATATATATATTAACCCTTCTTATAATATATTATCCTTTCTATATATTCACTAGTCTATTCTTTCGAACTCAGCCTCGCATGTTTTAGGAGACAGAAAAATTTGCATGTGATTGTATTTATGTGAGAATATTGAATTTGATATTACTTGTGCTGTGTGATGGTGTGTCATGAAGGGGAAGGAGGTTACTGAGGCTTAATGCCTATACTGCTACTGAGGCTTAATGCCTATACTATTTACTGAGGCTACATGCCTAATTACTGATTACTGTACTGTACTGAGGAGTTATAAGGGCGGATGTGACTGATATTATACTGTACTGTTTACTGATTGGTGACCCCGACACACCATCTTGATTGCTTAATTTGTGAATGTATTATATGTACTGCTTATATAACTGTTAGATGTTTCTCTGCCTCTCATAGACTTACTGGGCGTCTATATAAAGCGCTCACACCCTTACAGATTGTCTTGCAGGTTTTCAGTGATTGCCTTCGTCTATCTTCTTTCTCTTCATGGCGAAGTCGATTAGATTTTTCGTTTGTGTTTATCGGTCTTTCTGCTTAGAGATTTCCGAATATTGAACTTTTGGGCGAATTGAATCCGAATCCCTTTTTGTGTAATAAATAGAACTTGTCTGCTTTAGATTCCCGAATAATTTTATTGTGATTTGATTATATTGATGGTTTGCATTTGAACTAGGATTGAGGATTATATAAGTATTGAACTGTTTTGCACTTAGACTGTTATGAATGTTTCTAAGGCTTATGTGGTCGGACTTCGGTTTGGCTGCATGCCGGTCGTGGCCCCCGGGTTGGGTCGTGACAAGTTAGGTGGAGTTAGGGCAGTTTCATAATTTTTTTTCACTTTAAAAATCATTATAAATAGAACATATTTATTTTAAGATTTAAGTTAAAAATTGTCTTAGAAAGTCCAACAATGAATTTTCTATAGCAAAAAAAAAATATTTTGATATGAGTTAGGGAAAGTTAGGATAATTCTATAAATTTTTTTCCTTAAAAATCAGAATAAATCAAATATATTTTATTTTAATATTCAAGTATGTAGATTCTCTTATGAAGTGCATCGAAAAATTTTCTATAACAAAAAAATATTTTGATGTGAGTTAGGGCAAGTTAGAGGGAGTTAGGACAGTTCTGTAAATTTTTTTCTTTTAAAAATTAACATAAATCAGACATATTTTATTTTAAGATTCAAGTGCAAATACTATTTTATAAAATACAATGGAAAATTTTCTATAGCCAAAAAAATATTTTAATTTGTGTTAGGGCAAGTGAGGGGGGGTTAGGACTGTTATGTAAATTTTTTTTCACTTTAAAATTCATCATAAATTGAACATATTTTATTTTAACATTCAAATATGCAAACTATCTTAGAATGTTAAATGGAGAATTTTCTATAGAAAAAAGAAATATTTTGATATGAGTTAGGGCAAGTTAGGGGAGTTAAAATAGTTCTGTAAACTTTTTTCTTTTTAAAACTCAAAATAAATCAGAAATATTTTATTTTAAGATTGAAGTTACAGATTCTCTTAGGAATTGCAATGAATTTTTTTTAGAAAAAAAAATATTTTAATGTGAGTTATGGCACGTTAAGGGGAGTTAAATTAGTTCTGTAAACTTTTTTCTCTTTAAAACTCAACATAAATATGACATATTTTATTTTAAGATTCCAATATACAAATTCTCTTAGGAAGCACAATGAAGAATTTTCTATAGAAAAAAGAAGCATTTTGAAGTGAGTTGGAGCAAATTTGGGGGAGTTAGGATAGTTTTGTTAACTTTTTTCATTTAAAAATTAATATAAATTGGACATATATTATTTTAAAATTCAAGTGTATAAATTATCTTAGAAAGTGCAATGAAAAAATTTTTTTAGAGGAAAAAGAAGCATTTTGATGTGAGTTATACAGAGTTTGGGTAGTTCTGTAAATTTTTTTTTAAATCTACATAAATTAAACATTTTTTATTTTAAAATTTAAGTGTGCAGATTCTTTTAGGAAGTGCAATGGAGAATTTTGTGTAGCAAAAAAAATATATTTTGATTTGAGTTAGGGTAAGCTAGGAGAGTTAGGGTAGTTCTGTAAACTTCTTTCTCTTTAAAAATAAATATAAATCAGACATATTTTATTTGAATATTCAAGTGTGTAGATCCTCTTAAGAAGAGCAATAGAGAATTTTTTTTATTGAAAAACTAAGTATTTTGATGTGAGTTATGGCAAGTTAGGGGAGTTAGTGTAATTCTATAAAAAAAAATTTCTCTTTAAAACTCAACATAAATAAGACATATTTTATTTTAAGATTTAAGTATGCAGATTTTCTGAGAAAGTGCAATGTAGAATTTTCTGTAGCAAAAAAAAGCATTTTGATGTAAGTTAGGACAATTTTAAAAACTTTGTTCTCTTTAAAAATTAACATATATCAGACATGTTTTATTTAAAGATTCAAGTGTACAAACTATCTTAGGAAGTGCAATGAATATTTTTTTTTATAGCAAAAAGAAGTATTTTGAAGTGAGTTATGGCAAATTAGGGGAAGTTAGGGCAGTTCCATAAACTTTTTTTCTTTTTAAAAATTAACATAAATCAGACATATTTTATTTTAAGATTTAATTGTATAAACTATCTCAGAAAGTGTAATGGAGAATTTTCTATAGCAAAAAAAAGCATTTTGATGTGAGTTAGGGTAAGTTAGGACAGTTCTGTAAATTTTTTTCTCTTTAAAAATAAAAATAAATCAGATATATTTTATTTTAAGATTCAAGTGTGAAGATTCTCTTAAAAAGTGCAATGGAGAATTTTTTTTATAACAAAATAAAGCATTTTGATGTGAGTTCATTAGAGTTAAAGCAGTTTTATAAATTTTTTCTTTTTAAAAATTAACATAAATCAGACATATTTTATTTTAAGATTCAAGTTTACAGACTATCATCGAAAGTGCAATGGAAAATTTTGTAGAGAAAAAAAGAGCATTTTAATGTGAGTTAGAGCAAGTTATGGGAATTAGTACAGTTCTATAAATTTTTTTTTCTTTAAAAATTAACATAAATTAGACATATTTTATTTTAAAATTTAAGTATGTAGATTATATTAGAAAATATAATGGAGAATTTTTCTATAAGAAAATGAAGCATTTTGATGTAAGTTAGGGCAAATTATAAAAAAGTAGGGTAGTTCTATAAACTTTTTTCTTTTTAAAAATTAGCATATATCAGATATATTTTATTTTAATATTTAAGTATACAAACTATCTTAGGAAGTGCAATGAAGAATTGTCTATAGCAAAAAGAAGCATTTTGATCTGAGTTAGTGCAAGTTAGGGAGAGTTAGGGTAGTTTCGTTTATTTTTTTCTCTTTAAAAATCAACATCAATCTAATATATTTTATTTTAAGATTCAAGTGTACAAAATATCTTAGAAAGTGCAATGAAAAATTTTCTATAGAAAAAAAATATTTTGATGTGAGTTAGGGCAACTTATGGGGAGTTAGGGCAGTTCTGTAAACTTTTTTTCTCTTTAAAAATTAACATAAATTAAACATATGTTATTTTAAGATTCAAGTGAGCAGACTATCTTAGAAAGTAAAATGGAGAATTTTCTATGGCAAAAAAAAAATATTTTGATGTGAGTTAGGACAAGTTAGCGGTTGTTAGGGTAGTTTTATAAAGTTTTTTCTCTTTAAAAATAAACTTAAATAAGACATATTTCATTTTAAGATTCAAATGTATAAACTATCTTAGAAAGTACAGTGGAGAATTTTATATAGTAAAAAAATATTTTGATATGAGTTAGGGCAAGTTGGGAGGAGTTAGAGTAGTTGTGTAAACTTTTTTTCTCTTTAAAAATTAATATAAATCTGACTTATTTCATTTTAAGATTCAAGTTTGCATTTTCTATAGCAAAAAAAAGTATTTTGATGTGAGTTATGGCAAGTTAGGGGGAGTTATAGTAGTTCTGTAAATTTTTTCTTTTTAAAATTTAACATAAATCAGACATATTTTATTTTAAGATTAAAGTGTGTAAATTCTCTTAGAAAGTATAATGAAAAATTTTTTATAGCCAAAAAAAGTATTTTAATGTGAGTTAGGACAAGTTTTAGGGCAGTTCTGTAAATTTTTTTTTCTCTTTAAAAATCAACATAAATTAGACATATTTTATTTTAATATTCAAGTGTGTATACTATCTTAGAAAGTGAAATGAATAATTTTCTATAATAAAAAGAACTATTTTGATGTGAGTTAGGACAAGTTAGAGGAGTTAGGGCAGTTTTATAAAGTTTTTTCTTTTTAAAAATAAATATAAATTAAATAAATTTTATTTTAAGATTCAAATAAACAAACTATCTTAGAAAGTGTAATGTAGTATTTTGTATAGTAAAACGAAATATTTTGATGTGAGTTAGGGCACGTTAGGGGATTTCAAACAGTTATGTAAACTTTTTTTCTTTAAAAATTAATATAAATCAAACATATTTTATTTTAAAATTCAAGTGTACATATTCTCTTAAAAATTATAATAGAAAATTTTTTATAGCAAAAAGAAGTATTTTAATGTGTATTAGGGCAATTTAGAGGAGTTAAGACAATTCTGTAACTTTTTTTCCTTTATAAATAAGACAAATTTTATTTTGAGATTCAAGTATGACGACTATCTTAGAAAGTATAATAGAGAATTTTCAATAGCAATTTTTATATGAGTTAGGACAAGTTAGGGAGAGTTATGGCAATTTTATTAATTTTTTTTTTCTCTTTAAAAATTAACATAAACTAGAGATATTTCATTTTGAGATTATAGTATACAGGTTGTTTTAGGAAGTATAATTAATAATTTTCTATGGCAAAAAGAAGTTTTTTTTATGTGAGATAGGATAAGTTAGAGGGAGTTAAGACAATTCTGTAAATTTTTTTCTTTAAAAATCAACATAAGTTAGACATATTTCATTTTAATTTTAAAAGAAGAAAAAAAGATAAACTGAACAGAGATGCAAATATTAGTTAAATATAATAAAATAATCTATTTTTTCTTCAAATATTTTATTTTAATTAAAGTTGTAGATTCGACTAAATGAAAAAGATAAAAATATTCCGTGTATGATGAGAGAGAAAAGATAATGAGAAAACTTCATTTTTTCGATCTAATAGTTAAAAATTTGTATTTTGGAAAGAAAAAAAGAGAGAAGGTTGAAAAAGAGAAAGAATATGCAAGGAAGAAGAAAAATATGAAAGATAAGCTAAAAGTTTTTTTTTTTTTACTTTATTAGGTATAATGACATTATTATCTTTTTTTTACCCATTTAAAGTGATTATGGTCTAAAAAATATTGACTATTTTTAAACAGTATATTTTAGATGAATTTTCTTATATATACTAGTTAAGTCGTATGTGATGTATGAATGTGATATTTTATCATATAAAATATATAATCCCACTATAAATATTAACTTATAAAAAATTATAAAAAAACTATTGAAATAAAATATATAATCCCACTATAAATATAAACTTTTAAACTATTTATTTTCAATTATTTATATAAGATCTTTTATATTCATATATTAATAATTTATTAAATATATAATATTATATATTCATATATTAATAGTTTCAGTTACTAAATTTTAAATTTAATGTGATTAGCAATTATTAGTGTTATTATGGAAAATAAAACTAAAACCTAAGAAAACTTTCAATTTTTATATATTAATAGTTTTAGTTAACAAATTATGGGAGACATAAACATTATATAAACATTATAAAGAAAAGTATATAACTATAATACATTACATTTTTTGTTTTGTATATGTATTTATTATGTGATAGCTTACATTTATTATACTTTTCAATTTCAATCAATGAATTCATCATCTGTAAGACATTTATATTTATATATTAATAATTTATTAAATATATAACATTTAACGTATATTAATATAGTTTCAATTAAAAAATTATTTATAATTATAAATTTATTAATATTTTATTAAATATTTAACTTTTTATCTTTATGTATAAATAGTTTCAGTTAAAAAATTTATTAATAATTATTAATTTATTAATAACATATTAAATTTATTAAATATATGACTTTTTATCTTTCGTATGTTAATAAATTTAATTAAAATTTATTAATAATTATTAATTTAGTAACAACGTATTAAATTTATTAAATATATAACTTTTTATCTTTTATATATTAATAATTTTAATTAAAATTTATTAATAATTAATAATTTATTAAATATATAACTTTTTTATTTTCATATATTAAAATTTCAATTGAAAGATATGTTAATAATTTATAAAATTTGTTAAATATATGGCCTTTGATATTCAAATATTAATATTTTCAGTTAAAATTTTTTATTTAATAATTTATGAAATTTATTAAATATATAATCCTTTATTTTCATATATTAATTTTTATAAATAAAGACAATTTTGTTTTGATAATTGATAATAAAAAAATATTTTTTATATTATATATATAACGTGGCAGTCTAAATTTATTTCATTTTCCCCAACTTTTATATAAATATGATAGATATGAAGTCAAAGCATTCCTACTATTTTTATATAATCTAAATAGTGAAATTAATCCAGAATCAAAATATATATATTTAATTTCTTTGATTTTGATTATTTAAAATAATTTGTAATAAAATTTTAATAACTCTCATAATAAATTTAAATGGTTTTTATATAGAAAAGAATTTAAGGTTGAATGATATATACATATATGCGCGTGTGTGTATAATCTTCATATCAAATATTTGTAAGTCATGTATATCAAGAAATTTGTTATTTTTATGGTTAGCTATACTTTCTTTTTTGTCCTAACTCCTAATTAATGTTTTGACCCACTTTTTACAACAACGTCCTTTGTAAATATCTTTATATTATTTTTCATTATTTACTTATTTATTTATTATTATCACCCATGATTTTGAAAATTAGACCCTTCACTGCATATATATATATATATAATATATTATTAATAAAATTTTAACAAATTATCATCCCCCAAATATTTTTGAAGAATTTAATAACATTTCCTCAAAATTTAAAAATATATATAAATTATCTCAACTGAAAATTTGAATTTTGTAAGATAAATATAAAATACATATATAATACTCTTCCATCGAAATTGATACGTGGACACACATTTTATTTCACAATAATTAAAAAAATTAATTATAGTTATGGATTTTTTCTATTATACTCTTATTTTAATATGATATATATATATATTGTATAAATCAGCCTTTCATATAAATGTGAGATATATTTTTAATAAATAACATTACATATGAGTATAATAAAAATTTAACATATTAATTAGACCAAATCACCAATTTAATTTACTAAATTTAATTTTATTAATTTAATATATTAAATATCATTTTTCTAAATTTAATTTTATCTTTTAATTTTGTCAATATTAATTTTATATAAAGTTAGGGTGGCTCAATTTAATTTTATCTTTTAATTTATTCAATATTATTTTGATATAATGTTAGGGTGGCTTCTGTTAGGTTTTGAGCCGAGGGACGATAATGTAAAAATAGATATTTTTGAAGGATGATCAATGTAATTTAGCCTCTCTTTTTTTTTTTTTCATTCCACATATGATAATCTAAACCAGCCATGTCAGCATGCCACGTAAATTATTCATAATTAAAATTGATGAAAAAAATATTATCTATGTTCAATTGATAATAATTAAAAAAATAAATTTAAATTGAGAAAAATATGATATTTAGTGGATTAAACAGGTAACTAAATTAATTAATTAATTTATTAAAATAGTAAATGGATTATAATATAAAATAAATAAATTTTTTTTTATCAATTTGAGATAAAAAAATAAGCGTATCCACTTTAACCCAAAAATCTCTGCTGCATCCAACGCACAAGGTTTCAGGTATTGAATAATTCTCTGAAAATCAGTAGAGACATGATAATAATATTGTACGTTGAAACTTACTCGTTTAAGGAATATATGATGTTATGTTTTTGAAGGTCGGTGTGATTTTTTTTTTAACGTACATTGTATAATTAAACATGATAAGTAAAATTAGGAGTAATTCAATCTATGACCAGTGGATTTGTTGGATTAATGTTTCATAGATTTGAATTTTAAAATTAGATTATAAAGACAGATTTTTTCACCTAATTTCATTTAATAATTTTTTAAATTGCTGTGTAAATATATATATATATATATATTACAATGGGGAACTCAAAGAGAACTAAATCAGAATCCTACAAAGGAATAAAAAGATGAAATAATATTAAAAATATCAGCAGCAAAAAATACATTATTATTCTTATGGTGGACAATTAATTAAAATTTTAAATATATTATTTTAAATAAAAATTATACATTATCCCTTATTAATAACAAATTGACCATCTTTACCTTCCACCCTATATTAAATTATGAAATTTATTAGAAAAAATATAATAAGCTTTAATTTTATTAATAATAACTAATATTTTAACCTAGCAGGCAAGTAGTGAGATGATAATATGATTATTTTAAAAGAGAAGTATGAATTTTAAATTCCTCCACGCCACAAAAGGGCTTTATATATTCTTTTGTGAGAACAAGTGAGAGATTTATATATATATATATATATATATATATATATTCACAAATATTAAATTCCTCATCTCCGGATTGCTACAAAGAAATTAATCATAATATTATATTAAAAAAAAACATCCAAAAGTCAAAAAAGTCTTTCTTTTGTAATATCAAAAATCCTTTTTCGCCTCCCCAATATCTCCTTTGTCTTCTTCTTTATTTTCTTTTTAATTATACTAAAACAAAATTATTGCAAAAGAATAATTATTTTTATATATAGGAAAAGGATTTTATTGCGAAGAATAATTTATAATTATTTTTAATTTATATTTATAATACTTAATTTATTGATTGTAAATTTATAATATGTGAAAATTTATATATACATTTTTATAAAAATTATAGCTCAGCCAAAAAGATAAATTTAACACAATAATGAAAATTAACTACTAATTGAAACACACAGAAAAATTAAAAATAAATTAAAATCCATGATTTTTGGTCTTTGTTTTGTTTGTTGATGAAAAACGTACACGTTTGCATGTGCCTGGTGACATATAGTCAGTCATCTTTGCGTACTCAGAATTACACGAGGGTTTTGCAAGAACTAAGATTATATATATATATATATACACTTACAATTTTAAAAGGCATGAAAATATTTATATAAAAAAAATTTCTTTCAAAGATGATTCGAGATATCGAACAGTCAATTGATCACGTAAGATTAATACTTATCCATTATAAAGTAATGATTGAAACAATTAAATACATAATTAATTAATTAATAATACTCAGTATACAATAATATATAATTATGTTAATGACATCACATGATAAAATGATATTGTTGGTTCATTGTATATTAGCAATTTTTGCCCCAAATACGCTAATAGTAATATGAAAAAAAGATAGGGCTAATTAGAATGAGTAACCATTTTGAGTTAATAATTGAATATATATAAATGTATTTCTAATTTAAGTTGTAAGGGTAACTTTTAATCAATCAATTAATAGATTCAATATGTATACGTAATATATATAATAAAAATAATAATTTTATTCCCAGCCATACTTTATATTTTTCAAACATATACTAAAAAAAGTATAAAAGACACATAAAACCATTTCAAAATATAAACCACAATGTTAATTATATATATATATAATTATATTTATATGATCTTTGATTCTATATTTGAAAAGATGAACCTATATATAACCATATTTCCATCTAAAATTACTCTAAACATTAAAATAAACATTAAGCAGCCTCCACGGAAATTAGACTTTAAAATTTTGAGGAGGTAGAAATAGAAATAAAAAAGAAAAGATTTTATTTTATTTTTTTTCAGAAGCAATAAGGCCTTGTTGTAGCAGAAACTTATTAGGCGGTTGATGTGCTTGCAAATGGATAGCTACAGTGAGATTGATAGTAGAAGTCGGTCTTATCCACGAAAAAACTCTGATCAGAGATCTATACTTGCAAGTTTTAACATTTAGGATGGATAATAACTTTATTAATTAATATTGTTGTTATTTTACTTTTATTATATAGTTGAATCTGAACTCATATATATAAATATTTGTATTTGGAAATTGATAATATTTAATTTAGTTAAATATATTTATTAGATTAAATATAATAACAGGTTGAAAATTTTATTTCTAATTTATAGTTTTACGAGTGAGTTGCTTTAAAATTTTTCATTAAGAATTTGACGAGAGAATTTATTTAAATATAATTAAAATAGCGAAGGAATAAGCAAGAGATCGAAAATTAAGTTTGCGTGAAAATTTTTATATCAAAACATATTTATATAGAAACTATGATGATATATAAATAACAAATAAAATGTAACAAATTTGGTATATTATATATATTTTGAAGAAAAATGAAATATATAGTATATAATAAATAATTAAACTAAAAAATTTAGACATGTATATTTTAAAAATAAGCATTAAATATCAATACAAAATTAAAATTTTGACAATATGATTGTTATTATGTTTTATATAATTATGTCTAATTAATTAAAAACTTAATTTTTATTTTTTATTTCCTTCACCTTACAAAAAAATATTTTTTTTTTCAATTTCAAATTATAAAAAGAGGCAAAAGAAAAAAATGGTGATGTGAGCATAGATTGATGCGTACGTGTCATTTTGTGATTTGTGTGGTTGTAAAAAGAGGGGGAGTTATGTGGATTTGTTTAGCACCACAAAAATTTGTGCCTTGTAATATGTTTGTGGAGTAGGGTAAGGGAATGGCTTTAGAATTCAGATTATGTGATTACTTAAGTTTATAAGTTTTGTATCCATGCCATCATGAAATCCAAGACCAACACTCTTATCAATGCACTTATACTTTCACAATTTTGTTATATATATATAATAGAATTAATTTAATATTATTTAGTACATATTATTATTTTTATTTTAAAAAATTAATTATTTTTATTAAAAATATAAATTTATATGTATTTTTTCTATTATATCATTATTTTAATATGAATAATTTATTAAATATTTTTAATAAATAATATTGAATGAGTATAATATATTTATAAGTGGACTATAATTTAAGATAAATGAAAAAAGAAATATATATCAATTTAATAGAGAAAGAATATCAAAATTAACAATAAATATATTGATGGAGTTATACTATTAACCATGCATGTGTAATAGTATAGTTTTATTGTCATTCTATGGAACAATTATTTCTTTATATTTAATTGGAAAAATTTGCATTAAATAAATATTTTTTTGTATATCATTAATGATTGTGATTAGTACATTTTATATGTATCTAATTGGACCAAGTAGAGAATGGGTGTTTTATACTGACTATTAAAACATATTCTTTTTGACATTAGAAATAAGATTTAATGTTCTTAATCTTGATTTAATTTAATATGAGCAAATATTTATTATCTTGTGCTTTGATTCATTAAAGGGTGAGTTTCATTATTGGAATAATATTCTCGGTGGATTGAGCAAAGATAATTTGTATTTGTGAAATATCAATTAATGATGGAATCCATGTCTCGGTATAGAGAGTGATGATGCACTTTAAGTAAGCTTATAAGGTTTCATTGTGTAAACCCTGCAGGTGGATTTTAATCCGACACATGAAATAAGTTGAGCGACAATCTTAAAGTTATATTGTTATTTAAATAAATAGTCAGTAATTTATTTAAGATAATAGCATCTGTAATCTTAACATGGGGAACATAAAATTATTATGTTGTGGAATTGTAAAATTAATAAGGGGTTCAATCATGAATTTTTAGTGGAATAATTTGTGATTAATTATAATAAGATTATACTGGTCCTGTATAGATTCTTATTATAATTGGTAGCCTTGTTGATTTTATTCCTGCGGTCCCTGTTGTGCCTTGGTTATTTGGAATGTATATGTTTTATTTTAAATTTAAAAATATTATCTTCCCATCGAAGAGATATTTTTAAGGAATTTAAAATATAATAAAACTCTAAGAGATAAAAGGAGAGTGGTACGTACAGTTTCTCCCCACTGAGAAAACTATTCCAAAGAGAATAATCAAGGAACATAACAGAAGATCGTGGGTGACTCCAAGGTCTCAGGAAAGAAGACTGGTGAACGATTCTGCGCTTCAAGAGGTCAGTTTGATTGATTAGTTCAATGTTTAGTTTGTCTCATACGTGTTTCGATGTGGGTTGTTTTCGTTTTATACCCGCTCCCTGCAATTGGTATCAGAGCTTTTCGAAACCGTATGAAGGTGGCTATTTTAATCATGTTTTCGATTGATTGTTTGTATCATTCAGTGGCTACATGATTTGTTGAAGTTTTTTTTTTGTTTGTTTCGTTTTAGTCTGTCAATTTTCGGTTTCAATGAATTACAAAGAATTTATTGAATTTGTTGGATATTGATTAAAACGAATTAATATAAAAAAAAATCAATCAAAGAAAAGAAGTTTTGCAATTAATTCCCTTTACGTGAAAGGACAAACACAAATTAATCTGATTTGCAAATAAAGAGATTACATATTGTTTAATCCTTTTACGTGAATAAAGAGATTACACATTAGCAATATATTGTTTAATCTCTTTATTGGTCAATCACGTAAGGTTAACTTTTTTTTTTCTTTCTGTATTTGTTGAAACAGTAATGAAAAAAAAAATCTGTGTTCTTGAAATTCAAGAATACAGTAGCAATATTTTTTTTAATTAATTTTTTTTTTGCTATTGATAATTGTTATCAATTATAAAATAAAAAAAATTCTGAGTTCTTAAAATTGAAGAACACAGAAGCGTTTTTTTTTTAATTAATTTTGATTTTTTTTTATTGATAATTGTTATCAATTTAAAAAAAAAGAAAAAAAATTTTTTTTTGAGTTTCTGGCGTTATTGGAAGCTTGTAACAGTAGCAGAATTTGTGTTTCTGCTTTGGCAATTTGTTCTTGGCGTTCACGATGAAGGAGCTGCTGCCTTGGCAATTTTAATTTTTTTTTGGCCCTCCAAGTTTATTGTTATTACAAGCAGACCCAGAATTTTTTGTTTTTGCAGAATAGCCCAGGTTATTCCTGTTTCTTGCAAAACAGCCCAGAAAATTTTATTATTTTGCAAAATGATTCTAAAAAAAATTTTTAATTTTGCAAATTGGCTTTATTATTAGATATAATTATGTTTAATTATATTCAATTATATATATTAAAATTATTTGTGAGTGGTTATTTATTATTTTCTAGTTGTGATTATTTGCATTTCTTCCCCATCGGAAGATGTTATGTTTTAATATAATCACTGATCTAGTCTAATTTGTCTGTATTATTTTAACTCTCCATCTGAGTAAATTAATTAGGGACATGAATTAGATGTAATATTTTCTCACATATTAATTTTTATTTAAGAGACATGTTTTCTCCCATCGAGTAGTACATGTCGGTCTTATCTTATTTTTATATGCATGACATGTGATTGGTTGAATTCTCCCATCGAGATTACTATTCATGAATGTTGTAAAGATGCATATTTGAATTTTGATATCATTGTTGTCATGCAATTTTGATTTAAATTCAGTGTTTATTTTTACATTATTAATGATATACTGAATTTGTTTAATGTTTTTTAGAAATGACATCTTTCAATCTCCTAGCAAATATCATTACCCAAAACAAGCTTGAGGGTCCTAACTATGTGGACTGGAAAAGAAATTTGGACATTTTGCTTACTGCTGAGGAGTACAAGTTTGTGCTGACTGAAGTATGTCCTGAAAAACCCGGTGAGGGTGCCTCTGAGGAGGCTACCAGAGCTTACCATAAATGGGTTAAGGCTGATGAGATGGCGCGATGTTACATTTTGGCATCAATGTCAAATGTTTTGCAACATCAGCATCAGAAGATGGACACTGCTTTTGACATCTTAGAGAATCTCAAGGAGATGTTTGGAGACCAAACTAGTGCGGCCAAGCAGAATGCACTGAGGGAGATTCTTACTTCTAAAATGGAGCAAGGAACTCCTGTTAGAACTCATGTCTTGAAGATGATGAGTCTTCTGAATGACATGGAAGTTCTAGGTGCTGAGGTTGACAAGGCAACTCAGGTTGAGATGGTCTTGAACACTTTGCCAGCCAGTTTTCAGCAGTTTCGTTTGAACTACAACATGAATAAGATGGATTTTACTCTATCTAAGCTGCTGAATGAGCTGGTAGCTGCTGAGACTATTATTATGCAAGGAGCTGCACCTATTGTGCTTAATGTTGAGCGAGGTTCTTCATCTGCCCAAAATAAGGGTAAGAAGAAGAAAAATGCTCAAAAGCCTAAGCCTAAGACAAATGGTGCAGCTGCTGGAGCTAATGGTGCTGTGAAAAAGCCTAAGGGTAAGTGTTTTCACTGCAAGCAAAAGGGTCACTGGAAGCAGCAATGTCCAACATGGATAACCAAGAAAAAGCAAGGTATGTCACTTTTTTATTTACTGGTTATTGAAACTTGCTTAGCGGTATTGACTACACTCCAATGGTGTGTAGATTCAGGAGCCACTAATCATGTCTGTAATTCTTTGCAGGGGTTTCAGACAACACGCCAGCTAAATGAAGGAGAAGTGAGCATTTTTCTGGGAGATGGCACTAAGGTTGCAGTTCTAGCTATAGGAAATGTTATTTTGAATTTTGAGAATAATAGAACATTGTTTTTGAAGGATGTTTTATATGTTTCTTCAATTAGAAGGAATTTAATTTCTGTTTCTAGTTTGAGCAAGAATGGATATTCTGTTTGTTTTAATGATTTTTATGATGATTCTGTCGTTATCAAATTTAGAAAACAAATAATATGTTCTTGAATTAATTCATTCTGATTTGTGTGGCCCAATGAGTGTCCAAGCTAGAGGTGGTTTTGAGTATTTTGTGACTTTCACATATGACTACTCACGGTATGGATATATTTACCTGTTACGCCGTAAGTCTGAATGCTTTGAGAAATTCAAAGAATTCAAGGCAGAAACGGAGAAACGACATGGAAAATATATCAAGTCATTGCGGTCTGACCGTGGTGGCGAATACCTCTCTAGGGAATTCATTGATTATTTATCAGAACAAGGAATTACTTCACAATTATCTGCACCTGGTATGCCGCAACAGAATGGTGTAGCAGAAAGAAGAAATAGGACGCTTATGGAAATGGTTAGATCAATGATGAGTTATTCAGATTTGCCTATTTCGTTTTGGGGCTATGCCATAGAAACAGCAGCATATATTTTGAATTTGGTTCCATCTAAGTCAGTACCTAAAACTCCTACAGAACTGTGGACTGGGCGAAAGCCAAGTCTAAGACATGTTCGGATGTGGGGTTGCCCAGCCCATGTGCTGAAAGGGAAAACAGATAAGTTGGAATCAAAAACAGACTTGTACTTCTTTATTGGATATCCTAGAGGAACGAAAGGAGGTTTATTTTATAGTTCAAAAGATAAAAAGGTCATTGTTAGTACCAATGCACATTATCTTGAAGAAGACTATATTAGAAACCATATTCCCAAAAGCCAATTAGCCTTGTTTGAATTGAGAGGAAAAAACATACCAACTAGAACCTTTCCATTAGAATATCAACCTGAACCATCCATGGGCGGAGCTGACATTCCATTACCTCGTCGTAGTGGGAGAAATGTCAGTGCACTAGAAGATCAACATCCGCCTGAGCATTTAGCGCCTAACATTCCACTACAGCCCGAAAATAGTGAGAGTAATGTTGGAGCTACAGTGGCGGCTGATGATCCTAATGTACATGAGCAAGATGTTGGAGCTTCTGACATTTCATTGCCTGTTGGTAATGAAGGACATGTTCAGGCTCCAGAACATGACCAGGATGCAATACCACCAGTCATAGACTTGCCGGCATTACAGCCACAGCAAGATGAAGGTGTGATTGCAGAGCCTGTAGTACTTCGTCGTAGTGGGAGAATTAGACGAACCCCGGTTCGATATACACTTTTGGGAGAAGCTTTTGATAGAATCCCTGAAGAAGTGAATACCGAACCAGCTTGTTACGATGAAGCACTACAAGATAAAGATGCTGATAAGTGGCTTATAGCTATGAAATCTGAGATGGAGTCTATGTACTCTAATCAAGTCTGGGAACTTGTAGAACCACCTGAAGGGGTTAAACCCATTGGATGTAAGTGGATCTATAAGAAAAAGAGGGGTATAGATGGTAAAGTGCAAATTTTTAAGGCAAGGCTTGTTGCGAAAGGGTTTACTCAGAAAGAAGGGATCGATTATGAGGAAACTTTTTCGCCGGTAGCCATGCTGAAGTCTATTAGAACTCTTCTATCCATTGCTGCTCATTTTGATTATGAGATTTGGCAAATGGATGTCAAGACGGCTTTCCTGAATGGAAGTCTTGATGAATGCATCTATATGAAGCAACCAGAGGGTTTCATAACTAGTGGACAAGAAAAATTGCTATGCAAATTAAATAGGTCCATTTATGGCCTTAAACAAGCATCTAGGTCATGGAATACTTGTTTTGACCAGACGATCAAAACTTTTGGTTTTGATCAGTGTCATGATGAGTCTTGTGTGTATAAGAAGTGGAATGGTAGTAAGGTTGTGTTTCTAGTACTATATGTGGATGATATTCTACTTATAGGGAATTTTGTAGGTATGTTGACTTCTGTCAAAGACTGGCTATCTCAGCATTTTGATATGAAGGACTTGGGAGAAGCTGCTCATATTCTTGGGATCAAGCTTATGCGAGATCGTATGAAGAGGATGATTGGCTTATCACAGGCACTTTATATTGATACTATTCTTGCTCGTTTCAACATGCAGGATTCCAAGAAGGGATTTCTTCCCTTCAGACATGGAATCACTTTATCTAAGGATCAATGTCCTAAGACACCTGAAGAGATAGAGAGCATGAAGGCAGTTCCTTATGCTTCCGCAGTTGGAAGCCTCATGTATGCCATGTTATGTACTAGACCTGATATCTGTTTTGCTGTTGGCATAGTTAGCAGATTTCAGTCTAATCCTGGGCGGGAACATTGGACTGCGGTGAAACATATAATCAAGTACTTAAAAAGAACTAGAGATTATATGTTAGTCTACCAGTCTGCAGATCTTTATACCCATAGGGTATACAGATTCAGATTTTCAGTCTGATAGAGATTCTCGGAAGTCTACCTCAGGAAATGTTTTTGTCTTGGGAGGTGGAGCCATAAGTTGGAGGAGTATTAAGCAAACTTGTGTTGCTGACTCCACCATGGAAGCTGAATATGTGGCAGCCTCTGAGGCAGCCAAAGAAGCTGTATGGCTTAGAAACTTCCTTATGGATCTGGGTGTGGTTCCATCAGTTCAATTGCCTATTACACTTTATTGTGATAATAGTGGGGCAGTTGCAAATTCGAAAGAGCCACGGAGCCATAAAAGGGCAAAGCACATTGAGCGAAAGTATCATTTGATACGAGATATAGTTCAAAGGGGTGATGTGGTGGTCACAAAGATTGCATCGGAAAACAACCTGGCTGATCCTTTTACAAAGAGCTTACCGGTTAAGACTTTTGATAGTCATGTAGAAGGAATGGGAGTTAAAATTGTTGATGCATGGTTATGAGTCTAAGTGGGAGATTGATGGAGTTATACTATTAACCATGCATGTGTAATAGTATAGTTTTATTGTCATTCTATGGAACAATTATTTCTTTATATTTAATTGGAAAAATTTGCATTAAATAAATATTTTTTTGTATATCATTAATGATTGTGATTAGTACATTTTGTATGTATCTAATTGGACCAAGTAGAGAATGGGTGTTTTATACTGACTATTAAAACATATTCTTTTTGACATTAGAAATAAGATTTAATGTTCTTAATCTTGATTTAATTTAATATGAGCAAATATTTATTATCTTGTGCTTTGATTCATTAAAGGGTGAGTTTCATTATTGGAATAATATTCTCGGTGGATTGAGCAAAGATAATTTGTATTTGTGAAATATCAATTAATGATGGAATCCATGTCTCGGTATAGAGAGTGATGATGCACTTTAAGTAAGCTTATAAGGTTTCATTGTGTAAACCCTGCAGGTGGATTTTAATCCGACACATGAAATAAGTTGAGCGACAATCTTAAAGTTATATTGTTATTTAAATAAATAGTCAGTAATTTATTTAAGATAATAGCATCTGTAATCTTAACATGGGGAACATAAAATTATTATGTTGTGGAATTGTAAAATTAATAAGGGGTTCAATCATGAATTTTTAGTGGAATAATTTGTGATTAATTATAATAAGATTATACTGGTCCTGTATAGATTCTTATTATAATTGGTAGCCTTGTTGATTTTATTCCTGCGGTCCCTGTTGTGCCTTGGTTATTTGGAATGTATATGTTTTATTTTAAATTTAAAAATATTATCTTCCCATCGAAGAGATATTTTTAAGGAATTTAAAATATAATAAAACTCTAAGAGATAAAAGGAGAGTGGTACGTACAGTTTCTCCCCACTGAGAAAACTATTCCAAAGAGAATAATCAAGGAACATAACAGAAGATCGTGGGTGACTCCAAGGTCTCAGGAAAGAAGACTGGTGAACGATTCTGCACTTCAAGAGGTCAGTTTGATTGATTAGTTCAATGTTTAGTTTGCCTCATACGTGTTTCGATGTGGGTTGTTTCCGTTTTATACCCGCTCCCTGCATATATAATTATGATAATACTCAGTTAATAACATTATCTAATATTAATATATTAACAACATTTATAAATGATATTGTAAAATATTTTATCATCATCGTCATTCATGTTAAAAATAACTTTTTTTACGTTTATTAAGTTCTAGAAAAAAAAATTAATTCGTAGAATTTTATGTATTCAGATGATAATACTATTATATTTTATTGTATTAAATTTTGAACTTCAATAATATGATTCAAATGTTATTAAAATATTTTTAATTAATGATAATCTGCCTATAGACTATTTTAGTATCATCACTGCTATCTCGATTCTTTTATATAGCTTATTTAATTATTAATGGTAACAGCCACACTTTCCTTTTTTATTTAACCAAATTATAATTCATTATTTAATAAATTAATTAATATACTAAATATTTATTATACTTATTTTATATTATTTTTAAAAATAGTTATTATAAAAATATATTTAAATTTATGATTTTAGTAAAATTAATTAAGTTTTTTTATTTTTATAAAATAGAAAATGTGTTTTGCGGAAAAATGAATTTCATTATATGGATTAAGCAATCAAAGGGAATTTTGTTTATAAAAAAAAATTATTATTATGTCCATCGGTTGATCCTATGGAGGAAAGCCACGTAGAAACATATAGCTTGGCAGCAACTAATTAAACTATTTTGTTTCTCATAATTACATATGAATTATGATAGCATAGCATGAAAATTGATGGATGGCTGTATAAAAATTATTAGATTATAGCTAAGAGCTTGATTAAGGCCATCATTAACATTAATCAACTATTAGCTACGTGCAAGTGTATAACACTTTCACTAATTTTATTTGTAATGTAAAAATAAAAAAGGTAGGAATATTTATACCTCAAAAAAATACTATGCACTCCAAAAATATTTTTCGTAAAATACTCTAAAAAAAATTACATTAAAAGATATATAAAATTATAATATTTATAATTTTACTATTTATATTTACACCCAATCTTTTTAAATTAATACACACATCTAATCTTAAATCCTCAAACTACTTCATTTTATTTCACTTTTTCTATTATTCATTTTTCTAACTTCCAAATACTATTCACCATCTCACTCTAATTACTCCATACTATTTTACTGTTTAAAGTTAAAACATGAAAAAAAACATAAATTGTAAGTCTTTTAAAGAGTTCAAGATAAGTATTTACTGGTTTAAAATAATGTAAATAAAGTTAAGTAATTTTAGAATCGGGCTAGTTCGGAATAGTGTCTGAAAAATTAAATATTTTTAATTACTTATTATTAAATGATATATGAATTACAATAATAAAAATAATCTAATTTTATAAAAAAAAAAAGATACATGAAATTATGATATTTATAATTTTACCATTTATATTTATACTCCACCTTCTCAAATTATGATATACTTCGCATCCTAAATCATAAAACTACATAAATTTATTTCATTTTTTTTTATTTTTCACCTTTAAGCTCTCAAATACTCTTCACCTTCCCACTCCAATTACTCCATATTCTTTTATTGTTTAAAGCTAAGACATGAAAATATATATATATATTATGAGTCTCTTGAAGAGTTTAAGGTAAATATACAGTGGTTTAAAGCAATGTAAATAAAGTTAAGTAATTTTATAATCAGGCTACTTTGACCAACAATTACTACAAAATTAAATATATTTAGTTATATATTGAATATTTTAGTTTGTTCAACAAATAGTGGCCGAATAAAAGTAAATATTCAGGTTTGGTTCGATGAATTATAACTAAATTTTGGCTCTGGTTTGTTA
Source organism: Garcia nutans (assembly GCA_947685225.1). NCBI lineage: Eukaryota > Viridiplantae > Streptophyta > Magnoliopsida > Malpighiales > Euphorbiaceae > Garcia > Garcia nutans. The sequence continues at coordinate 656,957 of CANTUV010000024.1, read as the reverse complement.
AAAATATTTTACTGTTCAACTAAGGATGATATAATATTGATTTTGTGTAGTTTTGTCTCGCTAAATAAAAACCATATCATTATCTTACTTAACAAGAGATATATTCATCGAGTAACTGTTCAATAACCATACATCAATTGTGATTAATGTTTGAAAGTTCATATCAAAATATATGTACAATTTAGAATTAAATGAAGAAAGATTTAGGATTATTATTTACATTGTATAACAAGTTATTACATCGAGCCATTCTAGTGTTACTAACATTGATAGAAAAGAGGTAGCAAGTGTTGTAGATTATACAAGTCATTTCACCAATGAAGAGATGCGTACACTCAATACATAGAGTATTTTACAATAATAAATTGGTTTATAGTTTTAAAATGTATAATTATTAAATTGTACAATTATTTGCAGATATTTCAAAATAAAGATAATATGATCACATGGGCCCATGAGATTGCTAAAAGATTAAGATTTGTCATTGTAATTAAGTGATTCACATTTTTCAATCTACACATGCAGAAAGAAGTGGTAATTATTAAAAAGATGTCAAAATAGAAGCAATAGAGAAGAAAAATAAGAAGTCTATTGGCACCAAAAAGTGTGCATACCCATTCTCCTTGAGAGGAAAAAGACTACCATCTAATGATGATCATTGGAAATTGGATGCAATATATGATGTTCATAATTTTTCAATTGTTCAATATATAGAGGGACATTCTTTCATTGGCAAATTAGAGCCATATGAAGAAACTTTATTAGTCGTAACATCACAATCCAATGTAAGACTTTGAGAGATTTTATACACAATCAAACAAAGGGATCTTAGTAACACTTTGACAATGCAAACAATATATAATGCAAGAGCAAAACATAAGGTAAAAACACAGGTTGATAGAAACTGGATTCATCAACTTTTAGCAAAGATGAAAGAATATAACTATATATAATGGAAGTTATTGGTTTCAGGATGCCATCACTCAACAAATGCAAATATTAATATTATATCAATTTACCTAGTTGTACCATGAATAAGTTATCCTAAACCAGAATTTCGAATTTGCTAAATGAACAACAAATTTTCTCCACTTACCTTGAGTACTAATGGACCACTGTTGCAACTAGTCATAATTAATGCTTATAGCATTTTAACGAATTAATGGTTATTCTTGAAAAAAAAATTTGCATTATAAGAACTATTAATAAATATCGAATATATATACATTACTTTTGTATTGTATACCTTTCCCTCCTAGATATTACATGAAATGCGAAAATTATATTCAGCAAGTACTAATAAATTTTTAGGCCCCCTAAGAAAAGCATCATCAAGATTATCTTCTACTTGATTGCTAGAAGATTTGCCCACCATCACTACCATCGTCCCCATCACCATGATCACCCCCCATCAAAAATGTCCTCCACGACGTACCTCGTTTCTTGTGATTAAGCCTCTTCTTCAACTCTTGTTGTACTAGTTCTTCTTTGATGTACTATAGTAGTTCTTTGTATGAGTTGTTCTAAAATTATTTCATGTTATTTATGGATGTGACAACATTGTTCTGATGCCATGGGTGGAATGCGTGAGGATTTATTATGTGCTATGTATGGTAAAATAAAATCATAGAATTAGAGATTAATTTTTAAAAATACTATAACATAATAAAAAAATAATAAACATGATTCACATATTTTACGTTATTCAGTTGACAGTGGTTGAATATTTTAAATTTTTTCAATATCTTTGGCTAAACATTATAAAATATTTAGCCAATATCAACTGAATAATTTAATATGTATAACAATACTTCGCTGAAATGTGTAGTCCATGCAGATATAAAATGGTTGTACATATTATATTCTTCAATTAACAGTTGTTGTACAAATTGATCAGCCACAATTAATATACTCAAGATATGAAATAAACTCATTGAACACATATACAACACTTTCATTCATATGAAAGAGGAACCTAACTTATTTTTTTCATTTAAATGAGTTAATTGGTACCTAACTGCTTTTTCATTGATACATAAAAGGCTTAGCTAAGTGAGGATGAATAAGATATTAAATGTCATGTTCAGTGGCTAATGTATTTTGAATTTGAAATATTGATAAATATATATTATGACATGACTAAACACATGCAAGAGACTCTAGCTCTTTTTGTCTAAGTTAAACTAATTTAGAATAGAGACTACGATATTATAAGTGAGCTTAATTAAACAAAGAAGCATCTCCATGAATTACCTCCAAAATAATAGCCTATTTTGGATGAAACACGCCATAAGACATTCTCGAAAATATCTCATTATTAATAAGACACCTAAAGATTAGAACCAAATTTATTAATCATTGTTCAACTTAGTTGGTGTCAATGAGAAACCGTGTGTACCCTATTTGAGAAGAATGATAGGAAAGGTGCAACCTATTCACAACCCAAACTATAATAATAAAGCAAGATGTGTATATTTTGTCTTATAGGATAACACAACTAAGGACAAAAAAAGAATAATAGAAAAAGAGCTTCAAAATTAAATTTTTCATTAGTAAAATTTTGTTTCAACAGATCCTTCTAAACACATAAAACAACATTTTAATAGCAATTTAAATAAAATAATTTCTAGGAGCACTAATAAAAGAGAATAATTATTCAAAAAGGAAAAAAAATCAGTTGTATTAAAAAAAAAGAGCTCAGTAAAGAATTTCCCTTTTCTTATTAACTATATAAGCACATCAGAACATTTTCATCACTATTAGCTAATACATAGTATAATTCTCTAAAATTACAACCTAAGCAAAAAGTCCAATTGAAGTCAAAAATTGAAAAAACATACATAAACAAAAATTTCATGGAGAAATAATTGGCCTAGCTACCATTAATGGCAAAAAAAAAAAAGAAGAAAACCTTGTGCAACCTAATATTAAAACTTCCTTGCCCAATGAAGAATATACTATTGTGCAAAAACTCCCACTTACTATGAAATCAATGATGAATTTGGAGTTTAAAAGTACAAGGAGGATGAGGAGAAGAAAATGATTCACTACACTCTTGATATGGCATTGGTTCTTCCTTTGTTAAGAGAAAAGAACTTAAGAAAAAAATGAAGAAAAACTAATTTTTTGAGAGATAGATTTTAATGGATGGGATGTTATTAGGTTTTCATAGATATCAGACAAAATAAAAATAGCAAAATAAATTAAATATGATCCATAAAAACCTAGTAGGATCTATATTTTTTTAATTAAATTGAATAAAGGGTTAAACAGTCTTATCTCTTGCAGCGAAATTTAAGCTTTTCTTTTCAGTAAACAAATGGTTCACTAAGTGTTGTTAAATATAAACACCCTCTATGATATCCAAACAAACAAATTGAACACTAAAATAGACGGATGTGTGCTAGCACTCTCTTTTTTTGAAAACTCTACTCAGAAAACTATATAAGTTCCTCTCTATTTTTTTTCTCTAAAAAACATGAAATTAACTAATGACAATATAACACACACACACACACACATATATATTCTTCTTAGGAGTATTCGTTAGGATTTTATCCGAATCTTATTCAAATTTGATTTTATTAATAATTCTCAATAATTATTAAAATAATATATTTATATATATATCTGATAATATAAATTGAGATTCTCTAAAATCTTTTTAAGAACAGAATATGTATATACATTTATAACCTTATTAGATTTCCTTAACTGTTAAGAAAAATAATTATATATCCTGCAAAAATAAATCATTTTATTATCATAACGTTTCCAAGAATGCATAAAAGGACTTAGATTAATTATGCCTATTTTAATTTGTTCTATGTGTGTGATCTTGTAGGTTAACTTGATATTGGCAATGGACATAAATAATTATTTTAAGCCCATAAATCATAAGCGGCCTCTAGCAAGACATTATGACTATCCAAATTAATTGAAGATTGGAGATCCAACTAACGTTAATCCATGATCAGATATTTATTTCTTTTGTTACACGATATCTTAGATCAATCATAAGATATTGAATATGTCATCCCTATATTGATTGATTAAAATTTATTGAATCAAATTAACTAACAATTAATATTAATAACTCTTATTAATTTATTTGAGTATATCGATGCATATTTCTCAGTCTTGCTTGTCAAGAGGCCTAGAGATATCTCTCTCATGGTATGAGAGGAACAAATCTCATCTAGATCATTTGTATCCCTCTCTATAACTTATTAAATATCCAAAAATAATCTTTATTAAATCCGTTTACAGATAATATGAAATTATGTCAAAACACAAAACTCCTTATGTATGGAACCATAGTGATTTTAGGTCAAAGGACTATATAACATTGTTGTATTGTGAATCATTCATTACATTAATCCATGTTAGCATTCTCATTTTGGGTATATTCATTCCAATATTCTCTAACATGTACTTATATTTTGACTTAATGTCTCATATTTATTGAATAGCATTCTCATGTTAGCATGTTCCTGGCCCACTGTTTATTTTGGGCTTGAGTACATGAGAATGATGTACTACAATGGGCTCTATTGGTTGTGATAGCTTTTCCTCAAGGCCAGAAGTAATAAATATGGGCGATTGAGGGGATGATGAAGAGTCCTTGATTTGTACTTCCCCTATGGTAGCTGTCACCTTTTCAAACCCATCCAAAGTAACGGTATTAAAAGTAAGGGTAAAATTGCCAAGTGTCATAGATGGATTGGACTGCATCCCTTTGATGTTGGCCAAAGGAGCTTATTTAAACACACTATCTATCTCTTCATTCACCTCGGTAATGGAAGTGACAGAAGAAGACAACATGGGCATGCCAGGTGCCAAGCAGTGATTGGCTATGAAAGAAGGATTAGATTGGTCTCTTCTAGCTTTTTAGAGAGTGTAACTTTCAGTGGGAATTTAATGATGAGAGAAGCCAGAGGTTTCTTGTTCATCGTCTGAGATTTCAGTCGATTTGGCTTCTCCAATCGAGCATGAAGATGAGGTGGATTCAAATCTTTTAATATGAAACATGAAGGGAAAGCTCGGATGCCAGGGTTGTAGGGGGAATTTTCTACTGCCTTATCTTCATAGATCCCTTTGGCAGAGCATTGACTAAGTGTGTGACTAATTCTTCCATAAAAAAAGCAAAATTCACTAAGATTTTCATTCTTAATCCATTCTTGCATCAAATGAGTGTTAGCATCCTTTTATTCGAACCAGGGAATCAGTGGAAAATCCATACTAATTAGGACCTTAAGCCTAAATATCTACCACATCCAACTTTGCATCTAGTTTCTTACTCCCAATCAATTGGTCCACAAAACTTATCACTAATCTTTTGAACATTATTAAAGGACATGAGATTTTGGGGATAATTATTGATGTGGCATCCCCCTAGAATCTAAGTTTAGACGACCTCCAAATCAATTCAAGGATCAAACCACGTTCAATCAATTGAGAAAAGTAATCTTTCACCCCTAATTCAGCAAGAAACTAGTAACAAAGAGTATAAGGAAGAGAATTGAATTCACGCCACAATTTAGAACAAACCTGATAAGTGAAATAATCCTTGAAGTAACCAATGGAGAACACAACCTCACTTGAACGAGAACTACCAAATTTTTAATAAAAAAGAATCTACCATCTTACATGAAAATCTAGGGTTTTTATACCCTAAAATATGCTAACCCTAATTAAAATATAAGGGACATGTTTAGATGTCCACTATTATTTAAAGTAAAATAATATTTTAATTTCAAGTCATCCAAACAAGGCCCTTTTTCTCTACTGCAATAAGTTGGATTTAAATTAGCTTTATTGGGCTTAGTTAAACTAATTAACTATACTAAACTAAGCCTATATGGCTAGATAAATAAGATGGGACACTCCTCTTCTTTCTGATAGTTTTGCCTTAGCCCATTGGGCTACTCTTTGTGATTATCTTCACACACCCAGAGTAAGGTAATCAACCTTAGACCATCATTCGACTTCATCTCTTCAAGTTGATTCCATGTTTCTTCCGTGATCTCTCTTGTAATCAAGCTTTGAACATAAGAATGCAAGGATGCCTTAAGCTTACTTGCTCTTTATCTTGTGATAGGACCAAGTGGCATTATTAGTTTTCCATCCCCCATGCATGTGAGATCACCTCCATTACCTTGGTTCACATCATTCCCTCCCTCCTCAAATGAATTTATCCTTGAATCACCACCTACATTATCAAAAGAAGAAAGGTTAGCAACATTAAAAGTAGTTGAAACACCATGCTCACTAGGCAAATCCACTATATAGGCATTATCATTAATCTTTTCTAACACTTGGAAAGGTCTATCGCCTCTAGGATCCAATTTACATTTCCTGTGGTTAGGAAATCTTTTCTTCCTGAAATGTACCCAAACCCAATCTCCAGGCTCAAATTTCACCATCTTGTGCCCTTGATTAGCTTTTTGTGCGTAGCTCTTATTCTTCATCTTAATGTACTGCTTAGTCTTCTTATGTATGAACTTAACCAACTTTGGCTTTTTCTGTCCATCTAAGTTAGTAATATCATTCAAAGGTAAATGCAACAAATCCAAAGGAGTCAGTGGGTTAAAATCATACACAACTTCAAATGGAGAATAACCTGTAGAAGAACGAATGCTCTTATTAAATGCAAATTCAACTAATGAAAATTAATCTTTCCAAGTTTTTAAATTCTTACCAATCAAAGCACGTAATAAAGATCCTAAAGTTATATTAATCACTTCAGTTTGACCATCTATTTGAGGATGACAAGAAGTAGAAAACAACAACATAGTTCCCAATTTACTCATAGAATATGCCAAATGTGACTTAAGAACTTAGTATCTCTATCAGAAACAATTGTCCTGGGAATCTCATGCATACGTACTATATCCCTAAAGAATAAATCAGCAATATATGTAACATCATTGGTTTTATGATAAACAATAAAATGTGTCATTTTACTAAACCTATCAACTACAACAAATATGCTATCTTTACCCCCCTTTTCGTCCTAGGCAGTCCCAACACAAAATTCATAAATATATCAACCCAAGGTTGGCTAGGGATGGGTAATGGAGTACATAACCCATGTGGTTGAGTCCTAGATTTCGCTTCTTTCTACATCTTTTTTGAGTCCTAGATTTCGCTTCTTTCTACATCTTTTTTTATCTTAGGCCAATAGAAATGCTCATGTAATATGTCAAGTGTTTTAACATTGCCACAATGACCCCATTAGACCTCCATTATGGGCTTCATGCATAAGCACTTCGCGCATGGAATAATTTGGCACACAAAGCTTATTTTCTCTAAATAAGTATCCATCATGCCTATAAAACTTTTGAAAACCATATTGTTCACTTGTATTATAAACATTACCAAAATAAGAATCAGAAGTATAGAATTCTCTTATATATTCAAATCCCATCAATTTAGAGCTCAATGTACTAATAAGAGTGTATCTTCTAAACAATGCATTGGCAACAATATTTTCCTTACCTTGCTTGTACTGAATCACATAAGGAAAAGTTTTAATAAACTCCAACCACTTAGCATGGCATTTACTTAATTTACCTTGACCTTTGATATGCTTCAAGGATTCATGGTCAGTGTGGATCACGAACTGTTTAGGCCATAGGTAATGTTGCCAAGTTTCTAATGTTCTCACTAATGCATACAACTCCTTGTCATAAGTAGAATAATTGAGTTATGCACCATTCAATTTCTTACTGAAGCAAGCAATGGGTCGCCTTCCCTGCATCAAAACAGCACCAATACCTATCCCGGAAACATCACATTCAATTTTAAAAGTAGAATTGAAATCAAGTGAACTCAAAATAGGTGCAGAACAAAGTTTATCTTTCAATATAGTAAATGCATGTTCCTGTACCTCACCCCACTTAAACCCAACATCCTTTTTAATGATTTCGGTTAAAGGAGCAGATATGCAGCTAAAGTCTCTTATAAACCTCCTATGAAAACTAGCAAGTCCATAAAGTTTCTTACCTCACTCACATTCCTAGGGGTCAGCCAATCCTTAATTGCCTTTATTTTATCCTCATCAACTTTAATTCCTTTAGAACTAACAACTTACCCTAAGAATATAACTCTATCCATGCAAAATGTGCACTTTTTAAGCTTAGCATACAACTTTTCTTTCCTAAGTGCATCTAAAACAACCCTGAGATGACATATATGCTCATCTATATTTTTACTATAAATCAATATGTCATCAAAGTAAACAAAAACAAATTTGCCAATAAACTCACACAAAACATGATTCATTAACCTCATGAATGTGCTGGGAGCATTAGTTAGCCCAACCGGTATAAAAAGCTACTCATACAAATCATGTTTAGTTTTAAAGGCAGTTTTCCACTCATTGCCAATTTGCATTCTAATTTGGTGATACTCACTCATTATATCAATTTTTGTAAACAAACAAGAACCATACAATTCATCCAACATATCATCTAATCTAGGTATAGGATAGTGATACTTAACTGTTATGTGATTCACAGCTCTGCAATCCACATACATACACCAACTCCCATCCTTCTTAGGCACCAAAAGTATAGGCACAGGACATGGACTCAAACTCTCACGGATATGCCCCTTTGCTAGTAACTCTTTCACTTACCTTTGAAGTTCCTTTGTCTCCTCAGGGTTGCTTCTATAGGCTGGGCAATTAGAAATTTGTGCTCCAGAAAAAAAAACAATTTGATGTTCAATGCCTCTTATGGGAGGTAATTCTTAAGGCAGCTCTTCAAAGAAAACATCCTCGTTTTCTTGCAATAAAGAAACAATAATACTTGGCATAAAAGGATCAAGGTCAGGTTCACAAAAGTATGTCTCTTGATACATAAGTATAATTAGACATTTTTTACTCTCATAAGCAATCCTCACAGCCTTTTCCTTAGCATAGAAATTTTTTCTTTTTATTTTATCATTCTCATTTAGGCTCATCAATTGTATTTCTTTTGTAGCCTCCTTTCCCATTATTTTTTTCTCTCTCTCAGCCTCACTCTCTTCTTTCTCTCTTTTCTCTTTTGTCTCAGCTTTATATCTCTTCTTTTGATCTCTCTATTTCCCTTTAACCTTTTCTGCCTCTCTTTACATCTCATCTTTCATACTTCTTGATTGCTTCATTTGGTCTCATAGACCTCACTAGGAGTTATAGGAGTCAATATAATACTTTGATCCCCCATCATGAATGAGTATCTATTTCTAAATCCATTATGCATCACCTTCCAATCATATTGTCATGGCCTCCTAAGAAGTAAAAGTCTTGCATGCATAGGTACTACATCTCGAAGCACATGATCAGAATATTTTCCAATAGAGAAAGAAATGAGAACTTGTTTATTCACTCTTGTTTCTCCACAATCATTGAGCCATTGCAATATATATGGCCTAGGGTGTTTCAAACACTCTAGCCCTAATTTCTCCACCAAAGTAGTGCTAGTCACATTAGTGCAATTACCCCCATCAATAATGAGACTACAAAATTTACCATTAATCATGCATCTAGAGTGAAAAATATTCTCTCTTTGTTCAATTCTCTCCTCCTTCACTTTAGCACTCAAAACACGTCTAACAACAAGTAATTCACCCATCAAAGCATGTTCAGCCCCCACATCACTACAATCCTCCAAAAGAGGCATTGAATATGAATCATCATCACTTTCATATTCAACTACACCATCATCCCTTAACATCATTAATTTCTTATTTGGATATTGAGATGCAATATGTCCATGGCCAAGACATCTAAAACATTTGATGTTTCTATGCTTTTCAGAATTTGAAGAAGTTTATTGAGTTTTAGTGTTACCTTTTTGCTCAAGTTTATTCTTATCTTCTTTTACCTTGTCTTTGGCATTTTCTTCCCTTTTAGGCCACTTTACCCCAATTAGCTTTCCATATGGCTAGATAAATAAGATGGAACACTCCTCTTCTTTCTGATAGTTTTCCTTGCTTAGCCCATTGAACTACTTTTTGTGATTATCTTCATACACCTAGAGTAAGGTAACCAACCTTGGACCTTCATTTGATTTCATCTCTTCAAGCTGGTTCCATGCTTCTTCCTTGATCTCTCTTGTAATCAAGCTTTGAACATAAGAATGCAAGGATGCCTTAAGCTTACTTTCTCTTGATCTTATGATAGGACCATGTGGCATTACTAGCTTTCCATCCCTCATGCACGTGAGATCACCTCTATTTACTTGGATCGCATCAGTTATGTACTTGTATCCAGAAGGGAGAGTGAGAAAAGACTAAGCTTGCCAAAGGGATGGAGGGGTCCTAATGCTACAGAATGGAAAGAGCTCTAGAAATATTATAAGGGCTAGACTTAATGGCCCAATTTGTAATATCCATAATTTTAATAAACATAAGATTAGTTAATATAAAGGGTTAAATAATGTATTAGAGGAGAGATATGTACAGTATATACCTAATGTATACACAAGATATATATAAAATATACATTGGATATCTAATGCATATATAGTATATACCTAACATATACCTAATATATATATTATCACTAAAAGTCAAAAAGTTAAAAATAAAAAAGTTAAAATTTAAATATAAATATAAAAATATTTATGGATGGGAAGACCAAAAATATCTTAATATTTTATTAAATAATTATTTTGTAAATATATATTAAGAGAAGGGTAAAATGGAAAAAGAAAGTATATAAAAATTCATCATCATCTTCTTCTTCTCCCCATCTTGGCTGAATTTTATAGCCATTAAAAGGAGAGAATTACTTTCTTTTAAATACTCCAAATTTCACCAAAAATCAAAATAAATCAAAATGATTTTGAAGAATAATCAAGGTTTCAAGTGAGAATTCTACCTTTCAAGCTTTATTTTCTTTAATTTTGAGGTTATGTAACTATGTGGGTAGAGAGAGAAATTGATTTTAATTGTTAAAATATGTGGATATTGAGCTAATATAATGAATATATGATGATTTAATGATTCATTGATTAAGGTGAGCGTGAGTGGTGATGTTAGGTTTTAGAGTTGGATATGTGAAATTAGAGTTTTTGATGGAGGAAACTATAATTGTTAGAATTGATCATTTTGATGTTATTTTGATACATATCTGATAATTTTATGATTGGATGATGGAAATGAATTGATTATGGTGAAGTTTAAGTAAGGTACTTGAGAATGAATTAGGGTTTTTGGTGGAAGTTAGTAGAATTTATGTAATTAGAAGTTATTTTGTATAAAATGAATAGAAATATGATTTTAATAGAAGAATTTTATTTATTTTTTGGTTTATGTGTTGTTACATCAAGGTACCCCTAAAGGAGATATTTAGGGTTTTGGTGGAAGTAAGAGGAGGAGAGAGAATTGATTTGATTTTGAAGCTTTTCTAATGTTAGTACATACTTTGATAGCTTATATTTTAATTACATTTGATTTGGCATAACATATATGGTTTCGTGAATATGTTATGCTACTTTAATAGTTGTTTTCATATGATATGTACATTGTTACAAGTAAATGTGTGTAAAATACATGAAATATGAAATGATAAGCCATTATATAATGGTTAATGACAATGTTATTTATAAATTATGAAAAGTGTGAATTATGCACCGAAAATATGAAAATTGTGAAAAAGACATGAATAATGTGGTGAGAATGAGGAATGGTAATGAAAATATGGAAAATTGACAAATGAGATGAGAATGTGGCATAATGTATCGTGTGATTATTAGCCCTGTATAATTACTTGTTTCAGAATATTGAGTTTGGCATTGTCGAATTGGCATGCCAACGATACGTCATGACATATATTATGCCTCTAAGCAAGATATACTGGGTGTATCGCCTTTATTATTACACTTTCGGGTGAGACACGTTAACGTCATTTAGGGACGTATTTTGAGTGGTATGATATGACACACATATCACCAGTATCGATAGGGGATGCACTTTCGGGATCCCCGGTGTCGAATATTTGGGTTATGATAGGGCAAATTAATATTTTTAGAACTTCGATATTGTGTAGAAATTTATCGGGGCCAATGTGTATGTTTGTGAGATGTATGTTTATATTTGTGTTAATGAACAAAAAATGGATATTGCAGGGCAATGGTGTTAAATATTATATGAATTAAAAATGCGTATTATGGAAGTATGCATTGGTTTTTAAATAGTTAATGTTATCAAATTATGCACAACTAAACTTTTGAGCTGAGCACAGTTAATGGTATCATGCAGGTGTTAAAAGTGCATAACAAGAAAGTCTGGATAAACCTGAGCGGATCTAGGCCCTTTGTTTGATTGTGAAGGTTGGGTTTGCCATAAGACCGATAGATGTGTCGCAATACATGTAAAATCATGTAATATTTTGTATATGTAAATAATGTATATTAATTATATTTGTATTATTATTGAAGGAGTTTTAAAATAAAATGTGATTTTGGGAGTGAAATTTTCAGGTTGTGTTTGTTTTGATTTTAGAAATTACTGAAATTTTAAGCAAAATTCTGACAAATTTTTTATAAAGATTTTCTTTTAAAAATTAACCAGATTATATTTTAACTATACTTATCTAATTGCAATATATTTATTTATAATGTAATATTTTTATATTATTAAATAAGTGTGCTTCTACAGTTAATTACGACGGTACTTTTATATTTTATATATGTACTTTATGTATACAAAGGATATATATTATACGTATATAACAACTAGATTAATAATAATAATATAATAATAATAATAACAACAAATGATATTTAGTATATTATTAAATAATAATAGTTAGTAGTTGTAGTAGCTATACGTGTATTATTAGTATTTGCGATGATATTTAGAACATATATGTAAAAATGATCTCCATTTCATGTATTTTTTGCAGAAAACGTATACCAGATTTACGAGTTTTTGTTTTACCTTTATTTTTCACACATCAAATTTGAAAATCTAACTGTAAATTGAGCAAATTGCTATAGAACTCTTGCCATAGCATCAATTATGTTAGAGGATTTGATTTGTTGTGGTGAAATACTGAAATTGATTGAGACTCTTTTGTTTTTTTTTTTTTTTTTGTCAATAAAATTGAAATTTATTACCAAAGAAAAAAGCAATCTGTATAATATTGAGTTACAATTTCCTCTTCAACTAGACTAACTCAACTACAAACAAAGATAACCAGCCTAGAATAGGCACTAAACAAAATCATATGCAAGTAGCAACAAAATTCCAGAATACACAGCAGGCTATAGATTACCCTAATAGGACAGCCATTAAACATTAACCAAAAACCACATCTGACAGTATAAGAATTGCCAACAGGAACTTAGATCTTCCCCACATCAACCAGCAAAAATTAAGAGCAGAACCTAATAACAGCAATTATAAAACTACAGTTGCAATTACGTCCATCATCTCCAAAAACCAGTAGCCATACTCATCAAAACGAACCATTAATCATCAACTACATCACCAACTCAGTAGCAAATTTCCACTCAAAACACAAATCCATATCTGCATGTCCTTATCTCTGCTAATCCCATCCCACATAAGGCACAAAGGCTAATAGTAAAAGGATCAGGCCCATCATATTTGCATTAGTCTCACGTCTGCCGACTGCAGAAGAATAAACACACGTAAAAAAAATTAAACGCCGTGCACGTGTAAAAAAATACGCATAATTGCAATATAAAAAAAAAAGTAATTTACGAGGAAAAATAGTATTTCATATAATTTCGTCGAAAGAAAATTCGGTCCCAGTTCATGTCGCCTAATGTAAAGCCGAAACGTTGCGTTTTGTAACAGTCAATTGAATTTCCCATCGTTGAACCCTGATAACAACTACAACAAGAAGAAAAGCTGGAAGAAGAGGAAAAGCAAATTGTTTCTCTGATCCGAAAATGCCCTAACATGTGTTTTCTCCGCCAGATTCATGCCCGAATTCTCACTCGCCTCCTTCCAGTCTCCAGCATTTCCTTCTTACTATCCAAAATCCTCTCTTTTGCCGCTCTTTCTCCTCTTGGCAACCTCGATTACGCTCGCAAACTTTTCTATCAAATCCCAAGCCCAGGAATTTTTACTTACAATTCCATTTTCAGGGGTTGATGCATTAATAAAAACCCATCAAAAGAGCCCATTTGTTTGTACAAAAAGATGGTGACTAGAGGCTACCCAAGTCCAAACACTTTCACTATGGCTTTTGTGCTTAAAGCTTGCTCAATTATAATCGCTCTCGAAGAAGGTCAGCAGGTTCATGCTCGCATTTTGCGATCTGGGTTTAGTCTAAGCCCCGTATGTGCAATCTTCATTGGTGAATTTTTACTCCAAATGTGATGAAACTGGGTTTGCTAGGAAGGATTTGATGAAATTACTGAGAGGAATTTGGTTTCTTGGAGTGCTATGATAAGTGGTTATGCAAGGGTGGGAATGGTAAATGAGGCTTTGACTATGTTTAGGGAAATGCAGGAGGTGGGTATTGAACCTGATGACGTTTCACTGGTTAGTGTGATTTCTGCATGTGCCATGGCTGGAGCTTTAGATATAGGGAAGTGGGTTCACGCATGTATTAAAAAACGGATGATCAATGTTGATCTTGAACTTAATACAGCTCTAATTAATATGTACGCAAAGTGTGGGTGTGTAGAGAAAGCAAAAGAAATTTTTGATGAGATGCTAGTAAAAGAGAGTAAAACTTGGAGCTCGATGATTGTCGGATTAGCCATTCATGGACTTGCAGAGGATGCATTGGAGATGTATTCAAGGATGAAAGAAGCAAAGGTAATGAGATAGCAAGAGGAAGTTTAACTTAAAGTTGAAAAAGCTTCGTAACTTAATGTCAACATAGTCCCGTAATGAAAAATGACTGTCAATATCAATTTTATTTGTTCTCAATTCGGAAAGGTGCTTATAATCATTATTTCTAGATTTATATGTAATTATGTACATGCACAAACTTATGATTGATCAAGCTAGCCCTGCAAGGGTTCTATCATTGATGTAAATTTTCGTTGGCGTTGGAAATAATCTTTGCCTAATTCTTTTTCAGGTCAAGCCAAATCATGTTACCTTTGTTGGCATTTTATCCGCATGTGCTCATGGTGGATTAGTTTCAGATGGAAAGAGGTATTGGTCAGATATGCTTGAATTGGGAATAGAACCATCGATGGAGCATTGTGGTTTTATGGTTGATTTACTATGCCGAGGAGGCCTTGTTGATGAGGCCTATAATTTTGCCCTAAGCATTCCCGCACCAAATCCAGTAATTTGGCGAAAGTTGCTGGTGGGTTACAAGAAAAGCCGGATGTTAAAGAAAGCTGAAATTGTTGCCGAAAAGTTACTTGAATTAGAGCCGTTAAATGCAGAGAACTATATAATTCTTGCAAATTTGTACGCATCAGTTTCACAATGGGAGAAGATGAGCCATGTGAAAAAAACGTTGAAGGAGAAAGGCATCAAGGCAGTGCCAGGATGCACGTCGATTGAGGTTGATGGCTTTGTACATGAGTTTGTAATGGGTGACTGGTCACACCCTGAGGCAGAGGAAATAAGAAGTATTCTCAAGGATATCTCTCCGGGGATTCTGATTACTGGGTATAAACCACGTGTATCTGCTGTGCTGCACAATATGGATGATGAACGGAAAGGAAATTCACTGTATGAGCATAGTGAGAGATTAGCCATAGCTTATGGCCTGCTGAAGACAAAAGCACCCGCACCAATCCGGATGGTAAAGAATCTGAGAGTTTGTGGAAACTGCCATGAAGTGACAAAAATTATCAGTAAACTTTATAATAGGGAAATTATTGTCAGAGATCGTGTTCGTTTCCATAAATTTGTCAATGGCACATGTTCGTGCAAAGATTATTGGTAAATGTTGATAATTACATTTCTCACCTGATCCTCTGTTCAACCAAAAAGTTTTGCCATAATTCCTATTTTTTTAGTTCCCTTTGTTTGCGTGTGCACGTGTGTGTTTCTGTTTCCTTGATAATATAAGTTCTTTAGCTTTTGGTTCCCAACTCGAACAAAGAAACTGGAACACAAAATTGCCAAAAAAAAAACATTTTTATTATCAAAGAGATGGGATACAACACCATCATAGATCTTTGGTTACACCCTACCCCAAAATTCCCTCACCCTCAACATACAGCACTTCATCTGACGTCCCACTTTTGCAGAACACAGCCATGACTTGCGTCACCCACACGCACCAAAGCTTTAGTATTTAAAGCTTTTCACTATTCTCCTAGAGTCGGTTATATACTACTTGAAATTTAATGCCGCCTCTCCAATCTTAACCTTTAACCTACTCAAACTTGGATCTCAATGGGCCATCTATACATTTCCTCCTCCGGGACAGGGAGAGTCACTGTTACTAGTCCAGTATCAAAATCATAGTTGAAGTCCGTCTCAGCTTTGCCCACAGTGCATTTCAGCGGCTGCTGGGAAGAGTAAGCTCCAAAACGCCCACATCCCCTCACTCTCAGTCTGATGATTGCAGTTGGAGATCGATTCTCACTAAGTGATGTAGTTGACTCTGGTGAGACCTCACCATCAAAAAGCTCTGATTTCTTGTCAGAAACCATGTGGATTTCAAATTGATCCACAGCACCTGTGGTGTTGAACATGTCAAGCAACCCTATCGGTGCAAATGAAATGTTGGAAGTGATCTCCTGCAAGATAAGTAGTAAGATCATTGAGTGACCACTGGTGAATGCTGTCTAATTAATCTAATGGCAAGTCACAGGGAAAGGAACAAAATGAAACTCACCTTGATAGGACAGAAATGGTAAAGTTCATACTCGAGAACTTTTAGCGTCACAGGCACTGAAGCACCTTTAGGTAATCGGATCAACTCCCCTGAAATTCAAAACAGAACCAACATATGTTCTGGTTAACATCTTATAAATCCAGAAGAGTATGAACCTTGATCAAAAAGTAAATTTTGTTGCAACCCAAGGAGCTTCATACAATAAAATCTGATACAATTGACACACAAAAAGAAGTCTCCTGTACATTTAAACTCATGTTTCTTTTTCCCAATTTTTCTGCAGTGACGTTTAGAACTTGCTTCTAATAAAAAGGGCTGGCAACTAAAGTGAGTCACCTGATCTGTAGGCATAAACAACTGTATCTCCACTCCAATTTGCACCAGCAACTTGAGGAAGACAGTCGACGTCAGTGGCCCGAACAGAACATGTGAGGGTACCAGGAGAAGCATCATGGATGCGGGTCTTCTTTTCAATTTTGCACCAACCAGCACCCTGGCAGTTGAACACTCCAACCACACCACCGCACTTATTCACATTCCACACTTTGAGCAAGCTGGTCCCATCTCTTGCTGGATCAGCAAAGAGACAGTCACGGGTTGGCCTGCCAGGAAGTTGGGCACGTAGAACTGATCCATCAGGAAGGACTAGCTTCTTCAATAAATCAAAATTGTGGTTGCCAGGCTTATCACTGCATAAGGGAAAAAAATAACACATTTCCACATTAAAACCTTATTTTCATCTTTCAATATTGCACGTGATGAGTAATTTGAATCTGCATTTAAGGAAACAACATACCTGACATAGATTGCACATCCACCAACAGCACGAGCTGCGGCATGATAATATGCAGCAGGGTGTAAACTCTGCAAAAACATACATCGTTAATATAATACTCTAGTGGACTCCCATGAACTTGAAATGAAGGCCGCACCAAACATGTATCGGGAATAAAATCCTTCTTTCACTTACATGGAACATATCCCAATCTGGCTGCATAAATTCTCCAAGGAAAAGGGTATTATAAGCGACAGAGGAAATATGAATGGTGTGGGAAGCAGGATCCCTTGGATAGAAATCATCTGAAGCTCTCACAACAGCAGTCTGCTTGGCACTATATATTCCATCAGTGTTATGGCACATGCAAGCAATACATCCATTGTCAGGGAAGTTTCGGGCAATTGAAGCCTCAAGGGCTTGGTGGTAGCTGTGGGTGAGGGAAACTCTTCCTCCATGGCCTGCACCAAGAGTCTCAATAATGTTTTGAACATCAACTTTTACTCCATCCACGCCACATGAGGCCAAGTACGCATGAAGCTCATTGTAGAAGTTGAAAACCTTCCTGGGATGCACCAAACCAAGGCCATGAACAGAAAGACTGTCCATGACAATGTCTGGTTGGTTGCCTAATATACCAGGAGATTGAACTGGATATGCCAATGAAGTATCATAGTGCTCCATACCAGCCGCAGCTGGTTTTACCCCACCCCAGTAACCAGCTAAAGCATGCCATATATATACGTATCTGAAACGGGTTATAAAACAGAATGAAATTTGGAAATATATTATTTTCAAGTTTCTTTTTTTTAGTTCATCCGTTTAACCGATTTATTTTTTCAACCACAAAAAAGAACCATGAACAACACCTTCTATGAATATGATCATATTTACATGAAAAATTGAAATGCAGCATTAGCTGCAGCAGAAACTAAATGTTCCAAAGCAAACCAAACAATTAAGATCACTCACTTGACATTATGGTGTTGCTTGGCATCTTCCACAACATGCTTTAATCCTGTGGATTCCTCATTTTTACCATTCTTCTGAAATTTTGCATTCTCCTTTATTCCAGTGAGCCTAGTTGCAAATCTGCAAAAGTGAATTGCCAACAACTCAAAATTTTAATTTTTTTTTTTGGCCAGTCTCAAAATGTTAATACTTCAATCAACAAGATGGTAGAAGTATTTTGCTATAAAAGAACATGTGATCAAGCAAAGAAGCAAAGACTAAGCTGAACTGAAAACAGAACTGAATAGTATTGTCCTGATATGAGTGAACTTTATCCTGTACATGTCAACCTAGGTCTTACTCAACAGAAAAGTTCTTGTTGAAAGACCATTCGTCAATCACACCCTTTCCATTGCTTAAATAAAAGAGTGAACATAGAAAAAAAAACGCACACACAAACCCACCCACACACTAGATATCATTGCAAGCATAAAATATTTAATATTATTGGTCCCTTGTGTTGCATTCGTAGCAGGAAAAAGGAATAACTTGTAAAATCTATAAAGGTAATAAAAAAAATGATGGGAGATCCAAGATGGCAGATTTAATATGCAAGGTAGGAGAGAGGGAAATTCATACTGTGCTCCTTCTTGTACAACAGCATTAGCATCTTCCTTGCTTTTACTTTCAATCTGTTGCCAACCATCATCTATGATAAAAAATCGTGGTGGAGTCCCTCCCTCTGATAGGCTGCAATCACAATCCGCCCAAAGCCCGTCATTTGATTTGATCTTCTCTCGTAATTGCTCACTAATTACAACTTCCATGTATAAATTATAATTTAATTCAATCTCCAGCAGAATTTCTAAACTACCTTTTAAGGCCTTCTTCAACACCCTCGGCTGTGACATCAGTGTAAAATGCATCCCAAGTGCACCAGCCAAACCAGTCAAGGAAAGAGGGCAGCTACACAATACCAACAGAATAAAACATGAGATTCAGGCACTTTCAGCTTTACCAAACTAGTGAAAGTCTTGATGGAAAAAACAAAACATAAAGTATTAAAATAAAACAAGATGTTCTTACCTTTTTCTTCTCCCGATGAAGAAAAGTTTGCATGTGTTTTTCCACAGCCCTGTTTTCACAGGAAATCACTCATTAGATACTGAAAGACAATAATGAAGATGATAACGTCTTTTTTAACAAATCTTCCACAAATGAAAATTAGTGCAATTAAATTCAAACTAAAGTGGTGAACTCACTGTACAGCCTGATTGATAACTTCGAAGGGGTTGGTCCCAGCATGCATGTAGACAAGATGAAGACCTTGGTTGGTTTCAACAGCATTATCCCCTGCAAAACCAAATCACACACCAAAAAAAAACACATCATTTTGGTTCTTCCGAACTCGAACCACTATTTCTCCTCCCAATTAATATGAACTCCATAAATAGGATTCATCCAGATGGGACGGTCATTGACTGATTCTCCAGCATGTTTTAGTTGGTATCAATGACAGCTCCACCCCATATTTCAGCATGTTAATCTCCTTCACTAGTCGCCAACAGGATGGAATGAACTAACAGTAGGTTCAGCCCTATCTAATAGGGCTCCTTAATGACGACTCCAATCATGAGTTATACTGTTAGTCTCCATCCCTACCAGCTGACAAGAAGAAACTGAAATAATGAAGATTCGGTTCATGGGCAGGGCGCAAATAGCACACCAGACACTTCATGTTGTACTGCTAGTCTCCATCACTAACAGCCAACAAGATGAAACTGAATTAATGAAGATTTGTCTCATGGGCAGGGTGCATAAATCCTACACCAGACATTTTAAGATGGCTATGATCAACTCACCACTCTCAAGGCAGATCTCCATCTCATTCTTTTCATTGCCTTGCAAAACAGCACGGAACTGGCCTTCAAGGAGGGGAAGGAAGACAGTGTAGATGGTCTGGGCATCATCTTGATCAGCCCCTTCACCACCATCCTTGCTCTCCACTAGCATGAATTGAGTCTCCAAAGGAATATCTTTCCCACACTTGCCCATCCTCTGGGTCATCCACCATAACTTGAATCGGAAACAGCACAAAAAACGAAAACCCCTGACAAATAAAAGTGACAATTTCAGGATCAAAAAATATGTTTGATGATTCATGTTTGCCCATAATATTCAACATATTTTCTAAATCTCTATCCAAGTATCCAAAACCATGCTTTGTGCTAAAAGATGCTATTAAATCAGATGAACATAGAGATAAGTAGAGTAATTCCTCTGTTCCTAATTCAAGTTCGCAATTATCTCAAGATAATATTACAAGACATATGATTCAACCTCTATGTTATCAGCACAAGAAGAGCTGAACTTCATAACTTGTTACAGATTAATTTGGGCAACTAAAAATTCCATAAAATAACAAACTTCCAAGGGATCAGGCACACTTTGTGTGGCAAAACATGATGTAAACTATTTTCTGGATTCCTTCACAGTAAAATAAAAAATTTATATAAAATTTTAATTAATCAATAGTTTATTCAATATAAGGTGAAATGCATGAATATATCACATAAAATCCGTAACTGCTAATAACACAGAGATTGAATCATATATGACTATATCAAAATCGAGAAGCTGAGACTTACTCCAAAACGCCCACAGGAAAGACATGGAGACTTTTGCTATGAGAAGCAGTAGCACCAATGAAAGCACCCGTAACAAGTCCAGCACCCGATCCAGGAGTCAAGATAATGTTAACTGGAACTCCAGTTAAAATAGTCTTCCCATGAACCACAAGGTTCCCATCATTGATTGAAATCTTTGGTGTGATCGTCATTGTTGATGTTGAGCACCGGGTTACTGCCGCCACAACACAAAGGCAAAGGTACAAAATAAAAAAAAAATCAATAAAACAAACGAAACCCAATAAGCACAACTGATAAACAAACGAACCACACCCAATCAAGTTTTAAGCTTAGATGCCAAATCGGGTTTTTCAGTAGCAACAACAAAGAATCAAACAACAAATCCAAAAACGTTTTCACATTAACCTAAAGGTCTATTGTTTCTTCTGCGGCAGAGGCTAATGCAAGGAACACTAGAATAATTTTTGCGAAAGAAAATTTGAGAATTTGGGGAATTTGTGCGAGCATTGCGAAGTATTTCACGCTCAATTTTCGTGAAAAACAAAGCTCTTCTTTTTCATGAGTGTGGCCTTTTTGAAGCTTTTTGTAGCTGTATCAATCTTCTTTTTACCTTTTTTCTCTATTACCCCTCTCTCAAATCTCAATCATTATCATTTTTTTTCTAGCAGAAATTTATGGTTTTTTTCTTTTTTTTTGCTATTTATTTATATTTCGGATAAGTCAGTTTCATTAAAAATTTTCTTGTTTTTGAATTTCCGGACACTTTTTTTCACATCTTCTGAAATTTGTGTTCTGAAAAATTTTTCTTCGCAATGCTCGCACAAATTCCCCAAATTCTCAAATTTTCTCTCATGGTTTTGAAAACCTTCAAGAACACAAATTTTCAGAAGAAAAAACAATGAAGAGAAAAAAAAAAAAGTCGGCTAGAATTTCCGTAACCCGAGTATAAAATAAAGCTTTAATTTAGAGTTCATTCTCTTGTTAAGCCACCACAAAAATTACACAGATCTTCAGAGCCGAGGATCTTAGCAACCAAAGTTTTCTCCTCAAATCACTAATTAGAAGGCTACGAAACCATGAGATCTCACATCATCATCATCATCACCACCATATGGAATTCCAATGAAAATCTCAAGAAATTAAACTGCGAACAATATTGAAGAATTCACCAAAAAAAAAACTCACCGGAAAAGATCAAATTACTAGCTAGCTACTAGAGCAGAGCTCGAAAGCTTTGCTAATTGCTCCTACTGAAGCAAATAGAGAGAACTTAACTCAGTAGGAGAAAATGCTTCTTTTCCTACAAGCGGGAGAGTAAATTTTTCAAAGCAAAGCTCAACTATAGAATGCGTCCACGCACAACACAATGGATTGAAGGTGGCAATAGAAAGGCGGGTGGGCTTTTATATCCATTTTGGCGTTAAAGGTCGAACATTTTCCAGACACTGGACCTCTCCAGATCATGACAGGTGGAAATTCTTGAGGAAAGGTTTTTTTATTTATTTTATTTATAATGATTTTTCTTTTATATTTATTTTTTAGATGGTTTAATATTTATGCAATAAAAAAAATCTTTTTTTTTACTGATGTGCAAAATTCGAATAAATTACCGTTTAAAAATTTAACATTTTTAGTCACAGTAAATTGCTATAACACTCCTCTTCTCTTAATTAACATCCTATTTCTCAGTGTAAAAAATTTAATATTTCTTCTCTAACATATAATGATAATCAACATTTTAATTTATATATATAATTAAATTTTCTTGAAATTTTTAACATTTTATCTTATGCAATATTTTCATAGTCAAAATTTAAAAATATAATGCATTTTAATTTTTTCAAATATATCTTACATTAAATTTTCAAAATCTGGTGCTTATTTTAAATGTATCTATTCTATAACTTCAGTAGTATTTAATTTGTGTCTATGATGTTGAATTATTGGAGTCAAGATTTTTATATAAAAAGTAGGCTGAATTTATATTTTATAAAAAGTATATTTTTATTTGAATTTAATTATTTTTCTCCTATATATATATATTAAGATATTATTGAATCAATTTATATATTTCAGAAAACTTTTTCTGTGAGTCAATTCAAAAATACATCCAATTATTTACTTGTATATTAAATCTAAAATGTTAATTAAAGATTAAATAATAATTAATAAAGGGAGAAATAAATTAACTTACTTGCTAACTAATTAATTCTTAATATTTCCGAAAGTAATCACAGCCTGACATTAACTTTGTATATAAAAAAAAGTATTTTAAATATCATTAGAAAATATAAATTGGCAGTGTTATGTAATTTTCTAAAATTCTAAACATGTTAAAATTATTTTAAAATAAAATTTCATAATATTTAGCCAACATTTGTAATCATACCAAA
The DNA here is from genome assembly GCA_947685225.1 of Garcia nutans. Lineage (NCBI taxonomy): Eukaryota > Viridiplantae > Streptophyta > Magnoliopsida > Malpighiales > Euphorbiaceae > Garcia > Garcia nutans. The sequence goes on along the minus strand of CANTUV010000024.1, from coordinate 633,410 downwards.
AAATTCAGGTAAGAATGAGTTTAAAAACCATAAATAATTAGTTTAGCTATAAATAATAATTCAATCTTTCTCCATCTTAACTTTAATTTAGAGATATCTCTCCAAGTTAATTTTAGCTGTAAATTATAAGAGAGCCCGCAAGATGCTTCGTGTTTTTTTTTTTTTTTAAATATTATAATAATTTTAAATAATTAATTATTTACCGACAGCTATAAAAAATATAATTAATATATATTCATAATTTTAAGTAAATAATTTATAATTATAAAATTATAAAATACATAAAGATTTGTAATATTATAATATTATTATAATATTTTATATAAATAATAGAGATTATTTTTTAAACAAAATAAACTCAACATTTTTAATAACAAATAAAAAAATATCTTACAGTAAAAAATCAAAAGAGCAACACCAGAAAATATAAAATTAAAATTAAAATTGTACCTCAAGCAAAAATATCCTATGCATATAAATATAATAAATAATGAAATTTCTAGCTAAATAAATATATCTATTATAATTATATTGGACAAAAGTCTAATTTAGCACATGAAATATAGTGAAAAATCTAAATTAACTCTTAAAATTTTTTTTTAATCAAATTAGTACTTTTTTTTTAAGTTTGGTCCAATTTGTCTCTTTTTTTAATGGGACTAATAAATAATTAACTGTGTGGTTAATTTAGACTAAAATTAAATATTACGAACCAAACTGAATTTAAAAAAAATATTAATATAATATTTTCAAAAAATTATTTATTAATTAATATTTTTAATATCAATAATTTATAATATTAGCAAATATTTTTATAATTTAATAATCTATAATTTAAAAATAATTAAATAATATATAAAATTTTATATTATTTAGGATTTTATAATAATTTTTAATATATATTAATTATAATATTATGAAATTAATATTGAAAATATTAACAAATGATTTTTATTAAAAGTATTATAATTTATAATATTAAAAAATTATAACATTAGTAAATTTTAATAATTTTAATTTTAATATATTTCATATTTTTAATAATTAATTTATTTAATATTATAAATTATTTATTAATTGATATTTTTAATATCAATAATTTATAATATTAATAAATATTTTTTATAATTTTATATAATAATTATTCATCTTAGTTTTATACTTTCAATTCTACTGGATAAATTATAGGTGTATTTTTTTTTAATTTACAACATTTAATACATTATAAGAGTAGATAATAAGCTATTTATTTTTTATTCTTTTTTACTGGTTAAATTTTTTTTAAAATATATATATATATATAATTTTTGAATCTTTTTATTTTTTTAAAAAAATTAAAATTAAAATTCTCAAATTTTATATAAAATTATTAAAATTTTAATTATTTTTTAAATTAAAGATTATTAAAATATGAATTACAAAATTATAAAAAAAAATATTTGTTAATATTTTAAATTATTAATATTGAAAACATTAATTAATAAATAATTTATAATATTAAAAATTAAATAATTATTAAAAATCAAAAATTAAAACTATTAAAATTTATTAATATTATAAATTATAATCTTTTTAATATAAATTATTTATCAATATTTTTAATATTGATTTCATAATATTATAATTAATAAAAAATATTATAAAAATCCTATATAATATAAATTTTTATATATTATTTAATGTTTTTAATTACTTGTTAAATTATAGATTATTAAATTTTATAAATTATAAAATTATAAAAAAATATTTATTAATATTATAAATATTGATATTAAAAATATCAATTAATAAATAATTTTTTAAAAAATATTATATTAATATTTTTTAAAAGTTTAATTTGGCCCCCTAATATTTAATTTTAGTCCAAATTATCTCTGACATTAATTATTTAACAATTCCATTTAAAAAAAGATTAAATTAGATAAAATTTAAAAGAAAAAATATCAATTTGATCCAAAAAAAATTTTAAGGATCAATTTGAACTTTTTACTATAATTTAAGGACTAAATTAGATATTTGTCCTAATTATATTCAATCACTTATTCATTTAAATATAAATATCTATTATAGTTATATCTATTATAATTAATTTAAAATTTAAAAAAATAATTTACTTATAAATATAATAGATAACGAAATTCATAGCTAAAATAAATATATCTATTATAATTATAGTTAAGATAAATATCTATCATAATTATATCTAAATATAAATTCAAGCAAAAAATAATTTCATTGTAATCCTAATTCTATTATAATTTCATAATTCTATCTAAATATATTATTTTAAAATAATAATGATTAATTAAAATAAATATATATTTAATTTAAATAATTTAAAATATTAAAAAAATGATATGTGTCATAATATTATGTCAGCGACAATCGTTATATTATTATATATAGATATAGATAATAATAATTCAATTTTTTCTATCTTACTTAAAATTAGCAGCATCCCTTAAGTTTAATTTAAAAAATATCTCGAATTCTCATGTTAATATTAAATATGAAGTTAAAATTCACATAAACAATTTTTCTGTTCACCACCAAAAGAAATATTAATGTGTCATTTCTCATAACTCTAACTCATTCAATTATAGATATGTAGATCAAAATAAATTATTTCCACACCCTTTTCAGTCATTTTTTGCTTTTGTCTTCCTCCGAATAATTTTTCAACTTCCAAATTAGTTGAAACAAAATTGAGAATTTCTATATTAAATCTAAGAAAAATGAAACTAACTATAAAAGTAAAAAAAAAAATTAACGAGACAAATAAAAATAAAAAATATGAACAAAATAATAGATAAATTTTTTTGAACTGAAAATAATAGATAAATTAATCTTAATAATTGCTCTTAATTTTTAATTTTTAATGGTATACATATTTCAACCTTTTTAGATAAAATAGAACTTTTATTCTTTTTTTTTTACATGTCAAAAGACTCAAAACAATATAATTTGGAGAAATGTTTTTTTCTTCAAAACTAGTTTGACATAAAATTAATAAATTTAATCAGAACATTTAAGTTAATAATAACATTATAACAAATTAATAAGTTGAAAATAGAGATTAATAAATTTTAGAATACGTAAAAGAATTATAAAAAAATAGAAAAGTTTATTATTATTATTATTATTTTGTATTTCATTAATTAAGCCATAATAATTATATATAAGCCCAGCCTGTACATATTGGCATTATTATATATGTGATATTTTCGCCTTGCTCCAATCAAACATCATAAATTATTTTTGAATAAATACTGCTATTTATATATATACACTGACAAAGATATTCAGATTAGAAAGGTACAGCAGCCCCCTCTTCTATTTTAAAATTTATATATATATATATATATTATTAAAATTTTTAAAATATTTAATTATTTTTTTTTTTAATTTTTAAAAAATTATATAATATTTTTATTTTATCTTTTTTACTAAACAGTCTGACTTCATTCCTCTGTATATATATTGTCATTAAAATCGAAGACAGCTTTCATCAGCTGATTGGCTTCCAGACAATTAGCTATATATATAAACACTTTCCAACACCATGTTAAAGCTCTTTCAGCTTTTAAAGAAACGAACAAACTTCATCGGATTTTGCAGTCCCGTGGCTCCCTGCAAACACTGTAGGGTCAAGCCGGCGAGATTCAAACAGAACATGAATGTATATTTATACATATACATTCAATTAATTAATGAAGGAAAATTAATTTTAATGTCTCTTCAATTTTATTGGACCAATCTTATGGGGAAATGAGATTAATGAATTATGATTATTGTTTTTTTTAAGGTGTTAGCACCGAATTATGATTTCCACGTGATGAATCACTGCAATGCAACTTGTTTCTTCTATTTTACAAGTATTAATTAGTTAATGTCTATCTGTAAATTGTCATTTATGCAACAGTTTATATTACATTTATCGGATTTAACAATATCACAATTAATTAGTTAGAATTAATTAATGAATATTTAATTTAGAATTCTAGCCCGCTTCAAAACTTTCTAAATCTCCAAGTTATACACATTAATTACTTTATTCATTTATATTTTCACTTTATAAAATTAATAAAAATTAATTATTTTTTTAACTATATTTTTATTATTAAAAAATACTGTATATATCAAATTGATCCGAATTAAAAAAATTTTATGCATTAATTATATTAAAAAATGATTATTCTAACATTGTATTTATTACTGAATAATAAATGCAATATTAAAATAGTCATTTTTTAAATACAATTAATGCATAAAATACTTTTGATCCGAATTAACTTAATCTATTTAGCATTTCTCTTTATTATTAATGAGTTAATTAATGAAGTATGAGTAGAAAATTTTTAATATTAATGAGTTAATGAATAATATTTTAATCCATTTAAAATAATTTTGTACTGTATAATATTGAGATAATTTAATAGTTTTTTTAATAAATATATATGGACTAAAGATGATAATTTAAACCGTAAGAATGTAGTATATGATTAGCAAAGAATGTAGTATATGATTAGCAAAATTAATTAGACAAGATCAATTGGGAGAGCTGAATTAATTCTTTTGTTTTTCTCATAAAGGGGGAATCCCAAATAATTTAAGTATGAAGTAAAGATACTCGTAAAATATTGATGCTCATATTCCCTTGCCATAAAGTTGAATTGCTTGTTACGAGTATAACCAACCATTTGTCTTAAATCTCATTTTATTTATATGATAGAAATATTATTCTATTTTATCTTAATCTCATTTTATCTAGAAATAACTCGTCATTTGAGCATCATTCTTAAAAGTGAATATAACTACGTAAAAGAATTATTTTATATTGCTATATAAAATCAGAAATGATATGTAGGATTAGATTCCCAAGCCACTGAAAAATAACGATTGAAATTAATGAGAAGAAATGCTATTTATTGAATGGCTTGTTATGAATTAATTCAACAAATGTCTAATATATATATATATATATATATATAAATGAATTTAAGCATCTCCAGATCGAGTCGAGATTATCACTTACTATTAATTAATAATATTCTTATTCTCTATTCTATAAGGATTACCAACTTAAATTAAATTTTTACTATAAAAATAATAAAGATTTATATAAATTAATTAATATGACAATAATCTTATTTTATCGTTTCTTTGATATCAACTCATTTACATTTTTCTTTGTGATAACAATACTACTAAAAATCAATTTATAAGCTGATATAATAATATTCTTGATCGTTTAAATAAAAAATAAATTATTTCCTTATAAATTTTTATTTAGCGAATATTGAGCAACACTATTATGGCCAATATTTAGTGTAATTATAGTTGCTTTTAATTATTGCGCATAATATTAGAGTGACATTCACATTTCTTTAATCTACAATTAAACTTTGAATATAAATTTTAAATTGAATTTCTTAATTTAAATTTTAGATTTCTTAATTTTAAATTTCATTGGACAACACTTGCCTTATACCTAGGGATAGCAACGGATCGAGTATAAATGAATACCCAATCCATCCTAATCTATTTACATAGGGTATGAATAGTTTATAAATAAATTTGTGTGGTTACATATAATATTTTTACTATTTGTGACTGGTTTGGGTCGAATTCAAATTTAAATGCTTGGATACTCATTATTTGAATTTAATTATATATTAATTATATTTTATTAAAAATTTAATTATATATTAATTATATTTTATTTTAATTATAAAATTATATGATATAAAATTATTTTTAATAAAATTATGTTAATATTAAATTTTTATTTATAATTATTTAATTAAAAAATTATAATTTATATTTTAAATTTTATAATATTTTTAAAATTTTATATTTAAATATATTTGGATAATAAATAGATAATATTAAATAAATTTAAAATGGGTATGAATATTATTATAATTAAATTTAAATAAATTTTAGTAATTTAAAAATTAAAAATTTAAGTAGGATATTTTTAGCGGTAACATATATGCATCGCTGCCAACCCTACTTATAGCGGAAAAGAAAATTAAAAATGAGGAGAGTGGACAAAATATGGTGGGTCCGGTGATGAAAATGAGTGGTCCAGTGACAACTAAACACGTACAAGCTCCACGTCATATTTATAGAAAATCGTTGCGTGGTAATATTTGCCACGTCAGCTACGTATCCAGTCACACCTAGTCACCTGGCTGAATGGGTCAGTGAGGGGCTCTCTCTGACTTGTCATTATATCATTATTTATTACTTAATTAATACTAATCATGAAAGTGTTGGGGGCCATTACACGTCAGCTCTGACTGTAAAACAATATAGAATTCTAAGTTGTCTCATAATGTCATCAAATTGATCTTGGCATGTTTTGTTTGCTAATTATTGTCCTTTAAGCATTGATTTTAGATTTAATAATTAATAGTATCATTAGCCAGTATTTAAATATTAATGAGAATTCTATATATATATATATATTAAAAAAATTAGGTGTCTGTTGCAATATAATTTTAGTTTTTTTGAACTTTAATTCACACTCTTTCTTCATAATAATAATAATGATGAGGATGAAGATGATGATGATGATGATGATCTTGTTGAAGAAAAATTAAAATAGCATACAAAATAAAGTTTTTTTAACGGTGAATGAAATAATGTCCATTTCATCGCAATATTTAATAATTTAGATTTTTTAAATTCACAATTTTTATAATAATTTCATTAACATTATTTATTAAAATTTGACTAGCATGCAAAATTAACATCAAACGTTTTTCATGCTATATAAGATGTCCCATTATCGTCTTAGTAGTATTTCGGACGAAATACGTTAATTGAATTTTTACTAAAAAATCAATTAAAATTTTAAAAAATTTGAGTTAGAAATTGAAAATTAAAAAATGAGAATGAAAAATCTCAAACATTTGAACACCATAAAGTGCAAATTATAATAAATCGTTTTAATTTTCCCTCTAAATTCAGTTTAATGGACTTATAAAATTAACCTTATTATAATTAAACTCCTTATTTCCTTTATTATTTTTAACGTGGAATGCTTATTACAATTTACTTCAGCAACATGTATGTCAGTTCAACGTGTTAATAATATATACACACACACACACATAACATTTACAATATTCCTTATAACAAAACACCTAATATAAGGATTAAAAGGATATATTTTAATATTAAAAAATTCATACTAAAAAAATATAATTTAAGATTTAATATGATTTTTTCAGAAAAAAAAAAGATTTAATATGATATTTGGATCTTTGAACTTCATCATCATATAAAAATTTAGATTTTTTAAGTTGAATTATAGATTTTTTTTCCAATTATTTCTATAAAAAAATTGATATGTACCCACATGAGTGAGTAGTGATGATTGATAGCATTAGTGACAATTATCTAAATCTTTGTTGGAAAGTACATTTTCTGCCAGTTAATTTTTGTATTATGTGATTAATTATATTAATGTATTATATTTATAGTGAAAAAAGAAAGAAAGAAAAGAATATCACGGAATATAAAAATTTCAATATAATTTGGTATAGCGTTCATTGCTGCAATATTGCAGTGAGCACCATCAAAGCTATACACCACTAAAATGGTGGTTTATGAGTCAGTAATAGCAGGAATATGAATTGACTTTATAAACAATTATTAGTTGGCATTTATGTCACCAACTAAACTATAGGATTTAATTCCCTCTCCTTTTAATCAATTGTTGACTGTATGTTCAAGTTCCATCAACTTGATATTTTATATCGATCGTAGCAATTTCTTACTATGATTTGGATCTTTTTGCTTTTTCTTTTTTTCCTATAATATTTGGAGAAAAATATTAAGTTACCTAATAAACTTTAACAAGTCATTCATAATATGAAAATGACTAATTAGTTTGATTATTAGAGAGTCTATTAGTACCATATAAAAATTGATCATCACTTACATAATGACCTTTTTGTCATTATTATATATAGTCATGCTTTGCATAGATATCTACTAATTAGGCGTAAGGAGATCATACAATATTAGGAAATTATCTGTTGAAAAAAAAAATTCAAATATATAGAATTTCGGATATTAATTTTGACGATGCTCGCGGAAGATCAACCTTATGCTTATATTACTAGTCTTGAAGGGTAATTATTATAAAGAAAAAATTCTTACTTTTTACAGTCTAAAAGTCAACTATCTTTATAGTTTTTATCTCAAGTTCTCACACACACAGTAGAAATTAGGGTATTGAGAGTTTAAAAAAAAAGAGAGTAGAAATCTTAAACAAAAAGAACTTATCTTTTATAATATAAGTTTATATTGAATAATAATCTCTTATCTTCTGTTACTATAACCTTATAGATATAGTAGTTTGATTTTTTAATTAAAATCAAATTATGATTAGATATTCATATCCTATCCAAAGTCTTTTTATTGAAATATTAAATATTATCAATATATATAATAATTAATATTATATAATTAATATTTAATCAAGTTGGATTCATGAATTCTATCCACCCATCATGGGCAGACCCGACCCAAAACCAATATTATCATTTCAAAAAAAAAAAAATTCAAAACCTTATCTAAGAGTGTTTGGATTGTTAATAGAATTTTAACAAGATGAACCCAAAGCACTTGGGTAGTAATGCAAATAATAAACCTTTAGTTAATTATAGGAACACTCAAAAAGAGAGAACAAATGGATGTTTCATGTTTGATATTGGATAGTCAAAAAATATGATGAGTGTTAATGAGTCAAAATTCATTCAACTAAAAGTAAAAAAATGGATGAAATGTAAATTTTGGAGACAATAAGAAAAAAATATTATTAGCATTGGTTTCATGAAAAGCAATTGAGAATATGATAGAATAAATATCCATAAACAAACATCAAAATCAAAGCATTATGAAAGAAAAATGGACTGAAATGAAAAAAATTCACTGTAAGAGGCCACACATTAACAAAGAAAAACTCAAAACATCTAAAATTGAGGAATGAGATCAAAGAACTCCTAAAAATGGAAATGAACGACTTACACCAATAAGAAGATCAATGAAAAAGAATTAATAAGAAAAAAGTGTTAATTCTAAACTCTATAGAAACAAGAAAGATAAAAGTATCTTCTCTTTCCTATATAAATTGAGATTTAAGTGATGGCCTCTTTATATAATGCCAAATTTATATGTGTATAGGGCTTGTATAGTTATTGATAAATGAATTAATGAAATTTTGATCGTTATTTCTTAATCAATATTGTATCATTGCCAAATGATGTATTAATTTGATTCTTTTATTGTATCAAAAAAAAATTGATTCTTTTATCATATTTGAAACCTTTAGTAATTGGTATTTTAGAGGAGGAAGTGTACGTGTGCAAATTGATAGATCATTTATCCTCTTGATTTTGACAAAAAAAAAAAGAGGTTTATACATGCTTTGAGATTGTTTCTTTAAGGGGGAAGATGCTTAAAGGAAGATAATGCATATTTGCGCACCTACCCTTGTATTTTAATGATATATTAGCACACTTTATTTTATCATTACAGCACTATTTCGTATGCATTTTTTTTTATTTTTGAATGTATTTTTTTTATTCTAATCATATAATATTCTAAAACTTAGAGATTGTTGTGGAAATTGGGCTTTTTCCACCGAATAATTTGTGAATTACTGTGATAAAAACTACACCAGGTAAATTCTCAGAAAAGTGGAGGAGTCACAAGCGGTCTCACTTAAAACCCACTTTCCTTAGACTTACACGTCGTTTGACAGAATTTACCTAGACATGTAATCCCTTTTCACAATAACCACCAAAACAGAGTTTTGCCCAATAAATAGCTATTAAATAAATAAAAGAGAGAACACCAAAATTTAAATAGGTTCGGCCAAAATTTTGCCTACGTCCTCGAACACTACCAAATATATTTCACTAAAGAAATATTACAAAGGAGAGAAGAAAAAGCTTTAGAACAAGCTATTTTGGGACAAGTTACAATTGAGGAATTGAGCTCATATTTATAGGCAAAATCCCAAGCCACTTGCAATTAATTACCATGTGGGAATTCAATCCAATCCACCAATTTTGAACCACCATTTTTGACCAATTTGGTTAGAATTGAAGCCATCTTTTTTTACAATCTCCACCTTGGCGAAAATTCCATAAACGTAATTTCTATTCTCTTTCGCAACGTTGTAGTGTCTTCAAATGCGCTTCGCAGCGCCAGCTTCAAATTTGAACAATATTGATCAAGTCCAAACAATGTTTGAACTTGACTGCTGTCACCACCTTGGTCAACATATCAGCAGGATTCTCAGCGGTCTGAATCTTCTAGAGCTTCACCTGTTCTTCCTCCAGAATTTCTCTAATAAAATGGAATCGAATATCGATGTGCTTCGTACTTGCATGATAAACTTGGTTTTTTGCTAAATGAATAGCACTCTGGCTATCACAATGCACAACAACATTTTTCTGCATAATTCCCAATTCATCAAGCAACCCTTGAAGCCAAATTGCCTCTTTAACAACTTCAGTAACTGCCATATATTCCGCCTCTGTCGTAGAGAGCGCCACTGTTGACTGTAAAGTAGACTTCCAACTAACTGGTGCTTTTGCAAGTGTGAACACATAACCAGTAGTTGATCGACGTTTATCCAAATCACCTGCATAATCGGAATCACAATATCTGACTACATGTTGACCATTCTCCTTATCCTGCTCAAAAACTAATCCAACATCCATGGTGTTCAGAAGATACCGTAGAATCCATTTCACAGCTTGCCAATGCTCCTTGCCAGGATCATGCATATACCTGCTCATAACTCCAACAGCCTGTGAAATGTCAGGTCTTGTACACACCATAGCATACATCAAGCTACCAACAGCATTTGCATAGGGAACCTTTGACATGTATTCCCGTTCTGCATCATTCTTCGGTGACTGAGCAGCACTGAGTTTGAAATGAGGAGCAAGAGGTGTACTAACAGGTTTGGTTTTGTCATCCATACCGAAACGCTTGAGTACCTTTCTCAGATATTGCTTCTGAGACAAACAAAGTCTCCCCAATTTCCTATCTCTGGATATCTCCATACCGAGAATCTTCTTTGCTTCGCCCAGATCTTTCATTTCAAATTCTTGATTCAACTGATTTTTCAGCTTCTCAATTTCTTCTTTATTCTTTGAGGCTATCAACATATCATCGACATAAAGAAGAAGATAAATGAAATAACCGTCTTGTAGCTTGCGCAAATACACACAATGATCATATTTGCTTCTTGTGTACTTCTGCCCTTACATAAACTTATCAAATCGCTTGTATCACTGCCTCGGAGACTGCTTCAATCCGTAAAGCGACTTTACAAGTTTGCATACCATATTTTCTTTTCCAGCAACTTTGAATCCCTCTGGCTGAGTCATATAGATTTCCTCTTCCAGATCTCCATGTAAAAATGCAGTTTTTACATCCAATTGAACTAGTTCCAAATCAAATTGTGCCACCAAAGCCAATAAAATTCGAATGGAGGAATGTTTTACAACTGGAGAAAACACTTCATTATAATCAATTTCCTCTGTCTGAGCGTAGCCTTTAGCTACCAACCTTGCTTTGTAGTGAACACTATCTCTGTCAGGAAATTCATCTTTCTTTGTATATACCCATTTGCATCCAATTGCCTTCTTTCCCTTCGGCAGAATTGCTAGCTTCCATGTTTGATTCATATGAAGGGACTGCATTTCATTATCCATAGCTTTCCTCCACTTTACTTCTTCTGAACTTTGGATAGCTTCTTTAAAAGTGGACGGAATGTTATCATCTGCAATTGAGAATGCATAGGCCACCATATCATCATAACGAGCAGGTTTTCTTATAGCTCTTCGTGGCCTATCAACTGCAATTGATTCATGTTGCTGTGGAGGTTCTTGGATTTGAACCTCATCTTCATCTGACTCTCCTTATACCTCAGGAGTATCTGTAGTTTTAACATCTGCTGCTGGGATTTTTCTGTCAAACTCCACCTGTTTTGGAGTATTCTCCACCTGTTGTGGAGTACCATCTGACTGCTCTATTGTCACATTTTTCAATAAGGTAGATTCATCAAAAGTGACATCTCTGCTAAAGATTATTTTCTTCGTTTCTAGACACCATAGCCGGTAACCTTTAACTCCTGTGGTTATTCCCATGAAAATGGCTTCTTTTGCTCTTGGATCCAGCTTTGATTCCTTAACGTGATAGTATGCAGTGGAACCAAATACACGTAAGGAATCATAATCTTTAGCAGGTTTTCCCGACCATGCTTCCATAGGCGTTTTTACCACCGATAGCAGTTGATGGAAGTCGATTAATGAGATGACATGCATATGTTAAAGCATCAGCCCAAAAATGCTTGTCCAACCCAGCATTGGACAACATACACCGAACTTTCTCCAGTAATGTCCGGTTCATGCGTTCTGCCACCCCATTCTGCTGTGGTGTATGTCTAACTGTGAAGTGTCGAACAATACCTACATCTTCGCAGATTTTCATAAATGGATCGCTCTTATATTCTCCCCCATTGTCTGTTCGGAGATATTTGATCCGTCTGCCGGTTTGAGTTTCCACTAATTTTTTCCATTTAAGGAAAACTCTCAGCACTTCATCTTTTGACTTCAAAGTATACACCCAAACTCTTCGAGAGAAATCATCAACAAAGGTTACATAATAATGCTTGCCTCCTAAAGAAGGAGTTTTAGAAGGCCCCCACACATCCGAGTGAATATAGTCCAGAATACCCTTGGTATCATGGATTGCAGTACCAAATTTCACTCTTGTCTGCTTCCCTTTGATGCAATGCTCACAGAAATCCAACTTGCAGGCCTTCACATTCTTCAATAATCCTTGATCGACCAACTTTTCAAGGATTTTTCACCTGCATGTCCAAAGCGCATATGCCATAATCTGGTCGCTTCCAAATCTTTGTCATCACCAGAAACTGCTGCTGCTGTTGTTTCTATAATTGCATTACCTTGATAGTAATACAAATTATTCCTTCTCCGTACTCCTTTCATCACCACAAGTGCACCAGAGATGACTTTTATCACTCCATCTTTCGCAGTAATCGTGAGCCCTTTTGATTCCAGGACTCCCACTGAAATGAGATTCTTTGTCAAACTCGGCACATATCGAACATCAGTCAGGATCCTGATTGATCCATCATGATTCCTTAAGCGGATTGAACCAATCCCTTCGGTGATGGGGGGAAGCCTAGATTGTCATTTGCTGTGTAGACAACTTCATGATCAAGTTCTTTAAAATCAAAAAACCATTCCTGGGTGGGACTTATATGATGGCTGCATCCGGAATCTAACAGCCATGCATTAGAAGAACTTGTCGAACATGCTGCAGGAGTGTCTACGGATGTCATGACTGCTAATGAGAAGGTTGATTCTGAATCATCACACTCAGCTACATTTGAATCAACAACAACTTTGCCCTTGCCTTTAAGCTTTGGACAATCTTTCTTCCAGTGACCTTTCTCATGACAAAAGGCACATTCATCTTTTTCAACTCTGGCTTTTGAACGGGATCTACTTTTCTTCCCCCCTTTCTTTCGGCTTTGTGAACGGCCTCCAACTACCAGAACTTCTGCCTCAGTTGTCCTTTCCTTCTTTTCTCTCTTTCTCAGCTCATGACTGTATAGATCAGCACAAACATCACTGAGAGTCACATCTTTGTTCCCGTGGAGTAGAGTCGTTGTAAGAAACTCAAACTCATCAGGAAGAGATGCCAACAATAACAATGCCAAATCTTCGTCTTTAAAGACTACATCCAAATTAAACAGATCAGCCACCAACTGATTAAAATTTGTGATGTGTTCATTCATCGTGGTACCGGAAACATAATTGAAGCGAAACAGTCTCTTTTTCATAAAGAGTTTGTTCTGATTGTTTTTCTTCAAAAATTTCTCTTCCAATGACTTCCACAATTTGTTTGCTGAAGTTTCTTTCGAGAAAGCATATTTTTGCTCTCTAGAAAGACAAGAACGAATTGTACCACATGCCAGACGATTGACAGTTTTCCACTCCGTCTCCTCCATTTCTTGGGGTTTCTTCTCTTCAATAGCAACATTTAGACCTTGCTGAAAAAGAGCATCTAGAAGTTCACTTTGCCACATGCCGAAATGACCAGTGCCATCGAAAATCTCCACTGCAAATCTTGCAATTGTAACAGCATTCCTTACTAAAGTTGACGAGGACGATGCTGCAGTAACAGGTGTGGTATTTTTCTTGTTGTCTGTCATTTCTGCTACAAATATTTATTTAATAGCTATAAAACAAATTTTTAAAAATGCGGAACACAGCCAAGGAACGTTTTTTATGTGAAGATCAGACTATGCTGCAACCACAGTGAATACTAAGTTACCTCGGCTCTGATACCAATTGTTGTCGAAATTGGGCTTTTTCCACCGAATAATTTGTGAATTACTGTGATAAAAACTACACCAGGTAAATTCCCAGGAAAGTGGAGGAGTCACAAGCGGTCTCACTTAAAACCCACTTTCCTTAGACTTACACGTCGTTTGACAGAATTTACCTAGACATGTAATCCCTTTTCACAATAACCACCAAAACAGAGTTTTGCCCAACAAATAGCTATTAAATAAATAAAAGAGAGAACACCAAAATTTAACGAGGTTCGGCCAAAATTTTGCCTACGTCATCGGACACTACCAAATATATTTCACTAAAGAAATATTACAAAGGAGAGAAGAGAAAGCTTTAGAACAAGCTATTTTGGGACAAGTTACAATTGAGGAATTGAGCTCATATTTATAGGCAAAATCCCAAGCCACTTGCAATTAATTACCATGTGGGAATTCAATCCAATCCACCAATTTTGAACCACCATTTTTGACCAATTTGGTTAGAATTGAAGCCATCTTTTTTGACAGAGATTGCATACTAATTAAACTGTATTCTCGTCCTATTCAAAAAAAAAAAAACTGTATTCTCGTCGGACATATTCACTGAGAAGATAAAATATACCGTCTTAAATTTTAAAGGTGTTTTATATGAGTTCGAACTTAAAAATTTTACCTAAGAGATAATATATTTCTATTATCTTATTTTACCCCTCAAGAGTATATCATGTGTATCATTCTAGTTGATCTTGATTTATAAATCCGAATTATCATTAGAGTTTTTTTAAATATAAATTTTTAATTTTAGCATGGATAAATTATTATCATTATTATTAAAATATAGATAATTTGTTAGCAATTAAATTAAAAAAATTAAATTTAGTACGATGTTAAAGTCTAGACCATCATGTTTAGTGTATACTTTAGAAAATAAATAAACCTGTACATGTGATATAAACAGTTATTTACCTCAAAAAAATTTAGGATGCATGCATTAGAAAACTACGTCTTAAAATTTTTCTCTATGCACCGATATAAAACAAAAAACGGTTCAGAAAAAAAAATACAGAACATAGAAGCAATTGACTATTGTAACATATATATATGTGTGTGTGTATGTGTATGTATATGTAAAGAAGCAATTGACTAGAAACAAAAAAACAAAAACAGCCGCACTTTCTGAGACACCAGTAGGAGAATCATTGAATGGAACAATGATTTGTTAGATTTTAATTAAAAATATAATAAGAAACAATTATTAATTCAATAATATACCCACAAAAAATATCTTTTTTAAATAATTATAATAATAATTTTCAGTTCATAAGTCCCTTAAAATAGCAATTTTAATTCAAGAAAATGTTTGATTGATTTTATCATATGATACAATTATTTAACATATGACTGATTTATGATTCTCATGGCCCGGAAAAGGACTGGTTCTTAGCTTATTAATTTGTTTAAACCTTTAAATTAATATAGAAAACACTATTTATATTTTTTTACTAATTTGCACATTCACTGATCATCCATCCACTTGGTCGTTGGCTCTTGATTATGAATTGGATATTTTCACGAATATTCAGTCACACCAATAATTTAGGATTTCTATATTTATTCATTTATAAACATTTTTAAAACAAATAAAATTTTGAAAATATTTATGATCATCAATGTGGGCTATTTATAGGAAGTTTTTTATTCTCACATGCATATTTGCATAAACATTCGTGTCTTGTGTAAACCATCCATGATATATTTTGATTTTACTTGAATTTTGATCATATTTTTAAATGTATTTATTTTTAAAATATTTTAACATATATGAATAATCATTATTATTATATTATATTATCATTCTATTAAATTTAATAATATTTTTATTTTTTTTAAATAAAAATCGAAATTTATGGAAACATAACGACATAAAAAAATTAATAATATATATGATTTCATATAAAATTAATAATACGATTTCATATAAAGTTAAATTTTTATATGGGAAATTTTGTATAAAATTAGTTCGGAAAAACTTACTTCACATATATAGACTAAAAAAAATTGAAACAACTATTAAGTTAAATTATATATATATATATACAAGATGACAATATTGCTTAAAACACAAACTTGAAAAAGCATGGAAAATGGTCTTAATTTCTCCCTTTTTTTGTGTTTTTCTTTTAGAGTTTGAATGATTTCGATAATAAAAAAAATTAATTAATATTATTCCATAATAAAAAAAATTAATTAATATAATCATTAACGAATTTCTAATCATAAACTCAAAAATGAATTGGATTTCTGATATTATATATACTTCATCAATCATGTGATTTAAGAATCCCAAAATGGTTTTGATCCGCTTTTGTGTCATTACAATTGCTATCATTTCATTATATATGCATGAATTTAGGATTAGAATTAAATTTATAAATAAGAAAGTTTGTATAGTTGAGCAAGGCACGTCTAAATATAAAATTCTTTAAAAACTTGAATCAGATGAACACCAACTAATAATGATATTAATTATGATGGTATGATAGAGTTGAAATATAGAAGGCCTTGTAAAAATAAATTCAATTAGAACTATCTGGATATCCAATAATTGGATAAGACAACATTAATTTTAATCATTGAGTTATTATAATATTCTTAATTATTAACATATTAGCAGGGGCGAAATTGCCGCATCCTCCGCCGCGCCCGGGGGAGGGGATAGGGCCTATTGACCTCCTCCTCCCACCCTAAATACACACATATATATATTTTTTAAAAAATTAATTTTTAAATAATTATTATTTTAGAAATTTAAAATTAATTTTTAATTTATTGTTTTGATAATGTTACTGAATATTATAAAAATTTATAATTATTATTTAATTAAAATTTTAATTTATAATTTATAATTTATAATTTATTATTTTAATAATTAGATTAATTATTTTAAAATTTGATTATGAATTGAGATTTGAGTCTTTGATGATTAGGTTAATTATTTAGAATTTGATTATAAATTAGTTGGAGTTTTGATGATTAGGTTAATTATTTTTGAAATTTGATTATGAATTATGATTTGAGATTTTGATATGAATTTTGATTTTGGAGTTTTATGATTATGTTAATTATTTTGCTAAAAATAATATGTCACATAAATTTATTAAAAAATAATTAGTTTAAGTAATTTTTTTAAAAATATTTTAAAAATATATAAATATTATTTAAAAAATAATATAAATTATGTAGTTTTTTAAAATAATATTAAAATATTAAAATAAAAATTTTTAAATTTAAATATTTAATATAAAAATAAAATTTAATATAAATTCGCCTATAATTTTTTTTACTTAAATATTTTATTTCTTCGCTTGTTCAAATCTAGTTTCGCCGCTCAATATATATATTAGTGAATAGTTTTTATTAGATTAAAGAAAAAGATTTAAACCTAATTTTTTTAATTTTCAGAATATCATTTATTTTAAATATAAATATTAACTATAATTAACTTGAAAAATATTTAAAATAAAATAGAAATCAGTTATGCATTTTTGTTCGTTTTAAAATATACTTTGATTTAATTTTTTAATGTATCAATTATTTTAATAAAATGATTATTTTCTATTTTTTAATTTATCTTCTTTTATTTTTCTATTAAATGTTTACATTTTATTATTTTTTATTTTTTTGCATAAAAATAAAAAATTTATTATAGTTTGTTCAACGGAGACGAGGTGGAAATCTTAAACAAAAATAAGAGATAGAAATATGTATATTTTGCTGCCAAATTAAATCAGTTTTCCAATCACAGCTCACAAGACAGCTGGGACTTGGCTTACGTGATTTTAAACCGCAATGATGAGAGATGCTTTGCCTACGTGGCACTAGTCCTAATCAGCATCTGACCCAGCAATCCATTCTAATTTTGACACGTATTATCGTGCTTCAGTAGTGTGCGGCACATGATAAGATTTATTTTACGTCAGATTGTAGAGACCATCTGATTTTGTTACAAAATCTTGCCACGTGGTGGACCAAAATTAAATATGCATCGACATGTGATTTACTTGTAAAAATTAACTATGCGAGGCCCCAGTGGTAAACCTCTAACGCCCAAAGAGGTTTAAGTTTTGGATGATGTAAATCTGATATATGTTTGGTTTATTTTTACACTATTCAGTCTCCGGTTTTTTTCAGGAAAAATTACTGTTATCTTTTTAATATTCTATAATGTCTATATATTTTTAATAGGATATATTTTTAAAAATAAAATATATGTTTGATAAATTAAATATATATTTGTTTAACCACATAACGCTTAAATTAATTAATAAAAAACTATTTTAATTTAATAAGAGGTTTTAAGTTTAAGTTTCAAATATATATTCATTTTAAAACTCAATAGAGAGAGAAGATTTACAATAATATATATATATATATATATGTATGTATATATATATATGTATTGCAAAGTGAGTATTTTAAAAAAGTGAATTATTTTTTAAAATGTTTTTGTTTTAAAAATATTTTTGAAGAAATTTCTCCTCTCTTCTTGTAACTAACTCAGTCATATGGATTTTCAGTCAAAAAAAACATATATATGGAATTTGCTATGCTTTTGTGTGTTTTTTTTTTTCTTTTTTCTTTTTTTTTTTTTTAAAAAATTTACTTATGGGAGGTGAAAACTCTTATCAAAATATCTTTATCATTGATAGTATGAATTTTAACTTTATAAGATATGATTTCTATCAGGTAGACTTTTTGAGTTTAGATGATAGGATTAATGCAAAAAGGAAAAAAAAAACGATTTATCTAAATGCTAAATAGATTTTTCAAAAGTTTCTTTTTTATCTTCTATTGAAATATATGTTGTATTTATTTTATTTTTGGTTATCTTGTAAATATTAATATTCTAGTAGAACATTTTGGTAATTTAACTTTTGTAAGTATAAATAGCTTTTTTCTCTGTGTATTCAGAAAATTCGAGATGCAATACACAAATTTTAGATTTTTTCATTCATTTTCTCTGTGTTCATACTTAGAAATCCTATTTTCTTCTTTAGTAGATATCGTCTTTCTACATGGTATCAGAGATTTTTTTTTTCTCATGATGAGTACTGATTAGCTTTGTTTTCGTTATTCAGTACTTGTAATATTTTTTTTATTTGATTTTCTCATAAGATCTGTTAGTGAATCGATCTTCGCTTTTATTCTAAGTGTTAGATCAAAAAATTTTCTATTTGTTTGTGCAATTTTTTTTTCTCAGATCTTGTTAATATTTCAAGGATATTATTGGAGAGGTTGAAAATAGCGGTCAGACACAAGATCACACTGAACAAGTTTAAGTTCAGAAAGGCCATAGTGATCGCGATGTCGGTGATCTGATGTTTTTACAAACATCTGATCATCCTGGTATGATTCTGGTGAGCTCTACCCTAACTGATTCAAATTATTTTACTTGGAATAGTGCTATGAGGATTGTTTTAGGGGCTAAGACTAAGTTAAGATTTGCTGATAGTTCTGTTACCAAACCTGATTGTGTGTCTAATGAGTAGTGTGTATGGAAGAAGATTGACTGGATGGTCACTTCTTGGTTGTTAAACTCCATATCAAAGGATTTGATTGAATACTTTATATACTTCGATATTGCTAAGGAACTCTGGGATGAGTTATCAAGTCATTTTGGTGAGAGTAATGGGCCTATATTGTATAAGATCCAACGAGAAATAAGCTATGTTTCTTAGGGTAGTCAGTCTGTCACTGTTTACTACACAAAGCTAACTAAGCTTTGGGATGAGTTTACTTGTCTTGTGCATTTACCTGTGTGTACTTGTGGTACAGTACGTGAAAGTGTTGATTTGAATAATGTGATTAAGTTGATGCAATTCCTTATGGGATTGAATGAGCAGTATGCTCATGTTAAAAATCAAATCCTGCTTATAGAGCCATTACCTTTAGTCAATAAGGCCCATTCTATGGTCTTACGAGTGGAGAAATAGAGGGAAGTTCACAATATTTTCACTGATTCCATGGAAGTTAGTGTAATGGTTGTAAGGAGTAATATTAGTTTTAAGGCAGATAGTAGGGATACATATGGGAGAGATTCTACTCAGAGAGGTTCTTCTAATAAGAAGCTTGATAGGTACTGCACACATTGCAATACTAAAGATCATCAGAAGGATAGCTATTTCAAGATAATTGGTTATCCTGACTGGTATACTGACTTTAGAAAGAAACAAGGGAGAGGTTCAAATAAGTTTGTTGCTAATGTTACTAACTCAGTGGATGAGGGAGGGTCTCATTCAACTGATCAACCTATTTAGGGTGATTGGTAAGCTAACTTAGCTTCTATGGTTGAACATGAAGTTCAAAAGTGTCTTAAAGCTAAATCTATGGTGGACTAGCTGATCTCCTCACCAAGTGCCTCAGTAACAAGGTTAAGGAAGGTTTTATTGCTACTACTTTTATGTCTTCCAAGAGTCAGCTAGCTGATCTCCTCACCAAGTGCCTCAGTAACAAAGCTCATCACATGTTATTGTCGAAGATGGGTTCGGTTCATCACCAAGCTCCAACTTGAGGGGGGGGGGGTATTGAAATATATGTTGTATTTATTTTATTTTTGGTTATCTTGTAAATATTAATATTATAGTAAGACATTTTGGTAATTTAACTTTTGTAAGTATAAATAGCTTTTTCCACTATATTCAGAAGATTCGAGATGCAATACACAATTTTCATATTTCTTCATTCATTTTCTCTATGTTCATACTTAGAAACCCTACTTTCTTATTCAGCAGATTTCATCTTTCTACATCTTCAAGTGTGCTAGCTAGTTTGTGATGGCATCGAAAATTGGCTGGACTTAAACATACATGGTGTTTCAAGTATTTTTTATACTTAATAGGATAGTTTAGTGGATGATAAAAATTTGTCTTGTCAAATGTCCAATAATTATATCTTTATTATATGATGATGAGGTGGACTCTCGCTTGAGTTCAGATTCTGCTTCAGTTAGCTCTCCTACTTGCAAGACAAGAGAAGAGATCGGTTGCAGTGGAGAGGCTCTAATGCTTAAGTCATTGATTGGTTTGTCAACAAATAGATGAGTTTAAGAAGTTGGAAAAAAATCTTTTATTTATGGTGATCCATCTCTATTTATATTTGAGGGATAGGGAACAAAATTTGAATGTGTCAGCAAATCTTCAGAGAGTGTTAGCATGTATTTAGAAGGCACTAGGGCAGTATGGCTACTATGTCAAAGACAACCAACCAAACTTATATAGCTCAGTCTATAAGTTATGTTCTCAACAGTTTGAGATTAAAATCTTAATTAATAAAAGTAGCAAGGTCTGAGCTTTATAATGCTAGGTCCAAGGTTACAAACTGTTCATGAAACTTCACAATGACCTAAGGGTATATATCAAAAAAATAATAAGACATTTAACCCATTTTGTCTTTTCTCCCTCATGGTTTTTGTTTTCTCCTTTTATGGTTGTTTATTAGGGTTTCCCCCTAATAGGTTTTTTTAATGTTTTTTTAGCTAGGGTTTATGGAGACTCGTCTAGCCAATATACAAATTGTGAAGGACGAAGAGGAGGACCTCCCTGCTGTACCGAACCAAGAAAAAAGAAAAATTGATTTTTCCCTATGTATTGTGGGATCCTTTCTGACATTAAATCAAATAAGTTTCCATTCTATGAGAAATCAGATGGCTAATCTATGGCATCCGTTGAAGGGGGACAACGTAACAGATTTAGGGGCTAAACGATATCTTTTTCAATTTTTTCAAGAGGTTGATTTTGAGAGAGCACTAATGGGAGCTTATTGGATTTTCAATAAACACTTGCTTCTGTGGTCAAGGGTTAAGAAGGAAAGCTATCTTTTGACTATCCCTTTAGTCTTTACTGAATTTTGGGTGCAAATACATGATTTACCAGGAGGTTCTTTCTCTGAACAGATGGCTAGAGCTCTATGTGATTTTATTGGTTCTTTTTTTTAATATGACTCTCAGCCTCTAGCAATGAGAGTGGCTGGTTATATGTAGATTAAGGTTCAGATTGATATTAGGGTTCAGATTGATATTAGGGTTCCATTGAAAAGAAGAAAGAAGATTATTGCTCTAGATGGTTCTATTTTCTATGTTAACTTTTTGATATGAAAGGATTACAGCCTTCTATTATCTTTGTGGACGACTGGGGCATACTGACATTTTTTGTGAGAACATATTACTCCTTAAGAAAGAAGAGATCCAGCTACTTTAGGATGATAAAAAATGTGTTGTTCCTCGTCAAAACCTTCAGCCAATGAGCAATTGGCTTTGTGATGAGAACGAGATTAAGCTTGCTTTATCTAAGGTGAAATTTCAGGAGGGTGAAATTTTAAATGCTCAAAATTTGAATCAGCGAGATCATAGGGATAGGTTGGTAGAGATTATCAGACATGACGAGAATTACATAAGGTGCATGGAATCAAATATGGAAGTGCACAATATTGTATTGGGCTAAAACCAAAATAGCATGGGTTTAAGAGAGGATGTTGGACTACTAAATTCGGAAGAGTTTAAGAAAATGCCTTATTCAAATTTCATTATTGCCCATACTGTTTCTACATCATCAGATTTAAGGGAGAGGGGAATGGAGCTGGATGTCCAGTGTCATCTTTGTAGTTTGAAGGAAATAGTGAGCCATGTTCTGATTAGGTGTAGACTTGCTGGTGCAATATGGGATGCAATGGGTTATAGAAATTGGAGAACTAACATTAATTTTCAAGATTTTATTTTGCAGGTTTTTGATTCCTCAACCAAGGAAAAAACGGAAGAAGCAGCCACTATTGCTTGGCAATTATGGATGGTATTACACTCTTTGCTTCGAGGATTGAAGCTTCTTCTTTGGATGTGCTTAGGGACTGGCGATCAATTGCATCAATGGAGAGATCACCTAGTATTGCTGCTATTCTCCCTTCTGTTCAGGATAAAGCTACCCTGAACATTGAATGAAAAGCATTTTTTGATGGTGCGATCTTCCAAGATGTTGCAGCAATAGGTTTTGGAGTTATTTTCGAAGATCATGAAGCCTTATTTCTACACGGAATCTCTGGCATTCTTCATGGGATTACTAATCCAAAAATGTTTGAAGCTCTTGCTCTTTGTATGGCTTTATCATGGGCAGCCAGGAACTTCCATGATCCTGGTTGCATTTTCACGGATTCTTTAATCTTGGTACAAGTTTTGTCATCTAAGGAAGAGGATTTCTCAGAGTTTGGTATAATTGTTACTGATTGTAAACTCTTTTTACTCTCTAGAATGAATCTTGGTGTTCGTTGGTAGAAGATGTAGTAATGTAATGGCTCATCATCTAGCTAGGAACTCAATCCGTTCCCAGGTGTTCAAAGTCTGGAACGAATATCTTAGTTTTTCTCTTCAAATTTAATAAAAGTTTAGTTTACTATTCTTAAAAAAAACTAAGGGTATATATCATTATATTTTCTCATATTATTTTTAATTTATCTGTGCTTGTGTATATATGTAAACACACCCTCACTCCCTAGTTTCTCTTTCATTTATTTCCCCTTCTCCCTTTACTTATTTGCTGGATCATCTGTTCGATAAAAGAATTTGATTCAAGTGTCACATTTTTTTTTCATCCTCTATCTATGCTTTCATGTTAGTGCAAGCTTTACACTTTTTTTTATTTATCATTTTTAATAATTTTTGGCTTTTCAATTTTCTTTTTTTTTTTCGTCATTATTTTATTGGGGAAAGAAATTATAAGATCGCTTAAACAACGTCATTTTGATTGAAGATTCAAATTGAATTAAAATTTGAGCAAAGGTTGACATTTGATTAATGGGGTTGTGTCAGGTTTGGATATAAAAAAGAATATTAAAAAATTTATAAAAATAACTTAAAAAGAAAAAAAAATATAAAAATGATGTGCAAATAAAAAGATTTACAAAAATACTATGCAAATAAAAAAAATAAAATTAAAAAATTATAGTAAAATTGAATATATAAACCCAATGATTGAAATATACGCAAGTACAATGATATGAAAACTCTTTTTTTTTTATCTGGTTTATTAGAAGAATTTAATTATTAGAATTTAAGAGATGGAATCGAATTAGTGGTGAATATTGCCATATAATATTTTGCTTTTTTTTTTTTGAAAAAAAAATCATAACTAATATATGTATATGAAGTGCCGGATGACCTTGACTAATGGTTGTAGTTTAAGATATCGGACGGAGTTAAAATTGTACGAAAAAATCTAAATGGATCTGAAATTAATTGAAAGTAAATAAAAATAATTTATTGATTATTTATGTAATACGTATTTTAAAAAAAGCTTAAATTTTTATTGAGTGATTATCAACATTAATAATAAAAAAATAATAATAACAAACGGTAAATAAATGAGTGTACTCTTCACCTTTATTAATTGGTAAATTAGTAATTTTCTAAATTAAACCACAAAAAATGCATATCATTTAGTTTTTTCGTACTCTTCTCAAGAACCTTCTTTTCAGGGGAAAATGATCTTGATTTTTTGTGGCCTCACCTCAAGTTTCTTCTTATCTTTTCCATTAATTGAGGGAATTATTTCTGATGTTTCCCCTGTTATGTTAGTAACACAAAACTGTTCTCTTGTTAGAATTTGTTAATTTGGGCAGCCCATTGTTTGGCTAAACAAGCCCTTAATCTTAATTTTTTAGCTTTAAGTCCTGAGTTGGCTAAGAGACAATATGTTTCCTTTTTGTAACAAAGGTTTCTCATCACTTAATGATTTGTATTTCTTCTTTGTAAAAGAAAGAAGGAAAGAAATTGCTTCTATTATTAGAACATATAATAATTGATGTCGACCCACCACATTCTTCTATTATTATTATTATTATTATTATTATTATTACTATTATTATCTATGGGTGATCATATATATTTGTATACTATGTTTATTTTTTTAATATTATAATTAGAGAAAAAAATACACTTACCGCTAAATCTCAATATGTTGTATACAAGATGTTTAGTCCATTGTCTCTTCAAGTTTTTTATTTTTAATAAATATCCATAAGCCCTGTTTCCTATTTCTTTGGGACTTGTTCTCAAGTGGTATCAATACTTTGAAAAAAAAAATGGTATGAATACCATATCATTTAACATACAAAAATAATATATATAAAAAACATTTATCATAGCCTTAAATCTTGATATTGTAACTGAAGATATTATTTAATGTAATAATGATCAATATAAGGAACCTTCTAATTAAGATTTCTATTGATTTAAAAATGACATCATGATCATATAATTACATCAAAAAGAATATTTATATAAAGAACAGGTGAGCAACTATTAATTTACTTGAACTATGACACGAGATCCAATTCATAACATACATTTGTCTTATGATAATTTGTCTTTATTATATGGAATCAACAAATAAACCAGATTCATATCTATAACCTTCATTCCATTTAGATTGAAGGGTCACTATCAAATAATAAAGGCTAAATTTATATAATAATAATAATAATAATAATAATAATAATAATAATAATAATAATAATAATAAGAAGAAGAACAAGAAGAAGAAGAAGAAGAAGAAGAAGAAAGGTCTACTCAATGGAAATTGGACTAATGCTAAAATGTGGGCCAAGTAAAATCCACGTGTATGGCTGAATTATGAAGATTTTGATTTAGAGTTATAATGTTAAAAGCAACTGTTGCATTATCGCACAATATTAATTTATTCATTTTTATTTCATTTCAATCATGAAGGTTTTTGATGCAATTGTGTGATAATTGAAAGAAATAATGGTTTGAAATTTGAATCCAATTGACCTCATACCCAGAAATTGAAATTCAATATAATGTTTATTAATTCGATTCAGTATGATTAATTTTATTTATTGGATTTAATTAATTATATGAATTGATAATCAAATTTCCGGCTCATTAACTAGTTTTAAAAACATGATAAGCATAATTAAGGACTAGACTACAAAAATATTTATCCAAATCGAATGTGTACAGAGATACTAACTTTTTGATCTTCTTAGATTTCATAACAAATTAAATTTAAAATTTGACAGGATATAATTAAAAGTTGAGATGATCCAAACTGACTGAAAAATTTAATGGCCAATACTAATTATATCACAATTAATTAATGAGTTAAATTATTTTCTAATTAATATATATTGAACATCGAAACATTTTCAAAGTAATAAACAAAAAAAAAACATTAAATATCACTGTACAAAAGTAGTGGAGAAGAAAATAGAAGAAACATTCTCAATTAAAATTTGCTTATCTAAATGTATATATGGCCCAAGAAGCAACAGGTCAGCCACCCCATTTCATTTGCAAGAAAAATATGGGTTTTTATTTTTATTTTTTCTTCTCTTTGTTGCTTACTTTGATTTTTTTTTTTACCCTTAATTTGTTTCTTTTCCCACTCTTTGTGATTGAGACTCTGCTCCTCTTCCATTTTGTCAGAAGGAATGTCTGTGTATTGTGAAATCTAGAACAATTTAAATCCTTCTAGAAATTACACCACATACTTTTCCATAATTTTTTATTTTTTAAAAGAGGGAAAGAAGAAGTAAATTTGTATTTTAATAGCTTATTATGTCAATTTATAAAATGTCACCATTCTTACCGTAATATCAAATGAAACGGGTAAAATATTCACATGAAAGATTAAAAAAAAATCAACTACTTGAATTGGTAGCAGCGGCCCCTGTCATGTACATGGAGATGGTCAGAATACATGGCCATATGTTTAGGATAATATCAATTATGCTTTTAGAAAATACAACTATTATAATTCACTTAATAAATTATGATATTGATTAAATATGTGAATAGGGTTATGAACTCAATTCATAATAAAATTCTCTATCAATAATATAGTATAAAAATTTTTACTTAATAAAAATGTTTTCACTCTTTAATTATTGAAATAAAACGCCTTTTCTTCTAAACAATAAATTAAAACTGCCAATTAAACTACAATAATTATTCTTTGAGTACTAAAATTGGTATAAAACAATAAGAGAAAATTTACCTTTTTGTCTTTCAAATTATTGTGAAAATACAGATTTACTGTTAAATTAATTTTAGGCATATATAAACTAACATTTCTAAAAAAAACAACTATTTTAACCCTTTATCAACATAATACATAGCGGCATTATATGAAAAACAAACATGTAGTTGCTAAATTATTAGGGACAAAAATATACAAATTTAAATTTAAAAATTTGTATTTTTAAATAGTAAAAATACTGAAAATATAAATATATTTTTTTAACATATATAAATTTGAAAATATATTTAAAACGTATAAATATATAGACATGAAAATATATTTAAAACATATAAATTTAAAATTTTAAAAATATATTCTGACATAAAATTTTTAATTTTTTAAAATTTATTATTATTATTATTATTATAATAAATAGCCTAAATAATTATAAAATCTCTAAGGTTTTGCATATTATACTAGTCAGTACTTGCATTTTCAACATCTAATTTTTACATCCCTCTATTTTTAAATATTAAACTGTTTAGTTATTCTGTTAATATTTTCATCCTAAAAATATTAATCAACTATTTTGATATTATAAAATAATTTATTTATCCTACTTTTATATATTTTTTCTTTGTTATTTGTTAAGTCGTGCTTATTTTTAATTTTATTTATATTTCTTACATATAATTTATTTTAATTTTATAAATATTATTTAAAAATAATTTTAAATAATATGAATAACATCTTTTATTTTTTGCAGATAATTCATATATATCATTTATTTTAATTTTATAGATATTACTAAAAAATAATTTTAAACAATACTAATAATGTCTTTTATTATTTTACAGACGATCTATATATAAAATAAAATTAAAAATAAAATAAACATAATAAATAACAAAGATAAATATATATAAAGAAAGAATAAATAAATTATTTTGTAATATCAAAATAGTTGGCTAATGATTTTAGAATGAAAATATTGGCAAAAGGACTAAACAATTTAATTTTTAAAAATACTGAAATGCAAAAATTATATGTTAAAAATATAGGGACTGACTAGTGTAATATGCAAAACCTTAGGGACTTAATAATTATTTAGCCTAATAAATAATAACATACAAAAACACTAAACCACTAAGATGATTCAAGAAAAAATTTTAAAATTTTATAGATGTTGAGTACCTTATCTATATAATTTTCAAAATAATTTTAAAATTTTAAACTAATATATTTTAAATATATTTTTATTTTTAAAATTTTAAAGTTGTATATTTTTAAAATTTTAAATTAATATATTTAATATTTTTTTAATATTCTAAAAAGGATATAAAGTAATTATTATTATAAGTAAATTATTAATTAAATAAATTATTGATGTATAATTATATTAGAAATTTTAAAAGTTATATATTTTATTATTTTATTATTTGATTTTTAAAATTTTTAAAAATATATTTGTTAATTATTATTAGAAATATATTATTTAATTTATAATTAATTTATTATGAATATTAAGAGTCATATATATTTTTTTTATTTTTTACATTTTTAAAAAAAATATCAATCAATCTATATTATTAAATTATATTAATATATAATTAATTCATAAAAAATTAAAATTTAAAAATATAATTTAGTTAATTAATATTATAAAATTATATTAATGTGTACTTATTTAATAGAAGAAGATTAAAAGACAAATACAATTTATTAATTTTTAAATTTTATATAAATTATTAAAATTAAATAAAAAATTAAGAAAGAAAGAAAAACATATATTTTATTATTTGATTTTTTAAATCTTTAAAAATATATAAGTTAATTATTATTATAAATATATTATTTAATTTATAGTTAATTTAAATTTCTAAAAAATATCAATCAATTAATATTATTAAATTATATTAGCATATAATTAATTCATAAAAAAGTAAAAGTTAAGAATATAATTTAATTAATTAATATTATTAAATTATATTAATATATAATTATTTAATAGAAGAAGATTAAAAGACAAATATAATTTATTAATTATTAAATTTTAAATTATATATAAATTATTAAAACTAACTAAAAAATTATTTAAAAAAGAAAAAATGTGGAGTAGCCATTTCTAAAAAATGATGAGGTGTCAATCTCAAAACAATTTTTTTTCTTGGCTTTTATATATAGATATTAACTCTCTTTTCATATGATAAATTAAAAATTTTTAATTAATGCTATTTTAAATTTATAAAGCGATAATTGAAGTAGAATAATTTTTGTTTACAAAAGCTTTAATTGAAATAGAACAAAGAGAGTAGTTTCTTTTCCAATGGTTATTTATTCCATAATAAAAATAGGTACCTTATGAATTGTTTTTATTAATGCCTCCAGTCAGGCTAGTAGTTTTAATATTTTAGACTTTCTTCTTAAAATCTTTCTTACCTTTTAATTCTTTGGAATTGGAAGCTACCAATAAACGTTATCGGACATTCTTCTTTATTTAGGTACCATTTCGTAGTTATAAATATTTTAACCAATAGGGATGACATTGAGGCGAGGCGAGAGCACGGATAATTCCCATCCTTGTCTATGCCCTTATCCCCACAAGAAATTTATAACTTTTACTTTTTAAAATTAAAATTTAATAATATAAAAAAATTATTAATGCATTATAATTATACACTTGATAAGTTAATAATCTAATAATTATATGCAATAGAATTTAAAAAATACAACATGATAAAATATATCAAGTTAAATTTATTTCATATATTCAAATAATTAAAACATAGTATATATAATATAAAATATATAATAAAATACATAATATAATATATAATATAGGCTTAATACATCTGTTGCCCCCTGAACTTGACAACTTTAGTCATTTTTTCTCATTTACTATTTAATTAATCACTTTGCCCTTTAGACTTGCATTTTTTATAATAATTTAACCCTTAAAATATGAGACAACATAGAGCGTGAAGTATAAACTCTGTGAAAAATAAGTATACATTAGCAATTATTTGACAAATGGATGCTACGCATAAAAATTTATGTCCACATCAGCAGCAGCAGCAGCAGCAACAACAACAATAATAATAATAATAATAAACATATTTAAATTGATTACACTTTAAAAACTTAAAAATGATTTTTAATTTAGTGAAATTATTTATGAATAAAGCAAGAAAATTTTGAATTCAAAGAACCCAGAAATTCCAAAAAATAATAACCCATAAATCTCACTTCTCACCAATCCATTTGGGTTTCACCACTTTCCATAGTTACCATTGCTGCTCTGCCTTCACTTCCTCATTCTCTCCCACCATTGAATTCTCTCCCATTTCTCCTACCACAACTACCACAATTTCCATCCTTTCCAAGAAACCAAACAGCCTAAGAAGAGGGCATAAGCGAGTTAATGTAAATCAAAAGGGGGAAAAAACCTAGAGGAGCAAGCGAAGAGGGGCAAAGGATTGGGAGGTTCCTTCTTCAAAGTAGAAACTTTTCGAGATGTTCCTTTGGATGTGTGAGACTTGGATTTAAGTTCAAAATAAAATTCAAGAACACCCAATTTCTGCAATCTCTCCTTGTTCTCTTTGATTCTTCGTTCTCTTAATTTGAATTTCTGAAGAAATAAATTTTTGTTTTTAATTTTTTTATTGAATTTGAATTTTGAAATGGGTTCTTCTAATTTTTTATTTTTTTTCTATTAATTTGTGATTTTTTTATTTGGTGTTTGATTATTTTATTAATCTGTGGACTTACCCATATGAGCATGGTGACGATGATGGCGATGTTCTTGAATTCTGGTTGTTGTTGATTTCTTGAGTTCTAGGTGGACAAGAAGATGAAGAAGAAGATTATGTGTTGGTAATTACTCGAGTTTGTGAGTTCTGGTTATTGACTTGTTGCTGAGTCCTTGAGTTTTATTGATTTTTGTGGCAGATATGATCAAGTGTAGATGCTGTAGTTATTCTTTTTTAAAGGAACTATTCTTCTTCCTCTTTCAATTAATGAAATTCATATTTTAACAAAGAATGAATGGATGTTCCAGATCATTCTTTACTCCTAATTCTTAATTTGTTATGCCTAATTTGTTAAAATTCTTAATTATATTAAGGGATTTCTTATGATCAACCATTTTAATTAAAATTTTCATTTATTTAATTAATTTTTGGTTTGTAATTTAATATAAATTATTGTCCCAAACTAGCAACAAGAGAAGGGGAGGTGAATTGGTTGATTGAAGAATGATGGTAAATTTAAAACTTAAAAAGCAAGAGATGAAGAAGATGTAGATGGAGATGGAGTAGAGTTTGAGAAGAAAGAACATAAAGAATTATAGTGGTTTAGATTTATCTCAATCATACATCCACTTCCTTAATAACTTGTTAATGTTCCACTAATCTTGAGTTTTTACAAACTTAACTCTAGAGGAGGGGGTGAATTGGTTGATTGAAAAATGATGGTAAATTTAAAACTTAAAAAGTTAGAGATGAAGAAGATGTAGATGGAGATGGAGTAGAATTTGAGAAGAAAGAACACAAAGAATTATAATGTTTCAGATTTACCTCAATCCTACTTCCACTTCTTTAACAACTTGTTAAGGTTCTACTTGTCTTGAGTTTTTACAAACTTAACTCTAACTTGGTATTTTCTCAAGCTGACAAACTATAACAATGGTTTGAGATCAATCCTCACAACCATTATAAGAGTTTTTCCAGGCTCACTCCCATAACCTAAGTATTTCTAAGCTCACACTCAAACTTATATGGTGTTTAATGCTCACATCTAATACTCTAAAATTTTTGATGTTTGATCTTTTGATCTTTAGACAAGATAATGAAAAATGTTGTTCAATGAAATTACAATAGCAATCAAAGTATTCTCTAACCATAAAAATGAAGTTTAATATGGTATTTATAGCCATTTGGTTTAATGTATCCATTTTAAGTGGTTCTCATATATTTAGTGTTTGTCTTTCACTAATTTTGTATCCGGAGCTCGGTGTACGGTTGCTTGACTTGGTGGATGGTTGCATGGTTTGAAAGCTCTGTGTAACAGCTAGCTCCAACGGTCGAATCACGGTGTCTGACAGAATCTAGCTACCCATACTTTGGTTTCGTGTGGTCGTCCAGGCACGGAGTGTGGTCACTCAGCACAAGGTTAATGTTGAGTTCAAATTTTTTTATCCATGTGTCCAGTTATCATTGATCCAAGGTGTTTGGCGCTAAGATTTAAATCATCCTGACTTATACTGTCGTTCAGTCCTTCAATGTGATAGCACAAGGTTTTGAGCATCGAGAAAGCACTGCAAAAGCTGACCGCTATCTCTTCTGTTCTTTTTAGTAATTTAGCTCTTTGTTACGTGCGGTCACTTGGGCTTCTTGGGCGGTTGTCCAAAGTTCTGATGTCTTGACTTCACTGTTCACCGAGACCGTTATCCTTTATATGAGTTTATAAATTTTTACCTTGACCTATTGCGATCACTCGGTTCACGTTTATGGTCGCACGACTATCGAGCATCCTTACTTCATCGCTCACTGAGAACGCGATCCTTTCTGTAATTTGTGGACTTAGTTCAGTTGCCGCGTTAGCTAGTCTTAGCTCTGTATCGAGCTACACTGTATGCTTAGCCCGTTTGTTTTAATAAACTACTTTTAGCTCATTTAGTTTAGTTCTCTTAGCTCGGCAGTTCTAAATCCAACTTGGCACTCTATGTTTTAGTTCTGTTCTCTGCTCGGCACATGCATATGTCTTTTTGGTTTTTCTTAGCTCGACAAATCTGTGTGATTATTTGGTTTTATGCTCGTGTTGCATTTATGTGGTCGCTTGGTCTTCGGTTCAGGCGGTCACATAGGAGCTCGATTTCTACAGAACTTATTTGAAATCATTAGTTATTTATCCATTTGATTGTCAATGATCAAAATAGAGTTTGATTATCCATCAATCTCAACAATCTCCCCCTTTTTAACTTTGATAATCAAATTGAATTTAAGTTAAAAATAATTAAGTAAATGAAGCAATTAATGCAATGACAATAAATTTTCTCCCCCTATATTAGATAATTTCATAATTGATGCGTGCAATTCTTGATACCAATTGATGTATGCTTTTCTTAATACCAATTTATTTTTTTTCTTGTTTATCTCTCCCCTTTGACAAATAAGTCATTTAAATTCAATGACATTTATATTTCTCCCCCTTTGATAAAGGCAAAAAGCAAATGAAAGTAAAGAAAATAAAATTTATTGATACCAATAAATGAAAGTATAAGAGGAAACTAAATTTGATACCAATTGAAAGGGAATACAATAAAATAATTAATCTAAAACTTTTTCTTTTCATTTTCTTGAAGGTGGAGGAAGAGTGGGAGTTCTTTCATCATCATCACCAAGAGAAAGAGTTAGAAAGGAGTTATGTGAGGATGGTGAGGATCTTTCATAAGGACTTTCAATATGTTCACTCACATCCCATTCACTTAACTCACATCTAGGAAGAACAAATTTCCCTTGGAAGTCATATATGCCATGATGAATATAGAAAAGGAGATCAACCTTTTTGTTGAGTTTTGTGATTCTCTTTGTGACATCCTTCTTAAAATGTTTAAATTGTTTTTGGAGAGAAGATATGGCCTTGAGGATAAGTTTTAGAGTTTTGGATGATTTACCTTTTTCTTTTGGTGGAAGGTTTAGGGGGATGCTCAACTTGAACATGGATAAGTTCCCTTCCTACCAAATGTGTTCTCATAGTGCTTATCAACCTTTTGGATACATCTATCATGTTCAAGGTAGTCCAGGTTGATGGAGTTTGTAGATGGATCAAGGGAGTCACTTAGGGTTGCAAGATTTTCAGGGGTTAAGAGTCCTAAGTGTTTAGCAAGTTGAGTAATTTGGGAAGATAGAAAGAATGTTCCCATCTTAAATTTCCTATGATGTATAAAAGTGTCAATGAGAAATCTAGCACTTTGGATTGGCTTATTATGCATAATAACATATAAGAAAAGCAAGTCGCGTTGAGTAACTTTCTCATTTTCATCACTTCTTTGGTGAATGGTGTAAGTGATGATTCTAGCTAAGAGCCAAAAGAGAAGGGTCTTAAAGTGGATGGCTTTGGATGACCTATTGTTGTATTAGGTGTCAATGGACAGTTCACTCCAAAATGATGGATAATCTTTTAAAGGAAAATCCACATCATTATAGGAGAAAGCTCCATGAGTTTGAAATCCCCAAATCTCTCCAAATTCTTCTAAGGAAAGAGCAAAATCTTGGTCAAAAAGTCTAAAATAAACTCCATAAAATCTTATTAGTGCATTATAGTTTTTCTCTACCCTTAGAGACATTAAGAATTCCCTAGAGAGGCTAGAGTAATCTAGCTCATAAGGAAATGCAAATTGTCTCCAACTAATCCTATCTAGGTAGTTATAGATTTCACCTTAGATGTTTAAAGTTAGGAGCATCCCTTCCGTAAGTATTTTGGTTGGTTCAAGGGTCTTTTTCTTGAGCATATAGTACTTGATTTTTTCATTCTTATTTTTTGTACTTGGGTTTGTGTGGTTGGACACTTTTTCTAGTGAAGTGTTTAGGTTTGGTTTGAAGTTGAGGTTGAGGTTCTCTAATGACAATCCCTTTTCCCTTGGTTGTAGTTTTCTTTTTGGTGATTTTGATTTTGGATTTCATATCCTTAATAAAAAAACAAAGTAAAAGAAAGTAGAAATGTAGAAGATTGAAACAAATGTAGAAAGAAATAGATTATTGGTGATGCTTTAAACAAACTACTTCAAATTGATGAAAAAGCTTCAAAATCTTCTTCTTGATGAGTAAATTCTTAGAAGATTGTTTGAAAATGTGTTTTTGAGTTTGTAAAGATGTATTTTTTATGCAAAATAGGGGTATTTTTGACCGGTTGGGGGATAAAAATCTAAATTTTTAAAAGTTTCAAAAAAATTTCAATTACACACTCTGTGAGATCTCTCGAGCTATTGGGCAACCGCCATCTCTGTCTTGCGAGCTCTCTTGGCAGTGCGTGTTTGCACAATTTTAAGAAGAATGTAACGGTAAAATTTTTTTGAAATTTTAGAGTTTGACTGACCACACGAGCTGTTATGCATTCACTGAAGAGAGATCGAGCTCAGTAGAAATGGAAGTCAACGATATGGAGATTCATGTTAAGGCTCGGGAGAAGATCACTTGTATGGCTCAGGCTCGGGAAGAGGAAACGATGTGCGGTCACCTCAGTATATAGAGCGATAGCACAAAGGGAGCCGACTTTGAGTTTTGAAAAAATTTTAAGTGCATATGATCAAAATACATTTTGAGATAAATATAGAATGATTATGCAAGAGATTTTCCATCAATCATGCTAATATTTTGTTTTATAAAATTCATTCTTTCTTCATTTATGGGTTTTGTAAAAATATCTGTAAGTTGATTTTGAGTTTCAACAAATTCTAAATCTATGTTGTGATTTTGAATATTATCCCTTAAGAAATGATATTTGATGTCTATATACTTAGACTTAAAATGTTGAATGGGGTTTTTGGATAAGTTGATTGCACGAGTGTTATCACATTTAATAGGAATGTAATGAAATATTTTTCCACAGTCAAGCAATTATTGTTTCATCCAAAGAACTTATGTACAACAAAAACATACAACAACATATTCGGCTTTCACGGTAGGTAAAACAACTGACACTTGTTTCTTGCTAAACCACAAAACGAAGCATTTACCAAGAAAATGGCATGCTTCGAAGGTGCTTTTCCTATCTAGTAGGCTACCGGCAAAATTCACATCTGAAAAGCCTAATATGTCAAATGATGTGTTTCTAGGATACCATAGACCTAAATGCAAAGTACCACTCAAGTATTTTAAATTCTTTTAGTTGCATTCAAATGTGATTCCTTAGGACAAGATTGAAATCTAGTATACAAACATACACTATACATTGTATCCGGTCTAAATGCGATTAAGTAAAGTAGTGATCTGATAATACCTCAATATTTCTTCTCATCTACTGCCTTATCACTTTCATCTTTATTAAGTTTCAAGGATGTGCTCATCGGACTCTTACTTGATTTATAACCATCCATTCCAAACTTCTTTAGGAGTTCCTTTGTGTACTTGGATTCATTGATGAAGATCTCATCCTTGCATTGCTTGATTTATAGTCCAAGGAAGAATTTGAGTTCACCCATCATGCTCATCTCAAATTTCCTTGTCATACAAGAAGCAAATTCCTTGCATAAAGATTCATTAGTAGCACCAAATATAATGTTATCAACATAAATTTAAACAATCAAAATGTTATGCATTTTCTTCTTAACAATAAGAGTTATGTCAACCTTGCCTTTTGAAAAACCATTTTCAAGCAAATAGGCACTAAGTCTATCATACCAAGCTCTTGGAGATTGTTTTAATTGATATAGTTCTTTGGTAAGTTTAAAAACATGATTTGAAAATTTATAGTATTTAAAACCGGGAGGTTGTTCAATATAAACTTCCTTATTTATAAAACCATTTAGAAATACACTTTTAACATCCATTTGAAAAGGTTTAAAATTCATGTGACATGCAAATACAAGCAATATTCTAATGGCTTCTAATATAGCAATGGGTCAAATGTCTCATCATAGTCAATGCCTTCCTTTTGGTTATAGTTTTTGGCTACCAATCTAGCTTTGTTTCTAGTAATAAGACCATTTTCATCAAGCTTATTCCTATACACCTATTTACACCATATAATTGGATGATCTTTAGGTTTAGGAATAAGTTTCCATACTTTATTCCTCCTAAATTGGTTGAGTTCATCTTGCATAACAATCACCCAACACTCATCACTAAGAGCCTCCTCAATGGTCATTGGCTCAATTTAAGAAACAAAAGCAATATTATAATTTAAGTATTTAAATTGAGATTTAGTAGTTACTCCCTTTGAGGTGTCACCAATGATTTATTCTTTTGGATGTTTCTTCTTGCAATGCCAATCTTTGGGTAGCTCTCGAGATTCCTCATCTTGTCCATCAAGATTATTCTTTAGAGCATTTATTGTTTCTTGTTATTCAAATATTCCTGCAAAATCATCAAGAAACTACCTTTCCTTTGATCAAGTTTAGAGGATTCATAAAAAAAATGCATTAATTCTTCAACTACTAGTGTTCTTTTATTAAAGACTCTATATGCTTTACTAGATGATGAATATCTTAAAAATATACCTTCATCCAATTTGGATAAGAATTTTCCAAAATTATCCTTGGTATTTAATATAAAATATTTGCATCCAAACACTCTAAGGTATGAAATTTTAGGTATTCTTCCTTTCCATAGCTCATAAGAAGTTTTGTTTATCAAGAGCCTTTTGTAAACACGATTTGAAATATAACAAGCGGTATTAACGGCTTCCGCCCAAAAGTAAGATAGTAATTCATACTCATTGAGTATTGTCCTAGCCATTTCAATTAATATTCTATTTTTCCTTTCAACCACACTATTTTGTTGTGGTATTCTAGGAGCCAAAAAGTTATGTGAGATACCAAACTCATTGCAAAAATTTTCAAAGTACTTATTTTTAAATTCTTTGCCATAATCACTTCTAATAGATGCGATTACATAGCCTTTTTTTATTTTGAACTCTTTTTGAAAATATTCTAAAATAATTGAAAGCTTCATTCTTTTGAGCTAAGAAATTAACCCATGTAAACCTTGAGTAATCATCCACAAGTACAAATGCATATAACTTGCCACCTAAGCTAGCAACTATATTTGGTCTAAATAAGTCTTAGTGAATGAGTTCTAATGGTCTAGAAGTGCTTACAATGTTCTTAGATTTGAATGAACTTTTGTGTTGTTTACCAAATTGACAAGGTTCATAAGTCCTATCTTTAACAAATTTTACTTTAGGGAGACCATCAACTAGTTCTTCTTTACTAATATTTTGTAAGTGATCCATATTAGCATGTCATAGTCTTCTATGCCATAGCCAAGCATCATTATTAATGGTAATCAAACATTCAAATGCATTATTAAAACATAAGTCAATTTTATATGTATTGCCAATTCTAACTCCTTTGAGTACAATCTCACCATTTGCATTGGTAACTTTGCATCTTTTAGAGTTAAAACTTACATCATAACCTTTATCACATAATTGACTTACACTAAGTAAATTATGCTTCAATCCATCAACAAGCCAAACATTATCAATCATATTCTTACCAAGCATGCCAATTGAACCAATACCAATGATTTTACCTTTAGCATTATTACCAAAAGTTACATTACCTTCATGCTTGTAAGTGAGTGTTGTAAAGAGCTTTGCATTACCCGTCATATGCCTTGAGCATCTATTATCCACAACCCAAATATTTTCATTGATAGTGGATTTTAGGCATACCTATAAAATAATAATGTTCATCTTCTTTTAGGTACCCAAATGAAGTTGGGTCCTTGGGGTTAGTAATAGAAGGATCTTCTAACTTGAGATGAACATTCCTAATATAACAAAATATGCTCTTATGTCCAAATTTCATACAATAAGTGCATTGATACAAGGTTCTATACTTATGTACTTTCTTATTAGAATTCAATGAACCATGCACATAATTGCAAGTGTGTGTTGAATGAGATTATTTTGTGCATTTTTGTGTTTATGTACATGCCTTTGATGCATGAATGCATGATTTTCTCTTGGAACTTTAGTTCTAGAGCCTTGAGAACCCAAAGTAATCCTTTTAGGATTTTTAGGCTTAGTTTGTGCATTAGTGTCTTTCACAACATCAACACTAGATGTTTGTGTTGTGGAAGCTCTAACAAATGTTGGTGCATTAGGCGAAGTGTTAGAAGAACCAATGAATCCTAAACCATGTTTCAAGGAGGGTAGTCTTTGAATATTGATCAATGTATCTAAGGCCTCTTTTCCCTTGTAAAATTTTGAAATTGACTTTTTTAGTTCATTTATTTCATCCTTTAATGTTTTATTTTCCTTAATCACATTTTCTAAGCCATGTGAGTTTTTAGTTATTTAATCAATTGATTTCAATAAGTTCTCATTTGAGGTCTTCAATTCTAATGTAGAGTTTTTCAAACACACAAAATCCTTTTCTAATTTGGAACATTTATCTTTATAAAATTTCATCTTAGAGAAATATTTTTCTATTCTAAGGTTCATATGCTCAATCAAGCCATTCTCATCTAAAGCATCATCAACATCATTATCATATGCAATTAAGTTTAAAGATGAAGTACTTACCTCCTTAGAGTTATTGTCATCTTCAATAGCCATGAGACATAGATTTGGAATTTTCTTTTCTTCTTCCTCTTCTTCTTTACTTGAGGAGTCATCATCCCATGTGGCTTCGAGTGATCTCTTCTTTTCCTTGTTCCACTTCTTCTTGCTTTTCAATTTGAAGCAATCCGATTTGATGTGACCGAATTTACCACATTCATAGCATTTTACTTCATTATTTTTATCTTTATCTTTGAAAGAGGATTTAGGAAATGTACCTTGTTAGCTTGTAATCTTCTCTTTCTTTTCCAATCGCTTATCCTTTTGGATTGCATAGTCAATTCTTGCTCATAATCACTATCTTCATCATTTGAGCTCTCAACTTCTTTGATGGCTTTGAGAGCTATTGTTTTCCTCTTATCTTTTTCACCTTGCTCTTCTTCTTTTTTGGTGTACAATTCAAAGGTGAGTAGCTTTTCGACAAGTTCATCAGTTCTCAAAGTGCTAAAGTCATGAGCTTCTTTAATTGAAGAAACTTTAGACTCAAAAATCTTGTTTGCTCTAAGTGCTCTCAAGATTTTGCTATTGACATAATCTTGATCATATGTCTTTCCATATTTCTTTAATTCATTGATAATGGCAAGCAATCGTTTGTCATGTCGGTGACATTTTCAATGAGACTCATCTTGAATAACTCATACTCATGCACATATATTTGATTCTAGTGAGCCTCACTTGGATAGTACCCTCGTGATAGTTCTCAAGAGTTTTCTAAATACAATATACACAAGTGAGATGTTGAACTCTTTCACCTTCATCTCTTGATATTGAATTCATCAAGATGGAGGCTACCATATGATTCTTGAACTGATCTCTCACATTGGCACTTGACCATTGTGATTTAGGAAGAGGAACTTTAACACTATCAACTTCACGAGTAGGAGGTTTCTACTCATTTTCAACAAAATTTCAAAGCTCAATTCCTTCACTATCTAGGAACAAGAACATCTTGTGTTTTCAATAGGAGTAATCCGTTCCATCGAAGTAAAGTTTAAGGGATGAATTTAGATTTTCATGTGTGAAGTTGTTTGTTGATGAAATGGTTGACATTTTGAATCAAAATTTCACAATGAAGTTTGAAGAAATTCACTAGTTCTAATACCAATTATTGTCCCAAACTAGCAACCAAGAGAGGGGGGTGAATTGGTTGATTGAAGAATGATGGTAAATTTAAAAATTAAAAAGCAAGAGATGAAGAAGATGTAGATGGAGATGGAGTAGAGTTTGGGAAGAAAGAACACAAAGAAATATATTGGTTCGGATTTACTTCAATCCTATATCCACTTCCTTAACAACTTGTTAAGACTCCACTAGTCTTGAGTTTTTACAAGCTTAACTCTAACTTGGCATTTTCTCTAGCTCACACCAAACTATAAAAATGGTTTGAGATCAATCTTCATAACTCTTATAAAAGTTTTTCAGGCTCACTCTCACAACCTATGTATTTCTAAGCTCACACTCAAACTTATATGGTGTTTAATGCTCACACCCAACACTCTAAGATTTTTGATGTTTGATATTTTGATCTTTAGAAAAGGTAATGAAAAATGTTGTTAAATAAAATTACAATAGCAATCAAAGCATTCTCTAACTACAAAAATGAAGTTTAATGTGGTATTAATAGCCATTTGGCTTAATGTAGTCGTTTAAAGTGGTTCCCACATATTTAGTGCTTTTCTTCCACTAATTCTTTATCCAGAGCTCGGTGTCCGATTACTTGGCTCGGTGGGCGATCGCACAATTTGAAAGCTCTGTATAATTGCAAGTTTCAACTGTCAAATTTTGGTGTCTGACAGAATCTAGCTGCCCATACCTTGGTTTCGTGTTGTCGTCCAGGCACGGAGTGTGGTCGTTCAGCATAAGGTTACCATTGAGTTTAATTTTTTTTTATCTACGTGTCTGGTTATCATCGGTATGAGGTATTTGGTGCTAAGATTTAAATCATCCAGACTTGTGCGGTCGCTCGGTTCTTCAGTGTGGTAGCACAAGATTTTGAGCGTCGAGGAAGCACCGCAAAAGCTGACCACTATCTCTTATGTTCTTTTTAGTATTTTAGCTCTTTGTTATGTGCGGTTGCTCAAGCTTCTCCGGTGGTCATATGAAGTTTTGGCATCCTGACTTCACCCCTCACCGAGACCATTATCCTTTCTGTGAGTTTATGAATTTTTATCTTGACCTGGTGCAGTCGCTCGATTCTCGTGTACGATCGCATGACTACCGGGCATCCTTACTTCATCGTTCACTGAGAATGCAA
Source organism: Garcia nutans (assembly GCA_947685225.1). NCBI lineage: Eukaryota > Viridiplantae > Streptophyta > Magnoliopsida > Malpighiales > Euphorbiaceae > Garcia > Garcia nutans. The sequence goes on along the minus strand of CANTUV010000024.1, from coordinate 591,442 downwards.
TCCTTTCTATAATTTGTGGACTTAGTTCAGTTGCCATAGTCTACTAGTCTTAGCTCTGTATTGAGCTATACTGCATACTTAGCTCGGTTGTTTCGACAAACTGCTTTTAGCTCGTTTAGTTTGGTTCTCTTAGCTCGGCAGTTCTAAATCCAGCTTGGCACTTTATGTTTCAATTCGATTCTCTGGTCGGCACATGTGTATGTCTGTTCAGTTTTTCGTAGCTCGATAGATCTGTGTGATAGTTTGGATTTGTGCTTGTGCTGCATTTGTGTAGTCGCTCAATCTTCAGTTCAGGCGGTAGCACATGATCTCTTTTTCTACAGAACTTGTTTGAAATCATTAATTCTTTATCAATTTGATTGTCAATGATTAAAATAAAGTATGATTGTCCATCAATCTCAACATAAATATTGTAAATAAATTTTGATTTAACTAAATTTTAATCTTTAATGTAAAATGATTTTAGAATTTTAAAAGTGATAACTTAAGGGTATTTTTGATATTTTACACAATATATCAACAATTGTGATATTGTTTACGCACTTTTTGTAAATAAATATCACTCGCTTTGCCATATATGCATATAAGGGTTAAATTATTATGAAAAATACAAGTTTGAGAGGGTAAAGTGGTTAATAGTAGAAGGGGGCAAAATAGCTAAAGCTACCAAGTTCAGGGGGTGATGAATGTATTAAGCCCATAATATATATTATAATATATAATATGTTATATTATAATGTATATTATATGTATATAATATTTATATTATATTTGATCCCTGCAGGGTGGGGATGAGGATCTTAAAGGGCTGCCCCACCTCGGTTAATGAGAAGAGATTTCTCATTGTCTCTATTTCCATTGAAAAAATACGGGGAATCTTGACTCCATTTGAGGCAAATCCTCACAGAGAATAGGGATTCCCTACTCCATTGCTAACCCTATTAACCAACCCCATATGAATAATTTTCAACTTATTCATATGATATTTGATAAGAAATATAATCTTATTATAAAAGTTATTGTATTTTAGGAATGTGATTATTATATCTTAGCTATCATTGATAACTTATGCTTATTCCTATTGAAATACTTATGTATAAATATCTCTTAATGTTCATAGTGTATCATTAATTCTCCAGTTCTTTCATAGTATTAGAGTCTAACACTATCCACACTAATTAAAACAAAAACTTTAGCCGCATCATGTCTTCCACTAAAAGCCAAACCATTGATAGTCACAATTCCACTGTTGTTGCAGTTGTATTAGAGTCAATCCCTTCTTTTCCAATTTCTTCCTTTTCGATTTCATCCAATCTTTCATATCAATTAACGATTAAAGTTACCATTATAAATTTTTTGTTATGGAATATACAATTTTTGCCCATGGTAATTGGTTGCTATTTAAAATATCATATTTAACAAAGTGAACAAATTCCTTCGCCTATACTTGAAGATACCATACCAAATCATGCATTCAAAAGTTGAAAATGACAAGATCATATTATACTTAGTTAGATCATCACTTCAATTTCTAAAGGAGTCCTGCCTGAATTGGTTGGCACAACAATAGCCCTACAGTATAGAATAAACTTGTTTCCACCTATGCATTTGGATCAAAGGCTCATATTCGGGAATTACATGCACAATTTCACAATTTAAAGTATGAAAATTCTTTTATTGAGACCTATATCGTGTGTGCCAAAGGTATTGCAGATAAACTAGTAGCTTTACAGTATCCTAAGTTAGATGGAGAATTAATTGTATTTGTTATTGTTGGACCTGGAACAACCTATAATTATTCTCCAAAATACTTGAATATTGTATTAATGATTATGATTTTGATAATCTTTATGGAATGCTTTTGAAAAAAGAAAGGTGTTTGAAATGTATGGAGGAGGCAACTATCATCCCACTATGTTCACAATTGTACTATACATTAAAGTGAAATCAAGTTATAAACAGCAACTTGAGCCCACTTTTGTGATTTCCTTTTTTGTATTTTATTTTGCATAACTAGTAACTTGAATGATAAGAGCTGGAACTGTGCAGCATTTTTGTCCAAACCAGATAGCAAAAAAATATTCTCATAACTTGAGCCTACTTTTTTCATTTCCTTTTATTTTATTTTGTATAATTAGTAACTTGAATGATAAGAGCTAGGCATGTGCAGCATTTTTGTCCAAACCAGATGGCAAGAAAATATTTTTCATGTAACGAATGTTGGATATAAAATATGATAGATCACAAGCATGGTGGTTAGTAACTTGAGCCCATGTTTTTCATTTTTTGTTATTTTATTTTGTATGATTAGCCGGATGCGTGCAATATTTTTGCCCAAAATAGATGGCAAGAAAATATTCTTCATGTAGCAAATGTTGGATATATAATATGACACATCATAGGCATGGTGATTAGTAATCACATTATTACTAAGTACTCATCTCCTAAAAAGATATAATATAATATAGTATTATAGAATATAAAATATTTGGCAAGTATCCATACAAGTAAGTCATATGCACATTTCAGAAAGCTACTTCATAGCATTAGTGAGTACTCATCTCCTAATGCCTTTAAGCTCAAAATTATAATAACCTTTTTTAATTCATACACTATGCTTTTGATATTTGAATGAGCCTTTAAAGATTATTATAGTAAGTATTTCTCTTCTTTTTGGTTTTTTTTGGATATTTTGTGCATTATTAGATCATTCTAATATTATCATACCTAATAGCCATTAGTGACTACACAAACCCATTAAAGAAATTCTATAAAGAAAAAAGAGGTGGGAAGGGAGGTAGGGAAAGAGAGGGACTAAGGAATCTTTGAATTTATCCAAACTTCAAATTCAACTCTAGAAGATCAAATTGCTACTCAAATTCAATAAAATCTATAAATCCAACCCAAGTATCAACACCCTGAAATAAAGATTTGAGAAAAATAATTAACATGCCAATCAGAAAAAAAAAAGTCGCATAATACTACAAGCAAAGAGATTAAATGAAAGGAAATAAACTATTAGAAAAATAGGTTGCCTGAATGAGTTGAAAAAGACTAAATAATGGATGACTGAATAGGAATAATCAATTTAGCATTTTACGGTTACACACAGATGAAAAAGAAAAGAAGAGATGTAAGGAGAGAGAAGGTTAATACCCATATTGAGAGACAAACTAGCCTGAGTGGTGCGAAGGTGGAGTGGAATCACCGAACACCTATTACACCACATTTATTGGTGTTAAAGAAGACAAGGGAAATGGATTGTTGAATCACACTTTATTATTGAATGAGAACAGTTTAAATACAAGAACATTTTAACTGAATTGCATTAAAATTTGAAACATAATCCTACTAACTTTCAAAGAAATAGGAACAAAAAAACTAACAGCTATATGCCTAAAGACTAGGAATTGAACAACCGAAAAATATTAAAAAAAAATCTTCTACAATTAAAGGACACATCAGCAGCTGTCATCATGCCAACTATGCATCCTACATCAGCATCATCCAATTTACAACTCATGAGGCATATTACAACAACATTCAACATTAGTAAAGTTTATTGAATTATCATGAAAAAATAATTGTCTTACCAAAAGGCACCCCTTGTAACGTAATTCACTGAATTAGAGCATTTTGAGTATTATTATTTGTCTAACTTCTATAATAGGAAATTTTTATCAAATATGGCAGAAATTCTCATATTTTACCAAAATATGGTACTTGTTCTTATATTTACCGAATTATGGGAGCAAAAGTACTAACCGAAACTCAAAGTTTTTGTTTATACTTTTTTTAATAAAAGTTGGCCAAACCGAAACTTATAGTTTCGGTTTTGGTCAACACCATTTTCTTTTTCATATAAGTTGTCCAAACGATTTGCCAAATTTTTTTTAATAATAATAATAATAACAATAGCAACAATTATTATTATTATTAAAATAATAAAATAATAATAATTAAAATAATAACAATAACAATAATAATAATAACTTGATTATTATTAAGATAAAAATAATTAAAATAATAATAATAATAACTTTATTTTCTAAAATAATATTAAAATATTTTTATGTATTATTGAATTAAAATTTAATAATAATAATATTTATTATTATTATTAAAAAGTTGGCCAAACCGAGACTATTTTCGGTTTGGCCAATCGGTTTGGCCAACTTGCATTAAAAAGAAAATGGTGTTGGCCAAAATCGAAACTTGTAGTTTCGTTTTAACCAATTTTTTAAATTATTATTATTATTATTGTAATAATTAAAATAATAATAATTATTATTAAAATAACAATAATAATAACAATTATTACTAAATTTTAATTCAATAATACATTAAAATATTTTAATAAATTTTAATATTATTTTGGAAAATAATAATAATAATTAAAATAATAATAATTATTATTTTTAAATTTTAATTGAGAAATATATTAAAATATTTTAATATTTATTTAGAAAATAATAATAATAACATTAATTATTATTATTAAATTTTAATTGAGTAATATATTAAAATATTGTTTTAGAATATAATAATAATTAAAATAATAATAATAATTAAAATAATAATAACAATTATTTTTAAATTTTAATTTAATAATATATTAAAATATTTAAGTTTATTTTAGAAAATAATAATAATAATAATTATTATTTTAATAAGAATAATTAATATTATTAAGATTAATATTATTATTATTATTATAAATATTTTTATTGTTGTTATTATTATTAAAAAAAATTTGGCCATTAAAAAAAATGGTGATAGCCAAAACCGAAACTTACAAACTTTTATTAAAAAAATAAAAAAAGTATAAATTTAAATTTTGAGTTTCAGTTTATACTTTTACTCTTATAATTTAGTAAATATAGGAGGTAGTCCCATATTTTGATAAAGTATAATAATTTCTCTCATATTTTGATAAAAGTCTCTTTATTATCTAGCTAACTCCTTTTTTGAGTGTTTGAGCAATTAGCTTCAGAGAATGTTGTATAACATATTGCTACTCTAAAAATCATTGAATGAAAAAAAAATGGTAGAGAGAAGGCGATGATGATAATACGAGGGGTGATTTAATGGTATTTAAATTATTTTTGGTGTCCGCTATGTAGGACTTAAGAAATAAATATTTTTAGAAAATAGTTAAATTAAAATACATATTAATATTATTATAACAATAAAAATTCACATTTATGGATAAATTCTGTTCTTAATTTGAACTTAGAGTTTTAGTATAATTATTATATATACTGCCATTATTAGGTTCCGTGTGGCCCATGCTCTGTCTTTAATAAAAAAATTAATTCTAAGATGACTTATCTTTATATGAAAATCCTAATAAATAACTAAATAGTTAAATTCTATTTCTATACTATAGCATAGCAATACAAAAAAAACAAAAATAAAAAAGTAAAATTGAGAGGAGAGAGTACTTACTTCTTGAATATTTTGAAAATTAAATTTATAGTTTTATTAACACGTAGTTTTTAATAAAAAAAATTGGTATATTATTAATTGTTAATTTCAAAGTTACATTTAAAATCTAAGTTAAAGGGAGATAAAATAAGATTAAGTGAAAAGAAAGAGAAAGAGAGAATCTTTTGAAATATATAAAATACTCCGCTCTAAGACTAAATTGTTTACTTTATTATGAATAATTGAAGACATTAATAAGTGGATATTTCTTTTTATCACTTTAATCATCATATCACTTTAGTCATATTATTTTGTCTCATAACAATCTTATTTTGTCTCTTTAATTATTTTATTTTTTATTTTTTTATTATCTTAATAATTAATATGTAATATTTTATTTAATTTTTAACTCCATAAATAGAGAAAATTGTAAGGCTTATGATGAAAGTATAATATGTGAAAAATATAAGTGCTCTTCCTCACTAAATTATTGCTTAAAATAATTAATTTTTAGTTCTTTATTTTTTTAATTATCTATAATTTTATAATTAATTATATAACATGTTATTAGTATGATTACTCTGTATCATTAATCTAGCTTCAATCTTATTTCATCAAAGGTAATATTCATATATTATTCATGTTTATTTTAAATATGTTTAGTCACTTGTTATATTCAAATTAATAATGGACTAAAATTTTGAGTGTTAATATTCTACTATATAAATATATATTTGCAATTGGTAAAATAAAATAATTCTATGATTATAATTTTTGTACATAAATTATTATTTTTAAATTTAGTTGATATGTATGATTTTTTTTATGGTCTATAAAATTTATGTATATAATTCTTTTCATCATATGTTAATCATCTTTATAAGATTTTATTTAATGTTCTTATCAAAGAGAAACTTGAATAGCTATATAATAATAATAATAATAATAATAATAATAATAATAATAATAATAATAATAATATAATAATAATAATAATAATAATAAAATTCATGACTAGAATAAATTTTAATTTTAACTATACTATCATTTTTATTTCTTCTATATATATATATATATAAAATAATAAAATAATATAAGGGTCATATACGTAAAAAATAATTAAAATTATGCATTTGTTGCATATATATTATATACTTGTTACATATAAACCTTATATTGTTACAATTTTATAATAATTGATGTATAAGTGCTGCATATCAACAAAATAATTATGTTTCCATTATTATCTTTAATTAAATAACATATATAATTACACTTATAATTTTATGTTTTTATCATCTAACATTAGTTTATACATCTATAAATGAATTAATTAATTCATAATTTTGCTTTGCTTTTTTTTTTAATATAATTTAAATTATTAATATGAATTATATTTATTTTCATTTTGAAAATTCATAAATTGTACAATATTGATAATATATATAATTTATGTATTTTACTTGATTTAATGTAATTTATTATCACTTTACATAATATATTAAAAGTAACATGTTAGTTACTAATTATAATTTTATTATATAGTAATCTAAATGATGTCAAACCTTACAGAATTTGAGTTTGTTGCACTTGACATATCGAAAAATAATTATTTGTCTTATACTCTTGATGCTGAGATTCATTTTGATGCTATTAATCTCGAAAATACAATTCAAGAAGGAAATGATGCATCTCTGCAGAATCGCACAAAAGCAATGATATTCATTCATCATCATCTCCATGAAAGATTAAAAACTGAATATTTAACAGTAAAAGACCCTTTGAACTTTGGTAAAATTTAAAAGAAAGATTTGATCATCAAAAAATAATTATTCTTCCAAAAGCTCGGTATGATTGGATGCACTTGAGATTACAAGATTTCAAAATTGTTAGTGAATATAACTCTGCTGTCTTTAAGATTACTTCTCAATTAAAATTATGTGATGAGAAGATCATTGATCAAGACTTGTTGGTAAAAACTCAACTTTTCACGCCTCGAAAATGCTCCTGCAGCAGCAATATTGAGAGCGAAGTTTTAAAATATATGCTGAATTAATATCATGTCTTCTTGTTGCTGAACAAAATAATAAAATTTTAATAAAAAATCATCAATCATGGCCAATTGGGTCTGAACCATTCCCTGAAGCGAATATTGTAATGACAAATAAGTCTGAACAAAGTCAAAATTATGAATGCGGTCATGGTCACAGTCGTGGGCATGGTCATGGTCGTAGTAGAGGTAACAATCGTAATAATTATCGAAGCTATAAAAGTCACCACAATAGCAATTCTAAAAGACTAATGATCATAGTGAGAAAAATGAGAAAGGAAAGAATTTACAAGATAAAAATGAAGAAAACATCTGCTATAGATGTGGCATGGAAAGACACTGATCTCATGCCTATTGTATGTCCAAACATCTTGTGGATCTTTACCAAGCTATTATAAAAGGGAAAGGAAAAATTATGGAGACCAATTTTCTTGAACTTAATGATCCAATTGATTTTACGTTTCAAACTTCTTTGAAAATGCTGATGGAAAAACTGATAATTTAATGATTGAAGAAAATTATCATTTTGATGCCTATATTGATTAATGTATTTTTCAATATCACATATTTTTATCTACTTATTTTTCAAGTGTGTTAAGTTTAATATTAAGTGTATTTTTATTTTTAAAGTGCATTTTATTTTTAATTTTATCTCTATTTACTTTATAGAAATATATTAAATAAAATATTATGACTCATTTATAATATTTTTATTTTAAAGAAAATAAAATTATCCAATCATTTAGTTGGTGCTGGTGGAAATTTATGTCTAGCAGATCATACAACAACGTATACTATTCTAAAAGATAACATATTTTTCTCATATTTAATTAGCTAAGGCTAATTGTGAGTGAAAATTTTTGCCCCCACTTTCGGTGGAATGGTTCTTGCGACTTCGGCACTGTTAGGCTCTGGAACTTAGAGAACATAAGCCTAAACTCGGAGAATTGAAGTTGCCACCTGGACAGGTCGAAAAAAATAGAAGGGGGATGTATGACTTGATTCCTAAAAAATCTCCAACCTCTACTTGGGTATGCATGGGGAATGTGAGAATGACTCAGCACCCCTATAGTGCCCGGTTCATTAGAACCGACCTCCTTTTCAAGTCTAAATATTATAAGATTCTTAAATTATTATAATATTATTTATATTACATGCAATTGAAAAAATAAATAATCATATTATAAATCAAAGAGTAACAACACATAAAATGGGTACCCATCTAGAGATAGAAACATGCCCTTATAATGTCTCAATATTCATACAAGTAAATAGAATCAGAGACCTACCATTTTGGTGGAAACATGTCTTTTATAATGGTCTAAAATTCTTAAAATAAATTAAGTTACATAATAAAAAAAACACCCACTAAGTAAAAATATACCTTTTACATCTTTTAAAAATATAACCAATAAATAAATATTAATATAGATCAATCATTCATAATAAAATATGTAATCCAAACATGTAGTTCATCATAAAAATTACAATCCACAATCATATCTTAATATCAATCCCCAAACGAATTACAACGCACATAGCGGTCCCTTGCGGCTACCCTCGAAAAATAAATGATTTACAAAATAAGTTTTATTGGGCAATTAGGGTTTGGTTGTGGAATTAGTATTTTGTATCAAAATAGCTTGGACAAAATCACATCATTAAGGTTTATACCAAATTAAAATCAAGATCATCCCTTACTAGATGAAAGTTAAAATAACAACTTTAAACAATAATTGCTTAATGTTGTAGATGAAACTCAGCCAACGAAAGTTTAATAAATTTGAGTTTAGAAAATCAAATCTACGTCTTTGGCTCCAGTAAGTTGGATTTACTAAACCAAGCTCGTTCGTGTGCCTTCTGAATAGCCCGAGTCAGATGAAATCTTGGCTGAATTTGAGTGAAACAATCCAAGGATTGTTGTGCTTTAGCTACTGCCTCTTTTTTTTTATAGAGAAACATCCAAGGGGAGTATTATGAATAGTTGAAGACATTAATAAGTGGATGTTTCTTTTTATCACTTTAATCATCATATCGCTTTAATCATATTATTTTATCTCCTATTTATTTTATCTTGTCTCTTTAATTATTTTATCACTTTATTTATTTTATTATCTTAATAATTATTATGTATTTAATTTTTAACTCTATAAATAAAGGGGTAATAAGGCTTTTGATGAAAGTATAATATGTGAGAAATATAAGTGATATTCCTTTCTAAATTATTTCTTAAGATAATTAATTTTTAGTTCTTCATTTTCTTTTAATTATCTATAATTTTATCATTAATTATATAATATATTTTTTTAAAAGTTTTTATTTAATTTTAAATATACTTATGTATATATATATATACATGTGTGTTCAAATAATAAATTGAGTTGGATCTGCATATTAAAATACTCTACTCCAATATTAAATTATTTAAATTTTATTAAATTTTAAATATGTATATTATAAAATTTCAAATATATATATGTATTTGTGTATGCGTGTGTATAACATTATATCTAAATAGTATTGTATTATATATTTTAAAATACCGATTTGAGTAACTTGATTAGGTTTAGCTATTAATTCAAAATAAACAAAAATTTTCTTTGAATTTTTATCAATTATTAACTCATATAGGGCCCAACTTAAGTACCTAAAACATGTTATTAAGTCAATAAGATTAAGTTTTTTTCAAAAAAAAAAAACAAAGTCAATAAGCTTAAGTCTGTAGAGAATAAAGAATCAATAAGATTTTTATATAAAATCATTATTTTTTTTGTAATTTGTATGTGCACTATTTTTCTTAAATAGATAAAGAATCAATAGGATTTTGACTTAAAATAACTTCTTTATAATTTATATGTGCATTATTTTTTAATAAATAAATAAAGAATTAATAGAATTTTGATTTATTTTTTTGATAATTTATATGTGCATTACTTTTCAATAAATATATATTAATGTTTCTATTGACTAATTAATGTAATTATATTTGCATATTAATTGATAGGTTAATCAGAAACGTCTTAAATTTTATCAGCTTTCGCTACGCTTGAAGGTATGACCTAAAGTATTAATTAATATAATAATATTGATATTTATATTTATATGAAAAGTTAATATAAATTATTCATTGCATAGATATGAAGTAATATGATAATTTCTTCTTCTTCTTTTTATTAAAATGCTTTAAGTAACTAGATGTTAGTAAGAGTTTTTTTTGTAGTATAGATTAACTAAATAGTTGTATAAAGTAAGAACTTTTAGAAAAACAAATTAATATAAAGATTTTAATAAATTACAATTTATTATGTAGGAGATGACTACGATTCATTTATCTTTTAAAAATATACTTCAGCAAATGATACATCAATTAAATTTGTTTGCGCCATTTTATGAAGTTTATGCAAGAGAAGCTAATTCCTTTCAAGCTAGAGTTAGTTAGAGGTATCAAGATGAGAACAACTATATAGAGCTGGAAAAAACTTGGGAAATATATTTGTAAGTGTTTTCTTCGTGGAAGAATCAGCTGCGAAAATGACTATTAACATGTTCAGAAATAAATTTAATTTAGAAATAAAGGATCCAAGTCAGAAATGGATAACTAGAAAAGACGAATTGTTGCTACAAGGAGAAATTGTAAAAAAAAAATTATAGATGTAGTTAGGTGCAGAAATAAATTATATTGAGACATTAATAAAAAAAACATGATAAAGTACAAAAAAAAAAATAGAAATCTGTATAATTGCATATACAAATTGTACACGAGAATGAGCAATTAGAGCAACAACCTAATCAACTTGATGAAAATTCTTCTAAAGGAGAAAATTTGTAATGTGATATTTGATTTTTATTTATTTTCATTAATAGTTGTATATATATAATTTGTATTTTCTTTTATTTTCTTGCATTGATAGATATATGTTTTTTTTCATGTATAAAGTTGTTTTGTTTATCTTTCTTTTGTAAATTTGTGAAGATAGTAATATATTAGTTTGCATTAATATAGAGATATGTTATAGCTTATTTTCTTATTATGTCTAAAACCTTAAAAAATACAAAATATTATATTATTTGTATATTATAAATAATAAAATCATTATATTATATAAAACATATAAATGTTTTGAAAGTCATATATATATCATTTATGTACATTTCATGTTGTATCTATTTGTTAAATATTAGATAATTAAATTATTATTTCTTCAACCAAATACTTAATTTATAATTTTTTTGTAATTTAATTTTTTAGATGATTTCTATTAAATTATCCGCTAAAAATATACTACAAGAAATAATAGATGAGATTGATCTTCCTGATCCCATCTATTCTCTTAATGTGCGGAATAATAATGGAATAGAAGTTGCAGTTTTAATACATTATAGACTCTCTGATCAGTTAGAAGTAAAAAATATATATGTAATAATCGTGCACTAGCTAAAAAATCAGCAGCAAAAGCTACAATAAGTTTCTTGACAAATGTAATGAATCTTACATTTGATGATGTGAATCAAAGTCAAAAAATGAAGTATGTTTAAAGATCTTAAGATATAAATGGAGAAATTGAAGAATTAGAGTTTGCAATTGGTATTGAGCGATTACAACAAGAAAGTTTACAAGAAGAATGTGAACTCTTAGAAATGATAATAACAATATTAGTAGTACCTGTGAACATGAAATAAGAAAAAGAAAAAGACTCAAGGAGGTATTGCATCATTTTGATGCCAAATCTTCTACAAGAGTACCTTGAATATGTCATATATTCAAACTTTGTTTATATGTATATAAGTAAAAGAAATAAGAAGATTCAGAAAAATATTACATCGTTTTGATTCTGAATCTTTTTCAAGAATGCCTTAAATATATTATATATAGTTTTTGTTTGTATCAATAATAGAGAAAATGATTTATGTAATAATATAAATATATGTATATTATTATTGTTATGCATAAGTTTTATTTAATTACACGATCATATGGATGTTAGAAAAAAGTTTTGTATATTTATTAGTTTTTATTATTGTCACATATAAATATTTCAAGCATGAGAAATATATTCAACAAAATTGTGAATTGAATTTTTAATGTGATCAAATTACTGGATTATACGGCTCAAAATATAATAATAAGATGCACATGTATTTAATAATTTATATTATTTTTTACACTGTTTCACTATGACATCTATTACATTATCTTATAAATCGATATTAACAGATATAACGGAAATATTAAGTTTTTCTCTGCCAGTATATGAGTATCAATTAGAAGATAGATACTTTGTGCCAAAAATTATAATAAAAATATCAGGTTTAGATAAAAAAGAAGAAATAATTTCAGTTACTGAAAATTTATATAATAGAATGGTTGAATCAGAAGAATTATTATCTAAACGAACAATTTGTTAGCAAAATCCAGAAGATTTGGGATCAGATTACAATTCATCACTTCCCATATTTGGCTTCCAAGTCAATCCTACAAATTAGGAAATCCTGCACAGACAAATTAAGAACAATAAAATAGAATTATTGTATTTCCTTTATTAGCATACGATTCTGTATATGTAACAATTGAGATCAATGAGAAAAAACTTAACTTTCCATCATCTTCTTCTCTTCATTCTGTTTCTCAAATAGTTAAGATGGTATCAGAGCAGGTATTTCGTCTAGCAAAAAGAAATACCCTTTAAACTCATCATCTACCAGTTACCTGTCACAAAAAGATCAAAGTAATAGCATCTGTTCACAATGGCAGATGAAGTATCATCAAATATTACAGATGAAGAACTAACCCGTAGAATAGCCAATCTGATCAAGAATGGCTCGCAACAGACAACCCAGAAGCAACATAACTCAGATGATCTTACCCTCAGTTTAAAGCTTAATAATCACAATTATTCACTCTGGTCTCGGATGATCAGGGTGGCTATTGGAGGCAAGTCTAAAACCTACCTAGGTCACATAACAGGAACCTTAAACCCTCCACCGATCGAAGACCCAGATTACGAACAATGGGAACAAGATGATCTTCTCGTCTTTTCATGGCTCATCCAGAACATCGAGCCTCAGATCGCCGGAAACCTGACTGAATTCTCTACTGCACGAGACCTATGGAACGCATTAGCAATTACATACAGTAGCGGTAAGGACAAACTCCAGATCTTTGATTTACATGCAAAAATCCATGGAATGAAACAGGGAAACATGAGATTGGAGGATTTTTGGCTGATCTTACAAGGGGTTTGGGGAGAAATCGACAGAAGGGAATCAAATCCTATGTCGTGTTCTGTAGACATCGCCAGATTCAACGCAATCAAGCAAGAACAGAAGCTATTCCAGTTCTTGAATGCGATTGACAGCAAATACAATCAGGTGAAAAGAGAAATATTGAGGTCTGATCCCTTACCGGCAGTGGAGGCGGCATACGCCCAAATCAGAAAGGAAGCCTCGAGAGTCAATATTCTGGGAGGCTTCACCGGCGATCAAACATCACAGGGTATTGGCGAGGGTCTTGTTGCTTCTGGGCAGATGGAACTTGTTCAAAACACAGAGGCAACGGGGTTTATTTCCAGAGGACAACCACGCCGATCTGAATCCAAGTTTAAGGAATCATCACATCGGCCGGACAAGAGTAAACTCCGGTGCTCGCACTGTGGTCAAGCCAAGCACACTAAAGACCAGTGCTTTGAACTCGTGGGTTATCCTGAATGGTGGACTGAGAAGAACAGAAACAAAGGAACGGCAGGAAAGGCTGCCACCGCCGTGAGCAACACCGACGGCGGTGCTACCAGCAGCGGCGACAGCAGCCATAAAAATGGGAGAGAGGGAACTGCTATGGTGGCAGCGGCTAGGGTTGAAGAAGGAAAAGGGAATTATTTCGGTTTTATAGGTAAAGGATCTGGGAAATTACACTCAGATCCTCGAACTTCAGAACCTTTTTTATTTAAAACCTATAATATTTGTTATGCTGTTCAAGATCCTTCTGCTTATGGTAGTATGGATTTAGGCCCAAAAAATTACAATTCAGACCCTAAAAATTCCAGAAATGACAAGTTAGTCTCTGAACTTGAAAAAATAGGTGAAGTAAATCTAGTACAAAATAAATGTGAGGAGGAAGAGTGGGTATTAGATACAGGGGCTACATATACTATGACTAATGATGCTGATGATATTATTCAACCCTCTGTACCTATGAAATCTCATGTGAAAACTGCAAATGGAGGAGTTGCACCAGTAAAAGGGGCTGGGTCTATTGAAATATCTCCTAGTTTGAGAATTTCCAACTGTCTCTATGTTCCTTCTTTATCTCACAAGTTGTTGTCCATCAGTCATGTGACAAAAGAATTGAATTGTATTGTTCTAATGGCTCCTACATTTTGTCTATTTCAGGATATCCGGACGGGGGAGATCATTGGGCTTGGCACTGAGAGAAATGGATTGTACTATGTGGATGAGGTTGCTCAACAAGGTGTTGTGATGCTTGCTCACGGGACTGCAGATCGGGAAGCTTGGTTATGGCATCATCGTCTAGGGCATCCCTCAACTGGTTATTTAAAATTACTTTTCCCAAAGTTTTTTAAGTCTGTTGATTGTTTGAATTGTGAGACATGTGTGTTTTCTAAGAGTCATAGACATACTTATCATCTTAATAATACCCGAACAGAAACTGTTTTTTCTCTAGTACATTCAGATGTGTGGGGACCTGCTCCAGTAATGGGAGGTCAAAGTTTTAGATATTTTTTACTATTTATTGATGATTGTACTCGCATGACATGGGTATATTTTTTGAAACACAAGTCTGAGGTTACTAGTAAATTTATATTGTTTTATAACATGGTTCAAACCCAATTTAAAACAAGCATTCAAATCCTGCGATCCGACAATGGAGGGGAATTTGTAAACTCTTCCCTTCAAACCTTTACCCAAGAAAAGGGCATAGTTCATCAAACTACTTGCCCACATACACCAGAACAAAATGGTGTTGCAGAAAGAAAGAACCGTATCATTTTAGAAATGACCCGAGCCTTATTGTTTGAATCCCATGTACCGAAATCTCTCTGGCCAGAAGCTGTTGCCACCGCTACCTATCTTCTTAACAGACTACCCACAAAAATCCTTAAACTTACAACACCTATTCAA
Source organism: Garcia nutans (assembly GCA_947685225.1). NCBI lineage: Eukaryota > Viridiplantae > Streptophyta > Magnoliopsida > Malpighiales > Euphorbiaceae > Garcia > Garcia nutans. The sequence goes on along the minus strand of CANTUV010000024.1, from coordinate 575,829 downwards.
AATCTAGCACAAAAAACCCAAGTTCCATCTTTTTTAAACCTTGAACCCCGGATTTTTGGATGCTCTGTGTTCGTTCATATACCTAAGACTGACAGAACCAAGTTTGATCCTTGTGCTATTAAATGTGTCTTTCTAGGGTATGGGGTGAACCAGAAAGGGTATAGGTGTTATGATCCAAAAACCAGATGTATGTACACAACAATGAACTGTGACTTCTTGGAAACAGAATTTTTTTACCATAACCAACCAAGTGGTCAGGGGGAGAGTAGTGAGAGTGACACCCTAGGTTGGTTATCAAGTCCGATAGTGGACCCAAAAGAACAGGTTAACAACACCACCGGGCGAGATTCTGAAACAATAGTACAATCTGAGGAACTTAGTGCTTTCGAAGGTGTATCTCCCTCGACTCTAATACATGAGGTAAGGAATTCTGTCTCACATGAACATTTGGATAATGAATCATATAACACTGACAGTGACACAGAAAATAGTCATCCTGTGACAATTGAAGAAATTCCAGAACAAGAGGGAGTTATAGACAGGTATACCCTTCCTCCTAGAAGCAATCGAGGAGTCCCGCCTAAAAGATATTCTCCATACAAAGAAGTTCGGCGTTCAAGGTATCCTCTTGATAATTGTGGAGAAGGAAATTTATCAGAGACTGCCAGAGCCTTCATGACTAAACTTTATACAGAGGAAGTTCCTAAAACAGTAGAGGAAGCCTTGAAATCAGAAAGTTGGACTAAGGCTATGGAAGAAGAAATGAAGGCATTGACAAAGAGTGGAACTTGGGAAAAGTGTCAGTTACCAGAAGGAAAGAAGCATGTTGGGTGCCGGTGGGTTTTTACCATAAAATACAAGCCTGATGGGACTATTGAAAGATATAAAGCCCGTTTGGTTGCAAAAGGATACACTCAGACCTACGGAATTGATTACTCAGAGACATTTTCTCCAGTTGCCAAGATAGACACTATAAGGGTGCTGTTCTCTATTGCTGCCAACAGAGGATGGCCTCTTCATCAGTTTGATGTAAAAAATGCATTCTTGCATGGAGATCTCAAAGAAGAAGTTTATATGGAGACACCGCCTGGTTTTTCAGACAAGTACCAAAGTGGGGAAGTATGTCATTTGAGGAAGTCTTTGTATGGGCTGAAGCAGTCACCCAGAGCATGGTTTGGAAGGTTCACCACTGTAATGAAAAATTATGGGTTCATACAGAGCAATTCAGATCACACTCTTTTCCTTAAACGGCGTAATGATTTAGTCACTTGCTTGATAATCTATGTCGATGACATGATTATCACAGGAAATGATATGGAAGAAATGGCCAGACTTAGAGAGAAATTGTTTACTGAATTTGAGATGAAAGACTTGGGGGCTCTGAAATATTTTCTTGGCATTGAAGTCCTTAGATCTAAACAAGGGATTTTCATATGTCAAAGAAAATACATTCTAGATTTTTTGGCTGAAACAGGTATGATTGACTGAAAATCTGCTGATACTCCTATGATTGTTAATCATGGACTGCAGATCATCGAGGGTGTTGAAGCTACTGATCGTGAGAGGTATCAAAAACTTGTGGGGAAGCTTATATACTTGTCTCATACACGGCCTGACATTGCTTATGCAGTTGGAGTCGTTAGCCAGTTCATGCATCAACCTCAAAAACATCACCTGAATGCTGTTCTTAGGATTATAAGGTATCTCAAAGGAACTCCAGGATTGGGAGTGGTTTTCAGGAAACATGGTCATCTTGAAATTCAAAGCTACACTGATGCTGACTGGGCAGGCAATCCTATTGATAAGCGATCTACTTCAGGATACTTCACTATGGTTGGTGGAAATCTTGTAACTTGGAGGAGTAAAAAACAAAAAGTAGTCGCCCTATCCAGTGCTGAAGCAGAATTTAGGGGAGTAGCGAGGGGTCTTGCAGAGGTCCTGTGGTTAAGAAAGTTAATTACAGAGATTGGCTTTACTCCCTCACAGACTTGCAAAATTTACTGCGACAACAGGGCTGCTATCAGTATATCAGAGAATCCAGTTCAACATGACAGAACCAAACATGTTGAGGTGGATAGACACTTCATCAAAGAAAAAATCGAGTCTGGTATTGTTGAATTACCCTATGTTAGATCTGAAGACCAACTGGCAGATATCTTGACTAAAGCAGTCAATGGAAGGTTATTTGGAAATATCTTGAGCAAGTTGAGCATTGGAGATCCCACTACTCAACTTGAGGGGGAGTGTTAGCAAAATCCAGAAGATTTGGGATCAGATTACAATTCATCACTTCCCATATTTGGCTTCCAAGTCAATCCTACAAATTAGGAAATCCTGCACAGACAAATTAAGAACAATAAAACAGAATTATTGTATTTCCTTTATTAGCATACGATTCTGTATATGTAACAATTGAGATCAATGAGAAAAACTTAACTTTCCATCATCTTCTTCTCTTCATTCTGTTTCTCAAATAGTTAAGACAATTTGAGTGTTACAACATCAACTGAAATTAAAGATTATATATTTGAACTATTATGACATGGTTGAAAATAATATTTAATATTTAGAAATGAAGAATAAAAATATAAACTTAGAATATAAATTAATGAAAATAAAAAATAAATACAATAAACTAAAACAAGTTGCTGATGAAATGAATAAAAAATATCAACAATCGAAACATGAGATACATGAGTTGAAAATAATACTAAACACAAATTGTCAAAGTGTAAATCATCTTGCAATTAAAAAATAGAGATAATTAAAAATATTACATAAGTTTTCTAAAAAAAGATAATGTAACAATTTATAATCCTTGTAATATTCTTATAATGATAGCTAAATTATAATAATATTAATATCATACATTATCCGGATTATATATAAATTTAAAGCTCATGTAGCATAATAGATGTATAAAATATATACAATAATATTAGTATTATATAATATATTAATATAATAATGTAAATTTTAGTTATCTTGAGTGGTGTGAGTTGAAATTTAAATAATATGATAATATAAAATATTGTTTTTTATGTTACTTTTATGTGAAATTTTTATTCTGCAATTATATTATAATTTATTGATTACGTTATTGTTATGTATTATGATTAAAATGTTAACTAATAATACATGTTATGTAAAATATGTGTTTAAAAAAATTAAATAATTTTAAGATTAACATATAAATAGTATTTAAATATATTTAAAAAATATCAATTTTATATTTTTTTGAATCATAAATTAGATACTTCAACTTGCATATTTTTATTATTTATAATCATTTATCCTTTTTTGTTTTATTAATTTTCTCAAAATTTCAATATTTTTTTTCTTTTTTATTAAAATTAATGAAATTTAGTATGCATAAAATAGGTAAAAACTAATTCTTTTTTATACATGCTTGAAAAAATCTTTAAATAGAAAAAAATATATAGGTTGAGATATTAAATTAGTTAGATGTATAAGTTATACTTAATTAATATATTCATCTACTATATTGATATATTTTCATTTTTGATAAATCTTTTTCCCTTTTTCCTATTTAAATCTTTTTATGAGTATGTAATCTAATGTTATCTTTTTTGTTTTGTTAAACTATTTTGAAAGTAATTATTTTTTGCAACTTTTTTGTTATATTTCTTGATTTCTTTTAAATCTTCAATCAATTATTTTATAATTATTATTTTGTACGATTTTGAAGGGTTTCAACAAGAATTTGAAGGTTTTTTTATTATCGAATTTAATTAGACTTCACATGCCTAAAACAAATATTATTTTTTTAACCTTTCAAAAAAGATTAACAAGCAACAAAATACAAGTTAAAGTACTAAATTAATCTTTCGAAAAATTATAAAATTGTTATAACTTTTTTACCAACTCCAAGAATATTTTCATTTATTTAATTTAACTTTTAATAATATTTTTCTAAAAAAATACCATTTGTTGGATTCAAGGATATAATCATCGTGACAAGCAAGCGATATATCACATATATAAACAATGAAGATACCGGCAACAAGAGAACAACTACAACAAAAAATCAAAACGTTGCTGCAAATAAGCAAACAATTGGGATAACTGAAATAGGTATACAAAATATTTTAATATATTTATGGAATAACTTATATAGTTATAAAATAATTTATTATTTTTATAAATATATTAATATACTTACATTTGCAATTAAATTTTATATGTCACAGTGACAACTGTATATACTTTGTCTTCCTATATACGAGTATCAATTTTGTGGAGTAAAATTTTGGAAGGAAGAAAAAACTGGAAAAAAAATTAACAAAGCAATTACAATTTTCTTTATGTTGCAACAATGGTTAAGTAAAAATATCATTACTTAAACAACCTCCACAGTTTTTAAATAACTTATTAAATTTAACTGAAACTAATATAACATTATATTTTCAAGAAAATATTAGAATTTATAACTCTATATTTGCTATGACATCAATTGGCGAAAAAATCGATTATGATATAAACAAAAAATTCGGTTCATATATATTTTGAGTGAGTGATCAAAATTATCATTTTATTGGATCTCTATTACCAATAGAGGAAAATCAACATAAATTTTCTCAGTTATATATATATGATACTAAAAATGAAATTAAAAATAGAATTTCTGCTTTTTTAAAATCCCAACATATAAAAGTAATTGATGAACAAATTCTAATGGGGTTAATAAAAATTTTCAACCAAAATAATAAAATTATTAGATTTTTTTTAGAACAACAAGAGATCAATATAATGAAAATAATTTACTTCCAATACATCTTAAATTATTAGACAAGAGAAATAATAATTCACAATATAACACACCAACAAGAAATGAAATTACAGGATTAATACTGAGTGATTTTGGATCAAGTGGTCGTCAAAGAGATATTGTTATAGAACACAAAATAAATGGATTACAAAGAATAAGTGATTTGCACCCACTTTTTATGACATTACAATATCATATACTATTTTCTTATGGTGAAGATGAATACTATATTAATATTTCTTATTGCAGTGACTCTTCTAAAAAAAAATAAAAAGACATATGTTACCATAAAAGAATTATATGCATTTGGATTACAAATAAGAATAAATAAGGGAAAAACATTATTAAATAGTGGAAAATTACTACAACAATATATTGTCGATGCTTTCACATGTATAGAAGAACAACAACTTGATTATATTAGAAGAAATCAAGGTGAATTGTGATATGAAATTTATAAAGGTATAAAAAATGCAATATACAAAAATGATCGTGATGCAAAAGATATTAGTACAAAATTTATTTTACCATCAAGTTATACATGATCTCCCTGCTATATGTACCAAAATTATCTTGATTCTATGGCAATTTATAAATATTTTGGACAACTTGATTTGTTTATTACTTTTATATGCAATCCACAATAGCTTGAAATATGTAACACATCAAAAGAAATTAGTAAGACTAAATTTAAGAATGCTCCAGAAATTATTAGTCAAGTATTTCATATGAAATTGCATTCCTTAATTAAATATATAACTAAAAAAATCATATTTCGGAAATACAATAGCTTTAATATATACAATTGAATTTCAAAAATGAGGATTGCCACACTCTCATATTTTAGTATAATTGACAATATTGTCTCGGCTGAAATTTCTGATTAAAATATAGATCCAATTGGTTATTGAATGGTAGAAAAATTTATGATCCATGTGGTTTACTTAATCTTCAGTAACCATGTATAAGACAAAATCAAGGTTCAAAACATTTCCTAAAAAAATTACAAAATGAAATAACAATAGATGAAAAAGGTTTTACTAAATATAAAAGACGTGGTAATCAAATATATAAAATAAAAAATATATATAGAAATTAATGATGCTTATATTATTCCTTATAATAGAGTTTTAATAGTAAAATATAAAAGCACATATTAATGTTGAAATTTGTAATAAAATAATGCTAATCAAATATTTATTTAAATATGTTAGTAAAGGCCTGATAGAATTAAGGAGTTAATAAAAAATGGAATAAATTCAAATATAAAAACAAATAATAACATATAAATAATTGATGAAATAAAATTATACTTAGATTGCAGATATTTATCAGCATATAAAGCATCTTGTCGAATATTTGAATATCCAATCCATTGTAAAAATCCTACTATAGAAAGATTGCAAATACATTTACCTGAAATGAATAATATTATATTTCATGAAAATCAAACTATAAATAGTATTTTAACCCAACCAAATATTAAAAAAATAACTCTTACAGAATGGATGGAAACTAATAAATTATATCAAGATGCATGTGAATTAACATATATAAAATTTCCATCAAAATGGATTTGGAATAAAAAAGACAAAATATAGCAACAAAGAAAAATAGGATATTGTATTGGTAGAATAGCATATATACATCATAACGTAGGAGAATTATATTATCTACGAATTTTACTAAATACTATAAGAGGATCTACCGGTTACAATGAAATTAATATAATTGACTCTATTTGTTATCCAACATTTAAAGCAGTATGTAATGCTTTAGGACTAATCGATAATGATAAAGAATGGTATGAAGCATTGAATGAAGCTTCTTATTGGGCAACATCATCACAATTAAGATAATTATTTATAATATTAATTCTTTATTGTGAAGTTACAAATCTAGTTAAATTATTTGATGGCTATTGGAAAATATTTGGAGATGATATTATATATAAATTACAACAAATGCTACATGTACCTAATCTGTACATACATGATCTTCAGCTAAAAAAATTATATTTTACATCAATTAGAACTACAATTTAACAATAACTCTTCTTCATTAGCAAATATTGAATTATCAATGCTAGATATATAAAATACACAATAATTTGATAATAAATTATTACAAGAAAAACTAAATTATAATATAATAGAACTCAAAAACAAATTTGAGAATCAATTTAAATGCCTCAATAAGAAACAATTAGAAATATATAGTGCAGTTATAAATGGAGTTGACAAAAACACAAGCGAACTATTCTTTGTCTATGGATATGGAGGAATTGAGAAAACATTTTTATATGAAATATTAATAAACAAATTATGATATGAAAATAAAATTATATTAGCTGTAGTTTCATCTGGAATTGCATCTTTATTATTACCTAACGAAAGAACAATACATTGAAAATTTAAAATTCCATTAAATATTAATGAATGTTCTATGTTGGACAATTAAATTTTATTTTGATCATTGACAATCAAATTGATATGTACTAATAATTTCAAATAAGTTTGTTGTTGTAGGTATGAAACCTTAACATTTATGAGACTGCCTGAGCCAACCGAGTGACCGCACCAACCGAGCCAAGGTCTACAAAATTCACAGAGGAGTTCGCGGTCTCAGTTTACGATGAAGCCAGAATGCCCGATAAAAGAGCAACCATACCAGAAGCTGAGCTAAATTCATAAACTTACAAAAAGGATCGCGGTATCAGTGTGCGGTGAAGTCAGTACATGAGGAAGACATGCTATCGCACCAGCATACCAAGCGACCACACATGATAATGACCCAAAAAACTCAAAAATGGCAGAAGAGATAACGATAAGCCCATGCGGTACTTTCTCAACTCTCAATCATCTGTGCGATAGCTCAAGACATCCGAGCGCCCGCATAATTCTAATACATTTGAATTTTAGCTCTAAATACCTCGGACCAATGATAACCGAATACGTGGATGAAGAAATTCAAACTTAACGGTAACCTTATGCCAATCGACTGCACCAGGAGTTGTGCGACCGCACGACATGGCAACATGGGCAGCCAAGATCCTTCAGACAATAAAATCTTACCACTAGAGTTAGTCGTAGAGAAATTTTTAAATTGTGTGGCTGCACATGTGATCGAGCGACCGCACAAGCTAACTCAACCACCAAATTAGAGGAAGACAATCTCTAAATATGTGAGAACCACTTCAAACGTCTAGTTCAAGTCCAATTGGCTATAAATACCCCAAGAAAGCTCTTATTTGAGGGAAATTTATGATTGTAATAGCCAAGCATAATACTTTCATTTCTTTGCATCAATATTTCTAATTGTATTGCTTTAAGTGTTGGGTGTGAGCATTAAACACCATTGTAAGTTTGAGTGTGATTTTGAAAATACTTAGATTTTAGAGTGAGCCAGGGAAAACTCTTATTTGGGTTGTGAGAAAAATTCTTAAACCGTGTAAAAGTTTGGTGTAAGCTTATGAAAACAACAAGTTAGAGTTAAACTTGTAAAAAATCAATATTAGGGGAACCTTAACAAGTTGTTAAGGAAGCGGATGTAGGATTGAGGCAATCCAAACCACTATAAACTCTGTGTTCATTCTTCCCTACTATACTCTTTTCCTAATTTAATTTGCCTTTGATTTTTAATTTTCCATCATTTCTTCAAACAATCAATTTACCCCTCTCTTGGTTGCCTTCTTGGGACAACAATTGGTATCAGAGTCTTAAAATTTCAATAAGCTTAATTGTGAAATTTGATCCAAAATGTTAACCTTCTCTTCATCTACCTTAACCTCTCTTGGAAATCTCAATTCTTTCCTTATACCATACTTTGATGGAATGGATTTCTCTTGTTGGATATACAAGATGAATTTATTTCTTGATAGTGAGGAAATTGAGCTTTGAAATTTCATAAAGAATGAGTGAAAACCTACTCATGAGGTTGATGGTATTCAAGTGCCTCTTCCTAGAGAGAAGTGGACGAATGCTCAAGAAAGAGCTTACTGCAAAAATAATAGGGCATCCTCCATCTTAGTGAATTCCATATCTAGAAAAGAAGTTAAAAGAATCCAACATCTTACTTGTGCACATAACATTTGAAAAACTCTTGAGAATTATCATAAGGCTACTACCCAAGTGAGGTTCACTAAAATTCAAATGCTTGTACATAAGTATGAGCTCTTCAATATGAAGCCCAACGAAAATGTCACCAAAATGACAAATCGTTTACTTGCTATTGTCAATGACTTGAAGAAATATGAAAAAATATATGATCAAGATGATGTCAATAGAAAAATATTGAGAGCACTAAGAGTCAAGAAGAATTTTGAATCAAAGGTCTCTTCAATTAAAGAAGTTTATAATCTTAGTACTCTAAGAACCGATGAGCTAGTTGGCAAACTCCTCATCTTTGAGTCACATACCGAAAAAGAGGAAGATAAGGGTGAGAAAAATAAGAAGAAAGTCATAGCTCTAAAAGACACCAAAGAAGTTGAGAGCTCAAGTGAAGAAGATAGTGATGATGATGATGAAAAATTGGCCATGTTATTTAGGAGACTAAATGAATGGAAAAGAAATAGAAGATGGCAAGAAAATCGAGGTAATTCTTTAAAATCTTATTTCAAAGATAAAGAGAAAAAGAATGAAGTAAAATATTTTGAATGTGGCAAACTGGGTCACATCAAAATGGATTGCTTCAAGGTCAAAAACAAAAAGAAATGGGACAAAGAGAAGAAGAAGTCTCTTAAAGCCACATGGGATGATAACTTCTCAAGTGAAGAAGAAGAGGAGGAAGAGCAAAGAATTGTAAATCTTTGTCTCATGGCTATTGGAGATGATGATGATCACACCAATGAGGTAGGCACTCAATCCTTAAACTCAAATGCATATTGGATGATGATATATTTGAGCATATAAACTTAAGAGTCCAAAAGTATTTTTCTAAAATGAAATTTTATAAGAAAAAGTGTTCTAAGCTAGAAAATGATTTTATTTCTTTAAAGAATTCTACTTTAGAATTAAAATTTATTGTCCCAAACTAGCAACCAAGAGGGGGGGGGGTAAATTGGTTGAAATGAAGAGTGATGGTAAATTCCAAAATTAAAAAACAAGAGATGAAGATGTAGATGGAGATGAAGTAGAGTAGAGAAGAAAGACCATATAGAATTATAGTGGTTTGGATTTACCTGAATCATACCCACTTCCTTAAGAACTTGTTAAGGCTCAACTAGTCTTGAGTCTTTACAAGCTTAACTCTAACTTGGTATTTTCCCTAGCTCACACCAAAATATTACAATGGTTTGAGATCAATCTTCACAACCCTTACAAAAGTTTTCCCACGCTCACTCTCACAACCTAAGTGTTTCTAAGCTCACACTCAAACTTATATGGTTTTTGATTCTCACACCCAACATTCTAAGATTTTTTATGTTTGATCTTTTGATCTTTAGACAAGATAATGAAAAATGTTGTTCAATGAAATTACAATAATAATTAAAGTATTCTCTGACCACAAAAATGAAGTTTAATATGGTATTTATAGAAATTTGTCTTAAAGAAGCCATTTGAAGTGGTTCCCACATGTTTAGTGCTTATCCTCCACTAATTTTGTGGTCAGGGCTTGGTGTGCGGTCGCTCGGCTAGGTGTGCTGTCACATAGTTTGAAAGCTCTGTGTAACAACTAGTTCCAATGGTCAGTTGTTGGTGTCTGACAGAATCTAGCTTACCATACATTTATGTCGTGTGGTCATCCAGGCATAGAGTGAGGTCGCTCGGTACAAAGTTACCATTGTATTTAAATTTCTTCATTCACGTATCTGGTTATCATTGGTTCGAGGTATTTGGCACTAAGATTTAAATTGGCCGGACTTGTGCGGTCGCTCGGTTCTTCTGGGGGGCGCACAAGGTTTTGAGCATTGAGAAAGCACTGTGAGAGTTGACCACTATTCATTCTTTTCTTTTCAGTATTTTAGCTCTTTGTCACGTGTGGTCGCTTGGGCATCTTGGACGGTCGCTCGAAGATCTGGCATCCTTACTTCACTGCTCATCGAGACCGCTATCTTTTCTATGAGTTTATGAATTTTTAACTTGATCTGGTGAGATCGGCTCTTTTGTACGGTCAAACGCCTACTAGGAGTCCTTACTTCACCGCTCACTGACAACATGAACTCTTCTGTGAAATTATGGACTTAGCTCAGTTGTTGTAGTTAGCTTGTCCAGCTTGGTGTAGAGCTGCACTATTTGCTTAGCTCGGTTGCTCCAACAGACTGCTTTTAGCTCGTTAGTTCAGTTCTCTCAGTTCGACAGTTCTATATCCAGTTCGACACTCTATGTGTCTGTTCGGCTCCCTGCTCGACATATGCATATGTCTGTTCATTTCTTTTGGCTCAGTTAGATCTGTATGATAGTTTGATTCTATGCTTGTGTTGCATTTGAGTATTCAGTTCGGGCGGTCGTATAAGGCCGTTCGGATCCTAACTCTTCAAAGTAGACTTATTTAAAATCATTAGTTCTTCATCAATTTGATTGTCAATGATAAAAATAGAGTTTGATTGTCCATCAATCTCAACAATCTCCCCCTTTTTGAATTTGGCAATCAAATTGAATTTAAGTTAAACATAATCAAATGCATGAAACAATTAATGCAATGACAATAAATTTTCTCTCCCTATGTTAGATAATTTCACAATTGATGCATGCAACTCTTGATGTCAATTTGTTTTCTTTTATTGTTTCAATCAAGATTATTTCTCCCCCTTTGACAATTAAATCATTTAAATTCAATAACATATATATTTTTCCCTTTGACAAAGGCAAAAAGAAAATTAAAGTAATAGATAGATAAAATTCATTGATATCAATAAATGAGAATACAAGAGTAAAATAAATTTGATACCAATTGAAAGAAAAAATACAAGAAAATGATTAATCTATGACTTTTTCTTTTTCTTTTCTTGATGGTGGAGGAGGAGTTGGAGTTCTTTCATTATCATCACTAAGAGAAGGAGTTAGAGAGGAGTCATGTGAGGATGGTGAGAATCCTTCATAAGGACTTTCAATATGTTCTCTCACATCCCATTCACTTAACTCACATTGAGGAAGATTAAATTTCCCTTGGAAGTCATATATGTCATGATGAATATGAGAAAGGAGATCAACCTTTTTGTTAAGTTTTGTGATTCTCTTTATGACATCCTTCTTAAAATGTTTAAATTATTTTTTGAGAGAAGATATGGCCATGAGGATAAGTTTTAGGGTTTTGGATGATTCACCTTTTTCTTTGGTGGAAGGTCTAGGGGGGTGCTCAACTTGAACATAGATAGGTTTACCTTATTCTTCCATAATATGGTACCTAGGTCTCTCCCTTTACCTTTGGATAACTCTCTTGCTACCAAAAGTGTACTCATAGTGATTATCAACCTTTTGGATACATCTAGCATGTTCAAGGTAGTTTAGATTGATGGAGTTTATAGTCGGATCAAGAGGATCACTTAGGGTTGCAAGATTTTCAGGGGGTTATGAGTCTTAAGTATCTAGCAAGTTAAGTAATTTGGGAGGATAGAAAGAAGGTTCCCGCCTTAAATTTTTCATGATGAATAAATGTATCTATGCGAAACCTAGCACTTTGGATTGGCTCATTATGTACAATAGAATACAATAAAAATAAGTCACGTTGAGTAACTTTTTCTTTTTCATCACTTCTTTGGTGAATGGTGTAAGTGATGATTCTATGCAAGAGCCAAAAGAGAAGGGTTCTAAAATGGATGGCTTTGGATGACTTATTATTGTATTGGGTTTCAATGGATAGTTCACTCCAAAATGATGAGTTTGGAATCCATAAACTTCTCTAAATCCATATCATTGTAGGAGAAATCTCCATGAGTTAGGAATCCATAAACTTCTCTACATCCTTCTAAGGAAAGAGTAAAATTTGGTCAAAAAGTCTAAAATAAACTCCATAAAATCCTATAAGTGCATTATGGTTTCTCTTTACCCTTAGAGACATTAAGAATTCCCTTGAGAGGCTAAAGTAACCTAGCTCATTAGTAAATGCAATTGCCTCCGCTGAATTCTATCAAGGTAGCTATAGATTTCACCTTGGATGGTTAAGGTTAGAAGCATCCGTTCCGAAAGAATTTTGGTTAGTTCCCCTTTTTCTTAAGCATATAGTACTTGATTTTCTCATCCTCATTTTTGTACTTGGGTTTGTGAGGTTGAACACTCTTTTTAATGAAGTGTAAGGTTTGGTTTGAGGTTGAGGTTGAGGTTCACTTATGACAATCTCTTTTCCCTTGGTTGTGGTTTTCTTTTTGGTGATTTTGGTTTTGAGTGTCATATTCTCAATAAAAAAAATAATGTAATGTAAAAGAGAAACAAAAACGTAGAAGATTGAAAGAAATGTAGAAGGAGATAGATTGTTGGTGATGCTTTGAACAAACTACTTCAAATTTGATTAAAAAACTTCAAAATCTTCTTTTTAATGATTAAATTCTTAGAAGATTAGTTAAATATGAGTTTTTGAGTTTGTAAAGATATATTTTCATGAAAAATTGGGATATTTATAGACAAAAATTAGAAAACTAGCTGTTTTTTACCGTTTGGGGTAGAAAAAACTTTAAAATTTTGAAAGTTCCAACGTTAAAAAAAATCAGTTACACGGGTTGTGTAGTCACCCGGGCTATTGGGCAACTGCCAACTAGGTCTAGCGAGCTCTCTTGGTTGTGTGTGCTTGCAAAAGCTTAAAGGGGAGTGTAACGGTAAAAAAAAATTGAAATTCTTGAATTTTGACCGACTACATGAGCTCTTATATGCTCACCGAAGAGAGACACTTTGAAGCTCAGGCTCGATAGAAATGTGAGTCAAAGCTCGAGAGATACATGTTAAGGCTCGGGAGAAGCTCACTTATATGGCTCGGGCTCAGGAAGAGCAGACGATGTGCGGTCGCCCTAGTATATCAAGCGTCGTACAAAGGGAGCCTTTTTGGATTTTGAAAAATTTTAAGTGCATATGATCAAAATACATTTTTGGGAGATATAAAGAATGATTATGCAAGAGATTTTCCATCAATCACGCTAATATTTTGTTTTATAAAATTCATTTTTTCTTCATTTAAGGGGTTTGTAAAAATATCCATAAGTTAATTTTGAGTTTCAACAAATTCTAAAAATATGTTGTGATTTTGAACATTATCCCTTAAGAAATGATGTTTGATGTCTATATGCTTAGACCTAAAATGTTGAATGGGGCTCTTGGATAAATTGATTGCATTAGTGTTATCATATTTAATAGGAATGTGATCAAATATTTTTTTATAGTCAAGCAATTGTTGTTTCATCCAAAGAACTTGTGTGCAACAAAAACATGCAGCAACATATTTGGCTTCCGCGATAGATAAAACAACTGACACTTTTTCTTGCTAAACCAAGAGACTAAGCATTTACTAAGAAAATGGCATGTTCTGATGGTATTTTTCTTATCTAGTAGGCTATCGGTAAAATCAGCATCGGAAAAGCCTAATATGTCAAATGTTGTATTTCTAAGATACCATAGATCTAAATGCAATGTACCACTCAAGTATTTTAAAATTCTTTTAGTTGCATTCAAGTGTGATTTCTTAGGATAAAATTGAAATTTAGCACATAAACATACACTATACATTATATCCGATCTAGATGTAGTTAAGTAAAGTAGTAATATGATAATAGCTCGATATTTCTTCTCATCTACTGCCTTACAACTTTTATCTTTGTCGGGTTTTAAGGATGTGCTCATTGGAGAATTACTTAATTTGCAACCATCCATTTTAAACTTCTTTAGGAATTTCCTTTGTGTACTTGGATTGGTTAATAAAGATCTCATCCTTGTATTGCTTGATTTCTAGTCCAAGGAAGAATTTGAGTTCACTCATCAAGCTCATTTCAAATTCCCTAGTCATACAAGAAGTGAATTCCTTGTACCAAGATTCATTAGTAGATCCAAATATAATGTTATCAACATAAATTTGAACAATAAAAATATTATGCATTTTCTTCTAAATAAAAAGAGTTATATCAACTTTGCCTTTTGAAAATTTATTTTCAAGAAAATATGTATTAAGTCTATCATACCAAGCTCTTGGAGCTTGTTTCAATCCATATAGTGCTTTGGTAAGTTTAAAAATATGATTTGGAAATTTATAATCTTCAAAATCGGGAGGTTATTCAACATAAACTTCCTAATTTATAAACCCATTTAGAAATACACTTTTAACATCCATTTAAAAAACTTTAAAATTTATGTGACATGTAAATGCAAGTAATATTCTAATGGCTTCTAATCTAGTAACGGGGATAAATGTCTCATTATAGTCAATGCCTTCTTCTTGGTTCTAGCCTTTGGTTACCAATCTAGTCTTGTTTCTAGGAATGAGACCATTTTCATCAAGCTTATTCCTATATACCCATTTACATCCTATAATTGGATGATCTTTAGGTTTAGGAATAAGTTTCCATACCTTGTTTCTCTTAAATTGATAGAGTTCATCTTGTATAGCAATCACCCAACACTCATCACTAAGAGCCTCCTCAATGGTCCTTGGCTCAATTTGAGAAACAAAAGTAATATTAGAATCTAAGTATTTAAATTGAGATCTAGTAGTTACTCCCTTTGAGGTGTCACCAATGATTAGTTCTTTTGGATGATCCTTCTTGTAATGCTAATCTTTGGGTAGCTCTTGAGATTCTTCTTATTGTCCATCAAGGTTGTTCTTTGGAGCATTGATTGTTTCTTGTTGTTCCAATATTCCTACAAAATCATCAAGAATACTATCTTTTCTTTGATCAAGTTTTGAGAATTCATTAAAAACATCACGCATTGATTCTTCGACTACTAGTATTCTCTTATTAAATACTCTGTATGCTTTGCTAGATGATGAATATCCTAAAAATATGCCTTCATCCGGTTTGGATGAGAATTTTTCAAGATTATCCTTTGTATTCAATATAAAGCATTTTCATCCAAACAATCTAAGGTATGAAATTTTGGGTATTCTTCCATTCCATAGCTCATAAGAAGTTTTATTTATCAAAGGTATTTTGTAAACATGATTTGAAATATAGCATGCAGTGTTAACAGTTTTCGCCCAAAAGTAAGATGGTAAATCATAGTCATTAAGCATGGACCTAGCCATTACAATCAATTTTCTATTTTTCCTTTCAACCACACCATTTTGTCGTGGTGTTCTAAGAGCCAAAAAGTTATGTGAAATACCCAACTCATTGTATAAATTTTCAAAGTACTTATTTTCAAATTATTTGCCATGATCACTTCTAATAGATGTGATTACATAGTCTTTTTCATTTTGAACACTTTTGCAAATATTTTAAAATAATTGAAAGCTTCAATCTTTTGAGCCAAGAAATTAACCCATGTAAATCTTGAGTAATTATCAACAAGTACAAATGCATATAACTTGCCACCTAAGCTAGCAAATCTATTTGCTCTAAACAAATCTAAATGAATGAGTTCTAATGGTCTGAAAGTGCTTACAATATTTTTAGATTTGAATGAACTTTTATGTTGCTTACCAAATTGACAAGATTCACAAGTCCTATCTTTATCAAATTTTACTTTAGGGAGACCATCAACTAGTTCTTCTTTATTAATACATTGTAAGTGATCCATACTAGCATGTCCTAGTCTTCTATTCCATAGGCAAGTATTATTACTAATGGTAATCAAACATTCAAATGCATTATTAGAATATAAGTCAATTTTATATGTATTGCCAATTCTAACCCCTTTGAATACAATTTGACCATTTGAATTGGTAACTTTGCATCCTTTAGAGTTAAAACTTACATCATATCATTTATCACACAATTGATTTACACTAAGCAAATTATGTTTCAATCCATCAACAAGCCATACATTATCTCCATGCTTATATGTGAGTGTTGTAAAAAGCTTTGCATTACCCATCATATGCGTTGAGCATCCACTATCCATAAGCCAAACATTTTCATTGATAGTTGATTTTAGGCATACCTATAAAATGACAATGTTCATCTTCTTTTAGGTACCCAAATGATTTGGGTCCTTGGGGTTAGTAATAGAAGGGTCCTCTAACTTGAGATGAGCTTTCCTAATATAGTAAAATATGCTCTTATGTCCAAATTTCATACAATAAGTGCATTGATATAAGGTTCTATACTTATGCATTTTCTTATTGAAATTCAATGGACTATGCACACAATTGCAAGTGTGAGTTGAATGGGATTGTTTTTGTGCATTTTTTTGTTTATGTACATGCCTCTTATACATGAGTGCATGATTTGCTATTGAAACTTTAGTTCTAGAGCATTGTAAACCCAAAGTAATCCTTTTAGAATTTTTAGGCTTGGTTTGTGCATTAATGTTCTTCACAACATCAACATTAGATGTTTGTATTGTAGAAGCTCTAACAAATATTGGTACATTAGGTGAAGTGTTAGATGAACCAATGAACCCTACACCATGTTTCAAAGAAGGTGGTCTTTGATTCTTGATCAATGTATCTAAGGCCCATTTTTTCTCATAAAATTTTGAAATTGACTCTTTTAGCTCATTTATTTCATCCTTCAATGTTTTATTTTCCTTAATCACATTTTCTAAGCCATGTAAGTTTTTAGTCATTTCATCAATTAATTTTAATAAGTTTTCATTTGAGGTCTTCAATTCAAATGTAGAGTTTTTCAAAGACATTAATTTTTTTCTAACTTGGAGCATTATCTTTATAGAATTCATCTTGGAGAAATACTTTTCTATCCTAAGGTTCATATGCTCAATCAAACCATTCTCATCTAAAGCATCATCAATATCATTATCATATGCAATTAAGTTTAAAGATGAAGTGCTTACCTCTTTGGAGTTATTGCCATCTTCAATAGCCATGAGACATAGATTTGTAATTTCCTCATCTTCTTCCTCTTCTTCTTCACATGAGGAGTCATCATCCCATGTGGCTTTGAGCGATCTCTTCTTTTTCTTGTCCCACTTTGTTTGAAGTGCTCTCAAGATTTTGCTATTGACATCATGTTGATCATATATCTTGCCATATTTCTTTAATTCGTTGACCATGGCAAGCAATCGGTTTGTCATGTCGGTGATATTTTCGTTGGGCTTCATCTTGAATAGCTCATACTCATGCACATACATTTATTTCTTTGTAAGCCTCACTTGGGTAGTACCGTCATGATAGTTCTCAAGAGTTTTTCAAATGTAATATGCACAAGTGAGATGTTGAACTCTCCCACCTTCATCTTTTGATATTGAATTCATCAAGATGGAGGCTGCCATCTCTCACATTGGCACTTGACCATTATGATTTAGGAAGAGAAAATTTGACACCATCAACTTCATGAGTAGGAGGTTTTTACTCATTTTTAACAAAATCCCAAAGCTCAATTCCTTCACTACCTAGGAACAATAACATCTTGTGTTTTCAATAGGAGTAATCCATTCCATCAAAATTAGGTCTAAGGGATGAATTTAGGTTTTCATGTGTGAAGTTGTTTGTTGGTGGAATGGTTGCCATTTTGGATTAAAGTTTCACAATGAAGTTTAAAGAAATTTACTAGCTCTGATATCAATTGTTGTCCCAAACTAACAACTAAGAGGGGATGAATTGGTTAAAATGAAGAGTGATGGTAAATTTCAAAATTAAAAAGTAATAGATGAAGAAGATGTAGATGGAGATGAAGTAGAGTAGAGAAGAAAGAGCACAAAAAATTATAGTGGTTCGGATTTACCTCAATCCTATGTCCACTTCCTTAACAACTTATTAAGGTTCCACTAGTCTTGAGTTTTTACAAGCTTAACTCTAACTTGGTATTTTCCTTAATTCACATCAAATTATTACAATGTTTTGAGATCAATCCTCACAACCCTTACAAGAGTTTTTCTAGGCTCACTCTCATAACCTAAGTGTTTCTAAGTTCACATTAAAACTTATATGGTGTTTTATGCTCACACACAATACTATAAGATTTTTTATGTTTGATCTTTAGACAAGAAAATGAAAAATTTTGTTCAATGAAATTACAATAGCAATCAAAGTATTCTCTAACAATAAAAATGAAGTTTAATGTGGTATTTATAGCAATTTAGCTTAAAGTAGCCGTTTAAAGTGGTTTCCACATATTTAGTACTTGTCCTTCACTGATTCCGTGGTTGGGGCTCAGTGTGCGGTCACACGGTTTGAAAGCTCTGTATAGCAGCTAGTTCCAATGGTCAGTTCTCAATATCTTATAGAATCTAGCTACCCATACTTTTGTATTGTGCGGTCGTCTAAGCATGGAGTGCGGTCGCTTGGCATAAAGTTACCATTGTATTTAAATTTTTTGATTCACGTGTCCAATTATCATTAGTCCAAGGTATTTGGTGATATGATTTAAATCAGTCAGACTTGTGTGGTCACTCGGTTCTTCTAGGCGGGGGCACAAGGTTTTAAGCATTAAGGAAGCACCAAGAGAGCTTATTGTTATCCCTTCTGTTCTTTTTAGTATTTTAGCTCTTTGTCACATGCTGTTGCTCAGGCCTCTTGGGCAGTTGCTCGAAGATCCGGCATCTTAACTTCACCGCTCACCAAGATCGCTATTTTTTTGTGTGAGTTTATGAATTTTTACCTTGATTTGGTGCAGTCGCTCAGTTCTTTTATATGATCGAACGCCTACCAGGCATCCTTACTTCATCGCTCACTGACAATGTGAACTATTCTATGAAAATTATGGAATTAGCTTAGTTTTCATAGTTGGCTTGTCCAGCTCGGTGTAAAGTTGCATTATTTGCTTAGCTTGGTTGCTCTAATGGACTACTTTTAGCTCTTTAGTTCGGTTCTCTCAGTTCGGCAGTTCTATATCCAGCTCGGTACTCTATATGTTTGTTCGGTTCTCTGCTCGGCACATGTGTATGTCTATTCATTTCTTTTGGCTCGGTAAGATCTGTATGATAGTTTGATTTTGTTCTTGTGCTGCATTTGTGCAGTCGCTCGGCATTCAGTTTGGGCAGTCACACAAAGCTGTTTGGATCCTAACTATACAAAGTGGACTTGTTTAAAATTATTAGTTCTTTATCAATTTGATTGTCAATGATCAAAATAGATTTTAATTGTCCATCAATCTCAATAAAAATTTCAAATGAACAATTAATAAAATCTTTAGATGATATGTCAAAAAATTCATCCAGCTTAGAGAAAATTTCTAAGGAAAATTACAATTTAAAAGAAGAAATAAATGAGCTAAAAAATTCTATTTCAAAATTTCATAAGGGTAAAGAAACCTGGGATACATTGATTAGTGTCCCAAGACCACCTTCGTCCAAGTATGGCTTAGGGTTCAGTGGCTCATCTACAACTTCATCTAAAACACCCACATGTGTTAAAGCCTCTAAAACTCAAACCTCTAGTATTGAAGTTGTAAAGAATGCATAAGCACACACTAAGTCAAAAACTATTAAAAAGATAACTCTTAGTTCTAGAACTAAGGCTCCCAAAGCAAATTATGCATATGTGTACAAAAAGCATGAACATAATCATAAGTATGCACATAAATAATCCTATCACACACACACATATAATTTTCAATTTAATTCTTCAAGGTTCAATAGAAAATGAATACAAAAATATAAAACCTTGTATCAATGCCAATATTGCATGAAATTTGGACATAAAAGTATATTTTGTTACATTAGAAAGGCACACCTCAAATTAGAGGATCCTTCTACTACTAACCCTCAAGGACTCAAGTTCATTTGGGTACCTAAAAGAAGGTAAAATTTTATTATCTTATAGGTATGCCTAAAGTCTATTATCAATTAAACTGTTTGACTTGTATATAGTGGATGCTCAAGGAACATGACATGTGATGAAAAACTTTTCACAACACTCACCTACAAGAAATGAAGTAATGTAACTTTTGGAAATAATAGTAAAGGAAAAATTATAGGCATTCGTTTTATTGGTATACTTGGCAAAAATTTGATTGATAATGTGTGGTTGGTTGATAGAATAAAACATAACTTGCTTAGTGTTGTCAATTATGTGACAAAGGATATTGTGTCAATTTTAATTCTAAAGGATGCAAAATTACCTATTCTAGTGGTGAGCTTGCATTCAATGGAAGTAGAATTTGTGACACATATAAAATTGACTTACACTCTAATAATATTTTTGAATGTTTAGTTACTATTAACAATGATATTTGGCTTTGGCATAGAAGATTAGGACATACTAATATGGATCAATTACATTATCTATGTAAAGAAGGACTTGTTATTGGTCTTCCAAAAATAAGATTTAATAAAGATAAAATATGTGAACCATGTCGACTTGGGAAATAACATAAGAGTTCTTTCAAATATGAAAACTTACTTAGTACATCTAGACCTCTAGAACTAATACATTTGGATTTGTTTAGTCCTAATAGAGTTGCTAGTCTAGGAAGCAGGTTATACGCATTTGTACTTGTTGATGATTACTTAAGGTTTACATGGGTTAATTTTCTAGCTCAAAAGAATGAAGCTTGTAATCATTTCAAAATCTTTGCAAAAAGAGTTCAAAATAAAAAAATGTATGTGATCACAACTATTAGAAGTGATTATGGCAAAGAATTTGAAAATGATAGCTTTGAAAATTTATAATGAATTTGGAATCGCATATAATTTTTCAGCTCCTAGAACACCAAACTATTTTAGTGCAGTTGAAAGAAAAATAGAAAATTGGTGGAAATGGCTAGAACAATGCTTAATGAGTATGATTTACCTTCTTACTTTTGGGTGAAAGCCGTTAACATTGCATGTTATATTTCAAATCGTGTTTTTAAAAGACTTTTAATGGACAAAACTTCTTATGAGCTATGGAAAGGGAGAAAACCTAAAATACCTTAGAGTATTTGGATGAAAATGCTTCATATTAAATACCAAGGACAACCTTGGAAAATTCTCATCCAAATCGGATGAAAAAGTCTTTTTGGGTTACTCATCTTCTAGCAAAGCATATAGAGTATTTAATAAAAGAACTCTAGTAGTTGAAGAATCAATGCATGTTATTTTTTATGAATCATCCAAGCTTGATCATAGGAGAGATAATGTTCTTCATGATTTTATAGGTATACTTGAAGAACTTGAAATAAGCAATGTTATAAAAGAAGGAGATGATAAACCAAGTTTGGAACAAAATGAGAATCAAGAACTACCCAAAGATTGACATTATCAAAAGGATCATCCAAGGGAACTCATCATTGGTGACACTTCAAAGGGAGTAACTACTAGATTAAAATTTAAATACTTAGACTCTAATATTGCTTTTGTTTCTTAAATTTAGCCAATAACCATTGAGGAGGCTTTTAATGATGAATGTTGTGTGATTGCCATGCAAGATGAACTCAACTAATTTGAGAGAAAAAAATTATGGGAGCTTGTTCCTAGACATAAGGATCATCCAATTATTGGTTACAAATAGATATATAAGAACAAACTTGATGAAGATGGTTTCATTACTTGAAACAAAGCTAGATTGGTGGCCAAAGGCTATAACCAAGAGAAAGACATTGATTATGATGAGACTTTTGCTCTCGTTGCTAGGTTAGAAGCTATTAGAATATTGCTTGCATTTGCATGTCACATGAATGCTAAACTTTTTCAAATGGATGTAAAAATTGCATTTCTAAACGGGTTTATAAATGAGAAAGTTTATGTTGAACAACCTCCCAGTTTTGAAGATTACAAATTTTCAAATTATGTTTTTAAACTCACCAAAGCACTTTATGGACTGAAACAAGCTCCAAGAGCTTGGTATGATAGCCTTAGTGCTTACTTACTAGAAAATGGTTTTTCAAAAGGCAAGGTTGACACAACACTTTTTGTTAAAAAGAAAACACATAGCATTTTGATTGTGCAAATTTATGTTGATGACATTATATTTGGTGCTCCTAATATGACTAGGAATCTTTATGCAAGGAATTTGCTTTTTATATGACTAGAAAATTTGAAATGAGTATGATAGGTGAACTCAAATTCTTCCTTGGACTACAAATCAAGCAATTCAAGGATAAGATCTTAATCAACCAATCCAAGTATACAAAGGAACTTCTCAATAAGTTTGAAATGGATGGTTGCAAAGCTAACAAAACACCAATGAGCACATCCTTAAAATTGGACAAAGATGAAAGTAGTAAGAAAGTTGATGAGAAGAAATATCGAGGTATTATCGGATCATTTCTTTATTTAACCGTTTCCAGGCCTGATATTATATATAGTATTTATTTGTGTGCTAGATTTCAATCTTTTCCTAGGGAATCACATTTGAATTCTACTAAAAGAATTTTAAAGTATTTGAATGGTACTTTGCATTTAGGTTTATGGTATCCTAGAAACACATCCTTTAACATATTAGGTTTTTTCGATGCGAATTTTGCCGGTCGCCTACTAGATAGGAAAACTGCCATTGGGGCATATCATTTTCTTAGTGAATGCCTAATTTCTTAGTTTAGCAAGAAATAAGTATCGGTTGCTTTATCTACCGCGGAAGCCGAATATGTTGATGTATATTTTTGTTGCACAGAAGTTCTTTGGATGAACCAATAATTGCTTGATTATGAAAAAAATATTTGGTCACATTCTTATTAAGTGTGATAACAAAAGCGCAATTAACCTATCCAAAAATCTCATTCAGCATTCTAGGTCAAAGCATATAGACATCAAACATCATTTTTTAGGGATAATGTTCAAAACCATAATGTAATCTTGGAATTCATTAACATCGAAAACCAAATTACCGATATTTTCATAAAACCTTTAAATAAAGAAAGATTAAATTTCATAAAACAGTACATTGGCATAATCATTCTTTAACCCTTTCAAAATCTATACTGATCATGTGCATTTGAAAAATTATCAAAATCCCTATATGTTTCATTTGTGCGGTCGCCCACAAATACCGAGCAGTCGCCCAATTTTTTGTCCCCCTAGCCTGAGCTTTAATAACATATGTCTACCGAGCTCGAGCTTCAAACCTTCTTTTGAGTGAGCACATCATAGCTCATGCGATCGCCCAAATTCAAAATTTCAAATTTTCTCTCTCATTATAGTTACAGCATACTTGTGAGAGCGACCAGCACCTGTAAAGATCGTCAGATTGAGCTTACGATCACCCAACAGGTTGAGTGACCGTACATGTATAACCGAAAAAATTTGAAAGTGTTGGAACTTTTAAAATTTGGCCCATTTTGCCTCCAAATGGTTAGAAACGACTAGTTTTTCAAATTTTACCTTTAAAAACCCTCCTATTGCATGAAAATATATTTTTACGAACACACAAACACATTTTCAAACAATCTTTCAAGCTTTTGATCGTCAAAAAGAAGTTTTTGAAATTTTTCAAGCTCCATTAAAACTCCACTTTCTACCTTTCTTTTCTATCTTTTACATTTCTATATTTTCTTCTATGTTTTGCTTTAAGTAAAGGTATGACACCCAAACCCAAAAAAACTAAAAAGAAAGATACATCCAAGGATAAAGGGATTGCAATTAATATACCTCAACCATAACCTCAGCCTTAACCTAAGCCAAAATACTTTACTAGGAAGAGTATTCAACCCCATAAACTAAAATACAAAACTGAAGAAGAGAAAACCAAGTATTTCATGCTTAAGAAAAAGGCTATAGAACCAACCAAAATACTTAGGGAAGGGATTCTCCTAGCACTAAACATCCAAGATGAAATTTATTGTTACCTTGATAGGATTGGGTGGAGGCACTTTGCATTCCCAAATGAGTTAGGTTATCCTAGTCTTACAAATGAATTCCTAATGTCTCTAAGGGTAGACAAAAACTAAAATTCACCAATAGAATTTTATGGAGTTTATTTTTGGCTTTTTGACCTAGATTTTGCCCTTTCCTTAGAAGAATTTGGTGAAGTTTGGGGATTCCAAACCCATGGAGCCTTTGCCTATACGGATATAGATTTTCCTTTGAAAAATTATTCCTCTTTTTGGAGTGACCTCTCCATTTAAACCAAATATAATAATAGGTCATAAAAAATCATTCACTTTAGAACTCTTCTATTTTGGCTCTTATATAGAATCATCACTTACACTATCCACCAAAGAAGTGATGGGAATGAAAAATCACTCAACGTGACTTATTCTTTTTGTATGCCCTGGTGCTTAATGAGCCAATCCAAAGTGTTAGGTTTCTTATTGACACCTTCTTACATCATGGTAAATATAAGATGGGTACCTTCTTTCTCTCCTCTCAAATCACACAACTTGCTAGACACTTAGGCCTTTTAACCCCTGAAAATCTTACAACCATAAGTGATCCCCTTGATCCAGCCACTAACTCCATTAACCTAAACTACCTTGAGCATGCTAGATGCATCCAAAAGGTTAATGATCATTATGGGTATACTTTTGGGAGCAAGGGAGTTATCTAAAGAGAGAGGAAGAGACCTAGTTACCACATTACTAAAGAAGAAGGAAAACCTACCCATGTAGAAGTTAAGCACCCCCCTAGACCATCCAATCCTACCAAATAAAAGGGTGAGTCATCCAAAATAATAAAACTTATACTCAAGGCCATAACTTCTCTTTAAAATCAATTCAATCATTTTAAGAAGGATGTAACCAAGAGGATTACAAAACTAAACAAAAAGATTGATCTCATTTCACACATTCATCATGGCATATATGACTTGCAAGGAAAATTCAATATTCCTCAATGTGAATTGAGTGAATGAGATGTGGGTGAGCATATTGAAAGTCCTTATGAAGAATGCTCCTAATCATCTCATGGTTACTCTCTTTCTCCTTCTCTTAATGGTGATGATGATGAAAGCACACCAACTCCTCCTTCACCATTAAGTAAAGGAAAAGAAAAAGTTCTTGATTAGTTTTGCTTCCTTGCTTTATTAATTTTCATTTCCCTTATATTTGTACTTAATGAAATAATATTCTATTTCTATTTTACTTATTTCTTGACATTTATTGTCATCTCCTTTTTTCCTTTGTCAAAGGGGAAAAAATTGTATGAGGGATGAACTTAATTAAGAAAGAAAACTTAAAATTAAAATTGAACATACTCCATATATTAAGGGGAGAAGAGACCTAACTTAAAAGGTCATGCATTCCATATAAATTTAATGGAGAATGATTTAAGGGGGGAGCAACTACAATCAAACAATATTGGCATTAAACATTTGCATTCTAATTAAAATTGATGCATGCACTTGATTATTTTCAAATTAAACTCTATTTGATCATTGACAATCAAATTGATATGTACTAATAATTTCAAACAAGTTTATTGTTGTAGGCATGAAACCCTAAAATTTGTGTGACCGTTCAAGCCAACGGAGTGACTGCACCAACCGAGCCAAGGTCTACAAAATTCACAAAGGAGTTTGTGGTCTCAATGTACGGTAAAGCCAGAATGCCCAGTAAAAGAACGACCGCACCAAAAGTCAAGCTAAATTCATAATCTTACAAAAAGGATTGCAGTATTAGTGTGCGATGAAGCGAGTATGTGAGGAAGGCATGCGACTGCACCACCATATCGAGCGACCGCACATGCTAATGACCCAAAAAACTAAAAAATGGCATAAGAGATAGCGGTCAACCCATACGGTACTTCCTCAATGCTCAATCACCCGTGCGGCCGTCTGAGACATCCGAGCGACTGCACAATTCTAATATATTTGAATTTTAGCGCTAAATACCTTGGACCAATGACAACCGGGCATATGGATGAAGAAATTCAAACTTAATGGTAACCTTATGCCAAGCGACCACACCATGGCAGTATGGGCAGTTAAGATCTTGTCAGACAATAAAAGCTTACCATTGGAGTTAGCCATTAGAGCAATTTTTAAATTGTGAAATCACACATGTGACCGAGCAAACACAAAAGCTAACTCAGCCACCAAATTCGTGAAAGATAAGCTCTAAACATGTGAGAACCATTTCGAACTACTAGTTCAAGTCCAATTGGCTATAAATACCCCAAGAAGCCTCTTATTTTAGGGTAGTTTGTGATTGTAATAGCCAAGCATAATAACTTTCATTCTTTGCATCAATATTTCTAATTGTATTACTTTGAGTTTTAGGTGTGAGCATTAAACATCATTATAAGTTTGAGTGTAAGCTTGGAAACACTTAGGTTTTTGAGTAAGCATAGGAAAACTCTTGTTTGGGTTGTAAGGAAAATTCTCAAACTTTGTAAAAGTTCAGTGTGAGCTTATAAAATACCAAGTTAGAGTTAAACTTATAAAAACTCAAGAATAGTAGAACTTTAACAAGTTGTTAAGGAAGTGGAAATAGGATTGAGGTAATTCGAACTCCTTGTGTTCATTCTTCCCTATTCTACTCTTTTCTTGATTTACTTTGCCTTTGATTTTTAATTTGTTATTATTTCTTCAAACAACCAATTCACCCCTCTCCCCCTCCCCCCCTCCCCCCTCTTAGTTGCCTTCTTAGGACATATTCTACATGTGAAATTAAAAAGGAACCCAATTAGCTAAATTACTATAAT
Organism: Garcia nutans; assembly: GCA_947685225.1. Taxonomy (NCBI): domain Eukaryota; kingdom Viridiplantae; phylum Streptophyta; class Magnoliopsida; order Malpighiales; family Euphorbiaceae; genus Garcia; species Garcia nutans. The sequence goes on along the minus strand of CANTUV010000024.1, from coordinate 548,508 downwards.
ATACCAATTTAATAGTATGGGATGAAGCACCAATGAATCATAGATATTATTTTGAAGCCTGATAAATCATTACAAGATATTATGACTAATGAAAATAATAATTGCAAAAAAAAAACCATTTTGTGGAAAAATAATGCTATTAGGTGAAGATTTTCGTCAAATTTTACTTGTCATAGTAGACGGTGACAAAAATGATATTATTAATGCATCAATAACCAAATCAAAATTGTGGAACCATTTTAAGCTCTATAAATTAACAATAAATATGAGATTAAGAAATACAAATGCAACTGAGAAAGACCTTAAAACTATATCAAAGTTTAATACTTGGAAATTAAATATTGAAAATGGTGACATATCTGCAATATAAAAATAATGAAGAAGAAGAAGAACCTATTTGGATTAAAATACCCTATCATTTATTAATAGAAAATAAAAATAATGGTATTCAAAAAATTATAAATATTATATATGACAACTTTAAAGAAAATTATCACAATCAAAATTATTTAAAAGAAAGATCTATAATTACTTCTACAAATGATGTTGCCAAAGAAATTAACACAAATCTTTTATCACTGATATTAGAAGAAGAAAAAGTATATTATACATATGATTATATATGCCAAAATTCTAATGGAAAAGAATTTGAGACACGATGTCCAATAAATATTTAAATTCTTTAAAATTTAATGGATTTTCCCACCATGAATTATAATTAAAACTTTACGTGCTAATAATACTTTTACGAAATTTAAATCCAACTATAGAATTATGTAACGGAACACGATTAATTATAACTCAATTAGGGAAAAATATTATTGAAGCACAAATTATTACTAGTTTGTATATTGGAGAAATAGTACATATACTTAGAATTATTTTAACAATAAACAACCATAAATTACCAATTACCTTAAAGAGAAGATAATTTTCAATAAAATTATGTTATAGCATGATATTAAATAAAGTCAAGGATAGACATTAAAAAAAGTTGGATTATACGTATCACAACCGATATTTACTCATGTTCAATTATATATAGCAATATCACGTGTATATGTTTAAAAATTATGATAAATAAAAATTCAAATAATGTTAATTTTTATGTATATACAAAGAATATAGTTTATAAAGAAAATTTTGAAAATATATAATATTCATATATAATTATTGAATAAAATTATTTTCATTATATTTTTTACAAATAAACAATGACATACAACTTCCTTTCAGAATTAAGAATTGAAAAAAAAATATTGGAAAGTAAAAGTTTATATAGCCCGTGCATGGGAATCAACCAAATATGTTGCTACAAGAGAATTGATAAGCCTTGAATATTTATTATTAGATGAAAAAGTAATTTTAATAACTTATATGTTTTTTTTTAATTTCACTATTATATAATCTAAGCTTAAAATAAATTATTAATTGCCATTATAATTAAATATAATTTTAGGGAACAGATATTCAACCAATCATATGGGAGAATAAAATTCCTTACTTTCAAAATTTGTTGCAAGAGAATGAAGTTTATATGATCTCTAGTTTCAATGTCACTAGTCCAAAAAAGTCTCATCGCATTTCAGAACTACCTTGCATAATACAAATCACTACAACATGTATTCGCCATATACCAGAGGGTTCTGAAACAATTCCCTTTCAAAAAATTTCGCTTTGTGAAATACGAGATGTTGCTATCAAGATTAAATAATGATCTCTATTTGACATGTAAACAAAAATTTAGAGAAATGTAGCAATATTACTTAAATTCTATTACTACTTAAAAAAAATTTATTACTTTGCAGATGTCATTGGGCAATTAGTCGAAATGAGCACTGCCACAACTACATACATAAAAAGCAACAAATAGTGAAAAGGGAATTAATGATTAGAAATATCAGGTATATACAAAAAATTAATAATATTATGTATATATATTAATTTGTAGATACATACATAAATACATATAACACATGTATAAATACAAATTATATCAAACATATTTTCAAATATATGAATTCATTACTCATAGGGGAGAACAAGTCTTAGTTACATTATGGAGTGATATGGCTGAAAAATTTCATGAGCAAGAAATACACACTCAACAAAATAAGGGCCCTGTGATCATCATCGTAGTAGCAATCATTGTTAGTGAGTATAAAGGTAATTAAATACCCATAAAATGACCTCATTTACACATTATCTACTAAACTAAATTATTATGACAATATAACTAATACTGTAGATGCTATATCGTTGTCTAGCTATTCATCAACAAAATATTTCATCAATCTTAAAATACCGAAAACTGCTTAACTACAAGACGAGTATGTACAACTCTATTATGATATTGAAAATTTATAGTATTAATTTTACTAAAGAAATAAAAAAATTCAGACTCCCAACATTAGAAAGAGGAATTGCAAGGATCACACAATCGATTACATTTGTAACCAGCCTTGAAGAACAAGTTGCAGCAAATAAAAAAACATTGGAAGAATTATATCAATTAGATGTTCATGATCAAAAGGTACACTTAACCCATATTTACATGCACATAAAATTATATACTACCATATAAATTATAAAATAATAAAATATGTTTTAATACAACAGGGAGTTAGATTTACATGCAAGGCTACAATTATAAAATACTGATGCATCAATAGGCTGGTGGTACAAGGCTTGCGGTACAAGTCTTACCTCATATGCTATAGTGGAATGAGCACATATAATGACAAGATGTGGTGCAATAAATGTGGTCAGATGCAAGCAACTCCAATTCTATGGTAAATTCTTAAAACAAATAAATAATCAAAATTATTACACTTAATTGCAAAAATTTATCTACATACAAGTACAGGTTAAATATAATTGTACAAGATGATGCTGGTAGTGCATGTTTTATCATGTTTATAAAAACTGCAAAAGAACTAATTGAAATTCCAATTCAGCGGCTACTTCCAAGTACAAATGCTCAACAATCAAAGCAATGTCTTACTCCCTCTTGAATGTTAAATCAATTGATTGGCCTTAAAAAATTTCAAATAACCATATCCATGTAGGAGGCCAATCCAATAGCAATAACATTCCGAGTCACAAATATCTTTCTAGATGATGAAGCAACAAAAACAAACATATTGGTCGAGTCATCCTCATTATTTTCTGTGCAAAAATCCATACTAACTACATCTGATCCCTATTCATCAAAAGAAAACCCTCCTTCAATAAAACAAAAAACCATGCAAGTATAAAAATTATTGTATCATATAATTCTCCATCCATTTTTAACAGTATATAAATTATATTTGCAATATAATTTTTTTTTTGTAGAGTTAACATTCATGAGAAAGAGAAACAAAGCTAAAGGCTAGAAGCACATCTTTCTGTAAAACTAATATCTTTTTAGTGTAAAAAAAATAAAATAATAACTGTTATATCTTTTTTGTGTAAACAACTATCCGAGTAAAATATTATACTCTTATGATGTAAAAAAAGTATGAATATCAAATAATGATACAACTTTAGTTGCTTTATATAAATTTTTATATAAAATAAATATATATTTAATTATAAAAAATCTAATTTTATTTTTTTATATTTTAAATTATAATTTTTTTATACCCGCGACAAAACGCAAGTACCATTCTAGTTTTCACATTATTTCCACTGAGATAGGGATATTAATAGAAAAAATTAAAGTTTGGGGGCATTAGATTTATATTTTTTGAAAGTTTTATATTAATATTATATGAGGTATTATTCAAATTTCTTTATGTCTCTAATATATTTTATATTAAGAAAAAATGATATTAAGATTTCCAAATTCAATAATTTTTTCTCTTCATTATTTTTTGAGAATTCTATAACTAAAAAATTTAAAAGTTCTTAAATATTTTATTTTTTTTGATAAAAATAAATTAATAATTTGTAGTATAATATTGTAATTTAACATTAAAAGATTAAATATGTTAAGATATAAATTTTTTATTCAATTAAAATTAAATATCACAGTCAACTATAAAGATTTTATTATCTATGTTTTTTACTTATTTTTAATAAATTTTAAAATGAAATATTTTTTTAAAAGAGTCAAATTTAATTTGTATTATAAAACGGAGTAAAATTACTATCATTCAAAATTTAAGTAAAGAAAAATTTACTCAATTTTTATCTATTATAATTTTTCTTTATTTAAAATTTAATTAATCTTATCAAATCAAAATCTTTTTTTATAATACAAAATTAAAATTTGACTATTCTAAAAAACTATTTCATTTAAAATTTTATTAAAATAAAAAACATAAATAAGTAACTAAATTTTTACAGTTATATTTAATTTTAATTGAATATAGAATTTACACCAAAGATTTGATAAATGGCTTAAATGGTGTCTAATATTAACATATTCAATATCATTTAATCTTAAATTATAATTTTACATTAATAAATTACTAATTTATTTCCATTAAAAATATGAGAAATTTAAAAACTTTTATATATTTATCCAAAATAAACCTTTTTTTTTGTAGAATTTTCAAAAAAAATAATGAAGAGAAAAAATTTATTGAATATAGAAAACTCAAACTCATTTAATACTTAATGCAAAATTTAAAAATATAAATCTTAAGATTAATTTCATTGACTGCCCCTGCACTTTTCAACTATAATACTAATATCTTCATATTTCAATTTTGTTCACATTAATATCTTGTCTCAATTTTCTAACAGAAAATGCTTAGTGTATGCCATGTGGAGACATTTTTCGCGTGGAGCAATATGAACTCCACATGGTATCTATGTTAGCATGTCCTCACAAAAAAATGGATGCACTGATATTAATGGAAAAAAAAATTGAGGTTTAGGGATTTTATCTTGACAAATTAAAGTTATGGAATTTTAATGAGATAAGTGGTAAAATTCAGGGATGATCGATAAAATTAACCCAAAAAAAATAAGAAAGTCAAAAAGGAAAATAAGAAGCAACAATATGATGAATTTTTATATAGGAGCTATATATTGTATTCATTATCCGATCATTTATATGATTTGTTCTCTTTTATGTCATTATCAAAGAAAATCATGTAAAAAAAATAGAATACCAAAAATCAATATGCAGATAAATATCTTATTACTAAGTATTTTGAGTTTAATATGATTGATAATAAGTCTATGCTTGATCAAGAACATGAACTTCAATTTCTAGTTTTAAAACTAAAAGACTTGAAAGTTGACGTTTTTGAAGCATTATGAGTTCGGGCAATTGTAAAAAAAAGTTGCTTCAGAGATTGAATGATTATAGAAAGAAATTATTTCATACTTTAAAAAATTTCATTTTGGATCAACTCACAAAGTATTAGTGGATTGAAAAAGGATCCCATATTCATGAAAAGAACTTTCCTTTTGAGTTAAAAAATAAAGCAAACTTTATTGATACTAATAATAAAAATAAAAAAATATTGGTGAAAATAATAGGAAATTTAATAAAGCAAGTTCTAGTAATTTCAATAGTTTTAAGAAAGATAATACTTATTGTGATTGTGTTAAAAAAAAAAGACACTTCAAAGTGGATTATAGATATAAGATAAAACAAAACAAAAGAAATACAAATCTTAGTGGTAATGATGTTGCTAATGTGGTCGAAGAAAAAGAAAGTTGTTGATTTGATTACCATGGTATCGAACATACAAGTTAGAAAAGTGATTTTGTAAGAATGTAATGTCTTGTGATTCAAATTTAGGTATTCCTCCATTGCCTTGTGCACCCTTTCAATATTATCCTTTTGACCATTTATAGTATCTAGCAAAGATACTCTCCTTATCTCTTAGGCCTGATTTTTCATATTTGTGAGAAGTATTATCGATAGAGACACCACATGCCCAAAGTCTTAGAATGCTAAATTCAAGTTGCCAACTTGTTTATAACTCGTATTGAGTGGAAGCAGTTGATTGGAAGACACATGATTAAGCACATATATGTTGTCAATACTACATCATCCAAATATGTAATATATAAATTTGTTTGAGCTATCATAAACCTAATCATTTCAAGGAGAGTTATATTCCTTCTTTTAGCAAGACCATTTTGTTATGGAGTTTGTAGAATAGTTAGCTGATGCTTTATTACTTTGTCATTACACAATTGTTTAAACCGATTAGACAAATATTTCTAACTTCTATTATTTTTTTAGTAACTTGATTTTCTTGTCTAATTGATTTTCAACTAAGCTAAGATAATTCTTAAATCAATTTGAAACTTCATATTTAAATATCATAAAATAGACATAACCATAACGTATACAATCATCGATATATGTGATGAAATAATGGCTCTCACATTCATTGGATCACAAATATTTGAATGAACTTATTGTCATAGAATAGTAGCTTTAATTCTTTTTCCAAATAGTTCTCTTGTTAATTGTTAGGCGATGTTCATAAATACACACTTCTAATGTGTTGAAATTACCTTAAATACCTAGTTTGGCCAAATGATCTATTCATTATTAAACAATATTGAGCATGTCATATAGTGGTAATCAAAAGAGAAATGTACACCATTTACCCCTCTTTCAATTTTCCTTTTCAAATATATTACACAAACTTTTATTTTTCAATTATACTACTTTTTTTTTCAATTTTATTTGTTAAGCTTTTTTTTTCTTTTTTACTTTTAGATGTTAACAATGTTAACAACCTTTATAACTTCTCAACAGTATTTTTGACGTTGCTTTTTTCTTTTTTTTTATTTAATTTTTAAAGTTTTATTTCTTTTTATCTTATTTTATTCAGAAATATTTTTTTATTTTATATTTTTACAAATATACAACATACACAAACATCTATAATACATCAAAAATGTCTACTATACATCTACCATACATCAACACTACATCAATAGAATTATTTTATATTTTTATAGCACATGCAATATATAATACATCAACATCGATAATACATCAATAATTTTATTATATATTCTTCTTACATACCCAAAAACATCTATAATACATCAATAATTTTATTTTGTATTTTTTTACATACTCAAAACATATATAATACATCAACAATTTTATTCTACATTTTTCTTACGTACATAAAACATCAACAATACACCAACAGTTATGAAATTAATATTTTTTTTAAAGAAAAAGATGAAGGTGAAGAAGAAGTTGTAGATGAAGATTTAAACTGAATATGAAGATGAAGATTTAACTTTTTCAATTTTCTTCTTTTTTGGTTTTCATCGATTATATATATATATATATTTGTGTTTGAAGTAAAGCTTTCATATATGGCTCTTTGCAAAATTCTTAATTTTCGATTGATGTATCATATTTTTATTTTTGTTGTTGAATCTTTTTCTTTTATATTGATGTTGATGAAGATTTGTTGTTTTTTTCAATTGATGATAATGAAGATTTTATGTTCAAAATAGATATGATGAAGCTGAAGATATGAAAATGAAAATGGAGAGAAAAAGGATGATGATGAAGTAGTAGTTAGTGGCACTCAAGAGAAAGAATAAAAAGGAGAAATAACGGTGTTGCATTTTTGTTATTTTATAGCTAAATTTTCTATATTTATAATTATTTTTTAGAACATCCATAATTTTTCTTTTTTTTAAAGTTAATTTTGTAGAAATTCCTATTCATAAGGGTTGGTCTAGTCCAGCTAGATAGTCCATTTATATTATCACTATAATTTTTTGGATCAGCCTGAAAAGTTTCTAACTCTTGACCTAGCACAACCTAAAGCTCATATTTATTCATGCCAGAGCATGTCGATCTAGGCTAGAAATGAGTTTGAAAATTTTTTTAAAAATACAATAATTTTTTTTTAAAAAAAAAACTCTTACTCTACTTTAGTGTATACGAAATAACACATAACAAATAATATTAAATTTACATTGAAAAAATAAAAATTATAATTCTCACTTAAATTAAAAGTAAAGAAAATGTAAATAACAAAAAAAATTACAATAATAAATGTTAATCATAACGAGTTTTTAATATTTATAAAAATTTTGAATCTTCTTCTTGAACACTATCATACAAGAAAATAAAAACTTTCTTCATTTTTTTCATTGCTTTCAACATTGTATTCTTTATGGGATTTGTTGTTGGATATTTTGAATTTTTGTAGCTCGAAAGAATTGAGAAACTACTGAGAGAAATAAAGGAATTGAGAGATATTTATAGACAAAGTCTTATTCTCAAATGCCTAAAATGTCCTAAAACTAACCTTGTTCTTTTATAAGAGGCAAAAATATAAACTGTAAGAACTATTTGAAAATAAAAATGTAAGAATGACTAAAATATAGTTTTACATCAATGGGTACAATTTTGGATTATTGTGAATAATACCACTCTCAAATTCAATAGTTATAATTTTTTTGTTGGTCCTTATATTTTGTTTTTTTAGTCCCTCATTATGCCATCCTGGCCAAAATGGGTCATTTTATACCATGCCAGGTTGGCCTTCATGCCTTTAACCAAATAAGCCTGAAATGAGTTATGCGCTATGCGAGACCATCTCGCATCCCTCAGACCAAATCAACACAAATCGGATCACTAGTCAAGCCAAACTACAAGCTCAAAATGCCTACCTAGTGCAATTATAAGTCCTACAAGCTAGGATTAGACATTTTTACCTCTATATGGGATTATGAGCTAGCCCACAGGTGGCACAACATATTAGACACTCCAATGCCTTGTATTCACAACATTCTCATAATTTTGAGTAGTAATTAAGAACGGGGTTATGAGCCAGCCCACAAGTGGCATGACATATTAGACATCTCCAATCCTTGTATTCACAACATTCTCATAATTTTAAGAAGTAGAATTTAAGGGAAAACTAATATTGAAATTGTATTGTTCAAAATATTCATAATAAGAAAAAAATCCAAATATATAAATAGAATCATAAAGTGTATGTCCCAAACTCAAACGTAATGAATTATCATGAAAATACTAATTAAAACCAAGTTTAATGAAAACCAAAACAGAAATCATACTCTATCTTATTTCTAAAGTATATAAGACATCGTAGAGGATTAAGATTCAACCGCTACACAAAACTAATTTGTATGTGCCAATCCATTTAACTTTAATGTGCGTTGTTCCAGATAAAAATTCATCATTGGCATATTGGGTAGAAGACAAAACTCTACAAAAGGATTATGTTCTACTGCTTCTAAAACTATATTCCATAAAGGACGATTTTTTATAGGAAGCTCTTGAATCTACAATGCATAAAAGATGACTTTATGTTAGAAGAACATAACTAAAAATGGAAATTTTACTCATATGAGTAAAATGATTGTACCTTCTGAGGCGCAGTATAATCTTTTGTATAGTGACCCTTATTTTGATAATTGAAACATTTGACCTTCGCAATATCCTTCTTCTTAAGAGACTTATTCTTTTTTTGTTCATTTTTTTAGGCTTTTTATTTCCTTGAACCTCTTTATCTTTGCCTTTATCATTGTCATATTTGTGCTTATTGTCAAAAGCTCCATATGAATTTGACCCAATCATGTTCACTTTAGTAGTTGATTGGATAGCGGTAAGTTAATCAGCTTTAAGCTCCAAACGCCTAGAAGCATCCTCAAAAGTTCTAATATTTTCATTGTAAATTACGCACATTCTCATATACTCCCAACTTTTAGGCAAAGAACGAATGAGGCCTTGGATCTTTTGTTCTTTAGTCAATACATAACCAACATTATGTAATTCACATATCATATTAGACATCTCTCTTGGATGTGTTTTCATATTGTGATCAGGACACATTTTATAAGTATCAAACCTAATAGCGAGCGAACATATTTTTATGATAGACATATTTTAACACTTGTAAACCTATAAGATAAACAACAAAAACATATATTAGCACTTGTAACAAATATATAAACGATTGAGGATATTTTGGTATTTAAATTTAGTCATTCTATACAAATCTAATTACCCTTTGCATTTAGATTTAAAAATTTTAGTTAATAGTATCTTAAACACTAAGACCTCATATAATCAATTTAACATCCAATAATTCAATAAATTACATTAGATTTCTATTAAATAAATAGCACTTATTACATCTCGTTTAATTTTAGATAACTAAGTTGACCATTTTTATAAAGCATCTAATCTTGCCTCAAGATTAAGAGGTCAAATCGAATAGATTCAGTCATTTTAGATATAAGTTCAAACTCGTCCTAAAGTATTTGGATTAGGTTCAACCCTAATTGTTTAATTAAAAATTAACTCGAACTAGACTTAAACTTAGCTCAAAATTCACAAGAAATTTCGAACTTGAGCTTGGACAAACACATTTATATAATTGATAATATACTTTTGTGTGGAACTTAATCCTACGATTTAAGAATTTATAATTCTTGAAATAAATTTACATATCTAATATAAGTAAACTAAGAAAATAATAATAAGCATATATTGTAACACTCATTTCAATATCACTACTATGAAAAATATATATATGAAGGAGAAGTTTAGCTTTATATATTATAATCGTATTAGAAAACTATGATATGCAAGTTTATACGTTTGATTAGGTTATTTGGGCTTCTCAAATTTATTTATCAAATTCAATCCAAATCAAACTCTTTGTAAACTCACTCTAAAAATCAAATTTTGACAAACTCAACCTAACTTGCAAATAATCAAAAAATTATATATACCATTAAGTTTAATTTTTTATAATATAAACTATAGTCTTAATTAAGTTTAGCACACAGTAACTAATTTTCCCTTATTTTCTCTTAAAGAGCCCATTGGATTTGCTTTTAATTTGAAAAATTTTTAAAAAGAACAAAAGTTTATGAGAGTTGGATCCAAAAACTTTGCCCATCAATGATGATGGGCTCAAACCAGAAATTAATAGGGTTTCAAAAGCCCAAAATCAAAAGGAAGTGCACACACTGGTTAGCCTCGCACAGGGCTGCTACACCACACGATTTTTTTTTATTAAACCAAATTATTAGCATTTTTTTAATATTACAATATGTTTGGATATTATAATATTAAAATTAAAAATTTAACCCGAACTTATTCATATATATTTATCATTAAATTATATTTTAATATAAAAATTATTACTATAGAATTAAATAATAATCAATTTTTAAAATATATTTTAATATGCTTAAATATTTATTCTGAAACCATATGTAATTAATAAAAAAAAATTAAATAACAATGCAACAATAACGTTGATCAATCATTCAGTAGAAACTCTGATATCATTATATGAAAACAGACATATATTAAAAATCATATTAAATTAAATAACTAAACGTACCTTTAATTTGAAGCTAATGGTAATCTGAAATACTAGTAATTTTTTCTGGTTGAATCTTTCACAAGAATATTAAGAGAAAAGTAAAAAATGTTCTGCAGGATTTCTTTGTATGATATTACAAATTTTGGTATGCTGAGAAAAGAGTAACCTATAGCAAGACAGCGGCGATGAGTGCTGCGATCGCCTGCGAGGGGAGTTGGTGCTCATTTGAACCATCTGTTGAGGAAGCTGATCAGATCGCACAAAGTAACAAGAAGGTCAAAGGGATAGATGGCAAGCCGGAGGAGGTTGAGCAGTCCTTGAGTAAGGGAATAGAATCACCAAATCATCAATAGTTATCGTGGAAGGAGACACTTGTAGGTTCGACCCAGGACGACGTAGACATGGAATTTGTACGGAGACAGCTTCTTTTCCAGAAGAAAGGTGGCTGGCTGATTCAGATAAGTAAGATGATGAGGAAGAAGATGAGAAATGCCCTATTGCGTGCCTTAGCGCAGCGGAAAAACATGCTTTATGGGAACCTTGGAACACTTCCGTTATTTTGGAAGTGCTGGGAAGTAGGATTGGTTATAGTTATTTATCTCAAAGGCTGAAACAATTCTGGATTAAGACAGGTACCATGTTGTTAATTAATTTAAATAATGATTATTTCATAGCCAAGTTTTCTTGCAAAGAGGAGTATGACAGAACCTTGAGTGGGGGCCATTTATTATTGCAGATCATTACGTGGCAATTAGGCCATGGTGTCCCAATTTTGATGCCTCTAAGGACAAAATAAGTAAAATTGTTACCTGGGTTCGTTTTCTAGGACTACCAATTGAATATTATAAACGTTCCTTAATGCTAAGATTGGGAAGATTGGTGGGTAAGGTTCACTTTGTTGATAGATGTACTGAAGATGTAGAGAGGGGAAGGTATGCGAGAGTTTGTATGGAAGTTGACTTAACGAAGCCCATACTATTTAAGTATAAACTAAGACGAACAACTTGCAGGATTGAGTATGAAAGATTGCAAAATATTTGTTTCTCATGTGGCATGTATGGTCATTATCAGGAACACTGCCCCACTAAGTGCTGCGGGGAGGATCAAATAGAAAATGGGGTTGATCGTTGTTATGGGGATCTAAGCCCAACAGGTATGAATACAGATAAAGTTGAGAATTTCAGGCCAGAAGTTCTTGAGAACTATGGTCCCTAGATGGTTGCTCAGAAGTCACGCCGACGGTGAAATTCCAAATTGGAAAATGTGGATGGGAATCAAAAAAATAATGAGAATCTGGTGAAGGTAAGTAAAAAGCATTTTGAGCATGGAAGATGGAGCTTATGGCGACATCTTGGAGATAGTTTCAAAAGATCCCCATGGGAAGAGAGGATCTAGATTTGAATTATTAGAGAACAGGGAGCTGATATGGAAGTGGATACGGGAACTAGTAAGGAGGGTGGAAAAGAGATGCAGGCGTCTCAGACTGGAACCGAGATACCAGTAAAGCAAGAGGAAAACCTGGCCAAGCAGTTTAAGGCTGCAAGCCCAAAAATGGTTGCTAATAAGCCAGTTAATGCTGAGAAAGGGGCTGATGTCCTTGATCAAGCTAATAAATTGAATGTCAGACAAGAAACGTTTCCACTTAATTAAAAAGCTCCAAAAGAGCACAAGTTAAAATCTTCAAGTACGACGGGCACTTCTACCCATCACATGCATGCATCTACTTTGAAGGAAGGGGCTTAGGATCCTAAACATGTGCGACAACTCTCCAGTATCTTTCAAAAAGAATTCTCACATCCTCCCTCTCCAAATATAAGTCCTGGGAGTATGAAGTCTCTTCAGAAAGGAATTCTAAAAGGGAATGGTAAAGCACACTTTGGTGCTAAAGGGATGAAAGAGGTTGGGTCAGCCAACCATGGAAAGTTTTAAGCCATTGTCTATGGCTTTTCTCTCTCTATTCTTTTATGGATTTTTTCTTTTGGAATTATTGTGGTACAGTGAGTAAGAAAACTCACTTGCATGTGAAGGAACTAATCTCATTGTACAGACCTTTGTTCTTCGCTCTTTTAGATACAAAGGCTAGTGGCGAGTCTGCCGACAGAGCTATTTTGAAATTTAGAGGCTGGAATTGCAAACGGTCGGAGTCTCAAGGTAAAGCTGGTGTCATATGGTTTTTCTGGCAACCTCAGAAAATTGATGTTGAATTTTTTATGATGGATTCACAATTTATTCACCTACAAATTAAGGAAATGGGAAAAGTGAAGCTTGTGCTTACTGTGGTTTATGTTTCCCCGTGCTTAGTGGTCGAATTCACCTTTGGAGGCAATTAAAAGTTATAGCAGAGAGTATACAGGGTCCATGGTTTATAGTTGGTGACTTTAATGATATTAGTGCTCTTCAAGACCAGATAGGAGGGGGTGCACATTATGTATGAAGATTTCAGAGGCATAGACAACAAATGATAGATGTGAATCTTGTGGATTTGGGCTTTGCTGGTAACAGATTTACTTGGAGAAGGAAAAGAGTTCATGTTAGGCTTGATAAAGTGTATAGTAATGTAGAGGGGCTGGTCTGCTTTCTTGAGGCATCTATCATTAATCTTCCTTTTAGACACTCAAACCACTGTCCAGTTCTGGTGAAATTTAAGGGTCAAAGATATGACATGAAGAATCGGCCTTTTCGGTATCTAATGGATTGGGAATTGGATGCTAATTTTCAACAGGTGGTGAAGGATTGCTGGGTCCCTAATAATGATCCTGTTTTAGCAGCGAAACAATTATCTGTTGGTGCCAAGGAGTGGAACCAGCGCCATTTTGGGAATATTTTCCATTGTAAAGATCGGATTATGCGCAAGCTTAAAGAGATTCAACTTCGTTTGAGTAGATGTTACAGTGAGAGTACGGCTGAAGAAGAAAAGAGGCTTCAGTTGGACCTTTTAATGGTCTTGAAACAAGAAGAGCTTGTTGGGTTCCAAAAATCTGAGTTAAGTGGTTAACTCAAGGTGATCATAATACAAAATTTTACCATCTTTCCACTATTATTCGAAGAAAGAAGTATAGAATTGAGGCTTTGAAAGATCGTGACGGTCATTGGGTTCATGACCAAGATCAGCTTATGCTTCTAACAGTCAATTTCTACAAACAACTTTTCACTGAAACAAATGAGGATCATATCCCTCTTCAAACTAAGTCCTCTTTTCCTAGCATAGAATCCCCATTGATCCAAGATGCTTTTCAGGGAATCTCTGATGGTGAAATAAAGCAAGAAGTCTTTGAGATGGGGGCTTCTAAGGCTCCTGGTGTAGATGGCCTTCCTGCAGCCTTTTATTAGAGACACTGGAATGTGGTTGGTGAAGGTGCCTGTGGTTATATCTGTGATGTTTTCTCCGGAGTCCAAAGTTGTGAGGATGCTAATGAGACTATGTTAGTGCTTATTCCTAAAGTAGATAATCCGGAATGCCTTGCTCAAATGCGACCTATTAGCCTTTGTAATGTTCTCTACAAAATCATTAAGAAGGTTATATCTAACAGATTGAAGAGAATTTTGCCTCATGTCATTGGCGGGCACCAAAATAGCTTTATCCCCAACAGACAGATTGTTGACAATATCATTGTGGCTCAAGAGATGGTCCATTCTCTAAGAATTAGGAAAGGGAAGAAAGGAGTTATGGCCATTAAAATTGACTTAGAGTAGGCGTATGATAGATTGAATTGGGAGTTTATTGTTGAATCTCTTATGTTGCTGGGAGTGCCAGAAAACTGGGTTAGGGTCATTCGACAATGTATTTCTTCAAGTAGCATGAGAGTAATATTTAATGGTGTGTTGACAGAGTAGTTTTGCCCTTCTAGAGGTATCAGACAAGGGGATCCTATGTCCCCTTATCTATTTGTGATTTGCATGGAAAGATTAGCTCATATTATAAATGATGAGATTGATTGCAATAGATGGAAACTGGTTAAGATAACAAGATCTGGGCCCCCAGTCTCACACTTATTCTTTGCGGATGATCTCTTCCTCTTTTCGGAGGCCAATATGGAGCAAATTCAGGTGATCCAGTAGGCGAATATGAAAAAATCCAAATTCTGTGTTTCTAAGAACGTGTATAATAGTCTTGCCCGTGCTATTAGTTCTCTTTGTGGTATTCCCCTTACTGGTTGTTTGGGTAAATACTTCGGAGTTCCTCTTTTGCATGGTGGGGTGGTGAAGAGTACTTACCAGGATATGGTTGATAGGGTAGAGACAAGGTTGTCATCTTGGAAAGCTAATGCTCTTTCCCTTCAGGGCGTATCTTTAGTTCAGGCTGTTACAAATGCCATGCCTAATCATATAATGCAGACGAACCTACTACCTGTTGGTGTGTCCCAAAAGATTGATAAGATTAACAGAAGATTTGTTTGGGGGTCTCGTGAAGATAGCAGGAAGGTACATTTAGTTCGTTGGGATGAAGTTTGTAAACCTAAAATGTTAGGGGGAGCAGGTCTTCGGAAAACTACTAATAGTAATAAAACCCTTTTAATGAAACTGGTGTGGCGCATTTGGAGAGGAGAAGATGCTCTTTGGATTAAAATCATAAAATAGAAGTACCTGCGCAATTCTGGAATCCTGGATTATCACCAAAATGTTATATTGAAATCACATATTTGGAAGAGTATTATAAGTGTATTGGAGGAATTTAAAAGAGGTCTAAGATGGTCAACGGGTAATGGGGAGACGATATCTTTTTGGACTGATTTATGGTTTCTTGACAAGCCACTGTTGCAGGTTGCCAGACATTTGCCTCCTGCTTTGCATTTGGATAGGAAAGTTGCTGACTATGTGCGAAGTAATGGTGAGTGGAACTGGGATGTTTTGAAAGATTATTTTGATGATACAACCCTCTGTAAGATTGCTAGTCATCTTGTCTTAAGGAAGGATGGAGCTCCAAATTCTTAAGATTGGGGACTTACTAACAATGGTATGTTTTCTACTAAGTCGGCTTATAATAGCATGGTGACTTCTGATAATCTTTTGGAAAGTGCTTTGTTTAATAAGATTTGGAAATTGCAAATTCCTCAGAGAATAAGGGTTTTCTTGTGGCTTTGCCTTAAAGGTAGAGTTCTTACAAATGAGGAAAGGCATGCGAGACATTTATCAGATGTGGATGTTTGTTCTCGGTGTAAATGTCATGTGGAGTCCATTGTTCATGCTGTTAGAGATTGTTAGTTTAGCAGGAGAAATTGGGAAGGGATTGTTCCAAATAAATTTAAGGCGGAGTTCTTCTCAAAGCTAGGGGAAGAATGGTTTAGATGGTGCATTTGTTCTAACAAAGTGATTTTACAGGTGGAGAATTGGCTTGCCCTCTTCTCTATTACGGTTTGGTATTTGTGGCGTTGGAGAAATGGGCAGGTCTTTGAGAACAATGATCAAATTCCAGTGAACCCGATTGGTTTCATCAAAGTCTTTCACGTTATTTCAGATTGGTAAACTTTGGATGGTCTAGACCCAGGGTGTAAAAAGCAGGAGATTCTGAATGGTTGGGACTGCCCAAAGGTTGACTGGTGCAAATTAAACACAGATGGCTCAGTCCATAGCTCTATCAAAAAAGCTGCTGGTGGTGATATTATCAGAAATTATGAAGGGGACTTAGTTTCTGCCTTTGCGCACAATATTGGCATAGGTGACTCCTTTGTTGCTGAGCTTTGGGGCCTTCTATCAGGCCTTAGATTGGCCAAAAGCTTGGGAATTAAGAAGTTAATAGTGGAGTCAGATAATCTGGAGGTTATTTCCAAATTGAATAAGAATTTCAGAGGCGAGAGGGTATGCAAGGATTATAGTTGCTGGTGTTCGTGTCTTGTTATTTGATGAATGGGAGGTTGAACTTAAACATGTGCACAGAGAAAGCAATAAATGTGCTGACTTTTTAGCTAATTTGGCTGTCAATCTTCCGTTGGGTTTTAAAGTTTTGGATAGCCCACCTTTGAAGTTGAAGAGATTGATGCAAGAGGATTTGCTGGGGGGTTTCTTGGCCTAGAAGGGTAACCTGTTAGTGTTTGCTTTTCTTTGTATTTACCAAAAAAATAAATAAATTTTGGTATGCTATGATTTCTATTTACAGTGACAAACCTCCTCTCCAGGGTAAACCTTATTCGTATAGGAATGTAATTAAATTTAAACTTTTCAAATAAGTTTTTTAAAATTAATAATTTAATATTTAATATTTCATACTACATTTATATGTTGTTTACACGCATTTGGATTCTATTAGAATTATAAGTCATGGTGAATTCCATCTCTACTGGAATTTCTTCTCAAATAAAATTATTATAATGGTAATTATGAGAGGCTCATAAACTCTTCTAATTCTTTGTATTTTGCATTATATTTGATATATTTAACTTCTAATTTATATGCAACCCTTAATTAGAACAATAAAAAAAAATTGTGTATAATTATACATACATAAAATATTATCATATTCTTAAATTCAAAGATTATTTATAATAAAGTATAAAACTGTATTATTTAGGGTGTGTTCTACATTGTAGATTTTTAGTTTTTTTATATTTTTAAAGTTAAAAATTATTTTCAATTTTTATAAATTTTATATGTTTAAAAATTATATTATAATTATTAAAATTTTATTTATTAAAAATAAAAAATTTAAAAAGATAAACTTTAAAAAATGACTTTTGCAGTAGAAAAAAAGGATTCTATTGATATGAAATATCTAATATAAAAAAAATTATTAATATAAAATATTTTCTTAAAATTAAAGCCCTCAAAACTATATTTCATAAATTCTAAATTTAGTATCAAAATAGTTTATAGTTAATCAGAAAAATAAAAAATTTAATAATATCAGCGAAATACGTTTTATTTTTTTCCTACACAAGGTAAAAACAATCTAGAATATAGCCTTAATTATTTAAATTCATTTTTTTTAGATTTTATTGTGCATTGTTTAAAAAAAATAATTTATTAAGCCAAATCAAAACAAAGAATATTAAAGCAAAATACAAAGCTATGAACTACACTTAGGATTCACAGTGGGGTAAAAAAAATTGTCTGTGAATTTGCTCTCAATAGGATGGAGATTCTCCAAAAAAAATTTTCTGTGGAAATCTCTCTATTGGGTGGGGCGGGGACAGAGAGTGTACTCCCCACTCCACGGGAATCTCACCTAAAAAAAATTCATAATATATATATTATATACATACTATATATACATTATATATATATTTTATATACATTACATATATATATTATACTATATATATTATATATTATTATATATCTTTTTATTTGTTATTTGTTATTTTTTACATATGTTATATAATGTATATTATATTTTAATTATTTGTACATATAAAATAATTTATTTTGATGTATTTTATTTTATTTTTATAGTATTTTTTTAAATTTTATTACATATATTTATTATTTTATTATTTTATTAAGTGTATAATTATAATAAATTATTATTTTTTATATTTTTATATTTTAATTTTTAAAAATAAAAAAATTTAAATTTTCTGTGAGAATCCTCGTAGGGGCAAAGACGAAAGAAAATATCTCCTCGTTTGTATAATGAGGATGGAGCGGAGATTTTCCACTCAAGACGGAGAGGGAAATGTGGAGTGCTCCTAACCTTTTCACTCCCATTGTCAAAGTCTAACTACACTCTAGTTCTTTCTCTCTCTTTCTCCAATAGTCCCTTTATTTCTTAGTTTCCTTTTCTACATCTAAAATTGTCACTCTTTTTTTTTGGCTGCCAATAGTTTTAGATATTCTCTCTCGTCTTTTCTGTAGTTTTTTCAAATAAATTTGTGGTTTTATTCATTTATATTCTAGATCTAGCCATTTTAGGTTTTTTTTTTCCCTCCACCTCCATATGGTTTAGTCTTTTCCATAGTTCTTATCCTTTTGTAGCATGTTTTTTTTAGCTGACACATATTTGGGACAAGGAGCAAAACCTTTTCCATGTAAAATGGTGATTCCACATTTCTAGTGCTGGTTTTCTTATTATTCTTCTTAGTAAAAAGGTTGTGAGTTTCAGAAAGCAAATTGGAAGTCTAATGGACAAAAATAGATCCTTCAGCGTTGTCCATTCATTTTCCGAATTTCAAATCTCAATCGTTGTTATTAGACACACATTGTCAAATAAAGACTAATTTAAAATATTATTTCTAAGAGTCGTTGGCTCTTCAATGATTCAAGATTTGACATCACAGGTTTGTCTACTGTTTTTGTAGCTCTAGATCTTACTATCAAATTCTTATTTTAGTTTTCAGCTTCTCTGCTTCTGTTTGTTTTGTTTATATTAGCTTAAGATCGTCTCTCTGTATCATTTGCTTTCCTAGTAATTAATCTCTCTTATTATGGAAAAAAAAAGAGAGTAAATTACACTCTAGCTAATAGACTAACTTCTATACAGCCAGGGCTGTCATCTTTAGGCTAGGTCAGTGTGTAATTCAATGATGTAAGAAAAGGAGATTGATTCTAGAATCAGTGTATAATTCAATGATGTAAGAAAAAGGAAATTGATTCTAGAATAAGTGAATAATTCAATGATGTAAGAAAAAGGAGATTGATTCTAGAATAAGTGAATAATTCAATGATGTAAGAAAAAGGAGATTGATTCTAGAATTTTTTTTTTTTTTGGACTGAGATTCTAGAATAATTATTTAAGATATAAGGATTATAATAAATGACAAACTCTGCCTTCATATGTGAACTGAAACTTCAGAAAATATATGTAAAATCTATATAATTCAAAATATGAAATTTTTTATTATTTCACATGTATATTCTAATTGTTACTGTCAACATTACAACCACCAAAACTAACAAATCAGACATTAACTAACCGCTTTTTTAGGTGTTGAAAATACAATAAATCTCCAACCACACGGCTACGGTTGTAGCTGCCACTATTTTCCTATTCCATTTAAGTTGGCACACGCGGAGAATGCTCTGCTGAAAATAGCAAAGTATACAAAGATTATATCGAAAATAGATCAATTTGTGTTGGTATACACAAAGCTTACAGACTATGGTTTCAGCATTGGGAGTTCTAGATTTATTTAATAATCTTATTAGATTGTTAATTAATTGGCTCCTTTCTTGGAGATTCAACAAAATTCAGGGACTTTAAAAAGATTATATTTTACGTGAAATTATTGCAATATCATAATTTGCATGCCTAAATATTTCTGAAATTTGGTAACATAAAAAGGAGAGAAACTTCAGTTTGCTATCTATTTTAATCTCAATATAACATCCAAATAAAATTTCACAATGTTCACGTATATATGCATATATATGTAAGATAAACTAAACAATAATCAGGTGACTTACCATTTGATGGAATTTTAATACAATTTTTAACACTATTTACAACCACAAATAACAGCCTCTACCCCTTCAGCCTTCACCATTAGTTTTGTTCGTTCCACTATTCTCTCACAACAAACACAATGAACATTGCAAATTCAAGCAAAGAAAAAATAAAATCAACGATCAGGGCCCTTTTCCTAGTTACCAAAAAAGGATTTTGAAAATTTTACGAGAAAATCTGGAAAAAAAAAATACTGTGTACTTTGGTAAGTTATGATTCTCTCTTATATTTAGTCAGCTACCCTCATTGTTCATCTGTAATGAACCATCCTTCATTAATTTGAGACTCAGACTATTGAACCTTTCCCGTGAATACTGCCTTGATGCTTTTCTCCAATCTGTACCAGCTTTCATCATTGCAGCAAACTCGTCATAACTTATTCTTCCATCCTGCAAGTTTAAAGAAATGGTTCAGAGAGGATACCAAGCACAAAGAACAACTCAAGTTTTATAGGGTACATGGAAAAATGAAATTGCCAAGGCTCCTAAGTACTAAATGAGCCCCCAGAGAAGTTGTTTCTCTTTAGACAAGCATGCATTTTTCTCAGACAAGATCTCAGGGGTTGTCATTTTATGCAAGTGGGTAAGAATGCATGCTGGGGGTATGTGTTTCTACAAACAAGAGCACATTTCAGGTTGAGGAGACTGGAGGTATGTATAGTTGAATCAACTAGAGTATATCGCACAAGTGGAAGTGGAACTGCATATGCCATTTTCAAAACCAGAAACAGACCAATTGACAGTAGGACCAACCTTATCTGTGTCCACATCATGAATGATGGCATTAATGATTTCTTCGATGTTTTCCACAACTTCATCAGCCAAGGCATCTTTTAACTCCTCAATCTCTATGTACCCACTTTGGTTTTTGTCAAAGAATTCAAAGGCTTTGCGGAGGTGTTCATCATTGCCCATCTTTCTTAGGTGAACAGATATGGTCACAAACTCTCCATAGTCCAGATATCCATCCCGATCTACATCACCCTGAGAAAATAAAAGATAACATAAAATTTTGTTAGGGACCCTGGTATAGAAGGGCTCTTAGTTGTACACTGACATACTTATATATTGTATCAACAGTCAATGCAAATGTGGAAAATTCTCTTGTTTTGGCTAGGAGAGAAGGGGAATTATAAACATTTACTATCACTAGTATTCCGTACTTACAGCTTCCATTAGCATTTGAAGAACGGTTTCTGTGATCTGATGACCTAGCTTCTGCAAACCAACTCTTAGCTCATCAATGTTAATCTTGCCCCTATTGCTAGCATCCATCACTTGGAAACCCTCCTTTATGCCAGCAACTTCCTCCACTGACAAATGCTCACCTATTACCTGTTAATTTGAAATTGAAATGATTTAATAAAAAATAAGCAATGAACAAAACTAAGCTCTACCAAATCAGAGGCCAAAACAAAGAGTTGTTTCATTGGAAAATGAAGATTCAAAGACATTACCCCAAGAGCTCTTTTCTTGAGCTTGTTCATAACAGAGAATTGCTTGAGCCTTGCTTTCACTGTTTCACCCAAAGAAACATTAGGAGCCGTCTTTGCATTTTGCAACCAAGGATGATCTGCATTGAGAGGAGAAGCAAACATTCAATTTTGGAAATTGTCTAAGCATATCACTCAACACAGTAAGCAACAAAAGCTCCACAAACGTGAGAGTAAGACACACATTTCATTAGAAGCCAACATTACCTAGAACTTGCTGTGCTGTAAGCCGACGCTTTGGGTCAGGATCAAGCATCTTTTTCACAAGGTCTTTTGCATTATCAGACACCTTAGGCCAAGGATCCCTTTTAAAATCTATGACTGACCTAATGATTGCTTGTGCAACTCCCTGTTCAGTTTCTGCATAAGAAAGAAGGAGAAATTATGAAAACAAGTAGCACCAACTAAATTACATGAAGGTTGTTTCCCATATATGACTACAAATACGCAACTTGTATTAACATCTGCTTTCGGCCACATGCACATGTGCTAAAAACATCATGCATAGCAATGAATTCTTTACCCAAAACACAAGGTACCAACCTGCCCAAAAGGGCGGGACACCACAAAGTAAGATGTAAAGTATGACTCCAGCACTCCAGACATCTACTTCTGGGCCATAATTCCTCTTTAGCACCTCAGGAGCCATGTAGTATGGACTTCCAACTATCTCATCAAATCTTTCACCTGCAGAAAGTAACCAACCTTCAACGGACTTACATGGAAGAAAGCAGCACCTAATGGTGGCTAAAATGCAGAATTAGAAAATATAATAGGTAATCTTTGAAGTATTACCAGGTCTGAAAAACACTGACAGTCCAAAGTCTATTGCCTTCAAATCTGCTGTCTCCTTCTTGTTTGCAAACAAAAAGTTCTCAGGTTTTAAATCCCGATGCATCACCCCATGCTTGTGGCACATCTGCAAGAGAATAAAACACATTAAAATCAATGATCAGTGCATTGCTAACCTAATACAATGTTTGTCAGTTGGAATCGTCTAACGTTTTACCATTAGCATCCTACATATACAAAGAATGAGACCCAGATTAGCCATTCCTGCAATGGGTATAGGACACCATAGAATAGAACAAGGAAATATTTAACAGCATTTCAACCATTTACTAGAATTTTAGTCGAAGTATTTTGGACATCAGAAAGCTCAGGGGGAGTGAAAAGAAAGAAGGAAACAGGAGAAAAATAGGCCAAACCAAACAAAGGAAAAAAATAAACGTAATAAGAGAAGTTGGGGATTGCACAAAAGAAACACATCTAGCACAGGGGAAGCTCCAAAAGAAGAAATCCATAAAAGGGAATCCATTCAAGAAAATAGAAAAACTTTCAGATCATTAGAATCACCATCTACCTCTCCCTTGTATATTCCCCAAAATGAACACAAAGTCCATAAAAATTAAATCACATACTATCCATTTATCACTTCCGAAAGATCAGATTTTTATCAATTGACTTTGTGGATTGGTCCTAGATCCCTATAGGTAGGAAGAGATCAAACATCAAACCTACATAAATTTGAAGATAAATAGAAATAGAGATCCAATCACAAAATAAAAAGAACATATAACTCCTCACCTGAACAACCTCCACAATAGTCTTCGTAACCACAGCAGCAGCTCTCTCTGTGTAATGCCCTCTGGCGACAATCCTATCAAACAATTCTCCACCCTCACACAACTCCATCACCAAATGCACTGCGTGATCATCCTCATATGTATCTTTCAAACTCACAATATTAGGATGCTTAGGCAAATGCTTCATGATCTGTACTTCTCTCCGGACATCCTCTACGTCTACTGCTGTCCTTAGCTTCTTCTTAGAGATTGATTTGCAAGCGAACTTATCACTAGTCTCCTTGTCCGTACATAAATATGTGACTCCAAATTCACCCCTACCAAGCTCTCCACCTAGATCATATCTTTGCTCGATTTCTCGTCCCGATGGGTCTTTTAAAACTGTAAGTTTGTGATGGACTCCATTTTTGTGGCCATAATCGATGGCAAATGGGTTTTGCTTCTTCTTGTGCTTCTTATTTTCATTAGAAGAAACTGATGATGGGGTTACACAACAATTACCCATGAATCAGAAAACAATAGGGTATAAAAGAACAAAAAAAAATTCTTTGGATATTGGCTCAGATCGATCAAAAAATTGATCTTTCCAGTCAAAATCTGGAATTTAGAGGCAAACAAGAAAAGGGTATCTCCTCTAGAGATTAAAGATCCAAGATCCAGCTATGAATTACAGAATCTCAGAATTATGAACCCAATTCTCTTCAGAATTTAACTTTTCCAGGAAAGTTTGTTTAAAGATAAAGGAAATTGAAAGGAGAAGATATGAACAATAATAAGTGAAGAGAGACTGAGTTGATGAGTTGATGAGTTTTTAAGGGAAGACAAAGATAAAGGGCAAGAAAATGAAGAACAAAAATTCAAAAGAAAGGTAAAATGGTTTGGATTGGTTCAATGAGAGAAGGAAGAAAGAGAGAGAAGGAGAGGGTCAAAGCTCTTTGCCAGAGAGACTTCCCTTCCTAATCTCTTTCCTTCCTTTCTATTGACAATTTCTTAGCATTTGTTTTTTTTGTTTGGGTTTTGGTTTTTTTGTCTCTCTCCTTCCCCCTTTCTTGGAAGATAGCAAGAAAGGAGGAGGAGTGATAGTCTGTTGTTTTCCCAAATACAAACAAAATTCTGGTTTTTTTTTCCTTTTTCTTTTTGTTAATTAAAATGTTTTTGAAATTGAGTTCTCTAAATGACTCTTTTCTTGTTTGGATTATAAATATTTCATTAAAATTATGATCAAATTCAATCTTTATTAATGAACATGTGCGCATAAATCTTGATTCAAATAATAATATTATATGCATGAAAAAAAGTAATTTTTTAATTTGAAAATCACAAATAAATAAAATTATTTATAATGAATTTTTGAAAATTGATTTGTTGGGATGATTAGAATATAAATTAATATTTTTTTCTGAACTTCTAATTTTTTTAAATTAAACGATTATGAAATATATATGTGTATAAAGTTGTTTTTAGTTAGTTTTTTTCTAGTTGAGGGTAGTGTATAGTAGTTTTTTGCATGCATGTAAATAAAATTTTTGTTAATTTTAATTCCTATATAGATTCATCTAATAAAAAGTTACAATATAGATAGATGATTATAAACAATTAATCTAGATTTAATTCATTCATATAATTTTCATGTTATAAATAATTAATATAGATTCCTCAAAAAAATTAAAGATTTAATTTATTCAAATAATTTTTATACACTGGCAGAATTAATTTTTAATTTTTGAAAATAATTTATAATTTTTTAAAAATTATTAGATAAAAAAATAATTTTGAAACATTTAAGTTACTTTCCAATATATAATTTTTTAAAATATTTATAACAAAATTACAAAATACCTTAAAAATTGAAGGGTTATTTTTTTTATTTTTTTATCATTAGCCCATAAACATTTATTATCATTCAAGCAAGTGTGAATCAAATATTAACATTTAACTCAATTGGCACAATCATAAACGAGAGGAGTTTAATATATATATATATATATATATATTATGACAACTTATTTTTTAAATAAAAAATATTATATTAATTAAATTAATTCGAATTAAAAATATTTATATATTAATTATATTAGAAATGTCATCATCCTCATCATCAACACAATGTACATTATTTGGGTTACAATGCTCACCTCCATCATCATCATCATTATCATCATCATAGTCGTTAATGTAAAATATTAAAAGATTAATAACAACATATATTCTTCTCATTTAAATTTTAAATTCAAATTTTAAGTATTTTTTCTTTTTCATATATAATTAATAAAAAATTCTAAATTATTGTTGCTATTTATTAAAATTTGAATTTAAACTTTCATTGAAATTAAACTTATTAAAAATATTCAGTTAAATTTTGAATTGCGTAGAGAAATTAAGGGGAAAATTGAGTTGGGTTATTCATAATTATTAATAACCATTTTTATTAAAATTAGATTGTGAATAAATGCAGGGATAAGGGTAATAATGTAAAATTATGCATCACCTGACCGGGTTTTTTGTCAACGTCCTCACCGACATGGTAGAGCTTTTAACTTGAAAAGGCAGAGGTTTGGCCGGTGAGTTGATATTCTGGAAGGCAGTTACAGAGTTACGTTACTCATTCCTATCACATTTCCCAAACTAACCCCCAAAAGAGGCCAAGCTCCATTATTTTTTTTTATACTGTGAGTGTGAATTACACATTTTTCATTTAACAAAATTAATAAAATTTATTATTTTTAATAAAAATATAAATTTTCATATATTTTTTTTATTACACTCTTATTTATTATATATATTTATTAAATATTTTAATAAATAACACTACATATCTATATAATAAAAATTTAACATATTAATTAATTTATTAAAATAGTAAAATAAAATATATTTATCAAATAGAAATGGAAAGAATATTTTTTAAAATGTTAGAATATTACCTAAATATTATTTCATATGAAGCTTTAAATGTTAGAATATTACCTAAATATTATTTTATATGAAGCTTTTTTAATTATCAAAATTTTTTGTTGATTATTTTTAAATCTTACTAGAATAATGATATCATATTGTTTCGGAAATATATATTTTATTTTATTTTTTATAAAATAATTTTAGTTATTTAATTACACATGAAAAATATTTAAAATATATTACAACAATAAAGAATAAAATCGAATAGCAAATAAAATATGCAAGAAATAAAATTAGTATTTAAAAAAATTAAAAATTAATTATATTATTTATTTATTTGTACTCAATTGATAATATCTTATAACAATTATACTAATATTTTACTTATTTACACTCAATTAATAATATTTTATTTTTAATTTTTAATATATTTTTTCTCCTCTTTTTTTGAGAATATATTTTTTCTCTTTTAAAAAAATATTAAATCTCATCTATATTATTTATAAAAAATTAAAAAATATATATCTCCAAAATAAAACAAGTATCAATTGATTATAAGGTCATCATTTTTAGGACGCAAAAGGCTATGGTATTTTCGTCATTTTACAATGCCCATAAGCATAAAATGTAAGGTCATTCTTTTTACTCATTTACTTTCGTCAAAGCACATCGGTCAAACTTGACGGTCTTGACTTGAAATGTCAACGTTTCCCGCTGATGGCATCTCAAGTGCAAGTTTGTTACTAATTTATTTATTTTTTCTTATATAGAGATTGAAATTTAAATTTTTACGTAAAAATAAAATCAAGTAATTGGTAA
Organism: Garcia nutans; assembly: GCA_947685225.1. NCBI lineage: Eukaryota > Viridiplantae > Streptophyta > Magnoliopsida > Malpighiales > Euphorbiaceae > Garcia > Garcia nutans. The sequence goes on along the minus strand of CANTUV010000024.1, from coordinate 521,031 downwards.
TTATTATGAATTGATAAATATATTAATTCGAACATTATTTTACCCTTTAGTTTCTCAACTTATATTTCATTTCCAATTTATTTTGTATTTTTATTGATTGTTATGTTATACTGTAAATTAATTTATTTCATAAACCATTTTATTTTTCATATTTCAGGTTAATTATAATTATAAAATTAATTTTATTGAGAGAATTATAAAATAAAATTTGAAGTTAATGGAGAAAGAATTAAAGTTGAGATTATTTAATGATAAATATTTTTTATTAAAATTATAAATTAATGTAATACAACTATAGGTTCTCCACATTATTATTTTTTTCATTTTTTTTTATCAATTGACAATTCATATATATACATATCTTCGAATTTATTTATTGTATCATTTTATTAATTGGAAATAGAAATGAGGAGCCTATGAAGTGAAAATTCCATGTAGGGTTTATTTTATTATGCAGAATGAAAATATAATTACAATATTTTTATCCAATTTTATATACAGCTAGCATCTTTGAATGCTTAAATATTATTACACCAAGCATTGTTGTCATACCAGGCAAAAATATTTTTTGCTTTGAATGAAAGCAAAGATTTCTCAAAGTTTAGAGGACTATATGTAGTTACAGAACATGCAAGCACTTTATGACCTCTACTTTGTGTTAGAATTAATTTTATATTGATTAAAATTAATTCTAAATGTGGGCTAAATATATTTAATATTTAAATGTGTATAGCAGTTAAATTAAGATAGTCAAATTAAAATTTTGATCAAATTAGGATTGTTGACTATTGAGGTGTCCTAATCGTAATAGGATTATAAGTGTAGAGACCATTAAGTAATTTCTATTTTGTTGAAGGACCAAAATAGAAATTAATCAATTTATTCAGTTATAAATAAGGGGTCGTGGTCTCCAGGGGAACATAACAATTTTAGTTAACATTACGTTCCTTCAGTAGTGCTTCCGCATAACCTAAAGTGTGTATCCCCTAAAAGGCAACAAACCCTAGAATTATCTTCAGCATCAACATACAATGATGTCAGGTACGCAATTCTGCCCTTTGCAATTTAATTTGAATAATCTAGTGATCTATGCATATTTTAAGTTTTAGGGGAATTAAGTTTTCTTCCCCCTTTCACTTTGTTGTTTCTTTGAAAACATTTCGAATAATTTTTCTAATTGTGGTCAAAATACTATCATAAATTAATTTTTTAGAGATCTCATCAATTAATTAGCTAGTAGCTACTGAACATAGGTTATATTAAATGGGTTAAGTAGAATAATTTGAAATAATTAATTTGGACAATATCATAATATTGCATGTGATTTTTGTTTTTTTTTTATTGAAATATAATTCTTATTCTTTTTTTTTTCATAAATTGTCATATTTCCATTCAAAAATATGTAATCTTTGAAACTTGTATTTGGAATGCGAATGTCCCACATTTCTTTAGACATTCTTTATACAATTAGTGGAGGAATACGATCTTCTCAATAGCAATATGGAAACAAAAAAAAAAGGTAAACTCAATGTGAAGGTGTACGTACGTAGAATAAAAAAGATATAAAAAGAAACAATTAATGGTGCAATGCCAAGAAAAGAAAAAAAGATTTTGTTCAAACCTTTGAATTCTTGTTGGGTTATAGCAAGCAACAAGACAAGTGTGCATGGATTTAATTAAACAATAAAGAAGCCAAAGAATAAAGTTAATGGTTATTATTTATAGTTTTTACATGTTCAAGTAGTAATGAGGATATTCCGAAAACAGAAAGAAATCAAAAACAATAATAAATAAATAAATCAAAGTTGTAAGTGCACCAAAGAAACTTCTTTTAAATTAATTAATTATCTATTTTCTTTTTTTTATTTTTTACTCCCTAAGTACGTAAAATTAAATAATTATTTTTATTAAAAAAGATAAATTTACCAAAAAAAAAAGTATGTCATAGTTACTTCAGGCAAATCTTGATCTTGCAAAGGACACAACACTGCGAAAAAAATACTTATTTTTCGTACTTTAGCATGGCATAAACAGGAGTTGAATAAATATTCAGATTGGTGTTGAAATTTTTATAACTGATACTTTGATTAACCAATAATATTTATATATATTTTAATTTCATTTGAGTTTTTTTTAACAAATTAATCTGAATGATCACAATTATCATATTTATCAGCTGCAGTAATTTAATTTTTTAAATATTCTAATTTTGGCTGCAATGACTAAAAAAAGTGCCTTTTTTTTTCCTTGGTATATTAATTATTATTTTCTATTTAATTTATAAGAGGTATTGTTTGCATTTATTTATTTTTATTCTTTATGATGGATAAAATAGATATTTGAATTTTTAATTTATTAATTGAAAGAAAATTTTTCATTAAAAAATAAAATTATAATATATATAATGATAAGGATAAATTTTAAATAAAAAATAATAATTTAAACAAAATTAAATAAGTTAACAGCATGTACCCGGCTAACTCATTTTTACAAAATTATTCCACCTGTTCGGCTCTTTCTTACTTTTTCATTAGGGGCAATTTTGTCCATTTACTTTATGCTTAAACTGAAGATGGAAGGACTGGTTCTTAATCTCATCACAGCGTTGAAATTAACTATAATTATTTCTCTTGCTTGCTTGAAATTCTCAAACATAATAATCTTTTAATTAATATTTTTAAGATATTCGTTAAAAAAGGTCTAGTATTCACTTGTATATTAATTATTATACTGATTATATATTTATTTTATGATAAAAAATAATATTAGAATTTTAATATTTTATTCTTTTTTTTTAAATATAATTTGTGTGCATAAAAAAATCACTTGTAATTACTTTCACATTCACTTTTCACAAGATTCAGGAGGAAATTACTGAAGAAAAAACCTAAAGAGATGGGTGTATTTTGGTCCAAGCAATCTTTAGTTTTAGCATTACTATGGAAAAGAATAAGTCTGAAAAAAAAAAACACAAATATGAAAAGTCCAATTCAATATTCATGCATCTTGTTGAATTATAGTCCACTTTCTCTTCTAGAAGAAAAAAAGAAAGAAAAAGAAAAAGAAAGTGATAAATCATATAATTTTCTTAAGAATATTTTCATATTATTTTAATTAATTAAAAAATAAATATTAAATTAATGAACTTAATTAATTACATAAATAATTTGATAATGAAGAATTTAACACATGATACAAAAACACTTTTTTCTCTTTTAAAATTTTTTTTCATCATATATATTTTTTTTTAAAAAGAGAGAATAATATACTAATTCTAACCTCATTTTACATGTACTCAATAGAAAATGAAACTATTTGTAGGTGGGCAGGTTGGGATTGTAATACCCCTTCTCAACCTACATGTGTAAGCTGAGTAGAGGTGCCACACTATCCTAATTGTTGCTACCAATTTACTTAGTCAAATTTTAGTTCTGATTTTTACAGAAATTTTGTCATAGTTCCGCCTAGAAATTTACTTAGTCAAATTTTAGTTCTGATATTTACATAAATTTTGCCATAGTTCCGCCTAGAAATTTGGATCCTAAGTGTCGACAAAACTTGTTTTTTTTTTATTTTTGAAAACATTTTACACAGACCAATGTGAATACCATCAAATTTAATGCACTCCCAATGAATCCACCTTATACACTCAACTACAAACCTGCACTGAGAGTTCACACTTCTAATATAACATAAAGTAAAGATTTATGATTATTACATACTAATAACATACAGTTGTAACATAGAAATTCTCTTTTATATTTATTCATATACATGCCACAACTATCAACTCATAATGGAACTAAAAGATCTACCCCTGAGATTTGCTGTGGTCTGGTCGTTGCTTCCCCAAGATTTATCTACTGCTCCGAACCTACGAGTCAAGAAAAACTTAACTCGCTGAGCGTTGTCACTCAGTGGGTACTTTACCAATAAAAATAAAAGTAGTATATGAAAGTATTCAAAATCAAAGGAAATAATGAAATCATAATTTAACCAACCTTAAACCAATAGAAATTATTGTACAGTCAGGGTAATATGCTTTCAATAATGTAAAATCATAATTCAAACTCATTGGCATTATATAGTTTAATGAAAAATAATATGTCTTTGATTCAGGCTCTACTGGTATATAGGGAACCATAGTGATAAGGCAGTGGGCCTTCCCACTGTAACATAGGTGGGCCTCCCCACCGATATCAATTCACAGGAATGGGCCTCCCCATCCTGGTTAACCAATGGGCCTCCCCATTGGCTTCAGTGGCCTCACCACTGAATAAAATATCATATCACAATAATGAGCAGTACTGCATGCGTTAGTATAGTGCACCATACCCTTATCTACCACTCTCACTATCCAGTAGAGCAAAAAGGTTAAAATGATTCAATTTAAGTCTCAAACCTCATTTTAGAATGACTCGCGAAATCATTTTAAATTCCCATCGCACTTTGCCATTTATGCCGCGCAACACATTCTTTAGTCAAACCATTACTCTTTTTCACATATTTAACATCCACAATAAACACATCAAATATTTCAAAGCATTCCTCAAAATATCACAAATTGACCAAATGAATAGTATTGCGGCACGAAAAATCGGCAACGCAAAATGGCATGACCAAATGAATAGTAAAATCTGGGTTTTCGTCAAAATTTTAGTCCACTTCAGTCATGCATTTGACCAAGTAAATGATCTTATTTTTAGCTGAAATTTTACAAAAAACTTATTTCATATGTTGACTAATTTCATGTAAAATTTCGTTGAAAAATTCATTCATTTGCTGCCTCAAACGATTGTCACAAAAAGATCCAGAAAGCTGTCTTTTTTGGACCATTTCGGCCCAAACACATGAAATGCATAGGATAGTTTATTTTTCTTTTGCAAATCAATATTAAGGCTTCTTTAATGGTAAAGTGAAGATTCAAACACTTCCCTTTGACAACTTTTGCATGTTTAACTCAAATCAATATATTTAAGCATCAACAACAAAACTTTCATAAACCAAAGTTTGTAAAGCATCAAACCAAAATTAATTATTTAAAAGAAAAGTACCAAACCTTATTTCTTTAACTCCTCTTGGCTTTTCCTTATTCTCCTTCTTTAATTCTTTATTTCTCCTTCAATCAATTCAAGATACAACATAAACCTTAGAATTTCAAAATAATAAATTATCCTCTATTTCTTTTCCAACCGAAACCCCTAATCCAACCTTATTAATCTTTCTACATCTTGATTCTTCCATTTAATCAATTAATCTCATCACTTACTTAATATTATTTTTTTTTCAATTCCATATAAGACTCTAATTCCCAATCTTCCAATAAATATATAACTACCTAAAACTAATACTAAAATTAAAGTCTACACACTTAAAAACCTTAGAACTTACCTTAAAAATCAAAGTTTGGAGAAACTTGGAAGTCCCTTGGTATTTTCTTTTGTTGGCCGAATTTGGTGAGTGGAAAAAGAGAGAATTTGCTCTTCATATCACCTATATTTATATACAAAGGAAGTGATGATCTCCTTGACCACTTGTCCACTTTTTCTCTTTCTTCATTTATTACACATTTATTACACATGCTAAATGTTTTCTTTTGATTGGCCAACCTTTGATTTTTATAACTTCATTTTTCCTTTACTTCTTTCCACTTGTCTCTCTTCCCATTGGATCTCATAAAGTTGTCCCGGGTTACCCATCCGGTCCCGACACGAAACCAAGCCACATTACGTTCCGGCGATTAATCGATCATATCTTTTAAACCGTATAGTTTCACGAGTCAAACTACATATAGTTTTGATCCTCTCGACCTCTACTTTCTATTTATAAGGTCTATTTTAGGTTTCCAAGTCATTTAAAAAAAATTACCGATAAGCCCTCAACTTTTTATAAAATTTCCTTTAGGTCCTATTTTTGCTCGGGTTTTCTCCGGCTTCGTTTCTACTGACGATCGTTTCATATTTAACCTCTCGTCATTCTCTACGTACTCACATCTTTATTTCCTACCCTAAATTCATGTATAACTTTAATTGGTAATGACCAAAATGCCCTTAGTCAACTTTTCTTCATTTTTCTTTAACAGGACATTTCCTGAAAAAACCGTTACACGTCGTTGAGACCCGATTTTTCTCTACATTCCATTTTTGGAATCTGTTATATGCACTATTAAGAACATCCGGTGCAACTTTCTTTGAAATTACATCTACGTCCCCAAACTTTTTTAAAAATTACAATTAGGTCCCTTTGGTCATACAACCTTATCTAGGGCTGTTATCAAGAATTATCTTCTCCTTTCCCCTACTCTCGCTATGCACGTGTCTACACTGCATAAATGCAGTAGGCGGATGTGACAGTTCCTTCCTCGTTAATTTAAGCTTCGTCCCGAAGCTCATCAAATGAAAACAAGTATGGGTATTGCTTCCTCATAGTTTCTTCCCGTTCCCATGTAGCTTCTTCTACTTTGTGATTTCTCCAAAGCACTTTGACCAATGGAATCTTCTTATTTCGCAACTCTTTGATTTCCCGTGCTAGAATCTCTACCGGCTCTTCCTCATATGTCAGTTCAGGCTGAATCTCAATATCTTGAACTCGTATGACGTGGGTTGGATCTGAACGATACCTCCTTAGCATTGAAACATGGAAAACATCATGTATTTTACTTAATTCAGGTGGTAACGCCAACTGGTAAGCTACCGGACCTACCCGTTTAATAATTTCATATGGTCCGATGAATCTAGGGCTTAGCTTGCCTTTTTGTTTAAATCGTAACACTTTCTTCCAAGGAGAGACTTTGAGGAATACTCTGTCACCTACCTCAAACTGTATGTCTTTCCTTTTTAGATCCGCATATGATTTTTGCCTGTCCGCTGCTGCTTTTAATCGGTCTCGAATGATTTCTACCTTCTCTTCAGTTTCCTTAACTATGTCTAGCCCCAACATCTTTTTCTCACTCAATTCTGTCCAGCAAACTGGAGTTCTGCATTTTCGACCATACAGTGCTTCGTAAGATGCCATTTGTATGCTGGATTGATAACTGTTGTTGTACGCGAATTCCATTAAGCTTAGGTGTTTGTCCCAGCTACCTTTAAATTCTAAAACGCACGCCCTCAGCATATCTTCCAAAATTTGAATCACTCTTTCCGACTGTCCGTCTTTCTGGGGATGAAATGCTGTGCTGTGGTAAGTTCGAGTTCCAAGGGCTGTTTGTAACTTCTGCCAAAAATTTGACGTAAAACGTGGATCTCAATCAGATATGATCGAAGTTGAAACTCCGTGGAGACGTATAATCTCTTTGATATACAAGTCTGCCAACTTGTCTAGCGAGTAATCCACACGTACTGGTATGAAATGAGCGAACTTAGTAAGCCGGTCTACAATTACCCAAATCGCGTCATGTTTGTCTCTTGTTATAGGCAATCCTGTGACAAAATCCATAGTAATACGATCCCATTTCCAGGTTGGAATCGTAATAGGTTGTAGTAGCCCTGAGGGTAGTTGATGTTCCGCCTTCACTTGCTGACAGGTTAGACACTTCGTTACGTGATCAACGATATCCCTTTTCATTCCTGGCCACCAATAATACTCCTTCAAGTCCCGATACATTTTCGTTACTCCCGGATGCATTGTATAAGGACTGTTATGAGCTTCTTGCAAAATCTGTTTCTTCAGCTCCTTGGACTTAGGTACCACCATTCTCTTCTTGTAGTAGAGAATACCATCAGGACGAATTTGATAGTCTCCTGAAGAGTTCTCCTGTGCCTGTTGACTCCACTTCTTCACTTGTTCATCTTCCTTCTGACCCTCACATATTTGTTGATGTAAGTTAGGTTTCACGTGCATTTCTGCAAAGATAGCTCCATCTTCTGTAGGTTTTAACGTTACCCTCATAGCACTTAGCGCTTGCATTGACTTCCTACTAAGTGCATCTGCTACAACATTCGCTTTGCCCGGGTGATAATTAATCGTATAGTCGTAGTTGGCTAACCATTGCATCCATTTTCGCTGTCGCAGGTTTAAATCTTTCTGCGTGGGCAGATACTTCAGGCTTTGATGATCGGTAAAGATGTAACACTTTTCCCCGTATAAGTAGTGCCTCCACGTCTTGAAAGCCAAAACAATCGCTGCTAGCTCTAAGTCATGCGTAGAATAATTCTTTTCATATGGCTTGAGTTGTCGAGAGACATACGCAATGACTTTACCTTCCTGCATCAATACACAACCTAACCTGATATGGGATGCATCGCTATAAATCACAAAATCTTTTCCTGATTCGGGTTGTGTAAGAATAGGCGCTTCAGTAAGTTTTTGTTTCAGCTTTTCAAAGCTCCGTTGACAAGCGTCGGTCCACTGGAATTTTGCATTCTTCTGAAGTAGCTTGGTCATAGGTACGGCGATCATGGAAAACCCTTTGACGAATCTCCGATAATATCCTGCTAACCCCAAGAAACTACGAACTTCCGTTACTGTTTTAGGTGACTTCCATTCCAATACTGCTTCTATTTTCTTGGGATCAACCCTTACTCCTTCTGCCGATACAATATGTCCCAAGAAGGCCACTTCTTCTAACCAAAATTCACATTTACTGAATTTAGCGTATAACTACTTTTCTCGCAGAGTTTGCAAAACAATTCTAAGGTGACGATCATGATCCTCTCGATTCTTTGAATACACCAATATGTCGTCAATGAATACAACCACGAACTGATCCAAATACGGGTGAAAGATTCTGTTCATCAAATCCATGAATACTGCAGGTGCGTTCGTTAATCCGAAAGGCATAACAATGAATTCATAATGTCCATAACGAGTTCTGAATGCGGTTTTTGGTATGTCTTCACCTTTAATTCCCAATTGATGATAACCCGATCGTAGATCAATTTTTGAAAAGACTCCAGCACTTTTGAGTTGATCAAACAAATCATCTATGCGAGGTAACGGATACTTGTTTTTGATGGTCAGCTTATTAAGTTGACGGTAATCTACACACAACCTTAAGGATCCGTCTTTCTTTTTCACGAACAATACTGGTGCCCCCCATGGTGATACGCTTGGCCTTATGAACCCCTTGTCTAAAAGTTCCTGTAGCTGTACCTTTAATTCTTTTAGCTCTGCTGGCGCCATCCGGTAAGGTGCGATAGATACTGGTGCAGCTCCCGGGTACACGTCTATGGTGAATTCCACCTCTCGTTTAGGTGGTAATCCGGGTAAATCGTCAGGAAATACGTTGGGAAAATCGCATACAGTAGGTATATCTTGTAACTTTGGTGCCTCTTCTTTCGCTACTAATGCACATACTAGGTATGCCTCGCAACCTTTTTGCACTAACCTCTTAGCCGTCATGGCAGAAATGATGTTAGTTAAATAATCCTTCCTCTTTCCCACTAAGGTCACTTCGTCACTGTCTGCAGTATGCAAGGTAACTCTCTTCCGTTTACAGTCAACCAATGCATCGTGTTTGGCCAACCAATCCATCCCAAGAATAGCATCGAATTCTTGAAATAGTAGTTCAAATAAATCTCCCCAAAAGATATGTCCATGTATCTCTACGGGACAATCTTTCACTACCTTTCTAGTAATCACCTCATTTCCTAATGGGTTAGTAACTAATATGCCCTCCTTCTCGAGTTCTACCTTTAGGTTCTCAAGTTTTTCATTTTTCGTGCATATATATGAGTGTGAAGAACCTGGATCTATTAAAACGTAAAGCGGAACTCCAAACATAGACAACTGACCTGCAATCACGTCTAGTGCTTCTTCGTCTTCTCGCCCCCTCATGGCATACATTCTAGCAGGAGCCCTTGCTTCTCGTCGATTCATCGTTTCAGATTGCACACGCGACGGATTTTCGCTCCTTCCTCTGCCTCGGCCTCGACCTGCTGCCGCTTGCGATCTCTCAGTATCCCTAGGTAGATTCTGCATTCACTGGGGACACTCTCGCATAAGGTGGTCCAAAGATCCACATATATAGCATGCAAATGTCCGACCCCAACATTCTCCCGGGTGACGGCGTCCGCATTGATTACAACGTGGATTAGTATTTTCACCTTCATTACCTCTCGGACCAATAGAGAAGTTACCTCCACTTTGGCTGAATCCTCTTCCTTGTCCTCTTCCGGATCGTCCCGTACTAGCGACTGAGGTAGTTTGACTTAAACCACCACGAATAGATCCCTAGCTGTAACCTCGACGTTGACTGCCTCCCGTGGAACCACTGCCTCGGAATCGTTTCCCTAATGATTGGTAGGTTCCCGAATAGTTCTGGGTACCTCTCTTATGTTTCATCTTCTGTCGTCTATTCTGCTCGTCAGACTGACATTGCTCTACTTCTAGAGCCCTATTGACCAACTCGGAAAATTCTTTGATATTAGCAGCAATTAGCTGCATCCTAATCTCATTATTCAACCCATCCTGGAACTGCTTACATCTATCATGTTCGTCTTCAATTGTCTTCTTGGCATACCTACTCAGCCTAGTAAATTCCCTCTCGTATTCAGCAACGGTCAGTCGACCTTGCTTTAAGTGTAGAAACTCCTTTTTCTTGGCATCTAGGTATGCCTCCGATATAAACTTTCTTTTGAACTCATTCACAAAGAAATCCCATGTTCTCTGTTCCGGTGGAACTCGTTGGTGAACTGTGTCCCACCATATATATGCTTCTTCCACTAATAAGGAAGTAGCACATATCACTCGCTCTTCTGGCGTACACTGTAACTGATCTAAGGCTCGTATTGTTCCTTCCAGCCAATACTCGGCTGTTGAAGAATCATCGTCCCTTCGAGCCTTAAACTCCTTTGCACCATACTTTCTTATCTTTTCTATCGGGTGGGTTTCCTTTCCTCTCCTACAGCAAGTACTGGTACGGGTGCTGGCGCTGGGGGTGGGGCTGGGGCAACGCCGGCTATCTGCCAAAGTACGGCAGCCATTTGTTGCAACATTTCATTAGGAATAGGAGCATCAGCGGGTGGTTGCTCAGATGCTGATGTCTCTAATACATGCATTTCTACAATTCGGGAGGCCTGAGATTCGGCCTCCTCCCCTATATCACGCTGCGCTGATTGCGACATCTAAAGAGTAAACATATACCATCCCATCATTAGTAACGACCCAGACCAACAGCATTATCTTATCCTAAGTGGCATGTATATAAATATAAAATTCTTAAATAACACATAGACAACACAACTTTTATTTATTTTCAAACACAAAGTTTTACAATATTAGTAAGCCCTTATATACATTGCAAAATTTAGGACTCCATGAAATCGTACAATCTCTTATTTACTACAGGATATCTCGTTTTACGTCGGTAATGGCCACTCCCGACATAAAACGTACATCCTCCTATGTTGGATTACCCAGAAGCGGCTAAACCGGAGCTCTAATACCACAAATTGTAACACCCCTTCCCAACCTACATGTGTAAGCTGAGTAGAGGTGCCACACTATCCTAATTGTTGCTACCAATTTACTTAGTCAAATTTTAGTTCTGATTTTTACAGAAATTTTGCCATAGTTCCGCCTAGAAATTTACTTAGTCAAATTTTAGTTCTGATTTTTACAGAAATTTTGCCATAGTTCCGCCTAGAAATTTGGATCCCAAGTGTCGACAAAACTTGTTTTTTTTTTTTTGAAAACATTTTACACAGACCAATGTGAATACCATCAAATTTAATGCACTCCCAATGAATCCACCTTATACCCTCAACTACAAACATGCACTGAGAGTTCACACTTCTAATATAACATAAAGTAAAGATTTATGATTATTACATACTAATAACATACAGTTGTAACATAGAAATTCTCTTTTATATTTATTCATATACATGCCACAACTATCAACTCATAATGGAACTAAAAGATCTACCCCTGAGATTTGCTGTGGTCTGGTCGTTGCTTCCCCAAGATTTATCTACTGCTCCGAACTTACGAGTCAAGAAAAACTTAACTCGCTGAGCGTTGTCGCTCAGTGGGTACTTTACCAATAAAAATAAAAGTAGTATATGAAAGTATTCAAAATCAAAGGAAATAATGAAATCATAATTTAACCAACCTTAAACCAATAGAAATTATTGTACAGTCAGGGTAATATGCTTTCAATAATGTAAAATCATAATTCAAACTCATTGGCATTATATAGTTTAATGAAAAATAATATGTCTTTGATTCAGGCTCTACTGGTATATAGGGAACCATAGTGATAAGGCAGTGGGCCTCCCCACTGTAACATAGGTGGGCCTCCCCACCGATATCAATTCACAGGAATGGGCCTCCCCATCCTGGTTAACCAATGGGCCTCCCCATTGGCTTCAGTGGCCTCACCACTGAATAAAATATCATATCACAATAATGAGCAGTACTGCATGCGTTAGTATAGTGCACCATACCCTTATCTACCACTCACACTATCCAGTAGAGCAAAAAGGTTAAAATGATTCAATTTAAGTCTCAAACCTCATTTTAGAATGACTCGCGAAATCATTTTAAATTCCCATCGCACTTTGCCATTTATGCCGCGCAACACATTCTTTAGTCAAACCATTACTCTTTTTCACATATTTAACATCCACAATAAACACATCAAATATTTCAAAGCATTCCTCAAAATATCACAAATTGACCAAATGAATAGTGTTGCGGCACGACAAATCGGCAACGCAAAATGGCATGACCAAATGAATAGTAAAATATGGGTTTTCGTCAAAATTTCAGTCCACTTCAGTCATGCATTTGACCAATTAAATGATCTTATTTTTAGCTGAAATTTTACAGAAAACTTATTTCATATGTTAACTAATTTCATGTAAAATTTCGTTGAAAAATTCATTCATTTGCTGCCTCAAACGATTGTCACAAAAAGATCCAGAAAGCTGTCTTTTTGGGACCATTTCGGCCCAAACACATGAAATGCATAGGATAGTTTATTTTTCTTTTGCAAATCAATATTAAAGCTTCTTTAATGGTAAAGTGAAGATTCAAACACTTCCCTTTGACAACTTTTGCATGTTTAACTCAAATCAATATATTTAAGCATCAACAACAAAACTTTCATAAACCAAAGTTTGTAAAGCATCAAACCAAAATTAATTATTTAAAAGAAAAGTACCAAACCTTATTTCTTTAACTCCTCTTGGCTTTTCCTTCTTCTCCTTCTTTAATTCTTTATTTCTCCTTCAATCAATTCAAGATACAACATAAACCTTAGAATTTCAAAATAATAAATTATCCTCTATTTCTTTTCCAACCGAAACCCCTAATCCAATCTTATTAATCTTTCTACATCTTGATTCTTCCATTTAATCAATTAATCTCATCACTTACTTAATATTATTTTTTTTTCAATTCCATATAAGACTCTAATTCCCAATCTTCCAATAAATATATAACTACCTAAAACTAATACTAAAATTAAAGTCTACACACTTAAAAACCTTAGAACTTACCTTAAAAATCAAAGTTTGGAGAAACTTGGAAGTCCCTTGGTATTTTCTTTTGTTGGCCGAATTTGGTGAGTGGAAAAAGAGAGAATTTGCTCTTCATATCACCTATATTTATATACAAAGGAAGTGATGATCACCTTGACCACTTGTCCACTTTTTCTCTTTCTCCATTTATTACACATTTATTACACATGCTAAATGTTTTCTTTTGATTGGCCAACCTTTGATTTTTATAACTTCCTTTTTCCTTTACTTCTTTCCACTTGTCTCTCTTCCCATTGGATCTCATAAAGTTGTCCCGGGTTATCCATCCGGTCCCGACACGAAACCGAGCCACATTACGTTCCGGCGATTAATCGATCATATCTTTTAAACCGTATAGTTCCACGAGTCAAACTACATATAGTTTTGATCCTCTCGACCTCTACTTTCTATTTATAAGGTCTATTTTAGGTTTCCAAGTCATTTAAAAAAATTACCGATAAGCCCTCAACTTTTTACAAAATTCCCTTTAGGTCCTATTTTTGCTCGGGTTTTCTCCGGCTTCGTTTATACTGACGATCGTTTCATATTTAACCTCTCTCCATTCTCTACGCACTCACATCTTTATTTCCTACCCTAAATTCATGTATAACTTTAATTGGTAATGACCAAAATGCCCTTAGTCAACTTTTCTTCATTTTTCTTTAACGGGACATTTCCTGGAAAAACCGTTACACGTCGTTGCGATCCGATTTTTCTCTACATTCCATTTTTGGAATCTGTTATATGCACTATTAAGAACATCCGGTGCAACTTTCTTTGAAATTACATCTATGTCCCCAAACTTTTTTAAAAATTACAATTAGGTCCCTTTGGTCATACAACCTTATCTAGGGCTGTTATCAAGAATTATCTTCTCCTTTCCCCTACTCTCGCTATGCACGTGTCTACACTGCATAAATGCAGTAGGCGGATGTGACAGGGATTATTAGGATGTCAATAATGGTATGTGAGAAATGGGAAGAATAATAGCACAGTTGAGTTGGCATTAAAATTAGGCAACTAAACCTTCAATAATATTATTTTAAATTCTTTAGCTCTAAAGTCAACTTCTGAATCCTTATGTGACTAATGAAAGATAGCCTACCTTCCTTTAATTTGTAGTGTAACAAATAATAACAATAAGGTCTGCATGAAAGTGGCATAACAAAGGAAAAACTCTATGGTTTGAAGATGGAAGTGAAAGCGTTCATTCATTAAAGCAATTCACCCACTCAAATAAAAAATAAAAAATAGGCTAAACATATATGTAGTTTTTGAACTTATTGCTTTTAATAATTTTATCTCTTAATTTTTTAATTTAATTATATAACTTTTTGAATTAATATTTTTCTTAATTGATAGACATAAATTTATTGAATCACATTGAATTATGTCGAGTTACTAATATAATTATTTAATATATAAATATAAAAAAATAAATAATATTTATTAATAAAAAATAAAATAAAAATTCAGTAACAAAGCCATTAAACACTGCAAATAAAATTTAATGTATTGTTTAATGCAGTAGATAAACAGTCCATAGACACACGTGTGTAATTGGTAAACCCATCCTCATCTCTTTCGTTATTGACTTGAGTGTTGAAACTTCAAGTGTCTAAACAATGTTATTGGACAGAAAATTGTGACCCCGTAAATCCGTAATTCTAATTCGTTAATACTCCCTCTAAGATACATGTTTATAATTTGTTTGCCTGAGATTATGATTTATTTATCATGTTAAATTTTTATTATATTTATATTTTTAATGGATATATCTCATATTAAAATAAAAAATATATATAAAAATAAAATTTTTATGAAATAAAGAGTGCGTTTATGGATGAAGTATATATTATCATGATGGCTGCCTAACTTCCCTTGTGGACAAGATGGTAGGAAACTATTAGAGCTGGGCCTAACTCATCCTGAAAACCCGAGTTAACAAGAAGAGGATTGCCCAGTCTTATAAGTGACTGGAGCTGCTCATTCCTTACCGATGTGGGATTCACATTCCCAACATTCCCCCTCAAGTGCAACCGGACCTTTCGGTTGACACTTGCTAACACAAGCCCGTTTGGGTGGACCGGCTGGCATCTCTTCATCAGCTTCGGTCATGTGGGGGTTTGGCTCAAGATCTAACCCGTTTGAGTATTAATTGCTCTGATACCATATTAGAGCTGGGCCTAACTCATCCTGAAAACCCGAGTTAACAAGAAGAGGATTGCCCAGTCTTATAAGTGACTAGAGCTGCTCATTCCTTACCGATGTGGGATTCACATTCCCAACATAAACAACTTCAACTTTCTTATCTTATTTACTTGAGGTTCATGATCCAGTGGAAATTAATTGTATTTTCTACAATAAGAGTCATAGTTTTATTATTAATCATGACCGAACCGAGCCAAGTTCAAGACCTCCATTTCTTTTTTCTAATAAAAAGCTATCCTAGTAGTCAGATTCTTATTTATTTACTTAATTTTTTGAACAGAGAAATCAAGGTAACAGCAAGAGCAGCTTTTCACCTGTTTGTTCTTTATTCGAGCATACATTTGTTGCAGCCTTTTTCTTACACACATTCAGTGATAAGTCCCCTGGTCATTGATGGATGCCAACTACTTGACCTTTATAAACTTCCACTCCAGGACCAATGAACATCTGCCCCCTCTCCTGTGAACTAGCAAGGGCATAAGAAGTAGATGTTCCCTCCTCAAATGCAACCTGAAAATCAATCTCAGTCATACGATTTGCAAATTGACCAAAGCAGGACTTATTCAGCTTCACAAACATATGGTACCTCCTTGAGATATAATTACTGTCTTAATAGCATTGATTACTTTGTCTTACACAGTTAATAATGTTTAATCATGCATAAGCCTCTATTGAAGTTAAATTCCTGTCTTTCAAATGAAATATTAAAGCAAAATATCTCAAACTATATCTTGGTTCCGTGCCTAACTATTAAGTCACAGATATTACACTTCTCTGTGGCTCCCATCAAATCTCCACACCCAAACCCCCGATCTCTTAAATATTAAAAACCCTTTTGAAAAATATATAATTTCTTTCTTTTTCTTTGGCTATTCTAAGTGAACCTTATTTTCCCTACTATTTTCTTTCCATAGTCTCTCTCCCTGTGCATGCATATACATATAGTTATCAATATAAACAAAAGAGAGTCTTAAATAATGCCCTCTCCTAAATGGTTTTACATATTGATTTTTTTACATTAAACAAATGCAGAATAGAGAGATACATAAAACACAGAAAAACAATTAATTTCTAGTTTATATTTGTCGGTTCACTGTCTATATCTATTGGTCAGGTCACTGAATGTTGCCTTTTTTTTCCATTTCCTTGTGATGTTTTACATTGATTCAAGTGCATAAACCATTTGAAATAATATCCTTTATTTTAGCAGTTAAATAGAATACCAAGAAATGACCAAACATTATAATGATGATAAAGTAAAATTAAGGAGAAAAAGGAAGATTCTGGAATTGATGCTTTAAATTTGCTTCATTAGAAAGATTATGAAATTTCAACAAAACACAATGTCTTATGTGTAAAGGACATGACATCATAAAATAATAGCTTGATAATGAACAGAAAAGTTGATGATTACCAATGAACCCTGATCTCGAGTAGATACATCTCCAGCCCAAGGTCCATAGCCATCAAATATTGTGTTAAGAATTGCTGTACCACGAGAAGCTGTTAAAATTGCATTCCGCAGTCCAAGAAGGCCACGTGTAGGAATCTTATACTTTAGCAGTGTTGCTCCCTCCAACCTAGAGCCAAAAAGAAAAAACAAAGTCCATAACATCAGTAACACATAAACAAGGCCCAGATTAGAAAAAAACTGATGTGAGCAAAAAGGCAACGCACTGAACACAATAAGGGAACTATGGTGCGCCATTTCTATAAAAGGGGTAAAACCTGAGAATCACCAAAGCATAGTGATACTATTCAATATATTGATAAAACATTGGATGCAACGAACATGTTTTGTACCCTAAGCGAGAGAATATTTGAGATTGTTGCCAAGGTGATGAGATCTTCATAAGTGATTGGAAAGAGCTCAAGCTCAAATTTTATTTTATTTTTGTCCAAGATTAAGAAGAACACCATACTATTACAATGATAATTAGTTGTAACTGGTAGTTCTTGGGATTATAAGATGCATAAACACAGATATTTTAAGGAAAACAGAGGCACAGATAGAAGCAGCCATGGTCTGATTTTGAATCAGAACTGAACAGGGCAAACCAGCTTGAAATTGATCAAAACTGGAACCATGGCAAACTAAAATCTATTCATGATATTTATGAATTGTCGGTTCCGAACCAGAACTTATGGTTCTGACCAGGGGCGAAGTCAGACTCTGAAATAAAGGGGGGCAAAATTTTTTTTATAAATTTTGACTTTCTCCGTAATTATTTATCTCTTTTTTTTTATTTTAATAATATTTTATAAATTTATTAATAATATATTTTTATTATTAAAAAATTAATTAATAAAAAAATATTAATATATATATGTGTAAAGAAT
Organism: Garcia nutans; assembly: GCA_947685225.1. Lineage (NCBI taxonomy): Eukaryota > Viridiplantae > Streptophyta > Magnoliopsida > Malpighiales > Euphorbiaceae > Garcia > Garcia nutans. The sequence continues at coordinate 503,017 of CANTUV010000024.1, read as the reverse complement.
TTTAAATTTATAAAATTATTCACAATAAAAATAAAATAAATAGTAAAAAAATTAAATAATTAATATATTTTTTTAAAAAATAATTAAAATAAATGAATTATTTAATTCATTAAATGAGTTCAATTTAATTTAGTTGAAAATTTTATTCCTTTTTTTATTATTTTTTTTGCATTTGTATATTATTAATATTTTGTCAATTTTTTAAAAAGAACTATTGATTATAGAATAAATAATTTATTATAATTTTTTTACTTCTTATAAAAATTAAAAAAAAGAGGGGGGCAATTTAAAATTTTAAATGAAATTAATAAATAATGTAAAATTTTTTTAAAAATATTATATATATATATATTTAAAAAGAGAAGGGGGGCAACTGCCTCCTTCTCATTAAGGTGGCTTCGCCACTGGTTCACACATGGTTTGAACGGGGGTGGAGGGTGGGTGCCACTAAACCACTCCTTTTATCCTCAACCATCATTGTAAATCAAACAACTCAAAACAGTCAGATAAGAAAACGAAACAGGGACATAAAAACAGAGATCAATAACCAAAGATAAAAAACTTTTCACAAAAAGTAAAGAGTATCAATTTTTGATATTGAGACTTAATTATTGAACCTTTCTAACAAGACCCAGATAACAAAAAAGAGAGATTTTAGTGGGAGTGGATCAAAAAGTAAAAATAATTTTCAACTTTCAACCCCTAACAAAATATAAATCTATTAGATTTTTTAGCACCACACAATACATGTAAACTCTTTCTTTCTCCCTCTACGGTCAGTATTTGCCCTTAGCTTTTCCTTTTCCTTCTCCCTAATAGAAAACAAAAGATTTTTTTCTCACATTTGTTTATGGTTTATATTTGATAATGGACTTTCTCCCTCTCTAGACTTTTTTGTTATTAATTTTTATTTTTGAAGGTAAATATTTTCTCTGCCCCTTGAACTGTGCAACGATTTGTGGTTCAAATCAGAACCGGCGATTTTGGAACCATCCTTAAATCGCCTTATAGGAATTTGGATCAAAATTGGCGGTTTTTGAACTGTGGCCACACCTAAATATAGGCTTTCTTTTTAGAAGTCATTTCGAGCAGGTTTTCCTTTTACAACATGGTTAATGAACTGCATGTGTGCATGAAAAATATATTTTTTTTTACCATGGTCTTTGCACCTCAAGTTGTCCATTATATCATTACACCTAAAATAGGTAAATATCACACACTTGTTCTCTTCTTTGTTGTTGTATGGAGAATACCATTAGTTCTGGAATCCTTCACTTAAAGTTGAATATCAAAGATGAAGTTAAATCATACAATATTCTACATACTCAACGACTTGCATATCAAACATCTGCCCACGCCTTTTGCCAAGAAGTTCAACCACAGACCCCATTAATTCTTCTGGTACCTCCACAGTGGCAATCTGCGAGCATTTTCCATGTTAGAAATGACAAATAACATGCAACTGGAAAATCATTGCATTTTACCAACAACATATGGTTAATGTCGTTTTATTAGGTATTCAGGATGTAGTAGTTATCACTCAATATTATAGCATAGACTAAGCTTCTAACAATTAACAAAGCACGACTAAACAAACTAAATACGCTGCGCTAAATTATGCAATTTTGATATAGATCATCTTGTGCATTGTGTTTTCTTGAAATTTCATTTATCCATGGACACACACCAGTGACAAACTGTTTTAAAAGGAAGCTAGGGAAAATATATGACTATATACATATGGAATGATGTTGTACGTTACAAATACAAACATAAGTGTATGCACACATCAACTGCACGTATGCATGTCAATGACCTGTATAAAGTATCATGTTAATGAATAAAATTATTAAAGAATGCAAGTCCCTCTTGTTCAGGTGGATTTGTATAAAAAACAGAACCTAAAAATTTAATTAGATCCATTATTTTAAGGTAGATAAGCACCTAAATTTAATTAGATCCATTATTTTAAGGTAGCTAAGCACCTTTCCATAGGCTTAGCTATACCATTCTAACCGTTTCCTAATTTTACGTATATGTAAGAAAATGATAAATAAGCCAAAAGAGAGAAAGAAGGCAATGGGAACCCAGAAGCATGTTTATAACAGGAACAAGAAAAACCAACCATGCCAAAGTCAATAATGCATTTAGTTGCAGGTCATATGCCCATGTTTTCCCCTCAAACAGAAAGAAAAAATCTCAATTGGAAAACCACCTCATATGGTTCCAATGTTTCGTCGTTCACTTTTTTTGTTAATGACCTTGCGAGGTCCCACCACAAATTCATATCCTTCTCTTCTCCTGAGAAATAAGAAAACTTAAGTAAATAAGCACGGCGAAGAAATGTAACAGCAAAAAAATAGCTTGTACTTACATGTTTTCAATCAATATGGTGATATGTAAGGTACCACGCCCACTAACAGTAAATGTATCTCCAGTTTCACCGTCTTCAACTTTCATTGCCAAATTTCTCTCAAGCTCATGGTAGAGTCGATCTCTTAAATTCCTGCTAGTAACATATTTTCCCTGAAATGGAATGAAGACCCGTTAAACCTTAAATGGCATGGAAACATAAAGAAAGTGCTAAAAATGCAAATACCAGGTGCACATTATTAAGCATGATTATGCAATGAATTAAACATTTAAAAAAGGACGAGAAGGAAAGTATTAACAAAAAGATTATGATGCATCAAAATTATTAATGAATCCTCGCTCATCAAAATATTTTGAGTAACCTATGCAAGGATATAATAAAAAACTTGAAAAAGAGCAAATCAACACTTTCAGCCGATAAAACTGTCCATAGACAAGGCTTAGGGGGGAGAGAGAGAGAAAAAGAGCCAATGAGCCAATGAAGTACTTAATGATTTTCACGATTGTAGGTTATTGTTGAATGATCTTAGCTCCCAGCCAACAAATGGAGAAGTGTTTATAGAGAAAGCCATTTTCACAGTTGGTTCTTCAACTTTGATAGAAGGTAATGGCTTCCCAAATATCTTATCAGCAATTGTCTCTCCAATCTGATAAATGAAAATTAAATCAATCATAACAAAATTCTGAGAAATCCAAAGTAATTGCATTAGATGTGTCACATTAAGACCATATAGGGTAGCCTCATAAAAGGAACAACAGATCATATAGTAAATAAGTTTTAGGAACGACAGTTGATATGAAAAAAATTGGAGAAAAAAAAGTAAAGGAAAGTCATCTATCTATTTTGCAGGCAAGCTATTCCTTTTTTATGTTCATTTTCTCCAATTTCAGAAGGTGAAAGATTTCACTTCCAACATTATGGTTTCTTGTTTTAAGAGAGAAATTAATCATTCCATTGACCATTAATTACAGTAATAGTTTTCAAAGCATATTTTTGACACAAAACAATAAATGGTATTCCCTAATTGAATCAACAAAAAGGGATACAGGGAGTAAAAGCTTACTTGAATGTCACCAATTCCACACACGGCACAGATGTCACCAGCTTCCACACTTTCTGCTGGAGCCCTACTAAACTTCTCATACACAAAAAAGCTCACTAATTCTTGCATATCTACATGAATCTTCTGATGTGCATACCTGGAAAATTGAAATCACAGTTAGGAAAAGCAATTGCTTGCCCTTTTTTCCTTTTTTTAAATGCAAAAATCCTCCTACAACTTGAAATATTTTATGAAATTACTGAAAGGTAATGCTGGAGATTATTGCTTAGATGGTTTTTATAGATTTTGATCTAAAATTGGGCCTTTTCTGCAGTCAATCCTTCAATAATTTGCCCCTTGGCCCATGACATATCAAAATAAAGGATAGCCTGTTGATTTTGCATGTAAATTCAAATACAGGACACTCATAAATACCTAATGAAAATGTAATAGACATGCTATCAAATCACAGTAGTCTTAGTAGGACATCAAAGCCTGCAGAGGAAATATGCTCATAGGTGCATATAGATATCATAAACTGTTGGTGCGTATAAAAAAATTGCATGGTTTCTTCAGCAACTGTTGTTTTTCTTTTGATTATTTGTTTCTTTAAAGAAAAACAATTATAAGGATATTTATTATCTGGAAAATAAAAAAGCTCAAACTGGAATGTCTTGACGATCTTCTAAAGTAAAGACATCCAATAACAAGCATATTCTCCACTAATTTTAGTAACACCAGAACAAGCTTCAGCTAATTTCTGCAACTAATCATTATAGCACTATGTTCAGTGTTGTGGAATGTTGCAACCAATGCCTATAACTGCAGTCCTGAAACAGATGAAGATCATATTACAGTATCATGTTCTTTAAGATGAACAGATATAACCTATTATTTTTCAGACTGTTCAAGCGAAATGGAACTTGTACATGTACCATGCATAAAGATCAACATGTTGATTTCTCCAAATTATCCAAGGAAACCAAGCACCAAAAAATTAATTAGCCAAGGAATGCAAAATATCACAAATGATGGCTCAGGAACAATCAAACTTCAAGTCATCAAAATCATGACAGGACTAACCAACATATACACAGTCTAAAAATCCCGAATACAAGAAAACCCACCCTCACATCCATTACTTTCTGCAAAACTCCTGCATGCAAGCGTCCAATAGCTATTCATCCTTTATGCTCATCATACTCGATATTTGTTACCTAAAGCAATTCAATGACAGTTACCACATATATCAAGATTATGAGATGTTCATATAGGAACACAAGAGCAAAACAAAAGATCCAATCAAAGTTGAAACTAAATATGAGCTATATATAATATTAAACATGACCAATTTCCTTAGGCACCAACTGAAACCATATTTAGAATTTTGACTCTTGGCATCAACTTTACCTTCTAGGTAAGATGTTTTAACAATACATAAAATACTTGGTTTGACTGCAGAAGACATGCTTATTAGGGGTGTATCTTTATGCTCAAATATACAAGGAGTATGTTCAGATATACAAGGATTATATGCAGTTAAGAAAATTACACAGCTCAAGTCCCAAGAATCAAAAGGGAAATTCACTTTAAAACAGATCAGAAGTGTATTTGTTGGATTACTAAAGGGTACCATGTACTACCTAAGGGTATTTACTATTATTCAGTTATGGAAGGTTACTGTCACTATGCTCATTCTTAAATTTATTTCATGTTCTATCCTATCACATGCAATTTTATTTGTACACAACTCATGAAAGATCGATTCATATGAAACAAAACGGAAGCTATTAATCACCAATGTCACTTTCCTTCTGCTAGGTGACACTTGAGTCTCAAACGAAACCCTATTGGCCAGTCTCATTATAACAAGCCCACATTCCAAGAATATGACAACTTGTTCTAGTCAATCACACATTTGAATAGAAGAAAACCATATCGAAGGATAAAAAAATATAAGAGCAAATAGTAAGGATAAAGTTGAAACAGTGAGACAATGGACAACCACTAACAAGCATTTGTAGTGCACCATCTTTGTCAATGCATGGCCCAGGTATGCATCTGATTACATATTCAAAAAGTGGCCCAAGATCTTCAGCCAAATCATCAGGAGATAATCCAGCCTTTCCTTTTATGCCACTTGCATATATTGCTTGAAAGTCACACTGCAAGAAAAAGGTAAGATGCTACAAGATCAGAATCCATATACTATCCTTTTGACCATACTGAGGCACCTATAAAGCTGTCAAACTTCATAGACACACACACAGAAAAAAAAAAGAAAGAAAAGAAAGCAACAGAAAGAGACTATGTATGTAAATCGAAGTTTATTAGTTGTTCGCCACTAATTCACATTGGTTTTGGCAAATTTTTTGTTTAGTATCACTCTCCGGAACAACTAACTAGCATTTTAAAAAAATTGCAACAGATCACACTTGCAAGTCCTTGGAGTACAACATTGAAATACCTGTTCGTCTGTTGCGTTTAGTTCAATAAATAATTCAAAGGTGGAATTGATGACATAATCTGGACGAGCCGAAGGTCTATCAATCTTATTGACAACAACAACAACAGCATGGCAGAACTCTAAAGCTTTCTTCAAAACAAACCTTGTCTGTGGCATTGGTCCTTCAACAGAATCTACCTACAACTAAAAGAGCTCCATCAATTTTCCAGTAAGGCAATCCCATAAAAGAAGAGGATAATTTACCCACTCGATCTAAGATAAGCATCAAAAGGAAACCCTGGAAATAAAAAGAGAAGCAAAGAAGCAAACAAAGAGAACATATATAAAAACTAGAAGAGTCTAAAGATCGAAATCTAGTTATTTATTTTAATAATTGAAGTGTCAAACTAAGTCCTATGCATTAGAGGGTGAATCCACATAAGGATAAACCTCTTGTGATGGTTAAATAAAAAAAACATTCCATTCAAACCCTTTCTTGAAATGTGCACCAAATTCTAGAGTCAGCAACTTCAAATATTATAAAAGGAGGCAGGGCTAGAAGAGAGAAAAATATTAAGCATCAAAATGTGCAAGAGCCAAAATTCCAGAGTATAATTGATAGACTCAAGTAATTTTTCCTAGGATTAAAGCTTTTAAACTCTAGATATCATGGGCTTATGTACTGTCATAAATTGAAATGCTTATGTCATCGGGGCCGGAAACCATTAGAATAAGTGAATAACAAATGCCATCAGTGGTAAGCCAAACTGAAATCGAAAAAAACTTGCCAACTTGACATGAACTCCACTCACTGACATTTCTTCCTTGCTTGCTCTTCAAAGTAATTTGTGTTGGTAAAGTATTAACTGTATACAGCCTTGGCTGCAGATTTTTGCGAAGAACTACACAAATAACCAAGCAAGATTAACTCAATAAATACCATCCACCAAAACATAATATTTCAGCTGGACTAAATGATTCTGACACTCAAAGGGTTATTGATGGGAACTGAGTTCATTGCTTGCGTTTAAGATCAATTCAAATGCAGAAGCTATAGGAGAATTTAGCACACACAACCACTCTTTTCCTTTCCCCTACACTCCCCCCAAAAAATGTCATGGACAATAGTCTAGTTATTAGCATCTCTGGTAACATATCTACATATGTGTAATCTTCTGGGACTAAATCCATGTGAAAGTTAGATTCTGAAAATGAAAATTGGTAATGTTTACTGAAGGCCTTCTTTTGGCAGATGACATGCAGAAATTACCATAAGAATCACAAATGATCAATGTTGATTTCAGAATGATTTGCTTAATATTGTAAGGTTTAAATGCATGATCTGCCATATAATTAAAGGTACAAAAGAGTACCACTAGAAGAACCCCTTCCACCATATTGAGAATGCGCTCCACTTCACCTCCAAAGTCAGAGTGCCCTGGAGTGTCTATTATATTAATCTTGGTATCCTTGTAAGTAACAGATGTATTTTTGCTGAGTATTGTAATCCCTCTTTCACGCTCTATATCATTTGAGTCCATTATCCTTTCCTGCACGAATTGGTTATCGCGAAATACCTGCACAAAAGTACTGTTTATAATTATTATTTCTATTCCCTGCTCTATCAATCAGCAAACATAACACCTGGCCAGTGGCCTCGGTTTTTCTCATGTAAAAGGTTTTCCAAATGAATTTTATTTATTTAGGATCCTCTACATTGATAAAGAAGCCCTATACTTATGGTTCTAGAGTTTTTCTTAAATCACTCTGAATCATTGTTTTTTTTTTCTTTTTTTCATTTTCAATATGATAGATCTTTGTTGCCACAGTTGGTGCTTAACACAACTCTGCAGTCTGCAGAGTAAGTGGTCGAATTTCAATCTGATTAACTATCAATAATCAAAAAAGAAATGCTCCAATCAATCAGCTTTGGCTGAGTGATACTGGAGTCTTATCTAGACTGTCTGACTGTGAGTTTGAGCGTAGTTGAAGCCTTCTGCACCGAAAAGAATAAAAAAAGGAAATGCTCAACTAATTATCAATGAGCTAACTAGGAGAGAACATGTTGGTTCAATGCAGATTGCAAGGAAAATTCATAGCATGTTTCATTTGCATGGTAAAGATAATTAAAAGACCTAAAATATACTCTATAGAGCGGAAATATCCAAGTTTATATACTATTTAGCCATGAATCTCAAAGCAGTTACCTTTGACTGCCTCAGCATGGCATCAACCAAAGTTGTCTTTCCATGATCAACATGAGCAACAATAGCTATATTCCTTATATCTCTTCTCCTCATCAGTTGGGTCTTCTTCTCTGAGCCATACAAAAAGTTGAGAAATATCAAGAAATTTTATACAGCACTACCAATCAAAAAAGTAATAAAAAAAGGGCAGTCCGGTGCACGAATGCTCCCGCAATGAGCGGGGTCCGGTGTACGCAGCCTTCCCTTGCAATTAATTGTAAGAGGCCGTTTCCACAACTCGAACCTGTGACCTCAGATCACACGGCGACAGCACTTACCGCTGCGCCAAGGCTCCCCTTCAATAAAAAAAATTAATCAACAATGAAAATTCTCAATTTTGCTAATATTGAGAAACAAATTAAATTACCACTAGTAGTTTCTGTAGCTTGAGAAACAGAGCATTTGATTGGACCATAAAATGGACTCCGAGAACGACACCTGAGTGATGTTCTAGAGTTTGCAGAAGAAGAAAAGCTAAAACCAAACAATTGTTTAGTGAATAAAGAAGAAGAAGCTGTTATTTTAGGAACATGGTTAGACTTTATCATAAAGAAGGAAGAGTTATTGAAGCTAATTGCCATTTCCATTGCTCGCTCGCTCCTCCAAAGCTCTCACAGTCAGGAAGCGAGAGAGGGAGAAGATGGATTTGGCAAATGAGGCTGTTATTGAAACTAACGATTAAATTGAGAGGCTACTACTAAAAGGGGTCACCTGCCAATTTGCTGCCAGGCCCAAGTTCTCCCGCGTTGTAACTTATGGGTCCAAAGAGTTGGGAACCATTCCTTCCCAAAACAGCGCAAACTTTAGAACTTTAACCGCAGCCAAACACATCTTCAACTCAATTTTGGAATCACAAGTTGCTGCAGCAAATTTTGGCTCAAGTTCCATCTAATTTCAAGCTGAAAATGACCTGTTTTGGTGTTTAGCTGCAAAATAAAAATCCAAAATTTTTAAAAAAAATCTAAAATTTTTAAAAAAAACTGAAAAGAGTGTTTGCTTCTGAACTGAATTTTGTTGTCTGAAATCTGAAGTATGTTAGTGTGGATTTCACAAGGTAATGCTAGTTCCAATTTCCAAGATTGGATTTTTATTGGTCATGGATTAGTACTGTAAATTGGATGCCAAAAAAAACTCCAGGGATTCTTGATTTTTATCTATTTTTCACTTCATATTTGTTTGATTTTCTCCTCTTGAGGATGTTCTTGAATTAAAAGTTCTCCCATGACTACCCTTTTCCCCGCCACGTTGTTTCCTTGTTTTCCAAAACGCCAACATTCGTTGCTTCCATTGAAAACAAAGCCACTCAATTCCATCTTCATTGGCTCCTCTTTTAAGGTAATACACGATAACAATGTACAGAATCCAAATCCAAAAGTAACACAGTACTGTACCATGTCATGCGTATTCCCTTCTGAGACTCTTCTTTTCAATAACTGGCCTGAGCTCCTAAAAATCTCAATTGGGTCTAAAGATTTCCTGTTGGGTCAGGCAATTCACGCGTATTTAGTGAAATCAGGCTCTCAAAATGATCAATTTGAAGGCAATAATCTCCTTAGCCTGTATGTAAAATTCAATAGATTAGATTTGGCACAGAGGGTGTTTGATGGAATGCTTGTTAAAAACACAATAACATGGACTTCTCTAATAAAAGGGTACTTGGAGGATAATGATTTTCCGTCTGCACTTGATATTGCGGCTGAGATGCGTAGACTAGGAGAGAAGTTCAATGAGCATACTAGCACTGTGATTTTACAAGCATGTAGCTACGGGAATGATCGAATATTCGGGGAACAGATCCATTCTTTTGTCATAAAATCTGGGTTTGATGAGAATGTTTTTGTTGGCACTTCTTTAATTGCTATGTACACAAGAAGCCAATCGTTTGGTGATGCTGAGAAAGTGTTCGATAGCATGGTTTGTAAAGATGTTCGGTGTTTGAATTTTATGATTTTGGAACATGGTAGGGCTGGAAATAGGAAGAAGGCTATTGAGGTTTTCATAAATCTGCAAGGTGATGGTTTTGAGCCAAACGCTTATACATTCACTAATATAATTAGCACTTGCAATGGAGATGGTGTAGAGGAAGGTGAGCAATTACAGGGCCTTGCTTATAAGTATGGTTTTCTGAATAAAACTTCGGTTGGCAATGCAATTATTACTATGTATGGGAACAAGGGAATGGCTGAGGAGGCTGAGAGAATGTTTTATGCAATGAGTGAAAGGGATTTGATTTCTTGGACAGCCCTTATGTCTGCCTACACAAGGAGTGGCAACGGCAAAAAAGCCGTTGATGCATTCTTGGAATTGCATTATGTTGGTGTCAACTTTGACTCTAGTTTGTTAACTGCCATTCTAGATGGGCTCACAGAGTGCAATTGCTTGGAATTGGGAATTCAAATCCATGGATTTGTGATAAAGCTCGGTTATGCATGCGATGTTAATATTGGGACTGCTTTAATAGATTTATATGCCAAATGTGGGAACCTGACTTCTGCAAGAATAGTTTTTGATGGTCTTTCAAGTAAGGAAATTGCTTCTTTCAATGCCATTCTGGCAGGGTTTATGGAAAGCACTGAAGATAATGAAGATGATCCCATGGTTTTGTTTAATCGGCTGAGATTAGATGGTATCATGCCAGATATGGTGACTTTTTCTCGACTCCTTAGTTTATCAGCTAATCACGCTTCATTAGGGAGAGGGAGAAGTATTCATGCTTACACTATTAAGACAGGATTTGAAGCCGATCTGACTGTGGCTAATTCTGTAGTTACAATGTATGCCAAATGTGGAAGCATTGAAGATGCTCATCAAATGTTTAATGTTATGCATGACCACGATTTAGTATCTTGGAATGCTATAATTTCTGCTTATGCTCTTCATGGCCAAGGCCAAAAGGCTCTGTTGCTATTTGAAGAAATGAAGAAAAAAGAATTGGCTCCCAATGAGATCACGATACTGACCATTCTTCAAGCTTGCACTTACTCTGGTCTATGGGAAGATGGGATATGCTTATTCAATGTAATGGAACCAAAATATGGAATTAAGCCGTTACTTGAGCACTATTCTTGTATGGTTGATCTTTTGGGTCGGGCTGGCCACTTGGCAGAAGCAATGGATATAATTGACGGAAGTCCTTTTTCAAAATCAACCCTACTTTGGAGAACTTTGGTTAATGTGTGCAAGTTACATGGTAATTTGAATTTTGGCAAGTTGGCTTCAAAATGTTTGCTTGAATTGTCACCTGTTGATGCTGGATCTTACATACTTGTTTCAAATATGTATGCTGGAGAAAGAATGTTAGATGAAGCTGCAAAGGTTAGAACAGTTATGAATGACTTAAAGTTGAGTAAAGAAGTAGGTACTAGCTGGATTGAAATAGATAATAAGGTGCATCATTTTGTGGCAAGTGGAAAAGATCATCCAGAAAGTAAAGAAATTTATGCCAGATTGGATTTATTAAGGGATGAAATGAGATCAAGCTATGATAGAGCTGACTTTAATCTGAATTGAGATCTTTTACAAATACAAGAAATAGAACATTTTTGCCCTCATTGATTTGTAAATTGCTGTTAGGTTTGCTCTTCAAGTACAATGTTTAGCACTTAAAGAAGTAATATATGTTGGAATGGTGCCCGTATAGAGCAACTATTCAAATTATGGGTGAAGACAAGAAGCAGCAGATACCATACCAAGGAAACTTCCCACTGCAAGTAGTGTCATATTCAAATGCAGAACTGAAGCCACTTTGTGCTAACTTAGAGTTTATGCTAATTAGCTAACTTGATAAAAAATTGTAAGTATTTTACTGCAATTGCCATTGTAATTATGTTCTAATAGTTGAGTGATGAGGTGGAGAGAGAGAAGTCGAAATGTCTCAGATGTAGTACTTGTCTTATGTGGGAAAATTATGTACTTATTGCTACTTGTAGAGGTAATTACAATTTCTATCAGTGTGTCCAAGTACAACAATTATACATGTTAAATGTGCAACTTGAAGCATCATTTTTCGGTAATATGCTGCATTATGGCCTCAATTATACATGTATAGTATTTTGAAAACTGAATTAGTGGTCCTTCAACTGTTCTAAAATACTAGAGCAAAAATATTTATCTTCATAGGAAACACAACATGTGTATCCAATATCCATCTTGTTCTAGTACCAACTTAAACTTGTGCAATTACTAATTTGTCTAATTTGAGTAGGATTCTGTCAGTTTCTTTACATGTTTTGTGTAGTAATGATGAACTGTGGGACAATTTATTTATCATCAAGAGCACTAGTTAGTCTATAATAATCATAATGTTCATTATTGTATAAAAAGGTATGCCATTTATCATTTTTCAAGTGCTTTAATGCCTTTATCTGCATATAGAATAATGAGATTGGATTCTTCTTAGATCTTCAATTCAAGATAATAATGTCTTACCTTTTCTAACTTTATGTTATGTCTAATACTGCAGGTCACATAAGAGAGCTGCATAGCCCAATAATATCATATATGTGTGCATCCTTAGTCATTATTAGGTGATAGTGAGCAGGTCCTGAGATTTCAAATTGATACATGTCGATTAAAAAACCGACCTTTTTCTCCTAAACTATGAGACAATGAGATCATAAATCACTCCTTCAATATTCATCACTTGCCTTTCACTGTTTATAACTTTATTAGCTTTTTGTTCTTTAATACTGGAGGTGAACTTTTTATGTGAGTGCTTTCATACTTGTAAAGCTGTGCCATAGAAATGACACATTATACTGAAGCTTTTTTTGATGTCCAAGTATGCCTCTGATTACTTCCAAAACTCATTTAACAGTTTATTTGTTGCTTCAAAATATAGATCTTGGAATTCCAGTTTCTCCTAATTGAAAGAAGTAAACCTTAGTTTTCAGATTTGTGGTGCTTAAAGCTTCATTTGAACAATAAATTTTAATTCTTTCTTGGGATTTTTTTTTTAACATGACCCTTGCACCTAAAAAACCTGCATTTCTGTCTTCTAGATTAATTTAGCATAACCTATATGTTTATGGATATGCTGTATTAGCCTAAAACAAGAGCATGATATATACTTTATTTTGTGATTAATTGTCATGAAGAATGCTGAGAAGCATTTAAATGAATTTTGCTAATGTTTGAATACTTAAATAAATCTTCTTGGTCTTCTTCTCCCCTCTGCCAGGCAAGGGGTTGTCACCTTCGCTGTGATGGTGGTGGTTGATCCCTGAAAGTTTAATATATATATATATATATATAGGAGCGGAACCAAGGTGGTCATGGACCCCCTTGGTTCATGCATATATATACATACATGACCACCTTGGTTGATGTATATATATGCCTACATACATATTGGTTCATGCATATCTATATATATATATTGACTCATGCATATATATACATATATACATGTATATATATATATATACATATAAGTGTGTGTTCATAATAAATAATTTAAGAATATATCTTATAAATTATATAATCTCACCAAGGGGGTTATGGTTTTGGCAACAGGAATGAGGAAGGAAAGAGCATTTTGGAGTTTGCGGTGGCTTATGATTTAGTGCTAGCAAATACCTGCTTTAAAAAGAGGGGGTCACACTTGATTATCTTTAAGAGTGGACGAACACAAAGTCAAATAGACTTCATACTTACTCGAAGACGGAACAAAAGTAAGTGTAAGGATTGCAAGGTCATTCCGAGTGAAGCATTGACGGCGCAACATCGTATTGTGGTTTTAGATGTTAAGAATAAAAGTAGCTGGAGAAATGATAAGAAAGTATTGGAACCAAGGATAAGATGGTGGAACTTGAAAGACCTAGCTCAAGGTACCTTTAAGGAAGAGTTACTAAATGAAGACATTTGGAACCTTGAGGTTAGTGCAGAGGACTTGTGGACAAAAATGGAAGGTGGCATTAAGAAAGCAGGTAGTAAATTGCTTGGGATCTCTAAAGGGGCAGGGCCTCGACCGCACGATGCATGGTGGTGGGATGAGGAGGTTCAAAAGGCTATTAAGGCTAAAAGGGAATGGTATAAAAAGTTACCGAATGCGGTTAATAGCGAGGCCTTTGAGGAATATAAGAGGGCTAAGAAAGAGGCAAAGAAGGTTGTTAGTGTAGCTCGTGGCAGAGCCTTAGAAGGGATTTATCAAAAGTTAGGTACTAAAGAGGGAGAAATGGGCATTTATAAGATTGCAAGGATGAGAGAAAGGAAAAGCAGAGATTTAAGCCAAGTCAAATGTATAAAGGACGAAGATCAATGGGTGTTGACAGGAGATGTTGAGATTAAGGAGAGGTGGAAGGCTTATTTTGAGCAGTTATTCAACCCTGAATATGAACAAGATTTTCAAGGTCTTCATGCAACAAATGGTTATATCAGCTGGTCTAGGAGGATCTTGCATAGTGAAGTAAGAGAAGCCTTGAAGTATATGAAAGTTGGTAAAGCTTGTGGCCCGGATGTTATTCCTATAGAGGTTTGGAAGAACCTTGGAGAGGTAGGAGTTGCCTGGTTAACTAAACTCTTCAATGCTATTGTGAAAGGACGTAAGATGCCGAATGCCTGGAGGAAGAGTATCCTGGTACCCATATATAAAAATAAGGGAGACATTCAATGCTGTACAAATTATCGGGATATCAAACTTATGAGTCATACTATGAAATTATGGGAAAGGATTATTGAACACAGATTGAGGAAGCTTACAAGAGTTTCGGAAAATCAGTTTGGGTTTATGCCAGGGAGATCTACCATGGAGGCTATTTCTCTTCTAAGAAGACTAATGGAATTGTATCAAGAGAAGAAGAAAGATCTCCACATGGTATTTATTGACTTGGAGAAAGCCTATGATAGAGTACCAAGAGAAGTGTTATGGTGGGTTTTGAAGAGGAAAGGAGTCAGCAGCAAATATATCAACATCATCAAGGACATGTATGAGAGTGCATCCACTAGTATAAAAACACCTGGTGGAGACACTGAGGCTTTCCCCATTACTACCGGATTGCATCAAGGTTCGGCCATGAGTCCATATTTATTTACCCTGGTTATGGACGAGCTAACCAGAAGCATACAAGACGATGTTCCTCGGTGTATGTTGTTTGCTGATGACATTATTTTAATTGATGAGACTAGTGCTGGTGTAAACCGTAAGTTGGAAGTGTGGAGAAAAACCCTCGAGGACAAGGGTTTTAAGTTAAGTAGGAGTAAAACGGAATATATGCACTGTGAGTTCAGTCTAAGGAAGAAGCAGGAACATGAGGTTAAGTTGGATGGAGTTTTAACTCCTAAAACCAAGAAGTTCAAATATTTGGGTTCGGTGTTCCAGAATGATGGCCGTATAGATGAAGATGTGGCTCACAGAATACAGGTAGGGTGGTTGAAGTGGAAGGGTACGACTGGAGTTCTATGTGATAAGAAAATACCTCTGAAAGTGAAAGGTAAATTCTATAGGACGGTTGTTAGACCTGCGATGCTCTATGGTAGTGAGTGTTGGGCACCAACGGGACAACATTTGTATAAGATGAGTGTGGCAGAAATGAGGATGCTAAGATGGATGTGTGGACATACCAGACTGAACAAAATTAAGAATGTTTATATTCGACAAAAAAGTCCAAGTAGCGGATGTCGAAGATAAAGTGAGGGAAGGAAGACTTAGATGGTATGTGCATGTTTTAAGAAGACCTCCTAATGCTGCGGTTCGTAAGTGTGAGGATTTGTTGATTGAGGGGGCTAGAGGTCGTGGAAGACCTAGAACTGTGTGGAATGAGGTGATAACAAGAGACTTACGTGCCTTAGATCTTGATGCGGATTTGATTAATGACAGACTTGAATGGAGACGTAAAATCCGTATTTTGGAAGGGGCCTAAGGCTGGAGTATCTTTTTTGGTGTCTTTTGAGCTTATTTTGTTGAGGATCCATACAGCCGACCCCAACTTATTTGGGACTAAGGCTTAGTTGTTGTATTTATTCACAATAAATTAATATGTTGAATATAATTTTTTCTATTTTAAAATTTTGACTCTTCCATGGAATCCTAATTCCAATTCTGTACTGTATATATATATAATTTTCATTATCATAATAAATACAGTGCTAATGGTCCAATGATTAGAATAGTGCGAAATATTAATTAAGAATTAAAAAGGCTTGAATCTCACTTCAAAATATCAGATATCCTAGAAAATACTTAAAGGAAATTAGCCATATACACTAATTTTGGTTTTGATTTTCATATTTACGTTGCTTTTTTTTCACTTCTACCATTTTTTTTAACTTTTATTTTCAATATTGTTTTTTTTTTCAAATTTACATCTTCATCAATGTTTTTTTTCTTTCCTCCATTACTTTTTTTTTTCTCTTGCATCTCTCTCACTTTACTTCTCTCTTTGCTATATTTTTGTTCTATTTACAAAAAATTGATTTCATTTTTTATATTGCTTAATATTTATAAATATATCTATATTTTTCATTTATTTTTATTATTCTTTAAACATAATGTTAAATATTTTGTTGTTTTTTAATGATATAATACACTATATATTTGATAAAATACTTTAAAAAATATTTATAAATTTTTTTCATTTAATTTCTTTTAAATATGTATTCTATGAATATTGATATATCTTTTTTTAGTTTTATTTGTTTTTTTAATATGTATTTAAATACTTTTTTATTTTAATATATGTATGTAATTTTTTTAATATTTACATAACTTACAAAGATTTATTTACTGCATATACTCAATATAAATATATGACATACATAAATACACATAATATTTACATATATAATATATGCAATTCTACACAACATATACATATATATTATATATGTGTATATTATATAGATTTTTTTATTTTTTATTTTATATTTTAGCTTTTAAATCATATAATATTTTTAATGTGATGTATATTTATATTGATATATATTTATTTATAATTAGTAAAAAGTATAATCCTCTTTTAATATTTTGTAAATATTATATAGTATATTTGTAGTACTGAATCATATAATATTTTTTTATTATGATGAATATTTTATGTATTTATATTAATATATATTAAATTTTAATTTATAAGAAGTGTAATTCTCTTTTAATATTTTATAAATATGTACAGATATTGTATAGTTATTTTATTTTTATTTGTTATATTGTATTTTAACTTCTGAATCATATAATATTTTTAATATGGTATATATGTTATATATTTATGTTGATATATATTGACTTATAATTAATAAGAAATATAATTCTCTTTTAATATTTTTTATAAATATTCTGTTATATTATGTAAATATTTTATTTTTTATATATATTTTTATGTATTTTAACTGTGAAATCATATAATTTTTTAATTTAAGATATTAAAATTATGAATTTAAATTATAAGAGAATTATTAGATAATAGGATGTATATATATATACTAATTTTCTGACTTAACAATTATACAATATCTATATATTATACACATATAACTGAATAAATGAGGTATTTTTAAAAGTTTAATGGTTTTTTTTTTTATAAAAATGAAAAAAATTCATATTTTTAAAAACAACATAAAAATTAAGGATCGTTTTCTAAAATTCCCAATAATTAAAGAACCATTAAACTCAATAATTCATGGCACCATCAGCCCGTCAACGCGTAGCATAGCTACCAATGACTATCCACTTCCAGACAAACCACGGCCAATGGCTTAATTCAAAAAATGTCGCAATTGTTGATGATCAGAATTAAGACAAGTTTTGATGTGAAATAATTAGAATATTTGCCCGTGATTCTTGGAATTTTTTTCTTAATTATTGTCTCCCTTGAGTGTGTGATAGTCACAGCACTATTTTACTAGATACATGTTGCAACAAATTTCATAATTTGAATCACTTCTGATTGGTTTAGTTGTTTAGCAGTGCAATAAAAAAATAATAATAAGGGTAAAAAAAAAGCTTAATTTGATGATATTCCTTAAATTTCAATTTGTTATTTTTTTATACAGTAACATTATCATTTTTCCATTAATTCTTCATTCATTTCCTCTAACTGATATAGTACCACATCATATTAACATTCTCTTCTTATATAAACTAAAATGGAGAAAAAATTGGAGATGATAGATTTTAAACAAAGAATAAGCAAAGACAGATTTTTATTTTCTTGTCAATTTTAAGCTTAATTGATTTGGAGGTGTTAATGCTAATGCTAATTTGCAGGGAATATTGCATTCCCAGAGCTCCTGCACATATAATAAGACTTTGCTACACCTATATATACATATATGCATCAGCCTCAAAGTATAGGGGTCCTCTACAAATGTTAAATAACTTCTTGGCAGGAATAATTTGATTCCTGTCTTCTAAATTATAATTTTCCATAGTTTGCTTGCCATAGTAAGCTTAAAATTGCAAGAAAAGAATTCCAACTTCCTCAAGCATATTCACAAGACGTCAGTGCACATACATAAAAGCATGCTATTTCCTTTGAATGGTAGATGCCACGTCTTAATTATCTTTAAACTTTTTTAAGTATTTGGCATTGGTTTAAGCACCAAAAGTTTCTATCAATAAGCAGGAGTATAACTGTACAAGACAATGTTTGTTCCACCACTTTCCAGAAAAAAAAAAAAACACACTTGAAAATTCAATCGCTGCCCCATTTCATATAGGGTACCCTATACTTCAAAAGATGCAGGAACCCAATTAGATTGGGACAATTATTTTGTCCACCACTCTTCCTTTTTTTCTTTTTTTGTAAAAGTATGTTCTCTATATATGATAATATTATACTATAATAATATATACCATAAGGCTCATCAGAAGAAGGACCGTTTAGCAGGAGCTCTCCCAACTGCTCTCATCAAATTGGCTATTTCAAGAACTCTTGCAACTTTCGTTCCTCTTTTAGCTTCAGCTGATGCCCTTCTTTCCTCTGCTTTTCTGTGTGCTTTTGCTACTTCATTTTGCATCTTTTCAAGTGCTCTTGCTTTTTTCTCCTCCAGTTTCCTCTGCAAAATTCAAACTCATATACTGTCAACACAAACAATAAAAAAAAAAAAATGACCAACACTGTATACAAGAATTGACCATCGGAAATGGCCCTAATAGTGAAAGAATATCATGCTTCATACATAAGCCACCATGAAATTACCTATAAATCTTGAATAGTGCTTGTGGCTCTAGAAATACCATTTTTTTAAGTAAAAGTTAGTTATTGTGCTTTTTCTTGAGCAATAATTACAGTAGAAGACAAACTTGAGCCAAAAATACTTTCTTCCATTACCTTATACGCTTGCTAGTAATAGATAAAATACAAATCCAAATACAACTCTACCTACTCAAAACATTTGGGCATCAATTAGTGGTCCATATTAACTAGCCAAAGATTTTGGTAAATTAAAGCAACTTGGGAACTAATTCACACCAAATCATCAAGATTGTTTTAAGCCACTATGTTTAAGAAAATCATCAAAGAAATCATGATGGGTATCTCTTATTAATTAATTATTAATCAGTAAGTTCTTTGTATAATCATGAAAAATTCTGCATGAGAAGAGAAACATATTAACTTACTTTGAATAATCAAAATATATGCATTAAAAAATAAATTAACAAGAATTAAATAACCTAATAATAATCACTTTCTTCCACACATACCTCAACTTTCTTCATCCAAGAACTAGCCTTCTGCACTTGCTCACTCTCCCAACCATTAATTATGGCATCCTCTCTCTTGAACCTATTGTTGATCTTAGAAACCTTGGCGTTTTGCCATGCTGATATCTTGGTCTCTATTTCCTCTTTCTTCACTCTTTGGACTGACATCTCAGCTCCACCACCGCCATGAGCATCACTACCCACCACCTGCTGATTGGACCCAACTCTTCTTGAGCTCGAACTTGGGTCTGGGTCTAAGGGGTTACTATTTGGTACAATAGCCAAAGGGTTAGTCTCTTCAGGCACCTCATCCTCTCTAATCCTAGCCAACAAGCTGTTTACATTAATATCTTCATGATTATCAGAATTGCTATTGTTGTTGTTCATACTAGTTCCTATAGAAGAACCAGCAATAACCAAAGCATTGAACTCTCTGCTCATGGTTGTGAAGTTCTCACTTGAAGCACCTTCACTACCAATGGACATAGAACGTGATTGATCGCTACCTGTTTCCCAACGGCCTCGCTGTCCTGGCGGCGGCGGCAGTGGTGGTGGTGGGGTTAAAGCATGGATATCACGAATATATTCATGTTCATGATCATGACCATGGTCAGTTTCACCATTATTGGTGGAGGTGCTGGTGCTTGATCTTTGAGTACTTAACATAGAGGAGTTATCTTTTGGTTTTAAGCTTCTGATGTGTAAGAAGTGGACAAGATAGTGATGAAGAAGAAGTGGAGATAGTGAAATAAAAGAAATCAAAGATTATTAGGACACAGTTTGTATGTTATTTAATTTAATTAGCAACATTAACCATTCAAAAGGTGGAAGGAAAATTCTTAGGAAAAAAGCTAATAAAACTCTAAACACTAAGCGAGCCTATCAGATGGGGGGTTTGTCTTTGCACCTTCTCTTTCTTTCTTTCTTTCATCTTTTGGATTTTTCAATCACTTTTCTTTGTGCTATTTGTTTTAGCCCCTTTAGTTTTCATATTTTGTTTGTCTTCCCCTTATTTTACTTTATCTTTTTGTTTGGCCATTTTAGTTATTAAAATGAAACAATTTTAATATAAATTTATCATGATTTGACAAAAATTTACATATTCCCACGGCTCAAGTTCAAGTTTGGACACTTATAGGTTATTTAATTTTAGTTAGTGAATAGTACTATATCTATATCAATTTGAAAAAAATAAAATTAATATAAATTATTAGTTGGAATAAGTAATTTTTTAGCATTATAATAATTTACAAAACTACTCATTTATTACTTTATTATATTTCAACTTAGAGATTTAAAAATTCAAATTTACATGAGCATAATGAGTGGAAGATATATATCTCTTTGTATAATTCATCCAATAAAATAAAATAATTATTTTTTAAATACTAATAATATTTTTTTATATTTATTTTAGAAAATATTTAATAATAATAGAAATTAATTTGATATTTAGACGCAGATAAATTATATAATTGCCAATTAATTTGATTTAGTTAAAAAAATTAATTTGATTTGATCTTAAAATTCACTGTAAAATCTCTATTTTCCTTTTTTTTTCAATATATATTAATCTATTTAGATAATCTAAACCTAACATTCTATCAAAATGTAGAAAAGATAAATGCCTTTGTAACATTACCTAAACAAAAGGCTTCATCTAACTACATTTAGTGGAGTTGATATTTTAGTTGAGCTGCTAAAAATCTAAACTCTAAAGTGACTTATTTATTGAAAAGGAAGGCCTAAAATTGCTAAATTTTAATTGTTTTAGGAGGAATTTTTAAATTAGCTAAAATATAAGGACTAGCGTGGAAAAGAAAATCTTTTACCATTTCGGTAAAGAAGTGTCGGCCAAAAAAGATAATATGATTGACCTCACAAATTTTAGGTAGTGGTGGTGAACCAGTCATACAGTACACACGCGTCGCAGGGTATCAATCAAGTTACTGTAGATTAAGGACACGTGGGAAAAAGTCAATTCGATAAGGGCCACCACTAGAACATACGTATGTTCCTTCCATGCAAACGTGACATAATACCACTAGTTATTTGCCACATGTACGGAGTTACTCTTTGATATTTATTTTTTTATTGTTGGGTTTTCAAGATGCCCACGTCTCACATTATAAATTAATATGAAAAATACTTATTAGAGTAATTTTGTAGAATAATTATTAAATAATTTTTTTTATTAGTTAAAAAATATTTATTATAAATTTATTTATTATATTATAATAAATATTTTTTAATTAATAAAAATAATTATTAAATAATTACTCATTAAAATAACTATAATTAATATTCTACTAAAAAAACTATCTATAAAATATTATTAATAAACTATTAGTCACTAATTAGTGATTAGCCATTGTTCCTGCTCAAACTTAGTCCAGTCTAGCAGTTTAATTAATATAAAAAAAATTACAGTATTATATTTTATAAATGTTTTTATTTTTCTAAAATTATTTTATTTATTTTATAATAAATTCATAATAAATTTTTAATAAATGTATAATAAATTTATAATAAATTCATAATAAACTATTTAAATTTGATATTTTTAAAAAATAAAATAAAATAAATTTTAATAAAAATAAAAATATTTTTAAAAATAAAATTTTTTTAAATTTTTTTAAATTTTTTCTAGTATTTTTTATAAAAATTCCTTTAATTTATCTCATAAAAATGGATTTATAAATAATTAAATATCAAATGCTTACAAAATTAATATGAGAATATGAATATATAAATTTTAAATAGTTATATATTTATTTTAAATATGCATGAGTACTTTATATATTTAGAAAAAAATAATTTATAAATATATTTATTATTAAAATAAATAAAAAATAAAATTATATTATTAAAAATATTATTAAAATAAATAAAAATAATATAATAAATTATTTTATTAAACTAGCTTATACATTATATATTTAAAAATATCAAAATAATTTTAATATATTTTTTAAAATTTATAAATATATAAAATTATTTAAATATATTTATCAATTTAAATTTAAAATTTATAAATTAATTTGCCAATCTTAAAAGTTAAGTCGAACATACTCTTATTACTATTTAAAACTTGTACGATTGGATTTAGTACTGAAAAATATTAAAAAAGAAAAACTAAATTTAATTGAGTAGAACTCGATTTGCATTTGTTTCAATTTAAATTTAAACATGAATGAATAAGAGAGAAAAAAAAAACTACTTTTAGCCTACTTAATTAAGATTAAAATTTTTGAGTTCTACTTCAAGTTAAGCAGTAAAATTTTAAATGAAGGATTATTGAAAGTACCTAAACCTCAGACTATCAAATTTAAAAAATGTATCCCAAAAAAATCAGCTCCACTTACATCTGTACAACTTTTGTGTATGATGTTTAAATCACCTTCACCAGAGGACTTTTTACCACTTCAAAAATAGACCAACCCACAAACTAAAATAAAATTTTGACCTTACATCCAACACACAACTATCTTTTCTAATGGATAAACTGAACAAACCACCCAAGTTGAAGAAGTTCTCAACTGGCATTCTTTGAATTTCCAAATTCAAAATCAGTATCTCCAGATGATTAACACAAAAATTGATCATTTGTCTTCCAAATTAGATCAACATGCAGCAGCTCTGAGTACCATGTCTATTGAGATTCAACAGTTGTATCACAACCTTTCTATAAAAATTTCTCAACTAGACACTTATTTGAGACTTATGATTCAAAGGAAAGAATCTGGACCTCTGTTTTATGAAAAAGTCAGAGAGATACAAAGATTGAAAACACAAGTTCAACAAATTAAAAAAGATCTTCAACTAAAACACCCACAACCATCTTCACCAGATTATTTTAATCTTTTTCCCAGTATTTCATACCTACCACCTCCATCCTCTCAATCACCACTTGGAACTTTTGCTGAATGTTTCCACCAGCAAAATCACATCATTCATATGTCCCATCTTCTTCTGTTCCACCAACTACCAAAAAGACTTATGTAGAAGTAACTACTGTTATACCTACTGTTTCAACTTCCACTTCCAAATCAGATAAAGTTCCTAAAACTTCATTTTAGCAGATGACCTTCAATGTTACTTCAGATACTTCTGATGATACTAATTATGATTCAGAAGTAGAAGTAGATATCACTCAGTTATTTATGGTTGATCCTCACAAATCTCCAAACCTAAGAGATCCACCTCCTCCTCATGTTAATGAACAAGAAGAACAATCAGGAGTAGAAGGAATGGAATGAATGGACCAACAACCATAATACATCAATATCAATGCTAGAGGTTTCAGTTCAAGCAATGGACCCTGGTTTACTTTTGATGATCTTTCTCCTTCTAAATGGAGAGACAGAATTTTGGAGTTTAATGCTTGGATAGATGTTCAAATGGTAAAATATGGCCTTACTTTATAACAAGCATTACATGAATTTATTATACGAACAATAGGATCAATCAGTGAATGGTTCCTTAATCTTAGTGAATATGAAAGACTCTAGTTTATTAATAGTCAGTCAGTTGGTGCTGCTATTTCTATCCTTCATAATATCTTTTTTGGAGATTACAATCTTATAGTCAAAGCTGAAAAGCAAGACTTTTCCTCCATGAAGTGTTGCTCTTTGAAAGAAAAGGATCTTGAGAAGCATTATCAAAGGATGACTAAGAAGTTTTACCAGCTGAAAGGAGCCTCTGATCCCAATATAAAATTCACTTATGTTGCTTCTTTGCCTGATGAGTTACAATAAGAAATTCAGAGAATAGTCCAACAATCTGGAAAGGAAATTTCACAATTATCTCTTGGTTGAAATTCACCAAATCACATTACTATTGTCAGAAGACTTTGTGAACAATAAGAATTTTTTCAGAAATGGAATGATGATAGAACCATCTTGAAGACAGTTTGCAAAAGACCAGAATTGAAGATCAAGTGTCAAGCTAAGAAATGCACATGTGGTTCCAGAAAGAAATCTCATATACATAGATATATTCCCTCAAGAACTTTTCCTGCAAGAAAATTCATAAAAAGAAGGAGATTCAAATTCTTCAAAAAAAAGATCTCCCTTTTTTAAAGAAAAGAAGAGCTTCAAACAAACGTTTTATCTGTGGCAAGAAGGGATATTTTGCTAAAAGTTATTCTAAACAGACCTCTAAGTCTATAAAGTTACTCCAGCAAATTCAACACTCCTCCTTAGTGTCTCTCTCAGATGATGCAGATATTGAATCAGTTCTTTCTGAACAGGATGAACCAATAAATGAAACTTTGTTTGTTTTGGAAGTCTCTAATACTGATTCAGACTCAATTGAAGATGAAGATAATCTTTACAGTCCAATTCTCCATTTTGACAATACAACTCTCCCCTCAGTTTTATCAGTTGCTAAAAATTTACCAACTCCTTTGGTAAATATTTCATTGTTACCTTCCAAATATGATAAACCTATTTCATTGATAGCCTTCATGGATACAGGTGCTCATAAATCCATAATGAACCCATCTATCTTACCTGATTCATATTGAAAGTCCCATACTGAATATTTCAGAGCAGTTGATGGACAAGTATTTTCTACACACTTGATTACCCGCCAAAAATTTGAAATTTAATTTTTGTCTCATTGTGTAATTTGGACTCATGTCATTGGATCAAACCTTCCTGATAAAGACTTCCTCATTGGTTTTGATATTTACTGTCAAGCCAAAGACCTTCAAATCCTTTCCACTGGTCTCAAACACAAGAAAATATTTAAGACATATACCGACATTGCTAAGCTCTATTCATTTGCAGAACTTCCTTCTGTATATGATCATGAGAAAGCTTTGCTTCTTTCTTCTTGTTCAAACTCTCATCTAGACTTTAAACACTCTCAACCTTTATAAAAAAAATCTTAATTTCTTTATTTCCTTATAAGTGGAGTGCTAATATTATTGGTGAAAAATTTAGGTAGAAAGTAATTATATTATTATATATATATAAGATAAGGATGAAAATTTAAAGAGAGCTTTCTTTCTTTCTTTTTCTTCTTCTTCCTTTTTGGAACATGGGAATTGAGAGAGAGTGAGGAGAGCTTGATTTTGTTCATATACACACCAAATTCATAAGAGTTTTAAGAGATTTGATGGTGGATATTGAAGATTTAACAAATAATTCAAGTAAGTGCTTTTTTCCTTGAGTTGATTTTTTATGGATTTTAAGTATATATGTATATATAATATGATTAGTGAGAGAAAATGATAATTAATTGAATAAAATGATAAGAATGATATGTTGAATTGATGCATAGATGAAGTAAATATGATTATTTGTGAGAGATGATGATAGATAGTGAAATTTGGGGAAAGGTGATAAGGAAAAGAGTAAGGGTTTTGTATAAATGAGTTGAGAATTGAGTAAATTGATATATGGATGATTGTGTGAATGAATTATATGATGATTATTGTTATGCTTTTGTGTTTAGGCTAAGGGGGATCAAGAGAAGAAGAGTAAGCTTGGATTAACCAAGGTTTGTACATATAATTTATTTAATTTGTACATATACTTTACTTGATTTGTAAATATGATCTTGAGTAATTATATACTTGAATCATGCTCTTATTTTTGGTTTGCATCATTCTAAGTTGTTAGGTGTGTGTTTTGTTGTTGAAAATGGTGTAAAAGAGTGATTCTGGGATGCTACGAGTGTGGCAATGCAAAACCATGGTCGTGGGATTGGACGAGGGGTTGTTTCATATGAAAATGATGAAGAAACATAAGTGAAATGAATACCATGGGCGTGGCCTTTGGATCCATGACCGTGGGGGTCTTAAATAGTATTTTACAGCTTCATTTCACATCCCACATGCATGGCTATTGAATGCCACGGCCGTGGGGTTATTTTATTGATGTTTGTTGCTATATTTTACACTATACGGGCATAGTAAATGGCTTGCATAACTATGTCTTTATATATATTGAATTGAAAATGTATATGTGATTATAAAGTGAATAATTAAGATAAAATATGTTGATTATACAAAATGTTGGTATGTTGATGAGTTATATGGTGAGTGTAGCTCATGCTTGCTGGATGAAAAATATGAAATGAGAAATGTGGTTTGTTGTGTATAAATTAAAGATATTATATAAAACCATTGGTGATGCCTAGATTGTATAAAATATGATATTATGATTATATGATGATGTTAATATAAATAAGATAAATGAGGTAATGTGCCTAGCTTGATCATGAGAAAATGAAAAAGAGATTGATAATGAAAATATGAAATAATTGTGTGCATAGTATATTATTCAATTTTTAGAGTTTTGTGTTTGGTTGCATACCTATATTTGTCTATGGGGCTAGACGATTAACATCATTGTAAAAATATTTTTGAGGTAAAAAGACCGGGTCCTAAACCTCAGAAATAAGTCCTTGAAGCTAGGCTGGGTGAAAAGCCGGGTCATAAGCCCATGCCTAGTTGGACTGATATATTGATATTTTACCTTTGGGCTAGACACATGGTATCATTATAGACCAAAATAGTAACTCTGAAATTTGAATGATGTATTAGTTGTTTGAGCTCATGCTTGTGTATGTGATGTTATGGTACCTACTATATATAAAACATGTGATGGTTAAATGAGAAATATGATAGTGATGATAGAATGATATAATCACAATGCATATGCACTTTACTAAAAAGGAATGTGACGTAAGAAAATATGCTAAATGATGAGAAATGAATTGTTGAAAGACTTGAGCAGAGCTAAGTCTTGATATTGAAAATGAGATTATGAAAATATAATGTGATGTGTAATATGTATATGGTTGTGAAAATTATGTGTATTATTTTATGAATATTATGATAAGCCATCGAACTATGGCTTATGTTAAAGATATAAATAAATTATGAAATTAGTGAGAAGATATGAAAAGTGCATTGAAAATGAAAAAACATGATAAGAATATGATGATAAATGATGTTAGCAATGTATGACTTTCTGTAATGTATGTATATGATATTTATATGTACTACTAAGCTTTCGAGCTTAGCGCAGTTGTGTAAATCGCGTAGGTGAGTAGATGATTGATCTGGGAGTCAAACAGTTGTGCCACAAGAACAGTAAGAGTATTTCGAGACCAACTAGAAGGTGTTACATACATGTATAATTTTATTATAATATATTTTGATAAAAGTACAGGGTATATGTACAGTACTTATATAGAGTATATGGGTATTACAATACCGATAAATATATTGATTATCAGTTTCTACAATTTTCTCCTGGTTTTCATCCTTACAGTCCAGCCTCTATCCAATATTTTGCACGAACTCATCTTTTGATTTATCTTTCTAAAGTTCATGATTATTTTTATATTAATCGTGAACTTAATCTTTTTTATCCTGAGTTCCCATGGTTTCTTGTTTACCATTTGTCCCCTTCTAATCCAAAAATAATTTCAGAATTATGGTTATTATGATGTTATTCGACACTATATCACCATGCACTTAAAATCCCTACCATGAAGATGATCAATTTTCTCCAGAATGATAATAACTCTGATTCGTTACCTTGATGATATTTAAAATGGCTTGATTCAATTTTCTACTGGATCAAAAAATTTAAAAAGATTGCTAGATATTATAAAGTTTGGGATAAGCCAGAAGATGAAATTAATAATTTTTATTCTATGAAATTAATAATTTTTATTCTATCTTTATCTTCCATAGACCATATTTTCAGTATCTCATAATAGGTGTTCCTTGGTCCCAAAATCTTACTTTTGAATGAAAATCTTATGTTGGCCAGCTTTATTAAAAGGAAAGCATACAGATAGATCTCAAGATGCTTTTGTGTCAGTTCAATAATTCCCTCTTAAATGTCAAGACTCCACTTATCTGCACGTCACTTGTTCTTGATATAAATTGGACTACCATAGTTGAAAATATTTTCGGTGAAGCTAAGAAAAGATTTGAGTCAGCACTCAATGCTCAGATAAGATTTGCAGAAATTACTATTGAGCTTCCTTTCTAGCTCACTGGCGAATACTTTGTTGACTATGATGATGATTTTGGTGGACCTCTCAGTCAATCAGAAGAAGTGCCTTCCTGTTCATCTCAGCCACCTGTCCATAGAAATCTTAATAACACAGAAATGACTCAACAAGATATTGATGAGATAATTTTCAGTGCCACTCACCTCCCAATAGACAAGATATGGATATTATGTCACGCCAATATATTGATGCATCAAGAATACAAGAAGACAATCCGATGGTCCCAGTTTCTTATGACTCGGACTCATCTGATTATTAGAATATGAATTTATTACCATCGCACTTTATATAGTGGTTATACTATTTTCGTCTTGTTGTAATAATTTCAGTGAGTGGAAATACTATTCCCTCACATGGCTTGTTAACTTTTATTATGTTTAGTGTGTAAGTGTTTTATGATGTAAACGCTTAAGTAAGCATGTTTGTTTATTTCTTCACTCCTCCTTCTATATAAGGAGCTCTCTTTGAATGATATGGATATAGAGAGTTTACCTTTCTTCTATTCCCAGTGTGTTTAATAAAATTATAAATTTTTAAGTTAAATCTTCTCTTTCCTCTATACTTTCCTGCATATTATCTGTTAGCTCAATCCCTTGGTATGAAGAATCACTTATGAGAGAGTTTTTATAACCAACATAGAGAGTCAAAAGGGCGCTGTCCTGTTGAATGTCCAAGGAGAAGCTGTGTATGGACTATGCATGAGATTCACCTATGTCTGTATTTATGAGTTTAAGCAGACCCTTTATCTGTGTTCATAGAGCCAGCATGCTCTGTTCTTTACTCTGATCTTATATATGATATGTCTTTATGTCATATACTTGCATAGATTTAAACATCACAACCCTGTATGAGCATGGACACCCCCAGGTGGTATTAGAGCTTGAAGTCTAACAGTAATATGTATGGATAAGTAGAAAAGAAAAGAGAACTAAAACACCATGGCTAGTTCTTCCTCAACACCCACTTCTCATGCTTCTTCTTTAGTTCTTCCTACTTCTTATAAACAGTCTATTACCAGTAAAATAGATCACATTGTAGAAATCACCCATCTCCCAGAAGAAACAAAGGTAGATGACACTAAACTTCCTTTGTTAAACCCTTATGTTGTTTTTAAAAAAACCAACTATGTTCGCAGTATCAGGAATCTTATCACTTCTCGATCTCTTCATATAAAAGAATATGTACAGTCTTCGGCCTTAAGCCACTGTACTCTTTCTTCAACCATAGTTAAACAATATGTCACTCTTGGATCCCAGAACCCTTTATTTCCCAATGGCAGAAGTAAGAATATTCTCATCTTCATCTTAGAGCTATAAGAATAGTCATTTCTTATCATGGCAGAAAGGGGTTACCAGTGACTGCTCGACTTTCTCTCTTGGATACCAGATATGTAGACTTTGAAAATGTTATAATTGGAACAATCTTAACAATACTTAATGCTGAAAGTGATGTACTTACCTTCTTTCCCAATTATAATCTATCTTTAGCAAATTCTTTTCTGTCTAAAGCTTTAAAGGTACAAGTTCAAATTACTGGTGCTCCACAAGTTCAGAATTTTGTATTAGCTACACTCCATCATCAATCGGTATATAGGTTGCAAGATCATGCAATCAATATCACCACACCTGGAGTATCTACAGATGCTTTGTATATTTATTCAGATACAGATTCTACCCCAATAATTGTCCAGACTCCTAGACAATTACCCAGAGAAGAGTTGTCCAAATTCATTCCTTTGGAATGGGTCACTAATTATGAAAAGATGTAGTAGAAGCAAAAAACCTGTATAGACCATATATTCCAAATTTATTAAACAGACTCATGAAAATGTTAAGACAGTTTTCTTTGCTCTCTCTAACTCTGGATCTTCTCTAGCAGTTTTTCACACCTGTATGATCACTCCAGTATCTTTTTCTAGAGAAAGAAATGTTGCAATTTATAGCTTTGATGCTACAGGTAGACAAATCTAAGCAGCAAAGATGAATGATCATTTTATTTGGAATTCTCCTGAATTAGAAAATTACGAACCAAGATGCATATGTTTTGAGGATGGTGAACCTTATACTCAACCAACCAGACTTACAGGTCCTAAGAAATTTTTTTCTTACTGTAAAACCCAATGTTCTCATAATGCATATCCTTCACCTCCACCAGATAACTAATTTTGGATCGCTATTAAATCAGAAGTCCAAAAGAAAAATCACTCTCTTCCTTTATCCTTTTATGATAAATTCCTAAAAATTTTGACAAAAGTAAAATTATTGAAAGTACCAAAACCTTTAATCATCTAATCTAAAAAATATATCCTAATTAATAATGACATATATTATAATTATTATTATTCCGTGGTAGGTCCTAACTAATTAGAGTATAATGCATTTTTATATTAGTTTTTTAGTAGTTAATTTATTTAATAGCCAATGAGAATGAACAATTGTAGTATTAAAAAATTTGGAGGCATGCAATGATGTAATAGGAGTGGTGGAATGTAAGATGTATCCACTGTTAAGAGACAAAGTTATGAAAACAGGTGTTTGTGAATCTATTGAGAGACTTTAAGTGGGTGAAAATGACCTATATCATATCGTTAAAATCATGATATATTTATAACAATGGCTTTTGAATAATCAAATAATATTTTTTTAATTATTATATATATATATTTATCAATAATTATTATGTACATATTGAACCAATACAATCCAAAACCTTCATAAATAGGATTATTTTTGCCGTATGGCACGTGGTAACATAAATGCTTATTATATGTGCTGTGCGTATATCTAGGGACTTTTGGTAACCTTATTTATGAGTCAACCGGCTGCCACTGACCACAGAATTTTTATTAAGGTTTCTCATCTTTCTTTGTCTTGTACCTTTTATTAGACTAAAGAGAACTTAATTATATAGTGTATAAAAATTATTCTGTGATATAATAAGAAATTTACCATTTTGCTGGCTAAATAAAAGAAAAATATTTTTCTTCACTGATAATTAAATAAAAAAAAATTATTTTCCTAGTTCTTTGTATAATTATTAAACATCATAATAATGCATAATTATATATCATTGGGGTTATCATGGGATTGCAGCTGAAATTCTCAATTTGCATAAGTTCAAATTTCAGATTGTTTCCCCCGTACTGCAATGAATAATTGGCATAATTTCTTAATAAATATATGTATTCAAGTACATAATTTTAAATATTTAATATTACAATTAAAGTATAATAAAAAATTTTAAAAAAGTTAATTCTAAGATTTTAATTTTGAACTAAAAGTTATATATAATTTTTAATATATATATATTAAAATTAATATACGTATTAATATTATATTTATTAAAAAATATATATAATTTTTAGAATATATATTAATTTTTATTTTTTTTTCACAGTTGAAGTTTTAAACTGTCAATTTTAATTTTGATTTAAAAAATTAAGAAGAAATCAAATTTTTATAAATCGGTCTTAAATTAAATTATGGCTCGATTTTCTTAATTTTAATATGGTTTAATGAACCAAGTTAGCAGTTTACAATTCGGGCCATGGTTCATTGAGAATTGTGACGATCGTTAAATGCAAGCAATAATTAAAACAAACATAAAAAAAGAAAAAAGAAAAAAAGTAACGATTATCACAAAAGTATGAGCTGAAAGGAGACAATGACCATTTCTAATTACCTATTGATGGTTTAAACTCCAATAATAATTTTAGGAAGGAAAAAGCAAGTTAGCCAAATTGAGGCGGCTAGAATTTAGTCAAACTAGGTGAATAGACAAAAGTACCCTTCATATAGTTTTGGTTCTAAAATAAGAAGTTTATTTCTCTCTAAATACTTATATTTTTTTTGATAGTCTCTAAATACTTATATTAAATGATATACATTGAAAATATGTACTTATCAATTTCAATATTATTAAAATACTACTAATTAATGAGTTGTCTATTGAAAATATTTTAAAAATAATATTTCTAATAAATTAAATGGATGAAACAAAACTAATAAGAAATTAATTTTTTTTTTGTAATTATATATAGAAATATAAAATTATTTTTTTTGAAAAAATAGAGAATTCCACGGCAAGAAAATTTTGAAGCATGGACAAAAATAGAATTGAAATCAAAATAGCCAATACGAGTTTACCATGGAAGATAATTTAAGAGGAAAATTAAATGATATTTTTAGATATTTAGAAGATGATAGAATATATAATGATGAAAAATGATGTGTCATCAATGAAATTTGTTGGTAGAGACAACTTTAGAGATTAATATACTTATGATTTACTAAATGACGAGGAAAATGTAGATGGGTATACTTATAATTTACAAGACGATGAGGAAAATGAAGCTTAGGGTTAAGATTATAATAGAGCAGAAGATGAAGAAATTCAAGAGTTAGAAATAGGCCCATTGACATATGAGTTTTATGCTCTTTTTTTCTTCACATATATATGAGAATCAGCACTTGATGTTCAAAGAAAGAAATGTAGTGACATAAAGACAACTTCAAAAAGAAAG
Organism: Garcia nutans; assembly: GCA_947685225.1. Lineage (NCBI taxonomy): Eukaryota > Viridiplantae > Streptophyta > Magnoliopsida > Malpighiales > Euphorbiaceae > Garcia > Garcia nutans. The sequence goes on along the minus strand of CANTUV010000024.1, from coordinate 469,704 downwards.
AGTTAAAGCTAGATGTAAAAGAGGCAAGTTACACAAAAAGTAAGGGATAAGGTTTTAGTTTAAGTTTATGTGATATTTTGTAAGAACAACTTTGTTGATGTTTATGTTTAAGTTTATGCCTAAGTTGCAGCATTAGAATAATTTTGTTGATGTAATTAGATTAGAACAACTTTTAAGCTTTGGAAGCTATGGATTTTGCTTAGTTCTTATTGTTGCATCTTTATGTCTTTCAACTTTTTTCATCTTCTTCATCAATCTCAGCACATACGTATTCACATGATAGAGAACACGAGATTCGTATCAAATAAAATACCCACACGAATACAAAATTAATCACAACTAAACACCAAATCCTAAATTTATTAAACACTAAACTGAACAAATTTACCACGTACTCTTACATTCGAAGAATTTTTTTTTCCCAGTATTTAATTCAGTATTTAACATTTTCATAGTTGTAGTTTGGCCATAATAACACTCTGAAATAATAAAATTACTTTGGGTCGAGTTGGTTTGAAACATAGATCAAAATTGCTTCATTACATGATATTATTGATGCCATTATCAATTGTTGCTCGAATTTAGGGGAATAGGGATTTGATTCGAAATTGAGGGAAAATATGAAAAGAGTGTTTTTGGGATTTCATTCAATTTTAGGGAATGTTTGGAGAGAGTTGAAAGCATTTTACTTCTGTTTCAAGCTTCAAACGAGGCCAATGTTATAAAGTCTGGCTTTTGTACTACATCAGCATAGACAAAAAGATTTGTAGGTTAAGCAAATAATTAATTTTAAGAGATTTAATGATTAATCAAAGAGGACAAGGGATAAAATAATAAAAATCTCTAAATACAAAGGGCTAAAGGTATATTAAGCCCATTATAATATCATTTGATATATGTCTATGGATAAGTGATTCATTATATATTATATAATATGCGAAGCAAATAAATTATATGCAATAATTATTATTTTTAGTTAAACATTTATTTTTAAATTTTAGAAATATTTTGATTTTATATAGCATTTATCATGAATCATATAGTATCTTTGATTAATAAAATTAATCAACAAAAAATACATAATTTTAATACAATAAATATAAATTTCATTAAAAGTGAGTCCTTACTTTGAGGAAGTAATTTAATTGAAGTAACAAAGTTATTATCATTATATTCTTAATGTATTTATTAAAATTTTATTATAAAAATTTTATTAAATAAATACTAGTATTTTACTTTTATATTTTTTTCCACACGATAAATTATGTTAAAATTTTAGTGAAGTTACATAGTTTATAAATACTTATTTTCATGCTATTTTATTTCTTTTTGGTCAATATTACATTTTTATTTTTTAAAATATTTTTTTTGAAAAAAAATAATTTTATCAACTAGAAATATTTTATATTTTATTCTACTCCATCCGTTTCATTTTAAGTGTTATATAAAAACAGTGTGTATAGACTAAAAAAATAATTAGCCATTATAAATTTTTTAAAAATTTTATTATAATTTACTCAACATCTTTTTCTATTTTTTCTACTCATTTATTCTCTTTCTTTAATTAATAGGAATAATATTAAATTTTTTTAATTAATAATCACTTAAAATTTTTAAAAATAATACTTAAAATAAAATAAAAAAAAATTACAAGATATTTAAAATGAAACGGAAAAAAAATTTAATTAATTAAATTTTAAAAATTATGTCATGTTAATTTATAGAATAGAAATATAGAATCCAATTAATTTCCTTACCATTCTCAAGGAATCTTTTTAGTAACTGATTTATATCATCAAAATTTGATAATAAGCTCCTTGGTTAATCATATTCATATGCGTCAAACTAAACCCTGAATTTATAGCCGCTCTATAATACAAATCCCTGGTCCACCAATTCTTAAATCTCTTCTTCAAAAAAAAAAAAAAAAATCTTTCTTCTACCTATTTGTTTAGCTCCACCAAACCCTAAATCCCCAACCCCAATAATCTGTTTTCTCTGTTACTTCCTTATTTATTTGTGATAATTCATAAAAACAAAATGTAACATTATGTTATTTATTCGCAGTTACAGGTTTTCTGAGATTGCATAAAAACAAAAGGTAACATTTTTAACTCTGAATCTCGCCTTTTTTTTTTCTTTAGTTTCTTTTTTTACGTTATCCCTTGGATTAGAATATGTTCTCATGCTTTCAAGCAAATTTCCCAATATTTTTCTTGCATTTGATTATTCCCTTTGCTGTTTAGTGGAATTGGATTGTGGGTTATGGTGAAATATATTGTAATGCTTTCGCAATATATCAATTTACTATTAAGACTATAATTTTGTGCTGTTAAATTGTTGGAGATCTTATTGAAATTGGTTCCTGTGAATAATTGCTGACCAATCAGTCAGTGACTTGAGTTTGTTTCTTTTGGATTTTCTTGCTGGCATTTTTCTCAGTTTCTATACGTGCTTGATCATTTTTAGTGTGGTTGAAGAAAAAATTAGTATCTTTTATATGAATAAGTTTTAGTACTATCCACTTAATTGATGGTTTGTATATTTCAACCTAAGTTTTGATCCCCTATGTAGGTTATGGTGCGGTTATCGCCTCAGTTACTAAAATGTTCCTGACTGGTGTTGATTTTGAGTTTATGTCATATACTTCAGGATGAGTATGTTCAGTATGTACAAATATGAACTTATATAGGGATAAGAAATTGTTAGGCATTATTATAGTACTTTACCTTAAAGAATGAGGAAATTTGGAAACTTCATGGAATCTTTTTAAATAAAGAGAAGATAGAGACTGGCATTAATGGAAAGGTTGTGAGAGAAGTTTCATATATTCTTCATAGATGTCATTTAAATATTTTCTGCTTGATTTAGTACAAACTGGTTTGTCATCTACCACTTGACCATTCACTGTGGCCTTCTGAATCAGCTAAGAAGAGATATTTTAAGCCTTTAAAGAGGTGTGTTTCTTTCAATCTAAATACATTGTTGGTGTGTTCTCATCGTGTATTTTTTTATGTTGGTCTGCCTCTCTCTATCTTTTCTTTTATTTACATTTGCTTACTGACAAATTTAGTTAGTCATATTTGTTTACTCTTACTGTATTATGGTCTTTTGTATGACTTTTTCTCTGTGGTATTATGTTCTATGTGCTGTCATAGAGTATTCGTCATTGGTTATTGAATTTGTGTTTCTGTCTGTTTGGCTGTTGTTAGGCCAAATATTTGGATTCGGTGTTCCAGAATGATGGCCGTATAGATGAAGATGTGGCTCACAGAATACAGGTAGGGTGGTTGAAGTGGAAGGGTGCGACTGAGATTCTATGTGATAAGAAAATACCTCTGAAAGTGAAAGGTAAATTCTATAGGACGGTTGTTAGGCCTGCGATGCTCTATAGTAGTGAGTGTTGGGCACCAACGGGACAACATTTGCATAAGATGAGTGTGGCAGAAATGAGGATGCTAAGATTGATGTGTGGACATACCAGACTGGACAAAATTAAGAATGTTCATATTCGACAAAAAATCCAAGTAGCGGATGTCGGAGATAAGGTGAGGGAAGGAAGACTTAGATGGTATGGGCATGTTTTAAGAAGACCTCCTAATGCTGCGGTTCGTAAGTGTGAGAATTTGTTGATTGAGGGGGTTAGAGGTCGTGGAAGACCTAGAACTGTGTGGAATAAGGTGATAGCAAGAGACTTACGTGCCTTAGATCTTGATGCGGATTTGATTAATGACAGACTTAAATGGAGACGTAAAATCCGTGTCTTGGAAGGGGCCTAAGGCTAGAGTATCTTTTTTGGTATCTTTTGAGCTTATTTTGTTGAGGATCCATACAGTCGACCCCAACTTGTTTGGGACTAAGGCTTAGTTGTTGTTGTTGTTGTTGTTGTTGTCTGTTTGGCTGTTGCTGCAGTTTTCAAGTAATTTATTTTAGATCATAGATTGATGTTTATTACTTTAGGTTGACAAAAGACAAGTTATCCTTTATTTTTATCTTGATTAGTCTATTAATTTTTAATGCATTTTAATTTATGTAGCCATTGATTTGATTCTTTAATGTTTTCTTCTCTTGTCCTCCTTATTAGCCATTGATTTGATTCTTTCATGTTTTCTATTTTACTTCTCTTGTCCTCCTCATTCTTTTTGTTCTTTGTCATCTTAATACTAACTGTGACTGGTGCTTGGTTCTTATTTACCACTTTTATGTAACATACAGAGAAAACATGTTAGAAAATGAGGCAAACCCAACTTTCAGCAAGGCAACTGGCCTGCCTAGGAAACGTTTCTACCGGGCACGAGCACATAGCAACCCACTAAGTGACTCGCACTTCCATGTTCCAATTTCCCCTTCTCATGTTGAGTATTCACTTCATTACCCTCAATACTTTCCCTCCTCTGATCAAGTGGATGGTTCAAAAAAGATTCAGTTTGCAGATGTTGGTTGTGGTTTTGGAGGGCTGCTTATTAGTCTTTCAACCCTTTTTCCTGAAACCCTAATGATCGGGATGGAACTTAGGGATAAAGTGACAGAGTACGTCAAGGAACGGATTTCAGCATTAAGGGCAGCCAATCCAGGTCAATATCAAAATGTCTCCGTGGTTCGAACCAATTCCATGAAATATATACCAAATTACTTTGGGAAAGGACAACTTTCAAAGATGTTTTTTCTGTTCGCTGATCCTCACTTCAAGGAGAAGAATCATCGAAGGCGGGTTATTAGTCAACATTTACTTGACGAGTATGCCTATGCTCTTGAGATTGGTGGGATTATCTACACAATTACTGATGTGGAAGAATTGGGTGAGTGGATGAAGGCTTGTTTGGAGAGCCACCCGAGGTTTGAAGCCCTTACCGAGGAAGAGCTTGGAGCAGATCCTGTTGTAAAGCTCTTGAGTTCAGCAACTGAAGAAGGAAAGAAGGTTGCTAGGAATGGGGGACAGACTTTTCAAGCTGTTTATAGACGTATTGCACCATCTTAGACCTACTTAAAAGGATGGTTAACTTGTTTTGTTTGGTTGACCCTTGCCCATATTCTTGTTTGAGTATCATTATTAATTTTGTAGGTGTACTAGTTATTTTTTTCCCAGCTCGCATTTTCACAATTATGTTTTATATCCTGATGAGCATCTTTTTCATGATGGCATGGCCACCCATTGGTTATGAAACTGATTTGGGTGTTCAAGTTCCTATTTTTTGAGGATTGCATGAAAGCTTCTGCATCCAAGTCCTACTGATTGTGAATTATTGCCAGCAAGCTTTGACAAAGATAATACCTATTTAATTGAGATTAGAAATTAAGATAGGGCAAGGATTGAACTGAAGATAGCAAGCTAAAACCAAAATGGAAGTAAGTAGGTTACTCCAACATTACATCCATCAACACACATTTGGAGTTCTTATGTCAGGGTTAAAGCTTTAAAGGGGTCGTAGAATCTCGCAATTTATGAGTATAATCATATATGTTCTGAAAGGTAACGGGCTGGGCTGCTCAGAATATATTGCTAGATTTTTCTATCGGTAAAAACTGTACATCTGAGAAGCCCAGCCTGTCAATTTCAGTGGCTCCTCGCCAGAAGCTTGTTTGTTGGAGGCAAGAAAAAGCGACGACTCTGCATAAATATATATATATATATATAAACAGAACAGCGGAAGTCAATAGTAGTTTCAGTCTTTTAAAAGAAGAATAATCAATGTTTATCAACAATTTATTCATCAATGATAAGAACTTTTCAAAATATTGCAATCTTGACTTCATTTCATCATCGCTGCTCTGCACATTGGTTTTTTCATTTCAATTCATAGCCAAATCCAATTACCCTTTACCCACCACCATCTCTTCCCTCTCCTACCCAATAAAGAAATAAGGGAAAATGGCTGAAACTTTTCTCTTTAATATAGCCGAAACTCTTCTTGGAAAGTTAACATCTAAAGTTGTTGATGAGATTAGCTTAGCCTGGAATGTCAACGAAGATCTCAAAAAGCTCCAGGAAACCTTGTCCACCATTAAAGCTGTTCTTTTGGATGCAGAGGAACAACAGGGAAAGGGAAACAACCCTGAGCAGCTTACTCTCTGGCTGTCCAAACTCAAAGAAGCTTGTTTTGATGCAGAGGATATTGTTGATGATTTTGTATCTGATGCTTTGCAGAGACAATCTACTACTGGTAAGGTACGTCGCTTCTTTTCTGATAAAAACCACTTTGTTTTTGGTTTAAAGGTTGGGCATAAAATGAAAGATATTAGAGAAAGATTTGATGAGATTGCAACTCAGAAGAAAAAGTTTCATTATCTAAAAGAAAGATTTGTAGATGAGAGAGTTGTGTATAGAAGGAGAGAGATGACTCACTCCTTCGTCCAAGCTTCAGATGTTATTGGGAGAGATAATGATAGAGATAAAATTATTGAGTATTTGTTAGAACTTGGTTTGCAAGAAAATCTCTCAGTTGTTCCTATTGTTGGGATTGGAGGCCAAGGGAAGACAACACTAGCTAAAATGGTGTATAATGATGAAAGGGTAGATGAGAATTTTAAATTAAAGATGTGGATTTGTGTGTCTGAGGATTTTGATGTTACTAGATTGGCCAAGGAAATTACTAGTTCTGCTACTGGGAGAAGTTATGGTGACTTGACAATGGACCAATTGCAGGTGCGATTGCGAAGGAGTTTGGGTGGTAGAAAGTTTTTACTTGTTTTAGATGATGTTTGGAATGAAAATCTTGTGAAATGGGTTGAATTAAGAGGTTTATTGGAGGGTTGTGCTTTGGGAAGTAAAATTATTGTCACTACAAGAAGTTCAAAAGTTGCTACTATTGTGGGAAATGATCTTGCATACAATTTGCCTGGTCTTTCCCATAAAGACTGCTTGTCTTTGTTTTTGAGATGGGCATTTAGTCCAGGACAAGAGAAGCAATATCCAAATCTTGTAGAAATTGGGAATGAGATTGTGAAGAAATGTGGAGGAGTTCCTCTAGCAGTGAGGACATTGGGAAGTCTGCTTTATTCATCAATCGAGGAAAAAACTTGGATATCCATAAGAGACAATGAGATATGGAATTTAAAACAGCAGGAGAATGACATACTGCCAGTATTGAAGTTGAGCTATGATCACATGCCATCTTACTTGAAACGATGTTTTGCATATTGTTCCCTTTTCCCCAAAAATTATGTGCTGTACAGTTTTGAATTGGTTCAATTTTGGATGGCTCATGGACTTCTTGAATCACCTAATGAAGACCAGGAATTGGAAGCAAATGGGTTGCGGTATGTGAAAGAGTTATGGTCTAGATCTTTTTTCCAAGATATTGAGGACCATGGTTTCTTTTTCACCTGCAAAATTCATGATCTTGTACATGATCTAGCTATACAGGTTGCACAAAGTGAGTGCTCAACTGTAAATTTTCTCACCCCGGATATCAATGAAAGAATCCGTCATTTGTCCTTTTCAGTCAGTAATTTGCTTGGCCAAGAAGTTCCAAAGTTTTTGCACAAATTGGAGAAGGTGAGGACTATTTTCTTCCCAGTTAGAGGGATGGGGCCTAGCAGCCAAACATTTATCGACAACTGCATGTCAAGATTCAAGAACATGCGGGTGCTAAATCTTAGTGATTCACGCTTCGAGACATTGCCAAATTCAATTGGTACCTTGAAGAATTTGAGATATCTTGATCTTTACAGGAATCGTAAGCTCAGAAAGCTCCCCAATTCTATTTGCAAGCTGCAGAATTTGCAAACTTTAAGACTTGAAGAATGTGAGAAACTTGATGAGATTCCTAGAGATATCAAGAATATGACCAGTCTTAGGTTTATGGAGATAACTGCAAAACAGACTTCTTTGCCAGAGAATGGGATAGGATGTCTCAACTCTCTCCGATATCTATCTTTATTTGAATGTGGCAATTTGGAATATTTGTTCGAGGATATGCAGTTGCTCACATCCCTTCGAACATTGGTGATAGCTTCTTGTGGAAGTTTGACATGTTTACCTCATGGGATAAGGAACCTATCTGCATTAGAGACACTGGTGATTGGAGACTGTGGAAAGCTTAATTTGATGGAAATGGAAAACAGTCAAGATTTCAATCTGCGCCTTAGTTCATTGGTCCTGGGAGAATTACCCCAGATGGAGACATTACCCCAGTGGCTTCAAGGATGTGCAAGCACTTTACAGTACATGTATATCAATGATTGTCCTAACTTGACAACATTACCGGACTGGCTTCAAAATCTAACCTCACTTAAAAGGCTTGAGATCATAAGGTGTCCTGAATTGATTTCTTTACCAGAGGAAATGCAATGCCTGACTGCGTTGAGAGAACTGAAGATTGGATTTTGTCCGGAACTGCGTGAAAGATGTGATCCAGAAACTGGAGAAGATTGGTCTAAAATAGCTCATATTCCTGATATTTTCCTTAATGGCATCAAGGTTAAATCACCTGCTAACTAGGTATGGAGTCCGCTAATTACTGCTTTGTTTTACTGTGCCATGTTCTATCTGTATGCTCTTTGTTATGATAATTGAAACAAACAATTACTAATATAACCAATTATGATATCACCATTCACGGAACTATAGTCCTGTACCGCATACATCCATCAGATAAATGTAATCTTGCACTTATTTTTAAAACTGTCATGTCATAATCTTCAGGCACTTTATGTTTGATTATCCATTTTTCATTGAAATTTTTACACCTTGGTAATTTGTTAGACTTAACAGTTAATTTCCATCTGGATTCATTTCATTTGTTAAAACTATTACAGCTGTAATAGAGATTCAACGGAATTTGAGAGCCAGCAAAACTCAGTCTTGCATTTGATATCACCTTGTTGGGTTGGCATGTATTACGAAGAAAATTTGATCTCAAAAAAAAAGAAGAAAAGGGAGAAAAAGGATCTAAGTTACCATCCTCAAAATATTTAAGAGGGAAGTTCTGTTGAGTTGAATTGGTTGCGAATAAACCTCTATGGTGTGTAATCAGTACTTTGTATTTTGATGGTGTGAAAGTTTCGCATTATTTCTGATTTTGAGTTTGTGGTTTCTGCCACTACTAGAACTCATATTTGATTTGCTGTAATGCAATGGAATGTTCTGATTTCTTGTGCCTAAGCATACAAACCATGTTTTACAGAATAAGTTGCCCTGTTGAAGTATAGGCAAAAGAGCATCTCATGCAATAGACATGCCTACTGAATGCTTTTAATTCAAAAAATGTTGAAGCGTCTTACTACAGTATCAGCAACATGACAATGTTAAATGAAATAGCAAAATCAAAGTGAAGAATATAACATAATAATAATAAATTTTTTATCTCTGCAACTTCTCTTTATCCTGCCTTTTTTGTTGCCCCACTTGTTAGAATGGTGATTGGTGAATTAAGTATTATAGAATATTTGAGTCTGCAATGACATTGTCGAAGATATTTCCATTTTAACTTAAAAACTCTATTTATTTGACGTCAAGTTTGAATCAAATTTTTTAACATTTTTTTCAAAAATATATTTATTTGACTAGTTTTAATATATATATATATATATATATATAAAATAATGGTTGTTAGACACTAAACAGAGTAAAAGCAATTGTCAAAATCAGCCTAAATTATAATGATAAACCGACATGCAAAAAAGATCGCAAGAAACTAATATTGCGAAAATAAATTAATTTTGGCACAGAAAATAGGAAAAGCATAATGAGAATTTTGTGTGTTTTCCACGAACAAGAAATGTTGTCAATTTGCAATTCCCACTAATTTAGAGATAACAACGGAAGCTTGTTTTAGTCATTTCAAGTTGGCAAGTTGCCAACCCACCAATAATGAATAGTAACCCTAAGGGCCAAATATGCTATATAATTCAAATTTCAATTGAAATTTATAAAACACAAATTAAAAAATCATATATATTTCTTTTTACAATTTATTATGCCTATATAATATAAAAATAGAAATAAATCAAATACTGTATAAAAAATAAATAATAAAATTAAGAATAAATACCAAGAATGATCCATTATCATTATTTATTCTTAATTCATCATTTTTATATATTATTTATTTATTTCTATTATTTATTTATATTATATAATTGCCCCTTTCATAGGAAAAAGAGTATTATGTACATATAATACTATCATTTATTTTTTATATACTATTACATAATACATACAAATAATTTTATATACTAATAATATATAATATAAATAATTAATATACAAACATTCACTTAACTAAACCTTAATTCACCTTAATTCCAAATTATGTGGGTTGGCTATATGATTTTTTTTTACTAAGAGCAACTATAAGCTATATTTTCTGAGATATATAGTCTTATAAGATAATTTTTAATTATTTTTGTCCAAATTAGTTTAGGTTTAACCTTAACTCTCTTAACTATATCTACCTTAATCTATTTAGTCTAACATATGTATTACTAAATCTTCATTTTACATGGCCAAATCACTTTGATCTGTGTTCTTTTATTTTATCATCAAAAGAAATTACTTTATTTTTTTCTTATGCATTCTTTGTACATTCTATTCATCTTAATATGTTCACACATCTATCTTAGTATTCTCATTTTAGCAATACATATTTTACTTATGTATTATTCTTCTAATGCCTAATGCTCACTACCATACATCATAATTGTAATGTCTCGACAAACAGTGTACGGTTCTGGATTACTATTCATCCTTAGACGAATTTCACATCGGTTAAGTACAAGGTGAGGAAGCAGTACATAAAGGTGGGCATGCTTTGGACTAGCAAGACGCATTTTGGACTTGGATGTAAGTCTAGGCTTGAGAATAAATCCATGCGGGCTTGTCCAAAGTGGACAATATCCTGCTAGCTGGGCTGTTACAATAGTAGATCGTATTATAGTGCAATAGAACTTACATTTCAATTTAACTAGTATCTTTCGATCACATAAAACTCATATAGTACTCATCCACTTCATCTAATCTACTTTAATTCTATGACTAACATCTTCTTTGCAGCCTCCATCTTCTTGAAGAATTAAGCCAAGGTACTTGAAATGAGTGTTATGAGGCACTACTACTCCGTTCAAAATAATTTTGCCTCTTTCTCTAATCGTATTACTAAACCTACAATATATATATTCAATCCTAATTCTACTTAACTTAAAACCCTTGAATTCTAAAGTGTTTCTCCATATCTCCAACTTCCTACGTACTTTTACTTAAGTCTTATCTACTAACACAATGTCATATGCAAACATCATATACTGTGGGATATGGTCTTGTATATCAATTGTTAGTTCATTCATAACCAAAGTAAAGAGATAAGGATTCAATGTTGAACCTTATGATAACCCAATAGAAACAGAAAAATCTTTAGTATTCTCGCGACCCTGCTACAAATAGGCCAAGCTTTTACAGCAATCATTGGGCCATCCTTGAGGGAAGCAGCCCACGAATTTGTTCATAAGAATGTTGATATGTACACTGGTGAAAGTAGTTGTTGTCTGGTTGAAAGAATTGTATTAGGAGGGATGAGTTATGTGAGTTATGATTGGTTATTATGAGTTGCAAATTAGTTACAAAAGTTAGTTGTTAGTTATAACTATAATTTCTATTAAGAGGCACGAGAGAATTGTTAGCCATATTTAGAGAGAAAAATGATTAGAAACACTAAGAAATTGTATGGTTATAGATCATCTATTGAATATAATGAATTCCTCTCTTCTCTCTGAATCCTTCCTAATCTGATATCTATTCTCTCTCTCTCTCTCTCTCTCTCTCTCTTCCATTTTTCCTCTCATTATATCAGCTACTACTCTGCTCTCACTCTTTATCACTTGCGCTTTTGTGTAATATTTGGAGGTCTTGGGTTCATTGAGGAGAAATAGCTCTTCTATGACCTAGGTGCATGATAAGTATTCTCCTTGTATTTTTTTGTCAAATCTATAATGAGAAAAATTACTTCCCTAGTCAAATGATCTAGCATAAACCAAAATTGGATTGAGAAGATATAAAGTATCTAAATATAAATAATGCTCCACTACTCTCTCCTACAATATCATTGTGCGACTCGTAAGCTTTATATCTCTATAGTTCGAAAAACTTTGAATATCTCATTTATTCTTAAAATAGATACTAAATTATTTTATCTTCATTCATGTGGTATTTTCTTTGTGCTCAGAATCTTATTAAATAAAGTAGTTAACCATGCAACTCCTACATCTTCAAGGTATTTTCACACCTCAGTGGGGATTCCATACATATGGACTACAAATTTTGCCGATTTTCATTCTCTTTAAGACTTCCTTAACTTTAGAAAACCTAATATGTCTAGTGTGCTTTATATTTTTCTCGGCTATATCATCCAAACTATTAACATGTTCATTATGGTTACCATTAAGAAGATCCTCAAAATAATTTATCCATCTTTTCTTAATATCTTTCTCTTGAACTAAAATTCTATTCTTTTCATCTTTGATACACGTGGTTTATATCTCAATATTTTTTTTCTCTTACTTTAGCAAATTTATAGATAGTCGTTTTCCTCTTCATTTGTCCTAAGTTTCATATATCTTCTCCAAAAATTATGTTTTTGCTTAACTAACCGCCTTTTTAGTATATTTTTTCGCTTGTTTGTATTGCTCAAAAGCTTTGTTGTCATTATACTTGGACAATCTCTTATATCGTTCTCTTTTACTTTTTACTACTTTTTGTAATTTTTTATTCCACCACCAAGGCTCTTTTAAAGGACGACCATATTCTTTTTATTCACCAAGTATCTTTCTAACTATTCCTTTAATTGTTGTAGACATTCTCTCTCATTATATTATTTACTAACATATTCATATCTACGTTCCAACTCCTAATTTTGATTAATTCATTCTTAAGCATCATTTGTTTTATCCCTTTCTTTAGAATTCGATTCCTTTTTATGTATGCTTGCCAACCTCTTAATCTTGACATATAATACCACTAACTTATATTGAGTGGTTAAAACCTCTTCTGGAGTAACTTTACAATCTTTGCATATAGAGTTCAATTAGCCTTTTCCGTAAGTATGAAATCATATTGCCTTTTATTCTGCCTATTTTAAAAGTTACTAAATGAGATTTTCATTTTAAAAGTGATGGAAAAAAGAGGATTGAAGAAAAAATTTTGCAACCATATATTATATAAAAAATTTTGCAACCATATATTATATAAAAAATTTTGACAAAAGAGAAATAATAGAAAAAATAAAAACTTGAAATGATATATTTTTTTAAGGATAATAGTCATTTAAATCAACTAAAAAAACTAAAAATATATATTCGTTGGATCAACTTACAACAATTATATATATATATATATATATATATATTATTTTTTGGTTGAAAAAATTCTAGTGGGGGCTCGTCTCTTCTTGGGTTCGCCAATGCTTAAGACTAGAAACGAATTTAAGAATACACATCCTCCCCAATTTATACATTCAAGATAATTAATAAAAATCTTTAATTTACCTTATCCCTGATTATTAATTTATATAACAATTTTTAATCTAGAAAGAAAGTTACTTTCCTTTTTCAAGGAAATTAAACATAAAACCGAAATGCCAATTGTACAAAAAAAAAATGAAATTGCAAATGAAATCAAAGCCTCAATCTTTGACTTCAATTATATCGTTTTATACAGGAAGAAAGAAGTAGCAGCAATCATCAATCATCCGTAGACCTGACTTTTCTTCTTCTTTCTTCTTCTTCTTCTTCCTGATGTTGGGTGGGTCCATAACCGTAAGCAATGTTACAGAGAGTATAATATTTCCAAATTGTTGTTTATTATTATTATTGATTTTGGGTTGATTAGTTCTTTGCTTCTTTTCTAACTTGATATTGACAGATTGGCCAACATAGTCTAAGCTCATTGTATTCGAGCATGAAAAATTTAGGTTGCTACAATATCACTATCCATCACTCCCTTTCTTCTTCTTTTTTTTTTTTAAAAAAAAAATAAATAAATAATCCCAAGAGAAAAATCAAAGGAATTTACTCCAGTGATCAAAATTTCAACCCCAATTTTTTAATTATAGTTTTATGTATTATCAATTTTTATACATCCCGCAAGCAACTTGTGCTATAAATTTAACAATTTTATAGATTTTTTTCCTCTTGTCCCCAAAACCATATAACTCAATTTAAACTCTTAAACAAGTGAATTTAATAAAAAAAAAATTAGAACTAAAATTATATGTATGTGTGTGTGTGTATATATATAAATATAAATGCAATTCTTTTTCTACAAAAAATATTAGTAAAATACTTGGCTAAATATGAAAGCCGTGATTATTATCAATTCCTTTATATTAATTAATATTCATCAGAATTATTAAAAATTACATTTAAAATATTTAATAACAATTCATATGCATTAAGATATTTAAAAAATAAATAAAATAAAAAAATATAATTAGAATTAGGCAGAGCGTACATAAAATGGACTAGTATGTTATTAATATTATTAAATTATGATGTGAATAAATAGCACTTGATGAGCTGAATTTACAAATATTTAGGTTACCAACCATATAATTATTTAAAAACATATAAAGATAGTGTAATGTAAATGTATGCATAGTCTTTTAAAAAAAAATAACATTATCTAGTACCAGATTTATTTTGACTGTTTAATGAATATTTTTTTTTGAGTGTATCTACAATGATTATATATATTATTATTATTCAAAAAATTCAAAAAAAAAATAAAAAAAATTATTATTCAAAAGATTTGTTTGATACCAAAACAATTGTAACACCTTTATACCCCGTGTACGTACACAGCATGCTAATACGATCGTAATATACGTATACCGAAAACAGGAGTGCCACGGTTTGCTAAACAAACAAATCTTTTCTTTTAGCAATAATATGAGAAAATTTAAAACATTTAAATTATATTATAAAACATAATAGATAAAACATTTATTTATTAAGCAGCGGAAAATGTAGCGGTATTACATATATATTTACATCAAAATCAATATTTACAAAACATAAAGTTTATACATGTTTGGCAGTTTGTCTTTGATCTTTAAGCCCTCTATCAACGCTTCAGAATCTAGACTCAACTCGGTCTAGCTGAACTCTCTGGTTCTACCCTGTCACCTGCGCGACAAACCACAATCGCGCTAAGCCTACAGCTTAGTGGTACAAACCCCAATGATAATATGTTTCAATGCAATACCAATATCATATGTTCAAAGTTTTACATTGAATCTCATTATTCATTTGATTCGTCATTCATAAATCACATTTAAACAAAGACAAGCATGGGCCCAAAAGACACTAATATGTTACTCAAAATTCAGAGTTACTGCTTTGGTCTATAATCACAATCATCAAGCCCGTAGGCGATACATATATATCTCTATCCATGGATAGTGTAACAGACCCAGTCTCTTGGACCTCAACCCAGATAGACCTGAGGAAATCCTCAACCCGGCTAGACTGTTACTGTTTTTGAGGCTTACGACCCAGTCTTTTCACCCCAAAAACATCATATTTCACATATTTCACATTTTTCAACTGGAATCAGCTTACGACCTGGTCTTTTCACCTATCCAGTGATTCATAGGCATGCCGCCAAACTCAGAACTCTGAAAATTGAATAACATATCAAACACACAATTATTTCATTTATCTCTTTATCAATCTCTTTCTCAATTCATTTCTCATTTCATATTCCATAATCAAATAGACAATCATGCCACAATTATTTCATTTGCATTATCATAGCCAACAACAATGGCTTCACATCTCATCATTAAAGTATACATAACCAATTTCATTAAACATACAATTTGAATGATCATCATATATATATTTCACACTATGCATATCACAACATATAACTCATTCATCAACAATGTCTCAAGTAACTTAACACATTTCTCAACTAAATGTGTTAAGTCCCAATGTCATATGAATGTATGCAATAATGTAGGGTTTGTACTTACCTCCAAAAACAATTCACACACAACACTAAACTCCTCTTCCAAGAATCCTTCAATATTTGGATTAGGGCAACTCAAACTCTTCACAACCTAATCCAAAAAGAATAATACACACTTATTTAGAGATACACATGAGATAATAAGGCTAAGAAACAATTAGGGCAAACTCTACACATGACACGCTCAACTACACGGGCGTGTCCCTGACCGTGCCCTAAACTCACAACACAGAAGTTTTGACACGCTTAGAACCACGGGCGTGTCACTGGACGTGTAATACATTCTGTCTCACAGAAACATTGAGACGTCCAACAACACGGGCGTGCTCATGGCCGTGTCAATTCTTCACCAACACAGTAGCTATGACACGCTCAGTGACATGGGCGTGTCACTGGACGTGTCACCCATCCAAGAATACAGAACCAATGACACGCCTAACAACCTGGCCATGCTCCTGGGCGTGTCAGGCCAAAAATCCAGATTCCGGCAACAACAACTCTACATCTAACAAACCACTTACTACCACCATTTTCCACTTCAAAAAAACTTAACTAAACACACCCAAAAACCATAACAAACTTGCAAAAACACCAAAACAACTCAAAACATATATCAAACACAAATCATAATCATCACCACAAACCCAAAACACAGCCACAACACTTTCTCTTCCAACAAACTTACTCTTTTCTTCAATCCAACCCAAAATCCAAAATCAATTGAACCAAACACTCTTAAACACACCACAATCAAACAAACACATATCAACCACAACCTCAACTCACAAACTTAAAGAAAATCAAAGAATCAAGTGGAGGACTTACCAAGGATGAAGAAACTCTTAAATTTCCAACTTGATCACTTGAAAACTTCCTTCAATCTTGAGTTTAGAAGATCAAATCTCTCTCTTGCTCTCTTGCTATGGAACTGCCGGCCAACACAGAAAAGAAGAAGAAGAAGAAGATACACGAAGAAGAAAGAAAGAAAACAAAGAAAACAAAGAAAACCAAGTCAAACACTCAACCTTCTCTCTCCTCAAAATCCTCTCTACCAAGCAAAATACAATAAAATAAGCAAATATCTTCTTCCACTTCCACTAACTCAATTTCCAAATATTTAATTCCATTTCCAATTAATTAATTTCATTAATTCAAAATAATTAAATATCTTCCTTTGACTTTCATCTCTTTGACTTGTATATATTATATATATTTCTTTATATACAACATATACACTCTCTCTTTACATCTTTTCTCTTTCCATTAAACATATACATTAAATCCAAATACAACAATAATACCAAAACTTTTAGGGTATACTTTGGGATATTACACCTAGGCTTTATAAAAGTCTGCATTACTGGTTTAGGATTTGGCTCAGGATAAGAAGCATATATGACAGAAGGTAACTGTGATACTCTTCCTGTGCCTACTATTGAAGTAGAAGAGGGAGTATCGAAATATCTACTGCTTATACTATGTCTTAAAAATTTTAATTTTACTTTGCCATTTTCATATTGTTCAATTTGACTAATATTAATATTAGGCTTTACGGTCTTCTTAGGGTCTGAAGGAGGAACTGCTCCTTCTGAAATCAATTCATCAGGAAGGGATATGTCTTTTCACTATATGATTTTAAAAATCATAGTATTGGCTTTACTAAGGTTTGTTTGAAAAAACTTAGTTTCTCCTTTCCTATGTTGCACTTTATATTTAGTAGCAAAGGTAGATACCATAGCTTTACACTGTATTTTAGAGATTAATGTTACAGAAATTGATCCCTCTAAAATTTTATAATTATGAATTTTAATTTTTAAAATTACACTTTTTAACATATTTAGGTCATTTAGTGATACAATGATATCTGGATGTACATCAAAGTTAATAGATCCCGACTCAGATTAGTCTCTACAGATCTTAAGAGATAGTCTTGAAAGTTTAAAAATATAGCATCTCTAATAACAACTAGAATACTAGTATTTAAATCTTCTCTAGTCAAAGATTTTATACCAATTTGTATTAATCCTATATGTATGTATCTATATTTTTTTATCTTTATGTTGCTTTACTACTTTAGGAGATAACAAGGTAATCCTTTCAAAAGGGTTACTCAACTGTATATCTCTTTTTTCCATTTTTATTGTATAATCTATTTTAAAAATGTTTATTTTTGATATTTTATAAATTTTTTCTTTATTTACTTTAGGTATTTTCCAATTATCTACTACTTTATGAAAATCTTCTAAAATTACTTCATTTCTATTTACTGTCCTTTTAATTTCTAATGATTCAAAATTATCAGATTTAGTTGTACTAGCAGATTTATATAAAAAATATTTCATTTTTAATTTTTGAAAAATAGTTTAAAAGTGATTTCTATGATTTTGGAAGCGACCACAGATTTACTGCCCTATAACACTTATCATCGGCTTAACACGAGACTTACTGCATATTCAAATTCCTAGTTCAAAGATCACACTCTTAATACTATAGATCAAAATTTAAAAATAAAATCTTATTTATATAGGTTTTTGCTGGTATCAGAGCCATCTAGGTTTTTGGATAGTAGTAGAGATATATAAAGAAGATTTTATTTTTAAATTTTGATCTATAGTATTAAGAGTGTGTTCTTTTACCTAGAAATTTGGATGTGCAGTAAGTCTCGTGTTAAGTCGATGATAGGCGTTATAGGGCAATAAGTCAGTTGACGTTTCTAAAATCATAGAAATCACTTTTAAACTATTTTTAAAAAATTAAAAATGAAATATTTTTTATGTAAATCTGCTAGTACAACTAAATATGATAATTCTGAGTTTTCAAAAATTAAAAGGACTGTAAATAGAAATGAAGTAATTTTAGAAGATTTTCATTGTAACACCCTTATACCTCATATACGTATAATACACACATATACAATATATGTAAAATACTCATATGCGATATAAAAATGTCACAACCCTGTTTAATAAAAATTTCCATATTCCTTTATTACTCAAAACCTTTGTACAAAAACATATGTGTATATATATATGAAAATACACAAAATTCTTATATTACTTAATTATTTAAACATCCTTTATAATTTACAATGTATATACATATACTCCTAAAATATAATCTAATGTACATAATGTGAAAATATACTATAAAATAAAATATGCACATGTTGGCAAAGTGGCACTGATCTTGTTGTAGCACAAACACTTTAAGCTCCAATAACACAAGTCTAGACCCGATCTGGTCTAGTAGAACTCTCCGGCTCTACCGGATCACCCCTATCACCTGCGCGATGAGTTACAATCGCATTAAGCTGAAGCCTAGTGGTAAAAACTTTGATAATAATAAAATTCAAGAATAATGCAAATGTAGAATGTTCATATGCTATGTCATCACATGATATTCAAGATCACTTTTAGATATATGCTTTCATTACTTAATATTTCACACCAACACATACACAAGTATGGGCCCAAACAACTAATACATCATTCAAATCTCAGAGTTACTGTTTTGGTCCATAATAACACCATGTGTGTAGCGCCGAAGGCAAAATATCATTATAACTGTCCAACTAGGCCTGGGCTTACGACCCAATCTTTTCACCCAGCCCAGCATCAAGGACCTATTTCTGAGGCTCACGAACCGGTCTTTTCACTTCAAAAATATTTTCACAGTGGCGCCAAGCGTCTAGCCCCATAGGCAAATATAGGCATACCGCCAAATATAGAACTCTGAAAATTGAATAATATACTAGGAAGACAATTAATTCACAATTTCCATTCTCAATTCCTTTCTCATTTTCTCATTTATATTAATGTTATTTCTTTTTAATATTTCATCCTCATCATCGGATATTTCATAATGAAACCACATTACCCAAACACTTTGGATCATTTCACATTTTACACACATTTCACATTCTATTCAATCTAGCCATTAACAATGGCTTTTCACAGTGTATAATAATGCATACATAGCAATTCACATATCTTAGCACCATATTTATGAACACTTAATTTATTAAGTAGCTTAACACATTTTTCATCCAAAAAGTGTTAGGCTAAATGTAATATAATCACATTTTATTTATCAAGAGTTTATACATACCTTATGAAACACTCCAAAACAAGCTTTAAAACTTTCTCTAATCTTCTCTTCCAAGTTGCCCTTCAACACTAGGGTTGGACAAGTTGCTCTCTCTCAATGCTTATACAAAATATGATCATAAATGATAATTTAATATCACATTCTAAGGCATTCACAATATTAGATCATTTAAATAGAAATTACAAATGAAAAATAAAGAAAAGAGCTATTCTTAAGTGACATGCCCAATAACACGGGCGTGTTACTGACCGTGTCATTAACTCAATCATACAGAAGCTTTGACACGTCCAATGACATGGGCGTGTCACTGCCCATGTCATTTATTCTGCCCCACATAAATTTTGATATGCCCAACAACACGAACACGATAATGGTTGTGTCAATTATCTTATCTCACAGTAACTACGTCACGCTCAAAGACATGTTTGTGTTACTGGTCGTGTCATCAATGTTGAAACTTAACATCATTGACATGGCTAATGACATGGCCGTGTTACTGGCTATGTAAGGTAAAAATTATGCATTTCGTACTCTCAACCAAATAAACACAATCATTCCAAACTCAACACTACAATACCCTTAATCATTATCTTAGTTTATATCTATGAATTATCTATTAATTCAGCACATATATAACTCTAACATATCATAACTGTCATCTTATTCAATCAATCATCATTTTCTCTCATAACACATTCAAAGAAGAAGAAAGAAAAGAAATCTCTTCTCTTTCAATTCAACCTTAAAAATCATCATTAGCTACTCACAACATATTCATACATATCCAAATAAACCATTAAAACATGCTAATACACAATCCCCAAAATCAAAATACCAAGTTCTTCCATAGAATTCCAAAGAAACTTGCAAAATGACAGATGAACTTACCAATTGATGAAGAATCCTCAAAAACTCCACTTGAATCCTTAAAATTCCTTGTAAAATTGGTGTATGGAAGAAGAAAGCTCTTCTTGCCTCTCTCTTTCTCAAGCTCACGATCAAAGGAACAAAGAAGAAGAAGAAGAAGCAATTTCAATTTCTCTTCCTATCCATCCTTATCTATATATATTATTAATTATTTTATATTTTAACTTTTACTCTTTTATATGTATTTTATATGTATTGTATATGTATATATCATATTGACTTCAAATATATTTCAAATATACATTTTATTTTCACACTTAAAATTCTTTCATTTTTCATTCAAATCATTTATTCAATTTATCCAAATTTAATTTAATTTATTTAATATTTAAAAATTAGGGGTATTACATTCATAAAGTCATAGATGATTGAGAAATACCTAAAGTAGATAAAGAACATATTTATAAAATACCAAAATAAATATTTTTAAAAACAAATTATACAATAAAAATGGAAGAAAAAGATATACAGTTAAGTAACCCTATTGAAAGGATTACCCTGTTATCTCCTCAAGCATTAAAACAACATAAAGATAAAAAAAATATAAGTATATTCATATAAGACTAATACAAATTGGTAAAAAATCTTTAGCCAAAGAAGAATTAAATACTAGTATATTAGTTGTCATCAGAGATGCTAGGTTTCTAAACTTTCAAGACTCTCTTTTAGGATTTGTAGAGACTAGTTTGAGTAAAAAACTATTAACTTTGATGCACATCCGGATATCACTATATCATTAAATGACCCAAATATATTAAAAAGTGTAATTTTAGAAATTAAAACTCGTAATTATAAAATGTTAGAAGGATCAATTCCTGTAGCAGTATTCTATAAAATACATTATAAAAGTATGATATTTGCCTTTGCAACTAAAAATAAAATGCAACATAGGAAAGGAGAAACTAAGTTTCTTTAAACAAACCTTAGTAAAGCCAATAATTTGATTCCTAAAACCATACACTAGAAGACATATCTCTTCCTGATGAATGGATTTTAGAAGGAGCAGTTCCTCCTCCAGAACCTGAGAAGACTGTAAAGCCAATATTAATATTAGTCAAATTGAACAATATGAAGATGGTAAAGTAAAATTAAAATTTTCTAAACACAGTATAAGCAGTAGGTATTCTGATACTTCATCTTCTACTTCAATAGTAGACATAGGAAGAACATCACAGTTATCTTCTGTCATATATGCTTCTTATCTTGAGCCAAACCCTAAACTAGTAATGTAGATTTTTGTTAAGCCTATGTATTCTACATCAGATATACCTGAGTTCAGTCACAAAATGAAATGTATAGACTACAGTAAAACTGTACCACAACCTTTGTATGTTGACCCTAATAGATTAGACCACCTAGAACCTAACCCTAGATTAAATAGTCAAAACCTGTATAGAGAATTGTCACATTCTCCATCTAATTCACTTACAGCCTTAGCTATAATAGAAAACATAATAAAAATAGATAAAGAATTAAATGTAATTACTAAAAAATTTATTTTTGATGAGATAAATTTTATGAAGAAATAACATCAACTAATTGAAAAAAATTAAAAAAAAATTATAAAGAGAATAATATTGAGAAATTAAAAATAGAATATATTAATTTTGTAAAAAAATGAAATAAAAATTAAATTCTTTAAATGGTTTGAAAAAGTTTATACAATACAAAATAAATTAAAAACTATAAATCCTATAACCATTCGAAATAAAGAAACAAAATGGAAAGTTCAAGTTAAAATAATTCAGAGCGAACATCCACCTAAAGCTACTAGTATATTTTTATATAATGATCGAGAAGTTAAAGCTACACAATTTAAAACTGTAGCTGATGATGATTCGAACAGAAAAATTTTAGAATAAAATAATTTTTGTAATGCACATTTATACAGTATAAGAAAACAATTAAATAGAATAAAAAAAACTCTATTAATAATAAAGAAGTCATAAAACATAAAGAAGAAAAATCAAAAAGAAAATTAAAAAATCATGTTTTTAAACCTTTTCAAGTTTCTAAATTAGGACAACAAGAGGTTAAAAAACATAGAGCATCTGATTTTGTAAAAGTAATTAAAGATCAATTTAGTAAAATTAAATCAAGTTTTGAGTTAAAAGAGGTAGTTCAAGATACACCACAATCTAAAATAATTAATATAGTAATACAAGATCAAGATTCAGAATTAGGAAGAAGTTTCAGTCATGAAACTGAAGATCTTGCATTTTTTAATAAATCAGTAAATCTTGAGATAAACCATATAGTTCATGATCAGTATACAGTACTTAGGATTTCTGTATCAGATTTAGATATTATAGAAAGACCTAATGTATTGTCTCAATATAAATATAATGTTTCTTCAGTATATGGATGGAATATAGATAACCTATCAAAATAAAACATCCTTAGTCTTTTGCAACAGGTGACTATAGTTGCCAATGCTTATAGAAATCAAATTGAAATATCTAATAGAACTATAATATAATTAATTATAGAAGACTTCACTGTTCAATTAAAAGGTTGGTGGAATAATCATTTCACTGATGAATAATGCTTAGAAATTTTAAATGCAATTAAAACCTATAAGGATGGAACAACTATATTAAATGAGTATGGTGATGCTATTCAGGATACAATAGCAACACTCATTCTGACTATATCTCTTCATTTTATAGGATATCAAACCCATTTAAAAGATAAAAATGCTGAATTACTAAGTATTCTCATGTGTAAAAAATTTAGTGATTTTCAGTTTTATAAAACCATATTTTTAACTAGAGTAATGCTAAGAGAAGATTCCATTAAATAAAATCTAGAAAATATTTAATATTAATAAAATTAAAATTTTTTAAAAATTATATTATAGACACAATAATTCTATTTGATACTAAACCAGATTTAAATTGTATAAAATCTAGTTTAGTATCTAAAAAATTTTAGAAAAATACTAGAGAAAAATTATATATAGTCAATAAATCTAAAATACAAATTATTTGTAAAACAGATGCTTCAATTATAAATAATAATTTATAATTAAAAAATATATTTATCTTAACTAAAGAAATTTAATAGATGATAATATTAGGAATACCATTTATGAATTCAGTTACTCCTTACTCAGTAAAAAATGATAAAATAGTTTTTAGAATAAAAAAAATAATAAACTTTTATTTCAATTTATAGAAAAATCCAGAAAAATGAATTTAAATTTACTTAAAGTACATTTTATTTACGAACTAGAAATAAATGTATTAATAAAAGTAAAGTATGAACAACTTTATAATTTAAAAAATAATTATCAATTGCAAAAAATAAGTGAACAATTAAAGACTGATTTGGTAAAAGATAAAATAGATCGAATTAAGGCCCAAATTGAAAATGAATTGTGTGCTAACCTGCCCAATGCATTTTCGAAGAGAAAACAACATATGGTTGATTTACTCTATGAAGTAGGCTTTGAAGAAAAGTCCATTACTACTAATGCTAGGCCCATTCAAATGAGTTCAGATATGATAGAATTTTGTAAAAATGACATAAATGATTTAGAAAATAAAAAATTAATTTATAAATCTCACAGTCCATGGTCTTTTGCTGCCTTCTATGTTAATAAAGACTTTGAAATAGAAATAAGAGCCCCAAGATTAATAATTAATAATAAACTTTTAAATAAAGCATTATAATAGATTAGATACCCTATTTCAAATAAAAATAATTTATTAAATATATTATATAAAGCAAATATATTTAGTAAATTTGATATAAAATCCTAATTTTGACAAATTCATATTGATCCTAAAGATATATATAAAATAACATTTACTGTTCCATTTGGCCAGTACGAATGAAATATAATATAAATGTATCCTCAGAATTTCAGAGAGTGATGAATGATATTGTAATATCCCAAATAATACCCTAAAATTTTAAAAATGCTAATTGTTGAAATTGAATAAATGATATTAAAGTGTATTTGATTAAGTGAGAAGATAAAAAAAAAAGGTGTGTGTATATGTTGTATATATAGAGATATATACAATATATACATGTCAAAGGATATTTGTATTAATTAATTATTTAAAATAGAAATTATGTGATGGTGGAAGATTATATTTATTATTATAATATTTAATTGCTTTGTGGAAATTAAAAGAGAATTTGTGTGGTTTAAGAGGTTTGAGAGAAGTGTTTGGGGTTTGACTTTTATCATCTTCTTCTTTCTTCTCTTGGATAGCCGGCCATCACCATTGCCAAAGGGAAAGAGAGGTTTTGTTGATTCCTCACTCAAGCAATTGAAGGATTTCAAGAGATCAAGTTGGAGTTTTAAGGATTTTCTTCACTTTTAGTAATTTTTCAACTTGTTTCTTTGTGTTCATTTGGAGTTTGTGTATTTGAGTTTGGTGAATGGTTGTTGTAGATGTGTTTTTTTGGTTGATTTGGTATGTTTGAAGTGTTTGGTTTTATTAACTTTGATTTTTGGGTTTGAATTGAAGAAAATGTTAAGTTTGGTAAAAGAAACAAGAGTTGTGGGTGTTGTGACTTTGAGTTGTGAATATGGTTGTGATTGTGTTTTGATGCATGTTTTTGAGTTGTATTGATATTATGCAAGTTTATTTTGGTATATTGATGGTTTTGGTTAAGTTTGTTTAAAGTGGAAAAAGGTAAAAGAAAGATGTTTGTTGGATGTAATATTTTTGGTGTCGATTTCAGGTTTTTGGCCTGACACGCCCATTAGCAAGGCCATGTCTTTGGACGTGTCATTGGTTTTGCTTTCTGGGTTGGTGACACGTTCAGTGACACGCCCATATCACTGACCGTGTCACAGCTTCTGTGTTAGAGTAGTATTGACACGTCCAATGACACGCCCATGTCACTAAGCGTGTTATAGCTACTGTGTTGTTGGAAGATTGACACATCCAGTAACATGCCCATGTCACTGAGTGTATCATAGCTTCTGTGTTGGAGGAGAATTGACACGTGCAGTGACACGCCCATGTCACTGAGCGTGTCAAAGTTTTTGTGTTGTGGGTTTAGGGCACGGCCAGGGACACGCTCGTGTTGTTGAGCGTGTCATGTGTATAATTTGCCCTAGATAGTTCTTATTCTTATTTCCTTATGAGTATTACTAAGTGAGAATGTATAATCACCTTTGGATTAGGTTTTGAAGAGATTTGAGTTTCCCTAATCCAAGTGTTGAAGGAATCTTTGAAGAGGAGGTTGTTAGATTGGTGTTTGTTGCTCTTAGAGGTAAGTACAAACCTTACATGATTGCATATATTTACATGACTTTGGGACTTAACACATTTGATTGGAAAATGTGTGTTAAGTTACCTATTATATTGTTGATATGTGAGAATGGTGCAATGATTTACATTATGTGAATTGTATGTTGAGGATTCAAAATATATGGATAATGTAATTTGTTATGCATATCCTAATGATAATATATGAAGCCATTGTTGATGGTTATAATGATGTAGATGAAATACTTGAGGCATTATGCCTAGATGATCATGAGAAAATAAAAATGAATTTGATAATGAAATAATGAAAGAATTGTGTGCCTAGTATGTTATTCAATTTTCAGAGTTTTGTTGTTGGTGGCATGCCTAAAAGTAACAATCCCTTGAAGCTGGGTTGGGCTTGGTCCTTGAAGCCAGGTTGGGTTGATGCTGAGTTCCTTTTGAAGCTTGGTTGGGCCTAGTCCTTGAAGCCTAGTTGGGATGTTATATATGAGGTAATCCTCATTGTGATAATGATTCTCCTACGGGCTTGATAAATGTGATTATTGGACCAAAATAGTAACTCTGAAATTTGAATGGCATATTAGTTTCTTTTGGACCCATGCTTGTCTTTGCTTAAATGTGAATCATGAATGATGAAACAATTGAACAATATAATGAAATGTAATGTTATGAAATATGATATCCTTTTTATATTGTTTACAATTCTTGAAAGTTTGACATTGGCATTACATTGAATCATATTGTTATCATAGTTAGTACCACTAAGCCTATGGCTTAGCGCGATTGTGATTTATCTAGCAGGTGACAAGGTAGATCCGATTGAACCGGAGAGTTCAGCTAGACCGAGTCGAGTCTAGGCTTGTGATCCTTTGTGAAGAGTTGATTTTTGGACTTCAAGATCAGAGACGAACTGCCAAGCATGTATAAATCTTATATTTTTGTAAATATTATTTTTGATGTATACATATGTATATTCCGCTACATTTTCCGCTGCTTATTAAATAAATATTTTGGATAAACTTTGGGTGTAATGAAGATATATGTATATATATATTTTAACAAGAAATGTTTTATCTATTACTATTTATAATGATGATTTGATGTTAAAGTTTAAAGATTAGTTTGCTTCAATTAAACTGTGACATCCTTCTATCCGATATACGTATATAATATATATGTGGGTGTATGTGGTGTACGTATATGGAGTATAGGGGTGTTACAGATATATTTAATCCTTATATAAAAGTTTATATAGTTTATATTAATGATGTCTTAATATTCAGCAAATCCATAGATGAACATTTTAAACACCTAAAAATATTTTTTTAGTGGTAAGGAAGAATGATTTAGTACTTAGACCAAGATTAGATTTTTAGGATATTATATATAACAAGGTATAACAGAGCCCATAGAAAGAAACTTAGCCTTTGGAGATAAATTTTCTAACCCAATATTAAATAAAGCCTAATTACAGAGATTTTTAGGATGTTTAAATTATGTTATAGAGTTTTATCCAAACTTAAATTGATTAATAAAGCCCCTACATGATAGGCTTAGGAAAAATCTTAACCCATTGACTGAAGTCCATACTGGTATAGTCCAACAGATTAAAGTCATAGTAAAAACTTTTCTTTATCTTTATAACCTTGATCCATCAGCCCCCAAAATTATAGAAACTGATGTCTCAAATATAGAAAATGGTGAAATATTAAAATAGATTAAAGATGATAGAGAAATCATACTCTAGTTTGCTTCAAGACATTAAAATCCAGCCCAATTAAATTATTCAACCATTAAAAAAGAGATTTTAAGTATTGTAATTTGCATTTCTAAATTTCAATCTTATTTATTAAATAAAAAAATTTCACTTTGTATTTAATATAAATCTACAAAAGAAGTTTTGCAAAAACATATTAAAAATATTGCTTTAAAATAGATTTTTGCAAGATGACAAGCTATATTAAGTATTTTTTATTTTAACATAGAATTTATTAAAAAGGAAAATAATAATATACCTGACTACTTAACTCATGAATTCCTCAACAGGAATCATGGGGAATAAAAAGAAAAAGCAAGCCAATAAAGCCAAAGAGATTATAAAGTCAGACCCTGATACTTCTTCTAAAGCCCTGTCTAATCATTTAGATAATATTACCAAGCCATCAGGCTCTAAAACCATAAAGTCTTGGGTTGAAATGCTCAATTCAGTAGAATATGATAAAGCCTAAAATGAAACAATAAAATAATGGGTTAATTAGTTAGCCTATTCTCCAAAGGTGCTCCAAGTCCTTCAAAAATTGAGTCTTCCTCCTCCTACAGACTTGGCTCCTGTAGCCACAGGTAAAACTCTCATCCCTTTTGTAAAATCTGGGACAGAAGAATCTTCTTCTTAAAATGTCCTTTCTACAAATATTATAAAACCAGAGTTGGATGTTTCAAAACTCCCAACTCAAATTATTTCTTCAAATTTTCAATTTAAAGGATCTTCAAAATGGTTTACAAAAACTTTTGAGGATACAAAATATATAATTGAAGATGGATTTATGCCTCAAAATCCATAGGATATTATAAATCTGTATATCTAAAAAATTAGTTTTTTTGACCTGTTGATTTATTAAGAACTCAGGAGTACTATCTAGTTATTCTTGAAGACAGTGGTTCCAGAAAATTAAAGCATAACTATGACCATGATGATAAAAACTATTATTTCTCACTCCTCTATCCAAATTAAAAAAGTTTTCCATTCTTTTGAATAGATAAAACCTTTGCATACTCCTGTGCAAATTAAACCTAATTTCCTCACCTATAAAACAATATGCCCTTCATATAATGATTGGAATTATGTAGATACCTGAACCAAAGCTCTTCTTTACCAAAACCCTATAAATAATCATTCTTGGTTATTGTATTTTGACACAAATATCAAGACTAGCAAAATACTTATGTGGTTTATTGAATGGCTGTATTATTCCGATAATGATGAAATGACTTTATCACCTAAAGCTCTTTCAACATACCACTATTTTAAAGCTCATGCTCACCCTTCTCTTTATGAAAAATAATTCCTTTGTCCTCAAATATTTTGTATGAAATTCTTCATATTATGGGTATTTTAATGGTACTTTGAGCTAGCCTATCAGTCAGGTACCAATATACGAGTGATATCCAGAATGTATAAAGTAAAGTAGTGGAATGCCTTCAGAAATTTTACTACTGAGATATCTGTTAAAAAATAGTGCTATGAGCAAAAGTATAACAAAGTTGATCCAAAACATGCCATTACTTTTGGAGCTCAAAAGGCCTATTATCAAGCCCTTCTTATAGCTGCAAAGACTGTTGAGGAGTATACATCCATTATGGAATAGGTGGTTGAATCCATTCCTTCAACATCTGAACTCATTACCATTAGGCCCTCTTATTCTGATTCCTCCATTAAAGCCCAGTCGAAGAAATATAAAGCTCAGTCTAGAAGAAGAAGAAAATCTCCTTCATCTTTTGACTCATCTTCCACATCATCATCATCATCGTTTGACTCATCTTCTGACTCAGACTCAGATTATGCACCTAGTAATGAAGATGATTATTGTGGGGTCCTATCTGATATACCAATAAAGAAAAATAAAAAGAAAAGAGAAAAGAGAAAAAAATAAAATTTTGTCAAATAAAAAATAGAAGGAACCTTATTCCTTCACATGGCTACAGTAAAAATAGTACAAACAGAATACTATTCATCAATAGTATAAAGTAAGTACTATTTATCAACAGTAAAATAAATAGTATCTTCGACATGATACTATTTATCTATAATTTCTTCAAGTAATATGCCCACCTACATGGACGTGTTAATTTTACGTGTCTTTTATCCATTCTTACAGAAGTTTTGACACGCCCAACGACATTGGCATGCCACTGCCCATGTCATTACTTCATAATTACAAACGTTTTAACATGCCCAACGACACAGGTGTGCCATTGATCGTGTCATTTATCTTGCATTACAGTAGCTACGACATGCCCAGAGACATAGCCATGTCATTGGCTGTGTCATCAACATTGAAACACAACATCATTGACATATCCAGTGACATGGCCGTGTCAGGCAAAATTTATGTATTTCGTACACTCAACCATTTAAACACAATATATTCAAAGTCTATGATAAAAATAAATCAAAAATAGTTTCTTTAATAGAAAAAGAGTCTATATCAAATACTTTTTAGTAATAATTCATTATAAATGATTCAATCAACCAATTCAAACAATAAAATTCATAAAAATTTAAATATTTACAAATTAAAATACATAAGCACATACCTCTTTCAAAATTCATTTTCTTCTTTAATCACTTGTTGATAATCTCACCTTTTATAGTTTATTCTTCTAAAACTTATAATTATATAAGATA
The DNA here is from genome assembly GCA_947685225.1 of Garcia nutans. Lineage (NCBI taxonomy): Eukaryota > Viridiplantae > Streptophyta > Magnoliopsida > Malpighiales > Euphorbiaceae > Garcia > Garcia nutans. The sequence continues at coordinate 439,067 of CANTUV010000024.1, read as the reverse complement.
TACTTTTGATTTTTATTTGATTTGAAGAAAAGAAGATGGAGAAATGAGAAAGATAGTTGAAGTGGTGGTGATTGGCGTGGATGAAGATGAGAGAAGAGGAAAGAAACTTTTACACACATATTGGCATGTCCATATATATATATATAGTTTAATTAAGTGAGGCAATCTTATTTTAACTACGGTGCATTTTCACTTTTAACATTTGATTCGAATTCGATTTTTAGTCTCTTAAAACCGTAAAAATAATTTCTTCAATAAATTTTAAGATCCACTATTTACATCATTTATCCATGCCTCTTTTATCACTATTTACTATTAATTATCAATATTAAATTAAAAATTTATTATTTAAAATTTTAAACATTACAAATCAGATTAAGCCTGATGTTAGGAACATGCTTTGCATGTTCTAACAACAGTCTAATGTCATTTTTGGTCTCTAAGTGAATTTCACTAACACCAATAATCTTAGCTTTATCATTATTATCCATTATAACTGTCCTATAGTCACCTTGTATATAAGTGGCAAAGAACTCCCTCCGGGCTGTAGCATGAATAAAGGCACCGGTATCAATCACCCAACCAGTCTTATGATCAACCACCTTGACCGCATCATCATTATAAATGAGAAAAAATTCATGTTCAGTTATAGCGGCAATTCTCTTATCATCGCTATCATCTTTTTTTATCATTCCATTTTTACTTTTTCTATTTTTGACAATATTTCTTAATATGACCCTTTTTATGACAATGATGACATTCAATATTGGCAAATTTATTAGATTTGTCTCGACTAGCATCTCTTGTAACACTCTTATACCCCATATACGTATAATATATATACCTTATATATATATATAATACATATATAGAGCACAAGAATAGTAGGTAATTAAAAATAGAAGTTCCTATATTTGATTCCAAAAATAAGTTACAACTTTTAAAAAGATAAATTTTAATAAATAAATACATATGTGTTTAGTAATTCAATAAATTTATAAGAAAATATCTAAAAAAATTCACTAGAGTTTTGTCTATAATTTTAAGAAAAATCCAAATCAATAAACACAACCTGTAAAAAGAAAAACACTCCCAATATATATAATTTCTCAAAACAATTTCTCCCACCAACACCATGTATTTCACAAGTATACATTGTTTACAATTTATAAAACTTTACAATGCTAGAATTATATAAATATATTTATAAAATCTCAAAATATACTTAAACATAATATATTTGAATAAAGGTTATATTTACATGATATGCAAATTAACACCAATCGAAAAGGTCTTATGGAAAGAGTCTTAGCTTCAAAAACAACTCAAAAGCTAGACTTAGTTAAGTCTACCAGGGCTTCCTCTCTCAGTAACCCTATCACCTGCGTGATAAAATTAAACCGTGCTAAGCTAGAATCTTAGTGGTACATACTTTGATAATACAAAATATTTTAATAAAATAATGTATGCTTTATGCTATTATTGCAATGCAAAGCTCACTTATCAAGTAATAAACTACCTGCGTGATAAAATTAAACCGCGCTAAGCTAGAATATTAGTGCTACATATTTTAATAACACAAAATATTTTAATAAAATAATGTATGCTTTATGCTATTATTGCAATGCAATGCTCACTTATCAAGTAATAAATCTTAAATTTTAAAAACACATCACAATCACATATATTGTGTCCAACTAATCTCTACATAATATTCAAATTTCAGAACAATTGATTTGACCTATCGCGATCTTAAGGTCCGACACCGGGGATCTAAGTGTCATATATACATCATCCGAAGGCTTTTTTCTATCAACACCGAGGATCTAAGTGTCATATATATATATATATATCACGTTTTCCTCATTCTTAACTCATTTAACATTTTTTTGGTATTTTAGCACGTTTCACAACCATTTTCACGTTTTTCAATCACATTGAATACAATTCTTTGATTATATTCATAATGTGACTCACTTTCACAATATCAATGTACAAATCACATTTTTAATAGTAATGTATAGGTTATGTGAATAATCATATTTCAAAGTAACTTAACACATTTCATTGTAATAATATAAATATGCCAAATCATATTTAATGAAAGTACAAGTTATCAAAGTATGTACTAACATTAAAAAGCTTCAATATCAATTCAAATACACTCTCTACACCTCACTTTCCACAAACACTAAATGCCTGCACTTAGGCTACTTTGGCCAAAATACTCCTAAACCAAATAATAAGTAAAATTATTTTATTAGGATCGTACTTATATTAATTTTATACAAAATACTAATTACACAAATTCTAGCCAAACTTCCATTAAAACCGTAATTTTTCTTACTATATTTCTCAAACTTCATCAAAATAAACTCATTTTCATCATCCAACCATAAAATCATTACATCCAACCATAAAATCATTACATACATATCAAAATAATTTCAAAATAATTAATTTCAACAATTATATTTTCCTCCATCACAAATCCAAAATGCACATAACTTTTAATTTTAAAAAAAAGCTTTTAAAATTAAAAGATTACTTACCTAATTCTTGATTAATCTTGAAAATTACCTTGAATCCGTGGAAATTCTTGTAAAATTTGGTGTAGTTGAAATTCAGCATCCATTGAAGAAGGAAGAAGAATTTGAGCCTTTTTATATCTAATATTTCCAATTTTATCCCTCTCTTATATATAATTACAAAATAAATAATTAATAAAATATTATGATAATTTTAGTCTTCCTCCCATCCAAAAATTCAATTTAACCTTCTTTTATTATTATTATTGTTGTTGTTGTTATTATTATTATATTTAATTTTAACTCTTTACTTTTTATCCAACTTTGCTTTTTAAAGTGAAATTGTATATATTAGGTATAAAATATAAATACATTATGTATCCAATGTATATTATATATATATCTTGTGTATACATTAGGAATATTTATTGTATATCCTTCTTCCATCACTCTAATTAACCATTCATATTAATTATTTAATTGTATTAAATAAAAATGTGGATGTTACATCTCTATTTTTATCTCCATCATTTAATCCCCTATTCTGACTTCTCTCTTCGGTGGTTGTCTCCAGAATATCTGATTGTGAAGAGAAAGTACCTTGTGAGCGTTTCCTCATCTCTTTATTTAGGATACCACTTTTCACTAATTCCATTTTAATAATATCATTAGGAGAAAATTTTATTAATGAAATCTTTAAAGTCTCCCAAGACTCTGGCAATGAAGCAAAAACCATCAAAACAAGCACCTCATCATAAAAAATGACACCCATTCTCGACAACTGATCTATAATTTCTTGAAACTTGTTCAAGTGATTTGCAATGGAATTACCCTCTTTGTATCACAACTACATTAATTTTGTGAGATAAAATAATTTATTGTTATCAGTTATTGAAGCATATAATTCTTCAAGGTTATTCCATAACGTTATTGCATAGGTCTCACCATAGATATGATTATATATATTATCTTTAACAAATTATTGGATGAAACCACATACTTGCTCATGCTTAAATTTTCATTCTTCATTTGTCTTGTCGTTGGGTTTACTCGTACTAAACATCTGTAACTACATCTTCATTACAAATAAGAGATTTTTCATCTTGGATTTCCAAATATAGTAATTTGTGCTATTTAAGTTTATCATTTTACTCATCTTCGTATTCATATTTTCGAAACAAAGCTCTTATACCAGTTATTGAGGAAATTAGAAAATAAATTAGGCACTACAGGATTGGCAAATCAGTAGTAATTAAATTAAAATTAGGAGCAAAAAAAATGATCAACAAGAAAGAGACACCAATATTTAATATGGTTCATTATATTTAATTTGAACTACATCTACGGGATAAGCTCTGAATAATTTCTTCTATTAATAAATAATAGGGTAATTTACATCCGTCATTTATGAAGAATACACTTACTCACTTTATTGTCCCTAAAGTTCAATTTTTGCATCCATCATCCCTTAAGTTTAGTGTTTTGTAACAAACTCATCCTGACCAAAATTACCATCAAAGAAATTAACGGCAATGCTATGTGACACTATATAGATTGTCACGTTTATTGCCATATCATACTGTTTTAAAAGGAATAATGTTTTATTCACTATTCATCTTCTCCTTCTCTTGTTATGAAATTTAAAACTTCCATTGATATTTAACCCAAAAGAAACAAGATACTTCTTCCATTATCTATCTCTATAAAATAAGAAATGCAAGAACAAGCAAATAGTTCAATCGTAGCCAATTATTTGTTGTCTGAAACTAAGAGATCTTCAAGCTTTGCTCTTTAACTTGAAGTCAAAGGAGGTCTGATCTCTTTATTTTCTAAGATTAAATAAAATAAATGAAATCCCATTTGTTTAATATCTTGGTAAAGCTTTTTATCGAAAAATTTTATGATTTTAGTTTCTAATTTGAAGAAAGTTTTAAAATTTTTATATGGGTTTTATTTAATTTAAGATTTTTTACAGTGGGTAGAGTTTAATTAATGGCGGTAAATCTAGAAATTATTTTTGCCTCTTATCATATTTCAAAATTCGCCTTTGTGGATTTCCAATTTATTTAAACTCAGTACCCAAAAATTTGCAGAGATTCACCTTTTATAATTATTCTTCCGTGTCGCATTGTTAATTATCTCTTCAAATTTTTGAACAAGAAAAGCTTACACCTTTGGAGATCAAAGCTCAATGCCAAACGAATTCACTAAAACACTGAAAATGCTTCATGAAATCATAAAAAAATTACAAAATCAAATGATTATGTAATTTCTAACAAAATGGAGAAGCTAATCAAATCAAATTGACACAAATCTATATATCAAAATTACCATGGTAGGCAGTAAAATAAAATTTTCAAGCTTGTTGAATCTAAAATTAACCTTTTTGGGGGCTGAAGGAAAGGATGGTGGTGGCGATGAGGAGGGAGGCAATGAATGTAGTGGTGAGGGTGAGGATAAGGATGGAGATGGTTCTCAGCGAGGTCAAGATAGAAAAGTAATCAAAAAGAGAAGAAAAGGAGAGATAAGAGAAGGAATGAGAAGAGGTTGCTGGAGAAAGAAGCGACGTCTTACTTGATCAGATGCAATGTCATTCTCATATCATTAATGCTCTAGCGAGGTTGAGGCTGACCAGCCATCACAAAATCGATTTTCAATTTTGATTTGTATAAATTTCTTTTGATTTTGTTAACAGTAACATGGGATAAATTGTTATGGATTCTTTTCGCCATATTCAAAGAAATTAAAGAAAAGAAAAATTGAATTGAGCAAAGTAGAGAAAGATGTGAAGGCCGAAGAGAGAAGTAAAAAAAAGATGACATGGTATCCTTAAGGGATTACTGTTAACTCCTTCTATGGAAGTTTGAGTCGGGATGATTTTGTCATAAAACAATCAGCTTGAAGGATGATGGGTGTAAAAATTAAATTTTAAGGATGATAAAGTGAGTAAATATATTCTTTAAGGACGACGAGTGTAAATTACTCATAAATAATATGATTATAAAAGAGAGACTTTTCTAGAAAAATATTCTAGAAATACAATACTCATAAATGAAATAAATTTAAAATAGTAGTAAGTATTTTTAAATCTCACTATTTTATCGGTAAAAAATAAATACCTCAAAGTAATTTTTTTTCACTTAAAATGATATTTATACACATACCATTTTACAATTTTAATCTCTTTCTTTCTAATATTTGTTATATCTCATATGTTTAATTGAGGAGAGAATGCCATCAATTTATAGACAATTTTTCTCTTTCATAACTGCACAATTGGTGATAAATTTTTTTAGTCAAAAAGGTGGTATAAAGATCAAAGGTGATTGGTGGTACTCATGTGGTTGGTACGGCCACCACCCCACGTTACAAGCATATGTATAATAAAATAATAAAATCGGTAATTGAAGCCGGACAAAACAATTGCCGATTATTGATTTAGAGATTTTAAAAGTTTTAGTTAGTTTAAATTTGAGTTCAGTAAGGTTTAGCTAAAATTCAACTCTCAAATTTATTTTGTGTTTGTGTTGAATTTGAATTTCATTTGTATTATTAGATATTTATTAGTTTTTGATATATGTGTACGCAATATCATTTATAAAAATATATATAATTAATAAATTCAGAGAGAAAAGACAAAAATATAATCAATGAAAATAAAATATAATTTTTTAAATAATTACAAACATTAAACAGTGATTAATCTAAAAAAAAACTCCAAAACCATCATATTAGTGAAATAAAAGACGAGAATTAAAAATCTAATGAATCAAAAAATTAATAATTGAATTTATATTCTGTGGATGTCTCCATGTCCAAAATAGCTAATAAAAAGCATTTCCACCAACATCGATCACTTGGCATTAGTTCTTCTTATTGGATTGCTACCTACAAAAATATGAAACTTCTCCATCAAATAGATTATAAGAATCTATCATTCACCCTATATATGATTGGGGAATTATACTTCAATCAAATTTTCTTACCACTTGAGATTAATTATACAAATTTTTTGATTTATTTATGTATAATTAATAACTCTTCTTTGTTTTTTTTTCAAAATTTGGATTAACAATATTTAAATTTGAAATTTCTTGATTAATTTAAATGTATTAAATCAAATCACTCTCTAATAATTTCAAATTTTGATTTCACATCATATAAAAAAATATTTATGAATTAAAAAAATCACAAACAACAAATGGGATTTTTTCCTTTTTCTTTTTTGGGTGTGGGGTGTGATAAATTAGAATTGTTGTTAGCATAGGCTAAAATTTTGAGAAATTATATAATATAGTCGTGATTCTAACTATATATCTGAGTTGAAATAATAAATTAATTATATAATAATAGGTAACAATAATTTTAAAAATATATATTTATAATTTTTCTAAGTAAATTTTATGATTTTTTCAATTATAAAATATAAAAAATATATAATTATCTAATTGATTTGTCATTTCAAATAAGATATTCAGTTGAAATTTAATTAAAAATATATTATATGCATATATTTAGTATACGTATATCAAAAATTTTTTATATAATTTTTGTTTTTTTGAAGTTTTTCCCATTGGAGGTGAGCCTAGAAGTAAAGAATATATTTTTTTTCATTTTTAACTAAATTTCTTTTTGATATAAGGAATTGAATTTCTAGAGGTCTGAATTTTTCCACACACACACACACACACACACATATATTGCTAAAAATGGAAAGGTATTTTTATTATTTTGGTAGGAGAGGATTATAAATAGCTAGGAAGCTTGTGCTGACAATACAAAGAGCAGTGAGAATGGGTGGGTTGTGCTAGTTGGTACCTTTACTGAAAGTTTTGGTGATGAAGGGACCCAATTAGCTGAGATAAAAGCAAGTCGGTGCTTCGCTAGCCATTCTTTTGGACCTTCTTCTTGTCTTTCACATGATGAACTGAGTATATATGAACAATCTCTCAGCTTTCATTCACATTGCCATGGCCAAATCTATTAAAGCTTTGATTGATTTAAGTTACATTTATTAGTCGAGTTGGGTGCATCTGAATCTGATCCAGCTCCAGCTTAGTGTAACATAAAATATAATCGATCCCACCCAAAAGCTTATAAGGATGAATGGAAATATGGTCAAATTGATGATAAGATCAAACTAAAAAACAAAAAACAAAAAATAAAAATATAACATAACATTTTTTTTTTCTTTCGTCAAATTATGCAACTCAAAATCGATCTACTAGGCATTATAAGTCCCACTTTTGAATTAAAATTTGATTTTAAAAATTAAATATTTTTAAGATGAAAAAGAAAAATTAATTAAAATTTAAAATTTTTAGATCTTGAATCTCACTCATAAAAAATTACTATATTTCTTAAAAAATAAAAGCCAATATATCAAAATAAGCTGACCCAAAAATCATTAGAAATCTCCTAATAAAATCCAATTGCTGCCTTCACCAATTATATTCAGTTTTGTCTCTCATCCGCTTGTAATTTCAACAGAGAAGATTACCAGCTTACAAAGGACAATGGGATCTTAAGCATTCATTTTACCCATCATAATTAATTACCATCATCTTGCGGATTACAGTACAGTACTACTTTGTACAATAGCATTTCAATAAAAACATTAGACAAGTAGAGTTCATTAATCATAATGTCCATTTATAATGTCATGTTGATCACATGTTGAACTCTAGTTTTGAGTACCACCAGTTGAAAAAAAAAAGAAAGCAAAAACAAAAATGATACATCAGAACCAGTCCATCCAATCCAAAGAGTACCTACGTGCCAAAACTGCTCCATACCAGCCACCGCTGGGAGACGTTAAGCATGTTTTGGCTCTAAAGGTTCACGCTTCAATTTTTCAGGCATAAAAAAGAAAATTTAGGACCACAGCAGAGTTAAATAAGGATCATTACACCAATTTAGTAAAGTAATATTTCTTTCTTTTAGACTTCATTAACCTGATAGCCCTAACTAGCCTACGTATACAGCAAGCAGAAACAATTTATTATCTAATAAAATTTTACAAGCAGAAGATAATATGAAATCCCAAGAAGAAATCCAAAATATTGAAAACAGCCCTCTAAAATATAGTATTATCTACATGCCTTCAGCTTCTTCTACAACTTATAGCGGGACGCAGGCAAATATAAAGACAGAAGAAAAATTAGAACTACCTCTATAACCTTCCAAGGAAGGTGCGCGCAAAGGTAAGCCAAGAATGAATTGCCTGCGAGCTCAAACATATAAATCCTGCATCCTACTATGTACAACCAAGGTCGACACTTCCAGCTTGTAGGATAAAGATTCAACATTAAGCCTGGAATAATCAGTGTATATGTGCCCACCAAATTATAAGTAAAACGTAGATTTAGGACAAATTATGGAATACTAATTTCAACTACTCCTGCGACTTTTGGCCTTATGTGAGGCTCCAATCAATATAATTCTTTCATGTTGCAATCCCTTTCTTCCACCATCCTATCTGGATTAGAATGGTAGGTTGACGATTGAAATCCGAGAAAGTATTGGTAGCATCCATTACCATTGGCACTAGTGTTAGCGTATGCCTGTTGTGGGATCTGTTTATGCAAATGGGGTTCAATTACTACGTCATTAACTGTTGATGGTTTTGTATTCTTGGAACAGTAGGCAGGTATAAGTGAAGATCTTATTGAGTTCATGACAGGTTTTGAAACAGTTCCACCAAAGTTGTCAACCTTATCAGGTGCATTGTTGGCATTATCTCTGTCAAGCTTCTTAGTGTTCAGAAAGCGACCTCCACAACCTCTTGCCCTTCTCATAGCATGTAAATGCCGAGACTCATGAAGATAAGGCTGCAAAACATACCAAGATAGAGATCACTGGACTTTTTAAATAAAGAAAGTATTAATCACAATTAAAAAAAGAAGTATTAACACTTAAATAAAAAAAATGTATAAATTAAATATAATATATCATTTATAATCCAAGATAAACATACACAGGTTGATCTTCAACTTCTTGGAAACTAAGCAACTTGGTCATGCCTAGTTGCCTGGATTTAATATACAGGTTGGGTTCAATTTAAACATATGAAAGACGAACATTGAGAGGCACTTCACATTTCCTAAGACTCCTCAACAGAATACAGTTGTAAAAAAAATGTATGGGATATTATTATTAGATATTAATAATTGACTATAGCGGTTGATTCTGCAGCTTGACTGTGTTATAGTGGTGGTTTTAGCGAAGTCACAGCTTGCTGGAGGACAGGTGAGATTCAGAGAAGGTGGCAAAGAAGGCCAAGCAACAAAGAAAGACCACCAGTAGTGAAGAAAAGAATAAAGAACCGAGAAAAACTAACTACAAAGACTGGAAAAACACATGAAATATTCTTTTGACTTTAGAAAAAAGAGCAAAATAAAGGAAAAAACCAACTATGAAGGCTGAAAAAGAGAACCCAAAACTGAGAAACAATATTTTATGAAAAGATGTCCTGCTGCATCTCAATAAATATACGATGGCTTAGAATAATCCTATCAATCAAAAAAGAAATTAACTAGGCTAAAAGATTTCATAATATATGAAATATTCTAACAGAATATAAGCCTAATTCCTAATTCTTTCCAGGAATACAATCTTGTACGTCATGTAATTGATCATTCTGATAAATAGAATAACAATCTACTTGTGATAAATTTGCTAATTTATCACCAACATGATATAAAGGAAAAATCCTCTTGGGCAGTGAATGTCCGAAAGCACATTAAAACCACCTTCTGGGGTTCTAATGGAAGATAGAAAGAATTTTACATGACATTGAGAGGGCTGAAAAGGAGGTAATCATTCCCACTCCCTCAAGCATACAATAAGTTTGATATAAAACAAGAATTGTTCATATAGTGTATTTTCACTTCATATCAATAACATGATAACTCATTTAACTATATCACATAATAAAAAGAAACTGCAATTAAATAACAAGCAAAAAAACAACATAAAATTTTACCTTTCTAACTTTTATTAGTTTTTTTTCCAACTCAGCCTTAGCACGTGACTGTCTTCGCCTCAGGATGCCATGATATTGTTTAGCATTTACATAAACAGGTTCTTCTGTCGTGTCAAAGGGCAGAACCATTCTAGTGGGATAGGCTCCAAGGTAATGAGAATGAACCTAAGTCAATCCCATACATGTTTGTTACAACAGTAGGTTATATTTTAGGATAGAATAGAGATAAAATGAAAAGAAAATAAATGAGAATATATGCAACGAGTAACGGAATGCAATTCACACTAGTCCAACTCTTGGTTTAATAAAAACTTCTTATATTTAGTTTATTAGTTGTGGCAATGGTATTGGTAACAACAAAGTGACAGTACAATGGAAATAAAAAAAAATAATGAAGTAATCAACATCGAATGCATAAATGTTTGCATAGTGAGCATTACATATATAATGTAATGGACATTATATTTAAAATTTAATTTTATACAAACAAAATAATGAGATATGCACTTAACATGGCCGAAAATCATAACCCATAAATTATCTCAGCCACCATTGTACTCAAAATATGCCTTGAAGTGCATGTAGAGACTCAAATATGACTTCCAAACTTCAATTAAACTACATGTAATATAAACTTCAATTGTTTAAGTTTAATGAAGCAACAGCTTGTCAACAAACAAGCTTAATCGTTTCCATCTTTTGCAGGTCAAGCTACAACACACATTTGATCACCCAAACCAACCTCCTTCAAAATAGTAAACTAAATGCTGCAATGAGGGGCTTTCCTAGTGTCCAAATATAAGAAATATCCACAATAAACATTCCATAATACTATTTCCATATTGGACCAATGACTATGAAAAACTTATCCATACACCAATGCTCGATCACTTAAAAGCTTCACTGGAAAAGACACTGCAACAGGCTACTTCCATGCAGTTATACCAATAAGTAAGCAGCACAACCTTACTATTGCATCAAGGCTCACCCTTTGAAAAGGGTCAACGAGGAAGCAATACGATTTAAAAAAATACTTTCTTCAAAGTATGGCGGCAGGACTCATTAGATTATCACAAATTCCACTCTATACATCTTATTTAAAGTGTGCCAGAATATGGCAAACTTATTTCTGCAATTCCCAATCTGTAAGTGCAATCATAATATTTTTCCATAGAATTACAAGAAAAAGGAAAAACAAACAAAACCTTCAATGGTAAAGTCACACGATATATAAGTCAATCCTCTTATCTTACCTACCTTAGCACCCTTTTTCAGAAAACTTAGAACAATTGAAAAGAAAAGTATCCACTATCACAACAATTGCTAACTAAAGCATTCTCATTTTTCTACGTGTCAGCCGAAGTATAAAGCAATAAGTAGCCATACAAATTGAATTCCAAAATTTGAGGTCCATGAACAGCCATAGTTTCTCAGCATAATGGATTATGGATCTGAACATGATACACATGCCCAGAAAAAGAACTTTCAACTTTGATATTTTGTTACAAAGAAATAAGTAAAAGCAACAAAACATGTTGCATGCCAAAATATAATATATTTTCCAATTTAGATGCAAGAAAATTCAAATGCGCACTTAATAGCTAAACAATGAAGTATGAATGAGTTAATGCACAAGGGGAAGAGAGGGAAATGAAAAGTTACAAATGAGTCTCCAACAAGTTCTGGTTGGGTAGTAGGTGGTGCAAGGTATTCAACCATTGTAGGAGCCATAATGGATACAGAATGTCGTGGGTATTGATGTTGTTCTCCACATTTTCCATCTGCTGATGGAAAGAAGATCGCAATTAGTATCATTATACAATGTAGTTATATCCAGCAGGGAAACACAGCTCATCCTCAAACAATTGAATCATTTAGAACATCACAAGTTACACCAACAGTCATAAGAAACAATACTCTTGATTTTGTGAAACTGGCCACCTAACAGACCAAGATAACACAAGGAATGTACTGTAATCAAATGAAACAGAGAGGCATTTTTAAACAGCCATGGCACATTAGTTATGTAAAAGGTGAAAAATAAACCCATAAGGGATTTCTAAAACCAAAACAAGTAACTACCAGAACCTCAGAGAAGATGCACAACAATTCCAATAATACAAAAAGATATTGCAATTTTATTAGATAAACAATATATGCAAATTTATAATTATAAAGCTAGTGTTTTGGATATGTCCATTTATGAGCAAATTGAAGCTAACCAAATCAATAATCAAGTCCTCTCCTGATTACAATCAAACCAAAAAAAAAAGATAATGAGCTTTTATTGTTTCTTCTTGCATTCCACTCTTGCCAACTCACAAAGTACATCTGCACGTGCATACAAAATAACAACACAGGCAGACACTCAAGGAGTATTCAGAATTTACAGGTGAACTCACCAAATTACACCATACAATGACCCTGCTACATGCATATATATTATCACAAAATACAAGCATAGAATGGGCACAATCTAGCATATAAAAATATCACTGTAAACTATGATAATATTATGAAAATGCATTGATTCATAGAAACTATGATGCGTGCAATGTTGCATTGGCCAGCCATCTCCAGATATTTGAAAAGTAGACTCTGAAATGATACAAAAATTTTCTTTGAAAAGAATTTATTAAACTGCATGAAAGATATGCATAATGCATTCAACTCCCACCAATCACATGACTTTCAAATACATAAATAAATAAGACCAAGAACTTGTTAAAATAAATAGCAATATTGTAGGCCAAGTGGATAATGACATCACTATCATTTTCAATTAAAACTTCAGCCACTTATTATCAAGAAATGCTAATTGTCACAAGACTTGCATGTGACTAAAATGAGAGGTTTGGCTAGGAATTTTTCAGAATGTTGTGTATAAATATTCTCTAGAATGTTCTATAGTGTTTCATAGAGTTCTAGAGTTGTAAAAGTGTAGATTTCTCTAGAATATGGTAGATAATGTCTTAGGAAGATGCCATAGAATATTTAAAAGAATATACTAGAAATTGTGTAAAACTTTAATATACGCCGTTAAATCAAATTGATCACCACCGTCCATTGAGAGGGTGAAGTAGTATAAATAAAGGTAAGATTCATTTGTTGTACCCCTCCAAGAAATCCAAGTTCTTTGAGTAATAAGAGCTTTCAAGCATTTTCTCAATTCTCTCTTCTTCTCTTATGATTGAGTTGTTTTCTTTATTACTTAGCTTCCACATTTAACTTGTCTAAGCTAGACTAGTATTTCGAGGGAAGACTGACTAACATTCTTTAAAGTGTTGGGCAAAGTTTGCTAGTGTCGCACGGGTTTGAGCTTGTGTGAAAGAAATTCCATGACAGTTGGTATCAAAGCGCTTAGGATTGAGAAAACTTAAATACAAGAGAATGACATAAGCTACCAATCCTTTTGTTGCTACCAGCACCACCCAAGAAGGGAAGGGCCACAAGGATAAGTCGAGGGACATTATCACTACCATGGAGAAAAGGTTGGCAAGATTTAATACCACCATGTCCAAGATAAAGGACAAAGTCGAGGATATGGACCAACGCATCAAGGGCAAGAGCCTATTGAGGTGGATGAGCTCCGCGAGGAAATGCAAGGTGCCTTAAACACGGCCTTGGACATAGTGTATAAGAAGATGCAATCCTTGGAGGCCATTGTTGATGCGAAGGATGATAAGGTGAGTGCCTGCAATGTAAGGATTACCAACCTTGAAGAAGTTGTGGAGAAACTCCAAACTCAACTTAGTATGTGCATTGCTACCGTATCCAATGGAGGTGGAGCTACACATGCCACTCCTACCCACAAGGTGGATATTTTCAGTCCACGAGCCTATAGTGGGGCGAGGAGTGCAAGAAAAATCGACAACTTTCTTTGAAGCATCGAGAACTAGTTTGATGCGGTAGGAATCTTCGATGATGCTCAACGGGTGAAGAGCATCACTCCCTACTCAAGGGACATTGCCATGGTGTAGTGACAAAGGAGGTGTAGTGACAAAGGAGGTGTGATGATGTGAAGAAGGATCTTTGCACCATGATATTTGAGAAGACTTCAAAGGGAAACTCAAGAAGCAGTTCTATCCCGAAGATGCACAAAACAAAGCAAGGGCTAAGCTTCGTCGCCTTCAACACAAGAAAGACCACATAAGGGAGTATGCGAAGGAATTCTCTGAGTTGCTGCTGGAGATTTCGAACATGGGGGAAGAAGATGCTCTCTTTTGCTTCATGGCTAGCCTAACTAGATGGGCCAAGCTTGAACTCCAAAGGAGAAGAGTCCAAGATCTAGCTACCGCAATGGCCGTTGCCAAGCCCTTGATCGAATTCAAGAGGAAGGATTCGAAGAAGGAGCAAAGCAAAAAGTCCACCTACAATGAAAAAGGTGGGGGAGATAGGTGTCAAAGAAGTAGGCACCAACCATTTTTTGTCAAAAATGGAGGTGCCTAATTAAGGGGATTGTCAAAAATGGAGGTGCCTAATTTAGGACATTGTCAAAAGTGGAGGTGCCTAAATTTGGGAATTGTTAAAGTCAAAAATGGAGGTGCCAAATTTATTGACTAATTTCACCAACCCATGTTTTTGAAGCCTATATAAACCCATCCACTTCATTTGGAAGATACAACTTAAAAATTGAAGAAGTAAAGAGAAGAGAGTGTCTTTGAGAGAATTTTGTGAGGAAAAATTCTTGTTCATAATTGAGTGAGGGTTGTGAGTGTTTGTAAACACATTGTATTTTTCTCCTTAATATAAGTCTGCAGCAGCTCCGGAGACGTAGGCATAATTGGCCGAACTCCGTTATCAAATTCTGTGTTAATATTCCGCATTTATTTTCGCTCTCCTACTAATCTGGTTTAAGGGAATAGAGTGGTAATCACCTCAATTTCCCAACAACTGGTATCAGAGCTTTGGATGATAAATTCTGTCAATTTTTTGCAAGATTACTATTCACGTGAATAGTGAATTTCGTGAATAGTGAAATTTTGTCGGCAGTTCTGATTTGTCGACAAAGGTGTCCTAGTACACAGTGATTTGCAGAAACAGTCAGAAACGATCCAAAGGAGTCCAGATTCGAGTGGGAGCGATGGCTGCAGATGAAGGAAAAGTGAGAATTGAAAAGTTCGACGGTGCGGACTTTGGCTTCTGGAAGATGCAGATTGAAGATTATCTGTACCAGAAAAAGTTATATCAACCTCTCTCAGGAATAAAGCCAGAAGGCATGAAAGATGAAGAATGGAATCTTCTCGACAGACAAGCCCTTGGAGTTATTCGATTAACATTATCACGAAATGTTGCTTTCAACATCGCCAAAGAAAAGACCACAGCAGGTCTAATGGCGGCTCTCTCCAACATGTATGAAAAGCCATCAGCTTCAAACAAAGTTCATTTGATGAAGCGGTTATTCAATTTGCAAATGGCAGAAGGGGCATCAGTGGCCCAACATCTGAATGAATTCAACACAATCACAACCCAGTTGAGTTCAGAAGAAATTGAATTTGATGCTGAAATTCGGGCTTTAATTCTCTTATCATCTCTACCAGATAGTTGAAATGCTACCGTTACAGCGGTCAGCAGCTCATCGGGAAAAACCAAATTAAAATTCGATGATGTTCGGGATCTGGTGTTGAGTGAAGAAATTCGACGAAGAGAATTGGGTGAAGCATCTACCTCTTCAGCTTTACACACAGAATCTAGAGGGAGAACTTTAGAAAAAAGTTCAAATCGTGGCAGATCAAAATCTAGAAGAGACAAATCTAGATCGGGGAAGAAAGATTTCAAGTGTTATAACTGCGGCAAGAAAGGTCACTTTAAGAAAGATTGCCGAGCGCCAAAGAAAGATAGCGGTACACAGGGATCTGCAAATGTGACCGAGGAAGCAGGTGATGCCATGATTCTAAGTGTCAACAGTCCAATTGAATCATGGATTTTAGATTCTGGGGCATCTTTTCACGCCACTCCATGCCAAGAAATCATGGACAACTATGTCAGTGGTGATTTCGGGAAGGTTCATCTAGCTGATGATGAAACCTTAAAGATCGTAGGAAAAGGGGATGTCCGATTAAAGTTGTCAAACGGGAATACCTGGAAGCTGCAAGGAGTAAGACATATTCCTGGTCTTAAAAGGAATTTGCTCTCTGTAGGACAACTTGATGAAGATGGTTATGGTACAACCTTCAAAAGCGGTGAATGGAAGATTACCAAAGGAGCACTCGTCATTGCTCGTGGTAAGAAAACTGGCACTCTCTATGTAACCTCAAACTTAGAGAATGTTATTTCAGTAGCAGATGCAGATGAAAAATCAAACCTATGGCACCAAAGGCTTGGCCATATGAGCGAGAAAGGGATGAAGACGCTTTTGTCAAAAGGAAAGTTGCCGGAACTGAAAAGTATCAATGTCGGCCTATGTGAAGATTGTATCTTTGGAAAACAAAAGAAGGTCAGTTTTTCAAAGATTGGCAAGACACCCAAGGCAGAAAAATTAGAGTTGGTCCATACCGATGTATGGGGACCGTCTCCAATTCCATCTCTTGCAGGCTCATTGTATTACGTCACATTCATTGACGATTCAACAAGAAAGGTATGGGTGTATTTTCTGAAGAAGAAATTAGAAGTCTTTGATACATTCAGAAAATGGAAAGCCATGGTAGAAAATGAAACTGGTTTGAAAGTCAAACGATTGAGGTCTGACAATGGAGGAGAGTACAGAGATAGAATATTCAGAGAATTTTGCGCAAACAGCGGAATCAAGATGGAGAAAACAGTTCCCATGACACCGCAACAGAATGGCGTAGCTGAGCGTATGAACAGAACTCTGAATGAACGTGCCAGAAGCATGAGGATACATGCTGACTTGCCCAAGAATTTATGGGCTGAAGCTGTCAACACCGCTGCCTACCTAATCAACCGTGGGCCTTCAGTACCTCTGGATGGTGGAATACCAGAGGAAGCATGGAGCAAAAAAGAGGTAAACCTTTCACACTTAAGAGTGTTTGGTTGTATCTCTTACATACATATAGATTCTGCTGGAAGAAGTAAATTAGATGCCAAGTCAAACAAATGTGTCTTTGTTGGATATGGTGGTGATGAGTTCGGTTATCGATTTTGGGATTATGAAAATCACAAGATCATTAGAAGCCGGAATGTCATATTCAATGAGAATGTGATGTACAAAGACAGATTAAATGCAGAATCAAATAGCTCCAAGATTGATGTTGAAAATAAGGAATTTGCCGAGTTCGAGGATATTTCTGGAAATGATGTTCAGAATAGTCCTGAAGTAGAGGAGCCAAGCACGCCGGAATTGAGACGCTCCTCCAGAATTACAAGATCAATCCAACGTTACTCGCCTTCTTTGCATTACTTGTTGCTGACAGACAATGGTGAACCAGAGTGCTACGATGAAGCAATACAAGTGGAGGATTCAATCAAGTGGGAGTCTGCTATGAAAGATGAGATGGACTCACTCATGTCAAATCATACATGGGAATTAGCTGAACTACCACAAGGCAAGAAAGCACTCCACAACAAGTGGATTTATAGGATCAAAGAAGAGCATGATGGAAGTAAACGCTACAAAGCAAGATTGGTTGTAAAAGGTTTTCAACAAAAGGAAGGTATTGACTATACTGAAACTTTCTCTCCAGTCGTGAAGCTTACGACAATCAGACTGGTATTGAAAATTGTAGCCACAGAAAATTTACATCTTGAACAATTAGATGTAAAGACAGCATTCCTTCATGGAGATTTGGAGGAAGAGATCTATATGAAGCAACCAGAAGGCTTCATTAAGGCATACAAGAAAAATCTAGTGTGCAGGTTGAAGAAGAGTTTGTATGGTCTAAAACAAGCTCCTAGACAGTGGTACAGAAAGTTTGATAGTTTTATGAGCAGCAGCGGTTTCACAAGATGCCAAGCAGATCATTGTTGCTACATCAAGAAGTTTGACAATAGCTTTATTATTTTATTGTTATACGTCGATGATATGTTCGTTGCAGGTTCAGACATGCAAGAGATTAAAAATTTAAAGCAGAAATTGTCAAAACAGTTTGCAATGAAAGATCTGGGTGCTGCAAAGCAGATTCTTGGAATGAGGATCAAGAGAGACATGAAGTCGGGGACTTTGATGTTATCACAGGCTGAGTACATAACCAAAGTACTAGCCAGATTCAACATGCAAGATGCTAAATCAGTGAGCACACCTTTAGGTGTTCATTTCAGACTCTCCAAAGAACAGTCACTGAAGACGGAGGAGGAACGTGCACACATGACGAAGGTGCCATATGCCTCAGCAATTGGGAGTTTGATGTATGCCATGGTTTGTACCAGACCAGATATTGCTCAAGCAGTGGGAGCTGTTAGCAGGTACATGAATAATCCAGGCAAGGCACACTGGGAAGCAGTCAAATGGATTCTCAGATATCTTCGAGGTACCACAGATAAGGCGCTTTGTTTTAAAAGTGGAGATACGACACTAGCAGGTTATGTGGATGCTGACTTAGCTGGAAATGTTGACGTTAGAAAGAGCACTACAGGGTATGTCTATACTCTAGGAGGTACCGCAGTGAGCTGGGTCTCTCAATTACAGAAGATAGTTGCTCTCTCCACAACTGAAGCAGAATATGTCGCTGTCACGGAAGCCGGCAAAGAAATGGTTTGGCTCCAAGGTTTCTTGGAGGAGTTGGGCAAGAAGCAAGAAAACAATATCTTGCATTGTGACAGTCAGAGTGCCATACATCTAGCGAAGAATTCGTCTTTTCATGCCAGAACGAAGCACATACAGTTGCGGTATCACTTTATCAGGTCACTTCTGGAAGATGGGATTTTGAAACTTGAGAAGATTAGTGGAACTCAAAATCCGGCAGACATGTTGACGAAGACGGTGACTATTGATAAACTGAAGCTGTGCTCAGCTTCAGTTGGCCTACACTAGTATCAAGGTCGTAGAAGAGCTGTTGCATTGATCAAGGTGTGAAGACAGATTGAAATCAGTCTTCAAGTGGGAGATTGTCAAAGAAGTAGGCACCAACCATTTTTTGTCAAAAATGGAGGTGCCTAATTAAGGGGATTGTCAAAAATGGAGGTGCCTAATTTAGGACATTGTCAAAAGTGGAGGTGCCTAAATTTGGGAATTGTTAAAGTCAAAAATGGAGGTGCCAAATTTATTGACTAATTTCACCAACCCATGTTTTTGAAGCCTATATAAACCCATCCACTTCATTTGGAAGATACAACTTAAAAATTGAAGAAGTAAAGAGAAGAGAGTGTCTTTGAGAGAATTTTGTGAGGAAAAATTCTTGTTCATAATTGAGTGAGGGTTGTGAGTGTTTGTAAACACATTGTATTTTTCTCCTTAATATAAGTCTGCAGCAGCTCCGGAGACGTAGGCATAATTGGCCGAACTCCGTTATCAAATTCTGTGTTAATATTCCGCATTTATTTTCGCTCTCCTACTAATCTGGTTTAAGGGAATAGAGTGGTAATCACCTCAATTTCCCAACAATAGGGATAAATCTCCCAAGAAGGGCCAAGCCTCCAGGAACAAAAGCAAAGGAAAGAAGGAGGACAACGATGATGCTTCCAAGTCCAAGATTGCTTGCTTCTTATGCAATGGGCCTCATCGGACTTTAGAGTGCTCTAAGCATGGGAAGATTGCTACTTTATTTATGGAGGAGGAGAAGCAAGAAAAACGAAGACTTGCTTCAATGCACCTACTTAGTGCAATCCAAGCCAAAGTGAAAGAGCAACCACGAGGCTGAATGCATGTGGAGACCAAGATTAGGGGCAAGACCATCCAAGCCTTGGTGGATACTGGTGCTGACACAGTCTATATGGCCAAGGAGCTAGCGGACAAGATTGGCTTATCCTACACCAAGGAGAAGGGCTTCGTCAAGAGAGTCAACGCTAAGAGTCTCCCAATTGATGGTATAGCACGAGACACCAATATTAAAATTGGCCAATGGAGAGGTAAGGTCGATATCACTATTGCTCCCATTGATGATGATAAGTTCTATTTGGGTATATTCTTCTATTGCTTCTCTAGTTGGGAGTGGACTTCGCGATGTCAACATGCCTTTGATGAGTTGAAGAAGACAATTGTGGAAGAGCCGGTGTTAGCGCTCTCCAACTATCTCCAACAATTCGAGGTATACATCGATACTTTCAATTTTGCAATAGGTGGTGTGTTGATACAAGATGGACATCCTATTGCCTTTGAGAGTAGGAAGCTCAATGATACCGAGAGGTGATACACGGTGCAAGAAAAGGAGATGACCACAGTAGTGCATTGTTTGCGCACATAGTGACACTACTTGGAAGCAAGTTTGTGGTCAAAACAGACAATATTGCCACTAGCTATTTTCAAACACAAAAGAAGCTTTCTACAAAACAAACTGGATGGCAAGACTTCCTAGCGGAGTTCGACTACACATTGGAGTACAAGCCCGGTAAAGCCAACTTAGTTGCGGATGCTTTGAGTCGAAAAGGAGAGCTCGCTGACATTAGCAGCCCTTAAAGCACCTTGAAGGCACAAATCAAAGGGATTAGAGCATGATTCTATGGCCCAAACCATCATTGCTCTTGTCAAAAGGGAAGACAAGGCGCTTTTGAGTAGAAGATGGCTTGATATACACCAAAGGAAGAAGGCTCTATGTTCCATCACATGGCAACGTAAGAAGAGAGGCCTTGAAAGAGTGCCATGATAGCAAATGGACTGGTCATCCAGGGATACATCGGACTCTTGCATTGGTGAAAGATGCTTATTATTGGCCTCATTTAAAGGATGATGTTGAGGTATATGTGAATACTTGTCTTGTATGCCAACAAGACAAGGTGGAGCAACAATTACTCGCAAGTCTACTCAAGCCACTTCCCATCCCTGAAAGGCCTTGAAAAAGTGTTTCTATGGATTTCATCGTGGGATTACCCACATACGAAGGATGCAATTGGGTGTTAGTAGCAATGGATTGGTTCTCCAAATATGCTACTTTTATCCCAACACCGAAAGAGTGCACCGCCAAACAAGCTGCACACTTATTCTTAAAGAATGTTGTGAAGTATTGGGGTGTACCCAAGACTATTGTGAGCGATAGAGATACTCGCTTCACTAGGAGATTTTGGACCGAGTTGTTCAAGCTATCGAGTAACGACATCAAATTCTCAACTAGTTTCCACCCTCAAACGGATGGGCAAACGGAGAGGGTGAACGCCTTGTTGGAGTTATACTTGAGACAATATGTGAGTATCAACCAACGAGATTGAGCTAAGTTGCTTGATGTTGCCCAATTCTCCTATAATCTTCAAAGGAGTGAATCCACAGGGCCTAGTCCATTTGAGATAGTCATGGGCCAACAACCCTTGACTCCAAATTCCATTGTCACAGACTATACTGGTGTTAGTCCTTCAGCCTATAAATTTGCCAAAGATTGAAATGACAATGCCAATGTCGCTAGAACATACTTCGAAAAAGCATCCAAGAGGATGAAGAAATGGGCCGACAAGAAGAGGCAACCAAGAGAGTTTCAAGTAGGAGACCTTGTGCTTGTCAAAGGACTCATTAGGAGGTATGATGGACCATTCCCCATCATCAAGAAAGTGGAGAAGCACACCTACAAGGTGGAGTTGCCTCCTAAAATCAACTTTCATTCCATATTCCATGTGAGCTTGTTGAAGCCATACAAGGAAGATGGGGAAGATCTAAGCCGTGGAATATCGCAAAGAGCACCAATAGGTGTACGCATCCAACATGACAAGGAAGTAGATGAAATTTTAGCCGATAGGATGAAACGCCATTCTAATCAACCGCCCACACATGAACTCCTTGTCAAGTGGAAGGGATTGCCCGAGAGTAAAATCAGTTGGGAACCTATCCAACACTTGTGAAATTCAAGGATCAAATTCAAGCCTATGAAGACTTAAAGGCAACGAGAGTGTCGCCACATTAGGTGGGAGAGAATGTCATAAGACTTGCATGTGACTAGCCAAAATGGGAGGTTTGGCTAGGAATTCTCCAAAATGTTATATGTAAATATTCTCTAGAATGTTCTATAGTGCTCCATAGAGTTCTAGAATTGTGTTTGTAGATTTTTCTAAAATATGGTAGATAATATCTTAGGAAGATACCATAGAATATTCTAAGAAATATTCTAAAAATTGTGTAGAACTTTAATATAGGCCGTTGGATCAAATTGATTACCACCGTCCATTAAGAGGGTGGAGTAGTATAAATAAGGATAGAATTTATTTGTTGTAACCATCCAAGAAATCCATGTTCTTTGAGTAATAAGAACTTTCATGCGTTTTCCCAATTCTCTCTTCTTCTCTTGTGATTAAGTTATTTTCTTTATTACTCAGCTTCTGCATTTAACTTATCTAAGCTAGACAAGTATTTCAAGGGAAGGCTGACTAGCATTCTTTCAAGTGTTGGGCAAAATTTGCCAGTGCCACACGGGCTTGAGCTTGTATGAAAGAAATCCCGTGACGTAATGCTTCTCATCTCAATGAAATGGAATCTAATAAATAACTGAATAACATGTTGAAGACAAATATGTCGATAGAAATTAGGAAGCTAGCATACCACTGTTACAATAAGACAGATCTCACACAATTAAATGTCACCTGATTGTGCTAATATAGTGAACATTTCTTTACTAGCATCAGTTCCCTTCTCCATTGAACACTTAGCTTCTGATTTGCTAGCTTTTCCCCAAAAACCATCCATGTATTTTGATGGAGATACTTCTCCCCCAAAACCATCCATGTATTTTGATGGAGATAAATTTGTTGTGCTTTTCTCTAGCATACCTACAAAGACAACATTACCCCCAATATTATCACACCAAGATTTTGAACGATAATTACCAAGAGAATCTAAATCTAAATGGTTATTTGTTATCAAATCTTTATTTTTCATGTCTTACTAAATAGCATCTATAATTTCAGATGTGTATTAATTAAAAAAAATTGAAAATACTAATGTCAGTGCAGCGTGTGTGCTCGCATGCTGAAATGTGTGTTTATGTGAACACTTAGAATAACAATCAATTGCATCTATTCATCCGTGAAAGAAATTTACAAGATATCAATGTAAAACGTGACAAAATGAAAGGAGATTATACACAAGTACAAAAGACAAAATACCATGTTGAAAATTGCAACACTGACACAACATATTTACACAAGAGAATAATTACATAAAGGTAAATATGATTAAAATCCTTGAGTTGATGGTCCAAATATGAAGGCATTATAAAAGCAAGAAACCTTGAACCTAATTTGGCAGTCCTTGACTTTAACTTTGGTGTATCACATCCATAGTACTTATGCATTAGAAAAATATTAGTGAATGGACTGATTTAATATTAAAAGCCCAACTACTTGAATGAGGATCAAGAAGATAGTAGGTCATTACCAATAAACAAAAACATATGTCCAGGACAAATATAATTATGACAACCTTAATGGGGATAATAATATCAGATATGCACCATTTACCTTACAAAAGAATCCTAATACTCATTTCAAATTTTACATTAAACAAGAACAGCCTTTTATTTCAATTACTGTGTAAAAACAATATGGGCCTTAAAAATATTGGGCCAAATGCACATATGTAGCCATATAAATGGAGTTAAATTCTCATTTTACTCAAAACCAATTAGTTTATATTAAGATCCAATCTACACTACTAATATGTCAATGTGTTTTCTTATACTTTTTCCTTTTTTCTCAAGTGCAACTAAACCTAGTCGTCACTTGCTAAACATATATAACATCCTACTCATTAGGGCAAATTCCAATTACTTAAGACCTATTTTCTCTAAAACTCTAGATCAACAACGGATTTAGATTCTCTTGCTAGACCAAACTCTAACCAAGAATCGTCTAGCAACTAGTCATGGCCGGCTTTGATACCATGTAAAAACTACATGGACCATGAGAGTATTGAGCCATACATCAATTGCTATATAAATAGAGTTTCATCCTCTTCTTAAACCAATTAACTTATGTTAAGACCCAATCTACACCACTTATATGTCATAATTTTTTTTTTTATACTTCTCTGATATAAGTTTTATTTATATTCTCTAACAATAATAAACTTGAGACCAGAAAACTAATGCAAACTAAGACTGACTACAATAAAATATGTTGCTGATTTATTTTGTGCACATAATTATCACTACATATGCGTCTGAATTCTTTATCTGATTAAGTTCTTTTTACAAACCTGTCAAAAGGACCAAATTAATATGCTTACCTATATGTTTGAGTTATCCTTACAGACACCTGTAACATTTTTATGGGTTGCTTAATAGTGTAGGTTTCTTCACCTCAATAAGGACCTGGAAAGAGTATTTCTAATATAGTTAAACTTAAGAATTTCCACAAAGGTTTCAAGATTCAACCCCCAAGGTTTCAAATGAAGTAAACCATTTGTGAACAATTCAAAACAGATAAAAAAAATCGTCATTATGTTTACTTATTAACTATAGAAAAAAAATATACATATATATATATATATATTCAAGCTAAAAAAAATATATACATATATACAAATTCAAGCTAGTTCGAAAATAAGCTGATTTTGGGCAAAATTAAGCAAAAAAAAATAAGTTTCACCAATTACCTAATCCAAGGATCACATTAGTTCACTCTTTAATTTAACTTGCTTCACTAGCTTACATGTTCATTATCCCATTTCCAAGGAAATTTTATATAAAAGAATTCACTTATATAGAGGCTTATTTTTTCAACTTCTCCAAACCTAAAAAAAGTGAAACTTGACTAACTTCAGTATGCTCATGAGCATGCTCTCATGTTTATAAACAGGCTCGCGTATTGCCTCATGAATGCATTGATTTTTATTTAGGCCACGCATATTTATAACATAGACACGCAAAGATATCCTAAACTATGTTTACCAAAAAAAATGTCTTATGAAAATTACTAATTCAAAGTCACTTGCCTGATTATACATAATAATACAAAGAAGAAAAAACACCGCCAAGCCTATTATTTTTTTTAATGCAAATTGTTATTTTCCAATATTTGTGAGTAGCATTAACAATTTCATCAAATTAATGTTCTGAATTTATAGATAGTATTTACACACTCGTTAAAAATATGTTCATCAGTCATATTGCTTTTCACGAAAAGACCAACTAAATTTCTCAATGTTTTCATGTACGAGCAACACAATCCAATATAATCAAATGAGGACACAAGTGTTTCCAAATAAATTTCTGACAAAACAAAGGGGAAAAATGCATCTGCATTGGAAAAACTTGACTTATTACGGATAAAATGATGCTACATGCGGTCTGGTAACTAAAGAATATTCCCTAAATTAGTTTGTAGCTTGATAAACCTTCTACATGTACAAATTTTAAGTTGAAACAACTTAAACAAGAAACTCAGATAAATTCAACTACAAATCCTATCCAAATGGGTCCTTAGAAATTCACTTTTTTTAGTTGGTTCAGAACCACTGTTCAATTCCATGGATTTAGTTTCCATAAAAAAAAAAAAAAAAAAAGCTTGCCCAATTTCATAAAGTAACAGAATCGATTTTTTCCACAATAGGTTTTGATTTTTATTCCATAGGTTTGGATAATTCCAGTTTCAGAAAATATTCATCCCAAACGTAATTACCTTGTAAAAATAAATAAATATAAAACCATAAAATTCGGATTAGAAATTACAAGGCCAAATACAGTTGCTTTAAAAGAAAACAATGGATCACCACATGATAATTTCAGAAAATAAACGTTTTCCTATTCCTCACAGAATTTTAATCTGATATTCCTGATAACAAGAAAAGCACCTTTAAATTAATATATAAACAAATACACATAATCATAGTACACAGAGATACGAAATACAGTATTATCATCCACCCCCTAAAAAAAATAATAAACACCATTAAAATAAAATTAGGCCAAAAACCACAAGCAAATACATAAATATTTCATAGAAGAAAACGAAGATGAAGCAACAGATACCTAAGTAATAATACCCAAAAATGAAAGAACCATCTCTTCGCAATAATTAATTAAATTAAACAGAAGATAATTACTCACTGTGCTACAATTTACAGTCGAGAAAGAGCGGTCTCAGCTTTAGAATTCTTCTTCGTTGTTTAAAACATCTGGAAATTAAAAGCATATAAGAACACCATTGTGCACAAAATTTAAACGAAAAAAAAAAAGAAAAGAAAAAGGAAACGAAATTTTAAAAAAAAAATCTAATTCTATAATTATGAAAATAATTTAATCTCAATCTAATTCTTATATGCAAACAAATTCATATGCATGCATAGAAAACCCGTAAAACTTTTGACTTAAAATATTTCAAATTTGAAAATAAAAAATACTCCAGGAGTATAGAGAAGTTAATTTGAATTTCAAAATAAGAAAAAAAAAAGAAGAAACAAATTAACTTCAAATTAAAATTCCCAAAAAATTCAAAGAACATACAAATAAGAAAATTGAACAGTGATCAGATTGAATCACTTACTGTAATTAATAATTTATCAGTAAATCTGAGAATTTTTCTTTGTTAAATTGTGAATTTTCAATTCCTTTCTCTCCGAAATGAGGATTGACAAATGCCAAATAACGTCTAATACAGTGCAAAGAGAGAGTGACGCCAGGAGCTAATTTTCTCATAGAGAAGAACTGTGATTGAGACTTGGCGTCAGCTATAAATAGCTGCCCAATGTCGTCAATGTCCTTAGTAATATTTCAAATTATAAAATTACCCCCAACTGGCGCTCCATAATTTTATATTAATAAATCTACTTTTTTTTATCTGGTACTGGTTCTTTTTTAAAAAATAAATAATAGTGCTTTTAAAATTCTATTTTTATTGGAATAAAAAATTTCTTAGAAAAAATTGATATGTTTTAAATGAGTAATTATATGGATATTTTGTTAATATCCCCAGTAAAAGGCCTACAGTCATTTTATCTAATTAATTTACTGTAAAAAGTTAAAAAAAAAGTAATTAATCATACTCCATAATTTTTTTATTATTTTAATGGATTCAATCAATATAAATAAGATTTTTTTTAAAAAAATAAGAATTCATATAAATGTGAGCCTAAAAATTCAAAACCTTTTCAAAATGAGCATTTTATTATTTATTTATAATGAATTCTATTAATCAAATCAGAAACAAACAAAATGAAGGGCAAATTTGTCAAGGAAAAAGTAAACCAAATGACATCACACGTTGTAAGTCGTCCATGGACTGAGTCCTTTACTTCTTGCAACGTGTCTATTTGTGGACCCCATTCCTCAGAAAAAAACAATAAAATTTCTAAATGGGACTCAAAATAAGTCACAAAAGTGAGCGACACGTGGTCAATTTAAGTCTAACCAAACAACAAAAGTCCTTGATAAGATAACGGCCATGTTTAACGTCGTTAAGGTGTCGTGGCCTTAGGTAGCAAGCGAACTTAGGTCTCTTATACGACAAACACGGATTTGACAGATAGCGACGTGGATATCCACGTGTCCCTGAATAGACGGAGTAAATTGTAAGCCATCTCAAGAGCTTCTGAGAAAGAGCGACGTGGTATGCTTTCCGAAGGTAAAAGGGCGACAGCTCATACAGCAGTGATTTGTTGTTTTTGCTTAAAAAAAAAAAAGAAAAAACTGTTTAACCGGTAATAGTTAGATGTGTTCACGGTGGATTTCAATTAATAAATAAAATTACAGGCTGACGATCAACATTTAAGAAATTTAATATTTTTAAAATTTAAACTCGGTTCATTTAATTATACTTGGAGTTAAATTTTTTTGTTTTGCTCCGATCACATTCATCAATCCAATAAATCAAGTAAATTTTATAATTATATATGTATTTATTAAATTATATGAAATTAATTGAAATTTAAAATGATTAATATACAAGAAATAATTTGATATCTTTATTAAATTTAATACAAATTACCAATAGAAATGCACTACTTTTTTACTATTTAATTTGCACTTTTTGTGTCTAGATATCCTTTCTAAAATTGTAGTAATTGAAATTTTTTTTATTAATTTCTCTCTTAATTTATATAAAATAAGAGTTGTCTTTTAAATAATTGCAATTTTTGGCATAGTAATCATTCTTATACTAGTAATTTTTGACACAAATAGTTATAACTCTTGACATAAAAGAGTTGTAACTCTTTACTTTTTATTTGGGTTAACTCATCATGAGAAGCTTAGTTTATTAATCATTTTCAATATCTATCGCTTAAACACGACAGTAAAACTCATGTTATGAGATTTTCTAAAATTTAGATAATAATTTTATATTAGTAAATAGATCATGCGACCTAATAAATAAACATGCACTTTGACAGCCTATAGTATGTATAGGTATGGAATAACATAATAGCTTTAATATTAAATATCAAATAGTGGGTGTTGAGCCATGAATTTTATAACAACTTGCCCTTTAATTATTTTCTGGCCACGTATTCTATATCAAATTCTCCTAATATTATCAACCACCTATCATATTTCCCAATTAAAGAATGTGTTTCTCGCAAATACTTAATAGACTTCAAATTAGAAACTGCTTGCACATTATAAGATTAGAAGTAGTGTCACAATTTCTTAGATGACTAAACAACAATAATGAAAAGTTTTCTCTATGATATTGTATTTAACTTCATATGGCAACAACTTTCAACTTAAGAAATATATGGCATGTTCGAATCCTAATTCATCAATTTGTGCTTGCATCACCCCCATTGATTCATTCTTGACAACCAAATATAATATTACAGCCTACCAAGCTTGGGTGGCCTCAACACAGGATGATTCAACAAGTACTCTTTGATGCGGTCAAAGGCCCTCTGACATTCATCAGTCCATCTAATTGGCTTGTTTTTCTTTTTATAACTTAAAAATAGGTTTGCAAATTGTAGTTAGTTTGGTAATGAACCTATTTACATATTGAAGCCTTCCAATAAATCGCTACCTCCTTCTACGTCTTAAGGACTGACATTTTTTCGATTGCTTTGGCTTTATCATGATCTATTTCTATGCCATTTGGATTGATTATGTATCCAAACATTTTTCCTAAGGTAACATTGAAAACACAATTCTCAAGGTTTAGTATAAGGTTATGCTTCACTACCCTCTCGGAGAAACACTCTAAATTCTTCAAGTGTTGCTTCCTTATATCCGACTTGACTATTATGTCCTCGACATACACCTCACCTCCTTATACATAATATTATGAAACAAGGTATTAATCATCCTCTAATAAGTTGCTCCTATGTTCTTCAACCCAAAAGGCATAATCCTATAACAGAATATGCCTCACACAGTTATGAAGGTTGTTTTGGCTTTGTCCTTTTGAGCTATCAGTACTTGGTTGTATTTAGAGAGCCCATATACAAATTAGTGTAGTGCACTAAAGGCTACGATCAATATATGTATATGGGGCATTAGAAAATTACCCTTAAGGGAGCCTTATTTATGTCCCTATAGTCCATATTAACCTTTTAATTCTGGCTTCTTTTTTAAGTACTAGGATGATATTACTAAATCATCTCTAAGAACTTCACCTAATTATGCTTCATAACTTGTTCTTTAATCAACTCGGCCCATTCTAGTCTTAAGAGCCTAAGTTTTTTCTTAATGGGCTCTAAGTGAGTGTATGTAGGAATTCTATTTTTAGCAAAATCCCTTTTAATACCCGACATCTCTTTATAGGACCAGGCAAAAACTTTTCATATTTTCAAAATACTTTTTCATATCTCTCTCTATCTCGTCAAGAGTAAGGTCAATGCAATACTAATATTTTTAGAATTTTTAATTATTCTCAAATTTAATGATTGTGTATCAATAGAGTTAACATTAAAAATACTCATATAATAATCACACAAATGAATGCATCTATCAAGAAAGAAATCACATAAGTAACAAAACAGATTTTATTGCATCCATTTTTAAAAAGAAAACATTATCATTCTCAAACAAAGCAGATAAAACATAAACATCATTGTTCTCATCATCATTAATTATAAGATTTTCAATTTGCTCTTCAATTAGAGCAGCAGGTTATTTAAGAGTATTTTAGATCACTAGAGCAGCTTTCTTTGTCTCCGCCTTGGTCTTCTAGTTAGTCGATTAGGTGGGCTCCTTCTTCATTTGTTCCACCATGTCCACTATATCTGCAAAAATCTCAAAATATGGAATCATCTTTCCCATGTGTATTATTGGTTATAGCATGCCTTTGCCCTGCAAAGGTCCCAGCTCTAGTGATTTAAAAAATACCTTCTCTAGAGGAGGAAATTCCTTCTTCTCATTTAATAGAACAATATCCTTTCCATTGTAACCTAAACCTTTTATGGAAAACTAAGGCTTGGAATTTGGCAACTCTATCAAACTAGCTTTTCCCATCCCTAAACTAGTGCTAGGTAATTTATTCATATATCTTATTTGTCATTAGGGCATTAACCACCTCATTTTTCTCAACCTCAATAATAATTATTTTATCTCCCAACGGAAACTTAACTTTCTGATGGAGTGTAAAGGGAACCCTATCCAAAGGATGAAACCAAAGATGTCCTAATAGCAATGGAAAAGTTACTAGTATGTTTAGAATAATTCAATAGATCCTACCGTGACCATAAACATAATGTTCCATTTTCTACTCTCTTAGTGTTGTTATAAGCCAGAATCACCACAACTATTAGGATTAGATCATGTGTAGATATAGCAAGCTTTGATAGGATATTTGATGGACATATGTCAATGGCAGATCCATCATCTACCATAGCATAGGGGTCCTCCTTCCTTTAACTTCCACCTTGATTGAAAGTGACCTAATATGGTCTCTTCCATCATCGGGTAGACCTGCATCAGAAAATGATACTGCTTCGGTTTTAGCTGCACTTCCCTTCTCAGCTCCATCTCTTTCTTCTTTCTCTACTACCTTTTTAGCTCTTTTCCCCATAAATCTAACCACTTTTTCCTGGGATGGTGGAAGTGAAAATATGCATACTAGCTATAGTCTTGGCAATAATTTCATAATGCTTTTTTGATGTAGCCCGCAAATTTCAAATACTAATGCTAGCTTGGGTTCCTTTCAAGTATTTTAGCATGACATCATCTTCTTCCTCCTCTTTTGTTTCAACTTATTTTCCTTTATAAGTCTCAACATCTTTAGGATGAGCCCTACCATAGGGTTTACTAGAGCTAGTTGCATTGTTCACCTCTTTGCCCTTTGACTCAGACAAGGTCCACTCTGCCTTATTGGACTTGTTTATTCACTATTAGTGGAATCCCAAAATCCATCGATGACATAAATAATTAGTGTTGAACATATTGAAGCCGACCTTAACTGAACATCAGTAATTAAAATAATTTTCTCTGAGCCTTTTTACTAGCATCCTCAAAGGACCGCAACATAAACTCCTCAATTAATCTTCCACCTATCATATAAGTAGCTGGTAACATATATTGCAAAACCCTGGCATAGGATTCTTCTTGGTACTGGGATTATAAGATCTTAGATCTCGTGTCTTAGCCAAATTCATCTATCTATCTCGTGCCTCTACATTTGGTGAAAGTGACGAAATGTCTTTATATCAAAGTTAAGGGGCAACGAATTAGACAAAGGTCACAGAGTCAAAGATTATAATAACTCCATCTTTTGCAACTTTTAAAGGCCCAAGATAGTGGCTTTCCCAAATATAAAAATTGACATTTTTTTGGTGGCCCAATTGTGGCATTCACTTCCACATCTTTCTATCCTCCCTAACTCTGATTGTTGGACTTTTAACTACCCTTATTACTTGTTCTTTTTCATTTCCCATCCTCTAGCTAACTTGCTAAAGGTCCTTGAAATTCCTTATCAGAATTTCAGCCATTTGCTGGAAGAGATGCAGCAGAGCGCCTTTTACGATCATCTTTATATGATATGAATCATCAAGCCTATTTTATAAGTAGAGTTGTTTTTTCTCATCGTCTCTTCAAGTAATCCATAAGCTTTAATTCTGATACAATCTAGTGGATTCCAACTTCATCAAGGCTACCTCCAGCTCCATGTTATACCCATATTGTTTAATGAATGCCTTGTATAATAGATGTTAATACTTTTGAGTGCTCTTGTGGAGTGTATTATACAAATTTTGCATGACTCCATCCAGAGAGCACATGAAATATCAAAGGGTTTGAGCCTTAGTGGCTATAGTGGTTTGCATAGCAATAATATATTGCTTAATATGGATGTGGGGATCTCTTATATCATTAAACTTCGTGGTATCTGGCATCTTGAACTTGTATGGGAGGGTACCATCTTCTTAAGACAACTTGTACACCACTGAGATCTCCTCTACTTTCAACCTCTTCTCAATATGTTTGGCCATAAGCTTTTCTATGTCTGTAGGTTTTGCCTTCGCATCCTCTTTCTTATCCTCCTTCTTACTTTGCTATGACTGAAATTAGATATCCCAGACACATCCATCACTACTTCATCCTCATCAAAGACCACTTCTGTCATCTTTCCCTTTATCCTTCTTTTTCATAGAACTAGCACAAACATCTGCATTATTGTTTCCTAGTTCCATAAGTGCAGCCAGCTGAGCTCTCACTGTCTCAGCCAATGTCCCCTTTAAGTCCTACATTCTAGCATCTAAAGCCTCCTCTAATATGCTCTTAACTTGATCAGAGTCTATGGTCTTGGGTGTAAAGCTGATTGAGTCTTTATTAAATTTAGAGTCATAAGTAGGATTGTCGCATGTCCACAAACTATTATACTCTAGATCTGTAAAATAGAAAAAGGTCACTAATATGAAATACAATGTATGCATACATGCAGTCAAACCAACAAACAAACAAACATGTCGAGCTAGGAAATGTTCATTCCAACCTTATATCTCTCACACATGATTGGCGAATTACTTTCCTAAGTAGCATTGTCAATAAAGGCATTAACAGGAAATACTCTGTTTTTGAGAGCCACTCGAACTAATTAACCCTTAATTGAATAATTGTATTTCTAAATATTAAAATTAGTCCATGATAAAATCTATTAACTAAGTCTTAATCCATTTAGTTTAGTAGCATTTCAATTGCATCTTTGATTTAAGTTTAATTAATTGGTTTTTTATAAAATAATTAGTTTTTCAACATTTGGAAGAAAAAACTAAATGTTCATACAAGGCCCATAATTAATAAGTTTTGATATAAATCAAGCCTATGATTGATTTTAGTATTCTACAACTAATCTAATAGATTACCAGTGCATCTTAGAAACTTTGAGCCCAATTTTATAAAAAAGGTTTTAAGTCCAAAGCCCATTCTGAAAAAACTTAATTTGAAAATTTTTACTTGGTCTTTTAAAATTTTTGGGCTATAAAATCAAAAATAGTCGTGGGCTTATAAAATAGCAATGTCATAATAGGAAAGAATAAAACAAATAGACCCTGATATGGGCCCAAATAAGTTAATTATAGTCAAACAACAACTAATTTAAGGGAAATCCTAAGAAAAGTTACTAAACCAACTATATGTGCTCTAGTTAATAAGGTAAAAGACTTGGGTTTTCACAACAAAGATATACTCAAAGGTATAAGGTTGTGAATAGTTATGCAGTACTCAATGTTCATATATTGAATGAAAGTATGGCATTACTAACACATACATAATAAGGGTTATACAATTATCTTAACTCATGTATGCATGCAATTTGATATGATGCAGGAATAACATTATAAAAATAAAGAAAAAGATAGTATTAAGACTAACGAAATTAACTTCTCTTATCCCCAATGGAGTCACCACTATGAGCAAGAATTTTTGCCCCAAACTCTAGATGGAATGATTCTTGCAATTTTAGCTTTGTTAGATTCAAAACCGTAGGGAAATAAGAGTTGTCTCTGGGACAGAACGAGAAAGAAATATATAAAGGGTGGTAAACTTAATTCTTAAGGAATCTCTAACCTTCTACTAGATTCAAAAAGTTAGATTCGTATAAAAAAAGTGAGAAACAATCTGTATTCTCAATATGTTCGGTTTATTAAAATTGACTTTTCTTTTAGATCTAAGTATTATTTTATTTTTAATTATTATAATTATCTGATTATCATAAGAAATAAAAAAAATAAATTCATTCTTCCATAAATAAAAATAATTAACTACACACTTTGTGGAAATATACCTTTCACAGCTTTAACTCACAAAAAATTAAAAAAGAATGTGCTCACAAATAGTAAAAATATGTCTTTTATATCTTAAAAAAATAGATAAAAATAAACAACAATAAAAATAATAATAAAAATAACGGTAATAATAAAGTATTAAAGCACATAGAACATAAAATTAAAGCATAATAAATGTCCATAACCATAATTTCTATAGCATTAGCCTAAATCACAACTAACTCCATCACAAAAGTAACAAAATAAGTGGTAAAAAAACATTAGCCTCTCAATAAAAGTATTAAGGATTATGTCACTATTGAAGGGCAATGGCGTTGGGCATCTTTACAGCATTTGCTTCCTGTGATAGTCCTTCTCAGGTTGGCAGCCATTAAAATCTCCAGTGATGAGGAAGGTCGTGACGCCTGTTATTGGGCCCTTTCTAACTCATGTAATTTTACTGTGAAGTCAGCTTATTATTTTCTTGAATGTGGGAATTAGAAGCCTAAGGATAATAAGTGGAAGATCATTTGGCAATGGCCTGGAGCTCAACATGTAAGAATCTTTCTTTGGTTGGCGGTTAAGAACATCTTGTTTACTAATTGTGAAATGCTTAGGAGGCATCTAGTTCACAATTCTAGCTGTCTCTTCTGTGGAATCTCTATTGGGATATGTTACATGTGCTCTGTGATTGTTGTAGAGCCAGGCTCCTCTGGATAAATCTCTTACCTTCAGAGGCTCTTCCTTCTTTTTTCAACTAGACTCTTGAGGAATGGGATTTCATGAACCTTAAGGATGAGTGGTCATGGAGTCATGAATTCGAGGACTGGAGGATTTTGTTCGGTTTAACCTGTAGATCTTTGGAATCATGGAAATGCTTTCATTTTTCAAAGGGTGAATGCAAGTATTTATAATATGAAGCATGAGATCTTTAACTTGTTGGACTATACAATTATGGCAAACTTTATGAATAAGTGTGTCAACCTCATAACTGCTCGTAAGTCTAAAGTCCTTATTGGCTTGGTTAAGTAGCCCAACGGATGGATCAAAGTTAATAGTGATGGCACCTATCTTGCTAGTGTTGATCGTTCGTGCTCCGGAGGCATTATCAGTGATTCTATTGGAGATTGGTTAGGGTTTTTCAGCAAGAACTTAGGTAGTTATATAGTCATGCAGGCTAAGTTGTAGGGGGCCTATGATGGTCTTCAGGTTTCCTGGAATCTTGGCCATCACAAAGTCATCCTAAAAATGGATAATTCCCTCATAGTAGATTTGATTAATGCAGTCGATGTCACCATTAATGGACAAACTCCTCTCATCCAATCCATTAAGAACCTTTTTTCTAGAGATTGAGAGGTCCAAGTTCAACATTCTTATCGTGAAGCCAACAGGTGTGCAAATTGGCTAGTCAACCTTGGCTTTTCTCTCCCAATTGGCTTCCATCAGCAATATCGAGCTCCTAGTGGTCTTCATCAACTTATTATGGGCTACATTATAAGTATTTTCTAGCCAAGGATGTGCATGGTGAATTAGTAGGCTTTTAGACGTGTTTGCCTCTTCTTTGTAACCAAATATATATATATATATATATATATATATAAAGCAACTGCATTAAAATTTGGTAGGAAGAATTTTGTTATTTCTATGATTTTACCCTGTTTGACTCCAAAAAGATAATTTAAATAAAAAATATAAAACAACAAAGCAATATATTACTCATAATAACAAAATAAACGAATTATATACAATAATTAAAACATAAAGTTGATATAGCAATAGTAAACAATATTTACTTTTTGAATATAAACTTTAGTAAAAGATTTTAAAATTTGTTTGAATATAAACTAAGATTTTAAAAAGACGTTTGGAATAATATTTTACAATATAACAATTTTTGCATACATGAGACTTCTTCGGGTTTAGCTTTATTGATAACCCATGTTTGCTTGGAGAACATGTAGTGTTGAAAAATATCTTGCCTTAAGTATATTCTAGCAAAGATATATTGTTCAAAAATATTATGTATAATTAAGAAGATTACAAATTTATAAAATATGTTTTTAGTTTTGGGCTTTAGTTTTCAATCCAATTCATTATTTGCAAGACATGCATTTTTTTTATTTTTTTTATAAAATTATCAAAAAATATAAAAATATAAATTTTTATCAATATTTTTAAACTTATCTATATTTATAATTTACAAGATTCCTATAATATATGCAAATTTTATTACAATTTTTATAAATTTATTATTAGTTTATTATAGATTTATTATATATTTATTATATATTAATGTGATTAAATAAAAGTCATTGATAAAAATTTATAAAAATTTAAAAGAATTTGATAAAAAAACGTAATTATTTATTTATTTATTATTATTATTAGTTGCTAGCAAAGCCCATTGAGATGTTAATTTAGACAATTTAGGCATAATCCATATTCCAAAATTCACTCAATAATTTTCCTTTATAAGGGAACATCATTATAATTTTGTTTTTGTTTCTCGAGAAAAAAAAATTTCCTAGAAAATATGGAGATTCCATTAACGTGAAGAACTGATTGTCTCCTGAAAAATTAAGAACTACTACTAGGATGTCTTGTTGGCTCTTTCTAACACTATAATTGTACCGACACAACTACAAACAAACAAAGCTGCGTTATATATCCCACTTTAATAATTTACTACTTATTTTACAATACAGATAATCAGTGGCGGAACCAGAGTCTTGTTGGGGGAGGGAAAAATTAACAAGAAAAAAAAATACAAACGAATTATGAATAAAATTGAAAATTTAATATTATAATAGTTCAACAATTAATTTATATTACTTGATTGACTACACCTAAGAGGTGGTAATTATATTCTACGAGTTTGCATTATTTTGAAAACATTGCATAATAGCTTCATTTTCAATTTTTACAAAAAATTCCTTCTCCACATAACACACCAAGCAATCGGTCAGAAAATCATCTCCTATTTTATTGTGCAAATCAGCCTTGATAATGTTCATTGTTGAAAAAACTCTCTTAACAGTAGTAGTTGCAACAGGTAAGACTAAAGCTAACTTGACAAGCAGATATACCAAAGGAAACATAATGTCATAACCTGTCTCAACCATTTTCCGAGCAAGAGTTCCAATGTCATGGAGGTCAAAGAAAGCTGTATTCCTTCTTACATCAGCAATGTAGGTCTTAAGTTGATCTTCAAGTATCATTCGATCAGTATTGGAGAAATCATTTGGATATAGTTCAACAAGACGAAGTAATCGATATCACTTGAAGTTGGAGAATGAATTTATAGGTGAAAGACAAGTAATACATAAAAGCAATTCCGAACTTGTTTCTATAAACCGATTTTCCATTTCTTGTGCAATAAAATCAACAACCTTGTATTGAATGAAAGAAAATTAAGTTGTATTATAAACAGTTTTAGTATTATAATACGAAGAAGAATGATTACCTGACAAAATATTTCCACTTGAAAGTAGTGATAATAAGTAATAGGAATACCAGCACGCTTAGAACGTAGACGACCCGGAACATTATCTTCCATATTAGGGACCATGACATCGTGATCTATACAAAAATCATTAACATCTTGTAATAATTCATCCCATCCATTTTTCCTGAAGTTTTGCAATTGCTGTTTGACCGTTGTAATTAAAAGTATAACATTATCAATGCATTGATCCTTTCATTGTAAGACTTGAGATAGATCATTTGTCAGTTCTAAAACTGTCTTCATTAAGTAAGTAATGAAAATAAAATCATAACTTTCCATTTTATCAACCAAGCCCACAGTTGTCCCTTGAGTTCTTTGTTCAGCTCCATCGTCTATTATGTTTTCAAGAACCGCTTTCACTGCTAACCACATAGAAAGAAGCCGCACAATTGTTTTATAATGAGAACCCCAACGCGTGTCACCGGGTCGAGCCAAACTTGTTTCTTGATGCAATCCTCTTCCAGATTGAATATCACCTCTTTCCAAACGTTGAACGATTTCATCATGCTGTTTTTGACGAAGAGCATCTCTCCTTTTACATGAAACTCCAACCATATTCACAATCATTTTAACATATTTTAAAAAATTACTCACATATCTATTACTCCTTGCTACTGCTACAAGCACTAATTGGATGAGCGAAATAATGAATATATCTTGCTTGGGAATTTTCATTTAAAATGAGGGTTTTTGACCCATTGAATTCACCTCGCATATTAGAAGCCCCATCATAACCTTGACCTCGAACTCTACTCAGTGATAACCCGTGTTTCGCAAAGAAATCTTCAAGTGCACTTTTCA
Organism: Garcia nutans; assembly: GCA_947685225.1. Lineage (NCBI taxonomy): Eukaryota > Viridiplantae > Streptophyta > Magnoliopsida > Malpighiales > Euphorbiaceae > Garcia > Garcia nutans. The sequence goes on along the minus strand of CANTUV010000024.1, from coordinate 400,098 downwards.
AAGATAAAGCAGATGTATCACTCACATGTACCACTCCAACTAATCGCTCCATCACTTGTCCCAACTTGTTAACATATCTTAATACCATAACCATTTGTTCCTTTACAGAATTATCTCGAGCCTCGTCAATTAATATAGAATAAAAGCCATCACCAACATCCTAAATAATAGTTAGTGTCGTCTCTAAAGCACAAGCGCTCACTATTTGTTTCTGGATATGTGGAGAAGTGAGTTGATTATTTCTAGGAGCATTTGAATTAATTACATTTCCAACATCAATATTGCGTTGACTGTACCAATTGAGAAGTTCAATAAAATTACCCCGGCAAAGTGACTTTTCTGACTCATCATGTCCTCTAAAAGCTAAGCCATTTGCTAAAAGAAACGTATACAGTCAACAACAGCTGTCAAACGTGTTCGATAATGCCTCTCTTGCTCTTGGTTGTGGGAAGATAATACATGAGACACACTTTGTCTTTGATTTTTGAAACCAACATATAGTACTCTTGCATTATTGTGTGGACTATTGGAATCGCCAACGTGGTCATTAAATCTCTCCATGGCCTTTTTCCAATTGTGAAATTCAATTTCTGTGAAGACATTATCTCCTCGTTTTGATCCTCTATTCGAACTAAAAAGATAACACCAGAAACAAAATGTTGCATCTTTGGAAATACTATATTCCAACCACTCAAATTTAGAGTACCAATTCTCTCTAAAACTTCTCATAATTTTTTCAAATTCTGTTTTGGAAAAATTATGGCAGCGTGGTTGGCAAGGACCTTTAGCCACATATTGTCTTCTAACATCATCCATAATCTCAACATCAAACTCATCAATAGGTTTACGCAATGCGGGATCACCCACAATATCATCAAAACTAATATCAGGAAGCCTTATATCATCACTAGATACCTCCTCACTTGCATGACTACTTAATGTAGGGATCGGTGTCGGAATAGGGATATTAGAGGATTCACCATATTCATTCCGCATTCTCTTAGTCTTGATCACAAATCTATCCATATCTGTTCAATTTAGAATTAGTTTAACCTAATTTATATTCAGCATTTTAGACAATAACAAGACATTAAATTGCATTTTATATTTAAAACCTAATAACAATTCACAAAACACTAACAAAAATAATTAATTCAATATAATCACAACACATATCATTTTAATTAAATTATTATAGTTAATTAAAATTCAAATAAACAACAATCTATATTTATATAGAAAAAAATTATCAATTTTTACCTAAATCCTAATAATCACAAATACACATAACACAAGTAAATTTGATTAATACAACATAATTAATAAATTATATTATATATTTAAAAACCAATTGAATAAAGATTATAAACTATATTCTATATATAAAAATAAAATCCCTAATTTTTTTACCTAAAACAAAAAAATATCACAAATTCACAAAACACAATAAATATAATTAATTTAACAAATTAATAAATTATATTATACATTTAAAACCAAATATATAATCTATTATATATAAAAAAAATCTTCAATTCTTTACCTAAAATAAAAATTATCAAATAGCCAATTTTTAACCTAAAAAAATTATCATAAATTCACAAAACACAATAAAATCAATTAATTCAACTAATTAATATACATTCTATATTTAAAATTAAAACTCAATATATAATCTAAATCTAGTTTATATTTAAAAAATAAAATCCTCAATTTTATTAACCTAAAATCTACTAATCACAAAAAATTAACAAATTAACTAATACAATTAAAAAAAATTACTAAATTTAAAAAACCTGGCTGGCTGGCTGGCTGGTGCAGGACCACCACCTCTCTTCCTTGTTCTCTGCGTTGCCTCCCTTTGCTTTGCTCTGTCTCTGTCTCTGCATTGCCTCTGTCTGCCTCTTGATCTCTTGGTCTTCCCTCGAACCAGCAGCGTTTCATGCTGCTGGCTTTAATTTTTTTTAACCGTGTTAAGTGAAACGGTGTCGTTTATCTTGAAACTGCATTGTCTTCAACCTCTCACGCTCGGCTCGTCCCTCGCCTATTTCTTCTTCCCTCGCAGTAAGCCCCCCCCTCCCCCGGTTCTCTCTGCAACACGGCAACACCCACCACTGGCAGCCTCAGCGACGCAGACCCCCCTATAAATCGATATTCAGTGCCGTCGGCAAGAGGGGGTCGTCAGCCTCCACACGACTCCCCTCCCCCGACAGATAATTAAGAAAATTATTGAAATATGAAGAATCCCTTTAATTTTCTATAAAAAAAATTTTATGTACGAAAAGAAAAACACTTTTGTATTATCTTTTAATGATAAATTTTTCTATACTAAAAATTATTTGATTTTATTTGCTAAACCGTTACTGGACTAATAATATTAATTAATTGTTTGTTTCATGACCTAATTAAGAAATTAAACAATTAATTCTTAATGGTTCCATTTTAAATATTCTGAAATTCCCTACGTGTGCATGTGTTTGTGTGATTTTCATCATGTTGTCCCCTAATGCAAAAATTAATATTACATACTTTCTGGGAAACAAAAGTTATTTTTTGGGATTCTTTTCTTTTTTTGAAGGTTTGGGATTCTTTTCTTTTATTCCTTTATGACCACTAAGTTAATTTTACTCTAATCAGGGGCGGAGGAAGGGGTCCTGGGCCAATGGACCCCCTTCCCCTCCTTTATACATACATACATATATATATATGATATATATATAAATCATTATATAATTATATAATGATTTATATATAATTATGTAGTGATTTATATATAATTATGTAGTGATATATATATATATATTTATAAATATATAATTATTATAAATATGTATAAATATATATTATTATTTTTTTACACTATATATATTTTTTATTTTTAATTAGTGGATATTTAAAATTTTGTGATTTGGTATTTAGATTAATACTAAAATTTTATAATTTGATTATAAATTTGATAAAACTAATGTTTTCATTTGAAATAGTATTTTTATAAAATTTAATTTAATAAAATTATTTTAAAAAAATTAATAGATCTAAAATTTAAAATGAAAAAATACATAAAAAATTAAATATATTTTTTAAAATTTAATAAATGATATAAATTTTACTATATATAATATTAAATATTCAGTTTTATCTTCAATTAGCATGTAGTTTTTTTTAACTTAAAAATTTTTTCCTTTCTTCATTCAATTTTTGATTCCGTCACTGGTTCCAATTAGATTAGTAATCAAAAGATACAAAAATTTAATTATAGACATTTACTCATTTTAACAGAGAAATTGATTAATGGAAGAAATAGGGAAAATATTATATATAAATCAAGATTAAATTATCCATTATCAACACTAGCTAAAAAGAAGAATATTCAATTATCAATAGATCATCCTAAAAATTAAGAGTTTTCTACTTTCATTTTCATATATATATATATATATTGCTTTAATTCTGAGACTGATTTAAACAGAATGGTAACATTAAGAAGAAGAAAAGAAAAAATTCAAATCAGAAGCATGAAAACAATTCACATAACGTACAGTATATATCTATAGTTTAGCAAAATATTATTAATAAGCAAATTCAAAAGTCAAAACCCTAATAACTAATATCATATAACATTAGAACTAAATAAAACATTTAAAATTGCAAAATATTTATATTTAAATTTATTAATAAGAGTAGCACATTAATAATAAACTAAGCTGAAATATAATTGAATGCTAAAAAGAAAAAGAGCTCTATATCAGGAGGAGCAAAGGAGGTGATAGGAGATGATCTTTTATTAGAAAAGAACTTAGGAGGAGCTGCCGATCTTCTCTTCATTGGAGCTGGCGGACATGACAGAATCTTAGGTATTCTGAATCTTTGAGCTTTTGGTGTAGAACAACAACAGCTTGATGATGACGTTAACGAAGAAGAAGAATCATTTTCATGGTCTTCTTGGATGTCTTTGGAGCTCCAAGAACAAGGCAGATCCATTAATAGTGTTTCTCTTTTAATTTTTGAGGCAACTTCTTCTTGTTGTTGCTTCTTGAATCTTGCGTTTTGAAGGTGGCATTTTATTGAGAGGGCACATATATGCACTTTATCATGTGGGTTTTCTTTTATTATTATTATTATTATTATTATTATTATTATTATTATTATTATTATTATTATTATTATTATTATTATTATTATTATTATAAACTGCCAGACTTTGTTCCTAGTCAAAAACCTTACAGTCCTAAAAAATAATATGATTTAAAACTCATGTAAATTTCTTTTACACTATCAGATAGGTATGCAAGAATATGAATATCAGATAGGCCCTCTTTTATCTCTTTACACTATAGGTTAAATATTCAATTATTGAATAACTAGTACAATAGTCACATACATGTTTATTCAGATAAATAGAATTGAGCAATACTACAAGTGATATTGTAATTTACATTATAAGATAGATCTTTTTTTTTTAATTTTGGAGGACAATATAATTTTTTAAAAAATGTTTGGGGATAATTCAAAAATAATTTATATGTTATGTATTTTTCAGTATACATTAAATTACAATTTTTTCTATTTCACATTGATACATTTTTCATTCATCTCGAATTATAAGTTTCTACTTATTATTTTAATAAATTAGTTAATATATTGAATCTCTATTATATATTTTTTTAATGTTATTCATTAAAAATATTTAAGAAATATATAAATTATATTTTTTAATTAAAATAACTAATTATTTTTAATTTTTATAAATAAAAAAGTCTATCAATATAAAATGGAATTAATATTTAGAAATCACCCTTATTCGAAGACATATATTAGAGCATTAAATTAATTATTAGTTGAATAATCACATGGACTGAGCAAGTAAAGTGATAAGAAAGATGGAACACTAGCAAATATAACACTTTTTTGATGAAGGTATGAAGGACTTTTCTTAGAAGAAAGCAACAGAAACATTCCAAGATGCCATTTAACAAATATTTGAAATCTTAAAAAATTGCTACATTGCACTCAGTAAATCCAAATTAATATTACACCAGCAGCGCCAACTACTACCACTAAATCAGCCATTTTATTTGAAAATTCTACCAAATCTTGATATGATTGCTCACTTTTTAACAATGAAATAAATATAATTCAAATTTTTTTCTTTTTTTTTTTTTATTTTTCAGATTACAATTTCCCTCCTCTATTCTTGGATAAATGATTTCCAACTTACACATACTTTCAGCTAATTATTAACTTATTGACGTATGCTTCAGTAATAACCATCCTATAATAATTAATTTTAGAATAGATTTATCCACTAGATTTGAATTTAATGGCCATGAGCATTGTTATTTCTGTTAGGTTATTTATAGATTGTAATTTTAGGCCTTTTTTTTAAAAGAATTTTAGATCATGTCATTTACCATTAAATAATTATTGTGTCCATGTAATTAGTGTTATATATATATGTGTGTGTGTGAAAAAGTGAAAAAAAAAATTAGCATTATCTTAATTATATCGATATTGCTATAAATGAGTTAAGCTATTCGAATTCGATTTGAGTCTTATTTCGATAAAAACTCATTTAGGCTTAAGTTTGAACAACTCATTTATTAAATGAATTGAGCTTAAGCAAAAAAATACTTGACTTGTTAGATGTGCAAATTGACTCATTTGAAAAACACATAAATTAGACTCACAAATTAACTTATTTATTATGTTGAATTATAAACATGCATAATTTAATATATATATGTATTTAAATATATTAATTCTTTAACTAATTTAATTTATGTAATTTATTACTATACATTATATGTAAGTAGGTTAAATAATATAAAATAAATAATTTGAATATTACATAATATTTTAATTTATTAATTTAATTTGAAATTTTTTTCATATTTTCTATTTTTAAATTAAGAATATTAATACTTATTTAATAATAAGTAAAATTTATCTTAATAAAATATTTATTAGTAAAAAAATTATTAAAAGTTTAGTAATTTATAATATAATATAACATTATAGTAATATAGTATTTTATTTTTTAATATAAATATAATTATATTATTCATTTTTTTTATGAAGATATTGATGATTTTATTATTCATGTTCTAAAAAATAGAAAAGATGAATGTAAAATGAAAATTGAAATAAACTCATTAAACTCATTAAACTTAGTTAAATTGAGCTCAATATCAAGTTTAATATATATATGATATATGACCTAAATCGATATGAGTTTGGATTCAATTTTCAGTTCAGGTTCAAATTCGACTACTTTATATTGAGTTAAATTTAAACTTTTCAAAATTTAATTAAGCTTGTCTCGATTACAGCCCTTTATACATTAGTTGAAAATGCTTTTAAAAATTAAATATTTTATTATTCACTATTTTTAGAAATTAGATTAAGAGGAAATGAAGATCTTGACCATATAATAGTATGTAATCATTTTTTTTCAATAATTATTATTAGCAATTCCGACCTGGTTTGGTACATTTACAATTATTTATTATTTATTGATATTTTAAATTTTTATTATAAATATACTTATTTTATCTAATATAAGAAAAATAATAGTTTTAATTCATCGATCAGTAAGTTTTATTGAATTAGATATATACACTAATTATAGTCATGAAATAAAAAAATGTCCAAATTAAAAATATAATAGTTTTGAAAATTTCTTTTTTTTTCTTTTTTATTTAAAAATATCCAGTTGAAGGTATACATCTAATATATTAAAAATATATAAAAATTATAAAATATATTAAAAAAATTTTAAAAAAGTAACATTTAGTTAAAATTAATGAAAAATTGTAAGCTATTAAAAACCTTTCCAAAATTAAAAACTTTTAAACTTTTTACAAACTTACCAGAAAAAAGTCATTGATACTACAAAAATATTAATCTCAAATTTTATAAAAAAATACTAGATTTTTTTTATCAAATAATATTAAATACTAAATAATATATATTGAATTTATTAGACACAAACCGTACAATTATTTTTTTTTATTTTTTTTATCTTTGTAATACATCAATGATACAAATTTGAAATTATATTATATAATAAAATATTATTAAACAATAACTCAACTACAACATAAATTACCTTTTGTATTAATAATTTCATATAGCATATACAAAATTTATTATTAGATTATTACGATTTTATCATACAACAAATAAAAATATTATTAAGTATAATAATTTTTATTCAGTAAATTTATCAATCAACTTATATTTTTTCATTTTCTTATCAATTAACATTAAATACCAAAAATTACAACAAGTTATATGTAGTATATATTAGATTTATTATATAATATTATATAGCATATATATTTTAGGTATATACTGAGTTTATTATGCAAAAACATAGAAAAAATAAATCAACTCACTAGTTTTTGAGCAGAGTAGATAAGGAAAAATCTCATTTATCCACAACTTTAGTCACTTTTTTTAAATCTATCTATATTTTAAAGTTGTATCAATTTGGTATATTAGTTTTTTTTAATGGAGTTTAAGAAATAGCTCAATGTATTTCTATGAAAATAGCTTATTTATACATAAATTTATAACAAAAAAAATAAAAACATAATCCATAAAATCTAATATAAACTATCAAATAAAAACTATTTTAATTTATTTTTTAAATTTAAAATTTCTTGATTTGATCTTGCTTGATTTTATGCAGCAAATAAAAAATATTTTCAACACTCCTCCTTGCATCGTTTGCTGCAACCTTGAAACTTTTCTTTATACTTGATTTTCTTTATCTTATTAACCTCCTCCACTTTTTTTTTGAACATCAAAAATCTTCCAATTGTTTTTTTTATTTCTAAAAAAAATAACTAAATAAAAAGGCTCATAGAGTTGCAGCATAAAATTTTAGCAGTTTAAAGACATACTTTAGATCCCTTCACTTTCTTTTTATTTCATTGCAGTTTATAGACTTGCCGGTCACTTCATCATTTTGCATTGCAGTTTATAGACATGTCGGTCTTCATCATTTTTGCATTTTGTTACAATTTATAGATATACCGATCTTCATCATTTTTGTATTTTATTGCTGTTTATAGGCATGACAATCTTCATCATTTTAGTATTTTATTGTGGACTTAGTTATGTGTTTGTGATCATGGTTATGATTATGATTGTGGGGTTTGGTTGTATTTGCGATCATAATTTGTAATTATAAGATCATGATTTGTGATTATAGTTATAACTATAAACATAGATATGATTGTGTAAGGCTATGAATATTTTTATAGAGACATCACAGGTCCCTTAAAGATCATTGAAGCTCTGATACCACTGTTGAGTTTTTTAATGGAGTTTAAGAAATAGCTCAATATATTTCTAAAAAAATAGCTTATTTATACATAAATTTGTAAAAAAAAAATCAAAACATAATCCATAAAATCTAATATAAACTATCAAATAAAAACTATTTTGATTTATTTTTAAAATTTAAAATTTTTTTATTTGATTTTGCTTGATTTTGTGTAGCAAATGAGGGATATTTTCAAAATTCATCCTTGCATCATTTGTTGCAAACTTGAAACTCTTCTTTATACTTGATTTTCTTTATCTTATTAACCTCCTCCTTGGTGATAGCATTTTTCTTTGAATATCAAAAATCTTTTAATTATTTTTTTATTTCTAAAAAAAACTAACTAAATAAAAAGGTTCATAGAGTTGCAGCATAAAATTTTAGCAGTTTAAAGACATAATTTAGGTCATTTCAATTTTTTTTCATTTCATTGCAGTTTATAGACTTATCGGTCACTTCATCATTTTGCATTGCAGTTTATAGACATGCCGGTCTCCGTTATTTTTGTATTTTATTGTAGTTTATAGACATACCGGTCTTCATCATTTTTATATTTTGTTGCAGTTTATAGGCATGACAGTCTTCATCATTTTTGTATTTTGTTGTGGATTTGGTTATGTATTTATGATCATGGTTATGATTATGATTGTGGCGTTTGGTTGTATTTGTGATCATGATTTGTGATTATGGTTATAACCATGAACATGGATATGATTGTGTAAGGCTATGAATATTTTTATAGAGACATCAGAGGTCTCTTAAAGATCATTGAAGTTCTTATACCACTGTTGATTTTTTTTAATGGAGTTTAAAAAATGGCTCAATATATTTCTATAAAAATAATTTATTTATGTTGTGCTCTAATTAATACTACTACAAGCGATATTTGCAAGTATATAAAGTTATTGTAGCAATGATGTTCGCCCCAAGGTCGTCTCACAAGAATGATGTCGTTCATAATAATTTGATTACCAAAAACAAATTAAAAGAATGAGTGTATGATGTTTGCAAATATTGTTGAAATTATAATAAAATTAAAATAGTAAGTAAAAAAATATCGGGATGCTTAAAATTGGTTTAATTCTTGGAATTGCACATAGGTTTATAGATCAATTTAATCAAAACTTGATTCTCAAATTATCCATTAATATAACATTGTAATTTAATTTGTCCTTGAGTTTAATTAGCAATTACTAATTCATTAGTTTTCACATTCATGAATTAACAACAACTAATTATTTTTAATTTGTAAAATAACAAAATCCTATAACTTATATTTCTAATTCATTCTTTGAGTAGTTGATTGTATATAGTCGATATCAAATTTCACATCTCGGTCCATCATTCGATATTAAGAGATCAATAGGTGGAATCTATCAATCTATCATTAAATTCAATACAATCAACTAATAACAAAGTACATTAATAGAAATATAAAATCAAGTCATTCAATCAAATCTACTACAAACCCTAAGAGTGGGTAATTTAGCTCATCATCATTTTAAAATTAACATTTATCGCCATATAAATCAAATCAAAATTGTCCATTGATATGTTAATATTCATAACAAAACAACAACAATCTAAAAATGAATTAAATGAGAGAATATGAAAAATCCCTTATAAATGCCAGGAGTTAAATTTCTTGTTCTTCCTCTTAGCTCAACATGAATGTGATGAAGAACTCCCAAGTCTCTTCAAACCTTCATTCAATTATTCTACCCTTGAAAGAATGAGTGAAATCTCTCTCAACGCTCCAATCTTTCATTCCAATCTTTCTTCAAACCCTAACCCTCTGGAGCTTTGGTTACTCACACAAAATCCTAAGAAACTACGTTATCGTTCTCTTTTTGGAGAATGGAATGAAAGATGAAGATGAAAGTGATGATAATGGTTGTTGTAAGAATAGTCTCCTCAAAACAAGAACAACCTGCTTTAATTACTCTCCCTCCAATTATTTAATTCTAAGACAAAAAAGAAAATCCATTTTCCAACTCACTTCCCTCTCATTTGTCTCCTCTTTTTCATTCTTAAAATTTTTATCCCATAAAAACACATTACTTTTTAATTATTTTAAAACAACATTCCTCTTGTCTCCCACTGTATCCCCCATTAATCGTACTAATAATCAGAGGAATCATATGAGACATGACCAAGACATGAATGACTTGGCCGTGTCTATAAATTTTGCTTTGGACATGACCAAGCCACTTGCCTGTGTCCTTCACTGTCTTGCATTGTATGTCTCATGTGGGAGTGACACGGCCATGTCACCTGGTTGTGTCTTCTTTTGTCTTTCTGGATAGTTTACTCTCTTCAGATGTGACACGACCAAGTCAATGAGTGTATCATGTGACACAGCTAGTAACTTGGCCGTGTCTCTTGCATGTGTCTGCCTCTGCTAAATTTCCTGAGGGACACGACTAAGTTGAGTTTTCCTAGCTATGTCATATGAGGGTGTCATCTTTCTTGCTTTGGATGAAGGGACACGGCAAAGCCAGTGGTGTCTTGGTCGCGTCTCATGTCTTTTCATCAATTTTGGATCTAACAATGTGAATTTCAGCTCTGTTTTTTCACTTCCACCTAAATCAAATACTTCAATCATTCTTGAACACAAATTAAAAAAAAGACTAAATTTTCAAAATTATTACCCCACACTTGATTATTACCCTAAAAATATGTACATAAATTTTCAAAATAATTACCCCACACTTGATTATTTGTTTGTCCCAAAGCAAAGTTAAATTGAACAAAACAAATACGAAGGAATTTATTAAACTCAAGAGTTATAAGATATCATCAAGAATTTCCTTTTTATAATGTTCACATTCATTGTCAAACCAAATAAAATCAATACTCAAGCAATTCAAAGGCCTTCCAATACATCCTAAAATGTCACTCCCTTACAAAGTCTCTCAAGTGTTTGATCAGGGTAGTGTTTGCACTCTCATCATTCAATGAAAGAATATCTCCATAGGCTTGCTTATCAATCAAATCTCCACCACCTAATTACAATTAAGCATCAATCATAAGGTCTTTCATTTGGTTGTAATGGGGCTAAGGTGAAGGTATGACATTAAGAATGTGAGTGTATTCATTAAGTTCTAGAGCACTTCAAGAGTGAAGTAACCAATCATATGTATAACCCAACAATCTCAAAATAACCTCTACTCACTTAGCACTTGACTTTAATATACTTTTTATTGGAATCTTCTTATTTTATTGAAAAGATCATGCCCAAGCTTATTCCAACCTTAGCCATAAGAACAATAATTTCTAATTTTTCCCTTCTTTTTTTTCTTTTTTTTTTCTCTTTTATTCTTTTTTTAATAAAATAGGATTTTGAATTCATTTCTATTTTTAGATTTAATATAACAATAATATAAGGAAGAAGAAGATCTAATAAAGAAATATAAAAATTACAAAGTGTTTATTTGCAACTTTTCAACCTACTAAATTTAACCCTCACACTTTAATTGACATAACAACTTCAATTACTAAATTTTTTATATGCTCTTGCTCCCAATGAAAGGATAAGAAATGGAACAAAATGGTTCACGACTAATGTTATTGTGTAAAAGAAAGAAATGGAAAAATGAAATAGACTAAATATTGGCTTACTAAAGACATATTCAAGGTTGACCTTTTAAGCTAAATGAGTATTCCTAAATGCCTTAATTATATTGATATCTAATTGAAATTTTCACGTGGTCTCAAAATGCATATCTAAGCAAGTTTTAGCAATACATCAATCAAGAATTCTCGCACACAAAAATAATAAGCTGACATTCTACTTAAATGGCTCAAATTCTCACAATTTAAAGGTAATGCCAAGAATGACCATTAAAGTTGACAATAAGTATCAATTCTATTTGATTCTCAAATTCATGCTTCAAAAATTTTGAAGGTCACCTATAAAAAAATCTTATAACCATTGAGTTTTTCAAAAATCATTTATTCAAAGAAAAATATTACATTACTAAAATTTAAACTAAGAATAAGTTAAAAGTAAAAACTTTGCACTCCACACTTAAAGATTCATATTGTTCCCAATGTGAGCATGCATAAATTTAAAGAGAAGGAGTTCATATGAAACATGAGTTTCATCATTCTCATATACGATATAAGGTGCTACTTTCATCCTTAATGAATTTGTCACCGATGTCCAAAAAGATGGATAGCATACAACTCTGAAAGGTATCCGGTGTATTGCAAATCCTAAATAGCATCTTTTGAAAAGCAAATTTCCCAAAGGGACATGTGAAGGTGGTCTTGAGATGATCCTCTGGTGCTATAGAAACTTGGTAATGACTTTTTTTATTCTGCAACATAGTTATATCCATTTTCTGCTCTTCCTTACCACTAGGAGTAGAAGAGATGATCATTGATTATGTACTATTCTCCTCAAGAAAAATATATTTCAAATGCTTTAGGATATCTTTAAGCTCAACCAAGTTTGGTTTAATATTTTCTTCATCTACTTTAACAATCTCAAGTCCCCTCTCATCAATCCCACTATATAAAATTAACTTGCACTCCTCAATTTCTAACTTGGACATTTCAAGCTCTCCTTCTAAGGTCAAGGTCATCTCAAGTTTATCTTCACTACCTTCTTTAGAGGGCATGTCATATATTTCAGAAAATTACTTATCTTGCTTCTCATCATTCAATCTACTTGGGAATGGAATTGATGGCCTATAAGGATTGGGAGGCTTATGCAATTTTGGTGAGGTTGGTGTCTTCAAATTCTCCTCCTTCTTTGATTGACTTGGTTTTTCTATGTTGGATCGTATCTCCTCGCCATTCCCTTCTTGATTAGTAACTGCATTAAAAGAATCACCAACTTTATTATCTATTACCTTTTCACTCCTCAAAATTCTGATCGCATTGGCTTGCTCTAGTTGGCTAGAAAATTTTACTTTTTGGTGTGCTTGAAGTTGATTTTCCAATTTCCCAACTTGAGTTTCCTCCTTCATTAATGATACCTCCAAAGAATCCAATCTCCAATTGTTCACCTCCTGATTTTGAGTGCTAATTTGAATAAAAGTATTCAAATTATCTTCCAGTGAGGTTATCTTCAGTTGGTCTTGATTTGAAGATTGTTGTTGAAATTGAGAGCCTCTTTGATAAGGTTGAAAGGATTAGAGAGGTTGAATTTGATGTTGAATTTTCCAAGAAAAGTTCGAATAGCTTCTCCAACCTAGATCAAAAGAGTTAGAAAATGGATCATCTCTTCCCCTTTGTTGGAAACCCTCTAAGGCATTCACTTGCTCTTGCCCCTCTTGATATTGTTCAATGCTTATATAATACATATTTGCACCATATCTTATAATGCCATATTCTCCACATATCTCTTGGCTTGGCATTGGTAGGCTTCCCCTTGAATTTAGCATCTTAACTTGCCTTGTTAATATTGCTATTTGCCTTGCCATTTCAGAATTTGAGTTCACCTCATAAACTTCCTTGCGCCTTTTTTCTATACTCTTCTGTTATGAATTTTCTCCCAGCATCTCAAACAACTGTACAGTTTTAGTAGCTATTTTTTCACCCATTGAACCTCCAGCTGCATTGTCTACTGAATTCTGACTTTGTTGTGTGAGCCCATCATAGAAGAATTGATTAAGCAACAACTGTGGATAATAATGATGAGGGCATTGGAATAACAAGGCTTTGAAGAGATCTCATGCCTCATAAAATGGCTCGCCATCCAGTTGAGTAAATGTTGTAATTTTTCTCTGAAGCTCCTTTATCTTCTAATGTGAATAGAACTTACTCATGAACTTATTACAAACTTCAGTCCATGTAGTCAATGAATTCTCTACTAGGGTCATCGACCATGCCTTTGCCTTATCCTTCAAAGTGTAAGGAAAACAATGCATCTTAAGCTCATCCTCTGTCAATGCTTGCAATGAAAATGTGTGCAAGGTTGAATAAAAATTACGAATAAAATTGAGAGGGTCTTCATTCGGCATTCCGTGAAAAGAGGGTAGCAAACTATAATGAGTATTTTTCAATTCATAATTCCTTATTGCATTGCTTAACCATATGCAAGAAGTGGTTACTCCAATAATTGGTCGGGCAAACTCCTTCATGGGCAGTTCTTCTACGTCACCCATCTCTATTTCTATTTCTTCTTCGAATTACACTTCTACTTCTTCCTCTTCTTGTCCTAAGGGATCTATTCTTCCGTTCTAGGGAGTCTATAAATGTTGTCAACAAATGAAACAAGTTCGTCGCCTTGAGATCTGCATTCTTACATAAAACACTTAGCAATTCAAAGAGAATAATCATACAATTTAAATTAAAAGAATCAAACTATTACTACTTAAATAGTCTTCCTCGGCAATGGCACCAAAAACTTGTTGCATTCTAATTAATACTACTACAAGTGACACTCGTAAGTATACGAGGTTATTATAGTAACGGTGATCGTCCCAAGGTCATCTCACAAGGAAGGTGTTGTTCGTAATAATTTGATTAACAAAAATATATTAAAAGAATGAGTGTATGATGTTTGCAATATTGTTGAAATTGTAATAAAATTAAAATAGCAAGTAAATAATTATCTGAATACTTAAAATTGGTTTAATTTTTGGAATTGCACCTAGGGCTTGTAGATTAATTTAATCAAAGCTTGATTCTCAAATTGTTCATTAATATATCCTTGTAATTTAATTTGTCCTTGAATTTAATTAGAAATTACTAATTTATTAGTTTTCATATTCATGAATTAATAACAACTAATTATTTTGAATTTACAAATTAATGGAACCCTAGAATTTATATTTCAAATTCATTCTTTGGGTAGTTGATTGTATATTTTCGATATCAAATTTTACCTCTCGGTCTATCATTCGATATTAAAAGATCAGTAAATGGCTAATCTATCAACCTATCATTTAATTCAATACAATCAACTAATAATAAGGAATATTAATGGAAATATCAAATCAAGTCATTCAATCAAATTTACTACAAACCCTATGAATGGGTAATTTAGCTCATCATCCTTTCAAAATCAACATTTATCTCAATATAAGTTAAATCAAAATTATCCTTTGAAATATTAATATTCATAACAAAACAACAACAATCTAAAAATAAATTAAATGAGAGAATATGAAAAACCCCTTATATATGCCAAAAGTTAAATTTTTTGTTCTTTCTCCTAGCTCAACATGAATGCGATGAAAAACTCCTAAGCCCTTTTCAAACCTTCATTCAATTGTTCTACCCTTGAAAGAATGAGTGAAATTTCTCTCAATCCTCCAATCTTTCAATCCAAACTTTCTTCAAACCCTAACCCTCTAGAGCTTTGGTTACTTATACAAAATCCCAATGAACTAAGTTATAGTCCTCTTTTTAGAGAATGGGATGGAAGATGAAGATGAAAGTAATGATAATGATTGTGGTAAGAACAGTCTCCTCAAAACAAGAACAACCTTTTTTTAATTTCGCTCCCTCTAATTATTTAATTCTAAGACAAAAAGGAAAATCCATTTTCCAACTCACCTCCCTCTCATTTGTCTTCTTTTTTTCATTCTTAAATTTTGATCTCATAAAAACACCTCACTTTTCAATTATTTTAAAATAACATTCCTCTTGTCTCCCACCATATCCCCCACTAATCGTGCTAATAATTCAGAGAAATCATATGAGACACGGCCAAGATATGAGTGACTTGGCCATATCTATAAATTTTGCCTTCATCTCTCTTATGTTTTGTGCAGATGTGTTCACCATTGATGTTATTGTTATATTTTTACAAATTGAGTAAAACATGCACAAATTTCCTCCTAATGTATAAGTGCTTTACTTGTGAAATCCAAATTGATGTCCAAAATGAAACATTAAGCATTAAGCATAAATTTTGACATGTAACTAAATTGATATCCAAAATGAAAAATTAAGCATAAGGCTTCAAATAAGCACAACCTAAACATGTCCAAAAAGAAACATTAAGCATAATGTTCAAAAGAAAAATTAGCAAGATTAATATTCGGAATCTAAATTTGCACAACCTAAACATATATTTTCAAAAGAAGTATCACAACTATAAGATAAAATCCAATCCTATACATGTCTCTGCTACTTTTCAACCTCTTCATTTCCTTTGTGGTCCTTCCATTTGTTTTCTTCAACAAAGTTAATTCAATTTTAATGTCATTGTTGGCATGGTTGCTGCATTCATCTTCATAAAACACACTAATACTTCTTGAAGAATTAGAAATCTCAAAATATATATTCAAATGCCTTATCTCATTATACAACAACAAAGTCCTCTCATTCACCCATTCATCATACCATTTGAAGTAATTGGATTGTCTCCCTTATACAAACAACATAAAATAATGAAAATTGTTTTAAAAATTGAGAAAAACACAAATTTGCATTTAAAATCAAACTTCAAACTTTATTCATTCAAATCACCTACCATTCAAACACCAATCATTTTAATAATCAACCAACATCAACAACCCAGTATTATAAACACAAATTAAAACCCTATATTCACTATAAATTAAAATAATGCTTACTTATAAATAAGGACATCTTTAAAATTTTCGTCCCTGATTTGCCACAGTACAACATGTCATCAAACTAATTGGGTCACCGTAATTGCACATTTCTAAGCTTTCAATATCATTCTCCATAACCAATTTCACACAGTAATGGGGGATTTTGAATTGCAAAGAATCGATCTCTCTCTCTCCCTCCCTATCTTTGTTGCAATTTTAGAAAATTATGTTTAGCCCATATCTAAATAAAGTTACGTCGTTTGAAATAAAATGATGTCATTTCTTTCCATCAAAATGATGTCAATTTTAATTATTTTGCTTTCTTTATAGTTTTAAATTTTTGTACTTCCACATTGGAACACACAGTTTTAATTAAGCCAAATAAGCAAGACAAGTAAGCTGAGATATGTGCCCTCACAAAATTTGATATATTTGAAACAGAATGAAAAGTTGGTATACCAAATTGATACAACTTTGAAATATTGATGGATTTGAAAAAGTGATTAAAGTTGTGGATAAATGAGATGGTTTTCCCAATAGACAATAACTAAATAACATAATCAAATAACATAAAATGCTAAAAAGTTATAATAAGTTTATTCTTAGCAGGGGCAGATTTAGGAGGATCCAGAGTTGCCCATGGATCCTCTTATATATATATATATATATATATGATGTATTATTAATAAGGTATTTGAAGTATTATTTCATCTCATAAATATTTAAAAAATAATTGTAATAAGTAATTGCATTATTTTAATTTTATACCAATAATAACATTGCTTACCTCTAAATAATTTATCTAATTAAACAAAAATACTTAAATATTTTTTTATTTAACAAACATTTATTGTTAATTATTTATTTCATTATAAAATTTTTATTCATTAGAAATTATCAGTCATAAATTTATTTTTAAATTGTCTTAATTTAAGAATAAAAATATTTGTGTTTACATTTATCCCTAAATTATTAAATTTTTATAATATTATATATGGATTTTATTTAAATTTATAAATTTGATAAGTATGAATATATATTTAAATAAAAATATTATTTAAATTATGAAACTTTTGTTGCTAATTATAAAATAAGAATATAATATTAATTTTATGGTACTGAATTTATTAAAATTAAACTTGAATAATATTATTTTAGACTATTAATATATATAACTTACTAACAAAAATGTAAAAATACCACAAATTAAATATAAACTTATATGATACAATTATCAAGTTTCAATCGTTGTCAAACTAAGCAAGTTGTTGCACTATTATAATATTAAAAGAATTATTTTTATTCAATTTTATCTTAATTTATTCGCAATAAATTTATATATTGAATGTAAATTTTTTACTTCAAAATTTTAATCTGTTGGATTGAATATTGGTTTCATCATTGATTCTTAGTATATATTAGTTTTATTAGTATATATTAAATTCTTTTATTAAATACAAAAAAAAACTATAATGAATTTATGTTTAGTATTTATTAAGTTTATTATACACAAATCAGAAAATTAATATATTTTTTTTCATATATTATTTAAACATGTTAATAATAACATATCACAAAACCAAAAAAGCACATACAGATGTATTATATAGAATTTATACTTAATATATATAAAAAGTTTACACTTAGTATAGAATTTATAGTCAGTATATAAAAGAATTTATTAAACCAACCTTTTAACCAAATTTGATTTATTTATATGAAAGTGTCTCCGTGTTATTTACATTGAATATAAATCACCGTTTAATTTTTATAATTTGATCGAATTAATGAAATCATCTATGTTTTTTTTTAAAAAAAAGCAGCTGATTTATGAATAAAATTGTTCCTTTCATATTTTTTTAATAAAATTCCCATTAATTAATTAAAAATAATATTTTTATAGTATATTTGGTTGTACCATAATCCTTGAAAAGTTAATTATATAATATTATTTAATTAACAATATTATATTTGTTTGTAAATAATCTAATTAAATTAAATATTGATCAGATTAAATTTTATCAAGCAATTGGAAAAGAATTTTATTAGGAGTAAGCATTGATCGGGTTCGGTCGAATTTTAGATATATTTCAACCTGGTCGAATTGATTAAATACTAAAAAATTCAAACCGATTTTAACCGAAATTATATATATTTTTGACAAATCCATATATTTTTTGTTCAGTCAGATTAAATAGAATTATACAATATATATAATATATATTATAATATTTTCAACATTGTATAAATTTTTAGGTTTAGTCGGATATATTATATATATATATATATACACATATAATATATTTGTCGACGGAAAAAAAATCTCAATTTGGCCAGCCAAGTTAATCCGAATTATTTTAAAAATATAAATCTGATTTCACACATATATATATAATATAAACCTACTGAATTCGACCAAAATGTATTCAGATTGATCTGGTTCGGTCGAATTCAAAAACATTATATATCCCTATATTTTACATAGGTTGAGTACAAAAAAATATTCATTGAAAAAAAAAATAAGGAGTCTCATATCAAAAATAATTATATTCATACTTTAATTACTCAATCTCACGCATTATTTAAATAAACAAGAAAGAAATATTATAAGGGTAATTTTAATATTGTTCAAACTTTTGAAGTTATGTTTTAATATTTTGTTGTAACTTTTAAATATAATTTTAGTAACATATTTCTGTAAAATATATTTTTAATAATCAATTTTTTCAGTAATCTTTAAAAATATTATATAATTTATTAGATTTTTAAAATATTTTTAAATTTATCAAATTTTATAATTAATTTAAATTTTTGTTAGATTTATATAATTTATTATAAATTTATTACATACGATAATTTTTATAAGTTTATTATAAATTTATTAATAAAATTTTTATAAAATAATTAAAATATCATTAATAATATATGAAAAAATTTATTTTATAAAATAAAGTAGAGGGTATAATTTTCTCAAAATTGATGGGCTATCATGCCTAGCCCATTTCTTTTTAGCCGTAAATTCAAGAGTAAATTACTCTATATACTATGTTTTGAGTTTCATTTTCATTTTTACTACTACTACTTTTTTTATTTTTAACTTTTCAAATTTTCAATTTTAATCTTTATATATATATATATATTTATTTACAAAAATGTGGTACTTTTCAAGAGATTCGCTGGACTAAACGCAATGGACTATCTTGCTGAGAGGCCAAAATCAACATTCTCGAAATTTTGCCGAAACAACTACTTGCAACTTATCCATCCTCAAATGGAAACATCCATTCTTTGGCAATTTGAACCAAAGAAAACTTGTGAAATCTGCCAGTTACGAATAAGGACAGTAATAGAAAGATGGTTATGGTGGATGAGAAGAAGCTTTGTTGCTTCCCCTGCGCATATAAGGTGGCCTATAGCAGGGGCAGGGACAAACACTAACTGCAATTTCTCCATCTCCGTTCTGCATTGCTTTTGAAAAGAGTTGATAGTTGAGGTATAATAGTACGAAGTCTTTGGTTGGTTCTAAATTCTAATACTGTCAAATATAATAGTACAAGATATTAAACTGCATCTTTAGATTTTAGCATACAATGGCGATCACCAAGGTTAAGGGGAGACTGCTTTTTTCAACAGATATTGAAGGTGAACACAATGCTAAGAAAAATTGCTTTTTTGAGTTCTAACAGGAAATGGCAAACACAAGGCTAAGATAGATTGATTCTTGGAACTCCACCGCTTTAGACTTGTACAGATAATGGTGAACATTTCACATGTATTGTCCAAAGATGTAGGACCACGAGTTTATGTAATAAACTCTCTCTCTCTCTCTCTCTCTCTCTCTCTATATATATATATATACATATATATATATATATATGAGCCCACCGGCTGTTTTCACAGTTGTAATATGGAGATAACAAAAAAATGGTTTTTTTTTTTTTGCAACTTGGAATATATTTTGAATAGATGGTCTTTGATCTATATTTTTTCTACATTTTATTTTTGTTCTCTTTTTTTCCTGCAAAGTGAAAAATAAATTTAATTTCAATGTGGTTTCAAATATATTTGATTGAAGATTTTTTTTTTCTTTAAATGTGATGCACACAACATGATTGATAAATATTTTAAAGAATTTTTTTTGAACTTTCTACTAAATTTACAAATAATACCAACTTATAGAATTGCACCAAAATAATTAGACAAAATATTTTATCCATATATAAAATATTTTAACAGTATATATTAGTTTATATTACATATAACTAGATATGTGAACATACATTGCAAAAAAAATAACAATATATGTTATATATATATAGATATATGCCAATATATGTCTAGATATATATGATTATATATTGCAAAAGAATAATATTATATGTTATATATATGTGGGTGTATGTAGACATATGTTAATTATATAATAATAATATATAGCGGTATATGTGTGTATATATTATATATACTTTAACTAAAAAATTATATTTTTATAAATATAGACTGTATTTTTTATAGTTTATATTGATATATGTTACATATACTTTCACTAAAGAATAATAATAAATAGGGTATATATTACATATAATTAGACATATCTAACAGAATAATAATATATATTGTATATGTTATATATAACTAGATATACTAAAAAGAATAATAATATATGTTGGTATATGTTACATATAATTAGATATAAATGGATATATATTGCAAAAGAATAATAATATATATTATATATGTGTGGTTATATATTGGTATTTATTGGTATATGTTACATATACTTTAACTAAAGAATAACAGTATATGTTGGTATATGTAGATATATGTCGGTGTATGTTACATATAACTAGATATGTATATATTACATATATATATATATAATTATATGTTGGTATATGTCAGTATATATTGCTATATGTTACATATACTTTAACTAAAGAATAACAATATATGTCGGTATATATTATATATATTTTAACTAAAGAGTAATGGTATATGTCAAAATATGTGGATATATATGGTGTATGTTATGTGTATCTAGATATATATATGTTATATATATGTAGGTATATGTTGATATAATTACATATACTTTAACTAAATATTAACAATATATGTGAGTATATATCAGTGTATATGAGTCAAAATTTTTTTAACATGTTTTTACTTTTTTTCTTTTTAATTTTATTATTTATACTTTTAATATTTTATCACTTAGAAAGCTGTATTTTTTTTCTTCTATATATATAAGAGATATTTTTATGTATTAGTTTATAAATTTATAAAAGATTATCATTTATATTATTTTTATTTTTTTCCCTCCTTCCATCCAACATCTAGTTTCGCTCTTGGTTATATGTTAATATATGTTACATAAAACAATATACATATATATTAAACTTTAAAAAAATAAAAGCATGAAATTATTATTTTTATTTAGTTATATGTTTGTATATATTACATATAACAAACATACATAAGTTAGAAATTTAAAAGAATAAAACTATAAAAATGATATGTATTTTGTTATTTGTCAGTATATATTATGTATAATAGCATATACATGTTAAATTTTAAAAGACTAAGAATATAAAAATATTATATATTTATATATCGGTATATATTATATACAATAATATATATGTGTTAAATTTTAAAAGAATAAGAATATAAATCTATTATATATTTAATTATATGTCAATATATATTACATATAATAATATATACATGTTAAAAAATTAAAAATAAGAGTATAAAATAATACATATTTAATTATATATCGTTATAAATTAAATGAAATATACATAAACAAATATAAACTAAATAAATTATACTAATATATTATTGTCCCAAATAAAATAATAATAATAATAATAATATGAATTTGGTTGAGTTTTTATACATTTAAGTTTAGGTTTTGATTTTCTCTTTCTCAATAACCTTAGAAAAATTACAAGCCACGTAATTGGAGAAGATCTCTATATAATATAAATCAATGAAGCAGCCCTCTTAGTCCATCAATCCTAGTAGCTTCCACTTCCTATGGCTCTTTTAACCAATACCGATGCATCTCTTTGGCATTGATCTTTAATCTTGGAGCTTTGGCTTCTCAAGCAGTAGCTCAGTCTCTCCAAGATGCATTAATGAATGAGAGGCATGTGTGGTCATATGTGTTACTGCAGATCTTTTCGAAGCTTCAGATATGAAAATGTTACTGCAGTACCAAAATCCATGGACTGAAAAAAGAAAGTAGCAATCACCCATTGAAGACCAAGGTAAGTGTCGCAAGTGCCAACTTTCTTTTTTCTTTTTCTTTTTTTTTTTTTGAGAATAGCGTGAGTGCCAACTTTCTACTAAAAGGCAACCTGATTATTAATAATTAAATTCTTTTATAGATCATTGATTGAATCAAACTACTGCATATTTACATGATCCTGCTGGTCATTTATTTCAGCAGTGGTGGTTGTTGAAGGAATTACGAAGTTTTCAACTGGTAAATTAATCTCACTTTCAGAGCAAGAATTAGTTGATTGTGACAAAGACCACAGTCCTGCAAATTTGCAGAATTTAAAACGAGCATCTGATAGCCGAGCCTTGCAGCGGATATCTTCAAGAATTACGTGCATAACTGAACTGGCGTATTTTTGTAAGTCAATGACGTAAAATTGAAAAAAAAAAAATTAATAAGCACTGTATTTTTAAAATTGATTTTCTTTTTTGGGTTAGTTTTGTAAAAAGCCCTAAATTCAACCACTGCCAGTCTTTTCCTCTGCCATTAAATTCAAGCCTAACTTCTTGATATTGGCAAGACAATAAACACTACCATCCAATTAACAAATAAGAAAAAAACACAAACAAAAGGAATAATTATAGTTGAAAAGTTAACATTACTAAATTCCTATTACTGTCTATATCAGAGAATTCAAAGCTCTGCCAAGAAGGGCTAATAATTTTGCATGAGTATATGATGATAGTAATATCAACAGCCTCAAAAATTATCAAACAAATATTAATGGGAAAAAAGTCATAATCTACAGAAGAGAAAGCAAATTTTATGTTTATAATGGATGGATCAATGAGAAGAAAGCAAAAAGAAAAATGGCCTCATTATAAATTTCTGCAACAAATATCAAAAGCAGCTCAACATTGCACCTTGGGGATATCTCATTCAAACTCTCTCTCTAAGTAAACTATTGTCTCGTGCCCATTTGGGAAACAAAAAACGGCATGCCTTTCTGAAAATTGTTAACAAATTGTCACGAAAATGCATAGTTAGTCCTACTATACATGCTGCAAATGGAAAAACAAACAAATTAGATCATTGGTTGGACTCCAAGGCTCTGAGCCTGACTCCAATGATTCTTCTTCTGCTTGTGACCTCTGGTTAGCAAAAGGTGGAGGTGGAGAATCAACTGTCAATGTGCCTTCTAATACCTTCACTACCTCGTCCGTTGAAGGTCTCATTCGCTCATCCATTTGAAGGCACCAAAATGCAGTTCTCAAAGTTTGCTCCAGCTCTTTCATATCAATCTCATCATCAGTTTTGTTATCTACAATCTTGTAACACCCCTAATTTTTGAATATTAAATAAAATTAAATTTGGATAAACTAAATAAATTATTTAAATGAAAAATGAAAAGATTTAAAGTGATTAAGTAAAAAGTATATTTGAAATATATTGAAAATAGACATGACGTATGCCTAACATATACAATACATATAAAAAGAGTAAAAGTTAAAATATAAAATAGTTAATATATATATATATATAATAAGCATGAATTAAAGGAAGAGAATTTTCTTTTCCCTTCTTCTTCCTTTGCTATGAGCTAGAGAGAGAGTGAGCAAGGAGAGTTTCTTCTTCCATACATCAAGAATTGAAGGAAGTTTAAGGATTCAAGTGGAGTTTTTGAGAATTTTTCATCAATTGGTAAATTTCTTAATCAATTTTGCAAATTCTTTGAAATTCTATGAAAGAACATGATAAGTGAATTTTGAAATTGTGTGTTACCATGTTTTAATAGCTTATTTGGGTGTGTATGAAGTTGGTTTTGAGTAGTTAATAATGATTTTAAGGCTGAATTGAAAAAGTGATTGAATTTAAGTTGAATTTTGGAAGTGGTTGTGTTGAATGGTTGAGTGTGCGAAATACAGAAATTTTACCTGACACGACCATGTCGTTGAGCGTGTCAACGGTACTGAGTTTTAACATTGATGACACGACCAGAAACACGTCCATGTCTCTGAGCGTGTCGTAGCTTTTGTAAGGTAGAATAATTGACACGGCCATTAACACGCCCGTGTCGTTGGGCGTGTCAAAGTTTCTGTGAGGCAGAATGATTGACCCAGGTAGTAACATGTCCATATCATTGGACGTGTCAAAACTTCTGTAAGAGTGGGTTAATGACACGGTCATTAACACGCCCGTATTATTGGGCGCGTTGCTTGAGAAAATTGTCTAAAATAACTCTTTTCTTTGCCTTTCATTTGTAATTCCTAATTTAAATGGTTTGATGTTGAGAATGCCTTAGAATGTAATATTAAATGGTTGTTTATGATCACATTTGGCTTAGGTATTGAGAGAGTAGTTTGCTCAACCCTAGTGTTGAAGGGCAACTTGAAAGAGAAAGTTGGAGTGAGTTTTGAAGTGCTTTTTAAGATATGTACAAACTCTTAATAAATGAAATGTGATTGCATTATATTTGGCCTAACACATTTTGGATAGAAAATGTATTAAGCTACTTGATACATAAACATTGAGTCATGACATGTGAATTGTTATGTATGCATTAATATACATTATGAAAAGCCATTGTTAATGGCTAAATTGAATAAAATATAAATTATGTGCAAAGTGTAAAAATGACCCAAAATGTTTGGGTAATGTGGTTTTATTATGAAATATCCTATGTTGAGATGAAATGTTGAAACAAAATGACATTGATATGAATGAGATAAAAGGAAAAATGAGAAAGAAATTAATGATGGAAAATGTGAATTAATTGTGTGCCTAGTATATTATTCAATTTTCAGAGTTTTGTATTTAGCGGTATGCCTATGAGGTTATCCTCAATATTTGCCTTCGAGGCTAGACGTTTGGCGTCGCTGTGATATGATTTGTTTTCGGGCTAGACGTTTGGCATCACTGTGATATGATTTGTCTTCGGGGCTAGACACATGATGTCACTATGGACTAAAACAGTAACTCTGATATTTGAATGATGTATTAGCTTATTTGAGCTCATGTTTGTGTATGTATTTGTGTGAATTATTAAGTGATAAAAGTATATATTTAAAAGAGAACTTGAATGCCAAATTATGACATAGCATATGAGCATTTGGTATCGGCATTGTTTTTAATTGTTATTATTATCAAAGTTTATACCACTAGACATTTGTCTTAGCGCGATTGTAACTCATCGTGCAGGTGACGGGTGATCCGGTAAAGCCGGAGAGTTCTACTAGACCAGATTGGATCTAGGCTTGTGTTGGTTGAGACTGAAGCGTGTTGCTATAATAAGATCGGAGTCATTTTGCCAGCATGTACATATTTTACGTTATAGTACTTTTCGATATTATATTTTTTGAGTATAAATATATATACTGTAAATTATCGAGAAAGTTTTGTATAAATGAGTAATGTGAGGCTTTATATATTTTGATATATATATGTATAAATGTTTTGAGAAATGGGGAATAAGAAAATTTTTATTAAATCGGATTGTGACATTTTTATATCGTATATGTGTATTTTACATATATTGGGTGTGTGTGTATTATACGTATATGGGGTATAAGAGTATTACATTTATTTTGGTATCAGAGCCTAAGTTTGAGGTTCTCGACCTATGTGGATTTTGAAAATGAGGAATTTAAAATAATGATTTAAATTTTAATACATGCTTTGGCACTGATATTTTCTGATATCTGATGTGGCAATTTCTGCTGTACTTGCAGAAATAGGTGGTTATGGCGTCTCAAACGCACCAGTCTGTAGAGGGTAGTGCTAAAAGTGTTGCTCCTGATGAGGATAGAGTTGGAGCTGGTGTTGAGTCTACATGTGAGGCGTCTGCTTCTTTGCCTGTTGGACCAGCAGCTGAGGAGATTTCGCCGAACTGGGTACGACATATGGTGGTGCTGTTGAGGTAGGCTCCAGTTCAGCAATTGCAATTGCCGCCGCAGCAGAGTTGTCGACGTGGAAGTATAACAGGTTGAGAAAATTTGAAGCCACAGATTTTGTTGGCACTACAGACCCTGCTGTAGTAGAGCAGTGGCTGGACAGGATCCAGAGGATATTTATTCAGTTGCAGGCTAGTCCAAATGAGAAGTTTGATTATGCTAGATCACTTCTGCAGGGGGATGCCTATGAATGGTGAAAGACGGTTCCCTATGGTATATCTAATCCACCAGTATTGACCTATGCTGATTTCCTGCAGGAATTCGAGAAGAAGTATACTCCGAGGAAGTATAAGGATGCTAAAAAGATGGAGTTTGAGTTTGAGACATGACACCAAGACAGTGACTGAGTATGAGATTGAGTTTATCCGGCTGAGCCAGTATGCTGGAGGAATTATATCAAATGAGTTTGATAGATGCCGGAGGTTTGAGGAGGGGTTTAGACCCTATATTATATGTTTAGTGACAAGTTCAATATATCAGAATTTTTCTTAGTTGGTTGCAGCTGCTAGGAGTGTAGAGAGGACACAGGGACTTGCAGCAGTAACCAGAACAGAGAAGAGCAGAGTTAGGAGACCCCAAGATGAGGCAGGGTCTTCATCATCGAAGAGAGGCCAAGGGGAATATTCTCAGAGGTTCAGTAGGAGTCAGGGGCAGCTTGGTAGGTCAGCACAACAACAGAGGCAGAGACCTGCAGCCTCAGTGGCTAGTGCTCCAACCCCAGTGACTCAGAGGCCTGTTCCACCTACCTGTGTTCATTGTGGTAGAGCGCATGGAGGTGTCTACTGGAAGACAGGTGCACCGGCAGTGTGTTATAGATGTGGATAACCAGACTATTTTCTCAGAGATTGTCTAGAGCCACTAGATCATAGACAGACAAACACATTAGTGTATAGACCCAGTATCAAGAAGGGTTGTGGTGGCAGAGGTTTTGGCAGAGGTAGTCGGTCAGGATCTGGTCAGAGAGAAGGTTCTACAGCATTAAGTAGACCAGAGGATGTAGGGCCATCGCGGCGGTTTTATGTGATGCAGAGACAGCCGGATACTTCAACTGTGATAGTCGGTACTTTTACTTTATTTGGTATTTTAGTTCTTGCATTGATAGATCCTAGGTCGACTCATTCATACATTAGTGCATCCATACTGCCCATGAATGATTTGCATTCTGAGTCCCTAAGATTTGATGTCTCAGTTACAAATCCTTTAGGGCACAGTGTTGTGGTTCACAGGATGCACCGAGATAGTCTAGTTGTCCAGAATGAGGAGTTTCTCGGTGACCTGATTGAGATGTCTTTTAGAGAGTATGATATGATTATAGGTATGGATTAGTTATCCAGGCATGAGGCTGTAGTGGACTATTATCAAAAATGCGTTACCCTGAAAACATGTGATGGTAGAGTTGTAGTAGTATCTGGTGAGCAGAAATACCTTTCATCTATGTTTATTTCAGCTGTTTCAGCTAGTAGGATGATCCAGAAGGGATGTGAGACATATCTTGCTCATGTTGTAGATACCAGAGTAGTGGAATCTCAGCTTAACAGTATGCCTACAGTTGCCGAGTTTCCAGATGTTTTTCCTGATGAGTTGTCAGGGGTGCCTCCTGAGAAAGAGGTGGAGTTTGGTATTGATTTATTACCTGGTACCACTTCTATCCCTATTACTCCTTATCGGATAGCACCTGCAGAATTAAAGGAGTTGAAGGTGCAGTTGTAAGAGTTGTTTGGTAAAAGATTTATTTGCCCTAGTGTGTCTCCGTGGGGAGCACCTGTTTTGTTTGTAAAGAAGAAGGATAACACCTTGAGATTATGTATTAATTACAGACAATTGAATAAGGTGACCATGAACAATATGTACCCATTACCTCGAATAGATGATCTCTTTGATCAGTTGAAGGGAGCAGCATTATTCTCTAAGATTGATCTGAGATCAGGGTACCATCAGTTGAAAGTTAGAGATATAGATGTACCTAAGACAGCCTTCTGCACGAGGTATGGACATTATGAGTTTCTGGTAATGCCTTTTGGATTGACGAATGCACCAGCAGCATTTATGAATTTGATGAACAGGGTGTTTAGACCATACTTAGATCAGTTTGTGGTGGTCTTCATTAATGATATTCTGGTGTATTCGCATAATGAGGAAGATCATGTCAGACATCTGCGGATTGTGTTGCAAACATTAAGAGAGAAGTAGTTGTATGCTTAGTTATCTAAGTGTGAATTTTGGCTCGATCAGGTAACTTTTCTCCATCATATGGTATCAATAGAGGGTATTAGAGTTGATTCAAGTAAAGTTGAGGCTATCTTGAATTGGAAACCACCGAAGACTGTGACAGAGATTTGAAGTTTCTGGGTTTGGCAAGCTATTATCGTCGATTTGTGAAGAATTTTTCTATGATAGCTACACCACTCACCAAAGTACTTCGGAAAGGAGTTAAATTTGTGTGAACAGATCAGTATCAGAAGAGCTTTAAGCAGTTGAGGGAGTTGTTGACTCATGCTCCTATTCTCACCCTGCCTGTGGAAGGTAAATCATGTGTGATATACAGTGAAGCTTCATATAGTGGTTTAGGGTGTGATATGATGCAGGAGGGTAGAGTCATTGCTTATGCATCTCGACAGTTAAGGCCACATGAACTGAATTACTCAACTCATGGTTTAGAGTTAGCAGCCATAGTTTTTGCATTGAAGATTTAATGACATTACTTGTATGGAGAGAAGTGTTTCATTTATACTGATCATAAAAGTTTGAAGTATTTAGGTATTTAGAAAAAGTTGAATCTTTGACAGAGAAGATGGTTAGAGTTAATTAAAGACTACGATTGTTTGATTAATTATTATACTGGCAAAGTAAATATTATTGCTGATGCCTTTAGTCGGAAGTCTTTGGTAGGTTTGACTGCTTATTCACTCTCGTTGCTTGTTGAGTTGAGAGCGTTGCATGCTAGATTTGAGTCTTGTAATGATGATGCATTGATAGCTCAATTGCAATTGAGGCAAATATTGTTGGATCAGGTTAGGGAAGCCCAGTTGGCAGATGAGAAGATCTAGAAAACCGTGTTAGAATACCATAAAGAGAAGAGTCGAGACTTTCATGTGAGAAATGATGACAGTCTATAGTATAGAGAAAGATTGTGCATTCCTGATGATACGAGATTAAAGAGGATAATATTAGAGGAAGCACATTAGTCAGTTTATACTATGCATCTTGGTAGTACCAAGATGTATCAAGATTTAAAACAGTATTATTGGTGGTTAGGTATGAAGATGGACATGGCAGAATTTGTGTCAAGATATCTCATTTGCCAGAGAGTGAAAGTTGAGCACCAAGTTCCTTTAGGGTTACTTCAGCTACTGTCAGTACCAGAGTGAAAATGGGAGTGAGTGACAATGAGTTTTGTAACTGGATTGCCTTTGACCAAGAAGCATGATGCAATCTGGGTTATTATTAATCAGATGATGAAAACAATACATTTCTTCCAGTTCGGATGGATTACTCACTTGAGAGGTTGGCTGAGATGTATATCAATGAGATAGTAAGGTTACATGGAATCCTAATTTCTTTAGCATCGGACCGAGATCTCCGATTTACATCGAGATTTTGGAGGAGTTTGCAAGATGCATTGGATTCTCGATTGCATTTTAGCACGACTTTCCATTCTCAGACAGATGGGCAGTCAGAGAGAGTAATATAGATTGTAGAAGATATGTTAAGGAGTTATATCATTGATTTGACAAAAAGTTAGAACATATTTTTGCTATTGATTGAATTTGCATATAATAACAGTCATCAAACCGGTATTGAAATGGCACCTTAGAAAGTATTATATGGCAGAAGGTACAGAACACCTTTGTGTTGGGAGGAAGTTGGAGAAAGTAAACCGGTTGGTCTTGATTTGATTAAAAAAACAGAAGAGAAAGTAAAATTGATACGGAGTCGTCTGAAAGCAGCTTCAGATAGACAAAAATCCTATACAAATTTGAAGAGGAAAGATATAGAGTTCAGTGTGGGAGATAAAGTGTTTTTGAAGGTGTCTCCGTGGGAAAAGATTTTGAGATTCGGTCGCAAAGAAAAGTTGAGTCCTCGTTTCATAGGACCATATGAGATTCTAGAAAGAGTTTGTACGGTGGCTTACAGGTTGGCTTTGCCGCCTTAATTGGATCGGATACATAATATTTTTCATGTTTCTATGCTTCAGAGGTACAAGTCAAACCCATCTCATATTTTATCAGTGGAATCCATTGAGGTGAGTCCAAACGTGAATTATGAAAAAGAACCAGTGGCGATTTTAGAACGAGAAATGAAAGAATTGAGGAATAAGAAAGTACCACTTGTGAAAGTCCTTTAGAAGAATCATACCACTGAGGAGGCGACATGGGAGAGTGAGTAACTGATGCGGAGTCAGCATCCCCGGTTGTTCCAGAGTTTATAGCAGATAATTTCACGGACGAAATTTTCTCAAGGATGAGAATTGTAACACCCCTAATTTTTTAATGTTAAATAAAATTAAATTTGGATAAACTAAATAAATGATTTAAATGGAAAATGAAAGAATTTTAAGTGATCAAGTAAAATGTATATTTGAAATATATTGGAAAAAAACATGATATATGCCTAACATATACAACACATATAAAAGGAGTAAAAGTTAAAATATAAAATAGTTAATATATATATATAAGATAAGTATGAATTAAAGGAAGAGAATTTTCTTTTCCCTTCTTCTTTCTTTGCCATGAGCTAGAGAGAGAGTGAGCAAGGAGAGTTTCTTCTTCCATACACCAAGAATTGAAGAAAGTTTAAGGATTCAAGTAGAGTTTTTGAGAATTTTTCATCAATTGGTAAGTTTCTTTTGTAAATTCTTTGGAATTCTATGGAAGAACATGATATGTGAATTTTGGAATTGTATATTAGCATATTTTAATAGCTTATTTGGGTGTATATGAAGTTGGTTTTGAATAGTTAATAATGATTTTAAGGTTAGATTGAAGAAGTGATTGAATTTAAGGTTTGAAAGTGGTTGTGTTGAATGGTTGAGTATACGAAATGTAAAAATTTTACCTGACATGGTAATATTGTTGGGCGTGTCAACGGTGTTGAGTTTCAACGTTGATGACAAGGCCAGTAACACGATCATATCTCTGAGCGTGTCGTAGCTTTTGTAAGGCAGAATAATTGACACGACCATTAACACGCTCGTGTTGTTAGGCGTGTCAAAATTTCTGTGAGGCAGAATGATTGACTCAGGCAGTGACACGCCCATATCATTAGACGTGTCAAAATTTCTGTAAGAGTGGGTTAATAACACGGTCATTAACACGCACATATTGTTGAGCATGTTGCTTGAGAAAATTATCTAAAATAACTCTTTTCTTTGCCTTTCATTTGTAATTCCTAATTTAAATGGTTTGATGTTGAGAATACCTTAGAATGTGATATTAAATGATTATTTATGATCACATTTGGCTTAGGTATTGAGAGAGAGCAGTTTGTCCAACCCTAGTTTAAAGGGCAACTTAAAAGAGAATGTTGGAGGGAGTTTTGAAACTTGTTTTGGAGTGCTTTTTAAGGTATGTACAAACTCTTGATAAATGAAATGTGATTGCTACTTGATACATGAACATTGAGCCATGACATGTGAATTGTTATGTATGCATGAATATGCATTATGAAAAGCTATTTTTAATAGCTAAATTGAGTAAAATGTAAATTATATGCAAAGCGTGAAAATGACCCAAAGTGTTTGGGCAATGTGATTTCATTATGAAACATCCTATGTTGAGATGAAATATTGAAATGAAATGGCATTGATATGAATGAGATAAAAGAAAAAATGAGAAAGAAATTGATGATGGAAAATATAAATTAATTGTGTCTAGTATGTTATTTAATTTTCAGAGTTCTGTGTTTAGCGGCATGCCTATGGGGTTATTCTCAATATTTGCCTTCGGGGTTAGACGCTTGGTATCACTGTGATATGATTTGCCTTCAGGGTTAGACGCTTAACGTCACTGTGATATGATTTGCTTTCGGGGCTAGACACATGGTGTCACTATGGACCAAAACAGCAACTGAAATTTGAATGATATATTAATTTGTTTGGGCTCATGCTTGTGTATGTGCTTATATAAATTATTAAGTGATAAAAGTATATATTTAAAAGAGAACTTGAATGCCATATTATGACATAGCATATGAGCATTTAGCATCGGCATTATTTTTAAGTGTTATTATTATCAAAGTTTGTACCACTAGGCATTTGGCTTAGCGCGATTGTAACTTATCGTGCAGGTGACAGGGGTGATCCAATAGAGCCGGAGAGTTCTATTAGGCCAAATCGAGTCTAGGCTTGTATTGGTTGAGACCGAAGCGTGTTGCTACAACAAGATCAGAGTTATTTTGCCAGCATGTACATATTTTATGCTATAGTACTTTTCGATATTATGTTTTTGGAGTATAAATATATATACTGTAAATTATTGAGAAAGTTTTGTATAAATGAGTAATGTGAGGCTTTATATATTTTGATATATATATATATATATATGTATAAATATTTTGAGGAATGGGGAATAAAATTTTTTTTATTAAATCGAATTGTGACATTTTATATCGTATATGCTTATTTTACATATACTGAATGTGTGTATTATACGTATATAGGGTATATGGGTGTTACAAATCTTCTCTGAATGCCCCTGGATCCATTCATTATAAGTCCATTCACAAACATCCTTTACTCCATGACAGCCAGTTACTAATATCAACATCTTGCCAAAATCCTCCACATCTTTCTCTCATATATTTGATGATGCCTCAGGATGAATTATCCTCAACCCTAATTCACTCACCTTGGCCTCATAATTTTTATCCAAAACTATATTTTCACACTTCAAATTTCGATGGCTTATAAATTCCCTACATCCTGTGTGTAAATAACAAAGAGCTCTTACCACACCTAAGCATATGTCAACTCTCCTTCTCCAAGACAGTCTCTTACTCAGCTCATAGTCTTCTATATATTTCTCCAAGGAACCATGTTTAACATACTCATAGACCAAAATTCTTTGATCCAACTCGCAACAATAACCATTAAGCTTCACCAAGTTTTTGTGATGTATGCTTCTTATTTTTGAAATAGCAGCACGAAACTCTCTTTCTTCTATGGTTGATTCCAAGTCCTTAATTGTAACTTGTTGGTGGTTTGGAAGCACACCTCTATACATCTTTGGCCCAATTTGGTGTTTGAAATTTCTTGTTATATCCTTGATTTCAGCAAATGATAACATCATCAAACCCTTTGAGTTGCTGCCCATGTAGGCTAAGGCAGCTGTCTTCCAAATCAAATTTCTCCTACTATAGATGTAGCTGCCAAGTACTAACTGAACTACAACAAATAGAACAAGTGCACATGATGCAGCTCCAACTACACAAAGAGTGCACACCTTATTAGAGTGCTTGATCGGAGATTGTGCTAAAGAACTTATAGAGTGGGGATTAACAGCAAATGGATTTGAACATACCATAACAAAAAGATACTGAACTTAAAGAGGGGCCTGAATACCCAGAAAAGTACGGAGTCATTTTCATTCGGCATTTAGCAGTACCATCATTTGTGAAGGTTGCAGCTTTACAAACCGGGTTCCTCGTGCACAAGGTCTTGCATTGATTTAGACTAGTTAGGACAACTGAATTGCTTGGTGGATAAATCTCATAAAGAAAGGTTTGTTCATATGTAAACATACTGTAACCAGATGTGCAATCTTGTGCAAAGCATTTCGAGTTAGGATCAACTATTATCTTAAATGGGCATCGACATTCAGGGGACCTTGAAGCATTGAAAACACAAATACCTTGTTGGCCACAGGTTGCAAAGACATTGCACTGATTCTCAACAACTTGCCAAACTGATCTCCATGACATCAAATCATCTATCCATGAGTACATCCGCAGATTACCATCAACATCTAGCCTCAACAATCGAAAATTTACAGTGTCATTGTGATCTTCTCCATAGACAGACCAAAAAGAGTCCAAAGTTTGGTTCACAAGTTGCAAAACTCCACCAGAGGTAAGAACAACACTGAGATTGGGAAAAGATGGATTTCTACTGGTCCAGTACATGACATTACTTTTCCATCTCAGCTGTAACTGGCCTGAGGCATTCATGATAAGACTATAGTAACTTGAAACAGAATTTTACTTACAGCTCTCATTGTTTTATAAACAGAGAAATTCTGGCGTGGAAGAAGTGTGTCAGTTGGATTATCAAAGCTTTGCCAAACAACACCCCCGATTTCATCGAGTAGAACAAAATTGCTATCATCACGAAGAAGAGCTGAGACAACTACTGACTGGCTAGTTTTACTAGTCCATGCTGTAATTCCCTTCGAGGAATCAACCAAAACCAGTTAGCCATTTTTCAAGAGCTGGAAATAAGACTTGTTACCAACTGTAACATCAGCTCCAGCAACCCAAACCACAGTTTGTTTACTAAGAGGAATGGATTTTGAATTGAATCGAATCCCAACACTATATTGGTTAGGCTGATCGAAACAATTAAAGAATCCAATAGCAAAATCACCATTGGGAGAAACCCACGAGTCATTTTCCTCTATAGAAAGTTTTGAACCTAAGGGAATTTGTGAGAGGACAACATGAAATAGAAAGAACCCAATAGAGATAAATAGAAGAGGTGAAATATGGAAGAATTTTTCCTGTTTAAGCATATATAATATGTTTAGATATACTATAAAACAAGAAGCTTATACTAAATAATCAGGAGATATCAAGGCCATTGAACTTCTAAGTGGACATTATGAAGCAAAACTCAAGGGAAAAAGGTAAGTGGGTGTCAAATTTTCAAGATTAAAAATGATTCAAGGTAAGCAAACTTTCAACCGTTTGGCCAATCACTGACAAAAATTCAAGGTTAATGAATCACATTTCAAAGTTAATTAGGAATTTCTAGACTAAATCAAGGAAATTCAAAGGGTTTTATGATATATCCAGCAGAAAACAATGACTATGAAACAGAAAGAATTCAAGATTGGGAACTAAAATATTCAGTGTTTGGTACCTGAAAGTGGGAGTGAATAAGCCAAAAACTCAAGAATCCAGAATACCACCTTGATCACAACCAAGATATCATATGTTTCCTTTTGGGCCAGTAAACAAAATAGGCATGTGGGTATCCAATATTTGACCAGGCAAACAAGATTGGTAAGGTATACAGTTAATCAAATTGGGAATTGGATGGCATAAATGGCCTGTAAAAAAAAAAAAGAAAACATGAAAAATATTAGATTTTTGTTATGGAAGCAATGAAAAAAGAAAAATGGACTGTGAAAAATTCAATCTTCTCTAGGTGCATATGGGACCCAAAATTAGGCCAATGGATTTCTACTTTCTAGTCCCGAGTTATGCTATCACTTTCAGGGTACTAAAAATAAAATTAATGACTAGACAATGATACTGCGGAAAAGAAGTCGAAAAATTAAAAACAAATTAAAAAACAAGAACAAGAACAGTGCAAATGCTTTCTTACTTTTATAAAAATAAAAATATTAATTTATTCCGTCTGCCTTTGTACAGTCAACCTTTGACCACGCAGCTCTACCACTACATACAGTCTACAGTAGACCATAGGCCACCTCATCCTTCAAGAATGTCGGGGCCTTCCAATATTAAATTAACCTTCATTTCATCCTAAATTACGGTTTTTTTTTTTGCCCTGCTAAGGTAAAATTGAGATTTTCTTTAATAGCAAAGGTAAAATTAAAAATTAGTTTAAAATATTAAAAAAATTATACTAACTTTTATTATAAAATTATTGAAAGCGAAAAAATTCAGTCTTACATCTTTAAATTTTTTAAATTTTAGATATTAAATAATATAATTTTTTAGAATTGATGTAATATTTCAATAACTTATATATTATTGTTACATAATATTATATAAAAAGTCTTCAAATATGAAAAGATAAAAACCTGAGAGCTCAATATAAATAAGTGAAATTTTATAAAGTTCACTAGGACCAAAAATATGAAGTTTATGCTTCAAAATAGTTTTTCTTAGGTTTTATAATTCACAGAAAATATTTACTATATAAAAATTTTATATTAATTCAACGAAGGGTTTGTTTGATCTAAGGCTGTTGATAATTGATAACTGAAAAATATTATTTTTTATTAAACTAATTGTTGGTGTTTAAATATTTGCTATCCATTCATTTAGTATAATTTATTTTTAATTTATTATTATTTAATTAATTACATTTTTGTGCATTGCATAAATCACAAGAATAATAAGATGAAAAATTAAAAAGTTACAACTAATTGTTTTAATGTATAATTATATATATATATATATTTAAAATTAATATAATAATTTTTATCTACATTGCATATAATATTTTAATAATTATTTACTATCATTACCATTATATAAAAATTAATTTGAAAATATTTTTTAATAACCATTTTTATAAAGATAACATAATCTAAATTTTAATATGCTAAAATAATAGAAATTAATTAAAATTTAGAGGGTGTTTCTCAAAATTTAAAAGCTGGTCAAAACTGATTATAAGCAGGTTTTAGATTATAAATTGTTTATTTAAGTGTTTCTGAAAACTTAAATAGTAAATTATAATCTGATTTTAATCAGTTTTTTAAAAGTTGAGTTTTGTTACTTTTTTTTAAGCACTTATTTTTTAAGCAGTTTTGACCAAGTAAAAGACCATACTATCCCTATCTAATCTTCAATATTTCAAATTTGCCCACCCTATACACTTTACATGGTAGTTTTTTATTTATATAATTTATTGATAACACCAATATTATTATTATTATTATTAAATAAATTTTATTATTATTATTAAATAAATTTTATTATTATTATTATTATTGCAAAATAAATTTTAAATTGACATTTAAAAAATTATTTTTATACAATAAATAAATTCAGGGACAGTTTGATCATTTTGACAGTTTCTACAATTAAAAACTGATTATAAGCTGATTTTACAAAAACACTTAACTGATTATAAACTGATTATCAGCTGATTATTAATTAGTTTACAGAAACGCTTAACTGTTTATTTTTAAAACTGATTATAAGCTTATTCACAATAAGCTGAAAAGCTCCAATTTTGATAAACACCCTCTTAAATTGATAATACATAGTTTTTGATGATTTCATAGCGATTTTAATTGAATTTTTCACTAAGTTAAACATAAGATACTAAATTTGAATGCGTTATATTTTTGCAATCTATTTACTCTAAAATATTATATTTTTAATTGCAGAAAATTTTGGTAGGGTGTTTTTTTTTTTTTTCACTTTTAAACTTTTTTCTGTTTAATATAAATAAAAAAAAAATGCTAAGATGCACTCATGTAACCAGTATATATTATGACTGCATTGTTTGATAGAATTACGACTCTTGCAATGATTAATTATTATTTTATATGTATGTGTTATTATATGATATTTCTTTTAAAAAAAATCACCCGTATGCCATAATTTTATTGTAAAAAATATCTAATTATTATTTTATATATTTGTGTTATTACGTGATATTCCTTTAAAAAAATAAATAAACAATCACCTGTGCTATTGGATTCCTATAGCTATCAGCTGGTATTTTTTTTTTTTTTAACTAAACGGTAGATTTAATTGCTGGAAGTTAAATAGGGGTGTTGGTTAAGGGTACTACTAATATAGCATAGGACTTATATTCTAAGAATTTTTTCAATTTAATACTTGTAATGCATTATAAATGACAGAGATTTTGATAATCATTTTAATGATTCGGATTCAATTTTTGAGATTAATATTTTATGCAATTTTGTGTATGAAAATATATTTTTAAATTTATTTTAAATTGATTCTGTCAATTATTAAATATATTTAATACATAAAAAATATAATACTTATATTATGTTGTATAAAAATTACTAATAATACTTGTTATGAAGCTATCAGCCAAGACGTGCACCACCCTTTGCATTATTATTTGGACAAAGATTCAATTAGCTATTATATTATTTGCTATTTTGGCCTATTAGATTGACTTGAATTAGAAAAAATAACATAGTTTTGACTCTTAATGTTTATGCAATAGAATTAAAGGTATAGAATTTAGATAGATAAATATTATAAATTATAAAAAAATATTTATTAATATTATAAATTATTGATATTAAAAATATTAATTAATTATTAAAATTATGAAATATATTAAATTATTAAAATTTATTAAAATTATAATTTTTTTAATATTATAAATTGTAATATTTTTAATATCAATTATCTATTAATATTTTTAATATCAATTTCATAATATTATATTAAAAGTATTGTAAAAATCCTATATAATATTAATTTTTATATATTATTTAATATTTTTAATTATTTGTTAAATTATAGATTATTAAAATATTATAAATTATAAAATTATAAAAAAATATTTATTAAAATTATAAAATATTGATATTAAAAATACTAATTAAAAAATATTTATTAATATTATAAAATATTGAAATTTTTTTATTAGTTGTGAAATTTTATTTTTATTTATTTATTTATTTATTTATTTTTGCTAGTTTGTGATTTGATTAATGCTTAAATTCAAATTTGAATTCTTATTACTATAGAAATAATTATAATATTGCATTATAATTGAGCTAAACCTTATTTTATATTTTTAAATATTTATTCAACAAAATATTAATTATTTAATTTTTAATGAACTATTAATATCAAAAAAAAAGATCAACATAGTGAAAAATATATAAATAGAAATAACCCATAAATTTATTATCTTAAAGTTTTGGATTAAAATATAGTATTAAGTCTATTATTGAATTACATCTTAGCTCTCTGGCGACAATAATAAACACTAGTTTAATTGACTTTATTAGTTTTTTTGTTTTTTTTTTATCAGAAGATATAACAATTCATTCATTATCATTAATAAAGAAAGGTCAAAGCAACCCAAAGAGATGGTTTGAGCCACTCTCCTTGAGACAAAAATACACGAGTGGTTAAGCAATCTGCACCTAGTAGATCAACAACATAGAAATAATAACCTACCAAATATAATAGCATAAAGTCGAAACTAAGATCCAAGAACTGCTATAACTAATTGGAGATATGAGATGTGTGCAAGTAAAAAACCCTGCTATCAAGTCTTTGAAGGAGAAGAACCATTCCATACACAGGAAAAAAAAAAAAAAAGCCAGTCACACTAATAAAAGTAGATGATATGTGACAAACAGAGAATGATATTTAAAACCTTTTATGAGCAATAATTATCCAAATAGGCCTAAATAGACTTTATCCCCTGCCTTAGCCAAAGAGTAATACAAAGTTACTGTAAAGGAAACTTGGCTAAAAAATATGGAGAGATAGAACTGCTTCTTGTTTCACCAAAATAACAAGTGCAAACAGATGATCCACAATAAAGGAATATCTTGAATGGAGAGATCCATAAAGCATATGCAACAACTTGAGTAACAAAAAGAGAGGAGATTGCAAAGCTACCATGAACATGGAAGACAAACAAACCCAAAAAAGAACAAACTAGATCTAGAAAATCTAAGAACCAAATCACAAAAAATATAAAAACCTATAATAAAAAATAAGGGAAAAGGATCTAAGGTAATCGGTAATCAGAAGACTGACAATAACCCTATATCGGATCTGAGATGCAAAGAAAGATGAAGTACGATTGACAACAACTCTAGTTGGTCTCCTTGTTCTCTTTAAGCATGTGGAGATGAGAGTTATGAAAAGGGAATATCATTCCTTATTGTGTAATCTATGCTTCTTCACTCTAATAAACTCTCAAACTCATGTTATTAAGTAAACACATTTTTAAAATTGTATTTAAAACTTTAACTTGAAATTTTTATAAGATATTGCAAACTAACCCTTTAATTTTCTTTTTTTAGAATTTTAAATTTAAATATTTTTGGAGAGGCTTCATGATATATATAGGTAAATTAATGTTATAAGATAATGAAACCTGACATAAATTAGATGTCATTAATTAATCGATGATAATTTTTGCATCCAAACAAAGTGAAAAAAAGGTTGGTCTCAGTATAATTGTTTTATGACATTCACAAACAAAGTGTTGTAATGCACTAGCTAAACCAACCAAAATCGATGATAGTATTGGCATCCAATGACCAATTTGAGCTCTAGTCAATAACATTTCCTTCTTTTTTCCCCTTTGAGTTAGGTTTTGACATTTAGTTTCATTTTTATTAATATTACACTAAGTAGCAATATATATATATATATATATACAAGGACGGACCTGGAGATCGTGGGAGGCAAACGACCTCTCTCATTGGTGTGTCCAGAAAGCACATACAAAAGAGTATTTTTGGCCGCCGGTGATAACCAGATGGGATGAGTCCCCTGGCTCGAGTTACAGAGGTAGAGAGGGAGAGCATGAGGTTGAAGAAGAGAGAAAGAATAGAGAAGGAGCGAGGGAGAGGGAAGGAGATGGGTTGGACAGCGGACGGCTGAAGGACTCATCAGCGATGACGACAACGGAGACAAAGTCATTACCGGCGACGGTGAAAAGTAAAAATTTTACCTTCTCTTCCACAATCGTCTGGTTTCACCACTGTATATATATATATATATGTGTGTGTGTGTGTGTGTGTGTGTTCACTTAGCATTGCAACACTTACGAAACTGAAATGATAAGAGAATAAGTATAACTGTCAGAACATGAAGTTCATGCTTTAGCCTTTATATGATTATTTTTATAATTTTAATATAAGAAAGAGAAGGCATAAGCATATATTTATATAAAAACACAATTAGAATTCTTTTTTTTTTGTACTCTCCCCCTTGTTGGAGTTGGAAGAACACAAACACACACACATACAAGCTTCCAGCAATCACAGATACAGAGTATAGCATAGAGCAAAAGAAAACTGATTTGGAGAGGATTCAATCTGTCATATGCTGGCTTTTGAAAGGAAGAAACAAATATTCACAGCAAAAATATAAGTAGATTGTAATTGAAAATACAAAGAACTTTAACTATGAAAATTGCTGTTTTTTTTTCTTTTCTTCTTAATTTTCTTCCTTCCTTTTTCTTTACATTTTTTTCTATATATTAAAAATTACATTCATTTTCAGCAACCTCCTTTTTATAGGAGATATTAGCTTCACTTAGTCAAAAACTAGTACAATCAGCACCATACTTTCTCTTCTTGAAACATGGATAATCACTCCTTTTTTTTATTTACCTAAAAGTTGTCAACAATAAATAAAAATCTCAATAACCCCTAATGTAATACCCTTATACTCAATATATTTACACTATATACACTCATATATATAATATACGTATAGAGGATACAAGAATGTCATAACTATTTAAATAAAAATAAAACTTCACTTTTAAAAATCTGTGTAAACTTAAAACAATTCATTGATATCTTATAATTAGTAAATAAAAC
This sequence comes from Garcia nutans, assembly GCA_947685225.1. NCBI lineage: Eukaryota > Viridiplantae > Streptophyta > Magnoliopsida > Malpighiales > Euphorbiaceae > Garcia > Garcia nutans. The sequence continues at coordinate 357,580 of CANTUV010000024.1, read as the reverse complement.
ATTACTTATTAAAACATATATGTATCTTCATTGCTCAAAAGTTTATTTAAAATATTTTTAATAAGCAGCGGAATATACATCTATATATGCATCAAAATCAATATGTGCGAAAATATAAGATTTATAAATGCTGGTTGTTTGTCACTGATCTTAATGTTCCACTAACAACTCTGATCTCAAAGTCTCAAGCCTAGACTCGACTCGGTCTAGCTGAACTCTCCGGCTCAACCGGATTACCCTGTCACCTGCACGATGAACCAAAATCGCACTAAGCCAAAAGCTTAGTAGTACAAACTTTGATAGCAATATAGTTCAAATGCAATGTCAATGCACAACGCATATATATATCACAACTCATAACATTATATCTCATTATATTGCTCGGTTGTATCACAATTCATAATTCACACTAAAGCAAAGATAAGCATGGGCCCAAAAAGGATCTAATATGCTATTTAAATTTCAGAGTTACTGCTTTTGTCCATAATGATACCTTGTTTTTAGCCCCGTAGGCAATATATCCATGGATAATCCAATTAGATCTGAGCTTACGACCCGGTCTTTTCACTCAGTCTAGCTTCAAGGATTTATTTTTGAGGCTTACGACCCTGTCTTTTCACCCCAAAAATATCATATTTATCAGCTGGACCTGGCTTATGACCCAGTCTTTTTATCAAACCAGCTTTTAGCCCATAGGCATTCATAGGCATGCCGCCAAATTCAGAACTCTGAAAATTAAATAACATATTGGGCACACAATTTATTCATATTTCTTATTATCACATCCTTTCACAATTCCATTCTCAAATCTTTTCTCATTTTCTCATTATCAAACTAGGCACATTGCCTTATTATATCATCTTTCATTTATACCAATATCAATTCATTACATTATGTTTTCACATATCTCATCACATTATTCCACATTTCTTTTTAATTACATCACATTACTTTAATACATCAACATAATTTACATTAAACATATCATAACATATTTCTCCTTCATTAATAATATATTAAGTAACTTAACACATTTTTCCAACCAAATGTGTTAAGCCTCAATGTTATGTAAATGTATGCAATCATTCAAAGTTTGTACATACCTCTAAAAGTAACAACACCGCTTCAACCTCCTCTTCTAAGAAATCTCTCAACACTTGGATTGGATAACTCAATTATCTTCAAAACCAATTCCAAAGGTGATTATAAATATTCACCTAGTGATACACATAAGAAAATAAGGAAAAATACTATCTAGGCAAACTCTACACTTGACACGTTAAAAAATACGGGCGTGTCCATGACCATGCCCTAAACCCTCAACTCAGAAGCTATGACACGCTCAGTGACATGGGCGTGTCACTGCACGTGTCAGTTCTTCAACAACACAGTAGCTATGACATGTTCAGTGACATGGGAGTGTCACTACATGTGTCAATTCTCCAACAACACAGTAGCTATGACACACTCAGTGATATGGGTGTGTCACTAATCATATCACCCACACTGAAAACAGAATCATCGACACGTCCAAAGACATGGCCGTGCTACTGGGCATGTCAGGCTAAAACCTGATATCGCCACAATAATGTCTCATCCAAAAATCATCTTTCATTAACCTTTTTAACTCCATACAAACTCAACCAATTCCATCATAATACCACAAGACACTTATGTAAACATCAAAATAACTCAAACACAATCAACAATACACATTCATAACCATATTTCACAACTCAAAACTTACACAATCCATAATTCTTATTTTCTTCACCAAACTTAACATTTTTCTTCAATCCATCCCTAAATTTAAAGTTATCTAGACACAAGAACTTCAAACATACCCAAAATCAACCATAAATATAACTACATCAACATTCAACAAACTCATAAACACACTCTAAAAAAAAATCAAAGAAACAAGTTGAAAACTTATCAAATATGAAGAAAATCCTTAAACCTCCAACTTGATCACTTGAAATCCTTTAATTGCTTGAGTTAAGAAGAAACAAAATCTCTTTCCCTTGATGAAGATGGTGGTGGTCGGCCCAAAGAAGAAAGAAGAAGATGAAGATGATAGTCAACAACAACTCAAACCACACACTACTCTTTTAACCAAATACATTTTCCTAATTCACTCTCCACCAAGCATTATATTAATATAATATTAATACTAAATATGTCATCTTCCACTATCAATAATTAATATATAAATAACTAAAATATCTCTTAACCTTATCAAGATATTAACCTGTATATATTGTATATATCTTCATATACATAACATATACACATCTTCCTTTTTCCTTTCTTTTCACTTAATAAAATATATACACTTATTAATCCTTTAATTAATTTACAACAATTAATATTTCTAAAATTTTAGGATATTATTTGGGATATTACAATTCTCCCCCTCTACAAATAAATTTCGTCCTCGAAATTACCTGTTCTCAAGTCTGAAATAACTGAGGATACTGATCCCGAATCACCTACTCACTCTCCTATGTTGCTTATTCCCTAGCATGATTCTTCTAAAGAACCTTGATAAGTAGCACTTTCTTATTTCTCAAATCTTTCACTTCACATCCCAAAATAGCCACTGGTTCTTCCTCATAAGTCAGATATGGACTCACTTCAATGGACTCCACTGACAAAATATGAGATGGGTCTGATCTGTACCTCTAAAGCATAGAAACGTGGAAGACATTGTGAATTCGATCCAACTCAGGAGGTAAAGCTAGACGATAGGCAACTGGTCCAACTCTTTCCAGTACCTCATAAGGTCCAATGAAACGAGGTCTCAACTTCCCTCTGCGGCCAAATCTCAAAATTCTCTTCCAATGAGATACTTTCAAAAATACTTTATCTCCAACACTGAACTGAATGTCTCTTCTCTTTAAATCCGAATATGATTTCTGTCGGTTTGAGGCTACTTTCAATTGATCTCAAATCACGTTCACTTTCTCTTCTATTTCTTTTATCAAGTTGGGACTGACTAGTTTAGCTTCTCCAACTTTAATCCAACACAAAGGTGTCCTGCACCTCCTACCATACAATGCCTCATAAAGTGTCATCCCAATACTAGATTGATGATTGTTATTATAAGCAAATTTCATCAGTGGTAAGAACTTGTCCCAACTTTCAGAGAAATCAATGACACAACTTCTCAACATGTCCTTTAAAATCTGTATCACTCTCTCTGACTGCCCATCTGTCTGAGGATGGAAAGCAGTGCTAAAATGTAACCTAGAACCTAAAGCATCATGCAAACTCTTCCAAAACCTTGAAGTAAACCGAGGATCTCGATCAGATACCAAAGAAATTAGAACTCCATATAACTTCACTATCTCACTGATATACAGCTCAGTCAACCTCTCAGAGAATAATCCATCCGAACTGGAAGGAAATGAGTTGTCTTCATCATCCGATCAATAATCACCTAAATTGCATCATGCTTCTTCTGAGTCAAAGGCAAACAAGTCACAAAGTCCCATCGTTACTCGCTCCCATTTTTACTCCGGCACTGATAATTGTTAAAGTAATCCCGAAGGAACTTGGTGTTCAGCCTTCACTCTCTGGCAAGTGAGACATCTGGATACAAACTCCGCTATGTCCCTCTTCATACCTGACCACCAATAATATGGTTTCAAATCCTGATACATCTTAGTACTCCTAGGGTGCATAGCATAAGTTGACTGATGTGCTTCCTCTAAAATTACCTTTTTCAGTCTTGCAACATTAGGAACACACAATCTATCTCTGTACCACAAACTGCCATCACTTCTCACATGAAAAGTCTTGACTCTCTCCTTTTTGGCAATCCAATACAGCTTTCTGAATTCTCTCATCTACCAATTGAGCCTCCCTTATCTTATCCAATAACACCGGCCTCAATTGTAACTGGGCCATTAATGCACTATCATCACATGACTCAAATCTAACATGCAACGCTCTCAATTCAACGAGCAACAAGAGCGAATAAGCAGTTAAACCTACTAAAGACTTTTGACTCAAGACATCAATAACTACATTTGCCTTACCAGAATGATAATCAATTAAGCAATTATAGTCTTTAATCAATTCCAACCATCGTCTCCGTCGAAGATTCAACTCTCTCTGGACACCCAGGTATTTCAAACTCTTATAATCCATATAAATGTAACACTTCTTCCCATACAAATAATGTCGCTAAATCTTCAAAGCAAAAACTATAGCTGCTAACTCCAAGTCATGTGTTGGGTAATTCAGCTCATTCAGCTTTAATTGTCGAGAGGCATAAACAATGACTCTACCCTCCTGCATCAACACACAACCTAAACCACTATGTGAAACATCTCTGTAAATCACATATGGTTTACCTTTTACAGGCAGGGTAAGAACAAGAGCTTGAGTCAATATCTCCTTCAGCTGCTCAAAGCTCACCTAACACCGATTTGTCCACACGAATCTAACTCCCTTCCGAATTAATCTGGAGAGTGGAGTAGCTATCATAGAAAAACCTTTCACAAACCATCGATAATAGCCTGCCAAACCCAGAAAAACTTCTAACCTCTGTCATAGTCTTCGGTGGACTTCAATTCAAAATAGCCCCAACTTTACTCGGATCAACTCTTATACCCTCTGCTGAAACCACATGACCGAGAAAAGTCACTTGATCAAGCCAAAATTTATATTTAGACAGCTTAGCATACAACTGCTTCTCTCTCAAAGTCTATAATACAATCCGCAGATGTTTGTCATGATCCTCCTCATTACGTGAATACACCAAAATATCATCAATAAAAATCACCACAAATTGATCTAGATAGGATCTAAATACTCTGTTCATCAAATCCATAAATGCTATTGGTGCATTCGTCAATCCAAAAGGCATCAATAAAAACTCATAATGCCCATACCTTGTGCGAAAAGCTGTGTTAGGTATATCTTCAGCTCTGACTCTCAACTGATGGTACCCCGATCTCATATCAATCTTAGAGAAAACTGCTGCTCCCTTCAATTGATCAAAGAGATCATCTATCCGGGACAAAGGATACTTATTCTTAATGATCACCTTATTCAACTACCTATAATCAATGCACAATCTTAAGGTACCATCCTTCTTCTTCACAAACAAAATGGGCACTCCCCACGGAGACACACTGGGGCGAAGAAATCTTTTATCTAACAACTTCTGTAACTGCACCTTTAGCTCTCTCAAATCAGCAGGTGCCGTCCGATATGAAGTAACAGAGATGGGAGTGGTACCAGGTAACAAATCGATACCAAACTCAACCTCTCTCTCAGGGGGTATCCCTGGCAACTCAGAAAAAATATATGAAAATTCAGTAACTGTGGGTATACTATCAATTTGAGAATCCACTACTCTGGTCATATCTTTTCAGAATCATCCTCCTAACTAAAACAAACATGGATGAAAAATATCTCTGCTCACTAGATACCATCACACTTCTACCATCATAGGTTCTTAGGGTAACACATTTCTTTTGACAATCTACCGCAGTCCCATGCTTAGATAATCAATCCATGCCTAAAATTAAATCATACTCTTTGAAAAGTATCTCAATCAAATCACCAAGAAACTCCTCATCCTGAACTACAATCAACTATTATGATGCACCTTGCTAACTACAATACTATGCCCTAAAGGATTTGTCACCAAAATATTAAATCTTAGAAACTCAGAATGCAATTCAGTCATAGGCAAAATAGATGCACTAATGTATGAATGAGTCGATCTCGGGTCTAATAATACAAGAACTGAAGTACCAAATAAAGAAAATATACCAGTAATGATGGCTGAAGCATCCGGTTGCCTTTGCATAACATATACTAGCTGAGATGGTCCTGCCTCATCTGGTCTACTGCCTCCAGATGTAGAACCTTCTCTCTGACTAGACCATGTCTGACCTCCTCTGCTAGAACCTCTGCCTCTATGACCTCCTCTAACACTAAGTCGAGAAGCTGCAGTATCAGTTTATCTATCCTCTGATAGCTCAGGATAATCTCAACAAAATGATCTGGTGACCCACATTTATAACACATGGCTGGTCCACCTATCTTCCAACAAACATCCCCATGTGCCCTACCACAATGGACACATGTAGGTGGAGCAGACCTCTGAACCACTGGGGTTGGTGCACTAGCCACTGACACTGTAGGTCTCGATCTTTGCCTCTGCTGCTGCTGAACTAACCGACTAAACTGCCTCTGGCTCCTGCTGAATTTCAAAAAATATCCTCCTCAGCCTCTCTTCACAGATGAAGATTCTGCTTCAAACTAGGGTCTCCTAACTCTGGTCTCCTCATCCCTAGCAGCTAATGCAATACCCTGTGCTCTCTCAATACTCCTGGCAGCTGCAACCAATTGGAAAAAATCTTGATACCAGGAGCCTGCGATAATACATATGATAGAGGGTCTCAATCCCTCCTCAAATCTCCCACACCGGTCTATCTCATCCGAAATAATCCCGCCAGCATAATGACTCAATTAGATAAACTTGATCTCATACTCTATCACTGTCTAATTATCCTGTCTCAGATTCAGGAACTCCATCTTCTTTGCATCTTTATACTCCCTTGGAGTATACTTCTGCTTAAACTCTCGTAGAAAATCATCATAGGTCAAGGTTGGTGGATCATCCAAAGCATGTGGAACCGTCTTTCACCAATCATACGCATTCCTCTGCAAAAGAGATCTAGCATATTCTTCAGGAGTAGCCTGCAACTGGATGAATACTCTCTGAACTCTATCAAGTCACTGCTCAGCTACAGCAGGATCTATAGTATCCATGAAGTCCTTCATTCCATACTTTCTCAACTTATCATATTGCCTCGGCAGTACTTACGGCTGTGGCTGTTGAACTGGAGCCTGCCTCAACAACTCCACCATATGTCGTACCCAGCTTGGAGGAATCTCATCAACTGCTGATCTCCCTAGCATAGGAGCAGGTGCCCCTCCAGCAATCTCAACTCTAACTCCCTCTCTATTGTCAACAGGAGCTACATTCTCAGCACTATCCTCAACAGACTGACGTGTCTGAGATGCCATAACTATCTATATCTGCAAACACAGCAGAAATTGCTACATCAGAGATTAGAAACTGCCAGTGCCAATGCATGTATCACTTTTAAAAAACCATATTTAAAAATTTCCATTTTATTTCTCTTAAAAGCCACCTAGGTTGAGAATCTCAAACATAGACTCTAATACCAAAATAAATGTAACACCCTTATACCTAATAGAAGTACACTACATACACTCATTTATGTAATATACGTATAGAGGATACAAGAATATCACAACCATTTAAACAAGAACAAAACTTCACTTTTAAAAACCTGTGTAAACTTAAAATAATTCATTGATATCTTATAATTAGTAAATAAAACATTACTTGTTAAAACATATATGTATCTTCATTACTCAAAAGTTTATTTAAAACATTTTTAATAAGCAGCGGAATATACATCTATATATATCAAAATCAATATGTACAAAAATATAAGATTTATACATGCTGGCAGTTTGTCTCTGATCTTGATGTTCTATTAACAACTCTAATCTCAATGTCTTAAGCCTAGACTCGACTCGGTCTAGCTAAACTCTACGGCTCAACCGGATCTACCTTGTCACCTGCGCAATGAACCACAATCGCGCTAAGCCAAAAGCTTAGTAGTACAAACTTTGATAACAATATAGTTTAAATGCAATATCAATGCACAACGCATATATATATATATATCACAACTCATAACATTATATCTCATTATATTGCTCGGTTATATCACAATTCATAATTCACACTAAAGCAAAGACAATCATAGGTCCAAAAAGGATCTAATATGTTATTCAAATTTCAGAGTTACTCCTTTTGTCCATAATGACACCTTGTGTGTAGCCCCGTAAGCAATATATCCATGGATAATTCAACTAGATCTGAGCTTACGACCCGATCTTTTCACTCAGTCTAGCTTCAAGGATTTATTTTTAAGACTTACGACCCAGTCTTTTCACCCCAAAAATATTATATTTATCAGCTGGACTTGGCTTATGACCCGGTTTTTTCACCAGCCCAGCGTTTAGCCCGTAGGCATTCATAGGCATGCCGCCAAATTCAGAACTCTAAAAATTAAATAACATACTAGGCACACAATTTATTCATATTTCTCATTATCACATCCTTTCATAATTCCATTCTCAAATCATTTCTCATTTTCTCATGATCAAACTAGGCACATTATCTTATTATATCATCTTTTTCTTATTTATACCAATATCAATTCATTACATTATGTTTTCACATATCTCGTCACATTATTCCACATTTCTTTTCAATTACATCACATTACTTTAATACATCAACATAATTCACATTAAATATATCATAACATATTTCTCCTTCATCAACAATATATTAAGTAACTTAATGCATTTTTCCAACCAAATGTGTTAAGCCCCAATGTCATGTAAATGTATGTAATCATTCAAAGTTTGTTAATACCTCTAAAAGCAACAACACCACTTCAACATCCTCTTCCAAGATATCCCTTAACACTTGGATTGGGTAACTCAATTCTCTTCAAAACATATTCCAAAGGTGATTATAAATACTCACTTAGTAATACACATAAGAAAATAAGAAAAAACACTATCTAGGCAAACTCTACACTTGACACGCTCAACAATACGGGCATGTCCATGACCGTGCCCTAAACCCTCAACTCAGAAGTTATGATACGCTCAGTGACATGGGCGTGTCACTGCACGTGTCAATTCTTCAACAACACATTAGCTATGACATGTTCAGTGACATGAGCGTATCACTGCACGTGTCAATTCTCCAACAATACAGTAGCTATGACACGCTCAATAGTTATAAAATAATAATTATTTTTGAGCAAAATTTGTTATTTTAAAGTGACAATTATCTATTAACAAAGAAAGTAATTCTTAATTATAAAAATCAAAAATACTAAAAATTAGATATAGACTTATATGATATAATTGTTATTTTTTAATTATTATCAACTCATTAGCAAAAATTAATTATTATATAACTGTAATATTAAAAAATTATTTTTATTTTATTTTATTTTAAATTTATTCATAATAAATTTATATATTAAATATTTTTTTTTTGTTTTGAAAATTTTTATCGCTATTAATTGAATTATGGTTCACCATTGATAATGACTTGTATGGAAAAGATTCAAATAGTTGTTGCAGCAAGTCGCTATGTTTATGATTACAGTTGAAAAAGAAATCATCAAGCCAATTTTCAAATTTTGCGTCTGACCTTGTCATAATTCTAAAGTTCTTCCATTATAACCTAAGAGTTTTTTTTTTTAAGGAAAATCCAATTAGAATTTAATCCATATTTAAATCCAAAACACGTATAACAATATTTATATATAATTCATTTAATATTTTATGATCAAATTTTAATAATAAATTGTATAATATAATATTTTTAAACTACATGATAATTAATTTATTGAAATTAATATTTAGTCCATATTTAAATCCAAAATCATCTGCAAATGCTGAGGCTTGAGAGAGTAGGATATTACTTCCAGACCTAGTCTTCTCGTCTACATAGGGGAAGAAATTAGAATATGATATATACATATAAATTTCACAAAACTATCAATCATGTTTTACAACCAACAACAAATTTCACAAAATTTTTAAAAGAACAGAAAATATATAGATTTTATATTTTAATTTTTATTTATCATTACGAACGATGATTGGTGAGAATTTTTACATTTATTCAGAGTTTTTCATATTTATGGAGAGAGTTATAAAAAAGAGGATAATTACTTTTTTTTTTAATAAATATCGAATTTTACACAATGAACCAACTCATATAGATTAGAAAAGAAAAATGAAGTGAAAATAAACTAATATTTTTAATATCAGGGAGATTTTAACAAGGAAAAAAAACTATTTTAACATCAGTTAGATAGGGAAAAACTGTATTTCAAAAAAAAAAAGATAGCAAAAAACTGGTACAAAGAAAAAGTAAACAGAAAACAAAATACAAATATAATAACAATAATAATTTAGGTGAAATTATGTTATTTTTTCTGTCAACAACTACGGTAAATAAAATAATTAATTATTTTGGGAGAAGAGGCCAACTGAGAAAATATAAATATTTTTAAATAACTCCATGTAATTTAAAAATTTTCAGAATGATGCTCTTTCACGTCTCTTAGTTTCATCCTTATTTTTTTTTTTAAGAGAGAAAGAGAGAGACTACTATTGCTTACGCTTTAAAAAAAATAGAATATGAGATGCAACAAGGAAAATTAAGCCCTAAATTACCTTAATTATTATTTATTTTTAAGTCAATCCCTGACTTAGTTAATATTAATATTGTTGAGTGGTTGAACTGCTAGGCCAAAATTGTCAAAATAATAATAATAATAATAATATAGATGTAATTTAACTATACTATATTGGGTAATGAAAACCACATGTTAATTTAGAATAATCAGAGATATTGATGAGATTTAATTTAATACCAAAGTTCCAAACTAAACTTTCCCATCAAATAAATGCATTTTCCTATTAGTTTCAACTTTCCAATATGGGAGATTGACTTCCTCATTTTTTGGACTTAGAAATATTAAAATTATTTTTTTAACAATAAAACAAAGCAAGATATTATCAAAATGCTGAGTGTGAGATTGATGGTTTTGAGTTGATTTTATGAAAATAGACTTCATAATAAAATAAAGGTGACACTAAAAAAAATTTAATTTAAAATAAGGAATTGGTAGTTTACCAAAAATACAAAAAGAGAAAGAGAGAGTTTTTGGCTGCATTAGAAGAAGTCTTTGGCTGCTAACTCTTGTATGATAATTATAAGCAGAAATGTTCATGAGTTCGATTACGGATCGTAATTAATAAAAAAAATAAAAAATTGATACATCGAAATATAATAAGTGAGCATGTATTTTATTTTTAAAGAAATTTTCATCATTAGATATATGATAATAAAAATAGTATAATAAAAAAGAAGAGTATTTTTAATAAATAATTATATTCACTCATAGAGAATTAATCTAATAAGATATCACATATTACACTAAAAATAAAAGTAAAAATTACACCCTCTATAATTTTTTATAATTTTTTATAATTTTTTACTATAAATATTTTAATTATTTTATAATAATCTCATAATAAACTAATAATAAAATATATAAACTCATAATAAATTTATAATAAACTCGTTATAAACAATGTAAATCTAATAAATTGATAAATTAATCATAAATTCTTATAAATTTAAATATATTTTAAAAATCTAGTAAATTTAATTTTTTTTATTTATTTTTTTTAGCAGTTTTATCAAAATTCCAAAATAAAATAACTCAAATTATATTTTCTGGGCTTCTGCTTCCATAAAAACCAGAGAGCTGAGTGAAAAAAGAGAGCAAGTGACTTGCAAGACCCAATGTTCTTAACATGTAAAGTTCCAAAGATTTTCTCCCCTACACAATGGGCCTAAAGAGCACACTTTCTCTTTTTGTGGATTTCAGTGTTGGGTGTTTTTTGCCTTGACTAATGCAATCACTAATTAAGGGTGTGTTCTTCTAAGTTTTAAATTTTTTGTTTTTTGTTTTTCTAAAATAAAAAATTATTTTTAGTTTTTATTTTATATTTTAAAAATTATATTATAATTATTAAAATTTTAATTATTATAAAATAAAAAATTTTAAAAATAAAATTTAAAAATTTACTTTTGCAGAAAAAAGAATTTTATAAATATAAAAAATCTTATATAAAAAAAATTTATCGATATAAAATATATATATTCTTAAAATTAAATCCATCAAGCCATATTTTATAAATTTTTATTTAACGTGAAAATAGTTTATTTATTTAAAAAAATTTAAAATTTAATAATATTATCGAATATATTTAAATTTTTTTCTAAAAATTTAAATTAAAAAATAAAAACTATCTCAAATGTAATCTAAAATGACAAAAATTTATTACTGATTTCTTTTAAAAAATCAAAAAATAATATTATTGTAGAAATATTCTTTTTTTTTAATATTCAATTTCCAAATTTCCACTTTAAGCGGCATATATTTGACATATTAAATATAGATCAAAACGATAAAGTATTTTTAGAAGAAAAAAAAGTAATATGTTGTAATTTTCCTTAAAAAAATTTATATTCCTTAAATTCATTAATTAGATTGATATTAAATGTGAAGAAAATAAGGGATTGAATCTTTAAATATTTTAACTTTTCTAATTTCAGATTTAACTCTCTTAATATAATAAACACACGAGATTCAAATTTTTGCACGATTTAGATAAATTCTATATTGAGCAAGTATATGGTCCACTATTAAAATAAAATGAAGCTTTGCAACAATTTTAATGCTAAAGCATCATTTTCTCTCTTGTTAAAAGGAGATCAAGGATAAATAAAATGGATTCATTGTTGTTGATAAATAATATAATATGTGATAATATACTTTTTTTTGGAAAAAACAAGTAAAGGAAAAATATTTTTCTCTTTGAAAACAAAATGAAATTATAATAAATTTATCAAACATTAAATTCCACAAACTATTTGGCCATTTGGAGATTCATATTTGATTGAAAGCGACTTCTCAATGGCTAAGATCTTCCCATTTGCTTAAGTTATGACCATGAGACTCTCTTACATAGAGACCCCACTAATTTCTTAAAATACTAATAATATTAAGAACTTTTTGAGGAAATAATATAATTAACTTAATATCATATATATTATTTATATTTCCATTTTTTCACTTTCATTTTATCAGAAAGTATATGAAAAGCAAAATGGTAAGAAACAAGGGAAAATATTTCATTTTATTGTTTATAATTTCACATAGTATTAAATTCCATATATCCTATGTCATTCATAATAACATGTACAAATTAGTAGTTTTATATCATTAATATTTTTAGTTCTTAATAAAATAGATTATACCTTTTTGAAAATTGATGAATAATATAATTTTTTGATAAAATTGAGTAGAAATTATTATTATTTTAATTATGTGTACATTCATGAATAAATTTGGCCATAAATTAGAGGGTGGGTCTCAATTGATAAAAAAAATTAACAAATCGAACGTTTAAAAATTTTAAAATTTTTAAATGCAAACTTCATTTATGATAAGATATATAAATGAATTAGATATAAATTTTTTAAAAATATTATTTTATAAATATTCAATCCACTTAATATATGATTTTTTTTATAGATTAAATCTCATTTCCACTTAACAAATATATATGCATGTAGAATATATTTGACCAAAAGCTTTTTCAAAAAAAAAATTATAACATGTATTTATCCACAAAATAAAAAAAATGGAGTTTCTAAAAATAAATAAATAAATACTAGTAATAATCTTTTGATTATAGCCGTCAATACAACCAGAGAGCTCCACGTGCCTATGATGACATGGTAAAAGGGGCCCACTTTGGTCCCATTATAAGGAGAATATAGTAAGCCAGCCATACACAATTTCCATGTAATATTTTATAATATATTTCCATAATAAATAATGGATGTGTTAAATAATTAATGTGTCCCTACCCACAAAATTTCAAAGTACTTTTCTCATATGGGTATTTATTTTATTTTTCCTCCTTATTGTTATTTTTATTTAATTTATATAAAATATTTAGAGAGAGAGAGAGAGTTGAATCTGGGAAAGAAAAATTGATTGAAAGGCAAATAGAAAAGAGTGCAAAATCCCATCCTTTGATAATGGGACCAAATCTTTCAAAGTTGGGTATTGGGGACCATATTCTTATCCAAATGAATGTGTTTGTCAAATTAGAACTTGTGCTCCTTTCCCCCTTGAAAATGAGAGAATAAGAGTCAAATTGCTATTTTTTTTATAAAAAAAATTCATTTTATTTTTATTATTCAATAGTAATATATTTCTCTTATGGTTTTTTTTTCTATTTGTTTGTTATTTGATTGATAACGCAATCAGATTAATAATTTTTATTTCTCATTTGAATCTATATTTATAGATGTCTATATTAAATTCACATAAATACCATCAAATGAGTTTTAAAAAATAATTATTATTCATCATGGGTGTAATCTCATATTTTAAATTGAAATTGTATTTATTTTTATCTATGTTTTTGTTTAATTTTAAAAAATTATAATATAGCAAGATTTAAAATAGGATAAAGGTATTTATACAAACTATTTTATCCAAAATGTACAAACTCACCTATACTAGGCTATAAAATATCCTTGTTACCCTTAGTTAAAATATAGCCTAATTAGTAACTATTATTCATTAATATAAACATTAATTATATTAAATAATGTGATTATTAATTACATTACATAGAGAATACGTAATGTTTAGTTTCAAATTTATGTTTTTATATTAAAAATAAAAAATATAAATATAAATAATAAATGAAAATTTAAGATTTTAAATGTTGAGTATATATAACATATTTATTTTTTACTAATTATGAATAAGATATAAAAAGAAAAACTTGTATCTTTATTCAAATTTTATTATGATAATGAAATAATTATAGAGTATATATCAACTTTTAAATAATAATATAACAAAGTTTTACTATTATTTTTAAATTTCAAAATTATTAATATAAATTATAATAAATAATTTAGAATATAATTTGTACTTAAAAAAAGAGAACTAAGACATGGCAAGAAATAGAATGATAAAACATAAAAGTATGTTGATATATGTTGCATTAATAAATTTATTTTTTAATATTATTTAATGCATAAAATAATTTCTAATTAAATATTTTTAACTATTTTTATTTTTATTTTTATTTTATTTTATGTAAAAATTTAAATTTTTGTTTCACTATTTATTAAAATAAAATTTTATTATCATTTATTTAACTTTATATGAAATTATATATTATATATATTATATTTTTTATATGTAACTTGCTATATATATTTTTAGATTCAGTATAAATATATAACTAAATATACTAAGCTCATTAATACATTTATAAAATAATTTATTAATTATTTACTTTTATCAACCATATCATTATTATTTAATTTAATAAATTCACCATTACTTATATTTAAAAATTAATTTATCAAATTCTTAAATTAAATGAACTATTAGTTAGTATTCAATTAATTTGATAAAGTGTCAAAATTTCTTAAAAGACCCAAATTAACTCTATTATATTTTGGTGATCTACGCTCAAGATTATTCCCACAAAAATATACTCCATCCGTATCATTTACATAAAAAAAAAGTAAAATGGACATGAAAATTAAGGAAATATCACTTTTTTCATCTCTATTTACTTAAATACCCTTAAAAAATATCTCTCAAAACCTACTTTTAAGGCAAGGGTATAAATGGTATTTTGTTTCATTCCACTCCCCAAAATTTACCTAAAATGGCATATTTTCTATATAAAAGATACACCAGAAAAGAAAAATTTTCCTATGTAAATGATACGGAGGGAGTATATAGTATGAGCTTTTTTATTATTTTAATCAAATATTTTTATTTTAGATAATTAAACCCCTAAAATAATAGATTTATCTACTAAAATAAATAAATTTTTAATACAAATTAATAAAATTAACTATTAAAAATGAATTTCACAATTAATTTATTATAAAAATTTATTTATAAGTAAATCTTTTAATAAAATTAAATAATTAATTTAATATTAATATGAAATTTTGCTTAGTCTACAAGTTTAATAAATATATTTAAGGAAAAGTGAATTAATAATTCTGCATACACATTTAGTTTTTATCATAGTTTATAGACATTATTTAATAGTTAAACTTTGCACATATTATTTTTCTTCTTTGAACTTTTATAAATACACTAATTAAATTATTAATTAGACATTTAATTCTAATTATGTAACCAAGTTAAAATGAAAAAAAAAATAGGATAGTTGAAAATTTATATTTTTCCACTTGAACGGGTCAACTCTCAATTGAAATTTTATAAACTATAATAAAATGTTAATTACTATTGAATCTATAACTCTAATTTTATTTTTCAATGATTCATTGATAATTTATTTTTGACTTATCCTCAACAAAAACAATAAAATTATATTCAAAAATTGTTATAATTCGGAAACTAAATTAAATAATTGCATTGATAATAATTAAAAAAATGGTTTTTCATCTTTTAAATTAATTTTAACTAAAAAATAGATTTTACTATAGTTTTAAATTATTTAATTCTAAATAATTATTTTTCCTTTGCCTAGGTTATTAATTTGTTATATATCCAAAAGTAATTAAGTTAAAATATAATTAATTAACTAATATATATGTATATTGTATCCTCCAATTATTGTGTCTACCATATCAAATGAATAATTTTAATTATTATTGGGTAACATTAATTTTATATAATGAATTAATCATAGAGTTATATTTTTATATATTTTTTTAATAAACATTTTTATTGTCAAAAGAATGTATGTATAATTGAATTACAATGATATGCACAATTCAACATATATTATATTACATATTTTATTCAACATATTTTTTTTTTTGAGAAAACCTGGACAAACTTAGTAATTTAAAGAGTGGCTCAGCGATAGTATGCGACTGAAACCAACTCAGAAAACGACTAAGGCCGCCATATATTTTTATTTATAACGTAAATAAGGAATCTCGGAGGAGTCAGAAATTACAATGCCTTTGAGAATGGAAGGCATATTGATAAAATTCTAAAAATTACAGCAAATGGAAAAATAAGCGGCTATATCTCGCTAAGAAATTAGCTGCCTGGTTGCCCTCACGATGGACGTGATTAATAACAATGTTCTTTGAATTCATCAAATGTTTAATCTTGCCCAGAGTCCTTGAATTTGTCGTGTCCGTGCTAAGTGCATTGATAGCCTCAAGAGAGTCACATTCAAGAATGAGAGGCATATACGACATGTTGAGACCCCATTTTAATCCTACCAGAATGAATTGAACCTCAGTCTCCATTGGACCAGAAGCTTCCAAACGATAGCAAAATGCAGCAAGTACCTTATCACCTGCATCTCTAAGAATCGAGCCACTCGCCGCCTTTGTACGAGAGAATGAGGCATCAATATTGATATTGAATTCACCCAGCTTCGGCATCTTCCATAAAACTAGCGTGACCCTCTTCTTCTTGCCAATACCTGCTGGACAGAATTCAAAAAACAACCTGAACGCTTTGGAAACCTTCGAACCAGAATTAGCCACACACCATTTAAAAACTAAGTTTCTAATTTGTTCAATGACAGCAGACACATAAAAATTTCCATCTCCCCAAGTTATATTGCAGTACGAGGACCAAATTGAGTAAATAATCAGTTGGGATATACTGCGTAAAAGAATGCCCAGCGGTGATTTTGGAGAGTAATTTATCCACCACTAGATAAGTTCTTGCCGCAAAGAAGACGCAGCTGGACCTGATAGAAAAATATCTCGAAAAAATCTCCAAATAAGTTGAATTTGCTCACACTGAAAAAACAAAATGAGGGATTGAACCATCAGCAGCCAGACAGAATGGGCAACAAGAAGCAAGCTGAACGCCTAACCGTTGAAGGCGAGAGGGAGATGGAAGAGCTGAATTCAAGGCTCGCCAGGAAATAATAGAAACTTTAAGAGGAATGTTATCACCCCAGGTCATTCGAAAAGACAGTGGAGCATAATGGTGGTTTCTCATCGCCTCATAAGCATATTTCAAACTAAACTCAGTGCTGTTAGATTCCAGCCATCGCAGCTCGTCAATGTTGATCAAATTTAGAGCTGTATCATGAATACCACAAACCCGTTTCCATGTGCATGAGTCCAACACTTTGGCTTGCATCTGACCCCCACATTGGTACTTAGATCTCATTAGCTTGGCCCATACAGATTTGCCTTCCATGTATTTCCACCATAACTTGAGTGAGTAAGCTTCTTTCAAGGAAACTAATAACCTAATACCTAGGCCACCCTCTTCAAATGGACGACATATCTTGTTGAAGTTTACCCAATGGTACTTTCGCTTGCCCCCTTCGGAAGACCAGAAAAAATCCGCAAATTTCTGCTCCAGGATGGAAATAATGCTTTTAGGAAGAGTCATAGCACCCATAGTATGGATTGGAATAGAGCTCAATACGTGCTTGATTAACAATAATCGACCACCCGGAGATAGAAACTTTTTTGTCCAACCATTCAATTTGGCATTAATTTTATCAATAAGATAAGAGCAATATTGTGAACGGTTAATACCTTTATAAATGGGAGCTCCCAAGTACAAAAAAGGCAAATCCCTATGAGGAATTGATATAATAGCATGCATCTTCTCCTTGAACGCTAATGAGCATTTCACCGAGCAATAGAATGAGCTTTTATCCAGATTGACCAGTTGCTCTGAAGTTTTTTGATAAGTCTACAGGAAATGCATAAAATGCTTCATTGATAAAAATCAGGAGATCGTCCGCAAAAGCTATGTGAATAATAATATCACTTCCTCGCGATGATTTGTAAGGAGTAATACGGCCTTCCAAAACCAATTTCTTGATCCCTCGAGAAAAACCTTCAGATGCAAGAATGAAGAAAAGAGGCGATAAAGGGTCCCCTTGCTTCACTCCCCGGGTTGGACAGAAGGAACCATAACCAATCCCATTAATTAGAACTGAGAATCTAGTTGCCTTCAGATGAGACAAAATTAATCCCACAAATCTCGGAGAAAATCCAAATCTTAGAAGAACAGCCTCCAGATACTTCCAAGACACTCGATCAAATGCTTTAGCC
Organism: Garcia nutans; assembly: GCA_947685225.1. NCBI lineage: Eukaryota > Viridiplantae > Streptophyta > Magnoliopsida > Malpighiales > Euphorbiaceae > Garcia > Garcia nutans. Next base: position 338,775 of record CANTUV010000024.1, on the reverse strand, counting down.
ATATCCAATTTGATGGCCAAATTATGACCTCTAGTCCGCCTGTCAATATCATGGATGAGTTCATTAGCCACTAAAATCTGATCATCAATAGATCTGTCTTTCAAAAAACCCACCTACTCTGGAGATATCAAGTGAGGCAAAATAGTGGACAGTCTATTAGCAATGATACGGGTGCATATTTTGCTCAAAAAAGTTACGAGGAAAATAGGCCTAAATTGGCCAAAAGAGCTCAAATTTTCTACTTTCGGAATAAGAACAATCGTAGCTTTACCAAACTCCTTAGGAATAGGAACACCGAGAAAGAATTCTTTTACTGCACTGATGACATCTTCTTGGATGATCTCCTAACAAGAGCGAAAAAATTGAAAATCAAATCCATCCGGGCCAGCCGCACTGCTGGGATCCAACTGCCAAACTGCTTATTTTATTTCAATATTTGAAGGAAGAGCTTCTAGAAACTGGTTTTGGTGAGGATCAATTACTGATGGAATCAAGTCCAAAATCCTGCTTTCATCAATATCAACTTCTACAGTAAATAGAGTCTGATAAAAACAACTTGCTTCTTTACCAATCTGATCTGGATAATTAATCCATAAACCATTAGAGTCTTTGATGGAAGATATCCGCTGAAATTTCCGTCAGACACTCACAAAAATATGGAAAAATGAGGTGTTAGCATCTCCGTCATAGAGCCATTTGATGTTTGCTTTTTGTTTCCAAAACATCTCTTCTTGTTGTGCCGTTTGAGCAACAACGCCTCCTTCTTATGCCAATCGGTCCTCTTAGATGGAGATGGACTCTGCAGAAATAAAGCCTCAGCCTCTGAAGACTCTATTTCCAAGCCCTGAATTTCCGTGAAAACATGCCCAAAGTGTTGCTTATTCCACACTTGAATCACCTTTCTTAATTTATTAAGCTTGTCAAAGAAGCCATACATACCTCATTTACTGAAATCACAGCACCACTGTTCTTTAACCATAGGCAAAAAATATTCATTAGATAACCACATATGAAGAAAACAAAAAGGCTTTGGAACATTCTTATTACTCTTAGAGCATGTCAACAGCAAAGGCGAGTGATCGGAAGAAGCTTTACTCAAATGCTTTACAGTTACATCTGAAAAAAGATCAAAAAAAGAAACAGAAGCCGGCAAACGGTCTAAACGCTCCCATACTCTTCCAGTAACACGGACTCTAGACCAAGTATATGAGCAACCAGTAAATGGAAGATCCAAGACCCCACAATCATCCAAGCAAGAGGCAAAATCTTGAATACTATCAAAACAAGGAGCAGAGGTACCTTTGTACTCTATGGGACTTTTAATAATGTTGAAATCACCTCCCAGCAGCCATGGAAGAGTAGTTTGATCAGATAGAGAACGCAAGGCATCCCAGAGAATATACCGATCCCTTCTAGTATGAGGGCCATATACCGAAGAGAAAACAAAGCTGAGTCACAAAGCAAATTGATTAATTTGACAGGTTACAAGTCCTCTGTTCTCCTTGAAATCAGATAAAGCCACACAGTTGGCTTTCCAAAAAATCCAGATTTTATTATCAGAAGAACTAAAAACATCACTAAAACCCAATTGATTAGCATACCACCTATTCTTATTCACATTAACCATAGGTTCAATGATAGTAAGAATATGAAGTTTATGATCTTTACATAAATTATGGAGCCGAGACATTGATGATAAAAGCCCCCTACAATTCTAAACAATAGTATTCATTGATAATTAGATGGAGAGAAAGTTACCGGGCGAGTAATTCTCCTTGTAGTCTTAGAAGTTTTAGATGGAGGCTTATTAAGAATTTTCTTTCTAGTAACCTTAATAAATCCTTCATCATCATTCGCATCACTGCCATTTTGCTGACCAGCTGAGTTTAATTGAGCCTCAAAGGATTTACTAGCTTTATAGAGGTCCTCTTTAGTGCACTTACTTGTATGCTCTGGAAGGTTTGTATCAGAATTGTGCTGTATACATTCATCATCCATAACCCTGTCAAGCTCAGGTTTAGGTTCAGATCCTCCTCCCACTATGTTATCCAAACCAACAGGAAATTGTGTGTGTCTAATAGTACCAGATGACGAGGCTACTGATACAGGCACAGTTTTGGGTGAAGAAATAACCACCTTTCCTTTAGACTGCAAGTTCATATCTCCTGAAGGAACATGAGTTGTCATTGGCTCAAGGGTAGGGTCAGCGGGTGATACATTGGTATTCTTTTCCAAAACTACAGGCAATTGTTCAATCACATCATCAGTGGCAGGTATAGTGGTTTGTGTCTCAGACAAAGGTTTATGGTCCAAACTTCTTTGATCAGCTTTGCTTGTAGTTGGTATCCCAGTGGCAGTACTGGTCGTTTTAGGAATCCATTGTTTAACAACTTTAGGAACACTAAGAACGTCAACAGCAGAGGTCAAAACAGCAGAAGCTGAAAGCTTACAAGAGGAAGAATTATGTCTCAATCTACAGCATTTGTCACAGTATGTTGGCAAATTCTCATAATAAACAGGTTGGAAAAAACCATAATCATCATCATCAATTCACACACGGTTAGGAAGTTCCTTCGATATGTCCAGTTCAACACATACCCGAGCAACCGAAGGCCTAGCAAGGGTCACAGTATCCGCATCAAACTTAAGAGGCTTACCTCTGAGATTAGCAATAGGAAAAAGTGCGGATTTATAAAAAAAATGTATTGGAAGCTCCTCCAATGCTATCCAAACCGGAATGATAGAACAATCCGTATTAAGCTTAAAATCCTTGGTCCATTTAGAGACCCGCATAGTGAATCCCTGAAAATACTATACCTGCTTGAGCCAACACCTATGGAAGTCCTCCTCAAGATCAAACTTGATTAAAACATGAGAGGAATCTAGCAAACCCAAGGTAAAATCCCCTTTAAAACCAATCATATCCATAGACTGTCGAAGGGATTTCATGTTAGGTCGCCCCGCTTGAAATATACCTACCAATGAAAAATGAAACTGAAGTGCTAGACGATTGGATTCCTCCTTCGAAAAGGAAACAACTGGAATGCCTTTGAATCGGCTTGGTTGCTTGAGAGCCAAGATTGGCTCTTTATCTATGGCAGCTAAGAATGACGATCTATCTCAACTTTTCCTTTAACAGCAGCAACATAAGATACTCCTGGACGAGAGTTAGAATCGGGATTGGATTGAAAGCCATGAGACACCGCCGCTATAGGACGGACGGCTAGAGACCGATCAAGAAACGTGGAAGCTATGGCAAAGAAACCCTTAAACCGCCAATTTTGTACTGCAAGACGTTTCACATGAAAAGAGACCTCACAACCTGACTCCAGTGTCTATAATACTTCAACATATTGGTTCAGGACTTTTATCAAACAGGTTATGGGCAGAAACAAAACTATAGAGAACTGATACTTATTTTCAGCCAACAAATTTATACACCTGCATAGAAAGTCAAGAACTTTAATTTTCCCAAGTAATTTCTTCTTTCCGCTTCTTCAAAGGTTACTAGATTCCCCTATCTCATAAGCAGGTGAAAAGCTACAATCCGAAGGTATTCGGGTTCATGGGGTCACACTATTCCTGCTTACTGGCTGGGCTGTATGCTTGACTAATCCACATCAAGAATTCTTTTATTTTATTCAACATATATTTTGTAAAAATATTAGCATATATTTTATAATTTTATTATAAATATATCTATTATTTTATTCAATATAGAAATATTAATATACTTTTAAAATTATATATGATTTTATTTATCAGATAATAAATATAATTAAATATTTGAAAAAATCTTGTGAATTTAGATCTTTATGTGCTATTAACGAGGTATTGGAATTAGTATGAATTCATTAATTACATAAAGTGAAAGAAAAAAAAATAAAGGAAAAAATTATTAACATATATTTTTATAATAATTGACTTTTTATTTAGTTTATACAAATTTTATACATATAAGTTAGTATAAATAATAGCACCCCCTTTTAAATATTAAATATTATAGTTAGTTAATTGTATAGATAAAAATTTTGCATTTAATTAACTTAACATCTTATTAACATTCATTTTCTTTATATGAATATGTGTGTTGGCTTAGCATTTACCTTTACAAATAATATTATTTATTTATTTATTACTCATGTTTTTTTTTGTATGTGTCAATAAAATATGGAGGATATGTATAAATACAATATTGGTGTATCTGAATGTAGAAGTGCTTTATTATTTTTATTAGGTTTAAATGCGAAAGTAAAATATTTATTTGGATAAAATGCAATAAATAAAATAGAAAAAAAATAAGAAGAAAATAAATTTGAACACATAAAATTATGTTATTCGACTTCGGCTTGCGTTTACAGGTGAAAAAGATCAGCATATCCACAAATAATTATAACGTGATATAAAGTAAGAAAAAATAACCACTCCAAATTTTTAACTCAAACTTTTTGATTGGCTAGAAGAACTTGTCAACTAAGTTCTTTAAACTCAATTAATAAGAGCATATCAAAATGCTTTAGAAGGAAAGTGGCACCATATACTTGGACAAATCTGAAATTAACAATTTTGATATATGAGTGTTGTATTATTTTGAAGCAACACCTTTTTATATTTCAATCCTCAATGTAGAAATGTTGAGTGTATAGAATTATTTTAAAAGTGACATTTTCTACCTTAATTCCTGATGATTATTTTGAATATTTTCTGTATGAAGTTAGAAAATTTTATAATGTAATTAAAGCTATAAACTTATTAATTATTTTGAATTTATTGCCTATTGAAAATATATTTTAGAATAATTTTATTTAGATAGTAATATTTGTTAATATTAAATATTAATATATTTAATATTAACTTTATAACTTCTAATATTACTAAACAATTAGTTTATTATATATTAACATATGAGTTTATTTATTTTAAAATTTTATTAATTGTCAATTAAGGAAGTTTTACTATTACATATATAAAGGAAAAAATTGGTTAACTAAAATAATTGATTGCCTACATTGAAATATTTTAATTTGGTTAAAATTCAATTTTTTGAACCAAAAACATTTGGTTCAGTTTGATTATTTTTTATAAAATTTTAAAAATTTTAATTATTTTATATTTTAGTTCGATTCAATTTTAGTTAACCGAATACACACTCTTCGATGCATTCTTAGACAAATGAAAGAGAAAGAACGCGAACTTACTAGTCTAAAATAGAATATGTATGTGTATGTGGACATGCACGCTCTCATATCAGGGTGCACATATAATTATTTTTTAGTTTAAAAAAATATTAATATTAATATTTATTTTTAAACGAGTTCACTTTATAATTACAATAATCTATTAGGTATACTTTTAAATATTTCATAATTTAAAATATAAAGATACAATATCTGTCATTGAGCAAAAAGCATATTGATAAAATATTGGGTTACTTAAAAAATTAACGTTGGGATTTTTTTTTCAATTTTTATCATAAATTCATTAAAGTATTAAAAGAATAGATGAATTATGTATTTTGTTTTAATTTTATCATATTTATCAAGAAAGTCAATTTGACCTGTAAAATTATTAGCGTGTCACGTTTTGTTAGTTGGCATGACCTATTGAAATAGATAAAAAATGGGTTAGCTGCAAAAAAAAAAGAGCATGAATTTTATTATATTTTTTATTTTTATCATAAATTTTTTTAAATATTAAAAGAGTATATAAATTATACATATTTCATTTTAAATCTATTATATTTAATGTGCGAACAATTATTTTACCTTAAAAGGCTAACATTTTGATTTTTTATGAATTATTCGAGTTGAAAAATATTACTAATATGTTATAATATATTTATTCTCCAAGATAATTCCTAAATTTTAAAATTAAAAAATAAAAAATTTTATTTTTTTAAAATAAAAGTGCTAAGTAAAAATGTAAATGCCATTAAATAAAAGTATAAAATCAACTCTAGTAGCATAAAATTAAATCAAAATTAACTTTTTAATAACCAACCACCAAAGTCATATTCAAATTCAATTAAATTTTCATAATGTGAAAAAAGATATATTACTCAAAATTAAAAATCAAAATTCTTGTTTAAAGATAATTCGTTAGTGTTAAAAAAAACAAATATCACATTAATTAGAAAAGGTAGAGTTTTTTTTTCTCAATTTGAAAATTATTTTTTAAAAAATACAATAAAATATGCTAATAATATTTTCCAATTTAGATAATTCACAAAAATCGATATATTAGCATATCATTGAGTAAAATAACTGCTTCCAATAAATATAAAATATTTAAAATGAAATGCATAATTCATAATTTTTTTAACATTTTTAAAAGTTAACGATAAAAATAAAAAATATGTTAAAGTGTGTATATATATATATATATTTGTAATCAACCTATTTTTTATCTATCTTAACGTCTAATTTGAAATATATAAATTTCACAAAGTTTACATCAATTAATAAAGATTAACACATCAACAATTAAATAAAGTGTATATAGTTTATGTATTCCATTGACACTTTCAGAAGTTTATGATAAAATTGAAAAAAAGAAAAACTATAGTAATTAACCGTAGAATTTTTACTTTGTTACAGTATAAAAAATTTTAAAAATAGACAATAATTATTTTTAATTTTTAGGGTACCGTGATAGCATGTGATATAAATATTTATTAATTTAAATATGTTTTTAATATTACAAAAGTATAAATATATCATATAAAGAGTTTTATGAAAATTAAGGGATTGTTTAATTGTGAAAATAAACAAGTTTCTTTTTAGAATTTTTCTAAATAAAAAAAGAAAATAAAATTTATAGTTTAATTAGAATATGTTTTATTTAGGAAATTGGAAAATAATTTTCTATATTTGTTAAGCAATAGTGGAGTTGTAAAAAAAATTATGTTTTCTAAATGGAAAATATAGAGTTTTAGAATTGATTAGTGCTGAAAAATATTTTTCATTTTTTTATTTTCTATTTTTCATATTTTATTTTCTTATTATTTTTCAAATGAAAAATTAGAAATATGAAAAATATGTTAGCTTAATATTTTTTTCTATTTCTATTTCTCATTTTTATATAATATTTACATAATTTTCTTTTTTAAATACTTTTATATAAAAATATAATTAAATAGATAATTTCATAATCCAAAATATTTATATTTATATTTTTTAATTTAAAATAAAATTATAATTAAATATTATTTGTCAATAAAATAAAAAATTTTAAATTATTATAAAATCAACTTAATAATATTCTCAAACTTCAAAGAAATACAAATTAAATAGATGAATATAAACAATACTTTATAAAGTGTAAAGAATCAAAGTATAAAAAGAAAAAAAACAAAGTATTAAATAAACAATTTAAATCTAAGTAGTAAACAAATATTGATACTTTTTTTAGCTAGGCTTTTATATTTTTCATTTGACAAATAATTAAAAGTAATTTTCTAGAAAATATGGAAAATTATTTTTCTAGTTTTTCAAATAAAAATATTTCTAACTTAATAACAAATTTTATTTTTTATTTTTGTTTAGAAAACTTTGTAAAAAATAGTAGTTATTTTTTACAACTAAACAACTCTTTTTAAAAAATGAACAACTTATTTTTCACTTTGATTTAGAGTTTTTATTTTTCATAATAATTTATAATTTTTTTATTTTATATAAAAATATTATTTAATTGTGATTTTTTTAAATTATTATTTAAATTATGAAAAATAAAAGTATTCAAAAAATAAAGTTATTAAATATTATATAAAAAAATTGGAAATATAAATTGAAAAATGAAATTATGTAAATATATTTTTATATTTGAAAATAATTAGAAAATAAAAATTAGAAAAAAAATTGAATGTAAAAAATATTTTCATCAACTGACAAGTCCCGCTGTTGCGTTAAGTGAATAATTAATTAAAAGGGCCGCTTCAATATAATGGCATTATTAATTTGTTATTATTATAACAATTATAATGAACGCGGCGGTGGTCGTTACTTGTTCTTGCAAAAGGCAACTACGATTAATAATATTTTAACAATTTATTTTCTTATCAATATTTTTTTTTAATTTTAAAGAATTAGCAAAGTAGTTAAAGGCCTTGATAGTAGCAAGTGACTTATGTGATGATATACCGATTATTAAAAAAATATTAATAATAAAATCACTCCATCATCTTGTGCTCTGCCTTTAATTAATTAATTTTTGCATGAGTTCTCTTTTATATATATTGATAGGACGTTGATAAATTATATATTGTTAATCTATACTTATGTAATTTTACTTTTTTTTATATGTCACATTAGGATTATATTTTTCTATAAGGGTAGTTTTAGTAATTTGACTTGTGTATATAAAGAATATGATTGCTTGTATACAGACTTTAGAACATTCAATACAATTTACAGAATTCATTCACTTTCTTCTTCTCTCTATTTTTCGTATGTTGTAACCCTAGATCTTTTTTCTTTACATGACATTAGAGAGTAAGCCTTTGAAATCGTGTCTAAAATAAGTTTTTTCTTATTGAATCTTTATTCGATGATGTTGATTTCTTCAAAATCATGTGTTTTTCATTGATTTTTAGGTTTTCTTTGTTCGACAGATTTTCTCTTTTTTAAAAAAATCATTCTGAAAATGGTGAAATCTTCTTGTTTGTATGGTTTTTTTCTTTTCCGATTCTTACAAATCTAAATGTACATATGATATTGTGTTTGTTATGTTTAGATTGAAAACTCTAAACAGTTGATTTGTTTTTTTTGCCTCACGATCTATTTTTTTTTCTAACCCTAGTTTATTACAACTCAAGTAAACTAGCTAGTCAGTTCTCTTCGATCGATTCTCTATTTTTTGTGGTGTGTTACTGCCTAGCCTAGCTAATTGTAAGTGTACAGGTCGTAATCAAGTAATAAATTAGTGAGTAGAAGATCGTTCCTACAGAGAATGAGTAATTTGACTAACTAAAATTCAAGTTGACTATTATCTGAAAACTAAATAATTAATTTGATGTTTTAAAAATTAAATACTCGATACTTAATTTAAACTTCAAAATTAAATTCAAATTCAAAATGAAACTAAACTAAGATAATTATGTATTAATTCAAACTTTAAATAAAAATTTTAAATTTTAAATTCAAATAATTGAGATAAATAATAGGATTAGATTTCATTAGAATTATTTCAAATGGGCAAAAACAATTTTTCAAACTAATTCAAATATTTCTTGAATTAAAGTTATCAATTTCTTAAATTTTAATCTTCCTCTTTCTCAAGCAAGAAAATTAATGATTGATAAAATTTAATAATTCTATTTTCATAAATAAAAAAATCATAACAATCTATCTAGCTTGAAGGAATTAAGTTGGCTTTTAGATTATTCTTTTATCTTTAAATAGAATTTTCTAAAGTTATTGATTTCTTAATCTAAAATTATATATAGCTTTCATTCAAAATATGATTTCAATTTAACAAGCAATTGATGGTCAGTTAATCACAAGCATTAAGAATAAATCAACAAAACTTCAATTTAAGAAATAAAATAGTAATTAAATCAATTCATACCCATCATCCATAATCCTAAATTCACATAATCCCACTAAAAAGATTAATTGTTCATAGCTAAATTAAAAATTAAAACAATAGCAATGAAAAAATATCTCACAAAATCTATAATACTAAAATTGAACTAATGAATTAACAAAGAAATCGCAGAGTTAAAAATTAAAAATCTAAACTGTATTGAATGTTCAAACTAGAATAAAGTATCTTGTAGAGATGATGGAGTCCTCCTTTAACATTAACTTCTTATTCCTTTGATCTTCAATGGTGGATTAAACTAATCAACTAAAGAAAAATGAAAAGTTTAGAAGAGTTTTTTTTTTCTCTGGCTGTTGTAAACTCTTGATGGTTCCCGTTCATGCTACTATTTACAATACTCAAACAAACTCCTATTCCTACTCAACTTCTGCAGAAATTCAAATTTGAACTTGCCTACCAATTGTCTATGAGATAGAAGCCTTATCTCGAATTGACTCCTTTAAAAAAGTTGTAGCTAATCAAAATTGGATAAATTTAGGCTTTTGAATTACCTCATTTGGATTTTGGAAGACCAAATTATGACACAATTACGATCAGTAGCTCAAACTGGAATTATGCTTATGTATTTTAAGCTCAATTTTGACTTTATAGTTGGAGGTACAAACAAACTCAGATTTTGACGAACTAGTACTTTCTGAAAAGCTAGAGATATTCTCTATCAATTTCATGAAGACAACTTTTACAATCTTATACTTTATTATCATCGAAATCTTCATTGAATCTCTGAAGGTTTATTCTGCCTAAATTTTTTACTTATAAGAGTCCTACAACAACTTAATTAAAATTAAGCTTAACTCAAAAATAATGCAGCTAGAATACATAATTAAGTTTAGAATAAGTAAATTCAACTTAATTTCATATAAAACTGATAGAAAAAGGTATATTCATTATGCACTTATCAAATTCTCCTACACTTGAATTTTTGCTTGTCCTCAAACAAATTAACCATCATTAAAATAAATTCTAACAATGAACCAAACATAATTAACTAAAAAAAATAATAATAACTTATCCTCAACTTAAAATACTAACTTCAAAGAATCATAACCTTAAACAACTTTACAAACTAAACACACTTCTATATTAGGGTGATTAACATAAATTTTATATCAAACCATAGCCATAAGAAATTCATCATAACTTTATTAATCCAAGAATATAACAAGAATCACTAAGTAGCCAACTCTACACAACAATTGAGAATTAATAAGAACTATGTATTTATCATTTATATATATATATATTCAATGGGTACATTTTATGCTCCATCCCATTATTATTGTTATTTTCTTTCTCTTTTTTCTCTTTTCTTTATATGGGTACATTTTATGCTCCATCCCATTATTATTGTTATTTTCTTTCTCTTTTTTCTCTTTTCTTTATATATATATATATATATATGATGTGTGTATTTTATATCTCATTCCACCTTAATTATCTAAAATGGATATGTTTTATGCTCCATCTTGTAAAATTTTTTAATATATTAATTATATATATAATGCATAATTCTCATATAACTAAATAATTTACTACCTTAGTGATACCTACTAACTAAATAATCTATTATATTACAATGAATTCAAAAGACTATGATAAAAATAATTTTAACTATTCTTTTTCTTTTAAAAAATAAGTGCCCTTAGTTTGCAAAAATTTTCAAGGTCATAACCCCATTTATTTCATGCATTAAATTAAAAATAAGCAAAAAGTATTTTAATTTAGCTAAAGAGTTTAAATATCACGTTGAAATATAAAATAACAATAATTAACACACTCACCAACAAATAAAGAACAAGTATGGATAAAAAATAACCCAATAAATTGTAAAATAGGAGTAGAACATATTCTAGTATTTATTATTAAAAAATTAAAATTTAAGTCTAATACAAATTAAAATTAAAAGACACAAAAATTAAATAAGAATAAAAACAAAAGACAATCTAATCAAATATTATATAAATCAAACTAATAATAATAAGAGTTCATTAGAATATTTTAAGCATCTCCTTCTTCCTTCTTAATGGTTTTATGCATTGAATAACACTTTCTTAGGGATCTTAGGAGGTCTTCCTCTTTTATTCTTTTTCAATTTTGAAGGCCTACCTCTCTTTCTTTTGATTGGTGCTGGCTTAGGTTCATCATCATCACTTGATGTATCATATAAAACTATTAAGTCAAGTTGGGATCCAGCTTTCTCCCAAACTTTCTCTAATTTTTTCTCTCCACTATCTCATCAAGATCTATAGTGCATTTATTTGGATCAGGATAAGCACGCCTAAAAGCATAGAAGGCAGTGAGTTGTTCAAGCGTTTCTACAGGTGGGTTCACATAAGGTTTTTCTGAATCCCAAAATGCCGTCCCCATATTTCCAACCCCAAGTGTATAAATTTTCTTTATTATTCATCTTTCTCTATTCTAAGGCTTTGCGAATAATGAATTAGAATTGCTAGGAACTCAACCTTATATAGAGAAGAAATAAAGATTAATCCTAAAACCATTCAACTAAAGAAATCCTACTTAAACTCTTATTATTAAAGTTGATTAACTAAAAATAAACTCTTAGTTTACTAAGATTAGGAGTTCAATTCAAAATAAAAGATATAATTTCAATCCTAGTTAAACTAAAACAATTAACTAAAATATAATTAAAACCTAATAATATATAATAATTTTTTTATTTTTTCCTTTGTTTTATTTTTATGTTTTTAAAAAAAAACTGATTTTTTTAATTTCGAATTTTGTTTTATATTTATATATATATATTATTTTTCTAAATTTTTTTAATAATTTTTTTTTATAAAGGAGATAAAAAATATAAAGGAGAAAAATTCATAAAAAAACAAATATAAATACAAGAAGCAAAATTCACAAAACACAAATTAAACAAAATAGTAAAATAAATTAAACTAACTATTCTCCTCCCATACTTAAGATTTTCATTATCCTCAATGAAAAATATGCAATCACAAATAATAACCCAATAAATAACAAGAAAAAGAAAATATAATAGGAAAAAGATAAAGGATGAAAGCTTTCCTGAGTCATGGCGACGATAGATGAGATGGAGTCAAAAAAAGAACAAGCAACCTCGAAAGTTCAATATATTTCATTAACTTGTAATTATGATAAGACTGGCTCATTTCCATGTTGATAATTCTTCGATTCATGAACCCTAACTGATCTCCATATTGCCTCTATTGCTCCTTCATAATATTCAATTGTAAGCTCATTTGCTTGTTTGTGTCGTTCATTTTATCGAGCCTCTTTAAAATCTGTCGCCATCCTTGCTTATCATTGTCATTATTGTCACCTTCTTCCTCATCACTTTCCTCTTCCACATTTTCCTCATCTTCATTTCTTGGCTGGTCACTAGGTGGAGCACTGCTAGAATCTCCTTCCACTAAGTTCTTGAAACACCTTCTCATTGTGGGATCCTTCATTTCACTGCTTGCATCCAAAATTTTCGCACGACATAATATGTCAATTGAATATGATTCTCCACTAATGCACTCCATTGAAGTATTGTTAGGATAAAAAAATATCAAAATAAACTGTCAATCCACTAACAATATTACCTAATGCAATGGTACTCTTGGGATGTTGAGCAATAAACATCAGACTTTGAAAAATATGATATGTTGTAGACACTTTTTTTATTTTTATAGTCACAATAGAACACAAATAATTCTTGAACTGACACTTTATTACTCTTTTTTTACCAAACATAAAATGACACATAAATTTATGCAATAACAATAAACTATGATCACGAATCAACCCATTAGGTGTATTTCTGATGTCAAACGTATCAAACCCAGTTAAATTTTTCTAGAATTTATCAGTGTTAAATTCTTTAGAATCAGTACTAGCACCTTCTTTAGGCAAGCTTAAAGCTTTAAACATAACATCATGATCAATTATATAGTCTACACCAAATATTCTACATTATAAATTCTTATCTTTAGATTTTGACATTTTAAGGGTGTAAAGAATTCAAAAGTGATTTCTTTATAAGTGTCATCTCTATTTTGTACCAATTTCTCCCAACTTAATCTACCAAACAATTATTTTATTCTATCATCAATATCCAAATGCTCAAAAATACAATGGATAAAATATCTACAAGGAGTAATATTTCTCATACATAGAGAGAGAAATTTCTTATATTCTTTTTGATTAAAAATGGAAAAGAAGCATCAAGATGGGAAGATATATCTACCTCATCCCTTGAAGAACTTGAAACCTTCTCCTTTACTTTCCTTGATGTTGATTTTTTTGTAATACTTTTCAATCTTGAAGCCATTATAGGAAGATTTGAGTAGGGAGTAAAGTAGATTTTGTTTTGGGGAGAGATGTTGGGGTGAGAGAGAGAGAAAAGAAGAAGAAAAGATAAGGGAGGAGAGAGAAGGGGCTGGATGTGTTTATGTATGTTTGAATTTTTTTTCTTTTCCTCAGTCCCGTCGTGATAGCGAAGTCTGTCGCGATCGCGACAGAGACTGCACATTGCGCCAGCGCGATCGTGCTGCACCCAGATTTTTTTCTAAGGTCTATCTAGATCACGACGTCTATTGCGATCGAGATAGACATTGCAGCTCGTGCTGCCAAGCTCGATCGCGTGAGCTCGGCTGCGCCCTTTGTACCGATGGTGTGACATAATATGATTGCGACAGAGACAGTGCTCTGTGCGGTGTGCCACAGTACTTGAAGATATTTTTTGTTTTAAATTTTTTTAAAGAAATTGTAACACCCCTATACCCCGTATACGTACACAGCATGCTAGTACGATCGTAATATACGTATACTGAATATAGAAATGTCACATTTTACAAATCACTCATGTTATCACTTTTATATAATGTAAACAATTAAAAACTTTTGAAAGAGTTTATAAAACCAAATAAATAGAAAGTTCATTTAAAACGCAGCGGAAAATAGAACAAATGTTTACAAATACTTATACATCAAAATCAGAATATACAAATATAAAATATATATACATGACTGGCAGCTCTTCTCTGATCTTTAAGTCCAAAAGTCAACTCTTCAATGTCTAGACTCACTCGGTCTCGAAAAACTCTCGGGTTCAACTCTGTTACCTGCGTGATGAACCACAATCGCGCTGAGCTAACAGCTCAGTAGTGTAAATTGTACAACCATGATGCTTTAATGCGATGCACATGTCACCATAATACATTTCATAAACCATACATAATCATATCACATTTTATAATTATATATTAGATCTTATTATTCAATTGTTTCTTCATTCATAAATCACATATTACAACTAAGACAGACACGGGCCCAAAACACACTAATATGTTATTCAAAGTTCAGAGTTACTGCTTTGGTCCATATTGACACCTTGTGTCTAGCCCCGTAGGCAATATCTATCCATGGATAATCAACTAGATTTGAGTTTACGACCCAGTCATTTCACTCAATCTAGTTCCAATAATATGTTTTTGAGGTTTACGACCCGGTCATTTCACCCCAAAAACATCACATTTCACATTTATCAACTGGATTTGGCTTACGACCCGGTCATTTCGCCTATCCAGTTATTCATAGGCATGCCGCCAAACTCAGAACTCTGAAAATTGAATAAACATATTAGACACACAATGATTTCGTTTATCTCTTTATCAATTTCTTTCTCAATTCATTTCTCATTGCATTGCCATAATCATAGCCAACACTCATGGCCTCACATCTTTCACATTATATTTCATCATCTCATTAATCAATTCATTATTCACATGAATAAAATCAATGGCAATAACACATATTTTACATGCTCATCACAACATTCACATTATAGCCAAGTATATCTCAATTTACAATATCATATGAATGTATGCAATAATGTGGTTTGAACTTACTTCAAAAGAAACTCACACAACTCTAAACACTTACTTTTCAAGAATCTATCACCACTTGAGTTAGGGTAAATCACCTTCTTCACAACCTATTCCAAAAGAATGAGGAAACTCTCATGAGATCATAAGGTTAAGAATCAATTAGGGCAAACTCTAGACTTGACACGCTCACACACACGGGCGTGCCCCTGACCGTGCCCTAACTCCACAACACAGAAACATTTACACGCTCAGAACCACGGGCGTGTCACTGGGCGTGTAATACATTCTGTCTCTCAGAAATAACGACACGTCCAACATCATGAGCGTGCTCATGGCCGTGTAAATTCTCAAAACTCACAGTAGCTATGACACGCTCAACAACACGGGCGTGTTAATGGCCGTGTCACACCTACTGCCACTCAGAACAATTGACACGCTTAAGGACCTGGACGTGCTCCTGGGCGTGTCAGGCCAAAAACCCAGATTCCGGCCAAGACAACACCACTACCAACAAAACACTTCTATCCATCAACATCCACTTCAAACAAACTTCACAAAACATACCCAAAAACCATCTCAAACTTACAACAACACCACAACAAGCTAAAACACACATCAAACACAAATCACAACATCATCAAAACTCTAAACACAACCTCAACTCAATCTATCCCAACCAACTTACTCTTTTCTTCAATCCAACCCCAAAATCCAAAACCACATAAACCAAATACTCTTAAACACAATATAACCAACCCAAACACATTCTCAAACACAACTTCAACTCACAAACCCACATAACTTCAAAAACAACACAAGAAATCAAGAGAGAACTTACCAAGGATGAAGAACTCTTAGATTCCAACTAAATCTCTTGTAAACTTCTTTAATCTTGATCTTGTAAGGTCAAATCTCTCCCTCTCTCTTGTTCTCTTGCTGCTGCCGTCCAAGACAAAGAAAAGGGAAGAAAATGGAATGAAAGCCACGAAGGAAGGAGAAGGAAAGAAGAAAAGGAAAAGAAGTACAAAAGCAAAGTCAACTTCTCTTTCCTCAAAACAATATCCTCCACACAATAAACAATATAATATTCAAAATATCTCCATCCACTCATCTTATTCCACTAACTCAATTTCAAATTAATTTCCTTTATACCCTTCACCCTTAGAATGGTATATGTTGTGTATATCACAATATAAATAACATATGCACTCTACTCTTACATCATATCTCTTTCCAATTAAACACAAATACACTTAATCCAAATAAAACAACAATTATATACCAAACTTCTAGGGTATATTTTGGGATATTACAGAAATAAATAAAAACCCAATTCAAACTCACCTCTTCTTGTTCTTTTTTCTCCACCTTTGCTATTTGTTTTACAAACATAAATAAGAATACAACATTAAAGAATATAACACTAAAACACCAACTTGTAAAAATAAACAAACAAAATTAATAACTCCAATATTATGCAGAACAACTATCAAAACTTCAAATTAACTAAATTAAATGAACTAAAACTATTAAGAACAAAAAGATTAAACAAAAATAAAGAGATAGAAAATTTGGATTTCCTCCCAAAAGAGCTTTGTTTAAAATTTTCAGCTCGACTTTTTCCATATCTCTGAAGGCAGGAATCAATATATCACTCTCTTATTTGCAATTTCATGCTTCCCTAACTCTTCAAAACATACTTCTTTTGAGACGGAGTTGATGGTAGGGTTTTCCAATCTAAAATGTCAATAACAACCCCATTGTTTTCACCCTGGGAATTTATACTTCACTCTTTTAATTATGATCTTTTTTATTTTTCTTTTTAGGATCATCATGCATTAAACAATAATAGTGTCCACTAGAAAACAACTATGTACTGGGGGTAAATTATTCATTGATTTGATGATATCGAATTCTACTTTATCATCTCAACTCTCAATGTCAACTTTCTTTCTTGTACATCAATTAATGCTCCATCAGTTGCCAAGAATGGTCTTCCAAGAATCAATGAGATTTCCATATCCTCTTCCATCTCTAGGATGACAAAATTTGCAGGTAAGTAAAACTTATCCACCTTTACTAACACATTCTCCATAATCCCTAAGGGATGTTTAATTGATCCGTTAGCTAGTTTCACTATCATCTTTGTAGCCTTCAAATCGGTGAATCCAAGCTTCCTGCAAATAGAATTTAACATTAGACTCACACTAGCACCTAAATCGCATAAAGTTTTATTAAAATTAAAATCATTAATAGTACAAGGTATAGAAAAACTCCCTAGATCCTTCAATCAATTTAGATGAAAGTGTATTTAGGATCACTGCACTACATTCTTCAGTGAGCGCAACTCTTGCATTTTCTTCAATAGATATCTTATTAGAAAGAATCTCCTTTAAGAATTTGACATATGAAAGCATTTGAACAAAAACATCTGCAAAAAGGTATATTGATTTTTAGTTGCTTGAACACTTCAAGAAACTTCTCATATTGTTTTTCCACTTTTCGCTTTTGAAGCCTTTGAGGAAATGATATTGGTAGCACATAAGGCTTCACTTCTCTCCTAGAAGGGAGTGTATCTCGTTTCTTATTTTCCTTCTTAGTATCTTTATTTTGTTCATCTCCTTTAAGTTCTTCATCTTCTCTTTTTGATTCATCCTTGTTTAAAATTTCATCTTGTAACTGCTTCCCACTTCTAAGTGTAATTGCTTTGTAATGCTCCATGAGATTTATTTCTGTTTTACTAGGCAAAGCTCCTTGACTTCTTGAATTAGAAAAACTAGCTATTTGCCGAATTTGTACTTCAAGATTCCTGGTTTGACTTGCAATTTGATCCATCCTAACTTCTAATTGGTCATATTATTTATCTACTTTGTCAAACCTCTCACTAGAAATCAAAATAAATTTTTCTAAAGAAGTTTCATATCCCATCTTGTTGTCTTGATAGTTAGCTTGACTTTGACCCCTATTACAAATTTGAGTGGTTTCTCCTGCTAGGGTTGTATGTGTTTCCATAAGGCATTTGTTGAGCTCTATTTTGATTACCCAAAAAACACACTCGTTCTTGAGTTGGACATTCAAAAGATTAGTAGTTTTCACCACACCCTTCACAACATGCAGTGACAAGATTAACATATTCTAAATTCCTAGCTAAGACATCAAACTTAACTAAAAGTAGTGAAATTTCATCTACTTCATGTACACCAGCCACTTTCTTAGGTAAAGACCTCTCATTAGACCAATGGTAATTATTTGCTACCATAGATTCAATTAATTCCAATGCCTCAGCTGTATTTTTATTCATAAGAGCCCCTTCTGCAGCTAACTGCAAGTGCACAGGTTGTAATCAAGTAATAAAGTAGTGGTAGAGTATCATTCCAATAGAGAAGGAGTAATTTGACTAACTAAAATTCAAGTTGACTATTATCTAAAAACTAAGTAATTAATTTAATATTTTAAAAATTAAATATTCAATCCTTAATTTAAACTTCAAATTTAAATTCAAATTCAAAATAAAACTAAACTAAGATAATTATCTATTAATTCAAAATTTAAACAAAAATTCAAATTTCTAAATTCAAATAATTGTGATAAATAGTAGGATTAGGTTTTATTAAAATTATTTTAAATGGGTAAAAATAACTTTTCAAACTAATTCAAATCTTTCTTGAATTAAAGTTACTAATTTCTTAAATTTTAATCTTTCTCTTTCTCAAGCAAGAAAATTAATGATTGATAAAATTTAATAATTCTATTTAATGAAAAATAAACCACAACAATCTATCTAGCTCAAAGAAATTAAGTTGATATTTAGATTATTCTGTTATCTGTAAATAGAATTTTCTAAAGTTGTTGATTTCTTAATCTAAAATCATATATAGCTTTCACTCAAAATATGATTTCAATTTAACAAGCAATTGGTGGCAGTTAATCACAAGCATTAAAAACAAATCAATAAAACTTCGATTTAAGAAATAAAATAGTAATTAAATCAATTCATACCAATCATCCATAACCCTAAATTCACATAATCCTATTAATGAGATTAGTTGTTCATAGCTAAATTAAAAACAAAAACAATAGCAATGAAAAATATCTCATAAAATTCATAATACTAAAACTGAACTAATGAATTAACAAAGAATTCACAGAGTTAAAAATTAAAAATCTAAACGTATTGAATGTTCAAACTAGAATGAAGAATCTTATAGAGATGATGGAGTCCTCCTCTAACATTAACTTTTTCTTCTTTTGATCTTCAATGGTGGATTAAACTAATCAACTAAAGAAAAATGAAAAGTGTAGAAAAGTTTTTTTTTTCTCTAGCTGTTGTAAACTCTTAATGGTTCTTGTTCACGTTACTATTTACCATACTAAAACAAACTATTATTCCTACTCAACTTCTACATAAATTCAAATTTAAAATTACATGTCAATTTTATATTAGATAGAAGCCTTATCTTGAATTGACTCCTTCTGTAAAGTTGTATCTCTTAAAAATTAGATGAATTTAGGCTTTTGAATCACCTCATTTGGACTTTGAACTCTTAAGTTATGTCCCAATTACTATTAGTAGCTCAAACTGGAATTCTGCTTCTGTATTTTAAGCCCAATTTCGACTTTATATTTGGTAGCCCAAATAAACTTAGATTTTGACAAACCAGACCTTTTTAAAAAGCTTGAGATGTCTTATATCAACTTCATAAAGATAACTTTTACAATATTGCACTCTATCATCATAGAAATCTTTATTGAAGCTCTGAAGGTTCACTCTCTCTAAAATTTATGCTTATAAGAGTCCTACAACAAATTAATTAAAATTAAGCTTAACTCAAAAATAATGCAACTAGAACACATAATTAAGCTTAGAATAAGTAAATTCAACTAAATTTCATATAAAACTAATAAAGAAAAGTATATTCATTGTGTACTTATCATGGTGATTGTTGTTAACTAAACCCTAGCTATGGCTGATGGTTTTGAATCGTCTACTGGGCCTGTGAGGAAACAAACACAGATAGGAGTAGGTAAAACTTTTGATGATCCTTTGCATTTGTAGTCGTTTGATAATCCTAGTATGGTTCTAGTAAGCTCTTCTTTAACTGAACACAATTATCTTGTAAGGAGTTGTATTATGAAGATAACACTTACAACTAAGACGAAACTTGGTTTCATTAATGGATCTTTTCCAAAGCCTGCTAAAAACTCGGCTGGGTATCTTGCCTAGAAAGGAGTTAATTATATGGTATTATCTTGGTTATTAAATGCTATTTCTAAGGAGCTTGTTGATAATTTCTTGTATGTTAAAACTGCTAAGGAGCTCTAGGATGAGCTTCATAATAGATATAAGGAGAGTAATGGGCCTCTATTGTATGAGATACAGAGGGAACTGAGTTTAATGAGTATTTGTTTTATGAAATGGTTGTGGAATGAAATTGTGTGTTTGGTATCTCTACCAACATGTGATTATAATACTGCTAAGGATACTGTGGACTTTACTAATTCTATACAGTTGATGCAGTTTTTAATGGGTCCTAATGAATAGTATGACACTGTTAGGAGTCAAATTTTGCTTTTAGAGCCCCTACCTTCAGTTAATAAAGCTTATTCTATAATTCTGAGGGTTGAGAAATAGAGAGGTCAATACTGTAGCTATTGATCCTTTGAATTCTTCTGCATTCCTTGCTAAGGGCTCTTTTAATAGAGGAGGTAGTTAGTATGGTGGTAGAAATCATGTTAGGAGTGGTTACTTTCCAAACGGTAATAGGAAGTCTTTACCAGGTCGAGATGGGTTCAATAAGTAAGATAGGTATTGTACTCATTGCAATACCAAAAGGCATGAGAAGGAGAGTTATTTTAAACTCATTAAGCATCCTGAGTGGTATTTTGAGGGAAGGAGAGTTATTCCTAAGGGGAAAGGACAAACTAGATTTGTTGCTCAAGTAGAGCAACATGTTTTGGCAAAAGGAGAGTCTCAAGAGTCAAAATATACTACTCATGATGATTTTACTACTCAGTGATTAAGAAGATTCTTAAAGGCAAAGTCATTGCTGAAAATGTTTCTGTGAATTGTTATCTATGAAATTATTATTCAGTTGCTTAACAATGCGTCTAATTGTGTTTTTGGTAGTTTTTGGATAATATACTCAGGAGTTATTTGTCAAGTTAGTTTGGTTGATACAAATATGACTAATTTGCTTAAACTTAACCCACCACATATAGTTCAATTACTTGATAAGACTATAACTTCAATTCATTTTTTTGGAATTGTTACCTTACACTAAACTTTAACCCCTAAAATATGTTCTTCTTATTACCAAATTTAAGTACAATCTTCTTTAAGTCAATAAGTGTTGTGCTCTACTAAACACTACTGCAAAGCGATACTCATAAGTATACGAGGTTATTGTAGCAATGGTTATTGCACCAAGGTCATCTCACAAGGAAGGTGGTGTTCGTAATAGTTTAATCAAAATAATTATTAAAGTTGAATAAATATTGTTGAAATGGTGAAATGTGATTAAAATTTAAAAGTAAAAGGAGTAGTATTTGTGCAAGATAAATTCAAATTCTTAGAATGGTACCTAGGATTTATAGATCAATTTAATTGAAGCTTAATCCTTAATTATCCAATAATACATCCTTGTAATTTAATTTTTTTTTTATTTTGATTAATTAGCAATTATCAATTCATTAGTTCTCATATTCATGAATTAATAACAACCAATTGCTTCAAAATTGCAAATTAATTTAACCCTAGAACTTATATTTCTAATTCATTCTTTGGGTGGTTGATTACATAGTTTCAATATCAAATTTCACCTCTCGGTCCATCATTCAATATTATGGGATCAATAGGTGGCCAATCTATCAACCTAATATATAATCCAATACAAACAACTAATAATAAGATATGTTAATGGAAATATCAATTCGAGTCATTCAATCAAATCTACTACAACCCTAGGTATGGGTAATTTAGCTCATCATCATTTCAAAGTAAATATTCATCTCAATATAAAATGTTCATAACAAAACAATAATAATCTAGAAATGAATTAAATGAGAGAACAAGAAAAACCCCTTTTGAGATGTCAAGAGTTGAACTTCTAGTTCTTCTTCCTAGCTTAACTTGAATATGATGAAGAACTCCCAAACTTTCTTCAAACCCTTCAATCAATTATTTCATCATTGAAAGAATAAGTGAAAACTCTCTCAACCCTCCAACTCTTCAATTAAAACTTTCTCCAAATCCTAACCCTCTCAAGAGCTTGTTCACCCAAACACTATCCCAAAAACATAAAAGTGACTTGTCTATGGAAGAAAATGAAGATCGAAAGAAGATGAAGATGTAGATGGTGATGAAGGTGGTGTCTTGAAACAAGAACAAGAACAAGAAGGTGGAAAAATCCCCCTAATGTAGAATTGTTTTTCCCTTCTTATACCTCTTACCTTCCAATTATTTTAAGTTTTAAGACAAAAAAATGTTGCTTTTCCAACTCACCTCTATCCTCCCCCTTTTATTTGTTTCTCCCTTTTTAATTTTTAAATCTTTCTTCCTATAAAAATAGTTCACCTTTAAAAACAATATTCTTATTGTCTCTAATCTTGACCCTCACTAATCGTGCTAATAATTTAAAGGAATCTCATGTGACATAGCCAAGACATGAATGACTTGGCCGTGTCTATCAATTTTTCCTTTGACACGACCAAGTCACTTACCTGTGTCCTTCACTGCCTTGCAATGTATATTTCATGTGGAGAGTGACACGGTCATGTCACTTGATCATATCTTCTTCTATCTTTCTAGATATTTTGCTCTCTTCAGGTGTGACACGGCCAAGTCAGTGGGTGTGTCATGTGACACAGCCAGTGACTTGGCCATGTCTCTTGCATGTGTCTGCCTCTGCCTTTCTTTTCTCATGAGGGACACATTGATGAGGGACACAACCAAGTTAGTGAGTGACTTGGTCATGTAAATGCCTTTTCCTCTAAATAAGATCCAACAAGTGAATTAAATCTCCATTTTTACACTTCAACCTAAATCATAATACTTCAAGCAACTTAAGAATAAATTTAAAGAAAAATTAATCAAAAGCTAATAAAATTACCCTAAAAGCACACACATAAATGATCATAACAATAAGCTTATTTTTTACCAAAATGTAAGAGTTCTTTTTTATAAGACTCATTATTTTTTACAGGACCTTTTGGCTGATAAGATCATTGCTGTTAGTAAATCTCATGCTGGGTTGTACATACTTGATAACAATAGTTTTCTTATAAGTACTATTCATTTCTTTCAGAGTCAGTCTTCTGTTCATGTCAATTATGTTGGGTTTAAGAGTCTTAATTCTTGTATGAAAAATATTGTACATAAGTTCAATAACACTTTGCCTAATTCTTTCGTCTTATTTGATTTGCTTCATAAAAGATTAGGCCATCCTTCTAATGATAACATTAAACATTTACCTATTCCAGTTTCTGATCCTACTTCTACTTCTTCTACATGTTCAGTTTGTTCTTTGTCTAAATAACATAGGTTACCTTTTCCTGATAGTGTTTCTCAAACTCAAATTTCGTTTGATCTTATTCATGTTGATCTTTGAGGTCCTTATAGTACTACTTCTTTGATTATAGCTCACTATATCCTTACTATAGTTGGTGATTTCAATAGAGCTACTTGGACTTTTTTACTTAAACATAAATATGAGGTTTTTAATCATCTCAAGCAGTTTTTCTCTTATATTGTCAATCAAATTTCTAAAACTATCAAAATTATTAGAATTGATAATGATATTGAATTTCTTAATTCTGCCTATCAGCAATTGTTTGCCAATTAAGGAATTATACATCAAAAAACTACTTGTTATACTCCTTAACAAAATGAGATGGTTGAAAAGAAACACAGACATTTGTTAAAAGTAGCTAGGGCATTGATGTTTGAGGCTAATTTGCCTAAACATTTTTAGGGTGATTCTATTCTTACTGCCACACATATTATCAATAAGTTGCCCACTTCTATGCTAAATTGGAAAACACCTTAAGTGATGTTACATAATCAACCACCTAATTATTCTTACTTGAAAGTTTTTGGTTGTTTGTGTTATTATACTAATACCATACCTCACAAAGAGAAATTTGATCCTAGAGATTTTAAATTTGTCTTCATTGGTTATGTCCCTGGTCAAAAGGCTTATAAGTTGTATGACTTGCAGACTCATTCTATAATAATTTCTAGAGATGTTTTTCATGAGTCTCAATTTCTTCATTAGTCATCTTTTTCTTTTACTTATTCTTCTCCTATTTTACTTGTTGTGTCTTTTGATAGTTTAGATTATGTTGTTGATTCTTCTTCTTCTTCTCCTAGTCCTTCTTCTTTAGCTTCTTCTCCTATTGTTTCCTAGTCTTTTTTCCCTGCCTCCTTACTTGTTAATTGTACAATTCCAGCTTCCACCGCTAATAATGATCTTCCTTCTTTACCACTTCTACCTGGATAAAGCACTAGACCTAAAACTAAACCTAAATGGTTAGATGATTTTGTTTCTAATGCTTATACCATTTCTTCTACCTCTAATTCCATTCCTTATCCTATTATTCCTATTCCTGAATTCTTTTTTCATTTTATTGACCAAACTCATTTAGATTTTATAGCAAATATTTATGTTACTTCAGAACCCAAAAAATATAGTCAGGCCAAGGATGATCCTAATTAGATTGAGGCTATGCAAAAGAAATAGTTGCTTTAGAGCAGAATAATACTTGGCAAATTACTGATTTACTTACAGGTAAGGTTCTTATAGGTTGCAAATGGATTTATAAGATTAAATATAAAATTGATGGTACTATTGATAGATACAAAGCTAGATTAGTTTCCAAAGTTATAACCAGATTGCAGGGATTGACTATCATGATAGTTTTTTCTTAGTAGCCAAATTGGTTATTGTCAGACTCTTTCTTGTTGCGGCAACCATTCAAAATTGGGTTATTCATCAGTTGGATATTAATAATGCTTTTTTGCATGGTTTTTTGGATAAAGAAATTTATATGGATTTGCTTGCTGGTTGTAGAGTTACTGGTGAGAATAAAGTGTGTAAGTTTAAAAGGTGTCTTTATGGCCTTAAACAAGCCTCTAGATAATATAATCTTGAATTTAAAACTACACTATATAAATTATATTTTGTCGAATCCCCAAATGTGTTTCATGAGAGGGCTAAGCACTTGGGATATTAATTGCTATATAGTTAGGAACAAGCTTCAATAAGGCTTCATTTCTACTGCCCATATTTCTTCCAAGCTTCAACTTGTTGATTTGTTCTCGAAGCCCCTGTTTGTTGCTGCTCATCACTTTTTGGTGTCCAAGATAGGATTACTTCATTAATCTCCATCTTGAGGGGGGTTGATAAATTATATATTGCTAATATTTTCTTATGTACTTTACTTTTTTTTTTGCACATGTTACATTAGGGTTAGACTTTTTTGTAAGGATAGTTTTAGTTATTTGACTTGTGTATATAAAGAATATGATGGCTTATGTATAGACTCTAGAATATTTAATACAATCTACATAATTCATTCACTTCTTTTCTCTCTACGTTTTCTTATGCTTTAACCCTAGATCCTTTTTCTTTACGAACATCCAACTTCAACGTCTAATTATAATATAATTTGTTATTAAAGTTAAAGTTCAAAATTATCTATAGATTTTTTCTAAAATAAAATTTTAATAAAATTATTAAATTATCCTTTGTAATTTTAAATTTATAACAAAATTAACTATGCAGTATCATTTTTACTCACATAAGATGAGATTAAAATAGGATTCATCCAACTTTCAAAACTTGCATGTTTGAGTTTTAAATTTCACTGGCTTTGTATGCTCTAAGTTTTAATTAGCTTCCAAAAGATAAGCAAATTTTATTTTATTTTTATAAACTTTTATTCTTTGTGATAAGCACACACAAATCTCCTAATTACATGTTAAAAGCTAGACTTTAAATTTATTTTGGCATTAATTTGAGATTAATAAATAAATTAATTTGAAATTTTATTATAATCAAATTTAATCAAGTTGAGATTGAGTATTTCAAATTTTTTTATTGAAATAAAATTCATTATAATAAATAAATTTTGGTTAAATTTAAATCAAATTTTAAATCTTAATTTTTTCTAATTAATTTTGGCTTCAATAACATTCTATATTGATTTGATTATATACTCTATTAATTGCTACTTGCTAGTATTAGGTAATATATGTTAATGAAGTATAATTTTGATAAATTAATAAACTAGTGTAATGGTACTATATACATTTTTTTCTTTTACTTAAAAATGCAATCATATTGAGTTTCGTTGGGGAGATTTTAAATTATTTAAAAAAATTTACTATTTCTAATTGACAATCTTATTTTTGAAGTTGATTTTTTATTGGAAATTAATCTTCATAATTTGCTATTATTTAGGAAGACTTATTGGATAAAATTTCCAATTTCTTCGAACCAAGTAATTAAGAATCATTCCTAAGTAAGATTTGTATTCTTCATATTTAAATCAAGTGCATATATATATATATATATATATATATATATACACTCAAGATGCAATTATTTTAAGTAAGAGCAAGTATGTGACCAACTTGTGATTTTGCTTTAAACTTACAGTGTGACATAATTTTGTGAGATGAGTGGGGCTTTTTGGTATAATTGCATTAAGGGTTTTGAGCGTTACCTTTTGCTCTTATTCCTTTTAGTTTATTAATAAATTTTGCTCTTCTTCACCAGCGGACGTAACCTTATGCTAAACTATGTTAAATTTTTGTCTGCTTTTTTTTATTTTTCTCAATTTAAATTTTGTTATTTATTTTGTTGGTCGCATCAATCCATATAAATATTTTATGTGGCCTTATTCTTGACAAGTAGTATTAGAGCCAAATTTTTTTATCTAATATTTATTTTGGGTTAATTAAATGTGATAACCAAATTTGAAATTAAGAAGTATGCTCACGATATTAACTTTATCTTTTATCAAGTCAAGATTAAAACGATCTTGATATAGAATAGATTGTATAAAATATTATTAGGCAAAGATAAATTGCCTAAAAGATTGATTAAGGAGTAAAAGCAAGATTTGGAGGAGAAGGTTGTAGCTGCCATTCAGTTATGCTTGTCTAATGGGGTTTTGTGTGAAATCATTCATGAGAAAACTATTAAAAGCTTATGGGAAAAGTTGGAGTCTCTCTTTATGAAGAAAAACCTCATTAGCAAATTAGTTGTGAAGCATTGCATGCACATGTACAACATGACAAAATGTACATCTATGAAATCTTATATTGATGAATTTAATTCTATTCTCACGATATTAGAAAATTCAGATATTAAGTATGAAGAAGAAGATAAAGATCTTATATTGTTAAGGTCATAATCTCCATTATGTAGAAATATTAAAAAAAACTCTAATTAATAGCAGAAAAACTTTAACTTTTAAGGAGGTTAAGGAAGTTTTGTTTATTAAAAATGTTGATGATAAATAGTTTTGTGGTGATAAGAATAGTACAACAGAAAGTTTAGCTGCTAGAGATAGAAATAAACACAGTAATTTGATATATAATTACTGTAAAAGGAAATGACACACTAAAGAAAATTGTTTCAAGTTATAAAATAAAAAGAAAGAAAAGACTCAAGAAATTAATAATTTTGTTGAAGTTGGTGTTAAACAAGATGAATTCTATAATGATGTTTACACTATGATTGAAGAATGTGCCAAAATCAATGGAGGGATCCTAGTTGTTCATTTCACATATGTGTCAATAGGAATTGATTTTCTTCTTACAAACTAATTGATGGTGGAGTTGTTTTAATGTTCAATAATCATATGTGTAAAATTGCTTGTATTTGTACAATTAAAATTAAAATGTATGATGGAATAGTTAAGGATTCTTACTTAGGCTCGACATGTTCCTGATATTTTCTTTCATTATCTGCTTTGGATAACATTGGTTCTAGATTTACCGGTGGAGATAGAGTTTTAAAAGTTTTGAAAGGTGCCCATATTTTGATGAAGGTTAAACAAATTAGTAGATTGCATGTGTTGCAAGGTTCTACCGTTATAGATTTAACTGCAAGTTTGTCTTCCGCGTCAAGTTTAAATTCTAATAATTTTATGATTAATGATTTTTTGTTAAGTAAGTTTAAGCCTTATTTAAGCTTGATTGATATTTATAAAAATTAAATTGCTAGCTTGTTTTGGAGAAGATGGAGTGAAATTTTAATTTTGGTACAAGAGAATTATTGGGATGACTTTGAATTATTTAAAAGTTTTTCTATTCCCAATTACGCTTATTATTAAAGTTAATTTTATTGAAAGTTATTCTTCTTAATTTATTTTTATTTTGGAAGACTTGTTTGATAAGACTTCTAATTCATTTTAACCAAGTAATCAAGAATCCTTCTTAAGTAAGGTTTGTATTCTTTTTATTCAAGTCAAACACATTTATATATATAGACTCAAGATATGATTACTTTGTGTAAGTATAAGTGTGTGGCCATTTTGTGATTTTGCTTTAGCCTCACGCTGTGATTTGTAATTCTATGAGATTATATTAGGCTTTTGGGTGTAATTAGGTTAAGGGTTTTAAATATTCCTTTTTGTTCTTATATCTTCAATTTATTAGTGAATTTTACTCTTTTTAATCAGTGAACATAGGCTTACATCGAACTACGTGTAATTTATGTTTGCTTTTTTTAGTTCTTATTATGTTATTTATTTTATTGATCACATCAAATCAACCCATATAAATATTTTATGTAGCCTTATTCCCGACAAATTTCCATTCCCTCATTTTAAATCATTCTAAAAAATCAATTCAAATGCTTTTTTTTACTAATCAATTCTAGTTAGGCAGCTAATAAAGAGAATTAGCCTCAAGAATCAAGCTTGAAATGGATGAATTAAGAAAAAAAATCAAGAATCACACTAAAATTTTAATTTAAGATTATTACATGAGGTCTTGTTTAATTGCCATTGGTCATGCCATGAAGTAATTTTCACTCCTTTCACTTTCTAATTTGCATTTTTCACATTTGCCAAATAACAAGTACATATTAACTAATAACTTTTTCTTTGAAGGAGAAATTATTAATTAACTATATATCTTTTTTGCTAGAAATATTGTTTAATTCCCTATTTTTTTTTAAAAAAATCTTTCCTAGTAAATTTTTTTCATTTAATGTAATTATGAAAAATATTGAAATACTAGGACTATAAAATTGGGTGTTAGATAGGGTATAGATAGCTATAGTTTCATTCTTTAATTTAGTATCCTTTATTTTAGAGTCTCTTAATGAATTTATGAAAATAAAGTTAAGAATTCAGCAAAAAAAATATCATCGAGGTTTACATTAAGCTACTTTAGACCCATTCACCTTAAATAGATCTTTTTTTTAACAATTTTATCTTTTTCATTAAAAAGTATTGTAATATATATATATCTTAAATATTGAGAATATCATTGATTTGTAGCTTTTGTTTTTTGAAGCATCGAGGTCTAACAGTACAATTTATTTTTTTTTATTTAATGGGTGTTTAATTTAATTGACAACTTTTTTTTACTCTCAATAATTAACTCTAACGTATTAAATTAATTTTTTTAAATTTTGTTTACAGCATTGAATTTTTTAAAATGCTATTTCATATTTGAATCTTCAATTTTTCGATATCATAAGTAAGACATGTGATGCGTGCCGTATGCTATATGCAATTACCGCAAGTGCACGGGTCGCTCAAGTAATATAATAGTGAGTGAATGTCGTTCCTCTAGGGACAAGGCCAAGTACTAGTGCAAATCTTAATTGTTGTTTAGTGAATTAATAGTTGTGTGATATGTTGTAACTAAAATCAACTAATTAATGAATGAAAGGAAATTTAATGCTGTGCACAAAAAGATTTATAATGATAAAACTATCCAGATATTGAATCCCCCTAGCCTCAATGATATTTATAAACAATCCATTCAGCTAAATCATTTAATCAAATTGAATTGGCATTCCTCTAACTTAGATTAAAGCCTCTCTCGAGCGGATTAATCCCTAATCACTAAGTAGAGTGCTGGAATCTCTTCTCAAAACACAATTAAATAGATCATGCATTAATGACAAGGAACTATAAACCAAAGGATCTTGTAGGTCTATCTCTAGTACCCCAATCAATCCTCAATCCTTATGAGTATTCAATTCACATCAAGCTTTCTCAAGTCAATAATATGAAATCAATAACCAATCAACAAGCATGCTATTATCAATTGGAAATAACAACAAGTATCATAAGAATAAAACAACTCAATTAATTGATTCAACTGAATACAATTGTTCAATTCATACAAATTGGCTAGGGTTCATCAATATCTAGATAGAGAAAGATTTAGTTCATATTAACAGCTAGAAAAACAGAGTAAGATAAATGAGTAAGAGAAACCAAACAATTCATGGCAGTGAATCTGTATTTCTTCACTTGAGCTCTTGATTCTTGGTTTTAGGGCTTGAGTATGGTGTTGATCTTCCTTCAATCTCAGCTCAAGACCCTTCTCCTTGCTCCAGCAGATGGCTCTCCCTTCTCTTCTTTCTTCTCTGTTTTCAGAAATGCTCCAGCAAAAATTCCTGTTCTTCTCCCTCTCTTCTCTTTTTAATCCCTTCCAAATCTCCAGCCCATACCTCCAGCTCACTCATCCCCTTCATTGTCTACCACTTTCCCTTGGTTCATCACCCTTTTCCCTGATTTAGGCAAGCTTTTCTTTTCTTGTTCTTTCTTTTTGACAAAGGCCAGCTGTTGTCCCCCATTTATTCCCCAATCAGTGCAAAGAATCTCACTTTTCGACAGGTGACACGACCACTGACACGCCCATGTCACTGGGCGTGTCATAGGCACTTGTGATCTTGAACCAAAGGCACGTCCACTGACACGCCCGTGTTACTGGGCGTGTCATAGCTACTGTAAGTCTGAATAAAAGGTACGTTCCTTGGCACACCCGTGGTACTGGACGTGTGATAGCTACTGTGAGTCTGGATGAATTACACGCTCATTGACACGCCCGTGGTCCTGGGCGTGTCGCAGCTACTGTGACTTTGGGTAAATGGCACGATCATGAGCACGCCCGTGGTCCTGGGCGTGTTGAAGCTACTGTGACTCTGGACAAATGGCACGTTTGGTGACACGCCTATGAACTGGGCGTGTCATATCCACTGAATGCAGTAACAGGGGCACGTCTAACGACACGCCCGTGTGCGTGGGCGTGTCCATTGACAGATTTTGCTCTTTTCTTCTACTTTCATCCGTAATTGCTCCGAAATAACCAAATGCCTCAAATTATCAAGAATTCCTGAAATTATCCTTAAATTGCACTTTGAACAAACAAATTAAACTCAATTTGATAATAATCATATTAAGAAATGGGAATAAAATATCATTAATTGTGTACTTATCAACATGTTTCAACATCTATCATTGGTAATGAGATATGAAACTTTAGATACATTAGACTAATAAGGACTAGGAGAAGAACTTTTAAGTCTGGAATCCAGGGACCTAAGGATCCCACCAAATATGGATATCTCTCCCACTCCTAATCTGTTATCTGTTGTGCTTTATAATAAAATGGTATAATCACACTGTTGGTGTTTGCACTTTTTAAAATTTAACAATTTAGTTATTGAACTTTCAAAATAACAATTAAGTTGCTCAACAGGTAAAATGTGTACAATTTAGTTATTTTCGTTGGTTGCTTTCAAGTTAAAAGTAAATAAATTGACAACTTTTTAATGTGATGCTGATATGGACTACAACATGAATTATTTGAATGAAAATACCCATAAACCCTTTAGTTTATTTTGTCCATAAAAGAAAGAGAGGCTTTGACAAAATCCTTTCAACGACAAAATCACAAGCACCTTTCTAATTAATTAAAGCTGCCTCTTTAATTTAATTAATCAAACACAAAATTACCTTCAAACCACAAAGCATTAAAAAACCAAAACTATAAAATATTTGAATAGAATATGTATAAAAAAAGCATTAATGTCAATACAAAAATCAATTCAAAAACATATGTGCAACATTACCAATCATGATCATATTTATCAATTCAAAAAATCAATTCTCGGTAGCAGTATTTCATGGTGGCACAGAAGAAACGATCTTAGATATTGATGAACTCATATTTATGGTTCTTTGGGGCATTTTTTTTAACACCTTATGTGTAGTTGGCAATTTAACGAACTCTTATGCATGCTTATAGAAGCTGTTTAAGAAAATCTGAGCTTTCTTGTTATCTTCAACATCATCATTAGCAAATTCAAAAAATACTTCTTAATAGAGACATATATATGGTTCTTCTCCTCAAAGACTTATCATGCAATCTCAGATGTTTTCCTTTTGTAATAGAAGAAGAGGAAGAAGAAGATGAAGATGAAGAAGAAGAAGAAGAAGAAGCAATACCATTTTCTTCTTCATCATCATCGTCTTCTTCTTTTTCCTCATTTTCAAGATCCAAAAATGGAGCCAAAACATGAGGTTTTTTCCAAATGGGTAGAAAGCATCACAATACAAATAAGCCCATTCAAGAGCAACCCATCAATAGAGCTCATAAACCCATTTTGGCAGGACCCAGTAAAATCCAATATTGCAGAGAATTGAAACTCATACCCAATTAGTACATTAGCATTATGTGGGGAAGAAGTGGTAGAAACAGATTAAGAAGAAGCAACAGTAGTAATAGTGAAATACATAAGACTAGCAGAACAACAAAAAAATCTACCATTAATGGGTCTTCGTCCAGGGCTAGAAAGAGCACTACCATAAGGAGTAGAGCAATTTTTATCAAAATCTTCAAAAAAAAAAAGATGGGTTTGTTAGGATGAAGAGTCTCCATTGTTGAGCATTAACACAATTGTTTTATTTTTCAATTATTTTTAGTTAATTATTTAATATTTATTAAAAAAATTAATATTTTTATTTAAGAACCTATAAAGATGGAACACGTATAAAAAGGGGTCCTACAGCGCCATATCTTCATCCAACTCATCAATTTTTTATTGCAACTTGCCAGAATAATTAAATTGTAAATAATTTACTGGATGAACAACTTAATTATTATTTAAAAAAGTTCAACAACTCAATTATCAAATTTTGAAAGTTCAAACACCACCAATGTAATTATATCTAATAAAATATTTAACTCTCAATAAGCTTCTCGAACCCCAAGATGGATTTCTACCCAGATTAGCTTCAAGAAAAATTATTAGGAAAGTATATAGACTTTATAACGCGAGCATGGTTATGGAGCACATGAATGGAAGCATTGGAACACACAGCTTAAAGATTCCTAGTGGACGAATCACAAGACAAAGAGTCAAGAAGATAAATAAAGTTTAACAAGTTTATGTGCAGAGCTTCATGGATTCACATATGGAGCCATATGGACAGATCAGAGGCCAATGGAAGCTTATCAACTTGTTTGAAGCATTGGATCTGGAAAACTTGGAGGCACAAAATGTTTAGCGATTGCCTAACCCTTTGTGCGGTTGGCAGTGTTGCACTGCCTTTTTTGTACTTCGAGCACTTAGTTTGTTTTTACATGTTAAATTTATTATTTAGAGGTTTATTATTATCTTTAGACTCTAGGAACTTATGTATTTTGGGCTATTTGTGTTTTAGGCTCATTGGTTAATTGTCTTGGTTAAGTAGTTTAAGGTTAGAGTTGTTCTTGTTACCAAACAACCTAGCATAGGGTTTTAATTATTGTAAACACTATTTAAACTCTTATTTTCCTCTCAAAAGGGGTTGGCCATTTTTTTTTTATAATAGAATTACAAAATTCTTGAGAGATCATTGTCTCTTGTTTATTGGTTCTTTGTTGGATCAAGGGTTCTACTTGCAAAGTTAATTGCTTTGAGGTAGGATAATTTCAAGGTCCTTTTCTACATGTTGGATTTGGGTCATGGACTTAGCAAGGATCAGATTTTATCTTCCAAGGGATTGATATCATGCGCAAAGATGAGTGGGTCTCCGGTTTAGTATACCAATGATTCGCGTCGCTTAAATAACCTTCCCCAAATATTGTTAGAACCCAATACTAACTTCTGGTAAAGTTTAACTAACAAAGAGATATTGAAGACTTCAAATTGTTTAAAGTCCAATCCCTTTAAAGATTTTGATCTTTCTAGATTACTCTATTTCCTCCAAATAAGGCATTTATTTTATTAAATTGGCTCCACCAAGATTTAGAGAGAATCATGTCTAAGTTTTGACATAATGATTTAGAAAGAAGGAAGTAAGACGTAATGTGTGTAGGGATAGTAGTCAAGACTGCTTTGCTTAGGACTTCTTTGTCATAGAAGGATTGAAATTTGTGTTTCCATTATTGCATCATAGATGTTATTCTATTCTTGAGGAAATTTAAAGCACTAGTTTTAGATTTCCTTTAGGTCGATAAAACTCTCAAGTATTTCTCATGTCCAATCATTTCATTAATTCCCAACTGATTGCAAAAAGTATCATTAATATTTTGATTTAAGCACTTACTGAAAGCAACATTATATTTTTGAAAAATAATGAGTTGATATTACAATATCCATTTAAAGATGTTACCTTAAAGGTGTTGACCCGACAGTAGAGAAGGGGTATCATTTGCATAAAGAAGATGACTCAGACTTGGAGAGTCCCTAGATATCCAAAAAACCTAAAAGGATACCATTCCGATTTGCCTGATCCATCATATAAGAGAAAGCATTAATAACAAAGAGGAATAAATAAAGAGAGATAGGGTCTCCTTGCCTAATAGTAGGGTCAATAAAGCCAATGATTTTTTTTATTAAAGAAAATGTTATATTGCACCGTGGAAACGTACTGCATAAATGAGTTAGTGGTAGCTCTATTAAAGCCTATGGCTCTCAAAACTTTGCATAAAAAACCCATTCAACCCCATCATAGGCTTTGTTCATACCCAACTTCAAAATAAAAATGTCCTGACATCTTTGATTTTGTAGCTCTCAAAGCATTAAAGAGTTTATGTGTAACTAAAACATTTTCATAGATGACTTTACCTGGAGTAAAGGCTCCTTGAGTTGGATGAATCAACAAATACAAATGAAGTTTCAGCCTAAGATCCAAGATATTGGAAATGATTTTATAAGCAAAGTTACACAAACTAATGGGCCTAAATTGGGACAAAGATTTCGGGGCTAGAATTTTAAGAATTAAAGTTATATTGATTCAATTGAGAGATATGATCATCTTTCCATTTTGGAAGAAATATTGAATTATGTGTATGAGATCATATATAATATCCTCCCATAAATTATGGAAAAAATACCTAAAAACCATTCGGACTCGGTGTCTTAAGAGCTTCCTGGCTGAAGACCGTATGTTTAATTTCATCCACTGAAGGGACTGAATATAAGGATAAATTTAACTCTGGAAGGAATAAAGCTTATCACTTGAGCTCGATTAGAAGTATGACCGACTGAGAAGAGTTTAGAATAGTAGTCTATAATCATCTTTTGCAGGCCTAGCTCATCATCAACCTAACAACCATCTTCAATTTTTAGCTTCCTTATTTAATTGGATTGACGTCTCTACATAGTAAAAGCATAAAAGAATTTTGAATTTTTATATCCCTTCGCAAGCTATTTAATTTTGAATCTCTGGAACCAATGTTTCTCTTCCATTTTCTAACAAGTATTTAACTGTTCTAATAAGTGGCTTTCCTTCTCTTGAAAACTAATGGGTTGATGCTCTGCATATAAAACTTCCTACTCACCTTTAATGATATCAATTCTCTTTAATACATTTTGAATTATTGACCTGCTCCATTTCTTTAGATGTTGGCTTGTGATATGGAGTTTGTCGGTGAAGAAATTGGGTCCTTCCCTGACTGAGGAATGATTTTAAGAATTCTTGATAACCTTTATATATTCAAGTTTTTCTAACCATTTTAGCTCAAACTTGAATTCTCTACATTTTTACATTTGATCAGGTTTCAATTTAAGTATGATTGGCCTATGATCCGAACCTATAAGGGAACCATGGAAGATAATGGCTTTGCTAAATTTTAATCTTCACTTCGTGTTAGCCAGAATAGGATCAGATTCTGCGGATCATCATTTCCTTATTTAGAGCCTCTTCTCCAGCAAGTCAAATCTTCAGTTTTTTGGAATGTTTCCTGCACAGAATTACTCACAGTTATTAGCATATATTATTTCCTTTATTGTATGAACCCTTGTATAAAAAATCAAATTGGTTCAGTAATATAGAAATATAAAAAAAAAACCACTTATCTTCCAATTCTTCTTCTTGTTTTTCAATCTTTCTTAACCAAAAAGACAATTTGGTATCAGAGCTAGATGAAATCCAGTAATCATCATTTACCATTACCTGCACAAGATCAAAGTAACAATAACAGTATCTGTTCAACATGGCCGAGGAAGTTTCTTCTTCTATCTCGGATGAAGAACTTACAATGAGGATTGCTAACCTCATTAAAAATAGCACCCATCAAACTCAACAGACCCAACAGACAAACCAGAAGCAAAACAACTCAGACACCCTAACCCTCACTTTAAAACTGAATACCCAGAATTACACCCTCTGGTCACGGATGATCAGGGTGGCCATTGGAGGCAGATCCAAGGCCTATCTCAGCCACTTGACTGGAACCCCAGATCAACCAACCATCGGAGATCCAGATTATGATCGGTGGGAACAAGATGATTTCCTTGTATTCTCATGGCTGATTCAGAACATAGAACCCGAGATCGCTAATAACCTGACAGAATACCCAACATCAAAAGATCTGTGGAATGCCTTAGCAACCACATACAGTAGTGGTCGGAACAAATTACAGGTTTTTGATTTACACTCAAAAGTAAATGGAATGAAATAGGGAACAATGAAGCTAGAAGACTTCTGGCTCAAATTACATGGTGTTTGGGGAGAGATCGAGAGAAGAGAAGCTAACCCAATATCCTGTGTAGCGGACATAGCTCGGTTCAACAACATCAGAAAGGAACAGAAGGTGTTCCAGTTCTTGAATGCCATAGACCACAAGTATGACCAGGTTAAAAGAGAGATTCTACGTACCGATCCTCTACCAACCGTTGAGGAGGCCTACGCCACCATCAGAAAAGAGTTTGCAATAATAAACATCCTTGGTGGTTCAAACATCACAGATCAGACATCATAGGGTATTGGCGAGGGGTTGATTGCTTCTGGAAGGTCAGATCAGGAAGCCCTAGGGCTCGTTTTGAAAAGCCAACAGCGCCGATCAGACTCTCGCTCAAAGGACTCTTCATCCCAGCCGGATAAAAGTAAACTCCGGTGCTCACACTGCGGTCAGGCCAAGCACACAAAGAATCAATGTTTCGAACTGGTAGGCTATCCAGAGTGGTGGACCGAGAAAAATAGGAACAAAGGTACAACAGGAAGGGCCACCACCGCCATGAGCAACACCAACGGCGGCGCTACCAGCAGCGGCGGCAGCAGCCATAGGAACGGGAGAGAAGGAAATGCAATGGTGACAGCGGCTAGGGCTTCTCCAAATATGGAAACAGAGGGATTTATAGGTAAAGGACTTGAGTTAGTACACTCAAGTCCTCAAACTCATGCTCATTCTTTAATTGATCCCTTGTTGTTTGGAAAAACTGAAATTAGTCCCTGGAGTGTTAGTAATGCTAAAATTGAACCAGATTTAGGGAATAGTGTTAATTGTCATCCTCTGAATTACAATAAGGGACCTATAGTTTCTGATAATTACAGTTTGACCCCTAAACATGAGAAAATAGGTCTAGCAAACCTAGTTCAGAATCAAGATGAGCAAGATGAATGGGTATTTGATACCGGTGCTACTGATACTATGACAAATGATGCTAAAGACATTATTGAACCTTCAAAACCTCAGAAAACTCATGTTAAGACTATTAGTGGGTAACTCACACCAGTTGAAGGAGCCAGATCAATTGAAATCTCTCCAAAATTGAAATTATCAAATTGCCTTTATGTGCCATCTTTGTCTCACAAGCTTCTTTCCATTAGTCATGTTACAAAAGAACTGAATTGCATTGTTCTAATGGCTCCAACCTTTTGTTTGTTACAAGATATTCGGACGGGGGAGATAATTGGACGTGGCACTGAAAGACTTGGATTGTACTATGTGAATGAGGTTGCTCAACAAGGCACTGTGATGCTTGCTCACGGGACTGCTGATAGAGAAGCTTGGTTATGGCACCATCGCCTAGGGAACCCCTCAACCGGTTATCTAAAACTTCTTTTTCCTAAGTTTTTTAAGTCTATTGATAATTTGAATTGTGAGACTTGTGTGTTTGCTAAGAGTCACAGACAAACATTTCGTCATAATAATACCAGAACAAACACTATTTTTTCCTTAGTTCATTCTGATGTGTAGGGACCGGCACCAGTTGTGGGCGGTCATGGTTTGAGATATTTTTTGATATTTGTGGATGATTGTACCCAAATGACTTGGGTATATTTTTTGAGAAATAAATCTGAGGTCGCTAGTAAATTTATGTTGTTTTATAATATGATAAACACACAGTTTAACACAGACATCCAAATTCTTCGATCTGATAATGGAGGAGAATTCATCAATTCTACCCTTCAAAACTTCACCCAAGAAAAGGGCATAGTTCATCAAACTACTTGCCCACATACACCAGAACAAAATGGTGTAGCTGAAAGAAAAAATTAAATTTTGTTAGAAATGACCCAAGCCTTATTATTTGATTCCCATGTCCCTAAATCTTTTTGCCTGAAGCTGTAGCTACAGCTACATACCTAATTAATAGACTTCCTATAAAAATCCTTAACATTAAAACACCCCTTCAGACTTTAGCAAAAAAAACTCAAGTTCCATCTTCCCTGAACCTTGAACCACGAGTCTTTGGATGTTCTGTGTTTGTCCATGTACCCAAAAGTGATAGAACTAAGTTTGATCCATGTGCTATTAAGTGTGTATTCTTAGGATATGGAGTAAATCAAAAGGGGTATAGATGCTATGATCCTAAGAATAGGTGAATGTTCACAACTATGAATTGTGACTTCCTAGAAATAGAATTTTACTATAATAACCAACCAAGTGGTCAGGGGGAGAATACAGAGAGTGACACCCTAGGTTGGTTACCTGATTCTGATCTTCTCCTTGAAGCAGATCCAAAAGAGCAAGTTAACAGGACCACCGAGCTAGACTCTGAAGCAATGGTACAAATTGAGGAAGTCAGTCTCACTGAAGATTTACCTAACCTGACTCCAATATTCGAGGTAAGAAGTTCTGAGCCTCTTGATCCTTTGAACAATGATCCTTGTGATGCTCATGATGTAACAGAAGAAGAGTCTCCAAGGAATTATGTAACAGAAGAAGCTACTGAACCAGAGGATAATGGCAGATACATCCTTCCACCTAGAAGTAATAGAGGGATCCCACCAAAGAGATACTCACCAGAAAGGGAAACCTCAAGATCTAGGTACCCAGTAAGCAACATAGGTGAAGGAAACTTATCTAAGACTGCCAGAGCTTTCGTATCCAAACTTTATGCTGAAGAAGTCCCCAAAAATGTAGAAGAAGCTTTGAAGTCCGAGAACTGGACTAGAGCTATGGAAGAAGAGATGAAGGGCCTGACAAAGAATGAGACGTGGGAAAGGTGCCAACTTCCAGAAGGAAAGAAACCAGTTTGGTGCAGATGGATTTTTACAATCAAGTACCTGCCTGATGGGACAGTTGAAAGATACAAGGCTCACCTAGTAGCTAAAGGATACACTCAGACATACGGGATTAACTACTCAGAAACCTTCTCTCCCGTAGCTAAGATTGATACCATAAGAGTGTTGTTCTCTATTGCTGCTAACAAGGGATGGCCTCTTCACCAGTTTGATGTCAAGAATGCCTTCCTGCATGGCAATCTCAAGGAAGAAGTTTATATGGAAGCTCCTACAGGTTTCTTAGACCGTTTCAAGAGAGGTGAAGCTTGTCATTTGAAGAAGTCACTATATGGCCTTAAACAGTCTCCAAGGGCTTGGTTTGGGAGATTTACTATAGCAATGAAGAATTATGGTTTTGAACAAAGCAACTCAGATCACACCTTCTTCCTCAAACGACGAGATGACACTACAAAAATATTCGGCATTTGCGACGGACATGTTTCCGTCGCAAATTTGCTACGGATCTGCGACAGATTTGCGACGGAAGGACAAGTCAGAGGAATTTTGAGAAATTGGTCGCAAATCTGTTGCAAATCCGTCGCAGATCTGCGACGAAAATCATTCCGTCACAAATAATCGTCGCAAAAGTTGGCGCGTAAACTTGGCGCGAGAGAGAAAACACTAAAAAAATCAATTTGCAACGGAGAACTGATACCGTCTATTGCCGTCGCAAATTTCACTATAAAAATATTCGGAATTTTGCGACGGAAATCTGCGACGGACATGTTTCCGTCGCAAATTTGCTACGGATCTGAGATGGATTTGCGACGGAAGGACGAGTCAGAGGAATTTTGAGAAATTGGTCGCAAATCCGTTGCAAATCCGTCGCAGATCTGCGATGAAAATCGGTGCGTCGCAAATAATCGTCGCAAAAGTTGGCGCGGAAACTTGCCGCGAGAGAGAAAACACTAAAAAAACCAATTTGCAACAGAGATCTGCTACCGTCTATTGCCGTCGCAAATTTCACTATAAAAATATTCGGAATTTTGCGACGGAAATCTGCGACGGACATGTTTCCGTCGCAAATTTGCTACGGATTTACAACGGACATGTTTCCGTCGCAAATTTGCTACGGATTTCCGACGGAAGGACGAGTCAGAGGAATTTTGAGAAATTGGTCGCAAATCCGTTGTAAATCCGTCGCAGATCTGCGACGAAAATCAGTCCGTCGCAAATAATCGTCGCTAAAGTTGGCGGGATTACTCCCGCCAAAAATTTTTGCGGAAAATGTTATGTCGCAAATCCGTCGCAGATCCGTAGCAAATTTGAGACGGAAACATGTCCGTCGCAGATTTCCGTCGCAAATGCCGAATATTTTTGTAACAGTAACAGTATCAATTCGAGGTAGAGTTTTTCAAAATTTTCACTAAAATTTTCTAGGTTTGAAGTTTCTATTTGCTGCTATTTTATATGTGATTGTAATTTTGTTTTTTGATACTCCCCGAAATGTTAGGGTTTCTGATCTATTTGAAGTTATTTTCAATTTGCCTGTAGATCTATCTATGCTCTTTTTTCTTTGTTATTCACTGGAGATTATAAACACGATCATATCTTTGTAAAATTTGTTGTCTCATTTATTCTAATTGGTCTTGCTTTCCTTTTATTAGTCTCTGATTCAATCAGATTCTCATCAGTTGTAGAGACATCAGTACCCATTGAAGAGAATCCTAAAATAGAGTCTTCACCTGCTCTTCCTTTGCCTATTGAAGAGCATAGTACTAATGATTTTGCAACAAATCAAACCCAAAATTCAAATGATTTTACGGCTAATGAAACCCAAACTTCGCAGACTGGTATGTAAAAATATTCGTTTTTACTTTCCTGAAATAATTTCCTTTTTCTAGGTCTCCATATTTTTATTTCGTATCATTTTGGCCCTGTTATTTAGTCATAGTTGTATTTTTCACTTGGCTGTGATGTACATTTTCATTGATACCTTAAGATTCATGGTCTGCTTTTTTCTGTGATGGAGAATTTAAACTGACATTTTTTGTATTGTTTTCTATATAAACAGTGTGGCTGAAATTGACCTACCATATTTTACGTCTGAGATTACCACATCGTCAAGTCCTTTTGCTCTTTCTCTTGCAAGACATCTACACTTCATTGGAGCTAAAATGTATGGATCATTCTGGTGTTCTCATTGTTTAGAACAAAAACAGGTACGTTTACCCGTCACAATCAATAAATATAAAGCTGGTCTTAGTAGTTGTTTAGGCCAAACTTTGACATCACACATATAACATATTAACTCTCTCTAATTAAGCCATGTCGGAGATTTCCTAATTAGATCCTGTAACATACTTAATAATATCTGATACTTACATTTTTAAATATAACTTAATAAAAATAACTGCACAGAGTTTGGCAACTAGTTTTTATATGATAATTGTTTTGAAATAAAATGGCGCTGGTTTAAAAATCAGGTTGGAATGTGAGCCTGGTGGTCTATTCAACCTTATTTAGTAGTCTATCCCAGCTACTCAGAAGCTGAAATGAAGGTTAAGGCCAAGACATGAGAAAAATTAGTATGATTGATGCGAATAAGTGTTGCCCATGGTCATTAGAAATCCATAAAAAACTAATGAAACCCATAATTGGAAACTATTGGCTCTATTGTTTCTGGGCCCTGCAGCTGCTTTTACTATTCTGCACAGGATTATGAACATGGTCAACCTATTTGTCCGCAAAGCTTGTTTTTAGTGCTTGGATAAACCCAGTAACTTTTATTTTACCATTGGGTTAAGTTAACCAAATGACTCGTTTGAGTTTCTTGAAAGAAGTAATCGGTAAGGTTAATTTAATAATAGTTTTGAACCATCCCCAGTTGAAGAACTAGCATATATAGAGAACGTATTTGTATCAAGGCATCCATTTCCAGTGGATAGGAAGCTTTCAGTCTTGTTATTGGGCCATTGTTTCTTACGCTATCTATCTCGTTTCATTAATATAGATGTTCGGAAAGGAGGCAGCAAAAGTGTTGGACTATGTGGAATGCTTCCCTGATGGATATAGAAAAGGAATTAAAATAGCCAAGGCATGTGCAGATGCTAGAATCGAAGGATTTCCAACGTGGGTGATTAATGGTGAGGTAAGGAAGGTTGTTATGTTTTGAAGTTTTCTTGTCCTTAAAAAACAAATTCACAAGACTGAGTCACTGAGGTTCCTTTTTCTTTTTCTTTTTCTTTTTTTTTTCATTTTTCTGTTTTCCTCCCTAAATTGCTTGAATAATGGTCTCTAGAGTGAATTATAGGTCTCATGCCCATTTTCATATGATTCTATTCAAGTGAAAGTAAATAATATTCAAGGGAACTGGTTTGCTCAATTGGGTTAGATGTTTCTGTGTAATGATTCATAAATATTTCCTTTTGCAATAACTGCTGTAAGAAAGTATTTTGGAGATGCTGTTTTCTTCCTCTCTTCTATCCGAAGAGGTTTAAGGGTGCTCTCTTCTCAGTGTAGCTGTTACATTTTGCAGGTTTTGAGTGGAGAGAAAGAACTGTCGGAGCTTGCAGAACTTTCTGGGTTTGAATCTAGCGAATGGAGACAACCTACATAGAGTTATAAATTGTGGTAGTATTACTGTATGTACAGTTTTTTCAGATTATCTTATGGTCTATAAAAACTGCCAAATTGTTCATAATCTATGAAAGTTACCTGCTCAGAAAACAAGCTTTGTTTTTTGGTGCCTGGGCAAATTAGTATACCTTGAAATTATGTTTGTACAAATGAGCAAGTTCTAGGAAGAGCTATGATTTCAACGAATCAATTTGAATCCTACTTGGACAAGAAGCTCTGCTACTATTCTTTGTTTTTTTTTTCCAGAGTACAAACCTCATATGAAGAAACTATAGGAAAGATTCCATTATGGTATTGGACATGCATGTAAATATATATCTTTTTTCTTTGATAGGTTTGCAAGATTTTAATTTTCCTCTGTGACATGAGTTATAGGCTTCATTCCTCTCCTGTAAGCCCCTTGTAGGATTCACATGTGACTGCGAGGTCCAACTGGAGATTTATAGTTGTTGAACAAACAATTCTAAATGTAGCAGTACCATTTTTGTACAAGTTTCAAGCGTATCCAATGCGTATTTTCAGATAAAAGATGTTGAATTACAGTACTTGAGAACACTGAAATGCTATTATTACGTATGATTAGTGTTTTGTTTGAAGGAAGTGAAAGGAAATTACTATTGAGTCATGAAAGTGGGGCAAAAACTGGCTTAGCTGGAATTGTAACTGGCATCATCATGGGCTGTGCGCTTTTATTCTTGACTTCATTATTTGAATACATCCCTCTGGTTTGTTTTCCTAACTGTAGTTGTTTTCAATTGAAAATGCTTGAAAAAAATAGTGATTGCATTTCAAGTTAAATCATGCTCACAATCCTTAAAGAATTCCTATCCAAAAAAAAGAAAGAAATGTGTTCTGAAAATTATCATTGTGTTGATGGCCTAGTAGGACAGAAACATTA
Organism: Garcia nutans; assembly: GCA_947685225.1. Taxonomy (NCBI): domain Eukaryota; kingdom Viridiplantae; phylum Streptophyta; class Magnoliopsida; order Malpighiales; family Euphorbiaceae; genus Garcia; species Garcia nutans. Next base: position 294,081 of record CANTUV010000024.1, on the reverse strand, counting down.
GAAACCAGTAGTGATATAGCACTGGCTAGTTGATTTTTTCTGATCTCCCCACCACGTGCCCCTCTTTTTAACTCTTTCTTTTTAATGTTTGACAGCATATCTCTCTCTCCCTCTCTCTCTCAATTTAAATGCTTACCTTGGAATTTTTTGGTTTTTGTACTTTACAGTGTTCTCTGGCTGCAATAGTAATCTCTGCTGTAATGAGCCTGGTGAGTAATATTAAGATCACAATCTGAGTGTGATGGTGAATTATGTTTACATCTTCTGGTCTCCACATTTATCAGGTCATTTGATTATAAGATACATTACAAAAGATGGAATACATAAAATTTTTTTTTAGTTTGTTCTGAAAATAGAAAATGAGTAATTGCCTCGAGTTTGACTTGTGAAGCAATTTTTGTAATGTATTGTGGTCCTAGTTAATTGCCATGCTGGCGGGATTCTCAATTGATCCTTCACCATTATTATCCGTGCATTTACATTCCTGCTGAAGAATTTCAATCCACAATGTCTGAGCATTGTTCTTTTATTATATAAATTATCTTTTGCATCAAAAATGAGATTGAAATTTTGGGTACCATTACTTTTTTGAAGTTAGAAACATTATTCATGAAAGTGAAGATGCTTTTCCAAAAGAGTAATAGTAAGAAATTGTAGTATAAGCTCCTATTTTTGTAAGTATTTGGTTCTGTATCTTTCTATATTCAAGGAATTGATATGAAGTGTTAAAAGATTATGGAGAGTGGAGACCAAATTATGATGTATAATATCGGTTTTTATATATATATATTTTGAACTGAATAATATCAGTTTATATTTGTTCATAACATCTTACTATGGCAAATAAATTTATAATTTAAATGGACCAAATAGAAGAAGAGTTTTTTTTTTATTCGGTGCTTGTGCATTAGTTTCCAAACAGTAAACAGTTTTGATTTAAGCAATTTTATACTTATTATCTCATTGCTGGAAATTTCTGATGTCAGGTGGATTATGATGAGGCTATCTTCTTATGGCGCGTGGATAAGAGGGATTTTCTTCTTTGGATCATTACCTTCACTACAACATTGTTCTTAGGCATAGAGATTGGTGTCCTTGTTGGGGTATGTGTTAAAGAAATCAAACAAAATGGGATTTTGGTAATTCATATGTATTAGATTTAGAGTTTCATGTTTTTCGTTGTAGGGACTCCTTAAAATTCGTGGGCCAAAATTCTTATCAGCTGTTAATATTTATGTTTTTCTAAGATGCTGAATTGAAATCTTTGTCAAGGCCTGAAATTGCACATGGATGAGGGTTTTAGGATCCAATGATCAAGTATGATATAAATATACTTGATATAAATATAATCAAATTTGAGATAAAACCATGTAACATTTATGTAATTAAATTGTAAATATTATTACTACAGGTGTGTATTTTATATATAAAATCCATATAACGACACAAAAATTGTAAATTCATTGCATCTGCGACGGCATCTGCGACGGAATTTGCGACGAAAAACACCACGGCATATATACTCCAGAACATCTGCGACGGAATCTGCGACGGAATTTGCGACGGATAACACCACGGCATATATACTCCAGAACATCTGCGACGGCCTTTGTGACAGATTTGCGACGAGTTTTGCGATGAAATCTGCGACGGAAAATCTGCAACGACAATCTGCGACGGTTTCTGCGACGGATTTGCGACGGTTACTGTTTGCCCGCGAAAATTTGAGTGGCAAATTTGCGACCGCCTAGTGGTCGCAAATCGGTCGCAATCTGCGACGGCCCGTCGCAAAATTGAAAATTGCGACGCCTTTTTTATTAACGGATCGTATCCGTTGCAGATCGGTCGCAAATCTTGATTTGCAACGGATTTGCGACGGATCTGCGACGGATTCTGTCCATTGCAGATAGCGTTTTTTTTTGTAGTGTGATCTTGTTACATGCTTAATAATCTATGTCGATGACATGATTATCACAGGAAATGACACAGAAGAGATGACCAGCCTCAGGAGAAAATTGTTTGCAGAATTTGAGATGAAGGATTTGGGAGCATTGAAGTATTTCCTTGGCATAGAAGTCCTTAGATCTCAACAAGGGATATTTATTTGCCAAAGAAAGTATATTCTTGACTTTCTAGCTGAAACAGGTATGGTTGACTGTAAGCCCATTGATACTCCAATTGCAGTAAACCATGGACTACGAATTCTAGAAGATGGAGAATCAACTGATAAGCAGAGATATCAACGACTGGTAGGAAAACTCATATATTTATCCTATACTCGTCCTGATATTGTATATGTTGTAGGTGTGGTTAGCCAGTTCATGCATTGACCTCAGAAACACCACATGGAAGCTGTAATCAGAATCATAAGGTATCTCAAGGGTACTTTTGGATTAGGAGTTGTGTTCAGAAATCATGGCCACTTAGAAATACAATGCTACACTAATGCTGACTGGGCAGGTAATCCAATTGATCGTCGATCTACATCAGGATACTTCACACTGGTTGGTGGTAATTTGGTGACTTGGGGAAGTAAAAAATAGAAGGTGGTGGCTCTCTCCTCTGCAGAAGCTGAATTTCGAGGAGTAGCTAGAGGTCTTACAGAGGTTTTATGGCTCAAGAAATTAATCATAGAAATTGGCTTTCCTCCTATAGAAACATGCAAAATACTTTGTGACAACAAAGCTGCTATCAGCATATCAGAGAATCCAGTTCAATATGAAAGAACCAAACACATTAAAGTGGATAGGCACTTCATTAAGGAAAAAATTGAGACAGGTATTGTTGATCTTCCCTATGTCAGATCAGAAGACCAATTAGCTGATATTCTAGCCAAGGCAGTCAATGGAAGGTCATTTGAGAAGGTACTGAGCAAGTTGAGTATCAGTGATCCTACTACTCAACTTGAGGGGGAGTGTTAGCCAGAATAGGATCAGATTCTACGGATCATCATTTCCTTATTTAGAGCCTCTTCTCCAGCAAGTCAAATCTTCAATTTTTTTGGAATGTTTCCTACACAGAATTACTCATAGTTATTAGCATATATTATTTCCTTTATTGTATGAACTCTTGTATAAAAAATCAAATTGGTTCAGTAATATAGAAATATAAAAAAAACCACTTATCTTCCAATTCTTCTTCTTGTTTTTCAATCTTTCTTAACAAACCCCCTATCCAATCTCTATTGGATACAACCATTGCCTTCCTGTTTATTAGACTAAGTAAATTGAACCCCTTTGAAGCCTAAATCAACCAATTATAAATCCTCAATCCAATTTGAAACAAATTACTCCAAAAGGAGTTTTTGGGTTGACCCTCTATCTTTTCATGGGAAAATAGAATTTGATTGAAATCTCCAATGTACTACCATAGGGCATTGGGTCCAGGATCTAAGTTTTTTAATCTACCAAAAGTCTTTTTTTTTTCATAGACTTATAAGGATTACCATACACAAAAGTGGCCACAAAAAAATTAAACTTAGGATCATACACAACCACATGAATAAAATTGAAGTTAAGCTCAAGGGTTTGAATAAGCCAATTACCCTTCCACCATAAACAAAGACCTCCAACATTATTTATAGGCTCATCATACTTAACAAAATCAAAGTCCAATTTTCTTCTATATTCTTTCAATAAAAGAGCTATTATATTTAGTTTCTGTAAGGTAGATAATACCAAGCCAATGAAGTTTAAGAGAATATCTCAAACCTCTCATTGTCATAATCCACCTAAACCTTTGGCAATTCCATACAAGACAACTCATAATAGGTAAATAAAAAGGCCACCAGTGAAAGTCAATTATGCGCAAAAATAATCCACTAACAATCAATTCAATAGAACCATAATCAATATGAGCCAAGGTTCAAACAACTAGTCAGAGATGAAGGAAAATAATCAGCCATTTAACAATATAATGGAATCGGTTTTAAGCCGGGCCTAAGTTAGAAACCAAGATTTAATAATATAACCAGAGCAATATATCAAAAAAGTAATATCAGCATAAAAATTAAGGCCCTCCTGAGTTTCTACAAAAAATAAAGAAATCGAACAATAAATTTCAAAAATTCAGCTTTAACATAATTGTAAATTAAACAAAAAAACAATCAATAAAAGTATGAGGAAGAGATCCAAAAAACACTAGTAAATTTTGGTGAAGTGAAGACCCACATTGTGGTTTAATATTTTGATGGAGAATGTCCAAAATTAGAAGAGCCAAAGATGAGAGCTGAGAATGGTGGTGCCGAGTTAAAAGGACCAAAGAAACCAACCCTAACAATTAATCTTAAGGAACCATGTCTTGGTCTATAGAAATTGAGGGCCATGGACTTTGGGTTAAAACATAAATTGACAAAAATAAGGGAAAGCTAAGAGAAGCAATGACCAACTCCGGTACATATCCGATGAATAGAGATATACGCTCTACTTTGAGAGCGGAGTATAATTATTTAGGACACTTTAAATATTTTTTAAAGGTAAATTTATAGCATGAAGACAACATCAGAACATTATCAAACATTGCAAAAATAATTATCAAATGTCAACTTGAAAAGAGAAGGCTATTAAGTGTAATAAATTACAATATACCTATAATGGCTATGACTTCTAGACACAACAATAAAGAAAAAGTTGTTGTTTGGGTGCATATAATTTACTTGTTGTTTTACTGAAGAATACATTGTGGAAGTTAATAATATAGTCATGTCTATAAATGCCATAGATATATGTTGATATTTGGACTTAAAATTTGACACAAAAATTGTGATATTACTTCAAAAAAAAAAAAAACCAGGTGACTTTGATAGTTTATATAGTGTAGCGGATCTATAGGTGAGATTGATAGTATAGTGGATAAATGAGATAAATACAAGAGTACAAATAATGATAGCAAATCTATGGGTGAATGCAAATAAGAACAAGAGAGAGAGAGAGAGAAAAAAAAATAATGAGCTAAGCTGAGAGAATAGTTAATAGAGTTTCTTCACTCTTTTTTTTTTAATGAAAAGAGTATAAATGTTGAAAAAGGTCTAATTGTGGTGAATGAAATTTAAAACGGGCTAATAGAAATCTCGGGGTATTTTTCTGGTGAATTTTTAATAAAATTTTATATTTTTTTACCTTTTTTGTTATTTTGTACAGTTAACTCTATATCTTATGAATATCGTAACATATATCTTATGCAGGTCATAGTTTTATAAATTTAGAGATAAAGCTAATTAGGCAAAATATTTTAACATCAAGACACATAAATCAACAAGTTATAAAAAATATTTTAGAAATTATTTATTTCTAAAAAGATATGTTGTAGTTTTATAATTTTTTCCATTCATATAAATTCAGTAATTGAATATTAATTGTTATATAATTGAAATAGTTAAGAGGTTATATAAGAATATTTTCATTTAAATACTATACTTATATCTGTCGTACCATTTTTCTCATCTCCAACTATTATCTCTTCCCTTTCTTCCCCTAATATTTTATTTGTCATCCCAACTACTTTTTTTTTTTTGCTTCCAATAGTCTTTTTTTTCTCTTTTTTAAGTTTTGAAAATGGATCTATATAAATTTAGAGTTTACTTCTATTTTTTTGGGAGTGTTTTATGGTATTTTTATTTTTTTGAAAGTTAATGGTTATTTTTTTTTGTGGAACACTTTTTTCATTATGGAAATTCTAAAAGTCTCTTAAATCTTTCTATATTTTAGAGGTTTTGTTAATATATTTTTTTTAAATCAATAACATAGATTGCATTAAACTAGAATTATCACCTAGAAGGAAAACAATTTTAACACTTCGAAAACAACCTAAATGCAAAAGTCTTTTCAAAGAAATCAAACACATCTAGAATGAAAACCAACAAAAAGATCACCAAGTGGCCAGAGGATATTAAGGTGCCACAAAAGCATCATTGAGCAACACAATAAAAGAAGCTTACTCGAAAACATGGCTGAGAAGGATGCTAGAAATATCACCTTCATATTGCACAAATTGATGAGAGCATCAAACCCATCTTGAGTAGGATTAGCAAACTGTAATATCTATAGTTTTAGGTAAATTAAATAATTATTTTGGGGTTAATTAAAATTTTGAGAGAGTACAATTATTATATATACCTAATATATACCTAGTGTATACATAATATATACATATCATATATTTATTATATATGTTGAATATATTATATATATAATACACGTATGAGGTATATATTAGAGTATTTTATATGAAGGGTTAAATAGATATAAATAGAAGAGGAGAATACAAGATGTACATATAATGAAAATAATTTATATACATATAATGTATTTGAAATATATATAATATATATATATATATAATATATAATACATATATGTAAAGTATATATTTGTGTTGGGAAAAATAATAATAATAATAATAATAATAATAATAATAATAATAATAATAATAATAATAATAAAATAGAAGAGAGAAAAGTCTAAGATGAAAGAAAATAAAAGGTAGAAATTAAAAGTAAATAAATAAATAATTATTTATTTATATTAATATGTATGAATTTTTTTGAATGATAAGAGTAAATTCCATTAAGCAAACAGAGTAGTACAAAAAGTCTTCAACCAACAAGGTAAAAACATTTCAATCTTCTCCCCAAACCATTGAAACTTTGAGTAAAGAAAATTAAAACCCATACAATAAAAAATGACCTTATAGATTCATCACGGCCTACAAAGAAAGCAGGAGAAAATCTAAGAACCTTAGAAAGGTTCCTTAACAAGAGCATCAGAACAAGATTGAGAAAAATTAACTCCTTAATACATAGATCCCATACAACCTCAAATGTTAACACCAAGATAGATGAGGGAATAAAAGGATTTAACATCTCCTTCAGGGATCTTTGAAGGTAGAGCTCTGATATTTCATTGGAAATGAGTTGGCAAGGGAGGTATCCAACATGATTGACAAAACATCCTCCTCAATAACAGACTAAGGAAAAGTCGCATGGGAGATCAATGTTATCCAAGAATCACCAGATCGAGTAGGAGTAGATTGGCCTGTTTCTAAAAAATGTGGATAAACCTTGAAGCGCCAAAACTTAGTAAAGAATATAGGTAAGCAAGAGCCTAAGCATGATATCCACAAGAAGATGAGCAAAATATTTGTTGCGACTATCATCTTCAAAGCCACCATTACCAAAAGGCCGATGAAAACCCAAAATCGAAAACAAAACAGAGGAGACAAGTCTCTGTTAGAAGAAAAGAGGAAAACCTTCTCTGGAAAGTTGAGAGAAAACTCTAGAAATGTGGAGTCTTAATCTCATATTTGTAAGGATGGTATTTAAAAAAATATTAATTAAATTAAAATTTAAAATATTTTTAGATAGGAAGAAGGAAATATCATATTAATTAATTAAATGTTAATTATGTAATTAAGTGAAGGACAAAGTAAGAAATTGGCTTTTATAAGAAGAAGGTCATCTTCTTCTCCTTTCATGTCTAAAATGAAATTGAAGATAGAAAGAAGGAGAGAGGGTTTCTTCCAAGCATAGTCTTAATCTCAAATTTCACCAAAACATCTAAAGAATCAAGTTGGATTTTGAAGGGAAGCCAAGAAAATAAGTACTTCTTTTTAAGCTTGTTGTTGTTGAGCTTTAAGATTATGTTTGAATTGCTAGAAAGGGAAAGTGATGTTAAATTATTAAAATAGATATAAATGATGTTTAAATGATGAGAATATGATGAATTAATGGTTGGTTGATTGAAATGGACAAAGTTGATAAATTTAGGGTTATGGAAAGGTAATATTTAAATTAGGGTTTTAATGTGGATAGTTACAATTGTTGAAATAGATGAATTTAATGTTTTTTTTAATATGTATATAATGATTCTATGTTAGCAATTAGTTATGGATAATTTTGGATAAAGTTAAGATTTAAGGTTAAGTTATGTGAAATTAGAGTTTTGGAATGAAAATGAAATAATTATAAAAATGAGTTAATTTGTTGTTATTTTGGTATGTAAGTAATTATTTTAAAGTTAAATGTTAAAAATGATATTGGTAGAATGAAATTTAAATAAAGTAGTAATTAATGGTGAATTTAGAGTTTTAATGGGATTGTGATGAGAATTGTATAAATAGTGGTAATTTGATATACAATAAACATGTAAGTAACTTTAAATAGATATTGTTGCTTATTGTTGGACTATATATGTGTAGGCTTAAGTGACAAAGGTGGTGAAGTTTAGAGTTTGTCTTGGAAAGTGAAACAAGGTTAGTATATATTTTTAAAATTTGTATTTTTCATTAAATGTAAAATGGGCATTATGTATGTATAATGTTATTTTAAATTATAGATTTGCATATGATCTGTGCATTATGGCATAGTTATATGATGAGTGTTTCGTTGACAAAAGTTCAATGTTGATTGATACATATATATATATATATACATAAGATATATGTGGTATGATGTCCAATATGGACACATTTGTAACCTATGAAAAAAATGTGAGAATGAGTCACATTGTGAATGTGACTTATGGATATATAATTTGATAAACTAAAAATGTGAGAATGATAAGTAAAAATAAGGATGTGTGATAGTGATAATGACAACGTTGATCACTTGGAAAGTGCAAAAAGTTATTAAGAGTTAATGAGTATGTGATTGTGTATAGCGATATTGTGTGTTGTGCCCTAAACAATTACTTGTCCAGTGAATTGAGATTGGCAGTGCATATGTTAAAAGGCTTGAGTAGAGCTCTGTCATTTGATTGAGGTTGGTTATGGACCCGAGCAGAGCTAGGTCATGATATTGATATTGTGCTAATTGAACTTGATAATTATATAAAGGCCATGAGGCCCAATGTGTGTGTGATTAGATGTAATGTAAGTATATTTCAATGTGTGTGTTATGTAAATACTGCCAATTGCAGTATAAAATGTGAATTTGTATGTATATATATATGATGAATGAGTTATAAATAAATGATATTATATTAATATTGTAAATTACGTCATGAGAAAGATATTTAAATGTATATATGTATGTTGTAGTTTTATATATACCATTAGTTGTATGGTTTAGCGCGATTAGGTGAATCGCGCAGGTGAGAGATTTGTTGATCATAGAGATTTGGGTTGTGGGTGATCTTTAGAGATTTTGGTGCCACCCGATCAATAGTGCCAATTGCAAACATGCAAAATTGTGATTTATAAGTCTTTTAGTTTTTGTATATTGTCTCTCAACTCTTATGTATTAATATGAGAAATTGAGATTATGATATATATAAATATATAGAAGTATGTTTTTAATTAAAATAAATAATTTGTATATGTTTTGGAGAATTCGGGGAATTTGTAAATGCAATGAAATTTTTTTGGGAGTGTTAAATCTTTATGTGCATACTCTAATTATTGAATTTTGAAATTTACTAAAATTACAGATAAAATTCTGACGAAATTTTTTCAGAAATTTTTTTTATAAATTTATATATTTTTTTAATAATTTACTACTTAAATATATATTATTTATTAGTAATTATCTACATTAATATAAATGAGATTTTTTATTACAGAGTTACTGTCGCACTTTTATATTTTATACGTGTATTTTGCATATTTGAAATATATATATTGTACTTATATAGAATGTAAGAGTGTTATACAAACACCAAAAGCCATGATAGGCAAGCCAAATTAAAGAGTTCCTCTAAAGCTATTTGTTAATTTCCTCTCGTAACTACAGGATCTTCAAAACTATAACAAACCACATGGAGGTGGAAGACAAATAGACTTTATTAGGCTAGATCTAGAAAGTAAAACAAACCAAACAACAAAAAAAAAAATGAAATAAAATGCAGAAAATCAAGATGAAGTGAGAGATTTAGAATTGTAGACAACCAAAAGATTGCGACAACCCTAAACTTATAACAGAAAGCAAGGAGAAAGGGGACTGCTAGAGAGAAGAAATTTTTTTTCTCAAAAGTTTAATTTTTTTTCCTTATTATTCAATTAGAGCTAAATTATTAAAGATTATATTCAATAAATCTTCAACTTCATAAGATATGCTTCTTTTTCAGCTTTTTTAGCTATGAAAATTATGAAGACAATACTTTAAAACAAAGTGAAAGATGATTTTCTAAGAAATTCTTTTATTATTTATGTCCGAAAAGAAATTGCTAAAAATTTTATGATTGACAAGATTATAAATAATTTTTTTGAGAAGCTTATTATAAATGATTTTTATTTAATGAAAAAGCGACGAGTACAACTTAAATGATGAAGAATAAAGCTGTGTTTGCATATTTGTAATATTTTTTTTATAACTTATTATCAGTGATATTTAGAAAATTTTATTATAGTATTTTTCAATGAATTATTTATAGCCTCAATGAAAAACTTTTTTGGCTGTGCTCTTGTTTGTAGAGAATTTCTATCACATAAATTCATTTGTAACTGTTGAAAATTATAGTAGCAAAAATTTTTCAATTACCTTTTTTAGGAAAATAAATAAAAAATAAATTTTAGAATGTAAAATTTTGACATAATTAACTATATATATATACTCTGATAAAAAAAACTATATATACATTGACTCATTAATTTTTTTACATCTTTACGTTATATATATATATATAAGTTTATATAGATTAATATATTTCATATTTTCGGTTTGATGCACTTTTCATAAATTCAAGTGAGGTTTATACATAAACAAGTATAAGATGTACAATATTTTAGTGCTATTTGAATAATTTGATATGTAAATATTAAAAAAGAATTTTTTAACAATAAAAATAAATAAAAAATTGATATGATCTAACATAAAATTAAGTCTAATAGAATACTAGTCATGATTTTGGTGCATTTTGATCATACTTTTGCATATAATGTATATTTTCTTAAAATATTTTAAAATATACAAATTGTTACTTTTATTAAATTTAAATATTTTCTAATAATAATTTTAAATATTAATATGGATAAAATATTAATTTTTTACTGAGAAATAATAATTCAGATAAAATTTAAAAGTAAATTAAATAAGTGAGGTTTTTAATTTATACTAGTGAATGTAATTAAAAACAAGTTCATTAAAATTTTCATTTTTTTATTCAACTCTTTTTTTTTTTTTAAATCTGAGTCTGTATATTTATATTTATATTTATAAAGAAGTTGGCTTACAATGTTTATAGTCTCTTTGTCTGAATTTTTTTTAAAAAAAAAGCTTTAATGAACTTGTGATAAAAAAAACTGTGATATGTCACTAATAAAACAGCCAATAGAGTAATGACAAGTCAGCTAACAATTTGTTTTTGGACTTGTTAGAGAAATACTTGGTTATTACTATTGAAAATTAACTTTCATTTTATGGTGAATTTAAGTTGAATTTTCATAAAATTTGACCATAATGAATAAAAGGTTAAATTTTTAGAAAAGGTCATTGGCTTCAAAGTCAAGTTGTACCCTACTAATTCATCATTGTCCAATAAAATGTTGCCACCTTAGCCCACTAAGTATTACTGGGCCACTGTCTGACTTTTAATTTATTCCTAAATTCTGATAAAAGTTAATGAATATGTCAGTGCAATAATGACGTGGCAAAAAATTTATGATAGGTTAAAAGTAAAGGTCGTACAGCATTAGGATATTCAAAACCCATAATAAAAAAATTTCAAATTTCAATTTTAATTTTAATTTATTTTTTCTTCTAATGGTTAGGCGATTTTTTCAAAACCCAAAAAAAAAAAAAACTTTTCCAATTTTTATTTTTTATTTTTTGTATTTTTCCATGAAATGAAGAAAGCAGAAAGCATAGGAATTGGAGATGGAAGAAGAAGCAGCTCTCTTTTTTTTTTTTTTTTTTTCTCTCTCTCTCTCTCTTTTCTCTCTGTTTCTCTCGGAAAACAAATTTTCTCGAGAAAATCTTGAACTTTGCGAAGAAGGGTTTTTAACTCTCAAGTCAGTAGACCAATTTTAGATCTGTGAAAAACTTGCTTTTAACTTTCTTAGCTGGAACTAAGTGAAGTGGTAAGATTCTCTTGCAACCTTAAAAAAACACTGTTTGCTTATCTTGTTTGTACTTTTGATCTTGTACTTGTCTGCTTCTCTCTCTTTAAATTTATCTCTATATGTATATATTTTTTTGAAAGGTGTCTATATGTATATATGTATATTATTGGTTTTTATATGTATATACAAATTAATCTTTTTTGTTTGAATATAATGAGTGTTTGATTACATGAAAGAAGATCTTTGTCACGGGTTAGTTTCATTTATTTGGGTTTTGTTTACTTCTTTTAATAATAATTATTAATATTTTTATTTTGCCTTTGGACAAAAAATCAAAGAGTTTTGCCTCAAAACTAGATCTTTTACTACTTGATCTGGGTAATTTTTTTTATTTCATTTTTTTAATTTTATTTGTGTTTTCATTTACTTCTTGCTAAGGTTATTGATTTTCACTATTTCCTTTCTTTGTTTTTCTTGACCTCGTTGAATTTTGGTTACTTGTTTATTTATCTCTCCTAATTGCTTAATCTGAGTCTTTGGATCATTTTTTGTTCTTTTGGTTTTTGGGTTTTCTTTTTTGCTGAGTGAGTATTTGATTTTTTGAGACGACTTTTGTTTTTGTATATATACTGTGTTTTTATTGGAATTTTCTGTTTGGCTGTCGAGAAAATGATGGAAGTCAGGATTAATAACTGAAAAAATCGCATTTTTTTTTATTTCGTTGCAGGTATTTTGATTTCTTATTTAAATTGGAAAGGAACTCAAAATTTTCTAAATCTATTTTTTTTAAAATTTTTTTCCCATGTTCATTGAATTTCTCTGGGCACTGATTTTTAATTTTTTTATGATACCAGGTTGTTATTCTTGAAAATATAACCTACAATTTGGTCTTGGTGGCTCATACTTTATTTGGTATTTTGGTTCTTTATTTTATGATACAAAGAAAAATACTACTGAGAGCTATTTTTAGGATTTTGTTCTGTAATATCTTTGTAGCCAAGTCTAAACCAAGTATAAACTTGCATTATCTAAGGATAAAATTCCTTTTCTGGGTTTTTGTCTAACTAATTATTTGGCTGGAGTACCATTTACTCTTTTTTTTTTGTGTCATTTAGTGCTTTTTGATATTTTTTTATTCTATGTAATTATCTACAAATTACATCACGGTGATTTTTTCTTTTCTCCATGTTTCCTACAGATGTAATTGCTATTTGTTTTTTATAGATAGTTGGAAAAAGATTGGTCCATTGTTGCTATGAGGTAATTTAGTTTAGCAAAATGTTTAAATTTTATGGTTACCATTATTTGGAGTTTGCTGTGCTGATTTATGTGATAATAGCGTAAGAATTTTATGCAGTCTGCATGTTGATTCTGAATTGGTTAGTTTTCAATTTCAGTTGTGCTTTTAACAAATGAAAGTATGTGCTGTGGATCGGAGCGGTTGAAGCCCTCGCCGATTCCAACACTGCCTCTGATTTCTTTTGAAGAAAATAGATCCACCAACATGGACATGAATCACTTGACTGTTGAGACTGAAGATACTTTTGCAAGCTTGCTTGAGCTTGCAGCTAGCAATGACATTGAGGGCTTTAAGCGATCAATTGAGCGTGACCCTTTGTGTATTGATCAGATTGGCTTGTGGTATGGTCGCCAAAAAGGCTCCAAGCAGATGGTTAATCATCATAGAAGCCCATTGATGGTTGCTGCCACTTATGGTAGTATGGATGTTATAAAGCTGATTCTTTCTCTATCAGATGCTGATGTCAATTGCTCTTGTGGCCTAGATAAAAGCACTGCCCTCCACTGTGCTGCTGCTGGTGGGGCAGCAAATGCTATTGATGTTGTGAAGCTGCTTTTAGCAGCAGGTGCTGATCCTAATTTATTAGATGCTAATGGTCATTGTCCAATTGATGTTATTGTTGTTCCACCAAAGCTCCAAGGTATGAAATTTACTCTTGAAGGACTTCTTGCTACTAATGGTTTTGTTGTTGAGCACAATTTGAGGATTTCCATAGCCACCTCAAATACAAATTCTCCACCTCTCTCACCTTCCATGGAGAATGGTTCTCCACTGTCATCAGATTCTCCGGTGAAGTCAAAGCTAAGTGATGCACCTTTATCCTCTGCATCGGAGAAAAAAGAATACCCAATTGATCCATCTCTGCCAGATATCAGAAACAGTATCTATTCGACTGATGAATTCAGGATGTATTCATTCAAGGTGCGGCCATGTTCCCGTGCGTACTCCCATGATTGGACTGAGTGCCCTTTTGTTCATCCAGGGGAAAACGCTCGAAGAAGGGATCCTAGGAAGTTCCATTACAGTTGTGTGCCCTGTCCTGATTTTCGGAAAGGGACATGCAGACGAGGAGATATGTGTGAATATGCTCATGGAGTTTTTGAGTGCTGGCTTCATCCAGCTCAGTATCGAACCCGGCTTTGCAAAGATGGTACAAGTTGTGCAAGGAGAGTTTGCTTCTTTGCTCACACTGTGGAGGAACTCCGTCCATTATATGTATCCACAGGTTCTGCTGTTCCCTCTCCTCGCTCAAGCAATTCTGGTGCTGCTGCTGTGGATTTTGCTGCAGCTATGAGCCTCTTGCCTGGTTCTCCTTCATCATTATCTGTTATGTCTCCTTCACCATTCACTCCTCCCATGTCTCCATCTGCTAATGGAATGTCACGCTCTTCCATGGCTTGGCCCCAGCCTAATGTCCCAGCCCTACATCTCCCTGGAAGTAATCTTCAATCCAGTCGCTTGAGAGCTTCCCTAAATGCAAGAGACATGCCTACTGAGGACTACAGCTTGCTGCCAGATTTTGATGTGCAGCAGCAGCAGCTCCTAAATGAGTTATCCGGTCTCACTCAACCATCATTGAGTAATAACTCCTTGAACCGTTCTGGTCGCTTGAAAACCTTAACTCCTTCAAATCTAGATGATCTCTTTTCTGCAGAAAGCTCTTCTCCTAGATATACTGATCAGGCATTGGCTGCAGCTGTTTTTTCACCAACCCACAAGTCTACAGTTCTTAATCAATTCCAGCAGCAGCAAAGCATGTTATCACCTATCAACACAAAATTTTCTCCTAATAATGTTGATCACCACCTGCTACAGGCCTCTTTTGCATCAGGCAGGATGTCTCCTCGAAATGTGGAACCAACTTCACCCTTGAGCTCTCGAGTGTCTATGTTGGCTCAACGTGAGAAGCAGCAACAGCAGCTCCGTAGCCTCAGTTCTCGGGAATTAGGCTCCAACTCTGCTGCCATTGTTGGTTCCCCTGTAAATTCTTGGTCAAAATGGGGTTCCTCGAATGGGAAACCGGATTGGACAGTTAGTGCTGATGAGCTGGGTAAACTTCGTAGATCAAATTCATTTGAGCTTGGTAATGGAGAGGAGCCTGATCTATCATGGGTGCAATCACTTGTTAAAGAATCTCCAACTGATATGAAAGAAAAATTGGCTATGTCTATCTCCACTAGTGATGCAGCTGGTGCTTCTTCAAGTGGGAGTATGAATGTGAACACCCAAATCGATTCAGTTGATCATGCAGTGGGGGCATGGATTGAGCAACTACAGATTGATCAGCTTGTGGCTCAGCAAAATTGAAATCAATTTTACTGAATCCTGAGGTAGTGAAAACAGGCAAGGTTTTGGTAGATAATGTTATTTCAGGTTATATTGTCAGCAGTGTGAAGGTAGTAATAGTATGATAAGAGGAAGGGAAAGTGAGAAATGTCACTTTGGAAAAGGAAAATATTCATTTTCACCATTTTATTATTACACCAGAAGTTAAGAGGGTAAAAAAGGGGGGGTGAGATAGCCTTCTGGGTTAGAATCAAAGAAATTGAACCCAGGCTAGGTGTATTTTTTTTCTTCTTCCAACATTTTCAAAATTTAGATTTCTATTGTCATTTTTTAAACCTCTTTTTGATGAGCAACATGTTAAAAAGTTACAATGTAACTAAATTTCAATGTTTGTTGTTTATCACCTCCTTTTATATTCACTATATCTTACAAATCGATAGAGAAGAGAGCTATGAGACTAATGAAATACTTTTGTTAAAGGTCATTTGGTTCTTGGGGAAGAAGTGATTTGAAGTTGATAGTAGTGGCTGCTAGTTACTTAGAGAGATAATAAAGTGTAACCAGTCCATTAATGCTATTATATATTCTAATACCTTTACTTTATTCATATCTAGTTCTCTGCTTTTTTTCAAATAATATTTTGTTAATCTCTTTTTATCTCTTGTTAGTGGGTTTTGTTTTGGAGATGGAATTGGAACCTCTGCAGTGGATTCCAAATCTCAAGTGGTGGGATTTGAGAATTTTTTGTGGAATGTCTATAATATATGAGATGTTGATGGATGAATAAAAATGCATCCTTAACTGAGCAGATCAGATGTTTAAGCTATAAATTTTTTTTTCTTTTTATACATGGAAGTGTTTATTACCTCACGTGCAATGTTAGTTAACTAGCCTTTCTATTTCTTAAAGGTGTGATGTTTCTGTGTTTCTTAAGGAACACGAAAGTATGTATATATATATATATATATATATATATATGGTGCAAAGAGTTGGGCCTATACGACAGCAAAGGTGAGTGTTTTTTGACGGAGTTTTAAAGTAATTGTATATTTAAAATTTTACTCGGTATCTGTTGTTGAGTCAAAACAGTTTCTTAGTGGATTGTGCTTGATAGTTGTTATATATTTATTAATTTATCATTTTTTCCCAAAAATAAACAAAGAAAGAGCAAAAGGAAAAGGGAAAGTGAGGGTGGCTGCTCTTGACCTTTCGGTGCCTCTGTTGATAAGTTATTTTCCCTCAGTGTCTTTTTATATTCATTAGAAAAGGAGCTTAATTTAGTAAAAGAGGACAAGGATGCCAAGATAACACTTCTCTTTTTCTTGTTTTAATTTTTCTTTTATTTTTTGTTGAATTTTCGTAATAAAGAACAAGAAAAAGAACTATTGCATGAGAAGGACATAAAGAAGCCAAATGGAAAAGAAAACAAAAGAAATAATGCAAATATCAATGGGGATGAGAAGGTTTTTTTTTTCTTTTTTATTTTTAGAGCAAAGTGGATTAAATAATACAAGCAAATGTACGTATCTATATGATGTTGACTAATTTAGGTCTTGATAATGAATTTTATTATTATGGGTTATGCCACCACAGATTTTGTTTGATTGCTAAACAACAACAACAACAACAATAATAATAATAATAAAGTTTGATTTGGACATTTGACAAAAAATTGAAAGTTATGTAAATTACTGTTTGGTTATTTACTTTCTCTTAAGAGTACAGATGCAGTAAAAAAATATGATAATCTCACATCAAAAATTAAGTGATATAATATCTTGAAATATTACTAACTATATGTGATTATATTCCATCTAAAAATTATATATATATATAATTTAATCGTATGGTTATTTATATATATATATATATATGAGATATTTACATAATTATTCTAAAAAATGACTTTTATTTTAAAATTATGATAAAAATTAAAAATATTTATACTTTTATAAAAAGTTGATATAAAATTTTAAAAATACCTTATTTCTTAATAATTTATTTTAAAAAATAACTCTTCTCACGCTACAATTAATATTTTACTTAAATTTTTATTTTTTTAAAACTTTAATATTAAATAAAAATATTCTAATAAAATAATAAAAATTAATAAATGAATAGCTCTATCATATTTAAAAAAAAATACTGAAATATGGACTAAAGGAATCCATAGTGAGTGGTCAATAGAATAAGTTGAGGGCAACTGTTGTTGTTGGAGATGATAGATAGCAAAATTATCATCTTAATCAGAATCAATAGAGTTGAAATCTGAATAAGAATCATCATCATTTACATGAAGTGCCATAATTATCTCATGATCTGTTTCTTTTGAATTATAAAAAAATATATAATACTAAAAAAATAAAAAATAAGATAAAATATACAAACATATATTAATAAAAATTATTAAATTTATTTTTAAACAAAAATTTTATATATTATACATATGAAAAAATTAAAAATATATATATAATTTGTTATGTAGATGTATTGTTGACGTTGTATATGTGTTGTATATGTTATGTGTATGTTATATATTTATTATTAAAATTATATATATTTTATGAAAAAAATTGGTGAATATTATGTAAATATTATTTGAATGTTATGTGGATCTTGTTAGATAAAAAATTAAAAAAATAAAAGTAAATAAATATTAAAAATATTATATAGATGTATTATATATTTATTATAGATGTATTATTGATGTGTTGTAGATGTGTAAATATAGTTTATATTATTTAGTGTGTATTTTATATATATTATGTATATATTTATTTTTTTGTATATATTAAAAATATGATATTAAAATTTTTTAAAATAAAATAACATAAATATTAATAAATAAAAAACGAAAATAAAAAATAGCATAAAAAAGTTTTTAAAAAAATTCCCCGTGTACTATATATATGAAGACGAAAAAAGGCATTTCTGTGTACAGTATAATTGTACCTTTATATATATATTAAGAATGCAGTTTCTTTGTCAAATTCTATTAAATGAAATTTAATTCCTTTATATTTTCTTTACGATTTTTTTTATAATAAAGTCTTTTTTTCTTTAAAAATGGAAAAAAAATAAAAAGATTAAATTCTAGAGAAATTGACACCCTCTACCATATTTTTAAAAATTTTTACTTTTTCACTGAAAATATTTTAGTCATTTTATTATAAACTCGTAATAAACTTATTATAAACTGTGTAAAATTTATAAACTTATTATAAACTCGTTGTAAACTCATTGTAAACTATAAAAATATAATATTTTAGTAAATATTTTACAAATTCTGATATTTTGATAAATATTTTAAAAATATGATAAATTTAGAATTATTTTTAATTTTTTTTGTATTTTTATCAAAAACCCTAAATTCTATGTGGTTAATTAATTATTCTTTCATTTCAAATTAAACACAATTCCTTTGTTTCCTTTTATTTTTCTTTCTATTACTTTTATTTTTCAAAATTTCCTTTTCCTTTAAATACTTATATAGTTTAAGATGGTTATTGGATGTTTACATGCAAATTTTTTTTATTTAGCAAATTTTTTTTATTTACTTATAAATCGGCAAGAATTTTCCCCCTGTAATAAAATTATGGAGCAAACTCCTTAAATTGAGGTGTTGTTTTTTAATAGGATAATCATATAATGTAGATTTGAATTTATTTTGGGGTTGCAGGTTCAGTTTGGTGGGCATCATGAGGGGTTAGTTTGGCTGATATTGGTTATTAGAAAATTGTCCAAAATAAAGAGTTAATTAGGGTTTAAATTGTGAATTTGAATAAATTTTTTACAAGTTGTTGTAGTGTTATTTCAACTAACATATGTGATGTTGTATTATCTAAAATACTTCAATATATATATTTTGCAATCACTAAATTGAAAGAAAAATATAAATTTAACAATTGAAAATTTATATGTCTGAATTGTTTATTAAACCGTTATATTTTTTAAAAATTTTTATCATTGAAGATTTTCACTGGTGGTTAATTTTTTTTCTTATAATTTTAAGGAATAAGATATTCATGTGAATATATAATTCTTGCAATACTTTATAGATAGAGAAATTAATTATACCTTTATTAAGAAGCCTAACAATGTTAAGTGTGCTTTGCATATGTTTGAACTACCAAAGACAAAAGCAGAAAGTGTCATGATAAAGAGTGAGAGTGCGTAGGTGGGTGTGGTGTTGGCTGTGACCTAACCAATATTATGTGTAACTTTAGAGATTAGGTTTTGGTAACCAAACATATGTGCCCTGAAAACTAAACACACTGCTTCGACTCAATTTCTAATTATAGTTTAATAGATAAGATAATTTTACTTTGCTCTTTGTGAATTTTTGTAATTATACCATATTCTTTAGTTTATATTAGTTCTATTCTAATTTTGAAACTTAATTGTAATTGTTAGAAAAAATTAAGCATGAAATCACAAAGATTTTATACATTTAATTTCCAAGATCATACTAATACATACTCTAAATTGTTATCATGTCATATAAAATATAATAAATTATAATTATAAAACTACTGTATAAATATATTTTGTAGATTCTCAAGTTTTTCTTCAAAAATCACTTAGAATTGAAGAAAGAGATGTGTTTTATTCAATTTGAGAGAATTAAACTTTGAACTTTTTTCATGTTAAAAATTTAGAGAACTCTTTCTCTGTATTTTTTTTTAATCTTTTTATAGATGTATTTACCACTTGTCGATAGCTTGTCTCTACATGAGGTTGTGGTAATTGCCAAGATAGTTACCACTTCTTCATTATTTTTTAAATATTAATTTTAATTAATTAATTTAATAAATAAACAAATACATAGAATGGGCCCATTATGAGGGGCCATCATGGGTGGCACACCATATACAAATAGTTACCAAGAAGTGGTAACTACTTGTATAAACAGATAAAAAAAATACAGAGAGTTTTTAAAGTCAGACATTCTCTTGGATTCAATGGGTTCTTCCTTCTTTGTGCTCATACCAGCCAATATATGGACAAGTTTGTTTTGACGAATATCAACCACAAGTTTGCTCATTTGTTCGTCATCCTGAAGAATTATATATTAATCGAAGGTAATTTTCAGTGGTGGACGCAAAAACTTATTGAAAGAGAGGCTCAATTTTCTAAATTTCTAAATTAATAATATATTTAAAAATAATTATATAATTAAAACTGAAGAAAGAGATGTACCGTTAAGTAAATATTTTAAAAAAATTACACTATTAAAATACCATAAAAGTAAAAAGTACAAATATATATACATAGGGCTTGTACAAATTGATATAAAACTTTTAACTAGAGAATGTTTAAATACTAGTATTCTAGTAGTAGTTAGAGATGGTAAATTTATAAATTTCAATGATTCACTCTTAGAAACTATAGAAATTAGTTTGAGTAGTGGTCATATTTCTTTTGATTATTTTTCTGATATTACAATATCTGTAAATGACCCTAATATATTAAAAAGTGTTATATTAAAAATTAAAACTCATAATTATAAAATGTTAGAAGGATCTATTCCTGTAGCATTGATGTATAAAAATATATTATAAAGCCATAATTTTAACATTTGCAACAAAAAACATAGTGAAACCTAAAACATGAGAAATTAGATTTCTTAAAACAAACATTAGTAAAGCAGATACAGTAATTTCTAAAACTATTCAATGGAAAGACATCAGTCTTTCTGATAAATGGATTTTGAAAAATATTCTCTCCTTTAGAACCTGAAAAAATAGTAAAATTCAATATAGAACTTAGTAAAATTGAGCAATATGAGGATGGTAAAGTTAAACTAAAATTTAGTAGATATATTATAAGCAGTAGGTATTATGATTCTTCTTCCTCTACTTCAACAGTAGATATAGGAAGAGCTTCATAATTACCTTTTGTAATATATGTTTCATATAAAGAAAAGGAATCTAAACTTGTTTTATAAACAATTATAAGGCCTAAATATTCTACATCAGATATATCTGATACCAATAGTAAATTAAAATGTGTAGATTACAGCACAACCGTTTCGCATCTTTTTTATAACCCTACAGGAAATATGAATCCTATAGAACCAAATCTTAATTATAACCAAGAACAATATAGAGAACAGTCTCCTTCTCCACTTATGTCCACCTACAGCTTTTTTTTATAACAAAAAATGCTGCAAACATAGATAAAGTATTAAATATAATTAATAAAAAATTTATAATCAATAAAGATAAATTAGATAAAGAATTAACCTCAATTAAAAATATAGATAAGTTAAAAGAAGTAATTAGTAAAGTAAATAATTTTAACTCTATAAAAAATGAATATATTAATTTTGTAAAATAGTATGAAGTTAATATAAAATTCTTTAATTGGTTTAAAAGAATTTATAAAGAAAAAATTAAAGCAGAAAAATCCATTAAGAATACACCCATAGATCTATCCCATAAACTTATAAACCCTATAACTATTAGAAATAAAGAAACAGAATGAAAAGTAAAAGATAAAGTTATACAAAGTGAACATCCACCTAAAACTGCTAATGTATTTATGTATAGAGAAAATGAAATAAAAATTGTACCATTTAAAATAGTAGCAGATGATGATCCAAATAGAAAAATATTAGAATAAAATAATTTTAGTAATGCACATCTATATAGTATAGGACAACAGTTAAATAGGATAACAAATATTATTAGAGATAAAGAAATAATAAAATCTGTTTCAAAAAATTAAAGACTCATATTTTTAAACCTTAAACCTTTTGAGGTTTCTAAAATAGGTCAACAAGAAATCAAATCTAAGGATTCTGACTTTGTAAAAGTTATTAAATATCAATTAAGTAAAATTGATTTAACTTCTGAGTCAAAATAGGTTGTTTAAGAAACACCTCAATCTAAAATTTTAAAAACTATTAGTATAGTAACCCAAGTTCAAGAGACAAATTCAGTTGAGGATTCTCAGCATTAAACTGAAGACCTTGAATCTTTTAGTAAAGACATAAATCCATAAATAAATCATACAACACACCATCAATCTATAATACCTAGAATATCTGCCCCAGACTTAGGTATTATAGATATACCTAACATCTTATCATAGTATAAATATAATGCTTCTTCGGTATATAAATGAAACATTGATAGCCTGTTAAAATATAATATTCTGAGTCTTCTATAACAGATGACAATGACTGTCAATGCTTAAAGAACTCAAACTGATACATCAGATAGAACTATAATAAAACTAATTATAGCTGGCTTCACAGGCCAATTAAAAGGTTGGTGGGATAATCATCTCACTGAAGAATAATATTTAAAAATATTAAATGTTATAAAAATTTATGAAGACGGAACATCTATATTAAATGAATATGGTGATACTATTTAGGATGCAGTGGTAACACTAATACTGACTATATCTCTTCATTTTATAGGAGATCATACTCATTTAAAAGAGAAAAATGTTGAATTACTAAGTAACCTCAGGTGTAAAATATTTAGTGATTTTCAGTTTTATCAAATAACATTTTTAACTAGAATTATGCTTAGAGAAGATTCCAATCAAGCTTTCTGAAAAAAAAAATTCTTAACAGTATTATCCTTCTTCCTAGGAGAAAAGGTTAGAAATCATATAAAATAAAAATATAAAAACTCTATTCCTTATAACAATTTAACTTATGGTCAATTGGTTAGTATAGTTCAGAAAGAACGATTAAAACTCTGTCAAGATATTAAACTTTAAAAGTTATTAAAATTTAAAATAAGAAAAACTAAACAAGAATTAAGTTCATTCTGTAAATAGTTTGATTATAATATAACTTAGAATTATAAAAACTGTAATGGACAATATTCTACAAGATATAAAAAATTATATAAAAAATTATAAAAGAAAATATAATAAAGAATATTACTATAAGAAACATAAACCTTATATATCTTATAAATCTAGGAAACCTAGTAATAGAAAATTCTTTAAAAAAATAAATAATTTAAATCATATAAAGATTTAGAATGTTATAACTATGGTAAAAAAAAGAATATACTTCTAGATTTTGTATGTTTAATAAAAAAAACTGTAAGAATTAAATCTAGAAGAATCTACATTAAACAAAATTCATAAATTATATTTATAATATTCAGATTCTGAAGAAATAAATCAGATAGATGATATAAGTTTGAAAACTAGCTCTAAAACTAGTAGTAAATCAATAAATATTTTAACTAAAGAACAAGAGTCTATTTTAAAAGTAATAAAACATAAAAATAATATAAAAATTTAAGAGAAATTTTTAAATAAATTATTACAATATTTTAACGAAAAACATAAACATTCGGTATTACCTAGTATAAGTAAACAAATATATGACTTAACTTTAATTTTAAATAAAAATAAAATATTAAAAAATAAATCAACAATAAATGATTTGCAAAAAGAAATTAAAAAAATAAAAATAGAACTAAAATAATTAAAAATTAAATAGCAAAATAACTCTGAATTAATAAATTTTTTATTAAATTCTACTTCATCCGAAGAAGAAGAAGAAGAAAAAGAAAAAGAAAAAGAAAAAGAGGATGAAGAAAATACTGAATAAATAAATAAATAAATAAATAATAATAATAATGAAATTAGTATATTAAGTAAAGATAAAATTTCTGATAATACAATATTTATGTTACAGAAAATTACATCAAAAAAATATTTAATAAAAATAAAATTACAATTTTTAGATAATTATAATATAAAAACTATAGTTTTATTTGGTAAAGAAACATATTTGAACTGTATTAAATCTAGCTTATTTTCTAAAAAATTTTGACAATAAATAAATAAATAATTGTTAACTGTAAATAAATCTAAATTAAATATTGTTGATAAAATAAAAGCTTCAATAATTGATAAAAATTTAGAACTAAAAAATATATGTATTATGACTAATAAAATGTATCATATGGTGATCTTAGAAACTCTATTTATGAATCTAATTACACTATATTCTGTAAAAGATGATAGTATAAGTTTTAAAATAAAAAACTAAAAAAATGTTTTTTTATTTATAGAAAAACCCAAAAGAAAAAAATTTAAATTTGCTTAAAGTTCATTCAATCTATGAACTATAAATAAATGCACTAATAAAAGCAAAGTCTGAACAACTTTATAATTTAAAAAATAATTTTTATTTATAAAAAATAAATAAACAATTAAAAACTAAAATTATACAAAATAATTATATTGAAAAAAAAAGTATGCAGATATTCCAAATACATTTTGGAATAGAAAATAGCACATGGTTGACTTACCTTATGAGATAGGCTTTGATAAAAAGTCTATTATAACTAAAGTCCTACTCATTCAAATGGCGCCTGATATGGTCGAATTCTGTAAAAAAAATAACTGATTTAGAAAATAAAAAATTAATTACTAAATCTAGAAGTCAATATTCTTGTTTGTTATTTTATGTGAATAAAGCCTCTAAAATAGAAAGAGGAGCCCCTATATTAGTAATAAATTATCAATCATTAAATAAAGTTTTAAAATATATTAGATATCCTATTCCTAATAAAAATGATTTATTAAGTAGATTATATCAAACAACCATTTTTAGTAAATTTGATATGAAATCTGATTTTTGACAAATCCAAATTAATCCTAAAGATAGGTATAAAACTGCATTCACTGTTTCATTTGGACAGTATGAATTTCAAAGAGTAATAAATGATATATTTAACCTATACAATATATTCTGTATTGTATACATAGATGATGTATTAATATATTCTACAATTTTAGATGAATATTTTAAACACCTAAAAATCTTTTTTATGGTGGTAAAGAAGAATGGATTAGTATTGAGTAAAACTAAAATGTATATGTTTCAGACTAAGATTAGATTCTTAGGACATTATATTAAATAGGAAATTTTAGAGTCTATAGAAAGAAACTTAATTTTTGGAACTAAGTTTTCATATCAAATCCTTAATAAAGCCCAACTACAGAGATTTTTAGGATGTTTAAATTATATTATAGAATTATATCCAAACCTGAATAGAATTATAAAACCACTACATGATAGGCTTAGAAAAAATATTGACCTATGGACTGAAGTTCAAACTAGTATAGTAAAAAATATTAAAATCTTAGTTATAACTATTCTTTGTCTACATATAGCTGACTCATTAGCTCCAAAAATAGTTGAGACTGATGCTTCAAATATAAGATACGGTGGAATACTAAAATAGATAAAAGAGGATAGAGAAACCATAGTCCAATTTTATTCAGGATTTTGGAGTCCAATCCAATTAAATTATTCTACTATTAAAAAAATAAAATTTGAGTATTGTGTTATGTATTTCAAAATTTCAATTTGATTTATTAAATCAAAAGTTTTTACTTTGTATTGATTGTAAAAGTGCTAAAGAAGTTTTACAAAATGATGTTAAAAATCTTATCTCAAAACGAATATTTGCTAAATGATAAGCTATTTTAAGTATTTTTAATTTTAATATTGAATTTATAAAAGAAAAAAATAATAGTATGCCAGACTTTCTAACCCGTGAATTTCTTCACAAACAAAATGAGGAAGAAAAATAAAAAAAAAACAAAGAGAGAAAAATCCTAAAGCATTATCTGATCACTAAGATAATATTCTTAAAATTGTTCCTAATGCCATAAAACCTTGGGTTGAAGTAGTCGAAGAAGAAAGTAAAACTGAGATGAAAAAATGGGTCTCTCAATTGGCTCATTCTCCAGAAGTTGTTAAAACTCTTTTAAAGATGGGTCATTAATCCCCTTCAGGGGTTTCAGTTAGTGATGCTCTTATCCTTTATTTAAAATAAGAGATAGAAGAATCTTCAAAATCTAAAACTCTATCTCAAAATATTTCTAAAATTGAGTTGGAATTTCAAACCCTTCAATTCAAATAGTTTCTTCAAATTTTCCGTTAAAACATCCTAAATCTGAATGGTTTACTAAAATATTTTTTTATACAGAATTAATAATAGAAAATGGACATGCCCAGTAAAATTCATGAAAAATTATTGAATCTGTATATCCTAAATATTGGCTTTTTAAATCAAATAATTTATCAAAACCTCAAAAATATTATTTAAATATTATAGAGAATTCTAGTTCTATTTATTTAAAGCATAATTATAACTAGAAGGATAAGACTGTTATAGCTTATTCTTCTTTTGAAATAAAAAAAATTATTTAGCCTTCTGAATGAAAAAAACCTTTGCATATTCTTGTGCAATTTAAAATTCTTTCCTCAAAATTCTATCTGCCCTTCTTATAATTATTGAGATTATATGGAAGTCTATGCCAAAGTCTTATTTTTTCAAAACCCTGGCCAAACACATTCCTAGCTAATATATTTCGATACTAATATTAAAACTGATAACATACCTATATGGTTTGTTGACTGGTGATATTATTGTAGTAATGAGGATAGAGTATTATCACAAAACGTACTGCTAGCTTTTCAGTATTTTAAAGCCCATTTCAATCCAAGCCCATATGAGAAGAAATTTTCTCATCTTCTTCTCTTTTGCATGATCTTCTATATACATTGAATATATCAGTAGTATTTTGATACTGCAATACAAGCAAATACCAATATACTCATAGTATTAAAAAGAACTAAAATTAAATGGTGGAATATCTTTGGCAATTCTACCTATGAGCATACAGTAAAGCAGTGACTTTTAAAGAGAAACCATGGTAGTTTTGACCCAAAGCTATCTGTTTTCTTTGAAGCCCAAAGAGTCTAAAATATAGCCTTTCTTGCAGCTGCAAAGACTGCAGAAGATTATAAAGCCTTGATGCAACAGATGATTAAATCTCTTTCTTCAACCTCTGAGCCTATAAAGTCTAGTAAGACTAGCTCTGTTGGATCATCCAATAAAGTTCATTCTAAAAAATCTAAAGCCCAGTCTAGAAGAAGAAAATCACCTTCCTCTTTTGACTCCTCTTCCTCATCATCTATGACATTATCTTCTACTGAGATCACATCTGACTCAGACTATTACTCCAGTAATGAAGACTATTATTATGGTGTCTTGTCTCCAATAAAGATAAAAAGAAAAAAAATAAAAAATAAAGAAAAAAGAAAAGGAAAAGGAAAATAAAAAATTTGACTCCGACTCTGACACAAGCTCGTCAGAAAATTAAAGACAGAAAGAACCTTATTCCTTCAGTATAAAAAAAAGAGTAAAAGTCAATAAAATCGGTGTCCGCTTGGAAAATATTGTTCATCTACAGTATTTACTAGAAGAAAGTCAAAAGAACTGTTCATCTATAATTTTCCACTGTAAAAGTAAATAGTATCCCCCGACAAGGTATTATTCATCTACAGTTCTAGACGCGTGAAGGTACAATAAAGTAAATAGTAAGAATAAGTTACTATTCATACAAAGTACCAAATGTGAAAAGAACAGTGTAAAGATAAAGCCCTCTGTCTATAAAAAGAAGTCATTTCTGAAGCTTAAGGATACTTTTGAGAACCCTCTCACCTCCAGAAGCTCTGAAGAACTCCAAGCTCTAGTTTATGTCTTCATTTTCCTTTCTCTTCACTAAAAATCTTCTTCCATTTTTGTATCTCATTCCATTGAAAAACTCTTATGTAAGTTATTTATTTATTGTATTTTAAAATTTATTTTGTATAAGTATGCTCTGCATTTGCAACTCAGTTTGATCTAGTGCATCAGAAATCTGTATTTAAAATTTTTTATAATTTTTATATTTTTTAAAAGCCTTATTATATAAATTTATATATATATATATACTATTGGTATATCGGATGAAAATTCAAATATAAATTCAGGAGCTGAATCCGAATGGACAGTAGTATATGGATGAAGGGGGGTCCAGAGCCCCCTCCCCCCCTAATCCCTTGTGCGTCCGCCACTGGTAGCTTCTAAAAAGGTAAAGACAATGTATTCTACCAAAAATTAAAAGTACTGAAATGAATACCTCAAAATTAGGCACATGCCACATCAATCTTTGAAGTGATGTGGCAAACTAACTGATTTGCTACATCATTTGACACGTCACTCCAAAGCTGATATGATGTCACATCATACATTATATTAACTTTTCCATTAAGATGTTGGACACCAGATAAACAATGCTATAACCACATTTACAATATAAAATAATTCAATTTTAAATAATCTCTAAACAACTCATAATAATATACAATAATACATAATAACTTACAAATACTGACTTTTAACAATTTAAAACACTTAAACAACATATACAATAGAAAATAATTCAATTTTGAATAATCTTTTAACAACTCATATCAACATATAATAACCTATAAATACACTTCTTAACTTTTTAACATACTTAAACAACATATACAATATAAAATAATTAAATTTTGAATAATTGCTTAACATCTCATAATAATCCACATCAGCCAATAACAATCATAACAAGCCACAATAACGTAAAATTATACAATTCTTAACTATTTAAGACAATTAGATAACATTTAGAATAGAAAATAATTCAATTTTGAATAATCCCTAAGAATCCCATAACAACCTACAATTACACAATTCTTAACTATTTGAAATAGTTAGATAACATTTAGAATATAAAATAACTCAATTTTGAATAATCTCTAAACACCTCATAACAACCTACAATTACACAATTTTTTACTTTTTGAAACACTTCAGCAACATTTAGAATAAAAAATAACTCAATTTTGAATAATCTCTAAATACCTCATAATAACTCATAACAATCCATAAGGATCCATAACAACTTACAATTATATAATTCTTAACTATTTAAAACACATAAATAATATTTATAATAGAAAATAACTCAATTTTAAATAATCACTAAATATTACATAATAATACATAACAATCCATAACAACCTACAATTATAAATTTCTTAACTATTTGAAACACTTGAATAATATTTAAAAGAAAAAATAACTCAATTTTGAAAAACTCTTAAACACCTCATAACAACCCATAACAATTCATAATAATCTATAACAACATATAATTACACAATTCTTAGGAATTTGAAACACTTAAACAACATTTAGACTAAAAAATAACTCAATTTTGAATAATCACAAAACACCTCATAACAACCTACAATTACACAATTTTTTACTTTTTGAAACACTTCAGCAACATTTAGAATAAAAAATAACTCAATTTTGAATAATCTCTAAATACCTCATAATAACTCATAACAATCCATAAGGATCCATAACAACTTACAATTATATAATTCTTAACTATTTAAAACACATAAATAATATTTATAATAGAAAATAACTCAATTTTAAATAATCACTAAATATTACATAATAATACATAACAATCCATAACAACCTACAATTATAAATTTCTTAACTATTTGAAACACTTGAATAATATTTAAAAGAAAAAATAACTCAATTTTGAAAAATTCTTAAACACCTCATAACAACCCATAACAATTCATAATAATCTATAACAACATATAATTACACAATTCTTAGGAATTTGAAACACTTAAACAACATTTAGACTAAAAAATAACTCAATTTTGAATAATCACAAAATACCCCCCCCCCCCCCCCCCCCCCCCCCAATAATAATAACACATAACAACCTAAAATTACATAATTCTTAACTATTTGAAACACTTGATCAATATTTAGAACAAAAATAATTAAATTTTGAATAATCTCTTAACACCCCAAACAACCTATGATAACTTATAAGTCATAACAGTCTACAAATAAACATTTGTTAACTATTTATACCACATTTATAATAGAAAATAGCTTAATTTTGAATAATATCTAAATATCACATAATAACCCATCACAATCTATAACAACTCATAACATTCCATTACAATCCATATCAACCAATAATATTTCATAATGACCAATAAATAAAGACTTCTTAACTATTTATAACACTTGCATCACATTTACAGTAAAAAAAAAAACTCGATTTTGTATAATTCCTGAACACCCCATAACACTGAGTGAAGACAGAGAGAGTTGCCTAAACACCCTATAACAACTCACAAAATTAGAATCCAAGACTTTCAATTTGCAAAACAACTTTATAATAAAATAAATATGAAGAAAATTATCAAGTTCTCAAAAAATAACTAAGTTAAACAGTTGATGTACAAGTTTTTCAGGCTTAGTACAAATGTTTCAATCTCCTCAAAATGACTAAACGTAATGATAATTGGTTATTACAACAAGTTTGAGGGAACCATCAAAATTTCTGTTATGATATGAATAGGTCTAAAGCACAACAACTTTCTGCAAAGTATAATGATCCTAAAAACATCAGTTATTCTCTACCTAAAAATGCAACGAACATCATGTTATTAATATAAATGGTTTAATCGATTTTTATACCAAACTCGATAAATAAAATTAGATTAAATTTCGATTAAAACTCCGATGAGAAGCAAAATTTCCAGCGAAAAGCTTTTACAACAAACTCAATTCTTTGCTTGTGTTTCTTTCAAACCGATTAATCCAAAGAAACCTCATTCTTTCTTTTTTAAATTGATTAATCCAAAGAAACCTCATTTTTTCTCTTTTAAATTGATGGACTTTGATTCGACCGAGATTAGATTGACAAATTTTTTATATTTGAGAAAGGTAGGGTTTTTAGAAAGAATGAATTGAAAAATATTTAAAATGTAAAATGCCGGTTGTTTTTTTAGGAAGATGAACGAGCGGTTATTCATTTTGGATAACATATTTATCCAAAATGGTCTAGTTAAAATTAATAGAATCTAAATTTTTTTAATAATTTATCCAATAATATTTTATTGGTTAAATTCCAATTTATTATATACGAACTAATTAAAAAATAATAAAAAGAAAATATACACACCGAATAATATACATTCCCCTATAAATTTTAATTGAAACCTATTAACATGAAAAAAATGATCAATCATTTAAATTTAGTTTTTTAAAAAAATATTTAACGTATAGCAAAAACTTTTAGTAATATGAAAAAATTGATCAATCATATAAATTTAGTTTTTAAAAAATTATTTAACGTATAACAAAAAATTTTAGAGTTAAATATATACACACCAGTACCAAAATGTATATTACTAGTAATTAAAATAATCTGAAACAATCTTCAAATTCTACAGATATTTTCTAGCCTTATAATTTTCTAATGCCTCTTCATACTAAAATTGAAATCTGCACGCATTAAAACAATGTTGAATTGATAATGGTGTTTACTTGTATACAAATTAATTTGTGCATATTTTTGCAGTGTAAAATGTACAGTTTGGAGCACCTATACACATGACATCCTCAATGAATACCCATTTCCCCCTCTTTCTCTCGTTGAGGCGTTCATTTGCCAGGACTTGTAACTGAACAAGAAGCAGAATAACGGGGAAGGTTATATCCTGAGAAAGTCCCAAGGTCCCATTCCAGTTCCTATCCTGCAGATATGTAAGTTACCAAGAGTTAAAACAAAAATCCCAGTAATGAAACAAATAATAAGTGCTCCAGGATAGTAAAGTTGTAATCTTTTACTGTGCATGATTACCTCAAAAAGCCGGCCAATGCACGTAAACTCATAAATACAGTCAATGCGATCCAAATGCCAACAAAGCCATGACTAGAGGATAGTGTAAATAAGCATAGGATGCTTATTATTGCCACCAGAACCTTAAAAGAGAGGGAAAATGGTGAAAAGTGAGAACTATGAGAGGAGAAGACATATTATAAACATCTCATATTTATTAATTTTAAATGGAGAAGATGACTACTACAACATTTTAAGAGTTCTGTTGAATGCTATAACATTCGTTTGTGTACTCAGCAGCCAAACAAAGCTTATTTAAACTTGATAGAAATATAAACTGCCATCTCAAAGAACTTTTTAAGAAAAATAGAAAGCAAGGGATACCATCGAATATGCAGAGTATGCAAAATCAGATGCTCCATAGTTGACTCCATCGAAAACGAAGGCTAAAACATTAATAGGTTGAGTTGCTGCAACATACTATTCAGAAAAAGAAGACGGTCTTAGTAGAAAATGACCCAGAATCCAGGGCATAGAAAATTAAATATCCTATTTTTGTGGTTAGAAGAATCAGAATGAGATACCGGAATGCCCATGCTAATAAGGTTCAGAACATTGATGTCTTCTGTAAATAATCTTGAAGCAAACTGCAATCCAACTAAAAGGACGACAGAGAGCAGTAGCCCTAGAACCAAACCAAACTGCAATATAACAGCGAAGATTTTCAATATTGAGAGGGAAATAAGTAGTTTTTATGCTAAGAAATTTTTCACACCTGCAATACACGAGAAGCAGTGGCTTTTGCCTTCTCAAAATCCTTGTTTGCAAATGCAGTTGCAAGAATTGCCTGGAAAAGGTGGAAAATGCATCACATTTATATTTCATGGAGGAATTTTAAAATCAGAAATAGACTTGGGATTGCAAAACAAACAGAAACCCAAGGAATTTTACAATCAAAAGCTGTCATAATTTTTTATCCCAACTCTCAAGAAGGGTTAATGGTGTTCGAAAATTGAATACACGTTGCTAGTATCTACAAAAATTCAATCAATCATGCACTAAAACAACTTAATACATGGTTCTCTGGTGTTTCCAATTGGCCTGTATTTTCTATCTACATAATAAATGGGTGTTCATCCCTAAAAAAAATTTCGCATTTAAAACTATAACTTGATACTAAGCAAGATGTAGATGGACATTATTTTTGATATTAGTGGCAGGATTTTAGGACTAATTCTATATTTATGAGATGATTTAGAAAATCTTGACTTAGAGAGCTCAGACTGGGGCTCGTCATGGAAAGCCCATGAGTGGACCTAAATGTCAACCATGTACCATCTAGAGCACGTCACATGTCCATTTGCTCTTTCAGCAATGGACAAATTCAGTGCAAGGACAAAAAGTCAAACTCATATGTTTCACGATTTCTCTTTTACAATCTATTCAATATCCACTAAAATCCCCATCCATTGGAAAGGGAATTCTGTTTCCATATTAAAAAATGTGAAGGTGACCATGTAAATTGTTTCAATAACATTAAATGCATTCTTTTAAAAGAAACAATTCTTACTTGTCCAGCCACAGCCAGCCCATCTGCAAGCAAAGAAGTTGCTAACCAGATCTGCAAGCAAACCTGAAACGCAGCCATTGAAGTATATCCATGACTTGCAGCCAATGATGCTGCCAAGGTAACACAGATTGTTGCAGCTATTACCCTCACCAACAGCATAAATCCTTAATGGAAGCACAGAAACAATCTTGCATAGATCAGTGCCAATAGCATATAGAGTGTATAGCAAAGAAATGAGAAAAGAATGTGGGAGAAAATCACATGTAAATTAGCACAAAAAAGAAGGGGTAAAGGGAGAAAACCTTACCATTTTTGAGAAACCGACTAAATTGTAGATCTTTA
This sequence comes from Garcia nutans, assembly GCA_947685225.1. NCBI lineage: Eukaryota > Viridiplantae > Streptophyta > Magnoliopsida > Malpighiales > Euphorbiaceae > Garcia > Garcia nutans. The sequence goes on along the minus strand of CANTUV010000024.1, from coordinate 260,050 downwards.
ATGCTTGGAGGCAATAGATCAACATTTTTGATCAATTTCCACAACAATATCAGGGAGATTAAGTACCTAAAGCAACAATATAAAAACAGTAAATCATGGTGTTCTCATCAAATGATTCTCAAAAATCAATATACGTCTAGGCTGGGAACTGGAAACCAGAAACATGATGCTATATCATCGGGAGAAAGATGGAACTTACTGAGAAACAACATGAGCAATGGCTGCACCACTCACATCCAGCCGAAATAAGAATATAAATATTGGGTCTAAGACAATATTTGTTACATCTCCCACAACTACATTATACCAAAAAAAGAAAAAAAGAAGAATTAATGCTACAATTTTGGACAAATACCCAAATAAATAAACAGGAGAGGTTTTTCTCAATTTTGGTCAATTAAAGGGAAGAAGACTATAATAAACAGCAAAATACAAACGATGCACACATTTGGCCCTTAAAAATTAAAGCATTGTTGGTAAAAAAAAGAAAAAGAGAAAGAGAAAGAGAAAGAGAAAGAAAATCACTTTAGGTGATATAATTTCAAGACAGTGCAACACTGGGAAGTTAAAAAGGCATTTTACATCATCTGTTATATGTTAGGTTTCTTTTTTTTTTTTACTTGTTTAAACAATCTGTGAATATGCTGATTCTTCCCAAGCTATTTTAGCAACCAAATTGTAGGCTTAAACCATTTTTTAGAAAAAAAAAAAAAAGAATACACCCTCAGTTGTTGCTATTAATAAAAGAAAGTGATAACAAATTGACAGTCTAAAAACAAATACAAACCAAGTTCTCAAAGAAAATGTCAAACTACTATAATATAAGATCTTGTCAAGATGAAAATATGCTATGGAAATGGCTAAAACTAGATTAAAAAGGGAAATAACAGAAACTGAGATAAGTAAGAGTAAGACAAATAAGATTATACTTTTATATTGAATTCTCAATCATAAAGATGCATGTCATTTTGAAACTACATGGGCATCTCAAAAGTTATATCCTTGTATACATGAGAAACCACATAATTTTTCTCCAAAATATATGAATTAACAAATATGTTGTCTTGATTTGCCATCAACACAAGTTACATAAGAAGGGCAACATATTTATGAGAGTGCAGCAAATGAGAGTAAATAAAGTTATCTCACCAGTAGCATACAAAGGAGTTTTTGTATCCTTAATTCCTCGAAAAACCCCTTGCATGGCCAAAGAAAGAAGAACAGCAGGAGCTCCTAATGACCTTAATGTCAAGTACTGTCGTGCTGGTATTAGCATGGGAGAATCCTGCACAAAAGAAAATTTCTTCCTCAGAATTTGAACAGTAAAAAAATAATGAGATTAATTGTTCACTCAAAGTGTGATGAAGTGGTGGAAAGTAGCTTGAACTCTATAGAAATTGAGAAGAAAAAGGAGGAGATTTTGGAATATCTTATTTTTCATATCTCATCAAAATACACAAATGCATATATATACACAAGTATCTACATCCAAATATGGAAATTAGATAAAAAAAAATCCCTAAATTATAGCAATATACTTCCTCTCAAGCTGAAGCATACAAATCGTATGCTCCAAACTTATTACAAATATATTTGATTGTAGGTCCTCTTAGAGTCTTAGTAAATATATATACTAACTTATTATTCAAATTAACGAACTCTGTGGTAATACTTCTTGACTCGATCTTTAACCTGATAAAATGACAATCAACTTCTATATAGTTAGTTCTTTCATGAAACACCAAAACAGATGCAATGCGAAGTGCAATATGATTATTACATATTAGCTTCATACTTTCGACTTCTTACCATTTTAATTCTTAAAGGGGTTGTTTCAACCATATAAATTCACAGGTTGTCAGTGCCAGAGCTCAGTATTCTGTCGACCACATCTTGCTTCTTATTTTTCCAAGAAATTATATTACCTCCAATCAGAACATAGTATCCCAAAGTAAATCGCCTATTTGGAGAACTTGCCCAATCAACATCACAGTACCCAGTAGTTTGATAATAACCCTTATTTTCATATAACAAAAAGGTATCTAAGAATTCAAATTACTGCATCTTAATGCTCTCTATAAGGAGCTTGGAGAAATTGACTTATCACGCTAACCATAAAATAAATATTTGATCGTGTGAGTGTTAGATAGTTTAACCTCCCAACTAACCTTCAACATTTTCAGGGTCTTCCAATGGCTCCCATTTCTTGGAACAAGTTTAATATTGGAATCCATGGGAGTATCTACGAATTTACAATCTATCATGCATATTTCCTCTAATAGATCCAACGCATACTTTCTTTCTGATATCATAATCCATGCATTTGATTGTGCCACTTCAATATTGAGAAAGTATTTCAATTTTTCTAGATCTTTAGTCTGGAAGTGATTACATAGATTTTTTTTAATGAAGAGTTTCCGTCTTGATCACTGCCTATCATAACAATGTCATTCACATAAACAACCAAGTAGATACATTTTCCATTATCATTATGCTGAAAGAACATTAAATGATTATATTGACATCAAGTTATGCCAAATTCCTGGATTACTGAGCTAAACCATCTAACCCATGCTCTTGGAAATTATTTCAAGCCATATAATGACTACAGCAATTGACAAACTAGTGTAGATTTCCCCCGAGCAACAAATCCAAGAGGTTACTTTATATAAACTTCCTCGGTTAGTTCTCCATGAAGAAGGCATTTTTAATGTCAAGCTGATGGAGAGTCCATCAATGCATGGTTGCCAAAGATATAAAGAGGCAGATAAAAGGAATTTTGACCACTAGTGAGAAGGTATCACTGTAATCAAGGACATAAATCTGAATATATTCTTTGGCCATGAGGCACACCTTTAAATGATCAATTTGTCTATCAAGTTCGACCTTCATGGCAAATACCCACTTGCATCTAACTGTAATTTTTCATACTGGTAGCGAAACTAATTTCCAAATTTCATTGCTATATAATGCGGTCATTTCTTCTATTATTGCATATCGCCGCCCTAGATATCTTAATGCTTCACTAACAGTCTTGGATATAGTGACATCAGACAAGGTAGAAACAAAAACATTATATGAATGAGAGAAATGATGAAAACTAAGAAAATTATAAATTGGATATGTTCCAGATGGAACAATTATCTTTGCAAATGGTAATAGGAGGAGAAATTGCTTCTATGTCTGGATCGAAGGGAGTAGGTGGAGAAGGGAATGGTGGAACACAGTGAGTCATCAGTGATTGGCAATGTACTTATATCAAGGGAATATGAACCATGATTGTTAGAAGAAAGAGTACTTGGGAAACAACATGAGTAAACGTGGAAAGGAGCTTGTATAGGGGAAACAGTCTATAAAGACTTGGAATAGGTAGAATATCGGAAATGAGTTTGGTGTTTTCACTTTTGAGTGAAAATATGGTGATGACTCAAACAAGATTACATCTGCCGAAACAAAATACATTTTTCTTTGTGGGGTCATAACATTTGTAACCCTTCTGAAGACATGAGTAGCCCAAGAATATACACTTGATGAATTTTGGCTTGAGTTTATCTTTTCTTGAAGTATGATAATGAACGAAATAAGTACAACCAAACACTCATAACGGTAAGTGATAAGGGTCGTCATTGGGAAAAAAATTGAGTGAGGACTTTAATGGTGCAAGATGGAAGAAGGCATTCGATTAATCAAATAACAAGCAATACGAATGGCATCCCCTTAAAACGAAGTGGAACATTATGGTGAACAAGAAAAGTGCAAGCGGTTTCAATGAGATGTCGATTTTTACATTCTACAATTCTATTCTGTTGGGGTGCATATGCACAAGAGGTTTGACATGTGATCCCCTGCAAGGTCAAAAATTTTGAGAAAAAAAAGAACATATATTCCCTTCCATTATCATTTCGCAAAGTTTTTATTGAAACATTAAATTGATCATGGATTTCAATAAAGAATTTTAGAGAACAGTTCAATACGGTTTTTCATTAAATATACCCATGTGCAACGCAAAAATCATCAATCAAAGTAACAAAATACTGAAATCTTATAGTTGTACTAACTTGACTTAGACTCCACATATTCGAGTGAACTAAATCAAACATTTATGTAACCCTATTATTGACTCGTTTAGAAAAGGAACTATGAGTTTGTTTTCCAAGTTGACATGACTAACACTCCATGGAAGATAAAGTGAAAAGATTGAAAATAAACTTCTGAAGTTTATTAAGATTTAGATGACCAAGGCGATGGTGAAAAAGTTCAATAGACTCGGTAGAAAAGAAGGTAACTGGAGAGTTTGGATCGTAGAGATTGTACGAGCCATGCGCTTATCCTAGTCCAATCATCCTCCCTGTACACTGATCCTATAAAATAACAGAATTAACTATAAAGGAAACAAAACAATGGAGGCATTTTGTTGTGAATAGTCTATAATGTAAAGGGTAGTATAGTCTTTTTGTTGTTTTTCTTAGGTTTCTCTATCTTGTCTATATATATGTGTAATTCCTCTTCTTTGAATATAAGAAATAGAGAGAATTTCTCTCCCAAATTACAACATGGTATCAGAGCAAAGGTGAGAGGGCTGTATATTTTTCCGGTTGGGGGCTGTTTTTCCGGCAGAAGTGCATTTTCCGGCAGCTGAACCCTAGTTTTTAGGGGCTGCCATTTCTGTTTTGAGGTGTTGCAGGTGTCCAGTAGCGACACAGCCTCCCTCAGCCCCTTGCCAGGCCGCCGACCAGCCTTCGCCAGAAACCCGGTCGCCGGATCTCCAGCGCGTGAAGCCCACGCGCCGCCAGAAGCTTCTGTTCCCTTCTCCACGCGCCGGCGCGTGTGGGCGCGTGCGGCGTCCCTGGTCACCTCCTCCGGCCAGTTTTTCTCCGACAGCCTCCTTTTTGTACTGCGACCCCACCTATCTGGTTAGTTCCCTGATCCGTTCTGCTGCCCAGTGGCATTTTTCTTGGTTGCCTCTGTTTTTTTCTTGCTGCTGCTGTTTCTTTGCTGCTGCTACTTCCTTTTTTGGGTGATCATTGTTCTATTGAGATGTCTAAGTCAGAAAGTCATGATAATGCTAATCCATCGTTGCAAATCAGTCCTTTCAAGTTGGAAGGTGCGGTAAATTATCTAGTTTGGTCTAGGACATGCTATTTATCCATCAGTGCAAGAGGGTATACGGGCTACCTTACCGGTACTAAAACTCGTCCGGCTGAAACTGATTCTAAATTCAGTTCATGGGAATCTGAAAATGCCCTTGTTATGTCATGGCTATTGAACTCAATGGAACCTAGACTTGCTAATGGTTATTTGATGCTTGACACGGCCCAGATGATATGGGAATCTTGTAGAAAGTCTTATTCTGGCATAGGAAATGCAGCCTTGGTGTTTGAACTTTGTCTAAAATTGGAAGGCTTGAAACAAGGAGAATTATCTGTGGATGATTACTATGCTGCTCTAAATGAGGTGTGGAGACAGCTGGATTATTATGATGAGTTTCATGCTAAATGTCCAGATGATGCGGTTCAATATCACAAGAAAATTGAGAATGGGCGTATATTCAAGTTTCTGGCAGGTTTGAATCCAGAATATGATCCTGTCCGAGTTCAGGTATTGGGGAAGACCCCGATGCTATCCTTAGAGGAAACTCATGCTTACATCCAACAGGAAGAATGTAGGAGAAGAACTATGATGAAATCTCCAGTAATTGAAAAAGCTGGACTAGTAGCATCACAAGCTACTCGTACCACTATTACTCATGAGGAGGATACTCGGTTTTGTGATCATTGTAACACTCCTGGTCATACCAAGGAGAAATGTTGGAAATTGATTGGGCGACCGCGTGGTGGTGGCCGTGGAAGAGGCCGTGGTCGTGGTGGAGGAAAATCAGGACCACCTCGCTATGTAGCAAATCAAGTTGAGGTGAATACATTTTCAGACCCTACTCCTACACCTACTACCGATGCTCTCTCTACAGATTGCCTATCCGTTGAAGAGTTGCAAGCCTTGAGAAGCCTCCTTCGACAGGGTACACCATCCTCATCCAATGCTACATCTCATTTTTCAAAGTCAGGTATGGCACTTCTCGTCAATTCTATGAATGATTCTTGGATTATAGACTCAGGAGCAAACAAACATATGACAGGCTCTTTAGACAAATTCATTGATTACTCACCATGCACTAATATGGAATATGTTCGTATTGCAAATGGCTCTTCTGCGCCAATTTCTGGTACAGGTTTTGTAAAGTGTACACCCAATCTTGATTTGAAATCTGTTCTTCACATTCCTAGCTTCCCAGTTAATCTTTTATCTGTACTTGCTCTTACCAATGATCTTCAATGTAGAGCTGTTTTTTATCCAACCCATTGTTTTTTGCAGGATCTGAAGTCAGGGGAAACGATTGGTCATGGTAGAGTGCATGATGGCTTGTACCTCCTTGAGAAGAAATCCCAAGCCTTGTTAGGGAAGAGTAGTGATGTGAGTCAAGAAGTGATTATGTGGCATAGACGGTTAGGACATCCATCTTTTGTAACTCTTAAACGGTTGTATCCGAACCAATTCAGTCAGTGTTCTGTTGAAACTTTATTTTGTGATGCTTGTGAACTAGCTAAACATACGAGGAATACTTATGTTTCTCATGATAATAAAAGTTCTATTCCTTTTATGACTATTCATTCTGATGTATGGGGACCTAGTTCTATTGTTTCATTATCTGGTTATCGTTGGTTTGTTACCTTTATTGATGACTGCACTAGACTCACTTGGGTGTATCTGTTGAAATCAAAGAATGAAGTTTTTTCTTGTTTCCAGTCTTTCTATAACATGATTTGTACACAATTTGATGCTAAGGTGAAAATCTTACGATCTGATAATGGGACTGAGTATATGGATGGTATGTTTCAATCATATCTAGATGCTAAGGGAATTATCCATCAAACTAGTTGTGTGAACACTAGTGCACAAAATGGGGTAGCTGAAAGGAAAAATAGACATATATTAGAAGTTGCTAGATCCCTTTTATTTACAATGAATGTCCCTAAACATTTTTGGGGGGATGCCGTGCTTTCAGCTGCATACCTAATTAACCGGATGCCCCTTAGAACTCTTAACTTTAAGAGTCCGATAGAAGTTTTACAGGGTCATACATCCTATACTGTTCCACCTAAGGTGTTTGGTTGTGTGTGTTTTGTTCACCATAGGTATGGGAATAAACTTGATCCTAGAGCTTTAAAATGTGTGTTTGTGGGTTATTCTGGAACGCAAAAGGGCTACAGGTGTTATCATCCTCCATCTCGAAGGTATTTTGTCAGTATGGATGTGACCTTTCGGGAAGTTGAACCTTTTTTTCCTCCTACTCCTCTTCAGGGGGAGATTAGAGTAGAAGAGGAGTCTACCTTTCCAACTCCCTTGATTTCTGTACCTGAGTCTATTAGAAACTTAGTCACTATTGATAGTGAGCAAGAAAAGATTGATCTCGAGGAAAGGAGGAAGGGTAGACTAGATAGGCCAGATTTACAAAGGTACACTAGAAAGGAGAAAGCCAAAGCTGTTATGCATGATACTGGTGATCAACCATTACCCCTGCCATCAGTTCCTGAGTCAGCGGAAACACCACTCAATGTAAGTGATTCTAATTCTGACTTAGTTATTGATCCTAACCTTATGGTTGACGATTTAAATGTTCCTATTGCTTTAAGAAAAGGTGTGAGGTCTTGTACTCAACATCCAATCTCAAATTTTGTGTCATATGATCATTTGTCTCCATCCTATAGAGCCTTTGTCTTGTCTGTTTCTTCTGTTTCTATTCCACAGAATTGGCAGGAAGCATTTCAAGACTCAAAGTGGAAGGAAGCAATGGTGGAAGAGATGAGGGCTTTGATGAAAAACGGGACATGGGAACTTGTTGACACAGTGAGGGACAAGAGACCGGTTGGATGCAAATGGGTGTTTACTGTGAAACATAAGGCCGATGGTACAGTGGAAAGGTACAAGGCAAGACTTGTGGCGAAAGGGTATACTCAAACATATGGAGTTGATTACCAAGAAACATTTGCTCCTGTTGCGAAGATGAATACAGTAAGAATTCTCTTGTCATGTGCTGTCAACCTGAATTGGGATTTACATCAATTTGATGTAAAAAATGCATTTCTGCATGGAGACTTAGTAGAAGAGGTGTATATGGATATACCTCCTGGTTTTGAGGGTCAGAAGACTATGGGAAAAGTTTGTAAGTTAAAGAAGGCCCTATATGGTTTAAAGCAATCTCCAAGAGCGTGGTTTGACAAACTTAGTAAAGCCATGGTTTCCTTTGGCTACTTACAAAGTGATGCTGATCATACCTTGTTCATTAGACATCACAATGGTAAGATCACGCTGCTAGTTGTTTATGTTGATGATATGGTGGTAACAGGAGATGATGCTGAGGAAGTTCTTCGCTTAAAGAAATTGCTAGCAAGAAAATTTGAGATTAAAGATCTTGGAAATCTGCGATACTTTCTTGGAATAGAAGTAGCTCGATCCGAAAGAGGAATATTCATATCCCAAAGAAAGTATGTCTTGGATCTCTTGGAAGAAACTGGTATGTTGGGGTGTAAACCTATTGACTCTCCTGTTGAAGCAAATTGCAAACTCCAAGCAGGTGTAGGGGACTCAGTTGACATTGGTCAATATCAAAGACTTGTAGGTAGATTAATCTACCTATCACATACTAGGCCTGACATTGCGTTTGCAGTTAGTCAAGTTAGCCAGTATATGCATGATCCCCGTGACTGCCATTTGGAAGCTGTTTTTCGTATCCTACGGTATCTGAAATCTGCTCCTGGAAAAGGTTTGCTTTTCTCAAAACATGAGCACCTTGAGATAGAAGCATATACGGATGCAGATTGGGCAGGGTCACTTGATGACCGTAGATCAACTTCAGGCTACTGTACTTTTGTTGGAGGCAACTTGGTCACCTGGAGGAGTAAAAAACAGAGCGTTGTTGCTCGCTCAAGTGCTGAAGCAGAATTTAGAGCTATGGCACAAGGTGTGTGTGAAGTACTGTGGCTAAGGAAGCTAATGGAGGAGTTAAAAATCTCCAAATATGGAACCTCTACCTTGTTCTGTGATAACAAGGCCGCTATTAGTATTGCTCAAAATCCTGTTCAACATGACAGGACAAAACATATTGAGATTGATCGGCACTTTATCAAAGAGAAACTTATTCAAGGCCTATTGAAGCTTACTCATGTGACTTCAAATAACCAAGTTGCAGATATTCTTACCAAGGGGCTAAACTCTAGACTCTTCCAAAGATTAGTGTGCAAGTTGGGAATGTGTGATATCTATGTACCAACTTGAGGGGGAGTGTTGTGAATAGTCTATAATGTAAAGGGTAGTATAGTCTTTTTGTTGTTTTTCTTAGGTTTCTCTATCTTGTCTATATATATGTGTAATTCCTCTTCTTTGAATATAAGAAATAGAGAGAATTTCTCTCCCAAATCACAACACATTTTGTTAATTTGCTAATTAAAACAAGATTATATAGGCATTCAGGAGCAAATAAGACATTTATCAAAGGGATTGATGAGGAAAGTTGGACATGTCCTAATGTTAACTGTAGTTTGTGAACCATTAGCAAAAGTGATAGTAGATGAATCATCAATAAAAGTGAAAGTAGATAAGTAGCTTTTGTTACCAAAGACATGATCAGATGTATCGGAGTCTAGAATCCAGGTCCGAGAGGAGAACTTTTAGTGAGACAAGCCAAAGATATATCAAAGTGGAAGCCTCCAGATTGTTTTGCAGCTTGATATTGAAGATAATCATTGTAATCTGCTCCAGTCAATGTGATGGAATTAGACTATGGACTGCCTTCATTAGGTAAATGGAGTAGGTCATCTCCTTGAGTTTGAGCAATATAGGCTATAGTCGATTAATGATAGATTGATTGTTTCTTAGTGATCGACTGTGCAAGACCCAACAATTTTCTCAAATATGACCACTCTTGTCACAACAGGTACAATGTGATTTTCTTCCTTTCCTATTTTGTGAATTCTCAGACTTAGTTTGAACCGCTAAAATAGATGATTTCCTCTCACTAATTGGTATTGAATGCGAAAAATTGCGTATAAGTCTATCGAACACATCTTTCAAGTAAGGAATGGTAGGGCTTGTTAATATTTGATCTCCCACAGACTTTAGGTATGATCTAAGTCCTATCAAGGCTAAAACCATAAAAAACTTGTCTCTCTGCTTTCCTTGAGTAGTAATATTTTCAGACAATGGTATATCACAAGCGTTTCAACCTAACCCAAATATCCGACCATATCCGACCATATTCTATAGGACGGTTGTTAGGCCTGCGATGCTCTATGGTAGTGAGTGTTGGGCACCAACAGGACAACATTTGCATAAGATGAGTGTGGCAGAAATGAGGATGCTAAGATGGATGTGTGAACATACCAGACTGGACAAAATTAAGAATGTTCATATTCGACAAAAAGTCCAAGTAGCGGATGTCGGAGATAAGGTGAGGGAAGGAAGACTTAGATGGTATGGACATGTTTTAAGAAGACCTCCTAATGCTGCGGTTCGTAAGTGTGAGAATTTGTTGATTGAGGGGGCTAGAGGTCGTGGAAAACCTAGAACTGTGTGGAAGGAGGTGATAGCAAGAGACTTACGTGCCTTAGATCTTGATGCGGATTTGATTAATGACAGACTTGAATGGAGACGTAAAATCCGTGTCTTGGAAGGGGCCTAAGGCTGGAGTATCTTTTTTGGTGTCTTTTGAGCTTATTTTGTTGAGGATCCATACAGCCGACCCCAACTTGTTTGGGGCTAAGGCTTAGTTGTTGTTGTTGTTGTTGTTGTTGTTGTATCCGACCATATCCGACAATAGTAAAATTCATCCCTAAGCGTTTCAACCTAACCCAAATATCCGACCATATCTTGTTTATTTTGTTGGAGGTGGACTATATCACAAGCTTCAAATGGCTGAAACAAAGTAAGAAGCCTGGGTTCTAGTAAATGCCATAAGAGACTACATAATTGAGCATCAGTTTTAAGCCAAACAATCCTATTCTTTTCATCAATATCTGAACTATTTTTCTCTAGATGATCTTCATATCCTTATCCCATAAAACAAAGTTCAATAGAATAGCCTACAAAATATAATTTTTTACTACCCTCAAGTTTTATAGTAGTAATAGTTAAAAAATTAGAAGAAAAGATAGATTGAATAGAACCTAAGTTAGCTGAAGCTTTAGCCATTGTGGGAACATCAAATTAATAGGCAAGTTAAAATTGTTTGAATATGAACCAAATGAACAGTAGGCTCCCAAACACCCAAATTTTGGAGAGGAAGCCTAAATCGGCAGTAGAAGGACTAGGTGAGGTTGGAATCATGCCGAAAAACAATTTCCAAAGTCGGAGAAGAAGATCAGATGAAGCAACATCGGTGTACGCGTTGTCATGCTTAGCGCGTGGAGAGATTTAAGAAATTGGAGTATTGATATATTTAAGAAATAACACTGTTAACAAGCAAAAGGTAGAAAAAACCTACAAATGGACACTAGACAACCCATTAGAATTAAAAATTTTAGAACAAAAGACACGTATAAATGAAAAAAAAAAAAAAACCAAAATTTCACACTCAAGGCTCTGCTTGAAGAATACTTACAGAATGTACGCCCATGTACTGCAGGATTGGTTTAGCAGTCAGAATTAGGAACAAAGCCTGGATCAAGCCAAGAACAAAACCAACAACCAATGCTGAAGAAGCAGATGGTATATGCCTTCTCTCATAATTGCTTTTGGTGCAAATACTTCTTTCAGAGGATGATTTGTCTGTGGATTCTGGTTAGAGAAAAGCGGAAACATGTTAAGCAGCAAGCCTATCAGGAAAGTATAAGAAAATCAAAGGAGAATGCTGAGGATGTTGGAGCTCTATTAAGATGCTAGCTATTCACTTAGGTGTCCCTTACAACAAATACAGGGAGATATAAGAGATATATACCAGCTTTAGGTAGCAGCACTTCCATTTCCTTATCAACAACAACACCATCTTCAAGTGTTGCATTTTCATGCACTTCATGGCTTGATCTACCAATTGTATCTTCCTCAGCCACAAGAGAGGTGGTAACACTCACAAGTGGGAATATTGCAATCTTTGATACTTGATTGAAAACAGCAATAGAAACTCCGACAGCGGCAAGCTCCACAGGCCCTATTGATAACAAAATGATTGAGCAAACTGACGATAACTAAAGAATGGGAAGATGCAAATGTAATATGGAAGTACACCTTTGCTTTTTTCTATATGCATTGATAGATTCAAAATATCGGTAGGTTATTTGTTTTTGAAGGAACTATCTTTTGTCCATGCAAGTTTTTGCTTTTTCTTGTATCCTATCCATGTCAGAGAGCACTTTCAAAACAAAGTTATAATTCTACACTATCCTTTTCTACCTTTTATCTATCCCATATATCCAACAATAGCTGCATGCATAATGCATTTAAAAAGCACTAGTTTCTGCTTCTAGAAAGACAATTTCTGTCAACCAAATCTACATGGATCCGTCAAACTTAAGTGGAAATCCCTGATATCATGGTCTTTATGATAAGACAGAAAGAAAAATTAGATGTCATAGTTTTTATGACAAGATAGAAAGAAAATTATCTGTACATATCCATATTTATTCACAATTATGAATATGGTGGCAACACAATACTGGACTCCGATTCAGCTTAAAACATGCAGCCATTTGTGGATGCTAGAATAAGATGCTCGATGTAGAGACAAGAAGCACAAATACCACAATGACCACATAGATTTTCACATTTGAACTCACTAATTTCCTTATATGGTTCAATAAACAAACACTAACATGTTGAACATTTCCATAATTTTTGTTTAAGATTTGCTAGATTTCTTAGAAATGGAAAAAAAAGGAGGTGACTTGAGCACTGGAAAATGAAGGGTATCTTCAAGAAAGATGGGGACCATAGTTACAAACCTATATGGCCAATGAATGCTGTGTCAATCAGAGAAGCAATAGGATCTGCTGCTAATGCAAGCGCCGCAGGAATTGCAATTTCTGCTATTTCTTGCCCTAACTCATCCCTCCTGAAAACATTCCTGGGCAAACCATAGTGGAGTATGGATGAAACGAAACCGAATTATTTATACTATTGTTTCGAATAAACAGAAATAAAAACATAAAACTTTCACAAAACCCATGATTAAAATTTCCTGGCAATTGTTTTTTTCTTAAAAAAGGTTGACTAATTCTAATTCATAAGGAAAAAACATAAATTAACACTCAAAATTATAATAGAAGTTAAGAGTAGAGTACCTCATGTCCTTGAAGAACAAAGAAAGAGGCATTTTTGTAGATATTACGACAGGTTTTCCAGACATAAAAGATGAAATCAATATTACAATGCTTCGATAGAAAATTTCAAATGTGGAAAAGAAAAAAAAATCAAAGAACGACAAACTATAATAAGGACCACCAAACCAAAACAACAAAAACAAGAAATTGCTTTCAAGATGGAAAATTCAGAAGCCTAAGAACACCAACAACACAGAAACAAAAATGTTGAAAGAAAATGACAGTAGAAAGAACCCGGAAGAATGAAGAACCGTAATCCCAGTAATTCAAAGGAAGAAATGAAAACCAAAGAAAAACAAATGAAAAATGAAAGAAACCCAATTAAAGAATCATCCTTAATTTGACAAAAAAATGGGTAGAAATATCAATGGAGAAACAAGAGGACACTTGCAGTTGGGAAACTAACCTTGTTTGATCCTCCAAAGATTGTGAAAGCACCTCCCTCACATGAGGAAAACCCAGACTGTACTGAAACAGAAGTCTAAAATTATAGTATTATATTAATAGAAAAAGTAGACCCAAAAAAAGAAGCAAACTAAAACGCAACCATCGCCGCCACAATCTTTTTTCGGTCGTCAAATGTATTAGGCATTTGACCAAAACGCAGGCCTGTTAATCCGGTCCGGAAACACAATAAACTCGGTCTACTCGTATGGTCTGAATCAGGTCGAGTTCAACTTCACATAAATCGAGCCGAATTTTGAGTTTAGAATTTAGATATGCAAATTTGATTTATTTTTTAAAATTTTATGTATCATTTTATAATTTTTTGTGATTTGCTAAATACTAGTTTAACATTGTCCATCCCTTCTATAGTCACATTTGTAACTTTGATCATATGTTAATCTAAATAATTATCATTATTTAAAAAAAAAACTCACACTTAAAACCTTCTTATGCTGGGAATAATTTGATTTTTTAATCAATTATATATGAATCTTTTCTTAATTTTATTTTTTCTTATTGTTTTTGCTTGTGGTTTGAATTTTTTTTTATAATATTGAATCGAAAGTTAGAGATTGGAATTTTGATGATAACCTAATGTTTCTCTTTTAACATATTTTACCATGAGTTGTCCTTATTTATTACTTATTTTATTTTTTAAATAAAATTTTTGTCTCCCACGTTGCAATAAGAATGTGTATATTTATAAAATATATTGGTCAATATACTATAATAAAATTATCATGAGTTTATTATGAGATATATTCAATTATTATTTTTCTGTATGTATATTCTTCTCTGTTAATTCTTTAAAAAAAAAGTAAAATTTCTACAATTTTCTCTTTTTGTACCCCATCTAATGCTTGTACCATGCACAGTTATATTTTAATGCCAAATTGAAACTTGAAACTCAATTTACCCGAGAATAAAAGTTTTGATTATATAATAAAAATTAATATTTTAAAATATAAAAACAATTATTTTTTAACTGTTAGCAAAATATAATTTTTAAGAAGTCAAAATTTATAAAAGCATATACTTTAAGAATGAAAATGTTAAAGCATGGCTTAAATGAGTCAAGTTATTTAAGTTCGGCTCGATAAAAATTCGTTCAAGCTCGAGCTCGGACTGTAGTTTGTTAAATGAGCCAAGTTCAAGTTAAGAAATAATCTTCTTGTTAATTCATAAGCTCGGACTGTAGTTTATTAAATGAGACACACTCAAATTAAGAAATAATCGTCTTATTAGTTTATGGGCTAGCTCATTTAGAAAACTCGTGATTTAAACTCGCAAGCTAGCTCGTTTATTATGTTATATTAGAAATATACATAATTCAATATATATATATATATATATTGTATATGAATATATTAAATTTTTAACTAATTTAATTTATATAATTTATTAATATATGTTGTATGTGATAAAGAAATTAAATAATATAAAATATAAAATAACTTAATAACTTATAATAGAATATAAAATTATAATAATACAATTTTTATTTTTGTTAATATATAATCATACTATTCATTATTCATAAATATGTTAATTTTAGTATTTTTATTATGAAAATATAGAAAAAATAAATGAAAAATGAAAACTAAAATAAGCTCGTTGAATTCATTATTTATAAGTAAATATTAATAAATAAATATTAAAATAATTTATAAGTAAATTAACAATAAATTCTATTTTAAATTATATAAAATAAAATATTTATCTCAATTTTTATGATAATTTTATCGAAATAATATTGGTCAATAAATATATTTTTTTATTTTCTAACTTAATACTTTTACTAATTAAGAATAAAATTTACACGCATTTTTACTATAAAAAATCATAAATTTTATAAAAATAAAAAAAAATAGAAATTAAAGGAAACTTTTTTAATTAAGGAGAAAAATATGAGTAGGAGGATTAAAAATTATAGATTTGTATTGAAATTATTATTAATATATATATTATTATTTCACAAATTATCAATGCATAATTAATTTATTAGAAAAATTAAAAATTATTTTTTTATTGTTCAAATTTGAAAATTTATAAAAATATATAAATTATTTATTATTATAATAAATAAATTATAAATTAAACAAAATTTTGATATATAATTAATTTATTAGAAATGTCAAAAGTCATATATTTTATTATTTAATTTTTTAAATTTCTAAAAATATATAAATTAATCATTATTATAAATAAATTATTTATTTTATTATTAATTTATTATGAAAATTAAGAATATTTTTTATAATTTTTTCAAAAATATAAATCAATCAATATTATTTAATTATATTAATGTGTAATTAATTTATAAAAAATTAAAAGTCATAAATATAATTATTTAATCAATATTATAAAATTATATTAATATATAATTATTTAAAAGAAAATGAAAAGTTATAAATATAATTAATTATTAAATTTTATATTTTATATAAATTATTAAAAATAAAATAAAATAATATTATTTTTAAAAAAATTATAATGTGTCACTCTCGGCACATTTCCTTTATCCTTAACTATTATATATATAATATAAATATGTTACATATAATATGTTAAATATGATGTTTATATATTGTATATAATTTGTTATATGTTATATATATATATATATTGAATATAATATATTAAATGTGATGGATTCTAGATTTGTACGTTATATGTGGTACATATAATCTATTAAATACGATGAAATTTATATGAAGAAGTATTTACAAATTTTTATATTATATTTATATGTTATATATAATTTATAAAATGTGATTTTTTTCTTTTCCGAGAAAGAAAGAGTTATATTCGTAGGTAGCAAAAGTTACAGAGACAACCCAAAAAAGAAGAAATAACACTTCATTCATAATAAAATACATGCAAAAGCTAAAGCAAATCATTCCAATAGAAGCACCAACCAACGAGATCTTACATAACCCTCCTAAACTACAAACAAAGGTCTACAACACAATATAGAAGACAGAGTTTCCATTGAAAATAACAGAAGACTCACGGTTTAGGCCTTTATCACAATAGTGGAAGTCGCACTATGATAAGAAGAGAACAAGTAAGCTCCATACAAAACCTTGAGGCAAACCACATTGATATAAGCCAATGATGTGTGGAAAACACCTTGAGAGAGAGGCTGACCACATAGGGCCAACACACATACTTGTATAAACATAAGAAAAGCATAAAAGGGTGCCATGGAAGGATAATTGTATCTTCCCCACTGATGAAGTAATGGACTTCAAGGACTCCAATCCAAGTTCGGATTTGATATGCTTCAACTCTTGGGCCTACAAAATCAAGAAAATGGTCGGGCTTCAGTGAGGAGTCTCCGATGTTTAAGTCAATAATTAGAAATAACCGAACTATATGTATTAAAAGCAGTAATATTCGAACCTCCTACTTGTGAAAATTTATACATATTTATAGTTGGAAAGTGGAGACAACTTATGCAAAGGTCAGTAGATTTTCAAGAAGTGTCGATGTAGTGGGTATATTTTTCAGATGTGTCGGTATAGTGTTGTCACATCAAAGTGTATTTTATCATAGTTTGGTCACAGAGTTCGGATTTATCTACAGTATCGTGTTGCGCTCTACTTAATACTACTAAAAGTGACACTCGAAAGTATAGAAGGCTATTGTAGCAACGATGATCGCCTCAAGGTTGTCTCACAAAGAATGTGTTATTTGTAATAATTTGATTAAAATAAAATATTAAAATTTGAATGTATGTTATTGATATAGTGAAATGTGATTAAAATCTAAAAGTAAAAACTAGTAGTATTTGTGCAAAATTAATTCAAATTCTTAGAAGGATACCTAAAGTTTATAGGTCAATTTAATCAAAGCTTAATTCTCAAATTATTCATTAATACAACCTTGTAATTTAATTTATTTCTTTTTATTAATTAGAAATTATCAATTCATTAGTTCTCACATTCATAAATTAACAACAATAAATTACTTCAAAATTACAAATTAATTGAACCCTAAAACTTATATTTCTAATTCGTTCTTAGGGTAGTTGATTACATAGTTCCAACATTAAATTTCATCTATTCGTCCATCATTCAATATTAAGAGATCAATAGGTGGCCAATATATCAACCTAACATATAATCCAATGCAAACAACCACTAACAAGGTATATTAATGAAAATATCAAATCAAGTCATTCAATCAAATCTACTACAATCCAAGTATGGGTAATTTAGCTCATCATCATTTCAAAATAAACATTTATCTCAATATAAATCAAATCAAAATTATCCATTGAAATATTAATGTTTATAACAAAACAACAATAATCTAGATATGAATTAAATGAGAGAATAAGAAAAACCCCTTGAGATGTCAAGAGTTGAACTTCTTGTTCTTCCTCCTAGCTCAACTTTGAATATGATGAAGAAATCCCAAGCTCTCTTCAAGCCTTCAATTAATTGTTCCACCCTTAAAAGATAAAATGAAAACTCTCTTAAGCCTCCAACTCTTCAATCAAAGCTTTTTCTAAACCCTAATCCTCTTCAAGAGCTAGTTCACCCCAACATTATCCAAAAACATGAAAGTCACTTGCATATGGAATAATATGAAGATGAAAGAAAAAAAAAAATAAAATTCTAGATGGTGATGAAGATGGCCTCCTCCAAAAACCCCCCCATATATTCATCTTTTTCCAATTATTTTTTCATTCTAAAACAAAAAGGAATTCTCTTTTTCAACTCACCTCACTCCCCTTTGTCCCCTCCTTTTTCATTCTTAAATCCTTCATCCCATAAAAATATATCACTTTAAAATAAAATTTCTTTTGTCTCTTAACTTGTACCACACTAATCATGCTAATGATTCTAAGAAATCACATGTGACACGACCAAGACATAAATGACTTGGTCGTGTCTATTAATTTTGCCTTGGACATGGTCAAGTCACTTGCATGTGTTCTTCACTACCTTGCAATTTATATTTCATGTGGGGAGTGACACGGCCAGTGACACGACCGTGTCACCTGGCCGTGTCTTCTTCTGCCTCTCTAGATATTTTGCTCTCTTCATGTGTGACACCGCCAAGTCAGTGGGTGTATCATGTGACACAGCCAGTGACTTGGCTGTGTCTCTTGCATGCGTTTGCTTCTGCTAAAGTTTCGTGAGGAATACGACCAAGTTAACTTATCCTGGCCGTGTCATGTGAGTGTGTCATTTTTCTTGCCTTGGATGAGGGGATATGGCCAAGTCAGTGGTGTCTTGGCTGTGTCTCACATCTTTCCATCAAATTTGGATCCAACAACGTGAATTTAAACTTCTTTTCACTTCAACCTAAATCAAACACTTCAAAGAATTCTTGAACACAATTTAAAGAAAAGATTAACTAAAAACTAATAAAATTACCCTAAAAATATGTACATAAATTATCAAAATAGTCACCCTACACTTAATTCTTTGCTTGTCCCTAAGCAAAGTTAAATTGAACAACACCAAACACGAAGGAATTTATCAAACTCAAGAATTATAAGATATCATCAAGAATTTCATTGAATTTTATTTTTATAATGTTCATACTCATTGTCAAACCAAATAAAATTAATACTCAATCAATTCAATGGCCTTCCAATACATCCCAAAATGTCACTCCCTCACAAAGTCTCTCAAATGTTTAATCAGGGTAATGTTTGCACTCTCAGCATTCGATGAAAGAATATCTCCACAGGTTTGCTTATCAATAAAATCTCCACCACCTAATTACAATCAAGCATCAATCATAAGGTCTTTCATTTAGTTGTAATGGGACTAAGGTGAAGGCATGATATTAGGAATGTGAGCATATTCATTAAGTTCAAGAGTACTTCAAGAACGAAGTAACCGATTATACGTATAACCCAACAATCTCAAAATAACCTCTACTCACTTAGCACTAGACTCTAAAATACCCTTTATTTGAAATCCTCTTACTTTATTGAAAAGATCATACCCAAGCTTTTTCCAACCTTAGCCATAAGACCAATAATTTCTATTTTTTTTCTTTTCTCTCTTTTTTTTAAAATTTCAATTTTTTCCTTTTCAATAATAAAATAGGATTTTGAATTAAGTCTTATTTTTAGATTTAATATAACAATAATATAAGGAAGAAGAAGATCTAATAAAAAATATTTATTTGCAACTTTTTAACCTACTAAATTTAATCTCATACTTTAATTGACACAACAACTTCAATTACTAAATTCTTTAAATGCTCCTGCTCCCAATGAAAGGACAAGAAATGAAAAAAATGGTTCATGGCTAATTTTATAGTGTAAAAGAAAGAAATGGAGACATGAAATAGGCTAAAAATTGGTTTACTAAAGAAATATTCAAGGTTGGCCTTTTAAGGTAAATGGGTATTCCTAAATATCTTAATTATGTTGGTACCTAATTGAAATTTTCACGTGGTCTCAAAATGCATATCTAAGCAAGTTCTAGCAATATATTAATCAAGAATTTTTACACACAAAAATAATAAGTTGGCATTCAACTTAAATGGCTTAAATTCTCACAATTTAAAGGTAATGCCAAGAATGACCATCAAAGTTGACAATAAGTATAAATTCTATTCAATTCTCAAATTCATACTTCAAAAATTTTAAAGGTCACCTATTGAAAATCTTATAACCATTGAGTTTTTCAAAAATCATTTATTCAAAGAAAAATATTACATTACTAAAACTTAAACTAAGAATAAGTTAAAAGTAAAAACTTTGCACCCCACACTTAAAGATTCACATTGTCTCCAATGTGAGTATGTATAAATTTAAAGAGAAGGAGTTTAGATGAAACCTGATTTTCATCATTCCCATATCCAATATAAGGTGCTACTTCCATCCTTAATGAATTTGTCACCTATGTGCAAAAAGATGGATAGCATACAACTGCGAAAGGTACCCAATATATTGTAAATCCTAAAAAGCATCCTTTGAAAAGTAAATGTCCCAAAGGGACATGTAAAGGTCGTCTTGGGATGATTCTCTGGTGCTATAGGAACTTGGTAATAACATTTTTCATTCTGCAAAATAGTTATATCCATTTTTTGCTCTTTGTCGCCACTAAGAGTAAAAGAGATGATCATTGGTTGTGTACTGTTCTCCCAACAAAAACATATTTCAAATGCTTTGGGATCTCTATAAGTTCAACCAAGTTTGGTTAAATCTCTTCTTCATCCACTTTAACAATCTCAAGTCTCCTCTCATCAACCCCACTATCTAAAATTAACTTGCACTCCTCAATTTCTAACTTGGACATTTCAAGCTCTTCTTCTAAGGTCAAGCCATCTCAAGTTTATCTTCGCTACATTCTTTGGAGAGAATGTCATATATTTTAGAAAACTGCTTATCTTGCTTCTCATCTTTCAATCTACTTGGGAACAGAATTGGTGGCCTATAAGGATTGGGAGGCTTATGCAATTTTGGTGCGGTTGATGCCTCCAAATTCTCCTCCTTCTTTGATTGACTTAGTTTCTCTATATTAGGTCGCATCTCCTCACCATTTTCTTCTTGATTAGTACCTACATCAAAGGAATCACCAACTTTGTTATCTATTACCTTTCCACTCTTCAAAATTGTGATCGCATTGGCTTGCTCTAGTTGGCTAGAAAATTTTACTTTTTGGTGTACTTGGAGTTGATTTATCAATTCCACAACTTGAGTTTCCACCTTCATTAATGATGCCTCCAAATAATCAAATATCCTATTATTCACCTCCTGATTTTGAGTACTAATTTAAATAAAAGTATTCAAATTATCTTCCAATGTGGTTATCTTCAGTTGGTCTCAATTTGAAGATTGTTGTTGAAATTGAGAGCCTCTTTGATAAGGTTGAAAGGATTGGAGAGGTTGAATTTGATGTTGAATTTTCCAAGAAAAGTTCGGATAGCTTCTCCAACCTAGATCAAAAGAGTTAGAAAATGGATTATCTCTTCCCTTTTGTTGGAAACCCTCTAAGGCATTCACTTGCTCTTGCCCCTCTTGATATTGTTCAAAGCTTATATAACACATATTTGCACCATGTCCTATAATGCCACATTCTCCACATATCTCTTAGCTTTGCATTGGTAGGCTTCCCCTTGAATTTAACATATTAACATGCCTTGTTAATATTGCTATATGCCTTGCCATTTCAGAATTTGAGTTCACCTTATAAACTTCCTCACACCTTTTTCCTATACTCTTTTGTTGTGAATTTTCTCCCAGCATCTCAAACAACCGTATAGTTTCAGTACTGTTTTTTCATCCATTGCACCTCCAGCTGCATTGTCCAATGAATTTTGACTTTTTTGTGTGAGCCCATCATAGAAGAATTAATTAAGCAACAATTGTGGATAATAATGATGAGAACATTGGAATAACAAGGCTTTGAAGTGATCCCATGCCTCATGAAATGACTCACCATCCAGTTGAGTAAATGTTGCAATTTTTCTTCTAAGCTCCTTTGTCTTCTGATGTGAATAGAACTTAGTCATGAACTTATTATAAACTTCAGTTCATGTAGTCAATGAATTCTTTGCTAAGGTCATCAACCATGTCTTTGCTTTATCCTTCAAAGTGTAAGAAAAACACCGCATCTTAAGCTCATCCTCCGTCAATGCTTGCAATGGAAATGTGTGCAAGGTTGAATAAAAATCACGAATGAAATTGAGAGGGTCTTCATTCGATATTTTGTGAAAAGAGGGCAGCATACTATAATGAGTATTTTTCATTTCATAATTCCTTGCTGCATTGCTTAACCGTATGCAAGAAGTGGTTACCCCAATAATTAGTCGGGCAAACTCCTTCATGGGCAGTTTTTCTACGTCACCCATCACTATTTCTATTTCTTCTTTGAATTGCTCTTCTATTTCTTCCTCTTCTTGTCTAAAGGGATTTATTCTTCCAGTTCTAGGGAGTCTATGAATATTGTCAACAAATGGAATAAGTTTGCCGCCTTGAGACCTGCATTCTTACATAAAATACTTAGCAATTCAAAGAGAATAATCAAACAATTTAAATTAAAAGAATCAAACTATTACTACTTAAACAACCTTTTCCGGCAATGACACAAAAAACTTTTTGTGCTCTACTTAACACTACTAAAAGCGACACTTACAAATAGACAAGGCTATTATAGCAACAGTGATCACCCCAAGGTCATCTCACAAGGAATGTGTCATTCGTAATAATTTGATTAAAATAAAATATTAAATTTTGAATGTATTTGTTGATATAGTGAAATGTGATTAAAATCTAAAAGTAAAAACTAGTAGTATTTGTGTAAGATTAATTTAAATTCTTGGAATGGTATCTAGGGTTTGTAGATCAATTTAATCAAAGCTTAATTCTCAAATTATCCATTAATACAACCTTGTAATTTAATTTATTTTTTTTATTAATTAGCAATTATCAATTCATTAGTTCTTACATTTATGAATTAACAACAACCAATTGCTTCGAAATTACAAATTAATTGAACCCTAGTACTTATATTTCTAATTTGTTCTTAGGATAGTTGATTGCATAGTTTAAATATTAAATTTTACCTCTTCGTCCATCATTCAATATTAAGAGATCAATATGTTGCTAATTTATTAATCTAACATATAATCCAATGCAAACAACCACTAACAAGGTATATTAATAGAAATATCAAATCAAGTCACTCAATCAAATCTACTACAACCCTAGGTATGGGTAATTTAGTTCATCATCATTTCAAAATAAATATTCATCTCAATATAAAATTAAATCAAAATTATCCATTGAAATATTAATGTTTATAACAAAATAACAATAATCTAGAAATGAATTAAATGAGAGAATAAGAAAAACCTCTTGAGATGTCAAGAGTTGAACTTCTTATTCTTTCTCCTAGCTCAACTTTGAATATAGTGAAGAACTTCCAAGCTCTCTTCAAACTTTTAATCAATTGTTCCACCCTTGAAAGATAAAATGAAAACTCTCTCAAGCCTCCAACTCTTCAATCAAAGCTTTCTCCAAACTCTAACCCTCTTCAAGAGCTAGTTCACCCAAACATTATCCAAAAATATGAAAGTCACTTGCATATGGAAGAATATGAAGATGAAAGAAAAAAAATTAAATTCTAGATGGTGATGAAGATGGTCTCCTCCAAACCCCCCTATATTCATCTTTTTCCAATTATTTTTTAATTCCAAAACAAAAAGGAATTCCCTTTTCCAACTCACTTCACTCCTCTTTGTCCCCTCCTTTTTCCTTCTTAAATCCTTCATCCCATAAAAACATATCACTTTAAAATAAAATTCATCTTGACTCCCACCTTATACCCCACTAATCGTGCTAATAATTCTAAGAAATCACATGTGATATAGCCAAGACATAAATGACTTGGCCGTGTCTATCAATTTTGCCTTGGACACAACCAAGTCACTTACCTGTGTCCTTCACTGCCTTGCAATTTATATTTCATGTGGGGAGTGACACGACCGTGTCACATAGCCGTATCTTCTTCTGCCTCTCTGGATATTTTGCTCTCTTCAGGTATGACACACCCAAGTCAGTGGGTGTGTCATATAACACGACAAGTGACTTGGCCGTGTCTTTTGCATGTGCCTGCCTCTACAGAAGTTTCTTGAGGGACACGACCGAGTTGACTTGTCCTGGTCGTGTCATGTGAGTGTATCATTTTTCTTGCCTTGGATGAGGAGACATGGCCAAGCCAGTGGTATCTTGGCCATGTCTCATGTCTTTCCATCAAATTTGGATCCAACAACGTGAATTTAAGCTCCGTTTTTCACTTCAACCTAAATCAAACACTTCAAGCATTCTTGAAAATGAATTAAAGAAAAGATTAAATAAAAACTAATATAATTACCCTAAAAATATGTTCATAAATTATCAAAATATATCGCAATATATACATGAGTCTAGTTGAATAGTCCAGTCATGGAGTTCGGATTTATCTACAACACCACAAGTCCCCCTAAAATAGACTGATATTTATGTCAGAAGGAGGTATAAACAGAGTTCAAAAAAAATATTTCGTATGTTTAAAGGATATGATGTTTCATTTGCCAAAGTGAGGTGCGAGGAAAAAAGAACCGGATTTCCCACCAAGCACAATAAATGCGATGTGCCTATAAATAGGAGAAGGGAATAACGACCATTTACTACTTTCAAACTTTGTGATAGTTCGGTCGCTTTGATAGTTCGGGTGTTCTGAAAGATTTGAAACATCAAAATCGAGATTTGGTGAGTACTGTTTCATCTTAATTTTAATTTTAGAATTAGGTGGTTCAGATAAAATGAGTTTGGAGAGGGTGTATGTGTCTATAGATGAACAAAAAGTGAGAGAAGAGTAAGTACATTATAGCGACTCTTCTAATAATAATGTGGAGATCTCAGTTAATAGGAAAAGTTTAAAAATATCAAGATGGCGATAGCTGTAGAAGAAAGAGTTACAACAGCTCAACCCACCTTATTGGATGAGGAAACAGAAGAGGAAAGGATCTCAAATATAATGGGGGGTTCAGATCGGGCACGTGTTAAGGATATTGAATCAACCTTAATCGAAGAAGATCTAAACGATATACATGAAAAGTATAAAATTCCTGTCGATTATAAATTAATACTTCCAAGTAATAATATGCGAGGTCATGATACCCTTAAGGAAAACCAAATAATACTATACGAAGAGGATTTCAAAGCAGAAATTCAGTTTCCTTTAAGTTCATTTATAATAAATTTTTTTAATGTAAATGGCATTTCTCTAGGGTAACTTAGTCCTAATACTTGGCGAACTATTGTAGGGTCCGTGCTTCTCTGTAAGCTAATTGGTGTAGAAGTCTCTCCTACTGTGTTGACTGCATTATGTTTTATCAAAGCTCGGCCAAAGTCCGAAGAAGACTTTTTATTTCTTCAAGCCCAACCAAGACTTGCATTGTTTACCGGGAAACCAGACTCTATGAAAGGATGGAAAGATCAGTTTTTCATTTTGGAGAGGGTTAGGGGGTTTGAATGCCTGACAAAGTGGAGTCGAGGTAGAAATTAGCCAAACATAAGAAGGGAAAATTTGCATGCAGATGACCGAGCTATATTTGATAAGATAGCACTGAACATTCAGAGAGAGAAGCTAAATGTCCTGCACTTAATTGCAAGATACTTTTCATTAAAGACAGACCCGATTAAACCATGCCCCGAAGATCGGGCTGGTAATACTTCTTGATATCCTAGTAAGTTTGTTCAGTAATAATATTTTGATTTTTTATGTTTGTGCATAAATGGAGAAAAAAGGAATGAAGGATCGTATAAAAAAACATTCCAGAAAGCAAGGGCCAAGACTAACAAAGGTATTCGAGTAGAAGCATAGGAGAAAAAAAGGTGGGGGTTCTGGCAGAGGGAGGGGAGGAGAACCTTCAAAGAAAAAGGGAAAGGAAAAAGGAAAATGGATTGCAAGAGGTAAAGGTAGCATTCAACTGATATCTCCTATCTGAACTTCACTAGTTCAGATCGAAGATAATCTCGCACTGCTACCAAGTCAAGGTGGAGGAACTCCAGAGGTTTAGAGGAAAGAAAGTCATTCTGGGGGTCCAGAAGTAGAGCATGAAATGGATCCAAAAGAGCTGATTGAGGAGATGGTTAAAGGGTTTGCATCTCGATATGCAAATGACTTTTCTATTCATGAGCCAAAGATTAGGTATTTCAGTAGAGAAAATTTGAGAAATATTCCATGAGAAAACAAGAAATTAAACAGCTTGAACCCAAAAGAACTATTAAGTCGGTACCGAGCTGAAGTTACCCAGGTAAGCAATTGAAACAAACCTAACCTTATTTGATGTTATATGACATACTAATTATATTGATTGTATTGGTTTGCAACATGACCTCTTTTACCAACATTTTGGAGATCGGTATGCCGGGATAGCGGCCGCCTATGAAAATGAAAGAAGAGGTTGAATCTCAAAAGAGGAAAGAGATTGAGATGGAGCGTCACCTGTCCAGAGCAGAAAAAAGGGCTATAGAGGCCGAGCTCCAAACTAAAAAAGTAGAAAAAGAACTAAAGCAAATGAAGGATGATTTTGCCATTGCCTAAGGATCGCTGGCGAGAGAACAAAAAGCATTAATCGAACTGAAAGGCAAAATGGACAATGAGATGGCTAAAAAGGAATAGGCATTAAACGAGCTCAAGGACAACATGGATGATCAAATAGCACAAGGGATTGTTAAGTTTCAAGAGCTCATTGTTGCTGAACTAAAGAAACAATCTCCTAATGGGGAGTTCAACTAAATTTTTGATGTCAACCCTGATCAAATTCCCGATGAAACCATCAATGCTGATGATGAAGAGTTTGCTACGCAAGACAAAGTTAGTAAAGATTAAAGTGAGACTCTTCTTTCTTTTTGTTATTTTTAGTAAAGATATGAAAAACCTTGTAATGAGCGGTAGTAGCTCGGTAAATTTTTGTTAACTGTAGAATATTTAATATATGTACTGCCACTTATATGTAAATTTTGAAATTAAAAAAAAAATATTCAGCTGAACTTTTTTATGTGATTTGAGTATTTAATTATTTTCATATTTAGTTCAGTTTACACTTTAGTGAATAACCCATATTAAGCATAACATGCAACTACCGAACAAATATGTTATATTTATTGCATATTTAGTTAAACCTTATTTCAAGTATTGTAAGCTCGGTGCACATGGTACGATGAGCTGTATTGTAAATATTATGAGCTAGATATGCAAGACATTGTGAGTTGTTTTGAGAATGACATAAGTTCAGTGTGCAAGGCATTAATTAAATTTGTTTTTGTAAAGAATGATATAAGCTCGGTGTATAATGCACTATTAGCTGTCTAGAAATGATATAAGCTCGGTGTGTAAGGTACTGTAAGATATTTGAAAATGATACAAGCTCGGTGTGCAAGGCACTTGAGCTAAACTTAATGTTCGGTAGTTACAGAAAACTTATAAAGGAGCTTTGACAGTAAAGATTTTTATTTTTCATCTCGCTCATAAGTATTAGTTTACATGAAAAATATAAGAAAAAATAAAAATACAAAAGCTTGCACTCAAATTATTTTTCATCACCTGAATTTATTAAAAATATTTTCTCAAATTATGGGCATTCCAAGTTCCTGGGATGTTTTTACCATCTATAGTGTAACGTATATGCTCCTCCCTTTAGAATCTCAGCGACCCGATAGGGTCCTTCCCAGTTTGCTCCAAGTTTTTCAGGTCCAACCGATCCATGTGTATAAATGGTTATTCTCAAAACCAGATCTCCCTTGATTAATTATTTGGGATGAACTCTCTTGTTATAAAAATTGGCTACTCGATTTTTATAAGCTTCAGCTCTGATCCCAGCTTGTTCTCTTTTAAACTCCAACATGTCAAGGTTATGCCTAGAATCTAATTCCTGCTCTTTTAAAAAATTAAGGACTCTGGCTGAGGAAACTCCAATTTCTATTGGGATAACTGCT
This sequence comes from Garcia nutans, assembly GCA_947685225.1. Taxonomy (NCBI): domain Eukaryota; kingdom Viridiplantae; phylum Streptophyta; class Magnoliopsida; order Malpighiales; family Euphorbiaceae; genus Garcia; species Garcia nutans. Next base: position 231,775 of record CANTUV010000024.1, on the reverse strand, counting down.
TCGGTACCATAAGTCAATATAAAGGGAGTTTCTCTAGTGGTAGTTCGAGGAGAAGTACGGTATGCCCACAAGATATTATACAATTCTTCTGTCTATAAACCTTTGGCTTCGTCAAGACTTTTCTTCAATCCCATCAAAATCGTTCGATTTGTGACCTCAGCTTAGCCATTAGTCTGAGGATGGTAAAATAAAGTGAATTGGAGGTCAATCTTAAGATTCGTGCAATATTCCCTGAACTGCTTGCAATCAAATTGTTTGTCATTATCAGTAATTAATGTGTGAGGGATGCCAAATCTCATAATGATCGCTTTTTTAAAGAACTTAATGATTGCTACTAGAGTAATGGAAGTCAGCGGTTCTGCCTCAACCCATTTGGTGAAGAGGTCAACTATAACAACTAAAAACTTTCTTTAAGCTATGGCTAGGGGAAAATGACCCAAGATGTCCATCCCTCACTGAGCAAACGACCATGGACTTCGGATGGGCCTCTGTTCAACAATAGGTTGATGTTGTAAGTTGGCATATTTTTAACATTTTTTGCACTTTTTAACTAAATTCTTTGCATCAACATTTATGGATGGCCAAAAATAGCCTTGTCTCAATGCTTTCTGAGCTATCGTCGGAGCTCCTTCATGGGCACCACATATTTCTTCATGAATTTTCCTCAACAAATAGTCACCTTCTTCTTCAGAGACACATTCACTCCACGGATGGAAGAATGATCTCTTGTACAATAGCCCTTCATGAATGGCGTACAAACCGGATCTTCTAACAATCTTTTTAGCTTCCACCTAATTCTCTGGCAATTCACCAAGATTAAGAAATTTGTAAATTGGAAGTCTCCAGCCCTCCATTGGTTTCACTGTCATGATTAATAAAATTTCATAGCTCGGGTTATGAATAATCTCAAACAACACTCCTTGTTTAAAGACTCCTTCCTTAGTAGTAGCAGCTTTAGCTAGCTTGTCAGCATGATCATTCTCTGCATGCATAATCTGATGGAATTTTCACACACAACTAGCCTTTTGAAGAGTTGTCAAAAGGTCGGATATGTGTTCCTTATATCGCACCATTTTTCGGTTTCCTTGCTTCATATTTTCCAGTCAACCGACTAGCCACTAATTGAGAATCAGAATATATTTGCAAAAATTTTGGTCGAACTTCTATACTAAGTCTCAACCCAAGGCAGGTAACTTCATACTCAGTTACATTATTTAAAACTGCAAAATTAAGCTTTGCAGCATATCTGATTTGTATTTTTCCTGAACTTTGAAGGATTGCTCCAATACCAGCTCCATTTATGCCTGAAGTCCCATCTACATTAAGAGCCCATGCTTCTTTAGAGGTTGACTGTGAAGGATGTTCATAAAGCTCCGTGATAAAATCCGCTAAGACCTGTGCCTTCATAGCCGGTTTGGGCTCATATCTGATATCAAATCTACCCAATCGTGCTGTCCATTTTATAAGGCACCCTGAAGTTTCTGATCGCTGAAGAATTTTCTTTAAATAGGAGTTAGTTTACAGAATGATGGTATGTGCATCAAAGTATGAAAGAAGCCTCTCCGAAGTAGACCATAAAGCTAGGGCTAATTTTTCTGACAATGAGTAACATAATTTTGCTCCTTTTAGGACATGACTGGCATAATAAATAGGGTATTGCTGATCATTTTTTTCTCTAATTAAGACTGAGCCTATAACTGCAGGTGATGCTGAGAGATACAAATAGAGTTCTTCCTCTTGAATAGGTCGGCTAAGTAAAAGGGGTGAGCTCAAGAATTGCTTTAGCTCTATGAAGGCTTGTTGACACTCCTCATTCTATTGAAAGTTTTTCAAGTTCCTCAAGAGCTTATAGAATGGAAGGCATCTCTTAGCTAAGCATGATATGAATCATTCCAAAGCTGTAATCCTATCATTCAATTTTCGCACTTCCTTAATGGTCTTAGGTGATTCCATTTCCGTTATGGCTTGTATCTTTTATGGATTAGCTTTGATGCCTCATTCTAAGATGATAAACCCCAAAAATTTATCTGACTGAACTCCAAATGCACACTTTTCTTGATTGAGTTTCATATTTGCTCGTCGGAGTATTGCAAAGATGTCTGCTAGATTTTTAGAGTGCTCTATGGAAGTGCAAGACTTAATAATCATATCATCTACATATACCTCCACAGTATGGCCTATTTGATTTTGAAAAAGTTTGTTAACAAGTCTTTAATATATGGCTCCTGCATTTTTCAGACCAAATGGCATGACTCTATAGTAATAAGTGCCCCTGGCTGTGATGAAAGAAGTTTTACTTTGCTCCTTCATTTTTAGAGAATTTGATGATAGCCAGATGAAGCATCAATGAAACTGTATTCTGCATAGCCCGCCGTAGAGTCAATGAGACGATCTATGTTGGAGAGTGGATACGAGTCTTTGGGGCATGCCTTGTTCAAATCAGTAAAATCTATACACATTCTCCATTTGCCATTGGGTTTCTTTACCAACACTATATTGGACAACCATTATGGGAATAAAATTTCTTTGACGAAGCCCGCTTGTAGGAGTTTCTCAGCCTCATGCTCTGCAGCTAATTGTCTTCTGGTCCTATACTTCTTTTTCTTTTGCTTTATTAGGATTTCTTTGGGATTTACATGGAGCTCATGCATCATATCTCTGAAGAAATTCCTGTAATATCAAACGAGGTCCAGGCAAAGACATCATGATGTCCTTTCAGTACTTGAGTGAGGGCGATCTCCTTTTTGTAATTGGACGAACTTGCAATTTTGAATATCTTGTTTGGCTCAACCTTAATTTCCTTTAGCATATTGACAGACTTAACATGTTTATGATTGTTAGGAAGATCAAGGGAATCCATTTGAAACACCATGTTGGCATCTTTAAGAAGAGTTACATAAGAATCCCATGCTAACTGTTGATTACCTTTTATAACTATTGATTACCTTTTATAAGCAAATTTCTTACTGAAATATATGCATCCACTCCTACCAATAATGGTCGTCCAAAAATAGTGTTATAGGCAAGGTTCATTTGTACTATCATGAAACAGGCGCGATAGTTTCGTACAACTGGTCCATATGTAGGAGTACCGTATGTCTAGACAATCCAACTAATGGTGCATTAACAGGTCTTAATACCTTTGGTGACAAACCAAGTTTCTTATAAGCATCTAAGGTCATCAGATTTACAACACTGCCTGTGTCAACCAAAATTCGTTGGACCAAATAGTCTTGAATTACAACTTCTACTACAAGAGCATCAATGTGTAGATCAATGACAGAGTGTGAATCTTCTGGATGAAAAGTAACTACCGAGTTACAGGCTTTTGATATCTCGGTAATGGAAAAAACTTCTTTGACCTTCCATTTTTGTGAAATACAAGTGACATCATAGTGCTCTCCCCCTGCGATGACATGTATTACTCCAGTTGGGATCTTTCTGGAAGTTGTAATGTGCTGAGAGCTCGATTTCCCTTATTCACCCTGGTCTTTGGGAGTGGCAACGAAGTGCTTCAATTGACCCACCTAAATTAATTGTTCAATCTCTCTCTTTAACTTGATACAATCATTTGTCTTGTGGCTATGACTCTGATGAAAACTACAATATAGCTCTTAATTTCTATTTGGGTCATCTTTCATTGGAAGAGGCCAATTTACTTCGGTATTTTGTTTAAGCCAATGTGAGATTACAGCTCTGGAAGTGTTTAAGGGTGTAAAATGTTCAGGAACTTAGGTGATGTGATAAGCACGATTAGAGTAGCACAGACCTGATGGTTTTTGAGAATGAGAAGTGAACTGTTGCCAAGGGATATTTTGTTTAACTGGTTTGGGAAAATTTGATTTAGAACAGTTTTGCTTTGACACCTCAAGTTTATGAGATCCTCTAGAAAGTTTATGTGCTTAGTCTTAATTTTGATGGGGGTGAAGCTCCTCCCATATTCGAGCACTCTCATCTGCCCGAATATATTTATAGAATCGAGCCATGAGCTATATAAAATCTTAGGGTGGATTCTTACTCAAAGATTGTGAAAATTGAGGACATTCAGTATTCCGAATTAATGCCTCCAAGGCTATTTCAAAGTTTACTTTTAGAATTTGGCCCACTACTTCATTAAACCTATCAACATACTATCGTAATGTCTCTTTGGGTTTCTACACAACTTTGAACAAGTCCGCCGAAGTTCTACCGAGGTCAATGAAAGCCACAAATTTATTTACGAAAAGTTCAGTGAATTGGCTAAAACTGTAAATGGAGTTCGATTCTAAATTCTTGTACCACGTCTGTGTATTACCAATGAGAGTCTTCAAGAAGAGTTTACATAAAGCAGCATCTGAAATTTTATATAGCAGGGCAGCATTGTAAAAACTATCAACATGTGAGCGAGGGTCCGTTATTCCGTTGAACTTCTTTAGCTTTGGTACATGGAAACTCGTATAAACCTCGTTTAGAATTTGTTTGGACAATGGTGAATGAAAGGTAATATCGTATTGCAGGGATGTACCCCTGCACATATATTTTATTTTTTCGTCAACCAAAGTATTAACATCTGCTGCTGTCATCCCGACTTCTTTTCTTTTGGAATAAACTAGTTCAGAGGCTGATATGGGGTCAATGGGTGTATTTGATGTTGAATGTTCGGGTGAATAAAGCTTTCTCCGGACCTGCTATTCTGATTCATGGGATGTATCATGTTACTGCTGAAGCTCATAGTCATATTGCGGTGAATTATATGGGAGAAGTGTCTGATGAGTAGGTGGATGTGAAGGAGTTTGGCATGTTAGAGGAGGAGGAGGTTCATATTCTGATAATGTAGGTTGCCGTGGGTTTTTAGTAACTTGTCCAAAAGCTACAATAAAATCTTTGAGAGTGGATGTGAGCTCTCTGATTACTTGTTCAAATGGATTTGGGGATTGTAACATTGTGGAAGCCGTTTGTGCTATTGGAACAAATGGCAGAGAAGACTCAATAAGGGCTACTTCCATTATGGCAGCAGATGATACAAGAAGAGAAGTTTCGATTGGGGATTATGTATTGTGTTTTGAGCTGTTGGACATTAAGGTGTTTGTGGAGGTGGGGGTAATCTGTTAGAAATTTTAGTCGAGTTCTGTGAATTATGAATTAAATCTTAAGTCCTCTTATCTATTTCGGGAATCAGCCAGTCCACGCTCACCACACCACTGATGAAGGGATGGACTTCAAGGACTTCAATCTAAGTTCAAATTTGATATGTCTCAACTCTTGGGCCTGCAAAGTTAAGAAAATGATCAGGCTTCAGTGGGGAGTCTCCGATGTTTAAGTCAGTAATTATAAATAATTGAACTATATAGTATTAAAGAGTAGTAATATTCGAACCTCATACTTGTGAAAATCTATACCTATTTATAGTTGGAAAGTGAAGAAAACTTTTGGAAAGATCAACGGATTTTCAGGGAGTGTCTACGTAGTAGGCAAAATTTTCTGATTTATCGATATAGTGCTGTCACATCAAAATATATTTTATCATAGTTAGGTCGCAGAGTTTGAATTTATCTACAGTGCCGCAATATATACTTGAGTCCAGTTGAATAGTCCGGTCATGAAGTTCAGATTTATCTACAACACCACCCACCAAAATGACTTTTTTGAAAAAGGGTTCACTGTCCAAGAGAAAAACAATTGAGACATATTGGTTTACTTCTTGCAGCATCAAAAAATGGAACTAAAGAGTCAGGCTTGATGAAGTAGGCAAGGTCGGTTAAGACAAACTTTGATCCAACAAAAGATATATCTCTAGAAAACCCAAAGGCTGCAAAAACTCTTAAGCTTCAAGCTACGACAATGGATGCAAAATCCATTGAGTACTCACAAGTCGAGAATTGCTCAAAAAAGAAGAAGAATGAAAGATCTAGGGCTACTAGCGTCCAAAAGACCAGTGACAACCCTAAATTTAGGGAAGAAGAAAGGAACAAAAGCTCTATAGAAAGAGGGGAAAGATTTCACAAGAAAGAGAGAAAATTTTACAAAGGAAATAATAATTTTAAATGATAATGTAAATGTTAAATGCGATGTTTATATGTTATTTATGTTACATATAATTTATTATATATTTTATATATTGTATATAATTTGGTAAATGTAATAGATTTCAAATTTATATGTTATATATGTGTTATATATAATATGTTAAACATGATATTTATATATTATATGTGTTACATATAATATGTTAAATATGATGAATTTCAATTGTATATGTTATATATATTTAATATAATTTATTGAATATGATGAATCTAGATTAAGAAACATATAGAATTTTTATATATTATATATATTGTATATAATTTGATAAAATGAGAACTCCAAATTTTTATATGTTGTTTTATATATTATATATATTACATATAATTTGTTAAATAGATTAAGAAACATAAGAAAATTATTATTTTTTAAACGTATTTTAATATATATGCTTCATATAATTTGATAAATGTGATAAGATGAAAAATTTTTCTAGAGAACATAGAAATGCTAAAAAATTAAAAAAAAAACTCTTCTTTTTGGAGCGTTTTATTGAATATGTGTAGTATCATAAAGTTGAAATATAAAATTTTTTCAATCATTACAGTTGAAACTCCAAAAATAATAAAAAAAAATTCAAAAGATTTACAAACACAAAACCAAAACTACAATTGTTTCATGTTTCTTTTTCACCTTATAGAAGTTACCAAAATCAAATTGACAAAAAAAAGTAGAACAAAAATCAAAAGAAAAAGAAATACAGAAACTGAAGATGAAGGAGAAGAGTATTTGTTACAAATATGAATGTGAATGATTAAGAATGAATAAGATTAGAAATAAAAAATAGGGAGAAGAGGAAATTTAGAGAAGGAATCAGAGTAGGTAGAGCAGAAATAAAGAAATATAGAGGGATAGAATAGGAGATAATAGAGGGAATAAGGAATAATCAATATTTATTCATTATCCATATTAACATCAGCACCATTTCTTAGAGGCGCATAGTGTCTAAAATACAAATTCTAATAACAACTTCCCCATTCACTACTGACATAATTCGCTGTACTAAATTTGTCTAATCTACAACTCATAATTTTCTCATCAAGGCCTACCCTCGCTTGTCTCTTTTTCAACGTACTCAGCTGCTCTTCTTCTCTTATCTTTCTTCCTCTTATACATGATAAAGAGGGATAATAGTTGGCGACAGTGGAAGATGAGAAGGCAGTGGTGAAGTAAAAAAAAGAAAAAAAAAATGAAATCAAATAAAGATAAAGAAGAGAATAAAAGAGGAAGAGAAAAAAAGAAGAGGAAGATGAGCTATTTTTTAAAAGTTAATAAACGGTAAATATTTTATGTTAGCCCTTGGGGTATAAAATTTCAAATGCAAAGAACTTTAGTAATTACATTTACATGTAGATATTAAACTTGGAGTTGCAAAAAGCTGTTACAAGAACATTTTGATATTCATAGATATTTGCAAAGCTTGCTGCTTAGGAAATATTGCGGAAGAGAAACAGTGATTTTGCTTCAACTGTAAGGGGCTTCTGTTTTTTCTTTCCATGAACATAATTTACTTCCCCAATACACTGCAAATTGTTATTGCATTGCTGTCTTACTAACTGTAAGTTGAAAATGGCGATTAAATGTCTTTCATCTGCATAACTCCTAAACAGAAATCAAGAGAACCGCAAATGTGTGCTTATATTGGATAGGGAAATAGCAAAATAAAGGAAGTGAATTATTTTCCACAGGGTTAATAGCATTGGACAATATATCAACCGTTCTTGATGAACATAAACAAAGAAAAGTGCTATACCCCTATACCTGTTTTCAACAAAGAATTGGAAATATGGGAAGTTAACACTTCTTCGGCATCTAAATAGACCTCTAGAGTGTATAACCCTTGACTGAAAGGCAAACGTCTAATCAACAGCAAAAAGGAGTTCATGCAGTCAAAAGCATCTTGAGCTAGTTCAATCCTCTGTTGGGAACACGAGGAACAAAGGCTTGCAAGAGGACAAAAACATGATTTCAACTACACCATAATTCACAAGGGCCCTTGACATGCAGAAGTACTTAAATGTCAATATGAGACAGCCTGAGAAGTATTAAGTGCAGGACATGAAAATATCAAATGTTTTCTAGCAACAAATCCAAAGCCATTCATGACGAGAGCAATTGAAAGCTTAGTTGCTTTGCATTAAGAAGTTAGTTGCATTAAGGAACTCTTATAAATCAGTCACCAGTAGTCACCACATGAGCATTTTCCATCTTCAAATCGATGGAACCTGTTATTATCCCTCACGATTATTACTCTTCTAGAGCACTGTGACATGAACTTGATTGCAGTGTGGCAATCACCACATATGCGCAGGTTCTTCATAACTCTAATTGGCCTATCAGCTGGAAAGGTAATGACTCCAAATGCAATGGCTATTCTTTCACTACGATATCTAATTGTCTGCCTTTTCTCTTCATCATCCACCTCTCGATGCACAAAACTTGTGTCTGCAACATAACCAGCTCTCTCCATATCTTCTTCCAATTTCTCCAATTTATGATAAATTTCTTTGGTTTTCTCATGACACCTATCCCCAGCAGCAAAAGTGTGAACTTTGTTACCTTCTTCAATCCAACTCAAACCCGTTTCCTTCTTTACACCTCTGTCTCTAAGCATCTTTCTGGCTTTGGCTGCATCCTCATATCTTCCAGCAGCAGCATAAGCATTAGATAATAGAACATTCATACCTGCACTAACATGACCTAACCCAAAGACTCTATCAGATGCAAAGGCTGCTAACTCAGTGTCCCCGTGAAGGCCGCACCCAGTCAGAAAAGCTCCCCACACAGATTCTGTTGGTTCTATAGGCATTTCCTTTATAACTGTAAGTGCTTCCTGCAATTTTCCAGCTTGGCCAAGCAAGTCGACCATGGAAGAATAATGCTGAGCCCCTGGCTCAACACTGTAATCCTTCATAAGCCCAAAGTATCGCTGTCCTTCATCAACTAACCCTGCATGACTACATGCATAAAGCAAGCATAAAAAGGTAATAAAATGTGGTCTGATCCCAACATTTTTCATTTTTTCAAACAAGTCAAACACTTCCTCTGTATGTGCATGTTGAGCATAGGCAATCAACATTGCATTCCACATTCCAAGATTCCTAATATGCACCTCACTAAAAACCCTTAAAGCTGCTTCAATAACACCACATTTTGAATACAAAGAAATTAAGGAACTACCCACAAAACAATGTGAATCATAACTTGTTTTGAAACACAACCCATGTATCTGCCTCCCCAGTTCAAGCAATGTCGAATTACCACAGACTCTAATAATACTGGAAAAAGTAAAATCATTCACATCCAAATCCTCCAATAAAGCTTCTTTAAAGAGCTTTAAAGCCTCCTTATCTTCACCCACTTGAGCATACCCATAAATCATCCCACTCCAAGAAACCACGTTTCTATGTGGCATTTGATCGAACACCTTCCTGGCATCCCTTATCTCTCCACACTTAGCATACATATCGACAATAGAACTCCCCACAAACACATCAAAATCAAATCCAGTTTTAATAGTAAAACCATGTACAGATTTCCCAATATCACACCTGCCCAGAATGGCATAAGCTTTAGTATCACTTGGGAATATATGGTCATCAGGCCGGATATCATTGATAACCATTCGAAGGAAGTATTCGATTGCAAATCCGGGAAGCTCATTTTGAGCTAAAGACGATATGACAGAGCTCCAAGTGGTGGTCGACTTTTGTTCTGTTTCCTGAAAAACTTGGAGAGAAAGGAGAGGCAATTCAGTCTTGGAATAGAAGTTTATTAGATTGTGGGAGACAAGAGGGATTGCTCGGAGGCCTGATTTGATGATATGGGCATGGATTTGGAGGCCTTTTGAAAGGTATCTCGAGCGGGCTTGGGATAAAAGAAGGTCACAAATGTATCTATATTTTTCTTGAAACGAGAATCGGGTAAGTTGGTTTTGTGGAGGATTATAATTCTGTTCAAAAACAGATCGATTCAAAGGGTTCTGTGGGGGTTTTACTTTTATCTCTGGTTCAAAGGTAGATTCAGTCAAAAGGTTTTGTAGGAGTTTTGAGAGAGCAATGGGTGTCTCTGTAGTTCTCTTCGGAACTTGGTGAAGCATTAGAGAGTCAGATTTTGAGCAGTTTTGAGGTTGTGGAATGCGGGGGTTTTGGCGGGAGAGTGAAACGTCCAATTTTGATGGGGTTTAAGAGATAAAACGCCGCGTTTTAGTGAATGGAAACGCTGCGTTTTGTCATCATCTAGAACCTGCAAGCCCTATTTTTCCTGTTCTCTGTCAAAAAATAACACTTTATAAAACTGAAAAGTTGATGAATTTCCAGTAAAAACACATCTAAAGTGGATGAGTTTCAAGTAAAAACTCTCTAAAATTGATTAAAGGTGTTGACTTCGAGCAAAAATGGAGCCACAAGAAGCGTTAATATTGAAATCAGAGCCATCAGATTCACCAGAATCAATGCTTTCAGTGAGTGTAGGCAGAGCCATAACCACCCTACTCAGTGCTCGCTCCAAGAAACTCCAAGACTCCATTAGTCGCCTCTCTCCTGAATTTAACAAAAGACCTTCGCTTGGTATTTCTCTCTCTCTCTCTCTGTCTCTGTCTCTCTCTCTCTCTCTATATATATATATATATATATACAGGCTTGCCTGTTTGAAGCTGAAATATTGTTATTGATTTTGAATTGGGGTTTTTGAAGGGCCATTGGAGGATTCATTATGGTTTCTTCATAACTTTGTTAAGGATGCAGCTGAGAAAGGCCAGAAATTGGATGATATTCTCATTCCCATCATTCAACATGTACTCCTTGTATCAAATTTTCTTGTTCCTTGTATTGTTTGATGTGACAAGCTCAATTAAGTTGAAGGAAATACTTTTTTGTTTCTTTATATTTTATTTTATTTTATTTTTTCTCTCTAGTCATTGAGAAGTAAAGATTCAAAGCATGGTGGGCAAGCTTTGATACTTATAAATTGGCTATTTCAAGATGGATTTCTTTTCCAAGCTGTTGCTAAAAGCCTTGCTGACATTATTGAGAGAAAGGGTGATCATTATATTGCTTTTGGTTGGTGCATTCTTGTTCGCAGTCTTGTTGAGTATGAGAGGTTTGTCGATCAGCATACGCTAAATGGTAAAGAGATTGGTTTTCCCTATTGTTTTCTGCCTTAACCATTTGTTGTTGCTATGTATTTCAGTTTGATGAATTTTAATGTTATTGTTATTTTTTTCCTCTTGTGGTAGGAATAAGGGACAATTATAATGCTTTGTTGAAGATACTTTGCTCATGCATCCCGCTTTTGGCAAGCATATTATGCAAGGGAAGGTAGATAATCCTTTTATGTTGAGTAATTGTGTTGATTTCTGCTGTTCATTGAGGAATTTGATGAAAATGTGGACTTTTATAATCATTGCAATGGGAATTTGTTCGTTATTTATGCTACTATTTAAGCGAGTCTTGTCTGGTTGAGTTGATTGTGGATAATGTTGTCAACTAATGAGCTTGCTGCTTAAACTTTGTGGGATATGACTGGATTTGGATGTCATAGACTTGTGTGGTTTGTCGTTTTATGAATTTTACCAAAACTTGTTAATGCTTAGAAACCTTTCATAATACAAAGTTATATTATATTAGTGTACGTACTGAATTCACCAGCCTGGTGGCAGAGTAGTTTTAGACTCAGTTTTTTTTTTGGTGAACAAGTTATTTTTTGAAGAACTGTTCTTTTCGTCTTTCTTTCCTAGATGCAAGAGAGTGTGCTAAGTAACCACAGAATAATATTATCAAAATTTGTCTATACCAGGTGTGAATAATTCTTTGCAGCTAATTCTCACTAATTGCACTAAGTTATTTGACTGTATATGATGGTTTTCATTCTTTCACTTCAATTAAAGGTTGTTTGATCATTTGCTCATCTTCAATATGATCATAGGGAAAGAGATCCGACATTCCAATCTTTGTTTCTACAGTATTCTTGTTTTGCCTACTCTTCTTGTTGTTAAATTTTGGGGCTATTGGTAATTCTTATTCCAGTGTGATTGCTTTCTGATGTGATAAAGCAAGTTAATTTTATAGAATGTTACTTGTAGCTTGGTTTGGCTTAGTTTGCATGGTCAATGTCTATGTGTTTTAAGTTGTGTCACTCAATGTCTTATATTTTCTAGTGTAACTTCTAAAATTTTTAAGAATTGTTGCTAGTTGTTCCCCGAATCCCTGAATGTATATGTGATAATGAAAATGTTCAGACAATTTTTTCATTCTCCCTTTTTTTTTCTCTTCTGTTTTTTTGACCATATTGTTTTACAGCTTTTTGCAGGATGGATTTGAGTTGCCGTCTCGCCTCTCATTATCTGCTGCTGATTGTATTTTATCTATCAGTGAAGCATTGACTAAAAAGAATATCATTTTGAGTAACAAGCCAAAACAATTGAATTCAAATGCATCAGATCAGTCAATTAGTCTTCTGCCAACTGCTATTGGAGAGAAAGTAAAACCAGCTCATACAGCATCAGGAGAGTCAATCATTGACATGGCATACTTGCTTTGGGACTTGATAGGGGAACTTATTACTCTAGTACAGAGACTCCTTGCTGTACGTTCTATGCTTAACTATCTTGTCTTAATCCTGCATGTACCTTTATCTGGAGTGGTGAAAAAACTTCAGTTGAATGTGCTTTTTCTGTATGAGTGTTATCTTTTTATTACGTACATATATAACTCAACACCAGAATAATTTGCTTATGTTTAGAATTATCTTTCTCGACTGAATTAAGTGAGGTACTTTCTAGTCTTAGTCAGACTCTTAACATGTATGCCTATCTCATTTTTCATAGGTTTAGTTCTTTTTTACAATCAATCATTTTTTTAGAATTTTCTTTTCCTTTATTTTCTAGAAATAGCAGATACTTGTTTCTGACTCCATAAAGAATGCTTTAAGTAGATATTTTATCCAAACTTTATCCAAGTATTTTCTAGACATAGCAAATGCTTGCTTCAAGCTTTGTTACAGTTTCTGAGCATTAATATGCATATTAGTATACATCTTCCAGTAACTCTTGATGCTTTTGGCATGTTCAGTGGAGCAGAAAAAGTAGGCCTTTACATGCCAAAGGACTGGAGCAAGTGCTTAAATGGTTGCAGGAAATAAAAGAACACTATGGTTTCATTCAGGATAAGGCAGGTCCTAGACCCACTGTATGCTTTTAACAATTTCACATACCTAGTTATGTTGTTATGCTTAATTTTTTATGTCTGATTATGGAAGACAGATGCAAACATCCGCAGACCTGGAGCCTTACTACTCTCTTCTTGTTGGAAGCATTATAGCTTTTTGTTGCATTTGGAAGATCATAAATTTCCTCAGCGTTGCAGTGAATTGTTGGACCAATATATATCTGGCATCCAGGTTATTCTTACAACATCTTTGTTTAGACAATTTTAGTAATTTGCTTGAGAATCTAGCTTTCTTATTTATTAATTTTAACTAGCTACAAAAGAGATTTAATTTTTATTGGACAATATCTGCATATCTTTGTCATTTTGTTTTAAAGCAAGACAATGTTTATATGATATGAGACTATGAGAATATATTGTCCACAGCAACAGGAGATATATTTATTAAAAATAGTTGATGACAGTCGATTTGTGTACATAATGATAGATATGAGATCAATATTCTTGTAGTTATTTTTTGATGGCATTGTTGATTGATAAACTTGTGTATATATCTTATAGTTGTTACAGGTATATTGCGTTGTTTTCAAATGGAGGTATTTTTAACTATTTTAGTGCATCTATTTTATTACTTCTAAATTGTTTAATGCATTTGAAATCATTTTGGTTAAATTAAGAGTGCTTATGCATCTGTGTGATAACCTTCTGACACTGAATTGTTTCTTCATTCTTTGATCATCTTTGGCATCTTCCTTTATTTAATTAACTACTTTTTTTTTGGGATGTCATTCTCATTTAGCTCAAATTTGTCTGTTGAATGTAAAATAGGTGGAATCCATTTATATCCTATCATGCATGTGTTTCTCCCTTGAGATCACCAATCTTGATTGAGTTGAACTCTGCTGCACTTTTTGGCTGCATTTTTTATGGGATCTCAAGGGATGGAGGTGGTAATATGAAAAATTTACCTCCATTTAACTTGATCTCTTTGGGTTAATCCCTCTGATGATTCCCTTCCTTAAGCAGCAAACATCAATTATTACTTCTGTAGCCTTTCAGCCTGTTTGACCCCATAGCAAATGTACCCTTATTCTCAGGTATGATGACAGTTTTTGGGTGTTAATGGTATTTCTCCCAATAAAAAATAAAATGCTGCCAATGAATACTGTACTTATTGCTCAAAGAATTCTACTTGTATTGCGCATCCAGTTAAAGAAAAGGAACAGATAAACTTGATAGATTGCTGCTACCATGTGTGTTCCTGTTTTAGCAACTGTTTAGAATTATATCAAAAAACTCCGCTGAATATGTGCTGTTGCAAGAATTCTTGTAAGATGAAACCTTGCCATCATTCCTTCACTGACCTATTTTGGATTTGTGTTGCATGTGTTGTACTTCCATTCCAATTTTCACTCTCTTCTCTTTCTATCTCTCTCTTTCTCTCTCTCTCTCTTCTATTCAATTATTTGTGTATTTTATGTCTTGCAAGTGATGGATTTTGCTGATGAAAGAAAGATGTATATGCAGTATTATACAGATAGCCATGCTGAGGGTTATATGGAGAAGAAGGATGGTGGTGCAGAGACTAAAAAGTTTTTTCTGAGCTGTTTATGCCTTCTTTTGGGACGTTTAGACTGCAAGAAATTTGAGAGTACAATGTCAGAATATGGGATGCAGATGTCACAGGTTCTTTTATCACAGGTATATCTATATCCTTGGGTTCCCACTTCTAAAGAAACATGTAATAGTCCTTTTTCTATGCAGGAGCATTGTGCGAATGTGTTGGTTCATGCAAATTCATAGAATGCTTTAACATTGATTCATTCATCAGTCACCTACAGTATTTGACTGCTGTTCAGAGTTCACTTGGTTTCTGGTTTAGACCACAAGTAACTTCAGCTGGATAGGCTAAACGTTTTGCATCTCAACTGCTTACAGAAAGTTGGCTCTGAACAAAGTCCAACAGCTAACCATAACTAGTTGGGAGCAGGATTTTAAAAATCATTTACATAATTTACCTCCTGACATGTAACAGTTGAGGTACTCTGCTGCATTTTTTACCCAAACTTTTTGCTTCATAGTGAAATTAAACTGAATTAGTGGACTAACTTCTTAAAAGGGATTTTTATTTTTTTTTTATTTTGGAACCTAATCGATAGTGTACTTTCCTTCAGGTTTATATTTGGATTGTCACTGTCCGCCCTTTATATAAAAATGACGGCTATAAATTTTAACACAAAAACTGTTCCTGATTTTTTTTTATTAATTTTTTTGTTTGTACCACCAACTTTTCTTTTGAAACTTTTTTATATTAAATTTTTGTGACAATTTAGTATGCCAGCTATACGTATATAAATATGATTTTATTAAAAAAATGTTATGGTACATTTTTTTAAAATTTTTTATCTGTTTCCATTATAAATTTTTACACCTACAAGACTATTATTAATATTATGGATTTGAAGTTCTTGGTTGAATGTTGATTTGATCCTTTTTTTCAGTTTTATAGTTTAGCCAATTTAGTAGTATTCAATCAGATTTTGTGACACCATGGCCAATTCAATTTCAATCATTTAAAACCTGGGTTCAGAGTGGTGCTGATAGTTGTGCATACCTGCCTTTTACCTGGTGGTGGTTGCAATGTGTAATCAATTTGCATCATGCATAAATATGAGTATGGATACCAGCATGACATTATATGGAGAAGGAAAACTCATTGCATGTGGATGGTATTGGATGATAAAATAAAATAGCCTAGTTTTGTAAATGATGGATGGTATTGGATGGTAAAATAAAATGGCCTAGTTTTGCAGATGGTGTAAGTAGTTTGATACTGGTTACTGCATTGGTTTGCACATGATGTATTTTGCACATGACGTGAAAAGATTTACCAAGGGTACAACCAGATATTTGTAAAACAAGCTTTTCTTCATTTTTTTATTTTTTCATTAATATTTATATTTGAATTCTTTACTGAAAAGTGGTATTTCAATGTAGGAGAAATATGCCGCATTTTTCCCCTTGCTTGTGATACGATATTGAATTGTAGATGAGCAATCTGATTTATCTCAACTGTAATTCAAATATGAGAGTTCTAATGTCTTGTTTATATGAGATAGACTGAATAGTTGCATTCTATTTGTGGAATCAATGGCGCAATCAACTCAAGTGTTCAATTACTTATTCACTTGTTATTAAAATAGTGTACAAATCTTGTTATTTTTGTATTGCTTAAGTTATCCTGTCTAACATAGCATTTTTCTACTGGCACAAAGTCTTAATTAGCCCATCTAATGCCCTTTTTTTACTGTTACCGACGCACACTAAAAGTTTGGCAGATATGACTAAAATGATGCCACTTAAATTTGATGCTAACGCAGCATAAAATCATTGGGCTAAATGACATTTTCTTTGTTGTGTATAGAATCAAATGTTTGTCTACAATCAATAAATTTTTTTTTGCAGCTACTTGTACTGTTTCTTTGCTTTCATTTTGATATATATTTTTTTTGGAGTGAAGCTTCACTGCAATGATGAAGATGTGATAGCTGGGGCTGTTTTCATACTTAAGGAATCCATGTTTAAACCAAATTATTCAGCTGGAGATGCCTTCACTGACAGCAGACAGATGAACATGGTGTTACCTTCATTGCTTAACCTTCTTGATGAGCGCGATGGCATAGCTAGAGCTGTTGTTATGCTTATTGCAGAGTATTGCTCCATGTATTTTTTTCTATCCTTTATAGCTATTAGAAATTGGCAGCATAAATACCTTTTTACATTCTATATTATGGGACTCAAACTTGACTTGGACATTAAATGGTTGACCAGGTCTTCAAACAGTAACTGTCTGAAACAAGTCCTGAAGCGCCTTGCTTCTGGAAATGCTATGCAGAGAAGGAATGCTATTGATGTTGTTTCCCAACTGGTTTGCATGTCATCAGACACGACAAACAAACTTTCCCATTTGGCATGGTGCGACACTGTTTTGCAGCTGTGTCATTATACAGTTTCTTTTTTACTTTCTTACTTTTTTATAAAAATCTCTTCATATGACTGTTGCAGGCAAGATATAGCTAACAGCTTGCTAGAGCGCCTTAGTGATGAAGAAATTTCAATTTGTCAACAAGCATCTAAGTTGCTTTCAGTGATTGGTTAGTCTTAATAGTGTGAACTTTTTCTTTTTTCCACCATTTCTTTTTAGCATGCTTCAAGTATTATCCATGGAAACAGAAAGTTTAAGGAAGAAATTTAGCTGTTTGGGTTTTGTGGAGTTGATGGTGGAACTGCTAGCATTTGGATATATTAGCCGACTGTGAGCACACTGCCTTATTGGCTCATTTTGAAGGAATTAGTGTTAACTTATTGAATCTTCAGCAACTCATGTTCACATGAGTTGCTGGGGGATTTCAAATCTTTGAATATCAAAATGAATACCAATATTTTGTTTATTCCCAAATATAGACAAATCGCATGTGGTAGCAGAAGGAATTCTTTGGTGCTGAGTTGAGGTATTCAGAAAAAGTTTGCTATAGCTGAATACCATCAAGAATTCCTGACTAGGATGTATCTTATGGTGTTTGTTAAAGGCAGACCCAAAATCAAACATTGAGGGGGGATAAAATTTATTACAAAATAATTTCAAAATATGCTCGAATTACTAGTTTTAATATATTAAAAAAACAAATCATTCTTTTAAATCATGAAAATATTCTACTAATTTTAGTCTTTTTAAGCCATTATAACAGCGAAAAAACATTGCAATTAAATATACGGCACACAATAAACAAAAAAACACTGCGGTTGAATTCCAAAAATTTCTCTTTAGAACTACAATTTTAACAAAATCCATGCACTTTAGGACTAAAAAATAAAAAATAAAAATAATAAAAAATATATTTTCTAAAGTTAGTTGTTACCATCTTATAAAAAGTAGAGCGGAAATTTTTTTTTTCTGATTTTTTTTCCTTTTTATTAAAAAGAATATCTTTTATTATTATTTTAAAATTATATGGTTGAATAATTAAGGAAAAATCTACGTGTCACTTTTTCAACTTGTTTTTTCAAAAATAATCTTTTAAGTATTTTTATATATTTTATGCCAAATGTATGCTAAAAGTATATTTTTGAAAATAAAATATATTTTTAATATATTAAAAATATATTAGATAACTACCTCTAAAAAGGGATTTTTGAAATTAAAAGTTGAAAATGATTATTTTTGAAAGGAAAAAGGGAAGTTAGTATTTTTGAAAATAATTTTGTTATTTGGGTATTTATGAAGAAATTCCATTAATTAATAATGTTAGTTTTTTTTTTTTAATAATCACATGACTATACATATAAAATTATTTGGCTTTTTATAATTGAATTCACATAACTAGATGCTTAAAATTATTGGGCTAAATTTGCAACATTTAGAGTTTGAGGGGACCAAAATTTATTTACTTAAACAAATTATATATATAATAAATATATTTACAAAAATAAAAAAATTTAGGGTGGGTCAAGGCTTTAGTTATATGATGTTTCTGTTACTGTTTGTTAATTTGACAATTAATTACCAAGCATAGTGTATTTTATTACTTTTTTATGAATTTTAGAAACTACAAGCAGCTTAATTTTTTAAATTACAAGAAGCTTAATTTTTGAAATTATCTTCTCCTCATATATATGATAGTCCTTTGAAGCAAATGTTACTCTTAAGCAAGATCTATCTAGAAAACTTTAGGAAACTTTTTTCTAATAAATCTGTACTTGGATTAACTATTAATTAGAAAATTTCCCCTTTGAAGTTTTTTATTGAGAGCAATATTAGAAGCTAAAAAAACCTTCTCATGGTTACTATTATTCTATCACTTTTTGCCTTTTCCATTATGATGCAGCCAAGTCAAAATCCCAGTTAATCTGGGATTGTTAGTCCTACTTAGTCAATTGAGGATTTAAAGTTAGATTAGGATTTTAATATAAGTTTTAGTTTCCTTGTTAATATAGAATTCTTATGTAGTAAATAGGAATATCTTTTTAGAGATTTTCCTTCTAGGATTAGGATACTATAATTAGGACAACGTTATTTAGTTTATGTATTATTCCTATTATTTTTTATTTAGATTTATTAGAGGTTTTCTTCAAACCTTAATTATCTTCTTGTTCCAACTACAATTATCATCTTACTCTAACCCTAATTGTTGAGATCTAATTGCTATAAATCCTCCTGCTATGTCAAGTGGTATTAGAGCCATACAAGCAGAAAATAGGCATATTTTCTATTCCTAAACCATGGTTGGAAGAGGTAGAGGTCGAGGTAGAGATAATCAACCCCAACAAACAAAATTGGCTGAGATGCAGAGAATAATTAAGGATTTGATCGGGCTGTACAAGCCTTGCAGCGTCATGAACCTATGGAAGCCCAAATGGAGATTCCGGAAGGCGACCATGAACTTGATCCTTAGGAAGATTTGGAAATCGAGGAGAAACTTAGAGATGTGAACCTTTTCATGAAGCTGGAACCGTTAATCAAGTGGCAATATTTGGATTAGAAGCACGGTTATTACATGCTCTTGATTTGAGTGGTGGAGGAGTGTATATGGAAGTAATGATTTTTATGGACACTTACACGTGGAAGATTATTTGGATTGGGAAGCTTGTTTAGAAAATAATTTTGAATGGAAACCCATGGCTGGAAATCAAAAAGAATTGTTTGTAAAGCTTGAAAAGCAATGTGCACGACAAGGAGCTTAAAATCAACAGTTGGAAACACATGAAAAGCAAGCCACGAAAGCAAATTCTGCCTGTTGATTACATGATGGAATTGTATGAAAATTTTCATTGTTTGAAGCAAAATGACCTGTCTATTGAAGCTGAATTTATTAACTTATCACTTTGAGTTGGTTTATCTAAAAATAATGAGCAAACTATTACCTATTACCTTACTGGTTTAATCAATTCATTAGAGACAAGATGGAGTTGGTTGTTTACATACAATTGAGGATGCTCTTCAATATGCCTTAGCGGCGAAAAAGCGGGTTTTACGTTACGATGGTAAAAGACTTATTTATAAAACCAATTGGCAGAATAATTTGAGAGTTGAACGCGAGTCTCAAGTTGGTCAATAGAATAGGAAAGGAGCTATTACAACTAGTAGAACTAGCAGGGGTGCTTCCAATGTTGATAAGAGCGAAAAAGGAAAAAATATAGATCCATATGGTGGCATGCAAAGCAGATATGGTCCTTCTATTGCTAAAGTAGGCAACAACTCTCAAGTCCCTTTTTTTACATCATTCGCTTGTCCACAAAGGAGGGTAAATCCAGCTGAACTTGAAGAGGAGACGGAACCTATTTTTGATGAATAAGAGGAGATTGAAGAAATTGAGGTTCATTCGCTCAAGGCGAGTCCTTGATGATACATAGGGTAATGACAACGAATAGAAAAGATGAAAAGTATGACTGGAAGAGGCGAAGCACATGAAATACTTGTAACTTCTCAATGTTTGGTGAAATTCATTATGGGAGGTAGCTTAGAAGATGAAACTTTATGTGATGTACCAATAGGTGTTGGGCATATTCTTGTTGGGAGACCTTGGTTGTTCGATCATCATATGGTTCATAAAACGAAGCTTAATACTTATTCCTTCTGCAAGAGTAACAAAAGGTACACTTTACATACTCTTAAGGAAGAAAGGAAGCAATTGGCTACAAAAAATTCCACAACCAGTAAAGTAAATGGATATTTAAGTGCTGAAAAATGTGAAGCTTAATACAGTGAGACGGTGGTTATATATGCTTTAATAAGTAAAATTGTGGAAAGTGACCATATTAAGAAATCACTTTGATATTCCTTTGAAATTCAACAATCATTGAAAGAATATGAAGACTTAATTAGCGAGGATGTGCCAAGAAGCTTGCCTTCATTAAGAAACATTCAACATGCTATTGATTTAGTACTGGGAGCAACTTTACTAAATCTACCTGCATACAGAAATGCCTCCTCTACAGCAGGTGAGATAGAAAGATAAGTTAATGAGTTGTTGGAGAAGGGTTTGGTGCCTGAATGTAAAAGTCCTTGCTTTTGCCTAGCTCTACTAGCCTCAAAGAAAGACAGTTCATGGAGAATGCATGTTGACAGTCATGCCATAAACAAGATCACAGTCAAATATCGCTTTCCTATTCCTCAGTTAGAAGACATTCATGATAAGCTAGCTAGTTCTAAGGTGTTTTCTAAGTTTGATTTAAAGAATGGATATCATCAAATCAAAATGAGATCTGAAAATGAATGGAAGACAGCTTGTAAGACATCGAATGGACTGTTTGAGTAGTTGGTAATGCCTTTTGGCCTTTCTAATGCGCCAAGCACATTCATGAGAGTTATGACAGATGTACTCAAGCCATCCTTGAATTCTTTCATTGTGGTATATTTTGATGATATTTTAATTTATAGTTGTACTAAGGAGGGTCTTCTAGAGCATTTGTGAAAGGTAATGGCGGCACTATAGAGGATCGGTTGTATATTAATTCGAAAAAATGCAGTTTTTTTTTCTTGTAGTAATAGTATTTCTTGGATTTATTGTGTCAATAGAAGGATTAAAACCAGATCTAGAGAAAATTCGTGCAATTATCGAATGGCCGCACCTCAATCCATCAAAGAAGTTCAAAGTTTTTATGGTTTGTCATCTTTTTCTAGGAGATTTATTCAAAATTTCAGTTCTATCATGAGTCCTATAATTGAATTCTTGAAATGGGGTGAATTTTAGTGGTCAAAATCTGCACAAAAAGCCTTTGAGCAAGTGAAAATTTTGTTGACTAAGTCTCTAGTTGCACTATCAGGTTTTGAGAAATTATTTGTTGTTGAATGTGATGCTTCGCATGTAGGAATCGAAGCTGTCCTGATCCCCATTGAGGAAAGCTGCCTTCACATCTTTATTAAAGCAAGGTGAAGCTCTAAGTAAAAATGTATTTATCAGTTAAGAAAAATGTGACTTGGCGACTCGGCGTGACTAAGTTTGTGTTTATAAATTAAAAAAAATATGAGATCAAGGTGCTATATGGTTAAATTGTAAGTTTAAAGGGTAAACTGACTAAACGAGTAAAGTTCAGGAAGTTATATATGTATTTCGCCTAAAATTAAATTACGCTTTTAATATAAGTTTTAGTTTCCTTGTTAATTTAGAATTCCTATTTAGTAAATAGGAATATTTTATTATGGGACAACATTATTTAGTTTATGTATTATTCCTGCTATTCCTATTATTTTCACTTCAGATTTTATCTGAGGTTTTCTTCAAACCCTAATCATCTTCTTGTTCCAACCACAATCATTATCTTACTCTAGTCCTAATTGTTGAGATCTAATTGTCATAAATCCTCCCGCTGCATCACTTCCATTGTTTTTCAATGGTGGTGATATATGTGTATAGTTTGTGCCAGCTAATTTAAGACTTTGATGCTCTTTTAATATGTTTCTTTATTTTGATGCCATTAGATAAGTTTTCATAATAATATGCTTCAAAATTGAGTTTATAAAATTTAAGCAGGCAAAAACAGTTTAGTGTGCTGCCGCTTTTCTGAACACATTTATTTTCATCAATGCCATTATAAAAGAAAGTAAAAGTCCACTTTTCTGCCAGCTTATATAGGAATTTGGAAGATAATTTATATTCAAGTTGATAGTTCATGATGCTTAAGTTGCTGTTTATGTTGCTATTGTTTACTTCTAGTTTATGGCCCCAAGTTTGGATCTAGTCATGGGTCTATTTGATTGAACAAAGAAAAAGGATTAGGGCTTATTAAGAGAGAACCTTACAAATTCTTGGAGTTTGTTTAAGAGAACTTTACTATATCAGAGTTTTAGAAACTCAAATGTTGTTGAAAATTTTGCTTAATTGATCATTCATCAACACACGAAACAACTAAGTACAATAACTGTCCACTACAATAAAGAAACTTAACTTGCTAACTGCCCACTAGTAAAGTAACTGATTTGCATATTCTTATCTAAGATTCACGGGAAAAACAAAAAAATAAAATAAAACATTAAATAAAACTGCCTGAATATAAATATATAGCTATTAACTTCAGCTTCCAAACATCACATTCCCCTCTGAATTGGTGCTTGTCTTCGAGCACAAGGATGGAACACTTATTTTTGTTGAGGAAGGGAACACAGTTGTGTGCTGATAGCTTAAACTACCATCTACAATCTTTCAAAGACCCTACTCCGCGAATGCTGTTCTAATTTACTATATTGAATAGGACCATAACTGTACCTCCCTGTCTACATGAAAAGAAGCCAGCCCAACCTTCTTTTCTCAGGAGTACCTTGATGTTGAAAGAAGTGTTCACAACGATTAAGCCATCTCAAAGAATCATAAGAACCATCAAAAGGAGGAAGTTCAGTTGGAATATGTAGGTAAGTAGATTTCTCCTTCAACATTTTATGCACCCAATCTGCCATTATTCCTCTCTTAATGTTTCTTGATGTTAACAATAATACTTTCTTCCTGATCACAATCATTCTAGCCTTGTATCTGAAATGTCTCTTACCAATTCCTCTAATAGAGATGGAAATTCTTCTTTCTTTGCCGCGTAGACAGCACATTCTTACGCTCACTCAGCTCTGTGTTGTAGATGCGTGGCCACAAAGGCTTGAAATTGCTGCTGAAAAATTTGTAAATTCCCTGAAACTATTGGCTATGACAACAATTTTTCCTAGTTTGGATCTCGTTATCGGTCTATTTGATTGAACTTAAAGATAAAATTAGGACTTGTCTAGGGAGAACCTTACAATCTCTAGAGCTTGTTTAAAAGAACTCTATGATCTCTTGACTTTTTAGGAACTCAAATATTGTTGAAAATTGTGCTTAATTAGTTCACCAACGCGGCCTTTAAAACAACTGAATACAATAATTTCCTACTACAATAATTCGCCACTACAGTAATGAAACTTAATAACTGCTCACTAACACAGTAACTGAATTCCATATTCTTATCTGTACACTTGGGAAAAACGAAATACTAAATAAAACTACCTGAAAATAAATCTACAGCATCTAAATTCAGCTCCCAAACAGTATTTTTGCAGACTAGGGATTCTTGTGAACATTTTGTATTTCTCTTATTTCTCAATTACTATCACAAGCAATAATGTCTTAGTAAAGGTACATGTTTTGCTGCTTCTAAGGTTTTTCAAAAATTAAAAGTTCATTTGATACTCCTAGAATTGATATTTTCCAACTAACATAGATATTGTTTGTTCTATTTTGCTTTTACAAGATTATAACGGTATCCATGTTTCTATCTTAGAAAGCAATTAAATAACCATGTACTAATATGCTTTTCTTGTAATATTCATGCCTTCTTTATATTTATTCTGAATTTTTCTTTTTTCTCTCTCTTTTTTTTATGACCTGAGTAAGTCATGACATATTATATGCTTATTTAAAAGATAATTTTTGTTGCTTTTAGGATTGTTTTTAGCTGAAGGTCAAGAGTTTTGGAGGCCCTATTTGATGTGCTAATTATTCTTCTTTTATTAGTTGTGTTGTTATTTTTATTCACTTTTTCTCTCAAATCTGTCTCCTCTTCTGTTATTAATAAAATTTCACTCTAAGAGAGAGCGGTGAAAGAAGAAATTAACTGTGTACACTTATTTAAATCATTTTCTCCCAGTGATTGGTACACAGTTGATATCCATGCTTTATTGGCAATTTAGGTATTTTGGATACAATATGGAAGGCCGGGATAAAGACCTGCATAGTTCATCCATTCTTCATATTCTAGAACTTTCTTGTAATTTGTGAAGATTCTGAGAGTTTCTGCTTTCAGTCTGTGGCCTTGGTCAAGACGTATTGTGTTACTTTTGGTGGTAAAGATTCATGTTTTGCCGATTTGCTCACATTGTTGAATTCTTTTTTGATTTGCAGACCCATCATTAGTTATGCCTGCTTTGGTTCATCTTGTTTACTCATCAGATGAAGGGGTACACTCATATGCTAGTACTGCCTTCACTGCAATGCTCAAATATCATAACCAGAAACCTGAAGTTGTATGTATGCTGCTTGACTGCCTTAGGTATTTATATCTCCCTTTTCCCCCTTAATTACCATTATAACTTCATGGGAGCTAAAACAAAATGGTCTATTCCTTTTTTGGTTTCTCTGAAGTTCTGATTCTGAATGATATTAAACTGCAGTTTTGCCTATCTACTGATATTTTCTTCTCTGTTTTTCTTGCAGCAACCTCAGCAACGGTTTAGATCTTTCAAAAAATACAGGAGACCTAAGAGATGGTGATCCTCTCACTGGCTTGATGTTAACTTAAAAATCGATAGGTTAAATAGTGTTCATCACTTATTTCTGCCTCAATTTCAACGTAGTATCGTGGTTTTTAAATAAAAAAAAATTGGATTCTTCCTTCTTCCTGCAATAACTAATATAAGTATTTGTTTTCATTTGTTCTGTTCACTAGTGAATTCAATCCTTTTTGGCAGAATATTTGATTTGCCTGAGAGCTCATCTTCTTGAAACAATATTGCAGGACCAAAGGTGGATATTGATAGAGTACTCAAGTTGATGGAAGAGTGGTCTAAAAGCGTAAGATTTAAGCCTATTTAAGTTAGATATGATTTTTGTAATATTAGTCTTATTTGGTGATTTCACTGAACCATGTGAGATGAGACTTGAGAGAACGAACTAAAGAGCTATTTACTTCTAGTTGTTACTGCTGTTTTTTATGATAAGCTCTGATTTTAATTGATTGTGCGCTTATCTTTATAGTCATCCTGTTGATTGCCATAAATATTTTAGGTTCAAAACTGGAACACCTTTATTGGACCATTGATTGACAAGATGTTTACTGAGCCAGCAAATGCTATTATCGTACGGTTTTTGAGTTATATAAGTGAATACCTAGCAGAAGCTGCAGATGTAGTACTTCATCATGTTCTGTTTCAGATGCAGTCACAGAAAGGGTCAGTAAATGATAAAGTTGCCCACCCACCACTTTGAACTTCAATACATGCATTGCCCACCCACTACTTTGTTTGATTCACCATTCACTACTTTATATTGATGTCTTGTTAATTAGAATTTCTAATTTCAGCAACTAGATGCTTTTTGTTTACCTTTTTTGTTTAACTTTAATCATTGGCATTTGCTATGAGGACACATTTTCAATGGTGCTTGACTGGGTTGAATGCATGGGGGTAGGTGCACTTCTAATCCTCCCTTTGGAAAATGCCATGTAATAAAAGACAATAGTGCTTGTCAGGGTTTATTTTATTTTTCATTGCAATGCAATATTTTCCGACTGCAATAGAAAAACAATGTAATTTCAGGCCAACAACAGAATTATTAGTTAGGGTAAACTTATTAAAAATCCCAGAATTTTCTCTGCTGTTGATGGTACTTGTTTTCTTTGTGAAACATTCTGCTTTTTTCATATATCAGGATCAACAAAGAGTTCTTATCCAGATGGGAGAGTAAATCCTGCATAAATGAAGACTTGATGAAAATCCAGCAATCTTTGTTTGAACGCCTTTGTCCATTACTTATAATTCGGCTGCTTCCATTGAGAGTTTTTAATGACCTCAATTCATGTATTATGTATGGTCAGCTTCCTGTCCAAGGCATCACTCATGGTGTGTTTTTGTATCTTCCTACTCTCTCTCTCTCTCTCACACACACACACACACATTTCTTCTTTTTACAATATGAAGCTCTGTGAATTTATTATATAATTGCTTCTTATTGTGAAGTTCAATTTCAAGTACACAATCCAGTGCTTAGCTGTTTGCCTCTTTCATTGATTTAATATTTTCCATTCTGTCTTGAGTTAATTCTTTTAACTACAATACGTGGCTGCATTTGTCTAATTGAATGACGAATGGGTTAGACTTTACAAGATATGCTACTGCTTGTCTATTTTGACACCATATACACAATGAAGAGAAAATACTGCAATGCAACATTTCTCAGAGGAGCGATATTCCTGAACTTTTGCTTGTATGCTTTTCTGGAAACAACTAAACCACCGACTCCTGAATTCATTCTAGTTGATCCTCTGGGTTCCATGTATGCAATTTTTTTTTGGATGTGTTCACATATAAATATCTGAACTAACATATTCATGACAATCCATTCATGATGATGATCCTAGATATGAAGTTACTGCTTTAATTTCTTAATGTAACTTTCTTCATTCTTTACCACAGTTTGTTGATGCCACTAACTCAGTTTTTTTTTTCAGAAGCAATTTCAGAATGCAGGGATGTCAATATTATTGATGAGTGTGTTGCTGCATTCCTTCTACAGAGGTTAATTCATGAGCATAATGACTTCAAGCTTCATTAACATGAAAAATAATGGGTTGTTTTATTTTATTTATGTTATTGCAGAGCATTTAATAAGTATGAATTTGAAGATGTGAGAAAACTGGCTGCTGAGCTCTGTGGCCGCATTCATCCACAGGTATCTAGAAAGGAAAACAGACTAGGCTTATTTTATGCTAATTCATTTTCCTTGACATTTTGAGAGAAAGACTGGTATTGTAATGCTGGCATTTTACTTGAATGTGGTTTAGCCTATTCATGTATGCTAAGGTGCATTTTACTTGAATGTGGTTTAGCCTATTCATGTATGCTAAGGTGCACATTCCCTTTTCCCCTAACTAATCCATCAGAGCGTGTTTAAGATTTTACCTTCCAGTACACTCAAACCTCTCATGCTTATTGTAGCATCCGAAACACATAATCCGAATACATGATTTACACGAGTATTGGAAGATATCTTCTTTCATCTGATATATTTTGATTGTTCAATATATCATTTAGCATATGGATTATATCTAAGGATCCATTTCAATCTCCCTCTTCCCTTTATGCATATTAGAGTTAAGAAAGGATGTGATTGCTATTCTCATTTTCCTTTTGTTTGTTTTTTCTTTTCCGCCAATATATATATTTTTTATACTGTCATGTGTTTGAATTATTGTTTCTTATTGTCTGTGCTTGAGTTTTTATTTCCCACTCAGGCAACAATTCTGATTGTCCCTGCAAAATTTACTTTATAGGTGCTCTTTCCATTTGTTTCGGCCCTATTAGAAGAGGCTGCTACACTTCAAGATGTACTGAGAATAAAAGCTTGTCTATTTGCCATTTGCACTTCTTTTGTGGTACACATTTTCTGCTGTTGATATCATCCCATATCCAAGCATCTCATATCCAACCAATATCTAATTTGGATTCATATGACGTTTTATAGGTTAGAGGCAGCGATTCAGTTTCTCATCCTGTTATTATTCAAATCAGAAAAACAATAGAAACAGTTCTACTGTGGCCATCTTTAGATGGGGATGAAGGTAGATATCCCATTCTTTTGCTGATCTCATTATCACCATTCAGAATTGATGATGTGAATTTTTCTTGCACCCCAGTTTCCAAAGCACAACATGGGTGCATTGATTGCCTGGCACTGATGATATGTGCCGAACTGCAAACGCTCAAATCATTTAAGGAGTCGGAGAAATTTGGCATTCCTGGGAAGACCAGTGATTCTGGTTGGTATATTATCCCTAGTATGAGCATTTATGTTAGTGGGACATTTTTTTTACCTCTTTGGCTAAAAATGCAGGGAATGCTTCCTCAGGAAACTCTGCTATTGCTTATGTGATCCATCAATTGATAAATGATAAGAATGGAGTTCCTGTCTCCACATTAAGTAGTCAAAATTGTGAGTATGCGGCACCAGTTCATCCTTTCCGTCTTTGCATGGCTAATGTTCTCATAAGTACATGCCAGAAGATCTCTGACTCTGGAAAGAAACCTTTTGCTCGAAGGACTCTTCCAAATCTGATTCATGCTGTTGAGGTATCCTGGTTTATGGTTGACTATCATTGCTTCGAGCTCCATACAATAAAAATAACAACAATAAAAATAATAATAATAAACTCTCTCCCTTATGAAATGAGTCTTTCTTTTTAATCTCTCTCTATTATGCAGATGATTAAGCATGCAGAGATTAGAGCGGCTTGTGTGCAGGTTCTTTTTTCAGCTGTATACCATCTAAAGTCTGCAATTCTTCCATATTCAACTG
Organism: Garcia nutans; assembly: GCA_947685225.1. Taxonomy (NCBI): domain Eukaryota; kingdom Viridiplantae; phylum Streptophyta; class Magnoliopsida; order Malpighiales; family Euphorbiaceae; genus Garcia; species Garcia nutans. The sequence continues at coordinate 202,461 of CANTUV010000024.1, read as the reverse complement.
ATCTTCTCAAACTCGCCTTGATGTTTCTTCAAGAAGGATCAGAGAAGGTATTAAACTCTGGTTCTGCGTAATTTTAGTTAGCATTCCAAACTGTCAGCATCTTATTTCCCTCATGTTAATAGTTGTAACTACCATTTTTTTAATTAATAATTGGTGGCATGGAGAGAATTAGTTCTTTAGTCGCACTTCCTCTACTTGTAACTCTATATATTTTTAGAATATACCTTATGTTCCCATTCTTAGTGGCTTTTCATTGTTCATTAGGAAAAAATGGCAGGTGCAAAGCTAATGACATCACTTATGGCCAGTGAAGATGCCATTTTGGAAAGCATATCAGGGGGATTGCTAGATGCGAGACGAGTGCTCTTGAGCATATCATCTTCAGATCCTTCACACGACATACGAGCTGTATGCAAAAAGTTGCTATCTTGCATAACTTCTTCCTAAGTTCTGAATTTGACAATGGTATTATTTACAGCAGCACAATTGTCAGAGACAGTTACTAGATCTGAAATTAAAGAATCAGTCCCAATTTTAGTACAGTTACTCCTCAGAAATTCCAGTTCCCCAAATCATGGCTGGAGATCCCAAATCGTAGGATTTTACTCGTTTTGGTGCAAATAACGCAGACGAGGGGAAATTGGCACTTTTCCAATCTATAACTGGCAGTTCACTAGTTCCCAAATGTCTACAGAAACAGCTTGGTTTCTGTTCTAGTCTGAGCTTTTTTCGGTTCTACATCAATTTTTAATGAAATTGTAAAATGTGGGAAAATGCCGATTTATAACTGACGAAATGCCAGTATATAATGAGGCAAATCAATAATCATTATTAGTTATCTTGAAAAAACTTGGTCTTAGTTATACAGTATCAAAATTAGTACTAAAATAATTCAAATTCAGTTGAAAAAAAATTTTAAAGGCCAATTTCATTAATTATCCAAATCAGGTCCAAAAACACAGGATTTTACATGTTATGCCCCACCTGCCTCGGCCGTCATTATGGAGCTTCCCCTCCTACTTTTGATTCCACTCCTGGTTTGACATGTCCGAGCTAACTTATGATTTCCTTGCTCGTCTGATAGAAAGTTGGCCACGCTGCTATATTATCAAATTCCGAAGCAGAGGCTTAAAAGACAAAAGAAAGCATTAGCTGGCAGTAGGAAATCAGAAATTGAATTAAGATAAAATTTTTCAAGTTAATATAATTACAGCGAATTGAAGATAAAATTAAATATTTAATATTATAAAAAATTTAAATTTTTATTATTTTATATTATTTATTATTAAATTTTAAAAAATTATTGAATTTTTTATATATCTTTTTATTTTAATTTTGAATCTATTAATTTATTTAGAAAATTTTATTAAATTAAATTTTATAAAAATATTATTTCATATAAAAATATTTCAATTCATAATCAAATTGTAAAATTTAGTATTAACTTAAGTAGCCAATCATAAAATTTTAAATATTCACTAATTAAAAATAAAAAAAAGAAATATATATGGTTCAAAAAAAGTCAATAATATATATATAATATATATAATTATGTAATTATAAATATATAAATTATATATTTATTTATTTTTTTATAATTATATATATTTTATTTATATAAAATGTAAATGGTGGGAGTGGCACAAGCACAAGCAAATCGAAGAAACATAAATAATTTGAAATCGAATATTGCTTTGAGGTTGAACTTTGTGTTTCTTTTACTAGTGTATTTTCTTTTCTATTTCCTTTTAAATCTTCACTTTTCGCTGCTTTTGTGGTCTTTCGTTTACAGTTTGGAAGCATGGATCTCACTCATATGAATAATAACTCAAAAGCAATTTTAGTAAAAATTCTGCTTTCGAAAATTCCAATAATCAAATAGAACATCTGTGATATTTTTAAACTAGTTTAATGCATCTATATTATTGTTTAGTGCATTTGAAATCATTTAGGTTAAATTAAGAGTGGACATGTATCAGTGTGATAGCCTTCTGACGCTGAATTATTTCTTCATTCTTTAGTCATCTTTGGGTTAATCCCTCTAATGATTGCAGCAAACATCAATTATTATTTCAATAGCCTTTCAGGCCTTCCTTTTGACCCCATAGCAAATGTACCCTTATTTTCAAGTATGACGACAGTTTTTGGGTGTTAATGTTATTTCTCCCAATAAAATTTAAAATGCAGCCAGTGATTACTGTCCTTATTGCTCACAGAATTCTACTTATATTGCACATCCAGTTGAAGACAAGGCACTGATAAACTTGATAAAATTCATAATAAGAATAATATAAATAATGTGTGTGCCTGTTTTAGCAACTTAGAATTACATAAAAAAAAAAAAAAAAAAAGCTCCTCTGAATATGTGCTGTTGCAAGAATTCTTGAAAGATGAAGCCTTGCCATCATTCCTCGGAATGTAGTTTACAAATACATTGTTGAGATGTCACTGACATTTTTTGGATCCGTGTACGCTTATTTAAATCATTTTCTCCAACTGATTGTTATACAGTTATTAATCCATGTTCTATTAGCAACTTGGGCCTTTTAGATACAATATAGAAGGCAGGGATAAAGAACTGCATTGTTCCATCATTCTTCATTTTCTACAACTTTCTTGTAATTTGTGAAGATTATGAGAGTTTCTGCTTTTAGTCTGTGGCCTTGGTCAAGACTTCTTGTGTCACTTCTGGTGGTAAAGATTCATGTTTTGTCAATTTGCTCACATTGTTGAATTCTTTTTTGATTTGCAGACCCATCATTAGTTATGCCTGCCTTAGTTCATCATGTTTACTCATCAGATGCTAGGACTGCCTTCACTGCAATAGGTATTTATTTCTTCCATTTCCCCCTTAATTACTATCATAACCCCATTGGTGATAAAACAAAATGGTCTATTCCTTTTTCGGTTTTTATGGAGTTCTTATTCTGAATGATATTAAACTGCAGTTTTGCCTATCGACTGATCTTTTCCTCTCTGTTTTTCTTGCAGCAACCTCAGCAACGGTTTAGATCTTTCAAAATATACAGGAGACCAAAGAGATGGTGATTCTCTCACTGGCTTGATGTTTAAAACTTAAAATTTGATAGGTTAAATAGTGTTCATCGCTTATTTCTGCCTCGATTTCAATGTAGTGTCATGGTTTATAAATAAACAAACAAATTTGGATTCTTCCTTCTTCCTGCTTCATCCTTCTGGCAATAACTACTATAAGTATTTGTTTTCATTTATTCTGTTGATTAGTGAATTCAATCCTTTTTGGCAGAACATTTGATTTGCCTGAGAGCTCATCTTCTTGAAACAGTATTGCAAGACAAAAGGAGGACATTGATAGAGTACCCAAGTTGACGGAAGAGTGGTATAAAAGTGTAAGATTCAAGCCTATTTAAGTTAGATATGATTTTTGTAATGTTAGTCTTATTTGGTGATTTCACTGAACCATGTGAGATGAGACTTGAGAGAACTAAATAAAGAACTGTTTACTTCTAGTTGTCAGTTGTTTTTTATGGTAAGTACTGATTTTTAATTGATTGTGCACTTATCTTTACAGTCATCCTGTTGATTGTCATAAATATTTTGGGTTCAAAACTGAAACTCCTTTATTGGACCGTTGATTCACAAGTGCTATTATCGTACGGTTTTTGAGTTATATAAGTGAACACCTAGCAGAAGCATCAGATATAGTTCTGTTGCAGATGCAGTCGTAGAAAGGGTCAGTAAATGATAAAATTACCAATTGCTTATAATTCGGCTACTTCCACTGAGAATTTTTAATGACCTTAATTCACATATTATGTATGATCAGCTTCCCGTCCAAGGCATTACTCGTGGTGTGTTTTTGCAACTTCCCACTCTCTCTCTCTCTCTCTCTCTCTCTCTCTCTCTCTCTCTCTCTCTCTCTCGTTTCTTCTTTTTACAATATGAAGCTCCGTGAATTGATTGCACAATTGCTTCTTGTTGTGAAGTTCAATTTCAAGTACACAATCCAGTGCTTAGTTGTTTGCCTCTTTCATTGATTTAATATTTTCCTTTATGTCTAATTTAGATCTTTTAACTACAATACGTGGCTGCATTTGTCTAATTGAATGATGAATGTGTTAATACTTCTTTACAAGATATTTTACTTTTTGTCTATTTTGACACCGTATACATACACAATAAATGGAAAATATAGCAATGCAACATTTATCAGATGAGCGATATTCTTGAACTTTTACTTGTATGCTTAGCTAGAAACAATGAAAACACCGACTCCTGAACTTATTCTAGATGATCCTCTAAATACCATATATGCAATTTTTTTGAATGTGAACTAACATATTTATGACAATCCATTCATGATTTCAATGATCCTAGATATGAATTAGCTGCTATAATTTCATAAGGCAACTTTCTTCATTCTTTACTAGCAATTTGTTGATGCCACTAACTCGGTTTTATTTTAAAAGCAATTTCAGAATGCGGAAATATCAATATTATTGATGAGTGTTATGATGCATTTCTTCTACAGAGGTTAATCCATGAGCATAATGACTTCAACCTTCATTAATATGATGAGATGTTTTATTGTATTCATGTCATTGCAGAGCATTTATATCTAAAAAAGAAAATTTGCCTAGGCTTATTTTCTACTAATTCATTTTCCTTGACATTCTGGGAAAAAGACTGGTATTATAATTCTAACATTTTACTCCAACGTGATTTAGCCTATTCATTTATGCTAAGATACATATTTCCTTTTCCTTTAAATAATTCATTAGAGTATCCATGGTTACGGTTCGGTTAACCGAAATAGCCGATTTCAGTTCATAAAAATTATGAACATTAATCTTAACCGGTAAGAGTCGATTAAATTACGATTCAAGCCTTTAAAAGACAAGCCGGTTTTAGTTTGAACCGCCGGTTCAAATTAATTTTTTTAATTTATTTTTTTAATAAAAATAAATACAATTGATAATATTTTTCATGAGATTGAACATTTGACTCATAAATTTGATAATATGAATTAAGTTAAATAATTTTAATTATAAAAAAATAATAAATTATTAATAATTATTAATATATTAATAATAAATAATAATTGTAATAATAAAGACAAAATTTTGCAAATATAATTTTTCATTATAAATACATGTATTTAACTACATAATTTTAAATATTTAATACTACAATTGAAGTGTAAGAAAAAAATTTTAAAAATTAACTTTAGATTTTAATTTTGAACTAAAAATTATATGGTATATATACTAAAAATTAATATATGTATTAATATTATATATATATAATATTAATACATATATTATTTTTTAGTATATATTAATATATATATTAGAATATATATTAATTTTATTTTTTTTTTATTTTTCTCTCTCTCAAAATTTCTCACAATTTCTCTATTTTTTTTTCAAAAAATATTATATATGATTAAATGAGAGGAAGGCCTATTTATCGGCCTTCACTCTGCATGTGTCAACTGTGTGAATAGCTTGCTTACAAGTTGTCCACAATTTTTTTTGCAATTGCAAATTTACAAAATAAATTGAAGAGAGTGCTAGTGGGATAACTTGCAAAAAGTTGCCCCCTCCCTTTTTTTTTTCTTTTAAACTAAAAGGTTGTGGGCCTTACACCACTTGAGTGGGACCATCAATAAATCTCCACCTTACACTCAAGTGGTTGAGACTTTTATGCCAAGAATCTTCCTATAAGAAATAAGTTAAGGCAATATATTTCTATAATTTTAATTGCTAAGAAACTGCTTACAACTCCATCTTGACTTGAATTTATTGTATCAAATTAGAATATTTCTTTTCACCTTCTCCAAATAGTCTGTCAGGACAAAATTAACAATTACCAGTGTCAATTAAGTTCAAGCAATGTTTAGACTCGCTCAATATTGCCAAGTTCTTTTCACTCTTATGTTCAAGCCTCATATGCCAAATCTTGGGGACATTTAAATTTAATATAGGAGAAGAGATTGCAGCTAAGCCCATAACAGTAAATCCTTGCAACACATACAATATATCAATTTAGTTAGCTTTCATTATGATAAGAGCACATTTCAGAACCTTTAAAACTCCATATCCACCAGAAAATCTGTAGCCAAGATTATCCAAAGCATATAAAGAGATGAGATTCTTCTTCAAATTAGGAATATATCAAACATTAGGCAATGTTTGAATCACATCATTATGTATCCTAATTTTAATAGTACCAATACCGATAATTTTACAAGAATAGTTATTATCCATGAACACAACTCCTTTGCGTTCAGGTTTATAAGAGAAAAACCAATCTCTGTGGATACATATATGAAATAAGCAAGTATAATCTAAAATCTATCATTGTTTGGATTTGGTGTCATTTTCAATCACGGTGTATACATCACTGTCTTTATACTAGCTTCGACGAATTTCTCTTTCTGATTTTTTTCTTTATTTTATATTCTGAAGCTTGAAACACTTAGCTTTAATGTGTCCTTTCTTCTTACAGTAATTACAAGTCAGATGACTATTCTTTGACTGAGAAGACCTTTTTCTAACAACTAAAACTATTACTACATCGTCAGAATGATTACTAGAGAGTTCTTTATCAAAGAGCTCGTTAGAATATAAAGAAGCATTTACCTCCTCTAATTTTAGAGACTTGTTACTGTGAATCAATATCTCTCTAAAGTTCTTATATGATAGAGATAATGAACGAAGCAACATGAGAGCCAAATCTTTATCTTTATACTTAATATTTATATTCGCCAAGTCTAAAAGAATGGAAGAGAATTCATCAATGTAGAACTTAATTGCTGTATCTTTCGCCGTAGAAAGCGAGTACAAACGGTGTTTGGCAATTAATTTGGTAGTGAGATTCTTTATGATATGCAAAGACTCCAACTTGTCCCATAATCCTTAGTTGTCTTTTGATCAATGACTTTACGCAAAACTTCATTAGACAAGTATAGCTGAATTGTGGATAGAGCCTTCTCATCAATTTCTATATTTTTATTTTCATCCATCATAGCAGGTATTTGACTCTTATCCAATAGCGTTTTATGCAAACTGTTTTGCGTTAAGATTGCTTTTATTTTGATTTGCCACATAGCAAAACTCATATTACTCTCAAATTTTTCAACATCAAATTTTGTTGTCGCTATAAATGACTCCAAATAAATATTAGCAAAGCTCTAATACCAGTTATTAGGATTAAATGTGGAAGCTAAATATTTATTTAAAAATATATATGAAAAAATAGAGAAAATAAATAAAAATATAAATTTACGTAGTTCGGCGTTAGCCTATGTCTATGGGCAAATGAGAGAAGCAAATCTAATAATAATAATAAAATGACACAAATCAAGAGAGAATAATCACTCTAAATCCTTAACCCAAATAAACCCAATCAATCTTTTCTCACAAAGTTACAAAAGAGAAGATAAACACTCATAAAAGGAAAGAATTTTTTAGAAAAATATTCTACAAATACAATACTCACAAATAAGATAAATTCAAAAATAGTGATAAGTATTTCTCAAACACTTAAAATAAAAAAATCACTATTTATTACTCACAAAAAAATTATCTCATATAATAATTTCTCTCTCTCAAAATTTCTCAAAATTTCTCTAATTTTTCTTTCAAAAAATGTTATGTATGATTAAAGGAGAGGAAGGCCTATAAATGTGCCAACCGTGTGGACAACCTGCTTACAAGCTGTCCATAATTTTTTTTTTTTTGCAAATTTGCAAAACAAATTGAAGAGAGTGGCGGTGAGACATCTTGCAAAAAGCTGTCTCCCTCCCTTTTTTCCTTTTAAACTAAAAGGTTGTGGGTCTTACATTACTTGAGTTAGACCCCCTAACATGAAGTTCAATTTTAAGTACACAATCCAGTGCTTAGATGTTTGCCTCTTTTATTGATTTAATATTTTCCTTTATGTTTGATTTAGCTCTTTTAACTACAATACGTAGCTGCATTTGTCTAATTGAATGACGAATGTGTTAAGACTTCTTTACAAGATATTTTACTATTTGTCTATTTTGACACCATATACATACACAATGAAGGGAAAAATACAACAATGCAACATTTCTTAGAGGAGCGATATTCTTGAACTTTTGCTTGTATGCTTAGCTAGAAACAATGAAACCACCGACTCCTGAACTTATTCTAGTTGATCCTCTAGATTCCATGTATGCAATTTTTTTTTTGAATGTGAACTAACTTATTTATGACAATCCATTCATGGTTTCAATGATCCTAGATATGAAGTAGCTGCTATAATTTCATGAGGCAACTTTCTTCATTCTTTACAAGTAGTTTGTTGATGCCACTAACTCATTTTTTTTTGAAGCAATTTCAGAATGCTGGGATATTAATATTAGTGATGAGTGTTCTGCTGCGTGCCTTCTACAGAGGTTAATCCATGAGCATAATGACTTCAAGCTTCAATAACATGAAAAATAATGGGAAGTTTTTTTTTATTCATGTTATTGCATAGCATTTAGTAGATATGAATTTGAAGATGTGAAAAAAATTGTTGCTGAACTATGTGGCCGCATTCATCCATAGGTATCTAAGAAATGAAAATTGCCTAGGCTTATTTTCTTCTAATTCATTTTCCTTGACATTTTGAAAGAAAGACTGGTATTGTAATTCTAGCATTTTACTCCAATGTGGTTTAGCTTATTCATGTATGCTAAGGTACATATTTCCTTTTCCCTTAACTAATCCATCAAAGTAACCATGGTCACGGTTTAGTTCCAGATTCACTAAACCAGACCCTTATAATTTGGTCTTGGTTCCGATTAAAAACTAATTTTTTGGGTTCTAGTTCATGAATTGCACCACCAGTTCACAGTCTGGTTCAAGATTCACTATGAACCGTAGCCATTGTTACATCAGAGGGGAAAAATATATACGAATAGTGCCTAAACTTTTTTATTTTTTCTATTTTGGTGCATGAATTTTTTTTTTCACTTTAATGTTTGAACTTTTATTATTATAAATAATTTAATTTTTTCGACCGATATTTGTCGATCGATCAGAACAACCAAATTATTTCTAATAATAAAAGTTCAAATACTAAAATGAACAAAAAAAAATTCATACAATAAAATAGTAAAAATAAAAAAGTTCAGACACTATTAGTATATTTTTCCCATCAGAGGGTGTACAGTCAAAACTCACGTGGTTATTGTAGCATTCGAAACACATTATCCGATTACAAAATGTATACAAGTATCAGAATATATCTTCTTTCATATGATATTTTGATTGTTCTAAACATCAGACTTTCAAAAACTCAAACTTTGAAATGCCCCCACCCCCCCTATTAGAGGAGTTTGAAGCAATCCTTGACTATCCGTACTTGCTAAGGTCAGTCATGACACTTTTATATCCAACTAGCTTTCCACATTTCAAAATGCTAGATATGTTTCATATTTCACTTTATGAAACTGAGCAATTCACTCAAAGTGGATTAATCCTTCTTTATCCTTTCATTGACTTTTGTGCTGCTAACATCACCCGACAAGAGTATGGGGTCAGATGTTGTGTTATGCTTGATAGGTCAATTTCTATTGGTTTTTCCAAGTTGAGGAATTGATCTCAAGGTTTTGTACATAATTGACTAAATGGAATATGGTTTTTTATTACGATTCTTGCTAGGATTAGACACTTTCAATTAGTCATGATGTTGGGCTCCTCCTCCTGAGCTCAAACCTCTTTTTTATTCCTTTTATTTTTGCCCATATTGTCTAGACCACCCTTTTTGGATTTTCAATCTGGCTGACTAAACTCTAACTTTTTTCTGATCTATCGTCTTGTGTTTTTGGTCCAATGAGTATTTTTAATTTTTCGTTCTAACTTTTGCCTAAACCACCCTTTAGAGGTTTTCAGCCTAGTAAGTTTTGTTATTTTTTTATTCCCTAACTTTTACTTGGCCATTCTTTCGGGTTTTGACCCTATTGAGTCTTTTTTTTTCTTTTTCTTTTTCTTTTTTTTCAGGTTTGGCTCAAGTGAGGCTTGCATTCCTAGCCATGCCAGCCATAGAATTCATTCAGTATCATCCATAATTCGACGTTTCATTCCCAATAAGAGATGCATGTTCGGCGGCAAAGTGGAACCTCTTATGCCCCCATTCGCCTTAGTCATCACTATAGAGCTCCCCCTGATACTTCTAATTTCACTCCTGATTTTGACATGCCCGGTTAACTGATGATTTTTTTAATAGAAAGTTATCCACGCTGCTATATTTTCAAACTCCCTAATTTTGAAATAAAGAGGCTTAAAAGACAAAGGGAAGCATTAGCTGGCACAAGTACGAGCGCTGCTACATTTTCAAATTCCCTAATTTTGAAACAGAAAGGCTCAAAAGACAAAGGGAAGCTTTAGTTGGCACAAGTACGAGTAAATCAAAGAAATGTGAGGATGAAGTATAAGTTTCTTTTATAGTGTATTTTCTTTTCTATTTCCTTTTAAATCATCACTTTTTGTTGTTTTTGTGGTCTGTTGTTTGCTGTTTGAAAGCATGTATCTCATATGAATAATAACTCAAAGCAATTTTAATAAAAAATCTTCTTTCAAAAATTTCCAATAATAAAAAAGAACAACTATAATTACATTAGACATGTACAAATGGCAGAACGCCAATTTCCAAAAATATATAGAAACAACTTCTTTTTTGTCCAAATTTGAGCTGTTTTTTGTTCTAAATAAGTTTTTAATGAAGTTATATTGTTGTTTAGGATTATTAATAGCATATTTTAGGAACATAATCATGTTGTTTAAGTAAAAAAAAACTCCATAACAAAGGTGACATATTCAGAATCATGTCAAAAATATCCATAAAGTCTGTAAATCCAATAATAATGAACATAATTAAGTTTAATACTTCAATTAATTATAGATCCATGTCTTAAAAGGTTATCAATATTGAATTTACTGCACAGGGTAAGGCTATATCTATTTTGAATTTTGAATTTTAATAAATAAAATTGTGCAAAATTGACTTTCCAATTTAAACTAAGAAAAAATTACACCATTAGTGTTTGAACTCGTTCGTTTTTTTCTATTTTGGTGTCTCTATAATTTTTTTGCCAAGTTTAGCATCTATTCTTCATTTTCGATCAATATATAAGTGTCTCTGGCCATTTTACTAAAAAATTCGGTGATGACTAGACTTTGTAGGTTTCATTTTCTCTGGAAAAATTTTCATGTCAGATTAACAAAGCTCTCTGGATAAAAATACCCTCAATAATCTTTTTAACACCAAATCCCTTAATTGAAACGAGTTGTTTTTCTAAATCATAAAACTTTTCATTCCTCTTTTGATTTTCACAATAACCGAAGGATAAGAAGAATTCAAAGAAGATTGTAGTAGATGAATGAAACTCCCAGGTGTGCATGTGAAGAGTGAAAAGTAATAAGAATCTCTTGGACACCAAAGAATCCAGGGAGAAGATTCTGGTTATATGACAATTTATCATGCAATTGGACATTTGATTGGTTTGATTGTCCACTGAAAGATGAGAGGTCAAAGAAAATCATATATGGATAAGTGAAGAGCAAATCAAGATTGAATTTGGAGTTAAAAATCAGTATAGAAAGAGAAAAGCAATTGTGGGTTGCATTTGACAAGCCAAGAACAACATCTTAGATACTAGAAAGATACACTTCTTTACTGTTGTATACATTTTTTCCCTGCAAAGCACAAACAGAACTTCTTGCAAGTGTTGCAAGTGTTCTATAAGGTTAGCACTATAAATCAAAATATCATCAAAGTACACCGTAATAAATTTGCCAATGAATGGCCTCAGCGCCTGGTTTATCACCCGCATATAGGTACTTGGTGCATTTTACAAGCCAAATGGCATTACCATCCACTTGTACAACCCTTCCCATTTGAAGGCTATTTTTCACTCATCTCCTGGCCGTATCCGAATTTGGTGGTACCCATTTATAAGGTCTAGCTTGGAAAAGATTGTTGCACCATTGATCTGATCCAATAAATCATCCAAGCGAGGGATGAAAAACCTATACCTCACAGTGATCTTCTTGATGGCTCTACTATCTACATACATACTCCAGGAACCATCCTTTTTAGAAACCAATAGGGCTGGCACTGCAGAAGGGCTTAAGCTTTCGAGCATATGCCCCTTAGCTACTAATTCCTTTACTTACCTCCGCAACTCCTTATATTTACTAGGGCTCATCCGGTAGTGAGGCCTATTTGGAAAAGCTGCACTAGGCTTCCAGTTAATATGGTGCTAAATGTCACGTAAGGGTGATAACCCATCAGACTGCTCATTTGGAAAGACATCTTCAAATTCTGCCACTAAAGGGGCTACCTCATTTGGAACTTTTAACTTTGTGGCAACCTCCTTCCCAAAAAGAACAAAGACCATTTCTGTGCCCTGCAACTCATAAATAAATCTAGCCAGCGATAATAGCGTGGTACTAACCCCAGTTGGTTTTGCCTTTTCTGGCTCTTTACTAGGTAGTAATATAATTTTCACATTATTAAATACAAAAGAATAAGTATTTGCACGACCATCATGAGTGACCTTCCTATCATACTGCCAAGGTCTCCCTAAAAATAAATGACATGTATCCATAGCAACCACATCACATCACATATTATCTTTATATTTAGAACCAATGGAAAAGCTTACCAAGGCACGTTATGAAATAGTTACTTCACCGCCCTTCTTTAACCAAGCCAGTTTGTAGGCCTAGGATGCTTTTCAGTATTTATTCCCAATTTCTGCACTGCTCTGCTGCAATAATATTCTTACAACTACCAGCATCAATGACAAATTGACAGACCTTACCGAGAATGGTGTATATTGATTGAAAAATATTACTTCGTAGCCAATCATCTTCAACTGCCTTAGGTGTCAGACAAGATCACCTGATGATCAAAGCAATGTCTGTATCTCCTGCTACCATCTCTTCATCAACCATATATTCTTCATCAAACACTGGCTCTCCTATAAGGTCTACACCTCTATCTTCATATTCATCTACTTCCACAAAGAGTGCTTTCTTCCCTGCTATTTTTTTATATTCATATTGCCTATGCCTAATCTCACCACATCCGAAGCACTTCAAATAACTACTAGTTGTTCTATTGTACTAGTTTTAATTAGCAGTGCCTTTGTTAATCACCTCTCCTACTCGGTTGTTGTACCATTGCTACCAGCAACACTGTCACTACCTTCCATATTGGCAGAGAATGCAGAAGTACATGTTCCCCTGGAATGTTTCTCTACATGTAAGGCTTTCTAATGAGCAGCAAGGATTGAGACAGGATAAAACAAATTGATAGCATCCTGAATCTGCCTCCTAAGACCGCCAATATATCTTGCCACCAACTAATCCTTTTGTCTCGTGTATATCATTTTTGGCTATCAATTGGTAGAATTTAGTGTTGTAATCATCCATTGACCTAGCTTTCTGCCTCATTTTCTGTAACCTCTAGTATATTAACCTCTGAAAGTTGTGAGGCAAAAACTTAGGTTGCAAATGCTTCCTCTTCTTTTCCCAATTAATGATCTTAGCACTTGTCTTGTCTGTTCCTGGTTAATTTGGACTACTCTCACCAGGCTGCTATCCTGTCTCGTAACCCTATTGCAACTAAAGAGACACATTTGTCATCGGGCACTCCTTTAAATTCCATGATCTCTTTTATTGTAGCCAACCAATCCAAAAATTCTTCTAGTTTAAGGCTACCATGGAATTCTGGTATTTTTGTTCTCATTTCATATTCATAATGCCTATCTTCAACATGAGCTCTGTATCACCTGCACAGCTCCTCTTCATAATAAACTCCTCCTTCAACATCAGAACCTCCATCGGATCTATCTACTTTAGGGTTCCTCCGTTGGTTTGGGTTTGCCTTATTTTGACCCCCCCATGAGTTGCACCATATGTTCTGTTAATCGGACCATCATATGTTTCATTCGATCCTCCATCAAATGTACCATCTAATCCCCCATCATCTGTTCAATCACTGCTCAAGGTGGGCTATGTGATCATGCTCATAAACCTCCTCTATGCATTGTTGTGGTTGTCTTCGCGGTACCATCGTTATCTAAGAACGAACACAGCTCTGATTTCAACTGACGTAGCGAAAGATAAATGAATAAAGGATAAAAAAATGTTATTCCCTGTTTAGTCTAAGAATTTTCAGGAAAATAAGCACAAAGAGCTAAAAGCTTCTCTGTAGGATTCTTATTCAATTCTGAAAACTAATTACATTTTCTTAAACATTACAATATATAGTATTAGGGTTACAGAAAACCCTAATTACAAGAAGGAAAATTTTTTAAAAGGCAACAAATGGCCAAAATAGCAACAATTATAAACATAGAAAGATAGTATTTATGAGGCAGAAAAATGCCTAAATGGCGCTTCAATCGAAGATTTCTAAATAAGAAAATAAAAATTTATCCCAAGCTATCATAACAATAAAACACATTTTCGGAGGCCTAAATGATGAAATTTGGGAGAAAGTTATGAACATCATTGCTTTGCAGTGACCTTAACTCGTTGGCCCATTTCCCATTAGGCTAGGACCACAGAACACTCAATTTGCAATTTTAGCTTTTGGCAGTAATTATCAAACTACCACTAGAGCAGTTTTCTATCAAACTACTTCATGAAAGTCAAAGCTCTTTATTCTGCATCATAATGTAAGTTTAACCTCTAGAAATGCAAAAGTATGAAGAAGAAATATGTAGTTTCTAATATAATTCTCTGTTGATTAAGTTGAGATGTGTGTGTGCTTTGGTTGAGATGTAAATAGTGTAATTAGTGTGTTGCTATAATATCTACAATATAACTGTGTGTAGTTTGCAATAATTGGTTGATGTGGTGATTGAATGAGAAATGCAACAATAAGTGATTTAAAATAAGAAATGAGAATGAGTTCACATTTAGTGTGAAAATACAATAGAAGTATATGACATTTACTTTGAAAACAGTAGCAATAAGAGATTTGAGTACTAAATTAACAACAACATAAATGACAGCAATAAGAGATTTGAGTACTAAACATATGCACTAATAACACCTACAGTAAAGTAAACCCAATCGATGCACTAAATACTATCAGTAGCAGTATAGTAATAATTTATGCACTAATATCAATAGTAAACTAAGAACATCTAAACTAAATATCCTAAAACTCCATCACTCATCTGCACTAACAACAATAATAAACACCCATCTCATAACTCCATCACCCATCTACACTAAACATCAATAATAAACACTTTTCCAAACCAAGCAAACCCAAATATACCAGCAGACCACATTTGGTCAGAAAATTAGTTGCAACAAATACAAACCTTTGCAAAGATTATAACAGCGACAAAAGAAGAACTAAAAATAAAGTAATTGCAACATTGTCTCAATCAACAATAGTTCTCATTCACAACTTTGAATAAAATCCAAAATATCACACTTCACCAATTCATAGCTTAAATGACTTAACAAGTTATAACTCTTAGTTGCTATAACAGTGCAAATAGTGCAACAAAATACGTGTAAAGCATAATGCATAATGTTCCTCTACTTTTTCTTCATTTTTTTCAAACCTTCTTACCTGTAGTTGTTTTCTTGTCTTCAATTTTTCATCTCTTTCTACTTGTAGTTATCCTCTTGTGTTGTACCTTTTTTCCACCCTTTATAAAACCTTTTCTCTTTTCAGTCATGAAGCTTGGTTCAGCTTTATTTCCAAGTCTTATATTCTAGTGGTTACAATTCTCTGCCTTTTGATGTTAGGCTATCAAAAAATATA
The DNA here is from genome assembly GCA_947685225.1 of Garcia nutans. NCBI lineage: Eukaryota > Viridiplantae > Streptophyta > Magnoliopsida > Malpighiales > Euphorbiaceae > Garcia > Garcia nutans. The sequence goes on along the minus strand of CANTUV010000024.1, from coordinate 186,669 downwards.
GAAAATGTTACTATAGTTAATTACTACTTAAAGCAATATAATCACAACTTCTTTCATATAATTTTAATATTTATTTATATCTAATATAATGCTGGAAATGGATGAATAATATCAATCAACAAAATTGCCTTTCTCTTTCAATACTATTTTTCAACTCTAACTCCAATCTTGATTTGCTCTTCACTAATCTAGATATGATTTTCTTCAATCTTTCATCTTTTAGTGGACAATTAAACCAATTGAATGTTCAATCGGATGATAAATTGTCGCATGACCAGAACCTCCTCCTTGGATTTTTCGGTGTCCAAGAGGTTCTTATTACTTTTCACTTTCCATATGCACATTCGAGAGTTTCATCCATTTGCTACAATCTTCTTCGTATTCTTTTCTCCTTCAGTTGTTGTGAAAATCAAAAGAGGAAAGAAAATTTTTCTGATTTAGGAAAATAACTCTTTTTAATTTAGGAATTTTGTGTTAAAAAGATTATTGAAAGTATTTTTGTCCAGAGAGATTTGTTAATCTGACGTGGCAATTTTTCAGAGAAAATGAGACTCATAAAATTTAGTCATCGCCCGATTTTTGAGTAAAACAGCAAGAGACACTTATATATTGATCGTAACGGAATACATATACTAAACTGGTAAAAAAAATTATATAGACACCAAAATATTAAAAACAGACAGGTTTAGACACCAATAATATAATTTTTCCTTTAAACTAACATTAAGCTTAGATATTATTTTGACAATTTAAGAATTAAATTTTGTTCAGAAAAAAAAATTATACATATATATGTGTGTGTGTGTGATGAGATTAATAATGACCAATTTTCAGAATGATGTTCTTGTAAATAAATTAATTTGGATCTACCATTTCCATGTGCACCTAACACATTCATATTCACCTATAAATATAATTATCTTAGCATTTAATGATGTTTGGTTTTCTTCATAGATTATTAGCTTTCATGGTGTGACTAATTACCATAATGGAAAATACTCATTTTAATTTTTTTTCTTTTTCTATTTGAATTTTTCTATCAAATCCCTTAAGTATACTAGTTAATAACAATTATTTTAGATAAATTTGATTATAAAAAAAATTAATACTTCAGTTTTCCTTTTTATTTTTTGTTTAATTTTAGTTAAGTATATTTTTAAAAACAGCTCCTTAATTATTTATCCATTAGGACTAAATTCTCTCTTATGGTGAATTAAAAAAAAAAAGAAAATTACATTGTTTATTTTTAAAATTTTTGTTTTCAAACATACAAAAAAATTTATTTTTAACTTTTTTTTATTTTTATTTTTTTATTTTCAAATATATAATTTTTGATCATTTCTGTCACATATAGACAATATCTATAATATATAAATAACATATACAACATCTATAATAATAAATACATATTTTTTTATTTTTTCATTTTAACTTTTTTTCATTTTTTTTATTTTTAAATATATAATTTTTTACTATTTCTTCTATATATATATATAATATTTATAATATATATATATAATAGATATAATGTATACATAATATATGTTAAATATATTTATAAGATATTATAAATAATACAATATACGCCTTATTTCTTAGTAATAGTCAAAAAGCAATTAATTTTTACTTTTTTAAAGAATAAGCTTAACTTTGATTATAGGCCTTATTTCTTGCTCATATTGAAAAAGCAATTAATTTTAACTTTTTTTAAAATGTCGGTCTTACCCTTGCTTTCTGACGAAATAAAGTAATTATTGAAGGGTATTTTAGTTTTTGCCTTGCTTAGTAGGATCCGCTTGCCACATTTGATTTTAATTTTTTTGAAATGCCGATTTTGTCCTTTTTAAAAAGAGAAAATGGTTGTGAAAGTATTTTTTTAGTTTTTATAATTTTTTAAAAAATGCCGTAGCAATGGACGAAAATGAAATTACTGGTATAGGTCTTCTTTGCCCATATTTCTTAAAGAAAACGACGTAGTTTTAGGTTATTTTGGTAATTGAATTTCTTTGAAAGGCTTGCCATATTGAAAGACGATATCTCTTTTTTGTTTTTTTTCTTATAGAGGAGAGAAAAAAAACAAACTCACTAATTAGCCATCCTGTTGCAGTGCTGTAGGCCACTCCAATCAAATAGGCGCGCAGCCAAGCATAACATCTTATCAATTTAATCTATCTTTGATAAACAAAAAAAGACTTAATATATTATGATTTTTTTTTTAGTTTCAACGGATTGCATAATTTTTTAGAAATCAACAATAAATTTTATCTTTTATTTTAAAATTTAATTTATATTTTTTAGTCTATGTAATTTATTATTTTAAATATTAATATAAATAAAATGTCAACCAACTTAAAAATAAAAAAAATTGAATATATTAATTTATATATACTTTAATTAGAATATATAAAAATATATGATATGAAAAATTAATGCAAAAATTTCATATAAATTTAATTTTTAAAATAATTACTTGACATATAATGAAAAATTTTCAATAATATATATATACACACGCACCACATTGTTTTATTTTTACTGATCAACATTAATTAAATTAACAATTATAGTAAAAAAAATTATATATATATATATGCGTGTGTGTGGAACTAAATCATGTTTAATTAGAGGACTAGAAAGCAAATTCAAGTACACATTTGCGATTGTTGTATAATTGAAGTTTATGGAGTTTATTGTAAGTATAGTATCTCACACACAAAGACATATAGTACAGTGTTAAAAAATGATCATTAATCAATTAATAACTTTAATAAGAATATGGAGAGGTTTGATGAATTAGTATATATTATTATAATAATAAATAATATAAGAATACAATTTAGATATATTAATTAATTAGTGATTAGGTCTAAGAAGAATTTATAATAATAAATAATATAAGAATACAAATTAGATATATTAATTAGTTAGTGATTAGGTATAAGAAAAATTAAGGAAGAAATTATAAGAGTTAAATATGGCTTCTTATTTTTATTAAAAAAATTTACTCTTTATTTAAAAAAAAATTGTTATTTTTTTTTAATAAAAATTAATAGTCAAATAAAAAATATTACCTTTTTCTTTTATATTAAATATACTTAAGTATATCTTAAAAGATAAGTGTTAATAAGAAATAGTTACAGAAAAAGAAATAAAAAATAATATTATTAATTAAAAGATAATAATTTTTTTGGGACATTAAAAAATAGTGGTAACGTTTTTTGAAAGAAAGAGAGTAATTAAAATTTTATTTAGTATTCATGTTAAAGCAATTATTTTTATAAAATAGTAAATAGAACAAATCTAATATGATAATTATATGTAACTGTTATAAGAGTCTTTACATTAGATAAAATAATATATATATATTCATGATAAATTTTAATAAATCATTATGCAATTAGTTTGCTAAATAAAAAATAACTACATAAGGAATAGCTTAGAATTTTTATTTAGGAATAAAACGTTTTACTTTAAAATTTTAGAGATTCATGTAAATATTTGATAGAAGATTAAATAGATTTTTTTTGCAGTAAATAATAATAAAAAAATAGTTTGAAATGAGTATGATAATCTATCGTACAATCATATAACACTTTAAATTCTATATAATTATTTGTATGTATATTTTATTACATTAATTGAAATTTTATTTTAAAGATAATGGACTAATATTTGCTTTAAATTTCACATTTTTTCATATTTTTTTTGTTAAAGTTAAATATTAATAAAAATAACTTAAAAAATAATGCTATTAATAAAATTATACTCATCTTTCCGAATATCTAAAAAAAATTCTTAAAATATATGAATAAATCATAATAAATTGTGATATTAGATGAGGATATACTATTATTATATATGAGACAATTTTATAAATTATGTTTATTTTAATTCTCTTTAAAAAATTACAATGTTTATTTTATTTATAGGGGCACAATTGAAGAAATTATTGAGCACTTACTGGTAAATTTAAACTGATTATTAAATAAAAAATATTTATAATTGCTATTTTTTTATGATTATTTATTTATAATTACTATAGAATTTAAAAATTAGTACATATATATTGAGTAAAAATATTCGCAATATCGTGTAGTTATTCTTTTATACAATATATTCATGTTATTATTAATCGTAGTGGATATATTCTCACTTGAAATTTAATATATAGACAACATATATATAACAAAATTAAAGAAGATATAAAAGCAATATATATATATATATTTGTAGTTAGAGTTCAACATATTGATAATTTATGTAAATGGTGTAGACAATATATGCAAAAAATATATAAAACTCAAAATATGTGCACAACATAGGTAAAATATATTCACAACTTATATAATATAATTATGCCATTATTAATATTAGTATATATATTCTCAATTAGAATTTAATAAATGTGCATTATTTAAACGACATATGCTCCAAATTTAAGAAAAATATAAAAGTGATTCATATATTTTTAGCAAGAATTCAACGTATGCAAAATAAATTTACAACATACAATATATTTATGTCATTGTTAATTATGCATATATTGTCATTTGGAATCCAATATTTAGATGATATATATCCTATATTTAATGAAGATATAAAAGCAGTTCATATATTTTTAGCTAAAATTCAACATATATATAACATATACTAAATATATTCATAATATATACAACATTGTTAATCAACGCACTGAAATATCATAATGTTGTTTTGATTGATTTATTTAAGTTTTTAGCGCAGCAGTATTATTTAGATGCTGAGTTTTTTTTAATACTTAGATTTATTTTTGAAAGAGATGGTAGAAAGCTGCCATCTGAATTTTGCTTTTGATCTTATTGTTATCTTCTTTTCTTTTCTTTCCTTTTTCAATTCTTCTGTTTTTGATTAGTTATTTTGATTTGGTGATCAGTTTTTGAGCAATATATTACACATAGAAAGATTGAGGAAGAAGATCAATTGTGAAGAAAAAACTTATTATTTTAGATAAATTGATGTATTAGTTACTGTTTTTCAAATTAATATTCACAGTTTCTAAACTAGTTTTAAGTGAAAGTGTATGATCTTGAAATATTAAAATAAATTATAATATAATAATTAGAAATTAAATTACATTAGACTAAAAAATTTTAAAAATAAAAATACTTATAATTAACGTTACAACTGCAACTAAAAATTTGTACTTTATAAATAAAAAAATTAAAGATTTTTATTGACAATTTTCAGAAACAAATGGCATGAAAGTTTTTTTTTTAAACCGAAATGGCATGAAAGTTTAGGTATAGAAAATGATTCGATAGAAAGAGAGAGAGAGTGACAATGATTGAATATGCCAATGTTGGGCCACCACAAAGATCAAACAAAAACTTTCCAATATATATATGTGAATCAAAAACAAACTTCCCGGAGATAAATTTAGTTTTTATTTTATTAAGGGTCGAATACATAAAAAAAAATATTTGTATATGTGCAAAAGGTACTATTAACCCCTTATACTTTTTGGGTATACTAAGATACACATCTACTAGATCAAATTGATATTAATTAACTATTTCGCCAGCTAAAAAATGACCTTGCCAGCGCGTGTGTAAGAAGGGCATGAAGTCTATTTACCGTTTTACATCTTCTCTTCCACAACGGCTAATTTGGTCGTACTCTTTAAATTCAGAGATTTTAAGGTAAAATATAATAAATATCTACATCTTCTCTGCTCTCTATCACGTTTTCGGTTTAATTTCTTAAACTTTCATTCTTAAATCTCTTTAATTAAAAGTATTTTCTTTTATTTCGGCTTGTTGAAAAAATGAATAATGATATGCTTGCGTCTGATTTACCTCATTGTCACTGCAAAATAGTCGCCGTTATCAAGCATTCATGGACACCATCAAACCTAGGGAGGAGATTTTTTGGGTGCAAGAATTATGGGGTAAGTTATAGTGATGAAAATTTCGTGTTTCTTCAGTTTGATTTTAAAAATTTGTTTTGATGAAGGTTCGTTGTTGTATACAGGGGAAAAATTGTTATTATTTTCTTTGGTTTGATCCTCCTACACCTGATCATTTGAAGCCGGTTATTATTGGTTTGTTTAGAAAGGTTAAGGAACAAAAACAAAGGAGCATAAGACTGAAAATTTTAGGATTTTGTTTAGTTGCTTTGATATGGTTCATATATATGTATTTGTTTTGATTTATTTTAGTGTAGGTAATTATGTATCTATGTTGTAGTTTTTGTTGTGATTATGTTTGTAATGGGAAATATTTAGACTAGGTTGTTGATTGTAATGGGAGTATAGGTTTGTTGAATATGTAACACCCCATTATTTGAGGTAAAATGATGTAACAATCTGGTTAATTTTGAATGAAATTTGGATTGTGTATTGTCTAATTCATAATGATATAAAATAATTCATTCTTATCCAATTAATTCAGTACATCTATCTTTGTATGAAATGTGTGTAGTGTACTGAGGCAGGGAGGAACTGGCTGGTCTGCAATGCATGAGTATAAAGTAGACTGCTTGGGGTGTTTGGTCCCTGCCTGAGTTGGTGCAAGGATTTGTTTAATTTCTTTGCTGGTCTGAATCAAAATCAAGTTTTAAGAGTTTCTTGTATTTATGTTCTGGTGTATCTCAATATTAAAAATGGATTGTGATTAGTTGCAGTTAATGGCTGTTTTTACAATGACAGATGAAAAAAGAAGAGCCAATTGTTATCCAAAGCAGGAATTTAATTAAATTCAAAATGCATATTGTTCATACATATTCTAGTTCCACAACCTCTTCAATACATCAACTTAGCTAAGTTGTGGAAAAATAAAATGAAATACAATAAACTAACAAAAAAAATATCTATTCAAATCATACACAAATATTATTTTCACTAGAAATTGTGTATAATGCACATTAGTTTTGAGCACTATTTATATGAGGAGGCTGCATTGAATTCATAGATTTTGCATGTTGTCTTGTAAGCATCTGATTTTGTGCTTGCTCCTCTGCTAACTGCCTTGAAGTAACAGCATTATCACCTTTTCATTTCAGGCCAGTTGGCTTAAAGCCTAGATCCACATTCGTTGCAACAACACTCTTAATCCCAACTCCTAGCTTATACACAATCCTTGAAGTATTATCACTCTTCATAATAAGTGAAAATCAATCAAATAAATGATGAAAATAATATAAAGTTCAAATAAATGACTTACACATTCAAGAATTTCTCCAGAATTTGCATTGATTTTGATATCATATCCATAATTGAATTTGTCCCTTAGCCTTTTTTTTGCCCAATAAGAGCACTTTCATGTGCAACTTCACTTTCTCTGCCTCTGCCTCTACCGCTCCCTTTGTCTTTGCCTTTTCCTACACCTTCATTGGTTTGAGCACCATTCTCACTGCCCATCCCGTGTTGTTTCTTACAAATTGAATTTAAATAAAAATAAATTTCAATAATTCAAACACAAATATTAACTATATTCAATATACACAACAAGAATCACTTACCCTTGATGTAATACTTCTCTGTGATTCAATGATTGGAGGTGGCTCATTGGACCAGGTTGATCTAGTTTGAGCAGGTGGTATGCTTGGACCATGTTGCATGTATACTTATTTTTATCTCTATCTAAGTCCTCAAATCTAAGATCACAAACAACTTCTCCAAGTGGAACACCGGCATTGTTCTTTTCCTTTATAGTTATACCCCTTCTTTGAGTTCTTACTGTCTCCCTAACAGCTCTAAGCTCCCCATCATCATCACTATAATCCCTTAACACATCTTGCTCTCCTTCAATATCATCATCTTCGAAATAGCCCCCACTACTAGTTGAACTATGTGAAACATCATCACCCTCAACTCCATAATCTAAATCTTCTAAATCACTTCCATTTACACTTGATTCTACCTGATTTGAGAATTGAGGTCCAACATTCACTTGATCTTGTACATCCCTATCTACCTCAGAAGCCAAATCCTCCCTTAGTATTTCTGCCTCACTCTCAGCCTCATCAGTACCAAAGAAACTAACTTTCTCAAGTTGAGATTTGGCTAAAGCATTTAATTTTATAATCCCTTCTATATTGGTTGCCCTAATTTCTCTAGGAGGTGTATTTGATGTGGACTCCACCTCATTTAACCCACTCAAACTACCTACAGTAACTGTAACACCCCATTTCATTTCAGATTAAAAACCTTTACTCTGGTTCCAAACATTAATACATTTATTTATCAAAATACAACATAATTAAATTGTACATGTATGCACCACCTTCTAGTTGGTCTCGAAATACTCTTACCCTTCTCGTGGCATAACGATTTGACTTCAGATCAACCACCTACTCACCTACGCGATTTACATAACCGCGCTAAGCTCGAAAGCTTAGTAGTACAAATAAATATTATAAACATACAATACAAAAAATCATACTCATATATTAACTTCATGTGTCATTATTTTCTTATCATGTTTTCCCATTTCAATTACACTTTTCATATATTTCTACTAATCTCATAATTATATACATATACACATATATCATTAACACAAACCACAATTCCATAACTTATTAGAACATTCATAAAATAATACTCACAATGTCCACATCCATATACATATTACATGTCATATTGTACTTTCAGAATCTCATCTTTCAGCATAGCTTCTCAGGCCATATTTCTTTTCAATAATTTACTTATGTATTGTAATCATATCATACTTCATAACATTACATGTCATTATATTATTCAATTAATTCATTATTCATAGTTCACCTTTAAGCAAAGACAAGCATGGGCCCAAAAGACACTAATATGCCATTCCACTTTCAGAGTTAATGTTTTGGTTTAATTATCTCATTTATCATTATCATTATCCCAACTAGGCTTCAAGGATTAGGTTCAACCAAGCTTCAAGGGGAACAAAGCATGCTAAGTATCAACCCAACTTGGCTTCAAGAACCAAACCCAACCTAGCTTCAAGGGTTGTAACATCTCAATTAGGCTTCAAGGATTAGACCCAACCAAGCTTCAAGGGGAGTAAAATATGTTAAACTTCAACCCAACTTGGCTTCAAGGATCAAGCCCAACCTAACTTCAAGAGATTGTTACCATTAGGCATGCCACCAACAACAAAACTCTGAAAATGGAATAACACATTAGACACACAATTCATTCATTATTTCATTATCAATTTCATTTTCCTTTTCTCATCATCATTTAGGCAATCATGCCTCAATTATCTCATTTGCATCATTATAGCCAACAACAATGGCTTCACATCTCATCAATAGAGTATACATAACCAATTGCATTGGACATATATTTTAAATTCATCATCATCTAGGCAAACATGCCCCACTTATTTCATTTGAATCCTTATAGCCAACCACAGTGGTATCACATCTCATCATATCTCAATTCACATTAAAGCAATTCACCATTAAAGTATTCATCATAATCAATTGCATTGCACATACCTTTTGAATGATCATCATATCATTCACATTATACAAATCATAAAATTTATCAAATAGTAATAACAATATAGTAGATTACTTAACACATTTATAACCAAATGTATTAAATCTCAAAATCATGTAAATGAATGCAACCATGTAAGTTTGTACTTACCTCAAGAGAAACTCACACCAATCTAAACTCCTCTTCTAAGAATCCTCCAACACTTGGATTAAGGCAACCCAATCTCTTCAAAACCTAATCAAAAAGTGATCATACACACTCACTCAGAGATACATATGAGATAATATAGATACGAACCAACTAGGGCAAACTCTACACATGACACGCTCAACAACACGAGTGTGTCCCTGATCGTGCCCTAAACCAACAACATAGAAGCTTTGACACGCTCAGTAACACGGGCGTGTCACTGGATGTGTCACTCATTCTGCCTTACAGAAACATTGACACGCCCAACAACACGGGCGTGTTCATGGCCGTGTCAATTACTTTATCTCTCAGTAGCTATGACACGCTCAGTAACATGACCGTGTTAATGGTCGTGTCACAAATGTCAAACTCAGTACCGTTGACACGCCTAACGACATGGCCGTGTCAGGCAAGAATTATACATTCCGAACTCTCATCCATGAAAACACAAACACTCCAAAATCCATACTACAACACCCTTAATCAACATCTTGGTTTATATACACATAAATCACCTATTAATTTAACACTTATATAACTTCAACATATCATAATAATAATCATTATATACATCATCCATATATCAATTACTCAATTTCCCCAACTCATTTATATTAAACCCTTACTAAACAATTTCAACAATCTATCATCATCCTCACAAATAACCATATTATCATCATCCAAATACCAATTCAACATATATATATATATATATATATATATATACTTCCATCTTTCATTATCATCATCTTCACACACTAACCATATCAAATATAAACACAATCAATAGAAATCAACACAAAGAAATGAATACTTGAATTCTTTGCCAAAACTTCAATATCCACCTTCAATTCTCTTAAAGCCCTTAAGAATTTGATGTATAAGCCAACAAAATCACATCTCTCTCTCTCTCTCTCTCTCTCTCTCTCTCTCTCTCTCGTACAAGAAGAAGAAGAAGAAGAAGAAGAAGAAATAAAGAAAATCTTCTTTTTCCCTTTCAAACTTATCCTATATATATATATAATAATAATAATAATATAATTAAATATCTCTAAAAATTCTCCACCACAAGATTTATTCTTCCCTTTGACTTTCTTTTCTTCTTTTTCTCTTATTATTATTATTATTATTATTATTATTATTATTATTACTACTACTACTACTACTACTACTACTTACTTTTCCTACACCAATATATACATCATGTATATGTGATGTATATGTTGCTATATGTATATCTCTTATATATTGTATTTATATTTTCCATATTTTTCAAATACCATAAAAACATATCATCCTTCATATACATCAATCTCTTATAATATTTCCTTTTAATTAATTTATCTTCTTTTGACTTGTATATGTTATATATATATCTATATATACAACATATACACTCTCTCTTTACTTCTTTTCTCTTTCCATTAAACATATACATTAAATCCAAATACAATAATAAATTCCAAAACTTTTAGGGTATACTTTGGGATATTACAGTAACATTAGTTTGACTAGGCTTGTTTACCCCACATGGCACCTTGGTTCCTTTTGGGCAAACTTCTAGTTGTGGTTTAGAAACCACATGGGCCACATAAACATCAATTGTATCACCATTTTTTCAGCCTTTAGAAATTTCTAACAGAACTTTATCACTCAACAATATAAAATCTTCACCAGTTGGTGCCTTACAGTACATGGAATGCACAACATCGTAGCCATAACCCCTTAGATAATCACTAAGTTCAAACATTGACATTTTATCAACATCAATATCATCGATGCTAGTAGTTCCACCCATATAACTGCATTTTCTCTTATTACGCATAAACTAGCCCCATGGTGCCACCTTACATGAACCCATGTCTCAGCCATGTTTTACACAGCCCTAGTTAGAATCCAACTGCAAAATAACTAAAATGCAAAAATTACAGATATCAGACAAAATGCAACTGACTCTATTGCTATCAAATACTAACCCTTTATCTTCAAAATACTAGAAATCCTTCGAAGATTAAAGAAAATTTCCCTACTCTGTTTGCCTTCTGACAATCATTCATAAACAGAGGATAAACCAAGATTAATCTATTGATTATCCTAATTCGGTAGCCAGACAACTAAATTAGGGTTGACTATAGTTGGTATTAACTGGTAAGGAGAGGAAATCATCGACTTAAGCTATGGGTTTTTTTTCCCGATATTACATGGCAAGTTAAAAAGAACATTTCTGAAGAAAAGGGAGTAGCAAGCGCATGTAATACACGTTGAACTATTTACTGCCTTTTAGCTAACGAAATGGCTAATTAATATCAATTTAATATGATAAAGGTGTGTCTTAGAACACCCAAAAAATACAGGGGGCTAATAAGAATTTTTGCATAATACATGTGTTTTTTATGTATTCGGCCTTAATTTTATTAATTATATATATAAGAGAATGAAATGCTTAAAACTCATACAAATTTAATTTAATTAAGTAAAATTTATTGAAAACTTCTAATTTTTTTATTTTTTATTTTTCAAATGAATTCACCACTTGAAGAAGATAATTAAAAAAATGAAAAAATTCATATTGTATAATTTCCTCTTTTTTTTTAATGGTAAAAAAAGTGAGGGAATGAATTTTTATAATTTTTCTCTGAATATTTATATTTATTTGTGAATTAAATTATTATAAGAATAATAAAAAAATAATCAATTATTTTTTTAAACTAATTAATTTCCATTAAAAATAAATAAAGGAACATTTATAAAACTACCTAAAAATAAATTTTATTCCAAAAATATCACAAAAAATAAAAATATTTATACTTTTAAGAAAAATTATAGTAAAATTTTAAAAATACTTCACCCTTCACTAAACAAAAGTTTTTTTTAAAAAAAAAATATTTCTACTCTCACTACATTTAATATTTTAATTTAATTTTTATTTTTAAAATTTCACTGTTAAATAAAAATATTTTAATAAAATAATAATAAATAATATTTTAAATTATTTTTCTGTATATAAAATTTTTAAAAAATTTATCTTTAATTATAAAAAGTAAATAACACTCAAATATATATATATATATATTAATCAAAATTGTTAAATTTATTTTTAAATTTTATATATTATACATATAAAAAAATTAAAAAAATTAACTTCAATACATAGATAGATATTATATAGATATTTGATAGATGTTAAAAATATATCTAATTTATATTAAAAATATGATATCAAAAAATTATTTTTGAATAAAAAATAAATAAAACCAAATAGAAAAAATAAAAAAATAAAAATAAAAATCAGAAAATAAAAATCAATGCTGAAAAACTAAAAATAAAAAACAGTAATGGCCTAGTATTTATGAAAAACGAAAGAGCAAATTATATCATATACTATTTTTTAAGTTTTATTTTCATTTTTATTATCCTTATTTTTTCTTTCATTTTTAATTTTTTAATTTTTTAATTTTTTTATCTTTTGAGTTTGAAAAAATACGGAGGTTTATTGCTTCCACTTTGGTTCACTATCAAAATTCCATCTTTCAACTTTATTTGAATTTGACGGCATTGTGTTATATAACTTCTTGGTCAATCTATGGATGTCAACTCTATTTAGTGGGACAATTAATACTAACAGAAGCATGGCTAGAAAAAATAAATAAATTTTATATCTTTTTTATTTTTATTATTCGTTCGTCTTGGCATTAAAGCTTGATTTCCCTTTCTTATTTACACTGTATGACTTTTCAAAGTTTAATAAGTGTTAAAAAATTTCTAAAATCTGACAATTTAGATGTTTCTAATTTTTCTTTTGAACAATTAGATGTTTCTAATTGATTCAAAGATTCCTTACATTTTCATAGATTAACCTTTATTAAAAAATGAATTAAGTGATTGTTAAAAGTAAATATGTAATATATTATGTTAAGAATCGTATTTCTTATTTTTTATTTCTCAGCAAAATGTTTTGAATTGTAAGTTGAATGATTATTTAATTAATAACCTTCCAATTAATATTAAACACTCAACCGATAGAGATGGGAATAAAGAAAATCTGGAAAGATTAATACTAACGCTCTTCCCTCAATAAAAGAAGAAACGAAAGAACAAGAATTAATGTCTAATATTAATTGATGATGAAAACAAAAAAAATATATATTTCATTATAATTCCAGAAAAAATTTTATATTAATTAATTTATTTGCAATTATTAATATTGAAATAATTTTAAAATTAAAACATTTGGATTTGAATAAAAGTGAAATGATCTTTATAATTTTGTAATTAGTTACTAATTAATTAATTATGCTAATTAAGTTTAAATAATATATTCTATAAAAACGTGTTAATTAAAATAGTTTATATTATTTTAAATTTTTTAATATTTCTTTTTACTAAAAAATGATATGTAAATATATGTAGGTATATCTTATATATACTTTAACTAAATAATATTATTTGTTTGTATATGGGTGCATGTTATATATATTTTAATTAAAGAATAGCATATATAGATATATTTAGATATACGTTACATATATTTTAACTAAGAATGATATTTGTAGGTATATTTGGATATATGTTACATATATTTTAACTAAAGAATAATATATGTGAGTATATATTACACATATTTTAATTAAATAATATTATTTATAGGTATATATTACATATACTTTAATTAAAGAATGATATATATACACATATATAGATATATGTTACATATACTTTAACTAAAAAATAATATTTATAAGTATAAATGGATATATATTACATATATTTTAACTAAAGTTTGATATATATGGATATATATATGTACATATTATATATACTTTAACTGAAGAATAGTATTTATAAGTATATATGGGCATATGTTATATATTCTTTTAACTGAAGAATAATATATATGAATATATGTAGTTATATGTTTCATATACTTTAACTGAAGAATAATATTTGTAGGTATATATCATATATACTTTTAACTAAAGAATGTTATTTGTAGGTATATGTGAGTATATATTATTGTGAACACTCGAATTTTGAGGCTCGGAAAGCCAATTTCCTCAGACCAGGCCGGACCGGGCAACAACAGTAAAACTCCACCGAAAGTATGTCTTCATGGTACTTGAAATGTCCGGTGCGACGCAAGGATCACAGATATGGTCTCGGAATAATTTTTGGAGGCCCGTAGCTCCTGGAAAGTCGGTTTTAGCAGAAGTAGTGCGAGTCGCAGTGGGCCAGGACAGCGGCCCAGCCGCCGGAACCGGCGGCCCAGCAGCCGTGTGGACGACGGCCCGGCCGCCGCCCACGGCAGCTCGGCCGCGGTACTTCCGGCGGCCCGGCCGCTGTACTTCCGGCGGCCCGACCGCCTCCCACGGCAGCTCGGCCGCCGTACTTCCGGCGGCCAGCCGCCGTGCAGCCCGATTTTGCCTATATATAGGCTTCAGATTTTCAAAAAGAAAAAAAACTTTCGGACTTCCTATGCCCAGATGCTGACGAAATTTTTATGCTTAAAAATTTCTAATATGGTGTTGTAGAAACCAAGAATCATACTCAAAAGTGCAAGGGAACAAGATCTGGAACTTAGAAGTGGAAAAATTCTGATCAAGGTAATATCATAATTCATCTTTGGTCAATTCGAGCATATCATAAGCATTCTAATCTTCTTCTTAATTTCTTCTCGGTCAAAGACCTAATCTTTTTAGGTCTGAGGGCCTAATGGACTAATCAATCGGCCTCTTTGGCACAAAGACTTAAATTACATCTTTTTGGTACAAAGTACCTACATTTCACAATTAAAATCAATCTGTTGGCACGGAGCCTAAATTGCACCATTTTGGTACGAAGTACCCGAAATTATACAATTTTTGCACTAAGTGCTAAATCTCACAAATTTGGCAAAAAGCCCGACAACACTTGGCCAAAGGCCTAAATTGCACTCTTTTGGTACAAAGTACCTAAAATTGCACCATTTAGCACTAAGTGCTAAATTTCACAACTCTGGCATGAAGCCCGACTCAATTAAAATCAACCTTTGGCATGGAGCCTAAATTCCACTCTTTTGGTACAAAGTACCTAAATCTCACATCTTTGGCATGAAGCCCGACAATGCACGAAGCATACACACACACATGCATGAAGCATAATTTTCATCGCCTTTAAATAGGCTTTTCCGAACTACATGGGCTTTGATCTCCTATTCAAACGGGAGTATGTAGGCATGTTTGGGATTCACCCCAAATAGCAAGTCCACAAACTACCAACAATCTTTTTGTCTTTAAATTTGTTCCATTTTTGCAAGTTAATCAAAAGCATGACATAGTCCCCGAATCCTTCTTGGGTTCGCAGACTAGAAGCCTTTACATTGGATGCATTATTGGAGTCAAACAAGGGTTTTCTTAGTTTTTCCCTTCGAACAAAATAAACTGAGTGGCGACTCCTGACAACGAGTGAACTTTCGCCCGGATCCTTTTTGGGCGAAAAATCGAGGTTCACAATTATATATATTTTAATTAAAGAATAATATATGTGGATATATGTAGATATATATTACATATACTTTAATTAAAGAATAATATTTGTAGGTATAAGAAGATATGTGTTATATATATTATAACTAAAGAATGATATATATAGATATATATTATATATACTATAATTAAAGAATATTATTTATAGGTATATATTACATATACTTTAATTAAAGAATGATATATGTATATATATATGTATATGTTACATATACTTTAATTAAAGAATGATATTTATAGGTATATATTATATATACTTTAATTAAAGAATAATTTTATGCGGATATATGTAGGTATGTGTTACATATACTTTAATTGAATAATGATATTTGTAGGTATATAGTAGCATATGTTATATTTACTTTAACTAAAAAATAATAATATATGTGGGTATATATCGATATATTTGGATATGTATCGATATATAACTATTTTATATAATTATTTATATGTAGGTATATATTATATATAACTAAATATATTAAAAAAATAACAATATATAGTGAAATATATATTACATATAACTAGATATATATAGGTATATATTGGAAAAGAATAAAAATATGTCACATATATGTGGGCATATGTTGCATATAACTAAATATATATGTATTATATATATGTAGGTATTTTTTTTTATCGAAACTGTAATTTTTATAGATAAACTATTTGTAACGGATATATGGAGAACCCATATTATCCGAGTTTACAATGCATTTAAGAAAATTTGGCAAAGAATTAAAAGACAAATAAACAGCAGGCTTCATACTCATTCTACAGTCTATGGCAAGGAAATTTACGGCTTGATCACCCTCTCTGAATGTATGTAGTATAGCCGAGTTTGAACTGTCAATGAAGCTTTTAATGTGGCTGGCCATTGTTGTTGATATAGAAATCCGGGAGGATGTGATTTGATGATGAACCCATGCTGAGTCAGTCTCTATTTCCAGCGGCAAGTAATGTTTCTGAATACACCATTGAATTCCTTCAAAAGCAGCTTGTAATTCAGCTTGGTTGGGATTATAAGTCCGTAAGAATGATAATATCAGCTTGTATATGCAGGTATATGTCGGTATATGTTACATATAACTATATATATGTATGTATATTATATATATGTATGTAAATATTAATATATATCATATATATTTTAACTAAAAAATAATATATGGATATATGTTATATATATTTTAACAAAATAATAATAATATACGTAGATATTTAAAATTAACTAAATAATGATAATATATGTTATATTTAAAAAAAATGACTGTAGTAATTTCTTAATTGCAAAAAATTTGTATACACAATATATATAAACTTATGATATATTTATATTTAATTTAGACTTTCTTTAGCTTATATATTGATATATGTTATATATATTTTAATAGTATATATTGATATATATATATATATCGACATATATTATATATATTTTAACAATATATATTAGTATACATTGATGTATGTCAATATATATTATATATGAAATAATATTTTTATAACTTTATATTAAAAAATATTTTAAAATATTTTTATAGTACATGTTAAAATTATTTAAAAATATAAATTAAATAAAATATATTAATATAAATAAAAAATTTATTTTTATTTTTAAAATAAGAATATACGTGGATATATACGAGTATTTGTTATACATAAATAGAAACTTAATATTAAATATTTTTAATTTAATATTTAAAAAAATTATTTTGAAATTAAAAGATGAAAAATTAAAAAAAAAACAAATGTCCGCTGCTTTTTATATATTATTTTCATTAATATAAATTTTGATTGGAATTAAATTATATTTTTATTAAAATATTATATATATGTATATATATATATATAAATGAGTGTGTATGGGCATGTGATAGAAGCATGTATGCCTATAAGAGATCGCGTGCTATCTGTAGTTTTGTAATTTAAAGACTTGTGTTTGGGTAAAACTGAAAATTATTTTTAAGTGCCGTACAACTGAAATTAGTTTTTAAGTTTAGGTTATTTTTGTAAGCCTCCCAAAACGAAAATCTGTAACCATCCCCACAGCAATTTGCTCATGAATAAATTACCCACAGCAACGAGCCCATCCCTTCCCAGTGGGCAGAAGTAGTTTTCAAAGTCCATCAGTTTCTCAGGCTCAAAAAAATAGAAAAAGTCCATCAGTTTCACTTTCACATTAAAATTCATTTATTCAAATGTCTTACATTCCTCCTTTTCCAATCAAATTCTACATATAATAATAAAATATTTTTTTCTATCTCAAATTAATTAATATATTTTTATTTATTTTAAATAGTAATTTTTTTATTTAAATTATACTTTACTTATTATTTTAATAAATTAATTAATATATTAGATCTCTATTATATTTATATTTAGTACTAATTAGTAAAATAAATACATAATAAAATTTAAAACCTCATCCGATTATCTTCTCCAAAAACAAAGCAAACTTTATATAAGTTTATAATTAATTTAAACAGCTGGTTAACATTATCATGAAATGCACCAATGAAAAAATAGAATACATTTAAAATAATTAAAAGCATAACATATTTGTGTCAATCAAATAATATTTTGATTTCTTTTATTTATTTTTTTGTGGTTATGAAAGTGAAATTAAGATTTGTGAAAAATTTCATTCATTTATCAAAAAATATTAAAAACCTATTAGTATAATGCGAGTTTGCTTTATATATATGTTTCATAATATTGTTTTAATTTACTTATTTTCTTTATAGATTTTTAGAGACCAAACATTAATTATTTTCTTTATTGTTCATATATTTTATTTTAATTCTATTCATACGTGATAGATAATATTATAAAAAAAAAACTCATTGAAAAATTATATTATTAACTATATACATTTTTATGGTAAGAAGATATGGATATGTTTATGTAATTTAATTAATCTGCTTCTTGGTATTATAGAGTACGGATATACTTCAATTTAAGTCTGTATTTTTTTTATTTGATTAGCTTTCATATATTATTTGATTTTCTTTTGAAAAAATATATATAAATATATATATATATATAGCAACTGAATATATCACATAATAAATGAATTTATGATAATTTTTTTATAAATAATTCAAATATAATTTATTTATTAGAATTATGCATATATTCACAAAATTAATAATATTATACAATTATATAAAAAATTAATTTCTTTATAAATAAATACGAACAAAATACATAACTTAATGGGGCCAGCTACCAATAAATGATAAATTGATAAATGATATCATCAATAATTTAATTTAATAAAATCCATCAATACAAATTCACCACCTCACCCCTCTTCTCTCTCTCTCTCTCTCCAAACTCAGAACCAGAAAAAGAAAAGAAAAGAAAATAAAATAGCCTCCTAATTTTGACAGGAGACGATCAGACAAAATCAACCAAATGCTGCAGCTTTTTTTGGCGGTGGCCTTCTCGGCGGTTCCACTGACTCTTTACCTTCCGCCAATTCGATCTCTAAGTCCATTCGTTGAAACTATCGAAGATTTGCTCCGCCAAACTGCGTTATACACTCTCAGAGCCTATCCTCGTCTACGCCTCGCCTTCTCTCGGTTCTTTTCTAATTTATTTCACTTGTCCAGCTAGATTCACGTTTTAGAATTTCGTTTTTTGTTATTGTTATATAATGTTATCTTAATTTTAACCTTGAAGAAGAAGAGCAAAAGCCCTTTTAGCCTTTTTTTTTCTTTTTCTTTTTGTTGTCAGAGTGTTATGTATTTTAATTCTGGAATTGAGGATTGAATATAACTTATGTTATTGGAATTAAACTTAGCCTTAGTTTGTATATATAAAATGGCCTTTGCAATTTGAATTTTTGTCCTTTTTGTTTTCTAGAATTTTTTAAATGTATTTGGGGGTTTTTTTGGAATTAGCTTTAGGATTTTATTAGAAAAATAAATATACTTCAATTTTCGAGTTATTAAATTTTTTTGTTCTTGCCTATTACAAGTGGATTCTAGCACTTGTTTGTTTGGTAGGAGTGAACGGCTAAAAGTTTTCCAGGAATCATGAGTTAAATTATTATTATTATTTCTTTGAGAATTAATAATTTGAAGATAAAATTTATTTATTAATTAAATAATAAGGCATATCTGAATCTAATCTTATGAATGAATATTAAAATAAAATTAATTAATCTGTTAATTATTTTATATTATTACAAAAACTTTTTGAAATTAAAAACGTTGGGAAATATTTAGTATTTTTCTCGCACAAATATTACTGGATTCTTGAAATGCTCGATTTTCTCCATTGGAATATGCCTATTACAAGTGGATTCTAGCACTTGTTTGTTTGGTAAGAGTGAACGGCTAAAAATTTTCCAGGAATCATGAGTTAAATTATTACTATTTCTTTGAGAATTAATAATTTGAAGATAAAATTTATTTATTAATTAAATAATAAGGCATATCTGAATCTAATCTTATGAATGAATATTAAAATAAAATTAATTAATCTGTTAATTATTTTAAATTATTACCAAAACTTTTTGAAATTAAAAACGTTGGGAAATATTTAGTATTTTTCTCGTACAAATATTACTGGATTCTTGAAATGCTCGATTTTCTCCATTGGAGTATGCAAATAATTCGAAATTAACATATATTTTAATTATAAAACAATTATGACTTTTAATTTAATTTTTTCTTAGTGATAAGTCAAACAATAATACCAAAATAAATTTATTAGCCAACATTAAGATATTTCTTTTGGATATCTTATTTGTTAATTTTCATTGATTTAAATCTGATAATTAATTAAAAAATTTTATTTATAGATTTTTTACTTTTATTTTTTATTGATTTTTTTTTAAAATTATTGGTGCATTGGTGGTTTGGTAATTGAGATGCTTGTGATTATCTAATTTAAGCTTGTCCTATGTATGTATGGTTGAATTGAATGGTTGGTTGTTTTCATTATAAAAAAAATAAAATATTGATAGAAAAAAAAGAAAAATAAAATAAATTTAAATCCATGATTGTAATTTATAAGGAAATATACAGTAGTTGAAATCATAATTTAAAAACTAAATAACTTTTCTTTTTTATTAATGGTTGTTAATATTTTTTTTATTGTCTTAATTTTGATTATGGACATGTGGAGTAATTGATGTATTCATTAATTTTAAATAAATACTAATTACAATTATTTTAGAGAGTGGTTATTTAAAAAAAAATTTCTATTGGTTATAAAATATTTATTAAGAGAGATATTATAATAAATATTTTTTAACCAATAAAAAGAAGATTGTTAAGCAATTACTCTCTAAAATATTTATATTTAATATTCCTCTTATTTTTATTTTTCTTTCATTTTCTTTTTAATAGCATCATATTCTCATGAGTATTGTCAATCTTCAGCCACAATAGAAGTTCTTAAGAATTTTACTTACTTTGACTATGCATAACAAAAGGGAAAAAGAAAATATTAAAGCTTAATTATAAAAAAATATATTTAAACTTTATTCTATTTTACACTTCTATCACAAATATTTTTTCAAGAAATTAGTATATAAATTTATTTTTTCACTTCATATATATTTTTTAAGTGGTTATACTGTTTTTACTGGAATTATTGCTGACGTGTTATTTTTACGAAATAAACGGACATTACATTTGAAAATAACATGTGTTTTTTTTTTCATATTTTCTTAAAAAAATCTCTTTTTTCAACTTGTGTAACCCTTCGAGCTAAATTTCAAATCCAATTACCTCCTTAATTCTCATCTCTCTTTCTTGCCAGGGCTATCAAATCCAGCAACATCCTTGAATTGACTGAGAACCAGATATTTAAAGCCCAAGAAACATGCTCTCTGACCATGGATTCTTCCATAACAAAAATCCAGCAACATCCTTCAACAACCACCCAGCTATCCCACAACTCTCCAAAAATACTATATTAGATAACAAAATTGATTGATTTTTGTGGATAATCCCTTTGCATCTATTTATAACATTTATCAAAACCTATTAATATTCTCATAATTCAACAAAAATTTCTCCAAAATTTTCATTCAACAAAATGATCGTGTTGAATTTGAATTTCATTTGAAGACTCAAATTGAGAGATTGGGCTACCAGATTCAACCTTTGGATAAATAATTCTTTATAGGTCCAATTGGAAAGAAGAGGGTATTGTGAGGATTTGGGGCTTCTTGTTTTGATTGTACAAAACAAAGCTATAGTCATCATCATCTCCATTTGCCTCAATTCTTTTCTTTCTATTGTTTTTTTTAAAGAATCTCGTTGTTTTCTTATACAAAATTAACGGAATTTTTTAGATTCACATTGTGGTTGATAAAACGTGAGTCAAAAGATGGGTTTTGAAGAAAGTAGTGGTGTTTCTTGTTCATGGCGAAGGAAAATCCAATCTTAAAATCTGTGTTCAATTTGCAAAATAAACAGAGAGGGTAGAGATTAGAGAAGGTTATAATGAGAGAAAGAGAGAAGTGTTGATTCCATTTGAATAAAACAAACACTAAAATTAACAAAAAAGAAGAGAAAAAGAGAGTATAAAAGGATAGTAGAGGAAGAAGATATGAGAACATGTACAACGAAGGAAACCTTGGAGCTATGAGCAATGGAGTTATCAGGTTATATTAACTAGGTATAATTACACTATTAGTGTCTGAATTTTTTAAAATTTAACAATTGAGTTGTTTAACTTTTTAAAATATTAATTTAGTATTAAAACAGAAAAATCGTATACAATTTAGTTGTTTCAGCAGATTGCAAATTAAAAGCTGCTTTGTTGGATAACATATGTCAATATGTCAATAAAATGTGATATGACATATTACCTGTAACCGGTTTGCAACATGCTAAAACAACTAAATTGTACATGATTTTTCGATTTCAGTACTAAATTGATATTTTAAAAAGTTGAACAACTCAATTGTTAAATTTTAAAAAGTTCAAACACCAACAATATAATTATACCTATTAACTATAAGAAAAAATTACACTCTATAACACACTTTTTAATTTTTTTTAAAAAATACCCTATATTTTTAGTATACTTTTGATATACTAAATATATACTCAATGTATATCTTTAAAAATTGAATATACCTTTAATATATCAAATATATACTAAAAATATACGTATGAAAAAAGAATAGTTTTGAACTTAAAAGGTGAAAAAGGGTATTTTTGAAATTGAAATTAAAAAGGAGTAATTTTAAATATATTTTTATTTTTTAGGATATTTTTGAAAAAATCCCTAACTATAACCGGTCAAAAAATAAGTTTAAAATGAAAAAATAAGTTTATTTACTAATTTGTTAAAAAAAAGAAATGTACTAATTAGCAATAAATTTATGTGCTAGGAGTTCGAAATTGTTTTTCAAATTTTATTGCATGAATGAATTTAATTAACAAATTATATATATAATATATATGTTTCATTATAATAAATTAACTTATCCATATTTACATTGATTCATTTGTGAATTGTTTTACTTAAATTAATAAAATAAAAATTGCATTAAATTTAATATATATATATATACCGAAGCATAAAATGAAGTTAGGGAAAGGGAGAATGAAGGCTAGCTATAACCATGTTAGGTTATATGTTAAATACATTTTGATATTAATATTACTATTATAATTATTATTAATATAATAATTAAATTATTGCTATAAGTTATGTTAAGGATAAGACATAGAGTAGACTCCAAGGATAGAAAAGGAAAAAACTATCGAGAGTTGGGAAAGAAATTCTCCCGAGCTTAGACAATGAATGTTTTCCTTTTGCCTATAGAGCTATGCTCAGAATTAGAGATGATGATAAATAAGTTCTGGTTACAGACCAACAAAGAAGATGGGAGAGGAATACATTAGCTAAAATGGAAGAAAATGTGTCTAGCTAAGCAATCTGGTGGACTAAACTTTAGAAGAATTAAGGAATATAATCTAGCGATATTGGCAAAACAGGAGTGGAGACTAATATTAAAAGCTGATTCCATGGTTTCAAAGATCTTAAGGCTAGATACTATCCTAAATACTCATTCTTAGAAGCTACGATAGGGAATTATCCTAGCTACATATGGCGAAGTATATTATCAGTCTAGGAACTACCGAAGAAGGGTTGTCAATGGAGAGTGGGGAGAGGTGACAAATCCACATTTGGAGAGACCCATGGCTCCCAAATGAAGCAAACCCTAGAGTGTCTACTGAACCTATGGTAGATGATGAGAATCTAAATATTACATGGGTATCCTTAGTAATTGAATAAGACCCACTAGCACAGAATGTGGATTTGGTACAAGTCTATTCAATGATAGGGATTGTAAACAAATCCTCAAAATAACCTTGGAGAAATTCAGAAGTGAGGATAGTTGGATTTGGGTTTTCAAAGATAAAGGAAACTACACAATTAAAATTGGATATTGTTGCCTGAAGAAATTGAAGAAATCTAATGAAATTGAAGAAATCTTTTCGAAGAAGATTTGCAAGTTAGAAGTCCTATCGAAAGTTAAGAACTTTCTCTAACAAGCGTGTAGGGAGTGCTTACCTACCAAAGACCTTCTAATTCAAAGAAAAGTGGAGACATCAACAGTATGCCCAATATGTAACAGTGACGATGAGTCAATAAACCATATCCTAAAGGAGTGTGAGATGGCCAAAGATTGCTTTATTGAAGCCAATATCTCTATTCCTAATGCTTCCAACCAGACATAAAATAATAGTTACAAAGCCTAACATCAACAGTACCTATGGCAACAATATCACTTTTAGCTACCATACCGTGGCTTCTATTGAAAAATCAAAATGAACTATTATGGCATCAGAAAGGAACTTCACCTAATCAGCTGGTTAAACGAGCATAGTTAACCCTAGAGGATTGGTCTAAGGTTATGACAACTAAAAATATGGGTGGTGATCGGAATGGCTGAGGTGAGGTGGTGGACAAAACCCAGGTGAGGTGGTGGACAAAACCCAGGTGAGGTGGAAGTGTCCAAGAGGGGAATGGCTGAAGTGCAATACTAATGTTGGTAGCTTGGCTAATGGAGCTAGTAGGGCCCAGGTTGGGTTGTGCGAAATTCAAAAGGGGAGGTAATGGGTGCTTGTAGCTTTGTGATGTAGAATAGAGAGCTCTAGCTTTCATGGAGTAGTTTGATAAAAAAAATATTATAGTGACAATTTGGTAATTACTATCAAAACTGAAGTTGCAAACTAGAGGTTCTAGGGGTTTAGCCCAACAGTAAATGGGCCAATGAGTTGAAGTCACTGCTTTGCAGTGAGGTCTGTCATTTTTGGTCAAAATTTCATCTTTTAAGCTTCCAAAAATGCATTTTTCTGTTTATGGTAGCTTAAGGTAGATTTATATTTTCTTATTTAGAAACCTTAGATCGAGGGGCCATTTGAACATTTTATCTGTCTCGTTAATTATTATCTTTCTATATTTATAATTTCTTTTATTTTAGTAGTCTATTATCTTTTCTTGAAAATTTTTTTTATTTGGAATTAGGATTTCTATAACCATAATACTATATATTGTATTATCTGAGAAAAGTATAATTAGTTTTTAGAATTCAATAACATTTCTAAAGATAAACTCTTCTCTCTTTTATGTTTATTTACATGGGTATTCTTAGACTAAACAAGCTATAACACTTTTATCCTTTGGACGTAAACTTCTGATACGTCACTTTAGTTACTTAAAACAGCTGGACTCAAAATTGGCTAAAGTACTAAGTTTTAGAGAAGCATTGAGTTGGACCAAGAGGTTCAATTGGCCCAAAATTATCCTTGAAACTGACTCTTAGATACTTGTTCAAGCTTTAAAGGAGAAACAAATTGATAGCTCCTATTTTGGAATTCTAGTTTGAAATTTTCTAGCTCTTTTGGAGGATTTTTCAAGCAGCCAAGATTTTTTTTTTGTTAGAAGGGAAGCTAATAATGTAGCCAATATCTTAGCTAGTGCATATTGTTCATGTAATGGTCTCCAAGAATGGGGTTATAATCCCTTCCTTGTTGCCCATGTTGTACTTTCTTATTTGAAACAATAAGATGTTTTCCATTTTGGCTTTTAAGAAAAAATTATTGTTATGAATTAAATATAGAGCAAATCAAGTAAAAATCACTTTCTCCCAAAAATTGCATTAACATTAAATACCTACTGCAGATCCTTAAATATCACACCAGCTAGAATTCTGCTAGAAACCTGGGTTTTAAATATCTCTTGAAAAATATTAATATATATATATATATTAAAAATAGTGAAAATATATGTAAAATAATTAAAATATGTTTAATTTTTTTTAAAATAAGTTTTATATCCATCTTTTAGTTTTCATAGAGAACTGGTAATTTGTCAGTTAATAACTCACATTTTGTCAATTATAATTAAAAATTTACCAGTTTTCCTTTAGGGAACCATTTGTCAAATTTTTTTCTTAAAAATTAATAAATTTATTTTAAAACTTTTTAGAACATGTTTTATACCTAATTTTAAAACTTTTTTTTTTTATAGAACTGACAATTGTCAGTTCTAACTAACAATTTGACAGTTTTCTTTTATGATCCATTTTTTGTTTTCCTTCTTAAAAATAAATAAAATACGCTTAAAAATTTTTAGAACATATTTTATACCCATATTTGGGTTTTTAAAGGGAACCGACAATTTATCAGTTATAACTGATAATTTGCCAATTTCACTTTTGAGACCCATTTTTGGGTTTTCTTTCTTAAAACTAAAATAAAGTATGTTTAAAACTTTTTAGAATATGTTTTTATACCCATCTTTGAATTTTTAGAGGAAACTGATAATTTATCAATTAATAGCTGACACTTTATCAGTTGTAACTCACAATATGCCAATTTTCTCTTTGGGACTCATTTTTTAGTTTTCGTTCTTAAAAATAAATAGATATTGATGTTGGGGCAACCTCAGGAGGTACTCTTAGCTCTCTGAACTCGGGTTCGGGTACTGCTATTGTTGCTGCTCTCCTACCTGTGAGATAAGAGAGAAGGGGGACCGGGCTTTTAGAGGGAAGGCTCCGATGCTTATGTCAGATGTCTATTGCTCCGAGTAAAAGAGAGTAATAAAGAGAGAGTAGAGATCCTTTACCTGTAGAAGTTAATCCTCTATTTATAGTTGATGCGGGGGTGCCAGGGGAGGAGATAGGGTTTGGCCTATGTCAGCACAATTTATGGATGTGTTATATGCTGAATATCTAGAGCTCGATGGGACTGGTAGTACCCGAAACCGAGGTCTACATATTGTTGAAAGCCCGATCATGGAGATGACTGGACATCGAGCTCTAAAGGAAAGCTCGGTAGACTGTGAGGTATCATCAGTAGTCCCTCTCAAATCATTGACATTTATGTCAAAGTCATGCATAGGAGCTCAAGCACCCGGTAGAAAAGTGTATGTGCTGACTAATGAAGTAGATGTTGTATCACAATATGTAATGTTCAAGTGGGAGTATTATCACTAGTCATCCACTGGTCATTTGACATTTATGTCAAACTAAGACTTCTGACTGCGAGAAATCAAGTCATGCGTGGGAGCTTGAGCAATCTCAAGTCAAAATGTTAAATCATCATGTAAATGAGACTATTATGATCAATGTAGCAGTCACATATGGAGCTCGACTAGCGAGCTTGAAAAAAGAGGAACAATTAACACGATATTTATGTCATATTAAGAACAGTGTTTTAGAGAAATAAAGTTGAGCTCGGTATGAGCTGTAAAGAAAATGAAATATTTAAAATAGAACTATGAATGAATCTTAATATAAAAATTTAAAAAAACATGATGAGCTTTGTTAAAAAGAGAAAGCTCAGAAAAAGGGCTCAAACTCTAGGAGTAGTACGGGAAAAAGGGCTCAAGCTCGAGGAGTAGTGGGTAGTGCATGCTAGTACCTCCGGAGAAGTCTTGGCATTCATGCCAAGTAGAATCTCTCTCTTTTCCTCCTCCTCCGTTGTTGTTGTTGAGAGAGATCTCTCTCTTTTCCTCCTCCTCCGTTGTTGTTGTTGAGAGAGAAAGACGTAACAGATGTGACATTAATGAGAGATGTCAGTTCATATGGGCAAGATCTTCTTATAAATAGAGAGTTTAACAATGAAATTTTCCACACAACAAGAAAAAGCGAAGCTTGGATCGTCTGATTTACTGAGTGAAAGCTTGAAAGCTCGGGGATAGAGGTCAATTTGAAATTCTTAGTTAAATTTTTAGTAGCAAATATAGTGCAAGCGATAGTTAGTTCAACTCTGCCTGAGGAGGCAGGAGAGATGGGCTCTCCTAGCAATGTGGGTAAGGGGACTCATCATGAGAAAGGGGCTCAAGATAAAGTTGGGTCGGCTATGACCGAGCATACTAAGAAAATGCTAGGCCTCTTAGTCTAATTGATGAGGAGGAGGAAGAGGATGTAGTCGAAGTACCAGTGAATCTGAGCTCGGAGAAGGCTTGGGTAAGAGACATTCGATCTCGGTGACAGAGATAGACTTGTTGGGGATCCAAAAGAAATATCAAATACCAGAAGAATATAAGATGTTCGCTCCCAGGGAGGATGTCTGGGCCTACAATACACTGCCCAAAAATCAGCCGACTATTTTTAAATAGGATTTGAGATCAAGAGTGAGGTTTCCTCTATTCTTCTTCTCTCAGGCTTTCCTAAACTATCATAGGATAGCTCCTGGTTAGCTCAACCCTAACGCTTGACATACTATCACAGGGTTTGAAATTTTGTGTGGGTTACTTAGGGTGATGCCTACTCCTCGAGTGCTGAGTGCTTTCAACATGCTTTGAATACTCTCGGGAGCAGATAAGGATTTTCTATACTTACAAGGTTGGTCTAGGCTCGCTATGTTTAAAGGAAAATCAAACTCAATCAAAGCCTGAAAAGACCAGTTCTTTATTTTGGAACACAAGTAACTTGGTTGGCAAAATATTTGGTATGTCAATCCTAGTGGTGAACAAGTTACTAGAGAGAAACTCAACAAGGACGAGTTTGCAATATTTATAATTATTGAGTACGACACCCTGAGAGAGAAGAGGAATGCCATTGCCTTAATAAGAGAATAATTTCCCCTTGGGAGGGCTCCGAAAGAAACTCAATCGGAAGATCGAGCAGGTTTGTCATGTTTGAATTAGCTTTTATTTTATTTACTGGTAGCAAGTAGGTATTAATTTTTTTTAATGAAACATGAATGGGCTCCATTTTAGCTTGCGGGGAACTAAAAAGATTGACTGAGAGAGAGGCCAGAAAGGAGACTCAGAAAAAAGGCCAAGATAGCTCGAGAGTAACCGAGCGAGCATGCTGCTGAAACCAGTTTCGCTTGGGAGGAGGAGCCTATATTGGACTTGACTCTTCCCATAGAGATAACACTAGAAATTGAAGAAACTAAAGAAATATCAGAGCACCCAACTGATAAAAGAATGGAGGAGACCCCTCATCAGAGTGGAGCAGAGCAGACCTCGCTACAGAGAGAAATATAGGAACCACTAGCCCATCGTTACAGTATGGTTTGGCTAGTGGAGGATGTAAATGAGAAATTGACAGGCCCACACAAAACAACATACTCCTTGATAGACCTCAGGCCTCAAAAAGTGCTCAAATAGATATACAAAGCCATCCCAAAAGAGAGCCGTGAGAATATGCTAAAAGCTAGGAGGAAGTGGTAAAAGAGATGGTGATAATGTCTCATATAGTAAGGGATAACTTGAATTGTAAGTTATACTCAATGTTCCAATAAGAAGTTAAATGAATAATAATGTGTAGGTCACCCAACTCGCACACACCATTAAGGACTAGGTGATGGGTATGACAACCAACTTCGATCAAGCGATCAAGGATTGCAATGAAGAGAAAGCAAAAAGAAACGAGCTGGAAGAATCCTTGAAGGCCAAAGATGAAGAGCTAAAGCAAGTTTATGAAGCTTTGAGGAAGAAAACAAAGAAGCTTAGCTCGACCAGGGAAACTATAAGGGCCAAGAGTCAGAAGCTGCGCTCGGCTAAGGAAGCTCTTAAAATCAAGGATGGTAAGCATAGACACCCCGAGTGTAGAGGATACCCTTGAAGTCGTACAACAAGGGCTGGCTGTTGAGCAAGGGAGAAGCGATAGGCTCTACACTCGGGGTGTCTATGCTAACCAAAAAGTTGTGTCAAATAGGCTGAAGAAAGACAACGAGATATGCACTTGTCTTGGATGATGGAGATTAACATCGACTAACTAGCGACCGAGCATGAGACAGACAATGATGAGGATGAAGAAGAAGACGTGAGCTTGGATTAGGAGGATGAGGTCCAAGATGACCAAAATTGATAAACTTTTATACTGTAGGTTATACTAATGCTCGGTCTATGAAGTTTAAAGGTCTGGGCTATATTGTGTAATGAATTTGTCCTAAGTAATGAAATAATTTCTTTTAAACTCCATGCTTGTTTTCTTTTATGTAATATATTGTTTGTATGAACTTTGGTGCTTGGTAAAAAACTGAACTGTATATGATGGCATAAATGCTCTGTGTTGTGTTATGTTAATTTATCTATGAACTTTGTTCAATATTACTCAATCATAATATGTGAACGAGCATGCAATTATCATAATTTGGCTTATAAAAACACCTCAAACTATGTATACATGCACTTTAAGAACTTTGTAAAATAAAAAATGAAAAAAAATTGTAAAGTAAGTATGGGTGACCTGTTTCGAGGTACCATCTGCGACGATCAATTGGCCTAACCTATTTTGTAGTATGGCTCTTGGGAGAGCCTTTTGGAAACAAACATGTGGTGCAGGGCACTCGTTTGTCTATGCTACTGACTTTGATCATGGCTCGGTGAGAAGTTTTTCTCTGTGATAAGCTTGAGTGTATGTTTAGCCCTTAGGGACATACTATTTGAAATGCCAATGCTCGGTATTGCCTATGCTCAGTAATCAGGGATGTCAGTGCCTCCTCCATTGCCTTGACATTCATGTCAAGCAGTCTCTTGGGTGTGCGATTGGAGGATTATCAAAATGCCTAACTATGTACATTGATATACATGTATTTTATACAATAATAAAGAATCATAAAAGTGGGGCTCGAGAACATATACAAAAAATGATGTTACACAAGTCCCTAAACTTATAGAACTGCAAAGATGACTACAAATTGTAACATACAATGAGAGCATTAATGCTCGGTTTAGAGTATTGAAGCTCAACCCTCCATAAGCGGCTATAAATAGTACGACATTGTAAATAAAATAAGACAAATGTGCGGGAATGCACTAAACAACCCGACATTATAAACGAAAGGATTCCTTGATTGCTCGATTTTAGTTTAATTCATAATTATGATTAGCTTGTTTGCTCATAATGAGTTTGATTCGTTTGTTTTGATATGCTAATGCATATATAATGTTACTTCTTAGTACTATATGGAAAATAGTAATTGATTGCTCGGCTGATGAGCTATGGTATGATAAAAGAGCTAAGAGCTCGGTATGCAAAGCTAAGGGCTCGGTACACGACAAGGGCACTGTAAGGAGATAAGAGCTCGGTGTATGACCAGGGCTCGATGCACGACCAGAACGCTGTAAGATGCACGAATGGAGTGCTATAAGCTCAGTGCACGACTAAGGCGGCTAAGGCACTGTAAGGCTTGGTATATGAGGCATGGTGAGCTGCGTATGTGTAATTTTATAATGTGCATGAGCGCTATAATAAGAAATGTTAAATAAGGACACGATTAGAGTGCTATTTTTGCAAGAGCTATAAGATGTACTTGATGTTTCATTATCTTTGCTAGGGAATAGCCTGTCCACGCTCACTGCGTCAATGATGTTGGAGCTACCTCAGGGGGTACTCCTAGCTCTCTAAGCTCAGGCTCGGTTACTGCTACTGCTGCTGCTCTTCTACTTATGACAGAAGAGAGAAGGGGAACTGGGCTCCCCGGGGAGGCTCCGATGCCTAAGTCAGAGGTCGGTTGCTCTAAGTAAAAGAGAGTAATAAAGAGAGTAGGAATTCTTTACCTTTGGAGGTTAATCCCTTATTTATAGTTGATGCAGGGGGGGGACACGGTCTGGCCCATGTCAACACAATTTGCGGATGTGTTGTTTGCTGGACATCTGGAGCTCGGTGAGACTAGTAGTGCCTGAAACCAAGGTCTACATACTGTTGAGAATCCAATCATGGAGATGACTGGACATCGAGCTCTGAAGGAGAGCTCGGTAGACTGTGAGGTATAATCAGATATGTTTAAAACCCTTTAGAATATGCTTTATACCCATCCTTGGATTTCTAGATGAAATTGACAATTTATCAATTAATAATAGACAATTTGCAAGTTTTCCCTTTGGGAACAATTTTTTGGTTTTCCTTCTTAAAAATAATTATGATCTTTTTAGAATAAGTTTTATAACCATCTTTGAGTTTTTAGATTTTTTCTTTTTCTTTTGGAACCTATTTTTTGATTTTTCTTCTTAAAAATAAATAAAAAAAATATGTATGTTTTATACCCATCTTTGAATTTTTAGAGGAAACTGACAATTTGTTAGTTAATAACTCACAATTTGTCAGCTATAACTAATAATTTGCCAATTTTTCTATGGTTTTTGCTTTCCTTCTTTAAAATAATTACAATACATTTAAAACTTTTATACCCATTTTTGGATTTTTAGAGAGAATAAATAATTTTCAGTTAATAATTGACAATTTGCTAGTTTTTCTATTGGGACTCATTTTTGTTTTTTTCTTCTTAAAAATAAATAAAATATGTTTAAAACCTTTCAAAACATGTTTTATATCCATCTTTGGGTTTTTAGAAAGAACTGATAATTTGTCACTTATAACTAACAATTTGCTAATTTTTTCTATGGGACCCATTTTTTTATTTCCTTCTTTAGAATAATTTAAGTAAGTTTAAAACCTTTTTAGAATAATTTAAGTAGGTTTTTAAAGCAAACTAATGAATTGCCAGTTAAATACTAACAACTTGTTAGTTATAATTGACAATTCATCAATTTTTCCTTAAAATTTATTTTGAGTTTTTTTTATTAAAAAAAAGTCCAAAACAGATCTAAAAGAGTTTTAAAATATATTTTCAAGTATTCTATGAGATTCGAAACTTGAAAAACTTTTACAGTTAAAAGGCTTAAAAATGGATCCAAAAATCTTTAAGATCACCTTTTTACAGTAAACTAGCAAATTGCCAATTTATAACCAGCAGAATGTCCGTCATTAATTGGCATGCCACCAGTTATAGACTAGCATTTTGCCAGCCCTTGATTGACATACCACTACTATACATTCTTCTATAAATTGGGGTGCTTTTACGCCATTTTTAAGGATAGACCTTGGAAAAATGCTATCAAAATTTTCTCTCAACCTTTCCTAACCTTTGAAAAATCATCCAAAACACTCTAAAACACATATAATGTTGAATATTAGATTGAAATATAAAATAAATGAAGATTTTAATGTATAATAATTGCATGATAGTTTATGGTTATTTGAGAAAAGACAACTATTTCAAAAGACATCATAAAATTGAAAAATCTAATTCAATTTTTATAGTTATTTTTAAAATGGTTAATGCCTTTTCATCAAGGCCATGCTATTTCATAAATAACTATATTATTTCTAAAAGATGTAACTATTGTTCAATAACATTATGTCTATGAAGAGTTGTAATGTTTCTAAAAAGACATAACTCTTATTTACTATAGTTATGATTTTTTTTATGAAGGGTTATGTCATATATGAAGAGACATGACCTGTGTCATTAGAATATGTATATATATGGTGAAGGATTGTTGAGAAGATATAAAAAATTAATAGAATTCTACTTTTCACTCTATGCTCTTAAATCTTCTTATTTCTGAATATCACTTCTTCAAAGATATACATAAGAAATACTTCTACAAATTACTATTTAAATGTATTTATGTAGTTTTATTGTATCCTAAAAGTGATTTGCCATAACTTTGTAGCAATCTTATGAGGCTAAATATTACTTAAAAGATAGTGTTGTTTACACCTCAAAACTACAATAACATTCATTCTTCATCTTCCATTACAAATTTTCTTATCATACAACACTTCAAATTTAGGAAGAAATCCCACAAAAACCTCGAATCCAATATTTGAAATCCAAGATTTTGGGGATCCTAAAGGGTTTTCTGCACTTTCTTAAAGATAGAAAACCGGTGGAGCCTACTCGTTGGTTTGCATCTTTCTTTTGTTTTTTATAATTTTCTTATTTTTCTACCTTTCTTTATGCTTTGGTTATGTTGTTAACAAGTTTAAAATGGATTAAAATTCCCTAAACAAATTATTATGGCCTTGAAACAAACTTTAATATCAACTTGGTAACTTTATCATTGAAGATCAGTTTGGGTTAATGTTCCCTTGTGAAAATGGACATGTGGACATGGATATGGAATTTTCAATAACTGTTGGTTGTTTTCCTTTGATTGTAGAACCTGGAATGAACGAATTTGGAACTTTTGGACATTTGAATCTTGTTTGAGTCATAAACTGTTTTGGACTTCATTGGGATATAATTTGGACCTTCTTTGGAGTTTG
The DNA here is from genome assembly GCA_947685225.1 of Garcia nutans. NCBI lineage: Eukaryota > Viridiplantae > Streptophyta > Magnoliopsida > Malpighiales > Euphorbiaceae > Garcia > Garcia nutans. Next base: position 151,928 of record CANTUV010000024.1, on the reverse strand, counting down.
ATTGAATTAAAATATTAATTTGGACTTGGAAAAAAATATTAATCTGGACATTAAAAATCATATTAAAATCAAGCCTAGAATTAACTAAAACACCAAATTTTGCTTGAACTCTAAAAAAAACTTGTAACTAGGTTGATTTGGAGCCACAATTCCAATCTAACTGGTGATTTTCCAATCAGGGAATGGCTGTTACCAACTGGCACAAATCATCAGTCTCCAATTAGTAGAAGGTCAGTTGCTTGTAAATGGCCTTTTGGCCCTGTTTTACATTTGTTTCACATGATTTTTATTTTGTTTTTTGCATATTTCAATTCTAAAATTATTTTTATTATTTTTAATAGTGTTTTTTAGGATTAAATTTTTTTAATTTTTTATGAAAAACTCTAATTTTGGATTGTCGGATCACTGTTTAGCCTCATTTTTTTTTATACTGAGTGAGTTTTAAACTAGATTTGGATATACTTTAATAAAATTGGATATTTAGCATGTCTTAGGACATTTGGAATAATAATTTTGCATTTTGGATGAAAAATTGACTTTTGCATAACTGGATCCAATTTTGCTTGGATAAGCATGTTGTGCTTGATTTTGCCTCTGTTTTAGTTTTGATACACTCATTTTATTCTAATGTGTTGTTTAATGATGAATTGAGGCTTTTTAAGTGATTGTGGTTTTTTAATGTGATTTTATTGATAATGATATTATTTTACCTTGGTTTGTGTGTAACATCGACTTTTGCCTCTTTTTGATGTGAGCCTGCTTTAAATATCTTATTGTGACGATTTATGATTAAGTGTGATATTTTTTAGTGATTATGATACAATCTATGATGAGCGAATGTTGATGCATTTTGTGCTTTAATAATCGATTTTGTGTTGGTTTTGGTTTTCTTCTTTAGAATTGATATATTATGATTTTCATTTGTACTTTTTATTTTTGGATTGGTGGATAGGATTTATTATCAGATCTAAGAGTATATTTCTATCACTGATAGATGCCCAGTTATTTTTATTTGATTTATTTTATCAGTTCTGAATAAAGACAATATTGGTTTTGAATATTGCTCCTGTCAATGAGTGCCCAATTATTTTTATTTCTCTCTCTCACACACACACATTCTCTACCAATTGTTGGTCGCTCTCTACCTCTCTACCAATATCTTTATGTTGTAATCTTGGGATAATATTCTACAATATATTATTGAATTAAGTTTTAATTTTATATGATATTGTACTCTTTCATTCTAGCTTCTTGAAGCTAAGAATTACCATATTTTAACTTCATTAAAAAGATTTGATTTGGATAGTTCATAACATACAATATCTGCTTTGCTCAGGTGCCTCTTGGACCATAGGCTACAAACCCAACCATTGATATTAGAGGAAATTACACTGTATAGCACACTTTTAATTTTTTTTTTAAAAAATACCCTATATTTTTTGTATACTTTTGATATACCAAAAGTATACATAATATATACCTTTAAAAATTGAGTATACTTTTAGCATACCAAATGTATATCTAAAATATACCTCAAAAAGGGATATTTTTCAAAAAGGGATATTTTTAAAATTAAAAATTTATAAAAAGATATTTTTGAAATTGAAAAAAATGGATATTTTCAAAAATATTTTTTATTTTTTAGGGTATTTTTGAAGAAGCTCCTTGATATTGTGGAATGGCTTGAGTTTAATTTAAGCCGAAATTCATGTCAAGCCAAAACTCAATCAGCCCAATTTACATACAACCCTACAGGCAACACTCTCCTAAATTACTAATACTTTATTACAGTTTAAAATAGAAAAAATTACATAAACTTTTAAACTGTAAAATGCAATTTGGATGGAGTGTAAGAGGATTAAATAAAGTAGAGTAAGATAGAGTAAAATAGAGTAAGTTAGAATATTTTTTTAATGTTTGGAAGGAAGATAAGGTTAAATAAAGTAAATTAATGGTTATGTAGTCTTATATTGTTTGGATATAAGGTAAGGGAAGGTAAGATTAAATATTAATTGACTAAATTATCCTTTTATCTATGGAATTAGTCATTATAATTGTATAATTAGTTGAAATTATTTTTAATCATAATATTATTTTAGAAATAACATAATGTTATTTTAAAAATAACATATTCATAATAATATTTTTTTTTACATTTTTTTATAAAAACATCACCTCAAGCAAAATTCATATTAAGTTTCTACTATATTTAATGTACCTTTCGCAAATTTATCTTTATAATAATTTTTTCTAATTATAAGAAAAATACAATTATATAAACGTTAGTTAGAGATTGCAACACCCTTATACCATATATACATATAATATATACACTCATACATATAAATAGGTACATAGAATATAAAAATGTTGATATCCTTAACTTTATAAAATTTCACCTTAATTTTAGTAAAATAACTTATTCATTAAAAGATAATTTATGAGGTAAGGATATATGTATATATTAGTAATTAATAGTTAAAAATACAAATTTAAAAGAAAATCTCTGAAAAAAATTCGTCAGAGTTTTGTCTGTAAATTGAACGTTTCCCAAACTCAACATAACTCAACTTGCATGAAATTTCACTCCCATATAAATCATTCTCATTTATAAACTCCACACTCTTCCAATATCTCAAATCACATACATATGTTTATATATAAAAAATGTTCAAATATTTACAATACTTAAACCAAACATTTATTTCATCACATTTTTACAATATAGCATAATGTATATAATAATTAAAAAGTTTAATGGCAATTATTTACATGATATGCAAATGACTCTAGTCTTGTGACAACCTAGCATACTTCAAGTATAAATCTAAAATCTAGACATGGTCTGATCTAGCAAAACTATTCGTTTCTAATTTATCACATGCACAATGAAATTCAATCGCGCTAAGTTACTAGCTTAACGATATATACTTTGATAATAATAAAAAAAAATGTAAGAACAATGCAACGTGAACTTCTTTAAAACACATCATGTTTAATGCTTTTTTATGCACACATTTTCAAGAGTTGTACCAACATACCACAATCATATGCATTGGGTCCAAGTAACTCTATATAATATTCAAGTTTCAGAGATATTATTTTGATTTATCATGACACCTCTGTGTCTAGTGTCGAAGACAAATAATATAGTAAAAGTGACACCCAGTGTCTAGTCCCATAGGTAAGTAATATCATCAATAGTAATACCCAGTGTCTAGCCCCAAAGGCAATTTATATAATAGGCATGTCATATCCATATCACCAAAAACAACACTCTATAATAGAATACTATATGAGGTAAACATACATCATATCATATTATCATTCAAACTTAACTAATTTCATTATTTTTTTTCATATTTCAATACTTTTGCATCATATTTCTCAATTTTCATATTTTTCAATCCTGAATATCACATTCTTTGCCACTTCTATAATGTGGCCAAATTCTTGTACTTAAATGGCATAATGCACACGTTCTCCCATTAACACACAATAATACCATTAGCTATTTTACAATGGCTTAACAATTCATACATTATGCATATCATACATTTAACACAAAACTATGGACTTTACATCTGAACATTCACATTAAAGTAGCATAGCACAAACATCAATATGCAATATAACATGCTAATTCAATAAAAATTTAACACATATTTACCAAAATATGTACTAACCTCCAATCATGGTTACTTCCAAGTCATATTCACTCCCAGTTCTTCACTTTCCAAAATGTTCTTCACCTCTTTAATTGAGCAACTTCACTCTACTAAATTCTTATCCAAATTGTGAGTTTAAATAAACCATTAGAAACATAATTCTAATGGTTTTAACTACTTAAACTTAAATTATCACATTTCTACCCATATTTCAATATTTTCTCTAATGCTCTTTAATTTTGAAATTCTATTCTAATCAATTCTAAATCAAGTTTTAAGCTCAAATATATTATTAGTATCATATTCTAAGTCATTTTAATGGATTAAACCTCAATTACATCCATTCTTTATAATTTCTACCAAAACCCTAAATTCATTACTGCATTATCCAAACTCCCACAAAACCTATCCATTTCGACCATCCAACCTTAAAATCTTTATTTACACATCAAAATAACATCTTAACAAACCATTCCAACAATTATTGAGATCCCCATCAAAATTGAAAATTTTTACATATCCATAAACTAAAAGAAAATCCTTTAAAAAGAAAAAAAATCCTTACCTTGAGATAAGAATTTTTTTAAAATCCACCGTTAATCTTTCAAATCTTGATGAAATTTAGAGTGCTTAGAAGAATTAAAATCTTCACCAAGCATCCATGGAGATTTCAGCCAACCGGAGAAGAAGAGGAAGAAGATGGAGTAAAATGATTTTTTTTTATTTTCTTTCTATCAATTATAACCATATATATATTAATAATTAATTAATTAATATAAATATTTATTAATTCACATTTATTCTCTTCCATTTAAAATATATTTTAATTTTGAATTATTTTTTTAATTTTTACTTTGACTTTGACTATTTTACTTTTTGACTTTTTTATTTTTTAGTAATATTTATATTTTAGGCATATTTCATTTATATTTTACATATATATTAGCTATTTTCTTCTTCTAATACTTCTCTTAACCCTTTTAAATTATTTATTTAATTATATTTAATAAAACTACGGGTGTTATAGAGACATATCTTTCTATCAATAATATTTATAACTAAGACTACATAATACTTTGTTTTGATATAAGGTGTAATTAATCCACTTCTCAACATAAATCCAATATCAATAAGATAATATTTCCCTGTCAATATTAAGGGATGTCAATTAATTTCAATATTAAGGGATGTCAATTAATTGTTCATAACATATATAATACCTATGAAAATTTTGATTCAATATTTACCTTGTGTAATTATAAGAGGACATTGTCTATTTAGTGCATCCTTTTATTATCCCTGAATTAGAAGCAGTCTCTTCCCACCCAGGTAAGACATGTAAATCTTAAATAAAAACACACGCAGCTAAAACATTTTGTGTTGGGTATTCTTTCCTCCCATACTATTCAGGGGCTTCTTTTTGTGAAACTTTCACACGGATGTGTATTTCATCAATAACACCAACACAATCCAAGCAGTACTAGTATGTTTAATTAGTACTCAAACAATCAATAATATCACATAAAAATTAATTGAACATAAAGCTCTCATTTACCTTAAAGCAAGGGTAGAATCTATTGTTGTTGGCTATTTCAAATGGAATTTGAGATCATCGGGTTGTTTGAGAAATTTGTCTTTCAATTCTATTATAGCTTGTAATACATTGTTAAAATGACGACTTGTAAACACGGAAGAATGACGAAAAATGAATGAAAGTACATGATTGGTAACATCATGTCCTAATGAGTGAAGAGATTTTGCAACTTGCTCCTCTACAGTTACATTCATAGTTGGTTTAAGACCACATTCTTTAACTAATTAACATTTCACATAATCTCATGAAAGCTTTAGGATTCATTCTTATTATACTATGACAAATGTCACTAGAAAATAAATAGTTGAGCAATTTGTCTCTAACTCTCTCCTTCATTCATCAAAGTCCTTGCATTTTTAATCCGATGACTACATCTCCAATGCCAACATATTACTATAGAAACAACTTGTGCAATATAATTGTGCATGCATTGCAATTTTTGTATTTCATTATTATCTTCAATATTTTCATCACCCATCTAAAACAAATTTAATTATATTGAGTTTGAAAACTAATATAAAAAAAATTAGAATAATAAAATACAAAATTACAATTTTTGTAAAGCAATTATAAAAATAGAATAATACGACACAAAGAATTTATAGCCTTTGAACTTAAAAAACAAAATTTCAACAATTGTAACGTAAAACAATTAAAACAAAATCTTATGATTCTATGAATTATTGCAATATTATTAAACTAAAAATTTATTGAATAAAAAAATAAATAAACAAAATATAATACCAAATAAACATCTATTTTAACAACATATTATTAAATTTAATGCCCATAACTAACTCAAGACCTAACTCTAATGTACAATTCAACTGAAAATAAATGGATGATTTACTCTACTCTATAATTCTACCATATAACTTTACTCTAATTAATTAAAACACAAATTAGACAACTGCTTTTATCAATTACAAAATAAAGTTGTATGTAAAATAAATAAATAAATCAATAAAACTATATATTTATATAGATCAAATTAATAAATTAAAAAAAAAAGGATCTCTGAAATACTTTTTTAAAAAAAACTTAGTAAGTTTTTAGTTGCAGAGTCTTGACTCCTGACTTTAGCTACAAGCCAACTTTAGAATGAAAGAAAAGCAAAAATCAGAACAAACTTACAAATATGGTCATGTTATATTTTATTATTATTTAATTTTTGGATTTGTGTATAGAGATTGGGACAACTCAAAGCAAATAATTCATCCATTAATTAATTATTGTTAAACGTGAAATTCATAATTTGCAACATCAAACTATATATCAATGTACCAAAATTTTAAAGTTTTATATTATACAAATCAATAAAGAAGTACGAAAAAAAAAATAAATCTATCAAATTGATGAGCATATGAGAGAGAAAAAAAAGAATTATGCAGTAAATAAATTTCAAAGTAACAAATTTGTATAATTTGAAATTAAAGAAGAAATGATTTTTTACCTCTAGATTGATTGAAGTTTTTCAACAGGAGCTCAACAATTTTGGGTGGCTTCTTTGGTTGATTGTACAATTGGCATTAAAATTTTATAGGTGAAAAAGTAATGTTTATATAGTGGTTGGCATTAATTTTATAATGAAGTGTTTTGATTTTGAAATGAACTGAAGAAGGAATGTATTTTCTTAGTAGGTAATTTAAAAATATATTAGGTTATTGTTGATAAATTGTAGAGTTTGAGGCTAATTTTAATAGTGAAAAAAGTAGTATAAATATAATAGGATATTGTTAATAAAAGATATAATAAAGAATAAAATAGGAAAAAAAATTATAACACTTCTTAACACCCCAAAATGAGATGTTAAAAATTCTCTAAAAAAATAAGGATTTTTAACACTTCCATAACATTATAAAACTCTCTACCTCAACTTACACTCTTCCCATATAAATCAAGTTACCCTCTTCCCCCTCATTTTACTATATCCGCCCCTCTTACACCTCTTCCTAAACTAAGTGTTAAAAAAGAAAATATTTTTCAAAAATAGGAAAAGTTGCACTTGATTTACAATTTACAAAAATACAAATCCTTTTCCCTCATTCTTCACACTTGTATATGTTGTGTATATATAGTGTATATATTATTCTTTTGTATGTTGTTTAATTATATTTCATATGTGTGTATATATTGAATTTCAAATTTTAAAATATGTATTATGGTGTATATGGTATATATATATATATATATATATATATTTAGCATATATAATACTCGTATGATACAAACAATGCTAGCTCAAAAAATATTATAAACAATACAAATACAAATAAAAATACAAATCAATCAAAATGAAATAAATACAATTCAGAAAATAGAATATACACATTCAAAAATACAATAATAATTATTTTTGTAAATTTTCCCCTGAAGAAGGGTTGTGCAGAAATTGCGAAACTAACAGAACCAAATGCTTTTGATTAAGTTTGGTTAATATGTGCTTCTCAAGTGGTCGGCTAAGGATTAAAATTTTGAAAATTATGAAATAATAGTTGGTCGGTCGGTCAGTTTAGGGGTTTAAATTTTCGCTTCAATATGAATCTGACCAACTATTAACTGCTATATATATTATACTACATTATAACCAAGACATCATCATTTTCTTCCATATATATAAGCATTCTACATAATAGTTGTGCCAACCCTAGCCACACATGTTTTTCAAATCACTCTCTCTCTCTTCTAAAATTCTCTCAATTCTCTCACCCAATCTCTAAAAGTTTGGATTGCTTCAATATTCTCCACCAATTTCTTCAAAATTCTTTACTTCTTCTAAGCTTCTTCAATTCTAATAATTTCTTTGTAAGTTTTCTTAATTTCTTTTTGAGTTTTATTTTATTTTTATTAGAATTTTTTATTTAATTTTCTATTTCTGTTAAGCTTCTTCAAATTTTATTTTTTATTTTATCTAAATTTCTTTGTTTATTATATATATATATATATATATCTATTCGAACTCGGTTATATATATTATTACTTATATTTTGTTATATTAAAATTATAAATTTATCATATTTTAGTTTAATTATAAAATCATATTATATAAAATTATTTTAATAAAATCATATTAGTATTAAATATTTATTAATAATTATTTAATTGAAAGAATTATAATTTTATATTTTTAAGTTTACAATATTTATAAATTTTTATATTTAAACAGATAATTTTAAAAAATTTAAAAATATAAATAATAAAAATATAATTATAATCAAATTTAAAATAAATAAAAATAATTTAAATTTAACAAATTTAAATCCGAGTAAAACAATTTTACAATGCCATTAACTAAAAATGTAGTATTTTCTTAGGAAAAACAATGTCTCAAAATCAGATTTTATTTTATTTTATTTTATTTTATCATGGTTAGGCGTTTTATAATTTGCAAATAGGTAAACAAAGATAAACAAATAGTCAAATAGCTTAAAATTTCTAAACATATAACAACTTCAAAGAGAAAATGTTCAAAAGTTCTAAAAACAACAGCACTGCCACGAAGCATCTTAAAACATAATGTAAGAATTACCTAGTTAAGGAAGGGCCTAACATACGTGCATCCCTCTGACTCGACCCGTTACATAGACCAGTATCAATGTCATCATCCATCAATGGTATGTCACCATGTCTATAGGAATAGATAGCTCATCAAAGTAATTGTTTTCATGATTCCAATAAATAAGTTATCCAGCCTGATTATCCAAATGATACAATGACTTGTGAATGTAATTATAACCTATCTTTTTTTTTAACTATTTCCAAGTAGACCCACCAAGCCGAATCACCTCTTCACCACCATTATCTCTTTGAGGGACCCTCTCCAGCCCAGCATCCCCTTTCTGATCATTCAAGTCGCCATACAGATCTCTTAGCTTTGCCAAATTGCTAGATGCAGATGCCTTACCCTTGCTTCCATCCCCATATGGACTTGGATGGCGACAAAATGGTGCAGCACCAGCTTGCATACTTCGACTTCTGCTCCTGCTCCGGCTACGACTCCTACTCCGGCTCCGGCTTCTATGAGAACTACTTTCTCTGTAGTGCCTGCTTCCATCACGGCTGCTCCTTTCATAGTCCCTTCTGCTTTCTCTCTCAGAATACTTGGATCTCCTATCATAATCATACCTGCGGTCTCTGTCTCTGTCTCGATCTCTCTCTCTTTCCCGACCACGTTCTCTGTCTCTGTCTCGATCTCTATCTCTTTCCCGATCACGGTCTCGGCCCCGGCCTCTGTCAAGATCCCTGTCATGATCTCTTTCTCGATCTTGGTCCCGGTCCCGATCCCGATCTCTGTCTGAATATTCTCTATCAGAATATTCGCGACTCTGGCTACGACGACTGCTGGGAGATCTCCTTGAATCATCATGAGAGGGTGGTGGCAGCGTACGCCGAACAGGTGAGGAGTCCCTGGTTGATGCACGATGAGGAGCGCGCTGACCAAAAGAGACAGAAAGTGCAGCCTTAACAGATGGTGGCCGGCGTGCAGTGTCATCAGATCCATGGCGGACAGACTCCCCTGTTGAACCAGAAGGTTTGGTGGGAAGCTTCATCTTCTCAAGATTTGACCCAATCTGCCGCAATACGGGAACAGGAATGCGGGGGAAAAGGGTATCGAAGTAGTACTGTAAGAACAAAACATATGGCCATAAATCATTTTTGCCTAAATAAATATAAACAGAAATTGAAATTAATATAAAGAATAATATGAAGACGGCAACAAACCTGTCCAAGGAGCAAATCACGCGCATATACACCCATTGTAGTCTTTCGTCCATTAGAACCCGGAGAGAATTCCTGAAATATGATATCATCACTGGAAACATATAACAAAAAGGAAACTGTACAAATTCTGAAATGATATAAATGCATAATTATGTTTCACAAAGTATGTGTTAGGATAAGCTATTTGCAAGATGAGCATTTAGTAGATAGTTATCGTGTAACTGAAAGTGCATGAAATTAGTTGCATAGAATAAGTATGTTAATATTGACACTTGTATACAATTGGATGTTTGTATATGACAGATGGGCGTATTATAGTTGCCCCAGGACTAATGACTCCCTGTTAGACACTCTTTATGGAGGTGAAAAGGTATCTTTTTTTAATTCTCCATTTTGCTTTGACTAACTTACTTCAGTTGATATAAAGTAATGAACATAAATCATGCCAACTAAATCATAGACATGAAAACACAAGTCTCACAGTGACTAGATCATGTCAACTAAATCAGGTTGAGCCATAATGCTGCAACCTATAAACATTATAAAGGTCAACCAAAACCCACTAGCTCTATTAGAAATTTACTTCAGAGTTACTAACAAGAACTTTGAGTGGGGTAGATAAAGTATAAGGTGCTAAGTCACAATGATAGTAGAATCAAGCAAAAAAGCTCAGTCAAATTCACAAAGGAGAGGGAAGTGAGGGCTTCACTAGGAATGGAAGAGAGAAACATACTTAGAGATAAGTTTAACCAGAATCTATTGTGTTTAAATGCAGATATCTCTATAGAGAGTTTCCTTTTGACAACTAGGTGTGTAATGTGAAACAAGGAAGAGAAAAGCATCACATTCCAATGAAGTTTAGACTCGATTTAAGGTTGTACTGGGAACTTCTATAGACACCAAGAAATGTACTCGGATACTGGCTTATAGAGCAAGACTGAACCAGTAAGGTAATGCTGGGGCTATTTTCCTCCCTGGTTTTTTGGATAGCCTGTGGAATATTTCACTGGATATGCCACAACTAGAATTATTGCAAATAGAAATGATTCTGCATTGTAAAGTGGAGTTCTAAAATTCAGAAGCCATCCATCCCAGCACAACCTAATGGCTTCCCACACAATTCTATACAAAGGAAATCTAAATATTAAACTAAGCAAAATTAGGAGAAAGTACCTCATCACCTTTGATGTATGGCTCAAACCAATTCCACAAAGTCTTTGGATCACCAGCATACCTCAAGTAGAGGAATCCAATCTGCAATCAAATTTCAAGGCATCGAACAACAACATCACAACCTTACATTAAGATGGTGCATATAAACCCACAATTACAGGTAAATTGAACCAATCAAGCACAAACACACGTGAATGAAGAAAATAAAGAATTGTACATGCAGGTAATGAACTGTGAACCTCTAAAACTTTGATGCCAACAAAAAACAAGATCCTTATCCTTAGCTTCAAAGAACTGAAATAATAGCAGCAACAAGACCTGGGAGATACATGAGGGATATAATACTGGTTCTGTTCTTCACACAATCCCAGATATGTAACAATAGATAAATCTAGGAGTGAGAATCAAAAATTGAGACACCTCAAACCTTGGTTTTGCGTATATCTGCTCTGCAAAGCAAGGGCAGTATTATGTGGGAGTGAGAAAGTCTTAGCAACTCAAAGAAACAAGAACACCTCAACCTGGGTTTGTAGAAATCTGCTATGAAAAACAAGGGCATTATCACGTGTGCATATATGTACTAGAGCATCAAATAAAGATCTTAAAATGACCAAAATCAAATATGTTTTGTCCATTACCTCATGAATAACCAAGCTCTTTAATTTTTCAACGGTTCGCACTCCAGCAAAATCAGTCAAAATTATTTCAAATTCGACAGTACTTATAAGAATAAACCTAATCTCACAGATTTGCAGTTGACACAACAAATGAGACAGGCACGTCTAATTGAATATTTTAATCCCTTTTATGTACTTCAAGGCAAGCATAAATACTAAAAAAAATACAGAACATCGATAAAGACTTTGATATTAATCCCAAGAAACCAAAAATTGATGTAAACATCAATATATATATATATATATATATCAACAACATCAAATATGACAAAGACTGTCATATTAATCCCAAGAAAACCAAAGTATAGTTCTAAACATCAATATAAACATCGAACTTTTATCTATTTGACTTAAATAACAGAAATTGAAGGAAAACATGGAAACATGTAATAACATAAAAAAAAATTATACAAATAAATTACTCTGAATCATTTCTTTTTATATAGCCAAAATAATTAGGTGAAAAGAAATGAAAGTGAGGAGGAGGAAGGGAGAACAACACTGATGTTGAAATTTAGACAAATGCATGTATACAAGTGTGTGTGTGTGAATTCACATTTACATAATGTATACAACACAACTCAACTCAACTAAACCTTAATTCCAAGATGAGGTCAGCTATATGTATTTCCACTTTGGGCTACATCTTTGGAGGGATGGAATACCATAAAATCATTCTGAATCAATTTTCCCCATGCTACGTCTACCCATATCCCTACCCCTCTTAACTACCATAATGTATACAATCTAAAAGCAAATCACAAGCGATTGAAAGATGATATCTCTTTACTTGTTCTACTAATTCGAAGTTTGACACTTCAGTGACAAGCTTCCACCTTGCATATCAGCTTAACACCCAAACCTAGTGCTCCCACTACTAAGGGTAAAGCAGGTATTGAATAAATAATACAGAGAAGATGAAGAAGTAAACTCTATATTCCATTATACAGTTTACAGGAGAATACAAAACTAGGTATATTCAAATTTCAGAATAGTTCAAACGTTTCTTACCACATAATACTATTTAAAGAACTGATGTTCACATCCCAAAAATTTACAATGCACAAACCATCCAAAAAGGCAAAAATAAAAAAGTTAAGAAGTTGATACTAAACAAAGTACTGATTTTCTATAAGCCAGAATATCCAGAACTTAAAACCAAGGCAATTCACATCAAATAAGCCCAAACAAATCACTCCCATTTTGAAATTTGAAACAAATGATCCATGGAGACAACGATAGATTTGCATTTTGCTTTCTACAAACGAAAGAGAGAGGATAAGAAAAGTTTTTGGTATCCACCTCAACTACTGCCCGTAAATATTTGTTAGGCAAAGGAATGACAATAAAAATTCAAGACAAGCAGTTCGAATTATGCCAGTATCACAACAAAGAAGCAAAATCTGAGGTCAAATTAAGAAAATTATTGCACCCTTACTAAGCCGCTATGCACATTCTACATGCTATTTTGAATCCATGGAATATGAATAAAGGAATAAATAAATAGAAATGAAATAGAGTACGACATAATTACCGCTCTGATATAAGGAGAATCCTGGTGCTTTAGTAGACCATGCATTTGTTTGACAGTGAGTTTCATGGTGAAAAACTTGTACAATAGACAGAAAGCAGTGGATGGACCACGGCAATTTCCTGTCATCCATGGCTCCACATGGTCAACTTGGTTATATATTTCATCTATCACTTCATGGTATGTCTTCAATCGATAAAGCTCCTTGAAGTAATCAGAAGATAGAATATTCATACAAAGAACTTTCTCTAGTAGGGAATCAATAGGCTTCCCACTTGTCTGTATCTCCATAACTGATTATCAAAATAAGGTCTTAACAATCCAAATTGAGAATATGCGTTGTAGTTATCGTGCAAAATCAGTTTAATTAGAACCTATAATCCCATTCCTGCGCCAAGAAATAGTAAAAGTTAATGAATTTCTCAAACAATTAATACAAAGAACGAAAATTTGAAAACAAGAAATTAAAGGTATGAAAAGTGTAAGCTTTTACGTTAGTCTGCTAAAAAACCCATGAAATTTGAACAAATACAAACTCAGTAAATGCTTATTTTCATCTTAAAACTTTGAAATTGAATAAATACAAAGACATAGAAAATTAGAAACCAAGCAATATTCAAACTTTACCAGGAATCAATCAATTTTTATGATACAAACCCCTAAAATGAAGAAAAAAAAAGCAAGGAAATACCTAGAGAAAGCCGCAGAGAAAGAGAGATTCAAATCGAATCAGAAACAGATGAACCAATAGAATCAGAATACATGTGAAGCTTGGTGGGTGTGGGTTGCTCTTCAAAGTTTTCGGCGAAATCAATCGTCCAAAAAAAAAAAAACCTAATTTGTGAATAAGAGCGTCCACATCTGGTAAAAAAGGCGTCTCTCGTTCCCACTTTTAGCCTTTTCTTCGTCTATTATATTTAACAAAAATAACCAAAAATTGAGTTCAAAAATAAAAAATAATAACCAAAAATTAAACCAACTCTCTTTTTATTTTTATTTTTTCAAAATAAAACCAACTTTACGATGTTCAAAAAAAATTCAATTTTACGATTTTACTTCTTTTTCTTTGCAAAAATACAATAAAACAGACAACACATAATATATGAGCACATTTTAAATAGGCCCTCATGCAAGTAGGCCCCTCATGTAAGTAATAATATTTAATACATTTTAAGCCTGAATGCCCAATTTTGATTTAATCTAAAAAATTTTAAACTTTCAGGAGCGAATCAAAATTTAAATATTTTAAGATTATTAAAATCGAAATCAAATCGAATATATAAAATATATGTACCGAATTGAAAATTTGGCTCGATTCGATTTGAATATTCAATTCTATCAAAGCAGTTCTTGTTCTAAACGAAAAATGATATTCGGAGATTTAAAATTATTTTTTAAAAATTTAAATAATAGAATAATAATTAATAATATTTTATAAACTATTCATATTTTGTTGAATTATTATAATTAAATAACTTCACAATTATAAATAAATAAATAAATTTACAATCATATAAGATTAAAATTTTAATTACATTTATCCTCAAAATTAATAAATTTATAATAAGATTAATAATTTATTTTAACAATAATAATAACTTATTCAATTAATTACTAATTTATTTATTTCAATTAAATAACTAATTTTAATTAACCAATTTATTTACTTATTAATTTACTCATTAATTTATTTATATATTAAATAATTAAATATAATAAAATATGAGATAATAAAATAAAATAAATTTAAATTTAAATATCTTAATAATTTAAATTAATCAATTATAAATATATTTTAACACACAATTTATGAATAATTATTATTAATTAAATAATTTTTAATCTATATTAATTGTGATGTAAATTTTTATTTACTACTAATATAGAATTATGGTAGTATATACATGCACAAACATATTATTATAATTATATCTTTATATTTTTGTCAAATCCATTCACAATTATTCATTTCTTAATTATTATTACTTAAATTCATAAAAATTATATCATATTATTTATATTCACTATTAATACCCATGAGTATTAATTATTGTTAATATTCATACTTATTATTATTATTTAAAAACTACTGATATATTATATTAAATTACTTTATTAAATATAGATTATTATAATTAGTATGAATTATTATCATTGATACTAGAAAAGTGATAGTAATTATTCATATAAATATGTTAATAAATTATATTTAGTTATAGAATTAGCTTAATTAGTGATAAAACACAAAAGTTTCTAAGTTATATATAGAGCATAATATATAAAATTAGAAATTTCAACTGTATAACATGACATAATATAAATTAATAAAATAATTTTAATATATTTTAAAAATATCAAATATTAAATATTGCATTAATAAAATATAATATAATTTTATATTATTAATAATAAATCGGATATTATTTCGGTTACTCAATTCGATTATAGACTAATATCCAGAACCATTCTATATTTAAAAAAATCGGTACGGTATAGTTTGGATAAAGTCAAAAGGTCAACGAATTTTTTCTGTTTTATATTTTTCAATTCGGATATTCGGATCGGTTCGAATATCTCTAGGATCCATGCTCAGCCCTAATTTTAAGGAGGCAAAGAATTATAATATTTAAACTAAAATATATTTTTTTAATATATGATAATTTTTTATTTTATTATATAGATATAATAATTTTTTATTTTTTTATACTTTTAGTTACCTGATTATTATTTTTTTGCATTTATTTTTTATAATTTTATCCTTTTTTTATCTTTTTTCTATTTTTTGTGCATTTATTTTGTGTATTTTTAGTTATTTTTTCATCTTTTTATTTATTTTTTAGTTATTTTTTCTTTTTTTATATATTATTTGTATTATTTATACTATTTTTTTAATTTTTTTAGATAAGTTTCAAATTAATTTTTAAAATATCAAATTAAAAATATTTATATTAAATTTTTACTATATATAACTTATACTAACATATAATAACATATACCGACATATAAGGATATATAGCAACATATATCAATAAATTTATAAAAAAAATATCAGTATACAGCTAATATATATTATTATATATTTATATATATTATATATAGCAATATATAAGTTTATTTGCAATAAAATATCAATGTACAGAGGGGTGTTCATGTGGCCCATCAACTCGAAAAACACAACCCCACCAAACCTGAGTGGTTCGGGACGGGTTGGGCTGGCCCGAGACATTTATAGGGCTGGGCTTCAAGTTAAAAGAGAAAATTCGATTTATAGTTTGGTTGGGCCTCAGGTTGTTGCTTAAAAAATTGAAATGACCCGACCCGGCCCTGTAATGTTTAAAAATTTAAATACTAAACTTTTAATTTAATATTGATAATTGATAGTAAATAGTGATAAAAGTGGCATGGATAAGTGATGTAAATAGTAAATTTTAAAATTTATTGAAAAAATTATTTTTACAGTTTTACGGGACTAAAAATCGAATTAGAATCAAAAGATAAGAAAGATGGTACACCATAGCTAAGATGAGAGTGGTCACATTAGATTAAACTATATATATAAGTGGACATGTGTGTGTATGTGTAGAACTTTCTCCTTTTTTCTTTCATCATCATCCACACCTATTATCACCATCATCACCAAAACTCCTCCTTTCTCCTTCTTTTCAAAAATTCAACTAAAATTTAAAAGAAAATCATATCTAGTTACCGATTTTTAAAAGAATAAGCTAGAAAATGTGAGATTATCAACAAATGATAAAAAAAGAAAAGGGATTTTAGAAGAGGTATGTGCTTATGTATTTTAATTTGTAACTATTTGAATTTCTATGAATTTTATTATTTGAATTGGTTGATTGAGTTATCTTTAATGAATTATTACTGAAAAGTATTTGATATAAACTCTTTCTATGTCAAAGAAACTAGTTTTTGACTCATTTTTATCATAGATTTGGATATATAGTGTTTAAGTGATTGAGTGTGCGAAATACAGAATTTTGTCTAACACAGTCATATTACTGGGCGTGTCAACGATGCTGTGTTTCAATATTGATGACACGACCAGTAATACGCCCGTGTCGTTGGCCGTGTCATAACTATTGTGATGAAAGATAAATAGCATGGCCAGTGACACGCCCATGTCATTAGGCATGTCAAAGCTTCTATAAGAATGAGCAAATGACACGGTCATTGACACGCCTATGTCATTGGGCGTGTCACTTGAAGAAATTGCCAAAAATAACTCTTTTTTTTATCTTTCATCTGTAAGTTCAGCCTAAAAGATTATAAGACCTCAAAGTGTAAAGAATTTATGAAATCAACCCTAACAAGTTGTGTAACAAATTTATTTTGAATATATGATAAATATGTGTAATATCAAGTGTTGATAAAAGAATTATTCTATTGAAGTGCTATACATAATTTAATATTAATTAAAAACCAATGAATTGCCCAAATCATACTGATTTTAGATATAGCTTGAGATTAAATGGCTAGCCAAAGAGAGGATATTTAAAGTGATAGTGGGCACTTTATGCCATTAATGGACACTCTGCGTCACCATATTCAGCGGACATTCGTGCCATAGTGGGCCATTGGCCAAATTTTATACAGTGGGCATTAAATTATCAACAATGACTCTTTATCCAAACCTAGGATCTGAGTTCAGTGTATATGGGCATAATTAAAGAAGTTATTTACATTAAAAATAATGTGTTATATGGTTATTGTTAAATTAATCAATTCTGAATTTAATCATGTCTAGTATTTCAAGTTTCAATGAATTTATTAATTTCTTTATTTAAAGTTCTAAAAGTAATCATTTCCATTGTTTCTAAATCATTTTATGTATAGTTCTCTTTCCTATAAATTTTCTTGCATATTGTAATACATAAGCACCACTAAGTTTTGCTTAGTGTGTTAGAATTATTTTCTGACGAGAAGATCAAACAAGAAGAGTTGAGACTGCAGAGTAAGAGATATACGTTCCTAGTCAACTGCATCATAAAGGTTCAAAGAACAATATTTTAAATATTGTATTTTGTATAGTTCATATGGCAATACTTTATATAATTTTGTATGATATTTGTATTAGTTTGAGAGTAGTTTGAAAATTATAATAATATAAGTTAACAATAGGAGTTCTTTGTAAATTAATAGATATATGTTTGTAATATAGGCATGATTATAGTAGTTCTTTTGAAAGTTTAATAACTGCATTAATACATAGAAGTATTTTGGTTTTATTTTTATAATACATATATAGACAAGTGTGAGTATTTAGGTGACATCACCTATGTAATTAAGTGTATAGACTATATAGCGGGTGTTACATTTAGTGGTATCAGAGCAAGTTTAGGCGGTCCTAAGTTGTGGATTAAAAGAAAAGAGAAGTACAACCGACATTGCTATGTGAACTATATAATTGAATAAATATTTGATGCAATTGATTTTTAATGTTTAAAGGCTTAAGATGGCCTCTGAATCCCGTCAAGATGCGAAGAAACAAGCTGCATCCTCACATAGTCAAGCTAGTGTGGGGAATCAACAGCAATTGAAACCTTTTGCGGAATAAATTCTCTTAGATTCTCAATTTGTGAGAAATATGGAAAAAGTTCTCAAGTAAATTGTAGGAGTTGCTCCTCCTGCACAACCTCCACCGCTGGTGCCTTAAAGATCTCCATTGGAGAGAATTAGAAATTTGAAAGCATAAGATTTTAAATCTCGTGATACTGATGAGTCTTCAGTAGCGGAGTATTGGATGGAGAGGATTGTGAGAGTTTTTAATATTCTGCATTGTACTGATGAGGAAAGATTGGAGTGTATAATTTTCTTATTGCAGGAACAAGCTTGTGCCTGGTGGGAAATAAAGCAAAAAGATGTACCCACAGGTAGACTCACTTAGGTATTTTTCCAAGAAGAATTTAAAAAGAAATATGTTAGAGAGATTTATTTAGAGGAGAAGTGTCGGGAGTTTTTGTATCTTAAGCAAATGTAGTCATCTGTGTCTGAAGATGAGAGGCAGTTTGTTCATCTTAGAAAATATTTTCTAGAGTTAGTTGCATCTGAGGAAGAGAAGTGCAAGCAGTTTGAACAGAGTTTGAACAGTCAGATCCAGGTGTATTTAGTAGCGATGAGGTTTAAAGAATTTTTCACTCTTGTTAATGCTGCAGTTGCCATAGAAAATGAGATTAAACAAGAGCAGGGAAGAAGACAACAATCAAAGAAGAGATTTTCTAGTGAACAATAACAAGGTGGCCAGAAAAGACAGAAATATTCAAGCCCAAACTCAGGGGCCGGTAAAGGAAGTGGGGCTAGTTTTCAAAGGTCTAAAGGTGGTAGGTTCAGAGTTGCTACAGGCTCATCTTCAAAGGCTGTTACTACAACTTATCAATATTATGATAAGGGCCATGCAAGTAAATATTGCTCGTATCAAAAAGGGGCTTGCTTAAAATGTGATTCTCTGGAGCATAAAATTAGAGATTGTCCAAAGATAAAAGAACTAGAAGTTGTTGAAGGACAAAGTTATGTACAAAGGTCTCAGTCAGGCCATAAGACAGGTAGAGGTGGGCAACCCAGTGTTAGTCAGTAGAGAGGATTTGAAAGAGTGGATAAACCTCAGACTTGAGGTAATGCTCCAGCTAAGGCTTATGCCATGAAAGCTGTGGAGGACCAGGATGCTCCTGATGTTGTAGTTGGTAAATTTTCTTTACTTGGTCTTGATATGTAGGCATTATTAGATCCTGGTTCTATACATTCTTATATTTGTATAACGATAGCTTCAGGGAAGAGAATGTGTGTTGATAAACTTGATTATGAGATAGAAGTTACTAATCCCTTAGGCCATAGTGTGAAGGTAAACAAAGTATATCAAAATTGTCCATTTAAAATTCATGATGTATAACTTCATGTTGATTTAATTGAACTTCCATTCTATGACTTTGATGTAATCTTAGGAATGGATTGGTTGTCCTGACATTAAGCAGTTATGGACTGCTATAGTAAAGTTGTGTCTTTTAAGATTCCAAGTTATGGTGAAATTGTAGTTCAAGGAAAAAAATAATTTTACCTTTTTAGTTTGATTTCTGCAGCTAAAGCTAGAAGGTTGATTAGGAAGAGGTGTGAAGCTTACCTTGCTTATGTTAATGATACACGATATTCAAGCAAGGCTTTGAGAGACATACCTACAGTGAGTGAGTTTTCGGATGTTTTTTTGAAAGAATTACCCGGAGTACCACCAGAGAGGGAGGTAGAATTTATTATTGATGTAGCTCCAGATATGACACCAATTTCTATTCCACCTTATAGAATGGCACCTCCAGAGTTAAAAGAGTTAAAAGTGCAACTTCAGGAATTACTTGATAAGGGCTTTATTAGACCTAGTGTATCACCCTAGGGTGTACCGATTTTATTTATAAAGAAGAAGAATGGTACCTTAAGATTGTGTATAAATTATCAACAGTTGAATAAAGTAACTATTAAGAATAAGTACTCGTTATCTAAGATTGATGACTTGTTTGATCAGTTGAGGGGAACATGTGTTTTCTCTAAGATTGATCTTATCAGGTTATTATCAAATAAAAATTAAAGAAGTAGATATTCTGAAGACAGCTTTTCAGAACTCGATATGGATATTATGAATTTTCGGTTATGCCCTTTGGCTTAACTAATGCTCCAATAGCTTTTATGGACTTGATGAATTGAGTCTTTAAACCCTATTTAGACTAGTTTGTAGTTGTTTTCATTGATGACATATTGGTTTATTCCAGAAATAAAGAGGAGTATGATAAGCATTTGAGAATTGTATTACAAACACTAAGGGAGCATCAATTGTTTGCTAAACTATCGAAATGTAAATTTTGGTTGACGAAAGTGGCATTTTTGGGTCATGTAATATCAACTAATGGTATTTGTGTGGATCCTAGTAAAATTGAGACTATTTTGAATTAACAACCACCAAATAATATAACAGAAGTCTACTATAGAATATTTGCACAAGGGTTTTTGAATATAGCACTTCCTTTAACTAAATTTTTTAGAAAAGAAACTAGATTTGAGTGGAATGCCCAGTGTCAAGCTAGTTTTGAACAATTGAAGGCTATAATGACTAAAGCGTCGGTATTGACACAACCGACCCCAGGTAAAGACTATGTGATTTATAGTGATGCTTCTCTTCAAGGACTCATTGGTTATTGATGCAAGAGGGTAATGTAATTGTTTATGCTTCTAGGTAATTAAAATCTCATTAATTGAATTACTCTACACATGATTTAGAGTTGGCTGCTATTATATTTGCTCTTAAGATCTGGCGACATTACTTGTATGGTGGAAGGTGCTATATTTTCACTGACCATAAAAGTTTAAAATACTTGCTAACACAAAAAGAACTAAACTTAAGGCAGAGAAGATGGATGGAATTGATCAAAGATTATGATTGTATCATCGACTATCATCCTGGGAAAACTAACTTGGTAGCCGATGTTTTAAGTCAAAAGACTTTAGCATGTGTGTTGTATATAAATATCATAATACTACATGTATATATAAATTAAATAAACTAAATAATGTAATGTGTTATGTTAGTAGAATTGAGGGTTGAACCAACCATAAAGCAAAAAATAATAAGAGCTCAGAAACAAGATCAAAAGTTATTAGAAATGTTGAAACAAGTGCATACAAGTGAAAAGCCAAATTATGTTATGTTAGAGGATGATGAATTGTATTATAGAGGTTGATTGTGTGTATCTCATGTGAAGGAACTAAAGGAGTGTATGCTTGGTGAAGCTCATACTACGAAGTATACTGTACATCCCAGAAGCAATAAGATGTACCAAAATTTGAAGTTTCATTATTGGTGGGCTGGTATGAAGAAAGATATTACTGAATATATGACTCGGTGTTTAGTGTGTCAACAAGTCAAAGCAGAACATCAAGTTCCTTCGGGTCTTTTGCAACTTATATCAATACCAAAATGGAAGTGGAATAGAATCACCATGGATTTTGTGACTGGTCTTCCGAACACCTAAAAGAAGCATGATACAATTTGGGTAATTGTTGATCAATTAACCAAATCAGCTCATTTCCTTCCCATTCGAGTTGATTATTTAATGGATAGACTTACTGAATTGTATATTAATGAGATAGTAAGGCTTCATGGAGTGTTATTGTCTATTATTTCATATCGAGACCCTTGCTTTACTTCAAAATTTTAGAAAAATTTTGAAAAATATTGGGTACTCGACTTCATTTTAGTACTGCTTTTCATCCACAGACTGACGTTCAATCGAAAAGGGTGATATGAGTACTTGAAGATATGCTTTGAAGTTGTATAATCGATTTTGAAGGTAGATGGGATAAATATTTGCCTTTAGTAGAATTTGCCTATAACAACAGTTATCAAACGAGTATTGGGATGGCACCATATGAAGCACTCTATGGAAGGAATTGTAGAACTCCATTGTATTAGGTGGAATTGAATGAGAGCAAACTTGTGGGACCTAATCTCATAAGACAAACTGAAGATAAAGTGAAACTTATAAAGGATCGATTACAAATTGCAATGGATAGACAAAAAATTTATGTAGATTTAAAACGACGTGATATTGAATATAGTGTGGGAGATAAGGTGTTTTTGAAAGTATCACCGTAGAAGAAGGTTCTTTGCTTTGGAAAGAAAGGTAAACTAAGTCCTAGGTTTATTGGACCATATGAAATACTTGAATATATAGGTCCAGTTGCTTATCGATTAGCTTTGCCTCCAGAACTAGCTAAGATTCATAATGTATTCCATGTGTCGATGCTTAGACGATATAGATCAGATCCTTCACATGTGATTCAAACAGAGTCCATTGAAATTCAGCCAGATTTGAATTATGAAGAAGAACCAGTGGCTATCTTAGCTTGTGAAATAAAGGAGTTGCGTAATAAGCGCATTCCTTTAGTGAAAGTATTGTGGAGAAATCATTCGATAGAGGAAGCCACTTAGAAAAGTGAAGAGACAATGAGACAGTAATGCCCTCAATTATTTTAAACATCTATAACAAGTAAATTTTGAGGATAAAATTTTTTTTAATGGGAAGAATTGTAATGTTTAAAATTTTAAATACTAAACTTTTAATTTAATATTGATAATTGATAGTAAATAGTGATAAAAGTGGCATGGATAAGTGATGTAAATAGTAAATCTTAAAATTTATTGAAGGAATTATTTTTACAGTTTTACGAGAATAAAAATTGAATTAAAATCAAAGGATAAGAAAGAGAGTGCACCATAGCTAAGATGAGAGTTGTCACACTAGATTAAACTATATATATATATATAAGTGGACATGTGTTTTATGTGTAGAACTTTCTTCTTTCTTCTTTGATCATCATCCACTCCTATTATCACCATCACCACCAAAACTCCTCCTTTCTCCTTTTCAAAAATTCAGCTAAAATTTAAAAGAAAATCATATCTAGTTATCGGTTTTTAAGAGAATAAGCTAGAAAATGTGAGATTATCAACAAGTGATAAAAAAAAAAAGAGATATTTCGAAAAAGATATGTGTTTATGTATTTTAATTTGCAACTATTTAAATTTCTATGAATTTTAATGTTTGAATTGGTTAATTAGTTATCTTTAATGAGTTATTACTGAAAATTATTTGATATAAACTCTTTATATGTTAAAGAAACTAGTTTTTGATTCATTTTTATCATAGATTTGGATATATTATATTTAAGTAGTTGAGTGTGCGAAATACAGAATTTTGCCTGACATAGCAAGTGACACGGCCATGTCACTGGGCATGTCAACGATCCTATCTTTCAACGTTGATGACACGACCAGTAACACGCCTGTGTCATTGGGCATGTCACAGCTACTGTGATGAAAGATAAATAACACGGCCAGTGACATGCCTGTGTTGTTGGACGTGACAAAACTTCTGTAAGAATGGGCAAATGACATGGATATTGACACGCCCATGTCATTGGGTGTGTCACTTGAAGAAATTACCCAAAATAACTCTTTTCTTTGTCTTTCATTTGTAACTCCAGTCTAAAAGATTATTAGGCCACAAAATGTAAAGAATTTATGAAATCAACCCTAACAAGTAATGTAACAAATTTATTTTGAATATATGATAAATATGTGTGATACCAAGTATTGATCAAAGAATTATTCTATTGAAGTGCTATACATAATTTAATGTTAATTAAAAACTAATAAATTGTCCAAATCATACTAATTTTAGATCTAACTTGGGATTGAATGGCTAGCCAAAGAGAGGATATCCAAAGTGATAGTGGCACTATGTGCCATCAATGGATACTTTGTGTCACCATATTCAGTAGGTATTCATGCCATAGTGGGTCATTGGCCAAACTTTATACTGTGGGTATAAAATTGCCAACAGTGACCCGTTATCCAAACCTAGAATCTGAGTTCAATGTGTATGGACATAATTAAAGAAGTTATTTAAATTGAGAACAATGTGTTATATGGTTATTATTAAATTAACCGATTCTGAATTTAATCGTGTCTAGTATTTCAAGTTTCAATGAATTTATTAATTTCTTTATTTAACGTTCTAAAAGTAATCATTTTCATTGTTTCTAAATCATTTTATGCATAGTTCTCTTTCCTTTAAATTTTCTTGCATATTGTAATATATAAGCACTACTAAGCTTTGCTTAGCGTGTTAGAATTATTTTTTGATGTGCAGATCAAACAAGAAGAATTGAGACTATAAAATGAGAGATATATGTTCCTAGTAAACTACATCACAAAGGTTCAAAGAATAATATTGTAAATATTATATTCTGTATAGTTCACATAGAAATATTTATAATTTTATATGACAACTGAATAAGTTTGAGAGTAGTTTGAAAATTATAATAATATAAGTTAACAATAGGAGTTTTTTTGTAAATTAACAGATATATGTTTGTAATAGAGGCATGATTATAGTAGTTTTTTTGAAAGTTTAATAATTACATTAATACATAGAAGTATTTTGATTTTATTTCTATAATACATATATAGAGAAGTGTGAGTATTTAGATAACATCACATATGTGGTTAAGTGTACAGACTATATAGGGGGTGTTACAAGCCCGAAGGTTTATTTATATATATATATCTAAACCCAATCATCCTTCAAGAACAACCCTAAAAAAATTAGTCACTCTCTGCGGCAAACGCCGATCTCACCTGCTCCCACGTTCTCTCGATCTCACCTTTCCTTCTCCCTCGTTCTCTCGATCTCACCTGCTCCTACTCCCAACAAGTAGGAGCTTGTTCCAGCAATCTCGCCCATCAGTCCCAGCAGTAGTAACACGTCATCTAGCAGTCTCACCCAGCAGCACTGCAGCAGCTCATCCTCTCACAGTCTCACCCAACAGGAGCAGCAGCTCATCCTTTCAACACTCAGCAGCAACAGTTGGAGTTTAGCACTCATTCTCTCCTCTTATCTCCATCATCCATCGACCTTCATAATCCACTCAAACCTGTTGTCGTCGCCACCTATCTAAGCATCAGATTTGATTTTTTTATTTTTGATTTTATTATTATTTTAGTTTTTGATGTGTTTTTTGGTGTAATGTGAAGATGAGATGGTTGGCAAGCATCATATCTATTCTTTGTGTTTTTTTTTTATTTTTTGCCTTTGATTTATCTGTAATTATTGTACATGTGTTTTTGTACATGGGTTTGTTCCTGTGTATAGGTTTTGAAGAAGAAGAACTGTATATGATTTTTGAAGAAGGAGAAAAGATCATGAGATGGGTTTTAAAGAAGAGTTGTACAGTTTTGAAGAATTGTAAATGAATGGGTTTTGAGCAAAAAATATCATGTAATTTTTTTTAAAATTTTAAATTTATTGTTTTTATAGGAAAACATTAATTTTTTTTTAGTGTCTTTTGATCATATATGTATGCATAGATTTGTGAAGTTTTTTTTTTGAACTCAAGAGAGATTTGTGAAGTTGTGTTTATTTAAAATTGTTATATTTTGAAAACAGTGGGAATAAAATTAAAAAAATTAAAACATAAATTTTAAAATAAAATTATTAAAAATGATGAGATTTTTAAGTTTCGTTTCTTAAATTCGGGTTGGCCCATTTTTTGGTCCATTGGCCCACCTGGCCTGGCCAACCTGAGGTGGCCCAACCCATTCAGGCTTAGAGTGGAGCTATAGACTAGAAAGTTAGGCTCGAGCTATACTCGGGCCAGGCTGCGAGCTGGGGATAAATCCTGCCCAGTCTGGCCCGAGTACACCCCTAAATATACAAATTAATATATATTGTTATATGTTTATATATGTTACATATAACAATATATATTAGTTGATTTGCAAAAAAATATCTATATACACTTGATATATATTATTATATGTTCACATATGTTACACATATGAACGTATATCAGTTGATTTAAAATAAAATATCAATATAAAATTAATATTTGTGAATACATGTTATAAATAATAACATATATCAGTAATTTGCAAAAGAAATATTAGTATATAACTGATATATATTGATATATGTTACATATAACAATATATATCAGTTAATTTGTAAAAGAAATATCAATATACAACTGATATATGTTGATATATATTACATATAACTATATATATATCAATTGATTTGTAAAAGAAATATCAATATACAATTGATATATGTTGTTACATGTTGATATATATTACATATAACAACATATATCGATTGATTTATAAAAGAAATATCAATACAATTGATATATTGATATATGTTACATATAACAATATATATTAGTTGATTTGCAAAAAGAATATCATTATACAATTGATATATGTATATATAACAACATATATCAGTTGATTTGTAAAGAAATATCAGTATACAATTGATATATGTTGTTATATATTGATATATATTATATATAACAACATATATCAGTTGATTTGCAATAAAATATCAATATATAAATTAATATATGTTGTTATATGTAATATATATATTACATATAATAACATATATTAGTTTATTTGTAAAAGAAATATCAGTATACAATTGATATCTATTAATATATTCACACATGTTATATATAATAACATATACAATTGATCTGCAAAAGCAATATCAGTATATAACTGATACATGCTATTATATATTTATATATGTTACATATAACAATATTTATTAGTTTATTTGCAAAAGAAATATCATTGTATAACTGATATATGTTGATATATGTTACAATTGATATATTGATAATTTTTTAGACAATATATGTTGATATACTGATAATTGTTATATATTGATAAATGTTACATATAATAATATATATAAGATGATTTACAAAATTAACATCACTATACAACTGTTATATGTTATTGTATGATAATATATGCTACATATAACAATATATATCGATTGACTAGCAAAAGGAAAATTAGTATATAACTATTATATATTGTTATATGTTGATATATGCCAAGTATAACAATATATATCAAATAATTTGCAAAAATTATCTATATACAATCATTACATATTGTTATATGTCGATATATGTTACATATAACAACATATATCAGATAATTTATAAAAAATTATCAATATACAACTATTATATATTGTTATATATTGATATATATCACATATACAAACATATATCAATTAAGTTGCAAAAACGAATATCAAATTATAATTGTCATATACTATTATATATTGATAATGTTATATATAATAACATATATTAGATGATTTGTTAAAAAATCAATATATAACTATTATATATTATTATATGATAATATATGTTATATATCAGTTGACTTGCAGAAGGAATATCAATATACAACTATATATACTGTTATATGTTGATATATGTCACATATAACAACATATATCTGATGATTTGCAAAAAATTATCAGCATATAACTATTATATACTGTTATATATTGATATATATCACATATAATAACATATATCAATTAGGTTTCAAAAACGAATATCAATTTACAATTATTATATATTGATATATATTACATAAAACAATATATATCATGTGAGTTGCAAAAAGAATATTAGTATATAACTACTATACGATGTTATATATTGATATATATCACATATAAGATTGAAAATTTAATTAATGGTTTTGATAAGAATATAATACACTACATTTTGAGAGCTAAGATATTAGGCTTTATCATGTGCACATTATAACAAAGAATTTGCAGAAAAATCACCACAATAAAAAATTGCTTGAAAAAAGCACTAATATATTGTCTAAAATCTCATATATATAAATAACTATTTTTTTGAAATATTTTATCGAATATTTGGAGTGTGTTACATTTGAAGAATAAAAAAATCCTCAATCATTAAAAATATTAAAACAAACAAACTTAAAAAAAAAAAACAAAACAAAAGGATTTAAAAACAATCTCCACAACCATCCAATTCACAGCCTCTAAGTAATCCTTCCTTCAATTATCACCTTGTATGCCCTTGCACAAATAAAATTTCTTAATTGACGTTATTTATATCTCATATAATTAAAAAAATACCATCACTGTATTTTCAATTTATGACTAATCTATAAATTGCAATATATGCAACTAAATAATTTCAACAAAAGGATTAATTAATTATACCATCATCCAAAAAATAATTTTCTTTGTTTTTTTTTATCATAAGATGTGTTTAACAACCCTTAGTATCATCATCTTCTAATACTTTTCAGATTGAAAGGCCAAAATTAAAGAACACTTTCCTCAATTATTCATATTCCTTCACTTGAGCCACTTTGACATAGTAACCCAAAATAGCTTGGTTCAATGGCCGAAATCACTTAATTGTTCTTCAATGATAGTCTTGCAAAAAACTTAATTCTACTTCAAAATGAAATTAATTAAAAAACAAAAGATCGAAGATGAAGAAATAAGAAAAAGCATAAAAAATTTAATAGAAAAGAAGAAGAAAAGGATGAATATGCAACAATGGAAACAAATAAGAAAAAAGAACATAACAAATAGAATAGAAAGAAAGAGATAAGGAAGAAGAAAAGGAATAAAAAAGGTATCGCATTCTTGAAAAATCAAAATATAAAAAAAGTAAAAATAAAAAAAGAAAAAGAAAAATTAATAGCAGTAAAATTGAAAAACAAAAATTAAAATACAGTATATGGTGTAATTTCCTATTTTATTTTTAGAATTCTAAAAAATAAATTCATTTGGCCTAAAAAATGGAGTTATTTTAAGAAAAAAAAGGTATCATATAAGTCATTTTTTATATTTAATATATGTAATATATTAAATATATATGAAATATATATAAAAAAGTGAGATATATATTTTTATTATATTATATATAATTCTAAAATTATAAATAATTAAAAATATTTTTTAAAAATATTTTTAATTTTTAAGGTAGAAATCCCATTTTTTATAGCTTGGAGATAGTAATTTTTGTAGAAATAATATATATATTATGATGATGTTAAAACATAAATTATTTCTCTTAAAACATATAAATCTCTATCCAATCTTCTATAAAAGCATAGCAAAATATAAAAGAGAGACTATGGGATTTTATAGGGTGTTTGGTTTAGTTTATAAGTTATTCAAATTAGTTTATAAACTTTAATTTTAAGTTGATATGTTTGTTTAGATAATTTGTTTAAACAAATTAAAAAAAAAAGCTTGGGATTCTAAATTATTATTTTGGTACTTATAAATACATAACTTATAAGCTAGTTTGACCAATCAATTTACTATATTATCCACGTTTATTTAAATAAATGTTCTTGTTAATATAACTTTATATCTTTTTTAGTCATTATAATAATAAATGTGTTTATAGTTTTTTTAATCACTATAATAATCCTGATCCGACCACCAACATTCTACCGTGATAAATTGTGATGCCTAACTTCTCGTCGTGACATTCACTATAAAATTACTACCAAAATCATACAAATCACCCTAATCTTCTTCCGGTCAAACTACCACAAATTCTGGACATGATATCCATCCTATTCAAACTCTTGGTTGTGATACCCGCTAAGAAACCTATTGTGTGTTTTTCCCATTATTTCCCAGTCAGCTCACATAATTCTTAGTCATTCTACCCGTCTCGCCTAACGTTCCAGTGTGACAACCACTGCAAAATCCACTATAAGTTAGGTGACTTCTAAAAAGAGAGTATAGAGAACTTTTAATCTAGGAATTTGTATATTTCATTGTGATTACATATATTATTGGGAGCCTCAAAACTAATCTTAACGAGAGATTTTGAGAGGTAAAAGGCAAGAGTAT
The DNA here is from genome assembly GCA_947685225.1 of Garcia nutans. Taxonomy (NCBI): domain Eukaryota; kingdom Viridiplantae; phylum Streptophyta; class Magnoliopsida; order Malpighiales; family Euphorbiaceae; genus Garcia; species Garcia nutans. The sequence goes on along the minus strand of CANTUV010000024.1, from coordinate 121,278 downwards.
GGCTCATTTAGAAAAAAAAAAGCCAAATATTGAGCTCAAAAATGAGCAAACTTGAGTGATCATATTATTACTTAAATGAAATATATGAGGGAGTGAAGTGAAGATTTTATAAATTCTTGTTTTTACTAACCTTTTGGTTGCAGCTTTTATCCAATTTTACAAGATGAGTGGTACAAAAAGAAATATCTAACAAGATGATGTAGATCCACTTCGGGTCATCACAAAACTATTATAATCCATGGATAGGAAATAAGTGAAATGGTTAAAAGTTTGGATAGGATTGAGGTTTCGTTGGTGGGAGAGAAAACAACTAACACTTCTATTCAGCATACTAAGCAATCTCCAAGGAGAGTTCGAATAGATGACATTTGTGATAATCAGTTTGCTTATTCATAATAGAGGTGTAAGCGCCAAGCCCAAGTGCCATAAGATTCCCAAAGATCATCAAAAGGAGGAAATTTTTACGGAATATATTGAAGAAGCTAAGGATGAACTTGAAAAGGAAATAGCATCCAAGCTTCAATTGATGGAGTTGAAAATTGAAAATGAGGGTAGAGACGAGTTCACTTATGTGGAGGAAATAACCAACAAAAAAGACTTGTTGCCATTGGAATTTTCAATTGGTGATTCTTTGCTATCTTGGGAAGATGGAGGAGATGTTGATCTTGAAAATACTTCTTAATTTAGAATTCATACAGAAATCTTAAAAGAAGAAAAATATGTGATTTAAGTTGAAGTAAAATAAGCTAAAGCAAAAGTGCTGAGTCAATTCAAAGAGTACGAAGTTAAAGATGAATAGGAATTTGTTTTAGATGTTCATGATAATAAGGATGGACCCTTTTTTCTCAATGATTTCTTTGATGATGTTTTAATAGAGTTTCAGATTTTCTGTGAATTTCATATTCTTGACAATAAAGAAGAAAGACAACAACCTTGTGCAAAATTGATTTTCTTTCTTCAACGGAAATTCACCTAAAATATACCTTTTTTTGAAGGGTCAATATTTTTTAGACCCTAAACTCCTTAAATGGTCTGAAAAAGATGAAAATACCCTTGCAATATATATTGGGCCTAAATTGAATTATTTTCTTTCATTTTAAATTGCAAACCGACTCCATCATGCTCTCTCTCTCTCTCTGTCAGCATCGATCTCTCTCTCTCTCATTCTATCACTGTCTTTCTCTTCCTCACTCTCGTATTATCACTATTTTAAGCTTTCTTCCTTAACCGTTATTATATAAAGTTTCATCAGTTTGACAAAGTATTCATAATAAGTATGTATTTTAGGGTTTTTTTTTTACTTTTTGTGGCTTTTTTTACTTTGAAAACAAAAAAAAAATGTTGAATGTGAAATGTTATATTGTCTATTAGAGTAGATGCATGTGTCAAAGTCGATGCATTGATGAAATACTTTAGCTATTATTTTAAAAATAGGTTTTTGTCAATCGATATTTTGGTTATTTGAAGTATGAGTTTTCTATTTTTTTTTTGTTCTTTTGAGAGTGTATCGTTGATGGGTGTCGAATTCACTAAAAATAAAAATCATATTCTTGGACAAAATTAAAATTGTAATAGCAGTAAATAGGGTGTCGAATCCTAAGAAAATTTATTACTTAAATTAATTTCTTTTGAAAACCTAAAGTAAAACTTAACTAAAATAAATTGGGGGAGTTTAAAATTGAAAAATTAAAAATAAATTGAGATCTGAAATTGAAAACTAAATAAATAAATAACATCAAATTAAATTTAAAAAATAACAATGTTGAGGATTTCAGTCAAAGGGAATAATCTTGGTTTCAATCCATAGATTTGATCATTGATACAAAAATAATTCTCTTTAATTTTTTAGTAAAATAGTTCTAGCTAACCGAGATGCTTGCATTAGCCAATTCTTTCTTAAATTATAAAATTAGTTAAGAGATGCTCTAAAACTAACTCTTATTATTGAATAACCCTATAGGAGCGCCCTGCTAGGATTTAACTCACTAACAACTTTAAGATTTAGAAGAACCTAATTCTAATCAATAAATTTTATCGCAAAATTCATTTAAATTAGATTATGCATCTTCTTAGAACTACGCCTAATTACCATAAGTATCAAAAGCTAAAGAAGAATTATGGATTCTTAGTTTTTAATGACGATATATTATTCTACTAATTAATCAATGGGTCCTTATTGTTTAAATAGCAGAATAATAATAGTAATAAGCTATAAAAGAAACATAAATAATGAAATTAAAGAAATCAAATAAGAATTGATTAGATCTCACAAATCTTTGGCAGATTGATAACCTTGATTACCCTTTAACTAAATAGAATTTAGTTATACATGCTTGATGAAAAGAAAACTTAAAAATAAATTTATGGTTGCTGTCAAAATCATCCACAGTAACTACTCGAGAAAAAGGAAGATGCATCTCCCCTAGGGCTGCTAAAAGGTTGGCTTAAATATCTCATTGATTTTCTACTCTAATTAGGAAAATAAAAATAAAAGAAATTACAAATAAAATAGAATTTAACACCTAATAAAATTCTACCTTAATGTCTACTGAATAAGAAAATAAATAAGTCCTAATATCTTCGGAATTTGCTAAAAATTATTTCTCAAAAGTCCAAAACAGATTAGGATTCACATCTAACTTATAAAATCTTTAATTATCAGATACCCTTGGGCACAAACCTTGCCTAAGGGTTACACCCGAGAAGTTTTTTATCTCTTTTTCAATAGCTTCTTGTAATTTTCTTCAACTTGGCTTTTGTTCCTCCTTTAGCTCTAACATGTGTGAAAATACCTCAAAATCAGTAAAATCATATAACACCAGGCTAAATTATTCATACAAATATTAGCTGATTTTACACATTATCAAATTTTCCCACACTTGAACTGTGCTTGCCCTCAAGTCATTTATAATTTGAAATCATCATACCCATATTCATCCAATCATAACTCAATCTATAATATTTTAAAACTCAAATTGAAAGCAACCAGAAACTAACAAATCATAGCATAAGTTTTTTAAAATTCCACAAGAATGAATGATCAATTTGATAAATATTATAAACTTAAAATGAAAAAATAGTTTTGTATAAAATAGTTAATGTACATTTTAGTTTTCACTTGGAAGTCAATCAATACATAGCAAAACAACACCCAATCCACTAAGATATATACATTTCATATGTTAGGCTTATGTCAACAACTAAGAAATTTCAATTTAGTTTACTTGAGCACTTTTAAGGTTTGCCTGAAATGTCAATAACCTTTTGACGCGAGGGCAAATATTTGTGATGCCGACACCTGGTTATTCAATTGGTCACAGTTTCAAGTGGCTACTAGCTTTACTCATAGTCTTTTGACTAGCGGAGTAAATTATTCATTTTTGAACTTTTTTGTGCTCTTATTTATTTATTTGTTTATTTAGTTCTCAACGTGTCTTTTTAAATTTAAGCACAAATCAAAGTAAATCAAGTAAAATCTAACTATGTAATGACAACTATTTAATGTTGATTAGTTAGGTTAGTTAGAGCAAAACTCAAAATATTTCATATAAATATTACCTATCAAAAATAATCATTTATAACAAGTGAAAAAGTGAAAATTAATCTAGAAAAGCTAGTTAAGAGTTGTCATAACAATTATTTTTCAAAGCATCACAGTTTGAATTATCTCAAAGACAAAATGAGACTTTTGGTTAAAAATTATAAAGTAACAGAGAGGGCAGTAGCAAAACCTTAAGAAATTTTAAAAATTTTCCACAAAATATTCAAGAAACCTCAAAAATTTCAAAACTCAATATTAGAATATCCCTCCCCAACACATAAATCTTGCATTGTCCTCAATGTAAGAATAAATATAAATAAAAATGAAGAACATATGACTCCTCTAAAATTTTGTTTGGAGAAAGGGTGGCGTGAGAGAATGCTAGTGTTGCTAAAAAAGCCATATTCACAAGCTTCATACTATACTGATTAGTATTTGCTCCATCTTAATGAGTTGTGCCACCATTTAGATGTTATTGCCTTCTAATCTACTGATCCTTCCTTCTAGTTTTTGATATTGCAATTGGAGCACAACAGAAAAATATCTGACATCACGGTAGGTAAAACGACAAGGGTGAATTTTCTATAGCTACTCTTTAATTTCTTAGCAACTGGACCTGCTAAAATTAAGCCAAAAAATACCATTCTCCTTACATAATAAATCCATCTCATAAAAAAATTTCAAATTCAAAGATGCATGAGTGTAAATCATCATTATTAAATCAACTAACTCACTCATGAATAACCAAATGATAACAACTCAGAAGCACAACCAAGGATTAATAGTATTTTAAAAGAAATAACATTCATAAATTATGCAGCTAACTAAATTCTAAATTAATTTTCTTTTCTGACTAATACATCATATGAAAAATAATTTTATTTTAAACACAATATCAGATGCATCTTTCCTACTTGAAAAGAAAAAAAAAAGGATAAAAATCCATGAATATTTTTAAAACTTGGCTCTTTAAAATATAGGTCTTTAGCTTGGATCATATGGAGCAGGTATATTTTCACAAAATTTAGTATAAACATCAACGACTTGAAAATCATCTAAAAAAATCATATTAGGCTGCTTTTTCTTTAAAACCCAAAGCCTTATTAAATTCAGTCAAGGAGAAACTAAACTTTTGACCCATCAAATGGAATTTAGCCAAATTTAGAGTATTTAAATTAAACTGATCAGATTTGACAAAACCAAATGTTGTATAAAATTCTCCAACTAACTTCACATAATTAAATTATCCATCAAAAAAAATGAATCCCACCCAATTTTTCTAATCAAATCAACACATTCAGGCATAATATTTAAAAAACTAAGGGTTGAAAATGAGCATGCTTATCTGGGGTGAAGAAAAACTTAAAATTTTTTCCATACCAGTGCTGTTCCTCTAGAGTATCAAACTCTAAATGTAGATTCTGACTTGCCTTTGCATCTTGAGCCATAAATTTTCCTTTTTAATGCATAAATACTTCACATGGGTTTGGTAGAGGGTGATTTGGGTTTATGGTGGTGGAATAAAGAATTGGGTGTTGTTAGATGAGGGAGGAGGCTGCTGGAAAAGAGAAGGAGAATAAAAGAAAAGACAAGTAAAGGAGAGAGAGAAAGAGTTTTTATGTTTAAAGTAAAGTAAAATGGTATTTAAGTAAAAAGAGTGACTTTTTTTTAAACCCACTTAAAAACACATATTCGATTGCTCCCATCTATTTAACCAAGATAAAATATGGAATGAGTGAGTTACTAATAGCAGTTACTCCATTATTGTACATTAAATAAATCATTCTTTTCTTTTTTTAAAAAAAATTAGCTCCCATTTTTATATCAATAAAACAAAGTTACTCAGCCTCTTGAATTAAAGCCACCATTACCACTCTATAGCTCCTTCAATGTAAACCTGTATAAAAAAAAATAAACAAACATCAGTGGCTTCCCAATGAAGGAGCAGATGAATAGTAAATATCACTTTTTTTTATTATTATACTTTTTTTAATTTAAAAATAAAAGTAAAGAAAAATAAAAGTAACTATAAAGCTAAAATAAAATCTAAATAAGTTAAAATAAAAATCAAGTAAATCAAAACTAAAGAAAGAGTAGGCAGATGAAATAAAGAAGAAAAGAAACAAAATATAGAAAAGGGAAAGAAATATGGGTTGCCTCCTATTAGCGCCTTTGTTTAGAGTCTTTGGCTAAACATTGCCCTTGTGCTCTAGTGAACATTTCTAATCAGCTTTTTTGGTGTTGGGCGCAAAAGATCATTCATAATTGTTATACTAGAGTCTATTACTTCCCATTTTAGTGCCTCAACTTTACAAAAATATTTTGAAATTTCTTTCTCATCTTTTTCCTTCTTAAGCTGGGAAAATATTTGAGAAAAAAAAAGGTTGAATCACCAATGAGAAGGGCTAATTAGATTCAGACTTAACAGGTTGGGTTTTCTCTTGGATAATAATTTCAGATTCTGCCCTTTTGCATAAGCTTTGCCCAGAGGTCTGTATCTGGGGTGTACTGTCCAACAACTTTTCTTCATTCTTCAAGGTAATTTTACCTAAATTTTGCTCTAGATTAACCACCGTTTGAGAGGACAAATTTACTTGAGACTCTAGCTTGCTGATTAATGATGTTAGTTGGCTAATTTGACTCTCTAAATTGTGAATAAATATTCTTGTCTCATGTTGAAATTATTGAGTGTTAATCATGAATAATTCAAATATCTCTTCAAGAGACATATCTGGTGTGGATGGTGATGGTTGTTGTTGCTGAGGTATCCATGTCTGAATAGTTGATAATTTGTCAGCTCCACTCTATAGTTGAAATTTGAATGATCTTTCCATTCAGAGTTATAAATGTTAAAGTATAGATCATAAATCCATTGTGGTTGATCATTTTCTTAAACTGTAGGATAACTCATATATGCACAACTTTCATAGACTCTAGTTTATTACATATTACCTGCAAATATTCTCAAGTAGTTAGATAAAAAATCTTGGATTTAAGAGAAGATAGATTTACCTCGTTTTGAATTTCTCTTTGGTATCCAAATTAATATAAATCAATAGCCATAAAAGATATGGTAATCAAAAGAAATAAAATAAGTTAATATCAATCCCCCGGCAACGACACCAAAATTTAATGGGTGTCGAATCTATCAAAAATAAAAATCCTAGTCTTGGAAAAAATTAAAATTATAATAGTGGTGTATAAGGTGTCGAATCCTTAGGAAATTGATTACTTAAATTAATTTCTTTTGAAAACCTAAAGTAAAACTTAACTAAAATAAATTAGGGGAGTTTAAAATTGAAAAATTAAAAATAAATTGAGATCTAAAAATTAAAAACTAAATAAATAAATAACATCAAATTAAATTTGAAAAATAGCAATGTTGAGAATTTCAATCAAAGGGAATAATCTCGATTTCAATCCGTAGATTTGATTATTAATACAAAAATAATTCTCATTAATTTTTTAGTAAATTAGTTCTAGCTAACCGAGACGCTCGCATTAGCCAATTCTTCCTTAGATTGTAAAATTAGTTAAGAGACGCTCTATAACTAACTCTTGTTATTGAATAACCTTATAGGAGTGCCCTTCTAGGATTTAGCTCACTAAAAACGTTAAGATTTAGAAGAACCTAATTTTAATTAACAAATTCTACTGTGGAATTCATTTAAATTAGATTATGCATCTTCTTAGAACTATGCCTAATTGCCACAAGTATCAAAAGCTAAAGAAGAATTATGGATTCTTAGTTTTGAATGGCGATATATTATTCTACCAATTAATCAATAGGCCCTTATTATTTAACTAGCAAAATAATAATAGTATTAAGCTATAAAAGAAATATAAATACTGAAATTAAAGAGATCAAATAAGAATTGATTAGATCTCACAAATCTTTGGTAGATTAATAACCTTAATTACCCCCCTTTAATTGAATAGAATTTAGTTACACATACTTGATGAAAAGAAAAATTAAAAATAAATCTATGGCTATTGTCAAAATCGTCTATAGTAACCACCCGAGAAAAAGGAAGATGAATCCCCCTGGGGCTGTCAAAAGGTTGGCTTAAATATCTCCTTGATTTCCTACCCTAATTAGGAAAATAAAAATAAAGAAATTACAAATAAAATAGAATTTAACATGTAATAAAATTTCTCCTTAATGTCTACTGAATAAGGAAATAAATAAGTCTTAATATCTCTGAAATTTTACTCAAAAATCGTATCTCAAAAGTCCAAAACAAATTAGGATTCACAGTTGACTCATAAAATCTTCAAGTATCAGATACCCTTGGGTACAAGCCTTGCCCAAGGATTACACCCGAGGCTTTTTTCAGCTCTTTTCCAGTAGCTTCTTGCAATTTTCTTCAACTTGGCTATTGTTCCTCCTTTAGCTGTAACCTATGTAAAAATACCTCAAAATCAGTAAAATGATATAACATCAGGCTAAATTATCCATGCAAATATTAGCTAATTTTACAATTTATCAATCATTTATCTAAGTGATGTTAGATGAGTTAGGGAAAGTTAAGGATCATTAGAGTTTTACTGTTAACTTACCTAACATACTCCTAACCTTTCCTAACTCAAATCAAATTACAAGATTCTACCATAGAAAGTACTACAATTCACTTCTAAGTCACTCTGCATATTTGAATCTAAAAATATAATCTGTTTGATTTTTTTATTTTTATAGGAAAAAGAGTGGACTGAACTACTCTAATTCCTGCTAACTTGTCTAACTCACATTAAATTGCATGTTTCTGCCTTCTAAAATACTCTATTACGCTTCCTAAGTCACTCTGCATACTTGAGTCTAAAAATGTAATCTGTTTGATTATTTTTTTTATTTTTGTAAGGAAAAGAGTGAACTGAACTGCCATAACTCACATCAAATTGCATGTTTTTATCATCTAAAATACTCTATTATGCTTCCTAAGTTACTTTGCACAATTGAGTCTGAAATTTTGTTTGATTATTTTTTTTATTTTTGTAGAGAATAGAGTGAACAGAATTATCTTAACTCCCCCTTACTTACTCTAACTCACATCAAATTGCATGTTTCTGCCATCTAAAATACTCTATTTTGCTTCCTAAGTCATTCTTCGCAATTTAGTCTGAAAATATAATATATTTGATAATTTTTTGTTTTTATAGGGAAAATAGTGAATTAAACTGTTTTAAGTCCCTTTAACTCACATCAAATTGTATGCTTATGCCATATAAAAATACTCTATTATGCTTCCTAAGTCACTATGCACAATTAAGCCTAAAAAATGTAATATGTTTGATTATTTTTTTTATTTTTGTAGGGAAAAGAGTGAACTGAACTGCCCTAACTCTTTATAATTTGCTCTAACTCACAACAAATTGTATGTTTCTGCCATCTAAAATACTCTATTATGCTTCCTAAGTCACTCTGCATACTTTAGTCGGAAATTATAATATGTAGGATTTTTTATTTTATAGGGAAAAGAGTGAACTAAAGTGTCCTAATTCCTAGTAACTTACCTAACTCACATCAAATAGCATGTCTCTGCCTTCTAAAAATACTCTATTACACTTTCTAAGTCACTTTGCATACTTAAGTCTAAAAATATAATATGTTTGATTATTATTATTTTTATTTTTGTAAGGAAAAGAGTGAATTGAACTACCCTAACTCCCCCTAACTTGCCCTAACTCACATAAAATTGCATGTTTCTACCATCTAAAATACTATATTATCTTCCTAAGTTACTTTACATAATTGAGTCTGAAAATATAGTTTGTTTGATTATTTTTTTCTATTTTTGTAGGAAAAAAGTGAATTGAATTGTCTAAATCTCCCTAACTTACCCCTACAGACATTAAATTGCATGTTTTTGCTATCTAAAATACTCTATTATGTTTCCTAAGTCACTCTGCACACTTAAGTCTGAAAATTTGTTTGATTTTTTTTTTATTTTTATGGGGAAGAGAGTGAACTAAATTGTTCTAACTCCCCCTAACTTATCCTAACTCACATCAAATTGCATGTTTCTACCATTTAAAAATACTCTATTGCTCTTTCTAAGTCACTCTGCGTACTTAAGAATGAAAATATAATCTGTTTGATTTTTTTAAAATTTTATGGGGAATGCCCTAACTTTCTCTAACTTGTCCTAACTCAGTTTATTAAGGTGAAATGGCATTAGGTTCTACATCATCTTCTACAATTGAGGGAACACCCATCGTAGTTGGAAAGAAAATGATCAGTCTAGAGAAAATGTCCTCATCAAGCCATCGTTATGTGTTAAAAGAAAGAAAGTTGATAAGCCTTCTGAATCTAACAAAAGGAAGTGAGCTGTTGAATTTTTTAGTGATGAAGAAAAGGAAAAAGAAGGGGTAAGTATTGATAAACATGAAGCGGATTATATAATTAAACCATTAAGATGGAGATACCACCAATTTAACACTGTTGGTTTTAACTTGAAAATTATACGTATCATCCAGAACACATTTGCTGATAACAAGGAGAAGGTAATTACAATATATTTAACTTACAAGTGAATAGAGTTTCTGTTATGAAGTAGTTGTTTCATATATTTTTTTTAATTTCTGCAGTTTGATGCCTTTTCGAAGTATAACATTGGTCACTTGCTGAAAGTGGATGACCAAAATCTTTTTCATTCGCCTGGTTTGATTAACTACATGTTCTTACACTAAGTGCACGATTCAAAGGCAGATGAGCTATCATTTAAGAGAAAGAAAAATTTATTTTAAGACTCCACTGCATGGGTATGTACTCTAAATTAATTTTGGATTTAGTCATGTTAAAATTAAACTTAATGTAATCAATATCCAATTTTATGAAATTTTATTACGGGAATGTACCTGTTTTTGAAAAAAATTTGAATGAAACACATAGAGGAAATCCATCTCTCATAACTGTGTCACATCATGCATTTGATGTTGTCACAGAAAAAAGATAGATAATTCTAAATCCTAAGTATATTGGTGGTGATTAGATTCCAAATGAAAAGAATGAGCTACATAGACATAAGGATAATAAATCACAATTTCACGAAAGAAAACTAGGTCTTGATGATGAGTATGCACCTGTTCTTCCCCTAAATCCATTGCAGATACTTACTTTTAAGGAAGAATCTGCATTCAATGATTTGTGAAACTTGAATTTCAATAAATTTAAATAGTAAGTGAAGAATGCTGAGTTAATATAATAGTATAGTGGGTAGTTAGGGAAAATTAGAAGAAGTTAGAGGATTTACTTTACGGTGATTTACTTTACAGTTAGGGAATTTGTAACCTATTAATATATGATATTTTGAGAATGTTGTTAATGTAACATAACTCAAAAGTCAGTGAATGGCACATAGGGTGAGTTAGGGGATTTACTAACACTATTGTTTTGCAACTTCGATATTTATTTTGGCTCATTTTGAATTCGCAGTGATAAAAATGATGATTAACTGCTGCCGAATGGAATTATATACAATTTTATAATACATGAGGTCAAGAATTTATATGTTTTGGCACATGAGGAACTCTGATGTATGGTTAACTAATAATGTAAGTTTATATTATCAATATCATGTTATTTACTTCATAAATATATAAAGCAATAATATGTAGCTGTAAATTTTAAATTACAATTATGTTGCAGGATATTAATATAATATTGTATTATGTGAGGCAAAAGCAACATTTTCTTTCCAACAATTTTAATTAGAGTAATGTGTGGGAGTTGTATGATTAACCAAAGTTTTATATGGGAACATATAGAGTTACTAAGTGTGTTGAAGAAAAAAAATTTTGGAATCCTCTATTGGGTATTAAAAGTTTTTTGAGAGAGGATCTTTGGTATGGCAAACCATCCTAGGAGGTGAACACTATTTATTTGCTAGCGAATCACATAAACAACCACTGGTTACTATTGGAGATCTCATTTATAAATTGGACAATTATAGTATATGATTCAATATTCAGGACAAAGTACATTAGGGATAGAATGAATTATGTGGCACCAATTGCAGAAATACTCTCAGTTGCATTAGAAAATGTTGGTTTTTTCAATTTTCACATTGAACTTAAAATTTATCAAGGTAAGAAGCTTGATATCAAATATAAAAAGTTAAGATGTCCATATCAGAATGTGCGAGGCACTTACTCCATTAATAATTTGCCATTCATGAATTGTATTGATTTTGATACGAACATTAAATTTCTATTTTATTAACATGTCAAATTATGAGATGTTTAATGCTAAATTCATTGAATTTTTCATATCCCCAAATTGTGATATCTAACAATGCAGTTAAGAAAATATGAAGTAGATGAGATACATTACCATTTGTTGTTTATGGTACCATGCAGCACAAAAAACATATAGTGCTGATGAATCTTGAACACTGTAGATGTATATACATAAATATTTTGTAATTAAGTATGTTTGAAACAATTGAATCGAATTTCCATTTTATTTTTATATGTAAATAGTTTAGTATTTCAAGTTATTATAATAAATTTAATTTAATTTTACTTTGGTGTAAATCAGAAATGCCCTAACCCACCCTAACTTGTCCTAGCTCCACCTTTCTGCAATCAATTATATATGAAACTTAATCTGATCAGCATACCAGCCTCATTTAGATTTCATTATCAAATTCCAGTGAAGATAATAAACGAATAGTATCTATAACTCGAAAATCAGATATGCCCTAACCACCTAACTTACCCTAACTCCATCTTTCTGCAATAAAATATATCTAAAACTTAATACGTACTTGTACTAGCCTCATTTGGATTTCCTTATTAAATTCTAGTGAAGACAATAAATAAATAGTATTAATGGATGTCGAATCCACCAAAAATAAAAATCTATTCTTGGATAAAATAAAATTGTAAAAGCGGTGACTAGGGTCAAAATCCTCAGAAAATTGATTACTTAAATTAATTTCTCTTGAAAACCTAAAGTGTATGCTTAATAAAATTAAATGGAAGGTTTATGATTAAAAGTTAAAATAAATTCAGAACTGAAAAATTAATACTAAAAATTACATAGCTGCAAAATAAAATTAAAAATAATAATAATGATGATTTTAGTTAAAGGGAATAATCTTAGTTTCAATTCTTAGATCTGATCATTGATGCTAAAATAAATTTTTTTAATTTTTTAGTAAATTAGTTCTAGTTAACCGAGATGCTCACATTAACCAATTATTCATTAAATGATAAATTAGTTAAGAGATGCTCTATAATTAACCCTTATTATTGACTAACCCTATAGGGATGCCCTTTAGCATTTAACCCACTAACAACTTTAAGATTTAGAAGGATCTAATTCTAATCAATAAACTCTACCGCGAAATCTATTTAAATTAGATTGTGTATCTTCTTAGTACTATGCTTAATTGCATAAATATCAAAAACTTAGGAACAATTATGAATTCTCAGTTTTAAATAGTTATATATTATTCAACTAATCAAACAATGAGCTCTATTATTTAATTAGTAAAATAATAATAAGATTGAGCAACAGAACATTACAAATACTGATATTAAAGAAAATAAGTAAAAAGTTTATTAGATCTCATAAATCTTGGTGAATTAAAAACATTGATTACCTCTTTAACTAAATTTGAGTTTAGTTACACATGCTTTAATTAAAGAAAACCAATAATATATTCTAGATAGTATGCCGTCAATGTGAACAAGAGATAAAAGAAGAAAAAGAGGTCTTTAGAGCTATCAAAAGTTTGGCTTTTATACCCTTTAAGTTCCATACTCTAATTAGGAAAATAAAAATAAAAATACAAAATAAATAAAAAAATTAACAGCTATTAAAATTTCTAAATATTGTCTACTTAATTTGAAAATAGATAAATTATAATATCTTAGAAAATATGCCCAAAATTCGTAGTTCAAGTGTCCCAAATAAATCAAAATTTTTAGTTGGCACATATAATCTTCTAGTATCATACCCTTTTGGGCACTAGCCTTACCTAGGGGGTTACACTAAAGGCTTTTTCCAGCAACTTCTTGCATCCTCTTTCAACTTGGTTCTTTTTCCCCTCTTAAGTTATATCCTATGCAAAAACAGGTCAATGTCAGTATAATTATCCAATAACAAGCTCAATTAACCTCACAAATATAAGCAACTCACTATCAAATTTCCTCACACTTAAACTGTGTTTGTCCTCAAGTACTATACAATTTAATAGCACTACTGCACATTCATCAATTCTCAATTCAAACTATAACATTTAAATAACCTTAAACAGAGTGGCAATAAAAAATTGAAAATCATAGAACAAGCTTCTCGCAAATTCAAAAGTATGAGCAACTCAATAAATAGTATTATCAATCTAAAATGCCAAGAATTTTACCCTACTTTGATGATAATTAATTACCAAGTGGAAAGCTAGTTAAATATAGAAGGCAACATTTAATACGTTGAGTGATATAAAAGTTAGTGTCAAGAACTTTATTATTATTATTATGAGCACTTTTATGATTGCTTGACATGTCATTAGCTTTTTGACACAAGGGTAAACATTTATGATGCCGACACCCGGTTACTCAACTAGTCACAAAATTAAGTGGCTATTAGCTCTACTCATAGTCTTTTGACTAGCGGAGTAAATTGTTCATTTTTCAAACTTTTGAGCTCTTTTTTTAATTAATTCTCAACATACTTTCTCATTTTAAGCACAACAACTCAAAACAGATTAAATGAAACTAACTATATGCTTCCAACTAATTAAGTTAATTAAATAAGAACATCACAGAGCAAAAGTCCTAAAAACATTTTATACTAAAATATATATTAATTAAAAGGGTGCATAACAAGTAAATTAACTAGAATCAAACTCAATAGTTAATCTTAAGGTTGCCAATGCAAATTGAGATTCAAAATGTCACATTCAAATTAATTAAAAGATAAAATGGAGCTTTGATAAGAAATCATAAAACACAAGGTAACAACCACAAAGTTCAAGAAAAACCAAAATCAATCAACAAAATATTTTCTAAAAATAAAAGCAAGCATCTAAATCCAAATAAAAATAGTGAACATGGTCGGTATAGCAACTTAAAAGGCAATCAATCCAATGAACAAATAAATTAATCCAGTAGCAAAATTCAGTTAAAAATAGGGGTTTGATCTGGCCTAGTGGATCTGCTGAATGAAGGGGAAAAGGGGCTGGGCCATATGATTTGGCAGTGGTGGTACGAGTAATGAGGGATGGCTCACAGGTCAATGCTCGTTTGGTGGTGTGCCAGTGTGTATCGATAGGGCTCGGTGGAGAGAGGGGAAGCGAAGGAGAGGGGCTAGCGATTTGGTAGTTGTTTGGTTCGATCAAAGGGGAAGAGGCAGGTGGCTAGTGGTGGAAAAGAAAAGAAAGGAAGAGAGAGAAGCAGGTTTTTTTAGGTTTAAAGTGATGGTAGGGCCCAAATACCCATTTTGCCCCTTAGTTATTTCATTTTTCCTCTTTTTCTGTTATACATTAACTTGCACTGTATTTATGAAGTCACTGTCCCCGTTAAAAAAAATCATGATTATCACAGTCTGTAGTCCTCCATTAAAGACCTAAAAATTAAAACAAAGGGAAATGTTAGACTTTGCCTATGGGAAAAAGATGAATAGTAGCATATACAATAATAATAATAATATTTATTATTTTTTTCTTTTCTTATCATCATTTTTTATGAATTTTTCTTTTTTTAAGAAAAGAATAAACAAAAATTAAAGTAAAACTAAAAATTTAAAGGGAACAAATTAACTTTAAGTTAACTAAGATTAAAGAAATAGTATTAGTAGGGGAAATGAAATAAAAATAAGTAAAAAAAGAAATAAATAAAGAGGAAGAAATAAAAAGAAAGAAAGAAAGCACAAAAAAGGGAAAAGAGCAGAAAATGGGTTATCTCCCATTAACGCCTCTATTTAAAGTCTTTGGCTAGATATTATGCTTCATTCAAGCTTCTTTTAAAGGACATTGCAGCTACACATCCTCTATAGTCGATATGCGAAAACCTTTATAAAATGGTTTTAAGAGGTGTCCGTTGACTTTGAAAATTTTGATCATTGTCTGCACTCATGATTTCTACTATTCCATAAGAGAATAAATTAGTGATGACAAAGGGTCCCATCCATCTAGTTCTTAACTTGTCATGAAACAATTTACGTCTTGAATCATAGAGTAACACTTTTTTTCCGCCACGAATTGTTTTTTGAAAATCATCTGATCATGGAAAGCTTTTGTCTTTGCCTTGTAAATCTTGGAATTCTTGTAAGCTTCATTCCTAATTTCTTCCAATTCCTAGAGCTGCAATTTTCTCTGCTTCCGTACTTCTCCCAATTTCATGTTGCATTGATTGACAACCCAGTACGCCCTGTGTTCTAACTCAATATGTAAATGACAAGGTTTACTAAACACTAACCGATATGGAGACATACCAATAGGCATCTTATAGGTGGTCCTTTAAGCCCATAATGCATCATCTAAATGCAAGCTCCAATCTTTCCTATTGGGATTCACTATTTTTTCAAGGATGTACTTAACCTCATGATAGATGTTTAACCTCATGATAGATGTTTCAGCTTGGCCATTAGTCTGCGGACGGTAAGCTATCAAAGTGTGATGAACAAATTTGTATTTTTGAAGGAAAGCTTCCATCACTTTATTACAGAAAATGCATCCCTTTATCACTTATAAGAACTCTTAGAATCCTAAACCTAACAAAAATATATGATCTGACAAAATCTACAATAACCTTAGCATAGTCAGTTCGGGTAGCCTTAGCTTCTGCCCATTTAAAAACATAATCGACAGTAAGCAAGATATAAGAATTTCCAAAAGAAGAACATAAAATCAATACCCCATACATAAAAATTTTCATAAATTATAATAGGTGTAAGAGGCATCTGATTCCTATGACTCAAAGTACCAATCTTTTAAAAACTTTCATAAGACTTACAATGCATATAAGAATCACGAAATAGAGAGGGCCAAAATAAACCACACTCTAATACCTTACGGACTATTTGCTTAGGACCAAAATATCCTCCACATGCATATGAATGAGCAAAATTTAAAATAGAAGGAATCTTACTTTCATTGACACATATCCTAATTATTTAATCAGGTCAATACTTCCACAAATAAGGGTCATCCTAGACATAGTATCTAGCCTCTATCTTGATTTTATCCTTTTCAACTCTAGACATATCATTTGGAAATGTTGGAAGAGAGAAAATTTACAATATCAGTGTACCAAGGTTTCAAATGCTGGAAAGAGAAGAGATGTTCATTCCGAAATTCATCCTTAATTGGAAGTGGTCCCTTATCTACCAATAATCAACTGAGATGATCAACTACTGAATTTTTTACCCCTTCTTGTCTCTAATATCCAAATCAAACTCTTATAGCAAGAGTATCCATCGGATGAGCCTTGGCTTAGCATCTTTCTTCTTAAGCAAATACTTATGATTAGAATAAATAATAACTTTAGTAGAAAGAAGATAAGAATGAAATTTTTCTAAAGTAAAAACTACAGCTAAAAGCTCTTTTTCTATAGTGGAGTAATTTGACCGGGCTTCATCAAGGGTTCTTGAAGCATAATAAATAACATGAGGTTCCCTTCCATTTCTTTACCCGAGCAGTGCGCCTACAACATGATTACATGAGGTTCCCTTTCATTTCTTTCACCGAGCACTACCCCCATAACATGATTACTAGCATCACACATTATTTTGAATGTCAAACTCCAATTTGGTAGTTGTATGATTGGGGCACAACTCAACATCTCCTTGAGTGTATCAAACACTTTCTTGCTATAATCATCAAAATTAAACTCCACTTCTTTTTGCAGTAGCTGGCACAAAGGATGTGTGTTCTTTGAGAAATCTTTGTAGAAACCTAGATGTCTAAGGAAAGTTTGAACTTCCTGCACACTTGCAAGGTAAGATATTTGCCTTATCGACTTCAATTCCTTTTGCTGAATCTATATGTCCTAAAATAAATCCTTGATCAATTATAAAATGACACTTTTCATAATTTAACACAAGGTTCGACTCTAAGCATCTCTCAATAATTTTAGTTAGGTTGGCTAAGCCTTCACCAAAGGAATTTTCATACACGGTAAAATATCCATGAAAACTTCTATTATTCTCAATATATTCAAAAATATACTTACCATACACCTTTGAAATATGGCTGGGGCATTACAAAGGCTAAATGGGCAAGTGAAAGTAGTTTTCTCCTGATCCTCTAGTGCTATCAAAATCTGATAAAAACCTAAATAGTCATCTAGACAATAGTAATAGGTCTTACCTGCAAGACGTTCCAACATCTGATTAATGAATGTGAGAGGGAAGTGGTCCTTTCTTATAGTTGCATTTAACTTCCTGTAGTCGATGTAAACTCTCCACCCATTTTGAACTCGAGTTAGAACCAACTCATCATCTGCATTCTTCACCATTGTCAATCCCATCTTCTTAGGTACTAGATGAATTGGACTCACCCACTTGCTATGTGAAATGGGATAAATCACAATTGTATCAAGAAGTTTTAAAATCTCTTTTTTCATTACTTTCATCATTGGTGGGTTCAATCTTCTTTGGGCTTTTCTTTTTAGCTTGTTGTCCTCCTCCATAAGAATTTTATGCATACAAGTTGAAGGTGAAATACCCTTAATATCAGCAATCGTCCATTCAATGGCTTCTTTGTACTCTTTAAGCACGCGAATCAGATCTTCTTCCTTGTCTCTATTGAGTTTGTTAGAGATTATCACTAGTAAGCTTTCTCCTTCTCCTAAAAATGCATATTTGAAATGTTTGGGCAGCGGCTTCAACTCTAGATTTGGTGCTTGCATGACAAAGGGTAAAATTTTAGTATGAGATATTGGTAACTTAGATATGGACACATTGAGGGCTCCCATTTTGCACACCACATCTTGAATATCTTCAACTACAACAAATTTGTCATCTAAATTCTTTAGGCTACCTGTATCAAGGCTTTTGCAAAGAACAATGTTTAAATTGTTAGAAACATTTAGCTCAAAAAATTTTTGACTTAAAGAATCTATGACATCCAATCCATAGACACATGATACATCACTAAGGTAGTTCATATCATCATAAATATTAAATTTTACAATTTCTCCATAGAACTCCATAGTTAGTGTACCATCATGGACATTAATTTTTATTCTAGTTATGCTAAGAAAAGGTCTTCCTAATAAATATCAGAGCAATTAGAAGACTTATCCTCTTCCGTGTATAATATATAGAAATCTATTAGAAAAATTAGCCCATTAACCTAAACTAAAATATCTTCTAATACCCCCTTCAGGATAAACCATAGATATATTAGCTAGTTGAATAATTACATCAGTTTCTTTTAAGGGGCCAACATTTAAAGAATAGTAAATAGATATTGACATGACATTAATAGAAGCTCCTAAATCTCATATTGCTCTACTTATTCCTAAAATGTCTATTTTGCAAGAGATTACGAATATACCTTGATCTTTGCACTCTGGTGGTAACTTTCTTTTTATCACAATAGATATGTTCTCTCCTAATTTTATTTTTTCATTACCACTGAGTTTCTTTTTGTTGGTACATAACTCCTTTAGGAACTAGGCGTATTGAGGTACTTGTTTGATGGCATCTAGCAATGGTATATTGACCTCAACTTTGTGAAAAGTTTTTAAAATTTCTTTCTCCTCCTTCTCCTTCTTAGACTTGGTAAGTCTTTGTGGGAAAGGAGGTGGTATTACTAGTGGTGTGGGGTAATCAGAGTTGACTATGATAGATGAGTCTTTCTCTTGAATAATTATTTCAGCTTCTACCCTTTTATTTAAGTCTTGCCCAGGGGTAAGCTTTTGGTTGTTTTTGTCTATCCACTCTCTTTCGCTTCTCAAAGTAATAGAACTTGAATTTTGCTTCAGATTGACTATTGTTTGAGAAGGTAGTTTCCCTTGAGACTTGAGCTTGCTAACTGATGTGGCTAACTGACTAATCTGGCTCTTCAAATTCTGAATACTCGAGCGAGTTTCCTATTGAAATTGCTAGGCGTTAGTCATGAAAGCTTTGAACATATCGTCAAGAGACATACCTGATTTTTATGGCAGTGGAGGTTATTGTGGTGGTGTCCTTTGCTGGAATTGTTGGAAATTTGGTACTCTTACTCTATAGCTAAAATTTGAATGTTCCCTCCACCCTGGATTATAAGTATTTGCATATGGGTCATATCTTCTTTAGGGTTGAATGGGAAATTCACCTATAGCATTCACTTGTTGTTGATCATCTTCTTGAAGTGTGGGACACATATTAGTAGGATAACCTAAATGTGCGCAAATTCCATAAATTTTTAGTAGTTGTATATTTTATACAGCCATATTTTGCACCAAATTTGTCAGTTGAGTTATTTTTTACTCAAGTGAAGAAATACTTACCTCATTAATCCTCTTTGGAGTTTCCCTCTTACTCCTAAACTACTGGGAAGTGGCTGCCATGATGGTGATGAAGTCCCTAGTGGCTTGAGGAGTTTTATTTATGATTGCACCCCTGCTAGTGGCATCTAACATACTTCTTTCTATGGGTAATAGCCCTTCATAAAAGTATTGAAGGAGAGCTTGCTCTAAAATTCTATATTGTGGGCAACTTGCACCCAATTGTTTAAATCTCTCCCAATACTCTTGAATGCTTTTTGAATCTTTTTGCTTGAATCCACATTTTTCTCTCCTTATACTTGCAGCTCTTGAAGCGGGAAAGAAGTTATCCAAGAAAGTTATTGCCATATCAGTCTATGTGGTTATTGATCCAGAAGGTAAATAAAAAAGCCAATCTTTGGCTCGGTTGTCTAAGGAAAAAGGGAAGGCTCGCAATTTAACATGTTCTTTAGATACTCCTTGTGGTCTCATGCTTGAACAAACAATATGGAATTCCTTCAGATATTATGGGAATCTTCATTGTTCAACCCATGAAACTTGGATATCAAATGAAATAAACCCAACTTTAGCTCAAAGGAAGCATTTAGAGATGGATAAGTGATGCAAAGAGGCTACTGGTTGATTGGAGGGGCTATTAATTTCCTCAAAGTCTGTTGTTCATCGTCCATCTGCTCTTCTTCTTCAAGTTCACTAAAAGAGGATGAGGAATTTGAATATGACTCTATCACTACTGCGTAATTAGTTATAGATGATGAAGTTGCAATAGCTTACTTTTGCAGTTGTGTCTTCTTCCATAATCTTTTAATGGTCTTTTCAATCTCTGGATCGTATAAGAGTTTACAATCAGACTTAGTCATTAAAAGAAATAAAATAAGCTAAATACAACTCCCCAGCAATGGCGCCAAATTTTAATAAGTGTCAAATCCACCAAAAATAAGAACCTATTCTTAGACAAAATAAAATTCTAAAAGTAGTGAATATGATCGAAATCCTTAGGGAATTGATTACTTAAATTAATTTCTCTTCAAAATCTAAAGTGTATGCTTAATAAAATTAAATTGGGGGGGGGGGGAGGGTTATGATTAAAAGTTAATATAAATTTAGAACTAAAAAATTAATACTAAAAATTAAATAGCAATAAAATAAATTTGAAAAATAATAATGATGATGATTTCAGTCAAAGGGAATAATCTTAGTTTTAATTCTTAATTTTGATCATTGATGCTAAAATAATTTTTTAAATTTTTCAGTAAATTAGTTCTAGTCAACCGAGATGCTTGCATTGACCAATCCTTCCTTAGATGATAAATTAGTTAATAGACACTCTATAACTAAATCTTATATTGAATAACCCTATAGGGATGCCCTCTAGGATTTTTCCCACTAACAACTTTAAGATTTAGAATGACAATTCTAATAAAAAAAATTCTACCGAGAAATTTATTTAAATTAGATTGTATATCTTCTTAGTACTATGTCTACTTGTCACAAATATCAAAAGCTTAAGAACAATTACAGATTCTCAGTTTTAATGGCTATATAGTATTCAACTAATCAAGCAATGAGTCATATTGTTTAATTAGCAAAATAATAATAAGATTAAGATACAAGACATATACAAATACTAAAATTAGAGAAAACAGGTGTAGAGTTGATTAGATCTCACAAATCTTGGCGAACTGAAAGCCTTGATTACCCCTTCAACTGAATTTGAGTTTAGTTACACATACTTTAATTGAAGAAAACCAAGAATATATTCTAGATAGTCTGCTGTCAATGTGAACAAGAGATAAAAGAAGAAAAAGAGGCCTTTAGGGCTGCCAAAAATTTCGCTTTTATACCCTTTAAGTTTCATACTCTAATTAGAAAATTAAAAATATAAATATAAAATAAATAAAAATTAACAGCTATTAAAATTTTTAAATATTATCTACTTAATTTGGAATAGATAAATTTTAATATCTCAGGAAATCTGCCCAAACTTCGTAGTTAAAATGTCCCAAATAAATTAGGATTCCCAGCTGGCACATATAATCTTCTAGTATGAGATCCTCTTGGCCACTAGCCCTGCCCAGGGGTTACACCTAAGGCTTTTTCCAGCAACTTCTTGTATCCTCTTTCAACTTGGTTCTTTTTGCCCTCTTAAGTTTTATCCTATGCAAAATCATGTCAAAGTCAATATAATTATCCAATAACAAGCTCAATTAACCTCACAAATATAAGCAAAATTTACTCACTATCAAATTTTTTCCATACTTGAATTATGCTTGCCCTCAAGCACTTTACAATTTAATAGCACTACCCCACATTCATCAATTCTCAATTCAAACTATACCATTTAAATAACTTCAAACAGGTGGCAACAAAAGATTGAAAATCATAAAACAAGCTTCCCGCTAATTCACAACTATAACTAACTCAATTAATAGTATTATCAATATAAAATGCCAAGAATTTTACCATACTTTGATGACAATTAATTACCAAGTAGAAAGCTAGTTACATATAGAAGGTAACATTTAATCCGTCGAGTCACATGAAAATTAGTGTTAAGAATTTTATTATTATTATTCCTTCTGAGCACATTTATACTTGTTTAACATGTCACTAGCCTTTTGAGCACTAGCCTTGCCTAAAAGTTATCCCAAGGCTTTTTCCTGCAACTTCTTGCATCCTCTTTCAACTAGGTTCTTTTTCACCACTTTTAAGTTATATTCTATGCAAAAACAGGTCAAGGACAATATAATTATCCAATAAAAAGCTCAATTAGCCTCACAAATATAAGCAAAATTTACTCACTATCAAGTATCCATTACTTGAAAATCCAAAATACCCTAAATCTCTCTAACTTGCCCTAACTCCATCTTTTTGCAATCAGATTTATATGAAAATTAATTTGATCAACATACCATCCTCATTTGGATTTCATTATCAAATTTCAGCGAAGACATTAAATGAATAATATCCGTAACTTGAAAATAAAAAATTTCTTAACTCTTCTTAATTTGCCCTAACTCCATCTGTTCACATTTGGACAAACATGACTGCTATCAGAATTCCATTTATCTTTTTACAGTAAACAAGTCACTAATTAGTCATAACAAAAATTCATTAGCCACGAATACAAATTATATATATGTCTTCACCACTATATCAAGCACCTTGTGTTAATTTATTATAAATAAATGAACACAATAATGATATTTTATTTTTAAGTAGTCTGAGTACTTACAGCTTGTAAAGCAGAATGAAGTGATATCGGATTCTAACACATAAGTCTATTATGGCCTCGCTTCTAGCAATGGCTACACCTAATATGTGTTTTATCCTTACCTAAAGAAGGAATTCTATGTTTTTTATATCTGCCAGTTAAGGTTCAAACATTTGAAGGTAGAAGAGTCATTTGTCTTCCACTCTCTGGCAAAGTCCAATATGTTATGTGAGGTATCTAGCAAAGTCCAATATATTATGTTATATGTTCATAAGCATTGAGTTCACCTTTTCACAATCGCAAGAGCATGCATACATGGAATCTAGTCTAATTGAAACTTCCTACAATAATAAGTCTTAAGTGACATATCCACCACAAAGTTTTGATTAACATTATACACGTCGTACCTCATTTCACTAGCAGGTTGCATATGACATCAAATGCAATAGTAGAATTATTATTAATAGGAATCTTAATATAACACTAACATGAAATTTTAATAAAGCACTTACATTCAATTTCGAGGCATATATCATTCTGTTTTTGAGCTTTCTTTCAACATTAGTTGCCATCTTTATAGAACATTTTTTTGCCTTACTTTGACACTCGAAAAACCACCATTGTAACATCTTTCAGACCTCACACGCAAATGCGGTTATGGGAAGCTTTTGCGCCTTAACAAGTGCAACATTCACAGATTCTGAGATGTTAGTAGTTATGATATTG
Source organism: Garcia nutans (assembly GCA_947685225.1). NCBI lineage: Eukaryota > Viridiplantae > Streptophyta > Magnoliopsida > Malpighiales > Euphorbiaceae > Garcia > Garcia nutans. Next base: position 97,363 of record CANTUV010000024.1, on the reverse strand, counting down.
TATCTCTTTTCATTCATATGAGACTATGTCCATCTATCAAGACCAACCCCTTCGAGATATTCTTTTGCACTAGGAATATCAATATAAAATGATCCAAAGAGTAAATTGAAATCATGATTTTTATATGCTTTGGCCATTTATAATAGTGCTTTTTAAGTTCTTTTATTATATGTCGGAACCTACTTTTCAGATTATTAAGAAGGTGATACATACAAATTCCATGAAATGCATTTAAAAAGACTTAAGATACTGCCTTTTGAATGCTTTTGTCTGAAATAATCACATGACCTAGTCTTTCACCAATGGTTGCCTTCAACCTTTCCACAAACCATGTCTATGATGCTTCATTTTTAGAATTGGTTATCCCAAAGGCCAATAGAAAAATTTATTAATTAGTATCATGACTGACGGTGGCAAGAAGGACTCCATGATAGTTCCCTTTCATATCAGTATCATCAATGGATTTTATAGGTCTACAGTCTTTGAAACCTTGAATTGAAGCATCAAATGCAAAGAAGAGACAAAGAAATCGACGATCATCATCACATTGCACATGAACAACTGAACCTGGATTTGTTTTATGAAGCATGTGTAAGTGTCCAAGAAGAATAGAGTAAGACTGTTCATGATTACCTAATATGATATTCTCATACATGCTACCTCCCCCTTCATGCAATAAAATAACTGACCTCCACTTCAAATTTCTTACATATATCATTGATCACATCTCTAGGTTTGAAGACTCTTCTAGGATTTATCACTCACTTTTTAACACTCTCGATAACAACCTAACTAGCAGCTTATTTATGTCTACTTTGAACAAAATCAGTCATGCATGAGTGCTCAGCTGCATATTTCATTACTATCAAACATGTCTGATTTCCTTTAGCTAAACTTTTTGCTCACACTCTCAATTTACATGATTCATTAATACAATGAATAACGATGAAAGATGGATTAGACTTAGAAACCTTAAATTGAAATTGCTTCCTCATTGCTACAATTGATAGTGATGTAGTCAAATCTCTCTTTGTTCCAAATATTTTACCCTCTGCAATAGAATATGTAATTGAACTTTCACCCTATAGATTTTTTTTTTCAAAATTACTTCTTGGTTCATTTAACTTTAAATATGTATCCTCAGTGTCATTACATTATTTGATTCCATGATTATAATCTATTTGAACCTTGTGATATATTCCACACCGGTATTATAAATTTCAAGTAGTTCAATCGTATATTCTACAATAGCCATATTGACATTCTTTATTGTGTGCGAATGCAGAATGTCATGAGCATCATCAATCACATCATAATGTAGTATCCACATGGACAACATCTTCAGGAGCCACTTGGATGGTTTACATCATCCGAGATAGCTGTAGAGCCTTAATTTTAGTCTCTGAATAAATCTAGACCTAATTAAAAAAAAGCCTAATAATAAAAAATTAGCGGGCCAACCAACCAATAGTTATCCCTTAGAAATTTTGACATGGAATATCCCTTACAAAATTTTGCCAAGGGGGCATTCCTTAAAAATTTTGACAAATTATTGGTAAGGGGTACATACTTGAATACCTTCATTCAAGTCAAAAAGGCATGAACCTTGCCAAATGCAACACAATAATCAAATATGCCTAATCAAAGATGCACAAAAACATATTCCAATAGATTTGTGTATATGCATAAGTATGTTCTCTTTGCTTTTGAATTTCAATTTATCAGACATATCAAAACACTAGGCTTTGATGCTAAACTAAAGATGTTAAATCCAATTGTGGGGAAGAAAACAAATCCCTCTTTCTTATTCTACAACTTCAAAACTTAAACTTAAAAGGGTTGGTTGATTTGTACCATGTTTCAAGAATATTTTAAAAACACATCTCATATCAGAATGCAATTTTTACATAAAGATTAGCATAAATTGATACCAATACCAAAGCAAATAAGGTGAATGGTAAGTACATTTAAACCTTAATTAATGAAAACTATATTGAGCCTTGCTTTTAATTCTTGTTATTGGGCCACTAAAGAAATCTAGAAAGGTTACAGCATGATGTTAATGTTATAAGAAAAGGAACTAGGGGTATTAATTTGATCATAAAGTTATACAAAATGGTAGCATCCAAGGCCAAAGACTTAGCAAGTATATTTGCTAGAAACATTCACTTGGAAAATTAAAAGGAGCAACTAGAAATACATTGATCATAATATAATAACCAATCGGGTATTTGGTCTAGTGGTATGATTGTTGCTTTGTGTGCAAGAGGTCTCAAGTTTGATTCTTAGAATCCTCCACCTTTAAATTTTATAGAAAATCAACTTATATTTTAAGTTAAGAAAAACAATAAGATATTTTTAATAAATTAGCAGAAAAACTACATCAATTTATTTGATCCAATGAAAGAAAAATATTTGTTAGAAGTTTGTTAGTCCTTAACATAAAACAAAATGTGAAAATAGTTTTCTAATCAAGATAAACAAGTTGAGGACAATACCTATATCTAGCTCCATTAATAAAGAAAAATAAAAAAAAATAAAAAAGACCACTTAACCTTGTCAAATGGCATGAAAGTAATTGCACTGATTATGCTAACCACACATGGACTTACAAGCAGTTGTGCCTATTATGCTAACCACACAAACAGATACAAGAGTAAAGATTGAAAACATGTGTATATGCATTTATATGGGCATACCAAGATGTATACATATGTATTCAAATTTTATTTCCTAGATACAGAAAGGTTTTGCAGTTTTATGACATTTTATTTTTGCTTTCCAATTAATTTGCTAACATAATCTCCTATCCATATTTAAGAGATGTCACTATAGATTCCTTTCATAAAACAACTAATAATAGGCATAAAATTTGTCAAGAAACTTCATTGATGTCAACTCGACTCTACTTGCTCAACCTAAACAAAAAAATGCTCAACCCAACTGAGAGCAACCTAGCAAACCCTTTTATACCATCCACTGATAGACTCTATTAAATTTTTAGGTAAGAGAGTGTTGAAACAATAGATTGTTCTTAAAAACCTAAGCTTGTATTTTTTTTTTGTCAAATCATAACATAGTTTAGGCTTATCAGAGAATTGAGAACATTTCTCATTTCATTTGAGTATGTTTACATAGAGAGCAAAAAAAAAGTGATGCCAAAGAAAAGAAGACTACTCAACACCTATATGTAAAAGAAAACTATGCAGAGTATTGAGCATTAGGTTTAGTGATATGATCCTCCATATTGTTAACACTTAACACCTATTGTATTCTACATTTTTGCTAAGGAATGTTGCTTAAAGTCAAATGAAACTATTCAACACAAAAAAAGTTATAGATATTTGACAAGATTCTTCACCTATGAATTGATATATTAAATATCCAGAAGGTGCTAAACTAAAGAGAAATAGAACTGAGATAGAACATGTATCTAGCCCTCTTCAGGACAACTAAATTTGAAGAGAATTAATTGAAAACACGAGCTCCAAATTAGGCTTTAAGTAGAAATGTCCAATGACTTCAATATACCATAAATGATCAAATACTAAATCAAATATTTTACCTTTTTTTTGCTTTATGTGTATGTGGATTTAATCCATTTAAGTTCTCATTTGAAAATAGGAGAAGAAAAGCATCTATTACAGTCTCACTCTCAAGGTCAAAGGTCCCATTCAATTTCTAAGAATGCTCACCCTTTTCTATTCTATTTAAGGAATCCAATAATCTTATTTTTATTGCTTTGGTTTCTGATATTAAAGTCCAATGACTGCAATATGAAAATCTTTACCAATGACTGCAATATGGAAATCTTTAAGGTACACTATTATTTCTCCTATGACAACCATTTCTATATGCAAAACCAATTGACATGACATAAAGAAATTTATCACACTATTTACAAATGATATGTAACAATAAATTATACCACTAGAAATTCACATATGCTTTACAAATTTTATTTGTTTAGGGGAAAAGGGAACTATACATTAAAAGGAAAAAAATGGATAAAATCAAGCTTAAGCTATTGTTTGAAAAAATAAATCAAGCACAAGATTAGTGTGCATGACCCAATAGTTTCCAACATATTAGCATACGATAATTTAATCTCCCAATGCATTTTAAAATGTCTTGCTTCCTCTATGACTAGCAAATTACTCTAAGAAGGAATGGTACCATCAAAGGCCAAAGAGATTTCACTTGAAAAATTAATATGAACAACTAGAGATACATATCTGATTATGATAACCAGTGGGCATTTGGTCTAGTAGTATGATTCTTGCTTTGGGCGAGAGAGGTCCCGAGTTCGATTCTCATAATACCCCCTCCTTTTGATGGATGTATATGGTTTTTTAGTAGCTTAGCCTAAATCAAATAGAAGACTATATTTATGTTTCTTTTTATTATATGGCTTTTAGATTTGAATAGCTTAGATCTACTAATTTTCTATATAAGATCTATGCAAAGTCTAAGTCAACTAGGAAAAATATTAAGATATTTTTACTTGCTCAAATTCACTAATTTTCAAGTGAGAATCTATGCAAAATATTTTAAAAGTTATCAGTTATAGATGGAAGAAAGTCTAAGTCAACCAGGAAATAATATTAAGATATTTGTACATTCATGACAAGATTTTGTGTACTCAATTTTAAAATAAATAACCAATAGATTCTAACATCAAGGAAATTAGAAAGATTGCTTTAACCAAATATCAAATGCAAGCCATTCAGTTGCATTTGATCTAAGGAGAGAATAGTTTTTAATTTTTTTTGCACCAAAACCACATAATATTAGGGTAAGAGGGGATCCTAAGTTCAATTCTCCAAATGTCCCATTTCATTAAGCAATTTTGTAATCCATATATATTTATAGGTCCTTAGATAATATAAAAACAAAATGTGAAAATGATATTTTAATCAAAATAAGCAAGCTTAGGATCATACCTATATCTAGCTCCATTTGTCAAGAAATGCCATTCACTTAACCTAGTCAAATGGCATAAACATTAAAAGCAATTCTGCTAATTAACAACCATTAAAATAGATGCAAAAATAAAGATTAAAAAAATATGTACCAATATGCACTTGTGAGGGAAAACCAGGATATGGGCATGTATACATATGCATTTAAATTTATTTCACAAATACATATAGGTTTTGACCTTTTTTATGGACATGTATCATTCTTACCACTAAATTTTTCAGTCATCTAATCTCCTACTTATATTTAAGACTTTAAGGTGTGCTAATAGAGATTTATATGGCAGAACAACTAATAAAGGCATTATACTTACTGAAAAACTTCATTGCTATAATGTGAACTAAAATGAATTACTCTACTTGCTCAACCTAACCAAACATAGCTTGATCCAAATGCAGGACAACAAATAAATCTTTAGAAAAAAAAATATATAGACACTAAACTGCTTAGAGAAGCAAGTTTTCAAAAACAGATTGATCTTGAAAACTAAGAATGATATTTTTTTCTTGAAAAATAACAATGGTATTTTTAGTCATATCATATCAAAAATATTTGAGGAGCATGTCCATATCACTCATGTGATGTGCTACAAGTGATGATGCCAAAGAAAAGAATATTACTCTAAGTTATAGAGCTATTTTACATATAAGCAAATTAGGCATCAACATTGAGCATTAGGTTTAGTGGTGTGACTCTCCCTGGTTCAATTCTATGCCCCATGTGATTAAGGAATTCAAGAATAGCATATACATTTTAGTTGAGGAACCTGGCCTAAGTCAAATTGTATTCAACACAGAAATCCAGAAACATTAGATATTTGACAAGATTCTTCACCAGAGAATGGAAATTTTATATCAAGCCACTTTTCATTAGGTAACTGAAGAGAAGGGAAATGGGATAAAACCTATATCTAGCTCTATTCACTAGTTAAAAAAAGCCACTTTCAGTATTTGACTATTTGTATATTTCATATAGGGCAATTAAATTTGAACACAATTAATTTAAAACATGAAGCCCCAGATTAGGCTTCAAAATATGTGCAATGACTTTAGAAGAAAGTACAAAAATCCAATAATTTTGGTTTCGGACATTATAGTCTACTCAGAAATATAATATGAAACTAGCAGGAGTGTACAACCATTTCAATATGCAGAACAAGTAATAAACAATGAAATTTTTAGATCATAATAAGTATATGTAAATGGGTTTGTAACACAAAATTTTAAGCATGGGAACTAAAATGTTCCAAGGAAAGAAGAATCATACATCAAAAATTTTAAAAAATATAAAAAATTAACCATAATCTAAAATGTCACATGGACACAAAAAGGATTCATAACTTTAGGCAACGGAGGAAGTCAAATTGAACTAGAACAATATTAAAGAATTTGTGTAAACAAGAACAAGAAATGAAATGCAAAACAGAAGAGAAAGGAATTACCATAAATACATATAAAACCCACAAAAACAACAAAAACAAAAAAAAACCCTATAAAATAATAATAAAAATTTAACTCAATTGAGAAAAACAAATGACTTGATGAACTAATAAGAGAGAGAAAGTAAATAAAGATTGATTACATTATGGGCACAACTGGATCGCAGCTCTTGTAATATGTGATCATTGTTGCTCCATTTATGTGTCGAGAAAACAATGTAAAATAAACAGAATTTGTTTTTCCTCGGTTTTCAAAGAAAACAAACAGACAAGTTCTTAGCTTGGTGAGACGCTTGTGGTTGCTTCAACAGTTTTAAATAGCATAGAGCAAGAGACTAAAAATTACTTCAAAAGTTCTTATTTTAACATGAAATTCAAAAGTTCTCTTCAACAAATAAGTTTATATTTTATAACATTATATTTTACCATTGGTTATTTTCAAAAATTAAAAAAATACATACATTGGTGTTAAATAAATATAAATTTTAAAAAAATTATTTTTTTAAATTTAAAATCATTTACCACCAATCAGTTTTTGATTTCTTTAATGTTTCTCATTTTAAAATTCAAAAAGTACATACGCTAGAGTTAAAATACAAATTTTTAAAAAATTAGAAAATTTCTCATTTAAAAAAAAATTATCAAAAAATTATTATTTATTCTCTTGCATTTCTTTGGTATTATAATTTTTAAAAATTTTATCATAAATTGATCATTTTAAATCAAATTAACAAAATTTATCAATTTTTTCAACTAAAATGTAATTAATTTCATGAAATTATAAATTTAAGCACAAGAATGAAAATCAAATGAATTTTAGTATTGGACTAACTAGAAATTGGACAATAGGTTTTGGTAAATATGACTGGATTGCTAGGAGCTCAGTACAGGAGAAGGTGACAAAAGAAAAAGTGAGAGCACTCTTATAAAATTTTTAGCAAATTATATGAAATATGATTTTTTCTTTCTAAATTACATTTATACGGTGATTTTTTATTTATTACATTTATACTTTTTTGTTTTACATCTTTACGGTTTTTTGTTTCATTTTTTTTCTTTTAGCAGATATGTATGTCTGTAAAATCATAAAACCATTGCAATTCATCACTCACTGAAATTGTCTAGAACTTCAACTTTCTCGATTACTACCATTTTGCTACCATCACATCCATCATTGTTGAAACTTATCTGGTCTTTGTCCTCCCTCCCTCTCTCTCTCTATCTTTGTGTGTTCTTGTATACATGTAGAAATTTTAAGATTCTCAATTTCTGAAATTAAATAGGGATTAAGTTAGGTATAAAGGGGGCATTAATGGTGGCTAAAAGATTGATTAGGGTGATGGGAGGTTTCATGTATTATTAGAGCTGGGCCTAACTCATCCTGAAAACCCGAGTTGACAAGAAGAGGATTGCCCAGTCTTATAAGTGACTGGAGCTGCTCATTCCTTACCAATGTGGGATTCACATTCCCAACATCCCCCCTCAAGTGCAACCGGACCTTTCGGTTGACACTTGCTAACACAAGCCCGTTTGGGCGGACCGACTGGCATCTCTTCATCAGTTTCGGTCATGTGGGGGTTTGGCTCAGGATCTAGCCCGTTTGGGCATTAATTGCTCTGATACCATATTAGAGCTGGGCCTAACTCATCCTGAAAACCCGAGTTGACAAGAAGAGGATTGCCCAGTCTTATAAGTGACTGGAGCTGCTCATTCCTTACCGATGTGGGATTCACATTCCCAACATGTATGCTTATCAAAACTCACGGGTCAACTCATTAGCCTTTTCTGTAATAAGGCTAACGTTGTTCTTGCTAGAAGTATGGATAAAACAATCAATTTTTTTGTTTTTTTGTCAAATTATTCTCAAAAGAAAAAAAATCAAGATCTCTCTTGGGTCAACTCGTTTCTGTGATGAAGATGAGCTTATTATCATTTGAAACTCAACCTTGCTCAATTAGAGGTCAAGTTTAATTCTAGACCTATATTAGGTACTGAATTTGATTATGATCTTCAGTTTCTTGTCTTGATTTAGATTTTATTGAAATAATTATGTCTACAATCAATAGCAAAATGAAGATTCTAGCGAGGAGAGGTAAAAATTTTGTCTTCCATAATCATCTTCTACCACATGAATAACAAACTTGTGTAACAAAAATATTAAAATTAACTTTTTATTACTTAATATTTTAATTTGATAAATCAAGGCAAGAAACTGAAGACCATAATCAAGAAAGTTGAAGTTCCAAATAATTTCACTGAGTAGTGAATTAATTAACACAAATATCTATATTCATATTTTCTCTTCTACAATAAATTAGGAAAAAAAAAAGTAAATTGTATAAATGAAATGACAAACCAGAAAGATGTAAAACAAAAAAAGTATAGATGTAATAAATAAAAAATCATCGTATAAATGTAATTTGGAAAGGAAAAACCATATTTGATATATTTTTCTAAAAATTTTATAAGAGTGCTCTCATATTTTCTTTTGTCACCTTCTCTTGTACTTGGCTTATAGCAATCCAGCCATATTTACTAAAACCTATTGTTCGACTTCCACTAAGTCAAATAAATGTAAAATTCATTTTATTTTCATTATTTTATTTAATAAGAAATATATTTTGAATATATAATTTTATTACCATGTACTTAAATTTATAATTTCATGAAATTAATTACATTTTAATTGAACTCTATCAAAAATTAATAAAATTTGTTAATTTGATAAAAATTTAAAAATTAAAATACCAAAGAAGTGCAAGAGAACAAATAATAAATTTTTTACAATTTTTTCTTAAAATAAAAAATATTTTTTTAAAAAATTGTATTTTAACAGTAACGTATGTATTTTTTGAATTTCAAAATGCAAACCGTTAAAGAGATCAAATACTGATTTGTAATGAAAGTTTTTAAATTTTTTTAAAATTTTATATTTATTTAGCACCAATGTATATGTTTTTTTTTTTTAATTTTTTAACATAACCAACATTAAAATATAATATTATAAAATATAAACTCATTAATGGAAGAGAACATTTTATAATTTTTGAATTTTAGTCTCTCGCTCTGTGCTCTCTAGAACTTTTGAAGTAACACCAAGCCTCTTCACCTCATTGACCCCAGGCCACCATCTGGTCAGTTTGTTTGCCGAGAAAACCAAGGAAAAACGAATTTTGCTCCTTTTCCAATGTTTTCTTAACACACAAATGGAGCAACAATGCTGACATATTACAAGAATTGCATCCAGTTGTGCCCATAACGTAATCAATCGTTATTTGCTTTCTCTCTTTTATTAGTTCATCAAGTCATTCTTTTTTCTCAATTAAGTGAATTTTTTTTATTGTTATTTTATGGGGCTTTTTTGGGTATTTGTTGATTTTGTGGGTTTTGTACTTATTTATGGTAATTCATTTCTCTTCTGTTTTGTCGTTCATTTCCTTTTTCTTATTTACACTACTTCTTGTATATTGTTCCGGTCCAATTTTACTTTCTCCGTTGCCTAAAGCTATGAATCGTTTTTGTGTCATTGTGAAATTTTAGCTTAAGGTTAATTTTTTTTATCGTTTTTTTTTTAAGATGTATGATTCTTCTTTCCCCTGAACATTTTAGTTTCTGTGCTTAAAATTTCATGTTACAAACCCATTTGCAGATACCTATTATGATCTAAAAATTTCTTTGTTTTTTACTTGGTTCTGCATATTGAAATCTTTATGCACTCTTGCTAGTTCCACATTATAATTCTGAGTAGACTTTATTATCTAAAACTAAAGTCATAACCTATAAGATTTTTGGGTTCTTGAAATAGAATGGAAAAGGTGAGGCAATCTTAACAACAGAATGGGGTCTCTTTCACTAAGAGGGTGAATCATACTGCCAGACCAAGTAACTATTTCTTGTTGTTAATTTCACTTAATCTGTAATAGATGCATTCTCCAATTTTCAAATAATATTTTAAAATGAATGTGTTTTTTATATATTAATTTTAATGCCTTCTTTCTTCTTGTACTTTCTTCTAAAGTTATTAGATAGATTTTAAAGCCTAATTTGGGGCTTCATGTTTTAAATTAATTGTGTTCAAATTTAGTTCCCCTATATGAAAGATACAAATACTGAAAGTGCCTTTTTTTACCTAATGAATAAAGCTAGATACAGGTTTTATCCCATTTTCATTCTCTTCAGTTACCTAATGAAAAGTGGCTTAATATAAAATTTTCATTCACTGGTGAAGAATCTTGTCAAATATCTAATGTTTCTAGATCTCTGTGCTGAATACAATTTGACGTAGGATATGTTCCTCAGCTAAATGGTGAACTAAAATGTATATTCTATTCTTGAATTCCTTAAGCTCATGGGCATATAACTGAATCTAGGAGAATCACAACACTAGACCTAATGCTCAATGTTAATGCCTAATTTGCTTATATGTATAATGGCTCTATAGAGTAATACTCTTTTCTTTGTCATCATCACTTGCAGCACATCACATGAGTGATATGGATATGCTCCTCAGACATTTTTATGTGATTTGAGTAAAAATACCATTTTTAATTTTTAAGAAAAAAAACATCATTCTTAGTTTTCAAGGTCAATCTGTTTTTGAAAACCTACTTGTCTAAGCAGTTTAGCGTCTCTCTATTTTTTTTTCTAAAGATTTGTTTGTTGCCCTACATTTGGATCAAGCTCCATTTGGTTAGGCTGAGCAAGTAGAGTAATTCATTTTAGTTCACATTATAGCTATGAAGTTTTCCAATAAGTACGTACAATGCCTTTATCAGTTGTTCTGCCATAGAAATATCTATTGGCACACCCTAAGAGCATCCTTGTCCCTCCCCCATTGAGTCCCACACACATGCCATTTAAGCAAAAAAAGGGACTCAAATTAAAGTGGGACTTTGCCCTCCAATGGAGAGGGCCAAGTCCCACTTTAATGGGTCCTTTTTTTAAATATTTATTTTATTTTTTATTTTATTTTAATAATTAAATTTTAATAAAATATTAAAATACATTACAATGACAAATAACATTATATAATTGAAAAGCTACATAATCTTGGAAAAAAATAATAAAAAGCTACATAAAACCATAAGTGCAAATATTCAATTAATATTATACTTTATCTTAACCTTTTCTAACAACATAGCATGAATATCTCATTGGACTGGATTCATTGAGGAGGTGTTCGCAAAAATGAATTGCATGTACATCTCCCTTTCCTTTAAGTCCATCTCCTATTGGTTGACATTTTTCCAGTCCTCAATCATTGATAATTTTCTTGTTGTATTTGATTTAATTGCTTCAATCTCTTTCTTGATGAAGGACCCAACATCAGTAGCTTTTGATTTTCCTTTACTTTTCCTCTTAGCTGCTTTGGCGCCTTTTGGACGAACTGGAGACTCCATAGCATCATCGGTCGCTGCCGTTTTGGGATTTGATGATGATGAGTATGCTCCACTAGCACTTATTTTTATTCTCTTAGAACCTCTGCCATTAGTCGAAGGAGTTTTCCATTTTGGTTCCTTTCGAAGCTCAATCCAGTGCCTCACAATATTATATTTCTTCTTAGTCCTAGCAAGATAGAGTTAATGAACCGACTCCATTTTATTATCCAAGTTTGAACCGCTCCCTGTTTATCGAGTTGTCTAATCATAACATCTACCAAATAATTGAGCTCCATGGTTGATCCTATACCATCATTTTTTCATTGCATTTGACCCTCTTTTGATGATTTTGGAATTGCTTTCCTCTCAGTATTGATGGACTCGAGTCCAAAATGCATCACATTTTTTATCGGTACCAATAATAGGATCCATCGACATGTTTAATCATGCACTAATTAGGAGCTTATCCTCTTCCCATCACCATTGACTAGTATTCTCTTACACAATTTCAACGTTAATGCCATCATTGTTGATGTTTATATCATCTCTAACATCATTGTTAGAAAATGGTGTATATGGTGAATTTGTAGTCAAACCAATGGGCGTTTGAGGAATTCGATTAGATGAACCCCCTATACTGGTTGAATCCGACCCTCCACAACTAGATTGAGTTTGAAATAATGAAGATGGAGTAAAATTGGGGAAAAATGAAAATTGATATGCTTGTGAAAGAATTTTAAAAATTTTAAAAAAAATTGTTACCATTTCACTTGTGTGCAATGGTAACAAACATAAAACGGTTTTGTTACCATTGTATGTATTAATTTTAACATTCAATTTTTTTTGTAAAGAGTTGCCACTGGCTGCCCACCAAGGTGGGTCCCAGTCCCAAAGTGGGACTGAGACTAATGGGGGTGCTCTAATGTCTTAAATATGAGCAGGAGATTGTATGACTGAAAAATTTGGTGGTCAGCTTATAACATATCATAAAAAAAGTCAAAACCTTTTTTGTATTTTGGAAATAAATTTAAATGCAAATGTGTAGATGTCCTTATCTTTGTTTTACCCACATAAATGTATACTGGTACATGTTTATAATCTATACTTATCTCTTTGAATGGTTGTTGTTAATCAGCAAAATTGCTTTTAATGTTTATGCTCTTTGATTAGGTTAGGTGAATTGGCATTTTTTCTGGACGAATGGAGCTAGATAGGGGTATGATTCTAAACTTGCTTATCTTGATTAAAATATTATTTTCATATTTTTTTTTGCTACATGAGGACCTATAAATATATATGGATTACAAAATTGCTGAATGAAATGGGACATTCAGAGAATTGAATTTCTCCCTTACCCCAATATTTTGTGGTTTGGTACATCACATAACTTGATATACATCACATAAGTGATATGGATATGCTCCTTAGACATTTTTGATGTGATTTAACTAAAAATACCATTGTTATTTTTGAAGAAAAAAATATCATTCTTAGTTTTCAAGGTCAATCTATTTTTTAAAATCCGCTTCTAGAAGCAGTTTAGTGTCTGTCTATTTTTTTTCTAAAGATTTTTTTGTTGCCCTGCATTTGGATCAAGCTCTGTTTGGTTAGTTTGAGCAAGTAGAGTAATTCAAAAGTTCACATTATAGCAGTGAAGTTTTTCAATATGTACAATGCCTTTATCAGTTGTTCTGCCATAGAATTCCTCTAGTGGCACACACTAATGTCTTAAATATGAGCAGGAGATTACATGACTAAAAATTTTGGTGGTAAGAATAATACATGTTCATAAAAAAGGTCAAAACCTTTTTGAATTTGGGAAATAAATTTAAATGCATATGTATACATGTCACACATCTTAGTTTTCCCTCATACGTGCATATTGGTACATGTCTTTTAATCTTTACATTTGCATCTATTTGGATGGTTGTTGTTAATCAACAAAACTGCTTTTAACATTATATTTATGCCACTGGTCTGGGTTAGGTGAATGGCATTTCTTGACAAATGGAGCTAGATACAAGTATGATCCGAAGCTTGCTCATCTTGATTAAAATACCATTTTCACATTTTGTTTTATGTTACATGAGGACCTATAAATATATATGGATCACAAAATTGCTGAATGAAATGGGACATTTGGAGAATTTAACTTAAGACCTTCCTTACCCTAATATTCTACGGTTTTGGTACAAAAATTTTTGAAAACTATTTTCTTTGTGGATCAAATGCAACTGCATGATCTGCATTTGATATTTGATTAATGCAATCCTACTAATTTCTCTTCCTTGATGTCAGAATCTACTGGTCATTTACTTTAAAATTGATTGCACGGAATCTTATCATAAATGTAAAGATATCTTAATATTTTCCTGGTGAACTCAGACTTAAATCCATCTACATCTGATTTACTTTTTAAATATTTCGGCATAGATTCTCATTACAAATTAGTTGATTTGAGCAAGTAAAAATATCTAAATATTTTTTCCTAGTTGACTTAGACTGTGCATAGATCTTATAGAAAATTAGTAGATCTAAGAAATTCAACTCTAAAAGCCATATAATAAAAAAGAAACACAAATATAGTTTTTCTATAGATAATTAGTGGATTTGAGAAAGTAAAAATATCTAAATATTTTTTCCTAGTTGACTTAGACTCATAGATCTTATAGAAAATTAGTAGATCTAAGCAATTCAACTCTAAAAGCCACATAATAAAAAGAAACATAAATATAGTTTTTCTATTTGATTTAGGTTAAAGCTGCGAAAAAAACATATACATCAAAAGGAAGGAGCATTCTAAGAATTGAACTCGAGACCTCTCGCACCCAAAGTGAGAATCAAACCACTAGACCAAATGCCTAGTTGGTTATCATGATCAATTATGTATCTCTAGTTGTTCCTATTAATTTTTCAAGTGAAATCAAGATATAGAGGAAGCAAGACATTTTAAAATGCATTGGGAGCATAAATGCTAATATGCAGGAAACTACTAAGTCATGCACACTAATGGTATTGGATCAAATGACAAAGGCATTGCTGAGAAAAAGATTTTATGCTTGATTTATTATCATTTTTTCTTTTGTTGTATAATTAACTCCCTTTTCCCCTGAACAAATAAAATTTATAAAGTATTTGGGAATTTCTGGTGATATAATTTCTTGTTACATATCATTTGTAGATAGTATGAAATTTCTTTATATCATGTTAGTTGGTTCTGCATATTGAAATAGTTGTTAGAAGAGAAATAATTGTGTACGTTTGAGAATTCGATATTGTAGTTAGTGGACTTTAATATTAGAAACCAAAACAATAAAAATATGATTACTGATTTTTTGAATAGAATGGAAACGGGTGAGGGCAAAGAAAACATATATATGCATATACACAAATCTGTTGGAATATGTTTTTGTGCATATTTGATTAGTCATATTTGACTTGCTTTATAGCATTTTGGCAAGGTTCGGGCCTTTTTCGCTTAAATGAAGGTAGATTCAGGTATATTCCTAAGCTTGCAATATAAAATGGAGACTAACTGGGGCATTCTGAGAACTGAAGTCAGGCCTCTCGCACCCTAAGCGAGAATTATACCACTAGAGCAAATGCCCACATCTTGGTAGTGTTTGCCATGAATATTCTTCTGGTTAAATGAAATGAAATATAACATCTAATTTATGATAGATTTGTAATTGATAGTTTCATATAGTCAATATCTGCTTATTTGAAAATAATAGTAAAAATAAAGGCCAGCACAGAATCTTGCTAGAAAACTAGCATTTTTTTTAATTGATTAGGATTTTGCACAAAGAGCATATCAACTCAAATAAATAAAGTAGGCCAAATTCCCAGTTGCTCAAACATTTATGTTATATAGCCAATTCAATTTGCAGCAATAAAAGGTTATCCTTCACAAGTAACTTCAAAAGGTTGTTCTATAGCCACTTTCTATGTTTCTTTCAGTGCAAGAAGATACACTTGTTAGGTATGCTTTCTCTTCTTTATATGCAACTCCTCTATGAGTCATTTTCATGGGAGAACAATAAAATTGTAATGTAATATATAAGCTGAGAAATTAGAGTCTTAGCATTGATTTGAAAAATGTGTTCTGTCATTACTTAGCAAATAGCAAGCCAACAAAATAGTTTCTTTCTCATTGAACAACTTTTTCTTTGCATAATTATCAGATGAATATATCCCAGCTAAAAACTCTTTTTTAACTCTTTTTTTAGAGTCATAAAACAGGTAATTATTTCTCTTCCTAATCCTATTCCGCTAATTCATTTTAATAGAAATTTGATTCAAAACTCATAATTTGATACATTAATTTAAGCCATGCGTGCGGTGGACCCAAATACTTAGTAATTCATGTTAAACACATCATATGAATATCAGAATTATTGGAACTTTTTTATGACAAATAATTATAGCAATTTTGTGAATTTCCTTTTTTCCTCCCTTTTCTTTGGACACTTCTTATTTTCTTTTTGTTTCTTTTTTCTTTTCCTCCCTTTTTGAGCAAGCTTTTTTTTTTTGGTTAAATGAAATTGTAAATGATCAAGTTTTTTCTTTATTTGCACCCATGGGATGAAGCTAGTTGTAGATACATATTTGGACATAAATTAAGTGTCAAGTTTGAGTCCACCTTTCTTTTAAAAAGGAAAATATATAATATAAAATACCGTAGAGTATGGCTTATCTTAATTCATTTTCCCTATTTCACTCAAAACTTTTGTGATTTTATGCAATGTATTTTCTATAATTCGTAGAAATTTCATCAAATCAATAACTAAAAAAATTTCAAAGAAATTAAGAATTTTCTTAATAGTTTATACATAGATACTAACTGATTTTCAAGTAATTTAAAAAAAATAAACGTAAAATTCATTTGAATTTTAAGCAGCCGTGTCATTTGATTTGCAAATAAATTTCATAACAATTCCTTTATTAGTAATAAGTGAATTATCTAGTTGATATGTTATGTATTAAATGTGGAATTCGCTTTAAATTTACAACCTTGTTACAACATTCTTGATGAAATTTGAGTTAAGTATATCTATATCAATAAAATTAAAAATGTAAAATTTTTTATGAATTCTTATTTATTTCACACGTAAAAAGAATGACTACAAAAAGTAGACATTAAATACAAAGGAATTTTTCACAAAATTTTGCATGATTTATTTACACCAAAACAAATAATAAGACAAATGATTTTTCATATTTTTTGGCATTTTTAAGTGCACATGCTAAATAACAAAAAATATTTTTTTCCATGCAATTAATAAAATTGTCATTTTTAAAAAATATCTTTTGGGTCATGTTGTCCCATAGTTTGATAATAACAAAATTTAATTTATTTTACTTTTCACTAATTTTAATAGCTATCCGAATGTTGTCCTATTTAAATAGATTTATAGGATTTTTGGCTCAAACTTCTAATGGAATGACTCATGTGATTTCAACATTGTTAGATTCAAAATCTTAAAGAAAACCAGTTCAAATTTAGAGATCAAGAGTCGCCACTTGGCCAAGTTAGGAAAATGTGTTTACAGTTAAGGAAAACATGACTCGACTTGACTAAACAAGTAAAGTGAGTTTGCATTTATAAGTTAAGAAAAATATAAGTTCAGAAAATCAGTTACATTAAAAGTTCAAGTGACAAATTGACTAAACAAGTAAAGTTCATTTCTGTGAAGCCTTGCCTGAGCACTGATCTGGCTCACTAATGGAGCTAAAATACTCATTTGGATTTGATTCTACACAAAATTGCCGCATATGGTTTTCACACAGTTCGATAAGCATGAATTTAAAAATGGATAAGAAGGAAAATAGGTATTTGAAAGAGAGAGAATTGAGTAAGTATGAAGGTGGTTAGGTTAGAGAGAAAGGGTTTGTGGGTTTTTGAAAGAGAGAGAGATGGTATTTTGCAAGATGGGTTTTAAATTAAGGGTATAATAGGTAAATTGACTAGTTCCCATCCTAAGCCTTAGGTTGGGCAAAGCTTAGGATGTTTTATCCTTAGCTGAAAGAAATTACTGAATTGAGTATTGAGTTACCATTGTATCCCATCAAACCTAAAAAAAAAGGACTTGCAATGATTTCCAAGGAAAAAAGAAGATGGATAGAATAAAAATAAAAGAAAAGAAAAGAAAAGAAAAGCAAAACAAAATAGAGCAAAAATAAATCAAGTTCTCTAGTGGTCCCAAATTAATCTTCTCGATATTATACATTTGGGAAGGATCCTCTATACCCGTTACAATAGAGTCTGTTGCTTCTTATTTCAGTGCCTACACAACAGAAGCATAAACATTTGATATGAGTAATAGGTAATTCAAGAATTGAGGCACTATTTTTCAAAGGGTTGAGAGCCTCTATTTCACACACTACATCCTATAATTATTTATCAACAACAAAATTCTCATCTTATTTAAGATTGTCATTGTTACCCAATTCAAAATTTACTTTATTTAATTAAAATGGGGAACAACATCTACATCATACACATAATACACATCACTAAGAAATATAAATTCCATAAAATTCCATAAACATTAAGAAACATTAAATTCCATACATATAGTCGAGTCATGTTTTTCTTAATTGTAAACACATTTTCCTAGCCCGTCCAAATGGTGACTCTTGATCTCTAAATTTGAACCAGTTTTTTCTAAGATTCTAAACCTATCAGTGTCAAAATTGCAACAATTATTTCACCAAAAGTTTGAGGCTAAAATCCTACTTACACCTATTTAAAACTGGACAACACTTAGATAACAATTAAAATTAGTGAAAAGTAAAAATAAACTAAATTTGGTTATTATCAAACTATGTGTCTCACGGCTCAAAAGATATTTTTTAAAAATGACTTAACTTTCTTGTTTGCATGGGAAAAATATTTTCCGTTATGTAATTAGCATGTGCACTTAAAAATACCAAAAAATATGAAAAATCATTTGTCCTATTATTGTGTTTTGGTAAAAATAAATCATGCAGAATTTTGTAAAAATTCCTTTATATTTCATCTCTACTTTGTTTTTATAAACATTCTTTTTACTTTTGAAATAAATAAGAATTCATAAAAAATTTTATATTTTTAATTTTATTGATATTGATATACTTAACTCAAATTTCATCAAGAATTTTACAAGGTTGTAAATTTAAAGCGAAGTTCACATTTAACACATAATATATCAACTAGATAATTCAATTATTAATAATAAAGGAATTGTTATGAAACTTATTTGCAAATCAAATGACATGGTTGCTTAAATTCAACTGAATTTTACGTTCATTTTTTCTAAAAAAAATCACTTGAAATCAGTTAGTATCCATGATATATATATAAACCATTAAGAAAATGCTTAATTTCTTTGAATTCTTTTTAGTTATTGATTTGAAGAAAGTTCTATGAATTATAGAAAATACATTGCGCAAAATCACAATAGTTTTTTCAGTGAACTAGGGAAAATGAATTATGATAGGTCATATGCAACAATATTTTATATTTTATATTTTCATTTATAAAAGAAAAGTGGACTAAAACTTGGCACTTAATCAATGTCTAAATATATATCTACAACTAGCTTCATCCCATGGGTGCAAAGAAAGAAAAAACTTGATCATTTACAATTTTATTTTATAAAAAAAAAAAAAGCTCGCTCAAAAAGGGAGGAAAAGAAAAAGGAAACAAAAAGAAAATAAGAAGTGTCCAAAGAAAAGGGAGGGATAAAGGAAATTCACAAAATTGCTAGAATTATTGGTCATAAGAAAGTTCCAATAATTCTAATATTCATATGATGTATTTAGCATGAATTACTGAGTATTTAATGTATCAAATTATGGGTTTTGAATCAAAATTTCTATTAAAATGAATTAGCGAAACAGGATTAAGAAGAGAAATATTTACCTGTTTTTTACTATAAAAAAAGAGTTAAGAAAAGTTTTTAGTTGGGATGTATTCATCTGATGCAAAGAAAAAGTTGTTCAATGAGGAACAAACTATTCTGTTGGCTTGCTATTTGCTAAGTAATGACAGAACATGTTTTTCAAATCAGTGCTCAGTATCCAATTTCTCAGCTTATATATTACTTCACAATTTTATTATTCTCCCAAGAAAATGACTCATAGAGGAGTTGCATACAAATAAGAGAACACATACCTAACAAATGTATCTTCTTGCACTAAAAGAAACATAGAAAGTGGCTACAGAACAACCTTGTGAAGTTACTTGTGAAAGACAACCTTTTTGATGTTGCACATTGAATTGGCTATATAACAAGAATGTTTGAGCAACTGGAAATTTGGCCTACTTTATTTTTTTGAGTTGATATGCTCTTTGTGCAAAATCCTAATCAATTAAAAAAAATATATAGTTTTCTAGCAAGATTATTTGCTGGCCTTTATTTTTATTACTATTATTTTTCAAAATGAGCAGATATTGACTGTATCAAAATATCAATTACTAATCATTTAACTAGAAGATTATTCATGGTAAAACATTACCAACATGTAGGGCATATGGTCTAGTAGTATGATTCTCGCTTAGGGTGCAAAAAGTCCTGAGTTCAATTCTCGGAATGCCCTAGTTAGTCTCCATTTTTTATAGCAAGCTTAGGAAATATACCTGAATGAATTTATCTTCATTTAAGTGAAAAAGGCCTGAACCTGCCAAAATGCTACAAAGAAAGTCAAATATGACTAATCAGATATGCACAAAAACATATTCCAACAGATTTGTTTATATGCATATATATTTTTTCTTTGCTTCTAACTTTTTAGGTCTTATATAACTAGTTCTGCACAAAATTTATTAGACGTATCAAAACATTAGGCTCTGCTACTGAGCTAAAAATGTTAAATCCAATTGTGGGGAAGAAAACAAATCTCTCTTTCTTATTCTGCTACATCAAAACTTAAACTTAAAAGGGCACCATGTTTCAAGAATATTTCAGAAACATATCTCATATCATAATGTAATTTTTAAACAGAGATTTGAATAAAGTGATACCAAAGCAAATAAGGTGAGCAATAAGTACATTTAAACCATAATTAAGGAAAAAGTATATTGAGCCTTGCTTTTAATTCTTGCTATTGGATCACTAAAGAAATCTAGAAAGGTTAGAGCATGATGTTAATGTTGTAACAAAAGAAACAAGGGATGCATATTTGATCATAAAGTTATACAAACTAGGGATACATATTTTTTAATGGACCTAAGAAAAAAAAGTTAAATAAAATAGTAGCATCAAAGGCCAAAAGACTTAGCACGTATATTTGCCAGAAACATTCGCATAGAAAATTAAAAGGAGCAACCAGAGATACATATTTGATCATGATAGCCAATCGGGTATTTGGTCTAGTTTGATTCTTCTCAAAATGCCACCTTTTAAGTTTAATGCATATGATTTTTTTTTAGTAGATCAGCTAATATTTAAGTCAGGAAAAACATTTAGATGTTTTTAATAAATTGGCAGGAAAACTACATTAATGCATTTTGTCTGAGAAGAGAAAATTATTTTTTAAATAGTTTGTCAGCCCTCACAACATAAAACAATATGTGAAAATGGGTTTTTGATCAAGACAAGCAAGCTGAGGACCACACATGTATCCAGCTCCATTCATAAAGAAATAAAAGAAAAAGACCACCTAACCTTGTCAAATGGCATGAACTTAAAAGTAATTGCATTACAAGAAATTATGCCTAGTATACTAACCACGCTAATAGATACAAAAGTAAAGATTGATAATAGGTATATATAAGCATTTATGTGGGCACACCAAGATATGAACATGTATACATATGCATTCAAATTTTATTTCCCATATACAAAAAAGTTCTGCCCTTTTTATGGCATTTTGTTTTGGCTTTCCACCAAATTTTCTAGCATAATTGCCTATCCATTTAAGAGATCCACTACATATTCCTTTGCTGGAACAACTAATAATAGACATAATATTTATCAAGAAATTCATTGATATCAACTCAACTCTACTTGCTTAACCAAACCAAACTTGACCCAACTGCAAGCAAGTAAGCAAATCTTTTTATACCACTTTTTTCCACTAATAGACTCTATTAAATATTTAGGTAAGAAAGTGTTGAAACAACATATTGGCCTTGAAAACCTAAGAATTGTATTTTTTTGCATAATCACATCATAGTTTCAACATGTCCGAGAACACATCTCATTTCAATTGAGTATGTTTAAATAGAGAGCTACATCAAGTGATGCTAAAAAACGAAGACTACTGTAAAGTAGAGCCATTATATGTAAAAGCAAATGGCATCAGTATTAAGCATTAGGTCTAATGATATGATCCTGCATATTGTTAACTCTCAACGCCAATTGTACTCCACATTTTAGTTGAGGAAAGTGGCTTAAACTCAAATGTAAACTATTCAACACAAAAAAAAGTTACAGATATTTGATATATTAAACATCCAGAAGGTGCTAACTGAAGAGAAAGGAAAGGGAACTGAGATAGAACTTGTATCTAGCCCTGCTCATGACAACTAAATTTGAAGAGAAGTAATTGAAAACATGAGCTCCAAATTAGGCTTTAAATAGAATTGTCCAATGACTTCACTAAGAAAGCCCAATAAGAAGTATGCCATAAATGATGAAACACTAAATCAATTATTTTACCTTTTTGTGCTTTTTGTGTGTGTGGATTTAATCCATTTAAGTTATCATTTGAAAATTAGAGAAGCAAAGCATTTGTTACATTCTCACTCTCAAGGTCAGAGGTCCCCTTAAATTTCTAAGAATGCTCACCCCTTTCCATTCTATTTAAGGAATCCAGTAATTGTATTTTTATTATTTTGGTTTCTAATATTAAAGTCCACTGACTGCAATATAAAATTCTCCAAGGTACACTATTATTTCTCTTATGAAACCATTTCATTATGCAAAACCAAATGACATGACATAAATAAATTTATTGAATATACTATCTACAAATGATATGTAACAAGAAATTATACTATTAGAAATTCCATATGCTTTACAAATTTTATTTGTTTAGGGGAAAAGGGAATTATACATCAAAAGAAAAAAAATGATAAAATCAAGCTTAAGCTATTGTTTGAAAAAATAAATCAAGTAGAAGATTAGTGTGCATGACCCAATAGATTCCAACATATTAGCATACAATAATTTAAGCTCCCAATGCATTTTAAAATGTCTTGCTTCCTCTATGACGACAAATTACTCCAAGAAGGAATGGTAAAATCAAAGACCAAAGAGATTTCACTTGAAAAATTAATATAAAAAATTACAGATACATATATAATCATGATAACCAAATTGGCATTTGGTCCATTGGTATGATTCTTACTTTGGGTGTGAAAGATCTCGAGTTCAATTTGCGGAATGCCCCCTCTTTTTGATGTATATTGTTTTTTATCAGCTTAGCCTAAATCAAATAGAAGACTATATTTATGTTTCTTTTTATTATATGGCTTTTAGATTTGAATAGCTTATAAATACTAATTTTCTATAAGATCTATACAAAGTCTAAGTTAACTAGGAAAAAATATTAAGACATTTTTACTTACTCAAATCCACTAATTTTTTAAAGAAAATCTATGCCAAAATAACTAATTTTCTAAAGAGAATCTATGCCAAAATATTTAAAATGTAAATTAGTTGTAGATGGAACAAAGTCTAAGTCAACCAGGAAATAATATTAAGATATCTTTACATTCATGACAAAATTCCATATAATCAATTTTAAAATAAATGATCAATAAATTTTGACATCAAGGAAGAGAAATTTGTAGCATTGCATTAACCAAATGTCAAATGCAGGTCATGCAGTTGCATTTGATCCAAGAGGAAAATAGTTTTCAAAAATTTTTTGCACTAAAACCACAGAATATTAGGATAAGGGAGGTCCTAAGTTCAATTTTCCAAATGTCCCATTTCATTAAGCAATTTTGTGATCCATATATATTTATAGGTCCTCATATAACATAAAACAAAATGTGAAAATGGTATTGTAATCAAGATAAGCAAGCTTAGGATCATACCTATATCTAGCTACATTTGTCAAGAAATGCCATTCACCTAACCAGTCAAATGGCATAAATATTAAAAGCAATTATGCAAATTAACAGCAACCATCCAAATAGATAAAAAAAAGTAAATATTAAAAAACATGCACCAATATTCACTTATGAGGGAAAAACAAGATGTGGACGTGTAAACATATGCATTTAACTTTATTTCCCAACACCAAAATGTTTTGACCTTTTTTTTATGAACATGTATCATTCTTACCACCAAAATTTTCAGCCATCTAATCTCCTGCTCATATTTTAAGATATTAGTGTGTGCCAATAGAGATTTCTATGGCAGACCAACTGATAAAAGCATTGTACTTATTAGAAAACTTCATTGCTATAATGTGAACTAAAATGAATTACTCTACTTTCTCAACCTAACCAAACAAGCTTGATCCAGGGGAACAAAAAAATATTTAGAAAAAAAGGCAGACACTAAACTGCTTGGAGAAGCGGGTTTTCAAAAACAAATTGACCTTGAAAACTAAGTATGATGTATTTTTCTTGAAAAATAACAATGGTATTTTTAGTTATATCACATCAAAAATGTTTGAGGAGCATATCCATATCACTTATATGATATACCGCAAGAGATGATGCCAAGGAAAAGAAGATTACTGTAAGATATAGAGCCATATACATAGAAGCAAATTAGGCATCAACTTTGTGCATTAGGTCTAGTGGTGTGATTATCCTAGGTTCAATTTTATGCCCCATGTAATCAATTAAGGATTTCAAGAATATATATACTTTTTAGTTCACATTTTAGCAGAGGAATCTAGCCCAAGTCAAATCTATTCAGCACATAAATCTAGAAACATTAGATGTTTGACAAGATTATTTACCAGTGAATGAAAATTTTATATCAAGCCACTTTTCATTTGGTAACTGAAGAGGATGAAAATTGGATAAAACCTGTATCTAGCTCTATTTGTTCGATAAAAAAAAAAGCCAATTTTAGTATTTGTATCTTTCATTCGGCAACTAAATTTGAACAGAATTAATTAAAAATATGGAGCCCCAGATTAAGCTTCAAAATATGTCCAATGACTTTAGAAGAAAGTACAAGAAGAAAGAAGCATTAAAATCAATATATAAAAACAGATTCATTTTAAAATATTATTTGAAAATTAGAGAAGGCATCGGTAACAGATTAGGTGAAATCAGCAACAAGAAATAGTTACTTGGTCTGGCAGTATGAGTTGCATTCTTAGTGAAAAAGATCCCATTCTATTATTATGATTGCCTTACCTTTTCCATTCTATTTCAAAAACCCAGTAATCATGTAGGTTATAATTTTGATTTTGGATATTATAGTCTACTATGAACTATAATATGGAACTAGCAGGAGTGCACAACCATTTCAATATGCAGAACCAAGTGATAAACAAAGAAAGTTTTAGATCATAATAATTATCTGCAAATGAGTTTGTAACATGAAATTTTAAGCATAGGAATTGAAATGTTGAGGGAAAAGAAAAATCATACATCAAAAATTAAAAAAAAATATATATGAAAAAATTAACCTTAAGTTAAAATTTCATAAGGACACAAAAATGATTCATAATTTTAGGCAACGGAGAAAGTCAAATTGAAACGAACTGCAAAACAGAAGAGAAATAAATTACCATAAATACATACAAAACCCACAAAATCAACAAATATTCCAAAAAAAGCCCTAAATAATAATAATAATAATTTAACTCAATTGAGAAAAACAAATGACTTGATAAACTAATAAGAGAGAGAAAGTAAACAAAGACTGATTACATTATGGGCACAGCTGGATCGCAGTTCTTGTAATATGTGAGCATTGTTGCTCTATTTGTGTGTTGAAAAAACCGGGAAAAAGGATAATAATCGGTTTTTTTGGCAAACAAAAGGACAAGTTGTTGGGTTGGTGAAGATGCTTGTTGTTGCTTCAAGTCTTCAACCGTTCTAAAGAGCACAGGGCGAGAAACTAAAAACTGCTTCAAAAGTTCTAATTTTATCATGTAATTCAAATGCTTTCTTCCACTAAAAAGTTTATATTTTATAACATTATATTTTACCATTGCTTATTTTCAAAAATTAAAAAAAAATACATTCGTTGGTGTTAAATAAATATAAAAATATAATTTTTTTTTAAATTAAAAACTTTTACCACAAATCAGTATTTGATTTCTTTAAAGGTTCTTATTTGAAATTCAAAAAATACATACATTAGAGTTAAAATACAAATTTTTGAAAAATAAGTGAATTTCTCATTTTTTTAATAAAATTATCAAAAATTTATTATTTCTTCTCTTGCACTTCTTTGGTATTATAATTTTTTAAATTTTTATCATAAACTCATCATTTTAAATCAAATTAAAAAATTTTATCAATTTTAATAGAGTTCAACTAAAATGTAATTAATTTCATGAAATTATAAATTTATTCGACTGATTGGAAATTGGACAATAGATTTTAGTAAATATGGCAGGATTACTATGAGCTAAGTACAAGAGAAGGTAATGTAAATAATAATAATAGTAGTATAAAAAGTACAAAAGATGGTGACAAAAGAAAAATGAGAGTATTCTTATAAAATTTATATGAAATGTGGTTTTTTCTTTTTAAATTACATTTATTCTGTGATTTTTTATTTATTACGTTTATACTTTTTTATTTTACATCTTTACAATCTTTCATTCCATTTTTTTTTCTTTTAGCGTATACGTGTGTCTGTAAAACTAGAAAACCATTGCAATTCATCATTCACTAAAAATTGTCTAGTTATTCAACTTTCCCGATTACTATTGTTTTGCTACCATCACATCCATCACTGTCGACACTTCTCTAGTCTTTGTCCTCTCTCTCTCTCTATGTGTTCTTGTATACATTTAGAAATTTTGAAGATTCTCAATTTTCTGAAATTAAATAAGGATCAAGTTAGGTATAAAGGGGCATTAATGGTGACTGGAATATTGATTGGGGGTGATGTGAGGTTTCATGTATGCTTATCAAAACTCGGCGAGTCAACTCATTGGGGTTTTCTGTAACAAGGTTGAAGTTGTTCTTGCCAGAAATATGGATAAAACAATCAAATATATTTTTTTTAACAAATTATTTTCAAAAGAAAAAAAAATTAAGATTTCTCTTTGGTTAGCTCGTTTCTGGGATGATGGTGATAACTGGATTGTTTTTAGCTTCTTATCATTTTGAAACTCAACCTTGCTCAATTAGAGGTCAAGTTTAATTCTAGACCTATATTAGGTGTTTAATTTGATCACAATCTTTCACTTTCTTGTTTTGATTTAGATTTTATTATTTTATAGAAATAATCAAGTCTACAATCTGTAGTACAACGAAAATTCTAGTGAGGAGAGGTTAAAATTTTGTCTTCCATAATAATCTTCTACCATATGAATAACAAACTTGTGCAATAAAAATATTAAAATTAACTTTTTTTGTTTAATATTTTAATTTAACTAAATACTAAAATAATTATTATTGCTTAAATGATTTGAATGTAAAAGTGTTTTATCAATAATTAATAATCAAATATTTAATTCATAATTAGCATTAATGATTTTAAATTTAATTTTCAATTAATGTAATACTTCTTTTAGTATTATGGAAAAGAAAATCCATCATATCTATTATTTTAAAAAATATATATTTACCGCTCTATACATTTGTGTATATAATTAAAATAATACTGGTTAAATTTATAAAGCAATTATTAGTTTTAAAAATTTTATAATCAATTCAGCACACTTATCATACAATTTATATTTACTAACCCTTAGAAATTTTTGCCAAGGGAGGTAGTCCTTGAAAATTTTGCCAATGGGCTATTGGAAATTGTTTATAAGGGGTCCTTAGAAATTTTGCCATGGAGACCCCTTAAAATTTTTTTATAAGGGCCCTTTGGAGATTGTTGATAGAGGGTACTCCTTGAAAATTATTAATAAGAGCCCTTTGGAAATTTCGCCGCCAAGAAGAGTATTGAAAATTTTGCATCCAAGGGAATATACCCCTTGGAAATTTTGCTAAGGGCATGGAATATTGATAAGGGATATCTAGAAAATTGTTGATAAGGTGTACATCTTGAAAATTTCTCCAAGGAGTACCTCTTAGAAATTTCGTTAAGAGGGACCCCCTTTTCATCTTTGAAAAATTATATATCTTCTTCTCATATTTATATATCATTTTTGTTTTGTTTAACTATAATACTAGAGGGTTTTTTTTTTGTTCTTGAACTATATTTATCTTTTACATATTCAATAAAATATTTTAAAAGAATTTTTTTCTTTTGTATTTTTTTTCTATTTTTGTCAGATTTGTATTTTTTTTAAAATGATATATATATATATATAATATCGTTTCCTTTGATATTTTCTACATTTTGATTTGTATTTATATTTTTTATGTTGGAAAATAACATATCAACAGTCTATATATAATATATCTATGACATATATACTATTAACCGATATATAAAGGTTGAAAAAGAACATATATGTAATATATACTTTATAATTAAGTAATATATAAAGGTTGTATAATATATACATAACATATTTATAACATATACATAATATAAATGTTGTAATATATCTGCAGCATATACACAACATATCAACAATATATATAATATATTTGCAACATATATATTATAATTAACCAATATATAATGATTATAAGACAATACATTTGTAATGTATACACTTATAATTAAGCAATATATAAAATTGTACCACATATAAAGGTAAAAAACACAATATATTTACAATATATATAATATATTAGTAACATATATACTATAATTAACTAATATATAAATGTTAATAGATAATATATGTATAACATATCTGTAATATTTACATAATGAAAAGACTGAAGCACAATATATCAACATGTATACAATATATTTAAAACATGTAAGATAATATTATAAAATAATATCATTGAGATTTTTTTTGAGATTTTTTATAAAATGATATTATTTTTTTAAAAGTTTTATTTTTATAAAATAATATTTAAAATAAATTTAATTTTTATTTTTTTTTTAAAAATTATAGCATATACATAATATATCTTTAACATATATAAATAGTAAAAATAATAATTTTTTTTGAATGATGATGCACAATATTCTTGTGAGCTTATATATATATATATATATATTTGATTTTTTTTTTTTGAAACAAACGTGCTTTTTTGAAAAGATTTTGCTCTTGTGGTAGTTTTGTAAAATTTCTATAATTTAAACCTTGATTTAAAAAAAAAAAAACACTATCGTATCGATCAAGCCTTATTCTCTCGGAGGAGCCTGTGATCCATTATTTTGAATTTAGCGACTAATCGGTACAGACTTTTCCCAATTTTTCTTTTATTTTCTGTTTGGTACACAGAAAATTCAGTGCATATATATATAATTTTCCTTTTTTTTTTTTTAAATGATAGAAACGAGTAACAAGTTAATTAGAATCGAAAACCCAATCAATACCCTCTTTCAATTTCAACATTTCTCTTCTGTCAACAGTTAAGTTTTTTTTTCTCTGCAAATGCTGTAAAAAGTATATAGGAAGTTGATGTGGGATTCTTTGTAAATTTGAGCTTTCTGTCATTGACGCAGCACTTTTATGTGAAAAAACAATACTTGGTACAAGAAAGTTTGTGGCTTCAGGGATTTTTTGAATATCACATTCCATGGCTGACTCTTCGAGCCTGGCGTGGCTTTGGGCTGTTGAGTATCTCGCAGGGTTCCAGCAACTAGACCCTTCAGTTTTACATGGTATGAGAATATGTACATGTGGCAGATACAGATTTCCGTTTTTATGTATTTGGAAAGCAAATGTTGCCATTTTGATTGATTTTTAATAGCAAAATTCAAGGTTTTTTTTGGGTTTATTTTCATTTAGATTTGATTGACGAGGCTCCCGAATTATCTGAGAACCTGGGAAAGAGCACAAGAGAAATGGTTGCTTTGAGATGCTTGGAGCAGTTGTTTGGTACTAGTAATGAAGTTGCAAATGATGTTACTTCTGTGACAGAGCCAAAAGATACATTTGACTTCTCAAACAGTTGCGAAGATGTGCTCCAGTCCGTACTGAAAGAGGTAAAATTTTGTTTTATTCTTAGCTTTTATTAATAAAATTTTGGTCATGTAGTAATATACTTAGTATCCTGTTTCTAAATACTTTTTGACTCAAAGTCATGGATTTCTCTCTATTCTCAGAGATCAGTATCAGATTTTAAAATGTCTGGAATGGATGTGTTGAAACGGGATGTTCATCCTTTCATCATGCAGAAAAGAGCTTCCATGCCAAAATTTGCTTTAGAACAGGTAATTGGAAATATCTTTACCTGCTCAAGTTCCCTATCATACTGAAGTGGTAAATATAGAAGATTATTGTTCATCATTTACAATCTGTGGTTCTTTTGTTGTTTACAAACAGCTGAAAGATAAGATTCTTGAAGGTACCTATACTGCTTCCTTGATGGAACTTAGTGGGCTGGTGCATAAAAATGATGGGAATGACAAAACCACTTTGGATTGTGGTTATCATGAGACAGTTACCAGTAGGATTGATAGTAATGGCTCTGATACCCAAATTATGGCACCAGAAGGGGATACCATTTCTTTCGCTCTTGGAAATGAGAATGGGATGGTAGAAGGTGATTTACATCACAGAAATTTATTGCATTTTAAGAGGGACAGAAGGGGTTTGAGTAAAGAAAATCTGGCTGTAGATGATCAGGAAGACCAAGGTGGTCTGGAGGATGATGATCTCCAGGTAAATGTCAAGAGGTCTAAGCACGATGCCTCCTGTGTTAATAAGTCCATGGAACAGGTTTTAATTCCTCAGTCTGATAATGTGTTGTTAGAAGATTTTTCTGAAATGACGGTTAGAGTTACAGAGAAAGAAAGTTACCCTGTGGAAGGAGAACTTAAAGCAGGAGGAGTGGGTGAATGCAGGCATTTAGAAAATGGTCATGACAGATTTGATGCTGTAGAGAGGCTTGAGAGAAATCCTGATGTTGATGCTAATGCTAATGGTGAATTCCAGCATGATCAATGTGAGAACAATCACAATGCCAACAACATGGTGCCAGATACATCTGGAGATGGACAACCCTGCCAATTTATCTTGGTGGATGAAGTCAGTAAAGCTGAACCAAGCGCATCTAATGCACCCTCTATTAGAACCCCACAAAGAGTATTTGATGATGTTACCGAAGCTAACAATAATTGTGGTAATCAAGTAAAATCACCACATGCTATTTCCTTGAGTGAATTTTCTTGGAGGACTATTGTTGGAAAAAAAGATGGCGGTACAGAGTATCTTTATGAAGAAGACGTGTCGATTGATGATGATGACTATGACTATCACCATGAGAGTGTTGATGTTGCTATGGAGAAGAGCCATTTCTTGAGCTCTCAATGCACCCTAGATCATGTTTCCCAAGCTGACTGGACAGAGCTAAATCTTTGTGTAAAATGTAGTAAAGATAGTCAGTTATTGGTTTGTAGTGCTATTGGTTGTCCATTGGCAGTTCATGAGAAATGTTTGGGTTCCTCACCAATATTTGATGAGAAAGGAAACTTTTACTGCCCATTTTGTGCATATGAATATGCTATCTCAAAGTACCTTAAAGCTAAGAAAAATGCCTCTTTGGCTATGAAGGAACTAGGTGCATTCATTCGTGCACATACTAAGAGATCACATAGAAAAACGCATGGCAATTTAAAACAAAATAAGGATATTCTTCACAAGCAGCATGAAAATGGGAATTTGGCAAAGAAAGAATCTGATCAAATAAATAGTGAAACACGTGCTCATAAAGTCAATGGCCAACTTAAGGACAGAAGATGTGATAGGCAGCCAATGGAGCCTATGATTTCTTGTCCTGATGTAAATTTAGTAGGTAGAGAAGAAGAGCCAGATGCAACTCTTGGGGAAATTTCTATTTCTCTTGGAGAGAAGAAGAGTGAAGAGATGGCTCTCGATTGCCCTGACAGACAAGGTCAAGTTTGTGTTGACCCAAAGTGCAATGATGATGATCAAATCTCTAAAAACAAAGCTGTTTTCTGTTCGAATGAAAATCATGCTGAGCGAGGAAATCAAGAGTCTTTAGAGCAACAAAGTAGTTTGTTTGAGAAAACTGTCTGTGCCAATTCTGATGGAGATATCCCCCATAGGGGAAATGGGGAAAGAACAATCTCTAATTACTCCTTAAGGAAACGAAGGCGATAGTAAGTGTCTGGTAAAATTTTCAATTATTCAGTCTTCTCTAGATAACTGTCATACTTCTTTATTGCTGCTTGGAGTAAATAATTTTGTTACTTGTTTATTGGCCTTTTGGAAGACCTTAACAAACTAGGTTAACAATTTCTGTCTTTATTTTCTCTCATCTGTGACTGTATGCATGTGGGTTCCTTCCCAGTTGGGCCAAGTTCAAACTTACTAATTAGGAAGTAACAGAATTTGATTGCTACAATAAATAACTAATCGATGATTTGCAGTGTATACCCAGCATTGCCTCAGTTGAGGCGGAAGAAAGTTCCATGGACATCTGAGGAGGAAGAGATGCTTAAGGTACAAGTCAACATGAGTAGTTATGATTTGACCTGCCCTTATAGGTGGTCCATTATGCTACTTCATATAAGAGCATATAATATCTATGTTATTATAAGCTCATAAGAGTATATGCATGTATAAAGAGAGATTTTCTTAGCGTATATATGACCTTGGTCACTTGTTAAACATGTATCATTGTGTTTTTGTTTTGACTTCCACAATAAGGAAAAGTAGGGGTGTTCCCCGGCCCATTAACCTGGCCTAACACGGCCTGACCAGAGTAATTCAGGCTGACTTAGGTGGGAATTTTAAAGTAGCGGCCCCGGCTTCAGTTGAGGATAAAGATTCAGAAAATTGGGTCAGGTCTTGGGCCAACCCAACCTAACTTGAGAGTTTTTTTGAATGGCAGACTATTAAAATGGCACCGTTTTAGCTGTCCAAAATGGTGTCATCTTGGACAAACCTAACTAAATTTTTTGACCCAAAATCTGAGTGTTGCTCCATGAGCCAGGCTTCAAGCCTGAAAATTTCAGGCCTGAGTTTTTCTCGGACTAAGTGGCGGCTAGGTTAGCCTGGCCTGAGAACACCCCTAAGGAAAAATTCAAAAAGACGTAGTGGTTTATCAATTTTTCATGTTGGAGGCTATATTTTCTCCTTTTTGGTGGTATCAATCCTTTTTACTTTGATATCAAAATTGGTTGATGCCATTAAAATTGCATTTTATATAGTACCTGCGAGGTGTAAAATAACTCATTAACGAATTGATTTTTTTTTAATGATGATGCTTGTGTATTCTTTTTTTTTAAAAAAAAACATGTCTATAAAATATCTTTTTATGATAAAATTTTAATTCATAATTACGAATAATTGTTAACATTGGCACTAACATTGAATAATA
Organism: Garcia nutans; assembly: GCA_947685225.1. Lineage (NCBI taxonomy): Eukaryota > Viridiplantae > Streptophyta > Magnoliopsida > Malpighiales > Euphorbiaceae > Garcia > Garcia nutans. Next base: position 64,053 of record CANTUV010000024.1, on the reverse strand, counting down.
ATTTTTATTTTATCATGTCAATGCTGAATGAAGATGATATTTATGATTCAACCTAAAAGCTGTTGCTAAAGTGATGAGAATGAAAAGCTTGGGTATTGAATTGATACAAAAAAATAAACAGCCCCAGTGGTGGAAAAGTATTAAGCCACAGTGTTTTACACTCTACCTTTAAAATACTAATTATATATGCATCATATGTGTCAATGCCATTGATATTTATTTACAGTTCATTAGAATAGTTGACCTTGCCACTCTTTTTATTGTTATAGGAAGCAATATGGAGATTTTCAAATTCTGATGACAGAGCTATTCCATGGAAGAAAATTTTGGAGTATGGTAGTTCAGTGTTTACTGACCGTACTACAGTAGACCTTAAGGATAAATGGAGGAACATATGCAAAGGAAGCCCTAAATGCAAATAGTTTTGTCTGGCTGGTCAGTTTGCTTGCAAAGTTACATGCTTATATTTTGGTCTGCCTCTGACTAACATTTTCAGGAACTAATCCTTTAATTCTTGGTTTCTGATGTTGGAGACTAAATGAGATAAATCATATCTAAATTCTCATCATTAATGAGGAATGTGAGGGATCATTTTGCTTGTACGTTGTGGTAGCATTACTTGGTCAAATCAGACTCGGAAAATTAGTCCACTCTCCTGATGGGTCGATGCTGTGTTATGATTTTGCTATCTTCATACTGTAATGGGATGTCTTCCAAAGGAAATGGGGACGGTCTTTGCCATGTAATTATGAATGCAAAATTAAGCAGTTCCATAAGTTCTGGAAGTTGAAAAACATCCTTGTATCTTAGACAGTAACGTATATGATGATGATATGGGAAGAGGTGGATTTGTAATTTTGTATCAGCTGAACTCTACGCCATTGTCTTCGAAAATATTGTAAAGAATAGATGTAAATATGCCTACAATTCTGGTATTTATTTTGGCTGTTGTTTCAGTTCCATATATAGATGCACTTTGCTGTTCAATGAAAAAGATATATAATTGTGAGAATTTTTCATCTTTGCTTTTATAAAAGCGATATAGTTCTGAACCCTGAAAATGTTCATGTTTGCGCAATGCTATGATCTGCTAAAGGGTTCTTATGTGTTCATTTCCAGATTATTTTATCCCATCAGTGCATGCATCTTTTAGTTGTCATCGTTCTTGTTTTCTCATTCTATCAGCTCCCCGTCTAGATTTACCAAGAAGGGATTAAAAATGGAAGCTCTTTCTTCAAGTTACCTAAGATCTTCCCACATGACTTCGGCTGCAGAAGCTTGTGCCAGTGCAAATTGATGGAGCTCAAGTAAAGAAATTTTATGCCCTTGGTATGTCATCAGTATGCGGCTATTTTATCTTTAATCTTTAACATTGTCATTGTCATAATTTTCACCCTTTGAATGGATTTCTTATACTGATTTGTGAGATTGTTCGTCTCGATAACCATGAGCATTGATTATTCATCTGTTAGATCATGAGCATTGATTCAATACCCATTATTGTTTATTCTTTCTTGTTTCTATTTTTGTTTCCTTCTTCCAGCATCTCCTTTTTTCTGAGCAAGTTGATTCTGAAGTAATTTGTGTTTTTCTGCTGATATGATGTGTTTGGCAAGATAATGTTGACTTTAAAAGAATGCAACTAATGGACCAACATTATCACTGTCACAACTCTTACCATCAAATCATCTCCAAGGATATATAGCCATATTCGTTTCATTTAAGGTGAAATTAAATTTCTGGTCATTTCTGCATTATTCATGAGATAACCTCTGCAAAATCAACATCAATCCAACATCCAATCTCCTGTTTCAATAAATTTGTTGACAAAATCATCTCAAAATTTTGTGGTAAAATCATCACTTGAAGCATGATTGTGAAAATGCTAATCTCATGTTTATACAAGTATAGTTGCATGGTCATTGTTGTCACGTTAATTATAAAATAACTCTCAATGTTTGTCTTAGTACATTACTTTGGTTTCTACTATTTCAAAATTAACTCTTTCAACCGCTATGATTATAATTGTAATGAACATTACATCTCATTTTTGTCGTTATTAATATGGTCATCAAGGTTCTAATAGAAAAAATTGCAGTATAGGATTAAGTATGCCGTTACATTCAGTTATTCGATCGATACGCAATGTACTGACAGATATTTAAAATGATATGTGTAGATGCAGCAAATTCATTAGCATTGCCAATTAAAAGCATGTGGGCATGATTCAGATATTCACATTTGCAGGTCAAAGTTTTTTACTTACTATATACAAAACCATGGGGGAGAGAGAGAGAGAGAGAGATAAGAGGCATGGCCATGGGATAAAGGTGAAGTGCTGAAGAGCCTCTCGGGATTCAGGTCATGAATGGCAGGACAACATGTGAAATATGCACTCGTGAAAGTGAAAAATGTTAGGAGGTGGATTTGTCCTCTTTTTAAGTTAAAATTTCAACTTTTTTGTAGAAACATTTGTTTAGAATCCAAGTATGGGACTCAATACAAGTTTAAGACGTGAAATAAAAGCATGCACTTCATTTCATTTAGAAAAAATGGCACCTCTATCATATTTTTAAAAATTTTTATTTTTTTATTAGAGATATTTCAGTTAAATTAAAAAATTATAAAATTCTTAAGGTTTTGCATATTATACTAGTCAATTTATATATTTTTAATATTTAATTTTTACATTCTCTAATTTTTAAAAATTAAATTATTTAATCTTTCTGTTATTATTTTTATCCTAAAAATATTAGTTAATTACTTTGATATTATAAAATTATTTATTTATTTATTTTTATATATATTTTTCTCTGTTATTTGTTAAGTCATATTTATTTTTAATTTTATTTATATTTTTTACACATAATTTATTTTAATTTTATAAATCTTTTAATAAATTATTTTAATTTATATATATTTTTATAAAGATAAATAGATTATTAATTTATATATATTCTTACAAAGATATATATATTATACAATACTTATTTGCTCTTCATTTATATATATTTATCTTTGTTATTTATTAAGTTTATTTTATTTTTAATTTTATTTTATATATAGATCGTCTGCAAAATAATCAAAGATATTATTTGTATTATTTAAAATTATTTTTTTAGTAATACCTATAAAATTAAAATAAATGATATATATAAATTGTCTGCAAAATAATAAAAGATATAATTCTTATTATTTAAAATTATTTTTTAATAATATTTATAAAATTAAAATAAATTATATATAAAAAATATAAATAAAATTAAAAATAAGCATGATTTAACAAATAATAAAAAATATATTATATATATATAAAGAAAAAATAAATAAATTATTTTATAATATTAAAGTAATTGACTAATATTTTTAAGATGAAAATATTAACAGAATGACTAAACAGTTTAATTTTTAAAAACTGGAGAATGCAAAAATTAGATGCTGAAAATACAAGGACTGACCAGTGTAATATGCAAAATTTTAGAAACTTTATAATTATTTAGCCTTTTAGTTATTTTATTTTAAATTTATAATTAATTTACAATGAGTTCAAATTATAAAAATTTAATTTAAATTAATATTATTTGGTTAGTTTTTGCATGTAGAAGAACATAGCTTATAAAATTTATATCTTTTGATGTAAAATGATTTTAAAATAATTAGAAATAATATTTTTTTTCTTAAAATTTTTAATATAGTTAAATTAATTTGCACGAATATATTTCATAAACTTAAAATGTTTTAATGTTATTACTAAATGAATATAGATAATTAGGAAATTAAATTAAATTCATTATTATATATAAAATTGAATTCTTTTATATGAATTTTTCTTAACAAAGCTTATTGTATTCTTCATCTGATTTAGTTTTTTTTTTAATCATTTCTTCTCCAATTAAATTACTGAAAAACAAACACTATATGGTAAGTTATCAAGCAAAATATTACCCAAAAGAAAAATTAACCAATGAATTCAATTCAACAGTATTAAATTATAATTATGTTTTAGAAGTATAAGATTATGAGTTTGAATTCTACTTTGAAGCTAATTAACTAAAATAAGTGGCAGAGCCAGCCCCTCTTAAAGAGGGAGGCTAAAGGAGAAGAAGGGGCTGAGCATCCACTTTTATTACTCCGGCCAACAGAAATAATTCCTTAAAAATACATATTCGGTGGCCGGCAGAGGATTGTCAGCTCCCATCCAATCCCTCCCGGCTCCTCCATTGACTAAAACAATAGTATAAGAGTAGATTTCATATATTTTCATAGATTAACTCTTATACAAAATATAAATATAAGAAAGTCATGAATAAAGAATGTAAATTTTATTATTTGATTCTAAAATTTTTATTTCTAAAATCAGGAGCAAACTTACTAAAAGGAGAAATAATAAAGGATTTGAAATAACTAATGTAAATAAATTAAAAAACACTGAATAACGGTCACATGGTCATGAAACTTTCTGTAAACGTGACAACATTTAAACCAAACTACACTCTTCACTCACTACGTATCTCGCGCCCTTTCCATCCATTTTCTTGCACTCTTTTCTCTATACTTCACTGCACTTCACTTCAACTCTTCTTTACCGAAAAATACTCCAACGGAAAATTGCAGGAAATCTCCATTGAAGCCATGGAAAAAAGGTCCAACAAGAGGCAAAGTTGGTCCGCAAAATGCTGTGTGAGTACAGAGGTGTTCGCCAAAGAACTTGGGGGAAATGGGTTGCAGAAATCAGAGAACCAAAGAAAAGAACCAGACTTTGGTTAGGTTCTTTTGCTACTGCAGAAGAAGCTGCCATAGCTTATGATGAACCTGCAAGATGATTATATGGACCAGATGCTTATTTAAATCTACCCCATCTTCAACCTTCTGCTGCTTCTTGCTCTGTTAATTCTTTAATTAACAACAAGAAGAATTTAAATAATAAATTCAAATGGGTTCCTTCCAAGAATTTTATTTCCATGTTTCCTTCTTGTGGGTTACTTAATATCTACGCACAACCTAGTGTTCATGTTATTCATCAAAGGCTTCAAGAATTCAAGAATAATAATAATAATAATAATAATAATGATGATGATGATGATGATGATGATGATGATGATGATGATGATGATGATGATGATGATGATGATGATGATGATGATGACGATGACGACGACGACGACGACGACGGTCTTGGTCTTGGCCATGATCCAGGTCAATCCTCCTATAGTGTTTCTTGTTCTTCTTTTGATTCAAGAAATGAAGCAGAAACTGTAAAAAGCCAGAAAACCCACATAGAAAATCTTCCATTAACGGAAAAAGAAGTGGAAATTATAACATCAGAGAAACCACAAATTGATTTAAATGAGTTTCTTCAGCAATTGGGTATACTTAAAACAGAGAGGCAGCAACAAGAAGGCAATGATGTAATTGAAGAAAGTTGTGCAGTGCAAGAATCTTTATTTAAAGATTATGAGGATAGTAATGGTCTTAACAAAAATCTTGGAGCTCTAGCAGATAAAAGTTTCAATTGGGATTCGCTGATTAAAATGCATGGAATTGGTGATTATGATCACCATCATCATCATAATAATCAAGGAGCAGAGGAATCAAGTAGTGGTAGTTTCCAAATTTATGATGTTCAAGAAGATCAATTGGCTCCTTTTCCAACTTCCATTTGGAACTTCTAGGAGCAAACTTAGCTGATTTTGGTAGACAGAAATACTCTTATAATTACTTTGTTTGTTCTGAATGTATTACTGCTCTAATGACAATAGATATACGCTAGAAAGCATTCAAGTTTTCCATGAGAGAGGGAGATAGAGAGGCTTAGCTATAGTAGTTTGGTTGGAGAGTGTGAAGTTCAGTGTTGCAGTTGCAATAGCAGTAGCAGTAAATCAGTTCTTTTGGCCTATGGCATAATGAACTTGTCATTGTGTCTGTTAGTCTCATGTTAACTAAACTAGCTTTTGTTTCTCTTTTGCTACATCTTTGTTTTTTGTCTTAACGAAATGGTTAATATTATTAACAAAGAGATCCTAACCTCAAAAACTTTTAAAGGATTAATTTGTTACCAAAGAAAATATCATAATACAAAAAACTTATATTCTCTGTTGAGATTGTTTAAATCTTAGGACAATACATGAGAGAGGCTCGAGTCTTGGTCAAAAAATTTCTTGAATCTTGATGAGAGAGTAGAGTACATGATCTAAATTAAGGAGCTACTCTTTGTGGACAATGTTCAAAGATAATGTAAAGTCAATGTTTATAATATATGAAAATTTTTAAAATTTGCCAATATGGAAGTCAATCCCAAGATCATTTGGTTCCCAGGCTACGGTGCTAAGCCGTCCGGGTGTCCCCTCAAAGACAAGAAAAATCAACCTTGAATGATGTATTTGAGAGACAATTAAATGGGATAAACTGAAATTTTATTTCATTATACTCCATTGCTTCCCGCAAAACGTACCCTAATAACTTCATAATCATCACGTCCATGTGTGCACACACTCTCGAGAAAAAGAAAAGAAGGGGACAAAAAAAAGAGCAAGATTAGAATAAGAGAAAGAAAAGAATAGCCTATGCAATCTAAACATTAAAGAGAAGATCTTAAAATCATCCCACCAAAGTCCAAAGTGAATTTTTAAGTAGAGCACTTAACAGCAAACAATGGCAGATTTTCTAAAGAAAAAAAGAAAGTACAGATGCTCCCCGTGATAAATCAAATCTCATGCCAAGATAAAATGAAGAAATGCAGCCTTTTACATGAAACCTCACACAAGATTTTGGGCAATTCCCTATTAATGATGGCTGTTATGAGAAGCCTCTTTTTTGCTTTTCTTTTATCTTGTTTTAAGGAGGAAATTCAAACCCCACCTACATAGTCAAAATCAACCGGCTTGCTTGCTTTTAGTAAATTCCATGCTCAACACTTCCTGTGACCAGAAAAAGTTTCTCTTTGTTGATTACTAGTGATGCAAAATAAAATCTGGATAAGACAGTCTTTACAAAATCTGGAAAAAGAAACATGAACGCCACAATTCTCCTTTATGGCTAGTTGGCTACCAACATTAAGGATGACGAATTTGAAAGACATTTTCAAATAATTTTGAAGATGGACTGTGCCAAAGTAAAATCAATTCTCAAGAGAACGCCAGGTTTTTTGTGCTCCAACCATATCCTGTAATTGCAAAGAGCCTCCTGCTCTGTACATCTTCGCTTATTCATTCTGATATTCTGAGGCACTTAAATACTCACCGTGTTCCTCAAAATATTCAATCAGTCGCTTTAAGAACCCATCGCTAGTTACTGTCTCAGTGTCACACACAAGGCAACACTGTCTTCTTGCCCGTGTCACAGCCACATTCATTCGCCTGTGGTCGCTCAAAAACCCAACCTGAAGTTTTCAGGAAATTTCATGGTGCAAGAGTTAAAATATGCCACATAATTCTGAGATTTTTAACATCCAAAATCTAGCAGAAATCAATTAAAAGTAACATAAATGCTTGGAGTACCTCTTTCTTTGAATTTGATCGAACCATTGAAATAATGATGGCTTCTTTCTCTCGGCCTTGGAAACCATCAACTGTTGAGATTTCCATATCCTTTAGTTTATCTTCACTGCTCTTCAATATCTTCAGCAAGACAACCTGCATTATAAATGTGAAGAGCCGATTTTCATTTGTCTAGGAGTTATTTTGAGTAATCGCTAGCAGAACAGTGAAGATGCTTGAAACACTGAGATAATTGATAAATAATGACAACTTTTTTTATAATGGCAACTTATTTACTTGTGCAGCATAAGGGGTAATAATTCCAATGTCAGAAGCCTGGACTCCACTCTCAACAAGTCTTTTTGCATGGGCCATAGCAACCTCAGCTTCTCCCTCATTCATTGTGCTATCTTCTTCATCCTTCTTTTCTTCCATGTCACACCTGAAGCACAATAGCATGAACTGGCTACAATCTTACTTTCCCAAAATACACTTTTAAACAATTCAAAATCTTTCTCAACAATTTGAAGCCAATGAATCAATTTTTTAAAAACAAATGAAGTAACTTCCTTAAACTACTCCTGAGATTTGTCTTTCATGTAACACTGACCTTCACTCTCAACAACAGACTTTTAAACAAAGCTTGAAATACATACCCAGCAATGTCTATTAGAAGAAGGGTCTGTTCTGTTGAAGAAGTCCCCTTTACACCGTCAAGATCAAGAAGCATATGTGCAGCAACACTAGGATGGGCCTTGATCTGGAATAAGCATTCACCAATGAGAAGAAAAAAGAAAGGAAAAAAGGGAGAGAGAAAATAAGAGGATATATAATTTAGCACTTTAACAGTAACTAATAATTTTACTAGGGCAACAAAAATCTAAAGATGATTTTAGCACCTTACTATTGTAAAGCTCCTTTGATGACCAGTTCATAACAAGTTCATGCATGCGGTACTGGACATTGAGCATAGATGTAACTTCATCCCCATACAGGTCTGCAAGGCGTTCAAAGAGGGTTCTTCCCAAGCCTTTCTTCTCAGCTTCAACACTTTGTACGGTTGGAGGAAGTTGAAGATGGTCTCCTGAAAGTATACACCTTGAACCCTGGACAAATTATCACCACTCATTAACTGGTGCTTGGAGGGTTAATCTATACTCTATATTATAGATTAAATAGGCCATAATTTATACTGTTACTGACAGTTATTATTCATAAGTTTCACTTAAAACAGACCACAAAGATCACATATGTCAGACAACACTCAGCATCAGTGTCATTCAAAACCTTGTCCATATTAAAGTTGGGTAAGAACCACACAAGTGTTGGCATGATGCTCTGCATTTTGGTTGCATGAGACAGTTTATTAATTCACATCTTAACAACTTGTTTGGCTTCATCTACAATGTCAGTGTATATGCATGTTTCCTGTTTCACACCCATGTATGTGTCATGTACCAGACAGAGATGGGAAGAAGAAAAAGAAGAAGCGAAGCAGAAGAATAGAAGAATTGACTGTAGAAAGAAGAAGAATTAAAGAATTTATAGAAGAAGAAGAAGAGCAAAGAGAGAGAGAGAGAGAGAGAGAGAGTTGTAACAAAGAAAATAGAGAGAAAGATATCTGAATTGTATATTTCTCAAATCATGCCTTTTGAATGTGCACCATACAACTGAGCTACATCATAAAATCTCTCTACAGCTGTAATTCTAACTAAATCAATCTATTAACTAAAATAAAATAATAAGCTAATCATGACTAACCAGCCTTCCATTCAGCTCACGTTTATTCCACCTTTAACCATGGGCCTTCACTACCATTAGGGACATGACATTACCCATGCCTTCAAAAGCTTCCTTGTCCTCAAGAAAGAACTTTAGAAATTTAAATTTCAATAAACCAATGTCCTTCCAAGTAGCTTTCACCTTAGACCTACTCAACAATGGAAAGAAAACTTGCTGCACATTTTTCCTTATAGCAAGCTTTAAACTCTCCTTGAGCAAAGTATTGAGTTCTTGCTTCTTTCTACTTGGCATTATTTCAAACACCTTCAAGGCACCCATTCCTGTCAAGCAGAAATTAAATTTTTTTCATTATTTTCTCCACTTTTCAAATTCATTTTCCTTCAAACTCACAAGAACACCCAATTGATAGAATTTACATCTCAATTCCTCATGGCTTTTATCCATGTACACAGGCAAACTTGATATAGATTCAAACTTCCCGAGCTGGCCACCAATGTTGTCAATCACAGATGCTGCGATGGTTTTCTCAAAAATTTCTTTGGTATATTTTGCAAATTTTCAAGCTCCTCCATTTTTATCTTCATCATCTAGAATGTCAAAGAATTTTAGAATTTTTTCCTTAATAAACCCTCTTTTGTGTGACAAATTAATGTTAAATTCTTCTTCTAGTTTCCTTTGGATACAACTAATTCTAGTTGTATTAAAATCACAGTATTGAATGATTTTCCGAAGCCGAAACACAAGATCAGAATCCAATACTGTTTGCGTTTTCAAATCAATTTTTGGCACTCGTCCGTTGAAATTGTGGGGATTGTAGAGAACAGTGTTTGTGACTGGGATCAGTAATGGTTTTGGAGCTTGTGTTTGTGGTGTTTGGTTGTTGGCCCGTTGGTGTCAGTAGAATTTTAGTTCCATGCGACCTTGGTGTGGATGGAAAAATATTATAGGTTATGGGTGGGATGGGTTGTGTATTAATTGGGTTTTGTTGGGGTAAGGCTATTTGGGTAGTTGTGGATCCGTTTGGAAGGGTGGAGAATTGTGTGAATTTTGAGCTCAAATGCTGGTCTAGAGATGAGTAGATAGATATCTCATTATCTCCATCATTTGATCCATTTGTTTTTGAATGAAGATCCAAGACAATTGTTGTTCTCTGTATTGCTGAGATTGCACCTCAAAATGATCATAAACTTCTTTAATAAATTCTTGGGTGCGTTGATCCATAAGCTGCACTTGTTCTTCTACCTGATGAAGATGTTGAGTGTCAGTCATCACTAACTTGTTTTTCCTTGCCATTTGCACCAGAGTATCAAGCATGAGATCATCCACTGAACCAAGGATTGGCTCTGATACCAATTTGTCATGTACCAGACAGAGATGGGAAGAAGAAGAAAAAGAACAGAAAAAGAAGAAGAGAAGCAGAGGAATAGAAGAATTGACAGTAGAAAGAAGAAGAATTAAAGAATTTATAAAAGAAGAAGAACAGAGAGAGAAAGGGGGAGAGAGAGAGAAAGAGAGAGAGAATTATCATAAAGAAAATAGAGACGAAGATATCTGAATTGTATATTTCTCAAATCATGCCTTTTGAACGGTGTTTTACAATTCTTTTATAATGAAACTTATCTCTACTGCTCATGTGCACAATACAACTGAGCTACATCATAACAATCTCTCTACAGCTGTATTTCTAACTAAATCAATCTATTAACTAAAATAAAATGATAAGCTAATCATGACTAACCAGCCTTCCATTCAATTCACGTTTATTCCACCTTCAGGCTTCAACCATGGGCCTTCACCACCATTAGGGACATGACAGTATGTGCATCCTATGCTACACAGTGATAGTTCTAACTGACATTCATCGCAATCAGGTTTTAATTTAAATGCAAATGCCATCATCCATGTTCACATGAATTCAGGTTGTGTGCAGGAATATTGAGTGCACCATTACCTTTAACAAAGCAATCCAGCAAGCAATCTCGAGCGCCTGAGCAGCTTCATCAATAATGACCAAATCAAATGAAATATTTTCTAGCTTGCGAGATAATGCACCAGTCAAAGTTGTCAATACCACATCTGCATTTTTAATTACATCTGTTACAGCCAGCTGTTGTCTTTTCCGTTCTTCTTTTGAAAGTGTCCTCAGCTCCTTCTGAATCTCTCTTCTTGTGCTTTTGTCCTTGGTTTTTAACAACTTTCCATTAAGTGCCTGAACCAACACAAAGAGCACATGTTGGGAGAATATAAGAAATAATATTGAATTATGCAAGTGCAAAAGGAGCTCACACTTGAAGGAACTTCAGAAAAGAGTGCCAGCTGATAGGTTCTAGTTAACCAATGGAAAGGATATCTTATATTAGTCAAAGCACATACTGATGCAGGAGTATCTATCAATCAAGTTTTCAGTTGTAGGCAAGTATTCATATCCATCAAGTACAGCAAATGTATTTTGCATCTTGGCATGCTACTTCAGGAAAGATGTCTTACCTGAAGACAATGTTAATTTAACTCATGATGATAGCAATGGCAAAACTACTACTAACCTACTTCAACTTCAATATTGCCAAAGGCACAAGGGTATATTTTCTTTCTCTAATTTCACTTTGTTTTTCTCCTTTTACAAATATGATTTTATGTTTGAATCAGAACAACTGTACATGTGATGGTAAGGGAGGGAGGGGGGCTTAAGTGCCTTCTAGAAATCTCCTCTCTTCCTATAGGCTCCATTTATGGTATTAAAATAAAATTTGCAAAGTAAAAATTTTAAAATCATAACCTACTCTAAGAAATTTTTACTAACACCTAAAATTGCCTTTGTGTATTGTTTTGGAATTAAACTAAGCAATTCCCCGCAGTTTATATTATCAGACCCTGTAAAAACAGAAGCAATGCATTGGCATCAAAAATTGTTATCACCCAAAAAATACTTATGTAAATAATATTTAACAGGAAAAGCAAAATTATGAAGGAGATGGACGGCAGTAGAAAAAGAGAGAGAGGCACAGACAAAATTATCAACATTCAACAGAATAAGTAGTCCACCGTGCTTATATATTGTTGATTACCAAATATGACTTAAAAGGGATAATCTTCCACCTTTCTCCAAGTCAATAGCATTTTAGCCAGGCTCCAACTTCTTCACTGCATAAGCCCTTTAAACAAAACTTTTACTAAATGAACGGGTTCGTATTTATTTATTTATTCATTTTTCCAGAAAAAAAATAGTCAGGCTTGAAAGATTTTATCTTGGTACATAAAAGGATGATGCCGCACAAAATGTTGTAAAGAGGAGGAACTAAGTGTTCTGAGAAAGGAATGGATACTTTCCTTCAATTTGAAAATAAAAATTTACTGCAGCAAATAAAAGCAGCAACAGTCTTTCAGTCAAGCCACTTATAGTTTAACGGCATAGGAACGAAACTTCCCATTTGAAATAGCAAAAATGAACATATTAGAAACATCTACCTTCATCTCCTTCCTGATGTCATTTGCAAGAGAACTATTGTCCCCCTTTAGCACCTGAAGACCAAGAACACAATACATTAGGTGGAAAAAACACTAACCCAGAGGTAATGAAGTGTTTAAGTGTTGCTACTTTCTCTGGATGAAGAATGTGAAGAACACAAGTATGCGTCCAATTTGACAGATTTACAGAAAACAAAGGAATTCACATACACATTGCCATATTTAGTTATTGGAAGACATAAAATTATAGGCTTATGACAAAGCCATGTAGTTTACACTAATGTTTGACACACAAGTGGATGATTGATTACTGATCAAGCAATGGAATGGAAGCAAAGAACTCCAATTTCTTACTTTGAAAAATTTGTAAATAAAGATTGTTATCCCCATATGCTCACAGTAGCAATTAGCGGCGTACTCCCAGCATAAATAGATTGAAAAACAGGGGTATATAGCACATGGATATCCAAATCAACAAGTGAACTTAATGAATGGGAGAATATACGCTTACCTTACGTAGATAATCATGAAATAAAAACTCCATAATTTAAATCTTTTATTTTAAAAAACTGACTACCTCGATATACCTGTGCATCAAGTGCACTGTCCAACACTTGAGGTAGTAAACGTGCAGGGTGCCCCAATCTCACCAACTTCACTCTAAGCAAATTGGAAATTGAGAATGAGAAATCATATATAATTCTTATCCACCACAAATTACAAGAATTTCAATAAGATCTTCGCTGATATAGTTAACATAAATCTGTATTAAACAGTAATATAATTAACAGTCAAATGATCCAAAAAATCCAAAACTCTAGCGTTTAAGTTGATTTTAGTCCCATCTTTAAAAGATTTCCTATTCGTATGTATTCCACCAACATTTTACTTTTCAAAGGTGAACGCATTATCCAAATTAGTCATGATAAAAAACAGCCTGACTTGATACAGGAAGCATCAACATTGGGAATTGGGATTAGAAAAAATCTGTAATTGCATTAGTACTAGTTTACTGGTTTTGTACCTGTGAGGAACAAGCCGTTCAACAATGTTGTCCACAGCAATGTTTGAAGCAGCACAAGCAAGAACCTTTGATCCACGTTTCACTTCTTGTAATATGATTTCAACCACAGTTGTAGTTTTTCCAGTTCCAGGTGGCCCATGCAGCAAAAATACATTCTTTGAGGACAAGGCCTTTGCAATTGCATCTTTCTTCACCCAAAGCAAACAAAAAATGAATAAGAAGAAAATAAACAAGGTTCTTTGGCATTTGGAAATGCACAAAGACTGCATAAATCAAACTTAGAAAGAGCTGAATGCAAATGTACACTCAGTGATAACCACCATACTTATATATTAACATGTAAAGCCAAAAGGCAATACAAACACCAGCGAAATTTTCATATTCAGCAGAAATTATTTAAACTACTTGGGAGTCTACTGATAAAATGTTCACATACGAAAATCCCTGATTGTTTGATAGCCAAAAAGAAAATTGCTTTGCAAAAAAAAATAAAAGATACTAAACAAAAATAACAATATCCTCAAACTCCAAAAGTTGATGCAGAACAAGAGAAAACAACCTGAATATTCTTGAATCAATTTTTAGGGAATGCACCTCAGAGCCATTATCTTTCAACTTCTAAATCATGATTTTAGTGAAAAACTGGATGGTGTACTCCAAAAAAATAATAGAATTAGAAATCTAAATCCTATTCTCCAAAAAAATAACAGAATTAGAAATCTAAATCCTAATCTATCTACGTTTAATTATAAAAGTGTATTTACTTATGTTGTACATGCACACCTGAGAATGATCAAGATTAGAGTTAAATGGAGTGAATGAAACACTCTTCTTCAACAGCATCGGTGGTCTCTCTCCAAATAAGACAGGAATTAAATCAGCAGCAGGGCCCGTATGCACACCTTTGCTCAATTGAATTAAGGCTTCCTTCATCCTACGATATGTCACCTGCATAAGAAAGCAAAACCTATAAACTTAAAACAAGATGACCGAATTCATCTACACATGAATGACAGGGAGTTTGACCATCAGCCATTTTGAGCACTTCATAGCCATAAACAAGCAAATAGGTATACTTCAATAAATTGCAAACTCAAAATATGATAGAATCAAAGAAAAATAAATTAAAAGGCTACTTAAAAGGCTACATGCTTTGCAGTAATCCAACAATAAGGTATTTATGCACATTGATGAGAAAAAGAGATTTGAACAAGAGAGCAACCAAGAAAAATCGAGCTTGGTCAAAGATTTATACCATAACTATCCTGTCATTTGAAGTTCATAACAAGTAAAACCAATATGAGAATTTTATAAGCAACGGAAAATCTCAACTGCATACCTCATTTGCCACTTTCTCCAAACGCAGAGGACTATTCAAACCCTCATCCGGTACATCATCAAAAGCAACAGTAATAGAGGAGTCCTATTCAATACACAATCCAAAATGTCAGTAAAAGGAAAAAAACATCATTTATCGCTAAATACAACATGATTAATACTGTAATAGGCCAATAGCTTCAATGTCAGAATTACCTTTAGCCGATAAACCACACCTTGCCCGAGAGTAGGAGATCCTAAATCAGCTTTATTTGGTTTCAAAACCACCACATCATGGGGGCTGAACTGCAACAAGGAACAAAGAAAATATGCATTTCAAAAAGAAGAGTGAATGAGTGACTGGGAAGAAAACAAGGAAAACAATTCATGCATTATTACCAATTACAATATTATTCTGGAGAATTTCCTAGCTTTAAAACTGATGAGATAATTAATGCATATTTCTTGTTGTGGGAACAAAAAATTAAGATTAGTAACCATATAACAACGAAAAGGTTTTGTTTTTATTTGATATTTTGACTTAGAATTAGGTCATGCATTACTCAGTAGAAGCAATTGCAGTTGAATCATTTGCTATTACAAATCACACATTTCTTATTTTTCTTCCTTTTTTTTTCAAATTACATCTTTGCACTCCTAATAGAATGTAAAGGCAACAGCCATTCCTCCTCCCCATTGTTTAAATTACAGGCATAACTCAAGCACTTGCAAGCATTCTAGGTTCTTAACATGATGGGGAAATGTAACAATTTTCATATCCATAAACCCAAGCCTGAAAATATGAAAAGTTATGCCATCAATATGAAATTACACTACAGCTCAGCATTGGCATGGCTTCAAAATAATCAAATGAAAAAAAATACAAATAAAAATCAATAGTGCAACAAAAATCAGAATCGCTATAATCCATCCACCTCACCTTGTGAGCAGGAAGAACATCCCCTTTATTAGATTGAAATTCAAGCAGCGTTTTTCCCATTAGCCCTGTCTATCATCATACAGAAAGGGAAAAAAATCAAATACCAAGCAAAAAATGGACCAAAAAATATCATGAACAAAGAAAAGATAAACAAAATCTCTTAAGTACTATAACTTTTATTGATCACAACAAGACAACCAACTCTCTCTCATTCAGCACCCACCAAATACTTCAATTCTATTACATATTCATTTTCAAAAATCAAAACAACCATAATAATAATTGCAAGCGAAAGATTCTGGCCGCACATGTGCACTTTACTTTTGATTTGGTTTTCAAATCAACAACTAAATAGGGATATCCAACCGATCACAGAAACATAAAAAGCTTAATCGCAGTCAATGAGCTTATCAATGAATTTTAGCTCAGTCACTAACTTCAATTGGTATAGGTAAAAAAGGAAATTTCTATAGCTTAATTTTAATTGTAGATTATAGTACTAAAATGGTGACTTTATGGAAAAATTATCAAACTTGGTAATTTTAGTGATACCCATTGAAGTTTTGAAACCGTATTGTCCATAAAGAGCATAAAAGGCAATACCTGAACACAAACACACTTTAAATTAAGAATTGTAGAGCCCCTCTTTTGAGCGCTATCCAAGTTTCTTGACGCCCCATAACTGATAGAAGCTGATATCTCAGCTTCCTTTGAAAAATAAATAAATAAAATAAAATATTTGAGAAATTGAATTCAAGATTCAATAGCTATGATTATCTAAATATTCAATCTTTTCATACTCTAAATATTCAATCTTTTCATACGTGCAGCTAAGAAAAAGAAGAAAAGAGAAACCTTTTCCAAATCGATTAAAGGGGCCATGATAGAGACGAATTCTTGGAGAGATACAGCTGATGATGCTTTCTTCTTCGTCTTCTCTCTCTCCATCGCCATTGAAATGCTCTGCTAATGCTATGCTCTGAGTAGCTGAGAAAGCGTGACCGTCGCTGGTCGCTAATGCCTAATGCTATGCTCCGGGTGGCCAAGGGATTTAGCCGTGGAAAATATTTCTATTTTTATTTTCAATTTTTTAAATTTTCATTTTTAATTATTTTTTAAATAGAAAAAATTTAAAAAAATAAAAAATGTTTATAAGAATAAGAGCTTATTTTGCATTTAAAAAAATAATTAAAAGTCCCTTTTTTGAAAATTAACTATTATTTAATAATATAAAATATATTTAGACCACTTGGTGAATATGTGATAAGAGTACATGGCGTTATATCACTATACCGTGAGATCTAATCTCACTTACTGGTAGTAGTAGTTACAGTAGTAATTTCAGCCTATATACTCAAGCCGTCATAGATGTCTATCATGTATATGATCAACTAAAGAGCTTCAAGTATAGCGCATACATATGTCGATAAACTCAAATGATCTAGTTGAATATATTTCCCCACTCATGTATATGATCAACTAAAGAGCTTCAAGTATAGCGCATACATATGTCGATAAACTCAAATGATCTAGTTGAATATATTTCCCCAGACATGTCTTATGTATAGTCCACAACAAAGTCACTTTTGGGCTACAACAAGGACAATAGTATGATTAATATACTTGAAATCAATTCATAATGATCATTGTACTGTCCATTAATATGCAAAAAATAAATCAGGAAGAAAATGAAGAGTTTAGAAAAACATGGTTTTATTTAGATAAATAATTTAGAAAATTACAAAGATGATATTGTAAACAATGATCTTATTACACTCTAATTTATACACTACAAGCACTCAGAAAAGAGCGAGTATTATTATAGATAATATGCTATTATAAATAGTAAAAGTAATACATTAATATTGACTGGCAAACACACTGAGTGGAAGAACTGTAGCTTTACATGTTGACTTGGTGACAGATTTATGTTCCTATAGTCTTTATCATCTGAATTATAGAAAGAACGCACCGTTGGATTCATTTCATAGACAATCAAGTCAAAAGTAGTGGTCTGAGTGAGTTGAGTTGTCTGTACTGAGGTTAAAGCATCTTGAATGTCTCGCTCAGTAGTAGGTGTCCCGTCATTATTCCTTTGAGTTGATGAAAGCCAAGTTCTGTAGTGATAGCTGGGGGTGATTGTTCTATTGAAAGAGATAATTGAGAATCTTTGTGGTGGTTGTGAGGTGGAGCTGGGACCAACTATATCATATTGTTCAAAATCAAGGACGAAGCCAGGAAAAAGTATTAGGGGGACTAACTAGTTAAGATAAATAATTATAAAATTTTAAAAAAATAATTATAAATTTAATATAATCAATATTAATTACTAAAATAAGTTTAAATATATTTAATCTATCAAAATAGAACACGTTGTTCTTTTAAATTACAAAAATCATCTATAAGTGAATCATCGAAAAATATTTCAGCAATTTCTTTCTCGATATATACTAGCAAACAATCAGAAAGAAATTCATCTTCAATTTTATTGCTGAGCTTATTTTTAATTATGTTCATTGCTAAAAATGATAGTTTTGTAGTAGCTATGGAAACTGGTAGAGTAAGAATAAGAGTCACTACTCTATATACAAAAGGATAAATCTCAAACTTTCTTGTTTTCACCAACCATTAACACAATTCTGAAATAGTTAATAATTCTTCAAAATTAGAAAGTTATCGCACATTATCAAAATGCTCAAACTACACCCTTAATTGCATCATTTCATGTTCTACAAAGTCCTTAGGATAGAATTTATGTATCAATCGACAAATATCATCAATTCTAAATGAAGTATGCATCTCCTTTGGATCTAATGTCGAACTAAGAATAAGTAATTCTATTATATGATCATTGAACTTATCATTCAACTCTTGCAACTGAGTATCAATCACGGCATTGAAAATGCCATTTTTATAATGATGCTCCAATAAAATATCATCTTGTTGATGACGAACCCTTCCTTTTCTTGCAACATAATGAGCATTTAATTCTAGGATAGGTATAATGACTGATTCACAAAAGGATTTCACTATAGCAATTAAATCACCCCATCCTTCATCCCTAAATTTTTGAATAAGTGACTTAGTAGATGAAACAAGATGCATTGCATTCAAAATGTCTTGAGATTGAAGTTGTAAGGTTTGACGTAACAAATCAGAAATCTCAAGAACTTCTCTCATAAGATGTAAAATAAAGACAAACTCAAATGAAGTTAAAGCCTTATATGTTGCATCTGCATCTGCCCGTTGAGTTGAAGTAGCTCCATCATCAATAATGTTCAACAAAACTTCGCATGTTGCACTAAACATATTAATCAAGCTAGAAACAAATCTCAAATGTGAACTCCATCGAGTGTCTCCAAGCTTTTGTAAAGTACCAATTTGATTGAGTCCTTTTCCACTTTGAAGTTCTTCAGTAGCAAGTAAAGGAGCAATATTTGAAACATGAGCTGCTTTTAATTGATCAGTACGCTTACATGAGGCACCAACTATATTGATTATGGAACTCAATTTAGTAAAAAAATGGTGGATGTGAATAAATTCTTTTAAAGCAATAACTAATGCTAACTGTAAACGATGAGCCATAAAATGGATATAGTAAGTATAAGGACATACACTTAAAATCAAAGCTTGTAACCCATTCCACTCTCCTCTCATATTACATGCACCATCATAGCCTTGGCCTCGAATATTATGAACATTCAAATTATATTGGGAGAGAACAAAAAGTATTTCATCCTTTAATGTTAATGCAGCAGTGTCCTTAACATGAACAAGCCCAAAGAACCGTTCTTTTACATATCCTTTTTTTATCAACATATCTTAAAACAACAGACATTTGCTCCATTTTGGATTGATCATGAGCTTCATCAAATATTAAATAAAATTTACCTTCACCAATTTCTTTACGAATAGCATTTTTTACTTTAGTTAAAAGGACTTACAAAATTTCTTTTTGTATTTGTGGTGAAGTATATGATGCATTTTTTAGAGCTTTGGGCTAGAGCTGTTGATACCTCATCATTGTAAGATGATATTAAACTAAGTATTTGACAAAAATTCCCTGGCCTTTGTGATGTTTTAGTTTCATCATCACCTCTAAGAGCACATCTTTAAAATGCAAGCCATCTAGCTGCATCAATTAAAGCTTTTAATCGAATTCTATTCTCTACAACTTGCTGAGATGAAAAGATTTCAAATCTTTTCTGAATATGTGAAGATTGATTAATGAGATCTGTCCATGCTTTTTCAGCATTTCGATAAGGAGATGTGAGATTTTTTTCAACATGCACTACAAATGCACAATTTTTATCATCTCTCATCTTTTTCCAATTCTGAAATCTATGTACAGTAAATGCATCTGATCCAGAAGGACCATTTTGCTTGTAAAATAAAAAACATGGAAGACAAAATGCTGCATCTTTAGTTGAAGAATATTCCAACCATGACCGAAATAGCTTAAACCATGATGCTTGAAAGCTCCTTTGATGTTTTTTCCCAAATTTTGGGTATTCTGAGAGAATGCATTGATATGGACCAGCTTTAATATAAGCTCTTCGAACTTCATCTTGCAGGTTAACAGGATATTGCCATATTTTTTGTCACAAACCCGGATCACGCTCCAACAAATTGATATCAAAACTTTCGCTAACATCAATTCTTTGAGCTTTCGGAGGATTAACATCAGAAGTTTGTACAAGTATTTGATTGCTCATTTGAATTTGACATTTCAAGTATTTGAATTTGATTATTTTACATCAATTATAGATGGTTTTTTCAACTATAAATAAAAAATACATATACGTCTATATATTATTAATTCATATGCAAATGTAATTCATTAAAACAAAGTAGTACAAGATTCAATAATCTCTACATAAAGAATCTAATATTAAAGTAAAAAATTTAAGAAAATTCATATCAATAGATAATAGACTACTACCTAGGTCTCCTGAGTTCACTGGTTACATACCTTAAATTTCACAAAAAAAAAAAATTGAGTCACATATATTAATTATTATGCTTGATTAATAGAAAAACCTATAAAAATATTTTATATTATTTAACATGCCACTCTAAAACTCAAGTTAATATTAACTAAGATAAAAAAAAATGTAAAATCTAATCACTATAATATATATAATACAACAGTTTATAATTTAAATGAGTATATTTTATATTTAAATTTTAAACTTGAAGTAATTAAATTTAAAATGAAGCAGCATTTTATATATAATCAAGTAATTAAATTTAAGTTTAAATTCCCATATTTCTAATACTAATTACTTAATTCATCTCGCAATATATAAATATATAATATTAATAACTTTTTTAAATTTTGAATTCACGATTTACAAATAAAACAATTTTAAATGAAAATAAGAATTTTCATTTGGAAAGATAAAAGCTGGAATAATAAGTATAGCCAATTAGTATATATAGACATTTGTACATAAATTTTTTAGTTTGCACTATAAATTTCACCTATACCAAAATAGAAAACAATGCAATTAAGATGACTTAAAATATCTTGATTTCTAAAATTCTAATTCTTTAGAGTCAACGTAATTGAAATCAAAATGGGAGATTCTAAATTTATATCAAAACACAATGGCTTAATTCAATTTCACAATAATTGAGCAATATAAACAAAAATATACATTATGCAACAGAGATAGACTAACCTTAGCAATTGAGTTTTCTAATTCAATGTTAGGATGGGAATTCTATCATATGCTTGATAAAAAATAGCCCATACTTTTTTTTGTACAAAGAAACAAGGCTCAAAATCTAACTGTTATAGGATAAGAAACTCCATAAACATCATGTTAGATCCAAGGTGCGGCCTCAATTGGAGAAGTAGCCATTTCATAAACACCAAAAGAGAGTGAGCTAGCAGAAGAAGCCAAACATTCTGCTAGCATATTAGCCTCTCTGTAGACGTGTGATAAATGTATCTCCCAATCCTTCTGTAAAAATTCCCAGATCTTATGTATAAGGCTAGCGTTTTTGTCATTAACTTTAAAGGCACCATCTGAGTTGAGCTTAAACCAACCCATTGGTGGTAAGCTCCACCCAATATGGATAATATGTATGCACAGAGTCCTTAAGCCAAAAAGGTTCTTTTCCTTATTAGCATTGCATATTTGCACCACTAACCTCTGGATTTCTAGCATAGTAGTCACTACATTTTTATAAGTAACTGCAAAAAGCGTTTGATTCCTTACTTTCCACAAAAGCCAGCACATCACACCAAAGGTAATATGACCGTTCTCTTAGATATTTCCAATATTATGTTAAGTAAGGTTGTTGAGAAGCCAACACTTCAGTTCCTTAGTGAAGAACTGATCAGTCCATGTAATTCCAAGCACCAAGTACCATACTTACTGTGAAAAAGGACAATCTCGCAACACGTGGATAGTTGATTCTATTTGAGCTCTGCATCGTGCACATTTTTCCTCAGTCGTTGGAAGTCTTCCTTTATAGGCTAACCATAGAAACATGCAAATCTTATATTGCCCCAACCATTTCTAGATGATACCCCATCTGCTACTGCGCTCTTACCAGTGATGTTCCATTTGAGCTTTGTAAGCTGATCGAATAGAGAAGTTGCCACTTGGGTCATGGCCCAAAAAAATTCATCATCTATATTGTTGTAGCATGGGGGTAGATGTGCAGAGATGGAGAGAAGAGTATTGCTGGGCAAAATGTTTTCAATTAATCCCCATTTCTAGCAACCGATGTCTGTAGCCATCTCTTCTAATACACAATTTATCAATTCATTGGGGATGGGGTTTACTGCAAGTTCTCGAAGAGAGTGTGACCCACTGACCACTTATCTAGCCAAAATCTCATTGTCTTCCCATTATTCACTACCCATTGAACGCCCTTAGTCATATTGTTCCATTGGTTGTTTAAAGCTCTCCATAAAAGAGAGCATTTGGTTGTCTTCAAAGTTATAAGAAAACTCACTGACCCTATGCCATACTTGGTGAGTAGAACTTATGCTCATAATTGGTTTCGATGGCAATTTATATTCCAACCAGTCTTTTGAATAAATGCAATGTTCATGGATGCAAGACTCTTCAGGCTCTATCCTTTATTCTCCTTTAGTTGGAAAATCTCATCCCATCTAACCAAATTGATCTTTTTCTGCTTGCTATTACCTCTCCAAATGAAACTCCTACAAACTTGTTCCAATTTATCACAAATCCCCCTAGGGATGGCTTTGGTTTGCATGGCATAATATGGAATTGTTGAGAGGACATGGTTGATGAGAGTAATTCTGCCGACTAATGATAAAATCTTTGAGTTTCAGGCATTGAGTTTATTCTGCACTTTTTCATGGATGTAATTGTAATAGCTTTGCTTCATTCTTCTATGTTGGATGGGTACTCCAAGATGGATGCCTAGGTCATCTGTGCTTTTGAACCCCAGAGTTTGATATAATTGTGATTTTGTATCTGTATTGACATTGCTATAGAAGAAAATCTTTATTTTTCCTTTACTGATTTTCTCTCCCGAGGCTGAGCAAAAATTATCAAGAATCTTCATCGTGTGTGTTTCCTTGTTCTATGTTGGCTTTTGCCAAAAAAAAAAAGAGGATATCATCTGCAAAAAATAAGTGGGAGATCGGAGGAGCAGACCTGTTGAGTTTGATTGGCCTCCACTTCTTGTTTGTTACAGCCTGATTGATTGCTTGACTTAGCCTTTTAAGACATAAAATGAATAAGTAGGGTGACAAAGGGTCACCTTGTCTAATTCCCCTTATAGGCTTGAATGGCTCTATGAGGCGGCCATTCCAGAGGATTTGCATTGATGTAACATCCCATCTTAGCTTATGTTCATAGACCAAGATGAAATGCTATTTTATGATATTCGAGTCTTGGTTCTATACTTAGTCAATTTATAATACACATTTTACAAAAATTTTGCCAGAGTTTCCCCTATAATTGATGGTCCCAAGTGTCGCCAAAACTGATTTTTTTTATTTTTTTTTGAAAACATTTTTTTATCTCAACCAATCAATCTCAAACACTTCTATAGTCGACCTCCTTATATCCTCCACCAAACCTGCATTAAAATTTTACACTTCTACACACACATCCATACATACTAATTCATACCAACATACAGTAATTAATATACTTAGCACACGTATTTTGGTCTTTTACTAGACATATATACAATTCTTAGTTTACGCTAACATATGTACATGCTATTCTAGTTATATTACTTATAATAAATTTTTACCCAAAAGTTGCCAACACCAGCTGCTCGGGATACTGCAGAAAACAGCTTCTCGCTCAACCTACGAGTTTAGAAAAGAAAACTAAACTCGCTAAACGTTTGCTTAGTGGGTACTTAAATCATTGCATTAAATAAATTAATTAAAAGAGTAATTAAAAACATGCATTTGAATACTTTAAATAAATGAATAAGATCTAAACATAATGATAAAAGATTAAATCCCATATTCTGAATTTAGAAATTACTCATTTTGCTTTTATCAATTTAGGTGCTCTACTGGTTTAACAGAACGTCAGCGGATAAGGAAGGTTCATGATAAACATATTTCGTCATCATCATATTTCATTATCTTTCATCATAATTCTTGCACATGTGCCAATGGCCATTATCATTGAATCATTGATCATGTCATTGTAATCGTCGGCCTTCAACCGGAATATCATATCATGTCATAAGCAGTACTGCAGTAATAATATGATGCATCATATCCTTATCTCAAAGGTTCTGACATACCAAATAGAGCATAAATAATTTATTAATTACTTTGGTCATGATATTCAATAAGTCATGATTTTTCCATAATGCATATATTACAAGGATAACTTCTCATGATACCTTTCTGATTATTCCAAACCCCTTTCGTGTCATTTTAAATGATATAACATCAATCTATATCATAATATTCAAGTTTTAACACATTTAGAAAAATGACCAAATGAATAGTAGCGCGGCGCGTAAAATCGGCGACGCAATGGCGCGCGACTACTACATGATAAAATCTGTTTTTACTGCTGAAAATCAGTCAACTTTAGCAACAGTTTTGACCAAGTAAACAAACTTATTTTTGGCTGAAATTTTGCAGGAAAACCCCTTCATAAGTTAACTAAATGCATGTAAAATTTCGTCGGAAAATTCCTTCGTTTGCCCCCTCAACGGACTGCCCAAAATGAAAGCTGCAGAATGGTGCCCAAAAGGGACCATTCGGCCCAACTTTCAAAACTTGAGGGGAATTCATTTTTTTCTTGCAAAATTAAGTTTTAGACTCCCTTTGTGATACCATGGAAGGACTAAAGGTCCCTCTTTCAAAAATTAAACCAAAGAGATGACTAAAAGTTAGTCAAAGTTTATGGACAATTAACACAAATTGGGCTAGTTTGTTTTTTTTTTATTCTCTTCACCATCAATCAACTACAAATGACTAGAAGAAACTTTCCCACATATTTACCACACATAATAATATCATTTCAAAGCCATTTCAAAAGTCCTATAATGCAAAATATGTGAATTAATTGAAAAGAGCAATGATTTAAGTACTAAACCTTAATTCTTTTAATTCCCCTTTGCTTTTCCCTTCTTCTTCTTCCTTAATCTTTGTTTCTCCTTCAAAAAATTTAAGAACATAACCTTAAACATAAACCTTAGAAATTTAGAACAATAAGCTACCCTCCAAATTCATATGAATTTCTACCTAAATTAACCATCTCTCATCATTAATCAACATATTTTTCCATTAAATTCATTTTCTAACCATCCTACAAACTTTTCCCAAATTCAACCTTTATGAACCTTAACTTAGATCTCTTAAAATAGCCAAAAATTTATGAAATTAAAGCTACAAATAAAACCCCTTACCTTAAAGTCTTATTTTCCACCAAAGTTTGCAACAAAAAATAGCTACTTGAAAAAAATCTCTCTCTCCTTTCCCTTTCTCTTCTATTCGGCCAAAGCAAGAACAAAGGAGAGTTCTTGGCTTTTATTTTTTTGCTATTCTCTCCTCCAAATGGCAGCTAAGAGAGGTTAAGATGTGTTGGTGTAAGTGTTGGTTTCCCATTGGTACACTTAAGTGGGAAAATGGCTAATTTTCATTGGTCCAAATGTCTCTTTCTTTTATTTATTTAAAACCCAAGCCCTTGGACTTTCTTTTAATTATATTTTGGCCCCTCAACCTCCTTGTGCTGTAATTTTATGGTCTAAGGTGTGAAAAGACCAAAATATCCTCCGGCGATTACTCGTTCGTAACTTTTAAACCGCACACTTCCGCCGAATGCTGTGGTATACTTTTTGACTCAGTTTTTCTTCTAATTTTCATTTTTGAGATCCATTATTACTTTCGAGATACTTTTTAAAATGACCATAATGCCCCTGGTCAAAATCCCCTATATTTTTCAAACCGTGTCTTGCCGTTGCTACTCGATTTTTCTCTACTTTCCATTTCAGGAGTCTGTTATATGCACTATTAAGGACCTCCGGAACAACTTTTGGTAATTACAGTCATCTCCACAAAACTTTACAATCTTTTCAAATAGGTCCTTTCAGTTCTACAGAACTTCCCTTCACTTTGCGCTCTTGAGTAGCTTCTCGGGATGGTTCCTCTTACTGTACATGGACGTACTGTACATATGTATAAGTTGGGTCGTGACAATTGAACTGGTAGTAACTATGCTTATGATGTCTCTCATCCAATCTGGAAGCTTCAAAGTCATAAGAGTCTCGTTGATGAAACTCCATTTAAGCCTGTCGTAAGCCTTTTCAAGATCTATTTTGATTGCCATGAAACCCTTCTTACTTTTCATATGTTGCATAGAGTGAATTATTTCTTGGGTGATGATGATGTTGTCTGTGATGTGCATTCCAAGAACAAAGCTTGATTGATTTGGGCTCACCCATTTTGGCATGCAGGCTTTCAATCTGCTTATAATAATTTTTGAGATAAGCTTCAGCATTACATTGCACATGCTTATTGGTCTGAAGTGAGTTAGAAATTCTGGCCCTTTAGATTTATGAATAAGTGCAATGAGTGTCTTGTTTAGTTTTGCTGGAACTTCTTTTGTACTAAGCACTGTCCATAGGAGGCTTTGAATTGATGATTCCACTGTGTTCCATAGTTTTGTTTGAAAGAATAGAGCACGTAAGCCATTCGGTCCAGGGGCTTTTAAGGGCTTCATATCAAACATGGCATTCTTTATTTCATCTTTGGAAACGTTACAGCGTAGTCTTTCTTCAAGCTCGCCATTAATTCAACAATAAGAAACCTATATGAGATACTATGCTTATATAAGTGTGCATGTGAGAAGAACGACAGGCGGCAGTTGGAAACAAAAGCAAATTGTCTTTGGGTTAACTATACAAAAAAAAATTATTGTTTTTCTTTTGGTTTTAGGTAGGGTATATTATGTAATTCCTAATCAAAAACTAAAAAGTAGGCAGTAGGGTATAAAATTTTAGGTTTTGTTACTTTTAAAATTTTTAATATATATATAAATAAATAAAATTTGGGAGGGCCCTTATTTTTAAATTTTTTTTTAATATGTATATAAATTAGGAGAGGCCTATTTAGCTCCGTCCCTGCTCAAAATCAAATGGACCACTGTCTTGAAAATACTCTCTACTGAGCTAAAAAGGAAGCTTAGTTGTTGACTCTACATGTTGTTAATAATGATGTGTCCGATTTCTATTACAAACTATTGATGTGCAAATCAAAGGATTTCTTATGTAGAGAGAAGAATTATTAAGTTTACAAAGATGAACTTTCAATTCTATCTATTTCTAGTAGTTGTTAAACATTTGACCAGAGAGAATTGACCAATGATGTGCTTCATTTCTGGATCATAGAACTCCTGTATGAGGGAACTGAGAATAGGGTCTGTGAAAGATGAAAATAGTATGATAATTTCTTGCTACAACATCTGATTTTTCACATAACTTCTTTTTGTGAATAATCTTCAAGAACTCACTTCTCCACCAAGATATGGATTCATACCATTTCAAAAACTTCCATGGTAGAGAGTTCATGTTTTCATCAATATTCACATATTTTAATATATCCAGAATAGAAATTTCAAGTGCATGACAATATAGTGTAGAGATACACTATAAGAACCATAACTCAGCTAGAAATTGAGGATTGTTGGGAAAGAGATTATACACTAATATCCATGGATATTCTAGATAGAAAGAATTAACTTCTGGATCCATATTAAAATGATTGTGGATGTGTTCAAGATAATCAACAATGTGAGTTCTAGCATACTGTTCAATTTCTGTAGGTGTTGTGAACTAACATCGTGGAGGAAACTCCAAGTCAGTATTCAATCTTGGTCTATATGGAAGAGAACCAGAGTATCCTCCATACATCATGATACATGGAAGAGAACTGATAGTAGTGATTAATGGAATTAGTCTGGAAGGTTTGGATAAAAGATCATGAGTAAGGTTTTTCTGACCTTTTATATGGTCCACAAAATAATCATATTTTTAGAATCATTCTTGTAATCTTAACTGTTGTTATTGAGGAAGAGTTTTCTGCTTAAATTCTATTTAGAAAAAAGGTGTTATCTAGAATAACCAGAAAGTGAT
This sequence comes from Garcia nutans, assembly GCA_947685225.1. Taxonomy (NCBI): domain Eukaryota; kingdom Viridiplantae; phylum Streptophyta; class Magnoliopsida; order Malpighiales; family Euphorbiaceae; genus Garcia; species Garcia nutans. The sequence goes on along the minus strand of CANTUV010000024.1, from coordinate 35,483 downwards.
GTCCAAGAAGATGGAATTAAAATTTTTTGATTCCATATTTAACTGTTAAGATCTCTTTATAGGTAGAATGATAATGTTTCTCACTATCTTTAAATTATTTGTTGGTATGGCCACAATAGTGAGTTTTACCATTAATCTTTTCAAGGAACACAATCGTGTAAAAAATTCTGAGTCCAAGAGAGGGTATGTGGAGAGGGATAGATTGAGAAGTAACATTTTTTATGATTTGAACATCAATTATTTAATCATCAAAGCTGGTGGAGGATTTTTCTTTGGGAGTTTGGACAACTAGCTAATGGGCTAGGATATAGCAAGAAAAAAGTCTCGGATATAATTGATATTGCCCAAAAACTGTTGGATCTACTTAACAGAGAGATTTGAATCAGGAAACTCAAGCAATTCAACTGCTATATGAGGATTTGGAACAAAAGATCCATTTTCAAAGTGCATTCCTAGAAAATCAATAGAGGCCTGTCCCAAAATACTCTTCTTTTCAAAGTGCATAATTATGTATTATTGAACCAAAGAAGAAAATTGTTGTAACAGTTGTTGATACGCTTCCATTGTTGGTGAAAACAGTATAATATCATCCATATAGATTAGGGCCGAATAGAGAATGGGCTGAAAGATCATGATCATGGCCTTCTGGAATAAGGATGGAGCAATCTTAAGACCAAAAGGCATAATAGTCCATTGGTATTGAGTATCAAAAATACAGAATGTTGTTTTAGGTTGAACTTTAGGCTGAATACCCAATTGCCAAAAACTTGCTTTCAGAACAAACTTTGAAAATATTTTTGCTCCTTTGAGATGGACCATCAAGTTTGAATTTTTTAGAAGAGGAAATTTGTCATCTTGTAAAAATAAGTTAAGAGGCTTATAATTAATTACAAGTATCTTTTTTCCTTTGATCTGTTTTGATCTATTTTTTATATAAAAGGCTTGGCAAGCCCAATTAGACTTAGTCGGTTCTATCATACCTTATTGAAGCAGTTGTTCACATTCTTATCTGGCATATGCTAAATTTTATGGAGTCATTCCTAGGTGAGAAGCTTTATTGGATTTATATCTTCATTTTTTTTAAAAGGAAGAGAAATGAAGAATTCTCTATTTTTCCATAAAGGCATGGAATGTTTAAAATCAGAATGAGAGTCTGCATAAGATGGGAGCAATAAAGCTTTGACATCCTCAAATTGACTAGGAACTTCTGCAAGAGAAAACATTCGAGGAATATCTGTATAGGCTTTAAACATCTTCTTATGCCTAATTCCAATAGGCAGGATATGCAAATCCTTTGTATGCTGATAAACATCAAACCCAATCAACAAGTTTTTATAATGAAGTGATGACCCAAGAAATGAGTTCAGATAATGCAATCTAAAAAAAAATTGGATACCAATCTTCTGTTTAGTGATAAGGTGTGTAGAGAACACATTTGCATTTGTTGCCTTAAAATATTTCACATAAGTCTTCCAATATGAATCTGGTAGGATGGATAGATAGATTCATCATGGACTTGTAAGTACCAGTATCCATAAAAGCTATTAAAGAAATAGCTCTATCACATTTGGATGGAAGAACTGAGAGTTTTACCAATGGAGTTGGAGTTATGGAGTTAGTAGAAAAAATTGAAAGTAGAGTTGATTGAAATTGTTAAAGATGATAGATAGGCATATAGTCATCTTCTTCCTGGGAATCAAGAGAACTAGAATTTGAAAGAGAATCATCATCATCAATATGAAGTGCAAACATTTTATCTTGGTCTGCTGCATCTTGTTCTGAAAGAAGTGATTCAATTTCAATATCATCAGGAATTGAAATTGATGCTTGATCAAGGCAATGAATAAGCTTAGCAGTTTTGGCTGGTTTATTAGGGCATTTCTTGGCAAAATGTCCTTTCTTTCTACAAGCATATCATCTATCTCATTGAGCAGCCTCTAAGCTTGATCATGGGAAAGGTAGTGTTCATGATGATTTTATAGATACATTTAAAGAGCTTGAGATAAATGATGTTCTAAAAGAAAATAATGATAAACTAAAACAAATTATGGAACTTATACAAAAGAACTTCACAAGAAGTTTAACATAAATGGTTGCAAGGAAAGCAAAACTCCAGTGAGCACATCCTTAAAGTTGGACAAAGATGAAATTGGTAAGAAAGTATATGAAAATAAATATAAAGGTATTATTGAATCACTTCTTTACTTAACCGTTTCTAGACCTAATATAATGTATAGTGTTTGCTTAGGTATATATTTCAATCATGCCCTAAAGAATCTCATTTGAATGTAGCTAAAAGAATTTTGAAATACTTGAATGGAACATTGCATTTAGGACTTTGGTACCATAGAAATACATCATTTGACATCTTAGATTTTTCAAATATAAATTTTTTTAGTAGCCTATTAGATAGGAAAACATAACCGGTGCATGCCATTTTCTTGGTAATTGCTTAGTTTCTTGGTTTAGCAAGAAATAAGTGTCTATTGTTCTATCTACCACATAAGCTGAATATGTTGGACTTGCTTTTGTTGCATATAAATTTTGTGGATGAAGCAAAAATTGCTAGATATGATAAAGTATTTAATCACATTCCTATTAAATATGATAACACTAGTGCTATTAATCTATCCAAAAATCTCATTCAATATTCTAAGTTAAAACATATAAACATTAGGCATCACTTCTTAAGAGATATTGTTCAAAATTAAAATGTTATTTTATTATTTGACATCTTAGGTTTTTTGGATGCGAATTTTGTTGGTAGCCTATTAGATAGGAAAAACATGACCGGTGTATACCATTTTCTTGGTAATTTCCTAGTTTCTTAGTTTAGTAAGAAACAAGTGTCTATTACTCTATGTACCATATAATCTGAATATATTACAACTTGCTTTTGTTGCACACAAGTTTTATGGATGAAGCAACAATTGCTAGATTACGATAAAGTGGTTGATCACATTCCTATTAAATGTGATAACACTAGTGCTATTAATCTATCCAAAAATCTCATTAAATATTCTAGGTTAAAATATATAAACATTAGGCATCACTTCTTAAGAGATAATGTTCAAAATTAAAATATTATTTTAGCATTTATAGACTCAAGATTAACTTACTGATATCTTTATAAAACCCTTGAATTAAGAAAGATTAAATTTTCTAAAACAACATATAGAAATGATAGATGGAAATACTTTAAATTGATTATATTGCATTTTATCATAACTTTTTTGATTGATTTTTGTGTTTGATTTAGTTGTGAATAACAATGATAGAATTGCTTGTAAATTCATTTTTGCATGCCCTAGTTCATCATTAACATCTATTTTGATCATGTATGCAAAGCACAAATTGAGATCCACAACTTTAACCTTAAAACTCTTTTTTCTGTAATTTTGTGAAAATTTCGTTCAGACTCTATTATGGTTCGACTATACTATCCATGAAAATCTTTGTTTAGCAAATTTCTCATAAGTAAGATCATACTTTTTGGACTGGTCAGCAAAATTCAAAATTTCTAATTGTTATATTTAAAATCAAAAATTCTATTAGTACTCTAAATGCCCTGATCACACCTTTATATTTTTCAAAATTCCTCATAAGACTGGACATGGTTTGATCGGGATTTTCCTTTGCAATTCAAAAATTATAGCCGTTGGAAACTTTTGAAAAAGTGCATTTTCACATTCCAAGAGCTATAAATGGCTAGTTTTAGCCAAAAACACTATAAATACGTATCACTCTGGAGGACTTTTCCTCCATTTAGGGATTCAAATGGATGATATCTCCCATCTCTCCAATAATATTGTTACCTCTGAAGTTCAATTGGAGTTTTAGAAAGAATTTTCACTGAAACAACCCTCTATAAACAACCCTCCACAAAGAAACTTAGGAATTTGACCTATTGGATGTTACATAGGACAATTACCTATACTAATAGTACAAGAGGTGAGAGAAACAAGAAAGTCACTCAAAAAGACCTCTTTATCTATTGCCTTATCAAAGGTCAAGCCATCCAAATCGAAAAATATATAATTGACACCTTTCTCCACATTAGAAAAACAAAAGCCGGAGTCATTTTGCTTTCATCTCAAATTACATAAATTGCCAAGCATGTTAGTGCTCTTACACGAACGAACAAAGTACTCTCTCTAATCCTCTTGATTCAAACACAAAATCCATCAACATTGGATATCTTAAATATGCCAAGTGCATTAGGGATGTAGAAGGGACATATGTATACCTTTTATATACACAAGGGGCTATGGCACAACATAGGACAAGGGCTAGAATTGTTGATGAATCCAAAGAAACCTTTCAAATGGAGTTTCCTATACCTCAAACCCCTAGAGCCCAAGGATCAATCATCACAATCCTCCAAAATATTCAAAGCCAAATGACTTCTCAAGGAACCAAAATTGACAATATTACTTCTTAACTCTCTTATCTTCACATGGGCATAAGGGATAAGTGAGGAGTTTTATGACTCCCTTAATGCTATATAATAGATGAGAAAGAACCAAACCTATCACCATCCCTTCATGAAGAACAAGGTGAGAGGGAAGGAACCCACTTTGAACAAGGTGGGAGTGAAGAAGAAAAAGAGGAAGAACAAGATGAAGAAGAAAAAGAGGATGATAATGAAAATGATGAAGATTGATAGTTCTTCATATTTTTCTTTCCTCTTCCAATTTTTTCTATGTGATCTCAAATAATTTTTATGGTTCTCAATAATACATTGCATTATATTTTCCTTAATTTCTTTATGATTGATGAACTTTCTTATTTAATTGATTTCTTACTGTTTAATGTTTGCTTAGAGTGATTTCTTTTGTTTCCTAAATAGTTTAATATTTAATAATTATTGTTTACTTGTTTATTTAAGTTTTTACCTTTGTCAAAGAAGGAGAGAGTGCAAATTGAATTAGTTATTGAAATTAAATTTATATAGGGGGAGATAAATTAATTATTAACTTCTATTTGTCAAGAAAAAGAAATAGATTAAGAAATTTAATGAAAACATACATTAAGGGAGAACATAATCTTTAAATAAGAAAACTTTTGAAACATATCTTAATTCAATTCAATTTAATTGCCAAAGTTGAAAAAAGGGAGATTGTTAGTCAAAGTCTTGGCTTAATTTACTCTATTTTGATCTTAAGCAATCAAATTGAATAGGACTAATGTTTTTCACCAAGTTATATTTTGTAGAAACCTAGTTTTTAAAGAATTTACATAACATTTGATCGGACCATAAAGAAGTCCGATCAAATCACAGTTAATAATTCGAGCAAATTTACATAGAAAGATTCATGAGGAAAAGTGCACTAAAATTTTTACCAAACCATAAATATTCTACTTGGACCATACTAAATTCATATCGGACTTTTGTTGCGCTCGTTTAATTACTACTACAAAGTGACACTCGCAAGTATACGAGGTTATTGTAGTAATGGTGATTGTCCCAAGGCCGTCTCACAAGGAAAGTGTTGTTCGTAATAATTTGACTAAAAATAATATATTAAATGTTCGAGTATTTGTTGATGAAATGGTGAAATGCAACTAAAATTTAAGAGAAAAATGAGTAGTGATTATTCAAGATTAATTCAATTCTTAAAATAGTGCTCAGGGTTGTAGATCAATTTAAACAAAACTTGAATCTCAAATTATCCATTATTATAACCTTATAATTTAACTTGTTCCTTGAGTTTAATTAGTCAATTACCAATTCATTAGTTTTCACATTCATGAATTAACAATAACCAATTATTTTGAAATTACAAATCAAATAAACCCTAGAACTTATATTTCTAACTCATTCTTAGGGTGATTGGATTACTTAGTTCCGACATCAAATTTCATCTCTTGGTCCATCATTCGATGTTAAGTGATCAATAGGTGGCCAATCTATCAATCTAACTTTGAGTTCTACACAATCAACCAATAACAAGATATATTGATGGAATTATCAAATCAAGTCATTTGATCAAATCTACTACAACCCAAGGCATGAATAAATTAGCTCATCATCAATTTAAAATAAGTATTCATCTCAATATATAGCAAATCACAATTGTCCATTGAAATATTAATGTTCTTAATAACAATAACAATCAAGAAATGAATTAAAAGAGAGGAAATGAAAAACCCCTTTTCAAGATGCTAAGAATTGAACTACTTGTCTTCCTCTTAGCTTCCACTTTGGTGTGATGAAGAACTTCCAAGCCTTCTTCAATCAATAGCTCTCTTCTTGAAAGGTGGAGTGGTAACTCTCTCAAGTTTACACTCTTCAATCAATGTCTTCTTCAAATCTTGACCTTCTTGAAAGCTTGTTCACCCACTTTCATCTCAAGAATTGTCTTTCTCTTATCTATAGGAGAAAATGGAAGATGGAAAATGGAGGATGATCCAGCTCATCCTTGGTCCTCCTCCTATCCCGTCTATATGGTCCTCATCTCTCTTTTTCTATTCGTTTTAATATTTTAACACACTTTTTAATTCCACTCCCCTCTTTGTCTCCCTCTTTTTCTTTAATTAATATTTCATTCCATAAAATCATCCCTTTTTTACTCATTTTTATTATATCTTTTTAAAAGATATTGTATGTTGTCTCCCATTTGTCTCCCAACAAATGTAAAAATAATTCAAAGGAATCACCTAGAACATGGCTAAGCCATTGGTGACTTGTCCGTGTCACATGAGTTTACACTAGACACGGCAAAGTCATTAGGCTATATCCATGACTGCCTTTCCTTCTTTCTTTCTTCTCTAAGTGGGACACGGCCAAGGCCCTGGCCGTGTCATATCACATGGCCAGTGGCTTGGCCGTGTCTCTTGCATATGTTTGCTTCTGCCTTCTTTCTTTGCCTCTTTCGTCTTTCTTTCTTCTCCAAATGGGACACGGCCAAGGCCCTGGCTGTGTCATATGACACGGCCAATGGCTTGGTCGTGTCTCTTGTATGTGTTTGCTTTTGCCTGAGATTTTCTAAGGGACACGGCAAAGCCAAGTTGACTTGATCGTGTCTTGCTTGTTCTTTGTCTTTCTTGCCCTTTGACGAGGGACACAGCCAAGCCATGTCACATGCTTTCCTCCAAACTTCATCCATCAAATTGAAATGAATTTCTAATTTTGCACTTCAACCTAAATTAAACACTTTAAATGCAAATAAAAGAAAATTTTAACTAAAAACTAATAAAATTATCCTAAAAACTTAGACATAATTGGTTGAAACAACTTTCACTTAAACATTTTGGGAAAACTTCCGGAGAGTTTCACGATCAGAAGTGCTCCCAATTTCTTAGAGTATCATGATCATTCTAACCGGACCAGTATAAGGGTGACCAAACCAAACCATAAAATTTGGACACTATTCATACAAAGAGTTTCACGGTCTGAACTACTCTCATATTCTCAACGGTTCAACATAAGTCCGATCGGATAAAAGATGGTACGACCGGATTCAAAGAGAAAAAGAATACTAAAAAGTTCCAGTAAGGTTTATGCTTAGTGGTACTCTCAAATTCTTAACATGCCATCGCAAGTTTGACCAGACCATTGTTGTACCGACCAGACCAATACAATGAGATTTAAAAATTATAGTCATTATTCTTTTATTCAATTAGTGGATGCCACGTGTACTAACCGTTGAAAATTTTTTAACAAAAATTTAAAAAGTACTACTGGACTAATATAAGTATCACCATACTTTTGAAAGTATGATTGAAAAATTAGTGGTCTGATCATGAACTGTCTCTGAATAATAATTAAAGAGGAGACAAGTCAAAAAAATGTGCTCATCAACCAAGTTAATTGAAGGTTTGAAGGCTATAAATACATGAAGGAACTTTATTTTATATAAGATTAAAGTTTGAGAAAGCTAAGAAAAATAACTTTCATTTCTTTGAATTAAAATTTACATTTGTTGTATTTGAATGTTAGATGTGAGTATTAAACATTATTGTATAAGTTTGATTGTGAGCTTTGAAAAACTTAGGTTTTAGAGTGAGTATGGAAAAACTCTTATTAGGTTGTGAGAAAAATCTCAAACCATTGTAAAAGTTAGGATTAAGCTTGTAAAAATCCAAAGATAGTGAAATTCTCAACTTGAATTTGGGGGGTGGACGTAAGATTGATTTGATCTGAACTACTATAAATCTCTTGTGTTCATTATTCTCTACTCTACTTATTTCTTTGTCTTTTTTTAATTTTTTAAATTTCTCATCACTTCTTCTAACAAGCAATTCACTCTCCCTCTTGGTTGTCATCTTGGGACAATAAAACACACACCACTACTCCCAATCTATCTTAGAAAACCATCTACAGAAGCCATGTTTAAATGAAGACGAGCAACTGCCCCTTCTTTGTGTAAAATATTTGTATATTTTTTATTTGTTTATCTCCAAAATTTTAAATTGCTTACTACTGATTTAATTTATGTAAGAAGGTAAAGATAATAAATCTTAGTGAATCACTTCTTCCCCAAATAAAAATGTTTCTCTTATAAAAAATGATAAAAATTTAATACTTTTCAATCGCAATAAAACATAAGAAAAATTAATAAAGAATACGAGGTTTGAATTTTTATTTTTTAAAAATCTTTTTTTTAATTTCTTATATTTGTTTTTAATTTTCCCTGTATTATTTCTTCTTCTAATATTATATGATAATTTTTGCTTCAAAATATTTTTTAAAATATTATATACACTCATAATTTGATACTTTTTTCCTCTCTATTTATTTTTTTATTTATCATTATGTAATTTAGGAGTCTACACACACATATAATTTGATTAATTAGTTTAATTTTTTGACAAATAATAATAGTTTATTAATATATTAATAAATTTATAAAAAGATGAATATATAAAATATACAACAAAAACTAAGATGACGAAACTAAAAAAGGGCAATCAGTGGCTAATCCAAGATTTTCAAGAGAATTTTACCCTCTTCTCTTGAAATTTTAACTTCATCCCTGCTAATTGACATTTTAATTCTTATTATTTAAAATTGACACTTTTAGTCACTAAATAAATTTAAAATTTTAAGAGATTAAAATATTTTATATTATAGTAGTACATTCAATTAAAAAAATACAAGATCCTAAAAAATTAATGTATTTTATATTAAAATATTTCAATGTAAAATATCTTAAAATGATTTAAATGCATTATATTTTTCAAATTTGAAGAATGAAAACGTTATACAATTAGTTTTACATAAAAGTATTAGAAGTATTGTTTATTAACAAATGTCATGAATCAAAAGTACTAATTTTTAGTGATAAAGACTAAAATGTGTTAGTATTTTTTCTTTTTGGTACATAAGACATATATAGGAACACTCATAAACTACCTCATATATAAGAGGTTCCAACAATATTATGAAGAAGCCAAGTAAGATCTCACCTGAGGCTTCGTTAAGAACATGAGTGCTAAGGCTAAAATTGTAAGCCAAAAGAAAGAGAAAGTCTACTGCAAAATTAGCCTCCCTATGCACATGACCAGTGGCGAAGCCACATTAAGGGGAAGGGGGGCAACTGCCCCCCTTCTCTTTTGAGAAAAAAAAATTATATGTATATAGTTGTGAAAATTGTTAGAATTATTTATTTGCTCTCCTTCAAAATTTTAAATTACCTCCTATTATTTAGTTTATGCAAGAAAAAAAATTAATAAATTATTTATTTCATAATTTAATATTTTTTTTTTCTAGAAAAATTGATATTCTTCAAATGCAAAAATTAACTTAATTTGAACTCATTCCATAAATCAAAAATCTAAGAAAAAAATTAAAAGCACAATAAAAAAGATTATAAAAAATAAAAGATTATAATTTTTATTTATTTATTTTTATTTTATTATTTATATTTCTAATATTATGATATAATTTTTTATTCAACCATTTCTTAAGAAATTAAATACATTATTCAATATTTTTTCTTTAACAAGAGTTAAATTAGAATTTTACAAAGAAAAATTTACCCCCTTCTTTTCAATTTCTAGCTTCGCCCCTGCACATGACACACCTCAACAAAGATAAAAGGTGCAAGGACGCTCTATATACTACAAACCAAAGGGAAGCATACAACATTTGATTCCAACCTGTCCAAAATCATATCAATAGCAACCTTATTATGATTTTCCACATAGACATTAGTAAACCACATATTTCGAGCAAGAGACAGCCCATGCATGATTGTCCAAATTTTTGCCTTTAGGATTGTGCAAATACCAATATTAGAAGCAAAGCCTTGAAGCCAAACACCATTACTATCTCTAATTAACCACCCGCATATGCTTGAGAGCTATTATGGATGGAGGCATTAAATATTTAATTTGACAGCATCTTGAGGAGGGCAACACCAACCAACCTACTGCAACTCAAGGTTTCCCGAAGATTGAGGATTGCTACAGTTCATAGTTGCATCAATAAGTTTGATATCAGCCATTACCTCATGGAACATGCTCCAAACTACTTGATGATCACCATTAAACATATTTTTGTTCGTTTCCTCAAGCACTAACATGTTGCACCAAATAGAACATCCTATCTGACACCTATATGAATCTCACTTAATCTGCGCAGATTTAGCACCAACCAAGACTGAACAGGACCTTGCCCTCAAAGAACCATCACCTATAGGTACTCGACATAAGGAGATTTCATAATTGAAGCGCTGGCCAACAATCCCTTAATAAATGAAGTGGAGATTATGAACTACTCATACAGACCACACAAGCAGATGAATAAGTGAAATGGCGCCTAACTCTCACCATGTTTGTCATCATGCCATTATTAAGGAGCTGCCAAAAGAAAACTCTAACTCTTTGTGATCCTATCCATTGACATAGGAGCTTCTAAGGAAAAAGAGGTTATTCAGTTTGGTCTTCAGCAAGGAGCCTATGTGTTGACTTTAGAGTAAATTGCCCAGATGAGGAAAGAGCCCAATACATTTTGTTGTCGCCTAAAGAATCTGAAGGACGCAAAACTAAAGCAATTTTAAAGAGAGATGAGGTAGGAAGAAATTCTGAAAAGGTGTTCCAATTTCTACCACTATCCCCATCAACGTAGCAAGCCACAGAAGCTTTGAGAGCATCACCAAGTACTGGTAAGATTGCCAAACTTGAAAGATTACAATCAAGCTCTGGGACTAACAAATCAGTCCAGAATTTCACACACTAGCCATTCCTTAATGCCCACAAAACATTGTTCCTTACTAGATTCCAATGTGCACACATGAAGCGCCGAAAGGAGGAGCTATTATGGAGAGGTTTAATCAATTCCAGGTAATTCTTCTGCACTTTATATTTTGATTTCATCAGTTGAACCAAAGCTTATCTTGTGAAACTAAAAAATTCAAATAAGCTTTCATAGAAAAAGTCTTGTTAAGCATAAACAAATCACGAAACCCTAGCTCTCTAAGATCCTTAGGTCTCGCGACCTTCCTCCAGGCACTAAATAGAGACCATTTCGATCTTCTGCACCACTCTAAACAAAATAACAAGTTGATTTTTCCAACTCTTTACACATTTGTTAGTATTTTTTAACTATGAAAGATCTAGCAAGATTAATTCTATATTAAGTTTTTTATATAATTAGGATGACTATGTTAGTATTGTTAATATTGGTTTATAGGAGAATTATGCAATAATAGATAATATGACACTTTTTAATACAAAATAATTTTTTATTAATGAATCAAAGGATATATCTATAAAGTACAAATAAAATTATACAATTTTAAAGTGCATAAGATGTATATAACTAATAAAGTTATTAGATCTCAATAAACTTATATGACGCAAATAATAGATAATGATAACATGCTACTAGCAATCTGACTTTTAACGTGACACTTATTTTATCTGTCGGTATATTGAGAGGGTGTTTCTTAAAACTTAAAAGCTGGTCAAAACTGATTATAAGCAGTTTTTAGATTATAAGTTGTTTATTTAAGTGTTTCTGAAAACTTAAATAGTAGATTATAATCTGATTTTAATCAGTTTTTTAAAAGTTGGATTTTGCTACTTTTTTTAAGCACTTATTTTTTAAGCAGTTTTGACCAAGAGGGTGTTTCTCAAAACTTAAAAGCTGGTCAAAACTGATTATAAGCAATTTTTAGATTATAAGTTGTTTATTTAAGTGTTTCTGAAAACTTAAATAGTAGATTATAATATGATTCTAATCAGTTTTTTAAAAGTTGAGTTTTGTTATTTTTTTTAAGCACTTATTTTTTAAGCAGTTTTGACCAAGTAAAAGACCATACTATCCCTACCTAATATTCAATATTCCAAAAATAAATTTTATTAAATAAATTTTTATTATTAAATAAATTTTATTATTATTATTATCAAATAAATTTTATTAAATAAATTATTATTATTATTAAATAAATCTTATTATTATTATTATTATTGCAAAATTATTATTATTATTGCAAAATAAATTTTGAAAAATAAATTATTATTATTATCAAATAAATTTTATTAAATAAATTATTATTATTATTAAATAAATTTTATTATTATTATTATTATTATTATTGCAAAATAAATTTGGAATTGACATTTAAAAAATTATTTTTATACAATAAATAAACTCAGGGACAGTTTAGTCATTTTGACAGTTTCTGCAATTAAAAACTGATTATAAGCTGATTTTACAGAAACACTTAATTGATTATAAACTGATTATCAGCTGATTATTAACTAGTTTACAGAAACGCTTAACTGCTTATTTTTAATCTAATTATAATCTAAAAATCACTTATTCACAATAAGCTGAAAAGCTTCAGTTTTGAGAAACACCCTCCAAGTAAAAGACCATACTATCCCTACCTAATCTTCAATATTCCAAATTTGTCCATCCTATGTACTTTAGTTCCCATCAAAATTCTTTTATTTTTAGGATTCTAATTAATATTTTTAGGATTCTAATTAATTTGGTAATATTTACATGGTAGTTTTTTATTTGTATAATTTATTGATAACACCAATATTATTATTATTATTATTATTGCAAAATAAATTTTGAATTGACATTTAAAAAATTATTTTTATACAATAAATAAACTCAGGGACAATTTTGTCATTTTGACAGTTTCTGCAATTAAAAACTGATTATAAGCTGATTTTGCAGAAACACTTAACTGATTATAAACTGATTATCAGCTGATTATTAATTAGTTTACAGAAACGCTTAACTGCTTATTTTTAATCTGATTATAATCTAAAAATCACTTATTCACAATAAGCTGAAAAACTCCAGTTTTGAAAAACACCCTCTGAATCACCATCACCTTCTACACGAGAAAGATATCTCCATTTGAGAATGACAAATCATTAAAGAAGGATAAACCTCCATCTAAATAAGACATATAACCTAAACATGGCTACGGTTCACAAACTACCTATTTCAGTTCAGAAATCATCGGTTCTGATTTAGAAAATTTTTGAACCTAAATCGAACCTTCTATAGGACGATTTAAAGACGGTCCAGAAACCGTCGATTCCAGTTTGGACCCCAGTTTGAAGGCGGTTCGAGAGACAATTTGAGGAGAAAGTTCGAAGGGGCAATTTAAAAGCGGTTTACGGTGGTTCAAAGTGATTTAGAACAATTTAAGAGACAATTTATATGTGATTTTAATTAGAAAAAATTTTAAATTCAAATTTGTAAAAAAAATAAAAATATTGAGATTAATTTACTAAAAAATTAATAAAAATGATACTACGTAACTTAAAAAAGATAAGTTGTTTATGTATCTTTTTGGACTTTAAAAAGAAATTAAAGTTCACATATTTCTTTTACCTTATATTTATGCAATTGTTGAATATTATCATCGTCATTTCAATTTCTTCAATTATATTTTCTACATCAATTGATCTAAAATATTCATCAACTATATTATTTTCTTTCTTGCTCCAAAATTTGAGCATTGGCTATTTATCATTTTTTTAGAAATCATAATATAATAAATTTCTAAATAAAAATAATAATACATAAGATAAAAAAATTTAAAAATAATAGAAATAAAATTTTAATATAAAATAAAATAAAATGATTAAGATTATACTATAGATAATTTAAAAAAAAATGAGAATGTAGATTATAGAAAATATTAGAGAATAAATTTTAAAAAATAGAAATTCTAGAGAATATTGAAGATTATAATATAAATATAGATTGAAGAATAAAGAGACAAATAAAAGAAATTAAAATTTAGAAATGTGAAAATTTTAAAATATAAGTGGTATTTATAAGATTAGTAAAAAATTTAAAATTAATGAATAAAAAATAAATAAAGTAAATACGATAACATAAACAAAATATATTAATTTAATGGTTTGAACCAACGCAGTTTGAACCGATGGTTTCAAACTATAAAAATCACCGGTTCGACAGTTTTTAAAAATTATAAACCTGAACTAAACTATGAATCAAGGTTCAGGTTCCAATTTTAATCGGTTTGGCTCCGATCCGATTTTAATTTCAAATCGAACCGTGACCATGTCTAATATAATCTTTAAAAAAATAAATTATATAATAAAAATCTAAATTTCCTTTAATTTTATTCTAAAAAATAATAAAATACAAAAAAAAACTAAGTTTTATATATATATAGATCTGAAAAATTATTTTGAGAATAAAATACAAATAAAAATACATAAATTTAAAAAAAAGAACAAAAAATTAGAAAGGTGAAGAAAAATAGATAAAGTTTTATCCATCAATAAATTGATGGCAACCATATTTTCAAATTAAAAAAATTATAAAATTCATAAAAAAGAAACAGTAGGAGTGTTCAAAAAATCAACGGCCTGAAAAATCTAGCCCGAATCTATAATAGGATCGGGTCACTGGTTCCAAAGGTAGACTGGAGCTATGCTCGGGTCGAACTTTAGGTTCATGTTGAAAATTCTCAGGCCGGCCTGACTCTGTTCGAGGTATTGATTTTTTATTATTTTGAAAATATATTTTAGTAATTTAAATTTCATATAAAAACTTTTAAAAATTTAAAATATTATATATATTTTATGATATTTGGGATTCTTAAAAATTTAATCCACGAGAAATAATTTTTATATTTTATTTATTTTTTACTTGAATGACGAAATAACTAAATAACTAAATAATTTAGTTATTATAAATATTGATATAATAATTTATATATTATTAGATATAATAAATTTTAAAGTAATATTTATAGATAAATTTATTGAAATTTAAAAAATAATAAATTTTATCCTTATTATTTTTTAATTTAAAAAAATATTGGATTAGTCCGACTCAACCCGATCCGACCTTCATCAGGCCTGAAGTGGCTCAGTCCCACCAAACTTAGGGTTGAGATACAAACTATAAAATATAGTCTATATATTTTTAAATCGAACTATAGATCTAGATAAAATTCGGTCCAATTCGACTCGTGAATCCCTATAAAAAAACATATACAATTTGATAATATGACATTTATTTATGGAGGATTTTAGAAGGGTAAAATCGTAATTATAAGCATAAAACCCTAACTAATTACATGTAGTTCCTAAATGATACAACATTTGACTCTAGTCGCGAGTGTAAGATTTAGCCCCAGATCATAACAAAAGCTTGTCTACTACTGGTGTAGCTAGCTATGTCGCTTGCATTTCTCATCAGAGATTCAAAAGTTAAATCCAATTTGTCGGTGGCCGCAATTGTCACTTCCGTCTTCCAAGCCAATGGATGTTTTGTCTTTCATCGGATTACGGTGCATAAAAATTTAGGGCGGCCATTAATGGTTAGTGATGCTCATCTTTCTGCAAAATGTTACGCTATTTAAGATTAAGATGTGATTCTACGACTTCTCCAACTGGTACAATCTTTTTCTTTCAAAGTTACCCATTTTTTCTATCATCATCTTTGAGAAGCATTTCAAGTCGTGTTATTGATAATGGAAACTCTTATGTGGTGTCTTACCTCATTGAGAATTGTGGATTATCTGAAAAAATGGCACTTTCAGCTTCTAAGGCTATCAATTTTAAAAGCCCGAGTAAACCAGACTCTGTCCTTGCCTTCTTCAAAGCGCATGGGTTCTCAAACTCCCAGATTACAACACTTATCCGTAAGCGCCCAACAGTGCTTGTGGCGGATCCTGAGAAAACCCTTTTGCCTAAATTCAATTTTTTTTTACTCTAAAGGATTTTCAACACCAGACATTGCCAAAGTCTTTTGTTTATCCCCTGATATTTTGCACAGTAGCATGGAAAATCAGGTGATCCGAGCTTTTTAAATGTCATTAGAGATTTGGTTGATTCTGATACTAAAGCTGTTGGTGCTATAAAACGATATCCACGCATAATGCTTTCTTACCTTGACGTTTATGTAGTACCTAATATCAAAACTTTGCAAGAAAGTGGATAGCCACAGTCGAGTATTGCTTGGCCTGTTAGATATCATCCTATGACATTAATAACGAGCTCTGATCGATTCATTGAGATGGTAGAAAAGGCAAAGAGATTGGGGTTGAATCCTTTGGGTTTGAACTTTGTTGTTGCAATCCATACATTTTGGTCAATGAGCAAAACTACCTGGGAAAAGAAAATCGATATCTTTAAGAAGTGGGATTGGTCTGAGGAAGAGATTACTGTTGCTTTTGGGAAGCATCCTTGGTGTTTATTGTGTTCTGAGAAAAAGATCGCAGCAATGATGGACTTTTATATCAACAAAATGGGTTGGGATTCTTCATCCATCGCATATTATCCGATACTTGTTTCACTGTGCTTGGAAAAAATGGTTTTGCCACGCTGTTCAATTTTGAAGGTTCTGTTGTCAAAAAGTCTGATCCGGCTGACTTGCATACGTTCACCTTTGTTGATCTCTGAAGAGTTGTTCTGATGAGTGCATAGCTGATACTCAAAGGGCATTTTGGGTATATACCAGGAAAGGGGAGCCAGCTAAGAGAATCATCCTTGGGAATGAAGAAAAGAGCAGTTACACGTCAGCATAGTTTGTTACTGATTCTGTATATAATAGTGTACGGTTTGGAAAAGGAGGGCATCTTTTTCTGTCATATATGTAATCAGCATTCTTGCTGTATCGGGCTTGTCCTGGGGGTTGGTTCTGCCAATCATTTATCCTTTGTTCCTTTATTATTTTCCTTAAACTCTTGTAATTCAGCAAGTTCATCAATACAAATTAATCCCTCTCTTCCCTACAATCTGTTTCTTCTATTTCCTGCTTGAATACTGATTTCTTTGGAAGGTTAACATTCACTGATTCTCCATCATTTGGTCCGACCTGCCGGATACTCAAATAGATGACCAAGACAAGAATGGATCAAAGAGTAGAAGCCTTGGAGAAGAATGTTGCCGCCCTAACCGAACAACTGAAAAACCAAACCCAGCAATTAGATGCTCTCAAGCTCGACACACAAACCTATTCCCAAAAATCTGACCAAAACTTTAACGAAATTAAAAAACTCCTCCTCACTCTACAGAGAAAGGAGCCTATTCAATCTTCAACCTCTACACCACCCACCACAGAAACACCAGCAACACCACAAACCCATTCCAACCCATCTACCCAAAATTCTCCAAACCCACAATCACAGACTGATCAATTCGACACCACAAACATAACCCATAACCCACTACCTTCATTCAGTTTCCATCACAAAAGAACAGACATGCCTACCTTTGATGGAACCGACCCAATTGGGTGGACAGCCAGGGCCGAGCAATTTTTCGAACTCCATCGCATTCCCCCTTCCGAGCAGATAGCTCAGGCATTTATTGGAATGCAAGGTCATCCCCTTCACTGGTTGCGTTTTATACGACACCGGAACCCGGAATTGGATTGGGTCACCATGAAATCTGAGTTGTTTAAACAGTTTGGTGGAGAGGTAACAGACCCATATGAGGTTTTAGTCGCAACCAAGCAAGAAGAATCGGTTGTCGACTATATCAACGAATTTGTCTCGAGAGCAGCAGAAACTCCAGACTTCTCAGAGTCGCAGCTTGTCGCCATTTTCCTTAATGGTCTCAGTCGAGAAATACGAGTCGGAATCAAACCAAAAGACGCTCCCGATCTTTATACGGTGATGCAGGCCGCGAAAGGAATCGAGATTGAGCTGTCGTTCCATTCTTCACATCGACACTCATCTCGCTTCAACTCCGGCAACAACACCTTAAGAGGAGGGTTAAGCCCGAGCCCAAAATCTGTTATTCCACTCTTGGCCCGAACCCATCAATCACACCTAAATCCCCAACCCATAAACCCCACTTCCATCAGATCTTACGGGAACTCTACTAAGCAGCTCGCACTTCCAGCCCCAACAACCAAATCGAACACCGCTGCTGCTACCCGAAACAGAGGCATAAAACACTATTCCCACAAGGAATACCAGGAATTAAGAGAGAAGGGTCTATGTTTCAGATGTAAGCAACCATACTCCCCTCTCCATGTCTGCCCAAACAAGTCCCTCATGGCCCTAATTGGAGGTGAAGATCAGGATTTAACAAAAGAACTTCCTCCAGCTTTTGACATGGGAGATGAATCAGTTGCAGAACCTCCACTAGAGGTTGATGAAGCTCATTTTGCCCACCTTGAATTGCCTCTATTCTCAGTTGGGGGAATATCGAGGCCCAAAACCATGAAGCTACATGGTAAATTGGAAATGCAAGCAGTAGTCATTATGATCGACAGTGGAGCTAGCCACAATTTCGTTTCAACACACTTGATTAAACAGTTGGGGGTAATTGTCGAGCCAACAATCCCATTCTTTGTGCGATTGGGGGATGGTCACCGTCTCAAATCCTCTGGGGTTTGCCGTAAACTGCTGTTAGATTTGGGAACCTTGGAAGTTACAGGAGATTTCTACATTTTTCCACTTAGCGGAGTGGATATTATTCTTGGAGTAGCATGGCTAGAGACACTTGGGGAGGTAAAAGTTGATTGGGGAAAATTAACTATGAAAATTCCATGTCCAGGCGGCGAAGCACTCCTCTCTGGAGATCCTTCCCTTGTTCGTCAGCAAACCAGTGGCAGGTCTATTTCTAAACTCCTTAATACTGATTTTTGTGCTCTTTTATGGGTTGTGTGCATAGATAAAACCCCGGCAGCCTCTACTGAGCTAATTAACTAGAAACAACAAGCTGAACTCGGAGAGTTACTCACCAATTACAATAATGTGTTCTCTGAGATCTCTACACTTCCTCCTAAGCGGTCAGCTGATCACCGAATTATACTCCAACCGGAACAAGGACCAGTAGATGTCAAGCCTTATCGCTATGGGTACCATCAGAAGGATGAGATTGAACGGCTTGTACAAGAGATGCTCACTGCTGGGGTTATTCAGCCAAGTTCGAGCCCTTTCTCTAGTCCGGTTTTGCTGGTAAAAAAGAAGGATGGAAGCTGGAGGTTTTGTGTCGATTACCGGCAGCTCAACAGGGCCACCATTCCTCACAAATACCCTATTCCGGTGATCCAAGAATTACTAGATGAACTTCATGGAGCCAACTACTTTTCCAAGCTTGACCTGAAAAGTGGGTTCTTTCAAATCCGGGTAGCAAAACCTGACATTGAGAAGACAGCTTTCCGTACACACACCGGGCATTATGAGTTCTTAGTCATGCCATTTGGGCTCACCAATGCCCCGGCCACCTTTCAAGCCGTTATGAATGACATTTTCCGACCTCATCTTCGGAAGTTTGTCCTTGTGTTTTTTGATGACATCTTGGTCTATAGCAAGAATTGGGAAGATCACATAAGGCATTTGAAGATAGTATTTCAGCTCCTACAAGCTCACTCCCTCCACCTCAATAGCAAGAAGTGCACCTTTGGCCGGACCTCCGTTGAGTACCTGGGCCATATAATTTCAGCAAATGGGGTTTCTGTGGATCCTAACAAAGTGACTAGTGTACTCAATTGGCCAACTCCAACCAATATCAAGGGAGTGAGGGGATTCTTGGGTTTGACTGGATATTACCGACGTTTTATCGCTGGATATGGGCAGCTTGCTAGGCCATTGACGGAGCTACTTAAGAAGGAAGCGGGAAAGTTTGCTTGGGGAACAAAAGCACAAGAGGCCTTTGAACAATTAAAGGCAGCAATCACCTCTTCTCCGGTCCTTGCTATGCCTGATTTTTCCAAGGAATTTGTGGTGGAAACGGATGCATCCAAGTCCGGTATAGGGGCTGTTCTTATGCAACAAAACAGACCTATAGCGTTCTTTAGTAAGGCCACCGGAGATCCGGCATTATCCCGGTCCGCATATGAGAATGAATTAATGGCATTGGTTTTGGCTATCCGTCATTGGAGGCCTTATTTGATTGGAAGGAAATTCACGGTGCGAACAGATCAAAGAAGCTTGAAGCATTTGTGGCACCAAGAGGTATCCACTCCAGCTCAACAATATTGGGCAGCTAAAATCATGGGATATGACTTTATGATTGAGTACAAGTCCGGAAAAACAAACAGGGCAGCGGACGCTTTATCAAGGTGCAATGAAGACAAGGAAGTTTGTGCCTTGTCTAGAGCTCAATGGGTAGATTGGGATGAGATACAAGCTGAGATTAATCAAGATCAGCATCTGTCCGGAATTGTTTCGGCCTTGACATCCCAGCCATCAAGTCAACCACCATACTCTCTCATCCAGGGCCGTCTCTTCTACAGGGGAAGGTTAGTTCTTCCTTCCTCTTCTAAGTGGATACCCAAGCTCATCAATGAATTCCATTCCACCTCTGTGGGGGGTCACTCCGGTGCACTTAGAACCTACAAGAGAATTGCTGAAAACTTTTATTGGCCCAAGATGATGGATACAATCAAGGAATTTGTGGCAGCTTGTTTGGTTTGTCAAACCCAAAAGTATGAGGCTAAATCCCCGGGAGGTTTACTGCAGCCGTTGCCCATTCCTCTCCAAATTTGGGAAGATATCTCCTTGGATTTCATATCCGGGCTTCCAAAATCAAAAGGGGCTGACTGCATACTGGTGGTGGTTGATAGGCTGTCCAAATATGCTCATTTCATTGCCTTGAAACACCCTTTTACAGCACTAAAGGTGGCTGAAGTTTTTGCAAAAGAGGTTGTCCGTCTACATGGCATACCGAAAACTGTTGTGAGTGACCGAGATCCGATCTTCCTCAACCATTTTTGGACAGAGTTATTTAAGCTCCAAGGGTCTACCCTTTCTTTTAGCTCATCTTACCACCCCCAAACTGACGGGCAAACCGAAGTCACAAATAGAAGCCTGGAATGCTACCTACGGTGTTTCTCCTCCGAACAGCCAAGAAAATGGGCTAAGTGGCTGGCATGGGCAGAATATTGGTATAACACAAATTACCATGGTGCAACTAAGAAGACGCCATTTGAGGTTGTTTATGGAAGACCCCCACCTACACTTCAACATTATTTGCCCGGAGAAACTAGTGTGGAGGCATTATCAAAGCATTTGCAAGATAGAGATGAGATACTTCGTCAACTCCGGCACAATTTGCTACGATCTCAGCAGTTCATGGTTAAGTATGCCAATCAGCACAGGAGAGCTGTTCAATTCTCAGTGGGGGATAAAGTCTTCCTCAAGCTCCGCCCTTATAGGCAACAAACAGCAGCAAACCGTATCAATGCTAAGCTGGCTGCTCGCTTCTACGGTCCATTCGAGGTATTGGGAAGGATCGGGGCTGTTGCTTATAAGCTCAAGTTGCCATCAACTGCTCGTATTCACCCAGTGTTCCATGTTTCTCAATTAAAGAGGGTGATAGGTGATCATGCAGTTGCGGAAAAATTACCGGACACTATGGAAGCAGAAATTGAGCCTATGTTGGAGCCACTCAAAGTGTGTGCAAGGAAGACCTCTAAACAAAATGGGCAACTTGTCTCACAGATCCTGGTACAGTGGCATGGACAAACGGAAGAGAATGCTACTTGGGTTAACGAGGCAGATTTCCAGGCCCAGTTTCCTGACTTCAGCCTTGAGGACAAGGCTGCTTCTCATGAGGGTGGCAATGATGAGTGCATAGCTGATACTCAAAGGGCATTTTGGGTATATACCAGGAAAGGGGAGCCAGCTAAGAGAATCATCCTTGGGAATGAAGAAAAGAGCAGTTACACGTCAGCATAGTTTGTTACTGATTCTGTATATAATAGTGTACGGTTTGGAAAAGGAGGGCATCTTTTTCTGTCATATATGTAATCAGCATTCTTGCTGTATCGGGCTTGTCCTGGGAGTTGGTTCTGCCAATCATTTATCCTTTGTTCCTTTATTATTTTCCTTAAACTCTTGTAATTCAGCAAGTTCATCAATACAAATTAATCCCTCTCTTCCCTACAATCTGTTTCTTCTATTTCCTGCTTGAATACTGATTTCTTTGGAAGGTTAACATTCACTGATTCTCCATCATGTTCCTGCAGAAGTTTGTGATACCTTATGAGAAAAAAGGTCACAATCTTTTGAAGTTATATCAGAACAAGTTGAACCTCACGAAAAGTGAGAAAATGGAGAAAGAGGTTCATTATTTTGCATGATAAGGTGATTTTGATGATCGAGACCTTTTTAGGGCACAACAGTGGACACTCATTGAAGTTAGAAATTGGAATTTATTTGATTCTAGCAGTAATACAGCTTCATTATTGTGTTATATCTCAGTCACAAAATCGGTAATACTTACCGTAAGTCACAATTTTCATTATGATTGACTTGGTTGTTTGATAACATGTTTAACTTTATATTGAGGATGCCACTGGAGTTATTGAAGAGCTGATAGCTCAACATACAAGGAGATGGCATGACTAAAAGCTCTTTGCATATGATGAATTGTTTATAAAGGTATGAATTTTCATGTTAATCGATACTCAAATTTCTAAAATCAAATCATTCTTGGTGAAGAAATATAATGACTTGCTGCTTCAAGATTATGGAAATGCTCAGGAGTTGAGAGAGTAGTTGAGAGAATTGTATTTGAAGAAGATTTTGGTGAAGATGGTCATAAAATCATGACTAATGTCGATTGGGAAATAATCTGTGACTTTTATCTAGCTCAACATGACAGCCTATTTGGTGGTGATGTATTATCGAAACTTAAAGTAGGTTCTGTATTCCAGGCGTTAAAACTGCTGCTGATTGAGTTCTAATTAGAAGGCTTTTGATAAATGTTAGCTCTATTGGATTTTTCACTAGTTCTAATTGTTTGGAATGTTAATATGATCTCTTCTTTTCTTCATTCTCTCTCTAAATATATCTTTTTAGTACTTTAGCAATCACTGCATTTGCCTTTTAATCGCTATTTTGATGCAACAGTTAATGGATTTCCATTATTACTTTAGTAATCACTGCATTTTCCCCTTAATAGCTCTTTGTGCACAAGTTATTCAGTAGTCTTAAATCTATTACAATAAGCTAATCATCGTTTAGATGCCATGCAAATGGGCCTAAACAAGCTGGACACACTTAGTATTATATGGTTAAATAAATTTTTGTATTTAACTTAATAATTATTTTATAAAATTTTAAAAAAATAAAATGAAAAATAAGTTACAAAAATATACTTAGTATTTTAAAAAAAATATGCTAAGAATATTTTTGAAAGATAAAATTTTAAAATTACAGTAAACCATAAACAGATTTCTTTTTATTAGAATTGGCTTCAACTTGCAAGACTCATTTTATGTAAGAGCGAGCTTTGATAACCTTAACTAAAGGTATAATGCGTATATGGTAATTTGCAGCGCAGAAGCCCAGCAAAGTGTATTACAGAATGAAAACTCAGGCAATTAGAAAGCAATACAATAAGAGAGAAAGAGGGAGAAAGAAGCTCCCTGCAAAATGTGACCTCATATCGAGAACTATAAAAAATGGTGCGGGTACATAAAAGCACTTAAATGACAACTGAACCAGAAAACTCTCGTCCCTAAAATAGCATTTGACAAACAGCAGAGCAAACTGGTGTGTCAAATGGTAACGTAATTAAACATCCAATTCAAAGTAAACTTCAGATGAAAATTGGACAGATCTAATTATTAATCTTTTTTTTAGTTGTCCAAATATTTTGCCCAACATTTAATGGGGCTAAAATGTTGCAGCATAATAAGCTTCCTCTCACAAGATATTCAGGCTGCTCAATACTTGAAGATGAGAGCATCCCGTCCCGGTCCAACACCAATGTAATGGATAGGTACACCAACAAGTTCTTCTATCCTCTCTACGTACTTCTGTGCAGCCTTTGGAAGGTCTTCATATTTTCTAATAGAAGAGATGTCGCTCTTCCATCCGGGTAAGACTTCATATTCAACCTGAACAACATTGGAAGAGATAAATTCCATAAAAGACCGAGGATAAACATTATAAACGACAAGACTTTTTTATCCAAACAAAAATATGGATAGTTGGGCAGTCGGCAAGCAAATTAAAATCACTAGTATTTATTAGTATTAATAACAATTAATGAGGTAAAAGGAAAAATTATAAACAAAATCGTGCAAGGTGTTGCATGTATTTTTTTAGAATCTCATGAAATAATATGCTATTATTATCATTTGCGAACAACATAAGTTTTTACCTAATGCTTTTAACTCAATGATCCAATTTAGCCACAAAGAGATTGATAAATTTTTGTCATGAGATATAACTACCATTTGAAATTACTGACCTTTAATTTTTCGAGAAGACAAAGATCAGCTGGGAAAGATTTAATTGGAGTGCCATCAATCTGTTTATAAGCAATTCCCAACTGAATTTCAGGAAGATCAGACAAAACATCAAGTTTGGTAAGATTCAAAGAAGAAAAGCCATTAATCTGACAGCAATACTTCAGTGCAACTATATCAAGCCAACCACAACGACGAGGACGACCCGTTGTGGTTCCAAACTCCTGCCCAGCAAACCTAAGCAGGTCACCCCCTTGACCCAAGATTTCCGTAGGGAAAGGACCAGAACCAACCCTTGAAGTGTATGCTTTCACCTGCAAATAAAATTAACATAAGGATGCTGAACAAGCAACATAAAGTTCAAAATAATTTGGCAGCAGCTATGAGCAATTTTTTTTTTTTCGGTTTTAAAGCGCAAAGCACTAACTAAGAGCAGACTTCTGTCAAGTTTTCAGTCACCTTATGCCAAAACAAAAATTAAAAATGCATTCTTCAAACCTTATATAGATCTCCTGAAGGCACAAGATTTCCTTTTCACTAAAAGCACAGAAGCCTCAAAATTGTAACACACTGGGCATCATTGTTCAACTATATAACATCAAAATATTTTCCAGAAAAAAAACCCTTACATAATGCAAGTTTTACAAGCATTTTTTCCAGAATCTCCATTGAGCTGAAGGAGAAAAATAAATCCAAACAAAATAATTGTTGTTATAAGAAAAGTAGTAAAGAAGTTATCCACTAACCACTCCAATGAGATCACCAACGACTCTTGGAGCAATACCAAGACCAGTGCAGATCCCACCAGCTGACGGGCTTGATGAAGTCACAAAGGGATAAGTTCCAAAATCA
The DNA here is from genome assembly GCA_947685225.1 of Garcia nutans. Taxonomy (NCBI): domain Eukaryota; kingdom Viridiplantae; phylum Streptophyta; class Magnoliopsida; order Malpighiales; family Euphorbiaceae; genus Garcia; species Garcia nutans. The sequence goes on along the minus strand of CANTUV010000024.1, from coordinate 10,012 downwards.
ATGTCCAGCATGGTAGCTTGACCACCTTCAACCAAAATTTTCTTCTTCTGTGCAATAGAATCATTCATGACATGCACAGTATCTGCAATAAAGAGTTCCAACCTCTCTGCAAATCTCTTGTATCGCTCAACTTCTTCCTTGAGCATTTCCGGGCCATAGTTAAAACCTGGGAATCTTGAAGCAGCATCTGATAATAAAAGATCAAGCTTCTGAGGGAAGGTATCCATATGCCTCAGATCACTTACTCTAATACCATTTCGGATCACCTTGCTCGAGTAACAAGGTCCAATCCCTCTTCTAGTAGTACCAATAAAAGATTTAGCAAGCTCAGCTTCTCTAAGCCCATCAACTTCTTGATGGAAATCAAATAGCAAGTGAGCACGGTCAGATACCAATATCCTTCCCTTGCAAGAAACACCATTAGATTCCAAGCCATCAATTTCCTTAAAAAGACCCGGCAAATGCACCACAACTCCATTGCCAATAACACATAGAGTATCCTCATTAAGAATCCCCGAAGGTACAAGGTGAAGAGCAAATTTCTTTCCCTCTGCATTGTATATGGTATGACCAGCATTAGACCCACCCTGGCATCAAAAATAATGTTTGCAGGCTTAAAGGCTAAAACAAATTTGAAAACAACAAAATTTACTTCAAAAGAGCAAAAAAACAAAAAAAAAATAGAACGAAAATCATTAAATCATGAGCCATAGCGAAATCAAACCAAATACCAACTGAAATTACAACTGAAATTGTTAAAGCAACCAATACCGAATCTGAATTGCAAAAAAATAATGAAATTCTATAGTACTATACCATTAAAGATACCATCTTTACCAAATTTTACCACTAACCTGGCAACGAGCGACAATATCAAAATGCTGACCCAAGATGTCAACGAGTTTGCCTTTACCTTCATCACCCCACTGGCAACCTAATACGCCGGAGACTTGACTAAGCGATCCAATACGACTGAGTGAGTCGATGGAGGCTGACTCGGCAACGCTCAAAGACGCCGCCGGGGAGGAAGGCTTAAGGGAGCATACTACGAAGTTGCGAGGAAAAAGAAGAGGCTTGTGAGTGACAGGACGGTGAGCCCACTTAGAGGAAGTGATAGTGGTAGAGTCGAGGCTGAAAGAAGTGAGGGTCATAGTGAAAAGAGAGTGTTTGGTTGAAGAGAAAATAAGAAAGAAATACGAAAAATTGCGAAGAAGAGAGAGAAAAAAGCTATTAAGAAGAGGGGAAATTACGTGAAATACTCTTTTTTTTTTCTCTGCCTTTATTATTTTGTTTTGGGATTTTACATAGATTTCATTGGTTGATTAATTTGGAATATGAAATTTAGGGCTCCAGAACTCACTTGAGATGATGGCGGTGTTCTTTATTTTGATGATTTTAGGGTTTAGGGTTTAGGCATCCATGGATGTCTCTATCTTATCACTCCTTATTTCTATTTCAGTGGTTATGCCACTGAAACGTATCCGTATTGGGTTAGTTCATTATTTTCCTGCACTTCCTTCATTATTATTATTTTTTTAATCTTTTTGTAGTTAAATTTTCAGCATCACTCTATTGATAATTTGGATTTATGAATAGCGTATAGAAATTACATATGCTGACCTTAATTGTGTTTATCTTAGAAATTATTGTTGTCCTTGTTTTTCCCTATCTGTTAATGGTTTACTGTTAATGCTTGAATGATTCGTTTAAGCCTTTTAAATATTGCTGGCTTGATCATGATTACAGAAGATTAATCTCCCCCATCCCTTGATGTTGGCACCTCACATTTGTAAAAAAAAAAAAAAAACTCACACTTTATTTATCAAAATAAAAATAATAATAAATAAATTTCATAAAAGCATTATACTTTCTTATTCATTTTTGTTTTTAATATTTAATAAATATTAAGCTGATTTTAATTATTTATGCAAATATTTATAAAATAGTATATTAATATTAATTAAAAATGATGTTTAATTGTACAAACAGTAAATTATTATATCACTCCAACTTCATTTTACAAACAATGACTAAAGTATTTGACTATTAATAAATTTCAAGAAATAAAAATATTAATTTTCAAATTAATAAAAAAAGTATTTGACTATTAATAAATTTCAAGAAATAAAAATGTTAATTTTCAAATTAATGAGAAAAGTATTTGAATATTAATAAATTTCAAGAAATAAAAATATTAATTATCAAATTATGAGAACTAAAATTTTAGAGCTATCAAAGTAAATTACTTTAAATATAAATTTCTCAACTGGATAGGGTAAGAAATTATATTTTTCAACAAGTACAATAGGAAATTCTGTAAATTAATAAAAAAAATTTATTAATATAAACTTATATTTATTTTACATCATTCTCTTAAAATAGTTAATAAACGTATTTCATACTAAAATAAAGATATAATAATAAAAAATAAATCTAAATTTATATTTCTAATAAAAATAATTATATATATTTTTTAATTTTTATGAAATAAAAAGTGTGCATATATCAGTGTACTCTAAAATACTGAAATTTTCACAATATGCAGAAGTTCAAGTCCAGCAAAAACTTGAAGACAACAGGGAAAAGAACAGCAGTCATTCTTATTCTTATTATTATCATTATTTTGTTTGGAACATCAGAAATTCAGCAGCCATTAAAATATACAGTTGCATCTATTGGCATTGAATGCTTGTGGTAGAAATTTTTCTTCACAATAAAAAAACTAAGGGAATTACTAAAAACAGATTACTGAACAAAAGAATAAGAAATTACTGTTTTTCTCTTGCACACATTTCTTTCTACGTAAAAATGAACAAATGTAAATTTGGCATGTATATTTTAAATACTTTTCCTTTTTTTTTTCCTTTTTTTTTTTTTTTTGCTTTTTTGGTGGTGAGCTGCAATTCTTTTTCTACCTGTATATGATGAAAAGCTTTGGCTTCAGGCGAATACCTCATTGTCCCATATGGTTCTCCAGAAAGTTAATAAGCTTAGTAAGTTGTGCTCTTTTTCACTTCAGCCTTCAGGAACTCATCAGTTGCAGAAATCTGTTCAGATTTGCTGATTAGTTCTTCTGTTAGTTCTTTAAACATTCTCTTGGTAACCCTAAATCCTTCTTTAGATGACCAAGTTGTTTCCTCCAAGGGTCATTGTGCAACTTGTAGTGCAAAACCTTACAAAAGGCAGAAGGAAAAATCAGCATAATTTACACCATGAAAGCAAACACATTAAAGTAAACATAAATAGCCTAGTGAACTAGCTGCATGCCCCCATAGCAAATGATTAAGAGTTCAAACCCCAACTTCCTCCTACTCATCCATTGAACCAAAAAAATAACCACTCATCCATTGAACCAAAAAAATAAAAAATAAAAACAAATTAAAGGCCTTGCAATAATAGAAAACCCAATTCTTTTCCAAAAAAATTACTAAGGTACCTAAAAACCTCCCAAAAATAACTTTACTACTAATTTATAGAAGTACTTGTAATTGTACCCATTTGGTCGACATTATTCTCATTTTTTGAAATTGAGAAGTTAATAGATAAAATAGAGTAAAGTTCAATGATAAATGGCTATATGTATACATATATATACAGAGAGAGAGGCTATTTTCTTTTCATTTTTTACCAAATGGATACAATTAGAACTAATTATTAAAATTAGGTAAAATAGTTCATTTTGGAAGGTTTGGCCATAATTACTATTTCTCAAAAAGGTTTGGGTGTTTGTGGTCATTAGGCCAAATAAATTTAGCACCGCATACTTCAGGGGTAACACTTCATATTGACAATGCAACAAAAAGCAAATATGCACAAGCAGGAAATTTCCTAAATTTCATTTGTATAAACACCTACACATAATTTGGGCTTCCAACTCCACATTACTAATTGTACTCCATCAAAAACTGCTCCTTTAAGGGCTTTAAGTTAACCTCATAACTCAGGAGCTTACTGAATGAAAGCTTCCCATAAAATATATAAAACACATTTCTCTTTTGAACCATTGCCAATAAAAAAAATTACGGAACAACTTGCTTTGAAGATTACCAACATAGATCCTGCTAAATGCAAGTTGTGCTGAGTTTTAGGTATGAGCTTGATCGGGGGGGGGGGGGGGGGGGGGGGGGGGGGGGTTAGGAAGTTGTCAGGGGATGAGTTTTAGCTACCATTCTTCATTCCAGTGTCAATAAAAAAATAAAAAATAAAAAATATGAAACAGAAATTTGTAGTCCCCAGTGAATACCTGTATAAATGTAGTGAAGACATCATCATCAATCAACTGTAAGAACTCAGCTTCCCAGTCCTCCACACAACCAGAAGCAGTTCTTTGTCTCTCAGCTTCAAGCAACACAGCATCGCGATACAAAAACCTCTGCCAGATTTTCTGTACATTTTCCAACTTGAATTCCTTTTCCTTTGCATTAAATCCCTAGAAGACACAAACACCAGTGAGTAATCAACTTTGAGATTAAAGAGTATCTATTTTACATGAAGATAAGCCAAAATATAGGTTACCCGAAGTATATTTATCAAATTTGGAATTCCATCCTCGCAAATTCTAACAGCAAAGCTCTCATAGTTGAGTACATTCTCATATGGCAGGAAAATCCGATCCTGAGCGCAGGGAAACAAAATGGAATAAATATATAAGTTGGTGTAATTCAATTACCATGGTTCCATAACAGTTAAAGGAAAAAACTGCAACGAGTGTAATCACCAAAATATAGAAGCAGAAACCTTCTATTCTACCTAGGGCATCCAAGATAGTGAAAGGTAAAAGACCAATTACCAAAACCACTATTCTATAGGGCATAAACCTAGTACAGGTGACCCTTATTGATGGTACTAAAAGAGTTCATTACAAGAAAAGCTTTTACTCTCATGCTCAACACTGCTCAACCCCAGTGAAAACATTTCTGAGAATTGAGATGCCCAGACCAGGCAGAACATGTCCTAGACAAAATGCTGACCCAGCGAGAACTGCACTGGACCCACAAAAACTTTAACCGAATTTCCATGACTCCTGAAATTATTTTGTTGATCTCTGTGTATGTGTGTGTGTTTGCCTATGTGCATGCATCATCAACTCACAACACGACCATGATGCAACTCGAAGCACTACTAGACATTATGGAACAAACCGTTTCCTGGCTCAGGTAGCAGAAAATAAGAGAGGGTTCCTGATCACGAGATGCTCTTGGCAAGATAATAAGCCAACTGGATAATACAGGACACAGATATTTACTATTACCACATTAGCTGATAATATAATCCACTCAAGATGCTTAAATGAGGTTGATTTTGGCATGGGAGACGTTGGTTCATGCTATTAGCTCTTTCGTTTGCATGGAAGTTGTCATTTATCATTTTATTATTTTATCATCAGGCAATCCGCTTGAGACCTTGAATTACTTTAAGTTCCAAGAAAGCCCTAACTGAGTTGAGGCTTATCATCTTCTTAAAGTGAGAACCAAGCAACCTATACTACCAAGGCAAGGCCATCAGTAAATAGCCCTTCCTAATATTTTAGAAAACTGGCTTGGGATGCCCTTCAGCACTTGAGACATGACCTTTTGTAAAGTTGCTCAGAAGCCAAATGTACTCTACAGCCAGGAGCTTCCAAACAGATTGCAGACTTTGATAAGCTTAGCATACAGGTTTTTAAAATTGTCAGGCTACAAAGAACAGCACTACCTGAATGACCACAGGAATGCACCCATGCAAAATACTATCTTCCATACGACCACTCGAACCATCTCCAGGCAGCACTCCACAAAAAACAGAACTGGCTAAATCTTCATGATAATTTTCAGAGCGCAATGGGGTCACAATTACGTCTTCGAAATGCTGTTTCCCAAGCTTTCCATCCTTGTTAGGGCTTGATCCGAACTCTTCTGCTAGTTTCTGTCTGATTCCCATGCTATACCTTCACAAAGATATCAAGAAACTATCAGATTCTGTATGATGTATGAAACAGTTAAGATGCATGGGATGTGGCTGTTTGTTAAACAAGAAAAAAAGCCAACTTTTAAATTTAAGTTGAAAGAAAGTGCTGAGAACTTCCCTACCACCCATTAACTTTTGTGCTCTGTTTTCTCTTAAAGATTCACTTGGGTTTGCTCTTAATCTTACTGCCTTCCGTTTGTACTTACTGAGTTTGTGGAGTTGCTGTTCTTCTTTTTTAATCAGGAAAGAGAGCCTGAATTGCTCTTTCTCTTTATGTGTGTGTGTGTCTATATATAGTTTGCACTTTTTAAGAGGAACAAATCATTCCTTTCTCTTCTTATGACCATTTTAATATCTATCGCATGAAAATTCTTATTTCAACACTTGCTGAACTGGATGGATTATCAACATTTTTGAAGGACAATTATTTCAACCAATGTTCAAACAACTATTAGTTACTTACGAAGCTTCTGGCCTTCCATTTGGGTATGCTGGTCCAAGATTTCCATTGAAGTAAAATAATGTCTTCCGCTTGTCGAGGGGCCTGAAACAAATTGCTCAATAGTCTAACCTTCACTTGCATGAATCCAAAATATTAGCACTGCATTGTTTAACCAAGCAAGTAACAAGACAAGAAAATTATTCTGAAATTGTATCCCTTGACTTTCATTCCTTGAGAATATATACAAGTATTACAGCCTATACATTCCATAAATACATCAAATCAAATCCCCATTTATATCCCCAAATTACAGCAACAGAATACATATCCCCAAATTACAGCAACAGATTACAGCAAATCTAACTAATTAAAGGGAGAATATACACTTTGACAGCTGGTCTTGACATCCCCCCTCAAATTGATGCTGGTGAGTCAAGCAGCATCAATTTGTTGACAAAAAACTGATGTCGAGCAGCTGGAAGGGGTTTGGTGAGGATGTCGGCGATTTGTTGAGTTGTGGTGACGTGAGGAAGACTGATAACACCATTGTCAAAAGATTCACGAATTGAATGGCAATCTATTTCAATATGTTTGGTCCGCTCATGGTAGACCGGATTGACAACAATCTGAATAGCACTTGTATTATCGGCGTAAAGAGGAGTTGGTTCAGATTGTGCAAAACCCAATTCAGATAGAAGACCACGTAACCATGATATTTCAGAACATGTAGCAGACATTGCTCTATATTCCGCTTCTGTTGATGACTTGGAGACCCTTGCTTGTTTCTTGCATTTCCATGATATTAAAGACTCGCCTAAGTATACACACCATCCGGTTGTTGATCGACGGGTATCCAGACATCCCGCCCAATCGGAGTCACTATAAGCAGCAAGAGTGAGTACTGAACCTGCTGGAAAGAAAAGACCACGGTGAGGAGTTCCGTATAAATACCGTATGATTCGTTTTACAGCAGCCATATGGAAATGCCTTGGTTTAGCCAAGAATTGACTCATCAAATTTACAGCAAAGCATATATCTGGTCTTGTTATTGTCAAGTAAACTAGGCTCCCAACTAAACGGCGATATACTGTAGGATCTGGAAGTAGGTCACCCTCCTCTTTACGAAATTTGACATTCATTTCCATTGGAGTATCAAGTGGTGTTGTGTTTTGCATTCCTGCCAGTTGAATTAGATCTTGGATGTACTTGTGCTGATTAATAAAAATTCCTTTGTTGCTTCGATGAACTTCCAATCCCAAAAAATAGGCCAGAGATCCTAAATCTTTCATAGGAAAAGAAGCAAGTAAGGAAGACTTGAGCTCCTTGAGACAAGTTATGTCATTGCCTGTAATTAAAATATCATCTACATAGACAAGTAACAAAACTATGGCTTGAGGAGTCTTATGTACAAATAATGATGGATCATACGGACTTTGTTTGAATGATAAATCAAGCAATGTTTGGCGAAATTTTGCAAACCAGGCACGCGGAGCTTGTTTTAGCCCATACAAAGAACGTTGTAGATGACATACCTCATTAGGGCCAGTGTGTAACCCTGATGGTGGACGCATAAAAACATTTTCTTTGAGATCCCGGTGAAGAAATGCGTTCTTTACATCCATTTGATTGATTATCCAATCCTGAGAAGCAGCAATAGCCAATATTGTACGAACTGTAGTCATCTTTGCAACTGGTGCAAATGTTTCTTCGTAATCTATGACATATTCCTGTCGATTTCCAAGAGCCACCAAACGAGCTTTGCAACGGTCCAAGGAACCATCTGCTTTGAGTTTAACTGTAAAAACCCATTTATTGCCAATGGGAGTTACTGCTGGCGGACATGGTTCAAGTATCCAAGTCTGATTTTCTTGTAGAGCATCAAGTTCTTCTTGAATGGCTTGCTTCCAACAGTCATATATAATAGCTTCTGAATATGATTTTGATACAGTAACAGATTTCAAAGTAGCAACCATAGATGTTTGATTTGCAGATCTTTTAGGTGAATAACCATACCTGTTTGGAGCTTTTGTGATGCGAGTAGACCTTCTGAGTTGTGGAGGTACAATGTCAGGTTCCGGTGGCATAGCGACCTAGAAAGAGCTTTGATTTCCTCTGTATTGGGTAAAGGGGGCTGATCAAGAGTTTGCTGGATATTTTCATTGTTGGTGTGTCGTCTAGTGTAAAAAATTCCAGGCTGAAATCTGGTGATTGGAGCAGAAGTGTGTGTTGGAGAGCTAATGGAGTTTTCCTCAAAGGATGGAAGGAGAGAGAGTGGCGAGTCAGTGGATGGGATACTGGAAGAAGGATAATAATTTTGGTGGTCAAAGAAAATAACATTACGGGAAATACGCATGCGTTGGGTGGTTGGATCAAAGCACAAAAAACCTTTTTGATTTGTTGCATAACCAAGAAAAACACACTTTTGTGATTGTGGAGATAATTTTGTACGTTCTTGAGGGGGAAGAAGAACGAAACAGATGCAACCAAAAGGATGTAAATGGTTATAAGTTGGTGGGTGGTGATGAAGCAAAGTATATGGTGTTTGATTATTGAGTGTGTATTAAGGTAGGCGATTTATGAGATGGACAGCAGTTGATAGAGCTTCAACCCAAAATTTTGGTGGAACACAGGATTCAATGAGTAAAGATCTCACCACATCAAGAAGATGTCGATTTTTACGCTCGGCAACCCCATTTTGTTGAGGAGTATATGGGCAACTTCTTTGATATAAAATACCATTGTTTTGAAGAAAAGCCTGAAATTTGTGAGACATGTATTCTCCACCAAAGTCGGAACGTAAAATTTTGATAGACTTAGAATACTGATTTTGTATCAAGACGAAGAATTTTTGGTTAGAATACTGATTTTGTATCAAGACGAAGAATTTTTGGAAAGCATCAAAAACTTCAGATTTTTTACGCAAGAAATAGATCCATATGAAACGGCTATGATCATCAATGAATGTGACAAAATATTTATAATGAGCATGAGAGATAACAGGTGAAATTCCCCAAACATCACTATGAATTAAATCAAAACAATCAGATGCATGAGTAGTATGGGAAGGAAAAGGGAGAGTTTTGCTTTTACCCATTTTGCAACTAGAACAATCAAAACTAACATCTTTAGAAAGATTTTCATTTCCCAACAAACCAGATTTAAACAAGGATGAAAGAACTCTATCATTAGGGTGTCCCAACTTCAAATGCCATAACTTATAATCATCCCTAACAGTAGTAGTGAAAAAAGAAGAACAGGTTGAAGATTGGTAGGTTCACTAAGGTTGAGAGGGAAAAAGTCTGCCCCATTTAGGTCCCTTGCCACCGTCTTCCTGTCACCTGCCTCCTGCACAACACAACCAGATGGAGAAAATATTACTTCACAATTATTTCAACCATTGTCCAACAGACAACAGATTAGTAGTAATCTAGGAGCAACAAAAGCATTTCTAAGAGATGGAGAGGAAGAGATATCACCAGTAGCAACAATAGGAACAATATTTCCACTTGCAGTCTCAATTTTCATGTTGCATCATATTTTTTAATATTAGAAACATTATAATTGATGGAGTCATGTGATTTGAAGCAGCAGAGTCACAAAGCCATATTTTAGGAAAAGGGTGTG